>CM067843.1:143353091-153353091 GCA_034509565.1 Triticum monococcum | reverse complement strand
CTGGCCCTAGAGATCAATACTAGTCTTTTCTACGCACTTTGTCCTCACTTGTGCGCACCCCGGAGCAACTTCCCGGTCGGTCACCCATCCTGACACTACTCCAAGCTGAGCACGCCTAACTTTGGAGTTCTGTCCGAATGGGCTCCCGGAAAAGAAGGAATTCCTTATTGATATGAGTAGTCTATCATCCCTAATAAGCCAGGCTATCACATACACCCCACTCAGAGGAACCGACGTCCTCATCGGGCCACTTTTATTAGGGATGATAGACTACTCATATCAATAAGGAATTCCTTCTTTTCCGGGAGCCCATTCGAACAGAACTCCATAGTTAAGCGTGCTCAATTGGATTAGTGTCAGGATGGGTGACCGACCGGGAAGTTGCTCCCTGGTGCGCATGAGTGAGGACAAAGTGCGCAGAAAAGACTAGTATTGATCTCTGGGGCCAGTCTAGATCCAGCCAGGAGTAACGACCACTGGCGGGTGTGTCTGGGGCGTTACAAGTTGGTAATCAGAGCCTTCCCCGACCTTAGGAGCCCCCACTGATTGATTGTTTTTAGCAGCCGTTGTTGAGTCTAGAAAAATGTTTTGAGTCATTTAGGAATTATATATCAGAGAGTTTAGGAATTCTTTTTAGTTCCCAGTCTCCTCATCGCTCTGGTAAGGCATCCTGATGTAGAGATTTGACTCTTCTCTTCTCAAATTTCACAAAAAAAAAATTTAGGATCACGCGGGTATCTTGGAATCGTTCCGATGATTTTGTGATGGGAACATTGTTCTTGGTGCCTTCTGTCTTTAGGGGTTGTGGCAGTGTCCCGGGGAGTTGAGCTCCGAGGTGTTGTCGTCACAATTTTATCGTTGCAGTTCTGGAATACCTGAGTTTAGTACACCGACATCGAAAATCTCTTTTATGCAGTTCGTTGGTGAGATAACCTCGATGCCACCCAGTACTAGGGCGGGAGTTCGGGAGTATCACCATAACTTGTATAACGGATGCTTTTCGAAGGTTGAGGTAGATGGTTTCCGAAGTTTTTTCTCGGTTATGTGTTGAAGGATGGATACAGCTGGATGTAGGATTTGCTAGATTGGGGTGAGATATTATGCTTCCCCTGTATCCCCAACACCTGATTGCATAACCGGAAAGGGTTGGGAGTTTCATAGGTGGGAATTCTCTTAGCTCTAGCTCTTCTTCCATGGATATTTGGTTTGAGATTGGGATTTCTTATCGATTATTCGTTCTTGATCCATACCTTGTTGATTTATTTTTCTACCTAAATTCTAAGTGGCTTCTCAATTTATGGATATGTGACCATTTCAAGAGGAATGCATTCGTTCATTTTGTTCGGATGTGAAGACTTTATGTTGCAATTTTCATTCCGTTGGATTCAGCTTCAATATTTGTCTATCAATGTGCTAGTGGTTGTCACCCTCTTCAGGATGGCTCCCACTAAGAGCACTAATCAGAATCAGAATCAGGATCCGCCACCACCTGCACCTCCTCCGGAGGCATGGCAAGCTATGATGGCCGCAACTAATGCAAACACGCAGTTGATCATGCAAATTCTTCAAGAGTGCAATCAAGCGAACCAAGGCAACCAAGGCAACAATCAGAATCACTTTGCTACACTCAACCAGTTCCTTGCTAACGGGCCAAACACTTTCAGCAATTGTGTTGAGGCAACTGATGCTGACGATTGGCTCGTCGATCTGTGCAAGCATTTCGAGTTCAGTAACGTCAGGCCTGAGGAGTTTGTCAAGTTCGCTTCCTTCCAACTCAAAGATCAAGCTGCAGAATGGTTCCAGTAGTACAAGGATTCCAGAGGAGGATGTGTGATTACCTGGGATGAATTCCGTCAAGACTTCAGAGCTCATCATATCCCTCAGAGCATGGTTGAAAGCAAGCGTGAGGAATTCCGCAACCTGAAGCAAGGCTCGTTGTCTGTCTATGACTACAACAAGTTGTTCCAGAAGCTCGCCCGCTTTTCTAAGGAGGACGTCCCTGATGAGAAGAGCATGATATACCAGTTCAGGGGTGGTCTTAGAGAAGAAATCCAGCTAGCTCTTGTTCTCTTTGAGCCCTTGAGGTACGATGAGTTCTACAACATGGCATTGAAGCAAGAGGCTGCTCAACTGAGGTGTGATGCTTCCAAGAAGAGAGTCAGAGATGCTACTCCTTCTTCCTCTACTCATGTGGCCAAGCAGCAGAAGTATTGGCTTCCTCCTCCTCCGTTCCATCAGCCGTATCAGAAGAGCAAAGGTGGCAGTGGATCTTCCCACCCACCCAACCTTGGTTTTCAGAACAAGACTTCGTCTCAAGCTCCAAGATCGAGTGCTCCGTATCACCGTCCGCTTTCAGAGGTCACGTGCAACAAGTGCCAACAGAAGGGTCGCTATGCCAACAAGTGTTTCAACCAGAGGCATCGTCCTCCTCCTCCTGTCAGATCGGCAAGTACAGCTATGGTCAAGCATAACCCCAAGCACGCCAAGGTCAACTTGATGAATGCAGCTCAGGCAGAGGACTCGTCAGATGTCATCATGGGTAACCTTCCTATTAATGATATTCCAGCTAAAGTTCTTTTTGACACGGGTGCATCGCATTGTTTCATCTTGAGACTGTTTACATCTAAGCATGGTTTGGCTTTGCAAATTTTGCCTAGTCCATTAGCAGTTGTCTCTCCCAGTAGGCGCATGCATGCTAACTCCATTGCTCCGGATGTTACCATCACTTTGGGTGACTACAAATTTCTATCTTCTCCAACGGTTCTTGGTGACTCGGATATTGATCTTATTCTTGGAATGGATTGGCTTTCTTAGCACAAGGCTCATCTTGATTGTGCAGCCATGCAGATTCAATTGACTCATTCGTCTGAGGATGTAATTGTCTTTGCCGCTCGTGATGATACCATCCATCTGTTTTCTCTCAATGAGAAGGGTGAACTGGATGCTGTCTCGCAAATTCCAGTCGTTGGCGAATATCAAGATGTCTTTCCAGGAATGCCTCCGCACCGGCCAGTTGAATTCGTTATTGATCTTGAGCCTGGCACGGAACCAGTGTGCAAGCGTCTTTACAAGCTCGAACCTGAAGAGTTGAAGGAGCTGAAGAAGCAACTCGATATTCAAGAGAGAATGGGTCTCCTCCGGCCTAGTTCTTCTCCGTGGGGTTGTGGTGTTCTTTTTGTGAAGAAGGATGGAACGGACCGACTTTGTGTTGATTACCGTCCATTGAACAAGAAGACTATCAAGAACAAATACCCACTTCCCAACATCAACGAGCTGTTTGAACAACTCAAAGGTGCCCAAGTATTCTCCAAGCTTGATCTCCGTATGGGTTATCATCAGATTCGAATCCGTGAGCAAGATATTCCCAAGACGGCTTTCAGGACAAGCTATGGTTCATATGAATACACTGTCATGTCTTTTGGCCTCATCAACGCTCCTCCGACTTTCTCTCGCATGATGAACTTCATCTTCAACGCCTACACCAATGACTTTGTTTTGGTCTATCTCGACGACATTCTGGTTTTCTCGAAGAACAAGGAAGATCATGCCAAGCACTTGCGTTTGGTACTCGATAAACTAAGGGAACACCAGTTCTACGCCAAGTTCTCCAAGTGCGAATTTTGGCTCGATGAGGTTCTTTATCTTCGTCATATCATCTCTGCCAAGAGCATTGCGGTGAATCCTGAGAAGGTGCCTGCAATTGTGAATTGGGAACCTCCTCAGAACGTGAAGCAACTCCGTTGCTTCCTCGGTCTCGCAAGCTACTGCCGAAGATTCGTTGAAAACTTTTCTAAGATCGCGAAGCCTCTCTCAAATCTTCTCCAGAAGCACGTCAAGTACGTTTGGTCTCCGGAATGTGACATTGCTTTCAACACTTTAAAAGAGAAATTGATCACTGCTCCAGTTCTGACTCCGCCTGATGAATCCAAACCGTACGAGGTCTTTTGTGATGCCTCTCTCCAAGGTCTTGGCGCAGTGTTGATGCAAGAGAAGAAAGTTGTGGCTTATACCTCTCGCCAGTTGAAGCCTAATGAGAATAACTACCCCACTCATGACCTCGAGTTGGCGGCAGTTGTGCATCCTCTTTTGACTTGGAGACATCTCTTATTGGGAAGAAAAGTGGACATCCTCACTGACCACAAGAGTATCAAGTACATCTTCAGTCAGCCTAATCTCAACCTCAAGCAGACTCGATGGGTCGAAATGATTCAAGAGTATAATGCGAGTATCGAGTACACTCTAGGCAAGGCCAATGTGATTGCTAACGCATTGAGCAGGAAGGCTTATTGCAACAGTCTAATTCTCAAGCCTTATCAACCCGACCTTTGTGAAGCTTTCCGCAAACTTAATCTGCAAGTTGTTCCTCAAGGTTTCCTCGCCAACCTTCAAGTCTCTCCTACCTTGGAAGATCAGATTCGCCAAGCCTAGCTCCTTGATGCTATGGTGAAAAAGGTGAAGATTGGGATTGCCAAGACTCAACCCAAGTACAAGTGCTACCGCCTTGATGACAAGGACACTCTCTTCTTCGAGGATCGTATTGTTGTGCCAAAAGGTGACCTTCGTAAAGTGATCATGAACGAGGCTCACAATTCTCTCCTCTCCATCCACCCTGGAAGCATGAAGATGTATCAAGACCTCAAGCAGGCTTATTGGTGGACTCGAATGAAGCGCAAGATTGCTCAGTTCGTGAATGAATGTGATGTCTGCAGAAGAGTGAAGGCAGAACATCAAAGGCCAGCTGGTCTCCTCCAACCTCTTTCCATTCCAGAATGGAAGTTTGACCACATTGAGATGGACTTCGTGACTGGGTTTCCAAAGTCCAAACGTGGCAATGATGCTATATTCGTTGTCATCGACAAACTCACTAAAGTGGCTCACTTTCTACCTATCAAAGAGTCAATCACTGCAGCTCAATTGGCGGAACTCTATACCTCTTGGATTGTCTCCTTGCACGGTATTCCACAAGTGATCTCTTCAGACTGTGGCAGCATCTTTACCTCCAAGTTTTGGGATTCTTTTCGGAAGGCCATGGGCACCAACATCCGCTTCAGCACAGCTTTCCATCCTCAAACTAGCGGTCAAGTCGAGCGTGTCAACCAGATTCTTGAAGATATGCTCAGGGCTTGTGTGATCTCCTTCGGCATGAAGTGGGAGGATTGTCTTGCTTATGGTGAATTCTCCTACAACTACAGTTTTCAAGCAAGTTCGGGCAAGGCCCCATTTGAAATTCTGTATGGCAGGAAGTGCCGTACCCCTCTCAACTGGTCTGAAACCGGTCAACGTCAGCTTTTGGGAAATGACTTAATCACAGAGGCAGAAGAAATGTGCAAAGTCATTCGAGATAACCTCAAAGCAGCCCAATCCCGCCAGAAGAGCTACTATGACAGTAAGCACCGTGATTTGGCTTTCAAGATCGGAGATCATGTTTACCTCCGCGTCTCTCCGATGAAAGGTACCCGTCGCTTCGGTATCAAAGGGAAGCTTGCCCCTAGATACGTGGGACCTTTCAAGATCCTCAGCAAGAGAGGCGACCTCGCCTATCAACTCGAGCTTCCTTCAAACTTTGAAAATGTGCATGACGTGTTCCATGTCTCTCAGCTCCGAAAGTGCTTCAAGACTCCTGACCGCACCGTCAACTTCGAGGACATTGAGCTCCCAGAAGATCTCTCATATCGTGAGCACCCCGTTGCTATTCTTGAAGAGACTGAACGCAAGACTTGCAGCAAGTCAATCAAATTCCTCAAAGTCAAGTGGTCACACCATTCCGACCGTGAAGCTACCTGGGAACGCGAGGATCACCTCCGTTCTGAGTACCCGGCGTTCTTTAAGTCCTAGATCTCGGGACGAGAGCCTTTCGTAGTGGTGGAGTGTTGTAACACCCCGGATATGATTTACCCAATATGTACTCCAACTCTTGCCGTTTCCGGCGTTAAATTATTTTATTTTCTCGGGTTCGGGTCTTTGTCTCTGTGTGTTGTTATTGTTGTCATGCATCTCATATCATGTCATCATGTGCATTGCATTTGCATACGTGTTCATCTCATGCATTCGAGCATTTTCCATGTTGTCTGTTTTGCATTCCGGCGCATCGTTCTCCTCCGGTGGTCATTTCTACCTTTCTTTCGTGTGTGGGGATTAAACATTTCTGGATTGGAACGAGACTTGCCAAGTGGCCTTGGTTTACTACCGGTAGACCGCCTGTCAAGTTTCGTACCACTTGGACTTCGTTTGATGCTCCAACGGTTAACCAAGGGACCGAAAAGGCCTCGTGTGTGTTGCAGCCCAACACCCCTCCAATTTGGCCCAAAACCCACCAAAACCCTCTCCATCATCTAGAGCGTTCGATCATGATGGTGTGGCCGAAAAACGCACCTCATTTGGACTCTCCTAGCTCCCTCTACCTCTATATAAAGACCCCTCATCGAAAATCCGGATCTCCCCCGTCCAAACCCTAAAAAAATCTCCTCCGCCGCTGCCGGACACATCCGAATGGAGCCGGACGTTGTCCGCCGCCGCCACCGACCAACCACGCCGCGCCACGTGTCGTCGCCGCCTTCCTCCACCGCCGGCCCGGCGAGCCCACGGGAGGCCCTCCCCGGCCCGCGTCTCCCCCGCGCCCCGCGCCCGGCGACCGCCGCCCCGGCTGCCGGCGAGCGCCACCCCGGCCACCGCACCCCGCGGCCACCATGCCGTCCGCCTCATCTCCGTCCTCGTCCTCCTCCGGTCGGCCACCGCAGCCACAAACTCCGGCCACCTCGTCCACCAGCGTACAGGAACTCCGGCGAAGCTCCGGCCAACCTCGATCCGCGTGCCGTCCGGATCTGGATCTGAGATCCCGTATCGGTTGACTTTTGCATCTAAAACCCTAATTATTTGCTCATGTTCATTGCATCGTAACTTTGCATCCGTAGCTCGGTTTTGGGCATTTAGCATATCAAAATGTTCGTCTCAGAGAGTACATCAATTCATCTCATTGCATCATTTTCATTTGAGTTCATCTTGATGCCCGAAATGCTGTTAGAAGAATGCTATTTGAGATAATTGTCAGATACTTTTCCAATTAGATATTTGTCATTTTCGCCATGATTAATGTGTGCATGATATGCCCATGAGCTCTACATGTGTTTTGTTATATGTTTTGCCATCTATCCAGAGGTGCAACCCATGTATTTTTGTGATGTGTGTGGTGACTAGCACAAGCTTGCAAAGTGAGGCATTCGTTAATGCTGATTTCAGGGACTTAGCATTTCCACTAAGTCCTTGGACTGTTTATCTCAATATGACATATGTTCATGTTGTTTCCTAGTGATCCGTGCCTCTTTTGAGGATGATCAGTAAGGATGTTTTGTTAATCTTGTAGTGCTCTATCCATCCTTGTCTTTTTTTGCAATTATGGAGCACCCTAGCTTGAGTCAATCGAGCTCTACTTTTATCATTTCGTGAATCTGGGAAGATTGTCTACTTGTTAGCGATTTTGCCGAGGATGTTGTAGTTGATCTGTGCATGCTATGTTATTGTTCTTGCCATGTCTAGCTTGAATTTTGTGTATTCTTGATGGGTGTATGCTTAGATTGTCATGACTTGCTCTGTAGTGAGTGCATCGAGCTCGTAAACATGCCTACTTGATATCTGTTTTCAGCATGCTCCAGTTTTCACCAAGTCTGAGAACTGCTTATGTTTTTGCCATGTTCACATGCTTGCAAATGTATTTTCTGACCCCTTTTGGCTCAAGGTCACTAAGGGACTTTTGTTAAGCTCTTTGAGTAGCTCCATGCCATGCTCTACTTTTCCATGTTCAGGTACTGTAGCATGTAGTTTTGTTGCTCCAAAGAGTGCTATCTGATCTGAAATTCCAGACAAGTGTTAATTTCAGTAAGTCTGAAATCTGTTTACCAAATGCATTTTTGCCATGCTTGTTTGTACCTGTTAATGGATGAATTGGCCGTAGCTCAATGTTCATATTTTGTTAAGCATCTTGTATGGATCCCTGCGATGTATTTTGATGCCATGTTTGAGTGCTGTCGCATGTTCATCTTGTTGCATCTAGTTGGCTACTTGCTGTAAATCGCAGACCGGTGTCATATTTGAATCGCTTGCCGTTTCCAAACCGTAACTCCGATTCCGGTGATATTTATATCGTTTTCAAGCGCTTTCATCTCATCTTTCCAGTGGCACACTTGGTTTTCCAAGTTGAGGCCAGGTTCATGCATTCCTTGTCAAATCTTGCATATGCATCGCATATCGCATCCCACATAGCATACCATGTTTGCATCATGTTGTTTGAGCTTTGCACGTGGTTGATTGTGTCCTTGTTGCATGTCTGTATTGTTTGGGTAGAGCCGGGAGACGAGTTCGCTAACGAGGAGCCCGTTGGGTTTGCTTTCGAGGATCCAGTCAACTCTGACAACTTTGCAGGCAAGATGATCATACCCTCGAAATCACTACTATATTTGCTTTGCTAGATGCTCGCTCTTTTGCTATGCCATGCTACGATGCCTACCACTTGCTTTCAAGCCTCCCAAATTGCCATGTCAAACCACTAACCCTCCATGTCCTAGCAAATCGTTGATTGGCTATGTTACCGCTTTGCTCAGCCCCTCTTATAGCGTTGCTAGTTGCAGGTGAAGATTGGAGACCGTTCCTTGTTGGAACATTATTTACTTGTTGGGACATCATTATATTGCCATGTTATCTTAATGCATCTATATACTTGGTAAAGGGTGGAAGGCTCGGCCTCTCGCCTAGTGTTTTGTTCCACTCTTGCCGCCCTAGTTTCCGTCATATCGGTGTTATGTTCCCGGATTTTGCGTTCCTTACGCGGTTGGGCTATAATGGGAACCCCTTGATAGTTCGCCTTGATTAAAGCTTTTCCAGCAATGCCCAACCTTGGTTTTACCATTTTCCACCTAGCGTCTTTTTCCCTTGGGTTTCCGGAGCCCGAGGGTCATCTTATTTTAAACCCCCCCCCCGGG
The DNA here is from genome assembly GCA_034509565.1 of Triticum monococcum. Classification (NCBI taxonomy): domain Eukaryota; kingdom Viridiplantae; phylum Streptophyta; class Magnoliopsida; order Poales; family Poaceae; genus Triticum; species Triticum monococcum. The sequence goes on along the minus strand of CM067843.1, from coordinate 153,344,119 downwards.
CCAGTGCTCCTCTGAGTGTTGGTCCACCTATCAGCTGCCGATGGCCACCAGGGGCATCTCTGGGCTGGCCTACCCGTACCTAAGACAATCTGAGTGTGCCCTGAGAAAGAGATATGTGCAGCTCCTATCGGCATTTGTCGGCACATTCGGGCGGTGTTGCTGGATTTGTTTTAACATGTCAAAGTGTCTTGAAGAACCGAGGTACCGAGTCTGATCGGAACGTCTCGGGAGGAGGTCTATTCCTTCGTTGACCAGGAGAACTTGTCATGCGCTAAGTCGGGACTCCCTTGCAGGGATTTGAACTTTCAAAAGCCGTGCCCGCGGTTATGGGCAGATGGGAATTTGGTAATGTTCGGTTGTAGATAACTTGAACCTTAACTTAATTAAAATGAATCAACTGTGTGAGTTACCGTGATGGTCTCTTCTCGGCGGAGTCCGGGAAGTGCACACGGTGTTGGAGTAATGCTTGCCGCAGGATTTCCCTCTAGTTACTCGTTCGCGCTTTGCCTCCTCTTCTCGCTCTCTTTTGCGAACATGATAGCCACCATATATGCTAGTCGGTTGCTGCAGCTCCACATATTTTTACCTTGCCTTACCTATTAAGCTTAAATAGTCTTGATCGCGAGGGTGCGAGATTGCTGAGTCCCCTTGGCTCACAGATTACTATTACACCAGATGCAGGGCCTGATGATTCCGTTCCAGATGACGCGCTTGAGCTCAAGTGGGAGTTCGATGAGGACTCTCAATGATACTACGTGTCTTTCCCTGATGATCAGTAGTGGTGCCCAATTGGGGTGATCGGGACCGTGTCGCATGTTGGGTTATCTTTTATTTTGGCGCCGTAGTCGGGCCATGAGTGTTTGAATGTTGTAATGGTATTTATGTACTTTGATTGACGTGGCGAGTGTAAGCGAACTATGTTATCTTCCCTTTTATTATCTATATTACATGAGATGTTGTGAAGATTTCCTAAGTTGCGACATTGCTTTCAATGCGGTTATGCCTCTAAGTCGTGCCTCGACACGTGGGAGATATAGCCGCATCGAGGGCGTTACAAGTTGAACCTGGCTCTGATACCAACTTGTAACGCCCCGGACACACCCGCCGGTGGTCGTTACTCCTGGCGGGATCTAGACTGGCCCCAGAGATCAATACTAGTCTTTTCTACGCACTTTGTCCTCACTCGTGTGCACCCGGGAGCAACTTCCCGGTCGGTCACCCATCCTGACACTACTCCAAGCTGAGCACGCTTAACTTTGGAGTTCTGTCCGAATGGGCTCCCGGAAAAGAAGGAATTCCTTATTGATATGAGTAGTCTATCATCCCTAATAAGCCAGGCTATCACAGGTGTCTATTCGCAACACATGCAAACCCTAGTGACACCGCCGAAGCGGTCAACTACGTGAGTGTGCGGCACCTACACTATATATAGAGGCGTCCGTCGCGGGCTCAACAGAGCCTAAAGCCCATAAGTCTACTCGGCCGCAATCCGAATACAGTTCGGATCACATCCGACTAGTGTCCTCGGATCCGACCTCGTAGGTCCCTTCCCTTAACCGCGTGACCCCTTAGGTTCAAGTCAGCTTGGTCGCAGTTCGGATCAACTCCGAACTGCACGGCTGGTAGAGGCCTCTAGCAAGGCATGCCGAACACCAAGCAGACTTTGAAGCTGGTTAGCGAACCTGTACATCATACTTCCATTCCTTTTGCCACACGATATATGTTGTCGAGCTCAAGGCGAGTCTGTCATCCTTGTGCTAGCCCAACCTCTTTCTCGTTGCAATGATGCCGACCACTATCCGGATTATCTCATAATCCTTGTCACATGGCCATGCTTATCCTCGTTGGATCACATGAGGGGCCCAGAGTATATCTCTCCTGGTCGGAGGGGCAAATCCCATCTTGCTCGAACATGTCTCGCAGAATGGGTCTGGACAAGCCTGAAACCTACCTTTGTTACTACCCAGTCACGGAGTAGCGTTTGGTCGGCCCAAAGCAAGTCTGTCACCATCCCGAGTACATGCGTCACCTCAGGTCTTACGACATAGAACATATGTTGTACTAGAGACTCACAGACGACATATCGCTGCGTCTCATAGTTGGGTCTGTCCAACTCGGACCTTATCTTGACTCGGATCCGACTACGTCGAATCCGACCAGATCCTTCCAAGTCCATATTATCCGGTTAGCACCCAATGCTCCATGGCTAGTGAGACCAAGCCATCAACCGTGTCATATGCTAGTCTAGTTGGCTGCGCGTCCACATAGCCCTTTCGACTAGGGACCTTTTAGGACAGTCATCATACAATGCATAGTCCCACAAACAAGTCACGTACTTGCTGATACACATCATTGATAATGTCCAAGGACTATCTTTATTCATAAACACATTGGAAATATCATCATACATGATTGCCTCCAGGGCATATCTCCAACAGTTTCGGTAGAAGTAACTATACTAGTCCCTGCGTACTCCCTTTATTTTTATTTACTCCGCATTTTAGCTTTGCTCAAAGTCAAACTTTGTAAACTGTGACAAAGTTTATAGGCGGAAATAATAACATATACAATAAAAAATCAATACAATTCGATACATTATTGAATATACTTTCACATCATATAAATTTGCTATTGTAAATGTCCATATTTCTACTCTTACTAGCAAGATGCCCATGTGCTGCACGTAACATCAAGATGCATTTGTATAACTAGTTTATCTTGTGAGAGAAAAGGATGAACGAGGGAAGGCCTTATTTGCAAATGTAACTTTTTGCAAAATTGCCATAGTTTCCTTCCTATCCGTCAGATATAAACCGGACGACCTATATTGCAGGATGGCAGGCACACCATTATAACCAACTCTGTTTTTTTATAAGAGCCTGTCCGATTTATATTTGACGGATAGGAAGGAAACTATCTCAATTTTGCAAAAAGATACCCACACCCCTCTCCACATTTGCAAATAAGGCCTTCCCTCATTCATCCTTTTCTCCCACAAGATAAACTACTCATACTTGATGTTCCGTGCAACGCACGTGCATCTTGCTAGTGTAGATAAAAAGCAGACTTGGTGATCATGGTGTGCCTGGCATCCTGCAAGATAGGCCATCCGATCTATATCTAACGGATAGGAAGGAAACTATGACAATTTACCCGCACTCCTCTCCACATTTGCAGAGAAGGCCTTCCCTCGTTCATCCTTTTATCCCACAGATCTAGATGTTCCGTGCAATGCACAGGCATCTAGCTAGTTTTCTATAAATTTGGTCTAATTTTATGAAGTTTGACTTCAGTCAAACCTAATATGTGGAGTAAATAAAAACGGAGGGAGTATCTTACTCCGTTACCAAGACAGAAGGGAAAACAAGAAAACTTATTATTTATTTGAGCCGTTCAAGTATAATCATCCAGCGTTGCTTATTTCTCATTACTCTCCAACCCTCTTTTCCATCGATCATGCCGCCCTCCGATCGAGTCCATCCTCCCGCATGCCTCATTTGAACATTCTATTGAGTATCATTCACATGTGGGCCTAGACCATGCTTGGATTTCCAATGTTGTAATTTGTCCAACATGCATACAAACAAATGGTTCGTTTAAAGTTTCACTTTGCCTCCACTATGTGTCGCTTCCCATCTTACTTTTTACATCCCATTCGGTTCATGCCCCGACACATCTTGACGAGATCGATTGATGTTGAGATATCAATTGCATGTCAGGCAAGGAGATAAAGGTTTGGTCTGTTTATATGATAGAAATGACCCGCATGGGGGTCTGTGGGGATCAGAGGGAGTATATTGTACGTTCATAAGTGAAACGAACATATTGTACCCACCCTAGTCCTTTTTCAGTCGATCTCCCGACCCTGAGATGAAATCGAGGGAGAACGAGTGGGTGCATGTGTGATACCTAAGGCAGATTCAAAATTTTTAACCGGTGACCATAGCATCCGCAAATCATATATAACGGGTATTCAATGTTCGTTTCGCTTTTGAATGTACAATATACTCCCTCCGATCCTTTCTAGTCTACACATAATTTTTATGTGTAGTCAAAGTATCTCTACTTTGATCAAACTTACAGAAACAAGTATCAACATTCAACAATGCCCAATCAATATTGTTAGATTCGTACATACTCCTAGGTTTGTATTCAAACAGAGATGGTTTCCAATTTGTTTTCAACCACATGAATGTGCTTGTTCTCGCGCATGCTCTTCCTACTAGGATTTCACCACGTATAGCCAGTCCAATAGTAAACTTTTTTAAGCTCCCTGTCCAATAGTACCAGTGGAGTACTGTGAACATATGTAGTAGAGTATGTAGTGTTCATAGTACTCCCTCCTTCCATTTTTATAGGGCCTAAGAGCAAGCACAATAGTGGGCTTATAGCCCGCTTACATGGCACCTTTTCCTATGTGGAGGAGCGAGATGTGAAAAAGTAAGGGGAGTGAGCTCTCATGCAAGAGCTTAGCTATATACGCATTCCTAGGTAAATACAATAAATATGAAGAAAGAGATAGAGAGGAGATGAAAAAGTACTAATACAATAGCCAACCTTATATTTTTTTGCGGGAAATAGCCAACCTTATAGCCCACATTATTGTATGAGTGCATATAGGTGATGGCTATAGATGACATGGCAGTTCCTTATAGCCATTGGATGGCTATATTATTAACCATGCTCTAATGAATTTTTCAAAACCGCCCTTGACTATTGACAAGATTAATAGTACATGAGATTTATAATGTTAAAATTATATCCTTGGAAGCTCCTTTCACATACGAATTTGACTGTATGCTTTGTGTAAGTTGCATGTCATATATTATTACTCTAACATTTGGTCAAAGTTAGCCTCGACAAATGCATTAGGACCTGTATAGTAGATGGAAGGAGGGAGTAGTAGTGGAAGTGCATCCTCTGACGTAGGTATCCTTGCCTTATCCTCCCTTTCGTTCATTTACTAGAGGACCCCATGCTTGCTAGGCCCCCCATGTTAGTTACTCAATGGGTTCGGCCACATCAGGGGATCCTCATCTGTAGTATACTCCCTATGTTTTTAGTTACTCCGCATAAAATGGAGGGAGTGGTAGTATAAATGACGCGGGTCGGGGAGGGGGAGGGTCCTCGGTTTGCTCTCAACTATGGCCCCACAAGCGAGCGAAAACGCGAGACGAAGTGTGTTCCATTCGGTGAGCGACGTGGAGGGTCCAGCATGCCGGGGTGCAACCTGAACACGACAAGAGCGATGTACAGTCAAAACCGATTGACGAGTTGTCATCGGAACCACTATTCACACCAGAACCTTCCCTGCTCAGCCTATGCCAGCCACCGCCCCAAAACCACACCTCCTCTCCAGCCTATTCCCCCACCTTTCGATCCCCTAGCTCGCATCAAGCGCCCCCAAGTTTGTTGGAAAGCCATGGTGCGCCGCAAGATCACGTAGTACAAGATGCTGATGCCGGAACGCCACGCAAAAATCACGGCGGCGGTCGGTGCCACAGACCTCCGTTCCCAAGATCGCTTTGCGGCGGGCCAATCCCCAAGTTCTCTGGAGCCAAGCTACAAGGAGGAGGAAGCCAATCCAATGTTCATGACGGAGGACGCGGAGAAGAAGGCCCCCGATGGGTATGAGACAATGGACGTTGACATCATGCTGGCGTCCGGGTCCCCCATGGTGCAAGCGGACCAGCGGTTCAACCTGGCGACACCAAAGGAGGACCGGGAGGCAGAGGCTCAACTCGACGCGAAGCGCGCGCATGCCGCTGCTATCGAGGCTCTCCTACAGGCAGAACCGGATGTCGTGTATGTGATCTGGGCAACAGAGGCTCAACTTGACGCAGAGCGCGCGGATGCCGCTACCATCAAGGCCCTCCTGCAGGCGGAACCGGACGTCCTGGACATGAACCGGGAGGTGGAGGCTCAACTCGATGCGGAGCGCACGGATGCCGCTGCCATCGAGGCCCTCCTACAGGCGGAATGGGATGTCCTGGACTTGAACCGGGCGGTAGAGGCTCAACTCCATGCGGAGCGCGCGGATGCCGCTGCCATCGAGGCCCTCCTGCAGGTGGAACCGGATGTCCTGGACTTGAACCGGGCGATGCTCTCGTCTGTGCAGAGCGCCCGCACGCCAAGGACAACCATGGTGCGGAGACACACGCCGGCAGCTACCACTACTACAGGTTGCTACTAACGCGACACTACGATCAGAGACCCTTTGATGAAACTGTCTGTGATGCCATAATCGCAAACGGTGGTGTGATAAAATCGTAAAAATGGTGCAAAATGTTTGCGATGGAGGATGCATAGAAAACGGTTCAGATTTTAGTTGCGTGTGCGATGCAGGGCATATGGTTCATCTCAACTAACAGTTTGCGATGATGAGGAACAAAAGAAATGGGCAGCCAGATGAAGGTGTGTGCAATGTACAGCATACGGTTCACTCAGATGAACTGTTTGTGATTAGGCAACACAAAAGAAACGGTCAGCCAGATCAAAGGTGTGTGCGATATACGATATGCGGTTCACTCGAATGAACTGTTTGCGTTGAGACATGAGAGCAGAAACAGTTCAAATTAACAAGATGTATGTGATACGAGGCAAACAGGTCTTTAATCGGAAACGTGTGCGCAGACCGATAACAACACAAACGATTACTGCTAAGAAGCAGTGTGTGTTGTGAGCAAACGATTGCTGGTATACAATTGTGAGTGATTCATGAAAACATCACCGACGGGTTCCATTGTCTAGTCCATGTGCGATGTGATTTTCTTTGTCCGCACAACATCTACGCTCTGTCTACAGAGCATCAACACATACACTTAAAAATACAGCATTGCATAACCAAATTAAGCATACAATTACACAAGTGACTACACACATAACATTTCCACACAACACCAAAGTAAGCAATCTAAACTAGGAGAAACAAGGATCTAATCATCTACTTATTGTTGCGATGACGCTTGCCATTGCTCTGCTTCCGGTTGGATCCCTGGTCATTTTGGGGAAGGAGGCACTTCCTCATGTCAACAATCTGCCTGTACATGTTGTAGCTCCTGTACGCCTCCTTGGCCGTGTACACGACATGAGCTTTGTCGAGTTTCTCCATCCAGGCCGAGTGCCAGGCACGCTTGTCCTTATTGCATGAATCTTTCATGTCTCTGTAGTAGGGGTCGATGCTGGCCTAGGCGAGGTGAACAAGTGAGTCCTTCTCATGCTCCTTGCTACCCCAGATTTTGTATTGGCCCTGGATGTCGAAAAGATTTTGGAAGGCGATGCCCGAATTCTCTAGCGCCTTTACATCGTTTGTGATGTCCACCATAGCGAACATGTAGCGGGGGCTGTTGACAAACCTGGTGAAACGCTCGCAAGGCCTTGTGGCCAGGCAGTAGTGGTAGACGAGGACGTGGTGGCATACACACATCTGGGCGAGAACGACCTTGGGATGAGACCCGGCACGAGTGCGGGTGTACTCGAGGTCGAAGTCGACCACCTTACTTCTGCGCGGCAAGCAACGACTCCATGTTGTGCATGGAGTGCTCCACCCAGATCGGGTCATTGGTGTACACCATCAAGAGGTCCATGAACCTTTTGTGGGAGTCCACCACGGCACGCATGGTGAACTGCTGCTCGTCATCGGCAGCCGCTCGGAGCGCCATTGGAGCCGCGCATGATACCCTCTAAGAATTTCTCGTGGTGGGTGTGCTTCTTGCAATGGTGGGGCACGATCGAAAGGTTTAAGAGACACAAGGGTTAAATGTCCGCTGAAATAAATGGGGGTCGGTCCGCCTGTAATCATCACGTCATTCATAGCGGAGGATTCCAGTGCAAGCTTGATAACACCGCACTTCACACGTGGGCTCGAAGAGGCGCCAAATGTATCATCGGTGAGCCTGTCCCCGCACTACCGCACTGTTTACCACGCAAGCTTCCCGCCTGGCTTGTTTGGCCACGCTGCTAGAAGAGGGACAAATCGTGGGCGTTTATTGGCAAAAGCTTTGTAGATATGAAGTGTGTGGAATGACTTTGATCATAAGTTTACTCATGGGTGATGAGGTCAAAGTTACACAGAAGGGTGATGATGGACACTCGAGTGTGATAATTAATACTGCGCTCTACAATGCACATGGTAGAAGAAACCAACTATGTGCAATAATGTTGAAGATAGCAGTCGAGCTAGCTATATAGATCGTGTGCGGTGAGAACAATAAGGTAAACTAATTCGAGAATGGTCAATAAAATCTAAGACCATTGCATATTAACGTCAAAATAGTGTTAGCAATATACGAATCTCATACGATGCCATTTTAATGATTGTACCACAAAAACTCAAAATGTTACAAGGTTCAAATTCCAGAGTTATTTGGCTCAAATTCGAAGATTACAAGGTTGAAACTGATATTAGAAATGAAATTCAGCTCATCAGCTGCAAACGCTTGCACTGATCCGCTGAACATGGATATCAGAGCGGGTCAAACTAATATCACCGCTTCGAAGTCTGGTTTCGAAACCTCACAATTTTTGCAAAGGGGTCAGGCACTGAGAAGTCATGTATGGGGTTGACATGATGACTTCAGATTACTTTGTCATCTGAAGTTCCAAAATGAAATTCAGCATTTTTGGAGCCTACTCCATTCTGCCGCAGGCGCCAGGGCTGATCAACAAACCATTCATTTTTGCGAAATAAATGTAGGGAAAACCTCATTTCCTTCAACACCCTTGCTCTGAGAACAATGAACCTAGCGAATATAATATCTGGTAAGGTCCCTCGGTAGGAGTTCATAGTAATTTTTGAGAGATGCAGATCTAGGCATCCGACGTGATTGTTATATTGTATCACATTATCCACCACTAGGCCTAATCTTATCTGCAAAAGAAGAAAACGTGTTAGTTCCTACATGCAGTTTTGAACATTACTACATGCCTATTTGGTTTGCAGGATTTGTAACATGCACTAACATGCCATCTTTGATCTGACATGATTAACATGCGCATTTGATTACATTCTAGAAAAATGTAGCCTTCTTCACAAGAGGTTGGAGTGGATGAAAAGTTCCCTAAGAAAACTTGAACTCCCTTATGGTTAACATTTAACAGGAAAGGAACATCACCTTGATATATAGCCTTCTCCAGGCATGGAAAGCATCTCAGGAAACTGACAACTTGCTCCAAGTTGGGGCCGATAGATTCTAGTGCCAAAACCTTCATTGTGCGCAGTTTTGGGGTCAAGCTTGTCGGAATCGTTTTCTGAATGACAGATTGACAAACATCTTCAAAGTTAGAAATAATGTTAATTTGTAGAAGGAGAGGTATAAGGAGGTTGTTGTACCTGAACGGGTTTGGATACAATAACAAGTTCGGAGTATTTGTGAGGCGAGTAGCCCACTACTGTTAATTTCGGCACAGAAATGACATTGATTCTTGTTGGACCTTCTTGATCAACTACAAGTAATCTCTCAAGTGTAGGTGTGTCCTCAATCACCATACCGTGGTACACATCTTGTGATGTCTTCCTGCCGCACCAGCAACACACAGAAATAATCCGGAGAGTCATGGAGGTTATGTGTGATACGTCCATTTTGCATCATGCTTTCATATCGATATTTATTGCATTATGGACTGTTATTACACATTATGTCACAATACTTATGCCTATTCTCTCTTATTTTACAAGGTTTACATAAAGAGCGAGAATGCCACCAGCTGGAATTCTGGGCTGGAAAAGGAGCAAATATTAGAGACATATTCTGCATAGCTCCAAAAGTCCTGAAACTTCACGGAAGTTATTTCTAGAATATATAAAAAATACTGAGTGCAAGAAGTACCAGAGGGGGGCCACCTACCAGCCACGAGGGTGGGGGTGCGTCCCACCCCCCTAGGCGCGCCCCTGCCTCGTGGGCCCCCCGGTGGCCCTCCGATGCCCATCTTTGGCTATATGGAGTCTTTCGTCGAGAAAAAAAGTCATAAGAAAGCTTTCGGGACGAGACTCCACCGCCATGAGGCAGAACCTTGGTGGAACCAATCTAGGGCTCCAGCGGAGCTGTTCTGCCGGGGAAACTTCCCTCCGGGATGGGGAAACCATCACCATCGTCATCACCAACGATCCTCTCAAACCCTAGTTCATCTCCTGTATCCATCAACATCTTCACCAGCACCATCTCATCTCAAACCCTAGTTCATCTCCTGTATCTAATCTTTGTATCCAAAACTCAGATTGGTACCTGTGGGTTGCTAGTAGTGTTGATTACTCCTTGTAGTTGATGCCAGTTGGTTTTCTTGGTGGAAGATTATATGTTCAGATCCATTATGCATATTAATACCCCTCTGATTATGAATATGAATATGCTTTGTGAGTAGTTACGTTTATTCCTGAGGACATGGGAGAAGTCTTGCTATTAGTAGTCATGTGAATTTGGTATTCATTCGATATTTTGATGAGATGTATGTTGTCATCCCTGTAGTGGTGTCATGTGAACGTCGAGTACATGACACTTCACCATTTTTGGGGCCTAGAGGGAAGCATTGGGAAGTAATAAGTATATGATGGGTTGCTAGAGTGACAGAAGCTTAAACCCTAGTTTATGCATTTCTTCGTAAGGGGCTGATTTGGATCCATATGTTTCATGTTATGGTTAGGTTTACCTTAATACTTCTGTTGTAGTTGCGGACACTTGCAATAGGGGTTAATCATAAGTGGGATTCTTGTCCAAGTAAGGACAACACCCAAGCGCCGGTCCGCCCACATATCAAATTATCAAAGTACCGAATGCGAATCATATGATCGTGCTGAAAACTAGCTTGACGATAATTCCCATGTGTACTCGGGAGCGCTTTTCTTCATATAAGAGTTTGTCAAGGCTTGTCCTTTGCTACAAAAAGGATTGGGCCATCTTGCTGCACCATATTTACTTTTATTACTTGCTACTCGTTAGCAATTACCTTATCACAAAACTATCTGTTACCGATAATTTCAGTGATTGCAGAGAATACCTTGCTGAAAACCGCTTATCATTTCCTTCTGCTCCTCATTGGGCTCGACACTCTTACTTATCGAAAGGACTACGATAGATCCCCTATACTTGTGGGTCATCAAGACTCTTTTCTGGTGCCATTGCCGGGGAGTGAAGCGCCTTTGGTAAGGAAAATTTTATATAGTGTGCTGAAATTTACTGTCACTTGTTACTATGGAAATTAATCCTTTGAGGGGCTTGTTCGGGGCATCTTCACCCCGCCGGCAGAGCAAATAGTTCCTCCTCAACCTAATGGACCTACTAAAAATGAAAATGTTTACTTGGAAAGTCCTTCGGGTATGATGGAGAAACTGCTAGCTAATCCTTTTGCAGGAGATGGAACATTGCATCCCGACTTACACTTAATCTATGTGGATGAAGTTTGTAGATTATTTAAGATTCCAGGTATGCCCGATGATGTTATCAAGAAGAAGGTATTCCCTTTATCTTTGAAGGGAGATGCATTGACATGGTATAGGCTATGTGATGATATGGGATCATGGGACTACAAACGGTTGAAAGTGGAATTCCATCAGAAGTTTTATCCTATGCATCTTGTTCATTGTGATCATAATTATATATATAATTTTTGGCCTCGCGAAGGAGAAAGCATCGCTCAAGCTTGGGGGAGGCTTAAGTCAATGTTATATTCATGCCCCAATCATGAGCTCTCAAGAGAAATGATTATTCAAAAAAATTATGCTCGGCTTTATGACAATAATCGCTCCATGCTCGATACTTCTTGTACTGGTTCCTTTATGATGAAGATTATTGAATTCAAATGGAATTTATTGGAGAGAATTAAATGCAACTCTGAAGATTGGGATCTCGAAGAACGTAAGGAGTCAGGTATAACACCTAAGTTTGATTGTGTTAAATCTTTTATGGATACCGATGTTTTCTGTAAATTTAGCACTAAATATAGAATTGGGTCTGAGATAGTAGCTTCTTTCTATGAATACTTTGCTACTCATGTTGATCTCCCTAAGGAGAAGTGGTTTAAATATAATCCTCCCATTGAAGTAAAACTAATTGCACCTATTAAAGTTGAAGAAAAGACTATCACTTATAATGATCCTGTTGTACCTACTGCTTATGTTGAGAAACCACCTTTCCCTGTTAGAATAAAGGATCATGCTAAAGCTTCAACTGTAGTCAACAAGAGTAATATTAGGACACACAAACCCCCTGAGCAAATTAAAGTTCAACCTAATATTGCTATGGTTGAAGATCTCTTGGCTGATAATATTGATGGGCATGTTATTTACTTTTGTGATGAGACTACTAGAATTGCTAATCCTGGTGCTAAAGATAAACATAGACCTGTGGTAGGCATGCCTGACATTTCTGTTAAAATAGGAGACCATTGTTATCATGGCTTGTGTGATATGGGTGCTAGTGCTAGTGCAATACCTATTTCCTTATACAAAGAAATTATCCATGATATTGCACTAGCTGAGATAGAAGGTATTGATGTTACCATTAAGCTTGCTAATAGAGATACTATTTCACCAATTGGGATTGTTAGAGACGTTGAAGTCTTGTGTGGGAAGGCTAAATATCCTGCTGATTTTCTTGTTCTCGGTTCCCCTCAAGATAGCTTTTGTCCCATTATATTTGGTAGACCCTTCTTGAACACTGTTAATGCTAAGATAGATTGCAAGAAGGATGTTGTTACTATTGGTTTCGATGATATGTCTCATGAGTTTAATTTTTCCAAATTTCGTAGACAACCCCGTGATGAAGAATTGCCTAGTAAAGATGAAATTATTGGTCTTGCTTCTATTGATGTGCCTCCTAATGATCCTTTAGAACAATATTTGCTAGACCATGAGAATGTTATGTTTATGAATTAAAGAGGGGAAATAGATGAAGTATTCTTTAAATAGGGACCTATTCTGAAACACAATTTGCCTGTTGAAATCCTAGGAGATCCTCCTCCACCCCAGGGTGATCCCGTGTTTGAGCTTAAACCATTGCCTGATACTCTAAAATTTGCTTATCTTGATGAAAAGAAAATATATCCTGTTATTATTAGTGCTAACCTATCAGAGAAGGAGGAAGAGAAATTATTGAAAACTTTGAAGAAGCACTGTGCTGCTATTGGATATACTCTTGATGATCTTAAGGGCATTACTCCCACTCTATGTCAACACAACATAAATTTGGAGAAAGACGCCAAACTAGTTATTGATCACCAACGATGGCTGAATCCTAATATGAAAGAAGTGGTAAGAAAAGAAATATTAAAGCTCCTTGAGGCAGGTATAATTTATCCCGTTGCTGATAGTCAGTGGGCAAGTCCTGTTCATTGTGTCCCTAAGAAGGGAGGTATTATTGTTGTTCCTAATGATAAAGATGAATTGATTACGCAAAGAATTATTACAGGTTATAGGATGGTAATTGATTTCCGCAAATTAAATAAGGCTACTAAAAATATCATTATCCCTTACCTTTTATTGATCAAATGCTAGAAATATTATCCAAACATACACATTTTTGCTTTCTAGATGGTTACTCTGGTTTCTCCCAAATACCTATGTCCGCTGATGATCAAGCAAAGACCACTTTTACTTGCTCTTTCGGTACTTTCGCTTATAGACATATGCCTTTTGGTTTATGTAATGCACCTGCTAGCTTTCAAAGATGCATGATGGATATATTTTCTAACTTTTGTGAAAAGATATGTGAGGTTTTCTTGGACGATCACTACAAAAAAAGACACATCCGTGACATTTTGGGCCGAACGAATTTTTTTTCGGTCATACATATGACACTTCTATGACGATAATTGTGACAAAACCTGGTATCATCATAGATGTGGTGGGCTCCTACTTCTATGACAAAAAATCATGACAGAAAATGGGCTTTTCATCCTGGGCGGGCCGGAGACGCAGTGCATGACATTCTTTGGGCCGTCCATGACAGAAAAAACCGTGGTAGAAGTGAGGGGGAGGAAAATTTTGGGGAGTTCCCGGTTACGGTGGGAGGTCGGGGCCCGAGCGATGCGCGTTTCTCTCGTACACGTACATGCGTGTGTGCGAGGCGTTGGCTCTAACTAAACCCGAGTGAGGCATTGGGCTCTAACTGAACCCGAGCGATTGCACTGCGTACTGAACCCGAGCGATTGATCGATGGCTGTTAACTGAACCAGATCGAGCGATTGCTTCGCTACTGCTGCTAACTAAAGCCGATCGATGGGATGAACAGTGAGCGTTGCGGGGTGGTTTGGATGAACAGTGAGTGGTGGCGTTGCCTATGGATGAACATGACCCCGTGGTGTGGTGGATGGCTGGATGAACAGTAGACGGTGGAGGGGTGCCCGTGGAGGGGTCGATGAACAGGACCCCGTGGTGTGGAGGGCTAGATGAACAGTAGACGTTGGAGGGGTGGTTGAATAGGACCCCGTTGGTGTGGAGGGCTGGATGAAAAGTAGACGGTGGAGGCGTGCCCGTGGAGGGGTGGCTGAACAGCACCCCGTCGTGTGGAGGGCTGGATGAACAGTAGACGGTGGAGGGGTGGTTGAATAGTAGCCGGTGGAGTAGCGCGCGGTGGAGGCTGGATGAACAGGAGCCCGTGGAGGCTAGAGGAGGTCGACGGTGGAGATGAACAGTATCCCGTGGAGTCCCGTTTTGCGGTACGCCACATGCCTCCGGATGAACAGGACCCCCGTTTCGACCGTGGTGCTCCAACACAAGTCCGTTTCCTCCATTTTGCAGTACGACACAACCCTCCCGATCAAGAGGACCCCCGTTTCGACCGTAGGAGGTCCGTTTCCTCCGTTTTGCGGTACGCCAGACCCCTCCCGATGAACAGGATCCCGTTTCAAATGTGGCCGGTCGAACACAAGGCCGTTTCCTCCATTCTGCGGTACGCCAGGCCTCGTTTCCATCGCATGTTCCGTCCAAGCCCTCCCGATGAACACGACGCATTCCGTTGCCTCCCCATGAACACGACGCATTTCGTTGGCTCCCCATGAACACGACGACGACGTTGTTTCTCCGTTCCGACCCAGTCATGTACACGAGCCCTCGCCGTACGTATGCGCGAGTAGGCACTCGAGACCCCGCCCCTATGTACGCATACGTTGCCGTATTTTCTTTCTTGCACCCTGGCCGCTGTACGTACGTGTAAATGCTACGTGCGCGCCTCTACTACGACACATGCGCGCCTCTACTACGACACGTGCGCGCCTCTACATCGACCAGTATGTACGTACACGTTCGCGACCAGAATGACAACGCTACATACGCTTCGACCAGGTGGGTCCCGACTGTCAGGGACTTCCTTGCCTGCGAAGATGTAGCTGGTGGGTCCCAGCAGTCAGGGGGCGAATCATTTTTTTTCGGACGCACTTCCTTGCATGCGAAGATGTAGCTGGTGAGTCCCAACAGTCAGGGGGAAATGTTTTATTTCATGAAATACAGTGGCCCGTCTGGTGGTCCCAGCTGTCAGGTGGAGGAATCATTATTTTCCACGTAATAAGGAGGCACTTCCTTCCTGCGGCAGTGGACCCAGCTGTCAAAATCTCCATGTACAGTCCACGTCCGATGGAAGTCGTTCCTTGACCACGTTGACCACGCCGCGCTGAGAGCACCAGGGCGGTGGACGACAGCGAGGCCTAGGAAGGGGACGACACGGAGGTAGGGAAGACTCGGCAGTAGTTTCCAACGTGGAGGGGAGTATGACTGTACGAGGGTTTACTGGTTTGTTTGCCGTCACCGGAGAATAACAGCAGGTGTGGGTGAGTAGAGGGATGGCTAGGCCAGCGATGGGAGTACAGTCGGGCCGTGAGGCTTGCGCGGCAGCACAGCCGGCCGCGAGGAGGACGGAGCAGGCAGTCCAGCCGGCGCTTGTTTGAGCGGCTGGAGCAGGACAAACAGAGATTGAAGAAGCACGACGGCCGTTGGATGGGCATCCAACAGTCAGTGCTGGTGCGTCAACCTTTTTTTAGGAAAGCCTCAAATCAGTGGAAAACAGCATACATCCCATCTGCCATTATTTCTAATAATTTACAGCCCATTTGTTAATTCTTAATGTTTTTTGGAGCCCATATTCTTTTTGTTAGCATTACAGCCCATATTGTGGCAACGGTAAAAAAATTATATGAAATTTTGCATATTTCGGTGCGGTCCGAACTGTTTTTAATCCCGAAATTTCGACTCGCATTCAAACTGATTTGAAAAATAAATGTATATCAATATAAAATCCAACAAATTCTCCATGCATAAAAATTAATGTAATTTAAAATCTTGAAATGAAAAATAAGATATTTGAAACTAATTGCCGGTTTGTTTTGTTTTAAAAATGTACAACCCATTGCTCATTACTAATGGGCCATTTTCTCGGCCAGCCGAATGAAAGCTCTCCTTGTCTAGAAATATTTGCAGCCCAACAGGCCTGACAAAGCGACTTACTTGGCAAATCACAAAAAAACTGGGGTATGGACGTGGACCCAGCTGTCAGCCTCTCCACGTACAGTGCTCTTCCGATGGAAGTCGTTCCTTGACCATGTTGACCACGCCGCGTGGAGAGCACCACGGCGGTGGACGACGACGAGGCCTAGGAAGGGGACAACACGGCAGTGGAAGTCCGTGCGGAGAGAACTACGAGGGTTCACTGGTTCGGCTGCGGTGTGAGGCTGCCGTCGCCGCAAGGCCTGGCTAGCGGTGGGAATAGTTGGGGGCGGTGAGGCCACTGCGGCAGCACAGCCGGCCACGGGAGGCAGGAGCATGCGGCACGACCGGTGCTGCTTTGGGCGGCTGGAGCAAGAAGACCAGAGGTTGAAGAAGCACTACGGCCGTTGGATGGACATCGTACGGTCACTGGAGCTAGAATCGTTCATATTGACTAAGTTGACAAAGCCCTTCGTCCCCGTCAACTTAGTAGGCCCACAAGTCAGTCTCCTAGCAAGGTGGGTCCCAGCTAGCCGCGGGAATATTCATTTTTTTTGTGCGTAATAAGGAGGCACTTCCAATGGGTCCGAGCTGACAGCGGGGGGAACGTTTTTTTTGCAAAATACGGTGGCCCATCCTGTGGGTCCCAGCAGTCAGGGGGAAACGATTTTTTTTGCAAAATACTGGTGGCTCGTCCGATGGGTCCCCGCTGTAAGGTGGAGGAATAATCATTTTCCGCGTAATAAGGAGGCACTTCCTTGCGACTGCCATGGACCCAGCTGTCAGCCTCTCCACATACAGTACTCTTCCGATGGAAGTCGGTCTTTGACCACGTTGGCCGCTCCGCACCGAGAGCACCAAGGTGGTGGATGACGGTGAGGACTAGGAAGGGGACGACTCGGAGCCGGGGAAGACACAACAGTGGATGCCTACTCGAAGAGGAGTACGAGGGTTCACTGGTTCGGTTGCGGTGTGAGGCTGTTGTCGCCGCAGAATAACAGGGGGGTGTGGGTGAGTAGAGGGATGGCCTGGCCAGCGGTGGGAGTAGTAGGGGGCGGTGAGGCCTCCGCGACATCCCAGCCGGCCACGGGAGGCAGGAGCACGCGGCACGACCGGCACTGGTTTGGGCAGCGGGAGCAAGAAGACCAGAGGTTGAAGAAGCACTACGGCCGTTGGATAAATATCGTATGGTAACAGGAGCTAGAATCGTTCATATTGACTAAGTTGACAAAGCCCTCTGTCCCCGTCAACTTGGTAGGACCACAAGTTAGCCTCCCACTATGCTGGTTTCCAGCTGGCAGGGGGAATATTTATTTTTTGTGCGTAATAAGGAGGCACTTCCTTGCGTGTGAAGATAGCTGGTGGATCCGACATGTCAGCGGCGGGCACTTTATTTCGTGAAATATAGAGGCCCTTCCGGTGGGTCCCAGATGTCAGGTGTAGGAATTTCCTTGGGTGCGGCCATGGACCCAGCTGTCAGCCTCTCCACAAACAGTCTACTTCCAATGGTGTCGTTCATTGACCACGTTGACCATGCTGCGCCGAGCGCATCCAAGGTGGTGGACGACGGCGAGGCCCCTGACAGCAACAAGCCGGAGATGGGAAGACGCGGGAGTAGAGTCGCAGATAGAGAGGTGTATGAGGGTTAACTGGTTCTAGTGTGGTGTGGTTCGGATGTCGGTGGAGAAGAACAGGAGGTGTGGAGGGGTCGAGGGATGGCCTGGTCAACTATGGAGTAGCGCTTCATAGCGAAGCATGCTAAGCAGAGCTGCTAGCAGCAGGGGGCGGGAGGTGGTCCTGGCGCCGCTGGAGGAAGAAGACGAGAGATTGAAGATGGATGCCGGTCGTTGGATGTAAATCCAATGGCTAACATGTCAGAATCATTTGTTGACTAAATTGACAACGACTTGCATTGGCTTTGACCTATTGGCCCACATTCCAGCCTCCAAAAATGTGGCACATATTCAACCCATTTTTTCAGAATTTACATTCTTTTTTTGCGCGGTAGAATTTACAATCAATTTGATCTTTACTTTTGAATTACAGCCATTAGCTGGGATGGGTGAACAAATAATGTAGCGTCCATGCGGCCCCTTTATTTTATTTCCTAAAAAATTACAGCCCATTTGCACTTTCTCGAAATACACGATTTTGCTGGGCTGATTCTAATTATAATGTTGGGTTGGGCCAGCAATGTTATCAAAAAATAAAAAGGGGCTGAGCATTTTGTTATAAATATATTTAAATAATAAGTGATATTATTACATTCGTCCTTAAATTTACAGTCTTACCAAGCTTTATATGATAACATATAAAATAATTTTTTTAGAAAAAAGGGAGCATCTCCTCGGTTCCATTACTGAGAACGAAACCACAACATATTCTGATACAGCACCTCAAGGAGCAGTTCAAAAGCAAAGGAAGAAAAGCTACAAACTAGGGGGGTGGATGAACAAGTTCTCTAAATAACACAAATCACCCGAGCGGTGCCAAAGGCAGATCGGATAGAGCACTCAAATGAGACAAGGAGGGTCCAGCGAAGCCTTCATGGTCTTCAGCCGAGGGGCCGTGTCAGCCTGCGACAACCAGTAAGCAAGTGGAGACACCGGGCTGGAAGGCGTAGCATGGTGGATGTCCCTATTTTTCGGCGCCAAGTGTCCACCATCTTCATCAAAGATCTTGAGACGAGCCCACGAGTCCAGCCCCAGAGCAGGTCGAGCCTTGTTCAGCCACAAGTGATCGCCAACGGTTTTTGGAGGGATCTTGTAAGGGTTTCCACGAAGCTCATCAACTTGTCCTTGTCCGATCCGGAGGAGAGAATCGCCCAGTTCCTCACCATGTTCCTGATCAACCTCAAGACCTGCGGAATGGAAATCCAGGAGGTGTTACTGACAATCATAGCATTTCTATATTTACAGAAGCACGATAGGACAGCTGAGCTAACAGTGTTTAAAACTGAGCACTTTTTGGTAGCAATCAAGAATCTGGCGACAGATTCGAAGGATGAGACAATCTGACTAGGGAAATATTCCTCAATGTGGGCCCAGAGATGTTTAGCAACTATACATTCAAAAACTAGGTGAGAACAAGACTCTTGTTCCAAGTAGTAAACACAATCAAGGGGTTTGATGATGTGTCTCTTCCTAAGGTTATAACTAGTCATCAATTTGTTTTTGGAGAGAAGCCAGAGAAATACATGAATTTTAGGGGGAACTCTCAATTTCCAGACAATAGGGATAAACACGGGTTGAACCCCTCTAAAGTTGATAACATGATAGAGGGATCTGGAGGAATACTTCCCCTTATTGTCCAACTGCCAAATCAGGGCATTCGGCTCGGCAGTAAAGGTAATGCTTTTGGCAATTTCCTCCAACTGGAACCATTGTTCCATGAGACTATCACTAAAGTTCCTTCTAAAAGAGAGTTCTAGGCATTGACCGTCCCAAACTTCATTGACACTTTTGTTAAGCTCATTGCAGACAGAGTAAATAGGCCAAAATTGGACTGCTAGGGGGGATGTGCCAAACCAAGTATCTTCCCAGAACCTGGTTCTGCTGCCATCCCCTATGTTCTATCTGTAGCCAAATTTCACAGCATGCATAATAGATTTTAATCCTTTCCAGAATCTAGAGGTCTTAGGGTTGGAGGAAGGGACAAAAATATTAGGTTTATTTCCTAGGTATTTATGGGCAGTAAGAAACTTCAAGGGTTTCAGGTCTTCCTCATATTATCTTTTAACCCAAGACCCTAGAAGACAGATGTTAATTTCTTGGAGGTTAGGTATGCCTAGGCCTCCAAAATCTTTTTTCATAGAGACTAGGGCCCAATTAGCAAGGTGTATCTTCCTATTTCCCTCAAAATCATTCCACTAGTAATGAGACATCTGAGAATTGATGAGGTTCACTGCCCATTTAGGGAACTTGAAGAAGGAGAGGAGATACACTGGAATGCTAGCCAAACAAGCTTGTATGAGGATCAATCTACGTCTGTAAGAGAGAAGTTTTTCCCTCCACCCAGCAATCCTTTTAATGATTTTATCCAGAAGGAGTTGGATATCCTCTCTCCTCAGTTTATCATAGTGGAGAGGGATACCTAGGTACTTAATGGGGAAGTTACCTTTATTACAGACTAGAATAGAGAGGAAGTCAGCTAATTCCTGATCATCCATGTTGGTAGGGATGAGTTCACTTTTAGAGTAGTTGGTTCTCATGCCTGAGACTTGTTCAAACCAAGTTAGAACAGTTTTCAGATTGCTAGCATGTGTGGAGTCATTGTCAAAGAAAAGGATGGTATCATCTGCATATTGAAGGCAGATGATGCTACCAGAGCAGACCTTAGGACAGAGCCCTGCAATCAGACTATGATCAGCAGCTTTTCTCAGCATTTTAGTAATAACGTCCACTACTAAATTAAACAAAAGCGGGGAGATGGGGTCACCTTGCATAAGGCCTTTACCAGCATGGAAAAAATCACTTTCATAGTTATTTAACTTGACTCCAACATACCCCCTCTATGAAAGGCTTGGAAAAGATCTAAGAGATCATTTTTCACCAAGTCCCAAAAATGCTGAAAAAATAAGAAGGGAATCCCATCAGGACCAGGAGCCCCCATCAGGATAAGAGCTAAAATGGCTTCCTTCACCTCTGTCTCTGAAAAAGGGGCTTCTAGCAGCTCATTTTCAGCAGGAGAGACTTTTTCAGAAGCAGAGAAAAAATTGTTTTGTAGAGAGAACCCAT
The DNA here is from genome assembly GCA_034509565.1 of Triticum monococcum. Classification (NCBI taxonomy): domain Eukaryota; kingdom Viridiplantae; phylum Streptophyta; class Magnoliopsida; order Poales; family Poaceae; genus Triticum; species Triticum monococcum. The sequence continues at coordinate 153,322,975 of CM067843.1, read as the reverse complement.
AAGGGTTTTCTTTCTTAAACAGGTCTTTGTAGATGGCACTAGCCACTTTCAGCATCTCATCTACCTCAGTAACAGGGCCATTAGGGCCATCAAGGGAGTGAATGAGGGTTTTCCTCCTCCTCCTCTTGTTAGCTACTGCATGGAAGTAAGCAGTATTTCTATCACCCTCCTTAATGTTCCAATCTCTAGACCTTTGTTTGGCTTTGATTTCTTCTTGAAGCCAAATTTTCTTGAGCTCTCCATGGACAAAGTTTAATCTATTAGTCTCAGCCTCAGAGAGGTCAGTGGTTTCTGCCTTAATATCTAGAGAATCAAACTCAAGGAGGAGAAGCCTTTTGTATATTCTAAGATTAGCTTCCTTATTGGATTTCACCCTTTGGCAGTTCTTCTAAATCTCCTGATTTTGATCTGCCAATTTTCTTGGGGGCAGATGCTCCAAGTAGGCTCATTCCAGATTTACCTGACTAGCTCAGTAAAATCTTCTCTAAGAAACCACCACTTTTCAAATTTAAAACTATTGCTCTTTGGAGTTTGGTTAAGACTAGTGTCCTAGAGCAAAGGAGTGTGGTCACTACCACATCTGGGCAGAGCTCTACAACTAGAAAGGGGAAAAACTATCTAATTCTGTATCACAGAAAATTCTGTCAATGGTGGACATAATCCTGGAGCAGCAGTTCCAACATATCTAGTAGAACTGTGGGTTTTCCTCCTGACAGGGCAATTCTCAACTTTATGGGTAACCATTTTGTAGATAAAACCACTCTTGGGCTTGACACATTTATCCAAATGATGACCTGGTTCCCCACAGTTGTAGCAGATTACCTCAGTGTATGACATAAGGCCTGAAGGAGGGATAGGAGCAGTTTTCTGGATGTCCTATCTCTTCTTTTGTTGATTCTTGCCTTGAGATTTCCCACTGATCTGAGAGTCAGAACCACCAGTAGATTGATCTTGGGCAATTACTGGAGCCTGCCCAGATTGTGCCCCCATTTGGGGCGGAGGTGGGCCGTACCATTGCCCAACCGGCGCTCCCCCCCACTATGATAGGGGAAATTCATCGGAGTTCCTGGTTCCTTCTCATCCTCCAGCCAGATGTTGTCTCCCAGGAAGCAGAAATAACCACCAGACAGCTCAATTGAAGCAGATTGCAAGCCTAATTTCAATCTTCTGCAGGTTTGGGGGAGAGGTAAGGTAGGGGATCCACTCGCTCCGGTGGCGTGCTGGTGGGCAGGAGTCTAGTCAAGCATTCTCATCTCGCAGCATGGCGTGGATCTCCTGAATTCACTTCTCCTTTCGCCCATCGATCGACCGCAATCAGCGGCTCACTGGGTTGGGGCATCCTGTGCTTCTCCGAGAAATCTCCTTCGAAGTAGATCCGAAGGCAAGATTCAGCAGCTCCCAATCCACATGATCCTTGCACATCCGAGCATACCTGCGTGAGTGAGTGTCGGAGTAAATAGCCATGGGTAGCCTAGCCGGCTTCCCCTGGCCCTCTAGAAAAAATTATGAGCTCGTCCGGCTCCCAAAGAACCGAAGACCTGGGGCCGCCTTCCCTTTGCCGGCTGTCATCCAGGCCGGCTTCGGGAGGCGGCCCAACCTCAGCCCTCATGAAGAAAGCCATGGGAGGGCCGCCTTCGAGCAGCCGGCCACGAGAAGGCTGACTCCAAGAAGCCGGCTCCCATGAAGCGGTCAAGACCGTACCCTCAAAGTTTGTATCCACCCAGCGATGATGAAGCGGGGCGTGGCTACAATGAAGCCTGCCACCCCCAAAACCCGGAGCACGACCGGCACAGTGCGCCGTACGGGTGACCACGACCCGCCCGGCGCGGCACTGTTGCCACGACGACCCTGACGCCATCCACGACGGGCCACCAGCGTGGCCCACGAGGCGTGGGACCCTTCGGTTACAGAGACGCCCGAAGGCGGCCACACTTCCTCCCAGTCGGCCAGAGAGAAAGCCGGCTCCCCATAGCCGGCTTGCTATCCTCCTCGAAGGAGACGCCGCATTAAGGGGACAAGACACAGTGAGGCTACAGTATCGCCCGCCGGGCGGCGGTACTGTAGCCACGCCCACCACGACCAAGCCCGCGTCGTCAGCCTAGAGCAACAGTAACCAGCCACCGACCAGGCCCTGGACGGTGGGGCCTGCTTGTCGACCAAGAGGCCGGCAGCTGGTGGGACCCACCAGTCGGCGGGCCCCAGCAACCGGCGCATAAGCCGGCGAGCGCAGTCACAGACGGCTGGGCCCCGCGCCTAGCCAGATTACCATTGTACCCCCGGGGGGTAGGCCTATATAAACCCCCCAGTGCACCCATGCAAAGGGTTGGACCCTGACTAGTTTTAGACACATACAAGGAGAAGAAGCAAGCTAGCCGTGCCCTTCTTCCTCCTTTCACCAAAAGAGCTCAAGGAGTATTGTGTAGCTACTTGTTCATCTAGTGATCATGCGGAGACCCCGCAGAGCAGCAGTAGGGGTGTTATCTCCACGGAGAGCCCTGAAGCTGGGTAAAGTACGCCGGCGAGCTTATCTTCGCCTCATCCTTTTTCCAGGCACCGGCGATGTCTTATTGGCTCCCACAATGATAAGCCACCCGTTGGCATATGTCGCACCTACCAGCCGACATTTGGCGCCCACCATGGGGCCAGGTGCACCGTCGTCCGGAGACCTGTTCTGGACGGGAACCTTCTTCCTCCCCAGCGAGCGTAACCAGCCCGGCACGCCCGATGGCGCTTGCCACGACGCGCTGCAAAGCGTCACCAACATCTGCGCGGCGAGCAGCCTCGCCGTTCTCCTCGACGAAACCCGCATGTACGACGAGCTCGCCTCCGATGCGGGCAGCGACCACCTCGTCAACCTCCTCGGCCAGCTCCATGTCTCCAGCGAGCCCGCTGTGGACCTGGAGTCGGTTGGCTCCATCGACCCGATGCCTGTCGATTCCGACATGGCCTCTTACGACACCTTCCCCACCAACGTCGCGATCTACAACGACCCGCTCCCTCGGCCCACCTACCGCGATACTGTCACCACTGATGTGATGGTCATCAGCCACGGCGGCCCGGCCGACAAGAGCAGTCACGACGCCCCGCGTGCGGCGGCGCACGACTTGTCCGTCCCCCTCCCGGCTGACGCCGATGACGAAACACTGGAGGCACGCCGCCTTGCCCTCCTCGCGGAGGGCCGGAGGCTGGCTTCCGTGAGACGCCTCAACGAAGCCTACCAGCGCGAAGCTGACCGTGCCGCCTTCGGCACGCCGGCCCCGGGCGGGCCAAGCCGGGCCGGCGTTGTCAGGCAACGCGGCGCCCTCATCGCTGATGCGCTGGGAGTTGACCGCCCGGTCTATGCCACTCCGCTCGAGAACTTACGTGCCGCCCAGGTGGCCGTAGACGAGTTGGACGGCTTGGAGGCCGAAGAGCTCCCCCACATGACCCGGTGCATACAGCAATTGATTGACGCAGCCGCTCAGCGGCACGAAGCCAACGCCCGCGCGGGAAGCCCTCCCCCGCACCGGGATCACGGCACGACGTCACGGACGACGACTACGAGCAACACCCGCGCGCGGCGCGAGAAAGAGTCGGCTTCCAGCCGAAGCCGAACCAGAATCTCCATCGAGCGAGACGCGGACGGCCGTCCCCGAGCCATGGAATGGCGGGGCAACCCGCCTCCGCCTCGACCTCGTGGAGAGATATATCCCACCCCGCCGCCAGTGGCGCACCCGACTCTTAGCGGCCGATTAAGTCGCCGCGAAGGAGTCGGCGAGAACGACGCCCGCCATCGGATCGACTGCCTAGCGAGATCCCTGGCGCTGGAAGAAGAAGACGATGTCGGCCCGCCTTGTTTCGGCCCCCGCATCCGCGACGAGCCCTTCCCCAAAGGGTTCTCGCTCCCAAGAGACACGCCCAAGTACAACGGCTCCATGAAGCCGGAAGATTGGCTAATCGACTACTCCACAGCGGTTAGCATAGCCAACGGCAACCGGCGCGTCACCGTGAAGTACGTGCCCCTCATGCTCCAGGGCACGGCGCGGACCTAGCTCAACAACCTCAAGCCTCTCAGCGTCAACAACTGGGTAGATTTCACTGAATCCTTCGTCCGCAACTTCACCAGCACCTACAAGCGGGCTCCCAAGCCCAGGCAGCTCTCCCTGTGCGTACAGGCCCAGCCGAGTCCACGCGCGACTACCTCACGTGCTGGGCCGAGCTCCGCAACTCTTGCGAAGGGGTGCACGAGGTGCAAGCCATCGAATACTTCACTGCCGGGTGCCGAGAAGGCACTCTCCTCAAGCACAAACTCCTCTGCGACAAGCCGACTACCCTCGACGAGCTTCTGAACATAGCCGACAAATACGCCACCGCCGACTCTTCGATGAAGACCGAGCTCTGGGTAGACGCATCCGGGAAAGTACTCAACCCGGCGCCCAAGACGCCGGCAGGGGATTCCGGCCGATGCCAACACCCGAACGACCAGAAGCGCAAGGGCCCTGCGCCACCTCCCGCTAGTCGCCAGGTGGCCACGGTCGAAGACACGCCGCCTAAGGGGCGGCCCGCGCCCAAGAAGCCCAAGGGCGGTCGGCCGGCTTGGCAGCCGGCTTTCTCCTACGAGCAAACTCTTGACGCCCCGTGCAAGTTCCATAGCGGCGCGAAGACGTCCAACCACACAACCCGGAAGTGCAATTGGCTCACCCGAATCTCCAAGGGCGAAGGGCTCGCACCGCCTCCGCCTGCCGGCCCGCCGCCTCCGGCTCCGCCGCCCCAGGCCGCTCGGCCCGCAGTAGGAGCCGTGCAAGACGAGTTCCCCGACGAGCAAGCATCCTATGTCATCTTTACAAGCCAGCTCGAAGACGGGCGTAGCAAACGTCGAGAGCACCAGGAAGTCAGCGTGGCCGCTGGTAACCCCGCCGGACACATGCATTGGTCAGAAAAGCCCATCAGCTGGAGCCGGGCTGATCACCCAGAGGTGATGCCGTCTCCCGGCTCTTACGCGTTGGTCCTGCAAGCCACCCTCGAGACAGACAGACGCGCCGCCCGCTTCTCCCGCGTACTGATAGATGGCGGAAGCAGCATCAACATCCTGTACCGTGACACCCTGTAGAAGCTAAGTGTCAAGACGAAGCAGCTCACGCCCACTCGGACTGTATTTCACGGCATTGTACCCGGCTTGTCTTGCGCCCCCATTGGCAAGATCAAGATTGATGTACTCTTTGCGGACAAGGAGCATTTCCGCCGGGAAGCAATCTTGTTTGAAGTGGTGGACCTGGAAAGCCCCTACCACGCGTTGCTTGGCCGACCTGCCTTGGCCAAGTTCATGGCAGTTCCCCACTATGCATACCTCAAGATGAAGATACCAAGTTCCAAGGGCATCATCACCATAGCCAGCGATTACAAGAGGTCTGCCGAGTGCGCTGCAGCCAGCAGCCGGCTGGCCGAGTACCTTGTGATTGCCGAAGAGAAGAAAATACTGAACCGGGTCGTGGCCCTGGCCAGCAAGCAGCAAAACCAGTCCCCGACCCCAAGGAGTATGATGCCCAAGGATCTTTCCAGTCGGCCAAGGAAACCAAGAAGATACCCCTTGACCCCGAGCACCCCGAGAGGTTTGCCGTCATAGGGGCAAGCCTGAACAGCAAATAGGAAGGCGAGCTCGCCGATTTCCTCCGTGAGAATCGGGACATCTTTGCATGGTCCCCCAAGGACATGCCGTGTGTTCAGAAGGATTTCGCCGAGCACAAACTACACGTCCGAGAAGACGCAAAACCAGTCAAGCAGCCCCTCCGCCGACTGTCAGAGGAGAAGAGAAGGATTGTAGGGGAGGAGATAGCCTGGCTTCTGGCAGCCGGCTTCATTATGGAAGTTTTCTTTCCAGAGTGGCTTGCCAACCCGGTCCTCGTGTTGAAGAAGAACAACAAGTGGCGCATGTGTATAGATTACACAAGCCTCAACAAGGCCTGCCCCAAAGATCCCTTCGCCCTGCCAAGGATTGACCAAGTGATAGACTCCACGGTCGGATGCGAGCTGTTGAGTTTCTTGGATGCTTACTCAGGATATCACCAGATAAAGCTAGACCCGGATGACCGCCTCAAGACCGCCTTCATCACGCCATTTGGAGCCTTCTGCTACCTAACCATGACATTCGGCTTGAGAAATGTCGGTGCCACTTTTCAGCGCTGCATGCAGAAGTGCCTCCTCAGGCAACTCGGCAAAAACACTCACGTCTACGTGGACGACATCGTGGTGAAGACAGAGAAGCGTGGCACCTTGCTGGAAGACCTCAAAGAAACATTTGAGAACCTGCGCCGGTTCCAAATCAAGCACAACCCCGAGAAATGCTCCTAGGCTTCCTGGTCTCCGAACGCGGCATCAAATGCAACCCGGTGAAGAGCAAGGCCATCGAGAGAATGGCGATCCCTACCAAGCTTCGAGAAATCCAAAAGTTCACCGGATGCTTGGCCTCATTGAACCACTTCATCAGCCGGCTCGGAGAGAAAGCTCTTCCTCTCTACCGCCTCATGAAGAAGAGCACTCACTTCGAGTGGAACAACCAAGCCGACGAAGCTTTCCACGAGCTGAAGAAGATGCTGGCCACGCCGCCTGTCCTGGTGGCGCCGACTGAGAAAGAGCCCATGCTCCTTCACATTGCCTCCACCAGCCGGGTGGTCAGTACCGTCATCGTAGTCCAACGTCCAGAAGAAGGCCGAGCCCAGCCGGTCCAGAGGCCGGTGTATTATTTGAGCGAGGTGCTGTCCGCCTCAAAGCAGAATTACCCGCACTACCAGAAGATGTGTTATGGCGTGTACTTCACCGCCAAGAAGCTGAAGCCCTACTTTCAAGAGCATCCCATCACGATCATATGCACTGCCCCGCTGGCCGAGATCATAGGCAGCCGGGACACATCCGTCCGGGTGGTGAAGTGGGCCATTGAGCTGGCCCCTTACACGATCTTCTATCAGCCCCGCACCGCCATCAAGTCCCAAGCACTGGCCGACTTCCTTGTCGACTGGGCCGAGACCCAGTACCTGCTGCCGGCTCCCGACTCCACTCATTGGTGCATGCACTTCGATGGGTCCAAGATGCGCACCGGCTTGGGAGCCGGCGTCATCCTTACCTCCCCCAAGGGCGACAAGCTCAGATACACGTTGCAGATTCACTTTGCCGCCTCCAACAATGTAGCCGAGTACGAGGCGCTCATACATGGGCTCCGGCTTGCCAAGGAACTCGGCATCCGCCGAATTCTATGTTATGGCGACTCGGACTTGGTGGTCCAGCAGTCATCCGGCGATTGGGACACCAAGGACGCAAATATGGCAAGCTACCGCTTCCTTGTCCAGCAAATCAGTGGATACTTTGAAGGATGCGAGTTCCTCCACGTATCGCGAGCCGACAACGAGCCAGCCGATGCCCTGGCTCGAATAGGCTCCACTTGGCAAGCAATACCAACCGGCGTCGCTCTACAACGCCTCCTCAAGCCATCCATCAAGCCGTCTCCAGAATTCGACTCCATCTTCGTACCGCCCGACCCCGACGCAGCCGGGTCCGGCTCGAAGAAACAAGCAGGCGACCCGGGGACTTCAGTACTCGGCCCGGGGACTGCAGTAACCGGCTTGGGGACTGCCACACCCGGCTCGGGGACTGCAGTAGCCGGCCCGGGGACTGCACCAACACAACAGCCGGCGGCCGACTCCAGCATTTCATCACCCAGTCCGCCCACCCTGGTGGCAGTAACCATGCTGGCAATAGAAGAAGTCGTCGCTCCATCATGGGCTCAGTCCATCCTCAACTCTCTAGTGAACCAAGATCTGCCAACTGACGAATCAGAGGCAAGACAAGTCCAACGTCGAGCCGGAGCATACACGATCGTCAACAGAGAACTCGTCAAGCACAGTGTCACTGGAGTCCTCCAACGGTGCGTCGAGCAAGAGAAAGGCATTGCAATCCTCAGAGACATCCACCTAGGAGAATGGGCCACCATGCGGCTTCAAGATCACTCGTCGCCAAAGCCTTCCGCCATGGTTTCTTCTGGCCGACTGCTTTGGATGACGCCAAAGAATTAGTCAAATATTGCAAAGGGTGCCAACTCTTCCGCTCCAAGCAACACATGCCGGCTTCGGCTCTCAAGACCATTCCCATCACCTGGCCCTTTGCCGTGTGGGGATTGGACATGGTGGGCCCATTCAAGACGGCGTGCGGCAGCATGACGCATTTGCTCGTCGCCGTCGACAAATTCACCAAGTGGATTGAGGAAAAACCGATCAAGAAGCTGAATGGGCCGACTTCCGTGACATTCATCGCAGACATAACAACTCGGTATGGCGTGCCACACAGCATCATCACCAACAATGGCACGAATTTTGCCAAAGGAGCCTTGGCACGTTTCTGCGCCGCACAAGGTATCCGACTGGACTTAGCGTCCGTCGCCCACCCGCAGTCAAATGGCTAGGTCGAGCGAGCCAACGGCCTCATCCTCTCCGGCATCAAGCCCCGACTGGTCGTGCATCTGGAGCGTTCAGCCGGCTGTTGGCTTGATGAGCTGCCGGCTGTACTCTGGAGTCTGCACACTACCCCAAACAAGTCAACCGGCTTCACTCCTTTCTTCCTCGTGTACGATGCCGAGGCGATCATCCCAAAAGACATCGAGTTCGACTCGCCTCGGGTAACCATGTACACGGAGGCGGAGGCCAAGGAAGCACGAGAAGACGGCGTCGACCTGCTGGAAGAAGGCCGGCTGTTAGCCCTCAACCGGTCTACCATCTACCAGCAGGGGTTGCGCCGCTACCACAGTCAGAAGTTCAGGCCAAGATCCTTCCAAGAGGGCGATCTTGTGCTCCGGCTGATCCAGCGAACAGTCGGCCAGCACAAGCTCTCGGCCCCTTGGGAGGGCCCCTTCGTCATCAGCAGAGCTCTAGGCAATGACTCCTACTACCTGATCGACGCACAGAAGCCCAAGGCACGCAAGAGAGACGACTCCGGCAAGGAGTCGGAACGACCATGGAACGCCAACCTCCTTCGAAGATTTTACAGTTGAAATGCAGTATGTATCACGTTAACTTTTGTACTAAGTACGAGACAATAGGCCCCCCGAGGAGGACTCGGGGACTGCCATCTTTTATCTATGAATAAACAATATCATTCTTATGACCTTGTCATTTCATTTACTTGTTCTGTCGCGCACCGGGTTCGACTAGTCGGCCCGGGGACAAACCGACTAGAGTTATATTAGAAGTCTTACCCGCGGTCAGGCAAGTAGTGTGCCGACACCCAAGATTAGCTCTTGCCAAAGCCGCAGTTCGAAGAACCGGCTGTTCGGCTGGCAAGAGTCAAAAGCAGGAAAGGGTGCGCACACGAAAAATGTCTAGGGACCAACGGACTAATATAACAAGAGCCGGTTTGCCGCCTACCGCCGACCGACTACCAGAGTAGCCGGCCGGCCAGTTTCCATTCACTTCACTTCAATCCAAGAAAGCTTGAGTACTTGCCTCCCCAAAGTGGGAAGGCGGCAAAGGAAAAAGCCTAAGGATAAAAAGCATAAGCGAATGGAAACCAAACATGCACATAATAATATTTACAGAAAAAGACCTCCAAGAGGCCAGCATTCAACATAGTTTGAATACACCCCCAGTGGGTGGAACTGCGAAAGCTTAAAGATTGTTCAAAAGACAACAAGCAGGAAAAATTAAGAACGGCGGGTCAAGCTGGCGGGGCGACCGATGAGTCGGGCTGGTCGGTGGAGACGGTTGTGCCGGCTGGAGGAGTGGCCAGCTGGCGAACCTCGGCTTGATCACCGCCACCCGCAGATGGCGCGCTTCCGCGCGCCTTGTTGCTGGAGGCACGGTCAGCCTGAGGCTGGCCGGTTGTTCCACTAGCCGGCTCGACGTTTTCACCGCCCTCTTCCTCGTCATCTTCGCCCTCGTCGCTGGAGGCGATCTCCTCGGCCGAGTCCTCGCTCTCCGCCGGGTTTAGACCGAACCACTCCTCCGGCTGGGCAACGCCATCATCATTGATTTCAGGCGCGAAGACGCTGGTGTCGGTGCACTCGGCGATCGTCGAAGCATGTTGGGCGATTGCCGGCCGCACTTCTTCCAGCTCCGCATCGGCCTCCAGCTGCCAAGTCCGCAGCTGGTCCAGGTTCAACCCCGGGTACCAAGCGCGAACGAATTCCAATGCCCGCCCGGCTCCAAGATGGGCCGCCGACGCCTTCCAAGCTTCAAAACGACCAACCGCGACCTCAAGCTAGTCGGCGGTCTGGCTTGGGGTGCGGGGGATCGTCTCGGCGGGCCAGAGGGCGGCCAGCACCTGTGCCCCAGCACGCTGGAGCCGGCGAAGCATCCGGTGAGCCGGCTGCAGCCGCGCTTGGATGGCCAAGAGCTGCTCCTCCAGCGTCCGATTTGCGTCCAGCGTGATGACGACCCCCGCCTGACGGCGTGCCTCGCGGTGGGCCTCGATGGACTAGGCGAGAAGGCGGAATAACCAGGAAAATAGTCTGCACAAGAAAATGGGCAGCAGCACAAGTCAAGCCAAAGCCCAGGCGGCAGGAGACAGGAGAGGAGCGAGGAAGGCGCTTACCATCGATCAAGTCTTCGATGCGGCCGAAGCCTTCATCCAGCGCTTGCCGGGTCTCTGCCCAACTCGCCGCCTCAGTCTCAAACTCCGCCTTCAGGGCGGCCTCGTTGTCCTGCGCTTTCTACAGGGCTGCCTTCTGGCTTTCCGCCTGGTCAGCCAGCTTCTTGGCCAGGCGGTCACGCTCCTGGACCAAGTCGGCGTACTCGGCATCCTTGGCGCGAAGGGCGGCCTGCGCTTCGCCGAGCTCCTTCCTCAAGTCGGCGTTGGCTCCTGAAAGCACGAAGGGCACGAAAGGAAAAAGTCGTCAAGGAAGATCCGACCCGAGTGCTCAGCAGTCGGCCCGAATCTTGGGGACTACACCCAGTGGGAGCGCTGACGCGCCCCCATAGGAGATAGACAAGTTCAAGCAATTACTTCGGCTGTTGACCATGTCGTTGGTCCTCCGGCTCAACTCCTGAGCCTGGGAGTTGAAGGCGGCAGCGCGAGAATTATGAAATTCCTGAAAGTTCAGAAAAGAGGCAAGGATAATGTTGTCGTCGAGAAAGATCCGACCCAACTTCTCAGCAGTCGGCCCGAATCTCGGGGACTACACCCAGTGGGTGCGCTGACGCGCCCCCACGGAAGAAATCAAGAAACCAACGCGGCCAAGAATAAAAACTCACCCGGATGGCGGTCCACGTCGACAAGAACTCCTGGGTGAGCTGCTGCAGCAGGGTGGCCTGCGCTTGAAGCCGGCTCCGGACCCCTTGAGCCGCCACATTCAGCTCGACCATTCCCCTGCTGGGAGTCCACTCGGACGTGGCGGTGCTGGCCGCCTCCAGGGCCTCCGCCGACTGGCCGGCCCCCGCAGCTCGGCGCGACTCCGGCGGAGCCGCGTTTCCCCCCACGCGCTGATGTGCCACCAGCTGCACCTCGAGGCCGGCTCCGCTCACCGGCTTCCCCCCAGCCGGCTCCTCTGGCGCCGCTGACGTTTGGCCGCCTTGGCCCGCTCCGGTTGGCGCCGTCGCTGGCGCCTTCTCCGCGAGGACCAGAAGGTCCTCTCCCCTCTCCATCACCGGCGCATCTTGGACGATTTCCTCCGCCAGGGGCAATGCGGTATCCGGGGCCATGGATCAGAGGGGGATGGCGAGCAGCGGAGGCTGGTTACGCGAACCGTCCGCCTCCGTCTCCGTGGTCGCCGCCTCCGCCTGGGCCTTGGCTGCCGCGTCGGTCTGCTCTTTCGCCGCCTGGGCGGCTGACCGTTCCGCCGCTTCCCGCGCCTCATGGGCGTTCCGCTCCGTGGCCTCCCTGAGGTCGGCGGCGGGGTCCACGCGGCGGGGGCCCGAAGACCCTCCAGTCGGCCCAACCACGGAGCCGCCCGGGACCCGCTCAAGGGAAAGCGGCGCCCTGTTCATCAGACGGAGATAGATCAGGAAGAATGTTCAAAACAGAAGAAAAACAATGAGAAAAGTGCGTCCAGGCAAACGGCGACTTACGCTGAGACTGTCTGAGGCTGCTTCACCGCTTTGCGGAAGCGGGCCACCTTCATGGCCGCCTCGTCCCGTTTTGTCGCCGCGGCAGAGGCTTTCGGTTTCTTCGGCCGGCTGCCGAAGAGGGTCGACGCGGCCCGACGCTTCTGTGTGCCGCTGCTGGCAGCTGGCGCGGTGGACGAGCCCGCGCCTTGATGGTCGGCCGCCGGCTGGCGGTGTGGGACGACTTCTACATCAGCATCATCCGGCCAGTCTTCGAAGCTGGCAGTGAGCCCTGTGCCTCCGGGCTCGGCGCTGTCCCCCGCAACGACGTCTTCCATGACGGCCGCCCCCAGGTCCGGGTCGTCGACGTCATCCACCGTGCGGTCGGCGGCGTACTGGCGTTCTATCCCTGCCGCCCCAGGCGGCGGCGGAAGAAGGGGGATCTGCTAGGAAGAGCCGACTGGTCAAAAGCCGACCATCATGATGCCGGCTATCAACATAAAGAGAAGAAAGAGAGGAAAACTTACCACATGCGGAGGATTGGCGCGTGAATACGGCGCCTTGCCGTACCGCCAGTCAGCGCCGAGCTTGCAATTGGCGATGTAGTTAACCATGAGCGACACCTCCGCATGAGGCATCTCCCTGGTGCTCCGCCGGCTTGGGTCAAAGCGGCCGCTCATCTGGTACATCATATGGGGCCGGCTTTGGAGAGGAAGAATCTGGCGCTCCATGACGGCGGCCACCAAGTCGGATCCATGCAGGCTTTCTGACTGGATCATCACCCGAAGCCGGGCGATGGCGGCGTTCCCGTCCTGAGACAGGGACCTGGACCGGTAGCTCCATGACGGCTGCCTCCCAGCCGGCGGGCCGGCTCCGTAAGCCGGCAGATTGAGGTTGTCTCCTCTTGGGGGCGAGCCGGCGTTCTTCACATAGAAATACGACCTCTGCCATACCTTCACCGACTGGATTACGGGGATGGGCGGGAACGAATTGTTCTCGCCTGACCTCCTCATGGCGATGTAGGCTCCGCAGGGGGCGGGCACGCCGGCGACGACGGTGTCGAGCTTGCTCTGGAAGAATTCTCCCTAGAGCTCCAGCGTGGGGAGCACACCCAAGAAGCCTTCGCAGAGGGAGACGAAGGCCGACAGCAGGATCACCGCATTTGGCGTGAGGTGATGCCGCTGCAGGTTGTAGGACTCGAGGAAGGAGCGCAGAAATCCACTCGCCGGAAGGCCGAAGCCGCGCAGGAAGTGCGAGCGGAAGACGACCCGCTCGCCTTCCTTCGGTGCCGGCGAGATCTCCGCCTCCGGCGCCAGGCGGACCCGCACGAGGTTGGCGCCAGGCATGCGTCGGGTCTGGCGGAGGAACTCCACATGCTCGTCGTCGACATTGAAGCCATCCCATGAGCTCGATAGCGCCATGAGAGCGTGAGGACGCGCTGGCGCGGCGGCGCTGAGATGGGAAGCTGCGGCGACGGCAAGAAGAAGAAGGAAGACAAGGGAGAGCGGCGCGGGGGAGAGCATGCGAACCTCTGACCTCCCCCTTCCTCCCCCTACTTATAGGCTCACACGGCGAAGCTGAGGAGGCGCGGCGTGGGGGGGCGTGTGGATCGATCATGCCCACTCCCCCACGTCCCGTGTTTATTACGCCTTAACGGCGCAATGAAACCGCCACAGGAAGGCGAACGGTCCACCTGGGCCGCAGAAGATCAGCGCTCGGGCCGAGGCCAGGAAGTGGCGGGCCCGAGCCTGCGGCGGCGTTCCGTCGCGCGCGTGCACTGGCAGGTTTCTGTTGCCATGTGGCCCGCGGGTGGGCCCGCAGTCAGCACGCGGGTCAAACGCCGTCTCGCCTTCCTGACACAAGAGCAAAGCCGGCTCATCAGGGTGAGAAGCTGGCCAAGCTTCTCGTCCTTCTGTCCGCCTCGAAGCTCGATCAGCTTCGGGGACTACTGTCGGAGTAAATAGCCATGGGTAGCCTAGCCGGCTTCCCCTGGCCCTCCAGCAAAAATTACAAGCTCGTCCGGCTCCCAAAGAACCCAAGACCTGGGGCCGCCTTCCCTTTGCCGGCTGTCATCCAGGTTGGCTTTAGGAGGCGGCCCAACCTCAGCCCTCATGAAGAAAGCCATGGGAGGGCCGACTTCGAGAAGCCGGCCGCGAGAAGGCCGACTCCAAGAAGCCATTTCCCATGAAGCAGTCAAGACCGTACCCTCAAATTTTGTGTCCACCCAGCGATGATGAAGCGGGGTGTGGCTACAGTGAAGCCTGCCACCCCCAAAACCCGGAGCACGACCAGCACAGTGCACCGTACGGGTGACCACGACCCGCCCGGCACGACACTGTTGCCACGACGACCCTGACGCCATCCACAATGGGCCACCAGCGTGGCCCACGAGGCATGGGACCCTTCGGGCAGAGAGACGCCCGAAGGCGGCCACACTTCCTCCCAGTCGGCCAAGGAGAAAGCCGGCTCCCCAAAGCCGGCTTGCTATCCTCCTCGAAGGAGACGCCCCATTAAGGGGACAAGACACGGTGAGGCTACAGTAATCGCCCGCCGGGCGGCGGTACTGTAGCCACGCCCACCACCACCAAGCCCGCGTCATCAGCCTAGAGCAACAGTAACCAGCCACCGACCAGGCCCTGCACGATGGGGCCTGCTTGTCGACCAAGAGGCCGGTAGCTGGCGGGACCCACCAGTCGGCGGGCCCCAGCAACCGGCACAGAAGCCGGCGAGCGTAGTCACAGATGGCTGGGCCCCGCGCTCAGCCAGATTACCATTGTACCCCCGGGGGGTAGGCCTATATAAACCCCCCGGTGCACCCATGCAAAGGGTTGGACCCTAACTAGTTTTAGACACATACAAGGAGAAGAAGCAAGCTAGCCGTTCCCTTCTTCCTCCTTTCACCAAAACATCTCAAGGAGTATTGTGTAGCTACTTGTTCATCTAGTGATCATGCGGAGACCCCGCAGAGCAGCAGTAGGGGTGTTATCTCCACGGAGAGCCCTGAAGCTGGGTAAAGTACACCGGCGAGCTTATCTTCGCCTCATCCCGTTTCCAGGCACCGGTGATGTCTTATTGGCTCCCACAATGATAAGCCATCCGTTGGCATATGTCGCACCTACCACCCGACAGTGAGAGAACGAATTCGGTCCCTCCTTGGCTTCCTCCTCTGCTTCCCTCCATTTGCGCGGGCACTGGGTCCAGGAGAGAGCGTCATCGCGGATCTGCATCGCCCGCTCCCTCCATCTCCTCCCTCGAGTCTCCCGCAGCACTGCCGGCGCGACGGAGTCAAGCGGCTGGAGCATCCGCAGGAAGGGTTTGTAGACATGTGGGAGATGCATCTTGTACATCTGCCTGTCTTCCAGCCATTCCCCCATGGACATAGCTGGTGACTCCATGGGGCGCACGAGCGGACTTGCTAAGGGGGGCAGGCGCGCCCGAAGTCAGGAGGCGGGGGCTGGCGGCGAGATATATGGCGGCGGCGAGGGTGGAGGTAGTGGGTGGGGCGGCGGCGAGGGTGGAGGTGGTGGCGGGGGCGAAGGGGATCGCGAGAGCGGTCATCTATTTGCCAATTATGTGAACTAAACAGTCAACATATAAAATAATTTAAATATATGCAATATAGTAAGAAGGGAAACATAAGTTGGACCTGGCGTACCTATTCTTATATAAAAATAGAATAGACCTTTGCGTTTTTTCAAAGAAATACATAAATTGGGCTGCCAAAAATAAAACCTCAGATGGGAGGTCCATAGGCCGGTCGATACATGACGGCCCTAAGAAAATACAAACAGGCCTATGGATCTCCCATCCAAGGACGTGGGATGCGCATGTTAAAAATGAAAGCCTGGACAGGGCAGCCCAAAACCACGTCCAACACTTGCCAAAACTTCGTCCCTCGTTTTCTCCATGTTTCGCACATTCGACATTGTGTGGGCATTTTGACTGTGCATCACATGAAGATGTGCTATGCATGAATGTTGATCAGCATGATGTTAACTGGCTGGTAGTTCCATTTTCGACCATGAATAAAACTTCCAACATGATGTTAACCCTGTTTGGAAAGGCCATGTTAATATAAATGCTCTGCCTCTGAAAGTTGCAGTTTCTTATCTGAAACTGAACTTGCAGTTTGTTATCTGAAACTGAAACTTGCAGTTTCTTCTCTGAGAATCACATTGTCTGCACTTTTATACTCCTATGAAACAACATTTTTTAAGTGCTAAAAATAGATATCTAGAATTCATAAAATACTTCATATGCTCAATACTGCAAATCTGAAATTCAAAAGACATTCATATCTGAAAGTACTCTCAAAATACACAACACAAAACACAAATCACAACCTGCAAATACTGACAACCCTAAGCTCCTCCTGACAATTCACAACCTGCCCGTCTATTGGGCCGGGGGGCAGCCCCTCCTATTCCTCAGCGGCAGATAGGCGCCCCGTGAGATGATGGCGGGGAAGCGTTGTCGGACCAACTGCTTTTCTCCTCTTGCAGTTGGGTTCGGTCGACGAAGACTCCACAGGCTCGCTCTGGAAGGACACCCTCACAAACGACACCCTATAGATGATCGATCCTTCAATCTCTCGTGGATGCTCCATCTGGGATCGATACTCCCACCACCGCTCCCTCACGATCGGATTCGATGAACCTGTTTGCTCCATGGCCCACAGGAGCGGCTCTATGTACTCCGGCGTGACTCCCTCCAGGAGTATCGCCGCCTTTTCGCTCTGTTGCAGATATTTGGCCATGGATGTCGCCATCGCCGCTAGTTGGTCCTTGTTGTCAAACCAAGACTATATCTCCAACATCCTAGCTAGCTTCACAGGGTCGCCGTCTGCGATCCTCACATATCGGTTGTACTCCTCCATCGATCTACTTCTCCACAGCACCTTCACTCGCCGACGGTGGTTTTTGAATGGAAGAGGAGAGGAGCAGCGCTAGTTTTGGATTAGAACGGGAGAGGAGCGACGCTGGTTTTGGACTAGAACATGAGAGGAGGGTGGTGGTTTTGAAATGGAAGAGGAGAGGAGCGGCACTGCATTTAGATTGGAACAGGAGAGGAGCAGCGGTGGTTTAAGAGGAGAAGAGCAGAAGAGCGGCGCTGGTCTTGGAAGTATTTTTTTGTTGCTTCGCGTATTTTGGGTCAAAGTTTGACCACATACTGTATTTGACAAGCAAAATGTGAATGCATGTCACCAAATTGATTTTGATTTTGATCCAGTCAGAGCGCGCCGGCCCTCTCGTCGAATCCTAAATCACTGTCGCACGCTCCTCTCCCTCTTCTCCATTGCAAAACCACCTCCTCTCCTCTCCATCATCTCCATTCCAAAACCACCGTCTCGCCTCTCCCTCTTCTCGATTGCAAGACCACCGTCTCTCCTCCGTTTTCTAGATGCTTTGCTCCATGGAGTGGGTGCAATCCATGGATAAAAAATTAGTATACTATATACTATTTAAAAGTCAAGGGCAGGGCTTTTCCTGCGCGGTAGGCGGCGGGGCAATTCCGCCTAGTCGGTTCGACAGAGACGCGAGAAGACGAGGGAGTAGGCTGCTGCAAATGTAGGGCTGTGTGTAAGGATGGCAATGGGTCGGGTTTGGATCGGGTTGAACAATATCAAATCCATATCCATATCCATGGAGGCAGTCCCAGCCCATCCATAAAAAATCCATGGGCGAAAAATTGTGACCATGTCCAAATCCGATGTTTATCCATACCAATTGGATATCCATCGGGTCCTCTCAAGACCTATACATAAGACATAACTCATTGCGTGCTTACTCCCCGCCGTGCAGTCATAGCCCTTGCATTCTCCCACTATTGCAGCCATGCATCAATGCGTGTGTGGAAAAGCAAAGACGGAGGGGTCAAGGAGATATGGAGTTGGGTTGTCGCAGGCGAGTAGTGGCTGCTGCAGCGATCCACCTTACATGGGGGTAGCGGCTGGCAGCGGCGGCCACCTCTAGGTCTATGAGAGGAGTAACTCAAGGAGATGGCCCCGATTCTCAATGATAAGTCATTTAATTAGTGTAGATAATAGGATGAGAAGGTGCGTTGGAGTATGTTACAGTGGGGATTGTGTAATTTCTTTTGGATGTTTTAGATAAAGGATAAACTTATAGTGGGACATGTTACTATGGGGTAGGGGTAGCAGAATATTGCTCGTTAAGTCAGACTATCGGGTCGGGTTTGGATATATCCATGGGTACAAGATTATGTCCATGCCCTATCCACGAGTAACCGGGTCGGGTTTGGGCGCTACCCATGGGCGCAAAAGCATATCCAAACCCTATCCATTCGGGTTGGATATCCATGGGTATCCATGTCCATGGATAAAATTGCCATCCTTAGCTGTGTGATTTGACCGGGAGTTACTGCTGGGCAGGTGGGGTCCCGTGATGTGACTTGCCATTATCATTTTAACTGCGGTGCTACGACCAACGTGAGTCTCCCAAATTCCTGACCACCTCCATACATGTGCCTCTCCCAATGCTCCACCATGTAGTAGAGGCTGGCTCTTGTATGAGAGCCCACTTCTCAACTTTTTCCTTGCCTCTCTTTCCTCCACATATGCAAAAATTCCATGTAAAGTGCACTATTGTACTTACTTTTACTTGCTCCTAAAGGTGTTTAAGCTTGCCACATAAGCATAAAGTATGATGTGCCAAGTTAATCAAGAAGAGAGAGACTAGTTTGGTGACGCAAGGAAGAAATGGTGCTAAGCGTGTGTAACTAGGTGAAAAGACAATTTTGAGTCTATAGCTAATTAAATGAAGCAAACTTAGCAACACCATTTCATTGGAAGAGGTCACTCCTTGGCAAATGCAATAAATACACGTGCTTAGCACCGTTTCTTCCTTGAGTACGAAGAAAGAGATAGAGAGGAGTAAAAAAACTACACTTATAGCCAACCATGTTGTAGTATGAGTGACTAAGTGATGACTATGTATGACATGCCAACATCAGATAGCCTAACGCACTGTGTTAAGTCTCCAAGGGTGCGACCGCGCGAGCAACGCGACGGTCGTGGTAGGCGCGACCATGATACGGGCTACTGGCAGCCCCTGGATCTAAGATCAAATAGTTGCATGCTAAGTTGCTGAAAATTTGCAGAATAACCCTCCAAGATAGGATATCCACCCATAGGTCTAGAATCACGCCATGCAACCGTTTGATCTCAGATCCAAGGGCTCTCGGAAGCCCGTATCATGGGAGAATGGAAAGCCACTACCCTGCCATTCGCACGCTGGCAGTTCGCTCCTACTCGTCCCCGCACGTCCTTCAATACTATGGCGGTTTGCTCCTAGTCGTCTCGTCCATTCACATTACGGCAGTTCCACTAATCCTAACCCTCCTCCCAAATCCATGGCATCCCAAATCTCCACGATCGGCGGTGAGTACAAGGTTAGAACGATCACCGGCGGTGAGTTCGACGTCATCTACACCCGTTCTTCCGCGACGGTGAAAGAATGCCTTTCTCGCTTCAGACGCATGTTCGAAGACTGGGATGATGAGTGGGTCGCTGGGCTAGATGTTGAGTACACCACATTCCTGGGACGAGAGAAGGATCTAAAGGATGAAGAGAGGAAGAAGCCCGCCGTGATCCAGGTTTGCGTGCATGACTTATGCTTGGTCTACCACATATGCCATGCCGACATTGAGTGCCGGGATTTTAAGGACTTCCTCGAGAGCAACCTAGTCAAATTCGCTACTGTAGACTTTGGTAATGACAAAGATGTCCTGCATCGGATAGGCGTTGTTGTAGGCCACACCTTTGACCTCCAGATGAATCGGCTGGTGTCCGCTCGTCAGCCTTCAATGCTGACCATGGCAGGAGCCATGGTTCATCCTTTGTACGGTAAACTGGAGAAACCTCCATACACGTTTCATCATCATGCATGGCAGCGGAATGTACTAGATATATACCACATCCACTACGCTGCAATGGATGGCTACCTTTGCTTCAATAAATAACAAGGGTTGGATGAAGAGCAACAACCAAGTGTGCGGTTCAAGCAAAGAAGTATCGGCCAAGAGGAAGGGGGACAAGGACAAAGTCGAGGACGTGGACGAGGACTCCGAGTTAGGTGGCAGTGTCGTTGCTCATGGTGGTTCTAATGTAGTGTCTACTGGAATAGTTGCAAAGTTTAATTTCAGGTGTGCTTAATTTAATTTGAGGGGTGCGTTGTGCTGAGCCCCCAGCAGATCTATGTTATGTTTCTTCTCGTTACTTTAACTCTTCAGTACGTACATACTATTATTTCTTACATTTCATCTTTTAGTTGGTATAGTACTACCACTCGTTTCTTCACATTATATACGTACAATATATATGGCCAACATCATATAGCCAGTAGTTTAGTTGTCAAAGAATTTCAGGGTGCTTAGTTTTGGCAAAGAATTCTAGGATGCTTAGAGGGTGCTTGGATCCAAGCCACTTATTTTAGTCTGACTAAAAATAGTCTCTTTAAGAGGCTAAAGTTCCAAGCACCCCTGACTAAAGAGGGGTTAAAACTAGTCTTGAGACTAATTTTTTTTAGTCAAGGGTACCCCTACTAAAATGTGGATTAGTCCTCTCTCTACTCATTTAACTCCTCTCCTTTAACACAGGCGAGTTCTGGATTGGAGGGTTTGGAGGATAATAAATGCTCATTAACTTGATTTTAGCCTTTTTAGTATTTGGATCCCAGCATGGGTGAGGCTAGCATGTTTTAGTCCCACTACTTTTAGTCATGGGACTAAAACGTATCCATGCACCCTCCTAGTTTTATTTGAGGGGTGGGTTGTGCTGGACACCATTATTGTGACTAGCCTTTTTAATAGTACTATATGCATAATTTGGTGACGAGCGCTCTCTATATGTACCACATTTTTTCTAATTTCAAGTTTTGCTCCATGGCGCAATCCATCGATACTACTGTTGTACAAAAGTATACATTTTTTAAAAGGCTAGAGGGCGGGGCAGTCTATCTTGGTCGGTTTCACGAGAGGCGTGGGCCTTTGTGATTTGACGGCTCATTACTGCTGGAAGACGGGGCCTTGTGATTTGACTGCTCGTATAAATGCACCGACGACCTGATCGAGGAGGAGCAAAGAACCGTGCGGTATACTCAAGTTTTCCACTGGAGTAGTACTGCGACGGAGGAGCACGAAACACGGCAGCCCAGTGCCATATGGCGATAAAAAATGATCTAATTTGCTAGTCATCTCATTGTTAGCATTGTTCTATTCATTCCCTCAAAAAACATTGTTCTATTCATGCGTCGCAGAGAACGTGACACGTGCGGCGAAACACCCGAAGCAAAAGATGAAACACATGGGCAAAAGAAGAAGGAAGATTATCACCCCAAATGATCTAATTCGCCGCGGAGTCGTAACTGCTTCTTCATCGCCTCCACGACCTCCATGTCCTTGCGTGTCTCCTCCGCCATCTTCATCATTGGGTCCATGACGCGGCATTTCTCGACGCGAGCCTTCATCATCTGTTCCACGACCATATTACGTTCCTTGACAGCACCCGGATGCTCGATGCGGAGCTTCGCCAACTCTTCCTTCTGTTCCATGGCAAGGGCCTGCAGCATCTTCATCGAGGAACTACTATTCTCATGTAGCTTCTTCCAGCCGGCGTTCTTCTCCTTCAACAGGTTGATCTCGTGGCAGAGCTTTGCATTGTCCTCCCGAAGTCGCAGGATTTCGTCGGTCGCCTTCTTCTTTGAGGCAATGCTCTTCTTCAGCAGCATCACCAAGCCGGCGGTCAGCTCCCCCTGCTGATTGAGCTCAGCGGGCATGTCGTCGAGGCTCTCCTTCAGCAACTCCATCAAGCCTTGGATGAACTCTTTCTGCTTATTGAGCTGATCGGGCATGTCGTCGAGGGATAACGACTCCAGCTCTGCCGGCTCGGCATGTTCACCTCCGTGGCTAGGGCGCTCCTGGGAGCCATCGCCTGCCTGTGAGAGATCTTTCGAGGTCTCTGCGTGGCGGTGAGCCCTCTCTTTTTTCCGCAGCCTTGGTTGCCACTCCCTTGTTATGAGTAGTTTTCGACCTAGAGCTCTGCTCACCGGCCATGGCAACGACGGATGAAGAAGAAGCACTTATGAGGAGGAAAGGTAGAGTGCTTTCCGGTTAGGTAGTTCCCCTTTTTATAACCTAAGTACTAGCACTAGTACTAATACCTGCATAGTGGGAACACGATCAGGTTTGGTACGTACTACTAGTAGGTGTGAGCAGGCTTTCGAATGTGATGGGAACAAGGTAAAGATTAATTGATGGTTTTGGTTTCGAGGCCCGAAACGGCTCCCGATGAGTTTAGCGGAACATAAAATTTCAAGTACTACTACACTGCTCAAATGCATAAATATTATGTTACTGTCAAAAATTGGCACAAAATACGAAGGAGACCAATGGAAGTACTACTAGCAACCCATGATTTAACTACTCGCATGCACGCAGTGGAGTAATAATGTCTTTCTTCCGCCCTCACGTCCACTCAATTAGCATGCGCTGTATTAATTGACCATCAATGAAGTGAACGACTTTACACATGTCAAATTATCACATGGGGTGGATCTTGGTACAAAATTTCGTCCGCCCGTGTACCCGCGTGTGCGTGCGAGGAATGAGTGCGTGCATGGCGTGCGTGCACATCTTCGCTTCGTGCATGTACCGCTAGTATGGCTCAGGGATGACGAGTACATTCTTCTGGAACCAGCAGCATGTCACTGTGATCAATCCACGCAAGGTGGTCGCGACAACGCCTACACATGTGCCACGTGGCTTTATGAACTGTAAGAGAGACACTGTGTAGCATGCCATTGGTATTCTAATTTACGTGTTTTGCACATACTCGAAGTACTAGTAAGGTACACGTGCATTGCATGCATCAGATTTTGCAAACAAATTATGAATAAATAACACACTATAGCATGTAAGCTCTGAGTCATATATGCCTGATGTAGCCCTTCTTTTAATTCTTATAGTTCAACTCATTCAAAATCAATTAGTTTTTATAAAAAACCTAAGAATGCGGGAATAGGAAAAACATGGGATTATAGTGGAATGTCGTCTTGAATCCTACAGGATTGTACGAGTGTTTGATTGTGCATAGAAAAAACGCAGAATTCTTTCAAAGAGGTTTGAGTGGATGGGATGTTTCCTATGAAATCTAGTGCAAATAAATCATATGGAAAAATTCCTATGGTTTACAATCCTACGAATCAAACAACCAAGATAGGAAAAATTCCTAATGATTAGAATCCTCCAAAATTCCTTTGAGAATCCTTTGAATCAAAGAAGCCCTTAATCTATTTTATGATTCATGGAAATGTGCGTTGTAAAGCATAAAGTAAAAACAAATAATGGCAATTCAACTAAAAAAAAGTTTGGGCAGTTATGATACGAAAGATTCTAGAACAAAAGAGAACCATTGTTGTTTTGAGGTTTGTGCATTATGCTTAAGTTCAACCATGGAGTCTGCTAGATTGTACATGTGGCAAAATCCGGTGGTGGCTAGAAGATGGTGCGAGGGGCCGAGTGGAGGGAGACTATGAAGGAATGCACAAGTGCGAGATCGATATTTAGAGAGAGAGGGCGAACACGTGCGCTGATGCACGCAGTGGCAGAGCCATGAAAAATAAATGAGCTAGGGGGCCAAGCATTGCTAATCCTTTACGAGGAGGGTCAATTCATGAACTTAAACCATTTTTAGCAGAAATTGTCTAATGATCACATTCATATTAGCCTTGATATATAGTGATGTTAGGGGGGAGGGGGCAGGGCCCTTACTGCCCCTCTCTTCGCCATTGTGCACGCATCTGAGAGATGAAGCGGAAGGCATGGATGATGAGAGGGGGACATTGGATACATAATTAATGTGGGTGTATTAGCTATATTTGTTAATCCTAGATAGAGAGGTATAGATTGATCGATGTGGACATGTGAAAGAGGGTGAGACCTCACTGTATATATCGATTGATCGGTTTGTGTGGAAAACTATGAAAGACCTAGCTATATACACACATACATAGAGGAACATCAATCGTTGCGCATGCACGCGTGAGAGATAAAGAATGCCTGATATGATGGAGAGGGGGATGTGTGCTGGTGTGTGCCTTCATGGGAGACCGACCTGAAGAAAAAGATTGCATGCGTGCGTTGGATAATGCCGACTGGTAGAGTGTGTGCATGCATGCATGAGAGAAGGTTAATGGTACAATTATAAAGAGAAGACTACTGTGTGGTCGTAAAAGAATAGCAGAATAGGTGAGGTCACAATCAATGTAAAGTTGAATTCAAATATCTGAATAAGAGATCCTGATGTTTGAAACCCATGCATGCATCAATATAACGGAGATCTGCGCGGTGTGGTTTGGAAACGAGCATGTTGTAATTTATACACATTGAACAAGGTCAGACTGATTTGAATTTGAGATATCGATGGCAGACATCATTTGGCCACGTCGCATCCGTGCATGGACACAATATTCTAATTGGAGATGATGGGCGCCTTTTGCATCACATATCTATATCTATACCCCTATATATTTTTTTTATTGTGTGCGGGTAACTTTAACTTTCAAAGATGGTCGTTGGATGAGGCGAATCCGATGGTCCAAAGATGGCAAATTCGAGCACTACTGCCGTTGGATATCATCTAGATTCCACCAGATTTCGCCACATGTACAATTTAGAAGACTCCATGGTTGAACTTAAGCATAACGCACAAACATCAAAACACAAGCACTTCTTATTTATTCTAGAATCTTCCGTATCAGAATTGCCCAAATGTTTTTCTACATGATTTAGCATTATTTGTTTTTACTTTATGTATTATGATGCACAATTCCATGAATCTTAAAATAGATTAGATTTCTTATAAAAACTAGATGATTTTGAATGAAATGAACTATAATAATTAAACGAACATCTACATCATGCATATATGACTCAAATCTTGCATGCTACAATGGACGTGTACCTTACTCTAGTCTAAATGGTGTTTGTGTGTGTGTGTGTTGTGCGTGTTGAGGTGCAAATTGTCTTTTTTTTGGTACACGTTAAGCTTGTTCTTCCGAAATTTCAAGCCGCGCCTTGTTATGCCGAAAATTCAAGCTAGCGTCTCTGTCTATCATGCTGGGAAACTCCCACCTCTTCAACCTGCGCCTTGTTAGCCCGAAATATTTAAGATATATCTTTGTCTCGTTGTGCTCCGACAACTCCCTCAATCTCAACCCGCGCCTTTCTATTCCGAAATTACAACACGCGCGAAAACTCCCACCTCCTGTGAAATCCCGACACGCGAAATGCCCGTGGTACCCCTGAACCGAAAGAACCACCTCAAATCGGTGGGGGTACTTTCGTAACTTACCCCACATTTCGGACAAGCACGTCTCTAAGCCATGGTTCCCCACTGCCATCCCATCCGCCCACCCATTCGTACACCCAGGCCGAAAAAGCCGCGACGAAACCCCACACCCTGCTCCATCCGCCACCCAGCCGGAGCCTCTTCCCCGACGACGTCGTCCACAGCAACACCTCGATGTCCCTCATCCACTGTACCTGATGAGGATCCGTCATCGATCTCATCGTCCCGCCAGTTCAACCACACCGTCCTCCACCTCCAAGGAGCTGCCCTGACGTTCCCCTCGTCTTTCGCGCCACCTCCATTCCCACACCGCCGTCTTCACCTGCACCACCGGAAGAGCTTCAGCATCACCGTTTCCTCGGATGAAGCTTCGGCCTAATTGGCGCCACCAAAGAGGTTGTACACTAATCGCCGCATTTTCTTCTTGATTCGATCTCATGATGTTGCCGGCCCTTGGTCCCGAGCCAACACGACGCGGCTCCATCCATGGCGGCGTCGCTGGCCACTTCCTCCACGGTGTCGCTCCCTCGGCGGCGACGTCCACATCAGTAGGACCTGCTGCAGCTTTGTCTCTCGCTCGCGCTGCTACTCTGCTCTTGCTCTCGGTCCCCTGCCTGGTCTGCTCTTTCTATTGCTCTTGCTCGCACTGCTGCTCTCGCTCTTGCTCTTGCTTGCGATGCTGCTCCGATTTAGATACACTTCACTCCAATGCCGCCGGGGTGAAGGAAGAACCAGCCGCAGCGGGGAGGGGGGCTCGTCAGAGAGGTACCCCACTATCTATCTTAGGGTTCAGGATGCGGGCGGTGGTCGCCGGAGGTTGCGGGGCGTTGGCGGGGCGGTGGCGTGGGGATCGCCGGAGAAAAAGCTCGGCAGGGGGGGGTGGCTAGAGGGATGGCCGGGACGGCGGTGGACCGGCGGTGGGGAGTGTTTTTGGGGCGGGCGGGGCGACGCAGCGTCGGCCGCGGGCGGCGGGGGGCTGCTGCTTGGCCGGCTTAGGGGGGTTGGAGGTTGAAGATGAACCGCAAGCTCGTGATTTCATTTCCAACGGCTGCAAAATCGACTGACCAGAGATGAAAAAGTTAGTTGACCGACGTGTAGCCTCACCTTGCTAGTGCGTTCAGTTTCGACAGCAAAATTCAGTTTCGACAGTTAAGTTCAGAGATGAGCGGCTGATGTATTTTACATCTAGCACTTTGTGTTTATGTATTTTACGTCATGTATTGGAGATGCTATTAGAATTCCACTCGGGTTAACGTTGTTCGTTGTCTCTCTTGCCCTGCTTCAGCCTCGGCATCGTACAACTCACCGGAGCTGCTCCAACGACGAAACCCTCCATCACAGTAGAGCAGTACCTCGAGCTCCATATCCAGACGCCTAAGATCTTCTTCCCCTCCTTCGACAGCCAGGTCAGCCGGAGCATCCTCACCGGCCAACCCAATCACGCGAAGATCGACATGGCTTCGCCAAAGAGGTTGTACACTTGGTGCATCTCTTTTTTACTCTACATGTTATATATATTGTCCACTAAGAACTCGTAGTAATGGGAAATACGATTATTTTATCCTACTATATGACAAGCAGTGAGGTACCAGGCAACTTAGCTATCCGTGATGGACTCTCTTGAACGCCATCATTATTTATCTCTGCACATTTGAGTTGTGCATTTGTCGATGGGCCTGGGAGTTGAGCTAGTACGGCAGTGGCTTGGGTCCAAAGTAATAGAAGTAGCACAAAAACATTTTTTAGTGAAGGATTTTCCTTGCTCAAGCCTGCCTACTAGAATCGCCAGTGCTTGAAAGGAAAAGTGAATGAAAAACATCGGAATTGGAAAGTTTCCTATGGTACCACTTTTCATGAATTTGGTGCAAAGGAATGGAGCAAAGGAAAACTATAGGATTTGTTCCTTTAGTGTCTCCTTGAAATAAAAACTGTAGGAATTCTAATTTTCACTTCTCCTCCTTTTCATATTCCTATTCATCAAGCACAAGACTAAGAGATAGTAGCATAATAGCATTATAACCGTACATTTTCTTGTGGTTTGACTTAATATTACCATGCTTTTTTGCATCCTGTGATCTTCCAATTGTTGTGAATCAAACACCCAGATTGGCAGAAATCCTGTGTTTTTAAATTCTTTGTTTTTCACATGCATTCATATCATATTCATGTCTATTTCCTATCCCTGCATTGTTAGAATCCTCAAATTCAAACAAGCCCTTACTCAATTACTTCTGTTACAGATATGTGTCAAAGAAAACCTTGTGTGGTTTGCCCTGCTCCTACGGCGCTGTGTTCCACCCCAGCTCAGCTGCTCCAATGACGGAAGGGTTCACCACAGCAGGGATCCGCTCTCCAGACTGTCTTTCGCCGCCTCAAATCTTCTTCCCTGCCGCCGGCAGCCATGGCAACTGCATTACAATCATCAACTGAGCAGATGACCTTGAGGATTACACGGGTCCGCAAGAGAGGTCGCACTCTTCCGTGTCTGCTTACGTTATGCGTCACTTAATATGATGACATGCTACATTATCGTCGTGTTCACCTATTAGACTCCGAGTCAGGTCCAAACTAATGCTGAAACTTGAGTTTTTAAATGGTTGTGGGGTACATATTGGGGCAGCAATCAGTACTATCTGTCTACTATCTGGTTAATCTCTGGTGTCTATTATGAGTCATTATCTGTATTTTTTAACTAAAGCTATTATCTGCCTACTATCATTGGTTTTGGGTCCATCCACAGTTTGCTACCATCACTCTGGATTTGTGCATGCACTCCTTACATAATCTCACTATGTTTTATTCCTATCCATGCCAGTTATTGTACACAATGGAACTGATCATGTAGAGCAAAAGAGACGAGCCTTGCGTGGCAATAAAATTTCATGCAGACGTCGTTTCATGGTGGGCGCAAAGGCAGCCCCCCTCCACCCATTTCGGATCGTAATCAAGAGGAAGATAACTGTTATGAGGGGGATTCAGAAGGAGAAGATCACTCCTATTTACCCCATGAGGTCTTCGCTCTAACTTGGCATGCTGATGTTGGTAATATCATGCATATGGTGCCTTGCATTGCTCACTGTATACATTAAAGATGTCATCTGCTTAGTTTAGACATGCTTTGTGTCAATGCCATCTGTTTAGTTTCTTTATCGTATATGTGAATCATGCAATGCCATCTTGTCTAGCCAGGCATAATATATGTGAATTTTGCAATGCCACCCTGGTTAGCCAGTCATCTTAGATGTGAATTATATCATGACATCATTTTTTATTACGTGTTAAATTTGTCAACAATTTTAGTACACTCAATTACTCTTCCTGTGCATCAGCCATTTGGCACGGTCATGGAAAAATCTGGAGTGGAAACAAGGTCTTCAGAGCAGACAATGCTATCTGACGAAGCGCATGTCTTGCTGGTTACCAATAGCTCCTCAGAGGAGGATTCAGAGACAGATGACCAGTCATATCCCCCCCCCCCCGAGGTGCATGCCCTAACTTGGAAGGGTTATGTTGCTCATATCGTGCGTATGGTATCTTGCATTGCTATGTCATTTGCTTAGTTTAGACATGCTTTGTGTGAATGTCGCCTGTTTAGTGTCTAATTACCATATATGTGAATTATGCAATGCCATCTTGTTGCAAGACATTATATATGTGAATTATGCAATGTTATCTTGTTGCAAGGCATTATGTATGTGAATTATGCAATGCCATGTTGTTTAGGCAAGCGTCATATATGTGAATTATATCATGCCGTCCTTTTTTGTATTTCTCATTGCTTTTGTCGACAATGTTTGTATATTCAACTGCTCTTCCTGTGCATCAGCCATTTGAATTGGTGATGGAGAAATCTGGAGTGAAAACAAGGTCTTCAGAGCAGACAATGCTACCTGCTAAAGCAGATATCTTGCTAGTTACAGATAGCTCTTCAGAGGGGGATTCAGAGGCAGATGACCAGTGCTATTATCCCCCTGAGGTGTATGCTCAAACTTGGCAGGGTTATATTACTCATATAATGCATATGTTGTATTGCAATGCTTAGTTTTTACATCATATACACAATATTGAATGCCATCTCCTTAGTTGACACATCATATATGCGATTGCCCTCTTCTCACTTCCTTAGTATATAAATCATATATTTGAATTATGTCATGCCATGATGTTTACATAGACAGCATGTATCTGAATTATGGCATGCCAACCCATTTTATAAAGACATAATATAGTTATATCATCTCATCCTGTTTACATAGTAATCATATTTTAATTATGTCATTCTATCCGTGAATTATATCATGCCATCATGTGTCCATCAACGGCATGTTTGTGATTTATGGCATGCCAACCACTTTAATAGACACATCGTATAGTTATATCATGTCATCCTGTTTACATAGTCATCATATTTTGAAGTATGTCATTCTATCCTATTTAGTTAGCCATCATACATGTGAAATTGTGTCATGCTATCCTGTTTAATTAGCCATCATATATGTGAAATTATGTCCTGCTATTCTGTTTGCTTAGACAACATAAATGTGAATTATTTCATGCCCTGTTTTCTTCCCTACTATCCATTGCACCTGTCTATCTTACAATGTCTGTACATTCAATTACTTTTCTTGTTTATCAGCCATTTCAATTGGAGGGAGTGATTGCCGTATCTGTGGGAGTAAAAACACGGTCTTCAGAAAAGATCGTGCTACCTGTTGATGCAGATAGAACCACGGTTGTACTTGCCCAAGAACCAGCCCCACCACACATAACCCACACTCATGTAGATTGTACCCCTACCCAGTTGGACAGAGAACCAGCTACACCCCTTCTAACCCCAACCCCAACAGATAGACACCCAGTTCCTGTTGACACAACACCATCTCCACCATAGAGCACCCAAACACGAGTAGTTAGTAAGGCAACTGCAGTGCCCAAATCACGAGGACCACCACTCCGAACCCAAAGTCAACGCTTAAAGCAGAAGAAGAATTGTTCTCAGGTCAGGTTCCGTAGCTACGATTCATACTACTTTGCTCTTGCATCACTGTATTTACTGATACCAACTAATTTCAAATTTGAAGGATGCAATTGAAACTCCAATGGCGCAACAGGTATGTTTTAAACCTGTTTCTTCAACGTGTTTGGCTGTTTGCTGTTGTAACTTGCTCTATGTTGATTTCAGTTTCAGTTGAATAAACAGTTATGTTCTCATGCCATTCACATTACAAGTGTTGTTATTGCTGTGTAGTTTCCCACACTTATATTCTGTCTATGCTGCTTTGTCTTAAATAGATATGATTCGAACTGTATCTATCTTGATTTGGCAACATAAACTAGAATGATATAGACCAAACAGTGACCATACTACATAGATATATGTTTGTTTCATGATGTTATCCTGTCCACCTTACTACTGAACTGGTTTACCAAATGAGTTTCATATACTACATTGTAAACCTGAGTTGTGTTTGTTTGTTTATCTTTTAGAACGCAGATAAAGTATTGGAGAAGAGTACCCTGTTATGCAATGGTAAAGGAAGTAATGCAGATAAGGTTCAAGATAGTGAGACATCCCTGTTGGTCTCCAAGAAAGCTGATAAAAACTATATTGAAGACATTGAGACAACCCCAAAGTCCTATCTTGATGTAGTGTTCGAGTTACTGGCTACCACAGCTGGCACCAGTTCTTCGAACTCATTGCCTGAATCAGTTCGGCTTCTTGAGCCTCAACTTCAAGTTGAAAGACATCGATCAGATGTTATGCGACAGGAAGCCGAAGGACTGAGGAAGTCCCTGCAGAATTTAGATGCATACTTTCTGGTGCAACAGCAAGCGCTGGAGGACTTAAGCGCCAAACAAGAGAAACTTAATAAGCTTGCTAAGCATCTTGCCAGCATTATGGGTACCCAGGATATTGTTTCTTGAGCTCTTCTGAAGTGGTTTCAGTTTTGGACTTGTTTTGCTGCGGTGTTTATATGCTGTTGTGTTCCCTATATTTGCACGGGTGGCGAACTTTGATGCCCAGTGGATTTAATATGTGTAATAGCCGTGATAGCCTAGTGTAAGTTGCTTGCTTCTTTATTTCCTTGTTGTCTTGTTTATTTGTTTGCTTGTAGTCAGTGCAGTTCTTTTTCTGCGGTTTGCTAGTGGTTGCAATAACCTATTTTTTAAAACTAGGACACAATAACCATGGGCTAATATTTACTGTAGTGACACTGGGCCTCCTACGGGCCGTAGAAACAGTGGGCCTTCTACGGGCCGTAGAAACAATGGGCCTTCTACGGGCCGTAGAAACAGTGGGCCTTCTATGGGCTGTAGAAACAGTGGGCCTTCTACGGGCCGTATCATCAATGGGCCTTCTATGGGCCGTATCATCAATGGGCCTTATACGGGCCGTATGATCGATTGGCCAAACATGGGCCAAACAGACCGCATTCTGGCCGTAAACGGGCTAGAGTTGGAATCGTCCGTTCATGGGCCGACCATAACGGGCCATCGTTAATAGGCCGTATTTGATGACGCTATGAAAACGGCCCAATGTATTAACGGACCACAAACGGGCCGACTATAACCACGGGCTGAATTTGGCCCACAAGCAGAAAATGACAATAACGGGCCGTAAGTAAACGAATTCTGGAAATGAGCCCAAGAATAAATGGCTCTGAGAAGGCCGAAAGATAACATGGGCTGGAGACGGCCCAACGGAATAACGGGCCGTTAATGGGTCTAAAGTGATACACTGTTCATTACGGACCAGTTTCACCACGGGCAGTTAATGGGTGTAACATGATACATCCTTCATTCAGGGCAGTTTCAACACAGGCCGCTAATAGGCCAAGAGTTACAAAGGGCCTCATATGGGCCGAAAGACATCATGGGCTATACATGGCCAGAAGTGAAAATGAGCTGAAATCATATTGGACGGCCTAGATGACGCTACTGGGCCTAATTCGGAGATGGCGTAACGGGCCTTGGGTTAGCGGGCTGTAAATGGGCTATATGCGAACAGGCCGTTTACAGGCTTTCCATGGGCCGGCCTGCCAGCTTTTGACCAATGATGAGCCAACACGTGTTTCCTCTAGCCAATGATGATTTTACACGTGGAAAATCCCCATTAGTCGGGGATGTTAACGGGTTATCAGATCCACAACTCGACCCGATAGCTTAACGGCGTCCCGTTACGGTGGATGCCACGTGTCGGTCACCCTTGACGAAAGCACTTCTGTGACCCGCGATTTATTGTCATGGAAGTGGACACTTCCGTGATGATTATTTTGGTAATGTCATCGAACACTTCTACGACAGCATAGGTATGACTATCTTGATTCTGTCATAAATTTGTCATGGATGTACATGCATGACAAAAAAACGACCTACTGTGACAAACACGTATCATCACGGAAGTGTATTTTTTGTAGTGGATTTCTCCGTTTATGGATCCTATTTTGATGATTGCTTGAGCAACCTTGATCGAGTTTTGCAGAGATGTGAAGAAACTAATCTCATTTCGAATTGGGAGAAGTGCCACTTTATGGTTAATTAAGGTATTGTCTTGGGGCATAAAATTTCTGAAAGAGGCATTGAAGTTGATGAAGCTAAAGTTGATTCTATTGAAAAGATGCCATCTCCCAAGGACATTAAAGGTATAAGAAGCTTCCTTGGTCACACAGGTTTTTATAGGAGGTTCATTAAGGACTTCTCAAAATTTTATCGGCCTTTGACTAATCTATTACAAAAAGATATTCCTTGTGTCTTTGATGATGATTGCGTAGAAGCATTTGAAATACTTAAGAAAGCATTGATTTCTCCACCTATTGTTCAGCCACCTGATTGGAATTTAGCCTTTGAAATTATGTGTGATGCTAGTGATTATGTTGTAGGTGTTGTTCTAGGGCAAAGAGTTGATAAGAAATTAAATGTTATTCAATATGCTAGTAAAACTCTAGACAATGCCTAGAGAAATTATGCTACTATCGAAAAGGAATTCTTAGCAGTTGTATTTGCTTGTGATAAGTTCAGACCTTATATTGTTGATTCTAAAGTAACTACTCACACTGATCATGCTGCTATTAAATACCTTATGGAAAATAAAGATGCTAAGCCTAGACTTATTAGATGGGTTCTCTTGCTACAAGAATTTGATTTGCATATTATTGATAGAAAGGGAGCTAAGAACCCCGTTGCAGACAACTTGTCTAGGTTAGAAAATGTTCTTGATGACTCACTACCTATTGATGGTAGCTTTCCTGATGAACAATTAAATGTCATAAATGCTTCTCGAACTGCTCCATGGTATGCTGATTATGCTAATTATATTGTTGCTTAATTTATACCACCTAGTTTCACATACCAGGAAAAGAAAAAAGTTCTTCTATGATTTGAGACATTAATTTTGGGATGACCCACATCTTTATAAAGAATTAGTAGATGGTATGATTAGATGTTGTGTACCTGAGCATGAACAGGAACAGATCCTACACAAGTGTCACTCCGAGGCTTATGGAGGACACCATGTTGGAGATAGAACTGCACATAATGTATTGCAATCCGGTTTTATTGGCCTACTCCCTTCAAGGATGCCCATAAGTTTGTCTTGTCTTGTGATGAATGTGGAAGAATTGGTAATATTAGTAGACGTCAAGAAATGCCTATGAATTATTCACTTGTTATTGAACCATTTGATGTTTGGGGCTTTGATTATATGGGACCTTTTCCTTCCTCTAATGGGTATACACATATCTTAGTTGATGTTGATTACGTTACTAAGTGGGTAGAAGCTATTCCAACTAGTAGTGCTAATCATAAAACCTCTATTAAGATGCTTAAAGAAGTTATTTTTCCGAGGTTTGGAGTCCCTAGATATTTAATGACTAATGGTGGTTCACATTTTACTCATGGTGCCTTTCATAAAATGCTTGCTAAGTATGACATTAATCATAGAATTGCATCTCCTTATCACCCACAATCTAGTGGTCAAGTAGAATTGAGTAATAGATAGCTCAAATTAATTTTGCAAAAGACTGTTAATAGATCTAGAAAGAATTGGTCCAAGAAAATTGATGATGCATTATGGGCCTATAGAACTGCATATAAAAATCCTATCGGTATGTCTCCGTATAAAATCGTTTATGGAAAAGCATGTCAGTTACCTCTCGAACTAGAACATAAGCCATATTGGGCTATTAAAGAGCTCAATTACGATTTTAAACTTGCCGGTGAGAAGAGTTTATTTGA
Organism: Triticum monococcum; assembly: GCA_034509565.1. Taxonomy (NCBI): domain Eukaryota; kingdom Viridiplantae; phylum Streptophyta; class Magnoliopsida; order Poales; family Poaceae; genus Triticum; species Triticum monococcum. The sequence goes on along the minus strand of CM067843.1, from coordinate 153,288,376 downwards.
CATTAGCTCACTGGATGAATGGAGAACCCAAGCCTATGAGAATGCCAAACTGTTTAAAGAAAAAGTTAAAAGATGGCATGACAAGAGGATACAAAAGCGTGAGTTCAACGTAGGTGATTTTGTATTACTATAAAACTCTCATTTAAGATTTTTTGCAGGCAAACTTCTCTCTAAATGGGAAGGTCCTTACGTTATCGAGGAGGTCTATCATTCCGGTGCCATAAAAATCAACAACTTCAAAGGCACAGATCTGAAGGTGGTGAACGGTCAAAGAATTAAACATTATATCTCAGGTAATCCTATAAATGTTGAAACTAATATTATTGAAACCGTAACCCCAGAGGAATACATAAGGGACACTTTCCGGAACGTTTCAGACTCCGAAAAGGAACAGGTACGTGGTACCGTAAGTAAACCGACTCCAAAACAGTTCTAATGGCAATTTTTCTCCGTTTGGGAATACTTAAGAAAATAGGAAAATAAGAAGCAAAGCGGAAAGGACACAGGGCTTCCACGAGGGTGGAGGGCGTGCCCTACACCCTTGGGCACGCCCCCTGCCTCGTGGGCACCTCGTGTGCTCTCCGGACTCCGTTTTCTTGCACGATACTTCTTTACTCGGGAAAAGTTCATTATATAATCTACCGAAGGTTTTGACAACCGTATCACACAAATATCTCCTGTTTTTGTTTCGAGTTGTCCTGCTGTAGATTAGAGCAACATGTCATCCCAAGATTCAGAAGGAGAATGCTATGTGGCTGATTACCTTGCAGATCCTATGGTCTATGAGGATGTGGAGCATTGTGGTTGGACTATGGAAGAAGAAGAGGACTATGAACCCAATGGAAAGGAGGAGACAAGCTCAGATGAAGATGAAGTCCCGTTACATCAACCTGGGGACATGCATATGGAGTTCAAAAAGTCAATCCTCCCTGATAGAGCAAAGAAACTTAAGATCGAGTTTATCCCTTTTCGCCTCTTGCAGGAAAACAAGCAGGAATTATGCAAAAAGATATTAAGCCTGGAGCAGGAGATTGATGACCACAGGGATCAAAATTCTGTCCTCAAGTGCAAATTAAGGAAGAATCCGAATCCTACGCCATCAACAAAACCATCATCTTCTTCACCAACAAAGAGGGAGATATAAACACATGGGTATGGGCACTCCCCTTGGCAACTGGCAAGCTTGTGGGAGTGCGCCGGTATCGTATCACCATCACTTTTATCTTTACCATTTTTCTTAGTTCGATCCTTTGGATAATATCTTAATCTAGTTGAATAAAGCTCGAGTATGATCTAGTTGTGAGTTTTGCTTTATGATCCCTCTATGTAATCGAGTCCGTGAGCTATATAATAAAGACTACTGTTGAGTTAAGGGCTTGATTATTTTGCTATGATCTTGAGGGAATTAAATAAAATAAAAGAGAATAAATAAAAATAAACAAAGAGATCATATGGATCTTACGGAAAGTAATGTGCTCACATATAAAGATTATGATGAATAAAAGTTGTTGAGAGTTGACAAACATAGTTCTGGTCATCGTTGCAATGAATAGGAAGTAATAAAGAAAGAGAGGATCATATATAAATATACTATCTTGGACATATTTTATGATTGTGAGCACTCATTAAAGTATGACATGATAAGAGTTGACGTTGGACAAGGAAGACAACGTAATGGGTTATGTTTTCTAACATCTGAGATAAATTATATTGTCATGGATCGCCCAACATGTTGAGCTTGCCTGTCCATCTCATGCTAGCCAATTTCCATACACCAAGTAGAGATACTACTTGTGCTTCCAAATATCCCTAAACCCAGTTTTGCCATGAGAGTCCACCATATCTACCTATGGATTGAGTAAGATCCTTCAAGTAAGTTGTCATCGGTGCAAGCAATAAAAATTGCTCTCTAAATATGTATGACTTATTAGTGTGGGAGAAAATAAGCTTTATACGATCTTGTGATATGGAAGAAATAAAAGCGACGGACTGCATAATAAATGTCCAAATCAAAAGTGGCAATATAAAGTGACGTTCTTTCGCATTAAGATTTTGTGCATCCAACGATAAAAGCGCATGACAACCTCTGCTTCCCTCTGCGAAGGGCCTATCTTTTACTTTTATCTTCTACCTTACATAAGAGTCTTGGTGATCTTCACCTTTCCTTTTTACATTTTATCCTTTGGCAAGCACAATGTGTTGGAAGTATCCTGATATATATAGCTAATTGGATGTGAGTCTTCATGAACTATTATTGTTGACATTACCCTTGAGGTAAAACGTTGGGAGGCAAAACAATAAGCCCATATCTTTCTTTGTGTCCAATTAAAACTTCATACCCATAAATATTGTGTGAGAGTTAGCAATTGTGAAAGACTAAAAGATGGTTGAGTATGTGGACTTGCTGAAAAGCTCTTATATTGACTCTTTACTATGTTATGATAAATTGCAATTGCCTTAATGATTGAGATTAGAGTTTGTTGGTTCTCAATGAAGTTTATGATTCATACTTGAAGTTATGACTGAATTGTTACTTTAGCATAAGATATCATATGACAAAATATATATGTTGATGTTCTAAGAATGATCATCATGCCCTCATTTCCATATTTTATTTTTATCGACACCTCTATCTCTAAACATGTGGACATATTTTTCGATTTTGGCTTTCGCTTGAGGACAAGCGAGGTCTAAGCTTGGGGGAGTTGATACGTCCATTTTGCATCATGCTTTTATATCGATATTTATTGCATTATCGGTTGTTATTACTCATTATGTCACAATACTTATGCCTATTCTCCCTTATTTTACAAGGTTTACATAAAGAGGGAGAATGCCGACAGCTAGAATTCTGGGCTGGAAAAGGTGCAAATATTAGAGACCTATTCTGCATAGCTCCAAAAGTCATGATACTTCACGGAAGTTATTTCCAGAATATATAAAAAATACTGAGCGCAAGAAGTACCAGAGGGGGCCACCTACCAGCCACGAGGGTGGGGGGCGCCCCCTACCCCCCTAGGCGCGCCCCGTGCCTCGTGGGCCCCCTGGTGGCCCTCCGATGCCCATCTTTGGCTATATGGAGTCTTTCATCAAGGGAAAAATCATAAGCAAGCTTTCGGGATGAGACTCCACCGCCATGAGGCGGAACCTTGGCGGAACCAATCTAGGGCTCCGGCGGAGCTGTTCTGTTGGGGAAACTTCCCTCTGGGAGGGGGAAATCATCACCATCATTATCACCAACGATCCTCTCATTGGGAGGGGGGCAATCTCCATCAACATCTTCACCAGCACCATCTCATCTCAAACCCTAGTTCATCTCTTGTATCCAATCTTTGTATCCAAACCTCAAATTGGTACCTGTGGGTTGTTATTGGTGTTGATTACTCCTTGTAGTTGATGCTAGTTGGTTTACTTGGTGGAAGATTATATTCTCAGATCCATTATGCATATTAATACCCCTCTGATTATGAACATGAATATGCTTTGTGAGTAGTTACGTTTGTTCCTGAGGACATGGGAGAAGTATTGCTATTAGTAGTCATGTGAATTTGGTATTCGTTCAATATTTTGATGAGATTTATGTTGTCATTGAAGGAAATATGCCCTAGAGGCAATAATAAAGTTATTATTTATTTCCTTATATCATAATAAATGTTTATTATTCATGCTAGAATTGTATTAACCGGAAACATGATACATGTGTGAATACATAGAAAAACAGAATGTCACTAGTATGCCTCTACTTGACTAGCTCGTTGATTAAAGATGGTTATGTTTCCTAGCCATAGACAAAGAGTTGTCATTTGATTAACGGGATCACATCATTAGGAGAATGATGTGATTGACTTGACCCATTCCTTTAGCTTAGCACTTGATCGTTTAGTTTGTTGCTATTGCTTTCTTCATGACATATACATGTTCCTATGACTATGAGATTATGCAACTCCCGTTTATCGGAGCAACACTTTGTGTGCTACCAAACGTCACAACGTAACTGGGTGATTATAAAGGTGCTCTACAGGTGTCTCCAAAGGTACTTGTTGGGTTGGCGTATTTCGAGATTAGGATTTGTCACTCCGATTGTCGGAGAGGTATCTCTGGGCCCTCTCGGTAATGCACATCACTTAAGCCTTGCAAGCATTGCAACTAATGAGTTCGTACCGATGATCGAATCTCGGGCAAGTAACATACCGATGACAAAGGGAACAACGTATGTAGTTATGCGGTCTGACCGATAAAGATCTTCATAGAATATGTGGGAGCCAATATGAGCATCGAGGTTCCGCTATTGGTTATTGACCGGGGACGTGTCTCGGTCTTGTCTACATAGTTCTCGAACCCGTAGGGTCCACACGCTTAAAGTTCGATGACGGTTATATTATGAGTTTATGTGTTTTTATGTATCGAAGTAGTTCAGAGTCCTGGATGAGATCGGGGACATGACGAGGAGTCTCGAAATGATCGAGACGTCGAGATCGATATATTGGACGACTATATTCGGACATCGGAAAGGTTCCGAGTGATTCGGGTATTTTCAGGAGTACAGGGGAGTTACGGGAATTCATGTTGGACCTTAATGCGCCATACGGGAAAGGAGAGAAAGGCCTCAAAGGGTGCCGCACCCTTCCCCATGGGCTGGTACAAATTGGACTAGGGAGGGGGGCGCCCCCTTCCTTCCTTCTCCTTTTCCCTTCCCTTTCCTTCTATCCTACTCCTACTACTTGGAAGGGATCCTAGTTCTACTAGGAAAGGGCGAATCCTACTCCCGGTGGGAGTAGGACTCCCCTAGGGCGCGCCATACAGAGGGTCGGCCCCTCCCCTCCTCCACTCCTTTATATACGTGGCCAGGGGGCACCCCATAGACACAACAATTGATCTCTTAGCCGTGTGCGGTGCCCCTCTCCACCATAATCCACCTCGGTCATATTGTAGCGATGCTTAGGCGAAGCCCTGCATCGGTAGAACATCATTATCGTCACCATGCCGTCGTGCTGACGGAACTCTCCCTCAAAGCTCGGCTGGATCGGAGTTCGAGGGACGTCATCGAGTTGAACGTGTGTAGAACTCGGAGGTGTCGTGCGTTCGGGACTTGATCGGTCGGATCGTGAAGACGTACGACGACATCAACCGCGTTGTGCTAACGCTTCCGCTTTCGGTCTACGAGGGTACATGGACAACACTCTCCCCTCTTGTTGCTATGCATCACCATGATCTTGCGTGTGCGTAGGAAATTTTTGAAATTACTACGTTCTCCAACAGTGGCATCCGAGCCAGGTTTTATGCGTAGATGTCATATGCACAAGTAGAACACAAGTGAGTTGTAGGCGATATAAGTCATACTGCTTACCGGCATGTCATACTTTGGTTCGGCGGTATTGATGGAAGAAGCGGCCCGGACCAACATTGCGTGTACGCTTACGCGAGACCGGTTCTCCCGACGTGCTTTGCACAAAGGTGGCTAGCGGGTGACAGTTTCTCCAACTTTAGTTGAACCGAGTGTGGCTACGCCTGGTCCTTGCGAAGGTTAAAACAGCACCAACTTGACAAACTATCGTTGTGGTTTTGATGCGTAGGTAAGATGAGTTCTTACTTAAGCCCGTAGCAGCCACGAAAAACTTGCAACAACAAAGTAGAGGACGTCTAACTTGTTTTTGCAGGGCATGTTGTGATGTGATATGGTCAAGACGTGATGAGATATAAGTTTTTGTATAAGATGATCATGTTTTGTTGAAGTTATCGACAACTGGCAGAAACCTTATGGTTGTCTCTTTATTGCATAAGATGCAAGCGCCAAATAATTGCTTTACTTTATCGCTATGCGATAGCAATAGTTGCAAGAGCAATAGTTGGCGAGACGACCATGTGACGACACATTGATATAGATCAAGATGATGGACATCATGGTGTCATGCCGGTGACGATGGAAATTAAGACGATGCTTTGGAGATGGATATCAAAGGCACAAGATGATGATGGCCTTATCAGGTCACATATTTTGGTTGCATGTGATGTTTGTCTTTTATACATCTTATTTTGCTTACTTCGGCGGTAGCATGATAAGATGATCTCTCACTAAATTTCAAGATAAAAGTGTTCTCCCTGAGTATGCACCGTTGCCAAAGTTTGTCGTGCCCAGACACCACGTGATGATCGGGTGTGATAAGCTCTACGTCCATCTACAACGGGTTCAAGCCAGTTTTGCACACGCAGAATACTCAGGTTAAACTTGACGAGCCTAGCATATGTAGGTATGGCCTCAGAACACTGAGATCGAAAGGTCGAGCATGAATCATATAGTATATATGATCAACATAATGAGGTTCACCATTGAAAGCCAATCCATTTCACGTGATGATCGGTTATGGTTTAGTTGATTTGGATCACGTGATCACTTAGATGATTAGAGGGATGTCTATTTAAGTGGGTGTTCTTAAGTAATATGATTAATTGAACTTTAATTTATCGTGAACTTAGTCCTGGTATTATTAGCATATCTATGTTGTAGATCAATAGCTCGCGATGTTGCTCCCCGTTTAATTTTTATATGTTCCTAGAGAAAACTAAGTTGAAAGATGTTAGTAGCAATGAAGCGGATTGGATCCGTGATCTGGGGTTTATCCTCATTGCTGCACAGAAGGATTATGTCCTTCATGCACCACTAGGTGACAAACCTATTGCAGGAGCAGATACAGATGTTATGAACGTTTAGCTAGCTCAATATGATGACTACTTGATAGTTTAGTGCACCATGCTTAAACGAATTAGAAACGGGACTTCAAAGACGTTTTGAACGTCATGGATGATATGAGATGTTCTAGGAGTTGAATTTAATATTTCAAGTAAATACCCGAGTTGAGAGATCTGAAGTCTCCAACAAGTTCTATAGCTAAAAGATGGAGGAGAATAGCTCAAGAAGTGAGCATGTGCTCAGATTGTCTGGGTACTACAATCGCTTGAATCAAGTGGGAGTTAATCTTCCAAATAAAATAGTGATTGACAGAATTCTCTAGTCACCATCACCAAGTTATTAGAACTTCGTGATGAACTATAATATGCAAGGGATAATGGAAATGATTACCAAGCTCTTCGTGATGCTGAAATCGACGAAGGTATAAATCAAGAAAAGCATCAAGTGTTGATGGTAAACAAAACCACTAGTTTCAAGTAAAGGGACAAAGGGAAGAAAGGGGAACTTCAAGAAGAACGGCAAGCAAGTTGCGGCTCAAGTGAAAAAACCCAAGTCTGGACCTAAGACTGAAACTGAGTGCTTCTACTTCAAAGAGACTGGTCACTGGAAGCGAAACTACCCTAAGAAATGGGCGGATAAGAAGGATGGCAAAGTGAACGTAGGTATATTTGATATACATGTTATTGATGTGTACTTTACTAATGTTTATAGCAACCCCTTAGTATTTGATACTTGTTCAGTTGCTAAGAATAGTAACTCGAAACGGGAGTTGCAGAATGAACAGAGACTAGTTAAGGGTGAAGTGACGATGTGTATTGGAAATGGTTCCAAGATTGATATGATCATCATCGCACACTCCCTATACTTTTGGGATTAGTGTTAAACCTAAAATAAATGTTATTTAGTGTTTACGTTGAGCATGAATATGATTGGATCATGTTTATTGCAATACGGTTATTCGTGTAAGTTAGAGAATAATTGTTGTTCTATTTATATGAATAAAACCTTCTATGGTCATACACCCAATGAAAATGGTTTGTTGGATCTCGATCGTGGTGATACACATTTTTATAATATTGAAGCCAAAAGATGCAAAGTTAATACTGATAGTGCAACTTATTTGTGGCACTGCCGTTTAGGTCATATTGATGTAAAGCGCATGATGAAAATCCATGCTGATGGGCTTTTGGAATCACTTGATTATGAATCAGTTGATGCTTGCGAACCATGACTCATGGGCAGGATGACTAAGACTCCGTTCTCCGGAACAATGGAGCGAGCAACAGATTTGTTGGAAATCATACATACTGATGTATGTGGTCCGATGAATATTGAGGCTCGCGGCAGGTATCATTATTTTCTGATCTTCACAGTTGATTTGAGCAAATATGAGTATATCTACGTGATGAAACACAAGTCTGAAACAATTGAAAAGTTCAAAGAATTTCAGAGTGAAGTGGAGAATCATCGTAACAAAAATAAAAGTTTCTACGATATGATCGCAGAAGTAAAATATTTGAGTTACGAGTTTGGGCTTCAGTTAAAACAATGTGAAATAGTTTCACTACTCACGCCACCTGGATCGCCACAGTGTAATGGTGTGTCCGAACGTCGTAACCGTACTTCATTAGATATGGCGCGATCTATGATGTCTCTTACCAATTTACCACTATCGTTTTGTGGTTATGCATTAGAGACAGCTACATTCACAGATTGCACCATCTAAATCCATTGAGACGACATCGTATGAACTATGGGTTGGCAAGAAATCTAAGTTGTCGTTTCTTAAAGCTTGAGGTTGCAATGCTTATGTGAAAAAGTTTCAACCTGATAAGCTCAAACCCAAATCGGAGAAGTGCATCTTCATAGGATACCAAAAAGAAAATGTTGGGTACACCTTCTACCATAGATCCGAAGGCAAGATATTCATTGCTGAGAATGGATCCTTTCTAGAGAAGGAGTTTCTCTCGAAAGAAGTGAGTGGGAGGAAAGAAGACCTTGATGAGGTAATTGTACCTGCTCCCTTATTGGAAAGTAGTTCATCACAGAAATCTGTTCCTGTGACTACTACACCAATTAGTGAGGAAGCTAATGATGATGATCATGTAACTTTAGATCAAGTTACTACCAAACCTCGTAGGTAAACCAGAGTGAGATCCGCACCAGAGTGGTACGATAATCCTGTTCTGGAGGTCATGTTACTTGACCATGAAGAGCCTACGAACTATGAGGAAGCGATGATGATCCCAGATTCCGCGAAATGGCTTGAGGCCATGAAATCTGAGATGATATCCATGTATGAGAACAAAGTATGGACTTTGGTTGACTTGCCCATTGATCGGCGATCCATTAAGATTAAATGGATCTTCAAGAGGAAGACGGACGCTGATAGTAGTGTTACTATCTACAAAGCTATAATTGTCGGAAAAAGGTTTTCGACAAGTTCAAGGTGTTGACTACGATGAGAGTTTCTCACTCGTATCTATGCTTAAGTCTGTCCGAATCATGTTAGCAATTGCCGCATTTTATGAAATCTGGCAAATGGATAAAAAACTGCATTCCTTAATGGATTTATTAAAGAAGAGTTGTATATTATGCAACCAGAAGGTTTTGTCAATCCTAAAGGTACTAACAAAATATGCAAGCTCCAGCGATCCATCTATGGACTAGTGCAAGCATCTCGGAGTTGGAATATATGATTTGATAAGTTCATCAAAGCATATAGTTTTATACAGACTTGCGGTGAAGCTTGTACTTACAAGAAAGTGAGTGGGAGCACTACAGCATTTCTGATAAGTATATGTGAATGACATATTGTTGATCAGAGATAATATAGAACTATTCTGCAAAGCATAAAGGAAGTTTGAAAGGAGTTTTTCAAAGAAAGACCTCGGTGAAGCTTCTTACATATTGAGCATCAAGATCAATAGAGATAGATCAAGACGCTTGATAAGTTTTTCAATGAGTACATACCTTGACATGATTTTGAAGTAGTTTAAAATGGAACAGTCAAATAAGGAGTTCTTGCCTGTGTTACAAGGTGTGAAGTTGAGTAAGTCTCAAAGCCCGACCACGGCAGAAGATAGAAAGAGAATGAAAGTCATTCCCTATGCCTGAGCCATAAGTTCTATAGAGTGTGCCATGGTGTGTACCAGATCTATTGTATACCCTACATTGTTTTTTTGGCAAGGGAGTACAATAGTGATCTTGGAGTAGATTACTGGACAGCGGTCAAAATTATCCTTAGAGGACTAAGGAAATATTTCTCGATTATGGAGGTGATAAAAGAGTTCGTCATAAAGAGTTATATCGATGCAAGCTTTGACACCGATCTGGATGACTCTAAGTCTTGATCTAGATACATATTGAAAGTGGGAGCTATTAGCTAGACTAGCTCCATGCAGAGCTTTGTAGACATAGAACTTTGCAAAATACTTACGGATCTTAAGTGACAGACCCGTTGACTAAAATTATCTCACAAGCAAAAGACGATCACACCTTAGTACTCTTTGGGTGTTAATCACATAGCGATGTGAACTAGATTAATGACTCTAGTAAACCCTTTGGGTTTTGGTCACATATCGATGTTAACTATGGGTGTTAACCACATAAAGATATGAACTATTGATGTTAAATCACATGGCGATGTGATCTAGATTATTGACTCTAGTGCAAGTGGGAGTCTGAAGGAAATATGACCTAGAGGCAATAATAAAGTTATTATTTATTTCCTTATATCATGATAAATGTTTATTATTCATGCTAGAATTGTATTAACCGGAAACATGATACATGTGTGAATACATAGACAAACAGAGTGTCACAAGTATGCCTCTACGTGACTAGCTCGTTGATAAAAGATGGTTATGTTTCCTAGCCATAGACAAAGAGTTTGAAGGAAATATACCCTAGAGGCAATTAATATAAAGTTATTATTTATTTCCTTATATCATGATAAATGTTTATTATTCATGCTAGAATTGTATTAACCGGAAACATAATACTTGTGTGAATACATGGACAAACCAAACGTCACTAGTATGCCTCTACTTGACTAGCTCGTTAATCGAAGATGGTTATGTTTCCTAACCATAGACATGTGTTGTCATTTGATTAATGGGATAACATCATTAGGAGAATGATGTGATTGACATGACCCATTCCATTAGCTTAGCACCCGATCGTTTAGTATGTTGCTATTGCTTTCTTCATGACTTATACATGTTCCTATGACTATGAGATTATGCAACTCCCGTTTGCCGGAGGAACACTTTGTGTGCTACCAAACGTCACAACGTAACTGGGTGATTATAAAGGAGCTCTACAGGTGTCTCCAAAGGTACATGTTGGGTTGGCATATTTCAAGATTAGGATTTGTCACTCCGATTGTCGGAGAGGTATCTCTGGGCCCTCTCGGTAATGCACATCACATAAGCCTTGCAAGATTTGCAACTAATGAGTTAGTTGTGAGATGATGTATTACGAAACGAGTAAAGAGACTTGCCGATAACGAGATTGAACTAGGTATTGAGATACCGACGATCGAATCTCAGGTAAGTAACATACCGATGACAAAGGGAACAACGTATGTTGTTATGCGGTCTGACTGATAAAGATCTTCGTAGAATATGTAGGAGCCAATATGAGCATCCAGGTTCTCGGAGACGTGTCTCTGTCATGTCTACATTGTTCTCGAACCCGTAGGGTCCGCACGCTTAAGGTTTCGATGACAGTTATATAATGAGTTTATGCATTTTGATGTACCAAAGTTTGTTCGGAGTCCCGGATTTGATCACGGACATGACGAGGAGTCTCAAAATGGTCGAAACATAAAGATTGATATATTGGAAGCCTATATTTGGATATCGGAAGTGTTCCGCATGAAATCGGGATTTTACCGGAGTACCGGGAGGTTACCGGAACCCCCCGGGAGGTATATGGGCCTTAGTGGGCTTTAGTGGAAGAGAGGAGAGGTGGCCAAGGCTGGGCCGCGCGCCCCTCACCCCCTTGTCCGAATAGGACAAGGAGAGGGGGGCGGCGCCCCCCTTCCTTCTCTCTCTCCTCTTTTCCCTCTGCAGAATCCTATTCCAACTAGGAAAGGGGGGAATCCTACTCCCGGTGGGAGTAGGACTCCTCCTGCCGCGCCCTCCACCAGGCCGGCCGCCCCCCCCATTGATCCTTTATATACGGGGGCAGGGGGCACCTCTAGACACAGAAGTTGATCCACGTGATCATATTCTTAGCCGTGTGCAGTGCCCCTTCCACCATAATCCTCGATAATATTGTAGCGGTGCTTAGGCGAAGCCCTGCGACGGTAGTACATCAAGATCGTCACCACACCATCGTGCTGATGGAACTCTTCCCCGACACTTTGCTGGATCAGAGTCGGGGGATCATCATCGAGCTGAACGTGTGCTAGAACTCGGAGGTGTCGTAGTTTCGGTGCTTGATCGGTCGGGCCGTGAAGACGTACGACTACATCAACTGCGTTGTGCTAACGCTTCCGCTGTCGGTCTACAAGGGTACGTAGATCACACTCTCCCCTCTCGTTGCTATGCATCACCATGATCTTGCGTGTGCGTAGGAATTTTTTTGAAATTACTACGTTCCCCAACAGTGGCATCCGAGCCTAGGTTTTAGTGTTGATGTTATATGCACGAGTAGAACACAAGTGAGTTGTGGGCGATATAAGTCCTACTGCTTACCAGCATGTCATACTTTGGTTCGGCGGTATTGTTGGAAGAAGCAGCCCGGACCAACATTACGTGTACGCTTACGCGAGACCGGTTCTCCCGACGTGCTTTGCACAAAGGTGGCTAGCGGGTGACAGTTTCTCCAACTTTAGTTGAACCGAGTGTGGCTATGCCCGGTCCTTGCGAAGGTTAAAACAGCACCAACTTTACAAACTATCGTTGTGGTTTTGATGCGTAGGTAAGATTGGTTCTTGCTTAAGCCTGTAGCAGCCACGTAAAACTTGCAACAACAAAGTAGAGGACGTCTAACTTGTTTTTGCAGGGCATGTTGTGATGTGATATGGTCAATACATGATGCTAAATTTTATTGTATGAGATGATATGTTTTGTAACTGAGTTATCGGCAACTGGCAGGAGCCATATGGTTGTCGCTTTATTGTATGCAATGCAATCGCGCTGTAATGCTTTACTTTATCACTAAGCGGTAGCGATAGTCGCGGAAGCATAAGATTGGCGAGACGACAACGACGCTACGATGGAGATCAAGGTGTCACGCCGGTGATGATGGTGATCACGACGGTGCTTCGAAGATGGAGATCACAAGCACAAGATGATGATGGCCATATCATATCACTTATATTGATTGCATGTGATGTTTATCTTTTATGCATCTTATCTTGCTTTGATTGACGGTAGCATTATAAGATGATCTCTCACTAATTATCAAGAAGTGTTCTCCCTGAGTATGCACCATTGCGAAAGTTCTTCATGCTGAGACACCACGTGATGATCGGGTGTGATAGGCTGTATGTTCAAATACAATGGGTGCAAAACAGTTGCACACGCGGAATACTCAGGTTTTACTTGACGAGCCAAGCATATACAGATATGGCCTTGGAACACGGAGACCGAAAGGTCGAGCGTGAATCATATATTAGATATGATCAACATAGTGATATTCACCAATGAAACTGCTCCATCTCACGTGATGATCGGACATGGTTTAGTTGATTTGGATCACGTGATCACTTAGAGGATTAGAGGTATGTCTATCTAAGTGGGAGTTCTTAAGTAATATGATTAATTGAACTTAAATTTATTATGAACTTAGTCCTGGTAGTATTTTGCAAATTATGTTGTAGATCAATAGCTCGCGTTGTTGCTTCCCTGTGTTTATTTTGATATGTTCCTAGAGAAAATTGTGTTGAAAGATGTTAGTAGCAATGATGCAGATTTGATCCGTGATCTGAGGTTTATCCTCATTGCTGCACAGAAGAATTATGTCCTTGATGCACCGCTAGGTGACAGACCTATTGTAGGAGCAGATGCAGACGTTATGAACGTTTGGCTAGCTTAATATGATGACTACTTGATAGTTTAGTGCACCATGCTTAATGGCTTAGAATCGGGACTTCAAAGACGTTTTAAACGTCATGGACCATATGAGATGTTCCAGGAGATGAAGTTAATATTTCAAGCAAATACCCGAATTGAGAGACATGAAGTCTCCAACAAGTTCTATAGCTAAAAGATGGAGGAGAATCGCTCAACTAGTGAGCATGTGCTCAGATTGTCTGGGTAATACAATCGCTTGAATCAAGTGGGAGTTAATCTTCCAGATAAGATAGTGATTGACAGAATTCTCTAGTCACCATCACCAAGTTAGTAGAACTTCGTGATGAATTATAATATGCAAGGGATAACGGAAACAACTCCCAAGCTCTTCGTGATGCTGAAATCAACGAAGGTAGAAATCAAGAAAAAACATTAAGTGTTGATGGTTGACAAGACCACTAGTTTCAAGAAAAGGGAAAAGGGAAGAAGGGGAACTTCAAGAAGAACGGCAAGCAAGTTGCTGCTCAAGTGAAGAAGCCCAAGTCTGATCCTAAGCCTGAGACTAAGTGCTTCTACTGCAAAGGGACTGGTCACTTGAAGTGGAACTACCCCAAGCATTTGGCGGATAAGAAGGATGGCAAGGTAAACAAAGGTATATTGGATATACGTGTTATTGATGTGTACTTTACTAGTGTTTATAGCAACCCCTCGGCATTCGATACTGGTTCAGTTGCTAAGAGTAGTATCTCAAAACGGGAGTTGCAGAATAGACAGAAACTAGTAAAGGGTGAGGTGACGATGTGTGTTGGAAGTAGTTCCAAGATTGATATGATCATCATCGCACACTCCCTGTACTTTCGGGATTAGTGTTGAAACTAAATAAGTGTTATTTTGTGTTTGCGTTGAGCATGAATATGATTTGATCATGTTTGTTGCAATACGGTTATTCATTAAAGTCAGAGAATAATTGTTGTTCTGTTTACATGAATAAAACCTTTGATGGTCATACACCCAATGAAAAATAGTTCGTTGGATCTCGATCGTAGTGTTACACATATTGATAATATTGAAGCCAAAAGATGCAAAGTTAATAATGATAGTGCAACTTATTTGTGGCACTGCCGTCTATGTCATATCAGTGTAAAGCGCATGAAGAAACTCCATACTGATGGACTTTTGGAACCCCTTGATTATGAATCACTTGGTACTTGCGAACCATGCCTCATGGGCAAGATGACTAAGACTCCGTTAACCGGAACAATGGAGCGAACGACAAACTTGATTGGAAATAATACATACTGATGTATGCAGTCCAATAAGTGTTGAGGCTCGCGGTGGGTATCGTTATTTTCTGACCTTCATTGATGATTTGAGCAGATATAAGTATATCTACTTGATGAAACATAAGTCTGAAACATTTGAAAAGTTCAAATAATTTTAGGGTGAAGTGGAAAATCATCGTGACAAGAAAATAAGGTTTCTACGATCTGATCGCGGAGAAAATTATTCGAGTTACGAGTTTGGTATTCAATTAAAACATTGTGGAATAGTTTCACAAACTCATGCCACCTGGAACGCCACAACATAATGGTGTGTCCGATCGTCATAACCATACTTTATTGGATATAGTGCAATCTATGATGTCTCTTACCGATCTACCACTAATGTTTTGGGCTTATGCATTAGAGACAGCTGCATTGACGTTAAAAAGGGCACCATCTAAATCCGTTGAGACGACACAATCTGAATTATGGTTTGGCAAGAAACCAAAGTTGTCGTTTCTTAAAGTTTTGGGTTGTGATGCTTATGTGAAAAGTTTCATCCTGATAAGCTCAAACCCAAATCAGAGAAATATGTCTTCATAGGATACCCAAAGGAGACTGTTGGGTACACCTTCAATCACAGATCCGAAGGCAAGGCATTCGTTGCTAAGAATGGATCCTTTCTAGAGAAGGACTTTCTCTCAAAAGAAGTGAGTGGGAGGAAAGTAGAAAACTTGATAAGGTAATTGTACCTTCTCCCTTATTGGAAAGTAGTTCATCATAGAAATCTGTTCTTGTGACTACTACACCAATTAGTGAGAAAGCTAATGATGATGATCATGTAACTTCAGATCAAGTTACTACCGAATCTCGTAGGTAAACCAGAGTGAGATCCGCACCAGAGTGGTACGGTAATCCTATTCTGGAAGTCATGTTACTAGACCATGACGAACTTGCGAACTATGAGGAAGTGATGATGAGCCCGAATTCCGCGAAATGGTTTGAGGCCATGAAATCTGAGATATGATCGATGTATGAGAACAAAGTATGGACTTTGATGGATTTGCCCGATGATCGGCAAGCCATAGAAAATAAATGGATCTTCAAGAGGAAGACGGACGCTGATAGTAGTGTTACTATCTACAAAGCTAGACTTGTTGAAAAAGGTTTTTGACAAAGTTCAAGGTGTTGACTATGATGAAATTTTCTCACTCGTAGCGATGCTTAAGTCTGTCCAAATCATGTTAGCAATGGCCGCATTTTTATGAAATCTGGCAAATGGATAAATAAAACTACATTCTTTAACGGATTTAAAGAAGAGTTGTATATGATGCAACCAAAAGGTTTTGTCAATCCTAAAGGTGCTAACAAATATGCAAGCTCCAGCGATCCATCTATGGACCGGTGCAAGCATCTCGGAGTTGGAGTATACGTTTTGATAAGTTGATCAAAGCATATAGTTTTATACAGACTTGCGGTGAAGCCTGTATTTACAAGAAAGTGAGTGGGAGCACTACAGCATTTCTCATAAGTATACGTGTATGACATATTGTTAATTGGAAATAATGTAGAATTATTCTGCAAAGCATAAAGGAGTGTTTGAAAGGATTTTTTCAAAGAAAACCTCGGTGAAGCTGCTTACATATTGAGCATCAAGATCTATAGAGATAGATCAAGACGCTTGATAAGTTTTTTTCGATGAGTACATACCTTGACAAGATTTTGAAGTAGTTCAAAATGGAACAGTCAAAGAAAGAATCTTGCCTGTGTTACAAGGTGTGAAATTGAGTAAGACTCAAAGCCCGACCACGGCAGAAAATAGAATGAGAATGAAAGTCATTCCCTATGCCTTGGCCATAGGTTCTATAAAGTATGCCATGCTGTGTACCAGACCTATTGTATACCCTACACTAATTTTGGCAAGGGAGTACAATAGTGATCTAGGAGTAGATCACTGGACAGCGGTCAAAATTATCCTTAGTGGAATAAGGATATGTTTCTCGATTATGGAGGTCACAAAAGGTTCGTCGTAAAAGGGTTTCGTTGATACAAGTTTTGGCACTGATCGGGATGACTCTTAGTCTTCATCTGGATACATATTGAAAGTGGGAGCAATTAGCTAAAGTAGCTCTGTGCAGAGCATTGTAGACATAGATAATTGGAAAATACTTACGGATCTGAATATGGTAGACCCGTTGACTAAACTTCTCTGACAGGCAAAACATGATCACACGTTAGTAGTCTTTGGGTGTTAATCACATAGCAATGTGAACTAGATTACTGACTCTAGTAAACCCTTTGGGTGTTGGTCACATATCGATGTGAACTATGGGTGTTAACCACATAAAGATGTGAACTATTGATGTTAGATCACATGGCGATGTGAACTAGATTATTGACTCTAGTGCAAGTGGGAGACCGAAGGAAATATGCCCTAGAGGCAATAATAAAGTTATTATTTATTTCCTTATATCATGATAAATGTTTATTATTCATGCTAGAATTGTATTAACCGGAAACATTATACTTGTGTGAATACATAGACAAACCAAACATCACTAGTATGCCTCTACTTGACTAGCTTGTTAATCGAAGATAGTTATGTTTCCTAACCATAGACATGTGTTGTCAGTTGACTAACAAAATCACATCATTGGGAAAATGATGTGATTGACATGACCCGTTCCATCAGCTTAGCACCCGATCATTTAGTATGTTGCTATTGCTTTCTTCATGACTTATACATGTTCCTATGACTGTGAGATTATGCAACTCCCGTTTGCCGGAGGAACACTTTGTGTGCTACCAAACGTCACAACGTAACTGGGTGATTATAAAGGAGCTCTACAGGTGTCTCCAAAGGTACATGTTGGGTTGGCGTATTTCGATATTAGGATTTGTCACTCCGATTGTCGGAGAGGTATCTCTGGGCCCTCTCGGTAATGCACATCACATAAGCCTTGCAAGCTTTGCAACTAATGACTTAGTTGTGAGATGATGTATTACGAAACGAGTAAAGAGACTTGCCGGTAAGGAGATTGAACTAGGTATTGAGATACCGACGATCGAATCTCGGGCAAGTAACATACCGAT
Source organism: Triticum monococcum (assembly GCA_034509565.1). Taxonomy (NCBI): domain Eukaryota; kingdom Viridiplantae; phylum Streptophyta; class Magnoliopsida; order Poales; family Poaceae; genus Triticum; species Triticum monococcum. Next base: position 153,270,305 of record CM067843.1, on the reverse strand, counting down.
GACAAAGGGAACAACGTATGTTGTTATGCGGTCTGACCGATAAAGATCTTCGTAGAATATGTAGGAGCCAATATGAGCATCCAGGTTCCGCTATTGGTTATTGACCGGAGACGTGTCTCGGTCATCTCTACATTGTTCTCGAACCCGTAGGGTCCGCACGCTTAAGGTTTCGATGATAGTTATATAATGAGTTTATGCATTTTGATGTACCGAATTTTGTTCGGAGCCCCGGATGTGATCACGGACATGAAGAGGAGTCTCGAAATGGCCGAAACATAAAGATTGATATATTCGAAGCCTATATTTGGATATCGGAAGTGTTCCGCATGAAATCGGGATTTTACCGGAGTACCGGGAGGTTACCGGAACCCCCCGGGAGGTATATGGCCTTAGTGGGCTTTAGTGGAATAGAGGAGAGGTGGCTAGGGCTGGGCCGCACGCCCCTCCCCCCTTGTACGAATAGGACAAGGAGAGGGGGGCGGTGCCCCCCCTTCCTTCTCTCTCTCCTCTTTTCCCCCTCCCGAATCCTATTCCAACTAGGAAAGGGGGGAATCCTACTCCCGGTAGGAGTAGGACTCCTCCTGGCGCGCCCTCCACCTGGCCGGCCGCACCCCCCCTTGATCCTTTATATACGGTGGTAGGGGGCACCTCTAGACACAGAAGTTGATCCACGTGATCATATTCTTAGCTGTGTGCGGTGCCTCCTTCCACCATAATCCTCGATAATATTGTAGCGGTGCTTAGGGGAAGCCCTGCAACGGTAGTACATCAAGATCGTCACCACGCCGTCGTGTTGACTGAACTCTTCCCTGACACTTTGCTGGATCGGAGTCCGGGGATCGTTATCGAGTTGAACGTGTGCTAGAACGCGGAGGTGCCGTAGTTTCGGTGCTTGATCGGTCGGGCCGTGAAGACGTACGACTAAATCAACTGCGTTGTGCTAACGCTTCCGTTGTCGGTCTACAAGGGTACATAGATCACACTCTCCCCTCTCGTTGCTATGCATCACCATGATCTTGTGTGTGCGTAGGAAATTTTTTGAAATTACTACGTTCCCCAATAGTGGCATCGGAGCCTAGGTTTTATGTGTTGATGTTATATGCACGAGTAGAACACAAGTGAGTTGTGGGCGATATAAGTCATACTGCTTACCGGCATGTCATACTTTGGTTCGGCGGTATTGTTGGAAGAAGCGGCCCGGACCAACATTGCGTGTACGCTTACGCGAGACCGGTTCTCCCGACGTGCTTTGCACAAAGGTGGCTAGCAGGTGACAGTTTCTCCAACTTTAGTTGAACCGAGTGTGGCTACGCCCGGTCCTTGCGAAGGTTAAAACAGCACCAACTTGACAAACTATCATTGTGGTTTTGATGCGTAGGTAAGATTGGTTCTTGCTTAAGCCCGTAGCAGCCACGTAAAACTTGCAACGACAAAGTAGAGGACGTCTAACTTGTTTTTGTAGGGCATGTTGTGATGTGATATGGTCAAGACATGATGCTAAATTTTATTGTATGAGATGATATGTTTTGTAACCGAGTTATCGGCAACTGGCAGGAGCCATATGGTTGTCGCTTTATTGTATGCAATGCAATCGCATTGTAATGCTTTACTTTATCACTAAGCGGTAGCGATAGTCGTGGAAGCATAAGATTGGCGAGACGACAACGATGCTATGATGGAGATCAATGTGTCGCGCTGGTGACGATGGTGATCACAACGGTGCTTCGAAGATGGAGAGCACAAGATGATGATGGCCATATCATATCACTTATATTGATTGCATGTGAGGTTTATCTTTTATGCATCTTATCTTGCTTTGATTGACGGTAGCATTATAAGATGATCTCTCACTAATTATCAAGAAGTGTTCTCCCTGAGTATGCACCATTGCGAAAGTTCTTCGTGCTGAGACACCACGTGATGATCGGGTGTGATAGGCTCTACGTTCAAATACAACAGGTGCAAAACAGTTGCACACGCGGAATACTCAGGTTATACTTGACGAGCCAAGCATATACAGATATGACCTCGGAACAAGGAGACCGAAAGGTCGAGCATGAATCATATAGTAGATATGATCAACATAGTGATGTTCACCAATGAAACTGCTCCATCTCACGTGATGATCGGACATGGTTTAGTTGATTTGGATCACGTGATCACTTAGAGGATCAGAGGTATGTCTATCTAAGTGGGAGTTCTTAAGTAATATGATTAATTGAACTTAAATTTATCACGAACTTAGTCCTGGTAGTATTTTGCAAATTATGTTGTAGATCAATAGCTCGCGTTGTTGCTTCCCTGTGTTTATTTTGATATGTTCCTAGAGAAAATTGTGTTGAAAGATGTTAGTAGCAATGATGCGGATTGGATCCGTGATCTGAGGTTTATCCTCATTGCTGCACAGAAGAATTATGTCCTTGATGCACCGCTAGGTGACAGACCTATTGCAGGAGCAGATGTAGACGTTATGAACGTTTGGCTAGCTCAATATGATGACTACTTGATAGTTTAGTGCACCATGCTTAATGTCTTAGAATCGGGACTTCAAAGACGTTTTGAACGTCATGGACCATATGAGATGTTCCAGGAGCTGAAGTTAATATTTCAAGCAAATACCCGAATTGAGAGATATGAAGTCTCCAACAAGTTCTATAGCTAAAAGATGGAGTTGAATCGCTCAACTATTGAGCATGTGCTCAGATTGTCTGGGTAATACAATCGCTTGAATCAAGTGGGAGTTAATCTTCCAGATAAGATAGTGATTGACAGAATTCTCTAGTCACCATCACCAAGTTAGTAGAAATTCGTGATGAACTATAATATGCAAGGGATAACGGAAACAACCACTAGTAGAAAAAGGGTCAAACGTGAAGCACATTAGTGCCGGTTTGTATTTGAGCCGGCACTAATGTGTACATTAGTGCCGGTCCGTGGCGGCGATCAATAGTACCGGTTCGTGGCGAACCTTTAGTATCGGTTCATGCCACGAACCGGTACTAAAGAGGCTGTGTCATCCTGCGGTCAGGCTATGGCCCCACCATCACCATTTAGTGCCGGTTCGTACCACGAACCGGTACTAATGAGGTTATGGCAAGCTGTTTTTAGTCCCACCTCACCAAGAGAGAGGAAGTATGAGCGGTTTATAAGCCATGAGTGCACAGACAATGACGAAGAGTTGCAATGCTCACCTACATGTTGATTAGCTTCAAGCCTTGCGGAATAGCATAGATTGCACTGAGCTATGTGCAGTGGCTTAGTGCAATCTACACTATTCCGAATGGCTTGAAGCAAATTAACCAGCATTGCACCTCTTTTTTTAATAACTTATTTAAACTCCAGACTTCTTTTGTGTTCAGTATGTAGCATTTAAAACTTGTTATGCCTCAAGGTTGTTGTGGTTTGGAAATTATGGATTTGACAACCATGAATCATAGCTTTTTGTAGTGACTTGGGAAACTCAAGTTTGGCAAACTCTATTGACTAGTAGAAAAACGGTCAAATGTGAAGCACATTATAGTGCCGGTTTGAATTTGAGCCGGCACGAATGTGACCATTAGTGCCGATTCCAACGGCTAGGCGGGCTGCTACCATTAGTACCGGTTCGTTGCCAATCTTTAGCACCAGTTCGTGGCACGAACCGATACTAATGTGCATCCCACCAATCAGGAAGAATCACACGGATCATGTGTTTCTTTCTAGCTCTTGCGAGTCGTTGGATCAAGGGTGTGTTTCTTCCTAGCTCATGTTAGTCGTTGGATCGAAACTACCACAATCACTTTGTGAGCCAGATGACCCTATATATAGCCCATCTCTCGCCTTCCCTGCATAAGTCTTTCAATTCATCGACTACATACATCTACCAGTTCATCGACTGCATACATCTACCAGTTCATCGACTGAATACAAATCATTCGGATTCACCATCATACGCCCAACCGTGCATTTGATATGCATATATATGCATCATGAGCCACGATAGGGCTATATGATGGCGATACCGATTGGTTTGTTCTAGATCCGACATAAAAGGTTTGATACAACTTCTTTTTTGTGACATAAGATCTAACATTGTTGCTTCTAGTAGTTCTCTTGATTCCACTAATGATTCTCTTAGCCAAGTTACACTTGAGCAAGAAAATAGCTTATTGAAGGGAATTATAGAGAAAGGAGTGTACAAAAGACTTGCCGGGAGTAAGAAATTCGAGGAAATTGTGCGCAAGCAAGGAAGGCACCGGAAGAATCAAGGTGTTGGTTTTGAACGAAAGTTCAATGCCAATGGAGTTGAGTGGGAAGAAGATCAATACCCCAAGACAAAGTTTGTTCCTCAACAAGAGAAGTATCCTACTTCCTTCAAGGGGACACAAGCTCAAGATGATCTTCCACCACAAGACTACAAGCAAAAAGGCAAGGACAAGCTTCAAGAGGAAATTGATGAGGTTATGGCAAGTTGTTTTTAGTCCCACCTCGCCAAGAGAGAGGCAGTATGAGCGGTTTATAAGCCGTGAGTGCACAGACAATGACGAAGAGTTGCAATGCTCATCTACATGTTGATTAGCTTCAAACCTTGCGGAATAGCATAGATTGCACTGAGCTATGTGCAGTGCAGTCTACATTATTCCGAATGGCTTGAAGCAAATTAACCAGCATTGCACCTCTGTTACATGGCCACTTCAATGTTTTTTAAACTTACTTGAACTCCGGACTTCTTTTGTGTTCAGTATGCAGCATTTAAAGCGACGTCATCAATTTCCAACATGTTCTGACATCATTTGTTGTTTTTCAGTCATTTACCTAATTGTTTAGACAGCTAAATGACCGTGAAATTGAAAATCACTACAAAATGAATCCTGAAAATGTTGAAACTTGGCATGGTATCATCGTATCACCCGCATAGCATGCGCGAAAGAGTAGAGAGGGTCACGGCAAAAACAGGACGCACTTCGTGTACAAACTGGACAAACTCTTTCCGAGTATCAGGGTTTCGGACGAGAACTCATCTGTTACATGGCCACTTCAATGTTTTTTAAACTTATTTGAACTCCGGACTTCTTTTGTGTTCAGTATGCAGCATTTAAAGCGACGTCATCAATTTCCAACATGTTCTGACATCATTTGTTGTTTTTCGGTCATTTACCTAATTGTTTAGAGAGCTAAATGACCGTGAAATTGAAAATCACTACAAAATGAATCCTGAAAATGTTGAAACTTGGCATGGTATCATCGTATCACCCGCACAGCATGAGCGAAAGAGTAGAGAGGGTCAAGGCAAATAAATAATGCAGAAAAGAAAAAACTATATAAAAAACTACTCAAAAATAAATAAAAGAAAATAAGTAATGCAGAAAAGAAAAAAACTATATAAAAAATTTGTTGGCGCACTGCCCTGTGGGTCTACCAGACCTAGGACGTGCAAATGCAGGCCCAGAAGGGCCAGCAGACTCACAGGGCAGCGTGCCCTAATTAATTAGGCCTAGAAGCCTGCTATATACAGGAGTTCGAAGAGGTAGCCGCGGCTGGGTTTATAAACCAGTGCGGCTGCCCTTCGCCGGACGAGGTGGGACTAAATTTTGGGGTGGCAGCGCAAACTCTAAATACAGCAAAAAACAACTAAAAATAAATAAAACAAAATAAATAAAGCAGAAAAGAAAAAACTAAATGAAAAAAGCCCACCTACTAGGCCACACCGGCCTGCATACGACTAGAAACCCAACCTGTTGTTGGGCTAGGATGCAGGCCCGCAAGCCCAATAGGCCCCACAGGGCAGAGTAGCAGAGGTAGGCCCAGAAGGCCTGCTTTAGATAGGAGCTCGAGACAGCAGCGGCGGCGGGGCTTATAAGCAGGTGTGTGCGCCCTTCGGCTAGCGAGGTGGGACTAAATTTCTGCGCCCCTCGCCTGGCAGCTCACACCCTTTAGTACCGGTTGGAGCCACCAACCGGTCCTAAAGGCCCCCCTTTAGTACCGGTTGGTGGCTCCAACCGGTACTAAAAGCCTTCGTTTCCCGCCGCTTGGCCTGGGGAAAATAGGCCTTTAGTACCGGTTGGAGCCATGAACCGGTACTAAAGGCCAATCCTATATATATAGCACTTACGAAAATTTCTGTTTCAACTCCGCACTTCGTCTCCAACCTCCGCCACGCGCGCCGCTCGATCCCGTCGTCGCCGCCCGTCGCCCGTACCGTCGTCCGTCGTCATCGTCGCTGTCCCCGCCGCCGCCCATCGTCGTCTCGCGCTGCCGCCCCGAACGCCGCCGCCGTCCGTCGTCATCGTCGCGGCCGTACGTCTCTCTCTCGCTCCCGCACACACATACACACACATACACACACACACCGGCGCCCCCGCCCCGTACGCCGGCGCCCCCGCTCGTACCTACGGGGCGGCGGCATATGGGGCCCCGCACACACACACACATATACCACACACACAGATGCATACACACACACACATACACACATACGTACACACATATACGTATATATACACACACATGCATACACACACACAATTTTTTTTACTTATTTTCTGTTTTTTTAGAAAAGTTAATTAGCTGATCAAATGTTAGATTAATGTCGAATGTTAGATGAATTAGCTAGCTAGATAGAAAAATTGTCGAACTAGAGATTAGAACTAGTTGAATAATTAATATAACTAGTTTATTTTTAATAAGAAAATTTAGGTATATGAGATTAGAACTAGTTGAATAATTAATATAACTAGTTTATTTTTAATAAGGAAATTTAGGTATATGAGATTAGAACTAGTTGAATAATTAATATAACTAGTTTATTTTTAGTAAGAAAATTTAGGTATATGAAATTTGATGATCTAATTAAAATTTTATTTGTTAATGAGTTTTTCTGTTTATTTAATTTTTTTATATATTTTGAGTTTATATAAATGTTAGATTAATGTCGAATGTTAGATGAATTAGATAGAAAAGTTAAATATATAGTAATGTCAATTGAATATATAGTTAGATATATTAATGTCAAATGTTAGATGAATATATATTTGGCTAGATATAGGTGGATAATGTTTCACCTATATGAACATAGGAAATGTCATCTGACGACGAAAAAGATTTTATTATGTGCGAACACTGTGAAGACCAGCACGGCCTGTGCGACCAAAATTTCCTTGTTGATGGTAGGCGCTTCAGCATCAAGCTAGATGAGACATTCGAAGTTGATACAGTAAGTCACTTTGTCAATTATTATTTGAATGCAAAACTTATGCTTCATTTGCTTCAACTCCATGCAAGAATTTTTGTCTTGGATAAGATAGGTTTCAGTGCTATAGATGATATGGAGGTAAAGAGAGTTTACTTGAAGACGCAGCATGGGTATACTTTCAACGTCAAATTATATAATGGAGACACATACACCCATTTTGAATGCAAAACTTGGCAAGCACTATGCAAGGCTTATGCATTTGAGCCTGATATGGCTATCACCTTTGATATTCGTCCGGAAGATGATATTGAAGGTAATATAAACATCTGGGTCGATGTGCAAACGCCTCCAGTTCTACCATTTGGTGAGTTTTTCTAAACCATGCATGCATATGTTTATGTCTTTCATACAGTTTATTCAAAAATAGTTGACAACTATTTCGTATTGTCAGCTTATTTCGGTTCAAGCAAACATGTCCGGCGCTTGGTAGACAGGACCTACTACTGCCCCGGGACTCAACTAAACTACGAGGAGATAAGTCATTATGTTTCATGGCTTGAGGATCTTAATACTGTCAAGACAAATTTTTTCCCTACACTTAGAAATGTTAGTATTCAAAACGTGCGACCAATGGTGATCGTATTGAACTACGGTCACATCTATAATCAAAAGATGGTAAGATTTTAAATATTTGTCCTTAATTAGTGCATCTTTTGCATACATTATTTTTGAAGCTAAACTTTCATTGCTTAGTATATTAATTACTATACGATGTTGTTCAACAGGGACTTCCGATGACAGTTGTGCCTCAGTGGATCGAGACAAAAGGTCGCATGTCAATGGTTAGCTTACGACCAAGATTTCCTACATTGCACATGAGTGCATTCAGGATTTCTAAAAGCGAAGAATGCTTAATAGTGAAAGATTGGAGCAAAATTGTTAACGATCGCAGAGAAGTACTAGGGGGCAGTAAGGAGAAGCGCAACCCAAGATTAGGAGACAGATTCATCTGCATGCTCCAGTATGATGAATCAGGAGAGCTATACATGTTCTATGCTATTCTGCCTGAGAGGGAGCAGCAGGATCAGTAGCTACTCTTCATGCTCTTAATTAGTACTTGTCTCATGGATCCGTGTCCTGAACTTCGATGTTGGTGATGATTATGTTGAACTTGATGATATCTCTTTGCTTCGGTTACAAAGTGAATGTTTCCTCTTTAAGCTAGCCAACGTTGATGATGAATTACATAGCTAGCGGTAATGACTATGATGATTAAATAGTGGTAATTAGACGACCACGATGATTTTTAGCTAGCTAGAGTTTATTTATTTATTAATATGCGATGATGATGGTGATGACGACTACAACTCATTATAACGTAAAACAATCCTAAATTAAATTGATAACACAAATTTAATTCAAAAATACAAAATAAAACAAAAACCCACAACCATTTAGTACCGGTTGGTTTTACCAACCGGTACTAAAGGGCTCCCGGCCCCCGGAGCTGGCTCGTGCCACGTGGTACCCCTTTAGCATCGGTTCGTGCTGAACCGGTACTAAAGGGGGAGGGCCTTTAGTGCCGAAATAATAGTGTCGGTTCCTAAACCGGCACTAAAGGGCCTTACGAACCGGTGCTATTGCCCAGTTTTCTACTAGTGAACTCCCAAGCTCTTCGTGATGCTGAAATCAACGAAGGTAGAAATCAAGAAAAAACATCAAGTGTTGATGGTTGACAAGACCACTAGTTTCAAGAAAAGGGAAAAGGGAAGAAGGGGGACTTCAAGAAGAACGGCAAGCAAGTTGCTGCTCAAGTGAAAAAGCCCAAGTCTGATCCTAAGCCTGAGACTAAGTGCTTCTACTGCAAAGGGACTGGTCACTGGAAGTGGAACTACCCCAAGCATTTGGCGGATAAGAAGGATGGCAAGGTAAACAAAGGTATATTGGATATACGTGTTATTGATGTGTACTTTACTAGTGTTTATAGCAACCCCTCGACATTCGATACTGGTTCAGTTGCTAAGAGTAGTATCTCAAAACGGGAGTGGCAGAATAGACACAAACTAGTAAAGGGTGAGGTGACGATGTGTGTTGGAAGTAGTTCCAAGATTGATATGATCATCATCACACACTCCATATACTTTTGGGATTAGTGTTGAAACTAAATAAGTGTTATTTGGTGTTTGCATTGAGCATGAATATGATTTGATCATGTTTGTTGCAATACGGTTATTCATTAAAGTCAGAGAATAATTGTTGTTCTGTTTACATGAATAAAACCTTTGATGGTCATACACGCAATGAAAAATAGTTTGTTGGATCTCGATCGTAGTGTTACACATATTGATAACATTGAAGCCAAAAGATGCAAAGTTAATAATGATAGTGCAACTTATTTGTGGCACTGCTGTTTAGGTCATATCAGTGTAAAGCGCATGAAGAAACTCCATACTGATGGACTTTTGGAACCCCTTGATTATGAATCACTTGGTACTTGCGAACCATGCCTCATGGGCAAGATGACTAAGACTCCGTTCTCCTGAACAATGGAGCGAACGACAAACTTGATTGCAAATAATACATACTGATGTATGCAGTCCAATAAGTGTTGAGGCTCGTGGCGGGTATCGTTATTTTCTGACCTTCATAGATGATTTGAGCAGATATGAGTATATCTACTTGATGAAACATAAGTCTGAAACATTTGAAAAGTTCAAATAATTTGCGGGTGAAGTGGAAAATCATCGTGACAAGAAAATAAGGTTTCTACGATCTGATTGCGGAGACAAATATTTGAGTTACGAGTTTGGTCTTCAATTAAAACATTGTGGAATAGTTTCACAAACTCATGCCACCTGGAACACCACAACATAATGGTGTGTCCGATCGTCATAACCGTACTTTATTGGATATAGTGCAATCTATGATGTCTCTTACCGATCTACCACTAACGTTTTGGGGTTATGCATTAGAGACAACCGCATTCACGTTAAAAAGGGCACCACCTAAATCCGTTGAGACGACACAATCTGAATTATGGTTTGGCAAGAAACCAAAGTTGTCGTTTCTTAAAGTTTTGGGTTGTGATGCTTATGTGAAAAGTTTCATCCTGATAAGCTCAAACCCAAATCAGAGAAATATGTCTTCATAGGATACCCAAAGGAGACTGTTGGGTACACCTTCAATCACAGATCCGAAGGCAAGGCATTCGTTGCTAAGAATGGATCCTTTCTAGAGAAGGACTTTCTCTCAAAAGAAGTGAGTGGGAGGAAAGTAGAAGACTTGATAAGGTAATTGTACCTTCTCCCTTATTGGAAAGTAGTTCATCACAGAAATCTGTTCTTGTGACTACTACACCAATTAGTGAGAAAGCTAATGATGATGATCATGTAACTTCAGATCAAGTTACTACCAAATCTCGTAGGTAAACCAGAGTGAGATCCGCACCAGAGTGGTACGGTAATCCTGTTCTGGAAGTCATGTTACTAGACCATGACGAACTTGCGAACTATGAGGAAGCGATGATGAGCCCATATTCCGTGAAATGGTTTATGGCCATGAAATCTGAGATATGATCGATGTATGAGAACAAAGTATGGACTTTGATGGATTTGCCCGATGATCGGCAAGCCATAGAAAATAAATGGATCTTCAAGAGGAAGACGGACGCTGATAGTAGTGTTACTATCTACAAAGCTAGACTTGTTGAAAAAGGTTTTTGACAAAGTTCAAGGTGTTGACTACGATGAAATTTTCTCACTCGTAGCGATGCTTAAGTCTGTCCAAATCATGTTAGCAATGGCCGCATTTTTATGAAATCTGGCAAATGGATAAATAAAACTACATTCTTTAATGGATTTAAAGAAGAGTTGTATATGATGCAACCAGAAGGTTTTGTCAATCCTAAAGGTGCTAACAAAATATGCAAGCTCCAGCGATCCATCTATGGACCGGTGCAAGCATCTCGGAGTTGGAATATACGTTTTGATAAGTTGATCAAAGCATATAGTTTTATACAGACTTGCGGTGAAGCCTGTATTTACAAGAAAGTGAGTGGGAGCACTACAGTATTTCTCATAAGTATATGTGTATGACATATTGTTAATTGAAAATAATGTAGAATTATTCTGCAAAGCATAAAGGAGTGTTTGAAAGGATTTTTTCAAAGAAAACCTTGGTGAAGCTGCTTACATATTGATAGACGCTTGATAAGTTTTTTTCGATGAGTACATACCTTGACAAGATTTTGAAGTAGTTCAAAATGGAACAGTCAAAGAAAGAATCTTGCCTGTGTTACAAGGTGTGAAATTGAGTAAGACTCAAAGCCCGACCACGACAGAAAATAGAATGAGAATGAAAGTCATTCCCTATGCCTTGGCCATAGGTTCTATTAAGTATGCCATGCTGTGTACAAGACCTATTGTATACCCTACACTAATTTTGGCAAGGGAGTACAATAGTGATCTAGGAGTAGATCACTGGACAGCGGTCAAAATTATCCTTAGTGGAATAAGGATATGTTTCTCGATTATGGAGGTGACAAAAGGTTCATCATAAAAGGGTTACGTCGATACAAGTTTTGGCACTGATCTGGATGACTCTTAGTCTTCATCTGGATACATATTGAAAGTGGGAGCAATTAGCTAAAGTAGCTCCGTGCAGAGCATTGTAGACATAGATAATTGGAAAATACTTACGGATCTGAATATGGTAGACCCGTTGACTAAAGAGACTTGCCGGTAACGAGATTGAACTAGGTATTGAGATACCGACGATCAAATCTCGGGCAAGTAACATACCGATGACAAAGGGAACAACGTATGTTGTTATGCGGTCTGACCGATAAAGATCTTCGTAGAATATGTAGGAGCCAATATGAGCATCCAGGTTCCGCTATTGGTTATTGACCGGAGACGTGTCTCGGTCATCTCTACATTGTTCTCGAACCCGTAGGGTCCGCACGCTTAAGGTTTCGATGATAGTTATATAATGAGTTTATGCATTTTGATGTACCGAATTTTGTTCGGAGTCCCGGATGTGATCACGGACATGAAGAGGAGTCTCGAAATGGCCGAAACATAAAGATTGATATATTGGAAGCCTATATTTGGATATCGGAAGTGTTCCGCATGAAATCGGGATTTTACCGGCGTACGTGGAGGTTACCGGAACCCCCCGGGAGGTATATGGGACTTAGTGGGCTTTAGTGGAAGAGAGGAGAGGTGGCCAGGGCTGGGCCGCACAGCCCTCCCCCCTAGTCCGAATAGGAAAATTAGAGGGGGGGCTGCGCCCCCCCCCCTTCCTTCTCTCTCTCCTCTTTTCCCCCTCCCGAATCCTATTCCAACTAGGAAAGGGGGAATCCTACTCCCGGTGGGAGTAGGACTCCTCCTGGCATGCCCTCCTCCTTGCCGGCTGCACCCCCGCCCCTTGATCCTTTATATACGGGGGCAGGGGGCACCTCTAGACACAGAAGTTGATCCACGTGATCATATTCTTAGCCGTGTCCGGTCCCCCCTTCCACCATAATCCTCGATAATATTGTAGCAGTGCTTAGGCGAAGCCCTACGACGGTAGTACATCAAGATCGTCACCATGCCGTCATGCTGACGGAACTCTTCCCCGACGCTTTGCTGGATCGGAGTCCGGGGATCGTCATCGAGCTGAACGTGTGCTATAACTCGGAGGTGCCGTAGTTTCGGTGCTTGATCGGTCGGGCCGTGAAGACATACGACTACATCAACTGCGTTGTGCTAACACTTCTGCTGTCGGTCTACAAGGGTACGTAGATCACACTCTCCCCTCTCGTTGCTATGCATCACCATGATCTTGCGTGTGCGTAGGAATTTTTTTGAAATTACTACGTTCCCCAACAGAGTTGTCATTTGATTAACGGGATCACATCATTAGGAGAATGATGTGAATGACTTGACCCATTCCGTTAGCTTAGCACTTGATCGTTTAGTTTGTTGCTATTGCTTTATTCATGACTTATACATGTTCCCATGATTATGAGATTATGCAACTCCCATTTACCGGAGGAACACTTTGTGTGCTACCAAACGTCACAACGTAACTGGGTGATTATAAAGGTGTTCTACAGGTGTCTCCAAAGGTACTTGTTGGGTTGGCATATTTCGAGATTAGGATTTGTCACTCCGATTGTCGGAGAGGTATCTCTGGGCCCTCTCGGTAATGCACATCACTTAAGCCTTGCAAGGAAAGCAACTAATGAGTTCATTGCGGGATGATGTATTACGGAACGAGAAAGAGACTTGCCGGTAATGAGATTGAACTAGGTACTGAGATACCGACGATCGAATCTCGGGCAAGTAACATACCGATGACAAAGGGAACAACGTATGTAGTTATGCGGTCTGACCGATAAAGATCTTCATAGAATATGTGGGAGCCAATATGAGCATCCAAGTTCCGCTATTGGTTATTGACCGGAGACGTGTCTCGGTCATGTCTACATAGTTCTTGAACCCGTAGGGTCCGCACGCTTAAAGCTTGATGACGGTTATATTATGAGTTTATGTGTTTGGATGTACCGAAGGAGTTCGGAGTCCCGGATGATATCGGGGACATGACGAGGAGTCTCTAAATGATCGATACATAAAGATCGATATATTGGACGACTATATTCGGACATCGGAAAGGTTCTGAGTGTTTTGGGTATTTTCGGGAGTACCGGGGAGTTACGAGAATTCGTATTGGTCCTTAATGGGCCATACGGGAAAGGAGAGAAAGGCCTCAAAGGGTGGCCGCACCACTCCACATGGGCTGGTCCGAATTGGACTAGGGAGGGGGGCGGCCCCTTCCTTCCTTCTCCTTTTCCCTTCCCTTTCCTTCTCTCCTACTCCTACTACTTGGAAGGGATCCTAGTTCTACTCGGAAAGGGGGAATCCTACTCCCGGTGGGAGTAGCACTCCCCTAGGGCGCGCCATAGAGAGGGCCGGCTCCTCCCCTCCTCCACTCCTTTATATACATGGCTAGGGGGCACCCCATAGACACAACAATTGATCTCTTGATCTCTTAGCCGTGTGCGGTGCCCATCTCCACCATAATCCACCTCGGTCAAATCGTAGCGGTGCTTAGGCGAAGCCCTACGTCGGAAGAACATCATCATCGTCACCACGCCGTCGTGCTGACGGAACTCTCCCTCAAAGCTCGGCTAGATCGGAGTTCGAGGGACGTCATCGAGTTGAACGTGTGCAGAACTCGGAGGTGCCGTGCGTTCAGTACTTGATCGGTCGGATCATGAAGACGTACGACTACATCAACCGCGTGGTGCTAACGCTTCCGCTTTGGGTCTACGAGGGTACGTGGACAACACTCTCCCCTCTCGTTGCTATGCATCACCATGATCTTGCGTGTGCGTAGGAAATTTTTGAAGTTACTACGTTCCCCAACAGTCATCCCTCTAGTGGTGTCATGTGAACTTAGACTACATGACACTTCACCATAGTTTGGGCCTAGAGGGAGGCATTGGAATGTAATAAATAGATGATGGGTTGCTAGAGTGACAGAAGCTTAAACCATACTTTATGCGTTGCTTCGTAAGGGGCTGATTTGGATCCATATGTTTGATGCTACGGTTAGGTTTACCTTAATCCTTCTATTGTAGTTGCGGACGTTTTTAATAGGGGTTAATCATAAGTGGGATGCTTGTCAGTAAGGACAGCACCCAAGCACTGGTCCACCCACATATCAAATTATCAAAGTACCGAATGCGAATCATATGATCGTGATGAAAACTAGCTTGACGATAATTCCCGTGTGTCCTCGGGAGCACTTTTTCTTCATATAAGAGTTTGTCGAGGCTTGTCCTTTGCTAAAAAAGGATTGGTCCATCTTGCTGCACCTTATTTTCTTTTATTACTTGGTACTCATTACCAATTACCTTATCACAAAACTATTTGTTACCGATAATTTCAGTGCTTGCAGAGAATACCTTGCTGAAAACCGCTTATCATTTCCTTTTGCTCCTCATTGGGTTCAACACTCTTACTTCGAAAGGACTACGATAGATCCCATATACTTGTGGGTCATCAATGTGGAAGGCACTCAACCCATTGATCATTTGATGATGAAGGTACTCGAGTGTAGTACAACCATGGAGCAGGCGCTTCATGTCACCGTTTGAGAGGCTGCTACCTCTTGAGCATGTGTTGTTTTTCCCTTGAAGAGGAAAGGGTGATGCAGCAAAGTAGCATAAGTATTTCCCTCTGTTTTTGAGAACCAAGGTATCAATCCAGTAGGAGATAACACGCAAGTCACCTAGTACCAGCACAAACAATCAAGAACCTTGCAACCATTCCGATAAAGGGGTTGTCAATCCCTTCACAGTCACTCGCAAAAGTGAGATCTGATAAAGATAATAAGATTAATATTTTTGGAATTTTTGTTGTATAGATTGGAAAGTAAAGATTGCAAAATAGTAAACGAGATGCGATGTAAATAAAAAGAGGTAATATAATAAGAAAGAGACCCGAGGGCCATAGGTTTTAGTAGTGGCTTCTCTCATGATAGCATGTATTACGGTGGGTGAACAAATTACTACCGAGCAATTGATAGAAGAGTGCATAGTTATGAGAATATCTATGCAATGATTATGAATATAGGAATCATGTCTGTGTTAAGTAGACCGAAACGATTCTACATCTACTACTATTACTCCACACATCAACCGCTATCCAGCATGCATCTAGATTATTAAGTTCATAAGAACAGAGTAACGCTTTAAGCAAGATGACATGATGTAGAGGAACAAACTCAAGAAATATGATATAAACCCCATCTTTTTATCCTCGATGGCAACAACACAATATGTGCCTTGCTGCCCCTACTATCACTGGGAAAGGACACCGCAAGAATGAACCCAAAGCTAAGAACTTCTCCCATTGAAAGCAAGATCAATCTAGTAGGCCAAACTAAACTGATAATTCGAAGAGACTTGCAAAGATATCAAATCATGCCTATAAGAATTCAGAGAAGAAGCAAATATTATTCATAGATAAACTTGATCATAAATCCACAATTCATCGAATCTCGGCAAACACACCGCAAAAAGTGTTACATCGAATAGATCTCCAAGAACATCGAGGAGAACTTTGTATTGAGAACCAAAGAGAGAGAGAGAGAGAGAGAGAGAGAGAGAAGAAGAAGACATCTAGCTAATAACAATGGACCCGAAGGTCTGTGGTAAACTACTCACACATCATCGAAGAGGCTATGGTGTTGATGTAGAAGCCCTCCGTGATCAATTTCCCCTCCGGTAGATCGCCGGAAAAGGCCCCAAATGGGATCTCACGGGGTACGGAAGGTTGCGGCGGTGGAGAAGTGGTTTCATGGCTCCCCCTGATGTTTTTAGGATATAAGAGTATATATAGGCGAAAGAAGTACGTCGGTGGAGATCCATGGGGCCCATGAGGGTGGGGGCGTGCCTACCCCCTGGCCGCGCCCTCCTATCTCATGGCCGCCTCGCGGACTTCCAGACTTCCTCTCCAAGTCTCCTGGTTTGCGTTTGTTCCAAGAAAGATCCTCGCGAAGGTTTCATTCCGTTTGGATTCTGTTTGATATTCCTTTTCTGCGAAACGCTAACATAGGCAAAAAAACAGAAACTGGCACTGGACTTCCGGTCAATAGGTTATTCACAAAAATAATATAAAAGAGGCAGACGATGATATAATAGCATGGAACAATCAAAAATTATAGATACGTTGGAGACATATCAAAGGCAGACGATGACGAGCTCGAGGTGCTTCACTCATGGTAGAATAAGAGCGGGCGCGTCATTAAGGGGGGATGGCAGTTCCTTAACTTGGCGATGCGCAGCGTGGGTGCGAGGTGGAGTGCGGACGTTGGTAGCGACCCCATATGCCCATCATCAAAAGTGAGCTCCTCGAGCTGATCTAGGGCGGGGGATCGGAACCATTCATCAAGCTTGGTTCGGTCCTTGCCGTTGGAACGGAACTTGCCCATTCTAAGGCATTTGGTTGGGCCAAGGTGACTGCCGAGGGTCTTGGAGAATGCATCCAAGGTTTTGCGATAGCCATGGCAGAGCTCGTCGGTGTCGATGAGGTCGAGAGGGCTGGACTTCCATAGGGGGCGCCACCGCCGGGAAAGGACGGTTGTCCGCGCCCCATATTTGATTGGGAGGAGGGAGATGATGAATCTCAACATATCATCGGGGAGGCTGCTGATGAAGTCTAGGCCTGTTGGAGTCGCTTGCGGTTCTAGCTTGCCCCGCCTCCGCTTGTTGGCAGCCCCGTTCCCACCTTCGGAGTCTCCTTGTCAGCAGTGCTTTCTAATAGAAATGGGAGTACATGGATTGTTTAGTTAAAACAGGGCAATGGAAAAGTGTATTGGTAACTAGAAGTTATTAGGTAGGAATATAGTAAGAAAAGGGAATAACAATTGGTTGCTTAAATACTACACAATACATTTGACATTGCTGGGTAAGACAACATGCAGATAGTTGAAAAGAAAACTTACTTCGAACAAAGTCTGGACGGATGATTTTGTCGGGGAAGTTAGCATATATCTCATGACCAGGCCCTTTTATGTGCAATGCAATTTTAGTGCTAGCTTTCAGTACATAAAACTTTGCAATTTCTTTCCAAAAGCGAGTGCCCAAATAGGAGTCACCACATTTTTCAAGTCTTAGAGTAGCAACGATTGTAAATCCATGGTTTGTGTGCAGTATGACATCCGTGGAGCCTTCATCTATGTAAAGGGAAAATTGTGCGCAACATAATTTGTTTCATAGCAAGGGATGTTCTGCAGAAAATGGTAGGATTGTTAAAGAAAATATTGTAACATGCAAATATGGGCCCAGATTGAAAGAACTGTACATCGGTTGAAATCGAAGGACAAAAATATATAATTAAATAGATGTGGTAAACATGATTGTCGGCGTTCTAGGAACGGGGGTCCCCAGTCTTGCCTGCCTGCGGCCTGCGGCGTGGCTCAAGTGGGGGGCCAGCATGGCCCATCTTCATCAAGCACAAGACTCAAGACCCTCGCGAGGGGCCAAGCCTCGCGAGGCGGACGACACGACGCATCCTCAGGCATAGCCTCGTCAGGCTGGCTCGCGAGGAGGCGGAGAGTTCAAGGCGGGGTACCTCGCGAGGTGCCCATGACGCAAGCCATGCCGAATCAGGGCACCAAGCAGGTGCCAGCGCGCGCAACGTCCTTCTTTCCTCTTTGGTGCAAAGGGGGAAAGTGCAGCCGCGGAGTACCGAGGCATCAGGCAAAGGTTGCCATTTCGGTGCAACGAGACCAGGGCCAAGCGGACTACGAGATGGAGGTCACCATGGAGCCCAGCACGACGTCACCGCAGAGTCTTACGCATGCGAAGACCACCTTTACCCAGGATAAGAGTACTTGCTGTCCCCCTTCAAATTAGCCAGCCATTGTTGGCTTCGTTCCCCCTCGATATTTGGGAAGAGGACCATGGCCTCTATAAATAGGGACCGGCCACTCGCATAGCAAGGGGTTGGTTGGTCCGGTTAGCAAGTAGAGAGAGAGAGAGAGAGAAGGTGACCGAACTCCTCCCAGTAGTTCGGTGCCCCAGCCAAGAACAGACCCTCGCGAGGCTGTTCTTCCTTGTCTTGTTCATCATCTCCAGCCCCAGGAGGCAATCCATCCACCACACACTGGAGTAGGGTATTACACCACAATGGTGGCTCGAACCAGTATAAACCTTGTGTCTCTTGTGTGATCCTTTTAGTAGTTTAGCTCTTTGCGAGACGGGGAGGTAGAAGGTGTGATTTCCACGCGCACCCCAGTGTTCGAACCTTAAGGGTCTGCCGGAACCCGAGATCTGACATTTGGCGCACCGGGTAGGGGTGCGCCGGAATCCGTCTTCCACCGCTCCGCCCTCCTCCGGCCGCCGCATCCATGTGCGGCACCAGTCGGGCTCGCGCCGCCCTGGCGGCCCTCACCGGTGGGCGATCTCGTCGTCCCCCGCCGCCCGCCGTCAACACCGCCACCGGCTCGGCGGGAAACGAGCTCCAAACTCCACCCTAGCATCCGGCTACGCGACAGAGCAACTGCACCGCGGCACCGATGCCTCCGATCATTGCGGCCCTCCTGGGCGGCTCGCAGGCGCCGCCCACAGGTCGCCATGTCAAGCCTTTTGCCCGCCGGGTTAGCACCGCTTCCGCACGGTAGGGGGCTCCCCCGGACCGAGCGGCGCGCGAGGTCGATCTGACCATCAGCTCGGAGGACCACCCCACCAACCTGGTCGGCTCGGGCGCGCTTCCCTTGCTGTGCACCCCCACCATCCGCCAGGTGGCCGTCACCAGGACCCTCATCGACGGCGGTGCGGGCCTCAGCGTGCTTTTGGTCGGGCCTTTCAACCTCTTCTGCATACCCCGGGAGCGGCTACGGCCCAGCCGATCTTTCTCAGGCGTCGGAGGCGGATCGTCCGACTCCCTGGGATAGATCTGGCTCCCGGTAACCTTCGGCACCTACGACAACTTCCGCACAGAGACGGTCGACTTCGACATCGCCCCCGTCGGCCTCCCTTACAACGCCATCCTCGGCTACCCTGCACTGGCCCAGTTCATGGCCGCCACGCACCCGGCATACAACCTCATGAAGATGCCCGGGAGAACGGTACCCTCACCATGCGCGGGGACACTGGGGACGCCCTGCGAATACTCGAGCTCGCCTTCAAGACAGCGGCATCGGCACAGCCTGTCAACGCGGAGACCCCTGAGCCCAAGGGGGCTGCGCCCGCCAAGAAGAAGCAGTTGTTCACCCAGGACAAGGCAAAGACCAAGCAGATACCCATTGACGAGGACGGGTCCTCTAGTGCCACTTTCACCATAGGCGCCAACCTTGAGCCTGAGCAGGAGGAGGCCTTGGTCAAGTTCTTGCACGCGAATAAGAAGGTATTTGCTTGGGAGCCCGATCAGCTGGCGGGGATCCCTAGGAGCGTCATCGAGCATCACCTCAACGTGTGCCCAAATGTGCGCCCCATGAAGCAGAAGGCCAGGCGGCAGTCCGTGGAAAAGCAGGCCTTCATTGTTCAAGAGACCCGCAAGTTAGAAGCCGCTAGGGTCATTCGCGAGGTCCGATACCCGGATTGGTTGGCCAACCCTGTCGTTGTGCCCAAGAAAGGGGGGAAAGAACGCATGTGTGTCGACTTCACCAACCTCAACAAGGCATGCCCGCAAGATCCGTTTCCGCCCCCTGCATCGACCAAATCGTCGATTCCACTGGAGTGCGACCTGCTGTGCTTCCTGGACGCCTTCTCCGAGTATCACCAGATCAAGATGGCGGTGGAAGACGTTGAGAAGACCGCCTTCTTGACCCTGTGCGGGGTGTACTGCTATACGTGCATGCCGTTCGGACTGCGTAATGCAGGGGCAAACTTTCAGCGGCTGATGCACATCACCTTGGGCCCGCAACTCGGGAAGAATGTCGAAGCTTATGTTGATGACATTGTAGTAAAATCTCAGGAGGCCAAGACCCTGATACAAGACCTAGAGGAGACCTTTGCGAGCCTCGATGTAGTAAACCTGCGGCTCAACCCGGAGAAATGTGTGTTCGGCGTCCCCTCGGGCAAGCTTTTGGGATTCCTCGTGTCCCATAGTGGCATTGAGGCCAACCCCGAGAAGGTCAAGGTGGTCGAGGACATGAGCCGCCAAAGACCCTCAGAGAAATGCAGAAGCTCACTGGGCGCATGACCGCGCTAGGGCGCTTCATCTCCAAAGTGGGGGAGCGAGCGCTGCCTTTTTCCAGCTGATGAAGAAGAAAGGACCCTTTGAATGGAGTGAAGAGGCAGATAAGGCGTTTCAAGATCTCAAGAGGTACCTGACCAGTCCCCCGGTCATGGTGGCTCCGCTCCCTCAGGAGCCCTTGCTGCTGTACCTCACCGCCACACCCTACTCCGCCAACGCGGCCCTGGTGGCGGTTAGGGAGGAGCGCCAAGTCGAGGCCGCAGCGGCAGCCCGGGGCAGGGCAAAATGGGAACAAGGAAAGCCTGCAGAAGCCACAACCGCAGCTAAGGAGGGTCAGCTGCCGAGGAATGCACCGGGGGTAGGAGAGGCCGCCCGACCAGATGGTCCACCTCCCGAGGCCACGTCGCCCCGTGAGGCGCCCTTACCTCCCGAGGGCGCAGCAACCCCAGATGCTCCCAGCCTTGTCGAGCACCTAGTTTACTTTGTTAGCACGGTGCTACGAGACGTGAGGGCACGATACCCAATGCCTCAGAAGCTCCTCCTCGTGCTACTGGTAGCCTCGCGCAAGCTGCGTCACTACTTCCAGGCTCATCCCATCAAAGTCGTCTCGTCATACCCCCTGGAGAGAGTGCTCAGGAGCCCTAACTCAGCCGGAAGGGTTGCTGAGTGGAATATAGAGCTGCAGGCGTTTCAGCTTGAGTTCAGCACAACCAGGGTCATCAAAGGAGCAGCGTTGGCGGATTTTGTGGCACAATGGACGGAGGCACCAGGCCTCAAGGCCGACGAGGATCGGTCCCTCTCCCCGAGGAGCGAGGCGCCAGAAGGCTGGGTCATGCACTTCGATGGGGTGTTCTCCAGACATGGTGCTGGGGCCGGGGCGGTGATTATATTGCCCACTCAGGATAAGCTCTACTATGCCGTGCAGCTCTGTTTCCAGCAAGGTGAAAAGTTCTCCAACAATATTGCAGAATATGAGGGACTAATAGCCGGGTTGAAGGCCGCAGTAGCACTGGGGGTGAAACGCCTCACCGTCAAGGGCGACTTGCAGCTCCTAGTCAACTTCTCCAACAAGGTGTATGAGTCAAAGGACGAGCATATGGAGGCCTACCTAGCGGAGGTCCGCAGGATGGAAAAGAAGTTCTAGGGGCTGGAACTGCAGCATGTGCCTCGCGGCACCAATCAGGAGGCCGACGATATCGCCAAGCGCGCGTCCAGGCGGTTACCCCAGGAGCCTGGCGTTTTCGAGGAGCGGCTCTTCAAACCCTCAGCTCTGCCGTCACTGTCAAACACGGCTCAGCCCTTGGAGGAGCTCCCCAGCCACCTACCTCGGGAGCTCCGACCTGTGGCCCAGCCTCAGGGCCGCGCCTGCTCCTGGCGATGGAACCTCGGGAGGGTTGTTGGATCACAGAGCTCCGGAGCTACCTGACGCAAGGAACCTTGCTGGAGAGCGAGGAGGTGTTGGGGAACGCAGTAATTTCGAAAAAATTTCTACGCACACGCAAGATCATGGTGATGCACAGCAACGAGAGGGGAGAGTGTTGTCTACGTACCAACGCAGACCGACTGCGGAAGCGATCACACAACGTAGAGGAAGTAGTCGTACGTCTTCTTTCCGATCCGACCGATCCAAGCACCGTTACTCCGGCACCTCCGAGTTCTTAGCACACGTTCAGCTCGATGACGTTCCTCGGGCTCCGATCCAGCAAAGCGTCGAGGAAGAGTTCCGTCAGCACGACGGCGTGGTGACGATCTTGATGTACTACCAACGCAGGGCATCGCCTAAGCACTGTAACGGTATGATCGAGGTGGAATTTGGTGGTAGGGGGCACCGCACACGGCTAAGGAACGATCTCAAGGATCAACTTGTGTGTCTATGGGGTGCCCCTGCCCCTGTATATAAAGGATGGAGGAGGAGGAGGCCGGCCAAGGCAAAGGTGCGGCCAGGATAGGGAGTCCTACTAGGACTCCAAGTCCTAGTAGGAGTCCACCAAGAGGGGAGGAAGGGAGAAGGAATAGGAGGAGTAGGAAAGGTGGCCGGCCCCCTTTTCCCTAGTCCAATTCGGACCAAAGGGGAGGGGGGCGCAGCAGCCTTTTCCTCTTCCCACTAAAGCCCATCAAGGCCCAATACTCTTCCCCGTATTCCCGTAACTCCCCGGTATCTTCGAAAATACCCGAATCACTCGGAACCTTTCCGATGTCCGAATATAGTCGTCCAATATATCGATTTTTACGTCTCGACCATTTCGAGACTCCTCGTCATGTCCCCGATCTCATCCGGGACTCCGAACTCCTTCGGTACATCAAAACTCATAAACTCATAATACAACTGTCATCGAAACCTTAAGCGTGCGGACCCTACGGTTCGAGAACAATGTAGACATGACCGAGACACGTCTCCGGTCAATAACCAATAGCGGGACCTGGATGCCCATATTGGCTCCTACATATTCTACGAAGATCTTTATCGGTCAGACCGCATAACAATATACGTTGTTCCCTTTGTCATCGGTATGTTACTTGCCCGAGATTCGATAGTCGGTATCCAATACCTAGTTCAATCTCGTTACCGGCAAGTCTCTTTACTCGTTCCGTAATACATCATCTCGCAACTAACTCATTAGTTGTAATGCTTGCAAGGCTTAAGTGATGTGCATTACCGAGAGGGCCCAGAGATACTTCTCCGACAATCGGAGTGACAAATCCTAATCTCGAAATACGCCAACCCAACATCTACCTTTGGAGACACCTGTAATGCTCCTTTATAATCACCCAGTTACGTTGTGACGTTTGGTAGCACCCAAAGTGTTCCTCCGGTAAACGGGAGCTGCATAATCTCATAGTCATAGGAACATGTATAAGTCATGAAGAAAGCAATAGCAACATACTAAACGATCGGGTGCTAAGCTAATTGAATGGGTCATGTCAATCAGATCATTCAACTAATGATGTGATCCCGTTAATCAAATAACAACTCTTTGTTCATGGTTAGGAAACATAACCATCTTTGATTAACGAGCTAGTCAAGTAGAGGCATACTAGTGACACTTTGTTTGTCTATGTATTCACACATGTATTATGTTTCCGCTTAATACAATTCTAGCATGAATAATAAACATTTATCATGATATAAGGAAATAAATAATAACTTTATTATTGCCTCTAGGGCATATTTCCTTCAGTCTCCCACTTGCACTAGAGTCAATAATCTAGTTCACATCGCCATGTGATTTAACAGCAATAGTTCACATCACCATGTGATTAACACCCATAGTTCACATCATCATGTGACCAACACTCAAAGGGTTTTACTAGGGTCAGTAATCTAGTTCACATCTCTATGTGATTAACACCCAAAGAGTACTAAGGTGTGATCATGTTTTGCTTGTGAGATAATTTTAGTCAACGGGTCTGTCACATTCAGATCCGCAAGTATTTTGTAAGTACTATGTCTACAATGCTCTACACGGAGCTACTCTAGCTAATTGCTCCCACTTTCAATATGTATCCAGATTGAGACTTAGAATCATCTGGATCAGTGTCAAAAACTTGCATCGACGTAACCCTTTACGACGAACCTTTTTGTCACGTCCATAATCGAGAAACATATCCTTATTTCACTAAGGATAATTCTGACCGCTGTCCAGTGATCTACTCCTAGATCACTATTGTACTCCCTTGCCAAATCAGTGCAGGGTATACAATAGATCTGGTATACAGCATGACATACTTTATAGAACCTATGGCCAAGGCATAGGGAATGACTTTCATTCTCTTTCTATCTTCTGCTGTGGTCGGGCTTTGAGTCTTACTCAACTTCACACCTTATAATACAGGCAAGAACTCTTTCTTTGACTGCTCCATTTTGAACTACTTCAAAATCTTGTCAAGGTATGTACTCATTGAAAAAAAACTTATCAAGCGTCTTGATCTATCTCTATAGATCTTGAAGCTCAATATGTAAGCAGCTTCACCGAAGTCTTTCTTTGAAAAACTCCTTTAAAACACCCCTTTATGCTTTACAGAATAATTCTACATTATTTCCGATCAACAATATGTCATTCACATATACTTATCAGAAATATTGTAGTGCTCCCACTCACTTTCTTGTAAATACAGGCTTCACCGCAAGTCTGTATAAAACTCTATGCTTTGATCAACTCATCAAAGCGTATATTCCAACTCCGAGATGTTTGCACCAGTCCACAGATAGATCGCTGTAGCTTGCATATTTAGTTAACACTTTAGGATCGACAAAACCTTCTAGTTGCATCGTATACAACTCTTCTTTAGCAAATCCATTAAGGAATGTAGTTTTGTTTATCCATTTGCCAGATTTCATAAAATGCGGCAATTGCTAACATGATTCGGACAGATTTTAAGCATAGATACGAGTGAGAAAATCTCATCGTAGTCAACACCTTGAACTTGTCGAAAACCTTTTGCGACAATTCTAGCTTTGTAGATAGTAACACTACTATCAGTGTCCGTCTTCCTCTTGAAGATCCATTTATTTTCTATGGCTTGCCGATCATCAGGCAAGTCAACCAAAGTCCATACTTTGTTCTCATACATGGATCATATCTCAGATTTCATGGCTTCAAGCCATTTTGCGGAATCTGGGCTCACCATCGCTTCTTCATAGTTCGTAGGTTCGTCATGGTCTAGTAACATGACTTCCAGAACAGGATTACCGTACCACTCTGGCGCGGATCTTTTACTCTGGTTGATCTACGAGGTTCAGTAGTGTCTTGTTCTCAAGTTTCATGATCATCATCATTAGCTTCCTCGCTGACTGGTGTAGGTGTCACAAAAACATTTTTCTGTGATGTACTACTTTCCAATAAGGGAGCAGGTACAGTTACCTCGTCAAGTTCTACTTTCCTCCCACTCACTTCTTTCGAGAGAAACTCCTTCTCCAGAAAGTTTCCGAATTTAGCAACAAAAGTCTTGCCTTCGGATTTGTGATAGAAGGTGTATCCAACAGTTTCCTTTGGATATCCTATGAAGATGCACTTCCCCGATTTGAGTTTTGAGCTTATCAGGATGAAACTTTTTCATATAAGCATCGCAACCCCAAACTTTAAGAAACGATAACTTTGGTTTCTTGCCAAACCATAGTTCATAAGGCGTCGTCTCAACGGATTTTGATGGTGCCCTATTTAACGTGAATGCAGCTGTCTCTAATGCATGACCCCAAAAACGATAGTGGTAAATCGGTAAGAAACATCATAGATTTGCACTATATCTAATAAAGTACGGCTATGACGTTCGGATACACCATTATGCTGTGGTGTTCCGGGTGGCGTGAGTAGTGAAACTATTTCACATTGTTTTAACTGAAGACCAAACTCGTAACTCAAATACTCTTTTCTACGATCAGATCATAGAAACTTTATTTTCTTGTTACGATGATTTTTCACTTCACTCTGAAATTCTTTGAACTTTTCAAATGTTTCAGACTTATGTTTCATCAAGTAGATATACTCATATCTGCTCAAATCATCTGTGAAGATCAGAAAATAATGATACCTGTCGCGAGCCTCAATATTCATCGGACCACATACATCAGTATGTATGATTTCCAACAAATCTATTGCTCGCTCCATTGTTCCGAAGAACAGAGTCTTAGTCATCTTGCCCATGAGGCATGGTTCGCAAGCATCAACTGATTCATAATCAAGTGATTCCAAAAGCCCATCAGCATGGAGTTTCTTCATGCGCTTTATACCAATATGACCTAAACAGCAGTGCCACAAATAAGTTGCACTATCATTATTAACTTTGCATCTTTTGGTTTCAATATTATGAATAGGTGTATTATTAAGATCGAGATCCAATGGACTATTTTCATTGGGTGTGTAACCATATTAGGTTTTATTCATGTAAACAGAACAACAATTTATTCTCTTACTTAAATGAATAACCGTATTACAATAAACATGATCAAATCATATTCATGCTCAACGCAAACACCAAATAACACTTATTTAGGTTCAACACTAATCCCGAAAGTATAGGGAGTGTGCGATGATGATCATATTAATCTTGGAACCACTTCCAACACACATCGTCACTTCACCCTTAACTAGTCTCTGTTTATTCTGCAACTCCCGTTTCGAGTTACTAATCTTAGCAACTGAACTCGTATCAAATACTGAGGGTTTGCTATAAACACTAGTAAAGTACACATCAATAACATGTATATCAAATATACTTATGTTCACTTTGCCATCCTTCTTATCCGCCAATCACTTGGGGTAGTTCCGCTTCCAGTGACCAGTCTCTTTGCAGTAGAAGCACTTAGTCTCAGGCTTAGGATCAGACTTGGGTTTCTTCACTTGAGCAGCAACCTGCTTGCCGTTCTTCTTGAAGTTCCCCTTCTTCCCTTTGCCCTTTTCTTGAAACTAGTGGTCTTGTCAACCATCAACACTTGATGTTTTTCTTGATTTCTACCTTCGTTGATTTCAGCATCACGAAGAGCTTGGGAGTTGTTTCTGTTATCCCTTGCATATTATAGTTCATCACGAAGTTCTACTAACTTGGTGATGGTGACTAGAGAATTCTGTCAATCACTATCTTATCTGGAAGATTAATTCCCACTTGATTCAAGCGATTGTAGTACCCAGACAATCTGAGCACATGCTCACTAGTTGAGCGATTCTCCTCCATCTTTTAGCTATAGAACTTGTTGGAGACTTCATATCTCTCAACTCGGGTATTTGCTTGAAATATTAACTTCAACTCCTGGAACATCTCATATGGTCCATGACGTTCAAAACATCTTTGAAGTCCCAATTCTAAGCCATTAAGCATGGTGCACTAAACTATCAAGTAGTCATCATATTGAGCCAGCCAAACGTTCATAACGTCTGCATTTGCTCCTGCAATAGGTCTGTCACCTAGCGGTGCATCAAGGACATAATTCTTCTGTGCAGCAATGAGGATAAACCTCAGATCACGGATCCAATCCGCATCATTGCTACTAACATCTTTCAACATAATTTTCTCTAGGAACATATCAAAATAAACACAGGGAAGCAACAACGCGAGCTATTGATCTATAACATAATTTGCAAAATACTACCAGGACTAAGTTCATGATAAATTTAAGTTCAATTAATCATATTACTTAAGAACTCCCACTTAGATAGATATCCCTCTAATCCTCTAAGTGATCACGTGATCCAAATCAACTAAACCATAACCGATCATCACGTGAGATGGATTAGTTTTCAATGGTGAACATCGTTATGTTGATCATATCTACTATATGATTCACGCTCGACCTTTCGGTCTCCGTGTTCCGAGGCCATATCTGTATATGCTTGGCTCGTCAAGTATAACCTGAGTATTCTGCGTGTGCAACTGTTTTGCACCCGTTGTATTTGGACGTAGAGCTTATCACACCCGATCATCACGTGGTGTCTGGGCACGACGAACTTTGGCAATGGTGCATACTCAGGGAGAACACTTCTTGATAATTTAGTGAGAGATCATCTTATAATGCTACCGTCAATCAAAGCAAGATAAGATGCATAAAAAGATAAACATCACATGCAATCAATATAAGTGATATGATATCCATCTTCACCATCTTGTGCTTGTGATATCCATCTTCGAAGCACCGCCATGATCACCATCGTCACCGGCGCGACACCTTGATCTCCATCGTAGCATCGTTGTCGTCTCGCCAATCTTATGCTTCCACGACTATCACTACCGCTTAGTAATAAATTAAAGTATTACATCGCGATTGCATTGCATACAATAAAGCGACAACCATATGGCTCCTGCCAGTTGCCGATAACTCCGTTACAAAACATGATCATCTCATACAATAAAATCAGCATCATGCCTTGACCATATCACATCACAACATGCCCTGCAAAAACAAGTTAGACGTCCTCTACTTTGTTGTTGCAAGTTTTACGTGGCTGCTACGGGCTTAAGTAAGAACTCATCTCACCTACGCATCAAAACCACAACGATAGTTCATCAAATAGACTCCATTTTAACCTTCTCAAGGACCGGGCGTAGCCACACTTGGTTCAACTAAAGTTGGAGAGACAGTCTTCCGCAAGCCATCTATGTGCAAAGCACGTCGAGGGAACCGGTCTCGCGTAAGAGTACGCGTAAGGTTGGTCCGGATCGTCTCACCCAACAATACCGCCGAACCAAAGTATGACATGCTGGTAGGCAGTATGACTTGTATCGCCCACAACTCACTTGTGTTCTACTCGTGCAAATAACATCAAACCATA
This sequence comes from Triticum monococcum, assembly GCA_034509565.1. NCBI lineage: Eukaryota > Viridiplantae > Streptophyta > Magnoliopsida > Poales > Poaceae > Triticum > Triticum monococcum. The sequence goes on along the minus strand of CM067843.1, from coordinate 153,241,179 downwards.
AAACCTAGGCTCTGATACCACTGTTGGGGAACGCAGTAATTTCGAAAATTTTCCTACGCACACGCAAGATCATGGTGATGCACAGCAATGAGAGGGGAGAGTGTTGTCTACGTACCAACGCAGACCGACTGCGGAAGCGATCACACAACGTAGAGGAAGTAGTCGTACGTCTTCTTTCTGATCCGACCGATCCAAGCACCGTTACTCCGGCACCTCCGAGTTCTTAGCACACGTTCAGCTCGATGACGTTCCTCGGGCTCCGATCCAGCAAAGCGTCGAGGAAGAGTTCCGTCAGCACGACGGCGTGGTGACGATCTTGATGTACTACCGACGCAGGGCTTCGCCTAAGCACTGTAACGGTATGATCGAGGTGGAATTTGGTGGCAGGGGGCACCGCACACGGCTAAGGAACGATCTCAAGGATCAACTTGTGTGTCTATGGGGTGCCCCCTGCCCCTGTATATAAAGGATGGAGGAGGAGGAGGCCGGCCAAGGCAAAGGTGCGGCCAGGATAGGGAGTCCTACTAGGACTCCAAGTCCTAGTAGGAGTCCACCAAGAGGGGAGGAAGGGAGAAGGAATAGGAGGAGTAGGAAAGGTGGCCGGCCCCCTTTTCCCTAGTCCAATTCGGACCAAAGGGGAGGGGGGGCGCAGCAGCCCTTTCCTCTTCCCACTAAAGCCCATCAAGGCCCAATACTCTTCCCCGTATTCCCGTAACTCCCCGGTACCTTCGAAAATACCCGAATCACTCGGAACCTTTCCGATGTCCGAATATAGTCGTCCAATATATCGATTTTTACGTCTCGACCATTTCGAGACTCCTCGTCATGTCCCCGATCTCATCCGGGACTCCGAACTCCTTCGGTACATCAAAACTCATAAACTCATAATACAACTGTCATCGAAACCTTAAGCGTGCGGACCCTACGGTTCGAGAACAATGTAGACATGACCGAGACACGTCTCCGGTCAATAAACAATAGCGGGACCTGGATGCCCATATTGGCTCCTACATATTCTACGAAGATCTTTATCGGTCAGACCGCATAACAATATACGTTGTTCCCTTTGTCATCGGTATGTTACTTGCCCGAGATTCGATCGTCGGTATCCAATACCTAGTTCAATCTCGTTACCGGCAAGTCTCTTTACTCGTTCCGTAATACATCATCTCGCAACTAACTCATTAGTTGTAATGCTTGCAAGGCTTAAGTGATGTGCATTACCGAGAGGGCCCAGAGATACCTCTCCGACAATCGGAGTGACAAATCCTAATCTCGAAATACGCCAACCCAACATCTACCTTTGGAGACACCTGTAATGCTCCTTTATAATCACCCAGTTACGTTGTGACGTTTGGTAGCACCCAAAGTGTTCCTCCGGTAAACGGGAGCTGCATAATCTCATAATCCTAGGAACATGTATAAGTCATGAAGAAAGCAATAGCAACATACTAAACGATCGGGTGCTAAGCTAATTGAATGGGTCATGTCAATCAGATCATTCAACCAATGATGTGATCCCGTTAATCAAATAACAACTCTTTGTTCATGGTTAGGAAACATAACCATCTTTGATTAACGAGCTAGTCAAGTAGAGGCATACTAGTGACACTCTGTTTGTCTATGTATTCACACATGTATTATGTTTCCGGTTAATACAATTCTACCATGAATAATAAACATTTATCATGATATAAGGAAATAAATAATAACTTTATTATTGCCTCTAGGGCATATTTCCTTCAGGAGGAAGCAGAGCGAGTGGCGCGGCAGGCGACGGCATACTGCATCAAAGATGGAGAACTCTACGGGAAGTTGCCAAACGATGTACTTCTGCATTGCATCTCCAGGGAACAAGGAAAGGAACTACTGGAGGACATACACGGCGGGGACTGCGGGCACCACTCATCATCACGGACCCTCGTCGGCAAGGCATACCGTAGCGGTTTCTATTGGCCCACCGCGCTCAACGACTCAATCGAATTGGTAAAGGCTTGCGAAGCCTGCCAGTTCCACGCCAAGCAGATCCATCAGCCAGCAGGAGGCTTGCAGACTATCCCCCTTTGGTGGCCATTCGCAGTCTGGGGGCTGGACATCCTGGGCCCATTTCCTCGGGCGCCAGGGGGCTACCGCTACCTCTATGTCGCCGTGGACAAGTTCACTAAGTGGGCTGAAGTGGAGGCCGTCTGCACCATCCCTGCAGGCTCCGCGGTCAAGTTCATCAGGGGCATCGTGAGCCGGTTCGGGGTGCCAAACCGCATCATCACACACAACGGTTCGCAGTTCACCAGTAACCTCTTCAAAACATACTGTGCTAACCTTGGAACGCAGATATGCTACGCTTCAGTGGCGCACCCCCGAAGCAACGGCCAGGCCGAGCGAGCCGACGCAGAGGTCCTGAGGGGCCTCAAGACCAGGACGTTCAATAAGGAGCTGGAGGCCTGTGGCCGAGGTTGGTACGACGAGCTTCAGTCCGTCCTGTGGTCCAACTGCACCACCACAACCAAACCGACTGGGGAAACCCCATTCTTCCTGGTCTACGGAGTGGAGGCAGTCCTCCCTCATGAGGTCAGACGTCGCTCCGCGCGGGTCCTGGCGTTCGACAAGGCATAGCAGGACGCCATGCGGGGGATGAACCTCGTGTTGGGGGAGGAACGCTGCCGGGAGGCCGCGCTGCGAGCGGCGAGGTATCAGCAAGTGCTGCGGCGGTACCACTGACGCAACATCCGCCCTGGGACCCTTGATGTAGGAGACCTCGTGCTCAGGCGGGTCCTCTCCAGGGAGGGATTGCACAAGCTCTCTCCCATTTGGGAGGGCCCGTTCAAGGTTGTTCATGTTTTTAGGCCCGGCTCCGCGCGCTTGGAGACTCAGGAGGGAGTGCCGGTCCAGAACGCGTGGAACATCCAGCACCTCCGGAGGTTCTACCCCTAAAAAGGTCCGGAGCCTATGAAGCAAGGAGAGTGCCTGTGAAGATCATCTCTTTTTGGAAAGGCCCGGAGCCTGTGAAGCAAGGCGAGTGCCTGTGAAGATCGTCGCCTTGGAAAAAGGCCCGAAGCCTGTGAAGCAAGGCGAGTGCCTGTGAAGATCATCTCTTTTTGGAAAGGCCCGGAGCCTGTGAAGCAAGGCGAGTGCCTGTGAAGATCATCTCTTTTTGGAAAGGCCCGGAGCCTGTGAAGCAAGGCGAGCGCCTGTGAAGCTATCGCTTGGGAAAAGGCCCGGAGCCTATGAAGCTCGCCGCCCCGTGACACTCTCACATAATAATGAGTGGGGCTGTACACGCCCCGGAGTCTCAGGAGTGCCGGCCTCAGGCCCTGGGGCTCCCTCCCATGCCTAGTGGCAGCACTTAGCACCGCGCTGGTGAGAAGACGTCGAAGACTAGATTAGGTGCCGGACGCGGCTTTTTCATTTGCTTCCGCAGTTGACTTGTTTGTTTGCATTTGGAGTCTTATTGAAGTTGTCGCTGTTGCTGATTTGTGGTTCGTCGATTTTCGCCCCTAGCTTTGGTTTCTCTCGTAAACAACCTCGCGAGGGATGGTGCTCAGACGTCCTCGCGAGGGTTTCTGCCCTAGCCGCAGGAAGGTTTTCACGACCCTGGCACATTACAGGAGCACCCCTTCTAGTCCATGCCCCTCGGGCACCGCGACGTGCACACAGGGCCTGGGTCGGTCGCCCCACCCCCCGGCAGGGGTCGAAAACTATCTACGCACAGGCGAGAAATCAAGAGGTGCAAAAAATGAGATCATGGTAATAGCCAAAACGGCAATGTTTCCCAACACGCCCCAAGGGGGCTCCATGCAGCTGTTCTGTCTTACACAGGTAACAAAAGAGAAAGGAAAAAAACGAGCCCGGCGCAGCCTCCCCTCACATTGGCCCGCGGAGGCGACACGGGCTGCCTCAGGGCCTCAGGCGGACACCCTCTCACGCTTCACCGGGGCACGACGGCGGGCGGACGAACCGCCACCTCCCAAGCAAGCTCGACGGCGTGGGGGAGGACTGCTGCCTCCGCTGGAGGACTCGCTTGAGGAAGAGCTGACGAAGCTTGGGGAGTCGCGGACGCTGCCATCCGCGCGGGGGCTATCTCCTCCATCGCCATCGGAGCGGGGCCCGCGGATGCGGTCGTCGTCCTCAGGGCAGCACCCCGCACGGCGACCATCTTCCCCAAACACCCTCACATAGAGGGTGGCGTCGCCGTCGAACCTGAAGTGCAGAGTGCACCGACGCTCCAGGCCACGAGCATGGGCGAACGCCTGCGAACCGCGAGTGAAGGCCAAGCCCCCGCTGGCAGAGACCTCCAGTGCGACCCACAAGGACCTGCTGCAGCAGCCCTCCGCCTGGAGCCAGAGGCCGCCAGGAGTGCCGGCCGGGAGTTCACCAAGGAGGAAGCGAGGGAGCGGGAGCCGGGCGCGAGTCGGCTCCACCGACCAGACGACGAACTCTGGCAGCGCCTGTACAGCGCGGAAGCGCGTCCTGGGAGAACGCGCGACCCAGGCACGTCCTTCGGCTACGGCGGCTCGCCCGCCGCCGCGCTGGGAGCCGCCTCCATGGCCACAGAACGTGGCCGGGGCGGCCATCGGATGCTTTCGAGGGCGCCCACGACCGTGCTTGGGTGGGGGAGAGGTAGGACCAACCTGGAGGGCCTTCCCCTTCTCTGCAGCCAAGTACCTCCTCGTTGCAGCCATTACACTAAGACGAAGCAAGAACTGGGAGCAGAGGAGAAAGCAAAGAGAGACGGACTGGAAGGGCACGCGCCGTACAGTACTCATAGCCGGCGAAGGCCAACCGCCAGCCTCCACGATCATAGGTAATCATGACACGATTTGCATGCAGGGACTTGTCCACCTCGCGCGGTCACCAAGGCGTCGTGGGGAAGTGGAGACGCCCATGTCCAATCAACCGCCATGTGGCGCCCAAGGCTGCAGGCTGTTAGGGCCCGCGGCGCTTCGCCCTTGCCCTTTCACCTCTCGGCATGGCCAAGTCCGTGCGCGCCTTGGGCCCGGGGGCTACTGTCGGCGTTCTGGGAACGGGGGTCCCCAGACTTGCCTACCTGCGGCCTACGGCGTGGCTCAAGTGGGGGCCCAGCATGGCCCATCTTCATCAAGCACAAGACTCAAGACCCTCACGAGGGGCCAAGCCTCACGGGGCGGACGACACGGCGCATCCTCAGGCATAGCCTCGTTAGGCTGGCTCGCGAGGAGGCGGAGAGTTCAAGGCGGGGTACCTCGCTAGGTGCCCATGACGCAAGCCATGACGACTCAGGGCACCAGGCGGGTGCCAGCGCGCGCAGCGTCCTTCTTTCCTCTTTGGTGCAAAGGGGGCAAGCGCAGCCGCGGAGTACCGAGGCATCATGCAAAGGTTGCCATTTCGGTGCAACAAGACTAGGGCCAAGCAGACTATGAGACGGAGGTCACCATGGAGCCCAGCACGGCGTCATCGTAGAGTCTTACGCAGGCGAAGACCACCTTTAGTCAGGATAAGAGTACTTGATGTCCCCCTTCAAATTAGCCCGCCATTGTTGGCTTCCTTCCCCCTCGATATTTGGGAAGAGGACCAGGGCCTCTATAAATAGGGACCGGCCACTCGCATAGCAAGGGGTTGGTTGGTCCGGTTAGCAAGTAGAGAGAGAGAGAGAGAGAAGGTGACCGAACTGCTGCCAGTAGTTCGGTGCCCCAGCCAAGAACAGACCCTCGCGAGGCTGTTCTTCCTTGTATTGTTCATCATCTCCAGCCCCAGGAGACAATCCATCCACCACACTCTGGAGTAGGGTATTACACCACAATGGTGGCCCGAACCAGTATATATCTTGTGTCTCTTGTGTGATCCGTTTAGTAGTTTAGCTCGTTGCAAGACGGGGAGGTAGAAGGTGTGATTTCCGCGCGCACCCCAGTGTTCGAACCTTAAGGGTCTGCCGGAACCCGAGATCCGACAAATACACCATTGATTTTCCTAATATAGAAAGAAGAGGGGGAAAATCCCCTTTGACGTATATGGTGCATGTGGCACCTTTTATCCAAATGAAGCAATATTTAGAATATGTTCAGGAAAGTAGGCCATGCCAACCGATTTAGGATGAGATTGAACATACCACACGCGTCCTCAAGTTATCTGGTACGGTGAGTTGAAATCTCTGGTGGAGGTCGCAAAGTCCTGAAGTGTTGGCGCACTGTACATTATATGAATGAAAGAAAACCCTCAAATCAGCTCGAATAAAAATGAATTCACGGCGATCTCCGCCGGGTTATTAAAGGAGACAGATGAACTGGCATAAGAGATGAGATAATATCTCGTTAAATTAGTTACCTTGTCGTCCATGAGAAAGAACCACCAGTACGACAGATTCCCCAACCGAGCAGAGCTGGGTCGACCGCGAGCAGCGTCAAGAAAGTCGATGGCAATTGGCGGCGGCAAGCGGAAGTGGCAAAATGTGGTGGGGTTTGCCAGCAGCCTGGTGGTGGCAGGCGGCGAGCTAAGTGTTTACCGTCACGATAGGCGGTGCCACGGCATAGACGCGGAGGAGCTTGTGCGGGTGTGAATGGGGAATGTACCGGAGGGGCCGAGGAGGTGGCGGGCGGGGTGAGGGTTTTTGTGACGTGGGGATGGTGAGGGTTTTCTTTTTTCTCTTTTGAATTGGGTGGTGACGGTTTTCGGAACCACGAAGAATTTTGGGGGCGACTGTTTGCTAGAGCGAACCATGTGTGATTGACGCAACAGGCAAAATGAAAGTAATTGCACACGGCTCCATTTTTGGAACCGTGTGTGATTGACGTACTACCTCCGTCCTGGTTTATTGGTCCCCCTTTGTAATTTTGACAAAATTTTGACCAAATATTTAACATACACAGACATAGATAATAAGCATACACGTACATAAGCATAGTTCAACCATAAGCACATAGTTCAACCGCATTAAGCACATATACTCAAGCGTACATAGTTCGATCCATCCCCAGTCTCATCTCACATGCGGTCGGCACGATCCCGAAGCTTCTCCAGGTACTCGACGTACGCGTTGTGCGCCACCCTGTGAGAATACTTCTGCTTGAAGGAGCCAACAGCCCGTCCTCTTGCATGTGCCAGAACATTTAGATACACGTCATGAAGCTTCTGGTTGCAAAATGGGCATCCATAGCCACCGTTCCAGATCCTAATACGCCTGTTATGCATTCCCGCATAAAAGCTCCGTCAGGATTTGCTTGTTGTACCTCCTCTGGACATCTTCATCCTCGCTATCCACATCGTCAGACAACACATATACAAATAGTAAAACAAATTTGGCATCAAATCAATGATTACATGTCATGAAGTAGGATTAGGAATTTATGGCTATTTATTTATACATATCCAGAGATTATGGTTCGATTTTTAAGCACAGTCGTCTATGTACAAACCAATCTTGAAGAAAATAATGGCACAAACATATGTAGGTCATTCAAAATCAATTGTCAAGCTCTGGCTAGGAATTATTAGCACGAACACTAACCCTAGTCGGATTACTAGCAGAAATCATTTGCACAGATGAAACAACTAATCACTTATCACCTGTACCATCCAAACAATCAATACACTACACGGATCTAACGAAACTTACTCAGATTTCCTGGATTGGGAGAACATAACCATAGGATTTCTATTCCAAAAAGGGGGAGGCAGGAGTAACCAGAGAAACCCTATGATCTATTTGACACATAAATGTGTACAAATGACTAACCAGCTATCCGTCATCGTCGGAGTCGTCGCCGGAGTCGTCGTCAGAGTCGTCGCCAGGGTGGTCATCGGAGTCGGTGTGGAACTCCGCCTCCGGCTGTGGAAGCTCAATGCCATCGACGATGTCAGGGTGCAGCGATAACTCACTGGCGGTGACGGCAACCTCTGTCTCCATCTCCACGCCGTGCTCCGGTGCTTTAGTAGCCCCGGCGTCGCCACTCCCTCCGATGGAGCGCTTCGGCAGCATCCTCATACACTGGCGACTTTGAGGACTAAGAGCAGCGTCGAGGATGAAAGCGGATTAGAGAGAGAGGATTGTGTGTGTGTAGCGAGGATGGGGGGTGCGGCCGCTCGGGCGCACCATTAATATGGAGTAGTGGGAGTTGTGGGAGAGAGGCTGGCGGCGGTCAAACCGATGGCTCGCCTATCGGTGAGCCTGCGCATCGGACTACTGGCATGCCTACCAAAGTTTCACATAGCTACTCACATGCCTCCCGATGACACTGTGCAGCGAGTAGGCCTCCATCAATGCACACACCTGAACGCACGCCTGCCCGTCTGCCGGCGTGGCGGACGCGTCCCGTCAACTCACGCCTGCTCGCACGGCACACGGGTCACGCGGTGGCATGTATATTGTTTTACTATTTGGTTGATTAATGCTGCCACTTTATTTCTTAACTGAAGCATGTCACGTATCCATTGTTGGTCTAACGCTCACGGTTCCAATAAATAATCCGTTTGGGATATTGGTTCCCAATTATTAAATCTCCTGTCTGTAATTAGATAAAGATTACGTCAAAACTGGTCTCAAATTTGACAAAAAAAATACAATGCCACTTTGTATTGGTGTCCATATGACAACACGATAAGTTTCATGAACTTCAAATAAGTTTTGGATGTACTAGAATTAAAAAACAAGATTCTCAATGTTTGAAATTTGTTGCAGGGGAGTAAACTTGCACCCAGTGAGACACATGTGTTTTTGCAATCCATTTAGGTGCACTGTCACGTGTGCATGTAGCTCAAATTAGATTTTTGCACATTATACCCAGAGAAAATCAATCAATCAATGTACTAAAACGTCTTAATGATCTCTATGATTTTTTTGAAATTAAAACGTCCCTCCTTTGGTAACATATATGTTCACCACGGGATAATTAATTTAACATGCATCGTAGTTGCGGTGGATCCACGGTGTGTGTGTGGGTGTGTGCGTCTGGGGGTGGCGTGTGGCTCGTAGTACACTACGAGTTGTGAGCCACCGTGTGGGTTGTCCGTTTTGTTAGGCAGGCCGGTGCCACATCAGAGTCATGAAAATCTTTATTTAAAACATTACACAACCCTTTCATACATAAATGTTTTGGCCACATGTAGTCGATGGTTGTCCTACACGACACTCGATACTCGCGTGTGACGCTTTCTATGGGCCCGCGAGGTCGTCGTCCATCACTTTGACGAACAGCTGGAAGTGAGGTTAATTTGACCAGCAAGGTAGAATCTTTTTTGTTTGTGTTATGGTGGTATATAGTACGCGTCGAAGAGGTGGGACGGGACTAGCATATATACTATACGTACACGTCCGTGAACAAGTAGACCTCACTCGGTGTTGGGACTTTTTGGTTTCCGAGGCACGTGCGACATCAAAATTGTGAAATTGGCTATTAAAACATCAGACAACACCTTTTTGGCCACATGCATATCCTAGCTAGGACACTCATGTGTGACGCTTCCGTCTATGGTTCCACGAGGGGATCAGCGATGCATGCATCACTTTGACCTACATCGAGAGAGGTTAATTAATTTCACCACCGATGAGGATTATTTTGGGTTGTACATATATCATAGCAGGAGCATATAGTATGCGGTAAAGAGGGGGGAAGGGGACCATCATATGTAGTATGCCTAATGAACCTCGCTCTGTGTGGGTGCATGGTTTACGGTTTTTTAGGCATGTGGCACATCAAAGTTGTGCATTTTGGGTATTCAACATATATATGTTTAGCCCACATGCAAAGTGGTGGTGGTTTTCCTCTCGCACCCACCTAAGCGGTTATCAGCGATATCGATGCTTTCCATCTATGGGCCCACTTGGTCCATCACTACTTTTTTCCTGACAACAAGACAGGTTAATTTGACTTAGGAGGGGATTATTATTTTTTCTCTGGGATGACATGCATGATACAGTTTGAGCACATACACATGCATGTGTACGCATGAATCCCTCCCATCGAGTCGAAGTGGCGAGTACAACGACACGTCATGAACCGATCTCGCTCTATGTGGGGAACTAGTGTATGATTTTTGACGCACGTGCCACATCAATGTTGTGTATTCAAGCATGCATGAACGCATCACCTCCATACATATGCATGTAGTGGTTGCCTTCGAACGGTACACTCCCTCGCGTGGTTATCGGTGACAAGCCTATATATTAGTGGGCCTGCGTGGACGTCCATGATCAACTTGACAACCAAAAAGATTGGTTACCATGGCGGATTCTTCATTTGGTTCGTGTTATCGTAGTATAGGTCATGGTGAGATTCAGACCTTAAGTTTGAGCGCACATACTGTGCATGCATGCATGCATGAACCCCCGTCGCTGGCTTGAAGTGTGGGGATTTCTAGTTCAAAATCACGGTGCCACATCAAAGTCATTCCATTGTTACTCAAAAACACACCTCTCCATACATATGTTTTGGCCACACGCATGCAGTGGTTGTCTTCGGGGACTAGCTACTTGCGTGATTATTGGCGAGCTAGCTAATCTCCGGGGTCGCATGGACGACCATCACTTTGACCAACAACAAGAGGGGTGTTGTACAACCAAGGTGGATTATTCCTGGTTTGTTTTACGATCCATCTTGGTGAGATATGCCTCTCTGGCCCGCCGACTGGAAGTGTGTGTGGGGGGGGGGGAGGTTGCTACTTCACACTTTGCTAGGTGAACCTCGGTTGGCGGGCATGCATTCATAGCTTAGTATTCCCTTTGTGCCGACACATGGGGTGGGGGTGGGGGGGCTACTAGCTACTTCGTACTTCGCACTTTTCTAGGGTGAACCTCAGTTGGGGTCACTAGTAGAAAAAGGGGCTATGGTCCAGGCCACCTCAGCCCATTAGTCCCGGTTCAGTCTTGAACCGGGACCAATGTGGGCATTGGTCCCGGTTTGTGAGCCCAGGGGGCCGGCCGGGCCATGTGGGCCATTGGTCCCGGTTCGTCTGGACCTTTTGGTCCCGGTTGGTGGGACGAACCGGGACCAAAGGGCCTCCCTCCTGGCCCACCACCATTGTGTTGGGGAACGTAGTAATTTCGAAAATTTTCCTACGCACACACAAGATCATGGTCATGCATAGCAACGAGAAGGGAGAGTGTTCTCTACGTAGCAACGCAGACCGACTGCAGAAGCGATTTCACAACGTAGAGGAAGTAGTCGTACGTCTTCTTCCCGATCCGACCGATCCAAGCACCGTTACTCCGGCACCTCCGAGTTCTTAGCACACGTTCAGCTTGATGACGATCCTCGGGCTCCGATCCAGCAAAGCGTCGAGGAAGAGTTCCGTCAGCACAACGGCGTGGTGACGATCTTGATGTACTACCGACGCAGGGCTTCGCCTGAGCTCTACAACGATATGACCGAGGTGGAATTTGGTGGCAGGGGGCACCGCACATGGCTAAGGAACGATCTCAAGGATCAACTTGTGTGTCTTGGGGTGTCCCCTGCCCCCGTATATAAAGGATGGAGGGAGGGAGGCTGGCCGGCCAAAGGAGGGAGGCGCAGGAGGAGTCCTACTCCTACCGGGAGTAGGACTCCCCCCTCCAATCCTAGTCCAACTAGGAATCCTTAAAGGGGAGAGAGAGAGAGGTGGCCGGCCCCTCTCCTAGTCCTAATAGGACTAGGGAGAGGGGGGAGGCGCAGCCCTATGTGGGCTGCCCTCTTACCTTTCCACTAAGGCCCATGTTGGCCCATTTGGCTCCCGGGGGGTTCCGGTAACCCTCCTGGTAATCCGGTAAAATCCCGATTTCACCCGGAACACTTCCGGTGTCCAAACATAGGCTTCCAATATATCAATCTTTACGTCTCGACCATTTCGAGACTCCTCGTCATGTCCGTGATCACATCCGGGACTCCGAACAACCTTCGGTACATCAAAATGCATAAACTCATAATAACTGTCATCGTAACGTTAAGCGTGCGGACCCTACGGTTCGAGAACAATGTAGACATGACCGAGACACGTCTCCGGTCAATAACCAATAGCGGGACCTGGATGCCCATATTGGCTCCTACATATTCTACGAAGATCTTTATCGGTCAGACCGCATAACAACATACGTTGTTCCCTTTGTCATCGGTATGTTACTTGCCCGAGATTCGATCGTCGGTATCCAATACCTAGTTCAATCTCGTTACTGGCAAGTCACTTTACTCATTCCGTAATACATCATCTCATAACTAACATCTTAGTTATTATGCTTGCAAGGCTTATGTGATGTGTATTAACGAGAGGGCCCAGAGATACCTCTCCGACAATCGGAGTGACAAACCCTAATCTCGAAATACGCCAACCCAACATCTACCATTGGAGACACCTGTAGTACTCCTTTATAATCACCCAGTTACGTTGTGACATTTGGTAGTACCCAAAGTGTTCCTCTGGTAAACGGGAGTTGCATAATCTCATAGTTATAGGAACATGTATAAGTCATGAAGAAAGCAATAGCATCATACTGAACGATCGGGTGCTAAGCTAATGGAATGGGTCATGTCAATCAGATCATTCAACTAATGATGCGACCTCGTTAATCAAATAACAACTCCTTGTTCATGGTTAGGAAACATAACCATCTTTGATTAACGAGCTAGTCAAGTAGAGGCATACTAGTGACACTCTGTTTGTCTATGTATTCACACATGTATTATGTTTCCGGTTAATACAATTCTAGCATGAATAATAAACATTTATCATGATATAAGGAAATAAATAATAACTTTATTATTGCCTCTAGGGCATATTTCCTTCAGTCTCCCACTTGCACGAGAGTCAATAATCTAGTTCACATCGCCATGTGATTTAACAGCAATAGTTCACATCACCATGTGATTAACACCCATAGTTCACATAGTCATGTGACCAACACTCAAAGGGTTTACTAGAGTCAGTAATCTAGTTCACATCTCTATGTGATTAACACCCAAAGAGTACCAAGGTGTGATCATGTTTTGCTTGTGAGATAATTTTAGTCAACGGGTCTGTCACATTCAGATCCGTAAGTATTTTGCTATGTCTACAATGCTCTACACGGAGCTACTCTAGCTAATTGCTCCCACTTTCAATATGTATCCAGATTGAGACTTTAGATTCATCTGGATCAGTGTCAAAAACTTGCATCGACGTAACCCTTTACGACGAACCTTTTTGTCACGTCCATAATCGAGAAACATATCCTTATTTCACTAAGGATAATTCTGACCGCTGTCAAGTGATCTACTCCTAGATCACTATTGTACTCCCTTGCCAAATCAGTGCAGGGTATACAATAGATCTGGTACACAGCATAGCATACTTTATAGAACCTATGAATGAGGCATAGGGAATGACTCTCATTCTCTTTCTATCTTCTGCCGTGGTCGGGCTTTGAGTCTTTACTCAACTTCACACCTTGTAACACAGGCAAGAAACTTTTTCTTTGACTGTTCCATTTTGAACTACTTCAAAATCTTGTCAAGGTATGTACTTATTGAAAAACTTATCAAGCGTCTTGATCTATCTCTATAGATCTTGAAGCTCAATATGTAAGCAGCTTTATCGAAGTCTTTCTTTGAAAAACTCCTTTCAAACACTCCTTTATGCTTTACAGAATAATTCTACATTATTTATGATCAACAATATGTCATTCACATATACTTATCAGAAATGTTGTAGTGCTCCCACTCACTTTCTTGTAAATACAGGCTTCACCGCAAGTCTGTATAAAACTATATGCTTTGATCAACTCATCAAAGCGTATATTCCAACTCCGAGATGCTTGCACCAGTCCACAGATGGATCGCTGGAGCTTCACATTTTGTTAGCACCTTTCGGATTGACAAAACCTTCTGTTGCATCATATACAACTCTTCTTTAATAAATCCATTAAGGAATGCAGTTTTGTTTATCCATTTGCCAGATTTCATAAAATGCGGCAATTACTAACATGATTCGGACAGACTCAAGCATAGATACGAGTGAGAAGCTCTCATCGTAGTCAACACCTTTGAACTTTGTCGAAAACCTTTTTGCGACAATTCTAGCTTTGTGGATAGTAACACTACTATCAGCGTCCGTCTTCCTCTTGAAGATCCATTTATTTTCTATGGCTTGCCGATCATCGGGCAAGTCAACCAAAGTCCATACTTTGTTTTCATACATGAATCCCATCTCAGATTTCATGGCCTCAAGCCATTTTGCGGAATCTGGGCTCATCATCGCTTCCTCATAGTTCGCAAGTTTATCATGGTCTAGTAACATGACTTCTAGAACAGGATTACCGTACCACTCTGGTGCGGATCTCACTCTGGTTTACCTACGAGATTCGGTAGTAACTTGATCTGAAGTCACATGATCATCATCATTAGCTTCCTCACTAATTGGTATAGGTGTCACAGAAACAGTTTTCTGTGATGTACTACTTTCCAATAAGGGAGAAGGTACAATTACCTTATCAAGTTTTCTACTTTCCTCCCACTCACTTCTTTCGAGAGAAACTCCTTCTCTAGAAAAACTCCGAATTTAGCAACAAAAGTCTTGCCTTCGGATCTGTGATAGAAGGTGTACCCAACTGTCTCCTTTGGGTATCCTATGAAGACATATTTCTCCGATTTGAGTTTGAGCTTATCGAGATGAAACTTTTTCACATAAGCACCGCAACTCCAAACATTAAGAAACGACAGCTTAGGTTTCTTGCCAAATCATAGTTCACACGGTGTCGTCTCAACGGATTTAGATGGTGCCCTATTTAACGTGAATGCAGCTGTCTCTAATGCATAACCCCAAAACGATAGTGGTAAATCGGTAAGAAACATCATAGATTGCACTATATGCAATAAAGTACGGTTATGACGTTCGGACACACCATTATGCTGTGGTGTTCCAGGTGGCGTGAGTAGTGAAACTATTTCACATTGTTTTTAACTGAAGGCCAAACTTGTAACTCAAATACTTTTCTCTACGATCAGATCATAGAAACTTTATTTTCTTGTTACGATGATTTTTCACTTCACTCTGAAATTCTTTGAACTTTTCAAATGTTTCAGACTTATGTTTCATCAAGTAGATATACTCATATCTGCTCAAATCATCTGTGAAGATCAGAAAATAATGATACCTGTCGCGAGCCTCAATATTCATCGGACCACATACATCAGTATGTATGATTTCCAACAAATCTGTTGCTCGCTCCATTGTTCCGAAGAACAGAGTCTCAGTCATCTTGCCCATGAGGCATGGTTCGCAAGCATCAACTGATTCATAATCAAGTGATTCCAAAAGCCCATCAGCATGGAGTTTCTTCATGCGCTTTATACCAATATGACCTAAACGGCAGTGCCACAAATAAGTTGCACTATCATTATTAACTTTGCATCTTTTGGTTTCAATATTATGAATATGTGTATCACTACGATCGAGATCCAACGAACTTGTTTCATTGGGTGTATGACCATCGAAGGTTTTATTCATGTAAACAGAACAACAATTATTCTCTGACTTTAATGAATAACCGTATTGCAATAAACATGATCAAATCATATTCATGCTCAACGCAAAAACCAAATAACACTTATTTAAGTTCAACACTAATCCCGAAAGTATAGGGGAGTGTGCGATGATGATCATATCAATCTTGGAACTAGTTCCAACACACATCGTCACTTCACCCTTAACTAGTCTCTGTTTATTCTGCAACTCCCGTTTCGAGTTACTAATCTTAGCAACTGAACTAGCATCAAATACTGAGGGGTTGCTATAAACACTAGTATAGTACACATCAATAACATGTATATCAAATATACTTATGTCCACTTTGCCATCCTACTTATCCGCCAATCACTTGGGGTAGTTCCGCTTCCAGTGACCAGTCCCTTTGCAGTAGAATCACTTAGTCTCAGGCTTAGGATCAGACTTGGGCTTCTTCACTTGAGCAGCAACTTGCTTGCCGTTCTTCTTGAAGTTCCCCTTCTTCCCTTTACCCTTTTCTTGAAACTAGTGGTCTTGTCAACCATCAACACTTGATGTTTTTCTTGATTTCTACCTTCGTTGATTTCAGCATCACGAAGAGCTTGGGAGTTGTTTCTGTTATCCCTTGCATATTATAGTTCATCACGAAGTTCTACTAACTTAGTGATGATGACTAGAGAATTCTGTCAATCACTATCTTATCTAGAAGATTAACTCGCACTTGATTCAAGCGATTGTAGTACCCAGACAATCTGAGCACATGCTCACTAGTTGAGCGATTCTCCTCCATCTTTTAGCTATAGAACTTTCTGGAGACTTCATGTCTCTCAACTCGGGTATTTGCTTGAAATATTAACTTCAACTCCTGGAACATCTCATATGGTCCATGACGTTCAAAACGTCTTTGAAGTCCCGATTCTAAGCCGTTAAGCATGGTGCACTAAACTATCAAGTAGTCATCATATTGAGCTAGCCAAACGTTCATAACATCTGCATCTGCTCCTGCAATAGGTCTGTCACCTAGCGGTGCATCAAGGACATAATTCTTCTGTGCAGCAATGAGGATAAACCTCAGATCACGGATCCAATCCGCATCATTGCTACTAACATCTTTCAACACAATTTTCTCTAGGAACATATCAAAAATAAACACAGGGAAGCAACAACGCGAGCTATTGATCTACAACATAATTTGCAAAATACTACCAGGACTAAGTTCATGATAAATTTAAGTTCAATTTAATCATATTACTTAAGAACTCCCACTTAGATAGACATCCCTCTAATCCTCTAAGTGATCACGTGATCCAAATCAACTAAACCATAACCGATCATCACGTGAGATGGAGTAGTTTTCAATGGTGAACATCGTCATGTTGATCATATCTACTATATGATTCACGCTCGACCTTTCGGTCTCTGTGTTCCGAGGCCATATCTGCATATGCTAGGCTCGTCAAGTTTAACCTGAGTATTCTGCGTGTGCAAAACTGGCTTGCACCCGTTGTAGATGGACGTAGAGCTTATCACACCCGATCATCACGTGGTGTCTGGGCACGACGAACTTTGGCAACGGTGCATACTCAGGGAGAACACTTCTCGATAATTTAGTGAGAGATCATCTTATAATGCTACCGTCAATCAAAGCAAGATAAGATGCATAAAAGGATAAACATCACATGCAATCAATATAAGTGATATGATATGGCCATCATCATCTTGTGCTTGTGATCTCCATCTCCGAAGCACCGTCATGATCACCATCGTCACCGGCGCGACACCTTGATCTCCATCGTAGCATCGTTGTCGTCTCGCCAATCTTATGCTTCCATGACTATCACTACCGCTTAGTAATAAAGTAAAGCATTACATCGCGATTGCATTGCATACAATAAAGCGACAACCATATGGCTCCTGCCAGTTGCCGATAACTCGGTTACAAAACATGATCATCTCATACAATAAAATTAGCATCATGCCTTGACCATATCACATCACAACATGCCCTGCAAAAACAAGTTAGACGTCCTCTACTTTGTTGTTGCAAGTTTTACGTGGCTGCTACGGGCTTAAGTAAGAACTCATCTCACCTACGCATCAAAACCACAACGATAGTTCGTCAAATAGACTCCGTTTTAACCTTCTCAAGGACCGGGCGTAGTCACACTTGGTTCAACTAAAGTTGGAGAGACAGTCTTCCGCAAGCCATCTATGTGCAAAGCACGTCGAGGGAACCGGTCTCGCGTAAGAGTACGCGTAAGGTTGGTCCGGATCGTCTCGTCCAACAATACCGCCGAACCAAAGTATGACATGCTGGTAGGCAGTATGACTTGTTCGCCCACGACTCACTTGTGTTCTACTCGTGCAAATAACATCAAACCATAAAACCTAGGCTCTGATACCACTGTTGGGGAACGTAGTAATTTCGAAAATTTTCCTACGCACACGCAAGATCATGGTGATGCATAGCAACGAGAGGGGAGAGTGTTGTCTACGTACCAACGCAGACCAACTGCGGAAGCGATCTAACAACGTAGAGGAAGTAGTCGTACGTCTTCTTCCCGATCCGACCGATCCAAGCACCGTTACTCCGGCACCTCCGAGTTCTTAGCACACGTTCAGCTCGATGACGATCCTTGGGCTCCGATCCAGCAAAGCGTCGAGGAAGAGTTCCGTCAGCACAACCGCATGGTGACGATCTTGATGTACTACCGACGCAGGGCTTCGCCTGAGCTCTACAACGATATGACCGAGGTGGAATTTGGTGGCAGGGGGCACCGCTCACGGCTAAGGAATGATCTCAAGGATCAACTTGTGTGTCTTGGGGTGTCCCCTGCCCCCGTATATAAAGGATGGAGGGAGGGAGGCTGGCCGGCCAAAGGAGGGAGGCGCAGGAGGAGTCCTACTCCTACCGGGAGTAGGACTCCCCCCTCCAATCCTAGTCCAACTAGGAATCCTTAAAGGGGAGAGAGAGAGAGGTGGCCGGCCCCTCTCCTAGTCCTAATAGGACTAGGGAGAGGGGGGAGGCGCAGCCCTATGTGGGCTGCCCTCTCACCTTTCCACTAAGGCCCATGTTGGCCCATTTGGCGACCGGGGGGTTCCGGTAACCCTCCCGGTAATCCAGTAAAATCCCGATTTCACCCGGAACACTTCCGGTGTCCAAACATAGGCTTCCAATATATCAATCTTTACGTCTCGACCATTTCGAGACTCCTCGTCATGTCCGTGATCACATCCGGGACTGCGAACAACCTTCGGTACATCAAAATGCATAAACTCATAATAACTGTCATCGTAACGTTAAGCGTGCGGACCCTATGGTTCGAGAACAATGTAGACATGACCGAGACACGTCTCCGGTCAATAACCAATAGCGGGACCTGGATGCCCATATTGGCTCCTACATATTCTACGAAGATCTTTATCGGTCAGACCGCATAACAACATACGTTGTTCCCTTTGTCATCGGTATGTTACTTGCCCGAGATTCGATCGTCGGTATCCAATACCTAGTTCAATCTCGTTACTGGCAAGTCTCTTTACTCGTTCCATAATACATCATCTCATAACTAACATCTTAGTTATTATGCTTGCAAGGCTTATGTGATGTGTATTACCGAGAGGGCCCAGAGATACCTCTCCGACAATCGGAGTGACAAACCCTAATCTCGAAATACGCCAACCCAACATCTACCATTGGAGACACCTGTAGTACTCCTTTATAATCACCCAGTTACGTTGTGACGTTTGGTAGTACCCAAAGTGTTCCTCTGGTAAACGGGAGTTGCATAATCTCATAGTTATAGGAACATGTATAAGTCATGAAGAAAGCAATAGCATCATACTAAACGATCGGGTGCTAAGCTAATGGAATGGGTCATGTCAATCAGATCATTCAACTAATGATGCGACCTCGTTAATCAAATAACAACTCCTTGTTCATGGTTAGGAAACATAACCATCTTTGATTAACGAGCTAGTCAAGTAGAGGCATACTAGTGACACTCTGTTTGTCTATGTATTCACACATGTATTATGTTTCCGGTTAATACAATTCTAGCATGAATAATAAACATTTATCATGATATAAGGAAATAAATAATAACTTTATTATTGCCTCTAGGGCATATTTCCTTCACATTGGTCCCGGTTGGTGGCTTGAACCAGGACCAAAGGCTCCCCTTTAGTCCCGGTTCATGCCACGAACAGGGACCAATGAATTGCCTATATATACCCCCTCGCGCAAGAGCAGAGCATAGTGCTCTGTTTTTTCTTGCCGAGGGGGAGAGGCCTTTGTGGTACTCTAGCTCACCTCCTATGCACATGAGGTGTTCGATGGAATGCCCGAGCCACACTACTTAATCTTTCTCCTCTCGAAGCTCGACCTCCAAGCTCCATTTTCCTCGAGATTTGTCTAGATTTAGCGCTCCGTCACGCCCCGTCCCCGTCTTCACCGCCGTCGATCACCCGCGCGGATCTTATCACCGACACCACCGTGGTGAGCCTCTTATTCTTATCTTCTTTCTGAAAGGAAAAATATTCTTACTTGTATGTTTAGATAGATACTTGTATCATTTTCTTACATTTATTATTGCATCTTATATAGTGCGATGGTTTTGGTATCCGCCCCCGCCGGCCCTCGTCCTGTCTATGATTCGGATTTGGTATGTATATTATCTTTATAACTATTGGTTCATTTATTGTTTATGAAAATTATGTCGACCAACGTGACATAGATTTTATTTATCTAGGATGTATGTGAATCGGAAATGCCAACCGACCTTGTCGAGAGGTTAAATTTAGTTGAAGAAGAAAACAATTTGTTGAAGGAAAAAATAAGAAAAATTGAGGAGGAGAAGATGATATTGGAGTTGCATGTTGCGGATGTCGTCGATGATCACAAGATCAAGATGGATGCAATGCGCTTGAAGATTAGAAAGATTAGAAAATATGCCATTCATACCGAGGCTTGGTATCATTATGCCGTTGGATCAATTGTTACCTTGGTTGCGATTATGATCGCATTTGTTTTCGCATTGAAATGTTTTACATAGTTTCAATGTGTGGTTTAATTAATTAGATGCTCTGGAGAGCTATATGTTGTTAGATGAGAACTATGTATGTACTTTGGTTTTAATGTGATGATGAACTTCTATTAATTTGGACACTTAATTATATATAATGCACGCAGATGAACCGGCAATGGATGTATGGTGACAGACACACCCGCGAGTACATTAAGGGCGTGCATGAGTTTCTCGAAGCGGTTGAGGCAAACAAGCAGAATGGTGTTATGTGTTGTCCATGCACTGAATGTGGGAATACGAGGTCTTACTCTAACCGGAAAATCCTTCACTCCCACCTGCTTTACAAGGGTTTCATGCCACACTATAATGTTTGGACGAGGCACGGAGAAATAGGGGTTATGATGGAAGACGACGAAGAAGAAGAGTACGATGACAACTATGTGCCCCCTGAATACGGTGATGCTGCAACGGGGGGAGCTGGTGAAGATCAAGAGGAACCAGACGATGTGCCCAATGATGCTGCCACGGGTGAAGCTGCTGAAGATCAAGAGGAACCAGACGATGTGCCCGATGATGATGATCTCCGCCGGGTCATTGTCGATGCAAGGATGCAATGCATTAGTCAAAAGGAGAAGCTGAAGTTCGATCGCATGTTAGAGGATCACAAAAAAGGGTTATACCCCAATTGCGAAGATGGCAACACAAAGCTCGGTACCGTACTGGAATTGCTGCAGTGGAAGGCAGAGAATGCTGTGGCTGACAAAGGATTTGAGAAGCTACTGAAAATATTGAAGAAGAAGCTTCCAAAGGATAACGAATTGCCCGACAGTACATACGCAGCAAAGAAGGTCGTATGCCCTCTAGGATTGGAGGTGGAGAAGATACATGCATGCCCTAATGACTGCATCCTCTACCGCGGTGCATACAAGGATCTGAACGCATGCCCGGTATGCGGTGCGCTGCGGTATAAGATTAGACAAGATGACCCCGGTGATGTTGACGGCGAGCCCCTCAGGAAGAGGGTCCCTGCGAAGGTGATGTGGTATGCTCCTATAATACCACGGTTGAAACGTCTGTTCAGAAACGAAGAGCATGCCAAGTTGATGCGATGGCACAGTGAGAACCGAAAGAAAGATGGGAAGTTGAGAGCACCTGCTGACGGGTCACAGTGGAGAAAAATCGAGAGAAAGTACTGGGATGAGTTTGCAAAGGACCCAAGGAATGTATGGTTTGCTTTAAGCGCGGATGGCATTAATCCTTTCGGGGAGCAGAGCAGTAATCACAGCACCTGGCCCGTGACTCTATGTATGTATAACCTTCCTCCTTGGATGTGCATGAAGCAGAAGTTCATTATGATGCCAGTTCTCATCCAAGGCCCTAAGCAACCCGGCAACGAAATTGATGTGTACCTAAGGCCACTAGTTGAAGAACTTTTACAGCTGTGGAATGGAGACGGTGTACGTACGTGGGATGAGCACAGACAGGAGGAATTTAACCTTAAGGTGTTGCAGTTCATGACCATCAACGATTGGCCCGCTCTCAGTAACCTTTCAGGACAGACAAACAAAGGATACCACGCATGCACGCACTGTTTAGATGACACTGAAAGTATATACCTGGACAAATGTAGGAAGAATGTGTACCTGGGCCATCGTTGATTTCTTCCGACCAACCATCAATGTCGAAAGAAAGGCAAGCATTTCAAAGGCGAGGCAGATCACCGGAAGAAGCCTTCCATGCGCACCGGTGATCACGTGCTTGCTATGGTCAATGATTTACCCTACGTCATCTTTGGAAAGGGTCCCGGTGGACTAGCTGTTCCGAATGACACTGAGGGACACGCACCCATGTGGAAGAAGAAATCTATATTTTGGGACCTACCCTACTGGAAAGACCTAGAGGTCCGCTCCTCAATCGACGTGATGCACGTGACGAAGAACCTTTGCGTGAACCTGCTAGGCTTCTTGGGCGTGTATGGGAAGACAAAAGATACGCCGGAGGCACGGGAGGACCTGCAACGTTTGCATGAAAAAGACGACATGCCTCCGAAGCAGTATAAAGGTCCTGCCAGCTACGCTCTTACGAAAGAAGAGAAAGAAATCTTCTTTGAATGCCTGCTTAGTATGAAGGTCACGACTGGCTTCTCATCGAATATAAAGGGAATAATAAATATGCCAGAGAAAAAGTTTCAGAACCTAAAGTCTCATGACTGCCACGTGATTATGACGCAACTGCTTCCGGTTGCATTGAGGGGGCTTTTACCGGAAAACGTCCAATTAGCCATTGTGAATCTATGTGCATTCCTCAATGCAATCTCTCAAAAGGTGATCGATCCAGAAATGGTACCAAGGCTAAGGAGTGATGTGGCGCAATGTCTTGTCAGTTTCGAGCTGGTGTTCCCACCATCCTTCTTCAATATCATGACGCACGTCCTAGTTCATCTAGTCGACGAGATTGTCATCCTGGGGCCCGTATTTCTACACAATATGTTCCCCTTTGAGAGGTTCATGGGAGTCCTAAAGAAATATGTCCGTAACCGCGCTAGGCCAGAAGGAAGCATCTCCATGGGCCATCAAACAGAGGATGTTATCGGGTTTTGTGTTGACTTCATTCCTGGCCTTAACAAGATAGGTCTCCCTAAATCGCGGTATGAGGGGAGACTGACTGGAAAAGGCACTCTTGGAAGAGACTCAATAATATGCAGGGACGGATATTCTTGGTCTCAAGCACACTACACAGTTCTACAGAACTCTACCTTGGTGACCCCGTATGTCGATGAACACAAGAACAGTCTGCGCTCCAAACACCCGGAGCAATGCGACGACTGGATTACATGTGAACACATCAGGACTTTCAGCAGTTGGTTGGAAACACGTCTCAGAGGTGACAACACTGTTTGTGATGAGTTGTACTTGTTGTCCAGGGGACCATCTTTGACTGTATTGACTTACAAAGGATACGAGATAAATGGGAATACATTTTACACGATCGCCCAAGATCAAAAGAGCACCAACCAAAACAGCGGTGTCCGCTTTGATGCAGCAACCGAGAGCGGAAAGGACACATATTATGGTTACATAGTGGACATATGGGAACTTGACTACGGACCTGATTTTAAGGTCCCTTTGTTTAAGTGCAAATGGGTCATTCTATTTGGCGGCGGCGTACAGGTAGACCCACAGTACGGAATGACAACAGTGGATCTGAAAAATCTTGGGTACACTGACGAACCGTTCGTCCTAGCCAATGATGTGGCACAGGTTATCTATGTGAAGGACATGTCTACCAAACCGAGAAAAAGAAAAGATAAGGAAGCGAATACATCATACAATGAGCCAAAGCGCCACATAGTTCTTTCAGGAAAAAGGGACATCCTGGGAGTGGACGGCAAGACAGACATGTCTGAAGATTATGAAAAGTTTCATGAAATTCCTCCCTTCAATGTCAAGGCTGACCCAAGCATCCTGATAAACAATGAAGATTATCCATGGTTACGGCGCAATAAGAAAATGACACAAGCGAAGAAAAAGTGAAGACTTTCTCCCGCAACTATTATGATGATACCATGCCAACTTTGTAACAGATGATCTTTCGTCCGAAACTCTGATACTTCGAAAGAGATTGTTCGTTTTGTACATGAAGTGCATCCAGTTTTTTCCGTAACCATCTCAACTTTGTTGCACATGCTATGTGGGTGAAATGATGATACCATGCCAACTTTCAACCTTTTCGGAGTTCATTTGAAATGCTTTTCAATTTCAGGGTCTTATAGCTCAAAAAAATCAATAAATCCATGAAAAATAACAAATGAAGTCAGAAAGGGTTGAAAATTGATGATGTGTATTTGAATGGTGCATTTTGAACACAGAAAAAATATGGAGTTCAAATAAGTTCAAGAAAATGAAATCCCTTTGTAACAAATGATCTTTCGTCCGAAACCCTGATACTTCGAAAGAGATTGTCCGTTTTGTACACGAAGTGCATCCAGTTTTTGCCGTAACCATCTCAACTTTGTTGCACATGCTATGTGGGTGAAATGATAATACCATGCCAACTTTCAACCTTTTTGGAGTCCATTTGAAATGCTTTTCAATTTCAGGGTCTTGTAGCTCAAAAAAATCAATAAATCCATGAAAAATAACAAATGAAGTCAGAAAGGGTTGAAAATTGATGATGTGTCTTTGAATGGTGCATTTTGAACACAGAAAAAATATGGAGTTCAAATAAGTTCAAGAAAATGAAATCCCTTTGTAACAGATGATCTTTCGTCCGAAACTCTGATACTTCGAAAGAGATTGTTCGTTTTGTACACGAAGTGCATCCAGTTTTTTCCGTAACCATCTCAACTTTGTTGCACATGCTATGTGGGTGAAATGATGATACCATGCCAACTTTCAACCTTTTCGGAGTTCATTTGAAATGCTTTTCAATTTCAGGGTCTTATAGCTCAAAAAAATCAATAAATCCATGAAAAATAACAAATGAAGTCAGAAAGGGTTGAAAATTGATGATGTGTATTTGAATGGTGCATTTTGAACACAGAAAAAATATGGAGTTCAAATAAGTTCAAGAAAATGAAATCCCTTTGTAACAAATGATCTTTCGTCCGAAACCCTGATACTTCGAAAGAGATTGTCCGTTTTGTACACGAAGTGCATCCAGTTTTTGCCGTAACCATCTCAACTTTGTTGCACATGCTATGTGGGTGAAATGATAATACCATGCCAACTTTCAACCTTTTTGGAGTCCATTTGAAATGCTTTTCAATTTCAGGGTCTTGTAGCTCAAAAAAATCAATAAATCCATGAAAAATAACAAATGAAGCCAGAAAGGGTTGAAAATTGATGATGTGTCTTTGAATGGTGCATTTTGAACACAGAAAAAATATGGAGTTCAAATAAGTTCAAGAAAATGAAATCCCTTTGTAACAGATGATCTTTCGTCCGAAACTCTGATACTTCGAAAGAGATTGTTCGTTTTGTACACGAAGTGCATCCAGTTTTTTCCATAACCATCTCAACTTTGTTGCACATGCTATGTGGGTGAAATGATGATACCATGCCAACTTTCAACCTTTTCGGAGTTCATTTGAAATGCTTTTCAATTTCAGGGTCTTATAGCTCAAAAAAATCAATAAATGCATGAAAAATAACAAATGAAGTCAGAAAGGGTTGAAAATTGATGATGTGTCTTTGAATGGTGCATTTTGAACACAGAAAAAATATGGAGTTCAAATAAGTTCAAGAAAATGAAATCCCTTTGTAACAGATGATCTAACTTCATAGTAAAAAAATATGGTGCATTTTAAAACAATAAGTATTTAGTACAAATAAAAAAAATTAAATTATAAGTAAAATAAAACTATAAGTATCACTAAAAAACTGTAAGTAATTAAACTAAAATAAAACTATAATATTCTTCAAATTTTTAAAAATTCAAATTTAAACTATTTAAAATTTAAAACTAATGGCACTAACAGAAAGTTTATAATTTTTGTGACCTAAAAGCAAAAAGAAATCACTAAAAAACTGTAAGTATTTAGTTTTAAGTAGAAATAAAAAATAAATAGAAAAAAATTCTAATTTTATAGTAAAGTTATTCATAAACTAGTGATTCACACAAATTTTTAAAAATTCAAATTTAAACTATTTAAAATTTAAAACTAATGGCACTAATAGAAAGTTTATAATTTTTGTGACCTAAAAGCAAAAAATAAAAAACCAAAAAAAATGTAGAAAAAAAATGAAAAAAATGCCACCTACTGGGCCTCCACTGCCTGAATACGACTAGAAACCCTACATGGGCCAGGATTCAGGCCCGCAGCAGGCACAGTAGGCCCACAGGCATTGCAATGACAAGTTAGGCCCGAAAGCCTGCAGTTGAGAGGAGCTCAGGAGGGTGGGCGCAGCAGCGCTTATAAACCACTCCAGAGCCCTCTCAACTAGCGATGTGGGACTAAAATTTTGGACCCGGGGCGCACAAGGGCATTGGTCCCGGTTGGTGGCACCAACCGGGACTAAAGGCGGCATTGGTCACGGTTCGTGGCACCAACCGTGACCATTGCCCCCCTTTAGTCCCGATTGGTGCCACCAACCGGGACCAAAGGCCGCTGCTTCCCGCCCTTTGGGCTGCCGAAAAGAGGCCTTTGGTCCCGGTTGGTGGCACCAACCGGGACTAAAGGGGGCAATGGTCACGGTTGGTGCCACCAACCGGGACCAATGCTCCGTCTATATAAGCCACCCTTGTGAAAATTTTGGTACAGTTTCTTCGATCGCCGCCAGGCTGCCCCTCTGCTCGCCTCGCCGTCGCCGCCGTTGCCCCTGCCCCGCCCCCGAGCGCGCCCTGCCTCGCCGTCGTCGCCGACCCCGAGCCGCCCCGCCGTCGCGCTCGCCCTCGCCCTCGAGCTCCGCCGTCCCCGAGCCCCCGAGCTCCTGCCCCGCGCGCCCCCGGCCCGAGCTCCGCCGTCCGCCGCCACCGAGCGCGCCCCGCCGTCGCCCTCGCCCTCGCCGACCCCGAGACCATCCTCGTCGCCGTCGCCCCCGACGCCGGCCGCCCGCGTCTCCTCCCCGATCCCTCCGGGAGAGGTAGCTACCGCCCCATCCTCTCCTTCCTTCCCTGCTCCAAATTTGCAAAATATTGATATGATGTAGATGTATGTATGTATGTATGTATGTATGTATGTATGTATGTATGTATGTATGTATGAGTTGGGGAGAAAGTTTATAATTTTTGTTCATATATACTGTAGATGTATGTATGTATGATGAATTTTGATTTTTTTTTGTTCATATATATATACTATAGATATATGTATGTATGATGAATTTTGATATTTTTTTTGTTCATATATACTGTTCATATATACTGTAGATGTATGTATGATGAATTTTGATATTTTTTTGTTCATATATAATGTAGATGTATATGTATGTATGGAATGATATTGATGGATGTTTGTATATAGAACATTCGTAGAAAATATAATGAGAGGAAGAAGAGGATAAAAAAGAAGAGGAATAAGAAAAGAAAAAAGAGGAGAAGAAAGAATAGAGGATATCTTCTCCTCTATTCTTTCTTCTCCTCTTTTTTTTCTTCTTCTTCCTCTTTTTTTTTATCGGGAACGAGGGTCGTCGAGGGTCGCCGAGCGGTAGAGGAAGAAGAGGATAAAATAGAAGAGGAAGAAAAAAAAGAGAGGGTCGACGGTCGCCTAGGGGTCGAGGGTCGAGAGGGGGTCTAGGGTCGCCGAGAGGGGAGAGGAAGACGAGGAGAAATAAATAAGAAGAAGAAAAAAGAAGAAAAAGAAGAGGAGAAGAAGAAAGGAATAGAGGAGAAGAAGAGAAAAATAGAATCTATTTTTCTCTTTTCTCCTCTATTCCTTTCTTCTTCTCCTCTTTTTTTTCTTCTTTTTTTTCTTCGACATGTGGGGGGGGGGGGTCGAGAACGCCGGACATTCATGAGAGAGGCGAGGAAGAAGGGGAAGAAGAGGAGAGGAAGAAGAGGAAGTCTTCTCCTCTATTCTTTCTTCTCTTCTTTTCTCTTCTTCTTCTTCCTCTTTATTTTATCGGGAACGAGGGTCGTCGAGAGGGCCGCCGAGTGGTAGAGGAGAAACCCTAAATAGAAAATATCGTCGGTGTGAGATACATGTACCGTCGGTGTCGGACACTAAATCCACATCCCACAAGTGGCGCGGGTTTCGACGCCCACGTCACTTGTGGGACGTGGATGTAGTGTCCGACACCGAACGCCACATGTATCTCACACCCACGATACTTGCTAGCTATTTAGGGTTTCCTTTGACACTAGGCAACCTCCCGACCCCTCGGCGATCCTCTCGAACATGAGAGGAAGAAGAGGGTCGTCTAGGGTTCGAGGGTTCTTCTCCTCTATTCTTTCTTCTCTTTTTTTTCTTCTTCTTCTTCCTCTTTATTTTATCGTGAACGAGGGTCGTCGAGAGGGCCGCCGAGTGGTAGAGGAGAAACCCTAAATAGAAAGTATCGTCGGTGTGAGATACATGTACCGTCGGTGTCGGACACTAAATCCACATCCCACAAGTGGCGCGGGTTTCAACGCCCACGTCACTTGTGGGACGTGGATGTAGTGTCCGACACCGAAGGCCACATGTATCTCACACCCACGATACGTGCTAGCTATTTAGGGTTTCCTCTACCGAAAAGAAGAGGAGAAATAAATAAGAAGAAGAAAACAGAAGAAAAAGAAGAGGAGAAGAAGAAAGGAATAGTTTTCTCTTCTTCTCCACTATTCCTTTCTTCTTCTCCTCTATTGGTCGAGGGTCGGGAACTAGGGTAGAGGGTCGAGGGTCGTTAAGGGGCCAAGGGTCGAGGGTTTCAGGGTCGTTGAGGGTTCGAGGGGTCAAGAATCGCCGAGGGGTCGAGAGAGGTTTCCTAGTGTCAAAGTATTGAAGAAACCCATGCCTTCATCATTAGCCGGAAGTAACCAGGGCATGTTGGTACGAAGTTCTGCAAAGTTGTTCTGGAATGGAGTCCCGGATAGAATAATCCGCCTTTTGGTACGAATTCAGCAAAGGCCTTCCAAATAGCGATATTCGGAAGGCTCTTGCTGAACTTTGTACCAAAAGGCGAATTATCCTATCTGGGACTCCGTTCCAGAACAACTTTGAAGAGCTTCCTACCATCATGCACATGTTACTTTCGCCTAATGATGAAGACATGGTTTTGTTGAATCCTTTGACACTAGGCAACCTCCCGACCCCAAGGCGATCCTCTCGAACATGAGAGGAAGAAGAGGATAAAAAAAGAAGAGGAAGAAGAAGAAAAAAGAGGAGAAGAAAGAATACAGGAGAAAAAAGAGGAGAAGAAAGAATAGAGGAGTTCTTCTCCTCTGTTCTTTCTTCTCCTCTTTTTTTCTTCTTCTTCCTCTTTTTTTATCGGGAACGAGGGTCATCGAGGGACATATATAGATGTAGTGTCGTCGCTGTCGATATATACCCCCTCCCGATAGCTTACTATGATTAGGTAGCTAGTTCTACTTCTTGAGGATTACTGTCAGTGATGAAAGGCTGAAAAAACGACGAGCTGGGAAACAAATTGCCCAGCTCGGCAAACAAGCGAAGCAATCATGCCCCCCGCTCAAGGTGCCTAGCCACAACGTCGCTAATGATCCGAGGATGGTGCCCGGTTATAATAATCTTGCAGATTACCTGCCCGACGAAGTACATTATGAACCCATGGACATGCGGATGCAAAGATACGAGTACGGGAAGCCTCTCGTCAAAGATGAAAGATCTCTATCAACGATGATGCGAAGATTGCATGATTGGTACTTGAAAATTTGCAGAGACTCTGGGGGGAGGAGTACTTTATATGTGAGAGTTAAAAAGGAGCATGACCTCATTGGAATTGATCTGTTGCCTGTTCCATTTGAGGAGTTCTATCAGTTTTTCAATCAATTGGCCCTCGATAAAACAACGATCGCCTGCTACTGTCTGTAAGTAGTACTACTTCTGTCATTAAGTTTCTCTATATAGCTTAGCTCTTTCATTGCATGTATTTATAATCATCCTCACTATATTATGCAGATTGAAGATCGTCGAATTGAAGAAAAGACAAGTCGTTGATATTGGGTTCATTAACACATATCTCATAGATGCAACTGAGGTTAAACTTCATGCCGCAGCTACCGAGGCCAACTTGCTACAATCGTTCGTAATAAATCAAAACAAAGATATAATACTCTTTCCTTACAACTTCAAGTGAGTGTTACTGTCTTGTGCGTATTCGGTTTCCCTTATATATTACTCAAGGTTATAGTAATGTAATTCATGAGTTATGCATGCGTGTGCAGTTTCCACTATATTCTCCTAGAGATTAAGCTTGAGCAGGGACTAGTAACCGTCTTAGACTCAAAACGAAAAGATCCCCAGGACTATGCAGACATGACTGAAATCCTCAACAAGTAAGTTAAATCGATCATTATCCACCATATCAGCAACTTTGTTCATTTCCTGATATCAAGTAATTGTTTTCTTTGTCCGGCAGGGTTTGGAGAAAATTCACCAAAAAAGTTCCGGGACTGCCGAAGGAGCTGGAATTTAGACACCCGAAAGTAAGTACTATAGTAGCATGTTCCGCGCATCTCCTAGTGATTCAAGCGCTAGTTTCATCAATACCATTTAGCATTCTTGCTTATCAGTTTGATTGACCTCTATTTCTTGTAAAGTGGTTGTGGCAGGAACAAGGGAATGATTTCTGTGGATACTACATCTGCGAGTCCATCCGCCACACGACGTGTGAGCGGGGCGGGTACTCTAACGAACAATATGAAGTACGTAAATAACAATATTCACAATTTTATTTTATTACCATCATTTGTGTTGAGTTTCATTCATATATATATATGCATTGACCCCCTTCTTCAAATTAGATGTTTCGGAAGCGGGATGAACTCCTAGCACCAGCTCGCATGCGAGCAATTCAAGAGGAATTGGCGGCATTCTTTCTTGACCATGTGATCCCTGAAGACGGAGAATTCTATGTTAAACCTGAGTCCGTATGATTATATTTGTAAGAGATAATTACTGTATATATGTAGCCGGTACTGTCCGATAGATATACGAGAACTTGTTGTTGGACCAATCTCTCGGAGAAGGAGAGGTGGTCGATATCACTTCTCTCTGTATGCATATATGTTCATGACGATCTTCTGTTTCCTTCGTTTGCTTTACTAGCTAGCCAGCGTGTCTAGTCCTCTCTATACGTATGTATAGTACGTAGCGTCGACCAAGCACGGACATAAGAGAGGACACTTCTCTATATTAATTATAGCTAGCTAACACAATATATGAAACACCTAAATTAAGCCCCCAAAACCCCCAACCTCCCCCCCTTTCAAAAAAAAAACAAAAACCCTAGCCACAGAAATGCTGACGCGTGGATGCCTATTGGTCCCGGTTGGTGCCACCAACCGGGACCAAAGGGTCTCCTGAATGGGCTCTGCAAACTGCCCACGTGGATGGGCTTTAGTCCCGGTTCTGGATTGAACCGGGACTAAAGGTGGGAGGTATTAGTACCGACACTTTAGTCCCGGTTCAGGAACCGGGACTAAAGGCCCTTACAAACCGGGACTATATGCCCTTTTTCTACCAGTGGGTGCATGCATTCATAGCTTAGGATTCCCTTCGTGCCGACAAGAGGGAGGGGGGCTGCTAGCTACTTTGAAATTTGCTAGGCAGAACCTCGGTTGGGGGGGGGGCATGCATTCATACCTTAGGATTCCCTTCGTGCCGACACGAGGGAGGGGGGCTGCTAGCTCCTTCGCACTTTGCTAGGGTGAACCTCGGTTGGGGGGGGCATGCATTCATAGCTTAGGATTCTCTTCGTGCCGACACGAGGGAGGGGGCTGCTAGCTACTTCACACTTTGCTAGGTGAATGAACCTCGGATGGGGGGGCATGCATTCATAGCTTAGGATCCCTTTCGTGCCGACACGAGGGAGGGGGGCTGCAAGCTACTTCACACTTTGCTAGGGCGAACCTCGGTTTGGGGGCATGCATTCATAGCTTAGGATTCCCTTCATGCCGACACGAGGGAGGGGGGCTGCTAGCTACTTTGCACCTTGCTAGGGTGAACCTCGGTTGGGGGGAGGGCATGCATTCATATCTTAGGATTCTCTTTGTGCCGACACGAGGGAGGGGGGCTGCTAGCTACTTCACACTTTGCTAGGTGAATGAACCTCGGTTGGGGGCATGCATTCGTAGCTTAGGATTCCCTTCGTGTCGACACGAGGGCGAAAGGGGGCTGCTTGCTACTTCGCCCTTTGCTAGGTGAACCTCGGTTGGGAGAGAGGGGGCATGCATTCATACCTTAGGATTCCTAATTCGTGCTGACACGAGGGGGTGGGGTGGGGGCAAGCAATACCGTGTGCTTGGTGAGAGATGTGCCACATCGAAGTTGCACTTGGTATTTGAAAATCAAACCACCCTTTTGATACATAAATTTGGTCCACATGCAAGTGTGTTCGTGTTCTAACCCTCTCCTGCGTCATTTTTCACCAAATTTATGAACACTAGACAAGTCGGATGTGACGCCCAGGTAATTAAGCTACAGTGATCCTGTGCTAATGATGCCATGTCACCTCGATTATAGTTGCTAATCTCGAGTTAGTTCGAAACCGATTCAAATTCAAATTTAAAATATAGGAAAACAACAAAAGTTTTCAAACAATAAAACTAAAATGTTCGGGTTGTGCCAAATAATGCGTAGGTAATTATGGTGGAGAAACCAAACTTTTATAAAATATTTATAATACTATAAGATGAATAAAACGGTAGATAAAACAATTAAATTAAATGCCTTTTGTATTATGTAAAATACTAAACTGTTCTGTTTAGGGTAAATCTTTTTATGACAATGGGTTTAGTGGCACTGCTAAATTCAGGAGTTGAAATTATATTTTTACAAAATTAAAATAAAACAGAAAAGGAATAGAAATAAAAGAAAAGAGATTACAAAAACAGAAAACCAAAACTAACAAAAAAAAGGAAACAGCACCCCCACTGGGCTCTGGCCCAGCTGGCCTGCCCAACTAGGCCAAGGCCCACCCCGCCGCCTTAACCCCCCACGCCCCCGAAACCCTAACCCACCCCGTCGCCCCACTCCCCCCCCCACGACGCCTCCTCTCCCCCTCTCCCTCCTGATCCAGATTGGATCGGGATCAATCCCCACCGCTACACGTGCGACGCCGCCCCACCTCTGACGCCGCTGGACCTCGCGGCCACCTTGCCGGATCGCTCCGCCTCGACCACGCCCCTCCCCCACCGGTCTGCTTCCACGCCGACGACGTCCCCGGCATCCACCCCGAGCCCCATTGCCCCGAACCCTACACCCCTCGGTGAGCCCCGCCGCCGCGCTCGTCTCCGCCGCCCCCAGCTACTCTGTTGCTACCGCGCGACCTCGCCGGCGCCATGGCCGCTGGCGCCGCCTCACCTCTGCTCCCCCTCGACGCGCCGTCGCCCGTGTCGTTCGCCCGCTCCGGTCGCGCGTCCTACTGCCGCTGCTCCCCGCACCTCGTTGGCCTCGGCTGCTGCCTACGACCTTGCCGCTCGCCGTGTCCGACCCGCCCCTGACCTCGCTCGCCTCTGCTCTGCAGCGGCCACCCCCACAGGTGCCGGACCGGATCCCCTTGCCGCAACCGCTGCTGCACCCTCGCCCCGCCCGCGTCCCTCACCGCATCTACCGAGCCGCACCGCGCCGCTATTGCCCCGGCCGCCACCGCATGCGCGCCGCGTGCTGGCCTCGCCCGCTACACTGCTCGCCGTCGCCCCCCTTGCCGCTCCTGACCGTGCCCCGCTGCGAGCTGCAGCAGCTACTATTGTGCTGCAGTGCTGCCGCCACCATCACTGCTGCCCTAGACCGCTCGCGCTGGCCGTGCCCCGCGCGACACCCCCAACCGTTTGCCCGCTAGGGCCCCGGGCCTATGACAAGGGGCCCCGAGAACGTTTTTATTAAAAAAGAGAGATTTAAAAAATAATAAATAAATAATGTTAATTAATTAACTTAATTAATTTTGATTAATTAAATTGAACAATTATTTAAACTAATTAATTGTAATTAAGATTAACCAAATCACTAACTAAACTGTTAGAGTAGACTAAAACAGTCAATGACAAGGGGTCCCACCCCTGTTGACCAGTGAAACGTTGACTGGTCAACTGGGTCCCTCTGGCCCACCCGTCAGCCACTAAGTACACTTTTTGTGTACACTGTACTGGGTGCGCCTAGCAATTTAGCATTAATTTTCGAATTAAAAATAATTTTAGAATAATAATAAAATCTTTAGAAAATCATATCTTTTAATCCGTAACTCGGATTAAATTATTTTCAACGTGAAGGTTCCTCAGAACGACGAGACGAATTCGGATACACAGCTCGTTCGTCCGCCACGCATCCCTAGCATAGCAAACACGCAACTTTCCCCCTCCAGTTCATCCGTCCGAAAACGCAAAACACCGGGAATACTTTACCGAATCTTCCCCCCCTTCACCGGTACCACCTCATACCGCGTTAGGGCACACCTAGCATCACGCTTTGTCATGTCATACATCGTCATGCCTCTGTTTGCTTGATATTTATTGTTTCTTCCCCCTCTTCCCTTGCTAGACACTGAGACCGACGCCGCTGCTACCCAGTACGACCACAGTTTTGATGACCCCTCTCTCTTGCCAGAGCAACCAGGCAAGCCCCCCTTTAATCACCAGATATCACCTATTCTTCTCTATACTGCTTGCATTAGAGTAGTGTAGTATGTTACTGCTTTCCGTTAATCCTATTATGATGCATAGCCTGTGCTTGCTACTACTGTTGTTACCTTTACCTACTATCCTAATGCTTAGTATAGGATGCTAGTGTTCCAACAGTGGCCCTACACTCTAGTCCGTCTGACATGCTATACTACTGGGCCGTGATCACTTCGGGAGGTGATCACGGGCATATGATATATACTTTATACTGAACATTACTTATGATACTGTTCGGAGTTGGGACTGAAGGGGCAGGTGGCTCCATCCCGGTAGAGGTGGGCCTGGGTTCCCGACGGCCCCCAGCTGTTACTTTGTGGCGGAGCGACAGGGCAGTTTGAGACCACCTAGGGGAGAGGTGGGCCTGGCCCTGGTCGGTGTTCGCGGTTATTTCAAGATAACATGTTTAACGAAATCTTGGTATTTGATATGAGTCTGGCCACTGGCCTATACGCACTAACCATCTACGCGGGGACAGTTATGGGCACTCGACATTGTGGTATCAGACGAAGCCTTCGTGACATCAGCGACTAAGCGGCGCGTGCCGGGTTGGACTGGAACGCCTACTCTTGTATAAGGGAGGCTAGCTCTGCTCACCGGCCGCGTATGCAACGGGCAGGTGTGCAATGGGCAATGGGCCCAGACCCCTGCGCCATAGGATTTAGACCGGCGTGCTGACCTCTCTGTTGTGCCTAGGTAGGGCTGCGACGTGTTGATCTTCCGAGGCCGGGCATGACCCAGAAAAGTGTGTCCGGGCAAATGGGATCAAGCGTGTTGGGTTATGTGGTGCACTCCTGCAAGGAAGTTAATCTATTCGAATAGCCGTGATCTTCGGTAATAGGACGACTTGGAGTTTTAACCTTGACCTTATGACAACTAGAACCAGATACATAATAAAACACACCCTTCCAAGTACCAGATACAACCGGTGGTCGCTCTCTTACCGGGTGACGAGGGGGAATCATCGTTTAGGATTATGCTACACGATGTTACTTGGTGAACTTACCTTCTACTCTCTTCTCCTGCTGCAAGATGGAGGTTACCAGAAGCGTAGTCTTAGACAAGACTAGTTATCTCCCTCTTATTCCGGCTTTATGTAGTTCAGTCTACATATGATACCCTTATTCCATTTCATACCAATGCATACATATGTAGTGTAGCTCCTTGCTTGCGAGTACTTTGGATGAGTACTCACGGTTGCTTTGCTCCCTCTTTTCCCCCTTTCTATACTCGATTGCTGCGACCAGACGTTGGAGCCCAGGAGCCAGACGCCACCGTCGATGACGACTACTACTACTCGGGAGGTGCCTACTACTACGTGCAGCCCGCTGACGACCAGGAGTAGTTTAGGAGGAACCCAGGCAGGAGGCATGCGCCTCTTTCGATATGTATCCCAATTTGTGCTAGCCTTCTAAAGGCAAACTTGTTTAACTTATGTCTTTACTCAGATATTGTTGCTTCCGCTGACTTGTCTATGATCGAGCTCTTGTATTCGAGCCCTCGAGGCCCTTGGCTTGTAATATGATGCTTGTATGACTTATTTTATTTGTAGAGTTGTGTTGTGATATCTTCCCGTGAGTCCCTGATCTTGATCGTACACGTTTGTGTGTATGATTAGTGTACGATTGAATCGGGGGTGTCACAAGTTGGTATCAGAGCCAACTGCCTGTAGGAATCCCCCTTCCACACTCCTTGGCCGAAGTTGAGTCTAGACATTACAAAACTTTTACTAACTTGGATGTGTGCTTTACGGGCCCACGTCGCCATTTGGGTGGTATTAGGATCTTTTATTCCTCGCCTATACTCTGGGACTCTAATCTCTCTTCTATTCGAGTTAAATGAATTTTGCTAAATCTAACATTAGGATCTCGTTATCACTTTCACCCGGAGAGCCCCTTATTACTGATGATCGTCTGCTGCACATGAAGACCCTAAAGATACTCTCCGCTGTTAACCCGAGAACTTGTGTTCATCGCGTTTGCAATTCCCCTTCCACCGTCAACCCTTATGGATAACTACTTGCAGTTGTTATTCTTACATTCATCCCCAGTTGGTCTTGTTATTACAAGATACCCCGAAATACTTGTCGTGGTTTCGATAATCTTTTGAGCTTACTGCCTTGCTTTCTTTGTCACCTGAATACCCCTATGGATAATTCTCGCACCTATCGAGTATCCGCTCATCCCTTAGTTTTTCATGTGTTTCACAATGGTCTTCGAAATACTATTCGATCGTCCAAAAATCCTTAGTAGTTTATTGCTCTGCAATACTTGTCTGCTTGCATTATGGATGCTTTCCATATGTCTGGCAATATTCGTTAGTATCCTTAGACACCGTCATTTTGATCCTATTGACTCAACATGAGTGCGAATGCATGCACTCATCAGTTGATCCTTTTAAATTATCTTTTTGGCTCAGACGTCATTTTTGAACATGAGCTTGTTCTCGACCAATCTGTTCGCCGTCAATTGTACCCTCAGGTCTATTGAACTTATCCACCCTTGATCAGAGCGTCTGCTTCTGATCCTTCTTTTTGGAAATCATAATTACTTGATAACTAAGCATCGAATCATTCAGGTGTTCTATAATTTGATGCCCTTGCATCCTTTCTTCAACTGATTGTGTGCCGATGCTCACATCAGCTCCGCTATGGACCGTCAGATCCTTTATTGGATTATTATTCGAAAGTGTCCTCATTATTCAATAACCTTGTGAGCCTTTCCTCGGATACATAATGCTTTTGGTAAATTGTATCCTCTGTTTTCTCAACCATGCTCTGTTTTCGAGCTGGTGGTATTTACTATTGAAGCTTGTGGTATGCCTTTCCATGATACCCTGACGGGTTGAATCTATGCCTTCCTTAATATGTATGAACTCGAAAGTTTTCACGAGTCTTGCTCGTCTGGTATTTTGCTAGATAATTCAACACCACAACTTCTTCGAAAAAGAGAAGTGAATGAAAGGTGATGCATTGGAGAAGCGGGGGTCGACCTTGAACTTTGTGTTCATGCCCATGGACCTGATGTGGAACATATCATGGAAGCT
Source organism: Triticum monococcum (assembly GCA_034509565.1). Classification (NCBI taxonomy): domain Eukaryota; kingdom Viridiplantae; phylum Streptophyta; class Magnoliopsida; order Poales; family Poaceae; genus Triticum; species Triticum monococcum. The sequence continues at coordinate 153,203,422 of CM067843.1, read as the reverse complement.
TCCTGAAAAACTTTTAATTAGTTGGATAATTCTTCCGGTGTCTTTGAATTGGATCCCTTGCAACTATGGGTTCGGCCATGTTGATATTCCTTGATTCCTATTCTCATACAAGTTAAAGTACTTGTCTTTTGTAGATCAATACACTTGTCAACCCACTATTTTGCTCTACCTCCGAGTGTTACCCTCTGGTATCTTCATAATATCATCGAACCATGTTGCTTATTATGAGCCTTCATCGAGTATTAATCCTCACCAATTCCAATGTTTCCTGGTTCCGAGTTGTTAGTCACTCAAGGACACCAATAACTAAATCGGGTCCGCACCACGATTAAACAAGTCTTAGTAATCTCCTTTACTCACGAGTTTGTACTCGAGCATGCAATCCTAGCCTGATCGGCCATCACCTTGTGCTAAAGTTTAAACTGTGCCACCCGGTCCTTATTCCCAGAGCATAGCTTTCGACGACGAGCTAATCTTACGTCGATCTTCCTCGTCATAACAATTTTCCTTGAATGACAAGCTTGATTTCAAGTTTGTGTCGTACCTATGGTTTCGATAACTTCTCGCTTCATCATTCCGTTGACTTGAAGTCATCGCCAATCGGTTACATCTTCTTGAAACCTCTCGACATATGTGTCGTGATCATCATCAACATTTTGACCCCTTCCAAGATATCGACTGAATTCATGATGAGAAGTACCCTCGTTGCCCTCGATGATTTGTGTTATAATCGACCACTTTATTGCCTTCCATTCAACACAAACTTCTTCGTGTCTCTAGCACCCTATTGCTTTCAAGTTAATGGTCGATATTTCATTCTTAGACTATTTTTTGTTGAATCCCTTTCTAACATTGATCTGGCTACCTAAGACCATATTTTGGGTGCACTTTTCAACCAATGCTTAATTGTGTATGTTTTCCTCGAGCATTCATCCTTATATCATTTGATCCGACAAATGTTATATCCTTGTTCACATAAGTGAGGAAATCCATCTGTTGAAAATCTCAATGAATTGTTGCTGAGTTCATCGGCCACCTCTTCATCCTCCCCTTGGTTTGAATGATGAACTCTTGTTTTGGAACTCGCTTCCATAGTACATTTCCCGAGAATCTTACAATGTCGTCTCGTCAATTGTGTTGCACCTTTTCTTCTCAGGCATCCTGGCACCAATCAGATCTGAATCTCGGTCAGATATGATGGTTCGAACATATTTCCAAGAGTTATTACATTGGTCCTTATATATCGGTAAGGTGAGGTCATGCCTATCACACCTGGCCAGAGGACTTGTTGTTATAGATTCCTTTTCAGCAAGGTTATCCCTTCTTCCATGAGGGAATTGTAAGACCTATTCTTCAAGTTATTCCTGATGGATCCTTTGTGTTTCCAAAGTATGACCTTTGCCTGAAGACCATGTCAATGCTATCTCGAAGCATATATATGTTACTCCAATTTTCAACAAGAACATTTAAAGCCTAATGTTAAATGTTTCCTGCTCAATTATCCAAACATCGCTGAGGGAGTCCTGGATTAGGGGGTCTCCGGACAGCCGGACTATCTCCGTTGGTCGGACTGTGAGACTATGAAGATACAAGATTGAAGACTTCGTCTCGTGTCCGTATGGGACTCTACTTGGCGTGGAAGGCAAGCTAGGCAATACATATGTGGATATCTCCTCCTTTGCAACCGACCTTGCGTAACCCTAACCCTCTCCGGTGTCTATATAAACCGAAGGGTTTTACTCCGTAGGACAATAATCACAACATACAATCATACCATAGGCTAGCTTCTAGGGTTTAGCCTCTCTGATCTCGTGGTAGATCTACTCTTGTAACACCCCATATCATCAATATTAATCAAGCAGGACATAGGGTTTTACCTCCATCAAGAGGGCCCGAACCTGGGTAAAACTTTGTGTCCCTTGTCTCCTATTACCATCCGGCCTAGACGCACAGTTCGGGACCCCCTACCCGAGATCCGCCGGTTTTGACACCGATAACTGCTCTATGGGTAATGTCCTGAAATTTATCTCCCCTTACCTAAAGAGTTTTCTACATTATACCCTGTCATGGATATCGTGCTCTACTTGTCCTTGGGAAAGATATACCCTTGAAATATATGTTTAAACACATTTTCCTTTCCATTGTTCTGTTTAATCCGATAATCATATTTTTCTCTCTCCATTGTTTGGTTTAACCTTTCTTTTGATAAATATGATCTAAGGAGTAATATTCTCCTGCTTATGTAAACACCTCGTTGTACAATTATGTCAGTAAGACCCTGTTGCTTTTGTTGATAGCATACCGGTAACCACCGATGGACGAGAACTTTGCCTATTGGTCCGCCTCATTCAATGAGCAGGAAAAGGGTTCTCTTCGTCCCTCGCCCTTGGTACCAACGTTGTTGCTAACATAACTGACAGGCTACCCTCTGTCAGGCCTTACTTACATGATCGTGCAAGACGTCATCACGCTTCCTACTTTTAGCCCACCTGGTGGGCCCATAACCCACAGTTCCGCAGGATCGAAACCTGACTCTCCTGTACACCCACTGTTCCCAAAGTTATTCCTCCCGCGTGGACTCGTATGTAATTCACGAGCCACCTCCTGATGAGATCATCAATTCTGGCATCGGACACAATAATTATTCCGTTGCTTTGAAACCCCTTTCACCTTTTGACTAGGCATCGAACGATTGTCTACCCGCTTGAAACTTCTTATTGTATCGTCTTACTTTGCTCTCGATGTGTTTCATTTCTTCAACTCCAGAGATAGTCATGTGTTCATTCGTGGGATAACCCCAGATGATTACCCCTTATAGCATCCTATCGTTATCGACCTGCCCCTTACCTATTCGTAAGTACGATGGAGTTCCCGAAGAAAGGATGCTGACTTCATCATGATGACCTAGAGAAGATCAACTTAATGGATCGACCTCCTCGAGAAGAGTAACCAAGACCAACAAGACCCCTTAGAATTTCGTAACCTAATTCCTTCCCCGCACTTCCCCTCTTAAATCTCGAGACGAGATTTCTTATAGTGGAGGAGAATTGTGACGCCCGGGTAATTAAGCTACAGTGATCCTTTGCTAATGATGCCATGTCACCTCTATTATAGTTGCTAATCTCGAGTTAGTTCGAAACCGATTCAAATTCAAAATTAAAATATAGGCAAACAACAAAAGTTTTCAAACAATAAAACTAAAATGTTTTGGTTGTGCCAAATAATGCGTAGGTAATTATGGTGGAGAAACCACACTTTTATAAAATATTTATAATACTATAAGATGAATAAAACTGTAGATAAAACAATTAAATTAAATGCCTTTTGTATTATATAAAATACTAAACTGTTCTGTTTAGGGTAAATCTTTTTATGACAGTGGGTTTAGTGGCAATGCTAAATTTAGGAGTTGAAATTATATTTTTACAAAATTAAAATAAAACAGAAAAGGAAAAGAAATAAAAGAAAAGAGATTACAAAAACAGAAAACCAAAACTAACAAAAAAGGAAACAGCACCCCCACTGGGCTCCGGCCCAGCCGGCCTGCCCAACTGGGCCAAGGCCCACACCCCCTTAACCCCCACGGCCCCGAAACCCTAACCCACCCCGTCGCCCCCCACTCCCCCCCCCCCCCCCCGATGCCACCTCTCGCCCTCCCGATCCAGATTGGATCGGGATCGATCCCCACCACTACACGCGCGACGCCGCCCCGCCCCAGGCGTCGCTGGACCTCGCGGCCACCTCGCCGGATCGCTCCGCCTTGACCACACCCCACCCCCACCGGTCTGCATCCACACCGACGACGTCCCCGGCATCCACCCAGAGCCGCATTGACCCAAACCCTACAACCCTCAGTGAGCCCCGCCGCCGCGCTCATCTCCGCCGCCCCTACTACTCTGCTGCTGCCGCGCGACCTCACCGACGCCGTGGCCGCTGGTGGCGCCTCGCCTCTACTCCCCCTCGATGTGCCGTCGCCCGTGTCGTTCGCCCGCTCCGGCCATGCGTCCTACTGCCACTGCTCCCTGCACCTCGTTGGCCTCGGCCGCTGCCCGCGACCTTGCCACTCGCCGTGTCCGACCCGCCCCTGACATCGCTCGCCTCTGCTCCGCGGCGGCCACCCCTGCCGGCGCCGGACCGGCCTCCCCTTGCCGCAACCGCTGCTACACCCGCCCCCCGCCCGCGTCCCTCACCACACCTGCCGAGCCGCGCCGCGCCACGTCGTTATCGCCCCAGCCGCAACGGCACGCGCGCTGCACGCTGGCCTCACCCGCTACGCCGCTCGCAGTCGCCCTCCTTGCCACTCCTGACCGTGCCCCGCTGCGAGCCTGCAGCAGCAGCTGTTGTGCTGCGGTGCTGCCGCCACCATCACTGCTGCCCTCCACCGCTCGCGCTGGCCGCGCCCCGTACGAAGGCCCCAACCGCTCTGGCCGCGGCCATGGCCGCCGACGCCAAGCCGGGCGCCCGCCTGTTGCACGCCCCCCCACAGCGCCCTATCGGGCGGGCTGGCGCTCGTCGCCTGGCTCCGCCCGACGCCCGTAACCCGTTTGCCCGCTAGGCCCCCGTGCCTATGACAAGTGGCCCCCAGAACGTTTTTATTAAAAAAAGAGATTAAAAAACTAATGTTAATTAATTAAATAAAAAATTAACTTAATTAATTTTGATTAATGAAACTAAACAATTAATTAAACTAATTAATCGTATTTAAGATTAACCAAATCACTAACTAAACTAACTAAATTGTTTGAGTAGACTAAAATAGTCAATGACAGGGGGGTCCCACCCCTGTTGACGAGTCAAACGTTGACTGGTCAACTGGGTCCCTCTGGCCCACCTGTCAGCCACTGAGTACACTTTTGTGTACACTGTGCTAGGTGCGCCTAGCAATTTAGCATTTATTTTCGAATTAAAAATAATTTCAGAATAATAATAAAATCTTTAGAAAATCATATCATTTAATCCGTAACTCGGATTAAACTATTTTCTGAAGGAAATATGCCCTAGAGGCAATAATAAAGTTATTATTTATCTCCTCACATCATGATAAATGTTTATTATTCATGCTAGAATTGTATTAACCGGAAACATAATACATGTGTGAATACATAGACCAACAGAGTGTCACTAGTATGCCTCTACTAGACTAGCTCGTTAATCAAAGATGGTTATGTTTCCTAACCATGAACAAGGAGTTGTTATTTGATTAATGAGGTCACATCATTAGTAGAATGATTTGATTGACATGACCCATTCCATTAGCTTAGCACCCGATCATTTAGTATGTTGCTATTGCTTTCTTCATGACTTATACATGTTCCTGTAACTATGAGATTATGCAACTCCCGTTTACCGGAGGAACACTTTGGAGACTACCAAACATCACAACGTAACTGGGTGATTATAAAGGAGTACTACAGGTGTCTCCAATGGTAGATGTTGGGTTGGCGTATTTCGAGATTAGGGTTTGTCACTTCGATTGTCGGAGAGGTATCTCTGGGCCCTCTCGGTAATGCACATCACATAAGCCTTGCAAGCACTGCAACTAATAAGTTAGTTGTGAGATGATGTATTATGGAACGAGTAAAGAGACTTGCTGGTAACGAGATTGAACTAGGTATTGGATACCGACGATCGAATCTCGGGCAAGTAACATACCGATGACAAAGGGAACAACGTATGTTGTTATGCGGTCTGACCGATAAAGTTCTTCGTAGAATATGTAGGAGCCAATATGGGCATCCAGGTCCCGCTATTGGTTATTGACCGGAGACGTGTCTCGGTCATGTCTACATTGTTCTCGAACCGTAGGGTCCGCACGCTTAACGTTACGATGACAGTTATTATGAGTTTATGCATTTTGATGTACTGAAGGTTGTTCGGAGTCCCGGATGAGATCACGGACATGACGAGGAGTCTCGAAATGGTCAAGACGTAAAGATTGATATATTGGAAGCCTATGTTTGGGCACCGGAAGTGTTCCAGGTGAAATCGGGATTTTACCGGATTACCGGGAGGGTTACCGGAACCCCCCGGGAGGCAAATGGGCCTATTGGGCCTTAGTGGAAAAGAGAGAAGGGGCAGCCCACAGGCTAGCCGGCCGAACCCCCCTTCCCTAGTCCTATTAGGACTAGGAGAAGGGGCCGGCCCCCCTCTCTTCTCTTTCTCCCGAAGAGTCCTACTAGGAATAGGATTTGGGGGAAGGAGTCCTACTCCCGGTAGGAGTGGGACTCCTCCCTGGCCTCCCTCCTAGCCGGCCGACCCCCTTGCCCCTGGCCTTTATATACGGGGGCAGGGGGCACCCCATAGACACACAACTTGATCCTTGAGATCGTTCCTTAGCCGTGTGCGGTGCCCCCTGCCACCAAATTCCACCTCGATCGTACCGTTGTAGTGCTTAGGCGAAGCCCTGCGTCGGTAGTACATCAAGATCGTCATCACGCCGTCGTGCTGACGAAACTCTTCCTCCACGCTTTGCTGGATCGGAGCCCGAGGAACGTCATCGAGCTGAACGTGTGCTAAGAACTCGGAGGTGCCGGAGTAACGGTGCTTGGATCGGTCGGATCGGGAAGAAGACGTACGACTACTTCCTCTACGTTGTGTGATCGCTTCCGCAGTCGGTCTGCGTTGGTACGTAGACAACACTCTCCCCTCTCATTGCTGTGCATCACCATGAACTTGCGTGTGCGTAGGAAAATTTTGAAATTACTGCGTTCCCCAACAGTGGCATCCGAGCCTAGGTTTTATGGTTTGATGTTATATGCACGAGTAGAACACAAGTGAGTTGTGGGCGATACAAGTCATACTGCCTACCAGCATGTCATACTTTGGTTCGGTGGTATTGTTGGTTGAGACGATCCGGACCAACCTTATGCGTACTCTTACGCGAGACCGGTTCCCTCGACGTGCTTTGCACATAGATGGCTTGCGGAAGACTGTCTCTCCAACTTTAGTTGAACCAAGTGTGACTACGCCCGGTCCTTGAGAAGGTTAAAACGGAGTCTATTTGACGAACTATCATTGTGGTTTTGATGCGTAGGTGAGATGAGTTCTTACTTAAGCCCGTAGCAGCCACGTAAAACTTGCAACAACAAAGTAGAGGACGTCTAACTTGTTTTTGCAGGGTATGTTGTGATGTGATATGGTCAAGGCATGATGCTGATTTTATTGTATGAGATGATCATGTTTTGTAACTAAGTTATCGGCAACTGGCAGGAGCCATATGGTTGTCGCTTTATTGTATGCAATGCAATCGCGATGTAATGCTTTACTAGATTACTAAACGGTAGTAATAGTCGTGGAAGCATAAGATTGGCGAGACGACAACGATGCTACGATGGAGATCAAGGTGTCGCGCCGGTGACGATGGTGATCATGACGGTGCTTCGGAGATGGAGATCACAAGCACAAGATGATGATGGCCATATCATATCACTTATATTGATTGCATGTGATGTTTATCCTTTTATGCATCTTATCTTGCTTTAATTGACGGTAGCATTATAAGATGATCTCTCACTAAATTATCAAGAAGTGTTCTCCCTGAGTATGCACCGTTGCCAAAGTTCGTCGTGCCCAGACACCACGTGATGATCGGGTGTGATAAGCTCTACGTCCATCTACAACGGGTGCAAGCCAGTTTTGCACACGCAGAATACTCAGGTTACACTTGACGAGCCTAGCATATGCAGATATGGCCTCGGAACACAGAGACCGAAAGGTCGAGCGTGAATCATATAGTAGATATGATCAACATGACGATGTTCACCATTGAAAACTACTCCATCTCACGTGATGATCGGTTATGGTTTAGTTGATTTGGATCACGTGATCACTTAGAGGATTAGAGGGATGTCTATCTAAGTGGGAGTTCCTAAGTAATTTGATTAACTGAACTTAAACTTATCATGAACTTAGTACCTGATAGTATCTTGCTTGTTTATGTTGCTTGTAGATAGATGGCTCGTGCTATTGTTCCGTTGAATTTTAATGCGTTCCTTGAGAAAGCAAAGTTGAAAGATGATGGTAGCAATTACATGGACTGGGTCCGTAACCTGAGGATTATCCTCATTGCTGCACAGAAGAATTACGTCCTGGAAGCACCGCTGGGTGACAGGCCTGCTGCTGGAGCAACGCCAGATGTTATGAACGTCTGGCAGAGCAAAGCTGATGACTACTCGATAGTTCAGTGTGCCATGCTTTACGGCTTAGAATCGGGACTTCAACGACGTTTTGAACGTCATGGAGCATATGAGATGTTCCAGGAGTTGAAGTTAATATTTCAAGCAAATGCCCGAATTGAGAGATATGAAGTCTCCAATAAGTTCTATAGCTGTAAGATGGAGGAGAACAGTTCTGTCAGTGAGCATATACTCAAGATGTCTGGGTATAATAATCACTTGATTCAGATGGGAGTTAATCTTCCAGATGACTGCGTCATTGAAAGAATTCTCCAATCACTGCCACCAAGCTACAAGAGCTTCGTGATGAATAATAATATGCAAGGGATGAACAAGACTATTCCCGAGCTCTTCGCAATGCTGAAAGCTGCGGAGGTAGAAATCAAGAAGGAGCATCAAGTGTTGATGGTTAGCAAAACCACTAGTTTCAAGAAAAAGGGCAAAGGGAAGAAGAAGGGAAACTTCAAGAAGAACAGCAAGCAAGTTGCTGCGCAGGAGAAGAAACCCAAGTCTGGACCTAAGCCTGAAACTGAGTGCTTCTACTGCAAGCAGACTGGTCACTGGAAGCGGAACTGCCCCAAGTATTTGGCGGATAAGAAGGATGGCAAAGTGAGCAAAGGTATATGTGATATACATGTTATTGATGTGTACCTTACTAGAGCTCGCAGTAGCACCTGGGTATTTGATACTGGTTCTGTTGCTAATATTTGCAACTCGAAATAGGGACTACGGAATAAGCGGACACTAGCAAAGGACGAGGTGACGATGCGCGTGGGAAACGGTTCCAAAGTCGATGTGATCGCGGTCGGCACGCTACCTCTACATCTACCTTCGGGATTAATATTAGACCTAAATAATTGTTATTTGGTGCCAGCGTTGAGCATGAACATTATATCTGGATCTTGTTTAATGCGAGACGGTTATTCATTTAAATCAGAGAATAATGGTTGTTCTATTTATATGAATAATATCTTTTATGGTCATGCACCTTTAAAGAGTGGTCTATTCTTGTTGAATCTCGAAGATAGTGATACACATATTCATAATGTAGAAGCCAAAAGATGCAAAGTTAATAATGATAGTGCAACTTATTTGTGGCACTGCCGTTTAGGTCATATCGGTATGAAGCGCAAGAAGAAACTCCATACTGATGGGCTTTTGGAACCACTTGATTATGAATCACTTGGTACTTGCGAACCGTGCCTCATAGGCAAGATGACTAAAACACCGTTCTCCGGTACTATGGAGAGAGCAACAGATTTGTTGGAAATCATACATACCGATGTATGTGGTCCGATGAATATTGAGGCTCGCAGCGGATATCGTTATTTTCTCACCTTCACAGATGATTTAAGCAGATATGGGTATATCTACTTAATGAAACATAAGTCTGAAACATTTGAAAAGTTCAAGGAATTTCAGAGTGAAGTTGAAAATCATCGTAACAAGAAAATAAAATTTCTACGATCTGATCGTGGAGGAGAATATTTGAGTTACGAGTTTGGTGTACATTTGAAAAATTGTGGAATAGTTTCGCAACTCACGCCACCCGGAACACCACAGCGTAATGGTGTGTCCGAACGTCGTAATCGTACTTTACTAGATATGGTGCGATCTATGATGTCTCTTACTGATTTACCGCTATCGTTTTGGGGTTATGCTTTAGAGACGGCCGCATTCACGTTAAATAGGGCACCATCAAAATCCGTTGAGACGACGCCTTATGAACTATGGTTTGGCAAGAAACCAAAGTTGTCGTTTCTTAAAGTTTGGGGCTACGATGCTTATGTGAAAAAGCTTCAACCTGATAAGCTCGAACCCAAAGCGGAGAAATGTGTCTTCATAGGATACCCAAAGGAAACTATTGGGTATACCTTCTATCACAAATCCGAAGGCAAGACATTCGTTGCTAAGAATGGATCATTTCTAGAGAAGGAGTTTCTCTCGAAAGAAGTGAGTGGGAGGAAAGTAGAACTTGACGAGGTAACTGTACCTGCTCCCTTATTGGAAAATAGTACATCACAGAAAACTGTTTCTGCGACACCTATGCCAATCAGTGAGGAAGCTAATGATGATGATCATGAAGCTTCAGATCAAGATTCTACTGAACCACGTAGATCAACCAGAGTGAGATCCGCACCAGAGTGGTACGGTAATCCAGTTCTGGAAGTCATGATGCTAGATCATGATGAACCTACGAACTATGAAGAAGCGATGGTGAGCCCAGATTCCGCAAAGTGGCTTGAGGCCATGAAATCTGAGATGGGATCCATGTATGAGAACAAAGTATGGACTTTGGTTGACTTGCCCGATGATCGGCAAGCAATTGAGAATAAATGGATCTTCAAGAAAAAGACTGACGCTGACGGTAATGTTACTGTCTATAAAGCTCGACTTGTCGCAAAAGGTTTTCGACAAGTTCAAGGGGTTGACTACGATGAGACCTTCTCACCCATAGCGATGCTTAAGTCCGTCAGAATTATGTTAGCAATTGCCGCATTTTATGATTATGAAATATGGCAAATGGATGTCAAAACTGCATTCCTGAATGGATTTCTGGAAGAAGAGTTGTATATGGTACAACCAGAAGGTTTTGTCGATCCAAAAGGAGCTAACAAAGTATGCAAACTCCAGCGATCCATTTATGGACTGGTGCAAGCATCTCGGAGTTGGAATAAACGCTTTGATAGTGTGATCAAAGCATTTGGCTTTATACAGACTTTTGGAGAAGCCTGTATTTACAAGAAAGTGAGTGGGAGCTCTGTAGCATTTCTGATATTATATGTGGATGACATATTGCTAATTGGAAATGATATAGAATTTCTGGATAGCATAAAGGGATACTTGAATAAAAGTTTTTCGATGAAAGACCTCGGGGAAGCTGCATACATATTAGGCATAAAGATCTATAGAGATAGATCAAAACGCTTAATTGGACTTTCACAATGCACATACCTTGACAAAATTTTGAAGAAGATCAAGATGGATCAAGCAAAGAAAGGGTTCTTGCCTGTGCTACAAGGTGTGAAGTTGAGTAAGACTCAATGCCCGACCACTGCAGAAGATAGAGAGAAAATGAAAGATGTTCCCTATGCTTCAGCCATAGGCTCTATCATGTATGCAATGCTGTGTACCAGACCTGATGTGTGCCTTGCTATAAGTTTAGCAGGGAGGTACCAAAGTAATCCTGGAATGGATCACTGGACAGCGGTCAAGAACATCCTGAAATACCTGAAAAGGACTAAGGATATGTTTCTCGTATATGGAGGTGACAAAGAGCTCACCGTAAGAGGTTACGTTGATGCAAGCTTTGACACTGATCCGGACGATTCTAAATCGCAAACCGGATACGTGTTTACTTTAAACGGTGGAGCTGTCAGTTGGTGCAGTTCTAAACAAAGCGTCGTAGCGGGATCTACATGTGAACCGGAGTACATAGCTGCTTCGGAAGCAGCGAACGAAGGAGTCTGGATGAAGGAGTTCATATCCGATCTAGGTGTCATACCTAGTGCATCGGGTCCAATGTAAATCTTCTGTGACAATACTGGTGCAATTGCCTTGGCAAAGGAATCCAGATTTCACAAAAGAACCAAACACATCAAGAGACGCTTCAACTCCATCCGGGATTTAGTCCAGGTGGGAGACATAGAGATTTGCAAGATACATACGGATCTGAATGTTGCAGACCCATTGACTAAGCCTCTTCCACGAGCAAAACATGATCAGCACCAAGGCTCCATGGGTGTTAGAATCATTACAGTGTAATCTAGATTATTGACTCTAGTACAAGTGGGAGACTGAAGGAAATATGCCCTAGAGGCAATAATAAAGTTATTATTTATTTCCTTACATCATGATAAATGTTTATTATTCATGCTAGAATTGTATTAACCGGAAACATAATACATGTGTGAATACATAGACCAACAGAGTGTCACTAGTATGCCTCTACTAGACTAGCTCGTTAATCAAAGATGGTTATGTTTCCTAACCATGAACAAGGAGTTGTTATTTGATTAACGAGGTCACATCATTAGTAGAATGATCTGATTGACATGACCCATTCCATTAGCTTAGCACCCGATCGTTTAGTATGTTGCTATTGCTTTCTTCATGACTTATACATGTTCCTGTAACTATGAGATTATGCAACTCCCGTTTACCGGAGGAACACTTTGGGTACTACCAAACGTCACAACGTAACTTGGTGATTATAAAGGAGTACTACAGGTGTCTCCAATGGTAGATGTTGGGTTGGCGTATTTCGAGATTAGGGTTTGTCACTCCGATTGTCGGAGAGGTATCTCTGGGCCCTCTCGGTAATGCACATCACATAAGCCTTGCAAGCACTGCAACTAATAAGTTAGTTGTGAGATGATGTATTACGGAACGAGTAAAGAGACTTGCCGGTAACGAGATTGAACTAGGTATTGGATACCGACGATCGAATCTCGGGCAAGTAACATACCGATGACAAAGGGAACAACGTATGTTGTTATGCGGTCTGACCGATAAAGATCTTCGTAGAATATGTAGGAGCCAATATGGGCATCCAGGTCCCGCTATTGGTTATTGACCGGAGACGTGTCTCTGTCATGTCTACATTGTTCTGGAACCATAGGGTCCGCACGCTTAACGTTACGATGACAGTTATTATGAGTTTATGCATTTTGATGTACCGAAGGTTGTTCGGAGTCCCGGATGAGATCACGGACATGACGAGGAGTCTCGAAATGGTCGAGACGTAAAGATTGATATATTGGAAGCCTATGTTTGGGCACCGGAAGTGTTCCGGGTGAAATCGGGATTTTACCGGATTACCGGGAGGGTTACCGGAACCCCCCGGGAGGCAAATGGGCCTATTGGGCCTTAGTGGAAAAGAGAGAAGGGGCAGCCCACAGGCTAGCCGGCCGAACCCCCCTTCCCTAGTCCTATTAGGACTAGGAGAAGGGGCCGGCCCCCCTCTCTTCTCTTTCTCCCGAAGAGTCCTACTAGGAATAGGATTTGGGGGAAGGAGTCCTACTCCCGGTAGGAGTGGAACTCCTCCCTGCGCCTCCCTCCTAGCCGGCCGACCCCCTTGCCCCTGGCCTTTATATACGGGGGCAGGGGGCACCCCATAGACACACAACTTGATCCTTGAGATCGTTCCTTAGCCGTGTGCGGTGCCCCCTGCCACCAAATTCCACCTCGATCGTACCGTTGTAGTGCTTAGGCGAAGCCCTGCGTCGGTAGTACATCAAGATCGTCATCACGCCGTCGTGCTGACGAAACTCTTCCTCCACGCTTTGCTGGATCGGAGCCCGAGGAACGTCATCGAGCTGAACGTGTGCTAAGAACTCGGAGGTGCCGGAGTAACGGTGCTTGGATCGGTCGGATCGGGAAGAAGACGTACGACTACTTCCTCTACGTTGTGTGATCGCTTCCGCAGTCGGTCTGCGTTGGTACGTAGACAACACTCTCCCCTCTCGTTGCTGTGCATCACCATGATCTTGCGTGTGCGTAGGAAAATTTTGAAATTACTGCGTTCCCCAACATTTTCAACGTGAAGGTTGCTCAGAACGACGAGACGAATCTGGATACGCAGCCATTCGTCCGCCATGCATCCCTAGCATGAAAACACGCAACTTTCCCCCTCCGGTTCATCCGTCCGAAAATGCAAAACACTGGGAATACTTTCCCGGATGTTTCCCCCCTTCACCGATACCACCTCATACCATGTTAGGGCACACCTAGCATCACGCTTTGTCATGTCATACATCGTCATGCATCTATTTGCTTGATATTTATTGTTTCTTCCCCCTCTTCTCTCGCTAGACACCGAGACCGACGCCGCTGCTACCCAGTATGACTACGGTGTTGATGACCCCTCTCTCTTGCCAGAGCAACCAGGCAAGCCCCCCCCCCCCTTTGATCACCAGATATCGCCTACTCTTCTCTATACTACTTGCATTAGAGTAGTGTAGCATGTTACTGCTTTCCGTTAATCCTATTCTGATGCATAGCTTGTCCTTGCTACTACTGTTGTTACCTTTACCTGCTATCCTAATGCTTAGTATAGGATGCCAGTGTTCCAACAGTGGCCCTACACTCTTGTCCGTCTGCCATGCTATACTACTGGGCCGTGATCACTTCGGGAGGTGATCACGAGCATATGCTATATACTTTATACTGAACATTACTTGCGATAATGTTCGGAGTTGCGAGTTGAAGGGGCAGGTGGCTCCATCCCGGTAGAGGTGGCCCTGGGTTCCCGACGGCCCCCAACTGTTACTTTCTGGCGGAGCGACAGGGCAGGTTGAGATCACCTAGGAGAGAGGTGGGCCTGGCCCTGGTCGGCGTTCGTGGTTATTTCAAGATAACACGTTTAACGAGATCTTGGTATTTGATCTGAGTCTGGCCACTGACATATGCGCACTAACCATCTACGCAGGGACAGTTATGGGCACTCGACATCGTGGTATCAGCTGAAGCCTTCGTGACGTCAGCGACTGACCGGTGCGTGCCGGGTTGGACTGGAATGCCTAATCTTGTATAAGGGAGGCTAGGTCTGCTCACCGGCCGCGTACGCAACGGCCCGGTGTGCAATGGGCGATGGGCCCAGACCCCTGCGCCATAGGATTTAGACCGGCGTGCTGACCTCTCTGTTGTGCCTAGGTAGGGCTGTGACGTGTTGATCTTCCGAGGCCTGGCATGACCCAGAAAAGTGTGTCCGGCCAAATGGGATCGAGCGTGTTGGGTTATGTGGTGCACCCCTGCAGGGAAGTTAATCTATTCAAATAGCCATGATCTTCGGTAACAGGACGACTTGGAGTTATACCTTTACCTTATGACAACTAGAACCGGATACTTAATAAAACACACCCTTCCAAGTGCGAGATACAACCGGTGGTCGCTCTCTTACAGGGCGACGAGGGGAGGATCATCGGTTAGGATTATGCTACACGATGTTGGTGAACTTACCATCTACTCTCTTCTCCTGATGCAAGATGGAGGTTACCAGAAGCGTAGTCTTCGACAGGACTAGTTATCCCCCTCTTATTATGGCTTTCTGCAGTTCAGTCCACATATGATACCCTTATTCCATTTTATACCAATGCATACATATGTAGTGTAGCTCCTTGCTTGTGAGTACTTTGGATAAGTACTCACGGTTGCTTTGCTCCCTCTTTTCCCCCTTTCTATACTCGATTGCTGTGACCAGACGTTGGAGCCCAGGAGCCAGATGCCACCGTCGACGATTACTACTACTACTCGGGAGGTGCCTACTACTACATGCAGCCCGCTGACGATGACCAGGAGTAGTTTAGGAGGATCCCAGGCAGGAGGCCTGCGCATCTTTCGATCTGTATCCCAGCTTGTGCTAGCCTTCCTAAGGCAAACTTGTTTAACTTATGTCTGTACTCAGATATTGTTGCTTCCGCTGACTTGTCTATGATGGAGCTCTTGTATTTGAGCCCTCGAGGCCCCTGGCTTGTAATATGATGCTTGTATGACTTATTTTATTTGTAGACTTGTGTTGTGATATCTTCCCGTGAGTCCCTGATCTTGATCGTACACGTTTGTGTGTATGATTAATGTATGATTGAATCGGGGGTGTCACATCGGATGACGCAACAGACACGGTTCGCTCAAACTAACCATGTGCCAACACTACTACAGGATGCTGCTAACGCGACACTACGATCAGAGACCCTTCGAGAAACTGTGTGCGATGCAATAATCGCAAACGGTGGTGTATGAAAACTGTCAAAAAAAGGTTAAAACGTTTGCGATGGAGCATGCATCAAACACGGTTCAGATTTTAGTTGTGTGTGCGACGAAGGGAATACGGTTCAGTTCAACTAACTGTTTGCGATGAGGAGGAACAAAAGAAACGGGCAGCTAGATGAAGGCGTGTGCGATACACACACTAGTAGAAAACGGAGCTTTAAAACCGGTTTGTAAGTGCCTTTAGTGCCGGTTATGGAACCGGCACTAAAGTGTGGGCACTAAAGCCCCCCCTTTAGTACCGGTTCGGCACGAACCGGCGCTAAAGTGCCACCACGTGGCGTGAGCTCGCGCCCTGGTATGGGGGACCTTTAGTACCGATTGGTGTTACCAACCGGTACTAAAGGTTTTTTTGATTTTTTTTTTGAAAATTTTGGAAAAAAAATTTGATTTTTTTTCGATTTTTAATTTTTCTGAATTATTTGATGATTTAGTCTCTAATCACCTCTCTTAACTGCTCAAGTGTGGATCACTCATTCCAAATCATCTAACTTCCCGACCGGTCACCCATCCCTCTCACGACTCTAGCCCGAGCATGCTTAACATTCAGGTTCTATTCTCCTTCGTTTCCGAGTCTGCACTTGTTGTTTTCCTGACAATAGTAAGATGTCAATCCTATTAACCCTCAGGAGTTTAGCTTGAGCATGAAGTCACACATTTCACCGTTTTAGTTTGAAATTATTATTCTAAAAAAACAGTAATTATTTAGTAACGCTAATATTTCTTGAATAAGTTTGACCATAGTTTGAACATAGTTTGACCAGATTTGACCAAAATTCAAAAAATTGAAATAATTATTTAGTAACACTAATATTCTTGAATAATTATGTAGTAAGACTAATATTTCTTGAATAAGTAGTTTGACCATAGTTTGACCACAGTTTGACCAGATTTGACCAAAGTTCAAAAAAACTGAGATACTTAAAACGTAATTATTGCGTAATTATTTAGTAACACTCTATATTTCTTCAATCAGTTGTTTGACCGGTTTGACAAGATTTAACCAAAATTCAAAAAAACATAAATTAGAGCATATCTTTTTTTCCTTTTACAATTTTGTCATTTCAAAAATTGTCCTAAACCCTAAACCCGGGACTTAAAACGTCGGAAACTCTATGCTAAACAGTAAAAACTAAAGGTTTAAACCATAATACCTAACCCTAAACTCTGAAATCTAAACCCTAGCACTAAACACTAAAAACGTCTAAAAACGTCTAAAACGCCGAAAAACTCTATTTTCCCTTTGGAATTTTGTGATTTTAACAAATTGTCGAAACGGAAAACTGGTTGTTTCAGCGCATCAATCTTTTTGTTCTGCAAATTTTGATATATTATATGTTTTTTTTTGAATTAGGATGATTTAGTTATGATTTTTTCAAGTTTGAAAATTGCCCTATAGTCCCGGTTTGTGACTCCAACCGGGACTATAGGTTAGACCACTTTAGTGCCGGTTCGTGGCACGAACCGGTACTAAAGGTTGGCACTTTAGTACCGGTTTGTGCCACAAACTGGGACTAAAGAGGCTCGTGGGGCCCCGGCCTGACGCCAGCTTGCCACCACCCCTTTAGTACTGGTTCGTGCCACGGACCGGTACTAAAGGTTCAACACGAACCGGCATTAATGAAAATCCGTTCGAACCGGCACTAAAGGTAACATTAGTACCGGGCTAAAATCAAACCGGCACTAATGTGCTTCACGTTTGACCCTTTTTCTACTAGTGACAGCATACAGTTAACTCGGATGAATTGTTTGTGATTAGGCAACACAAAAGAAACAGGTAGCCAGATGAAGGTGTGTGCTATATACAGCATACAGTTCACTCGGATGAACTGTTTGTGATTTGGCAACACAAAAGAAACGGTCAGCCAGATCAAGGTGTGTGCGATATACGACATGCGGTTCACTCAGATGAACTATTTGCGTTGACACAAGAGAAAATAAACGGTTCAACTTAACAAGACATGTGTGTTGTACGATGGGATTGCATGCTGTTCACTCGGCCCTTGTCGTTAGTGTGTGACCTCTGTGGCAACTGTTCTCTCCCCAGGCGCCTCTTCGTGTACTGTGGGAACCGTCCATGGACTCTTATCCTTTCCCTCTCAATTTGGAACTGGTGTCGCACGCTAGCTCTTCCCCCTCCTCCATTTGCCATCACCCTTCCTTCTGCCATTGTTTGATCGTCTTCTCCATTGAGGGAACAAGCCGGAAACGACCCCATTATTCTTGCCCCGATCTGAATGATGGCGCGGTGGAGGAACTCATTGATCGGTGCGACGTCATCACCTCGGCTAGCATGGCAGGTTCGTTCAATACTATTCTCGACTCAACTAATAGCATCATTACAAGGAACCCAAGGGTCCAGGAGCGGTTTGATCTCCCCTATCTTCTTTGCCATGACCCTGCTGACTAGCGCGGGGACAAGGGAAGCCTCACCTTGTGTAAGTTGATGCCGCTTGATAATGATACGTATGATGTTAAGATGCCATCGCTTGAGGGCAAGGCTTGGGCAGGCGCAAATGGATATTGGGTTGTTTATATTGGGTACAATTACGAGTGGGAACTTGTGAATGTGTACACTCGTCACCTGGTTCCACTTCAAAAAATCTCAGATGACTGCCCAGAGGTTGAGTACACCAGTATTCTACGTGAGTTCAAATACGATCATGCTGACTGTCATCTATGGAAGATAGCAATTTATCGAGTTCCTAACCGCTCTTGGGGCAATAGGAATGCTTCTGTTGTCGCTATCTTCGACAAAGCTTGTTGCCGTCCTTCATGGTTTGACTCGATGGATATTGCTCAAAACTCAGTTTCTATACATGAATGAGTACTGTGATGCAATTCAATACGAGGGTCTTGTGTTTGCTGCCACCACTTGTGGCACTGTTTTTGCATGGAATCCTAAGGATTTCGATACATTTGTCTTCCACCATAATTATAATTGTTTCATCCACATGCATGTGGGTTAGCTAGTTTCCCTTCACTAATTAACCTTCTTGTGTTTCCAAGGTCCTGTGAACATTCCACCACTTATACTTGAAAATTTTATTCACGAGCATGAGGACGAGCAGGACCATATACTCAGTGGCGGCTGGCAACTTATTCCGATGGATCACCTCTTCTTGTCTGTATACGGGGCACTGCTGATGTTACTAAGGAAGCAGGTGTTGTCTCGTATGGTCGCACTCTTCGGACCTATTCCAAAATCCATTGCAGGGTATTCGGGATGGATACTAGTGCACCAGTGCCAACACCTTCTCCCTGGTTCAGTATTGAAAGTCTTGGGGGAAACTCACTCTTCCTTGGACAAAACTATCCAATGATGGTGGAAGGCGATCCAGCTACTGTTGACAAAATGTTACTACCATTTATGAGAAGCAACTGTATCTATACCTCGCACATTACTATGCTTCCATAGCATCCCAATATGGGTCCTGGCATAGGCCGCTTCAGCCTTGATGATCAGTCCTGCATTGGTCTCGAGACTGACAATAGCTGGCCCTTCCAAGAGAATCACTTCTGGTTCAAAGCAAGCGTTTCCAATGCCGA
The DNA here is from genome assembly GCA_034509565.1 of Triticum monococcum. Lineage (NCBI taxonomy): Eukaryota > Viridiplantae > Streptophyta > Magnoliopsida > Poales > Poaceae > Triticum > Triticum monococcum. The sequence goes on along the minus strand of CM067843.1, from coordinate 153,183,932 downwards.
TGAGTGGTTGACCTAAAGTTCAATTTATCACTTTGTTATGTGTTGTGTGAGAAAAACTTTACTATAATGTTTTGTTGGAAATGATCTATAATGCAACGTGTATCCTCGTTGTCGTTGTGGGTTGATGACTTGTTGTATGTAATCAATGGTACGTTTGCATATGCGTCCATGAACTCACGCCTGCTAGTGGTGTCCATATGAACAGTGCTAGTGATTTTAGTTGCAAAAATTAGATAGTGCTAGTGATTTGTAGCTGCATATTTTGACAAATCGCAGTGTTACAAGGTTGACAAATGGCAATGTTACTAGATAAACAAATGTCAATCTTTCCAGTTTCAGAAATGGGAACATACCCAAAATGACAGATATGCAAATCTTACCCAACTGTTTGTACGTGGTTGCACAGGGTTCATGCAAAACAACCGTTTGCGTTGAAGGGATGCAGAAATCCTACTCGGCACATTTTCCCTTGGCTTCCTGGGGAAGCTGTCGGTTTGCATACGGGTGTTCTAACTAAAAAGTTTGCGATGAGTGTTTCATATTTAAAAACCGTTGACTTTTTTCAAAAGAAAATCGTTTGATAAGTCTGTACATTAAGAGATAAAAACGCAAGTTCGTTCAAACCATATCTTTCATTCAGACACACTGCAAATTTATATTCATATGATCAAGAATCCGAGATACATTATTAAACCCCAAAAAACTATTTCTGATGGCGGCGGAGGCGGTGTGCTGCACCGTCGTTGTCGTTGTCGTCCTCCGGGACACCGTTGTTGAAGTCTTCAAGGCAGCACAAAATGTTCTTCACTTGTAAATCAAACATCATGTCGTCGCACGATCGACGGGTGGGGCACGGGAGGACAGCAACTGGCGCCGCTGAGAGGTAGCAGTCGACGGCAGTGTCCCATGCCGCTGAGGGGGGGGTGCACGGGCACGGGCGCGATGGGTGCAGCCAAACGCACAGGGACCAGCGCCGTGATGGGTGGAGGGGCACACACGGGGGCGGCAGGTGCAGCCAAACGCATGGGGGTCGGCACCACGGTGGGTGGAGGGGCGCGCACGGGCACGGGAACGGGTGCTGGCGCTGGCATGTACACGAGCTCGCGTGGGTCCGCGGAGACCTCGCTGACGCTCGCGGCTTCTTGTAGGACCTTGAAGTAGATGTGTCTAGAGGGGGGTGATTAGACACTTCATGCTAAAGTTGCAAGTTTTAAGCTTTTTGGGTTTAAGTGGAGTTCAAGCATAATTTCAACAATCACAATACATATCAAGCAAGTATGCAAAGAGTATATAGGCAGGGAAAAGTAAAGCATGCAACTTGCAAGAATGTAAAGGGAAGGGTTTGGAGATTCAAACGCAATAGGAGACACGGATGTTTTTCCCGTGGTTCGGATAGGTGGTGCTATCCTACATCCACGTTGATGGAGACTTCAACCCATGAAGGGTAACGGTTGCGCGAGTCCACGGAGGGCTCCACCCACGAAGGGTCCACGAAGAAGCAACCTTGTCTATCCCACCATGGCCATCGCCCACGAAGGACTTGCCTCACTAGCGGTAGATCTTCACGAAATAGGCGATCTCCTTGCCCTTACAAACTCCTTGGTTCAACTCCACAACCTTATCGGAGGCTCCCAAGTGACACCTAGCCAATCTAGGAGACACCACTCTCCAAGAAGTAACAAATGGTGTGTTGATGATGAACTCCTTGCTCTTGTGCTTCAAATGATAGTCTCCCCAACACTCAACTCTCTCTCATAGGATTTGGATCTAGTGGAAACAAGGTTTGAGTGGAAAGCAGCTTGGGGAAGGCTAGAGATCAAGATTCATATGGTAGGAATGGAATATCTTGGTCTCAACACATGGGTAGGTAGTTCTCTCTCAGAAATAGGATGCTGGAAGTGTAGGCTTAGTCTGATGGCTCTCTCTTTGAATGAAGAGGAGGTGGAGGGGTATATATAGCCTCCACACAAAATCCAACCATTACACACAATCTACCAATCTCGGTGGGACCGAATCACCAAACTCGGTCGGACCGAAAAGGTAAACCTAGTGACCGTTAGAGATTTCGATGGGACCGACTGGATCAACTCGGTGGGACCGATGTGCTAGGGTTACGGTAAATTCAAAACTCGGTTTGACCGATTACTCAAACTCGGTGGGACCGATTTGGGTAATAAGCAAAACAGAGAGTTGGCCAAGCAAACTCGATGGGACCGATTTCATATCTCGGTGGGACCGAGAATAATGCAATGGGTAACAGAGAGTTTGCAAGCCCATCTCGGTGAGACCGAGATCCCATCGGTGAGACCGAACTGATTAGGGTTTCTGGCAGTGGCTATGACAAGTGAAACTCGGTGGCGCCGGATAGGAATAATCGGTAGGTCCGAGTTTGGCTTAGGGTTTAGGTCATTTGTGGATATGGGAAAGTAGCTGAGGATTTTGGAGCATATCATTAAGCACATGAAGCAAGAGGCTCATTAAGCAACACCTCATCCCTCCTTGATAGTATTGGCTTTTCCGAAAGACTCAATGTGATCTTGGATCACTAAAATATAAAATGAAGAGTCTTGAGCTTTTGAGCTTGAGCCAATCCTTTGTCCTTAGCATTTTGAGGATTCCACTTTCACATCCATGCCACTCCATTGTTGAACTTATCTGAAACATACTAGATGAAAACGTTAGTCCAACAAGAGATATGTTGTCATCAATTATCAAAACCACCTAGGGAGCACTTGTGCTTTCATAGAGCGATAAACCTTTTGATCAACCGGTTCACCATCTTTGGTCAAGTCATTATGTCCACTAGTAGGCATGGGTGTAGACATACCTTTGCATTCTTGCATATTGATCTTCTTGAATAAGTCCTTCGTGTACTTTGTTTGAGAGACAAATGTACCTTCCTTAGTTTGCTTGATTTGCAAACCGAGAAAGAATTTGAGTTCACTCATCATAGACATCTCAAACTTTTCTGACATTAGCTTTACAAACTTTTCACTAAAGAGAGGGTTAGTTGAACCAAATATGATATCATCAACATAAATTTGGCATACAAATAGTTCTCCATTAACCCTTTTAGTAAAAAGAGTAGAATCAATTTTACCGATTTCAAAACCACTTGCAATAAGGAACTTGGTCAAGCATTTATACCATGCTCTAGGAGCTTGTTTAAGACCATAAAGAGCTTTGTGAAGTTTGTAAACATGATTAGGTTTCTTAGGATTGACAAAGCCGGGAGGTTGTTTGACATAAACTTCCTCCTCTATTTCACCATTTAGAAAAGCACTTTTAATGTCCATTTGGTACAAGGTGATGTTATGGTGATTAGCATAGGCAAGTAAGATGTGAATGGACTCAAGTCTAGCAACGGGAGCATATGTCTCACCATAGTCCATACCTTCGACTTGTGTGTACCCTTGGGCGACGAGACGTGCTTTGTTGCGAACCACCTGTCCATCTTCATCTTGCTTGTTGCGAAACACCCATTTGGTACCAATGATGTTGTGGTTGTCGTCGGGCTTCTCAACCAATGTCCAAACTTGGTTTCTCTCAAAGTTGTGTAGCTCTTCATGCATGGCGTTTATCCAATCCGGATCTTCCAATGCTTCTGCAACCTTCATAGGTTCAATGCTAGAAATGAATGAATAGTTTTCACAAAAGTTAGCTAAACGAGTTTTTGAGCGAGTGATTCTCCCGGTTTGTATATCATTGAAGATTTGCTCGACGGGATGATCTTTGGCAATTCTTGCTTGAACTCGTGAGAGATTTTGCTTGGGTCTTCGTTGAACATTTTCTTCAACTTGTTCTTCTTCTTGGCCTTCTTCATTGTTGACGTTGTCATTCTCTTGTCGTGGTGGAGAAGGGGGTTGTTGATGTTCGTCTTGATGCATTTCCTTGTCTTCTTCATCTTGGTGTGTCCCACTTGTGGATGTTTCCGTATCAATTCTTGGTTCACCTTGTTGTGAAGTAGAAGCTTCCACTTGGATGGATGAAGTTCTCTCCTTTACCTCCGTTGGACGAACTTTGCCTATGGGCAAGTCTTGGATTGCTTCTGAAGGGTCTTTGTCTCCTACATCAATTGGCAATTTCTCTACTTGCGAGCCATTAGATTCATCAAACTTCACATCTACCGTCTCTTCAACCTTTCGGGTGAAATTGTTGTTGGCACGGTAAGTGTGAGAGTTTGAGCCATAACCAAGTAGGAAACCTTCATGAGATTTAGGAGCGAACTTTGAACGACGATGCTTATCAAGAATGTAGCACTTTGAGCCGAATACTCGAAAGTATCCAACTTGGGGTTTGTTACCGGTGAGGAGTTCGTATGCCGCTTTGCCGAGTAGCTTGTGAAGATACAAGCGATTTGTTGCATGACAAGCTGTCTCAACCGCTTCTGCCCAAAAGTGCTTCGGCGTCTTGTATTCATCAAGCATCGTTCTTGCCATTTCGATGAGCGTCCGGTTCTTCCTCTCAACAACTACATTTTGTTGAGGTGTGTACGTAGCCGAGAACTCGTGTGAAATCCCTTCTTCGTCAAGAAAGGTGTCCACATTTGCGTTCTTGAACTCCGTTCCGTTGTCACTCCGAACCTTCTTAATCTTCACGTCAAACTGATTTTGGGCCTTCCTAGCGAAGTTTTTGAAGATCTTCTGGACCTGCGACTTGTCATTAAGAAAGAACACCCACGTAAATCTTGAAAAATCATCAACTATAACTAGACCAAAAGAATTTCCACCGAGACTCTTGTAGGCATTGGGACCAAAAAGATCCATATGAAGTAGCTCGAGTGGCCTCCTTGTGGTCATGATGTTCTTCACGGGATGCCTTCCTCCAACCTATTTACCTGCTTGACAAGCACTGCAAAGTCTATCCTTATCAAATATGACATCGTTAACTCCAAGGATATGATTTCCTTTAATAAGCTTGTCAAGGTTTCTCATGCCAACGTGACCTAGTCGTCTATGCCACAACCAACCTTTTGAGGATTTAGCAATAAAGAAAGTTTTAGGTTGTGCCTTTTTAGAGAAATCGACAATGTAAAGATCACTTCTACGCATATCGGTAAAGACCATTTTATGATTGTCTCGACGAAAAACTTGGCAATCTACCTTAGTAAATAGGACATTCAAACCGAAATCAGCAAGTCAAGATACTGAAAGTAAGTTATAGCCGAGTGATTAAACGAGCATTACATTTTGAATGGAACTATCATGTGAGATGGCCACCTTACCAAGGCCAACCACTTTACCCTTTGAATTATCACCAAAGGTGACATATTTTTGAGGGCCGTCATTTTCAGCAAGCTCACGGAACATCTCTTCATCTCCGGTCATATGATCAGTACATCCACTATCAAGAACCCATTGCTTTCCTCCTGATTCATATCCCCGAAGATTTGCCGTAAGACCAAAGTGTCTCATTGCATCATCAAGATTGAAGTCACTATCATCATCATCATCATAGTATCCATGTTCACCATGATCTTGTGACTCATCATTTGCTAGAGAGGGTAATTCATTAGATAAATGATCATCAAAGTGGTCACTTTTATGAATTCTTATAGCTTCTGATATAATATCACTAATGATTCAAACATCTCCTTTAGCTCGCTTGAGATTGGCAAGCTCAAATAGACAATCACCAAAACTAGGATCACTAGAGTTCATCTTAGTCAAGGCAATAGATTTATGGAGAATTTCATCCAAATTTTTCAAGGAATGGTCGGGAAATCGTTCCTCAAGAAATTTCCATATATTATAGGCACAATTAAGAGTAGGCAAACTAGCAATCAAATTTTTGGGCAATCCTCTAATGATGAACTCAATAGTTCTAAGATTGCGAATCATGTCAATATCTTCATCTAGGGTAGGATGCAAAGGATCAATGTGAGGTGCACAAGGGCTAGCAATATACTTATTCAAATGATATTGGTTGAAGATTACAAGCATCTCATTTTTCCTCTCATGAAAATACTCCCCATCAAGAATAGGCACTCTATGTCTAAGACTCCCTAAAGTAGACACATCCATCTTCCTTCAATGGTGATTAAACCAAGGCAATGGAGACCAAAGCTCTGATACCACTTGTAGGACCTTGAAGTAGATGTGTCTAGAGGGGGGTGATTAGACACTTCATGCTAAAGTTGCAAGTTTTAAGCTTTTTGGGTTTAAGTGGAGTTCAAGCATAATTTCAACAATCACAATACATATCAAGCAAGTATGCAAAGAGTATATAGGCAGCAAAAAGTAAAGCATGCAACTTGCAAGAATGTCAAGGGAAGGGTTTGGAGATTCAAACGCAATAGGAGACACGAATGTTTTTCCCGTGGTTCGGATAGGTGGTGCTATCCTACATCCACGTTGATGGAGACTTCAACCCATGAAGGGTAACGGTTGCGCGAGTCCACGGAGGGCTCCACCCACGAAGGGTCCACGAAGAAGCAACCTTCTCTATCCCACCATGGCCATCGCCCATGAAGGACTTGCCTCACTAGCGGTAGATCTTCACGAAGTAGGCGATCTCCTTGCCCTTACAAACTCCTTGGTTCAACTCCATAATCTTGTCGGAGGCTCCCAAGTGACACCTAGCCAATCTAGGAGACACCACTCTCCAAGAAGTAACAAATGGTGTGTTGATGATGAACTCCTTGCTCTTGTGCTTCAAATGATAGTCTCCCCAACACTCAACTCTCTCTCTCATAGGATTTGGATCTAGTGGAAACAAGGTTTGAGTGGAAAGCAACTTGGGGAAGGCTAGAGATCAAGATTCATATGGTAGGAATGGAATATCTTGGTCTCAACACATGGGTAGGTAGTTCTCTCTCAGAAATAGGATGCTGGAAGTGTAGGCTTAGTCTGATGGCTCTCTCTTTGAATGAAGAGGAGGTGGAGGGGTATATATAGCCTCCACACAAAATCCAACCGTCACTACTAGAAAAAGGGCTATAGATGGGATTGACAGTAATGGCGCACCTGACAAAGGGTGCGCCATTAGTATATACTAATGGCGCACCACCATTTAGTGCGCCATTAGAGTTGAAACTACTAATGGCGCACCCGGCCCAGGGTGCGCCATTAGTATCAAAAAAAAATTTGGAACTAGTGCGCCTGTCCAAACATACTAATGGCGCATCCAGACAAAGTGCGCCATTACTAGTTGTAACTAGTAATGGCGCACCTGTCGGAAAGTGTGCCACTAATGTTTTTTTTATTATATTTTTTTTCCTTTTTTGCAAAACTACTAATGGCGCACTGTCACACCGTGCGCCATTACTAGTTCAAACTAGTAATGGCGCACTAGGGGACAGTGCGCCATTAGTAAAAAAAATTTTGCCATCCACATTCCCTCCCTGGCCGGCCCCTCCCTATACCCTCTCTCTCCCTCGCCCTCGCCCTCGATCCCCTTCCCCTCTCTTCTCCCGACGCCGCTGCCCCGCCGCCTCGACGCTGCCCCGCCGCCCCGACGCCGCCTCGACGCTGCCCCGCCGCCCCGACGCCGCCTCGACCCCGCCCCGACGCCGCTGCCCCGCCGCCTCGACGCGACCCCGCCGCCCGGACGCCGCCCCGTCCACACCACCGTCGCCGGAGCACCACCACCACCCGGACCTCGTCCCCAACATCCTCCCCGTGCCCCACTCCCCGGCCCCCGTGAGCTCCCCCTCCTCCTCTCCCCCTCTCCCCCTCTCCCCCTCTAGCAGCTACTATTTGTACCTATTTTGTTTCATGCAGTACTGAATTTGTATGCCTATGCTTGATAATTTTGATTCATATAGCTTTCTAGCTCCTTAGGGGGGTTGTTCCTCTTTACAGGTGTGTTAAACAGGGCTTTGTGTGGTCATATGGAGTTTATTAGGTAGAGAAAGTACCTTGTGATTACTCTAATTTTGGACATATATCAAGTCTCACAAAGACATCTTCATTACAACACTCAGCTTATCCAAGACATCTTCATTACATTCTAGACAGGATAGAAGCCTACTTTGTTTAGAAACAGAGTCAGAATTTGAAAAGGAAAACCCTTAAGCCAAACATACAACAAGCATTGACAATATAAGTGGAGACACTAATTTTCTCAGACTTGTGGAGGCTCTAATCCTCAGGGATCATGGCTAAAATAATTTTCCATGCCTGATTAGTGGTTATGTTAATTAGTTTGTAAACTGTAGAGGTGGTTAGGCTCTGGTTAAAAATAAAAACAATAACAGAAGTTTTGTATTTTCTAAGTAAAAAATCCCAGTCAAGGACAAACTATAGAGGTGGTTAGGCTCTGCATTATTTGTTTTGTGCTTCAAGTGTCCCAGTCAAGGACAAACTGAGTGGTTGCAAAATCATATTATGTGGTCAATGTGGATTTACTATTTTCTGGTGATAGTTCTGAACTGGTAAATAAGTTAACATGCGTAAGTGAGACTTGGCATTTTAAAGCTTAGGGTCTTCAACTTCAACCATGAATTGGGATGATAATGTTATTTTCCCTTCTTAACAGAATGGTGTCATAATCAGAACAAAGCTGCTGCAAATGCATACCTTTTTTTACAAGTGCATCTGCACCTTCTGATCCATTTAGAGTTATCATAAATATATTTCCAAGGTTTTTTTCATTTCACTGTAGAGTCTTTGCTTCTGGACTCAATGCACATTCATCAGTCATAAGAGATAAATATTAGTAAGTCAAGGGCACCAGAATTTGATAATGCCTCTTTTGAGAAGTATGTCTATTGATTCAAAATTGATGATCATCTTGGTCTATGTCGGCGAGCTTGTGTTATGCACTTCTGCGTTTGACAAGTAATGACTTGCAAAGATGATGATCATCTTGCTAGTTTGCTGGGTTTTGTCTCCGACCATTGTGTCGTGATGAATTTGCAGGTACCCCGAGAGGCCCTTGAGTTTGCCGGAATGTCGATTAACTTCCGTTCCGGCAAATTCGGGTACTCCATGTGTCCTATTTTCAGCAAAGGTCATGCTGAAATTTTCCATGAATTTTAGCATGACTTTGCTAAAATTAGGACATATGGGGTACTTGCGACTAATGCATGGGCCGGGGTATCTTAGTACCTAATTAAGTAGGATCAACTGCCCCTTTATTCTTGCTGCATTACCATAGGTTTTAGGGTGCCTTGGTGTCGATAAGAACCTAAATGATGAAAGCTTAGGCTTTTAGGGTGCCTCGGCGTCGACAAACCCTAAATGATAAAACCTTGGCTTTTAGGGCGCCTCGGTGTCGATAAGAACCTAAATGATGAAAGCTTAGGCTTTTAGGGTGCCTCGGCGTCGACAAACCCTAAATGATAAAAGCTTAGGCTTTTAGGATGCCTCAGTGTCGACAAACCCTAAATGATGTAGTTTTGAATTATGAACGTAGGATATGTCATCATCGGACGACGAAAGTCTCCCGGCCGAGTGTGACTGGTGCCATGACGATCGAGGTCTGTGCGACATGCCTCACCTGGACGATGATCGGCGCTTCAGCATTAAGCTCGAGGAGACCTTCGAAGTTGAAACGGTACACAACGACAACAAGTGTTATTTTCATAATTAAGCATGACTTCAACTATTTCAATGTGTAATTTTCATGTGCTGATGAATAACTAAGTAGGGTTGGTTCGAAGACTATCAAGATGATGATCGTATGACTTGTTATGAATAACGAGTAGAAGTTGTATGATGATGATTAGTAGGACTTGTTAGGATTAGTATTACTTCCGACAAACTCGATACTCGCGGTCTTGAGACTTGTAATGTTTTATCTTTTTTCGGTCTTTTCAATTCGGAGACTAATATGATGAATTGTATTCGGAGACTAATATGATGAATTATATCCAGAGACTAATCTTCTATTGTATTCGATGAATCTGTTGTTGATGTGTGCTGTCTATATTTCGTTCAATTATACATTTTGTAACCTGTGCAAAAAACAGAAAATAAAAAAATAAAAAAAAACCTAATATTGATACTAATGGCGCATCACATCACAGTGCGCCATTAGTATGCCAAAGTTACTAATGGTGCATACTGCTGTTGTGCGCCATTAGTATGCCAAAGCACCTGGGTATACATGGCCCCTGGGAGGCATACTAATGGCGCACCGTGGGCTATACTAATGGCGCACCACGTGGTGCGCCATTACTAAAATATACTAATGGCGTGCTACTAATGGCGCACCACTAATTCGCCATTAATGGCCAAATTAGGTGCACCATTAGTAGGCCTTTTTCTAGTAGTGCGTTACACACAATCTACCAATCTCGGTGGGACCGAATCACCAAACTCGGTCGGACCGAAAAGGTAAACCTAGTGACCGTTAGAGATTTTGGTGGGACCGTCTGGATCAACTCGGTGGGACCGATGTGCTAGGATTAGGGTAAATTCAAAACTCGGTTTGACCGATTACTCAAACTCGGTGGGACCGATTTCGGTAATAAGCGAAACAGAGAGTTGGCCAAGCAAACTCGGTGGGACCGATTGCATATCTTGGTGGGAGCGAGAATAATGCAATGGGTAACAGAGAGTTTGCAAGCCCATCTCGGTGAGACCGAGATCCCATCGGTGAGATCGAACTGATTAGGGTTTCTGGGAGTGGCTATGACAAGTGAAACTCGGTGGCGCCGGATAGGAATAATCGGTAGGTCCGAGTTTGGCTTAGGGTTTAGGTCATTTGTGGATATGGGAAAGTAGCTGAGGATTTTGGAGCATATCATTAAGCACATGAAGCAAGAGGCTCATTAAGAAACACCTCATCCCTCCTTGATAGTATTGGCTTTTCCTAAAGACTCAATGTGATCTTGGATCACTAAAATATAAAATGAAGAGTCTTGAGCTTTTGAGCTTGAGCCAATCCTTTGTCCTTAGCATTTTGTGGGTTCCACTTTCACATCCATGCCACTCCATTGTTGAACTTATCTGAAACATACTAGATGAAAACGTTAGTCCAACAAGAGATATGTTGTCATCAATTATCAAAACCACCTAGGGAGCACTTGTGCTTTCACTTCTAGCTCAGCGATAGTGCTGGGCGACCAGCCTGTCAATGCTACGGGGATGGTCACTGGTGCGGGTGCGGGGATGGGAGCTGTGACGGGAGCGGGGTAGCAACCGCCGCGGCCAGCTCGTTCTGGGCCAAGTCCATGAGGCCCCATTCCTCCTTATTTTCTATCTCCTCCGGCTCGGAGTCGACTTCACTAAACTTGAAGACTAGTGGCAGATCATCATTCTGCGCCATGGCGGTGGAGGTCTGTGTGGGGGGGGGAGGGGAATGGAGGCGAACAATAAGGCTGCCCATATTGAACAGCGGCTCGGGCGCCATTAATGGAGAGGAAGGCGGGCGGCCATGGAAGTCAAAGGGCTCGCTTCCTAGTGAGCCTGTGCAGTGTACAACTCGCATGCTTCCCGATGAGCCTGCACATTGGAGGACAGCTTGCACGCCATTCGGTCAGGTTGCGCACCGGACTGTGCTCGCACACCTGCCATTCAGTCAAGGTCAAGTAGCTGCCCGCACGGCCCCTCCTACAACCATTAAAACCAAGACACGTGGCATCACGTGAATGGTTAACAGAACACAAACGGTTTGAATTATACAAACATTTGAGATATTAAACTGGCAGCTATTTTTTTCAAAATGACTTTGTTGGCTGTCATTATTCGAGTGCGCCTTCTCTCCAAATGGACACAAAAAATACCACATCATGTCGGGTGTCATTCCATGATAGCATGCCAAATTTCATGACTTTCAGATGAGTTTTGGATTTACTAGAATTTAAAAACCACGCATCTCAATGTTTTGTCGGCAATCAACGATGCCCCGGTGTATGAAATTCATTCCCATTTCTTACATGGGACCTAAGCATGCACCCAAGGACACAGATTTGATTTTTCAACCAATTTATATGCACTGGAGAATGTGCATGTAGTTCAAATTTGAATTATGCACATAAATGCATTGAAAACTTAGTAAATGCATAAAAATGTCCAAAAGAACTCCAAAAAATCACAAAAATTGACACAACACTCTTGTTGTTCTATGTTGACACGAGAACATTTTTGGAAACAATAAGAGGTAGTGGATATCGTTTCGTCCCCAAAGGTGGGACGTTCCCTATCGAAACGATGATGCTTGTTGTGAGAAGCTCCGGTTTGTGAGAAGCATATACCCAAACCTGCCCCAAACGGGACAATTTTTTACCATGGCATGTTGATGCCGCTCCATGAAAGCACGCCAAGTTTCATGAATTTCAGACAAATTTTGGATTACTAGAATTTAAAAACAAGGCATCTCAATGTTTTGCCGGCAATCAACGGTGCCCTGGTGTTTGAAATTCATTCCCATTTCTTGCATGGGGCCTAAGCATGCACCCAAGGACACATATTTGATATTTTAACCAATTTATATGCACTACAGCATGTGCATGTAGTTCAAATTTGAGTTATGCACATAAATGCATTGAAAAATCAGTTAATGCATAAAAATGTCCAAACAAACCCCGAAAAATTCCAAAAATTGACTCAACACTCCTGTTGTTCTATGTTGACATGATTTGAAAGCAATAAGAGGCAACGGATATCGTACCGTCACCAAAGGTGGTACGTTCCTATCGAAACTATCATGCTTGTTGTGAGAAGCTCTGGTTAGTGAGAAGCTTATACCCGAACCTGCCCCCAATGGGACAAAATTTTCACCACGGCATGCTCATGCCGCTACATGATAGGATGCCAAGTTTCATGAATTTCAGACGAGTTTTGGATTTACTAGAATTTAAAAACGAGGCATCTCAATGATTTGCCGGCAATCAACGGTGCCCTAGTGTTTCAAATTCATTCCCATTTCTTGCATGGGACCTAAGCATGCACCCAAGGAAACAGATTTGATTTTTCAACCAACTTTGGTTCATTGTAGCATGTGCTTGTAGTTCAAATTTGAATTATGCACATAAAATGCCAAGAAAACCCAGTTAATGCATAAAAATGTTCAAACGAACCCCGAAAAATCCCAAAAATTTACACAACATTCTTGTTCTTCTATGTTGACATGGGAAATTTTTTGAAGGCAATAAGAGGCAATGGATATCGTTTCGTCCCCAAAGGTGGGACGTTCCCTACCGAAGCCATCATGCTTGTTGTGAGAAGCTCTAGTTTGTGAGAAGCATATACCCGAAACTTCCCCAAATGGGACAATTTTTTTAACACGACATGTAGATGCCGCTCCATGATAGCATGCCAAGTTTCATGAATTTTGGACGAGTTTTGGATTTACTAGAATTTAAAAACCAGGCATCTCAACGTTTTGCCGGCAATCAACAGTGCCCTGGTGTTTGGACTTCATTCCCATCTCTTTCATGGGACCTAAAAATTCACCCAAGGACACACATGTGATTTTTCAACCAACTTTGGTGCATTGGAGCATGTGCTTGTAGTTCAAATTTGAATTATGCACATAAAATGCCTAGAAAACCATGTTAATGCACAAAAATGTCCAAACGAACCCCGAAAAATCCCAAAAATTGACACAACACTCATGTTGTTCTATGTTGACACGAGAATTTTTTTTGAAAGCAATAAGAAGCAATAGATATCATTTCATCCCCAAAGGTGGGACGTTCCGTACCGAAACCATCATGCTTGTTGTGACAAGCTCTAGTTTGTGAATCATATAGCCGAACCTGCCCCAAATGGGACAAATTTTTTAACACGACATGTTGATACCACTCCATGATAGCATGCCAAGTTTCATGAATTTCAGACAAGTTTTAGATTTACTAGAATTTTAAAAACCAGGCATCTCAACATTTTGCCGGCAATCAACAGTGCCATGGTGTTTGAATTTCATTCCCATCTCTTGCATGGGACCTAGAAATGCACCCAAGGACACACATGTGATTTTTTAACAAACTTTGGTGCATTGGAGCATGTACTTGTAGTTCATATTTGAATTATGCACATAAAATGCCTAGAAAACGCAGTTAACATATAAAAAAGGCCAAACGAACCCCGAAAAATTCCAAGGTTGAACACAACACTCCTGTTGTTCTATGTTAATACCAGAATTTTTTTGAAAGCAATAAGAGGCAATGGATATCGTCCCGTCCTCAAAGGTGGTACGTTCCCTATCGAATCCATCATGCTTGTTGTGAGAAGCTCTAGTTTGTGAGAATCTTAAACCCAAACCTGCCCCAAATGGGACAGAATTTACCCCACAGCATGTTGATGCCGCTCCGTGATAGCATGCCAAGTTTCATGAATTTCAGACGATTTTTGGATTCACTAGAATTTAAAAACCAGGTCTCTCAACGTTTTGCCGGCAATCAACAGCACCCTGGTGTTTGAAATTCACTCCCATATCTTGCATGGGACCTAGAAATTGACCCAAGGACACACATGTGATTTTTCATCCAACTTTAATGCATTGGAGCATGTGCTTGTAGTTCAAATTTGAATTATGCACATAAAATGCCTAGAAAACCCAGTTAATGTAGAAAAAGGCCAAACGAACCCCGAAAAATTCATTCCCATTTCTTCCATGTGACCTAAGCATGCACTAAAGGACATAGATTTGATTTTTCAACTAATTTGTATGCACCGGAGCATGTGCATGTAGTTTAATTTTGAATTCTGCACCTGAAATGGCTAGAAAACCAGTTTAATGTATGAAATGTCCAAACGAACCCTGAATAATTCCAATTCTTTTACAACACAAATATACAGTTGCATGTTCACTGCAGATAAAAGGTCTAGCAACTCAAACACCATCCATTGCCGCTGTGACCCCATTTTCTAATTCAAATCAAGTAGATTCCACACAGTTTATTCTCACCAACTGGGTGAGATGTAGTACAAAATAACTTGGAGCACTGTCGGTGTATAGTACACCTATGGCTTATGCGAGAAGGTGCGTCAGCTACAGTCCACAGCCAGTGTGTCAAGCAGGAAACATGTGCAAGTATGCACATAGTTGTCATTTCCAAAGCCTGTGCGATGTCAGAGAATATCACAAACGGTGCGGGCAAACTAAACATTTATGTTAGTTGCCTTATCGTACATGATTTGCAACCATGAACTATTTCGGATGAAGTATGCATCATAAACATTGCACCATAGAATTTCGTGTGTGATAGTTATCATGTACGACGATGTTACGACGGACTGATGTTTCGTAATCCTGTCCGACACTCGTACGATGATTAGCTAATATTCTTAATAATGAACCATTTGTGATGGGCCACACATCATACACGTTCTATAATAGTGAGCCGTTTGTGATGGGCTGCGCATCGTAAACGTAGCACCACAGAATACCGACTACGATGGCGATGCAAGCAGAAACGAGTAGGAGTACTGTAGGGTCCCTATCCCCGACGGTTTCTGGGTCGCGTGGGAAGGACCCCTATCGCACACACTCACTTGGCGATGGTTCGAAATGCCATCGCGGAAAGCGGTTAAAAAACCGTGTGTTTAGCACCGACGTGCACCAGTGTATGGCTGGTTCACGCCGGCAGCCAAAGACGATGAGGGCTTCTCGTTCCGCGTGCAGTGATAGTTTTTGTTTATGTTGTTGTTTTTAGGGATCTTTTGCTGTCTAAAAACATATATTGTTATGCAAGTCGGCTGACTTTCATCATTTGGGTCAGTCTACCATTTCAGGTGGTTGGATGAATATCCTATGTCTCCTAACCCTTCTTCCTCACCTCTTCTTCTTCCCCAACAGACCACCGCACAGGCCGCATGGATCCTCCCAAACATGCGGTTGGATAAACATATTGTATGACGAAAACTATGTGTTAGCGGTAAGATGGCTGAGTTTGGTTTGATCACATGCGGTAGCATGTTTCGGTGAGGGTGCGTTCCCTTGGTTGGGTTTGTGGCGTGCAGGAGCGACTGTGTAAGGGTGCGGTGCGACCGCGGCGTGCAGGAGCGACTGTGTGAGGGTGTGGTGCGACCGCGATAGCCGTGCGCAAGTATACCTCATTTTCATTTTGAAAACTGTAGGCAAGATTGGCAAAAATGTGTGGCGAAGTATGGCAATGCAAGGCCTAGACCCAAACATGATACAAGTACGTATGTGCTAGGAGTACTAATGTTAAAAAAGAAAGGCGGGGTTTTCCTTCGCAGGATTAATCGATACAAATCATCGTTTGATGCGTCAATTAATGCGTATTTTTTCTCCAAAGCCCAAAGAGCTAACCATATCATTCCTCATCGCTTGATAAATGCAGCGCCATGCAAACCAACCTTCTCACTTCCGCATGCATGCAAGGGTATGTTAATGTCCTTGGTTGCTAGTACAAGGCAAACCCCATCAATTTTGGCTCAATTAGTGTTACTGGCCTTTTGCAAATTGTAAATTTGATATACAGGCCTTGTGTACAAAAAAATGGAGGTAGTAACTATTTGACTTCCTTCCCCAATGCGGTGATGTCAACGGTATATCGAACGTTGTGGTTTGGCGAAGTGCGTTCGACGGAGAACACCATCGAGGGAGACCACGATAAGTCGTTTGCAAGTGCCGCCTGTAGGTCGAGATAACTGCCTTATTTGAATCCAGGAAGTCTGTTAAACCAAAGGACGTGTAAATGTACTAGTACTACTAGTACACAATAGCGTCGTCCGTCCATCTTAGTGCGGTGAGGTGGTTTCTCGAAGAAGAAGATGAAGAAGTGGAGTCGGCGAAGAGTGAAATGACGGTTGCTTCGTTCATGCTTTGTGATTTGACGCCTCACTGCTTTTTGATTTGTGATAAAAGGGACAGGGGAGTAGACTCTATGCTCTATACTATACATGCATCCAAGCACGGGAGAAAGAGGAGAGACGTTGCATTTTTCTATTCCTTCAATCAATCAATCAGGGAGCTTCGGTTCCATATTTTTGGCTTTGGCAGCACCATTCCCATTGATGCCAAAAGCTATTTTCACATTTGGCTACACATTGTGGATGCCCTTAACCGTACCACTTGGTTTTGCTCCTGTGTGCTGTATATACAAATCTCAAGTATATTGATCTAAAAAATTATAGAATCAAGAATACTAAAAAGGAGGTGATTTTGCCACGCGAATGGCGGGGGAGGTTTATTATTTTTAGAGAATGTTGGGCTGGCGGTTTCTTAACATGCGGTCCCACGTGGCAGTGCTTTACCAAGCCGATCCGCGTCCCACATGAGGGAGAACAACAACAGAGGCAACACGTGGTTAACTTGAACAAGATGAGGGAGAAGCGGATTTAGCAACGATTGAAATGATGGTTGCTTCGTCCCTCCAACTTATTCTTTTAACATTATTACTTCGTCCCTCCAACTTAACTGCGGAAAAGGTGCAGCTTTGTGATTTGACACCTCATTCACTACAAAAAAGACACATCCGTGACATTTTGGGCGGAACAAATTTTTTTTCCTGTCATGCTTATGACACTTCTATGACGATAATTGTGAAAAAACCTGGTATCATCATAGATGTGGTGGGCTCCTACTTCTAGGACAAAAAATCATGACAGAAATTGAGCTTATCGTCCTGGGCAGGCCGGAGACGCAGCTGCATGAAATTCTTTGGGCTGTGCATGACGGAAAAAACCGTGGTAGAAGTGAGGACGTGGAAAATATCAGGGAGTTCCTGGTTACTGTGGGTTGTCGGGGGCTGAGCGATGCGCGTTTCTCTCATACACATACGCGTGTGTGTGCGAGGCGTTGCGCTCTAACTGAACCCGAGCTATTGCACTAGCTACGTTACTGAACCCGAGCAATCGATCCCTTGCTGTTAACTGAAGCAAATCGATGCTGCCTTTGGATGAATAGTGTACGTTGTTGGGGGGGGGGGCTGGATGAAAAGTTCCTGGTGGGGGTTGGATGAACAGGACCCCGTCGTAGTAGAAGCTGTTACCGCTGGATGAACATGACCCCGATCGAGCCGGTTGGGGGTGGATGAAGAGGACCCCGTGGAGGGCTGGATGAACAGGACCCCATGGAGGGCTGGATGAATAGGACCCCATGGAGGGCTGGTTGAACAGTAGCCGGTAGAGGGCTAGATGAACAGTAGCCCATGGAGGGGTGGTTGAACAGGACCCCATGGAGAAGGCTGGTTGAACAGTAGCCGATGAAGGAGTGGTGGAGGCTAGATGAACAGGAGCCCGTTGGTGAACAGTCGCAGGTGGAGGCTGGAGGAGGTCGACGGTGGATGAATAGTAGCCCGTGGATGTTGGAGGAGGTCGACGGTGGAGATGAATAGTATCCCGTGGAGTCCCGTTTTGTGGTACGCCACACCCCTCCCGATGAACAGGACCCCCGTTTCGACCGTAGCGCTCCAACACAAGTCCGTTTCCTCCATTTTGTAGTAAGCCACACGCCTACCGATCAACAGGACCCCGTTTCGACCGTAGGAGGTCCAAGAGAAATACGTTTCCTCCGTTTTGCAGTATGCTAGACCCCTCCCGATGAACAGGATCCCGTTACGACCGTGGCCGATCTAACACAAGGTTGTTTCCTCCGTTATGTGATACACTAGGCCTCGTTTCCAACGGCTGTTCCGTCCAAGCCGGTTGGCTCCCGATGAACACGACATATTCCGTTGCCTCCCCATGAACACGACGATGTTTCTCCATTCCGGCATAGCCGGTTCGCTGCCTGATGTACAGGACGCTGTTCCTCCCGTCCCTTGCCTCTCCAAGTACACAAGCCATGGCCGTCCGTATATATATGCGCGAGTACACCCTCAAGACCCCGCCCGTATGTACGTACATGGCCGTATTTTTTTCCCTGTGGCTGTTGTTGGAAATATGCCCTAGAGGCAATACTAAAAGCATTATTATTATATTTCCTTATTCATGATAATTGTCTTTATTCATGCTATAATTGTGTTATCCGAAAATCATAATACATGTGTGAATAATAGACACCAACATGTCCCTAGTAAGCCTCTAGTTGCCTAGCTCGTTGATCAACAGATAGTCATGGTTTCCTGACTATGGACATTGGATGTCATTGATAACGAGATCACATCATTAGGAGAATGATGTGATGGACAAGACCCAATCCTAAACATAGCATAAGATCGTATAGTTCGTTTGCTAGAGTTTTTCCAATGTCAAGTATCCTTTCCTTAGACCATGAGATCGTGTAACTCCCGGATACCGTAGGAGTGCTTTGGGTGTACCAAACGTCACAACGTAACTGGGTGACTATAAAGGTATACTACGGGTATCTCCGAAAGTGTCTGTTGGGTTGACACGGATCAAGACTAGGATTTGTCACTCCGTATGACGGACAGGTATCACTGGGCCCACTCGGTAATGCATCATCATTATGAGCTCAAAGTGACCAAGTGTCTGGTCACGGGATCATGCATTACGGTACGAGTAAAGTGACTTGCCGGTAACGAGATTGAACAAGGTATTGGGATACCGACGATCGAATCTCGGGCAAGTAACATACCGATTGACAAAGGGAATTGTATACGGGGTTGCTTGAATCCTCAACATCATGGTTCATTCGATGAGATCATCAAGGAGCATGTGGGAGCCAACATGGGTATCCAGATCCCGCTGTTGGTTATTGACCGGAGAGCAATCTCGGTCATGTCTACATGTCTCCCGAACCCGTAGGGTCTACACACTTAAGGTTCGGTGACGCTAGGGTTGTAAAGATATGTATATGCAGTAATCCGAAAGTTGTTCGGAGTCCCGGATGAGATCCCGGACGTCACGAGGAGTTCCGGAATGGTCCCGAGGTAAAGAATTATATATAGGAAGTGCAGTTTCGACCATCGAGAAAGTTTCAGGGGTCACTGGTATTGTACCGGGACCACCGGATGGGTCCCGGGGGTCCACCGGGTGGGCCACCCATCCCGGAGGGCCCCATGGGCTGAAGTGGGAGGGGAACCAGCCCTTAGTGGGCTGGTGCGCCCCCTAGGACCAACCCCTGCGCCTAGGGTTGGAACCCTAGGGTGGGGGGCGCCCCACTTGCCTTGGGGGGCACTCCACCCCCCTTGGCCGCCACCCCCCTTGGAGATTGGATCTCCCAAGGGCCGGCGCCCCCCAGGGGCCTATATAAAGGGGGGAGGGAGGGGGCAGCCGCACCCTTGCATCTTGGCGCCCCCCTCTCCCCTGCTACACCTCTCCCTCTCGCGCAGACGCTCGCCGAAGCCCTGCTGCACGTGACAACTGCATCCACCACCACGCCGTCGTGCTGCTGGATCTTCATCAACCTCTCCTTCCCCTTGCTGGATCAAGAAGGAGGAGACGTCATCCACTCCGTACGTGTGTTGAACGCGGAGGTGCCGTCCGTTCGGCGCTTGGTCATCGGTGGTTTGGATCACGGCGAGTACGACTCCATCATCCACGTTCTAGTGAACGCTTCCGCTCGCGATCTACAAAGGTATGTAGATGCATCCGATCACTCGTTGCTAGATGAACTCATAGATGGATCTTGGTGAAACCGTAGGAAAATTTTTGTTTTCTGCAACGTGCCCCAACAGCTGTATGTACATGTACATGACTTAGACGGGAGTTTGTGAACTGATATGTCAGGTGCTCTACAACGACACGTGCTGCTACTTACTGAGCCATGGTTCATACTTGCAGAGAGACCGATCGACCAGTATGTATGTACACGTTCACGACTAGAATGACAACGCTACGTACGCTTCGACCAGGTGGGTCCCGACTGTCAGGCACTTCCTTGCCTGCGAAGATGTAGCTGGTGGGTCCCAGCTGTTAGGGGGGAAACATTTTTTCAAGAAATACGGTGGGCCATCCGGTGGGACCCTGCTGTCAGGTGGATGAATCATTATTTTCTACGTAATAAGGAGGCACTTCCTTGCTGCAGCCATGGACCCAGATGTCAGCCTCTCCACGTACATTACTCTTCCGATGGAAGTCAGTCATTGACCACATTGACCACGCCGCGCCGAGAGCACTAATACGGTGGACGACGGCGAGGCCTACGAAGGGGACGACGCGGAGCCGGGGAAGACGCGGCAATGGATGCCCATACAGAGAGGAGTACGAGGGTTCACTGGTTCGGCTGCGGTGTGAGGCTGCCGTCGCCGCAGGGCCTGGCCAGCGGTGGGAGTAGTAGGGGCGGTGAGGCCTCCGCGTTAGCACAGCCAGCCACGGGAGGCAGGAGCTGGCGGCACGACCGGCGCTGCTTTGGCTGGCTGGAGTAAGAAGAAAAAAGGTTGAAGAAGCACTATGGGATGGACATTGTACGGTCACTAGAGCTAGAATTGTTCATATTGACTAAGTTGACAAAGCCCTCCGTCCCCATAAACTTAGTAGGCCCACATGTCAGCCTCCCACTCTGCTAGCTCCCAGCTACCTGGGGGAGTATTCATTTTTTTGTGCGTAATAAGGAGGCACTACCTTGCGTGCGAAGATATATCTGGTGGGTCCGACCTGTCAGTGGGGGGAACATTTTTTTGCAAAATACAGAGGCCCTTCCGGTGGATCCCAGATGTCAGGTGGAGGAATCATTATGTTGCGCATAATAAGGAGGCGTTTCCTTGTGTGCGGCCGTGGACCCAGCTGTGAGCCTCTCCACGAATAGTCCACTTCCAATGGATGTCGTTCCTTGAGCACATTGACCACGCCGCATTGAGAGCACCAAGGCAGTGGACGACGGCGAGGCCTAGGAAGGGGATGACGTGGATCCGGGGAAGACGTGGTAGGGGATGCCCATGCAGAGAGGAGTATGAGGGTTCACTGGTTCGGTTGCAATGTGAGGCTACCGTCGCTGTAGGGCTTGGCCAGCGGTGGGAATAGTAGGGGGCGATGAGGCCTCCGCGGCAGCACAGCCGTCCACGAGAGGCAGTAGCATGCGACATGATCGGCGCTGCTTTGGGCGGCTAGAGCAAGAAGACCAGAGGTTGAAGATGCACTACGGCTGTTGAATGGACATCCACTGGTACGCGTCGGTCCTAAACAAATGGTTTTTAACCCCTTTCCAAGACGACATTTGGAACCATCGCCAAGTGAGTGTGGGCGATTGGGGGGGGTCCTTCCCACACGATCTAGAAATCATCGGGGATAAGCCCTCCTGGGACATAGGCTGGGGTCGTGTGCGATCAGGCAAGTCATCGAAACCCAAGCATTTCTGTAGGTATGTACATCCCACACAGTAATCCAAGAAAATCATTTCCGTAGGTATGTACATCCCACACGATGAATCCTAGAAAAACATTTCTGTTCGTATGTATATCACACATAATCAATCAGTGAATACGTTTCCGTACTTATGTACATCCCGCACAGTCAATCCAGGGAAAATGTTTCCGTTCGTACATGCATCCCACATAGTTTTCTTTGTAGGCTCGTGTGTGAAAGGTGTAACTATCGCACACGGTCTGCCTTGGTTAAATGTTTGCTTTTATCAACTATATCACACACGATTTCATGAAGAAAACTGTGTGGCATTGGGCTATCCATCGCAAGCGCTTTTACTGCTAGAACCGTTTGCAAAGGTCCATGACACCTTTAGTAGGTTTATTAGTTTACAATTAATAATTCCAGTACGTAAATTCACATTTCATATCGAACAATTGTTTGCCAATTTCATATCAGGACCATAAATATATTATAACATCACAGTATGGTAGCTACATGAAAACAACATGGTACCACATATAGCTAGTTCAACTTCATAAGAACAATATATTCATTTCCCTAATCGAGATCATCCAGGCTTGTCTTATCCACCTCTGCTTTCAGTTCAGTAAGAACCTGTTTTGCACGGTCCAACTGGGAAAGTCCCTCCTCCTTCGCCAACACCATCTTAGCAAAGTCCGATTTAAAAAATCTGAGCTCATTTTCCACCTTCAACTTTTTACCCCGCATCTTCAAATATTCTTCAGCGTTGACAATAGTTTCTCTAAGCCTACGTATGTTCTCTTCCTCATACATGCTCCAGACCTTCGCCAGGCACATCTTCAAAGACTGTGGCCACTCTTGATCAACCCACTCTAAGTAAGAACACTTCCGTTCATCCTATAATATTTAAAACTAGATTAGTAACAATTGTAGGGGAAATCGTTTTATAGCAACATAGAAAATCACCAATGCTTATTTTGAAAAACTGAAGAAACATGTTAATTATGACATATCTTCTCAAAAAGATCAATGTGCAAATGAAATAATTGGTACTGAGACAACAACCAAATTCTGGAACATCAGAAGTTATAATTAACTACAACGATGCTACAAGTTCTTACTCATCTACAATAAATAACAAATTAAACATTTTGTGAGGAAGGTAAATATAACTGCAACAGCATCGCGACTGTGTTTGGATGACAACAAATTGATACTAATAGGTGTGTACATGCATAATTTTAGTAACATAGAACTAATAGCACTAAGGTCGTCTACTATGTATGCCAAAATTGGGCTAAAGACAACTGTTGCTACATCTCGCACCGGTGCCCTGCACTAGCGAGCCGATGCAGCGGAAAAAATAGGGACCCGGAATCCGGAGGACGTAGTTGCTCCAATGCCAAGTTCCTTCATGGCATAAAGATTTAGTATTTTACTGCTTGGGTGCTCGGATGTGTGAAGCAAAGTTGGCTACACAAACTGCTGAAGCGGTGCCAAATAATTTTCTAATGGCACCGTTGATGAGATGGCAACAATTTAAGATACTAGGTACAAACTGTGACACTGTCTTAGGATACGTTTGGTTAAAGGTGTGGTATGAATGGGTTGGGACCATGGCAGTGTCTGAATCACATCTAACAAATGATTTTTAACTACGAAAGATGGTCTAACCTTCTCTGCACATGCCAGAAACTTCCTCCCACTGTCCATAGAATCAAACGCAACTAGCTTCACGCATGGATATTGATGGAGACAACGAGCAGATAGATCTTCAGCCAACCCGCTCCATTCGTTGCCACTGATGGTCCTAGGGAGCTACAAGAGGAATAAATGACTCAAATCGACCGCCGTGTATAAATCATTCATTCCAAGTCATAGCCCGAGAGGGAGAAGAGAGGCATACCCAGGTGATGAATGAGCCGTGCGGTGCCTCCGGACCTTTCACTTTGAATGATTGTGTGCATCACAAAAGATTCTTCTACTTTACGCGCATGGGATGAGTTTGATAATTCAAATTTTGGTGGAAATTTCCCCGGGTACATCATTGCATAATTTAACATCGCTTGCTAATTTGGGCACACAAAAGAGCATACATCAGACAGACCATACTTACTGAATCGAGCAATTTTAGTAATTAAACAGAGCCAATTGACCTAAACATTGCTATAACAAAAGACCAACATTAAAAACAAAGCCTAAGTACGCATAATTTTAAAAAAATTGGCCACGGCGCTGGCCTATGCATCGCTAGTGTGAGATGAGATGTCGATGACTTGTCCTGCCGACATGCCACTGTTGGTGGACTCCGCGTCCCCCCTACTGAAGTCGACCGTGTCCTCGTCCTCGACGCCGCCCTCAAGGTTGTAGTACTCGTAGTAGTGGTTGTGCCAGAGCTCGCGTTGGTACTCCACCGCCGATTCCTCGATGAATAGACTCTTCTCTACCTCGACTTCGGCCACGCGCAACTCCTCCTCCCAGCGCTCCTCGATCTCCGCCGCCTCCTACATCTCCAGCTCCCGCTCGACGACCTCATGAGGAAGCAGGTGCTCCATGACCACTGCCGCCTTTTCAGACGTGGGTTGCATGCTGGAGTCTGAGGTGTCCTGGAATATCTTGGCGTGTGCATCCTCGATCTTGGCGTGGATGGCCTCGACCCGGGCCAGGGCAACATCGGTGGCATGGATGGCAGCTCAAGTGCTCTTGGCGTTTGTAGTCGCCGTTGCAGCAGCAGCTGCAGTCGTCTCGGCTACTGTAGCTACCCTGTCGGCTGCGGCAGACGCCCTCTCGGTAGAAGCGGGCGCGCTCAATACAGATGCGGCGGCACTCTCGGCGTAGGCGGCCACACTCTCGACGCAGGCGACAGCGCTCGGGCGGGGGGGGGGGGGGGACGCGACCATCGTACGGGCCTTCACGAAGCGTTTCCATGGTGTCATCTCTACAATAAGGGGTGCAGGAATGGGGGTCGAGATTCGTGAATTCGGGGGTTGCCGGCACTGGAGAAGACGAGCCAGCGAAGCTTAAGGAGGGAGACTTAAATAGACCCAGATATTTTCATCGCAAACGATTCCTAGAAAACAACTGTGTGTGATGTTGTAGATATTTTTATTAGTTGTGAAAAACGAATATGGAGTATAGTGGCAACTACTGGTGTTTTAAATGCACGAGAAATTTTGTAGTACTAATACAACTTTCATGTCAAGTTTTGGAAAATTTCAGGGGTCATTTGACCTTTTAAGACATTTAAGTGATTTTCTATCCATTTAATGACCGTAATTGAAATTTGAACTACATGTACATGCAACAGCTAACCATAACGGTTTGAAAACTCATATTTTGTGTACTTGTGTGCGATTTAATTCCATGTGCAGTATATTAGAAGGAATTTTCAAACATGTTGGTCTAACGGCTATGACACAATTAAGCATGGAGTGGCATGGCATTTTAATTCCAAAAAATTAAAAAAATAATATCAGAAACACATGGAACCTTGGTTGATGTAATGACATTCCACTAAGATGATGTAGAAAAAAATTTGGCATGTTTGACGAAAGTTTGGACACGCACCCCTCACAAACCGGAGCAAGTCACTAGAAGGCTTGTGGTTCTGAGAGGAAACAATGCATGTTTGATGACGAACGGGAGATAGCTTCCTCTTACGGGCTTCAATTTTTTTCTACGTTTAACGTGCAGTACTACAACTGTAATGTGAAATTTTGGAAAATTCTAGGGGTCATTTAACATTTGAAAGACATTTAAGTGATTTTCTAGCCATTTAATTCAAATTTGAACTACATCTACATGCAACGCCTAGCCATAACAGTTTGACAAATCATATTTGTGTACTTGTGTGCGAGTTAGTTCCATGTGCAGTAAATTAGAAGGAATTTTCAAACATATTTGTCTCACAACATGGACACACACATATGTATGCATGGAGTGACATGGCATTTTAATTCCAAAAAATTAAAAATATCAGAAATGCATGAAACCTTGGTTGATGTAATGTCATGCCACCAAGATGATATGGTAAAAAAATTGGCATGTTTGAAGAAAGTTTGGACACACCCCTCACAAACCGGAGCAACTCACTAGAAGGCTTGTGGTTCCGAGAGGGAACAATGCATGTTCGATGACGAATGGGAGATAGCTTCCTCTTACGGCCTTCATTTTTTTTCTACGTCTAACGTGCACTACTACAACTATAATGTGAAATGTTTGAAAATTCTAGGGGTCATTTGACCTTTTAAAGACATTTAAGTGATTTTCTAGCCATTTAATGACCATAATTCAAATTTGAACTACATCAACATGCAACACCTAACCAAAACGGTTTGAAAAATCATATCTGTGTACTTGTGTGCGAGTTAATTCCATGTGCAGTAAATTAGAAGGAATTTTTAAACATATTGGTCTCACGACATGGACACATGCATACGTATGCATGGTGTGCCATGGCATTTTAATTCCAAACAAATTAAAAAATGATCAGAAAAACATGAAACCTTGCTTGATTTAATGTTGTGCCACCAAGATAATGTGGTAAAAAAATTGGCATGTTTGACGAAAATTTGGACACACACCCCTCACAAACCGGAGCAACTTATTAGAAGGTTCATGGTTCTGAGAGGGAACAATGCATGTTTGATGACAAACGGGAGATAGGTTCCTCTTACGGCCTTTTAATATTTTTCTACGTTTAACGTGCACTAATACATTTGTCATGTGATAATTTGGAAAAATTCAGGGGTCATTTGACCTTTTAAAGACATTTAAGTGATGTTCTAACCATTTAATGACTGTAATTCAAATTTGAACTACATCTACATGCAACGCCTAACCATAACGGTTGGAAAAATCATATTTTTGTGTACTTGTGTGCGAGTTAAAAAATCATCAGACGATGTAAATATCTGGTGTTGAGAAAAGAAAATGTAAAGATCTGGCAAGACAGCTGGCCCCCACATGATTGGCACTCTATCTCGTGACTCGAGGTTTGGTAGGTGAGTGGGGGGTCATTCATCAGACATGGTTCTGCATTGGAAAACGTCAGCTGTTATGTTCACACACGGATTTTGGCGATTACGTTCACACACGGATTTTGCTGCGGGAATCGTGTGTAATTCAAACCACTGTACTTGTAAATTCTGGCGACCAGCGTGTGTACTGTCCCCGTCAATCTAGATTCAGGCCGCCAATAAATACTACCTTGCTCACGTCGTCCCTCCTGCAATCTCATCTACATCCTCCCCTCCCTCGCCCTCTGTCTCTCACTCTCAAATCTCTGCCATGGCGCCACCAGTCTGCCCACGCACCGACGAGGAGTCACCGCCCCCTGAGGACGCTCACTCGATTAGCAGCAAGGAGGACCCCTACGCGCCGCCTGACGTGGTTGCGCCGGACCCCCCAACTTTGGATTGGTTTTGGGGCCAGTACAATCTTTGTTTGTGGAAGTCACTACCACCGGCTGAGAAAGCCAGGCAAGTGGCGTTCAAGAAGGAGATGGCGGAGGAGGAAGCCAGGTACCATGTGGCCTGTGAAGACCGTGATGCTGCTTGGAAAAAGGAGGCGGCGGAGCTTTGGGGCGGGCGTGTCGTCGTGCCGAGGAGGTGTATGAAGAAGGGAACTTCGCGAGGAAGGTCATTGGCACTGGGCGCCTTGTCGTTGCATGGAGGTGGGCCGATAAGCTCCGGAGTGCCACAGAGGAGGAGCTCCGATGGGCGCCCAATGAAATGGCAAGATCGTCCGCGCGCATCCGCCAGCAAGAGGCAGATTGGTACGTCAAGCGCCGCGAGGTGGAGGAGGTGGAGTACTGCCTCTGCACTAGGAAGACGCCGCGCACCAGGGAGCTGCTGGCGAGGGGCTGCCGGAATACTGGCCTCAGGAGGGATTATTAGTTTTAGTATTGTTCGTTTTCAATTTTATGCATTGTACCTACTAGTTAAGTATCATCATGTATATTTGATTATATATATATATATTCTGTGATGAACTAATGAACAATTAATATATATATATATATTATGAATTCCATTTTCTATCTGTTTTTGTATACTAATTTGAATCTAGCTGTTATCATCCACATATACAGAATGGAAAGCATATATACACACATTCAAACAGAACATATAAGAATGGAAAATAGAGTACGCACATTGAAACAGAGTAATAAATAGAGCAATACTATGATTGCTATGAATACATAGCTATCCACGTCGAAACGAATTTTCAAAATAAAACACATCCATTAGACCATGACTAGCAGCCCATGCCTATGGTAGCTCTTGGCTCTGCCTGAACTCGTGCAGGCGTTCATCCAAGCGGTCGACACGCTCGCGATACATCTGGATGTGACGGCCATGTTCCTCTCCTGCGCCCAGGTGGACACCTGGCCCAAGGAGGCGGCCGTGCCTATGGACCAGTGTGTTGGCATCCAGCGGGCCGTGGACAAGGCGAATGGTGGCACCCATGCGAATGGTGCGGCAGGCATCCGGCGCAAGTATGGCGCAACCGGCCTCTGGTGCAAGTATGGCGCTAAGGGCCTCTGCCCACCCCTGGCGAGGAATGGGGGTACTAACCGGACGTGTACCCAGCTGCGACGCCGTGTCGACCGAAGGCAAGCGCCGATGGATCCACTCTTGCTGTGAGGCGCGCCGCGCCTCTCGCTCTGCGGCGCTCCAACGGTCTCGCCATGCGGCGAGCCGCAGCCCAACAGTGCGTACTCGCCTGGCTTGCTCTACGGCGCCCCATCGATCATGTTGTGCGGCAAGCTGCAGCCTATCGGCGCTGACATGCCTATCTTGATCCACGGTGCTCAAGCGCCATGTGCCAAAGGTCTGCCCAACCCTGGCGATGATGTGCTTCATGGTGTTATCCATCGCATTGCTGGGGAGCGCCTCGGGCTCGACGGGTCGTGACGCCTGCTCATTTTCCTCGTCGACGAGGTTGATGGCAGAGGCGGCGCTCTGGTGGGTTGGCATGCTTGGAAAAGGTGGATGTGCTACAGGCTGTGCTTGTCGGCTCCATGCATCGTGCGCCACCTACGCTCAATATCCTTGGGTGGCGGGAAACAGGTGAGGAAATGATGGGAAACGGTGGCGTGTTCATAAAACACCGTCAATTAATCGAAACTTAGCATAGAAGGAACATAGAGCTAGCACAAGAAGGAGATGATGATCAGATGAACACGGACCACACTAGGGAACCGTTTATGTTATTACTGGTATTCGCACACATTTCTGATTACATACCTCTTTGTCGTGTATCACACACATCTTTTTATATTGTTCTGTTTATGTTCTCTTGTGTCAACGCAAACAGTTCATCCGAGTGAACCGCATGCCTTATGTCGCACACACCTTCATCTGGCTGCCCATTTCTTTTGTGTTTCCTAATCACAAACAGTTCATCCAAGTGAACCGTATGTTGTATATCGCACACACCTTCATCTGGTTGCCCTATTCTTTTGTGTTGCCTAAACACAAATAGTTCTTCCGAGTGAACCGTATGTTGTATATCGCACACACCTACATCTGGCTGCCCGTTTCTTTTGTTCCTCTTCATTGCAAAGAGTTAATTGAGCTGAACCGTATGCCCTGTATCGCACACGCAACTAAAATCTGAGCCATGTTTGATGCATCCTCCATCGCAAATATTTTGCACCTTTTTGACAGTTTTTTATAGCACCGTTCGCTATTATGGCATCGCACACAGTTTCGTCGAAGGGTCTCTGATCGTAGTGTCGCGTTAGCAGCAACCTGTAGTAGTGATCGTACAGTCACTGGAGCTAGAATCGTTCATTATTGACTAAGTTGACAAAGCACTCCGTCCTCGTCAAATTAGTAGGCCCATAGTTCAGCCTCCCACTATGGTGGGTCCCAGCTAGTAGGGGGTATTCATTTTTTTGTGCGTAATAAGGAGGAACTTCCTTGCATGCGAAGATATAGATGGTGGGTCCGACATGTCAGCGGTGGGGGACGTTTTTTTCACAAATACAGTGGCCCTTCCAGTCGGTGCCGGTTGTCAGGTGGAGGAATCGTTATTTTGCGTGTAATAAGGAGGCATTTCTTTGCGTGCGGCAGTGGACCCAGCTGTCAGCCTCTCCCTGTACAGTCCACTTCATGTGGATCTCGTTCGTTGACCATGTTGAGCACTCCGCGCCGAGCGCATCCAAGGTGGTGGACGACGACGAGGCCCCGGATAGGAACCCGCCGGACATGGGAAGATGCGGGAGTGGAGTCGCAGAGGGAGAGGTGTACGAGGGTTAACTGGTTCTGGTGCGGTGTGGTTCGGCAATCGGTGGAGAAGAACAGGAGGTGTGGAGGGGTGGAGGGATGGCCTGGCCGGCGGTGGGGTAGCGCTTCACCGCGAAGCGTGCTAAGCAGAGCTGCTAGTAGTAGGAGGCGGGAGCAGGTGGTCCCGGCGGTGCTAGAGGAAGAAGACGAGAGACTGAAGATGGATGTCAGTCGTTCGATGTAAATCCAATGGCTAACGATGTCAGAATCATTTGTTGACTAAGCTGACAATGACTTGCGTTGGCATCGACCTATTGGCCCACATTTTAGCCTTCAAAAATGTGGCACGTATTCAACCCATTTTTTAGAATTTATAGTAAACTTGATTTTTTTAGAATTACCGTCCATTTGCTAGGCTGGGTGAACAAATAATGTAGCGTCCATGCGGACCATTTATTTTTTCCTAAGAATTACATGCCATTTGCACTTTCTTGAAATACATGATTTTGCTGGTTGATTCTAATTATAATGTTGGGTTGGGCGCAACAATGTTATCAAAAAATAACCAGGGGCTGAGCATTTTGTTATAAATATATTTAAATAATACGTGATTTGTTATTACATTGGTCCTTCAATCTGACCAAGCTTTTGTACACAATCACCAGGACTTTCGTTGCCAAAAAAATCTAGGATTTTATTGTTAAGAAATTATTTTTATAAGTTAATAAGATGTGGGATATTCTTTTCTTACATATGTAAGTATCTGTTAAATATATGATGACAATAACAATAATGTGTAATAACATATAAAATAATTTAAATATATATTATATAGTTAGAAAGGAAACATAAGTTGGACCAGGTGTTCCTATTCTTATATAGAAAAATAGAACAGACCTCTGCGTTTTCTTCAGAAAAAATACATAAATTGGGTTGTTGATGTTTTAGTAAAAATAAAACCTCGGATGGGAGGTCCATAGGCCGGCCGATACATGACGGCCCGCAACAAAATATAAAACGGCATGTCGTGGGTTGCACATGTTAAAAACGAAAGCTTAGACGGGGCAGCCCACAACCTAGATGATACTTGCTGCCCCAGTGATAATAAATGATACATGCCAGCTCCCCGGCTTCATTTTCAATTTTTCTCCTTTAGTAACTATATTGAAGCACCTAAAAAGATGTAACTATGTTGACAAACTCGTGGGACCCAATGTCACTATATCATTACGAGGAAGTATTTTTTAATGAGGCACTTGCTTGCATACGGCCAAAGACCTGGTGGGTCCCGACTGTTCGCCTCTCCACGTGCAGTCCTCTCCAGATTCCTCTCGTTCGTTCATCATGTTCACAACGACAGATAGCGGCGCTGCGGTGAGCGCCCAAATGCGCAGGAGGAGATCAGACCACCTGAGGCAGTGCCTTATTTGTAACACTACCCAACAGCTGTTCCGCCCGGGTTCGATTCCACCCGATGCAGGGAAAATATCTCCAAATTTTTTTGCCTCTTGCATTATTGACCTGTAGGTCCCCATTGTCATCTACGCACATCGCGTCCAACACTTGCCAAAACTTCGTCCCTCGTTTTCTCTATTTTTGCACACTCGACATTGTGTGGGCATTTTGAAAATAGCATATCTTTTTAACTGTGCATCATATGAAGATGTGCTATGCATGAATGTTGATCAACATGATGTTAACTGGGTGGTAATTCCATTTTTTACCATGAATGAAACTTCCAACATGATGTTATCCCTGTTTGAAAAGGCGGTGTTAATATAAATGCTCTGCCTCTGAAAGTTGCAGTTTCTTATCTGAAACTGAAACTGGAAGTTTCTTCTCTGAGAATCACATTGTCTGTAGTTTTATACTCCAATGAAACTACATTTTTTTAAGTGCTAAAACTAGATCTCTAGAATTCATAAAATACTTCATATGCTCAATACTGCAAATCTGAAATTCAAAAGACATTCACATCTGAAAGTACTCTCACAAAACACAACACAAAACACAATTCACAACCTGCAAATACTGACAACCCTAAGATCCTCCTGACAATTCACAACATGCCCGACTACTGGGCTGGGGCCAGTCCCCTCCTATTCCTCGATGGTAGACAGCTGCCCCATGAGACGATGTGAACGGCGAGGGAGAGGATGGCGGGGAAGCGTCGTCGGGCCAACTTCTTTTCTCCTCTTGCAGTTGGGTTCGGTCGACGAAGACTCCACCGGCTAGCTCTGGCATGACACCCTCACAAACGGCACCCTGTAGATGCTCGATCCTTCAATCTCTGGTGGATGCTCCATGTGGGATCAATACTCCCACCACCGCTCCCTCACGGTCGGATTCGGTGAATCTGTTTGCTCCATGGCCCACATGAGCAGCTCTATGTACTACCGTGCGACTCCCTTCGGGAGTATCGCCGCCTTTTTCCCTCTATTGCAGATATTTGGCTATGGATGTCGCTGTCGCCGCTAGTTGGTCCTTGTTGTCAAAGCAAGGCTGTATCTCCAACATCCTAGCTAGCTTCATAGGGTCGTCGTCTACGATCCTCACGTATCGGTTGTACCCCTCCATCGATCTACTTCTCCACGGCACCTTCACTCGCCGGCGGTGGTTTTTGAATGGAAGAGGAGAGGAGAATCGCTGGTTTTGGATTAGCATAGGAGAGGAGCGACGCTGGTTTTCAATTGGAACAGGAGAGGAGGCGCGGTGATTTTGAAATGCAAGAGGAGAGGAGCAGCGCTGGATTTAGATTGGAACAGGAGAGGAGCGACGGTGGAGAGGAGAGGAGCAGCGCTGGTCTTTGAAGTATTTTTTGTTTTGCGTATTTTGGGTCAAAGTTTGACCATGTATTGTATTTGACTCGCAAAATGTGAATGCATGTCACCGAAAATTGTATCGTTTGGTTCGTATCTGAATGTATATTATTTTTGCAATGTATAACATATATTTTATTTGTGAAAATCATGCCAATTATGACCCAGAATAAAAGGGAGACTAGTTATGTGGGGTTGCTTTCTTAATTGAAGGGTAAATTGATTTTGATTTTATCCAGTCACAGCGCGCCGGCCCTCTCGTCCAATCCTAAATCACTGCCGCATGCTCCTCTCCCTCTTCTCCATTGCAAAATCACCACCTCTCCTCTCCATAATTTCCATTACAAAACAACCGTCTCACCTCTCCATCTTCTCCATTGGAAAATCACCTCTTATCCTCTCCATCATCTCCATTCCAAAACCACCGTCTCGCCTCTCCCTCTTCTCCATTACAAAACCACCCCTCTCCTCTCCATCATCTCCATTCCAAAACCATAGTCTCGTCTCTCCCCCTTCTCTATTGCAAGACGGCCGTCTCTCCTCTCATCTTCCAAAGATAGCACCGAACCACTCAGAAGGACATCTATGGAGAGGATGCAGCAGCGAATCAGGCAGATTGGCGACGGCGACCAGGCAAAGTTATCCAGGTTGAAGGAGATCCTTACTTGGTTTGACAATGAGTGGTAGATTTCAAGGACGGTGAGGGCCATGTGGCAACGTATGCAAAAGAGCGAGATGGGGGTGATGTACTCCTCGGCGGCAGTCACGCCGCAGTCCTTCGAGTTCATCGAGTATCTCCTCTGGGCGATGGAGCAGACAGATTCGCCCGCGGTGAAAGTCAGGCGGAGGTGGTGGGCATATAGGTCGAAGTTCGAGCACCTAGAGGATAACGAATCGATTGAGTACGGTGTGCCGTTCGTGAGGGTGCAGACCCAACCGGAGCCATAGTAGTATTCGTTCTCCCACCACAAGAGGACCCCATAGCCACAGTAGCCTTCCCCAAGTTGATTTCCACTCAAACCCTCTTTCCACAAAATCCAATCCTATGAGAGAGAGCTGAGTGCTAGGGAGACTGTCATTTGAAGCACAAGAGCAAGGAGTTCATCATCAACACGCCATCTATTAGCTTTTGGAGAGTGGTGTCTCCTAGATTGGTTAGGTGTCCCTTGGGAGCCTCCGTCAAGATTGTGGAGTTGAACCAAGGAGTTTGTATGGGCAAGGAGATCGCCTACTTCGTGAAGATCTACCATAGTGAGGCAAGTCCTTCGTGGGTGATCACCATGGTGGGATAGACAAGGTTGCTTCTTCGTGGACCCTTCGTGGGTGGAGCCCTCCGTGGACTCACGCAACTGTCACCCTTCATGGGTTGAAGTCTCCATCAACGTGGATGTGCGATAGCACCACCTATCGGAAGCACGCCAAAAATCTCCGTGTCTACACTGCGTTTGCTCCTTCAAACTCCTCCCTGTATCTTCATATGCAATTGTTTTACATTCTGCTACTATACTCTTAGAATTGCATGTGTAGGTTGATTACTTGACTTGTGCTAAGTTGTTAAAATCTGCTAAGACTTAAAATTGGGAAAATGCTAGATTTTCATTTGGTCAAGTAGTCTAATCACCCCCCTCTAGACATAATTTCGATCCTACAAGTGGTATCAGAGCTTTGGTCTCCATTTGCTTTGATTTCCATAGCTTTTGGTGATCATAGCTGTCGGTGTCAAAACCGGCGGATCATAGCTGTTGGTCTCGAACTATGCGTCTAAGGTGGATGGTAATAGGAGGTAGGGGACACAATGTTTACCCAGGTTCGGGCCTTCTTGATGGAGGTAATACCCTACGTCCTACTTGATTGTTCTTGATAGTATGAGTAGTACAAGAGTTGATCTACCACAAGATCGAAGAGGCTAAATCCTAGATGCTAGCCTATGGTATGATTGTTGTTCTACGGACTAAAACCCTCCGGTTTATATAGACACCGGAGGGGGCTAGGGTTACACAGAGTCGGTTACAAGGAAGGAGATCTACATATCTGTATTGCCAAGCTTGCCTTCCACGCCAAGGAGAGTCCCATCCGGACACGGGACGATGTCTTCAATCTTGTGTCTTCATAGGACAACAGTCCGGCCAAAGGATATAGTCAGGTTGTCCGGATACCCCCTAATCCAGGACTCCCTCAGTAGCCCCTTAACCAGGCTTCAATGACGATGAGTCCGGTGCGCAGATTCTCTTCAGCATTGCAAGGCGGGTTCCTCCTCCGAATACTTCATAGAAGATTTTGAACACAAGGATCATGTCCGGGTCTGCAAAACAAGTTCCACATACCACCGTAGAGAGAATAATATTTTCATAAATCTAATCTGCTGACGTACCCTATAGTGTGACATCACACCATAGCCAGGTCTTTATTTGAATCGTTTTTCATAACCAATCTTAGCGTGTTTCGCGAGGCGGTTTCCTTGGCACGTCTTGTCGAAGCAGAGATCGTGTCCCCTTTATTACGGGATTCTCATTAATACGGACATGGGTAACCCAACCGTGCCTATTGGTCGGACTCCTTGATCTTATGCAAGTCCCAAACGGCCACGAGGAGGACGCTTGATATTCACCCTCTTTATAAATGGGACAAGGCTTTTTCTTTTTTCCCTCTCGTTCTCAATCAGATCCTTCCCCGCCTCGAGTTCTAACACCCAAAACTCAGGTCAGGTGCTTCGGACCTTCAACTATGTCCGGATCCAACCTTCAAGGTCGGTGGATGCCTCCCTCTGTCACGGAGGAGGTCATCAAGAGTTTGAGAGAGGCCATATATCTGACTGCCAAAATTTCGCATCGGCTGCCCGCCCGTGGGCAGGTCATCCCTACTCCCGAACCCAACAAGAGCGTCGTGTTCGTCTCCCACTTCCTCCGAGGACTAGGCCTCGCTCCGGATCCCTTTGTTAGGGGTCTTATGTTCTATTATGGGCTAGATTTTCACGATCTGGCACCGGATTCCCTTCTTCACATTTCGTCATTTGTTGTCGTATGTGAGGCCTTCCTCCGCATTACCCCTCACTTCGGCCTGTGGCTCAAGGCCTTCGATGTGAAGCCGAAGATGGTCGAGTGGCAGCATGCAACGTGTGGAGGAGCTTTAATAAGCAAAATTGCTGACACTCCATGGCCTGAGGGTAGTTTCCCAGAGGTGTCCGGATTGTGGCAGCGGGAGTGGTTCTACATCACAGCTCCCCAAAGTGCCAAGTGGGTAGCTGCCCCCACCTTTCGCTCAGGCCCCCCACCACGACTGATGTCATGGATCAGCAGGGGGCTGAGCAGGGCTCCAGCCAAGGACGTGCCAATACTGCAAGGCCGTATCCGAGATCTCTTTGAGAGAGATTTCAGTCTGGTTATGGTAGTGCAAGTTATGCTAGTTCGTCGAATCCAGCCTTGCAAGCACCGGCCCCTTCGCATGTGGGAATTCAACCCGGAAGGACCGCGAGCTATTCAACATTTCCTCGGCATGACGCCCGAGGAGATGTACAAATTGTTCTTTGTACCACAAATAATGTGTCCGGACATCACTTAGGATGCATGTTTGAGCTGCAATCGCCCGAATACCCATGTAAGTAGCCCCGCATCCGAACACACTTTCCATTTATTTATCGCAACGTTGCCCTAAAAAAGCCGCACTTTGACCAGGATTGGATAGCGAAGGCAAAGTTGATCAGGTGTCCGGCCCCCCTTCCTGAGACCTCACCAAATGTCGTGCTAACTAGGATGCTGGACATCGCGCCTTATCAAGCGCCCTCAGGAAAAGATAAAGGGGGGAACAAGGAGGCTAGCGCCTCCGCGAAGGAGGTTAGCCGGGGAGGAGGGACCGAAACTTCCTCTCCCCAGGGATGGAAGAGGATCGCCTCCGAGGACCCGAAGACAAGGGTCTCCAAACAGGGGAAGAAATCTTCGCCGGAGGGTCCTGCCCCAGGGGCTACCCCGGCCACACTATGCCCTGAAGGGGGTCAGCCCTCCACCGAGCTGTAACTAAAAGGGTACTTAATAATGAAAATATCCCGCTTTACTTCTGAGGAAAATAACCGAAGCATTTATCTTGCAGTTCGGATCATAGCCCTTCTCAGCAGAGCTCGTCTTCAGGGGTTCTTCTTCCAGAGATGATGGAGAGCGAGAAGCCTCCCCCTACCGTACCGCCTCATGAGGCGGGCGACCCCAAGGTGTCGTCACCGAGGGTTTATCCTAATCCGGCAAGCCAGAAGGTAATCCTATGGCCACCCGAAGTCCTCAGTATCCGGCTCTTGAAGAGAGCAATCGAAAGAGTCCGGCACCGTCTGGTATGCGGTCGGACGGACTGAGGGATCTGCTAGAGCAAGCGGCTATCTCAGAAGAGCACCGCATGTTGATGAGTACAGTGATTGAAAGGATTTCGTCCGTCGAGAGCGGGTTGCATGAAGCCTTTATGAGTCTACTGACGGGTTTTGAGGTACGTGAAATGATGTACATTTTTGACAGTACCGCACATTTTCAGATGTGCCCTGTGTAGATAGTAGCCCCTAAGACTCTGATTGTCGTCGAAAACAGCGGCAAACAGAGGATCCTAGTCCCAGGTAATAACCAGACCGCCTTTATGTGTAGGTGGTTGAAGCTCCGGTGGCTAGCCGGACAGATGGGTTTGCCGAACTAAGGCGGCAACTTGATGCGGCAGATGCCGACATCGTGCTTGTTAACAAGCGGTTTGACAAGGCATAGGGCAAGTGATTTTTCTAGTGATTGTCACATAATAAGAGCAGCATGATGCCAGTATCTTTAATATGTTGTGACTGCAGATGGAGCTGCCACCGTGGAGACCCTTCGGGAAGAGCTTGCCCGAGCCAAGGAGCAAGCAAGGAGTAGCAATGCGGCCGCTTTAAAGGCGACCGAAGAGTTAAGGGCCGAATAGGCCGCGCATTGAGAGAGCAAAGAAAAAATAGCCAAGATGGCTGTAGAGTTAAAAGACGCTGCTGACCGTTACTAGCTTCTTGAAGAAGAAAACCGGGCGAAGGCGACGGACCTGGAGAAGGCCCGGGTGGCTGCCAAGGAAGCCCGCTCCAAAATTAAAGCGATGAAGGAGGAGCTGCATCAAGCTAAGGAAATTGTATCTGGGAAGCCCTTCTTGTTGCGGACTAAGTTCGGAGATCCGAAGTATGCACCTCTGGACCGGCTATGGAGTTCTGCGGACACCTACATGGATTTAGTGGCGAGTGCTGCCGATGCGGCTGAATACTTCCGAGATCAAAAAGATCGCGAAGTGGCAAAACTGTTTTGGTCACAGTTTCATGCTCCAGCCCGTCCGCTACTGTTGAATGAGCAAATGGCCGGCTGGGCCAAGCTCCATAGATTATCCGGACTTGCCATGTGGTCCATTGTGGATCATCTGTGGCCGGGAGGGCCAAGGCCGAATAGCTACTTTAGCTTAGTGCAACAATTCCTTGGTGCTGTGCCACACATTGATGCTGTAAAAAGGTCGGCGTGCATAGAAGGCTCGCGGATGGCCCTTGCTCGTGTCAAAACATACTGGGAGGAGATGGATGCCACCACTGTTGCGGCAAAGGGTTCGGCCATAGGCCGAGTGGCTGTCGAGCACTACTTTGAAGAAGTTCTTGAAGGCGCTCGTTCGATAGAGGCTCAGTGCTCGAAGAATATTATGTTTGAGTGACATGTATTCCCATTGTAAAAACAATGTTTTATTGAATTATCAAGGTTGTATTTATACTTTTGCCCGAAAGTACTATGATGCCTCCTGTGTGGCCGTTTATGTATATATGTATATAACCTGAAAGATGGCAGTCGTCGGCTTCAGCCCCCACGCATATAATGCAGGGGTGCTCGCAGAAGACGCATGTTCACACTCACTACAAGAAATATGTCAACTTGTGACCACCACTATTGGTCACTGAATGGTCACAAATTTCCATTTGTGACCTTTTTGTGACCAAAAACATAAGGTCAAAAGCTGGCCGTCATAAACTGACTATAGCGACCTTTCTTCTGGAATGGTCGAAGACGTTTATGACCAAAATACATCTACTGTGGCGTTTTGGTCACTAGCAACCTCCCCAGGCCACGTAGGCATCCAGCGTGGCAATCTGACGTGGCACAAGATTCAGCCCGGTCCAATTCGATTTTCTACATGGGCCTAGCCCAACAATTCGGCCTTTTCAATATATATTTATTTCTGTTAATTTTCACTAGCTACATGGGCCTGGCCCATTTTATTTTCTAGGACGTTGCCTTCTATAATTCATTTCTTTTTTAGGCCTCGGCCCTTTTACAATCCAATCTATTTTGGGCCTCCACAACATACATTTAGAAGCTTGACATCTCAGCATGTACAAATGTATCCAAACCATTTTATTTCTTTCAACACAAAAGGATTCATTACACAGCCACGATAATAGATAATAGATACATTCGACAGAGACTGAATTAACATAGAAATGAAGCAACAAAGGGCAGTCTGAGAAAAGGAACTACATGGGACTACAACAATATGGGACTAGAGCTGCCATTTCTATTTCTACCAGCATTTGTAGACGCTTGCAAGAGAGGGAGAGAGATCATCCATCATCACTCAGTGATAGTAGCGACGTTCGAGAGACCCCCTCCCCCTGCTGCTTCGCGTGCCTACTACTGCTTGTTGTGCTGCATCACTAGTCGCCCTGCACACAAGAATTTTAGCTTTACATAAGGTTTACAAGAACAGGACCCTGATACATGAGATTGACATTCACAAGTTATTTTCATTTTTATTAAGAACTGTGTCACACCATTTACATTACTAGTTATGTATTGACATACTTATCTAAAAGAACATATACAGAAACATATGAATTTTATTTCTGAATACCAATACAGAAGTACTAAAAAAACAAGACTAAAAATCAGTAGAAGGTAACAAGAGCTCATTACATAAGTTTTGCTAGCAATTAGGGGACCCTGGTTCCTATACTGACCACATTTGGGCATATCCTACCCTACCAGTGGCTAAATAATGCAACTTTATGACTGTCAAGTAGGCCTACAGATCAATGATGGAGCAGACTCAAACATTACAAGCTGATGCGCGCCATGGAGCACGATCTGAATGTTGTTCCTCGTTTATTAAACTTAAGGACAAGAAAAGCACTCAGGTTGCATCTTTCGCAGACACGACAACATACATGAGCCAAATTACCAAACAAGAGGTGCAGATCTGGAACCAGTCATCATCAAATGAAGCGTTTCATCACCTTGCACTGGTTGAATGGCACATGCTAACCTATACCAATGTTGATGACCCCTACAAACAGACCACCATGGCTCAACACACCGACCGGCCAGAGTCTTACCTTTGTTTTAGCCATGCATGCTAGCTGTTGAGCAGAGCAGAGCAGCGGGAGGAGGACTATCGCAGCAAGAAGAGAAGGTTCCTTGACTTGACGACCACCAGATGTACATCATGCCTTCCCGGAGTAAATAGAAGGAGAACGAGTGAGACAATGCAGCGAGGAGAGACAGTGAAGATAGTTCTTGAAGGTCAGAAGATAATACACCAAATGTGCATGAAGGACAATACAGTAAACACCATCTTGTTTATAGCAAGGCAATATAGTAGCATGTCTCTAGCACATCATCTCGTTTAAAGAATGCATTCAGGCAAGAAATGGACAGTTGGTCTAATTTTCTCACACTTGGCATTTTCACAGTTAACACCATAATGTAAAACACCAAGCTGCTCAAGGCTGGCCAATTGACTCATACTACTAGATAAGCACAGTAAACTACTACCAAAATAAGAACCAGACATGGCAAGCAAACCACTGGGTTGCTCTTATTGACGATAATCACAACAGGAAATAAGCCCAAATGATTGGACAACATTGAATTCTGCACCAGAATCAAGTGGATTCTGCAAAATTACATTGCTACAAAAGCACAATCACATGGCACAGATCACTGCTGAAATGAATCACTACTTTTGATATGTCAGTTTAACAAAAGAAAAACACAAGTTCAGTTGTTACAACCAAAGAACTAACATGGCTTTGGCAATCATTCAGCAATTCCCATCTAGCCAGCAGCAATACCACTAGTACTTAACCAAAGTCAACAAGTAGTAAGCAACAGAACCAGCTAGTAGATACAAGCAACGCACTCTAAACAAGAATTGATTTTGATGTCAGTTTCTAGTTTACCAAAAGAAACTGACATATGTAGCATCAAGGAACACCTGCAGCTGCAGCATCGATTTGATTGTGAGGAAATTTGTGGAGGGGAATGGGTGAGACAGTGTAGTGGGGAGAGAAATCTCAAGTACCTCAACTCAACGGTGTTAGGAACGGACGACGACAGCATCCTGCACCAGCGTCCCTTGTACGACACCAGACACGGCTGCGTCGCTGCCGGCAGAGGGCTCTCCCGACGCGCGACCATCAAGAAGGAGGTGAGCAGGCCCGGCTCGATGGCGCAGACGGGGGAGTGCGGTCGCAGACGGCGGAACCTGCGACGCAGCTGATCTGGATATGGATCAACGGTGGGATACCTACATCAAGATTCAAGAATCAAGGTTTCATCAGTAAATCATAAGAAAGAAAATCTCAAGTCAAGTTTCCTGAATGAACTAGACTTCACTGTGTAGGTACTACCAAGTACCAACAACTTAAATGGCTAAGTACAACGTTTTAGTTCTACATCTCTATAGTTCTATATTTACCAGCCCAATTTCCCACAGACCGATTCACAATTATTATAGCTTGCAGGTTAAGCCTAGGGAATCAAAGGAAATACACATCAGAAATGCTAGGTACATGTTTGTACAACACTACAATGTTCCACACTTATTTTGCAAAAAAAACCATAGGAGGTTTGTTGTACTCGATTAGGAAACAATGACAATGGCGGGGTGAATAATTTCATCTGTGCATATACAAGGATGACATTGTGAGGTAATAGCACACAAAAAGCACTAGTTTACCAATCAGGCTATCGCTGCTCGAAATGCATTGCTCGTTGCTAGAATTCACTGCCAAGGTACTAACAAAATAATAAATACCTAAGTGTCAAGCTACAGATCTACATTTCTACATGTTCTCAAGCAGAAAAAATTCTTTGTGTGTCCACTGCGTGCCTACTCCGGCCTCCTTACATTGCAGATCAGCTCCCACCAGCCGCCAAGAGGTTGTCTTTAACCGTCATGGTGCTGATCA
Source organism: Triticum monococcum (assembly GCA_034509565.1). Classification (NCBI taxonomy): domain Eukaryota; kingdom Viridiplantae; phylum Streptophyta; class Magnoliopsida; order Poales; family Poaceae; genus Triticum; species Triticum monococcum. Next base: position 153,141,625 of record CM067843.1, on the reverse strand, counting down.
TCCCCTGGACAAGGACCGACCTCCCTGCATATCCTGCACAGTGTGGTCGCACAGTGGATCAGAGATTGACCGAAATTCCGATGATAGAGGACTATCACATCGCTCTGTGGTAGATCACCTGATTTGGGCCTGCCACGTTGAGCACTTCTTTTCCTTTGCGGAGTAAGGACGACCAATGCATCAAAGAATAGTTCTACATCACGTACACATCATGCTTGGAAGTAGCCCACAGGATGTTCCTCAGCTGCACATGTACAAGTATACGCTCAGTGCGTTCGTACCAGAATTCTTCTTAAAACTCTGCAGAAATACAATGATGCAAATGAGCGCCATTTTATTCAAGCACACCAAATTCTACTGCGATAACAAACAAGATCGCCCGATGGAGGACATAACAATGAGCTTCTGTTAAAATTTCTCAGGTAATTACAACTATGTGATTCTACTGTTAATCTAGATCTCCTTCAGGTTTTGATTCATTTAATCAAACAATAGAACACAACTGCAGGAAACTGTTAAGACATACATATTATGTGCACGCCAAAAAATAGCAGATCTGTGAAGGTGGGTGTCTATTAGCAAATTTTGGTCTAAATACAACTTAGGCAGGCAAATGCTTAGTGTAACTAATGAACTGATGTTGTTTGCGTTTCTGAACTTTGCTAAATGAACTCTAGATGAATACACCAAAAACTAATGAACTCTATCTCCACAGACTCCATCTCTAGACAAATGATACATTCTCATTCACATTCACTGGAGAATAATCAACATCATTATTGGCAGTTTGTGGCACCTTCAAGATTTTTATATATATAAACAAAATTTTCAACAGTGGGCAATCAGTCAATTAGGCACCCAAACACAATAGTAGTATAATCGTCGCTAGCCCAGCTACTCACATCCGATCGATGAGGCCAACTACTAATCATAATGTTTCCCCTGCCTGCTATGGATCCTTGCTGCTAACAACCCATCCAGACTCCCTTGCAAGATGCCAAAAAGAATCGGATCGATTGGAAATAGCTACTAGCCAACTGCCTACTGCTAGTGCTAGCCATCAGTGGGGATAGATCGGACTGAGTAATTACCTATCATGGCAGCCACACACGGCTCGGCGAAGTGCCCACTGCAGACGACCATGGCATCAAACCTCCTCCTCTAGCTCGCTGCCAGCGCAGGCGAGCCTCACCCTCCAGCCCGCGTCGTCGTCCCTACTGCGGCGGATGCTCACCACCTCCGTCCTGAACCGGACCAGCCCGAGGGGTCGAACCACCGCGCAAGGTCCTCGAGGTACCGCGGGTCGGCGGAGGAGCGGTCCACGACGACGACCACCGCGTCCCGAAGATCTTGGCCGCGATCTCCTCGTTCTACGGTGGCAAGTTGGATCTGGGAGTGGGGAGAGGATCTGGGAGTGGGGAAAGGATCTGGGGTGGGGAGGGGAGGTGTGGCGGAGGTGGGTTGCGGCGAGGAGAGGGGTGGGTGGTGGAGGTGGGTGGCGGCGGGGGAGGGGTGGTTGGCAGCGGGGGGAGGGGAGGGGTCTGGATCAGGGAGCGCTAGGGTTTGCCCGCGGGGTAGAGAGAGGACGGGACAAGGAGTGGTGTGCGGGGGAGAGAGGAGCTCCCGGTGGGTGGGTGAGAGGGTGAGAGGGTGTGGGCCGTTGGATCCGGGGGTATCCAACGGTCTCTAATGCTTGATCCGCGTGACATGCTCGTAGACCAATCAGAACGAAGTACAGGATTTGATGACGTTATGACCATCTAAATTGGTCGCAATCGATTAACAATAGGTGGCTGATACGAGTCAGACAGATGATTTTGTCTAGAAATCATCCGCCTAGCTAGGCGCTTGATCTGCGCATTGGTGATTGTTCGATCACATGAATATGTCACGACAGCACCGAGCATGAAAAAACTTCAACGCAGCACCGATGACATCCCCACGAAGCTCCATTGCGGCTCTCAACGGCGCGCCAAGAGCTCCAACGCAGCACCACGGTGTCCGGCGAAGCTCCATTACAGCGTCGGGGGAGCTCCAACGCAGCACCACGACGCCCGGCGGTAAGTTCCCTTCTCTTTTTATGACAACGTCTAAGTACGATTCCCTCGAATAACTAGAGGTACTTTCATACTAGGTGGGATTTTCGTCGATTCACTAGGAAGCATCTTGGAATGGCAAACAATGTTGTCTAAGGAAGCGAGTCAGATTTTAACTACAGCTGCCTCATAGTTTCTTCAAATGATCTAATATTATGCACAAGGGGGCATCTTGGAATGGCAAACAATGTTGTCTAAGGAAGTTTTCATTTTTTTGCGCGGAAAATTCATTTTCCATTTTCCGAGTGCCCGAAACAAGGCTTTTTTGGGAAGGACCTACCATATATTTGTTGCAAAATTGGACCAAATCAATTTTATAAAATACAAGGCCATATTTAATGCACAATTGACCAAATGTTTGGGTGTAAAAAGCTTTTGATCCACCTCTCGTGAAAAAGACAAATTCCCGCCAATTCAGCTAGAAGCGGGTCAAATTTGAACTGTAGTTGCCTCGTGGTTTGCTATTTATTTTTTCCAAAAATCATTTCTAGGTACATAAGTATCTATTTAATCAGAGAAACACAAAAAAAATTCAAAGATTCAACCACTATCTAGGAACGCTCAAGCCCGCCGTTTTGACCGCATTTTGAAACAGACATAAAAAATTCAAAAAAAATCAAAAAATTGGGAAACCTTTGCATTTTGTCATTATATGTGGCCAAGTTCCCAGGAAAAATACAAATGATCAATGGCTTTCAAGCCAAATGATCAATCTTATGGCCACATCCATGGCATAGTTTGTTCAAATGATTTCATATTGTGCACAAGGGTGCATATTGGAATGGCAAACAATGTTGCCTAAGGAAGATTTCATTTTCTTTGGATGAAAAAACCATTTTCCATTTTTGGAGTGCCCAAAAGGAGGTTTTTTGTGAAGGACCTACCAAATAATTGTTGCAAAATTGGACCAAATCAATTTTCTAAAATACCAGGCCATGTTTAATGCACAATTGACAAAATGGTTGGGTGTCAAAAGTTTTGATCCACCTCTGGTGAAAAAGACAAATTCCGCCGATTCAGCTTGAAGCGGGTTAAATTTGAACTACAGCTGCCTCATAGATTGCTCTTTATTTTTTTTCAAAAACCATTTCTAGGTACATAAGTATCTATTTAATCATAGAAACACCAAAAAAATTCCAAGATTCAACCACTAGCTAGGAACGGTCATTCCCGCCGTTTTGACCGCATTTTGAAACGGGCATAAAAAATTCACAAAAAAATCAAAAAATTGGGAAACCTTCGCATTGTGTCATTATATGTGGCCTACGGCACTTATTTTAAAAAAGTGTTCTCAGAAACGAGCTATCACGTGCGGAGATCAATCGCTTTCAAGTCAAATGATCAATCTTATGGCCACATCCATGGCATAGTTTGTTCAAATAATATCATATTGTGCACAAGGGTGCATAATGAAATGGCAAACAATGTTGCCTAAGGAAGTTGTCACTTTCTTTGGACGAAAAAACCCATTTTCCATTTTTTGAGTGCCCAAAAGGAGTTTTTTTTGTGAAGGACCTACCAAATAATTGTTGCAAAATTGGACCAAATCAATTTTCTAAAATACTAGGCCATGTTTAATGCACAATTAACCAAATGGTTAGGTGTCAAAATTTTTGATCCACCTCTGGTGAAAAAGACAAATTTCCGCCGATTCAGCTAGAAGTGGGTTAAATTTGAACTGCAGCTGCCCCATAGTTTGCTCTTTATTTTTTCCAAAAATCATTTCTAGGTACATAAGTATATATTTAATCATAGAAACACGAAAAAAATTCCAAGATTCAACCACTAGCTAGGAACGGTCATTCCCACCGTTTTGACCGCATTTTGAAATGGGCATAAAAAATTCAAAAAAAATCAAAAAATTGGGAAACCTTCGCATTGTGTCATTATATGTGGCCATGTTCCTAGGAAAAATAATAAACTTGTAATACGGCAATTATTTTAAAAATGTGTTCTCAGAAACGAGCTATCACGTGTGGAGATCAATGGCTTTCAAGCCAAATGATCAATCTTATGGCCACATCCATGGCATAGTTTGTTCAAATGATCTCATATTGTGCACAATGGTGCATATTGGAATGGCAAACAATGTTGCCTAAGGAAGTTGTCACTTTCTTTGGACGAAAAAAACCATTTTCCATTTCTTGAGTGCCCAAAAGGAGGTTTTTTTGTGAAGGACCTACCAAATAATTGTTGCAAAATTGTACCAAATCATTTTTCTAAAATACTAGGCCATATTTAATGCACAATTGACAAAATGGTTGGGTGTAAAAAGTTTTGATCCACCTCTCATGAAAAAGATAAATTTCGGCCGATTTAGTTGGAAGCGGGTCAAATTTGAACTGTAGCTACCTTGTAGTTTGCTCTTTATTTTTTTTCAAAAATTATTTCTGGGTACATAAGTATCTATTTAATCATAGAAACACCAAAAATTTTCCAAGATTCAACCACTAGCTGGGAACGGTCATTCCGGCCGTTTTGACCGCATTTTGAAACGGGCATAAAAAATTCAAAAAAAATCAAAAAATTGGGTAACCTTCGCATTGTGTCATTATATGTGGCCAAGTTCCTAGGAAAAATAATAAACTTGTAATGCAGCAATTATTTTAAAAAAGTGTTCTCAAAAATGAGCTATCACGTTTGGGGATCAATGGGTTTCAAGCCAAATGATCAATCTTATGGCCACATCCATGGCATAGTTTATTCAAATGATCTCATATTGTGCACAAGGGTGCCTATTGGAATGGCAAACAATGTTGCCTAAGGAAGTTTTCATTTTCGTTGGACGAAAAAACCATTTTCCATTTTTCGAGTGCCCGAAAGGAGGTTTTTTGTGAAGGAACTACCAAATAATTGTTATAAAATACTAGGCCACATTTAATGCATAATTGAAAAAATGGTTGGGCGTAAATTTTTTTGATCCACCTTTTGTGAAAAAGACAAATTTCCGCCGATTCAGTTGGAAGCGAGTCAAATTTGAACTATAGCTGCCTCATAGTTTCCTATTTATTTTTTCCAAAAATCATTTCTAGTTACATAAGGACCTATTTAATCATAAATACATGGTTTGGTGGCGATACGTCGAGGTTTGGGCGGTGGCTGAGGGCCCCAACTCTAGAGCGCGTAAACTCGCATGCCCGTTGCATGGTCACCGCATGACTGTAATGTTGTCATGTGTTCTGGGCGGCCTAGGCATGTCTAGTGGGTTGGGCACTCCCCAGGTTGGTGCTAGGAAGAAAATTACAACATAAGATTCTCACGAGGAGACCGATCGATGCTCAAACATGAATTAGCAGCCAAGTGTTTGATTAGCGGTACAGGAAATGCACATGGCCAATGGGCGTGAGTTTTGGCTGAGGATGATCATCTACTAAGGAGAATGTCTTCACAAATTTTTAGCTCAAAAGGAGGATCCCAGGTGGTACTTGCTTTGCAAAGTACCACGCTGGACAAAAATATGAATGTTGAAGCTGGGCTCAAAATAATGAATGGAGTGAGCTGAAATTTTGTGGAGGATTGTTATTTGGGCATAGGAAAGCATTGTAGAAAATTGATACCATTTGGACATGCCAAAGTAGTACTTCCTTCACAATGCTCTTCTATGGACAGAAACTTGGGAAAACTAGTGAGAGAGATTGGATGAACGAAATGACCTCAAAATTGGTGTAGGTAAGTTACTTAAGTATGGTCATGCGCTGGTAAATTTTCAGATCATTTGGGTAAGCCTAGCTAGTACTTAGTTCACAAAGCTTCTCTCGAGGTAGAAACTTTGAAAATTTCCCGAGAAAGATTTGCTAGGAAAATTGAGCTGAATATTATCATGTGGCAATGATTTGGGTATGGAAGAGTGCCCGAAAATTTTAAGGGTAATAGGAGGGGTCTATATAACACTTGCTTTGCAACGTGCCAATTTGGCCATAAAATATAAATTGAACTTGGGCTCACATAGCTGATTTGACTGAGCTGCAATTTGGAGGAGATTGATAATTTGGGCGTATGAAGGAACTATATAAATTTCATGTCATTTAGAGATATAAAAAAGGTACTTCCTTCACAATGCTTCTAGGTGGACAAAAACTTTGGAAATTTGCCGAGGAAGATTTCCTAGGCAAATCGAGCTGAATTTTTTCATGCGGTAATAATTTGGATAGGAAAGAGTGCTCAAAAATTCCGAGGGCAATCAAGAATATATAAATAGCACTTCCTTCATAAAGTGTTGTTGTGAACAGAATAGGAAAATGAATATTGTTGAATTAGTTTTGAACTAGGCAAGGAAGGATTTTTACATATTTGATGAAGATATGCCCCAAAGAATTTATGAGATTTTTTTGGGAATTTTGGGAATGATAGAAATATAGGTTGCTTCACAACCTAGGGCAAAAACTGCCACATGGACATGACACATAGGCAAAACTGATGAGATGGCGCCTAGTCATCACAACCCACCACAATCTACAAGGCTATGACCATCTATATTGGTCATTAACAACTAGAAATAAGGCAGCGGACTAGCACTGTTTGCTTTGTGACCATTTCGTGTAAGGAAATTACGACCTTTCTGACCAAAATGGTCGCAATGGTTTAGGGTTTGGAGCCCCCTGAACTGCTTTTGACCAATTGGTCTAAAATGGTCATAAATTTATGACCAATTCTTCGAGGGTCACTGATAGAAGGTCATAAGTTGACATATTTCTTGTAGTGAATTGACCCAATGTCTTGGTCCATTAAGGAGGTGATAGCGCAGCGAACTAGGCAATCGGAGTATATTGCTTTAACACTTTCACTTAGCCATAGGAGTTTGATAGTGGGGCTACTATATAGCCCCTGGTGGCTCCGCGCTCATCCGAATTCGGGGCGCGTACATGCCTAGCCGGGAAAAGGCCCTTCGTTAAGGCGGAGGAATCCCGAAGATTCCGTAGGTCATCGAGTGGTTGACCAGTCTCACGCTATATCATGACAGTCAGTTTTCGGCATTCTCTACTAAGGTGCTCGTCCGGATGAACCAGGGCACAATCGCAGTAGTTCTCCTCGTGCCACCCTAGCCGATAGAGCGGAACGTAAGGCAGCAAAACACAAGATCCAGGCAAACCCAACATTTGACCAAAGACATGATTCGGAGCTGATGCACATAAGGCCAAACTCGCGACGGCGAACACTCCCTAAGGTATTCGGTCTTTATGAAGTAAACCGGGCTAAACAGTGCCCTTTGTAATAAGCCCCTGGTGTCCACGTACGTGCAATATTCTGACATGGCCACATGCCAATACGTCAGCATCCTTCTCAGTTGTACTGAGAATCCGGGGGATGTGTATCAACAAGAGACAGTAAAAAAGGTTTACGCAGGGTCTTAATCTAAACAGAATCCTTGGAACGGGTCCCTGCTGCATGTCTGCGCCTGTGTCTCCGTTGTGCCGTATCCTGGACGGGTGTAGCATGATGGTCATCTGAAAAAGAGAGGAACTTAGTTGAAAAGTTGTCGTGCAAAAAGGCAGGTTATACTAAATAAACCATGTACAGTTCAAGATGAGTAAAGTTGAGCCTAATTGTCACTTGTTTACAGGCGTTGAGCCCCTTGTATTGTTATAGGGGTATAGCCATCAAACCTGTATCAATTATATATAGATATGCTGGACTCGTCTAACCATGTCCGTGGTCTTAACAACCTGTCAGATGCTTTAGTTGGTGAGGCCGTTTAGTGTGGGGCTACCAAGGCAGCCGCACGGTCTTCCGCGCGCAAGGAGTTCTCAATATTTCCATTTACTGTAATGATGCCACGTGGACCGGGCATCTTAAGCATGAGAGAAGCGTAAGGTGGTATTGCATTAAAGCGAGCGAAAGCTTCGCGTCCGAGTAGTGCTTGATAGCCGCTTTGGAACGGAGCGATGTGGAAGGTTAACTTTTCGCTGCGGAAGTTATCGGGAAAGCCGAATATAACCTCTAGTAGCACGGAGCCCATGCAATGGGCTTCTAGGCCTGGCATTACTCTTTTAAAGGTAGTATTGCTATGGCTGATTTTTGTTGGGTCTATCCCCATTTTGCGGACTGTGTCCTGATATATCAGGTTTAAGCTACTGCCGTCGTCCATCAGGACTCGTGTGAAGTGGTATCCGTCTATTATCGGGTCTAACACCAAGGCAGCCCATCCTGCATGCCGGATACTTGCCGAGTAATCCCGATGGTCAAAGGTGATCGGTTTGGACGACCAGTGGCAGAACTCTGCGGTGATAGGCCCTGGGGCATGTGTCTCTAGGAGTGCCGCTTTATTTCTCCCCTCCATCACGTGTAACACGTTTACTGTCTTCACTTCTGGTGGGAATTTCTTCTTTTCCCCAGTGCTTTGCTTGCGAGGCTCGTCCTCATCTTTGCTTGGTGTATCCTGCCCCTTGTGTTCGGCGTTGAGTTTGCCAGACTGCTTGAAGACCCAACATTCTCTATGGGTATGATTTGCAGGTTTATCGGGGTTGCTGTGGATCTTACATAGTTTGTCTAGAATCTTGTTCAGGCTGGACAGTTCGTCTCTGTTGCCTTTGGAGGGCAGCTTTTGCTGACCTGGCCGAGAGCTTCTGAATCCGGCGTTTACCGCCGTGCTCTTCGGGTTGTCTTCTTTATTCCGGTGCTTGTTTTTTCTGCGTCGTGTCTTCCCGTTTCCGTCCCTCACTTTGGATGTACTTGGGTCGCTGGTGCTACATCGGGCTAACCATCTGTCCTCGCCCGCGCAAAAGCGGGTCATGAGGCTTGTTAATGCTGCCATTGTTCTCGGCTTTTCTTGGCCGAGGTGTCTGGCAAGCCATTCATCTCGAACGCTGTGCTTGAAAGATGCTAAGGCTTCGGCGTCCGGACAGTCGACTATTTGGTTCTTTTTAGTGAGAAACCTGTTCCAAAGCTTTCGGGCTCACTCTCCGGACTATTGAGTTATATGACTTAAATCGTCTGCATCCGGTGGCCGGACATAGGTCCCTTGAAAATTTGCCCGAAAAGCGTCCTCCAGCTCTTCCCAGCTTCCAATGGAGTTTTCGGGGAGGCTTTTAAGCCAGTGTCGAGCTGGCCATTTGAGCTTGAGGGGTAAGTACTTGATGGCGTGGAGATCATCTCCTCGAGCCATGTGGATATGGAGGATGTAGTCCTCAATCCAGACCCTAGGCTCTGTCATTCCGTCGTACGCCTCTATGTTTATGGGTTTGAATCCCTCTGGAAATTCATGGTCCAGCACCTCATCGGTGAAACATAGGGGGTGTGCGGCACCCCTGTATTTGGGTGTACCGTGGTGTTTGGATTTTTGTTGTGTTGCATTGCATCCCAGAGCGCGCTTGCTTGGCCCGTAGATGGATCTGGTTGCGCCGTCCTTTTGATGCGAGCCCTCACGTGGATCGCGTACTGGCTTGTGTGCAGCGTCGTTTGCTGCTCTATGTTGGCCACGAGGTCGTCTATCTGACCGGATGGCTGTTTTGTTTTTTGATTGCGGGGGATCTAAGGCCTCCCCATCGAATTCAGGTAGTAGATTTCGCTTTGGGTAGCTCTTTGTGTGGCGAATACCACCGTACCTTGCTGCAGTGTTGAGTACTTCACTCCATCTAATTCTGAGTCTGTCTTGTGCAGCCCTGAGCCTTTCCTTCTGCTTTTTCAGACTCCTCGCAGTGGCGAAAAGCCTTTGATGGGTATTCTGTTGCTCCGGGTGCCTGTCTGGTGTGATGTCATCCAGATTGTTATCTTCACCGGGACAGGTTGTTCGGTTTGATTCTCCGTGTTGCCGTGGTCGGACGGTGGTTTAATGTCGTGTTTGTCGTCCATTGGCTCACCCTGCTCTATCGCTGGGTCTATATGATCGTTATTTCTGCTGAGGGGTGATTTGGAGCGGCGCTTACGCCGCTGCTTTGACTGCTTCTCGAGGGAACGATCCTTCGCTGCGTCCTTCCGTTCCTCGTCGTCGTTTTCTTTGGGTGTGTCCACCATGTATACATCATATGATGAAGTGGGCATCCAGTGCCCTGTGGGCAGTGGTTCCTGTTCGTCTCCTGCATCATCGTCCATACCATCGATGTATTCAGAATCGAAGTCGACCATGTTGGTCAAATCGTCGACAGTGGCTACTAAGTGGGTGGTGGGTGTGCGGGGAATTTCTTCGTCATCCGCATCCCAATCCTACCAGACATAGTTCGGCCAGGACTCTCCTGACAAGGAGAGAGAGACCTTAATGAGTTCAGTATGTCGCCGAAGGGCGAGTGCTGAAAGATATCCGCGAAGGTGAACTCCATGATTGGCGCCCAGTTGGATTTGATAGGCACGGGCGTAAGCGGTTCGGAGTCCGTGGCCGGGGAAGAATCCGGTAGTTCGGCGTCACGGCTCCCGTGAAGGGTAATGTTGGTATTTGGCTCGATCGCCGCTGAAGATGCGGCCTCCGTGGCGGGATCTATCCACCCGTCCTTGGATGGCACAACTGGCTCCGATTTGAGGGTCGGAGCGGTCGCCGGTGCGATCTCACGAACACTGTCCGATGGTAGAGCTAAATCATGCTCATCGTGACCGTGTGGCGCACTCGGCAAGGGCTCGAATCCGTTGAAGATCAAGTCTCCGTGGATGTCAGTCATGTGGTTTATGCTTCCAGACCTGACCTGGTGGCCAGGGGCGTAACTCTCGATCTGCTCCAGATGGCCCAACGAATTGGCCCATAGTGCAGGTTCGCTGAATACAAGGATCTCTCCGGGGAGAAAAGTCTCACCCTGGACTGCATCGCTATCGATGATTGAAGGGGCCATCCTGCCTAACGATGACGACACAGAGGAACTCTCAATGAAAGCAGCAATGTCGGTGTCAAAACCGGCGGATCTTGGGTAGGGGGTCCCGAACTGTGCGTCTAAGGCGGATGGTAACAGGAGGCAGGGGACACTATGTTTACCCAGGTTCAGGCCCTCTTGATGCAGGTAATACCCTACATCCTGCTTGATTGTTCTTGATAATATGAGTAGGACAAGAGTTGATCTACCACGAGATCGAAGAGGCTAAACCCTAGAAGCTTGCCTATGGTATGATTGTTGTTCTACGGACTAAAACCCTCCGGTTTATATAGACACCGGAGGGGGCTAGGGTTACACAGAGTCGGTTACAAGGAAGGAGATCTACATATCCGTATTGCCAAGCTTGCCTTCCACGCCAAGGAGAGTCCCATCCGGACACGGGACGAAGTCTTCAATCTTGTATCTTCATAGTCCAATAGTCCGGCCAAAGGATATAGTCTGGCTGTCCAGATACCCCCTAATCCAGGACTCCCTCAATAGCCTTGGTTTCACAACCTAGGAGAGTATGTCGTCTAGCGAGGGAAATTACCACAGTAGAGGTCCTTACTTGGATGGTACTAATTTTGCTAGTAGGAAGCATAAGATGAAAATGCATATTCTTGGACATAACCCTACCATTTGGGCTATTGTGTGTATTGGCTTGCAAGGTGAATTCTTTGATGGGAGAGAACCAAACCGTGAAGCTACTGCAGAAGAGTTGAAGATGATGCAATACAATGCTCAAGCTTGTGATATTCTCTTCAACGGATTGTGCCCCGAAGAATTCAACGAAATCAGTTGTCTTGAGAATGCAAAGGAAATTTTAGATACTTTGATTGATATGCACGAAGGTACCGACTCCATCAAGGAATCCAAATTGGATGTGCTTCAAAGTCAACTTGACAAGTTCAAAATGAAGGATGGTGAAGGTGGCGCTGAAATGTACTCTAGGCTTGCTCTCATCACAAATGAGATTGCCGACTTAGGAAGTGAAGAGATGACCGACAGATTCATCATCAGGAAGATCCTAAGAGCCTTGATGGAAAATATGATACCATGTGCACATTGATCCAAATGATGCCCAATTACAAAGATCTCAAGCCAACAGAAGTCATTGGAAGAATTGTTGCTCATGAGATGTCACCTAAGGATAAGGAAGAGCTCCAGAACAAGTCAAGTGGTTCTTACAAAGCGTCATGTGATGCTCCCACATCATCAAGTGAGAAACAAACCTTCAATGAAGAATTGAGCCTAATGGTGAAGAACTTCGACAAGTTCTACAAGAGTAGAAGCAAGGAAAGAAGTTCCAAGTCAAGGTCCTACAATGACAAAAGATCTTCAAGTCGTGAATGTAATTGCTACAATTGTGGAAGACTAGGACACTACTCTAATGAGTGTACGGCTCCCTACAAAAGAAGAGAAGATTCTCCCAAAATAAGAAGTAGGAGAGAAGAATCACCACCAAAAGAGAGAAGGAGTAGAGATGACCGTTATGAATGAAGAATATCACAGAGAAGCAAGGATTCAGAATGGAGGGACAAGTCATCAAGGAGCTACACAAAACAAAGACATCAAACTCATGTTGGTGAATGGGTATCCGGCTCCGACTCCAACAATCACTCCGAGGGAAGTTATCACTCCGACTCTAAATATACTCAAGATGAAGGTGTTGCCGGTCTATCACTTGTGTCAACCAACTCCTACGACATATTTGAGTCACCAAATGAAGGAATTGGAAGATGCTTCATGGCTAAAGGCCCAAAGGTATCACACCCCGATTATGTTGATTTCAATAGTGATGAAGATGATTTGCTAGGTGATAATGATTTACTTGTTGACAATTTAAGTGATGAAAACTATGATGAACTTGGTATTAATCATGCTAATCAAGATAAAACTAATGACAATGATAAGAAGGAGATTGAGCGTCTAACTATAGAACTAAACACTCTTAAGTTAGCTCATGAAACTACCTTGGAAGATCATTGAGAACTTTTAAAGACTCGTGAGAAGTTACACTTCGAAAAGCTCAACCTTGAGAAAGAGCATGAGTTCTTAAAGGAATTCAATGATGATCTTCACAACAAAAGTTCTTCTTACATTACCAAGCGTTTACTCTTGTCTACTTACATGCCACAAGTTAAATCTAGCAACAAGAACAAGAAAGATTCTTCTTCTAGTAGTAACAATAATCTTGTGAAAACCAATGTTGTTGCTTCTAGTAGTTCTCTTGATTCCACCAATGATTCTCTTAGCCAAGTTACACTTGAGCAAGAAAATAGCTTATTGAAGGGAATTATAGAGAAAGTGTTTACAAGAGTCTTGCCGGAAGTAATCAATTTGAGGAAATTGTACGCAAGCAAGGAAGACAGCGGAAGAATCAAGGTGTTGATTTTGAACGAATGTTCAATGCCAATGGAGTTAAGTGGGAAGAAGATCAATACCCCAAGATGAAGTTTGTTCATCAACAAGAGAAGTATGATCCTATTTATTTCCAAGGAACTCAAGCTCAAGATGATCTTCCACCACAAGCTAAAGGGAAAGGACAAGCTTCAAGAGGAGATTGATGCATTTGAAGAAGCCCCTAAGGCATTGGTCAAGTGGGTTCCCAAGACTACATCAAGTTCTACTTTATCAAGTACGACTACAACTCCAAGGATTCCCATCAAGATGGTGTGGATCCCAAAGAAGAAGAACTAGAGAGTTCTTGAGGGTGACTCCGCCAACATACTTCACTCATATCATTTTGACAAGGACAAGTGCAAACAACTTCCATATCTTGCACTAGTTCAAGGAGTCACAAACCCTCTTGTTGGTAAGACAAGGGACAAGGTAACCTAATGTATTCATGGACATCATCTCATGTTAATATCACTCTATGTCTTTGGATATATGATGGCCCACAAGTGTACACTACTAGGGAAAAGGCTAGCAGCGCGGGTTTTAGGTGTATCAGTAGCGGGCGGACCGGCGCTACAGCTAACACATAGCAGTAGCGCGTGCTCAGTGAGGAATGGATATATCGTAGCCTTTTTGATAATTAAGAGTGTCGAACCCAACGAGGAACAGAAGGAAATGATAAGAAGTTTTCAGTAAGGTATTCTCTGCAAGCACTGAAATTGTCGGTAACAGATAGTTTTGTGATAAGGTAATTTTTAACGAGTAGCAAGCAAGAAAAGTAAATAAGGTGCAGCAAGATGGCCCAATCCTTTTTGTAGCAAAGGACAAGCGTGGAAAAACTCTTATATAAAGGAAAGCGCTCCCGAGGACACATGGGAGTTATCGTCAAGCTAGTTTTCATCACGTTCATATGATTCGCGTTCGGTACTTCGATAATTTGATATGTTGGTGGACCGGTCCTTCAGTACTATCCTTACTTGGACAAGCATCCCACTTATGATTAACCCCCATTGCAAGCATCCACAACTACAACAGAAGTATTAAGGTAAACCTAACCATAGCATGAAACATATGGATCCAAATCAGCCCCTTACGACGCAACGCATAAACTAGGGTTTAAGCTTCTGTCACTCTAGCAACCCATCATCTACTTAGTACTTCCCAATGCCTCCCTCTAGGCCCAAACAATGGCGAAGTGTCATGTAGTCGACGTTCACTTGACACCACTAGAGGGATGACAACATACATCTCATCAAAATATCAAACGAATACCAAATTCACGTGACTACTTATAGAAAGACTTCTCCCATGTCCTCAGGAACAAACGTAACTACTCACAATGAATATTCATGTTGATAATCAGCGGGTTATTAATATGCATAATGGATATGAACATATGATCTTCCACCAAGTAAACTAACTAGCATCAACTACAAGGAGTAATCAACACTACTAGCAACCCACATGTACCAATCTGAGGTTTGGATGCAAAGATTGGATACAAGGGATGAACTAGGGTTTGAGATGAGATGGTGCTGGTGAAGATGTTGATGGAGTTTGACCCCCTCCCGATGAGAGGATCGTTGGTGATGATGATGGTGATGATTTCCCCCTCCCAGAGGGAAGTTTCTCCGGCAGAACAGCTCTGCCGGAGCCCTAGATTGGTTCCGCCAGGGTTCCGCCTCATGGCGGCAGAGTTCCTTCCTTAAAGCTTGCTTATTACTTTTTCTAGGACGAAACACCTCGTATAGCAGAAGATGGGCATCGAAGGGCCACCAGGGGGCCCATGAGGCAGGGGGCGCGCACCCCACCCTCTTGGCCAGGGTGTGGGCCCCCTCTGGAACTTTCTTCACTCAGTATTTTTTATATATTCTGGAAATAACTTCCGTGAAGTTTCAGGACTTTTGGAGCTATGCAGAATAGGTCTCTACTATTTGCTCCTTTTCTAGCTGTCGTGGAAATATCACAGCAGATGTCCTAGTGTGAGGACTTAGTCATGAGGCCAGCGCATCTATGTGGTAGCTTGAGAGGGGTTGAGCGGAATCGAGAGACGCAACACAAGACAAGGATTTAGACAGCTTCAGGCCCCGGGAAACATCAACCGGTAACAACCCTACGTGTTGTTTGTGGCTAGCTCTTATTATCATCACCAGGGAGTCGCTGTAAACTGGCTCTCCCAGTTATCCCTAACCCTTAAGATTGTTTCTTCTTACTTGTCCCTCTTTGGGGAGCCATGCCCCTCCTTATATAAGTTGAAGGGGGCGGGTTACATATAGAGTCCAACTTGGACTTAAGACTTAAATATTATGACTTCTCTTCATGGGCTTCTGAACATCTTGGGCTTCGTAACGTCTCAGGCTTCATAACCCCTGGCAACCCAGTTATCACTGTCTGTCGGGTTATAACTGGTGCCGGTTTATGATGGTCTGCCGGTTTTTGATTGCCTGTTGAGTTATCATCTGACTTAAGTCCAACCGGGTTATTATCTAACTTAACACCTGACTTAACTGTCTGCCGGTTTATCATCTGACTTAACACCTAACTTAACTGTCAGCCGGTTTATCATCTGACTTAACTGTCAGCCGGTTTATCATCTGACTTAACACCTGACTTAACTGTCAGCCGGTTTATCAACCTGTCGGTTTACCGTCTGGGTTAACTGACTGTCTTAATTATCTGCCTTAAATGTCAGCCGGTTTACTAAGTCCTAGCCGGGTTATAACTCTGGCCGGATCATACTGCGGGGTATATCCCCGACACTAGCCCCCAGTTTAATTTGGATTTATCCATGTTAAACTGATTCTCATCATCCTTAAGTCCTTGCCATTTCCTCCTTCTAGAAAATCCGGGTCAATAGGCCAGCTTCATAATCAATTTGCTAACATTGGTTTGTCATAGAGAAATATTGTAAAGAATAATTCATTTGATCAGCTCCCAATTCTTAACAGAAATATTCGTCCTTAAAATACTCATCTGATCTTCAGCCGTTTTAAGAAAGTAGAACTTGCCGGTTTAAGAATGTAGAACTTGCCGGTTTAATAATGTAGAACCTTGCCGGTTTAAGAATGCAGAACTTGCCGGTTTAAGAATGTAGAACCTTGCCGGCAAATATTGATGGCACCGGGTCATAATTGTAGCCCCTAAGTCTTAAGAAGGTAGCATAGCAACAACTGAAGACTTACTTCAATATGAATGTCACAAGCTTGAAGAAATCCAGGTTGTTCATCTCAATCACCAGTCAGAACTGAGTATTCCACATATGTAGCCCCCAAGTACTGGGTTGTCATGCTTGCAGCAACCTGGGACTTGAAATTGCCTTATGCTTATAAAACTTCAACTAGTGTAGCCCCCAAGGGTCGGGTTATTATGCAATAATGAGCAGGGACTTTGTAAATATAATCATGCAGATTTGAGCAGTGATGTGTAGCCCCCATCGTAGGGGTTGAACCCACGTCCATAAGGCTAAGAGCTTTGTGCTTTATCAATTGAGCAATGGACCCTTCAATATAATGGATTTAACGTGTGTACCTTGAATTGTTGACATGAGCAATTGGTAGCCCCCAAGGGTCGGCTCATTACGATGTGATGAGTCGGGTCTTCAATAAGATGAGAAAACAATGACTTTGCATTAGCCCCAAGTGTCATGGTGCATGCTTGCAGCGACATGAGACTTGTGTATTTAATATGATCCCAACATGAATAATGTAGCCCCCAAGTGACGGGTCATAAGCTTGTAGTGACTCGGGACTGTTCCTTCATTTGTAGAATAAACCATATCCATTGATAATATGATAGCCATTGCGCTAAAGCGACTTTGAAAACCTTAATCATAATTCTGGTTATTAATAACCATAATAAAATCCAGCCGTGTTGGCTATTAAAGATTTTGAATAATATAACCTGGTTTGAAAACCGATTCCTACCATATAAGCCGGTATATCCATGCACATATGATACATGCTATGATGATGTAATGATGATGTATGATGTAATATATGATGATGTATATGTATGATCAAGAGTGTTTAAGCTATGGTTCGGATATGACCAGAGCCCTCATGTAGTCATATATAATTGCGGCATTGCGCCAATCAAGAGGTGTAGCTATTGTTCGAATACGCCCAAGCCCCCAAGTGACTTCCCTGGTGCCCTTATGCTTATCAAGAGGTGTAACTATGGTTCGAATCCATAGCCCCCAAGTGATTTCCCTGGTGGCCTTATGCCTATCAATAGGTGTAGCTATGGTTCGTATACGACCAAGCCCCCAAGTGATTTCCTGGTGCCCTTATGCCTATCAATATGTGCGACTATGGTTCGGATACGACCAGAGCCCCCAAGTGATTTCCCTGGTGGCCTTAAGCCTATCCAGAGGTGTGACTATGGTTTGAATATAGCCCCAAGTGATATTGTGAGCTGTGCTCAAGGGATACCCATGTTTGAGCTGTACTGTGAAACAGACTCTCTTTGGCCCCTTATGATAATATTGGCTTGGTAGCCGGATTACCGAAGTAACTAGAGCTGTGCTCTTATGATAATATTGGCTTGATAGCCAGAATCAAGAGGGTAGTAACGCTATGTTCTCTTTGGTGAATACACCTATGTTTGAACAGGAAACCCCCAAATGATATTGCGAGCTGTGCTCAAGGGGCACCTATGTTTGATCCGTGTTCTTGCAACAGACTTTCTTTGGTCCCCTTAATTTTTCTTGAGAACTCAAATTTGTGAGAGATTATTCTTTTGAACCGGAAATTGTTAAAACCGGATACTGAGAGCTTCAAAGCTTTGCGGGAGATGGCCTTCCCTTGAGGCAGATTTTAAACCGGAATCCTTCTTTTTAAGCCGGAATTTTTCTGACGGCCTTTAAGTTTGCACCAATATGGCGGTTTAAGGTCCTGCATTAGATAACGTTGCAAGCCGGAGTAATTGCTCTTTTAAAGAAAGCAATATATAAAAATATACTGGATGGATTTCACCTGATTTGTTAGGCCAGAAAATATCCACCGCGGACTTGATCATCACCACGGTGAAGCTGTAATCAATCACGGCCGAGTCGGCCGCGACAGCAAGGCAGATGAACCGGTCGCGGCAATGTAAATCGGCGTGGACGGGTAAATTGTTCTCCTCATTGCAAGCCGGTGCGGACGCGTGAACCGGTCGCCCATTCATCTGGTAGTGTGACACGGAGGAAAATGCCATTGTAGAACGTTGCCAGTGCGTGCCACATTAGAATAATAATTATCCCCGCAGTAGGATAATAATTTCACCTGTATATAAAAACACCAATAGGGTAATGTAATGGTGTTCAGAGGAATGTACTTATAAAATAAATAGGAGGGATAACACCTGATTTTGTTTTGTCAGATGAACGCAGATGCTGGTGCCATGTAATACTGAATAATATATGCACATTGAGCTCCGCTAATGTGATCTAGTATAACATCCACATGACCCTCCCTTTTTTTAACACAGTTGATCTTTCTGATATAGTACTGCTCTGTATAGCTTTAGTATTTGTAGCACCAGGCCTCCACATAACCTGCCCTCCTTTGTCTTTTTCTTGTCTCACATGAGGTTTGTACATGGATCACTTTCATTGAAAATACCATGCAAGGTCACTTGTGAGCCGTGACACTCCCATGCTGTGACTGCCAAGTACGTGGAGGGGTAACTTGATCAATGTGACGCAGCACCTTTAAAACCGGAAAAAAATAACAGAACGTCATCTGCCTCCCTCTGCCGATACATGTCATCTGGACTACATGCACTTGCTTTCGCTCTCTCCACCCGATTTAGTATAGATGCGTCGAACCCTAGCCGGTTTAGTGTAGCAGAGAGGCACCCATAGTAGCGCCAAGACGGCCACAGCGGAAGGTGAACTACGTCCGCGGCGGGCTGAAGTAGCTCGCGATCTCGAGGCTAATCCGGAGCGGTTTATAAGAAGGCCACAACAGCAGGCGAAGCGGCAACTTGGAGAAGAGTTGAACCGGCGGGGGAGCGTCAGAGGTGGCTCAGGAAATGGCGGTTTATCCGTAGTGGGCTGCGGCGCTTTCAACAGAGCAGGGGGCGGCGACTCGGACAAGAGGCGCAGACGCAGAGGTGCGTGGTAGCGGGTCCGGCTTGAAGCCTCGACGGAGACGACCACGAGGCCGGACGGCTTGAGGCGCTACGGTGTGGGTCAAGGTGGAGGTCCGGTGGGTTGAATCGGCGGCGGCGTGGTAAACCGACAGGTGTCGCAGTCCAGGTCCGGCGTGGGCGGTCCGAGGCAGCGGCTGAAACGGCCATGCCGGCCTGCGGCAGCGCGAGAGGAAGTTTTAACTCGGAGCTTGTGGGGTGGACCGGCGGCGAGTCATGGCCTCGGTGGCTCTCCCACTTGAGTCGAGCTGTAAACCGGTGGGAGAGGTAAGAGCTTGCAAGGCCGGAGACAGTCGCTGCAGAAGGGGCGGCCTAAAGCCATGGAGGCGGGGGAGCGAAGGTGATTCGACAATAGTGTATGGCGGAGGCGGCTCGGCGGAGACCGGCGACTCATGGCGGCAGCTTAACTTGGCCTCAACGGAGAGGGTGACTTGCGGGCACAGCGGCAGCTTGCGGAGGATGAAGAACGAGCCGGCCGGTGGCTTGCGAAGGTAGCGTGGCGACTTGGCATCCCGGCGCGGGCGGAAGACGCAGCACCGCGGAGAGGGGCGGTGATGGGACACTGCGGCAGTGGCGTGTGACGGTGCAGGGCGCGGAGCCGGCCGTGGTGAAGGCAAGGTCATGGCAGAACGGTGTGGTGCCAGCGACTCAACCCGACGGCGGCTCAAAACTTGGACGCCGAGTGGTGGCTCAAAGGTAGGCATATCCCGGTACGGTGGCTCATGTATATGGTAGAGGCACGTCAACCGCAGGCGGCCCATCCAGTGGCCTCGTGGCTCATGCGGACTGACCGGGTGAGCCGCAACAGATGCGACGGTTTATGCTGAAACGGTTTATGGTGCAGGGTGGTAAGAAGCTCACGCAGGGCCGAGCGGAAGCTGCCAGCGGCTCAGCATAGCGGAGGTGCGGCAGATAAATGAGGACTACAGTAGAGGCGGAGTCTGGTGGTTTCCGCGCAACGGCAGAGGCACTGCAGCGGCTCGCAAAAATTCTGGGTCATGGATGATTTGAAAACGGCTTTGAGAAGGTCATCCAGCCGCGGCCTGAAGGCGAGACCACTCCAGCAAAGGCGGCTCAAGGGCGTCGGAGGCGACGGTTCATCGATTGTTCCAGCGGCAAGGTGAGGCCGGGACAGTGAAGCAGCAAAGCAGAGGTGGAATCACGGCTGTGGAGGCTCAGCAGCAGTGGCCAGGCGGTGGCTTGAAAACTGTAAGGGTGAGGCGCATCGCAAGACGAACGCAAGGCTGTGGCGAGGCGCGGCCATCCGGTCGGAACTGGCTTAGAGGCGCACTGTGGCAGAGATGACCAAGACAGGCTTGCGGCGGTGACTCTGATTAGCGCGAAACAGCCATTGACCCGGCAGTGGAGGATGCGACTTGGTGCTTGATGCAGGGTCGCAGCAGAGGCGTGGTCAGGCTCAGAGCTGAGTCCGCGGTGGTGGAGCTTCGGACACAGAGATGAACCGGCGGATGACGGTGGAAGTGAGGCCGCGATGCCGGGCGGCTTAAAACGGGGCCAACAGGGGCGGCTCGAGGGTGGCTCTGCCGGTTTGACGGCGAGGCCGAGGTCACGGTGGAGTTGACTTCACAGGCTACAGCACCATGGCGGAGACCGAGGTGGGGCGGATTGAAAGTGCGAGGGCGACTCGGAGTGGAGACAATGGAGCTGGTAGGGCCGGCTCATGGTGAGGACGTGAGGATGGCGGCTTAGAAGCAAAACTGGCTCGAAGACGATCGAACCAGTCGATGAGGCGAGTCATAGGTGTCGCCGCAGCAGTCGTTGGCTACGTCCAAATATAGCAGTATCATCAGAATCAAACCCTATATGCCTTTCATGTTCGTGGCCAAAGAATAACTTGACACTGGTCGATCAGATCCTCCACTTGCCATTGTTTCGAGGATACTGTCCTCCACTTGTCTTGGTCTTGTATATTGATAACAGCGGATTGAACCTTGATACTTCTCCAACGTATCTATTTTTCCAAACACTTTTGCTCTTTTTTTAGACTCTAACTTGCATGATTTGAATGGTACTAATCCGAACTGACGCTGTTTTTAGCAGAATTACCATGGTGTTATTTATGTGCAGGAGCAAACATTCTCGGAATGACCTGAAACTTCACGGAGCCACTTTTTAGAAAATAGGAAAAATATCTGCAAAAGACGGCCAGGGGGGCACCACCTTGCCACGAGAGTGGGGGCGTACCTGCCCCCCTAAGGCGCTCCCCCTACCACGTGGGTCCCCTGTTGCCTCTCTGACTCCAACTCCACCTCCATATATTGAGTTTCGGGAAAAAAAATCAAGGAGAAGAGATCATCGCGTTTTACGACATGGAGCCACCGCCAAGCCCTAAAACCTCTCGGGAGGGCTGATCTGGAGTCCGTTCGGAGCTCCGGAGAGGGGAATCCGTCGCCATCGTCATCATCAACCATCCTCCATCACCAATTTCATGATGCTCACCGCCGTGCGTGAGTAATTCCATCATAGGCTTGCTGGACGGTGATGACTTGGATGGGATCTATCATGTAATCGAGTTAGTTTTGTTAGGGTTTGATCCCTAGTGTCCACTATGTTCTGAGATTGATGTTGCTATGACTTTGCTATGCTTAATGCTTGTCACTAGGGCCTGAGTGCCATGATTTCAGATCTGAACCTATTATGTTTTTATCAATATATGAGTGTTCTTGATCCTATCTTGCAAGTCTATAGTCACCTATTATGTGTTATAATCCGTTAACCCCGATGCGACAATAATCAGGATACTTACCGGTGATGGCCATAGTTTGAGGAGTTCATGTATTCACTATGTGCTAATACTTTGTTCCGGTACTCTATTAAAAGGAAGCCTTAATATCCCTTAGTTTCCGTAAGGACCCCGCTACCACGAGAGGGTAGGACAAAAGATGTCATGCAAGTTCTTTTCCATAAGCACGTATGACTATGTTCGGAATACATGCCTACATTATATCAATGAACTGGAGCTAGTTCTGTGTCACCCTAGGTTATGATTGTTACATGATGAACCGCATCCGGCATAATTCTCCATCACCGATCCATTGCCTACAAGCTTTCCATATATTTTTCTCCGCTTATTTACTTTTCCGTTGCTATCATCATTACAAAATACCAAAAACATTGCTTTTATTACTGTTACCTTTTGTTACCGTTATCACCACTATCATATTACTTTGCTACTAAACACTTTGTTGAAGATATTAAGTTTTCAGGTGTGGTTGAATTGACAACTCAGCTGCTAATACTTGAGAATATTCTTTGGCTCCCCTTGTGTTGAATCAATAAATTTGGGTTGAATACTCTACCCTCGAAAACTGTTGTGATCCCCTATACTTGTTGGTTATCAAATTTTGTTTCTTCTATTTGAACCTGATCGATGAGGTTAGCTTTGATCTCTGATGATCTGCCAATACAACAGATGTCTGCTGCTAACGAGAAACTTCTAATCTCGATCTCGTTAATTCGGACATTAATGTAGATCCCTCAAAATCCAGCTTCTTTCATCCGAAACTTGCAAACTTCTCCAAACCCTAGGAAAGATCCCTCCAAGAACTCAACACCATCGTGCGTAGGCCCCACGGTGGGCGCCAACTATCGTGGAAATATCACGACAGATGTCCTAGTGTGAGGACATAGTCGTGAGGCCAACGCATCTATGTGGTAGCTTGAGAGGGGTTGAGCAAAATCGAGAGACGCAATGGAAGACAAGGATTTAGACAGCTTCGGGCCACGGGAAACATCATCTGGTAACAACCGTACGTGTTGTTTATGGCTAGCTCTTATTATCATCACGAGGGAGTCGCCGTAAACCGGCTCTCCCAGTTATCCCTAACCCTTAAGATTGTTTCTTCTTACTTCTCCCTCTTTGGGGAGCCCTGCCCCTCCTTATATAAGTTAAAGGGGGCGGGTTACATATAGAGTCCAACTCGGACTTAAGATTTAACTATTATGACTTCTCTTCATGGGCTTCTTAACATCTTGGGCTTCATAACGTCTCGGGCTTCATAACCCCTGGCAACCCAGTTATCACTGTCTGCTGGGTTATAACTGGTGCCGGTTTATGATGGTCTGCCGGTGTATGATTGTCTGCTGAGTTATCATCTAACTTAACTCCTGCCGGGTTATCATCTAACTTAACACCTGACGTAATTGTGTGCCGGTTTATCATCTGACTTAACACCTGACTTAACTGTCAGCCGGTTTATCATCTGACTTAACACCTGATTTAACTGTCAGCCGGTTTATCATCTGACTTAACACCTGACTTAACTATCAGCCGGTTTATCATCGGACTTAACACCTGACTTAACTGCCAGCCGGTTTATCATCTGACTTAACACCTAACTTAATTGTAAGCAAGTTTATCAACCTGCCAGTTTATCGTCTGGGTTAACTGTCTGTCTTAACTGTCAGCCGGTTTACTAAGTCCCAGCCGGATTATAACTCTGGCTGGATCATACTGTGGGGTGTATCCCCGACACCAGCCCAGAATCCCAGCTGCCGGCATTCTCCCTCTTCATGTAAACCTTGTAAAATAAGAGAGGATAGGCATAAGTATTGTGACATAACGTGTAATAACATCCCATAATGCAATAAATATCAATATAAAAGCATGATGCAAAATGGAAGTATCAACTCCCCGAAGCTTAGACCTCGCTTGTCCTCAAACGAAAGCCGAAATCGAAAAATATGTCCACATGTTTGGAGATAGAGGTGTCGACAAAATAAAATACGGACATGAGGGCATCATGATCATTTTTAGAGCAGCAACGTATATATATTGTCATATGATATCTTATGCTAAAGTAACAATTCAATCAAAATTTCAAGTATGAATCATAAACTTCATTGACAACCAAGAAACTCTAATCTCAGTCATTGAGGCAATTGCAATTTATCATAACATAGGAAAGACTCAATATAAGAGCTTTTCAGCAAGTCCACATACTCAACCATCTTTTAGTCTTTCATAATTTCTAACACTCACGCAATATTTATGGGTATGAAGTTTTAATCGGACACAGAGAAAGATAGGGGCTTATAGTTTTGCCTCCCGATGTTTTACCTAAAGTGTAATTTCAACAATAATAGTTCATGAAAACTCACATGCAATTAGCTATATATATCAGGATCTTTCCAACACATTGTGCTTGCCAAAGGATAAAATGTAAAAACGAAAGGTGAATATCACCATGACTCCTTGCATGAAGTATAAGACAAGAATAAAAGATAGGCCATTCGCAGAGGGAAGCAGAGGTTGTCATGCACTTTTATAGTTGGATGCATGAAATCTTAATGCAAAAGAACGTCACTTTATATTGCCACTTGTGATATTGACCTTTATTATGCAGTCCATCGCTTTTATTTCTTCCACATCACAAGATCGTATAAAGCTTATTTTCTCCACACTAATAAGTCATACATATTTAGAGAGCAATTTTTATTGCTTGCACCGATGACAACTTACTTGATGGATCTTACTTAATCCATAGGTAGATATAGTGGACTCTCATGGCAAAACTTGGTTTAGGGATATTTGGAAGCACAAGTAGTATCTCTACTTGGTGCAAAGAAATTGGCTAGCAAGAGAGGGAAAGGCAAGCTCAACATGTTGGATGATCCATGACAATATATTTTATCTCAGATGTAAGAGAACATAACCCATTACGTTGTCTTCCTTGTCCAACATCAACTCTTTAGCATGTCATATTTTAATGAGTGCTCACAATCATAAAAGATATCCAAGATAGTATATTTATATGTGAAAACCTCTCTTTCTTTATTACTTCCTATTAATTGCAACAATGACCAAAACTATGTAACTCTCAACAACTTTTATTCATCATACTCTTTATATGTGAGCTCATTAATCTCCATAAGATCCATATGATCTCTTTAGTTCTTTTTATTTCTTCCCTTTTATTTTATCCCCTCAAGATCATAGCAAAATAATCAAGCCCTTGACTCAACACTACTCTTTATTATATATAGCTCACAGACTCGATTACATAGAAGGATCATCAAGCAGAACTAAAAACTAGATCATACTAAAACTTTATTCTACTAGATCAAGATATTATCAAAAGGATCGAACTAAGAAAAATGGTAAAGATAAAAGGTGTGATGGTGATACGATACGGGGGCACTCCCCCAAGCTTGGCAGTTGCCAAGGGGAGTGCCCATACCCGAGGCTCAGTTCTTCTTTGTTGGTGAAGAAGATCTTGGTGATGATGGGTAGTCGCACATCGAGCGTAAGAGATCCTCCAATTTTCGGATAATGCCCTTGAGTGCGATGATATGCTCCTTCAACAAAATATTTTCACTTGTGAGATACTTGTTTTGAATACGAGCTAACTCAATCATCTTGAAATCCTCAATCTCCGTTGGGGGTAAAGAGATTGTGGTGAGGTGGAAGGATGTCTTCTTCTGCTACTATCGGAACTTGATCCCCCATGGCCTTCTTGATCCCATCATCCTTGTTGATCTCTCCGGGTTCTTCCCTTCTCAGCTCTATCTTCATTAGCCAAGCAGCGTTTGCCCTCATTGTTGGAGGAGGATGGAGATGACATGATGCTTGGCCTTGACAACTCTGGCAGAAAATAGCTCAAAACAAAGACAAGAGATATTTGCGTGATACAATGGTCAAAACATTCGGGAGATTATATAGTGAATTTTTACCGAACAAAAGAAGTATCATGCAAGAAAACAGAGTCCGGAGAGCACACGAGGTGCCCACGAGGCAGGGAGCGCACCGGGGGGGGGGGTAGGATGCGCCCTCCACCCTCGTCGAAGCCTCGTGTCCTTTCTGGTCTGCTTCTTTTTTCCTATTTTCTAAAATATTCCAAAACGGAGAAAAATTTCCCTTAGAACTGTTTTGGAGTCGGTTTACTTACCGTACCACGTACCTCTTCCTTTTTGGAGTCTGAAACGTTCTGGAAAGTGTCCCTTATCTATTCCTCTCAAGTTACGGTTTCAATAATATTAGTTTCAACATTTATGGGATTACCTGAGATATAATGTTTGATTATTTGACCGCTCACCACCCTCATATTTGTGCCTTCAAAGTTGTTGATTTTTATGGCACCGGAATAATAGACCTCCCAGATAACGTAAGGACCTTCCCATTTAGAGAGAAGTTTTCCTGTAAAAAATCTTAAATGAGATTTGTATAACAATACATAATCGCCTACATTAAACTCGCGTTTCTGTATCCTTTTATCATCCCATCTTTTAATTTTCTTTAAACAGCTTGGCATTTTCATAAGCCTGGGTTCTCCATTCATCAAGTGAGCTAATGTCAGAAAGCCTCTTCTCACCGGCAAGTTTGAAGTCATAGTTGAGCTCTTTAATAGCCCAATATGCCTTATGTTATAGTTCAAGAGGTAAGTGACATGCTTTACCATAAACCATTTTATATGGAGACATACCCATAGGATTTTTATATGCAGTTCTATAAGCCCATAATGCATCATCAAGTTTCTTGGACAAATTCTATCTAGATCTATCAACAGTCTTTTGCAAAATTAATTTAAGCTCTCTATTGCTAAGTTCTACTTGACCACTAGACTGTGGGTGATATGGAGATGCAATTCTATGATTAACATCATACTTAGCAAGCATTTTACGAAAGGAACCATGAATAAAATGTGAACCACCATCAGTCATTAAATATCTAGGGACTCCAAACCTCGGAAAAATAACTTCTTTAAGCATCTTAATAGAGGTGTTATGATCAGCACTACTAGTTGGAATAGCTTCTACCCACTTAGTAACGTAATCAACAGCAACTAAAATATGTGTATACCCATTAGAGGAAGGGAAAAGTCCCATATAGTCAAAGCCCCAAACAGCAAATGGTTCAATAACAAGTGAATAATTCATAGGAATTTCTTGACGTCTACTAATATTACCAATTCTTTGACATTCATCACAAGACAAGACAAACTTACGGGCATCCTTGAAGAGAGTAGGCCAATAAAAACCGGATTGCAATACCTTATGTGCGGTTCTATCTCCAGCATGGTGTCCTCCATAAGCTTCGGAGTGACACTTACGTAGGATCTACTCATGTTCATGCTCAGGTATGCAACGTCTAATAACACCATCTACTACTTCTTTATAAAGACATGGGTCATCCCAGAAGTAATGTCTTAAATCATAGAAAAACCTTTTCTTTTGCTGGTATGTGAAACTAGGTGGTATAAATTTAGCAACAATGTAATTAGCATAATCAGCATACCATGGTGCAGTACGAGAAGCATTTATGATGGCTAATTGTTCATCAGGAAAGCTATCATCAATAGGTAGTGGGTCATCAAGAACATTCTCTAACCTAGACAAGTTGTGTGCAATGGGATTCTCTGCTCCCTTTCTATCAATAATATGCAAATCAAATTCTTGTAGTAGGAGAACCCATCTAATAAGTCTAGGTTTAGCATCTTTCTTTTCCATAAGATATTTAGTAGCAGCATGATCAGTGTGAATAGTTACTGTAGAATCAACAATATAAGGTCTGAACTTATCACAAGCAAATACAACTGCTAAGAATTCCTTTTTAGTAGTAGCATAATTTCTCTGGGCATTGTGTAGAGTTTTACTAGCATATTGAATAACATTTAATTTTTTATCAACTCTTTGTCCTAGAACAGCACCTACAGCAGAGTCACTAGCATCACACATGATTTCGAAGGGTAAATTCCAATCTGGTGGCTGAACAATAGGTGCAGAAATCAAGGCTTTCTTAAGTATTTCAAATGCTTCTACACAATCATCATCAAAGACAAAAGGAATATCTTTTTGTAATAGGTTAGTCAGAGGCCGGGAAATTTTTGAGAAGTCCTTAATGAACCTCCTACAAAAACCGGCGTGACCAAGGAAACTTCTTATACCTTTGATGTCCTTAGGACATGACATCTTTTCAATAGCATCAACTTTAGCTTTGTCAACTTCAATACCTCTTTCAGAAATTTTATGTCCCAAGACAATACCTTCATTAACCATAAAGTGGCACTTCTCCCAATTCAAGACAAGGTTAGTTTCTTCACATCTCTGCAAAACTCGATCAAGGTTGCTCAAGAAATCATCAAAAGAGTATCCATAAACAGAGAAATCGTCCATGAAAAATTCATAAATCTTTTCACAAAAGTCAGAGAATATAGCCATCATGCATCTTTGAAAGGTAGCAGGTGCATTACAAAAACCAAAAGGCATACGTCTATAAGAAAAGCTACCGAAAGGGCATGTAAAAGTCGCATTTTCTTGATCATTAGCTGACACAGGTATTTGAGAGAAACCAGAGTATCCATCTAGAAAGCAAAAATGTGTATGTTTGGATAATATTTCTAGCATTTGATCAATGAAAGGCAAAGGGTAATGATCTTTTTTAGTAGCTTTATTTAATTTGCGGAAATCAATTACCATCCTATAACCCGTAATAATTCTTTGCAGAATCAATTCATCTTTATCGTTAGGAACGACAGTAATACCTCCCTTCTTAGGGACACAATGGACAGGACTTACCCACTGACTATCAGCAACGGGATAAATTATACCTACTTCAAGGAGCTTTAATATTTCCTTTCTTACCACTTCTTTCATCTTAGGATTTAGCCATCATTGGTGATCAATAACTGGTTTGGCGTCTTTCTGCAAATTTATTTTGTGTTGACATAGAGTGGGACTAATTCCCTTAAGATCATCAAGAGTACATCCAATAGCAGCACGGTGCTTCTTCAGAGTTTTCAATAATCTCTCTTATTCATGCTCTGAAAGGTTAGCACTAATAATAACAGGATATATCTTCTTGCCGTCAAGATAAGCATATTTAAGAGTATCAGGCAGTGGTTTAAGCTCAAACACGGGATCACCCTTGGGTGGAGGAGGATCCCCTAGGATTTCTACAAGCAAGTTGTGTTTCAGAATAGGTCCCTGTTTAAAGAATACTTCATCTATTTCCCTTCTTTCATTCATGAACATATCATTTTCATGGTCTAGCAAATATTGTTCTAAAGGATCAGTAGGAGGCACGACAATAGAAGCAAGACTAATAATTTCATCTTTACTAGGAAATTCTTTATCATGGGGTTGTCTACGAAATTTAGCAAAATTAAACTCATGAGACATATCCCCTAAACCAACAGAAAAAATAACCTTATTGCAGTCTATTTTAGCATTAAAAGTATTCAAGAAGGGTCTACCAAATATAATGGGACAAAAGTCATCTTGTGGGGAACCAAGAACAAGAAAATTAGCAGGGTATTTAACTTTCCCGCACAATACTTCAACATCTCTAACAATCCCAACTGGTGAAATAGTATCTCTATTTCCAAGCTTAATTGTAACAACAATCTCTTCTATCTCAGCAGGTGCAATATCATGCATAATTTCTTGGTATAAGGAATGATGTATTGCACTTGCACTAGCACCCATATCACATAAGCCATGATAGCAATGATCTCTTATTTCAACAGAAATATCAGGCATGCCTACAACTGGTCTATGTTTATTTTTAGCATCAGGTCTAGCAATTCTAGCAGCTTCATTGTAGAACTAAATAACATGCTCATCAATATTATCGGCCAAGAGATCTTTAACCATAGCAATCTTAGGTTCAACTTTAATTTTCTTAGGGGGTTTAGGTGTCTTAATATTACTTTTGTTAACCATAGTTGAAGCTTTAGCATGATCCTTTATTCTAACAGGGAAAGGTGGTTTCTCAATATAAGCAGCAGGAACAACCGGATCATCATAAGTGATAGTCTTTTCTTCAACTTTAATAGGTTCAACTACTTTTACTTAAATGGGAGGATAATATTTAATCCACTTCTCCTTAGGGAGATCAACGTGAGTAGCAAAGGATTCACAGAAAGAAGCTACTATGTCAGAGTCAAGTCCATATTTAGTGCTAAATTCACAAAAGCATCGGTATCCATAAAAGATTTAGCACAATCAAACTTAGGTGTTATACCTGACTCCTTACCTTCGTCGAGGTCCCAGTCTTCAGAGTTGTGTTTAATTATTTCCAATAAATCACATTTGAATTCAAGCATAGAGCGATTACTGAGATAAAGCCGAGCATAAAAAATTTGAATAATCATTTCTCTTGAGAGCTCATGATTGGGGCCTGAATACAACATTGACTTAAGCCTCCCCCAAGCTTGAGCGATGCTTTCTCCTTCGCGAGGCCAAAAATTATATATATAATTACGATCACGATGACAAGATGCATAGGATAAAACGTCTGATGAAATTCCAATTTCAATCGCTTGTAGTCCAATGATCCCATATCATCACATAGCCTATACCATGGCAATGCCTCTCCCTTCAAAGATAAAGGGAAGACCTTCTTTTTGATAACATCATCGGGCATACCTACAAGCTTAAATAATCCACAAAATTCATCCACATAGATTAAGTGTAAATCGGGATGCAATGTTCCATCTCCTGAAAAAGGATTAGATAGTAGTTTCTCTATCATACCCGAAGGAATTTCAAAGTAAACATTTTCAGTAGGTTCAGTAGGTTGAGGAGCAACTCTTTGCTCTACTGGTCGGGGTGAAGATACCCCGAACAAGCCCCTCAAAGGATTATGTTCCATAGTAACAAGTGACAGTAAATTTCAGCACACTATATAAATTTTTCCTTACGAAATTCCACCTACCAAAGGTGCTTCACTCCCCGGCAACGGCGCCAGAAAAGAGTATTGATGACCCACAAGTGTAGGGGATCTATCATAGCCTTTTCGATAAGTAAGAGTGTAGAACCCAACGAGGCGCCAGAAAAGAGTCTTGATGACCCACAAGTGTAGGACACCACTAGAGGGATGACAACATACAACTCATCAAAATATCAAACGAATACCAAATTAACATGACTACTTATAGCAAGACTTCTCCCATGTCCTCAGGAACAAACGTAACTACTCACAAAGCATATTCATGTTGATAATCAGAGGGTTATTAATATGCATAGTGGATCTAAACATATGATCTTCCACAAAGTAAACTAACTAGCATCAACTACAAGGAGTAATCAACACTAGTAGCAACCCACAGGTACCAATCTGAGGTTTGGATGCAAAGATTGGATACAAGATATGAACTAGAGTTTGAGATGAGATGGTGCTGGTGAAGATGTTGATGGAGTTTGACCCCTCCCGATGAGAGGATCATTGGTGATGACGATGGTGATGATTTCTCCCTCCCGGAGGGAAGTTTCCCCGGCAGAACAGCTCTGTCGGAGCCCTAGATTGGTTCCGCATCGTGGCGGCGGAGTTCCTTCCTGAAAGCTTGCTTATTATTTTTTTTCGGACGAAAGACCTCATATAGTAGAAGATGGGCATCGGAGGGCCACCAGGGGGCCCACGAGGCAGGGGGCGTGCCCAAGGGGATGGGGCGTGCCCCCCACCCTCGTGGCCAGGGTGTGGGCACCCTCTGGAACTTTCTTCGCTCAGTATTTTTTTTATATTCTGGAAATAACTTTCGTGAAGTTTCAGGACTTTTGGAGCTGTGCAGAATAGGTCTATAATATTTGCTCCTTTTCCAGCCCAGAATCCCAGCTGCCGGCATTCTCTCTCTTCACGTAAACCTTGTAAAATAAGAGAGAATATGCATAAGTATTGTGAAATAACGTGTAATAACATCCCACAATGCAATAAATATTGATATAAAAGCATGATGCAAAATGGACGTATCATATGAATATCCTTGGTTGTTCCTTCTGTGACTAACCCGTGTAGGTATTGAAAGTGCAACTCAGTCCAGAGGATTGCTCCGAATGATCTACATCAACTTTGAGCACCTAAATCTTCAACACCTACATGAAGTCATCATCGACAAAACCCAAGGTTAGTTCATCCGTCCTAGGGGGGATATCACATCGAGGGGGAGCTTTACTCTAATCAGTTGAGCTAAAGCAACTCTAACGATGTGAACACGACAATGCATTATGTTAAAGTGGTAACCCCACTTGTGCTTAAACGATGAGTATGACCTACGATCAAATGTTCTCATTTGACTCCTTAGTCCATATACTCATATATAGATGACCTAGTCATCGCCAAATTGATTGATAGATGCTAGAGTGATTGTGCATGCTTTGCCACATATTTCATTTGCCATCTTATTGTGTGAGCATGCTAGTTGCATATTTTACTGATTCGAGGACATCCATTTGTTGCCTTGATTGTTTGGCTTTTTCTTTTTTGCCAAATGGATGGACAAGAATGCCTAAGAACCTCCTCTAGCTATCTATGCTTTTCTTGTCTCCAACTCTATTCATGCTACATCACAAATTTTGATCAAGTTAGATTCGAACCACTCTGTGTGAGGAGCACTCGGAGACCGCGATTCGTCATAGACTTAAACTTCCAAAACCTCTTTGTGCATTTCGGTATGACCGAGTCATCCATTTCGATCACACCGAGATCACTAAGTTGATCTAGGTTTTTAATCTCGGTGCAACCGATTTGAACTTTTCGGTCACACCGAGTTGCAGTAACCGCTTGCAAGTTTGCATCTCGGTGCCACCGAGTTGTTCCACTTAGTCACACTAACAGGGTCAGGATATATATACCCATGGGTGAGATTTTGGAAATTTCTTCAAACTCCTCAGCCCGTGCGTGTGTCCTGCTCTGCCTCCTCAGGTTTCCGGATCGTCTCCTCGCCACCAACGACCTCCCGCCGCTGGTTTCCATTGTCGTCAACGTAAATCTACTCCATCGTTGTCGCCGTAGCGAACTCCCGTCGAACTAGGGTATGTGTTCGACCCTTGTGCTATTCTTCTACCTCTGATTCATAGCACATTGTTTTCTCATGATCATTACCATGTATGCAAACACTCTATCCACTGAGAACATCCTTTAGGTTAGATTTATTTGAAAATTTAGGGTTAGGTTTCCGCCGAACTCATCTCGTACCGACCGAGTTGTAGAAATCGGTCTCACCGATTTGGCTTAGGCCGTAGCACTTGCAATTTTTGGTCCGACCAAAAACTGCAAATCAGTGTGACCGAGTTCAATTCTCTGTGAAACCCTATCAGTCTCGGTGCCACCAAACTGTGACTCGGTTTGACCGAGTTCACTAGTTTAGGTTCCAAAAGCTGCTTCAGTATCACCGAGTTTACAAATCGGTAGCTCCGAAATGCTTTGTGTGGAGAACTAAAACTAAGTTTTTGAGTCATCTGTTTTGCAAAAACTCTGCACTTTGTGATGCTCATCCACTCTATCAACCTGCTACAGCTTTTTGATGTCCCTCAAAAGTTCAAGGTCATGAGTCTGATTGTAGAGACAATGAAGAGGACTGCCGCTGACCAGAAGTGAAGCTGTGGGTATGCTCCACACATTTAGGAGCTCATCACCTCCAAGATGGGCACATGAACATATCTGTTGGATAAGGAGCATCTACCCCTGCATCCTGATATTGAAGATAATATTGTTGTGATGAATGAGGAGGAACCATCATCAGTTCAAGCACAGGAGAGGAGAGCCAAAGCAAAGGCTAAGAAAGCTGCCAAGATGCCAAGTGTTGAAGAGGCATCTCAGGTTTTCCTGAAGAGCAAGCAAGATCAACTTGCATATCTGATCTAGTCTACACTGAGGATTGAGAAGGGCTTGGCCACCCTTACTCAAAACTAGGAGAGCTTGGAGAGAATCATAGAAACTAAGTTTTATGATCTTGATTTGAAGGTAACTGAGCTTCAAACAGCAGTTGAGCAGCTTCTGGAGGAAGTAGAAGAGAAGAGATGCAAGACAACCACAGGTGCATTTCAGCGAGTGCCAAGGAGTCAGAGGTCTGCTGCCGTGCCAGTGATAGATTCTAGAGCTATAGCATCAGCACCAGCAGCTAGAGCTCCAGTGCCACCTGCAGCAGCCACTCCACCTGCTCCAACTACATCAACAGATGCCTTCGTCCTTGGAGTTCTCTCTACACCACCTCCCAAAGACCAAGCCTGAGAGACGCATAGCACTATGCATATTTGAACTTTTTGGTAACTTGTTGCCAAAGGGGGAGAAATATGAATAGATCATAGGCTTCGTGAGAGTGTTTTGCGTCTTTGCCTTTGGTTGAACTTTTCATTGTGTGAGATACTTGTGTGCTCATGTGATTGATCATTTTCTACCTTAATGCTTGTTTAGATGATACTATTTTTTATATCCGTATATGATCATTCACTTGCTGGGTGATGAGTGCATGCTCTTAATTCTATCATTTTGAGTGCTCCACCAAGATGTATGTGACATGGAAGAGTAACCCATTATCCTAATTGATTGTGCATTTGCATTCAAAAGAAAATTTTAAATAATGGAAAAATTTAGGGGGAGCTCTTGCTTATCACATACTTCTCAAAGCGACGATGTTTTTCAATCTTATTATCATCTATCAAAGCTTTGCTCTATATGTTGTCATCAATTACCAAAAAGGGGGAGATTGAAAGTGCAACTATCCTTGGGTGGTTTTGGTTATTCCTAACAACATATAGCCCATTGAGCTAATTCTATTTCAAGATAAATATTTCAGGAAAGCTCAATGTTTGGCATGGCATGGATTAGAAAGTGGACCCGTCAAAATACTAAGAACACATGTTGTCTCAAGCTCAAGACTCTACATTTTACTTTTAGTGATCCAAGATCACATTGAGTCCATTGGAAAAGCCAATACTATTAAAAGGGGATGAGGTGTTGCTTAATGAGTTACTTGCTCAAAATGCTTAGTGATATGCTCCAAAACCCTCAACTACTTTCTCATATCCACATATGTCCCAAACCAAAAGTCAAACTTGGCTCCACCGAAATTTCCTACCCGGCGCCACCGAGTTCACTGGACATAGCCACTGCCACAAACCCTAGTCATTTTGGTCTCACCGAGATGGGATTTTTTTTGACTATATACTGCAAGGCAACAGCCTCACAGCCCTTTGTTAAGAATAATAGGTAAGCAGTACAAAATTACAAAGAGCAAAAGAAAGACTACTTACAGAGAGAGATTAGGGTAGGGAAGCTATCCAAGAGGTTAGTCTATCTCTAAATTTACACTTGATTCTATGAGCTAAAAGAGAAATATCATGAATAAAATTCCTCCTCCAAGATCTGAAAGCGGGCAACTCATTTATGAAGATCCTTCCATTCCTTTGGGTCCAAATATTCCAAGTAGCCATAAAGACTACCTCAGTGAAAAAAGGCTGACCAAATTCCTCCCTGGCCGCACAAGCCATTTCAAAAGTAGTCTGGTTAGGGTGAACACTCCATGAGATGCCCAAATAATTCCAGACATGTTGGCTAAAGTTGCAAGCAAAGAAGAGATGAGCTCTATCTTCATGCAAACCTGAGAAGCACATAGCACAAGTATCATCCTGAATAATCCAATGTCGTCGCTGCATCATATCCCTAGTGTTTAGATGATCCATCAAAAGGAGCCAGCCAAACACCTTGAGCTTGAGAGTGCAAGAACATTTCCAGATCCACCCAAATATGGGGTCAACCACGACTTCGGAAAAACAAAAAAAATAGTAGATCCTGGATCGATAATCCCCAGTTTTTGAAGGCCATTTCCAGACATCATTAACTCCCTCATGCAAATTGATCAGAGGCATTAAAGCCTGAAGCTGATTGAATTCCTCAAAAGCTTCAACTGATAAAGGCAGGTGAAAATTGTCGGTCGGGTCAGGCAGCTCCATCACATCCTTAATGGTAAGCGTGTCATCAGTCACAAAAGAGTGGAGCCTCGGGAAACGTTGTTGCATGATAACCACCTCGTTATTAAGTTGCCACCGATCCAGCCAAAAAACCACCGAGTCCCCGGAGCGCACGTGAGGGACAACCAATTTACAAAATTTGTCATACAGCTTCATCACGTCACGCCACCAAAAAGAACCACAACTTTGAGTTACTTGGGGCGGTGCAGCAGCATAATATGTGTCCCAGATAAGAGAAACCCAGGGCACATCCAACTTGTTAAATTTTTTGAAGAGATGCTTGATCAACAAGGCATCATTTTGTATGCCAAGGTCCAGAACCCCAAGTCCTCCATGGCTCTTGGGCCGACATACTAACTCCCAAGCTGCCAATGATTGTCTTGGTGTATCAGAGTTGCCTCGCCACAAACATTGCCGCATGATACGTTCAATCTGCTTCAAAATTCCTTGAGGTAATGAGAGAGTGCACAAGAAGTATATTGGCATGGAACAAAGAACATATTTCAAGAGTTGCAGCCGGCTGCCTTGGTTCAACAGGCAAGAGGAGGCAGACAATATTCTCTCTATGCGGTCCACTAAGGGAAGCAAGTCATAAATCGTGGGCCGACTAGTACCCATTGGCAATCCCAGGTAAGTAAATGGCATGGAGCCAACATCACACCCAAGCAAAGAAGCCACATGTTTACCCTCCTCATCAGACATATTCATTGGAATCAATGAGGATTTACTAAAGTTAACCCGCAAACCCGTAGACTTAGCAAAGGTCTCAAGCATTTCCTTGAAAGCAATGAGCTGGCTGTCCACTGCAGGAAGGACAATGAATGTGTCATCAGCGTATTGCACAATCGGATAGTCCCGTGAAGAGGTTGGTATGGGCAGTGTGAGAATGTTCCTTGCACACATCTCATTAACCACAGACTGCAATAAATCCATAGCAATCACAAATAACAAAGGGGATAATGGGTCTCCTTAATGCACACCCAAACGACAGACAAAGTGATTACCAGGCACACCATTTAAAAGAACCGAAGAGGATCCAGAGGACAAGATGCTATCAATCCAACCTGTCCAGCGATCATCAAACCCCTTACATTTCAGGATCCTGAGAATCAGCTCGTGCTCGATGGTATCAAACGCCTTTGTGAAATCCAACTTGAGAAGGATTATAGGCCTTTTGGATGCCTTGCACTGATGGATATATTCAAAACACCATGCAAGACAATCTTGAATGGATCTACAACGAAGAAACCCATATTGATTGCGGTGAATACATTTTAAGATCACACTCTGTAAACGATTTGCCAAAAGTTTAGTTAAAAACTTGAGGCAAGTATTTGTCAACGAGATGGGCCTAAAATCACCAATATACTCTGGGTTCAACTTCTTGGGAATGAGGGTAATGAGAGATGTATTTATACACTCCAGGTCACACTTTCCCTCATAAAATTCCTTGACCAGCTTCATAAAATCTGGCTTCAAAATATTCCAACATTTCTTGAGAAAAAGACCAGTAAACCCATCAGGGCCCGGAGTGCGGTCAGAAGGCATGTTCTTAGTCACCGTATCCACCTCGGAGTCCGTGAAAGGCAAGGACAAATTCTCCAGACCATCAATCCGAGTAATTAATTTGTCAAGGTGAAAACCATTTGAATACCTTTTGTCTGGCCCATTCTACGATTGAAATCAGACCAAAACATCCCTGCTAACTATTGCTGATCAGAAATCACCTCCCCATTCACAAATTTGATCGAGGAAATGGTGTTTCTCCGATACCTTTCAGTTGCCATAGCATGGAAATTTTTTGAATTTTCCTCACCAACTTTGATATTTCTGATCGTGCAACGCTGCTTCCAATAAATGAAACGCCAGTGTAGAATATCTTCAAGATGTAATTTGACAATCTAGCGAAAATTGAACTCCGGCCAACTCAAGGGCCTAAATTCCTCAATATTATCCAAAAAAAGAATTACTTTGTTGCAATCAGCAATGAGAGCCTTCACTGTGGATAGGTTGAGATGCCATTTCTTAAGAGCATAACGAAGAGATTTGAATTTAGCAGAAATGGTTAAGGCAGTTGAAGATTTATCCACAGGTCTGTTCCAAACCTCAGATACACAATCCATAAAACCAGGCAGATCAACCCAATAGTTTTCAAAGTGAAAAACTTTTGCCTTGGGAATACAAGTGGCAATGGAAACCACACACGGAACGTGATCAGAGGCAGTGCGCACAAGCGGAAGAACCATTGTGTTGGGGTGATCATGTGTCCAAGCCACAGATGTAAAAAACCAATCAATTTGTTCGAGCAGAGGTGTGGTTTGCATATTAGACCATGTGTACTAACGACCCTTGATTGGCAGCTCAACAAGACCCAAATGACCAATTATTTCGTTAAACAAAAAGATATCATTCACATCACCACCTGGCTGATTTCGATTCTCAATCGAGCGCATAAAGTTGAAATCACCTAAAAGCAACCAATTGTCCTCAAAATGAATATCCAGATTATATAACCACTGCACAAAATCGTCACGCGCCGGTCCTTGACACGGACCATAAATTGAGACAAGAGACCAAGTCTCTGATGTATGCTTAGATTGAAACTTCACAATAATACCATATGGTTTAGCCTCAATTAAGTTGCCTGTGAAGAAGGATGAATTCCATATAACCACCATACCAGCGGATGCCCCAACCGATGGCACATAAACAAAGTTATCAAAATGCCAAGGACAGAATTTTCTAATGAAGCGTTGATCAATATGCATGCACTTGGTTTCTTGGAGGCAAACAACAGAGCACCCACTTTCATTGATCTTTTGCCTAACAGCAAGCTGACGCGCTTCAGAATTCAGACCCCTAACATTCCAACAAAGTACTTTCCACTCTCTAAACGAAGTTTGATTCATTACAAACCAAAAGAGAACACATTTAAAAGTAAGCCACACAATGGCCTACAACCCACTGAACAGACGAAAATTGCAAGGTTCCAAACAGATAAGAATAGATAAATGGCGATTATGGTACGCCATGGACCTAAACCCTGGATGAAGAAACTAATCATCAGAACTTGCGCTGTTGTTGGAGCGGGTAGGATTAGCTGCAAGCTTATCCGTCATGATCTTCTCCAGCGCAATGCGAAGACGAGCACCAATTCGCTGAAGATCAAGTATGGCCGTTAGAGGAGGCACTGCAAAGTCGTCATCAGGCTGGGAAGGCACAGATTTGTGCTTCTTTAGTGTGTGTGGCCTCCTAGAAGGTGTGCCAGAAGTTACCTGACGATATCCATCACGCATCACACTAAGACGAGCACTGCGCCTGACCTCAGAATCCACAATGACTCGAGAGGCCTTGGGCTTTCTTCCACGCTTCAGAGTAACTTTAGGAACAGCCGTAAACTCAAATGCTTCAGCAACAGGCTCATCAATATCGTCAAAACAAAGAGCTCGAGCTACAGGCCTTTTAACAGGTGTCACTTCCTTAAACCGAGTCACAGAAACAGGTGCACGCAGAAGCTGCAATTTTGGAGCTGGAGTGTTGAATAGAGTATCCCAGGAATGCTTGTTCAGAAGAGCACCGAGATCAGACCGAAAGACAAACTTTGGGATATCAGAGATCCCAATAAGCGGCAATACCTTCTCAAAAGTACATTTCCACTGCATGACAGGGGGCAGGACAGGCCCAAAAATAGTTAGAACTTGTCCGATCATCAAAGGAGGCTGCTGCGGTCCCATTGGGTGCTGGAGAACAGCAATTTCAGCAGCACCGTTCACATTGTTAACTGAATCCTCAGACAGCTGGAGCACAATGGATTCCTGAGACTGAACTTCCTCAACATTATCCTGCTGCACAACTTCCTGAAATTGTGGAGGATCATTCTGTGGCTGCTCATTGTTAGGTGCAGGCACATCGTTCCAGCCCAGCTCCGGGAACTCACGCAAGACCCAATTATGATTGTTGAACTACATGTTGCCAGGGAGAGGGTGGGGATTGCCATTGAAGGGCATTGGGTCCTTATCAGCAGGTAGGATATCAGCAAAGACCGCAGATAGAATATAAACTGGAGCAGACCAAGAAATCCGAACCCCTCCAAAGTCTGCAAATTCTCTGTATGTCACTGATCTAGGAACCATAGTCGGTGCAGGAAAAGACACATAGGCCAATGATCGGACCATCATCAGATCATCCTGGTGCCAATGGTGGAAGCGGCCAAAAGTACTGATAACATCTGCAAGATATTGAGAGCGCCTATAATCCAAAGGAACTCCTAGCAGCATAACCCATCCCCTTCGAAAACCCTGTGCAGCTCTGTAGTTGATACCCTCATCATGCGGAATAAACCTGACAAATCTATCATTGCCCAAATTGAAAGGAGGATGATCAACTAATGCTTGGTGGGCCAGAGCACAACAGAATCAAAACAAACCAACCCCTTGGATCCACGGCCGAGCATCCAGCACAGCTCTCTACAGATTATTGACGACAAAATCACTGACCAGATTCTGGAAGATGGCAACTTCT
This sequence comes from Triticum monococcum, assembly GCA_034509565.1. Lineage (NCBI taxonomy): Eukaryota > Viridiplantae > Streptophyta > Magnoliopsida > Poales > Poaceae > Triticum > Triticum monococcum. The sequence goes on along the minus strand of CM067843.1, from coordinate 153,101,001 downwards.
TCAGGTAGAGGAGCCGGCTCGACAATGGCGATGGCATACTCCTCATGCTGTCGATCCGGAGCCACCGCCGGCGCAAAGAAAGTGCGAGGCAGGCGCAGCTCCCCTCCATCAATGATGTCGAAGCCATGCGGGAGGAAATCCATCGGGTCCAGCACAAAGTTGGCCATTGCCGGAGTTGGGAAGGAGTGATCCAAAGCCGGAGGCGAGGTGATTGAGGGCGGTGGTGTGGTGGGCGGCAGAGGCGTTGTGGGCGGTGGCTCAGCTGGCAATGGTGGGATGGACGGGGTGGCAGGCTTGATAGGACTGGGCATAGACCCCTCTGGGCTAGCTATAGGAGAAATCGAGGAGTCCCGCTCCGAAAAACTAGTTGATCGGTTAGATACGGGGGATTTGCTCCGTGGGACCCCCCTGTAAGAGGGAGATAGGCTAGAATCGGAACAGCCCTTTACCCGGTGCCCCAACCGAAAGCATCTACGGCACCTAACCTTGCTGGTGCACGCGCTGGATAAATGCCTCATGGACAAACAATTTTGACATTTCCAAACTTTGAAAACCATGTCATCCACAAAATCATTAAATCTATCATAATCAACAGGTGATTCCGATGTCCTGGGAGTAATAAACTCCTCATTTCCAATAACAGGTGGAGAGGCAGATTGAGATCCGGATGCAGCTTGGGCCAAAGCAAACTGGACCGGGGAAACATCCTAGGGCTGGGAATTAAACTGGGCTGAAGAGGTCACCTGGGCCGCAGCTGGACCAGCCCGTTCCTTCCCATGCACATGCAGATTCACGTCCGGATTGGTTGGATTAATCCCGGAAATCCCGGCCGAGGAAATAGCTTGGACGTTGACTATTCCGAAAATAATGGGTGGTTCTGCCACCGTCCATCGGAGTTCAGTCGCCGGCGGTGGAGGCATGATGTCTCTCTCACGAGGCAGCACAGCGTACCCAGCATCTGAAACCGCATCAACACGACCTGGTGAAGCAGGATAAGAGTATCCCTTGCAAGCATCGTACTGTTGGAAAGTGGCAAAAGAAATCTTCTTCGGAGGCCTAGAACTCGAACGTAAGGCAGATTTGGAAGGAGGCTTATGCATAGCAAGCAAACCAATAGAAGCACGCCTCTTGGAAGGACTGATGATAATCCACTCAACATCACACTCTTTCTTCCAAATAACAAACTCACGTTTCCAATTAGGGCCGCCATTACCCCACAGATGAAAGTAACATTTGAATTGCGGGCACGTGAAAGATCGCAAATGGAGAATAAAAATGCCAACACGATTGCATGATACCATAAATGAGAATACCTTGTCCGCAATGAGTTGCACAGATAGATCAATTGCAGATCCTCCAGTTGCACATTCCAATGCCGCTGCCACCGAATCCTCATCAAGACGGAATCTATGTCTGCTGAAAGACACGACCATAATAAAATGGCTTGTGTCATCCGAGGGATGAATGGTTTTCCCACAAGATCTAAAAACCTCATCCGCAAAAGCCACTCCTTTGGAGAAATCCAGATCCAAAGTTGATCCACCATGAGAACCCATGTGAGATGGGTATAGGGTGGTAGATCAGAGAACGCCGGAGAAGATGGGTGGAGAGAAAACCAGATTTACTGGCTGAGGAGGAAGATCGCCGGAGAGCCTAGGGCGCCGGTGGGAGGAGAGGTGGGACTCTCATCGAAGGCCCCTATGTTCCTATAACAATAAATTTGGTTACTGCTGGGTCACCGAGATGAGCAATCGGTCCCACCGAGATGGGATTGCAACCTCTCTGTTTCCCTTCGTAACATTTCGGCCCAACCGAGATGAGCAATCGGTCCCACCGAGAATGCAATGCAAACTCTCTGTTTTCCCTTCATAACGTTTCGGTCTAACTGAGATGAGCGAATTGGTCCCACCGAGTTTGCCTGACCAACTCTTTGTTTGCCTATTACCAAAATTGGTCCCACTAAGTTTGTGTAAATTGTCTCACCAAGATTAGGTTATGCCCTAACCGTAATGGAATCGGTCCCACCAAGCTGACATGTCGGTCCCACCGAAAATCCTAACGTTCACATTTTGAACCAAACGGTCTGACCGAGTTTCATGATTCGGTCCCACCGAGTTCGGTGATTTGTGTGTAACGGTTAGATTGTGTGTGGAGGCTATATATACCCCTCCACCCACTCTTCATTTATGGAGAGAGCCATCAGAAGATGCCTACACTTCCAACATACATTTTCTGAGAGAGAACCACCCACACTTGTGTTGAGGTCAAATATTCCATTCCAATCGCATAAATCTTGATCTCTAGCCTTCCCCAAGTTCCTTTCCACTCAAACCCTCTTTCCACCAAATCCAATCCTATGAGAGAGAGCTGAGTGTTGGTGAGACTATCATTTGAAGCACAAGGGCAAGGAGTTCATCATCAACACACCATCTATCACCTTTTGGAGAGTGGTGTCTCCTAGATTGGTCAGGTGTCACTTGGGAGCCTCCGTCAAGATTGTGGAGTTGAACCAAGGAGTTTGTACGGGCCAGGAGATTGCCTACTTCGTGAAGATCTACCATAGTGAGGCAAGTCCTTCATGGGCGATGGCCATGGTGGGATAGACAAGGTTGCTTCTTCGTGGACCCTTCGTGGGTGGAGCCCTCCGTGGACTCGCGCAACCGTTACCCTTCGTCGGTTGAAGTCTCTATCAACGTGGATGTACGATAGCACCACCTATCGGAACCACACCAAAAATCTCCGTGTCTACATTGCGTTTGCTCCTTCAAACCCCTCCCTTTACCTTCATATGCAATTGTTTTACATTCCGCTACTATACTCTTGGAATTGCATGTGTAGGTTGATTAGTTGACTTGTGCTAAGTTATTAAAATCTGCCAAGACTTAAAATTGGGAAAATGCTAGATTTTTATTTGGTCAAGTAGTCTAATCACCCTCCTAGACATACATTCGATCCTACAGATATCAGCTTCATCAAATCTATAGAGAGAATTTACCTTTACTACCTGTGTCGGGTTATCAAGACCATGTATTTCTTCAATAGGTGGTGAATTCTTAACATCTTCAGCTTTAATAACTTTTTCATTCATAGATTTCTTTGCCTCTTGCATATCTCGAGGACTGAGAAACAGAATTACCCTTTTCTTCAGAGTTTACTTAGGAGTTGGTTCAGAATGTGTCCAATCATTTTCATTACTCAACATATTATTCAATAGCAATTCAGCTTGATCAACAGTTCTTTCCCTGAAAACACAACCAACACAAGTATCCAGGCAGTATCTGGAAGCATCAGTTAGTCCACTATAAAAGATATCAAGTATTTCATTTTTCTTGAGAGGATGATCAGGCAAAGCATTAAGTAATTCGAGAAGCCTCCCCAAGCTTGTGGGAGATTCTCTTGTTCAATTTGCACAAAATTATATATTTCCCTTAAGGCGGCTTGTATCTTATGAGCGGGGAAATATTTAGCAGAGAAGTAATAAATCATATCCTGGGGACTACGCACACAACCGGGATCAAGAGAATTAAACCATGTTTTAGCATCACCTTTTAATGAGAATGGAAACAACTTAAGGATTAAGTAATAGCGAGTTTTCTCATCATTAGTGAACAGGGTGGCTATATCATTTAATTTAGTAAGATGGTCCACAACAGTTTCAGATTCATCGCCATAAAAAGGATCAGATTCAACCAAAGTAATTAACTCAGGGTCGATAGAGAAATCATAATCCTTATCATAAATACAGATAGGTGAAGTAGCAAAAGCAGGGTCATATTTCATTCTAGCATTCAAAGACATTTATTTCAGCTTAGCTAATAGTTTCTTAAGATCATATCTATCATTGCAAGCTGAAAAGTCTCTAGCAGTTTCTTCATCCACAACATAACCCTCAGGCACAACAAGCAATTCATATGTAGGGGGAGAATCTTCATCGTCACTTTCATCAATATTATTAGTTTCAACAATTTCATTCTCTCTAACCCTAGCAAGTTGTTCATCAAGAAATTCACCTAGTGGCACAGTATTATCAAGCATAGAAATAGTTTCATCATAAGTATCATGCAAAGTAGAAGTGGCATCATCAATAACATGCGACATATCAGAATGAATAGTAAGAGTAGGTGTCGCAAGTTTACTCAAAATAGAAGGTGAATCAAGTGAAGAGCTAGATGGTAGTTCCTTACCTCCCCTCGTAGTTGAGAGAAAAATCTTGGTTCTTTTATCTTTTAGGTTCTTCATAGTGATCAGCAGATATAAATCCCAAGTGACTCAAAGAGTAGAGCTATGCTCCCCGGCAATGGCGCCAGAAAATAGTCTTGATAACCCACAAGTATAGGGGATCACAACAGTATTCGAGGGTAGAGTATTCAACCCAAATTTATTGATTCGACACAAGGGGAGCCAAAGAATATTCTCAAGTATTAACAGTTGAGTTGTCAATTCAACTGCACCTGAAAGACTCAATATCTGCAGCAAAGTAATATGGAAGTAGCGGTAACGGTAGCAAAAGTAATAGTATTGGTTTTTGTAGTGATTGTAACAGTGGTAATGGAAAAGTAACTAAGCAAAGATCAATATGTGAAAAGCTCGTAGGCAATGGATCAGTGATGGATAATTATGTCAGATGCGATTCCTCATGCAACAGTTATAACATAGGGTGACACAGAACTAGCTCCAGTTCATCAATGTAATGTAGGCATGTATTCAGAATATAGTCATACGTGCTTATGGAAAAGAACTTGCATGACATCTTTTGTTCTACCCTCCCGTGGCAGCGGGGTCCTATTGGAAACTAAGGGATATTAAGGCCTCCTTTTAATAGAGTAGCAGACCAAAGCATTAACACTTAGTGAATACACGAACTCCTCAAACTACGGTCATCACTGGTAAGTATCCCGATTATTGTCACTTCGGGGTTAACGGATCATAACACATAATAGGCGACTATGGACTTGCAAGATAGGATCAAGAACTCACATATATTCATGAAAACATAATAGGTTCAGATCTGAAATCATGGCACTCGGGCCCTAGTGACAAGCATTAAGCATAGCAAAGTCATAGCAACATCAATCTCAGAACATAATGGATACTAGGGATCAAACCCTAACTAAATTAACTCTATTACATGATAAATCTCATCCAACCCATCACCATCTAGCAAGCCTACGATGGAATTACTCACGCACGGTAATGAGCGTTATGAAGTTGGTGATGGAGGAAAGTTAATGATGACGATGGCGACAGGTTCCCCTCTCCGGAGCCCTGAACGGACTCCAGATCAGCCCTCCCGAGAGAGATTAGGGCTTGGCGTTGGCTCCGTATCGTAAAACGCAATGAATCCTTCTCTCTAATTTTTTTCTCCCCGAACATGAATATATAGAGTTGGAGTTGTGGTCGGTAGAGCACCAGGGGGCCGACGAGGTAGGGGGGCGCGCGCAGGGGATAGGTGCGCCCCACCCTCGTGGACAGGGTGTGGGCCCCCTGGCCTTGATTCTTTCGCCAGTATTTTTACATATTCCAAAAAAGTTCTCCGTTGAATTTCAGGTCATTCCGAAAACTTTTATTTCTACACAAAAATAACACCATGGCAATTCTGCTAAAAACAACGTCAGTCCGGGTTAGTTCCATTCAAATCATGCAAGTTAGAGTCCAAAACAAGGGCAAAAGTATTTGGAAAAGTAGATACGTTGGAGATGTATCAGTGGCCACCGCTGTCGTGTTTAGATTTGGAGAGGATGAGACAGTGTGAAGAGAGCAACACTAGCAAGCAAGTGAGGGGGCTCCTGCCTATATAGTGGAGTACTACTAGATTTCTTTTGTCTACCGGAGCCGGCTTGACCTCGTCAATGACTGTCGAGAAGTCTTCATGCACATGCCCCAGAGGCGCGGTAGTCGTCATTTTCATCTGAAGCACCAGATTATAACATATAACACGAAAAAATGCCACATGACAAGAAACCATAACCTCACTGCCCAAAGGAGACAACAACATGAATCCCGACGGACAAACTAGATGAGGATCAAAGCTCAAATTAAAGATAAACTCATAGAAAAGGGGTCCATGGATAGATGTCCTAACTAACATAGCCGGCTTGACCTAGATGGCAGCCCAGTAGTCTTCGTGCATGTGCCCCCAATAACCAGCGCCTTGGGGAACTCAGTTGTCGCTGTTTGACCCTAGCAGTGATCCGAAGCACATGACACTTAATATTGCGAGATGACAAGAAACCCTTTTTTAGATTTCTCATCAGAACTACAGCCCTGTACAACACAGCCTACATGATATGTAGACGATAGCCATTCCAGGCGTGTCTGCTAGAGTTTGATCACATGCATGGATGAACTGATCTTCCGTGTCATGCAGGGATCCTCCACGCACTAACTCTGTACAACACTTCTCTAGTACTATTGCTCGTCTCTCTCTTCTATTAAGTCACCCCACTTGTGGGGCCGGGGAGTGTGCCTATGGTCACTTCTCAATTGTGGCCCCACATGTGTGTGCAAAAGCAATACGACGCACGTTCCATTCGGAGAGCAGCGTGCCAGACCGACCGACCGTCTGGGGTGCGACGCGAACGCGACGGGCGTGTTGTATACTCCACACATGTGTACCGCCATTTTCTTGAGGCTTTGCTCCATGGCGCAATCTATGGATACAAAATTAGTATACTGTACTATTTAAAAGTCAAAGGCGGGGCTTTTCCGCATGCTAGGCGGGGCAGTTCTGCCTAATCGGTTCGACAAAGACGCGAGAAAATGAGGGAGTAGGCTGCTGCCAACTTAGGGCAGTGTGATTTGACAGCGAGTTACTGCTGGACAGGTGGGGCTCCATGATTTGACTTTCCATTATCATTTTAACTGGGGTGTAACGACCGGCCTGAGTCTCCCGATTCCTGACCACCTCCATGGTATACAGGTGCCTCTCGCAATGCTCCACCATGTAGAGGCTGGCTCTTGCAGGAGAGCCCACTCCTGCACTTTTTCCTTGCCGCTATCCTCCACATATGCAAAAATGCCATGTAAGCGGGCTTATATCCCACTATTGTACCTGCTAGTACAGGTGCTAAGTCTGCCACATAGGCATAAAGTCTGACGTGGCAAGTAAATTAAGAAGAGAGATACTAGTTTGGTGACCCCGGGAAGAAACGGTGCTAAGCGCGTGTACCTAGGTGAAAAGACAATTTTGAGTCTATAGCAAATTAAATAAAGCAAACTTAGCAACAAAAAACTAAGCACCTATGCATTGGGGACTTGAGTTGCTAAGCCATTTAATGCCCTTAGCACCTCATCTACGCACCATTTCATTGGAAGAGGTCACTCCTTGGCAAATGCAATAAATACTACGAAGAAAGAGATAGAGAGAAGTAAAAAAATACTCTTATAGCCAACCTTATAGCTAACCTTGTTGTATGAGTGACTAAGTGATGACTATGTATGACATGCCAACATCAGATAGCCTAACCCACCGTGTTAAATCTCCAAGGGCGCGACCGTGCAAGCGAGGCGACAGTCGTGGTAGGTGCTACCATGATACGGGCTGCTAGCATCCCTTGGATCTGATATCGAACGGTTGCATGCTAAGTTGCTAAAAAATTACAGAATAACCCTCCAGGATAGGATATTCACCCATAGGTCTAGAATCACGCCATGCAACCATTCGATCTCAGATCCAAGGGCTCTTGGAAGCCCGTATCATGGGAGAATGGAAAGCTTCGTATCACCTGCAATTTTCCCGACGCTTGACATGACATCAAAAGCCATTTAATTGGGTGTGGAGTAGACATGACATCTAATTGGGCCCCCATAGTACTATGTATGAATCCATTTATCCACCAGGCAAGCCACTACCCTGACGTTCGCATGCCCCACTCAACATTTTTACAATCGAAAAACCAATGGTCGTTCGCTCCCACTCATCCCCGGATGTCCTTTAACATTACGGCAGTTCGCTCCTAGTTTTCCTGTCCTTTCACATTACGGCAGTGCCACTAATCCTAACCCTCCTCCCAAATCCATGGCATCCCAAATCTCCATGATCGGCGGTGAGTACAAGGTTAGAACCATCACCGGCGATGAGTTCGACGTCATCTACACCCGTTCTTCCGCGACAGTAAAAGGATGACTTGCTCGCTTCAGACGCATGTTCGAAAACTCAAATGATGAGTGGGTCACTGGGCCAGATGTTGAGTACACCACAACCCTGGACAGAGAGAAGAATCTAAAGGAGGAAGAGAAGATGAAGCCCGTCATGATCCAGGTTTGCGTGCATGACTTATGCTTGCTCTACCACATATGCCACGTCGACCTTGAGTGCGAGGAATTTAAGAACTTCCTCAAGGGCGGCCGACTCAAATTCGTTATTGTAGACTTTATGAACGATAGAAGAGTCCTGGATCGGATAGGCCCCGTCGACCTCTAGAAGAATGGGCTGGTGCCCTACCCTAATCAGCCTTCATTGCTGACCCTGGCAGGAGCCACAGTTCATCCCTTGTACGGTAAACTGAAGAAACCTCCACACACATTTAATTGTGCATGGCAGTGGAATTTACTAGATATAGACCACATCCACTACGTTGCAATGGATGGCTACCTTTCCTTTAATATCTACAAGGGTTGGATGAACAGCAAGAGCCAAGTGTGCGGTTCAAGCAAAGAAGTATCGGCCAAGAGGAAGAGGGACAAGGACGAAGTAGAGGACGTGGACGAGGACTCCGAGTAAGGTGGCAGTGTCGTTGCTCATAGTGGTTCTAATGCAGTGTCTACCGGATTAGTTGCTTAGTTTAATTTCAGGTGTGCTTAGTTTTATTCTAGGGGTGTGTTGTACTGAGCCCCTAGCAGAACTATGTTATGTTTCTTCTTGTTACTTTAACTCTTCAGTACATACATACTAGTATTTCTTACAGTTCATCTTTTAGTTGGTATAGTACTACCACTAATTTCTTCACATTATATACGTACAATATATATGGCCAACATCACATAGCCAGCAGTTTAGTTGTCAAAGAATTTCAGGGTGCTTAGTTTTATTTGAGGGGTTTGTTATGATGGACACCCTTATTGTGACTCAAATCTCTTTTGCCATGTTATAATGACATAAATACCAATGGACCAACATGTCAGCTCTCCCCCTATCACTATAGTAAAATAAAGCATGGGGCCTACTTGATCCCAACAACGTTCTTGTTTTCCTATAAAATTATTTGCTTGGTTACTCCTGACAAGAAGGGCCACACTTATCATTGTGAGAATTCGCTTATTTTTGTCATATAACATGGTCAACGGGTTTGACGTGAAAAAAAAATGTCTAATGGCATTTTTAGCAAACATCTAACTTAACGATGGCATTTTTGAGATATCTAATTGCATTTTGAGCAGGCATCTCACGGATCGATGGCATTTTTGAGTAGTTGTAACTTCTAATGGCAAAACTTAGTAGTGATACACAACTACTGGCATAAATAATAAGAACCCAAGAATTAAATAGGTATGCTAATTTTTTATTAGAATTTAGCACCCCATTTAAGCACGTACTAGCTTTTTTAATAGTACTATATGCATAATTTGGCGACGAGCGCTCTCTATATGTACCACCTTTTTTCTTTAATGTCATCTTGTTAGTTTTGCTCCATGGCGCAATCCATCGATACTACTACTGTACAAAAGAATACATTTTTAAAAGGCTAGAGGGCGGGGCAGTCTAGCTTGATCGATTTCAAGAGAGGAGAGGGCCTTTGTGATTTGACGGCTCATTACTTCTGGAAGGCGGGTCCTTGTGATTTGACTGCTCATATAAATGTGCCGACGACCTGAGGAGGAGCAAAGAACCATGTAGTATACTCAACTTTTGCATTGGAGTTCGATGGAGGAGCACGAAACACGGTAGCATAGTGCCATATGGCGATAAAAATGATCTAATTTGCTACTCATCTCATTGTTAGCATTGTTTTATTCATGCCTCGCTGAGAACGTGACACGTGTGGCGAATCACCCGAAGCAAAAGAAGAAACACAGGAGCAAAATAAGAAGGAAGATTATCGCCCCAAAAAAGAAGGAAGACGCACACACAAGTCTGGGGCGCTGCTCTCTACTGTATGAAGGGTTGTTGGCTGCGGAGTCATAACTGCTTCTTCATCGCCTCCACGACCTCCATCTCCTTGTGCGTCGCCTCCGCCATCTTCTTCATTCTGTCCATGACGAAGTATTTCTCGATGAGAGCCTTCATCATTATACCATGGCCACATTACGTACCTTGACAGCAGCCGCGTGCTCGATGCGAAGCTTCGCCAACTCCTCCTCATGTTCCATGACGAGGGCCTACAACATCTTCATCGAGGAACTACTATTCTCATGCAGCTTCTTCCAACCGGCATTCTCCTATTTCAGCAGGTTGAGATCATGGCACAGCTTCGCCTTGTCCTCCTGAAGTTGCAAGATTTTGGTGGTCGCCTTCTTCTCCGAGGCAATGCTCTTCTTCAGCAGCGTCACCAAGTCGGCAGTCAACTCCCCCTGCTCATTGAGCTCAGTAGGCATGTTGTGGAGGCTCTTCTTCAGTAGCTCCACCAAGCCGTGGATGAACTCCTTCTGCTTATTGAGGTGCTTATTGAGCTGATCGGGCGTGCCGGCATGTTCGTCTCCGCGGCTAGGGCGCTCCTGGGAGCCATCACCTGCCCATTAGAGATCTTTCGATGTCTCTACAAAGCGGCAAGCCCTCTTTTTTCCACAGCCTTGGTTGCCGCTCCCTTGTTACAAGTAGTTCTCGACCTAGAGCTATACACACCGGCCATGGCAAGGACTGACGAAGAAGAAGGACTTATGAGGAGGAAGGTAGAGTAATTTTCGGGTATGTAGTTCCCCTTTTTGTAACCTAAGTACTAGCACTAGTACTGAAACCTGGATAGTGGGAACACGTTGAGGTTTGGTATGTACTAGTAGGTGTGAGCAGGCTTGCACTTAGTTGTAGCACTAGTATTTTCGAATGTGATGGGAACAAGGTAAATATTAATTGATGGTTTGGGTTTCGAGGCCCGAAACGGCTTCCAATGAGTTTAGGGGAACATAAATTTCAAGTACCCCTCCATCTTAGTTTAAGGCTTGCACGTGTATCTAGGTCGTCAATGTAACTTATATAGAATAAATAGTTTAACATAAAAATATATCATTAAAAAATAGAATATTTGAAGTTCAAATGCGGTCGCACAAGTCAGTGATGTAACTGTTCGTGCATGTCAGATGAAGCCGATGTGTGTCCCTTCATTGAGATGTGGGTCCGAACGACCGTCTATTGGTGCGACCGACCATAAAGTGTTACGCGATGGAGGCTTCGGTTGATTCTCACGACCAAGCATTCTAAAACTAGTGATAAATCAATTACCATATTTTTCCAAATGACCAAGTATTTTCACAGGAATACAATACATATAGATGAAGTGATAGTCAAGGTTGCAAACCGACATGGTGTTACAAGTTCACCGCAGCAGCAACCGACTTCTAGGTCACTGCTTCGCTGGCGGGGAAGGAGGGCGGCTCACCGCTCCTACGATACATGCCCAGTAGCACCACCGCAACTGGTCCTGGGATTTGGCTTCTCCTACCGCCCATTTGAACAGTTGCACCGGCTGCTCATGCCATTGCGCAGGCATGCGCGTTCTTTCCTCCGCAGTCGACTCCGTGAGTATGATCTCTGCAATTAGCCCTAGCTAGAAATCAATGCGACGCTGCCAGATGCTGACATCCCTCAGCATCTCTCCCATGAGATCGACTTGCGCCTCGACCTTGTGCCGCGCCCGGCGCAGCTCCTCGGAACTTCTCTCCAATCGATGTGACGCTTCCTTGATCCGATTTTCCCTTGCTGCCCGCCACTTGAAACGCAACCCTGACATGTCCTCCGGCGCCATCGATATGTGATAACAGAGCAATGGATCCCCTCTAAAACACATGTGGGTTTTGCTCAAAGGCGGCAATGCTATGGGCTACAGCGAGAGGGTGGCCCGCGGGATCCTGGGATCTAAGGGTTATCCATGGCAGGATCTAGTGGGCAAGGCGGGGAGGTGAGCCTAGGCTCTGGGAGAGCCCTACGAAGCTAAGATAAAGATAGTACTACTCCACTCCATCCATATTTAAATACAAATGCCACCAACAGTAGCCCTGGCAAAAATTGATCATGTTGCCCACGTCCTGGTTTATTGGCCCCCTTTTTTGTGCCACTTTTTTTGACATGCATAAATATTATGTTACTTCAAAATATGGTCAAAAATTGGCACAAAATACAAAGGATACCAATGGAAGTAGAAACCCATGATTTAATTACTCACATGCACGCAGTGGAGAAGTAATGTCTTTCTTCCTCCCTCACGTCCACTAAGTTTGCATGCGCTGTATTAATTGACCATCGATGAAGTGAAGGACTTTACACGTGTCAAATTATCACATGGGGTGGATCTTCGTACAAAAATGCGTCCCCCCATGTACCCGTGTGTGCGTGCGAGGGAATGAGTGTGTGTGTGGCGTGCGTGCACATCTTTGCTTCGTGCATGTACCGCCAGTGTGCCTCAGAGAGGATGAGTACATTCTTCTGGAACCAGCATCACATCACTGTGATCAATCCACACAAGGAGGTCATGACAACACCTCCACATCTGCCACGTGGCTTGATGAACCGTAAGAGAGACACTGTGTAGCGATCCATTGGAATTCTAATTTACGTGTTTTGCACATACTCGAAGTACTAGTAACGTACACGTGCATTGCACACATCAGATTTGGCAACCGAATTATGAATAAATACCACACTGTAGCGTGTAAGCTTTGAGTCATATATGCCTGATGTAGACGTTCGTTTAATTCTTATAGTTCTTCTCATTCAAAATCAATTAGTTTTCATAAAAAAGCTAGGGCCTCTTTGATTCGTAGGATTTCCAAAATGCGGGAATAGGAAAAAGATGGGAATAGAGTGGAATGTCATCTTGAATCGTGGATTGTACTTGTTTTCGATTGTGCATAGAAAAAATGCAGGATTCTTTCTAAGAGGTTTGAGTGGATGGGATGTTTCCTATGAAATCTAGTGCAAATGAATCCTATGGAAAAATTCCTATGGTTTACAACCCTACGAATCAATCAACCAAGATAGGAAAATTTCCTAAGGATTAGAATCCTCCAAAATTCCTTGAGGAATCCTTTGAATCAAAGAAGTCCTTAATCTATTTTATGATTCATGGAATTATGCGTTGTAAAGCATAAAGTAAAAACAAATAATGGCAATTCAACTAGAAAAAAAGTTTGGGCGGTTATGATATGGAAGATTCTAGAACAAAGGAGAAGCACTTGTGTTTTGAGGTTTGTGCATTATGCTTAAGTTCAACCATGGAGTCGGCTAGATTGTACATGTGGCAAAATCCGGTGGGTGCTAGAAGATGGTGCGAGGGGCCAAGTGGAGGGAGACTATGAAGGAGTGCACAAGTGCGAGATTGATATTTAAAGAGAGGGGGCGAGAACGTGCGCTGTTGTGCACAGTGGCGGAGCCATGAAAACTAAATGAGCTAGGGGGCCAAGAATTGCTAATCCTTTACGAGGAGGGCCAATTCATCAACTTAAACCATTTTACCAGCAATTGTCTAATGATCACATTTATATTAGCCTCAATATATAGTAATTTTAGGGCGGGGCCCTTGCTGCCCCTGTCTTCGCCACTGTGAGCATGTCTAAGAGATGAAGCGGAAGGCATGGATGATGAGAGGGGGACGTTGGATATATAATTAATGTGGGTGTATTAGCTATGTCATCCTATATAGAGAGGTATAGATTGAGTCGATGTGGACGTGGGAAAGAGGGTGAGACCTCACTAGATATACAGACTGATCGGTTTGTGTGGAAAACAGTGAAAGACCTAGCTATATATATGCACACATAGAGGAACAACAATCGTTGCGCATGCATGTGAGAGATAAAGAATGCCTGATTTGATGGAGTGGGGGAGGTGTGTGTGTGTGCATGCATGGGAGACCGACCTGAAAAAGATTGCATGTGTGCGATGGATAATGCCGACTGGTAGTGTGTGTGCATGCATGCACGAGAGGAAGTTAGTGGTACAATTATAAAGAGAAGATGACCGCGTGGGTGTAAAAGACTAGGTGAGGTCATAATCAATGTAAAGTTAAATTCAAATATTTTAATAAGAGATCATGATGTTTGAAACCCATGCATGAATGAATATAACTGAGATATGCACGGTGTGGTTTGGAAATGAGCATGTTGTACTGTATACACATTGAACAAGGTCAGACTGATTTGAATTTGAGATACCGATGGCAGACATCGTTTGGCCACATTGCATCCATGCATGGACACACTATTCTAATTGGAGATGATGGGTGGCTTTCGCATCACATATCTATATCTATACACCTATATATTATATTTTATATTTTATATATAGTGTGCGGATAACTTTAATGTTGAAAGATGGTCGTTGGAAGAATCCAATCCGGTGGTGCAGAGATGGAAAATTTGAGCACTACAGGCCGTTGGATATCATCTAGATTCCACCAGATTTTCCCACATGTACAATCTAGAAGACTCCATGGTTGAACTTAAGCTTAATGCACAAACCTCAAGACACAAGCACTTCTTCTTTCTTCTAGAATCTTCCATATCAGAAATTGTCCAAATGTTTTTCCACATGATTTGCCATTTTTTTACTTTATGCTTTACAACGCACAATTCCATGAATCTTAAAATAGATTAGCTTTCTTATAAAAACAAGATGATTTTGAATGAAATGAACTATAAGAATTAAACGAACATCTACATCATGCATATACGACTCAAAGCTTACATGCTATAATGTGGTATTTATTCATAATTTGGTTGCCAAATCTCATACGTGCAATGCACGTGTACCTTACTAGTCTAAATGGTGTTTGTGTGTGTTGTGCGTGTTAAACACATTGTATGTAGTATCATAAATGGTTTAGATTCCGAACATCTAGCTAGAGCATACATGTACTATGATTTGAATTCAACAAAAAATGGATACATGTATTTGAATTTGAGATCGTATGTACATGTAGTTCATATTTATATAGGAATTTACTTCTCCTATATTCATGTCATGTGTTGTGAAGATAATATTAGATGGTTGTATAACTAACCCAAGTACAATCCCATTCAAATAGGGAAAATTTACTCAAATTTAGTCCATATGCTATACAACACACATTGTTTTTTATTGTTGAGGGAAGCGCAAATTGTTTTGATACTGTACACGTTATGTTTGTTGTCCCGATTTTTTTAATTTTTTGTTGTATTTGAATGCATTTCTAGTAATATAGTAAAACAGGGCATGGCTCTCTCTAGTGATGAGGTGTGAATTGTCTTTTTTGGTACACGTTAAGCTTGTTCTCACAAAATTTCAAGCCGCGCCTTGTTATGCCGAAATTTCAAGCTAGCATCTCTACCTATCGTGTTGTGTAACTCCTGCCCACTACTAGGGAAAACCCTGGCAGTAGCGCTGGTTTTGTGCTCACTAGTAGCGCGGGTAGGCGCGCTACTAATAATGTGCTACAGCTATTGCTTAGCAGTAACGCGTGCCCGTACGCGCTACTGCTAGGACTAATAGCTGCAATGTTTTTTCACTCCCACGCTACTGCTAATGTAACTACTAGCAGTGTGTTTTCTCCCCATCGCTACTAGTATTCTTTTTTTTAGTGTATTTATGTGCCATCATACAAATATTGGTACAATACCAGTTATGAGGTTTACATCATTATGTCCATAACAGTGTGTCAAATGAAGGTGGATTAGGTTCAAGTGGAGGCATGTCAAAAGTATACTACTAATCCAAATGTGATCTAGTTTGGACTAGTAGTACTTTCGATATGCACCACATGTTCCCTCCACTTGAATCTAATCCGCCAGCACAAGCTATTTAATCATCATAATAGTCATTACCACCAACAATATCTATTTAATCACCATACTCATAGTGTAGCACATCATCATCTTCAAACTCATTCTAGCTAGCTAATCACCACCAACACTAGCTACAATAGTGTAACGCCCTCGATGCGGCTATATCTCCCACGTGTCGAAGCACGACTTAGAGGAATAACCGCATTGAAAGCAATGTCGCAAGTGAGGTAATCTTCACACAACCCATGTAATACATAAGGGGCAGAGATACATAGTTGGCTTACAATCACCACTTCACACAATACATGAATAAAGCATTACATGATCCAAATACAAACAAGGTCCGGCCACGGAACCAAAATAAAAGAAGACTACCCCAAATGCTACACAGATCCCCAATCATCCCCAACTGGGCTCCACTACTGATCAACTAGAACGAAACAACACAAAGGACAAGATCTTCAACGAGTTCCTCCTTGAGCTTGGTTGCGTCACCTGCTCGGTAACATCGGCACCTGCAAACTGGTTTTAGAAGTATCTGTGAGTCATGGGGACTCAGCAATCTCACACCCTCGCGATCAAGACTATTTAAGCTTATGGGTAAGGTAAAGGTATGAGGTGGAGCTGCAGCAAGCGAATAGCATTGATGGTGGCTAACATACGCAAAAGAGAGCGAGAAGAGAAGGAAAAAGCACGGTCGAACAACTATGATCAAGAAGTGATCCTATAACAACCTACGTCAAGCATAACTCCAACACCGTGTTCACTTCCCGGACCCCGCCGAGAAGAGACCATCACGGTAACACACACGGTTGATGCATTTTAATTAAGGTCAACTTCAGGTTTTCTACAACCGGACATTAACAAATTCCCATTTGCCCATAACCGCGGGCACGGCTTTCGAAAGTTCAAAACCCTGCAGGGGTGTCCCAGCTTAGCCCATCACAAGCTCTCACGGTCAACGAAGGATATTCCTTCTAGCGGGAAGAACCCGATCAGGCTCGGAATCCCGGTTACAAGACATCCTCGACAATGGTAAAACAAGTCCAGCAAGACCGCCCGATGCGCCGACATCCTGAAAGGAGCTGCACATATCTCGTTCTCAGGGCAACACCGGATGAGACATCCTACAAGTAAAACCACCCCTCAAGTTTCCCCGAGGTGGCCCCGCAGTCTACTCAGTTCGGACCAATACTTCGACAAGCACTGGCCCGGGGGGTTAAAATAAAGATGACCTTTGGGCTGGCCTAACCCAAGGGAAAAAGAGGCTAGGTGGCGAATGGTAAAACCAAGGTTGGGCCTTGCTGGAGGAGTTTTATTCAAAGCGAACTGTCAAGGGGTTCCCATTATGACCCAACCGCGTAAGGAACGCAAAATCCGGGAACATAACACCGATATGACGGAAACTAGGGCGGCAAGAGTGGAACAAAACACCAAGCATAAGGCCGAGCCTTCCACCCTTTACCAAGTATATAGATGCATTAATTAAATAAGAGATATTGTGATATCCCAACAAAATAACCATGTTCCAAACATGGAACAAGATCCAATCTTCACCTGCAACTAACAACGCTATAAGAGGGGCTGAGGAAAGCGGTAACATAGCCAAACAACGGTTTGCTAGGACAAGGTGGGTTAGAGGCTTGGCTTAACAATATGGGAGGCATGATAAGCAAGTGGTAGGTATCGCAGCATAGGCATAGCAAAAGAGCGAGCAACTAGCAAGCAAAGATAGAAGTGATTTCGAGGGTATGGTCATCTTGCCTGAAATCCCGCAAGGAAGAAGAACGTGTCCATGAAGAAGACAAACGGATGTAGTTGAACGGGTCCTCACAAACACGATGTAGTCGGAACCAACCCCAAGAAGCAACACCGAAAAAAGCACACAACATAGTAAACAAACCACACATGAACATGGTATGATATGCGGGATGTGGTATGTGATGCATATGCATGATTTGGAAAGGAATGATTGAACCTGGCCTCAACTTGGAAATCCAAGAGTGCCACTGGAAAGGTGAGGTGATTTCGGTTGAAATCGATATAAAGATCACCGGAATCGGATGCATGGTTTGGAAATGGCAAGCGAAACAAATATGGCACCGGACTATGATAATCAGCAAGTAGCCATCTAAATGCATCAAAATAAATATGCTACAACACTCAAACAGGGCAAAAAAAATACATGGAAGGGATCCACTCAACATGCTTGACAATAGATGAACACTGAGCTGCGGCTAATTCACTCATTAAAAGGTTCAAACAAGCATGGAAAAAGTGCAAATGATAACAGGTTTTAGACTTTGTGAAATTAACACAAGTCTGGGATTTATTATCAGGAAGCATACTTTGGAGAATGAAAACTATATGCTACAAGAACTTAACATGGAAAATCAAGGCATGGCATGAAGCTACTCAAAGCACTTAACAAAAGTCCCTTAGTGACCTTGAGCCAAAAGGAATCATAAAATACAATTGCAAGCATGAGAACATGGCAAAAACATAAACAGACCTCAGACTTAGTGAAAAACCGGAGCATGCAAATCAGTTAACGAGTAGGCATGTTTACGAGCTCGATGCACTCACTACAGAGCATGGCATGACAAACTAAGCATACACCCATCAAGAATACATGGCATAGAATCTAGACATGGCAAGAACAACATCATAGCATGCACGGATCAATAGGAACATCCTCGGTAAAATCGCTAAATAAGTTAACAATCTGCCAGGAACATTTTATAGCAAACGTAGAGCTTGATTGACTCAAGCTAGGTTGCTCCATAAATGCAAACAAAGACATGGATGGATATAGCACCACAATGTTAACAAAACATCCTTACTGATCATCCTCAAAAGAGGCACGGATCACTAGGAAACAACATGAACATATGGCATAACAACAAAATCAGGACAAGGACTTAGTGAAATTCTAAGTCCCTGAAATCAGCATTACCGATTACGCTAATTTGCAAGCTTGTGCTAGTCACCACAAATATCACAAAAATACATGGCAAGCACCACTGTAAAGATGGCATGGCATATTACAAAACACATGTAGAGCTCAGGATCATATCATGCACACATTAATCATGGAAAAAATGACAAAAAGTTATTTCTGAAACAGATCTAGCAAATTCACCACATAGCCCTCTTCCAACAGCATTTCAGGCATCAAGATGAGCTCAAATGAAAATGATGCAATGATGTACTCGTCGAGACGAACATTTTGATATGCTACACGCACGAATCGGAGCAACGGGTGATGAGTTATGGCATGATGAATAGAGGCATATGAATCAGGGAATCTCAGGACTTAGTGAAATATTACCTCCGCGAAAAGTCAACGCGGGGACGAGGCGAAGCAGGATGAGGAGATCCGGATCGAGGGGGCACATTTGGTTCCCGGGGTTGGTGGATCTCATCCACCTTCCCCGGATTAGGTGAGGGAAGTGGACTCCGGCGAGAAGAGCATGTCTCCGGCGATGGCCAGCGACGAGGGTGCGGGCGGCGGGCCTCCGGCAAGGGTTGACGGCGGTGGAGCGCTCCGGGAGGCGGCGCGAGGCGACCGGCGGAGAGGCGGCACCGGATGCGGGCGGTGGCGCGAAGGCATGGCGGCAACCGGCGGCGGGTGTGGGGAGCTGCGCGCCGGCGCTCGCCGGAGCGGCGGCGAAGGTGTGTCGGCGGCGAGCAAGCGACGAGGCGGCGCGGGAGAGCACGCACAGCCGGAGAGGTGCCGATGCGGGCCGGGAGGCGCGGCGACTCGGGCCGGAGAGGGCCCTGCTCGGGCCCCGGCGGGCCAGCGGGGTTGGCGGCGAAGTGGGGCGCCGGCTCGGGGACACATGGCGCCCTCGGGTTGGCTGGCGCGTCAGCGGGGACGACGTGGCACGATGAGATTTGCTGGAGTGAGGTGGCGGTGGCGAGCGGACATATCCGGCGCGGGAAGAAAAGTCCGGCGGCGCGGAGAGAGTTAGATCTAGGGTTTGTATCGCGAATTTTTGGGAGGGGAGCACATATATATAGGTAGAGGGAGCTAGGAGAGTCCAAATGAGGTGCAGTTTTCGGCCACGCGACCGTGATCGAACGCTCTAGATGATGGAACAGGTTTAGGTGGGTTTTGGGCCACTTTGGAGGGGTGTTGGGCTGCAACACACACGAGGCCTTTCCGGTCCCTCGGTTAACCGTTGGAGTATCAAACGAAGTCCAAATGACACGAAACTTGACAGGCGGTCTACTGGTAGTAAACCAAGGCCGCATGACAAGTCTCGGTCCAATCCAAAAACGTTTAACACCCGCACACGGAAAGAGGTAAAAGGGAGCACCGGGTGACATATGAGCGCCGGATTGCAAAACGGACAACGAGAAAAATGCTCGGATGCATGAGACGAACATGTATGCAAATGAAATGCACATGATGACATGATATGCAATGCATGACACGCAAGCAATGACAAGGCAACAACAGCGAATAACTGGAAGACACCTGGCACATCGGTCTCGGGGCGTTACAAATAGCTATCTAATCACCACAAACACTAGCTAATAATAATCATCATAGTCATTACCACGAACACTAGCTATTTAATCATCATAGTCATAGTGTAGCACATCATCATCTTCAAACTCATTTCTAGCTAGCTAATCACTCCTGCTGCTCTCTCTCCAGTAAAATAACATAAAACATGCATGTATAGCACTCCTCCTTCATCAAGTTGGAGTATGCAGATGAACCTGTCTCCTAATCGTGGGCTGCACTTTTGATTGCTGCCCCCTAGTACTTCTCTGCAATCATTCACAATTTTGCTCCAGTCTATCACTATTAAGCATCCCTCGCTATTAGAAATCCTGAATGCACTATAGTGCATTGTAGGATATCTTGCCCGTAAGCTAACAATATTCATGGTACCTTTAGTCTCGATCCAATCAGGCACAACATTCATCGGGAGTCCCTGTTGAAGAACATCGTATAGTAACATACTTAGCAATGAAGTTTAGCTTAAAAAATAATGTATGCAAAAGATGAACCGAGGACAAATAGTAAAAATATTACCATCTTTCCTAAATAGATGTGACTGTAGTTCAGTACAAACACTATTGGTCGCACGTTTTCAGTACTAACATTGCTAAGTGCAGGAAGAAAATTTGTGTTGACAGTATCAAGATCCTGAAGACATGAAACTTAATGACTTAGCTCCTCGCAGTTTAGTTCAGCCCCGGGACAGTAGTAGGTCCTATCTACCAAGCGCTGGTCATGTTTTCTTGAACAGAAATAAGCTGACAATAGAAATTAGTTGTCAACTATTTTTGAATAAACAATATCAAAGACATAAATATGGTTAAGAAACTCACATAATGGTATAACTGTAGGCGTCTGCACATCGACCCAGATGTCGGTATTACCTTCAATATCATCTTCCGGACGAATATCAAAGGTGATAACCATATCAGGCTCAAATGCTTAAGTCTTGCATAGTGCTCACCAAGTTTTGCATCCAAAATAGATGTAGTCGTCTTTGTTGTATAATTTTGCGTGGAAAATATAACTGTGCTCGGTCTTCAAGTAAACTTTCTTTACCTCCATAGTACGACTGAAACCTATCTTATCCAAGACAAAAACTCTTGCATGGCAGGGGATACGCTAGTAGAATAGTAAAAAAAATTAAATTATAAGTTGAAGCAAATGAAGGAGATGTCATGCTTAATTACGAAAAAAGACTTGCCGTTGTGACTTACTGTATCCACTTCGAAGTTCTCATCCAGCTTGATGCTGAAGCGCCTATCATCATCTAGGAAGATTCCGTCGCACAGGCCGCGCTCGTTTTCGCAGTACTTGCAAAAACCGAAATCCTTTTCGTCATAAGACATTTCCTATGTTCATAGTTGAAACATTAATTGAAAATCGATCGAAGACAATGTCAGGACCCCGATTCCAAGTCACACCGATCTAGCATGTAACACATCATATCACCTTGTGGCCTCACGCACGGTATTTCCACGGGTGCCACCTTACCTGGCCTGGGACCGTTTGCGCCTTTTGGCTCACGTATATGATAGTGTCGCTAGCATCCATATGACAAAGAACCCGAGCCGACATGGCTAGTTGTGAACCCAAAGCGGCACAGACCTATGGAGACAGGCATACATGAATCACATCGAACATGTCGGTCATCAACGAGTGATTCCGGGCTGTAGCGCTGGGCTAACAGGACTCCGGGGATCCCGGGCTGTAGCAGGTTAGGCAGGACTCCGGAAATCACCGCGTGACATTTCCCCGAAGGGACAGACATAGGGACGAAGTGAATCACATGCCGGCCAGTCAAGTGTCCTGAACAGTAGTGCTGGGCTAGCAGGACTCCGGTGAACCGGGCTGTAGCGGACTACTATGGCTCGAGGAACACTAGACTACATTTCCCCATAAGAAAGGCTGCGAAGGATAAACAACTAGGTTGTCGGATCCTACACATACCAAGCATTTCAATCATACACACAATATGCTCGATATGTGTAAATACAACATGGCATCACAACAAGACTCTACGACTCAAGTACTAATTCATTAGGCTCCGAAGAGCCAGATATTACAAGCATGGGTCTCATGACCCAACAATCATGGCATACAATGCAAAGCACATGCGGAAGCTTAACATGTCTGAGTACAGACATCTATAAATGAAAAAGGCTAAGAAGCCTGACTATCTACCAGATCCTGTCGAGGGCACAAGATCGTAGCTGAGGTATCAAGCTAAACGTCGAAGTCCATGTGGAACTACTAGCGAGACTGGAGTCTCTTTGCAAAACATAAATTAAGCAAACATGAGTACAAATGTACCCAGCAAGACTTACATCAGAACTAACTACATATGCATCGGTATCAACAAAGGGGGTGGTGGAGTTTAACTGCAGCAAGCCAGCTTTGACTCAGTGGCTAACCTGAACAACGACTGCAAGTAACTCTTTTGAGGTGGCGCACACGAGTCCACAAATTCACCATACCAATACACCACTATGGATCTGCTCCCGTCTCCCTACGAGAACACCATCCATAGCACTCACGCTTATCTTGCGCATTTTAGAGTATCCACTTTCACTTGTCTATGAACTATGCAAGGGGTCCAAGTTTCCATATCCGAGGAATCCGGCTATTCGAATAGATAATGATAACCCTGCAGGGGTGTACTTCTTCACACACGCTCTCGCCACTTATAGCCCTGTACACGTCATGTACCTCGGCAACCTTCAAGCGGAAGCCGGGCGAGGGAGTCGGCCACGACCTGACTAACCAACAAGTCTCTCGTCCAGGTTTATCTCCTATTCGGGTTCCATCCGCAAGGAGATCCGGCCGGGGTGTCGCTCACGGCCCCAAACGATGTGTGCAGGGTTCCCAAGCCCACCATCCGGGTGCCACTTGGTACACCGTGCCACGGTGCCTAGTCTGTCCCAAGCCCACCTGTACCGGGTGCCACTTGGTAGACTACTAACACTACCTACAAACACCAGAAACTAGTTGCAACTCCTGGACAGAGATCGAGTTGATTAATAAGCCGAGAGGGGCCGAGTTATCGGAACCCAATGTGTGGTAGTAACTATTCATGGATCACAAACACAGAACTCAGTTCCTGAGGACGGCTGCAATGAGACAACCCACCATGTACTCCTACATGGCCTCTCACCGCTACCTTTACCAAATCGTGTTCACAAACTTAGCTCTCAATAGTAGGACATTATTACACACCTCCGATTCATCCCCAATGAATCAGACCTGACCCAACTCTAAGCAGTAGCAGGCATGACAAACAAACATGAATGAGTAGGCACATCAGGGCTCAAACAACTCCTACTCATACTAGTGGGTTTCATCTATTTACTGTGGCAATGACAGGTCATGCAGAGGAAAGGGGTTCAACTACCGCAGCATGTAATAGTTGAATCGATGTTGCCCTAATGCAGTAAAAGAGAGCAGGAGCGAGAGAGTGGGATTGCATCGGAATGAACAAGGGGGTTTTGCTTGCCTGACACTTCTGAAGATAATATAGCTCTTCATTGGTGTCATCGATCACATCGTCGGAAACATCGTCGACTGAGAGGGGACGGTTACCGGCAAACAGAGAAGGACACAATCAATGCAATGCAACAATATGATGCATGATCATGACATGGTAATATGAATGTGTTTTGGGCTAATGCAACAGAAAGTCATTTTAATTGAAGTGGAATTCAAAACTATATCAAATTCCAACTTCAAACCTATTATGAAATTTGCCCTAATCATGTTTCATCCTAAACAGTGAGATTAACTTGCTCAAACATGCATGAAAATGGTAAAGATGGATTCCTTGAATTTTTCATATATAAATTATTTCATTTGGAGTTACGGTTGAATTTCTATGAGTTTTAGAAGTTTTGGGCATTTTCTGGAATTTCCTGTAAAAGAATAAATCCAGTAAATGAATTATTGCATCAGCATGACATCGTCATGACGTCAGCAAGTCAACGGGGCGCCTCCAGGTCAAACCTGACCAGGGGGTCCACTGGTCAGTGACTGGGGCTGGTTAGTGACATTGTCAGGTGGGTCCGGTCAACGCCCACGTCAGCAAAGTCAACATGACATGTGGGGACAGTCAACTGACACGTCAGCACAGTCAATGCTGACGCGTGGGTCAAGGGTAATTAGATTAAACTTAATCTAGTTTAGTTAGCCAGTTAGTTAGGATGTGGGGCCCGGCTGTCAGTTTCACCAGAGGTTAATTAATACCGCAATTAGCTGCTAATGGCTGTGCCACGTCGGCACAGCCGGAGTTAGGCGCCGGCGAGGTCAGTGACGGTGGAACGGCTCGGGTTTCTCCCATGGGCGACCAAACCCGCGGCGGAGGGCATCTACGCGTTGCTGGAGAACGCGCGCATCCAACGGTGCAAGCGGCACCTGCTGGGGCGGCCGGAAACGACGACGGCGTCGAGGTCAGCGGCGACTGGAGCTCGGACGTCGACGAAACCGACAACGCAGCACGCGGAGAAGCTAGCAGTTAGTACCTACGGGCTCTACAAGAACTCGCAAGGCCAACGGGCATATGCACGGGACCATTTGGTCACCGGTGCCTCATCGCCGACGAGCTCGGGCGGCGCCGCAGTTCGGTCATCAAGGGGGCGACGGCTACGGCGATCAAATGAAGCGGGGAAGAGGGGGAAACGGTGGCGGGGCTCACAGAGGTGCCGTAGGGATGGTTAGTGGGCTCGGGGACGTCCTGCGTGCGGCGGATCGACGACGATGGTGGCCGGAGCCCGAGGTGGAAGACGACGGCGATGGCGACGTTGCTGGCCTCCCGGGGTCGCGTGCTTTGGCGTGCGGCTCTACGGAGTCGAGGCGGAGCTCGTGGGGGCGCTGGCTGGGCGTGGGGATGCTGGTGGCCACGACAACGACGACGAGTGGCGACGAGCTTTGCTCGGTGGTGCGCGCGAGAGGGGAGCAGAGGAGGGGTTGGGATCCAGGGGAGAGAGGAGAGGTGCAGGGGGGCGAGGGGGAGTGCGTGGCACTCGGGGCTGGCTCCAGAAGCGGCGGAAGCAGGAGGTGGCACGGGCGCGTGTGTGCGCACGGCGAGCACACGCTCGGCGTCCTTCTGGAGCGGTGGAGACGACGACTGGCAGCGCCAGTCAGCTGGGCCAGTGCAGATGGGCCACCAGGTAAGTGGCGCAGGTGAGATTCTATCCTTTCTACTTCTTTCTATTTTTGTTTTCTATTTTCTGTCTTTGTTTTTGGATTTAGTAAAATACTAAACCACTTTATAAAATCCTGAAATAGATTGTGGGCACATACTGGATTATTCCCAACGGCCCTCAACCACTTTTCAGAATATTGGAGCATTTAAAATATTTATAGAATTTAAATGCCCCAATTCAAATACAATATGAGTTTATTCAAAAATCCATAAATGGCCAAGAAATATGCTCATCATTTTTGGCAGAGGTTTTCACCTTTATCAAAAATCATGAACATTTCCAAAGGCATTTTGGGTTCATTGAAGATTATTTTAAGTTGAACCTATTTGATTTGATCTGGTGCTAGGGTTTGAACAATCCCCATTTCAAGTTTAAAAGAAATTTAGACATGATGCAGCAACCAAGCTAGTCCAAGTGCATGGCATGGCTAGGGATGTTACAGACAACTACCAGGATACTCAACACATAAATCCAGGACGCTCGATATTTCCTACATATTCTGGCACAAGTCATGCCAAAATTCACAGAAAATCCGGCATGACCTTTGCTAAAATAGGACATATCGAGCGCCTAAAATTTGCCGGAACGGAAATGAATCAACACTCCAGCAAAACATTGGTCACTCGGAGGTGTAACCTGCAAACATGACCGGCCACTTGGGCAAGCACATATCCTATTTGAGCAACACAAGATATACACTTCAAAATATCTTATAGGACTCATATTGACATGAGCATTCAATAAATAAAACCAAATCGTAAAATAAGTAAGTATTCAAATTAGCATGCATTCAATAAGCAAAAGTAAATCATCTCATGCGTCTCTACATCATCGAATATTATCACTAATACACCCCGAATAGTATCATACATATAACATCACTAATACAACTAAAACCCTAGCGCATGACGGGTATCAGCGCTGGCGGTGGACACCCACAGAGAAGGAACCATCATAGGATCATAGCTCTAGTGAGATCCCTAGAGAACCTTCTAGGTATTGGAGAACCTGTGCTCCAACGCAAACAAGTAGGGATGGATGTGCGCGTCCTCCTCACTGACACGGTGACGCACAACCTCCGCTGGGTCCTCGGGCCTCTGGACCGTCACTGGCCCACGCGAACGCCACCAAAGAAGGTTCGGGTCAATGACGGGCTGACTCCTCACCAACCTGGGCCCCCCGGTAGGTAGCGCCTCCCAGTACCACACCGGCGGAGCCCAGTCTCGGACATGACCCATCTGGTGACGCAGGTGTCCTCCGCCGACTCGATGACGATGATGCGGGATAGGCATCATCGACGTCGATACGGGAATAATTGCTTTAACTAAAAAAGTAAACTAGTTCTATTAATTTTTGTACTAAAAATAAAATAGTTCTATTAACTCAACTAGTTCAATTAAGCACTTACTATGAATAAAAATAAACTAGTTTTTACTAAAATAAACTAGTTCAACTAGTTATATTAATTTTCTTACTAATTCTATTAAACACTTACTAAAATAGTAAAAAACTATTTAAATGAACTCTAAAATTTAACCCTAACTGATGAACTCTAAAATTTAATGAACCCTAACTAATTTGATGAACTCTAAAATTTAACCCTAGATAGGCAGAGGTAGGGGAGGAGGAGGAGGAGGGCGTGCTCACCTCTGGCGCCGGTGGAGTTAGGGGACGGGGTCGGGTTCGGGGCGGCGGGCCCATTACGGAGGGCAGCGATGTAGGGGGGGCGTCGAGGTCGTTGTCGTGGGCGGCGTCGAGGTCACGGTCGGGGGCGGGGGTGACGTCGAGGGTGTGCGGAGAGCGATGGGTCGCACGCGGCGGCCAACGGCGATGCAGGGCGGCGACAGCGGAGGAGTAGGGATTTGTGGGAAGTGGCAGTAGCGGAAGAACGAACCGCGCGGTTAAGTTAAAAGTAGCAGTAGCGCGTTCCAGGAAGTGTGCTGCTGCTACGGTAGCTATAGCGTGTTTCTTAACAAGCGCTACTACTATTTCTTCTCTTTTTTATTTGCTTTCCATTTAATTTTATTTTTGTTAGCAGTAGAGCCTTTGTTCGTAAACGCGCTGCTACAAAACAAGTAGCGGTAGCCCGGTTCTACGTAGATTGCTACTGCTATATGTAGCCTATCGGCTAAGCCGTGGGAATTTTAGTAGTAGCGCTTTTGTACTCAGGCGCGCTACTGCTATAACTGTATCTGTAGCGCGGTTTAAAACACCGTGCTGCTGCTAATTAGCACCAACGTGCGTTTTTAGCCTGCGCTACTGCTAATGTTCTGTGTATAAGGTTTTCCCTAGTAGTGGCCTCTTCAACCCGCGCCTTGTTACCCCAAAATATTTAAGATATATCTTTGTCTCGTTGTGTTCCAAAAACTCCTTCCATCTCAACCCGCGCCTTGCTATCCCAAAATTACAATGCGCGCGAACACTCCCACCTCCTGCGAAATCCCGAGACGCGAAATGCCCGTGATACCCCGGAATCGAAAGAACCTCCTAGCTCAAATCTGTGGTGGGTACTTTCATAACTTAGCCCACATTTCAAGCAAGCGCATCCCTAAGCCATGGTTCCCCACTCCAATCCCATCCTCCCACCCATTCATACACCGAGGTCGCGAAAACCCGCGAAGCCCCACACCCTCCTCCGTCCGCCACCCAGCCGAAGCCTCTTCCCCGATGATGTCATCCATAGCAACACCTCGACGTCTGAGGGAGTCCTAGATTAAGGGGTCCTTGGGCGTCCGGGCCATGTGACGTGGGCCGGACTAATGGGCCATGGAGATACAAGACAGAACACTTCCTCCCGTGTCCGGATGGGACTCTCCTTGGCGTGGAAGGCAAGCTTAGCATGCAGATGTGAATAGTCCTTTCTCTGTAAACCGACTTTGTACAACCCTAGCCCCCTTCGGTGTCTATAAAAACCGGAGGGTTTAGTCCATAGAAGAAATCATAATCATAAAGGCTAGAAAATTAGGTTTTAGCCATTACGATCTCGTGGTAGATCAACTCTTGTAACCCCTATACTCATCAAAGTCAATCAAGCAGGACGTAGGATATTACATCCATCAAGAGGGCCTGAACCCGGGTAAAACATCGTGTCCTTTGTCTCCTATTACCATCATTCCTTAAACACACAGTTCAGGATCCCCTACCCGAGATATGCCGGTTTTGACACCGACAACATCCCTCATCCACCATACCGGATGAGGATCCATCGTCGATCTCGTCATCCCACCGGTTCAGCCACCCCGTCCTCCACCTCCAAGGAGCTGCCTCGACGTACCCCTCATCTTTCGCGCCACCTCCATTTGCACACCACCGCCTTCACTTGCACCACCTGAAGAGCAACATCATCATCGTTTCCTTGAATGAAGCTGAGGCCTAATCGGCGCCACCAAATAGGTTGTACACTAATCGCCACATTTTCTTCTTGATTTGATCTCACGGTGCCGCCGGCGCTCGGTCCCGAGCCGACATGGCACGGCTCCATCCACGACGGTGTCGCCGGCCACTTCCTCCACTACATCGTTCCCTCGGCGGCGACGTCCATATCAGTAGGAGCTGCTTCTGCTCTAGCTCTCGCTTGCACTGCTGCTCTGCTCTTGCTCTTGGTCCCCTGCCTAGTCTGCTCTTGCTCTTACTCGTGCTGCAGCTCTCGCTCTCGCTCGCACTGAATCGACTTTTGGGTCAGTCAATTTTCAGGGGGAGGGGCTCGCCGGAGTTAAGGAAGAACCAGCCGCAGCGTGGATGGGGGCTCGCTGGAGAGGTACCCCACTATCTATCTTAGGGTTCAGGGTGGGGGCGGTGGTCGCCGGCGGTGGTGGGGCGGTGTCGTGGGGATCGCCGGAGAAAAAGCTCAGCACGGGGGGGGGGGGGGGCTAGAGGGATGCCCGGGTGTAACACCCATGATGCGGCTATAGCTCCCACATGTCGAGGCACGACTTATAGATATAACCGCATAGTGGTTTTGTCGCTAGAAGGGTCATCTTCACAAACATCCCATGTAATGAATAAGACGGGGATAAAATAGAGTTGGCTTACACTCGCCACATCACACAATACATAAATAAATCATGCATCATCAAAATACACTCATAGACCGACTATGGTCAAATCCGAATAAAAGGAAGATAAGCCACAAATGCAAGATCCTCGATCGTCCCAACTGGGCTCCACTACTGATCATCAGGAAACGACACATAGTTCTAACCAAGGTCCTCATCGAACTCCCACTTGAGTACGATAGCATCACCTGCACTGGTATCATCGGCACCTGCAACTGTTTGGAAGTATCCATGAGTCAAGGACTCAGCAATCCCACACCCGCGAGATCAAGAATATTTAAGCTTATGGGTAGGATAAGGTAATGAGGTGGAGCTGCAACAAGCGCTAAGCAAATATGGTGGCTAACATACACAAATAAGAGTAAGATCAGAAGCTACACAATGGTCGTGAAGCTAGAAGTGATCAAGAAGGGATCCTGAAACTACTTACATTCAAACATAACCCAAAACCGTGTTCACTTCCCAGACACTGCCAAAAAAAGAGACCATCACGGCTAAGCACGCGGTTGATGAATTTTAATTAAGTCAAGTGTAAAGTTCTCTACAACTGGATATTAACAAATTCCCATCTGCCACATAACCACGGGGACGGCTCTCGAAAGTTTATACCCTGTAGGGGTGTCCCAACTTAGCCCATCACAAGCTCTCATAATCAACGAAGGATATTCCGGTTGCAAGACATTTCGACAATGGTAACACAAGACCAGCAAAGCCGCCCGTTGTGCCGTCAAATCCTAATAGGAGTGGCATGTATCTCATTCTCAGGGCACACCAGATGGGCCAAATGTCGGGTTGGCATAGACCCTGGTTGCCTAGGGGGTGTCAAACATCGCCCGGGTTGGACCAACACTCAGAGGAGCATTGGCCTGGGGGTTTAAAATAAAGATGACCATCGGGCCTACAGAACCCAAGGGAAAAGGCTTTGGTAGGCAAATGTAAAACCAAGGTTGGGCCTTGCTGGAGGAGTTTTATTCAAGGTGAACTATCAAGGGGGTCCCATAACCACAACCGCGTAAGGAACGGAAAATCAAGGAACATAACACCAGTATGACGGAAACTAGGGCGGCAATAGTGGAACAAAACACCAGGCATAAGACCGTGCCTTCCACCCTTTACCAAGTATATAAATGCATTAATTAAATAAGAGATATAGTGATATCCCAACATATCCATGTTCCAACATGGAACAAACTTCAACTTCACCTGCAACTAACAACGCTATAAGAGGGGCTGAGCAAAAGCGGTAACATAGCCAAACAACAGTTTGCTAGGAAGGTGGGTTAGAGGCATGATATAACAAGTGATAGGTAGGGCGACATAGCGATAGAACAAGCAACTAGTAAGCAAAAGTAGAAGTGATATCGAGGGTAATGATCATCTTTCCTGAGATCCCGCGAGGAAGAAGAACGAGTCCATGAAGAAGACAAGCATACGTAGTCGAACGAATCCTCACAACTCTGGAACGAAACCGAAGCAAACGAGAGAAGCAAACCGGAAAGAAGCAAGCAACATGGTAACACATAAGCATAAGAATGGCATGATGCACAACCAAGGATGATGCATGTCCCATTTAAATATGCATGGCATGGCAAAGTGCACAAACAAAACTACAAGTTAAGTGGAGCTCAACATGTAACAAGTTGCATGTTGGCGAAACACCACATTCGATTAGTTCACTCCTGTTAACTGTTGGGGCATCAAAAGACCTCCAAATGGAACGAAATTTGACAGTCGGCCTTTTGGTGATGTACCAAGGCCACTTGAAAATCTTGACCCATTCCGAGAACGTTTTTCTCCCACTCACGAAACGAGATTGGAGGGGTGCAACGGGTGCATGAGAGAGTGTCGGATTGCGAAACGGACAATGGGGAAAATGACCGAATGCATGAGACGAACACGAATGCAAATGATATGCACATGATGACATGATATGAAATGCATGACATGAACAAAATGCAAAACGAAAGACAAAAACCCAACCACAGAGGGAATGTCATATCACATAGCCGAAAATGGCAAGAGTCAGAGTTACAAATATGGAAAGTTACATCCGGGGTGTTACAACACTCCACTACTACAAGAGGATCTCGTCCTGAGATCTAGGACTGAAAGAACTCAGAATATTCAGAACGCAGGTAATCCTCGCGTTCCAAGGTCGCTTCTCAGTCGGAATGGTGTGACCACTTCACTTTCAGGAATTTGATTGACTTGTTGCGTGTCTTGCGCTCAGTTTCTTCATGAATAGCAATAGGATGCTCATGATCAGACAAATCTTCTTGGAGACCGATCTCTTCAAAGTTGACAGTGCGCTTAGGAGTCTTGAAGCACTTGCGAAGCTGTGACACATGAAACACATCGTGCACGTTTGCGAAGTTGGACGGAAGCTCGAGTTGATAGGCGAGGTCGCCTCTTTTACCAATGATCTTCAAAGGACCCACGTATCTCAGGGAGAGCTTCCCTTTGATACCGAAGTGGCGAGTGCCTTTCATAGGAGAGACATGGAGGTAGACATGGTCTCCGATCTCGAAAGCCAAGTCACGGTGCTTGCTATCATAGTAACTCTTCTTGCGCAATTGCGCGGCTTTGAGTTTTTCATAGATGACTTTACACATTTCTTCAGCTTCTGTGATCTAGTCGTTGCCAAGAAGTTGGCGTTCACTAGACTCTGACCAATTGAGAGGAGTACGACACTTTCTGCCATAGAGAATTTCGAATTGGGCCTTGCCCGAACTCGCTTGGAAACTATTGTTGTAGGAGAACTCGGCATATGGAAAACAATCTTCTCACTTCATACCAAAAGATATGACACAAGCCCTGAGCATGTCTTCGAGGATTTGATTGACTCGCTCGACTTGGCCACTAGTTTGAGGATGGAAAGATGTGCTGAAGTGAATGTTGGTGCCCATGGCCTTCTAGAAGGAGTCCCAGAACTTAGAAGTGAAAATGCTTCCGCAGTCTGAAGAGATCAATTGCGGAATACCATGCAAAGAGACAATTCTGGAGGTGTATAGCTCTGCCAACTGAGTTGCCGTGATAGATTCTTTGATTGGAAGGAAATGAGCCACTTTTGTAAGCTTGTCAATGACAACGAAAATAGCATCATTCTCACGCTTTGAATTTGGAAATCCAGTGATGAAGTCCATCTTGATATGATCAAACTTCCATTCTGGAATAGCAAGAGGTTGGAGGAGACCAGCTGGTCCTTGGTGTTCTTCCTTCACCCTTCGGAAGACATCACATTCGTTCTCGTATTGAGCAATCTCTCGCTTCATTCGAGTCCGCCAATACGACTGCTTGAGGTCATGGTACATCTTGGAACTGCCCGAATGAATGGATAGAAGAGAATTGTGCGCTTCGTTCATTATGACCTTCCTTAGATCACCTTTGGGAACCACAATCCGGTCCTCGAAGAATAATGTGTCTTTGTCATCAATGCGATAGCACTTGTATTTGGGTTGGCTCTTGGCAATACCATGTGTCACTCTCTTCACCATGGTATCAAGGAGTTGTGCCTCTCGAATTTGGTCTTCCAAAGTAGGAGTGACTTGAAGGTTGGCAAGAAAACCTTAAGGAACAACTTGGAGGTTGAGATTGCGGAAAGATTCACAAAGATCCTGTTGGAATGGCTTGAGAATTAAGTTGTTGCAGTAAGCCTTCCTGCTCAAAGCATCTAAAATGACATTGGCCTTGCTTAGAGTATATTCAATACTCGGATTGTACTCTTGAATCATTTTGACCCAATGAGTTTGCCTGAGGTTGAGGTTGGGTTGAGTGAAGATATACTTGAGGCTCTTGTGATCAGTGAAAATGTCTACTTGCCTTGCCAACAGGAGATGTCTCCATGTTATTAATGCATGGACTACTGCCGCTAAGGGAGCCCTAGATTAGGGGGTATCCGGATAGCCGGACTATATCCTTTGGCCGGACTGTTGGACTATGAACATAAAAGATTGAAGACTTCGTCCCGTGTCCGGATGGGACTCTCCTTGGCGTGGAAGGCAAGCTTGGCAGTACGGATATGTAGATCTCCTTCCTTGTAACCAACTCTATGTAACCCTAGCCCCCTCCGGTGTCTATATAAACCGGAGGGTTTAGTCCGTAGGACAAACAACAACAACAACAATCATACCATAGGCTAGCTTCTAGGGTTTAGCCTCTCTGATCTCGTGGTAGATCTACTCTTGTACTACTCATATTATCAAGAACAATCAAGAAGGATGTAGGGTATTACCTCCATCAATAGGGCCCGAACCTGGGTAAACATCGTGTCCCCTGCCTCCTGTTACCATCCGCCTAGATGCACAGTTCGGGACCCCCTACCCGAAATCCGCCGGTTTTGACATGGACAGCCGCCAACAAAAGATCGTGAGTGGGGTAGTTCCTTTCATTGGGCTTCAACTGATGAGAGGTATAAGCCACAACTTTCTTCTCTTTCACTAACACTGTGCCGAGAAGTTGCAAAGAGGCATCACAGAAAACTTTTAATGGATTGGATTCGTCAGGAGGAGTCAAGACAAGAGCTGTGACGAGTTTCTCTTTGAGAGTGTTGAAAGCAACGTTACATTCAGTTGTCCAGACATACTTCACATGATTCTGGTGGGGTTTGGAAAGAGGCTTTGCAATCATGGAGAAATTCTCAATGATCTTCGGCAATAGCTTGCAAGTCCAAGGAAACTGCGGAGCTGCTTGACATTCTGAGGAGGTTCCCAGTTCACAATTGCAGAAACCTTCTCCGGTTTAACAGCAATGCCCTTGGCGGAGGTGATATGACCAAGGTAAAGAACTTCATCAAGCCAAAACTCACATTTGGAAAACTTCGAATAGAATTGATACTTTCTGAGCTTGTCGAGCACCAATCTCAAATGCTTGGCATGATCCTTCTTATTCTTGGAGAAGACCAAGATATCAACGAGATACACCAGGACGAATTCATTTGTGTAAGGCTTGAAGATGAAGTTCATCATGCGAGAGAACATCGGAGGATCATCGACAAGGCCGAAAGACATGACAATATATTCATAAGAACCATAGCTTGTTCTGAATGTTGTCTTGGGAATATCTTGCTCATGAATGCGAATCTAATGATAACCCATACGGAGGTCAAGCTTGGAGAATACTTTAGCACCTTTAAGTTTCTCGAATAGCTCATTGATGTTGGTAAGTGGATACTTGTTCTTAATTGTTTTCTTGTTCAATGGACGATAGTTGACACAAATTCAGTCGTGCCATCCTTCTTCTGGACAAAAAGAACACCACAACCCCACAGAGATGAACTCGGTCTGATCAAACCCAGACGCTGTTGTTCATCGAGCTGTTTCTTCAATTCCTTCAACTCCTTAGGTCCAAGATTGTATGGACGCTTGCAAACAGGTTCCGTACCAGGCTCAAGATCGATAACGAATTCAACTGGCCAGTGAGGAGGCATTACTGGAAGCTCTTCTGGAAAGACGTCTTGATACTCACAAACGACTGGAATTTGAGAAATTGCATTCAACTCGCCCTTCTCATTGAGAGAAAACAGTCGAATGGTTTCATCTCGAGTGGCATAGATGATCACATCCTCAGAAGAATGTGTCAATTGAATCTCCCTAGTAGCACAATCAAGTTGAGCCTTGTGATAGAAAGCCAGTCCATCCCGAGAATTAGATCAATATCCGAGTCACCAAGAACAACTGGAGAAGACAGAAATTTATAGTTACCCATCTTGATAGAAACATCTTGAATCATGGAGCTTGCGCTCATGAATTTACCCGGAGAGGCAACTGATAACGGTCTAGGCAAATCTTGAAAAACAAACTCATGCTTTGATGCAAATGGTCTTGAGATGAAACTATGCGATGCACCAGTATCAAATAAAACTTTTGCATGAATATCATTAAGTTGGAGATTACCCATGATCACTTCTGAAGAATCCTCTGCTTGAACTGAATTCATCAAGTTCACTCTTGCATACTTGGGGTTACGCTTGACCACTGCATTGCTTGAAGATCTCACAGGCGGAGGAGGTAGAAGGTGCCTTTGTTGAAACACTTGTTTGCATAGTGACCTTTCTGCTGACACTTGTTGCAAGTCACCTCTAAGAGCAGACGATGATAAGGAGCACTTGACCTTGGAGCTTGAGTCTGAGACTTGTTCTGATAGCCTGGGTTGGGTGGGTGGGAAGATCCATGGTCACCTTTGTTCTTCTGCTGGTAGGGCTGATGAAATGGAGGTCGAGGAAGCCAGAACTTCTGTTGCTTAGCTGCCACTTGTGAGGAAGAAGAAGACTGAACTGCATCTCTGATTCTCTTCTTAGAAGCCTCACACTTGAGCTAAGCACCTTCTAGATTGAGGGCCATGTTATAGAATTGATTGAACTTAGTAGGATCAACGAGAACGAGACACTGGTGTGTTGGTCCTAAAAAACGGTTTTTTACCCCTTTCCGCGATGGCATTTGGAACCGTCGCCAAGTGAGTGTGTGCGATAGAGTGTCCTTCCCACACGACCTAGAAATCATCGGGGATAGGCCCTCCTGGGACACAGGCTAGGCCCGTGTTCGATCGGGCGAGGCATCGAAACCCAATCATTTTTGTAGGTATGTACATCCCACACGGTGAATCCCAGAAATCATTTCCTTAGGTATGTACATCCCAAATGGTGAATCCTAGAAATCATTTCCGTAGGTATGTACATCCCACACGATAATCCGAGAAAATCATTGCCGTAGGTATGTACATCCCACACGGTGAATCCCAGAAATACATTTCCGTTTGTATGTATATCACACATAGTCAATCCAAGGAATATGTTTCCGTTTTTGTGTACATCCCACACAGTCAATGCAGGGAAAACGTTTCCGTTCGGACGTAAATCCCACAGAGTTTAATGTGCAGGCTCGTGTGTGAAAGGTGTAACTATCACACACGGTCTTCCTTGGTTAACTGTTTGCTTTTATCAACTATATCACACACGATTTGATGAAGAAAACTGTGTGGCATTGGGCTATCCATTGCAATCGCTTTTACTGCTAGAACCGTTTGCAGTGGTCCATGACACATTTAGCAGGTTTATTAGTTTATAATTAATAATTCCAGTATTTCACAAATTCACATTTCATATCGAATAGCTGTTTGCCAATTTCCTACTAGGCACATAAATATATTATGACATCACAGTACGGTAGCTACATGAAAACAACACAGTACAACATATAGCTATATAGTTCAACTTCATAAAACAATACACTACTAGGAAAAGGGCTATAGATGATATGGCCACTAATGGCGCACCAAACATGTGGTGCGCCATTAGTATATACTAATGGCGCACCATGTGTAGGTGCGCCATTAGTGTCCAAATACTAATGGCGTACCACATCCACGGTGCGCCATTAGTAACAAATTTTTTTCATTTTTTTTCAAAACTAGTAATGGCGAACAAGTGGATAGTGCGCCATTACTAGTTAAACTAGTAATGGCGCACCATGCGCCACTAGTAATTTTTTTTCAAATTTTTTTTATTTATTTTTTCAAAACTAGTAATGGCGCACCAGTGGACAGTGCGCCATTACTAGTTAAAACTAGTAATGGTGCACTGTCAACTGGTGCGCCATTACTAAGTTTTTTTCAAAAAAATTTAGAATTTGTTTTTTTTTCAGAACTAGTAATGGCGCACCGTGGGTGTGGTGCGCCATTACTAGTTTAACTAGTAATGGCGCAACACTCCCACGGTGCGCCATTACTAACTTGGCCCAAAACTTCCACCGAATGCACCCCCCTCCCCGTGGACCACTTTTCAGTTTTAGAAAAATAAAAAAAATTGATGGAAATGTCAAAAAAATAAAAGAAAATAAGTTTCCCATGTGATATGTGGTCTAGTTGTTGGGAAATTTTACAAATATGAATTTCGACTTTATTTGCAAAATCTCTCTGGAATTTGTAAAATGGGTATAACTTTTGCATACGAATTCGAAAGTTACATCCAAATTTAACGAGGGGTCCCCTTTAAACATTTTCAAAATCCCCAAAAACCTAACAGAAAAAAGTTACGGGGCTTTTAAGATCCGGAGGCAAAAAAATTGAAAAAATTTCAAACTTACTAGTGGCGCACCGTATGCTAGGTGCGCCACTAGTGGCAGAAAAAAATTGGTTTAAAAAAATGAATTATTTTTCAAAATATGATACGTAATATGACCGGGAAGTTTGAAATATTTTTTCAAAATTTCATCATTCTCATGAACTAAGTCCTAGACATCAGCAAGGTTTAATAGGATTCATATGATAGATATATTAACAAGTGCCTGTGAAGTGAGGTGGTGCTGGGGTTGGATAGAACTATGAAGTTAAGCGTGCTCGGGCTGGAGTCGTCTGAGGATGGGTAACCTTCCGGGAAGTTTGACCACATAGTGTGATATGACCCGAGATTAGGCCATAGTGACTCGAGATTAAAAAAATAAAAAAAATGATTTTTTTTTTGAAATAAATTTGAATTTAAAAAAAATTGAAAAAAATTGCTACTAGTGGCGCACTCCTGCGTGGTGCGCCATTAGTATACCAGATACTAGTGGCGCACCGGTGGTGCGCCATTAGTAAAAAATCTAATGGCGTGGTGCTAGTGGTGCACCTGTAGTGCGCTATTAGTAGCGAAAATAGGTGGGCCACTAGCAGCCCTTTTTCTAGTAGTGACATATTTATTAAAAAAAATAAAAAAAATTGATTTTTTTTGAAATAAATTTGAATTTTTTTAAAAAAAAATTGAAAAAAATTGCTACTAATGGCGCATTCCTGCGTGGTGCGCCATTAGTATACCAGATACTAATGGCGCACCGGTGGTGTGCCACTAGTATACCAGATACTAATGGCGCACCGGTGGTGCACCATTAGTAAAAAAATCTAATGGCGTGGTGCTAGTGGCGCACCTGTAGTGCGCCATTAGTAGCGAAAATAGGTGGGCCACTAGCAGCCCTTTTTCTAGTAGTGATATATTCATTTCCCTAAACGAGATCATCCAGGCTCGTATTATCATCCTCTGCTTTCCGTTTAGTAAGAACCCGTTTTGCACGGGCCAACTGGGATAGTGCCTCCTCCTTCACGAACACCATCTTAGCAATGTCTTTAAAAAAAACCTGAGCTCATTCTCCACCATCAACTTTTTATCCCGCATCTTGAAATACGCTTCAGAGTTGACAAGACTTTCTCTAAGCCTAGCTGCGTTCACTTCCTCATACATCCTCCAGAGCTTCGTTAGGCACATCTTTAAAGACTATGGCCACTCTTGATCAACCCACTCCAAGTAAGAACACTTCCGTTAATCCTATAATATTTAAAACTAGATCAGTAACAATTGTAGGGGAAATGGGTTAATAGCAACATAGAAAATCACCAATGCTTATTTTGAAAAACTAAATAAACATGTCAATTATGATATATCTTCTCAAAAAGATCAATGTGCAAATGAAATAATTGGTACTGAGACAACAACCAAATTCTGGAACATCAGAAGCTATAATTAACTACAATGATGCTACAAGTTCTTACTCATGTACAATAAATAACAAATTGAACATTTTACGAGGAAGGTAAATATAAATGCAATAGCATAGTGACAGTGTTTGCGTGACCGCTGAGGGAGTCCTGGATTAGGGGGTCTCCAGACAGCCGGACTACATCCTTTGGCCGGACTGTTGGACTATGATGATACAAGATTGAAGACTTCGTCCCGTGTCTGGATGGGACTCTCCTTGGCATGGAAGGCAAGCTAGGCAATACGGATATGTAGATCTCCTCCCTTGTAACCGACTCTGTATAACCCTAGCCCCCTCCGGTGTCTATATAAACTGGAGGGTTTAGTACGTAGGACAACATACAATCATACCATAGGCTACCTTATAGGGTCTAGCCTCTATGAAATCATGGTAGATCAACTCTTGTAATACTCATATCATCAAGAACAATCAAGCCGGACGTAGGGTATTACCTCCATCAAGAGGGCCCAAACCTGGGTAAACATCGTGTCCCCTGCCTCCTGTTATCATCCGCCTTAGACGTATAGTTCGGGACCCCCTACCCGAGATCCGCCAGTTTTGACACAGACATTGATGCTTTCATTGAGAGTTCCACTGTGCCGTCACCGTAAGGCTCGATGGCTCCTTCGATCATCGGTAATGATGCGGTCCAGGGTGAGGTTTTCCTCCCCGGACAGATCTTTGTATACGGCGGATTCGCACTACGGGCCAATTCGCTTGGAGCAAATCACGCCATCCGAGAGCGGAGGGATAGACCCCGCTATGGAGGCCAAACTCTCAGTGGCGATAGAGCCGGATACTGACTTCACCCCTTACAAGAGCCGTGTCGCCGAACCACTGGATTCACCTCCGGCCACGGACTCCGAGCCGCTTACATCCGTGCCCATCGAATCCGACTGGCCGCCGATCATGGAGGTCACCACCGCGGATATCTTTCAGCACTCGCCCTTAGGCGATGTGCGAAATTCATTAAGGTCTCTCTCCATGTGAGGAGAACCTTGGCCGAACTATGATCGGCTAGAAAGGGATGCGGACGATGAGGAAATTCGCTGCCCACCCAACACCCACTTAGTAGCCACTGTCGACGATTTAACCGACATGCTCGACTTCGACTCCAAAGACATCGACGGTATGGATGGCGATGCAGGAGACGAGCAGGAACCACCACCTACAGGGTGCTGGACCGCTACCTCATCATACGACATATACATGGTGGACACCCCTCAAGAAGGCAATGGCGACGAGACAACGGAGGATGACCCCTCCAAGAAGCAACCCAAGCACCGACGTCAGCGGCGCCGCTCTAAGTCCCGCCATAGCAAAAGTAGTGATACCAGCACCGGAGATAATAACGCTCCGGATAGTGCCGAAGACAACCACAATCCCCTCCAGCACGATGTAGAGCCGGAGGATGAACAAGCTCGCCCTCCAGAGCAGGCAGCAGATGGAGAACCGGAGGAGGACAATTACATGCCTCTCTCCGAAGACGAGGCGAGCCTCGGCGACAAAGAATTTATCGTGCCTGAGGACCCCGTAGAGCAGGAGAGCTTCAAGTGCCGGCTTAGGGCCACAACAAATAGCCTGAAGAAAAAGCAACAACAGCTTCATGCTGATCAAGACTTGATAGTAGACAGATGGACCGAAGTCCTTGCGGCCGAGGAATACGAACTCGAGCGCCCCTTCAAGTGTTACCCAAAACACATGATGCTACCTCACCTCGAGGACGAAGCATTGAAGCCTCATTCACCAGTGTACGATGCCGCTGACCGGCCAATGCGTGGCCGAGCTAGAGAGGCGTTTCAGCCTGAAGTTCAGCCTGCACCCCGCCGCCACTCAATCAAAAATACCAAGGCCCGGGGCAACACACGGGACCTGCGAGACGTATTGGACAGTGAGGCAAAACTCGCAAGGTCAATATACGGGTCACGGGCGCGCGCGCCAACACGGGACGATGATCGTCGCGCCAGATACACCAAAAGCAAATTCGGCTGGGCCGAATACAGCAGACAAGACTCATATGAACTGCGTCGTGATATAGCCCGGCACAGAGGCGCCACACACCCCCTATGCTTCACTGATTAAGTTATGGATCACGAATTCCTGGAGGGTTTCAAACCCGTAAATATCAAATCATATGATGGTACAACAGATCCCGCTGTATGGATTGAGGATTTCCTCCTTCACATCCACATGGCTCGCGGTGACGATCTACATGCCATCAAGTACCTCCCACTAAAACTCAAAGGACCAGCTCGGCATTGGCTGAATAGCTTGCCAGCAGACTCCGTCGGCAGTTGGGAGGATCTGGAAGATGCATTCCTTGACAACTTCCAGGGCACTTATGTGTGACCATCAGATGCTGATGACTTGAGCCATATAACTCAGCAGCCAGGGGAATTGGCCAGACAATTCTGGACTCGGTTCCTGACTAAGAAAAACCAAATTGTCGATTGTCCAGGCGCATAGGCCCTAGCGGCATTCAAGCACAACATCCGTGACGAGTGGCTTGCCCACCACCTTGGCCAGGAGAAGCCGAAGTTTATGGCAGCCCTCACGACACTCATGACCCGCTTTTGCGTGGGCGAGGATAGCAGGCTGGCTCGCAGCAATAACACATCGAGGAATCCGGGCACTTCGAATACCAAAGATGCCAACGGCAGACAACGTCGTAACAGACCAAAGCGCCACAATAATGGCGATAACACTAAGGATACGGCAGTCAATGCAGGATTCAGAGGCTCTAGATCCGGTCAGCGGAAAAAGCCATTTAAAATAAGTACTTCGGCTCCGTCCAGTTTGGATTGCATACTGGATCACTCGTGTCAAATCCACGGCACCCCCGACAAGCCAGCCAATCACACCAACAGAGAATGCTGGGTTTTCAAGCAGGCCGACAAGTTAAATACCGAAAACAAGGACAAGGGGCTGCATAGTGATGATGAGGAGGAGCCCCGGCCGCCGAACACGAGAGGACAGAAGGGGTTCCCCCCACAAGTGAAGACGGTGAACATGATATACGCACCCCACATTCCCAAGAGGGAGCGGAAGCGTGCACTAAGGGACGTCTATGCGATGGAGCCCGTCGCCCCAAAGTTCAACCCATGGTCTGCTTGCCCGATCACCTTTGATCGCAGGGACCACCCCACTAGTATCCATCATGGCAGATCCGCCGCATTGGTCCTAGACCCCATCATCGATGGATTTCACCTCACCCAAGTCCTTATGGACGGCGGCAGCAGCCTGAACCTACTCTATCAGGATACTGTGCAAAAAATGGGCATCGATCCCTTGAGGATCAAACCCACCAAAACCACCTTTAAGGGAGTCATCCCAGGTGTAGAGGCCCATTGCACGGGCTCAATCACACTGGAAGTGGTCTTCGGATCACCAGACAACTTCCGAAGCGAGGAGTAAATCTTTGACATCATCCCGTTTCACAGTGGCTATCATGCACTGCTCGGACGAACTGCATTTGCAAAATTCAATGTTGTACCGCATTACGCATACCTCAAGCTCAAGATGTCAGGACCTCGGGGGGTCATAACAGTGAATGGAAACACAGAACGCTCGCTCCACACGGAAGATCACACTGCGGCCCTCACAGCAGAAGCACAAATCACCCTTTCAAGGCAAACCACTAATTCGTGATACAGCCCCCGAACACCTTCAAGCGTGTCCGGAGTAAACTG
Source organism: Triticum monococcum (assembly GCA_034509565.1). Classification (NCBI taxonomy): domain Eukaryota; kingdom Viridiplantae; phylum Streptophyta; class Magnoliopsida; order Poales; family Poaceae; genus Triticum; species Triticum monococcum. The sequence continues at coordinate 153,058,134 of CM067843.1, read as the reverse complement.
CAACATGATCGTCTGGCATGTTCAGAGCTCGCCTAGCAATTCGGCTCCCGTCCCAGTCTGAGTCAAGCAACGAAATCCGTGCCGCACGTACATAATTACACACTGAAAATACCATGGACATGGGCAGGGGCATGATCAGGGAACGTCCCGCAATGCGTCCTAACTGCCCTAGGGGCTGTATATCTTTATCATTTCTTTTCTCTTTCAGGGCCTAACTCTCTGGAAGCCCTTTCCGGGAATATGATTGTCGGACACATTACGGGAAGGAACAACCAAGGCGGCAAGAAGCTAAGATGTACACGGGAACCCCCAGGTGTTCTCTAATAATAATACCCGCTTTCTACTATCCATACGTAGATTGCCCTTGCTTATTGCACTACCTGTACTAGTACACTTCGACGTATTATTTAAATAACAATGCATAGCATTAGTCTATTATTGCATTATTCATTCTTTTTTCCTTTATGTCCATTTACGACAATCCGGACTCATATATTCAGGTACGGTCAGTACGCCAGGGGCTTTCGTTTACCCCATAATATGGCGCGAGAAGTCCGAATACTTTTTACAGTGCGGCACCCCGAACTTATAGCACTATATGCATTAGCTCCGAATCATGTCTTGGGTCAATAGTTGGGTTTGCCCGGCTCCCATGCTTTGGTACCTTCCGTTCCGCTATATCGGCTAAGGTAGCGGTGGGAGAACTACTGCCATTGTGTCCCGGTTCTTCCGGACGAGCACCTCAGTAGAGAAAGCCAAAAACTGACTGTCATGATAAGGCGAGAGACTGGTCGCTGTTCGAGAGGTCTCAAGTCCTTAAAGACTTTTTCTGCTTCGGGCGAGGAGTCGGCCTTGTCCGGCTTAGGCGTGTATAGTGCCCCAAATTCGGCCTTCCGAATAGTAGGGGCTTCGCCAAATTTTAAAATTGTAGGCTTCTATGGCTAAGTGGGAGTGATGAAGCCTTATAGTCCGATTTCCTGGTTCGTTGCGTTGAACACCTCCCTTGAAGGACCCAAAATTGGGGTAAAGTGTGCTCAGGTTTATCCCGAACACCCCAGTACTAGTTACATGGGTGCAGAAGCCGACGACTGGCCAACTCTCAAATTTTATAAACGGCTACACATATGGTAATATTTTAAATTAAAAAACTATTGCATAGCAAAGATGAACTCGTTTCACATTACAGGATCACATGAACATGTTCATTCAAAAATTACATCCTTGGCGCATTCATCCGCCACAAGGCGGGAACCCTTCAGGACACTCTCATAATACATCTCGGGGCAGCAATGCTCCTAGCCCTCCGACGACCCCTCCTTCACCAGCTTCACGGCGTCCAGCTTTGCCCAGTGCACCTTCGCCTGGGCAAAAGCCCTGCGCGCACCCTCGATGCAGACGGACCGCTTGATGACTTCAAGCCGTGGGTAGGCATCCACAAGCCGCCACACCAGACCGAAGTAGCTGCCGGACAGGGGCTCGCCGGGCCACATCTGGACTACAATGCCCCTCATGGCCTGTCCAGCTGCCTTGTGAAGCTCGACCAATTGCTTCTGCTGGTCGCTCAAGGGCATTGGGTGTTCGGTCCAAGTATACTGGGACCAGAACAACTTTTCCGTCGAGCTCCCCTCCTGAGCTCGGTAAAACTCCGAGGCATCCAGTACACTGCGGGGAAGATCTGCGAATGCTCCTGGAGAGCTCCGAACTCGGGTAAGAAAAAGGAAAGTTTCCTTCACATGCTTGCTTTCCATAATGAATGCCTTACCCGCTGTTATCTTCTTCACCGCATCAATCTCCTGGAGGGCCTTGTGGGCTTCAGCCTTGGTGCTCCGGGCGCTTTCAAGCGCCTGCGCTTGCTCGGACTCTCGCGTCTTAGAGTCAAGCTCCAAGGACTCATGTTTCTTGGCGAGAGCCTCGAGCTGTTGCCGCACCTCGCCTACTCGGGCTTCTTGCTCTTACCGCTCACGGCACTCCTTGGCCGCTTTGTTTTCGGCCTTGGACAGCGCCTTCTTCAGGGTCGCCACCTCGGTCGTGGCCCCTGACAAATTCATGATGATCCTATTATTTTAGAACCGAACTTCTTTTAAAAGCGTAGACAAGGTATTGCTTACCTTTGCTCTCCTCGAGCTACCTCTTGGTAAGGCTGAGCTCGTTCTCGGACCGCTCCAGGCCCTACTTTAGTGCAGAGACCTCCGCAGTACGTGCGGAAGCGGCCAGCCGTGAAGCCTGCACATACACATAGATATATTCTGATTAGACTCCTGAGTCATCATTTGATCCTCTATTCGGCCTTTCTTCTTGAACGCCAAATAGAGCATCAGGGGCTACTATCAATGCGGTAATACTTTCTTATACTTTGATTTCTTACCTCAAAGCCTGTTAGGAGGCTGGCGCAAGCTTCGGTATTTGCGTTTTTGGCGGACTGAACCTTCTCGATCACCACACTCACTATAGTGCGGTGCTCCTCGTCGATGGAGGCGCTGCGAAGCGCTTCCAGCAAGTCGCCCGATGCCTCTGGATGGACAGAGGACACCGGCACGGGCGGCTGCCCCCCTTAACGGGGGATCGCCTGCCGGAGTCCGGAACCATCAAAGGTTCCAGCGCGGTGTTCAGCTGGGGGCCGAACTCAGAGCGTGTGGGAGTTTCGCTCCCTTTGTACCCAGGGTCCGGGAGGTCACCTCGAGGCGCCCCCGGGACCACCTCCCTTCGGCTTGGTGCCTTTCGAGACAACACCTCGACGTTGTCCGTAGGGCAAGGGGTGGGAGGCGGTCGGAAGAGAACCACTGTTCATATCCGACGAGTCCAACGAACCGCTCGATGAGGATACGTCAAGATGAGCTCGGTACGGACTGCATAATCATGTTAGGCATGAGGAAAAGCAGTCCAATAAAACATACCATGAATTATTATGGTGCCCGAATACTTACAACTTCGCCAGGGGCTTGACCCTAGGTGGCCACTCATCGCCACTGTAGGCGGCCATCATGGAGTAGTCCGGAGGGAGGGTCCATCCCTTCTTGGACCCTTCGGCCACCCTGGTTGGGTCAGCCTTTGTCTTCTTGTCTCCCCCGGCTAGAGGGAGAGAACTTTCCTCCTCCTCCTCCTTGTTTTCGTGGGAGGAGTGAGCGTCGGAGTCATCGGGCGATGAGTCCGATACAACCTTGCGCCGGAGACCCTTTCGGGTCCCTGTGGCCTTCTTGTTGGCCTTCTTCACCGGCACCTCGTAAGGTGCCGGAACCAGCATCTCCGTTAGGAGAGCATCTGTAGGATCTTCCGGCAAGGGGGTGGGGCAATCGATCTGCTCCGCTATCTTCACCCAGTCCTATTAAAGGTGTGGAAGGCTTAGATCCCGCACATGATTAAACTAGGGCAAATGGATACCCTGTGAAATATAAAAACTTACTGGATTGGCGCGGCGCTTTGCGCTGAGCCCGCGGTCCTCGGTGAGGAAAGGAGGTACCTCGGCGCCCTTGACAACACCCTCCAGACGTCCTCGTGCGTAGTGTCATAGAGCTCTCACAACGTCTGGTTCTTGGCCGGGTCAAACTCCCACAAGTTGAATACCCATTGTTGACAAGGGAGAATCCGGCGGAAGAGCATGACCTGGACCACGTTGACGAGCTTGATTTTCTTGCTCATCATGTTCTTGATGCAGGTCTGAAGTCCGGTCAGATCTACCGAGGAACCCCCAGGACAGGCCCTTCTCTTTCCAGGAGGAGAGCCGTGTGGGGATTTCGGATCAGAATTCGGGGGCCTCCACCCAGTTGGTGTCACGCAGCTCGGTGATGTAGAACCACCCCGATTGCCACCCCTTTATGGTCTCCACATAGGAGCCTTCAAGCCAGGTGACATTAGGCATCTTGTCCACCATGGAGCCTCCGCACTCCGCTTGCTGGCCGACCACCACCTTTGGTTTGACATTGAAGGTCTTCAGCCACAGGCCGAAATGGGGCTTCATGTGGAGGAAGGCCTCGCACACGACGATAAATGCCGAGATGTTGAGGATGAAATTGGGGGCCAGATCATGAAAAACTAGCCCGTAGTAGAACATGAGCCCGTGGACAAACGTGTGGAGAGGAAATCCCAGTCCGCGGACAAAGGTGGTAAGAAAAACTACCCTCTCATGGGGTTTGGGCGTTTGGATGATCTGCACTGCATCTGGCAGCCGGTGCGCAATATCTGCAGCCAGATATCCGGCTTCCCGTAACTTTATGATGTTCTCCTCTGTGATGGAGGAGACCATCCACTTGCCTCCTGCTCTGGACATGCTTGGAGTGGTTTGAAAAGAAGAACGCGAGCTTGGGCGCTAGAGCTTGAGTGTGCGGGAATGGGTAAGCGAGGAGGAAGAAGGCGTGGGTGAAAAGAGTGAATCTTGGTCCCTTTATAAGGGTGGAGGAGGTGATGCGCCTCCCCACTTGCTTGGTAAAATCGCTCATTCCCCAAGCGCCGTAATTGATGGCGCGGTTGGGTTACCCACATCCGTATTGATGAGAATCCCGTACTAAGGAGAACACGATCTCTTCTTTGACAAGACGTGTCAAGAAAACCACCTCGCGATATGTGCGGTGCTGGTTGAGAAAAAACGGTTCGAATAATGACCGGGCCATGGCGTGATGTCATGTTGTCAAAATGTGTCAGCGGAGTAGATTTGTGGAAATATTATTCTCTCTACGGTGGTATGTTAAACTTATTTTGCAGAGCCGGACACTATCCTTGTGTTCAAAATCTTCCTGGGAGTATTCAGAGGAGGAACCCGCCTTGCAATGCCGAATACAATACTGCGCGCCGGACTTGTCGTCATTGAAGCCTGGTTCAGGGGCTACTGAGGGAGTCCCGGATTAGGGGGTCTTAGGACAGCCGGACTATATCCTTTGGCCGGACTGTTGGACTATGAAGATACAAGATTGAAGACTTCGTCCCGTGTCCGGATAGGACTCTCCTTGGCGTGGAAGGCAAGCTAGGCAATACGGATATGTAGATCTCCTCCCTTGTAACCGACTCCGTGTAACCCTAGCCCCCTCCGGTGTCTACATAAACCGGAGGGTTTAGTCCGTAGGACAACATACAATCATACCATAGGCTAGATTCTAGGATTTAGCCTCTACGATCTCGTGGTAGATCAACTCTTGTAATACTCATATCATCAAGAACAATGAAGCAGGACGTAGGGTATTACCTCTAAGAGGGCCCGAACCTGGGTAAACATCGTGTCCCCTGCCTTTTGTTACCATCCTCCTTTACACATACAGTTCGGGACCCCTTACGCAAGATCCGCCGGTTTTGACACCGACAACCGCAAATTGATACTAACATGTGTGTACATGCACAAATTTAGTAACATAGAACTAATAGAACTAAGGCCGTCCACTATGTATGCCAAAATTGGTGTAAAGACAACTGTTGCTACATCCCGCACCGGTGCCCTGAACTGGTGAGCCGATGCAGCGAAAAAAAATCAGGGCCCGGACTCCGGAGCACGTAGTTGCTCTGATGCACAGTTCCTTCGTGCCATAAAGATTTAGTATTTTACTGCTTGGCTGCTCGGATGTGTGGACCAAAGTTGGCTGCAGAAACTACTAAAGCGGTGCCAAATAATTTTCTAATGGCACCGCTGATGAGATGGCAACAATTTAAGATACTAGGTACAAACTGTGACACTGTCTTAGGATGCGTTTGGTTGAAGGTGTGGTATGAATGGGTTGCGACCGTGACAGTGTCTGAATCAGATCTAACAAATGATTTGTAACAACAGAAGAGGGTCTAACCTTCTCTGCACATGCCTGAAACTTCCTCCCAGTATCCACAGAATCAAACGCAAGTAGCTTCATGCATGGAGATTGATGGTGACAACGAGCAGATAGATCTTTAGCCACCCCGCTCCATTCGTTGCCATTGATGGTCTTATGGAGCTACAAGAGGAATAAACAACTCAAATCGACCTCCGGGTAACAATCCTTCATTCCAAGTCATAGCCCGAGAGAGAAGAGAGGCATACGCGGGTGGTGAAGGAGTAGTCGCTGGAGGAGGAACCGCTGGAGATGTCTTTGAAGAAGACCATGGCGACCCCAACGGCAGGATGTGAGATGGCAAGAGCGAGGAAGCGGCTATAGCTTAGCAAGAAAGGAAGGAGGAAATAGGGGAAATGTGACTTGTGGTTAGGGAGAAAAGGGGCTGGGGAAGGGGGGAAGGGGGGCGGGGGTAGATATTTTGGCGGTAGGCCAAAATTTTGGAAATGTGGAGGGAAACTTTGTGCGCGGTGCGCCGGGCCATTCACTTTGAACGATTGTGTGCATCGCAAACGATTCTTCTGCTTTTACGTGCATGGGATGAGTTTGATAATTCAAATTTTGGTCTCAAGGCATGGGCACATTCACTTTGAACGCGCGCGGTGCCGCCAGACCATTCACTTTGAACGATTGTGTGCATCGCAAACGATTCTTCTGCTTTACACGCATGAGATGAGTTTGATAATTCATATTTTGGTGGAAATTTCCCCGGGTACATCATTGAATAATTTGACATCGCTTGCTAATTTGGGCCCCACAAAAGAGCATACAGCAGACAGACCAAACTTACTGAATCGAGCAATTTCAGTAATTACTCAGAGCCAGTAGACCTAAACATTGCTCTAACAAAAGACCAGCATTAAAAACAAAGCCTAAGTACGCATAATTAAAAATCTACCGCCGCATCGGCCTATGCATCGCTGGTGTGAGGTGAGACGTCGATGACTTGTCCTGGCCACATGCCGCCGTTGGTGGACTCCGCATCCCCCCTGCTAAAGTCGACGGTGTCCTCATCCTCGTCCTCATCCTCATCCTCGTCCTCAGCGCCGCCCTCAAGGTTGTAGTACTCGTAGTAGTGGCTGCGCCAGAGCTCGCGTTGGTACTCCACCGCCGATTCCTCGACGGACAGACTCTTCTCTACCTCGACCTCAGCCATGTGCAACTCCTCCTCCCAGCGCTCCTCAATCTTCGCCGCCTCCTGCATCTCGAGCTCCTGCTCGGCGACCTCACGAGGAAGCAGGTGCTCCATGGCCATCGCGGCCTTTTCCGATGTGGGTTGCATGCTGGAGTCTGAGGTGGCCGGGAATATCTTGGTGTATGCATCCTCGATCTTGGCGACATCAGCGGCACGGACGGCAGCTCGAGCACTCTCAGCGTTTGCAGCCGCCGTCGCAGCAGCTGCTACAGCTGCCCTGTCGGCTGCCGCAGATTCCCTCTCGGCGGAAGCAACCGCGCTCAATGCAGATGCGGCGACACTCTCGGTGTAGGCGGCCGCGCTCTCGGTGCAGGCGTCGGCACTCGGGGGGGGGGGCGGCCATCGTACGAGCCTTCACGAAGCATTTCCACGGCGTCAACTTTACAAGAAGGGGGTGCGGAAATGGGTATCGAGATGCGTGCATTCAGGGGTTGCCGACACTAGAGTAGACGAGCCAGTGAAGCTTAAGGAGGGAGACTTAAATAGAACCAGATATTTTCAATGCAAACGGTTCCTAGAAAACAACTGTGTGTGATGTTGTAGATATTTTTATTATGTGTGAAAGACGAATTTGGAATAAAGTGCCAACGGATGGTGTTTTGAATGAACGAGAAATTTTGTAGTACTAATACATCTAGTCATTAAGCCTTCTAAGATACTTAAGTGATTTTCTATCCATTTAATGACCGTAATTGAAATTTGAACTACATGTACATGCAACAGCTAACCATAACGGTTTGAAAACTCATATTTTGTGTACTTGTGTGCGATTTAATTCCTTGTGTAGTAAATTGGAAGCAATTTCAAACATATTACACAATTAAGCATATAATGTCATGCCACCAAGATGATGTCGTAAAGAAATTGGCATGTTTGACGAAAGTTTGGACACACACCCCTCACAAACCGGAGCAACTCGCTAGAAGGTTCGTGGTTCCGGGAGGGAACAATGCATGTTTGATGACGAAGGGGAGATAGCTTCCTCTTACGGCCTTCAAATTTTTTTATGTCTAACGTGGACTACTACAACTGTAATGTGAAATTTTGGAAAATTCTAGGGTTCATTTGACCTTTTAAACACATTTAAGTGATTTTCTAACCATTTAATGACCGTAATTCAAATTTGAACTACATCTACATGCAACGCCTAACCAAATCGTTTTGAAATATCATATATGTGTACTTGTGTGTGAGTTAATTCCATGTGCAGTAAATTAGAAGGAATTTTCAAATATATTGGTCTCACGACATGGACACATGCATACGTATGCATCGAGTGACATGGCATTTTAATTCAAAAAAATAGAAAATTGATGAGAAACACATGAAACCTTGGTTTATGTAATGTCATGCCACCAAGATGATGTGGTAAAGAAATTGGCATGTTTGACGAATGTTTGGACACATACCCCTCACAAATCGGAGCAACTCGCTAGAAGGTTCGTGGTTCCGAGAGGGAACAATGCATGTTTGATGACGAACGGGAGATAGCTTCCTCTTATGGCCTTCAAGTTTTTTTCCTACATTTAACATGCACTAATACAACTGTCATGTGAAAATTTGGTAAATTTCAGGGGTCAATTGACCTTTTAAAGACATTTAAGTGATTTTCTAACCATTTAATGACCGTAATTCAAATCTAAACTACATCTACATGCAACGCCTAACCATAATGGTTTGACAAATCATATTTCTGTGTACTTGTCTTCGAGTTAATTCCATGTGTAGTAAATTCAAAGGAATTTTCAAACATATTGTTGTCAAGGCATGGACACATGCATGGAGTGCGTGCCATGGCATTTTAATTCCAAAAAATTAAAAAAATGATCGAAAAACTTGAAACCTTGCTTGATTTAATGTCATGCCACCAAGATGATGTGGTAAAGAAATTGGCATGTTTGACGAAAGTTTGGATACACACCCCTCAGAAACCGGAGCAACTCGCTAGAAGGTTTGTGGTTCTGAGAGGGAACAATGCATGTTTGATACAAACGGGAGATAGCTTCCTCTTACGGCCTTCAAAATTTTTCAACGTCTAACATGCACTACTACAACTGCAATGTGGAATTTTGGAAAATTCTAGGGGCCATTTGATCTTTCAAAGACCTTTAAGTGATTTCTAACCATTTAATGGCAGTAATTCAAATTTGAACTACATCTACATCCAACACCTAACCAAAACGGTTAGAAAAATCATATATGTGTACTTGTGTGCGACTGAATTCCATGTGCTGTAAATTAGAAGGAATTTCTAAACATATTGGTCTCACGACATGGACACATGCATACGTATCCATGGGGTGACATGGCATTTTAATTCAAAAAAATGGAAAAATTATCAGAAACACATGAAACCTTGATTGATGTAATGTCATGCCACCAAGATGATGTGGTAAAGAAATTGGCATGTTTGACAAACGTTTGGTCACACGCCCCTCAAAAACCGGAGCTACTCGCCAGAAGGTTCGTCATTCCGAGAGGTAACAATGCATGTTTGATGACGAACGGGCGATAGCTTTCTCTTATGGCCTTCAAATTTTTCCCTACGTTTAACATGCACTAATACAACTGCCATGTGAAAATTTGGTAAATTTCAGGGGTCATTTGACCTTCTAAAGACATTTAAGTGATTTTCTAACCATTTAATGACCGTAATTCAAATTTGAACTACATCTACATGCAATGCCTAACCAAAACAGTTTAAAAAAAATCTTATTTTGGTGTACTTGTGTGTGAGTTAATTCCCTGTGCAGTAAATTCGAATGATTTTTAAACATATTGGTGTCAAGGCATGGGCACATGCATGGAGTGCATGCCATGGCATTTTAATTCCAAAAAATTAAAAAAATGATCAAAAAAACATGAAACCTTGCTGGATTTAATGTCATGCCACCAAGATGATGGGGTAAAAAAATTGGCATGTTTGACAAAAGTTTGGACACACACCCCTCACAAACCGAAGCAACTCACTAGAAGGTTCGTGGTTCCGAGAGGGAACAATGCATATTTGCTGACGGACGGGAGATAGCTTCCTCTTACGGCCTTCAAATCTTTTCCTAGGTTTAACATGCACTAATACAACCATCACGTGAAAATTTAGAAATTTTCAGGGGTCATTTGACCTTTTAAAGACATTTAAGTGATTTTTTAACCATTTAATGACCGTAACTCAAATTTGAACTACATCTACATGCAATGTCTAACCTAAGCGGTTTGAGAAATAATATTTTTGTGTACTTGTGTGCGAGTTAAAAAATCATCAGACGATGTAAATATCTGGTGTTCAAAAAAGAAAATGTAAAGATCTGGAAAGGCAACCGGCCCCCACGCGATTGGCAGTCTATCTCGCGGCTCGAGGTTTGGTAGGTGACTAGCGGGGATCATTAATTAGACATGGTTCTGCTTTGGAAATCGTCAGCTATTATGTTCACACACGGATTTTGGCTATTATGTTCACACACGGATTTTGCTGCGGGAATCATCTGTAATTCAAACTACAGTACTAATAAATTCCGGCCGCCAATAAATACTACCTTGGTCACGTCGTCCGGCCTGCATTCTCATCTACATCCTCCCCTCGCTCACCCTCTCTCTCTCTCTCAAATCTCTGCCATGGCGCCGCCGGTCTGCCCACACGCCGACGAGGAGTCCCCCCCCCCCCGAGGACGCTCACTCGATTAGCAGCGACGAGGACCCCCTACGTGTCGCCTGATGAGGTTGCACCGGACCCCCCAACTTTGGATTGGTTTTGGGGCCAGTACAATCTTTGTCTGTTGAAGTCGTTGCCACCAGCTCAGAAAGCCAGGCAAGTGGCGTTCAAGAAGGAGATGGCGAAGGAGGAAGCCAGGTACCAGGCGGCCTATGAAGCCCGTGATGCCGCCTAGAAAAAGGAGGCAGCGGAGCTCTGGGGGTGGGCACATCGTCGTACTGAGGAGGTGTACAGAGACAGGTACTTCGCGAGGAAGGTCATAGGCGCTGGGCGCCTTGTCGCTGCGTGGAGGTGGGCCGATAAGCTCCTGCATGCCACTGACGAGGAGCTCCGGTCGGCGCCCAACGACATGGCAAGATCATCCGCGCACGTCCGCCACCAAGAGGCAGATCGGTACGTCAAGCGCTGTGAGGCGGAGGAGTCGGAGTACTTCCTCTGCACTGGGAAGACGTCGTGCACCAGGGAGCTGCTAGAATACCGGCCCCAGGAGGGATTATTAGTTTTAGTATTGTTCGTTTCCAATTTTATGCATTGTACTTAGTAGTTAAGTATCATCACGTATATGTGATGATAATATATATATATATATATATATATATTATGAATACCATTTTCTATCTGTTTGTGTATACTAATCTGAATCTAGCTGTTATCATCCACATATATACAGAATGGAAAGTGTATATACACACATTGAAACAGAACATATAAGAATGGGAAACAGAGTACACACATTGAAACAGAGCAATACTATGATTGCTGTGAATACAAATCCATCCATGTCGAAACAAATTTTCAAAATAAAACGCGTCCATGAGACCATGACCAGGAACCCTTGCCTAGGGTAGCTCTTGGCTCTGCCTGAACTCGTGCAAGCGTTCGTCCAACCGGTCGACACGCTCGCGGTACATCTGGAGTGCGATCTCGAGCTCCAAGTTGGCTATTTCATCAGAGATCACCAACTCGAGGATGCGACGGCCATCTTCCTCTACTACGCCCAAGTGAACACCTGTGCCAAGGAGGCGGTCGGGCCTATGGAACAGCGCATTGGCATCCAACGAGCCGCGGACAAGGTGAACGGCGGCACCCATTCGAACGCCGCGGCGGGCGTCTGGTGCAACTACAGCGTGGCCGATATCTGGTGCAAGTACGGCGCTGAGGGCCTCTACCCACTCCTGGAGAGGAATGGCGGTACTGACAAGACGTGTACCCAGCTGTGACAAAGTGTCGACAGCAGGCAAGCTCCAATGGATCCGCTCTTGCTGTGCGGTGCACCGCGCCTCTCGCTCTGCGGCGCTCCAACGGTCTCACCGTGCGGCGAGCCACAGCCTATCGGCGCGGACGCGCCTAGCTTGCTCTGCGGCGCGCCATCGATCATGTTGTGCGGCGAGCTATAGCCTGTCGGCGCTGACATGCCTATCTTGATCCACGGCGCTCAAGTGCCATGCGCTAAAGGTCTGCTTAACCCTGGTGATGACGCGCATCACAGCCTCATCCATCGTGTTGCCGGGGAGCGATTCGGCCTCGACGGGCCGTGGGACCTGCTCATTTTCCTCGTCGACGAGGTTGATGGCAGAGGCGGCGCTTTGGTGGGTTGGCATGCTTAGAAAAGGTGGATGTGCTATAGGCTGCGCTTGTCGCCTCCCTGCGTCGCGCGCCCCCTATGCGCAATATAGCAGGGTGGCGGGAAACAGGTGAGGAATTGGCGGGAAATGGTGGCGTGTTCATAAAACACCATCAATTAATGGAAACTTAGCATCGAGCTAGCAAAAGAAGTAGATGATGATCAGATGAACACGGACCACACTAGGGATCCCGTTGGTGATGAATTCATCAATCCCAAAAGGTTGAATACTAGCAAGCGTTTGCCCACAACACACATGGCCTATTCCATCACAAATAGCTCGGATGGATCTACTGTATGCCACATATCCGGATGACCGCCCGTCCCACAATGGCCAATAGATGTTGTGTAGACAGAGCATATCACATACGTCTTATTAGAAGCAATCCTCTGCGATATTATCGGTCATCGCACACATTTCTGATTACAGACTTTTTTGCCGCGTATCACACACATCTTGTTATATTGAACTGTTTCTGTTCTGTTGCCTAATCACAAATAGTTCATCCGAGTGAACTGTATGCTCTACATCACACACACCTTGACCGGGCTGTCCGTTTCTTTTGTGTTGTCTAATCACAAACAGTTCATCCGAGTGAACCTTATGCTATACATCACACCCACATTCATCTGGCTGCCCATTTCTTTTGTTCCTCCTCATCGCAAATAGTTAATTGAACTGAACCGTATGCCCTTCATCGCACACGCAACTAAAACCTGAACCGTGTTTGAGGCATCCATCATCGCAAACATTTTCTACATTTCTGACGGTTTTCATACACCACCGTTTGCGATCATTGTATCACACACAGTTTCTCGAAGGGTCTCTGATCGTAGTGTCGCGTTAGCAGCATCCTACAGTAGTGAGAGCTAACTGTAGATCTTCCTTGAGGCCACCTCTGAAGTGATAGATCATGCTCTTTTCACCAGGAACATCCTGCCTTGCGAAGAGAGCAAGTTTCTGAAACAGGATGTTGTATTGGTACACGGACATGCTGCCTTGCTTGAGATTGCAAAACTCCTCATGCTTGCTCTCAGCAACACTTGTTGGAATATGGTGAGCTTTGAAGTCTCGGCCGAAATCATGCCACATAATCACACGACCTCCTCTGGAATCTTTGTATTGTTGATACCAATCAGCAGCTTGGTCCTTGGGTTGAAACGAATCAAACTTGACAAAGTCCTCAGGCCTAACATTGCTACATTCAAAATTCTTACAGATGTCCATGAGCCAATCATCGGGGTCTCTGGCCTCAACACCGTTGTTGAAAGACTTCGGCTGATTTGCAAGGAACTGGTTGAGGGTAGCAAACTAAGGCTGATTGTTGAAATTCCCTTGGTTGCCATGACACTACTAGGGAAAAGCCTAGTAGTAGTGTTGGTTTCATGCCTATTAGTAGCGCGGGAAACCGCACTACTAGTAAGGCGCTACAACTATTACTTAGAAGTAGCGCGTGCGGCACATGCTACTGCTAAGACATATAGCCGCAGCGCGTGTTTACGCCGGCGCTACTGCTAATCTAACTAGTAGTAGCGTGTTTCCTGTCCATTGCTACTATTATTATTATTTTCATTTTTTTATTTTTAGTGTATTTATACGCTGTTATACAAATTTTGGTATAATGCCAATTATGAGGTTGTTATATCAATATGTCCATAGCAATGTGACAAATGAAGCTGCATTAGGTTCAAGTGGAGGCAACATCTGGTGCATGTCAAAAGTATACTACTAATCCAAACTTGATCTAGTTTGGACTAGTAGTACTTTCGATGTGCACGACATGTTGCCTCCACTTGAATCTAATCCACCAACACAAGCTATTTAATCATCATCATAGTCATTACCACCAAAAGTAGCTGTTTAATCATCATAGTCATAATGTAGCACACATTATCATCTTCAAACTCATTCTAGCTAGCTAATCACCACAAACACTAGCTGCAGTAGCTATATCTAATCACCACCAACACTAGCTAATAATAATTATCATAGCCATTACCAGCAACACTAGCTATTTGATCATCATAACTCATTTCTAGCTTGCTAATCACTCTTGTTGTTCTCTCTCGGGTAAAATAGCATAAAACATGTGTACCCCTCCTGCTTCATCAAGTTGGAACATGCAGATGAACATGTCTCCTAATCGTGGGCTGCGCTTCTGATTGATGTCCCCTAGTACTTCTCTGTGACTGTTCACAATTTTGCTCCAGTCTTTCACTATTAAGCATTCCTCGCTATTAGAAATCCTGAATGCACTAAAGTGCATTGTAGGATGTCTTGGTCGTAAGCTAACAATTCTCATGCAACCTTTAATCTCGATCCAATGAGGCACAACATTCATCGGGCGTCCCTGTTGAAGAACATCGTATAGTAACATACTAAGCAATGAAGTTTAGCTTAAAAATAATGTATGCAAAAGATGCACTGATGACAAATAGTAAAAATCTTACCATCTTTCCTAAATAGATGTGACCGTAGTTCAGTACGAACACTATTGGTCCCACGTTTTGAGTACTAAGATTTTTAAGTCCAAATTTTTTTTTTCTTGATAGTATGAAGATCCTCAAGCCATGAAACATAATGACTTACCTCGTCGCAGTTTAGTTCAGCCCCGGGACAGTAGTAGGTCCTGTCTACCAAGCGCTGGACTTGTTTGCTTGAACGGAAATAAGCTGTCAATAGAAATTAGCTGTCATCTATTTTTGAATAAACAATATCAAAGACATAAATATGGTTGAGAAACTCACATAATGGTATAACTGGAGGCGTGTGCACATCGACCCAGATGTCGATATTACCTTCAATATGATCTTCCGGATGAATATCAAAGGTGATAACCATATCAGGCTCAAATGCACAAGTCTTGCATAGTGCTTGCCAAGTTTTGCATTCAAAATAGTTGTAGGTGTTTGCGTTGTATACTTTTGCATGGAATGTATAACCATGCTCGGTCTTCAAGTAAACTATCTTTACCTCCATAGTAGTTTTCATAGGACTGAAACTAATCTTATCCAAGACAAAAACTCTTGCATGGCAGGGGATACGCTAGTACAATAGTAAAAAATTAAATTATAAGTTGAAGAAAATGAAGCAGATGTCATGCTTAATTACGAAAAAAGATTTGTCATTGTGACTTATTGTATCCACTTCAAAGCTCTCGTCCAGCATGATGCTGAAGCGCCTATCATCATCTAGGAAGACTCTAGGCCGCGCTCGTCTTCGCAGTATTCGCAAATACCGAAATCCTTTTCATCATCAGACACTTCCTATGTTCATAGTTGAAACATTAATTGAAAATTGATTGAAGGCAACTCCCAGGATATTCAATACACAAATCCGGGGCACTCTATATTTGCTACATATTCTGGCACAAGTCATGCCAAAATTCACGGAAAAATCAGGCATGACCTTTGCTAAAATAGGACATATCGAGCGCCTGAAATTTGCCGAAACGGAAATGAATCAACAATCCGGCAAAACATAGGCCACTCAGAGGTGTAACCTGCAAACATAACCGGCAACTTGGGCAAGCACATATCCTATTTGAGCAACACAAGATATACATTTCAAAATATCTTATAGGACTCATATTGACATGAGCATTCAATAAGCAAAACCAAATCATAAAATAAATAAGTATTCAAATTAGCATGCATTCAAGAAGCAGAAGTAAATCATCTCATGCATCCGTACATCGTCGAATATTATCACTAATTCTTACTAAAAATATCCAATATTCGTATTCGATCGGATATTCCAATTATCCAACTTAAAAGTCAAATAAGTTGTCAAATTTTACTGGTTTTATGATTAATCTTAGAAATTGCATTACAATAGTATTTATTCATAAACCTATTTATCATTGACTTATTGTATGTCACAAGTTGAATACTTCATGTCACATAGCTATTGACTAATACAATTAAACAATATGTTGCTATTATTCATATCTGTTTTGAATCAAGAAAACATCCAATTCGTTTCCACCCCTAGATGAAACCTAACTAATTTGATGCAATTAAAATTTGAAGAACCCTAGGCAGAGGTAGGGGAGGGGAGGAGCAGGCGTCGTCACCTCGGGTGCCTACGGCGAGGGAGGGGTAGGCGGCGTCGAGGTCAGGGCCGGGGCTCGGGTGCGCGGTGGAGGGCGGAGTCGAGGTCGGGGTCAGGGCGGCATCAAGGTCGGGGTCGGGGGCGGGGTCGAATCCATGGTCGGGGGTGTCGTCGAGGGTGTGCGGCGCTCGGCGGCCGACGGGCGATGGCGACGGCGACAGCGCGGAGGAGTTTGGATTTGGGGGAAGTGGTCGTAAGGAGGAATGAACCGCGCAGTTAAGTCAAAAGTAGCAGTAGCGCATTTTGGGAAGTGCGCTACTGCTAAGTTAGCTATAGCGCCCTTCCGGATATGCGCTACTTCTATTCCTTTATCTTTTTCCCTTTTTTCAATTATTTTTATTTACATTTTACTTCCTTTAGCAGTAGCGCCTTTCTGTGTAATGCGCTGCTACAAACGAACTAGCAGTAGCGTTGTTCGCAGTAGATCGCTACTACTATGTGTAGCCTATCAGCTTGGCAGTGGGAATTTTAGTAGTGCCGCTTTTATCTTCAGGCCCGCTACTGCTAAAATTGTATCTGTAACGCGGTTTGTGCCAATGCGCTACTACTACTTAGCACTAGTATGCTCTTTTAACACGCGCTACTACTAAAGTTCTGTGTATAAGGTTTTCCCCAGTAGTGTGACCTTGGTTTTCTTGTCCTTGGTTGCGCTCTTACAAGAGTTGCAAAAGCATATGGGTGTTGGCATTGGTGGCTGCCATGACAGCTTGCCATGCCTCCAGAGGCGGAGGTGGTGGCGGAGGGTTCGCCTGACTCCCATCATTGTGTTCCGGATTTAGACGCGTTGGAGGAGCCATCTTGAAGACGGTGACATCCGTTAGAATCTTGATAGATAGATAGACAAGCTGAATCAATGGATAGAAATTGCAACATATAGTCTTCACAATAAACATTCGAACAATGATGAATGAATGAATTCCAAAGTTAACATCACACGTCCATTAAGGTGAGAAGGCACTTAGATAAAGGTTGATGAATGAAACAACAAGGTACAACTGGAACATATAAGTGGTAAGGATAACCCAATCACAAACTAAATATCTGCGGGAAGAAATACTAGAGCTACTTGAATTCCCACCTATGAACTCCTAAAACTTTCTGGTTATGCAATCTAGTGTTGGGGATACAGGGAGGCACAATATATATATCACAAAACTAACAAGCCCTACGCTCCAACTGTATCCATCCTTCAACATATAACCAAGAAACCTTCGGAAATCATGTATCTCAACCTTCGAAAAGCATCCATTATACGAGTTATGGCAATACACCCGAACTCCTGCCCTAGTACTGGGTGGTGTCGAGGTTATCTCAGCAACAACTGCACAAAATAGATTTTCGATGTCAGTGAACTCACGTATTCCAGAACTGCAACGGTAAAATTGTGACGACAACACCTCGGAGCTCAACTCCCCGGGACACTGCCACAACCCCTAAATTTCAGGAGGTACTAATACATCTCCAACGTGTCTATAATTTTTGATTGTTCCATGCTATTATATTGTCTGTTTTCGATGTATAATGGGATTTAATATACCTTTTTATATTATTTTTGGGACTAATCTATTAACCAAAGGCCCAGTGCAAATTGTTGTTTTTTTGCCTATTTCAGTGTTTCGCAGAAAAGAAATACCAAACGGTATTCAAACAGAATGAAACTTTCGGGAGAGTTATTTTTGGAACAAACGTGATCCAGGAGACTTGGAGTGGACGTCAAGAAAGAAGCGAGGAGGCCACGAGGCAGGAGGCCGCGCCCAGGGGGTGGGTGCCCACCACCCTTGTGGGCCCCTTGCAGCTCCACCGACCTACTTCTTCCTCCTATATATATCCATATACCCTCAAAACATCCAGGAGCACCGCAAAACCTTATTTCTACCGCCGCAACCTTTTGTACCCGTGAGAGTCCATCTTGGGGCCTTTTCCGGCGCTCCGTTGGAGGGGGAATCGATCACGGAGGGCTTCTACATCAACACCATAGCCTCTACGATGATATGTGAGTAGTTAACCACAGTCCTTCGGGACCATAGTTATTAGGTAGATGGCTTCTTCTCTCTCTTTGGATCTCAATACAAAGTTCTCCTCAATTCTCTTGGAGATCTATTCAATGCAATTCTTTTTGCGGTGTGTTTGGCCAGATCCGATGAATTGTGGGTTTATGATCAAGATTATCTATGAACAATATTTAATTCTTCTCTGAAATCTTTTATGAACGATTTAATATCTTTGCAAGTCTCTTCAAATTATCAGTTTGGTTTGGCCTATTAGATTGATCTTTCTTGCAATGGGAGAAGTGCTTAGCTTTGGGTTCAATCATGTGGTGTCCTTTCCCAATGACAGCAGGGGCTACAAGGCACGTATTGTATTGGTGCCATCGAGGATAAAAAGATGGGGTGTATATCATATTGCTTGAGTTTATCCCTCTTCATCATGTCATCTTGCCTAATGTGTTACTCTGTTCTTATGAACTTAATACTCTAGATGCATGCTGGATAGCGGTCGATGTGTGGAGTAATAGTAGTAGATGGAGAATCATTTCGGTCTACTTGTCCCAGACGTGATGCCTATGTACATGATCATGCCTACATATTCTCATAACTATGCGCTTTTCTATCAATTGCTCGACAGTAATTTGTTCACCCACCATGGAATTTGCTATCTTGAGAGAAGCCACTAGTGAGACCTATGCCCACTCGGTCTATCTTCCATCATATTATTTTCATATCAACTTGCTATTTCTACCGTTGTTTATTTTGCAATCTTTATTTTCCAATCTATACCATAAAAATACCAAAAATATTTATCTTATTATCTCTATCAGATCTCACTCTCGTAAGTGACCATGAAGGGATTGACAACCCCTTTATCGCGTTGGGTGCGAGGTTCGTGTTTGTTTGTGCAGGTACTAGGCGACTTGTGTGTTACCTCCTACTGGATTGATATTGTCGGATCACGCGTTCTGGCAAAACCCTTAAGGTTCGAACACTCACTACAAAAAAAAGACACATCCGTGACATTTTGGGCTGAACGAATTTTTTTCTGTCATACATATGACACTTCTATGACGATAATTGTGACAAAACCCGGTATCATCATAGATGTGGTGGGCTCCTACTTCTATGACAAAAAATCAGGACAGAAAATGGGCTTTTCGTCCTGGGCAGGCCGGAGACGTAGCTGCATGACATTCTTTGGGTCGTCCATGATGGAAAAAACCGTGGTAGAAGCGAGGGGGAGGAAATTTTTGGGGAGTTCCCGGTTACGGTGGTAGGTCGGGGGCCGAGCGATGCGCGTTTCTCTCGTACATGTACGCACGTGTGTGCGAGGCGTTGGCTCTAACTGGACGCGAGCGAGGCGTTGGGCTCTAACTGAAACCGAGCGATTGCACTGCAGGCTACGCGTTACTGAACCCGAGCGATCGATCGATGGCTGTTAACTGAACCCGATCGCGAGATTCCCTCGCTACTGCTACTAACTGAAGCCGATCGATGCTGCCTCTGGGATGAACAGTGAGCGTTGCGGGGGGATTTGGATGAACAATGAGCGGTGGCGTTGCCTCTAGATGAACAGCACCCCGTGGTGTCGTGGAGGGCTGGATGAACAGTAGACGGTGGAGGGGTGCCCGTGGAGGGGTGGTTGAACAGAACCCCGTGGTGTGGAGGGCTGGATGAATAGTAGACGCTGGAGGGGTGCCCGTGGAGGGGTGGTTGAACAGTAGCCGATGGAGTAGCGCGTGGTAGAGGCTGGATGAACAAGAGCTCGTGGAGGCCGAACGAGGTCGACGGTAGCCCGTGGAGGCCAGAGGAGGTCGACGGTGGAGATGAATAGTATCCCGTGGAGTCCCTTTTTGTGGTACGTCACACCCCTCCCGATGACCAGGACCCCCGTTTCGACCGTAGCACTCCAATACAAGTCCGTTTCCTCTGTTTTGCGGTATGCCACACCCCTCCCGATCAACAGGACCCCCGTTTCGACCGTAGGAGGTCCGTTTCATCCGTTTTGCAGTACGCCACACCCCTCCTGATCAACAGGAACCCTGTTTCGACTGTAGGAGGTCTGTTTCCTCCGTTTTGCGGTACGCCAAACCCCTCCCGATCAACAGGACCCCGTTCTGAACGTAGGAGGTCCGTTCCTCCGTTGTGCGGGATGACAAGCCTCGTTTCCATCGCCTGTTCCATCCAAGCCCTCCTGATGAACATGACCACGCATTCCGTTCCGACCCAGCCAGTTGGCTCCCATGCGTTCCGTTGCCTCCCGATGAGCACGACGCATTCCGTTGCCTCCCCATGAACATGATGCATTCTGTTGCCTCCCCATGAACATGACGCATTATGTTCTGACCCAGCCATGTACACGAGCCCTAGCCGTACGTATGCGCGAGTAGGCGTTCGAGACCCCGCCCGTATGTACACATATGTGGCTGTATTTTCTTTCTTGCACCATGGCCGTTGTACGTACGTGTACATGCTATGTGCGCGCCTCTACTATGACATGTACGCGCCTCTACTACGACATGTGCGCGCCTCTACATCCACCAGTATATATGTACGTACACGTTTGCGACCAGAATGACAACGCTACGTACGCTTCGACCAGGTGGGTCCTGATTGTCAGGCACTTCTTGCGTGCGAAGATGTGGCTGGTGGGTCCCAGCAGTCAGGGGGGCGAATTGTTTTTTCCCCAGACGCACTTCCTTGCGTGCGAAGATGTAGCTAGTGGGTCCCAGCAGTCAGGGGGAAACGTTTTTTCGTGAAATACAATGGTTCGTCCGATGGGCCCCAGTTGTCAGGTGGAGGAATCATTATTTTCCATGTAATAAGGAGGCACTTCCTTGCTGCGGCCGTGGACCCAGCTGTCAGCCTCATTGACCACGTTGACCATGCCGCCCCGAGAGCACCAGGGCGGTGGACGACGGTGAGGCCTAGGAAGGTGACGACGGGGAGCTGGGGAAGACGCGGCAGCGGAAGCCCGTGCGAAGAGGAGTACGAGGGTTCATTTGTTCGGCTACGGTGTGAGGCTGCCGTTGCCACAGGGCCTGGCCAGCGGTGGGAATAGTAGGGGGCGATGAGGCCTCCGCGGCAGCACAGCCGGCCACGGGAGGAAGGAGCATGCGGCACGACCGGCGCTGCTTTGGGCGGCTGGAGCAAGAAGACCAGAGGTTGAAGAAGCACTACGGCCGTTGGATGGACATCGTACGGTCACTGGAGCTAGAACCGTTCATATTGACTAAAGTTGACAAAGGCCCCTGTCCCAGTCAACTTAGTAGGCCCACAAGTCAGCCTCCCACCATGGCGGGTCCCTGCTAGCAGGGGGAGTATTCATTTTTTTATGCGTAATAAGGAGGCACTTCCGGTGGGTCTGAGCTGACAGCGGGGGAACGTTTTTTTCGCGAAATACGTTGGCCCATCCGGTGGGTCCCAGCAGTTAGGGGGGAAACGTTTTTTCGCGAAATAAGATGGCCCGTCTGGTGGGTCCCTGCTGTCAGGTGGAGGAATAATTATTTTGCGCGTAATAAGGAGGCACTTCCTTGCGGCCGCCTGGACCAGCTGTCAGCCTCTCCACGTACAGTACTCTTCCGATGGAAGTCGTTCGTTGACCACGCCATGCTGATAGCACCAGGTCGGTGGTCTGGACGAAGACAAGGCCTAGGAAGGGTACGACGCGGAGCCGGGGAAGACACAACGGTGGAAGCCCGCGCGGAGAGGAGTACGAGGGTTCACTGGTTCGGCTGCAGTGTGAGGTTGCCATCACCGCAGAATAACAGGGGGTGTGGGTGAGTAGAGGGATGGCCTGGCCAGCGATGGGAGTAGTACGGGTAAATGAGGCCTCCACGACATCACAGCCGGCCACGGGAGGCAGGAGCACGCGACACGACCGGCGCTGCTTTGGGCGGCTGGAGGAAGAAGACCAGAGGTTGAAGAAGCACTACGGCCATTGGATGGACATCGTACGATCACTTCAACTAGAATCATTAATATTGACTAAGTTGACAAAGCCCTTGGTACGCATCAACGTATTAGGACTATAGCTCGGATTTGGCAGAGAACATATAGCCCATTTGCGATTTGTAAGAATGTACAGCCCATTTTATAATTCTAATGGAATTTACTATAGCCCATTTACAGTTTGTTAAAGTACATCCCAACTTCTAGCTAGGACAACGATTAATAATTTCAAACAACCGCTCAAAACAGAATTCAAAAAAAATTCCCACATTTTGATGGGATCCAAAATATTTTTATCTGAAATTTCTAGTCAGGTTAAATATTGCGCGCAACAAGTAATGAAATTAAAATTTTCAAATTCCAAAAATAATATATTTTTAGAACTAATTACGTGTTTGGTGCATAGTAACTGTCCAGTTATTATAATTACATCCCATTTATTATTTCTTAAAGTCCATTTTCTTGTTAAGCCTAATGCATACCTCCTAGGAAAGTTTGCAGCCCAGCGGGGTGGAGAATAACAAGTTGACCCGGATATTGTGTACAACTGTTGGCCCAGTTTGAAACGCCCCGAGACCGATGTGCCAGGTGTCCTCTAGTTATTCGTTGTTGTTGCCTTGTCATTTCTTGCATGTCATGCATTGCATATCCTGTCATCATGCACATTTCATTTGCATATATGTTCGTCTCATGCATCCGAGCACTTTCCCCGTAGTCCGTTTTGCAATTCGGCGCTCCTATGTCACCCGGTGCCCCTTTCTACTTCTTTTCGTGTGCGGGTGTTAAACGTTTTAGGATTGGACCGAGAGTTGTCATGCGTCCTTGGTTTACTACCGGTAGACCGCCTGTCAAGTTTCGTATCATTTGGACTTCGTTTGATACTCCAACGGTTAACCGAGGGACCAAAAAGACCTCGTGTGTGTTGCAGCCCAACACCCTTCCAATTTGGCCCAAAACCCACCTAAACCTCCTCCATCATCTCGGTCGTTCGATCACGATCGCGTGGCCGAAAATCGCCCCTCATTTGGACTCTCCTAGCTCCCTCTACCTATAAATATGTGCACCCCGTCCACTTTCACGGACGAAACCCTAGTTTTTCCCTCCGCGCCGCGCCGGACATGTCCGACCCCGCGCCGGACGCATCCAGCTGCCGCCCCGTACAATCCTACCTCGCGACGTGGCTCCGCCGCTGTCCCCGCGCCGCCGGGCCCGAGGCGCCCAGATCCGGCCCTCCCGGCCCGGTTCGTCTCCGCCGCCGCTTGCGCCTCCGCGCCTCCTCGCCGCTCTCCTCCGCCGTGCTCGCCCGCCGCCATAAGTCGATGCCGGCGACCAGCTCCGGCAACCGGCTCCTATCGCCCTGCGCCGCCGTTCGCCGCCGGGGAGCCGGATCCGAACTAGTCAGCGCCCCACCACGGCTCCCCGTCGCCGCCTAGCCTGGATCTGGCCCCGCCGGACCGGGACCCGCCGTCCCCCTTCCCCGGCGCCGTCCCCTCGCCGGCTCGTCGCCCAGCCTTGCCGGTGTCGTGCCGGAGCCGCCGCCCTTGCCCCGATCTAGGCGGGATCGGGAGGACGGCGCTGTCCGCCGTTGACCGCGCCTGCGCCTCCGTGGTGGGCCACGCTTTCCGGCCCGCCTCGGCCTGCCTCTCAGTCCTTCTGGGCTCGGCCCAGTGGTGAGCACCCACTATACCCCGCCCTGCGCGCGCTTTAGCTATCCAGCACTCGCCTGTTTTTTTTCCAAAACGCCTAAGTCCTGAAATTTCCAGATTCATGTGCCCATCTTCATCGCATTGTATCTCTGCATCCGTAGCTCCGATTTGCACGTCTAGCATATCAAAATGTTCGTGTCGACGAGTACATCATTTCATCTCATTGCATCATTTTCATTTGAGCTCATCTTGATGCCCGAAAAGCGGTTGGAAGAGAGCTATTTGAGATAATTGTCAGATCTGCTGCACCAAATAGCTATTTGTCATTTTTGCCATGATTAATGCGTGCGTGATATGCTCCTGAGCTCTACATGAGTTTTTTATATGCCATGCCATATTTACAGAGGTGCTTACCATGTATTTTTGTGATATGTGTGGTGACTAGCACAAGCTTGCAAAGTAGTGCATTCGTTAATGCTGTTTTTAGGGACTTAGAATTTCTCTATGTCCTTGATCTGTTTTTATCAATATACCATATGTTCATGTTGTTTCCTAGTGATCCGTGCCTCTCTTGAGGATTATCGGTAAGGATGATTTGTTAACATTGTGGTGCTCTGTCCATCCATGTCTTTGTTTGCATTTATGGAGCAACCTAGCTTGAGTCAATCGAGCTCTACTTTTGCTATTTCGTGAATCCTGGGAGATTGTCTACTTGTTAGCGATTTTGCCGAGGATGTTGTTGTTGATCCGTGCATGCTGTGTTGTTGTTCTTGGCATGTATAGCTTCTATAATATGTATTCTAGACGGGAGTATACCTAGTTTGTCATGCCATGCTCTATAGTGAGTGCATCGAGCTCGTAAACATGCCTACTCGCTAACTGATTTGCATGCTCCAGTTTTTCACAAAGTCTGAGTTGTGATTATGGATTTGCCATATGCACATGCTTGCAATTGTATTTTCTGTTCCCTTTTGGCTCAAGGTCACTAAGGGAGTTTTGTTAAGTGCTTTGAGTAGCTTCATGCCATGCCTTGATTTGCCATGTTAAGTTCCTGTAGCATATAGTTTTCATGCTCCAAAGTGTGCTACATGATCTGAAATTCCAGGCTTGTGTTAATTTCACTAAGTCTGAAACCTGTTATCATTTGCACTTTTGCCATGCTTGTTTGAACCTGTTAATGGATGAATTAGCCGTAGCTCAGTGTTCATCTTTTGTCAAGCATCTTGAGTGCATCCCTGCCATGCCTTTTGTTGCCATGTTTGAGTGTTGTAGCATATTTATCTTGATGCATTTAGATGGCTACTTGCTATTTATCGCAGACTGGTGCCATATTTGTTTTGCTTGCCATTTCCAAACCGTGCATCCAATTCCGGTGATCTTTATATCGATTTCAACCGAAATCACCTCATCTTTCCAGTGGCACTCTTGGATTTCCATGTTGAGGCAAGTTCCAGTCATTCCTTTGCAAATCATGCATATGCATCACATACCGCATCCCGCATATCATACCTCATTCATGTGTTGGTTGTTTACTATGTTGTGTGCTTCTTTCCGGTGTTGCTTCTTCGGGTTGGTTCCGATTACGTCATGATTGTGAGGACCCATTCGCCTATGTCCATTTGTCTTCTTCATGGACTCGTAATTCTTCCTTGTGGGATTTCAGGCAAGATGACCATACCCTCGAAATCACTTCTATCTTTGCTTGCTAGTTGCTCACTCTTTTGCTATGCCTATGTTGCGATACCTACCACTTGCTTATCATGCCTCCCATATTGTTGAACCAAGCCTCTAAGCCACCTTGTCCTAGCCAACCATTGTTTGGCTATGTTACCGCTTTGCTCAGACCCTCTTATAGCATTGTTAGTTGCAGGTGAAGAATGGAGCTTGTTCCATGTTGGAACATGGTTATTTTGTTGGGATATCACAATATCTCTTATTTAATTAATGCATCTATATACTTGGTAAAGGGTGGAAGGCTCGGCCTTATGCCTAGTGTTTTGTTCCACTCTTGCCGCCCTAGTTTCCGTCATATCGGTGTTATGTTCCCGGATTTTGCGTTCCTTACGCGGTTGGGTATAATGGGAACCCTTGACAGTTCGCTTTGAATAAAACTCCTCCAGCAAGGCCCAACAGCGTGTCCGATGCCGCACAATTTTACCAGGCCGAGGATGGAAGCTCGACGGAGAAGCTATTCTGGTCTCAGTATGCTGAGGCCGAACATCCGGTGCCAATGAGCGGCCAGCTGAAGTAGATGATCGAGGTACATAAGGCGGCCGATCAGGCCATGAAGAGCTTTATAGTCCGGTTGTGGCCTGGCGACGCCCTTCCGAACAGCTTCTTCGGCTTGGTGAGGCGGCTCGTGGACGCCTGCCCATGGCTGGAGGTCGTCAAGCGATCTGTCTGCATTGAAGGTGCACGTCGGGTTTTGCCCGTGTGAAATAGCAGTGGGTCAAGCTAGACACCGTGAAGCTGATCAAGGAGGGGCCACCAGAGGGCAAGGAGCTCCGCCACCCCGAGATGTACTACGTGGGTGTTCTGCCGGGTGCCCGTCTTATCGTGGATGAGTGTTCAAAAGATGTAATATTTGAGTAAACTCGCTCGTTTTATCCTGTATTTATGAAAACATGTTTCATGTGTGCTATGCAACGCTTGTTTGAATTTAAAATATTACCTTCTGTTTGGCTGTTTATCCAATCTAAGACATGGCTAGTCCTCGGCTTCTGCCCCCATGCCACGAGTGATGGGGTGTTCGGAATAAACCTGAGCACTCTTGTTCCCATATTTGGGTCCTTCGAGGGAGGTGCTCAGCACAATGAACAAGGCAACCGGACTAATAATGCTTTATCACTCTCACTTAGCCATAGAATTCTATAATTTTAAATTTCGGCAAAGCCCCTGGTATTCGGAAGGCCGAATTCGGGGCGCGATACATGCCTGTAAGCCGGACAGGGCCAGCCCCTCGCCCTAAGCGGCATAATTATTTAGGGACTCGAAAAACCTCGCCGAATAGCGACCAGTCTCTCGCCTTATCATGACAGTCAGGTTTAGCATTCTCTACTAAGGTGCTCAGCCCGGCAAAACCAGGGCTCAATCGCAGTAGTTCTCCTAGTGCTACCTTAGCCGATAGAGTGGAACGTAAGGTACCAAAACATAGGAGCCGAGCAAACCTAACATTTGTCCAAAGACGTGATTCGGAGCTGATGCATATAATGCTATAAGTTCGGGGTGCCGCACTTGTGAAAGTGTTCAGACTTTTCACACTCCATTGTGGGGTACGCAAGCCCCTGGTGTATTGGCCGTACCAGAGTGTATGGTTGCAAGGCGTCATTAATGAACACATAGATATATATATATAACAAGAATGCAATAATAGTCATAATGTCATGCATTGTTTGTTGAAAAATTGCGTTAAAGCAGAGTGATACAGATAGTGCGATAAGCAAAGAGTAGGACTATGTCCCTTCCAAGCGCAAACTGAGGAATGAAATGAAATTGAATATTTCGCTCGTTACTGTAATCAACCTGGGAATTCCGTGATATAACGTAGCTGTCTGCCTCCTTGGTTGCTGCATCATGTGTTCGGCAATAGTGCTGCCGGACGGTGTTCCCAGAGATTAAGGTCCTGAAAGAAAAAGAAAAATAACCAAACGGGAAGCCCCTAGTGCGGTTTAGGCCGCGTTTTGGGCCGTGTCGTAGTTGTGCCCCCTCCCCACCTGTGCCCATGGTATTTTTAATGCGTAATTATGTACGCGCGGCACGAATATCGCCGTTGGGCTAGGATTGGGGTGGCCGCCGTATTGCTACGCGAGCTCAGATCGTGCCAGGAGGTCTATTTGTCGATTGCCCCGAGCGCGCTTGAAGGTGTCCGGGTTTTGAAACGCCGAACTGGTTGATTGCCTTGAGAGGCTGCTTTGCGCTTCTGCTGCGAGGGCCATGGTATGCTCCTCTGTTCGGAGAGAGCGCTCTGTGTTTCCATTGACTGTAATAACTCCGCGAGGTCCTGGCATCTTGAGCTTGAGGTATGCATAATGTGGTACCGCATTGAATCTAGCAAATGCGGTTCGCCCATGCAGCGCGTGATAACCATTGCGGAATGGGACTATATCGAAGATTAACTCTTCGCTTTGGAAGTTATCCGGGGATCCGAAGACCACTTCCAGTGTAATTGAGCTTGTGCAATGGGCCTCAACGCCTGGAATGACGCCCTTAAAGGTCGTTTTTGTGGGTTTGATTCTTGAGGGGTCTATACCCATTTTGCGCACTGTGTCTTGATAAAGCAGGTTCAGGCTGCTGCCGCCGTCCATAAGGACTCGAGTGAGGTGAAATCCGTTGATGATTTGGTCTAGGACCAGTGCGGCGAATCCGCCATGACGGATACTAGTGGGGTGGACCCAGCAATCGAAGGTGATCGGACAGGAGGACCAAGGGTTGAACTTTGGGGCGACTGGCTCCAACGCATATACGTCCCTGAGCGCACGCTTCCGCTCCCTCTTGGGGATGTGGGTTGCGTATATCATGTTCACCGTCCGCACTTGTGGGGGAAACATCTTCTGTCCTCCAGTGTGCGGCTGCCGGGGCTACTCCTCGTCATCGCTATGCGGCCCCTTGTCCTTGTTTTTGGCAATTAACTTGCCGGCCTGCTTGAACACCCAACAATCCCTGTTGGTGTGATTGGATGGCTTGTCTGGGGTGCCGTGTATTTGACACGAGCGATCGAGTATAAGGTCCAAGCTGGACAGACTCGGCGTACTTTGTTTGAATGGCTTTTTGCGCTGACCGGTTTAGAGCCTTTGAATCCAGCATTGACTACAGTATCCTCAATATTTTTGCTGTTAATGCGGCGCTTATGCTTGTTGCGACATGACCTGCTATTGCCGTCCTTGGTATCTGAGGTACCATGGTTCTTTGATATGTTATTACTGCGAGCCATCCAGCTGTCTTCTCCCGCACAAAAGCGGGTCATGAGCGTTGTGAGAGCTGCCATAGATTTGGCTTTTCCTGACCAAGGTGCCAGGCTAGCCACTCGTCTCGGATGTTGTGCTTGAAAGCCGCTAAGGCCTCTGCATCTGGACAGTCGACGATTTGCTTTTTTGTAAGGAACCGAGTCCAGCATTGCCTGGCCGACTCTTCTGGCTGCTGAATTATGTGGCTTAAATCATCGGCGTCTGGTGGTCGCACATAAGTGCCCTGAAAGTTGTCGAGGAATGCGGCTTCCAGATCTTCCCATCAGCTAATGGAGTCCGCTGGCAAGCTGTTAAGCCAATGTCGCGCTGGTCCTTTGAGCTTTAGTGGGAGGTATTTGATGGCGTGTAAGTCATCGCCGCGGGCCATGTGGATGTGGAGGAGGAAATCCTCAATCCATACCGCGGGATCTGTTGTGCCGTCGTATGGTTCAATATTTACAGGTTTGAAACCTTTTGGGAATTGATGTTCCATTACTTCGTCTGTGAAGCATAAGGGGTGTGCGGCGCCTCTGTATTGGGCTATATCGCGACGCAGCTCGAATGGGTCTTGCCCGCTGTGTTCGGCCCAGCCGGATTTGCTTTTACTATATCCAGCGTGACGTTTGTCGTCTCGCAGAGTGGTGCCCCCTCGTGATTCGTAGATCGATCTTGAATGCTTTGCCTTGTCCTCCAATATGTCTCGCAGGTCTGGTGTATCTCCCCATGCCTTTTTATTTGAATGGCGTTGGGGTGGAGGCTGAGCTTTTAGCTGGAATGCCTCTCTATCGCGGCCGCGAGGTGGCCGATCAGCCATATCATACGCTTCTTCCTCCAGTCGGGGTAGTAACCTGTGCCTTGGGTAACTCTTGGAGGGACGCTCGAGTTTATATTCCTCGGCCGTGAGGACTTCAGTCCATTTGTCAGCTAGTCGATCTTGATCAGCTTGAAGCGGCTGCTGCTTTTTCTTCAGGCTATTTGCCATGGCCATAAGCCGGCGCTTGAAGCGCTCTTGTTCGACGGGATCCTCTAGTACGGCGAATTCATCATCGCCGAGGCTTGCCTTGTCTTCGGAGGGGGGCATGTGAACATCCTTCTCCTCTCCGTCTGCCGCTCTCTCAGGAGAGCTGGCTCCTTCATCCTCCTGCCCTAAATCTTGCTGGAGGCGATTGTTGTTGTCTTCGGCACTATCCGGAGTGTTATTATCTCCTGTGCCGGTATCACCACATTTGCTTTGGCGGGACTTAGAGGTGCGCCGCTGACATCGGCGCTTGGGTTGCTTCTTGGAGGGGTCATCCTCCGTTATCCCGTCACCATTGCCTTCGTTGGGTGTATCCACCATGTATATGTCATATGACGAGGTGGCTTTCCAGTGCCCTATAGGTGCTGGTTCATGTTCGTCTCCTACATCATTGTCCATACCGTCGATGTCTTTGGAGTTGAAGCCGAGCATGTCGGTTAAATCATCGACAGTGGCTACGAAGTGGGTGGTGGGTGGGCGTCGAAGTTCTTCATCGTCCGCATCCCAATCCCGTTGGCCATAATCCGGCCAGGGCTCTCCTGACAAAGAGAGAGACCTTAGTGAATTCAGAATGTCGCCGAAGGGCGAGTGTTGAAAGATATCTGTGGCGGTGAATTCCATGATCGGCGCCCAATCAGATTCGATTGGCAGGGGCGCGGATGGTTCGGAGTCCGGAAAAGAGTCCGGCCCCTTGGAGTCACGGGCTGCGCAGAGGATTATGCTGGTGTTTGGCTCGATCGCTGTCGAGACTGCAGCCCCTGGATTGGCGCAGTTGGCTCCGAGCTAAGGGTCGGAGCTGATGCGGGCGCAACCTCTGGGGTACTGTTCGGCGGTAGAGCTAGGTCATACCCATCACGACAGTGCGGTGCGCCCGGCTGTGGCTTGAATCCGTCGAAGATCAAGTCTCTGCGGATGTCGGCAGTGTAGTTCAAACTTCCAAATCTGACCTAATGGCCAGGGGCATAGCTTTCAATCTACTCCAGATGGCAAGCGAATTAGCCCTAGTGCAAAGCCGCCAAATACGAAGATCTGTCCGGGGAGAAAAGTCTCACCCTGGACCGCATCGCTATCGATGATAGTAGGAGCCATCAAGCTTAACGGCGACGACATAGAGGAACTCACAATGAAAGCACCAATGTCGGTGTCAAAACCGGTGGATCTCGGGTAGGGGGTCCCGAACTGTGCGTTTAGGCCGGATGGTAATAGGAGGCAGGGGACACGATGTTTTACCCAGGTTCGGGCCCTCTTGATGGAGGTAAAACCCTACGTCCTGCTTGATTAATATTAATGATATGGATAGTACAAGAGTAGATCTACCACGAGATCAGAGAGGCTAAACCCTAGAAGCTAGCCTATGGTATGATTGTATGTTATGGTTGTTGTCCTACGGACTAAAACCCCTCGGTGTATATAGACACCGGAGAGGGTTAGGGTTACACAAGGTCGGTTACAAAGGAGGAGATATCTATATTTGTACTGCCTAGCTTGCCTTCCACGCCAAGTAGAGTCCCATCCAGACACGAGACGAAGTCTTCAGTCTTGTATCTTCATAGTCTAGCAGTCCGGCCAACGGAGATAGTCTGGCTGTCCGGAGACCCCCTAATCCAGTGGGAGTTCATGCCGACCCAGTACATACCTGCCAAGAAGTTTCTGGCGATGGTGATTGGATCGATGTCGAGGGAAATGATGTACGGTGACCCACTACATACCTGCAAAGTAGTTTCGCTAATGGAGATCGTATTGAAGTCGAGGGGCATCATGCACGCCTCCGTATCATGGTGAGCCAATCTCGCAAGACCAGATAACAGCAAGCAGGGTGTCTTGAAAAGCTTAGGCCTCGCTTCGACGATGGCCGTGTGCATGTCCCTCAAGCATGCAGCTAGCCGCAGGGCGCTCAACATATCCATACACGAACAACAGAGGTCGAGGATGTCACTGGGGAGATTTCTCCAATCGCGTCTCAAATGGATGTTGTGCGGTTCGCGTTCGGCCATGGTGGAGTTTGGAAGGGGGCTTGATTTACGGGGGAGAAGGATGTCGGTGCTGGAGCGGCTAGCGAGGGAATAGTGGTACTGGGGGAGGCGAGTGAGGCGACGATACACGGGGGCACAGTGAGATGGAGACAGAGACGAAGAAGGAGATGGAGATGGAGTGGTGCTATGGGAGCGGAGTGGGAGACGAGGCGAGGCGCCAATGTGCTGTACAGCGGCGGTGACAGACTGCACAGTGCACAGGGTGAGGCTGACTTTGGTAACCTGAGCAGGCCGCCTGGACTAGTGTCAAGCGCAAGGTGTTGTCACTTCACTTTGAGGACCGGATTAATAGTATTTTGACCATCCAGTGTACCACAGTTGTACTACTACTACTACTACTACTACTACTACTACTACTAGTCCAGGCCATCTAGTACAGTATTGCATAGCGGAAATAGGTCTCCCGTGCTAGCATGCCTGTTCACTTCATCGTTCAGGTATCATCCATATTGCGAGCAGAACCAAATTCTCGTGCATGCCCAATCAATGCCCTGCCACGATGCGTGAAGTGGTCGTTCTGGTGCATCAAGGACGGCATTCAGATCGTTCCACACTTGTGAGGAGGAAAAATGGAAAGGTAGAACGCGGCAGCAGAGGAAGAGAACGCTGGCTAATGAGGCTGGGAGGGGATCGAGGAGGAAGTTAATTCTCCACGCATAAAGGTTTTGGGAAAACCTGATTTTCATAAGGCGACTTATACTCACCTAAATGGAGGGAGTATTCCTTAACCAGAGAATGTTGTGTCTCCCACTCACGCGCTAAAAAAACTACGACACATTTTTTTATCTGTTTGCATAGGTCCCACCTATCAAGAAGGATGGGCACGTACACGAACAGGTACGACTCATCAGTCTACCCGCATAGCCTTTTCGTTTAGTCTACCTAGCCGTCTAATCAACTGCCTCCATGCCACTTCTCCCATTTACTTCTCCATCGGGAACCGATTCTCCTCGGCTTCTTCACCTCCCCTTCGTCTTCATTTGCATCCAAACCCCACTGCGTTCACATTGCTTTAACCTCTTTAACTAATCATCTACTACTTTAGTTAGACTAGCCATCTAATCCTAATTCTCCAAACCTCTTTAAATAATCATCTACTACTTCAGTTAGACTAGCCATCTAATCCTATCACTGCCTTGCCCTGCCTTTCCTTCGCTGACAGGTGGGACCCACGCTTATGGGTCCCACATGTCAGTGACAGAATGGTAGGATTGTTTGCGTCAGGGACTCCTCATGCCCCCGACGTACCCCTCATCCCTCTCGGCCCCACCGCTCCTCTGCCTTTGTGTGCATGACATGCGGGCCAGCTGAAGTGCGGCGACCGTCAACTTTCTACCACAAACACACCCGATTGGACGAGGTTTGCCTGCTCCGCTACTGTGCTCCGATCCGTACTCCCGCACCATCGAATTTTCATCCAGCGGCCGTGACAAATTTAGTCCCGAGCATCAATCCTCAGCTGGAGTACTTATGTACTACATGTAGTACCCATCGGTGTGGACATCTACACCTCGTAAAGCCCCGACGCCCAGTTGTGGCACCCTTGCCACGTCCATGCCACCACCGGCCGGTTCATCTCGAACGAGTGAGTCGCGAACCATGCCACCACCATGAGAATGACATGTGGGCCAGCCGCATTTAAGGTCCGCATGTCATTGACTCATAGGCCGGGCACTAAGCCATTGAAGTTCGGTCCCGTGGGCCCCGAGAGGGAAATGTAACTCCTGCGGCAGGCCTTGTGGTTCTCCCACAGTACGAGATCATGCCAAAACTGGAATTTGTTTCTCACTACTACCAACTAGTACTAGTAAGGTACACGTGCATTGCACGCATGAGATTCTGGTGGTCTGTGCATTATGCTTCTACATGTGGAGCTTTCTGGATTCTAACATGTGACAAAATCTGGTGGAATGCAAGGTTAGGCAAGATTGATTAACTTAGGTGAGTGTTTGGTTCAAGCCACACCTTAGGCAAGCCACACTAAAGCCCCACATGACATACATACTAAAAATGTGGCAAGATTCCCTTAGGCTTGCCAACTGGTGGCTCTCATTTTGAAGAACTAATAACTTTTCCTAAGATTAGTTGTGGCAAAGTTAGTCGTGAATTAAGTTCAACCATGGAGGCTTCAAGATTATACATGTGGCAGAATCTGGTGGATGATATCCAACGGCCAGTAGTGCTCGGATTTGCCATCTTTGTACCGTCGGATTGGCTTCATCCAACGACCAACTTTCAAAGTTTTTCACACACTATATAGGGGGTATAGATATAGATGTGCCGGTCCATTGCAATGGATCCAAAGTATATCTACTTAGTGGAGTGCACCCTAAACACATTATCTATTTATTTTTCTCTAACCTTCCGTAGCCATGCAACCAAGCCTCATAAGCTTCATGGGTGCCCCCCATATCATATTATTCATACTACGTTGATTGAAAAAAAGATAAATCACCCAAAACAAGATTTTCCTGTTTTTTGTTCCTACGATGCTGTGTCGTGCAGGTACCTACTAGTTGTATAGTGGTAGTACTAGTAATATAGTATTAGGAGTACAAAATTGGTACTAGTAGGAGTAGTACTGGTACGGAATGCTCCTACTCTATCAATGAGCCCCGTCTGACACCAAATTTCTTGGCTTCCGTGCTACAACTAGATCTTCCCCTCGTTTCTGTTTTCCAACCCGGTGGTGGGCGGGGTGTCAGTTTGCTCAATGGCGGCCCCACATGAAAGTGAAAATGCTAGGCAACACGCCTTCCCTAAGCTATGTGTCATGCCGGATGGGCCGTGTTGTACTCCTGATTCCCGGGCGTGTGGGGGTGCGAAGCGAACGCGGCAGGCCTTTTCCTTTCGCCAGCAATGTGCCCATGCGTTGCGACGGATCCAATGTAGTAGAATAGTAGTATTTGTTCACAAACTTGAAAGAAATCACTATTGTTTTGATATACTCCTAATATATTACTCCCTCCGTACCTAAATATTTGTCTTTTTGAGATTTCAAATGGACTATCACATACGGATTATATAGACATATTCTAGTGTTTCCAGCAAGATGCCCGCACGTTGCACAAAGTTGATGGAAAAGGTAAGAACAACTTATAAATTGACGGATGAAGTACTAGTTACAATGATGCATATAATTATGCAAAGGGATCGCACATGTCGGTACTGAATGGAACGAGAATGCAACAACACAATAAGAATTAAGGCGACGATGATGCGATCACAGTGATGGTTACAGAAGGCAAGAAGAAAGATGGATCCACGAACGTACGACCTCCTCCTCCTCCTCAACTTAGTGTGCCGGGCCACCGACCGGCGTCTAAGGAGCGGCGGCTTTTGTGGCAAGGTCGAGGTGCTTCTCAGCAAAGGCATCCAAGGCTTCCAGCCGGTTGAGGAAGGCCAACGTCGTAGCATCCTCACTGGCCTTGTAGATACCTATGTACACGATTTCCTCGTACACGTGGATGTGTAGGTCGACGAATTCTTGCAGGGCGAGGCGCCTCACGGCGAGCGCGACCTCTAGGTGGACATTCTTCGTTGCGTCGGCGGGCAGTCGCAGGGCCACCAGTGCTTGAAAGAGGTTCCGACCATGGAGGCCAATTAGGGTGGCAGGCAATGAGAAGCCCGGGCGCACGGGCTGGAGGAGTACGGCGATGTCATCCGTGAGCTTCTTGAGAATGGTGAACTTGTTGCTACTGGCAACGATAATCTGGTCCAACTGAGAGTCGTAGTTGGCGTCGACGGCCGCCATCCACCAGCCGGTCTCCAACACCGTCTGGAGACGATCCTCGGCGCCATGCCACAGGCCGGCGTCGTGGACCATCTGGCGCAGCCGCTGGCCGCTCACGCGCATCGCCGCCATCGGTCTGGAGTGAGCTCTTTTGCGCTTAGTGTAGGTGCTTAGGCTAATGCTTAGGTGCATACGATGTGGTAGATGCATTGGAATGGAGGGGCGCCTTTATATGAGGGCAATGAGGGCAAACTGCGTTGCATTCACATCGTGCAGCCTCTTTTCCCGGACCTCCTCCCATTACTTCCCTCATGCATTAATTTAAGGAGGATGCATTGGTCGTTCAACAGATCGGGAACCGCTACTCCCTCCCTCGTCTACATTAAAGCCGTATCGGGAACCGCGCCGCCCGCTGTCAAATCGAATACTCCCTCCGTCTAGGTGAGTATTAAGTCATCTTATGAAAACCAAATAGTAAACACATAGGCGTGGTGCATTAACTCTCACGTTGTTTCTTATATTTTGACATAAATAGAGGAATCAACCAAGAAGAGATGTGGGGCTTGTATGCTTTAATGACTTGAGACTATAAAACATGACACGCAGTGGTCCGTTCGTTGCACAAGAACAAATACAACCCACGTCAGCACACACGCATCTTATATAGCATCACATCCAATGGCTATAAAAGATGAATGAGACCAAATTATATCTCATCTAGATAAGTTCTAGCAAAACTGTATTAATAATACTTAGTACTCCTACGCCATGTATCATATATTAGTATCATGTGGTACTTTATTTATTTATGATGAGGTATCCAGATGACACTGCACCACCAAGAAAAGAGGATAACATCAAAATTATGGACTACTTTTTTTAGTATGTTGGTAAGGTCCGGTCATAGTCAATTGTTGAAATCTCTAAAAGACAAATACTCCCCCCGACCGGAAATACTTGTCATCAAAATGGATAAAAGGAAATGTATCTAGACGTATTTTGGTTTTAGATACATCTCTTCTTATCCATTTTGATGACAAGTATTTTCGGACGGAGGGAGTAGAAAACATAGTTGGTGATGATGGTGTTGTGCCATCCTGCAATATAGGCCGTTGGATTTATATCTAACGGATAGGAAAGAAACTATGGCAATTTTGCAAAAATATACCCACACGTCTCTCCATGTTCGCAAATAAGTCCTTCCCTCGTTCAACCTTTTCACTAACAAGATAAACTACTCATACAAATGCATCTTGAGGTGTCCATAGAATCGAAAAGAGGGATGCTGTGTGTGTGTGCGCGCGCGATTGATAAAGAGTGCCATCGAATTTGTGTGTGCCCACGTCAAAGATATAGAGTGGTTGGCCTACTGGAATGTGAGATGGGACATGTGCAGTTTGTCTCTGTGGCATGGATACCTACCTGCAGCGCTCGACTGTCGGTGTGTGGTGGGGGAAGAGGGAGGCCCAATTAACTATAGACGTACAATGGCTGGTATATGTGTGGAGGAGAAGAGATGCCTACCTCATGTATTAAGGAGATCGATCTGCCTCATGTATTAAGGGAGATCGATTGGCATCCATGCATATGTGCAGGAGAGGAATATGGTTGGGAGAGAGACAGAGCTAGAGTGTTGGAGGGGGTGGTAGTGGAGTTGCTTCTAACAAATGGTGGGATAGGCTTGGTAGACAAACGTAGGGCACGCCTGCAATATCAATAAGAGAGGAGATGGCTGCTTGTTGTCTGTGCACGTGCGTGTGAGAGACGGGTCAGGAGGCATGCACGAATGATGGGGGGGGGACGATGTGGCTTTGGTAAGCAGACATAACTACATAGGAAGATCAATCGCCTTTTTTAGAGAAAGGAGAGACATAACTTGTGAGGTATGTCGATCGATGGGGGGGTAGTTAAAGTCGATCTAGGTATATGTTGGGAGATCGATCGGTATACATGCATGTGTGTGTTAGAAGAAACTGAGGCACGAGGAGAAGGTTAGAGAGAGAGGGATGCATGTAGGAGGTGGTACGAGAGGCATAATATATCGAGGGGGAGGAGTGTGTGAGTACGAGAACGATGAAAAGAGTGGTGGGAGTGAGGCATGGACGGTGCAAAGAGAAGAGGGGAAGCTTGTGTTTGTGCTAGGCACACCTGGCTAGAGAGGCATATCGATCGATGTGTGCCGTAAAGAAGGATCTGGGGGCCTACACACACCGTGGGTGAGCGATCTAAAGTGAAAAGATGAATTTGCGTGATGGAGCTAGAGAATGCTAAGGGAGGGTCAGAGGGATGCGGGCGTGAGCATGCACAAGAGAAAGTTAGCGCTAGCTACATAGATAAGAGGGTTGTGTGGGTGTAAAAGACGAATAGAGATCATCTATACTTCATTATAAAAAGCGAATTCGGATATTTGAAGAATTTATCATAGTGTTTCAAACTGACGCATGTGTGAATATATATAACGGTGGTACACATGGTGTGGTTATGAACATGTTAGACTACATTTAATATATTTTATCTCTACTCTTATAAAGACGGAGTTGTTGATGATGGTGTGCCTGCCATCCTGCATTATAGGCCATCTGATTTATATCTGGCTGATAGCAAGGAAACTATGATGGTTGAAGTTGGCAACAATCATGATTTTAGATTCTTATTGAAATAGAGAAACGAATTCAAATTTAGTTCGAATTGCAGCACCAGTATAGACATTTGGAATGCACTCAAATGTTGGTATGAGTAGGTTACAAGCATTATACAGCAAGCGAAAAAATTTAATCGGACATAACATGGATTCATACTCCCTCCTTCCATCTATATAGGGTGTAATGAGATTTTTATGACCGCCTTTGACTATTGACAAGATTAATAGTACATGACATGCACAATGTGAAAATTATATCATTGAAAGAACCTTTCACAGATGAATTTAATGGTGTGCTTTGTGTAAGTTGCATGTCATATATCATTGCTCTAATATTTGGTCAAAGTTAGCATCGAAAAACACACTAGGCCCTATATAGATGGAAGGAGGGAGTAGCTTTGAATAGCATTTGTATAGTAAAACGGGGCAAGACTCTCTCTTTGTGTGGTGTGAATAGTTTTATTTTTTCGTTTTCTTTTTGGTTGAGGGAAGTGCGAATTGATTTGGTACGTACAAGTACAATATTACTACACATTAGGCTTGTCCCTAAAACTCAACCCGTGTCTTGTTATATCGCGAAAATTCAGACATCATGCTCCCAAAACTGGCGCCTTCACAACCCGCGCCTTGCTATCCTGAAATTACAACGCGCGCGAAAACTCCCTCCAGCTGCCAAATCCCGACACTCGAAATTGCCCTTCTAAACCTGAGCCGAAAGGGCCGCTAGTTGAAATTGGTGGGGGGTACTTTTGTAACACACCCTACATTTTGGACAAGCACGTCCCTAAGTCATGCTTCACTCCCTCCCATCACCCCCTTTTCGCCATTCGAAATCCTAGGCTGCCATATCCTCTCCTCTCCAGCCGCGAAACCCCACTCTCCTCCGTCCGCCACGTCACCGCTGCCCAGCCGGAGCCTCTTCCCCGACGACGTCGTCAACTGCAATAGGTCGACGTCCCTCGTCCACCTCCC
This sequence comes from Triticum monococcum, assembly GCA_034509565.1. Classification (NCBI taxonomy): domain Eukaryota; kingdom Viridiplantae; phylum Streptophyta; class Magnoliopsida; order Poales; family Poaceae; genus Triticum; species Triticum monococcum. Next base: position 153,018,781 of record CM067843.1, on the reverse strand, counting down.
CGGATGAGGATCCGTCGTCCATCTCGTCGTTCCGCCGGTTTAGCCGCCCCGTCCTCCACCTCCAAGGAGCTGCTTCGACGATCGCCTCGTCTATCGCGGCTGCTCCATCCTCACAACACCGGCTTAACCTGCTCCACCGGAACTGCAGCATCCTCACTAACTACTCGGACGAAGCTGAGGCCTACTCGGCGCCGCCAAAGAGGTTGTACACTCATCCATCGCACCTTCTCCTTAACTCGACCTCCCGGCGCCGACGGTGCTCCATCCCGCACCCCCATGGAGCGGCTACCTTGAAGCCGGCGCCGCGGGTGACATCTCCATGGTGGATCTCCCCCAGTGCGAGGCCCCTTCGGCGGCGGCGTCCATACCAGCCGGATCTGCTGCTCCGGCTCTCGCTCGATTGCTTGCTTGCCCAGCTGCTACTGTTGCTCTGCTCTAATTAAGCCACACTTCAGTCGACTGAATCGACTTTTGGGTCAGTCGATTTTCAGGGGTTGGGGGGCTCGCTGGAGTTAAGGAAGAACCACCGGTAGCGGGGACGGGGGCTCGCCGGAGAGGTACCCCACTATCTATCTTAGGGTTCAGGGTGAGGGCGGGGGGCCTGGAGGGCTGGCCGGGGCGGCGATGGCGAGTTGTTTCGGGGCGGTGAGGCGGCGCTGGGGCCGGAGGTTCGGCCGGTGGTGGCTGGCGGCTCAGGGGGTGCAGGTTGAAGATGAACTGCAGGCCCTCCCTAAACTACATGTCAAGTGCCTCTCTGCTACCATGGCATTCAGTTTTGACAGTAGCATTCGGATTCCATAGTAAATTTCAGTTTTGACAGTTCAGTTCAGAGTGAACAGTTTTTACCTCATCTGTTGTAGTCAGGTGGTTTTTGGTGATGTTAATTTTACATCCATTTTACATCATCTATTGGAGATGCTATTAGAATCCCACTTGAGATTGATGATGTCTGTCTTGTGCTGCTTCAGCCTTGACGTCTTACGGCTCACCGGAGCTGCTCCAACGACAGAACGATCCATCACAATAGAGCAGTGCCCTAGACGACGTCTACAGATCCATCACAACAGAACAGAGCAGTACGCCAATCATGGGTCGTACTATTCATGGACCATAACGGGCCGTTATAGGCCGTATTTGATATCTCTATGAAAACAACCCAAACGGGTTTTTTGACATGAAAACAGCCCAACCTATTAACGGTCCGCAAACGGGCCGACTGTAATGATGGGCTGAATTTGGCCCACAAGCAAAAAATGACAGTAACGGGCTGTATGTAACTGAATGCTGCAAATGAGCCCAAGAATCAATGGGCCCTGAGAAGGCCGAAAGATAACTTGGGCTGGAAACGGCCCAATGGAATAATGGGCCGTTAATGGGCATAAAGTGGTACACTGTTCATTACGGGCCAGTTTCACCACGGGCTGTTAATGGGCCAAGAGTTACAAAGGTCCTCATATGGGCCAAAAGAAGTCATGGGCCACACATGGGCCGGAAGTTAAATCGGGCTGAATCATATTGGACGGCCCAGATGACGCTATTGGGCCTAATTCGGATGGGATAATTAGATTTATACCCCTAGTTGTGTCCCACTCATCTGTTTTACCCCTAATTCCCAAAAGTCACCGGTTCTGTCCGAATCACGTTGCTGCTCTTATACTTTTGCCCTTTGACCGTTTGACCGTCAGTTTGAAAACTTCATAACTAATTCATACTAAATCAGAAAAATGCAAATAAGATACCAAAATGTACAGAAAAACATCACCTATATACCAGTGTCATTTGCATCCATGAAAAAAGTTTTGGAAAGTGCCCATCCGAGTTTTAGCTCTTATGCTACCACCATGAATAGTAAAATCTAAAAAAAATTCAAAAAAATTCAAAAATAATTTGGTGGCAAAGAATGACAAATGTTTTAAGTGTCTGCCAAGTTACATCAGGGAATAACATTCGTGGGTGCCACGGCAAAAAAAATCAACACTCCAAAATAGATTATTTTTTTGCCACGACTTCCACGAATGTCGTTCCCTAATGAAACTTGGCACGCACTTAGAACACTTGTCGTTCTATGCCACCATATTTTTTTGAATTTTTTTAGAGTTTACTATTCATGGTGGTATCAAAAGAGCTAAAACTCAGATGTGCACTTTCGAACACTTTTTTCATGAATGCAAATGACACTGACATATAGGTGATGTTTTTCTGAACATTTTGGTATCTTATTTGCTGTTTTTTATTTTGTATGAATTAGTTATGAAGTTTTCAAACTTACGGTCAAACGGTCAAAGGGAAAATGCATAAGAGGATCAAAGTGACTTGGACAGAACCGGTTACTTTTGGGAATTAGGGGTAAAACAGACGAATGGGACACAACTAGGGGCATAAATATAATTATCCCAATTCATATAGGGCGTAACGGGCCCCAGGTTAGCGGGATGTAAATGGGCTATATGTGAACAGGCCGTTAATAGGCTTTCCATGGGCCGGCCTGCCACCTTTTGACCAAGTCAAACGGGCCAGCCTTTTCACAGGAATGGGCCTCTGTTGGGCCGTGCCACGTGTCGCCGTATCATAGGCGCCTTCGGTCCAATGAGAGGATGACATCTGTCCCAATGGTTAGCCGACACGTGTTTCCTCCAGGCAATGATGATTTTACACATGGAAAATCCCCATTGGTCGGGGTTGTTAACTGGTTATCGGATCCAAAACCCGACCCTATAGCTTAAAGGCGTTCCATTACGGTGGATGCCATGTGTCGGTCACCCTTGGCGAAAGCACTTCTATGACGAGCGATTTAAGGTCATGGAAGTGGACACTTCCGTGATGATAATTTTGGTAATGTCATGGAACACTTCTACGATAGTATAGGTATGACTATCTTGATTCTGTCCTAAAATCGTCATGGATGTACATGCATGACAAAAAACGCGACCTACTGTGTCAAACACGTATCATCATAGAAGTGTATTTTTTTTGTAGTGACTGGGGTCCGCGTGAAGATCTCCCCCTACCGATCCACGTCCTTGCTTCGCTAAGATCTTACGGGATAACTCGATGAACTCTCAACACAAAGGACACAAGATTTATACTGGTTTGGGTCACCGTTGTGGTGTAATACCCTACTCTAGTGTGGTGGTGGTGGATTGCCTCTTGGGCTGAGGATGAACATTACAAGGGGAAGAACAGCCTCCTGAGGCGAGGTGTTCTTGTGCATGGTCGGTGAGAGGATGAGCTGAATGAGTTCCAAACTAGTTGGATCCTACCCTACTGTGGTGGGTAATCCTATTTATAGAGGACCTGGTCCTCTCCCCAAATATTGAGCAGGAGAGGAGCCATAAACGGCCAATTCGAAAGGGGACAGCTAGTACAGCTTATCCTGACAAAAGCAGTCTTCGCCTGCCAAAGGCTCTGGTGGTGACGCTGTCTTGGGCTCCATGGTGACCTCCGTCTTGCCATCCTGCTGGTCTTGGTCTCGATGCACTGATATGGGAACCTTTCCTTGACGCCTCGGTACTCCGTGCCTGCGCTTGTTCCCTTGGCACCAAAGAGGAACCAAGGACACTGTGCACGCTGGCGCCCGCCTGACGCCTGCCTGATCTCGATCATCATGGCTCACATCATCGGAACCTCACGAGGTTTGCCTGACCTTGATCTCTCCGCCCCTCGCGAGCCAGCCTGGTGAGGTTGCTCCTGAGGAGGTCTTGTGTCATCCGCCTCATGAGGCTTGGCCCTTGCAAGGGTCTTGACTACTTGTTGGTGAAGATGGGCCGTATGGGCCCGCTTGCAGCGCCACGCCGTGGGCCGCAGGCAGGCAAGTCTGGGGACCCCCGTTCCCAGAACACCGATAGTAGCCGCCGGGCCCAAGGCGCGCTCGGGCTTGGCTTCGAGGCGAAGCCAAGGGGCAAGTGTGGAGCGTCGCGGGCCCCAATAGCCTGTGGCCTCAGTCGGCGCATGGCGGTTGATTGGACGTGGGTGTCTCCGCTTCCGCACGCTACCTTGGAATCCGCCACGCTATGCGGCCACAGCAACCTACACAGTTATTCTTCCATCGCCTGCGCCATACTCCTCCAATTCCTCTGCTTCCCCCAGACTCCACTCCTCTTTCCGATCTGACCTGAGCTCTGCTCACTCTATTGCCATGGCGCCGACACAAGCGGATAAGGGGAAGAAACCCCTGTCTTCAGCTAGTGCGCCTCTGGCCGCCGAGCCCACAGTTGGCTGATCGCTAGTGCTCAACGATGAGGCCGTGGGCAAGGTGCGTCCCATGCTCACCTCCAGCTTCAGTGAGTGGGGAAATACAATGGCTTGGCCTGGTTCTCATGCTCGCATTGACTGGGCAACCACTAAGGTCCCATTCTTCATCGACGCCCTTTGGGCCGGCCTGGTCCCTCCTTTCTCCGCCTTCTTCAATGTTGTGCTTGCGCATTATCAGATCCACATGCTGCACCTTGATCCTCAATCGGTGACCCATCTCGCCGTCTTCACCTTTGTTTGCGAGTACATGGTAGGCATTGCCCCTTTAGTGGCCCTTCTCCGCAACTTCTTCGCGCTGCACCTGATTGATCCCCGACAGAGCTCAGGATGCCTGAGCTTTCAGGCCGTGGCGGCGACGGCCGGTGCAGGGATTGACTTCGAGCTCCCACCATCCACGAGCGGGTTTCGGACACGGTTGGTATTTGTTGATGTTGGAGTGCTCAGCCCCCTGCTCTCTTCTCGGTCAGCACCCGCTATTCCCAGCTCCGGTTGGTGCCATCAAAGGCTCACTGATTCGCGCCTTGCCCCTGTCTGGCTCAGGCTGAAGTGGCTCAAGGACCATGATGTGACTGTGCCTATGGTGGTGAAGGAGTTCATCCGGCGCCGAATCGCTCCGATTCAACGCCATTCTCAACCGATATGGGCCTTGCTCAACAGCAAGGACCACATGAGACTTCAGGAGTCCAGGCTCCCCCTTGAGGCGCGGCGAACGGTGCTCGAGGTCCTGATGGGTGTACCGTTGCCAGACGACATGCAAAGGAAGAGTTGTCTTCTATACCGCTGCTTGAACAAGGCGACATTCCCAGAGTAAATGACCGCCTTTGATGAGTGGGGGCTGCATCCAGTCGGCCTCGTGGGGCCCCGCGATAATCCCATCGTCGTGGTTCCTATTCCTGCCGCTGGCGTCGAGCTCGCCCCAAGTGTGGATGCAGGGGGAGAGCACCGCTGGGGCCGATGGTGAAGGTGCCAAGATGCTGATGTCGCCTAGGGCTCCTGAGGCGTCATCCTCGGGAACTCTCGACTCTTGCCCTGAGGCGGCGGTTGAGGAGGCGACACAGCCCACGTCTCCCAAGGTCAGGGCTCCTTAGACCTCGGCAGGTCGCTGCGAGGCTGAGCCTGATGGCTCCCCTTAGCTTTGCGCTCCTTAGGCTGCCCCTTCGAGTGCTTCTCCCTCTGCGCCTGTGCCGGCTGCAAGAGGAAGGAGTCCCCAAGCAGCGGCACCTTCGGGCCGTTAAAACGGAGAAAGTACATCGCCGTTGACGAGTAAGTACCTTATCTTAGCGATTCTCCATGTGTTGCTTCCCTTCCTGACGATATCTATTCAGGATCCCTCCCGCCAAGGCCGCAGGATCTCTTGAGAAGCACCCTTCTCTTGCCTCGCTTCTCCCGCTAGACTTGCATGCTTCAAGCCCGCACTCTTCTCATGGTGTGGAGCCAACCGGGGAAGCCAGCCCGTCGACATGGTGTCTTGAGCTTGCGCCTTCGCCGTCCCTCCTCCGTGGCCTTGCTAGGAATATAGAAAGTGTGCCAAGGGTTCCTCCCCTGGTCGTGGCTGGCAGCTAGATGGCTTCGGTTTTGGGATCCTCTTCAAGGAGCGGGCCTTCACTTGTTCGGGCTCCTCGCGAGGCCTGGCCTGTAACTGGGTGGGTGCCAGCCCCCTGCTGAAAGGGGGCAAGCCGCTTCGGGCCCCATTCACGGTCCCCGCGGCGGAGGATGAAGTCAGCATCATGCTCGAGTCGGCCCAAGAAAGGAGCGTCGTTTGCCATGAGCTCTTTCTGGAGGCGATGGGCGCGATGAACCGGCTTGGTGAAGAGCTCGTGGATGTGGACGCGCGCCTCGTGGACTCAGCTGGTGGAGGAGCGGCGTAAGCTAAAGGTGCCTATCAACCTCGGGCGCCATGAGCGCGAGCTCGATAATGCGAAGGCCAAGGCTTCCCTGGCAGCCTCCCATGATGCCTACTCCCGAGCTCTGGAAAGTGGCTCGGGAAGCTGACCGCCATCGCAAGGTCGCGGAGAAGCGTGCGTGGGAACTCCAAGCCTAGAGCACCGTCTTGGATCAGCAAGTGGAGGCGTGCAGGGCCACCCTTGCATTGTTGAGGGGGACGCCTGCCAAAGAGGAAGAGATCCGGAAGCTCGAGGAGGCACTGGCGCTGGAAGCCGTCGAGCATAGCCTTAAGTTCGAATGACTGGAGAAGAGGGAGAGTCAAGTTGCCCAGGCAGAGGATGCCGTCGGCACGTGCGAGGCCAGGGCCCAGGAGGTTGATCGCCGGGTGGCCGAGGCTCGCGCGGATCTCAAGAGCAGGTACGACCTGAAGCTGAAGCTCGTGGAAGTTAGGCCACTAGTAGGACTGCTGCCCTCAAGTCCAGGTTGACCGAGGTGGAGTGAGGTGAGGAGGCCACCGCAGCCGCCCTGGTCTCGGTGCAGGCCGAACTGGCCTCTGCCCGTGCCAAGCGGTTACCTCTTCAGCGACGAACCGCTGATGCCGAGTTCGTCGCACGGCAGAACAGGGAGGAAGTGCTTCAGCGGCGGAAGCTGGAGCACGTGCACGCCCCCATGCTCCAGGACCTCAGGAACAAGGCCAACATCGCCCTGGGCCATATATGTGATGAGAATGTTCCTTATCCCCACGCGAATGACTACACCAGCCACATCTGCTTCTTCACCGACGTGGTGACGCACCTGGAGAACCGTTCCGAGAGGGATCGCCAACTTGTTGAAGAGAGGAGCCGCGGCCTGCTCGGGCGTGTGTTCTCCCGCGTCTTCAGCCATCTCCAGAACGCCTACCCCAACTTCGACTTTGATGCCGCCATCGCTCCTGTGCCTGAGGCCATCCGAGGCAACCTATCGTGATGGGTGGAAGACAATGTCGACGTGCTAGTTAGGCCTTCACTTCTAATGACAATGGGGTGGTGGTCGCGGGGGACGCAGACGACGTGGTCGACGACGGTGATGGCGGCGCTGGTGGAGGTGATGGTGATGCCAGCAATGGTGGCAGTGATGCCAGCGACGTGTCTGAGGGCGATCCGGGGGACGGGGCGAGCGACATGTCTGACTAATCCCATGCTTCTCAGCTATTTGTCATGCACACAGAAGCTCGGGCGTAGCCCTTGAAGTTGTAAGAGCATTTTTGGAGGGGAAGCCCCTCATGTAAATTTGCTACTGCCTTTATCTTGTTAGGTAGAGTTGAATATGAGTCTTCATGGACTCACGTATCCTGGGGCAAAGTTGCTGTTGCGGTTTACCTTAGCCTGGACAAGCCCAAACCGTCTCATGAGGTTGGAAGCTCCTGAGGATCTCGTCGAGACGCCCGAGGGGGGCGCATGATAAGCAAGCGCTAGCCATCTTGCCCAACCCCGCTCGCGAGGAGACTGCGAGTGGGGAGCAACAGGCGCGAACTCCGAAATAAGGCAAGAACCACACAGCAGGAAATCACTCGAACGAGAAAAGGCACCCCCCCGCGCGCATCAATGAAAATTCAACTTCAACTCAAATCCAAATCCAGAAGGCAAGGCTATAGAAAAGGGATCCAAAAGCAAATGGTCGCGTCCGACACCGAGTCTAGTCTTCTTGTCTTGAGTCTACTCACCAGCGCAGAGCTAGGTGCTGCCACTAGAACGTCAGAGGGAGCCCCTGAGGCCCGAGTGCGGCACTCCTAAGACTTCGGGGCGTGTACAACCCCACTCGTTTTTACGTGAGAGTGTCACGGTTGGCGATCTTCACAGGCGTGAGCCTTATTTCATATCGCCAGACGAGGGCCCCGCCTTGCGTCTCCCTCGACCACCGTTCGGGGCGACCGAAGACCAGGACGAAACGAAGGGGCAAAGGGGACGCCAGTGGCGCCCTCGGCGACCACGGGTCCTCTGCCGGGGGTAGGCTCTAGAGCACCTCCCCGGCAGAGGGCCTACCTCCGGGGGACGCCTTGCTCCACGCGGCGCTAGGGATGGCCTTCGTCCCGGCTTCCTTCCTGTAGTCCCCAGCGTGCCCCCCCTGGCGGGAGGGAGGCCGACAAGCTGGGACCGCCATCCGCTACTGTGACCTGATCCCCCTGTGCACCATGGTTAGCGTAAGCCTGCTCCTAAGGAATTAGTGGTACCCTGTAGCTGTTGTCGCCGGCGCGGTTGGTGAGGCTTCCCGAGGGGTCTTGAAAGGCACCGGCTTCTAGCGCCTCTTCCTCCCAACACGGCTCAAGGGACGAGCCGGGGTCGTCTTCCAGCATGTAGTCCTGGTCCACTATGCGGGGCGCGTAGGCCTCCGAGGTCGCCTCCTCGAAGATCTCGCCATAGTGCCCCACACTCCATGTCGCCCGACCTAGTGTGCCGCCTCGTGGATGGTAGGGTTGCATCCCGCCCGGACCGTAGGTGGCAGTGCCCGTGCCTGCGCCCAGCAGAGGTGGCGCGGGCACGAGCGGGCATGTAGCTCCGTTGGCTGCGCCAGTGTCGATGAAGCCTGGTGGTGCGCATGTAGGCACGCGGGCGCGGCGTGGCCTCCCATCCAACCCGGCCGCAGCTTGTGGCGTGAGGAGATAACAGAAGGGCGGCCACCTGAAGTCACGGCGTCCAGTAGCTCGGCGACGCGTTCCAGTAGTGCATCCCCGCCGCCCTCCATCAACCGGCACCGCAGCAGCTCCTGTGCCACTATGAGTGCAGCCCGCATGTTTACCTGCTCCCTCCGGGTGTGCGGCACCGTCGCCGCAGCGTGGCTGGCGGCCCTTGCAGCAGCTCGCGCATGTCGTGTGGTGAGGGTGGGCGGTGCCTGTCCGCAATGCCCGTGCCCCGCAGCGTCAGTTGGCGCGTGCGCCGCCTGGAGCGCGGGGTTGAGTTCTTCCTGGGCAGGCGACGCCGCCCGGGCTGGCCAGGCTGCCCAACGGTCAGCGTTGGTCCTTGAGTCGCCAGACACCGGAACTGCAGAGCGTCGGTGAATTGACTGGCGGGAGAAAGGCTCCGGTGCACCCCTACCTGGTGCACCAAATGTCGGATCACGGGTTCCGGCAAAACCCTCATGGTTCGAACACTGGGATGCGCACGAAGATCTCCCCCTATCGATCCACGTCCTTGCTTCACTAAGATCTTACGGGCTAACTCGACGAACTCGCAACACAAAGGACACAAGATTTATACTGGTTCGGGCCACCGTTGTGGTGTAATACCCTACTCCAGTGTGGTGGTGGTGGATTACCTCTTGGGCTGAGGATGAACAGTACAAGGGGAAGAACAGCCTCCTGAGGCGAGGTGTTCTTGTGCTTGGTGGGTGAGAGGATGAGCTGAATGAGTTCCAGCCTGGTTGGTTCCCTCCCTACTATGGTGGCCAATCCTATTTATAGAGGCCCTAGTTCTATCCCCAAATATTCAGCGGGAAGGGAGCCAACAATGGCTAATTCAAAAGGGGACAACTTGTACATCTTATCCTGACAAAAGCAGTCTTTGCCAGCCAAAGACTCTGGTGGTGATGCCGTCTTGGGCTCCATGGTGACCTCCATCTTGCTGTCCTGCTGGTCTTGGTCTCATTGCACTGATATGGGAACCTTCGCTTGACACCTCGGTACTCCACACCTGCGCTTGTTCCCTTGGCACCAAAGAGGAAACAAGGACACTGTGCACGCTGGCGCCCGCCTGACGCCCGCTTGATCTCGATCGTCATGGCTCACGTCATCGGAACCTCGCGAGGTTTGCCTGGCCATGATCTCTCCGCCCCTCGCGAGCCATCCTAGTGAGGCCACTCCTGAGGAGGTCTTGTGTCATCCGCCTCATGAGGCTTGGCCCCTCGCGAGGGTCTTGAGTGCTTGTTAGTGAAGATGGGCCGTACGGGCCCGCTTGCAGCGCCACGCCATGGGCCGCAGGCAGGCAAGTCTAGGGACCCCCGTTCCCAGAGCACCGACAGATACGTTGGTTCTCAATAACTGAGGGAAATACTTATGCTACTTTGCTGGATCACCCTTTCCTCTTCAAGGGAAAACCAACGCATGCTCAAGAGGTAGCAAGAAGGATTTCTGGCGCCATTGCCAGGGAGGATGCAACAAGTCAAGTCAAGACATACCAAGTACCCATCACAAAATCTTATCCCTTGCATTACATTATTTGCCATTTGCCTCTAATTTTCCTCTCCCCCACTTCACCCTTGCCATTTTATTCGCTCTCTTTTCTGCTCGCCTCTTTTCCGTCCGTCTCTTTTGGCTTGCTTCATGTGTATCCGTGTGTTAGATCGTTGGTTTTTCTATTATGGATATCCCTTCTGTCATCATTAGTACTCCCGATCATGATGTTCTTAATTTTAAACAAAGGGAGGGAGAAAATTTAAAAGATGCTTGGTATAGAATTTTGCAATGCTCAGAATAGATCCACTAGGAAGCAATCCACTTCCGTTCTTCTTCGTAATTTTTATGTAGGTATCACCCCTTGGCATAGATATATATTCTTGATACCATTACCGGAGGGAATTTCTTGGGTAGCCATACTTTTGATTCTTATAATGCCATGATATATTTTTTTGGGTCACCACCTCTCTTGGTTAATGGAACTATTTTAACTTTGGAACATGTGATGCAAAGGTTTGAAATTATCGAAAATAAAGTTGCCACTATAGAGTTGATTGAGAATTTGGATAAAAAGATCCACAACCAAATTACCCAATATGGATCTAAGGTAGGAGTTACTCTGAATTTTTTTAAAGAAAAAGAACCCATTGTCAACGAAAATATAGATCAAGTGTAGCGACCAGACCTCAAACAATCTGATCTCTGTGCATCAGTGTCATCCCTGGATCGGTAATGCTGACATGCACAATACTTGAGGATTTATAATAGAGTAGCAATCACACACTTATTACATCGAATCTCTCAAAAGAGAACTTATTACAATAAATAAGACTTAAGGCCATCTACTACGTTAACAGCAGAAGGCTTGGAAGATAAAGTGAGTCCATCAACTCCAACGGCATCACTGAGTGAGAGACCATGACCTAAGGCACCATACTTGTCGTCTGAAAAGTCTGCAACATGATACGTTGCAGCCCGAAGTGGGTAAGCACATGGAATATGCTGGCAATGTAATACAAGAGAGTAATGACCAGAATAATGCTATCACTACATGCATATATGGCTAGTGGAGGCTGTATGGTTAATATGTTTTGCGGAAAGCCAATTTTTTCCTACAACAAATGAATAAATTTTATTTAACTATCATGGTAGTTGTTAAACATTGAAAAGGTTCACCCAACTCAACCCCAATTAAGCATCATCATTAAACACAATCAAATTATATTAAGAGTGATGAGATCCACATGATAATCCAAGAACTAGATACTCAAGATGTCAATAACCGGGGACATGGCTAACAAATATTAGTTTATACACTCTGCAGAGATTTGTGCACTTTTCCCCACAAGACTCGATCTCCTTCGTTGGATTTCTCGCACTACATAATGTTTTAGAAACGGATGACCGAGACACAGTCTTTCCGAAGAGGCCCCCTCATTAACCGATAGATAGGCATGTACACCTACAATCCCCTACATCTGCTAGCCCATCATGGAAAGATTTCCCAAAACTTACTCAACTATGCCAGAGCCCATAATGGCATGTGGCTGCACACGGAAGTTTCTAGCATGAATAATTTTATGATCCCTTTGAGCTTGGGTGGCAGTCCATAGGAGAATCACACGGTACCCCGGGATTTCCAAAAATACAGGCAACCCTGGGTTCCCCAGGTGCCTCAATCCACCCAGATGTGTATTAAAGTTGCCACCTTAAGTTAACCATTAATTAACAATACTCACAACTGTCATGAATACACTCAAACCCAAACCACGTGTACGAGCATAGCATAGCAATATAAGCAACGTAGAAGTAACTCCCAAATGTTTGGTAATAAACAGGACAATAGGTACTACCTCATCTACTTCCCAAAACCGACATATTAATCACATCCTAATCATGCAATTGTTTGAGGATTGATCTAATGCAATAAAACTGGGTAGTAAAGGGGTATGATCAAAGTGTTACATGCCTTGCTGATGATCCGTGAAACCTAGAGACTCGTAGTAGCACGCTTCGCACTCCAGGTACTCTATCGCAATCAAACAGGCATACAATAAGCAATCAAGCAAAGATGGATGGGTAAAACTCAAATAAGAAGATATAACCAGAAAGTTAAACTTAAGAGCTCCGGTTTGCAAAAAGAATCAAATCAAACGAAGCAACAAAACTCAAACTGCGAAAGAAACAAGCTTCGAGTACTAATCTGGACTAAAGTCAAATTTTATAGTTGATTGAACAGAAAGAGGGCTTTGAGACGAAACTCTAGGTGCTTGAAACGCCGGATTCCGATAAATGAGCAAAAAGTTAAACTAAAACGAAATCGGATAAGAAATCATGATCGAAAATAATCGTGAGAAATCCAAGAAAAAGAAAAACTGACGAACAGTTTAACAAATGAACGTTCGCTGTCTGCGGCTAAATGGTGGAAATCGTTTGTTAGAACGAACGAACGAACGGGCGTTCGCTAAGTAAATAAACCGAAAAAACCGATCTATACAAAAAACGCATCTCGGGTTTTACCAAAAAACCGAACTGGCAAAGAAAAACCGGCAGCGACGGTAACTCCGGCGAACCCCGGCGACGGCGGCGGGGTGGCGTGGTGGCGGCGCAGCTCCGGCGGGTTGGCGACGCGCGATGCTTGCGGCGGCGAACTGGCGGGCGGCGGGGATAGGATTTCGGCAGGGCGGGCGACTTGGGCCTCGGCGGGGTCACGGGGTCGGCTTATAAAGCCACCCGGGCATAGTGTCCTGGTCGGACACGGCCCGGTAAGTTGGTTGACTTTTTTTTAAATAATTCCACGCAGAAAAACGAAGAAAAGAAATACTAAACGGACTCCAAAAATCATGAAATAAATTTTCCCCATCCTCTAAAAATCTGCCGCACAAGGTGAACATTTATTTGGGAGTCTAATACAATTTTGAAAAACGCATATTTTTCCTAATTGAAATAAAATATCAATAAAACTCTGAATAAAAATTTTATTTGATTTTAATAGTAAATCTCCAATATTTCTTTATTTTTAGGAAGTCATTTTATAGTCTCTCTTTTATTTTTATAAAAGAAATATTCGAAGAGAAAATTAATTAAAATCAAACTATCCTATTTTCAAAATTTGAGAAAACTCAAATATGAAAATAACGAAATTCCTAACTCTCTCCGTGGGTCCTTGAGTTGCGTAGAATTTCCAGGATCAAGCCAAAATGCAGTAAAACAAGATATGCAATGATGACCTAATGTATAACATTCCAAATTGAAAATTTGGTATGTTGCATCAAGATTCCACAAGAATTGATAAACTTGAGGATATTATTACCAACTTAGGGTATGCCTTTACTTCCATGAAAAATACTCCAAATCCTCATACTACAAGAGTTGCCAAGTTTATGTATGTGCCTAAAACTAAAAAGGGTGAATCTTCTAGTAAGGAAAATGCGGATCTTAAAGCAATAAGTGTTCACCCCAACTTCTTCACTATGATTAAGGAACCTTTTGCTACAAATGATTTTCTTGATTTCTTGCCTAGGAGTTTTATCATTAATAAAAAGAAGGAAACTCCTAAGGGTTATAAGTGTTCTATTGAAGAATTGCCTACCAAAGATGACAATACCTATATCTATTTTTATGCCTAGCTAAGGTGTTAAACGATAGGCACTTGTTGGGAGGCAACCCAATTTTATTTATTCTTCTTGTTTTTTTTCCTATTTAGTAATAAATAATTCATATAGCTTCTGTCTAGATCTGGTTTTATGCTTTTAGTTTGTGTTTGTTCCAAGGAGAACCTTTGGGAAGACTTGGGGAAAGTCTTTGCGATCTTGCTGTAAAAAACAGAAACTTTAGCGCTCATGAGATTTGCTTCCATTTTTTACTGGAGAGTGCGATTAGGTTGATTATTTTTGCAGATGATTAATAGAGAAATTCATCACATCCACCAATTTATTTCAGAATTTTTGGGGTTACAGAAGTATTCGAAACGTACAAATTACTACAGACTGTTCTGTATTTGACAGATTCTGTTTTTTGTGTGTTGTTTGCTTATTTTGATGAATCTATGGCTAGTTTGGCGGGGTATGAACCATACAGAAGTTGGAATACAGTAGGTTTAACACCAATATAAATAAAGAATTATTTCATTACAATACCTTGAATTGGTGGTTTGTTTTCTTATACTGATGGAGCTCATGAGATTTTCTGTTCAGTTTTGTGTTGTGAAGTTTTCAAGTTTTTGGTAAAGATTTGATGGATTTTAGAATAAAGAGTTGCGAGAGCCTAAGCTTGGGGATGCCCAAGGTACCCCAAGGTAAAATTCAAGTACAACCAAAAGCCTAAGCTTGGGGATGCCCCGGAAGGCATCCCCTATTTCGTCTTCATCTATCGGTAACTTTACTTGAGGTTATATTTTTATACATCACATGATATGTGTTTTGCTTGGAGCGTCTTGTATGATTTGAGTATTTGCTTTTTAGTTTACCGCAATCATCCTTGTTGTACACACCTTCTGCCGAGACAGACATGAATCGGAATTTATTAGAATACTCTATGTGCTTCACATATATCTTTTGAGCTAGATAATTTTGCTCTAGTGCTTCACTTATATTTTTAAGAGCACTGTGGTGGTTTTATTTTATAGAAATTATTGATCTCTCATGCTTCACTTATATTATTTTGAGATTCTTTTAGAACATCATGGTAATTTGCTTTGGCTATAAAATTAGTCCTAATATGATAGGCATCCAAGATGGGTATAATAAAAACTATCATAAAAGTGCATTGAATACTATGAGAAGTTTGATACTTGATAAATGTTTTGAGATATGAAGATGGTGATATTAGAGTCATGCTAGTTTATTAGTTGTGAATTTGAGAAATACTTGTTCTAAACCTTGTGATTCCCGTAGCATGCACGCATGGTGAACCGTTATGAGATGAAGTCGGAGCATGATTTATTTATTGATTGTCTTCCTTATGAGTGGCGATCGGGGACGAGCGATTGTCTTTTTCTACCAGTCTATCCCCCTAGGAGCATGCGCGTAGTACTATGTTTCGATAACTAATAGATTTTTGCAATAAGTATGTGAGTTCTTATGACTAATGTTGAGTCCAAGGATTATACGCACTCTCACCCTTCCACCATTGCTAGCCTCTCTAGTACCGCACAACTTTCGTTGGTACCATACACCCACCATATACGTTCCTCAAAAAAGCCACCATACCTACCTATTATGGCATTTCCATAGCCATTCTGAAATATATTGCCATGCAACTTTCCACCGTTCCGTTTGTTATGGCACGTTCATCATTGTCATATTGCTCTGCATGATCATGTAGTTGATATCGTATTTGGGGAAAAGCCGCCGTTCATAATTCTTTCATACATGTCACTCTTGATTCATAGCATATCCCGGTACACTGCCAGGGGCATTCACATAGAGTCATATATTTTTTCTAGTATCGAGTTGTAATTTTTGAATCGTAAGTAAATAAAAGTGTGATGATCATCATTATTAGAGCATTGTCCCATGTGAGGAAAGGATGATGGAGACTATGATTCCCCCACAAGTCGGGACGAGACTCTGGAAGAAAAAAAGGGGGGCATAAAAAAAGAGAAAAGGACCAAATAAAAAAGAGAAAGAAAAAAGTGAGAGAAAAAGAGAGAAGGGACAATGCTACTATCATTTTACCACAGTTGTGCTTCAAAGTAGCACCATGATCTTCATGATAGAGAGTCTCCTATGTTGTCACTTTCATATACTAGTGGGAATTTTACATTATAGAACTTGGCTTTTATATTCCAATGATGGGCTTCCTCAAAATGCCCTAGGTCTTCGTGAGCAAGCGAGTTGGATGCACACCCACTTAGTTTTTTTGTTGAGCTTTCATACACTTATAGCTCCAGTGCATCCGTTGCGTGGCAATCCCTACTCACTCACAATGATACCTATTGATGGGTGTCGGTGTCAAAACCGACGGATCTCGGGTAGGGGGTCCCGAACTGTGCGTCTAGGATCGATGGTAACAGGAGACGGGGGAGACGATGTTTACGCAGGTTTAGGCCCTCCCTATGGATGTAATACCCTACTTCATGCTTGATTGATATTGATGAATATGAGTATTACAAGAGTTGATCTACCTCGATATCATAATGGCTAAACCCTAGAAGTCTAGCGTGTGTGAGTATGGTAATGAGTATATGTGGTGTCCTTTCCGGACTATCCTCTTCGGTTTATATAGACAAGGAGGGGGTGTAGGGTTTACATGGAGTTGGTTACATAAGAAGGAATCTTCGGTTGCCAAGCTTACCTTCCACGCCAAGTAGAGTCCAATACGGACATGATGCATTCTTCGGCCTTCATGTCTTCACAGTTCATCAGTCCGGCCCATGGATAACAAGCCGGACGCCTGAGGACCACTTAGTCCAAGACTCCCTTAGTAGCCCCTGAACCTGGCTTCAATGACGAGGAGCCGGTGCGTAGATTTGTCTTCGACACTGCAAGGCGGGTTCCCTCCTTCCGAACTCCAGAATAGTCTTCGGACGAAGTAAGTATATCCGGACCTGTGTATATAATGGCAGAGATTATAATACCCCACGAGCCCAATTTGTTGATAACTGTTCATGACATCATATCATGCCTGCCCGGTTACTATTTCCAACCATAGGCTAGAGAGCCGCCCCACGTCTTGGGGTGCGGTTTTACTGGCACGACCCGTCAAGGCAGAGATCATGTCCCTTTATTTACGGGATTTTCATTAATGCAGGCATGGGTAACCCAACCGTCCCTTGGGTACAACTCCTTGGTGATAGGTAAGTTTAGAGACCACATGGGAGATGCCCAATATTTGGGGCCTTTATATAGAGACAAAACCTTGTTTTATTCCCTTGCGCTTGCTTCTTCCTCAACCCCAGCCACCCCAAGTTCCAACCCTCGGGTTCCAAAATCACCACCAACCCTAGTCATGTCCGGATCCAACCATCAGGGCCGGTGGGTGGCTTCTTCTGTCATAGAGGAGGATATGGCGAAGCTCCGCGTAGCGAGGTATCTGACATCGGAAATCTTTCATCGGCTTCCGGCACAAGGGCAAGTCATACCGACCCCCAGATCTGGCGAGAGGGTAGTATTTGTATCCCACATTCTTCACAGGCTAGGGTTCGCGCTTAACCCCTTCGTCCGGGGGCTCATGTTCTACTATGCATTAGATTTTCACGATCTGGGCCCGGACTGTACTCTCCTCATCTCGAAATGTATCGTCACGTGTGAGGCCTTACTGCGGACTCCTCTGCACTTTGGTTTGTGGCTAAAGACCTTTAATGAGAGGCCGTAGGTGGCATCGGAGGACCAGGCAGAGTGCGGCAGCGTCATAATAGGCAAGCTGGCCGGCTCGGTTTGGCCCGAAGTATCTTTCGCCAAATCTTCCAACCTATGGCAGCAGGGGTGGTTTTATATCAATGAGTCGTGGGGCCCCAAGTTGGCGGCCAAACCTGCATTCCGACCCGGCCCTCCAATTCAGCTCGCTTCATGGGTGAATAAGGGATTGGACTGGGAATCCGTCAATGAAGTGTAGACTCTACAAAGTCGCATCTGAAGCCTTACCGAGGAGGGCATCGATCTTGTGAACATCGTTCCAGTAATTCTACTCCGCCGGATCCTGCCATGTCAGCGGTGGCCTCTTCGTACGTGGGAGTTTAACCCAGAAGGGCGGCGGACTCTACAGCACTTCTTCGGCACTACGCATGAAGGAATGTGGAAATTATATTTCGGGGAACGAGAGCAATGGTCGGACACCAGCGAAGACGTTGGCCTTGACTGCAATGATTGGGACACTTCGGTAAGTACTCGATATCCGAGCACCTTCCATTCAGGCATCTATTAACAAGATACTAAACAATTCGTCCCTGTACAGGACTAGATGAAGAAAGCGGTGTTAATTTGGTGTCCGGCGCCTCTTCCCGAAGGCCCTGCGACCGACCTGCTGACGAGAATGCTGATTCCGACACCATCCTAGGTGGGTGCATTCGGGGAAACCGAAATCCTTTTGCCCAAGGGAAAGAGTGCAGAGGGAGCCCTCCAGTGCAAAAAGAGGTTCGCCTCCGAAGATCAGGAGGGGAAGCCTTCCAAGAGAGGAAAAACACCGTCGTCGAGCGGCTTCGGTTGGGAGAGCGAGGCTGTCGTAGAGTTTGATGACGAGGACGAACCTCGAGGCGGACCGTAAGCGAGGCTGGGGTACTTTAAACGCACCTCATTCTTTTCCTATTAGTGAAGTAATCATCCGATATATGTTTGTCCATGCAGGTTAACGCCTGGTGATTCTCAATCGTCCTCCTCCGCGGGAGATCTTCTTCCGGAGATGATGGTGAGTGACACGCCTTTTCCGGCCACATCTCCCAATAGGGGAGATGACACCGAGGTACCATCCCGAAGGGCTCCTCCTGAACACCAAGTAGTACACGAAGCGAAGAAGGTGTTACCCGAAGGCGGTGCCTTTGTCACTCGGGGTTCCGGTATCAAGACTGGCGTCCCCGAACCGTCTGGTGTATAGCCAGAGACAATTCTGGAGGCAAGTAAGCGGGTTCCTACACAGGAATGCCATAATACGGCGGTGGTTTCCGAAGACCCAGGAGCGCCGGACATGCTGACGGGCTTGCCACGACGAGCATCCTTTTTAGAAGAGCATCGTACCTTGATGGCTACGGTGGTCAAAAGGGTTCTATCCGTGAAGATTGGACTGAACAAGGCCTTCACGAGCCTTCTAAGAGGTTTTGAGGTTTGTGATGTAGTTTTGTAAATTGAATTTTATTGACAGAATGCACCTGTTGTATATGCAGTAGCCCCTGAGACTTGGATTGTCTTCCGACGGAGGAGATCAGAGGATCAAAGAGATCTGCTCAGGTATTAACCATGGTTTGATTTAAAATACATGATGCTTCCCCTCCTGTGGCTGCCCGAAATACGGAAGTGGCCGAACTGCAGCGAAAGCTGGATATTGTGGAGGATGACATGGCATTGATCAACAGGCGTCTTGACGACTCGCAACGTATGTATTTCGAGCATTCTTCACACAAGTGTGCTTGACGCGGGAAAGTGCTTTTTATGAAATGTGCATGAAATGCAGATGGTGCTGCCACCGTCAAGGCTCTCCGGGTGGAGCTAGTCCCGGCCAAGGAGCGGGCCCGGCTTACTGATGCTGTTGTTGAAGTGTGGAGTTCTCGGGACAAGTATTTGGACTTGCCGAAGAGTTCTTCTGATGCAGCGCGGTATTACCAAGCGCAAGCTGGATATGCAACGCAGAAGATTTTTTGGTCATAGTTCGGTCCGTCGAAGCTCCCGCTGCTACTCAATGAATAGATGTCCCAATGGGCCGAACTTCATAGGGTATCTGGCGCTACCATGAAGGATGTTATAATCCAGCTGTGGCCAACTGAGCCTGCGCCGAGTAGCTACTTCGTTTTGGTGCAGAAGCTTGTCAATGTGGTGCCGCGAATCGATGCTACGAAGTGATCGGCGTGCATTGAAGGTGCACGGATGGCCCTTGCCCAAGTCAAGACATTCTGGGGAAAGATGATGGCCATCGACGTCTCCACGAAGGGTCCGCCTGATGGCAGGGGCCATCCGGAATCGGAGAGTTATTTTGAAGACGTCCTGGAAGCCGCCCGCTTGATAGAGGGTCAATGCTCAAAAAACATTATGTTGGATTGAGGTGTATGATGATTATAAAAGACAACTTTATAGTTAATCTATTTATGTTTTGCTCGAAAAGCTTGAATTCCTCCTGTGCAGTTGTTTTAATATAATCTGAAAGTTTTCCAGTCATCGGCTTCAACCCCCTCGTAGGAAGTACGGGGGTGTTCGAAAAAGCATTTAATCACTTTTTATCCAACGTCTTGGTCCATGAAGGAGGTGATAATGCAGCGAACCAGACAATCGGACTATAAGGCGTTAACACTTTCACTTAACGATAGGAGTTTTATGGTGGGGTTACGACATAGCACCTGGTGTGTATGTGGCGTGTGGTGCCTTGCATATCTGATCCGAAAAAGATCCCTTGTATTACACGGAGAATCGCTAAAGATTCCAATAAGTCATCAAGTGGTTGACCAGCTCTCGCCACATCATGACAGTATGTTTTCGGCTTTCTCTACTAAGGTGCTCATCCAGTCTAGGACAGGGCACAATCACAGTCGCTCTCCCTTTACTACCCTAGCTGAGAGAGCGGAACATGGGGTAGCAAACACAGGAGCCGGGCAACCCAACTGTTGAGCATAGACAATGATTCCGAGCTGATGCATATAAGGCCAAACTTGCGACGCTGAAGTACGCTATAGAGCTGTTCGGACTTTTGCTTGCAGCTCATTGATTCCCATGACGAGCCCCTGGCAAGGTATGCCGAGGTGTATCTGCAGAGCAGCCGTTAAGGCCGTACTTATTGTTGAAAGAGTACGAAAGATCGGTTCGGATGAGACTTACTGAGAACGGAGCGATGTGCCATTGATAAATATATGTATGTATATATATATATATATGAAAAAAGAAACCGCGAACCTGGCTATTTGACATGGTCGGGGTCGGGAACAAAGGAAAGAGGGCATAGTACAGGCTCGGAATAGAGAGTGTGGTCCACAAAAACTTATTTTGGAACTCCTGTCGCACATCTGCGTCGCCTGTCCTCGGGGAGGGGAATCCTTAACGGAAGTAGCCCCATAGCTAAGCATACGGATCCGAACTCCGATAGAGACCGTCGTAGATGTTATCCAGCTGGTCACCTGTTCTTTAGGGATGATACAGAAAAATAAGGTGAACAGATAAAAAAGGTTACGGCAATGCTTGCAGGGTTGTCCGTATTGTGCTTTCGTCGATGCCTATGGTATCTTGAGTGCGGAGTGATGCGCGCGTGGTGCAAATTTTGCCAGTACAGTACGTGGGTGGCGGAAGAAAAACTGCTATTCGCGTTCCTGGAGTGATCGAATGTCGGAGGGAAACTGTTTCTGGCCCCTGGCATTCTGATGGCGAGCCGATCCGTCGTCTTTATCGCCTGGTGGCCTCCTCCCCTTGTGATCAGCATTAAGCTTGCCTGCCTGCTTGAAGACCCAACAGTTTCGGTTGGTATGATTAGCTGGCATATCAGGGTGACTTTGAATCTGACAAGGTCGGTCCAATATCCTGTCAAGGTTGGATGGTCCTTCTTGGTTTACCTTTAGTGGCTTCTTCCTTTGACCGAGCTTCGAATTGTGAAATCCGGCGTTCACCGCTGTGTTGCTTATATTACTACGACTGTTGTGTTCAGTTTGTTGTGGCTTGCCGTTGCCATCTTGGATTTTGAAAGTGCCCGGGCCGCTGGCGTCGTTGCTTTTACGAGCAAGCCAGGTGTCTTCTCCCATGCAGAAGCGGGTCATTAGCGTGGTAAGGGCTGCCATGGATTTGGGACCTTCCTGGCCGAGGTGACGCGCTAGCCATTCATCCCGGACGCTATGTCTGAAGGCCGCAAGGGCTTTTGCGTCCGGACAGTCGACAATTTGGTTCTTTTTTACTAAGAACCTGGTCCAGACCTCCCTGGCTGACTTGCTGGGCTCCTGGACAATGTGACTTAAGTAATCGGCGTATGATGGCTGGACATATGTTCCCTGGAAGTTGTCTCGAAAGGCGTCTTCCAAATCTTCCCAGCTTCCAATGGAATTTTCTGGCAAACTATTTAGCCAGTACTGAGCTGGCCCTTAAAGCTTGAGAGGTAGGTATTTGATGGCGTGGAGGTCGTCTCCACGGGCCATGTGAATATGGCGGAGGTAATCCTCGATCCATACCATAGGATTTGTTGTTCCATCGTATGTTTCGATGTTAATGGGTTTAAACCCGTCTTGAAATTCGTGCTCCATTACTTCTTTAGTGAAGTAGAGAGGGTGTGTGGCTCCTCTATGTTGGGACACACTATGAAGCACGTGCGGCAGGCTCCATTTATGGTGTTCGGACCGGGCATGGTTGTCTTTATAGAGTCCGAATAGGCGACCATCATCGTCGGACGGGGTATATCTTCGTGATCTGTACATCGATCTTGTGCGTCCTGCTCTACTCACTATGTCTTGGTTGATATCGCAGGCATTCCCCCGAGCTGTTTTATTTTCACGGCCAAATGGGTTGGTATGGTGCTTTGCTTGGACTGCTGCTTTGTCTGGACCGAACTGTGATCGGCCCGCCGCATTGTTTGATGGTGGTATGGGTTTTATCGCCTTGCCATCGTATTAAGGGAGATACCTATTCTCTGGGTGGCCTTTTACTAGGCTGCTGAGGCTGTATTCCTCGGCGGCCAAGACCTCGATCCATCTATCATTGAGCAAATCTTGCCTTGCTTGAAGCTGCAACTGCTTCTTTCTTAAGCTCCTTGCAGTGGCTATAAGCCGACGTTTGAAGCACTCTTGCTCGAGAGGTTCCTTGGGCATGATAAAATCCTCGTTGCCGAGGATCTCCTCTTCCTCGAAGAGTGGAAGATAATTGCGGTCCTCCGAGTACACATATGTGGTCTGCTCATCAGAGTTGTCTTGCCCGCCTTCTTGTTCCTCCTGCTCGAATTCTACCTCAACAGGGTTTTTGTTGTCCGGAGTATCGTCTTCTCTGGTGCTAGCAGTGTTTTCTCTTGGGCGATGTGACCTAGGGTGCTAGTGTCCGTGCTGTGTACCAGGTGGTTTATTCTTGACCAGATCCTCCTTGTCATCGTCGCGAGCGCCGTAAGGTGTGTATATCATACACACATCATACAAGGAAGTGGTCATCCCGTGTCGAGCGGGTGGTAAGCTCTAGCGTTGCTCCTCATTGTCATCCACACCATCGATGTCTTCGGAGCGGGGTTCGGGCGTGTTGGTTAGGTCTTCAACAGTGGCTACGAAGCGGGTGGAGGGTGGGAAACAAAATTCTCCATCGTCCGCTGAAAGTTCGAACCGACCATAGTTCGGCGACGGGTCATCTGGCAGGGATAGGTTTTTTAGCGAGTTTAGTATGTCACCCATGGGCGAGTTCGGTATACGCGGGCTCGCAGGGTTCAGAGTTCGACATCGGAGGCGAGTCCAAGGTACCATTGATGCAGATACCATATGAAGTGGAATCTGCGTGCGGCTCCAGCGCCGCAGAATCGGTAGCCCCTATGATGGGGTCGAGCTTCCCATCTTCGGGCGACTTGATCTGCTCCAGATTTAAGGCCAGATCTACTACAGGAGCTATCTCCTGGATGCGGCCCGATGACAGGTTTAAGCCATGTCCATCGAGGCGATGGGAAGCGGTTGGTGCGGTCTCGAATCCATCGAAGATCAAATCTCCACGGATGTCCACGACGTAATTCAAGCTTCCGAATCTGACCTAATGGCCAGGGGCATAGCAGTCAATCTGCTCCAAATGGCCAAGCGAGTTGGCCCGCAGTACAAAGCCGCTGAATACGAAGATCTGTTCGGGGAGGAAGGTTCCTCTTTGGACAGTGTCATATTGACGATTGAAGGGGCCATCGAACCTTTTGTCGACGACATAGTGGAACTCTCAATGAAAGCACCAATGTCGGTGTCAAAACCGGCGGATCTCGGGTAGGGGGTCCCGAACTATGCGTCTAGGATCGATGGTAATAGGAGACAGGGGACACGATGTTTACCCACGTTCGGGCCCTCTCTACGGAGGTAATACGCTACTTCCTGCTTGATTTATCTTGATGAATATGAGTATTACAAGAGTTGATCTACCTCGAGATCGTAATGGCTAAACCCTAGAAGTCTAGCCTATGTGAGTATGGTAATGAGTATATGTGGTCTCCTTTCCGTACAATCCCCTTCGGTTTATATAGACACCGAGGGGATCTAGGGTTTACATGGATTCGGTTACATAAGAAGGCATCTTCGGTCGCCAAGCTTTCCTTCCACACCAAGTAGAGTCCAATACGGACATGGTGCATTCTTCGGCCTTCATGTCTTCACAGCCCATCAGTCCGACCCATGGATAACAGGCCGGACGCCCGAGGACCCCTTAGTACAGGACTCCCTCAATGGGCATCTCCATAGCCCATTGATACGCCTAGTTGATGTGAGACTATCTTCTCCTTTTTGTTTTCCCCACAACCACCATTCTATTCCACATATAGTGCTATGTCCATGGCTCACGCTCAGATATTGTGTGAAGATTGAAAGATTTTGAGAACATCAAAAGTATGTAACAATTGCTTGGCTTATCATCGGGGTTGTGCATGATTTAAATACTTTGTGTGATGAAGATAGAGCATAGCCAGACTATATGATTTTTTAGGGATAACTTTCTTTGGCCATATTATTTTGAGAACACATGATTGCTTTGTTAGTATGATTGAAGTATTATTATTTTTATGTCAATATTAAACTTTTGTCTTGAATCTTTCGGATCAGAACATTCATGCCACAATAAAGAAAATTACATTGAAAATTATGCTAGGTAGCATTCCACATCAAAAAAATGGTTTTTATTATTTACCTACTCGAGGACGAGCAGGAATTAAGCTTGGGGACGCTTGATATGTCTCCAATGTATCTATAATTTTTTATTGTTCTATGCTATTATATTATCTCTTTTGGATGTTTAATGGGCTTTAATAATACCTTTTAATATTATTTTTGGGACTAACCTATTAACCAAAGGCCCAGTGGAAATTGTTGTTTTTTTTGCCTATTTCAGTGTTTCGCAGAAAAGGAATACCAAACGGAATGAATCCTTCGGGAGACTTATTTTTGGAACGAACGTGGTCCAGGAGACTTGGAGTGGACGTCAAGAAAGAAGCGAGGAGGCCACGAGGCAGGAGGGCGCGCCCCCACCCTCGTGGGCCCCTCGCAGCTCCACCGACCTACTTCTTCTTCCTATATATGTCCATATACCCTGAAAACATCCAGGAGCACCACGAAACCCTATTTCCACCGCCGCAACCCTCTGTACCCGTGAGATCCCAACTTGGGGCCTTTTCCGGAGGGCTTCTACATGAACACCGTAGCCTCTCTGATGATGTGTGAGTAGTTTACCACAGACCTTCGGGTCCATAATTATTAGCTAGATGGCTTCTTCTCTCTCTTTGGATCTCAATACAAAGTTCTCCTTGATTCTCTTGGAGATCAATTCGATGTAATTCTTTTTGTGGTGTGTTTGTCGAGATCCGATGAATTGTGGGTTTATGATCAAGATTATCTATGAACAATATTTGATTCTTCTTTGAAATCTTTTATGCATGATTTAACATCTTTGCAAGTCTCTTTGAATTATCAGTTTGGTTTGGCCTATTAGATTGATCTTTCTTGCAATGGGAGAAGTGCTTAGCTTTCGGTTCAATCTTGCGGTGTCCTTTCCCAGTGACAGCAGGGGCAGCAAGGCATGTATTGTATTGTTGCCATCAAGGATAAAAAGATGGGGTTTATATCATATGTCTTGAGTTTATCCCTCTACATCATGTCATCTTGCCTAATGCGTTACTCTGTTCTTATGAAATTAATACTCTAGATGCATGCTGGATAGCGGTCAATGTGTAGAGTAATAGTAGTAGATGCAGAATCGTTTCGGTCTACTTGCCGCGGACGTGATGCCTATATACATGATCATGCCTAGATATTCTCATAACTATGCGCTTTTTTATCAATTGCTCAACAGTAATTTGTTCACCCACCTTAGAATTTGCTATCTTGAGAGAAGCCACTAGTGAATCCTATGGCCCCAGGGTCTATCTTCCATCATATTATTTTCATATCAACTTGCTATTTCTATTGTTGTTTATTTTGCAATTTTATTTTCCAATCTATACCATAAAAATACCAAAAATATTTATCTTATTATCTCTATCAGATATCACTCTCGTAAGTGACCGTGAAGGGATTGACAACCCCTTTTTCGCGTTGGTTGCGAGGTTTTTGTTTGTTTGTGCAGGTACTTGGCGACTTGTGTGTTACCTCCTACTGGATTTATACCTTGGTTCTAAAAAACTAAGGGAAATACTTATGCTACTTTGCTACATCACCCTTTCCTCTTCAAGGTTAAACCAACGCATGCTCAAGGGGTAGCAGGTACCAAGAAGAATGTTCTCGTCACAAGAATATCGGAATGATTCTAAGATACCCGCGTGATACTAATTTTTGGGGTGAAATTTGAGGAGAGGAAAGACAAAACATCTACGGTAGGAGGCCTCACCAGAGCGATGAAGGGACTGAGGAGTAAAAAGTTACCTACTCTCCGATATATATGTCGGTGTACTAGAGTAGGGGTACCCTAGTATCCCGAACTTGTGCATGGGCAGTCGCAGCGTCCCGCGCCAAGGCTTGCCAGATGACCGCCAAGGTCCTCTGTGGTTCCTTTGGAGCCATTCAAGAACAAAGTATCCAAGCCAAGGAGACAAGGCCCCGACAAGAGGAACCTGCCGGGAAGGCCAACCAAGGCATCTCAAGAAACTTGTCGCGACGCGCCACGCGTCCCGGCAAGGCCAGGTGAGCGACAAGCTCCCGGACGCGACAAGACAGCAACCGCGGCAAGGCGCTTGCCGTGGCAAGCCTCCACTCTGTACCTATGCTCCAGCACATCCACCAACGTGTCGCTTTGGGACCCTTCCGGGCGTACGTGGGGGGAGGCTGTGCAGCCAGTGGTACACGATGGCAAGCGGCGCTGACAAGATTGCCATCGTGGCGAGCGGTGGCGTTCATGGCGGTCCCTTTTGCACTATTTGGGCGACGCAGATGGGCGTTTAATGCCCTTGTCCCCTACCGTCGGGGTTAGGTATGATACACTGTAGCAGGCGGCGGTGCCAACCACATCGCCTTTTCCATTTTTACCCTTGTGTACGTTGCCACCTGTCGGTGACCCCTTGAGCATATAAAAGGAGGCCCATGCGCAACGTAGAAGGGCAGTCGGTCGAAAGAACACTCACGCTCGGTCTCGTTTGCTGCTGGTGGGTACTGTAGCACCCAGCGCTCCCGAGCAAGAACTCAATACAAACCACAAAGGAGGAGTAGGGTTTTACGCATCCGTGCGGCCCGAACCTGGGTAAACTGCTCGTGTGCTTCGTCTCGATCTGCTCTTCGTGCGATCTCCGCCCCCCTGCCGAACCGAAAGGGGCTTGGTCCGCCGGTCCCATAGGTGTTCGTGGATTAGTCCCCCGACATCTTTGGCGCGCCAGGTAGGGGCTGCGTCGAGGTTGTGTGAACTTGATCCCGCGTTCGGACGAGCTAAATCTTCATCATCTTCATCGACATGCCGCCGAAGAAGAAGGCTTCGGAGGGGGCTGCTCCGTCCGTGCTGAACCCACCATCACTGGAGCAAACGGCTGGTGGGGTAGACGCTGGCGGAAGACCAGGCATCGACGAGGGAGCTCATGGTGCTGCCAGGTCCAAGGACAAGGCCGTGCTGCCCATCGGCGGCGTAGTCGGCTCCCACAACGACCGGGCGCACTCCAAGACCTCGGCGTCTGTACATGCACCGCGCCCATCCTAGGAGGCGCGGGACCGGCAGCGTCATGATACTCACGGTACCATACGTTTGCTGGACCAAGATCGAGCTGGTGGATCTGGGAGTGCTCAAGACCAGCATGCACGCCAACATGCTGGCGCGAGCGGGGCACGGTCGCCTGGACGAGATACTCCTCCTTCTAACATGGTTAGAAGTCCGAGCATATCCCGCTCCTCGCACCATTCGCCACCGCCGCCCGCCACTTCAGCAGAAGCTTTGGCGCGAGCTCAACTACTCCTGAACTACCCTCCAGCGGCAGACAAGATCGACGACTGGAGGGCCACCATTCAGAGTCTCATCGGCTTCGCCAACGGCGACACTCCACGGCACCCGAGTACATCGCTGCCGCGGCAAGTCAGCCAGGCACGAGCCGGTGACGACAAGACCGGTGGGGGTGCAACCACCGTGCACTCTCCGCCCCGAAGGCCAAGATCGCCGACTCGCCGGATCCACCACAACAGCGACTCCACCGCGTCATCTTATCCACGAGCTCGTCGCGATCCACGCCAAGTTCTTCACGAACGACAGCAAGAAGACGCTCGTACTCGCATCGAGCGCCGAATAGAAGCGCGGCGTCAATCAGACTAGCGCGCTGGGCCCTCTGTCGACATGCATGCACCAGGGGAACCAGGCGACTTGCCATATGCGGTAGGTTGCCCTGCATTTACTCGTGAGCTGCGGCAAGTCCAGTGGCCCAGCAAGAAGAATTTCAAGCCAGACGTACCAGAGAATACGACGGCAAGTCGCATCCGTCGGAGTTCCTCGGCATCTACACCATCGCGGTGCAAGCTGCCGGGGGGCGAGAAGACAAGATCATTGCCAACTACTTCCCACTAGTGCTCGAGCCCAACGTCAGGTCCTGGCTAATGCATTTGCCGGACAACTCCATATCCTCATGGGCGGATCTATGCCATCAGTTTGTCGGCGCCTTTACAGGCGACCACAAACCTCACGGCCAAGAGAGTGACCTTCACCTGCTCGCCCAGAAGGAAGGAGAGCCCCTGCGCAAGTACATTCAGAGATTCAGCCGTGTACAGCACAACATCCCAGATATCCACCCTGCCGCGGTCATCAGCGCGTTCCATCAGAACGTGCGTAACCGCAGGATGCGGGAGGAGATGGCGATGTGCAAGATCAGAGACGTCAGTGAGCTATATGCCCTGGCCGACAAGTGTGTACGTGCTGAGGAAGGGAGGAAACTCCCCGGAGAGAATACAGGAGCAGGAGGATCTGACAGCGAAGGTGCTGCCCGGCAAAGAAAAACCGGCGGCGGAACAACAGGAAGAAGAAAGGCAAAGATGTGCTAGTCATTGAGCAGTCCGGCAACGACGGTGGCGCCAAGAAAGCCAAAGCTGGTAGCTCTGGCAAGGAGATTGCCGCGTGCACCAACTGCCAGGCTATAGCAGTCGCCGACAAGCAGGATGGCACCGACAAGCAGTATTGCAAGATCCACCGCACCAAGGGCCATGACCTCCAGAGCTGCAAGAAGGTTGAGCAGCTTGTCCAGCAGCAAAAGGCTGAATACGAGCGACGCGACAATGAGAGGGCCCAAGGAGCGCTGGAGAATCCGGCAAGAAGCGCGCTGGCCGGGGAGGACGCCGCGGCAAGGCCAAGCAGCGGCAAGGAGACAGACCTCCCCGCGGCCACGACAAGGATGAAGATGACGACGATGACGAAGACATGTATGATGTCGAGACCAGTGAGCAGGAGTTCCAGAAAACCACAGAGGTCTTGTGCGTTGATGGCGGTGCTTCTCTGCATACTTCGCACCGCCAAGTCAAGCAGTGGGTGCGGGAAGTCAATGCGGCGGAACCACCTGTCGAATCACGCAAGCTTCTGAAATGGTCCAGCACACCTATCATCTTTGATATTGAGGACCACCCTGATCGCACAACTGCGGTCGGGGTGCTTGCCGATGTTGGTTTCACCAACTATCCATAACCTCAAGGTCACTAAGATGCTAGTTGAAGGCGGGGCTGGCTTGAACCTGATCTCCTCCGCTGTACTCCAGAAACTCCATATCCCTGTCATCGAGCTCGAAGAGACCGGCACATTCCAAGGAATCAACCCGGGAAGGAGCAAGCCGAAGGGGAAGGTCACGTTGCCGGTAACATTTGGCAGCGAGTTGAACTTCAGGACTGAGAGGGTCACTTTTGACGTTGCCGATTTTCCATTGCCTTACAATGGGATACTCGGCCGTCTAGCACTCGCCAAGTTCATGGCAGCCTCTCACTATGCATACAACATGCTGAAGATGCCAGGCCCGATAAGCGTCATCTCTGTCCCTGGCGACAAGAAGGATGCTCTTATCTACGCCAACAAGATCTACCGAGAAGCGGCAGCCGCAACAGATCGCAAGCCACCTGCCGATGAAGCTCCCGGGGGGAAGAAGAAGACCAAGTCCGGCAAGAGTTCTGATGCCCACTCCAGCAAGCGCACCTCTTCGGAGTGCTGCGCTACCGTCGAGGACGCACCATCGAGCTCCACCGGCAAGTGTAAGAAGGCAATGGAAGCTCTGCCAGAGACCAAGAAAGTGTCCGCCAAGGAGGACGGCACTGGTGGTACTTTCACCATCAGTGCCACTCTTGACCCTAAATAGGAAAGCGCGCTCATTGCTTTCCTGCGGGCGAATGTCGACGTGTTTGCGTGGCAACCGTCTGACATCCCCGGTGTTCCCAGGAAAGTAATTGAGCACCATCTTGCCGTTTGTCCTCATGCGCGGCCCATCAAGCAGAAGGTCAGGAAGAAAGCAGCGGAGTGCCAAGAATTCATCGCAGAAGAGATCAAGAAATTGGAAGCAGCAGGCCTTGTCAGAGGAGTGCTCCATCCTACGTGGTTGGCCAATCCTGTAGTCGTGCGCAAGGCAAACGGGAAATGGAGGCTTTGTATCGACTTTACCGATGTTAATAAAGCTTGTCCCAAAGACCCATTTCCCTTGCCGCGCATTGACCAGATTGTTGACTCCACGGCCGGATGTGACTTGCTTTCATTTCTTGACGCATACTCAGGATACCATCAAATCTTCATGGCAGAAGAGGATGAGGAGAAGACCGCATTCATCACTCCATGTGGCACGTACTGTTTCATACGGATGCCTTTCGGTTTAAAGAATGCTGGTTCAACATTCGCAAGGGTTGTCCATGTCGCTCTTGAGCCACAAATACACAGAAATGTGGAAGCCTACATGGATGACATAGTGGTCAAGAGAAAGGACAAGGCAACTCTGATTCAAGATTTAGACGAGACCTTTGCAAGCCTGCGCAAGATCAACCTCAAACTCAACCCCAAGAAGTGTGTGTTTGGAGTCCCCTCCGGCAAGCTTCTCAGGTTCTTCGTGTCTCAGCGGGGAATTGAAGCCAATCCCGACAAGATCAAGGCCATTGAGCAGATCGAAGCACCAAAGCGCATCAAGGATGTACGAAGACTTGCCGGTTGCGTGGCTGCTCTCAACAGGTTTATCTCTAGGTCTGCTGAGCGCGCCCTGCCGTTTTTCAAAATTTTGAAAAAGGCATGTCCAATGAAATGGACTCCGGAAGCGGAGGCTGCGCTGCAGGACTTGAAGCGATACCTGTCCTCCACTCCAATATTTGTCGCACCTAAGCCACAAGCGAAGTTGCTACTGTATATAGCGGCAACCAATCAAGTGGTTAGTGCTGCGTTACTAGCAGAGAGGGAGGCAGATGACGAGCCAGCAACCACGGCAGGCGCATCCAGCGACAAGCAGGGGGCTTCCCCGACAAGCTCTGGTCCCAACAAAGATGGATCTGCGCAGGTGCGTGAAGAGATACAGAAGAGAATGGTGCATCTCCCAGTTTACTTTGTCAGTTCCCTTCTGCAGGGGGCTAGGTCAAGGTAATCTGGTGTGCAGAAATTGCTTTTCGGCCTTCTCATGGCCTCGAGAAAGCTGCGCCATTACTTCCAAGCACATGAGATCACAGTTGTCACTCGCTTTCCGCTGAAGAGGATACTGCAGAATCCAGAAGCAACAGGCAGGATTGTTGAGTGGGAACTGGAACTGTCAAGCTTTGGCCTCAAGTTTGAGAGTACTTCGACTATCCAAAGCAGAGCATTGGCAGAATTCGTAGCAGAGTGGACCCCAACACCAGATGGAGAAATTCCATAAACGAGCATCCCCGTAAAGGTAGCAAACAAAGAGTGGCTGATGTACTTTGATGGTGCCTTCTCGCTGCAAGGCGCCGGCGCTGGTGTGCTGCTTATCGCACCCACCGGAGAGCACCTCAAGTACGTAGTCCAGATGCACTTTCCCAAGGAGCAAGCAACTAACAATACTGCAGAGTATGAAGGCTTGCTTGCCGGTCTCAGGATCGCTGCAGACCTTGGGATCAAGAAGCTCATTGTCAGGGGTGACTCGCAGCTTGTCGTCCACCAAGTGAACAAGACTTATCAGAATCCGTTCATGGAAGCCTACGTTGACGAAGTGAGAAAGCTAGAAGAGCACTTTGACGGCCTATAGATGGAGCATGTCCCAAGAGCTCAGAACGACATTGCCGATGGCCTGTCAAAGTGCGCCGCACTTAAGTTACCTATGGAAGCAGGGATCTTTGTGCTCAAGCTGACTCGACCGTCCGTAACACCATCAACTGGACAGAGCAAGAAGAGGAAGTTGATTTCTGGTGGCTATTTTCCGATAGAGCTTCCCGAAGCCACCGCCAAGAAGGTCCCCAAGATCAACACCAAGAGTGCTGAGGAGCAGTCTGCTCCCGCAAGCCCTAGGGTTTGTTCCGTTGAAGCAGAGGCTCCCGACAAGTTCTGCTCCGGCAAGCTTGCCGGGGAATGTCAAGCTCCGGCCGAGCCGCAGGTTCTTGCCGTAGAAGCGGATCTTCCCGCAGCAGCAGATGTGCCTTTAGTCCTTGTTGTCGAGCCACAAGCTCCAGCATGGGCACAGCAGATTGTCCGTTTCCTTTAGACAGGAGAACTTCTCAAAGAGCAAGAAGAAGCGGAAAGAGTAGCCCGGCAGTCAAGTATGTACCAGTTTGTCGACAACACACTATACAGAAGAAGACTCAACGATGTGAAATTGAAGTGTATTCACCGGGAAGATGGACAAAAGCTGTTGGCAGAGATACATGGAGGCATATGTTGTCACCACATTGGCGCAAGAGAACTTGCCGGCAAAGCATTCCGGCAAGGTTTCTTTTGGCCGACAGCCCTCCAGGATGCAACTTCACAAGTAACCAAGTGTGAAGCGTGCCAGTTCCATTCCAAGCAGATACACCAACCAGCTCAAGCTCTGCAGACGATCCCTTTATCCTGGCCATTTTCGGTCTGGGGGATCGATATCCTCGGCCCCTTTCCCCGAGCAGTCGGGGGCTTTGAGTACTTGTACGTTGCAATCGACAAGTTCACAAAGTGCCCGGAAGTGGAAGCAGTGAGGAAGGTAACAGCACAGTCAGCAGTTAAGTTCTTCAGGTCGATTGTTTGCTGCTTCGGGATCCCTAACAGGATAATCACCGACAACGGTACGCAATTCACGAGCCGCACCTTCATGCAATACGTCCAAGATCTTGGCGCCAAGGTCAGCTACGCTTATGTTGCTCACCCGAGAAGCAACGGTCAAGCGGAGAGGGCGAATGCTGAAGTGCTGCTTGGGCTCAAGATCAAGACTTTCGACAGGCTGCACAAGTGCGGAAGAAACTAGATTGAGGAGCTGCCGGTGGTTCTTTGGTCGATCAGGAAGACGCCAAATCGAGCCACTGGCCAAACACCTTTCGCTCTAGTCTATGGAGCAGAGGCAGTTCTCCCCACAGAACTCGTATACGGGTCACCTCGAGTGCTCGCTTATGATGAGCTTGAGCAAGAGCAGCTGCGACAACATGACGCGCTGCTCCTTGAGGAAGACCGTCTTCAGGCTGCTGTACGAGCTGCTCGCTACCAGCAAGCTTTGCGCCGCTATCATAGCTGCAAAGTTAACGCCAGAAGTCTCGAGGAAGGTGACCTTGTTCTTCGGCGCGTTCAGTCCGCCAAGAATTCCAACAAGTTGACGCCAAAGTGGGAAGGCCCTTACCGGGTGAAACGAGTCACTAGGCCTGGCGCTGTCCGCCTTCAGACCGAAGATGGCATTCCAGTGAGCAATTCCTGGAACATTGAGCATCTTCGTAAGTTTTACCCGTAGGGCGCGGTTGCCGGAACCCGTTCCGGCAACCAACTTTTGTACAAGTCTTGCCGCAGTTGCTTGTAATCCTTTGTACAAAGCCGGGCGCAGACCCGGTGCATAAAGCTCATGTGCTCCGCGCACCTTGTCAATTTCATGCTTTCTATTTTTCGCATGTGTTATCTGACACTTTGTGCAGCACATTACCCCCGGTAAGCAACAATGAGCCATAAGGCTCCCTATCTTTATTTTCTCCTCTTTCTTTTTTCTCAAGGAAAGGAAGGTTCCCTCGCCCACAAGTTTGCCGAGGGGGAAGGGAGAAGATAATGGTATGGACCAGGCGTCGTTCAAGAAAGTTTCGCCTTGCCGGGAAGCAAACGACAGAAAAGCTAAGTTGCCAAAGTTTGAGCAATCAGATTTTTTAAAATTTTGAAGTTATCTTCCTTGAACGATCGTTCTTTGTATGGAAAACCTGTGCGCGGAGGAACCAACTCATGGCTAGTTGCGCCCTTACTTTGTTTCGAGTCCACTCAACAACTTAAGTGAGCTGCGACTAGTTGCGACAAGGTTTCTTTTCAGTAGCGGCACCGCCAGCAGGCTGCTGACGTCCCGCAGTCAGCGCTCGCGGCTAAGGTGCCTGCGCCGGCAAGTTCCCTAAAAGCGTAGGGCAAAAACATACAAAGGAAGGAATCAAGTAAAGGAAATAACATTGCAATCATTACCCGAAATAGAGTTATAATACAAGATATCTTGTCGCGGCTCTAACAGATTGTTCTCATAACATGACCAGCAGCGACAAGAAAAGAAGAGAACGGGCGGCCTAGTCTACGCGATCGCCCTCAACCCTCTTGATCCCGCTCACCTTGTCCACAATGGGTGCGACAAGGGTCTTGAGCGCCTCCAGATCAGCATCCGGCGGCAAGGTCCTGAGGACGTTGGTGAGGTTGAGGCCCGGGTTGCGGAAGGCCACCTTCACCAACACCTCTGAAGAGCTCCCGCGCAGATCTTGCGCGACTCGTCGGCCAGCTGCTTTGGGATCCTCTCCCGGAGTCACTGGAGAGCTGTCGCCACACCTTTGAAGAACAAAGTGAGCTTGCCGCTGGGTTGGAGGTTCTCGTCGGAGGGATACCCGAGGTCCTCCATTCCCAGCTGCGCCAGCTCCCTATCAATGTCTGCGGCAACATTCACAAGACCCTCCATCTAGTGCTCCACATTCTCCCTAAAAGTGCTCTGGGCGGCAGCAGCACTCGCCAGCAGCGCCTTGCCGGCCTTGACCTCCTCCTTCAAGGCCGTCTCTTGCTCCTTGGCGCCGTCCAGCGTCTTGGTCAAAGTGGTCAGCTTCAACTCAAGATCTGCGTTGGAATCCTTGGCGGCGCTAAGCTCCTGGCCCTTCTCGGCGAGACGGGCCTGCAGCTCCGAGTGCCTATGGGCGTCCTTCTCCCGCTCACGCTTGAGCGCGGCAAGCTCTTCACCGCTCGCCTTGAGATCGGCCTACAGCTGCACCACCTTCGTCTCTAGCTCCTTCTTAGCGGCCTCGGCAGCTACGACAGCATCTTCTTCTTGCTTGAGGGCTCCGCCAAACCGTCGCTCGCGCGTGGCAAGCTCCTCCTCGTGGCTGTCAAGGTTGACCTTCCGCTGCACCAGCTCACCTTCCTGCACAGACAGCTTTTCAGCGGCAAGCCGCTGTCGCTCTTCGACTTCAGCCCGCTCGAGGAGGAAGGCCTTCTACTCCTCGGCAAGTTGCGCCCACTCCACTGCCAAGGACCGGAGAGCTTCCTGGTTGTGACCCCGGAGCTCCTCCACGCGCTTCTCGATGTCCACTTCCGCCTTCGCGACAAGCGCCTCGCGGGATTCCAGCTTGGCTTGCCGGGCGCGGTAGAGCGACACCAGCTTCCGCAACAGCCGCTCCTCCTCAGGCTCGCTGCCGCTGCTGCTCGGCGCGTCAACAAGCGCCAGCCCAGTGGAGGCGAGCATCTCTACGTCGAATCTCTCTCCTTCGACCGGCGCCCTGGAGCTTGACGCCCAGGGGAGGTTGATGAAGACGCCATCGCTGGCCTTCAAGTAGACGCCTGGCTGGGGCTCTTCGGAGCCTGACGCTGCGGCAGCGGCGGAGGGATCGGCGGTCGGCGTAGCGCCTGGCGCTCCTGCGGCCTCAAGGCCGTCAGTGCGATCGCCAGATCCCCTGCCTGCTTCTGCAGCGGCAGCTTTGGCGGCCTCTTCGCTAGCGGGATCATCAGCGCCGGCTGCTTCCTTGGCGGCAGCGGCGTCGTC
Organism: Triticum monococcum; assembly: GCA_034509565.1. Classification (NCBI taxonomy): domain Eukaryota; kingdom Viridiplantae; phylum Streptophyta; class Magnoliopsida; order Poales; family Poaceae; genus Triticum; species Triticum monococcum. The sequence continues at coordinate 152,982,657 of CM067843.1, read as the reverse complement.
GGTGGCAACCTCTGTCTCCATCGGCTCCGCAACAGATGGATCTGACAGCCGGAAAAGGGAGAAGAGTCAAGAAAATATCCAAAATAAGAAGATCAAAAGAAGAAGAACCCAAGGGAAGTTCTGAAGCGAGAAGATTACTTGTGCCAGATTCTGCAGTCGTGGTCTCCGCCGTCGGGGGGGCTGGTGTTGTCCCTTGCCGGAGAATTCTCCCTTGCCAGAGACTTCTGCCTTGCCGGGGGGCTCTCCCTTGCCGGAGACCTCTCCCTTGCCGGAGGACTTTCCCTTGGCATTTCGGGGGCGGCCTCCAGGCGCTCCTGGTGGGGCTGCTCTGCTCCTACACAAACCAACAATCAGATATTAGCAAAGCAAGAATCTCCATGCGCACCCAACAGCGGAGAGCGAACCATATACTTACGCTGGGGGCTGCTCTAGAGAACAGTTGCCGGGTCGGGAAAAGTTGTCTCAGGCGCATCCCCTGCTGTCGCGGTGGGTTCGTCCTCGATGATAATCACCGGGGCCTTGGCTCTCTTCGCTGCTCTCTGGGCCAGAGTCCTAAGAAGGAATAAGTTCAGAGTAAAGCAGATGAGATACAAGACAAAACGGCAAGAATTGAAGCACTACAAGTACAAAAAGAGCATCTTACTCTTCTTCTTCCTTGTCGGAGCTGAACGCGGAGAAATCAAAGTCCGTCTCACGTCCGGCGCGAGAAGGCGGAGGAGTAGGTTCCGTTGGCCGCTTGGCGGGAACGGTGACGGTGGTCTGAGACAACCCTGCTCCGGCTGCCGCCGCGGCATGAGAAGCGGCATGAGGAGAAGCGGTGGTCCGGGTGGACCCCGCTCCAGTTGCCGCAGCAGCGTGAGGTGCTTCCGCGGCAACAGTGCTTGCGGCGGTGGAGCGTGTCGCGTGGCGCGGCGACTGTCGACTCACCCGCCGCCTCGATACATCCCCGACCTTGCGGAGACGCCTTCTTGGTGGAGATGGGGGCTCTGCTTGCGGCGAGCTGTCTAAGGATGAAGAGGAAGAGGAGTTGATCTCCAACGAGCCGCTCGTATCCTCGGCGCGCTCGCTCGACTCGACGTCACGTCCGGCAAACTCTTTCTCGCCAGCAAGCTCTTTCTTGCTGGCAAGCTCCTCTCGCTCGGCGCGGCTTGCCGCCTCTGCTGCCTCTGCCTCCTCCACGGTGAATCCAAACTCGCCCGCAGCTGCGGCTGCCGCCGCCTCTTCCAGCCTGGTGGCGATGTGTTTCAACTCTGCATCGGTGGTGTCGCGAGTGAGGCCATTCTTTTCATCGGAGCGGATCGGCACTTCTACCAAGCCGTCAAAGAACTCCTGCACGACGTCGTCTGCAGGCTCTTGCCAAGTTGGGACTATTCCATGCGAATCGCACAACAGCATCATTGCACGGATGCGGTCGAGCGCGGAGTTGTTGCACAACGGAACGACGCCCTGCGGCAACCTGAACACTTCGGGATGCTCAGGGTCGTACTTGAACAGCTCCTGGAGCATCGCGTTGAGCTCCAGAACAGTGAAGTTATAGTTGAGGCCCGGACGCAGCCTCATGATATCCGCCGCATTTTTGAACTCCCAGGCAGGCCTCCTTCGTTCCGGCAGGGGGGCGATGCGGCGGCGAAGAAAATCTGTGCCAACAGCACCTACAGTGAGCCCGGCAAGCCTGAGGCGTTGGATCCTGGTGACGGCAATCTTCAGCCTATCGTCTTCCGGGGCCGCGTTGCTCAAATCACTGCCGCGTGCTGCTGGGACTTGGCGCCGGGCTGTAAACGGCTGCGGGTTCTCCTCGACAATCTAGCACCAGTCTGCTCTCCATTCCTCCCACTTGCCGCGGAACTCTCCCTCCAGATAAGAGTCCTTCTTGCCGGCCCTCGAGATCCAGGCGATTCCACCAGATAAAGGCTCTCCTCTCTCTACTCGGGGCATAAAGAAGTGGCGGAAAAGGGCTACATTTGGATGGACTCCGACAAAGTTTTCGCAGAGATGTGCGAAAACGGCCATGGTCAGAACAACATTGGGGGTGAAATCAAGGAGGCAGAACCCATAGGTGTTCATGATATCACAGGAAAACTCAGAGAAAGGCGGGCAGAGCCCGCAGTAGAAGAACACGAGGAAGAAGGGATATCCATTGGGAGCCATTTTCCAAGCGGAGGCTGGAAGTACCTTCGTGCTCGGATGCGCTCGCGTCTCCGTCGACCAGAAGAGGTAGTACTACTCCCTCAGCTCCTTCGCGGCGAGCTTGGGGGGGGGGGAGATTGCCCGCTCCTTTCGCAGCGCCGCAAGCCGCTGCGCCTCGGTCGACTTCACAGCCTTCCCCTTGTCGGCTTTCGGAGCCATGGCGGAAGTGGTGGAGGAGGTCGACGGTGTTGGTGGTGCTGGTGGTGATGGGGGGCAGGGCGCTGCTTTCTTTCAGCTTTGGGAAGACGGGGGAGCGGCGGAGGTTTCCAAGATTGGAATGGCAACTGGCGAATGGGCGCACTACCCCTGTTTCCCCTGCTTATAAGGAGGGAGAGGGCGGACGTTCCACCTTTCCGAATAAAGAAACCACCCACGATCTCTCCCACGACGCCGCATTCAACGCGTGTCGTTCGGGGAGGGCGCAGTGGATACGGAGAGAGATGCGGCGTAACCCAGGTCGCGCGTGCCCGTGCCCTGTTTTGGGCCTGGCCCAACAGCGCTCGGCACCGTGTATGGCCCAGGCCCGGGGCTCCTATCGGTGTACTAGAGTAGGGGTACCCTAGTATCCCGAACTTGTGCACGGGCAGTCGTAGCGTCCCGCGGCAAGGCTTGCCGGGTGACCGCCAAGGTCCTCCGTGGTTCCTTTGGAGCCATTCAAGAACAAAGTATCCAAGCCAAGGAGACAACTTCCCGGCAAGAGGAGCCTGCTGGGAAGGCCAACCAAGGCATCTCAAGAAACTTGCCGCGACGCGCCACGCGTCCCGGCAAGGCCCGGTGAGCGACAAGCTCCCGGACGAGACAAGACAGCAACCCCGGCGAGGCGCTTGCCACGGCAAGCCTCCACTCTGTACCTGCGCTCCAGCACATCCACCAACGTGTCGCTCTGGGACCCTTCCGGGTGTACGTGGCGGGAGGCTGTGCAGCCAGCGGTACACGGTGGCAAGCGGCGCTGACAAGATTGCCATCGTGGCGAGCGGTGGCGTCCCTGGTGGTACCTTTTGCACTATTGGGGCGACGCAGACGGGCATTTAATGCCCTTGTCCCCTGCCGTCGGGGTTAGTTATGATACACTGTAGTAGGCGGCAGTGCCAACCGCAACGCCTTTTCCATTTTTAACCTTGTCTACATTGCCACCTGTCGGTGACCATTTGAGCATATAAAAGGAGGCCCATGCGCAATGTAGAAGGGCAGTCAGTCGAAAGAACACTCACGCTCGGTCTCGTTAGCTGCTGGTGGGTACTGTAGCACCCAGCGCTCCCGAGCAAGAACTCAATACAAACCACAAAGCAGGAGTAGGGTTTTACGCATTCGTGCGGCCCGAACCTGCGTAAACTGCTCGTGTGCTTCGCCTCGATCTGCTCTTCGTGCGATCTCCGCCCCCCTACCGAACCGAAAGGGGCTCGGTCCGCTGGTCCAATAGGTGTTCGTGGATTAGTCCCCCGACAATATATATAATCCTAAGACTCAGAACATTTTTTTCTAGACTCAACAACGTCAGCGATTCGATCAAGCAGGGGGCTCCTAAGTCGGGGATGGCTCTGATACCAACTTGTAACCCCCACGATGCCGCTATAGCTCCCACGTGTCGAGGCACGACTTAGAGATATAACCACATAGTGGTTTTGTCGCAAGAAGGGTCATCTTCACAAACATCCCATGTAATGAATAAGACTGGGATAAAATAGAGTTGGCTTACACTCGCCACGTCACACAATACATAAATTAATCATACATCATCCAAATACACTCATAGACCGACTACGGTCAGATCTGAATAAAAGGAAGATAAACCCCAAATGCTAGATCCCTGATCGTCCTAACTGGGCTCCACTATTGAACATCAGGAAATGACACATAGTAACGACCAAGGTCCTCATCGAATTCTGACTTGAGTTCGGTAGCATCACCTGCACTGGTATCATCAGCACCTGCAACTGTTTGGAAGTATCCGTGAGTCACGAGGACTCAGCAATCTCACACCTGCTAGATCAAGAGTATTTAAGCTTATGGGTAGGATAAGGTAATGAGGTGGAGCTGCATCAAGCTCTAAGCAAATATAGTGGCTAACATACGCAAATAAGAGTAAGAGGAGAAGCTACGCAACGGTCATGAAGCTAGAAGTGATCAAGAAGTGATCCTGAAACTACTTACGTTCAAACATAACCCAAAACTGTGTTCACTTCCTGGACTCCACCAAAAAAGATACCATCACGGCTATGCACGTGGTTGATGCATTTTAATTAAGTCAAGTGTCAAGTTCTCTACAACCGGATATTAACAAATTCCCATCTGCCACGTAAGGACGGGCATGGCTCTCGAAAGTTTATACCCTGCAGGGGTGTCCCAACTTAGCCCATCACAAGCTCTCATGATCAACGAAGGATATTCCTTCTCCCGAAAAGGCCCGTTCAGTCTCGGAATCCCGGTTACAAGAAATTTCGACAATGGGAACACAAGACCAGCAAAGCCGCCCGCTGTGCCATCAAATCCCGATAGGAGTGGCACATATCTTGTTCTCAGGGCACACAGGATGGGCTAGACATCGGGTTGGCATAGACCCTGGTTGCCCAGGGGGCGCCAGACATCGCCCAGGTTGTACCAACACTCAGAGGAGCACTGGCCCAGGGATTTAAAATAAAGATGACCCTCGGGTCTGCAGAACCCAAGGGAAAAGGCTTAGGTAGGCAAATGTAAAACCAATGTTGGGCCTTGCTGGAGGATTTTTATTCAAGGCGAACTGTCAAGGGGGTCCCATATCCCCAACCGCATAAGGAACGCAAAATCAAGGAACATAACACCGGTATGATGGAAACTAGGGCGGCATGAGTGGAACAAAACACTAGGCATAAGGCCGAGCCTTCCACCCTTTACCAAGTATATAGATGCATTAATAAAATAAGAGATATAGTGATATCCCAACATATCCATGTTCCAACATGAAACAAACTTCAACTTCACCTGCAACTAACAATGCTATAAGACAGGCTAAGCAAAAGCGGTAACATAGCCAAACAACAGTTTGCTAGGAAGGTGGGTTAGAGGCTGGACATGGCAACATGGGAGGCATGGTATAACAAGTGATAGGTAGCGCGACATAGCGATAGAACGAGCAACTAGCAAGCAAAGATAGTAGTGATATCAAGGGTAATAGTCATATTGCCTAAGATACCGCACGGAAGAAGAACAAGTCCATGAAGAAAACAAATGGACGTAGTCTAACGAATCCTCACAACTCCGGATTGAAACCAAAGCTAACGAGAGAAGCAAACCAGAAAGAAGCAAGCAACATGGTAAACACACAAGCATAAACATGGCATGATGCACAACCAAGGATGATGCACGTCCGGTTTAAATATGCATTGCATGGCAAAGTGCACAAACAAAACTACAAGTTAAGTGGAGCTCAACATGTAACAAGATGCATGTTGACGAAACAGCACATTCGATTATTTAGTTCACTCCAGGTTAACCGTTGGGGCATCAAACGACCTCCAAATGGAACGAAATTTGACAGGAGGCCTGTCGGTGATGTACTAAGGCCACTCAACAAATCTCGACCCATTCCGAGAAAGTTTTTCTCCTACTCACGAAACAAGATTGCAGGGGTGAAACGGGGCCACGAGAGAGCGTCGGATTGCGAAATGGGCAACGGGAAAATGACCAAATGCACGAGACGATCATGAATGAAAATGAGATGTACATGATGACATGATATGAAATGCATGTCATGAACAAAATGCAAAACGAAAGACAAAAACCCAACCACGGAGGGAATTTCATATCACATAGCCAAAAATGGCAAGAGTCAGAGTTACAAATATGGAAAGTTACATGTGGGGTGTTACACCGGGGCGGCGGCGGACCGGCGGTGGTGAGTGGTTTCGAGGCGGGCGGGGCGGCGCTCTGCCGGCCGCGGGCAGCGGGGAGCAGCGGTTTGGCCGGTGGTGGCTGGCAGCTCAGGGGGTTTAGGTTGAAGATGAACTGCTACATGAGGAGTTGCCCCGGCTCTCGCAAGCACTACTGCTACAGCTTTTTTGCTACTAGTGCGTTCAGTTTCGATAATAAAATTCAGTTTCAACAACAAATTCAGTTTCAACAGTTAAGTTCAATTTCGGCAGTTAAATTCAGTTTCGACAGTTAAGTTCGGAGATGAGCGGCTGATGTATTTTACATATAGCACTTTGTGGTTATGTATTTTTCTTCATCTATTGGAGATGCTATTAGAATTCCACTCAGGTTAACGTTGTCTCTCTTGTCCTACTTCAGCCTCGGCGTCGTACAACTCACCGGAGCTGTTCCAACGACGAAACCCTACATCATAGCGGAGCAGTATGAGGGAGTCCTGGACTAATGGGTCCTCGAGCGTCCGACCTGTTGGACATGGGCCGGACTGATGGGCTACGAAGATACAAGACCGAAGACTCCCACCCATGTCTATATGGGGCTCTCCTTGGCGTGCATAGCAAGCTTTGCGTTCGGGTATGAAGATTCCTTTCTTTGTAACCGACTTTGTATAACCCTAGTCCCCTCCAGTGTCTATATAAACCGGATGGCTTATTCCGTAGAGACGATCATAATCACATAGGCAAGACTTCTAGGGTTTTAGCCATTGCGATCTCGTGGTAGATCAACTCTTGTAACCCCCATACTCATCAATATTAATCAAGCAGGACGTAGAGTTTTACCTCCATAAAGAGGGCCCGAATCCGGGTAAAACATCATGTCCCTTGTCTCCTGTTACCATCAACCTCAGACGCACAGTTCGGGACCCCCCTACCCGAGATCCGCCAGTTTTGACACCGACATTCGTGCTTTCATTGAGAGTTCCGCTATGCCGTCGTCATAAGGTTCAATGGCCCCATCCATCATCTACAACAACGCTGCTAGGGGGATGTCTTTCTCCCTGGCCAGATCTTCGAAATTCGGCGGCTTCGCACTGCGGGCCAACTCGCTTGGACATCTAGAGCAGAACGACAGCTACACCCCTGGCCGTCAGGTCAGGTTTGGAAGCTTGAACTGCATCGTTGATATTCGTGGAGACTTGATCTTCAACGGATTTGAGCCCATGGCAGCTGCTCCCTGCCACCACGATGAACTTGACCTAAATCTGTCATCGGACCATACACGGGAGATTGCGCCTGTAAGCGCTCTGGCCCTGGATTCCGAGCAGCTTGCGCCATCCAAAGACGGGAAGCTCAACCCCGCTACCGAAGCCATAGACTCAGCGGCGTTGGAGTCTCACATAGACCTAACTTTGAGCGAGGTCTGCGTCACTGGACCCCCGGACTCATCTCCGGTCATTGGTTCCGAACTTCGTGCATCCGCGTCCGACGAGCCTTACCACACGCCGGTCCTCGAATTCAGTTCCGCGGACATCTTCCAGCACTAAACTTTAGGCGATGTGCTAAACTCATTAAAAACCCTCTCTTTAGCAGGGGACTCACAGCCGAATTATATCCAGTTTAACTGGGGGCTAATGACGGGGAATTTCGCGCCCACCCACCTCCCACTTAATAGCCACTATCAAAGATCAAACCAACATGCTCGACTATGACTCCAGAGACATCGATGGTATGGACGATGATGCCGAAAATGAGCAGTCCCAAAACGCGCCATTTACCAGGCGCTGGACGGCCACCTCCTCCTACGACGTGTACATGGTGGACACACCCAAAGAAATCAACAGCGATGACAAAGAAGACCCAGTGGAAGATAAACCTCCCGAGACATAGCCAAAGTGCCGACGCCAGCGGCGCCATTTTATGTCACGCCGTGAGAAAGACAGCAATACCGGCACAGGAGAAAATAATACTATAGATGATGCCGAAGACAAAGAAGACCCCATTGAGCCAACTGCCGGACAGGACCAACGGGAAGATGGGCGCGTCAGCCCTGACGAACAGGCCATGCACGAAGACTCGGAGGACAGTAATTATCGCCCACACTCCAAGGATGAGGTGAGCCTCGGCGACGAGGATTTTATCGTGCCTGAGGAACCTCTCGAGCAGGAGCGCTTTAAGCACCGGCTAATAGCCACTACAAGGAGCCTGAAAAAGAATTAGCAACAGCTTCAAGCTGATTACGATTTGCTCAATGATAAATGGACTAACATCCTGGCAGCCGAGGAATACGGCCGTGAGTGACCACCCAAAAGTTACCAGAAGCGCAAATTACTACCTCAATTGGATGATGAGGCATTGGAGCCCGTGCCATCAGCACACAATGCGGCTGACCAACCACCACGTGGTCGGGACAAAGCGGCGACCCAAGCCAAACACCAGCCCGTACTACCTCGCTGTAAAAGCAGGGATAAAATAGCTCGGGCATATACATATGACCTTCAGCAAAACCTGGACAGTAGAGCAGGACATGCCAGATCGATCTATGGATCACTGGGGTGTGCCCCGACAAGCGACGGCAGCTATCTATTCGGACATGATAAGCTTAATCATTTGCGAACCGAGTGCTGCAGACGAACTCCATCTGAGCTACGTCGCGATGTGGCCTGATATAGAGGCGTCGTACACCATCTTTGCTTCATTGATGATGTAATGGCGCACGAATTCCCAGGGTGGTTTAAACCCATGAATATCGAATCATATGATGGAACAACCGATCCCGTGGTATGGATTGAAGATTTTCTTCTCCATATCCACATGGCCCGCGGTGATGATCTCCACGCCATCAAATACCTCCCATTAAAACTAAAGGGACCAGTGCTGCACTGGCTCAGCTGGCTTCCAGAGAACTCCATTGGCATCTGGGAAGACCTGGAAGACGCCTTTCGCATAACTTCCAAGGTACATATGTCCGGCCACCAGATGCCGATGACTTAAGTCACATCACCCAGCAGCCCAGAGAGTCAGCTAGGAAGCTCTGGACTAAATTCCTAATTAAAAAGAACCAAATTGTCGATTATCCGGACGCCGAAGCCCTCGCGGCCTTCAGACACAGCGTCCGAGATGAGTGGCTCGCCCGCCACCTCGGTCAAGAAAAACTAAAGTCCATGACAACACTTACCACTCTATTGACCCGCTTTTGCGCGAGCGAAGACAGTTCGCTCGCTCGTAGAAGCAACAGCACCGGTGATCTAGGCACTTCTGAAGTCCGAGACAGCAATGGCAAGCCACGACGCAAAAACAGAAACGTCGCAATCATAGAGAAAGAATGCAAGACACAACGTCCAACGCCGGATTCAGCGGCTCCAAACCCAGTGAAGGGAAAAAGCCATTCAAGGCACATAGAGACGGATCATCCAATCTAAACAAAAGACTGGATCGGCCCTGCCAGATTCATGGCACCCCCGATAAACCAGCTATTCACACCAACAGAAGTTGTTGCATCTTCAAACAAACTGGCAAGCTTAATGCCGAACACAAGGGGAAGGGGCTGCCCAGTGACAGCGATGACGAAGAGACTCACCAGCCGAATACTGGGGGTAAGAAACAATTCCCCCCCAAAGTAAAAACTGTAAATATGGTATACGCAACGCACACCCCTACAGGGGAACGCAGGCACGCACTACGGGACGCATATGCCATAGAGCCGTTTTCCCCAAAATTTCTCCATATCTGTCCCAATGGTTCGGCGGCTCTGATCATTGATCCAATTATCGATGGGTTCCATCTCACGAAAGTACTTATGGATGGCGATAGTAGCCTTAATCTACTCTACCAAGACACTGTCCGCAAAATAGGCATCGATCCTTCAAGAATCATGCCCACCACAGCTACCCTCAAGGGAGAAGTATTCGGCATAGAAGCTCACTCTAGGGGCTCCATCACACTGGAAGTCGTTTCTGGTTCGCTGAACAACTTCTAAAGCAAAGCCTTGACCTTTGATATTGTCCCGTTCCGTAGTAGCTACCATGCACTTCTGGGCCATACCGCTTTTGCTCGATTTAATGCGGTCCCGCTCTATGCCCGCACAAAACTTAAGATGCCCGGTCCATGCGGCGTCATAACAATAAATGGAAATACGGAGCAGTCCCTCCGTACGGAGAGTCATACTATGGCCACCACAGTTGAAGTACTAAGTGGCCTCATCAAGCCGCATATCTCATTGGCCATTAAGCCATCGGCCTCTATTAAATGGTGCCGATCAATCTCATAGCTGGATTAGCAGTTCGGCCTCCATCGTTCGCCTCATATACCCGCGAAGTCCGTAACGCGCGTACATAATGATGTACTTAGAATACCCTGGTCATTGGCAAAGGCACAATAAGGACAAGCCTACAAGCTCACTCATATCCTCCTTTTCTTTTCTTTTCTAATTATTTTTTATCTTTTACCACAGGTGGCACAAAGACGGGTCATCTCATGGACTCTTTCGGAGTTCAGCCCCGTTCACCTACCCAAAGGCTATTCCTGTCAAAGAGTCCTTTCACCGAGGCAAGGCGGCGCCGATGTGCGACAGGACGTCCAAGTAATTCTTAGTAGACCATAATCTCTATTTAGAGCCTGTAAAGTGCCTTCTCCCTCAACCTTCGACCACCGGCATGTCAAATAGCATGGGTCGTGGCGTTATTATCTGTAAAATGGCAATTGATGTATCAATCAGGTCCTAGTGAACATAATCTATATTCAGTATTCCTCCCTCTTTAAAAAAGAACTGAATCTTGCTTCTTTGATTGTTTCACACACGCACCTCGGCACAAATTGCCAGGGGCTCAATATGGGAACAAATAAATTGCCAGCAAGTCTGAACATCTTTATAGCACACTTCGGCGTCACAAGTTCGGCCTTATATACATCAGCTCCGAATCATGTCTTTGGTCAATAGTTGGGTTGCCCAGCTCCTGTGCTTACTAAATTACGTTCCGCTCTATCGGCTAGGGTAGTAAAGGGAGAACTACTGTGATTTGTTTCCTAGTTTATCCGGATGAGCACCTCAGTAGAGAAAGCCGAAAACTGACTGTCATGATGCGGCGAGAGCTGGTCAACCACTCGATGACTTATCAGAATCTTCTGCGATTCCTTCCGTATTCACGAAGGACCGTTCTTCCGGTCAACTATGTAACGCACCGTATTCGGAGAACCGCGTACATACCAGGGGCTATATCATAGACCCACCATCAAACTCCTATGGCTAAGTGAAAGTGTTAAAGCCCTATAGTCTGATTGCCTAGTTCGCTGCATTAAGACCTCCTTCATGGACCAAGACGTTGGGTCAAGAGTGATCAAGTGCTTTTCCGAACACCCCTGTATTTTATGCGAGGGGCCTGAAAAACTTTCAGATTATACAAAAACGGCCGCACAGGAGGAGCCAAAACTTTTAGGCATAGCCTGAAAATATCATCATATTGTTTTTACAATTCTGGAAAATTCACTCGAAAACTATATCCTTTGAGCACTGAACCTCTATTAAGCGTGCGCCCTCTAGGATATCTTCAAAATAATACTCCGGCGTGTGTTTGTCCTTGCCCCCGGGCAGACTCTTCGCTGCAATATCAGTGGCCTTCATCTTCGCCCAATACGTCTTGACACGAGCAAAGGCCATCTATGCACCTTCAATGCACGCCGATCGTTTCATGACGTCGATACGCGGCACCACATCCATTAGCCGCTACACTGAACCGAAATAGCTATTTGGAATTGGTTCAGTCGGCCACAGCCGGACCACGACATCCATCATGGCAGAACCAGATATCTTGTGGAGCTCGGCCCATTGGGCCATCTGTTCGTTCAGAAATAGCGGGCTCTTTGGCGTGCCGAATTGTGTCTAGAAAAGCTTCTCCTTTGCATACCCCTCTTGCACTTGGTAAAATTGCGCTGCATTTGAAGCGCTCTTCGGCAAGTCCAAGAATGCGTCTAGAGAGCTCCATATTTGTTTAAGCGGGGCATATTTAGGATCGCCAAATTTAGTCTATAATAAGAAAGGCTTATCGGCCGCTATTTCCCTAGCTTGCCGGATATCCTCCCGAGCCGCCCTAGACTCGGATCGTGCTTCCCTTGCCTCTCGTAAGGCATTGTCAAGATCGGCCATTTTGGCTTTGTTATCCCTCTCCAGGAACTCGCACCGGGCAGTGGCTTCCTTTAGCTCGCGCGCCATGGTAGATATTCTCTCCTCGCACTGGCGCCGAGCAGCCTGTTCGGGTTTTAACTCATCAGCTGCCTTCTAGGCTGCCACATTACTCATCCAGGCTTGCTCCTTGGCTCGGGCAAGTTCATCCCAAAGGGCATCCACCGCAGCAGCACTATCTGCAGTTATGTATGTCTTAGTATATAATACTTAGCCTCATGCTCATGTTATTATACATACATACACTGACTACCTCAAAACATAGCTTGCACTTCGTCGAGCCGCCTGTTAATAAGCATGACGTCATCATTCGCCGCATAAAGTTTTTTCTCCAGACCTACAACCTCTGTAGTGTATGCAGTCGTTGTGGACGTAACAACCTGTGTTCCAATTAATCAGATTATTTCCCGGGCATATCTTTTTTCAATCCACTGATTGCCTCCTTTTGGACGCCAACCAGCGTCTCAGGGGATACTATCTATACACAGGTACATTTTGCGTATGGAGCACAATCAAAAATATTACATTATGTACCTCAAAGCCTCTTAGCAGGCCCTTGAAAGCTTCATTCAATCCACTTTTCACGGACATAATCCTCTCAACCACCGTACCCATCAGGGGACGATGTTCCTCCTCCAAGACGGTCGAATACCGCAACATGTCCATCAGTGTATCCGGTGCCTCCGGATCTCGGGAAGCAGCTGTGGGAGTCCGGACTCCCATTGAAGGGATTTGTTCGTCTGACCCTAGAGTCGTATCCGGCTATAAGCCAGATAGTCCGGGGCCTTTATTGTTGGTCTCCACACACCCCGGACCATGGGCGACCGATGTTTCACCTTGGGGCCTTGTCTTCATTATCCTCTGCACCACTTGTTGATCGGGAGAGATCCTCCAGGACGACACCTCGAAGTCATCCGCCCTATTGGGCGGGGAATCCTGTGGAGGCGTGTCGCTTTCCATCATCTCCGGAAGAAGATCCCCTGAAGGGGATTGTTGAGGAAGACTGCGTAACGGACTACAGAACATGTATTCTAGATGTTATCCTTTTGAACAGGAAAAGGAACGGGACATGTTTAAATCACCCTTGTTCACTTATGATTCGGCTAAAGGCCCGTCCTTACGGGGGAACTGCGCGGCAATGTCATCTTCTGAACCCGAACCGCCTGATAGGAGCGTCTTACACTGCTTAGGAGCCTATACCTCCCGACCTGTGGGGGTGGCCCTTTTCTTACCATGATGAGGAAGGATGTTAGCTTCTCCTTCTCTTTTATCTTCGGAAGAGGGAACCTTAACCTCTCCGGACACAGTGTTTGGTGTACCTTCGGAATGGAGGACACCTTAGGCCTTCCTGCTATCCTCATTGTACTCTTTCACCGGCACCTGGAATGGTGCCGGGACCAGCATCCTTGTTAACACAGGACTAGCTAAATCTTCGGGAAGAGGAGCCGAACACCTAATTCACTCCGCCTTCTTCGTCCAGCCCTGGAAAAAGATAGTTTTCTCAGTATCTTATCACGGGATATTTAATTATGCGGTGTCCAGGAGTCAAGTGCTAACCGAGGTATCCGGATGATTGCAGTCAAGGCTGATGTCCTCGGTGTTGTCCGGCCACTGTTTTCGTGTCCCAAAAAATAACTTCCACATTCCTCTGTGTGTCATGCCGAAGAAGTGCTGAAGGGTTCATGGTCCTTCTGGATTAAACTCCCAGATATGGAGGGGCCGTCGCTGGCACGGGAGGACCCGGTGGACTAACATTACTTGAATCACGTCGATGAGATCGGTGTCCTTCTCAAGGAGACTCCGGATGTGGCTCTGTAGAGTCTGCACTTTGTCGATTGATTCCCAGCCCAGCCCCTTATTGATCCATGAAGCGAGTTGAATTGGAGGGCCGAATCGGAACGCAAGTGTAGCTGGCCACTTGGTACCACGGGGTTCAGTGATGTAAAACCACTCCCGCTGCCATAAGTTGGAAGATTCTGAGAAGGATCCCTTTAGCCAAAGAGCGTTAGTGAGCTTGCTCACGGTGGCGCCACCACACTCCGCTTGTTTCCCCTCGATCACCTTCGGCTTCACATTAAAGGTCTTGAGCCATAAGCCGAAGTGTGGGGGAATACGGAGAAAGGCCTCGCCCATGACGATGAACACCAAGGTGAGAAGAAAAGTGTCCGAGGCTAGATCGTGAAAATCTAGCCGGTAATATAAAATGAGCCCCCGAACAAAGGGTTGAAGAGCGAACCCTAGCCCTCGGAGGAAGTGGGAGATGAATACAACCCTCTCGCTGGATCTGGGGTAGGAATAACCTGCCCTTGAGTAGGAAGCCTATGGGGGATTTCCACGGTCAAGTACCTTGCCACCCGGAGCTTCGCAATATCCTCCTCTGTGACAGAGGAAGCCACCCACCAGCCTTGAAGGCTAGGTTCGAACATGATTGGGAAGCTCAAAGCACTTAGATTGAACCTTGGGTGCTAGAACTCGAGGTTGGAGAGGTTGAGGAAAGGGTTGGCGTAAAGGAGAAAGACGGGTCGTAGCCCCATTCTAAAGACGATGAATATCGAACGTCTCCACCTAGGCCTTAAAACCTGCCTATTCCTAAGGAATCATGCCAACAAAATGGTTGGGATACCCAAGCCCGTATTGATAAGAATCCCGCGATAAGGGGACACGATCTGTGCTTCAACAAAACATGCCAATAAACCGCGTCTCGGAACATGGAGCGACAGGCTAAAAACGGCTTGAAATAATAACCGGGCAGGGACGTGATGTCACGTTACAAAAAGATTGTCAGCAGATTGGACTCGTGAAATATTATATTCTCTGTGGTGGTGTGTGGTACTTGTTTTGTAGACCCGGACATGTTCTTTGTGTTCGAAGGCTATTTTGGAGTATTCAGAGGAGGAACCCACATTGCAATGCTAAAGACATTTTGCGTGCCGGACACCTCGTTATTGAAGCCTGGTTCAGGGGCTACTGAGGTAGTCCTGGACTAAGGGGTCCTCGGGTGTCCGACCTGTTGGACATGGGCCGAACTGATGGGCTACGAATATACAAGACCGAAGACTCTCACCCATGTCCAGATGGGACTCTCGCATTCGGATATGAAGATTCCTTTCTTTGTAACCGACTCTGTATAACCCTAGTCCCCTCCGGTGTTTATATAAACTAGAGGGCTTATTCCGTAGAGATGATCATAATCACATAGGCTAGACTTCTAGGGTTTTAGCCATTGCGATCTCGAGGTAGATCAATTCTTGTAACCCCCATACTCATCAATATTTATCAAGCAGGAGGTAGGGTTTTACCTCCATCAAGAGGGCTCGAACCTGGGTAAAACATCGTGCCCCCTGTCTCCTGTTACCATCAACCTCAGATGCACAGTTCGGGACCCCCTACCTGAGATCCGCCGGTTTCGACACCGACACAGTACCCAGCACTCCATCTCCAGACGCCAAAGATCTTCTTCCCCTCCTACGACAACCAAGTCAGCTGGAGCATCCTCACCGACCAACCCAACCACGCTGAGATCAACATGGCTTGGCCAAAGAGGTTGTACACTTGTTGCATCTCTTTTTTACTCTACATGTTATACATATTGTCCACTGAGCACACATAGTAACGTGAAATACGATTATTTTATCCTACTATATGACAAGCAGTGAGGAACCAGGCAACTTAGCTATCCACGATGGACTCTCTTGAACATCATCATTATTTATCTCTACGCATTTGAGCTGTGCATTTTTCGATGGGCCTGGGAGTTGAGCTAGTAGGGCAGTGGCCTGGGTCCAAAGTAGTAGAATTAGCATAAAACTATTTTTTGAGTGTAGGCTTTTCCTTGCTCTAGCCTACCTACTAGAATCGCCAGCGCTTGAAAGGAAAAGTGAAGGAAAAACATAGGAACTGGAAAGTTTCCTATGGTACTACTATTCATGCATTTGGTTCAAAGGAATGGAGCAAAGGAAAACTGTAGGATTTGTTCCTTTAGTGTCTCCTTGAAAGAAAAACCATAGGAATTTTAATTTCCACTTGTCCTCCTTTTCAAATTCCTATTCATAAAGCACAAGACTATGAGATAGTAGTATAATAGCATTATAAGCGTACATTTTCTTGTGGTTGGACTTAATCTCACCATGCTTCTTTGCATCCTGTGATCTTCCAATTCTTCTAAACCAAACACCCAGATTGGCAGAAATCCTGTGATTTTAAATTCTCTGTTTTGCACATGCATTCCTATCTTATTCCTGTCTATTTCCTATCTCTTATTGTTAGAATCCTCAAATTCAAACAAGCCCTTACACAATTAATTGTGTTATAGATATGTGTCAAAGAAAAGCTTGTGTCGTTTGTCCTGCTCCTGCTGGATTGTGTTCCACCCCAGCTCAGCTGCTTGAAAGACGGAAGGGTTCACCATGCTACCTCTTGAGCACTGCGTTGGATTTGCACGAAGAGGAGAGGATGATGCAGCAAAGTAGCGTAAGTATTTCCCTTAGTTTTTGAGAACCAAGGTATCAATCCAGTAGGAGGCTACGCGTGAGTCCCTCGTACCTACGCAAAAATAATAGCTCAACGCAACCAACGCGCTTAGGGGATGTCAATCCCTTCACGGTCACTTACGAAAGTGAGATCTAATAGAGACGATAAATAATATTTTTGGTATTTTTGGTATAGACATGCAAAGTGAAAAGTAAAAGGCAAAGTAAAAGCAAAGCAATAATAAAGTGATGGAGATTGATATGATGAGAAAGAGACCCAGGGGCCATAGGTTTCACTAGAGGCTTCTCTCAAGATCATAAGTATTCTACGGTGGGTGAACAAATTACTGTTGAGCAATTGACAGAATTGAGCTTAGTTATGAGAATATCTAGGTATGATCATGTATATAGGCATCACGTCCGAGACAAGTAGACCGACTCATGCCTGCATCTACTACTATTACTCCACTCATCGACCGCTATCCAGCATGCATCTAGAGTATTAAGTTAAAAACAGAGTAACGCCTTAAGCAAGATGACATGATGTAGAGGGATAGTTTCATGCAATATGATAAAAACCCCATCTTGTTATCCTCAATGGCAACAATATAATACATGCCTTGCTGCCCCTTCTGTCATTGGGAAAGGACACCACAAGATCGAACCCAAAGCTAAGCTCTTCTCCCATGGCAAGAACAACCAATCTAGTAGGCCAAACCAAACTTATAATTCGAAGAGACTTGCAAAGATAACCAATCATACATAAAAGAATTCAGAGAAGATTCAAATATTATTCATAGATAATTGGATCATAAACCCACAATTCATCGGTCTCAACAAACACACCACAAAAAGAAGATTACATCGAATAGATCTCCACGAGAGAGGGGGAGAACATTGTATTGAGATCCAAAAAGAGAGAAGAAGCCATCTAGCTACCTACTATGGACCAGTAGGTCTGAAGTAAACTACTCACACTTCATCGGAGGGGCTTGGATGATGATGTAGTAGCCCTCCGTGATCGATTCCCCTTCCGGCGGATCTTTGGAACAGGTCCCAAGATGGGATATCGTGGATACAGAAAGTTGCGACGGTGGAATTAGGTTTTTGGCTCCGTCCCTGATCATTTGGGGGTACGTAGGTATATATAGGAGGAAGGAGTATGTCGGTGGAGCTTCGAGGGGCCCACGAGGCAGGGGGGCGCCCTCCACCCTCGTGACCACCTCGTGGCTTTCTTGACGGAGGGTCCAAGTCTCCTGGATCTTATCTGATGAGAAAAGCACGTTTCCGAAGATTTCGTTCCGTTTGGACTCTGTTTGAAATTCTGTTTCTCCGAAACACTGAAATAGGCAAAAAAAACAGCAATTATGGGTTGGGCCTCCGGTTAATAGGTTAGTCCCAAAAATAATATAAAAGTGGAAAATAAAGCCCAATATGGTCCAAAACAGTAGATAATATAGCATGGAGCAATCAAAAATTATAGATACGTTGGAGACGTATCAAGCATCCCCAAGCTTAATTCCTCCTCATCCTTGAGTAGGTAAATGATAAAAACAGAATTTTTGATGTGGAGTGCTACTTGGCATAATTTTGATGTAATTCTTCTTAATTGTGGTAGGAATATTCAGATCCGAAAGATTTAAGACAAAAGTTCATATTGACATAAAAATGATTATACGTCAAGCATACTAACTAACCAATTATGTCTTCTCAAAATAACATGGCCAAAGAAAGTTCATCCCTACAAAATCATATAGTTTAGTCATGTTTCATTTTCGTCACACATGAATGCTCTCATCATACACAACCTCGATGACAAGCCAAGCAATTGTTTCATACTTTAGTAATCTCAAACCTATAAACTTTCACGCAATATATGAGCGCGAGCCATGGATTTAGCACTACGGGTGGAATAGAAAATAATGAGGGGGTTATGTGGAGAAGACAAAAAATGGAGAAAGTCTCACATCAACGAGGCTAATCAATGGGCTATGGAGATGCCCACCGATTGATGTTAATGCAAGGAGTCGGGACTGCCATGCAACGGATGCACTAGAGCTATAAATGTATGAAAGCTCAACAAAATAAACTAGTGGGTGTGCATCCAACTTGCTTGCTCACGAAAACCTAGGGCACTTGAGGAGGCCCGTTGTTGGAATATACAAGCCAATTTCTATAATGAAAAATTCCCACTAGTATATGAAAGTGATAACATGAGAGACTCTCTACTATGAAGATCATGGTGCTACTTTGAATCACAAGTGTGGTAAAAGGATAGTAACATTGTCCCTTCTCTCTTTTTCTCTCATTTTTTGGGCCTTTCCTTTTTTATGGCCTTTCTTTTTTTGGGCCTTCTCTTTTTTTATGGCCTTTCTCTTTTTTTATTCCTCACTTGGGACAATGCTCTAATAATGATGCTCATCACACTTCTATTTATTTACAACTCAATGATTACAACTCGATACTAGAATAAAGATGACTCTATACGAATGCCTCCGGCGGTGTACCGGGATATGCAATGAATCAAGAGTGACATGTATGAAAGAATTATGAACGGTGGCTTTGCCACAAATACTATGTCAACTACATGATCATGCTAAGCAATATGACAATGATGAATGTGTCATGATGAACGGAATGATGGAAAGTTGCATGGCAATATATCTCGGAATGGCTATGGAAATGCCGTAATAGGTAGGTATGGTGGCTGTTTTGAGGAAGATATAAGGAGGTTTATGTGTGAAAGAGCATATCATATCACGGGGTTTGGATGCACCGGTGAAGTTTGCGCCAACTCTCAATGTGAGAGAGGGCAATGCACGGTACCGAAGAGGCTAGCAAGGATGGAAGGGTAAGAGTGCGTATAATCCATGGACTCAACATTAGTCATAAAGAACTCACATATTTAATTGCAAAAATCTACAAGTCATCAAAAACTTCGGCACTACATGCATGCTCCTAGGGGGATAGATTGGTAGGAAAAGACCATCGCTCGTCCCCGACCGCCACTCATAAGGAAGACAATCAAATCACACCTCATGTTTGAAATTTGTTGCATAACGTTTACCATACGTGCATGCTACGAGACTTGCAAACTTCAACACAAGTATTTCTCAATTTCACAACTACTCAACTAGCACGACTTTGATATTATTACCTCCATATATATCTCAAAACAATCGTCAAGCATCAAACTATTCTTAGTATTCAACACACTCATAAGAAAGTTTTATTATTAATATTGCATCCCAAGCATATTAGGATTTTAAGAAAATTACCATGCTATTAAGACTCTAAAAATAATCTAAGTGAAGCATGAGATATCAATAGTTTCTATAAAACAAATCCACCACCGTGATCTAAAAGAAAATATAAGTGAAGCTATAGAGCAAAACTATAAAACTCAAAAGATATAATTGAAGCACTAGAGTAAAAGTATAGAGCTCAAAAGATATAAGTGAAGCACATAGAGTATTCTATCAAATTCCAAATTATGTATGGCTCTCTCAAAATGTGTGTACAGCAAGGATGATTGTGGTAGACTAACAAGCAAAGACTCAAATCATAAAAGACGCTCCAAGCAAAACACATATCATGTGGTGAATAAAAATATAGCTCCAAGTAAAGTTATAGATAGAAGTACACGAAAGAGGGGATGCCTTCCGGGGCATCCCCAAGCTTTGGATTTTAGGTGTCCTTGGATTATCTTGGGGGTGCCATGGGCATCCCCAATCTTAGGCTCTTGCCACTCCTTGTTCCATGATCCATCAAATCTTTACCCAAAACTTGAAAACTTCACAACACAAAACTTAAAGTAGAAAATCTCATGAGCTCCGTTAGCGAAAGAAAACAAAAGACCACTTCAAGGTACTGTAATGAACTCATTCTTTATTTATATTGGTGTTATACCTACTGCATTACAACTTCTCTATGGTTTATAAACTATTTTACTAGCCATAGATTCATCAAAATAAGCAAACAACACACGAAAAACAGAATCTGTCAAAAACATAACAGTCTGTAGTAATATGTAGCTAGCGCAAGATATGGAACCCCAAAAATTCTAAAATAAATTTGTGGGCGTGAGGAATTTATCTATTAATCATCTGCAAAAAGAATTTACTAGATAGCACCTTCCAAATAAAAATTACAACAGTTCTCGTGAGCCCTAAAGTTTCTGTTTTTTACAGCAAGTTCAACAAGACTTTCCCCAAGTCTTCCCAATGGTTGTACTTGGCAAAAAAAACTAATTAAACACAAAAAACACAACCAAATCAGAGGCTAAATAAATTATTTATTACTAAACAGGAGCAAAAAGCCAGGAATAAAAATAAAATTGGGTTGCCTCCCAACAAGCACTATCGTTTAACGCCCCTAGCTAGGCATAACAAGCAAGAATAGATCTAGGTATTGCGATCTTTGGTATTAGGAAAGAAAAGAGCAAACTTTCTATCTATACAATTAATCCTTCTATTTTGATAAAGCGCATGTCTATTAATGGTAGGATAAATATTAAATATGTTACGGAAATTTCTATCTAGACTAGCCTTCATCTCTTTAATAGATTCATTTTGGTAAGAGAGCAAAAGAGATGTAGATTCAACTTTCTCATTCATGGGGTGACCAAATATGGTTTTAATTTTTTCATAAGTATCTATGACATCCCCTTCAAGAAAACCTTCCTCAAATATAGAATCTAAGACATGCTTAAAATAGGAAGGAAGGGCAATATAAAAGCTTTTTAAGTAGACTTCAATTTGATATTGAGGCACATAAGTAGCCCTTATTCTTAGTAGTCTATACCAAGCATCTTTCAAAGATTCATCAAGTAAATAACAAAAAATTCCAGAATCATCTTCATCAAAATTATTAAGATTCTCATTGATAACTCCGGTAGGTTTTTCCATAGTATTTTTATTTATGAGCTTAGCAAGAACAGAAGGGTTGTCCAAAGTACTAAAACACCGGAGAGGACCCCCTACCCTTTTGGATTCAGACATAGCAGAAGAAAGGCAGGGGAAAAAGAAGGAGGATAGAGAGAGAGGGTGAATAAAACGGCAAGGGTGAAGTGGGGGAGAGGAAAACGAGAGGCAAATGGCAAATAATGTAATGCGGGAGATAGGGATTGTGATGGGTACTTGGTATGTTGACTTTTGCGGAGACTCCCCTGAACGGCACCAGAAATTCTTCTTGCTACCTCTTGAGCACTGCATTCGATTTCCCGGAAGAGGAAAGGATGATGCAGCAAAGTAGCGTAAGTATTTCCCTCAGTTTTTGAGAACCAAGGTATCAATCTGTCGGATTTCGGGTTCCGGCAGACCCTTAAGGTTCGAACACTGGGGTGCGTGCGGAGATTACGTCTTCTAGCTCTCCGTCGCGCAAAGATCTAGACTACTGAAAGAACTGCGCAAGAGACACAAGGTTTATACTGCTTCAGGCCACCGTTGTGGTGTAATACCCTACTCCAGTGTGTGGTGGGTGGATTGCCTCTTGGGGCTTATGATGATGAACAATACAAGGAAGAACAGCCTCGCGAGGGTCTGTTCTTGGCTGGGGTGATGAACTGCTGGGAGGAGTTCAACCACCTTTCTCTCTTTCTCTCTCTCTCTTTCTCTCTCACTACCTTACTCTTACTCGCCCCCTTGCTATGTGGGTGGCCGGTCCTATTTATAGATGCCCTGGCCCTCTTCCCAAATATCGAGCGGGAAGGGAGCCAACAATGGCGGGCTAATTTGAAGGGGGCAGTAAGTATCAACTATCCTGACAAAAGCAGTCTTTGCCTGCGCAAAGCTCTGGTGATGACGCGGTCTTGGGCTCCACGGTGACCTCCATCTCGTAGTCCTCCTCGTCTTGGTCTCGTTGCACCGAAATGGCAACCTTTGCCTGATGCCTCGATACCCCGCGGCTGCGCTTGCCCCCTTTGCACCAAAGAGGAAAGGAGGACGCTGCGCGGGCTGGCACCCGCCTGGCGCCCTGAGTCGTCATGTCTTGCGTCACGGGCACCTCGCGAGGTACCCCGCCTTGATCTCTCCGCCTCCTCGCGAGCCAGCCTGACAATGCCGTGCCTGAGGAAGCTCCATGTCATCCGCCCCGCGAGGCTTGGCCCCTCACGAGGGTCTTGAGTCTTGTGTTGATGAAGATGCACCGTGCTGGGGCCCCTTTGAGCCACGCCGCAGGCCGCAGGCAGGCAAGTCTGGGGACGCCCGTTCCTAGAACACCGACAGTAGCCCCCGGGCCCAAGGCGCGCCCGAACTTGGCCGTGTTGAGAGGCGAAAGGGCAAAGGCGAAGCGCCGCGGGCCCTAACAGCCTGCGGCCTTGGGTGCCTCGTGGCGGTTGATGGGACGTGGGCGGCACTTTTCCCCCACGCCCCCTTATTCTGCGCCCTACTAGGCGGACTTGTAGTTGCATACAGCCGCTCCCCTTCCGGTTGCTCGAGCATCCCCTGTTCTTCCTTCGAACGCCAGCTCCTGCCTCCAATCCAATCTCGAATCTTCCCCCTCCTTCCCATCGCCATGGCTCTAACGAAGAAGGAGGGAGGGAAGAAACCCATGCCTCCGTCTTGTGTGCCGCCATCGGTGGCCCCCGCCGTCGGCCAGTCGACCATACTCAATCAAGAGTGCCTGGGCAAGGTCAGCTTGTCTCTGGCCACCATCTTCAATGAGTGCGGGAGGACGACGGTCTGGGCCGCGCCACACTTCTCCGTGGACAGGATAGCTACCGAGGTCCCATATTTTACCGACGCCTTGTGGGCGGGTCTGGTTCCCCCCTTTTCTGATTTCATCAATGTCGTGCTCTCCCATTATCAGATCCACATGATGCATCTAAGTCCTGAGTCCATCACCCTCCTTTCGGTCTTCGCCTTCATTTGCGAAGCCATGGTGGGCATCCCTCCTTTGGTTGCCTTGCTGCGCCACTTCTTCTCGCTGCATCTTGTCGACCCTACCCAATGTTGGGCGTGCGTGAGCTTCGCTGCCGAGCCTGAGACCGCGGCCTCTGGGATTGACTTCAAGCTCCCCCTGCCCGCGGTTGGGTTCCGCGAGCGGTGGCTATATGTGGACGTAGGGGTGCCCAGCCCCCTGCTATCGGAGCCGACCTCGCCTGCTGTCCCCAATTCGGGTTGGGGCCAGGAGACACTCGAGAGCCCCCGACTTGTCTTCGTCTGGCGCTGCTTCGTGCTCCTGAGGAAGCTCGGCGTGACAGCGCCCAAGGTGGTGAAGGAGTTTCTGTTATGCCGCGTTGCTCCCCTTCAATGCCACTCTCGCCGGATGTGGGCCTTCCGTGGGCACGAGGATAGCATGAGGCTCCAGGAAGAGGACCTGGCTCCTGAGGTGCTCAAGTCGGCGCTCTTGACCTTGGCTGGGGACCCCAACCCCGGCAGCGTCCGGCAGTGAGGGGCCTTGTTGTATCTCTGCCAGAGCAGGGTCGACTTCGTGAAGCAGATGCCCGTCTTTGATGAGTGGGGGCTGTGCTCCGCCGGCCTTCAGGGACCTCGTGAGAATCCAGTGGTGGTGACTGCCCTTCCAATCGGCTAAGGCGACTCCTCCTCAAGTGGCGGAGCAGGGAGGCAGGAGGCACCGGTGGCCGAGGGGGCTCCCGATCAGGTGACATCATCGGGTGATGCTCTCGAGGGGACAACTCCTGGGACCCGTGCCTCTGAGGCTGAGGGTGGCAAGCAGCCGCTCCCAGCGCGCGCCAGGCAGGCGACCCTAACGCGGATCGCTCCGATGCTCCATCTTCGTCGTAGGTTGATCCTTGCGCTCTTCTCTTGGGCCACTTCCGCGTGGACTTTGAGGCCCTCCGGAGGAAAAGGGAGGCCCTGGGTGATGACTTCCCTTGTCGCGTGCTGAAGCGCAGGAAGTACTTCACCACTGACGAGCAAATCTTCTCCCTTTCTGGCTCCTGATCCTCTTGTTGCTTTCACTGATCCTTGCTCCGCAGGCCCCTTCTGGCCGAGCTCGCGGAAGTAGCTGAGGTGCCGCCTCCTTTGGCTTCGCCCCCTCTACCATCCTCAAATGCTCCGAGCAGCTCTGCCCTTGTGGTGAGGGCGACTGAAGGGGTGGACCATCCCGAGGTGCACCGCGGCCCTTCATTCCCCCCGATTTTCCTTCGCGGGCCCTCTCGGGGAATAGCCAGCCTGCCGTGGGCTTCTCGTCTGGTCGTGGACTGCGACTGGTTAAGGCTCCCCCTGCGCCCTTCATCTGGGGACGGGCTGGCTCCAGGCTGGGCTTCTGGTGTGGCGCGCCCAGCCGTCGCGAGGGTGCCAGTCCCCAGCCCCCTGCCCGGAGGAGGAACGATGATTCGTGGCCCCCGACGCTTGATTGGGGTAGATGATGGTGTGGAAGACGTGCTTGAGCGCGCCCGGGAGTGCCGCGCTCGCCGCCAAGGGTTCCTTCGAAGGGCGACCGACGCGGTGAACCTGCTTGGGGAGGAGCTTGCTGACGAAGACGCGCGCCTGGAAGACGAGGGCCTGCGCCTGGCTGCAGGGAGGCGCGAGCTGGAGGCCGCCATCGCCCTTGCGCGCCGTCAGCGTGATCTTGACAATGAAGAGGCGAAGGCGTCGCTGGAGGCCTCTCGGGTGGCCCGATCCCAGGCCACCGAGGAGGCCCGAGGAGCTGACCGACGACGAGAGGCGGCGGAGGAGCGGGCTCGTGAGCTCATGGCCTGGTGCCACTCTCTGGAGGAGCAAGTGGAGCTGCGCGAGTTGGCCTTTGCGTCGATGCGGGTGGCCTCCAGCGACCCAGCTGAGCTCCAGAAGCGTGAAGAAGCGTTGACGCTGGAAGCCGCCGAACGCACCCGCAAGTACGAGCGGCTGGAGACGAGGGAGCGCTTGGTGACGCAGGCGGAGGACGATGTCGCCGCATGGGAAGCTCGTGTCCTGGAGAAGGTCGGACGTCGGGTGGCGATGGCGCGCCAAGACCTCGAGCGCGAGTTCGAGGGGAGGCTGGAGTTGATCTGGGTCGAAGCTGAAGGGAAGACCGCAGCCTTGAGGGCCAAGCGGGAGGAGGCGACGCGGCTGGCCGACGCCTCCCGGGCCGCCCTTGAGGTAGCGCAAGGGGAGCTAGCCGCCTCCCAGGCCGACATGTTCCGTCTTCGCCAGCGGGTGGAGGAGGCTAAGGGCGTCGCACGCCAGAACGCGGATGAGATATGTTAGCGGCAGGTCCTGGAGCACGTGCACGGCCCCATGCTCGCCACGCTCTGGGAGAGGGCTAGCGCAGCCTTGGGCAACATCTGCGAGGCGGCTGTTGGCGAGCCGCACACAGCCAACTACGCTGGCAACCTTCAGTTCTTCACCGCCGTGGTGACGCAGCTAGAGGCGCGGTCGGCTAGGGCCGACAGGTTGGTGGAAGAGAGGAGCCGCGCCTTGCTCGGGCGCGCCTTTTCCCGTGTCTTCTGTCATCTCCTGAACATGGATTCCCACTTCGATTTTGATGCCGTCATCGCCCCAGTTCCCCAGGCCGTCTGAGGTGACCTGGCGCACTGGGTGGAAGACAACGTGGATGCCCTTGTCAGGGCCTTCACTTCGGACGATGACGATGTGATCGTGGCTGATGACGAGTGCGGTGTGGTGAACGGCCCTGACGCCGCTGGTGGCGATGCAGACAACGATGGCGAGTTCGGCGACGCCAGCGACGGCTTGGGAGGTGCTTCCAAGGACGCATTGGGGGATTGGTCCAACTGAGTGTGTATCGCTCCTGTCTTTTTTACCCTACATGAATAGAACTTAGGTTTTTGACCTGATGGCTGTGAGAGCATTTTGGGAGGGAAGCCCCTCATGTAAAACCTGTGTTCATCGTATTAGTAGTTATCATATTGCACGAGCGCCCACGCCTGGTGGTTGGCTGGTTTACCTTTGTTTCGCGCAAGCCCCAAAGCAGCCTGTGGGAGGGCGTGAGGTCTGGGGTGTTCTTTAGTTGAATCCGTAGGATATGAGAGTGTCGTCGGCAGGGAGCTTCACAGGCGTTGGCCTTTTTCACAGGCTCCGGGCCTTTTCCCAAATGCGACGGCTTCACAGGCATTTGCCTTCTTCACAGGCTTTGGGCCTTTTCCTAAACGCGATAGCTTCACAGGCACTCGCCTTGCTTGACAGGCTCTGGGCCTTTTCCAAAACGCGATAGCTTCACAGGCACTCGCCTTGCTTCACAGGCTCTAGGCCTTTTCCAAAACGCGATAGGTTCACAGGCACTCGCCTTGCTTCACAGGCTCTGGGCCTTTTCCAAAACGCGATAGCTTCATAGGGACTCGCCTTGCTTCACAGGCTCTGGGCCTTTTCCAAAACGCGATGGCTTCACAGGCTCTGGGCCTTTTCCCAATAGGACAACCTCCACAGGCACCCGAACATCCTCCCGAGAGGGAGGAACAGCAACAGTTTGGGTTGCGCACGAGCCAGGCCTAACCCAACTCGCGAGGGGCTCGCGAGGGGAGGCAGCTGCGGTGAAGCGGTAACCAGAATGCGAGAAATGGCTCGAACGAGAATAAGCACCCCTTCCCCGAACACACGCAAATCTCAAATTCGAATCCAACTTAAATCCAGCGGGGGAAAAACTACAGCCAAAGGGAAAGGCAATGAAAGAAGACAAAAGGCCGCGTCCAACACCTAATCTAGTCTTGGACGTCTTCTCACCAGCGCGGAGCTAAGTTCTGTCCACTGGGCGTGGGAGGGAGCCCCAGGGCCTGAGGCCGACACCCCTGAGACTCCGGGGCGTGTACAGCCCCACTCATTATTACGTGAGAGTGTCACGGGGCGGTGAGCTTCACAGGCACCGGGCCTTCTTCACAGGTACTGGCCTTGCTTCATATCGCCAGATGAGGGCCCCGCCTTGCGCCACAATCTAGTGCCATCAGCAATGACCGGAACACAGCATGCCGCCCGATGGGGTAGAGCGGTCGCCAGCGGTTCCCCCGACGACCACGGGTCCTCCGCCAGGGGCAGGCCCTGAGGCACCTCCCCAGCAGAGGGCCTACCTCCAGAGAATACCTTGCTCCGAACGCCGTGGTGGTGATGTCGGATCTCAGCCCCTCTCCTGCAGCCCTCTGCACCCTCCTCCCAAGGGGTAGGAGACTGTGGGAGCGGGGCAGCTACTTGCCGCGGCGACCTGCACTTCCTGCGATCCATGGTTAGCGTATACCTGCTCCTGAAGAATTAGCGGTGCCCGATAATCGTCGCCTCCAGCGTGGCCCGCGGGACCGTTCCGGGGCTCCTGGAAAGGCTCAGCTTCTAGTGCCTCATCCCCCCAGCTTGGGCCGAGGAGCGAGCCTTGTCCGTTCTCGTGAGGGTGTCCTTGGTCCATCATGAGGGGCACGTATTCCTCCGGCGCCGTAATCCCAAATGCCACGTCGTGATGCCCCGCATGACATGCGGTCCCGCATGTCATGCCCACTGCGGGGTGGCAACGCGGCCGCCCACTGGGGCCGCGGGTCGCGTTGATTCCTTCTTCTTCGTGGGCCGGGCCGGGGGCAGCGCCGCCGCCGGTCCGGTGCTGACAGCATCGCTGGCGTCGGAGTAGCCTTGGAGCCCGCGGGCGCGCGGCCCACGCGCGGGTCGCCCTGGGCTTGAGATGGGAGCTGGGTGGAGAATGGGTGAGCCCCCGAGGCGGCGAAGCCCAGGAGCTCTGCCACTGGCTCCAGCCACACGTCGTGGCCGCCCTCCAGCAGTCTGCACCGCAGCAGCTCTCGGGCCACCATGAGTGCGGCCCTCGAGTTCGCCTGCTCCCGGCGGGTGTACGGTGTCGTGGTAGCGGCGTGATTGGAGGCCCTTGCTGCCGACCATGCCTGCCGCGGTGTAAGAGTTGTCGAAGTCTGTCTGTGTCGCCCGCGGCCCGCAGCGCCCTGCGAACCGCGAGCTGCCTGGGGTACGGGGTCGCCCGAGGCGAGCGGTTCTGCGCGGGCGGGCCACGCAGCCCATGGGTCGGGGTTGCCCTCCCGGTCGCCGGGCATGGTGATGACGACGCGACGGGGCACGGAGCGGTGGAAGACGAATTCCGGCGCACCCCTACCTGGCGCGCCAAATGTCGGATTTCGGGTTCCGGCAGACCCTTAAGGTTCGAACACTGGGGTGCGCGTGGAGATTATGTCTTCTATCTCTCCGTCTCGCAAAGATCTAGACTACTGAAAGAACTGTGCAAGAGACACAAGGTTTATACTGGTTCGGGCCACCGTTGTGGTGTAATACCCTACTCCAGTGTGTGGTGCGTGGATTGCCTCTTGGGGCTGATGATGATGAACAATACAAGGAAGAACAGCCTCGCTAGTGTCTGTTCTTGGATGGGGTGATGAACTGCTGGGAGGAGTTCAGCCACCTTTCTCTCTTTCTCTCTCTCTCTCTTTCTCTCTCACTACCTTACTCTTACTCGCCCCCTTGCTATGTGGGTGGCCGGTCCTATTTATAGAGGCCCTGGTCCTCTTCCCAAATATCGAGCGGGAAGGGATCCGATAATGGTGGGATAATTTGAAGGGGTACAACAAGTATCAACTATCCTGACAAAAGCAGTCTTCGCCTGCGCAAAGCTCTGGTGATGACGCCGTCTTGGGATCCATGGTGACCTCCGTCTCGTAGTCCTCCTGGTCTTGGTCTCGTTGCACCGAAATGGCAACCTTTGCCTGATGCCTCGGTACCCCGCGGCTGCGCTTGCCCCCTTTGCACCAAAGAGGAAAGGAGGACGCTGCGCGGGCTGGCACCCGCCTGGCGCCCTGAGTCGTCATGGCTTGCGTCACGGGCACCTCGCGAGGTACCCTGCCTTGATCTCTCCGCCTCCTCGCGAGCCAGCCTGACGAGGCCGTGCCTGAGGAAGCTCCGTGTCGTCTGCCCCACAAGGCTTGGCCCCTCGCGAGGGTCTTGAGTCTTGTGTTGATGAAGATGGGTCGTGCTGGGCCCCCTTTGAGCCACGCCGCAGGCCGCAGGCAGGCAAGTCTGGGGACCCCCATTCCCAGAACGCCGACACAATCCAGTAGGAGGCTACACGCAAGTCCCTCGTACCTACACAAAAACAATAGCTCAACGCAACCAACGCGCTTAGGGGTTGTCAATCCCTTCACGGTCACTTACGAAAGTGAGATCTGATAGAGATGATAAATAATATTTTTGGTATTTTTGGTATAGAGATGCAAAGTGAAAAGTAAAAGGAAAAGTAAAAGCAAAGCAATAATAAAGTGATGGAGATTGATATGATGAGAAAGAAACCCGGGGGCCATAGGTTTCACTTGTGGCTTCTCTCAAGAGCATAAGTATTCTATAGTGGGTGAACAAATTACTATTGAGCAATTGACAGAATTGAGCATAGTTATGAGAATATCTAGGTATGATCATGTATATAGGAATCACATCCGAGACAAGTAGACCGACTCATGCCTGCATCTACTACTATTACCCCACTCATCGACCGCTATCCCACATGCATCTAGAGTATTAAGTTAAAAACAGAGTAACGCCTTAAGCAAGATGACATGATTTAGAGGGATAGTTTCATGCAATATGATAAAAACCACATCTTGTTATCCTCGATGGCAACAATACAATACGTGCCTTGCTGCCCCTTCTGTCACTGGGAAAGGACACCGCAAGATCGAACCCAAAGCTAAGCACTTCTCCCATGGCAAGAACAACCAATCTAGTAGGCCAAACCAAACTGATAATTCGAAGAGACTTGCAAAGATAACCAATCATACATAAAAGAATTCAGAGAAGATTCAAATATTATTCATAGATAAACTAGATCATAAACCCACAATTCATCTGTCTCAACAAACACACCACAAAAAGAAGATTACATCGAATAGATCTCCACGAGAGAGGGGGAGAACATTGTATTGAGATCCAAAAAGAGAGAAGAAGCCATCTAGCTACTAACTATGGACCCGTAGGTCTGAAGTAAACTACTCACACTTCATCGGAGGTGCTTGGATGATGATGTAGAAGCCCTCCATGACCGATTCCCCTTCCGGCGGAGCTCCGGGACAGGCCCCAAGTTGGGATCTCATGGATACAGAAAGTTGCAGCGGTGGAATTAGGTTTTTGGCTCCGTCCCCGATCGTTTGGGGGTACGTAGGTATATATAGGAGGAAGGAGTACATCGGTGGAGCTTCGAGGGGCCCACGAGGCAGGGGGGTGCACTGTAGGGGGGTGCCATCCACCCTCGTGACCACCTTGTGGTTTTCTTGACGGAGGGTCCAAGTCTCGTGGATCTTATCTGATGAGAAAATCACGTTTCCAAAGATTTTGTTTCGTTTGGACTCCGTTTGATATTCAGTTTCTCCGAAACACTGAAATAGGCAAAAAAATAGCAATTCTGGGCTGGGCCTCCGGTTAATAGGTTAGTCCCAAAAATAATATAAAAGTGGAAAATAAAGCCCAATATGGTCCAAAACAGTAGATAATATAGCATGGAGCAATAAAAAATTATAGATACGTTGGAGACGTATCACACCACAGCAGGGATCCGCTCTCCAGACTGTCTTTTGCCGCCTCAGATCTTCTTCCCCGCCGCCGGCAGCCACGACAACTGCATTACCATCATCAACTGAGCAGATGGCCTTGTGGACTACACGGGTCCGCAAGAGAGGTTGTACTCTTCCGTGTCTGCTTATGTTATGCATGGCTTAATATGATGGCATGCTACTTTATCGTCGTCTTCACCTACTAGACTCTGAGTCTGGTCCAAACTAATGCTGAAACTTGAGTTTTTAAATGGTTGTGGGGTACATACTGGGTAGAAATTAGTACTATTTGTCTACTATCTGGTTAATCTCGGGTGTCTATGATGAGTTTGATGTTGGGTGCAAACAAACATTAAATGAGCCATTATGTGTATTTTTTTAACTAAAGGTATTATCTACCTACTATCATTGGTTTTGGGTCTATCCACAGTTCGCTACCATCACACTGGATTTGTGCATGCACTCCTTACATAATCTCACTATGTTTTATTCCTATGCA
The DNA here is from genome assembly GCA_034509565.1 of Triticum monococcum. Taxonomy (NCBI): domain Eukaryota; kingdom Viridiplantae; phylum Streptophyta; class Magnoliopsida; order Poales; family Poaceae; genus Triticum; species Triticum monococcum. The sequence goes on along the minus strand of CM067843.1, from coordinate 152,951,051 downwards.
TGTCAGTTATTGTACACAATGGAACTGAACATGTAGAGCAAAAGAGACGAGCCTTGCGTGGCAATAAAATTTCATGCAGACGTCACTCCATGGTGCGTGCAAAGGTAGCCCCCCTCCACCCATTTCGGATTGTAATCAAGAGGAAGATAACTGTTCTAAGGGGGATTCAGAAGGAGAATACCACTCCTATTTACCCCCCGAGGACTTCGCTCTAACTTGGCATGCTGATGTTGGTAATATCATGCATATGGTGCCTTGCATTGCTTACTTTATACATCAAATATGTCATCTGCTTAGTTTAGACATGCTTTGTGTGAATGCCATCTGTTTAGTTTCTTTATCGTATATGTTAAGCATGCAATGCCATCTTGTTTAGCTAGGCATCATATATGTGAATTTTGCAATGCCACCCTGGTTAGCCAGTCATCTTATATGTGAATTATATCATGCCATCATTTATTTATTATGTGTTAAATTTGTCAACAATTTTAGTACATTCAATTACTCTTCATGTGCATCAGCCATTCGGCACGGTCATTTTCTTAGTTTAGACATGCTTTGTGTGAATGCCACCTGTTTAGTGTCTAATTACCATATATGTGAATTATGCAATGCCATCTTGTTGCAAGACATTTTATAAGTGAATTACGCAATGCTATCTTGTTGCAGGGCATTATATATGTGAATTATGCAATGCCATGTTGTTTAGACAATATGTGAATTATATTATACCATCCTTTTTGTATTTCTCATTGCATTTGCCGACAATGTTCGTATATTCAACTACTCTTCATGTGCTTGAGCCATCTTAATTGGTGATGGAGAAATCTGGAGTGAAAACAAGTTCTTTGGAGCAGACATGCTACCTTCTGAGGAAGATATCTTGCTGGTTACAGATAGCTCTTTAGAGGAGGATTCAGAGGCACATGACCAGTCCTATTATCCCCCTGAGGTGTATGCTCAAACTTGGAAGGGTTATATTACTCACAGCATGCATATGTTGTATTGCAATGCTTAGTTTTTACATCATATACACATTATTGAATGACATCTCCTTAGTTGACACATCATATATGCGATTGCCCTCTGCTCACTTGCTTAGTATATAAATCATATATTTGAATTATATCATGCCATGATGTTTACATAGACCGCATTTATCTGAATTATGGCATGTCAACCCATTTTCTAAAGACATAATATAGTTATATCATCTCATCATGTTTACATAGTCATCATATTTTCAATTATGTCATTCTATCCGTGAATTATATCATGCCGTCATGTTTCCATCGATGGCATGTTTGTGATTTATGGCATGCCAACCACTTTAATAGACACATCGTATAGTTATATCATGTCATCCTGTTTACATAGTCATCATATTTTTAAGTATGTCATTCTATCATGTTTAGTTAGCCATCATACATGTGAAATTGTGCCATGCTATCCTTTTTAATTAGCCATCATATATGTGAAATTATGTCCCGCTATTATGTTTGGTTAGACAACATAAATGTGAATTATTGCATGCCTTGTTTTCTTCCCTACTATCCATTGCACCTGTCTATCTTACAATGTCTGTACATTCAATTACTTTTCTTGTTTATCAGCCATTTCAATTGGAGGGTGTGATGGTAGTATCTATGCGAGTAAAAACATGGTGTCCAGAAAAGATCGTGCTACCTGTCGATGCAAATAGAACCACGGTTGTACTTGCCCAAGAACCAGCGCCACCACTCATAACACAGACTCACGCAGATTGTACCCCTACCCAGTTGGACAGAGAACCAGCTACACCCCTTCTAACCCCAACCCCAGAAGATAGTAACCCAGTTATAGTTGATACAGCACCGTCTCCACCACAGAGCACCCAAACACAAGCAGTTAGTAAGGCAACTGCAGTGCCCAAAGCATGAGGACCACCACTCCCAAGTCAACGCTTAAAGCAGAAGAAGAATTGTTCTCAGGTCAGTTTCTGTAGATATGGTTCATACTACTTTGCTCTTGCATCACTGTATTTACTCATGCCAACTAATTTCAAATTTGAAGGATGCAATTAAAACTCCAATGGCGCAATAGGTATGTTTTAAACCTGTTTCTTTAACGTGTTTGCTGTTGTAACTTGCTCTATGTTGATTTCAGTTTCAATTGAATAAACAATTATTTTCTCATGCCATGCACAGTAAAAGTGTTGTTATTGCTATGTAGTTTCCCACACTTATATTCTATCTATGCTGCTTTGTCTTAAATAGATATGATTCGAACTGTCTCTATCTTGATTTGGCAACATAAACTAGAATGATATAGACCATACAGTGACCATACTACATAGATATATGCTCGTTTCATGTTGTTATCCTATCCACCTTACAACTGAACTGGTTTACCAAAATGAGTTTCATATACAACATGGTAAACCTGTGATGTGTTTGTTTGTTTCTCTTTTAGAACGCGGATAAAATATTGGAGAAGAGTACCTCGTTATGCAATGGTAAAGGAAGTAATGCACATAAGGTTCAAGATAGTGAGACATCTCTGTTGGTCTCCAAGAAAGCTGATGAAAACTATATTGAAGATACTGAGAAAACCCCAAAGTCTTGTCTTGATGTAGTGTTCGAGTTACTAGCTACTACTGCTGGCATCAGCTCTTTGAACTCACTACCTAAATCAGTTCAGCTTCTTGAGTCGCAACTTCAAGTTGAAACACATTGATCAGATGTTATGAGACAGGAAGCCGAATTACTAAGGAAGTCCCTACAGAATTCAGATGCATACTTTCTGGTGCAATAGCAAGTGCTGGAGGATTTAAGCGCCAAACGAAAGAAATTAATAAGCTTGTTAAGCCTCTTGCCAACATTATGGGTACCCAGGATATTGTTTCTTGAGCTATTTTGAAGTGGTTTCAGTTCTAAACTTGTTTTGTTGTGGTTCTTATTTGCACTGGTCGCCAACTTTGACAACTAGTGTATATGATTTGTTGCTTTGTTCCCTATATTTGCAATGGTGGCGAACTTTGATGCCCGATGGATGTAATATGTGTAACAGCCATGATAGCCTAGCATAAGATGCTTGCTTATTTATTTCCATGTTGTCTTGTTTATTTGTTTTCTTGTAGTCAGTGCAGTTCTTTTTCCACGGTTTGCTAGTGGCCGCAATAACCAATTTTTTAAAACTATGCCACAATAACCATGGGCTACATATTTACTATAGTTACCATGGGCCTCCTACGGGCCGTAGAAACAATCGGCCTTCTACGGGCCATAGCATCAATGGGATTTCTATGTGCCATAGCATCAATGGGCCTTCGATGCGCCATAGCATCAATGGGCCTTCGACGGGCCTTCTACGGGCCGTATGATCGATCGTCCACACATGAGCCAATAACAAACCGCGTTATGGGCCATAAACGGGCTAGATTTGGAATCGTCCGTTCATGGGACGACAATAACAGGCCGGTGTTAATCGGCCGTATTTGATGATGCTATGAAAACCGCCCAATGGATTAACGGGCCGCAAACGGGCTGAGTGTAACTATGGGCTGAATTTGGCCCACAAGTAGAAAAGGCCAGCAACGGGCCATAAGTAACCGAATGCTGGAAATGAGACCAAGAATAAATGGGCCCTAAGAAGGCCGAAAGATAACACGGGTTGGAAACAGCCCAATGGAATAATGGGCCGTTAATGGGTATAAAGCGATAAACTGTTCATTGCGGGCCAGATTCACCATGGGTCGTTAATGTGCCAAGAGTTACAAATGGCCTCGTATGGGATGAAAGACATCATCGTCCATACATGGGCCGGAAGTTACAATGGGCTGGAATCATATTGGACGTTCCATATGAAGCTACTGGGCTTAATTCCGATAGGTCGTAATGGGCTGTGAGTTAGCGAGCCGTAAATGAGCTATATACAAACAGGCCGTTAACAGGCTTTCCGTGGGCCGGCCCGTTAACTTTTGACCAAGTCAAATGGGCCAGCCTTTTCACCAGAATAGGCCTCTGTTGGGCCGTGCCACGTGTCGACGTATCATAGGTGCCTCATGTCCAATGAATGGATGACATCTGTCCCAACGGTGAGCCAACACGTGTTTCCTCCAGCCAATGAGAATTTTAGACATGGAAAATCCTTATTGGTCCGGGCTGTTAGCGGGTTATTGGATCCAAACCCAGACCCGGTAGCTTAACGGCGACCCGTTATGGTGGATGCCACGTGTCGGTCACCCTTGACGAAAGCACTTCCATGAGGCGCCATTTATCGTCATGGAAGTGGACACTTCCATGATGATAATTTTGGTAATGGCATGGAACACTTGTACAATAGCACAGGTATGACTATCTTGATTATGTCATAAAATTCTCATGGATGTACATGCATGACAGAAAACGTCACCTACTGTGAAAAACACGTATCATCACGGAAGTGTATTTTTTTGTAGTGATTGCTCATTACAAGGCCGGCGCCATGACTGGGGTGCTTCACCCCTGCTGCTCTGCACTGTATTTCGGTATGGCACGTGGACCCGGTAGCTTGATGTACCAGATGTTGGCGAAAGGGACTAGAACATTTATGAAAGCGAGCGCTCCACTCTTACGACGGAGGAGAACATGGCACGGCGTCCTGGTGAACTGTTACTTGTACTGTATAGTAATATAGTACTATAGTTTTGCTGTTTCGCACAATCCATCGATACAAACCCGATTAAACAGGAAAGGGTGGGATTTTTCTAGCACGGTAGATGATACCGGCCATACATTTCAAAGGCAATACTAATGTATGCAAACTGAATAATTAAGTAACAATATGGTATCTAGTAAAACTAAAAACACATATGATTTATTGTGTTAGAATGTAGTAGTAGTGCTGTATTGCATAGTTGTTAGATGTAACATGCGAGAACGTATAGAGATGTAGTTTTGGAGGGCCTACAGAGAGAAAAGCGTAATACGGTGACCAAACTTCAGAATACTCCCATTACGGTCACTATATACGTTTTGCGGTGATGCTACGGTCACTTGGTCACCGTTCAACATCGGATTGCACTCTATTGACCGACCAAATAGTCTGCGTCGCACCATGTTGACTAGTTAAATTGACCATGTTCATTGTGGGTCCCACCTGTCAGTTCGCATAGGAAAAAGGTCAGATAAACACAAATTTACGCAGGCGTGACAAGACTCCAACCCGTGCGGTGGAACCACTTGGTTGTGTATGTGTCTGTCAGGGCCTGATGTGTGTGCATGCACGTGTAGGTTGAGCACTTGAGTGTGAGAGTGTGTGTTGGTCGTGTGGTGTGTGCATGCATGCGTGCGTGTGTGCGTGTGAGTGTTGCGTGCGTGCGTGGCTGTGTGTTTACGTGTGGGTGTTGCGTGCATGCGTGGCTGCATGTGTTATTGTGAGTGTTGCGTGCATACAGTTCGTGTGCATGCGTGCGTGTGTGTATAATCACCACACCAGCTCCTGTGTGTTAAAACTGACATGTCAGCATACCAATACAAGGCCACCTTGTCCTTTGTGCCCGCGGTCATGACTTTGAACCACCGTCCAATATTTTCTTGTCGTTTGTTTTCATTCTTACTAGCAAGATGCCCGTGCATTGCACGTAACATCAAGATGCATTTGTATGACTAGTTTATCTGGTGAGAGAAAAGGATGAACGAGGGAAGGCCTTATTTGCAAATGTGGATAGGTGTGTGGGCACCTTTTTTGCAAAATTGCCATAGTTTCCTTCCTAACTGTCAGATATAAATCGGACGGCCTATATTGTAGGATGGCAGACACACCATCATCACCAACTCTATTTTTTATAAGAGTGTATAGTAGATACAAGCTGACAGGTGGGCCCAATGGTAGTGAGATAATGTGATGCAACACTAGAGGTTCCACGTGGAGCATTTAACTCATCAACTAGTGGTGTCTTGAGTAAATACAGAGTTGTACGGTGAGCACTTGACTGTATAATAACCACAAAACATAAATGGTGACCGTAATGAGTGGATTCTGAAGTCCAATGTACGTATCGTGCTTTCGCTTCAAATATGATGAACATCACTGTATATATCGCAAGAGAAAGATGAAACATGTGTGAATGTGCTGGGGGCGTACTTTTAGATGACCTGTAGATTGTTTGTGTGCGCACGTGAAAGGGGCATAGAGGGGGGGGGGTATGCGATGGACAGAGAAATGCTCTTCGTTTCTCTTTATTATGACTAACTTTATATATAGTATAAAAATATAAAAATTCACAGTGCGGAATAAATATCATTGTGGGCACCATGCAATGCAAATTAACGTTCATACTCCTCCATATAACTTTGTAATGTTGTATATATGTATAAATTCTAAAACAATTGTTTGGCCACACTTTATTCAAAAGGAATGTTGTATGCGAAATAAACGTGAAGAGAGGGCTTTTTAGATCAATGGGGTACGTGGTGTAACATGTGTGAATGTGTAGTTGATGTATTTGGCAGGGACTAGAGAGGTATGTGTGTGTATTATGTATTCGAGAGAGGCATGGATAGAGGGGCCGATGGGAGGAGTGGCGTGGGAGAGATAGCATGAGAAATGAGAGAGGTTTAGAGAGAGAGAGAGACGAATATGATATCACGGCGAGAGATTCCCTTGAGTGTGTATATGCAAGGGGGGAGGTATAGAGGCACGAGGAGAATTTTTTTTGTGTGGTGTCTGTGTTGGTATGTGTGGGTGAGAGAAGATAACGAAACCTGGGGGCGGAGGGTGTGTCTCCGCGTGAGGTCTGATGGGCCAAGGTGACGCCCTTGGTTCGGTTCCGTCCTGCGCCACATTGGTCAGACCGTGACGCATTTAGGGAGACCCATGGATGACTAGTCGTACAAGACAAAGATAGGAGAAACGTGAAGGACTCTGTGTCCACTGACAAAGCCGGCTAGGATTTGTAACCCTAGGTCCTCGGACTAAGCTAACCCCTTATCTCTGATATTACTATTCATCCAACCTAACTTTAAGGGGCATCCTACAGAATGCTCTGCTAGAATCATACTCGTCGATTAGGAAGAGAGGTGTGAGACAATGCATGAGAGACAAGCCTAAAGATAATGTGCATACAGGAGACACGTAGGCAGGTCTATGTATATAGAAAGGGTCGATGGGGATTGTGCGTGTGTATGCTTGTCAGAGAAAGAGTGTTTCTGATAAAGGTTAGTGAAAACAGTCGTAAATGGTTACGAGAGGGAGGGAGGGTTATATCGAGAGCATGTCGGCGAGAAAGACACCTCGGGAGAGAGTGTGTGAGCATGTGTGAGAGACCACCGATGGAGAGTGAAACTACACGTAAAAGACTGATGTACACATTGATTAAAGATATAAATTGTATCCAAATATTAGGATGGGAGCATGATATTTGCAATTTGCATAAGGAATGGTCATTGATCCATCAAAAATCTAGATTCTATCAAATTTGAGCATGTCTATGTTATTATTCGACACAATTGATCCACATAGTTAGTATTTTGAACTCCAGATAATACATCGCTTTAGCAATTGAATATAAACGTGAGTATAGTTCATGTTGTGTGTGTAAAGCACATTATACATACGAAAGTTACACAATGAACATTATAAATAGCTAGCTATGAACTAGCATACATTTGAGTTCAACTTAAGGTGGTTAAAAAAATTCGAATATAACATGAAGTCCATTCAATTATTTGAATTCAATATCATGGAATTTGTAAATCATACCTAAATTATGGGGGCACCAATCTTTGCTCAGCTTTTGTACATAATAGCATATATAGTCGTGTACAAAATAGATTCAGACTTAGCTCCTCCATTCCAAAATAATCATAGTTATAGGATTTTCATGTGTCAAAATTTCAAAAAGAAGTGGATAATTTAATGAGGTTTTCAAACATACAAGGTCAAATTTAACGTTGTCTATTTAGGTCAATCCTCAAAGTTCAAGAGTACTCTAAACGTGAATGCTTTTGTTTCAAAATTTCGAACGAAGCGCCAAAAGAGCCTCTACTCGCCCGAAACCGCGTGAGAGCAATGTTTGGTAGTAGAAGGAAATTATTTTTCTAACTCCGACCCGTGAAACCTACCGGCCCGACGTCCAAAGGTCTAAACCGGGGTAGGGTTGTACCTTCATCTAGACGCCACGCAACCGCCTTCGAAAAACATTCATACACAGTGGCCTCCTAAGCACACATGTGCGTGGCCAAAATCGCTCACGCCCACTATTTGGGACACTTGGGATTACCATGCTACCCCCGACCCTCAGTAGGTTCGAAATTTAAGAGGGGGCAAAGTTTGTACTTTCCCCAAATTTCAAACAAGCGTGTCCCATCTGTTCACAAAAGCCAAAAACAAGCGCGTCCCATACCGAAACATGGTTCTCCCTTAGCTCCCCCCGCCCCCCATCCAATTCCCCATCGGTACTCCGTGGGCGACAAAACTACCTCTGCACCAGCCGTGAAACCCCGGCGTCCTCCGTCCGCCACCCCATCCCACCTACCAACCGCCGCCCTCCTCCATCACGCCGGAGCCAATACCCCGGCGTCGTCGTCCACCGCAACCTCATCTGCAATGCCCTCCACGGCTGGTAATTGAAGCCAAGGCCGAGCTGTCCGTACCCGAGCCAGCTCAACCATGTTGTCCTGCGCCTCACCGCTGTCACTCCAACTTCTCCATCGTCCACCGCACTAGAGTTTTTCATGTTACGCCGTCCTTCGCCGCCTCGGATCTGCTTCCCCTCCGCCGACATATGACCATGGAAACGTAATCAACAATTTGACCACCTAAAACATCGGTCCCCCCCTGCAAAAAGAAGAAAGTTACCGCGACATATGGAGGACACAACACTTGCAACCGGAAATGGTACTTTAGGGAGTCCTGGATTAGGGGGTGCCCGGATGGACGGACTACACCTTCAGTCGGACTCCTGGACTATGAAGATACAAGGTTGAAGACTTCGTCCCGTGTCCGGAAGGGACTTTCCTTGGCGTGGAAGGCAAGCTTGGCGATACGGATATTTAGATCTCCTACCATTGTAACCGACTCTATGTAACCCTAACCCTACCCGATGTCTATATAAACCAGAGGGTTTTAGTCCGTAGGACAACGTACACATCAACAATCATACCATAGGCTAGCTTCTAGGGTTTAGCCTCTTTGATCTCATGGTGGATCTACTCTTGTACTACCCATATCATCAATATTAATCAAGCAGGACGTAGGGTTTTACCTCCATCAAGAGGGCCCGAACATGGGTAAAACTTCGTGTCCCTTGTCTCCTGTTACCATCTGGCCTAGACGCACAGTTCGGGACCCCCTACCCGAGATCCGCCTGTTTTGACACCGACATTGGTGCTTTCATTGAGAGTTCCTCTGTGTCGTCGCCGTCATGCTCGATGGCTCCTACGATCATCAATGGCGATGCAGTCCAGGGTGAGACCTTTCTCCCCGGACAGATCTTCGTCTTCGGCGGCTTCGCACTGCGGGCCAATTCACTTGGCCATCTGGAGCAGATCGAAAGCTACACCCCTGGTCGTCAGGTCAGATGTGGAAGTTTAAACTACACGGCTGACACCCACGGGGACTAGATCTTCGACGGATTCGAGCCACTGCCGAGCGTGCTGCACTGTCCCGATGAGCATGATCTAGCTCTGCCCCCGAACAGTGCCCTGGAGGCCGCACCCGCATCGGCTTTGACCCTTAATTCGGAGCCAACTATGCCGATCGAGGATGGGTGGTTGGACGCCGCCTCGGGGGCTGCGATCCCAACGGCGATCGAGCCGAACACCAGCCCCGCACTCTGCGAGACTCGTGACTCCAAGGAGCCGGACTCCTCTCCGAACTCCGAACCCTCCGCGCCCCTGCCAATCGAATCCGATTGGGCGCCGATTATGGAGTTCACTGCCATGGACACCTTTCAGCACTCGCCTTTCGGCGATATCCTGAAGTCACTAAACTCTCTCTCTTTATCAGGAGAGCCCTGGCCGAACTACAGTTAGCAAGGTTGGGGTACGAACGATGAAGAAATTCAAAGCCCACCCACCACCCACTTTGTAGCCACTGTCGACGACTTAACCGACATGCTCGACCTCGACTCCGAAGACATCGACGGTATGGACGCCGATGAAGGACGAGGAAGAACAAGTGCCTATCAGGCCCTAGAACGCCACCTTGTCATATGACGTATACATGGTGGACGCACCAAAAGATGACGACGAGGAGCGGAAGGACGCACCGAAGGCTTGTTCCCTCGAAAAGCAGTCAAAGCGGCGACGCAAGCGCCGCCCCAAATCCCGCCTCAACAGAAATAGTGATCACATAGACCCAGCGCTGGAGCAGGGCGAACCGCTGCCGGACAACGGCAATCCGGATAATCAAACCGAACAAACAAATCCTATCAAGGACAATGGTCCGGATGACATAACGTCGGACAGGCACCCGAAGCAGCAGACTGCCCGTAAATGGCTTGTTGCTACAGCGAGGAGTCTGAAAAAGAAGAAGCAAAGGCTCAAGGCTGCGCAAGACACACTCCACAGCAGATGGAGCAAAATACTCAACACAGCAGCGAGGTACGGCGACAATCGCCCCTCAAAGAGCTACCCAAAGCGGAAGCTTCTACCCGAATTCGATGAGGAGGCCTCTGACCCCCCCGCAACCAAATATCAAAGCAGCCACCTGGTCGGATAGACGACCCCTCTACCAACACAGAGCGGCATACAACGCCGCTCACAATACAATACGTGACCCATGCGAGGGCTCGCACCCAAAGGACGGTGCAACAAGATCCATCTATGGACCACGCAAGCGCGCCCCAGCATACAATGCAACACAACAAACACCCGAACAACGCGGTACACCCAGCTACAGGGGTGCCGCACACCCCCTATGTTTCACCGATGAGGTGCTGGACCATGAATTTCCAGAGGTATTCATGCCCGTAAACATAGAGGCATACGACAGAACAACAGACCTTGGGGTCTGGATTGAGGACTACATCCTTCACATCCATATGGCTCGAGGAGATGATCTCCACGCCATCAAGTACTTACCCCTCAAGCTCAAAGGGCTAGCTCGTCACTGGCTCAAAGACCTCCCCGAAAGCTCCATTGGAAGTTGGGAAGAGCTCGAAGACACCTTTCGGGCAAATTTTCAAGGGACTTATGTCCGACCTCCGGATGCGGACGATTTGAGTCATATAACTCAATAGCCCGGAGAGTCAGCCCGAAAGCTTTGGAACAGGTTTCTCACCAAAAAGAACCAAATTGTCGACTATCCGGACACCGAAGCCTTGGCAGCTTTCAAGCATAGCGTCCGTGATGAATGGCTCGCCAGACACCTTGGCCAAAATAAGCCGAGAATGATGGCCGCATTAACAAACCTCATGACCCGCTTTTGCGTTGGTGAGGACAGCTGGCTAGCCAGATGCAGCACCAGCGACCCCAGTACATCTGAAGTTAGAGATGGAAATGGGAAATCACGGTGCAACAGCAATAACAAACGCCGGATTAAAGAAGATAGCACGAAGGGCACGGCAGTAAATGCCAGATTCAAAAGCTCTCGGCCTGGTCAAAAGCCGCCCCCTAAAGACACCAGGGATGAACTATCCAGCCTCAACAAAATTTTGGACCAAGTATGCCAGATCCATAGTACCCCTGGTAAACCCGCTAATCATACCCACAGAGAATGTTGGGTCTTCAAGCAGTCCGGCAAGCTCAACACCGTACACAAGGGGGAGGATACACCAAGTGAAGACGAGGACGAGCCCCCTAAGAAAGACACGGGGGAACAAAAGAAATCTCCACCAGAAGTCAAAACAATAAACGTGTTACACGTGATCAAGGGAAAAAACAACGCGGCACTCTTAGGAAAATATACCCAAGTGCCTGTCACCGCGAAGTCCTGCCACTGGTCGTCTCAACCGATCACTTTCGACAATCACGATTACTCAGCAAGTATCCGACACGCAGGATGGGCTGCCCTGGTATTAGACCCAGTAATTGGCGGATATCACTTCACACGAGTCTTGATGGACAGCGGCTGTAAGTGCATCTAGTGCCACCCCTAGTTGGTTTTGGAGTATTGACGACAAACCTAGTTGAGGGACTAATGTGTTTGTGAGAATTGCAGAATAACACAGGTAGAAGTCCCTCTTTGATTCGGTTTAGCTACCAGAGATGACCCCCAAAAATGTATGAAGATATTGAAGACAATGGTGGTTCATGAAGACATTCATGTCGAAGACAATGACATATGAAAACTCCCCATGAAGCTTTTGGAACTCGAAGACTTAGATCCTTCGTAGCTTTACTTTATTCATGTTGTGTCATAGGAACCACCGTACTGTTAAGTGGGGTCCAAGAAAACCAGTCAGGATGACTGAAGTGATGCCTAATTCAAATCCTATGTCTTCAAGTGAAGACAATGAGAGAAAAATCTTGTCCAGAAACAGACAAGTCAGCTTTACTTGCAACCCAAGTAAAGTTGCCGCGAGAGTTCAAAATCCGACCGTTAGTACACGTGTCAGTTCCTTAGTGACCCAGGGTCATTTCGGACAAATCAGGTCAGGGTTGCCAAGTGGCTATATATAGCCCACCCCCACAACCATAAACGGTTGGCTGCTCAGATTTCAGTGCACGGCTTTTGTCGTTTGAGAGCAACCCACCTCGAAGCCTTTGAGAGAAAATCCCTAGCGAGGAGAAAATCCCTAACCACCCAGAGCCAGAGTAAATTGGGCATCACTTAAGTCTTCTTGTCTGTGTGATCTGAAGACTTATTACACTTGAGGACTGTGCATCCTCCAGACGGTTAGGCGTCGCGTTCTGAGCATCCAAGAGTAATTGTGGATTGCCGGTGAACGAAGTCTGTGAAGGTTCGGGAGTCTACCTTGAAGACTTACCTGAGTGATTGGGCGAGGTCTGTGTGACCTTAGCTCAAGGAGAATACGGTGAGGACTGGGTGTCTTGGACTAAGTGTCCTTGACTGGGTGTCCGGGACTGTGTGTCCTTTGGTTTGAATACCTAGCCGCTCCAACCAGACGTACAGTTGTCACAGCAACTGGAACTGGTCCAACAAATCATTGTCTTCAACGTGTCACTGGTTTCATCTTCACTTCCCTTCAACTTACTGTTATTCATTGAGAAGCCATTGCATGCTTGCTCTATCTTTTGTCTTCACAACATAACTGTATGATTTGATTGGCTTCATAACTTCTTCCTACCTGATCCTAATTACACTGAAGCTATTGTTGCTGTGCTTTCACTCTATTGAATACTTGACCTTAGCTTGCTTGCGTAATCTAACTTCCGCTGCATAGTGATAGGCTTCAAGTCTGTTTGTCTTCATAACTTCCACGTTTTGAAGACTTTCTTAAAAATCGCCTATTCACCCCCCCTCTAGTCGATATAACGCACTTTCAATTGGTATCAGAGCAAGGTGCTCCCTTGTTCTGTGTGATTCGGTTTAACCACCTGGAGTTTTAGCTATGTCGACTGCAGGGATAATCAAAGTCTCCGCTGCGTGCCCCGTCTTCGATGGAACTGAATATCCCTACTGGAAGAATAAGATGCGCATGCATCTTGAAGCCATTGACGTCGACCTATGGTATGTCGTCGAGAACGGTGTTCCCAAGGCTGGAGAAGGTGTCACTGCTGCTGATGTCAAGAAGTTCACTCAACTGGACTCTACTGCCAAGAATATTATCTGTGGTCATCTGACCAAGGGACAGTACAGCCGTGTGAGTGCCTTGAAGACATCCAAGCTGGTCTGGGACTGGCTCTCAAAGGTCAATGAAGGCGTCTCAACCCAGAGAGATCAGAGAATCAGTGTTCTTCGCAATCTCTTCAACCGCTTCAAGCGAAATGACAATGAGAATGTCCAGCACACATTTGACCGGCTCACTGACATCACAAATGAGCTTCAAGCCCTCGGCGCCACTGAGATCACCAAACATGAAATTGTCAAGACGCTGCTGAGATCACTTGACAGTTCATTTGACATCCTAGCCCTGATGATTCAAGAACGTCCAGACTTCAAGACACTCGATCCGTCTTACATACTTGAGAGGCTCAACACACATGAGTTTCAGCTTTCTGAGAAAAGAGATATCTACGGTCCAAACTATGGGCGAACTCGTGCATTGAAGGCAAAAGCTGTGTCATCATCTGAAGAAGAATCTGACAGCAGTTCTGATGATCCTGAAGACATTGGAAGGGAACTTGCTATGCTTGTGAAGAAGTTCCAGAAATTCACCAAGAAGAAAGGCTTCAGAAAGTCTTCACGATCAAGCTCAAGGAATGATGAAGCGTCTGCGCATGACTACAAGAAGAAAACATGTCACAAGTGCAAGAAAATTGGACACTTCATCTCTGAGTGTCCACAGTGGCAAAATGAGAACAGAAAGAAGAAGAAGAGCAAGGAATATGACTCTGACGATAAGAAGACGAAGAAATACTCAAAGTCTTCGTCCAAGTCTTCCTCAAAGTCTTCATCACACAAGAAGAGGTCATCTGGCAAGGCTCGTGCATTTGTTGGCAAGGAAATGGATTCAGAGGAGGAGTCTGCGTCTGAGGAGGCAGAGGTGGAGTCTGAGGAGGAATCTGATTCTGGCATTGCGAGTCTGGCTACTGCCTATGTTGCCAAGTCCATCTTCAACACTGAAGACAATGACTTCATCACCAGCACCGACGCTAATGACGAGGATGACTCCACTCCCACCTACTGCTTCATGGCCCGTGGTGCCAAGGTAACCAAACGCACTACTCACTATCAAACATCCAGTGACGATGACTCTGATTGTGATTCGAAACCTAGCTACAAAACTCTTGCTAAAATTGCAACTGAACAACAAAAGGATATGGAACACATTCAAAAGCTGTTAGAAAGAAGCGATGATCTGTTGGGTGCTGAAATGACTCGTTCTGAATCCTTAATTGAAGACATAAAAAATCTTCACGTTAAGTATCAGGGACTTGAAGATCGTCTTGAGACTCTCTCAACTACTCATGAAAAGCTCTCCTATGATTATCTTCAAAGGAAGCAAGATCTTGAGAAGTTGAGAGCGGATCATGAAGATCTTCAAAAAGAAAACGAGTCACTTCGAGCCGAACAGATCAGTTCCGCTCCAGAAGGATTTGAACCACCATGCCTTAAATGCATTGAGCGTGATAATGCTGTTTCTGTTGCTGAATGTTCCACTGCTACTGCTGTTGAAATATCTTCAACTGTTGAAGTGGTAACTAACCCCTCTGCGGAGGATACCACTGCTATTGCTGACGAAAATGCTAGGTTGAAGACATTGCTTGAAACAGGGATGTACAAAAGTCTCAAAGGGCATCAGACATTATGTGATGTCCTCAAGAAGCAGATTCTGAACCGAAACCCTAGGAAGGAGGGTGTTGGGTTCACAAGGAGAATAAATGCAGATGGCTCTTACTGGAAACCTGAGCAGTACCCCAAAACCACATGGGTTGCTGCAAAGGAATCCTCAGCAGATCCATCCAATCTGTCTGGCTTCACGTGTGCCAACCCCATTATTATTGATGAATCCTTTGATGCAAACTATAAACTGTTTAAGAATCAGAATGGTGAAGTGTTTGCCAGATACATTGGTACTAACTGCAGGAATGGACCGCCTATGAAGAGGATCTGGGTTCCAAAAACGTGTCTGGAAAATCTTCCTGTGAATGTCTTCATGACACCTCACTTGAAGAAGACAAACCCCAGACCAAAGGCTTCATACGGTCCAAAGGCTTCATACAGACAGAGGACTCACCTGAGTCACACTAACGCAAATCTTTTGCAGGGAAACCATACTCAGGCATATGAATATGAGAGTGGTTCGTCAAACCGTCATGTTCATATGACCAAGAACTATTCTGCCTATTCTTATGAGTACTATTGTCCACCTGCTAGACTGTTTGCTAGGGCTCCAAAGCTAAAATTCTCAGATGCTGCACTTAGACTTATTGCTTCTAAGCCATCCTTGAAGATGTGGGTGGTTAAGAAAGCTTAACTCTCTTTTGCAGGGAAAGGTCTCCAGCTCAAAACCAAAACCTTCTGATGCTACTGCTGGGGACCTTAAAAACTTGTGGGGCGCAAGATCAAATGCCCAAATGGCATCACTATGTATTTCATATCTGAATCGCATGCTACTCTCCCTGCTTGTCCTAACCTGGATCTCAGTTTTCATAATCCACCGGTTCGTCAAATGTTCTTGCTTCACAACACTCTTGGTGAAGCCTATCCCCCTAACTGCACTGTAGGGTACGACACTAGTAACTTCGGAGTCTTCAGTATGGATTATTGACAGCGGGTGTACAAATCACATGACTGGCAAAAGAAGTCTCTTTATGGACTCAACCTTACGTCCATCCGACAAGAGCCACATCACATTCGCTGACACTGGTAAAAGTAAGGTACTGGGTCTAGGTAGAGTTGCAATCTCAAAGGATCAACACATGGATAAAGTCATGTTTGTTGAATCCCTTGGCTTCAACTTAATGTCTGTCTCAATGCTTTGCGATTTGAACATGATTGTGATCTTTGGAAAATATCGTTGTTTGGTACTAATGGAATCTGACAAGTCTCTAGTGTTTGAAGGGTATCGAAAGGATGATTTGTACGTGGTAGATTTCTCAGCAGGGCCACAGCTTGCAGTTTGTCTTCTCGCAAAGGCTTCAGAATGCTGGCTTTGGCATCGAAGACTTGGGCATCCTGGCATGAGGAACCTCCACACCCTTGCAAAGAAGAAGCATGTCATAGGCATCGAGGGCGTCAAGTTCAAGAAAGATCACTTATGCGGTGCCTGTGAAGCTGGAAAGATGACGAGGGCAAAACATCCTTCGAAGACAATCATGACCACTACTCAACCCTTCGAACTGCTTCATATGGATCTCTTCGGTCCCACTCACTACTCAACTTTTAACACTACTGCTTGCCTCTATGGCTTCGTTATTGTTGATGATTATTCTAGATATACGTGGGTGCACATAATCCTTTACAAGACTGAAGTGCAGGATGTCTTCAGACGCTTCACCAATCGAGCTATGAACAATTATGGCGCCAAGATAAAGCACATCAGAAGTGACAATGGCACAGAATTCAAGAACACTGGCCTTGACACATATCTTGATACATTGGGCATCACTCATGAATTCTCAGCTCCATACACGCCCCAACAGAATGGCATCGTCGAACGCAAAAACAGAACACTCATTGAGATGGCCAGAACAATGTTAGATGAGTACAAGACACCAAGAAAATTCTGGACTGAAGCCATTGACACTGCATGCCATACTATCAACCGTGTATATCTTCACAAGCTGCTGAACAAGACACCTTATGAACTCCTAACTGGCAAGAAGCCAAACGTCAGTTACTTCAGAGTATTTGGTGCAAGATGCTGGATCAAGGACCCACACCATACCTCTAAGTTTGCACCAAAAGCACATGAGGGCTTCATGCTTGGATATGGAAAGGATTCGCACTCCTACAGAGTCTTCAATCTTTTTCACTACAAAGTGGTTGAAACAGTGGATGTGCGGTTTGATGAAACCAATGGATCTCAAAGAGAACAACTGCCAAATGTGCTAGATGAAGTTCCAGCTAGTGAAGCAATCAAGCTAATGGGAACTGGAGAAATTATACCTTCTGAAGCTCGTCCTGAAGAAGAACTTATCATCTCAGCACCTGATCCACTTGAAGATAATGCTCAGACTGAAGACATACCTCCCCATGATAATGTAGATCAGCAAGAGCAAAGTCTTCGACCCCTACATCCTCGTGTTGCCAATGAAGTGCAAATTGACAGAATAATTGATAGCATCAATGCACCTGGTCCACTGACTCGTTCAAGGGCAACTCAACTGGCAAACTTCTGTGGGCACTTCGCATTTGTCTCAATCTCAGAACCCAAGAAAGTTGACGAAGCCTTTATGGAACCTGAATGGATTCAAGCTATGCAAGAAGAGCTTCAACAATTTGAGCTGAATGATGTATGGGAGTTAGTTAAGCGTCCTGATCCACGGAAGCATAACATAATAGGCACCAAATGGATATACCGCAACAAGCAAGATGAGCATGGCCAAGTCGTCAGAAACAAGGCTCGTCTTGTTGCTCAAGGATACACTCAAGTGGAAGGCATTGACTTCGATGAAACATTTGCTCCTGTAGCCAGACTTGAAGCCATCCGTATACTGCTGGCCTATGCAAATCATCACAACATAATTCTGTATCAAATGGATGTGAAAAGTGCCTTTCTCAATGGCAAGATTGAAGAAGAAGTGTATGTTGCACAACCACCAGGGTTTGAAGATCCAAAACATCCTGACATGGTATACAAGCTCAAAAAGGCACTATATGGCCTCAAACAAGCCCCTCGGGCCTGGTATGATACACTCAAATACTTCCTGAAGAGCAAAGGCTTCATACCTGGTTCCCTGGATCCCACTCTCTTCACAAAGACATATGATGGTGAACTGTTTGTGTGCCAAATATACGTGGATGACATTATCTTCGGCTGCACCAATCAGAAGTACAGTGAGGAGTTCGGATATATGATGCAAGAGCAATATCAGATGTCTATGATGGGGGAGCTGAAATTCTTCCTCGGTCTTCAGATAAGGCAACAACGCAATGGCATCTTCATATCTCAAGAGAAATACCTCAAAGACTGCCTGAAGAAGTTCGGTATGCAAGATTGCAAAGGCTTCACAACACCAATGCCAGCCAAACATCATCTGGGTCCTGACGACAATGGTAAAGAGTTCGATCAAAAGGTATACCGCTCCATGATTGGTTCTCTGCTTTATTTATGTGCATCTAGGCCAGATATTATGCTTAGTGTTTGCATGTGTGCTCGATTCCAAGCGACACCAAAGGAGTCGCATCACTTAGCTGTGAAGCGAATTCTTCGATATTTGGCTCACACACCAACTCTGGGGTTGGGGTATCCAAAGGGCTCAGAGTTTGATCTGGTTGGATTCTCGGATGCTGATTATGCTGGTGACAAGGTTGATCGGAAGTCCACATCAGGCACATGTCACTTTCTGGGCCGATCTCTTGTCTGTTGGTCTTCAAAGAAGCAGAACTGTGTATCTCTCTCCACTGCTGAATCTGAATACATTGCTGCTGGATCCTGCTGCGCTCAGCTTCTATGGATGAAGCAAACCCTCAAGGATTATGGCATTCATCTAAAACAAGTGCCACTTTACTGCGACAACGAAAGCGCCATCAAGATCGCCAACAACCCAGTTCAGCACTCGAAGACAAAGCACATTGAAATTCGTCATCATTTTCTCAGAGATCATGTGGCAAAGGAAGATATTGATATCATACACGTCAACACTGAAGATCAATTGGCAGATATCTTCACCAAGCCCTTGGATGAGAAGAGGTTTTGCAAGTGACGGTGTGAGCTAAATATCTTGGAATCCTCAAATGTCCTGTGATCAGGCACACATCCTAACACTTATGCATATTGACGACTTAGGTGTGCAACACACGAAGTAACGTATATCTTCAATCAATGAAGACATACACTCTAAGTGTGAATACATTAATGCGGAAATAGACTTCGGAGGCCACGATAATTGTGCGCCGTGTCTGGGTCTAATACTTCCTATACGGTGGGTAACGCCACCACCAACCATTCTATTTGAAGTGTTTCATTCATGGCGTTACCTCGCAATGTCTTCACATTTAGTTTGGCTTCAATCCCAACATGTCTTCATGATTATCTTCACTATGTTGATTACATATGCACTGGTGTTCTGTCCTCTACAGCATTCACTTATAGCTATGTCTTCTTGTTTGAATCTTTTGAACTAAGTGAATGTGATCGGACCCTAACCTCTCCATGCTTCCTACCTCAAACTCTATCTCTCCAAGTCGTATGCATTCTATTGAAACTGTCGAATGTCTTCACTGCACCCTAGTCAGTTGAAGACAAAGAGACAAACTTTAAAACCGTTTTCAATGCTCCGGAGAAGTAGGAACGACCGCCCGACAGTCCAGGCGAACGTGGGATGTGGAACTGCCCCCGAGATTCCGCATGATGGCCACGTGCTGTTCAGATGCGAACCGCCCGGGGCACCTAAGTAATAGCGCAATGCCGCCTCTGTTCCTATAAGTACACGATTCACAGCAGTCACTATTTCTTCTTCCACCCTCGCTCGCACGAACCCTAGCGCCACCGCTAGCCCTAGACGACGCCGGCGACGAAGCGCTTCACTGCCGCAACCTCTCCGACGCCGTTTTCACGCCGACCGCGGACCTCAACCTCTCCGCCGTCGCCGTAGGTGTCTTCCGTCGCCAAGTTAGGGCACGGAGGATCGAACTGCTCGGCCTCAAATCCCACTTCGTCTAGCAGTTCCAAGTGTGGTAATTAAAACCCCTTTTTACTGCCTCTTTTGATCCTATAGCTCAGTCATTCTCTTCCATAAGAAGTTTACTGCTATCACAAGTAACATCTCTCTCAGTCTGCATCTCATAAACTGCCTAGAATCTTCACTTGTGCATCCTGAAGTAGTTAGATTCCTCACTTGTACTTATCTATGGGTTCGTACAAATCTGGAACCAACTTCTTTTCTCTAAGTGAATGTCTTCGCATAATGAGGTCAATGTCTTCTAAACGAATTTATCTTCAAAATCTTCTGAGAATGCATATGAACTCTTCCCCTTCCCTCGCACCTCAATGCTGTCACAGGTACATGTCCATGGGAGAATCTTTTGGTTCTCATAGTCTGCATTCATTTGCAGAGTTCCTACAGCGTCACATCAATTCACCCGAAGCAAGTTCCTGTTGGTCAAGCAAAAGGAAGCCTTTGAAGCCTTTGAATCCTTTGAATCTTTTAAAGTCTTCCAAGTTAAGCTTCATGGCTTCCCAGAAACAATCAAGGAAGGGAGGCAGACAGAGACGAGGTGACACATCAAAGGATCTGCCTGAAGACTTGGCAGAAACGTACCAAACAGATCCTGAAGAAACCTATGCTCAGCGCAAGACACGAATCCAATGGATTCGCAGGTACTGGGCGGAGCAGTGGTTCCTATACCGCTTCGTCACCAAAGAATATGCAGAGAAGTGCGCCATCAAGCGGCCATGGGGAGATGCCTTGTACAAGAATCTTGTACCCCGAACCAGAGACGAAGCCATAGCTCAAGGTTTCTTTCCATGCATGGTTAGGGGACAACAGCCAGCTGATGCACATCCATCGTCCCTTCTCTGGTGTCGCGATGACACTCTGTTCAAGCGCAACTTCCAATTTGCCCAGAACTCTGCGAAGCAAAACAAGAAGGAGTTTGGATTGGACTTCAACCCTGGTCCCTCCAAACCAAGGGCAGATGGCACACGCGACGCTAATCCCAATGTCATCGGGCCATTTGCCAATCTCGACGGCCTCATCACTCACATTATAGTCCAAGGGACTACCGTGAACGACCCTCCAGCAGACACTGAGTCTGATGATGCTCCTGCTGCCCCAGAGCCAAAGCAGATGAAGAAGAAGCCAAAAGCTTCCAAGCCAGTCGCCTCCCCCAAGATCTCCAAAGCGAAGCCATTGGCCACTGCACCTCCTGAAGCCAGTGTGCAGTCTGAAGGCTTATCAAGAGTCTCCAAGCCTCAAGATGCAAAGAAACCACAGCCACACACCAGCAAAGAGCTAACTGTCGCTGCCGTTCTTCGCTGCGAAGACATTGATCTGTCCAGTGACGAAGATCTTGGTGATGATGCTCTTGAGCAGCTCATCAAGAGCAAAGAGGAGGCTGAAATCTTCAACAATCTGCCTCTGTTCGATGCAAAGATCATCCACAGCTTCATAGATGAGTGGTTTGACACGCCCAACATCAGCTTTGATGATCTGCAGCTGCCCATTGGCCTCAGCGTGGCCTTCCAAGGAGCTATCGCTTCAGAACTCGCTATTGCCCAGCGCATCGTGGAACTGAAGCAAAAGATAGATTTTGAGAAGGCTCAGTTTAAGCAGAACATGGCCACGCTCAGCGTCCAGGAGATCAAAGACTTCAAGGTCATGCTGCATGAACTGAAGGAAAACTTCATGCAGAAACGTGCACAGGCTCAGGGATCCCGCGAGCGCATGAAGCATTTGGCTGATCTCTGCGTACAGGCCTACAACGAGGCCGAGAAGCGAAAGGCACTTGGGCATCCCGGCATCGACCCCAGGATGGCCGCCAAGAAAAAGAAGACGCCCACCGTGGCTGAAGAAGAGGCCCCACGCCAAGAAGCTATTCCAACTGTCTTCCCCACCGACAAGCCTAGCTCGAAGCCAAAGCGCTCACCCGCTTCAGAGCTTAAGAAGACAAGGATAGCCGAAGCCAAAGCAAGGAAGAGGAAACACTCTGAAGCCTCTCCTTCAGACCCCACCACCAAGAAGCGCAAGTCCAAGAAGTCTCGGGCTGCTCCCACAGAGCCCTTGATGGTTGAACCCCTTTCCGTTCGCTGTCCTAATGAAGATCGTCAGCTGACCGTCCATGAGCCTGCTCTCAACGAGGCTCAGCATGATGAAGACATTCCAGCAGCCGACCCCACCGCTGCTGAAGACATTGGTCTCCAAGACAATGTACAAGATGATGCAGTCCTTCCTCAGCTCGAATCGAGTGAATTGCTCAGTATTGGCCGTCCCCTGACGCCAATCACACAAGATGCATCGTGGGCAGATCGCCCACAAGAGGAAGAGGATGAGCCCCAACCCACTGCAGCTCCACCTGCGTCGCCTGCATTCCGTAGGCTTCGCAGAGGACCAAGGGCTCAGACTGCTGACGACATTTCGGCTGCATCAGCCGAAGCACAAGCAGAAGAACATGAAGAACCTCAAGCTCCATCTCCCCCTCACCAGCAAGAAGAAATTCTCAAGGAGGCTGACACCACTGCGGCTGCCACACATAATACTGAAGCATTTGTGGAGCCAGACCAACCAACAGCTTCAAAAGATACTGAAGCAACTGCCTCTGACCCTTCTGTGCCTGTATCTGCTGCCGGACCCCAGTTCAATTATCATATTGCGCACAGGCCCCAGGTACAGAAGCCAATTCCACGACTGCCAAGGTTCCCAGGACCAGTCACTGCTCCTGGCTCCTTCAATGTCAATAGCTTCAGGGCAGACAACACTTTCTTCAACCGCTCCAAGAACCCTTACTCAAGGGAAAAGATTGTGTCAGATAGGTTCTGGAGCTACCCACAGCGCAGCTACTACTCCTGCGTCCTCTACAACCAGAACCGTATCTTTCCACATCAGCGCCTTGAAGTTGAAGCTTTTGCTGGTCTGCCTGGTCTGGAAGAAGCCCTGGACTGCTTCAAGCAAGTTGGCCTGCTGCCATTTGTCACGGACGAAGAGCACTGGAACGAAGAGCTTCTGCTTCAGTTCTATGCCACATTGCACATCAAGGGATACAACAGAGATCCGAAGACTTGGGTCCTGGAGTGGATGACCGGCAATGTCCATCATGAAGCCAATGCATTTGATATCATTGAGCTCACCGGCCTACCCACTCCAGGCGAACACTTCGAAGAAGGCTGCCAACTCCACACTGAAGCAGTTGAGAGCATATTTTAGCGACCTGAGCCGAATATGAGTCAGATGCTCTCGATGATGAAGCCATTGCCTTCTGACGCACCTTACCCAGCGGAGTTCTTCGTTGAAGACTTAGAGTACCTGCCGAGAACTATCTATCACATCATCAGGCGGACTCTATGGCCCATTAAGGGGCACTCTCGATATGCCAAGGTTGAAGGTGCCATGAAGACTCTCATCTTCTGCATCCTACACGGCAAATGCTTCAATGCCCAGGATCTCTTCATCCGTCAACTTGCTGCGTCTGGCTCAGATCTCTTTGGTCTGAAGATTTATGCTCCATGGGTTATGAGGCTAATCAAGCTCCACTCTGCGATATCATATCAGCCCTCAGCCCGCAACCACAGAATCTTCTTACCCGATGTGGACACCTCTGCTGAAGCCATTTATCCTGAGCCTGCCAAACAGCCACTAAGTCTTCAGAATGCAGAACACCAAAGCTTCACTCCACATGATGAAGGTGTTGAAGCCATTTCCAGAGTCTATCCAATGGCTGGCACCACACGTGCCCCTGCATCCACTGAAGCCACTGACAGCGAAGCTGGGCAGAGACCCAAGAAACGAGCTCGTACACTCACTGATCGTGAACTTCTTGTGGCTCTGCATCAAAAGCAAGATAGGCATCACGACTGGCTCAAGAGGCAGATGCACAGTCTCATACAAGACGTCAATCGCATCAGGAATCTGGCCACCAAGAACGCCTTCGTCGCACACGAAACCTGTCGCCGCACTTGGAAAGGCCTCACTATGATGTGCACTGAAGCTGAATTGCAAGAGGATGGCTTCAAGGAGCGTTTCAAGTTTGACTCCACACCCCCCAGAAGAGCTGTGTTCCGTGGGACTCCTTCACTTGAAGAATCCGAGTTCTCTTCCTCTGCTGCCACCGTGACGGGAAAAATCATTGAGGAAGAAGACGACGCCACATCACCACCAATGACTTCACCGCGCGTCGTCACTGCCCCAAGCTCGCCTGCACCACCAAACGTCTCCACCGACCCTGCTGCGCCTGGGAACGCATAGAAAACTCTATGTCTTCAAACCTTTTTGGTCATCACTGACAAAAGGGGGAGAAGCATATGATGTTTATAGTCTTCAAGCGGGTCAATAATATGGGCGGGTGCTTTATATTTTGCATTTTGCTTCGTGCTTACAACTCTCGTTTTGCTACATTTGGTTCTTTGAGTTGTAACACTTAGACTTGATGGTCGTCTGCTACTATGTTTGCCAATGTGTTCATGCGACGATAATTTCCGCACTCTTATCATTTCGCAGACGTCCATTTTTCATTATGCATATCATTATCTTCATATATCTGTACGTGCATGATGGATTGTCATCATAAGTTGAAGCGGATTCCCACAAATACAACCTGCTGTGTGCATTTGCATTCCAGAAGCAAATCACTTAACATGCACATCTTCAGGGGGAGCCCTTGCAGCCTATGAAGACAATTCCTTTACAATTTCACAAATTATATTCCCCGTTGAAAACTTCAACTAGTTTGTCATCAATCACCAAAAAGGGGGAGATTGTAAGTGCATCTAGTGCCACCCCTAGTTGGTTTTGGAGTATTGACGACAAACCTAGTTGAGGGACTAATGTGTTTGTGAGAATTGCAGAATAACACAGGTAGAAGTCCCTCTTTGATTCGGTTTAGCTACCAGAGATGACCCCCAAAAATGTATGAAGATATTGAAGACAATGGTGGTTCATGAAGACATTCATGTCGAAGACAATGACATATGAAAACTCCCCATGAAGCTTTTGGAACTCGAAGACTTAGATCCTTCGTAGCTTTACTTTATTCATGTTGTGTCATAGGAACCACCGTACTGTTAAGTGGGGTCCAAGAAAACCAGTCAGGATGACTGAAGTGATGCCTAATTCAAATCCTATGTCTTCAAGTGAAGACAATGAGAGAAAAATCTTGTCCAGAAACAGACAAGTCAGCTTTACTTGCAACCCAAGTAAAGTTGCCGCGAGAGTTCAAAATCCGACCATTAGTACACGTGTCAGTTCCTTAGTGACCCAGGGTCATTTCGGACAAATCAGGTCAGGGTTGCCAAGTGGCTATATATAGCCCACCCCCACAACCATAAACGGTTGGCTGCTCAGATTTCAGTGCACGGCTTTTGTCGTTTCAGAGCAACCCACCTCGAAGCCTTTGAGAGAAAATCCCTAGCGAGGAGAAAAGCCCTAACCACCCAGAGCCAGAGTAAATTGGGCATCACTTAAGTCTTCTTGTCTGTGTGATCTGAAGACTTATTACACTTGAGGACTGTGCATCCTCCAGACGGTTAGGCGTCGCGTTCTGAGCATCCAAGAGTAATTGTGGATTGCCGGTGAACGAAGTCTGTGAAGGTTCGGGAGTCTACCTTGAAGACTTACCTGAGTGATTGGGCGAGGTCTGTGTGACCTTAGCTCAAGGAGAATACGGTGAGGACTGGGTGTCTTGGACTAAGTGTCCTTGACTGGGTGTCCGGGACTGTGTGTCCTTTGGTTTG
The DNA here is from genome assembly GCA_034509565.1 of Triticum monococcum. Taxonomy (NCBI): domain Eukaryota; kingdom Viridiplantae; phylum Streptophyta; class Magnoliopsida; order Poales; family Poaceae; genus Triticum; species Triticum monococcum. The sequence goes on along the minus strand of CM067843.1, from coordinate 152,924,971 downwards.
AATACCTAGCCGCTCCAACCAGACGTATAGTTGTCACAGCAACTGGAACTGGTCCAACAAATCATTGTCTTCAACGTGTCACTGGTTTCATCTTCACTTCCCTTCACCTTACTGTTATTCATTGAGAAGCCATTGCATGCTTGCTCTATCTTTTGTCTTCACAACATAACTGTATGATTTGATTGGCTTCATAACTTCTTCCTACCTGATCCTAATTACACTGAAGCTATTGTTGCTGTGCTTTCACTCTGTTGAATACTTGACCTTAGCTTGCTTGCGTAATCTAACTTCCGCTGCATAGTGATAGGCTTCAAGTCTGTTTGTCTTCATAACTTCCACGTTTTGAAGACTTTCTTAAAAATCGCCTATTCACCCCCCCCCTCTAGTCGATATAACGCACTTTCAGCGGCAGTAGCCTAAACCTAATATATCAGGATATAATCCGCGGGATGGGGTTAGACCCAACACAAATTCTCCATAGCAATTCTACCTTTAAAGGAGTAACGCCAGGCCCAGGGGCTCGTTGTACGGGCTCCCTCTTACTACAAGATATATTCGGCTCCCCCGATAACTTCCGTCGCGAGCATTTAACTATCCACATCGCTCCGTTTCAAAGTGGCTATCAAGCACTGCTCGGACACGAAGCTTTCGCTCACTTTAATGCAATACCACACTACGCCTCCCTCACACTCAAGATTCTCGGTCCATGTGGCATCATTACAGTGCACGGAAATATCAAGCGCTCTCTGCGCGCCGAAGAGAGTGAGGCTACCTTGGCAGCCGCACATTAAAGGCGTTCGGACCAGCGAAAGCATCCAACAGGTCGTCAAGACCTCAGACACAACTAATCAAGTCCGGCGCCGCTATTTATACCGAATAAGTGGTCACACCCCTATTTTTCAATACAAGGGGCTCAACGCGCGCAGACAAGTGGCAATTTCTTATCATCTTCAATTATACATGGTTTCTTTAAAAACTATCCTTTTGCATGACAACTTTTTCACTTAACTTCCTCTCTTTTACACACGATCATCGTGCTACACCCGTCCAGGATATGGCACAATGGAGACACACGCACAGATGTGCAGTAGGGACCCGCTCCAAGGATTCTTTTTAGATCAAGACCCTGCGTAAACCTTTTTTACTGTCTCTTGTTGATATATATCCACCGTTGAGAAGGATGCTGACGTCTTGGCATGTGGCCATGCCAGAACAATGCATGTACCTGGACACAAGGGGCTTCTTACAAAGGCCATTATTTAGGCCCGGTTTATACCACAAAGACCGAATACCTTAGGGAGTGTTCGGCGTCGCGAGTTTGGCCCTATATGCATCAGCTCTGAATCATAATCTTTGGTCAAATGTTGGGTTTGCCCGGCTCCTGTGTTTTGGTGCCTTACATTCCGCTTTACTGGCTAAGGTAGCACCAGGAGAACTACTGCGATTGTGCCCTCGTTCATCCGGAAGACCACCTCAGTAGAGAAAGCCGAAAAGTGACTGTCATGATATAGCGTGAGACTGGTCAACCACTCGATGACCTATGGGAATGTTAGAATTCCTCCGCCTTAACGAAGGGCCATTTTCCGGCCAGGCATGTACGCACCCCGGAACCGGGAGAGTGCGGAGCCACCAGGGGCTATCTAGTAGCCCCACTGTCAAATTCCTCTGGCTAAGTGAAAGTGCTAAAGCATTATAGTCCGGTTGCCTCGCTCGCTCCGCTATCACCTCGTTAATAGGACCAAGACGTTGGGTTAAGTGTGAACGCGTGTTTTTGCTAGCACCTTCGCATTATATGCGTGGGGGCTGAAGCCGACGACTGCAATCTTTCAGGTTATACACATGTATACATAAATGGCTGCCCAGGAGGCATCATATTACTTTCAGGCAAAAGTGTAAAAATAGCCTCATAAAAATTTATAAAAGCATTTCGCTTACAATGAGATTACATATGACTCAAACATAATATTTTTTGAGCACTGGGTCTCTATCAAACAGGCACCCTCAAGAACTTCTTCAAAGTAGCGCTCAACAGCCTTTCGACCTATAGCCGAATCCTGCACTGCAACATTGGTAGCATCCATCTCCGCCCAATATGCCTTAACACGGGCAAAGGCCATCCGTGCGCCCTCTATGCACACCGACCTCTTCATCGCATTAATGCGCGGCACCACGTCAAGGAACTGCTGCACCAAGCTGAAATAGCTGTTCGGTTTTGACCTTTCCGGCCATAGCTGATCCACAAAGGACCACATGGAGAGTCCGAACAACCTATTTAGTTCGGCCCATTCTGCTAATTGGTCAGTCAATGAAAGTGGATGCTCGGGAGTATGGAATTGTCTCCAAAACAGTTGGTCTACTCCATGGTCTGTCTGACCCTGGAAGTACCTGGCCGCATCGGCAGCGCTTGCCGCCAAATCCATATATACATCCTCCAAGCTCCACAGCCGATCCAGAGGGGCATACCGTGGATCTCCGAACTTCCTTCGCAACATAAAGGATTTCCGAGCTAGAATATCCCCGGCTTCCCGTAGCTCCTCCTTCTTTGCCCTCATAGCAGAGCGGAGGTCCTTTCTCGTCGCAACAGCCTTCTCAAGGTCTGATGCCTTCGCCTGGTTTTCCTTTTCAAGAACCCGGCAACGGTCGGCAGCGGCTTTTAATTCTATGGCCATCTTGGCCATCTTGTCTCGGCTCTCGCCATGTGCGGCCTTCTCGGCTTGCAACTCTCCGGCCGCCTTCAAAGCAGCCGTATTACCCAACCTCGCTTGTTCCTTGGCTTGGGCAAGTTCTGCCCCAAGGCTTCAACAGTGGCAGCTCCATCTGCAGTCACAACATATTAAAGATACTGGCATCATGCTGCTCTTCCTATGTGACATTTACTAGATAATGACACTTACCCTGTGCCTCGTCAAGCCTTTTGTTAACAAGCTCGATGTCGGCGTCTGCCGCATCCAACTGCCGTTCTAAATGGGCAAATTCGCTAGTCCGGCTAGCCACCGGAGCTTCCATCACCTGCACATAGAGGTAGTATGGTTATTACCGAAGAATATGATCCTCTGTTCGTCGTCGTTTCTGATGACAACCAGAGTCTCAGGGGCTACTATCTACATAGGGCACACCTAGCATGTGCAGGACTATCATACATTTTTTACGTACCTCAAAGCCTGTTAGTAGACTCATAAAAGCTTCATGCAATCCACTTTCGGAGGACGATATTCTCTCCGTCACCGTATTCATCAGCACACGGTGTTCATCTGAGATGGCCGCTCGCCCCACCAACTCCCTCAGAACATCCGATCGCACACTAGACGGTGCCGGACTCTTTTGTCTGCTCTCTTTGGGAGCCAGACACCGGGAGCTTCGGGGGTCAATGGGATTATCTTCTGGCCTCACCGGACTCGGAGAGGCCCTCCGCGACGACACTTCAGGGTCGCCCGCTTCCGGAGCGGAGGAGTCCGGAGGAGGCATTTCGCTCTCCATCATCTCTGGAAGAAGATCCCGCGAAGACGAGCTCATTTGAGAGGGGGTAGGGCCCGAACTGCAAAAATATATGCGGTGGTTATCTTCTCGGAAGAAAAAATGGCATATCTGTACTACTAAAGTATTTCGGGTCACTTACGACTCGCAGGAGAATTGATCCCCCCGCGGACTTTGTGCGGCCACGGCGCCCCCCAAGGTAGGACCCTCTGTGGGAGACTTCTTCTCCCGTTTGGAAGTTTCGGCTTCCGAATCCCCGGGCGCAGTCCTTTTCCTCTTCTGGTTGTCTTCCTTCATGGAGACGCTCGCTCCCTCGGCTAGAATGGGCAGCATTGGGGGCCCGCGTCCACCCGCATTGCCCTCCTTGGTATCTTCCTTTAAGGGCTCCGGGCAAGGTGCGGTCTAGAGCATCTTTTAAAAAATACCGGATTTTCCAAACCCTTAGGGAGGGGGGCCGAACACTGAATCAACTTCGCCTTTGTTAGCCAGTCCTGGTTAAAAAGCGAACTCTCAGAAATAACTTCGTAACAAAGGAGAGATAGTATGTTCGGCCGGAAGATGCCTTACCTGTTCGGCGGTGTGGTTACTACTCAGGCCCACGTCCTCGGTGATTTCCGGACACTCCACCTGAGGTCCGAAGAATGACTTGTACATCTCCTCGTGCGATAGGCCGAGAAAATCTTGAATGACACGCAGTCCCTCGAGGTTGAACTCCCATAGGCGAAGGGGCCGGCGTTTGCAAGGCTGGACTTGGCGAACTAGCATAACTTGTATGACCGCAACCAAACTAAAATCTCCATTGAAGAGATCTCGAATGCGGCTTTGCAGTATAGGCACGTCCTTGGCTGGACCCCAACTCAGACCCCTGCTGATCCATGACATCAGTTGTGGTGAAGGGCCCGAGGGAAAACAGGGGCGGCCGCCCACTTGGCGCTTCTAGGAGCCGTGATGTAGAACCACTCCTGTTGCCACAATTCAGACACCTCTAGGATGGAACCTTTGGGCCACGGAGCTCCTGTCATCTTGCGTATTGAGGCACCTCCACATGCCGCATGTTGCCCCTCGATCATCTTCGCCTTCACTTCAAAGGTCTTGAGCCATAGGCCAAAGTGAGGGGTAACCCGGAGGAAGGCCTCGCATACGACAATAAATGTCGTGATATGAAGAAAGGAGTCCGGAGCTAGATCATGGAAGTCTAGCCAGTAATAAAACATCAAACCCCTGACGAAAGGATCCAGAGAAAGGCCTAGACCTCGGAGGAAGTGGGAGACGAACACGACGTTCTCGTTGGGTTCGGGGGTAGGGACGGCCTGCCCTCGGGGAGGCAGCCGATGCGTAATTTCGGCGGTCAGATATCTGGCCTCCCACAACTTTTTGATGTCTTCTTCCGTGATGGAGGAAGGCACCCATCGGCCTTGAAGGCTAGATCCGGACATGACTGGAGGTTCGGAGCACCTGACCTGAACTTCGGCGCTTGAGCTTGAGGTGGGGGAAGGATTCGATTGAGCATGGGAGGGAAAAATAAAAGCCTTGTCCCCTTTATAAAGAGGGTGAATATCAAGCGTCCTCTCCGTGTCCGCTTGGACTTGCCTATAATCTAGGAGTCCTAGAAGCGGTTGGGTTACCCACGCCCGTATTGATGAGAATCCCGAAATAAGGGGACACGATCTCGGCTTTAACAAGACGTGCCAAGGAAACCGCCTCGCATGACGCGCTGAGGTGGGATAATGAAACGACTCGGATAAAGGCTTGGCCGTGGTGTGTCACACTACAGAATATGTTAGTAGATTAGATTTGTGTAAATATTATTCTCTCTATGGCAATATGTGGAAACTTATTCTGCAGAGCCGGCACTACCTTTGTGTTCAAAATATTCTACGAAGTACTTGGAGGAGGAACCCGCCTTGCAATGCCGAAGACAATCTACGCGCCGGACTCGTCGTCATTGAAGCCTGGTTCAGGGGCTACTGAGGGAGTCATGGATTAGGAGGTGTCCGGATGGCCGGACTATATACCTTCAGCCGGACTCTTGGACTATGAAGATACAAGGTTGAAGACTTCGTCCCGTGTCCGGAAGGGACTTTCCTTGGCGTGGAAGGCAAGCTTGGCGATACGGATATTTAGATCTCCTACCATTGTAACCGACTCTATGAAACCCTAACCCTACCCGATGTCTATATAAACCGGAGGGTTTTAGTCCGTAGGACAATGTACACATCAACAATCATACCATTGGCTAGCTTCTAGGGTTTAGCCTCTTCGATCTCGTGGTGGATCTACTCTTGTACTACCCATATCATCAATATTAATCAAGCAGGACGTAGGGTTTTACCTCCATCGAGAGGGCCCGAACCTGGGTAAAACTTCGTGTCCCTTGTCTCCTGTTACCATCCGGCCTAGACGCACAGTTCGGGACCCCCTACCCGAGATCTGCCGGTTTTGACACCGATATTACTCCTCTTCCCTTATTCGTGCAAATCTTACGTGTCTGCTTGCATGGTATTCATTCCACAGAAGACACTAGTTGACTGCTTCTTCTTGATACTAGATGTTCCAAGTAACTCGTGATGCTTAAGGTTTCTCTTCATATACTATTTCACCTTAGCTAGAGGTTCGTCGTCTCCCTGGATTTCAATTCCTGGTCAGTTGATTGCTAATTAACGGAAGAATTCCCCAGCATAGTGGGCGCTAGTCCACCTATTACGCTGGGGAAGCAGCGCCTCGGTGTTTATCTTAGGGGCGTGTGGGGCCTAGAGCTGTTGACGCCCGATTTGGAGGTCGGACGGGATTAAAGGGATGGACTGGCGGCGCTACCAAGCACGGCGGTGGTGTGAGGTCGAGGGGAAGGCGGGGCGGCGGAGGAAAGGGTCTGGGCCAGTGGTTGCTGGCGGTTCGAGAAAGATCGTCAACAGTAACTGTCGGGAGGTAGACGAAGGCCATCTACCCGTTCCTTATAGATCGGACGGTTCATAAAAAAATCGACTGACATATTTATTTTCAGTCGACTGTTATTTTGATAGGACCACATGTGGTGGTGTGCTGGAGGAGTACCTGCATTTCCTAGCCATCCCTGTGCTCATATATTACAAAATCATATGAAGTAGCATCTAGTTTTGTTTGCCATGCAATGTTGTAGAGGTATCATATGTCTCCTGTCATTTATTTTTCAACCACCTGCTATCTACTAGTTTTATAGTGCACTAGTTCTTCACACACTTCACCCATACCCTCATTATTGTGTTTTTATGCAAGGGTATTTTAGACTCTGCTGCCTTGACAGAAGTAGAAAATAAAAGAGAGAAGTCGCTCCAGTTTCGTACGCGGTTAGGAAAGACACGTTTTAGCCTTATAAATGGTGCAGTGTCAGCAAATGGAGACGATAAACATAGCTCTGGAGTTTCTGACTTCGCTCGATTTAACTTAGCAGTGTCATATGTGGTTGCATGTTGCATATGGTGTCTAGCTTGTATTCGAAAGGCCGAAGTCATTCTTTATTAAGATAAGGAAAGATATTTTTAACATGAACCACCATCCTGGGAGCACCAGAAGACAAATAGCTAGTCAGGGCACTGGCCGAGCCAGTGACAATCCCAGCACAGACAGGAATCACCTGGAAGCCAACTAAAAGGCCACGATGGTGGCGAAGCAGCCCGCCTCCCACCAGGCTCTCAGGTCCTCGATGATCATGCTCACCACTCCAGCTGGATGTCTAGCTTGTATTGCTTCCAATTTGGTTAAATTGCATTTTCTTAGCTTACACAGCATACCTTTGAACTTGATATGCCTTCCTATTTTTGGTACATACTAGTACATTTGTCTATTAACCATGTTCATACATCAAACTAATGCTCTTGTGTATCCCTGATCAATCACTTATGATGGGATAGTCACCCAGTGCATTACTTTGAGAAAAGATCCTCTTTTGAAGAATGCAGTGTCAGCCTCCCCACATGATTCTCAAGAAACATCAAGGATAGATGAAGATAGTGAATGTAGCTTCGTAGTTGATGACCGCATTTCCCCTACACCAGCATCACAGGTGCTTTTTCTAGCTTGGCATCATGATATGTGGTTGCATGTTGCATATGGTTTCTAGACTGTAATTCTTCCAATCTGGTTAAATTGCATGTGCTATTCTGCTTAGTTTATACATTATACATGTTAATGTGACATGCCTTCCTGTTTTTTGGTAGATAGTACATCTGTCTATTAATCATGTCCTTACAGAAAACTATTGTTTTTTTGTATCCCGCATGAATCAATATGACGAGACACCTTTAGTATATGCAGTGTGATATTAGTTGCATCTTTCATATGATTTATAGCATGCGCTACTTCTAATTTGTTGAAATGCCATTTATGATGGGACACTTTTAACTAGGCAGAGTCATATTGGTTGCATCTTTCATGTGGTGTCTAGCTTGCATTGCTTCTTATTTGTTGAAATGGCTTCTGCTTAGTTTACACAAACAGTTGTGAATATGCCATGTCGTCCTGTTTTTCATACATATTCCATCCTAGTATCATGTGTTTGCCTTACATCAAAGTAGTGATTGTCAGTACCATGCACGATTGAGATCTGAAGAGTGAATTTTATTGCTTTTTCTTGTCAATTTTACTTAACAATTCAAAATCAATAAAGCGGAAGGAAAGTAGCAAGGCAGCGGATATAGGTGCTCCTTCCAAATGGAGGGCCTCTACAGATTCTACTCCACCACCCCCAAGAAGATTTGCAAGACAACACATGCATAGACACTCAACGTAGTTGTGTTGATGATGAGCACGTCTCCCCTAGTGCACCATCACTGGTGCTCCGTCTAACTTGGCACTGTTCTATGTGGTTGCATGTTATGTATGATGTCTAGCTTGTATTGCTTCCAATTTTGTTGAATTCCATCTGTTTACTTTACACATTATACTTGTGAATAAGACACGTGTTCGTATTTCTAGAACATACAATATCTCTCTATCACACCATGTTCTTACATCAACATACTATTGTTGTGTAACCTGCAACAATCACTTATCATAAGACACGTTTGACTTGGGAGTGTGATATAGGTTAATCTCGCATGCTTTTCTAGCTTGTACTAGTTCTAATTTGTTGAAATGGCCCTTATGATGAGACAGTTTTAACTTGGTAGAGTGATATTTGTTGCATCTTTCATATGGTGTCTAGCTTTCATTGCTTCTAATTTGTTGAAATGCCTTCTCCTTAGTTTACACATCATAAGCTGTGAATATGCAATGGCACTAATGACGAGAGACCTTTAACTTGGTTGTGTGATGTTGTTTGCATCTTGCATATGATTTATTTCTTGCACTACTTCACATTTGTTTAAATGCCATTTATGACGAAACACTGTTAACTTGGCAGAGCGATATTTGTAGCATCTTTCATATGGTGTGTACCTTCCATTGCATTGCATCTCATTTAGTGAAATGTCTTCTGCTTAGTTTACACATCATAGTTCTGGTTATCTCATGTCGTCCTATTTTTGGTCCATATTACATCCCCCTATCATGTGGTTGTCTAACATCAATTTGTTCTGAAGAACTAAATTGTTATTCATTCTTCTTGTCGGCTTGACTTAACATGGCATAAAGAAAGAGGAAGGAACACAGAATGATAGGGAAAGGGAAGCGGAAGAATCCTGCAGATTCTGCTGGTACTGATGGTGCAATAGAAGGTCAAAGTCCAGCGGAAAATTGTACAAACAGGGTATCCCGTGATACACGAGCTACAGAACAAGCCAAACAAGCAGATACAACCCTAGTTGTTGCAACACCTTCCACAGTACCACCAGCTGCACGAGTTACTCGTTGGTCAACTCAGCCAGCAGCACGTTCCAAGCTCCCTTGCCACTTGACACTACTTCCGAAGCACTCTTGACACAAGACGCGTTGGCAAGATCAGATGAACTTTGTGAGATTCAATAGCGAGAAGGTAGTTGCTGGAGTCAAGTTATAGTTGCATGCTTCTTTATATGTAGTCTCACAGTTTGATGTACACTAACACTTCCTATGTTCGTTGTTGGACTAGCACCTAGGCGCAAGAGGACACAAACATCAGGGATAATGCTCGATAGGTTAACTAAATTTAGAGGAGGAAGAATGGAGATCCGTTTTGAGGCAGGTTTAAAAAGGACACGTGATGCTAAAGAGTCAGCCAAGTTAGTATTAGAGGCAGCGGTTGCTGTTAGGTGTCATGTACGTATCCTCCCAACATGGATTCAGTACAAGAATGACAAAGACGAAACCCATTTCAACACCTTCCTCGACCATTTATCTGTAAGTATGGTTATGTATGGAAACTAGTAATATCGTCTTGCTCTGTCCCATACTTTCTAGGTTGCTGATAATGAGACTCCCATAATTTCAACAGATGAGGTTGAAGTTGGATAGCCAAGATGATGCAACCAGACAAGCTTGCACCCATGTTTTCAAGTCTGCTCTGCGACAGTATCGTTATAACCTAAGGGAAACTCACTTTGAAGACAAGGCTAACAGTGAACTTGCCCAAACATCTCTAGTGGAAAATATATCGGATGAAGACTGGAGAGGCCTCGTTAAACACTGGTCTAATCCAAAGTATCAGGTACACTATATATATTTGATCAGATCACATGATGAAGTCCTATTGACGCATGTGCCTCACAAATCTATCTTTTTGTAGGTGAACTGTTGCTACCTCTTGAGCATACGTTGGTTTTCCCTTGAAGAGGAAAGGGTGATGCAGCAAAGTAGTGTAAGTATTTCCCTCGGTTTTTGAGAACCAAGGTATCAATCCAGTAGGAGGTAACACGCAAGTCCCTAGTACCTGCACAAACAAACAAGAACCTCGCAACCAACGCAATAAAGGGGTTGTCAATCCCTTCATGATCACTTACAAAAGTGAGACCTGATAGAGATAATAAGGTAAATATTTTTGGTATTTTTATTGTATAGATTGGAAAATAAAGATTGCAAAATAAACAACGATAGAAATAGCAAGTAGATAGGAAAATATTATAATTATAGATAGACCCGGGGGCCATAGGTTTCACTAGTGGCTTCTATCAAGATAGCAAATTCTACGGTGGGTTAACAAATTACTGTCGAGCAATTGATAGAAAAGCCCATAGTTATCAGAATATCTAGGCATGATCATGTATATAGGCATCACGTCTGCGACAAGTAGACCGAAACGATTCTGGAGCTACTACTATTACTCCACACATCGACCACTATCCAGCATGCATCTAGAGTACTAAGTTCATAAGAACAGAGTAACGCATTAGGCAAGATGACATGATGTAGAGGGATAAACTCAAGCAATATGATATAAACCCCATCTTTTTATCCTTGATGGCAACAATACAATATGTGCCATGCTGCCCCTGCTGTCACTGGGAAAGGACACCGCAAGATTGAACCCAAAGCTAAGCAATTCTCTCGTTGCAAGAAAGATCAATCTAGTAGGCCAAACCAAACTGATAATTCGAAGAGACTTGCAAAGATATTAAATCATGCATAAAAGAATTCAGAGAAGAATCAAATATTGTTCATAGATAATCCTGATCATAAACCCACAATTCATCGGATCTCAACAAACACACCGCAAAAAGAATTACATCGAATAGACCTCCAAGAGAATCGTGGAGAACTTTGTATTGAGATCCAAAGAGAGGGAAGAAGTCATCTAGCTAATAACTATGGACCCAAAGGTCTGTGGTAAACTACTCACACATCATCGGAGAGGCTACGGTGTTGATGTAGAAGGCCTCCATGATCGATGCCCCCTCCGGCAGAGCGCCGGAAAAGGCCCCAAGATGGGATCACACGGGTACAGAAGGTTGCAATGGTGGAAATAGGGTTTTGTGGTGCTCCCAGATGTTTTGGGTGTATATGAGTATATATAGGCGAAAGAAGTAGGTCAGCGGAGCCACGAGGGGCCCACGATGGTGGGGGCGCGCCTACCCCACTGGGCACACCCTCCTACCTCGTGGCCGCCTTGTTTCTTCGTTGACGTCCACTCGAAGTCTCCTGGATTGCATTTGTTCCAAAAATAACTCCCCCGAAGGTTTCATTCCGTTTGATATTCCTTTTCTGCGAAACACTGAAATAGGCAAAAAAACAACAATTTCCACTGGGCCTTTGGTTAGTAGGTTAGTCCCAAAAATAATATAAAAGGTATATTAAAGCCCATTAAACGTCCAAAACAGGTAGTATAATAGCATGGAACAATCAGAAATTATAGATACGTTGGAGACGTATCAACCGTTCAAAGAACAAGGCCAACCGTACGAAAGTGAAATTCCACCAGACGACAGGATCTCGTAGCTATATTGCACACTGCGTGGCTCTTGTAATTAGCGGTTGTTTCACTCTTTTCGTTGTACCATATTATCATATATATATATATATATATATTGACTTGTTCCAAATGCAGAGGCAAGCCCGCAAGGACCAAAAAGTACCGGAACCAAATGTTGTGGAAAACTTCAAGGACTGTCACACCAGCAAGACGAAGGGCATGACTACACCCGTCAAAGCCACTATTGTAAGTCCTTAATCCTCATGCCTTTTAACTACTACTTATTCTGACTTGTGCCTTGAACTGCATGGTTTGCAGCCAATGTCTATTACTCTTTTCAATTTTATACACAATTGTCTTAGTGTATCATTGCACCTTACAAGGTTTAAAAGAGAGGAGTGATGTTCCTTTGATCTTTATCTGTAATCTAGTTCCGTGTTGTACTTTCCCACACAACGTTGAAATTGCCTATTGTTTTGTTCTCAGTTATTTTGTGATATGAACGATGTCAAACTATGCTTACCATATTATAAACTTTGTTTCTTTATCCTTAGCTGTCAATACAATGTGAAGAAATAGGGAATACATTAGCCATTATACATGGTCATATGTTTGGAGCCTGGTCTTATTATGTACTTTGCAGTAAAATACAACTAATATTTTACATGGGTTCACCAGAATAAGTTCTGTATATAGACCAAAGCTATTGTGTTTGGTCTTGTTGCCTCCTTAATATCTTCTGTTCTGGTACTACTAATGTAAAAACTCAACTTTTCATCAAGCTATGGAAAAATGGTGGAACCGCCACCTCCTGAGGGTGGCGAGGCAACTATAACTGCAATGTCAGCTCTTGCTGTAGTGGGTCAGTACCTATCCACTAATAGTGTTAAAAGCACGTTCATGTGTAATACTGGGTTGGTTGTTAAGACAATCTCGTACAAACTGCCTCATGGTCAAGATATGCAAGCTCAAAACAATGTCATACTCCGCTTCAGGCACAAGTCCATTCCCTAACAGAGACCCTTTGTGAAACAAGGACAGACATTGTTCGATGTCATCAAGATATGCATGGTTTTGAAACCAGACTATCAGAAATTTGCTATGTTGTTCAGGAGCCTAGGAGAAATGAAGGCAAAGGTTATGGTGCTCCATCAGACAATACAGCATGAAAACGTAACAGTCAAGTCAAACGAACTGAGCTTCAGAACATCTGGTTGTGCATTTATCTGCCACACTCTTAACTTTTATGCCAACATTCCTTTTGTTTTATAGTTGTAATTTTTTGTTGCGATACAAAATTTGTTCTTAATGTGCAGCCACCAGCTGAAGAAAATAGCAAGCCATTTTTGTATAGTGTAGGGTGTTCCCTATATTTGCACTGGTGGCGATCTTTGATGCCCAATGGAAGTAATCTGTGCAATCACCTTAATAGACTAGCGTTAGTTTCGGGCTTATTTATTTCCTAGTCTTCTTTTTCCTTGGTTTGCAAGTGGCCGCAACAACCACGGGCCATATACGGACCATGGTAACCTTGACCCTCCTGTAGGTCGTTGGATCCATGGGCCTCCTATGGGCCGTCGATAAATGGGCCTCCAACCGGGCTGTAGAATTAGTGGGCCTCGGGCCATCGGATAAATGGGTCTACATGGGCCGTAAACGGGCGTAATTGGTATTGGCACAACACGTTAACAGGCTGTTAATAGGCCGGAGGATAGCAAAGGCTTAAGTCTGTCATTGGCATAACGAGTCATTAATGGGCCAGTATATAGGACAGGCTGGAAACGGCGCAACGGGTTAACAGGCCACAAACGGGCCAACTCTTGCCATGGGCCAAATTTGGCCAATTAGGGAAACAGGCCAGTAACAGGCCAGAAGTAATCGAGGGCCAGAAAAGAGCCCAAGAACGTATGGGCCGTTAGTAGGCCGAAAGCTAACACGGGCTAGAAACGGCCCATGTGAATCATGGGCCATCAATGGGTACAAAGAAATTTACTGTTCGTTATGGGCTAGCGTCACTGTGGGCCTCAAAAGGGCCTAAAGATACGAAAGGCCTCATATGGGCCGAAAGACGTCATGGGCCATACATGGGCCGAATGTGAAGCGGGCTAGTGTTATATTCGACGGCCCACATGACATTGTTGGGCCGATTTCGGGTAGGCCCTAATGGGACGTGAGTTACCAGGCCGTAAAATGGCCTATTTGCAAAGAGACCATTAACAGGCTTTTCATGGGCCAGCCCGCTAACTTTTGACCAAGTCAAACGGGCCGGCCTTTGTAAGCTAAATGGGCCAGTGGTGGGCCATCGCACGTGTCGAAATATCTGACCCACTGATGAGCTGACACGTGTTTCCTCTGCCAATCAGAATTTTACACGTGGAAAATTCCCATTGGTCCAGGCTGTTAACGGGTTATCGGATCCAAAACCGGACCCGATAGCTTAACGGCGACCCGTTACATTGCATGCCACGTGTCGGTCACCCTTGACGAAAGCACTTCTGTGACGCGCGATTTAGCGTCATGGAAGTGGACACTTCCGTAATGATAATTTTGGTAATGTCATGGAACACTTCTACGACAACACAGGTATGACTATCTTGATTCTGTCATAAAATCGTCATGGATGTACGACAGAAAACATGACCTACTGTGACAAACATGTATCATCACGGAAGTGTAGTTTTTTTGTAGTTTGAGTTTTGTGAAATATGCTTGCTTCCTTCTGATGGCGGTTTGGTAGAGCCTAGGCCTGCAGAGATTGAATCCTTTTATCCTACCTTGATAGTGGGAGATGAGAGAGGGGTGTCGACTATCGAGTATCACCGCCGCTGGCTTGCATTTTCCTGTTCTTCATTATTTCACTCTTTTCATTGCAAAATGCTTGCTTGCTACAGAGAAGGTGGGTGCACTCAGTGCCCTAGACCTTGCTGTTTTACGTCATGCACTAGAGGGCGACAACACTTATAGCTTGGGAGCTACTGTGGCATGTCGTCTTCACCTCAATAAGTCCAAGGGTAAAATACATGGTGGCATTTATGCTACTCGTTTGATGGCTCACTTTGATGTTGAGATACGCCTGCATGATTATCCTTTGCCCAAGGTTTACCTAGATCGTGCAGCCATGGAATACCTCCAGTTTATTGCTACCGATTATCCAAACATCCCTATTCTGTATAACCTAGTTTATAGTGTGAGAACTCGTGATATTATACCATTTCCTGCACCAAACTTGTTTGATCCAATTTCCAGGAGCGGATATAGGATTATGCCTGCAGATATCATCGCCTATCGGAACAACCAGGCTGCAGCAGAGGAGTAGCCTCAACAGTGGGATCCATGGATGCCTGCTCCTCAGCACCTCGACTACTATCCAGGCTACTGGCTGCTTACCAAGTTAGGCCAAAAGCCTAAGCTTGGGGGAGTACGTATTCCCACTAACATTACATTCATGTTCACACATTTCATTCCAGTTGTCGGTGTCCACACTTTTTCATTGTATCATCCACGTTAAATTTATTATCTCGCTCTCTTCTTGTGATTTTGAAATACTTTGAGAAAAATCCAAAAATATTTCTTGCTTCTTTTTAAGTTTTCTTTCTAGAGTAGTTAGCTGTAGTACAAAAAATAAAACCCAAAAATATTTCCTTGTTCTTCTTTTGCTTGTTGGGATCTTTCCCGTGTAATTAGTTTTTCTTGTTTTTGCTTTTCCCTTTTCATTTGCTTGTTCAAGAAAACCAAAAACTCCAAAAAAAATCAGCGTGTTTCTCTGAGTTTGTTTTCCTTTATATCTTAGTCATACCAAGGAGAAGACCACGATGAAAATTTTGAGTGGCTCTCATATGCATAATTGTTGATCTAACAAAGAGCCCATTTACCTTGTATTCTCCTGTTGAATAAAATGTTTGCAGATTCCGTCTTAGTACACGACACTCTTGCACTATTATTATTTTCATATTGCTCGGTCATGCAAGTGAAAGGCAATAATGATGATACTCGATGAACTGCTCATGGCAGAGAGAAACATGTATGAACTCGACTTGTTCTGTTTTTGTAAATATGTATAACCTAGTATCCATGCTTCAGCCCCTTATGATCAAACATGTTTGCAATGACAACTATAGATTATAGTTTCTCAAGCCATGCTTAAGTAGCTAGGAGTGGATAATGGTTTATCTTGGATATCAACATTGCGTTAAAATGATTGTGGTGTAGTATGATCATATGGTATCCTCCTATGAATGTTCGAGTGGCTTGACTTGGCACATATTTATGCATGTAGTTGAATCAAAACCAACATAGCCTCTATGATATTTATGTTCATGGTGTTCATATCCTACTCATGCTAGTGTCCAATGTTACTTATGCATAATGCATGTTCATGACCACTGTTGCTCTCTAGCTGGCCTCTTCTCAACCTAATTGCTGGCCTTCACCTGTACTAAGTGGGAATTCTATTTGTACATCAAAAACCATGAACCCAAGTTATTCCAGATGAGTCCACCATACCTACCTATATGCAGAATTACCCTGCTGTCGTAAGTAAATTTGCATGTGCCACCTCTAAAAACTTCAAATAAATATCCTTTTTGTGTGCCTGGATCGTTTATGGAATGACAGGAGGTGGTCGGTATCTTCCATGTAAGCGGGTTATTCCCAAGTTGAGTGTTTATTCACTTACCATCGCGCGAGAAAAGGGCGGTAACAGGGATTCCTAGTCCCGAACTCAAAAATGCCAATAATCAAACAAAACTCCCCCGGGATTGTTGTTGGTATGGATGGCACCCGTTGTTTCGGACAAGCCGTGGATTGTGATTGTTGGTGGAGGGGAAGTAAGCCTTTACTTTTATCACTTGGGAACTGCCACTAGGGTGCTTAGCATGGAAGATATTGATAACTGATGGTCGTGAAGTAAACAAGAAGGCTACATGTCTCAAAATATCATTTACCTTTGTTTTAAAAACTTGAGCTCTGGCACCTCTACAAATCACTACTTCCCTCTGTGAAGGGACTATCTATTTACTTTTACGTTGTGTCAACACCTTCTAGAATAAGCGCCAGAACCTGAGAGCACTATTTTCATGCTGATGCATTGTGTGTAGCTAATGTTGGGTGCATCATGACTGGATCTTTTCTACCATGAATTACAATGTTTAGTCGCTGCTTGAACTTTGGAGGTGGTCTGCGTTTATGTTTTGCGGTCTCAGAAAGGTCTAGCGAGAAACCACTATTGTCATATTATATCATGGTTGTTTTGACAATGTGTTGTTGTTTGAGATATCTTATTATTGCTCGCTAGCTGATTATGTCATTGACATGAGTTAATATAATTTTTAAGACTTACTGTCGGCATGGTTAGTTATAATGTTGGCTAAAATCCTGGGTGTTGTTTAAGCTTATTTATGCAAACAAGAGCAAAAGCGTTCGTAAAAGTTTTTCTTTTCCACTTTCAGTTTATCAACTGAATTTCATGAGGACAAGCAATGGTTTAAGCCTGGGGAGTTGATACGTCTCCAACGTATCTACTTTTCCTAACGCTTTTCCTCTTCTTTTGGACTCTAATTTGCATGATTTGAATGAAACTAACCCCGGACTGAAGTTGGTTTCAAAAGAACTACCATGGTGTTGTTTTTGTGCAGAAATAGAAGTTCTTGGAATGGAGCAAAACTTTCGAGGATTTTTTATACAATAAAAGAGAATTTCTGGAGCCAAGAACCATCAGAGGGGGCACCTAGGTGGGCACAACCCACCAGGGCACGCCTGCCCCCCTAGGTGCGCCCAAGTGGGTTGTCCCCACCTGATGGCCCCGCAGACCCTGAAACCGACGCTATAAAATCCTTTTTTCCAGAAAAAACTAGGAGAAAGAATTATCTTGATCCACGAGACGGAGTCGCCGTCACCTCCCGTTCTTCATTGGGAGGCCAGATCTAGAGTCCATTTGGGGCTCCAGAGAGGGGGATCTTCGTTCTTCGTCATCACCAACCCTTCTCCATCGCCAATTCCATGATGCTCCCCACCGGGAGTAAGTAATTCCTTCGTAGGCTCACTGGTCGGTGAGGAGTTTGATGATATTCATCATGTAATCTAGATAGTTTTGTTAGGGCTTGATCCCTAGTATCCACTATATATGTTCTGAGATAGATGTTGCTATGACTTTGCCATGCTTAATGCTTGTCACTTTGGGCCCGGGTGCCATGATTTCAGATCTGAATTCTTTATGTTATCCCCATTATATCCATGTTCTAGATCTGATCTTGCAAGTTATAGTCACCTACTATGTGTTATGATCCGGCAACCCCGGAGTGACAATAGTGGAGACCACTCCCGGTGATGTCCGTAGTTTGAGGAGTTCATGTATTCACCGTGTGTTAATGCTTTATTACGATCTCTATTAGAAGGAGGCCTTAATATCCCTTAGTTTCCAATTGGACCCCGCTACCACGGGAGGGTAGGACAAAATATGTCATGCAAGTTCTTTCCATAAGCATGTATGACTATTTACGGAATACATGCCTACATTATATTTTGAACTGGAGCTAGTGTCGTATCGCCCTAGGTTATGACTATCACATGATGAATATCATCCAACAAATCACCGATCCAATGCCTATGAATTTCTATCATATTATTTCTACTAAGTTACTACTTCTATCATTACTGTTGCACTTGCTACAGAACTATTGCTATCATTGTTACCGTTGCTATTTCTATTACTACTGCTATCAAAACTATCACATTACTGTGCTACTGATCACTTTGCTATAGATAATTAATCGCCAGGTGTGACTAAATTGACAAATCAATTGCTAATACTTAAAAATATTCTTTGGCTCCCCTTGTGTCGAATCTATAAATTTGGGTTGAATACTTTACCCTCAAAAACTGTTGTAATCCTCTATACTTGTGGGTTATCACACGCACACTATATCTGTCTCTCTATACATGCATCTATAGGTTGATCTCTTCTGCACAATCGTTGTATCTCGCTCTCTCTACTCGCCATAGATGCATGCTCCAGCCCACACTATTATCTCTTAAAGACAAAAACACATGCTCAATTATTGGGCCTTCTTCCCTCTACTCTCACATGCATGCATATTGTCATACCGATCTGTCTCTCCCATGTCATTGATCTTATGACTTATGTCTTCTTTCTTTTATCTCGATCATGCGCGCGCGCGCGCACACACACACATCCCACGTATACATGTATACCTCTCGCACATGCACATTCAAGGTCTCCTATGTCTCCATGCGTAGTTAATTACCCTCGGCCCTAGCCCCACATCGAATCGTTCTCTTCTTGTGTGCACATGACTTCCGCTTGGATGGGTCTCTTCTCTAAAACACACACTCACACTTAACAATCTCCTTCTAGCTACCCTCCTCTCTCACTCTTCCCCTATATCCCCGAAACCAATAAGACCATCCATTCATTTAATTCCCGCCTACATGCACCATCGGTATATAGTAGTCTTCCTCGGTGTCTCTCGAACAAACACATTATCTCGATGTCGACTCCTCTCACGCGCACACGCCTTCTCTTCCCTCTTTATAGGCCTCTTCTCTCTCTCCCCCCTATTGGTGGCGTCTGCCATACACATCACCTCTCTACGATGAATCCACACGCACTTGAATTACTTTCGCCACCAAATACTCCGCTTCACACACACACACACGCATTTTTTCCTACCACCCTTCGTCCAACCTTACCTGTATGATTTACAGTCACATTTATTTACTAATATAACATGGAAAAATTCTACTTTATTTCAAAGTTCACATACTTATATAACACAAATCACGAGCAAGAAGTGACATTTTTTTACACAACCACGTTAACATGGCCACGTAAATCACAAGCTAAAGTGTAATACCATTATACTTATATCCCGATGCAAAAGGTGGTGTACATGTCCGAAGAGGCGAAGAGTAGAGTCACACACATTCACTCTATCTCTCAGAATCTCACACAAATACCAGTTACGTGACGCCCCCTAAGTAGACCCGTATGTTACAATTTGTGCACCCGCGAGTACACGTGATGGTGCGCATTTATTTAAGTTGGATGATGAACCCAAAAGAAGATGCATTCATTCCCCTCCCGCCGCCTCTTCTCTCGTCGCCGTCGCCCGATAGCCCTAGCCCAGCCAAAGGTAACGACATACGCCATGCTCCCGTCGGAGCAGCGCTTTGATCTGGAGGCGGCGCGAAGCCCGGATCGCAGTCACACTGCCTCCAGAGTCCGGACTAGCTGGAGCCGAACAAGGAGTCGTTGGAGGCAGACTAGCACGCAGAGCTGGAGGAGGAGAACGACAAAGTGGAGTTGGAACAAGAGTTTGATGATGGGGGCAAAGCGGAGCCAGAGGAGGACTTTGATTTCCATTATACTCAGACTTAAAGGGCTTTGAGTTTTATGCCAAAAAAATTCATAGAGATAAGAGAAAGAAAATTTTACTGGGCATGCATGATCTTTTTGTGCTAGCACTCCTATATAAAGGTTGATCGGTCGCTTCACGCGGACGTGCGCAGGCGGTGGAAGCGAAAGGTGAAGGGAAGCGGGTTATGGAGTACGCCAGTTGCAGCACCAGCTCCAAGGAACGTTCGTGCCAAACAATGCATAGTAGTATAGTATGGTCCTGTGGAGTATGAATTAGCCTTTAGGTTGCGTGTGGATGACATGGTTGTAACATGTACGCTATAGTTTGATAGCCTACCGCTCCGCTTCACACGGTTTGGTAATGCATTATTTGCATGCACGCATGTCACGCATGTACTTGTTGAAGGTGTGCTCTAAAAAGGGCGACCAGGTCTACTAGTCCGCATTGGTCCATGTGCCCGAAAAACAACTAATCCCATTCAATGTAAATGTCATGCGTGCTTTAATTTCGGGCTAGTGGATGGACACGAACGTGCCGTACAACAAACCGCCCATCAGCTCCCTGATCTCTATCTCTACTGTTATAATAATAATAATAATCTATCTATCTACTCTTATAGAAAACAGAGTTGGTGATGATGGTGTGCCTACCATACTGCAATAAAGGCCGTCCGATTTATATCCGATGGATAGAAAGCAAACTATGGAAATTTTGCAAAAACATACCCACACCTCTCTCCACATTAGCAAATAAGGCCTTCCTTCGTTCATCTTTTTCTCTCACAAGATAAACTAGTCATACAAATGCTGAAATGCATCTTGATATTACGTGCAACACACGGGCATCTTGCTAGTAATAAATAATAAAAATATGTAAATATAAAAAACTGAGTTGGTGATGACGGTGTGCCTGCCATCCTGCAATATAGACCGTCCGATCTATATCTGACGGATAGAAAGCAAACTATGACAATTCTGCAAAAAGATACCCGCACCCCTCTCCACATTTGTAGATAAGGCCTTCCCTCATTCATCTTCGTCTCCCACGAGATAAACAGCTCATATAAATGCATCTTGATGTTCCGTGCAACGCATGGGCCTCCTGCTAATCTCAAATATAAATTGCACTAGTTCGCACCCGTAGAACATCCTTTCCGAAGGGACAAAGCCCTACTATTACCATCTCCTCTCGTGTAAACCAGCTCCACAATGAACAAGGCAGTTGGTCACCATTACCATGGATTCGCAAGGCGGTGGTGCTTCTCATCCTCGTCGAGGTTGGGAGACCTTGGATGACGATCCTTTGGGACAAAACATAAGTCACTCTGATTTCCTCACATCCGCAAGACTTAGGGGTAACTTGCACCAAATATTTAAAGAGGGTGCATAAATATGCGTGGGAGAAGGCCATGCTAGTTGGTCTGCCATGCGTCCTTGAGGACGAGGATGTTTTCTTGGGGGTCTCGCGAGCGCGGTGTGGCCATAGTTGGAATGATTCTCCTTGAGATGCCGACGTTGAGGGGCACTCGGGTTTTGTCCGATGAGCAGGTAAGTGATGAGTTTGATCATGTAGTAAATGCATTATAAAGACTACTTACATGTCCATTTCCTAATTCCCCCGCTGCCCACTGTTTCACAGGTTAGGCTTGGTGCCAGTGGAGATTGGCTTGCATATGTACGGGAGAGTACCTACATCATTTTGCACAACATCTACAATGGTGACACTGTTCTCGTAGAACCTTTGTCCATCATTGGGATCAGCCATGCAATGGGCCATCGCCTAAATTGGTACTACGATGGAACCATGGTGAGATTGAAGAAGATAGCAATCCCGAAAGCCCCGATAAGGTCCTCCATGAACCAAAATTACACTCTCACGTGGTGTTTGACATCGTGATTGCTTTCACGGACACTGCACATGGCGGTCAAAGGTGGACCATGCTGTCTATGGCCGATTTGTTGTCGTACGAGTACGAAGACCCTATGCTCCTTTCTAACCGCATCTTTGCAGTGACAAACCAAGGGACTTGTTTAGTATGGGACAGATCCTACAGTATACTCCCTCTCTTCCAGTTTATTTGTTTTGATTTTTTTTGTTTTGTAAGTTTCAAATTCAAAGCTAGAGCTCCCCATCCTATGTTGAGATTACAATGTGCATTAAATCGTTGCATGCATGTAGTATTTTTTATTGGTCATTTATATTAGCCATGCATGCATGCATTCCAAGTAATGTTTCTTACCACAATTTTTTAGGAAATCGAGTACAATAATTGAGTAGTTTTGCAAACTACCAGTACTACAACTGAAACAATACAAAATCAATACCACCACCATGCCCGCGTCTGACCGCCCTGGTCGACCCAAACCCCCTCCCTTGCCGGCGCGCGCTTGCCACCTGAAATGGTCATCATCGCACAAAGGGTCAGTGCCTCATTAACACTGGGCCAGAGCAGAGGTGACCTCTCACTGGCGCCGTCTTTGAAGTAGTGCGACGGCAGAGAGAGCGCCGCTTCCCAGTGCACGCGACTGCTCCACGTTGAGGCTGGCCATAGTGGTGGTAACTTAGCTGTTACATACACTCGGGAATAGCAGACATGGTGATGTGGCACTGAATTAAAGAAGAGATAGGGGGTCATGCATGGCAATAATTTTTGTCATATATGCTACTACTCTATGATACTATGCACTATAAAAGTAGTATATCCTACACTAGTATAGTGTATATGATACTCCCCACTATGAGTAGCCTCAATCAACACCACAGTTGGCTATCATCCGTGCGCCGCCCAGATTACAGTTGCAACTTCTTTATAGTAGGTTTTACTCCGGTTTGTATGAAAACTCTAATGTATCTCGTCTGGTGTATATGAAAAGTTTTCGAAATGTATCGATTTTCGTCCGGTTTTTATAAATTCTTCCTTGTTTGCACGATTATTTAGGGCAAAGTCATCCCCTGATCAAAATCAGATCGCCAATCGTGGATGTGCATAGGGCATTTGGTCTAACTTGGAACCTTGTTGCTGACGACACCTAGTTGCGACGTACTATCTTAGCAGTCATTACCCATGGTACCATTGATGGGCAACAAGGTGCCATGATCTATCATGATAGGACCTCGATCATGTACCCAGGTAATCCCTTCTCTCTGATCCAAGAGTAGTAGAGATAGGAACTATCGTATATCTTATTGCCATGTCATCTTATAACATTTGAGTACATGTCTCTTTGTACTCCAGGAGGAGGAGTAGTTCTTTCCTTCTTATTTTATTGATTGGGACAGTCATCTACGCAAATTTATAATGCCAATTGTATAAAATATAAAGGACTTAACAATTTCAATTCCGTGTAGTACTAGCTAAGTAGCCATAATCCCATACAAAACTACTCCTACTTTAATTAATGTACATGGCCCAGGTAACACTCTCAAATTGTTTGTCGTCACCCATGCCGCAGCTAGTCTATACATTGCTTCTGTTCCCCTCATACAAATAAGCAATATAAAGTATTTTATTTTAATCCGTGTCCCCTGCTACATGGACCATAACCGTGCACGTCAGCATGTATCTAGCTTTGAGATGCGAGGTGTACCGAATGAACAGCGGCGTGTTCGACCCCCGTGATGCTACCTGGGTGCAGATGAACACACTTGAAGAGTACTCGATTTTCATCCGGGACAACTACCCCATAGTGCAAATGATGCCACCTTCCGTGCACGACGCTGACGGCCTGCCCTTCATGAAGAACGGGTGCGTTTTCATTGCGCACCAACGTATTCATACCTTGAACGCCCTATCCCTGATCTATACTGCTTTAGTTTGGATGAGTCACCATCGTGGTGAGCCACACTAAGAAGTTGCGATGATATGGACTCCCGTTGCCCACCGTTATGGATCGTTCCATCTATGAAGAACACATGGGACTGTAACTACGAGACGGACATGTACCAAGGGATGTACGAACTTGAGTAATGTAGCGCAGTAAGTGAAGTAGAAAGGCACAAATAGTATGAACATGCGTGGCATATAGGCATTTGTCTCTTACTACCACTACATGTTGTACGTGCAATGCACGGTGATATTATGATGTACGTGCCTAAGTACTCTACTACTCGTACTATATTAATTGAAGGGACATGTTAGGTTTTATATTTGTTTACATGTATGGCCCGAGACCTTCCAACTAGATGCGTATTTCTCTCCAGGTTGCACTTTGTATCGTTCATACTACTAGTACTACGTGTGGCCTCCGACCTAGAACTGGAAGAAGTTGACACGCTCTACCACAGTGTTCATGTCCCAAACCTTTCGCTGACATGTGGGACATCCAGCACGTTGCGTATTTGGCACTCCTCGTCGTAAGAGTTGAAACACTAGCTTTCATCAAAAATAGAAAAAATATAAATCAGCAGTGATACTATACCACGCGGTTTCCTTGCTCCCCCATATCAGAAAGAATGCTTCCGTTCGCTGACTTGTGGGACGTCAACCATCCTGGTCCACTTTCCATGCACGCATAACTCCAAGGGAGAGTCACGCCGGTCGTCAGTCTGCAATAATAATGGCTAATTAGCCATCAAATCACAGGCCCAACCTTTCCCACTATAAAGTTGGTCGAATGAAGGAACCATCATGACTTCGTTGAATTCCGCTTCTTGAAGAAAACTACTGTACCATCAATACTGCTAGCTATAGTAGGATTATACTCTAGCGGAGGCCTCCTTTTGTTCATAGGATAGGAATTTTATAGGAATATGAAAATCATAGGAAGTGAGATGACATGCATCTCAATTCCTATAGAGAAAGAGATGCCATTTGATGCATAGCATATGAATTTTCCATTGAGTCGAGGCTCATGTACTGGTAATTTGCTCTAAAACTTATAGTAGTAACTAGTACTAGTACATGCTCATAATTAATTAAACAAACATACAGGCGACACACACACACACTAACTACTAGTACTACTACTTCTCACAAGCTAGCCAAACACCGTCGTTCTCCTTCCCGGTGTTGTCGGTGACACCCCACCGTGCTTGGATCTCCACCAAGCTCTCTGCAGCAGCACGTGCGTCCTCTTCTTATTGGCGGCGGTAGGCCTCTCTATTCTTGAGTGATTTCTGCCTTTTCCACTCCCTCTGTGCAGCTTTGGCCGCCTCTTGCTCTACCACCCATTCGACCTTGGCAGCTTCAAAGTCCGCCCATGTAAGCGTGAGGTCACGAGCGGCGATGAACTCGGCACGACGGGATGCCATCGCTTCCCTACCATTTTGTGTGCAGTCATGGGTGGCGAGGAACTCGGCACAATGGGATGCCATCGCTTCCTTACTGGTTAGTGTGTGGCGCGGTGGCATGAACGATGCTTGGTGAGAGCTTTGGGACGGAGTGGCTGGACAACCATATAGTGCATTGGTTTGTCAAGAGCTCAAGGATAGACGACGAAGGAAATTTGGATTCCCTTTCAATCCTGGTCATTTATTACTGAGTAAAATGCATTGGCAGTCATCGACCTTGTTTTGATAGACCACTTTGATCATTATACTTAAGAATATGGTCAACCCGGTCATTATATATGAGATATGGTGATTATACGGTTACTGGCTCAACGTACTGCTCCATATTTGTACGGCTGACCAGTCATACAGTCCACATGCGCCTCATCAGCTCGTTTTCTACATCTATCTATCTATGCGGGCCTACATGTCAATGGAGAAAGAAATAAAAACCAAAATTATTCGTATGTGAGGAAACAAACCACGGACTCATCACTACAATGCACACTCGTCAGCCAAATGAAAATGAAATACTTTGCATTAAATGCACAAACCAATTTTTTTATATTATACATGATGCACACATTAGTGCACACCGTCCACAGACACAGTAGCATGTACACGGGCAGACACTCATGCTCACGTTGTCAAACCATGGTAATACATGCACATCGCCCTCTCAATCAAAGTCCTGCTCATGGCGCAATGCAAACGGCGACCAATCAGAGTGCCACTGCACATGAGTGTGTGTTTGATCGATTCATCCATTATTCGTAAGTTATGCATGGTTGTGTATGTGTAATGGTGGTCGTCGAAGGCTAGCTAGCGACAAGAGCAGTTGCATGGACGCCTGGTTGTCTATACATGCCGCATACGCTTTAAAGGCTTGTCATCCATGTGTTCACATAATTTATTTCAGTACAATCATAAGTGTAACCATGTATATGCGTCCACGTGCGTGCTATTATGTATTGTGTGCATGCGCGCGCGTACTCTGTGTGTGGGTCGCCCACATGCATGCATGTGCGTCACCTTTGCTCCTTGTAAAAATACCTCATTTGGTTAGCTTGTGGGGCTTTACTAGAGAGGTCCGAGGTTAATTCCACACCCATGCAATGCATAATTTAGCTTTTCTAATTTATTTATTTTTGACCCATTGACGGGTGGGGCCATAGAACCTGGGTGAGGCGTATGTGGACTGTTTGACCGGTCAAGCAGACAAAATACGAAGTTATATGCTAAGCCAGTGACCGTATAATCATCTTAAGTCATATATAGTGACTGTATTGATTGTATTCATAAGTACAGTGACCAAAGTGAGCTATCGAGACAAGTTCGATGACCACTAGTGCATTTTACTCTTTATTACTGCACACGGTTACTTTCTGTTGCCTGTGGAAACTGTGTGCGCTGACTCTATTGTGGGTTGCTTTCTGATTCGCCGCCACCCCAGCCATGCGGATCACGCGCGTGCACCGTGATCGAATGGCATACCACATCCCTATCATCACATCCATGTAGCGCTAGCTGGGATTTGATATTTTTGCACCGTCATCCTTGTTGACGCATGTAACTACAAATATATCACTAGAAACTATGTTTATTAGTAAGGTACGTGTGCATTGCACGAAGAAGATTTGGCAACCAAATTATGAATAAATACCACACTATAGCATGTAAGCTTTGAGTCATATATGCATGATGTCGATGTTCGTTAATTCTTATAGTGGTAGTAAATTTCTACAAGATGCACATCATGGCCTAAATATGGTAAATGAACCCGGAGAATTGCCAAATTTGAAGACGGTGCTTTATACGGTGTATGTTGATCATAGAAAAAAAGTGAACTGCCACATTAATTGAGTACTTTTGCAAACTACAAAAACAATATACCACCACGCCAGTGTCTAACCGCCCTTGCCTTCCAAAACCCCTTCCATCGCTAGTGCGTTCTTCTCGCCTGAAACGGTCACCGTTGCCCCAGAACATCAATGCCGCATTCACAACCGACACGACCTCTCACTGGCGCTAGAATTACAGTAGCGCGACGGCCGAGAGAGCGCCACCCGCGTGGCACCCCGGTGCAAGCGACTGCTCCGCGTTAACGACACCACGGTCATTCGTCCGTCCGCCGCCCACATTAATGACATGTGGCTGCCAACGAACCTACTCCGGCGCCAGCCGTCCATCCGTCTGCCGCGGCTCATTGCCATTCGCCTGATATATTAACTTCAGCCACATCCCCCAGCAATAGAAAAACACCCACAATCATTCTCCTCTAGTCCCTTCCTTTTGTCGGCACCACTCCAACCATGGCCTCCTCGCGCTCCAAAGATCTCTTGGACGTATTGTCGCATGAGCAGACGAAGTACATCGTCAGCTCCGCTCCTGGCATGCTCTAAAGCTCTCTTGGATGTACTGTCACAGGAGCATGCTACCTCTTGAGCTTGCATTGGTTTTTCCCTTGAAGAGGAAAGAGTGATGTGGCAAAGTAGAGTAAGTATTTCCCTCGTTTTTTGAGAACCAAGGTATCAATCCAGTAGGAGACAACACACAAGCCACTGAATACCTGCACAAACAAACATCAACTTGCACCCAACGCGACAAAGGGGTTGTCAATCTCTTCATGGTTATTTGCAAAGTGAGGTCTGATATAGATGGATAAATGGTAAAGTAATATTTTTGGTTTATGGAACGGAAAGTAAAAGATTGCATAGAAAGTAAATAGGAAACTAAAATTATAGATCGAAAACTTATATGATGGAAAATAGACCCGGGAGCCATAGGTTTCACTAGAGGCTTCTCTCAAGATAGAAAATATTATAATGGGTGAACAAATTACTGCCGAGCAATTGATAGAAAAGCGCAAAGTTATGACGATATCTAAGGCACTGATCATGAACATAGGCATCACATCTGTATCAAGTAGACCGACTCCTTCCTGCATCTACTACTATTACTCCACACATTGACCGACTCTTGCCTGCATCTAGAGTATTAAGTTCATGAAGGACAGAGTAACGCATTAAGTAAGATGACATGATGTAGCGGGATAAACTCAAGCAATATTATGAAAACCCCATCTTGTTATCCTCAATGGCAACAATACAATACGTGTCGTTTCCCCTTCTGTCACTAGGATCGAGCACCGCAAGATTGAACCCAAAGCTAAGCACTTCTCCCATTGCAAGAAAAACCAATCTAGTTGGCCAAACTAAATCGATAGTTCAAAGAGACTTGCAAAGATATCAAATCATGCATATAGGAAGCCGGAGGAGATTCAAATAGTATTCATAGATAAGCTGATCATAAATCCACAATTCATCGGATCTCGTCAAACACACCGCAAAGGAGTATTACATCGAATAGATCTCCAAGAACATCGAGGATAACATGGTATTGAGAATCAAAGAGAGAGAAGAAGTCATCTAGCTACTAGCTATGGACCCGTAGGTCTGTGGTAAACTACTCACGCTTCATCGGAGAGGTAATGGTGTTGATCGAGAAGCCCTCCATGATCGAATCCCCCTCCGGCAGGACTCCGTAAAAGGCCCCTAGATGGAATCTCATGGGTACAGAAGGTTGCGGTGTTGGAAAAGTGGTTCCGTGGCTCCCCTGGAAGGTTTTGGGGTAATTTGAGAATATATAGGTGGAACAAATAGGTCAGTGGAGTCATGTGGGGCCCACAAGGGTGGTGGGCGCGCCCTACACCCTGGGCGCACCTCCCGACCTTGTGGCTGCCTCGTGGCTTTCCTTATGTGCACTCCGAGCCCTTTGGATGTCTTCTGGTCGAAGAAAAATCATCGCGAAAGTTTCGTTCCGTTTGGACTCCGTTTGGTATTCCTTTTCTGCGAAACTCTAAAACAAGGAAAAATAGGAACTGGCATTGGGCTCTAGGTTAATAGGTTAGTCCCAAAAATAATATAAAATATCATATTAATGCATATAAAACATCCAAAACAGATAATATAATAGCATGGAACAATCAAAAATTATAGATACGTTGGAGATGTATCAGGCATCCCCGGGCTTAATTCCTGCTCGTCCTCTAGTAGGTAAATGATAAAAATAGAATTTTTGATGTGGAATGCTACCTAACATATTTATCAATGCAATTCTCTTTATTGTGGCATGAATGTTCAGATCTGTATGATTCAAAACAAAGGGACAATTGCATTTTTACCCCTAGTTGATTCCTACCCACGGGTTTTGCCCTTACTTTTCGAGCTTGCTCAGTTTTGCCCTTACTTTTTCCGTCGTGGTCCCTCGAATGCCCTTTGACCGTTTGACCAAAACTTTGAAAATTCATAACTAATTCATACGAACTCAGAAAAATGCAAATAAGATATCAAAATGTTCAGATAAACACTACCTTTATGTGCGTATCATTTGCATTGAGGACAAAAGCACCCTTTCATCTACCTGGGGTAATTAATTTTATTAACATTATTAAAAATAAAAAGGTATGAACCATATTTTTTTCATGAATGAAAATTACATGCAAATGTAGGTGATGTTTTCTGACCATCCAGATATCTTATTTGCATTTTTCCGAGTTCATATCATCTTGTTATGAATGTTCTAACGACTTTGACCATTATTTGGAAACTTCATAACAAATTGATACAAACTCTGAAAAATGCAAATCAGATATCAGGATGTTCAGAAAACATCACCTACATTTGCATGTAATTTTTATTCATGAAAAAAATATTATTTGTACCTTTTTATTTTTAATAATGTTAATAACATTAATTACCTCAGGTAGTTTAAACAATGCTTTTGTCCTGAATGCAAATGTTATGCACATAAAGGTAATGTTTATCTGAACATTTTGATATCTTATTTGCATTTTTCTGAGTTCATGTGAATTAGTTATGAATTTTCAAAGTTTTGGTCAAACGGTCAAAGGGCAATCGAGGGACCTCGGCGGAAAAAGTAAGGGCAAAACTAAGCAAAATCGAAAAGTAAGGGTGGGTAGGAACGAACTAGGGGCAAAAATGCAATTGTCCCCAAAACAAAAGTTTAATATTGACATAAAAACAATAATACTTCAAGCATACTAACAAAATAATCATGTCTTCTCAAAATAACATGGCCAAAGAAAGCTTATCCCTACAAAATCATATAGTCTGTCTATGCTCCATCTTTATCACACAAAATATTCAAATCATGCAGTACATGAGCGTGAGCCATGGACATAGCACTATGGGTGGAATAGAAGGTGGTTGTGGAGAAGACAAAAAAGAAGGAGTTAGTCTCACATCAACTAGGCGTATCAACGGGCTATGGAGATGCCAATCAATAGGTATCAATGAGGGCGAGTAAGGATTGCCATGCAACGGATGCACTAGAGCTATAAGTATGAAAGCTCAAAAGAAAACTAAGTGGGTGTGCATCCAACTTTATTGCTCATGAAGACCTAGGGCATTCTGAGGAAGCCCATTGTTGGAATATACAAGCCAAGTTCTATAATGAAAAATTCCCACTAGTATATGAAAATGACAACATAGGAGACTCTCTATCATGAAGATCATGGTTCTACTTTGAAGCACAAGTGTGGCAAAAGGATAGTAACATTGTCCCTTCTCTCTTTTCTCCCTTTTTTGGGACTTCTCTTTTTTAATTTGGCCTTTCTCTCTCTCTCTCTCTCTCTCTCTCTCTCTCTCTCTTTCTCTCTCTCTCTTTTATTTCCTCACATTGGACAATTTTCTAATAATGAAGATCATCACACTTTTATTAACTTGCAACTCAAAAAGCACAACTTGATACTAGAACAAAAATATGACTCTATATGTATACCTCCGGCGGTGTACCGGGATGTGTGACGAATCAAAACCGACATGTATAAAAAATGATGAACGATGGCTTTTCAACAAATACGATATCAACTACATGATCATGCATAGCAATATGACAATTATGGAGCGTGTCATAATAAACGGAACGGTGGAAAGTTGCATGGCAATATATCTCGGAATGGCTATGGAAATGCCATAATAGGTAGGTATGGTGGCTGTTTTGAGGAAGGTATATGGTGGGTTTGTGGTACGGGTGAAAGTTGCGTGGCACAAGAGAGGCTAGCAATGGCGGAAAGGTGAGAGTGCATATAATCCATGGACTCAACATTAGTCATAAAGAACTCACATACTTGTTGCAAAAATCTATTAGTCATTGAAACAAAGTACTACGCGCATGCTCATAGGGGGATAGATTGGTAGGAAAATACCATCGCTCGTCCCCGACCGCCACTCATAAGGAAGACACTCAAAAAATATCCCATGCTCCAACTTCGTTACATAACGGTTCACCATACATGCATGCTACAGGACTCACAAACCTTAATACAAGTATTTCTCAAATTCACAACTACTTACTATCATGATTCTAATATCACCATCCTCATATCTCAAAACAATCATAAGGAATCAAACTTCTCATAGTATTCAATGCACTTTATATGGAAGTTTTTATTATATCCCTCTTGGATGCCTATCATATTAGGACTAATTTTATAACCAAATCAAATTACCATGTTGTTTTAAAGACTCTCAAACTAATATAAGTGAAGTGCGAGAGTTCATCAATTTCTATAAAATAAAACCGCCGCCGTGCTCTAAAAAGATATAAGTGAAGTACTATAGCAAATTTGCCTAGCTCAAAAGATATAAGGGAAGCACATAGAGTATTCTAATAAATCACGATTCATGCGTGTCTCTCTCAAAAGGTGTGTACAGCAAGGATGATTGTGGCAAACTAAAAAGCAAAGACTCAAATCATACAAGACGCTCCAAGCAAAACACATATCATGTGGTGAATAAAAATATAGCCACAAGTAAAGTTACAGATAGACGAAGACGAAAGAGGGGATGCCTTCTGGGCATCCCCAAGCTTAGGCTCTTGGTTGTCCTTGAATATTACCTTGGGTTGCCTTGGGCATCCCCAATCTTAGGCTCTTGCCACTCCTTATTCCATAGTCCATCAAATCGTTACCCAAAACTTGAAAATTTCACAACAAAAAAATCTCATAAGCTCCGTTAGTATAAGAAAATAAATCACCACTTTTGTTACAGTTGTGAACTCATTCTTTATTTATATTGGTGTAATATCTACTGTATTCCAACTTTTCCATGGTTCACACCCCCCGATACTAGCCATAGATGCATCAAAATAAGCAAAGAACACGCGAAAAACAGAATCTGTCAAAAACAGAACAGTTTGTTGCAATATGGAGATTTTGAATACTTCTGTAACTAAAAAAGTCTATAAAAATTAGGAAGACCTAAGCAATTTTTTTATTAATCTTCTGCAAAAGGAATCAATATTTTTTCGTGCTTCTGCTAAAAATGAAAATTAATCTCCTGGGCGCAAAAGTTTCTTTTTTTCAGCAGGATCAAATCAACTATCACCATAAGCTATCACAAAGGACTTTCTTGGAACAAACACTAATTCAAACATAAAAACTACCTCTAACCAGAGGCTAGTTAAATTATCTAATGCAAAATAGGACCTGAAAAGCAATAAATAAATAAAATTGGGTTGCCTCCCAACAAGCGCTATTGTTTAACCCCCTTAGCTAGGCATAAAGCACGAATAGATCGAAGTGTTTTCATCTTTGGCATGCAATCCATAAGTGGCTCTCATAATAGATTCATAATGCAATTTAATTTTCTTTCTAGGGTAGTGTTCCATGCCTTTACTTAACAGAAATTGAAATCTAATGTTTCCTTCTTTCATATCAATAATTGGACCAATCGTCCTAAGGAAAGGTCTACCAAGAATAATAGGACATGTAGGATTGCAATCTATATCAAGAACAATGAAATCTACAGGCACATAATTCCTATTTGCAACAATGAGAACATCACTAATCCTTTCCATAGGTTTCTTAATAGTGGAATCCACAAGATGCAAATTTAAGGAACAATCATCAAATTCACGAAAACCTAACACAACACATAAGTTTTTGGAATCGTGGAAACACTAGCACCCAAATCACACAAAGCATGGCATTCATAATATTTAATCTTAATCTTAATAGTAGGTTCCCACTCATCATAAAGTTTTCCAGGGATAGAAACTTCCAATTCAAGGTTTTCTTCGAAATATTGCATCATAGCATCAATGATATGCTTAGTAAAAGCTTTGTTTTGACTATAATCATGAGGAGAATTCAACATGGTTTGTAACAAGGAAATACAATCTATTAAATAAAAATTATCATAATTAAATTCCTTGAAATCCAAAAGAGTGGGTTCATTGCTATCTAACGTTTTGACCTCTCCAAGCCCACTTTTATCAATTTTTGCATGAAGATCTAAAAACTCTGAATCACTGGAATGCCTTCTAACTAAAGTTGACTCATGTCCAGTCCCATCTTTATGAAGATTTATATTAGAAAACAAAGATTCAATAGGAGTCACATCAATCACTTTAAGATCTTCATCATTTTTTAGAGCCTCTGGTTTGGCGGCCATTTTGTTTACTAAAGTAGCTTGTTTATCAGAAATTTGACCTACTAAATTTTCAAGATGCGCAAACTAAGATCACAGACGATAAAATACCTTAGACATATCATTAAGCTCTTTATTCATGTATTCCATACAGAAGAAATTGTTATGCTCAAATTGCAAAGACATGAATGTTCTAACATTATTTTCAATTTCGCCTAACCTCTTAAGGTGAGGGTCAACATTTTTTGGAGGATTCGTGGTGGCAAGGCAAGCAATCCAACACAAGAGCACAAAAAAAGCAAACGAAGAAGACGAATTGAAGATGGACAAAGCAAAGGCAAATTTGTTCGCAAATCATTTTAGAAGTGAGGGAGAGGAAAACGAGAGGCGAATGGCAAATAATGTAATGCAAGGGATGAGAGTTTATAATGGGTAATTGTTATATCTCAGCTTGGCGTAGACCTCCTCGGCAATGGCGCCAGAAATTCTTCCTGCTACCTCTTGAGTTTGCATTGGTTTTTCCCTTGAAGAGGAAAGGGTGATGCAGCAAAGTAGAGTAAGTACTTCACTCAGCTTTTGAGAACCGAGGTATCAATCCAGTAGGAGACAACGCACAAGCCACCGAATACCTGCACAAAGAAACACCAACTTGCACCCAACGCGACAAAGGGGTTGTCAATCCCTTCACGGTTGTTTGCAAAGTGAGATCTGATATAGATGGATAAACGGTAAAGTAATATTTTTGGTATTTTTGGTTTATGGAATGGAAAGTAAAAGATTGCAAACAAATTAAATAGGAAACTAAAATTATAGATCGAAAACTTACATGACAGAAAATAGACCCGGCGGCCATAGGTTTCACTAGAGGCTTCTCTCAAGATAGAAAATATTATGGCGGCTGAACAAATTACTGCTGAGCAATTGATAGAAAAGTGCAAAGTTTTGACGATACCTAAGGCAATGATCATGAACATAGGAATCAAGTCTGTATCAAGTAGAACGACTCATGCCTGCATGTACTACTATTGCTCCACACATCGACCGACTCCTGCCTGCATCTAGAGTATTAAGTTCATGAAGAACAGAGTAACGCATTAAGTAAGATGACACGATGTAGAGGGATAAACGCAAGCAATATGATGAAAACCACATCTTGTAATCCTCAATGACAACAATACAATACGTGTAAGTTCCCCTTCCGTCACTAGGATCGAGCACCGCAAGATTGAACCCAAATCTAAGCACTTCTCCCATTGCAAGAAAAACCAATCTAGTTGGCAAAACCAAATCGATAGTCCGGAGAGACTTGCAAAGATATAAAATCATGCATATAAGAAGTCAGAGCAGATTCAAATATTATTCATAGATAAGCTGATCATAAATCCACAATTCATAAGATGTCGGCAAACACACCGCAAAAAGAGTATTACATCGAATTGATCTCCATGAACATCAAGGATAACAATGTATTGAGAATCAAAGAGAGAGAGAGAGTGGAATCCATCTAGCTACTAGCTATGGACCCGTAGGTCTATGGTAAACTACTCACGCTTCGTCGGAGAGGTAATGTTGTTGATGTAGAAGCCCTCTGTGGTCGAATCCCCCTCCGGTAGGACACCAAAAAAGGCCCCTATGTGGGATCTCATGGTACAGAAGGTTGCATCGGTGGAAAAGTGATTTCGTGGCTCCCCTGGAAGGTTTTCTGGGTATTTGAGAATTTATTTGCGGAAGAAATAGGTCAATGGAGTCACGAGGGGCACACAAGGGTGGGGGCACGCCAAAACCCCCTTGGGTGTGCCTCCTGACCTTGTGGCCGCCTCGTGTCTTTCCTGACGTGCACTCCAAGCCCTCTGGATGTCTTCTGGACCAAGAAAAATCATCGCAAAAGTTTCATTCCGTTTGGTATTCCTTTTCTATGAAACTCTAAAACAAGGAAAAATATGAACTGGCACTGGCCTCTGATGTCTACTATACAACCTTCTTCTTGTAGACGTTGTTGGGCCTCCAAGTGCAGAGGTTTGCAGGAGAGTAGCAAATTTCCCTCATGTGGATGACCTAAGGTTTATCAATCTGTAGGAGGCGTAGGATGAAGATGGTCTCTCTCAAACAACCCTGCAACCAAATAACAAAGAGTCTCTTGTGTCCCCAACACACCCAATACAATGGTAAATTGTATAGGTGCACTAGTTCGGCGAAGAGATGGTGATACAAGTGGTATATGGATGGTAGACAAAGGTTTTTCTAATCTGAAAATATAAAAACAGCAAGGTAACTAATGATAAAAGTGAGCACAAACGGTATTGCAATGCGTTGAAACAAGGCCTAGGGTTCATACTTTCACTAGTGCAAGTTCTCTCAACAAGAATAACATAATTGGATCACATAACTATCCCTCAACATGCAACAAAGAGTCACTCCAATGTCACTAATAGCAGAGAACAAACTAAGATATTATGGTAGAGTACGAAACCACCTCAAAGTTATTATTTCCAATCAATCCGCTGGGCTATTCCTATAAGTGTCACAAACAGCCCTAGAGTTCGTACTAGAATAACACCTTAAGACACAAATCAACCAAAACCTTAATGTCACCTAGATACTCCAATGTCACCTCAAGTATCCGTGGGTATGATTATACGATATGCATCACACAATCTCCTATTCATCTATTCAAACCAACACAAAGTACTTCAAAGAGTGCCCCAAAGTTTCTACCAGAGAGTCAATACAAAAACATGTGCCAACCCCTATGCATAGGTTCATGGGCGGAACCCACAAGTTGATCACCAAAACATACATCAAGTGGATCACGTGATGTCCCATGGTCACCACAGATAAGCACGACAAGACATACATCAAATGTTCTCAAATCCTTAAAGACTCAATCCGATAAGATAACTTCAAAGGGAAAACTCAATCCATTACAAGAGAGTACAGGGGGAGAAGCAACATAAGATCCAACTATAATAGCAAAGCTCGCGATACATCAAGATCGTACCACCTCAAGAACACAAGAGGCCGAGAGAGAGAGATCAAACACATAGTTACTGGTACATACCCTCAGCCCCGAGGGAGAACTACTCCCTCCTCATCATGGAGAGCACCGGGATGATGAAGATGGCCACCGGAGAGGGATTCCCCCTCTGGCAGGGTGCCGAAAAAGGTCTACATTGGTTTTCGGTGGCTACAGAGGCTTCTGGCGGCGGAACAACCAATCTACTGTGCTCCCCGAAGTTTTTAGGGTATATGGGTATATATGAGAGGAAGAAGTACGTCGATGGATCTCCGGGCTGTCCACGAGGCAGGGGCCGCGCCCAGGGGGTGGGCGCGGCCCCCGCCCTCGTGGGCAGCCCCAGACTCTCCTGGTCCATCTCTGATACTCCGTGGGCTTCTTCTGGTCCAAAAATTAGTTCTGTGAAGTTTCAGGTCAATTGGACTTCGTTTGATTTTCCTTTTCTGTGATACTCTAAAACAAGGAAAAAACAGAAACTGGCACTAGGCTCTGGGTTAATAGGTTAATCCCAAAAATAATATAATAGAGCCCATAAACATCCAAAACAGATAACATAATAGCATGGAACAATCAAAAATTATAGATACGTTGGAGACGTATCAGGCTCTAGGTTAAAAGGTTAGTCCCAAAATAATATAAAATAGCATATTAATGCATATAAAACATCCAAAGCAGATAATATAATAGCATGGAACAATCAAAAATTATAGATGCGTTGGAGACGTATCAGAGCAGACAAAGGACATCATCGGCTGCCCCCCCCCCCCCCCCCCCCGCGCGACCGCCCTCCGCCGCCAAGAGTAGTACATGGTAGGTCACCGCCACTCTGGTCATAGCTGGACAAAGCCGAGGCGGATGAGGAGGAGGCAAAGGCAATAGCTGGAGCATCAGTTCTCGGGGCTCCTGGTTGTACATGGTGGTCGGGCGCCGTTGGTCGTTTAGACTAGGTTTACAATAGGTTATAATACGGTTTCTGTAAAATATGTAATGAATTTCGTACATTTTATAGGAAAAGTTTTTGAAATGTAATGAATTTCATCCGGTTAGTTTGAAATTTTCTTTGTTTGCATGAATTTTGTCCGGTTAGTTCATATAGTTGTCGAAAGGTATGCGGGCAGCATTGGATGGCATCCTCTCACAATAGTGTCGTGTAAATTTGTGGGTCAGCGCTGGAGATGCCCTAATTATCATGCTATAATCGCTAGCAGTGCTCCATTATTTCGCAGGGAACAGTTATCCCTCGATCGAAATCAGATCCGCCATGTTTCGCACTCCTCCCAAGTAAGAGTGGAGACGCTTGCTTACATAAAAATGGAGCAAGTGGACGACACTGTAGCAAGTCATATCACTCAAACCCACTAGGCCAAACTAGCCCGCCTAATGCACGGGAAAGCCCCACCCTCATCATTTTGTTTTGGATTTCTATCGATCGATCACATGAAAATGTTACACTTTGCTAGTTTAAAGTGAAAAGGCGGCACACTTAAACCACGCCTATTGCGTTGTCTTGCATTTTCACTGACATGTCGGACTCCAATTGAATAAACCGACAATAACCGAAATCTAATCGCTCGGTGGGCGTCAGCAGGGAAGGGACAGACGGGGGAGGGAGAAGAGATTGCCCACCTGCTATGCAAGGACTCCAAGAAATATGGTGATAATGTGAGGTGGGCCATGCAGGAGTCCGGACCGCTTCCAATCCCGCTTCTGACCACCCTGGCCCACCAGAAAACCCCTCCCCCTCCCGCGCATTCTCCCCCCTCAGGCGCTAGCTTCCCACATTCATAGCAAGTACAGTACTGGGTTAGAAGCCCTCTTATGTGGAGGAGAGAGGCATTGAAAAAGTGAAGGAGTGGGCTTTGCAAGGTCTTGTCTCTACATGTGCCCCTAGGTATAAAAAACTAATTCTAAAAAAGGTATAAAAATTGTGTCTAAAAAAAGAAGGTAAAAAACATTTGAGAGGAAATAGATAGAGATAAAGTGAGAAAAAGTTGTAACCTTATAGCCAACCTTATAGTCAACACAATGGTACATGAGGAAGGAGGGAGTTGTGCACATGGCAAGTTGACTGGGCTGCCGTGTTTCACACTCCTCCATTGTAACAGTGGACACAATACCTTTCATCAAAAATAAATAAATGAATACTCCTTGCTCTTCCTTGGTATCGAAAAGAATACTTTCATTCGTCGACATGTGGGATGTCCACCATCCTGGTTCAGTTGCCATGCACAAAATTATCCTGGACCACCCCGGTCGTAGTGCATTCGCAACCTTTCCCACTCTAAGTTGGTTGGACAAAGGAACCATCATGACTTCGTTGAATTCCAGTTCTTCAATAAAACTTACTGGACCCGCAATACTGCTACCACACGTGAAGATCGGACAACACTGTAGCACGTCACATCATGGAAACCCACTAGGCCAAACTAGCCCGCCTAGGATTTGTACGTCTCTGTACTGCTATGATTTTGTGTTCTCAAAAAATATCCTTTGTCAATCTAAAGACTAGGAGTAGAAAGAAATGGAGGCCTCCTTTGGTTCATAGGATAGGAATTTTATAGGAATAGGAAAATCATAGGAAGTGAAATGACATGTATCTCAATTCCTAAAGAGAAAGAGATGTTATTTCGTGCATAGGATAGGAATTTTTCCATTGAGTCTAGGCTAATAATTTTTCCTCCAAAATATGAAGGATTGATTCATATCCTACATAGGAATAGGAATCCATTCCTATAAACCAAAGGGCTTCAAAGGAATTTTTCCTTTGCAAATCCTATCCTAGAGAGTTCCTACAAAATTCCTATGGCCCTATTTGGATACTCTAACTTAGCTAGAGGTTAGAGTTAGTTTCTAGCTCATGACTAACCCTGAACTAACTCTAGCCAAAGATATGTTTGGATGAAAGGGTTAAACTGATAATAAATTCACTAGGAGAACAAACTCCAATTAGCTCCTCTTGGGTGGGATAGTTTTTTGGGTGGGTTAGATGCAACTAGCTCAAACTAGCCCTCATGATTGGATAATTTAGGGTTATTTGAGCCCAAACTAGCTCAAACTAACTCTAAACCATAGATACAAACAGGGCCTACAAATCAAAGGAGGCCGGAGGGTCTTTCTCTCTCTCCAGATCCCTCTCCATCCCAGCACCCCTCTATCACACGTAAACACTCTCTGTAGCCACTACTAAAGTATGACATCACTACACATTCACGCTTCCAACAAAAAATTACACATTCACACATGTTAAGTACGTGCCAATTTTGTTAGCTATTAATGTGAATGTACAATTGTGGACTACTGTCTTATGTGAATTAATGTATAATTGTGGACTACTGTTTGATCGATCGCTAAGCCTACAATTTTAGGAGCTTTGGCTATTGGCCAATCGATGATGGATCACAACTATAAGCGTACCATGAGCTCATCAGCTCCAACATTTCTCTTCGGTGAGTGTTTGGAAGTACTATAGCTCGCACATTACCTAGCCTACTAACACCAAGAACCATCAAACAAGCACTGCTGGTATGATAAACAGTTTGAACTTACATCTAAGTGTGCCATATATTATATCAAAAGCTAGTGAGGATACATCTGTTTCCTCAACTCGGAGAGGGTTCACATGATTCACAATCAAACAAAAGTAGCAAGTACCGTCCACACAAGACAGTGCACTAGCCCTAAGATGGTTTGATAACACGCATCGTTCTAGTAATTAAACACAATGCAAACTACCTTGAAGGCTTAGCGCGACCAACTATTTCTTGTCATTGATCTCTCGGGCAATGACCACAGCACGGACAGCGGCATGTGAATCAATCTCTGGGGCGATGTCCATAGGATGCACACTGGCATTGGAATTGATCTCCGGGGCGATGTCCACAGGACGGACTACGACATCGAAAACGATCTTTGGGCGATGTCCACAGGACAGACCGTGACATCGGAATCATTAAGGACGTGCACCAGCACCTACACAACCCTAACATATTAGCAAGAACATTGCCAATAATCAAAAACCACAACTATGGTAAGCCATTCTTTTATCCTCGTGCAGCTCATCGTGGGATCCCATCCCTCCGCGGGCCATCTCCTCAATGGGGGCCATCGCCTTGCGAGGGAAATACTGCTTCTCAATGGTGACTATCTACTCAAACTAGGACTTGAGCCTCTCATAGGTGGCCATTAGAGTTTCTAGGGTAGGCATGGTGGGGCCCTTGCTGTTCTTCCAACTTTCTTTGAGGAGTTCATCAGCCAACATCGTCAACTCTTTGGCCAATGCTTGTTTCTTGGAGTTCTTCGTCTCCACGGGTTGGCCCGCCAAAATGGCCAACGCGTTGCTCGGTGCTCGCTTCCTAGAGATCTCTGTCTCGAGTGGGTTGTTTTCTGGCAACTCTTTGCCTAGTGCTCCAGGATCCATTAATAAACTCAGAAACAAAAAAGCAATCAAAAGGAAACCACAATCGCAATGAAAACAGGATAAAGAATAGGCAGTGAGAATCGGTCGGTGCTTCGCAAGAAGAAGATTCTTGGAATGAAAATATAGTAGCATCACCGATTCACCCACCTTTCCTTCATCGGTACAGAATAAAAATGGCAGAAGTGAGTAGCCTGGAGTGATGTTTTCTTCAAGAAAGGGGAGAAAGGGCTTCAACAAGCGTTCCAGTGAAATGATGGTTGCTTCGTCCAGTCCAACTTCAAGGCCACTTTACCACTGCTGGTAAAGGTTTGAGTTTTGTGATATGACGGGTCATGATGGCCACACTAGGGTGACTGGTGAGTCTCTACTGCATCACCTCGCTGTGATTTGGTGGATGGCACGCGAGCCCGGATGATTGATGTCCCGCATGTAATAGAGCGGCTAGTCATATAGTACTTTGGACGACAGACGAGGTGCTCCGTCCTAGTTTATTGGTCCCTATGATAATCTGTGCCAAATTTTGACTATAAATTTAACTAACCAAATGTTCATGCACGTCACAAAAAATTACATCATTGAAAACTATGTTCAAATACGAATCCAAGGATATAAATTTTGTTAACATGCACTAACATTTTGTCAGTTAAATCTTTGGTTAAATTTAGCACAAATTACAAAGGGGGCCAATAAATATTGTATTCTCACATTTTGTTTTGAGGATACTCCCACATAGAAAATATAAATAATAATGCATGTTGGTGCAGCCCACGTTTCCGATAATTTTAGCCGTGGGCTTGTTCACAAGTTTTATGAGGCATTGATTGTTCAATTAATGGAGGGTCTAGTACCAGCTTGAACAATATAAAGGGTGACCTGGCACACCGTAACACCACTTGGAATAAGCGGGTGCCTATCTCAAAAAACAATCAATAACTCAAAAAAACAGCGACCTGGCACATACACAATTTTAACAGTTGTTTTGATGGAGTGAGAAAAGAAAACTACCCCACTATATATATAAATATATATATGCAGGAGCCTCCATGCTTGCTTGCTAGGCTTGCTCTATTCACACACTCTCATCCTCTCCAGATCTAAACAAGATAGCAGTGGTAACACTGTCTTTGTATCCTCACAGTTGGTTACAGATCCGGACGTATCCCCCTCCGTCAGTGAAGGGGAGGAGGGGCAGCGTTTAGGAAGTCGTCGATGGCGAGGGAGGAGAGCCATTGCCGGCCGCACCGTTATCTCTGGCCGAGCGCCGGCACGGGAGGTCCTCCGATCCCTTCGTCGCTGCCCTAGTGTGGGAGGATCCCCCCTCCCCAGCCGCTCAGCTATGCACACACCAATGACCTTCAGGTATATCTTCCTTCAAAACCGGCCTAGCTCTACTTCCCCAACTTGCTACGTCACTGCATGTGCATCATTTTCTACCTCTCAGCCCCCTTGTAGCTAGGCTCGATCGGATGGTCCAACGTCACCTTTTTTTCTATTGTTAGAGGTAAAAGCTACTTCATGGAGTCGAATCTTGTACTTGGTTCAAACAAGAAATAAAGGGGGATATTTAGTATGTACATCGTACTTGGTACAAATAGGAAAGAAATGGGGTGAAAGTAGTAAAGACTGGTCATCTAACTGGTGTCTTGGTCGAAAAGGGAAATATAGGGGAAGCACTATACATAGTGGTATGACCAGGACTATAATTGCTATCCACACATGGGAATAGGTGGCTAGAGTGAACAAAAATGGGACCAACCCATATATGTTTGTTGGATGTTTGTTTCTCGAGGCAACAAACTCTGAATCACCACTTTATGCCCCGGTTTAGGTACATGGTCCTGGACTGCTAGTGCACCCACTATCCCATGTCCTTATAGCAAATATTTAGTTGTTCTTAATCT
This sequence comes from Triticum monococcum, assembly GCA_034509565.1. Lineage (NCBI taxonomy): Eukaryota > Viridiplantae > Streptophyta > Magnoliopsida > Poales > Poaceae > Triticum > Triticum monococcum. The sequence goes on along the minus strand of CM067843.1, from coordinate 152,881,774 downwards.
AATGCCCCTGGTAAAATGAAGCCATGCCAGTGTTATAAGCCATGACAAGTTTAACCAATTGTTTTTGCCAGTAATTGTTTGAGACTCTCACTGTTTCCTCTATAGCTTCTTGTGCAAACAGGGATATCCATTTCACCTCATTGCTACTGCGACCTTTTGGTGCACTGCACAAAACACTTCTTAACACAAGTGAATTTTGTGATGTTTAACTGGAATGTCAGAATGGAACCGTTGGTTCATTTCGGTGGAACTGCACAAAGAGAGATTTCTGTTCCAATCTTCATCCTCCATATTGGCTTCATAACCTTCCGTTAGATAAGAATGATATTTAATGCATGTGTTCACCTCTATTTTGCGACTGCCATGATAAAATAATTCTATTGTTTACTAGTACACTTGTACTCCCTCACTAGCAAAACCAATTATGAAATAGAAGTCCAATCATGTACTTGGTTTCACCAATTGGTGAGGAGAAAGAGAAAGAGGAAGAAGAAGAAGAAGAAGAAGAAGAAGAAGAGGATGAGGAGGAAATGAAGAAGATCACACGATGGTACCGTCCTATGTTATCCTGACATCTTGCTAGTGGTATTGTATTGTTGTGTTGCTACTAGCCTTAATTTACTTGGAAGACTAGCAAGATGCTCGTGCGTTGCACGTAACATCAAGATGTATTTGTACGAGTAGTTTATCTTGTGAGAGAAAAGGATGAACGAGGGAAGGCCTTATTTATAAATGTGGAGAGGGATGTGGGTATATTTTTGCAAAATTTCCATTATTTCCTTCCTATCCGTCAGATATAAATCGGATGGCCTATATTGTAGGATGGCAGTCACACCGTCATCACCAACTATGTTTTTTATAAGAGTAGAGAGTAGAGATAGATAGAGAAATGCAGCAGAGTAGTACTTGGCTTGACGACACATCATACTAATTAACTGGATTCTGGATGCATGTGTGACCCAGCTCTACACGATCAACAGTGCTAAGGTGATCTTGCTGAAGCCGAGGCCTCGGTCGAGGCCATTCAAGGGCTCCGGCAACATCTCTTACATGTGAGACGATCCTCCAGGAGCCCTTCCACTTCTGATGTCTCTCCTGCAAGGTCACTTAATTAATTAGGTGTACTTAAGTAGTAGTAATTTATTACTGCATAATTTTCCTGTCGGCGTTAAAGAAATCTTTAGTAGCACCCTATGTTGAATTATGTACGTGTATATGTGTGTCTATGGAGGTGAATCATGTGGTGGAGCAGGGAGGGAATCTTGGTAGTGTCATGACATAATAATGCTATTGTTTTGCATGTCAATTTAATGCCACTGGTTCAATGAGGCAATGTTTTGCGTATTGTCCAACATGAATTTGATGCTACTATTTAAGTAATATGTTAATGTATTTCTATCCTTTCTCACCAAGTTAGTGAAGGTTTCACCTCGTTCCTACTTGTGCAAACAAGGATCATGTTGTGCCAATCATACATTTTAGTGGAACTGCACAAAAGAATACAATGAACTGTATCCCAGCCAGTGCTTTAACTCTATTTGAAGTTCTTGATAATCTTTCAATATACTCTCACCACTGGTAAACAAGAGTGTTGTCAATCATACATTTGAAGTCCACAAAAATATATACTATTGAATGATTCCAATGAGTGCTTTATCATCTCTTATGGGACTACTTGAATAAGCTTTTTACTCAGGTTGGTACCAGCCTAAGGCCTTCATCCATGTTAGTTTGATGTCATCTCTATTTGTATCGTGCTACTGTGTTGCTACTGTCATGAGAAACTCCTTTATCTTTGCACGTTAAAGTTTTGCAACCTATGATACATGGCAATGCTTTGACTGTTGAGCTAATTGGCACTGATTAAATAAACTAATACCTCTATTTAAGCAAGACTAATATGTTCCTAACTTTACCCATTAAGTTAATGAGGGTGCTTCTATTTGTTAGTGTATGTTTCATCAACTAGTCGCACTATTACAGTAATCTCACTCTCTCAATATATGTGCCAACAGGGATGCTTGATTTTGGTGTAACTGCACAAAACTTTGGGTGCTTCATTGCCTCGACTGCATCCTTCCTTTCCCGTCAGTCGCTTATCTCGGCTTCTAGTCAAAGGAATTAGTAATTGATATGCTACCTGACACAGGTTGGTACCAGTCTTTATCCTGATTATTGTGCTTGTCATTGAGATGTCTCCAACGTATCTATAATTTTTTATTGTTCCATGCTATTATATTATCTGTTTTGGATGTTTTATATGCATTAATATGCTATTTCATAAGATTTTTGGGACTAACCTATTAACCTAGAGCCTAGTGCAAGTTTCTGTTTTTTCCTTATTTTAGAGTTTCGTAGAAACGGAATACCAAACGGAGTCCAAACGGAATAAAAATTTCGCGATGATTTTTCGTGGACCAGAAGACACCTAGGAGACTTGGAGTGCAAGTCAGAAGGGCCATGAGGCAGCTACAAAGGTGGAGCGCATGCCCAGGGGGGGGGGTAGGGCATGCCCCCTGACCTTGTGGGCCCCTCGGTGACCCCCTGACCAAGATCTTCCTCCTATATATTCTCATATACCCCGAAAACATCGAGGGGAACCACGAAATCACTTTCCCACCGCCACAACTTTCTGTACCCATGAGATCCCATCTAGGGACCTTTTCCGCCATCTTGCCGGCGGGGGATTCAATCACGTAGGGCTTCTACATCAACACCATTGCCTCTCCGATGAAGCTTACCACAGACCTATGGGTCCATAGCTAGTAGCTAGATGGCATCTTATCTCTCTTATTTTGATTCTCAATACCATGTTCTCCTCGATGTTCTTGGAGATCTATCCGATGTAATACTCTTTTGCGGTGTGTTTGCCGAGATCCGATGAATTGTCGACTTATGATCAGCTTATTTATGAATATTATTTGAATCTCCTCTGAATTCTTATATGCATGATTTGATATCTTTGCAACTCTCTTAAAACTATCGATTTGGTTTGGCAAACTAGATTGGTTTTTCTTGCAATGGGAGAAGTTCTTAGCTTTGGGTTCAATCTTGCGGTGTCCTTTCCCAGTGACAGTAGGGGCAACAACGCATGTATTGTATTGTTGCCATTGAGGATAACAAGATGGGGTTTTCATCATATTGCTTGAGTTAATTCTTCTACATCATGTCATCCTACTTTATGCGTTTCTTTGTTCTTATGAACCTAATACTCTAGATGCAGGCAGGAGTCGGTCGATGTGTGGGGTAATAGTAGTAGATGCAGAATCATTTCGGTCTACTTGACACGGACGTGATGCCTATATTCATGATCATTGCCTTAGATATCGTCATAACTTTGCGCTTTTATATGAATTGCTCGGCAGTAATTTGTTCACCCACCATAATAATTTCTATCTTGACAGAAGCCTCTAGTGAAACCTATGGGCCCGGGGGTCTATTTTCCATCATATAAGTTTCCGATCTATAATTTTAGTTTCCGATTTACTTTCTTTGCAATCTTTTACTTTCCGTTCCATAAACCAAAAATACCAAAAAATATTACTTTACCATTTATCCATCTCTATCAGATCTCACTTTGCAAAAAATCATTAAGGGATTGACAACCCCTTATAGAGTTGGGTGCAAGTTGGTGTTTGTTTGTGCAGGTATTCGGTGGCTTGTCACGTTATCTCCTACTGGATTGATACCTTGGTTCTCAAAATTGAGGTAAATACATACTCTACTTTGCTGTATCACCCTTTCCTCTTGAAGGGAAAAACCAATGCAAGCTCAAGAGGTCAAGGAAGCACTACTAGGGAAAACCCTAGTAGTAGCGCTTGTTTTGTAGCTAGCAGTAGCTCTTGTACGAGCGCTACCACTAAGGCGCTCCAGCTAAGTAGTAGCAGTAGCGCTGGATAGGGAGCACTACTGCTATACCTAGTTAGCAGTCGCGCTTTCTTGTAGAAAGCGCTACTGATAGTAGTAAGTAGCAGTAGTATTTCTTCTGAAAAGCGTTGCTGCTAACTTTTCCTGTATTTTTTTAAATACAGCTTATTTTCGTTGTGGTTTTACTTTCAGTACTTTCATCATATGATTTTATGACCATGACTAGTTATTTTATATAACAGTGGGTGAAATGAACATGGAGTAGATTCAAGTGGAGGCAACATGTGGTGCATGTCGAAAATACTACTCTAATCCAAACTTGATCTAGTTTGGATTAGTAGTAATTTCGATGTGCACCACATGTTGCCTCCACTTGAATCTAATACATGTTCATTTCACCTACTGGTATATATAATAACTCATCATGCTCATATAACAAATTAGCATCATGCATCATTGATCATAATCATAAATAACTCATCATTGGTATCATAATAACAACTCATACTCATCATCATCGATCATACAACTTCTACTTGATACCACATCATCATCATGGTCATCTAACCTATCCTACTTAGTTGTTCTTAGCACATGATCATGAGTATTATTAGCTAGGACCTACTACCTTCTCTTAGGTAAAATCGCATAAAACAAGATAGGCCCTGACTCTCCATTATGGAGAATGGAGATTATCCTGTCTCCAATTCTTTCCTTTCGCACAATGTTTCTTCCAAGTACCTCCTTACGACTGTCCATACAATTTTTCCATTCTTTGATTTTCATGTCATGAGTGGTTTTAGAAATCTGATATGAACAGGTGTGATTCGTAGGATGACCTGGCGGTTTGTTCAAAACATCAAGGCGACCATTCTGATACATCAGATGAGGCACACAATCCTTTGTAGTTAGCAATGTAGTTAAGTTTTAAAAGAATTTATGCAAAAGATGCACGGATGTCGTAATAGTAAAAAATCTTACCATGGCATCTCCATGGATGTTACCATAGTTCAACACGTGCACTAGTGGCACATAATGACCATAATGTGGAGGAGTTTGATAATAGATATTGTAATTCTCAAGATCAGTACAAAATGCGATCAGATGATTTTTCTCTTGATAAGTTAACTTAGAGCCATCGGTGTAGTAGGTTCTGTCTACCATCTTCCGCACTTTGTTTGAAGAATCAAAATAAGATGTCAATGGAAATAAGCTGTCAACTATTTTGAAATAAAAATATAAATTAGTTAATAACTATGTCTGAGAAACTCACATAGCAGTAGAATTGGAAGTGTATCAACAAGGACCCAAATTTCCATATTGTCTTGGTCGATTACAGGATCACCAAGATCCATGGTGACAAGCATACCCTCATAAAAACCATACATCTTGCAAAGTGATTCCCAATTTTTGCAACCAAAATGGGTTACGCTCTCAGAATTGTACATATTTACTTCAAAATCCATACCATGATGGGTCATTAAGTGAATTTTCTTTGTTTCGAAATTTTCATGGTCTTCAAAATCCATCCTCTCCAAGACATAGTGTCTTGCATGGCATGGAATAAGCTACTCGAATTGTATAAGATGAAAATTACACGTTGAAATAGTTGAAGTCATGCTTAATTACGAAAAAAACACTTGTCATCGTTGTGTACCATTTCAAACTCGAAGGTCTCCTGGAGCTTAATGATGAAGTGTCGATCTTCGTCTAGGTGAGGCTGGTCGCATAGACCTCGGTCATCGTTGCACCAGCTGCATTCCCCCAGGAGACTTTCGTCGTCCGATGATGACATTTCCTATGTTCATAATTCAAAGATTAAACTTGTACAATTCAATATATGTACTACAAAAACTGAATTAGATCATTATTATTCATCACAAGTTGACTATCGGTCTACCAAGTCTAGCACACGGGAACGAAGGAGAAGCGACCCCCATGACAACAGTCAGGATTTTTTGTCCTCTCATATGTGGTGGAGACTCGATCTCACTCATTGATTCCTCTCTGACATTTGCGACCATTGGTGATGGTCGTTACTCCTCCTTCCCCTAGTGTATAACAAAGGTCTACCACCCGGAGAAGAAGGAGAAACGACCCCCACGACAATAGTCGGGATTCTTCGTCCTCTCTCATATGTGCTGGATACACTTCCTCACTGATTTTTCGACCGTCGGTGATGGAGCCTCGACAGACTTAAAGTCAACCCAAAATCTTGTTTAATTATTTTTCTAGAAAATCTAGACCACTCGATATACCCTACAGACTCTAGCACAAGTCATGCCAGAATTCACGGAAAATCCGGCATGGACTTTGCTAAAAATGGACATATCGAGCGCCTGAAATTTGTCGGAGCGGAAATTAATTAACACTCCAGCAAAACATAGGCCACTCGGAGGTGTAACCTGCAAAGATGGCTGGCCACTTGGGCAAGCACATATCCTATTTGAGCAACAAAATATATACATGCTTATATCTACATCATATGAGCACTCAAACTTGATGGTCATTGCATTTCAATTGTTCAAAATATAACAACAAATGTGACACCTAAAACACCTTAATTCTATTAACTACACCTAATTAAAAACCTACATTTACTAAAAACATGGGGTGGCTGGTCTCACCTCGATCGAGGTCAGAGGGGGTCGGTGACGCGGACGATGGCGGGGATGATGCAGGGGCTCCTTGATTTCTGCAAAAACAAAATAAAAACAAAAACATTATTATCGTCATCTAAGGACTTAGTGAAACTCCATAAGCTACATTTTATTATTCTATTCAAATTTACTTATAATTTCCTATTCTATTCAAATTTTCTAAAAATTTCATATTCTATTCAAAAGACCTACATTTACCTTTTTTCAATTTCATATTTTATTCTATTCAAATTTACTTATTCAAAACTTCTAAAAATTTCCTATTCTATTTAAAAGACCTGATTTACTTAGTCTTTCCAAATAACTTATTCAAATTTTCTAAAAATAAAATATACTAAAAACCTACATTTACTAAAACAAAAACCTACATTTTACGAAAACTAAAACCTATTTACAAAAAGGGGGAGGAAGGAGGAGGAGGGAGGAGGAGGGGAAGGAGGAGCGAGGATGAGGAGACAGCAGGAGAGGGAGGAGGGAGGAGGGGGCCGCCGAAGAGGGAGGGGGAGGATCGGAGGGGGACGCCGGCGGAGAGGGAGGAGAGAGGAGGGCCGTGGTAGGAGGGAGAGAGGAGGGAGGCGAGAGGAGGAGGAGGGAGAGAGGGGAGGGCGGCAAGAGGAGGAGGGAGGGAGGCAGATACCTCGGGGGCGATGGCGACCGACGGCAGGCGACGAGCGGCGAGTGAGAGTGTGTGAGGGAGAGTGAGGAACGCGCGCGGGGCGCCGGGTGTGGATAAGGTAAGCATAGTAGTAGCGTTGTTTAGCAATAACCGCTACTGCTATTTAGCAGTAGCGCTCGTCAGAGGACAACACTATTGCTATGTACAATAGCAGTAGCACTTTTTAAGTACGAGCGCTAGCTACTAGTATACCTACACTACCATGCAACTGTTGGCAACTATAGTAGTAGCGTTTTTTGTAACAAAAGTGCTACTACTACACGAATAGTAGCAGCGCTCTTCTGTTACAAGCGCTACCGTTCTTTAGCAGCCGCGCTTTCTTATAAAAAGCGCTACTACTGAGCTCCTGTGTATAAGCATTTCCCAAGTAGCAGTGAAGAATTTCTGGCGCTGTTGGCGAGGAGAGCTATGCCAAGCCGAGACATACCAAGTACTCATGATAAACTCTCATCCCTCGCATTACATTATTCGCCATTAGCCTCTCGTTTTCCTCTCCCCCACTTCTAAGACAATTTTCAGAATGATTCGCCTTTTCTTCGCCCTTCTTACATTCGTCTTCTTCACTTGATTTTTGTGTGCTCGTGTGTTGGATTGCTTGCTTTGTCACGATGGCTCAAGATAATACCAAATGGTTTGATTTTTCCAACACCAACAACAATGATTTTATTAGTACTTCGATTGCTCCCGATGCTAATGCGGAATCTTGTGAAATTAATACCGCTTTGCTGAATCTTGTTATGAAAGATCAATTTTCCATCCTTCCCAATGAAGATGCCACATCCCATCTTAATAATTTCGTTGATTTTTGTGATATGCAAAATAAAAAGGATGTGGATAATGATATTGTTAAATTGAAGCTATTTCCGTTCTCACTTAGGGATCGAGCTAAAACTTGGATTTCATCATTGCCTAAAAATAATATTGATTCATGGAACAAGTGTAAAGATGATTTTATTTCCAAGTATTTTCCTCCCGCTAAGATCATCTCCTTAGAAAGTATATTATGAATTTTAATCAAATTGATCATGAACATGTTGCACAATCTTGGGAGAGGATGAAATTGATGATTAGAAATTGCCCTACACATGGTTTGAATTTGTGGATGATTATACAATTTTTTATGCCAGATTGAATTTTCCTTGTATAAATATTTTAGATTCGGCCGTGGGAGGCACTTTTATGGAAATTAATTTAGGAGAAGCCACTAAACTTCTAGATAATATTATGGTAAATTATTCTCAATGGCATACCGAAAGAGCTTCCACTAGTAAAAAGGTGCATGCTATAGAAGAGATTAATGTTTTGAGTGGAAAGATGGATGTGCTTATGAAATTATTTGCTACCAAGAGTGCTCCTATTGATCCTACTTATATGCCTTTGTGTACTTTGGTTGATAACAATAATTAATCTATGGATGTGAATTTTCTTGGTAGGAACAATTTTGGTAATAATGCGTATAGAGGTAATTTTAATCCTAGGCCGTTTCCTAGAAATTTCTCTAATGATTATGGTAACTCCTACAACAATTCTTATGGAAATTATAATAATATGCCCTCTTATTTTGAGAATAGTTTTAAAGAATTTATTAGTTCACAAAAGAATTTCAATCCTTTGATTGAGTAAAAATTGCGTAAGATTGATGATTTGGCTAGGAACGTGGATAGAATTTCTCTTGATGTTGATTCTTTGAAACTTAGATCTATACCCCTAAGCATGATATCAATGAGTCTCTCAAAGTCATGAGAATTTCCACTGATGAATGCAAAGAAAGAACCGCTAAGATGCGTGCTAAGAAAGATTGGTTTATAAAAGCATGTTCTTCTAGTTTCCTTGAAAATAATGATGAAGATCTTAAGGTGATTGATGTGACTCCTATTGAATCTTTGTTTACCAATGTAAATCTTGATAAAGATGGGACTGGAGAAAAGTCAACTTTAGTTAGAAGGCGTCCCAATGATTCAGAGTTTTTAGATCTTGATGCAAAAATTGATAAATGTGGGATTGGAGAGGTCAAAACTTTAGGTAGCAATGAACCCACTCTTTTTGATTTGACGGAATTTAATTATGATAAAATTGTTCTTTAATAGACTGTATTTCCTTGTTGAAATCCATGTTGAATTCTCCTCATGCTTATAATCAAAACAAAGCTTTTACTAAACATTTCTTTGATGCTATGATGCAATCTTTTGAAGAAAAGCTTGAATTGGAAGTTTCTCTCCCTAGAAAACTTAATGATGAGTGGGAACCTACTATTAAGATTAAAATTAAAGATTGTGAGTGTTGTGCTTTGTGTGATTTGGGTTCTAGTGTTTCTACAATTCAGAAAACTTTATGTGATATCTTAGGTTTCCGTGAATTTGATGATTGTTCTTTAAATTTGCATCTTGCGGATTCCACTATTAAGAAACCTATGGGAAGAATTAATTATCGGATTTTGGGTTCCGGCAGACCCTTGGGGTTCGAACACTGGGGTGCGCGCGGAGATTTTGCCTCCTACCTACCTGCACCCGTCCGCCTCGCTAAGATCTAAGGTATGGAAAGAACAACACGAGAGACAAAGGGTTCATACTGGTTCGGGCCACCGTTGTGGTGTAATACCCTACTCTAGTGTGTGGTGTGGTGGATTGCCTCTTGGGCTGATGATGATGAACAATACAAGGAAGACCTACCTTGCGAGGGTCTGTTCTTGGCTGGGGGGGATGAACTGCTGGGAAGAGTTTAGTCACCCTTCTCTCTCTCTCTCTGGCTGCTTCTCCGAAAAACTCCTCCCTTCTTCGGTGGGTGGCTGGTCCTATTTATAGAGGCCCTGGTCCTCTTCCCAAATATCGAGCGGGAAGGGAGCCAACAATGGCGGGCTAATTTGAAAGGGGACAGCCGGTACCAGCTATCCTGACAAAAGTAGTCTTCGCCTGCACAAGCTCTGGTAGTGACGCCGTCTTGGGCTCCACGGTGACCTCCGTCTTGCAGTCCTCCAAGTCTTGGTCTTGTTGCACCGAAATGGCAACCGTTGCCTGATGCCTCGGTGCTCCGCGGCTGCGCTTGCCCCCTTTGCACCAAAGAGGAAAGGAGGACGCTGCGCGGGCTGGCACCCGCCTGGCGCCCTGAGTCGTCATGGCTTGTGTCACGGGCACTTCGTGAGGTACCCCGCCTTGATCTCTCCGCCTCCTCGCGAGCCAGCCTGATGAGGTTGTGCCTGAGGAAGCTCCGCGTCGTCCGCCCTGCGATGCTTGGCCCCTCGCGAGGGTCTTGGGTCTGTGTTGGTGAAGATGGGCCGTGCTGGGCCCCCCTTTGAGCCACGCCGCAAGCCGCAGGCAGGCAAGTCTAGGGACCCCCATTCCCAAAACGCCGACAGTAGCCCTCGGGCCCAAGGCACGCCCGGACTTGGCCGTGCAGGGAGGCGGAAGGGCAAGAGCGAAGCGCCGCGGGCCCTAACAGCCTGCGGCCTTGGGCACCGCGTGGTGGTTGACTGGACGTGGGCGCCTTAGCAACCGCGCGAGTTGATAAAGGAGTGCCATCCGCCTAGGCCTTGCTTCCTGCTTTCCCCGGTTGATGCTCAGATCCCCTTTCATGCGCCTCTCCTTCCTTCCTTCGAAATTTCCAGATCTGCTCCGACCGTGCGACCTAGGAAGCCATGGCATCTCGTCAGTCCACGGCCGTAGCTTGGTACCCGTCTGCCCTGGACTCGCCGAACGTGTCAGAGGCGAGCCTTGCCCGGTTGCGCCGGATGGCGATGGCGCGGGGCATCGACAGGGCGAAGGTGTTCAAGGCCGGCTCCGCCACCCCCGAGGGTTAGGAGTCCACCACCTGGTGCCTCCCTTCTCCGAGTTCTTCTTCTCTGTCCTCCGCCATTACAAGCTACAGGCTCTGCATCTCCATCCCCACTCCGTCCTTCTCATGGCAATCTTTGCTTATTATTGCGAGGCCCACGTTGGGGTGCAGCCCTCAGTGGCCTTGCTGCGCCACTACTTCTACCTCCGGACCTCTCGCGGTCCTGCTTCCGCGTGCGTGAGCTTCATCGCGTACGTTGGCTCCATTGCCATCTCGAACCCTGGGAAAAGGATTGAGGGCTTCAGGTGCAAGTGGATCTTGGTGGATGCTAGGCGCATCCACCCTCGGCTGATCTTGCCCACGGAGCAGCCCATGAGCTCCAGTGATTGGGGTCGAGCGAAGCTCGCGGATCCCCGCGCGAAGATGGTGTTGGAGAAGATGGACGCAGATCTGAGGCCGGCCAACATGGCGGCAGCGAAGCTGACTGGCGCGTCGCTGCTGAGAGAATTCCTGAAGCACCAGCTGGTTCCGCTTTGGCAGTACTCACTCCCGATGTGGAAGCCCCGCCCGAGCCCCGCGACCTTGGCCGACGGAGATCTGGCTGCGGTCCTACAATCTCTGGTCGGGGGCGATGTGGCAAGGTTGGAGGGCGCTCCTACGCCCTTGTTCCTCTGCGACGACTAGGAGCGGGTAGTGAAGTCCATGCCTGTCTTCAACGGGGATGGGCCCGTGCCCCTGGAAGCTCCCAAGGAACCGGTGGACGTGCCCTCCGACGACTCCAGCGAAGAGGAGGAAGGAGGGGAGAGGGAAAAAGGGCCTGACTCCGAGGCGACTGACAGGGAGTCGAGGGCTCCCCTCCCCCGGCGCAGGTCCCGCGTTCTTCGCCTTTCTCCAAGCGATGACGACGAGGATGACGACGAGCAGGATGGCGGGAGCTTGCCCCCGATCCCGAGGAGGGACAAGACCGGGCTGATCTCCCGCGTGTCTTCCCCGGCCCCGAGGCGGACCACAGACGCACCTTCCGCTTCTAAGCTTCCCGAGGTTGACCCTTCCAGCCGGCTTTCAAGCTTCAAATTTGGCCGGAGGTCGCTTGAGCTCACTGGCAACGACTCATAAGCATTTGGTCCTTGTCTTTATTTCTCGCTCTATTTCTGAGGCTTGACGTCTGCATCTCTTGGATAGGCTGGCGCCTGCAGCAAAGAAGTCAAAGGGGGCTCCTGAGGTTCCATCCGTGGCGGCGCCTCTACCCGCGAAGGAGGGTGACCGCGATGCACAGGCTTCTCCTGCCCGGTCGTCCTCGCGAGGCCTGGCCGAGCCGGCTGGGGCGAGCTCAGCCCCCACGGCCCAAGTAGCTCCCGAGGTGTCCTTGCCTGCCGTCGCCACCACAGCCGTTGAGGCGCGGCAGACTCCGCCTCAGGATGTTGTGGCCGCGCTGCCGCCTTCTCCTCCTACACCACCAGCTGCTATCTCTCCGGCTCCTTCTGCCATTCTGGATCGTGTTGTTGCTAAGCTGGACCAATTGCGGCAGGATCTTCTTGGCGCCGACCCTCGCTTGGTGGCCGGGTGCTTGGAGCTGGCTTCTGGATGGGTTTGCTCCGACGCTTCGATTCGGGCGGCGCTGGTCCAGGCCTCGACGGCTTGCGTTGAGGAAAAGCAGGTCGTCCTTGAGGCGAAGGCTGCTCGTGATGCAGCCCTGGGGGAGGTGGTCGACGTCCGTGGTCGCTACAAGGCGCTGGAGGACGAGCTGCAAGGCCTGTGGGACCAGCTCGCGAAAGAGGTCCGCCTTCACCAAGAGCAGGAAGAAGGTGTGAAGGCTCGCGAGGCGGCCGTCGAGGGCCGGCAGGCCAAGCTCAGGAAGTGCCGCGACCGCCTAGGCGCGCTGGAGCAGGAGTTGGGGGCGAGGAAGGCCAAGCTGGACGACAAGGCCCTGGTTCTTGCCGAGGACCGCGTGGCCTTCACGGAGTTGGAGGCGAAGGCTCGCTCCTCGCTGAGGTCGCTTTACGACAGCGGCCTGGAGAGCCCGCTGGCTGGCGCCGAGGACGGCCCCGCCAAGCTGCTTCCCTTCCTGGTTCGTGCTCTTGAAGATGTCGCCCTTGGCCTTGGCCCCACGGCCGAGGCCGAGGCGCGTGTCCTGTCTTCTACAGCGCTGACGCGGGTCCTCACCCACATCTACCTTCGCGATCCCAGCGTCAACCTCGACAGCCTGCTGGAGCCAGCAAGCGGCGAGCGTGCCGCTGCTACTGCCAAGGCCGTGAAGGGTCGCGCGGAGGCTCTGCTGGGGAAGTTCCGGGCCTTCAGCACCAAGCCGGAGCAAGGCGCTGCGGACCCCGCTGCTCCGTGAGGCGAACCCACTCCGCGCTGCTCCACCGCCGACAAGTGACTCCGTCGTGGCTCATGTCCTGCCTTTAATTCCTGCACATGTATCATGCCTCGGGGAGGCATTTAAACTTGCGTTTGGTATTAGGATAACAGTGTGGACTGTAATATTTGCTTTCGAATTCCTTTGAAATTTGCGCTTTTCCTTCCTACTTGCTTATGTTCTACGCTGGCAGAGCCCGACCCCGTGCGTACCTCACCCAGCGTTAGTCTCGACCGGAAACCAGGACGGGACCAAGGAGTGAGGGGCTACGTGACAAGTTAGGGTCCTGAGTCGCGATGCTCAGGAGTCCCCCTTGGTGCACGAACAACAAGTAGGGAGGTATGATGTGGGTGGATCCACCATTCTACGTCTGCAGAGCCCGGCGCCGTGCATACCTCACCCAGCATTAGTCCCGGCCGGAAACCAGGACGGGACCAAGGAGTGAGGGGCTATGTGACCAGTTAGGCTCCTGAGTCGCGATGCTCAGGAGTCCCCCTTGACGCCCAAACGGCCTTCATACCTTGGCTCCGCTCGGGGAGAGGCGCGCGACGAACCAGGCCCGGGGGGCCTGGCTGGGCGGCGTGCATCTGGGCGTGACACAGGCGCAGCCCCCGTGCTCAGCCCCCTCGCGCGGCAGTCCCGAGGGGAGGCGTTACGATGAGGCTAGACACTAAGCTCTAGGCTCCCTGAGGTTGATGCGGCCCGGGGGCCACCCTCAGTTGTTTATCACCAGCGCGGAGCATAGCGCCTCCATATGTGTATGGGCATAGCCACTCCTCGGCAGTGTCGTTAGCTAGCGCGGAGCATGGTGCTTCCACTGGTACGTGGGAGGGGGCCCCCCTCCGGGAGGAGCCCCCGGGGCGCGTACAGCCCCACCCTGACATGTGGCTGGCACGGTAGGGCCTAGCGAGGTGTATCTAGGCACCCGTGAGCCAGCGCGGGACTCACGGGGCCCTACCTCTAGGAGAGTTGCGCTTGGAACTGGGCCTTATCTTGTGATATGTCCCTGCAAATTTGGTTAGATGCCTGCACTCTACGTCCTCGGGTCCCGGCCCTCGAGCTGGTCTCAGCCGTCGCTGGTATGCCAGGTCGCGATGCCGTGGTCAAGGCCAGAGGGTGAGGGCTGGAGAGCCAGTAAGAGCCCTGAGTCGCGATGCTCAGGTACCCACCCTTTAACGTGCAAGTGGTCGGCATGGAGGAGAAGAGGTGCCATGGACCGGCATCAAATAATCAAGCATGGTGGTTCTAACGCATAACAGGAAATAAACGCAAATGGGATACGTGCCACTGGGCCTGGCCCGAGCGGCTTGGGGATGATGCAGCCCGAGTGGCGCCCCCAACAAGGTAAGCTAACAATGCGAAATAAAAGGGATACACGCCGCAGGGACGGGCCCATGCGGCCTGGTAATAATGCAGCCCTGGGGGCGCTCCCAGCTGGAAGTGAAACTTGAAAGATGTCACCTGATGACGTTGAGGACGAAGGGGTGTTGGTGTAGCAGACTCGGTGGGGCTACAGAAGCCAATCCTCATGAGCCCCCAGGCCCAGGGGCCTCAGAAGGCACAGGAGGCGCTGGCGGCTCCTCGCGGACCATCTCCATCTCCGCCAGGGCTGCGGAACGCCTGGCCTCTTGTGCCTTCCTGGTGCCCCTCACGAGGTGTTGGTACGTGGCAGCCGCGTTCAGCAAGCCATAAGGCATGCGAACGTAGCTGTGGGGCGGACCTCCGCAGCACCCCACTCGCGAGGGCCAGAGGCACGCCAGGGAGGCGACTCGGTTGAGCCCTGGTATGTCGATGCAGACGTGCAGCCCACCATCCTCGCCTGGATGGGGAGCCACTGCTGGTAGGCGGCCGCCGCCTTTCATGACTCTTGACTCCTGTAGCTCCTGAATGGCCTTGCTAACGAACTCCTGAGGGTCTGGCTTTCCTTGCCTTGCTCCTTCTTGAGGGAAACGTGCTTCGAAACACGCCTCCATGTGGTGCCCAAGCGCCTCCCTCATGACCCTAGCTAGGCCGATGACCCTCCCGGGGAGAGCCCCCGAGCCCTGCCTGAGGAGGGCCCCGGGCGCGTTTTCCTATGCGATGGAAGGAGGTTCCCCCTGGGCAAGCACGGGCCCAGAGGGGCCTACCTCCTGAGGTGCCGGGCCGGACGATGTCTTCTTCTTCTTGGGGGCTGTCTCGGGAAGCCTCCTGCTTCCGTGATCCGGGTCTTCCAGTGATGCGGCCTGAAAGGCTCGTTCCAGGGAACACACCGCGTCCTTCTCTTCACAGGGCACCGTGATGACTCCGCCACTTCCTGGCATCTTGAGGACGTTGTAGCCGTGGTGAGTTACGACCATGAACTTGGCCAGCGCTGGGTACCCAAGGATGGCGTTATAGGGCAGGCGAATGTGAGGGACGTCGAAGTCGATGAGCTCGGTGCGGTAGTTGTCGCGTGCCCGGAAGGTGACAGGGAGGCAGACCTGCCCAATCGGGACCGTGGAGCCGTCAGTGATTTCGGAGAAAGTCTTGGTTGGCTGTAGGGTACTTGGAGATTGTTGAATGTTTCCACGGACAGGACGTTGAGCCCCGCCCCGCCATCGATGAGGTTCTTGGTGACCACTATGTTGCTGATGATTGGGGAACAAAGCATCGGGAGGACTCCGGCTGTAGCCGCACACTTGAGTTGATATGCTGAGCTGAACGTGATGGCGCACGCCGACCACCTGAGAGGGCGCGTGGCTTCGAGCCTGGGGAGAACTGCATTCACTTCGCGGGCGAACTGCTTGAAGATGCGTTGAGAGGCTGGGGCTTAAGCCCCGCCCAGGATGCAGGCGATTGCCCGCGGCTCCTGGAAGCCCCCAGCCCCCTCGTCCTGGTGGCGGTTCTCGTTTCTCCTTGGCTGCGGCGGCAGCGGAGGGAGGCCTGCGTTGCCTTGCGGGCGATCCTCGCGAGGCTGATCCCTCCAGTCTCCCTCGCGAGGCGGGTCTTGCCAGCGATCCTCGCGAGGTTGATCGCGCCACCCTTGGCGTGGGCTACGGTCTTCCCAGCTTCCTGCGTTCCTTCCTCCTCCTCGACCGTAGCCCCGGTCACCGCGGTCGAGGCGACGTCCGATCCTTCCTTCTCGCACGGCTCGGTGTTCTTGACATTCGTTGGTGTTGTGGGTGTGGAGTTCGTGGTACACACAGTACCGGCTGCCCTTGGAAGGTTCGGGCTGATCTCTGCCCTGCTTGGTGTCTGTTTCCGCCGCGAGCATGGCAGCCCCCTTGCGCTTCACATCCTTGGCCTTGGGCTTCTTCGCTTCTGGGTCTGCGGCAGGCAGCTCGAGGAGGGAGAGACGCCCTTCCTCAGCCCTGGCGCACTTGTTTGCCAAGTTGAACAGCTCCAAGGAAGTGCATAGGTCTTCATGCATCGCCAGCTCCTCCTTCATCTTGACATCGCGCACGCCGTCGGAGAAGGCTGAGATGATGGCCTCCTCAGTCACCTTGGGAATCTTGAGGCGTGCGTTGTTGAAGCGCTGGATGTACTTCGGCAGGGTCTCCCCGGTTTGTTGCTTGATGCGGCGCATGTCGCTCACGGCGGGTGGCCGGTCGCGAGTACCTTGGAAGTTGGCGATGAAGCGGGTGCGCATCTCCTCCTAGGAGGAGATCGTGCCTGGAGCCAGGTTCAGGAGCCAGGTGCGGGCCTCATCCTTGAGCGCCATGGGAAACCAGTTCGCCATGACCTTCTCGTCTCCGTTGGCAGCTTCGATGCCCAGCTCGTAGAGCTGGAGGAACTCCGCAGGGTCGGCCGTGCCGTTGTAGCGAGGAGGCAGGTCTGGCTCGAACTTTCTGGGCCATGCGACGCTGCGTAGCTCGGTGGTGAAGGCGCGGCAGCCTGCTGTGGCCATGGGAGGCCTTGGGTGATGGAGAGCTTGGTCTTGCATGTGCCAACGCGCTGCAGCTGAGAGTAGCGCAGGGTCTTGACGCGCGGGAGCAGGAGGATGGTCGCGACGCGCTGGAGCAGGGAGCGCCCGGGCAGCTTCTTGCGGGCGATGGACTTCTTGGCGTCTCTGTTCTTGCCGCGCTGGCACCTAACGGAGCGGGTTCCGCCCAGGGGCCACGCGCCTTGGAGCCATGGCGCCTTCTTGAGGAGGAGGAGGCCGGGGCGCCGCCGGAGCCTCGTCGCCCGCGCGGGGCGGGATGCGGTGCAGCGGAACGAACGGCGCAGGAGAGCCCCCTACGGCGCGGACGAGCTCGGCGACGCGGTCGAGCCATTCTTCGTAGATGTCGTCGACGGGAAAATAGCGCAGGAGCTCGTTTGCCGCGATGAGCGCAGCTCGAGCCTCCATGGGTGTGCGGAGCGCGCGGGACGAAGAACCAGCCGGGGTGAGCGAGGGAGTTGCGGTGCGGCCGTCTTGCCGCATGGACGGATGCTGAGATGATGCTTGGTGCTCATCCCCCGCTGGGCCGGTGGCGGCGTTGACGGCAGGTCACGGGGAACGGCGAGTACGCCCACCGACAGGGGCCATCTGGGCGACGCGGGAAGCGAGGGCGGCCTGACGCTCCGCGCGGGCCCGACGAGCGTCAGACATGGGCGCGATGGTCGGAGGAGAACGGGGGGGGGGGGGGGTGGGAGACGAATTCCGGCGCACCCCTACCTGGCACGCCAAATGTCGGATTTCGGATTCCGGCAGAACCTTGGGGTTTGAACACTGGGGTGCATGCGGAGATTTCGCCTCCTACCTACCTGCACCCCTCTGCCTCGCTAAGATCTAAGCTATGGAAAGAACAACACGAGAGACATAGGGTTTATACTGGTTCGGGCCACTGTTGTGGTGTAATACCCTATTCCAGTGTGTGGTGTGGTGGATTGCCTCTTGGGCTGATGATGATGAACAATACAAGGAAGAACTGCCTCGCGAGGGTCTGTTCTTGGCTGGGGGGATGAACTACTGGGAAGAGTTCAGTCACCCTTCTCTCTCTCTCTCTCTGGCTGCTTCTCCGAAAAACTGCTCCCTTCTTCGGTGGGTGGCTGGTCCTATTTATAGAGGCCCTGGTCCTCTTCCCAAATATCGAGCGGGAAGGGAGCCAACAATGGCGGGCTAATTTGAAAGGGGATAACCGGTACCAGCTATCCTGACAAAAGTAGTCTTCGCCTGCACAAAGCTCTGGCGGTGACGCCGTCTTGGGCTCCACGGTGACCTCCGTCTTGCAGTCCTCCTGGTGTTGGTCTTGTTGCACCGAAATGGCAACCTTTGCTTGATGCCTCGGTACTCCGCGGCTGCGCTTGCCCCCTTTGCACCAAAGAGGAAAGGAGGACGCTGCGCGGGCTGGCACATGCATGGCGCCCTGAGTCGTCATGGCTTGCGTCACGGGCACCTCGTGAGGTACTCCGCCTTGATCTCTCTGCCTCCTCGCGAGCCAGCCTGATGAGGCCATGCCTAAGGAAGCTCCGCGTCGTCCGCCCCGCGAGGCTTGTCCCCTCGCGAGGGTCTTGGGTCTGTGTTGGTGAAGATGGGCCGTGCTGGGCCCCCCTTTGAGCCACGCCGCAGGCCGCAGGCAGGCAAGTCTGGGGACCCCTGTTCCCAGCACGCCGACATTAATGATGTTCTTATTGTTGCTAATAGGAATTATGTGCCCGTAGATTTCACTGTTCTTGATATAGATTGGAATCCTACATGTCATATTATTCTTGGTAGACTTTTCCTTAGGACAATTCGTGCAATTATTGATATGAAAGAAGGAAACATTACATTTCAATTTCTGTTACGGAAAGGCATGGAACACTTCCCTAGAAAGAAAATTAAATTGCCTTATGAATCTATTATGAGATCCACTTACGGATTGCATGCCAAAGATGAAAACACTTTGATCTATTCGTGCTTTATGCCGAGCTAAGGGCGTTAAACAATAGCGCTTGTTGGGAGGCAACCCAATTTTATCTAGCCTCTGTTTAGAGGTAGTTTTTATGTTTGAATTATTATTTGTGCCAAATATGACAATACTTAGATCTATTAGTGTTTTATGCCTAGCTAGGGGCGTTAAACAATAAAGCTTGTTGGGAGGCAACCCAATTTTATTTTTGTGTTTGCTTTTTAGTTTCTAATTTGCAATAAATAATTCATCTAGCCTCTATTTACATGTGGTTTTATGTTTTAATTAGTGTTTGTAACAAGTAAGACCTTTGGGATAGCTTACGGTGACAGTTGATTTGATCCTGCTGAAAAATAGAAACTTTTGCGCCCAGGAGATTAGTTTTCATTTTTAACAGGAGCGCGATAAAATACTGATTCCTTTCTCGGAGGATTTACAAACAAATTGCCTTGGATTTCCTAATTTCTTAGGATTTTGGGATTTACAGAAGTATTCAAAATATTCAGATTGCTACATATTGTTTTGTTTTTGACACATTCTGTTTTTCGCATGTTGTTTGCTTATTTTGATGAATCTATTGCTAGTATCAGTGCGTATGAACCATGGAAAAGTTGGAACACATTAGATATTGCACCAATATAAATAAATAATGAGTTCACAACAGTACCAAAAGTGTTGATTTATTTTCTTATACTAACGGAGCTTACGAGATTTTCTATTGAAGTTTTGTGTTGTGAAGTTTTCAAGTTTTGGATAAGGATTTGATGGACTATGGAATAAGGAGTGGCAAGAGCCTAATCTTGGGGATGCCCAAGGCACCCAAGGTAATACTCAAGGAGGCCAAAGGGCCTAAGCTTGGGGATACTAAAGGAAATATTCCCTAGAGGCAATAATAAAGTTGTTGTTTATATTTCCTTATATCATGATAAATGTTTATTATTCATGCTAGAATTGTATTAACCAGAAACTTAGTACATTTGTGAATACTTAGACAAACAAAGTTTCACTAGTATGCCTCTACTTGACTAGCTTGTTGAATCAATGATGGTATGTTTCCTGACCATAGACATGAGTTGTCATTTGATTAACGGGATCACATCATTAGAGAATGATGTGATTGACTTGACCCATCTGTTAGCTTAGCATGATGATCGTTTAGTTTGTTGCTATTGCTTTCTCCATAACTTATACATGTTCCTATGACTATGAGATCATGCAACTCCCGAATACCGGAGGAACACTTTGTGTGCTATCAAATGTCACAACAACTGGGTGACTATAAAGATGCTCTACAGGTGTCTCTGATGGTGTTTGTTGAGTTGGCATAGACCGAGATTAGGATTTGTCACTCCGAGTATCGGGGAGGTATCTCTGGGCCCTCTCGGTAATGCACATCACTATAAGCCTTGAAAGCAATGTGACTATTGAGTTAGTTGCGGGATGATGCATTACGGAATGAGTAAAGAGACTTGCCGGTAACGAGATTGAAGTAGGTATTGGGATACCGATGATCAAATCTCGGGCAAGTAACATACCGATGACAAAGGGAACATCATATATCATTATTCATTTTGACCGATAAAGATCTTCGTAGAATATGTGGGAGCCAATATGAACATCCATGTTCCGCTGTTGGTTATTGACCAGAGACGTGTCTCGGTCATGTCTACATAGTTCTCGAACCCATAGGATCCGCACGCTTAACTTTCAGTGACGATTGGTATTATGAGTTTATGTGTTTTGATTTACCTTAGGTAGTTCAGAGTCTCGTATATGATCACTGACATGACGAGGAGTCTCGAAATGTTCGAGACATAAATATTGATATATTGGACAGCTATATTCGGACACCGGAAGTGTTCCGGGTGATTTCGGAGAAAACCGGAGTGCCGAAGGGTTACCGGACCCCCCCCCGGGGGAAAGTTGGGCCTTCATGGGGCATAGGGAAGAGGGGAGGCAGCCCACAAGGGGCATCCGCGCCCCCTCCCTATAGGGAGTCCGAATTAGACTAGGGAGGGGGGCCCCTTTCCTTCTCCTCTTCCTCTCCCTTCCTTCCTTCCCCTTCCCCTCCTAGTAGGACTAGGAAAGGAGGAATCCTACTCCTACTAGGAGGAGGATTCCTCTTCCCTTGGCACGCCACTAGTGCTGGCCGGCCTCCCCATTGCTCCTTTATATACGGGGGCGGGGGCACCCTAGGACACACAAGTTGATTGTTTCCAGCCGTGTGCGGTGCCCTCCTCCACCATAATCCACCTCGGTAATATTGTAGCGGTGCTTAGGAGAATCCCTGTTTCAGTAGCGTCATGATCACTATCATCACGCCGTCGTGCTGACGAAGCTCTCCCTCGACACTCTGCTGGATCATTAGTTCGTGGGACGTCACCGAGCCGAACGTGTGTAGATCGCGGAGGTGTCGTACTTTCGGTACTAGGATCTGTCGATCATGAAGACATATGACTACATCAACAGCGTTGTCATTACGCTTCCTCTTACGGTCTACGAGGTTACGTGGACAACACTCTCCCCACTCATTGCTATGCATCACCATGATCTTGCGTGTGCATTGGATTTTTTTTGAAATTACTGCGTTCCCCAACAGTGGTATCAGAGCCAGGTTAATGCGTAGATGTTATATGCACGAGTAGAACACAAAGGAGTTCTGGGCATGGGTATATATATATTGTTTGCCATCACTAGTTGTTTCCTGATTCGGCGGTATTGTTTGATGAAGCGGCCCAGACCGACATTACGCGAGACCGGTTCTACCAACGTGCTTCGCCCACAGGTGGCAGGTGGGTGTCAGGTTCTCCAACTTTAGTTGAATCAGATTCAACGAACAGGGTTCTTTCTGAAGATCAAAAATCAATCACTATACCGCGTTGTGGTTTTTGATGCGTAGGTAAGAACTATTCCTGCTCAAGCCCGTAGCAGCCACGTAAAACTTGCAACAACAAAGTAGAGGACGTCTAACTTGTTTTTTAAGGCATGTTGTGATGTGATATGGTCAAGACATGATGCAAAATTTTATTGTATGAGATGATCATGTTTTGTAACACAGTTAACGACAACTGGCAGGAGCCATATGGTTGTTGCTTTATTGTATGAAATGCAATCGCCATGTAATTGCTTTACTTTATCACTAAGGGTACCGATAGTCGTAGAAGCAATAGTTGGCGAGACAACAATGAAGCTTCGATGGAGATCAATGTGTCAAGCCGGTGACAATGGTGATCATGACGGTGCTTTGGTGATGGAGATCAAAGGCACAAGATGATGATGGCCATATCATATCACTTATATTGATTGCATGTGATGTTTATCCTTTATGCATCTTATTTTTCTCAGTTAGGCGGTAGCATTATAAGATGATCTCTCACTAAATTTCAAGGTATAAGTGTTCTCCCTGAGTATGCACCCTTGTTACAGTTCGTCGTGCCGAGACACCACGTGATGATCGGGTGTGATAAGCTCTATGTTCATATACAACGGGTGCAAGCCAGTTTTGCACACGCAGAATACTCGGGTAAAACTTGACGAGCCTAGCATATGCAGATATGGCCTCGGAACACTGAGACCGAAAGGTCGAGTGTGAATCATATAGTAGATATTATCAACATAGTGATGTTCACCATTGAAAACTACTTCATCTCACGTGATGATCAGACATGGTTTAGTTGATATGGATCACATGATCACTTAGATTATTAGAGAGATGTCTATCTAAGTATGAGTTCTTAAGTAATTTAATTAATTGAACTTTAATTTATCATGAACTTACTACCTGATAGTATTTTGCATGTCTATGTTATTGTAGATAGATGGCCCGTGTTGTGTTCCGTTGAATTTAAATGCGTTCCTAGAGAAAGCTAAGTTGAAAGATGATGGTAGCAACTACACGGACTGGGTCCGTAACTTGAGAATTATCCTCATTGCTGCACAGAAGAATTACATCCTGGAAGCACCTCTAGGTGACAAGCCCGCTACAGGAGCAATGCCAGATGTTGTGAACACCTGGCAGAGCAAAGCTGATGACTACTCGATAGTTGAGTGTGCCATGCTTTATGGCTTAGAACCGGGACTTCAACGACGTTTTGAACTTCATGGAGCATATG
Organism: Triticum monococcum; assembly: GCA_034509565.1. NCBI lineage: Eukaryota > Viridiplantae > Streptophyta > Magnoliopsida > Poales > Poaceae > Triticum > Triticum monococcum. Next base: position 152,858,501 of record CM067843.1, on the reverse strand, counting down.
AGATGTTCTAGGAGTTGAAGTTAACATTTCAAGCAAATGCCCGGATTGAGAGATATGAAGTCTCCAATAAGTTCTATAGCTGCAAGATGGAGGAGAATAGTTCGGTCAGTGAACATATACTCAGAATGTCTAGGTACCACAACCACTTGACTCAACTAAGAGTTAATCTTCCTGATGATAGTGTCATTGACAGAGTTCTTCAATCACTGCCACCAAGCTACAAGAGCTTCGTGATGAACTATAATATGCAAGGGATGGATAAGACGATTCCTGAGCTCTTCGCAATGCTAAAAGCTGGGGAGGTAGAAATCAAGAAGGAGCATCAAGTGTTGATGGTCAACAAGACCACCAGTTTCATGAAAAATGGTAAAGGGAAGAAGGGGAACTTCAAGAAGAACAGCAAGCCAGTTGCTGCTCAAGTGAAGAAACCCAAGTCTAGACCTAAGCCTGAGACTGAGTGCTTCTACTTCAAAGGGACTGGTCACTAGAAGCGGAACTGCCCAAAGTATTTGGCGGAGAAAAAGGATGGCAAAGTGAAAGGTATATTTGATATACATGTTATTGATGTGTAACTTACTAATGCTCGTAGTAGTGCATGGGTATTTGATACTTGTTTAGTTGCTAACATTTGCAACTTGAAACAGGGGCTACGGAATAAGCGAAGATTGTCTAAGGACGAGGTGATGATGCGCATGGGAAATGGTTCCAAAGTCGATGTGATCGCCGTCGGCACGCTAACACTACATCTACCTTCGGGATTAGTTTTAGACCTGAATAATTGTTATTTGGTGTCAGCGTTGAGCATGAACATTATATCTGGATCTTGTTTGATGCGAGACAGTTATTCATTTAAATCAGAGAATAATTGTTGTTCTATTTATATGAGTAATATCTTTTATGGTCATGCACCCTTGATGAGTGGTCTATTTTTACTAAATCTTGATAGTAGTGATACATATATTCATAGTATTGAAGCCAAAAGATGCAGAGTTGATAATGATAGTGCAACTTATTTGTGGCACTGCCGTTTAGGCCATATTGGTGTAAAGCGCATGAAGAAACTCCATTCTGATGGACTTCTGGAATCACTTGATTATGAATCACTTGGTACTTGGGAACAATGCCTCATGGGCAAGATGACTAAAACTCCGTTCTCCGGAACAATGGAGCAAGCAACAGAGTTATTGGAAATCATACATACTGATGTATGTGGTCCAATGAACGTTGAAGCTCGCGGCGGATATCGTTATTTTCTCACCTTCACCGATGATTTGAGCAGATATGGGTATATCTACTTAATGAAACATAAGTCTGAAACATTTGAAAACTTCAAAGAATTTCAGAGTGAAGTGGAAAATCATCGTAACAAGAAAATCAAGATCAAGTTTGTGCGATCTGATCGTGGAGGTGAATATCTGAGGTATGAGTTTGGCTTCATTTGAAGCAATGCGGAATAGTTTCGCAACTCACGCCACCTGGAACACCACAACGTAATGGTGTGTCTGAACGTTGTAACTGCACTTTATTAGATATGGTGCGATCTACGATGTCTCTCAGTGATTTACCGCTATAGTTTTGGGGTTATGCTTTAGAGACGGTTGCATTCACGTTAAATCGGGCACCATCTAAATCCGTTGAGACGACACCTTATGAACTGTGGTTTGGCAAGAACCCAAGTTGTCGTTTCTCAAAGTTTGGGGCTGTGAAGCTTATGTGAAGAAGCTTCAACCTGATGTTCGAACCTAAATCGGAGAAACATGTCTTCATAGGATACCCAAAGGAGACTGTTGGGACACCTTCTATCACAGATCCGAAGGCAAGATATTCCTTGCTAAGAATGGGTCCTTTCTAGAGAAGGAGTTTTCTCGAAAGAAGTGAGTGGGAGGAAAGTAGAACTTGATGAGGTCATTGTACCTGCTCCCTTATTGGATAGTCACTACTAGGAAAAGGCCTACTAGTGGTGCACCAGTTTTGCCTACTAATGATGCACTACTGGTGCGCCACTAGTACCATGCCACTAGTATTTTTAACTAATGGCGCACCACTACTAATGGCGCACCTGTAGTGCACCATTAGTATGCCTAGAGCTGCGGCATTACTGTCTGACTTAGTAATTTTTTTAAAAAAATTCAATTTTTTTTATTTTTTCTTAATTTCGGGTCACTATGGCTTAATCTCAGGTCAAATCGCACTCCGTGGTCAAACTTCCTGAAAGGTCACCCATCCTCACACTACTCTAGCACTAGCACGCTTAACTTCAGAGTTCTATCCAACCCAAGCACCACCTCACTTCACAGGCCCTTGTTGATATATCTAGCATATCAATCCTATTAAACCTTGTTGATGTTTAGGACTTTGTTCATGTTCATGAGTGTGATGAAATTTTGACAAAATATTTCAAAGTTCCGTTCATATTACGTATCATATTTTGAAAAAAAAATCCCGAAAAAAATTCGAAACTAATTTTTTTTCTGTTACTAGTGGCGCACCTAGCATACGGTGCGCCACTAGTAAGTTTGAATTTTTTTTTAATTTTTTTGCCTCCAGATCTTAAAAGCCCCGTAACTTTTTCTGTTAGGTTTTTGAGGATTTTGAAAATGTCCTGTAAAATTCGGATGTAACTTTTCGAGTCGATGATTTTTCATATAGAAAACTTTTTAATCCGAGTTCGTATGCAAAAGTTGTGCCAATTTTACAAATTCCAGAGAGATTTTGCAAATAAAGTCGAAATTCAGATTTGTAAATTTTCCCAACAACTAGACCACATATCACATGGGAAACTTATTTTCTTTTCTTTTTTGACATTTTCATCATTTTCTTTTATTTTTTTTAAAACTGAAAAGGCGGTCCACCGGGGGGTGCATGTGAGGGAATTTTTGGGCCAAGTTGTAATGGCGCACCAGTCCCACGGTGCACCATTACTAGTTTTCAAAAAATATCAAAAAATTGAAAAAAAAATTACTAGTGGCGCGCCGTGGATGTGGTGCGCCATTACTAGTTTAACTAGTAATGGCGCACTATCCCCTGGTGTGCCATTACTAGTTTTGAAAGAAATTGATTTTTTTACTAATGGCGCACCATGGATGTGGTGCGCCATTACTAGTTTAACTAGTAATGGCGCACTATCCCCTGGTGCGCCATAACTAGTTTTGAAAAAAAATCTTGTTACTAATGGCGCAGTGTGGATGTGGTGCGCCATTAGTATTTGGACACTAATGGCGCACCAACACATGGTGCGCCATTAGTATATAGTAGTGGCGCACCACATGTCTGGTGCGCCATTAGTGTCAATTTCATCTATAGCCCTTTTCCTAGTAGCGAGTAGTTCATCACAGAAATCCGTTCCAGTGATTCCTAAGCTAGTAAGTGAGGAAGCTAATGACGATGATCATGAAACTTCTGATCAAGTTACTACCGAACCTTGTAGGTCAACTAGAGTAAGATCCGCACCAGAGTGGTACGGTAATCCTGTTCTGGAGGTCATGTTACTTGACCATGTCGAACCTACGAACTATGAGGACCCGATGATGAGCCCAGATTCCGCAACATGGCTTGAGGCCATGAAATCTGAGATGGGGTCCATGTATGAGAACAAAGTGTGGACTTTGGTTGACTTGCCCGATGATCAGCAGGCCATAGAGAATAAATAGATCTTCAAGAAGAAGACTGACGCTGACGGTAATGTTACTGTCTACAAAGCTCGACTTGTTGCAAAAGGTTTTCGACAAGTTCAAGGAATTGACTACGATGAGACCTTCTCACCTGTAGCGATGCTTAAGTCCGTCCGAATCATGTTAGCAATTGCCGCATTTTATGATTATGAAATATGGCAAATGGATGTCAAAACTGCATTCCTTAATGGATATCTTAAAGAAGACTTGTATATGATGCAACCAGAAGGTTTTGTCGATCCAAAAGGTGCTAACAAAGTGTGCAAGCTCCAGCGATCCATTTATGGACTGGTGCAAGCCTCTCGGAGTTGGAATATACGCTTTGATAGTGTGATCAAAGCATATGGTTTTATACACCCTTTTGGAGAAGCCTGTATTTATAAGAAAGTGAGTGGGAGCTCTGTAGCATTTCTGATATTAAATGTAGATGACATATTGTTGATCGGAAATGATACTGAACTTCTGAATAACATAAAAGGATACTTGAACAAGAATTTTTCAATGATAGACCTTGGTGAAGCTGCGTATATATTAGGCATCCAGACTATAGAGATAGATCAAGACGCTTAATTGGACTTTCATAAAGCACATACCTTGATAAAGTTTTGAAGAAGTTCAAAATGGATCAAGCAAAGAACGGGTTCTTGCCTGTATTACAAGGTGTGAAGTTGAGTCAGACTCAATGCCCGACAACTGCGGAAGATAGAGAGAAAATGCAAGGTGTTACTATTCCTTTCTCCATAACTTATACATGTTCCTATGAATATGAGATCATGCAACTCCCGAATACCATAGGAACACTTTGTGTGCTATCAAATGTCACAACATAACTGGGTGACTATAAAGATGCTCTACAGGTGTCTCCGATGGTGTTTGTTGAGTCTACATAGATCGAGATTAGGATTTGTCACTCCGAGTATCATAGGGGTATCTCTGGGCCCTCTCGGTAATGCACATCACTATAAGCCTTGCAAGCAATGTGACTAATGAGTTAGTTGCGGGATGATGCATTACGGAACGAGTAAAGAGACTTGCCGATAACGAGATTGAACTAGGTATTGGGATACCGATGATCGAATCTTGGGCAAGTAACATACCAATGACAAAGGGAACAACGTATATCGTTATGCGGTTTAACCGATAAAGATCTTTGTAGAATATGTGGGAGCCAATATGAGCATCCAGGTTCCGCTATTGGTTATTGACCGGAGACATGTCTCGGTCATGTCTACGTAGTTCTCGAACCCGTAGGGTCCGCACGCTTAACGTCCGGTGACGATTGGTATTATGAGTTTATGTGTTTTGATGTATCGAAGGTAGTTCGGAGTCCCGTATATGAACATGGACATGACGAGAAGTATCAAAATGGTCGAGACATAAAGATTGATATATTGGACGGCTATATTCGGACACCGGAAGTGTTCAGGGTGATTTCGGTGAAAACCGGAGTGCCGAAGGGTTACCAGAACCCCCCGGGGAAAGTTGGGCCTTCATGGGGAATAGGGAAGAGGGGAGGCAGCCCACATGGGGCGTTAAACAATAGCGCTTGATGGGAGGCAACCCAATTTTATTTATTTTTTGCTTTTGAGGTCCTGTTTTGCATTAAATACTTTATCTAGCCTCTGGTTAGAGGTAGTTTTTATGTTTTAATTAGTGTTTGTGCCAAAGATGACAATACTTAGATCTATTAGTGTTTTATGCCTAGCTAGGGGCGTTGAACAATAGCGCTTGTTGGGAGGCAACCCAATTTTATTTTTGGTTTTGCTTTTTAGTTTCTGTTTTGCAATAAATAATTCATCTATCCTCTGTTTAGATGTGGTTTTATGTTTTAATTAGCGTTTGTGCCAAGTAAGACCTTTCGGATAGCTTACGGTGGTAGTTGATATGATCGTGCTGAAAAACAGAAACTTTTGCGCCCAGGAGATTAGTTTTCATTTTTAACAGGAGCGTGATAAAATACGGATTCCTTTCTTGGAGGATTTACAAACAAATTGCCTAGGATTTCCTAATTTCTCAGGGTTTTGGAGTTACAGAAGTATTCGAAATATTCAGATTGCTACATATTGTTCTGTTTTTGACAGATTCTATTTTTGCGTGTTGTTTGCTTATTTTGATGAATCTATTGCTAGAATTAGGGCGTATGAACGATGGAAAAGTTGGAACACAGTAGATATTACACCAATATAAATAAATAATGAGTTCACAACGGTACCAAAAGTGATGATTTATTTTCTTATACTAACGGAGCTATCGAGATTTCCTATTGAAGTTTTGTGTTGTGAAGTTTTCAAGCTTTGGATAAGGATTTGATGGACTATGGAATAAGGAATGGCAAGAGCCTAATCTTGGGGATGCCCAAGGCACACCAAGGTAATATTCAAGGAGGCCAAAGGGCCTAAGCTTGGGGATGCTGAAGGAAATATGCCCTAGAGGCAATAATAAAGTTGTTATTTATATTTCCTTATATCATGATAAATGTTTATTATTCATGCTAGAGTTGTATTAACCGGAAACTTAGTACATGTGTGAATACATAGACAAACAAAGTATCACTAGTATGCCTCTACTTGACTAGCTCATTGAATCAATGATGGTTATGTTTCCTGACCATAGACATGAGTTGTCATTTGATTAACGGGATCACATCATTAGAGAATGATGTGATTGACTTGACCCATCTGTTAGCTTAGCACGATGATCGTTTAGTTTGTTGCTATTGCTTTCTCCATAACTTATACATGTTCCTATGACTATGAGATCATGCAACTCCCGAATACCGGAGGAACACTTTGTGTGCTATCAAATGTCACAAAGTAACTGGGTGACTATAAAGATGCTCTACAGGTGTCTCTGATGGTGTTTGTTGAGTTGCATCATCATATAAACCCCGTTTTTTTATCCTCGATGGCAACAATACAGTATGTGTCAGTTCCCTTTCTTTCACTGGGATCGAGCACCGTAAGATTGAACCCAAAGCTAAGCACTTCTCCCATTGCAAGAAAGAGCAATCTAGTTGGCCAAACCAACTGATAATTTGAAGAGACTTGCAAAGATATCAAATCATGCATATAAAAATTCAGAGAAGAATCAAATATTGTTCATAGATAAACTTTATCATAAACCCATTATTCATTGGATCTCGGCAAACACACCGCAAAAAGTATTACATCAAATAGATCTCAAAGAATATCGAGCAGAACTTTGTATTGAGAACTAGAGAGATGAAGCCATCTAGCTAATAACTATGGACCCGAAGGTCCGTGGTAAACTACTAACACATCATCAGAGAGGCTATGGTGTTGATGTAGAAGGCCTCCATGATCGAATCCCCCTCCGGCAGATCGCCGGAAAAGGTCCCAGTTGTAGAAGGCTACAGAAGGTTGCGGCGGTGGAAAAGTGGAATCGTGGCTCTCCTAGATGTTTTCAGGGTATATGTCAGAGTAGGTGACCACGGGTAGCCAAGCCGGCTCCCACTGGCCCTTCTGAAAAATTACGGGCCGATCTGGAGCTTAAGAATCCAAGACATGGGGCCGCCTTCCCCTTGCCGGCTGTCTCCCAGGCCGGCTATCGGAAGGCGGCCCGACTTCAACCCTCATGGAGAAAGCCGCGGGAGGGCTGGCTCCAAGAAGCCGACCGCGAGAAGGCCGACTCCAAGAAGCCGGCTCCCACAAAGCGGTCAAGACCGTACCCTCGAAGTCTGCATCCACATAACGGCAATGTGACGGGGCGTGGCTACAGTGAAGCCTGCCACCCCCGAATCCCGGACCACGACTGGCACAGTGCGCTGTACGGGTGGACGTGGCGTGTCCGGCGCGGCACTGTTGCCACGTTGACCCTGATGTCATCCACGACGGGCCGCCAGTGCGGCCCACGGGCGGTGGGCCCCTTCGGGCAGAAAGACACCCGATGGCGGCCATGCCTCCTCCAGTCGGCCCAAGACAAGGACGGCTCTCCATAGCCGGCTTGCCACCTCCCTCGAAGGAGACGCGCCATTAAGGAGACAAGACGCGGTGAGGCTATAGTGATCGCCCGCCTGGCAGCGGCACGGTAGCCACACCCACCTCGACGAAGCCCTCATCACCAGGATTGAGCAACAGTAATCAGCCCCCGACCAGGCCCTGGACAGTGGGGCCTGGCTGTCGACCAAGGAGCCGGCAGCCGGCGGGACCCAGCAGCCGGCGCAGAAGCCGGCGAGCGTAGACACAAACGGTTGGGCCCCACGCCCAGCCGGATTACCATTGTACCCCCAGGGGGTAGGCCTATATAAACCCCCCGGGACACCCATGCAAAGGGTTGATCCCTGCTAGTTTTAGACACCACATAGGGAGGAGAAGAGAGCGAGCTGTGCCCTTCTTCCTCCTCTCACCAAACAGCTCAAGGAGCATCGTGTAGCTACTTATTCATCTACTGATCATGCGAAGACCTCGCAGAGCAGCAGTAGGGGTGTTATCTCCACGGAGAGCCCCGAAGCTGGGTAAGATTCGCCGGCATGCATGTCTTCGCCTCATCCCGTTTCCAGGCACCGGCGATGTCTTACTGGCACCCATAATGATAAGCCACCCATTAGCATATGTCGCACCTACCACCCGACATTTGGCGCCCACCATGGGGCCAGGTGCACCGTCGTCCGGAGACCTGTTCTGGACGGGAACCCTCTTCCTACCCAGCGAGCGTAGCCAGCCCGGCACGCCTGATGGCGCTTGCCATGACGCGCTGCAAGGCGTCGCCAACGTCTGCGCGGCGAGCAGCCTCGCCGATCTCCTCGAGAAGACCTTCGTCTCCGATGAGCTCGCCTCTGACGCGGGCACCGACCACCTCGTCAACCTCCTTGGCCAGCTCCACATCTCCGGCGAGCCTGCCATGGACTTGGAGTCGGTTGGTTCCACCGATCCGATGCTTATCGACTCTGACACGGCCTCACTCGACACTTTCCCCACCGACGTCACGATCTACAACGACCCGCTTCCCGGGGCCGATGGCTGCGACGCTGTGACCACCGAGGTGATGGTCATCGGCAACGGCGACCCTCCCAATGAAAGCGCCCACGATGCCCCGCATGCGACGGTCCACAACTTGTCCATCCCCCTCCCGACTGATGCCGACGACGAAGCACTGGAGGCTTGCCGCCTCGCCCTCCTCGTGGAGGGCCGGAGGCTGGCCTCCATGAGATGCCTCACTGAGGCCCACCAACGTGAAGCCGACCGCGCCGCCTTTGGCACGCCGTCCCCAGGCGGGCCAAGCCGGGCCGGCGTTGTCGGATCTTGGGTTCCGGCAGACCCTTAAGGTTCGAACACTGGGGTGCGTGCGGAAATCACGTCCTCAACCTCCCCGTCTCGCAAAGATCTAAACTACTAAAAGAATCACACAAGAGACACAAGATATATACTGGTTCGGGCCACCATTGCGGTGTAATACCCTACTCCAGTGTGTGGTGGATGGATTGCCTCCTGGGGCTGGTGATGATGAACAATACAAGGAAGAACAGCCTCGCGAGGGTCTGTTCTTGGCTGGGGCGACAAACTACTCGGAGGAGTTCGGTCACCTTCTCTCTCTCTCTCTCTCTCTCTCTCTCTCTGCTTGCTAACCGGACCAAACAACCCCCTCCTATGTGAGTGGCCGGTCCCTATTTTTATAGGCCCTGGTCCTCTTCCCAAATATCTAGCGGAAAGGAAGCCAACAATGGCGGGCTAATTTGAAGGGGGACAACAAGTACTCTTATCCTGACTAAAGGTGGTCTTCGCCTGCGAAAGACTCTGCAGTGACACCGTGCTGGGCTCCATGGTGACCTCCGTCTCATAGTCCGCTTGGTCCTGGTCTCGTTGCACCAAAATGGAAACCTTTGCCTGATGCCTCGGTACTCCGCGGCTGCGCTTGCCCCCTTTGCACCAAAGAGGAAAGAAGGACGCTGCGTGCGCTGGCACCCGCCTGGTGCCCTGATTCGTCATGGCTTGCGTCATGGGCACCTCGCGAGGTACCCCGCCTTGAACTCTCCGCCTCCTCGCGAGCCAGCCTGACGAGGCTATGCCTGAGGATGCACCGTGTCGTCCGCCTCGCGAGGCTTGGCCCCTCGCGAGGGTCTTGAGTCTTGTGCTTGATGAAGATGGGCCATGCTGGGCCCCCACTTGAGCCACGCCGCAGGCCGCAGGCAGGCAAGTCTGGGAAACCCCGTTCCCAGAACGCCGATAGTAGCCCCCGAGCCCAAGGCGCGCACGGACTTGGCCGTGCCGAGAGGCGAAAGGGCAAGGGTGAAGCGCCGTAGGCCCTAACAGCCTGCGGCCTTGGGCGCCGCATGGCGGTTGATTGGACGTGGGCGTCTCCACTTCCCCATGATGCCTTGGTGAACATGCCAGTTGGACAAGTCCCTGCATGCAGATCATGTTATGATTACCTGCGATCGTGGGGGCCGGCGATTGGCCTTCGCCGTCTATAAGTAGGGCACCGCGCATGCCCTTCCAATCCATCTCTTCTTGCTCTCCCATTCGCCTCGGTTCTCGCTCCGTCTTGGTGTGATGGCTCCATCGAGGAGGTACTCGGCTGCAGAGAAGGGGAAGGCCCTCCAGGTTGGTCCTGCCTCTCCCCCGCCCAAGGGCGGTCGTGGGCACCCTCGGAAGCATCCGGTGGCCGCCCCGGCCGCGTTCGGTGGCCATGGAGGCGGCTCCCAGCGCGGCGGCGGGCGAGCCGCCGTGGCCGAAGGACGCGCCTGGGTCGCGCGTTCTCCCAGGCTGCGCTTCCGCGCTGTGCAGGCGCTGCCGGAGTTCGTCGTGTGGTTGGCGGAGCCGACTCGCGCCCGGCTCCCGCTCCCTCGCTTCCTCCTTGGTGAACTCCCGGCCGGCGCTCCTGGCGGCCTCTGGCTCCAGGCGGAGGGCTGCTGCAGCAGGTCCTCGTGGGTCGCGCCGGAGGTCTCCGCCAGCGGGGGCTTGGCCTTCACTCGTGGCTGGCAGGCGTTCGCTCGTGCTCGCGGCCTGGAGCGTCGGTGCACTCTGCACTTCAGGTTCGACGGTGACGCCACCCTCTATGTGAGGGTGTTTGGGGAAGATGGTCGCCGCGCGGGGTGCTGCCCTGAGGACGACGACCGCGTCCGCGGGCCCCGCTCCGATGGTGATGGAGGAGATAGCGCCCGCGCGGATGGCGGCGTCCGCGACTCCCCAAGCTTCGTGAGCTCTTCCTCCAGCGACTCCTCCAGCGGTGGCAGCAGTCCTCCCCCACGCTGTTGAGCTTGCTTGGGAGGTGGCGGTTCGTCCGCCCGCCGTCGTGCCCTGGTGAAGCGCGAGAGGGAGTCCGTCTGAGGCCCTGAGGCAGGCCGTGTCGCCTCCGCGGGCCAATGTGAGGGGGGGGGGGCTGCGCCGGGCTCGTCTTTTTCCTTTCTCTTTTGTTACCTGTGTAAGACAGAACAGCTGCATGGAGCCCCCTTGGGGCGTGTTGGGAAACATTGCCGTTTTGGCTATTACCTTGATCTCATTTTTTGCACCTCTTGATTTCTCGCCTGTGCGTGGATAGTTTTCGACCCCTACCAGGGGGTGGGGCGACCGACCCAGGCCCTGTGTGCACGTCGCGGTGCCCGAGCGGCACGGACTAGAAAGGGTGCTCCTGTAATGTGCCAGGGTCGTGAAAACCTTCCTGCGGCTAGGGCAGAAACCCTTGCGAGTACGTCTGAGCACCATCCCTCGCGAGGTTGTTTACAAGAGAAACCAAAGCTAGGGGCGAAAATTGACGAACCACAAATCAGCAATAGAGACAACTTCAATAAGACTCCAAATGCAAACAAACACGTCAACTGCGGAAAGCAAATGAAAAACCCGCGTCCGGCACCTAATCTAGTCTTCGACGTCTTCTCACCAGCTGGAGCTAAGTGCCGCCACTAGGCGTGGGAGGGAGCCCCAGGGCCTGAGGCCGGCGCTCCTGAGACTCCGGGGCGTGTACAGCCCCACTCATTATTACGTGAGAGTGTCACGGGGCGGCGAGCTTCACAGGCATTGGTCTTGCTTCACAGGCTCCAGGCCTTTTCCCAAGCGATAGCTTCACATGCGCTCGCCTTGCTTCACAAGCTCTGGGCCTTTTCAAAGAGATGATCTTCACAGGCGCTCGCCTTGCTTCACAGGCTCCGGGCCTTTCCAAAAAGAGATGATCTTCATAGGCACTCGCCTTGCTTCGCAGGCTCCGGGCCTTTCCAAAAATAGATGATCTTCACAGGCACTCGCCTTGCTTCACAGGCTCCGGGCCTTTTTCCAAAGCGATGATCTTCACAGGCACTCGCCTTGCTTCACAGGCTCCGGGCCTTTCCAAAAAGAGATGATCTTTACAGGCACTCGCCTTGCTTCACAGGCTCCGGGCCTTTTTAGGGGTAGAACCTCCGGAGGTGCAGGATGTTCCACGCGTTCTGGACCGGCACTCCCTCCTGAGTCTCCAAGCGCGCGGAGCCGGGCCTGGAAACATGAACAACCTTGAACGGGCCCTCCCACATGGGATAGAGCTTGTGCAATCCCTCCCTAGAGAGGACCCGCCTGAGCACGAGGTCTCCTACCTCAAGGGTCCAGGGGCGGATGTTGCGGCAGTGGTACCGCCGCAGCACGACCTCCCGGCGACGTTCCTCCCCCAACACGAGGTCCGTCCCCCGCATGGCGTCCTGCTGCGCCTCGTCGAACCTCGTGAGGGAGGACTATCTCCACTTCGTAGACCAGGAAGAATGGGGTTTCCCCAGTCGGTTTGGTCGCGGTGGTGCGGATGGACCATAGCACGGACTGAAGCTCGTCGTACCAACCTCGGCCACAGGCCTCCAGCTTCTTCTTGAATGTCCTGGTCTTGAGGCCCCTCAGGACCTCTGCGTTGGCTCGCTCAGCCTGGCCGTTGCTTCGGGGGTGCACCACTGAAGCGTAGCATATCTGCGTTCCAAGGTTAGCACAGTATGTTTTGAAGAGCTTACTGGTGAACTGCGAACCGTTGTTTGTGATGATGCGGTTTGGCACCCCGAACCGGCTCACGATGCCCCTGATGAACTTGACCGCGAAGCCCGCGGGGATGGTGCGGACGGCCTCCTCTTCAACCCACTTAGTGAACTTGTCCACATCGACGTAGAGGTAGAGGGTAGCCCCCTGGCGCCCGAGGAAACGGGCCCAGGATGTCCAGCCCCTAGACTGCGAATGGCCACGAAAGGGGGATAGTCTGCAAGCCTCCTGCTGGCTGATGGATCTGCTTGGCATGGAACTGGCATGCTTCGCAAGCCTTTACCAATTCGATTGCGTCGTTGAGCGCGGTGGGCCAATAGAAACCGCTATGGAATGCCTTGCTGACGAGGGTCCGTGATGATGAGTGGTGCCCGCAGTCCCCGCCGTGTATGTCCTCCAGTAGTTCCTTTCCTTGTTCCCTGGAGATGCAACGCAGAAGTACATCGTTTGGCCGCTTCCGGTAGAGTTCTCCATCTCTGATGCAGTATGCTGTCGCCTGCCGCGCCACTCGCTCTGCTTCCTCCTCGCCCTCTGGCAAGATTCCTTGCGTCAGGTAGCACCGGAGCTCTGTGATCCAACAAACCTCCCGAGGTTCCATCGCCAGGAGCAGGCGTGCCCCTGAGGCTGGGCCACAGGTCGGAGCTCCCGAGGTTGGTGGTTGGGGGAGCTCCTCCAAGGGCTGAGCCGTGTTTGACAGCGACGGTAGAGCTGAGGGTTTGAAGAGCCGCTCCTCGAAAACGCCAGGCTCCTGGGGTAACCGCCTGGACGCGCGCTTGGCGATATCGTCGGCCTCCTGATTGGTGCCATGAGGCACATGCTGCAGTTCCAGCCCCAGAACTGCTTTTCCATCCCGTGGACCTCCGCTAGGTAGGCCTCCATATGATCGTCCTTCGGCTCGTACACCTTGTTGGAGAAGTTGACAAGGAGCTGCGAGTCGCCCTTAACGGTGAGGCGTTTCACCCCCAGGGCTACTGCGGCCTTCAACCCGGCTATTAGTCCCTCATATTTTGCAATATTGTTGCAGACCTTCTCACCTTGCTGGAAACAGAGGTGCACGGCATAGTAGAGCTTATCCTGAGTGGGCGATATAAGCACCGCCCCGGCCCCAGCACCATGTCTGGAGAACGCCCCGTCGAAGTGCATGACCCAGCCTTCTCGCGCCTCGCTCCCCGGGGAGAGGGACCGATCCTCGTCGGCCTTGAGGCCTGGTGCCTCCGTCCATTCTGCCACAAAATCCGCCAACGCTGCTCCTTTGATGACCCTAGTTGTGCTAAACTCGAGCTGAAACGCCTGCAGCTCTATGTTCCACTCAGCGACTCTTCCGGCTGAGTTAGGGCTCCTAAGCACTCTCTCCAGGTGGTATGACGAGACGACTTTGATGGGATGAGCCTGGAAGTAGTGACGCAGCTTGCGCGAGGCTACCAGTAGCACGAGGAGGAGCTTCTGAGGCATTGGGTACCATGCCCTCGCGTCCCGTAGCACCGTGCTAACAAAGTAAACTGGGTGCTCGACAAGGCTGGGAGCATCTGGGGTTGCTGCGCCCTCGGGAGGTAAGGGCGCCTCACGGGGTGACGTGGCCTCGGGAGGTGGGCCATCTAGTCGGGCGGCCTCTCCTGCCCCCGGTGCATTCCTCGGCAGCTGACCCTCCTCAGCTGCGGTTGTGGCTTCTGCAGGCTTTCCTTGTTCCCGTTTTGCCCTGCCCCGGGCTGCCGCTACGGCCTTGACTTGGCGCTCCTCCCTAACCGCCACCAGGGCCGCGCTGGCGGAGTAGGGTGTGGCGGCGAGGTACAGCAGCAGGGGCTCCTGAGGGCGCGGAGCCACCATGACTGGGGGACTGGTCAGGTACCTCTTGAGATCTTGAAATGCCTTATCTGCCTCTTCAGTCCATTCAAAGGGTCCTTTCTTCTTCATTAGCTAGAAAAAAGGCAGCGCTCGCTCCCCCAGTTTGGAGATGAAGCGCCCTAGGGCGGTCACGCGCCCAGTGAGCTTCTGCATTTCTCTGAGGGTCTTTGGCGGGCTCATGTCCTCGACCGCCTTGACCTTCTCGGGGTTGGCCTCAATGCCACGATGAGACACGAGGAATCCCAAAAGCTTGCCCGAGGGGACGCCAAACACACATTTCTCCGGGTCGAGCCGCAGGTTTACTGCATTGAGGCTCGCAAAGGTCTCCTCCAGGTCTTGTATCAGGGTCTTGGCCTCCCGAGATTTTACTACGATGTCATCAACGTAAGCTTCGACATTCTTCCCGAGTTGCGGGCCCAAGGTGATGTGCATCAGCTGCTGAAAGATTGACCCTGCATTACGCAGTCCGAACTACATGCACGTATAGCAGTACACCCCGCACGGGGTCAAGAAGGCGGTCTTCTCAACGTCTTCCACCACCATCTTGATCTGGTGATACCCGGAGAAGGTGTCCAGGAAGCATAGCAGGTCGCACTCCACAGTGGAATCGACGATCTGGTCGATGCGGGGGAGCGGAAACGGATCTTGCGGGCATGCCTTGTTGAGGTTGGTGAAGTCGACACACATGCGGCTTCAGGGTTGGCCAACCAATCCGGGTATCGGACCTCACGAATGACCCCAGCAGCTTCTAGCTTGCGGGTCTCGTGAACAATGAAGGCCTGCTTTTCCACGGACTGCTGCCTGGCCTTCTGCTTCACGGGGCGCACATTTGGGCACACGTTGAGGTGATGCTCGATGACGCTCCTGGGGATCCCCGCCAGCTGATCGGGCTCCCAAGCGAATACCTTCTTATTCACGTGCAAGAACTTGACCAAGGCCTCCTCCTGCTTAGGCTCAAGGTTGGCGCCTATGGTGAAAGTGGCACTGGAGGACCCGTCCTTGTCAACCGGTATCTGCTTGGCCTCTGCCTTGTCCTGGGTGAACAACTGCTTCTTCTCGGCGGGCGCAGCCCCCTTGGGCTCAGGGATCTCCGCGTTGACAGGCCATGCCGATGCCGCTGTCTTGAAGGCGAGCTCGAGGACTCGCAGGGCGTCCCCGGTGTCCCCGCCCACAGTGAGGGTACCGTTGCTCCTGGGCATCTTCATGAGGTTGTACGCCGGGTGCATGGCGGCCATGAACTGGGCCAGTGCCGGGTAGCCGAGGATGGCGTTGTAAGGGAGGCCGACGGGGGCGATGTCGAAGTCGACCGTCTCCGTGCGGAAGTTGTCGTAGGTGCTGAAGGTTACCGGGAGCCGGATCTGTCCCAGGGTGTCGGACGATCCGCCTCCGACGCCCGAGAAAGATCGGCTGGGCCGCAGCCGCTCCCGGGGTATGCAGAAGAGGTTGAAAGTCTCGACCGAAAGCACGCTGAGGCCCGCTCCGCTGTCGATGAGGGTCCTAGTGACGGCCACCTGGCAGATGGTGGGGGTGCACAGCAGGGGAAGCGCGCCCGAGCCTACCAGGTTGGTGGGGTGGTCCTCCGAGCTGAAGGTCAGATCGACCTCGCGCGCCGCTCGGTCCGGGGGAGCCCCCTGCCGTGCGGAAGCGGTGCTAACCCGGTAGGCAAAAGGCTTGACGTGGCAACTTGTGGGCGGCGCCTGCGAGCCGCCCAGGAGGGCCGCAACGACCGGAGGCGTCGGTGCCGCGGTGCAGTTGCTTTGTCGCGTAGGCGGATGCTGGGGTGGTGTTTGGAGCTCGTTTCCCTCCGAGCCGGTGACGGTGTTGACGGCGGGCGGTGGGGGACGACGAGATTGCCCACCGGCGAGGGCCGCCGGGGCGGCGCGGGCCCGACTGGTTCCGCACATGGATGCGGCGTCCGGAGTAGGGCGGAGCGGTGGAAGACGGATTCCGGCGCACCCCTACCTGGCGCGCCAAATGTCGGATCTCGGGTTCTGGCAGACCCTTAAGGTTCGAACACTGGGGTGCGCGCGGAAATCACGTCCTCAACCTCCCCGTCTCGCAAAGATCTAAACTACTAAAAGAATCACACAAGAGACACAAGATTTATACTGGTTCGGCCACCATTGTGGTGTAATACCCTACTCCAGTGTGTGGTGGATGGATTGCCTCCTGGGGCTGGTGATGATGAACAATACAAGGAAGAACAGCCTCGCGAGGGTCTGTTCTTGGCTGGGGCGACGAACTACTGGGAGGAGTTCCGTCACCTTCTCTCTCTCTCTCTCTCTCTCTCTCTACTTGCTAACCGGACCAACCAACCCCCTGCTATGCGAGTGGCCGGTCCCTATTTATAGAGGCCCTGGTCCTCTTCCCAAATATCGAGCGGGAAGGAAGCCAACAATGGCGGGCTAATTTGAAGGGGGACAACAAGTACTCTTATCCTGACTAAATGTGGTCTTCGCCTGCGAAAGACTCTGCGGTGACGCCGTGCTGGGCTCCATGGTGACCTCCGTCTCGTAGACCGCTTGGTCCTGGTCTCGTTGCACCGAAATAGCAACCTTTGCCTGATGCCTCGGTACTCCGCGGCTGCGCTTGCCCCCTTTGCACCAAAGAGGAAAGAAGGACGCTGCGCGCGCTGGCACCCGCCAGGTGCCCTGAGTCGTCATGGCTTGCGTCATCGGCACCTCACGAGGTACCCCACCTTGAACTCTCCGCCTCCTCGCGAGCCAGCCTAACGAGGCTATGCCTGAGGATGCGCCGTGTCGTCCGCCTCACGAGGCTTGGCTCCTCGCGAGGGTCTTGAGTCTTGTGCTTGATGAAGATGGGCCATGCTGGGCCCCCACTTGAGCCACGCCGCAGGCCGCAGGCAGGCAAGTCTGGGGACCCCCGTTCCTAGAACGCCGACAGGCGTTGTCAGACAGCGCGGTGCTGTCATCGCCGACACGCTGGGGGTCGACCGCCCAGTCTATGCCACTCCACTTGAGAACCTCCGTGCTACCCAGGCGGTCGTAGACGAGCTAGACGGATTGGGTGCCGAAGATCTCCCCCACATGACTAGACGCATCCAGCAGCTAATCGATGCTGCCACGCAGTGCCACGAAGCCGACGCCTGCGCGGAGAGCCTCCCCCCGCGCCGAGATCACAGCGCGACGTCCCGGACGCCAACCGCGGGCAAAACCCGCGCGCGGCGCGAGAAAGAGTCGGCTGCCAGCCGAAGCCGAACCCGAATCTCCATCGAGCGAGACGCAGAAGGCCATCCCCGGGCCATGGAGTGGCGGGGCAACCCACCTCCGCCTCGGCCCCGTGGGGAGAGATATCCCACCCCACCGCCTGTTGCACATCCGACTCTTAGCGGCCGGCTAGGTCGCTGCGAGGGAGTCGATGAGAACGACGCCCGCCGTCGGATCGACCGCCTAGCGCGATCCCTGGCATTGGAAGAAGAAGACGATGTCAGCCCGATTGTTTTGGCCCCCGCATCCGCGACGAGCCTTTCCCCAAAGGGTTCTCGCTCCCGACAGACACGCCCAAGTACAACGGCTCTGTGAAGCCGGAAGATTGGTTGATCGACTACTCCATGGCGGTTAACATAGCAAACGGCAACAGGCGCGTTGCCGTGAAGTACGTGCCCCTCATGCTGCAAGGCACGGCACGGACTTGGCTCAACAGCCTCAAGCCATACAGCGTCAACAGTTGGCTAGACTTCACAGAAGCCTTCGTCCGCAACTTCACCAGCACCTACAAGTCGGGTCCCAAGCCCCGACAGCTCCCCTTGTGTGTACAAGGCCCCGCCGAGTCCACCCGTGACTACCTCACGCGTTGGGCCGAGCTCCGCAACTCTTGCGAAGGGGTACATGTGGTGCAAGCCATAGAATACTTCACTGCCGGGTGCCGAGAAGGCACCCTCCTCAAGCACAAGCTCCTCTGCGACGAGCCGACTGCCCTCGACGAGCTTCTGGTCATAGCGGACAAATACGCCACCGCCGACTCCTCGATGAAGACCGAGCTCCGGATATATGCGTCCGGGAAAGTACTCAACCCGGCGGGCAAGACGCCGGCTGGGGACTCCGGTCGACGCCCACACCAGAACGACCGCAAGCGCACGGGCCCCGTGCTGCCTTCCACCAGTCGGTAGGTGGCCACGGTCAAAGACGAGCAGCCCGAGGGGCGGCCCGCACCCAAGAAGCAGAGGGGCGGCAAGCCGGCTTGGCAGCCGGCCATCTCCTACGAGCAAACTCTCGACGCCCCATGCAAGTTCCATAGCGGCGCGAAGCCGTCCAACCACACAACCCGGAAGTGCCACTGGCTCACTCGAATCTCCAAAGGCGAAGGGCTCGTGCCGCCTCCGCATACTGGTCCACCGCCTCCGGCTCCGCAGCAGCCGGCAGCTCGGCCAGCAGTCGGAGCTGTGCACGATGAGTTCCCCGACGAGCATGCCGCCTATGTCGTCTTTACAAGCCAGCCCGAAGACCGGCACAGCAGACGCTGAGAGCACCAGGAGGTCAACGCGGTCGCTACCAACCCCGCTGAGCACATGCACTAGTCAGAAAAACCTATCAGCTGGAGCCAGGCCGGCCACCCAGAGGTGATGTCGTCTCTCGGCTCTTATGCGTTGGTTTTGGATGCCACCCTTGCAACGGACAGACGCATCGCCCGTTTCTCCCGCGTGTTGATAGACGGCGGGAGCAGCATCAACATCCTGTACCGTGACACCCTGGAGAAGCTGAATGTCAAGACGAAGCAACTCATGACTACTCAGACTGTGTTCCATGGCATTGTACCTGGCCTGTCCTGCGCCCCCATTCGCAAGATCGAGATTGATGTACTTTTTGGGGACAAGGATCATTTCCGTCGGGAAGCAATCTGGTTTGAAGTGGTGGACCTGGA
Source organism: Triticum monococcum (assembly GCA_034509565.1). Taxonomy (NCBI): domain Eukaryota; kingdom Viridiplantae; phylum Streptophyta; class Magnoliopsida; order Poales; family Poaceae; genus Triticum; species Triticum monococcum. Next base: position 152,839,165 of record CM067843.1, on the reverse strand, counting down.
GAGCCCCTACCATGCAATACTTGGCCGGCCTGCCTTGGCAAAGTTCATGGCAGTTCCCCACTATGCTTACCTCAAGATGAAAATGCCAAGCACCAAGGGCATCATCACCATAGCCGGTGATTACAAGAAGTCCTTCGAGTGCGCAGCAGCCAGCAGCCGGCTGGCCGAGTCCCTTGTGATTGCCGAAGAAAAGAAGATATTGGACCGAGTCGTGGCCATGGCCGGCAAGCAGTCGGCCTTGTCCCCCGACCCCAAGGAGTATGATGGCCAAGGGTCTTTCCAGCCGGCCAAGGAGACGAAGAAGATACATCTTGACCCCAAGCACCCAGAGAGGTTTGCCGTCATCGGGGCAAACCTAAACAACAAATAGGAAGGCGAGCTCGTCGATTTCCTCCGTGAGAATCGGGACATCTTTGCATGGTCCCCCAAGGACATGCCGGGTGTTCCGAAGGAATTCGACGAGCACAAGCTACACATCCGAGAAGACGCCAAACCAGTCAAACAACCCCTCCGCCGGCTGTCGGAGGAAAAAAGAAGGATTGTAGGAGAAGAGATAGCCCGTCTTCTGGCAGCCGGCTTCATTATGGAAGTTTTCTTTCTAGAGTGGCTCGCCAACCCGGTCCTCGTGCTAAAGAAGAACAACAAGTGGTGCATGTGCATAGACTACACAAGCCTCAACAAGGCCTGCCCCAAAGATCCCTTCGCCCTGCCAAGGATTGATCAAGTCATAGACTCCACAGCCAGATGCGAGCTGTTGAGTTTCTTGGATGCTTACTCAGGATACCACCAAATAAAGTTAGATCCGGCAGACCGCCTAAAGACCACCTTCATCATGCCATTCGGAGCCTTCTGCTACCTGACTATGACATTCGGCTTAAGAAATGCCGGTGCCACTTTTCTGCGTTGCATGCAGAAGTGCCTCCTCAAGCAGCTCGGCAGAAACGCCCACGTCTATGTAGACGACATTTTGGTGAAGACGGAGAAGCACGGCACCCTGCTGGAAGATCTCAAGGAAACATTTGAGAACCTGCGCCGATTCCAAATCAAGCTCAACCCCGAGAAATGCGTGTTCGGAGTGCCAGCCGGCCAACTCCTAGGCTTCCTGGTCTCCGAACGCGGCATCGAATGCAACGCGGTAAAGATCAAGGCCATTGAGAGAATGGCGATTCCCACCAAACTTCGAGACGTCCAGAAGTTCACTGGATGCTTGGCCTCCCTGAACCGCTTCATCAGTCGGCTCGGAGAGAAAGCTCTCCCCCTCTACCGCCTCATGAAGAAGACCACTCACTTCGAGTGGAATGACCAAGCCGGCCAAGCTTTTCACGAGCTGAAGAAGATGCTGGCCACGCCGCCTGTCCTGGCAGCGCCGAATGAGAAAGAGCCCATGCTCCTCTACATTGCTGCAACTAGCCGAGTGGTCAGCACCGTCATCGTAGTCCAACACCTAGAAGAGGGCCGAGCCCAGCCGGTCCAGTGGCCGGTGTACTATTTGAGCGAGGTGTTGTCTACCTCGAAGCAGAACTACCCGCACTACCAGAAGATGTGCTATCGCGTGTACTTCGCCGCCAAGAAGCTGAAGCCCTATTTACAAGAGAATCCCATCACGGTCGTATGCACCGCCCCGCTGGCCGAGATCATAGGCAGCCGGGATGCATCCGGCCGGGTGGCGAAATGGGCCATCAAGCTAGCCCCCTACACGATCTTCTACCAACCTCGCACCACCATCAAGTCACAAGCATTGGCCGACTTCCTCGTCGACTGGGCCGAGACCCAGTACCTACCGCCGGCTCCCGACTCCACTCATTGGCGCATGCACTTTGATGGGTCCAAGATGCGCACCGGCTTGGGAGCCGGCATCATCCTCACCTCTCCCAAAGGCGACAAGCTCAGATACACGCTGCAAGTCCACTTTGCCGCCTCCAACAACGTGGCCGAGTACGAGGCGCTCATACACGGGCTCTGGCTTGCCAAAGAACTCGGCATTCGCCGGATCCTATGTTATGGCGACTCGGACTTGGTGGTCCAACAATCATCCGGCGACTAGGATGCCAAGGACGCAAATATGGCAGGCTACCGCTTCCTTGTTCAGCAAATCAGTGGGTATTTTGAAGGATGCGAGTTCCTCCACGTACCGCGAGCCGACAACGATCCAGCTGATGCCCTGGCTCGAATAGGTTCCACTCGGCAAGCGATCCCAACCGGCGTCTCTCTACAACGCCTCCTCAAGCCATCTATCAAGCCATCTCTTGAGTCCGATTCAATCTTTGTGCCGCCTGACCCCGATGCAGCCGGGTCCGGCTCGATGAACCAAGCGGGTGATCCGGAGACTTCGATAGTCGACCCGGGGACGACAGCAGGCGGCTCGGGGACTTCCGTAGTTACACCCGACCCGGGGACTGCTACACCCGGCTCGGGGACTGTAGTAGTCGGCCCGGGGACAACACCAACACAACAGGCGGCGGCCGACTCCAGCATTTCACCACCCAGCCCGCCCGCCCTGGTCGCAGTAGCAGTGTTGGCAATAGAAGAAGTCGCAGCCCCATCATGGGCACAGCCCATCCTCAACTTCCTAGTAAACCAAGATCCGCCGGCTGATGAAACAGAGGCAAGACAAGTCCAACGTCGAGCTGGAGCATACACAATCGCCAACAGAGAGCTCATCAAGCACAGTGTCACTGGAGTCCTCCAGCGATGTGTCGAGCAAGAGAAGGGCATTGCGATCCTCAGAGACAGACACCAAGGAGAATGCGGCCACCTTCCACCATGGTTTCTTCTGGCCGACTGCTTTGGATGACGCCAAGGAGTTAGTGAAACACTGCAAGGGGTGCCAATTCTTCTGCTCCAAGCCTTGGCACGTTTCTGTGTGACGCAGGGCATCCGATTGGACTTAGCGTCTGTTGCCCACCCATAGTCAAACGGCCAGGTCGAACGAGCCAACGGCCTCATCCTTTCCGGCATCAAGCCCCGAGTGATCGTACCACTGGAGCGTTCGGCCGGCTGTTGGCTCGATGAGCTGCCGGCCGTCCTCTGGAGTCTGCGCACTACCCCAAAAAAGTCAACCGACTTCACTCCTTTTTTCCTCGTATATGGTGCCGAGGCGGTCATCCCAACTGACATCGAGTTCGACTCGCCTCGGGTAACCATGTACACAGAGGCGGAGGCCAAGGAAGCACGAGAAGACGGCGTTAACCTGCTGGAAGAATGTCGGCTGTTAGCCCTCAGCCGGTCTGCCATCTACCAGCAGGGCTTGCGCCGCTACCACAGCCGGAAGGTCAGGCCAAGATCCTTCCAAGAGGGTGATCTTGTGCTCCGGCTGATCCAGCGAACACCCGGCCAGCATAAGCTCTCGGCCCCTTGGGAAGGCCCCTTTGTCATCAGCAGAGCTTTAGGCACGCAAGAGAGACGATTCCGGCAAGGAGTCGGAACGACCATGGAACGCCAACCTCCTCCGAAAATTTTACAGTTGAAATGCAGTATGTATCATGCTAACCTTTGTACTAAGTATGAGACAATAGGCCCCCCGAGGAGAGTTCAGGGACTGCCATCCTTTGTCTATAAATGAAGAATATTATGTTTATGACCTTGTCATTTCATTCACTTTTCTCGTCCGGCACCGGGTTCGACTAGTCGGCCCGGGGACTGGCCGCCTGGAGTTATATTAGAAGTCCTACCCGCGGTCAGACAAGTAGTGTGCCGGCACCCAAGCTTTCTCTTGCCAAAGTCGCAGTTCGAAGAACCGGCTGTTCGGTTGGCAAGAGTTAAAGGCAGGAAATGATGCCCACATGAAAAATGGCTAGGGACTAACGGACTAATATAACAAAAGTCGGTTTGTCTCCTACGCCGACCGACTACCAGAGTAGCCGGCCGGACGGCTTCCATTCACTTCACTTCAATCTAAGAAAGCTCGAGTACTTGCCTCCCCAAAAGTGGAAGGAGGAAAAGGAAACAGCCTAAGGATAAAACGCATACGTGAATGGAAACCGAACATGCACACAATCATATTTACACAAAAGACCTTCGCAAGGCCAGCATTCAACATAGTTCGAATACACCCAGTGGGTGGAACTGCACGAGTTTAATAAAAACTATTCAAAGAGTAAACAAGCAGGAAAAGCGAGCATGGCAGATTAAGCCAGGGGAGCGACTGGCGTGTCGGGCAGGTCAGTGGAGACGGCAGTGCCGGCTGGAGGAGTAGCCGGCTGGCGAACCTCGGCATGATCACTGCCTCCCGCTGAAGGCGCGCTTGCTCGCGCCTCGTTGCTGGAGGCACGGTCAGGCTGAGGCTGGCTGGCTGCTTCACCGGCCGGCTCAACGTCTTCGCCTTCCTCTCCTTCGTCGTCTTTGCCTCCGTCGCTGGAGGCGATTTCCTCTGCCGAGTCCTCACCCGCTGCCGGGTCCAGCCAGAACCACTCCTCCGGCTGGGCAACGCCATTGTCGTTTATTTCAGGTGCAAAGATGCTGATGTCAGTGCACTCGGCGATCATCGATGCGCGCTGAGCGATGGCCGGCCGCACCTCCTCTATCTCCTCGTTGTCTTCCAGTAGCCAGGTGCACAGCTGGTCCAGGCCCAGCCCTGGATACCAAGCTCGGACGAACTCTAGTGCCCACCCAGCTCCAAGTTGGGCTGCCGATGCTTTCCAGGCCTCGAAGCGGCCAACCGCAACCTCCAGCTAGTTGGCAGTCCGGCTCGGGGTGCGGGGAATCGTCTCGCCTGGCCAGAGGGCGGCCAACACCTGCGATCCGGCGCGCTGGAGGTGGCGGAGCGTACGGTGAGCCGGCTACAGCCGCGCTTGGACCGCTAAGAGTTGCTCCTCAAGCGTCCGGCTTGCGTCCGGTATGATGGTTTGGGTGGCGAAGACGGAGTAGCCGGCAAAGTAGTCTGCGCAGAGAACAAAAAGCAGCACAAGTCAGAACACAAATCAGGCAGCAAGGGGCAAGCAAGGAGCGAGGAAGGCGGCTTACTATCGATCAAGTCCTCAATGCGGCCGAAGCCTTCGCTCAGCGCTTGCTTGGTCTCAGCCCAGCCCGCCGCTTCAGTCTCGAACTCGGCCTTCAAGGTGTCTTCATTGTCCTGCGCCTTCTTCAGGGCCGCCTTGTGGCTCTCCTCCTGGTCAGCCAACTTCTTGGCCAGGCGGTCACGCTCCAGGACCAAGGCGTCGTACTCGGCTTCCTTGGCGCGAAGGGCGGCCTGCGCCCCGCTGAGCTGCCCCCTCAAGTCGGCGTTGGCTCCTGCAAGCATAAAGACAAAGGGAAAACCAATAAGGAAGAAGTCGTCGGCGAAGATCTGACCCGACTGCTCAGCAGTCGGCCCGAATCTCGGGGACTACACCCAGTGGGTGCGCTGACACGCCCCCACAGTAGATGAACGAAGCCAAGTACACACTCCGGCTGCTTATCAGGTCTTCGGTTCTCTGGCCCAGCTCCTGAGCCTGGGAGTTGAAGGCAGCAGCGCGGAGGTTATGATACTCCTCGAAGAACAGACAGGAGGTGAGTATGAGATGGTTGTCAGGACCTAGTAAGTTCCGAGCCGCCTGCGCAGCAGCCGACTCGGAACTCGGGGACTACACCCAGTGGGTGCGCTGACGCGCCCCCACGGAAGAAATTAGAAGAGAAAAAACAACCAAGGCCATAAGACTTACCCGGATGACAGCCCGCGTCGCAAGGAACTCCTGGGTGTATTGCTGGAGCGAGGCGGCTTGGGCTTGAAGCCGGTTCTGAACCTCCTGGGCCGCCACGTTCAGCTCGCCCGTCCCCCCGCTGGGAGTCCACTCGGACGTGCTGGTGCTGGCCGCCTCCAGGGCCTCCGCCATCTGGCTTGCACCAGTAGCTCGGTGCGGCTGCGGCGCGGCGGCGTCTCCCCCTGCGCGCCGGCGCATTGCTGGCTGCATCTTGAGGCCGGCTCCTGCCTCTGGCTCACCTCCGGCCGGCTGCTCTGGCGCTGGAGCGGATTGGCCCGCTCCAGTCGGCGCCGTCTGCGGCGTCCCTTCCACGGAGGCCACATGGACCTCCCAACTCTCCATCACCGGCGGGTCTTGGTCGACCTCCTCCGACAGGGGCACGGGGATGTCGGGGGCCACGGCGCGGAGGGGAACGACAAGCAGCGGAGGCTGGTTGTGCGAAGCCTCCGCCTCCGTCTCCGCGGCTGCCGCCTCCGCCCGGGCCTTGGCCGCCGCATCGGCCTGCTCCTTCGCCGCCTGGGCGGCCCTTCGCTCCTCCGCCTCCGGCTCCTCCTGCGCCTCACGAGTGTTCCGCTCCGTGGCCTCCCTAAGGTCGGCACGGGGATCCACGCGACGGGAGCCGGAGGACCCTCCAGTCGGCCCGACTATGGAGCCGCCAGGACCGCGCTCAAGGGAAAGCGGTGCCCTCCCCAGCTAACAAAGAAAGGTTTAGAGGGGTTTCAATCAAAAAAGACAACAAAAAAAACATATATGAAATATACAAGACATTCGACGACTTACGCCGAGATCACCTGCGGCTGTTTCACCGCCTTGCGGAAGCGGGCCGCCTTCGCGGCCACTTCGTCCCGCTTCCAGGGTGGGCAGCCGGCGTGGTGGACGAGCCCGCGCCTTGATGACCAGGACACTAGCTGGCGGTGCTGGACGGCTTCGACCTCATCATCGTCCGGCCAGTCCTCGAAGCCGGCTCCGGGCCTCGCGCTTCCTGCCTCATCGCCTTCCCCAACGATGGCGTCTTCCATGGCGGCCGCTTCCAGGTCTGGATCGTCGGTGTCGTCCACCGTGCAGTCGGGGAGGAGCTGGCGCTTTACCCCTGTGGCCCCGGTCGTCGGCAGAAGAAGAGGGTTCTTCCAAGGGCAAACCAACTAATCAGAGGACGGCTATTATGAGGCCGGCTACAAAAAGAAGAAAAGAGGAAAAACTTACAGTCGGCGGAGGGTTGGCGCGGGTATACGGACTCTTGCCGTATCGCCAATCTTTGGTGAGCTTGCAGTTGGAGATGTAGTTCACCATATAAGACACCTCCGCGTGAGGCATCTCCCTAGTGCTCAGCCGGCACGGGTCAAAGCGGCCGCTCATCTGGCAGATCATGTGAGGCCGGCCTTGGAGCGGAAGTACCTGGCTCTCCACGAAGGCGGCCACCAAGTCGGCTCCGGTCAGGCCTTCCGACTGGATCATCACCCGGAGCCGGGAGACGGCTGCGTTCCTGGCCTGAGACAACGACCTGGCCCGGTAGCTCCACGAGGGCTGCCTCCCAGCCGGCAGGCCGGCTACATAAGCCGGCAGGTTGACGTAGTTGCCTTGCTGGGCGATGTTCTTCACGTAGAAGTAGAACTTCTGCCAAAGCTTCACCGACTAGATCAGCGGGATGGGCGGGAACGGATTGTTCTCCCCCGTCCGCCTCATGGCAATGAAGGCTCCGCAGGGGGCTGGCATGCCCGCGACGATGGTGCCGAGCTTGCTCTGGAAGAATTCCCCCCAGAGCTCGAGAGTGGGGAGAACCCCAAGAAAGCCCTCGCACAGGGTGACGAAAGCCGACAGCAGCATTACCGCGTTGGGCGTGAGATGATGCGGCTGGAGGTGGTAGAGTTCGAGGAAGGCTCGAAGGAAGCCTCTCGCCGGGAGGCCGAAGCCGCGCAGGCAGTGCAAGCGGAAGATCACCCGCTCGCCCTCCTCCGGCGCTGGCGAGATCTCCGTCTCTGGCGCCCGTCAAAGCCGCACGAAGTTCTCGCCCGGCAGGCGCCGCGTCCGGCGGAGGAACTCGAGGTGGTCCTCGTGGACGTTGGAGCCATCCCACGAGCTCGACAACGCCATGGGAACGATGCGGCGGGGAGCAAGACAATGTGACGGTGGAGACGTGCATGACCCCGCTGCGGCGGGGAACTGAGAGGGACGACGGCAAAACGGCGCGGAGATGGGTGCGGCGGCCGCGGAAGGAAGAAGAAGGAGTGCGGGAAGGGACGGAGCATGGGAAAGCGTGCGAGCCTCTACCGCTCCCCCTCCTCCCCCTACTTATAGACCCGCGTGGCGGAGCCGAGGAGGCGCGGCGTGGGGGACGTGGGGATCAACTGCGCCCACTCCCCCATGTCACGCGATTATTATGCCTTGATGGCGTGGTAAAACCGCCGCGGGAAGGCGAGCGGTCCATGTGGGCCGCAGAAGATCCGCGCTCTTACCGAGGCCTAGGAATGGCGGGCCCGGGCCTGCGGCGGCGTCCCGTCGCGCGGGTGCGTTGGCAGGGTCTCCCTGCCACGTGGCCCGCGGGATGGCGCACGGTCAGCTAGCAGGCCGACCCGCGTCCCCACCTACGAGAGGCGGGGTTTTTCGTAGACGGTGCGCACAAGAGAAGCCGGTTCCTCAGGGTAGGAAGCTGACCAAGCTTCTCGTCCCTTTGTCAGTCTAGAAGCTCGATCAGATTCGGGGACTACTGTTGGAGTAGATGACCACGGGTAGCCAAGCCGGCTCCCCTTGGCCCTTTTGAAAAATTACGGGCCGATCCGGAGCTTAAGAATCCAAGACATGGGGCCGCCTTCCCCTTGCCGGCTGTCTCCCAGGCCGGCTATCGGAAGGCGGCCCGACCTCAACCCTCATGGAGAAAGCCGCGGGAGGGCCGGCTCCAAGAAGCCAGCCGCGAGAAGGCCGAGTCCAAGAAGCCGGCTCCCACAAAGCGGTCAATACAATACCCTCGGAGTCTGCATCCACATAACGGCGATGTAACGGGGCGTGGCTACAGTGAAGCCTGCCACCCCCGAATCCCGGAGCACGACTGGCACAGTGCGCTGTACGAGTGGACGTGGCCCATCGGGCGCAGCGCTGTTGCCACGTTGACCCTGATGTCATCCACGACGGGCCGCCAGCGCGGCCCACGGGCGGTGGGCCACTTCGGGCAGAAAGACACCCGATGGCGGCCATGCCTCCTCCAGTCGGCCCAAGACAAGGACGGCTCTCCATAGCCGGCTTGCCACCTCCCTCGAAGGAGACGCCCCATTAAGGAGACAAGACGCGGTGAGGCTACAGTGATCGCCCGCTGGACGGCGGCACTGTAGCCACACCCACCTTGACGAAGCCCTCGTCACCAGGATTGAGAAACAGTAATCAGCCCCCGACCAGGCCCTGGAAAGTGGGGCCTGGCTGTCGACCAAGGAGCCGGCAGCCGGCGGGACCCACCAGCCGGCGGGCCCCAGCAGCCGGCGCAGAAGCCGGCGAGCGTAGACACAGACGGCTGGTCCCCACGCCCAGCCGGATTACCATTGTACCCCCGGGGGGTAGGCCTATATAAACCCCCCGGGACACCCATGCAAAGGGTTGATCCCTGCTAATTTTAGACACCACATAGGGAGGAGAAGAGAGCGAGTTGTGCCCTTCTTCCTCCTCTCACCAAACAGCTCAAGGAGCATCGTGTAGCTACTTATTCATCTAGTGATCATGCGGAGACCCCGCAGAGCAGCAGTAGGGATGTTATCTCCACTAAGAGCCCCGGAGCTGGGTAAGATTCGCCAGCGTGCATGTCTTCGCCTCATCCCGTTTCCAGGCACCGGCGATGTCTTACTGGCACCCACAATGATAAGCCACCCGTTGGCATATGTCGCACCTACCACCCGACAGTATAAGAGTATATATAGGCGAAAGAAGTAGGTCGGTGGAGCTACGAGGGGCCCACGAGGGTGGGGGCGTGCTGCCCTACCTCGTGGTCGCCTCGTTAATTCCTTGAACTCCACTCCAAGTCTCCTGGATCGCGTTTGTTCCAAAAAATATCCTCGTGAAGATTTCATTCCGTTTGGATTCTGTTTGATATTCCTTTTCTACGGAACACTGAAATAGGCAAAAAACAACAATTTGCACCGGGCCTTCGGTTAATAGGTTAGTCCCAAAAATAATACAAAAGTGCATATTAAATCCCACTAAATATCCAAAACAGATAATATAATAGCATGAAACAATAAAAAATTATAGATACGTTGGAAAGGTATCAAGCATCCCCAAGCTTAATTCCTGCTCGTCCTTGAGTAGGTAAATGATAAAAACACAATGTTTGATGTGGAATGCTACCAAACATAATTTTGAATGTAATTTTGTTTATTGTGGTATGAATATTCGGATCCGAAAGATGCAAGACAAAAGTTTAATATTGTCATAAAAATAATAATACTTCAAGCATACTAACCAAGCAATTGTGTGTTCTCAAAATAACATGGCCAAAGAAAGTTATCCCTACAAAATCATATAGTCTCGCTATGCTCTATCTTCATCACACAAAATATTTAAATCATGCACAACCCCGATGAGAAGCCAAGCAATTATTTTGATACTTTTGATGTTCTCAAACTTCTTCAATCTTCTAGCAATACATGAGAGTGAGCCATGGATATAGCACTATAGGTGGAATAGAATGGTGGTTGTGGAGAATACAAAAAGGAGAAGATAGTCTCACATCAACTAGGCGTATCAACGGGCTATGGAGATACCCATCAATAGATATTAATCTGAGTGGGTAGGGATTGCCATGCAACGGATGCACTAGAGCTATAAGTATATGAAAGCTCAACAAAAGAAACTAAGTGGGTGTGCATCCAACTTGCTTGCTCGCGAAGACCTAGGGCATTTTGAGGAAGCCCATCATTGGAATATACAAGCCAAGTTCTATAATGAAAAATTCCCACTAGTATATGAAAGTGACAACATAAGAGACTCTCTATCATGATGATCATGGTGCTACTTTGAAGCACAACTGTGGAAAAGGGATAGTAGCATCGGCCCTTCTCTCTTTTTCTCTCATTTTTTTACTTGGGCCTTTTCTCTTTTTTTATGGCCTCCTTTTTTCTTTTTTTCGTCCGGAGTCTCATCCCGACTTGTGGGGGAAGCATAGTCTCCATCATCATTTCCTCACTGGGACAATGCTCTAATAATGATGATCATCACACTTTTATTTACATATAACTCAAGAATTACAACTCTATGTTAATGCCTCTGGCGGTGTACCGGGATGTGCAATGAATCAAGAGTGACATGTATGAAAAATTATGACCAGTGGCTTTGCCACAAATACGATGTCAACTACACGATCATGCAAAGCAATATGACAATGATGGAGTGTGTCATAACAAACGAAACAGTGGGAAGTGTCAGTGTGGAACGACACCTATGGGATCACAAGAATCCCTACTACGGTTGCCGGGGCGCAGGGTTGCGAGGAGAGCAAGGCTAGTAGATAGCACAAGGATCGTTTACCCAGGTTCGGGCCGCGAGGATGCGTAAAACCCTAGTCCTGCTTTGGTGGGTGTATTTCTGAGAGTTCTTGAGCTGTCGAACTAGCTGTGGTCAGCGTGTGGTTCCAAAGAGCCGAATCCCTCTCCTCGTCGCCTCGGGCCACCTTTTATAGGAAAAAGGGGTTGCCATAGTGGCACACAGGAGGTGGAAAGTTCTACAGTGGCATGAGGTTATCCCTCGTACTACACGACAAGGTGCATTTAATGCATCGCTTAGGTGTCCTTTTACTTTATCGGGGATGGGGGCGAGGCCCGTCTCGTCCGTCGCCGATTCTCCTCGCTTCGACACGCGCCTCGGGCAGGGATGCGTGTGGTGCCATGTAGGTAGGCAGGTAGCTGAGTTGGCGCGGTGGTGGAGCCTTCACGAACATCTGCATGCCGCCACGCAGGCGCTTGATGAGTTGGCATGGGAGCTGCATGTTGCCATGGAGGTGCCCGCCCTGCTGGTTGGGCTGGCAGCTACATGTGAACGGCGGTCGAAGCTTGGTTGATGTGGGCTTGGCGGTGGCCTTGCCGGCGTCTTTGGCGAGGGCCTTGCCGGGTGGCCCGACAAGGGTCTCGCCGTGGCGTGTTGTCGTCCCCGGCAAGGTTCTTGCCGAGGGTCTGGTGGCCTTCCTTGGCACGGATCTTGCCGAGAATCATCGTCATCTGATCTGATCTTGAATATGTCTTCACAAAGATCTATATGCCACCATAGGGGTGCCTTCCCGAGTCCTGGCCCCACGCTGATGATGGCACTGGGGGCCATGGGCTCAAGGGTGGCTCGCTCTATTGGTGTGGGGCGAGCTATCCCGGCAAGAGTCTTGCCGGGGCCGCCGAGGCCACCCGGCAAGGGTCTTGCCAGGGGAACTTGCTTCGTCCCACTGCTCTTTGTGGTCTTGGCCTTGGCGTTGCTTTGATTGCCTTGGGCTTCGATCTTACCTTGGCTCACCTCCCTCGTTCTGCTTGGTGTGGCCGTGGGCGCAGCTTTGACTGCTCGTGCACAGAAAAAGGGATACAAAGATGCACCCCTATTTTTGTACACCGATAGGAGCCCCCAGGCCTGGGCCACACATAAGCACGACGCGTTGTTGGGCCAGGCCCAAAACGGTGCACGGGCAGGTGGGGCTGTTTTTACCGTGATAAGACTCTTCGCGTGCTCCGCCTCCCACGACCCGCGCGCGAGGCACGGCATGGATGGGTGTGCGTGACGTGGGCGGCATGCGTGGGACTGTTGCCACATGCATGCGTCACATTGCAGTAAAGAGGCGGCTCGCGTCTTCCTCGTAAAAAGAGGGAGGCGTGGAGGCGCGGCTCATTTACTGAGCGGGGTCGGGGTGCTTTCTTCAAGGCGTCCACTCCCCATGATCACGGGGTGGGGAGAGGTCGCCTCACCTGTCCCCTCAGTTCTGCACGTCTGCCACGCATCCTGGTGGTCGCAAACGATGGAGGCGAGAAACCGGTTCGCCGCTGGTTGGGCAGCGGGTTGGTCCTGATTCCCCACGCCTTCGGTGTCTGGATTGGCCGAGCGGGGCGGCAGAGCCTCGACCCCATTGAGGGAGTCCTGGATTAGGGGGTGCCCGGATGGCCGGACTATACCTTCACTCGGACTCTCAGACTATCAAGATACAAGATTGAAGACTTCGTCCCTTGTCCGGATGGGACTTTCCTTGGCGTGGAAGGCAAGCTTGGCGATACGGATATGTAGATCTCCTACCATTGTAACCGACTCTATGTAACCCAAACCCTACCCGGTGTCTATATAAACCGGAGGGTTTTAGTCCGTAGGACAACACATTCATACACAACAATCATACCATAGGCTAGCTTCTAGGGTTTAGCCTCTCCGATCTCGTGGTAGATCTACTCTTGTACTACCCATATCATCAATATTAATCAAGCATGACATAGGGTTTTACCTCCATCAAGAGGGCCCGAACCTGGGTAAAACTTCGTGTCCCTTGCCTCCTATTACCATCCGGCCTAGACGCACAGTTCGGGACCCCCTACCCAAGATCCGCCGGTTTTGACACCGACATTGGTGCTTTCATTGAGAGTTCCTCTGTGTCGTCACCGTTAGGCTTGATAGCTCCTACAATCATCAATAGTGATGCAGTCCAGGGTGAGACCTTCCTCCTCGGAAAGATCTTCGTCTTCGGCGGCTTCGCACTATGGCCAATTCACTTGGCCATCTGGAGCAGATCAAAAGCTATGCCCCTGGCCGTCAGGTCAGATTTGGAAGTTTAAACTACACGGCTGACATCCGCGGGGACTTGATCTTTGATGGATTCGAGCCACTGCCGAGCGTGCCGCACTATCATGACGAGCATGATCTAGCTCTACCGCCGAACAATGCCCTGGAGGCCGCACCCGCATCGGCTTTGACCCTTAATTTGGAGCCCACTACACCAATAAAGGATGGGTGGTTGGACGCCGCCTCTGGGGCTGCGATCCCAACGGCGATCGAGCCGAACACCAGCCCCGCACTCCGCGAGACTCGTGACTCCAGGGAGCCGGACTCCTCTTCAGACTCCGAACCCTCCGCGCCCCTGCCGATCGAATCCGATTGGGCGCCGATCGTAGAGTTTACTGCCGCGGATATCTTTCAGCACTTGCCTTTCGGTGATATTCTGAAGACACTAAAGTCTCTCTCTCTATCAGGAGAGCCCTGGCCGAACTACGGTCAGCAAGGTTGGGGTACGGACGATGAAGAAATTCAAAGCCCACCCACCACCCACTTTGCAGCCACTATCGACGATTTAACTGACATGCTCGACTTCGACTTCGAAGACTTTGATGGTATGGCGCCGATGCAGCAGACGATGAAGAACCAGCGCCTATTGGGCCCTGGAACACCACCTCGTCATATGACATATACATGGTGGACACCCCAAAAGAAGGAGATGGCGATGGAACAGCGGAGGATGACCCCTCCAAGAAATAGCCTAAGCGCCGGCGTCAGCGGCGCCGCTCAAAATCCCTCCACAACAAATACGGCGATTCTAGCACGGGAGATAATAATACTCCGGAGAGCGCCGAAGAAAACCCCCTCCAGCAAGATTCAGCACAGGAGGATGGAGAAGCCAGCCCTCATGAGAGAGCGGCAGACAGAGAGGTCGAGGACGATAACTATACGCCTCTCTCCGAAGACGAGGCAAGCCTCGACGACGAAGAATTTGTCGTGCCAGAGGATCCCGTCGAGCAAGAGCGTTTTCAACGCAGGCTTATGCCCATGGCAAGAAGCCTCAAGAAAAAGCAGCAACATCTTAGAGCTGATGAAGATTTGCTAGTCGACAGATGGACTGAAGTCCTCGCGGCCGAAGAGCATAAACTCGAACGCAGCTCCAGGAGCTACCCAAAGCGCAGGTTGCTACCCTGATTAGAGGAGGAAGCACTTAATCCTACATCACCCGCACTTGATATGGCCGACCGGCCACCTCGTGGCCGCGACAGAGAGGCCTTTTGGCCCTCCACTCAAGCTGCACCCCGTACCAAGGCACGGGAAAATGCGCCAGACCTGCGAGATATGTTGGAGGACAAGGCAAGGCAAACAAGATCGATCTACGGATCGCGTTGGCGCCCCATGACTCAAGACGATGTCTGTCACGCTGGACAAAAATCCGGTAGGGCCGAACATAGTAGACAAAGCTCATTGGAGGTACGTCGTGATATAGCCCAGTACAGAGGCGCCGCACACCCACTATGCTTCACAGACGAAGTAATGGATCATCAAATCCCCGAGGGTTTCAAACCCGTAAACATCGAATCATATGATCGCACAACAGATCCTGCGGTATGGATCGAGGATTATCTCCTTCATATCCACATGGCCCGCGGCGATGATCTCCACGCCATCAAATACCTCCCACTCAAGCTTAAAGGACCAGCTCGGCATTGGCTTAACAGCTTGCCAGCAGGATCAATCAGTTGTTGGGAGGACCTGGAAGCCGCATTCCTCGACAATTTCCAGGGCACTTATGTGCGACCACCAGACGCCGATGACCTAAGCCACGTAATTCAGCAGCCAGAGGAATCGGCCAGGGAATTCCAGACACGGTTCCTAACAAAGAAAACTTGTACCCGGCACCTTGGACAGGAAAAGCTGAAATCTATGGCAGCACTCACGACACTCATGACCCGCTTTTCCATAGGAGAGGACAGCTGGCTTGCTCGTAGCAACAATATGACCAAGAACCCTGGTAATTCGGATACCAGGGACAATAGTGGCAAGTCGCGTCGCAACAAGCAAAAGTGCCGTATTAACGGCGACAATACTGAGGATACGGCAGTTAATGCCGGATTCAGAGGCTATAAATCCGGTCAGCGGAAAAAGCCATTCAGCAGAAATCCTAGGGGCCCGTCCAGTTTGGACCGAATACTCAACCGCTTGTGCCAGATACATGGCACCCCCGAAAAGCCAGCCAATCACACCAACAGGGATTGTTGGGTGTTCAAGCAGGCAGGCAAGTTAAATGACGAAAATAAAGACAAGGGGCTGCATAGTGGTGACATGAAGAGCCCCGGCCGCCGAACAATAGTGGACAGAAGGGTTTTCCCTCACAAGTGCAGATGGTGAACATGATATACGCAACCCACATCCCCAAGAGGTAGGGGAAGCGCGCGTTAAGGGACGTATACGCGGTAGAGCCAGTCGTCCCAAAGTTTAACCCATGGTCCTCCTACCCGATCACCTTTGATCGAAAGGATCATCCCACTAGCACCCGTCATGGCGGATTCGCCGCATTTGTTTTAGACCCAATTATTGATGGATTTCATCTCACTACAGTCCTTATGGACTGTGGCAGCAGCCTGAACCTGCTTTACCAGGATACAGTGCGGAAAATGGGCATAGATCCCTCCAGGATTAAGCCCACCAAAACGACCTTTAGAGGCGTAATACCAAGTGTAGAGGCCAACTATACAGGCTCAGTCCCACTTGAAGTGGTCTTCTGATCTCCGGATAATTTCCGAAGCGAGGAGTTAATCTTTGACATAGTCCCATTCCGCAGTGGCTATCACGCACTGCTCGGGCGAACCGCATTCGCCAAGTTCAATGCGGTACCGCACTATGCGTACCTTAAGCTCAAGATGCTAGGCCCTCGAGGAGTAATCACGGTCAATGGAAACACCGAATGCTCCCTCCGAACGGAGGAGCACACGGCGGCCCTTGCAGAGGAAGCACAAAGCAGCCTCTCCAGGCAATTCTCTAGTCCGGTCATTAAACATCCGAACACCATCAAGCGCGGCCGGAGTAACCTACAACAAGACCGCCTGGCACGTTCCGAACGTACAGTGGGTACAGGGGGAGGGCACCACCACGGCACGCCCGAAACACGGCTTAAACCACACCAGGGGCTGCCAATTTTTTAATTTTACCTTACTTTCAGGACTCCATTCTATGGAAGGCCTGTTCGGCAGTTCAATTGCTGCACAAATGATGCAAGAACCAGGGAAGCAGACAAGCCATGCCGCATTACAGAACTCCCAGGTGGTATCTATCACGAGAAGTATACCTGTCTCGCATACCATTCCGCAGCCTGCCCCTGGAACGGACATGTTAAATAGTCCAACCTTTTGCTTCTAGCATTTTTTGTATCGTCCTGCTTTGATCGCACCCCTTTTTAATAAACAATGCATAGCTTTTGTCTATTTTTGCATTACTCTTTTTTACAAATATATGTTCCCTAAACGACATGTTGCACCCGTACACATTGGTACGGCCAAAATACGTCGGGGGCTTTAGTACCCCTCAATATGGTGTGAGAAGTCCGAGCACTTTAACAAGTGCGGCACCCCGAACTTTTTGCATTATATGCACCGGCTCCAAATCATGTATTTGGTAAAATGTTGGGTTTGCCCGGCTCCTATGTTTTGGTGCCTTACGTTCCGCTATATCGGCTAAGGTAGCACTTGGAGAACTACTGCGATTGTGCCCCAGTTGAGCTGGGTCGAGCACCATAGTAGAGAAAGCTAAAACTGACTGTCATGATGAAGTGAGAGCTGGTCGTTGTTCGAGAGGTTTTTCGAGTCCCTAAAGACTTATGCCGCTTAGAGCAAGGAGTCGGCTCTGTCCGGCCAAGGCGTGGATAGCGCCCCGAACTCGGTCTTCCGAATACCAGGGGCTTCGCCAAAATTTAAAATTATAGAATTCTATGGCTAAGTGAGAGTGTTCATGCATTATAGTCCAATTGCCTTGTTCGTTGTGCTGAGTGCCTCCCTCGAAGGACCCAAACATGGGGAAAAGAGCGCTCAGGTTTATCCCCGAACACCCCAGCACTAGCGGCACAGGGGCAGAAGCCGACGACTCGCCATCTCTCAGAATTGATAAACAGCCGCACAGAAGGTAATATTTTAAATTCCAACAGCATTGCTTAGTGCGTATGAACAAGTTTTCAGCGCACAGGACAAAACGAGTGAGTTTTACTCAAAAATTACATCTCTGGAACATTCATCCTCCACAAGGCAGGCACCCTTCAGAACATCCTTATAATAATTCTCGGGCTTGCGATGCTCTTTCCCCGGTGGTGGCCCGTCCTTCACAAGCTTCTCAGCATCCAGCTTGCCCCAGTGCACCTTAGCACGGGAAAGGGCCCTACGGGCACCTTCAATGCAGACGGAGCGCTTGATGACTTCGAGCCTTGCACAAACCTCCACCAGCCGCCACACCAGCCCGAAATAGCTCCCACGCTGAGCCTCTCGAGGCCACAGCGAAACTATGAGGCCCTTGATGGCCTGTTCGGCCGCCTTGTGGAGCTCGACCAGTTGCTTCAGTTGGTCGCTCAGGGGCATGGGGTGTCCGGCCTCAGCATACTGAGACCAGAACATTCTCTCTGTCGAGCGGCCCTCCTCGCCCCGATAGAATGCGGCGGCATCAGACACGCTATGGGGAAGATCTGCGAACGCTCCTGGAGAGCTCCGGATTCGGGTAAGTAACAAGTAACTTACGTTTATGTGTTTGCTTTGCATAAAGAAGGCCTTACCCGCCGCTATCTTATTCACCTCATCCAACTCCTGGAGGGCCTTCTGGGATTCGGCCTTGGCAGACTTGGCATTTTCAATAGCCACCGCAAGCTCGGACGCTCGCGTCTTTGAGTCAAGCTCCAAACTCTCATGTTTTCCCATGAGAGCCTGGAGCTCTTGCCGCACCTTGGCAACCTCGGCCTCATACTTCTCCCGCTCGGTGCGCTCCGTGGCTGCCGTCTTCTTGGCCTCGAGCAGCGCTTGCTTAAGGGCCGCCACCTCAGACATGGCCCCTACAATAGCCATGATAATCCTGTCATTTTTTGCAATTGCACCTTTTTATATATATTTAAACAAGGTATTTCTTACCTTCCTTGTCCTTGAGCTGCTTCTTGACACGCCCGAGCTCTTGCTCGGACTGCTCGAGGTTCTGCTTTAGCATGTCCACTTCCGCAGTCTGTGCGGCGGACGCCAGCAGAGATGCCTGCATACGCATATTGACTCTTTTTTGTTAGACTCTTGCGAATTTCATTTGATCCTCTATTCGGCTTTTCTTCCCGAACACCAAACAGAGCATCAGGGGCTACCGTCTATGCGGTAATATTATTTACACATTCTTTACTTACCTCAAAGCCTATTAAAAGGCTAGCACAAGCTTGAGTCAGTCTACTCTTGGCGGACTGAACCTTCTGGACCACCACACTCATAATGGTGCGGTGCTCCTCGTCGATGGAGGCGCCTTGGAGCACCTCCAATAGATTGTCCGGCGCCCCCGGTTGAACGGGGGTCACCGGCACGGAGGGCTTGCTCCTCTTGGAAGGAGGTCAACCGCCGGACTCTGGAACCTTTGAAGGTTCCGGAGCGGTGTCCGGCCTGGAGCTCGACTTGGAGCCCTGGGAGATTTTATCCCCTTCACCCCTGGAGTCTGGGAGATCGCCTTGCGGCGCCTCCAGGACCACCTCCTCCTGGCTTGGAACCTGTTGGGACAACACTTCGGCGTCGTCCGTAGGGCGGGGGGAGGAAGCCGTCGGAAGCGAATTCACGCCCGACGAGTCCAGTGAATCGCTCGACGACGTGTCGAGCCAGTCTTTTGGTGGGCTGCATACTGTGAATACTGTGAATACTCTGGTATCCGGATAAGGGAAAGTTGTGCAATAAGGGAATACTGTGAATTACTCTGGTATCCGGATACTTACGATTTCGCCAGGGGCTTGGCCCTGTGCGACCACTCCTCTTTGCCGTCGTCGGCGTCGGCGGAGTAGTCCGGAGGAAGGGTTCTCCCCTTCTTGGACCATTCGGCCTCCCCAGTTGGGGCGGCCTTCCTTTTCTTCCCTTCCCCCACTAGGGGGGGGGGCAGGTCTCTTCTTCTCCTCCTCGTCTTCGTGGGAGGAGTGCGTCTTGGAGCCGTTGGATGATGGATCCGACTCCTCCTGGCGCCGGGCACTCTTTCGAGTCCCCGCGGCCTTCTTCTCCGGCACCACATAGGGTGCCGGAACCAGCAGCTTCGCCAAACGAGCATTCGCTGGGCCTTCGGGCAAAGGAGCTGGACAGTTGATTTGTCCGGACGTCTCCTGCCATTCCTATCAAAGGTAAGGAAGCTTAGATCCCACATGGAGTCAAACTATGAAAAACTGATACCCTGTAGAAGGTAAAAATAGCTTACCGCACGAGCATGACGCTGCGTGCTGAATCCACGATCCAAGGTAGCGGATGAGGGGGCCTCGGCGCCTTTGAAAAGCACCTTCCATGCATCTTTGTACGTCGTTTCGAAGAGCCTGCTCAAAGTTCGGTGCCACGCCCGGTCAAACTCCCACAGGTTGAAAGCCCGTTGTTGACACGGGAGGATCCGGCGGATGAGCATAACCTGGACTACGTTGACAAGCTTGAGCTGCTTGTCCACCAGGGTTTGGACGCATGTTTGGAGTCCGCCCAGCTCTCCTTTTTTACCCGATGACAGGCCCGTCTCTTTCCAGGACGTGAGCCGCGTTGGGGGTCCGGATCGGAACTCGAGGGCTGCGACCCACTCAGGGTCGCGCGGCTCGGTGATTTAAAACCACCCTGATTGCCACCCCTTCAGGGTCTCCACAAAGGAGCCCTCGAGCCATTAGATGTTGGGCATCTTGCCCACCATGGCGCCTCCGCACTCCGCCAGGTTGCCGCGCACCACCTTCGGCTTGACATTAAAATTCTTGAGCCATAGGCCGAAATGGGGGCGGATGCGGAGGAAGGCCTCGCACACGACGATAAACGCCGAGATGCTGATGACAAAGTTCGAGGCCAGATCGTGGAAATCCAGGCCATAGTAGAACATGAACCCCTGGACAAATGGGTGGAGAGGGAAACCCAGTCCACGGCAGAAATGGGGGAGGAACACCACCCTCTCATGGGGCCTAGGGATAGGGATGAGCTGCCCCTCTTCGGGAAGCCGGTGGGCAATGCCGTTGGACAAGTATCCGGCCTTCCTTAGTCTTTTGATGTGTCCCTCCATAACGGAGGAGACCATCCACTTGCCTCCCGCTCCCGACATGGCTGGAGAAGGTTGAGGTGGGGAGTGCGGACTTGGGCGCTGGAGCTCGAGTGCGCGAAAATGGATAGGCAAAGGAGGAAGAAGGCGTAGGTGAAAAGGTGGATCCTTATCCCCTTATATGGGTGGACTCGACTATGCGTCCCCATAGCCTGGTAAAACTCACTTATCTCCCAAGCGCCGTAATCAATGGTGCGGTTGGGTTACCCACGCCCGTATTGATGAGAATCCTGGAATAAGGGGACATGATCTCTGCTTTAACGAGACGTGCCAAGGAAACCTCCTCGCATAACACGCTGAGATGGGACAGTAAAATGATTCAAATCAAGGCTTGGCCGTGGTGTGATGTCACACTACGGAATACGTCAGCAGATTAGATTTGTGTAAATATTATTCTCTCTATGGCAATATGTGGAAACTTATTTTGAAGAGCCGGACACTATCTTGGTGTTCAAAATCTTCTATGAAGTACTTCGAGGAGGAACCCGCCTTGCAATGCCGAAGACAATCTGCACGCCGGACTCGTCGTCATTGAAGCCTAGTTCAGGGGCTACTAAGGGAGTCCTGGATTAGGGGGTGTCTGGATGGCCGGACTATACCTTCAGCCGGACTCTCAGACTATGAAGATACAAGATTGAAGACTTCATCCCATGTCCGGATGGGACATTCCTTGGCGTGGAAGGCAAGCTTGGTGATACGGATATGTAGATCTCCTACCATTGTAACCGACTCTATGTAACCCTAACCCTATCCGGTGTCTATATAAACCGAAGGGTTTTAGTCCATAGGACAACACATTCATACACAACAATCATACCATAGGCTAGCTTCTAGGGTTTAGCCTCTCCGATCTTGTGGTAGATCTACTCTTGTACTACCCATAGCATCAATATTAATCAAGCAGGACGTAGGGTTTTACCTCCATCAAGAGGGCCCGAACCTGGGTAAAACTTCGTGTCCCTTGCCTCCTGTTACCATCCGGCCTAGACGCATAGTTCGGGACCCCCTACCTGAGATCCGCTGGTTTTGACACCGACACCCGTACCTTTATAAAGAGGAGAAAGTGGGAAACGGCACCCCGCATTCTTCCATCTTCTGTTTCTTTCTGCTTCTGCTCCTTCCTCTCATCCGCCATGGAGAAAGGGAACCCTGTTGCTTCGACGGTGGCGGCGAGGGTCGTCGCTCGACAGTGCGTCCCTCCCCCTCCTGAACCCGTGGTGGTGGAACCGACCGCGAGGGGAAGGGGGGGCGAGGCCAGGGCAGAGGCCGTAGCACTCGGGGAAGAGGAGGACAGGGCGGCGTGCCGGCCTCGCCCCTTCCAATGATGCCCTTCCCGATGGAGGGCCACGTTGAAGACCAGCCTTGCGAGTTCTTCATCAGGCTCCGCCGGCCCCCGCGTCGTCGTCTTCGTCTCCCCACTCTGTTCGCTCGGGTGATGGAGCGTGCCTCACCCCAGACCCTGAGGTTGCACATGAGGGGCTGCGGGAACGGGGGCACGCGGGTCGACTTCGAATTCCCGGCTCCTCGAGTTATGTATCTCCGCCGTGGATGGAAGACGTTTGCCAGCATCCAGAGCCTGACGGCGGGGCTCGTCCTCTACTTCAAATTAATGGAGGACGACCTCCTCTCCGTCAAGGTCTTCGGAGACTTGGAAACTCATCTGAAATAATGCATCGAGAGCTCCTCTGATGGAGATTCTGACGATGGAAGCTCGTCCTCAAGCGAGAGCGACGAGGAGGACAGCGGGGACGAGTCCGACTAGGCGTCGGACGCCCCGTGTCGGTGTCAAAACCGGTGGATCTAGGGTAGGGGGTCCCGAACTGTGCGTCTAGGCCGGATGGTAACAGGAGGCAGGGGACATGATGTTTTACCCAGGTTAGGGCCCTCTTGATGGAGGTAAAACCCTACGTCCTGCTTGATTAATATTGATGATATGGGTAGTACAAGAGTAGATCTACCACGAGGTCAGAGAGGCTAAACCCTAGAAGCTAGCCTATGGTATGATAGTATGTTATGATTGTTGTCCTACGGACTAAAACCCTTCGGTTTATATAGACAACGGAGAGGGTTAGGGTTACACAAGGTCGGTTACAAAGGAGGAGATATCCATATCCGTACTGCCTAGCTTGCCTTCCATGCCAAGTAGAGTCCCATCCAGACACGAGACGAAGTCTTCAATCTTGTATCTTCGTAGTCTAACAGTCCGGCCAATGGAGATAGTCCGGCTGTCCGGAGACCCCCTAATCCAGGACTCCCTCAGTAGCCCCTGAACCAGGCTTCAATGACGATGAGTCTAGCGCGCAGTACTGTCTTCGGCATTGCAAGGCGGGTTCCTTCTTCGAATACATCACAGAAGAATTTGAATACGAGGATAGTGTCCGACCCTGCAAAATAAGTTCCACATTCCACCATAGAGAGAATAATATCTTCGCATATCTAATTTGCTGGCTTGTTTTGGCAGCATGACGTTATGTCATGGCCCGGTGATTATTTGAACCGTTTCTTTTAACCTGCCCCACACATAACGCGAGGCAGTTTTTCGAAACGTCTTATCAAAGCGGAGATCGTGTCCCCTTATTACGGGATTCTCATTAATGCGGTCATGGCTAACCCAACCGTGTCTAGGACTCCTAGATTATAGGCAAGTCCCAAACGGCTATGGAGAGGACGCTTGATATTCACCCTCTTTATAAGGGGACAAGGTTTTCGCTTTTTCCCTCTCGTGCTGAATCGAACCCTTCCCCCGCCTCGAGTTCTAACACCAAAGCCCAGGTTAGGTGCTCCGGATCTTCAATCATCTCCGGATCCAGCCTTCAAGGCCGGTGGATGCCCTCCACCGTTATGGAAGAGGACATCAAGAAGTTGAGGGAGGCCAGATACCTGACCGCTGAGGTTTCGCATCTGCTGCCTGCTCGAGGGCAGATCATCCCTTCTCCCGCACCCAACGAGAACGTCATGTTCGTCTCCCACTTCCTCCAAGGTCTAGGCCTCACTCTAGATCCCTTCGTCAGGGGTTTGATGTTCTATTACGGGCTAGATTTCCACGATCTAGCTCCGGACTCCTTTCTCCACATCTCGACATTTATTGTCGTGTGTGAGGCCTTCCTCCGCGTTACCCCTCACTTCGGCTTGTGGCCCAAGACCTTCGAAGTAAAGCCGAAGATGATCGAGAGGCAACATGCAGCATGCGGAGGTGCATCAATAGGCAAGATGGCAGGAGCTCCATGGCCGAAGGGTTCCTTTCCAAAGGTGTCCGAATTATTGCAACGGGAGTGGTTTTACGTCACGGCTCCCAGAAGTGCCAAGTGGGCGGCTGCCTCCACTCTCCGCTCGGGCCCCCCACCACAACTGATGTCATGGGTTAGCAGAGGTCTGAGCTGGGGTCCAGCCAAGGACGTGCCTATATTACAAAGCCACATCCGAGATCTTTTTGAGGGAGATTTCAATTTGGCTGTGGTAATACAAGTTATGCTGGTTCGCCAAGTCCAGCCTTGCAAACATTGGCCCCTTCGCTTGTGGGAGTTAAACCCAGAGGGACCGCGTGCCATTAAAAGTTTCCTCGGCCTGACGCATGAGGAGATGTACAAGTCATTCTTCGGACCTCAAGTAGAGTGTCCGAATATTACCGAGGACGTGGGCCTGAGCAGTAACCGCGCCGCCAAACAAGTAAGAAACCCTCTGGCCGAACACTGTGTCTTTTATTCGTCGCGAAGTTATTTCTGAGAGTTTGCTTTTTGACCAGGACTTGCTAACAAAGGCGAAGATGATTCGGTGTTTCGCCCCCCTCCCTGAGGGTTTGGAAAATCCAGTATTGGAAAACATGGTTGAGGTCGCACCTTGCCCGGAGCCCCCGAAGGAAGATACCGGGGGGATAATATGGGCGGACGCGGGCCCCCATCGCTGCCCATTCCAACCGAGGGAATGAGCGTCTCAACGAAGGAGGACAACCGGGGGAGGAAAAGGACTTCTTCTGAGGATCCAGAAGCCGAAGCCTACAAACGGGAGAAGAAGTCTCCCACAGAGGGTCCTGCCTCGGGGGGTGCTTTTACCGCACAAAGTCCGCAGGGGGATCAGCCCTCAAACGAGTCGTAAGTGATCCAAAATACTTTAATAGTAAAGGTATGCTATCTTTTTCTGAGAAAATAACCACTGCATATATCTTGCAGTTTGGGCCTTAGCCCCTCTCAAATGAGCTCGTCTTCGGGGGATCTTCTTCCAAAGATGATGGAGAGCGAAACGCCTCCCCCGGACTCCTCCGCTCAAGAAGTGGGCGACCCCTAAGTGGTGTCATGGAGGGCCTCTCCAGATCCGGTGAGGCCAGAAGATAATCCCATAGACCCCCGAAGTCCCCAGCGTCCGGCTCCCGAAGAGAGCAGACAAAAGAGTCTGGCACCACCTAGTGTGCGGTCGGATGTTCTAAGGGAGTTGTTGGGGCGAGCGGCCATCTCAGAAGAACACCGTATGCTGATGGGTACGGTGATGGAGAGAATCTCGTCCGCCGAAAGCGGATTACATGAAGCCTTTATGAGTCTACTGACAGGCTTTGAGGTACGTGAGATAATATGTGATAGCACTACACATGTTAGGTGTGCCCTGTGTAGATAGTAGCCCCTGACACTCTGGTTGTCGTTGAGAATAGCGGCGAACAGAGGATCATATTCCCAGACAATAACCAGACTGCCCCTATGTGCAGGTGGTGGAAGCTCCGGTGGCTAGCCGGACTCGTGACTGGGCGGGTGTGGCAGCAGCAGCATCTGCACCTGGCCGCTCCTCTGGCAGAAGCTGGCCGGGGGCAGTGCCATCTCCTTGAACCTTGCGGGGCTGTCTCCTTGGGCGGCTGGCGTCGGGAGGCTGCAGAAGAGGAAGAGGGCGGACGGCAAGGCCATCAACTCGGAGTACGCGGGCACCGACACCTTCATCGCGTATTGCTGGTCCTACCGCCTTGTCTTCTAGCTCCTTTTCCGGCACCGTCATCACCGGCCCGCCCGTGGGTGGCCACCGAGATGTTCTCTTGGTGCTTTCTGTTGCTCATAACTCACATAGGCGCCCCTTTTGCCCTTTCGCCTCCTTGACCTGCCTCCTAAGGAGCGGGACAAGAAAGGGATTACGGGCATCTTATCTCTTTTTTTAGTTTGTAAGCCTGCGAGCCTTTGTTAAATAAAAAACTTGCAATCCCCTTGCTCATGTTTTTCATCTCGCATGAACTGTACGTGTATGGGTTGTTTTTAATGAAAAAGGGATGCTTGCCGGGTTTTTCGTTCGCAGGTAAGTCCCGTGACAAGGAGTGAATCCTTGTTATTGTTTTAAGATAAACATTTTTCTCCCGGCAACAGGCCTTGCCGTCCCCCCCCCCACTCCACTCGACCATTCTCGCACCCTTGGCGAAGGCAGGGATGAAGTGGGCTTTAGGCTCCTCGTCCCACCCCCTTGCCGCCGCGGCTATGACCAAAACCGGACCTAGGAAATAATCCCTTGGTATAGGAAAAAAGGTCAGCACGGCAGGCTAGAGATAGAAAAGAGGTTTCACATGCCCCAGTCCGGTTCCAAAATGCATGACAGAGGATAAAAGACTTATCCAGATCCGCATCCCTTGGCAATCTCATCTTGTCGCGGTTGGATCCTCGTGCTTGCAGCCCCCGGCAACTTTGTCTTGCCGGGGTGGGGCGCTGGTCTGTTTCCTTCTTTCCGAGTAGCTCAGCAGAAGTGCTCACGTGCCCTGCGAATCAAAGGAGGACAGAAAAGGAACAGAAAGATGCGCACTCGGCCTCTAGGCTAGGGGTCAGTCGTCGCTAAGCACTGTCAACCCTAACCAAGGAAGAGACTCGACCTAGCATGCATGCTATAACTTAGGGCGCCAGCGCTTCATTTATTTATGCTCAGAGTCTGCGCTTGGCTTTGTACAAAGGGTCACATGGCTTGTCGGCAAATCTTGTACAAAAGGTGGCTTGCTGGGAGGCCCGGCAAGCCGCGCCTTATGGGCAAAACTTGCGAAGATGCTCGATGTTCCAGGAGTTGCTCACTGGGATGGCATCTTTGGTCTCCAGGTGGACTGCGCCGGGCCTGGTGACTTGCATTACCCGATAAGGGCTTTCCCACTTTGGCGTCAACTTGTTGGAATTCTTGGCCGACTGAATGCGCTGAAGAACAAGGCCGCCTTCCTAAAGGCTTCGGGCATGAACCTTGCAGCTATGATAGCAGCGCAAGGCTTGCTGGTAGCATGCCGCTCTCACAGCCGCCCGAAGACGATCTTCCTCAAGGAGCGTCGTGTCATCTTGGCAGAACGGCTCTTGCTCAAGCTCATCATAAGCGAGCACTCGAGGTGACCTGTATATGAGTTCCGTGGGGAGAACTGCTTCTGCCCCATATACCAGGGCAAAAGGTGTCTGGCCGGTGGCTCGATTTGGCATCGTCCTAATCGACCAAAGAACCGTCGGCAACTCATCAATCTAGCGCCTTCCACTCTTGTGTAGCTTGTCAAATGTCTTCATTCTCAGGCCCCGCAACACTTCAGCATTTGCCCTCTCCGCTTGGCCGTTGCTCCGCGGATGTGCCAGGGAAGCAAAACAGACCTTGCTGCCGAGGTCTTGGATGTACTGCATGAAGGTGTGGCTTGTGAACTGCGTGCAGTTGTCGGTGATGACCCTGTTTGGCACACCAAAACGGTAGACCAGTCCTTTGAAGAACTTGACGGCTGACTGAGCAGTCACCTTCCTCACTGCTTCCACTTCCGGCCACTTTGTGAACTTGTCGATTGCAACGCACAAGTACTCAAAGCCCCCGACGGTGCGGGGGAAAGGGCCTAGTATATCGAGCCCCCAGACCGAGAATGGCCAGGAGAGATGGATTGTTTGAAGGGCTTGAGCCGGCTGATGAAGCTTCCTTGAATGGAACTGGCACGCTTCACACTTGGTTACAAGTGTCGTCGCATCCTGGAAGGCGGTGGGCTAGAAGAAACCTTGCCGGAATGCCTTCCCGGCAAGGGCCCTTGACCCTATGTGGGAGCCACATATGCCTCCATGTATCTCCGCCAACAGCTCCAGTCCTTCCTCCGACGGGATGCACTTGAGTTTCACACCATTTGGCCTCATCTAGTACAGGACGTCATCGACGAACTGGTACAGGGCAGACCGACGGGCTACTTTCTATGCTTCTTCCAGCTCATCAGGAAGCTCCCCTGTTTGGAGGAAGTGGATGGTATGCTGTGCCCATGCCAGAGCCTTGGACTCGATGACAAGAACCAAAGGCATTTCTTCTGCCATGAGAGCGGCTGTCTCTATGGCCAGGGCTTGACGCCCTGTTGGAGCCAGTCGCTCATGGGCAGGCTCAGCGTCCGTGGCAGCACCCTTGCCGGCAGCCCCAGGGAGCTCGGTAGGAAAGTACTTGCTGGGACCTGATTTCCTCTGCTTGTTCTGCCCCCTTGATGGTTTGACAGATGGTTGAGTTAACCGGAGCAAAAAGGTACCTGGTTCCACAGGTAGCTTGAATGCGGCACGCTTTGACAGGTAATCGGCGATGTCGTTCTCCGCTCGGGGGACGTGCTCCGCCCGGATACCGTCAAAGCGTTCATCCAGCTTCCTCACCTCATCTACGTAGGCTTCCATCAATGGGCTCTAATAATCCTTATTGACCTGCCTGATAACGAGCTGCGACTCGCCCCTGACGATGAGCTTCTTAACCCCAAGGTCTGCCGCGATCCTGAGACTGGCAAGCAATCCCTCGTACTCGGCAGTGTTGTTGGTGGACATCTCCCTGGGGAAGTGCATCTGGATCACGTACTTGAGGTGTTCTTCGGTGGGTGCGAGGAGTAGCACACCGGCACCGGCGCCTTGCAGCGAGAAGGCCCCATCAAAGTACATGATCCAGTCGCGGTCTGCTTCCTTGCCAGGGAGAGTGGTCTCCTGGACTTCTTCGTTGTGCGTCAAGGTCCATTCTGCGATGAATTCTGCTAGGACTCTGCTCTGAATTGTCGAGGTACTTTCAAACATCAAACCGAAACTTGACAGCTTCAAGGCCCATTCCACAATCCTTCCGGTTGCGTTCGGGTTGTGCAGTATCCGTTGCAACGGGAGGCGGGTGACGACGGTGATCTCGTGGGCCTGGAAGTAGTGATGCACCTTCCTTGAGGCCATAAGGAGGCCTAAGAGCAATTTTTGCATGCCGGAATACCTCGACCTAGCCCCCTGCAAGAGGGAGCTGACAAAGTAAACCGGGTGCTGCATTATCTTCTTCTTTGGCACCACTTCACCCGACTGCGCGGGCATTGCCTTGGTGGCACCAGACTCTGCCGGGGGCGGCGTTTTGTCGGCACCAGGCCCTGCCAGGGGAATATTTGGCTTGCCATCTGCTGGTTCTACCGCCATTGCTGCCTCCTCGTCGACCTCCCTCTGTACCACCAGTGCGGCGATGACCACTTGATTCGTCGCCGCCAGATACAGCAGCAACATCTCTTGTGGTTTAGGCGCAACCAGCATCGGCGTGGAGGAAATGTATTTCTTCAAATCTTGTAGTGCTGCCTCGGCTTCTGCTGTCCACTCTATTGGGCCTGCCTTCTTCAATATTTTGAAGAAGGGAAGGGTGCACTCGGCGGACTTGGAGATGAACCAGCTCATGGCGGGAACGCAGCTGGTGAGCCGACGCACATCCTTGATCTGCTTGGGCGCCTCGATCTGCTCAATATCCTTGATCTTGTCTTGGTTTGCCTCGATCCCACGTTGCGACACAAAGAATCCGAGAAGCTTGCCGGACAGAACGCCGAAGACGCACTTCTCAGGGTTTAGCTTGAGGTTGATCTTGCGCAGATTAGCAAATGTCTCTTCCAGGTCTTGCACAAGAGTTGGCCTGTCCTTAGTTTTGATCACTATGTCATCCTTGTAGGCCTCCATATTTCTATGGAGCTGAGGTTCAAAACCAATTTGGACTGCTGTTGCAAAAGTTGAGCCGGCACTCTTCAACCCGAAAGGCATCCGTAAAAATCAATACATAGCACATGGGGTGATGAATGTCGTCTTCTCTTCATCCTCTCTTGTCATGAAGATTTGGTGGTAGCCTGAGTAGGCGTCGAGGCATGATAATAGATCACACCTAGCTGTGGAGTCAACAATCTGGTCGATGCGCGGCAATGGGAAGGGGTCCTTAGGGCAGGCGTTGTTAATATCTGTGTAATCAATACACAGCCTCCACTTCCCATTCGCCTTGCGCACCACTACTAGATTGGCCAACCATGTCGGGTGGAGCACCCCTCTCACCAAACCTGCCGCTTCCAACTTCCTGATCTCCTTTGTGATGAACTCCTGCCTTTCTAGAGCCTGCTTTCTAACCTTTTTCTTGATGGGCCGCGCGTGGGGATAGACAGCTAATTGGTGCTCAATCACCTCCCTGGGAACACCGGGGATGTCGGACGCTTGCCATGCAAACACGTCGACATTTTCCCGCAGGAAGGTGACGAGCGTGCCTTCCTATTTGCTGTCGAGGGGTGGAGCCTATGATGAAGGCCCCTCCCGTGCCCTCCTCCCTGACGGGCACCTTCTTGGTCTGCGGCGGCTCGGCTCTGGATCTCTTGCTCTTGTCGGTAGAGCTCTCTGGCACGTCCTGAATGGTAGCACAACACTCCGAGGAGGTGCGCTTGCCGGAGTGGGTGCGACAGGTCTTGCCGGGCTCCTTTTTCCATCCCGGGTCATTAGTGGCAAGAGCAGGTGCCTTGATGGCAGCTGCTGCAACTGCTTCCCGGTAGAGTTGGTGGGCGCATATCAGCGCATCCTTCTTGTCGGAGGGGACGGAGATGATGGTCAACGGCCCGGACATCTTCAGCATGTTGTAGGCGTAGTGTGACGCCGCCATGAACTTGGCCAATGTTGGGCGGCCGAGGATCCCGTTGTAGGGCAAGGGGATCTTGGCCACGTCAAAGGGATCCTCTCCGTCCTGTAGTTCAACTCTCCTCCAAATGTCATGAGCAGTGTGACCTTTCCCTTCGGCTGGCTCCTCCCTAGATTGACCGCTTCAAACATACTCGTTTCCTCGAGGTCTCCATCAGGGATTTACAACCTTTTGATCACGGCAGGCGAGATCAGGTTCAGGCCGGCCCCGCCGTCAACCAACATCTTTTTCACCCTGAGGTTGCATATTGTTGGCGAGACCAACAATGGCAAACACCCGACCGCGGTAGTGCGGTCAGGGTGGTCCTCGGCGTCAAAGATGAGGGGCGTGCTGGACCACTTCAGCGGCTTCTGAGCGTCGAACGACGGCTCGGCTGTTGTAATCTCACGCGCCCACTGCTTGAGCCGGCGGTGAGAGGTATGCACCGAGGCACCGCGATCGACGCACATGGCCTCCGTAGCCTTCTAGAACCCTTGCTCACCAGACTCGTCGTCCTCGCCGTGACCATCATCTTCTTGTTTCTTGTCGCAGCACTGGGCGGGCCTCTCTTGCTGGTTGTCCTTGCCCGGGCGGCCTCCTTGGCCGCCACACTTCTTGCCGGATCCCCCTGCACCGTCCTGGTCCTTCTCCTTGTCCCGCATTTCGTACTCAGCCTTTTTCTTCTCAGCAAGCAGCTCGACTTATCGGCAATTCTGGAGGTCGTGCCCCTTGGTGCGGTGGATCTTGCAGTATTGCTTGTCGGAGCTTCCTGGCTTGTCAGTAGCCGCCAGGGCCCGGCAGGTGGCGCACCCGGCAATCTCCTTGTCGGGGGCGTCTGCCTTCACCTTCTTGCCGGCACCGGTATCGTCAGACCCCTCAATGGCAAGCACGGCCTTGCCTTTGTGTTTCCTGTTGCGACGCTGGCTCATCCTCGTCGGGGTGGCGCCGTCTTCATTAGTAGAGTCGGTTTCCGCGCTGGCATCATCGCCTGGGTACTTCATTCCCTCTTCAGCCCGGGCGCACCTAACGGCCAGAATGTAGAGCTCGGCCACATCTTTAACCTTGGTCATCGTCAGCTCCTCGTGCATCTTGCGATTGCGTAGGTTCTGGTGGAACGCGCTAATCACAGCGGTGGGATGAACGTCGGGGATGTTATACTGCACCTGGCTGAATCTCTCGATGTACTTGCGCAGGGTCTCCCCTTCCTTCTGGGAATGATATGCAGATCAGTGGCCTGGCCATGAGCTTGGTGGCCTCCTGTGAAGGCGCCAATGAACTCATGGCACAGATCTGACCAGGAAGAAATGGAACCCGCCGGCAAGTGTACATTGGGATTGATCGCCAGCGGGAAATAGTTGGCAAGCACCTTGTCGTCACGAGCCCGAGTGGCCTGAATCGCGATGGTGTAGATGCTGAGTAACTCGGATAGATGGGTCTTGCCGGTGTACTTCTCGCTGACGTCGGGCTTGAACATGCGGTGGGATGGCCACTGGAACTGCCTCAGCTCACTGGTAAAAGCCGGGCAGCCCACCTCATAAGGTAGGCCGCCGTGGCCCCCCGGTATCGGGTGGTCCATAGCGGGTCCCGCCTGCTTGTCCGACCGGCAGCGCGTTTCGCGCCGGCGCTTGACGGTGGTTCGAGCGTCTTCGTGAGCTCGCTCCCGAAGGACCTGGCGCTGGTTGCGGAGGGTCCGCGGGTCGGATGACACTACGGAGATGTTGTCACAAGCGTCGTCGCGACGGGCCGACGCCTGCGGCGGCCGGTGAGGAGGAGAGTGCATCAAGGCCGCAGCTCCCCCCGTCCTCCCAGCGCCAGCGTGTAGTGGCTCGGTGGAGCACCGGCCCGAGGGCCCCGCTGGTCGCAGATCGTCTTTGCTTGCGACGGCGACGAGGCTCCGGATGGTGGCCCTCCGCTCGTCGAGCTTCTCCGCAGCAGGAGGGAAGTCGAGGAGCAGTTGTGCACGTGCCAAAGCTTCCGCTGGCGTGGGCGGCGGTGACAGCTGCGTGGATCGCGACACTCTTTGACTTCTAACTACGTTAGAAGGAGCTCCGTCACGACCCAGCGGCTACGCGCCATTTTCGCCAGCACTTCGGCGAGCGTGCTGAACCCCCTCATCTTGCCGATAACGCACGGGATCTTCCCACGGCGGTGCCCAGGGTCACCATCGTGGTGACGCTGCTCTGCACGCACACCATGGGAAGAACGGGCGGTGGTCGCCGGTGTAGGTGTCCTGGAGGTCGCCGCGCCGCCCGGAGTCAGCATAACGACGCCCCTGGAGGACCTCGTGCCGCCTGCGGGGGGCCCAACTCCATCTTTGGATCCGGCGACGTGTAGCCGGTCATCTGGCACGCGAACGACGCCGCTTGCCAGGCTCTGACTCCTTGGATGATGCTGGTGCTCGCGGGCCGCGACCCGGTCCTGTCTGCGGCCGGTCCGCTGCTCGTACGCACCGGCATGGGTCGTTCGGCTCCCAACAAATCGACCGTCGTGGCCGTTTTCTTCTTAGGGGCCATGGCAACGAAGAACTGCTAGGCTAACTACTAGACCAGATTCTCACAATTGCACCCCCTACCTGGCGCGCCAAGGATGTCGGTGTGGAACGACACCTATGGGATCACAAGAATCCCTAGTACGGTTGCGGGGCGCAGGGTTGCGAGGAGAGCAGGGCTAGTAGACAGCACAAGGATCGTTTACCCAGGTTCGGGCTGCAAGGATGCATAAAACCCTAGTCCTGCTTTG
Source organism: Triticum monococcum (assembly GCA_034509565.1). Classification (NCBI taxonomy): domain Eukaryota; kingdom Viridiplantae; phylum Streptophyta; class Magnoliopsida; order Poales; family Poaceae; genus Triticum; species Triticum monococcum. Next base: position 152,805,890 of record CM067843.1, on the reverse strand, counting down.
GTGGGTGTATTTCTGAGAGTTCTTGAGCTCTCGAACTAGCTGTGGTCAGCGTGTGGTTCCAAAGAGCCGAATCCCTCTCCTCGTCGCCTCGGGCCTCCTTTTATAGGAAAAAGGGGTTGCCACATTGGCACACAGGAGGTGGAAAGGTCTATAGTGGCATGAGGTTATCCCTCGTATTACAGGACAAGGTGCATTTAATGCATCGCTTAGGTGTCCTCTTACTTTATCGGGGACAGGGGCGAGGCCCGTCCCGTCTGTCGCCGCTCCTCCTCGCTTCGACACGCGTGTCGGCCGGGGATGCGTGCAGCGCCATGTAGGCAGGCAGGAAGTTCAGTTAGCGCCGTGGTGGACCCTTCATGAAGATCTGCATGCCGAGACACAGGCGGTTTATGAGTTGGCCTGGGAGCTGCATGTTCCCACGCAGGTGCCCGCCCAGCTGGTTGGGCTGGCAGCTGCATGTTTATGGCGGTGGAAGCTTGGTTGACGTGGGCTTGGTGGTGGCCTTGCCAGCGTCTTTTGCGAGGGCCTTGCCGGGTGGCCTGGCAAGGGTCTCGTCATGACGCGTTGTTGTCCCGGCAAGGATCTTGCCGGGGGTCTGGTGGCCTTCCTTGGCAAGGATCTTGCCGAGAATCGTCGTCATCTGATCTGATCATGAATATGTCTTCACAAAGATCTCTATGCCACCACAGGGGTGCCTTCCCGAGTCCTAGCCCCACGCTGATGATGGCACAGGGGCCGTGGGCTCAAGGGTGGCTCGCTCTATTGGTGCGGGGCGAGCTGTCCCGGCAAGAGTCTTGCCGGGGCCGCTGAGGCCACCCAGCAAGGGTCTTGCCGAGGGAACTTCCTTCGTCCCTCTGCTCTTTGTGGTCTTGTCCTTGGCGTTGCTTTGATTGCCTTGGGCTTCGATCTTACCTTGGCTCACCTCCCTCGTTCTGTTTGGTGTGGCCGTGGGCGCGGCTCTGACTGCCCGTGCATAGAAAAAGGGGTACAAAGATGCACCCCTATTTTTGTACACCGACAGGAAGTTGCATGGCAATATATCTCGGAATGGCTATGGACATGCCATAATAGGTAGGTATGGTGGCTGTTTTGAGGAAGGTAAATGGTGGGCTTATTGTGCCAACGAAAGTTGCATGGTACTAGAGAGGCTAGCAATGGTGGAAGGGTGAGAGTGTGTGTCGGCCGTGTCGTGCGACATATGCCAATAGATGGCTTATCATGGAGGGGGTTAATAATACGTCATCGGTGCCAGGAAATGGGATAAGGCGCAAACATGCCCACCGGCGAATCTTACCCAGGTTCAGGGCTCTCCTAGGAGATAATACCCCTAGTCCTTCTCTATAGGGTCTCCGCATGATCACTCAAGCAACAATGGTGGCTACAAGCGTCCTCCTTGAGCTGTTTCTCTAGAGGGGGAAAAAGAACAAGGCTAGTCCTAGCTTAATCCCTCTATATGTGTGTGGGTGGGTGTGTTAAGGTCTCAGGAGGCTGAACCCTTTGTAGGGGTGCCCTAGGGGTTTATATAGGCCTACCCCCCAGGGGTACAATGGTAATCCAGCCAGGTGTGGACCCAGTTGTCGGCATCTATAGGTGCCGGCTTCTCCGCCGACTGCTGGGGCCCGCCGCCTGGTGGGTCCCGCCAACTGTCTCGTACTTCGCCGACAGGCCGTGCCCGCCGCTTGCGGGTCTCGCCAGCTGCTCATTACTGTGGCAATGCTTTTGATGATGCACGCTTTGTCGGGGACGGCGTGGCTACAGTGTCGCCGCCTGGCGGGCAATTAGTGTAGCCACTCCCCGTTTCTTCTGGTTAATGGCGCACAAACTTTGAGGGAAGGAGAGGGTTGCCTGCCAGGAGTCGGCCTCCCCTTATGCCGACTGGTCCAAGTTCGCCGCCCTCTAGCTTCCCACTCTCAGGTAGGGCCCGCCTCTTGGGGTCGTACCGACAGCTGGTTGTGGGAGCATGGCCTTCTCTACCATGGTGATGTCATGGGCTGCGTGGCAAGAGTGCTGCGTCGGGCGAGGGATATCCACCCAGTACGCTGCACTGTGGCCATGCTCCGCCTTGGATTTGGGGGTGGCAGGCATCACTGTAGCCACGCCCCGTCTCGTCGTCATAATGTGGTACAAATTTGAGGGCGATTGTGGCCGCCTACTAGGAGTCGGCCTCTCTGGAGGCCTCCTGCTAGGAGCCGGCCTTTCTGGAGGCCGCCTTCTAGGAGCCGGCCCACCTCCAGGCCCTCTCCTGAGCCTTGCGGTCTTCTGGCAGCCGGCCGCTTGGACCAGCCAGCCACAAAGAAGGTGGTGCTTTGGTCTTTTATTCTTGAGGGGCGTAGCCGGCCCCGATGTCTTGAAACACCATGGGAGGCAGATGAGGCTACCCATGGTCATTTACTTCGACAGTAGTCCCCGAAGCTGGTCGGGCGCCGCTGCTGGGAAGGCGAGAAGCCGCAGCAGGATCCTACTCCGAGTGATCTAGTGGTCTTGCTTCGTCTGGCTTCTAAAGCGCCGGCTGGCAGCAGCCGGCTGCGACTGGGCGGACTATCCGGAATTTTGAAATGTCATGGGAGGAGCCGGATGGCGCCAGCCGGTCACCAGGCTTGCCGCTTGCTCCCTGTGCGCCACGCGGCCCAGCATTCTTGGCCAGCCTACTATCCCATGTGCGTGACGGGACGTCGCTACAGGCTGGGCCTGCCACTACCGGGCCTCAGCACGCGCGTGGATCCGGTTCGGCCGAGGCGGTCGGTTGCTATTCCATGGCGCGGTAACTACACGTAGTTACTGTGCGGTAAACGTGGGGTCGTGGGGTCGTGGGCGTAGTTAATCCCGCGACCACCACGTTCTCCCCCCTCTACTCCACCGCCTGGGGCTATGAGTAGGGGGGATGGGAGTGGCAAACACATGCGTGCCCTCCCCCTTCTTCCTTTCTCTTCCTGCTGCTGCCGCAACACCCCCGCCTCTCGCCTGAGTGCTGCCGCAGCCCACTACTGTCTAGTGCGTCTTTCCCGCAGCTTCCTCCGCTTCTACCGCCTCCAGCCGCACCACCTGACACCAAATATAGTGGTGCTGCTGTCGGCATTCGTCACCCTCTGCGAGGGGTATCTTGGCATTCCCCCCTCCATCGAGCTCTCGGGGGGAATTCTTGTACACCAAGCTTGGAACCGCTGCCAAGAACGAGGCAGCCCAGTGTGGCGCCTTCATCGTGGTAAGGTGCTCGGGAGATGGCAACTGCTTCCCGGTCATCAACTTGACGCCGTCTGTCAAGCTGTGGCAAAAATCCTACTTCTACGTGAAGAACGTGCACTCGAAGCACGACTTTGTCAACCTACCGGCCTATCAAGCCGGCCCGCCGGCTAAGCCCTGCCACAATTGGACTTTCAAGGAAAAGAAGTTGTCGGCCGCCTCCACAGCCGCCATCGCCCAGCTCAAGGAGATGGCGGAGTCGGTAGGCCTCCAGGCTTCGGATCTGCCGACCGCCTTCGTGGCGTGTCGGGTGCTCCCGCTCCAGACCTGGCCTCACATGATCAGCCGGATGAGCGGGCATCAAGACCCATGCCGGATGTGCACAAAGGATTTGCTGGACGCGGAGGTGGCCCGTCTGGTCAACTTCATTTCGAACTGCAAGCCCTCGGAGGGGGAGTGGCAGTTCGGCAAGCTGTCGTACTCCCCAGAAAACCCTCCGCCTGCTGTAAGTCTTTCTCATCCTTTTTTTCTTCTTGTTCCTGTGCCAGGTTCGGCTTTCGCCGGCTGATCAGGCGGCCACTTGTGCAAATTCTCTCATCCCAGTAGGCGGCCAATGCCCTGGAGGAAGGCCAGGAGTACCTGCCGGATAGGTCCAGGAGCGACGTGGACGACCCCGATTTGTGAGCGGCCGCCTTGGAGGACGATACTACAGGCGGTGGCAGTGAAGCAGGCGGGTCCAAGGGAGGCAGCCTCGAGACATGGCCAGACGACGAAGATGAGGAGCCCGAAGCGTGTCGCCCCGTGGAGCTCACAAGGTAGGCGCGAGCTCGTCAGCTGCGCCAGCCATGCCAGGGGGAATAGAGGCGTCGGGCCGCCATGCCACTTTTTGGCAGCCGGCCCAAGAAGCCGAAGAACCTAGCTGCCGTGACCAATTGGCGAGAGGCCGCCATGAAGGCGTCCCAATTTCAAAGGGTCACAAAGCAGCCCCCAGTAGTGTCCGCGTAAGTGCTCAACCCCCACCGAGTTTCTTCTTTGTCCCTTTTCTTGCGAATTTTCTTCTGAACTTCTTTTGTCTCGCTCGAGGAGGGCCCCACTCTCCCTTCAGCGGTCGGCCTCCGCCTCCATTATCGGGGGGATGGAGATCTCGGCCAAGAATCACCGCATGGACCCACTCGCCGAACTCTAGGCGGCGATGGAGCGGAACACGTAGGAGGCGCGTGAGGAGCGGGAGGAGGCGGAGCGGCAGAAGACGTCAACGGCCAAGCCGATGCAGCCGTCAAGGCCCAGGCTGACGCTGCAGCTAGAGAGCGGGCAGATGCAATCACCAAGGCCCGAGCAGAAAAGGCTACGCTCAGCCAGGCGCCACAACTTGTCATCCCTCTGTGCGCCGCTCTACCGGCGCCAAAGGTCTAGGTGCCAGCTGGGGGAACCGGCGATGACCAGCCGGTCCCTGGGAGCGGAGAAGGCGGCAACGTCGTGCTGAGGACGGAGGAGTCCCAGCCTGCGTCGACTGCCCTGACACACAACCGCCAGCCAGACACGCCGCAGGTGCCGCCAGCCGACAATGAGTTGGTGGTGGGAGCCACCTCCGCATCGCATACTCCGACACGCCACAGGCGCAGGGGATCGAGGCCGCGAGCTCGTCCGCCCTAGAAGCGGAAGCCACCAGCGGAGTTCTGCTAGAGTGGACGATAGGAGGCGGGTCAGGCGTGCTGAACCGGGTGTCACAAGACATCCAGGCCCAGCTCGAATCCCAGGGTGAAGCCCTTCAGCAGTACACGAAGGCATTCGTGTTGATGTGAGCGGCCATCTGGGTACGTCTACTGACTGCTTGCTTTAATTCTTGTAATCTTCTTTGAAATTCTTCTGTGGGGGCATGCAAGCGCACCCACCGGGTGTAGCCCTCGGGTTTCGGGTCGGCTGCTGAGCAGGCGGCTCGGAACATAAAGGCAAGTTCTGAGTGCTAACCATCTTTCTTTTGTTGTTTCCATTGCAGGACTATCACAATATCTGCACGGCCACCCACAACTCCCAGGTCCCAGGAGCTGGCCAAGCGGAATATTGAGCTGGCCAAAGCCAGAGTAAGTTCCTCGTTCATTATTCACGCAGGGGCACGCCAGCGCACCCATAGGGTGTAGCTCCCGAGATTCAGGCCGACTGCTGAGCAGTCGGGCCAGATCTTCTAGTAGCTACGTTTTTTCCTTTGTTGTCTTTCTGACTATCTTCTCTTCTTTGCCTTCTGCAGGAGCCAACGCTGCCTTGCTGCAGCAGTTAGGCGAGGCTCAGACCGCGCTGCGCACCAAGGAGGAGGAGCGCAGCAGTGCGGAGCAGGAGTGCGACCGCCTGGCCAAGGAGCTTTCTGACCAGGCGGATAACCACAAGGCGGAGCTCCAAAAGCTCAAGGAGGCGGAGGAGGCGCTTGAGGCCGAATTCGAGACTGAGCACTCAAAATGGGCGAACAAGGAGAAGGCTGTGACCGACAGCTACGGCGAGATCGAGGATATGATCGATGGTAAGTCTCTCTTTCCCATCTCCTGTTTGCCGACTCGTCATACAAGCCGGCTTCTGACTTCGTTCTTCTTTTTCCTTCTTGCGCAGAGTATTTTCCTGGTCATGCCATCGCCGTAGGCCAGGCCATCGAGGCTCACCGCAAGGAGCAAAGGCTGGTTGCTGCAGAAATTGCACCCAACGCCCCCGCGAACCCTTGCCGAGCTGCTTTTCGGCATCCAAGCTCGCCTCCAGCCGGCGCATCGGGTGCTTCGCCGTCTATAGCACGCCGGAGCCCAGGTGGTCTCCGCCCTCTGGCCAGGCACTCCGGCTCTGTGCACCCCTAGTCGGACCCCCGACTGGTTGGAGGTGGCCATCGGCCGCCTTGAGGCATGGAAGGGCTCTACAGCTCGGGCAGGCGCACGGCAGGCCCTGGAATTCGTCAATGGATGGTACCCTGGTCTAAACTTAGACCAGCTTGCCACCATCCGTGCTGAAGCTACCGAGGAGCTGGCCGTGGTGGCCCTCGACCTCTATCGCCGCGGCACGGCGATAGCTGAGTACACGGACACCAGTGTCTTCCTCCCCAAGCTGACCGAGGGGGGCATTGAGGCACCGCCCAACTAGTTCGGGCTGAACCCGGAGGAGGGCGAGGAGTCGGTGGAGGCGATCTCCTCTAGCGACAACGGCGAGGAGGAGGACGAGGACGATGAAGACGAGCGCCGGCCTCAGCCTAACCAAGTGTCGACCAACGGGTGGCACACCGATGAGCCGACTGCTGTCGGTGTCAAAACCGGCGGATCTCGGGAAGGGGGTCCCGAACTGTGCGTCTAGGATTGATGGTAACAGGAGACAGAGGACGCAATGTTTACCCAGGTTTGGGCCCTCTCTATGGAGGTAATACCCTACGTCCTGCTTGATTGGTATTGATGAATATGAGTATTACAAGAGTTGATCTACCACGAGATCGAGGTGGCTAAACCCTAGAAGCCTAGCCTATATGACTATGGTAATGAATATATCCTTTCCAGACTAACCCCTCCTGTTTATATAGACACCGGGGGGATCTAGGGTTTACATAGGGTCAGTTACATAAGAAGGAATCTTCATAATCGGTTGCCAAGCTTGCCTTCCACGCCAAAGAGAGTCCAATCCGGACACAGGTACTGTCTTCGGCCTTCATATCTTCATAGCCCATCAGTCCGGCCCATGGATAACAGGCCGGACGCCCAAGGACCCCTTAGTCCAGGACTCCCTCAGTAGCCCCTGAACCTGGCTTCAATGACAAGGAGTCCGACGCGCAGATTGTCTTCGGCATTGCAAGGTGGGTTCCCTTCTATCCGAATTTCAAGATAGTCTTCGGATGCGATGATAATATCCGGACATGTCATACACACCATACATAACCGAGAGAGAATATATATTCTTATACGAGTCTAATCTGCTGACAGTTTTTACAATATGACATCACGTCTGTCTGGTCATAATTTCCAACCGTTTTTCATCTGCTGCTCCACGTTTCGAGACGCGGTTGCCATTGGCACATCTTGTCGAAGAAGAGATCATGCCCCTAGGGATGGTAATTTTATCCATGGACCTGGATACCCATGGATACCCGACCCGGTTGGGAAAGGGTATGGAGCACATTTTCGCCCATGGGTCCGTGGATATGGATACCCACGAACAGCCAGGTTGGGCATGGTTATAGTTTGTGCTCCATGGATATCCAATGGATACCCGTATGACATGTGTGGTCATACGCCAGTGATAGTAGAAAGAGTGAATCAATGGGGAATGACAGGAAATATGCAACCTGTGCCATGAGCTATATGCTGCAGAATCAACCTCTGGTATGTCACACTGAAGGACTCATCGTATTACTTGTTGCCCACTTATGCATGTAGCTTATGTTGTCATTTGTGAGTGAATGATGATGAGTTAATTTGATCTTTGGGAAGGCTTCATGCTGACTTTTCTATGCCCATGGAGCTCCATCGGTATGTGGGTATCCAGTGGGTTTCGGCATGGGCACAAGTTGTGCCCATGGATAATTTGGTGGATGGGCAGAGGGTAGGAAGATGGGTCATGGGTTGGATTTGGACCAGCTCCACCCGCCCCAAACCTGACCCATTTGCCATCCCTAGTGCCCCCTTATTAAGGGATTCTCATCAATACAGGCGTGGGTAACCCAACCGTGCCATTTATACATCCCTTGGGAATAGGCGAATCTTAAGGCGAGTGAGGAGGCGTTCAATATTTGTTGCTTTTATAAGGGGATAAGGATTCCCTTTTTCTCTCTCACGCATTCTCTCTGTCTCCGCCCTCCCAATCTCGAGCTCCAGCGCCTAAGTTCTCATCTCCTTTCCACCCAAGAAACCATGTCCGAATCTGGATGTCAGGGCAAGTGGATGGTTTCCTCCGTCAAGGAGGAGAACATTACGGAGCTTCGGGCGGCCGGATACTTGGTGAAGGAGATCACTCACCGCCTGCCGACAAAGGGATAAGTCGTCCCCATGCCGAAGCCCACCGAGAGGGTAGTGTTCCTCCCCCGTTTCTTCCACGGGCTAGGGTTTCCACTCCACCCTTTCGTCTGCGGGCTGATGTATTATTACGGGATACATTTCCATGATTTGTCCCCGAATTCCCTCCTCAAAGCTCGGCGTTTTTCATCATGTGTGAGGCCTTCCTCCGCATCCAACCCTACTTCGGGCAGTGGCTCAATGTCTTCAACGTGAAGCCGAAGGTGGTGGACGGCCAGCACGCGGAGTGCAGAGGAGCTATGGTGAGCAAGTTGTCCAACGTATCCTGACCCATAGGCACTTTTGTGGACACAATGAAGGAATGGCAGAAGCAGTGGTTCTACATCACAGAACCCCGCGGCACCACCTGGGCCGCAGCTGTCGAATTCCACTCCGGTGCTCCCATGCGACTCACCTCCTGGGTCGAGAAGAGTCCGAACTAGGGTTCCCCTGACGAGGTGATAGCGCTGCAGACGCGCGTTCAGAGCATGTCAACCAAGAAAGTCAAGCTCGTTGATTGCTACCTCTTGAGCACTGCGTTGGATTTCCTGGAAGAGGAAAGGATGATATAGCAGAGTAGCGTAAGTATTTCCCTCGGTTTTTGAGAACCAAAGTATCAATCTAGTAGGAGGTTGCGCGCGCGTCCCCAGTACCTGCACAAAACAAATAACTCCTCGCAACCAACGCGATAAGGGGTTGTCAACCCCTTCACGGTCACTTACGAGAGTGAGATCTGATAGATATGATAAGATAATATTTTTGGTATTTTTATGATAAAGATGCAAAGTAAAATAAAAGCAAAGTAAAAAGCAAAGGAAATAACTAAGTATTGGAAGCTTAATATGATGAAGATAGACCCGGGGGGCATAGATTTCACTAGTGGCTTCTCTCAAGAGCATAAGTATTTTACGGTGGGTGAACGAATTACTGTTGAGCAATTGACAGAATTGAGCATAGTTATGAGAATATCTAGGTATGATCATGTATATAGGCATCACGTCCGAGACTAGTAGACCAACTCCTGCCTACATCTACTACTATTACTCCACTCATCGACCGCTATCCAGCATGCATCTAGAGTATTATGTTCATGAAAATAGAGTAACGCCTTAAGCAAGATGACATGATGTAGAGGGATAAATTCATGCAATATGATAAAAAACATCTTGTTATACTCGATGGAAACAATACAATACGTTCCTTGCTGCCCCTACTATCACTGGGAAAGGACGCCGCAAGATTGAACCCAAAGCTAAGCACTTCTCCCATTGCAAGAAAGATCAATCTAGTAGGCCAAACCAAACTGATAATTCGAAGAGACTTGCAAAGATAACCAATCATACATAAAATAATTCAGAGAAGATTCAAATATTGTTCATAGATAATCTTGATCATAAACCCACAATTCATCAGTCTCAACAAACACACCACAAAAAGAAGATTACATCGAATAGATCTCCACAAGACAGGGGGAGAACATTGTATTGAGATCCAAAAAGAGAGATGAAGCCATCTAGCTGATAACTATGGACCCGAAGGTCTGAGGTAAACTACTCACACTTCATCGGAGAGGCTATGGTGTTGATGTAGAAGCCCTCCGTGATGGATGCCCTCTTCGGCGGAGCACCGGAACAGGCCCCAAGATGGGATCTCATGGATACATAAAGTTATGGCGGTGGAATTAGGGTTTTGGCTCCGTATCTGATCGTTTGGGGGTACGTTGGTATATATAGGAGGAAGGAGTACGTCCGTGGAGAAATAGGGGGCCCACGAGGGTGGAGGGCGCGCCTGGGTGGGTAGGCGCGCCCCTACCTCATGGCCTCCTCCTTTGTTTCTTGACGTAGGGTCCAAGTCTCCTGGATCATGTTCGGTGAGAAAATCATGTTCCCGAAGGTTTCATTTCATTTGGACTCCGTTTGATATTCCTTTTCTTTGAAACCCTAAAATAGGCAAAAAAACAACAATTCTAGGCTGGGCCTCCGATTAATAGGTTAGTCCCAAAAATAATATAAAAGTGGATAATAAAGCCCAATAATGTCCAAAAAAGTAGATAATATAGCATGGAGCAATCAAAAATTATAGATACGTTGGAGACGTATCATTGATGTGATCCAGGTGATGCTGGTTCGCCGGATCCTTCTCTGCCAACGCCGAAGCCATCCACTCTGGGAGTTCAACCCGAAGAAGGATTTGACCCTGGTGAGGCTCTTCGAGACTACTCACGAAGGCACATGGAAGTTGCTCTTTAAGGGCAACGAGAAACCAACGGCCACAGACTCAGACCGTGGTCACGATTGTAAACACCTCGCCAGTGAGGTACGCTATTTTTCGATGTATCCCCAACTTAATCATTTCAAGGATGATGTGTGAGCTTATCATTGCATTTCCAAGACTGGATGGAGAGGGTGAAGCGGATCCAGTGTTCGGCTCCACTACCTGGAGAACCGATCATCCCGCATTTAGCAAAGATGCTAGTGCCGGCGCCTTGTAAGATGCCGGAGAAGAAGGCCAAGAAGAAGGCCAAGGGTGGCCCCCGTCGCAACGGCACTTCGGACGTGACGTCCGAAGATGACGAAGCCCATTCCTGTGTCCCTGAGGATGACGGCGAGGAAGAGGGGAGGAGGAGGAAAACAACCCTCCCCCTGAGGACAGGAGGAAGAAGAGGGCGGCTTCGGCGCATCCGGAGGCGGAGATGCCCTAGAAGGGGAAGAGCGTCCCAGCGGTCAACACCACATGGGACGTTGATAGTAGTCCGGAGAGATACTACCGCACTAAGCCCCAGACCGCATCGTAAGTGACACGGCTCGCTCATGCGCACATCCGGCCCTTTCTCTTCATTATCATGACATAGTTAATTGTGCTATTTGCAGTCCGGCCCACGACCTTATCCAGCGATCCTCATCTGGGGGTTCGTTGGCTTCGTCAGAGATGGCGAGCATGTCGCCACCGCCCGCTTATTCCCTCGGGGCCTGGGACGACACCGAAGCATTATCCTGGAGGACCGCTCCGAACCGGGGAGGAGCCCAGGACACTGTCCGGGAGGCACCACAAGGTGAGACCTCCGCCGCTGGACACATGTGGGAGCCGACCCCCATGGAGATTGGCGTAGAGGGCCGCATCCAGTTTGTCCCTTAGCCGAATACGACTCCGGAGGCCCATATGGCTCCGGAGTCGGGCGAGCAGCCCCTTTTGAAGGAGGGGGTGCGCCGCTTCCACCAGTGGCCCTTGTCCATCTAGGGGCACTGGATAACCTGATGGAGGCTCTTCGAGGCGCTTCTGTCATGGACGAGCACCGTGTCCTTATGGGTGCGGTGATCAAGAAGATCCAGTCTGCCAAGAGTGGACTGAATGAAGCCTACAACAGCATGTTAACAGGTTTTGAGGTAAGAAAGAGAAAACCCCGTGTAGCCAGTAGCCCCTAAGACACTGTCCGGTGTTCGGCAAGAAGAACCGGACAGAGGATCAATCTTCTGTTGTAGGAGACTAGTGTAATATGAATGAGTAAGCAGGCGTCGCTGTTGGCCGCGACCTCCCATGCTGCCGAAGTCTCTGAGCTGAGGCAGAGGCTGGAACGGTCCGAGAACGAGCTCGGCAAGGTTAAGGTTCGGCTCCAGGATAAGCAAGGTGAGTGACGACTTGCTGTGTGTTTTAGAAAGGATAGGCACTGTATATTGCCCGTTGTGTCGTAATATGTGCAGGAGCCGCGACCGAGGTCGAGGCCCTGAGGAAGGCCCCGGGCGAGGCCGAGGAGAAGGTTGTCCAGAAGCAAGCGGCCCGTAAGAAGTTCAAAGGCCCGGGTCAAAGAGATCCAGCAGGAGCTCCAGGATGCGATCAAGAAGTGCAAGGCCTTGGAGCATGATGCGCCGATTCAAGGGACCGAACTTGCCAGAGCTCGTCAGAGTGTGGAGACCGCATGGAATAAGGCCCAGGCTGCCCTCCAGGAGATCCAGGAGGCCAAGAAAATCAGGCTGGTAAGGCATTTAAGATGCAAAGCAATTATGCAGAGAAGCAGTACCTTTTACTAACCCGGGTTCGGAGTTCCCCAGGAGCATTTGCGGATTTACCTCGCAGTGTATCAGACGCCACGGAGTTCTACCAAGCCGAACGAGGGGGGTTCTATGGAGAAGCTATTCTGGTCGCAGTATGCGGCGCCAGAGCATCCCGTGTCCTTCACCAATCAGCTGAAACAGCTGGTGGAGCTGCATAGGGTGGCCGAACTAGCCATGAAGGATTTCATAATCTGGCTATGGCCAACCGAAGCTATGCCAAGCAGCTACTTCGGACTCGTGAGGCGGATCGTGAACGCCTGTCCTCGGCTGGACGTCGTCAAGCGCTCGGCCTGCGTTGAAGGTGCGCGCATGGCATTTGCCCGTTGCAAGATGTGGTGGGCCAAGATGGATGCCGTCAAGGTGACTAGAGGGCCACCGGAGGGCAAGGAACACCGCACACCCGAACGGTATTTTGCGGATGTCCTGGAGGGTTCTCGCCTTGCGGCAGCACAATGCTCGCAGGACATTGTATTTGAATAAATGTATTCATGTTACCTTTGCCTTGTATTAGACAACCAAAGCACGTTTTGTAATGTAATATTGTTATGCTTTGAATTGTTTCCTCCTATGCGGCCGTGTTGCATGTAATCTGAGGGTTGGCCAGTCGTCGGCTTCTGCCCTCACGTAGGTAGTACAGAGGTGTTCGGGATGGAATCTAAACAATCTTGATCCAATTATATGGTCCTTGAAGGAGTTGTTTAGCGCAACAAACAAGGCAATCAGACTGTACGGCTTAAACGCCCTCACTTAGCCATATGAGTATTATAGTAAAGCGTAGCTGCAGCACCTGGTTTGAACCAGTGTGCTGTCAGCATCTAATCGGGAAGTGTCGATCTTTCGCATAATGCGGAAAAAATCTCGAACGATTTTTGACCCTCGAACAACTAACCGGCTCTCGCCGTACCATGACAATCAGTTTTCAGCTTTCTCTAATGAGGTGCTTATCTGGTCAAGGCCAGGGCACAATCGCAGTAGTTCTCCCTTTACTACCCAAGCCAATTTAGCGGAACGTAGGGTAGCAAGCACAGGAGCCGGGCAACCCAACTATTGACCAAAGACATGATTCGGAGCCAATGCATATAATGCTAAATTCGGTGTGCAGAACTTATCTCTAGGGATTGTTCGGACTTTGTTGTCGTATCATGGGGTGATGGGGAGCCCCTGGTAGATATGAAACGTACCAGAGTGTATGCCGCTAAGTAATATAAAGGAAAATAGAGGGAGAACAAATATAGGGTTTAGAGCCCTTGAACTTGGATCATGAACTGTTTCCCTTATAGTTGGGTTAATGCGTCCAAGCGCATTGGTACAAAATAATGCAATAAGCAACCGGCTATTTGACATGCCATACCCAAAGGCGGACTGCGTGTGGGTCCTGAAAAACGGTTAGCCTCTAGGGCTTCCCACGTACGCCTGTGCTCCGTGTCAATCCGGTGTCTTTGTCCTTTGACGGGATTGTTAATCAGGCCGTCGAAGGAGGCCCCCATAGGAGAAACCTGAAACAAGGGAAAAGAATATAGTAAAGTTATATGTGTGTCCGGGATCAGTCTGGCCGAACCATGGATCCCGGGATAGCTTGTGCCTCCGTCGATGCCCATGGAATTTTGAGTGCCTAGTTATGGACGCGTGGTATGAATGCCACTACCTCATCGGGATTGGGACGGAGGCCGAATTGCTAATCAAGCTCTTGACGAGCTGCATTGTCCTGTTGTTGTCTAGTCTGGATCCTCTTAATGATGTCCAGGGGCTCGGCAGCCAGACTAAGATGATGCTTGAGAAGGCCGCTTTGTACCTCTACTGCTAGGGCGGTGGTGTGCTCCTCTGTCCGGAGGGAGCGTTCTGTGTTTCCGTTGACTGTTATGACGCCGCGCTGACCAGGCATCTTCATCTTGAGATAAGCATAGTGTGGCACCGCGTTGAATCTAGCAAACGCGGTTCATCCAAGTAGTGTGTGGTAGCTACTGCGGAAGGGGATGATATCGAAGATTAACTCCTCGCTTCGGAAGTTGTCCGGGGAACCGAAGACCACCTCCAGTGTTATTGAGCCCATGCAGCGGGCCTCAACACCTGGTATGACTCCTTTAAAGGTAGTCTTTGTGGGCTTGATTCGTGAGGGATTAATACCCATCTTCCGCACTGTATCCTGATAGAGAAGGTTGAGGTTGCTACCTCCGTCCATTACGACTCGTGTTAGGTGAAATCCGACGATGATTGGGTCGAGGACCAGTGCGGCTGAACCGCCATGTCGGATACTAGATGGGTGATCTCGACGATCGAAGGTGATCGGGAACGACGACCACGAATTGAATTTTGGGGCGACTGGCTCTACCCCGTATACGTCCCTAAGTGCTCAGTTGCGCTCCCTTTTGGGGATGTGTGTAGTGTATATCATGTTCACCGTTTTGACTTGAGGGGGAAATTTATTCTGCCCTCCGGTGTATGGCTGTCGGGGCTATTTGTCCTCGTCCTCACTTTGTGATCCCTTTTCTTTGTTTTTGGCATTTAATTTGCCAGCCTGTTTGAAAACCCAACAGTCTTTGTTGGTTTGATTGGCTTGTTTGTTTGGGGTACCATGTATCTGGCACGGACGATCGAATATGTGATCCAGGCTTGATGGTCCCTCGCTGCTCCTTTTGTAGGGCTTCTTTCGCTGTCCGGACTTGGAGCCGTTGAATCCGGCGTTAACGGTGGTGTCATCGGTGTTGTTGCCATTGCTTCGGTGTTTGTGTCTGTTGCGCCGGATCTTTCCGGAGCTGTTCTTAGCCTCGGAGGGGCCTGTCTCACTGGCTGTGTTTTTGCTAGGAGCCAGCCAGCTGTCCTCACCCGCGCAAAAGTGGGTCATGAGTGCCATAAGGGCTGCCATGGACTTCGGCTTTTCTTGGAAGAGGTGGCGTGCTAGCCATTCATCATGGATGATGTGTTTAAAGGCCGCTAGGGCTTCGGCACCCGGACAATCAACGATCTGGTTCTTTTTAGTTAGGAACCTAGTCCAGAATTTTTTGGCTGATTCTCTAGGTTGTTGAACTGTGTGGCTTGAGTCGTCGACATCGGGTGGCCGGACATATGTACGTTGGAAGTTGTCAAGAAAGGCCTCTTCCAAGTCCTCCCAGCTGCCGATGGAGTTCTTGGGTAGGCTATTCAGCTAGTGTCTAGCTGGCCCTTTGAGTTTCAGTGGGAGGATTTTCAGTGGGAGGTATTTGATGGCATGGAGGTCGTCTCCACGGGCCATGTGGATGTGGAGAATAAAGTCCTCAATCCATACTGCGGGGTCGATTGTTCTGTCATATGATTCAATATTGACGGGCTTGAACCCCTCGGGGAATTCGTGATCTAGCACCTCATCTGTGAAGCAGAGAGGGTGTGCTGCACCTCTATATCAGGCAGCATCACTTCACACCTCTGATGGAGTGCGTCTGTTTTGTCCCTGTTTTTGCGAGGTGGTGGGGTGGGTTGTTGGTCGGCCTGAGTTGCCGCTTTATCCCGACCATGGGGTGGTCGGTCCGCCGCACCATCCCGACCACATGGTGGTCGGTCCGCATTGCGCGAGGGAGGTATGGGATTTGGTGCCTCCTCATCGAACTGAGGTAGCAGTCTACGCTTTGGGTATCTCTTGGTTGGGCGCTTGAGGCCGTACTCTTCTGCTGCCAGGACATTAGTCCACCTATCAATGAGTAGGTCTTGATCAGCTTGAAGCTGTTGCTGCTTTTTCTTCAGGATTCTTGCAGGGGCTATTAGCTGGTGCTTGAAGCGCTCCTGCTCGAGGGGTGCCTTAGGCATGATGAAGTCCTCATTTCCGAGGCTCTCATCATCCTCGGAGACTAGACGATAACTATCATCGTCTGGGTCATTGGGCATGGTCTGATTATCAGGGTTATCTTGCCCGTTGTCTTGTTCCTCCTGTTCAAATGCAGCCCCGACAGGGTCTTCATTGTTTTAGGCGTCGCCCGAGTACTATTCTCCCCGGTGCTAGTATTTCCGTCATTTGATAGACGAGGCTTAGAGCAGCGTTTAGGGCGCCGGTGCTTGGACTGTGTCTCAGAAGATTTATTCGCAACTGGATCTCCTTTATCATTATCGCAAGATATTTTAGGTGTGTCGACCATGTACACATCGTACGAAGAGGTGGCCGTCCAACGTCCAGTAAATGGCGGGTTTTGGCCTTGCTCCTGGTCGGCATCGTCGTCCATACCGTCGATGTCTTTGGAGCCGTAATCGAGCATGTCGGTTAAGTCATCGACAGTGGCTATAAAGTGGGTGGCGGGTGGGAAACAAAGTTTCCCATCGTCAGCCTCTGGCTCGAACCGAACATAGTTTGGCTGTGAGTCCTTTTCCAAGGACAAGTTCTTTAAAGAGTATAGCACATCACCCAAAGGGGAGAGCTGGAAGATGTTTACGGTGCTAAATTCGAAAATCGATAACCGGTCCAGCTCGGTGTCCGCAGGCGTACATGGTCTGGAACTTATAGCCGGAGACAAATCTGGATTTCCGTGGGCACAGATATTGCGAGGTACCGAGTCCGTGTGTGGCTTCAACGCTGCGAACTTTGTGGCTTCGGATGGCATGATCTGCTCCGATTCTAAGGCCGTTGCAGCAACAGGGACCATCCCCTGGATGTGATCCGATGACAGATTTAAGTCATGTTCATCGGAGCGAGGGGGGTGATCGGTCCGGTCTCAAATCCATTGAAGATAAAGTCTCCACGGACATCCGCGACATAGTTCAAGCTTCCAAATCTGACCTGGTGGCCAGGGGCATAGTTATCGACCTGCTCCAGATGGCCAAGCGAGTTGGCCCGCAGTACAAAGCCGCCGAACACGAAAATCTGTCTGGGAGGAAGGTTTGTCCTTGGACAGCGTCGCTATAGACGATTGAAGGGGCCATCGAACCTTTCGTCGACGGCATAGTGGAACTCTTAATGAAAGCACCAATGTCGGTGTCAAAACCGGCGGATCTCGGGTAGGGGGTCCCGAACTATGCGTCTAGGATCGATGGTAACAGGAGACAGGGACACAATGTTTACCCAGGTTCGGGCACTCTCTATGGAGGTAATACCATACGTCCTGCTTGATTGGTATTGATGAATATGAGTGTTACAAGTGTTGATCTACCGCAAGATCGAGATGGCTAAACCCTACATGCCTAGCCTATATGACTATGGTAATGAATATATACTTTCCGGACTAACCCCTCTGGTTTACATAGACAACGATGGGATCTAGGGTTTACATAGGATCGGTGACATAAGAAGGAATCTTCATAATCGGTTGCCAAGCTTGCCTTCCACACCAAGGAGAGTCCAATCCGGACACATGTACAGTCTTCGGCCTTCATATCTTCACAGCCCATCAATCTGGCCCATGGATAACAGGCTGGACGCCCGAGGACCCCTTAGTCCAGGACTCCCTCAATAGCCGCTGGTGCCGACCAGGCCGAGACCAACCATGCGGCCGCTCCACCTCCCGGAGCCTCGACCTCCGCCGACCCCTCTGATCCGGCTGCTACTCCTCTGGCCCAAGTGGCCAAGCTATCTTTTTCTTTTCCTGTCTTGTAATCTCTTGAACAAAAATTGTTAAGTTTGCACAGTTCCACCCGCTAGGGATGTATTCAAACTCTGTTGAATGTTGGCCATGAGGCTTTATGTAAATTATCTTCGCGATTCCTAACTTGTCTTTGTCCTTCTGCTCATCTGGCTTTTTTCCTTTGCCGCCTTCCCTTAGCTATCGTCTTACCAGCCGAACAGCCACTCCGCGGTCTGTGGCCGGGTGAAGTACATGGCCGCTTTGGGAAGGCAAGTACTTAGCCATTTGTAGAGCATAGGAAGTTAAGTTTAGAAACCGGCCGGCCGGTTGCTCAGCAGCCGGTCGGCGAGGCGAGGAGCCGACTCGGCCTATGTTCATGCTCTAGTCCTTAGCCATTTTTCGTGTGAGCACCGTTTCCTGCCTTTATCTCTTGCCGGCCGGACAGTCGCTCTGCGAGCTATGGCTTGTGGAAAGAGAGGGCTTAGGTGCCGACACACTACTTGTCTGACTACAGGTAGCATTGAAATAGTACAAGGCGGCAAGCCCCCGAGCCAACTAGTCGAACCCGGTGCTAGGCAGAAATAATGAAATAACACATTCATAGGCACAGAACTTATCATATAGATAAAAAGGGTAGCCACCGAGTGCTCCTCGAGGGACTCGATGTCTTAGTGCTTAATACAAAAGGTAGTGTGGTACATCTTCGTAGGACGTTTGCATTCCATGGACGCTCCAATTCCTTGCCAATGTCGTATCTCTTGCATGCTCTGGGCTCCTATGGATCTATCAAGTAGTATGAGTCATTGCCCAATGCTTTGTTGATGACGAAGGGGCCTTCCCATGGGGCCGAGAGCTTGTGCTAGCCGGCCATTCGCTGGATCAGGCGGAGCACAATGTCTCCCTCTTGGAAGGATCTTTTGACCTTCCAACTGTGGTATCGGCGTAGGCTCTGCTGGTAGATGGCAGACTGGCTCAGTGCTAACAGTCAGCCCTGTTCCAGCAGATCGATGCCGTCTTCTCGTGCCTCCTTTGCTTCCGCTCCTGTGTACATGGTGACGCAAGGTGAGTCGAACTTGATGTTAGTTGGGACGGCAGCCTCGGTCCCATACACAAGGAAGAAAGGAGTGAAGCTGGTAGATTTGTTTGGCGTGGTGCGCAGGCTCCAGAGGACGGCCGGCAGCTCATCGATCTAGCAGCTGGCCAACCACTCTAGAGGCTCGACCAGTCGGGGCTTGATGCCGGAGAGGATGAGTCCGTTTGCTCGCTCAATTTGACCGTTTGACTGCGGATGGACAGCGGACGCTTAGTCCAATCGGATGCCCTGCGTCGCGCAGAAACGAGCCAAAGCTCCTTTGGCAAAATTGGTGCCATTATTGGTGATGATCTTGTGCGGCACACCGTACCGGACGGTGATATTTGCGATGAAGGTTAAAGGAGTCGGACTGTTTAATTTCTTGATTGGCTTTGCTTCAATCCATTTGGTGAATTTGTCCACGGCGACAAGCAGGTGGGTCATGCCGCCGCGAGCTGTCTTGAACGGTCCCGCCATGTCCACCCCCCACACGGCAAAGGGCCAAGCGAGGGGGATGGTCTTGAGTACAGAAGCTGGCAAATGTTGCTTGGAACTGAACTTCTGGCACCCTTTGCAATGCTTGACCAACTCTTTGGCATCTTCCAAAGCAGTCAGCCAGAAGAAACCATGGCGGAGGGCTTTGGCGACAAGGGATCTGGAGGCCGCGTGGTGGCCGCACTCGCCTTGGTGGATATCTTTGAGAATTTCTTGGCCCTTCTCTGGCTCTATGCAGCGTTGGAAGACTCCAGTCATGCTACGTCTGACAAGCTCTCTGTTTACTATCGTGTAGGATGCTCCTCGGCGCTGCACTTGCGGGGCCGAGATCTCATCAGCCGGCAGCTCTCTCTTCACCAGAAATTTGAGGATGGGCTGTGCCCATGATGGTGCTTGAATTTCTTCTACTGCCACTACTGCCACTTGTACTAGGGTGGTTGGGCTGGGAGGTGGTGGGCTGGCTGCCACTTGCTGCATTGTTGAAGTCTCTGGGACGACTGTTGTAGCCCTCAGTCCGGGTTGTGAAGTCCCCGGGCCGGGTGCGACTGTCGCAACCCCTGAGCCACTTAGTGAAGTCCCTGGGCCGGCTGCTATAGCCCCCGGGCCGGTTTGTGGAGTCCCGAGCCGGGTGCGACTGCTGCGGCCCCCGTGCCGCCTGGTGAAGTCCCCGGGCCGGCTACTGCATCCCCCGGGCCGGGTCCGACTACTTCGGGAGGAGCCAGCATGAAGATGGACTCGGATTCTGGAGAAGGCTTGATCGACGGCTTGCGAAGGCACTGAAGGGAGACGCCGGCTGGTATTGCTTAACGGGTGGAACCGATCCGTGCCAGAGCGTCAGCTGGCTCATTTTCATTTTGTGGTACGTGAAGGAACTTGCACCCTTCAAAATATCCGCTGAGCTGCTGAACGAGAAAGCGGTAACTTGCCATGTTTGCGTCCTCGGAATCCCAGTCGCCAGATGACTGCTAGACCACTAAGTCGGAGTCGCCGTAGCACAGGATCCAGCGGATGCCGATTTCTTTGGCCAGCCGGAGGCCGTGCATGAGATCCTCGTACTCGGCCACATTGTTGGAGGCGGAAAAATGGATTTGCATTGTGTATCTGAGCTTTTCGCCTTTGGGGGAGGTGAGGACAATGCCGGCTCCCAAGCCGGTGCGCATCTTCGAGCCATCAAATTTCATCCGCTAATAGGTGGAGTCTGGAGCTGGCAGCAGGTACTGAGTTTCGGCCCAGTCGATGAGGAAGTCGGCCAGTGCTTGGTACTTGATGGCGGTGTGTGGCTGGTAGAAGATGGTATAAGGGGCCAACTCTATGGCCCATTTGGCCACCCGACCGCTCTTGAAAGTATGGCTTCAGTTTCTTGACCGCAAAGTGCATGCCATAGCACATCTTCTGGTAATGGGGGTAGTTCTTCTTTGAGGTCAACAGCACCTCGCTCAAATAATAAACGGGCCTCTGGACCGGCTATGCCTTGCCGGCCTCTGGGCGTTCTACCACCATGGCAGTACTGACCACCCGGCTGGGGGCGGCAATGTAGAGGTACATGGGTTCCTTATCAGCTCGAGCCACCAGGACAGGCAGTGTGGTCAACATCTATTTCAACAGGAGAAAAGCTTCGTCCGCCTTGTCATTCCACTCGAAGTGAGTGGTTTTCTTCATGAGCTGGTACAAGGGAAGAGCCTTCTCACCCAGCCGACTGATGAAACGGCTAATGGATGCCAAGCAGCCAATGAATTTCTGGACATCTCTCAGTCGAGTGGGTCTCTCCATCCTCTCGATGGCCTTAATCTGTTTAGGGTTGCACTCAATGTCGCGCTCTGAGACCAAGAAGCCAAGGAGTTGGCCGGCTGGTACTCCAAAGACGCATTTCTCTAGGTTGAGCTTGATCTGAACCGGTGCAGATTTTGAAAACTTTCCTTGAGATCTTCCAAGAGGGTGTCGCGCTTCTCCGTCTTCACCACAATATCATCCACATAGACATGGGCGTTTCTACCAAGTTGCTTGAGGAGGCACTTCTGCATGCAATGCTGGAACGTGGCACCGGCATTTCTCAAGCTAAAAGTCATGGTCAGGTAGTATAAGGCTCCGAATGGTGGGATGAAGGCGGTCTTCAGGCGGTCTGCCGGGTTCAACTTGATCTGATGGTATCCTGAGTAGGCATCCAAGAAGCTCAACAGCTCGCATCTGGGCGTGCAGTCTATCACTTATCAATCCAAGGGAAAGCAAACGGATCCTTGGGGCAGGCTTTGTTGAGACTAGTGTAATCAATGCACATGTGCCACTTGTTGTTCTTCTTCAGTACAAGGACTAGGTTGGCGAGCCAATCTGGAAAAAACACTTCCATGATGAAGCCGGCTGCTAGAAGCCGGGCTATCTCTTCACCAACAATTCTTCTCTTTTCCTCTGACAGTCGGCGGATGGGCTGTTTGACTGGTTTGGCATCTGCTCTAACATGTAGCTTGTGCTCGGTGAAATCCGTCGGAACACCCGGCATGTCCTTGGGAGACCATGGGAAGATGTCTCGATTCTCACGGAGGAAATCTACGACCTCGCTTTCCTATTTTCTATCTTGTTGGCACCTATGACAGCAAATCTCTCCAAGTGCTCAGGGTCCAAAGGGATCTTCTTTGTTTCTTTAGCCGGCTGGAAGGAGCCCTGGTTCTCTGGCTATTTGGGCTCTGGGGACATATCCGGCTGCTTGATGGTCATGGACACCACCCGGTCCAGGAGCTTCTTCTCAGCAGCAATCGCAAGGGACTCGGCCAGCCGGCTGCTGGCCACGGCACAATCGGCCGACTTTTCATAGTCTCCAGATATCGTGATAATGCCCTTGGTTCCTGGCATGTTCATTTTGAGGTAGGAATAGTGTGGCACTGCCATGAACTTGGCTAGAGCCGGCCGACCCAGGAGTACATAATAAGGGCTCTCGAGGTCCACCACCTCAAACCAAATCGCTTCACGGTGGAAGTGATCCTTGTCTCCGAAGATGACATCTATCTTGACCTTGCCGATCGGTGAGCAGGACAGGCCAGGCACAATACCATGGAAAACAGTTTGGCTGGGCTGGAGCTGCCTCTTTTTAATGCATAGCTTTTCCATGGTATCGCGGTATAGGATGTTGATGCTGCTACCGCCATCTATCAGAATTTGGGAAAAACGAGCAGCTCGCGTCTCTGTTGCAAGGGTAGCATCCAGCACCAGAGCATAAGTACCCGAACAGGGCATCACCTCCGGGTGGTCAGCCCAGCTCCAGCTGATGGGCTTCTTAGATCAATGCATGAATTCTGGAGCACTTGAAGCAACGGTGTTCACCTCTCGGTGCTGCTGCCGTCGGCTGCACCGATCGTCCGCCATAGTAGTGAAGACGACATAGGATCCATGCTCTTCGGGGTAGTCATCTTGAATGGCGCCGACTGTTGGTCGGGCCACCAACTGCTGGGGAGGAGGAGGCGGCTGGCCAGCAGGCGAAGGGGGCAGCAGTCCTTCGCCCATGGAGATTCGGGTGAGCCTATGGCACTTCCGGGTGGTGTGGTTGGACGGCTTCGCACCGCTGTGGAACTTGCGGGGAGCATCAAGGGTCTGCTCATAGGAGAAGGCGGGTAGCCAAGCAAGCTTGCCGCCCATCTGATGCTTAGGGAGTGGTTGTCCTTCAGGTTGTCGGTCTTCCACTATTGCCACTTGCCGGATGGTGGAATCCGTCTACATGGCTTTGTGCTTGTTGTGGTTCGGCTGATGCCGCCGACTGTTGTTAGCAGCCGGCGTCCTGGGAGCCAGAGGGAGCTCTTTCCCAGAAGCGTCCACTTGCAGCTCCGACTTCATAGAGGAATCGGCAGTGGCGTATTTTTCAGCTATGATCAACATCTCGTCGAGTGTAGCAGGCTCGTCACAGAGGAGTCGGTGCTTGAGAAGGGTGCCCTCTTGGCACCTCGCAGTGAAGTACTCAATTGCTTGGACCTCGTGCACCCCTTCGCAGGAGTTGTGCAATTCAGCCCACTGCGTCAGGTAGTCGCGGGTGGACTAATCTGGGCCTTGAACGCACAGCAAAATCTAGTGGGGCTTGGGAGGCCGCTTGTAGGTGCTGGTGAAGTTGCGGATGAACACTTCGGTGATATCTACCTAGTTGTTGACGCTATAGGGCTTGAGGCTGTTAAGCCATGTCCGGGCTGTGCCCTGGAGCATGAGCGGGACATATTTCATGGCAACGCGCTTGTTGTCGTTTGCTATGCTGACGGCAGTGGAGTAGTCAACCAGCCAATCTTCCGGCTTCACGGAGCCATTGCACTTGGGCGTGTCTCTTGGGAGCGAGAACCCTTTGGGGAAGGGCTCGTCACGAATGCGAGGGCCAAAACAAGGCGTACCCATTGCATCTTCTTCTTCTAGTGCCAAGGATCAAGCAAGGCGGTCGATCCAGTGGCGGGCATCATTCTCTCCGACTCCTTCTCGGCGGCCCAGCCGGTCACTCAGGGTCGGGTGGTCAACAGGCGACGGGGAAACGCGCCTCTCCCTTCGAGGAGGTGGGGGTGGTGGATGGTCGCCCCGTCGTTCTACTGCTCGTGGGTGGCCGTCTTGGTCGCGCACGATGGTGATGCGAGTCCGGCTGCGGCTGGCAGCCGGCTCCTTGTCTCGTCTGTCGCGGGCGCCGCCTGTCGGTGTCCGGGAGGTCGCGCCATGCTCTTGGCAAAGGGGCGGGTTCTCAACCCGCTGGTTAGGCTCTTCCGCGCGACAGCCGGCTTCTTGTTGCGCGACGGCCGCATCAATAAGCTACTGAACGCGCTCTGTTATGTAGCGACGCTCCTGGGCCTCTAGACAGTCTAGCTCATTAGCTGCCACCTGGGTGGCTCGTATGTTCTCCATAGATGTGGCATAGACTGGGCGGTCTACTCCAAACATCCTGGTGACGGCGCCGCCTCGCTGTCGGACCGTGCCTACGCGGTTGGGCCCGTCAGCAATCGGCGTGCTGCCAACAGCGTGGTCAACCTCAGGCTGGAAGCCTCGGAGAGGCGTCTCATGGAAGCCAGCTTCTTGGCGTTCTCCATGATTGAGACGCGGCAAGCTTCCAGCATCTCGGCATCTGCATCTGCCGCAATGGGCGTGGACAGGTCCCTCATTACCGCTTGCAATGGATCCTGGCCGGCTCCTCCGGACGCCCCATTGTGGCTGATGACGAGCAGCTCTATAACGGTGCTGTCACCGCTCTCCGCGCGAGGGAGCGGGTCATCGATGACCACCACGTTGGTGGGGAAGCAGTCAAAGGAAGACGTGTCAGTGTCGACAAGCATCGGATCGGTGGATCCAACCGACTCCAGGTCAGTGGCGGGCTTGCTGGCGATGTGACGCTTGCCAAGAAGGTCGACGAAGCAGCTCTCGGAGCTAGCTGCTCCCACATCAGGTGCAGGCTTGGTGGAGCGGCGAACCTCGCGAACAGGATTGGCGAGGCTGGCCGCCGCGCAGGCAACTTCCGCGCCGTGCAGCGCATTGGCGCAGACATCATCGGGCGAGCCGAGCTAGCTGCACTCGCGAGGAAGAAATAGGGTTCCCGTCCAGAACAGATCTCCGGATGACGGTGCACCTAGCCCCATGGTGGGCGCCAAATGTCGGGGGTGTCGTGCGACATATGCCAACGGATGGCTTATCATGGAGGGGGCTAATAATACGTCGTCGGTACCAGGAAACGGGATAAGGCGCAAATATGCATGCCAGCGAATCTTACCCAGGTTCGGGGCTCTCCTAGGAGATAACACCCCTACTCCTGCTCTGCGGGGTCTCCGCGTGATCACTCAAACAACAATGGTGGCTACAAGCTTGCTCCTTGAGCTGTTTCTCTAGAGGGGGAAGAAGAACATGGCTAGCCCTAGCTTACTCCCTCTATATGTGTGCGGGTGGGTGTGTGAAGGTCTCCGTGAGGCTAAACCCTTTGCAGGGGTGCCCTGGGGGTTTATATAGGCCTACCCCCCGTGGGTACAATGGTAATCCAGCCGGGTATGGACCCGGCTGTCAGTGTGTATAGGTGTCGGCTTCTCCGCCGACCGCTGGGGGTCGCCGCCTGGTGGGTCCTGGTGGCTATCTCGTACTTCGCCGACAGGCCGTGCCCGCCGCTCGCGGGTCTCGCCAGCAGCTAATTACTGTGGAAATGTTGCTGATGATGAACGCTTTGTCGGGGATGGCGTGGCTACAGTGTTGCCGCCTGGCGTGCGATCACTGTAGACATTACCCGTTTCTTCTGGTTAATGGCGCACAAACTTTGAGGGAAGGAGAGGGCCGTCTGCCAGGCGTCGGCCTCCCCTTATGCCGACTGGTCCGAGTTCGCCGCCCTCTGGCTTCTCACTGTCGGGTAGGGCCTGCCGCTTGGGGTCGTACCGACAGCTCGTAGTGGGAGCATGGCCTTCTCTACCATGGTGATGTCATGCGCTGTGTGGCAATAGTGCTGCACCGGGCGAGGGATGTCCGCCCAGTACGCTGAACTGTGGCCACGCTCCGCCCTAGATTCAGGGGTGGCAGGCATCACTATAGCCATGCCCCGTCTCGTCATCATAATGTGGTACAAACTTTGAGGGCGATTGGGGCCGCCTACTAGGAGCCGGCTTCTCTGGAGGCCGCCTACTAGGAGTCGGCCTTTCTGGAGGCCGCCTGCGAGGAGCCGGCCCGCCTCGGGGCCGTCTCTTGAGCCTTGCCGTCTTCTGGCAGCCGGCCGGTTGGACCATTTGGCCGCAAAGAAGGCGGTGCTTTGGTCTTTGATTCTTGAGGGGCGCAGCCGGCCCCGATGTCTTGAAACACCATGGGAGGCAAATGAGGCTACCCGTGGTCATTTACTCCGATAGTGTGTATAATCCATGGACTCAACATTAGTCATAAAGAACTCACATACTTATTGCAAAAATCTATTAGTTATCGAAAGAAAGTATTACGTGCATGCTCCTAGGGGATAGATTGGTAGGAAAAGACCATCACTCATCCCCGACCGCCACTTATAAGGAAGACAATCAAAAAATAAATCATGCCCCGACTTCATCACATAACGGTTCATCATGCGTGCATGCTACGGGAATCACAAACTTTAACACAAGTATCTCTTAGATTCACAACTACTCAACTAGCATGACTCTAATATCACCATCTTCAAACTTCTCATAGTATTCAATGCACTTTATATGAAAGTTTTTATTATACCCATCTTGGATGCCTATCATATTAGGACTACTTTCTTAACCAAAGCAAATTACCATGCTGTTCTAGAAGACTCTCAAAATAATATAAGTGAAGCATGAGAGATCAATAATTTCCATAAAATAAAACCACCACCGTAATCTAAAAAGGTATAAGTGAAGCACTAGAGCAAAATTATCTAGCTCAAAAGATATAAGTGAAGCACATAGAGTATTCTAATAAATTCTGATTCATACGTGTCTCTCCAAAAGGTGTGTACAGCAAGGATGATTTGGGTAAACCCAAAAGAAAACACTCAAATCATACAAGACGCTCCAAGCAAAACACGTATCATGTGGTGAATAAAAATATAGCCTCAAGTAATAAAGTTACCAATAGACGAAGACGAAAGAGGGGATGCCTTCCGGGGCATCCCCAAGCTTAGGTTTTGTTTGTCCTAGAATTTTACCTTGGGGTGCCTTGGGCATCCCCAAGCTTAGTTCTTGCCAGTCCTTGTTCCAAAAACCATCAAATCTTTACCCAATACCTTGAAAACTTCACAACACAAAACTAAACAGAAAATCTCAGGAGCTCCGTTAGTATAAGAAAACAAACCACCACTTTAAGGTACTGTAATGAACTCATTCTTTATTTATATTGGTGTTAAACCTACTGTATTCCAACTTCTCTATGGTTCATACCCCCCGATACTAGCCATAGATTTATCAAAATAAGCAAACAACACACGAAAAACAGAATCTGTCAAAAACAGAAGTCTGTAGTAATCTATAGATTTTGAATACTTCTGTAACTCAAAAAATCCTGAGAAATTAGGACATCCTAAATAATGTGTATATTGATCTACTGCAGCTGCAATTGGTATTTTATCGTTCTCTGGTAAAAAACGCAAATTATTCTCGTGAGCGCATACTTTCTGGGTTTTTTTCCAGCAAGATCAAACAACCGTCATCCAAGAAGATCCTAAAGGCTTTACTTGGCACAAACACTAATTAAAACATAAAAAACACAATCATAATAGAGGATAGATGATTTATTTATTAATAAACAGTAACAAAAAGCAAGGAACAAAAATAAAATTGGGTTACCTCCCAACAAGCGCTATCGTTTAACGCCCCTAGCTAGGCATAAAAACAAGAATAGATCTTGGTATTGCCATGATAATGATAAGGCAAATCATGAAAGCTCATCTCATACTCCCTACGTTCAGCATAAAGTTTTCTTTGTGGCAAGCAAAAGTAATCAAAAGGGATAAATTTAATGGGAAAGAAGTCCCCAAGATCAAGCTCGGGAGGTATTGGTTCCTCCTTCGGCCCCTCATATTGCACAACCAATTCATCATTTTAAGCATTCTTTTGCCAAAAAGTCATGAGCCTTTGTTCAAGGGGAAAACCTAACCCATTGTCCTGGATAGCAAAATTATCATTGAGTTCAGAAATCCTGTTAACTAGAACATCTGTAGGAACCTTTTTTTAAGGTTTTCATTAAAAGCAACATGATCTAAAGATCGTAAGCGCATTATGTCTTCTTGATAAAAAAAGGATTGCTTCTATGGGAGGACGGTTGGCATCCACCCTATATTGCACAAAAATTTCATTGGCCTCTTTTATTATAAATCTGAACTCATGAGCTAAAAAGATGGTAGCTGCTCGCTTAACAGAAGAATGCTCAATATTGAAAAATTCTAGAAAAATCCTTGTATGCAAGGATGCATGTGGATAAATTGTCTTTCAAGTTCAACCATGAGCAAAGATATAGCATCCCCAAGACTACTAGTTTTATGAAGAATAGACCTGCTCATGGTGGGAAAAGCACCGACACAAGTAAAGAAATCTTGAATAACTCCTTTTCCAATATTATACCACTACCAATCCAAAACTTTTTAGTGTGTAAAATAGTAGGTTCTTCATGAGGATAATCAAAAGCATCAACGTCCCCCCATCGTTACTACTATCCTTTTCAATGATAACCTCCCCAGTTTCAGACATGATGGCAACAAAAACGTACTAAGAACGAACACCCAAAACGCAAGCGGAAAGAGGCGAACGAAAAAGGGTGAATAAAACGGCAACGGTGAAGTGGGGGAGAGGAAAACAAGAGTCAAATGGCAAATAATGTAATGCGAGGGATAAGAGTTTGTGATGGGTACTTGGTATGTCTTGACTTGAGCGTAGATCTCCCCAGGAACGGCACCAGAAATTGGTAAGTTGACGGGAGATCAAATCTTGACTTGACTTGGCGTAAACCTCCCCGGTAACGGCGCCTTCTTGCTACCTCTTGAGCATGTGTTGGTTTTCCCTTGAAGAGAAAAGGGTGATGCAGCAAAGTAGCGTAAGTATTTCCCTCAGTTTTTGAGAACGCAGGTATCAATCCAGTAGGAGACTACACGCAAAGCGCCTAGTACCTGCACAAACAAATAAGAACCTTGCAACCAAAGCGATAAAGGGGTTTTCAATCCCTTCATGGCCACTTGTAAAAGTGAGATCTGATACAGGTAATAAGATAAGTATTTTTGGTATTTTTGTATAGATTGGAACGTAAATATTGCAAAATAAATAGTAAACTAGAATTGTAGATCGGAAACTTATATGATGTAAAGTAGACCCGGGGGCCATAGGTTTCACTAGTCGTTTCTCTCAAGATAGCATATATTACGGTGGGTGAACAAATTACTGCCGAGCAATTGATAGAAGAGCGCATAGTTATGAGAATATCTAGGCATGATGATAAACATAGGCATCATGTCCGTGTCAATTAGACTGAAACGATTCTGCATCTACTACTATTAATCCACACATTAACCGCTATCCAGCATGCATCTAGAGTATTAAGTTCATAAGAACAGAGTAATGCATTAGGCAAGATGACATGATGTAGAAGGATAAACTCAAGCAATATGATATAAACTCCATCTATTTATCCTCGACGGCAACAATACAATACGTGTCGGTTCCCTTTCTGTCACTGGGATCGTGCACCGCATGATTGAACCCAAAGCTAAGCACTTCTCCCATTGCAAGAAAGATCTATCTAGTAGGCCAAACCAAACTGATAATTCGAAGAGACTTGCAAAGATATCAAATCATGCATATAAGAATTCAGAAAAGAATCAAATATTGTTCATAGATAAACTTGATAATAACCCACAATTCATCGGATCTCGGCAAACACACCGCAAAAAGTATTACATCGAATAGTTCTCCAAGAACATCAAGGAGAACTTTGTATTGAGAACCAAAGAGAGAGAAGAAGCCATCTAGCTAATAACTATGGACCCGAAGGTCTATGGTAAACTACCCACGCATCATCGGAGAGGCTATGGTGTTGATGTAGAAGCCCTGCGTGATCAAATCCCCCTCCGGCAGATCACCGGAAAAGGTCCCCAGATGGGATCTCACGGGTACAGAAGGTTGCGGCGGTGGAAAAGTGGTTTTGTGGCTCTCCTGGATGTCTTTAGGGTATAACAGTATATATAGGCAAAACAAGTAGGTCGGTGGAGCTATGAGGGGCCCACGAGGGAGGGGCGCACCGCCCTACCTCGTGGCCGCCTCGTTGCTTCCTTGACCTCCACTCCAAATCTCCTGGATTGCGTTTGTTCCAAAAAAAGATCCTCGCAAAGGTTTCATTCTGTTTGGATTCCATTTGATATTCCTTTTGTGCGAAACACTAAAATAGGCAAAAAACAGCAATTTGCACTAGGCCTTCGATTAATAGGTTAGTCCCAAAAATAATATAAAAGTGAATATTAAAGACCATTAAACATCCAAAATAGATAATATAATAGCATGGAACAATCAAAAATTATAGATACATTGCAGACGTATCAGGCATTCACATAGAGTCATATTTTTGTTCTAGTATCGATTTGTAATTTTTGAGTTGTATGTAAATTGAAGTGTGATGATCTTCATTATTAAAGAAATGTCCCATGCGAGGATAAAAAAAGGCCAAATAAAAAAAGAGGAGGCCCAAAAAGAGAAAAAAAGAAAAAAAATGAGAGAAAAAGAGAGAAGGGACAATGTTACTATCCTTTTTGCCACACTTGTGCTTCAAAGTAACACCATGATCTTCATGATAGAGAGTATATTCCAATGGTATCACTTTCATAAACTAGTGGGAATTTTTCATTATAGAACTTGGCTTGTATATTCCAATGATGGGCTTCCTCAAAAATGCCCTAGGTCTTCACGAGCAAGCAAGTTGGATGCACACCCACTTAGTTTTATTTTTGAGCTTTCATAAACTTATAGCTCTAGTGCATCCGTTGTATGGCAATCCCTACTCACTCACATTGATATCTATTAATAAGCATCTCCATAGCCAGTTGATACGCCTAGTTGATGTGATACTATCTCCTTCTTTTTGTCTACTCCACAACCACCATCTATTCCACACATAGTGCTATGTCCATGGCTCACACTCATGTATTGTGTGAAAGTTGAAAAGGTTTGAAAACATCAAAAGTATGAAACAATTGCTTGGCTTCTCATCGGGTTGTGCACGATTTGAATATTTTGTGTGATGAAGATGGAGCATAGCCAGACTATATGATTTTGTAGGGATAAGCTTTCTTTGGCCATGTTATTTTGAGAAGACATAATTATTTTGTTAGGTTGCTTGAAGTATTATTGTTTTTATGCCAGCATTAAACTTTTGTTTTGAATCTTACGATCTGAACATTCATGCCACAATAAAGATAATTATATGGATAAATATGTTAGGTAGAATTCCACATTAAAAATTCTGTTTTTATCATTTACCTACTCGAGGACGAGCAGGAATTAAGCTTGGGGATGCTTGATACGTCTCCAACTTATCTATATTTTTTTGATTGTTCCATGCTATTATACTATCTCTTTTGGATGTTTAATATGCATTAATATGCTATTTTATATGATTTTTGGTACTAACCTATTAACCTAGAGCTCAGTGCCAGTTTCTGTTTTTTCCCTGTTTTAGAGTTTCGTAGAAAAGGAATACCAAACGGAATAAAACTTCCACAATTATTTTTCTTGGACCAGAAGACACCCAGGAGACTTGGAGTGCAAGTCAGAACAGCCACGAGGCGGCCACAAGGGTGGAGGGCGCGCCCCGACCATGTGGGCTCCTGGTGACCCCCTGACCTAGATCTTCCTCCTATATATTCACATACACCCCGAAAACTTCCATGGGAACCACAAAACCACTTTCCCACCACCACAACCTTCTGTACCCGTGAGATCCCATCTAGGGACCTTTTTCGGCATCGTGCCAGAGGGGGATTCGATCATGGCGGGCTTCTACATCAACACCATTGCCTCTGCGATGAAGCTTCTCACAGACCTACGGGTCCATAGCTAGTAGCTAGATGGCTTCTTCTCTCTCTTTTCTTGATTCTCAATACCATGTTCTCCTCGATGTTCTGGAGATCTATTCGATGGAATACTCTTTTGCGGTGTGTTTGCCGAGATCCGATTAATTGTGGATTTATGATCATCTTATCTAAGAATATTATTTGAATCTCCTCTGAATTCTTATATGCATGATTTGATGTCTTTGCAACTCTCTTTGAACTATCGATTTGGTTTGGCCAACTAGATTGGTTTTTCTTGCAATGGGAGAAGTGCTTAGCTTTGGGTTCAATCTTGCGGCGTCCTTTCCTAGTGAAAGTAGGGGCAACAATGCACATATTTTATTGTTGCCATCGAGGATAACAAGATGGGGTTTTAATCATATTGCTTGAGTTAATTCCGCTACATTATGTCATCTTACTTTATGCATTACTCTATTCTTATGAACTTAATACTCTAGATGCAGGCAGGAGTCGGTCGATGTGTGGAGTACTAGTAGTAAATGCAGAATCATTTCGGTCAACTTGACACGGACGTGATGCCTATATTCATGATCGTTGCCTTAGATATCGTCCTAACTTTGCGCTTTTCTATCAATTGCTCGGCAGTAATTTGTTCGCCCACCGTACTAATTTCTATCTTGACATAAGCCTCTAGTGAAACCTAGGGCCCCCGGGTCTATTTTCCATCATATAATTTTCCGATCAATGATTTTAGTTTCTGGTTTACTTTCTTTGCAATCTTTTACTTTCCGTTCCATAAACCAAAAATACCAAAAATGTTACTTTACAGTTTATCCATCTCTATCAGATCTCACTTTGCAAATAACCATGAAGGGATTGACAACCCCTTATCGCGTTGGGTGCAAGTTGGTGTTTCTTTGTGCAGTTATTCGATGGCTTGTCGCATTGTCTCCTACTGGATTGATACCTTGGCTATCAAAACTGAGGGAAATACTTACTCTACTTTGTTGCATCACCCTTTCCTCTTTAAGGGAAAAACCAACGCAAGCTCAAGAGGTAGCAATCATATGTATTGGTAATTTGGTATTGTGGTATTGTTTGTCGATTTCATAAAGGAGTAACTTGGAGCCTGAACTCACAGACAAATCATTACATTGGGCGATTTCGGTAGAACTGCACAAAAAGATTAGATGGACAGATACTTACGTTGCTGTTATGTACTCCAAAGTTCACTGAGACAAGCATCGATGTTGACAAGAAGTAGCGCCAGAGTGAACGCCAACAATATTGCTTGGTGCATAGCCCAAAAAACGCAGTCTAGTCTTTGGTCCCAACTTGTGACTTTTGGTTATCAGCACATATGGTAGCGAACTGTATGGCATGGAGTCTAAAGATTCCAGACAAGTTGATTGAGACATATATTCATCTGGCACTTAATCAGTCTACATGCCAGGGATGCTCCATTTCAGTTGAACTGCATAAAAAATTTGGGTGGTTCATTTTATTGACCGCCTCCTTTCTTGTCTGCAATGTAGAATTTTCATGAGCTATGGGACCAAGATGAGCTAGTAAACTAGTAGGTTGAAAGTAGTGCCCAAGTTTCTCAAACCCCCCTCAGCATCGAGGCCAATATCTCGAGGATAAACCTACAAGTAAAGTTTAGATTGTTTGTGATGCCTCTTTTGTAATCGAAAGTTTACTCGTACAAGCATTAACTTTAGCAAGAAGTATGAACGCCATTTACCAGTCTGTACCCTACATAATTAAAGTTTGTCCATGGATGATATTGGCTGCGATCTTAGTCATTTGGACGCATAAACATGTCGAACATGTGTATTTCTGAATCTTTTTGTGAATTATCTATGAATATTGTCTTGTGATCTATCAATCATTTGGATGCATAGACATGCTGAACTTCTGTATATATGA
The DNA here is from genome assembly GCA_034509565.1 of Triticum monococcum. Lineage (NCBI taxonomy): Eukaryota > Viridiplantae > Streptophyta > Magnoliopsida > Poales > Poaceae > Triticum > Triticum monococcum. Next base: position 152,772,186 of record CM067843.1, on the reverse strand, counting down.
ATCTTTTAATTTGTTGATTGTGAATGTTGGACATGAATATGAACGTGTCCTGTGAACCTGAGTTTGGTACGAATGTTTACCTTTTCTGTTGTACTTGTATGTGAACTTGTTAGAATGTCTACTGTGGGATTGTGACGCGTGAGTGTCAATGGCAGACCTTCTTCCCAAGAAGAATTGCACCTACTTGTTAGGGTAGCAACGACACATCAGCTCTTTTTTATCTTTTGCTCTGTCTTCTCCCCTCCCCCTATCAACCCCTGCCGTAATGTTTTCGGCCTCAAACCAAACAAAGTATTGCATTGTTTTTGGGTCTTGATGAAAAATCAAGTGTTGCTTTCTATAGGTTGGCCCGCCCAGCAAATGGATTGCTAGTCCACCACGGACTAGGAGGCTAAAAATACAAGTTGTACGGTGCAGAGGCAAGTAAAAACGCCATCGAGAGCCATCCACTGAAAAAAAATCGTGTCTGATGTGCTTCTTCAGTCACGCCGCCGGCCCCCTCTTTAATCCAGTTCGCTCCATTCCCCAACCAGCAGCATGGGACGGATGTTTATTTCCCCCTCGCGCTGCCGGGGGATTGAAGAAGCATGACATCGAATCCAACACCGGTGATGGCTGCTTGTCCAAGTGATTTTCAGATAAGAACTACATGTTTCAGAGGCAGAGCATTTAAATCAACACGCACTTTTCAGACATGGATAACAGAATTTCGGAAATTTTATTCATGGTAAAAAATGGAACTAACAACAAGTTAACATCATGTTGATCAACATTCATGTATAACACATCTTCATATGCCGCAAAGTCAAAAAGATGTGCTATTTTCAAAATGGCAAGAAAATGTTGAGTGTGCGAAAAACTAGGTAAACTAAGGAAGGAATTTTGGCAAGTGTTAGATATTTTTCAAATGCAGCAGTTGGAAACGAACCTGGGCAGTACAAATCTTGGGTGAGAGGGTTGCAGCCACCAGGCTAGTGCGGTATGTTCGAAAGAATGAAGGTGTCTTCCCCGGCTCCGGTTCTTTCCCGTCCATGTGCGCTCGCCGTGGTGCCGTCGTATGCCGTTGTCAACAAGCTCAACAAACGAGAGGAATCTGGAGAGGACTGTACACCGAGAGGCTGACAATGGTTACCCACTAGGTCCAAGCCATACGCAAGCAAATGCCTCATTGGAAAAAAATTCTTCCTCCTAATTGTATACTGACATTGGGGCCCACGGGTTTGTCAACCTAGTCAATAAACGAAATAAATTTCCAATGGTGATTGTCATTGGGGAGCTTTTTTAATGGGTATCGGGGATCTTTTTTGTGTGGGAATGGGGCATCGGGGATCAAGCTAGGCCTAGGTATTGTTTTTAACATGTGTAGCCCACGACATATGAGACAGTGGTTTCAACTTATATTTTGAGTTCCATCTTGTACGTACCGGCCTATGGGCCTCCCAGCGAAGGTTTTAATTTTTCTTAAACATGGGCAGCCCAATGTATTTTTTAATAAAACGCAGACCTCTGTTCTACTTATCTATATATAAAATAATAATGCAATGTCCAATTTATGTTTTCCCTTCTAACCACATTATATATATTTATTATTATTATTGTATATTTAACAGAGACTTATATACATAATAAAAACATCCCATGTCTTATTAACTTATAAATGTAAATGTTTAACAGAAATTGGCAAGGAAAATCCGAGTTGTTTTTGACTAACATGCAAGGAAAATCCTGGTGATTGCGTACAAAAGTGCGAAGATTTTAAAGACCAATATAATAATAACGCGCTCATTTTTCTTCTGCAGCAGGGCCTCCTAGGCTTCGCTGGAGGTCTCCGTTTCTGGGAATGGGGCCCTGACCCGCGGCTGGAAAATGTTTGCCCGCGCGCGCGGCCTGGGCCGGTGGTGCACCCTGTACTTCAAGTTTGATGGCGACGCCACCCTCTACGTGAGGGTGTTCGGGGAAGATTGTTGCCGTGCTGGGTGCTACCCTAAAGAAGACGACCGCGGCCGCCTGCCCAGCCCCGGTACTGACCAGGATGAAGACGGCGACAGGCGTACAGGTGGCGGTGCTCAGGGTTCGCTGAGCTTCGGCGAATCCCTCTCAGGCAGCAGCTCCTCCAGCGGTGGCTGTGACCAGCCCCCGCGCCATCGCGCCCGCCTGGGTGAAGGTAGCGGGTCAGCCCACCGTCACGCCCCGGCGAAGCGAGAGGAGGGATCCGCCTGAGCCCCGGGAGCAGCTCGAACCCTCGCTGTGGGTTGGTGCAGGACGAATTGCGCCCATTTTGTTTTCCTTCTTTCGTTGCGCAAAAATAGAAGGTAGTATAGGGCCCTGCGCGGGCGTGTTAGAACTGCTGCTGTTAACCATCGCGCTGCTTCCGCTATTTCTGCGCTGTGTTTCCGCGCCATGCACCCATGTCCGGGAATTATTTTAGCTCGGTGGGGCTTGACGCGGCCCTCGCCTCCCGAGGCCATGGCCTCGCTGTGCGCTTCGTGCCCTACAATGATTAGTAGGAGGGGTAACTTTCGGTCTCGGTTGTGAGGGCGATCGGCCCAGGTCCTACGCTTGTGTCGCGATGCCCGTGGGGCATGGACTGGGAGGGGTGCTCCCGCAGAGGGCTCGGATAGGAAAGCTCCAAGCGATCCGGGCAGAAAACACTTGCGAGGGCGCCCGCGAACCTCCCTCGCGAGACTTGTGCGAGAGAAAATGAGGCAAGCGAGTGAAAAAGGTAAAGAGTCACAAGCGAGGAACGTCAACAACTTCAATAAAACATCAAACGGGAATAAACAAGCCAACTGCAGAAAGCAAATGGAAAAGCCGCATCCGGCACCTATTCTAGTCTTCGACGTCTTCTCACCAGCACGGAGCTAAGTGCTGCCACTGGGCGTGGGCGGGAGCCCCCGAGGCCCAAGGGCGGCACTCCGGAGACTCCGGGGCGTGTACAGCCCCACTCATTATTACGTGAGAGTGTCACGGGCGGCGAGCTTCACAGGCATTGGCGTTCTTAACAGGCACTGAGCCTTTCTCGAAATGCGGCAGATTCACAGGCATTGGCCTTCTTCACAGGCATTGGGCCTTTCCAAAACACATCAGCTTCACAGGCATTTTCCTTCTTCATAGGCACCGGGCCTTTCCCAAAACACGGCAGCTTCACAGGCATTTGCCTTCTTCACAGGCACCAGGCCTTTCCCAAAAGAGGGCAGCTTCACAGGCATTTGCCTTCTTCACAAGCACCGGGCCTTTCCCAAAACACGGCAGTGTCACAGGCATTTTCCTTCTTCACAGGCTCCGGGCCTTTCCCAAAACACGGCAGCTTTGCAGGCATTTGCCTTCTTCACAGGCACCGGGCCTTTCCTAGATGCTAGGCCTCGCTCAGGGATAGAACCCCTGGAGATGTTGAATGTTCCACGCGTTCTGGATGGGTACCCCCTCCGTGGTCTCCAAGCATGCGGAGCCAGGCCTGGAGACATGAACAACCTTGAATGGGCCCTCCCATATGGGAGAGAGCTTGTGCAGCCCCTCCCTGGAGAGAACCCGTCTAAGTATGAGATCCCCTACCTCAAGAGTTCTGGGGCAGATGTTGCGGCATTGGTATCGTTGCAGCGCCTATTGATACCTTGCCGCTTGCAGCGCGGCTTCTCGGCAGCGTTCCTCCCCCAGCACGAGATCCATCCCCCGCAAGGCGTCCTGCTGCGTCTCATCGAACACCAGGACCCGTGCGGAGCGACGCCTGACCTCGTGAGGGAGAACAGCCTCTGCTCCGTAGACGAGGAAGAACGGGGTCTCGCCAATCGGCTTGGTCGCAGTTGTGCGGATCGACCACAGCACAGACTAGAGCTCGTCGTACCAGCCCCTGCCACAGGTCTCCAGCTTCTTCATAAAGGTCCTGGCTTTGAGGCCCCTCAGGACCTCCGCGTTGGCTTGCTCGGCCTGGCCATTGCTCCGGGGGTGTGCTACCGAAGCATAGCATATCTGTGTTCCAAGGTTAGCACAGTATGTTTTGAAGAGATTACTGGTAAATTGTGAACCGTTGTCGGTGATGATGCGGTTGGGCACCCCAAATCGGCTCACAAGGCCCTTGATGAACTTGACGCGGAGCTTGCCGGGATTGTGCGGACGGCTTCCACCTCAGCCCACTTGGCGAACTTGTCCACATCGACGTAGAGGTAGCGATAGCCCCCTGGCGCCTGAGGAAACGGGCCCAGAATGTCCAGCCCCCAAACTGCGAACGGCCATGAGAGGGGTATACTATGTAGACCCCCCGCAGGCTGATGGATATGCTTAGCGTGAAACTGGCAGGCCTCGCAAGCCTTCACCGGCTCAACGGCGTCGATGAGCGTCGTGGGTCGGTAGAATCCACTACGGACCGCCTTGTCGACGAGGGTTCGTGACGACGAGTGGTGCCCGCAGTCTCCTCCGTGTATGTCCGCTAGTAGCTCCTTCCCTTGCTCTCGGGAGATGCAACGTAGGGACACGTCATTTGGGCGCTTCCTGTAGAGCTCTCCATCCTTGATGCAATAAGCTGTGGCCTGCCGCGCCACACGTTCCGCTTCCTCCTCGTTCTCCGGTAGAGTCCCTTGCATCAGGTAATTCTTGAGCTCCGGGATCCAACACCCTTCCTGAGGCTCAAACGCTAGGAGCAGGCGTGCCCCTGAGGCCGGGCCGCAGACCGGGGCTCCTGAGGCAGGCGGCTGAGGGAGCTCCTCCCTTGGTTGCACCATGCTTGACAGTGACGGCACCGCCGAGGGTTTGAAGAGCCGCTCCTCGAAGACGCCTGGCTCCTGGGGCAGCCGCCGAGATGCCCTCTTGGCAATGTCATCAGCTTCCTGATTGGTGCCCCGAGGCACGTGTTGCAACTCCAGCCCCCAAAACTGTTTCTCCATATTGCGAACCTCAGCGAGGTAGGCATCCATGTGCTCGTCCTTTGGCTCGTATATCTTGTTGGAGAAGTTGATGAGGAGCTGCGAATCGCCCTTGATGATGAGGCGCTCTACCCCTAAGGCAATTGCGGCCTTCAAGCCTGCTATTAGGCCTTCGTACTCTGCTATGTTGTTGGAGACCTTTTCTCTGTGCTGGAAGCAGAGTTGTACGACGTAGTAGAGTTTGTCCTAGGTAGGGGATACAAGCACTGCGCTAGCTCCCGTAATGTGTCGGGAGAACGCCCCATCGAAGTAAATGACCCAGCCGTCCGGTGCTTCACTTCCCGGGGAAAGTGACCGGTCTTCGCCTACCTCGAGACCCGGCGCTTTTGCCCATTCTGCCACGAAATCCGCAAGTGCGGCTCCCTTGATGGCTCTGGTCATACTGAACTCTAGCTGAAATGCCTGTAGTTCAATGTTCCATTCAGCGACCCTCCCAGCTGAGTTATGTTCCTGAGTACTCTCTCCAAGGGGTATGCTGAGATGACTTTTATGCGATGGCCATGGATGTAGTGGCGCAGCTTGCGTGAGGCCACTAGTAGCGCGAGGAGGAGCTTTTGAGGCATGGGGTACCGTGCCCTTGCGTCCCGTAGCACCGTCTGACGAATTACACGGGATGCTCGATGAGGTTGAGGGTGCTGGCGCAGCTTGCGTCCTCCAGAGGTCGAGGCGTCTCTTGAGATGTCGGAGCCCCCAGTGCTTGGTCGCCTGAAGAGGCCTCTCCTGCTCCGGGAGCGTTCTCCTACTGCGGCTGTTCCTTTCCGGCTACGGTTGCGGCCTTCGCGAGGCCCTCCCGGCTCTACTTTGCTTTAGTTCGGACGGTCGATGCGGCCTTGGCACAGGGCTCCTCCCCGACCGCCACCAGGGCTGCGCTAGCGGAGTAGGGGGTGGCCGCAAGGTAGAGCACTAGGGGCTCCCGAGGACGCAGAGCTACCATCACTGGTGAGCTGGTAAGGTACCTCTTGAGGTCTTGGAATGCCTTGTTGGCCTCTTCTGTCCATTCGAAGGGGCCGTTTTTCTTCATTAGCTTGAAGAAGGGCAGCGCTTGTTCCCCCAGCTTGGAGATGAAGCGCCCCAGCGCGGTTACACACCCGGTGAACTTCCGCATTTCTCTGAGGGTCCTTGGCGGGCTCATGTCTTCGACTGTCTTGACCTTCTCCAGGTTGGCCTCGATGCCCCTGTGGGACATGAGGAAACCCAGGAGCTTGCCTGAGGGAACTCCAAACACGCACTTCTCTGGGTTGAGCCGTAGGTCCACTTCATTCAGGCTCGCAAAGGTTTCTTCCAGGTCCTATATCAGTGTTCTTGCCTCACGAGACTTCACCACAATGTCATCGACGTAAGCTTCAGCGTACCTCCCGAGTTGCCGGCCTAAGGCGATGTGCATCAGCCGCTGAAAGGTCGCGCCTACGTTGCGCAACCCAAATGGCATGCACGTATAGTAGTACACTCCACACGGGGTCAGGAAAGCCGTCTTCTCCATGTCTTCTACCGCCATCTTGATCTGGTGATAGCCCGAGAAGGCATCTAGGAAGCACAATAGGTCACACTCTGCGGTGGAGTCGACTATCTGGTCAATGCGGGGGAGCGGAAATGGATCCTGCGGGCAGGCCTTGTTGAGGTTGGTGAAGTCGACACACATGCGCTCCTTTCCTCCCTTTTTTGGCACAACGACCAGGTTAGCCAACCAATCAGGGTAGCGGACCTCGCAGATAACTGCTGCTGCCTCTAGCTTCCGGGTCTCTTGAATGATGAAAGCCCGTTTCACAGTGGAGTGCCGCCTTGCCTTCTGCTTCACAGGGCGCACATTAGGGCACACGTTGAGGTGATGCTCAATCACTTTCCTTGGGACCCCTGCTAACTGATCAGGTTCCCACGCGAACACCTTCTTGTTCGCACGCAGGAACCTCACCAGGGCCTCCTCCTTCTCGGGCTCGAGGTTGGCCCCTATGGTGAAAGTGGCGCTAGTGGACCCATCCTCGTCAACTGGTACCTGCTTGGTTTCTGCCTTGTCCTGGGTGAATAGCTGCTTCTTTTTAGCCAGTGCAACCCCCTTGGGCTCAAGGGCATCGGTGCTAGTGGGCTGTGCCACCGCGGCCGCCCTGAAAACAAGCTGGAGCACCTGCAGTGCATCCCTTGTGTCTCCTGACACGGTGAGGACGCCGCTGCTCCCAGGCATCTTCATGAGGTTGTACGCCGGGTGAGTTGCTGCCATGAACCGATCCAAGGCTGGATAGCCGAGGATAGCATAGTAGGGGAGGCCAATGGGGGCGATGTCGAAGTCGATCAGCTCCGTGCGGAAGTTGTCGCAGGTGCCGAAGGTCACTGGGAGGCGGATCTGTCCCAAGGAGGCGGTGGAACCGGCTCCGACGCTCGAGAAAGGCTTGCTGGGTTGGAGCCGCTCCAGTGGCACGTGGAGGAGGCTGAAGGCCTCCACCGAGAGTACGTTGAGGCCAGCACCACCGTCGATGAGGGTCCTGGTGACGGCCACTTGGCAGATGGTGGGGGTGCACAGCATGGGGAGCGCGCCCGAACCGATGGGGTTGAAGGGGTGATCCTCTGAGTCAAAGGTTAGATCAACCTCGGGCGCCACCCAGCCCCGGGGGACTTCTCGGCGCTTGGAGGCTGTGCTGATCTGGCGGGTGAACGGCTTGACGTGACGGCTCGAGGGTGGTGCCTGGGAGCCACCCAGGAGAGCTGCGACGACGGGCGGCGCCGCTGCGGCAAAACAGGTGAGGAAGAGGTCGCGCAGCTCCTCCCAGGAGGTGACAAAAGCCGTCGGCAGGTGGAGGAGCCACGCGTGCGGGACACCGGTGAGGGCCATGGGTAACCAGTTGGCCATCCCCCGGTTGTCGCCCCCGGCCCTGAGGACGACCTCCTCGTACGCCAGCAGGAAGATCATCGGGTCCGTCGCGCCGTTGTAGCGCAGCGGCATCTCGGGCTTGAACTGGTGCGGCCACTACACCTGTCGCAAGGTGGGGGCCAAGGCCCGGAGCCCCCTGGCCCCAGTGCTGGCATCCGTTGCTGGAGCGCGCTGCGCGTTGTCCGCCATTAGGGCGGGATGCGATGTTGGGGGAGAGCGGGTCGTCAGGAGGGAGAACTCCGGTGCACCCCCTACCTGGCGCGCCAAATGTCGGATTTCGGGTTCCAGCAAACCCTTGAGGTTTGAACACTGGGGTGCGCGTGGAGATCTCTCCCCTATCAACCTACGTCCAATCTCCTCGTGTGATCTAAGCTGGAAACAACGAACAACACAAGGGACTCGAGGTTTATTCTTGTTCGGGCCACCGTTGTGGTGTATCACCCCACTCTAGTGAGTGGTGTGGTGGATTGCCTCAGGGGCTAATGATGAATAGTACAAGGGAAGAACTGCCTTGCGAGAGGTGTTCTTGAGCTGGTGCGATGAACTGCTTGGGTGAGTTCAGTCGCCTCTCTCTCTCTCTCTACTAGGGCTCTATCAGATCTCTCGATGTCCCTCTACTCTGTGGTGGCTAGCCCTATTTATAGAGGCCCTGGGCCTCTCCCCAAATAATGAGTGGGACGGGCGCCAACAATTGGCCATTTCGAAGGGGAACATCTAGTACAAGTTATCCTGACCAAAGGTGGTCTTCGGCTGCCAAGAGCACTGGTGATGACGCCGTCTTGGGCTCCATGGTGACCTCCGTCCTGCCGCTCTGCTGGTCTTGGTCTCGTTGCACCGGAATGGTAACCTTTACCCGATGCCTTGGCCTGTGCTTGCCCCCGTTGCACCAAAGGAGAAACAAGGACACTGCGCAGGCCGGCGCCCGCCTAGCGCCCGCCTGGCCTCAATCGTCATGGCTTGCGTCACGGGCTCCTCGCGAGGTACCCCTGCCTTGATCTCTCTGCCTCCTTGCGAGCCTGCCTGATGTGGCTGCCTCTGAGGAAGCTTCCGGTTGTCCGCCCCGCGAGGCTTGGCCCCTCGCGAGGGTCTTGAGCTTGAGCTGATGAAGATGGCACGCCGCAGGCCGCAGGCAGGCAAGTCTGGGGACCCCCGTTCCTAGAACGCCGATAGTAAATACATGAAAGTAAAAGATATGCCCTTCGTAGAGGGAAGTAGAGGTTTTCGTCCTCCTTTTGATTTTGTATGTGCAAACCCTTAATGCAAAGGAACATCACATTGTATTGCCCTTTGTGATAGCAACGTTGATTATGCAGACCGTCACTTCTCTTTCTTTAGCATCATCACAAGTTCGTACAACACTTATTTTCCCTTACAATAAAAGATCATACATATTTATGAGCAATTTTTATTGCTTTTTTCACCGATGACAACTTGAAGGTTCTTATCCAATCCATAGGTAGATATGGTGGACACTCATGGCAAGAAAACTAGGTTTAAGGGTTTTCGGTGCACAAGTAGTATCTCTACTTAGTATAAATTTTTCGCTAGCAAAAGATCCTAAGCAAGCACCACATGTTGGAGGATCCATAACAATATAACTTCTATACAAATATACCCAAACATAACTCATTATGTTGTCTTCCTTGTCCAACATCAACAAATTTGCGTAAGTTTGAAAATAATTAATGGGGCTCACAATCATAGAAGATGTCCAAGATAGTATAATTATATGTGAAATCTCTCTTCCTTGAATATTCTTTCATTAATTGTTCGGGTGACTAATGTGGTGTTTGCTAACTTTCAATAAATTTTAGCACCTATACTTCTTATATGTGAAGTCATTACTCCCCATGGGATAAGCATAAAAAACATATATAATTTCAGATTTATGATATTCAATTCATTCAACCATTCACTAATAGGATATAAGTGAAGCACGAGAGTAAATGACAAAACTACTCCAAAAAGATATAGGTGAAGATCAATGCGTGGTCAAGTAGTTAAATAGCCATGTGAGGACTCTCGCTCATTCAAGATTTCAAATCTAATGATTTTACTCAAACAACTAGTAAAATGAAAGTACGCTCCAAGCAAAACACATATCATGTGACGAATAAAAATATAGCTATGAGTAAGGTATACCTATAGTTTTAAAGATGAAAGAGGGGATGCTTTCCGGGGCATCCCCAAGATTAGGAGCTTGAGTGTTCCTTGAATATTACCTTGAGGTGGCTTGGCCATCCCCAAGCTTAGGGTTTTTTGAAGGAAATATGCCCTAGAGGCAATAATAAAGTTGTTATTTATTTCCTTATATCATGATAAATGTTTATTATTCATGCTAGAATTGTATTAACCGGAAACATAATACATGTGTGAATACATAGACAAATAGAGTGTCACTAGTATGCCTCTACTTGACTAGCTCGTTGATCAAAGATGGTTAAGTTTCCTAGGCATTGACATGGGTTGTCATTTGATTAAAGGGATCACATCATTAGGAGAATGATGTGATTGACATGACCCATTCCGTTAGCTTAGCACACGATCGTTTAGTATGTTGCTATTGCTTTCTTCATGACCTATACATGTTCCTATGACTATGAGATTATGCAACTCCCGTTTACCGGAGGAACACTTTGTGTGCTATCAAACGTCACAACATAACTGGGTGATTATAAAGGTGCTCTACAGGTGTCTCCGAAGGTAGTTGTTGGGTTGGCGTATTTCGAGATTAGGATTTGTCACTCCGATTGTCGGAGAGGTATCTCTGGGCCCTCTCGGTAATGCACATCACTTAAGCCTTGCAAGCGTTGTAGCTAATGAGTTAGTTGCGCGATGATGTATTAGGGAAGGAGTAAAGAGATTTGCCGGTAACGAGATTGAACTAGGTATTGAGATACCGACGATCGAATCTCGGGCAAGTAACATACCGATGACAAATGACAAAACTAACTCATTAGGATATAAGTGAAGCATTCACTCATAGGATATAAGTGAAGCACGAGAGTAAATGACAAAAGTACTCCAAAAAGATATAGGTGAAGATCAATGCGTGGTCAAGTAGTTAAATAGCTATGTGAGGACTCTCTCTCATTCAAGATTTCACATCTAATGATTTTACTCAAACAACTAGTAAAATGAAAATACACTCCAAGCAAAACACATATCATGTGACGAATAAAAATATAGCTACGAGTAAGGTATACCTATAGTTTTGAAGATGAAAGAGGGGATGCTTTCCGGGGCATCCCCAAGATTAGGAGCTTGAGTCTTCCTTGAATATTACCTTGAGGTGGCTTGGGCATCCCCAAGCTTAGAGTTTTTTTAAGGAAATATGCCCTAGAGGCAATAATAAAGTTATTATTTATTTCCTTATATCATGATAAATGTTTATTATTCATGCTAGAATTGTATTAACCGGAAACATAATACATGTGTGAATACATAGACAAACAGAGTGTCACTAGTATGCCTCTACTTGACTAGCTCGTTGATCAAAGATGGTTAAGTCTCCTAGCCATTGACATGGGTTGTCATTTGATTAACGGGATCACATCATTAGGAGAATGATGCGATTGACATGACCCATTTCGTTAGCTTAGCACATGATTGTTTAGTATGTTGCTATTGCTTTCTTCATGACTTATACATGTTCCTATGACTATGAGATTATGCAACTCCCATTTACCGGAGGAACACTTTGTGTGCTACCAAATGTCACAACGTAACTGGGTGATTATAAAGGTGCTCCACAGGTGTCTCCGAAGGTACTTGTTGGGTTGGCGTATTTCGAGATTAGGATTTGTCACTCCGATTGTCGGAGAGGTATCTCTGGGCCCTGTCGGTAATGCACATCACTTAAGCCTTGCAAGCACTGCAACTAATGAGTTAGTTGCGGGATGATGTATTACGGAAGGAGTAAAGAGACTTGCCGGTAACGAGATTGAACTAGGTATTGAGATACCGACGATCGAATCTCGGGCAAGTAACATACTGATGACAAATGGAATAACGTATGTTATTATGCGTTCTGACCGATAAAGATCTTCCTAGAATATGTAGGAGACAATATGAGCATCCAGGTTCCGCTACTGGTTATTGACCGGAGACATGTCTCGGTCATGTCTACATAGTTCTCGAACCCGCAGGGTCCGCATGCTTAACATTACGATGACAGTTATATTATGAGTTTATATGTTTTGATGTACCGAAGGTTGTTCAGAGTCCCGGATGTGATCACGGACATGACGAGGAGTCTCGAAATGGTCGAGACATGAAGATTGATATATTGGAAGCCTATGTTTGGATATCGGAAGTGTTCCGAGTGAAATAGTGATTTTACCGGAGTACCGGAGGGGTTACCGGAACCCCCTGGAGGCTATTGGGCCTTATGGGCCCAAGTGGAGGAAGAGGAGAGGCGGCCAAGGGGCAGCCGCGCGCCCCTCCCCCCCAACTCCGAATTGGACAAGGAGGGGGCGGTGCCCCCCCCCCTTTCCTTTCCCCTCTCTCCTCCTTCCCCCCAAGTCCTAGTCCAACTAGGAAAAAGGAGGGAGTCCTACTACCGGTGGGAGTAGGACTCCTCCGGCGCGCCCTCTCCCATGGCTGTCCGCACCCCCCCTTGCTCCTTTATATACGGGGGCAGGGGGCACCCTAGAGACACAACAATTGATCATTGATCTCTTAGCTATGTGCGGTGCCCCCCTCCACCATAGTCGACCTCGATAATACTGTAGCGGTGCTTAGGCGAAGCCCTGCGTCGGTAGAACATCAACATCGTCACCACACCGTCATGCTGACGAAACTCTCCCTCAACACTCGGCTGGATCAGAGTTCGAGGAACGTCATCGGGCTGAATGTATGCTGAACTCGGAGGTGCCGTACGTTCGGTACTTGATCGGTCGGATCATGAAGACGTACGACTACATCAACCGTGTTGTGCTAATGCTTCCGCTTTCGGTCTACGAGGGTACGTGGACAACACTCTCCCCTCTCGTTGCTTTGCATCACCATGATCTTGCGTGTGCGTAGGAATTTTTTTGAAATTACTACGTTCCCCAACAGTGGCATCCGAGCCTGGTTTTATGCGTTGATATTATATGCACGAGTAGAACACAAGTGAGTTGTGGGTGATATAAGTCATACTGCTTACCAGCATGTCATACTTTGGTTCGGCGGTATTGTTGGATGAAGCGGCCCGGACCGACATTACGCTTATGCTTACGCGAGACTGGTTCTACCGACGTGCTTTGCACACTTGTGGCTGGCGGGTGTTAGTTTCTCCAACTTTAGTTGAACTGAGTGTGGCTACGCCCGGTCCTTGCGAAGGTTAAAACAGAACCAACTTGACAAACTATCGTTATGGTTTTGATGCGTAGGTAAGAACGGTTCTTGCTAAGCCCGTAGCAGCCACGTAAAACTTGCAACAACATAGTAGAGGACGTCTAACTTGTTTTTGCAGGGCATGTTGTGATGTGATATGGTCAAGACGTGATGCTATATTTTATCGTATGAGATGATCATGTTTTGTAACCGAGTTATCGGCAACTCGCAGGAGCCATATGGTTGTCGCTTTATTGTATGCAATGCAATCACCCTGTAATGCTTTACTTTATCACTAAGCGGTAGCGATAGTCATAGAAGCATAAGATTGGCGAGACGACAACGATGCTACGATTGAGATCAAGGTGTCGCACCGGTGATGATGGTGATCATGGAGGTGCTTCGGAGATGGATATCACAAGCACAACATGATGATGGCCATATCATATCACTTATATTGATTGCATGTGATGTTTATCTTTTCATGCATCTTATCTTGCTTTGATTGACGGTAGTATTATAAGATGATCTCTCACTAAATTTCAAGATAAAAGTGTTCTCCCTGAGTATGCACAATTGCCAAAGTTCTTCGTGCCCAGACACCACGTGATGATCGGGTGTGATAAGCTCTACATCCATCTACAACGGGTGCAAGCCAGATTTGCACATGCAGAATACTCAGGTTAAACTTGACGAGCCTAGCATATGCATATATGGCCTCGGAACACTGAGACCGAAAGGTCGAGCGTGAATCATATAGTAGATATGATCAACATATTGATGTTCACCATTGAAAGCTACTCCATCTCATGTGATGATCGGTTATGGTTTAGTTGATTTGGATCACGTGATCACTTAGAGGATTAGAGGGATGTTTTTCTAAGTGGGAGTTCTTAAGTAATATGATTAATCGAACTTAAATTTATCATGAACTTAGTACCTGATAGTATCTTGCTTATCTATGTTTGATTGTAGAGAGATGGCCCGTGATGTTGTTCCATTGAATTTTAATGCGTTCCTTGAGAAAGCAAAGTTGAAAGATGATAGTAGCAATTACACGGACTGGGTCCATAACTTGAGGATTATCCTCATTGCTGCACAGAAAAATTATGTCGTGGAAGCACCCCTGGGTGCCAGGCCTGCTGCTGATGCAACTGACGATGTTAAGAACGTCTGGCACAGCAAAGCTGATGACTAGTCGATAGTTCAATGTGCCATGCTTTACGGCTTAGAACCGGGACTTCAACGATGTTTTGAACGTCATGGAGCATACGAGATGTTCCAACAGTTGAAGTTAATATTTCAAGAAAATGCTCGGATTGAGAGATATAAAGTCTCCAATAAGTTCTATAGCAGCAAGATGGAGGAGAATAGTTCTGTCAGTGAGCATATACTCAAGATGTCTGGGTATTGTAATCACTTGATTCAACTGGGAGTTAATCTTCCGGATGATAGCGTCATTGACACAATTCTCCAATCACTTCCACCAAGCTACAAGAGCTTCGTGATGAACTATAATATGCAAGGGATGGATAAGATAATTCCCGAGCTCTTCGCAATGCTAAAGGCTGTGGAGGTAGAAATCAAGAAGGAGCATGAAGTGTTGATTGTCAATAAGACCGCTAGTTTCAAGAAGAAGGCCAAAGGGAAGAAGAAGGGGAACTTTAAAAAGAACAGCAAGCAAGTTGCTGCTCAAGAGAAGAAACCCAAGTCTGGGCCTAAGCCTGAAACTGAGTGCTTCTACTGCAAGTAGACCGGTCACTTGAAGCGGAACTGCCCCAAGTATTTGGCGGATAAGAAGGATGGCAAGGTGAACAAAGGTATATGTGATATACACGTTATTGATGTGTACCTTACTAGAGCTCGCAGTAGCACCTGGGTATTTGATACTAGTTCAGTTGCTAATATTTGCAACTCGAAACAGGGACTACGAATTAAGCGAACACTGGCAAAGGACAAGGTGACGATGCGCGTGGGAAATGGTTCCAAAGTCGATGTGATCGCGGTCGGCATGCTACCTCTACATCTACCTTCGGGATTAGTATTAGACCTAAATAATTGTTATTTCGTGCCAGCGTTGAGCATGAACATTATATCTGGATCTTGTTTGATGCAAGACGGTTATTCATTTAAATCAGAGAATAATGGTTGTTCTATTTATATGAGTAATATCTTTTATGGTCATGCACCCTTGAAGAGTGGTCTATTTTTGATGAATCTCGATAGTAGTGATACACATATTCATAATGTTGATGCCAAAAGATGCAGAGTTGATAATGATAGTGCAACTTATTTGTGTCACTACCGTTTACGTCATATCGGTGTAAAGCGCATGAAGAAACTCCATACTGATGGACTTTTGGAACCACTTGATTATGAATCACTTGGTACTTGTGAACCGTGCCTCATTGGCGAGATGACTAAAACGCTATGGAGAGAGCAACAGATTTGTTAGAAATCATACATACAGATGTATGTGGTCCGATGAATGTGGAGGCTCGTGGCAGATATCGTTATTTTATCTCCTTCGTAGATGATTTAAGCAGATATGGGTATATCTACTTAATGAAGCATAAGTCTGAAACATTTGAAAAGTTCAAAGAATTTCAGAGTGAAGTTGAAAATCATCGTAACAAGAAAATAAAGTTTCTACGATCTGATCATGGAGGAGAATATTTGAGTTACGAGTTTGGTCTACATTTGAAAAAATGCGGAATAGTTTCGCAACTCATGCCACCCGGAACACCACAACGTAATGGTGTGTCCGAATGTCATAATCGTACTTTACTAGATATGGTGCGATCTATGATGTCTCTTACAGATTTATCGCTATCGTTTTGGGGTTATGCTTTAGAGACGGCTGCATTCACGTTAAATAGGGCACCATCGAAATCCGTTGAGACGACGCCTTACGAACTGTGGTTTGGCAAGAAACCAAAGTTGTCATTCCTGAAAGTTTGGGGCTGCGATGCTTATGTGAAAAAGCTTCAACCTGATAAGCTTGAACCCAAAACGGAGAAATGTGTCTTCATAGGATACCCAAAGGAGACTGTTGTGTACACCTTCTATGATAGATCCAAAGGCAAGACATTCGTTGCTAAGAATGGATCCTTTCTAGAGAAGGAGTTTGTCTCGAAAGAAGTGAGTGGGAGGAAAGTAGAACTTGATGAGGTAACTATACCTGCTCCCTTATTGGAAAATAGTACATCACAGAAACCAGTTTCTGTGACACCTACACCAATTAGTGAGGAAGTTAATGATGATGATCATGGAACATCAAATCAAGTTGCTACTGAACCTCGTAGATCAACCAGTGTAAGATCCGCACCAGAGTGGTACGGTAATCCTGTTTTGGAAGTCATGCTACTAGATCATGATGAACCTACAAACTATGAAGAAGCGATGGTGAACCCAGATTCCGCAAAATGGCTAGAAGCCATGAAATCTGAGATGGGATCCATGTATGAGAACAAAGTGTGGACTTTGGTTGACTTGCCCGATGATCGACAAGCAATTGAGAATAAATGGATCTTCAAGAAGAAGACTGACGCTGACGGTAATGTTACTGTCTACAAAGCTTGACTTGTTTCAAAAAGGTTTTTGACAAGTTCAAGGGATTGACTACGATGAGACCTTCTCACCCCTAGCGATGCTTAAGTCTGTCCGAATCATGTTGGCGATTGCCGCATTTTATCATTATGAAATTTTTAGATGGATGTCGAAACTGCGTTCCTATATGGATTTCTGGAAGAACAGTTGTATATGATGCAACCGGAAGGTTTTGTCGATCCAAAGGGAGCTAACAAAGTGTGCAAGCTCCAGCGATCCATTTATGGACTAGTGCAAGCCTCTCGGAGTTGGAATAAACGCTTTGATAGTGTGATCAAAGCATTTGGTTTTGTACAGACTTTTGGAGAAGCCTGTATTTCCAAGAAAGTGAGTGGGAGCTCTATAGCATTTCTGATATTATATGTGGATGACATATTACTAATTAGAAATGATATAGAATTTCTGGATAGCATAAAGGGATACTTGAATAAGAGTTTTTCAATGAAAACCTCGGTGAAGCTGCTTACATATTGGGCATTAAGATCTATGGAGATAGATAAAGACGCTTAATTGGACTTTAGCAAAGCACATACGTTGACAAAGTTTTGAAGAAGTTCAAAATGGATCAAGCGAAGAAAGGGTTCTTGCCTATGTTACAAGGTGTGAAGTTGAGTAAGACTCAATGCCCGACCACTGCAGAAGATAGAGAGAAAATGAAAGATGTTCCCTATGCTTCAGCCATAGGCTCTATCATGTATGCAATGATGTGTACCAGACCTGATGTGTGCCTTGCTATAAGTCTAGCAGGGAAGTACCAAAGTAATCCAGGAGTGGATCACTTGAAAGCGGTCAAGAACATCCTGAAGTACCTGAAAAGGACTAAGGATATGTTTCTCGTTTATGGAGGTGACAAATAGCTCATCGTAAATGGTTACGTTGATGCAAGCTTTGACATTGATCCGGACGATTCTAAATCGCAAACCGGATACGTGTTTACATTGAATGGAGGAGCAGTCAGTTGGTCCAGTTCTAAACAAAGCATCATGGTGGGATCTACATGTGAAGCGGAGTACATAGCTGCTTCGGACGCAGCAAATGAAGGAGTTCATATCTGATCTAGGTGTCATACCTAGTGCATCGGGTCCAATGGAAATCTTTTGTGACAATACTGGTGCAATTGCATTGGCGAAGGAATCCATATTTCACAACAGAACCAAGCACATCAAGAGACGCTTCAATTCCATCCGGAATCTTGTCCAGGTGGGAGACATAGAAATTTGCAAGATACATACGGATCTGAATGTTGCAGACCTGTTGACTAAGCCTCTTCCACGAGCAAAACATGATCAGCACCAAGGCTCCATGGGTGTTAGAATCATTACTGTGTAATCTAGATTATTGACTCTAGTGCAAGTGGGAGACTGAAGGAAATATGCCCTAGAGGCAATAATAAAGTTATTATTTATTTCCTTATATCATGATAAATATTTATTATTCATGCTAGAACTGTATTAACCGGAAACATAATACATGTGTGAATACATAGACAAACAGAGTGTCACTAGTATGTCTCTACTTGACTAGCTCGTTGATCAAATATGGTTAAGTTTCCTAGCCATTGACATGGGTTGCCATTTGATTAACGGGATCACATCATTAGGAGAATGATGTGATTGACATGACCCATTCCGTTAGCTTAGCACCTGATCGTTTAGTATGTTGCTATTGCTTTCTTCATGACTTATACATGTTCCTATGACTATGAGATTATGCAACTCCCGTTTACTGGAGGAAAACTTCGTGTGCTACCAAACGTCACAACGTAACTAGGTGATTATAAAGGTGCTCTACAGGTGTCTCCGAAGGTACTTGTTGGGTTGGCGTATTTCTAGATTAGGATTTGTCACTCCGATTGTCGGAGAGGTATCTCTGGGCCCTCCCAGTAATGCACATCACTTAAGCCTTCCAAGCATTGCAACGAATGAGTTAGTTGCGGGATGATGTATTACGGAAGGAGTAAAGAGACTTGCCGGTAATGAGATTGAACTAGGTATTCAGATATCGACGATCGAATCTCGGGCAAGTAACATACCGATGACAAAGGGAATAATGTATGTTGTTATGCGGTCTAACCGATAAAGATCTTTGTAGAATATGCTGGAGCCAACATGAGCATCCATGTTCCGCTATTGGTTATTGACGGGAGACGTGTCTTGGTCATGTCTACATAGTTCTCGAACCCGCAGTGTCCACACGCTTAACGTTACGATGACAGTTATATTATGAGTTTATATGTTTTGATGTACCGAAGGTTGTTCGGAGTCCCGGATGTGATCATGGACATGACGAGGAGTCTCGAAATGGTCGAGACATGAAGATTGATATATTGGAAGCCTATGTTTCGATATCAGAAGTGTTCCGGGTGAAATAGTGATTTTACCGGAGTACCGGAGGGGTTACCGGAACCCCCCGGAGGCTATTGGGCCTTATGGGCCCAAGTTGATGAAGACGAGAGGCAGCCAAGGGGCAGCCGCGCGCCCTTCCCCCCAAGACCGAATTGGACAAGGAGGGGGGCGGCGCCCCCCCTTTCCTTTCCCCTCTCTCCTCCTTCCCCCCAAATCCTAATCCAACTAGGAAAAAGGAGGGGAGTCCTACTCCCAGTGGGAGTAGGACTCCTCCGGCGCGCCCTCCCCATGGCCGTCTGCACCCCCCCCCCCTTGCTCCTTTATGTACGGGGGCAGGGGGCACCCTAGAGACACTACAATTAATCATTGATCTCTTAGCCGTGTGCGGTGCACCCCTTCCACCATAGTCCACCTTGATAATACTGTAGCGGTGCTTAGGCGAAGCCCTGCATCGGTAGAACATCAACATCGTTACCACGTCGTCGTGCTGACGAAACTCTCCCTCAATAGCCGGCTGGATCGGAGTTCGAGGGACGTCATCGGGCTGAACATGTGCTGAACTCGGAGGTGCCGTATGTTCGGTACTTGATCGGTCGGATCGTGATGATCTACGACTACATGAACCGCGTTGTGCTAAAGCTTCCGCTTTCGGTCTATGAGGGTACATGGACAACACTCTCCCCTCTCGTTGTTATGCATCACCATGATCTTGCGTGTGCGTAGGAATTTTTTTGAAATTACTACGTTCCCCAACATTTTTCCACTCCTTATTACCCTCATATCGACATCTCACTCAAAACATGAAAACTTCAATCACACAAAACTTAACAGAACTTCATGTGATGGGTTAGTGTGATAAAGAGAAATCATTCACTTTGGTACTATGAAGATAAGGTTCGTAATTTTTCTCACACAATGCCTACTGTACCATATCATTTCTAAAATTTATAGTGAGCAATATAAGCCATAGAAACTAGAAAACAAGCAAATTATGCATTGAAAACAGAATCTGTTAGAAACAGAACATACTGTAATGATCTTAACAACAACCATACTTTCGATACTCCAAAAATTCTGAAAAATTAGGACAACGTAGGAAATTTGTATATAAATATTGCGTAAAAATTCAGATCAAAATCACGCTTCTGTGAGTTTTTAAAATTCTGGCAATGAGCACAAAAGTTTGTGCTTTTCAGCAAGATCAAATCAACTACCACCATAGGTCATCCCAAAGGTCTTACTTGGCACTTTATTGAAACAAAAGCTATAAAACATGATTATAGTAGCATAATCATGATAAGACACGAAAACAGTACGGATAAATATTGGGTTGTCTCCCAACAAGCTCTTTTCTTTAATGACTTTTTAGCTAGGCATGATATTTTAATGATACTCTTCCAAGCCCAATTCCGATAATAATTTTATTCATACTCTAAAAGATATAAGTGAAGTTCATAGAGAATTCTACAATTAATATCTATTGACCAATATCCAAGCTAAAAATATATATAAGTGAAGCACATGAAGCATTCTATAAAGCCATACTCAAAAGATTTAAGTGAAGCGCAAATAACATTCCGTAAAGCCATACTCAAAAGATTTATGTAAAGCACATGAAGCATTATATAAATCAATGAAGGACTATCTCATACTAGCATGGTGCATAAAGGAAAAGAAAATGAAAATAAACACCAAAGACACATATCATGCGTGCAAAACAAAAACTAAGGTATACCGATAATTGTTGAAGAAGAAAGATGGGATGCCAATGGGCGCATCCCCAAGCTTAGATGCTTAAGTATCCATGAAATATTTGAAGGAAATGTGCCCTAGCAGAAATAATAAAGTTATTATTTATTTCCTTATATCATGATAAATGTTTATTATTCATGCTAGAACTGTATTAACTGGAAACTTAGTACATGTTTGAATACATAGACAAACATAGTGTCACTAGTATGCCTCTACTTGACTAGCTCGTTAATCGAAGATGGTTGAGTTTCCTAGCCATGGACATGAGTTTTCATTTGATTAACGGGATCACATCATTAGGAGAATGATGTGATTAGCTTGACCCATTCCGTTAGCTTAGCACTTGATCGTTTAGTTTATTGCTATTGCTTTCTTCATGACTTATACATGTTCCTATGACTATGAGATTATGCAACTCCCATTTACCGAGGAACACTTTGTGTGCCACCAAATGCCACAACGTAACTGGTTGATTATAAAGGTGCTCTACAGGTGTCTCCGAAGGTACTTATTGGGTTGGCGTATTTCGAGATTTGGATTTGTCACTCTGATTGTCGGAGAGGTATCTCTGGGCCCACTCGGTAGTGCACATCACTATAAGCCTTGCAAGCATTGCAACTAATGAGTTAGTTGTGGGATGATGTATTATGTAACGAGTAAAGAGACTTGCCAGTAACGAAATTGAACTAGGTCTTGAGATACCGACGATCGAATCTCGGGCAAGTAACATACCGATGACAAAGGGAACAACGTATGTTGTTATGCACTTTGACCGATAAAGATATTCGTAGAATATGTAGTAGACAATATGAGCATCCAGGTTCCGCTATTGGTTATTGATCGGAGACGTGTCTCGGTCATATCTACATAGTTCTCGAACCCGTAGGGTCCGCACGCTTAAAGTTCGATGACTGTTATATTATGAGTTTATGTGTTTTGATGTGCCAAAGGTAGTTCGGAGTCTCGGATGAGATCGGGGACATGACGAGCAATCTCGAAATGGTCGAGACGTAAAGATCGATATATTGGACGACTATATTCGAACATCGGAAAGGTTCCGAGTGATTTGGATGTTTATCAGAGTACCGGGGAGTTACGGGATTCGCCGGGGAGTGTATGGGCCTTATTGGGCTTTAGGGGAAAGAGAGAGAGGCAGGCCTCGCGCCCCCAAGGCCTAGTCCTAATTGGACTAAGGGGAAGGGATGCGCCCCCTCCTTCCTTCTCTTCTCTTTTCCCTTTCCTTCTCTCCTACTCCTACTACTTGGAAGGGCTCATAGTTCTACTAGGAAAGGGGGAATCCTACTCCCGGTGGGAGTAGGACTCCCCTAGGGCACGCCATAGAGAGGGCCGGCCCCTCCCCTCCTCCACTCCTTTATATACGTGGCCAGGGGGCACCCCATAGACATAACAATTGATCGTTTGATCTTTTAGCCGTGTGCGGTGCCCCCCTCCACCATAGTCCACCTCGATAATACTGTAGCGGTGCTTAGGCGACCTGCATCGGTAGAACATCATCATCGTCACCACGCCATCGTGCTGACAAAACTCTCCATCAACACTCGGCTCGATCGGAGTTCGAGGGACGTCATCGGGCTGAACGTGTGCTGAACTCGGAGGTGTCGTACGTTCGGTACTTGATCTGTCGGATCGTGAAGACGTATGACTACATCAATCGCGTTGTGCTAACACTTCCGCTTTCGGTCTACGAGGGTACATTGACAACACTCTCCCCTCTCGTTGCTATGCATCACCATGATCTTGTGTGTACGTATAATTTTTTTTGCAATTACTACGTTCCCCAATAGTGGTATCAGAGCCAGGTTTTATGTGTTGATGTTATATGCACGAGTAGAACACAAGTGAGTTGTGGGCGATACAAGTCATACTGCTTACCAGCATGTCATACTTTGGTTCGGCGGTATTGTTGGATGAAGTGGCCCGGACCGACATTACGTGTACGCTTACGCGAGACTGATTCTACCAACGTGCTTTGCACACAGGTGGCTGGCGGGTGTTAGTGTCTCCAACTTTAGTTGAACCGAGTATGGCTACGCCCGGTCCTTGAGAAGGTTAAAACAACACTAACTTGATGAACTATCGTTGTGGTTTTGATACGTAGGTAACAACGGTTCTTGGTCAGCCCGTAGCAACCACGTAAAACTTGCAACAACAAAGTAGAGGACGTCTAACTTGTTTTTGCAGGGCATGTTGTGATGTGATATGGTCAAGATGTGATGAGATATAAGTTGTTGTATGAGATGATCATGTTTTGTTGAAGTTATCAGCAATTGGCAGAAGCCTTATGGTTGTCTCTTTATTGCATAAGATGCAAGTGCCAAATAATTGCTTTACTTTATCGCTATGCGATAGCAATAGTTGCAAGAGCAATAGTTGGCGAGACGACCATGTGACGACACATTGATATAGATCAAGATGATGGAGATCATGGTGTCATTCCGGTGACGATGGAGATCATGACGATGCTTTGGAGATAGAGATCAAAGGCACAAGATGATGATGTCCATATCATGTCACATATTTTCATTGCATGTGATGTTTATCTTTTATACATCTTACTTTGCTTAGTTATGATGGTAGCATTATAAGATGATCTCTCACTAAATTTCAAGATAAAAGTGTTCTCCCTGAGTATGCACCATTGCCAAAGTTCGTCGTGCCCAGACACCACGTGATGATCGGGTGTGATAAGCTCTACGTCCATCTACAACGGGTGCAAGCCAGTTTTTCACACGCAGAAATACTCGGGTTAAACTTGACGAGCCTAGCATATGCAGATATGGCCTCAGAACACTAGAGACCGAAAGGTCGAGCGTGAATCATATAGTAGATATGATCAACATAATGATGTTCACCATTGAAAACTACTCCATTTCACGTGATGATCGGTTATGGTTTAGTTGATATGGATCACGTGATCACTTAGATGATTAGAGGGATGTCTATCTAAGTGGAAGTTCTTAAGTAATATGATGAATTGAACTTTAATTTATCATGAACTTAGTCCTGGTAGTATTTGCATATCTATGTTGTTGATCAATAGCTCGCGTTATTGCTTCCCTATGTTTTATATGTGTTCCTAGAGAAAACTAAGTTGGAAGATGATAGTAGCAATGATGCGGTCTGGGTCTGTGATCTGAGGATTATCCTCATTGCTACACAGAAGAATTATGTCCTTGATGCACCGCTAGGTGACTGACCTATTGCAGGAGCAGATGCAGACGTTATGAACGTTTGGCTAGCTCAATATGATGACTACTTGATAGTTTAGTGCACCATGCTTAACAGCTTAGAATCGGGATTTCAAAGACGTTTTGAACGTCATGGACCATATGAGATGTTCCAGGAGTTGAAATTAATATTTCAAGAAAATACCCGAGTTGAGAGATATGAAATCTCCAACAAGTTCTATAGCTAAAAGATGGAGGAGAATAGGTCAAGCAGTGAGCATGTGCTCAGGTTGTCTGGGTACTACAATCGCTTGAATCAAGTAGGAGTTAATCTTCCAAATAAAATAGTGATTGACAGAATTCTCTAGTCACCATCACCAAGTTAGTAGAACTTCGTAATGAACCATAGTATGCAAGGGATGACGTAAATGATTCCCGAGCGTTTCATGATGATGAAATTGATGAAGGTAGAAATCAAGAAAGAGCATCAAGTGTTGATGATTAACAAGACCACTAGTTTCAAGAAAAGGGCAAAGGGAAAGAAAGGGAACTTCAAGAAGAACGGCAAGCAAGTTGCTTCTCAAGTGAAGAAGCCCAAGTCTAGACCTAAGGCTGAGACTAAGTGCTTCTACTGCAAAGGGACTGGTCATTGGAAGCAGAAATGCCCTGAATATTTAGTGGATAAAAAGGATGGCAAAGTGAACAAGGGTATATTTGATATACATGTTATTGATGTGTACCTTACTAGTATTTATAGTATCCCTTGGGTATTTGATACTTGTTTGGTTGCTAAAAATTAGTAACTCTAAATACGAGTTGCAGAATGAACAGAGACTAGTTAAGGGTGAAGTGACGATGTGTGTTGGAAGTGGTTCCAAGATTGATATGATCATCATCGCACACTCCCTATACTTTCAGGATTAGTGTTGAACCTAAATAAGTGTTATGTAGTGTTTGCATTGAGCATGAATATGATTTGATCATGTTTATTGCAATACGGTTATTCATTTAAGATAGAGAATAATTGTTGTTCTGTTTACATGAATAAAACCTTATATGGTTACACACCCACTGAAAATGGTTCGTTGGATCTCGATCACAGTGATACACATATTCATAATATTGAAACCAAAAGATGCAAAGTTAATTATGATAGTGCAACTTATGTGTGGCACTGCCGTTTAGGTAATATTGGTGTAAAGCGCATGAAGAAACTCCATGTTGATGGGCTTTTGGAATCACTTGATTACGAATCACTTGATGCTTGCGAACCATGCCTTACGGACAAGATGACTAAGACTCCGTTCTCCGGAACAATGGAGCGAGCAACTGACTTATTGGAAAAAATACATATTGATGTATGCGATCCGATGAGTGTTGAGGCTCGCGGCAGGTATCGTTATTTTCTGACCTTCACAGATGATTTGAGTAGATATGGGTATATCTACTTGATGAAACATAAGTCTGAAACATTTGAAAAAGTTCAAAGAATTTCAGAGTGAAGTGGAAAATCATCGTGACAAGAAAATAAGGTTTCTACGATCTAATCGCGGAGACAAATATTTGAGTTACGAGTTTGGTCTTCCAATTAAAACAATGTGGAATAGTTTCACAAATTCGTGCCACCTGGAACACCACAACATAATGGTGTGCCCGAACGTCATAATCGTACTTTATTGGATATAGTGCAATCTATGATGTTTCTTACAGATTTACCACTATAGTTTTGGGGTTATGCATTAGAGACAGCTGCATTCACGTAAAAAGGGCACAATCTAAATTCATTTGAGACAACACCGTATGAACTATGGTTTGGCAAGAAACCAAAGTTGTCGTTTCTTAAAGTTTGGGGTTGCGATGCTTATAAGAAAAAGTTTCATCCTGATAAGCTCAAACCCAAATCGGAGAAATGCGTCTTCATAGGATACCCAAAGGAGACAGTTGGGTACACCTTCTATCACGGACCCAAAGGCAAGATATTTGTTGCTAAGAATGGATCCTTTCTAGAGAAGGAGTTTCTCTCGAAAGAAGTGAGTGGGAGGAAAGTAGAACTTGATGAGGTAACTCTACCTGCTCGCTTATTGGAAAGTAGTTCATCACAAAAATCTATTCCTGTGACTACTACACCAATTAGTGAGGAAGCTAATGATGATGATCATGTAACTTCAGATCAAGTTACTACCGAACCTCGTAGGTAAACCAGAGTGAGATCCACACCAGAGTGGTACGGTAATCCTGTTCTGGAGGTCATGTTACTTGACCATGATGAACCTACGAACTATGAGGAAGCGATGATGAGACCAGATTCCGCGAAATGGCTTGAGGCCATGAAATCTGAGATGAGATCCATGTATGAGAACAAAGTGTGGACTTTGGTTGACTTGCCCGATGATTGGCAGGCCATCGAGAATAAATGGATCTTCAAGAGGAAGACGGACACTGATAGTAATGTTACTATCTGCAAAGTTAGAATTGTCGCAAAAGATTTTTCAACAAGTTCAAGGTGTTGACTACGATGAGAGTTTCTCACTAGTATCTATGCTTAAGTCTGTCCGAATCATGTTAGCAATTGCCACATTTTATGAAATCTGGCAAATGGATAAACAAAACTACATTCCTAAATGGATTTATTAAAGAAGAGTTGTATATGATGCAACCAAAAGGTTTTGTCAATCCTAAAGGTGCTAACAAAATATGCAAGCTCCAGCGATCCATCTATGGACTCGTGCAAGCATCTCGGAGTTGGAATATACGCATTGATAAGTTGATCAAAGGATATAGTTTTATACAGACTTGCGGTGAAGCCTGTATTTACAAGAAAGTGAGTAGGAGCACTACAAAATTTTTGATAAGTATATGTGAATGACATATTATTGATCGGAAATAATGTAGAATTATTCTGCAAAGCATAAAGGAGTGTTTGAAAGGAGTTTTTCAAAGAAAGACCTCGGTGAAGCTGCTTACATATTGAGCATCAAGATCTATAGAGATAGATCAAAGACGCTTGATAAGTTTTTCAATGAGTACATACCTTGACAAGATTTTGAAGTAGTTCAAAATGGAACAGTGAAAGAAAGAGTTCTTGCCTATGTTACAAGGTGTGAAACTGAGTAAGACTCAAAGCCCAACCACGGCAGAAGATAGAAAGAGAGTGAAAGTCATTCCCTAAGCCTTGGCCTTAGGTTCTATAAAATATGCCATGTTGTGTACCAGATCTATTGTATACCCTACACTATTTTTGGCAAGGGAGTATAATAGTGATCTAAGAGTAGATCACTAGACAATGGTCAAAATTATCCTTCCAGGATGAAGGAAATATTTCTCGGTTATGGAGGTGGTAAAAGAGTTCGTCATAAAGAGTTACGTTGACGCAAGATTTTTACATCGATCTAGATGACTCTAAGTCTCAATCTGGATACATATTGAAAGTGGGAGCAATTAGCTAGAGTAGCTCCGTGCAGAGCATTGTTGACATAGAAATTTGCAAAATACTTACGGATCTGAATGTGGCAGACCCATTGACTAAACTTCTCTCAAAAAGCAAAACATGATCACACCTTAGTACAATTTGGGTGTTATTCACACAGCGATGTGAACTAGATTATTGACTCTAGTAAACCCTTTGGGTGTTGGTTACATGACGATGTGAACTATGGGTGTTAATCACATGGTGATGTGAACTATTGGTGTTAAATCACATGGTGATGTGAACTAGATTATTGACTCTAGTGCAAGTGGGAGACTAAAGGAAATTTTCCCTAGAGGCAATAATAAAGTTATTATTTATTTCCTTATATCATGATAAATGTTTATTATTCATGCTAGAATTTTATTAACCCGAAACTTAGTACGTGTGTAATTACATAGACAAACATAGTATGCCTATACTTGACTAGCTCGTTAATCGAAGATTGTTGAGTTTCCTAGCCATGGACATGGGTTGTCATTTGATTAACTGGATCACATCATTAGGAGAATGATGTGATTGACTTGACCCATTCCGTTAGCTTAGCAATTGATCGTTTAGTTTGTTGCTATTACTTTCTTCATGACTTATACATGTTCCTATGACTACGAGATTATGCAACTCCCGTTTACTGGAGGAACACTTTGTGTGCCACCAAATGTCACAACGTAACTGGGTGATTATAAAGGTGCTCTATAGGTGTCTTCGAAGGTACTTGTTGGGTTGGCGTATTTCGAGATTAGGATTTGTCACTCCGATTGTCGGAGAGGTATCTTTGGGCCCACTCGATAATGCACATCACTATAAGCCTTGCAAGCATTGCAACTAATGAGTTAGTTGCGGGATGATGTATTACGGAATGAGTAAAGAGACTTGCCAGTAACGAGATTGAACTAGGTATTGAGATACCGACGATCGAATCTCGGGCAAGTAACATACCGATGACAAAGGGAACAAAGTATGTTGTTATGCGGTTTGACCAATAAAGATCTTCGTAGAATATGTAGGAGCCAATATGAGCATCCATGTTCCGCTATTGGTTATTGACCGGAGACGTGTCTCGGTCATATCTACATAGTTCTCGAACCCGTAGGGTCCGCACGCTTAAAGTTCGATGACGGTTATATTATGAGTTTATGTGTTTTGATGTACTGAAGGTAGTTCGGAGTCCTGGATGAGATCGGGGACATGACGAGGAGTCTCGAAATGGTCGAGACGTAAAGATCGATATATTGGATGACTATATTCGGACATCGGAAAGGTTCCGAGTGATTCGGGTATTTATCGGAATACCGGGGAGTTACGAGAATTCGCCGGGGAGTGTATGGGCCTTATTGGGCTTTAGGGGAAAGAGAGAGAGGCAGGCCGCGCCGCCCCCCCCCCCCAGCCCTAGTCCGAATTGGACTAAGGGGAAGGGTTGCACCCCCTACTTCCTTCTCTTCTCTTTTCCCTTTCCTTCTCTCCTACTCCTACTACTTGGAAGGGCTCCTAGTTCTACTAGGAAAGGGGGAATCCTACTCCCTAGGGGAGTAGGACTCCCCTAGGGCACGCCATAGAGAGGGCCGGCCCCTCCCCTCCTCCACTCCTTTATATACGTGGCCAGGGGGCACCCCATAGAAATAACAATTGATCGTTTGATCTTTTAGCCGTGTGTGGTGCCCCCCTCCACCATAGTCCACCTCGATAATACTGTAGCGGTGCTTAGGCGAAGCCCTGCATCGGTAGAACATCATCATTGTCACCACGCCATCGTGCTGACGGAACCCTCCCTCAACACTCGGCTGGATCGGAGTTTGAGGGACGTCATTGGGCTGAACATGTGCTGAGCTCGAAGGTGTTGTCACTACAAAAGAAAAGACACATCCGTGACATTTTGGGCTGAACAAATTTTTTTTCTATCATACATATGACACTTCTATGATGATAATTGTGACAAAACCCGGTAACATCATAGATGTGGTGGGCTCCTACTTCTATGACAAAAAATCATGACAGAAAATGGGCTTTTCGTCCTGGGCGGGCCGGAGACGCAGCTGCATGACATTCTTTGGGTTGTCCATGATGGAAAAAACCATTGTAGAAGCGAGGGCGAGGAAAATTTCGGGGAGTTCCCGGTTACGGTGGGAGGTCGGGGCCGAGCAATGCGCGTTTCCCTCGTACACGTACGCGCGTGTGTGCGAGGCGTTGGCTCCAACTGAACCTGAGCGAGGCGTTGGGCTCTAACTGAACCCGAGCGATTGCACTATAGGCTACGCGCTACTGAACCCGAGCAATCGATTGATGGCTGTTAACTGAACCCGATCGAGCGATTCCTTCGCTACTGCTGCTAACTAAAGCTGATCATGAACAGTGAGCGGTGGCGTTGCCTCTGGATGAACAGGACCCTGTGGTGTGGTGGAGGGCTGGATGAACAGTAGACGGTGGAGGGGTGCCCGTGGAGGGGTGGTTGAACAGGACCCCGTGGTGTGGAGGGCTGGATGAACAGTAGACGGTGGAGGGGTGGTTGAACAGTAGCCGGTGGAGTAGCGCGCGGTGGAGGCTGGATGAACAGGAGCCTGTGGAGGCTGGAGGAGGTCGACGGTGGAGATCAACAGTATCCCGTGGAGCCCCGTTTTGCGGTACGCCACACCCCTCCCATTGGGGATATCACTACTGGGCGTAAACCGGCCTATCTGGGCCGGGTTAACTTCATCAGTAGTTAACTATGTTAAAACCCAAGAAGGCAGATGAGGGCTCAAGGCCCATAGTCGGTTCAAGGCCTGTAGCCGTAAACCGGCGTTGTTATGTAATTTGTATTGTAAGTTAGGAATAAGTAGAGACCAAACCGGACACATCTATGAGCCGGTATTGGGACTCTGTGAACTGACGGGCGTCACCCGTGTATATAAGTGGACGACCTAGCGGCGGTTCAAGGGCAACAGACAACAACTCGAGACTTAGGCGAAGCTTATTTGCTCCCTAGTCATCGAAACCCCATCAATTCCGTCACAATTAGACGTAGGCTTTTACCTTCACCGAAGGGGCCGAACTAGTATAAACTCTCCTGCGCCCATGTGTCCGCTTTAACCCCTTCAAGCTAACCCGTTGCGATGGCTCCACGACTAAGTCCTTTCATGAGGACATCTGCCGTGACAAAACCACGACAGTTGGCGCCCATCGTGGGGCTATTGCACGATGGTTTCAGGTTCTTGGAGGGCCGCTTTGAAGGACTCGAGGGCTACGCTATGGGCCGGATAACTAAGAGTCGTTGCAGCAAGCTCTACATCGACGATGCAGGCTAGGGCCCCGAGGCCAGCTCAGTTGAGTACGGGTACCGGGTCCCCTTTGATGGCATACACATTTTCATCGGCAAGATCGGTAACCGGGCCCTGAGCCGGACATCTACACCGACCTCGTCGAAATGGCTCAGCGTGCGCGATCTGCCCGGGTTAAACCAGCCGTGAGGCGTGCCTTCGTGGGAGTCATCCACGGAGGAAGTTATGAGGATGGATCAGAATCCCGCGGCGAGACCATTGTTTGTTCCGACGACGAGTCATCAACCGGAGAAACCGAATCTCTATATCAGCTACAAGACGGTCGGATTGGGGGCTGTTCCGATGGCGACAGTATTCCGGACCCCTCGGATCTACCCAACTGAGTTGGAATATTCATGGCTGGCACACAAGCAGCACTCCATTCTTCGACCGCTGCACCAATGACCTCCGGTTCAGTAGCAGCGACGGTTGCCGGGGCAGGAGGCTCTGTATGCCCGCCGGCTCAAGTTCTATCAGATCTATTTGATGCATTGGTTGTGCTCATGGCAGAAGCTAACCCGGCGGATCAGGACGCCCACAGCGTGGAGATAGCAAAGGTGAAGGAACAGATCACCCAGGCCAAGGCGGACCTGGCAGCTGAGGATGCCAGGATGACCATAGAGCGGGCCGCTCTAGACGCACAAGCCTACAGGCTCATGTTGGACCAGAACGCGTCACATGAAGTCATGAAGAGGAAGTAATGATCCCATTTGCCTTCGTTTTTCGAGGCCAGAGACCTTTTCAACACCCCAGGAGCAGGAACCAGTAATCTGCTAGAGGTAAACCGGGCAGAGGCTCCCGCGACCGGCGCGCCGGTTCAGCCCCGTCGGGTGGATCTGCCTCGTCAAAACACTGTGATACCTCAGGCTGTTTCGACACCTCCGGGTCACTACTCCAACCCGATGGACAATCTCGTTGCCGATGCAGCACGGCTGGAGGCCATTCCAATTGAAGGTGACTCGCCGCAGGCAGTAGAGACGCGACGGGTCAAGGACCTTCTGAGGACAGCTTTGGTCCAACAGGAAGCATACTCATACAGCCGCGACCTGATTCACTCGACCCCTCGTCCAAGCCGGAGCTATAGCAGGCATATGGATGAACCGGCAGTGTCAAGTAATGAACGACGTGGAGCACCCCGCGGCAACAACCCGGCGGGTGGTGCTGATAACGCTCAGGAAGTGGTGGACTGGGCCCGAGCGCGCAGGGAGGCCGAGTTAGCCGCACAGTATCAGGATCGGCAGCTTACGCCGGTTCGTCCAACTATCTTGATCGAACCTGGTGTTACTTCTAGTTCTTTGGGGGTGCCTTGCCTTGTCCCCGCTTTACGCAATGTGCGCCTGCCCAAGGATTTCAAAGGCCCGTGCAAGGTACCAAATTACACGGCAGATCAACCTCCAGACACATGGGTGGAGAGCTATGAGATGGCCATGGAGATGCTTGATGTGGATGACGCGGCGTGTGCGAAATACTTCACCATGATGCTTGAAGGAACGGCCCGTACTTGGTTAAGAAGCTTGCCGGCTAATTCTATCAGTTCATGGGCCCAATTACGAGCCCGGTTTATCAGCAATTTCAAGGATACATGTAAACAACCTATGTCGATAGTGGACTTAGCTGCCTGCGTCCAGGAGGAAGGAGAATCGACGACTCATTGGGTGCGCTGGGTCCCACAGGTGTTGCATTCATCAGACCGCATCAACGCTGACACTACAGTCATAACCCTAGAAGGCAACTGCCGGTTTGGACCCCTAAAACTGAAGTTGGGATGGATGAAGCGCCATTGCACTGACATGGGGACCCTCATGGCTTCCTTGGTAAAGTATGCTGATTCTGATAGTACCATCCCGAGTCTGATGATGACAAGACCGGAAGGGGAAAGAAGAACAACAACTCCAAAGGTCAGCAGCATCACTCGGCAGGTAATGGTAGCGGAGGCAAGCGTAAAGCGGATGGCAACATGGACTTCGTGGCTAACACCAACGCGCAAGACAAGGGTCAGCGACGCAAGGGTAAGCCGTCGAATCGCAGTGGAGCGCCTAACCCTAATCCGGACTGCTTAAATTATCTATTGAACCAGCCCTGCCCAAAGCATGGGACGAAGGAGGTCCTAGCAAACCACCTTTGGAAGGACTGCTTCATTATGCAGGAGTTCAAGAATTCTAATGCTTTCCGGTATGATCACGGCTCCGGCGGTGGTTCAGGATCCGGGTCGGGATATGGTGGAGGAAATTCCGATTCAGGATTTAATGGTAATCCGGGCGGACATAACAATCAAAATAATCAGAACAACTAGGGTGGTTACAACCAGCAGCAGCAACAGTCGGGTTACCAGAGTAACCCAAAGCAGTTGCATAATGGGCAGTACCATGTTTTCACCACTAGCTTGGACAAGCGAGACCGGAATGTTCAGAGGCGGGCAGTCAACTCTGTCGAACCGGCTGTGCCCCGTTATCTGCGCTGGTCTGAACAGCCAATCATATGGAGCAGAGAGGATCACCCTCCTCAGGTTGATAATCCGGGTCAGCTATCATTAGTGGTGTCACCTTAGGTGGGAGGTTATAAGTTCACCAAGGTACTCATGGATGGAGGGAGCAACATTAATATCTTGTACTATGAGACCTTCCGTCGTATGGGACTAACAGATAAAAATCTCAAACCGTCCAATACGGTGTTCCATGGTGTGGTGCCTGGCAAGTCAGCGTATCCTGTTGGTAAGATAGCTCTGGAAGTGGCCTTTGGAGATGATCTTGATTCCAGGTCGGAAACAATGACGTTTGAAGTGGTGAAAATCCAAAGTCCATACCATGCCCTATTTGGGCGGCCGGCCTACGCCAAGTTTATGGCATGGCCCTATTATGTGTATTTGCAGCTCAAGATGTCGGGTCACAAGGGGACAATAACGGTTCACGGAAGCCGTAAAATTGCTTTGGAGTGCGACGAAGGATATGCGGCCTACGCAGAGTCGGTTTGCGCCACCGAGGAGCTGAATTATTATAAGGACAATGTTGATCCGGCGGACATGACTCCATTAAAGAAGCCAACTACGGAGCATGATCCGGCCCTGAAGTTCAAATCGGCAGTTGAAACTAAGCTTGTTGACTTCATGCCCGGTGATTCATCCAAGCAGTTCAGCATCAGTGCCAACTTGGATCCAAAATAGGAAAGCGCGCTCATCGAGTTCATCCATGAGAATCGGGACATTTTTGCATGGAAGCCCTCTGACATGCCAGGTGTACCGAGGAAACTCGCTGAGCACACCCTTAATGTGGATCCTAAATACAAACCAGTAAAACAGTTCCTCCGCCAGATTAACGAAGAAAGAGGCAAGGCGATTGGAGAAGAGGTAGCCAGGCTCTTAGCAGCTGGCTTTATTATTGAGGTTTTCCACCCTGAGTGGCTTGCTAATCCGGTGCTAGTCCTTAAGAAAAATGGCACCTGGCGCATGTGTGTGGATTACACAGATCTTAATAAGGCTTGTCAAGCATATCCTTTTTCCCTCCCCCGTATTGATCAAATTATTGATGCTATGGCAGGTTGTGAGCGTTTGAGTTTTTTGGATGCATATTCTGGCTATCATCAGATCAAAATGGCAGTTAAGGACCAGGAGAAGACGGCATTCATAACTCCCTTTGGATCCTTCTGCTATGTGTCTATGCCCTTCGGGCTCAAGAGTGCCCAGGCAACTTATGAATGGTGTGTACAAAATTGTCTTCACAAGCAGATTGGCCGCAATGTACATGCTTACGTAGATGATATTGTGGTTAAGTCAAGAGAGAAGGAGACTCTGGTTGATGACTTGAAGGAAACTTTTGATAACCTGAGGACATACAAGATGATGCTCAATCCGGCCAAGTGTGTCTTTGGTGTACCGGCAGGCAAGTTATTGGGTTTTTTGGTGTCCAATAGGGGAATCGAGGCTATTCCGGAGAAGATCACAGCCATCACCTCACTGGCTAAACCGAAGTGTATCAACGATGTTTAACGCCTGGCACGATGGATTGCCGCGTTAAGCCGGTTTATCAGCCGCCTTGGTGAGAAGGAAATCCCTTTGTATCAGATGTTGAAGAAGACGCATCAATTCGTCTGGAGTTCTGCTGCTGATACAGCGTTTGAGGACTTAGAGCGGAAATTGGCCAATCCGCCTGTGCTCGCCGCTCCCATGGACAAAGAACCGTTGCTGCTATATTTTGCTGCTAATGCTCGTGTGGCCAGGTAGTTATATCAGTGAGGTACTCATTGAGTCCAAGCAAAGGTATCTGCATTGGCAGAAGCTGGTATATGGAGTTTTTATGGCAAGCCAGAAGCTCAAGCAATACTTCCAAGGGCACCCCATTACGGTGGTCAGTTCTGCTCCCTTTGGGGATATCATCCAGAACCGGGAAGCGACTGGCCGGATTGCCAAGTGGGCTATAGAGGTTGGGCCGCACGGGTTGAAGGATGTGCCTCGGACGGCGGTTAAGTCTCAAGCACTTGTTGATTTCATCAATGATTGGACGGAACTGCAAGCACCTGAAGAAAAACCGGATCACACATATTGGACCATCTATTTCGATGGATCCAGGCAATTGGAAGGCTCGAGGGCTGGAGTCGTATTAACTTCCCCACGAGGTGATAAGTTTTGTTACGTTCTCCGCTTAATGTTCCCTTGTACTAACAATGTAGCTGAGTAGGAAGCCTTGCTCCATGGTCTCCGGATGGCTAAGGAGATGAACCTAAGTCGAGTTAAGTGCTTCGGTGACTCGGACCTCGTGGCTCAACAAGTATCTGGCACTTGGGATTCCAAGGACCCACTCATGGCAGCATATCGTCGTGAGGTGGATATTGATGCAGGTCACTTTAAAGGCTATCAGGTGGACCACGTGGACCAACGGAAGAATGAAGCGGCGGACGCTTTAAGCCGGTTGGGCTCTCAGCGTAAACCGGTCCCGCCTAATGTTTTTCTGGATGTGCTGCACAACCCGTCGGTCAAACTCCCTGGTGAAGCGCATTTGGCTATTCCTGATCCGGAGGCTCAATTGGTGGCAGCTCTTCATATCATTCCGGATTGGACACTTCCTTACCTGGCATACATGAACCGGGGCGAGTTACCAGAGGATGAGACTCTAGCCCAACAGATAATCCGGCAGTCCAAGTCCATGACTATTGTCAATGGCGAGTTGCATCATTACAGTGTATCAGGGGCGCTTCAACGCTGTGTGTCTCCTGAAGAAGGCTGTGAAATTTTGCGTGAGATCCATGAAGGAGATTGCGGTCACCACACCGGTTCAAAATCTTTGGTGGCTAAAGCGTTCCGCCATGGCTTCTATTGGTTAACTACTCATGCTGATGCGGAGGATCTGGTCAGACGATGTGATGGTTGCCAAAAGTTTTCAAGACGTGATCATGTGCTGGCTCAAGAATTGAGAATTATTCCAATTACATGGCCGTTTGCGACTTGGGGGCTGGATATGGTTGGGCCTTTCAAAAGGTCCAAAGATAAGAAGACCCACCTCCTGGTGGCGGTTGACAAGTTTACAAAGTGGGTGGAGGCAGAACCTGTTAGCAAGTGTGATGCGGCCATGGCGGTTCAGTTCATCAAAAAAGTGATTTTCCGGTTTGGTTTTCCACATAGTATCATCACAGATAATGGTACCAATTTGTCCAAAGGTGCCATGAAGGAGTTCTGCGAACGGGAGCACATCCGGCTTGACGTTTCATCGATGGCACACCCATAGTCCAATTGTCAAGCAGAAAGGGCTAATCAAGAGATCTTGAGAGGCAACAAGCCCCGGCTTATGGTTCCTTTGCAGAGAACACCAGGTTGTTGGGCAGAAGAGTTACCATCTGTGTTATGGAGCATCAATACTACACCCAATAGATCAACAGGATACACACCGTTCTTCATGGTCTATGGAGCGGAGGCGGTTCTCCCTAGTGATATCCGTCATGACTCGCCTCGTGTGGCGGCTTATGTTGAAGCGGGCAACGAGACAGCACGGCAAGACGCTTTGGACCTGTTGGATGAAGAACGTGACATAGCAGCTGCCCGTTCGGCGATTTACCAACAGGATCTTCATCGTTATCACAGTCGCCGAGTCAGAACCAGAACCTTTCAGGAAGGATATTTGGTGCTTCGGCTCATCCAAGATCAGACTAATATGCATAAGCTATCCCCACCTTGGGAGGGACCTTTCGCGGTCAGCAAGAATCTGCACAACGGGTCATACTATCTGATTGATATTCGAGAGCATAAAGACTCACATACATCAGAGGAGGAGACCAACAGGCCATGGAACATAGCTCATCTTCGACCTTACTATACCTGAGCCATTGGCTCTACTTATGTATATATTACGACGATGTATATATATGATTAAATATAATAAACCGGAACCTCAGCTAAAGCGGGGTATCTGTTCTTTTACATCATGTGCGGTTACACGGAGTTGTTCTAAAGCGGCCTCCGGTTTACCCCTTGAGTTAGCTTTTCAAAGCATCATGTTATATCACTTGGGGGCTTGGTCGTGTCCGAACCAATGCAACACCTCTTGATAGGCGAGAGCCACCAGATCACTTGGGGATTTGGTCACATCTAAACCAGTCACGCCTCTTGATCGGTCTAAGGCCACAGAATCACTTGGGGGCTTATTCGAACCCGAACCATTGCCACGCCTCTTGATCGGCATAAATGCCATAGTTTCATTTGGGGACCTGGCTGACTTGAACCACAGCTACACCTATCGAGAGCTTGGTCATGTCCGACCATGGTAATGCCATCTGATCGGCTCAATAAAGCCTCTTTTTGCAAACGGTTTTATCATTGCCTTTGCCTCACATTTTTCATTGATAGATATTTCTTTCTTTTTGTTGTGTTTTCTAAACCGGCAAAATTTTAAACCAGTTCACACTGTCAATTGACGGAACATGGTCCATTTTTAATCCGGAGACTATTTGCCTGGTTTGATTTTTTATTAACATCCTATTACGGAGTAACACGGTGTTTTCTTATAACCCGGCACGGTTTACATGGTAAACCGGCATTATATACGGGAGCTGCTATCTCCTCCAACAGTGTGGTTTTATAAACCTCCGCTTCAAGATTGGCTAAGCCAACTTCATGCCCAACGATGGCAGGTATTATGTATCTCAAATATTTGATCATATGCTTACATTTAAGATATTTTGATATGCAGACATCATGCTCCGCCTGACGGTACAACCGCGGTGGTACTTTATGATTTTTTATGTTGCAGAAAATACTTTGGAAAGTTCGTCACCCAAAGGAAGCACAAGTTGCAGTGGTTATGCACGAAGGCATATTATGATCAAGAGTGTCAGCTAGCCTATTACAAGGCAACATGGTGCCCAAAATAAGATCATTGTTTTTTCAAAGGAGAAGCAGTTTAAACCGGCTTCCGGTTCAAGCTTGGTCACCAGCCTGGCCAGATGGTTGTGGGTCATCCCGCGCTGCTTCAGCTTCAGTTTCTCTACCCAGTGGCTGGAAATCAACAGTTGTCCAGTCGATTCCCATTAATGCTCGAAAGACAGCTTCATCATGGATCAGCAACGATGGTTCAATATCAGGAGCATAAGTATGCTTACGGATTGGAGGGATAAGAATTTTCGGTTCATGAATTGGTGCAGCTACTCGCTTGTTTTGATTGTTATAATGGGCTTGATAGTGAGACAAGTCTGCTTCTTCAGCCAATTGACAAGCTAGTGGATGCACCTCCCGGTTTATTGCTCACAGATCCGCTTCACTAAACTCTGACCCGTCTTCCTTCAAGATGGGATAGCCCTGAGCCGCTTCAATAGGATCAAAATCCGGCACCCAAGCTTTTGCCCGGATTAAGGCATTGATCGCACCGGTTCGACCAGCAGATTTCTTCAGCTCTTCAACCCAGGCAGGAAGCACCGACAGTTTCTTCAGAGTGTCCTAAATCAAAGTGGGCGCCGGATTGTTGTGGGATGCAGTACAGATGATCCGCTGTGCACCAGTGTACAGTTGTTCGATCAACGTGTAGGCGGCTTTCAATTTCTTCCGCACATCTGACACCAAGTGACCAACGTGTCCCTGGAATATTACAAAAGGGTTAACAAACCGGCAGCTCTATAAGACGGCCGAATCAATCCAGAAATCAAACCAGCTTACCAAAGATAGCGGTGGTCATGGCATGCACATGCCGCTTTATGCTGGCCAGTTCGTCCACCACCGGTTTAAGTGCAGCCTCGGCATCTTCTGCTCGTTTGGTTAAAGCGGATATTTCAGTGGCCTAATCCGCCCGCTCTTTCTTGAGGCCCTCCTTAAGCTGTTCCATGGCGCTTAAAGCGCTGGTTAATTCCTCTTTTGGTTTCGAGGTTTCAGCTTGTTGGGACTTCAGATTTTCTTCGAGATCGGCGATTTGGGTCTCTTTTGTCTTCAGTTCAGCATGCATACAGACAGTTATATGATTCAGCAAGCAGTGCAAGAGTTGAAGCACCAACCACATAACAAGTTATGCACTTGGCGCTTGGGGGCTAATGCCTATTTGATTTTCATATTTCACTTGCTTATAAAGTCCCAAGATCAATACAAGTATTCAACTTGGCACTTGGGGGCTAATGGCTATTTGCTCGACTATATTCTGATGCGGCGATCTCAATTTCTTAAAGTCCCGGTTTAACTACACTAAGTTAAACCGGCCCTTGGAGGCTACATCAGCGAATTCCCAAGCATTGGGATTTATATTAGCAAGTCCCGGTTTAGCTACACTAAATTGAATCGGCCCTTGGGGGCTACATCAGCGAGTTCCGAAGCATTGGGATTTATATTAACAAGTCCCGGTTTGGATGCAGATTCTAAACCGGCCCTTGGGGGCTAGGAGAGTTAACAAGATTGAAATATCCAAATAGGAAAAAGCACATGGAAGTTACCTCAAATTTCTCTTTCGCCATATTAACCAGACCAGCTTCATAGTCACAGCTGGTGTATAGCCGGTTCAGATAGCCGGAATGGAGATCTTGGGCATTCAAAGCGGCATAAGTTGTCAGATCGGCATTCCATTTTCCCTTGCCAATGGGAGCGAATTATTCCTTGCTAGTGTGTCTGGATAAAGCAACGGGATTGCCTGGTTCTGTGCGACCAATGCCAGTAATAACAACCTCATCATCCTTGGCATCGCCGGTTTGCACTGGGGCCATTGGCTTATCAGTAGGCTTTGATGGATTAGTGGATTTCTCAATTCGGATGGGCTTGTGGGCTGGTTGAGAGACTTGAGGTATCAATAGGCCTCTCTTCAGCAATAGGATCGTCATCTCACTGCGGTGGATCATTGGGTATATCTTCAGGAATAGCCGCTTTAAGATCTGGTATTGTGCCCGGTTCAGGGACGGCATC
Organism: Triticum monococcum; assembly: GCA_034509565.1. Lineage (NCBI taxonomy): Eukaryota > Viridiplantae > Streptophyta > Magnoliopsida > Poales > Poaceae > Triticum > Triticum monococcum. The sequence goes on along the minus strand of CM067843.1, from coordinate 152,732,083 downwards.
CTCCTCGGCTGCTTTATCCAGGCGAGCCTTCTTGCTTGGCCTAGGCTTGGCCCTGAAAGGAATAAAAAAGTCACATACAGCATGTGTTACAAGGTGATATACCAGAAATATTATGATAAGTATAAGCTTACCAAAGCACCATTTTGAGCGGTGGCAGCTGACTAGCTGATTACTCGCCAGAGGATGAGTGGGAAGTAACCTGATAATCGGAGTTGGATGGATTAAGAGGTTGACAAAAACAGGCCGCTTTAGGACAAGCACTGACAAGCAAGTTAGAGACCTCTGAACGGCGTTTCCGAACCGGACTGTTCGATAAACCAGCGAAGGTAACTACCTGGCCGCTGTGCCAGGTTGTGCGACAAGCTTCGCGCTGTTGGGTCTTCATAAGAAATTTGGGATCCAAGTAAGCAAGAGGATGAGAAAATTTAACCTTCCGGTTTGCCTAACGGATTTATAGTGAAGGCAAAGGGTCTGAGTCGGAAGAGAGAATAATTACCTCTGCGGCATCAGCATGGCTGGCTTCGGCATCATCCTGACCAATATCATCATCAATAAGGTGCATGAAAAATAAGCCAAGTGAGTCAAGGTACGGATTACCCACATCATCATCAGGGGCCGGATCATAAGATGTAGTGGTTCTCTTCTTATGAGCAGGCCGTTTCATAACTTTAGTCTTTGGCCGGGATGGTCGTTCCGGTTTATCTACTTTTTCTGGCTTCTCCTGTGGAAGTTTCTTGCTCCAAAACATATCATTACCCTGTTTAAATAGACATTGATATTAAACAATGACCAGATATATCAATAACAGGTTCAGTAAAAAAGAAAGATCAAAATCTTATAGCTGGCGGTTTGTTGGTGGCATAGAAGGGAAGCAGGCCGGTTCGAGCACAGGCATGTTCCGGTTCATTCAGCATTTTGTTCACAGCCTCTGTGATTTCTTCGTCGGTGAGCTGGATGCTAGCATGTCGCAGTGGGTCATCAACACTGCCAGTATACTCGCACATCAAACCGGAGCGCTGACTAAGGGGCAGTATGCTCCGTGATATCCAAAAGCGAGCGAGATCAACTCCTGTTAAACCATTGGCCATAAAGGCTCTGAGCTTGGAGAGTTGAGGAGCGTATTTTCTTCTCTCCTTGGCAGTCAACCTTTGCGGAAAGGGGTGTGTATTGCTAAGCCGCTCCGGACGAAAGCCAGGCAAAGGATTTTCACCAGCAGGGGAAGTGTCTTTGCAATAGAACCATGTTTGATTCCACTCTTTGGGGTGGCTGTGCAGTTTGGCGTGAGAGTATGTGACCTCTTTTCTTTTCTGAATCGCCACGCCACCCAATTCTGTGTTGGAACCGTCAGTAAACTCAGTGTGGCGGTTTAGATGGAAGCAGTCTCTGAACATTTCAACGATGGGCTCCTCTTGAAAGAACGCCTCACATAGTACTTGGAAGTGACACATGTTTGTAACAGAGTTGGGTCCAATGTCTTGTGGGTGGAGTGGAAAATTGGCCAAAATGTCCAGATAAAATTTAGAACCGGGAGGCTTAAAGCCCCGGGCTAAGTGATCTACGAAAATGACGACTTTTCCTTTTTGAGGTGTGGGAGGGCATTCTTCGCCAGGGACCCTCCAATGGATGGTATTTTTGCTGCCTAAAGCGCCGATCAGAACTAGGTTGTTCAGTTCAGTCTCTGTGATGCGAGACGGGACCCAGTTGCACTCATATACTTGCTTGGCCATGATGAAATCTACAAAATAGGTGATTTCGGTTCAAGAATGCATTGATTAAAGTACACTAGCATGTACAATATTAAACCAGAGCCAGTTCTATCTAAACCGGAGTTTTATGAAGCAATAGCATCTGGCGGTTCAACAAGGGGACTAATGGTATATACTGGGTTGTTAATTTTTCTACACCAAGTTAAACCGCCAGATCTAGGCATTGAAACAGTTGAGATTGCTGATGGGAAATTGTACAGAAATAGATTTCACAAATTTTCTCTACGGCGACGGATCTGAAGCAAGTTCAGAAAAGAAGGAAAATATTCAAGGTTCAAAAAAGAGCAGTACCGAATCAATGGGCAGAGGTACAGGTAGATCTATGATCTGGAGGCATGTAAGTGAAGGCGGATGCTAAGAACTACCGCTACACAGAGCAAAGGTTCTCAGGTTCATCTAAGTTCTATCATCTGAGTACGAAGCAGACGATGAACACTGAAGAACTTGGAAACCCTAGAATGGATCTACGGAGGAAAAGGTGAAGAACTCACCGGAGCCGAGGAGGAAACAGAAGGTCCCCGCGATGCTCTGGTACGTTCAGGGTGATGCAGCGGCCAAGGTTGGAGCAGAGGTCATCAAAGGCGGCGGAGCTCCGAAGCTGGACGACACGGGGAAGATGAAGCAGAAGGGCACGAAGGGGAAAAAGAAATGACCCCTCGTTCCTATTTATAAGGCAAAGGACATGTGCCAGGTGCCAAGATCAAGGGACCGTGAGTTTGGAAATGAAACTGTCGCCTCAATTGTCGCAGACCTATTAAACAAAAAAGGTATCATGGATAAGTTTCTTTATAATAGGTGACGTCACGCCGGTTTACAACAACCAGAGAAGATGACGTCACGGCGGTTCAACAAACCACACGAAGATGTTGAAGATGAGATTTTTGCTAAGGATTGACATGAACCTGTTCAAATCAATCTGGGGCCTAATGTTGGGGATATCACTACTGGGCGTAAACCGTCCTATCTAGGCCGGGTTAACTTCATCAGTAGTTAACGATGTTAAAACCCAAGAAGGCAGATGAGGGCTCAAGGCCCATAGTCGGTTCAAGGCCTGTAGCCGTAAACCGGCATTGGTATGTAATTTGTATTGTAAGTTAGGAATAAGTAGAGACCAAACCGTACACATCTATGAGCCGGTATTGGGACTCTGTGAACCGACGGGCGTCACCCGTGTATATAATGGGATGACCCGGCAGCGGTTCAAGGACAACAGACAACAACTCAAGACTTAGGCGAAGCTTATTTGCTCCCTAGTCATCGAAACCCCATCAATTCCATCACAACTCGACGTAGGCTTTTACCTTCACCGAAGGGGCCGAACTAGTATAAACTCTCTTGCGTCCCTGTGTCCGCTTTAACCCCTTCAAGCTAACCCGTTGCAATGGCTCCACGACTAAGTCCTTTCACGAGGACATCTGCCGTGACAAAACCACGACACCTCCCGATGAACAGGACCCCCGTTTCGACCGTAGGAGGTCCGATTCATCCGTTTTGCGGTACGCCACACCCCTCCCGATCAACAGGACCTCTGTTTCGAACGTAGGAGGTCCGTTTCCTCCGTTTTGCGGTACGCCACACCCCTCTCGATGAACAGGACCCCCGTTTCGACTGTAGGAGGTCCGTTTCCTCGGTTTTGTGGTACACCATACCCCTCCCAATCAATAGGACCCCGTTCCGAACGTAGGACGTATTTCGTTGCCTCCCCATGAACATGACGCATTCCGTTGCCTCCCCATGAACACGACGACGACGTTGTTTCTCTGTTCTGACCCATCCATGTACACGAGCCCTGGCCGTACGTATGCGCGAGTAGGCTTTCGAGACCCCGCCTGTATGTACACATACGTGGCCGTATTTTCTTTCTTGCACCCTGGCCGTTGTACGTACGTGTACATGCTACGTGCGCTCCTCTACTACGACATGTACGCGCCTCTACTACGACACATGCGCGCCTCTATATCCACCAGTAGATATGTACGTACACGTTCGCGACTAGAATGACAACGCTACATACGCTTCGACCGGGTGGGTCCCGACTATCAGGCACTTTCTTGCGTGCGAAGATGTAGCTGGTGGGTCCCAAAAGTCATGGGGGCGAATCGTTTTTTTGCCCGTACGCACTTCCTTGTGTGCAAAGATGTAGCTGGTGGGTCCCAGCAGTCAGGGGGGAGAATTGCTTTTTTTTGCCCGGACACACTTCCTTGCGTGCGAAGATGTAGCTGGTGGGTCCCAGCAGTCAGGGGGAAACGTTTTTTTCGTGAAATATAGTGGCCTATCCAGTGGGTCCCACCTGTCAGGTGGAGGAATCATTATTTTCCACGTAATAAGGAGGCACTTCCTTGCTGGGGCTGTGGACCCAGCTGTCAGCCTCTCCACGTACAGTCCATGTCCGATGGAAGTTGTTCCTTGACCACGTTGACCACGTCGCGCCGAGAGCACCAGGGCGGTGGACGACGGCGAGGCCTAGGAAGGGGACGACGCGAAGCCGGGGAAGAGGCAGCAGCGGAAGCCCGCGCGGAGAGGAGTACGAGGGTTCACTGGTTTGGCTGCAGTGTGAGGCTTCCGTCGCCGCAGGGCCTGGCCAGCGGTGAGGCCTCCGCGGCAGCACATCCGGCCACGGGAGGCAGGAGCATGCAGCACGACCGGCGCTGCTTTGGGCGGCTAGAGCAAGAAGACCAGAGGTTGAAGAAGCACTACGGCCGTTGGATGGACATCGTGTGATCACTGGAGCTAGAATCGTTTATATTGACTAAGTTGACAAAGCCCTCCATCCCCGTCAACTTAGTAGGCCCACAAGTCAGCCTCCCACCAAGATGGGTCCCAGCTAGCAGGGGGTATTCATTTTTTTGTGGGTAATAAGAGGCACTTCCGGTGGGTCCGAGCTGACAGCAGGGTGAACGTTTTTTTCGTGAAATGCGATGGCCCATCCATTGGGTCCCAGCAGTCAGGGGCAAATGTTTTTTTGCGAAATACAGGTGGGCGTCCGGTGGGTCCCTGTTGTCAGGTGGAGGAATAATTATTTTCCACGTAATAAGGAGGCACTTCCTTGCGGCTGCTATGGACCCAGCTGTCAGCCTCTCCACATAAAGTATTCTTCCGATGGAATTCGGTCATTGACCACATTGGCCACGCTGCGCTGAGAGCACCATGGCTGTGGACGATGGCGAGGCCAAGGAAGGGGATGACGCGGAGCCGGGGAAGACGTGGCAGTGGATGCCCACGCGGAGAGGACTACGAGGGTTCACTGGTTCGGCTGCACTGCCGTCGCCACAAAATAACAAGGGGTGTGGCTGAGTGTAGTGGAGGGATGGCCTGGCCAGCTGTGGGAGTAGTATGGGGGCGGTGAGGCCTCCGCGGCAGCACAACCGGTCATGGGAGGCAGGAGCAGGCGGCACGACCGGCGCTGCTTTGGGCGGCTGGAGCAAGAAGACCAGAGGTTGAAGAAGCACTACGGCCGTTGGATGGACATCGTACAGTCAGTCGAGGTAGAATCGTGCATATTGACTAAGTTGACAAAGCCCTTCGTCCCCGTCAACTTAGTAGGCCCACTATACTGGGTCCCAGCTAGCAGGGGGAGTATTCATTTTTTTGTGCGTAATAAGGAGGCACTTCCTTGCGTGCGAAGATATAGCTGGTGGGTCCGAGCTGTCAGCGGCGGTAACGTTTTTTCGTGAAATACAGAGGCCCTTTCGGTGGGTCCCAGATGTCAGGTGGAGGAATCATTATTTTGCGTGTAACAAGGAGGCATTTCCTTGCGTGCGGCCGTGGACCCAGCTGTCATCCTCTCCACGTACAGTCCACTTCAGATGCATGTCGGTCGTTGACCACGTTGACCACGCCACGCCGAGAGCACCAAGGCGGTGGACGACGGCGAGGCCTAGGAAGGGAACGGCATGGATGCAGGGAAGACTCGGCAGTTGTTTTTGTTTCCCACACGAAAGGGAGTACGACTATACGAGGGTTTACTGGTTCGTCTGCCGTTGCCGGAGAATAATAGCAGGTGTGGGTGAGTAGAGGGATGGCTAGGCTAGCGATGGGAGTACGGTGGGGCGGTGAGGCCTGCGCGGCAGCACAGCCGGCCGCGGGGAGGAGGGAGTCGGCAGTCCCGCCGGCGCTTGTTTAAGCGGCTGGAGCGGGAAGAGCAGAGATTGAAGAAGCACGATGGCCATTGGATGGACATCCAACAGTATACAGGCCATTTGTGGAAAGCCTCAAATCTGTGGAAAACAGCATACAACCCATCTGCCATTATTTCAAATAATTTACAGCCCATTTGCTAATTCTTACGGGTTTTTTTGGAGCCCATATTCTTTTCGTTAGCATTATATCCCATATTGTGGCCACAGTTAAAAAATTATACAAAATTTTGCATATGTCGGTGCGGTCTGAACTGTTTTTAATCCCGAAATTTCGAGTCACATTCAGACTAATTTTAAAAATAAATGTATATCAATATAAAATCCAATAAATTGTCCACGCATAAAAATCAATGCAATTTAAAATCTCAAAATGAACAAAACATATTTGAAACTAATTGCCGGTTTGATGTGTTTTAAAAATATACATCCCATTTCTCATTACTGATAGGCCATTTTCTCAGCCAGCCAAATGAAGCTCTCCTCGTCTTGAAAGATTTGCAGCCCAACAAGCCTGATAAAGTGACTTACTTGACAAATCACCAAAAAACTGGGCTAGCCATTTTTAGAAAGAAAAAAAATACTGGGCTGGTCTGTGGTAAACATAAAAGAAAAGGCTGTCTAGACAAGCCAGAGTGTCCCGCACCGCCCAGTTGACACCCTGCTTCCGTCTCAAAAACAAATTAGATAAATGCCACTCCAATTATGGCGATTCATAGAAATGACACTGCAATTTCCAAACTTTGAAAAATGCCACTGCAATTTCTTGCAAACTTTCAAAAACGCCACTTCAGTTTGCAAACTTTGAAAAACGCCACTCCAGACTTCGAAAAATGCCACTAGAAATGGCATGAAATGGCATTTTTCAAAGTTTGGAAATTGTAGTGGCATTTATCGGATACACCAGATTTGGAGTGGAATTTATCAAATTAACCCAAAAGAAAAATAACTGGGCGAGCTGCTGGGTCCCTGGTGTCAGCCGCTCGTTGTGCAATTCTCTCGTTTATTGACTACGTTGACAATGGCATGGGACCTAGATGTCAGAAATCCACTAGGAGGAGCCATTTTTTTATTGGCTTGAAATAAGGAGGCACTTGCTTGCATACTGCCATGACCTTGGCGGGTCCCTGCTGTCATCCTCTCCACGTGCAATCATCTCCTGATTGTGTACGCGTCAACTTGCTAGGCCCACAAGTCAGCCTCTAAACCCGTGGAGGACAAATACAACCCGTTTAAAAAAATAACAGCCCATTCCATAGGTTCAAATGGAAGGTTTAACATTCAGAGCAAAGTAACAGGTCTGATCCACATATAGAGTACTAAATTTCCACGCTGACAAGAATCATAGCCAAGTTAACTATCTACTCCCACTAATACTCTAGTAGCGTACAAGTACTAACTTACTCTTAGCTACCTAGCCGATGTCATCCGCCATTTGTGGTACATGCTAAACGCCGGCGCAGGCGTCGTGCGCCTCACCTCGGACTTGCAAGAGGTGCGATAGGGCGTGTTTCTCGCGCGCGTTGGCCCTTTCCATGCCGGCGTGGTCCACCGAAGCTTCGGCTTCCAAGCGGGAAACCCACTTGACGAGCTGGTAGTAAAAATCAGCGTCGTGAACGCGTGCGTGCCCGACAGCCTCCAGGGCTATTTGTCGGGTGCCGGCCTCCACATAGTCGGCCCAGTTGCGGGCGCTCTGCTCGCGACTCAGAGCGTCGGTGCGCTGCTACTCCATGTCCCGCTGGCGGCGCAAATCGGCGATACACTACTCCTCCGCCAGGCGGTCGCGCTCCAACAACTCCTGCTCCTCCACCATGCGGTCGCGCTCCAACAACTCCTCGATCTCCCCATTGCCATCTAAAGAGAGATAGAATGCCTCCTCCCTCTGTCTGCCTTCCGGTGAAAACATGAACACTAGTTCCGGCGGTGACCGCCTCCGGCGTCGCCTTCCGCGGACGGGCGGGGGCATGGCGGATGTGGCGAGCGACGTCGGGCCGGTGGGGGCTTATGGGGATATGGCGAGTTGGGTCACGGTGGCACCGGAGAAGGCCGGGAAACAATACTTATAGGCGTAAGGTAGTGCGATGGTCATCAGAATTTAATGCATAATGGCTTAGCGTGCCAGCTTGCCATGGAAAACTAGAGAAACTGAAATTATGACTGTGCCGTCCCGTCCCGTCCGGGTCGCACGCCGGCATGGCGGTCAAACAAGTGCACTCGAATCATCTCCCTCCTTGTCAATAATGATTCCACGGATTTAAAAAGCCTGCAACAATTAAAGCGTATCTTTTTCGCATCAGTTAGCTTCCTTAATTACGGCCGGCTGCATGTAGGCACTTAGAATCGCTCGCAGATAGTACGTGAAGCAGCATGCAATGAGTCGCAGCCGAGGGCATGCATGCAGCCACTTAAATCGCTGGAATTAATTAGGCTTAAACTTCTGCATGCCGCTAATTATTGCCATGCCTTGGTCTTGCCGCTTTGCTCACGGGACTAATAAACCCGGACGGACGGAGTACCTTGGTTGGTGAGAGGTTTGAATTCAGCCTTGCAAACCGGAAAGGAGGGTACTAGTACGTGCGTGATCCGCTATTTATTCGTGTAGGATCGAGTAGGTCATTTCTTGAATTGAGCCCTGCAAACCGGAAAGAAGGTAGTACGTGCGTGATCCGCTATTTATCCGTGTAGGATCGATAGTGTAGCTTGTCAGTTTCTTCAGAGGTAGGCATTTTTCTCCGCTTAGGATCGATAGTGTAGCTTGTCAGTTTCTTCAGAGGTAGGCATTTTTATTCAAAAAACTGCCACTTTGCATCTTGCGTCGCAAATAAAATTGCCAGGAGCGCATTTGTAGGCTAGCTAGTGATCGATCAGTAACCTGTAAACACTGAGCGAACAGAAATAAGTAATTGTTAATGCATCTCAATGATTCACATATCATATACAAATATGTTGCTCCAAAAGCAAAGATCAACCACTTCGGATCTTGAATCGCGACTAAAACTAACTACTATGATTCCCATACATAAGATCACATGTTAATGCATCTCAATGATTCACAGATCATATACAAATATGTAGCTCCAAAAGCAAAGATCTAGAAAAAACACATGTCCTTCCTACTAACATGGATGCTTATCTTGGCCAACATTCAGTACAGACTGAAAGATAAATTTGTTTGTGAAGTCTACAATTCCTCTTGCAAACGTAAGTGGTTTCACCAACAGCTGGAACCATGGGAATGAACCACACATGATGGAGGAACATCCACTGCAATATGATTTGGTCTTCTCTCGATCACACCACGAGACTATTTTCGGAATACAAACTTTAACTTGGGCTAAATGATGCCCATTGTATAATCAGACCAAAGCAATGAAGCACCTAGTGTTGGCCAATAAATACTAAAGTACTACTTTTCTGCAGTCCATGAAGTGACTATCCAATCTTTCTGTGTCTATTTTCAAATGGCACTGCATGCAGTGACTACTATTCTCTTGTGCAGTTCAACCAAAATTGCGGACACTTTGCTTGTTTGCCAAATAGCAACGGGCAGACATCTCTGTGTGCACAAATATCAAGCAGCTAGTAAACATATACCACACCATGTATGTTCAGTTTAAACATGTCACTTCCGCTTAGCATCTATCATGTTCTGCACTGGACAATATGATACAGTTATGTTTTGCCGTGGACAATTTCATACTGAATTGATTTGCTGGTTCAGAGCAGAAATATAGCGCCTATTTTTCATCAGACCAAGGATATCCATGTTCGTAGTGATGGAAGAGGTGAAATCGATACAACCGAAATTGAGCATCCAATCATTGAATCCTGTCCTACACCTCCAATGTAGGTCCACCCTGCCAATAAATTCACGTGCAAACTACTAGTATTACTATCTAATGACAGTACAAAAAGAGTAGCAAGATAGTAGCAAACCATGTACCTTCGTAATGAACAGCTCATAGTGCCACCAATTGGATATAAAGGTTTGGAAAAAAACATGCTCCTAATGTTGAACTAGTTGGACTTTTTGTGCAGTTCCACTAAAATTGAGCATCCCTGTTTGCATAGATATTGAAAGTGTGATAACTCTAGAAGTGGCACTAGTTGAAGCAAAGACTCACAAATATAAGCATTCCAATTTCTTAATGGGAAAAAGAAGCAAGACTGTTTCTAACCACCTGTTTGAAGGAATAAATAAAGCCACATCAGCTGATGTCAGGAAGGCATACATAGTTTTTTCTGAAAAACTAAGCCATTCCTGACCTTTCCTCTTCTTTTAAGCAAATTTTGTGCAGTTCTACTAAAATAAAATGCCATCACCGCCTACACAATTCAGTGACACTGTACAAAAGGAAATGACTTAACATTACATCATGATGTCAGGTATGTAGTCGACAGGCATTAGAGACAAACATACAGACCTCCTCCGATAACATAATAAACATTAATTTTAACAAAGGTGTGACTAGCTTTACCGGGATAATTTGAGTGAACTCTACACCCTTTGTTCCTTAATATAAGACGTTTTCGTGGTTCAATTTAAAGTACCCAAACGTCTAGTATTTAGAAAAACAGGTAGTAGTTTTCTTGAGCACATATCTGGGAAAGCTTGCCACACTTTATTTATGTCCATACGCTAATGCAACACCATTCGAATACTACAAATATACACTAATCCAGTGGCTAGTGCAATAGTAGAGTAGTTAGTTTATTACAGGGTACAGTACAATGGCTTTACTGAACAGATTTCAATAAACTCTAGCACTGGAAGGTTTCTATAAGAATTAACAATACAAAATGTAAAGGTAATATGTTTCAGCATTGGTATACTAGCTGTGCATGAGCATTAAACTAAGTACAAAAGTCTGAAGGTAACTAGAATTATTAACTAATGACAGTATAAAAAATTGCAAACCATGTACCTCCAAGGTAAATATCATTTCGAACTCGGGGGGACCTTAAAAATGGCTATCCCAATCTTGATAATCAATCAAACATAAAAACTTGATCGAATGAATCAAGAGAACAGCTGGAGGAGGAGGTGCCCACTCTTGACCTTTCCTCTTGTCTTCATAATTGTCTGTGCAGTTTAACCAAAATAAAATGACATCCGCGCCTTGGCATTTTGGTGACACTGTACAAAAAAATTAACTTATCTCATGAAAGTGAGGTATGTAATCTATAAGCGTTAACAATGCAAAAATCTGAAGGTAGTAACAAGTTTCATCGTTGGTATACTGGCTGTGCAACAACATTAGAATGCCCTAGCTGAAAAATCTTCAATACATCCACAATCAACAGCTAACCCTGAAATAATCCTTAGACTAAGTGCGGCATTAGTTAAATGTGGCATCACTTTAGCAGTAGCATTGCTTGACTTGACTGCTGGTGTTATACTAACAACAAAAAATGGCAATAAGAGCATGGGAGGCCCATTCAGACAGTGGGCGCACCAGTACGACGTACCTCCACGGACGCAGAGTGGTGAGGGAGGTATGGTTGCCCAGAGCAACAAATATCCAGGCAGCATATGTGGATTACGCCCCATTTTTTGTTCTCTTTAGCCACCTTTTTCCTATGCGAGGACAACAAACCGATCGACCTGGTCATTCTCTATTGCGTTGTCATGCCTTTCTACCCTTCTTCAACCAAGAGACACGAGACTCGTTCCTTAGCTAGTGATGTTCCCGTTTTCAACCTAGATGCGGGTTCGATGCCTACTCTCTTGGACAGTACAGTCTCCCTTCCTTTCCTTATTCAACCCAGACATGGATTAGTCTGCATGAAGTAGGGTTTCCTTTAATAGTGCAAATTATGGTTTTCGTCTATGTGGCCAGCAGAGCAGAGGATAGCAAATTGGGAAGATGGTGGAGTGGAAAAAGATCCACATGCAACGACGTGGCAGATGGGGCAATAGAACAAGGTTATGGTTCGAAAAGAGGTAGCATACCTGAGGGTCGGGGGGAAGTGGCTTCGCTCGTGGTCGTTGTCCTCCGCACACACTACGGCAGCGAGCTTGGGGACGGAGGCCATCCTGCGCAGGCGCTAGGTCTAAGAGGACGGCCTTGTCGTCACTGCGTGACCTCGCTCGCCGACGACGAGTACGTCAACGCTGCACGTCCTTTTCTTCCCCGGCGGATCTGTGACCACCGGTGAGGAGAGAGGGGCCGTCTGTTTTAGATCTGGAGAGAGGGTGTAACATCCCAAATTTTCAATTTGGAATGTTATACACTAGATCAACATTGCATTCTGGTTGATCCTAGAAATTCTACGCAACTCAAGGACCCTCGGAGAGAGTTGGGGATTTCGTTATTTTTATATTTGAGTTTTCTCAAATTTTGAAATTGGGATCATTTGATTTTATTTATTTTTTCTTCATTTATTTCTATTATCAAAATATGACAGAGGGAATAAAATGACTTTCCCAAAATAAAGAAATATTGAGGATTTAATAAAAAAATCAAATAAGATTTTATTTAGTTTAGTTGCTATTTTATTTGAATTTAGGAAAAATTGCACATTTTCAAAAATTGCATTTAGAGCCAAAATAATGTTCGTCATGTTCTAAATATTTTATTTAGACAGAGAAAATTTGTTTTGGCATTTTTAGATTTTTATTTATTTTTCTAGAATTCTTTTTAGGCGTAGCGAAATTGTTTAAAAAAAACCCCGCGCCCGACTGGGCCAAGGGCCCAACCGAGCCAGGCCGGCCCAGCCGCCACCGCCTCCCGCTCGAGTAGCCGCCGGACTCGGGAGGAGTCTGAGCCGGAGCCGCCTCACCGCCGCCCGACCCCCTTCCCAAGTCAGCCCCCCTCCCTCTCTTAAATAGCCGCCCCGCCGCCACCCCCTCCTCACCCCGCCGCCCCGCACCGCAACCCGCCGCCTGCGCCGCTGCCGCCCCGCGCCGCCAGAAGCCGCTGCCCCGCCGCCTCGCGCCACCTGTCGCCCTGTCGGAGTATCTCCGGAGCGCCGCCGCCGAGGAAGCCGCCGGCTGGTTTATAAGAAAAAGTCGTTTCGGTTTTTTTAATAGATCGGTTTTTCTCCGGTTTATTTATTTGGCGAGCGCCCACTCGTCCGCTCGTTTTAATGAACGTGTTTTTCGTTTAGTTCCCGTTAATGAACGTTCGTTCATTAACCTGTTCGTCATTTTTCTTTTTCTCGGATTAAATCCGTGGTTTTTTGTGATCGCGGTCCCTGATCCGATGTTCGTTTTAGTTTATCACTTCGCTCGTTTATCGGAATCAGGCGATTCAAGCGCCTAGAGTTTCGTCTCCAAACCCTCTTTCTGTTTAACCAACTCAAACAAGTTTTTGCCACTGTAAAAATTGCCCTAGATCCAGAATAGTAAACGAAGCTTGTTTCTTTTGTCGTTTGTCTTTCGTTGCTTCGTTCGTTTTGATTCTTTTTGCCAACCGGAGTTCTTAAGTTGAACTTTCTGGTTAGATCTCTTATTCGAGTTTTACCTGTGCATTATTTGAGTACTTATTTTGTGCTTGTTCGTTTGTGATAGAGTACCTGGAGTGCGCCGCTTGCTACTTCGAATCGCTAGGTTTGCCCAATCATCAGCAAGGCAAGTAACACTTTGATCATATATCCTACTACCCAGTTTTATTGCATTAGATCAATCCTCACACATTGCATGATTAGGATCTAAATAAATTGTGGGTTTGGGGAGTAGTTGAGGTAGAACCTATTACCTGTTTACTATCAAACCTTTGGGAGTTACTTCTACGTTTGCTTATTATTTCTATGCTATGCTAGTAGACGTGGATTGGGTGAGTGAATTCCATGACAGGTGTGAGTTTGTTAAATTAATGGTTTATCTAAGTGGCAACTTAAACACACATTTGGGTGGATTGAGGCACCTGGGTATTCCAGCGATTGCCTGTTTTCTTTTGGACCGCCACCCAGGCTCAAAGGGATCATGAGATTATTCATGCTAGAAACTTCCGTGTGCAGCCACAAGATATTATGGGCTCTAGCATAGTTGACTAATCGGTGCAAACTCTTACAGTGGTAGACTAGCCGATGTAGGGGATGTACGTTGGTACGGTCTACCCGTTCATAAGGTGCTAGCGCTTCTAAAAGACTATGTCTCGGTCATCCGTTTCTCAAGCACCCTGTGTCCGAGAAATCCAACGAAGGAGATCGAGTCCTGTGGGGAAAAGTGCACAAACCTCTGCAGAGTGTATAAACTAATCACGGTTAGCCGTGTCCCCGGTTATGGACATCTTGAGTATCTAGTACCTGGATTATCATGTGAATCTCAACATGTTACTCTAAAATTAATTTTGTTGGGTTTTGATTAATGTTGATGCTTATTTGGGATTGAGAATGCTGTCAACCATTCTCAATATTTAACAACTACCTTGGTAGTTAAATAAAATCTATTCCTTTGCAGTAGGGAAAAATTGGCTTTACGCAAAACTGTAACCATAGAGTTTTCTACCAGCCATATATGCATATAGTATAGACTATTTCATTCCAGTACTCTCTATGTGTTACATTGCCAGCATATTCCATGTGCTGACCCGTTTCGGGCTGCAACATTAATGTTGCAGACTTTTCAGACGACGATTAAGGTGCCTTTAGGTCGTGGTTCTATACTCAGTGATGCCGTTGGAGTTGATGGACTCACTTATCTTCCAAGCCTTCCGCTGTTATCGTTATTAGATGGCCTTAAGCCATTATTATTGTATTAAGCTCTCTTTTGAGACTCTCGATGTAATAAGTGTGTGATTGCTACTCTGTTATAAATCCTTCAAGTACTATGTGGTGTCAGCATTACTGATCCAGGGTTGACACCGGAGCACGGAGATTGGACCGTTTGAGGTCTGGTCGCTACAAGATGGTATCAGAGCCCACACTGACTGTAGGACACGACCACTAAGCTAAAGACCTAGATCACTACTCACTCTCTTCTCATTCTAACTTCTCATCTTTTCTACTCTTTTAGGATGGCGGATACAAGGAACAAGTTCACGCAATCGGATGAAGATACACCCTTTGGACGTCACTTGAAGGAAGTCACTAGATATCTGAACATAGGAGTACAAAGTTTCACCGGAACCTACAACGCCACTCTACCTGAAGAAGAGCGCTGGATGATTCAAGTTCAAGTTCCAGGAAGGACGTTCATGCCAGTCACCGAGCACATAGAGTTTTCTTTTGATGCACCAACTTGGAATCTAGGAAAGAGCATGGCAGCTCACATCGCCATGGGACGCATTGGAGAAGCTTACCGCAATGATCTCAAGCATACTATCTAATAGATTTGTGGGTGCCGAGATGAGCACTAGGAGATGATCAGTACCAGGAAGGATAGATCAGTTGCAGCTTTTATCCAGGAGTTAAACCAACACATTCGACGTTAGGATAACAAGATGTGTGCCGACACGACAGATCTGAAGAAGGCGAGGACAAGAATCAAGGAACTGGAGGAAGAACTCAAGGCTACACGTGAAGATTATGAAGAGGAGATTGAAGTATTAGTGGAAAAGAATGATGATCTGATCAAGAAGATTGGAATATTCATGGGAGGACCTACACCAGTAGAATAAGACGAAGAACCCAAGGAGATTCGCCCGGAAGACTACATCATCATTGACGACACTGACTCAGATCCAGATGATAACGATGATGACTATGTTGAAGAAGCTGGAGTATATATCATGGAGTCTGCAACCAAAGAATATTTCTAGTAGACCACCCCAACAGTAGTAGTAATCCACCATGTAAATATAGTAGTCCAAGCACTTTTGCGATAGTTAGATCGATTGTATGCCCTTGTTTGATTGATTGAATGAAGTGAATTGTTCGCTTTTGTCTCATGTGCATATGGGTAGTGTTTTCTCTTTAGGCCCCGTCTATTCTTAAATCTCATCTTTTCTAAACCCTCAGATGCCTCCGAGACATGACCCCGGATTTACCTTCCCACTGGAGCTCACCCAGCTGATCCAGCAGCAGAACACATTGATGCAGTTGCTAGTCCAGAATCAGAATCAGGGGAACAACAACAACCCACCACCACCACCACCACCTGTTGATCACTTAGCCCATTTTCTTAGGCTGAATCCGCCGGTGTTTTCCAGTAGCACCGAGCCGATAGTAGAAGATGATTGGCTCCGCAAGACAGCAAGGGAGTTGACCACGGCGGGATGCACGGATGCGGAAAAAATGAAGTTTGTCGCACATCAGCTTGAAGGACCCGCAACATCATGGTGGGAGAATTTCCCAGCCACTTTACCTGTCAACACTGTCACATGGGACCAGTTTCAGCAGGATTTTCGTACTGCCCATGTTTCAACAGGAGCTATGGCCATGAAGAAGTGAGAGTTTCGCAACTTGCGCCAAGGAGGACTTTAGTTAGTTAGCACGTTATTCCCCAGATGACGTTGCTACTGATGCAGCTAAGCAGGAGAAGTTTCTGGAAGGACTGAATGATGAGTTGAGCATGCAGTTGATGGTAGCAACCTTCAACAATTACCAAGAGTTGGTAGATCGTGCTCTCATGATTGAAGGGAAGCAGTAGCAGATTGAGAATCGCAAGAGGAAGTATGGACAAGGAAAGTACAATTTAGGAGCTCAGCAGAAGCCACGCTTTACCCCTAGAACAGGAGGACATTTTCAGCATACCCATGGAGGAGGTAGCTCGCACAAGCATAATGGCGCCAAGAATGGTAATGGGAGTGGAGGAAGCAACGGCCAGAACCGCACCAACCCATCGACCCCAGCCAAGAAAGACCTGAGCCAAGTCACTTGTTTTAAGTGCCATAAGACCGGACATTATGCCAACGAATGTCCTGAATCACAGAATGGAAATGGCAATGGATGCTCTGGGAAGAAGTCGAACCCTTTCAACAGGGGACAGGTGAACCACGTTAATGTGGAGGAGGTTGAAGAGCAGCCGGATGCAGTAATCGGTAAGTTTTTGGTTAAGTCATTTCTGCACTCGTTCTTTTTAATACTGGTGCATCGCATTCATACATATCAAGGGGATTTTTGGATAAGTATAAGCTACCAACCCAAGCCCTTAGAACACCAATGTTAGTAAGCTCACCAGGAGCGGAGTATATGGCCAGCCTATGGTGTGATCGGTTACCATTAAGGATTGGTAACTACGTATTTCCCTCACACCTAATAGTGTTGGAATCTCAAGGATTGGATGTGATATTAGGCATGGATTGGTTATCAAAGTATGAAGGGAATATTGAATGTGCCGGTAAGTCAATTATGCTTACAACGCCAGAAGGAAGAAGGATCAAGTATGTATCCCGGCATGTGCTAAAGAGGACTCAAGTAAATTGTTTAACAGGAGTTCTGCAAGAGGAAGTACCAGTGGTGAAGGATTTCTCGGATGTATTTCCAGAGGAATTGCCAGGCATGCCACCGGATAGAGATATTGAGTTTTTCAATGAGCTTTTGCCAAGCACAGGGCCAATATCGAAGAGACCATATAGGATGCCGGCAAAAGATTTGGTGGAGATTAAGAAGCAGATTAAGGAGTTACTGGATAAGGGATATATTCGCCCAAGTTCTTCACCTTGGGGATCGCCAGTACTCCTAGTGGAGAAGAAGGATGGATCGTTAAGGATGGTTGTTGATTATCGAGGATTGAATGAAGTAACCATCAAGAACAAGTACCCACTACCGATGATGAACGATCTGTTTGATTGATTGCAGGGAGCTAAGGTATTTTCAAAGATCGATCTGCGATCAGGATATCACCAGTTGAAGATTCGAGAACAGGGTATACCTAAGACGGCTTTTACCACCAGGTATGGGCTGTACGAGTATACCGTTATGTCATTTGGTCTGACTAACGCACCTGCATATTTTATGAACATGATGAACAAGGTATTTATGGAGTTTCTGGATAAGTTCGTCGTAGTGTTCATTGATGATATCTTGGTTTACTCGAAGAGTGAAGAGGAGGATAAGGAGTATTTGCGTTTGGTTCTTGGAAAGCTGGGAGAACATCAATTATATGCCAAGTTTAGCAAATGTGAGTTTTGGTTGAAGGAAGTTGGATTTCTCGGACACGTTATATCGGGAGAAGGTATAGCAGTAGGTCCCACTAAAGTTGATACTGTGACCAATTGCGAAGCCCCAACAACAGTTGGAGAGATCCGGAGTTTTCTTAGACTCGCAGGATACTACCGGAGATTCATTGAGAATTTCTCGAAGATTGCAAAGCCTGTGACGGAGTTGTTGAAAAAGGATACCAAGTTCATATGTACTTAGGAATGTGAGGCCAATTTCCAGGAGTTGAAGAAACGCTTGGTTACATCACCTGTGTTGATTTTGCCAGATCAGACCAAGGATTATGAGGTTTATTGTGACGCTTCACGTCAAGGACTCAGAGCAATGCTTATGCAGGAAGGAAGAGTTGTTTCCTATGCCTCACGACAGCTTAAGTCTCATGAGTTAAATTATGCTACGCATGATTTGGAGTTAGAAGCCGTATTGCATGCATTGAAAACCTGGAGACATTTTCTCATTGGAAACCATTGTGAGGTGTACACGGATCACAAGGGTTTGAAGTATATTTTCACACAGAAGGAGTTGAACCTCAGACAAAGGAGATGATTGGAACTCATGAAGGATTATGATATGAGGTTGCATTATAACCCCGGAAAGGCTAACATAGTAGCTGACGCGTTGAGCCATAAAAGTCATGTCAACACCTTAATGAAGAGAGATTTACCAAGGGAGTTAGCCGAGAATCTTCATGAGCTATGTTTGGAAGTAGTTCCGAGAGGCTATGTAGCAGCATTGGAGATTCAGTCTACGTTGATGGACAAGATCAGAGAAGCCCAGAAGATTGACAAGGAGATTGCCTCTATCTACTACCACTATAAAAGGAAGAGAGGGGCAGATCCAAACAATCACATCCATCCATCATCAAAATCTAATGGCCCTTAATCCTTCTGTGTTTAACGTTTCCAACCACGCAATAAACCATAATCGGTCGATCGCTAATCTGCCGCACAGAAAAAAAAAGAACCGTTCGCTCGCACGACCTCCTCCTTCTCCTCCCGCACGACCTCCCCTCCTCATCCCGCGCCGTTCTCCTCCCTCAACCGCGCCCTTCGCTGCAGGCTCGCGTCGAGCCACGGGAAGCCGCGCCCTTCACCGTCGCCTCGCACTGCCGGAGCCACGGGAGCCGCCGCGGGTCGCTGCCTCCCCACCCGAGGGAGCCGCCCCATCGCGCCCTTCACTGCCTCCCACGGCGCTGGGGGTCGCTGCCTCCCCAGCCGCCGGAGCCACCCCGCCGCACCCTTCTCCGTCTCCGGAGCCGCAGCTTGGCCTCCGCCACGCCGCCTCCGTCGCAAGTAAGTTTCTTTTTGCAAGATGCCTCTAGGAAGAACTCAACCTACTACAAGCATTAGAATCTATGTTAGCAGAGAACTGGACGATCATGGCAAGATGTGCTGATTCAGTAGGCGCACTCCTAATGGATTCATCAATGGTAGTAGAGTGTCACCAATGGATTCATCTATGAGCTATGGGTTGTCAAGGCTACAGTAGTAATTATAAGTAAGCTAATACTGATATTATTTGTAACAATTGTATATTTCATAGATCATGGCTATTGAAAGAGAAAGAATATTTCCACGTAGTTGTCTGAAACTTTGTTTATGGTGTCAAAACCAAGTGTGTAGCATAATTTAAGATTTACTTGTATGGTTAGAAGATTCACTTGTTTCACGACTCTAAAATGTTTTTTTGTTTTCAGGCTTTTAACTTCTATTAAATTTGGGTGGATCGATGCCTCGCCGAACTAACTTATGAAATTGGAGATCAGTTGATTTGGTAATCGTTACCTGGCTGGCAATCCCTAACAAGTGAACTTAATACTATGTGCATGACAACTACACTTTGGTCTGCACTCTTCATCTACAACTCAAAGTTAGTAAACTCTTCTTTGTTTCTTTTTTGGAACCCACTTAATGCAATAGAGTTTCAGAAACCAAAAGCCTGTTGTAAATTATGGCAGTTCTTTGTCTTTTTTTTTGGTAATGCCTAATGCCTCCAGGCCCTATTTGAATCACAGTAAAACTGTAGCGGAGATAGAAGTATCAGATCACCGGGGCATGAAAATGTTCACCGTTGTGTTAAATGAACCCCACTGTACAGTCAGTACTTGGATTTCAGTAATCAAAATATGCCTTACATGAAGAAGATGAAGGAGTATAAATTTAGGTGTTCTTTCAAGTAAGATTTGATAACTGAAGAAACTGAGTAAAAGTATTGCCACATTGTGTGACATACTGACATACCAATCTGCAACATACCAAACTAAGTTTCTTTTGCAGTTCCAACCAAAGGGCAGGGGATTTTGTTCAGGGGATTTCCTATTGCTAAACTATACAGGGGATTTTGTTCATGCCTTAAGGTGCTCAATCCTATACATTAGGGTTCTGGACATGGGATTTTGTTCATGCATGACTCACTGTACGATAGGAATTGTAGAGCAAGCCTGATTTCTGGGGCACATTATAGTAGGCTGACTGCAATCATTCGATCATTGTTGTAATGGACGCCTCAGTGTCCAATGCCCCCTACAAATTCTGGCTTGTGCGTGCATGATGCTGCCGATGTGGTATGCGTGTTGGATGGGTGACTAAGGGCACGTGCGGCCGGCCAGCCGACAGACATGTGTGTTGTGCGTGCGTGTTGACTCGGGTAATCAGATGTGTTGTATGTGTGCCAAACAAGTGTTTGCGCCTCCCCGCAAAAAAAGTGTTTGCGTCAATGCTTGACTGAAAACGGTTGTTTCAACTTTTGCATTTTAGTTCAGAAACATATATCATTAGCACCTTCTATTATTTTAGTTCACTGGCACCTTCTATTTTTATTCATTAGCACCTTGTTATCCTGGTAGTAATCAAGTTCTTTATCAGGACCTTGTCTAGAATATAACTGCATTGTAGGAATTGCATACTTATAGGAGCCATTGCTAGATCTGGAGACTAATGGACTCATGTAAATTCGAGCTCTGGTTCTTACGTAATGGTGTACTGCTATGCATCACGTATGCAGGTGAAAACATGATAAAAACACAGCTTTCTTGATGATATCAGTTACCAAATAATTGTTTTACGTACAAGCTTCCTTTTACTTAGCCAAGAGAGGATAATGATTTCTAATTTTAATTCAAAATATTATGGTGTCAGTTTCATTGCTTCATTGAATCAAGAGATCTTTTCCAAGAAGAGATGGATCTAGCTAGGTCCTGTTGTCATGTAAATATATGGGATTTTTTAGGGCCTATTGCTCGATCTCTTCTCCATGGCTATGCCATCGTTGCTCCAAGCCTAGGTTGTCGGATTTTGGGTTTCGGCAGACCCTTAAGGTTCGAACACTGGGGTGCGCGCGGAGATTACGTCTTCTACCTCTCTGTCTCGCGAAGATCTATACTACTGAAAGAACTGCACAAGAGACACAAGGTTTATACTGGTTGATGCCACCGTTGTGGTGTAATACCCTACTCCAGTGTGTGGTGGGTGGATTGCCTCTTGGGGCGGACGATGATGAACGATACAAGGAAGAACAGCCTCGCGAGGGTCTGTTCTTGGCTGGGGTGATGAACTGCTGGGAGGAGTTCAACCACCTTTCTCTCTTTCTCTCTCTCTCTCTCACTACCTTACTCTTACTCGCCCCCTTGCTATGTGGGTGGCTGGTCCTATTTATAGAGGCCCTGGTCCTCTTCCCAAATATCGAGCGGGAAGGGAGCCAACAATGGCGGGCTAATTTGAAGGGGGACAGCAAGTATCAACTATCCTGACAAAAGCAGTCTTCGCCTGCGCAAAGCTTTGGTGATGACGCCGTCTTGGGCTCCACGGTGACCCCCATCTCGTAGTCCTCCTGGTCTTTGTCTTGTTGCACCGAAATGGCAACCTTTGCCTGATGCCTCGGTACTCCGCGGCTGCGCTTGCCCCCTTTGCACCAAAGAGGAAAGGAGGACGCTGCGCGGGCTGGCGCCCGCCTGGCGCCCTGAGTCGTCATGGCTTGCGTCACGGGCACCTCACGAGGTACTCCGCCTTGATCTCTCCGCCTCCTCGCGAGCCAACCTGACGAGGCGATGCCTGAGGAAGCTCCGTGTCGTCCGCCCCACGAGGCTTGGCCCCTCGCGAGGGTCTTGAGTCTTGTGTTGATGAAGATGGGCCGTGCTGGGGGCCCCTTTGAGCCACGCCGCAGGCTGCAGGCAGGAAAGTCTGGGGACCCCCGTTCCCAGAACACCGACAGTAGCCCCGGGCCCAATGCGCGCCCGGACATGGCCGTGCTGAGAGGCGAAAGGGCAAGGGTGAAGTGCCGCGGGCCCTAACAGCCTGCAGCCTTGGGCACTGCGTGGCGGTTGATTGGACGCAAGTGCTCCAGCAACCGCACAGGTTGATAAAGGAGCGGCATCTGCCCAGACTTCGCCTTTTGCTTTCTTCGGTTGCTGCTCAGATCCCCTTTCTTGCGCCTCCCCTTTCTTCCTCCAAATTTCCAGATCTACTCCGGCTGCGTGACCTAGGAAGCCATGGAACCTCGTCAGTCTCCGGCCGAAGCTTGGTACTCACCTGCTCTGGACTTGCCGAACGTGTCCAAGGCGGGCCTTGCCCGGCTGCGCCGGATGGCGGCAGCGCAGGGCATCAATGGGGCGCAGGTGTTCAAGGCCGGCTCCGCCACCCCTGAGGGCCGAGGGAGCACCTTTTATCTTCTCTTTGTAAGCTCCATTGTTGCGGGCCTGGTGCCTCCCTTCTCCGAGTTTTTCTTCTCTGTCCTCCGCCATTACAACTTGCAGGCTCTGCATCTCCACCCCAACTCCTTCCTTCTCCTGGCGATCTTCGCTTATTACTGTGAGGCCCACGTAGGGGTGCAGCCTTCAGTGGCCTTGCTGCGCCACTACTTCTCCCTCCGGGTCTCTCGCGGTTCTCCTTCCGCATGCGCGAGCTTCGTCGCGTACGGTGGCACCATTGCCATCTCGAATCCCGGGAAGAGGATTGAGGGCTTCAGGAGCAAGTAGGTCTTGGTAGATGCCGGGCGCGTCCACCCTAGGCTGATCTTGCCCACGGAGCAGCCCGCGAGCTCCAGCGACTGGTGCCGAGAAGAGCTCACGGACCCCCACGCGAAACTGGTGTTGGAGAAGATGGACGCGGACCTGAGGCCGGTCAGCACGGCGGCGGCGAAGTTGACCGGTGCGTTGCTGCTGAGGGAGTTCCTGGAGCACCAGCTGGCTCCACTCCGGCAGTACTCACCCCCGATGTGGAGGCCTCATCCGAGCCCCGCGGTCCTCCAATCTCTGGTCGGGGTGAGGTGGCAAGGTTGGAGGGCGCTCCCAAGCCCTTGTTCCTTCACGACGACTGGGAGCAGGTGGTGGAGTCCATTCCCGTTTTTAACGGGGACCGGCTCGTGCCCGTGGCGGCTTCCGAGGGACTGGTGGACATGCCCTCCGGCGACTCCAGCAAGGAGGAGGACGAAGAGGAGCGGGAAAAGGGGCCCGACTCCGAGGCGACCGATGGAGAGTCGACGGCTCCCCTCCCCCGGCGCAGGCCCCGCAATCTCAGCCTTTCTTCGAGTGATGATGACGAGGATGGAGACGAGCAGGTCGGCGGGAGCTTGCCCCTCAAACCGAAGAAGGACAGGACCGGGCTGATCTCCCGCGGGTCTGCCCCTGCCCAGAGGCAGTCTGCAGACGCGCCTTCTGCTTTTGAGGTTGACCCTTCCAGCCGGCTATCAGGCTTCATGTTTGGCCGGAGGCTGCCCGAGCTCACCAGCGATGACCCGTAAGTGCTTGACCCTTGTCTTTATTTCTTGTTCCGCTGCCGAGGCTTGACGTTCGCATCTCTTGAATAGGCTGGAGCCCGCGGCGAAGAAGCCGAAGGGGACTCCTGAGGCTCCATCCGGGGTAGCGCCTCCGCCTATGGAGGAGGGTGACCACGGCGCGCGGGCTTCTCCTGCCTGGTCGTCCTCGCGAGGCCTGGCTGAGCTGGCTGGGGCGAGCTCAGCCCCCATGGCCCAAGTGACTCCTGTGGTGCCTTTGCCCACTACCGCCACCACAGCCGCTGGGGCGTAGCGGGCTCCACCTCAGGACGCTGTGGTCTTGCCGTCGCTGCCATCTTCCCCCGTTCCGCCGACTGTTGTTTCTCCAACTCCTCCTGCCGTCCTGGAGCATGCTGTTGCTAGACTGGACCGGCTGCGGCAGGATCTTCTTGGCGCCGACCCTCGCTTGGTGGCCGGGCGCTTGGAGCTAGCTTCAGGATGGATTCGCTCCGACGCCTCGATCCGGGTGGCGCTGGTTCAAGCCTCGACGGTCTGCGACGAGGATAGGCAGGCCATCCTTGAGACGAAGGCTGCTCGTGACGCAGCCCTGGGGGAGGTGGTTGAAGTCCGCGATTGTTGCAAGGTGCTGGAGGACGAGCTGCAAGGCCTGTGGGACCAGCTCGCGAAAGAGGTTCGTCTTCGCCAGGAGCAAGAAGAGGTATGAAGGCTCGCGAGGTGGCCATCGAGGGCCGGGAGGCCAAGCTCAAGAAGCGCCACGACCGCCTAGGTGCGCTGGGGAAGGAGTTGGAGGCGACGAAGGTCGAGTTGGACAGCAAGGCCAAGGTTCTTGCCGAGGATCGCGTGGCCTTCGCAGACATGGAGAAGAAGGCTCGTGCTTCGCTGAAGATGCTCTACGCCAGTGGCCTGGAGAGCCCGCTGGCCGGCGCCGAGGACGGCCCCGCCAAGCTGCTTCCCTTCCTGGTTCGTGCTCTTGAGGATGTCACCCTTGGCCTTGGCCACACGGCCGAGGCCGAGGCGCGTGTCCTGTCTTCTGCTGCGCTGACGCGGGTCTTCACCCACATCTACCTTCGCAACCCCAGCACCGACATCGACAGCCTGTTGGAGCCAGTAAGCGGCGAGGGTGCTGCCGCCGCTGCCGAGGCCGTGAAGGGTCGCGCGGAGGCTCTGCTGGGGAAGTTCCGGGCCTTCAGTACCAAGTCGAAGCAGGATGCTTCCGGTCCTACTGCTCCATGAGGCGGGGCCACCCGCGCTGCTCCACCGCCGCCAAGTGACTCCGCTACTGCTCATGCCCTGCTTTTAATTGCTGCACATGCATCGTGCCTCGGGCGGGCGTTTAAACTCGCATTTTGTATTGAGACGACAATATGGACTGTAATATTTGCTTTTAAGTTCCTTGAATTTTATGCTTTTCTTCCCTACTTGCTTGTGTTCTATGCCGGCAGAGCCCGGCCCCGCGCGTACCTCACCCAGCATTAGCCCCGACCGGAAACCAGGACGGGACCAAAGGAGTGAGGGGCTACGGAGCCAGTTAGGCTCCTGAGTCGCGATGCTCAGGAGTCCCCCTTGGCGCACGAACAACAAGTAGGGAGGTGTGATGTAGGTGGATCTTCCGTTTTACGTCTGTAGAGCCCAACTCCGCGCGTACCTCACCCAGCATTAGCCCCGACCGGAAAGCAGGACGGGACCAAAGGAGTGAGGGTCTATGGAGCCAGTTAGGCTCCTGAGTCGCGATGCTCAGGAGTCCCCCTTGATGCGCAAACAGCAAGTGATGTGGTAGATGCGAGTGGGACCACCGTTCTACATCTGCAGAGCCCGGCCCCGCGCGTGCCTCACCCGGCATTAGCCTTTCGGAACTAAGGAGTGAGGGGCTACGAGACCAGTTAGGCCCCTGAGTCGCGATGCTCATGGGTCCCCCTTGACGCTCAAACAGCCTTCATACCTTGGCTCCGCTCGGGGAGAGACGCTGGACGAACCAGGCCCAAGGGGCCTGGCTGGGTGGCGTACGTCTGGGCATGACCTAGGCGCAGCCCCCGTGCCCAGCCCCCTCGCGCGGCGCTCCCGAGGGGAGGCGTTGCGATGAGGCTAGACACTAAGCTCTGGGCTCCCTGAGGTTGATGCGGCCCGGGGGCCACCCTCAGTTGTTTATTACTAGCGCGGAGCATAGTGCTTCCACATGTGTACGGGCATAGCCGCTCCTCGGTAGTGTCGTCAGCCAGGGCGGAGCATGGTGCTTCCACTGGTACGTGGGAGGGGGCTCCCCTCCGGGAGGAGCCCCTGGGGCGTGTACAGCCCCGCCCTGACACGTGACCGGCACGGTAGGGCTAGGTGAGGTGTATATGGGTAGCCGTGAGCCAGCGCGGGACTCACGGGGCCCTACCTCTAGGCGGGTTGCGCCTGGCACTAGGTCTTATCTTGTGCTGTGTTCCTGCAAATTTGGTTAGATGCCGGCACTCTACGTCCTCGGGTCCCGGCCCTCGAGCTTGTCTCAGCCATTGCTGGTATGCCAGGTCGCGATGTCGTGGACATGGCCAGAGGGTGAGGGCTGGAGAGCCAGTAAGAGCCCTGAGTCGCGATGCTCAGGTACCCCCCTTTAACGTGCAAGTGGTCGACATGGAGAAGAAGAGGTGTCGTGGATAGGCATCAAGTAATCAAGCATGATGGGCGAATGCATTGCCGGAAATAAACGCAAGGGAGATACATGCCGCTGGGCCCGGCCCGAGCGACTTGGGGATGATGCAGCCCGAGGGGCACCCCGAACAAAGCAAGCTAACAACATGAAATAAAAGGGATACATACCACAGGGATGGACCCACGCGGCCTAGGAACGATGCAGCCCTGGGAGGGCGCTCCCAGCTGGAAATGAGACTTGTAAGATGTCACCTGAGGGTGTCGAGGGCAAAGGGGTGTTGGTGCAGCAGACTCGGTAGGCTGCGGAAGCCGATCCTCACGAGCCCCCACGCCCAGGGGCCTCGGGAGGCTCCGGAGGCACTGGTAGCTCTTCGCGAATCATCTCCATCTCCGCCAAGGCTGTGGAACGGCTGTCTTCTTGAACCTCCATGATACCCCTCATGAGGCGCTGGCACGTAGCAACCACGCTCGGCAAGCCGCAAGACATACGAACGTAGTTGTGGGGCGGACCCCTGCAGCGCCCCACTCGCGAGGGCCAGAGGCGCTCCATCGTAGCGACTTGGTTGAGCCCTGGTACGTCGATGCAGACGTGCAGCCCACCATCCTCGCCTGGATGGGGAGCCACAGCCGGTAGACGGCGGCAACCTCTCATGATTCTTGATTCCTGTAGTTCTTGAATGGCCTTGTCGACGAACTCCCGCGGGTCTGTCCTTTTTTTCCTCGCTCCTTCTAGAGGGAAACGTGCTTCGAAACACGCCTCCAAGTGGTGCCCAAGCGCCTCCCTCGTGACCCTGGCCAGGTCGGTGGCCCTCCAGGGGAGAGCCCCCGAGCCCTGCCTAAGGAGGGCGCCAGGCACGCTTTCCTATGTGATGGAAGGAGGTTCCCCTGGGCGGATGCGGGCCCTGAGGGGCCCGCCTCCTGAGGGGCCGGTCCGGACAATGTCTTCTTCTTGGGGTGGTCTCGGGAAGCCTCCTGCTTCCGTGATCCGGGTCTTCCAGTGACGCGGCCTGGAAGGCTCGCTCCAGGGAACACACTGCATCCTTCTCTTCATAGGGCACCGTGATGACTCCGCCACTTCCTGGCATCTTGAGGACGTTGTAGCCATGGTGAGTCACGGCCATGAACTTGGCCAGCGCTGGGTACCCGAAGATGGCATTGTACGGCAGGCGGATGAGGGCGACATCGAAGTCGATGAGCTCGGTGCGGTAGTTGTCGCGTGCCCCGAAGGTGACAGGGAGGCGGACCTACCCAATCGGGACCGTGGAGCCGTCGGTGACTCCGGAGAAGGGCTTTGTTGGCTGAAGCTGGTCGTAGGGCACTTGGAGATTGTTGAAAGTTTCCACGGACAGGACGTTGAGCCCTGCCCCACCATCGATGAGGGTCCTGGTGACCAGTACATTGCTGATGACTGGGGAGCAAAGCATCGAGAGGACTCCGGCTGTGGCCGCATACTTGAGTTGATCCGCTGAGCTGAATGTGATGGCGCATGGCGACCACCTGAGAGGGCGCGTTGCTTCAAGCCTGGGGAGGACTGCATTCACTTCGCGGGCAAACTGCTTGAAGATGCGTTGGGAGGCTGGGGCTTGAGCTCCGCCCAGGATGCAGGCGATTGCGCGTGGCTCTTGGAAGCCCCCAGCCCCTTCGTCCTGATGGCAGTCCTCATTCCTCCTTGGCTGAGGCGGCAGTGGAGGGAGGCTTGCGTTGCCCTATGGGCGATCCTCATGAGGTTGATCCCTCTAGTCCCCCTCGCGAGGCAGGTCTCGCCAGCGATCCTCGCGAGGTTGATCGCGCCACCCTTGGCACGGGCTGCGGTCATCCCAGCGTCCTATGTTTCTTCCTCCTCCTCGGCCATAGCCCCGATCGGCGCGGTCAGGACGATGGCCGACCCTTCCTTCTCGCACGGCGTGGAGTTCTTGGCATTCGTTGGTGTTGTGGGTGTGGAGGTCGTGGTACACACAGTACCGGCTGGCCCTGGAGGACTCAGGCAGATCTTTGCCCTCCTTGGTGTCTGGTTCTGCTGCGAGCACGGCAGCCCTCTTGCACTTCACGTCCTTGGCCTTGGGCTTCTTCTCCTCTGAGTCTGCGGCAGGCAGCTTGAGGAGGGAGAGGCGTCCCTCCTCAGCCCTGGTGCACTTGGTCGCCAAGTTGAACAGCTCCAGGGAGGTGCTCAGGTCTTCATGCATCACCAGCTGCTCCTTCATCTTAACATCGCGCACACCATCGGAGAAGGCCGAGATGATGGCCTCCTCGGACACCTTAGGGATCTTGAGGCGCGCGCTATTGAATCGCTGGATGTACTTTTGCAGGGTCTCTCTGGGTTGTTGCTTGATGCGGCGCATGTCGCTCATGGCGGGTGGCCGGTCGCGAGTACCTTGGAAATTGGCGGTGAAGCGGGTGCGCATCTGGTCCCAGGAAGAGATCGTGCCTGGAGCCAGATTCAGGAGCCAGGTGCGAGCTCCTTCCTTGAGCGCCACGGGGAACCAGTTCGCCATGACCTTTTTATCCCCGTTGGTAGCTTCGATGCCCAGCTCATAGAGCCGGAGGAACTCTGCAGGGTCAGTCGTGCCATCGTAACGAGGAGGCAGGTCTGGCTTGAACTTGCCGGGCCACGCGACGCTACGCAGCTCGGTGGTGTAGGCACGGCAGCCTGCGGTGGCCACGGAAGGCTTCGGCTGGTGGAGAGCTCGGTCTTGAGAGTCCCCACGCGCTGCAGCTAGGAGCAACGCGGGGTCTTGGCGTGCTGGAGCTGGAGCAGGGTCGCGGCGTGCCGGGGCAGGGAGCGCCCGGGCAGCTCCTTGCGGGCGAGGGACTTCTTGGCAGCTCCGTTCTTGCTGCGCTGGCACCTGACGGAGCGGGTTCCGCCCAGGGGCCACGCGCCTTGGAGCCATGGCGTCTTCTTGGAGAGGATGCGGCTGGTACGCCCCCGGAGCCTCATTGCCCGCGCGGGGCCGGGTGTGGCGCAGCAGAACGGATGGCGCGGGAGAGCCCCCTGCGGCGCGGACAAGCTCGGCGACGCGGTCGAGCCACTCTTCATAGACGTCGTCGACAGGAAGGTAGCGCAGGAGCTCGTTTGCCGCGATGAGAGCAGCTCGAGCCTCCAAGGGTGCGCGCAGCGCGCGGGGCAAAGAACCAGCTGGTGTGAGCGATGGAGTAGCGGTCCGGCCGTCTTGCTGCACGGATGGATGCTGAGACGACGCTTGCTGCTCGCCCCCCGCCGGGCCGGTGGCGGTGTTGATGGCGGGTGACAGGGAACGACGAGGACGTCCACCAATGGGCACCGTCTGGGCGACGCGGGAAGCGATGGCGGCCCGGTGCTCAGCGCGGGCCCGACGAGCGTCGGACATGGATGCGACGGTCGGAGGAGAACGGGGCGGTGGACGACGAATTCCGGTGCACCCCTACCTGGCATGCCAAATGTCGGATTTCGGGTTCCGGCAGACCCTTAAGGTTCGAACACTGGGGTGCGCACGGAGATTACGTCTTCTACCTCTCCGTCCCGCGAAGATCTATACTACTGAAAGAACTGCATAAGAGACACAAGGTTTATACTGGTTCGGGCCACCGTTGTGGTGTAATGCCCTACTCCAGTGTGTGGTGGGTGGATTGCCTCTTGGGGCGGATGATGATTAACGATACAAGGAAGAACAGCCTCGCGAGGGTCTGTTCTTGGCTGGGGTGATGAACTGCTGGGAGGAGTTCAACCACCTTTCTCTCTCTCACTCTCTCTCTCTCTCACTACCTTACTCTTACTCACCCCCTTGCTATGTGGGTGGCTGGTCCTATTTATTGAGGCCTTGGTCCTCTTCCCAAATATCAAGCGGGAAGGGAGCCAACAATGGCGGGCT
Organism: Triticum monococcum; assembly: GCA_034509565.1. Taxonomy (NCBI): domain Eukaryota; kingdom Viridiplantae; phylum Streptophyta; class Magnoliopsida; order Poales; family Poaceae; genus Triticum; species Triticum monococcum. The sequence goes on along the minus strand of CM067843.1, from coordinate 152,701,933 downwards.
AATTTGAAGGGGGACAGCAAGTATCAACTATCCTGACAAAAGCAGTCTTCGCCTGCGCAAAGCTTTGGTGATGACGCCGTCTTGGGCTCCACGGTGACCTCCGTCTCGTAGTCCTCCTGGTCTTGTCTCGTTGCACTGAAATGGCAACCTTTGCCTGATGCCTCAGTACTCCACGGCTGCGCTTGCCCCCTTTGCACCACAGAGGAAAGGAGGATGCTGCGCGGGCTGGCACCCGCCTGGCGCCCTGAGTCGTCATGGCTTGCGTCGCGGGCACCTCGCGAGGTACTCCACCTTGATCTCTCCGCCTCCTCGCGAGCTAGCCTGACGAGGCCGTGCCTGAGGAAGCTCCGTGTCGTCCGCCCCGCGAGGCTTGGCCCCTCGCGAGGGTCTTGAGTCTTGTGTTGATGAAGATGGGCCGTGCTGGGCCCCCTTTGAGCCACGCCGCAGGCAGGCAAGTCTGGGGACCCCCGTTCCTAGAACGCCGACATAGGTGAACTATTTATCCTTTTGGTTTCTTTACCTCCAGTTCTCCCCTTCACTTTCCATGCTTCTCCTCCATGTACAGACCTCAAACTGGGGCTTGGGAAGCACCACAGAGACAGAAAGTTGGCACAATGCTCAGTAGTTAAGGAGCAAGAAGGTAACTCATCTCTCTACCATATTTTTTTTGGAAATTGGGCAGCTACAGACATGCACTAATTTGTGATTTAGCACTCTGACTCTGTAGTTCAATTTTTTTATTAGCTGTTGATTGTGATAGAGATACAGTACTCCAGTTCCCGCTTCAATCAGTTTGGCATAAGAGGTGGAGGATTGGGCCAAAATCTTCCTCTTTGGGACTTCTATGTTTGGAACAATAGTGTAAGCTGGGGATCTTTATTTCTGTTCAAATCAAATTACTTGCAACTGTATTCTCACGTGTTTCATATTTTTATGCATTGCGTATTCATGAGGTACTACAAAAGATTTTGTTGTGATGATGCAAAGCATGGTTTAATAATCTTTTACCCTACACACTTTACATCTGGTTTCATAAACACTCTGCTTTTCTCCACGTCAGCTACCTGGTCAGATTAACAGAGTCAGTGGTTGTAAAGGATTTTGGTGATGATTCTGGTGAACGACTGAATTCCCAGTCTATCTCTATCGATTGAAGAATTGGTAAACCTCTCATCTATGGAGTGATATTGATTTGTCGATAGCTATCAAAAGGTTTGCTTCCCAATTTTAGCCACCTTCACGTATTTTAGATGAAACACTTACAAAAATGAGATAAAATTTAGATGCATAGCTCAGCCGAGAAAACACATTTTTTCTCCTTTGATTTCTTCTTGTCCAGGCCAGGAACCATCTTGCGCTCAACCAGATTCATGTTCTTTGATTCCCTTTTCCATCAAGGTAAACCCTTGGGTTCCCGTCTGTCTTTGTTCAATTGTCGTTCTCAATCAGTTTGTAGTCCATGTCTTCAGATCGTGTACTCCCTCCGATCCATATTACTTGTTGCTGAAACGGATGTATCTAGACGTATTTCTGTGTTAGATACATCTGTTTGAGCTACAACTAATTTGAATCGGAGGTAGTACATTTTTTGACATGCAGATCATATACTTTTAGCTGTATAGTTTACAGCTAGAGCATAACGAGAACTCATCTTCGAATTTGTTCCTTGATCTGCCTATGTAAAACATTTGTATGTACTTGAATTTTAGTTTGGGATCTAGATAGATTGGCTCATAGATTTATGATGTCATATATTGCCTGCTGAAACATTGAATTGATATTCTACTCCCTCCGTCCCACAATATAAGAACGTTTTCAAGCTAACAATAGCTTGAAAAACGTTCTTATATTGTGGGACGAAGGGAGTACCAATTAATCAATGCTCTTCATAGTTGCTAAGCATTGGACGTGGGCATCTTAATTCCTAAACACACCATTTCCAGTCGTTTTTATTACTCTAAAATTAGGTATTATGCATACTTTGTATGAGATTTAAAATTTTCGAAAAAGTAGGTCTATTTAATGATAAAACTAAGGGCCAATCGGCCCACATTTGGGCAGGTCACCGTGCAGCCATCCGATTTCAGCGATTGCAACCATGGATTTCGCGTCCCTGTTTCGCCCGCCTCCCCCGCGCACGAGATTGACTCTGCCCCTACCTCCGTGTCCTGCTTCCCCATGCGTCCCTTGCCTCTGCCTTTGCCTCCACCTGTGTATACCTCGCCCTCTTGCTTGCAGCTCTATGGGGGAGGTATGGAGCCAGGAGAGGGGAATGGGTGAATAAGGGAGGATGAGATGGCGAGAGCGAGCAAAACAAGAGGATGAGAGATATGGTGAATCGGGACACACGACGGGAGACACACGATCTCTCACGATCCAACGGTCCCGCGCGCGACCGGCAGACTCTGTCAGTCGGCCGGGTAGAATCGTTTGCCTAGAATTAATGTGTTGTTGCTGAGACGTGCGTTGCACGTGCAAGCTTACTAGTTAAGGAGAAAATGAGCAGAGGAAAAGCTAAGGGATTTCGTGAGGATGAGCACGATACCTTATGGTTTGAAGACCGTGTCTATGTGCCTAATGATTCAGAGATCAGGAAGTTGATTCTGCAAGAGGCTCATGATTCACCATATTCGATTCACCCAGGAAATACAAAAATGTATTTGGATTTGAAGGATACTTTCTGGTGGACCGGAATGAAGAAGGATATTCCGTAATATGTAGCAGTTTGTGATGTATGTCAGAGAGTAAAGGCAGAGCATCATAAGCCAGCAGGATTGCTACAGCCATTGCCGATACCCAAATGGAAGTGGGATAAGTTAGGCATGGATTTTATTACGGGTTTACCCAGAACTCGTTCAGGCTATGACTCAATATGGGTTGTAGTCGTCGTTTGACAAAGGTAGCTCATTTCATTCCAGTGAAGACTACCTATACCAGTGCGAAGTTGGCAAGGATATACATGACCAGAATTGTATGTCTGCATGGAGTTCCAATGAGCATTGTATCAGATAGAGGAACCCAATTCACCTCAAAGTTCTGGAATTAGTTACATGAAACTTTGGGTACCAGACTGGAGTTTAGTACATCTTTCCATCCGCAGACAGATGGACAGACCGAGGGAGTCAATCAGATTTTGGAGGATATGCTAAGAGCTTGTGCGCTAGATTATGGATCTAGTTGGGACGAGAATTTTCCATAGGCAGAGTTCTCATACAACAACAATTATCAACCCAGTTTGAAGATGGCCCCTTTCAAAGCTTTGTATGGAAGGAGGTGCAGGACCCCATTGTTGTGGGATGAAGTTGGAGACCGTCAGTTGTTTGGACCGGATCTGATTAAGGAGTCTGAACAGAAAGTGAAATTGATTCGCGATAGGCTCAAGGTAGCCCAGTCCAGGCAGAAGAGTTATGTAGATTCTAAATGCAAAGAGACACTTTATGAAGTCGGAGACCGACTTTATCTTCGAGTATCTCCACTTCGAGGAGTCAAGCGCTTTGGAGTTAAGGGAAAGTTAGCACCACGTTTTGTAGGCCTATACAAAGTTTTGGAACGTATGGGAGAAGTAGCCTATAAGTTGGAGTTACCTGAAGGATTATGAGGAGTTCACGATGTGTTCCACTTTCCTAGTTGAAGAAGTGCCACGCCGAAATGGCTGACATACCGCTGAGAGATAAAGTGCCGCTGGAAGCAATATAGTTGGATAGTGATTTTACCTACGAGGAGAAACCAGTCAAGACTCTAGAATATGCCAGTCGATTCACCCGCAGCAAGGTTATCATGTTTTGCAAAGTTCAGTGGAGTCACCACACTTAGGATGAAGCCACCTGGGAGCGAGAGGAAGAGTTGCTGAAGGACCACCCTCAGCTATTTTCTAGCCAACCCGAATCTCGATGGCGAGATTCATCTTAAGGGGGGTAGGTTTGTAATATCCCAAATTTTCAATTTGGAATGTTATACACTAGATCATCATTGCATAGCATATTTTATTGCATTCTGGTTGATCCTAGAAATTCTACGCAACTCAAGGACCCTCGGAGAGAGTTGGGGATTTCGTTATTTTCATATTCGAGTTTTCTGAAATTTTGAAATAGGGATAATTTGATTTTATTTATTTTATCTTCATTTATTTCTATTATCAAAATATGAGAGAGGGAATAAAATGACTTTACCAAAATAAATAAATATTGAGGATTTAATAAAAAATCAAATAAGATTTTATTTCGTTTAGTTGCTATTTTATTTGAATTTAGGAAAAAATTCACGTTTTCAAAAATTGCATTTAGAGCCAAAAAATGTTCATCCTGTTCTAAATATTTTATTTAGATGGAGAAAATTTGTTTTGGCATTTTTAGATTTTTATTTATTTTTTTATAATTCTCTTTAGGTGCAGCGAAATTGTTTTAAAAAGAACCCCGCGCCCGACTGGTCCAAGGGCCCAGCCGACCCAGGCCGGCCCAGCAGCCGCCGCCTCCCGCTCGAGTAGCCGCCGGACTCGGGAGGAGTCCGAGCCGGAGCCGCCTCGCTACCGCCCGACCCCCTCCCCAAGTCAGCCCCCTCCCTCTCTTAAATAGTCGCCCCGCCGCCGCCCTCTCCTCACCCCGCCGCCCCACACCTCAGCCCGCCGCCTGCACCGCCGCCGCTGCCGCACGCCATCTGCCGCCGCCCCGCCGCCTCGCGCCACCCGCCGCCCTGTCGGAGCATCGCCGCTAATGTAGCCGCCGGCCAGTTTTTAAGAAAAAGTCGGTTCGTTTTTTTTTGAAAACCCTAGTTTTCGTTTTTTTTAAATAGATCGGTTTTTCTCCGGTTTATTTTTTGGCGAGCGCCCGCTCGTCCGTTCGTTTTAACGAACGCGTTTTCCGTTTAGTACCCATTAACGAAAGTTCATTCATTAACCTGTTTGTCGTTTTTCTTTTTCTCGGATTAAATCCGCGGTTTTTCTGATCGCGATCCCTGATCCGATGTTCGTTTTAGTTTATCTTTTCGCTCGTTTATCGGAATCAGGCGATTCAAGCGCCTGGAGTTTCGTCTCGAAACCCTCTTTCCATTTAACCAACTCAAACAAGTTTTTGCCACTATAAAAATTGCCCTAGATCCAGAATAGTAAACGAAGATTGTTTCTTTTGCCGTTTGTCTTTCGTTGCTTCGTTCGTTTTGATTCTTTTTGCCAACCGGAGTTCTTAAGTTGAACTTTCTGGTTCGATCTCTTATTCGAGTTTTACATGTGCATTAGTTGAGTACTTATTGTGTGCTTGTTTGTTTGCGATAGAGTACCCGGAGAGCGCCGCTTGCTACTTCGAATCGCTAGGTTTCTCGGATCATCAGCAAGGCAAGTAACACTGTGATCATATCTCCTACTACCCAGTTTTATTGCATTAGATCAATCCTCACACATTGCATGATTAGGATCTAAATAAATTGTGGGTTTGGGGAGTAGTTGAGGTAGAACCTATTACCTGTTTATTATCAAACCTTTGGGAGTTACTTCTACGTTTGCTTATTATTGCTATACTATGCTAGTAGACGTGGATTGGGTGAGTGAAATCCATGAGAGGTGTGAGTTTGTTAAATTAATGGTTTATCTAAGGTGGCAACTTAAACACACATCTGGGTGGATTGAGGCACCTAGGTATTCCAGCGATTGCTTGTTTTCTTTTGGACTGCCACCCAGGCTCAAAGGGATCATGAGATTATTCATGCTAGAAACTTTCGTGTGCAGCCACAAGCTATTATGGGCTCTAGCATAGTTGACTAAGTCATGCGAACTCTTACAGTGATAGACTAGCAGATGTAGGGGATGTAGGTTGGTACAATCTACATGTTCATAAGGTGCTAGCGCTTCTGAAAGACTATGTCTCGGTCATCCATTTCTCAAACACCCTGTCGTGCGAGAAATCTGACGGAGGAGATCGGATCTTGTGGGGAAAAGTGCACAAACATCTGCAGAGTGTATAAACTAATCATGGTTAGCCATGTCCCCGGTTATGGACATCTTGAGTATCTAGTACCTGGATTATCATGTGAATCTTAACATGTTACTCTAAAATTAATTTTGTCGGGTTTTGATTAATGTTGATGCTTATTTTGGGATTGAGAATGCTGTCAACCATTCTCAATGTTTAACAACTACCTTGATAGTTAAATAAAATCTATTCCTTTGCAGTAGGGAAAAATTGGCTTTACGCAAAACTGTAACCATTGAGCTTTCTACCAGCCATATATGCATATAGTGTAGACTATTTCATTCCAGTACTCTCTATGTGTTACATTGCCAGCATATTCCATGTGCTGACCCGTTTCGGGCTGCAACGTTAATGTTGCAGACTTTTCAGCCGACAATTAAGGTGCCCTTAGGTCGTGGTTCTATACTCAGTGATGCCTTTGGAGTTGATGGACTCACTTATCTTCCAAGCCTTCCGTTGTTATTGTTATTAGATGGCCTTAAGCCATTATTATTGTATTAAGCTCTCTTTTGAGACTCTCGATGTAATAAGTGTGTGATTGCTACTTTGTTATAAATCCTTCAAGTATTGTGTGGTGTCAGCATTACTGATCGAGGGATGACACCTGAGCACATAGATTGGACCATTTGAGGTCTGGTCGCTACAGAGGGTGGTAATGTGAGAAGCAAGTGGGCAGCCCTTAGCAAGAAAGCGCTCAAGCTCCAGCTTATATATCTTTTTTATACTACTAGTACTGGAGGTGGAGTAGTGGCAGAGTAGTTTATATTTTCTCTGCGTAAAGTACTAGTTAGTCATGCTTCAAAACTGATTGGCACGCCTTTAAAAAAATAAAGGTTGATAACTAATGCGGCACCTCGGGCCAACGCGGCCAGATCGCATTTTGCATGAGAAATTACACACCATGTTTTGTTGACATTTGGTCCTGTTCCAACATATTAGTGAGACGACGGCGAGTAGTAGGAGTATTTCCGAACGGACGTGTAGGCGGGGGCGCCTCTTCGTGAACCGTGGCAAACTCGCAACCGTCCACCGACTCTGCGCCTTTCCCTCTCGATTTGGAACTGCTGTCGCATGCTCTTCCTCTCCCCCCTCCATTTTCCTTCATCCCTTCACCCTTTCTTCTGCCATTCTTCGATCGTCATCTCCATGGAGGGAACAGGCCGGAAACGACCCCGTTATTCTTGCCCCGATCTGAAAGATGACGTGGTGGAGGAACTCATTGATCGGTGCAACGTCATCACCTCGGCTAGCATGGCAGGTTCGTTCAAGTCCATTCTTGACTCAACTAATAACATCATTACAAAGAACCCAAGAGTCAAGGAGCGGTTTCATCTCCCCTATCTTCTTCGCCGTGACCCTGATGACTGGCGCCGGCACGACGGAGGCCTCGCCCTATGCCAGTTGATGCTGCTTGATAATGATACGTACGATGTTAAGATGCCATCGCTTGAGGGCAAGGCTTGGGCAAGCGCAAATGGAGATTGGGTTGTTTACACTTGGTCCAACTGTGAGTGGGAACTTGTGAATGTGTACACTTGTGACCGGGTTCCACTTCCAAAAATCTCAGCAGACTGCCCAGAGGTTGAGCACACCGGTATTGTACGCACGTTCAAATACGATCATGGTGACTGTCTTCTATGGATGATTGCAATTTGTTGAGTTCCCAACCGCTCTTGGAATTACAACAACTATTAAGTTTTTGCTATCTTCGACAAGCTTGTTGCCGTCCTTGGTGGTTTGACTCGATGGATATTGCTCAAAAATCAGTTTATGTACACGGATGAGTACTGTGATGCAATTCGATACGAGGGCCTTGTGTTTGCTGCCACCACTCATGGCAATGTTTTTGCATGGGATCCTCATAGTTTCGGTACGTTTGTCTTCCACCGTAATTATAATTGTTTCATCCACATGCATGCGGGTTAGCAAGTTTCCCTTTACTAATTAACCTTCTTCTTGTGTTTCCAAGGTACTGTGAACATCCCACCACCTATACTTGAAAAAATTTATAACCAAGGGGGAGATGACGATGGTGATGATCACGAGCATGAGGACAAGCAGCGCCCATATACTCTGTGGCGCCTGGCAACTAATTCCGATGGATCACCTCTTCTTGTGTGTATACAGCCCACTGATGATGTTACTGCTAAGGAAGCAGGTGTAGTCTCACATGGTCGCACTCTCCGGACCTATTCCAACACCCGTTGCATGGTATTAGGGATGGATACTAGTGTGCTAGCGCCAACTCCTTCTCCCTGGTACAGAATTGATAGTCTTGGAGAAAACTCGCTCTTCCTTGGACAAAACTATCTGATGATGGTTAAAGGTGATCCAATTGTTGTTGACACAACGTTAATAGTACCATTTATGAGAAGCAAATGTGTCTATACCTCGGACATTTGGGTGGTTCCCTACCCTGGTACTGATATAGTAGTCTGCTTTAGCCTGGATGATCAGTCCCGCGTTGGTTTCCAGATCGACAATCGATGGCCCGTCCCAGAGAATCACTTGTGGTTCAAAGCAAGCGTTTCCAACGCCGAGGAATGGTTGAGTTGAAGTTCATTTCATTGCTTGTTATTTTTTGTGTGGTGAAAATTTTAGTATGTATAATGTATCCTTGTTGTCGATGTGGGTTGATGACCTGTTGTATGTAATAAAATGATATGCCTATGATAAACTTACTAAATTTATGAATGGCTTTTGAGTCGCTTCTCTAAGTGAGTGGTGGGACGAGGCAAAAAAATACTTTCTGAATATATAATTGTACGTGCATTGCAACAGGTTATCGAATGAGGCCAATCAACAATAGTAGTACACTATTTGTACTAGCTTCACATGCTTCGCGCGTCGGGAGGGTGTTTTTACTGTAGCCATATGTTATTGTGTTCGCTGTACATAACCAGCACCTCGAATCCTCGATACTAGTACTATATAGTAGGAGTAAGTAGTAGGAGTAGTAGGGTGGCATGGGCCAGAACAAGCATTCACGTCCAGGAGTACGACACACGCCACCACCACGACATCCATCTGACACCATATTATTTCTTGGAGTCCGTGCTAGAGCAATCTCTTCAACCTCGTCGTTTCTCTAACTTCAACCATCGCGCGGCGGGCGAGGTGGGGGTTTGCCGATAGTCGGTTTCCTTAACTGTGGTCCCACTTGTAAGGCCAACTCCAACGCACGACCCCAAATGGACCTCCGTTTTGCACGAATTCCAACGATAATTTTGACTAGAAAAGCAAGACCAAAGAAAACAAGAACCACAAGAATACATTTTACTACTCCTGTAAGTTGGATTAGTGCCTTCTCGATGCATTCATTGTTGATCTGCGGAGGCTCGATCTTGCGTGCCTCTTTCTTCTTCGAGTGTAAAGAAGTAGACGTTGCTTCCTCGCATCTAGTCTCATTCTAGCCTCTATTCTAGTAGGAGTATCAGCAAGTGCACTAATCTCATCTCTAGCCTCTGTGCTAGCTAAAAGTGATAGAACATCTACTAAATTGCGCTCTATCAATATATGGATGTACTCTTCTTCCCAATACAAAACCTTGCATCCATTCTACTCCCTCCGTTGCACAATACATGCCTTCTATTTGTCAAAATATATATGTATCTAGACATGTTTTAGTATATAGGTACATCCATTTTTGGACAAATAGAAGTCAAGTATTTTGGAATGGAGGGAGTACACAATAAATTTTTTAAGTTAGCACAACTAGTCTAATCCCAGAGCACAACCAAAGATTTGGTCGGGTTCTCCTCCTTTTGCCGACACATGGGACATCCAGCATCAAGGTCGTGTCATGAAAGAAAATAGAGTGGTAGTTGAAGCCACGAGATGTGCATCTTGGGTTAAACTATAAATAGAATCTTACTACTTTTGAGTAACTCCAAAAGCGGCCACCGAAGATCTTTATTGGATTTGTGTTTCATCACCAGCACGTCGGGGTGAAAGATGTGCAGGTTCAGTGGGTCCTATTGCGTTTTCACTGACATGTGGGGCCGCATGTGAGGAAACAGACGATGGGCTCTGCGCGTCCGCTGACTAGCTGAGAAGAGAGATAGAGGACGGTTGAGCACGGACTGCAGGAAATTTGTTCTACGTACCTCGATACAGGCTCGATATAGTGGGGTGGCATGGGCCATAACTAGCATTCACGTCTAGCAGTATGGCACACGCCATCCACATGAGTCCCATCCAACACCATTTTTCTTGGAGTCCGTGCTACAGCCATCTCTTCTCCCTCCTGTTTTCTCAGCCATCGCGCGGTGGGCGGGGTGGGGGTTTGCCGATAGTCGGTTTGCTCAACTACGGTCCCACTTGTAAGTGAAAATGCAACACCGCACACATTCCTGCTTGAGCGGCGTGTCGGACCAACCATGTGGGGGTGCGACGAGAACACGTAGGCTTTTCCTTTTGAACTCATAACTTGTAAAATTTGGTTCTGCTCCATGGCGCGACCGATAGATAGAAAATAACGATTTTTCCTAGAGTAATGAGAAGTTTGGTTCTGGCGCCGTTCATGCATGGAGTACATACGAAAATTATGAAGTTGATGCGAAAGGTAAGATAATTACTATAGTATCATATACTACTACATGGATTGATAGAAAGATAAAAATACATACAGATCCATCAACGACATCCTCATGCCCTAGTGCGCTGGGTCACCAACCAACGTGTGAGGAGCAGCGGTGTTGGCGGCGAGCTCAACCTGCTTCTGAACAGTGCCATCCAAGGTTGCCCTGCGGTCCAAGAAGGCCAGCGTCCTATCGTCCTCCTCTTGCATGTAGTAGCCCTTGTGGACGATTTGTGCGTAGACGTGAGTGATTATGTTGATGGTGTCTTGCTGCGCCAGGAGCTGCGCGGTGAGCGCGACCTCGAGGTGGACATTCTCTGGTGCGACGACGGGCAGTCGCAGGGCCACCAGTGCGTTGAGGGTGGCAGGCATCGCAGAGCCTGGGCGCGTTGGCTGGAGGCTTACGTCAAAGTCGTCCTCAAGCTTCTTGACGATGGTGAACTTGTCGAGGAAACCGACGAGGAACTCTTCAAACAAGGAGACAAAGCTGTCGTCCAAGCGGCCCCTCGCCCTGGCAGCCTCAGGCCATACTACCTGGAGACATTCCTCAGTGTCGGGCCGCAGGCCGGCGTCATGGACCATCTAGAACAGCCGGCTAATGCTCGCGCTCATCGCCTCCATGGGTCTAGCTTAGCTTCTAGTCAACTGATCTTGCGATTCGAGTGATCACTCTTGCCCTTGGTTAGCATGCGTAGGTGCGTAGGATTTCATGCTACTCCTCAGCCCTCTACTACACCTCCTTTGGCTATATGATAGGTGGGCTAGGCACCCCCTGGGCCCATGTGTCATTCACCCAAAGGCAGTTGCCGTAAGTCAATGAAGCTGCGTCCCCCTCCGTGCCGGTGCAGTATAGTCATCTCACCAGACCTCTAGTTGGGGCCAAACGAGAGAAGTTTAATGTTTACTGGTTTATTGGTCCCCTTTGCATTTTGCGCCAAGTTCTGACCTTTGATTTAATTAATAAAATGTTAATGCATGTAAACAAAAATGTTGTGTAAGTCACCTTAAGAAAACCAAATAATCCAAAAATACTTAGGCATGGTGCATTAACTCCCTCATTGTTTCTTATTTCGTGACATATCAACCAATGAGAGATGTGGGCCATGCATGCTTTCAATGACTTGAGACTACCAAACATGACATGCAGTGTTTAGTTCATTCCATGTAATCCTATTAGTACTCTAGTTAGCAAAAATATTAAGTTCTCTCGCCGATAGGAATAAAACACCATGTATTTATTTACAGAGGGAGTAGTACATTTTTTGTGACGTGCATTACTAGATATTGCTAGTCAAATACTAAAATCCAGATGGATGTGGTAGTACTCCTAAATCCAGACGGTGGTGCTACTAGTACTACTAGTAGTACTACCAATGTAGTAGTAGGAGTACTAGCACTATACTACCCGTTGGTCAAATTATTACGTGCTGCTCCTCACAGTGAAGTGACAAGACCCTGCGCCGGAGATCACACCTGAGTATAGGCACCGTGTTCGGCATACCATAGTTAGCATCACCATCTGCAGTCACTATCATCATGGCTGTCGAGCTAGCCTGCTTACAACTAGCAATGTTCGACATAATTTCCCGTGCATAGATGCCCGTGCATTGCATGGAACACCAAGATTGGGGGTGGACGGCTCCGGCAGCGGCTGTCGGCGTTCTGGGAATGGGGGTCCCCAGACTTGCCTGCCTGCGGCCTGCGGCGTGGCTCAAGTGGGGGCCCAGCGCGGCCCATCTTCATCAACACGAGGCTCAAGACCCTCGTGAGGGGCCAAGCCTCGCGAGGCGGACGACGCGGCGCATCCTCAGACACAGCCTCGTCAGGCTGGCTCGCGAGGAGGCGGAGAGTTCAAGGCGGGGTACCTCGCAAGCTGCCCATGACGCAAGCCATGACGACCCGGGGCACCAGGCGGGTGCCAGCGCGCGCAGCGTCCCTCTTTCCTCTTTCGTGCAAAGGGGGCAAGCGTATCCGCGGAGTACCGAGGCATCAGGCAAAGGTTGCCACTTCAGTGCAACGAGACCAAGACCAGGAGGACTACGAGACGGAGGTCACCATGGAGCCCAGCGCGGCGTCATCACGGGAGCCTTTGGCAGGCGAAGACTGCTTTTGTCAGGATAGATGTACTCGTTGTCCCCCTTCAAATTAGCCCGCCATTGTTGGATCCCTTCCCGCTCAATATTTGGGGAGAGGACCAGGGCCTCTATAAATAGGACTAGCCACCCACATAGCAAGGGGTTCGATTCCTGGTGGTTAGGTCCGGGATATGAGAGAGAAAGAGAGAGAAAGGTGACTGAAATCTTCATAGCAGTTCATCACCACAGCCAAGAACAGACCCTCGCGAGGCTGTTCTAGCTTGTATTGTTCACCCACACCAGCCACAGGAGGCAATCCATCCACCACACACTAGAGTAGGGTATTACACCACATCGGTGGCCCGAACCAGTATAAATCTTGTGTCTTTCCTGCAGCTCTTTTAGTAGTTTAGATCCCATCGAGGCGGAGAGGTTGAAGGCGAGATTTCCGTGCGCACCCCAGTGTTCGAACCTTAAGGGTCTGCCGGAACCCGAAATCCGACATTTGGTGCACCAGGTAGGGGTGCGCCAGAATTCGTCTTCCACCGCTCCGTGCCCCATCGCGTCTTCATCCCCATGCCCGGTGACCAGGAGGTCAACCCTGACCCGTGGGCTGCATGGCCCAAACGCGCGGAACCGCTCACCTTGGGCGACCCCGCGCCCCAGGCAGCTCGCGGTCCGCAGGGCGCTGCGGGCCGCGGGTGACGCGGACAGACTTCGGCAACCCTTACGCCACGGCAGGCTCGGTCGGCAGCAAGGGCCTCCAATCACGCTGCGACAGCGACACCATACACCCGCCGGGAGCATGCGAATTCAAGGGCCGCGCTCACGGTGGCCCGAGAGCTGGTGCGGTGCAGGTTGCTGGAGGGCGGCCACGACGTGCTGCTAGAGCGAGTGGCGGAGCTCCTGGGCTTCGCCGCCTCGGGGGCTCACCCCTTCTCCACCCAGCTCCCATCTCAAGCCCAGAGCGACCCGCACGGGGGCTCCGCGCGCGCCCGCGGGCTTCAAGGCTACTCCGGCGCCAGCGAAGCTGTCAGCACCGGACCGGTGGCGGCGCTGCCCCCGCCCCCGGCCCGCGAAGGAGAAGGAATCGACGCGACCCGCGGCCCCGGAGGGCGGCCGCATTTCCACCCAGTGGCAGGCATGACAGGTGGGGCCGCATGGCATCTGGGGCGCCACGTCATGGCGTACTGGATGACGGCGACAGAAGAGTACATGCCCCTCATGATGGACCAAGGACACCCTCACGAGGACGGGCAGGGCTCACTCCTCGGCCCCAGCTGGGGGGACGAGGTGATGGAGGCTGGGCCCTTCCAGGCGCTCCAGGACGAGCCCGCTGGCCACGCTGGAGGCAGCGATCACCGGGCGCTGCTAACTCTTCAGGGGCAGGTATATGCTAAACGTGGATCGCAAGAGGTGCAGGTCTCCGCGGCGAGCGGCTGCCCCGCTCCTACAGTCCCTCACCCCTCGAGAGGAGGGTGCAGGGGGCTGCAGGGGAGGGGCCGGGATCCGACATCACCACCGCGGCGTTCGGAGCAAGGCGTTCTCAGGAAGTAGGCCCTCTACTGGGGAGGTGCCTCAGGGCCTGCCCCTGGCAGAGGACCCGTGGTCGTCGGGGGAACCGCTGGCGACCGCTCTACCCCATCGGGCAGCGTCCTGGGTTCCGGTCGTTGCTGATGGCACTAGAGTGTGGCGCAAGGCGGGGCCCTCGTCTGGCGATATGAAGCAAGGCCAGTACATGTGAAGAAGGCCCAGTGCCTGTGAAGCTCGCTGCCCCGTGACACTCTCACGTAATAATGAGTGGGGCTGTACACGGCCCGGAGTCTCAGGGGTGCCGGCCTCAGGCCCTCGGGCTCCCTCCCATGCCCAGTGGACAGCACTTAGCTTCGTGCTGGTGAGAAGACGTCCAAGACTAGATTAGGTGCCGGACGCGGCCTTTTGTCTGCCTTTTTGTTGCCCTTCCCTTTGGTTGTAGCTTTTCTCTCGCTGGATTTAAGTTGGATTCGAATTTAAGATTTGCGTGTGTTTGGGGGAGGGGTGCTTGTTCTCGCTCGAGCTGTTCTCGCGTTCTGGTTTCCGCTTCGTCACAGCTGCCTCCCCTCGCGAGCCCCTCGCAAGCCGGGTCAGGCCAGGCTAGAGCGCAGCCCAGGCTGCCGCTGTTGCTCCCTCTTGGGAGGATTTTCGGGTGCCTGCGGAGGTTGTCCTATCCGGAAAAGGCCCGGAGCCTGTGAAGCATGGCGAGTGCCTGTGAAGCTCTCGCGCTTGAGGAAAAGGCCCAGAGCCTGTGAAGCAAGGCGAGTGCCTGTGAAGCTCTCGCGCTCAAGGAAAAGGCCCAGAGCCTGTGAAGCAAGGCGAGTGCCTGTGAAGCTCTCGCGCTCGAGGAAAAGGCCCAGAGGCTGTGAAGCAAGGCGAGTGCCTGTGAAGCTCTCGCGCTCGAGGAAAAGGCCCAGAGCCTGTGAAGCAAGGCGAGTGCCTGTGAAGCTCTCGCGCTCGAGGAAAAGGCCCAGAGCCTGTGAAGCTCTCGCGCTCGAGGAAAAGGCCCAGAGCCTGTGAAGCAAGGCGAGTGCCTGTGAAGCTCTCGCGCTCGAGGAAAAGGTCCAGAGCCTGTGAAGCAAGGCGAGTGCCTGTGAAGCTCTCGCGCTCGAGGAAAAGGCCCAGAGAGTGTATGTTTGTCATAGAAAGATCCCCTGGAGACCGTGATGGGACTACATGGGTGGGAGATCGAGTGACAAGGTGTGTGCGCGATAGAAGACGCCCCGAGAGATATCGAGATAGACGTATGGATGGAAGGAGACAATACGTGTGTTCCTGATGGCTAGTAAGAGATAATCATACTTAGGAGGGGGGAAGGCTTGCGCCTATGATGGAGTGAGGGATTATAGTACTTAGGGGGGTGCGTGTCACATGGAGAGAGAACAAGGGCGGAGAGTGTTGGATGGGTCTATATGTATAGTGCGAGCGAGACATGTGTATGTGTGAACCAGGGAGATATAAGGCTAGTTTGGCATGCGTCCTCAGCATCTTTTGCCTGGCCTGGGGTTGTGGCTGGATTTCATGCACGCTTATTTGGTTGCTACCCTGTGAAAAAGAAAGCTCGGTTGGCCTGGGTTCCCTTGCACTTTAATTAGCCTGGCTAAACTCCAGGCGCTGCAAGTAGCCTGGCCCAGGCGACCGATTTCGAACGCCTGACCGTGCCTCGTCGTGTAGCCACGAGGCTAACAGCAACATGGATGGATATTATCATTAAATAATTGATGCATGGATTGATTGATGGGACGTCGATGCTTTGCCTGGCCCAGGCATGAACCAAACGCTTTAGCACCACACAAGCCTGGCCAGGCAGAAATATTTTACATCTCACGTCCACACCAGGCAGTACCCGCCATCAAGGCATGAGGGTTAGGTCACGAACCAAACTGACCAATAAAGTTTGAGAGAGATTGAGGAGCCCCGATAAGGCTGAGTGGTGCGTCAGATAGCTGAGAGGGGGAAAGAGATATTCCATCCGCTCGATAATGTAGTGCATGTAAATTTTTTAGAAGTCAAACTTTGGAAACTTTGATCAGGTTTACGCAAATGTTATTTATATCTACAATACCAAAGATACATCATACAAAACTACATCTCATGGTGAATCTAATGGTATATGTTTGCCATACTAGCTGTAATTCTTTTTCTCCACGTACATGGTCAAACTTTGTGATGTTTGACTTTTCAATAAATCTATATGCTATGGACCGAGGAGAGTGCCTCAGTCGAGACAGATCAAGTGCGTGCGAAGGAGAATGAGTAAGTATGCAAAAAGAGTATGTGTGTGAAAGAGAAAGTGACAACAAACAATAAATTAGAGAGAGTGTGTGTGTTTTCGTTTCTTATGCGAACATATCAAGCATGCATCTCTGAGATGGAAAAGCGAGGCGAGGAGATACACGAAGATAGCTAGTGTGTGATTGTTTGCAACTGAGAGAGACACCCCTGTAGCACATGTCCAATAGAGGTTTGGCCAACAAGGAACAAAGGTCGAGAGGGACACATGGATGGCATGGACACATGGGGAGGGAGAGAGGGTGTGTTTGTGATAGAGAGATCCCGTCGAGATCGTGAGGGGACTATATGGGTGGGAGATCGAGGTAGTGCATGCGCGATAGAAAGATGCCCCGAGAGAAATCAAGATAGACCATGCGCATGTTTGTGATGGAGACTAAGATTAGCTAGTCATATACATATAGGGGGGACTGCGTGTGCCTACAATTGAGTGAGAGACCATCATACTTGGCTAGGTGGGCATGAGATTGTGTGTGTGTGCGTGTGAGATGGAGAGAGAACGAGGGGGAGATAGAGTTTTAGATGGGCCTATCGAGTGCGAGTGAGATATGCATGTGTATGTGTGACCCAGGTGGATGGAGAGTTTCAGAGAGGGGGGAAGAGCTCCGAGACGACATAGTGGTGCGTGAGAGAGTTGCGGGCAAAGAGCCAAGGAATTTGTGTGCATACGACGAGTGCACCCAAGATATCTAGCTTGGACTAGCTAGAGTATCATACATAGTGTGCGAGAGAGACCTATAGATGGTGTATATATGCATGCGAACTAGAAAGACCCCCCCCCCCCCAAACACACACACACAAAGAGAGAGGGACCAACAAGGTTTTTGTGTCGGATGCGTGCGACAGAAGTGAAGATTGTCGGCGAGAGAGCGAGAGAGAAC
Source organism: Triticum monococcum (assembly GCA_034509565.1). Lineage (NCBI taxonomy): Eukaryota > Viridiplantae > Streptophyta > Magnoliopsida > Poales > Poaceae > Triticum > Triticum monococcum. The sequence goes on along the minus strand of CM067843.1, from coordinate 152,684,613 downwards.
AAGAGTCCGGGAGAGGGGGAGGTCGCGTTTTATGCATCAAAGACTGATATAGACCAAGTTTTGATATAAACTTGCATTCAAATATTTAAATTGGAGAACATGTTGTCAGCAATCCACACATGAACGGATATATGCGTATATCAAACAAGTTCATTAATTTGACTTTCAACATGTTCATGGAGTAGTATAATACTGTACAACATGCTACTCGATTGAGGTGTTCAATTTTGGACTTAGTTCACTATTTTGACCTACTGAACGAGCTATTTCATTGAATCGAGATATTACATTTTGGGTTTGATTCGCGTTTTTGAGTGGGTCAACTATTTGTCATATAGTAAATCGCTAGCAACGAGCATGTAAAAACACATTACTCCCGAGCATCATCTCTCCATCTAAAAAAGAAGTGGCAAGCTAATACTTCACAATTTGATCGGAATCGACTTGGTAAGGTAGATGTGGATGCTCGTTCTCCCAAAATTTGAACGAACCGTTAAACATCCTCTCTGCTCGGTGGAATTCACCCGAGCAAATAAATGGGAGGCGTGAAATTACCGTCCTATGTGGGACACGCATCAATTGGCCCGTTGTACATTGAGGGTAGGTTCGTAACTTCATCCAAGCGCGCCTTCTCCTTGGCCGAAATGACATGTGCCGAATAATTCATAAACCATGGTCGGCAAAACACGCTCTCCTCGCCCGAAATAGCTCGCGCCCACTATTTCAAAACACGCTCTCCTCGCCCGAAATCGCTCGCGCCCACTATAGTTCAAAACACGCCCTCCTCGCCCGAAATCGCTCCCGCCCACTATTTGGGGAGAAGCAAAGTTACTCTACTATCCCCGACCCTCAGTACACAGACCCAAGCCGAGAAGCCTATAGGCAAGGGTAGAACTATAACTCCCCCTCACATTTCAGACAAATGCATCTGTAAGACATGGTTCCACTCCCCTCCCAATCCCCCCCCCCCCCGCCCCGCCCCCATTCATACCTCGTGGGCGCCAAATCACCTTCTCCCCGGGAAGCTCCCTTCTCTCGAGCCGCGAAACCTCAGCCCACCTCCATGGCGCCCCCCACTACTAGGAAAAGGACTATAGATGGAATTGACACTAATGGCGCACCGTGGATGTGGTGCGCCATTAGTATATACTAATGGCGCACCATGTGTTGGTACGCCATTAGTGTCCAAATACTAATGGCGCACCACATCCACGGTGCGCCATTAGTAAAAAAATAATTTTTTTCAAAACTACTAATGGCGCACCGTGGGAGTGGTGCGCCATTACTAGTTGAACTAGTAATGGCGCACCACATCCACGGTGCGCCATTAGTAAAAAAAAATTGAAAATTTTTAATTTTTTTTTCAAAACTACTAATGGCGCACCGTGGCATGGTGCGCCATTACAAAAAATAAAAGAAAATGATGACAATGTCAAAAAAATAAAAGAAAATAAGTTTCCCATGTGATATGTGGTCTAGTTGTTGGGAAAATTTGCAAATATGAATTTCGACTTCATTTGCAAAATCTCTCGAGAATTTGTAAAAATGGGCATAACTTTTGCATACTAACTCGGATGAAAAAGTTTTTTATATGAAAAATCATCTACTCGAAAAGTTACATCCAAATTTAATGGGGTAACCCCGTGAAACATTTTCAAAATCCTCAAAAACCTAACAGAAAAAAAGATACGGGGCTTTTAAGATCTGGAGGTAAAAAAATTTAAAAAAAATTCAAATTTACTAATGGCGCACCAGCCCATGGTGCGCCATTAGTATCTTCCCGCCTTCAAAATTTAAAATAAGTCAACAAAATAAAAAAAAGTTACTAATGGCGCACCTGCCCACGGTGCGCTATTAGTATCTTCCCGCCTTCAAAATTCAAAATAAGTCAAAAAAATAAAAAAAGAGTTACTAATGGCGCACCTGCCCACGGTGCGCCATTAGTATCTTCCCGCCTTCAAAATTCAAAATAAAAAAAATAAAAAAATAGTAATGGCGCACCTGGCCACGGTGCACCATTACTATGTCGTATACATGGCTGGGCGCACCTCCTCCACTCCACCTCTCCTCCATTCCATCTCCTCCTCTCCTCTCCTCCACTCCATCTCCTCCTCTCCTCCACTCCATCTCCTCCTCTCCTCCACTCCATCTCCTCCTCTCCGGCGGCCGCCTTCTCCTCTCCGGCGACCTCCTCCTCCTCCTCTCCGGCGACCTCCTCCTCCTCCTCTCCGGCGACCTCCTCCTCCTCCGCTCCGGCGACCTCCTCCTCTCCGGCGACCTCCTCCTCTCCGGGAACCTCCTCCTCCCTCCTCTCCTCCCCTCCCCTCACGGTTTCTCCTCCCTCCTCTCCGGTGAGCTCCTCCTCCCTCCTCTCCTCCCATTCCCTCATGGTTTCTCCTTCCTCCTCTCCGATGCTTCGGTGAACTCCTCTCCGGCGACCTCCTCCTCCTCTCCAGCGATGTAGGCGAGCGCCTCTCCGGTGACCTCCTCCTCCTCCTCTCCGGCGAACTCCTCTCCGGCAAAAGAACACGGCAAAAGAACGTACAAGATCCAAAAACAGGAACAAAATTTTAAATAATATCGTGCCAAAAAACGAGCAAAAAAACTAGCAAAAAATGGGCAAAAAAATCAAGATCCAGATCCAAATTCAAAATTCAAAAATACTAATGGCGCACGGTGGGGGTTAGACGGTGCGCCACTACTATTTTCCCGCCTTCAAAATTCAAAAATACTAATGGCGCACCGTGGCCTATACTAATGGCGCACGTGTGGCCTATACTAATGGCGCACCGTGGCCTATACTAATGGCGTAAAAATTACTAATGGCGTGCTAGTAATGCTGTACCAGTGATGCGCCATTAGTAGGCAAAACTGGTGCGCCATTAGTAGGCCTTTTCCTAGTAGTGCCCACCGCACCAATTTCACAGCCGCCCTCCTTCCTAATGCCGGAGACGCTGTCCATTTGCCGTCGTGCACTGGGTCGTGTGCCTCTTACTCCGTGCTGCTGGTGCTGCCCGACGACGGCCGCGTGGACCGTACTGGAGCGGATTCACCCCCGCCGTTGTTCACGGTGCTGGAGCGGCTCCAACTTCGGATCCGTCCAGAGTCCTGGCGCTGCTTCCGTGTAGCCGTCGACCGTCACGACATCGCTCTTTCCCTGCCGCCATTTGCCACCGCAACCGCGCAGGCCTCACTGACTCGGCAGCTGGACCTCCCTACTTCACCATGCCGCCAAATAGGTCGCACCCTCATCTCAAATCACTTTATTTAGGCGTCAGTTGTCTGAATTTTTATTCTGGGCAATCGATTCCCAATGGGAAGCAGCACCCCTCGAGGCGGCGGAGTTCCTAGGCTGCCGGTTGGCTGGTGTCTAACGTAAGGGTGCGGGGCCGCAAGTTCGCCACGGAAGCAACGCATAGATGGCTATCTTTAAGAGTTGTGTGGGTTGAAGGTACTGCCACCGCCGGATCTGGATGACGGGGAGTCTTTGTGGATTGGCCCGGGGCAGCGCAACCACGGCAGTGCGGTGGGGCGGGGAGCGGGGTTTTGGCCGGGGCCACGGACGACGGAGGCAGGCTGATCTGCCATTGTTCGCTGGCTCTTCGGGGAGGATTCCGAACAGTGTCAGCCGGGAGGCACGAGATGGCCAGCCATCCGGCGTAGATCGGACAGTACCAAAATAAAATAAAATCGTGTGACCCCAATTTAGTCTTCAGTCAACAGACGTGTGACCACTCTCATACCTTGCTGTTGATCTCTTAGTGTATTTCTTCAGATCAAAGAGATATGTCATTCTTAACATTATGCATTATCTGCATCTTCAGACACACCGTCTTCCGACTCACCGCAGTTGCTCCAACAAGGGAAGCATACACCAGAAGGGAGCTATAGTCCCCACTCAACAGTTCCCTGCATCGAATGCGCGTGCCCGACATGGACAGCCACAACAACTGCAGGGCCATCGACAAGTCAGCACATGATGCTCACTCCTATGGATGGCAGCCAGATAGGTTGTACCCTCATCTTACTTGTGTGCAACATTTATGGCTTTGTTATTCATCTAAGCATGGAAAATAGATCATCACATTTCACTATATATTCATGCTGATCTCTTACGGGTCTTGTTTAGGAGTTAATGTTGTTCCATAGTTCAGCTAAGATACTTGTTCTTTAGGTAACGCTGTTACATAGTTATCATCCATCAGCCAGTGCTATCGCACAGGCTGGTGATTATAGTATTATACCACGTCTAGTATTACCTATGTTGTTCTTTAATACTTTTGTGGGCCATCTAGTTAATCTCGAGTACAAATGATACATATTATGTAGCTTTCATTTGTGTTCTCCCTTTAGTTTATGAGGCCTGTAGCTGCTAGTTAACCCAGTCCTACTATTTATGTTGTCTCCTACAGGCACAAATTACATAAATCTAACTACTAGTTGTCTTCCATGCATGTCAGATATAATTGCACACACTGATATATCCACAAGAACCTCACGGAGCAATGTAAAGGCCAATAAACTTGATGGCAATGATACCCAATATGATGGAACATGTAAAGGCAGTTCATCAGAAGACTTGCAGAAAGATGATGAATCCTCTTCACCCCACAAGATCCTTGCTCTAACTTGGCCTATGATATGGGTACAACATGCATATAATGTATTGGAGTGTATCTACTCTATTGCAATGCCATGTGCTTAGCATGCTGATCATGCATGTAAATATGTCATGCCTTCCTGTTTTTCAGTACCTATTCCATTCATGATAACATGTTTTCAAATTCAAGTACTGTCATTCTACTCTATCCCAATGCCATCTGCTTAATTTGGACATCATGCTTCTGAATATCTTATGCATTGTTATTCATCAGTATGTACTTCATTTGTCTACCATACCATGTTTTTTTACATTTAAGTGTTGTTCTAGTGCTCTGTTGCAATGCCATCTTATTTTCCCAATCATACACGTGTATGTTTCCTTAGTTATTTCTATACGTATTCCGCTACCATACAGTTTTACATTCAACTAGTGTTTTTTTGCTGTGTTTTCCTGTCGTATCCCTAGCTCTTACACCATACTCCCTCTGTCCTGATTACATGTTGCTGAAATGGATAAAAAAGGATGTATCTAGAACTGAAATACGCCTAGACCCATCCATTTTTTTCTGGATGGAGGGAATACATGTCAATATGTCATGCCTTTCTATTCTTCTGTACCTATTCCATCTCTCTGTTGTTGCATGTTTTATAATTAAAGCACCATTCTTCTATACAAGGCATGCAAGGGGAATACGACTATGTTAGAATCTGAACGGTTACAAACAAGGCCTTTGCAAAAGATCCAAATGCTAGGAGATAATAAACCAACTCCAGTTTTTATAGATACTGCTCCAGGACAGAGAAACCCAACTCCTACTGACAATAAGCAGATTCCAGTGGCCAAAGAACTAGTCCGCTCCAGTCCAGCAAAAACATGTCAACTCAATTCTAAGAAGCGTGTGCGTATCCTTGCATCATGAAATTTTATAGCATGCTGATCATATTTTCTACATGTTTCTTACCCATCTCTCTTTTAGAAAATAAGCTTAACAGATAGAAGAATTTCTGCAATGGTATCATTTATGAGGAAAGATTCTTGCAGGAATTCTCTGTGCTCCAATGTAGATGTAAGTACTTGTTGTATATCACTATATTTTTACATCAGCATGTATTTTGTTAATCGGCGTGAATCCAACCTTTATCTGATCTAAATTTAGTTGTAGCAAAATGTATGATTAAAGGCCACAATGTTGATTTTTTGTAAGGAAAACTGCCTGGTAGTTTTGCATCCTGAGCTGCATGAGTGTACAATCTCATATCAGTGGGTTTCAATCCTTTGGTTCTGCAGTGGGTTTTTTCAGTGCTTTTTTACTGTGTTGTCCTGTCGTATCCCTAGCTCTTACATCATACTCCCTCCGTCCGGATTAAATGTCGCAGAAATGGATAAAACTGGAAGTATCGCGAACTGAAATACGCCTAGACCCATCCATTTATTTCCGAATGGAGGGAATACATGTCAATATGTCATGCCTTTCTATTCTTCAGTACCTATTCCATCTCTAGTGTAGCATGTTTTATAACTGAATCACCATTCTTCTATATAAGGCATGCAAGGGGAAGACGGCTATGTTAGAATCTGAAGGGTTACAAACCAGGTCTTTGCAAAAGATCCAAATGCCAAGAGATAAGAAACCAACTCCATTTTTCATAGATACTGCTCCAGCACAGACAAACCCAACTCCCACTGATAATAAGCAGATTCCAGTGGCCAAAGAACTAGTCTACTCCAGTCCAGCAAAAGAATGTCAACTCCATTCTAAGAAGCGTGTGCGTATCCTTGCATCATGAAATTTTATAGCATTCTGATCATATTTTCTACATGTTTCTTACCCATCTCTCTTTTAGAAAATAAGGTTAAGCAATACAAGACTTCCTCCATTGGGATCATATTCGAGGAAAATATCTTGCGGGAATTCTCTGTGCTCCAATGCTGATGTAAGTACCTATTGTATATCACTATATTTTTACATCAGCATGTATTTTGTTAATCGGCGTGAATCTAACCTTTATCTGATCTAAAATTAGTTGTAGCAAAATGTTAAAGGCACCAATGTTGATTTTTGTAAGGAAAACTGCCTCATAGTTTTGCATACTGAGCTGCATGAATGTACTATCTCATATCATGCACATTACTGAATTGTAGTGCTTCTCTAGTTGCCCATTCATTCATTGTGTCAATGTTGCTTTCGTATTACCTTCCCTGGCTGATGATACCTATGCCATATTGTGTTAATTTGGTGTAGGCTAGTTGCCCAAATGTCCGTTGTGTCAATGATGCTTTCCTATTATCTGACTTGGCCAATGATAGCAATGCTAGTGTGTTAATTTTGTGCAGGCTGCTGAAGATAAGAAGATAAACTCTGAAAACAACAAGGCAACCCCATTGTTTCTTTCCAGTAAATCTAGGCCAGGTAATATGGCAATAACTCATGATTAATCTGTTTGGTTCCCGTCCTAATTTATGTTATGATGCACTGGTCGAGACACTCTCCACTATCAATAATACAAGCCTGCCAAAATCGCCATCAGAATCTGTTCAGTATCCTCTGTCTCGGATGCAATGGAATAAATGTATGTTTGTGAACCAATTAATGGCTGAAGCAATGATGGAAATGGTGGATGAATCAGAGGTGCAGAGTCGTGCGACACAACAACTGATCAATGTTTTCAGAGACAGTGTAGCAAAGCAGCAAGAACTTTCCCACATGCTTATGGGTGTCATCTGTGCTGAGGTTGCAGATTGTGATGTAGTAGATGGTTAGGTTCTGCTCATTTATTTGCACTGGCATCAATCTTTGATAGCCTAGTGGATGTAATTTCCTATAATATATGCTGGATGTGCAACGTTATTCCCTGTATGCCATACCTTTGCTTGATCGGTTTTCGTCCTGTGCATAATTGCTTGTCGTAATGGGCTAAAATTATCTAATTTGGCCCAAAGACATGAAAGAACTTTAGTGGGCCCATTAAGTTAATGGGCCGTTACTAGGCCGAAAGTTAATGGTCGGCCCTCTTACCTCCCGGGTCATTAACAGATGACATCGAAGCGGGCAACAGGTGGCACCAATTTATTTCACGGGCCGTTAACAGGTCGTTTCTAAGTTCGGGCTACATATGGCCCAACTATACTGTAGGCCTTTACCAGGCCGAAAGAGACAACAGGGTTGTACTGGACCATGAAGAGCATGTGCCGCTAAGAGGCCGAAAGTTAGGTCGTATTGTAAATGGCCCAACTGTGGTGTGGGCTTTTTTTAGCAGGCCGAAAGAGAAACCGAGCTGGTATTGGACCATGAAGGGCATGGGTCGTTAAAAGTCCAAAACCAAGGTCCGACTACAAATGGCCCAACTCATTTATGCTCCGTTAATAGGCCGAAAGGCACACATGGCCGGGAATTGGCCCAACACTTAAATGGGTCACTAAAAGGCCAAAACTCATGTCCGACTACAAATGGCCCAACTGATTTATGGGCCGTCAACAGGCTGAAAGTGACACCGGGCCAGAAATTGGCCCAACACTTAAATGGGCCGCTAAAAGGCCGAAACTCCGGTCCGACTACAAATGGCCCATCAGATTTATGGGCCGTCAACAGGCTGAAAGACACACCGGGCCAGAAATTATCCCAACATTTAAATGGGTCGCTAAAAGGCCGAAAGATGTACATCCTGAAAATTGGCCCATCCATTAAATGGGCCGTTAACAGGCCGAAATCTCATCGGGTCGATATTGAGCCCAAATATATAGCGGCTGTGAACGGGCTCGAACTAACGATGGGCTGCAATGGTGTCAAATCTTTAACGGGCCGTTGACGGGCCGAATTGGCACATCACATATTGGCCATGGGCTTAAATGGACCTGACACAAGTAGGCCTTATATGGGCCGGCCTGCTAATTTTTACTGGGCCAGCCTTTTTCACCAAAATGGGCCACTGTTGGGCTGTGCCATGTGTCGACCTATCATAGGCGCCTCCTGTCCAATGAGTGGATGACATCTGTCCCAATGGTGAGGCAACACATGTTTCCTTCGGCCAATCAGAATTTTACACATGGAAATTTCTCATTAGTCAGGGCTGTTAAAGGGTTATGGGATCCAAAATCCGACCCGATAGCTTAACGGTGTTCCGTTACGATGGATGCCACGTGTCGGTCACACTTGATGAAAGCACTTCTGTGACGCGCGATTTATTGTCATAGAAGTGGACACTTCCATGATGATAATTTTGGTAATGTCATGGAACACTTCTACGACAGCACAGGTGAGGGAGTCCTGGATTAGGGGGTCTCCGGACAGCCGGACTATCTCCATTGGTCGGACTGTTAGACTATGAAGATACAAGATTGAAGACTTCGTCTCATGTCCGGATGGGACTCTACTTGGCGTGGAAGGCAAGCTAGGCAATATGGATATGGATATCTCCTCCTTTGTAACCGACCTTGTGTAAACCTAACCCTCTCCGGTGTCTATATAAACCGAATGGTTTTAGTACGTAGAACAACAATCATAATATACAATCATACCATAGGCTAGCTTCTAGGATTTAGCCTCTCAGATCTCGTGGTAGATCTACTCTTGTACTACCCATATCATCAATATTAATCAAGCAGGACGTAGGGTTTTACCTCCATCAAGAGGGCCCGAACCTGGGTAAAACATCGTGTCCCCTGCCTCCTATTACCATCCGGCCTAGACGCACAGTTCGGGACCCCCTACCCGAGATCCGCCGGTTTTGACACTTACATTGGTGCTTTCATTGAGAGTTCCTCTGTGTCGTCGCCGTTAGGCTTGATGGCTCCTACTATCATCGATAGCGATGTGGTCCAGGGTGAGACTTTTCTCCCCAGACAGATCTTCGTATTCTGCGGCTTTGCACTGCGGGCTAACTCGCTTGGCCATCTGGAGAATATTGAAAGCTACGCCCCTGGCCATCAGGTTAGATTTGGAAGTTTGAACTACACGGCCGACATCCGCGGAGACTTGATCTTCGACGGATTCGAGCCACAGCCGGGCGCACTGCACTGTCGCGATGGGTATGACCTAGCTCTATCGCTGAACAGTACCCCAGAGGCCGTGCCCGCATCAGCTCCGACCCTTAGTTCGGAGCCAACTGCGCCAATCGAGGACGGGTGGTTAGACACCACCTCAGGGGCTGCAGTCTCAACGGCGATCGAGCCGAACACCAGCATAATCCACTGTGCAGCCCGTGACTCCAAGGTGCCGGACTCTTTTCTGGACTCCGAACCATCCGCGCCCCTGCCAATCGAATCCGATTGGGCGCCGATCATGGAATTCACCGCCGTGGATATCTTTCAGCACTCGCCCTTCGGTGACATTCTGAATTCACTAAGGTCTCTCTATTTGTTAGGAGAGCCCTGGCCGGATTATGGCCAACCGGATTGGGATGCGGATGACGAAGAAATTCGTCGCCCACCCACCACCCACTTAATAGCCACTGTCGATGACTCAACCGACATGCTCGACTTTGACTCTGAAGACATCGACAGTATGGACGACGATGCGGGAGGCGAAGAGGAACCACCGCCCACAGGGCGCTGGATGTCCAACTCATCATATGACGTATACATGGTGGACACACCAAAAGAAAACGACGACAAGGAACGGAAGGACGCACCGAAGGCTTGTTCCCTCGGAAAGCAGTCAAAGTGGCGGTGCAAGCGCCGCCCCAAATCCTGCCTCAGCAGAAATAACGATCATACAGACCCAGCGTTGGGGCAGGGCGAACCACTGCCGGACTACGGCAATACGGAGAATCACACCGAACTAACTAATTCTGTCAAAGATAATAGTCCGGACGACATAACACCGGACAGGCACCCAGAGCAGCATAATGCCCGTCAAAGGCTTGTTGCCACCGCGAGGAGTCTGAAAAAGCAGAAGCAAAGGCTCAAGGCTGCGCAGGACACACTCCAAATCAGATGGAGTAAAGTACTCAACACAGCAGCGAAGTACGGCGACAATCGCCCCACCAAGAGCTACCCAAAGCAGAAGTTGCTACCTGAATTCGATGAGGAGGCCTCAGACCCCCCCCCCCACAACCAAAAATCAAAACAGCCACCTGGCCGGATAGACGACCTCACGGCCAACATCGAGCGACAAACAACGCCACTCACAAGCCAATATGCGATACACGCGAGGGCTCGCACCAAAAGGACAACGCAACCAGATCCATCTATGGACCATGCAAGCACGCCCCAGCATATGATGTAACACAACAAACATTCGAACAACACGGTACACCCAGATACAGGGGTGCCGCACACCCCCTATGTTTCACCGACGAGGTGCTTGACCATGAATTTCCAGAGGGATTCAAACCCGTAAACATAGAGGCATACGACAGAACAACAGACCCTGGGGTCTGGATCGAGGACTATATCCTCCATATCCATATGGCTCGAGGAGATGATCTGCATGCCATCAAGTACTTACCCCTCAAGCTCAAGGGGCTAGCTCGTCACTGTCTCAAAAGCCTCCCCGAAAACTCCATTGGAAGCTGGGAAGAGCTCGAAGACGCTTTTTGGGAAAATTTTCAAGGGACTTATGTCCGACCTCCGGACGCGGACGATTTGAGTCATATAACTCAACAACCTGGAGAGTCTGCCCGAAAACTTTGGAACATGTTTCTTACTAAAAAGAACCAAATTGTCAATTGTCCGGACGCCGAAGCCTTGGCAGCTTTTAAGCATAGCGTCCGTGACGAATGGCTTGCCAGACACCTCGCCCAACAAAAGCCGAGAACAATGGCAGCACTAATAAGCCTCATGACCCGCTTTTGCGCGGGTGAGAACAGCTGGCTAGCCAGATGCAGCACCAGCGATCCCAGTACATCTGAAGTTAGAGATGGAAACGGGAAATCACGGCGCAACAGCAATAACAAACGCCGGAATAAAGGAGACAGCACGAAGAGCACGGTAGTAAATGCCGGATTCAAAAGCTCTCGGCCAGGTCAGCAAAAGCCGCCCTCTAAAGGCGCCAGAGACGAACTGTCCAGCCTAAAAGAATTCTGGACCAAATATGTCAGATCCATAGCACCCCTGGTAAACCTGCTAATCATACCCACAGAGAATGTTGGGTCTTCAAGCAGTCTGGCAGGCTCAACGCCATACACAAGGGGGAGGATACACCAAGCGAAGACGAGGATGAGCCTCTCAAGCAAGACACTGGGGAACAAAAGAAATTTCCACCAGAAGTCAAAACTGTAACATGTTACATGTGATCAAGGGAAGAAACAAAACTGCACTCCCAGAAAAATATGCCCAAGGGCCTATCACTGCAGAGTCCTGCCACTGGTCATCTCAACCGATCACTTTCGACCATCGTGATTACTCAGCAAGTATCCGGCGTGCATGATGGGCTGCCCTGGTATTAGACCCAATAATTGACGGATACCACTTCACACGAGTCCTGATGGACGGTGGCAGTAGTCTAAACCTGATATATCAGGATACAATCCGCGAAATGGGGATATACCCAACAAAAATTTGCCAAAGCAATACTACCTTTGAAGGAGTAACGCCAGGCCCAGGGGCTCATTGCACGGGCTCCCTGCTACTAAAGGTTATATTCGGCTTCCCCGATAACTTCCGTAGCGAACATTTAACCTTCCACATCGCTCCGTTCCAAAGTGGCTATCAAGCACTACTCGGACGTGAAGCTTTCGTTCGCTTTAATGCAATACCGCACTATGCTTCCCTCACACCCAAGATGCCCGGCCCACGTGGCATCATTACAGTGAACGGAAGTATTAAGCGATCTTTGCGCGCCGGAGAGAGTGCGGCTGCCTTGGCAGCCGCACACTAAAAACGACCTGACCAACTAAATCATTTATCAGGTCGTCAAGACCTCGGACACAGTTAGACGAGTCCGGCGCAGCTATATGTAATTCATACCGGATCAATGGTCACACCCCTATTACAAATACAAGGGGCTCAATGCACGTAGACAAGTGGCAATTTTTACTCATCTTGAATTATACATAGTTTCTTTAAAAACTATCCTTTTGCACGATAACTTTTTCACCTAAGTTCCTCTCTTTTACAGATGATCATCGTGCTACACCCGTCTAGGATACGGCACGACGGAGACACAGGCATAGACGTGCAGCAGAGACCCGCTCCAAGGATTCCTTTAGATTAAGACCCTATGTAAACCTTTTTTACTCTCTCTTGTTGATACATATCCACCGAATTCTCAGCACAGTTGAGAAGGATGCTGACATCTTGGCATGTGGCCATGCCAGAATAATGCACGTACCTGGACACAAGGGGCTTCTTACAAAGGGCACTATTTAGGCCCGGTTTTACCATAAAGACTGAATACCTTAGGGAGTGTTCGGCGTCGCGAGTTTGGCCTCATATGCATCAGCTCCGAATCATTGTCTTTGGTCAAATGTTGGGTTTGCCCAGCTCCTGTGTTTTGGTGCCTTACGTTCCGCTTTATCGGCTAAGGTAGCACCAGGAGAACTACTGCGATTGTGCCCTGGTCCATCCGGACGAGCACCTCAGTAGAGAAAGCCAGAAATTGACTGTCATGATATAGAGTGAGACTGGTCAACCACTCGATGACCTATCGGAATGTTAGAATTCCTCTGCCTTAACGAAGGGCCCTTTTCCGGCCAGGCATGTATGCACCCCGTGATCGGGAGAGTGCGGAGCCACCAGGGGCTATCTAGTAGCCCCACTGTCAAACTCCTATGGCTAAGTGAAAGTGTTAAAGCATTATAGTCCGGTTGCCTCGTTCGCTATGCTATCACCTCCTTAATAGGACCAAGATGTTGGGTTAAGTGTGAACACGCGTTTTTTGGGAGCACCTCCGCATTATATGTGTGGGGGTTGAAGCCAACGGCTGCAATCTTTCAGGTTATACACATGTATACATAAACGGCCGCACAGGAGGCATCATACTACTTTCAGGCAAAAGTATAAACATAGCCTTATAAAAACTTCATAAAAGCATTGTGTTTACAATGAGAATACATATCACTCAAACATAATATTTTTCGAGCACTGGGCCTCTATCAAACGAGCACCCTTGAGAACGTCCTCGAAATAATGCTCGGCAGCCACTCGACCTATGGCCGAACCCTGCGCCGCAACAGTGGTAGCGTCCATCTCCGCCCAGTATGCTTTAACATGGGCAAGGGCCATCTGCGAGCCTTCTATGCACGCCGACCTCTTCATCGCATTAATGCGCGGCACCGCACCAAGGAACTACTGCACTAAGCTAAAATAGCTATTCGCCTTTGGCTTTTCCGGCCATAGCCGATCCACAACAGACCTCATGGCGAGTCCGGACAACCTATTCAGTTCGGCCGATTCGGCTAGCTGGTCAGTCAATGAAAGCGGACACTTTGGAATGTGGAATTGCGACCAGAACAACTTGTCCAGTTCACAATCTGTCTGACCTTGGAAGTACTTGGCCGCATCGGCAGCGCTCGCCGCCAAATCCATATACGCATCTGCCAAACTCCATAGCCGATCCAGAGGGGCATATTGTGGATCTCCGAACTTCCTCCGTAACATGAAGGGTTTCCCAGCCGCAATATCCCCGACTTCCCGCAGCTCCTCCTTCTTCGCTCTCATAGCAGAACGGGTGTCTTTGTCCACCGCCGTGGCCTTCTCAAGGTCCGTTGCCTTCGCTCGGTTCTCTTTTTCAAGGACCCGGCAACAGTCGGCAGTGTCTTTTAATTCTATGGCCATCTTCCCTTGGCTCTCGCAATGTGCAGCCTTCTCGGCTTTCATCTCTTCGGCCACCTTCAAAGGAGCTGCATTACTAATCCTCGCTTGTTCTTTGACACGGGCAAGTTCTGCCCGCAAGGCTTCCACGGTGGCAGCTCCATCTGCAGTCACAACATATTAAAGATACTGGCATCATGCTGCTCTTACTATGTGGCGTTCACCAGATAATAACACTTACCCTATGCCTCGTCAAGCCTCTTGTTAACAAGCTCCATGTCGGCGTCTGCCGCATCCAGTTGTCGTTTTAATTTGGCAAACTCACTAGTCCGGCTAGCCACCGGAGCTTCCACCACCTGCACATAGGGGTAGTCTGGTTATTGCCTGGGAATATGATCCTCTATTCGTCGCCGTTCTCGATGACAACCAGAGTCTCAGGGGCTACTATCTACACAGGCACACCTAACATGTGCAGTACTATCACATATTATCTCACGTACCTCAAAGCCTGTCAGTAGACTCATAAAAGCTTCATGCAATCCGCTTTTGGTGGACGAGATTCTCTCCATCACCGTAATCATCAGAATACGGTGTTCTTCTGAGATGGCCAATCACCACACCAACTCCCTTAGAACGTCCGACCGCACACCAGACGGTGTCGGACTCTTTTGTCTGCTCTCTTTGGGAGCCGGACGCTGGGGACTTAGGGAGTCTATGGGATTATCTTTTGGCCTCACCGGATCCGGAGAGGCCCTCCGTGACGACACTTCGGGGTCACCCGCTTCTTGAGCGGAGGAATCCGGGGGAGGCGTTTCGCTCTCCATCATCTCTGGAAGAAGATCCCCCAAAGACGAGCTCAGCTGAGAGGGGCTAAGGCCCGAACTGCAAGATATATGCGGTGGTTATTCTCTCAGAAAAAAAAGATAGCATACCTTTACTATTAAAGTATTTTGGATCACTTACGACTCGTTGGAGGGCTGATCCCCCCGCGGACTTTGTGCGGCAAAAGCACCCCCCGAGGCAGGACCCTCTGTGGGAGACTTCTTCTCCCGTTTGGAGGCTTCGTCTTCCGGATCCTCGGAAGCAGTCCTTTTCCTCCCCCGGTTGTCCTCCTTCGTGGACACGCTCGTTCCCTCGGTTGGAACGGGCAGCGATGGGGGCCCGCGTCCGCCCGTATTATCCCCCCCCCCCCGGTATCTTCCTTCAAGGGCTCCGGGCAAGGTGCGACCTCGAGCATCTTTTCCAATACCGGATTTTCCAAACCCTCGGGGAGGGGGGCCAAACACCGAATCATCTTCGCCTTTGTTAGCCAGTCCTGGTCAAAAAGCAAACTCTTAGAAATAACTTCGAATAAAAGACAGTGTGTTCGGCTAGAGGATTTCTTACTTGTTCGGCGGCGCGGTTACTGCTCAGGCCCACGTCCTCGGTAATATCCGGACATTCTGCTTGAGGTCCGAAAAATGACTTGTACATCTCCTCATGCGTCAGGCCGAGGAAAATTTGAATGGCATGTGGTCCCTCTGGGTTGAACTCCCACAAGCGAAGGGGCCGGTGTTTGAAAGGCTGGACTTGACGAACCAGCATAACTTGTATTACCGCAACCGAATTAAAATCTCCCTCGAAGAGATCTCGGATGCGGCTTTGCAGTATAGGCACGTCCTTGGCTAGACCCGAACTCAGACCTCTGCTAATCCATGACATTAGTTATGGTGGGGGGCCCGAGCGGAAAGCAGGGGCAGCCGCCAACTTGGCACTTCTGGGAGCTGTGACGTAAAATCACTCCCGCTGCCATAATTCGGACACCTCTGGGAAGGAACCTTTCGGCCATGGAGCTCCTGCCATCTTGCCTATTGATGCACCTCCGCACGCTGCATGTTGCTCCTCGATCATCTTCATCTTCACTTCAAAGGTCTTGAGCCACAAAGCCGAAGTGAGGGGTGATGCGGAGGAAGGCCTCACACACGACAATAAATGTTGAGATGTGGAGGAACGAGTCCGAAGCTAGATCGTGGAAATCTAGCCCGTAATAGAACATCAAACCCCTGACGAAGGGATCCAGAGTAAGGCCTAGACCTCGGAGGAAGTGGGAGACAAACACGACGTTCTCGTTGGGTTCGGGAGTAGGGACGATCTGCCCTCGAGCAGGCAGCCGATGCGAAACCTCAGCGGTCAGGTATCTGGCCTCCCTCAACTTCTTAATGTCCTCTTCCGTAACAGAGGAGGGCATCCATCGGCCTTGAAGGATGGATCCAAACATGATTGAAGATCCGGAGCACCTAACCTGTGCTTTGGGTGTTAAAACTCAAGGCGAGGGAAGGGTTTGATTGAGCGCGAGAGGGAAAAAGCGAAAACCTTGTCCCTTTATAAAGAGGGTGAATATCAAGCGTCCTCTCGGTAGCCGTTTAGGACTTGCCTATAATCTAGGAGTCCTAGACACAGTTGGGTTACTCATGATTGCATTGATGAGAATCCCGTAATTGGGGGAACACGATCTCCGCTTCGGCAAGACGTGTCAAGAAACCGCCTCGCGTTATGTGTGGAGCTGGTTAAAGAAAAACGATTCGAGTAATCGCCTGGCCATGACATAACGTCATGCTGCCAAAACAAGCCAGCAAATTAGATCTGCGAAAATATTATTCTCTCTACAGCGGAATGTGGAACTTATTTTGCAGGGTCGGACACTATCCTCGTTTTCAAGTTCTTTTGTGATGTATTCGGAGAAGGAACCCGCCTTGCAATGCCGAAGACAATACTGCACGCCGGACTCATCGTCATTGAAGCCTGGTTCAGGGGATACTAAGGGAGTCCTGGATTAGGGGGTCTCCGGACAGCCGGACTATCTCCATTGGCCGGACTGTTAGACTATGAAGATACAAGATTGAAGACTCCGTCTCATGTCCGGATGGGACTCTACTTGACGTGGAAGGCAAGCTAGGCAATACGGATATGGATATCTCCTCCTTTGTAACCGACCTTGTGTAACCCTAACCCTCTCTGGTGTCTATATAAACCTAAGGGTTTTAGTCCGTAGAACAACAATCATAACATACAATCATACCATAGGCTAGCTTCTAGGGTTTAGCCTCTCTGATCTCGTGGTAGATCTACTCTTGTACTGCCCATATCATCAATATTAATCAAGCAGGACGTAGGGTTTTACCTCCATCAAGAGGGCCCGAACCTGGGTAAAACATTGTGTCCTGCCTCCTGTTACCATCTGGCCTAGACGCACAGTTCGGGACCCCCTACCCGAGATCCGCCGGTTTTGACACCGACAACAGGTATGACTATCTTGATTCTGTCATAAAATCGTCATGGATGTACATGCATGACAAGAAACGCGACCTACTGTGACAAACACGTATCATCACGGAAGTGTATTTTTTGTAGTGCGTACGTTCGGTACTTGATCGGTCGGATCATGAAGACGTACGAGTACATCAACCGCGTTGTGCTAACGCTTTCGCTTTCGGTCTACGAGGGTACGTGGACAACACTCTCCCCTCTCGTTGCTATGCATCACCATGATCTTGTGTGTACGTAGATTTTTTTTTGCAATTACTATGTTCTCCAATAATAGTTACTTGGGGTGCCTTGGGAGTCCCCAAGCTTTAAATATTGCCAGTCCTTATTCTTCTCATATCGATAACTCCTCAATCTTCGAACACTTCATCCACACAGAACTTAACAAGAAACTCGTGAGATCCGTTAGTATAATAAAGCAAATCACTACTTTTTGGTACTATTGTAAACTCATTCCAATTTCATATTAGCATTATATCTACTGTATTCCAACTTTACCATGGTTCATACCCCCCGATACAACCCATGCATTCATCAAAATAAGCGAACAACACATAGAAAACAGAATCTGTCAAAAACATGACAGTCTGCAGCAATCTAGAAATTTTGTATACTTCTGTGACTCCAAAAATTCTGAAAAATTAGGAAACAAATAAAAAAATCATAGCAGTGTTGTGTAAAAATATCAAAAGTTTATCGTTCTCCAATAAAAAATGAAAATTCAATTACTACCGAAAAAGGTTCTCTTTTTGCACCCCACATAGCGAATAAGCATTCTAATCATCCTAAAGCCAAATCTTGGCACATTATTTTTTATAATACAATGGATATATACAAGGGGATAATTATTTTTGAGAATTTTCCATGAAAAATTCTACATTGTTTCCATGAGCATGAACACAAGTGTTCAAGGTCGATCCTCACTTCTCCAATGCATAACCTTCCAATCACTTCTCCTTTTTTAGAAGTTTTTAGGCATAAGAGGCAAGTATTTTTTTGTATTTGGCATTCTTTAAAAAAATATTTCACCCACAACTAAAGAAATCAAAAACAAAAGGGAAAACAAAATCTACTTAGTGAAGAAAGCAAACTAGCACACAGGAGAATATCAACCCCACGCTATTGCTCCCCGACAATGGCGCTAGAAAAGAGCTTGATAATCCCCAAGTGCAAGGAATCGTCGTAGCAATTTCCAAAGTTGGAAGTGATAAGTATGGAATGTCGAACCCAGAAGGAGCTAAAGGAAAGATCAATATTCTCTCAAGTCCTATCAGCCATTGATACGACTCTACATACACCGAACGTTTGCTTCCATCTAGAAACGAGAAATAAAACTACATTGTGGACATATAGAGAATAGCTTTGCTTAATATCAAAGAACTAAAATATAAAAATAGATGTTGTGATCATAAAGTTAGAATATATTACTATATATTATAAATAGCGAGTGTGGAATAATGATGGATCAGTGTGCGCAATTATCCTAGGCAATTGTTAACAAGATCGGTAATCATTGTTGCAATTTTATATGAGGGAGAGGCATAAGCTAACATACTTTCTCTACTTGGATCATATCCACTTATTATTGGAACTCTAGTAACCATCTGCAACTACTAAAGATCAATAAGGTAAAACCCAACCATAGCATTAAAGCATCAAGTCCCCTTTATCCATACGCAACAACCCCCTTACTCGATTTTAAGCTTCTATCACTCTAGCAACCCGCTATAAGCGAATCATGAATGTATTTCAACACCCTACAGCGCGAATCCTTCATGTGTGCACGGCATGGAAGGCACCATAGGACAGCACCAAAATAAAACATACAACTCAAACCAATCTAAATCATTAATCAACCTAAAAGACAAAATAAATCTACTCAAAACATCATAGGATGGCAACACATCATTGGATCATAATATGTGCCATAAAGCACCATGTTCAAGTAGGGGTATTACAGCGGGG
This sequence comes from Triticum monococcum, assembly GCA_034509565.1. Classification (NCBI taxonomy): domain Eukaryota; kingdom Viridiplantae; phylum Streptophyta; class Magnoliopsida; order Poales; family Poaceae; genus Triticum; species Triticum monococcum. Next base: position 152,665,052 of record CM067843.1, on the reverse strand, counting down.
TGCGGGAGAGTGGACCACTTAAAATAGATGAGGAAGGTGATAAATATGGTGATGTTGATGAAGACGATCACCGAGGCGATGGTTCCCCCGGCGGCACTCCGACGCCACCGAGAGAGAGGGGGAGAGAGTCTCCCCCTTGTGCTTCCTCCTCCATGCCCCCTAGATAGGAAGAGGTTCTCCCTCTAGTCCATGGACTCCATGGTGATGATAGCCCCTTCCAGCTTCCTCCTTCATGGCCTCCGGTGATGATGGCCCCTTTCGGCAGGGTGCCGACGAGGGCCTAGATTCATTTTTTGTGGGTACATAGGCTTGCGGCGGCGAAACTTTCGATCTAGGGTTCTTTTCAGAGGTTTGGGTATTTATAAGAATTTTTGGCGTCGGTCTAACGTCAAGGAGGTACCCTAGGGGCCCACAAGCCCGAAGCACCCTCCCTAGGGAGTTGGGCGCGCCTAGAGGGCTGATGGCCTCCTCGTCCACTTCCTGGCCCAGCTCTTGTGCTTCGGGGGTCACTTTTGGTCCATAAAAAATCACCATAAATTTTAAGCCCATTCCGAGAACTTTTATTTTTGCACAAAAAATGATACGACGGTAGTTCTGCTGAAAACAATGTCAGTCCGTGTTAGTTCTAATCAAATCATACAAAACCATATAAAATTATTATAAACATGGCATGAATACATCATAAATTATAGATACGTTGGATACGTATCATCATCTAGCACACCAGGCGATAGTTCTTTCGCACAAAGAACACGAAAGAAATACCTCAACTCTGCCAGTAGCAGCCATTCATTCTCAGGGATAAAGCCACGCAACATCATCGACATTACCCGCTCAAGCCATATGTGCCAATCATGACTCTTGAGACCAAATATTTTCAATTTTTCAAGACTCACTCCCCTCTTTAGATTCGCTGCATACCCATCGGGGAACATCAAGTGCATTTTCACCCAAAAGATAATTTTCCTAATAGCTCCCCTTACAAGATTGAGCTAGGCCTTTGGTTTCAACCAGTTTTGCTTTCCTTTCGGTTGTCGCATGATTTGTAATAGTCTATCACATAGAGTCTGTTGATCGACTCTAGCATTAGGATTATCCTTTGACTTCCCCTCTAGGACGAACAACGTACCAAAAAGGGCCTCATCGATATGCTTTTCATTATGCATCACATCGATGTTGTGTGGAAGAAGGATGTCTTTGAAGTAAGACAGATCCCATAAGCATGTCTTGTGAGTCCAGACGTGTTCCGTATTATACCCCTTGAAATACCCTAGACGCTCTGGATCAGGCTCAAGAGCGTTTAACTGATCCAGGATCTGTTGGCCTGGCAGCGCAGGTGGTGCAGAGTTTTTGACAACTCTACCTTTAATGAAGTTCTTCTTGTCTTTTCTGAACTTATGGCAAGGATCCAGGAACTATCTATGCAAGACGAAGCAAGAATACTTGCGACCCGCATGTAGCTAATGAAACTGAAGAGCTGCCTTGCATGTGGGGCACAGGAACCTTCCACACACACACCAACCAACAAATAGCACATACGCCGGCAAGTCATGCATCGAGTACATGTACCAGGCATGCATTGTGTAGTTTTGTTTTCCAGCGGCAGTGCAATTCATCCTTAAGCCGCTGCATGTACACATTCATATTCTTCCCCATATAGTTGGGCCCAGGAATTATTAACGTCAGGAAAATGTTCTTTCTTTGCATAATCTGTCCGGGGGGATTGAGTGGAATGACAAATACAGGCCAACAACTTTATTGGGTTTCCGTCATACCAAATGGATTGAACCCATCCCTGCCGATGCAAACTCGAGGATGCCTTGGATCTACCGCTTTATGCTCATGTAGTGCATCGAAGTTCTTCCACGCAAAAGCATCTGATGTGTGTACCAACATCTGATTCCCATATGCATCTAGTTCAGTTCTTTTGCCCAATTTCTGTCATGTCATCTGTCTGGCCGTCTCTTCAACCATGAAAAGATGTTGAAGTCTTGGTAAGATTGGCATATACAGAAGAACATTAACAAGGATTTGGTCTGCCTCTTCTCAACATATACTGAAGACTTCCAAATGGGACAATAGTTCAAGCTCGCATGCTCAAGCCGAAATAAGGCACATCCTTTCTCATAGGCATCTATCTTCTCATAGGGCATCTTAAATACACGGAGGATTTTCTCCGACTGGTACATGTTTGTAGGCATTTCATGGCCTTTGGGTAGAAAGCATCCAAATAGTGTCATCATCGTCTCATAGCATTCTCTGCCCAAGTTGAATTGAGCCTTCAGGGCCATCACTTGTGCTCGTGGAGAGGATGTTTTGAGGACTCCAACATTTCATTGAAGGCCTTTGCAGATTCCTCCATCTCATCGTCCAAATCCCAAGCATCATCAAAGTCTTGCACCATGTCTTCGATCCCGGTACCATGCTCGTCAGTGCGACGATGAACCCCCTCATCTCTGGTACGTTGGGCAGACTCACCATGAAATGTCCACATTGTATAATCAGGCGTAAAACCCCACTTCTGTAGGTGTTTACCCATTTCACCCTCTGTCCTTTGTGAAAAGTTGTCGCACCTAACATAGGGGCACGAGGTTTTTCTCTGCCATTTGCAAATGCAGCTCTCACAAACCCCTTGGTTTTTGTTAACCATTCATTGGCCATGTCTTTCTAACTAGTGTGACCGGTGTACATCCACGCACGATCACTCATCTTGCCTAGCTACAAAACACACAAGATATGTATATATATATATATATATATATATAATTCAGCATATATATTCATGAGTTAATCAAGTTTGTCAATTTTATTACGTCCATGCAACCTACATGCTAATAGGTAAAGATAGGTCCTAATCCCATCCGAGTATGTGTAGGTTGGGTTCGTTTTCCCATGCTCTGCTCCGGATCTGATGTAAAATTTCGGCAACACTTCCCTGCTGTTCTCCTGATACACGTCTCGGCAATAAACAGAGAGGATGTGTACCCAAAGAACAATAGGTAGTCACTAACGAAATTCTGCATCAGATCCAGAGCAGAGCATGGGAAAATGAACCCAATCTACACATACTCTAGTTGTCCATGGATAACGTTGGACAATTCGAAAGAATCTTGGTTATCAATATGAAAATGCATGCATATTTATAATTGTAACCCTTTCGAATGGGAGACCCATACTGGTCACGCATACTAATGATTGAATCTACTTATAGCCAGTAGCAGGTATCATTGGCACGAAGACCGGAATAGAGCAAATGAAGGGGGGAGGAGATGTCATTTGTGCTAACCCACGAATGAGGGGATCTCGTCGAATGCATGGGGAGGTCGTCGAACGCCACACCCTCGCAGCGACGAAATAACTGCACATTTAAATCCACCCGATCAACACCAATATTCAATCCTGATAAAAATCTCTATATATAAAACTACTTTTCTAACCTAGCACTAACCTAGAACTAACAGTAGAAATATATATTTTTCTTTTCTAACCTATCACTAACATAAATAAGTATGAGTAACATAGCACTAACAGTAGCATTTAAATGAAAAAAGAAAGAAAAAACAAAAAAGAGGACTCATCGGAGGGGGGCGTCGGGGCGGAGATGGTAGAGTGGAGCGGCGGGGTGGTGGCCGAGGACGATGGGGCGGTGATACGTCTCCAACGTATCTATAATTTTTTATTGTTCCATGTTGATATATTATCAATCTTGGATGTTTTATAATCATTTCATAGTCATTTTGGTACTAACCTATTGACATAGTGCCAAGTGCAAGTTGTTGTTTTTGGCCTATTATTTACATTGCAGAAAATCAATATCAAACGGAGTCCAAATGCAATGAAACTTTATGTAGATTTTTTATGGACCAGAAGGAACTAATGGGCCCTGGCTGCGCCTGGGTGGTGCTCCGAGGAGAGCACAACCCACCAGGGCATTCCAGGATGCCCAGGCGCGCCCCGGTGGGTTGTGCCCAGCTCGGGTGCCCCCGGACCGCCTCTTCGCTCTATAAATACCCCAATATTCCACAAACCTTCGGGGAGTCAACGAAATATTCATCCAGCCACCGCAGAGTCTAGAACCACCAGATCCAATCTAGACACCATCTCGGATGGGGTTCACCACCTCCATTGGTGCCTCTCCGGTGATGCGTGAGTAGTTCTTTGTAGACCTTCGGGTCCGTAGTTAGTAGCTAGATGGCTTCCTATCTCTCTCTCTCTTGATTCTCAATACAATGATCTCTTGGAGATCCATATGATGTAACTCTTTTTGTGGTGTGTTTGTTGGGATCGATGAACTTTGAGTTTATGATCAGATCTATCTTTTTATATCCATGAAAGTATTTGAGTTTCTTTGAACTCTTTTATGCATGATTGCTTATGGCCTCATATTTCTTCTCCAATATTTGGGTTTTGTTTGGCCAACTTGATCTATTTATCTTGCAATGGGGAGAGGTGCTTTGTAGCAGGTTCGATCTTACGGTGCTTGATCCCAGTGGCAGAAGGGGAACCGACATGTATGTATCGTTGCTACTAAGGATAAAACTTTGGGGTCTATCTCTACATAGATAGACCTTGTCTACATCATGTCATCGTTCTTATTGCATTACTCTGTTTCTCCATGAACTTAATAAACTAGATGCATGCTGGATAGCGGTCGATGTGTGGAGTAACAGTAGTAGATGCAGGCAGGAGTCGGTCTACTAATCTTGGATGTGATGCCTATGTAATGATCATTGCCTCGATATCGTCATGAGTATTTGAAGTTCTATCAATTGCCCAACAGTAATTTGTTCACCCACCGCTTTGCTATTTTTCTCGAGAGAAGCCACTAGTGAAACCTACGGCCCCCGGGTCTCTTTCTCATATATTTGCCTTTGTGATCCACTTTCCCTTTGTTTTTATTTTCAGATCTATTAATCCAAAAATACAAAAATACTTTGCTGCACTTTATTGTATTTGTGATCTATTTATTCAATCTATTACAACTTTCTCTCGTGCACGCACCAATTTCTGGCACCGTTACCCGAAAGGGATTGGCAACCCCTTTAACACGTCGGGTTGTGAGTATTTGTTATTTGTGTGCACGGGTTGTTTACGTTGTGTTGCTTGGTTCTAATACTGGTTCGATAACCTTAGTTTAATATCTGAGGGAAATACCTACCGCCGTTATGCTTCATGATCTCTTCCTCTTTGGGGAAATACCGACGTAGCTTCAAGCGACACCAGGCGGCGGGGCGGTGGATCTGTATAAGCAGACAGCAGGTTGGCAGTTCGTTGAAAGCGACGGGCGTGGCCGGGGCGATGGGTCGGCGGCGGCGACGGCCGTGGTGGCGAGAGAAAGAGAGAGAGAGAGAGGGAGGGAGGGAGGGAGAGGGAGAGGGAGAGGGAGAGAGGGAGGGAGTGGGAGGTGGGTTGGGCGCGGGGGCACGGCCGTTAGAAAGCTTTAGTGAATTTTTTTCTTTGTCGTCTACTTTTAATGATCGTTGTCGTCTGCTGCTCTTTGCCGTCCGCTAGAGGACGGCATCTAGGCCGTCCGTTTGACCTAACCAGTGTCATGCTCCAATGGGGCGTAGATGGGCTCTTTGCCGTCTGCTATTTGGCTAGTTGTCGTTCGCCTGCCTTTGTCGTCTGCTTTTTGGGCTCTTTGTCGTCTGCTAGCCGACGGCAAACATGATCTTTGCCATGAGGCCTTTCTTTTCTGTTTGCTTTTTGGAAGCTGACATCAAACACCATCTGTGTCGTCCGCTAGCAGACGACAAAGAATGGACTGATGGCAAATTCTCTGATTCTTGTAGTCTGTCCCCTTATAAATTGGTTTACAGAAAGGCTTGTCATTTACCTCTTGAGTTAGAACATAAAACTTATTGGGCCATTAAAGAACTTAATTATGAATTTTAGCTTGTCAGTGAAAAAAGAGGTTATTTGATGTTAGTTCTCTTGATGAATGGAGGACACAACCAATGAAAATGCTAAACTATTCAAAGAGAAAGTTAAAAGATGGCATGATAAAACAATTTAGAAATGGGAATTTCATATTGGTGGTAAAGTTCTTTCGTACAAGTGTTGTTTAAGATATTTTACAGATAAAATTCTCCCTGAGTGGGAAGGAACGTATTTCGTCGAAGCAGTTTACCACTCCGGAGCCATCAAGATCAATAACACTGAAGGGAACAACCTAAAGGTCGTTAATGGGCCAAGAATTAAACATTATACTGCAGGTACCCCCATTAACATTGATTCAGACGTTATTCAAGTATTTTAACCAGAAAACTATCATAGAGACTTTTGGGAGTACTCCAGAACCTTGAAAAAGGAATAGGTACGTGGTACGATAAGTAAATCGACTCCAAAATTTCCATATACTTTCTGTCCATTTAGGAATATATAAAAAATTAGGAAAATAAGAAACATCTGAGAAGGTCCATGAGGAAACCACAAGCTCAGGTGCCTCCCCCCCCCCCCTCGCCGGGTGCGCCATGAGAGTTTGTGGGGCCCTCGTGCACCTTCCTGTCTCCATTTTCTTTTGGAAGACTTGTCCTACGGGATAAAAATGCATTCTGAGCTTGTTTGACCTCCGCATCGCAAGTTCTCCTTTGTTCTTGTTTCGAGCTATTTTATGTCAGGATCTAGGTCATCATGTCATCATCAAGCTAGTCTAAGGACAAATTCTTTGAGAAGGTCATCAACCGCTATCTCCCAGAGGTGATAAAGAACCCTTAGACCATGGAACTTCAGGAGGGGGTGCTCCACATCTAGGACGTCTAAGGACAAAAGAAGGATGGAGACGAGATGGCCAGGCAGGAAGCAGTGGAGCATGAAATCTTCAAGTGCCAGAGGATGGTGAAATATGGACTTGATGCCAACCACTCCATGATCATAGATTTGGTTTGTTGCCATAAGTGGGGCAATGACAAGATCGGGTAGGCCATCAACAACCTCCTTGTCCGGATTGAAAATCTCCAAGCACAAGTTTATGGCCGCAAAACTAAAACTATGAGTATGAATCTAGGTTTAAAAGGATCAGTGTAGCTGCAGATTTCAGGAATCCGGAGACTCTCTCTTCTTTCTTCGGTGGGGAACCTATGACGTGGAAGACGGACGACAAGGCCACCACTTCACCACCACCATCATCCAAGAAGGAAACTTGAGTACACGGGTATGGGCACCACCCTTGGCTTGTTCCAAGCTTGGGGGAGGTGCCCCCGGTATCGTATCACCATCACTTTTATCATTATTATCTACCTTCGATCAATCCTTTTTTCTTTGATGATTTAGAATAAAAAATTAGTATCAAGTAGTTTGAGTGTATATCTCATTCCAGTGCTATCAATGTAATTGATAGTGAAAGTTATAATAAAGCTTAGTATGAGTGCTACTTGTAAGTTGCGTTGGGATTTCCCCCGAAGAGGAAGGGCGAAGCAATACAGTAGAGATAAGTATGAGAACCAAGGTTATTGAACCAATAGGAGAACCACGCAAATTACCTTCTTCAGCTCCTACCCACACAAGAGCAAATACTTGCACCCAATCCCATTGAACTCGTTACTTGCAAGGATTAATTCTGATAGTAATAGATTGATAAAAAGAATAGTAAAATAAAACTAAATAAATTGAAGCAATCTATTTTTGGTTTTTATAATATGATAAAAGTAGACCCGTGGGCCATACTTTTCACTAGAGGTTTCTCTCTTGAAACGATAGCATTCGGTGTGTAAAATATTGTTGGGCAACTAATAGAAAAGCACATAGTTATGAAGATATTCATGGAAATGATCACACATATAGGCATCATGTCTATGACAAGTAGACTGACTCGTGCCTACATCTACTACTATTACTCCACCAATCGACCGCTATCCAGCATGCATCTATGGTATTAAGTTCATGACAAACAGAGTAACCCTTTAAGCAAGATGACATGATGTAGACAAAGTAGACTCAAGAAATGTGAATAAATGCCATTGTTTATCTTTAATGGCAATAATACAATATGTGCCTCGCTACGTCTTCTGTCATGATGTGAGGACACCACAAGATTAAACCAATTACAAAGCACCTCTCCCACTTAAGATAAATCAATCTACTTAGCCAAACCAAATGGATAGATCATAGAGAAATACGAAGCTATCATAATCATGCATAATAAAGTTCAGAAAAAACTCAATTACTTTAAATGAATAAGCTAGTCATAAACCAACAATTCATCGGATCCCAACAAACACACCGCAAAATAAGGTTACATCAGATAGAACTCCAAGAAGATCGAGGACAACATTGTATTGAAGATCAAAGAGAGAGAGAGAGAAGAAGCCATCTAGCTACTAGCTATGGACCCGTAGGTCTTTGGTAAACTACTCACACATCATCGGAAGACAACAAGGATGATGTAGAAGCCCTCTGTGATCAATTCCCCCTCCGGCAGAGTACCGGAAAAGGCCTCCAGATGGGATCGCGAAAGAACAGAAGCTTGCGGCGGCGGAAAAAGTGTTTTGGGTGGCTCTCTAGGAGTTTCCCAATATTTGAGAATGACAGAAGTGGATGTCAGTCAGAAGGAGCCATGTGGGGCCCACAAGGTAACAAGGTGCGCCTTGTTGCCTTGCCGTTTCCTTGCTTCGCTTCTAGTCTCCTCCCGAAGCTTCTATGGTCTCTTTTGTCCAGGAAAAAATCATCAAAAAGTTTCGTAGCGTTTGGACTCGGTTTGGTATAGATTTTTTGGAAAACCAAGTAGAAAACAACAACTGGCACTAGGCATTGGGTTAATAGGTTAGTCCCCAAAAATGATATAAAATTGCACAAAAATGCATATGAAGTATCCAAGATTGATAATATAATAGCATGAAACAATCAAAAATTATAGATACGTTGGAGACGTACCAATGAGTTTGAGTGCTCTTTCATTTTTCTTTCTTTTGCATCAATCATAGCAATACTAATAATAAAAAGTTTATATGCTAATCCCGTGGAGAGAAATGACTTTACATAAAAGAGAATAATTGATAAAATTTACTTGAAGATAACAAACATAGCACTGGTCACTTAGGAAAATCATGAAAGAATAATAAAGTAAGAGATATTTCACTTATAAATATACTATCTTGGACATCTTCTATGATTGTGACCCCCCATTAATTATTTCCAAACTTGATCAAATAGTTGATGTTGGACAAGGAAGACAATGTGATGAGTTATGTTTGTTTATATTTTCATAGAATTTATATTGTCATGGATCCTCTAACATGTGGCTTATCTAGTTGAATATATCTGATCATGGGTTATTATTGTTGACATTATCCCTCAGATAAATAAGTATGGACGGGAAACATTAAACCACTGTCTTCCTCTTTGTTTGATTGAGACAGTTTGTTCTAAAAATATGCTTTGGGTGCCAGCAATCATGGAAGACTATATCATAGTAGAGTATGTGAAGTTTGCTAAATCGAAAGGTCTTACATAGACCCTTCCTAGAAATATGATGACTTGTAATTGCTTTGATTAGTGAGAACATAGTTTTTTAGTTTTCAAGAAAATTTATTGTTTAATACTTTAGCTTGTCAATGAAATTTACTTGATCATGCAAATTTATGATTAGTATGTTATAATAATAATCATGATGTTGCCATGTCTGTATTTTTATTTTACCAACGCCTCGCTCTATAAATCTATGGTCATGATTATCTAGCTCGGTATTCGCTTGAGGACCAGCGGAGTCTAAGCTTGGGGGATTTGATACATGCATTTTGCATCATGTTTTCCTACTGTTATTTTTTACTATTGTAAAGTTATATTTCACTTTTTGGTGCAATTATAATGCCTTTTATCTTTTAAATTGCAAGTTCCATCACAAGAGGGAGATTGTCAGTAGCTAGAATTCTGGACCTAAAATAGCTACAACATAGATAGCCATTCCAGAGCTCCAAATGATTACAAAGATTTATTTCAAAAGATATAACAACACTGGAATAAAATCTACTGGAGAGGACCGACCAGGGAGCTACAAACTCAGGTGGTGCCCCCCTGGGGCACACCATGTGAGCTTGTGGGGCCCACAGCAGGCCTCTGAGGCCCATCTTCTCCTATGTGAAGCCATTTTCCCTACAAAAAATCAAGATAAGTCTTCCAAGATGAAACGCCGCCATCTCGAGGCGGAACCTAGCAAGGAGCACTTTTCCCCTCCGATGGAGCGATTCCTCCGGGGATACTTCCCTCCAGGAGGGGGAAATCGAAGCCATTGCCATCACCATCACCAATACTCTTCTCATCGTTGGAGGACTCATCTCCATCAACATCTTCACCAGCAACATGTCATCTCCAAAGGCTAGTTCATCTCTTGTATTCAATCTTTGTCTCAAACCTCAGATTGGTACTTGTGGATTTCTAGTAGTGTTGATTACATCTTGTAGTTGATACTAGTTGGTTTTTTTATAGAAAGACTATAAGGGAACCCCCTATAGTATAATTGGTGTGACAAACCCAAATTGCAAGTACCATGCCTTGAACCTGGGTGGGTGGGAAGGCATCAGCCCCTTCCCACCACTAGGCTATGCCTTAGTCTGCTTGATACTAGTTGGTTTACTTGGTGGCAGATTATATGTTCAAATTGTTAATCAGATATTATTCATGAACATGAATATGATTTGTGAGTAGTTTCGTTTGTTCCCGAGGACATGAGAGAAGTCTTGTTATAAGTAATCATGTGAAGTTGGTTTTCTTTCAATATTTTGATGATGTGTTATGTTGTTCTTCCTCTAGTGGTATCATGTGAACGTTGACTACACGACACATTACCATGCTTGGGCCTAGGGGAAGGCATTGTGAGATTAGTAAGTAGATGATGGGTTGCGAGAGTGACAGAAGCTTAAACGCTAGTTTATGCGTTATTCCGTAAGGGATGATTTGGATCCATATGTTTCATGCTATGGTTAGATTAATCTTCATTCTTCTTTCGTAGTTGCGGATGCTTGCAAGAGGGGGTAATCATAAGTGGTTTTCTTATTTCAGTAAGAATAGCACCCTACCACTGGTCCACCCACATAACAACTTATCAAAGTAGTGAATGCGAGTCAATGAATCGTGATGAGCATGACTAGACGAAATTCCCTTGTGTCCTTGAGAACACTTTGCTCACTATAAGTACTTTCAGCTTGTCCTTTGTAATAAAAGGATTGGGCCACCTTTCTGCACCTTCTCACTTTTGTTACTTGTTAATAATTATGAATTATCTTACTATCAAATTATCTGTCACAACAACTTTACAACACTTGTAAAGAATACCTTGCTGAAAACCGCTTATTAATTCCTTCTACTCTTTGTTGGGTTCGACATTCTTATTTATCAAAAGGACTACTATTGATCCCCTATACTTTTTGGTTATCACTTGCTATCCACTAACACATTTGGACACAGTCCAACCAAACATTTGATGACCATATTTGATGGCTTCTCTAAGAGAAACTCTAGCTGATCTCCTAAAAATAGAGGAGTATCCGACCGAGTAAAGCTTGGTGGAGTATGTTTACTCCACTAAATTTTGGCAAGACCAAGCCGATCTCATAAAATTAGCGGAGTGAAAAGAAAATTTGTTCCACCGAAATTCGTCGTGAAATTCACTTTACCATCCGCTGAAACATAGTCTAATTTAAGCAAAACTTGAACTTAAACCTAAACAAAATTTTAGTCGCAATCAGACTTTGCGAGGGGTGGCTAGTCCACCCTAGACATTCAACCGGGCATGGGGTCAGGCCCTATGCCGTTGTCACTGGAGTCTACCAAGATTCTTCGCCATTCTTCATTGTTGAAGATGTCGTCGATACCGCAACCACTGCCTCCGTCGTTGCCTCCATTGTCCTCCTTGTCGCTTGACAGGATGATGACCTCCAACCAACCAACCTTTATGTGTGATAGGGCGTATCATATCACAGGATTTGGATGCATTGGCGAAGTTTGCACCAACACTCAAGGTGAGAAAGGGAAATGCACGGTACCGAAGAGGGTAGCAATGATGGAAGGGTGAGAGTGCGTATAATCCATGACTCAACATTTGTCATAAAGAACTCACATACTTAATGCAAAAATCTACAAGTCATCAAAAACCAAGTATTACGCGCATGCTCCTAGGGGGATAGATTGGTAGGAAAAGACCATCGCTTGTCCCCGACCGCCACTCATAAGGAAGACAATCAAATAACACCTCATGTTTCAAATTTGTTACACAACGTTTACCATACGTGCATGCTACAGGACTTGCAAACTTCAACACAAGTATTTCTCAAATTCACAACTACTCAACTAGCACAACTTTAATATCACTATCTCCATATCTCAAAACAATCATCAAGTATCAAACTTCTCTTAGTATTCAAAGCACTTATATGGTTTATAAATTCTTTTACTAGCCATAGATTCATCAAAATAAGGAAACAACACACGAAAAACAGAATCTGTCAAAAACAGAACAGTCTGTAGTAAACTGTAGGTTTCGACCACTTATGGAACCCCAAAAATTCTAAAATAAACTTCTGGACGTGGGTAATTTATCTGTTAATCATCTGCAAAAATAATTAACTAAATATCACTTTCCAAATAAAAATGGCAGCAATTCTCGTGAGCGCTAAAGTTTCTGTTTCTACAGCAAGATCAATAAGGCTTTCCCCAAGTCTTCCCAATGGTTCTACTTGGCACAAACACTAATTAAACACAAAAAACACAACCAAAAAATAGGCTAGATAAATTTTTTATTACTAAACAGGAGCAAAAAGCAAGGAATAAAAATAAAATTGGGTTGCCTCCCAACAAACGCTATTGTTTAACGCCCCTAGCTAGGTATAAAAGCAAGGATAGATCTAGGTATTGCCATCTTTGGTAGGAAATCCATAAGTGGCTCTCATAATAGATTCATATGGTAATTTCATTTTTTTCCAGGGAAGTGTTCCATTCCTTTCCTTAACGGAAATTGGAATTTAATATTCCCTTCCTTCATATCAATAATTGCACCAATCGTTCTAAGGAAAGGTCTACCAAGAATAATAGGACATGAAGGATTACAATCTATGTCAAGAACAATGAAATCTACGGGCACATAGTTCCAATTTGAAACAATAAGAACATCACTAATTCTTCCCATAGGTTTCTTAATAATGGAATCCGCAAGGTGCAAGTTTAAAGAACAATCATCAAATTCACGGAATCCTAGCAAATCACATAAAGTTTTCAGAATCGTGGAAACACTAGCACCCAAATCACACAAAGCATAGCAGTCATGATCTTTAATTTTAATTTTAAATTTAAATTTAATAATAGGTTCCCACTCATCATAAAGTTTTCTAGGGATAGAAACTTCCAACTCAAGTTTTTCTTCATAAGATTGCATCAAAGCGTCAATGATATGTTTAGTAAATGCTTTATTTTGACTATAAGCATGAGGAGAATTTAGCACGGATTGCAACAAGGAAATACAATCTATCGAGGAGCAATTATCATAATTAAATTCCTTGAAATCCAAAATAGTGGGTTCATTGGTATCTAAAGGTTTGACCTCTTCAACCCACTTTTACCAATTTTTGCATCAAGATCTAAAAGCTCCGAATTTTTGGAACGCCTTTTAGGTAAAGGTGGCTCATATCCAGTCCCATCATAATCAAGATTCATATTCCAAAACAAAGATTTAATAGGAGACACATCAATAACTTTTAGATCTTCATCTTTATTTTCATAGAAACTAGAAGAGCATGCTTTCACAAAGCAATCTTTCTTAGCACGCATCCTAGCGGTTCTTTCTTTGCACTCATAAATGGAAATTCTCATGGCTTTGAGAGACTAATTGATGTCTTGCTTAGGTGGAATAGATCTAAGTTTCAAAGAATCAACATCAAGAGAAATTCTATCAACGTTCCTAGCCAATTCATCAACCTTAAGCAATTTTTCTTCAAGCAAAGCATTGAAATTCTTTTGCGAATTCATAAACTCCTTAACACTAGTCTCAAATTCGGAGGGCACCTTATTAAAATTCCATAAGAATTGTTGTAGGAATTACCATAATTATTGGAGGAATTACTAGGAAACGGCCTAGAATTAAAATTACCTCTATACGCGTTGTTACGAAAATTGTTCCTACCAACAAAATTCACATCCATAGATTCATTATTATTCTCAATCAAAGTAGACAAAGGCATATCATTAGGATTAGTAGTAGCACTCTTATTAGCAAACAATTTCATAAGTTCATCCATCTTTCCACTCAAAACATTAGTCTCTTCAATTGCATACACTTTTTTACTAGTAGATCTTTCGGTGTGCCATTGAGAATAATTAACCATAATATTATCTAGGAGTTTGGTAGCTTCTCCTAAAGTGATTTCCATAAAAGTGCCTCCCGCAGCCAAATCTAAAATATTTCTAGAAGCAAAATTCAATCCGGCATAAAAATTATGTATAATCATCCACCATGCGTAGGGCAATTACGTATCATTAATTTCATCCTCTCCCAAGCTTGTGCGACATGTTCATGATCAAGTTGCTTAAAATTCATAATATCGTTTCTAAGAGAGATGATCTTAGTGGGAGGACAAAACTTAGAGATAAAAGCATCTTTGCACTTATTCCATGAATCAATACTATTTTTAGGCAAAGACGAAAACCAAGCTTTACCACGATCTCTAAGCGAAAACGGAAACAGCTTAAGTTTAACAATATCATTATCCACATCTTTCTTCTTTTGCATATCACACAAATCGGCAAAGTTGTTTAGATGGGTAGCGGCATCTTCACTAGGAAGGCGAGAAAACGGATCTTTCATGACAAGATTCAATAAAGCAGCATTAATTTCACAAGATTCAGCATCGGTAAGAGGAGCGATCGGAGTGCTAATAAAATCATTATTGTTGGTATTGGCAAAGCACACAATTTAGTATTATCTTGAGCCATCGTGACAAGCAAGCAATCCAACACACAATCAAACAGGAAACAGGCCAAAAAGGTAAATAGAAAAAAGAGAAGGGGAACGAAAAAAGAGGGCGAATAAAACGGCAAGGGTGAAGTGGGGGGGAGGAAAACGAGAGGCAAATGGCAAATAATGTAATGCGAGGGATAAGAGTTTGTGATGGGTACTTGGTATGTCTTGACTTGTGCGAAGACTCCCCGGCAACGGTGCTAGAAATGGCTCGTTGTTGGGAGTCAAATCTTGACTTGACTTGGCGCGAATCTCCCCGACATTGGCGCTAGAAATCCTTCTTGCTACCTCTTGAGCACTGCGTTGGTTTTCCCTTCAAGAGGAAAGGGTGATGCAATAAAGTAGCATAAGTATTTCCCTCAGTTTTTGAGAACGAAGGTATCAATCCAGTAGGAGATCACACTCGAGTCCCACGCACCTACACAAACAAATAAGAACCTCGCAACCACCGCGATAAAGGGGTTGTCAATCCCTTCACGGTCACTTACGAGAGTGAGATCTGATAGATATGATAAGATAATATTTTTGGTATTTTTATGATAAAGAGAAATAAAGATGCAAAGTAAAATAAACGACAATAGAAATAACTAAGTGTTGGAAGATTAATATGATGGAAGATAGACCCGGGGGCCATAGGTTTCACTAGTGGCTTCTCTCAAGAGCATAAGTATTACGGTGCGTAAATGAATTATTGTCGAGCAATTGATAGAATTGAGCATAGTTATGATAATATCTAGGTATGATCACATACATAGGCATCATGTCTGTGACAAGTAGACTGAAATGATTCTGCATCTACTAATATTACTCCACACATCGACCACTATCCAGCATGCATCTAGAGTATTAAGTTCATAAGCATAGAGTAATGCTTTAAGTAAGATGACATGATGTAGAGGGATAAACTCATGAAATGTGATATAAACCCCATCTTTTTATCCTCGATGGCAACAATACAATACATGTCGTTTCCCCTACTATCACTGGGATCGAGCACCGCAAGATTGAACCCAAAGCTAAGCACTTCTCCTATTGCAAGAATGGTCAATCTAGTAGGCCAAACCAAACTGATAATTCAAAGAGACTTGCAAAGATAAACCAATCATACATAAAAGAATTCAGAGAAGAATCAAATATTGTTCATAGATAATCTGGATCATAAACCCACAATTCATCGGATCTCGACAAACACACCGCAAAAGAAGATTACATCGAATAGATCTTCAAGAAGATCGAGGAGAGCTTTGTATTGAGATCCAAAGAGAGAGAAGAATCCATCTAGCTAATAACTATTGACCCGAAGGTCTGAATTAAACTACTCACACATCACCGGAGAGGTCATGGAGTTCATGTAGAGGCCCTCCGTTATCAATGCCCCCTCCGGCGGAGCTCCGGAAAAGGTCCCAAGATGGGATCTCTCGGGTACAGAAGGTTGCGGCGATGGAATTAGGTTTTCGTGGTGCTCTTGGATGTTTGGGGGTACGTGGATATATAGGAGGAAGAAGTATGTCGGTGGAGCAATGAGGGGTCCACAAGGGTGGAGGGCGCGCCTAGGGGGGTAGGCGCGCCCCCTTACCTCGTGGCCTCCTTGATTGTTTCTTGACGCCCACTCCAAGTCTCCTGGATCACGTTTGTTGAGAAAATCACGTTCCCGAAGGTTTCATTCCGTTTGGACTTCGTTTGATATTTCTTTTCTGCGAAACACTGAAATAGGCAAAAAAAACATCAATTTGGGCTGGGCCTCTGGTTAATAGGTTAGTCCCAAAAATAATCTAAAAGTGTAAAATAAAGCCCATTAACATCCAAAACAGATAATATAATAGCATGGAACAATCAAAATTATAGGTACGTTGGAGACGTATCAAGCATCCCCAAGCTTAATTCCTCCTCGTCCTCGAGTTGGTAAATGATAAAAACAGAATTTTTGATGTGGAATGCTTCCTAACATATTTCTCAATGTAATTTTTCTTTATTGTGGCATGAATGTTAAGATCCGAAAGATTCAAGACAAAAGTTTAATGTTGACATAAAAATAATAATACTTCAAGCATACTAACTAAGCAATCATGTCCTCTCAAAATAACATGGCCAAGGGAAGTTCATCCCTACAAAATCATATAGTTAGGTCATGCTCCATTTTCGTCACACAAGAATGCTCTCATCATGCACAACCCCGATGACAAGCCAAGCAATTGTTTCACACTTTAGTAATCTCAAACTTTTTTCATCTTTCACGCAATACATGAGCGTGAGCCATGGATATAGCACTATGGGTGGAATAGAATATAATGAAGGGGGTTATGTGGAGAAGACAAAAAATGAGAACGTCTCACATCGACGCGGCCAATCAATGAGCTAGGGAGATGCCCATCAATTGATATCAATGCAAGGAGTAGGGATTGCCATGCAACGGATGCACTAGAGCTATAAATGTATGAAATCTAAACAAAAGAAACTAAGTGGGTGTGCATTCAACTTGCTTGCTCACGAAGACCTAGGGCACTTGAGGAGGCCCATTGTTGGAATATACAAACCAAGTTCTATAATGAAAAGTTCTCACTGGTATATGAAAATGAAAAAACAAGAGACTCTCTATCATAAAGATCATGGTGCTACTTTGAAGCACAAGTGTGGAAAAAGGATAGTAGCATTGCCCCTTTTTATTTTTATTTTTATTTTTATTTTAGCCTTCCTTTTTTATTTGGCCTTTCTCTTTTTGGGGCCTTCCTTTTTTTAACATTGCCCCTTTTTAAAAGGATAGTAGCATTGCCCCTTTTTATTCTCTCTTTTTTGGCCTTCTTTTTTTGGCCTTTCTCCTTTTTTATTTGGGACAATGCTTTATTAATGATGGTCATCACACTTCTATTTATTTACAACTCGATACTAGAACAAGATATGACTCTATATGAATGCCTCCAGTGGTGTACCGGGATGTGCAATGACTCGTGAGTGACATGTATGAAAAATTATGAAAGGTGGCTTTGCCACAAATACGATGTCAACTACATGATCATGCAAGGCAATATGACAATGATGATGTATGTCATAATAAACGGAACGGTGGAAAGTTGCATGGCAATATATCTTGGAATGGCTATGGAAATGCCATAATAGGTAGGTATGGTGGCTGTTTTGAGGAATATATAAGGAGGTTTATGTGTGATAGAGCGTATCATATCCCGGGATTTGGATGCACCGGTGAAGTTTGCACCAACTCTCAAGGTTAGAAAGGGCAATGCATGGTACCGAAGAGGCTAGCAATGATGGAAGGGTGAGAGTGCGTATAATCCTTGGAATCAACATTAGTCATAAAGAACTCACATACTTATTGCAAAAATCTACAAGTCATCAAAAACCAAGTATTACGCACATGCTCCTAGGGGGTAGATTGGTAGGAAAAGACCATCGCTCGTCCCCAACCGCCACTCATAAGGAAGACAATCAAATAACACCTCATGTTTCAAATTTGTTACACAACGTTTACCATACGTGCATGCTATGGGACTTGCAAACTTCAACACAAGTATTTCTCAAATTCAAAACTACTCAACTAGCACAACTTTAATATCACTATCTCCATATCTCAAAACAATCATCAAGTATCAAACTTCTCTTAGTATTCAATGCACTTATATGAAAGTTTTTATTATGCCTAAAAGCAAATTGCCATGCTGTTCTAAAGGACTCTCAAAATAATATAAGTTAAGGATGAGAGATCAATTATAAAACTATCATCGTGCTCTAAAAGATATAAGTGAAGCACTAGAGCAAAAACTATATAGCTCAAAAGATATAAGTGAAGCACATAGAGTATTCTAATAAATTCCAATTCATATGTGTCTCTCTCAAAAGGTGTGTACAGCAAGGATGACTGTGGTAAACTAAAAGGCAAAGACTCAAATCATACAAGACGCTCCAAGCAAAACACATATCATGTGGTGAATAAAAATATAGCTCTAAGTAAAATTACCGATAGACGAAGACGAATGAGGGGATGCCTTCCGGGGCATCCCCAAGCTTAGGATTTTTGGTGTCCTTGAATTTTACCTTGGGGTACCATGGGCATCCCCAAGCTTAGGCTCTTGCCACTCCTTGTTCCATAATCCATCAAATCTTTACCCATAACTTGAAAACTTCACAACACAAAACTTAAATAGAAAATCTCCTGAGCTCCGTTAGCGAAAGAAAACAAAATACCACTTCAAGGTACTGTAATGAACTAATTCTTTATTTATATTGGTGTTAAACCTACTGTATTAAAACTTCTTTATGGTTTATAAACTTTTTTACTAGCCATAGATTCATCAAAATAAGCAAATAACACACGAAAAACAGAATATGTCAAAAACAGAACAGTATGTAGTAATCTGTAGGTTTCGACCACTTCTGGACCCCAAAAATTCTAAAATAAATTTATGGAAGTGAGTAATTTATCTATTAATCATCTGCAAAAATAATTAACTAAATATCACTTTCCAAATAAAAATTGCCGCAATTCGTGAGCGCTAAAGTTTCTGTTTTTACAGCAAGATCAAAAAGACTTTTCCCAAGTCTTCCCAACGGTTCTACTTGGCACAAACACTAATTAAATACAAAAAACACAACAAAAAACAGGCTAGATAAATTGTTTATTACTAAAAAGGAGCAAAAGGCAAGGAATAAAAATAAAATTGGGTTGCCTCCCGACAAACGCTACCGTTTAACGCCCCTAGCTAGACATAAAAGCAAGGATAGATCTAGGTATTGCCATCTTTGGTAGGCAATCCATAAGTGGCTCTCATAATAGATTCATATGGTAATTTAATTTTTTTCTAGGGAAGTGTTCCATGCATTTCCTTAACGTAACACTACTAGGAAAAGGGCTATAGATGATATGGCCACTAATGGCGCACCAGACATGTAGTGCGCCACTACTGTATAGCAGTAGCGCACCATGTGTTAGTACGCCATTAGTGTGATAGACACAAATGGCGCACCAGACCCACGGTGCGCCACTAGTAACAATTTTTTCCAAAAATACTAATGGCGCACCAGGGCACAGTGCGCCACTACTATTTTTTTGCAAAACTACTAATGGCGCACCACAAGCACCCCCCGCACCCTCCCCCGCTCCACCGCCGCCGACGACCCACCGCACCCTCCCCCGCTATACCATCGTCAAGGACACCCCCGCACCCTCCCCCGCTCCACCGCCGCCGACGACCCACCGTACCCTCCCCGCTCCACCGCCGCTGAGGACACCCCCGCACCCTCCCCCGCTCCACCGCGGCCGAGCACCACCCCCCCGCCCCCCCCCCCCCCCCCCCGCACCCTTCCCCGCTCCATCGCCGCCGACGACCCACCGCACCCTTCCCCGCTCCACCTCCGCCGACGACCCACCGCATCCCTCCCCCGCTCCACCGCCGCCGATGACCCACCGCACCCTCCCCCGCTCCACCGCTGCCGACGACCCCCCGCACCCTCCCCCGCTCCATCGTCACAAATGAATGCAACTAAAAATCCAAAAAAACAAATTTTATTATATTTTCAAATAACAAATTTGATGATATTTTCAAATAACAAATTTGATGATATTTTTTTATATTCATAAATATTTTCAAATAACAAATTTGATGATATTTTAAAAAAATTATTACTATTTTTATAAAAATTTATTACTGTTTCATATTCATATTCATTTTCTAAAAAATTATTAGATCCAACAAATAATAATAATAATAATTTACTTATGGCGCACCGCTGGCTGGTGCGCCATTGCTATCTAAAAAAAGATTACTTATGGCGCACCGCTCGGGGGTGCGCCATTGCTATCAAAAAAACATACTAATGGCGCACCGCTAGGGGGTGCGCCATTAGTAATCTTCAGCTAATTCGCCCGATCCCTTCGTCCCTCCCTCGCCAGATCCACTCCCCCCCCCTCGCCACACCCTCACGCCCCCTCCTTCTGTCGCCCGGTTGTCGTCCCCCGACGCCATAGCCGCGCCACCGTGCTCCCCTCGCTCTGCCGCTAATCCCAGAAGCACCGCCGTGTCTCCCTCGTCCTCCCCGGCGGCTCACGCGACCAGAAGAGCCCCGAAGCATCGTCCTCGACCCCAACTTCCTCTTTCGGCCGCAGAGATCGCCGGCGACCCCACGCCGTTCCCAGCCTTCCCCAGTAAGCCCCCTGCCACCCCTCCCCCGCGCCCCTCACTTCTCTGTGGCTCGTGCCTGCCGCGCGCCCTTGGTCTGACTTCTTGGGCTTACCTCGAGCAGGGCCACGCGCTAGGGTTCCAGCGCCGCCGCCGACCTCACCACCGCCGTCTCGGACCTCGCCGCCGTCGGTACCCACTCCCGCCGCAGCCCAGCCGTCCTCCACGGCCCTCTACACCGGCTGCCCCTCTGCCCTCTGCCGCTACGGGGACAACAGGATGCCACCGCCGCGCCCTTCTGCACCGGCTGCCCACGGTGAGCCATCGTTTCGTATCTACTGCTGTAGCTTGCTCAGAATAGAGGATGATCAGCGGCAGTTTGTGCAGTTGTGTTGTGTGGTATGAAAAAACATGTAAATGTACATTACATTGTTGCTCAACGCCATTTATAACTCTGTCAAATTCAGACAGACCATAGAATGCAGTAACAAAAATTTAGATTGGTGTTGGAATGCAATCAAAATTCAGGCATGTAGCCTTGCAAGCAAAAGTATATTTGTGGTGCTATAACCTTTTACTCAAAGTGGGTGGATGGATCTACATCAGCCATTTCTACTGCTACTTGTGAGGAGAAATAGTGGTGCCGATTGACACAACATATATGGCAGTTGACACAATCAGTCGGAGATGCATATAATTTGCTAGAGCATGCGAGAATAATATCTGAATCAAGAATATATAACTCTTCGAAGCAAAAGAAATGGGAAAACAAAATTGTACAATCTTTTTTATGAAGATATGCCAAACTCCTCAATAGTTGGTTAGTCTCATTAGGGTAAAATAATAGGATACTTTGTTAAATTAGAAGTGTCAACATGCTGCTGATGAACTGCTGTTGTATCCTGTATGATGTATGTGATGTTGCTGATGTATGGTTTTTTATCAAGAGGCCAAACATTCATCTAGTTTTGCTATGAACTACTGCTAATGTATGATGTAGTTGCTTCACCTGCTATCTTGCTTACGATTCTGCACTGTGTCGTTTAAGAGTTTTTAGATGAACGTCTATGGTGCTTTTTCTTCTCTGCTAACTCCGTTCTAGAGTTGTTGTTGGCCGGTAATAGCATGTTTGAAGTACAATTGTTACCAATGTGGGCTTGTGGAATCCCATGACAAAAGTCTTGAGTTGGATGCTGTCATAGGATTTTGTGCTATTTCACATTTCCACCGGTACTTTGTCATTGCTGGTAGTCTCATTGTGATCTTCTTAAATGACCCATTGGCGACTTCATTACGCGGGGATAATGATTTTGCAGGTACCCCGAGAGGCCCTTGAGTTTGCTGGAATGTCGATTAACTTCCGTTCCGGCAAATTCGGGTACTCCATATGTCCTATTTTCAGCAAAGGTCATGCTGAAATTTTCAGTGAATTTTAGCATGACTTTGCTAAAAATAGGACATATGGGGTACTTGCGACAAATGCATGGGCCGGGATATCTTAGTACTTAATTAAGTAGGATCAACGGCCTATTGTGTTATACATATAGAAGTGTGATATCAACTCATAGTTATTACTAATGTTAGTTGCTCGTCATTGATAAACCCTAATCTGGTAGGATGACCTACTAAAAAAGCCCATACCACATATTCTATTTGGATGGCCCTGCTAACCCTTGACCATAAATACTTGAGATGGTTGTAGCGGGCTAAAAGAAAGAAATGTTTTTAGGCTAACTCCACTGGGCCTGGCTGAAAATGCACAAGTGTGCATGACTAACAATATTGTATTGTAAAGCTAAACAGGAAAGAGGAACCACTCATCCTAACCATTTGCTCTCAAAATTACCACTTCACTTCTTACTACTGAAAATCTTAGACCATCTCCATTCACCAATAGCTCAAACCAGTTCGAAGGGCGTGTTTTCACCACACTGTGGATTATCTTATTGGACCCAACGCAAGAGATGATGTAGTTTTGAATTATGAACGTAGGATATGTCGTCATCGGACGACGAAAGTCTCCCGGGGGAGTGCGGCTGGTGCCACGACGATCGAGGTCTGTGCAACATGCCTCACCTGGACGATGATCGGCGCTTCAGCATTAAGATCGAGGAGACCTTCGAAGTTGAAACGGTACACAACGACGACAAGTGTTATTTTCATAATTAAGCATGACTTCAACTATTTCAACGTGTAATTTTCATCTTTTACAATTCGAGTATAGCTTATCCCATGCCATGCAAGACGGTATGTCTTGGAGAGGATGGATTTTGAAGACCATGAAAATTCTAAAACAAAGAAAATTCACCTAAGGACTCATCACAATGTGGATTTTGAAGTAAATCTGTATAATTCCGGGAGCGTAACCCATTTTGGTTGCAAAAATTGGGAAGCATTTTGCAAGATGTATGGTTTTGATGAGGGTATGCTTGTCACCATGGATCTTGGTGATCCTAAAATCGAGCAAGACGATATGGACATTTGGGTCCTTGTTGATACGCCTCCAATTCTACCGCTATGTGAGTTTCTCAAGCATAGTTATTAGCTAATTTATATTGTTTATTTCAAAATAGTTGACAGCTTATTGCCATTGATAGCTGATTTTCATTGTTCAAAGAATGTGCAGGAGATGGTAGACAAAACCCACTACACCAATGGCTCCAAATTAACTTACAAGGAGAAAAATCATCTGGTCGGATTTTGTACTGACATTGAGAATTACAATATCTACAATCAAACTCCTCAACATTATGGTCAATACATGCCACTAGTGCGTGTGTTCAACTACGGTAACTACCATGGAGATACCCTGGTAAGATTTTTTACTATTACGACATCTGTGCATCTTTTGCATACTTCTAAAACTAGTACATCATTGCTAACTATGAAGTTATTACTATGTTTTTCAACAGATAATCCCAAAGAATTGTGTGCCTCATTTGATGTATCAGAAAGGTAGCCTTAATGTTTTGAACATACAGCCAGGCCATCCTACGAATCTCGACTGTCCATACCAGATTTCTAAAAGAAGTGGAGACATGCAAATCAAAGGATGGAAAAAATGTATGGACAGTCGTAAGGAGGTTCTTGGAAGCAAAAGGAAGCGAAGCGCAAGAATTGGAGACAGGATGATCTCCATTCTCCATAATGGAGAGTCAGGGTCTATATTGTTTTATGCTATTTTACCTTAAATAGGGTATTTAGGTCCTGCCTAATACTGATGATCATGTGCTAAGAACAATTAAGTAGGGTTGGTTCGATGACTATCAAGATGATGATCGTATGACTTGTTATTAATAACGAGTAGAAGTTGTATGATGATGATTAGTAGGACTTGTTAGGATTAGTATTACTTCTGACAAACTCGCTACTCGCGGTCTCGAGACTTGTAGTGTTCTATCTTTGTTTGGTCTTTTGAATTCGGAGACTAATATGATGAATTGTAATCGGAGACTAATCTTCTATAGTATTCGATGAATATGCTTTTGCTGTGTGGTGCTTTCTATATTCTGTCAAGTAATATATTATGTAACCTATGCAAATATTAGAAAAGAAAAAATCCCTAATATTCATACTAGTGGCGCACCACCAACTAGTGTGCCATTAGTATGCCAGAGCGCACTAGTGGCACATCATCAACTAGTGCGCCATTAGTAAGCCAGAGCACATGGGTATATATGGCCCCTGGGAGGCATACTAATGGCGCACCATGGGACATACTAATGGCGCACTGCGTGGTGCACCATTAGTATACCAGATACTAATGGCGCACCCATTAGTAAAAAATACTAATGGCGTGATGCTACTGGCGCACCTGTGGTGCGCCATTAGTAGGCAAAACAGGTGCACCACTAGTAGGCCTTTTCCTAGTAGTGTAAATTGGAATTTAATATTCCCTTCCTTCATATCAATAATTGCACCAATTGTTCTAAGGAAAGGTCTACCAAGAATAATAGGTCATGAAGGATTGCAATCTATGTCAAGAACAATGAAATCTACTGGCGCATAGTTCCTATTTGAAACAATAAGAACATCATTAATTCTTCCCATAGGTTTCTTAATAGTGGAATCCGCAAGGTGCAAGTTTAAAGAAAAATCATCAAATTCACGGAATCCTAGCAAATCACATAAAGTTTTCAGAATCGTGGAAACACTAGCACCCAAATCACACGAAGCATAGCATTCATGATCTTTAATTTTAATTTTAATTTTAATTTTAATAATAGGTTCCCACTCATCATAAAGTTTTCTAGGGATAGAAACTTCCAACTCAAGTTTTTCTTCATAAGATTGCATCAAAGCATCAACGATATGTTTAGTAAAAGCTTTATTTTGACTGTAAGCATGAGGAGAATTTAGCACGGATTGCAACAAGGAAATAAAATATATCAAAGAGCAATTATCATAATTAAATTCCTTGAAATCCAAAATAGTGGGTTCATTGATATCTAAAGGTTTGACCGCTTCAATCCCACTTTTACCAATTTTTGCATCAAGATCTAAAAGCTCCAAATTTTTGGAACGCCTTCTAGGTAAAGGTGGCTCATCCTCAGTCCCATCATTATCAAGATTCATATTGCAAAACAAAGATTTAATAGGAGACACATCAATAACTTTTAGATCTTCATCTTTATTTTCATAGAAACTAGAAGAGCACGCTTTCACAAAGCAATCTTTCTTAGCACGCATCCTAGCAGTTCTTTCTTTGCACTCATCAATGGAAATTCTCATGGCTTTGAGAGACTCATTGATATCATGCTTAGGTGGAATAGATCTAAGTTTCAAAGAATCAACATCAAGAGAGATTCTAACAATGTTCCTAGCCAATTCATGAACCTTAAGCAATTTTTCTTCAAGCAAAGCATTAAAATTCTTTTGCGAATTCATAAACTCCTTAACACTAGTCTCAAATTCAGAGGGCATCTTATTAAAATTCCATAAGAATTGTTGTAGGAATTACCATAATTATTAGAGGAATTACTAGGAAACAACCTAGAATTAAAATTACCTCTATATGCGTTGTTACCAAAATTGTTCCTACCAACAAAATTCACATCCATAGATTCATTATTATTCTCAATCAAAGTAGACAAAGGCATACCATTAGGATCAGTAGGAGCACTCTTATTAGCAAACAATTTCATAAGTTCATCCATCTTTCCACTCAAAACATTAATCTCTTCAATTGCATGCGCTTTTTTACTAGTAGATCTTTCAGCGTGCCATTGAGAATAATTAACCATAATATTATCTAGGAGTTTGGTAGCTTCTCCTAAAGTGATTTCCATAAAAGTGCCTCCTGCAGCCGAATCTAAAAGATTTCTAGAAGAAAAATTCAATCCGACATAAAAATTCTGTATAATCATCCACCATGCGTAGGGAAATTACGTATCATTAATTTCATCCTCTCCCAAGCTTGTGCAACATGTTCATGATCAAGTTGCTTAAAATTCATAATATCGTTTCTAAGAGAGATGATCTTAGCAGGAGGAAAATACTTAGAGATAAAAGCATCTTTACACTTATTCCATGAATCAATACTATTTTTAGGCACTGCGTTGGTTTTCCCTTGAAGAGGAAAGGGTGATGCAGTAAAGTAGCGTAAGTATTTCCCTCGGTTTTTGAGAACCAAGGTATCAATCCAGTAGGAGTTCACGCTCGAGTCCCATGCACCTACACAAACAAATAAGAACCTCGCAACCAATGCGATAAAGGGGTTGTCAATCCCTTCACGGTCACTTACGAGAGTGAGATCAGATAGATATGATAAGATAATATTTTTGGTATTTTTATGATAAAGAGAAATAAAGATGGAAAGTAAAATAAACGGGAATAGAAATAACTAAGTGTTGGAAGATTAATATGATGGAAGATAGACCCGGGGACCATAGGTTTCACTAGTGGCTTCTCTCAAGAGCATAAGTATTACGGTGGGTAAATGAATTACTGTCGAGCAATTGATAGAATTGAGCATAGTTATGAGAATATGTAGGTATGATCATGTATATAGGCATCACGTCCATGACAAGTAGACCAAAACGATTCTGCATCTACTACTATTACTCCACACATCGACCGCTATCCAGCATGCATCTAGAGTATTAAGTTCATAAGAACAGAGTAATACTTTAAGTAAGATGACATGATGTAGAGGAATAAACTCGTGCAATATGGTATAAACCCCATCTTTTTATCCTCGATGGCAACAATACAATACATGTCGTTTCCCCTACTGTCACTGGGATCGAGCACCGCAAGATTGAACCCAAAGCTAAGCACTTCTCCTATTGCAAGAAAGATCAATCTAGTACACTACAAAAAAAGACACATCCGTGACTTTTTGGGCCGAACGAAATTTTTTTCTGTCATACATATGACACTTCTATGACGATAATTGTGACAAAACCCGGTATCATCATAGATGTGGTGGACTCCTACTTCTATGACAAAAAATCATGACAGAAAATGGGCTTTTCGTCCTAGGCGGGCCGGAGACGCGGCTGCATGACATTCTTTGGGCCGTCCATGACGGAAAAACTGTGGTAGAAGCGAGGGGGAGGAAAATTTCGGGGAGTTCCCTGTTACGGTGGGAGGTCGGGGGCCGAGCGATGCGTGTTTCTCTCGTACACGTACGCGCGTGTGTGCGAGGCGTTGGCTCTAACTGAACCCGAGCGAGGCGCTGGGCTCAAACTGAACCCGAGCGATTGCAATGCAGGCTATGCATTACTGAACCCGAGCGAGCGATTAATGGCTGTTAACTGAACCCGGTCGAGCGATTCCTTCGCTACTGCTGCTAACTGAAGCCGGTCAATGATGCCTCTGGGATGAACAGTGAGCGTTGTGGGGGGGGGGGGGCTTGGATGAACAGTGAGCGGTGGCGTTGCCTTTGGAAGAACAGGACCCCAGGGTGTGGTGGAGGGTTGGATGAACAGTAGACGGTGGAGGGGTGGTTGAACAAGACCCCATGGTGTGGAGAGCTGGATGAACAGTAGACGGTGGAGGGGTGGTTGAACAGTAGCCGGCAGAGTAGCGTGCGGTGGAGGCTGGATGAACAAGAGCCCGTGGAGGCTGGAGGAGGTCGATGGTGGACATGAATAGTATCTCGTGGAGTCCCGTTTTGCGGTAGGCCACACCCCTCCTGATGAACAGGACCCCCGTTTCGACCGTTGCGCTCCAACACAAGTCCGCTTTGTCCGTTTTGCGGTACGCCACACCCCTCCCAATCAACAGGATCCCCGTTTCGACCGTAGGAGGTCCGTTTCGTCCGTTTTGCGGTACACCACACCCCTCCCGATGAACAGGACCCCCGTTTCGACCGTAGGAGGTCCGTTTCCTCCGTTTTGCGGTACGCCAGACCCCTCCCGATCAACAGGACCCCGTTCCGAATGTAGGAGGTCTGTTTCCTCCGTTGTGCCGTATGCCAGGCCTCGTTTCCATCGCCTGTTCCATCCAAGCCCTCCCAATGAACACGACCACGCATTCCATTCCGACCCAGCCGGTTGGCTCCCACGCGTTCCGTTGCCTCCCGATGAACACGACGCATTCCGTTGCCTTCCCATGTACATGACGCATTCCGTTACCTCCCCATGAATACGACGACAACGCTGTTTCTCTGTTCCGACCCAGCCATGTACACAAGCCCTGGTCGTACGTATGCACGAGTAGGCGTTCGAGACCCCGCCCGTATGTACACATACGTGGTCGTATTTTCTTTCTTGCACCCTGGCCGTTGTACGTACGTGTACATGCTACGTGCGCGCCTCTACTACGACACGTACGCGCCTCTACTACGACACGTGCGCGCCTCTACATCCACCAGTATATATGTACGTACACGTTCACGACCAGAATGACAACGCTACGTACGCTTCGACCAGGTGGGTCCCGACTATCAGGCACTTCCTTGCGTGCGAAGATGTAGCTAGTGGGTCCCAGGAGTCAGGGGGTGAATCATTTTTTTTGCCCGAATGCACTTCCTTGCGTGCGAAGATGTAGCTGGTGGGTCCCAGTAGTCAGGAGGGTGAATCTTTTTTTTTTGCCCGGACGCACTTCCTTGCATGCGAAGATGTAGCTGGTGGGTCCCAGCAGTCAGGGGGAAACGTTTTTTTCACGAAATACGGTGGCCCGTCTGGTGGGTCCCCGTTGTCAGGTGGAGGAATCATTATTCTGCGCATAATAAGGAGGCACTTCCTTGCTGCGGCCGTGGACCCAGCTGTCAGCCTCTCCACGTACAGTCCACGTCTGATGGAAGTCGTTCCTTGACCATGTTGACCACGCCGCGCCGAGAGCACCATGGCGGTGGACGACGGCGAGGACTAGGAAGGGGACGACTCGGAGCCGGGGAAGACGCAGCAGTGGATGCCCACGTGAAGAGGAGTACGAGGGTTCACTAGTTCGGCTGCGGTGTGAGGCTGTTGTCGCCGCAGAATAACAGGGGGTGTGGGTGAGTAGAGGGGTGGCCTGGCCAGCGGTGGGAGTAGTAGGGGGCGGTGAGGCCTCCGCGACATCATAGCCGGCCACGGGAGGCAGGAGCACGCGGCACGACCGGCGCTGGTTTGGGCGGCTGGAGCAAGAAGACCAGAGGTTGAAGAAGCACTACGGCCGTTGGATGAACATTGTACGGTAACATGAGCTAGAATCGTTCATATTGACTAAGTTGACAAAGCCCTCCGTCCCCGTCAACTTGGTAGGCCCACAAGTCAGCCTACCACTATGTTGGGTTCCAGCTGGCAGGGGGGATATTCTTTTTTTTGCGTAATAAGGAGGCACTTCCTTGCGTGCGAAGATAGCTGGTGGGTCCGACATGTCAGCGGGGGCATGTTATTTTCGTGAAATACAGAGGCCCTTCCGGTGGGTCCCAGATGTCAGGTGGAGAAATCATTATTTTGCGCGTAATAAGGAGGCATTTCCTTGTGTGCGGTCATGGACCCAGCTGTCGGCCTCTCCACTCACAGTCTACTTCCGATGGTGTCGTTCGTTGACCACGTTGACCATGCCGCGTCGAGCGCATCCAAGGTGGTGCACGACGGCAAGGCCCCGGACATTAACGAGCCAGAGATGGGAACACGCGGGAGTAGAGTCGTAGACGGAGAGGTGTACGAGGGTTAACTGGTTCTAGTGCGGTGTGGTTCGGCAGTTGGTGGAGAAGAACAGGAGGTGTGGAGGGGTGGAGGGATGGCCTGGCCAACGGTGGAGTAGTGCTTCATAGCGAAGCGTGCAAAGCAGAACTGCTAGCAGCAGGAGGCGGGAGGTGGTCCGGGTGGCGCTGGAGGAAGAAGATGAGAGATTGAAGATGGATGCCGGTCGTTAGATGTAAATCCAACGGCTAACATGTCAGAATCATTTGTTGACTAAATTGACAACTACTTGCGTTGGCTTCGACCTATTGGCCCACATTTCAGCCTCCAAAAATGTGGCACGTATTCAACCCATTTTTCAGAATTTATAGTCTTTTTTGTGTGGTAGAATTTACAGTCAATTTGATCTTTTTTTTAATTACAGCCATTAGCTGGGCTGTGTGAACAAATAATGTAGCGTCCATGCGGCTCATTTATTTTATTTCCTAAAAAATTACAGGTCATTTGCACTTTGTCGAAATACATGATTTTGCTGTGCTGATTCTAATTATAATGTTGGGTTGGGCCAGCAATGTTATCAAAAAATAAAAAGGGGATGAGCATTTTGTTATAAATATATTTAAATAATAAGTATTATTAGTACATTCGTCCTTAAATCTTACCAATCTTTTGTACACAATCACTAGGATTTTCGTGCCAAAACAATCCAGGATTTTATTTGTTAAGAAATTATTTTTATAAGTTAATAAGATGTGGGATATTGTTTTCTTACATATGTAAGTATCTGTTAAATATATGATGACAATAAAAATAATATATAATAACATATAAAATAATTTAAATATATATAATATAGTTAGAAGGGAAACATAAGTTGGATCTGGCGTTCCTATTCTTATATAGAAAAATAGAATAGACCTCTACGTTTTCTTCAAAAAAAATACATAAATTGGGCTGCCAAAAATAAAACCTCGGATGGGAGGTCCATAGGCCGGTCGATACATGACGGCCCTAAGAAAATACAAATAGGCCTATGGACCTCCCATCCAAGGTCGTGTGCTGCACATGTTAAAAATGAAAGCCTAGACGGGGCATCCCAAAACCATGTCCAACACTTGCCAAAACTTCGTCCCTCGTTTTCTCTGTGTTTCGCACACTCGACATTGTGTGGGCATTTTGACTGTGCATCATATGAAGATGTGCTATGCATGAATGTTGATCAGCATGATGTTAACTGGCTGGTAGTTCCATTTTCGACCATGAATAAAACTTCCAACATGATGTTAACCCTGTTTGAAAAGGCCGTGTTAATATAAATGCTCTGCCTCTGAAAGTTGCAGTTTCTTATTTCAAACTGAACTTGCAGTTTCTTATTTGAAACTGAACTTGCAGTTTCTTATCTGAAACTGAAACTTGCGGTTTCTTCTCTGAGAATCACATTGTCTGCACTTTTATACTCCTATGAAACTACATTTTTTAAGTGCTAAAAATAGATCTCCAGAATTCATAAAATACTTCATATGCTCAATACTGCAAATCTGAAATTCAAAAGACATTCATATCTGAAAGTACTCTCAAAATAC
Source organism: Triticum monococcum (assembly GCA_034509565.1). Classification (NCBI taxonomy): domain Eukaryota; kingdom Viridiplantae; phylum Streptophyta; class Magnoliopsida; order Poales; family Poaceae; genus Triticum; species Triticum monococcum. Next base: position 152,633,323 of record CM067843.1, on the reverse strand, counting down.
ACAACACAAAACACAATTCACAACCTGCCAATACTGACAACCCTAAGCTCCTCCTGACAATTCACAACCTGCCCGACTATTGGGCTGGGGGGCAGCCCCCTCCTATTCCTTGGCGGCAGACAGCCACCTCGTGAGATGATGTGAACGGCGAGGGAGACGATGGCGGGGAAGCATCGTCGGGCCAACTGCTTTTCTCCTCTTGAAGTTGGGTTCGGTCGACGAAGACTCCACCGGCTCGCTCTGGCAGGACACCCTCACAAACGGCACCTTGTAGATGTTCGATCCTTCAATCTCTGGTGGATGCTCCATCTAGGATCGATACTCCCACTACCGCTCCCTCACGATCGGATTCGGTGAATCTGTTTGCTCCATGGCCCAGAGGAGCAGCTCTATCTACTCCGGCGCGACTCCCTCTGGGAGTATCGCCGCCTTTTCACTCTGTTGCAGATATTTGGCCATGGATGTCGTCGTCGCCGCTAGTTGGTCCTTCTTGTCAAACCAAGACTGTATCTCCAACAACCTAGCTAGCTTCACAGGGTCGCTGTCTGCGATCCTCACGTATCGGTTGTACTCCTCCATCGATCTACTTCTCCACAGCACCTTCACTTGCCAGCGGTGGTTTTTGAATGGAAGAGGAGAGGAGCAGCGCTGGTTTTGGATTAGAACGGGAGAGGAGCGACGCTGGTCTTGGACTGGAACAAGAGAGGAGGCTGGTGGTTTTGAAATGGAAGAGGAGAGGAGCGGCACTGCATTTAGATTGGAACGGGAGAGGAGCAGCGGTGGTCTAAGAGGAGAAGAGCGGAAGAGCGGCGCTAATCTTGGAAGTATTTTTTGTTGTTTTGCGTATTTTGGGTCATAGTTTGACCATGTACTGTATTTGACAAGCAAAATGTGAATGCATGTCACCAAAAATTGTATCGTTTGGTTTGTATCTGAATGTACTTTCAAATTATATTGTTTTTGCAATGTATAACATATATTTTACGTGCGAAAATCATGGTCAATTATGACCCAGAATAAAAGGGAGACTAGTTAATGTGGGGTCGCTTTCTTAATTGAAGGGTAAATTGATTTTGATTTTGATCCAGTCACAGCGCATCGGCCCTCTCGTCCAATCCTAAATCGCTGCCGCACGCTCCTCTCCCTCTTCTCCATTGCAAAACCACCTCCTCTACTCTCCATCATCTCCATTCCAAAACCACCGTCTTGAATCTCCCTCTTCTGATCTTCTCCATTGCAAAACCACCTCCTCTCCTCTCCATCTCCATTCCAAAACCACCGTCTCGCCTCTCCCTCTTCTGATCTTCACCATTGCAAAACCACCTCCTCATGCACGTGACCCGGAGGCGCAGTTATCGTCATTTTGATCTGAAGCGACGGATTATAACATATAACACGAAAAAATGCCACATGACAAGAAATCATAACCTCACTGCCCAAAGGAGACAACATGAATCCCGACGGACAAACTAGACGAGGAACAAAGCTCAAATTAAATATAAACTCATAGAAAAGGGGTCCGTCAATAGATGTCCTAATTAACATAGGCAGCTTGACCTAGATGGCAGCCGAGTAGTCACTGTTCGTGCATGTGCCCCCAATGACTAGCCCAACTCAGTTGTCGTTGCTTAACCCTCGCAGTGATCCGAAGCACATGACACCTAATTTTGCGAGATGACAAGAAACCTTTTTTTAGATTTGTCACCACAACTACAACCATGTACAACACAGCCTGAACGATATGTAGACAATAGCCAATCCAGGCGTGTCTGCTGGAGTCTGGTCACATGCATGGATGAACTGATCTTCCGTGTCTTGCAGGAATCGTCCAGGCACCAACGTAGTACAACACTTCTCTAGTACTATCGCTCGTCTCCCTCTTCTATTAAGTCACCCGACTTGCGGGGCCGGGGAGTGTGCCTATGGTCGGTTCTCAATTTTTGTCCCACATGTGTGTGCAAACGCAATATGACGCGCGTTCCATTCGGAGAGGAGCATGCTAGACCGACCGACCGTCTGGGGTGCGACGCGAATGCGACGGGCGTGCTGTATACTCCGTACATGTGTATGCCGTTTTCTAGACGCTTTGCTCCATGGCGCGGGCGCAATCCATGGATACAAAATTAGTATACTGTATACTATTTAAAAGTCGAGGGCGGGGCTTTTCCTGCGCGGTAGGCGGCGGGGCAGTTCCGCCTAGTCGGTTCGACAGAGACGCGAGAAGACGAAGGAGTAGGCTGCTGCAAACGTAGGGCTGTGTGATTTGACAGTGAGTTACTGCTGGACAGATGGGGGCCCGTGATTTGACTTGCCATTATCATTTAACTACGGCGTTACGACCGGCGTGAGTCTCCCGATTTCGGACCACCTCCATTACGAAGAAAGAGATAGAGAGGAGTAAAAATACACTTATAGCCAACCTTATAGCCAACATTGTTGTAGTATGAGTGACTAAGTGATGACTATGTATGACATGCCAACATCAGATAGCCTAACGCACCGTGTTAAATCTCCAAGGGCGCGACCACCCGAGCGATGCGACGGTCGTGGTAGGCGCAACCATGATACGGGCTACTGGCATTCCTTGGATCTGAGATCAAACGGTCACATGCTAAGTTGCTGAAAATTTGCAGAATAACCCTCCAGGATAGGATATTCACCCATAGGTCTAGAATCACGCCGTGCAACCATTCGATCTCAGATCCAAGGGCCCTCGGAAGCCCGTATCATGGGAGAATGGAAAGCCACTACCCTGTCGTTCGCACGCTGATAGTTTGCTCCTACTCGTCCCCGCACGTCATTCAATACTATGGTGGTTCGCTCCTAGTCGTCCCGTCCATTCACATTACGGCAGTTCCACTAATCCTAACCCTCCTCCCAAATCCATGGCGTCCCAAATCTCCACGATTGGCGGTGAGTACAAGGTTAGAACCATCACCGGCGATGAGTTTGATGTCATCTACACACGTTCTTCCCCGACGGTGAAAGGATGCCTTTCTCGCTTCAGACGCCTGTTCGAAAACTCAGATGATGAGTGGGTCGCTGGGCGAGATGTTGAGTACACCACAGTCCTGGGACCAGAGAAGGATCTAAAGGACGAAGAGAGGAAGAAGCCCGCCGTGATCCAGGTTTGCGTACATAATGTTTGCTTGGTCTACCACATATGCCATGCCGACGTTGAGTGCCAGGATTTTAAGAACTTCCTCAAGGAAAAAACAGTGAAATTTGTTAATGTAGACTTTAAGAACGACAGGGATGTCCTGCGTCGGATAGGTCTCATTGTAGGCAACCCCTTCGACCTCCAGAAGAATCGGCTGGTATCCTCTCGTCAGCCTTCAATGCTGACCCTGGCAGGAGCCATGGTTCATCCTTCGTAGGGTAAACTGGAGAAACCTCCATACACGTTTCATCATCATGCATGGCAGCGAAATGTGCTAGATATAGAACACATCCACTATGCTGCAATGGATGGCTACCTTTGCTTCAATATCTACAAGGGTTGGATGAAGAGCAACAGCCAAGTGTGCGGTTCAAGCAAAGAAGTATCGGCCAAGAGGAAGAGGGACAAGGACGAAGTCGAGGACGTGGACGAGGACTCCGAGTAAGGTGGCAGTGTCATTGCTCGTGGTGGTTCTAATGCAGTGTCTACTCGAATAGTTGCAAAGTTTAATTTCAGGTGTGCTTAATTTAATTTGAGGGGTGTGTTGTGCCGAGCCCCCAGCAGAACTATGTTATGTTTCTTCTTGTTACTTTAACTCTTCAGTACGTACATACTAGTATTTCTTACATTTCATCTTTTAGTTGGTATAGTACTACCACTCGTTTCTTCACATTATATACGTACAATATATATGGCCAACATCTTATAGCCAGCAGTTTAGTTGTCAAAGAATTTCAGGGTGCTTAGTTTTGTCAAATAATTCCAGGATGCTTAGAGGGTGCTTGGATCCAAGGGACTTATTTTAGTCTGACTAAAAATAGTCTCTTTAAGAGGCTAAAGTTCCAAGCACCCCTGACTAAAGAGGGGCTAAAACTAGTCTTGAGACTAAAAAACTTTAGTCAGGGGTACCCCTACTAAAATGTGGATTAGTCCTCTCTCTACTCATTTAACTCCTCTCCTTTAACACAGGCGAGTTCTAGATTGGAGGGTTTGGAGGATAATAAATGCTCATTAACTTGATTCTAGCCTTTTTAGTATTTGGATCCAAGCATGGGTGAGGCTAGCATGTTTTAGTCCCACTACTTTTAGTCATGGGACTAAAACGTATCCAAGCACCCTCTTAGTTTTATTTGAGGGGTCGGTTGTGCTGGACACCATTATTGTGACTAGCCTTTTTAATAGTACTATATGCATAATTTGGTGACGAGCGCTCTCTATATGTACCACCTTTTTTATTTCAAGTTTTGCTCCATGGTGCAATCCATTGATACTACTGTTGTACGAAAGTATACATTTTTTTTAGAAGGCTAGAGGGCGGGGCAGTCTAGCTTGGTCGGTTTCACGAGAGGCGAGGGCCTTTGTGATTTGACGGCTCATTACTGCTGGAAGGCGGGGCCTTGTGATTTGACTTCTCGTATAAATGCGCCGACGACCTGATCGAGGAGGAGCAAAGAACCGTGCGGTATACTCAAGTTTTCCACTAGAGTAGTACTGCAACGGAGGAGCACGAAACACGGCAGCCCAGTGCCATATGGCGATAAAAATGATCTAATTTGCTAGTCATCTCATTGTTAGCATTGTTCTATTCATTCCCTCAAAAAAACCATTGTTCTATTCATGCCTCGCAAAGAACATGACACGTGCGGTGAAACACCCGAAGCAAAAGATGAAACACAGGAGCAAAAGAAGAAGGAAGATTATCACCCCAAATGATCTAATTCACCATGGAGTCATAACTGCTTCTTCATCGCCTCCACGACCTCCATCTCCTTGCGCGTCTCCTCCGCCATCTTCTTCATTCTGTCCACGACGCGGGATTTCCCGACACGAGCCTTCATCATCTATTCCACATCTGCATTACGTACCTTGACAGCAGCCGGGTGCTCGATGCAGAGCTTCGCCAACTCCTCCTTCTGTTCCATGACGAGGGCCTGCAGCATCTTCATCGAGGAACTACTATTCTCATGCAGCTTCTTCCAGCCGGCGTTCTTCTCCTTCAACAGGTTGATCTCATGGCAGAGCTTCTCCTTGTCGTCCTGAAGTCACAGGATTTCGCCGGTCACCTTCTTCTCCGAGGCAATGCTCTTCTTTAGCAGCATCACCAAGCCGACGGTCAACTCCCCCTGCTGATTGAGCTCAGCGGGCATGTCATCGAGGCTCTCCTTCAGCAACTCCATGAAGCCTTGGATGAACTCCTTTTGCTTATTGAGGTGCTTATTGAGCTGATCGGGCATGCCGTCAAGGGATAACGACTCCAGCTCCGCCGGCTCGGCATGTTCGCCACCGCGGCTAGGGCGCTCTTGGGAGCCATCGCCTGCCCGTGAGAGATTTTTCAAGGTCTTTGTGTGGCGACGAGCCCTCTCTTTTTTCCGCAGCCTTGGTTGCCGCTCCCTTGTTACGAGTAGTTGTCGACCTAGAGCTCTGCTCACCGGCCATGGCAACGACGGACGAAGAAGAAACACTTATGAGGAGGAAAGGTAGAGTAATTTTTGGTTAGGTAGTTCCCCTTTTTATAACCTAAGTACTAGCACTAGTACTAATACCTGCATAGTGGGAACACATTCAGCTTTGGTACGTACTAGTAGGTGTGAGCAGGCTTTCGAATGTGATGGGAACAAGGTAAAGATTAATTGATGGTTTAGGTTTCGAGGCCCGAAACGGCTCCCGATGAGTTTAGCAGAACATAAATTTCAAGTACTACAATGCTCAAATGCGTAAATATTATGTTACTGTCAAAAATTGGCACAGAATACGAAGGAGACCAATGGAAGTACTGCTAGCAACCCACGATTTAACTACTCGCATGCGCGCAGTGGAGTAATAATGTCTTTCTTTCGCCCTCACGTCCACTCAATTTGCATGCGCTGTATTAATTGACCATCAATGAAGTGAACGACTTTACACACGTCAAATTATCACATGGGGTGGATCTTGGAACAAAATTGTGTCCGCCCGTGTACTCGCGTGTGCGTGCGAGGGAATGAGTGCGTGCGTGGCGTGCGTGCACATCTTCGCTTCGTGCATGTACCGCTAGTATGGCTCAGGGAGGACGAGTACATTCTTCTAGAACGAGTAGCATGTCACTGTGATCAATCCACGCAAGGAGGTCACGACAACGCCTCCACATGTGCCACATGGCTTCATGAACTGTAAGAGAGACACTATGTAGTGTGCCATTGGTATTCTAATTTACGTGTTTTGCACATACTTGAAGTACTAGTAAGGTACACGTGCATTGCACGCATCAGATTTTGCAATCAAATTATGAATAAATACCACACTATAGCATGTAACCTCTGAGTAATATATGTCTGATGTAGCCCTTCGTTTAATTCTTATAGTTCATCTCATTCAAAATCAATTAGTTTTTATAAAAAAGCCAAGAACGCGGGAATAGGAAAAACATGGGATTATAGTGGAATGTCGTCTTGAATCCTACAGGATTGTACGAGTGTTTGATTGTGCATAGAAAAAATGCAGAATTCTTTCAAAGTGGTTTGAGTGGATGGGATGTTTCCTATGAAATCTAGTGCAAATGAATCATATGGAAAAATTCCTATGGTTTACAATCCTACGAATCAAACAACCAAGATAGGAAAAATTCCAAATGATTAGAATCCTACAAAGTTCCTTTGAGAATCCTTCGAATCAAAGAAGCCTTAATTTATTTTATGATTCATGGAATAGTGCGTTGTAAAGCATAAAGTAAAAACAAATAATGGCAATTCAACTAGAAAAAAAGTTTGGGCAGTTATGATACGGAAGATTCTAGAACAAAAGAGAACCACTGTTGTTTTGAGGTTTGTGCATTATGCTTAAGTTCAACCATGGAGTCTGCTAGATTGTACATGTGGCAAAATCTGGTGGGGGCTAGAAGATGGTGCGAGGGACCGAGTGGAGGGAGACTATGAAGGAATGCACAAGTGCGAGATCGATATTTAGAGAGAGAGAGAGGGCGAACACATGCGCTGTTGCGCGCAGTGGCGGAGCCATGAAAAATAAATGAGCCAGGGGGCCAAGCATTGCTAATCCTTTACGAGGAGGGTCAATTCATGAACTTAAACCATTTTTAGCAGCAATTGTCTAATGATCACATTCATATTAGCCTCGATATGTAGTGATGTTAGGGGGGAGGGGGCAGGGCCCTTACTGCCCCCTGTCTTCGCCATTGTGCACGCGTCTGAGAGATGAAGCGGAAGGCATGGATGATGAGAGGGGGACGTTGGATATATAATTAATGTGGGTGTATTAGCTATATATGTTAATCCTATATAGAGAGGTATAGATTGATCGATGTGGACGTGGGAAAGAGGGTGAGACCTCACTAGATATATCGGTTGATCGGTTTGTGTGGAAAACTATGAAAGACCTAGCTATATACACACATACATAGAGGAACATCAATCGATGCGCATGCACGCATGAGAGATAAAGAATGCCCGATATGATGCAGGGGGGATGTGTGTGGGTGTGTGCCTTCATGGGAGACCGACCTGAAGAAAAAGATTGCATGCGTGCGATGGATAATGCCGACTGGTAGTGTGTGTGCATGCATGCACGAGAGAAAGTTAGTGGTACAATTATAAAGAGAAGACTATTGTGTGGGTGTAAAAGAATAGGTGAGGTCATAATTAATGTAAAGTTGAATTCAAATATTTGAATAAGAGATCCTGATGTTTGAAACCCATGCATACATGAATATAATGGAGATCTGCATGGTGTGGTTTGGAAACGAGCACGTTGTAATGTATACACATTGAACAAGGTCAGACTGATTTGAATTTGAGATACCGATGGCAGACATCATTTGGCCACGTCGCATCCGTGCATGGACACACTATTCTAATTGGAGATGATGGGTGGCTTTCACATCACATATCTATATCTATACCCCTATATATAGATATATAGATATATATATATATATTATATTTTATAATTTTTTTATTGTGTGCGGGTAACTTTAACTTTGAAATATGTTCGTTGGATGAGGCAAATCCGATGGTTCAAAGATGGCAAATTTGAGCACTACTGGTCGTTGGATATCATCTAGATTCCACCAGATTTCGCCACATGTATAATATAGAAGACTCCATGGTTGAACTTAAGCATAATGCACAAACATCAAAAACACAAGCACTTCTTATTTGTTATAGAATCTTCCGTATCAGAATTGCCCAAATGTTTTTCTACATGATTTGCCATTATTTGTTTTTACTTTATGTCTTACGATGCACAATTCCATGAATCTTAAAATATATTAGCTTTCTTATAAAAACTAGATGATTTTGAATGAAATGAACTATAAGAATTAAACGAACATCTACATCATGCATATATGACTCAAAGCTTGCATGCTATAATGTGGTATTTATTCATAATTTGGTTGCGAAATCTCATGCGTGCAATGCACGTGTACCTTACTCTAGTCTAAATGGTGTTTGTGTGTGTGTGTGGTGTGCGTGTTGAGGTGTAAATTGTCTTTTTTTGGGGTACATGTTAAGCTTGTTCTTCCGAAATTTCAAACCGCGCCTTGTTATGCCGAAAATTCAAACTAGCGTCTCTGTCTATCATGCTGCGAAACTCCCGCCTCTTCAACCCGCACCTTGTTAGCCCGAAATATTTAAGATATATCTTTATCTCGTTGTGCTCCGACAACACCCTCCATCTCAACCCGCGCCTTGCTATTCTGAAATTACAACGCGCGCGAAAACTCCCACCTGTGAAATCCCGACACGCGAAATGCCCGTGGTACCCCTGAACCGAAAGAACCGCCTCAAATTGGTGGGGGTACTTTCGTAACTTACCCCACATTTTGGACAAGCGCGTCTCTAAGCCATGGTTCCCCACAGCCATCACATCTGCCCACCCATTCGTACACCGAGGCCGCGAAAACCCATGACGAAACCCCACACCCTGCTCCGTCCGCCACCCAGCTGGAGCCTCTTCCCCGACGACATCGTCCACAGCAACACCTCGACGTCCCTCATCCACCGTACCGGATGAGGATCCGTCGTCGATCTCATCGTCCCGCCGGTTTAGCCACCCCGCCCCGACGTTCCCCTCGTCTTTCACGCCACATCCATTCCCGCACCGCCGTCTTCACCTGCACCACCGGAAGAGCATCATCATCACTGTTTCCTCGGATGAAGCTATGGCCTAATCGGCGCCACCAAAGAGGTTGTACACGAATCGCCGCATTTTCTTCTTGATTCTATCTCACGGTGCTGCCGGCGCTCGGTCCCGGGCCGACATGGCGCGGCTCCATCCACGGCGGTGTCGCCGGCCACTTCCTCCACGGCGTCGCTCCCTCGGCGGCGACGTCCACATCAATAGGAGCTGTTGTTGCTTTATCTCCCGCTCGTGCTGCTGCTCTGCTCTTGCTATCAGTCCCCTGCCTGGTCTGCTCTTGCTATTGCTCTTCCTCGCGCTGCTGCTCTCGCTCTTGTTCTTGCTTGCAATGCTGCTTCGATTTAGCTACACTTCAGTCGACTGAATCGACTTTTGGGTCAGTCGATTTTCAGGGGGTGGGGGGCCTCGCCGAGGAGAAGGAAGAACCATCCGCAGTGGGGAGGGGGCTCGCCGAAGAGGTACCCCACTATTTATCTTAGGGTTCAGGATGGGGACGGTGGTCGCCCGCGGTGGCGGGGCGTTGGCGGGGCGGTGGCGTGGGAATCGCCGGAGAAAAAGCTCGGCACGGGGGGGCCTAGAGGGATGTCCGGGGCGGCGGACCAGTGGTGGGGAGTGTTTTCGGGGCGGGCGGGGTGGCGCACCACCGGCCGTGGGCGGTGGGGGGCTGCTGTTTGGCCGGTGGTGGCTGGCGGCTCACGGGGGTGGAGGTTGAAGATAAACCGCAGACCCTTGATTTCGTATCCAACGGCTGCAAAATCGACTAACCAGAGATGAAAAAGCCAGTCGGCCGATGTGTAGCCTCACCTTGCTAGTGCGTTCAGTTTCGACAGCAAAATTCAGTTTCGACAGCAAAATTCAGTTTCGACAGTTAAGTTCAGTTTCGACAGTTAAGTTCAGTTTCGACAGTTAAATTCAGTTTCAACAGTTAAGTTCAAAGATGAGCGGCTGATGTATTTTACATCTAGCACTTTGTGGTTATGTATTTTACGTCATGTATTGGAGATGCTTTTAGAATTCCACTCAAGTTAATGTTGTTCATTGTCTCTCTTGTCCTGCTTCAGCCTCGGCGTCGTACAACTCACCGGAGCTGCTCCAACGACAAAACCCTCCATCACAGCGGAGCAGTACCGCGGGCTCCATCTCCAGACGCCTAAGATCTTCTTCCCCTCCTCTGACAGCCAAGTCAGCCGGAGCATCCTCACCGGCCAACCAAATCACGCTGAGATCTACATGGCTTCGCCAACGAGGTTGTACACTTGTTGCATCTCTTTTTTACTCTACATGTTATATATATTGTCCACTGAGCACTCGTAGTAACAGGAAATACGATTATTTTATCCTACTATATGACAAGCAGTGAGGTACCAGGCAACTTAGCTATCCGTGATGGACTCTCTTGAACGCCATCATTATTTATCTCTGCGCGTTTGAGTTGTGCATTCGTCGATGGACCTGGGAGTTGAGCTAGTATGGCAGTGGCCTGGGTCCAAAGTAATAGAAGTAGCACAAAAACATTTTTTGTGTAGGATTTTCCTTGCTCAAGCCTGCCTACTAGAATCGCCAGCGCTTGAAAGGACAAGTGAATGAAAAACATCGGAATTGGAAAGTTTCCTATGGTACTACTTTTCATGAATTTGGTGCAAAGTAATGGAGCGAAGGAAAACTGTAGGATTTGTTCCTTTGGTGTCTCCTTGAAAGAAAAACCGTAGGGATTCTAATTTCCACTTCTCCTCCTTTTCATATTCCTATTCATCAAGCACAAGACTAAGAGATAGTAGCATAATAGCATTATAACCGTACATTTTCTTGTGGTTTGACTTAATCTCACCATGCTTTTTTGCATCCTGTGCTCTTCCAATTGTTGTGAATCAAACACCCAGATTGGCAGAAATCCCGTGTTTTTAAATTCTCTGTTTTGCACGTGCATTCCTATCCTATTCCTCAACCTGTGCATTCAGTTTTTTCGGTTTGATTCGGTTCGGTTTATACGGTTTTCGGTTTATATGGTTTTTATACTTCGGTTTATACGGTTTTATACATAGATACGGTTCGGTTTCGGTAATAACCATTTGCTTTCGGTTTGGTTTCGGTAATAACCAAAATAACCAAAGTTGACATGAATTTTTAATCAACACATGGTTTGGCCACATGGAAAAACAAATTTAGTACTTGTCCAATACAACTACAACCTGGTTACCTACTTGAAGAAATTCTGAAACATGTAAGAATTTATGTTCCAGTACAACAATCTAGTAGAAGACTATGATTACAACTACAAGCACTAATTTAGTACATGTCCAGTGAAACCACATGAAGAAATTTTGAAACAAAAACTTGTCCAGTACAAGCACAAGCAGAACTAAACATGCCCAGTACAAGGCTACAAGCAAAGTTCTGGAACATAGAGATGGGGATTGCTAGTAATAGTATATCACAAGCCATTTTTGAAAGGCCCAGTACATGCCCAGTACATCAAGATAACAAACTTCAGTACAAAGTGCAAATTCTGGAACAACCAAAGTTCAGCTCCAGCTCGAGATAACAAACTTCAGTATAGTACATGTGCAACACACGACAAAGAAACAAAAGGTGCAGATCGAGATAAAATGGCATTTGTTTCATCACTTTAGGGCTTCAGGCAGCAATTTTCCACTCCAGCTCCATGCATGAAGATCAATCAATTAATATTGTCACATTATCATTTAAATGAATGGCACCCACTTCTACAAAAACAACAGAAATATTGCATGATCAATTAAATAGCATTAATGTTGCATGATCATTGAAGTAATTGAAATACACATTCATTTAAATACCTTCCTCCAGCCTGGTCAACTCAGCGATATCAGCTTCAACATTGATACACTTAGAACACAACCAATCTTGTGTGCATATCAACGACTGCAGTGTCGCTGGTGTTAAAGAGCTTCTGAAGTCATCGAGAATACGACCACTAGTGCTGAAAGCTGATTCAGAAGCAACCATAGATATGGGGGTTGCTAGTATATCACGAGCCATTTTTGAAAGGACGGGAAAGCGAGGAGCATTGCACTTCCACCATTCAAGAAGGTCAAATTCAGCAGTCAACTCTTCTGTGTCCTCAGCTAGGTACTTGTCTAATTCAGTTCTGGTATTTGTGCTAGTGCTGCCCTCTCCGCAAACTCTCATTCTTTTCTGGTTGTATCGTGACCTCACTAGAGAATTTTCAAAAGCATTTGCACTAGGACGAGCTTGTGGTGCTAATTCCCTAGGACGGCTAGGAGTACTGGTTCCATATAATTCTCTATATTCTCCAAAAAGAGAGACAAATTCATTGTGGGAAGATGTCAAGATTCTATTACCTATGATACTGCCATAGGTGTCTTCAATCATGTCTTTAAAGAAATGAGATTCTTTGGTCCTTGCATAAAGAATTAAGACAAGACAAGACAAGTTAGAAGGGCATTAAGAACAACAACTATATATATTTGACAAATGAACAACAACCAATCAACCATATACCTTGGATCAAGGATGGCAGCAATGAATATATACTTGTTCATCTTTTCAGGATCACCCCAGTACTTCTCATACTTGGTTTTCATCTTGGTAGCCATGCACTTAAATATTTCATCATCACCACAAATCACATGATCACTCCATTCACCCAACATAAAATGTACATCAGCAATATCTTCCAAGAAGGTGTTGGTTGTAACGTACTTAGTGCCAGAAACCTTATTAGTGAGGAGATAGAAGTGTTGGAGGAATTGTTTGAACTCACGAACATACACCCAATCACTTTGAGTTGGAGGACCCCGCTGATCAGGAGTATCAGGCTTAGGTTCTGGACCAGTTTTTTCTAACTCAGTCTTGTAGTTGGGATCCTGAAGTGCATATTGCTCAAATGCCCTCTCAAATTTCTCAGCAGTCTCTAGCATTATAAATGTGGAGTTCCATCTAGTAGCCACATCAATATTAATCAAACTTTTTCTCACTACCTTGCTAAGCTGCACACACTTTTTAAATAAATCCAATCTAGTTGGGGAGGCTCTCACAAACTTGATAGCACTTCGAATTCTGTTTATTGGATGGCACATTATCTTTAGCCCATCTTGGACCACTAGATTAACAATATGTGCCACACACACCTCATGTGAAGATACTGACTTTTTGCATGTGTACAGCCCCTATTAGTCAAAGACCTCTTCATGTAGGCTAAGCAAGTGTCATTAGAACTTGCATTATCAACAGTAATAGTGCACACTCGCTCAATGCCCCACTCAATAAGTAATTTTTCTAATGATTTCCCAATGTCATCCCCTTTGTGTCCATCTACCAAGACAAAGTTAATAAAAAAAATTCTAAGATTCCACTCAGAATCAATGAAATGTGCAGTAAGGACCATGTAGCTTTGCTGTCTTTTTGATGTCCATGTATCAGTGGTGAGGAAAACAGTTTGACGTTATCCAATGAAATATTTTCTAAGCATAGCTTTCTCAGCTTCATAAAGAGCAATGATATCTCTATACATAGTTGTCCTAGATGGTATAGTGAACCTTGGGCAAGCTTTAGCCACAAACAACCTAAAACCTTCTTTCTCTGCAAATATGAATGGAAGCTCATCTATCACTATCATGCGAGCAAATGCTTCTCTAACTTCTTTCTCAGTGTATTGCCAAGGAACCATCGAATTACCATCTTCGCTAACTTGGTAGGTAAGCTCGGACTGAGTGCTACATATGTGGGCAGGATTATTTTTGCAAATCTTCAAATGGTTGACTAAAGAAGCAGTACCTGCCAGTGCGGATTTGCAACCCAGTACAGCATCACAGTAGTTGCAATTAGCATGATCAGGATCATCTTTCTGAACTGTGAAGTGCATCCATGCCTTTGACCTCTTCCAACTTTTCCCCCCACACTACCAGGGGTAACATCAGGATCTATTGAGAGAGGTTGATCAGCAGCAAAACCAGCGCCAAGGTTAACTCTAACACTCTCGGACACCTGAAAAAATAAGTCAGGTAGTTTTCATTCAGTATCAGTGACCATCAGCAGAACCAATACTAAAAAAGTTGCTGGAAAACTAAATAGGATTACAGGAAACACCCATGTTCAGTAACAAACTAGTGAAACCATGCATCCATCCACGTTTAGTAACTAAATAGGAACTAACACCACACATCCATGGGAGATGCTTACCATCCAGTCGCGGCGGCTCGCGTCTTCCTCGGGCTCCGACGGCGGCTGTGATGGAGAGCTTCACCTGTGGCGGGGAGGAGCGGGGCCCGATGGATGCGCGCGCTAGAAGCCTAGAAGAACCTGCAGTCGGGAAGATGCTGCTGCAAGTCATCACATCTATGTGTATGTTCGATACTGAACAACTCTTCTACCAGAGCGAATCGAAAGTGCCTTACCATTCAGCGGCTCGTGTCCTGCTCCGTGGAGGCGTGTGCCGGTGCGCGCGATGGAGGGCGGAGGTCAGTGACACGGAGGACGGAGGGCAGAAGTCAGCGACGTCGGTGCGTGCGATGTACGACGGAGGGCGGAGGACAGCGAGGCTGATGCACGCGACGGACGACGGGGAGCGGAGGATGGCGATGCCGATGTGCGCGACGGAGGAGGGAGGACGGAGGGGAGGGGATGGATGCGCCAGACGAAGTGTGACCTAGCTAGGGCACCGCCGCCATCCCGCTCTCTGCTGCTCTGTGTGTGCGTGTGGGGAATTGGCGAATTGCTAATGCTAGGTTTGAAGCAACCGTGCGTGAGGTTAGACTGGGCCGCGAGCGATGGCCGATGGGCCTGTGCTGTGAGTTGTGATTGACTGATTCTGTGAAATCTACTGGGCCTTTCGGTTTTGTTCGGTTTAACCGATTTTGTATGGTTTTAAACCGAAAAAACCGAATGCAATATGGTTTCTTATTTTGCAAACTGAAACCATAACCAAAACCTGAAAAAACCGGAATTTTGGTTCGGTTTGGTTTTTTGGTTCGGTTTTTGGTTTTCGGTTCGGTTTTGCATAGGGTGACCTATTCCTGTCTATTTCCTATCCCTGCATTGTTAGAATCCTCAAATTCAAACAGGCCCTTACTCAATTACTTTTGTTACAGATATGTTACAAAGAAAACCTTGTGTGGTTTGTCCTGCTCCTGCGGCGCTGTGTTCCACCCCAGCTCAGCTGCTCCAACGACGGAAGGGTTCACCACAGCAGGGATCCGCTCTACAGACTGTCTTTCGCCGTCTCAGATCTTCTTCCCCGCCGCCGGCAGCCACGACAACTACATTACCATCATCAACTGAGCAGATGACCTTGAGGACTACACGGGTCCGCAAGAGAGGTCCCACTCTTCTGTGTCTGCTTACGTTATGTGTCGCTTAATATGATGACATGCTACATTATCGTCGTGTTCACCTATTAGACTCCGAGTCAGGTCCAAACTAATGCTGAAACTTGAGTTTTTAAATGGTTGTGGGGTACATATTGGGGCAAAAATTAGTACTATCTGTCTACTATCTATTTAATCTCCGGTGTCTACTACGAGTTTCATGTTGGGTGCAAACAAACATTAAAGGAGCCATTATCTGTATTTTTTAACTAAAGCTATTATCTTCCCGCTATCATTGGTGTTGGGTCTATCCACAGTTTGCTACCATCACTCTGGATTTGTGCATGCACTCCTTACAAAATCTCACTGTGTTTTATTCCTATGCATGCCAGTTATTGTACACAATGGAACTGATCATGTAGAGCAAAAGAGATGAGCCTTGCATGGCAATAAAATTTCATGCAGACGTCGTTCCATGGTGGGCGCAAAGGCAGCCCCCCCTCCACCCATTTATGATTGTAATCAAGAGGAAGATAACTGTTTTGAGGGGGATTCAGAAGGAGAAGACCACTCCTATTTACCCCATGAGGTCTTCACTCCAACTTGGCATGCTGATGTTGGTAATATCATCCATATGGTGCCTTGCATTGCTTACTGTATACATTAAAGATGTCATCTGCTTAGTTTAGACATGCTTTGTGTCAATGCCATCTATTTAGTTTCTTTATCGTATATGTGAATCATGCAATGCCATCTTGTCTAGCCAGGCATCATATATGTGAATTTTGCAATGCCACCCTAGTTAGTCAGTCATCTTATATGTGAATTATATCATGCCATCATTTTTTTATTACGTGTTAAATTTGTCAACAATTTAAGTACATTCAACTACTCTTCCTGTGCATCAGCCATTCGACACGGTCATGGAAAAATCTGGAGTGGAAACAAGGTCTTCAGAGCAGACAATGCTATCTGACGAAGCGCATGTCTTGCTGGTTACCGATAGCTCCTTAGAGGAGGATTCAGAGACAGATGACCAGTCATATCCCCCCCCCCCCCCTCGAGGTGCATGCCCTAACTTGGCAGGGTTATGTTGCTCATATCGTGCGTATGGTATCTTGCATTGCTATGTCATTTTCTTAGTTTAGACATGCTTTGTGTGAATGCCACCTGTTTAGTGCATGATTACCATATATGTGAATTATGCAATGCCATCTTGTTGCAAGACATTATTGTAACGCCCCGAGACCGATGTGCCAGGTGTCCACTAGTTATTCGCTGTTGTTGCCTTGTCATTTGCTTGCGTGTGCATCTTATCATGTCATCATGTGCATTGCATCATCATGTTTTCAAAACTTGCATCCGTCCCGGCCTCCTCGTTTCTCCGTTGTCCGTTCTGAGCCCAACCACACTTGCGCGTGCCCGCGGGATGTTTGAAATATTATTTTATAAGTGGCCGAAAAATGTTCTCGGAATGGGATGAGAGTTGACGTGTGGTCTTATTATAGTGTAGATAGACCGCCTGTCAAGTCTCATCGCATTTGGAGATCGTTTGATGCCCCAACGGATAACTATAGCGGCAGTATAGCTGGTCTAACGTCGGACGTTTTCGATCTCCGGAAACAGATGCTGGGCCTCTCTCTCTCTCCTCTTCCCTCAGACCAACCCGCTCTTCACAATCCGCCAGACCCAACCTAACCTCTCTAGTCAGCCCACGGCCCTCCTCACGCGCGTCCGAAAATTGTCCCGGACCCGACCCGGGCAGTCGTCACCGTTGTGTCCGGATCATCCCCAAACATCTACAAAACGTCACCGTTTTCTTATTTGGACTTCCTAGCTATTTTATTCGCGATCGTCCGATTGCGATTGGAGGGACCAAATACCCCTAACCAAAATCCTCGTTGCTATATAAACAGATCAAACCCCTAGCCCTAGCCTGTCCCATCCGTCCATTCCGCCCGCCGCCGCCAGCCCACCTGGTCTCCTCCTCGGCTTCCTCACCGAGCCAACCACCATCCATCCCGATCCACCTCCCTCCAACCAGCCTCCGACCACCTCCCTGGGTTTCCGCATAGCCCAAATCGTAGCAGCCAACAACATCCTCCTACCCGAGCAAGCACGACCATGGCCACGCCCACCGAAGCTCTGCACCACCCCAAGCTACTCTGCCTCCGGTGTCGTCCCGCTCATCCCGGCCTCCTCTATGCCCAGAGCTCTCCTAGCCGTGCGTCTCCTCCTTGTTCCCAGCGAAGCCCCGTCCTCCCGAGCTCTCCCGCAGGCAGCCCCGCGCCCGATCCAGGCGGGATCGAGGCGACCACCTCATGCAGGCCGAGTCCAATCGTCGGACCAGCTCCACCACCAGGCGGCACCTCTCCTTCTCTTTTCCTTCTTCCCCTGGTGCTTCTCTCCCTCTTTAATCTGCAAGTTGTTGTTCTAATTCTCCGTTGCCTCTGTGGTTTGCAGAGGCCGAAGCCGACGCCGCCATGCGAGCCTTGCTCAAGCTCCACCCGCCCCGGATCCACGTCCTCTGGCTCCCCCCATGTAACCTCCGTCCCCCGCACCCAGATCCGGCCATCCCCGGCGAGCTCCTCCTCCCGTTCCCGTCGCGCCGCCGTCGCCAGGACTCCTGTCGCGTCGCTGCTGCCTTCGTTGACTGTGCCAGCTCCCCTGCTTCAGGAATGAGACGACCAGCGCCAAGTCCCGCATCGCCGTTGACCGCGTCCCTGTTCGCCTAGAGCCAGCGCCAGAGCGCCCCAAGGCCCAGCCTGCCTCCTCCCTCCAGCGCCCCAAGGCCCAGCCAGCTTCCTCCGCGGCCTGCCCGCACAACCTTGTCCAGCCCAGCACCGTCCGGCCCTAGACCCGCTATGAGAACCCCTATCCCTTCCTGTGCACTGATGGGCCAACCAGTTTCAGCCCGTGGGTGTTTCGTTTTTTTCAGTCTCTGTGATTTTAGCTAATTTCCAGGAAATTGCAGTTTTACAGTTTAGCCCCCTAGTTTCATGCATTTAGTAACTCACAAATGGTGCATCATATTAAAATAAACTTAATATGAAAAATGCTTAGAATTGCATCTAGTTTCATAATATGTCATCTTCATCCATGTTTAAAATGTTTAAAAATGTTGTTTGCATTAATTTGCTCCTATGTCATGCTAAAATGATTTAATTCATAACTATTCAACTGTAGCTCCTATTTAAATAATCTTTATATGTAAATGGGGTAGAATTTTGCCTAGTTTAACATGGTAGCATCATCTTGCATGTTTAATACCTATGAAATATGGTTTAGGACAGAACAGGACCTAACCTAATATATGCACATGAGGAGTTTCCGGATTGTTGTTTTGTTGTTCCGGCCTCATTTAAACTTGCCTAGATTAGATAGTTTCATCATGCTTCACCTTCTTTCCATGCTAACAACATTTAATATTGTTGGGTACATAAACGAGATCGAACTAAATAATTGATGTGGTGCTCCGTCAATATGCAACTCGTTGCATATTGAGCTCCACTTAATTTGTAGGATTGTTTGTGCACTTTGTCATGCCATGCTTCATTAAACCGGACATGCATCATACTCGATTGTGCATCATGCCATGATTATGTGTTGGTTGCTTACTATGTTGTTTGCTCCTTTCCGGTGTTGCTTCTTCGGGTTGGTTCCGATAACGTTGCGTTTGTGAGGACCCGTTCGTCTACGTCTGTTTGTCTTCTTCATGGACTCATTCTTCTTCCTTGCGGGATCTCAGGCAAGATGATCATACCCTCGAAATCACTACTATCTTTGCTTGCTAGTTGCTTGCTCTTTTGCTATGCCTATGCTGTGATACCTACCACTTGATTATCATGCCTCCCATATTGTTGAACCAAGCCTCTAACCCACCTTGTCCTAGCAAACCGTTAGTTGGCTATGTTACCGCTTTGCTCAGCCCCTCTTATAGCGTTGTTAGTTGCAGGTGAAGATTGAAGTTTGTTCCTTGTTGGAACATGGAGATGTTGTTCCTTGTTGGAACATGTTTACTTGTTGGGATATCACTATATATCTTATTTAATTAATGCATCTATATACTTGGTAAAGGGTGGAAGGCTCGGCCTTATGCCTGGTGTTTTGTTCCACTCTTGCCGCCCTAGTTTCCGTCATATCGGTGTTATGTTCCCGGATTTTGCGTCCCTTACGCGGTTGGGCTATAATGGGAACCCCTTGACAGTTCGCCTTAAGTAAAGCTCTTCTAGCAATGCCCAACATTGGTTTTACCATTCACCACCTAGCCTTTTCTTTCCCTTGGGTTCTACAGACTCAAGGGTCATCTTTATTTTAACCCCCCTGGGCCAGTGCTCCTCCGAGTGTTGGTCCGACCGAGTAGACTGCGGGGCCACCTCGGGGCAACTTGAGGGTTGGTTTTACTCGTAGGATGTCTCATTTGAGTGTGCCCTGAGAAAGAGATATGTGCAGCTCCTATCGGGATTTGTCGGCACATTCGGGCGGTGTTGCTGGTTTAGTTTTACCCTGTCGAAATGTCTTGTTGTACCGGGATACCGAGTCTGATGGGAATGTCTCGGGTGGAGGTCTATTCCTTCGTTGACCATGAGAGCTTGTGATGGGCTAAGTTGGGACACCCCTGCAGGGATTGAACTTTCGAAAGTCGTGCCCGCGGTTATGGGCAGATGAGAATTTGTTAACGTCCGGTTGTAGAAAACCTGAAGTCGACCTTAAATTAAAATGAATCAACCGCGTGTGTAACCGTGATGGTCTCTTTCCAGCGGAGTCCGGGAAGTGAACACGGTTGTTGGAGTTATGCGTGGCGTAGGTTGCTATAGGATCACTTCTTGATCATACTTTTATCGACCGTGCTTTGCCTTCTCTTCTCGCTCTCTTTTGCGTATGTTAGCCACCATATATGCTAGTCGCTTGCTGCAGCTCCACCTCATACCTTTTACCTTACCCATAAGCTTAAATAGTCTTGATCGCGAGGGTGCGAGATTGCTGGGTCCCCGTGACTCACAGATACTTCCAAAACCAGCTTGCAGGTGTCGATGAGTTCGTGCAGATGATGCAACCAAGCTCAGGAGGAGCTTGATGAAGACCTTGTCCTTTATGTTGTTTCGTTCTAGTCGATCAGTAGTGGAGCCCAGTTGGGGTCGATCGGGACCTTTGTCGCATTTGGGGACCTTCTTTTATTTTGGTTCCATAGTCGGACCACGATTGTATCTGTATGATGTAATGCTTTATTCATGTAATTGTGTGAAGTGGCGATTGTAAGCCAACTATGTATCCTTTCCCTTTATGTATTACATGGGTTGTGTAAAGATTACCTCACTTGCGACATTGCTTTCAATGTGGTTATGCCTCTAAGTCGTGCTTCGACACGTGGGAGATATAGCCGCATCGAGGGCGTTGCAAGTTGGTATCAGAGCCTTCCCCGACCTTAGGAGCCCCATTGCTTGATCGTTTTTAGCGGCCGAGTTGTGTCTAGAAAAATGTTTTGAGTCATTTAGGAATTATATATCGGAGAGTTAGGAATTCTTTTTACTTCCCAGTCTCCTCATCGCTCTGGTAAGGCATCCTGACGTAGAGTTTTGACTCTTCTCTTCTCAAATTTCCCTTAAAAAATTTTAGGATCACGCGGGTATCTTGGAATCGTTCTGATGGTTTTATGATGAGAACATTGTCTTGGTGCCTCCTGTCAGGGGTTTAGTGGAAGTGTCCCGGGGAGTTGAGCTCTGAGATGTTGTCATCATAATTTTATCATTGCAGTTCTGGAATACCTGAGTTTAGTACGCCGACATCGAAAATCTCTTTTATGCAGTTCGTTGGTGAGATAACCTCGACGCCACCCAGTACTGGGGCGGGAGTTCGGGAGTATCGCCATAACTTGTATAATGGATGCTTTTCGAAGGTTGAGGTAGATGGTTTCCGAAGGTTTCTTGGTTATGTGTTGAAGGATGGATACAGCTGGATGTAGGAATTTCTAGTTTGGGTGAGATATTATGCTTCCCCTATATCCCCAACACCTGATTGCATAACCGGAAAGTTTCGGGAGTTTCATAGGTGGGAATTCAAGTAGCTCTTAGGATATCTTTCCGACAGATGTATGATATGAAATTGGGGTTTGACGTCTAGTGGTTCACCTATTCACGGTCGATTTTACAGTGGTCTCGTTGTGTCTTAAAGAGTCCTTGGCTATGCTGACTCGGGGACGCTTCGTATGTCATGTACACTGCCTTGTACATGATGGTGCTGTACGATCGAGCCCGTGTAGGCCCCACTACGAAAACTTCGGACGAAATCTCTATCATATGTTTGTTTCGGCTTATTTTGCAAGCCAATCCTTTGTTTTGTTTTGAGTTGTGGTATTCGAGTTGCTTCGAAGTCAAATGTTGATTCCATACCTTTCCTAAATGGTGTCCTCATACTCCGATGTGGATACCAATCCTTCTTGATCATCAAGATTTTCTTTCCAATCCTTTTCAACCGGCGTGTTTTCTCTTCAAGTGGATCCGATCATTTCAACATCCGCTAGATCAAGTATCAGTTCTTCTCAACAGTGTTTGTTTCATCTATTCCAAATTGTCTTTGTTTTTCCCACCCTCCCTCCCTTGTTTTTCTTCAGGGATTCAGTTTTTCCTAATCAACTATCCGTCTTATTCATGTAAAGCCTCTTCTTTCTTTTCAATCAATGTTCTTACCCGGCGATGCTCATGAAGATTGTAACGGAGTTTTAGTTCACCATTATTCATTCTTTTTCTTCTCCGGTGGAACCAATTCAAGCTTTCGGTGTTGATCATATTCTTTTACGTATTTCAATGTTTTCTCATGCTGGTGCAATTCTTAATCGTTCACCTCTCGCTATTCTATTATTCCGGAGTGCTCAAGATATCTCGAAGATTCACGTTTTCCACTCTGCATTCGTTCAAGATCTTTCGAGGTTGTTATCTCATTCTAGCCATTTAATTCAACCGGTGCAATCTCTCCTTCAAATCGTTCAACGGTGTTTCTCTTGAGTGGGCCCTAACCCACAGGTCTTTTCCCAGGATCTTACCCGACTCTTCTTATTTTCCCGGAGGTATTCTCAAATTCTTTTCGAAGTTTGACGTAAGAATGATTTTCATCAGTCAAGTGCCTTTCTCCAAGATCTTATAATTCTTTTCATCGTTGGCTCAACCTCTTCGTTTTGATTCTTTCGGAGTGCCTAAATAATTCGGTGGTGTTTTCTCATCGTCATTCTCAGATTTTGAAGACCGAAGAAGAGTTTCTCTTTAATCTTGTTCCATTCCCTTCAAGATTCGTGATTCTAGCTTGTTCCCATCCTCTCATAATTATTTTTCGATTGTGAGAATTCTTTTCACCTATCCGGTGTAATTCAGGAGCCTTTTCAGTTTGTTCATCCGGAGCCCATCGTCTAAGATTTATTCATTCTCAGCTTTAAGATATCATTCTCCAAATCTTACCGGTGTATCATTCAAGTATTCTCTTATCAGCTCGTGATCTCTTTGTTTCATTTGTATCTAAATTCTCTCAAGCATCTCCGTTCATTTGCTAATTCTTCCCGGTGTTTCTTTATCTTACTCCGTTCATTTTCAATTCTTACGGTGGTTCGTTCAAGATTTCTCTTCTTTATCAATTTATTCGTTGCTTCCTAATCCTACCGGTGGTTCGTTCAAGACCTTCTCAAGTTTATGCGATATCTCTCTTAATCCTTTCTATGAGAATAAGTAGTGTGCCAACTCCGTTGATTGTCATCAATTTAATTGGTGATGGATAAGCATAATGTAATTCTTATTCTTGTTTCATCTAGATGTTAATCTTTTCTCCCGGAGTTTGTTCACGATGATTAAATTCTTGATTTCTTTTGTTCATCTTTCCTTTCCCGGAGTTCCAACCTCTTTCAATTATATCACCATGGAGATTCTTCTAAATCATCGCAAGACTTCGCTTGTGTTTTCAACTTCTCTTTCCTTTTGTTTGATCATCCTTTTATTACCGGAGTTCCTCATGGTGGTTTGTCAAGGATTCTTTTCATTCTTTAATTGTTCTTCAAGATATCTCTCGAAGCTATGACCCGCCAAGATATACTTCAAGCTGTCTTCATTTTGTAACCCGGAGTTCATTCTTTCTTCCGTATTATTGAAGGTGGTGTTATGTCATTCTTGATAATTTGAGTTCGTGTTTCATGTTTCACATGTTATTAAGAATGAGGTATTTTAAATCCATCAATCTCGTCATTGGAGTTATCTTGGGTTATATTTCACCTTAAGCCTTCCCTAAGGATGGTTGTTATTATGGTGCTCATATATGATCCAAGTTTTTCATCTATCCTCCCGGTGAAATAAGTTCTCGTCCTCTTGTTCATATCAATCCAATATATCGTTTCCGTTAGTGGCAGATTCTCAACTCTTGGTTTTGAGATGTTTTCAATAAGCCCAGTTCAAGCCTATCTTTTCGTTGTGGGTTTTCCAACAACTCCGTTCTAGCTTTTGTTGTAAGCGTGCTACCTCAAGACCTTATTCAATTCCTTTTCTTTTCAACCGGAGTGCTTCCCGAATTTTGGTTTTTCCTTGATCCCCTTCCTTAACCGGAGTGTTTTTCTATATATATCTTCCCTTCAACCTCAAGGGTTCGCAATGCTCTTTGTCCCTCGTTTCTAACGGAGTGTTTTCGGCCTAGTTCACCTTCGTGGTATTCTTTTCTCGAATTTGTTCAACCTCGCAAGGTTCTTTGGTTTCACTCGTTTGTCAAAGAAGCAACTTAGTTTACCTCTCCACTTTCTCTTCCGCTTTCCCTCCAGTGCCATTCTAGATCTCGGGACGAGATCCTCTCGTAGTGGTGGAGTGTTGTAACGCCCCGAGACCGATGTGCCAGGTGTCCGCCAGTTATTCGCTGTTGTTGCCTTGTCATTTGCTTGCATGTGCATCTTATCATGTCATCATGTGCATTGCATCATCATGTTTTCAAAACTTGCATCCGTCCCGGCCTCCTCGTTTCTTCGTTGTCCATTCTGAGCCCAACCACACTTGCGCGCGCCCGCGGCATGTCCGAAATATTATTCTATAAGTGGCCGAAAAATGTTGTCGGAATGGGATGAGAATTGACGTGTGGTCTTATTATAGTGTAGATAGACCGCCTGTCAAGTTTCATCGCATTCGGAGATCGTTTGATGCCCCAACGGATAACTATAGCAGCAGTATAGCCAGTCTAACGTCGGACGTTTTCGGTCTCCTGAAACAGATGCCGGGCCTCTCTCTCTCTCCTCTTCTCTCAGACCAACCCGCTCTTCACAATCCGCCAGACCCAACCTAACCTCTCTTGTCAGCCCGCGGCCCTCCTCGCGCGCGTCCGAAAATTGTCCCGGACCCGACCCGGGCAGTCGTCACCGTTGTGTCCGGATCATCCCCAAACATCTACAAAACGTCACCCTTTTCTTATTTGGACTTCCTAGCTATTTTATTCGCGATCGTCCGATTGCAATCGGAGGGACCAAATACCCCTAACCAAAATCCTCGTTGCTATATAAACAGATCAAACCCCTAGCCCTAGCATGTCCCATCCGTCCATTCCGCCCGCCGCCGCCAGCCCACCTGGTCTCCTCCTCGGCTTCCTCACTGAGCCAACCACCATCCATCCCGATCCACCTCCCTCCAACCAGCCTCCGACCACCTCCCTGGGTTTCCGTGTAGCCCAAATCGCAGCAGCCAACAACATCCTCCTACCCGAGCAAGCACGGCCATGGCCACGCCCACCGAAGCTCTGCACCACCCCAAGCTACTCTACCTCCGGTGTCGTCCCGCTCATCCCGGCCTCCTCTACGCCCGGAGCTCTCCTAGCCGTGCATCTCCTCCTCGTTCCCGACGAAGCCCCGTCCTCCCGAGCTCTCCCGCAGGCAGCCCCGCGCCCGATCCAGGCGGGATCGAGGCGACCACCTCATGCACGCCGAGTCCAATCGTTGGACCAGCTCCACCACCAGGTGGCACCTCTCCTTCTCTTTTCCTTCTTCCCCTGGTGCTTCTCTCCCTCTTTAATCTGCACGCTGTTTTTCTAATTCTCCGTTGCCTCTATGGTTTGCAGAGGCCGAAGCCGACGCCGCCATGCGAGCCTTTCTCAAGCTCCACCCGCCCCGGATCCACGTCCTCCGGCTCCCCCCATGTAACCTCCGTCCCCCGCGCTCAGATCTGGCCATCCCTGGCGAGCTCCTCCTCCCGTTCCCGTCGCGCCGCCGTCGCCAGGACTCCTGCCGCGTCGCTGCTGCCTTCGTTGACAGCGCCAGCTCCCTTGCTTCAGGAATGAGACAACCAACGCCAAGTCCCACATCGTTGTTGACCGCGTCCCTGTTCGCCTGGAGCCAGCGCCAGAGCGCCCCAAGGCCCAGCCTGCCTCCTCCCTCCAGCGCCCCAAGGCCCAGCCCAGCATACTCCGCGGCCTGCCCGCACAACCTTGTCCAGCCAAGCACCGTCCGGCCCTAGACCCGCTGTGAGAACCCCCAGCCCTTCCTATGCACTAATGGGCCAACCAGTTTCAGCCCGTGGATGTTTTGTTTTTTTCAGTCTCTGTGATTTTAGCTAATTTCCAGGAAATTACAGTTTTACAGTTTAGCCCCCTAGTTTCATGCATTTAGTAACTCACAAATGGTGCATCATATTAAAATAAACTTAATATGAAAAATGCTTAGAATTGCATCTAGTTTCATAATATGTCATCTTCATCCATGTTTAAAATGTTTAAAAATTTTGTTTGCATTAATTTGCTCCTATGTCATGCTAAAATGATTTAATTCATAACTATTCAACCGTAGCTCCGATTTAAATAATCTTTATATGTAAATGGGGTAGAATTTTGCCTAGTTTGACATGGTGGCATCATCTTGCATGTTTAATACCTATAAAATATGGTCTAGGACAGAACAGGACCTAACCTAATATATGCACATGAGGAGTTTCCGGATTGTTGTTTTGTTGTTCCGGCCTCATTTAAACTTGCCTAGATTAGATAGTTTCATCATGCTGCACCTTCTTGCCATGCTAACAACATTTAATATTGTTGGGTACATAAACGAGATCGAACTAAATAATTGATGTGGTGCTCCGTCAATATGCAACTCGTTGCATATTGAGCTCCACTTAATTTGTAGGATTGTTTGTGCACTTTGTCATGCCATGCTTCATTAAACCGGACATGCATCATACTCGATTGTGCATCATGCCATGATTATGTGTTGGTTGTTTACTATGTTGTTTGCTCCTTTCCGGTGTTGCTTCTTCGGATTGGTTCCGATAACGTTGCGTTTGTGAGGACCCGTTCGTCTACGTCCGTTTGTCTTCTTCATGGACTCGTTCTTCTTCCTTGCGGGATCTCAGGCAAGATGATCATACCCTCGAAATCACTACTATCTTTGCTTGCTAGTTGCTCGCTCTTTTGCTATGCCTATGCTGTGATACCTACCACTTGCTTATCATGCCTCCCATATTGTTGAACCAAGCCTCTAACCCACCTTGTCCTAGCAAACCGTTGGTTGGCTATGTTTCCGCTTTGCTCAGCCCCTCTTATAGCGTTGTTAGTTGCAAGTGAAGATTGAAGTTTGTTCCTTGTTGGAACATGGAGATGTTGTTCCTTGTTGGAACATGTTTACTTGTTGGGATATCACTATATATCTTATTTAATTAATGCATCTATATACTTGGTAAAGGGTGGAAGGCTCGGCCTTATGCCTGGTGTTTTGTTCCACTCTTGCCGCCCTAGTTTCCGTCATATCGGTGTTATGTTCCCGGATTTTGCGTCCCTTATGCGGTTGGGCTATAATGGGAACCCCTTGACAGTTCGCCTTAAGTAAAGCTCTTCCAGCAATGCCCAACATTGGTTTTACCATTCCCCACCTAGCCTTTTCTTTCCCTTGGGTTCTGCAGACTCAAGGGTCATCTTTATTTTAACCCCCCTGGGCCAGTGCTCCTCTGAGTGTTGGTCCGACCGAGTAGACTGTGGGGCCACCTCGGGGCAACTTGAGGGTTGGTTTTACTCGTAGGATGTCTCATCTGAGTGTGCCCTGAGAAAGAGATATGTGTAGCTCCTATCGGGATTTGTCGGCACATTCGGGCGGTGTTGCTGGTTTAGTTTTACCCTGTCGAAATGTCTTGTTGTACCGGGATACCGAGTCTAATCGGAATGTCTCGGGTGGAGGTCTATTCCTTCGTTGACCGTGAGAGCTTGTGATGGGCTAAGTTGGGACACCCCTGCAGGGATTGAACTTTCGAAAGCCGTGCCCGCGGTTATGGGCAGATGGGAATTTGTTAACGTCCGGTTGTAGAAAACCTGAAGTCGACCTTAAATTAAAATGAATCAACCGCGTGTGTAACCGTGATGGTCTCTTTCCGGTGGAGTCTGGGAAGTGAACACGGTTGTTGGAGTTATGCTTGGCGTAGGTTGCTATAGGATCACTTCTTGATCATACTTTTATCGACCATGCTTTGCCTTCTCTTCTCGCTCTCTTTTGCGTATGTTAGCCACCATATATGCTAGTCGCTTGCTGCAGGTCCACCTCATACCTTTTACCTTACCCATAAGCTTAAATAGTCTTGATCGCGAGGGTGCGAGATTGCTGAGTCCCCGTGACTCACAGATACTTCCAAAACCAGCTTCCAGGTGTCGATGAGTTCGTGCAGATGATGCAACCAAGCTCAGGAGGAGATCGATGAAGACCTTGTCCTTTATGTTGTTTTGTTCTAGTCGATCAGTAGTGGGGCCCAGTTGGGGTCGATCGGGACCTTTGTCGTATTTGGGGTCCTTCTTTTATTTTGGTTCCGTAGTCGGACCGCGATTGTATCTGTATGATGTAATGCTTTATTCATGTAATTGTGTGAAGTGGCAATTGTAAGCCAACTATGTATCCTTTCCCTTTATGTATTACATGGGTTGTGTAAAGATTACCTCACTTGCGACATTGCTTTCAATGCGGTTATGCCTCTAAGTCGTGCTTCGACACATGGGAGATATAGCCGCATCGAGGGTGTTACAATTATATATGTGAATTATGCAATGTTATGTTGTTACAAGGCATTATGTATGTGAATTATGCAATGCCATGTTGTTTAGGCAAGCATCATATATGTGAATTATATCATGTCATCCTTTTTTGTATTTCTCATTTCTTTTGTCGACAATGTTTGTATATTCAACTGCTCTTCCTGTGCATCAGCCATTTGAATTGGTGATGGAGAAATCTGGAGTGAAAACAAGGTCTTCAGAGCAGACAATGCTACCTGCTGAAGAAGATATCTTGCTGGTTACAGATAGCTCTTCAGAGGAGGATTTAGAGGCAGATGACCAGTCCTATTATCCCCCTGAGGTGTATGATCAAACTTGGCAGGGTTATATTACTCATATAATGCATATGTTGTATTGCAATGCTTAGTTTTTACATCATATGCACAATATTGAATGCCATCTCCTTAGTTGACACATCATATATGCGATTGCCCTCTGCTCACTTCCTTAATATAAAAATCATATATTTGAATTATGTCATGCCATGATGTTTACATAGACAGCATGTATCTAAATTATGGCATGCCAACCCATTTTCTAAAGACATAATATAGTTATATCATCTCATCATGTTTACATAGTCATCATATTTTAAGTTATGTCATTCTATCCGTGAATTATATCATGCCATAATGTTTCCATCGATGGCATGTTTGTGATTTATGGCATGCCAACCACTTTAATAGACACATCATATAGTTATATCATGTCATCATGTTTACATAGTCATCATATTTTGAAGTATGTCATTCTATCCTGTTTAGTTAGCCATCATACATGTGAAATTGTGTCATGTTATCCTGTTTAATTAGCCATCATATATGTGAAATTATGTCCTGCTATTCTGTTTGCTTAGACAACATAAATATGAATTATTTCATGCCCTGTTTTCTTCCCTACTATCCATTGCACCTGTCTATCTTACATTGTCTGTACATTCAATTACTTTTCTTGTTTATCAGCCATTTCAATTGGAGGGAGTGATGGCAGTATCTGTGGGAGTAAAAACACGGTCTTCAGAAAAGATCGTGCTACCTGTCGATGCAGATAGAATCACAGTTGTACTTGCCCAAGAACCAGCCCCACCACACATAACCCACACTCATGCAGATTGTACCCATACCCAGTTGGACAGAGAACCAGCTACACCTCTTCTAACCCCAACTGTCGGTGTCAAAATCGGCGGATCTCGGGTAGGGGGTCCCGAACTGTGCGTCTAGGCCGGATGGTAACAGGAGGCAGGGGACACGATGTTTTACACAGGTTTGGGCCCTCTTGATGGAGGTAAAACCCTACGTCATGCTTGATTAATATTGATGATATGGGTAGTACAAGAGTAGATCTACCACGAGATCAGAGAGGCTAAACCCTAGAAGCTAGCCTATGGTATGATTGTTGTTCGTCCTACGGACTAAAACCCTCCGGTTTATATAGACACCGGAGAGGGCTAGGGTTACACGGAGTCGGTTACAATGGTAGGAGATCTACATATCCGTATCGCCAGGCTTGCCTTCCACGCCAAGAAAAGTCCCTTCCGGACACGGGACGAAGTCTTCAATCTTGTATCTTCATAGTCCAGGAGTCCGGCCGAAGGTATAATTCGGCTATCCGGACACCCCCTAATCCAGGACTCCCTCGGTAGCCCCTGAACCAGGCTTCAACGACAACGAGTCCGGCGCGCAGATTGTCTTCGGCATTGCAAGGCGGGTTCCTCCTCCAAGTACTTCATAGAAGATTTTGAACACAAAGGTAGTGTCCGGCTCTGCAAAATAAGTTTCCACATATTGCCATAGAGAGAATAATATTTACACAAATCTAATCTGCTGACGTATTCCGTAGCGTGACATCACACCACGGCCAAGTCTTTATTCGAATCGTTTTACTATCCCACCTTAGCGCGTTTAGCGAGGCAGTTTCCTTGGCACGCCTTGTCAAAGCAGAGATCGTGTCCCCTTATTCCGGGATTCTCATCAATACGGGCATGGGTAACCCAACCGTACCCGTTGGTATGTTTCCCCGATCAAAGGCGAGTCCCAAACGGTCATGGGGAGGGCCCTTGGTATTCAACCTCTTATAAAGAGACCAAGGCCTTACTCCTTTCTTTCAATCTCAAATGAGCTCGCCCTTCACCTCGAGTTCCAACACCCAAGGCTCCAGATTTCAGGTGCTTCGGACCTTCAACAATGTCCGGTTCCGACCTTCGAGGCCGATGGATGCCCTCCTCCGTCATGGAGGAGGACGTGCTGAAGTTGAGAGAGGCCAGGTTCTTCACCGGAGAAATATCGCATAGGTTGCCTGCTCAAGGGCAGGTCATTCCCACTCCCAAGCCTGGTGAGAGTGTGGTGTTCATGTCTCACTTCCTTTGGGGGCTAGGCTTCCCGACGGATCCCTTCGTGAGGGGGCTCATGTTTTATTATGGGCTGGAATTTCATGACTTAGCTCCGGAGTCCATCCTCAATATTTCCTCATTCATCGTTGCGTGTGAAGCCTTCCTCCGTATTACTCCTCACTTCGGACTATGGCTCAAGACCTTCAAAGTAGAGCTGAATATGATCGAGGGACGGCACGCGGAGTGCGGAGGTCCTTTTATAATCAAGAATGCTGGTGCTCCATGGCCCGAGGGCTCTTTTCAAGGGGAGTCCAGCTTATGGCAACGAGAGTGGTTTTATATCACAGCTCCCAGGAGCACCAAGTGGGTGGCGCTGCCTGCTTTCCGCTCGGGTCCCCTGTCACGACTGGCATCATGGGTCAATAAGGGGCTGGACTGGGGGTCGGCAAAGGACGTGCCCCTGTTGCAGGGCCGCATCCGAGATCTCCTAGAAAGAGACATCAGTCTGGTCGTGGTGACGCAGTTATGTTAATTCACCGAGTTCTGCCCTGCAAACGTCGCCCCCTCTGCCTGTGGGAGTTCAACCCGGAGGGACCATGAGTTCTCCAACATTTTCTTGGCATGATGCCTGTGGAGATGTACAAATCGTTCTTCAGACCACAAGTAGTGTGTCCGAATTCTACGGAGGACGCAGGTCTGAGCTGCAATCGTCCAGATACACAAGTAAGTAGCCTTGTGCCCGGACTCGCTATCCGTATATTTATCATAAAATTGCCCCTAAAAGAGATGTCCTTTAAACAGGAGTGGATAGCGCAAGCAAAGTTAATCAGGTGTCCGGCCCCTCTCCCCGAGACCACGCCGGGTCCCGTGCTAGTCAGGATGTTGGAGGTTGTGCCTTCAAAGGAAAGCGAGGGAGGGGACAAGGAAGCTATAGCCTCCTCGAAGGAGGTTGTCTGGAAGGGAGGAATCAAAAATTCCTCTCCTCAGGGGAAGAAGAGGACCGCCCCTGAAGACCCGGAGACCATGGCCTCAAAGCGGGGGAAGAAATCTTCGCCAGAGGGTCCTGTGCTGGGGGATGCTTCGGCCGAATTATGCCCTCAAGGGGATCAGCCCTCCACCGGGCCGTAAGTAGAGAGGAGTTTTCTTTTTAAGAAACGAGAGAAATCCTTGCTTTATATCTGAGAAAAGTAATCGAAAATTTACCTTGTAGCTCGGACCTTAGCCCTTCTCAGCAGAGCTCGTCTTCGGGGGATCTTCTTCTGGAGATGATGGAGAGCGGAACGCCTCCCCCTGCCGTACCGCCTTGCGAGGCGGGCGACCCTGAGGTATCGTCGCAGAGGGTTTCTCCGAATCCGGCAGGGCCGGAAGGTAGTCATATGGCCCCCAAAAGCCCTCCGCATCCGGCCTTCGAAAAGGGCCATCGGACGAGTCCGGCGCCGTCTGGTGCGTGGTCGGAGGAGCTGAAGGATCTGCTAGGGCAAGCATCTATCTTAGAGGAGCACC
The DNA here is from genome assembly GCA_034509565.1 of Triticum monococcum. Classification (NCBI taxonomy): domain Eukaryota; kingdom Viridiplantae; phylum Streptophyta; class Magnoliopsida; order Poales; family Poaceae; genus Triticum; species Triticum monococcum. The sequence continues at coordinate 152,600,865 of CM067843.1, read as the reverse complement.
GTGCATTGATGGGTACGGTGATTGAGAGGATTTCATCCGCGGAGAGCGGATTGCACGAGGCCGTCAGGAGTTTACTGACAGGTTTTGAGGTACGCGAAATAATGTACCCTTTTTGGACAGTTGCGCATAAATAAGATGCGCCATGTGTAGATAATAGCCCCTGAGACTCTGTGTGTTGTCAAAAGTGACGGCGCGCAGAGGATCATAATCCCAAGTCTAATATGCCGCCTTCATACGTAGGTGGCGAAGTGTCCGGTGGCAAGCCGGACTGATGAATTTGCCGAGCTAAAGCGGCAACTTGACGTGGAAGATGCTGACATCGCGCTTGTCAACAAGCGGCTTGACGAGGCACAAGGTATGTAATTCCTCCGGCGGCACCTGGTAAGAGGAGCTTTATGCCAGTATCTTACAATGTGTGCGCTTGATGCAGATGGTGCTGCTGCCATGGAGAATCTTCGGGCGGAACTTGCCCGAGCCAAGGAGCAAGCCAGGAAAAGTGATGCGGCCGCCGAAGAGGCAATTGAAGAGCTGAAAGCCGAACAGGCTGCTCACTGTAGAAGCAAGAAGGAAATGGCTGAGATGGCCGTGAAGCTGAAGAACGCTGCTGACCGTTGCAAGCTTCTTGAAAAAGAAGATCGGGCGGAACAGACGGACCTGGAGAAGGCCGTTTCCGATGCCAAGGATGCTCGCTCTGCAATGAGAGCTATGAAGGAGGAGCTGCGTCAGGACGGAGAGATCACGGCTGGAAAGCCCTTTATGCTGCGGAGGAAGTTCTGTGATCCTAAACATGCTCCATTAGACCGGATGTGGAGTACGGTGGACACCTATCTAGATTTGGCAGCGAGTGCCGCAGATGCGGCCGAACACTTCCGAGATAAAGAAGATTGCGAAGTGGAAAAGCTCTTTTGGTCGCAGTTTCACAATCCGGGGCGTCCACTATCATTAGCCGATCATTTGGCTGAATGGGCCGAGCTAAATAGGTTGTCCGTACACGCCATGAAGTATGTCATGAGTCATCTGTGGCCGGAGAGGCCAGAGCCGAAAAGTTATTTCAACTTAGTGCAGCAGTTCCTTGGGGCGGTGCAGCATGTCAATGCGATGAAGAGGTCAGCGTGCATAGAGGGTGCGCGGATGGCTCTTGCCCGTGTGAAGACATACTGGGCGGAAATGGAGGCCACCATTATTGCATCCCCAGACTCGGATGGAAGCCGAGTACCTGCCAAGCACTATTTTCAGGAATTTCTCCAAGGCGCTCGTTTAATAGAGACGTAGTGCTCGAAGGATACTATATTCGAATAGCATATATTATTGTAAAACAATATTTTGATAAATTGTAGAAGCTTTTTATACTTGTGCCTGCAAGTATTATAATACCTCATGTGCGGCCGTTTAACATATATGTATATATAATCTGAAAGATGGCAGTCATCGGCTTCAGCCCCCACACACATAATGTGGGGGTGTTCGCAGAAGGCGCATTTTCACACTTGGTCCAACGTCTTGGTCCTACAAAGGAGGTGATAGTGCAGCGAACTAGGCAATCGGACTATGATGCTTTACCACTTTCACTTAGCCATAGGAGTTTGACAGTGAGGCTACTTATATAGCCCCTGGTGGCGCCTGCACTCGCCCGAACTCGGGGCGCGTATGTGCCTGGCCGGGAGGCGACCCTTCGTTAATGCGGAGGAATCCTAAAGATTCAGGTAAGTCATCGAGTGGTTGACCAGTCTCACGCTATATCATGACAGTCAGTTTTCGGCTTTCTCTACTGAGGTGCTCGCCTGGCCGAACCGGGGCACAATCACAGTAGTTCTCCTGGTGCCGCCTTAGCCGATAGAGCGGAACGTAAGGTAGCAAAACACAGGAGCCGGGCAAACCCAACATTTGACCAAAGACATGATTCGGAGCTGATGCATATAAGGCCAAACTCGCGACGCCGAACACTCCCTAAGGTATTCGGTCTTTATGAGGGCGGGCGGGATAACACCCTTAGTAATAAGCCCCTAGTGTCCAGCTACGCGCAAAACTCTGACGTGGCCACATGCCAAAACGCCAGCCTCCTCCTTGCTTATACCAAGAAACCAGGGGATGTGTATCAACAAGAGACAGTAAAAAAGGTTTATGTAGGGTCTTAATCTGAAAAGAATCCTTGGAACGGGTCCCTACTGCACGTCTGCGCATGTGTCTCTGTTGTGCCGTATCCTGGACGGGCGTAGCACGGTGTTCATCTGTAAAAGAGAGGAACTTAGTTTAGGAAAGATCGTGCCGAACATGAGTTATACTAAATAAACGAAGTATAAATCAAAATGGGTAAAATTGAGCTTTATTGTCTCTTGTTTTATATGTGCAGAGCCCCTAGTACAGGGGTATGTTTATTCCGGACTCGTCTAGCCGTGTCCGTGGTCTTGACGACCTGTTTAGGTGCTTTGGCTAGTGAAGCCGCTTTATTGTGGGGCTGTCAAGGTAGCCGCACTATCTTCCGCACGAGGGGAACACTCAATGTTTTCCCTTTAATGAGATGATACCTCGTGGACCGGGCATCTTAAGCGTAAGAGATGCATAATGCGGTATTGTGTTAAAGCGGGCGAAAGCTTCGCGTCCCAGCAGTGCTTGATAGCTACTTGAGAATGGGGCGATGTGGAAAGTTAGCTGTTCGCGATGGAAGTTGTCGTGGGAGCCGAACATAACTTCTAGCCAGAGATAACCCATGCAACGGGCATCCAGGCCTGGCATTACCCCTTGAAAGGAGGTTTTGCTATGGCGAATTTTTGTTGGGTCTATCCCCATGTTGCGGATTGTGTCCTGGTATAACAGGTTTAGACCACTGCCGCCATCCATCAGGACATTTGTAAAGTGGAGTCCGCCGTCGATTATTGGATCTAATACCAAGGCAGTCCAGCCTGCGTTCCGGATACTTCTAGAGTAATCCTGATGGTCGAAGGTGATCGGTTTTAACAACCATTGGCGAGACTCCTTTGGGATAGGCCGTATGGCGCGTATCTCGGTTGGCGCCATTCTGTTCGTCACGTGAAGTAAGTTTACTGTTTTGACTTCTTGTGGGAAATCCTTTTGTTTCCTGGTGCTCTGCTTGTGGGGTTCATCGTCGTCCTCACTTGGTGTGTCAAGCCCCTTGTGTTCGGCATTGAGTTTGCCGGATTGCTTGAAAACCCAACAATCTCTGTGGGTATGGTTCGCCGGCTTCCTGGGAGTACTGTGTATTTGACATATCTTGTCCAAGATTTTGTTTAAGTTGGATAGCTCGTCCCTGTTATCCTTGAGGGGCGGCTTTCTCTGATTCTGTCGTGAGCTTTTGAATCCGGCGTTGACCGCCGTGCTCTTTGGGCTGTTTCCCTTATTCCGGCGCTGGTCCTTGCTGCGTCGGGGTTTTTCGTTTCCATCCCTAACTTAGGATGTACTTGGGTCGCTGGTGCTACATCTTGCCAACCAGTTGTCCTCTCCTGCGCAAAAGCGGGTCATGAGGCTTGTTAATGCGGCCATTGTTCTTGGCTTTTCTTGGCCAAGGTGTCTGGCGAGCCACTCGTCTCGAACGTTATGCTTAAAAGCTGCTAGGGCTTCGGTGTCCGGACAGTCGACTAACTGATTCTTTTTAGTAAGAAATTTGTTCCAGAATTTCTGGGCTGACTCTCCGGGCTGTTGAGTTATGTGACTGAGATCATCTGCATCTGGAGGGCGGACATAGGTCCCTCGAAAATTTGCCCGGAAAGCATCCTCAGCTCTTCCCAACTTCCAATGGTGTTTTCGGGAAGGCTTTTGAGCCAATGCCGGGCTGGCCCTTTAAGCGTGAGGGGTAAGTATTTTATGGCGTGGAGGTCATCTCCTCTGGCCATGTGTATGTGGAGGATATAATCCTCGATCCAGACCCCAGGTATGTTGTTCCATCGTACACCTCTATGTTTACGGGCTTGAATCCCGCTGGAAATTCATGGTCCAGCACCTCATCGGTGAAACATAGGGGGTGTGCAGCACCCCTGTATTTGGGTGTGTCATGATGTTCGGATATTTGTTGTGTTGCATTGCTTACTAGAGCTTGCTTTCTTGGCCCGTAGATAGATTTGGCTGGGCCATCTTTTTGATACGGATCCTTTGGTGGATCCCGTGTAGGCTTGTGTGCGTCGCCGCTTGCCGCTCCATGCTGGCCATGCGGTCGTCTATCCGACTAGGTGGCTTTCCTTTTTTTGACTGCGGGGGCTCTAAGGCCTCCTCGTCAAATTCAGGCAGTAACTTCGCTTTGGATAGCTTTTTGTGCGGCGACTGTCGCCATATTTGTCTGCGGTGTTGCGTACTTTGCTCCATCTGATTCTGAGTGCATCTTCCGCAGTTTTGAGCTTCCGCTTCTGCTTTTTCAGGCTACGCGCAGTGGTGACGAGCCCTTCGTGGAGGTACTTCTGGTCCATGAGCCTATCTGGCGTAAGGTCGTCCGGACTGTTGTTTTCGCCGGGGACGGGGTGTTCGGTTTGTTTATCCAAGTTGCCCTGTTCGGACGGTTGCTCGAAGGCATGTTCGTTGTCCGCCGGCTCGTCCTGCTCTATGGCTGGGTCTGTATGGCTGCTGTCTCTGTCGAGGCGGGGCTTGGAGCGGCACTTACATCGCCGCTTTGATTTCTTTTCTAGTGAACGATCCCTTGTTGCATCCCTGTGTTCCTCGTTGTCGCTTCCTTTGGGTGTGTCCACCATGTATACATCATGAGATGAGGTGGTTGTCCAGTGCCTTATAGGCGTTCATTCATGTTCATCTCCTACATCGTCGTCCATACCGTTGATGTCTTCGAAGTCGAAGTCGAGCACGTCGTTTAAATTATCGACAGTGGCTACGAAGTGGGTGGTGGGTGGGCTTTGAATTTCTTCATCATCCGCATCCCAACCTTGTTGACCATAGTCCAGCCAGGGCTCTCCTGATAAAGAGAGAGACTTTAGTGAATTCAGAATATCACCGAAGGGTGAGTGCTGAAAGATGTCCGCGGCGGTGAACTCCATGATCGCCGCCCAATCGGGTTCGATCGGTAGGGGCGCGGAGGGCTCGGAGTCTGGAGAGAAGTCCGGCTCCTTGGAGTCACGGGCTTCGCAGAGAATAGGGCTGGTGTTCGGCTCGATCGCCATAGAGATTTCAGCCCCCGAGGCGGTGTCCAACCACCCATCCTCGATTGGCGTAGTTGGCTCCGAATTAAGGGTCGGAGCTGATGCGGGTGCGGCCTCCAGGGCACTGTTCGGTGGCAGAGCTAGATCATGCCCATCATGATAGTGCGGCGCACTCGGCTGCGGCTCGAATCCGTCGAAGATCAAGTCTCCGCGGAGGTCCGCTGTGTAGTTTAAACTTCCAAATCTGACCTGACGGCCAGGGGCGTAGCATTCGATCTGCTCCAGATGGCCAAGCGAATTGGCCCGTAGTGCAAAGCCACCAAATACGAAGATCTGTCTGGGGAAAAAAGTCTCACCCTGGATCGCATCGTCGTTGATGATCGGAGGAGCCATCGGGCCTAAAAGCGACGACACAGAGGAACTCTCAGTGAAAGCACCAATGTCGGTGTCAAAATCGGCGGATCTCGGGTAGGGGGTCCCGAACTGTGCGTCTAGGCCGGATGGTAACAGGAGGCAGGGGACACGATGTTTTACCCAGGTTTGGGCCCTCTTGATGGATGTAAAACCCTACGTCCTTCTTGATTAATATTGATGATATGGGTAGTACAAGAGTAGATCTACCATGAGATCAGAGAGGCTAAACCCTAGAAGCTAGCCTATGGTATGATTGTTGTTCGTCCTACGGACTAAAACCCTCTGGTTTATATAGACACTGGAGAGGGCTAGGGTTACACAGAGTCGGTTACAATGGTAGGAGATCTACATATCCGTGTCGCCAAGCTTGCCTTCCATGCCAAGAAAAGTCCCTTCCGGACACGGGACGAAGTCTTCAATCTTGTATCTTCATAGTCCAGGAGTCCGGCCGAAGGTATATTCCGGCTATCCGGACACCCCCTAATCCAGGACTCCCTCACCAACCCCAGCAGATAGACACCCAGTTCCCGTTGACACAGCACCGTCTCCACCACAGAGCACCCAAACACGAGCAGTTAGTAAGGCAACTGCAGTGCCCAAATCACGAGGACCACCACTCCAAACCCGAAGTCAATGCTTAAAGCAGAAGAAGAATTGTTCTCAGGTCAGGTTCCGTAGCTATGGTTCATACTACTTTGCTCTTGCATCACTGTATTTACTGATACCAACTAATTTCAAATTTGACGGATGCAATTGAAACTCCAATGGTGCAACAGGTATGTTTTAAACCTGTTTCTTCAACATGTTCGGCTGTTTGCTATTGTAACTTGCTCTATGTTGATTTCAGTTTCAATTGAATAAACAGTTATGTTCTCATGCCATGCACATTACAAGTGTTGTTATTGTTGTGTAGTTTCCCACACTTATATTCTGTCTATGCTGATTTGTCTTAAATAGATATGATTCGAACTGTATCTATCTTGATTTGGCAACATAAACTGGAATGATATAGACCATACAGTGACCATACTACATAGATATATGTTTGTTTCATGCTGTTATCCTGTCCACCTTACTACTGAACTGGTTTACCAAAATGAGTTTCATATACTACATTCTAAACCTGAGATGTGTTTGTTTGTTTCTCTTTTAGAACGCGGATAAAATATTGGAGAAGAGTACCCTGTTATGCAATGATAAAGGAAGTAATGCAGATAAGGTTCAAGATAGTGAGACATCCCTGTTGGTCTCCAAGAAAGCTGATAGAAACTATATTGAAGACACTGAGACAACCCCAAAGTCCTGTCTTGATGTAGTGTTCGAGTTACTGGCTACCACTGCTGGCACCAGCTCTTCGAACTCGTTGCCTGAATCAGTTCGACTTCCTGAGTCTCAACTTCAAGTTGAAAGACATCAATCAGATGTTATGCGACAGGAAGCCGAAGGACTAAGGAAGTCCCTGCAGAATTCAGATGCATACTTTTTGGTGCAATAGCAAGCGCTGGAGGACTTAAGCGCCAAACAAGAGAAAGTTAATAAGCTTGCTAAGCATCTTGCCAGCATTATGGGCACCCAGGATATTGTTTCTTGAGCTCTTCTGAAGTGGTTTTAGTTCTGCACTTGTTTTGCTGCGGCGTTTATATGCTGATGTGTTCCCTATATTTGCACTGGTGGCAAACTTTGATGCCCGGTGGATGTAATATGTGTAATAGCCGTGATAGCCTAGTGTAAGTTGCTTGCTTATTTATTTCCTTGTTGTCTTGTTTATTTGTTTGCTTGTAGTCAGTGCAGTTCTTTTTCTGCAGTTTGCTAGTGGCTGCATAACCTATTTTTTTTAAACTAGGCCACAATAACCATGGGCTAATATTTACTGTAGTGACACTGGGCCTCCTACGGGCCATAGAAACAGTGGGCCTTCTACAGGCCGTATAAACAGTGGGCCTTCTACGGGCCATAGAAACAATGGGCCTTCTATGGGTTGTATCATCAATGGGCCTTATATGGGCCATATGATCGACTGGCCAAACATGGGCCAAACAGACCGCATTCTGGCCGTAAACGGGCTAGAGTTGGAATCGTCCGTTCATGGGCCGACCATAACGGGCCATCGTTAATAGGCCGTATTTAATGACGCTATGAAAACGGCCCAACGTATTAACGGACCACAAACGGGCCGACTAAGGGAGTCCTAGATTAGGGGGTGTCCGGATAGCCGGACTATACCTTCGGTCGGACTCCTGGACTATGAAGATACAATATTGAAGACTTCGTCCCGTGTCCGGAAGGGACTTTCCTTGGCATGGAAGGCAAGCTTCGTGATACGGATATGTAGATCTCCTACCATTGTAACCGACTCTGTGTAACCCTAGCCCTCTCCGGTGTCTATATAAACCGGAGGGTTTTAGTCCATAGGACGAAGAACAACCATACCATAGGCTAGCTTCTAGGGTTTAGCCTCTCTGATCTCGTGGTAGATCTACTCTTGTACTACCCATATCATCAATATTAATCAAGCAGGATGTAGGGTTTTACCTCCATCAAGAGGGCCCGAACCTGGGTAAAACATTGTGTCCCCTGCCTCCTGTTACCATCTGCCTAGACGCACAATTCAGGAACCCCTACCCGACATCCGCCGGTTTTGACACCGACATTGGTGCTTTCATTGAGAGTTCCTCTGTGTCGTCACTTTTGGGCCCGATGGCTTCTCCGATCATCAAGAGCGATGCGATCCGGGGTGAGACTTTTCTCCCCGGACAGATCTTTGTATCCGGCGGCTTTGCACTGCGGGCCAATTCGCTTGGCCATCTGGAGCAGATCGAAAGCTACGCCCCTGGCCATCAGGTCAGATTTGGAAGTTTGAACTACACGGCCGACATCCGCGGAGACTTGATCTTCGACGGATTCGAGCCACAGCTGAGTGCGCCGCACTTTCACGATGGGCATGGTCTAGCTCTGCCGCCGAACAGTGCCCTGGAGACTGCACCTGTGTCTGCTCCGACCCCTAGCTCAGAGCCGATCACACCAATCGAGGATGGGTAGTTAGACACCGCCTCGGGGGCTGCAATCTCTACGGCGATCGAGCCGAACACCAGCCCTATTCTCTGCGAAGCCCGTGACTCCAAGGAGTCAGACTCCTCTCCTGACTCCGAGCCCTCTGCGCCCCTACCGATCGAACCCAATTGGGCGCCGATCATGGCACCGCCGCGGACATCTTTCAGCACTCGCCCTTTGGCGATATTCTGAATTCACTAAAGTCTCTCTCTTTATCAGGAGAGCCCTGGCCGGACTATGGTCAGCAAGGTTGGGATGCGCATGATGAAGAAATTCAAAGCTCACCCACCACCCACTTCGTAGCCACTATCGATGATTTAACCGACATGCTCGACTTCGACTCCGAAGAGATCGACGGTATGGACGCCGATGCAGGAGACGATCAAGAACCAGAGCCTATAGGGCACTGGAAAGCCACCTCGTCATATGATATATACATGGTGGACACCCCAAAAGAAGGCAATGGCGATGGAACAGTGGAGGATGACCCCTCCAAGAATCAGCCTAAGCGCCGGCGTCAGCGGCGCCGCTCTAAATCCTGCCAAAGCAAAAACGGTGATTCCGGCATGGGAGATAATAACACCCTGGATAGTGCCGAAGACAACCACCTCCAGCAAGATTCAGCACAGGAGGATGGAGAAGGCAGCCCTCATGAGAGAGCGGCAGATAGAGAGGTCGAGGACGATAATTATATGCCTCCCTCCGAAGACAAGGCAAGCCTCGACGACGACGAATTTGTCGTGACGGAGGATCCCGTCGAACAAGAGCGTTTCAAACGCAGGCTTATGACCACGGCGAGCAGCCTCAAGAAAAAACAGCAACAGCTTAGAGCTGATCAAGATTTGCTAGCCGACAGATGGACTGAAGTCCTTGCAGCCGAAGAGTATGAACTCGAACGCCCCTCCAAGCGCTACCCAAAGCGCAGGTTGCTACCCCAATTAGAGGAGGAAGCACCTAAACCTACATCACCAGCGCATGATGCGGCCGACCGACCACCCCATGGCCGCTATAGAGAGGCCTCTCGGCCCTCCACTCAAGCCGCACCCCGGCACCGCTCAAAAAATTCCAAGGCATGGGAAAATGCGACAGACCTGCGAGATATATTGGAGGACAAGGCAAGGCAAACAAGATCGATCTACGGATCACGTGGGCGCCCCACGGCACGAGATGGTACTCGTCACGCCGGATACAGTAAATCCGGCCGGGCCGAACACAGTAGACAAAGCTCGTTTGAGCCGCGTCGTGATATAGCCCAATATAGAGGCGCCGCACACCCGCTATGCTTCACAGATGAAGTAATGGATCATCAAATCCCTGAGGGTTTCAAACCCGTGAAAATCGAATCATATGATGGCACAACAGATCCTGCGGTATGGATTGAGGACTGTCTCCTTCATATCCACATGGCCCGCGGTGATGACCTACACGCCATCAAATACCTCCCACTCAAGCTTAAAGGACCAGCTCGGCATTGGCTTAACAGCTTGCCAGCAGAATCAATTGGTTGTTGGGAGGACCTGGAAGCCGCATTCCTTGACAATTTCCAGGGCACTTATGTGCGACCACCAGACACCGATGACCTAAGCCACATATTTCAGCGGCCAGAGGAATCGGCCAGACAATTCTGGACATGGTTCCTAACCAAGAAAAATCAAATTGTCGATTGTCCGGACGCAGAGGCCCTAGCAGCCTTCAAGCATAACATCCGCGACGAGTGGCTTGCATGGCACCTAGGATAGGAAAAGCCTAAATCTATGACAGCCCTCACGACACTTATGACCCGCTTCTGCGCGGGAGAAGACAGCTGGCTAGCTCGCAGCAATAACATGACCAAGAGCCCTGGTAATTCGGATACCAAGGACAGCAATGGCAGGTCGCGTCGCAACAAGCAAAAGCGCCACATTAACGGCGACAATGCTGAGGATACGGCAGTTAATGCCGGATTCAGAGGCTCTAAACCCGGTCAGCGGAAAAAGGCATTCAAAAGAAATACTCCGAGCCCGTCCAGTTTGGACCGAATACTCGACCGCTCATGCCAGATACATGGCACCCCCGAAAAACCAGCCAATCACACCAACAGGGATTGTTGGGTGTTCAAGCAGGTAGGCAAGTTAAATGCCGAAAGCAGAGACAAGGGGCTGCATAGAGATGACGAGGAGGAGCCCCGGCCGCCGAACAACAGTGGAAAGAAAGGTTTTCCCCCACAAGTGCGGACGGTGAATATGATATACGCAACCCACGTCCCCAAGAGGGAGCGGAAGCGTGCGCTAAGGGACGTATACGCGATGGAGCCAGTCGCCCCAAAGTTCAACCCATGGTCTTCCTGCCCGATCACTTTTGATCGAAGGGACCACCCCACTAGCATCCGTCATGGCGGATTCGCCGCATTGGTTCTAGACCCAATTATTAACGGATTTCACCTCACTAGAGTCCTTATGGACGGCGGCAGCAGCCTGAACCTGCTTTACCAGGATATAGTGCGGAAAATGGGCATCGATCCCTCAAGGATTAAACCCACTAAAACGACCTTTAAATGTGTCATACCAGGTGTAGAGGCCAACTGTACAGGCTCAGTTACACTTGAAGTGGTCTTCGGATCTCCGGATAATTTTTGAAGCGAAGAGTTAATCTTCGACATAGTCCCGTTCTGCGGTGGCTATCACGCACTGCTCGGGCGAACCGCATTTGCCAAGTTCAATGTGGTGCCGCACTACGCATACCTCAAGCTCAAGATGCCAGGCCCTCGAGGAGTCATCACGGTCAATGGAAACACCGAACACTCTCTCCGAATGGAGGAGCATAGGGCGGCTATTGCAGCGGAAGTACAAAGCAGCCTCTCAAGGCAATTCTCCAGTCCGGCAATTAAATGTCTGGACACCGCCAAGCGCGCCCGGAGTAACCTACAACAAGACCGCCTGGCACATTCCGAGCAAGCATAGCAATGCAGCCCCAACCCCAGCCCTCGCGAACTTGCGAAACCAGTGTTGCGCGTACATAACTATGCTCTGGAAATACCATGGGCACAGGGGGAGGGGCACCATCACGGCACTCCCGAAACGCGGCTTAAACCGCACTAGGGGTTGTTGATTTCTTGATTTTCTCTTATTTTCAGGACTCCATTCTTTGGAAGGCTTGTCCGATAGTACAATTGCTGCACAAACGATACAACCAGGGAAGCAGAAAGCTACGCCGCACTATGGAACTCTAAGGTGGTCTCTATAACGAGCAGTATACCTGTTTTACATACCATTCCACAGCTCACCCCTGGAAAGGACACGTTAAATAGTCTCATTTTTTGCTTATCGCACTATTTGTATCGTTCTTCTTTGGTCACAGCTTTTTTAAACAAAACAATGCATAGCTTCCGTCTATTATTGCATTACTCTTCTTTACGAATATATGTTCATTGATGACATGTTGCACCCGTACACTTTGGTACGGCCAATACGCCAGGGGCTTAAGTACCCCACAATACGGTGTGAGAAGTCCGAACACTTTCACAAGTGCGGCACCCCGAACTTATAGCATTATATGCATTGGCTCCGAATCATGTCTTGGGTCAATAGTTGGGTTTGCCCAGCTCCTATGTTTTGGTACCTTACGTTCCGTTATATCGGCTAAGGTAGCACTAGGAGAACTACTGCGATTGTGCCCCAGTTGAGCTGGGCTAAGCACCTCAGTGGAGAAAGCTAAAACTGACCGTCATGATGAGGCGAGAGCTGGTCGCTGTTCGAGAGGTTTTCGAGTCCCTAAAGACTTATGCCGCTTAGAGCGAGGAGTCGGCTTTGTCCGGCCTAGGCGTGGATAGCGCCCCGAACTCGGTCTTCCGAACACTAGGGGCTTCGCCGAAATTTAAAATTATAGAATTCTATGGCTAAGTGAGAGTGTTCAAGCATTATAGTCTAATTGCCTTGTTCGTTGTGTTTAGCGCCTCCCTCGAAGGACCCAAGAATGGGAAAAAGAGCGCTCATGTTTATCCCGAACACCCCAGCACTCGTGGCATGGGGGCAGAAGCCGACGACTCGCCATCTCTCAAATTTGATAAACAGCCGCACAGAAGGTAATATTTTAAATTCAAAAGCGTTGCTTAGCGCATATGAATAAGTTTTCAGCGTACAGGATCACAAATGCGAGTTTACTCAAAAATTACATCTTTGGAGCATTCATCCGCTATAAGGCGGGCACCCTTCAGGACGCCCTCATAATACGCTTCCGGGACGCGATGCTCCTTGCCCGGCGGCGGCCCGTCCTTCACCAGCTTCTCCGCATCCATCTTGCCCCAGTGCACTTTAGCACGGGCAAGTGCCCTATGGGCACCTTCGATGCAGACGGAGGGCTTGATTACTTCAAGCCGTGGACAGGCATCCACCAGCCGCCTCACCAGCCCGAAGTAGCTCCCAGGAAGAGACTCTCCAGGCCAAAGCCGAACTAAGAAGCCCTTTATGGCCTGTTCGGCCACCTTGTGGAGCTCGACCATTTGCTTCAGCTGGTCGCTCAAAGGCACCAGGTGTCAGGCCTCAGCATACTGAGACCAAAACACCTTCTCCGTCGAGCTCCCCTCCTCGGCTTGGTAGTAGGCGGCGGCATCAGACGCACTGCGGGGCAAATCTGCGAATGCTCCTGGAGAGCTCCAGACTCGGGTAAGTAACAAGTAATTCACTTTCACGTGCTTGCTTTGCATAATGAATGCCTTACCCGCCGCTATCTTCTTCATCGCTTCAATTTCTTGGAGGGCTTTCTGGGCTTCGGCCTTGGCAGACTTCACGCTTTCGAGGGCTGCCGCAAGCTCGGACGCTTGCGTCTTCGAGTCAAGCTCCAAACTCTTGTGTTTTTTCACGAGAGCCTGGAGCTCTTTCTGCACCGCCTCCACCCGCGCCTCCTGCTTCCCTCTCTCTGTGCGCTCCGCGGCCGCTCTGTTTTCGGCCTCGGACAGCGCTTGCTTAAGGGTTGCCACCTCGATCATGGCCCCTATAATAGCACGTTGATCCTGTCATTTTTTGCAACCACGTCTTCTCTATATACTTGCGCAAGGTACTACTTACCTTCCTTCTCCTCGAGTTGCCTCTTGGCATGGCCGAGCTCGTTCTCGGACCGCGCGAGGTTTTGCTTCAGCGTATCCACCTCCGCAGTCAGTGCGGCGGAGGCCAGCAGCGAAGCCTGCATACGCATATTGACTTGATTATATTAGACTCCTGCGAATGTTATTAGATCCTCTATTCGGCTTTTCTTTCCGAACGCCGAACAGAGCATCAGGGGCTACTGTCTATGCGGCAATATTTTTACATATTCTTTACTTACCTCAAAGCCTGTTAGAAGGCTGGCACAGGCTTCAGTCAGTCCGCTCTTGGCGGACTGAACCTTCTGGATCACCGCACTCATAATAGTGCGGTGCTCCTCGTCGATGGAGGCGCCGTTAAGCACCTCCAACAAATTGTCCGGTGCCTCTGGTTGGACGGAGGTCACCGGCTCGGTAGGCTTGCTCCTCTTGGAAGGAGGCTGCCTACTGGAGTCCGGAACCGTTGAAGGTTCCGGCGCGTTGTCCGGATCAAGGCCGGACTTGGATCCCTTGGGGGTTCTATCCCCTTTACTCCTGGAGTCCGGGAGGTTGCCTTGCAGCACCTCCAGGACCACCTCCTCCTGGCTTGGAACCTGTTGGGACGCCACCTCGGCGCCGTCCGTAGGGTGGGGGAGGAAGCCGTCGGAAGCGAATTCACATCCGACGAATCCAGGAAGCCGCTCGACGACTCGTCGAGCCTGGCCTTGGGTGGACTGCATAGTCATATTCGGCGTAAGGAGGAGCTGTGCAAGAAAGGAACACTATGAATTGCTCTAGTGTCTGAATACTTACGATCTTGCCAGGGGCTTGGCCCTGTGCGGCCACTCCTCTTCGCCGTCGTCGGCGTTGGTGGAGTATTCCGGAGGAGGGGTCTTCCCCTTCTTGGACCCTTCGGCCTCCCCAGTTGGGGCGGCCTTCCTTTTCTTCCCTCCCCCTGCTGGAGGGGGAGAGGTCTCTTCTTCCTCCTCGTTGTCTTCATGAGAGGAGTGAGCCTTGGAGTCATCGGATGATGAATCCGACACCTCCTGGCGCCGGGCACTCTTTCGAGTCCCCGTGGCCTTCTTCTTGGCCTTCTTCTCCGGCACCACATAGGGTGCCGGAGCCAGCAGCTTCACCAAGCGAGCGTCTGCTGGGCCTTCGGGCAAAGGAGTCAGACAGTTGATCTGTTCGGACGTCTCCTGCCAATCCTGTCAAAGGTAAGGGAGCTTAGATCCCGCATGGAGTCAAACTATGAAAAACTAATACCCTGTAAAAGGTAAAAACAGCTTACCGCATGAGCGTGACGCTGTGTGCTGAATCCGCGATCCTCGGTAGCGGATGCGGGGGCCTCGGCGCCCTTGAAAAGCACCTTCCAGGCATCTTCGTACGTCGTGTCGAAGAGCCTTCTCAGAGTTTGGTGCCGTGCCGGGTCGAACTCCCACGGGTTGAAAGCCCGTTGTTGACACGGGAGGATCCGGCGGATGAGCATAACCTGGACTACGTTGACAAGTTTGAGCTTCTTGTCCACCAGGGTTTGGACACATGTTTGGAGTCCGGTTAGCTCTTTTGGTTACCCCACGACAGGCTCGTCTCTTTCCAGGAGGTAAGCCACGTAGGGGGTCCGGATCGGAACTCGGGGGCTGCGACCCATTCAGGGTCGCGCGGCTCGGTGATGTAAAACCACCCCGATTGCCACCCTTTAGGGACTCCACGAAGGAGCCCTCGAGCCATAGGATGTTGGGCATCTTGCCCACCATAGCGCCTCCGCACTCCGCCTGGGTGCCGCGCACCACCTTCGGCTTGACATTGAAAGTCTTGAGCCATACGCCGAAATGGGGGCGGATGCAGAAGAAATCCTCGCACACGACGATAAACGCCGAGATGTTGAGGACAAAGTTCGGGGCCAGATCGTGGAAATCTAGGCCATAGTAGAACATGAGCCCCCGGACAAATGGGTGGAGAGGGAAGCCCATTCCACGGAGAAAATGGGGGAGGAACACCACCCTCTCATGGGACCTAGAGGTGGGGATGAGCTGCCCCTCTTCAGGAAGCCGGTGCGCAATGTTGTTAGACAAGTATCCGGCCTTCCTCAGTTTTTTGATGTGTCCCTCCGTGACGGAGGAGACCATCCACTTGCCTCCTGCTCCGGACATGACTGGAGAAGGTTGAGGTGGGGTGTGCGGACTTGGGCGCTGGAGCTCGAGTGCGCGGAAATGGATAGGCAAAGGAGGAAGAAGGCGTGGATTAAAAGGTGGATCCTTATCCCCTTATATGGGTGGACGCGACTATGCGTCCCCACCAGCCTGGTAAAACTCGCTTATCTCCCAAGCGCCATAATCAATGGTGCGGTTGGTTACCCATGCCCGTATTGATGAGAATCCCGGAATAAGGGGACACGATCTCTGCTTTGACAAGACATGCCAAGGGAATCGCCTCGCTAAACGCGCTGAGGTGGGACAGTAAAACGATTCGAATGAAGACTTGGCCGTGGTGTGATGTCATGCTACGAAATACGTCAGCAGATTAGATTTGTGTAAATATTATTCTCTCTATGGCAATATGTGGAAACTTATTTTGCAGAGCTGGCACTACCTTTGTGTTCAAAATCTTCTATGAAGTACGTGGAGGAGGAACCCGCCTTGCAATGCCGAAGACAATCTGCGCGCCGGACTCGTCGTCATTGAAGCCTAGTTCAGGGGCTACTGAGGGAGTCCTGGATTAGGGGGTGTCCGGATAGCCGGACTATACCTTCGGCCGGACTCCTGGACTATGAAGATACAAGATTGAAGACTTCGTCCCATGTCCGGAAGGGACTTTCCTTGGCGTGGAAGGCAAGCTTGGCGATACGGATATGTAGATCTCCTACCATTGTAACCGACTCTGTGTAACCCTAGCCCTCTCCGGTGTCTATATAAACCGGAGGGTTTTAGTCCATAGGATGAAGAACAACCATACCATAGGCTAGCTTCTAGGGTTTAGCCTCTCTGATCTCGTGGTAGATCTACTCTTGTACTACCCATATCATCAATATTAATCAAGCAGGACGTAGGGTTTTACCTCCATCAAGAGGGCCCGAACCTGGGTAAAACATCGTGTCCCCTGCCTCCTGTTACCATCCGCCTAGACGCACAGTTCGGGACCCCCTACCCGAGATCCGCCGGTTTTGACACCGACACCGACTGTAACCACGGGCTGAATTTGGCCCACAAGCAGAAAATGACAGCAACGGGCCGTAAGTAAAAGAATGTTGGAAAATAGCCCAAGAATAAATGGGCTCTGAGAAGGCCGAAAGATAACATGGGCTGGAAACGACCCAACGGAATAACGGCCATTAATGGGTGTAAAGTGATACACTGTTCTTTACGGTCCAGTTTCACCACGAGCCGTTAATGGGTGTAAAGTGATACACTATTCATTACGGGCCAGTTTCACCACGGGCCGTTAAATAGGCCAAGATTTACATAGGGCCTCATATGGGCCGAAAGACGTCATGAGCCATACATGGGCCAGAAGTGAAAACGGGCTAGAATCATATTGGATGGCCCAGAGGACGCTGCTGGGCCTAATTCGAATAGGGCATAATGGGCTTTGGGTTAGCGGACTGTAAATGGGCTATATGCGAACAGGTCGTTAACAGGCTTTCCATGGGCCGGCCCGCCACCTTTTGACCAAGTCAAACGGGCCGGCCTTTTCACAGGAATGGGCCTCTGTTGGGCCGTGCCACATGTCGACGTATCATAGGCGCCTTCTGTCCAATGAGTGGATGGCATCTGTCCTAGCGATGAGCTGACAGGTGCTTCCTCCAGCCAATGATGATTTTACACGTGGAAAATCCTCATTGGTCGGGGCTGTTAACAGGTTATCGGATCCAAAACCCGACCCGGTAGCTTAACGGCGTTCCGTTACGGTGGATGCCATGTGTCGATCACCCTTGACGAAAGCACTTCTGTGACGCGCGATTTATCGTCATGGAAGTGGACACTTCCGTGATGATAATTTTGGTAATGTCATGGAACACTTCTACGACAACACAGGTGAGGGAGTCCTGGATGTACATAAAATCGTCATGGATGTACATGCATGACAGAAAACGCGACCTACTGTGACAAACACGTATCATCACGGAAGTGTATTTTTTTGTAGTGGTAGGCCAAACCAAACTGATAATTCGAAGAGACTTGCAAAGATAAACCAATCATACATAAAAGAATTCAGAGAAGAATCAAATATTGTTCATATATAATCTGGATCATAAACCCACAATTTATCGGATCTTGACAAACACACCGCAAAATAAGATTACATCGAATAGATCTCCAAGAAGATCGAAGAGAACTTTGTATTGAGATCCAAAGAGAGAGAAGAAGCCATCTAGCTAATAACTATGGACCCGAAGGTCTGAAGTAAACTACTCACACATCACCGGAGAGGCCATGGAGTTGATGTAGAGGCCCTCCGTGATCAATGCCCCCTCCGGTGGAGCTCCGAAAAAGGCCCCAAGATGGGATCTCTCGGGTACAAAAGGTTGTGACGGTGGAGTTAGGTTTTTGTGGTGCTCTTGGATGTTTGGGGGTATGTGGATATATATAGGAGGAAGAAGTACGTCGATGGAGCAATGAGGGGCTCACGAGGGTGGAGGGCGCGCCCAGGGGGGTAGGCGCGCTGCCCTGCCTCGTGGCCTCCTCGATTGTTTCTTGACGCCCACTCCAAGTCTCTTGGATCACGTTTGTTGAGAAAATCACGTTCCCGAAGGTTTCATTCCGTTTGGACTTCGTTTGATATTCCTTTTCTGCGAAACACTGAAATAGGCAAAAAGACAACAACAAAAATGATAGATATGTTCGAGACGTATCAATCGCTCGGGCCTCACTGCCCGGACGTCAGCGCTGCTTTGGCAGCTCAGGTGCCGGTGCTAACACGCTCGTCCACATGACGTCTCACGCCGTCCATCATCGCTGGCTTCATCTCGGACCCGCCACCACCACGCCTCAACCGAGGAGCGTCCCTGACCTCGCGCGCGATCGGCTTGATCACCCGCTCGCCGCCGCGATCCGCCTCGTCTACACCGCGCGACCGACTTGGACGGTTGGTTACGCGCGCCTCCGCATGTCCCGTGAAGATCGCCCCGAGTTTAGCGCGCCCCTCCACCGATCGAGCAACGGGCTGCCGCTGCGTCGCCTCATTAGGCCGTAGCGCTGCCACCCCGTGGTTCTCCTCACGACTGCATCGACTCGTGCGTTGCCGCTGCGTCGCCCCTACGGGCCGTAGTGCCACGATACGCGGTCCCAGCTACCGCCTCGAGGCTGTCCCCGTGGTTGCACCGACACACGCTCCGCCGCCCCTTTGGGTCGTAGCGCCGTGGCCCGCGGTCCCCATCGCCGCCCCGAGGTCTTCCTACCGTCGCCCCGACCTGCCCGCCGTCGCTGTGTCGCCCCTTTGGGCCGTAGCGTCGCGGCCCTCACCGCCGTCACCGTGCGTCGACCTCTCGTGGTATGCGCCACGCCGTCTCCCTTGGCGAGGGAACGCCACCGTTCGCGCCGGTCTTCGTCACGCTGACATGGTTCTTTGCCTACTTCGAGCACCGCCGCCGCACTCCTAACCTAGCTGTCGCCGCCATCAGGCCGCCGCCGCCGCTCTTATTTGGCCGCCACCGCCGCTACCCACGTAGCCACCGCCACCTGTCCACCTCCTTTGTATTCGTCCAGCACCAGCTCGTTGCAAGCGTCGTCGTCATCTACACCGACCACTTCGTCTACTCCGACAATCGCGGGCGAGATTGGCCTCGTGCCGATTGGCGCCGCAACCGTCGTCGAGTTCTTCTCTGCTGGCCCGTCCGACTTCTCTGACATGGCATACAGCTTGTGCAGGTCCCTCATCTACGCATGCCCGGTGCTGGCAACGCCGATGTGTGCCTTCGTCCACGACGTGTCTCCGGGCCCGGCAAGCCTGGTGCGACGCTTCGTCAACTTCTTCTTCGTCCGTCTACGCATGCCCGGTGCTAGCAACACCGATGCGTGCCTTCGTCCACGACGTGTCCTCGGGCTTGGCACACCCGACGCGACGCCTCGTCAGCACCGTCTTCTCTCCGACCTACCCCTACTTCGACACCACTGCGTCTATGCTAACTCGGCGCCTCCTTGCGCCCGCGGCTCCACGGCGACTTCCTCGACACCGGCCACCCCGACCTGACATCGACCACGGCATTCTTCACATGTTTACCTCGACCACGGCTACATCACCATACGCTCTCGGCTACATCGACAAACCGCACAAAGGGCTACCGCCTTGCTTGAGCAACCTCGTCGGTTTTTACTCCAGCCACGACTTCCGCGATGCATCGACCGTTACAACTGTGGGGGGATGTCCGTCGGCTTGCCTTCGAATTCTTCTCCAGTCTCACCGTCTGCGTCATTACGTACCGTTGTGACTGCGGGGGATGTTGAGTATATTGATTCATTAGGAAACATAAGATGGACTAGAATTTGTCCTGCCTTGTCTTGTACTTCAAGTTGGCCATCGTACTCCTATATATATGCCCACGAGGCTCAAGCAATACAACGACTATTCCACCAATCCTCTCTCTCCCTTCTAACAATGTGCTCGTGGCGACGCGGATCCGTGCTGCAGATGGGCGGCGTGGAGCAGCGGCCACAGGATCCGGCCATGACGACAGTGGTGGGGGTGTGGGAACGGTGGGGAAGTCGCCGGCGAGGGGGATTGGGGGAACGGGGAACAGGCAGAAGCGGCAAGGAGTAAAATTTACTCCTCTAACCGGTTGGTTTTAGGGGGTCGATAGTGTTGCCCTAAGATGCCTCAGGAGCCACCGATGCGCCTAGACTAGCACTACTAACTGGAGTATCAAGCTCTACAGTAGTCGAATTGTTACAGCCATGTTGAGCAAGAGCAGGCGAGCAGCTGTAAAATATCGTGAGGACAAGTCAATGAGTGTAAACAGACCCACGCTTTCAGACCACAGTAGCGGCCACGTCCAATCCAACAGGGTCTGAATTTATAAAGCCATCTACTCCTAACTCCTAGCAGCATGGAAATGCACCCACCAAACGAAAACACACACACACACCAAACGAATACAAGGACAAGGTGGCGTCACGTGCAGGAGCAGTCGCAGACGACGACCACGACAACTACGCGCTGTACTACGTGCTTGAGTGGTTCCGGAATGACGAATTACAAAAACAGTGGTTCCGCGTGTGGTCTGACGATGTGCACGTAGCAGGGGATGATGAGCAGCACTTTGGCGGTGAAGGGACGGTTGGAATGACGGGCGACGTGAGGGCTCGGAGCAGGCGCGGGATGGCGCAACAGTACGAGAATATACGGTGCCTGCCATCTGCCATCTCTCGCGAAAACGAACTTGTAGACACCTCGAATCAAAGCACAGTCAGAATCAAAAAAAAAAAGAATCAAAGCACAGTCCGGCCACGCTGAAGATTTCCAGTTCTGAATTTCTCACAATATGTACCAAAAGTAAACCCTTTTCGTGAATCTTGTCGAATTTTCTAAAAAGGAGTTACTTTTAAGGGGCATCTCCCTCGAACCGCCCCGATATGTCCGGGCCATACGATTTGAACGTATTTGCCATCTAATGTACTCCCTTCGTCTTATAATATAAGACGTATTTTTATATTAATGTAGTGTCAAAAAACGTCTTACATTATGAGACAGAGGGAGTAGTTATGTATCTGTCCGCCTGCCGGTCCCTGACGAAACCAAATGGGGAGAGGGAGGGTTGCTGGCATCCAGGTAGCAACCAAGCACGCGTGTGACACCCCTGGCCCACCCAAAACCCTCTCCTGCGCCTTTTCCTAGCAGAAGCAGTTACCCGCATTCCTGCCTGCTCTAGAACGGCCGCTCAACATTGATGTCGGTACAGAGCAGACGTGACCTCTCGCTGGCACCGACATTGAAGCGGCTCGCCGGCCGATGGTGCTGCTTGAGCCGCCCACGCTGAGTCTCTGGTGTCCGCATCTGTTCAATTCCGGAGGGGCATTAATGGACGCCTGTTCAATGTCTGTTCGTCCGCCTGCCCCATTAAATAGTCATGTCAAGCGAGAAATCAAATTCGGTGCCCGCGCATTGACATGCCCGTACGCTTGGGCTCACCGACATCCACTATTTAAAGGTGACCACTCTCGGTTCAATTCATACTACACTAAGTCAGCTTCACATCCTCCTTGTGCACCACATACTCCATGACTGCGAGCAGGAGTGCGTTGTGAGAGAGCTTCTTAACGAGCAAAAGCACCAGGTTGCCGCCCTTGCGACCGCCTGATAGAGCCAGTGAGCCACCTTACCAGGCGAATAAAGGTCGGCACGCTGGTTAGCTTCCCGGAGGTCTTCGACGACGACCCCATGATGGGACCGGCTCCGACGACGACTCGGCGCCAAAAGCCCGCGCCTATTCATGTCGGCTTGACCATTGAGCAGACGCACTTCAACGCCGCCATGACGGAGGAGCAGCCAACCCCTATGTCAACATTCCGGCAGGCGCAGGAGCAGCAGCAATACAACCTTTTCCTCCTCGAGCAGAATCTGCTGGTGGAGGGGCAAATCTACGGCGAGCACGCCAGCGAGGAAGTCGTGGCGGTGATGGTCGCGGTGAACTTCAACTTCGTTGCCGAGTAGCAAGCGTTGTAGGAGGTCACGCGCACTCACGCTACCGCTTGTAATGATGTCAGAGCGCAGCCGTACGTGGTTGCGCCGCAGGCGATCGTGGACAAGAATGCTACCAGTTGCGCGTCCTATGTGCCCCAACGAACTTTCGGTCGCACTGGTGGCGCCAGGAGCATGGGGCCCTGTCCATGTCGATCGTTGATCTCACATGCACTGGCGACGAACATGTCGTAGACTCCCGCGAGGAGGAGTAGTGCACAGGAGGCAGCAAGGCCTCGAGTTCCAAGTGGGCCATTCCATCTCCCATGTTCTGCTCTTTCTCACCGGCGACCGCACCTTCAGTTCACGGGTCTCATCGACGCTGCTCATGAAGACAGCAAGATGGACCCAACGAACGCTGAAAGGGAACAACAAGGACGTGGACGGCCGCCGCCGTAAGCTAGGTTTAGGTACGGTCATTTTAATGAAAAATGTAATGAATATGTTCCGGTTTATATGAAAATCATTTGGTTTGCATGTAATTCTTTCGGTTTTGTTGAAATCCACTCTAAATCGGCAAGGTTGGATGGTCGGGTCCCACATGAGTGTCCGCGGACTGATCGCCGCTGGTTAGCGAACGGATACGATATTCGGTTTGGGAGCAACCTTGGAGATGCCTAACTCCATATGTTCGTAATCCACTTGTCCACACTACTCGCACTTCATTAGAGCAACTCTAGCATAGTCAACAAACTACACCTGCCAAAACGCATATGAAATACGCTTTATGTTTCTAAGAGCTGCTGAGGCTATTGTAAATACAGTTTTGCTATTTTACATATAAATGTGAAATACTTATCTCACGTCTAACTTCTAAACTGTTTGATGCAAAGCTTTAAGATTCTTGCATGCAGTGCTTTGTTTTTTGGTGAGTTGTTTGTTGTCCTGTTTCATAAGCAATATTTTAAAACTGTTTTCGTAGCCACCGTTTTGTTTTTTAGGGGTAGCCAACGTTTCGTAAGGCACGAGGTAGCTGCGCTGCTAGTCTATAGGCGGTTGCGTTATTTTCTTTTCTATTTGTCGTTTCTTCCTTCTCCTTTTTTATTACTAGCAAAAGGGCCCGTGCGTTGCATCTGGTGAAAAAAATCACACTTCCCTAATCCAATTGCTTAAGACCCCTTCTCATTTCACAACACACCGCCAGCCACGATGACATGAACAAACTCTTTGAAATCCTTTATGCTGCCATGAAAATATGTATTGCAGAAAAAATATGAACGTATTTTAGAAGTGTACTAAAGGTGTGTGGAATTTAAATCATAAAAATATCTACCTAATTGTGAGTATCTCTTCAAGCCTTTGTTGGAGTTGCTTAGTGATGCCCAAAACATATCGCATTATACCGTAAATAGTAGAGTCCATTTTAGTATACAATGTTTTTTGCATCACTATGGAGGTAATACAAATTTTCACGAACCAATGTTGGCTAGGTTTAGGGACTATGTAGCATAGCATTATTCATGTCCAACTATCAAGCACCTGTTATTAACGGGTACTATCTTTTTCATTCTAATTCTCAAAAAAAATATTGTGCATGAACAATTAATAAACAATTTTTTATTATGATTTAGACATAGTAATTTTTGTAGGTGTTAAACAATTTTAACATAATTTTCTCTCGAGTTATGGACGGGGTAAAACTGCGTTCGTGGGATGATATCTAGTGGCAGAGGATGATTTTTTTTAGGGGGACGACTTTTAATTGATTTCTAGCTGGTTTACTTTGTTCCCGCAATCTTTTAAAGATCAATCAACTCATTACGGGACAAAACAAATGACAAAAAATCACCAGGCTATTTTTTTATCAATCCCAAAAATCCCTCTCTTTTCGTCTTTATTATCAGTTCCCAAAATCCCTCCTTTCCTTCTTTGTTCTATATGTTCTTCCTTATTAGGACACTTTCTTCTTACTCTTACGGGACGGCTGGCTTCCCACTTTTTTCCGCCAAATCCCTCCTTTCCTTGTTATTACGGGATAACTTTCCACTTTCCTATTTTTTGCTTTCAATCCCCAAAATCCCTCCTTTCCTTCTTAGACCTCTCCCAATGCAATGGTGCTTAGATGAGGTGCTAAGTGCATTAAATACCTTAGCAACTCAATTCCCCAATGCATAGGTGCTTAACTTGTTGTTGCTAAGCATACTTTATTTAATGAGTTAACACCTAAAGTCTTTCATGCATTGGTCAAATTGTTTCATTTAAGTGGTTTGCCTAGGTTCTCGCGCTTGGCATTGGTTCTTCCTGGGGTCACCAAAGTGCTCTCTCCCCTTTTTAAATGATGTGCCATGTCATTTTTTCGCTTATGTGGCATACTTAGCACCTGTCCATGGTGGAGCACTGGGAAGGGCCTTATAGCACAAATGCCCGTGGGTTGCAACGAGCAATTTTTTTTTAAAACGTGCTCCATACCATTACGCGCCATTTATTATATCCAATTGATCTGTAGCACAACTCCCGTCTTGCACCATGCTGCTTTATTTCTGCCCCTCTAGTTTGGAGAGCGTGCACTCTCAGCTCCGTCGGCCCTGTTGTGCTCTCTAGTTTTAATATAAATCGACTCTTGAGATTTATCTTTTACGAAATAGGATTTTTTTTACTATTACATACTCAATTCTTACTTGAAATATTCAATTCAAGTGTAGACTTGAAAACTAAAATCGTGTGTTATCATGTAACCATATTGATGACCCATAAATTCGTTCATTTAATTGAAAGTTTATGACTTTTGATCAAGATAGATACCCAAGCTCTAATAATTTCAGCGCATCCGAACTTTGACACATCCTTTTATTTTAAAACTGTGATTATATTTGTCATCTGAAAACCAGACTCATGGGCAGGGATCTCCAAAGGGTTCTTTGTTATTTTTATTTTTTGGGGGTCCTCAGTTATGTTCCGGGACACCTCTCCTCTCTAGTTTCTTCTAGTAGCTGAGTGTGTGGGCGTTGTATTTTATGGCTAATATCACACGCGGGTTGTTGTGCTTATTTTGCATCGCCCCATCTCTTCTCCCCTTCCTCACACGTGTAGGCAGTGTTTTTCCCCCTCCCTCTGGTCAAGGCGGTGGTCATGATGGAGGTGGTGTCTTTGAATACGGTGCTTCACCGGTGCGTCGGATTTGCTTCCTTTGATCTCTTGGAGCTTCGAGCAGATCGGCTGGCTTGGGGCTTCGCTCCATCGGGCCCGCTCAGCGGCTACGGAGATCTCAGAAGGGCAGCTCGTCGATGGCAAGCTGGAGTGCCTCTACCATGGCTGGCAGTTCGACGGGCAGGGCAAGTGCGTCAAGATCCCACAGGTTCAAATCAAGTTCATTCTTGGGTCAGTGCAAACGCATGAGAAAACTCACGTTTGATCGATGCGCATGCAGCTGCCTGAGGGCGCCAAGATCCGGCGGAACGCGTGCGCGCGCAACTATGAGGTGTGGGACTCGCAGGGGGTGGTGTGGATGTGGATGCCGCCGGCGAGCCCGCCGGACGTGAAGAAGCTGCCGTGGTTCGAGCCGTACGCGCGGGCGGGGTTCACGGACCTGTCCACGGTGCACGAGCTCCCCTACGACCACTCCATCCTGCTGGAGAACCTCATGGACCCGGCGCACGTGCCCATCTCGCACGACCGCACCGACTGGACGGCCAAGCGGGAGGACGCGCAGCCGCTGGCCTTCGAGGTCGCCGAGCGCACCGCCCGGGGCTTCGCCGGCCACTGGTGGCACGAGCACGCGCCGCACCTCCGCAACCTGCTCCGCTTCGAGGCGCCCTGCGTGCTCACCAACACGCTCGAGTTCGTGGACAAGGACGGCAGGGAGCAGTGCTTCTCGGCTCAGTTCCTGTGCCGGCCGGCGGGGCAGCGGAAGTCGATGCTGCTCGTCTGGTTCGGGTCCACGGCGAGGTCGCCACTGCTGAGGGTGCTGCCAAGCTGGTACTTCCACCAGAACGCGTGCAAGGTGTTCGAGCAGGACATGGGGTTCCTGTCGTCGCAGAACGAGGTGCTGCTCCAGGAGAAGGTGCCCACCAAGGAGCTCTACCTCAACCTCCGCTCCTCGGACACCTGGGTGGCCGAGTACCTGCGGTGGATGGACAGGGCCGGCCACGGCATGCCCTACTACTTCGGCCACAGCACCATGTCGCCGCCGCCCGTGCCGGCCGTCGTGGAGCAGGCGCCGGCGGGGGCCGCCGCCGGGATCTCCGCGTCGTTCCCGGCCAAGGGCGGCTTCGGCACGCAGCACGGGCCCAACCCGACCGGCAGGTACTTCCGGCACGTCGTGCACTGCAAGGGGTGCAGGGACAGTGTCAACAGGTACACCGCCCTGAAGAAGGCCTTCGTCGTGCTCGTTGCGGTGGCAAGCAAGGGCCGTCCTGCCGATTTTGCTAATCCGATTTTCCTAGGTTTCCAATTCCCAGGTTTGCCATCGGGGAGTCGATTCGTTGTCTCCCTCTTCCCCGTGATTATTTCCTTCGTTCTCTTTCCTTCCTCTGCTTGTTGATGATGTAAAGCCGTCGGCGTATATAAATTGCTGCCCAATGCTGGGATTGATTGCAAAGAATCGAGGTGGGACTATTTATTTTGATAACAAACCGTGTTTCATCGCACAAGCTTACCAGCTCAGTTGGCCACAACGTTCGAGATGGAGGGCCTCTTGCGTGACTCAGTGGCACATAAGAAAAGGCCCAACAGTGGAACAACGTGGCCCAATATAGGTGAGGTGCGCGTGTTGCGAAAGACGGAGCGAGGCAGAAACTCTAGGAGCGTGGGTTGAAATTAGTACCACCTCGCGTATGTGTTTAAAATTCAAACTGAAAGCGTAAATTCACAGAAAGAAGTGTATTATGACGGTGAACCCACGGAGTCAATCCGTGCTTTATTATTAGAAAAAGATTTGTTTTAAATTATGAACTATTTTAGTTTTAGTTTTTCTACTTCACATCTAGATGTGAAATACTTACCTCAAATCTAAATCCAGAACCATTAGATCTAGATGTGATCGCTAGTTTTTGTTTTGTGATCGCTAGTTTGTTTAGATGAATTTTGTGATCGCTAGTTGTTCCACTTTCATGGGCGCGTAGCGTATCATTGTTTTTGGTCTGAGTCTAGGCTGCTTTTTTCTTTCATCTGGGCCTGGTCTTTGTCTGTATTTGAGCCCGGTGAATGTAGAGATGTGCTTCTTTTTGTTTTGTTTTTTTCAGTGGGCTGCCATGAGAGTTGAATAGTAGAGCGAGCACATTTTTTCTCGTGTCTTTTGTTCCTGTTTGCCGCTTTCTACTTAATACTACTCCCATTCTCATTCTTTTTATCAGCAGTTTTGCTTTTAGTTTTTAGATTGCATTTTAAGCATACTTTTCAATTTTTTAATTATGATTTCCATTTTTTTTTGTCGAAAGCATGGTGTTGTGCGAGAGGCCCAGTGGCCCATCATGTGCAACTTTTCAAAAAAAAATTGTTTCCTTTTTCTTTGACTTGTCTTGTTTCTGTTTTTTGCATAACACATCTAAGTGTTTGCTTTTTACTTTCTTTGTTCATTTTTCCCTTTCCATCCAGGCCCATTTCTGTGTAGTTCTTCTGTGTTTGGTTTTTTTTCTTAAAAAACATTTCTTAAACCAGAGTCAAAAGTCGTCAAAGTTTAATTGGGACTATACTTTATTTTTTTGTCCCAGTTGCGACTTTACCCTCGACTTGCAACTAGGGCTCATAGAGTATAGTTGTCTCACTTGCAACCGGTATCGTAACTGTGTAGTCCTAGTTGCAAGTATACCATCGACACTAAATAGGGCCCATAGTTTGTTTTTATCCCAGTTGCAAGTCCATCCTCGACTTGCAACTGGGGCCCAATTTTTTATCTCAGTTGTAAGTCCACCCATGACTCGCAACTAGGGACCGACCTTTTTTTGCTCTTAGTTGTAAGTCCACCCTTGACTCGCAACCTCGGCCCATCTTTTTCTGTGTCAATTGCAAGTCCAACTTTGACTCGTAACTCAGGCCCGGCCTTTTTTGTACCAGTTGCAAGTTCACCCTTGATTAGCAACTGGGGTCGGATCTTTTTTTTATCCCAATTGCAAGTCCACCCTCGACTCGCAACTGGGGTCTGGTCATTTTTTCTTCCAGTTGCAAGTCCATCCTTGACTGGCAACTAGGGTCCGACCTTTTTTGTCCCAGTTGCAATCCCACCTTCGACTCGTAACTAGGACCCGACCTTTTTTCTCTCAATTTCATGTCCACCCTCAACTCACGACTAGGGTTCGACATTTTTTGGTCTTAGTTGCAAGTCAACCATCGGCTCGCAACTGGGTTTGATCCTTTTTTATACGAGTTCCAAGTCAACCATCGACATGCAACTGTGACCTTTGATTTTTTTTGTCGTAGTTGCAAGTCAAGCATCGACTCAGAACTAAGTCCGACCATTTTTTAACCAGTTGCAAGTTCCCCATTGACATGCAACTGACCATAGATTTTTTTCTCGAGTTGCAAGTCCATCCTTAACTTGCAACAGGTCAAGATTTTTATGACACAATTGCAAGTCCATCATCGACTAACTACTGGACTCGAACTTTCTTTATCCGAGTTGCAAATACACAACCGACTCACAACTGGGCCGAAACTTTTTTGTCCTAGTTGCAGTCCATCATTAACATGCAATTTGTCTATTTGATTATTTTTCCTTTTCTTTTTCAAAAAGTCATAAATTTTAAAAAATGTTCAATGTAATTTTTTTTAAAAATTTATTTAAAAAATCAAAATTTCAATAATTGTTCACATTTTCTAAATAATGTTCAGAACTAAAACTTTCAAAAATATTTAAAAAATTAAAAAAAATCATGTTTTTCAAAGAAAAATTGGAATCAAAATTGTGTTCAAGATTCAAAATATGTTTGAATAATGTTCACAATTTCTAGAAAATGTTCGTATTTTATATTTGTTCCCTTTTCCAGAAAAATATTCAAAGTTTCCTGCCGTTCGCTTGTATGTGCAAAGCTAGCTCAAACCAGGCACACAAGCGAGCACTTTGAATGATCTGCAGTAGCGTGCATGCGAGTGGCCACGGCCAAACTTTTTTGAGCGCGAGTAGCTATACTTGAATCGTGATAGCTTTCTTGTGTATATATTGTTAAAAAAATACGAATAAAGTAGTGGAGGGGGCCACAAAATAGATGATGAAATCAACTTAGATGTGAAATATTATCTCATATCTAGATATGACATAGTCGGACCGACATATTTTAGAGCAACTCTAACAAACTTGCCATATCGACATGATCATTTTTATAATTGTCCGTACGAAGATTTTGGACAAAAAAGCGAGTCTAGCATATTGACCATCTCATCCTCAATTATTATAATCCCTTTGTTCACTATTATAAGATACTTTGTATATTTCAGTATGGACGACATACATACTTAAATGTGTGAACTAACACAGAAAAACGTATGTACATCTAATTTAGAAAAAAAATTGGAACATCTTATAATAGTGAATTGATGAAGTATATTTTAGAAGGTGCTCTAAATTGAGCCTGTGAGCCTTAATGTTTGGTGGTTTTGTGAGACAATATAGCACTTCATTCATACAACAAAATATTTGTGCCACAGACCTTTTAGGACACACGACATATTTCGATGCCGCTCACATCCTCATGTCGCTGCTAGTTCATGCCACCTCCGCCTCTTGGACCGTTGCGATTTGACATTGCTCACCTTGGTTGAGCCACTCCTGGACCTAGCACAATTGTAACGCCTCACATGTAACCTTCCCCAATTATACTCCGACTCTTGCCGTTTCCGGCATTAAGTTTTATTTAATTCTCGGGTTCGGGTCTTTGTCTCCGTGTGTTGTTTTGTTTTTCGTGCATCTCATATCATGTCATCACGTGCATTGCATTCGCATACATGTTCGTCTCATGCATTCGAGCCTTTTGCCCGTTGTCCGTTTTGCATTCCGGCGCTTCGTTCTCCTCCGGTGGCCATTTCTAGCTTTCTTTCGTGTGTGGGGATTAAACATTTCCGGATTGGACCGAGACTTGCCATGCGGCCTTGGTTTACTACCGGTAGACCGCCTGTCAAGTTTCGGGTCATTTGGACTTCGTTTGATACTCCAACGGTTAACCGAGGGACCGAAAAGGCCTCGTGTGTGTGCAGCCCAACACCCCTCCATTTTGGCCCAAAACCCACCAAACTCAGCTCCATCGTCTTGGTCGTTCGATCACAATCGTGTGGGCGAAAACCGCACCTCATTTGTACTCTCCTAGCTCCCTCTATGCCTATATATACACCCCCCCCCGTTTTCGGATCTCTCTTCCTCCCCGAAACCCTAGTTCAAAAAAAAGGATCCACCGACGGACGCGTCCGCCCCGGCCGGACACATCCGCCGCCGCCCGCCTCAGCCACCCGGGCCGCGCCACGTGGCGCCGGACCACATCGCCCCCGCCGCCGGGCCCGAAGCCCATCTCCAGCCCTCCTCGGCGCCCGACCGGGCCACTCGCCGCCCGCGCCCGAGGGACGCCGCGCCGCCCTTCTCCTCCAACGCCGGCCGCCGCACGCCCTCGCCGCCTCGCCTCGCCGGCGAGCGCCGCCCGCGCCGCCTCTCCGCCACGGCCGCCGCCTCGCCGACCCCGCCGGCGCTTCCCTCCGTCCTCGGCGCCCGTGCCCGCCGCGGCCGCGTCGGCCCCCGCCTCGCCCGCCTCCTCCGGCCACCTCCGGCCTCCTCCGGCGAACCTCGGCGCCGGCCAACCTCGAAGAACGCGCCGGTGAACAATGCCATGAACAGTAACCCGCACCAGATCCAGATCTGGAATTTTTAGGGTTGACTTCCCTCCTCTTTTTCCAGAATTTTATGCATACTTTGGCCTGCCATATCTTTGCATCCGTAGCTCCGTTTTGGGCGTATGATATGTCAAAATCTTCATCTCGACAAGTACATCATTTCATTCCATTGCATCATTTGCATTTGAGGTCATCTTGTTGCCCAAAATGCTGTTGGAAGGAGGCATGTTGAGTTAAATTGCAGATCCGTTAATCCAACATGCACTTTTGTCATTTTTGCCATATTTAATCCGTGCATGATATGCCTGTGCCACTTTGGGATGAATTGCTAAGCATGTTGTCTTCTTTCCAGAGGTGCCTTCCATGTATTTTTAGGATGTGTGTGTTGTCTTGTGCAAGCTTGCGAAGAGGGCTACCTGAGATTATCAATTTCAGGGACTTAGTGAAAATCATTAAGTCCGAGCCGTTTTAGTTCACGATGCTATATGTCCGGCTTGTTTCCTAGTGATCCGTGCCTCTTTTGAGGATGATCAGTAAGAGTGATTTGTTAAGCTTGTTGTGCTTAATCCATCCATGTCTTTACTTGTTATGTTGGAGCAACATAGGTTGACTCAATTGAGCTCAACTTTTGGATAGTTGCTGTTTTGGGCAGATCGTGAACTCTTTTGCGATTTTGCCGGAGTGATTGCTAGTGATCCATGCATGCTATGACATTGTTCTTGCCATGTCTAGCTAGCATTTTGTGCCTTCTTAATGGATATATGCTTGCCTTGCCATGACTTGCACCGTAGTGAGAGCATCGAGCTCATTTACACGCCTCCGTGAGTTATTATTTCAGCATGGACCAGTTTTCACTAAGTCTGAAAACTGATTATGTTTCATCGATGTTCGTGTGCTCGGTAGAGTATTTTGTGAACCCTTTTGGCCCCAGGTCATTTTGGGTGTTTTGATAAGCCTGTTGAGTAGCTCCATGCCATGCTCTTACTTGCCATGTTCAGGTTTTCCTTCATGTTGTTTTGCTGCTCCGAAGAGAGCATCGTGGTCTGAAATTTCAGACTAGCGTTAATTTCGCTAAGTCTGAAATCTGTTTTGCTTATTCAGTTTTGCCATGCTTGTTTGAAGCCCTTAATGGATGAATTTGCCTATGCCTCAGTCATGATGATTTGTTAAGCTTGATGAGTACCTCACTGCCATGCAATTTGTTTCCATGTTGGGTGGCTGTAGCATGTTCATTTTGTTGCATTTAGGAGCCTACTTGCTATAAATCGCAGATCGGTTCGTTTAGTAAAACGCTTGCCATTTCTTAACCGTAGCTCCGATTGCCATGATCTTTATATCGTTTTCAGGGGATTTCTTCCCCTCTATCCAGTGGCACACTTGGTTTTCCAAGTTGAGGCCAGGTTCATGCATTTCCTGTTACATGTTGCATTTTTGCATCCCGCATCGCATCCCGCATAGCATATCATCTTCGCGTCTTATTGCTTGCCCTTGCACGTGGTTGATTGTATCCTTGTTGCTTGTTTGTGTTGTTGGGTAGAGCCGGGAGACGAGTTCGCTAACGAGGAGCCCGTTGAGTCTGCTTTTGAGGATCCAGTCAATTCTGACAACTGTGCAGGCAAGATGATCACACCCTTGAAATCACTACTATCTTTGCTATGCTAGTTTGCTCGCTCTTTTGCTTTGCCAATGCTACGATGCCTACCACTTGCTTGTCAGCCTCCCAATTGCCATGATTGAGCCTCTAACCCACCTTTGTCTTAGCAAACCATTGATTGGCTATGTTACCGCTTTGCTCAGCCCTTCTTATAGCGTTGTTAGTTGCAGGTGAAGATTGGAGCCGTTCCTTGTTGGAACATTTATTTACTTGTTGGGCTATCATTATATTGCTATATTATCTTTACTCATCTATATACTTGGTAAAGGGTGGAAGGCTCGGCCTCTCGCCTAGTGTTTTGTTCCACTCTTGCCGCCCTAGTTTCCGTCATATCGGTGTTATGTTCCCGGATTGTTGCGTCCCTTAGGCGGTTGGGCTATATGGGAACCCCTTGATAGTTCGCCTTGATTAAAGCTTTTCCAGCAATGCCCAACATTGGTTTTACCATTTGCCACCTATCCTTTTCTTTCCCTTGGGTTTCCGGAGCCCGAGGGTCATCTTTATTTTAGCCCCCACGGGCCAGTGCTCCTCTGAGTGTTGGTCCGAAATGAGCTGCCTGCGGGGCCACCTCGGGGTAACTTGAGGGTTGGTTTTACTCGTAGCTAGTCTCATCTGAGTGTGCCCTGAGAAAGAGATATGTGCAGCTCCTATCGGGATTTATCGGCGCATTCGGGCGGTGTTGCTGGACTAGTTTTGACCTGTCGAATCATCTTGTTGTACCGGGATACCGAGTCTGATCGGTGGGTCCTGGGTGGAGGTCTATTCCTTCGTTGACCGTGATAGCTTGTTATGGGCTAAGTTGGGACCCCCCTACAGGGATTGATCTTTCGAAAGCCGTGCCCGCGGTTATGGGCAGATGGGAATTTGTTAATGTCCGGTTGTAGATAACTTGAACTTAATTAATTAAAATGAATCAACTGCGTGTGTTGCCGTGATGGCCTCTTCTCGGCGGAGTCCGGGAAGTGGACACAGTGTTGGAGTTATGTTTGCGTAGTCGGCTCTATTTAGTTTCCGCTCGCACTTTGCCTTCTCTTCTCGCTCTCTTTTGCGAATAAGTTAGCCACCATATATACTAGTCGCTTGCTGCAGCTCCACTCACATTACCCCTTCCTTACCTATTTAGCTTAAATAGTCTTGATCGCGAGGGTGCGAGATTGCTGAGTCCTTGTGGCTCACAGATTACTATTACACCAGATGCAGGGACCGATGATACTCCTCCGGATGGCGCGTTCGAGCTGAAGTGGGAGTACGACGAGGACTCTCAGCGATACTATGTTTCTTTTCCGGATGATCAGTAGTGGTGCCTATTCGGGGTTCGATTCAGGGATTAGTCGCATGTTGGGGGTCTTTTCTATTTTGGCGCCGTAGTCGGGCCATGAGTGTTTGTATGATGGATGCTATTTATGTACCTTGATGCGACGTGGCGAGTGTAAGCCAACTATTATTTATTCCCCCTTTTTATTATATATATACATGGGTTGTGTGAAGATCGCCTCACTTGCGACATATGCCTTCAATGCGATTATGCCTCTAAGTCGTGCCTCGACACGTGGGAGATATAGTCGCATCGAGGGTGTTACAACAATTCACCACGGCCCCGCGTCTGCTTCTCGCCGTCGGGATGACCACCGCGATGGTTGTGCGATGGGAGGTCTTGTCGTGGATCCAGCCTTCCCTGGCTTGCTGAGAAGGGCGGTGTCAAGCGTCGACCGTCCGTCGTCGGTAACTTCATCTCCCCCGTCGTCTGTGCAACATCTCTGCCGCCCAACCTCAGGGTGTTCTATGACTTTCTCATAGGTAAGCTTTCAAAAAATTATTCATGTACACTAGTCTAGCGCCTCATAGATTCATTTATATGACACAAGATTTGTAAATTGTGTAGATGGAGACGATGATAGATGAGTTTTTTATGACTCATTGTGGCCTTCGAGCCAAAATTGACGTGATGGACGCCAAGGACAATGAGATTGCCCTGATGCTATCTTAGTGGATAGCTCCAATCAGGACAAAGAGGAAGTCTTCTCCATTACTGATCATCAGTTTACCATCACTGAAAATAGTCATAAGTGACAGAACAAGAATCATAACCGAAAAGACGATCTTATGTGATGGAAAAAGTGGTACATACGGCAATTTATTTTCGGTGATGATGCTTGAGTGAAGCATGATCATAAATAACTGTCACGAGCCCGTTTTTTGTGTGACAAAAAACGTTTTTACATGACACAAGTGACACATCACAAAAGAGCACTCACTCTGTAGTGAAAAGTCACATGGGATATAATTTGCATGTTGACCTACTGGTCTCATTATTGTATCATCAATGATGTCACATCATTAGCAAAGTGAGTCCTAAATCTTGAATCACTAGTAATCAGTTATAAGGGATATTAGTTTGGTATCATGCTCTGATTAAGTGTTAATTTGAGTTCCATTAATCATGAACAATATCTAAACTGTATTTGAATTTTCGTTGTAGATCAATGGCACCTAAACCCACCTTCCAATTAGGTGTGTTCTCGAGGAGGAAAAACTGAATACATGTGGTAGTAACTTTATAAAATGGTAACCAATGCGAGGATAGTCCTCATGAGTGCCAAGAAGGACTATGTCCTATTAAACACTCTCAGTGACCGCCCCTCCACCACAAGGAAGATAAGACCCATATTTTTGAATCCAACAACGATGATTCCATTGCAGTACAGTGCACAATGCTTGACTCCATGGAACCCGATATTAATAAGTGTTTTGTGAATTGAGGTTCCTATGAGATAATCTAGGAGCTGAAAGGTTTGTTCATAAACAAGCAAGGACTGAAAGGTATGACATATCGAAAGCCTTGTTTGAATGCAAGATGGCTTAGGGCAGTTTAGTGAGTCAGCACGTGCTCAGATTGGTTGGATACATGCAAAGGTTGGATGCACGGGTCTTTCCAACTCCTCCTAGAGTTGGGCACTAATCTTGTTCTCACTTCTCTCCCTCCAAGCTATATTGGCTTCACCATGAACTAAAACATGAATGGGATGGATAAACAAACGGGTGAATTTTTTACCATGCTTTAAAATTACTAAGAGTGGAATCTGGAAGGACGTCAATCATGTGATGATGGTGAATAAAACAAGCAATTTAAGAAGAGTAAGTCTATGAAGAAGGGAAAGTCCAAGAGTTCCATTAAGATTGACACGCCAAGGATCTCCAAGGAGGCGCCACTTCTGATATTGAGTGCTTCTTTTGTAAGAGAATGGACATTGAAAGACAACGACAAGAACTATCTTGCGGAGAAGAAGATGTCTGGATTTTCCAGCTTAGGTATGAGTGTCATACATGTTATTGATGTATTCCTTGTTGACCCACACTATAAGTCTTGGGTATTGGATATTGGATCGATTGCTAACATTTGCAACTCAATGCAAGAATAATAGAGGCCTTAGGATACTAGCAAAGTATGATATGATGATGCAAAATAAATGTAGTTGAGGTCATCGTCATCGTTAACTCTCCATCGATCTTCAGGATTAATTTTAGAGCTTAGTAATTCTTACTATGTTTCGGTGTTAAGCAAGACCATTATTTTTGTGTGGGCGAAGGCAAGTTGATTTACATGGCGATTACGAGCTGTGTCGCATGGAAACAAAAATAGGTTGCAGGGGAAGTATGGATTGTTGCTTGGAGAGTAAAACTTCATCGCAGCAGAAAGCATAGTTGAACTTCTTTTTTGCATGGTAATACATGTCTCATTTATATCATAAGGATCTGTTAACGTCCGGTTGTAGAAAACCTGAAGTTGACCTTAATTAAAATACATCAACCGCGTGTGTAACCGTGATGGTCTCTTCTCGGCGGGGTCCAGGAAGTGAACACGGTGTTGGAGTTATGCTTGACGTAGGTTGTTCTAGGATCACTTCTTGATCATAGTTTCTCGATCGTGCTTTGCCTTCTCTTCTCGCTCTCACTTGCGTATGTTAGCCACCACATATGCTAGTCGCTTGCTGCAGCTCCACCTCATAGTCTTGATCGCGAGGGTGTGAGATTGCTGAGTCCCTGTGGCTCACAGATACTTCCAAAACCAGCTTGCAGGTGCCGAGGTTACCATGCAGATGACGCAACCAAGCTCAGGAGGAGCTCGATGAAGATCTTGTCCTTTGTGTTGTTTCGTTCTAGTTGATCAGTAGTGGAGCCCAGTCGGGACGATCGGGGATCTGTGTAGTATTTGGGGTAGTCTTCTTTTATTTTGGCTCCATAGTCAGGCCCTGATTGTATTTGGATGATGTAATGCTTTATTCATGTATTGTGTGAAGTGGCGATTGTAAGCCAACTATGTATCTCTTTTCCTTATGTATTACATAGGTTGTGTGAAGATTATCTCATTTGCGACATTGCTTTCAATGCGGTTATGCCTCTAAGTCGTGCTTCGACACGTAGGAGATATAGCCGCATCGAGGGCGTTACAGGATCATAGTACAAGTCATGCACACATCGACTTGGCAATACTGAAAAGACAGCAAAACGCTAGCATTTGCACAAAGGAACACCAGCCAAAAAGTAAAATTACAATCAAGACCGAAGAATCCTTTGAGTTTGACACCAACCATCATTACATGCCTCTAGCACCATCACAACAGCCACCAAATAAAACAATGGCGGATCACCTTCATACCCGAGCTCGAAGCGGCTCCATCGCTGAGTGCGGACATCTAAGGTGGCTCACAAAAGGCAAAACCATTATCATTGAACGAATCAGACCGGGACAACACTCCCGACACGTCATCAAAATCCAAATCTGGCACCCCACACGACTAAGGCGTCGCAGGAGAAAACCAAACATGTCATCCACGAACCACGAATCGAGCACACGATCCATCATCTTTTAGATGCCGCCGATGCAGAACACAATCTGGATCCGCTCCTGGACTATCTCCCAAACTCCGCGTCGGTGCTAGGTAAACATAGTCCCAACGGCGGAGCCTGAGGACACAGGTCCACCACAAGGATGTCGCCACCGTCACGACATTCTTGCTTGAACAGACTGAGTTCTAAATCCAGCCCCAACCATAAGATCGATCGCCTCCCGAGTAGGATCTCAAGAAACTTTAATCAGTGCCGCCGAAGTCAAGATGATGAACAACTTAAAACCTAAACTACGAGAGTAAAAAACGACCCCCCCCCCCCCCCCCCGCGTCACCACGGTCGGAGGGGAGCCGTCGGAGGGCGGCGGCGGGAAGACTCTCTTGGCGGCGACGAGATCACCTTTTCTTTCTTTCCGCCAGTTCCACGCAGAGGAGAGCAGTTAGAAAGTACAGCTGAACTACACTCACGGTATAATCACACCGCATATATGAATACAGGTGCACTGGACTCGAAGTACAGTTGAGTACACACCAGGATACCAAATACACTATACACGTGAAGTAGAAGTACAATGTACGTGGAGTACAAATGCACTAGCATGGGGAGCACAACCACACCACAACCACAGAAAGTACAAGTAAACTGGAATAAGGAGTACAAATGTCGTCTCAAGAAATATTCATCAAAACCTATTAACATGAGAAATAGTTTCAAAGTATGGTTGTAGGGTATGCAGCAATGAAAACGGTTTATAATTTGAACTCTCGATTTAAGATATATTTCGTTTACGCAAATCAAATCTAGAAAAGAAAAAAAAAGGTCACGTACCAGCCCTCCCATCCCCTCCGACCGATGGGAGAAAAATCCACCTAAACTCTCATAAGGCAGATGTATCTGGGGTAAGTATGCAAGAGGTCAGGAATGATATGTATCGCTCGTTGTGAGCGTTAAGACTTCGATCGCCCCTGGCGTAGGAACATAGGTCGGTCCAAGAACGGTTTTAGGAATCTTCTGGAACGTTCCTAACCTGTTTTGGGATGCTTCTAGAAGGACCCTGAACCATTTTTTTCCTTTACATGGTTTTCCGGTTTTATTATAGTTTTTTTCTATTTTCTATAATTTTCAAATTTTAAAGAATATACAAAGTCTTCATAAAATATGAATTAGAAAAAATATTTTCAAAAACTATCAAAAAGTTTCACGTATTTAAATTTTTTCTTGTGCTTTCAAAAATTCAAAAAATTTGCCTTTTATGAAAATGTTCGAAAATTCATGTGTTTTTTCATAATTTCCAAAATATGTTCAATTTTTCCAAAAAAGTTTGGAATTTTAAAAATTGTTCACAATTTCAAGAAGTATTCAAAAATTTCAAAATATGCTTGTGTTTGTCAAAAAATATTTAGAATTTCATTTTTTTCGTAATTTATGAAAAATGTTTTAAAATATTCACTTTTCAATAGTTATTTGCAATTTCAAAAATAGTAATTGTATTATAAGGAATGTTCAGTGGGCAAAACAATAAATAAAATTAGAACAAGAAACTGCCCGAAAGAGAAAAAAAGGAAAGAAAAACCAACAAGTCGGACATACACTCATGTCTTTCATTCACTTGAGGTATACTCGTGCACCGCAAAAGAAAAATGGTTACTCGCGCGCTGACCAATACCCATGTACTCCCTCCATTTCAAAATAGACGACTCAATTTTATATTAACTCTATACTAAAATTAGTATAAAGTTGAGTCATCTATTTTGAAACGGAGAAAGTAGTTGGTAGCGACGTGAGCAATATATATCATCTTCCACCAGAGGGAACTCCTAGTTAGCGCCTTTAGCGCTGCCTAGCCAAATTGGCACCCACGCTCGAGCGCTTTGGGCCGACCCAACAAACGAGACATACTTTTTAACTAGTTTTTTTTTAGTCTAAACACATCCTCTTTACTGAAAAAAGCTTTTGCTCTGTTTTATAAATAAAGCAAACCACCATAGTCAAACGGTACACAATAGTTCACCCACACACCCACACAGTCACACAGACATAGAGTATAAATAGGTGCAGCTGAGGGCACAACTCAACAAGCCCTAACAAGAGAAGCAAAAGAGAAAAAAAGAGGGCAGCTGAGGGCACACCCTCTTTATTAATCAACAATAATGTTCATCTTAATACAACCAATAGCAGGAAGCTGCAACAGCCAAATAAGTCTTCCTATAGTAAGGCTGGTCATAGTGGGGAGTAACTTATATTAGTGTCATGCATATGACACTAGTCTAAGTTACTACCTCCATAGTGCAAAGTAACATAATAGTAGTGTCATAGATGACTACATTTATTACCTTATAGGCTCATACTTTCTCGGGAAGCGCTATGTTACAGTAACATATTATGTTACTCTAAACACTTCTCTCCTCATTAACTATGTGCCACATAAACAAAAAATTCTTAAAATGCGTTATGTTACTACTAAGTTACTCCCACTATGACTAGCCTAAGTCCAAGAGCATATCTAGTGAGGTCGCGTGCCTCGGAACTTGTTGCCTTTCCTTTGAAGTAGAAGGTGCAGGACTAAAACTATGAAAGTGAAGATGTAATCTCCCGGATAATATTCCCATGTTGCCCACCGGTTCTGTCCTTGATGTCCTTCACCACTTCCTTGCAATCTGTCGCGACTTCAAGATGTTGGAGTGAGAGATCGGCCGCCAAAGCTAGGGCTTCTCGGCATGCAAGAGCTTCAAGAGTAGCAGGGTCAGTTACACCGTGGATGCACATGCAGAGGCACCCAGATTTTATATATGTTTATGAGACATACCCTCTAACTAGTTTTTTCATATATATGTTTAGGAGTTTTTCCTGTGGTGTGTGCACAGGAATATGACCCATGAAACCCAATTGTGCTGGGTCCATAAAACTGAACTATGCTGGACACACTGAACACTACGAAATGAAGCTGCTCATCTTCACCAAGGTGGAAAAAAAAACAAGGCGACACCTCGGTGGCTCTGTCGTTTCTCAAAAATTAAACCAGCAAAGTGGTAAACCACTCAAACTATATTGCCTCATGATTTGAAAATAGTAATGAATAGACCAATCGGCAACCAACAATCTTGGCATGATTGCTCAATTACGTCATGTTGTCTTCCACAGAATCCGAACATAACATTAATAGTAATTAGTTAGTTTTTCTTTGCATTATTTCAGCGACGATATGCACGCCATTCTTGTAGCAGCTACGTGGGCATAAAAGAAGATGCTTCTGCTTCTTCCTGGCGATGTCACGAGCAGCACACACTATGCTATGCTAAAGTTAAAAAAGACAAGCTTCGTTAAATGCCAATATTAATATTATGAAATCATAGTGCAATGGTAAGCTAAGCATCAGAGAATTTAATATTATATACTTACGTTCACAACAGGGGACAGGAGGAATCCTATCTCTAAGGTGGAACAAGTTTGTTAAAGCTGATTTGGAACCGCAAGAATAAAGCATAGATGAATACAGTGGATGCATCAGCTAGTTATAAAATGGTGTTCTGAAGAACCATATACTAACAAGCTTATTAAAATAAGAGTTGTGAGTTCATAAGTCCTGCAGAAGTATACAAAATCCTGACATCATATTTTCAAATTCTGCAAAAAAAAGGAACATGCACATAAATATTCGAAATTCTCAAAAGAAAATCCAAGTGTCCCACATATTTTAGGTGACCTGCCATTTTCATACTCCTTCCTTCCCACGAAATAGACCCCTAAGTTTGTCTTATGTCTAACATTTTTAGTTTGTCCAAGTTTACAGAAAATACATCAACATTTATAATATCAAACCATTATCAATAGGACCGTAATTATGGCCAACATTAAGAATTTAGGGAAAGTACCAAACATGTCCTCTTCCCATGGCACTTTAAATATATGGAGTCGGGCAACTAGATATAACTATGCTGATAACTATAGAATGAGAAACCTGATAATAACTACATAATTGCTATGTTAGTAACTACTAAGTAATAACCATTTTGGTAACTATAAGGTATGCAGCTCAGTACCTAAATATGTTCGTGACTTCAACATACAATAACCATCTTGATAACTTTTACAAATGCAACCCGGTAACTACAATATAACAAAGCATACTTAAAAAAATTGGACTCGTGGCCTCACTTGGTTCACATACATACAATAAGCTCCCAATTAGAAAACACACATGAAAGATTGTTGGTCTAGTTGGCTTGTTGGTTTCAACAAAGGTCTTAGTGTTCCTCGCAAAAAACACACTAAGGTCTTACTGAAAAGAATCAGTGGAAACATGGGCCCAGAGACAACATGCCTTAGTAAAAAAAATTGACTTGTTCCATGTAACGCCCCAAAATTTGGCCATTTCTTGTTCTTTGGAATTTATTTGGATTGCATTTGGAGTCATTTGAATTT
This sequence comes from Triticum monococcum, assembly GCA_034509565.1. Classification (NCBI taxonomy): domain Eukaryota; kingdom Viridiplantae; phylum Streptophyta; class Magnoliopsida; order Poales; family Poaceae; genus Triticum; species Triticum monococcum. Next base: position 152,558,924 of record CM067843.1, on the reverse strand, counting down.
GCATTTGAAATTGGACTTTGGATCTTTTTCAGAAAGGTGAATTCGACTTAATTCGAAATTCTTCTCCCAACCTATCTTGACTTGATGCAAACATCTTCCTTTGCACATTCAACCTACCAATAAATTTTCTTTCTATTAAGCATTCTTTTTCCTCAAAAAAGAATGACCGTTTGCACCTTCTTCCAAAGATAAATTCATTCATGTTGATCCCTTGACCTTCCAACAAATTTCTATGATCTCATATACTCAAATATACTTCATCCATACCAGAAACACTCATTCTCACGTGAGAATTTTGAACACATTGGCCAATTTCCAATTCTTGCCAGATTTCACCTTTGAACTACAACTATATTTTTCCTTGCTTTGTTTGTCCTGAGATTTGGTCAGCCTGTACACCTTAGTGAGTGCACGTCACCCACCGAAACCTAGCTTCAACCAACTAGATGTTGAGCTACGCTTTTGTACAAATTTTGCAATCAGAAACTTTGCACCAGGATCCCTCTCACCTCCCTTCATAATGTTCTTCGAAACTTTGCTAGAAGGATCCAGTCACAAGGGTGCACACATGTGACATGGTCGGGTGCATCAAATCATATGCCACAGTGGCCGGTCCACGATGGTTTAGCACGCTGGATGTCGGCCAAAACCGCACTTTGGTGCCTCTGCCACAAGCGTGCAACCATTCCAAAGTGCCTACTCGCACGCCAACGCGCCAGGCTATCCACTTCGGCGCCACAACACCAAAGACAACCTCCTCCCATTGCTCGCTTCCTTCCCTCGCCCCAACATGTGTCCAGTGTAGAGCAATGTGCTCCACCGCAGCGACATTGCCATTACAACAATCGCGTCTATATCCTTGCACGTCGCCGCATTCCACTTAAACCCCGCACAGGTACCCTTCGCCTAACTCGATGCAGAAATGCCTGAGCCCACGTGCCACTCACCTCCGTGGACAGCAGCAGCTCCGCCTCGATGCTCGGCTATAAGTATGCCCCATTCCTCGTCTTCGTGCACACATTGCTGAAGCTTCACCTCCAATCAAAGTTCAAAGCCACAAGGGCCTCCTCGCTCGAATCCATTCGAGGGCGTCGTCGCGCTGCTCCAACATCGAGTGCCACCTCTAGTCGAGCTCTTGCTCAGATTCCTTCTCATCTAGATCTCATTCATCCTCCTACACCTACTCCTAGGTCACCCAAGCTTATCGCTGCAGGGAACCTTGTTGGCATATCCCACCGAATGAGCACCGATGCAGATAGGACATGTGCATCATTGTTCCACCATCTCCCTTTTAGCTCCGGCCACCGACATGTTCGTCGTCGTTGAAGGAAATATGCCCTAGAGGCAATAATAAAGTTATTATTTATTTCCTTATATCATGATAAATGTTTATTATTCATGCTAGAATTGTATTAACCGGAAACATAATACATGTGTGAATACATAGACAAACTTAGTGTCACTAGTATGCCTCTACTTGACTAGCTCGTTAATCAAAGATGGTTATGTTTCCTAACCATAAACAAAGTGTTTTTATTTGATTAACGAGGTCACATCATTAGTTGAATGATCTGATTGACATGAACCATTCCATTAGCTTAGCACCCGATCGTTTAGTATGTTGCTATTGCTTTCTTCATGACTTATACATGTTCATATGACTATGAGATTATGCAACTCCCGTTTACCAGAGGAACACTTTGTGTGCTACCAAACGTCACAACGTAACTGGGTGATTATAAAGGAGCTCTACAGGTGTCTCCAAAGGTAGACGTTGGGTTGGCGTATTTCAAGATTAGGATTTGTCACTCCGATTGTCGGAGAGGTATCTCTGGGCCCTCTCGGTAATGCACATCACATAAGACTTGCAAGCATTGCAACTAATGAGTTAGTTGCGGGATGATGTATTACAGAACGAGTAAAGAGACTTGCCGGTAATGAGATTGAACTAGGTATTGGATACCGACGATCAAATCTCGGGCAAGTAACATACCGATGACAAAGGGAACAACGTATGTTGTTATGCGGTCTGACCGATAAAGATCTTCGTAGAATATGTAGGAGCCAATATGGGCATCCAGGTCCCGCTATTGGTTATTGACCGGAGACGTGTCTCGGTCATGTCTACATTGTTCTCGAACCGTAGGGTCCGCACGCTTAACGTTACGATGACAATTATTATGAGTTTATGCATTTTGATGTACCGAAGTTAGTTCGGAGTCCCGGATGTGATCACGGACATGACGAGGAGTCTCGGAATGGTCGAGACATAAAGATTGATATATTGGACGGCTATATTCGGACACCGGAAGTGTTTCGGGTGATTTCGGAGAAAACCGGAGTACCGGAAGGGTTACCGGAACCCTCCGGGGAAGTAATGGGCCTTATTGGGCCTTAGGGGAGAGAGAGGGCTGCGGCCTAGGAGGTGGCGCCCCCCCGACATGGGGAGTCCAAATTGGACTAGGGAAGGGGGCGCGGCCCCTCTTTCCCTCTCCCTCTCCCCCTCTTTCCTTCTCCCTTAGGGTTTCCTAATTGGATTAGGAAAGGGGAGTCCTACTCCCACTAGGAGGAGGACTCCCCCTCCCCTTGGCGCGCCCCATAGGGCCAGCCGGCCTCCCCCTTGCTCCTTTATATACGGGGGCAGGGGGCACCCTAGAACACACAAGTTGATGTTTGAGATCGTTCCTTAGCCGTGTGCAGTGCCCCCTGCCACCATATTCCACCTCGATCATATCGTTGTAGTGCTTAGGCAAAGCCCTGCGTCGGTAGAACATCAAGATCATCACCACACCATCGTGTTGACGGAACTCCTCCCCGAAGCTTTGCTGGATCGGAGCCCGGGGATCGTCATCGAGCTGTACGTGTGCTAAGAACTCGGAGGTGCCGGAGTAACGGTGCTTGGATCGGCCGGATCGGAAAGAAGACGTACGACTACTTCCTCTACGTTGTGTCAACGCTTCCGTTGCGATCTACAAGGGTACGCAGATCATGCTCTCCCCCTCGTTGCTATGCATCACCATGATCTTGCGTGTGCGTAGGAATTTTTTTGAAATTACTACGTTCCCCAACAGTCGTCTCCCCCTTCTGTTCCTCCCCTTCCCGAGCCTAGCCAAGCTTCCTTACTGTCACAACCATTGCTGGTGTGTGTCACCGCCTCTGCTCCCTCTCTTTCTCTCTGTTTAAACCTGACCCGAGCCCACTTTCAGCCACTCATACAGGACCCAAATCCGTATGAGTGGAAGCGTATATGCGGAATACGCCTTCGATGGTGCCTTCTATGAATTCTTTAAATCCTACTAAAATCCATATTTGACCCAACATTGACCATCTATAACTTTTTATCGATAAATCTGATTGACTTGATTTTTTTGTAGTGTGCTTATTATAAAAATACTATCCAGAAAGTATCTTTTGCTATTTTTGGAGATGTGTAGCTATGATAGGAAATTGCAATTTCTTTATGTGTTATTTAAAAAATGTTTTTCAAAATATTTTCAGCAGGAGAAGAACTTGTTGTTGAAGATCCAGAGTAAGCTTGACTCACACCTTCACCAAGGCAAGCTTCAACAGTCATTGTTTTCCAGCTTGATGAAATTATAACTAACACATGCATTTTAGAGCATTTCAGCACTATTTTCATAGTCATATAATCATTTGTTGTTAGTGTTAAGTTTATGCTGATATGCTTATGTTATGTTGATGTTTATAAGGCATGCTTGTTTGACCACATTAATGTGCCTTGTGAACTTGCTCACACATATGTTATAGTAACAAATATGAATATGGTTGCACTTTGATCTTGTTAATTCATGATTTGGTGTATAATACTTTGAACATACTTGGACCAGAGAACATTTAATAACAACGAAGGTAAGCTAATAAACTTGAACAATGAAACCTTCATTGGCTTGGTCGAGTCATGATGCCACTGAATCAAACTCACATAGTGCAACCACATTCCCTTTTTACGGGAAGGCCCTAATTGCTCTATGAATACACCTCCTATTGGTGTCACTATATAAGGAAGGATAAGATGAGTGTGTTAACTTGGCTCGGTAAACCGCATTTAAGTCCATGAACCTGGGTTAGTTTGGTTTTGGGTGTTATAAATGAATTGATCCCAATGGGGAAATAGTGATGGATTGCTATGGTGGTAGTGCCAAGTTTGTAGTCTCATGGCAACACAAGCCTAGGGACTCTCAATCTAATACATTATCCAGTTGGATATATCAGTGACATGGTAAGAGCAATGTATGGTAGACAGTCTTGTTGGAGCAGCAGTAGTCCACCCAGAGGGAAGTGTACTGTGTATGTGATGAAGAGCTCCATAATATAGGTAAAGTGGACAACCTCTGCAGGGTGTAACAATCTATTCGGATAGCCGAGTCCATGGTATTGGGCACAATTCGTATTAGTCACACTGGTGTTCAATGCCAATGATGAACTTATAATATAAGGTAAAGACGTGAGAACTTGTGGTTATCACAAAGGTGATTGAAAGATGAAAGATTTGGTCATGATGAGACCAAGGTCTGAGAATGATCGAATGGTAAGTTGAATGACCCAGTGGTCATGACGCAGGTAAGATGATGATAAATTACTAGAGTAGAACTTTTTACTTTAAATAACTTGAATTTGTGTGATAAGTGCTCTTCGTAGCCAACCGTCTTCGGCAGCTACTAACTTTATTTTTTCCTCGACACTACTACCAATTATGTCAGGTAAGTGCTCTTCTTAGCCAACCATCATGGGTAGCCGTCAAGTTTCAATTTTCAATACTACTCCCAAGTTTCGTGTGACAAGAACTATTTATAGTCAACCATCTTAGACATCTATTGAAGTTTCTCACTATTGGCACTGCTCCCAAGTTTTGTGTGACAAGGGCTCTCCATATCCAACAGTATTGGGCAGTTGATAGCTTTATTTTCTCGACACTGCTCCTAAAGTCCATGTGGTTAGTGCTCATCGCCAACTGTCTTGGGTAGTTGTTGAATTCTTCTTATCAATATTGCTTTGAAGGTCCATGTTGTAAGCGTTATTTGTATAGCCAACTATCTTGGGCAGCTATTGAGCTATTTCGATGATGTCCCTATGTTGTAATGAATGTTCTGGTGGCTACAGATTTATTTGTCGGTTTTCATGCAAAGGTTAGGAAGGTCATTAATGGTCCACTTTAACAAGAGACATTAACCTGGCCTGGTTGTGCATGTGATGCATTTGCCTTGCTACTTGCTATGTTTGGTGTATGCTTGCGAGTACATTTAAAGTACTCACCTGCTCTTCATGCCAGATATAGGATAGGATGAATGTGATTGTTCCGAGGATGCCAAATTTGAGTGATAGGATCATGTCCCAGCAAGGCACCTACGTGATGGAGCTCTCACCATCATTGTTTTTCCGTTGTGTGTTCTAGTTCTAGAATCTGAGGCCTTGTCAGATAAATAATGTGCTTATTTTCTCTACATGAGTAGTGTCGCCTTCGTCTCGCCCAATGTTGTAATATCATACCTATGTACCCTATGTACTGTAATATACTGTGGTACTATGGTTGTGCTTGATGCCAATTTGTACTGTGTACCAGAAGACTTATATCCTTTGGGCTGGTATCCAGGGTATATCATTTCTCAGAGCCGAGGTGCCATATACAGAGAGACAAAATCAGAGGCATCAATGGCCAAAATTGAGCTGTGAATGAATGATTCGGTTGTAACACTACAATGTAATACTACAAACATACCATTCATGGCATAACTTTTCTTATTGATATATTTATACAGACTTATTTTTTATTGAAGACAAAACTCCTATTTTGTGGGAATGGGAGTGTACTTTACAAACACGACTGAGTTTGTTTGTTCATTTACTTCTAGAAGAAACAAAGGGTGCTATGTAAATACTAGAGGAGATGTGAAGGAGGAGGTGATGAAGGCCCACTCAAACCTCCCAATATGAATTTCCGGATTGGTGATTCGCCCCCCATCCTCGAGCCTTTCCCATGTACGTTGGCTATGGCAAAAGTGCCGACCTCTCCCTCACCAGACCCTCTCCTTCACCTTGTCCACTACTATACAATCGGGCATTGAAGGTGATTTTGGTACATGGGCCTAAGGAGGTTCCTCATTCCACCACAAAGCTTGTGTCACTAATACTCAGAGTATAGGAGTAGGTTTCAAATTTCCTCGAATGATTTCACCGAGAAGTGGTTCCTACCATAGAACTGCCTTCGATTCTATTACCGCCTAGAGCAGTTTCCAATAAACAACGACCCGAAATATGGACACATGTACATATGCAGACGCATACACATTCTCATTCATCGCATAAGTCACTTGAATCTCATAATACACTCAAATATGTTGAGTTGTTTCAAAAAGTTCAAAACCCATATATTAAAGAAAGATCTAACTCCAAATATTCCTGATGCCCCAACCTACAAACGAAATATCTAAATCCAAAGATTCCGAAACCATTCATCGTCTTGAGTAGTATACCAATCGTTCCTCTTAATAAACTAGTTTTTGCGCTATCGGAAGGAGATGGCAAGAAAGGTCATATCACCACTCCCTATCCAACTTTCCGACCCAATCACAAGTTGAAGAAATCCCAGTGAAACCTACTGGTGCTTACACTAATAGGTAAATTTGTAGCACCGATGGTGATTTTCTTTTGTGAAGTGTCGCCAAAATATAACTCTGGTTAAAACAAAAAATTGTCAAGACAATTAACATATGATATTAATTGATTTATTAAATACATGTAGTTAAGAATATCATACCCAACTCCAATCCATTGCTAATGCCATAGATGGGGTGTGGACATATGTGGCCAACAACTGGAGTGATTTATTTCATATACTACCCAATTAGCCGTCCATTCACTTTGTGCAGTGCAACTCAAATCGACCTACATATGAAAAACATGGTCAACTTATTAGAAATCAAATGCAAGCAAACTTAATTATTAATAACTAATCATCAATTGATATTAACAAATAAATAATTGCTTAACCTTAAACTCTGGTGGCTTTTGCGGTGACATGATGATGATGTCGTATGTACTTGCATAGTTACATTGTAGAAGATGTCGTCTATTGGTTGAATCCGTGGAGCCCTGTTTTTGAAAAGTTCAAAAAGAAACATATATTTTAAAAATTTCAAAAAATCTGAAAACAAATAAACATAAACATGGAGATGTATACTATATTTCTGTATAGTTTCATGATCAAATACACTTTTGCATGGGCTATAATTAAAAACAAATGCATAGACTTTTACAGCGAATAGTGCATGTGCTAGAAAGACATGCTTTTTGTGTATAGCTTGAACCAAAACGTATTTCATCATGAAAATATACGGACATGTCATATACATCTCTAGGTTCATTTGTATTTTTTTTTCAAAAAAGAATGAAACTTCAAAATATGGTTTTTATATTTTCCAAAAATCCAGGCTCCACTCATGGAGCCTGGGTTCCAAAAGAAGTTTCCACCATACCGGCCACCTAACCAATGGACGTCAGTATTGTAAAACATGACCTCCTACTTATGTGCATAATAAGACTATTTGAGAAGCTATAGGTACTAGTCTCATTAAATTAAAAAACTAGACCATTTTCACTAGAATGCACACACGATTATGGCCCAGTTCTTTTGCCAGAATATCAGGATTCTCCCAGAATCTGACCCCTACCCAGCTTCTCCCAGAATATTTGAGCCTCATTTGTTTTACAATTCTATCTAGTTAGGGTCTAATTAGATAGGATTGTAAAACAAATGGGGCTCAAAGATTCTGGGAGAAGCTGGGTAGGGGTCGAATTCTGGGAGAATCCCCAGATTCTGGCAAAAGAACTGGGCCTATGTATGAGCATGTAAGTTTTGCAGCAACTTTTAGCAACTTGTTCCACCAGAATCCAGATGCTTTCAAAAGAACTTGGTTCCAATTAAAGTTTAATTTGCACTCGTGCTTGTGCCAAGTGTAATCGACACACCTAGCATGCACCTAACCTTTCCTTCGCTTTAGATACATCGATTGGATTATTTAAACGAGCAAACTGAATGCAGACGGTTTAACCTGTATGGATGAAGCCTCTTAACAAATTGCAGGAAACATGGCCTCCAACCTATAAACGGAAAGAAATGGATTCAAGGACGGTCAAGTCATCACCGGGTATATATGCAGTCAGGCATGGAGTTAGCAAACATCTGTCGACACTTTGTCACATCAAATCCTAGTAAAATCGATAACTTCTTTAATTTGTAAAGGTAGGAAAAGTTGGCAACAACCAGACCTAATTAGATGCCATTCAAACAAATTAAAGGGTACCGCTTTTTCCGGGCATACTTTTCACTTCAAGAAAATACACCTTGTTGACACCAGATTTTGACACGATCAAGAACTTGATTAAGATGGCCTCAAATGAAGAAGTGATCTACATGAAAAAGTTTCGTATTGTCGACATGAACATCTTTGAAGTTTGGGCCATCGCTATCCGACCTCATCTTGAGGGCCGAAACTATGCTCAAAGTATTAAGGTTTTGTATTCATAGTATTGTTCGGCCAATTAAGCCTCCAAGATGACCTCATATGAGAAACATTTCTACACGAATTGTCTTAGTCTCGTCGAAACGATTGATTTTCATATAAAAATTGTCTCAACCAGAGTTCGTATGTAAAAGTTAGAGCCAAAATGGTGTGCTACAAAAGTCTGCCCCAGAAGTTCCGGGCAAAACTTCCAGGGAGGTTTCGGGCTAAACCGAAAGTTTGCACGCGGTGCGCCCTGAAAACTAGAGTTTTAACATTATTTGCAGATTTGCGGGCCCAAATTCAACCTCAAGATGACCTCGGATGAAAAAGTGATCAACTGAAGAGTTTTTCTCCATTGCAAGATCTACAACTGTGCTTTTTGGACCACCGCGATCCAAGGCCATGTGCGACCTGCAGGAGCTGTACAAGAGGGCTACTTGATGTAATTTTAGCCCGGAAGTTTCGGCCCTCATAGTCCGAGTTAGGTTAACTTTTGATTTTTTGGACGGGATTTAAGTCCTTTTCTTGTACAGAAAGTCCAGCCGCCTCATATATATGTAAGAGGTAACGTCCGATTGAATAACAACACACAATCACAACGCATCTACCACTTTTTTCATCTACGTTTTGTCCTTCCCCCGTTATTGCTCCCTCATTCTTCGTCGTTCTTCGTGTTGGAGAGCTACGAATCCCGAGGCTCTAGGGGCGGCCTGACAGACCTAGGGCAGCCCATAGCCACTGCACTCCCCAATGGGGTCCCTCCCGGGAGTGTGGGGTTTTGGGTCCTCAAAAGTTCTCTCTGGTCGTCCTGCGAATCGCGCTTTCGGTGAGACTCCTTCGATGTGAGTGAAGGGAATATGCCCTAGAGGCAGTAATAAAGTTGTTATTTTATATTGGCTTATATCATGATAAATGTTTACTATTCATGCTAGAATTGTATTAACCGAAAACTTGATACATGTGTGGATACATAGACAAAACACTATGTCCCTACTAAGCCTCTACTAGACTAGCTCATTAATCAAAGATGATTAAGTTTCCTAACCATATACATGTGTTGTAATTTGATGAACGGGATCACATCATTAGGAGAATGATGTGATGGACAGGACCCACCCGTTAGTGTAGCATAATGATCATTCAGTTTTATTGCTATTGCTTTATTCATGTCAAATACATATTCCTTCGACTATGAGATTATGCAACTCTCGGATGCCGGAGGAATACCTTATGTGCTATCAAACGTCACAACGTAACTGGGTGATCATAAAGATGCTGATGTAAGGTAGAACCCTAATTGTCCGGTCTTTCATGAAAGGAGTGGATCCCGCGATGAACACGAAGAACACAAGGGGGAAAACGGGGGGAAACACAAGGGAAAACATGGGAGAATCACTAAACCAACAAAAGATAGTCACACATGTGCTAGATCCTCGGATACATAAGAGTTCAAACGGTACACGATCAACTAGGGACGATACAAGGGTAGCCGGTCTTCTCTATGAGGAGGTCTTGATGTTCTTCTCCACGAGGAGGACTTGAATCCAAAGGGATCTTCTCCGAAGAGGCCGCGGTCTCTCTCGAGGAGTAGATCCGATGTGGATGAGCAATGCTCTATCTCTCAAATGAGCTAAACCAATGCTAACCCTAGCTAGAAGGAATAGGAGGTATATATATAGTCTTAGTGCAAAAGAGGGGGGCGAAGGGGTACATGGGCAGCGGCCCAACACGAAATAGCACACAGGCATCGGACGTCCGGGAGTCACCGGTCGTCCGGAGGTTCGCGAGGGTCCGGACGTCCGGTGCATGTCGGACGTCCGTAGATTCGGCTCGGGTGATCTTCGGTCGGACGTCCGGTCGGGGCCGGTCGTCCGAGGAGCGTCGGTCGTCCGTGGAGCGTCAGAAGTCCGTAGTTTTGGCTCTGGTGTGGAAGTGTCGGACGTCCGGAGCCTGGAGGTCGTCGGACGTCCGGTCCTGGCCGGTCGTCCGGAGCTTCTTCTTCATTGCTTCTTCTTCTCCGTCTTCACGTCCATCTTCCTCTTCTTCTTCTCCTTGCTCCTTAGCTTCTCCATGGTACCTGAGTATGCACAATGTGTCCGTATGAGGTAGTAGCCATGTCTCATGTGCATCGAAGTGGAAACGTGAGAGGAGTGATGTCACCTTGGTTTCGAGAGCTCTTGCGCGTGTTGGTGTCATGGGTCCGCTAGGTACTTGGTGAAGCGATGGTACGTCCATGGGGATGACCTTGGGATGCTCTACATCATCTCCCCTCCCTTGGGGAAGATTCGTCCTCGGATCAAATTCTTCATCACCATGGTAGGGAGGGAGATCTTTGACGTTGAAGATGTTGCTCATGGAGTACTTGTCATGAGGAATGTTGATCTTGTGGGCATTGTCGTTCTAGCGTGCAAGCACCTTGAAGTGTCCATCCGCTCGGGCTCGAAGCTTGGACTTGCATTCTTGTGTAAAACGGTCCTTGCGAAGGTGTAGCCACACGAGATCACCAATGTTGAAGACCATGGGGTGCTTGTTGAAGTTGAGCTTGGACGCAAGGAGTTGAACTTGGCGCTCGATGGTGTTCCTTGTATCTTCATGCACCTTCTTGAGATGTGTCGCTCTTGCACTAGTGTCCAAATTGATGCGCTCTTGGAGTGGTAGCGGGAGAATGTCCAATGGTGACAAAGGGTTGAAGCCGTAGACGACCTCGAAGGGGGACTTGCCGGTTGTTGAGTGTCTTGCTCGGTTGTAGGTGAACTCGGTGATAGGTAGGCACTCCTCCCACTCCTTGATGTTCTTCTTGATGAGTACTCGAAGTAGAGCGGAGAGTGTGTGGTTGGTAACTTCCGTTTGGCCGTCGGTTTGTGGATGATACGCCATGGAGAAAAGTAGCTTGATTCCGATCTTGGCGCATAGGGTCTTCCAAAAGTAGCTAACGAACTTGACGTCGCGGTCCGAGATGATCGTCTTTGGCACTCCGTGTAGGCACAATATTTCCCTACAAAAGAGAGTGGCAACATGTGAAGCATCGTCTATCTTGTTGCAAGGAATGAAATGTGCCATTTTTGAGAAACGGTCCACAACGACAAATACCGAATCCTTCCCATTTCGAGTCCTAGGAAAACCAAGTACAAAGTCCATGCTAATGTCTTCCCATGGTTGATGTGGAATTGGTAGAGGCATATAAAGGCCATGAGATTGAGCTTTGGACTTAGCTTTGCGACATGTAGAACATCGGTTGGTGAAGCGATTGACATCACGAAACATCTTGGGCCAATATTAGTTCTTTGAGAGCATAGAGAACGTCTTGTCGCGTCCAAAATGTCCCATTAAGCATCCTCCATGAGATTCCTACAAAAGCAACAAACGAAGAGAAGACTCGGGAATGCAAAGTCTGTTAGCTCTCATAAGATATTCATCTTTTATGTAATAGCGTTCCCAAGAGGTGAGTGTAAAACACTTGGCATAAGGAGTAGCAAAAGTAGGATCATGCTCATACAATTCTTTGATATGCTCAAAGGCAATGACATCCAATTCAAGTTGAGTAACAAGCATGCATATGCGAGAAAGGGCATCCGCCACAATGTTTTCTTTACCTTTAATGTACTTGATGACATAAGGAAAAGACTCAATAAATTCACTCCATTTAGCATGTCGCTTGTTCAACTTGGTTTGGCCCTTAAGATACTTGAGCGTTTCATGATTGGTATGAATGATAAACTCATGAGGGTGAAGATAGTGTTCCCATTCATGCAAAACGCGGTCTAAAGCATATAGCTCTTTGTCATAGATGGGGTAATTAAGTTGCGCACCGGAGAGTTTCTCACTAAAGTAAGCTATGGGGCACTTCTCTTGCGTTAACACACCTCCTATGCCATTACCGCTAGCATCGCAATGAATTTCAAAGGGTTTGTCAAAGTTGGGTAAAGCAAGCACGGGAGCATGAGTAAGAAAATTCTTAAGCTCATTGAAAGCGGTATCTTGGGATGGTCCCCAAGCAAAAGGCGCATTCTTCTTGCTAAAAGCATGCAAAGGCAAAGAAGTGGTGCTAAAATCTTTCACAAAGCGATGATAGAAACCCGCAAGGCCAAGAAAACTATGCACTTGATGCAAATTAGTTGGTTGTGGCCAATTCTTTATAGCATTGATCTTGGACTCATCAACATGAACACCCATAGAGGAACCAACAAAACCCAAGAAAATGAGCTTGTTAATGCCAAAAAGGCATTTCTCCATATTAGCATAGAGGTGCTCTTTTCGAAGAGTTTGCAAAACGGTTCGAACATGGGTGACATGATCTCCAAGAGATTTGCTATAAACAAGGATATCATCAAAGTAGACCACAACAAATATACCAATTTAAGGGCGAAAGACATGATTCATGAGACGCATAAAAGTACCCGGTGCTTCCGAAAGACCCATAGGCATGACTAACCACTCATACAAGCCAAACTTGGTTTTGAAAGCGGTTTTCCATTCATCACCCTCTTGTATGTGGATTTGATAGTAACCACTCTTAAGATCAATTTTGGAAAATATAGTGGCACCACTAAGTTCATCAAGTATATCATCTAGGCGTGGGATGGGATACCTATAATGAACGGCGATAGCATTGATAGGTCCACAATCGGAGCACATGCGAAAGCTACCGTCTCATTTTGGCACAAGAATGACCGGGACGGCACAAGGGCTCAAACCTTCACGCACATGTCCATGGTCTATGAGATGTTTTACTTGCCTTTGTATTTCTTTGGTTTCTTCAGGGTTGACACGGTAGGGAGCTTTGTTCGGAAGCGGTGCTCCGGGGATGAGGTCGATGCGGTGCTCAATGCCTCGTAGTGGAGGTAGTCCCGGAGGTAGCTCGTTGGGGAAAACATCGTGAAATTCCTGCAAAAGAGAAGACAACACTAGAGGAAGAGTGTGAGAAGTTTTAGTTTGTGGTGCATTGTCCTTGCACACAAGGACGTAGTGTAGGACACTAGATGGGTTCTCACACACTCCTCTTATCTCACTTTTGGTGGCAAATAGGACTAAGTTCTTCTTTTCGCTCAGCGTGGAGGTTTTTGATTTGGGCTTGTGGAGCTCACTCTCTTTTTGGTTGCTCGCTCTCTCACTATGATCTCCACAATGGGTGACTTGCTTGTTGGCGATCACTTGGCTTGGCGACATTGAACGAAGGAGGCACTCCTTGCCCTTCATCTTGAAGATGTAGTAGTTTGTTCGGCCGTTGTGGATGACTCCTCTATCAAACTGCCAAGGGCGTGCAAGGAGAAGGTGGCAAACGGTCATTGGCACGACGTCGCACTCCAAGGTGTCTTCGTAGGCGCCAATTTTCAAAGAGACTTGTACTCGGTGCTCGACTTGGACAGTGCCGGAGTCGCTAAGCCATTGCACTTTGTATGGATGTGGGTGCTTCGTATTGGGCAATTGGAGCTTGGAGCAAAGTTCTTCACTTGTGAGGTTATGACAACTCCCTCCATCGATGATGACCTTGACGGATCGTCCATTGATGCCGGCCTTAGTGTGGAATATGTGGCATCTTTGGTCTTCTTCTTGGTGATGTTGGAGAGTCAAGACTTTGGAGACAACAAGAGCGGGACTTCAATCTTCATCGCAAAAGACTTGTTCCTCTTCATCGTTCACTTGCCGGTGCATGGCGACTTGCTCAAGAGCGTCCATTTATCCTTCACTCATCGAGTCGTATGTGCCTTCGTCGTTAAGGATCATGGTTCGCTTATTGGTGCATTCGTAGGACTTGTGGCCTCGGCCTCCGCATGTGAAGCATTTGAAGGAACTCGTCTTGACGGTCTCATCGGTTGGAGTGGATGAGGATGAAGCTCCCGGCTTGAAGTTTCTTGTAATAGGAGGATGACTTGGAGTTGACGAAGCTTTCTTGGAACTCGACTTGTCGATGTTGCTAGTAGAAGGTTTGGTAGATGGTGTTGGAGTCGTTGAAGCTTGGTTGTTGGAGAAGCCGTATGACTTGGATGAGAACTTGGCATACTTGAAATCATCTTGCACTTGGCATTCCGCTTTGCTAGCTTGATGCACTAGCTCGATGAGGTTCGAGTATGGTTAGAAGTCGGCGATCTTCTTGATAGGATGGTTGAGTCCGTTCAAGAAACGTGCCATAGTTTGCTCATCATCTTCCGTGACATTGGCTCGTATCATGGCAATCTCCATCTCCTTGTAGTACTATTCAACGCTCTTGGTTCCTTGCTTGAGTAGTTGGAGTTTCTTGAAGAGCTCGCGGTTGTAGTAGGTAGGCACGAAGCATGCTCTCATGACATCCTTCATTTGCGCCCAAGTAGTGATGGGTGGTTCACCTCTTGCCTCTCGGCGCTCGATAACTTGTTCCCACCAAATGAGGACATAGTCTTGGAACTCAAGGGATGCCATCGCGATCTTCTTCTCTTCGTCGTAGTTGTGCAAACGAAAGATCTTGTCAACTTTCAATGCCCACGATAGGTACTCTTCAGGATCGTTGCTTCCATTGAACTTGGGCATGGTGAACTTGAGCTTGCTGTAGCATTGCTCTTTGTTGTGTTGGGGTCGGGGATGATGACGGCCATGTTGTTGATGATTGTCAAGCTCGTATTGCTCTTGGTGAGGAGGGTTGTCAACCTCATGTTGCTCTTGTTGTGGAGGATTTCCATTGTCGTCATGCTCTTGATGAACTTGATGTTCTTGGCGAGCTTGTGGAGGAGCTTGTCGAGCTTGAGGAGGAACTTGAGGAACGTGACGGTGCACGCAAGCTTGATGTTGTCGTTGGTGAAGTTCTTCGTGAAGTGCTTCCTCTTGTTCACGGACTTGTCAGCCTCGGTTGGCTACGGCTCGACTTTAATCTCACAGGGCTTGTTGCGCCGCAAGTGCTTAAGATTCACGGAGTTGTTGTTCTTGGTGTTGTGCCTCGGCATCTTATGCAACTTGTTGTAGGCGCGCTCGCTCTTCCTCTTCAAGTTGGCATTGTCGTTGCCGTTCGCGTGCTAGCGCAAAAGCCTCTTGGATTTGACGTCGTCGATGCTCTTGAGAGTCGGTGTCGCATAGAGGATTGAGGCTTGCTTGACGATCATTGCGCGCGGCACGGCGTAGAGTGTTCGATGTCGGTGTACTTGAGCCGGAGAGGGTGAAGTCGGAGTGTCAACTTGTAACACACACGATGCGGCTATATCTCCCACGTGTTGGAGCACGACTTAGAGGCATAACCACATTGTAGGCATGTCGCAAGAGGGGAAATCTTTACACATCCCATGTACTGAATAAGAAAGAGGTACAGAGTTGGCTTACAATCGCCACTTCACACAATACATAAATATAGTATTACATCATCCAGATACAATCAAGGTCCGACTACGGAACCAAAATAAAGACAACCCCAAATGCGTAGATCCCCGATTGCCCCAACTGGGCTCCACTACTGATCAACTAGAAACGAAACGACACAACGAACAAGATCTTCATCGAGCTCCCACTTGAGCTCCGCTACATCATCTGCACTGGTATCAATGACACCTGCAACTAGTTTTGGAAGTAAGCTGTGAGTCACGGGGACTCAGCAATCTCACACCCTCGCGATCAAGACTATTTAAGCTTATGGGTAGGAAAAGGTAGTGAGGTGGAGTTGCAGCAAGCACTAGCATATATGGTGGCTAACTTACGCAAACGAGAACGAGAAGAGAAGCAAAGCACGGTCGTGAACTAGAAGTGATCAAGAAGTTATCCTGAAACTACTTACGTTCAAGCATAACACCAAAACCGTGTTCACTTCCCGGACTCCGACGAAAAGAGACCATCACGGCTACACATGCGGTTGATGCATTTTAATTAAGTTAAGTGTCAAGTTCTCTACAACCGGACATTAACAAATTCCCATCTGCCCATAACCGCGGGCACGGCTTTCGAAAGTTCAAACCCTGCAGGGGTGTCCCAACTTAGCCCATCACAAGCTCTCACGGTCAATGAAGGATATTCCTTCTCCCAGGGAAGACCTGATCCGACTCGGAATCCCGGTTACAAGACATTTCGACAATGGTAAAACAAGACCAGCAAAGCCGCCCGGATGTGCCGACAAATCCCGATAGGAGCTGCACATATCTCGTTCTCAGGGCACACCGGATGAGGCAAACGTCGGGTTGGCATAGACCCTAGTTGCCCAGGGGGCGCCGGACATCGCTCATGTTGGACCAACACTTAGAGAAGCACTGCCCCCCCCCGGGGGGGGGGGGGGTTTAAATAAAGATGACCCTCGGGCTCCGGAAACCCAAGGGAAAAAAGGCTAGGTTGTTAGTGCAAATGTAAAACCAAGGTTGGGCCTTGCTGGAGGAGTTTTATTGAAGGCGAACTGTCAAGGGTTCCCATTATAACCCAACCGCGCAAGGAACACAAAATTAAGGAACATAACACCGGTATAACGGAAACTAGGGCGGCAAGAGTGGAACAAAACACCAGGCATAAGGCCGAGCCTTCGACCCTTTACCAAGTATATAGATGCATTACTTAAATAAGAGATATTGTGATATCCCAACAATAATCATGTTCCAGCATGGAACAAACTCCATCTTCACCTGCAGCTAGCAACGCTATAAGAGAGGCTGAGCAAAGCGGTAACATAGCCAAACAATGGTTTGCTAGGACAAGGTGGGTTAGAGGCTTCACATGGCAATATGGGAGGCATGATATAGCAAGTGGTAGGTATCGCGACATAGCAATAGAGCGAGCAACTAGCAAGCAAAGATAGAAGTGATTTCGAGGGTATGGTCATCTTGCCTGCAAAGTTCTCCGAGAAGACGAAAGCTTGATCCTCGTAAACGTACTCAACCGGTTCCTCGATCACGAACGCGTCTCCTGGCTCTACCCAATGCAATAACACAAGACAAGGAAACCACAATCAACCACGGTGCAATGTGCAAGCAACATGATGCAAAGCATGGCATGATATGCGGGATGTGATATGCAATGCATATGCATGCTAAGGAAAAGATTGAACCAGGCCTCAACTTGGAAAACCAAGAGTGCCGCTGGAAAGATGAGTTGATTTCGGTCGAAATCGATATAAAGATCACCGGAATCGGATCCACGGTTCGCAAATGGCAAGCAAAACAAGAATGGCACAATTCTGCGATTAACATCATGATGCCATCTAGAATGCAACAAGAAACTAAGCTACTACACTCCAACATAGCAACAAAGCATATGGCAGTGATCTACTCAAGATGCTTGACAAAAGATGAACACTGAGCTACGGCTAAATCACACAAGAGCAGGTTCAAACAAGCATGGCAAAAGTGCAAAAGATATCAGCATCACAGACTTAGAGAAAATACTAACATGGCAGGAATTAACATCAGGAAGCAATGTCTAGAGCAAGATAACAACATGCTACAGGAACATAACATAGCAAGCAAAGGCATGTCATGAATCTACTCAAAGCATTCCTATAACAAAAGTCCCTTACTGACCATAAGCCAAAAAGGACCAGAAGATATGATGGCACCCATGTAAACATAGCAAGTTTTGTTAACAGATTCAGACATAGCAGAAAAACATGGCATGGCATAAACAGAATTATGAAGGCATGCTTGTGAGCTCGATGCACTCAACACAAGGAATTGCATGACAAGCTAAGCATACTACCCACAAGAAGACATGATCAAGAAGCTAACCATGGCAAGAACAATCTCATAGCATGCATGGATCAACTACAACAACCTTGGCAAAATTGATTAACATGTAAACAATCTGCCAGGATCATTTTATAGAAAAAGTAGAGCAAGATTGAGTCATGCTAGGGCACTCCATAAATGCAAAAAGGGCATGGGTGGATAGATCATAACAATATCTCAAAATCATCCTTACTGAACATGCTCAAAAGAGGCATGGGTCACTCTGTAGCAACATGAATACATGGCATAAAAATAACAACAGGGAGAAGACTTAGTGAAATTCCAAGTCCTCGAAATCAGCAACATCACGAGAGCTACTTTGCATGCTTATGCTAGTCACCACATTGATCACAAAAATAAATGGCATACACCCCTGTAAAGATGGCATGGCATATAACAAAACACATGTAGAGCTCATGCTCATATGAAGCACACAATAATCATGGCAAAAATGACAAATGCTCATTAACTGATAAGAATCAACACCTAACATTATGAAGCACTCTTGCATCAACAATTAGGGCATCAAGATGGACTCAAACAAACATGGTGCAATGGAACAAAATGAAGAGGACATCATGATGAACATTTTGATATATCATGCATGCAAAACGGAGCAGCGAGCACAAAGTTATGGCATGATGAAGGTAGCCACAAAAATATTGGAAACTTCAGGGACTAGAGAAATTTAGACCTCGTGGGAAAAGTCAACGGGGCGAAGACGACCAAGGACGAGGAGATCCAGGATGGCGGGGAGGCGTTTGGTATGCGGAACTCGTGGATCTGGTCCCGGCAACCGGATCTCACCGGAGACGGCGACCGGAGATGACGCGGCGGCGGCCGGCGACAAGGAGGCGGAGGGAGGCGGCGGCGGACGGGAGCGCGACGCGCAGGACCGGCAAGCGGCGGCGACCAGGCCGGCGGGAGCGACGCGCGGTGGTTGCGGTGGCCGCGACGCGTGGTGGAGGCGGAGGGCGCAGGGCATGCGACGGCGTGAATGGTGGCGGTGCTAGGCGTGAGGTACAACAGCGAGGGGCGGCGCTGCGGGAGCTAGGCGGCGCGGCTCGGCGCGGCCGCGGCGGAGGCTCGCCGGTGACGGGGCGCGGGGTGCGGGGGCGCGCGGTAGGGCGGCGGCTCGGCGCGGTCGGGCCCGGCGCGGCCCGGCGCGGCCCGGTCGTGGGCTCCGCGGGCCGCGGCGCGGTGGGGAGGAGGCTGAGGCGACGTGGCGGCGCGGGAGAGGCCGGGCGGTGGCGGCGGACATGTCCGTCGGTGGTGGGGAAGTGTCCGGCGGCGCGAGGGGAAGTAGACTAGGGTTTCATCCGCGAAATTCGGAAGGAGCCACATATATATAGGTAGAGGGTGCTAGGAGACTCCAAATGAGGTGCGGTTTTCGGCCACGCGATTGTGATCGAACGACCGAGAGGATGGAGGGGGTTTGGATGGGTTTTTGGGACACTTTGGAGGGGTGTTGGGCTGCAACACACACGAGGCCTTTACGGTTCCCTGGTTAACCGTTGGAGTATCAAACGGACTCCAAATGGCACGAAACTTGACAGGCGGTCTACCGGTGGTGTACTAAGGCCGCTTGGCAAATCTCGGTCTAATCCGAGAATGTTTAACACCCGCACATGAAAAGAGGCAAAAGGGGGCGGCGGAGGACATAGGAGTGTCGGATTGCAAAACGGACAACGGGGAAAATGCTCGGATGCATGAGACGAACACGTATGCAAATGAGATGCACATGATGACATGATATGAAATGCATGACACGCAAACAAATGACAAGGCAACAACAGCGAATAACTGGAAGACACCTGGGGCAACGGTCTTGGGGCGTTACATGACTTGAGCGGGTTCTTCTTGATGAAGATGAAGTGGAAGAAGAGCGGTTGAGCAACAAAGCCTGAATCTCGTCCATCCTTGCGTCATTCTCTTGCTTGTAATCGTCGAGCTTGTGGTCAAATTAGTCCAGTGTACGTTGCTCGGAGAGTCGCAAGTCGGCGGCGAGGTTGTCGATGCGTTCACTCATTGCTTGTTGCTCTTGATGCAAAGCATGTTGTGCACCAAAGAGGTGGCTCTTGGTGACGTAGGAGTTCATTTCGTCGTTGTTCCCAATGAAGAGTGGGTTGGTAGAAGTACTTGGCCTATCCATCATTCCAAGAAAAATGTGAGTGGTGGAAAGAGAAGAACGAATACCAAATGTACCTTGACCGAAGTTGAAAGTGGATCGATGATCACTCCAATGTAGGACAAGGAAATAGCACAATTGGTACTAGCTCTTGTCGGTTTCTCACACCTACACAAGTAAAAGCTTATGGTGGAGCTTGGTTAGGATGGTGACACAAAATTTGATGCGATTGTAAGTGAGCTTCAATAATGTTGGAAAAGATTCACAAGATGCAATGTAACAAGTAGACCAAGCATATAAGGTACACGGAAACACACACAAATAGATAAGTGGGGTTGGGCAACCAAGGATGAGCCAAAATGTGGAATCCACAAAAATGCTCGTGTTGCACAACACTAGAGAGACGCTAGCACGATTGCACAATAGGCGGATACAATAACTTGTGCACAACCTACTTAGCAAAAATGCAACGACTTCTATCCCAAGTATGTTCTATGCAAGGTGTTTCTATGCGATGATACAAGATGATCGAGTATGACAATCTTAATGTTGTATGATGCTATGGTTCTTGCTTAAAAGCTCTTCGCTTATCTTTCCTCTTTGCTTAAAAGCTTGTTTGGCTCTTTGGTGTTTGAGCTCTTTTCTCATGCAATGCTTGACGAACCAAGATAGCAATTGTGCATGCGATGACAACTTTGTGACACAAGAGATGATACCAATATATGCAACAATGATGTATGTATGCTATGGGAAGTATGATCACTAATGTGCACAAGTCTCATTGCCGTCAATACTCAAAGGCTAGTCTCAATGAGTAAGCAACGCGAAGGAGTAAGGCTATGATGGCTATCAATGTAATGGCAAGAATGATATGTCACGATACCAAGACGAGGTTACCATTCTTGCTTATGGTATGGTGTCAAAATGTTGGACCGAATACCAAGATGTAGTCGAGGTGGTCGTTGTTGATGACGCATCCCTGGCGAAGATGAGCGGTAGTGATGTCGTTGTCGAACCGTACCTAGATATCCGAAACACAAAAGGATACGGAACCACAACTCAAATTCTCAAAGCTCGAAGTGGCAACACGTGTCGGAGTGCGAAACGGGTAAGCAATGGTGGTGGTATGCGGAAGTGGTGATGGTGTATAGGTGGTAGGAGTGCGTATGCGGAAATGTGGGGTGGTGGTAGTGCAAACTTGAAAAAAATTCAGTTTCATTAGGGTTCGTCAGACGTCCGGGCTGGGTCGGTCGTCCGGGCTGGGTCGGACGTCCGGTGCCTGGGCGAATTTCGGGCACGGGATGAACTTCACGTGTTCGTGATGGGGATGATGAAAATGGTCAAATCCGGAGGATTTTGTGGCTGGGAAGGGTGGGGAAAAGGGGGAAAAGCTAGATCCACTCAAAACAAAACAAATCCATGGATCCAAACCAACAAAATCTCAACACACTAACAAATCACAAAAAAAATTTGGGGCTATTTTTGTGGGGAATTTTTGAATTAGGACGAAAAACAACAAAAACTAGGCTAGAAACACAACGGGGAGGCTCCGAAATCGTGATCAATGTGGCTCTGATACCAAGATGATGTAGGGTAGAACCCTAATCGCCCGATTTTTCATGAAAGGAGCGGATCCTGCGATGAACACGAAGAACACAAGGGGGGAAACGGGGGGAAACACAAGGGAGAACAAGGGAGAATCACTAAACCAACACAAGATAGTCACACATGTGCTAGATCCTCGGATACATAAGAGTTCACACGGTACACGATCAACTAGGGTCGATACAATGGTAGCCGGTCTTCTCCATGAGGAGGTCTTGATGTTCTTCTCCGCGAGGAGGTCTTGAATCCAAAGGGATCTTCTCCGAAGAGGCCGTGGTATCTCTCGAGGAGTAGATCCGATGTGGATGAGCAATGCTCTATCTCTCAAATGAGCTAAATCAATGCTAACCCTAGTTAGAAGGAATAGGAGGTCTATATATAGTCTTAGTGCAAAAGAGGGGGGCGAAGGGGTACATGGGCTGCGGCCCAACACGAAACAGCACACAAGCGTCGGACGTCCGGGAGTCACCGGTCGTCCGGAGGTCCGCGAGGGTCCGGACATCCGGTTCCTGTCGGACGTCCGTAGATTTGGCTCGGGTGGTCTTCGGTCGGATGTCCGGTCGGGGTCGGTCGTCCGAGGAGCGTCGGTCATCCGTGGAGCGTCGAAAGTCCGTAGTTTTGGCTCGGGTGTGGAAGTGTCGGAAGTTCGGTCTGGGTCGGACGTCCGGAGCCTGGAGGTCGTCGGACGTCCGGTCCTGGCCGGTCGTCCGGAGCCAGTAGCTTCTTCTTCATCACTTCTTCTTCTTCGTCTTCACGTCCATCTTCCTCTTCTTCTTCTCCTTGCTCCTTAGCTTCTCCATGGTACCTGAGTATGCACAATGTGTCCGTATGAGGTAGTAGCCATGTCTCATGTGCATCGAAGTGGAAACATGAGAGGAGTGATGTCACCTCGGTTTCAAGAGCTCTTGCGCGTGCTCGTGTCATGGGTCCTCTAGGTACTTGGTGAGGCGATGGTAGGTCCATGGGGATGACCTTGGGATGCTCCGCATCAGATGCTCTAGAGGTATCTCCGAAGGTGTTTGTTGGATTGGCATAGATCGAGATTAGGATTTGTCACTCTGAGTATCGGAGAGGTATCTCTGGGCCCTCTCGGTAATGCACATCATAAGAAGCCTTGCAAGCAAAGTGACTAATGAGTTAGTTATAGGATGATGTATTACGAAACGAGTAAAGAGACTTGTCGGTGATGATATTGAACTAGGTATAAAGATACTGACGATCGAATCTCAGTCAAGTAACATACCTATGACAAAGGGAATAACGTATGTTGTCATAACGGTTCGACCGATAAAGATCTTTGTAGAATATGTAGGAGCTAATATGAGCATCCAGGTTCCACTATTTGTTATTGACTGGAGAGGTGTCTCGGTCATGTCTACTGTGGCACCCCGGCCCAGAGAAAACCGGAACGCCCTGTATTCCAGCCCAGAGATCGAGGTGAAGTCTTCTGGAATACGACACTACTTAGTATAGAACAAACCAGCTCTCTATTACAACACGAATATGAATACAAGGGTTCCGATATTACAATGAATAACATCGGTACGATGACACTACGCCAAGCACGGTTGCTCTATACAAGCAGCATAACAACTCGAAGCAGCGGAACAACTACTGGCAGTGGAACAACAAACGACGATGATGGACTCCAATCCGCAGGGACTCTGGCTGGAACATTTATCCTAGCTCGCGCACACAGGAACCACACCAAACAAGCAAGCAATCCAAGGACGACCTGCAAACTGGCATGACACGCCAGGTCAGTACATTGAATGTACTTGCAAGCTCACAATGACCAGAAGCATTCAAGACAAACAACAACATGGCAATTACAGGTTAAGCAAGAATTATCATGAGATCATCAGAAAAACATGGCATGAACAACATGAACATAATACTGATAGAACAATATGATCATGACATGAGCATATAAATCTGATGATACTAGCATGCAACATGATGACACTATATGCACCATTTATTCTGCTTGGGTTACCTCATAACCAAACGGTGATCCTTCCAACGATCACAACCATGACCAACACCTGGTCTCAAACAGTGATCCTTCCGGCGATCACAACCATGACCAATACCTGGCCTCAAACGGTGATCCTTCCGGCGATCACAACCAACTTATCTCCTCATCAAACCGTGGTTGTTATTAAGCACATTATTATTATTATTATTATTATTATTATTATTATTATTATTATTATTACTGTTGACTCATAGTGTGACCAACTACAAACTGGGCCCTTATCCGCGGACGCGGCTATCGATAGATTTAATATACACTCTGCAGAGGTTAGTACACTGTACCCACACTACGAAACCCATGGCCTCGCACTCCCATTTGGGTGGACCAACGGTGTTCTGAAAAAACCGATCAACTTCCATGACTCTCTCCCGGCCACTCCGACTCACTCCCCACTGGGCTAGTCCTGGGTGGCCCCGTGTCTACCAAAGATACCAACGACCACCATCGTGGCCAAACATAAATAGTCCCAAATGGGGACCCGGATCCATAACAACAACAACGGGCACACAAGGTTATGTCTGCTTACCGGGCCAGGGTACCGCACGCCCATAACCTTCCCTCGTTGGAGGCATCATCGAGAGGCACGACAATATACCCAGTTAGGACCTTCCCATAAAGGTAAGCGTGGTTGCACCGGTCATTTCGATATGGTGGCACCATGACTCAGCCAACAGTTGTTCAAGTTCAATTTAATCCAGTTAAACTTGAATGCAAATATGCCGAGCCATGATAAAATACATGATGCAATTACAACACATGAGCATGATATCAACATAATCATGAGAGAACCACATAACTATCCACCATATCAACAATGAATCATATCCAACTAAGCATGCCATACTGACTAGCATGAACATCATAAGTACATACTTCTCGAAACATAGCATGCCCACTAGCATCAAAAATAAATATCATGCAAGAACATATCAACAATGCTATCATGCAAGCATTTAACCAATTGGATGCAATGGAACATGCATAACAACGGTACTCGGGACAGATGGCCATCATGCACCGAAGACCATCACCAACATCAACATACACTACTAGCAAGCATAAGCATGGAAAGGAATACTAGCAACTAGCAGTGCACGCTAACGAGGTGCATAACGACATGGCAAGAAAGTAAGCACTAACCAAGAATCATTACCGAACAATGATAACCATATTTTAAACAAGAAACAGTTAATAAATATTCAAGTTGAAATCCATGGCTACTGCATGACTATCATGCAAGTGGGTATTGTGGCTTGCCTGGGGTGACAGAGACTCCAGGAAGAAGTGCAGTGAAGCCGCGGAACAAAACACCGGACGATTTTCTCTCGGAGGGAGCTCATTAGAGGCAAGGGCAAAATGGTCATTTCACTATGAGAACACCTAGTGAAAATGTTACCAAAAGATAGAGCTCGACGAGATGAAGAAGTGATCGTTGGTTTCACCTTAATCGGAGCTACGGCTGCGGAGTTAGGTGTGGAAGAAGGACCAATCTATGAATATTTTCATCACCAAAGGGTCTCCGAGTGGATAAGGCAGAGGCGCATATTAGAAAATACGCTTTCTGAGGCGAGAAACTGCATTCCTGACCGCGGTATAGGGAAATACGTTTTCCAGAGGGGAAAACGCACTTTCGCGAATGAAGGGAAGGAATACGCTTTCGTCAAATGAAAACGTATTCGATGAAAACACGTTTCCACTTACGTGACGTGGCAGCGGCGGGGTCGATGGGTAGAGGATGACATGCGGGGCCCACCTTATCCTTCTCTCTCCTCCCCCTGTCTTCTTCT
This sequence comes from Triticum monococcum, assembly GCA_034509565.1. Classification (NCBI taxonomy): domain Eukaryota; kingdom Viridiplantae; phylum Streptophyta; class Magnoliopsida; order Poales; family Poaceae; genus Triticum; species Triticum monococcum. The sequence goes on along the minus strand of CM067843.1, from coordinate 152,533,185 downwards.
TCCTCCCGTGCCTGGCCACGACAGAAAGCAGAGGAGGAGGACAGGGGCGCTGCCGGTGCTGGCCCCGCCGACTCCGGCCGCTCGAGGCCAAGGCGAGTGCACCGGCGGCTTCAGGGTGGCGCGCCGCACCCTCTCAGGGGGGAACCGGACGCCGGGGAGGATTGGAGAGGAGGGGAGGCCGCGGCGACAGAGGCGGACAGAGAGGCGGCGATGGTGATGATCTCCGGTGATGCAGGGCGCTCCGACGAGAGATGAGGGGGTAGAGAGGTTCGCCGGGAAGTGGGAAAGGCGGTGGTGGAGTCGGGAGGGAGAGAGGAGCACTGGATGGGCTCGGTCTGGGTGGTGGCCGAGAACAACGGCGACAGCCAAGCTCCGGGAGGCGCGGCCAGAGGGACTCCAGTGACGAACTGGTGGGGCGGGGAGGCTCTCTGGGAGGAGGGGAACACGCTCGAGGGGTCAGGAGGTGGAGAGGAGGACTAGGCTCGCCGGAAACGAGAAGACCGGCGATGGCCGAGGCGAACTCTGGCAAAAATAGGAGGGGGGCGAGGACTCCGGTGGACTAGAGAGGCGAGGGAGGAGTGAATGATCTGCGGGAGGGGTCGAGGGTCCTATATATAGGCCCGGAGAAGGGTCTGGAGCTCACAAGCAAGCTTGAGCAGTGCTCTAATGGAGGTCAGTGGCTGGGCATCGCACGAGCATGGAGCTAGCGGCTCATTTATGGCGAACCACGACGAGGCACCGATGCAGGGCGACGAAGTAGAGCACGGGCAAGCTCCAGGACATGAATGGAGGTCGAGACCAGGAGGGAGGAGACGAGCACAGTGGTCGGACCGAGCCAGAGCTTGCACTGTGCGTGACGCCAGCGTGATCACCACGGTAACTGGTGCAAACGGCGCGTTCTGGCCGGGCCAACCATGTCCAGTAGATAGACCGTCGTGCTCTTAGTCGAAATGAGGAAATAAATCGGTCCAGGCGCAAAGAAGAGATCCTCAGTTAGATCCAAAGTAAATCAACAGGAAGGTGCTTGTAAAACTCTCTATGGTTAAACCAGCTAGGTAACGTGGTAAAGAGTTTGTCTGGCGATGATCTCACACTAAGGTGATTTTGATCACCAAAAATCAGACTAAGAGGAGGAGTTTGGATGAGGGTTGCTGTAGAAAGTGCAAAACTGGCTAAAATTAGGGATTTGGATGATACACTCACATACTTGATTGTCATGAGCTGAAATTTGGCAGACAGGGGTTGTATGATGGTATGAACCTACTGCAAATATTTCATGCCATTTGGAAATACCAAAGTGACACTTGCTTCACAAAGCTTCATTCTGGACAGAAACTTGGAAAAATTGCACAGGGAAATTGGATTAACTAATTGAGCTAAAACATGGTGGAGGGAGTTTATGTCGATTGAAGAATTCCCTAGAAAATGTTCAGCTTAAATGAAGCAATATAAAATATAGTTGCTTCACAAACTGAAAATCTAACCAGAAACTAAGATTTGGAGCTGGGGTCACATAGATGAGTTACATGATCTCATATTTGGTGGAGAGTCATGATATGATCATATAAAGGACCTTGAGAAATTTTAACGCATTTGGATATGCCTAGCTTGTACTTCCTTCACAATCACCTCCCTCAGACAGGAACTTTGAAAAATTCCTCAGGAATATTTACTAGGCAAATTGAGTTGAATTTTGGCACAGGTCAATTATTTGGACAGGAAAAGACTTTCAAGAATTTTGGGTTCAAATAGGCAAAGATAAATAGCACTTGCTTCACAATGTGCCATTTAGGACAGAATAGGAATGAATTTATTGAGCATGATGGGAAACATGGCCAATGATATATCTTGCCATATTTGAGGAAGATATTACCCAAAAAAATTATGAGAATTGTTTGGGAATTTTAGGAGTGACAGAAATATAGGTTGCTTCACAAACTAGGGTTTCAAGGGTTGTTCCTTTATCAGAAAAAGAATATTCCTAACAAAAGAATTCTAGGTTGGGTCAAGGATGGAAATGACATGATCTTGGGATGATGAAGAGGGTGACAAGCCACTATAAAACCTAGGAAGACATGATCTTCCCAAGTTTCAGAACCACATAGCCACGGAAAAGCAAAACAAAACAGGAAATCCAAGAAAATCAAAGGAAAAAGAAAAGGGCAAAAATCCAGGCTGCTACATCTACATAGTTCTCGAACCCGTAGGGTCCGCACGCTTAACGTTCGATGACGATTTTGTATTATATGAGTTATGTGATTTGGTGACCGAATGTTGTTCAGAGTCCCGTATGAGATCACGGACATGACAAGGAGTCTCAAAATGGTCGAGAGGTAAAGATTGATATATAGGACGATGGTATTCGGACACCGGAAGTGTTCTGAATGGTATCTGGTACTTATCAGGTCACCGGAAGGTGTTTCGGGTACCCCCGACAATCCTATGGGCCATATGGGCCTTGTGAAGGAACACACCAGCCCACAAGGGGTTGGTGCACCCTATAAGGCTATAGGAGGAGGAGAAGGAAAGGGGGAAGGGCAAGGAAAGTCTGCATTAGGATTCCCACTCCCTTCCCTCACCCCCTCTTTCCTCCCCCTTCATGCATCAAGGAAAGGAGGAGGCCGAATTGGGAGGACCCCAAGTAGGATTCCTCCTACTTGGGGCGCCCCTTGGCTGCCTCTCCTCCCTACGCGGATCACTTCACCATCACCGTCACCACGCCATCGTGCTAATGGAACTCATCTAGTTCCTCGAAACCTTGCTGGATCAAGAAGGCGAGGGACGTCATCGCGCTGAACATGTGCAGAACTCGGAGCTGTCGTACATTCGGTGCTTGATCGGTCGGAGCTAGAAGAAGTTCGACTACATCAACCACGTTGTCAAATGCTTCCGCTTTCGGTCTACAAGGGTACATGGAGACACTCTCCCCCTCTCGTTGTTATGCATCTCCTAGATATATCTTGCGTGAGCGTAGGAATTTTTTTGAAATTGCATGCTACGTTTCCCAACAGTGAGCTGCGGTGCATCACAACCGGCGTTGAGGGTACACATGATGTGTTCTTGTGTGAACACACTTTTCGGCGACTCCGCAGGGGATGAAGATCAATCATCATCATCATGCATCATGTCTGGCAACAACAAGATTCCCAAGCCCTCAGAGATCAACACCGATAACATAATCAAGCCCAATTTTGAGGAGTTATCGGAGGAAAATTTCCAAGCTTATGAGGAGTGCAAGAAGGCACGTGAAGTGAAGGAGATGCAGGAGTTCCTTGCTAAGTTCAAGAAGGATCCTCAAGGCAATATCACCCCAGTTGGAGAAATCAAGTTTCCTCCTCTTCATGATGAACAAGTTAAACCCTCTGTAAGTAATACCTTCTCTCCTGAGCTATGGGCTGAAATTTGTAGTCACATTAGTGATAGCAATAATCTTTTATATAATTTTTCTTGGAAAATAGTAATGCTAAAAATAGTGTGCCTCAATCATCTTGTGCTAATGTTGGTGTGCCTGTTACTGCAGAAATCCCTAATCCAACTTTACCTATTTCATCGGCGCCTCCCATGCCGATGAATTATTATCCTAGCCCAACAAATCAGATTGTTGCTGCACCCATTAATCCCATCATGAGTATTCCAAGTTCGGTGTTGACACCGAACCAAACCCTACCTACAAGTGAAAATGCTGTTAGATCATTGCCGAATTACAATTCGGCATACTTGCCATAGTTCAAACCTGTAGCTACTAAGCCTACTCCTCCTATACCAATGCCACAAGCTTCATCGCCACTACGGATGATGGTCTAGCTAATATTAGAGAGGAGATGGCTAAGATGCTCTGAGAGATTTTGTGAGTTGAGTTACCAAGGAACCGTATTTACCAAAAGCCATATCCAGAATACTTTGATGCAATTTAATGCCCTCCGGGATATAAAATTCCAGATTTTGTTAAGTTTAATGGAGAGGGCACAAAAACCACATGGGAGCATGTTAGTCAATACTTGGCACAATTGGGTGAAGCAGGCTCACTAAATGAATTGAAAGTGCGTTTATTTACTTTATCTTTAACGGGTACCACATTTTCATGGTTTGCTACTTTACCACATGGTTCTATTCATTTGTGGTCGCAACTATAACAAAAATTTCATGATCATTTTTATAGTGGCGATAATGAGCTTAAGTTGTCACATCTTACATCAGTTAGACAAAAGCATGATGAATCGGTCTCCGATTACGTCAAGAGATTTAGATATACAAAAAACCGGTGCTATAGTTTGGTGATAACTGAGAGAGATTTGGCTGATCTGGTGCTTAGTGGTTTGAGAACTCACATTAGAGAAAGGCTAGAAGGCTATGAGTTTTTAAATATCATCCAAGTCTTACAAAGGGCTTTGGCTCAAGAAAGCCGAAGTAAAGATCCTAAAGAGGTGCATAGGTATAAAACTGATCGTCCTAAGATGAATATTGTTGAGTATGATAGTGAGCACTCAGACAATGAGGGTGATATTTATGCTACTGAATTTGTTTGGCTATCTAAGGCAAACCATTTACTTGCAATGATTTAAAGCTGATTCATAAGAATCGTTATGAAGAGATGAAATTTACTTTCAACATTGCTAAGTATGATAGACCATTACCACCGTTTGAAGAGCTGAAATGGCGTGCTTATTGCAAGTATCATAATTCTTTTTCTCATGCTACTAATGATTGTAATGTTTTTCGACGACGGATACAATTGGCCATTAATGACGGACGATTGAATTTTTTCGAGATGCAAGTTGATAAGCAGCCTTTCCCAATGAACACCATGGATTTGGAGGGGTAGAAGATGTTAATTCGGCCCAGCATAGCCGAATCAGCTAATAAGAATAATATTGTCATTGGTGAGCCCTGGAAAAATAAGGAGAGCGGCAAGGTCTTGGGGAGACAAGTTGTGCTTGACAAGAAACTCGGTGGCAAGGAGATAATCAAGATCACCATCAAGAATCCTACACTCGGGGGGCAACCACATGTGCAAGAGAACACTCATGTCAAATTTGTTAAGCCCAAGAGTCCAGAGGTTGGAAAGTGGAAGACTAATGAAGCTAAATTACAACACAAGAGAATCAAGCCAACTTTTGATATGTTGCTGTCCAAATATGCCGGTCAAGCGGCCGGTTCTAGCTCCAACCGGTCATCAAATTTGAAGCACTCAAGATCACCTCCGAGGGAAGAATTTCATCATCACGCAAGGCCATATGGGTGAAGGAAATATGCCCTAGAGGCAATAATAAAGTTGTTATTTATATTTCCTTATATCATGATAAATGTTTATTATTCATGCTAGAATTGTATTAACCAGAAACTTAGTACATGTGTGAATACACAGACAAAACAGAGTGTCCCTAGTATGCCTCTACTTGACTAGCTCGTTAATCAAAGATGGTTAAGTTTCCTAACCATAGACATGTGTTGTCATTTGATGAACGGGGTCACATCATTAGAGAATGATGTGGTGGACATGACCCATCCATTAGCTTAGCATAATGATCATTAAGTTTTATTGCTATTGCTTTCTTCATGACTTATACATATTCCTGTGACTATGAGATTATGCAACTCCCGAATACCAAAGGAACACCTTGTGTTCTATCAAATGTCACAACGTAACTTGGTGATTATAAAGATACTCTACAGGTGTCTCCGAAGGTATTTGTTGGGTTGGCATAGATCAAGATTAGGATTTGTCATTCCGAGTATTGGAGAGCTATCTCTAGGCCCTCTCACTAATGCACATCACTATAAGACTTGCAAGCAATGTGACTAATGAATTATTTACCGGTTGATCCATTACGGAACGAGTAAAGAGACTTGCCGGTAACGAGATTGAACTAGTTATGAGAATATCGATGATCGAATCTCGGGCAAGTAACATACCGATGATAAGGGGAATAATGTATATTGTTATTGCGGTTTGACCGACAAAGATCTTCGTAGAATATGTAGGAACCTATATGGGCATCCAGGTTCTACTATTGGTTATTGTCCGGAGATGTGTCTCGGACATATCTACATAGTTCTCGAACCCGTAGGGTCCGCACGCTTAACGTTCGATGACGATTTGTATTATGAGTTATGTCTTTTGGTGACCGAAGTTTGCTTGGAGTCCTGGATGAGATCACGGACATGATGAGGAGTCTCAAAATGGTCGAGAAGTAAAGATCGATATATTGGACGATTATATTCGGACACTGGAATGGTTTCGGAAAGGTGCGTGTATATTTCGGAGTACCGAGGGGTTACCGAAACCCCCCGGGGAAGTATTGGGCCTACATGGGCCTTAGGGGAAAGATAGGGGAGCCCACAAGGGGTGGCCGCGCGCCCCACCTGTTGATGCACGAACACGTCACCGTGTACCCTCGACGCCGGGGGTGATGCACCGCAGCTCACGTCGAAGGAGACCCGACCGACAGCGCGATACGCAAGACAGTCGACGGGCGCTTTTGAAGACCCGAAACCCCACACGCCCGGGAGGGACCCCGTCAGGGAGTGCGGCGGCTATGGGCTGCCCTAGGTCGATTCGCTCGCCCCTAGAGCCTCGTGGATCGCTGCCCTCCAACGCGAAGAACGAACGAAGAATGAGAAAGAAAGATACAAGGGTAAGGAATAAAGATAGATGAACACAAAAGTGTAATAGATTGATTGGTTCGATTGGTGTTGTTCAATCGGCCATCACCCCCAACATATATAAGAGGCGGCTGGACTTCCCATACAAGCAAAGGATTCATCTAGGCTTTCCTTACAAAAAATTACATCAATTCACGTCCTAGAGTCCTAGTTCTATTCCAACTTGGATTCAGTCTGAATCTGGCCCAACTTCTGTCTTCCTCCTTGCGCGGGCCGCCGAGCTTGCATATGACCTCCGATCAAGACGGCCCAAATATGAAACTTGTGCGCCTCGACGAGACGAACAATTATTATGTTGAACACTTTTCCAAATAAGACAATCTTGAATATTCTACGAAGCCATCTTTAATATCCAGTCGGACTCGGTCATATAACAGACTGGATTGTCCGAGTCTCGTAGTGAACTTACAGGCCATATACTATCTCAGATCATGATGACTCCAAAACCAAAGTTCACCGTTTTGACGATGCGCACAACTTCCGTGTTGATCACTTTTTCATCCGAGGTCATCTGGATTACCTTTCGGGCACATCTTCAGTTTCACTCGGATCCGAGCTCATCCACTCGGATATTAGAGTTTTTCGTCCGACTGGACCTTTTCACTCAGATGTTAGAGTGTTTCACTCGGAAGACAATCTTTCACTCGGATGACTATAATTTCACTCGGAAGACAATCTTTCACTCGGATGACTATATTTCACTCGGAAGGCAATATCTTACTCGAACGTCAAGTTTTCATTCCGACGGTAATCTTTTCACTCGGAATAACTTCACTCGGATGATAATTTCACTCGGATTACTATATTTTCACTCGGAAGCCAATCTTTTACTCAATCGATAAGTTTTCACGTGACCTTTTACTCGATCTGTATGTTTTCACTCGGATGGTAAACTTTTCACTCGGATTTCCCGACTGAAAACACAGCCTGATCTTGATTTGCCTCTCCAGATTGCATACGACCTCGGATTGAGACAAATTATATATGAAAATTGATCGGCTCGACGAGAAAAAACTTTTCCGTGTTGAAGGTTTTTCAATTAAAGACCGTCTTGAGGGCCTAATTGCTCACGCATTGCATCAGACACTCATCAACATGTGTCTGGTGTCAAGCGTAATATTTTGGTCTCTGGCTTGTCCAGACCGTATTAACTGTAACTTTTGCATATGAACTCGGATTGAGATGATTTATATATCAAAATCGATTGCCTCGACGAGAAGAAGACAATTTCTTAAGAGTGCTCCTTCATGCGAGGTCATCTTGAAGACATGATTGGCCAAAAACCACTCGAAACATTGAATTATGCCACTTGGAGTATAGTTTCGGTCCGTAAGATAAGGTCGAATGAATATAACCGAAACATCAAAGTTGTTCCACTTGGCGACGTGAATATTTTCATGCTGAAAAAACCCGTTCACTCGAGACCATCTTCATTGCAATCTGTATCTTGCCAAAATCAGGTGTCAACACATGCCCCCCTGTTTTCTGGCAGAGCTTGCGTGCCAGAAAATACCTTGCTTAGGGTAATGTTTAAGCACGATGTCAACACTTCATCGGCTGTGCATGTCGAGTATGATAATTTTAATCGTTGATATGCTCATGTTTGTTGCTTCTTCGGTAGAGCCTCTTGGGTAATAGTTGTCTGAAAACAATAATTGGATGTCACAAAGGCTTCCACGTAAGTTTCTTATGTCAATCCGGACCTTGCATTTGTCCAGGCATTCCCTGGGAATATTAGAACCCTTCAATGAAGACGGTTGCCGAACGATTATGACCATGCACCTCAAAGGAATACTGTCAACTGTTCGGTGACTCAACTTGTTATCAAAGTACACCATCAAGCCTCCGCCAAACAACGTCTGTCTCCTGATTTGAATCCTGCAAATAAATAACATTTGGAGTCGGGGCTCTTTTATGCACTAGACCCTTGATTGTTGGTCGACTCAATAATTAAGTCGGCCTCGCCATTATTGGCAAACACTGAGCATCGGCTATAGGAGTAGGAAATCAACCATGGTGAACACCGTTAGCCAGATGCCAGGTTTTGCCAACACAATGAATTATGAGGGCGATATGCAAATATCAGCCATGCGTTCTTATCTCAAAAGTGCTCGGGAGTCCATTCACCAAAGTGTGAATAGCCGAAATAAGTCAGATGTTTCGGCTGAGGATAAATTCCATAGCGTTGATTTTGATGGTACGATTGAAGAATATGGATGAGACGTCTCCTGGAGTCTCCTATATGAAAATTGTCGTCCTTGCCTACGGGCTTTACACTTGTACTCCCTTATTTCTGCTGGCTTCACAACAGGAGATGTGATGCCGCTCTTGACTCAAGGATTTCCCTTAGGAACCCAGGCCATGTTCCTCTTCTCCAGCTCTTTGGCCCTAAGCCGTTTTAGCTTCTTCTGTTGCGAATATGGTAAGCCGAGTAGGCGTCCCGGCTGGGACTTTGGTTTATGCACTGGCAAATTCTTCCTGACTTTGGGCATCTCTGGCTTGGCCTGTTCAAACTTGACTATTGGATCCTTGAAATTTACTTGCTTCACTTTCTTGTCCTTAGGAGCCAACATAGGCTCGGCTGGCTTTTTGTCATTTGGAGTCGGATCTGAAATAGCACTCCTGCGGCCATCCTTTTCTTTCTTCACTTTTTTAACACTTGTTGCAATAGAAGGTCAGACATCATTTCTATTTGGACTGCTCCTCTTGGGAACCCATGCCATGTTCTTCTTGCTCAACTCATGTGCACTAAGTCTTTGTATTCCTTCTCTTGCCAATGTGCTAAGCCGAGTGGGCACCTCGGCTGTGATTCTGTTTCAACCAATGCCAACTCTTTTTTGGCCTTGTGCACTCTCAACTTCTTCCCTTCAGATTTGGCACTTGAATGACTTGCCTCGTTGTCTTTTGTAGCCAATGTCAATACTTTAACTGGCTCTTTGTTATTTGAGAACAAATCTGAAGTAGCACACTTACGACCATCTTTCTTGACCTGGTACACTTGCTTGACCACCTCTTTCTTGTTCCTTGAGCTCCGGACCAATTCCTTATGATTGAAACGGTCTTTGACGTGTGATTGATCATCAAATGTTGATCTATTTGGAGCTGCATAATGTTGGCGAGATGATCTAAAATAAGATGGATAATTTGCCCTTGTATCATACCTGCCCCATGATGGATATGGATTTACATGAGCGTAGAGAGGCATCCACGACATTGGCATTGGCGGCCCAAAAGCAGGATATGAAGTCTGCTTGCTCAACGTCTTCCTTTGCCAATCCAAGTCTTCAGATTTATGCCTTGGGGGTGACTTCGATGCTTTTGCTTCACTCGGCCGATTAGCACTCTTTGCCTCACTTATCTTTTGGTACTTTTCTAATAGCTGCGCGAAAGTGACTTTCGGCTTTTTGCTTTTGTGCTTACCATGGCATTTGCTTTCTTTCGTTGTGCGTGCACCAGTCTTTGAATTCTCTTGTTGCCCCCAAGTGCTAGATGTTACCATTGTAGCTTTGATGGAATTTCCGTCTTCAAGATTGTTCTTGATGCACTTTTTAACAATATCCTTGCTCGAAGACTTGACCCCATCATCATTGACGTGTACATGTCCACTTTTAGATAAATCAGCTGAAGATAGCTGAGTCAACATTTGATGGCCGTCAAAATGATCTGACTGTCCAAATGATCGTGCCTCAACAAACTCCAATCGTCCTATCTTGTTCGATTGCTTGACTTGATGGATCATGTTGCAATCTTTGACATTTTGCTTGAATGAACATTGTGTTGGCTCTTGTCTTGATGGCTCAACATCGTGATCAATTATAATAATAGGATTAGTCAGCGATGTACCGATGATGTGATCCACTATGACTGCACTGGACGAACACTCCTGGTCCATTAACCGATATTGTGATACCGGCTTCGATACAAAACAACCCAGCGGTGTCAGTTTAACATCATCCGACTCGTCTATGCATTGATTTTCGTCCTCCTTTCCCGATGCTCTTGAATCGGCTATCCTGGAGAACTTTGAACCTGGCTTTATATTCCTGCAACCAAAATAATTACATAATATACGTCTCATCTAAGACCAAATGTTAGCCAGGCATGAAACAAACAAAGTTGCCCATATGAATATAAAGTTTAGTCCGCATGACGAGAACAACTTTGGTTGCGATAAGTTGTCACTATTAGCCTCTATGAATGGTGCCATGTGTTGATCAACATGATTAGTAACAAGATAACTCAAAACAAATAGATTACTCATCTCGACCAGTCTTTCAAAATTAATTAGAATCTTAATAACGGGTGCATCAACAATATGATTTTGACCGAATCAAAAACTGAGTAAACTCTCGGCTAGGTGTACCTTTGTGAAGTTGTTGGAATGAGAAGATGGTTGCACCACTGGAACAATACCTTGCTCCACTTCTGAATAATTCTTGAATGCATCTTCCTCTTTTTCTGGATCTCGTGCCTCATCACTCGGATTGCCTGAATAGATTTGACTTGGATTTCCTGAGTACATTTCACTCAGATTACTCGAATGGATTCCACTCGACCGCTCCTCGTCAGCTATGCTTCGTTCAGCTGCACGCTCTGGTTCTTGGTCTTCGTCACTAGTCAAACTTTGTTTGGCCATATAACTTTGCTCTTGATGCTCATCAATTTCTTTGGCACGGAACTCATAGGGCAGCATGTAAGCTCCCTCACATCTAGAAAAATCGAGCACGGCCAATTTCTTGAGTTTACTGTTCTTTTGCTCGGTGAAGCTTGCATCTTCTATTTTGGTACACGCAGCAATAACTGGCTTGATGCACTCGGCTCTAGAGGCTTTAACCAGTGATGCACTCGTCTGGAATGATGCACTCGGCTGACACGATGCACTTGGCTGGCTCAATGCAATGCACTCGGCCTTAAACGTGTCAGTGGTTAATTTGGTTTCAATTGAATCCACCATTGTCTTTTCACTAAAGGAACTGTTTAACTCAGCTGTAGACGACTTAGTCATATTTGACTCAGTTTCAACCGAATCAACCGTATTAACCGAGTGAACCCTTTCTTGACGATTTTCTTGCAAAGCTTCTTTTTTATCTTGCCCCAAAATTGCAAAGGAGCCAACATGGTTGCTACATGGAGGAAGGCACTTGACGTATTCTTGCAAATATTCCACTCCATGTTTCTTCTTGAGTGCTTCATAACCATGTCGATATTCTGCTGGTAATTCCTCAAGAGTTGGCGTAGTAAATTCGTTGACACTATTACCTGTGAGCTTTGGCTTGATCTTGTCCACTTGGGCCACATGTTTTTCTTTAAACTCAGCCCTTCTTGGATCAGCTTGCCCCCCAATACTTTTATGATCTTTCGGCAATGAATTGATGTTGCCAAAATTTTGCGATTGTATAGGGGGTGTATAACATGCTGCAATGATAGGTGAAGACATGTGCACTGTTGTTGAATATTTTCTCATGCCAATTTGATCAATCGGTAACACTTCATCTTCTTTCAAAACCCTAGCTTTTATTGCCTCATAATCAGGAACCAAACCTTTATCATGTTGCTCAAGGCAAAGAGCGGTAATCTTCTTATTTTGCGCTAAGCTTTTTAACGCAGCCAAAGTCACCTCATCTCCTGCAATATTAGACACATACACTCCTGTAGAATCTCCATTCACTCGGCCATAAAAGTGAGCCGAGTCATGAATACTTTTAGTTGCATATGATGCTGAACAATTAATATCATGAGGTGTATTATACGATGACTGAGGATAACGGGCCAAATAGCTAATGGAAGCATGGCCGATTGCCTCATTCATCAGCATGTTTGGGGATAAACCCGCATATTGCGAGTTGGCTGCCGATGGATAAAACTGTGAGATGCCCTCCTGCACATGAGGTGTCATATATTGATCACTCAAACAAATCGTGTTGTTCACCGGCATATTGAAAGATGTTGCCGATGCACGAAAGTTCAGATTCATAAGTTGCATGTCGCGATTATTTAAATTCCAAGTTTCTCCAACGGAATAACTAGTCGGCCTTTGCTCGTTAGGGCTAGCTGACATGACATGTCCATTGAAAGATCTAGCAACATAGACATAATGGATATTTGCACCTACGTAAGGAGATTGAGGATACATGCTACCATTGTAGATTGCAGCCACTCGATGGCGCTCTCCTCGTAGCAAGGACAGGTTGGAGACTGTTCAAAGCTTTGTCCCCAGCGGAGTCGCCAAAAAGTGTGTTGACACACGAACACGTCACTGTGTACCCTCGACACCGGGGGTGATGCACCGTAGCTCACGTCAAAGGAGACCCGACCGACAGCGCGATACGCAAGGCAGTCGACGGGCGCTTTTGAAGACCCTATACCCCACACGCCCGGGAGGGACCCCGTCAGGGAGTGCGGCAGCTATGGGCTGCCCTAGGTCGATTCTCTCGCCCCTGGAGCCTCGTGGATCGCTGCCCTCCAATGCGAAGAACAAACGAAGAACGAGAAAGAAAGATACAAGGGTAGGGAATAAAGATAGATGAACACAAAAGTGTAATAGATTGATTGGTTCGATTGGTGTTGTTCAATCGGCCATCACCCCCAACATATATAAGAGGCGTATGGACTTCCCGTACAAGCAAAGTATTCATCTAGGCTTTCCTTACAAAAAATTACATCAATTCACGTCCTACAGTCCTAGTTCTATTCCAACTCGGATTCAGTCTGAATCTGGCCCAACTTCTGTCTTCCTCCTTGCGCGGGCCGCCGAGCTTGCATATGACCTCCGATCAAGACGACCCAAATATGAAACTTGTGCGCCTTGACGAGACGAACAATTCTTATGTTGAACACTTTCCCAAATAAGACAATCTTGAATATTCTACGAAGCCATCTTTAATATCCAGTCGGACTCGGTCATATAACAGACTGGATTGTCCGAGTCTCGTAGTGAACTTACAGGCCATATACTATCTCAGATCATAATGACTCCAAAACCAAAGTTCACCGTTTTGACGATGCACACAACTTCCGTGTTGATCACTTTTTCATCCGAGGTCATCTGGATTACCTTTCGGGCACATCTTCAATTTCACTCGAATCCGAGCTCATCCACTCGGATATTAGAGTTTTTCGTCCGACTGGACCTTTTCACTCGGATGTTAGAGTCTTTCACTCGGAAGACAATCTTTCACTCGGATGACTATAATTTCACTCGGAAGACAATCTTTCACTCGGATGACTATATTTCACTCGGAAGGCAATATCTTACTCGAACGTCAAGTTTTCATTCCGACGGTAATCTTTTCACTCGGAATAACTTCACTCGGATGATAATTTCACTCGGATTACTATATTTTCACTCGGAAGCCAATCTTTTACTCGATCGATAAGTTTTCACTCGACCTTTTACTCGATCGGTAGGTTTTCACTCGGATGGTAAACTTTTCACTCGGATTTCCCGACTGAAAACACAAGCTGATCTTGATTTGCCTCTCCAGGTTGCATACGACCTTGGATTGAGACAAATTATATATGAAAATCGACCGGCTCGACAAGGAGAAACTTTTCCGTGTTGAAGGTTTTTCAATTCAAGGCCGTCTTGAAGGCCTAATTGCTCACGCATTGCATCAGACACTCATCAACATGTGTCTGGTGTCAAGCGTAATATTTTGGTCTTTGGCTTGTCCAGACCGTATTAACTGTAACTTTTGCATATGAACTCAGATTGAGATGATTTATATATCAAAATCGATTGCCTCGACGAGACGAAGACAATTTCTTAAGAGTGCTCCTTCATCCGAGGTCATCTTGAAGACGTGATTGGCCAAAAACAACTCGAAACATTGAATTATGCCACTTGGAGTATAGTTTCGGTCCGTAAGATAAGGTCGAATGAATATAACCGAAACATCAAAGTTGTTCCACTCGGTGACGTGAATATTTTCATGCTGAAAAAACTCGTTCACTCGAGACCATCTTCATTGCAATTTGTATCTTACCAAAATCAGGTGTCAACACCACCCATGGGAGTCCGAATTGGACTAGGGGAGGGGGAGGCGCCCCCCTTTCCCTCTCCCTCTCCCTCTCCTTCCTTTTCCCCTCCGACGCGAAAGGAAAAATGGGGGGGGGGGGAATCCTACTAGGAGTGGAGTCTTAGTAGGACCCCCCCTCCTTGGCGCGCCCCCTTGGTGGCCGGCCTCCTCCTCCCCTCCTTTATATATGGGGGTAGGGGCACCCCATAGCACATCAATTGTTCTCTTAGCCGTGTGCGGTGCCCCCTCCATAGTTTACTCCTCCGGTCATAGCGTCGTAGTGCTTAGGCGAAGCGCTGCGCGGATCACATCAGCATCACCGTCACCATGCCGTCGTGCTGACGAAACTCTCCCTCGACCCTCTAATGTATCAAGAGTTCAAGGGACGTCATCGAGCTGAATATGTGCTAAACTCAGAGGTGACGTACGTTCGTTACTAGATCGGTTGGATTGTGAAGACGTTCGACTACATCAACCGCGTTAACCTAACGCTTCCGCTTTCAGTCTATGAGGGTACGTGGACACACTCTCCCCCTCTCGTTGCTATACATCTCCTAGATAGATCTTGCGTGATCGTAGGGTTTTTTAAATTGCTTGCTATGTTCCCCAACAGTGGTATCAGAGCTAGTTCTATGCGTAGATGATATGCATGAGTAGAACACAAAGAGTTGTGGGCGATAATAGTCATACTGCTTATCACCAACATATTATTTTGATTCGGTGGTATTGTTAGATGAAGCGGCCCGGACCAACCTTACATGACCACATTCATGAGACCGGTTCCACCGACAAACATGCACTTGTTTTGCATAAAGGTGGCTGGCGGGTGTTTGTTTCTCCAACTTTAGTTGAATCAAATTTGACTACGGCCGGTCCTTGTTGAAGGTTAAAACAGCGCATTTGACAAAAAATCATTGTGGTTTTGATGCGTAGGTAAGAACGGTTCTTGCTTAGTACGGCGGTAGCATTATAAGATGATCCCTCACTAAATTTTAAGGTATAAGTGTTCTCCCTGAGTATGCATCGTTGCTACAGTTCGTCGTGCCAAGACACCACGTGATGATCGGGTGTGATAAGCTCTGCATTCACATACAACGGGTGTAAGACAGTTTTACACGTGCAGAATACTTGGGTTAAACTTGACCAGCCTAGCATATGCAGATATGGCCTTGGAACACGGAGACCGAAAGGTCAAACATAAATCATATAGTAGATATGATCAACATGGAGATGTTCACCATTGAAAACAACTCCATCTCACGTGATGATCGGACATGGTTTTGTTGATATGGATCACGTGATCATTTAGATGACTAGAGGGATGTCTATCTAAGTGGTATTTCTTAGGTAATATGATTATTAAACTTAAATTTATCATGAACTTAGTCCTGATAGTTTTTTTGCATATCTATGTTGTTGTAGATCAATGGCCCCTGCTACCGTTCCCTTGATTTTAATGTGTCCCTAGAGAAAGCTAAGTTGAAAGATGATGGTAGCAACTACACGGACTGGGTCCGTAACTTGAGGATTATCCTCATTGCTGCACATAAAAATTATGTCCTGGAAGCACCGCTAGGTGCAAGACCCGTTGCAGGAGCAACTCCGGACGTTATGAACGTCTGGCAGACTAAAGCTGATGACTACTCGATAGTTCAGTCTGCCATGCTTTACGGCTTAGAATTGGGACTTCAAAGACATTTTGAACGTCATGGAGCATATGAGATGTTCCAAGAGTTGAAGTTAATATTTCAAGCAAATGCCCAAGTTGAGAGATATGAAGTCTCCAACAAGTTCTATAGCTGCAAGATGGAGGAGAATAGTTCTGTCAGTGAACACATAGTCAGAATGTCTGGGTACCAAAACCACTTGACTCAGCTGGGAGTTAATCTTCTTGATGATACACTGGTACAACGACATGCTATATAAGCGATTTTTAACCCCTTTCCGTGACGACATTTGGAACCGTCGCCAAGTGAGTGTGGGAAATAGGGGGTCCTTCCCACACGACCCAGAAACCGTCGAGGATAGGCCCTACTGGCACCCAAAATGAGCTCGTGTGCGATCTAGCAGGGCATCGAAACCCAATTGTTTCCGCTCGTATGTACATCCCACACGGTGAATCCTAGAAAATCATTTCCATTCGTATGTATATCACACATAGTTCTTTGTGTGGAAGCGTTTGTTCAAGGTGGCCTAACACAAACAGTTCGCTGCCGGAAGCCATGTGTGATTGTTAGTTGATTGAACACGCCTACTTTCTAGAAACCGTGCAGGTTGTTTGAGTTCATCGCCAACGGTGCTGTCTGAGTAATCGTTTGCAACAGAAAACCCCAATAAGCAGGGAAATTAGCCTATTATTGATAATCCATGTACTAATCAAATTGATATTTCTCATAAAACACACCAGATATTTCATATCCGTATAACAGCAACTAGGATTTCATAATCGAATTACATCAGCTAGCTTCGACACTCAGTTATGCCATTACACAACAACACCAAGTTTCACATGCAACATCAAAAACCTTTGGAAAATAGCATCTCATTTGGGAAACTGTGGAACCGGATGGCAAATATTGAGCCTTGAGTGATGTTGAATGTCCTTGCAACTTTAGGCCAGTGGCTATGGATAATTGCCCGCCCAACCTTCGTCCTCTTCAGCAAGACTTCAATATTGTATCGTGCGTGTTGAATGAATACCTTTCTCACCTCTTGACCATGCAGGTGGTTTGAGAGGCAATCATTGGTGAACTGCTTTGAAAAGTACTGAAAATAAAGATATGCATAAATCGCTGTTATCAATTCTGAAATGGCACAAGGGGTAAAAACAAGGTAAAAGAGTTAGTACCATCCTATAGTTGACTGATGTCTTCTTCATTGTGAAAACAAAGATCTTGCTATTATTCGTCGCAAGTTTCTTCATCCTAACAATCTTTCTGAGTTTCTTGACTTGACTTATATTCATGGACATCTCATTTCCCCGTATGCAAAATGGGTCAAACAGTGGGTCCAAGCCTTTGACAGCAGGACCTACATGTGCAAGACCAAATTGTAAGAAACCGAAATATTAGAATGATTCGTGCAACTGCACAATAATGTGCTATTAGCCAAAGGACCATGCTTGAACAAACCTCGATGGTAAACCACATTTTCTCCCATTATTTCCCTACAACACACATAAGGAAGATCTTGATCAAGTTAACCGAGAGTTGCCATACTATCAGTAGAATATGTATTGAGTACAGCCAAATTCGATTGGTGTCACATGCATACCAATAAAAAATTGTACCCACAGCAAGTGAAAATCAAATTGTAGAACTGAACGAAATAGTTAAATGGACAGCAGACCAAATGAACCAAAATAGTTAACTGAGCACGACATTGCAGAATAGAAACATGTACTAGAAGATAAGACAGTTAAGAAAACAAAGAATGCTTGAGAACAGTACTACAAAATGTAGCAATTGTTGGACCAAAGTGTTAACTAAACATTACATTTCAGAGGACCAAACTGTTAACTAAACATCAGATGGCATATTAACATTACAGAGGACAAATCACTAGAAGGCACTGGCGGTGGCCTCGCAAAAACAACACGAACTATATTTTAAAGTAGACAACCGCGTGGCGGTGTCGACTGCTACCTCTTGAGCATGCGTTGGTTTTCCCTTGAAGAGGAAAGGGTGATGTAGCAAAGTAGCGTAAGTATTTCCCTCAGTTTTTGAGACCCAATGTATCAATCCAGTAGGAGACTACACGCAAGTCGCCTAGCACCTGCACAAACAAATAAGAAACTTGCAACCAACGCGATAAAGGGGTTGTCAATCCCTTCACGGACACTTGCACAAGTGAGATCTGATAAAGATAATAAGATAAATATTTTTGTTATTTTTGTTGTATAGATTGGAAAATAAAGATTGCAAAATAAATTGCGACAGAAATAGCTAGTTGACGGAAAACTAATATGATGTAAAGTAGACCCGGTGGCCATCGGTTTCACTAGTGGCTTCTCTCAAGATAGCATATTTTACGGTGGGTGAACAAATTACTGCCGAGCAATTAATAGAAAAGCGCATAGTTATGAGAATATCTAGGCATGATCATGAACATAGGCATCACGTCCGTGTCAAGTAGACCAAAATGATTCTGCATCTACTACTATGACTCCACACATCGACCGCTATCCAGCATGCATCTAGAGTATTAAGTTCATAAGAACAGAGTAACGCATTAGGCAAGATGACATGATGTAGAGGGATAAACTCAAACAATATGATATAAAAGCCATCTTTTTATCCTCGATGACAACAATACAATATGTGCCTTGCTGCCCCTACTGTCACTGGGAAAGGACACCGCAAGATTGAACCCAATGCTAAGCACTTCTCCCATTGCAAAAAAAAATCAATCTAGTAGGCCAAACCAAACTGATAATTCCAAGAGACTTGCAAATATATCAAATCATGCATATAAGAATTCAGAGAAGATTCAAATATTGTTGATAGATAAACTTGATCATAAACCCACAATTCATCGGATCTCGACAAACACACCGCAAAAAGAATTACATCGAATAGATCTCCAAGAACATCGAGGTGAACTTTGTACTGAGATCCAAAGAGAGAGAAGAATCCATCTAGCTAATAACTATGGACCCGAAGGTCTGTGGTAAACTACTCACACATCATCGGAGAGGCTATGTTGTTGATGTCGAATCCCTCCATGATTGAATCCCCCTCCGGCAGATCACCGAAAAAGGTCCCCAGATGGGATCTCATGGGTACAGAAGGTTGCGGCGGTGGAAAAGTGGTTTCGTGGCCCCCTGAATGTTTTCAGTGTATAAGAGTATACATAGGCGAAAGAAGTAGGTCGATGGAGCTGCGAGGGGCCCACGAGGGTGGGGGCAGCACGCCCTACCTCGTGGCCGCCTCGTTGCTTCCTTGACCTCCACTCCAAGTCTCCTGGATTGCGTTCGTTCCAAAAAAGATCCTCACGAAGGTTTCATTCCGTTTGGATTCTATTTGATATTCCTTTTCTGCGAAACACTAAAATAGGCAAAAAAACAACAATTTGCACTGGGCCTTCGGTTAATAGGTTAGTTCCAAAAATAATATAAAAGTGCATAATAAAGCCCATTAAACATCCAAAATACATAATATAATAGCATGGAACAATCAAAAATTATAGATACGTTGGAGACATATCAAGCATCCCCAAGCTTAATTCCTGCTCGTCCTCAAGTAGGTAAATGATAAAAACAGAATTTTTGATGTGGAATGCTACATAACATAATTTTCAATGTAATTTTCTTTATTGTGGAATGAATTTTTAGATCCAAAAGATACTAGACAAAAGTTTAATATTGACATAAAAATAATAATACTTCAAGCATGCTAATCAAGCAATTATGTCTTATCAAAATAACATACCCAAAGAAAGCTTATCCCTACAAAATCATATAGTTTGGCCATGCTTCATTTTCGTCACACAAAATGCTCCCATCATGCACAACCCCGATGACAAGCCAAGCAATTGTTTCATACTTAGCCTTTTCAAACTCTTTCAATTTTTCACGCAATATATGAGCGCGAGCCATGGACATAGCAGAATGGGTGGAATAGAATATGATGATGGAGGTTGTGTGAGAAGACAAATGGGAGAAAGTCTCACATTGACACGGCTAATAAATGGACTATGGAGATGCCATCAATTGATGGCAATGCAAGGAGTAGGGATTGCCATACAACAGATGCACTAGAGCTATAAATATATGAAAGCTCAACAAAAGAAACTAAGTGGGTGTGCATCCAACTTGCTTGCTCACGAAGACCTAGGGCATTTTATGGAAGCCCATCAGTGGAATATACAAGCCAAGTTCTATAATGAAAAATTCCCACTCATATATGAAAGTGACAAAATAGGAGACTCTCTATCATGAAGATCATGGTGCTACTTTGAAGCACAAGTGTGGAAAAGGATAGTAACATTGCCCCTTCTCTCTTTTTCTCTCATTTTTTATTTGGGCCTTTTTTCTCTTTTTTATGGCCTCTTTTTTTTCGTCCGGAATCTCATCCCGACTTGTGGGGGAATCATAGTCTCCATCATCCTTTTCTCACATGGGACAATGCTCTAATAATGAAAATCATCACACTTTTATTTACTTACAACTCAAGAATTACAACTCGATACTTAGAACAAATATGACTCCATGTGAATGCCTCCTGCGGTGTACCGAGATATGCAATGAATCAAGAGTGACATGTATGAAAGAATTATGAAGGTGGCTTTGCCACAAATACGATGCCAACTACATGATCATGCAAAGCAATATGACAATGATGGAGCATGTCATAATAAACGGAATGGTGGAAAGTTGCATGGCAATATATCTCGGAATGGCTATGGAAATGCCATAATAGGTAGGTATGGTGGCTGTTTTGAGGAAGATATAAGGAGGCTTATGTGTTATAGAGCATATCGTATCACGGGGTTTGGATGCACCGGCGAAGTTTGCACCAACTCTCGCGGTGAGAAAGGGCAATGCAAAGTAACGAAGAGGCTAGCAATGATGGAAGGGTGAGAGTGCGTATAATCCATGGACTCAACATTAGTCATAAAGAACTCACATACTTATTGCAAAAATCTACAAGTCATCAAAACCAAGCACTACGCGCATGCTCCTAGGGGTATAGATTGGTAGGAAAAGACCATCACTCGCCTCGACCGACAGTCAAAAGGAAGGCAATTAAAGAATGCCTCATGCTTCAAATTTGTCACACAACATTTACCATATGTGCATGCTACGAGACTTGCCAACTTCAACACACGTATTTCTCAATTCCACAATTACTCTAGTAGCATGACTCAAAACAATTATCAAGTCTCAAACTTCTCATAGTATTTAATGCACTCTATATGAAAGTTTTTATATACCCGTCCTGGATGCCTATCATATTAGGACTAACTTTATAGCCAAAGCAAATTACCATGCTGTTCTAAAAGACTCTCAAAATAATATAAGTGAATCATGAGAGATCAATAATTTCTATAAAATAAAACCACCATCGTGCTCTAAAAAGGTATAAGTGAAGCACTAGAGCAAAATTTATCTATCTCAAAAGATATAAGTGAAGCACATAGAGTATTCTACTAAATTTCGATTCATGTGTGTCTCTCCCAAAAGGTGTGTGCAGCAAGGATGATTGTGGTAAACTAAAAAGCCAAGACTCAAATCATACAAGACGCTCCAAGCAAAACACATATCATGTGGTGAATAAAAATATAGCCTCAAGTAAAGTTACTGATAAATGAAGACGAAAGAGGGGATGCCTTCCGGGGCATCCCCAAGCATAGGCTTTTGGTTGTCCTTGAATTTTACCTTGGGGTTCCTTGGGCATCCCGAAGCTTAGGCTCTTGCCACTCCTTGTTCCAAAATCCATCAAATCTTTATCCAAAAACTCGAAAACTTCACAACACAAAACTCAACAAAAAATCTCATGAGCTTCGTTAGTACAAGAAAACGAACCACCACTTTAATGTACTATAATGAACTCATTATTTATTTATATTGGTGTTAAAGCTACTGTATTCCAACTTCTCTATGGTTCATACCCCCCGATACTAGCCATAGATTCATCAAAATAAGCAAACAACACACGAAAACAGAATCTGTCAAAAACAGAACAGTCTGTAGCAATCTGGAAGTTTCGAATACTTCCGTAACTCCAAAAATCCTGAGAAATTAGGAAGTCGTAAATAATTTTTATATTGATATACTATAGTTGGAATCAGTATTTTATCGCTCTTTCGTAAAAAAATGAAAATTATTATCATGAGTGCATACTTTCTGTTTTTTTCAGCAAGATCAAATAACAATCGCCCAAGAAGATCCTAAAGGATTTACTTGGCAGAAACACGAATTAAAACATAAAAACACAATCATAACAGAGGATATATGATTTATTTATTACTAAACAGGAACAAAATGCAAGGAACAAAAATAAAATTGGGTTGCCTCCCAACAACCGCTATCGTTGAACGCCCCTAGCTAGGCATAAAAACAAGAATAGATCTAGGTATTGTCATCTTTGGCAGGCAATTCTTCAATTGAACACTTATAACCCTTAGGAGGTTCTTTATTTTTGCAAATGATCAAACTCCTTGGAAGGAAATCAAGAAATTCATTTGTAGCAAAAGGTTCCTTAATGATATCTAAAAAGTTGGGGCGAACACTTATTGATTTGAGATCTTCATTTTTCTTACTAGAAGATTCACCCTTATTTGTAGGAACATAGATAAATTTGGTAACTTTGGCAGGAGGAGGATTTGAGGTGTTTTTAACGGCAGAAAAAGCGGACCCCAAGTTGGTAATAGTTTCTTCGAGTTTATCAATTCTAGTGGAATCTTGATCTATCTTTTCATTGACTATGGGTTCCTTTTCCTTAAGATTTTTAGAGTAACTCCCACCTTAGATCCATATTGAATAAGTTGGTTGTGGATCTTTTTATCCAATTTTTCAATTAACTCTATAGTGGCAATTTTATTTTCAATAATATCAAGCCTTTGCATCATATGTTCCAAAGTTAAAATAGTTCCATTGACCAAAAGAGGTGGTGGGCCTAACAAATCTATCATAGCATTATAAGAATCAAAAGTATGGCTTCCCAAGAAATTCCCTCCGATGATGGTGTCAAGAACATATCTATACCAAGGAGTGATGCCTACGTAAAAATTGCGAAGAAGAACGGAAGTAGATTGCTTTTTGATAGATCTATCCCGAGCATTGCAAATTCTATACCAAGCATCTTTTAGGTTTTCTCCCTCCCTTTGTTTAAAATTAAGAACTTCATTATCGAGAGTGTTAACAATGATAGGGGAGCTAGCCATGAGGGCAAATAAACGATCTAACACATGGACACACAAGAAGCAAGCGAAAGAAGGCGAACGGAAACGGGGTGAACGCAAAAGAGGCGAATAAAATGGCAAGGGTGAAGTGGGGTAGAGGAAAATGAGAGGCAAATGGCAAATAATGTAATGCGAGGGATAAGAGTTTGTGATGGGTACTTGGTATGTCTTGACTTGAGCATAGATTTCCCCGACAATGGTGCCAGAAATCCTTCTTGCTACCTCTTGAGCATGCGTTGGTTTTCCCTTGAAGAGGAAAGGGTGATTCAGCAAAGTAGCGTAAGTATTTTCCTCAGTTTTTGAGAACCAAGGTATCAATCCAGTAGGAGACTACACGCAAGTCGCCTAGTACATGCACAAACAAATAAGAACCTTCCAGCCAATGCGATAAAGGGGTTGTCAATCCCTTCATGGTCACTTGCAAAAGTGAGATCTGATAAAGATAATGAGATAACTATTTTTGGTATTTTTGTTGTATAGATTGGAAAATAAAGATTGCAAAATAAACGGCGACAGAAATAGCTAGTTGACAGAAAACTAATATGATGTAAAGTAGACCCCGGGGCCATAGGTTTCACTAGTGGCTTCTCTCAAGATAGCATATTTTATGGTGGGTGAACAAATTACAGCTGAGCAATTGATAGAAAAGCGCATAGTTATGAGAATATCTAGGCATGATCATGAACATAGGCATCACGTCCATGTCAAGTAGACCGAAACGATTCTTCATCTACTACTATTACACCACACATCGACTGAAGGAAATATGCCCTAGAGGCAATAATAATGTTATTATTTATTTCCTTATATCATGATGAATGTTTATTATTCATGCTAGAATTGTATTAACCGGAAACTTAGTACATGTGTGAATATATAGACAAACAGAGTGTCACTAGTATGCCTCTACTTGACTAGCTCATTGAATCAACGATGGTTAAGTTTCCTAGCCATAGACATGAGTTGTCATTTGATTAACGGGATCACATCATTAGAGAATGATGTGATTGACTTGACCCATTCTGTTAGTTTAGCACGATGATCGTTTAGTTTGTTGCTACTGCTTTCTTCATGACTTATACATGTTCCTCTAACTATGAGATTATGCAACTCCCGAATACCGAAGGAACACTTTGTGTGCTACCAAAGGTCACAACGTAACTGGGTGATTATAAAGGTGCTCTACAGGTGTCTCCGATGGTAATTGTTGAGTTGGCATAGATCAAGATTAGGATTTGTCACTCCGATTGTCGGAGAGGTATCTTTGGGCCCTCTCGGTAATGCACATCACTATAAGCCTTGCAAGCAATGTGACTAATGAGTTAGTTGCAGGATGATGCATTACGGAATGAGTAAAGAGACTTTCCGGTAAGGAGATTGGACTAGGTATTGAGATACCGACGATCGAATCTCGGGAAAGTAACATACCGATGACAAAGGGAACAACGTCTGTTGTTGTGCGGTTTGACCGATAAAGATCTTTGTAGAATATGTAGGAGCCAATATGAGCATCCAAGTTCCTCTATTGGTTATTGACCGGAGATGAGTCTCGGTCATGTCTACATAGTTCTCGAACTCGTAGGGTCCACACACTTAACATTCAGGGACGATCGGTATTATGAGTTTATGTGTTTTGATGTACTGAAGGTTGTTCGGAGTCCCGGATGAGATCAGGGACATGACAAGGAGTCTCGAAATGTTCGAGACATAAAGATCGATATATTGGAAGGCTATATTCGGACATCGGAAATGTTCTGAGTGGTTCAGGTATTTATCGGAGTACCAGAGAGTTACGGGAATTTGCTGGGGAGTATATGGGCCTTATTGGGCTTTAGGGAAAAGAGAGAGAGAGGAGGATGCGCACTCCCCAAGGCCTAGTACGAATTGGACTAGGGGCAGGGGCAGCGCCCCCTCCTTCCTTCTCTTCTCGGTTCCTTTCCTTCTCTCCTACTCCTACTACATGGAAGGGGGGAATCCTACTCCCGGTGGGAGTAGGACTCCCCAGGGCGCGCCATAGTAGAGGGTTGGCCCTCCCCCTCCTCCACTCCTTTATATACGAGGGAGGGGGCACCCCATGGACACACAAGTTGATCAGTTGATCTTTTAGCCGTGTGCGGTGTCCCCTCCACCATAATCCACCTCGGTCATATCATAGAGGTGCTTAGGCGAAGCCCTGCGTCGGTAGCATCATCATCACCGTCATCACGCTGTCGTGCTAACGGAACTCTCCCTCGAAGCTCTACTGGATCGGAGTTCGTGGGACATCAGCGAGCTGAACGTGTGCTGAACTCGGAGGTGCCGTACGTTCGGTACTTGGATCGGCCAGATCGTGAAGACGTACGACTACATCAACCGCGTTCTGATAACGCTTCCGCTTATGGTCTACGAGCGTACGCAGACGGTACTCTCCCCTCTCGTTGCTATGCATGACCATGATCTTGCATGTGCGTAGGCTTTTTTTGAAATTACTGCGTACCCCAATAGTGGCATCTGAGCCAGGTTTATGCGTATATGTTATATGCATGAGTTGAACACACAGGAGTTGTGGGCGTGGGTATATACATATTGCTTGCCATCACTAGTTGATTCTTGATTCAACGACATTGTTGGATGAAGCGACCCTGACCGATATTACGCGTACGCTTACGCGAGACTGTTCTACCGACATGGTTCGCACACATGTGGCTAGTGGGTGTCTGTTTCTCCAGCTTTAGTTGAATCGGATTCAATGAACATGGTTCTTTCTGAAGATCAAAAAACAATCACTATACCGCGTTGTGGTTTTTGATGCCTAGGTAAGAACGGTTCTTGCTCAGCCCGTAGTAGCTAGGTAAAACTTGCAACAACAAAGTAGAGGACATCTAACTTGTTTTTGCAGGGCATGTTGTGATGTGATATGGTCAAGACATGATGCTAAATTTTATTGTATGAGATGATCATGTTTTGTAACACAGTTATAGGCAACTGGCAGGAGCCATATGGTTGTCGCTTTATTGTATGAAATGCAATCGCCATGTAATTGCTTTTCTTTATCACTAAGCGGTAGCGATAGTCGTGGAGGCAATAGTTGGCGTGACGAAAACAATGCTTCGATGGAGATCAAGGCGTCAAGCCGGTGACGATGGTGATCATGATGGTGCTTTGGAGATGGAGATCACAGGCACAAGATGATGATGGCCATATCATATCACTTATATTGATTGCATGTGATGTTTATCTTTTATGCATCTTATTTTGCTTAGATCGATGGTAGCATTATAAGATGACCTCTCACTAAATTTCAAGGTATAAGTGTTCTACGTGAGTATGCACCGTTGCGAAAGTTCATCGTGCCGAGACACCACGTTATGATTGAGTGTGATAAGCTCTACGTTCACATACAATGGGTGCAAGCCAGTTTTGCACACGTAGAATACTCGGGTTAAACTTGACAAGCCTAGCATATGCAGATATGGCCTCGGAACACTAGAGACCGAAAGGTCGAGCATGAATCATATAGTAGATATGGTCAACATAGTGATGTTCACCATTGAAAACTACTCCATCTCACGTGATGATCGGACATGGTTTAGTTGATTTGGATCACGTGATCATTTAGATGACTAGAGGGATGTCTATCTAAGTGGGAGTTCTTAAGTAATATGATTAATTGAACTTTAATTTATCATGAACTTAGTCCTGATAATATTTGCATAACTATGTTGTAGATCAATAGCTCGCGATGTAGCTCCCCATTTATTTTTTGATATGTTCCTAGAGAAAAACTAAGTTGAAAGATGTTAGTAGCAATAATGCGGATTGGATCCGTGATCCGAGGATTATCCTCATTTGTTGCATAGAAGAATTATGTCCTTGATGCACCGCTAGGTGACAGACCGATTGCAGGAGCAGATGCAGACATTATGAACGTTTGGCGAGCTCGATATGATGACTACTTGATAGTTTAGTGCACCATGCTTTACGGCTTAGAATCGGGGCTTCAAAGACGTTTTGAACACCACGGAGCATATAGATGTTCCAAGAGTTGAAATTAGTATTTCAGACTCATGCCCATGTCGAAAGGTACGAGACCTTTGACAAGAACTTTGCCTACAAGATGGAGGAGAATAGCTCAGCTAGTGAGCATGTGCTCGGAATGTATGAGTACTACAATCACTTGAATCAAGTGGGAGTTAATCTTCCAGATAAGATAGTGATTGACAGAGTTCTCTAGTCACTATCACCAAGTTACTGGAACTTCGTGATGAACTATAATATGCAAGGGATAACGGAAACGATTCCCAAGCTCTTCGTGATGCTGAAATCGACAAAGGTAGAAATCAAGTAAAGCATCAAGTGTTGATTGTTGACAAGACCACTAGTTTCAAGAAAAGGGCAAAGGGAAGAAGGGGAACTTCAATAAGAACGGCAAGCAAGTTGCTGCTCAAGTGAAGAAGCCCAAGTCTAGACCTAAGGCTGAGACTAAGTGAAAGGGCATTTCCCTACTTTATGTTTTGGATGATGATGACAACCCTTTGTTGGTCTAATCATGTGCTATATGTTTCAAGTTCTCGATGCTTATGTTTACATCGGATTGCTATTGCCTCTCGTAGGAAAAGATCGAAGACTTGTCCTCTACGCCTTTATTTTCTTTGGTCGTAGGGAACCCGTACTATCAAGAGGGAATCCTCATTACAAAGCACTGGGGGAATCTTTTCACATAGACGTTCATCACCCCTCCTTTGTCTTCCTCAGGAGAGAGAGAGAGAGAGTTTTACCTTGTCTCTACCCCTATCCTTCCTGCTCACTGTTTCTGCCCAGCGGTTGTACCGCTCTCTGGAGAGGTTGTACCGCTGGGTCTTGTCGCTCACCAGCTTTGCTCGAGCGGTTGTACCGCTGCCTCCAGGCGGTGGTACTGCCACCATGCTCTGCAAATGCTGGGGCGGTGGTTCCGTCCATGCACCGCTCAAGTACCGCTCACGCTTCTGTTTTGATGCGGTTCTTGGGCGGTAGGGCCCGGTTGGTCCAGTCATTCCACGATGACCGGTACCACCGGTGGTCCGAGCGGTTCTTCCGCTCAGAACTTAGCCACCCAAGAGTTCAAGGCCATGCGGTTGTTCCGGCCAGGCACCACCCAAGTACCGGTCAAGCTCCTGTTTTGATGCGGTGGTTGTGCGGTGACCAGGCGGTTAGTCCGGTTATTTTTCTTAGCCGGTACTACCGCCTGCCTGTCCGGTTGTACCGCTTGGTAGGGTTCTGCAGATACACCGTGAGTCCCGGTTGTACCGGGATGAGGACCAGTTGTACGCTGCAGTGCAAAAAATGCAGTAACTGTTGGAATCAAGGGTTACTATATAAGTGCGCTTCTCCCACCTACCTCTCTCACCTTTGACCTGTCTCACTCCACCATTAATGCACTTCAAGCTCTCTTGCCCTATCTCTCTCTCTAGCCACTCAAACTTGTTGATTTGCTAGGGATTGAAGGAGGAGACCTAGATCTACACTTCCACCAAAGGATATTTGCTTCCCCCATACTTTCTTGTGTGGATTTTGTTACTCTTGGGTGTTTGAGCACCCTAGACGGTTGAGGTCACCTCGGAGCCATATTCCATTGTGGTGAAGCTTCGTGGTTTCATTGGGAGCCTCCAATTAAGTTGTGGAGAGAGCCCCAACCTTGTTTGTAAAGGTTCGGTTGCCGCCTTCAAGGGCACCAATAGTGGAATCACGACATCTCGCATTGTGTGAGGGCGTGAGGAGAATACGGTGGTGTCACACCCTGCATTTTGTAACATGTCATTTGCATTAATAAAGCATGAAAATTTGGACCAACAAAAACTTTTGCATTATTTGGCTTTTATTTTGGGGTTGGATTTCTCTGTGTGGTTTTTCAAGTGCTCTTTAAAGTCAACTACTCCACCTTTTGTACTTCATCTCCTTGCCCCAAACTTTTGCCCAATGATCATGCCATGTGTATAGTGCAATATAGTATTTTCTTACAAAAATAATTTGGCTGTCGGCGTTCTGGGAACGGGGGTCCCCAGACTTGCCTGCCTGCGGCCTACGGCGTGGCTCAAAGGGGGCCCAGCGCGGCCCATCTTCATCAACACAAGACTCAAGATCCTCGTGAGGGGCCAAGCCTCGCGGGGCGGGCGACACGGAGCTTCCTCAGGCACGGCCTCGTCAGGCTGGCTCGCGAGGAGGCGGAGAGATCAAGGCGGGGTACCTCGCGAGGTGCCCGTGACGCAAGCCATGACGACTCAGGGCGCCAGGCGGGTGCCAGCCCGCGCTGCGTCCTCCTTTCCTCTTTGGTGCAAAGGGGGCAAGCGCAACCATAGAGTACCGAGGCATCAGGAAAAGGTTGCCATTTCGGTGCAACGAGACCCAGACCAGGAGGACTACGAGACGGAGGTCACCGTGGAGCCCAAGACGGCGTCATCACCAGAGCTTTGCGCAGGCGAAGATTGCTTTTGTCAGGATAGTTGATACTTGCTGTCCCCCTTTAAATTAGCCCGCCAATGTTGGCTCCCTTCCCGCTCGATATTTGGGAAGAGGACCAGGGCCTCTATAAATAGGACCAGCCGCCCACAGAGCATGGGGTTGGCCAGCGAGAAAGAGTAAGGCAGCTAGAGAGAGAGAGAGAGAAAGAGAAAGGTGGCTGAACTCCTCCCAGCAGTTCATCGCCCCAGCCAAGAACAGACCCTCGCGAGGCTGTTCTTCCTTGTATTATTCATCATCATCAGCCCCAAGAGGCAATCCACCCACCACACACTGGAGTAGGGTATTATACCTCAACGGTAGCCCGAACCAGTATAAACCTTGCGTCTCTTGTGTAGTTCTTTCAGTAGTCTAGATCTTTGCGAGACGGAGAGGTAGAAGGCGTAATCTCCGTGCGCACCCCAGTGTTCAAACCTTAAGGGTCTGCCGGAACCCGAAATCCGACATTTGGCGTGCCAGGTAGGGGTGCGCCGGAATTCGTCGTCCACCGCCCCGTTCTCCTCCGACCGTCGCATCCATGTCCGACGCTCATCGGGCCCGCGCTGAACGCCGGGCCGCCATCGATTCCCGCGTCGTCCAGACGGTGCCCGTCGGCGGACGTCCTCGCCGTTCCCCGTCACCTGCCATCAACGCCGCCACCGGCCCGGCAGGGGGCGAGCAGCAAGCGTCGTCTCAGCATCCACCCGTGCGGCAAGACGGCCGCACCGCTACTCCATCGCTCGCACCAGCTGGTTCTTCGTCCCGCGCGCTCCGCGCCCCCTTGGAGGCTCGAGCTGCGCTCCTCGCGGCAAACGAGCTCCTGCGCTGTCGCCCCGCCGACGACGTCTACTGGGAATGGCTCGACCGCGTCGCCGAGCTCGTCCGCGCCGCTGGGGGCTCTCCTGCGCCGTCCCACCACGCTACACCAACACCCCCGATCGTCGCGGCCCTCCTGGGCGGCTCGCAGGCGCCGCCCACAAGTCGCCATGTCAAGCCGTTCATCCGCCAGGTCAGCGCCGCTTCCACGCGGCAGGGGGCTCCCCCGGATCGGACGGCGCCTGAGACCGGCCTGACCTTCAGTTCAGAGGACCACCCCTCCAACTCGGCCTGCTCGGGCGCGCTCCCCATGTTGTGCACCCCCACCATATGCCAGGTGGCTGTCACCAAAACCCTCGTTGATGGCGACGCGGGCCTCATCATGCTCTCGGTCGAGGACTTCAACCTCCTCCGCATACCCCTGGAACGGCTGCAACCCAGCCGGCCCTTCTCAGGCGTCGGGGGCAAGTCGTCCAGTTCCTTGGGGCAGATCCGGCTCCCAGTGACCTTCGGCACCTACGACAACTTCCGCACGGAGCTGGTTGACTTCGACATCGCCCCCATCGGCCTCCCCTACAACGCCATCCTCGGCTACCGAGCGCTGGCCCAATTCATGGCCGCGACGCACCCGGCGTACAACCTCATGAAGATGCCCGGGAGCAGCGGTGTCCTCACTGTGCACAGGGACACCGGGGACGCGCTGCGGGCGCTCAAGCTCGCCTTCAAGACGGCAGCGTCGGCACAGCCCACCGACTTGGAGACCCCCAGGCCCAAGGGGGCTGCACCTGCCAAGAAGAAGCAGTTGTTCACCCAAGACAAGGCAGAAACCAAGCGGATACCGGTCGATGAGGACGGGTCCACCAACGCCACTTTCACCATAGGCGCCCACCTCAAACCCGAGCAGGAGGAGGCCCTGGTCGGCTTCCTGCACGCAAACAAGAAGGTATTCGCTTGGGAGCCGGACCAGTTGGCAGGGATCCCCAGGAGTGTAATCGAGCATCACCTCAACGTGTGCCCCAACGTGCGCCCTGTGAAGCAGAAGGCCAGGCGGCAGTCCATAGAAAAGCAAGCCTTCATCATCCAGGAGACCCGCAAATTAGAGGCCGCTGGGGTCATCCGTGAGGTCCGATACCCAGATTGGTTGGCCAACCCTGTCGTTGTGCCAAATAAGGGAGGGAAGGAGCGGATGTGTGTTGACTTCACCAACCTCAACAAAGCATGCCCGCAAGATCCGTTCCCGCTCCCCCGCATCGACCAGATCGTCGATTCCACTGCGGAATGCGACCTGTTATGCTTCCTGGATGCCTTCTCTAGGTATCACCAGATCAAGATGGCGGCAGAAGACATCGAGAAGACAGCCTTCCTAACCCCGTGTGGGGTATACTGCTACACGTGCATGCCATTCGGGCTGCGTAACGCAGGGGCGACCTTTCAGCGGCTGATGCACATCACCTTGGGCCCGTAGCTCGGGAAGAATGTTGAAGCTTACGTCGATGACATTGTGGTAAAGTCTCGGGAGGCCAGGACCTTGATATAGGACTTGGAGGAAACCTTCGCGAGCCTCAACGCAGTGAACCTACGGCTCAACCCAGGGAAGTGTGTGTTTAGAGTCCCCTCGGGCAAGCTCTTGGGTTTCCTCGTGTCCCACCGAGGCATCGAGGCTAACCCAGAGAAGGTCAAGGCGGTGGAAGACATGAGCCCGCCAAAGACCCTCAGAGAAATGCAGAAGCTCATGGGGCGCGTAACCGCGCTAGGTCGCTTCATCTCCAAGTTGGGAGAACGAGCCCTGCCCTTCTTCCAGCTAATGAAGAAAAATCGGCCCTTCGAGTGGACTGAAGAGGCCGACAAGGCGTTCCAGGATCTCAAGAGATACCTGACCAGCCCACCGGTCATGGTGGCACCGCGCCCTCAGGAGCCCCTGGTGCTTTACCTTGCCGCCACTCCCTACTCCGCCAGCGCAGCCTTGGTGGCAGTCAGAGAGGAGCACCGAACCAAAACCACAGCAGCAGCCTGGGACAAGGCAGAACAGGGACAAGGAGGGCCTACAGAAACCACCACCGCGGCTGAGGAGGATCAGCCGCCACAGAGGGGCACACCAGAGGCGGAAGAGGCCCCTCTTCCAGATGGCCAGTCTCAGGAGGCCTCATTGCCTCAAGAGGCGACACGGTCTCCGGAAGGAGCCACCAACACTGACGCACTCCGCCTCGTTGAGCACCCAGTGTACTTCGTCAGCACAGTGCTGCGGGATGCAAGAGCGCGGTACCCCATGCCTCAGAAACTCCTCCTCGCTCTACTGGTGGCTTTGCGCAAGCTGCGCCACTATTTTTAGGGTCACCCCATCAAGGTCGTCTCGTCATACCCCCTGGAGAGAGTGCTCAGGAGCCCTAATTCAGCTGGAAGGGTCGCTGAGTGGAACATAGAACTGCAAGCGTTTCATCTCGAATTCAGCATGACCAGGGTCATCAAGGGAGCAGCGTTGGCAGATTTTGTGGCAGAGTGGACGGAGGCGCCATGCCTCAAGGCCGACGTGGATCGGTCCCTATCCCCGGGAAGCGAGGCGCCAGAAAGCTGGGTCATGTACTTCGATGGGGCGTTCTCCAGGCACGGCGCTGGAGCTGGGGCGTGCTTATATCGCCCACACAGGACAAGCTCTATTACACCGTGCAACTCTGTTTCCAGCAAGGCGAAAAGGTCTCCAACAACATAGCGGCGTATGAAGGTTTAATAGCGGGCTTGAAGGCCGCGGCCGCCCTAGGAGTGAAACGCCTCACCATCAAGGGCGATTCGCAGCTCCTTGTCAATTTCTCCAACATGGTGTACGAGCCGAAGGATGAGCACATGGAAGCCTACCTTGCGGAAGTCCGCAGGATGGAGAAGCAATTCTGGGGGTTGGAGTTGCAGCATGTGCCCCGTGGTACCAATCAGGAGGCCAACGATATCGCCAAACGCGCGTCCAGGCGGTTCCCCCAGGAGCCTGGCGTTTTTGAGGAGCGGCTCTTCAAGCCCTCAGCTCTGCCGTCATTATCAAACACGGCTCAGCCCTTGGAGGAGCTCCCCCAGCCACCTGCCTCAGGAGCTCCGACCTGTGGCTCGGCCTCAGTAGCGCGCCTGCTCCTGACGATGGAACCTCAGGAGGGATGTTGGATCACCGAGCTCCAGAGCTACTTAGCGCAAGGGACCTTGCCGGAGAAGGAGGAGGAAGCGGAGCGAGTGGCACGCCAGGCCACGACATACTGCATCAGAGACGGAGATCTCTACCGGAAGCGACCAAACGATGTATCCTTGTGCTGCATCTCCAGGGAGCAAGGGAAGGAACTACTGGAAGATATACACGGCGGAGACTGCGGACATCATTCATCATCGCGGACCCTCGTCGGCAAGGCGTTCCGTAGTGGGTTTTATTGGCCCACCGCTCTCAATGACGCCGTGGAACTAGTGAAAGCTTGTGAAGCCTGCCAGTTCCACGCCAAGAAGAACCATCAGCCAGCAGGAAGCTTGCAGACCATCCCCCTTTCGTGGCCATTCGCAGTCTGGGGGCTGGACATCTTGGGCCCGTTCCCTCGGGCGCCAGGGGGCTACCGCTACCTCTACATTGCCGTGGACAAATTCACCAAGTGGGCTAAAGTAGAGGTTGTCCGCACCATTCCCGCGGGTTCCGCGGTCAAGTTCATCAAGGGCATCGTAAGCCGGTTCGGGGTGCCGAATCGCATCATCACAGACAACGGTTCGCAGTTCACCAGTAACCTCTTCAAAACATACTATGCTAACCTTGGAACGCAGATATGCTACGCCTCAGTGGTGCACCCCCGAAGCAACGGCCAGGCCGAGCGAGCCAACGCGGAGGTCTTGAGGGGCCTCAAGACCAGGACGTTCAAGAAGAAGCTGGAGGCCTGTGGCAGGGGTTGGTATGATGAGCTTCAGTCCGTGCTGTGGTCCATCCGCACCACCGCGACCAAACCGACTGGAGAGACCCCGTTCTTCCTAGTCTATGGAGCGAAAGCGGTCCTCCCTCACGAGGTCAGATGTCGCTCCATGCGGGTCATGGCGTTCGACAAGGTGCAGCAGGACACCATGCGGGGGATGGACCTCGTGCTGGGGGAGGAACGTCACCGAAAAGCCGCGCTACGAGCGGCGAGGTACCAGCAAGCGTTGCGGCGATATCACTGCCGCAACGTCCGCCCCAGGACCCTTGAGGTAGGAGACCTCGTGCTCAGGCGCGTTCTCTCCAGGGAGGGACTGCACAAGCTCTCTCCCATGTGGGAGGGCCCATTCAAGGTTGTTCAAGTTTCCAGGCCCGACTCCGCGCGCTTGGAGACCCAGGAGGGAGTGCCGGTCCAGAATGCATGGAACATCCAGCACCTCCGGAGGTTCTACCCCTGAAAAGGCCCAGAGCCTGTGAAGCTATCACGTTTTGGAAAAGGCCCAGAGCCTGTGAAGCAAGGCGAGTGCCTGTGAAGCTATCGCCTTTTGGAAAAGGCCCAGAGCCTGTGAAGCAAGGCGAGTGCCTGTGAAGCTATCGCGTTTTGGAAAAGGCCCAGAGCCTGTGAAGCAAGGCGAGTGCCTGTGAAGCTATCGCGTTTTGGAAAAGGCCCAGAGCCTGTGAAGCAAGGCGAGTGCCTGTGAAGCTATCGCGTTTTGGAAAAGGCCCGGAGCTTGTGAAGAAGGCCAATGCCTGTGAAGCTCGCCGCCCGTGGCACTCTCACGTAATAATGAGTTGGGGCTGTACACGCCCTGGAGTCTCAGGAGCGCTGGCCTCAGGCCCTGGGGCTCCCACCCATGCCCAGTGGCAGCACTTAGCTCCGCACTGGTGAGAAGACGTCGAAGACTAGATTAGGTGCCGGACGCGACTTTTCATTTGCTTTCCGCAGTTGGCTTGTTCTTTCTCACTTGAAGTTTTATTGAAGTTGTTGCCGTCTTTGGCTTGCGGTTCTTCGGCTTTTCACTCTCCTGCCTCGATTTCTCTTGCGCAAGGCCTCACAAGGGGAGCAGCTGAGTGCCCTCGCGAGCGTTCCTATCCTAGTCATTCAAAGAGTTCGTGACCTGGGCCCCTTATAGGAGCACCCCTCTAGTCCGTGCCCCACGGGTATCGCGACACAAACAAAGGGCCTGGGTCGGTCGCCCCCCACGGCCGGGGTCGGGAACTATCCACGCTCGGGCACATAGCCAGAAGGAACGGTAACGAAAGCGAAACGATGATTAATAGCAATAACCCAAACACGCCCCCGCGGGGCTCCGCACTATTGTCTTTGTTACGTAGGAAAAAGGGAAAAGGAAGAACAAATCCGGCGCAGCTTGCCTCACACCGGTCCGCGGGGAAGGCCCGAGCTGCCTCTGGGGCTCAGGCGGACTCCCTCTCGCGCCTCACCAGGGCGCGCCGGCGTGGAGGTTGATCGCGGCCGCCGCTGGAGGAGTCGCCGCCTGAAGAAGAACCAAAGAAGCTTGAGGAACTCCGAGCGCCGCCAGCCGCGCGGGCGCTGCTCCCTCCATCATCACCGGAGCTGGGTTCCCAGCCGCGGCCGTCACCCTCGGGGCAACACCCCACGCGGCGAACATCTTCCCCAAACACCCTCACATAGAGGGTGGCATCGCCGTCGAACTTGAAGTGTAGGGTGCACCGGCGGCCCAGGCCATGCGCACGGGCAAACGTCTGCCAACCGCGGGCCAGGGACAGGTTCTCGGCCGCGGAGACCTCCAGGGAGACCCACGAGGCCCGGCTGCAGCAGCCGTCGGCCTGGAGCCAAAGGCCACCCGGGGCGCCGGCCGGGAGCTCACTAAGGAGGAAGCGAGGAAGCGGGAGCCGGGTGCTAGCCGGCTCCACCGACCACACGACGAACTCCGGCAGCACTTCAGCAGCACAAACGCATGGCCTGGGGGGACGCGCAGCCGGAGCGCGCCCCCCCGGCTGCAGCAACCCGCCCGTTGCCGTGCTGAAGATCACCTCCACGGCCGCGGGGAGCCACCGTGGTGGCCACAGGATGCTTGCGAGGGCACCCTCTGCCGTGCTTGGGTGGGGGAGAGGCGGGCTCAACCCGGCAAGCCTTCCCCTTCTCGGCGGCCGAGAACCTCCTCGACGGGGCCATGAAGAAGAAGGAGAAGCAAGGAGGAATGGACTGGAAGGGCACGCGCAGTTCTGTACTTATAGCTGGCGAAGGCCAACCGCCGGCCTCCGCGATCACAGGTAATCATGACACGATTTGCATGTAGGGACTTGTCCAACTCGCACGATCACCGAGGAGTCGTAGGGAAGCGGAGACGCCCACTCCCATCAACCGCCATGCGGCGCCCAAGGCCGCAGGCTGTTAGGGCCCGTGGCGCTTCGCCCTTGCCCTTTCGCCTCTTGGCACAGCCAAGTCTGGGCGCGCCTTGGGCCCGGGGGCTACTGTCGGCGTTATGGGAATGGGGGTCCCCAGAGTTGCCTGCCTGCGGCCTGCGGCGTGGCTCAAAGGGGGCCCAGCGCGGCCCATCTTCATCAACACAAGACTCAAGACCCTCGCGAGGGGGCCAAGCCTCGCGGGGCGGGCGACACGGAGCTTCCTCAGGCACGGCCTCGTCAGGCTGGCTCGCGAGGAGGCGGAGAGATCAAGGCGGGGTACCTCGCGAGGTGCCCGTGACGCAAGCCATGACGACTCAGGGCGCCAGGCGGGTGCCAGCCCGCGCTGCGTCCTCCTTTCCTCTTTGGTGCAAAGGGGGCAAGCGCAGCCACGGAGTATCGAGGCATCAGGCAAAGGTTGCCATTTCGGTGCAATGAGACCAAGACCAGGAGGACTACGAGATGGAGGTCACCGTGGAGCCCAAGACGGCGTCATCACCAGAGCTTTGCGCAGGCGAAGACTGCTTTTGTCAGGATAGTTGATACTTGCTGCCCCCCTTTAAATTAGCCCGCCAATGTTGGCTCCCTTCCCGCTCGATATTTGGGAAGAGGACCAGGGCCTCTATAAATAGGACCAGCCACCCATAGAGCAAGGGGTTGGCCAGCGAGTAAGAGTAAGGCAGCTAGAGAGAGAGAGAGAGAGAAAGAGAGAGAGAGAGAGAGAGAGAGAGAGGTGGCTGAACTCCTCCCAGCATTTCATCGCCCCAGCCAAGAACAAACCCTCGAGAGGCTGTTCTTCCTTGTATTGTTCATCATCATCAGCCCCAAGAGGCAATCCACCCACCAAACACTGGAGTAGGGTATTACACCACAACGGTGGCCCGAACCAGTATAAACCTTGCGTCTCTTGTGCAGTTCTTTTAGTAGTCTAGATCTTTGCGAGACGGATAGGTAGAAGGCGTAATC
Organism: Triticum monococcum; assembly: GCA_034509565.1. NCBI lineage: Eukaryota > Viridiplantae > Streptophyta > Magnoliopsida > Poales > Poaceae > Triticum > Triticum monococcum. The sequence goes on along the minus strand of CM067843.1, from coordinate 152,495,055 downwards.
TCCGCGTGCACCCCAGTGTTCGAACCTTAAGGGTCTGCCGGAACCCGAAATCCCACATTGGCCAAATAGTATTTTCAAAAATTAGTTTTCCAAAAACCCCTGGATTGAGGTTTGCACTGCAAGTACCTGATTTGGGGTAAGAAAAATATTTCAAAGAGTATATTTGAAACCTATTAGATATAGGATTCCCATAAACCACAAAAAGATAATTTTAAAAGTTATTTTCCTATTTTATTTAAAAGCTTTTTCTTAAGGCCAGAAATGGTCTTTAATAGGGAAAAATTATTTTATTATTTTAAAAATATTTGACAAAAATTAGGGAAACTCAGTGGGCATATATTTCCCATATATAAGAGTTTCAACATATGGTCATGATCAAAATATTGGACAAAACCTCCCAAAACCATTTCTGCCCATTTCAAGGATTTGAAATATTTCTATAGGAAATATTTTCATAAAATCCAAGGAAAATCCAGCAAGTCACAAATGCATGTTGTGATCACCTTGCAAAGCCTCATGTCAATCAAGGTCATTTTGGTTCACCAAAAAGCCCCAAAACCCTCTGTGACCAGAATCAAATTTGAACAAGTTTGTACTACCAACTTTCTCTCCTTGACCCCAACTTTTGTGGGCATGTTCATATGACCAAATGAGGCCACTACACCAAGTGGTGCATCAAGGAGAAGTGATTTTCTCAACTAGATCTACACAAGTTCATTTCTGCTAATTTCTAGGGTTTGCCAAAGCTTCATTAGCAAGCTCTTCCAAATGAGCTCATCTTCCTTTTCCCTGTCATTTTGTCATGACAAACACCCCTGCCAAGTGCCACAAGAAGTAAATTAGTGCAAGTACCCCAAAACCATATCAAACACCTTCTGCATGTTAACTAAAAACCCTGTTTGGGGCTCTTCCACTAATCTCCATAAGCTCCACTCTTTACCACAACCCCTCCTAGTCCCCTTTTACCTCGAGTAACAATAGCAAATCCACAGTTCAATTATTGGATGGGTAAAACCCCACTTTCTCTCTCTGGACAACCCATTTCTCCCTCTTCTTCTACCTCTCTCCTCTGCTACTGGCCACCCAGGGCATCCAAGGCCATCTCCTACTTCTTTACTCCTCCCTAGAGCCACCAGAGACCTTTGGCCGTGCCCACACTGCATAGAAAATGGCCATGCCGGCCATTTGGGCGCTCTAGAGCATGCTATAGTGCACTCCCGCACTGTATCCGCCCCCTTCCAACCGCCCCCGGCCACCTCGGGCCTCCCCAGCGTGCCCGATGAGATGCCTCGATGTCTGCAACACGGCAGCTGGTCGGCCCCCTCCTCCTTCTCCCTCCTCTCGCCCTAGCTCGCACGCGCGACGATCGCCCGAGCGCACTAGTGAGCGTGCTCACACGCGCGGTGCCTCTGGCCCCCTGCTCCCTCTCTCTCTTCTTTCCCTCGCTCTGGACCAAACCCACGAGCACCCCAGACATGCCCACGCGCGCCCCCGTGACCCGCAGCAACGGCAACAACCTCGCCGCTGCACGGGTCTACGGTGACTCATGGCTCGCCTACTTGAAGGCCTCCCCGAGCCTCTCACTCACCACCACTCGCTCCTACCTACTCCAAATAGGCCCCCTGTGCCCTCCACTCTCCTCCAGGAGCACCCGAGCTCGAGATCGAGCTCGAGCTCCGCCGCCTCGGGTCGTCGTCGATCTCGGGGTACGGGCTCTCTCCGCCCCTTCTCTCTCTCGATCTGGACCCGCCACACCTCCCTGACCATTCCACCTCTGTTTCCCCTCTCTTTTGCAGCCGGAATCGACCGGGGCAAGAACCTCCTGAAGCTCTGCCACCGGCTTCCTCATCGCCGGCGAACCCCTGCACCCCGGCGACCACCTCCACCTCCACCCGAACGGTGACTCTGCCCTGAGCACACCAGTGCCCTCAGATCGCCTCGCCGTCGACCACAGCGGCGCCGGTGAGCTCGCCGCCCTCTCTGACCCAAGGTTGATGACGACGGCCGTGGGGCCCGTCCGTCAGCCTCACGTCCTGACGTGTGGGTCCCACATGTCAGGTTTAAAACACACGCGCGCGCGTACCGGTTCACTGCGTCAGCTGGAGGCGTATTTCGCAAATATGCCTTCGATGTGGCACTTGCGCGGGCTGGATTCCCCCTGGGCCTGCTGCACTGTGGCCGAATAGGCCCAGTTACCCAATGGCCCTTTTCCTTTTCTTTTTCTGTAACTTTTCCAAAAATTCCACTAGATTAAATATTCATCCAAATGAAATAATTACAACTCCCATATTTTTCTAAAAATCCCACCTATTTAATGGTATAATTTTCAGTCATGTCCAAACAACTTTTATGTATTGTTCATATTCAAATTCAAATTTGAATATATTTAAACCCCTTAAAAAATCCATTTCTACTATTCTGCTACTCCAAAACCAAAACTAGGAATTTTCCCCTTCTTAGTTTTCAACCTAGTATTTAACAAAAATGAGTTGACATTTTTCTGAGCACTTTGGTTTTTCTGTTTTATTATTGCCTTATTTTCTCGTTATTATTTTGCGATGATAGATTGCGTTGCTGACGAAGGAGTTGGACCAGAAGACTTTGAAGACCCAAAAGACTTTGTTGAGGCAGGCAAGCAGCCCTTTGACCATGTCTATGAAACCCTTTTTATGCATTTCATATAGCACTTTATTATTGTTGCATCGAAATCATGATGAGATGGTAGCCACTTTGGTGGGTTTCCTTCATTTCCTCCTTGTTGATACTTGCATTGTGCATGACCCTACCTTCTTATGAGGGTTATGCCGGTGGGAGTAGATAGGATGCTAAAGTAGTTGCTACGCAAAAAGGGACGAGAATATGCATGGTGATGGAGACAACTTATTTTCAAAAGACTTTTCGAAAACCTCCATCGGGTGCCACTTATGCCCGGGGAGATGATGAGTTGGGTAACCACATGATGACGAAGTGGTGTACCGAGGCAAGTGTGTGTGTTGTTTTTCAAAATGGATTGGTTTAAGTTGCGACCGTTATTCCAACCTTACATGCGCAACCACTCTACCCTTGTATGGGAAACGGCATTATTGATGACCTAGGCCGATACTAGCTTGGAGCCTGCATTACTAGTGACGGGAGAGTTGTTGGTGCGCTCTCTCGGGACGGGGTCGTGCCAGGTAGGGCGGCCATGACTGTTTTCACAGGGCACCGGATACACCATTGTGTCCCCTCTCGGATGTTACGATCTCGAGTGAGTCTCGTATGATGTACATCGTGAGGATATGGAACAACGAGTGGACTCCTTGTCAGTGTCGTCTAGTTAAAGATAGTGATCGGGTGCTTACCCCGGATACTTGAGGTACCGCGGGTCGTGGAGGACACGGAAGTTCCCTGGATCTTGTGGGTAAAGTGTGCAACCTCTGCAGAGTGTAAAACTATTCGAATAGCCGTGTCCACGGTCAAGGACAGTTGGGTAACCGCTCTTGGGCTACGTCCACTTGTTTACAAACCAGTGTGTGTGGGAAGTACTTCTTGGGTCAAGTCAAAGGACTTGACATGAATGAGTTGGGTTGGAGCCCTCTCCCTTTATGTTGATATCTGTAACCAGCCCCTATGGTTACTTGAATCAATGCGATGCATGGTTTACCAATTATTGAACATGTCATAACACGACAAAATCAGCTTTCTGCAAAAAATTACCTATGTCATGCATTGTTGTATCTTGAGCCAAAACATGGGTTGCTTGCGAGTACATTCAAAGTACTCATTGGCTTGCCACTGGTTATTTAATTGGCCAGGCATGGAAGAACCGGAGTTCGAAGAAGAGTCCTTTGGAGACGAACATGCGAACTAGGACGTTTCCCAGTCAGAATGCCTGTAGGGTTAAGGCAGATGGCATGGGCTCTACTCATCGACGAAGATTTCCGCTGCTTGTGTTTCATTTGATGTTCAGCCCTTAAGGCTTTATCAATGTAAGACTTGACCATAATGGTCATAATTTGTGTAAGACGGTATGTACGGATGTAAGACTCTTGTTATTCAGCTTCTGTGTGTTCAGTGAGCATTGATCTCTGGGATCACCGTACACATGCATTCGGTGATCACGACTTATGAGTCGGGGTCCCCACACAGCTGGTATCAGAGCCATCCTGACTGTAGGAAGCCTTAGTTAGCATGGACGTTAGTTAGCTTGAGACCATGTAAACTTCTCTTCTTTTCTAAAGCTTACCCCACCCAAGATATATTTCCCTTATTGACCTCTCCCATTCAACCTTTGTAGATGGCTGCCGTACCCGAAGACTTCCTGACCACCGGATTTCCCGTGCTTCTCGGGGATAGCCTCAAGAAGTTCCAGTTCCACCGAGCCCCCATTTTCACCTACCATGAGCATTGGATCAATGACACCGAGACGGAGTATCATGTGGAAGTGATCGTGAAGGCTAATGACTCTCCAACAAGTTGGTTCTTCGAGGGACCCCAGATGGAAACACTAGTTCTTGCTGTCGAGACGAAAACCCTCAAGGCACTCACCCGCCTCCGAGACCTTGTTCCAGAGATGGCAGACGAGTTGGCAACCCGCTTCTTGCCTTATCGGAAGGAAGGTGAGGATGAGAGCAGTGCACCAGCTCCACCATTAGAAGAAGGACTTCCACTCCGATTCCAGACCTACTTCAGCCTTTGTGCCGATAGTTTGGCACAACACTTGGCCTCGGAATCAATGGAGCTCCGAAAGGAACTTCATGAGACCAAGGCACTTCTTCGCCAAGAACAAGGGAAGACGAATAGGATCAAGAAGGAAGGTGCTCCCCCTGGTCAGCCCGCAATCGCATACCGAGGTGGAAGACCCCCAAAAGATGGGGAACCACGACATCAGCACCGCATGAGTGCAAGGGATTACCGCAAGCTCTTCACACCACCGGCAAAGCAACGCCGTGTTGAGCTCCTCCACTGCCCCACCCCTTCGAGCAATGAAGGAAGTCAGTCCACCGATGACGAGGAGGAAGACCCAGAAGAGCCAGACTACGCGACCGAGCATTCCACCACTTAGGCATCATTCGCAACCCAGATATGCCTGCTAATAACCCCTACGGGTGGATAGGTCGTGTACCCCTATGCGAAGTCGAGTCCTTGTAATGGTTCATATGAAACCATGTAGTGTTTGCTTTTGATGTGTTTGATGGACGTCGTGCTTTCCTACGGGAACTTGTAAGCAACTACATCACCCATTTGGATTTTAATGAATGTGTTTGGCCTTTTGGCCCTTGCATGAAAACAATTAGTGTCATACCAACCCCCTTACTAGGCATCCCATCTATATTGCTTTCCCCATCTTTCCCAATCATGAGACCTTGAACGCTCCAACAGGATGCCTATTGTAACTCGTACTGGTACCTCTACCCAGCAGCAAGGAGCCGGAGCAGAAGCCAGTCAGGACCAAACCCAAGGACAAGCTCCACCACCGCCACCACCTCCAAACATGGACATGGCTCAGCTTCTCCAAGCCTTCCGAGAGGAACGCCAAGCCAACACTGCAGCCCTCTAGATGATTGCTCAAGCTGTCATCCGCCAGCCAGCGGGAAACGGCAATGGACGTTCCACATTGGTGGAGTTCAAGAAGCATGCACCACCCACCTTCATCGAGATTGCTGAACCCCTGGATGCAGACGACTGGGTGCACACCATTGAGGATCTGCTGGAACTAGTCGGATGCACTGAGGACCGTGAGAAGGTGGCATATGCTGCTCACTGTCTCGGGGGAACTGCCAGAGCTTGGTGGGATGGATTCAAGGCCATGCATACTGAGCAAAACATCACTTGGAATGACTTCAAGGCAGAATTCCGCAAGGCCCACATTCCTTCTGGAATCATGGCCATCAAGAAGCGTGAATTCCGAGCCCTGAAGCAAGGAAGTAGCACTGTCAAGGAGTACATGCAGAAGTTCAGTGTTCTCTCAAGGTATGCTCCTGAGGATGTCAGCACTGATGCCGCCAAAAGGGAGCGCTTCATGGAAGGCCTTAACCAGACTCTGCAGTACTCGCTTGTTGTGTGTGACTGCCCAACCTTTCCTAATCTGGTGAACAAGGCACTCATGCTTGAGGACAAGCGACGTGCTTTGGACGATACCCGTAAGCGCAAGATGATCAGCAAGGGTAGCTCCAGCAACCAGAGGCCTCGCCCATGGCAGCCAGCCTCGGTCAAGCCAACCTATCAGCAGCCAAGAACCCCTGTACCTCGCACCAACTATCATCCTCAACAGTATGCCAACCCCAGGCCAGCTTTCAACAACCCTAATAACAATGCCAGCAAGAGCAGCAACCCCAATCAAGTCACTTGCTTCGGATGTGGTCAGGCAGGACACTACTCCAAGTATTGCCCCAACAAGAAGCCCGACGCCCCGCGCCCCAATGCACAGAACCCAGGGCAAGGCCGTGGAATGCCACCAAGGAACCAAGCTCCATGCAACCCGCCCAACAACGGCAAGGGTCATGTGAATCATGTCACTGCTGAAGAAGCCCAGGAAGACCCGGACGTCGTGCTGGGTACGTTCCTTGTTAACTCAGCACCTGCAACTGTCTTGTTTGGTTCTGGAGCCACGCATTCATTTGTCACCCATGAGTTTGCATTAAAGAGTGGCATGACCCCTACACCCCTGAATAACCCTATGGTGGTACAAACCCCCGGAGCAGAGATGAGAGCCAAGATAGGATGTAAAGGTGTCGGGATTGTCATTAATGGGGTAGACTTTCTAGCAGACCTTATCATCTTAAGATCGCAAGGCTTGGATGTGATCTTAGGAATGGATTGGCTCATCAAGTACCAAGGCTTGTTAGACTGTGCCAACCGGTCAGTCACTATGACCAATGACCAAGGAGTCGAAGTTAAATTTGCCTCCAACCCCTCCTCTGCTTAAGTCAACCAAGTCAACTGTCTGACTGAAGTTGGATTGGAGCAAGTGTCGGTGGTATGCGAATACCCCGATGTCTTTCCTGATGAGCTACCAGGAATGCCTCCAGACTGAGACATTGAGTTCATCATCGAGCTCATGCCAGGAGCAGGACCCATCTATAAGAAGCCTTATAGAATGGGATCAGAAGAGTTAGCAGAGTTGAAGAAGCAACTGGAAGAGCAGTTGAGCAAAGGATTTATCCGCCCTAGTGCCTCCCCTTGGGGATCTCCTGTTCTGTTTGTGGCAAAGAAGGACAGTACCATCCGCTTGTGCATTGACTACCGCTCCCTCAATGAAGTTACGATCAAGAACAAGTATCCACTTACCAAGATTGAAGATCTATTTGATCAACTCAATGGGGCCAAGGTGTTCTCCAAGATCGACCTCAGATCTGGGTACTACCAGCTAAAAATCAGACCCCAAGATATTCTGAAGATGACATTTGTAACCAGATATGGCCTGTATGAGTGCACAGTCATGTCCTTTGGATTGACCAATGCCCCAGCTTACTTCATGTATCTCATGAATAAGGTCTTCATGGAATATTTGGATAAGTTTGTCGTTGTCTTCATTGATGACATTCTTGTCTTCTCGAAGACGGAAGAAGAGCACGAGCAACACTTGAGGATGGTCCTAGACAAGCTTCGAGAGCACCAACTGCATGCCAAGTTCAACAAGTGCGAATTTTGGCTGCATGAGGTTGGATTCTTGGGTCATGTTTTGAGCGAAGAAGGATTGTCGGTTGATCCCACTAAGATTGAAGCCATGACTGAATGGCAATCCCCAAGTAATGTGAAGGAAGTCAGAAGCTTCCTCGGACTCGCGGGATATTACCGCAAGTTCGTTGAAGGATTCTCAAGCATTGCACGACCCATGACTCAGCTCTTGAAGAAGGACAAGTTTGAATGGACGCCGAAGTGCGAAAAAAGCTTCCAGGAGCTGAAGAAGAGATTGACCACCGCCCCAGTTTTGGCCACACCAGATATACACAAGGAATTTGTGATATATTGTGATGCATCGAGAACCGGACTGGGAGGTGTTCTGATGCAAGAGGGCAGAGTCGTGGCTTACCTTTCGAGGCAACTATGGCCTCATGAAGAAAACTATGCTACTCATGACCTCGAGTTGGGAGCTGTAGTTCATGCCCTGAAGACATGGCGACATTACCTCCTAGGGAAGCGGTGTGAGATATACACGGATCACAAAAGTCTAAAGTATATTTTCACTCAAAAGGAATTGAACATGAGGCAAAGAAGATGGCTAGAGTTGATCAAGGATAATGACCTTAGTGTTCAATACCACCCTGGAAAGGCTAATGTGGTAGCAGATGCATTAAGTAGAAAGGCTTGTTCCTTGAATGCTATGCTTAAGGACAGGCTACCAGCCTTGTATGAAGAACTTGAAAGCTTCGGGTTGGAACTGGTTGCACCAGGATTCTTGGCCAACCTCGAAGTTAGGCCTACCTTGATAGATGATGTTAAGGAAGCTCAGAAGGGACACGAAAGTGTTGAAGGCATCAAGAGGAAGATCAAGGCAGGCAAGGCCCCAGGATTCTCAGAGGATGAGCAAGGAATTGTGTGGTTTGGGAATCGCATTTGCGTACCCAACAAGATTGAGCTCAAGAATTTTATCTTGCAAGAAGCTCATGACACCCCGTATTCCATCCACCCCGGAGGAACCAAGATGTATCAAGACCTAAAGGAAAGATTCTGGTGGCATGGCATGAAGAGAGAGATAGCCACTTTCATCGCTAAGTGTGACATATGCCAAAGGGTCAAAGCTGAACATCAGCGACCCGCTGGATTGTTACAGCCTCTCAAGGTGCCTGAATGGAAATGGGATAAAGTCGGAATGGACTTCATCACTGGATTACCCAGGTCAAATAAGGGACATGACTCCATCTGGGTCATAGTCGACCATTTTACCAAAGTAGCCCATTTCATTCCTGTCAAAACGACTTACAAGGGAAACCAGCTAGCCAGCCTCTACATCAACAGAATCGTAAGCCTTCATGGTGTTCCCAAGGAGATTGTGTCAGACCGAGGAACCCAGTTTACCTCAAGATTCTAGGAGAAGTTCCAAGAGGCCATGGGGACCAAGTTGTCCTTCAGCACTGCTTTCCACCCACAGACCAGAGGTCAGACAAAACGAGTAAATCAGATACTCGAAGACATGCTCCGAGCCTGTGTCTTAGCATATGGAGCTAGGTGTGAAGATTACCTCCCTTTCGCCGAGTTCTCCTACAACAACAATTATCAATCAAGCCTCCAGATGGCACCATTTGAGGTGCTATACGGACGCAAGTGTCGCACACCCCTCAATTGGTCAGAGACCGAAGAAGGACTAGTCTTTAGGCCCGATATCCTCCGTGAAGCAGAAGAGCAAGTCCAGCTTGTCAGAGAGCATTTGAAGACTGCCAAGTCAAGGCAGAAGAGCTACACTGACTCACGTCGGAGAGACATGACCTTCCGAGTTGGAGACCGTGTCTATCTCCGGGTCACACCTCTCAAGGGAACCCAGCGCTTCCATGTCAAAGGAAAACTCGCACCAAGATACATCGGCCCCTTCGAGATCACTGAACGGCGAGGAGAAGTGGCTTACCAGTTGGAACTGCCACCTGAACTATCCGATGTGCACAATGTATTCCACGTGTCACAACTCCGGAAGTGTCTCCAAGTTCCAAAAAAACCTGATCTTTACAAGGACGTCGATCACCAAGCCATTGACCTTCAACCCGATTTGACCTACCGCGAGAGACCCATTTGCATTTTGGACGAGGCTGAACGACGCACTCGAAGCTGCACCATCAAGTACTTCAAGGTCCAGTGGAGCAACCACACTTAAGAAGAAGCAACCTGGGAACGTGAACACTACCTTAGATCCGAGTTTCCGTATCTCTTTAAAGCCTAGTTTAGGAATCTCGGGGACGAGATTCTTGTAAGGGGGGTAGGTCTGTCACACCCTACATTTTGTAACATGTCATTTGCATTAATAAAGCATGAAAATTTGGACCAACAAAAACTTTTGCATTATTTGGCTTTTATTTTGGGGTTGGATTTCTCTGTGTGGTTTTTCAAGTGCTCTTTAAAGTCAAGTACTCCACCTTCTGTACTTCATCTCCTTGCCCCAAACTTCTGCCCAATGATCATGCCATGTGTATAGTGCAATATAGTATTTTCTTACAAAAATAATTTGGCCAAATAGTATTTTCAAAAATTAGTTTTCCAAAAACCCCTGGATTGAGGTTTGCACTGCAAGTTCCTGATTTGGGGTATGAAAAATATTTCAAAGAGTATATTTGAAACCTATTAGATATAGGATTCCCATAAACCACAAAAAGATAATTTTCAAAGTTATTTTCCTATTTTATTTAAAAGCTTTTTCTTAAGGCCAGAAATGGTCTTTAATAGGGAAAAATTATTTTATTATTTTAAAAATATTTGACAAAAATCAGGGAAACTCAGTGGGCATATATTTCCCATATATAAGAGTTTCAACATATGGTCATGATAAAAATATTGGACAAAACCTCCCAAAACCATTTATGCCCATTTCAAGGATTTGAAATATTTCTACAGGAAATATTTTCATAAAAATCCAAGGAAAATCCAGCAAGTCACAAATGCATGTTGTGATCACCTTGCAAAGCCTCAGGTCAATCAAGGTCATTTTGGTTCACCAAAAAGCCCCAAAACCCTCTGTGAGCAGAATCAAATTTGAACAAGTTTGTACTACCAACTTTCTCTCCTTGACCCCAACTTTTGTGGGCATGTTCATATGACCAAATGAGGCCACTACACCAAGTTGTGCATCAAGGAGAAGTGATTTGCTCAACTAGATCTACACAAGTTCATTTCTGCTAATTTCTAGGGTTTGCCAAAGCTTCATTAGCAAACTCTTCCAAATGAGCTCATCTTCCTTTTTCCTTGTCATTTTGTCATGACAAACACCCCTGCCAAGTGCCACAAGAAGTAAATTAGTGCAAGTACCCCAAAACCATATCAAACACCTTCTGCATGTTAACTAAAAACCTTGTTTGGGGCTCTTCCACTAATCTCCATGAGCTCCACTCTTTATCACAACCCCTCCTAGTCCCCTTTCACCTCCAGTAACAATGGCAAATCCACAGTTCAATTATTGGATTGGTAAAACCCCACTTTCTCTCTCTGGACAGCCCATTTCTCCCTCTTCTTCTACCTCTCTCCTCTCCTACTGGCCACCCAGGGCATCCAAGGCCATCTCCTACTTCTTTACTCCTCCCTAGAGCCACCAGACACCTTTGGCCGTGCCCACACTTCATAGAAAATGGCCATGCCGACCATTTGGGCGCTCTGGAGCGCGCTACAGTGCGTTCCCGCACTGTAGCCGCCCCCTTCCAACTGCCCCCGGCCACCTCGGGCCTCCCCAGCGTGCCCGACGAGACGCCTCGACGTCCGCAACACGGCAGCTGGTCGGCCCCCTCCTCCTACTCCCTCCTCTCGCCCCAGCTCGCATGCGCGACGACCGCCCGAGCGCACTAGTGAGCGTGCTCACACGCGCGGTGCCTCTGGCCCCCTGCTCCCTCTCTCTCTCTTCTTTCCCTCGCTCTGGACCAAACCCATGAGCACCCCAGACACGACCACGCGTGCCCCCGTGACCCATAGCAACGACAACAACCTCGCCGGCGCACGGGTCTACGGTGAGCCGTGGCTCGCCTACTTAAAGGCCTTGCCTAGCCTCTCACTCACCACCACTCGCTCCTACCTACTCCAAATAGGCCCCCTGTGCCCTCCACTCTCCTCCAGGAGCACACGAGCTCGAGATCAAGCTCGAGCTCCGCCGCCTCGGGTCATCGTCGATCTCGGGGTACGGGCTCTCTCCGCCCCTTCTCTCTGTCGATCTGGACCCGCCACACCTCCCTAACCATTCCCCCTCTATTTCCCCTCTCTTTTGCAGCCGGAATCGACCGGGGCAAGCACCTCCCGAAGCTCTGCCGCCGGCTTCCTCGTCGCCGGTGAACCCCTGCACCCCGGCGACCACCTCCACCTCCACCCGAACGGCGACTCCGCCCTGAGCACGCCAGTGCCCTCAGATCGCCTCACCGTCGACCACAGCGACGCCGATGAGCTCACCGCCCTCTCTGACCCAAGGTTGACCACGATGGCTGTGGGGCCCGTCCGTCAGCCTCACGTCCTGACGTGTGGGTCCCACACATTAGGTTTAAAACACACACGCGCGTGTACCGGTTTGCTGCGTCGGCTCGAGGCGTATTTCCTAAATACGCCTTCAACGTGGCAGCCTTGCGCAGGTTGGATTCCCCCTGGGCCTGCTGCACTGTGGTCGAATAGGCCCAGTTGCACAGTGGCCTTTTTCCTTTTCTTTTTCTGTAACTTCTCCAAAAATTCCACTGGATTAAATATTCATCCAAATGAAATAATTCCAACTCCCATATTTTTCTAAAAATCCCACCTATTTAATGGTATAATTTTCACTCATGTCCAAACAACTTTTATGTATTGTTCATATTCAAATTCAAATTTGAATATATTTAAACCCCTCTAAAAATCCATTTCTACTATTCTGCTACTCCAAAACCAAAACTAGGAATTTCCCCCTTCTTAGTTTTCAACCTAGTATTTAACAAAAATGAGTTGACATTTTTCTGAGCACTTTGGTTTTTCTGTTTTATTATTGCCTTATTTTCTCGTTATTATTTTGCGACGATAGATTGTGTTGCTGACGAAGGAGTTGGACCAGAAGACTTTGAAGACCCAGAAGACTTTGTTGAGCCAGGCAAGCAGCCCTTTGACCATGTCTATGAAACCCTTTTTACGCATTTCATATAACACTTTATTATTGTTGCATCGGAATCATGATGAGATGGTAGCCACTTTGGTGGGTTGCCTTCATTTCCTCGTTGTTGATACTTGCATTGTGCATGACCCTACCTTCTTATGAGGGTTATGCCTGTGGGAGTAGATAGGATGCTAAAGTAGTTTCTACGCAAAAAGGGACGGGGATATGCATGTTGATGGAGACAAAGTATTTTCAAAAGACTTTTCGAAAACCCCCATCGGGTGCCACTTATGCCCGGGGGAGATGATGAGTTGGGTAACCACTTGATGACGAAGTGGTGTACCGAGGCAAGTGTGTGTGTTGTTTTTCAAAACGGATTGGTTTAAGTTACGACCGTTATTCCAACCTTACATGCGCAACCACTCTACCCTTGTATGGGAAAGGGCATTATTGATTACCTAGGCCGATACTAGCTTGGAGCCCGCATTACTAGTGACGGGAGAGTTGTTGGTGCGCTCTCTCGGGACGGGGTCGTGCTAGGTTGGGCGGCCATGACTGTTTTCACAGGGCACCGGATACACCGTTGTGTCCCCTCTCGGATGTTACGATCTCGAGTGAGTCTCGTATGATGTACATCGTGAGGATACAGAACAACGAGTGGACTCCTTTTTAGTGTCGTCCAGGGAAAGATAGTGATCGGGTGCTTACCCCGGGTACTTGAGGTACCGCGGGTCATGGATGACACGGAAGTTCCCCGGATCTTGTGGGTAAAGTGTGCAACCTCTGCAGAGTGTAAAACTATTCGAATAGCCGTGTCCACGGTGAAGGACAGTTGGGTAACTTCTCTTGGGCTATGTCCACTTGTTTACAAACCAGTGTGTGTGGGAAATACTTCTTGGGTCAAGTCAAAGGACTTGACATGAATGAGTTGGGTTGGAGCCCTCTCCCTTTATGTTGATATCTGTAACCAGCCCCTATGGTTACTTGAATCCATGCGATGCATGGTTTACCAGTTATTGAACATGTCATAACACGACAAAATCAGCTTTCTGCAAAAATTTACCTATGTCATGCATTGTTGTATCTTGAGCCAAAACATGGGTTGCTTGTGAGTACATTCAAAGTACTCATTGGCTTGCCACTGGTTATTTAATTGGCCAGGCATGGAAGAACCGGAGTTCAAAGAAGAGTCCTTTGGAGACGAACATGCGAACTAGGACGTTTCCCAGTCAGAATGCCTGTAGGGTTAATGCAGATGGCATGGGCTCTACTCATCGACGAAGATTTCCGCTGCTTGTGTTTCATTTGATGTTCAGCCCTTAAGGCTTTGTCAATGTAAGACTTGACCATAATGGTCATAATTTGTGTAAGACGGTATGTATGGATGTAAGACTCTTGTTATTCAGCTTCTGTGTGTTCAGTGAGCATTGATCTCTGGGATCACTGTACACGTGCATTCAGTGATCGCGACTTATGAGTCGGGGTCCCCACAGGTGGCCCTAGTGGCTTCTTGGGGAGCATTGTGCCTCCACACCGCTCCAACGGAGACGTACTTCCTCTCAAAGGGAAGGAACTTCGGCAACACATCCTCGTCTCCACCGTCTCCACTCTTGGTTATCTCGCGCCTTTTACTTGTGCAAGCTTATTTGTTTCATATCACTTGCTTGTTTGTGTTCCTATCCTTGTTGCATCATATAGGTTGCTCACCTAGTTACATATCTAGACAACCTACTTTGATGCAAAATTTAAATTGTTAAAGAAAAGCTAAAAATTGTAAGTTGCCTATTCACCCCCTCTAGTCAACCATATATATCCTTTCAATTGGTATCAGAGCCTCGTCTCTTTATTAAGGACTTTGCCGTCCAAAGATTATGGTTGATACCGTAGATGGTGTGGAGGAACACACTGGTGTGAATCTGATCTCGTCTACGGGCGATGGGGGAACCTCGGTCTCTCGTGAGGAGTTCAATGTGGCCTTAGGGACATTGAAGACCTCCATGACGACCGAGGTTGAAAGCATGTTTACTAAATTTCTTGAGGGGCTTAAACTTTCAACCGCACCGTTGAAAGTGGGTGACCCCACCGACAAGGTGACAGATGCTATCCCCGACAAGGGGGAAGCTAGTAGTGAAAAGGCTCCTTCTTCTAGTGGTAAACATGGCACCGGCATCTTTGCTCATGTGGAACCACCACTTGTTTATGGTGGACCGGTTCCGTCTACTCATTTGAATCATGCTGGTCCTCCCCCTAAGATTGTGAAAAATGAGGACTTTGATTCTTGGGTTTACCGCTTTAAACGTCATTTAAATCATGTGAACACTAACCTTTGGAGAATCATTGAAGAATGTTTCTATCCGCATGATCAAAGCAACTTCACTCCTCAAGAAGCGGTGGATAATCAATTCAATGAGAATGCTCTCTTCATCATTCAAGATGCAATTCCACCCGAAGACCTACCTCATCTTCGTCCCTTCGCCTTGGCCAAAGATGCATGGCATTGTGTTGTCTCACTCTACCGGGGAAGCGCAAGCATCCAACGCTCCAACTATGAAGTGGTGCAAGATGAGGCCGATGAGTTTGCAATGAAAGAATATGAAGAACCTCGTGAGCTTTATCGGAGAGTAACCAAACTCGCGGTCTCACTACGAGATCACGGGAGCAAGGACACAGACGACAATTGGATAAAGCGCAAATTCCTCAAGGCAATGATGCCCTATCACAAGGCCATGTCCTCCATCATTCGTCAAAGACCGGACTTCCACACTTTGACCTCAAGCGAAGTGCTGGATGAGTTTGTGGCCATGAACATTTTGGACAAGACTGCCGACAATGCGGTGCTTCGTTCTCAAAGGGCAAAGAAGCCTAACCTTGCATTGAAGGCCAAGCTCACCATTGAAGAGGAAGAAGAGGAAGAAGAGGAGAACAACCCCGAAGATACGAAGTATGCGTATCATGAACACATGGCACTTGCTTCAAGGCAATTTTGGAGCAAGAAAAACTCAAGGCCAAACTTTAGCAAAAACAACTCAAGTGGCATGAAGAGCAGACAACGTGTAAGGACTTGCTACAATTGTGGCAACGTGAGTCATTTTGTTGCGGAGTGTCCATATGAAAGAGGGAAGACAATGGTAGCAAGCTCATCCGATAGGACAAGGCCAAGTCGTTCCCCAACAAGAGCAACTTCATCAAGAAGACTCCTCACAAGGCATTGGTGGTACAAGAAGAGTACAATGAGGATGATGACGGTGATGAAAGTGATGAGTCGGTTGCCATGGCCTCCGTTGCCATTGCGACGACTCCACGGGTGTCTCTCTTCGACTCACCCAATGAGAGTATCACCGCCAAGTGCCTCATGGCTAAAGCCACCAACAAGGTAACCTCCAACATCAAAACTACCATCATTAATCATCTTTCTCCGACGGATAGCATTAATGAACTTGAGGAAGTGAATGTGGAGGCTAATGAGTTTGAGGCCTTTATGGGCAAACTCAAGGGAAAATCCAAGAAGCACTTTGTTGCTCTCTTGGAACAACTTGGTGAAGCCAATGACATGACCGAGGCTCACGAAGACACCATCACTAAGATGGAAGGGCATAGTCGTGACTATGCCGATGACATTTCAGATCTTTCCAATGCTCTTGAGGAAGAGCGTGGTCTTCGTTTGGCTCTTGAGGAGTCACACAACGTTGATCATGCTAAGTTAAAGAAAGATTATGATCATGTCCTCATTGTTTCTCATGTGCTAAACTCCGAGAAGGCCGAACTTGAGGTTGATCTTGCTAGACTCAAAGAGGAGTTTGATCTACTTGACAAGGCTCACAAGGTCTTGAAGGGTACTCATGCTAGCCTCAAAGAGTCTCATGATCAACTTCAAGTAAAGCTACCCAAGGAAAAGGACACTTTCCCTTGTATGATGTTATTTGATAATGCAAATGCTACTAACCCATGTTGTGAGCACGTGCATCTCGTTGAGGAGAACACTAAGCTAAAGGGGCAACTTGAGAGAGGTCTTGCGACTTGCATACAAGGCAAGAAGAACCTCAACGATCTCTTGATCAACCAAAAGGGGGTTGTGGCCAAGGAAGGGGTTGGGTACGTGCCCGACTCCAAGAACAAGAAGAAGAATGACAATACCAAACGACCTCCTCCTCTCATGCAAACCTTTGTGAAGGAGGGAGAGAGTGCCTCCGAGGAGAAGAAGAAGAACAATGCAAAGGGTGGCAATGTCAAGAAGGGCAATGCCACCCCTCCCAACAAAGCCGGCGATTTTAATCCTTCGTATGTGTTATGTCGTGCGAGTGATGGGCATGTTTATGCCAAATTTTTTGGTTCTCTTCATGAATACATTGAATGGTCTATTTGGGTTCCAAAGACCCTTGTCACTAACATCAAAGGACCCATTACAAAATGGGTACCTAAAACCAAGCATTTATCTCTTGCAGGTGTTTGCTTCTGATGGGGGATCATGGTTGCTCGATAGCTGAGCTACAAATCATATGACCGGAAGCAAGGACTTGGTGGTGGACGTGCAGAACATTCCATCTATGCCCACCAATGTCGAGTGGGGTGACGCCTCATCTTCTAAGGTATTGGGACTTGGCAAGGTGGTCATCTCTCATGATCTCACGATCGAGAAGGTCATACTTGTTGAGTCCCTTGCATACAATTTACTTTCCGTTCGTCAACTTGCAATCATGGGCTTTGCAACTTTCTTTGATATCGATACCGTGGCCCTCTTATGGAGCAAGACTCTTAAAGTAGCCTTTGTTGGGCATGTCGAGAACGATCTATATGTGATTAACTTTTCGGAGCGACCCACTAAGACCGCGACGTGCCTAATGGCTAAAGTTGATGTGGGATGGCTTTGGCATCGCCGTTTAACCCATGTCAATATGAGATCTTTGCAAAGTCTACTCAAGGGGGACCATGTCCGTGGACTAACGAATGTTAGTTTTGCTAAAGATCATGCTTGCAGTGCTTGTATCGAAGGAAAGCTACATGAGAAGGCTCACCCTCCCACGACTATCATTTATTCAAAGAGGCCTTCGGAGCTCCTTCACATGGATCTCTTTGGGCCTCCATCCTTCGATAGTCTTGGAGGTAGGAAGTATTGCTTGGTGATTGTGGATGACTACTCAAGGTACACATTGGTGTATTTCTTCAAGAGGAAGAGCGAGACCCAACAAACTGTCATTGACTTTGCAAATGAAGCACAACGTCAACACAATGCAAAGACCTTGACAATAAGAAGTGACAACGGCACCGAGTTCAAGAACTACACCTTGGATGTGTTTCTTAGTGATGAGGGAATCAATCATCAATATTCCGCACCCTACACCCCTCAACAAAACGGTGTTGCGGAGAGGAAGAACCGGACGTTGATGGATGCAGCAAGGACCATGATGGCGGAGTTCAAGTCTCCGTACAACTCTTGGGCTGAAGCCATCAACATCGCTTGTCATGCATCCAATCGGCTCTACCTCCGCAAGGGCTTGAACAAGACTCCATATGAGATACTCACCGGTAACAAGCCAACCTCAAGTACTTCCGGGTATTCGGGTGTAAGTGCTTCATTCTCAAGAAAGGTGTTCGGTTGTCTAAATTTGAGGCTAGAGCTTATGAGGGCATATTTGTTGGTTATGCTACAAACTCTCATGCTTACCGTGTCCTCAATAAATCCACGGGACTTATTGAGGAGACGTGTAACGTGGAGTTTGATGAGAATAATGGCTCCCAAGTGGAGCAAAGTGGCACTTGTGATGTAGGTGACGAAATTCCTCCCCAAGCCATAAGAAGAATGGGTGTTGGCTTTATCCTACCCATTGAGGAACCCCTTGTGGCCGAAGGAGAAGGACAAAGCTCCACTCAAGTGGAGCCATCACCAACCCAAGGCCCACACGCTTCCGAAGAACAACATGAAGGCCCTCATCATCAAGAACATGACCAAGGGCAAGATCACGCTCAAGACGCTGTTCACCCATTAAGGGATGCCCAGGGTCAAGTTCTTTCCTCCGAGCAAGTTCAAGAACAAGAACAAGCCCAAGACGACGCTCAAGATAATCAAGTGACCACTTCTCGCCTCACCCTCAAGGAGGAATTAGAGCGTCGTGCCGCCAAGGTTTCTTCCAAGCTCTCCACCAAGGATCATCTCATGACGAATGTGCTTGGAAGCTTAAGAAAGGGGGTAAGCACTCGTAGACAATTAGCAAATTATTGTCACAATAATTCGTCATGAGATGATCCCCTTTCCTAAGAATGACCACCTTACCGAGTTGTTACAAGACCGTGGTTTTGAAGTTGGGCTAATTGACCCCACTCTTTTTACTAAGAAGGTCAAAGGGGAGTTGTTTGTGTGCTAATTATATGTTGATGATATTATCTTTGGTTCACCTAACAAAGATTTCAATGAGGAATTTGCCGTTCTCATGACCTCAAAGTTCGAGATGTCCTCCATGGGAGAGTTGAAGTTCTTTCTAGGGTTAGAGGTGAAGCAAAGAAGAGAAGGAATCTTCATCAATCAATCCAAATACACTCAAGACATGCTCAAGAGATTCAAACTAAGTGACGTCAAGCCGGCTTCCACTCCAATGCCCACCAAGTGCCAACTTGACTTAGATCCAAATGGTAAAGTGGTGGATCAAAAGGTATATCGCTCCATGATTGGATCCTTGCTTTACCTTTGTGCATCTAGACCGGATATCATGTTGAGTGTGGGAATGTGTGCATGGTTTCAAGCCGCACCTAAGGAAAGTCACTATGTGGCGGTCAAACGAATCTTTCGATATTTGGCTCATATCCCAAACTTTGGCTTATGGTATCCAAAAGGATCGAACTTCAAGCTTGAAGGGTACTCGGATTCCAATTGGCGGGAGACAAAGTGGATAGGAAGTCCACTTCCTGAGGGTGCCAATTCCTTGGTTGCTCTTTGGTAAGTTGGTCTTCCAAAAAGCAAAGTTGTGTGTCTCTCTCGTCCACCGAGGCGTAGTATGTTGCAGCCGGGAGTTGTTGTGCACAACTCTTATGGATGAGGCAAACTTTAAAGGATTACGGTGTCATTTGTGACAAAGTGCCTCTTTGGTGTGACAATGAAAGTGCCATCAAGATCTCTCTCAACCCGGTGCAACACTTCAAGACGAAGCATATTGAGATCGGGTATCACTTCATCCCGGATCACATTAGGCGAGGAGAGACTGAGCTCAACTATGTCAACACTCATGATAACCTTGCAGATATCTTCACGAAGCCCTTGGATGAAGCAAGATTTCGCGAGTTAAGGCGTGAGCTAAATATCATTGATTCGAGCAATGTTGCTTGAACCCTTGCACACCCCACCGTACTCAACATGTTGTCTTGTTTAGATGTAGGCATGGACATAGGGGGAGTGATGTTCTCTCAATGAACTCTCCCTCCCCCCATTATGCATAAATTGATCAAGTCTTTCACATTAGCCATGTTTGATGGTACTTGTGCTTCAAAGACGAGTTTTGGTCATGGACCCAAGGATAATTCTTTGCGGTGCCATACCAATTGACTCAAACATAGGTGGTCTCAGCCACCGTCCTCTCTTGGGGAGGTTGGAGTTAGCCTTTTGTTCTCATGTTGTTTTCTCTCGTTCTTTGTTTGCTCTTTGCGTTGGGTTCTCCTAGGGTGTTGCTTCTCTCCTGTTTCGTGCTCTTTCTTCCCCCCTTCGGATTGCACTCATTTGATCATGGCTTGGGCATAGGTGGTCGGGCGGTACAACCGGGATCACGGGCGGTTCCACCGCTGGTACCTGGTTGTGCCGTCCCAATGGGTCTCCGTTCGGTGTTTGGGCTGTTCCACCGCTCAAACCCATGGTAACCTACGTCCGGTACTACTGGTGGACTCTGGGCGGTACTACCGCTACCTTCCAAGCACCAGAAGTATTGTCTCCAACCACCGGTCTATACCAGACGAGCGGTACAACCGCTCCCCGGAGCGGTTCTACCGGGGCGTGTCTACGGGCCTATATATACTCAACGGGGCTGAAGGGTTTTCTTTTTTCCCTTCGCCCTTGTTCCTCTTCTCTGTGCCCTAGCCGCCGGCCCTCTTTGCCCCTGCCTCGGAGTGCATCTCGCACTTTGGATCCTTGGGCTCTCCGTGGACTCCCTCCGTGGAAGCCTCCCGATCTCTTCCCATGGATGGTGGTAATGCCTCGTGTTCTTTGCTCCTAGATATTTCTAGGGTTCTTCCTTTGTCTAGGGCATTACTTAACTTTCTGCGATTAGTGTTTGATCTATGGAGTAGAAGAGATCTTTGTTTGCCTCCTGTCTTGTTTGCAGCACTTATAATTCAGAATATTACTTGTGTGATTAGTATGCCTCGGTTCGACCGATCTCCCCTGGTAGTGCCACCATTAGCGGTTCTACCACCCCTATGGGCGGTACAACCGCTGGAGCGGTACTACCGGCGGAGGAACCGGTACAACCGGAGTATATCAACCACCCAGCACTGTTCTATCTTCTCTGTTGCCGCAACATGTTCCTTTTCTGCTTGTGTGTGCAATCCTCTCATCCTTGCTGGGTTTTGTGTGCTTTTTCGTGTGTCTGTTCAGGGGGCTCTAGTTCTCACTCTGCTCCTCGCAAGACCAAGAAGAGGGCACGAAGGACCTTGCACCCGGTTGTGTCTGATGATGAAGAAGAAGTTGTGATTCCCACCAAGCCCACTTGCCATGAAAAGTCTGCAGCTGCTAAGCAACGTGTGGTTATGCCGTTGCATCGTTGGAAAGCCTTCTGATCAAAGAATCCATATGAGGTTCCCATTGCTCCTCGTTGGACCACCGTTCAGTTCCGGAATGAGATGCAAGTGCGAATTGTTCATGAACTCTTTGAGCACAACAAGAACAGATATGCCAAGCAATGGACAATTGATCTTGACCATTGGAGGAACAACATGGAGTATTTTGGTGAGACGCTGGCTCTCTGCGAGGAGTTTGATCTTGTCAAGCTCATGTCAGTCAACTGTGACTTTGATGTTCAACTCATCCATCAGTTCTATGCCACGGTTCATTTTGGGGAAGATGATGTGCGCACTCTCACCTTCATGTGTCGTGATGAATTGTTTCACGTTCCCTGGAGGGCATTCCGCAATGCTATTGGGTACGAGGATACCGGTCTGGAAGGAAGGGGTGGCATTCGTCCTCATGACTTTCCTGAGTCCATGCTTAAGGAGAAGCTTGCCCCTCTGTACATTCGGGGCCGTGGAACTATTGGAGAATCCAAGGATTTGGAGAAGGTCTATGACATCATGCACCGAGTGTTCCGCAATGTGCTCGTGCCCAAGGTGGGCAATCAAGATGAGATTCATGGTTATCTGGTTGATTTGATGGTTGCTATGAAGACCATGGTGGGGACAGGGGCAACGTTTGATGTGTCCAATTGGATGTGGCATGAGATGTACAACATGGTCATCTACCGTAAAGTCCCAATCTATGCTCCGTTTGTCATGTGCTTTCTGAACTCTTTGTGGGCTGTTCGTCGTCCTGGAGAGCTCCTCACTTCTCTAGACAACCTCACTATTCATGAGGTCAAGCTCCTTAAGAAGAAGAAGCATGCCGAGCCTCGCTTACCTGCCAATGCTCCCGAGGATGTCTATGCTATGCCTGACGATGAGGACTTTGAGCTGGAGCCAGGGGCCAAGCCTTCGTGGGTGGCCAAACTCACTACCAAGGTGAAGAAGACCTTTTGTCTCCAGGCTGACATCCAGAAGAGGATGTATGAGGCACATGTCAATGAGAAGCTTGCACGACGTCGCCAAATTGCAATGATGAAGCATCTCAACATGCCGGTTCAGAGTGGCTCTGAGAAGAGCATCACCCCGGAGGAGCGTTGGATATCTACCCATAGCACTTGGACTGATGATGAAGCCCCTCCCCAGCTATCCTCCTCGTTTGCAGCAGGTGACAATGCCATGGAAGAATCTGATCACGATGACGATGACGACTCTGATGATGAGGATCCAGATGCGACCGAGGAGTCAGAGGAGGACGCCTGAGCTTTGGGACGCTAGCTTCGCTCTTTTCCTTTTTGGTGTCTTGATGCCATAGGGGGAGAGGGTTCTATGTCTCGGGGATTTGCATGGGTTTTTCTTTTTCTCATCTTCTCGTGTTGGTCTTTGTTCATGGACTTGTTTCGTTCCTTGCTGTTTGTGAGACTTGTTACTCCTATTACATTTCCGTTCAACGGTCATTATCGTTATTATTGCACTCTAAGCTTATATTGTCAGAGTGGTGAGTCTATAAAATCTAGGGGGAGTCTAGTCTTGAAAGTGTGCCCATGCTTTCTAACAGCTAGTTCCTTTTGGGGCACATATTCAGGGGGAGTTCTGTCTAGATTTCATTGACTTATCTCTTGCAAATCGTGTTGTTGTCATCATCCACCAAAAAGGGGGAGATTGAAAGGGCATTTCCCTACTTTATGTTTTGGATGATGATGACAACCCTTTGTTGGTCTAATCGTGTGCTATATGTTTCAGGTTCTCGATGCTTAGGTCTACATCGGGTTGCTATTGCCACTCGTAGGAAAAGATCGAAGACGTGTCCTCTACGCTTTTATTTTCTTTGGTCGTGGGGAACCCGTACTATCAAGAGGGAATCCTCATTAGAAAGCACTGGGGGAATCTTTTCACGTACACGTTCATCACCCCTCCTTTGTCTTCCTCAGGTGTGTGTGAGAGAGAGTTTTTCCTTGTCTCTTCCCCTATCCTTCCTGCTCACTGTTTCTGCCCAGCGGTTGTACCACTCTCTAGAGCGGTTGTACCGCTGGGTCTTGTCGCTCACCAGCTTTGCTCGAGCGGTTGTACCGCTGCCTCCGGGCGGTGGTACTGCCACCATGCTCTGCAAATGCTGGGGCAGTGGTTCCGTCCATGCACCGCTCAAGTACCGCTCACGCTTCTGTTTTGATGCGGTTCTTGGGCGGTAGTGGCCCGGTTGGTCCGGTCGTTCCACGATGACCGGTACCACCGGTGGTCCGAGCGGTTCTTCCGCTCAGAACTTAGCCACCCAAGAGTTCAAGGCCATGCGGTTGTTCCGGCCAGGCACCGCCCAAGTACTGGTCAAGCTCCTGTTTTGATGCTGTGGTTGTGCGGTGACCAGGCGGTTAGTCCGGTTATTTTTCTTAGCCGGTACTACCACCCGCCTGTCCGGTTGTACCACTTGGTAGGGTTCTGTAGATACACCGTGAGTCCCGGTTGTACCGGGACGAGGACCGGTTGTACTGCTGCAGTGCAAAAAACGCAGTAACGGTTGGAATCGAGGGTTACTATATAAGTGCGTTTCTCCCACCTACCACTCTCACCTTTGACCTCTCTCACTCCACCAGTAATGCACTTCAAGCTCTCTTGCCCGATCTCTCTCTCTAGCCACTCAAACTTGTGGATTTGCTAGGGATTGAAGGAGGAGACCTAGATACACTTCCACCAAAGGATATTTGCTTCCCCCATACTTTCTTGTGTGGATTTTGTTACTCTTGGGTGTTTGAGCACCCTAGACGGTTGAGGTCACCTCGGAGCCATATTCCATTGTGGTGAAGCTTCGTGGTTTCGTTGGGAGCCTCCAATTAAGTTGTGGAGAGAGCCCCAACCTTGTTTGTAAAGGTTCGGTCGCCGCCTTCAAGGGAACCAATAGTGGAATCGCGGCATCTCGCATTGTGTGAGGGCATGAGGAGAATACGGTGGCCCTAGTGGCTTCTTGGGGAGCATTATGCCTCCACACCGCTCCAACGGAGACGTACTTCCTCTCAAAGGGAAGGAACTTCGGCAACACAACCTCGTCTCCACCGTCTCCACTCTTGGTTATCTCGTGCCTTTACTTGTGCAAGCTTATTTGTTTCTTATCACTTGCTTGTTTGTGTTCCTATCCTTGTTGCATCATATAGGTTGCTCACCTAGTTGCATATCTAGACAACCTACTTTGATGCAAAGTTTAAATTGTTAAAGAAAAGCTAAAAATTGTTAGTTGCCTATTCACCCCCTCTAGTCAACCATATCAATCCATTCACTAAGTGCATCTACTACAAAGGGACTGGTCACTGGTAGTAGAACTGCCCCAAGTATTTGGCGGATAAGAAGGATGGCAAAGAGAACAAAGGTATATTTGATATACATGTTATTGATGTGTACTTTACTAGTGTTTATAGCAACCCCTCAGTATTTGATACTAGTTTAGTTGCTGAGATTAGTAACTCAAAACGGGAGTTGCAGAATGAACAGAGACTAGTTAAGGGTGAAGTGACGATTTGTGTTGGAAGTGGTTCCAAGATTGATATGCTCATCATCGCACACTCCCTATACTTTCGAGATTAGTGTTGAACCTAAATAAATGTTATTTGGTGTTTACGTAAAGCATGAATATGATTTGATCATGTTTATCGCAATACGGTTATTCATTTAAAGTCTGAGAATAATTGTTGTTCTATTTACATGAATAAAACCTTCAATGGTCATACACCCAAGGTGAATGGTTTATTGAATCTCGATCGTAGTGATACACATATTCATAATATTGAAGCCAAAAGATGCAAAGTTAATAATGATAGTGCAACTTATTTGTGGCACTGTCGTTTAGGTCATATTGGTGTAAAGCGCATGAGGAAAATCCGTGCTAATGGGCTTTTGGAATCACTTGATTATGAATCAGTTGATGCTTGCGAACCATGCCTCATGGGCAAGATGACAAAAGTACATTCTCCAGAACAATAGGGCGAGCAACAGACTTGTTGGAAATAATACATACTGATGTATGCAGTCCAATGAGTGTTGAGGCTCACGGCAGGTATCATTATTTTCTGACCTTCACAGATGATTTGAGTAAGATATGGGTATATCTTTTTGATGAAATATAAATCTGAAACATTTGAAAAGTTCAAATAATTTCAGAGTGAAGTGCATCGTAATAAGAAAATAAAGTTTCTATGATCTGATCGTGGAGGAGAATATTTGAGTTACAAGTTTGGTCTTCATTTGAAACAATGCGGAATAGTTTCGCAACTCACGCCACCTGGAACATCACATCGTAATGGTGTGTTCGAACATCGTAACCGTACTTTATTAGATATGGTGCAATCTATGATGTCTGTTACCGATTTACCACTATCATTTCAGGGTTATGCATTAGTGACAGCTGCATTCACGTTAAATTGGGAACCATCTAAATCCGCTGAGACGACGCCATATGAACTGTGGTTTGGCAAGAAACCAAAGTTGTCGTTTCTTAAAGTTTGGGGTTGCGATGCTTATGTGAAATTTTTTCATCCTGATAAGCTCAAACCCAAATCGGAGAAATGTGTCTTCATAGGATACCCAAAGGAGACAGTTGGGTACACCTTCTATCACAAATCCGAAGGCAAGACATTCGTTGCTAAGAATGGATCCTTTATAGAGATGGAGTTTCTCTCAAAAGAAGTGAGTGGGAGGAAAGTAGAACTTGATGAGGTAACTGTACTTGCTCCCTTATTGGAAAGTAGTTCATCACAGAAATCTGTTCCTGTGACTCCTACACCAATTAGTGAGGAAGCTAATGATGATGATGATGATGATCATGTAACTTCAGATCAAGTTACTACCGAACCTCATAGGTCAATCAGAGTGAGATCCGCACCAGAGTGGTATGGTAATCCTGTTCTGGATGTCATGTTACTTGACGATGATGAACCTACGAATTAAGAGGAAGCGATGATGAGCCCAGATTCCGCGAAATGGCTTGAGGCCATGAAATCTGAGATGGGATCCATGTATGAGAACAAATTATGGACTTTGTAGCTGTGCAGAATAGGTCTCTAATATTTGCTCCTTTTCCAGCCCAGAATCCCAGCTGCTGGCATTCTCCCTCTTCATGTAAACCTTGTAAAATAAGAGAGAATAGGCATAAGTATTGTGACATAATGTGTAATAACATCCCATAATGCAATAAATATCGATATAAAAGCATGATGCAAAATGGACGCATCAACTCCCCCCAAGCTTAGACCTCGCTTGTCCTCAAGCGAAAAGCCGAAATTGAAAAATATGTCCACATGTTTAGAGATATAGGTGTTGGTAAAAATAAAATACGGACATGAGGGCATCATGATCGTTCTTAGAACAACAACTTACATAATTCTTGTCATATGATTTCTTATGCTAGAGTAATAATTCAATCACAATTTCAAGTATGAATCGTAAACTTCATTGAAAACTAACAAACTATAATCTCAGTCATTGGAGCAATTGCAATTTATCATAACATAGGAAAGAGTCAATGTATAAGAGCTTTTCAGCAAGTCCACATACTCAACTATCATATAATCTTTCACAATTGCTGACACTCATGCAATACTTATGGGTATGGAGTTTTAATCGGACACAAAGAAAGAGAGGGGCTTATAGTTTTGCCTCCAACGTTTTACCTCAAGGGTAATGTCAACAATAATAGGTCATGAAAACTCACATCCAATTAGCCATATATACCAGGATCTTTCCAACATACTGTGCTTGCCAAATGATAAAATGTAAATAGGAAGGGTGCAGACCACCACGACTCTTATGTAAGGTAGGAGATAAAAGTAAAAGATAGGCCCTTCGCAGAGGGAAGCAGAGGTTTTCATGTGCTTTTATGGTTGGATGCACAACATCTTAATGCGAAAGAACATCACTTTATATTGCCACTTCTGATATGGACCTTTATTATGCAGTCTGTCACTTTTATTTCTTCCGTATCACACGATCGTATAAAGCTTATTTTCTCCCACACTAATAAGTCATACATATTTAGAGAGCAATTTTTATTGCTTGCACCGATGACAACTTAGTTGGAGGATCTTACTCAATCCATAGGTAGGTATGGTGGACTCTCATGGCAAAACTGGTTTAAGGGTATTTGGAAGCACAAGTAGTATCTCTACTTGGTGCGATGAATTTTGCTAGCATGAGGGGAAAGGCAAGCTCACCCATGTCGGATGATCCATGTCAATATAATTTATATCAGATGTAAGAAAACATAACCCATTACGTTGTCTTCCTTGTCCAATGTCAACTCTTTAGCATTTCATATTTTAATGAGTGCTCACAATCATAAAAGATGTCCAAGATAGTATATCTATATGTGAAGACCTCTCTTTCTTTATTACTTCCTATTAATTGCAATGATGATCAAAAACTATGCTTGTCAACCCTCAACAACTTTTATTCATCGTACTTTTTCTATGTGAGCTCATTACTCTCCATAAGACTCACATGATCTCTTTGTTTCTTTTTATTTCTTTCTCTTTTCTTTTATTCCCTTAGGATCATGGCAAAATAATCAAGCCCTTGACTCAACACTAATCTTTATTATATAGCTCACGGACTCGATTACATAGAAGAATTATAAAGCAAAACTCACGACTAGATCATACTAAGAACTTTTATTCTAATAGATCAAGATATTACCAAAAGGATCAAACTAAGAAAAACGGTAAAGATAAAAGTGATGGTGATACGATACCGGGGCACTCCCCCAAGCTTGGCAGTTTGCCAAGGGGAGTGGTCATACCCATGTGATTATGTCTCCTTTGTTGGTGAAGAAGGTGGAGTTGTTGATGATGGATAGTCGCACATCGAGCGTAGGAGGTCTTCTAACTTGCGGATAATGCCCTTGAGTGTATGCTCCTTCAGCAAAATATTTTCACGTGTGAGATACTTATTTTGTATACGAGCTAACTCAATCATCTTGAAAGCTTCAATCTCTGTTGGGGTAAGAAGATTGTGATCAAGTTGAAGGGTGTCTTCTGTTGCCGAAACTTGGTCCTCCATGGCCTTCTTGATCCCTTCATCCTTGTTCATATCCATGGGTTCTTCTATCTTCAGCTCTATCTTCATTAGCCAAGCATCATTGCCCTCATGGTTGGAGGAGGAGGGAGATGACATAGTGCCTGGCCTTGACAACCCTGACAGAAAACAGCTCGAAACAAGGACATGAGATTTTTGCGTGATACGGGAGTCAAAACCTCTGGGAGATTATATAATGAATTTTTACCGACCAAAATACGTATCGTGTAAGAAAATGGAGTCCGGAGAGCACACGAGGTGCCCAGGATGTAGGGGGCGCGCCCTCCACCCTCGTGGAGGCCTTGTGTCCTTCCCGGACTGCTACTTATTTTTTCTATTTTTCTAAATATTCCAAAACGGAGAAATATTGCCTTAAAAACTGTTTTGGAGTCGGTTTACTTACCGTACCACATACCTATTCCTTTTCGGAGTCTGAAATGTTCCGGAAAGTGTCCCTTATGTATTCCTCTGGGGTTATGGTTTCAACATTTATGGGATTACATGAGATATAATGTTTGATTCTTTGCTCGTTCACCACTTTTGGATTTGCGCCTTCGAAGTTGTTGATTTTTATGGCACTGGAATGATAGACCTCCTCGATAATGTAAGGACCTTCCCA
This sequence comes from Triticum monococcum, assembly GCA_034509565.1. Classification (NCBI taxonomy): domain Eukaryota; kingdom Viridiplantae; phylum Streptophyta; class Magnoliopsida; order Poales; family Poaceae; genus Triticum; species Triticum monococcum. Next base: position 152,465,920 of record CM067843.1, on the reverse strand, counting down.
CTTAGAGAGAAGTTTTCCTGCAAAAAATCTTAAACGAGAGTTGTATAGCAATACATAATCACCTACATTAAACTCATGCTTTTGTATCCTTTTATCATGCCATCTTTTAACTTTTTCTTTTGCTGGTATGTGAAACTAGGTGGTATAAACTTAGCAACAATGTAATTAGCATAATTAGCATACCATGGAGCAGTATGAGAAGCATTTATGACATTTAATTGCTCATCAGGAAAGCTATCATCAATAGGAAGTAGGTCATCAAGCACATTTTCTAACCTAGACAAGTTGTCTGCAACGGGGTTCTCAGCTCCCTTTCTATCAACAACATGCAAGTCAAATTCTTGTAGCAAGAGAACCCATCTAATAAGTCTAGGTTTAGCATCTTTGTTTTCCATAAGATATTTAATAGCAGCATGATCAGTGTGAATAGTTACTTTAGAATCAACAATATAAGGTCTGAACTTATCACAAGCAAATAGAACTTCTAAGAATTCTTTTTCAGTAGTAGCATAATTTCTTTGAGCATTGTCTAGGGTTTTACTAGCATATTGAATAACGTTTAATTTCTTATCAACTCTTTGCCCTAGAACAGCACCTACAGCATAATCACTAGCATCACACATAATTTCAAAGGGTAAATTCCAATTAGGTGGCTCAACATTAGGTGCAGAGATTAATGCTTTCTTACGTATTTCAAATGCTTCTACACAATCATCATAAAAAACAAATGGTATATCTTATTGCAATAAATTAGTTAGAGGCAGAGAAATTTTTGAGAAGTCCTTAATGAACCTCCTATAAAATCCGGCATGACCAAGGAAACTTCTTATACCTTTGATGTCCTTGGGACATGGCATCTTCTCAATAGCATCAACCTTGGCTTTATCAACCTCAATAACTCTTTCAGAAACTTTGTGCCCCAAGACAATACCTTGATTAACCATAAAGTGGCACTTTTCCCAATTCAAGACAAGATTAGTTTCTTCACATCTCTACAAAACTCGATCAAGGTTGCTCAAGCAATCATCAAAAGAAGATCCATAGACGGAGAAATCGTCCATGAAAACCTTACAAATCTTTTCACAAAAGTCGGAGAATATAGCCATCATGCATCTTTGAAAGGTAGCAGGTGCATTACATAGACCAAAAGGCATACGTCTATAAGCAAAAGTACCAAAAGGGCAAGTAAAAGTAGTCTTTGATTGATCTTTGGCTGACACAGGTATTTGAGAGAAACCAGAATAACCATCTAGAAAGCAAAAATGTGTATGTTTGGATAGTTTTTCTAGCATTTGATTGATAAAAGGTAAGGGGTAATTATCCTTTTTAGTTTCCTTATTTAGTTTGCGGAAATCAATTACCATCCTATAACCTGTAATAATTCTTTGAGGAATCAATTCATCTTTATCATTAGGAACGACAGTAATACCTCCCTTCTTAGGCACACAATGGACATGACTTACCCACTGATTGTCAGCAACGAGATAGATTATACCTGCCTCAAGGAGCTTTAGTATTTCCTTTCTTACCACTTCTTTCATTTTAGGATTCAGCCATCGTTGATGATCATGAACTGGTTTAGCATCTTCTTCCAAATTAATTTTATGTTGACATAGAGTGGGACTAATGCCCTTAAGATCATCAAGAGTATACCCAATAGCAGCACGATGCTTCTTCAGAGTTTTCAATAATCTCTCCTCCTCATGCTCTGAAAGGTTAGCACTAATAATAACATGATATATCTTTTTCTCATCAAGATAAGCATATTTAAGAGTATCAGGTAACGGTTTAAGCTCAAACACGGGATCACCCTTGGGTGGAGGAGGATCCCCTAGGATTTCAACAGGCAAATTGTGTTTCAGAATAGGTTCCTGTTTAAAGAATACTTCATCTATTTCCCTTCTGTCATTCATAAACTTGTCATTTTCATGGTCTAGCAAATATTGTTCTAAAGGATCACTAGGACGTACGACAATAGAAGAAAGACCAATAATTTCATCCTTACTAGGTAATTCTTCTTCACGGTGTTGTCTACTAAATTTAGAGAAATTAAATTCATGAGTCATATCATCTAAACCGATAGTAATAACATCCCTTTTGCAATCTATGGTAGCGTTAACAGTGTTTAAGAAGGGTCTACCAAATATAATGGGACAAAAGCTATCTTGTGGGGAACCAAGAACAAGAAAATATCTCTAACAATTCCCATTGGTGAAATAGTATCTCTATTGGAAAGTTTAATTGTGACATCAATATCTTCTAATTCAACAGGTGCAATATCATGCATAATTTCTCTATATAGGCTAATCAGTATTGCACTAGCACTGGCACCCATATCACATAAGCCATGATAACAATGATCTCCTATTTTAACAGAAATAACAGACATTCCTACCACAGGTCTAGGTTTATCTTTAGCACAAGGTTTAGTAATTCTAGCAGTTTCATCACAGAAATAAATAACATGCCCATCAATATTATCAGACAAGAGATCTTTAACAATAGCAATATCAGGTTCAACTTTAATTTTCTCATGAGCTGTATAATTTTTAATATTGCTTTTACGAACCACAGTTGAAGCTTCAGCATGATCCTTTATCCTAACAGGAAAAGGTGGTTTCTCAACATAAGAAGTAGGAACAATAGGATCATTATAAGTGACAATCTTTTCTACAACTTTAATAGGTGCAGCTACTTTTACTTCTATGGGAGGATGATATTTAAACCACTTCTCCTTGGGGAGATCAACATAAGTAGCAAAAGATTCACAGAAAGAAGCTACTATCTTAGAGTCAAGTCCATATTTAGTGCTAAATTTACGGAAAACATCGGTATGCATAAAAGATTTAACACAATCAAACCTAGGTGTCATACCTGACTCCTTACCTTTATCGAGGTCCCAATCTTCAGAGTTGCGTTTAATTCTTTCCAATAAATCCCATTTGAATTCAATAGTCTTCATCATAAAAGAGCCATCACAAGAAGTATCTAGCATGCTGCGGTTGCTATCAGAAAGCCAAGCATAAAATTTTTGAACAATCATTTCTCTTGAAAGCTCATGATTGGGGCATGAATATAACATTTATTTAAGCCTCCCCCAAGCTTGAGTGATGCTTTCTCCTTCGCGAGGCCAAAAATTATATATATAATTGCGATCACGATGAACAAGAAGCATAGGATATAACTTCTGATGAAATTCCAATTTCAATTGTTCGTAATTCCAAGACCGCATATCATCACATAGTCTATACCATGTCGATGCATATCCCTTCAAAGATAAAGGGAAGACCTTCTTCTTAACAACATCTCTGGGTACACCTGCAAGCTTAAATAATCCACAAACTTCATCCACATATATTAGATGCTCATCACGATGTTTTGTTCCATCTCCGAAAAAGGGATTAGCAAGCAGTTTTTCTATCATACCCGAAGGAATTTCAAAGCAGACATTTTCATTTTCAGTAGGTTCAGTAGGTTGAGGAGCAAGTCTTTGCTCTACTGGTCGGGGTGAAGATACCCCGAACAAGCCCCTCAGATGATTACTTTCCATAGTAACAAGTGACAGTAAATTTCAGCACACTATATAAATTTTTCCATACCAAATTCCACCTACCAAAGGCGCTTCACTCCCCGGCAACGGCGCTAGAAAAGAGTCTTGATGACCCACAGGTATAGGGGATTGAGTAAGAGTGTCGAACCCAACGAGGAGTAGAAGGAAATGATAAGCGGTTTCCCGCAAGGTATTCTCTGCAAGTACTGAAATAAGTGGTAACAGATAGTTTTGTGATAGAATAATTTGTAACGAGCAACAAGTAACAAAAGTAAATAAGGTGCAGCAAAGTGGCCCAATCCTTTTGGTAGAAAAGGACAAGCCTGGACAAACTCTTATATAGAGAAAAGCGCTCCCAAGGACACATGGGAATATCATCAAGCTAGTTTTCATCATGCTCATATGATTCGCGTTCGGTACTTTGATAATTTGGTATGTGGGTGGACTGGTGCTTGGGTACTTTCCTTACTTGGACAAGCATCCCACTTATGATTAACCTCTATTGCAAGCATCTACAACTACAACAAAAGTATTAAGGTAAACCTAACCATAGCATGAAACATATGGATCCAAATCAGCCCCTTATGAAGCAACGCATAAACTAGGGTTTAAGCTTCTGTCACTCTAGCAACCCATCATCTACTTATTGCTTCCCAATGCCTTCCTCTAGGCCCAAATAATGGTGAAGTGTCATGTAGTCGACGTTCACATGACACCACTAGAGGGATGACAACATACATCTCATCAAAATATCGAACGAATACCAAATTCACATGACTACTAATAGCAAGACTTCTCCCATGTCCTCAGGAACAAACGTAACTACTCACAAAGCATAAACATGTTCATAATCCGAGGGGTATTAATATGCATATAGGATCTGAGCATATGATCTTCCACCAAATAAACCAACTAGCATCAACTACAAGGAGTAATTAACACTACTAGCAACCTACTAGCAATAATCCCGGACTTGGAGACAAGAATTGGATACAAGAGATAAACTAGGGTTTTGAGAGGAGATGGTGCTGATGAAGATGTTGATGGAGATTTCCCTCTCCCGATGAGAGGAGCGTTGGTGATGACGATGGCGATGATTTCCCCCTCCGGGAGGGAAGTTTCCCCGGCAAAACAGCTCTGCTGGAGCCCTAGATTGGTTACGCCAAGGTTCCGCCTCGTGGCGGCGGAGTTTCGTCCGAGAAGATGGCTTCTTATTTTTTTCCATCGAAAGAATTCATATAGCAGAAGATGGCCACCGAAGGGCCACCAGGGGGCCCACGAGGTAGGGGGGCGCGCCCAGGGGGTAGGGCGCGCCCCCACCCTCATGGGCAGGGTGTGGCCCCCTGGTGAATCTCTTCCGCTGAGTTTTTTTAATATATTCTGAAAACATCTTCCGTGAAGTTTCATGACTTTTGGAGCTGTGTAGAATAGGTCTCTAATATTTGTTCCTTTTCCAGCCCAGAATCCCAGCTGCCGACATTCTCCCTCTTCATGTAAACCTTGTAAAATAAGAGAGAATAGGCATAAGTATTGTGACATAATGTGTAATAATAGCCCATAATTCCAGCTGCCGGCGAGGAGGCGGAGCTGCCAGTAAGTAGTGGTGAAGGTTTGAACTTGGAAAGCAAGGAGGAACAATGGAAATGTGGCTTTTGGTGGGAGGAAGGGGGCAGGGAGATAGATATTTCCTCAGTGGCAAATTTTTTTCGCTCGGTGCCGCGAGAAACTGGCACGCAAGTGTGGTTCAAGCAGGGGTGGTAGACTGTTGACGAAGAAGCTTCCTGCATAAGCCAGACAAGACGGTGCGCAAAGATATTTTATATCACATCCCACACGATTCTTTCTAGTAAACTATTTGTGGTATACCTGATTTTTTTCATTATGTTTTGAAAGACAAAACGGTGTTACGGAGGGAAAGGATGGTGTCTGAATTTCTAGAGCATTTACATACAGTGAACATGCAACTAGTACATGAGTGTCGTGTTTAAATTTGGAATTATTCCGGGTTCGTTTACATTTTTATGCATTAATTGAGTTTCTGGGCATTTAATGTGCATAATTCAAATTTGAACTACAAGCACATGCTCTAGTGCATCAAAGTTTGTTGAAAAATCACATGTGTGTCTTTGGGTGAATTTATAGGTCCCATGCAAGAAATGGGAATGCAATTCAAATATCTGGGTGTCGTGGCTCGGCCGGAAAGATTGAGAAACTTGGTTTTTTAATTTCTGTAAATCCAAAACATGCTTGAAAATCATGAAACTTGGCATGGTGTCATGACATGGCACCAACATGCTATGGAATTTTTTTTCCCGAATTGGGACAAGCTTTGGTGTAAGCTTCTTGCAAACCGGAGCTTCCCTCAACAAGGCTCGTGGTTCCGAAAGGGAACGTGTCACCTCCGTGTGCGAAACAACATACGTACACTGCCTTCTCCCGCCTTAATTTTTTTTTCACAGGCAAATTAGACCAAATAGAAGTATCGTGCTAAATTTTGGTATTATTCCGGGTTCGTTTGGCCCTTTTATACATTAATTGAGTTTCTGGGCATTTAATGTGCGTAATTCAAATTTGAACTACAAGCACATGCTCCAGTGCACCGAAGTTGGTTGAAAAATCACATGTGTGTCCTTGGGTGAATTTCTAGGTCCCATGCAAGAAATAGGAATGAAATTCAAACATCTGGCGTCGTGGCTCGGCCGAAAAGATTGAGAAACGTGGTTTTTTAATTCCTGTAAATCCAAAACACGCATGAAAGTCACGAACTTGGCACGGTGTCATGACATGGCACCAACATGCTGCGGTAATTTTTTGGCCGAATTGGTACAAGCTTTGGTGTAACCTTCTTGTAAACCGGAGCTTCCCTCAAGAAGGCTGATGGTTCCTAAAGGGAATTTGTAACCTCCATGTGTGAAACGACATACGTACACTGCCATCTCCTGCCTTAATGTTTTACACATGCAGATTAGACCAAATAGAAGTGTCATGCTAAATTTTGGAATTATTCTGGGTTCGTTTGGCATTTTTATACATTAATTGAGTTCCTGGTATTTAATGTGCATAATTAAAATTTGAACTACAAGCACATGGTCCAGTGCACCAAAGTTGGTTGAAAAATCACATGTGTGTCCTTGGGTGAATTTCTAGGTCCCATGCAAGAAATGTGAATGAAATTCAAACATCTGGGCGTCATGGCTCGGCCGGAAAGATTGAGAATCTTGGTTTTTAATTCCAGTAAATCCAAAACACGAGTGAAAGTCATAAACTTGGCACGGTGTCATGACATGGCACCAACATGCTATGGTAATTTTTTTGGCCGAATTGGGACAAGCTTTGGTGTAACCTTCTAGCAAACCGGAGCTTCCCTCAAGAAGGCTCATGGTTCCTAAAGGGAATGTGTAGCCTCCGTGTGTGAAACGACATACATACACTGCCTTCCCCTGCCTTAATTTTTTACACATGCAGATTAGACCAAATAGAAGTATCATGCTAGATTTTGGAATTATTCCGGGTTCATTTGGTCTTTTTTATACATTTATTGAGTTTCTGGGCATTTAATATGCATAATTCAGATTTGAACTACAAGCACATGCTCCAGTGCACGAAAGTAGGTTGAATAATCACATGTGTGTCCTTGGGTGAAGTTCTAGGTCTCATGCAAGAAAAGAAATGGGAATAAAGTTCAAACATCTGGGCGTCGTGGCTCGGCGGGAAAGATTGAGAAACTTGGTTTTTTACTTCATGTACATCCAAAACACGCCTAGAAGTCATGAACTTGGCACGGTGTCATGACATGGTGATGACCCACAAGTATAGGGGATCTATCGTAGTCCTTTCGATAAGTAAGAGTGTTGAACCCAACGAGGAGTAGAAGGAAATGATAAGAGGTTTCCAGCAAGGTATTCTCTGCAAGTACTGAAACAAGTGGTAACAAATAGTTTTGTGATAGAATAATTTGTAACGAGCAACAAGTAACAAAAGTAAATAAGGTGCAGCAAGGTGGCCCAATCCTTTTCGTATCAAAGGACAAGCCTGGACAGACTCTTATATAGAGAAAAGCGCTCCCAAGGACACATGGGAATATCATCACGCTAGTTTTCATCACGCTCATATGATTCGCGTTCGGTACTTTGATAATTTGGTATGTGGGTGGACCGGTGCTTGGGTACTGTCCTTACTTGGACAAGCATCCCACTTATGGTTAACCTCTATTGCAAGCATCCGCAACTACAACAAAAGTATTAAGGTAAACCTAACCATAGCATGAAACATCTGGATCCAAATCAGCCCCTTACGAAGCAACGCATAAACTAGGGTTTAAGCTTCTGTCACACTAGCAACCCATCATCTACTTATTGCTTCCCAATGCCTTCCTCTAGGCCCAAATAATGGTGAAGTGTCATGTAGTCGACGTTCACATGACACCACTAGAGGGATGACAACATACATCTCATCAAAATATCGAACAAACACCAAATTCACATGACTACTAATAGCAAGACTTCTCCCATGTCCTCAGGAACAAACGTAACTACTCACAAAGCATAAACATGTTCATAATCAGAGGGGTATTAATATGTGAAAGGACATGCGGTGCCCCCATGTGTGGTTTTGGTAATTGATGACAATCTCTATGGACTAACGGTTGCCTTGAGTTATATTTGAAGGATTTGTCCATAGGATTGTCTTGAAGGCCATGTGTTGGTTTCAAGGAGTTTATGATATGGCCAAAGTGCTTTTCAAGGAATTATCCAAAGATTGTTCATGTGTGAGTTGAGATGGCCAAAGTGCTTTTCAAGGAATTATCCAAAGATTGGTCATGTGTGAGTTGAGCTTATGGCAAGCATGTCTTGAAGAAGAAGATTGTGTGATCATTCATGTTTACCTTCAAGACATCATCCAAATGAAGAGAGTTGTAAAGATTCAGTGTTGATCAAGACTAAGTCAAGAGTGAATCAAGTTAATCAACTCACAAAGCGTAGAAGATGTACCGAGAGGGATCAAGTGATCCCATGCTATGGTAAGCATTGTCCATTACGCTTTGTGTACTAACCCATGGTCTATGTGAGAGTTCTTTGTAGGGTTAGGTATGTTTCCATGGTCTTGCATCAAGAGGAAGATCTTATACAACCCATGAAGGATGACATCAAGTGGTGATCGTCATCAAGTTTGCAGTGTGCAAGTTCAAGTGGAGCAACTCGAAGAGTGGCTCACCCATAATGGAGTATAGGGGAGCAATCAAGCTTGAAGCTTTCCGTCCATTGTGGTGTCAATGGAATTGTGAAGATGTGCCAAAGAGTGGCTCACCCATAGTGGAGTATGGGGGAGCAATCAACTAGTCTTCATCGAGCCAACACAATCAAGAAAGGTGGTCCAACTTGAGGAAGTCAAGATCGTCATCATCTAGCTCAAGTGGACTATGTGCAAGGCAAAGGTTTTCCCTTGATAGGTTTTCTATTTTACCGGTCTCATAGTGGTAGTTGGGAGACCGGGTTGTAGGATCGATTGCCGTACTATCAAGGGGGGCTCTCTAGGGAGTAGCTTGATCGTATCATTCATCGAGAGCTCAAACCATTGCATCCTTGCATCATCTTTCTTGGTTCTTGTTTGGTTCCATTTGTGAGTCTTAGATCTTGTGGTCATCTTGATGACAAGCTTGAGTTCATCGAAAACGGAGTTCGCATGCATCTTCTATGATGTTTTCGGTGTTGGAGGTTTTACCGGTCTTATACGAGGAAGAGTTCTCACCATTTTATTATGGTAACTTTCTCATTTTCTTATTATTGATATTTCTCTCAAGATTGTCTTAGCCCTTGTCGTTAGCTTTCCAACAAACTTGGTTTCGTTGAATTCGGAGCTCGTATGCGAAAGTTGTGGCTGTTTTGATATTACCTATTTTACACAGAGAGGTTGTACCGCCCCATGGAGAGGTTGTACCGCTTGACCGGTACAACCGGTGTTTGGAGCGGTTGTACTGCTCCAGAATTGGTCCGGAGGTTCTACCGGTCATGTACCACTCTACCACCGGACTGGTCTCTGTTGTGGTGTGGTTGTTGGGTGGTTGTGGGCCGGCTGTACCGCTTATTGCCTGTTACCGGTTGTACCGGTGCTCATAGAGGTTGTACCGCTCCTATGTTGTTCTGTACATAACGGGAAGATTCGTGGGGACCGATTTAAGGGGGTCTTCTTCCCCAATGGTTCTCTATCTCTTGAGCTCATTTTTGCCCCCATTGTTGACCTTCTTTGAGCTTGCTAACTCTCAATCCCTCCATGGATTCTTGCTAGTTTTTGAGGGAAAAGAGAGAGGAGATCTAGATCCACATTTCCACCAATCAATTTCTCCTCTATGTGAGGGGAACCCCTTGGATCTAGATCTTGGAGTTCTTGGTGTTCTCCTTCTTGTTCTTCCTCTCATTTTCCTCCCTAGCATTAGTTGCCCCGGTGGGATTTGAGAGAGAAGGACTTGGGCACTCCGTGTGCCCTTGGCATTGCATTCGGTGCATCGGTTTGAGTTCTCCATGGTGATACGTGGAAGTGAAGTTTGAGAAGCTTATTACTCTTGGGTGTTTGGGCACCCTAGAGCTTGTTCCTCTTGGGTGCCTTGGCGCCCTAGACGGTTGGTGTTGTTCGGAGCTCAATCATTGTGGTGTAAAGCTCCGGGCAAGCGCCGGGGTCTCCAATTAAGTTGTGGAGATCGCCCCGAGCAATTTGACGGGTACCGGTGACCGCCCCCAAGGGTTGCCAAAGTGTACGGGTTCGGTGACCGCCCTCAAGGGTCCCTTAGTGGAATCACGACATCTTGCATTGTGCGAGGGCGTGAGGAGATTACGGTGGCCCTAGTGGCTTCTTGGGGAGCATTGTGCCTCCACGCCGCTCCAAACGGAGATTAGCATCCACAAGGGTGTGAACTTCGGGATACATCATCGTCTCCGTGTGCCTCAGTTATCTCTTACCCGAGCTCTTTACTTATGCACTTTACTTTGTGATAGCCATATTGTTTCTTGTCATATATCTTGCTATCACATAGTTGCTTATCTTGATTAGCACAAGTTGTTGGTGCACATAGGTGAGCCTAGTTGTTTTAGGTTTTGTGCTTGACAAATTAACCGCTAGGTTTATTCCGCATTTGTTCAAGCCTAAATCGTAATTATTTTAAAACGCCTATCCCCCCCTCTAGGCGACATCCACGATCTTTCAATTGATATCAGAGCCTCGTCTCTCTTTATAGGGCTTAACCGCCTAGAGAGTAAGGATGTCGACTAGGGGTTTAGGATTCTCTAACACTCTTAGTTTCGATGGCACAAATTTTGATGTTTGGGTAATTCGCATGGTTAATATCTTTAGGGTCATGGACCCAAATTTAGAGCGAATTGTAGATATGGGTTTTTCTCCTCCAAAGGATCCACAAAGATTATCTTTAGAGGATGAGAAAAACTCTTATCTCAATGCTCAAGCTTCTAATGTGCTTTTTGATGCTTTGAGCAATGTAGTTATATTTCAACTCATGTCGTTTCGGGATGCTCATGACTTGTGGACAAAGCTTCAAGACAAATATGGCGTGTCCGAGATTTGTGGAGATGATTGTCCTCCTTCCACCTCTGGTCGTATAGTTTTCTCAACTTCTTCTACTTCACCTACATGTGGTTTGCCACAAGGTAATGATATGGTGAGTAGTGGTGTTTATTGCAATGATTATAGTGAGCTTATTATTGATGATCCTTCATCACTTTATTATTGCAATGCTTCACCGTTGGACTTTAACACTTCGAGCACTCTAAATGTTCCACATGCTTGTGTTAAAAGTTCTTGCATATCTTGTATAAATTGCTTGCTCAAATCTCATGATGATATGCTTGCTACGTCTTGTTGCCATGATAAAAATGTATCTATTTCCTCGAGTTGTTGTGCTAACAATGTAGAGGAAACCCAACACTCCATGGAACAAGATGTGGTCTTGAACGGTGCTTCAAGGGATCCTACATCATCATCGATTGCTTTTTGCCTTATGGCCAAGGCTTCAAAGGTATCTCCCACTTTGAATCCCAATATATCTTGTGATAATATTGGTGATGGCAAGAGTGATGATGATGTCGATTATGATGAAGACAATGATGATGTTGCCTCCTTAAAAGTTAAGGGGGAAATAATTTTTAAAGCTCTTCTTAAGAATAAAATTGCTCGTTCCAACTTCATGAAAATCATGTCTATTGCTATTGAGGGCAAGAAATATATTGATGAGTTGGAATCTCGTCTTGAGGAGCATGAGGTCACCATTGATAAAATGGAAGGTCATGAGCGTGATTACGCTAATGAGATTGCGGACCTCTCTCAAGCTCTTGAACTTGAACAAACCACCAAGGAATCTCTTGAGGAGACTTTTGCTCTAGAGTTATCTAGAGTGAAGGAATCTCATGATAGAGCTCTTGAGGTGGCCAATATTTTTCAAACTAAAAATGCTAAGCTTGAAGTTGCTCATGCTGGACTCCTTGAGGATTTTGAGCACCTCGAAAATGGCTCAAGGGTCATCAAGGGTGAGCTCATCAAACTCACTGAGTCTCATGCTCAACTTGATGCTTCTTATTTAAAAGAGCTTGCCAAGTTGCCGTCTCCTCTTGTTGTTAATGATGATGCTTGTGCTACTAACTCTATTTCTTGTGAAGCATCCATTTTAAAGGAGAATGTTGAGCTAAGGGCTCAACTTGAGTTGCTATCTAGCAATTATGGGAAATTGGAAGAAAGTCATGAAAAGCTTTCTAGGTCTCATGATGATCTTCTTGTATCCCATAATGTGCTAAAAATAGCTCATGAGGCTATGATTGCTAAGGTAACATCTAGTGAGCCTCATGTGGACATTAGCACTACTTTTAGTCAAAATGCTATATTGCCTTGTGCTAGTCCTCATAATTCGTCTATGCATAACATTGGTACATCTTGTGATGAATTGCTTTCCTTGCCTTGTTGCTCCAATGATGAAGCTTATACTTCCTCTAGTACTTGTGTTGAGACTAACCATGTAGAGGAAATCAAAGAGCTCAACGCCCAAGTCACTTCTTTGAAGAAAGAGTTGGAAAAGTGTCATGAAGGGAAATCCACACTCAACAATATCTTGAGTGTGCAAAAATCCCCAATGACAAAGGTGGACTTGGATTCAACTCCAACAAGAAGAAGAAGTCCAAGATGAACAAGAAGAAGGGCCAAGAACACGTCAAGAATTTGGCCAAGATTATTTGCTTCAAGTGCAAAATTGAAGGGCACCATGTTAGATCTTGCCCATTGAAGAAGAAGGCCATTAGTGACAAGCAACAAGGGAAGCGGCTACAAGTGCATTCTCATGCTCAACCTCAAGTTGAAGAAAGGCCTCTTCACTCGAGCTAATGCTTCTCAAGTTGAGAAATCAAGTGAGAAGAAAGTGAAGAGTAGACGTTGCTACCTATGTCGTGAAAAAGGTCATGTCGCTTCTTCATGCATGAATGGTACCTTATCCAACCCTGTTCTAATTGATGATATCTATTCTCTTGGGAAGGATAAGGTCGGCAATGTGTTTGCCAAATTTGTTGGTACTCAAAGTGGTGTCAAGAAAAGAACCATTTGGGTAGCCAAGCCTATTGTGACTAACCTCTTAGGACCCAACTTGGTTGGGGACCAACTAGCTCATACTTGATCAATAGGTGTTGATGGAGGTCATTGGAGACTTGGCTACATTATGAAGAATTAAGGGGACTTCATCATTCTTATTGTCTCAGGCCAAGTCATTCGGATTGTCAAGTTTCTATCTTATATCCAATGTTCCTCCTTGCGGTAACTCGTGCTTAAAGTGTTTACATTGATAGTTACTTGCCCCTTTGCATGTTTGGTTTCGTTCCTTGCATGTGTTTGTATATGTTGTGCTTCCAACTTGATTATCTTGAGCAATCAAGTATGTGTGTGTTGGTTTGCACATCATGTACGTGTGTGTCATGCGTTGAGCCTTTTGCATCTTGTTTATTTCTTAGTTGGCTCTTGTGAGAGATTAATGGAATATCCCATTATGGGGGAGTGATGTGCTTTGTGCACCTCACAATCCTATAAATGTGTGTACATGAGTAATACCATCTAGTTTTGATATTTCAAGATTATCTAGTCGCTATGTGGTATGTCTTCTCATGAGAAATTCAAATTCTAAATAGTCCATTAATTATCTCTGGTTGGATCCTTTTATTTGCCTCTTGTTTATCCTTATTGGTATCACATTATGTGGGAGTAATATGCTATGTGTATATTACTAGCCTAGAAAATGTGTACATTTGAGATATTGTCACCTAGAGTTGATATTGTAAATTATCTTGTTCCTAGGTGGCATGTTAGCTCTACAAGTTGCAATTTGATTTTTGTTTGGTGTGAAGATGATGTCGGATATCCTTGCTATCTACCACCGGGAATTATTTCCATTTACTTCTTATCTTTTGACAATTGGTACTCACTTTTGTGGTAGAATTTATTGATCATCTTTACATTGGCTTTTGTTTTTTATTTTCCTTTTCTCTTGCCAAGGATTGTATCATCTCCCTTTGTCTTCCATACCACTTGTGGATCTTGTTTATTTCTTGATCTTGTTTAGTGTTTTCTAGATATAGTGAAAGTGGTGATCCCACCTTGTGCATTTTGTATTCAAATGCAAATTCTCTCAATGCACTAGTCTTGGGGGAGCTATCCTATTTTCTATAAAACACTCGTCTTGCGATCCTTATCAAGTGTGTGTTGGTGGAAGGCAAGACGTTTTCATTTTGGTACTTTGTGCCATCATGGAACTTTGCAGAGAGCTTGGTTTGTTTGGAACCATCCTCTCTTTTGGGAGTTTGATACCTTTTTTTGAGTGTATCAATGGATATCTCATTCCTTGATGTATCTTTTATGGATATCCTCCAAGTGATGTTTTATTCATTTGGTATCTTTTCTTCACTTGGTTTTTCTTTGTCATTTGATATCGGTTCTTGAAAGTCTTGAGCATGCATATTAACTTCATGTAGTATCTTTGGCATGCTTTCTTTCTTCGACCCAATATATAGGGGAAACTCCACCAAGTCTCAAATTGGATGAGATGTGCATGAATTTCTTTTCCTTTTCTTTATGCACATATTTATGTGGAGTTTGTCCTATGTATTGTTGGTGTTTCTAACTCTTTGGTCCCAATGAGTTTGGGTACCATTTTTGTGTGTTGTTGTTCTAGTAACAATTGGAGATACATTGGATGCTCGGCTCACTCACAAGGAAGGTGTTGTCATCATGTCCTTATTGGAGTCGAGCTAGGATGATCAATGAACTACTATCTACCTTCAATTGGTATCTACTACATCCTTCCAATGTTAACTCGGTAACAAGTATCTTCATATTCTCCATGCACACATTTCTTGCATCAACCTTGTGTAGGTTGTATCATGGCATGTTATTCATTCATTCTTGTGATACTTGTTTCCTTTCTCAAAGCATCCCAACAATGATCTCTTGTTGCTAGTTGTGATGTCTTTGTTGTTCGTGTGTGGACTTCATTTATATACAATAAGACCATATCTAGCCATGTGCTATGCTCCCAAGCAAATATCTTATTGGTATATGCATGACCTCCCTTTGCATATCTTGTTCCTCGTGTTGTAACTATTTCAGGTGTACATCCTTCTTTGTAGATATATATCATCATGATTTCTTCTACCTAGAATCTTATACACTTGAGAGAAGTTGCATATCTAGTTGATATCCTTTCTTTCACGTCCACCTTGTCTTTCTCTTGTTATTTCTTTGGTGGCTCCGTGAAAGCTTTTGCCTTGAGTGCGTGTCTTATATCGTTGCATCTTGATGTACTCTTGTGTGGTGAAGATTATATTCATCATGCTTATATTTATGAGGCTTTTGCCATCTTAGTTGGTATCCCTCGTCTTGATGAGGCTTTCATCCTCTGTCTTCACCACGGGTTGTCACAAGCATATGTTCTTTATATGCTTTTTAGTAAGCTTGTGAACCCATTTGGTAGTTGTGTGTGGGAATGATTGGCCTTGCACCGTGTGCCTCATTCTTTCAAGACTTTATTGATGCTTAATGCTCATACGTACTTTAGTCTTCTCAAGTGTTTTGCCTTGACTCACACACATCATTTTGGTTGAGCCCTTTCTTAAGTTGCCTCTTTTACTTGTTGCTCAACCATGTGTTTGTTGCAAGTACTAGGTTTTGTTTCCTATATGCTCACTTGCACTTGTTGTAAGTTTCTATTGATTTTGGGGGAGCTGTGATCCTATTTTATGCACTTTGTATCCAAATACAAAAATTCTTATGTGTGCACAAAACATGGGGAGCTTCTCTAGTTTCTTTAGAACACTCCCTTGCTCATATCATAATATCATTTATTCATGTAGCTCGTAGGATCTTTGGTCTAGTTGGTTCAATTGATACCCGTTGATTGCTTGCTTCAATTGGTACCTTTTGATTGCTTGATTGCTTGTGTCTCTCTTTGTTATGTCCTTGTGGCATATCATTCCTTTAGCAATCTTGGTGCCTCAATATAGTTTGTATTCCTCCAAGTATTACCGTTGGATATGTGTATTGCATTCCACACTCTTGTTGAGAAATACACAACTTATGGAGGAACACAATTTTTATTGGCCTTCTAAGCTTTTCTCCCATTTTGGCAATCGATGCCAATGGGGGAGAAGTTTTAAAGAGTTTTGTGGATAAGTTTAGAGAGTTTTTTTCTTCTTGCTTTGGTTTTGTACCTAAGCATTTGCATCTCATACACATGCATTATTGGTTGTTGCATTGCATGGTGATAATTAATTCTTTATATAAACTCTCTTGAAAGTGATTGTCATCAATTACCAAAATGGGGGAGATTGAAAGGACATGCGGTGCCCCCATGTGTGGTTTTGGTAATTGATGAAAATCTCTATGGATTAACGGTTGCCTTGAGTTATATTTGAAGGATTTGTCCATAGGATTGTCTTGAAGGCCATGTGTTGGTTTCAAGGAGTTTATGACATGGCCAAAGTGCTTTTCAAGGAATTATCCAAAGATTGGTCATGTGTGAGTTAAGATGGCCAAAGTGCTTTTCAAGGAATTATCCAAAGATTGGTCATGTGTGAGTTGAGATTATTGCAAGCATGTCTTGAAGAAGAACATTGTGTGATCATTCATGTTTACCTTCAAGACATCATCCAAATGAAGAAAGTTGTACAGATTCAATGTTGATCAAGACTAAGTCGAGAGTGAGTCAAGTTGATCAACTCACAAAGCGTAGAAGAAGTACCGAGAGGGATCAAGTGATCCCATGGTATGGTAAGCATTGTCCATTACGCTTTGTGTACTAACCCATGGTCTACGTGAGAGTTCTTTGTGGGGTTAGGTATGTTTCCATGGTCTTGCGTCAAGAGGAAGATCACATACAACCCATGAAGGATGACATCAAGTGGTGATCGTCATCAAGTTTGCAGTGTGCAAGTTCAAGTGGAGCAACTCGAAGAGTGGCTCACCCATAATGGAGTATAGGGGAGCAATCAAGCTTGAAGCTTTCCGTCCATTGTGGTGTCAATGGAATTGTGAAGATGTGCCAAAGAGTGGCTCAACCATAGTGGAGTATGGGGGAGCAATCAACTAGTCTTCATCGAGCGAACACAATCAAGAAAGGTGGTCCAACTTGAGGAAGTCAAGATCATCATCATCTAGCTCAAGTGGACTATGTGCAAGGCAAAGGGTTGCCCTTGATAGGTTTTCTATTTTACCGGTCTCATAGTGGTAGTTGGGAGACCGGGCTGTAGGATCGATTGCCGTACTATCAAGGGGGGCTCTCTAGGGAGTAGCTTGATCGTATCATTCGTCGAGAGCTCAAACCATTGCATCCTTGCATCATCTTTCTTGGTTCTTGTTTGGTTCAATTTGTGAGTCTTAGAGCTTATGGCATCTTGATGACAAGCTTGAGTTCATCGAAAACGGACTTCGCATGCATCTTCTATGATGTTTTCGGTGTTGGAGGTTTTACCGGTCTTATCCGAGGAAGAGTTCTCACCATTTTATTATGGCCATTTTCTCATTTGCTTCTTATTGATATTTCTCTCAAGATTGTCTTAGCCCTTGTCATTAGCTTTCCAACAAACTTGGTTTCGTTGAATTCGGAGCTCGTATGCGAAAGTTGTGGCTGTTTTGATATTACCTGTTTTACACAGAGAGGTTGTACCGCCCCATGGAGAGGTTGTACCGCTTGACCGGTACAACCGGTGTTCTGGAATGGTTGTACCGCTCCAGAATTGGTCCGGAGGTTGTACCGGTCATGTACCGCTCTACCACCGGACTGGTCTCTGTCGTGCTGCGGTTGTTGGGTGGTTGTGGGCCGGTTGTACCGCTTATTGCCTGTTACCGGTTGTACCGGTGCTCATAGAGGTTGTACCGCTCCTATGTTGTTCTTTACATAACGGGCAGATTCGTGGGGACCTATTTAAGTGGGTCTTCTTCCCCAATGGTTCTCTATCTCTTGAGCTCGTTTTTGCCCCCATTGTTGACCTTCTTTGAGCTTGCTAACTCTCAATCCCTCCATGGATTCTTGCTAGTTTTTGAGGGAAAAGAGAGAGGAGATCTAGATCCATATTTCCACCAATCACGTTCTCCTCTATGTGAGGGGAACCCCTTGGATCTAGATCTTGGAGTTCTTGGTGTTCTCCTTCTTGTTCTTCCTCTCATTTTCCTCCCTAGCATTAGTTGCTCCGGTGGGATTTGAGAGAGAAGGACTTGGGCACTCCGTGTGCCCTTGGCATTGCATTCGGTGCATCGGTTTGAGTTCTCCACGGTGATACGTGGAAGTGAAGTTTGAGAAGCTTATTACTCTTGGGTGTTTGGGCACCCTAGAGCTTGTTCCTCTTGGGTGCCTTGGCGCCCTAGACGGTTGGTGTTGTTCGGAGCTCAATCATTGTGGTGTAAAGCTCCGGGCAAGCGTCGGGGGTCTCCAATTAGGTTGTGGAAATCGCCCCGAGCAATTTGACGGGTACCGGTGACCGCCCCCAAGGGTTGCCAAAGTGTACGGGTTCGGTGACCGCCCCCAAGGGTTGCCATTTGTACGGGTTCGGTGACCGCCCTCAAGGGTCCCTTAGTGGAATCACGGCATCTTGCATTGTGCAAGGGCGTGAGGAGATTACGGTGGCCCTAGTGGCTTCTTGGGGAGCATTGTGCCTCCACGCCGCTCCAAACGGAGATTAGCATCCGCAAGGGTGTGAACTTCGGGATACATCATCGTCTCCGCGTGCCTCGGTTATCTCTTACCCGAGCTCTTTACTTATGCACTTTACTTTGTGATAGCCATATTGTTTCTTGTCATATATCTTGCTATCACATAGTTGCTTATCTTGATTAGCACAAGTTGTTGGTGCACATAGGTGAGCTTAGTTGTTTTAGGTTTTGTGCTTGACAAATTAACTGCTAGGTTTATTCCGCATTTGTTCAAGCCTAAATCGTAATTATTTTAAAA
The DNA here is from genome assembly GCA_034509565.1 of Triticum monococcum. NCBI lineage: Eukaryota > Viridiplantae > Streptophyta > Magnoliopsida > Poales > Poaceae > Triticum > Triticum monococcum. The sequence continues at coordinate 152,446,895 of CM067843.1, read as the reverse complement.
CGCCTATTCCCCCCCTCTAGGCGACATCCACAATCTTTCAATATGCATATAGGATCTGAACATATGATCTTCCACCAAATAAACTAACTAGCATCAACTACAAGGAGTAATTAACACTACTAGCAACCTACTAGCACCAATCTCGGACTTGGAGACAAGAATTGGATACAAGAGATAAACTAGGGTTTTGAGAGGAGATGGTGCTGATGAAGATGTTGATGGAGATTTCCCTCTCCCGATGAGAGGAGCGTTGGTGATGACGATGGCGATTGAGGGAGTCATGGATTAGGGGGTGTTCGGATAGCCGGACTATACCTTTAGCCGGACTCCTGGACTATGAAGATACAAGATTGAAGACTTCGTCCCGTGTCCGGAAGGGACTTTCCTTGGCGTGGAAGGCAAGCTTGGCGATACGGATATTTAGATCTCCTACCATTGTTACTGACTCTATGTAACCCTAACCCTATCTGGTGTCTATATAAACCGGAGGGTTTTAGTCCGTAGGACAACATACACATCAACAATCATACCATAGGCTAGCTTCTAGGGTTTAGCCTCCTCGATCTCTTGGTAGATCTACTCTTGTACTACCCATATCATCAATATTAATCAAGAAGGACATAGGGTTTTACCTCCATCGAGAGGGCCCGAACCTGGGTAAAACTTTGTGTCCCTTGTCTCCTGTTACCATCCGGCCTAGACGCACAGTTCGGGACCCCCTACCCGAGATCCGCCGGTTTTGACACCGACATTGGTGCTTTCATTGAGAGTTCCTATGTGTCGTCGCCATCAGGCTCGATGGCTCCTACGATCATCAATAGCGATGCAGTCTAGGGTGAGACCTTCCTCCCCGGACAGATCTTCGTCTTCGGCCGCTTTTCACTGCGGGCCAATTCGCTTGGCCGTCTGGAGCAGATCGAAAGCTACGCCCCCGGTCGTCAGGTCAGATTTGGAAGTTTAAACTACACGGCTGACATCCGCGGGGACTTGATATTCGACGGATTCGAGCCACTGCCGAGCGCGCCGCACTGTCACGACGAGCATGATTTAGCTCTACCGCCAAACAGTGCCCTGGAGGCCGCACCCGCGTCAGCTCCGACCCTTAATTCGGAGCCAATTGCGCCGATCGAGTATGGGCGGTTGGACGCCACCTCGGGGGCTGCGACCCCAACATCGATTGAGCCGAACACCAGCCCCGTACTCTGCGAGACTCGTGACTCCAAGGAGCCGGACTCCTCTCCGGACTCCGAACCCTCCCTGCCCCTGCCGATCGAATCCGATTGGGCTCCGATCATGGAGTTCACTGCCGCAGAAATCTTTTAGCACTCGCCTCTCGACAATATCCTGAAGTCACTGAAGTCTCTCTCTTCATCAGGAGAGCCCTGGCCGGACTACGGCCAGCAAGGTTGGGATACGGACGATGAAGAAATTCAAAGCCCACCCACCACCCACTTTGTAGCCACTATCGACGACTTAACCGACATGCTCGACTTCGACTCCAAAGACATCGATGGTATGGACGCCGATGAAGGAGATGATGAAGAACCAGCGCCTACTAGGCCCTGGAAAGCCACCTCGTCGTATGACATATATATGGTGGACACCCCAAAAGAGGGAGATGGCAATGGAACAGCGGAGGATGACCCCTCCAAGAAACAGCCTAAGCGCCGGCGTCAGCGGCGCCGCTCAAAATCCCGCCAAAACAAACACGGTGATTGCAGCACGGGAGATAATAATACTCCAGAAAGCACCGAAGAAAACCCCCTCCAGCAAGATTTAGCACAGGAGGATGGAGAAACCAGCCCTCATGAGAGAGCGACAGACAGAGAGGTCGAGGCCGATAATTATATGCCTCCCTCCCAAGACGAGGCAAGCCTCGACGACAACGAATTCGTCGTGCCAGAGGATCCCGTCGAGCAAGAGCATTTTCAACGCAGGCTTATGGCCATGGCAAGAAGCCTCAAGAAAAACAACATCAACTTAAAGCTGATCAAGATTTGCTAGTCGACAGATGGACTGAAGTCCTTGCGGCCGAAGAGCATAAACTCGAACGCCCCTCCAAGAGCTACCCAAAGCGCAGGTTGCTACCACAATTAGAGGAAGAAGCACTTGATGCGGCCGACCGGCCACCTCGTGGCCGCGACAGAGAGGCCTTTCGGCCCTCCACTCAAGCCTCACCCCATACCAAGGCACGGGAATATGTGCCGGACTTACGAGATATGTTGGAGGATAAGGCAAGGCAAACAAGATCGATCTACGAATCACGTGGGCGCCCCACGGCTCAAGACGGTAACCGTCACGCCGGCCACAAATTCGGCAGGGCCGAATACAGTAGACAAAGCTCATTGGAGCTACGTCATGATATCGCCCAGTATAGAGGCGCTGCACACCCACTCTGCTTTACAGACAAAATAATGGATCATCAAATCCCCGAGGGGTTCAAACCCGTAAACATCGAATCATATGATGGCACAACATATCCTGTGGTATGGATCAAGGATTATCTCCTTCATATCCACATGGCCCGCGGCGATGATTTCCACGCCATCAAATACCTCCCACTCAAGCTTAAAGGACCAGCTCGGCATTGGCTTAACAACTTGCCAACAGGATCAATCAGTTGTTGGGAGGACCTGGAAGCCGCATTCCTCGACAATTTCCAGGGCACTTATGTGCGACCCCCAGAGGCCGATGACCTAAGTCACGTAATCCAGCAGCGAGAGGAATCGGCTAGGCAATTCTGGACACGGTTCCTAACAAAGAAAAATCAAATAGTCGACTGTCCGGACGCTGAGGCCCTAGCAGCCTTCAAGCACAATATCCGTGACGAGTGGCTGGCTCGGCACCTTGGACAGGAAAAGCCGAAATCTATGGCAGCACTCACGACACTCATGACCCGCTTTTGCGCGGGAGAAGACAACTGGTTTCTCGTAGCAACAATATGACCAAGAACCCTGGTAATTCGGACACCAGGGACAGTAGTGGCAGGTCGCGTCGCAACAAGTAGAAGCGCCGCATTAACGGAGACAATGCAGAGGATACGACACTTAATGCCGGATTCAGAGGCTCTAAATCCGGTCAGCGGAAAAATCCATTCAAAAGGAATCCTAGGGTCCCATCCAGTTTGGACCGAATACTCGACCGCTCGTGCCAGATACATGGCACCCCCGAAAAGCCGGCCAATCACACCAACAGGGATTGTTGGGTGTTCAAGCAGGCAGGCAAGTTAAACACCGAAAATGAAGACAAGGGGCCGCATAGCAATGATGACGAGGAGCCCCGATCGCCGAACAACAGTGGACAGAAGGATTTTCCCCCGCAAGTGCGGACGGTGAACATGATATACGCAACCCACGTCCCCAAAAGGGAGCGGAAGCGCGCGTTAAGGGACGTATACGTGGTAGAGCCAGTCGCCCCAAAGTTCAACCCATGGTCCTCCTGCCCGATCACCTTTGATCGAAGGGACCATCCCACTAGCATCCGTCATGGCGGATTCGCCGCATTGGTTCTAGACCCAATTATTGACGGATTTCATCTCACTAGAGTCCTTATGGACGGCGGCAGCAGCCTGAACCTGCTTTACCAGGATACAGAGCGGAAAATGGGCATAGATCTGTCGAGGATTAAGCCCACCAAAATGACCTTTAAAGGCGTAATACCAGGTGTAGAGGCCAACTGTACAGGCTCAGTCACACTTGAAGTGGTCTTCGGATCTCCGGATAATTTCCGAAGCGAGGAGTTAATCTTCGACATAGTCCCATTTCGCAGTGGTTATCACGCACAGCTCGGGCGAACCGCATTCGCTAAGTTCAATGCGGTACCGCATTACGCATACCTTAAGCTCAAGATGCCAGGCCCTCAAGGAGTAATTACGGTCAATGGAAACACCGAACGCTCCCTCCGAATGGAGGAGCACACGGCGGCCCTTGCAGCAGAAGTACAAAGCAGTCTCTCCAGGCAGTTCTCCAGTCCGGCCACTAAACGACCGGACACCGTCAAGCGCGCCCGGAGTAACCTACAACAAGACCGCCTGGCGCGATCCGAGCAGGCGTAGCAATGCGGCCCCAACCCCAACCCTCGCAAAAAGGCGACGCTAGTACTTCACGTACATAACTACGCTCTAGAGATACCATGGGTACAGGGGAGGGGCACTATCACGGCATGCCCGAAACATAGCTTCAACTGCACCAGGGGCTGCCGATTTTTAATCTTCTATTACTTTTAGGACTCCACTCTTCGGAAGGCCTGTTCGGCAGTTCAATTGCCGCACAAACGATGCAAGAACCAGGGAAGCAGACAAGCCACGCCGTATTACGGAACTCTCAGGTGCTCTCTATCACGAGCAGTATACCTGTTTCGCATATTATTCCGCAGGTTGCCCCTAGAGTGGACATGTTAACTAGTCCAACCTTCCACTTATCGCATTACTTGTATCATTCTTCCTTGATCGCACCCCTTTTTAATAAACAATACATAGCTTTTATCTGTTTTTGCATTACTCTTTCTTTTATATGTTCCTTAACGACATGTTGCACCCGTACACTTTGGTACGGCCAAAATACGCCACGGGCTTCAGTACCCCTCAACATGGTGTGAGAAGTCCGAACACTTTAACAAGTGCGGCACCCCGAACTTATAGCATTATATGCATCGGCTCCGAATCATGTCTTGGGTTAATAGTTGGGTTTGCCCGGCTCCTATGTTTTGGTGCCTTACGTTCCGCTATATCGGCTAAGGTAGCACTAGGAGAACCACTGCGATTGTGCCCCAGTTGAGCTGGGTCGAGCACCTCAGTGGAGAAAGCTAAAACTCACCGTCATGATGAAGCGAGATCTGGTCGCTGTTCGAGAGGTTTTTTCGAGTCCTTAAAGACTTATGCCGCTTAGGGCGAGGAGCCAACTCTGTCTGGCCAAGGCGTGGATAGCGCCCCGAACTCGGTACCCCCTACCCGAGATCCGCCTGTTTTGACACCGACAACGATGATTTCCCCCTCCGGGAGGGAAGTTTCCCCAGCAGAACAGCTCCGCCGGAGCCCTAGATTGGTTCCGCCAAGGTTCTGCCTCGTGGCGCCGGAGTTTCGTCCGAGAAGATGGCTTCTTATTTTTTCCATCGAAAGACTTCATATTGCAGAAGATGGCCACCGGAGGGCCACCAAGGGGCCCACGAGGTAGGGGCGCGCCCAGGGAGGTAGGGCGCGCCCCCCACCCTCGTGGGCAGGGTGTGGCCTCCCCTGGTGAATCTCTTCTGCTGAGTATTTTTTATATATTCTGAAAACGTCTTCCGTGAAGTTTCAGGACTTTTGGAGCTGTGCAGAATAGGTCTCTAATATTTGCTCCTTTTCCAGCCCAGAATCCCAGCTGCCAGCATTCTCCCTCTTCATGTAAACCTTGTAAAATAAGAGAGAATAGGCATAAGTATTGTGACATAATGTGTAATAACAGCCCATAATGCAATAAATATCGATATAAAAGCATGATGCAAAATGGACGTATCACATGGCACCAACATGCTGCGGTAATTTTTTTGGCCGAATTGGGACAAGCTTTGGTGCAACCTTCTTGCAAACCGGAGCTTCCCTCAAGAAGGCTCATGGTTCCTAAGGGGAATGTGTAACCTCTGTTTGTGAAATGACATACGTACACTGCCTTCTCCTGCCTTAATTTTTTACACAGGCAGATTAGACCAAATAGAAGTATCGTGCTAAATTTTGGAATTTTTCCAGGTTCATTTGGCCTTTTTATACATTAATTGAGTTTTGGGGCATTTAATGTGCATAATTCAAATTTTAACTACAAGCACATGGTCAAGTGCACCAAAGTTAGTTGAAAAATCACATGTGTGTCCTTGGGTGAATTTCTAGGTCCCATGCAAGAAATGTGAGAAACTTGGTTTTTTAATTCTTGTAAATCCAAAACATGCCTGGAAATCATGAAAGTTGGCATGGTGTCATGACATGGGACCAACATGGTGCAGTAAAGTTTTTGGCCGAATTGGGACAAGCTTTGGTGCAAGCTTCTTGCAAACCGGAGCTTCCCTCAAGAAGGCTCGTGGTTCTGATACGTCTCCATCGTATCTAATTTTCCAAACACTTTTGACCTTGTTTTTGACTCTAACTTGCATGATTTGAATGGAACTAACCCGGACTAACGATGTTTTCAGCAGAATTGCCATGGTGTTATTTTTATGCAGAAATAAAAGTTCTTGGAATGACCTGAAACTTCACAGAGAATATTTTTGGAATATATAGAAAATATTGGTGAAAGAATCAATGTCAGGGGGCCCACACCCTGTCCACGAGGGTGGGGGCGCGCCCCTATATCTCGTGGGCCCGCTTAGGCTCCACCGACCTCAACTCCAACTCTATATATTCACGTTCGGGGAGAAAAAAATTAGAGAGAATGATTCGTCGCATTTTACGATAAGGAGCCGCCTCCAAACCCTAATATCTCTTGGGAGGGCTGATCTGGAGTCCGTTCGGGGCTCCGGAGAGGGGAATCCATCGCCATCGTCATCATCAACCTTCCTCCATCACCAATTTCATGATGCTCATCGTTGTGCGTGAGTAATTCCATCATAGGCTTGCTGGACAGTGATGGGTTGGATGAGATTTATCATGTAATCGAGTTAGTTTTGTTAGGGTTTGATCCCTAGTATCCATCATGTTGTGAGATTGTTGTTTCTATGACTTTGCTATGCTTAATGCTTGTCACTAGGGCCCGAGTGCCATGATTTCAGATGTGAACCTATTATGTTTTCATGAATATATGTGAGTTCTTGATCCTATGTTGCAAGTCAATAGTCACCTACTATGTGTTAAGATCCCGTAACCCCGAAGTGACAATAATCGGGACCACTCCGGGTGATGACTATAGTTTGAGGAGTTCATGTATTCACTAAGTGTTAATGCTTTGGTCCGGTACTCTATTAAAAGGAGGCCCTAATATCCCTTAGTTTCCAATAGGACCCCGCTTCCACGGGAGGGTAGGACAAAAGATGTCATGCAAGTTCTTTTCCATAAGCACGTATGACTATATTCAGAATACATGCCTACATTACATTGATGAACTAGAGCTAGTTCCGTGTCACCCTATATTATAACTATTGCATGAGGAATCGCATCCGACATAATTATCCATCACTGATCCATTGCCTACGAGCTTTTCACATATTGATCTTTGCTTAATTACTTTTCCATTGCCACTCTTATAATCACTACAAAACCAATACTATAAGTTTTGCCACCATTACCGTTACTTCCATATTACTTTGCTACTAAATACTTTGCTACAGATATTAAGTCTTTCAGGTGCGGTTGAATTGACAACTCAACTGTTAATACTTGAGAATATTCTTTGGCTCCCCTTGTGTCGAATCAATAAATTTGGGTTGAATACTCTACCCTCGAAAACTCTTTCAATCCCCTATACTTGTGGGTTATCAAGACTATTTTCTGGCGCCGTTGCTAGGGAGCATAGCTCTATTCTTTGAGTCACTTGGGATTTATATCTGTTGATCACTATGAAGAACTTGAAAGATGAAAGAAAAAAGATTTATCCCTCAACTACAAGGGGAGGTAAGGAACTGCCATCTAGCTCTGCACTTGATTCACCTTCTGTTTTGAGTAAACTTGCGACACCTACTCCTACTATTTATTCTGGTATGTCGCATGTTATTGATGATGCCACTTCTTCTTTGCATGATACTTATGATGAAACTACTTCTATGCTTGATAATACTGTGCCATTAGGTGAATTTCTTGATGAACAACTTGTTGGGTTAGAGAGAATGAAGTTATTAAAACTGATAATATTGATGAAAGTGATGATGAAGATTCTCCCCTAGATATGAATTGCCTGTTGTGCTTGAGGGTTTTGTTATGAATGAAGAAGATGCTAGAGACTTTTTAGCTTGCAATGATAGATATGATCTTAAGAAACTATTAGCTAAGCTGAAAGAAAAATCCTTGAAAGCTAGAATGAAATATGACCTTGCTTTTGGTACTTCACATATCTGTATCTCTGATCAGGATTATTATTTCTCTGTCGATCCTGAATTAGTTACTTTGGTTGAGTCTGATCCTTTTTATGACTATGAGTTTGAAACTGTTGTGGCACATCTAACTAAGTTAAATGATAGAGCCACCTAGTTCACTAATGATGAGAAAACTCGCTACTACTTTATCCTTAAGTTATTTCCATTCTCATTAAAGGTGATGCTAAAACATGGTTTAATTCTCTTGATCTTGATTGCATGCGTAGTCCCCAGGATATGATTTATTAGTTCTCTGATAAATATTTCCCCGCTCATAAGAAACAAGCTGCCTTAAGGGAAATATATAACTTGTGCAAATTGAAGAAGATAGTCTCCCACAAGCTTGGGGGAGGCTTCTCTGATTACTTAATGCTTTGCCTGATCATCCTATCAAGAAAAATGAAATACTTGATATCTTTTATAATGGACTAACCGATGATTCCAGAGACCACCTGGATAGTTGTGCTAGTTGTGTTTTCAGGGAAAGAACTGTTGATCTAGCTGAATTGCTATTGAGTAATATGTTGAGTAATGAAAATGATTGGACACTTCCTGAACCAACTCCTAAGCCAACTCTGAAGAAAAGGGGTATTCTATTTCTCAATCCTAAAGATATGCAAGAGACAAAGAAATCTATGAAAGAAAAAGGTATTAAAGCTGAAGATGTTAAGAGTTTACCACCTATTGAAGAAATACATGGTCTTGATAACCTGACATAGGTAGTAAAGGTAAATTCTCTCTATAGATTTGATAAGGGTGAAATCCCATCTACTTAGTTTGCTAGCCAATGCTTGGATGAGTTTGATAATTTTATGGTTAAACAAGAAGACTTCAATGCTTATGTTGGTGGACAATTGAAATGTAATGCCTATATGATTGAAGACTTGAGTGATTATATGTATAGAGTTAAAGGTGAACTTAAACTTATTAGTAAACATGCTTCTATAGTTACCACTCGAGTAGAACAAGTGCTTAAAGCTCAGAATGATTTGCTCAATGAATTAAATAAAATGAAAAATGAAAATGTTGTTAGAGTTGTGACTAGAGGGGGTAAAATGACTCAGGAACCTTTGTATCCTGAGGGCCACCCTAAGAGAATCGAGCAAGATTCTCAGATATCTAATGTTGATGCACCTAGTTCTTCTAAGAAGAAGATAAAGAAAAATGATAGGACTTTGCATGCTTCTAGTCTACCTATTGTTGACACATGTGAGAATCCCAATGATATTTCTATTTCTGATGCTGAAACACAATCTGGTAATTAACATGAACCTGGTGATAATATTAATGATGATGTTCATGTTTATGCTCAACCTAGCAATGACAATGACTTCGTTGCTAGGAAGCATGGTAAAGAAAGAGAACCATGGGTTCAGAAACCCATGCCTTTTCCTCCTAAACCATCCAAGAAAAAGGATGATGAGGATTTTGAGTGCTTTGCAGAAATCATTAGACCTATCTTTTTGCTTATGCGTTTGACTGATATGCTTAAAATGAATCCTTATGCTAAATATATGAAAGATATTGTCACAAATAAAAGAAAAATACCGGAAGCTGAAATTTCCACCATGCTTGCTAATTATACTTTTAAAAGTGGAATACCAAAGAAACTTGGAGATCCAGGAGTACCAACTATACCATGCTCCATTAAAAGAAACTATGTTAAAACTGCTTTATGTGATCTTGGAGCCGGTGTTAGTGTTATGCCCCTCTCTTTATATGGTAGACTTTATTTCAATAAGTTGACACCTACTGAAATATCTTTGCAAATGGCTGATAAATCAACTGCTATACCTGTCGGTATTTGTGAGGATATGCCTGTTGTGGTTGCAAACATTACTATTTTAACGGACTTTGTTATCCTTATATTCCTAAGGACGATAGTATGTCTATTATTCTTGATAGACCCTTTTTGAATAAGCAGGGGCTGTTATTGACTGCAACAAAGGCAATGTCACTTTTCATGTTAATGGTAATGAGCATACGGTACACTTTCCGAGGAAACAACCTCAAGTCCATAGTATCAATTCTATTGGAAAATTTTCAACAATTACTATTGGAGGTTTTGAATTCCCTCTTCCTACTATCAGGAAGAAATATGATATTCTTATTGATGGGGACGTGCAAATCTCCGTTAAGGTAACCTAGTGTTATTCGAAAATTCTCCGGCTTCATGTTATTCGAAAAGAGTATGTTAACAAGACTTGATCAACCTTGATAGTGGATTCCTTTTGAATTATCCTTGATAGCACAACTCTCTGTACCCTCTTTTTACTTTCTGTAGTTTAGTTTAACTAAAGCAAAAATAGTATTTTCTATCTGTTTTTTGAATTATCCTTGCATTAAAAAATACTCCGAAAATAAAAGTTCTCCAAATGTCGTGAAAATTTTAGATGATTTTTTGTAGAATATTTAAAAATTATTGGCACTAAGAACACACAAGGGCCCCTCACCACCTGGCCACGAGGGTCCAGGGCGCGCCCCCTGCCTGGTGGACCCCACATAGCCCACTCCACTTATTCTTGCACCCACACACTTCGTCTTCCTCCAAAAAAATCCTCCACCAGCTCAAACCCGTGCTCTAGCTCATCTTGCTGCCATTTTCGATCTCCTTGCTCAAAGCTCCATTCACAAAACTGCTTTGAGGGATTGCTCTTTGGTATCTGACTCCTCCAATGGTCCAATCAGTTTTTGTTCTAGTGCTTTATTTATTGCAATTTTTTGTTTCTTAGGTGACCCTGTTCTTGAGCTTGCATGTCAAATTAATGTGGTCAAAAGTAGTTTTAATGCTTGATATGGCCTCTAGACACTTATGGGAGTAGTTGCTATAAATCTTGTTGAGTTTGGTTCACTTTTATTTTGAGTTACTAAAAATTTCAGAATTTTTTTAGAGTAAGAAATATGTTTAGGAAAATGTACCAAGGCGGTTCCTCAAGGAAGCAGGCACCGAGGCTCACGATACGTGAGCCGGACTATGAACTACCAAGAGAAGCTCAAGTGCGGCCTTGTGAATGGCCGTCAGAAGATTTTATGGTCCAAGCAGGCATTAAGGAGGAATTTGACGCATATGTGCGTAACGCGGATCATGAGGGCTTCATGTCAGATAAGTGCTAGCAATACCTCTATCTAACTGATTCATTTGTGAGAAGGTTTAAATTTATATCCTCGCGCAATACTCACATTGTTTTATTTGATCTGTATGATAAATCATATACCATGGACCTAGAAGATTTTAATATTGCTTATAAACTCCCGAAGTGGGGCAATGCCAGTGAACCTCACAAATCTGAATAAAAATACTTTCTTGCTAGTATTACTATGGGGGAATCTAGGGAGATCACATAAGCTACCATAGGAAGCATTCGTTTCCCTTCCATAAATTATTTTGCTCTCTTCATTGGTAGTTGCATTAACAGTAAAGATGAGGCTTGTCACATGTGTGTTCCAGATCTTAGTGTCCTCAAGAGTGCGGTACTAGGTGATAAACAATATAACTTGGGGGCCATCGTTGCACGAAGGTTGCATCTTAATAGTTTAAGTGGAGACTTGTTTGGTGGAATTTATGCAACTCATGTAGCTAATTATCTTGAGATACCCATACATGAAAATGATATGGAATTTCCCCTGCTTTTCTAGATTATAATGCTATGGCTCATCATCAGTTTGTTGAGAGGAATGAATAGTTCCTCCAATACCGACTAATCTTTGACAGATGTCGCACTGTCCATATTGCTCTCCCTGCTCCTGCTTTCTTTGACTTTCAAGAAAAAGGGAGATATGTTATAACCAGGGAGGAGGTGAATGAGTATGAGAGGAGGACGGAGGCAGCTTGCCTCCAAGCTGCAGCTCATTGGGCAGTAGCTGCTTGTAACATCCCGGATGTAACTTTCCATATTTGTAACTCCGACTCTTGCCATTTTCGGCTTTAAGTTATGAGATTCCCTTCGTGGTTGGGTTTTTGTCTTTGTTTTGCATTTTGTTCATGTCATGCATTTCATATCATGTCATCTTGTGCATCGCATTTGCATACGTATTCGTCTCATGCATCCGAGCATTTTCCCCGTTGTCCGTTTCGCAATCCGACACTCCCACATGCACCGGCACACCCCTCTTGTCTCTTTTCATGAGCGGGTGTTAAATGTTCTCGGAATGGACCAAGATTTGCCAAGTGGCCTTGGTACACCACCGGTAGACCGCCTGTCAAATTTTGTTCCATTTGGAGCCCGTTTGATGCTCCAACGGTTAACTGGGTAACCGCAAAGGACTCTTTTGTGGTGCAGCCCAACACCCCTCCAAAACGGCCCAACAACTCATCTAAACCATCTCCATGTTCTACGCCTGGGATCATGATCGTGTGGGCGAAAACCGCTCCCCATTTGGACACTCCTAGCTCCCTCTACCTATAAATTAGTCCTCCCCATCCGAATTCGCGGTCTAACCCTAGCGTCTTCCTCCATGCGCCGCCGGACACATCCGTCCATGCCGGACATGTCCGCCGGCCACGTCGCCCGGCCAATCGCGTACCGCCGCCTCAGCAATCGCCGCCCCGCGTCCAATCCCATGCCTCCACGTGTCGCCTCGCCGTCGCCCTCCACCGTGCGCCACCCGGGCCCGCCGAAGCCCGCCCATGGCCCGCGCCGGTCAGTTCTGGGCCTGGAGGCAGCCCGCGCGCCGCCGCCTGTGCACGCCCGAGCCTCCCTCGCTCGTTCCCGTTCTAGATCGGGAGAGCGCCGCCGCCCCGTCTCCTCCCTGACCTCCCTCGCGCGCCTCCCCACCGGCGACTAGCGCCGCCGCCGGCCACCATGACCACCAGGCTAGGCCCTCGCGCCTCTCCTCGTCCCGTTCTTCTCACTCTCTCCCTCACCTACGATCTCTCTCTATGGAACCTCGCAGGAGCATGATGGCAAACATAGATCTCCACGCTCGTGCCGCCCCAAGCCTCCTCTCTGCCAAAAATAGATCCGCTGTGGCCAACTCCGTCGGAATCCGGCCGGGCCCCGCTGGATCGGGCCGTCCCCTCGCCCCCATGCCGCCAGAACTGCCGCTACCATGGCTTGCTTCTTCCTCCAGCGACCTGGATCCCATTTTCATGTTGGGTAATTTTCACAAAGTCCCGAATCTGTAACATTTTATTGCTCCCTTTGTGATGCCATATCTCGATGCTCGATGCTCCGATTCATGCATATGTTATATCAAAATATTCATCATGTGATTCTCTTCAATTCATTCCATTGTGCCATGCTTGTTTGAGTCCATCTTGATGCAATTTTCATTGATCCAAGAGTGCTATAAATGTTAGGAGCTGGTACTTATCAGATTATGAGGTTTTGTCATTTTTGTTGCATTTGATGTGTGCATCATATGAGCATGAGATCTACATGTGTTTTGATCTACAACATGCCATCTTTAGAGAGGTGTTTGCCTTGTATTTTTGTGATCAATGTGGTGACTAGTACAAGCATGCAAACTAGGCTTCGTGATATTGCTGTTTTCAGGGACTTAGGATTTTGCTAGTCCTTTTCCTGCTGTTATTTTTATGCCATGTAAACTTGATGCTACACTGAGATATATGCTTGTGTTGAGATACTTTAGTAAGGATGTTTTGAACATATGGTTATGCTCTATCCATCCATGCCCCTGTTTGCAATTATGGAGTGCTCTAGAATGTCTTGTTCTTGCTCTACTTTTGCTATAAAATATTCCTGGCAGAATGTTAACATGTTAATCCATATTGTCATCGTTGTTGCTAGTGATCCAAGCATGCTATGTTTACATGGGTTCCATCATATCTTCTTTGCCTTTTTGGTCATGATCAGTAAGGGACTTTTGTTCTATGCATTTAGTAAATTCATTCCATGCCTTGGTTTGCTATGATATGTTCCTGTAGCATGTTGTTTGCTTGCTCTAAACATGGCTTCCTGATGTTGTTTTTGATATGTTAGTTTTTTCTCTAAGTCTGTGATGCTGATATCTTTTGCACTTTTGCCATGCTTGTTTGAACCTGCTCTTATGTGATTTAGCCGTAGCTAAGTGTTCATGTTTTGTCAAGCATCTCTTGTACATCACTGCCATATGCTTTGTTGTTATGTTGGAGTGTAGTAGCTTAGTTTCTTGTTGCATTCTAGATGATATCGTGCTATTAACCGCAGAATTGTGCCATTCTTGTTTTGCTTGCCATTTGCAAACCGTGCATCTGTTTCTGGTGATGTTTATATCGATTTCACCCGAAATCATCTAATCTTTCCAACGGCACACTTGGTTTTCCAAGTCGATGCCTTGATCATACTTTCCCTTTCGGAGCACGCATATGCATTGCATATCATGTCTTGCATATCATGCCATGTATTGCATCATGTTGCGTGTGCATTGCACTGTGATTTGATTGTTGGCCCTTTGCTTGTGTTCTTGCTTTGGGTAGAGCCGGGAGAGGAGTACGTGATCGAGGAACCTATTGAGCACGCTAACGAGGATCAAGCTTTCGTCAACTCTAAAAACTTTGCAGGCAAGATGACCATTCCCTCGAAATCACTTATATCTTTGCTTTGCTAGTTGCTCTCTCTATTGCTATGTCGTGCTACCTACCACTTGCTATATCATGCCTCCCATATTGCCATGTCAAGCGTCTAACCCACCTTTCCTAGCAAACCGTTGTTTGGCTATGTTACCGCTTTGCTCAGCCCCTCTTATAGCGTTGCTATTTGCAGGTGAAGTTGAAGTGTGCTCCATGTTGGAACATGGATATTGTTGGGATATCATTATTATCTCTTATTTACTTTAATGCATGTATATACTTGGTAAAGGGTGGAAGGCTCGGCCTTATGCCTGGTGTTTTGTTCCACTCTTGCCGCCCTAGTTTCCGTCATACCGGTGTTATGTTCCTTCATTTTGTGTTCCTTACGTGGTTGGGTGTTATGGGAACCCCTTGATAGTTCGCCTTGAATAAAACTCCTCCAGCAAGGCCCAACCTTGGTTTTACCATTTTCTACCTAAGCCTTTTCCCTAGGGTTCCACGGACTCAAGGGTCATCTTTATTTTAAACCCCCGGGCCAGTGCTCCTCTAAGTGCTGGCTCAAACTAGATCCCCTTGCAGCGCCACCTCGGGGAAACTTGAGGGTTGATTTTAGTTGTACGGATTGCTTATCCATTGTGCCCTGAGAATGAGATATGTGCAGCTCCTATCGGGATTTGTCGGGACATTCGGGCGGATTTGCTGGTCTGGTTTTACCATTGTCAAAATGTCTTGTAACCAGGATTCCGAGTCTGATCGGGTCTTCCTGGGAGAAGGAATATCCTTCGTTGACCGTGAGAGCTTGTGATGGGCTAAGTTGGGACACCCCTGCAAGGTTTTGAACTTTCGAAAGCCGTGCCCGCGATTATGGGCAGATGGTAATTTGTTAATATCCGGTTGTAGAGAACTTGACACTTAACTTAATTAAAATGAATCAACCACGTGTGTAGCCGTGATGGTCTCTTTTCGGCGGAGTCTGGGAAGTGAACACGGCCTTGTGTTATGCTTGAACATAAGTAGCTTCAGGATCACTTCTTGATCACTTATAGCTTCTCGACTATGCGTTGCTTCTCTTCTTGCTCTCTTTTGCATATGTTAGCCACCATATATGCTAGTGCTTGCTGCAGCTCCACCTCACTACCCTTTCCTACCCATAAGCTTAAATAGTCTTGATCTCACAGGTGTGAGATTGCTGAGTCCTCGTGACTCACAAATACTTCCAAATAGTTGCAGGTGCTGATGGTGCCAGTGCAGGGGACGCTACCGAACTCAAGTGGGAGTTCGACGAGGATTTGGGCTATTACTATGTTTCTTTTCCGGATGATCAGTAGAGGAGCCTAGTTGGGACGATCGGGGATCTAGCATTTGGGGTTGTCTTCTTTTATTTTGGTTCAGTAGTCGGACCTTTGATTTTATTTTGGATGATGTATGGATTATTCATGTATTGTGTGAAGTGGCAATTGTAAGCCAACTCTTTATCCCTTTCTTATACAGTACATGAGATGTGTGAAGATTACCCCTCTTGCGACAAGCCTACCATGCGTCTATGCCTCTAAGTCGTGCCCCGACACGTGGGAGATATAGCCGCATTGTGGGTGTTACACTGCTGCATCTTAGTATGACCCCAGATACAACTTTGGATATCCACCAGGCCAGCCGTGGCCCTAGACCAACTTAGGACAAAAGCCTAAGCTTGGGGGAGTACGTATTTCTCACCTACATTACATTCATGTTCACACACTCATTCTAGTTGTCGGTGCTCACACTTTTTCATTGTACTATCCATGCTAGTTTATTTTCTTTTTAAGCCTTCTTCTTGTGTGTTTGTAAAACCTTAATAAAAACCAAACAAATTAGTTGTAGCTTTCTTGCTAGTTTACCTTCCATGCTTGTAGTAGTAGTAATTAAGAAGGAAACCCAAAAAGATTTCTCGTTCTTCTTTTGCTTGTTGGGAGCTTTCCCGTGTAAATAGTTTTGTTTCTTTTCTTTTCTTTGGGAGTCGTGAATAGAAGACCTTGATGAAAATGTTGTGGCTCTCGTATACATTATTGTTGATCTAACAAAGAGACCAAATTACCTTGTCTTCTCCCTTGTATTGAATGCTTGTAGATTCCAGCTTAGTCCGATGCAGGTGCACTATTATTATTATCCACACCATTAGGTCGTGCAAGTGAAAGGCAATAGTGACGATATATGATGTACTGATTGAGATGAGCTAGAGAAGCTGGTATGAACTCGATCTATCTTATTTTTGTAAATATGATTAGTTCATTGTTCCTGATTCAGCCTATTATGAATGAAACATGTTTGCAATGAAAATTATAGATTATAGTTGCTCATGCCATGCTTAATTACCTACGAGTTTATAATGGTTTACCTTGCATGTCAACATGCTATTAAAATGGTTGTGATGTGGTATGATAGGGTGGTATCCTCCTTTGAACGATTCGAGTGGCTTGACTTGGCACATGTTCACGCATGTAGTTGAAACAAAATCAACATAGCATCCACGATATTTATGTTCATGGCGAATTATATCCTACTCATGCTTCCATTCAGTGTTGATTAATTTTAATGCATGTTCATCACTGTTGTGACTCTCTAGCTGGTCGCTTCCCAGTCTATTTCTAGCCTTCACTTGTACTAAGTGGGAATACTTCTTGTGCATCCACTTCCATAAACCCAAAAGTTATTCCATATGAGTCCACCATACCTTCCTATATGCGGTATCTACATGCCGTTCGAAGTAGATTTGTATGTGCCAAACTCTAAACCTTCAAATGAAATTCTGGTTTGTATGCTCGAATAGCTCATGTATCAACTAGGGTTGTCTATATCTTCCATGCTAGGCGGGTTATTCTCAAGAGGAGTGGACTCCGCTCCTCACTCACGAGAAAATGGCTGGTAACGGGGAAGCCTAGTCCCATGCTTACATTAAAAATAATTGCAAACAAAACTCCCCCAGGATTGTTGTTAGTTGGAGGCACCCGTTGTTTCGGTCTAGCCATGGATTGATGTTTGTTGGTGGTAGGGGGAGTATAAAATTTACCATTCTATTTGGGAACCGCCTATAATGTGTGTAGCATGGAAGATATCGAGATCTCTTGGTTGTTATGTTGACAATGAAAGTATACCACTCAAAATATTATTTATCTCTATTTCAAAATCGAGCTCTGGCACCTCTACAAATCCCCGCTTCTCTCTGAGAAGGGCCTATCTATTTACTTTTATGTTGAATCATCACCCTCTTATTGAAAAGCACCGGTTGGAGAGCAATGTTGTCATTTGTATGCATTACTATTAGTTTACATTGAGTATGACTGTGACTGGATCTCTTTTACCATGAATTACAATTTTTAGTCAGTCCTTGATCTTTAGAGGTGCTCTGCATTTATGTTTTGTGGTCTCAGAAAGGGCTAGCGATATACCATCTTGTTATATCATATTATGATTGTTTTGAGAAAGTGGTGTCATCCGAGATTTACTATTATTGCTTGCTAGTTGATTATGCTATTGATATGATAAACATGAGACCTAAATATTATTGTGAATATGGTTAGTTCATAATCTTTGCTGAGAACTTGAATGCTGGCTCTACATATTTACAACAACAAGATCAAACAGAGTTTGTAAAAGTTTTTCTTTATCACTTTCAGTTTGTCAACTGAATTGCTTGAGTACAAGCAAAGGTTTAAGCTTGGGGGAGTTGATACATCTCCATCGTATCTACTTTTCCAAACATTTTTGACCTTGTTTTGGACTCTAACTTGCATGATTTGAATGGAACTAACCCGGACTCACGCTGTTTTCAGCAGAATTGCCATGGTGTTATTTTTGTGTAGAAATAAAAGTTCTCGGAATGACCTGAAACTTCACAGAGAATATTTTTGGAATATATAAAAAATACTGGTGAAAGAATCAATGTCAGGGGGCCCACACCCTGTCCACGAGGGTGGGGACGCGCCACCCCCCTGGGGTGCGCCCCTATCTCGTGGGCCCCCTGAGGCTCCACCGACCTCAACTCCAACTCTATATATTGACGTTCAGGGAGAAAAAAATTAGAGAGAAGGATTCATCACGATTTATGATAAGGAGCCGCCGCCAAGCCCTAATGTCTCTTGGGAGGGATGATCTGGAGTCTGTTCGGGGCTCCGAAGAGGGGGATCCGTCACCGTCATCATCATCAACCTTCCTCCATCACCAATTTCATGATGCTCACCACCATGCATGAGTGATTCCATCGTAGGCTTGCTAGACGGTGATTGGTTGGATGAGATTTATCATGTAATCGAGTTACTTTTGTTAGGGTTTGATCCCTAGTATCCATCATGTTCTGACATTGATGTTGCTATGACTTTGCTGTGCTTAATGCTTGTCACTAGGGCCCGAGTGCCATGATTTCAGATCTGAACCTATTAAGTTTTCATGAATATATGTGACTTCTTGATCCTATCATGCAAGTCAATAGTCACCTACTATGTGTTATGGTCCGGTAACCCCGAAGTGACAATAATCGGGACCACTCCCAGTGATGACTATAATTTGAGGAGTTCATGTATTCACTAAGTGTTAATGCTTTGGTCCGGTACTCTATTAAAAGGAGGCCTTAATATCCCTTAGTTTCCAATAGGACCCCGCTGCCACAGGAGGGTAGGACAAAAGATGTCATGCAAGTTCTTTTCCATAAGCACGTATGACTATATTCGGAATACATGCCTACATTACATTGATGAACTAGAGCTAGTTCTGTGTCACCCTATGTTATAACTATTGCACGAGGAATCGCATCCGACATAATTATCCATCACTCATCCATTGCCTACGAGATTTTCACATATTGATCTTTGCTTAGTTACTTTTCCGTTGCCACTCTTACAATCACTACAAAACCAATACTATTACTTTTAACACCGTTTTACTTCCATATTACTTTGCTACTAAATACTTTGCTGCAGATATTAAGTCTTTCAGGTGCGGTTGAATTGACAACTCAACTTTTAATACTTGAGAATATTCTTTGGCTCCCCTTGTGCCGAATCAATAAATTTGGGTTGAATACTCTACCCTCGAAAACTGTTGCGATCCCTTATACTTGTCGGTTATCAGGTTCCGAGAGGGAACGTGCCACCTCCGGGTGCGAAACAACATACGTACACTGCCTTCTCCGGCCTTAATTTTTTTACACAGGCAAATTAGACCAAATAGAAGTATCGTGCTAATTTTTGGAATTATTCTGGGTTCGTTTGGCCTTTTTATACATTAGTTGAGTTTCTGGGCATTTAATGTGCATAATTCAAATTTGAACTACAAGGACATGCTCCAGTGCACCAAAGTTGGTTAAAAAATCACATGTGTGTCCTTGGGGTGAATTTATAGGTCCCATGCAAGAAATAGGAATGAAATTCAAACATCTGGGCATCGTGCCTCAGCCGTAAAGATTGAGAAACTTGGTTTTTTAATTCCTGTAAATCCAAAACAAGCCTGAAAATCATGAAACTTGGCATGGTGTCATGACATGGCACCAACATGCTACGGTAAATTTTTTGGCCAAATTGGGCAAGCTTTGGTGTAAGCTTCTTGCAAACCGAAGCTTCCCTCAAGAAGGCTCGTGGTTTCGAGAGGGAACGTGTCACCTCCGTGTGCGAAACGACATACGTACACTGCCTTCTCCCACCTTAATTTTTTTACACAGGTAGATTAGACCAAATAGAAGTATCATGCTAAATTTTGGAATTATTTCGGGTTCGTTTGGCCTTTTTTATACATTAATTGAGTTTCTAGGCATTTAATGTGCATAATTCAAATTTGAACTACAAGCACATGCACCAGTGCACCAAAGTTGGTTGAAAAATCACATGTGTGTCCTTGGGTGAATTTCCAGGTCCCATGCAAGAAATGGGAATGAAATTCAAACATCTGGGCATAGTGGCGCGGTCGGAAAGATTGAGAAACTTGGTTTTTTAATTCCTGTAAATCCAAAACACGCCTGAAAATCATGAAACTTGGCATGGTGTCATGACATGGCACCAACATGTTGTTGTAATTTGTATGTCCAATTTGCGAAAATGCACACATTACATTCAACAAAGTCATTTCGGAACAAGTGCTCTCACGTTACAAATCGGAAACACAAGTATTATTGAAACCATGGGCATTCTACTTACAAATTACGTGTCGCCACATGTCCCCTTTTTTATTGGCTAGGAGGTGTCGTGTGGGGTAGCTATTTGAGTACGGGAAGCATGCATCAGACCCCTACGCATGCTCATCGGGAGGAGATCCCTTTGACCTCTACCCACCGTGCACCTCCCTCCCAACGTCTCCATTAATGGTGCTCGCGCCACCGTTCTATGGCGTGGCTATATGTTTCACTGGACTGAGATTTAAGAGAGAAAAATGAAAATTTGAAAAGAAAGTTTTGCATGGATCTTGATGTAAGATCTGATGGACCTATATAGCATCAACTACGACCTATAGCAAGCATGATGAATATTAGGACGATGACAGTGGATAATAAGTGTCTTACATATTTAGGAACATAATTAAAAAAAGTCACATGCGGAAATGCCTAAAATACACAAGGGCAAAATAAGAAGGAAGACAACGATTTGGCTGGCTGATCTCTAATTCCTTGATGTGTTGCTGTAGGCCACGGGAACTGGTCTCCGCGGTGAGCGGCAATGAGCTCTTTCTTGTCCTCAAGATGTTGCTTGAGAGTATCCATGGATTCCTCCACCAGCCTTCTACGCTCGATGCGCAGGATGGCATTCTCGTCCATAAGTTTCTCGACGATGATTTCAGTCCTCTTCAACAAGGCAGTGGTCTCCTCCTGCTGCTCCACACTTCCGATGATCTTTGCCCTAAGCAGGTCGCGCTCAGCTAGGAGCTTCAAATTGCTCTCATTTAGTTGTCGGATGATGTCGGTAGCCTGTTGAAAAGAGGCTTTCATGTCATCCTGCAACCTCGCCCACCCGGAGATCTGATCCATCTGGCTATGGACGATCGCATGCATGCACCTGTAAGAGTCCTCGCCTGCCCGCGAGACATTTTCCCAGGCCACCGTGGCGCAGGAGGACATTTCTGCTGCATTCGCGGCGCGGCGGGACATCTCTTCTGCTTCCGTGGCGCGGCCGGACCAGTCTGCTGCATCGACGGTGCGGTGGGACCTCTGTGCTGCTACGGCCGTGCAGCGGGACATGCCGGTTGCGTTCGCGGCGAGGCGGGACATCTCTCATGCTTCCGCTTCCATGCTCGCTTCTCCCTGGTGGATTTCTCTTGACCCAGAACTCACGCTGTCCATGGCAGACGAAAGGGAACGATGATGAATGACTTGTTTGTTTTTGTGGATGAGGAGTTGAGGAGGAACGTGCAATCATCTCGGAGTAGTAGTATTTATAACCGAGTACTAATACACTCCTAAGTGGGAAACCATTTATGTTTTGATCGGTGTAAACAGGTTTGCAATTTGGAATGTGACGGGACGCAGGCTCAAAATTTATTGACGGTTATAAGTGCAGCACTATTCCCGAAAGGCGTAACATGGGCACATACGCCTTCTCGGCCGTGTACGTGGCCTTTGCACCATAGGCTGCACCGCAATAGGCAATGGCAGCACACGTCTTGTTCCAACAACTATGTGCGCTCGATATTACCATCGCGCACGCTTCTTTTAATTAGAATGTGTGTGCCTGTCTAGCACACACATGGTGATCTATCTAACTGTTTCAGTTTGTTGTGGCTAATCGCAAACAGTTCATCCATGTGAAGGGTATGCCATCAATCGAAGACACTTTGATCTGGCTGACCCGTTTCTGTTTTGTTGCCTTATCACAAACAGTTAATCCTTCTAAAGCGTGTGCCCTCAATCGCACACACCTTTATCTAGCTTCCCGTTTCTATTTTTTCTCCTCATCACAAACAGTTCATCCGAGTGAACCATATGCTGTATATAGCACATGCCTTCATCTGGCTGCCCATTTCTTTTGTTCCGCCTCATCGCAAATAGTTCATTGAACGGAACCGTATGCCCTGCATCGCACATGCAACTAAAATCTGAACCATGTTTGATGGCTCTACCATTGCAAATGTTTTGAACCTTTTTTGATGGTTCTTTCACACCACTGTTTGCGATTATTGCATCACACACATTTTTGTTGAAGGGTCTCTGATCGCAGTGTCGCGTTAGCAGCATCCTGCAGCAGTGATAGTGTCATTAAAAGAGTTCTTCAATCACTGCCACCAAGCTATAAAGGCTTCGTAATGAACTATATGAACAAGATGATTCCCGAGCTCTTCGCAATGCTCTTCGCAATGCTAAAGGCTCAAGGGAAGAATCCCAAGTGTTGATGGTTAACAAGACCACTAGTTTCAAGAAAGAGGGCAAAGGGAAGAAGGGGAACTTCAAGAAGAATAGCAAGCAAGTTGCTGCTCAAGGGAAGAATCCCAAGTCTGGACCTAAGCCTGAAACTGGGTGCTTCTATTGCAAAGGGACTGGTCACTGGAAACGGAACTGTCCCAAGTATTTGGCGGATCAGAAGGATGGCAAAGTGAAAGGTATATTTGATATACATGTTATTGATGTGTACCTTACTAATGCTTGTTGTAGCGTCTGGGTATTTGATACTGGTTCTGTTGCTCAGATTTGCAACTCGAAACAGGGGCTATGGATTAAACAAATATTGGCTAAGGACAAGGTGACGATGCGCGTCGGAAATGGTTCCAAGGTCAATGTGATCGCCGTCGGCACGCTACCTCGACATCTACCTTTGGGACTAGTTTTAGACTTGAATAATTGTTATTTGGTGCCAGTTTTGAGCATGGACATTCAATCTGGATCTTGTTTGATGCGAGGCGGTTATTCATTTAAATCAGAGAATAATGGTTGTTCTATTTATACGAGTAATATCTTTTATGGTCATGCACCCTTAATGAGTGGTCTATTTTTGTTGAATCTCGATCATAGTGATACACATACTCATAATATTGAAGCCAAAAGATGCAAAGTTTATAATGATAGTCCAACTTATTTGTGGCACTGCCGTTTAGGTCATATTGGTGTAAAACGCATGAAGAAACTCCATGCTGATGGGCTTTTGGAATCACTTGATTATGAACCACTTGATGCTTGCGAAATGCCTCATGGGCAATATGACTAAGACTCCATTCTCCGGAACAATGGAGGGAGTCACTGACTTATTGGAAATAATACATACCGATGTATGTGGTCCGATGAGTGTTGAGGCTCGCGGCGGGTATCGTTATTTTCTGACCTTCACAGATGATTTGAGCAGATATGGGTATACCTACTTAATGAAACATAAGTTTGAAACGTTTGAAAAGTTCAAAGAATTTCAGAGTGAAGTGGAAAATCATCGTAACAAGAAAATAAAGTTTCTACAATCTGATTGCAGAGGCGAATATTTGAGTTACGAGTTTGGTCTTCATTTGAAACAATGTGGAATAGTTTCGCAACTCATGCTACCTGGGACACCACAGCGTAATAGTGTGTCCGAACGTCGTAACCATACTTGCTACCTCTTGAGCACTACGTTGGTTTTCCCTTGAAGAGGAAAGGGTGATGCAGCAAAGTAGCGTAAGTATTTCCATCAGTTTTTGAGAACCAATGTATCAATCCAGTAGGAGATCACACTCAAGTCCCACGCACCTACACAAACAAATAAGAACCTCGCAACCAACGCGATAAAGGGGTTGTCAATCCCTTCATGGTCACTTACGAGAGTGAGATCTGATAGATATGATAAGATAATATTTTTGGTATTTTTATGATAAAGAGAAATAAATATGCAAAGTAAAATAAAAGAAATAGAAATAACTAAATATTGGAAGATTAATATGATGAAAGACAGACCCGGGGGCCATAGGTTTCACTAGTGGCTTCTCTCAAGAGCATAAGTATTATGGTGGGTAAACGAATTACTATCGAGCAATTGACATAATTGAGCATAGTTATGAGAATATCGAGGTATGATCATGTATATAGGCATCACGTCCGCGACAAGTAGACCGAAACGATTCTACATCTACTACTATTACTCCAGACATCGACCGCTATCCAGCATGCATCTAGAGTATTAAGTTCATAAGAACAGAGTAATGCTTTAAGGAAGATGACATGATGTAGAGGGATAAACTCATGCAATATGATATAAACCCCATCCTTTTATCCTCGATGGCAACAATACAATACGTGTTGTTTCCCTTTCTGTCACTGGGATCGAGCACCGCAAGATGGAACCCAAAGCTAGACACTTCTCCCATTGCAAGAAAGATCAATCTAGTAGGCCAAACTAAACTAATAATTTGAAGAGACTTGCAAAGATAAACCAATCATACATAAAAGAATTCAGAGGAGATTCAAATATTGTTCATAGATAAACCTGATCGTAAACCCACAATTCATCGGATCTCGACAAACACACTGCAAAAGAAGATTACATCGAATAGATCTCCAAGGAGATCGAGGAGAACTTTTTATCGAGATCCAAAGAGAGAGAAGAAGCGATCTTGCTAATAACTATGGACCCGTAGGTCTAAAGTAAACTACACACACATCACCGGAGAGGCCATGGAGTTGATGTAGAGGCCCTCCGTGATCAATGCCCCCTCCGGCGGAGCTCCGGAAAAGGCCCCGAGATGGGATCTCTCGAGTACAAAAGGTTGCGGCAGTGGAATTAGGTTTTCGTGGTGCTCCTAGATGTTTGGGGGTACGTGGATATATATAGGAGGAAGAAGTACGTCAGTGGAGCAACGGGGGGCCCACGAGGGTGGAGGGCGTGCCCAGGGGGTACGCGCTCCCCCTGCCTCGTGGCTTCCTCCATTGTTTCTTGACGCCCAGTCCAAGTCTCCTGGATCATGTTTGTTGAGAAAATCACGTTCCCGAAGGTTTAATTCCGTTTGGACTCCGTTTGATATTCCTTTTCGGCGAAACCCTAAAATAGGCAAAGAATAGCAATTTGGGTTGGGCCTCCAGTTAGTAGGTTAGTCCAAAAAATGATATAAAAGTGTAAAATAAAGCCCATTGACATCCAAAATAGATAATATAATAGCATGGATCAATCAAAAATTATAGATACGTTGGAGACGTATCAAGCATCCCCAAGCTTAATTCCTGTTCGTCCTCGAGTAGGTAAATGATAAAAGAAGAATTTTTTATGTAGAATGCTTTCTAACATATTTCTCAACGTAATTTTTCTTTATTGTGGAATGAATGTTCAGATCCGAAAGATTCAAGATAAAAGTTTAATATTGACATAAAAATAATAATACTTCAAGCATACTAACTAAGCAATCATGTCTTCTCAAAATAACATGGCCAAAGAAAGTTATCCCTACAAAATCATATAGTCTGGCTATGCTCTATCTTCACCACACAAAATATTTAAATCATGCACAACCCCGATAACAAGCCAAGCAATTGTTTCATACTTTTTATGTTCTCAAACATTTTCAATCTTCGCACAATATATGAGCATGAGCCATGGATATAGCACTATGGTGGAATAGAATGGTGGCTGTGGAGAAGACAAAAAGGAGAAGATAGTCTCACATCAACTAGGCGTATCAATGGGCTATGGAGATTCCCATCAATAGATATCAGTGTGAGTGGGTAGGGATTGCCATGCAATGGATGCACTAGAGCTATAAGTATATGAAAGCTCAACAAAAGAAACTAAGTGGGTGTGCATCCAACTTGCTTGCTCACGAAGACCTAGGGCATTTTGAGGAAGCCCATCATTGGAATATACAAGCCAAGTTCTATAATGAAAATCTCCCACTAGTATATGAAAGTGATATCGTAAGAGACTCTCTATTATGAAGATCATGGTGCTACTTTGAAGCACAAGTGTGGAAAAAGGATAGTAGCATTGTCCCTTCTCTCTTTTTCTCTCATTTTTTATTTGGGCCTTCTTTCTTTTTTTTCCTTTTTCTTTTGAACTCTTTTTTTCGTCCGGAGTCTCATCCCGACTTGTGGGGGAATCATAGTCTCCGTCATCCATTCCTCACTTGGGACAATGCTCTAATAATGACGATCATCACACTTTATTTACTTACAACTCAAGAATTACAACTCGATATTTAGAACAAAATATGACTTTATGTGAATGCCTCCGGCGGTGTACCGGGATGTGCAATGATGCATGAGTGACATGTATGAAGAATTATGAATGGTGGCTTTGCCACAAATACAATGTCAACTACATGATCATGCAAGCAATATGACAATGATGAAGCGTGTCATAATAACGGAACGGTGGAAAGTTGCATGGAAATATATCTCGGAATGGCTATGGAAATGCCATAATAGGTAGGTATGCTGGCTGTTTTGAGGAAGGTATATGGTGGGTTTATAGTACCAGCGAAAGTTATGCAATACGAGAGAGGCTAGCAATGGTTGAAGGGTGAGAGTGCGTATAATCCATGGACTCAACATTATTAATAAAGAACTCACATACTTATTGCAAAAATCTATTAGTTATCGAAACAAAGTATTACGCGCATGCTCCTAGGGGGATAGATTGGTAGGAAAAGACCATCGCCCGTCCCCGACCGCCACTTGTAAGGAAGACAATCAATAAATAAATCATGCTCCGACTTCATCACATAACGGTTCACCATACGTGCATGCTACGGGAATCAAAAACTTCAACACATGTATTTCTCAAATTCACAACTACTCAACTAGCATGACTCTAATATCACCATCTCCATATCTCAAAACAATTATCAAGTATCAAACTGCTCATAGTATTCAATGCACTTCTATGAAAGTTTTTATATTATAGAAAATTTCCATGTTGTTATAAAGGACTCTCAAAATAATATAAGTGAAGCATGAGAGAACAATAGTTTCTATAAAACAAATCCACCACCGTGCTCTAAAAGATATAAGTGAAGCACTAGAGCAAAACCTATATAGCTCAAAAGATATAAGCGAAGGACATCGAGTATTCTAATAAATTTCAAATCATGTGAGTCTCTCTCAAAAGATGTGTACAGCAAGGATGATTGTGGTAAACTAAAAAGCAAAGACTCAAATCATACAAGACGCTCCAAGTAAAACACATATCATGTGGTGAATAAAAATATAGCCCCAAGTAAAGTTACCGATAGATGAAGATGAAAGAGGGGATGCCTTCCGGGGCATCCCCAAGCTTAGGCTTTTTGGTGTCCTTGAATTTTACCTTGGGGTGCCATGGGCATCCCCAAGCTTAGGCTCTTGCCACTCCTTGTTCCATAATCCATCAAATCTTTACCCAAAACTTGAAAACCTCACAACACAAAACTCAAAATAGAAAATCTCGTGAGCTCCGTTAGAGAAAGAAAAGAAAACACCACTTCGAGGTACTGTAATGAACTCATTATTTATTTATATTGGTGTTAAACCTACTGTATTCCAACTTCTCTATGGTTTATATACTCTTTTACTAGCCATAGATTCATCAAAATAAGCAAACAACACACAAAAACAGAATCTGCCAAAAACAGAACAGTCTGTAGTAATCTGTAGCTAACGCAACTTCTGGAACCCCAAAGATTCCAAAATAAATTTATGGACGTGAGGAATTTATCTATTAATCATCTTCAAAAACAATTAACTAAGCATCACCTTCCAAATAAAAATGGCTGCGATTCTCGTGAGCGCTAAAGTTTCTGTTTTTTACAGCAAGATCCAAAAGACTTTCCCCAAGTCCTCCCAACAGTTCTACTTGGCACAAACACTAATTAAACACAAAAAATACAAACAAAACAGAGGATAGATAAATTATTTATTACTAAACAGTATCAAAAACCAAGGAATAAAAATAAAATTGGGTTGCCTCCCAACAAGCGCTATCGTTTAACGCCCCTAGCTAGGCATAAAAGCGAAGGTAGATCTAGGTATTGCCATTTTTGGTATGCAATCCACAAGTGGCTCTCATAATAGATTCATATGGTAATTTAATTTTATTTCTAGGAAAGTGTTCCATTTCCTTCCTTAATGTAAATTGGAATTTAATATTCCCTTCCTTCATATCAATAATTGCACCAATCGTTCTAAGGAACGGTCTACCAAGAATAATAGGACATGAAGGATTGCAATCTATATCAAGAACAATGAAATCTGCGGGCACATAGTTCCTATTTGCAACAATAAGAACATCATTAATTCTACCCATAGGTTTCTTAATAGTGGAATCCGCAATGTGCAAGTTTAAAGAACAATCATCAAAATCACGGAAACCTAGCAAATCACACAAAGTTTTTGGAATCGTGGAAACACTAGCACCCAAATCACACAAAGCATAGCACTCATGATCTTTAATTTTAATTTTTATTGTAGGTTCCCACTCATCATAAAGTTTTCTAGGGATAGAAAATTCCAACTCAAGTTTTTCTTCATAAGATTGCATCAAAGCATCAATGATACGTTTAGTAAAAGCTTTATTTTGACTATGAGCACGGGGAGAATTTAGCACGGATTGCAACAAGGATATACAATCTATCAAAGAGAAATTATCATAATTAAATTCCTTGAAACACTAGTAGAAAAAGGGGCTATGGTCCAGGCCGCCTCAGCCCATTAGTCCCGGTTCAGTCTTGAACCGGGACCAATGTGGGCATGGGTCCCGGTTCGTGAGCCTAGGGGGCCGGCCGGGCCACGTGGGCCATTGGTCCCGGTTTGTATGGACCTTTTGGTCCCGGTTGGTGGGATGAACCGGGACCAAAGGGCCTCCCTCCTGGCCCACCACCATTGGTCCCGGTTTTTGGCATGAACCGGGACCAAAGGCTCCCCTTTAGTCCCGGTTCATGCCACAAACCGGGACCAATGAATTGCCTATATACACCCCCTCACGCAAGAGCAGAGCACAATGCTCTGTTTTTTCTGGCCGAGGGGGAGAGGCCTTTGTGGTGCTCTAGCTCACCTCCTATGCACATGAGGTGTTCGATGGAATGCCCGAGCCACACTACTTAAGCTTTCTCCTCTCGAAGCTCGACCTCCAAGCTCCATTTTCCTCGAGATTTGTCTAGATTTAGCGGTCCGTCACGCCCCGTCCCCGTCTTCACCGCCGTCGATCACCCGCGCCAATCTCATCACCGACACCACCGTGGTGAGCCTCTTGTTCTTATCTTCTTTCTGAAAGGAAAAATATTCTTACTTGTATGTTTAGATAGATACTTGTATCATTTTCTTACATTTATTATTGCATCTTATATAGTGCGATGGTTTTGGTATCCGCCCCCGTCGGCCCTCGTCCTGTCTATGATTCGGATGTGGTATGTATATTATCTTTATAACTATTGGTTCATTTATTGTTTATGAAAATTATGCCGACCAACGTGACATAGATTTTATTTATCTAGGATATATGTGAATCGGAAATGCCAATCGACCCTATTGTCGAGAGGTTAAATTTAGTTGAAGAAGAAAACAATTTGTTGAAGGAAAAAATAAAAAAAAATTGAGGAGGAGAAGATGATATTGGAGTTGCATGTTGCGGATGTCGTCGATGATCACAAGATCAAGATGGATGCAATGCGCTTGAAGATTAGAAAGATTAGAAAATATGCCATTCATACCGAGGCTTGGTATCATTATGCCGTTGGATCAATTGTTACCTTGGTTGCGATTATGATCGCATTTGTTTTCGCATTGAAATGTTTTACATAGTTTCAATGTATGGTTTAATTAATTAGATGCTCTGGAGAGCTATATGTTGTTAGATGAGAACTATGTATGTACTTTGGTTTTAATGTGATGATGAACTTCTATTAATTTGGACACTTAATTATATATAATGCACGCAGATGAACCGGCAATGGATGTGCGGTGACAGACACACCAGCGAGTACATTAAGGGCGTGCATGAGTTTCTCGATGCGGCTGAGGCAAACAAGCAGAATGGTTTTATGTGTTGTCCATGCACTGAATGTGGGAATACGAGGTCTTACTCTAACCGGAAAATCCTTCACTCCCACCTGCTTTACAAGGGTTTCATGCCACACTATAATGTTTGGACGAGGCACGGAGAAATAGGGGTTATGATGGAAGACGGCGAAGAAGAAGAGTATGATGACAACTATGTGCCCCCTGAATACGGTGATGCTGCAATGGGGGGAGCTGGTGAAGATCAAGAGGAACCAGACGATGTGCCCAATGATGCTGCCACGGGTGAAGCTGCTGAAGATCAAGAGGAACCAGACGATGTGCCCGATGATGATGATCTCCGCCGGGTCATTGTCGATGCAAGGACGCAATGCATTAGTCAAAAGGAGAAGCTGAAGTTCGATCACATGTTAGAGGATCACAAAAAAGGGTTATACCCCAATTGCGAAGATGGCAACACAAAGCTCGATACCGTACTAGAATTGCTACAGTGGAAGGCAGAGAATGTTGTGGCTGACAAAGGATTTGAGAAGCTACTGAAAATATTGAAGAAGAAGCTTCCAAAGGATAACGAATTGCCCGACAGTACATACGCAGCAAAGAAGGTCATATGCCCTCTAGGATTGGAGGTGGAGAAGATACATGCATGCCCTAATGACTGCATCCTCTACCGCGGTGCATACAAGGATTTGAACGCATGCCCGGTATGCGGTGCGTTGCAGTATAAGATCAGACGAGATGACCCCGGTGATGTTGACGGCGAGCCCCTCAGGAAGAGGGTCCCTGCAAAGGTGATGTGGTATGCTCCTATAATACCACGGTTGAAACGTCTGTTCAGAAACGAGGAGCATGCCAAGTTGATGCGATGGCACAGTGAGAACCGAAAGAAAGATGGGAAGTTGAGAGCACCCGCTGACGGGTCGCAGTGTAGAAAAATCGAGAGAAAGTACTGGGATGAGTTTGCAAAGGACCCAAGGAATGTATGGTTTGCTTTAAGCGCGGATGGCATTAATCCTTTCGGGGAGCAGAGCAGTAATCACAGCACCTGGCCCGTGACTCTATGTATGTATAACCTTCCTCCTTGGATGTGCATGAAGCGGAAGTTCATTATGATGCCAGTTCTCATCGAAGGCCCTAAGCAACCCGGCAACGAAATTGATGTGTACCTAAGGCCATTAGTTGAAGAACTTTTACAGCTGTGGAATGGAGACGGTGTACATACGTGGGATGAGCACAGACAGGAGGAATTTAACCTTAAGGCGTTGCTGTTCGTGACCATCAACGATTGGCCCGCTCTCAGTAACCTTTCAGGACAGACAAACAAAGGATACCACGCATGCACGCACTGTTTAGATGACACTGAAAGTATATACCTGGACAAATGCAGGAAGAATGTGTACCTGGGCCATCGTCGATTTCTTCCGACCAACCATCAATGTCGAAAGAAAGGCAAGCATTTCAAAGGCGAGGCAGATCACCGGAAGAAGCCCGCCATGCGCACCGGTGATCACGTGCTTGCTATGGTCAATGATTTACCCTACGTCATCTTTGGAAAGGGTCCCGGTGGACTAGCTGTTCCGAATGACACTGAGGGACCCGCACCCATGTGGAAGAAGAAATCTATATTTTGGGACCTACCCTACTGGAAAGACCTAGAGGTCCGCTCCTCAATCGACGTGATGCACGTGACGAAGAACCTTTGCGTGAACCTCCTAGGCTTCTTGGGCGTGTATGGGAAGACAAAAGATACGCCGGAGGCACGGGAGGACCTGCAATGTTTGCACGAAAAAGACGACATGCCTCCGAAGCAGTATAAAGGTCCTGCCAGCTACGCTCTTACGAAAGAAGAGAAAGAAATCTTCTTTGAATGCCTGCTTAGTATGAAGGTCACGACTGGCTTCTCATCGAATATAAAGGGAATAATAAATATGCCAGAGAAAAAGTTTCAGAACCTAAAGTCTCATGACTGCCACATGATTATGACGCAACTGCTTCCGGTTGCATTGAGGGGGCTTTTACCGGAAAACGTCCGATTAGCCATTGTGAAGCTATGTGCATTCCTCAATGCAATCTCTTAGAAGGTGATCGATCCAGAAATGGTACCAAGGCTAAGGAGTGATGTGGCGCAATGTCTTGTCAGTTTCGAGCTGGTGTTCCCACCATCCTTCTTCAATATCATGACGCACGTCCTAGTTCATCTAGTCGACGAGATTGTCATCCTAGGGCTCGTATTTCTACACAATATGTTCCCCTTTGAGAGGTTCATGGGAGTCCTAAAGAAATATGTCCGTAACCGCGCTAGGCCAGAAGGAAGCATCTCCATGGTACGAATTCAGCAAAGGCCTTCCAAATAGCGATATTCGGAAGGCTCTTGCTGAACTTTGTACCAAAAAGCGAATTATCCTATCTGGGACTCCGTTCCAGAACAACTTTGAAGAGCTTCCTACCATCATGCACATGTTACTTTCGCCTAATGATGAAGACATGGTTTTGTTGAATCCTTTGACACTGGGCAACCTCCCGACCCCAAGGCGATCCTCTCGAACATGAGAGGAAGAAGAGGATAAAAAAAGAAGAGGAAGAAGAAGAAAAAAGAGGAGAAGAAAGAATAGAGGAGTTCTTCTCCTCTATTCTTTCTTCTCCTCTTTTTTTCTTCTTCTTCCTCTTTTTTTATCGGGAACGAGGGTCATCGAGGGACATATATAGATGTAGTGTCGTCGTTGTCGATATATACCCCCTCCCGATGGCTTACTATGATTAGGTAGCTAGTTCTACGTTTGGCACTAATATATCCATCTGTCATGTTTGAATAATAATTGCCATGTTGTAAATATTTGTAGAAACTATGGACACCGCCCTAGACGAAGCAAGAAAAGAAGCGTTGTTGAGGGAGATAATCGCAGAAGGAAGTGATGCCGTCTCGTACTATCTCAACGATATCATCGATGGTCCGGAAGGAGAGGGTGAACAAGCTGGCTACGGTGACCTAATGCCGGTGCAAGAAGAAGAACATGAGGACGGCGCCGGTGACCCAATGCCGGTGCAAGAAGGAGAAAGTGATGATGGCTCCGGTGACCAAACCGAGTCCGGCCAGGTATATATATTAGTTAAGCCTATGCTGACTAGCTGATTGATGCATTCATTGTTTTGGTATGTACACATATTAATTAAGTCTTTGTTCTTTTTTCTAGCCCTCCTGATGGAGCACAACTTCGGTAAAGAGATGAGGCCCGAAGAAAAAGTTGAGCTCGGATGAAAAGCTTGAGATCACAGCAATCGCGCCCGACGGCCAACCTATTGAACCCCTCCGGACAAAGAGGGCATTTGTTGCTCAGTGCGGGGTTCTGGTTAGGGACAAGATCCCGATAAGCATCCTGCAATGGTTTAAGCCGGCTACAGAAGACCCTGAGGTGTCTTATGTCAATGATATGCAGAAAAATGATCTTTGGACTGAGCTCAAGTCAAATTTCACCCTACCGCCAGAGGATAATCCAGAGAACCCAATTAAAGAGAAATTAATCAAGTCTTTTGCTCTGAAGAGGATGGCAGATCTATTCAGGAGGTGGAAGAAAGAGCTCAATAGGTTTGTCGATAAAAAAGAGACACCTGAATTCAAGGGCAGATATGAGAAGATCAAAGATCACTGGCCCGCATTTATGGCCTACAAGACATCGGAAAAGAGTAAGAAGATGTCGGTGACAAACAAGCAGAATGCCGCGAAGAAGAACCTTCACCATCGCACGGGGTCAGGTGGCTACCTCGTAGCCTGGCCTAAGTGGTCCAAGGTTGAGAATGATCTGGTTCATAAAGGGATCAGACCAGAGACATATAACTGGCCAGACCGTTGCCGGACTTGGTTCTTCGGGGCTGGCGGAACCTTGGACCCTGAAACAGGGGGATGCATTTGGACGAACGAACAAATGGACATACCAGTCAGTAAGCTTAAGCACTATATCGACGCAGCGCAGGAAGGGACGTTCTTTCCAGACAGAGAGCACGACGAGCTCACAATGGCCCTCGGGAATCCTGAGCACCCTGGACGGACACGAGGCACGCCAGGCTCCGTTCCGTGGAAGGTTGGGTTTTCGGACGCAGGCGGTTACAAATCCCATGAGAGGAGGAAAAAAGTGCAGCAGACCGAACTGCAGGCGCTGCACGCAAGGGTACAAGCGATAGAGGAACGAGAAGCAAATCGCAGCAAACGTACTACCGAAGCCTCCCCCGAAGCTACCCCGCCATCTCAGCGCAGAAGCAGCGTGGCTTCCACCGAGCAGCTTCAGCTGCAGCATGCCTTGACGGCTCCTGCCAGCTATCCTATGGATGCTATAACGGAGTCTCAAAATTGCCACCTTATGACGCAATGGATGAATTTGAAGGTCAAGGCGGCTGTTGGCTCTGTTTATCCTACTGAACCCGGCGCAACTTTTCACTGCATGTCGATTCCAGAAGGATATGCTAGGGTGATGGTGGATGAGATAACGGAGGGATTTGAGGACCTCCAGCTTGACCACCCTACCGGTGAAGGGGAGACTCGGCTGGGGTCTGCTCTGAAGACTCCATGCCTATGGCGGAAGGACCTCATCAACCTTCCGAACTGGACGCCTCCGCCTCCTCCTCCTCCTCCGGCGAGTCAGGGCACTCCGCCTCCTCCACCGCCTCCTCCTCCGGCGAGTGACGATCAGGGCCCTCGGCCGGCTCCTTCTCCGGCGCGTGGCGGCACTCCGCCTCCGTCTCCGCCTGCGCCGACGCGCCCAAGCAGCCAACCTCCTCCTTCTCCGCCTCGTCAGCAAGGGCAGAAGAGACCTGCCGCCGCTCTAGCTGCTCCGGCGAGTCGTAGTCCTTCTCCTCCGCCTCTTAAGCAAGTAAAGAAGACAACCGCTTCGTCTGCTCGGTCGGCGTCTAGTAGTACAACCAGAGGCGGGAGGACATACAGATTCGGTCCTTCTCTGAAGACTCCAGAGAAGTTACCATACGAGAGGACCCAGGAGGAGAACGCCGAGATCGCGCGAGAAGAAGTGAGGAAATTCTTTGAAGGGGTGAAAGCAAAGAAACATCCACCTCCGGAGGAGAAGGTAGATGGGGTGAAAGTGAAGCCCACTCTGGCTGCCCTGACAAAACCACCAAAGTCTGATCCGCCGAAAGGAAACTATGACCGCATTATTGGAAAGGAATTTGCCGAAGCGGAGCAGTCGGGAACTACTGTCAGTGATGAAAGGCTGAAAAAACGACGAGCTGGGAAACAAATTGCCCAGCTCGGCAAACAAGTGAAGCAATCATGCCCCCCGCTCAAGGTGACTAGCCACAACGTCGCTAATGATCCGAGGATGGTGCCCGGTTATAATAATCTTGTAGATTACCTGCCGGACGAAGTACATTATGAACCCATGGACATGCGGATGCAAAGATACGAGTATTGGGAAGCCTCTCATCAAAGATGAAAGATCTCTATCAACGATGATGCGAAGATTGCATGATTGGTACTTGAAAATCTGCAGAGACTTTGGGGGGAGGAGTACTTTGTATGTGAGAGTTAAAAAGGAGCATGACCTCGTTGGAATTGATCTGTTGCCTGTTACATTTGAGGAGTTCTATCAGTTTTTCAATCAATTGGCCCTCGATAAAACAACGATCGCCTACTACTGTCTGTAAGTAGTACTACTTCTGTTATTAAGTTTCTCTATATAGCTTAGCTCTTTCATTGCATGTATTTATAATCATCCTCACTATATTATGCAGATTGAAGATCGTCGAATTGAAGAAAAGACAAGTCGGTGATATTGGGTTCATTAACACATATCTCATAGATGCAACTGAGGTTAAACTTCATGCCGCAGCTACCGAGGCCAACATGCTACAATCGTTCGTAATAAATCAAAACAAAGATATAATACTCTTTCCTTACAACTTCAAGTGAGTGTTACTATCTTGTGCGTATTCGGTTTCCCTTATATATTAGTCAAGGTTATAGTAATGTAATTCATGAGTTATGCATGCGTGTGCAGTTTCCACTATATTCTCCTAGAGATTAAGCTTGAGCAGGGACTAGTAACCGTCTTAGACTCAAGACGAAAAGATCCCCAGGACTATGCAGACATGACTGAAATCCTCAAGAAGTAAGTTAAATCGATCATTATCCACCATATCAGCAACTTTGTTCATTTCCTGATATCAAGTAATTGTTTTCTTTGTCCGGCAGGGTTTGGAGAAAATTCACCAAAAAAGTTCCGGGACTGCCGAAGGAGCTGGAATTTAGACACCCGAAAGTAAGTACTATAGTAGCATGTTCCGCGCATCTCCTAGTGATTCAAGCGCTAGTTTCATCAATACCATTTAGCATTCTTGCTTATCAGTTTGATTGACCTCTATTTCTTGTAAAGTGGTTGTGGCAGGAACAAGGGAATGATTTCTGTGGATACTACATCTGCGAGTCCATCCGCCACACGACGTGTGAGCGGGGCGGGTACTCTAATGAAAAATATGAAGTACGTAAATAACAATATTCACAATTTTATTTTATTACCATCATTTGTGTTGAGTTTCATTCATTCATATATATATATATATATGTATTGACCCCCTTCTTCAAATTAGATGTTTCGGAAGCGGGATGAACTCCTAGCACCAGCTCGCATGCGAGCAATTCAAGAGGAATTGGCGGCATTCTTTCTTGACCACGTGATCCCTGAAGACGGAGAATTCTATGTTAAACCTGAGTCCGTATGATTATATTTGTAAGAGATAATTACTGTATATATGTAGCCGGTACTGTCAGATAGATATACGAGAACTTGTTGTTCGACCAATCTCTCGGAGAAGGAGAGGTGGTCGATATCACTTCTCTCTGTATGCATATATGTTCATGACGATCTTCTGTTTCCTTCGTTTGCTTTACTAGCTAGCCAGCGTGTCTAGTCCTCTCTATACGTATGTATAGTATGTAGCGTCGACCAAGCACGGACATAAGAGAGGACACTTCTCTATATTAATTATAGCTAGCTAACACAATATATGAAACACCTAAATTAACCCCCCAAAACCCCCAACCCCCCCCTTTCAAAAAAAAACAAAAACCCTAGCCACAGAAATGCTGACGCGTGGATGCCTATTGGTCCCGGTTGGTGCCACCAACCGGGACCAAAGGGTCTCCTGACTGGGCTCTGCACACTGCCCACGTGGATGGGCTTTAGTCCTGGTTCTGGATTGAACCGGGACTAAAGGTGGGAGGTATTAGTACCGACACTTTAGTCCCGGTTCAGGAACCGGGACTAAAGGCCCTTACGAACCGGGACTATAGGCCCTTTTTCTACCAGTGAAATCCAAAATAGTGGGTTCATTGATATTTAAAGTTTTGACCTCTTCAATCCTACTTTTACCAATTTTTGCATCAAGATCTAAAAACTCCGAATTTTTGGAACGCCTTCTATGTAAAGGTGGCTCATCTTCACTCCCATCATTATCAAGATTCATATTGCAAAACAAAGATTTAATAGGAGACACATCAATAACTTTTAGATCTTCATCTTTTTTTCATATAAAAATTCTGGCTTAGCGGCCATATTATTAACTAAGGTGGCCTAATTTTCCGAAACTTCAGCAATTAGTTTTTCGAGATGAGCAATCTGAGATTTCAAACCATAAAATTCTTTAGACATATCATCGAGCTCTTTATTCAAATAACCCATAAAGCTTTTTTGTTCCTTAAGCTCGTTCCTAAAGAAATTATTATGCTCAAATTGTATAGCCATAAAACTCCTGATGTTGCTTTCGATCTCTTCTAACCTTTTAAGGTGAAG
The DNA here is from genome assembly GCA_034509565.1 of Triticum monococcum. Classification (NCBI taxonomy): domain Eukaryota; kingdom Viridiplantae; phylum Streptophyta; class Magnoliopsida; order Poales; family Poaceae; genus Triticum; species Triticum monococcum. The sequence continues at coordinate 152,408,677 of CM067843.1, read as the reverse complement.
ATCACCAAATCTAGGTAGAGTCATCGTGATAAGCAAGCAATCCAACACACAAGCAAACCAGAAAGGCAAATAGGGAAAGAGAAGGGGAACGGAGAGAGAGAGGGCGAATAAAACGGCAAGGGTGAAGTGGGCGAGAGGAAAACGAGAGGCAAATGGCCAATAATATAATGCGAGTGATAAGAGTTTGTGATGGGTACTTGGTATGTCTTGACTTGTCAACGGCACCAGAAATGACTCATTGTTGGGAGTCAAATCTTGACTTGACTTGGCACGAATCTCCCCGGCAACAGCGCCAGAAATCCTTCTTGCTACCTCTTGAGCACTGCGTTGGTTTTCCCTTGAAGAGGAAAGGGTGATGTAGCAAAGTAGCATAAGTATTTCCCTCAGTTTTTGAGAACCAAGGTATCAACCCAGTAGGAGATCACGCTCAAGTCCCACGCACCTACACTAACAAATAAGAACCTCGCAACCAACGCGATAAAGGGGTTGTCAATCCCTTCACGGTCACTTACGAGAGTGAGATCTAATAGATATGATAAGATAATATTTTTGGTAGTTTTATGATAAAAAGAAATAAAGATGCAAAGTAAAATAAAAGCAATAGAAATAACTAAGTATTGGAAGATTAATATGATGAAAGATAGACACAGGGGCCATAGGTTTCACTAGTGGCTTCTCTCAAGAGCATAAGTATTACGGTGGGTAAACGAATTACTGTCGAGCAATTGACAGAATTGAGCATAGTTGTGAGAATATCTAGGTATGATCATGTATATAGGCATCACGTCTGCGACAAGTAGACCGAAAAGATTCTACATCTACTACTATTACTCCAGACATCGACCGCTATCCAGCATGCATCTAGAGTATTAAGTTCATAAGAACAGAGTAATGCTTTGAGGAAGATGACATGATGTAGAGGGATAAACTCATGCAATATGATATAAACCCCATCTTTTTATCCTTGATGGCAACAATACAATACGTGTTGTTTCCCTTTCTATCACTGGGATCGAGCACCGCAAGATTGAACCCAAAGCTAAACACTTCTCCCATTGCAAGAAAGATCAATCTTGTAGGCCGAACTAAACTGATAATTTGAAGAGACTTGCAAAGATAAACCAATCATACATAAAAGAATTCAGAGGAGATTCAAATATTGTTCATAGATAAACCTGATCATAAACCCACAATTCATCGGATCTCGACAAACACACCGCAAAAGAAGATTACGTCGAATAGATCTCCAAGAAGATCGAGGAGAACTTTGTATTGAGATCCAAAGAGAGAGAAGAAGCCATCTAGCTAATAACTATGGACCCGTAGGTCTGAAGTAAACTAATCACACAACACAGGAGAGGCCATGGAGTTGATGTAGAGGCCCTCCGTGATCAATGCCCCCTCTAGCGAAGCTCCGAAAAGGGCCGCGAGATGGGTTCTCTCGGGTACAGAAGGTTGCGGTGGTGGAATTAGGTTTTCGTGGTGCTCCTGGATGTTTGGGGGTACGTGGATATATATAGGACGACGAAGTACGTCGGTGGAGCAACGAGGGGCCCATGAGGGTGGAGGGCGCATCCACGGGGCTAGGTGCGCCCCCTGCCTCGTGGCTTCCTCCGTTGTTTCTTGACGCCCACTCCAAGTCTCCTGGATCACGTTTGTTGAGAAAATCACGTTCCCGAAGGTTTCATTTCATTTGGACTCCGTTTGATATACCTTTTCGGCGAAACCCTAAAATAGGCAAAAAACAGCAATTTGGGCTGGGCCTCCGGTTAGTAGGTTAGTCCCAAAAATGATATAAAAGTGTAAAAAAGCCCATTGACATCCAAAATAGATAATATAATAGCATGGAGCAATCAAAAATTATAGAAACGTTGGAGACGTATCAATACTTTATTAGATATGGTGCGATCTATGATGTCTCTTACCGATTTACCACTATCCTTTTTGGGGTTATGCTTTAGAGACGGATGCATTCACGTTAAATAGGGCACCATCTAAATCCGTTGAGACGACACCAAATGAACTGTGGTTTAACAAGAAACCTAAGCTGTCATTTCTTAAAGTTTGGGGCTGTGATACTTATGTGAAAAAGCTTCAACCTGATAAGCTCGAACCCAAATCGGAGAAATGTGTCTTCATAGGATACCCAAAAGAAACTGTTTGGTATACCTTTGATACGTCTCCAACGTATCTATAATTTTTGATTGCTCCATATTGTATTATCTACTGTTTTGGCCAATACTGGGCTTTATTATCCACTTTTATATTATTTTTGGGACTAACCTATTAACCGGAGGCCCAACCCAGATTTGTTGTTTTATGCCTATTTCAGTGTTTTGAAGAAAAGGAATATCACATGGAGTCGAAACGGAACGAAATCAACTGGAGAAGTTATTTTTGGAAGGAAACACACCTGATGGACTTGGACCCCACGTCAGAAGATACGGGAGCTGCCCACGAGGGTGGGGGGCGCGCCCACCCAACTAGGGCGCGCCCCCTGCCTTGTGGGGCCCCCGTGGCTCCCCTGACGTGCTTCTTCTGCCTATATAACTCCATATACCCTAAAACTTCCAGAACAGAGATTAGATCAGGAGTTCCGCCGCCAGAAGCCTCCGTAGCCACCAAAAACCAATCTAGACCCGTTCCGGCACCCTGCCGGAGGGGGCAATCCTTCTCCCGTGGCCATCTTCATCATCTTGATGCTCTCCATGAAGAGGAGGGAGTAGTTCTCCCTCGGGGCTGAGGGTATGTACCAGTAGCTATGTGTTTGATCTCTCTCTCTCTCTCTCTCGTGTCCTTGAGGTGATACAATCTTGATGTATCGCGAGCTTTGCTATTATATTTGGATCCTATGATGTTTCTTCCCCCTCTACTCTCTTGTAATGAATTGAGTTTCCCCTTTGAAGTAATCTTATCGGATTGAGTCTTTAAAGATTGAGAACACTTGATGTATGTCTTGGTGATCAACTTGCGGGTTTCGTGACATTGGGAACATATGCATAGGGGTTGGCACACATTCTCGTCGTGATTCTCCAGTAGAAACTTTGGGGCACTCTTTGAGGTCCTTTGTGTTGGTTGAATAGATGAATCTGAGATTGTGTGACGCATCTCGTACAATCATACCCATGGATACTTGAGGTGACATTCGAGTATCTAGGTGACATTAGGGTTTTGGTTGATTTGTGTCTTAAGGTGTTATTCTAGTACGCACTCTAGGGCTGTTTGTGACACCTATAGGAATAGCCCAACGGATTGATTGGAAAGAATAACTTTGAGGTGGTTTCGTACCCTACCATAATCTCTTTGTTCGTTCTCCGCTATTAGTGACTTTGGAGTGACTCTTTGTTGCATGTTGAGGGATAGTTATGTGATCCAATTATGTTAGTATTGTTGAGGGAACTTACACTAGTGAAAGTATGAACCCTAGGCCTTGTTTCAACGCATTGCAATACCGTTTAGGCTCACTTTTATCACTTGCTACCTTGTTGTTTTTATTATTTAAGATTACAAAAGCCTTTATCTACTATCCATATACCACTTGTATCACCATCTCTTCGCCGAACTAGTGCACCTATGCAATTTACCATTGTATTGGGTGTGTTGGGGACACAAGAGACTCTTTGTTATTTGGTTGCAGGGTTGCTTGAGAGAGACCATCTTCATCCTACGCCTCCTACAGATTGATAAACCTTAGGTCATCCACTTGAGGGAAATTTGCTACTTTCCTACAAACCTCTGCACTTGGAGGCCCAACAACGTCTACAACAAGAAGGTTGTGTAGTAGACATCAAGCTCTTTTCTGGCGCCGTTGCCGGGGAGGTGAGTGCTTGAAGGTATATCTTTAGATCTTGCAATCGAGTCTTTTAGTTTCTTGTTTTATCACTAGTTTTGTTTATAAAAGAAAATTACAACAAAATGGAATTGAGTTTGTTTCATATGCTTCACCTTTTTAATATCTTTCGTGAGTGTGATGGAAAGGAAAATTGTGCTCAAGTACTAGAAGAAGAAATCTATAAAATGTTTGGCACTAAATCTTTGAATGATGAGCATGATTGCAATTTTGTTAGTATGAATTCTTTGAATACCCATGATGATAATGATGGTTGCACTAGTTATGATAAAAATGCCTCCTATAAACATTTCAATTTTTGTGGAGTGCATGTTTGCAAGAACACACCAAATAGGGAAGACAGATATTGCAAGGGGCATAAGTACTTAGAAACCAAATTGTTGCAAGAAGAGCTACATGAATGTGCTGAAAGATTCAATATTTTTCGTGCCCCTTGTGAACTTTGCAATGAACATGGTCATTTAAAGCTCCAATGCTATTTGTTTCATGATCAAGTCGTGTCCAAACATTGTGATAATTTGATTACCCTTGAGCATCATAAAGAGCTTAGCCTTCTTTTGGGTTATGAAGAAATGAAACATATAACTGAGGGTATTCCAAAGTTTAATCTTGATAGAGTTCTTATTTTTCATCTAGAGAATATTTATATGTATTGTGCGGTGAATTGCATTGAAAATCCTTATATTGCCAATTACATAAAGAAAAGAAAACAAATAGAGGATGAAGAGAATACTAATGAAAGGGAAGAGACTTCCCAATATCCTCCTATTATTTCTTATGATGAATCAGGTAACGAGGAGGAGCCTCTTATTCAACCAATCTCATTAATAAGGAGCTCCAAAAAGACGATTGAACCCACACATGATGTGGTGAAGAAGAAGAAAAGAAAAAGGAAGAGAGGTAAAAAGGTATCTCTCCCAAATAAAATTTCTTCTATTATTGATGTGCCTCATGAAAATGATACACTTGATGATGATCTCATTATGCCTATTGCTTGTTGTGATGATTATGATTGGGAAGATAATGATACCCCTTATGATCTTGAAAATCTTTTTGGCACTTTCTTGGAAGAATATAATAATTGCTATACTATTGGTGCTATCCATACTATTAATGATGAGAGTGATTATGCTTATGATATGAAAAGGACCAAGCTTGGGGATGCTATGTTTGACGAAGATGATGTTTTTGAGAATATATTTGCTGCAATTAATGTTTGTGCCAAGCTTGGGGAAGCTATGATTAATGAAGGTGATATTTTTAGTCTCCCAAGTTTTGATATGCAAGTTTATAATGATGACAGCATGCCTCCTACTTATGATGATTATTGTGATGATACTTATGCTATAAAAAGTAGTGATTATATTTACAAAACTTATCATGATTATGATTACCCCTTCTCTGAACATTACTCTTTTAATGTGGAAACAATTTATAGTATTCGAGTTTCCTATGATACTCCCACTATTCCGAATGAGAAGAATTTTGCCTATGTGGAGAGTAGTAAATTTTCTATGCTCGTAGATCATGAAAAGAATGCTTTATGTGATGGTTATATTGTTAAATTCATTAATGATGCTACTGAAAATTATTATGATGGAGGAATATATGCTTGTAGGAATTGCAATAATATCAAGCTTCCTCACTATGTGCTTAAAATTTTGAAGTTATGCTTGTTTTACCTTCCTATGCAAGTTGATTCTTGTTCCCATAAGTTGTTTGCTCACAAAATACCTATGCATAGGAAGTGGGTTAGACTTAAATGTGCTAGTCATATTCTTCATGATGCTCTCTTTATATTTCAATTCTTATCTTTTATGTGAGCATCGTTGAAATCATCATGCCTAGCTAGGGGCGTTAAACGATAGCGCTTGTTGGGAGGCAACCCAACTTTACTTTTGTTCCTTGATTTTTTCTCCTGTTTAGTAATAAATAATTCATCTAGGCTCTGTTTAGATGTGTTTTTATGCTTTTAAGTAGTGTTTGTGCCAAGTAGAACCTTTGGGAAGACTTTGGGAAAGTCTTGTTGATCATGCTGTAAAAAACAGAAACTTTAGCGCTCACGAGAATTGCTGCCATTTTTATTTGGAGAGCGATATTTAGTTAATTCTTTTTGCAGATGATTAATAGATAAATTCCTCAGGTCCAGAAATTTATTTGAGAATTTTATGAGTTCCAGAAGTATACGTTTGATTCAGATTACTACAGACTGTTCTGTTTTTGACAGATTCTGTTTTCATTGTGTTGTTTTCTTATTTTGATGAATCTATGGCTAGTAAAATAGTTTATAAAACATAGAGAAGTTGGAATACAGTATGTTTGACACCAATATAAATAAAGGATGAGTTCATTACAGTACCTTGAAGTGGTGTTTTGTTTTCTTTCGCTAACGGAGCTTACGAGTTTTCTGTTAAGTTTTGTGTTGTGAAGTTTTCAAGTTTTGGGTAAGGATTCGATGGACTACGGAATAAGGAGTGGAAAGAGCCTAAGCTTGGGGATTTCCAAGGCACCCCAAGGTAATATTCAAGGACAACCAAGAGCCTAAGCTTGGGGATGCCCCGGAAGGCATCCTCTCTTTTGTCTTCGTCCATCGGTAACTTTACTTGGAGCTATATTTTTATTCACCACATGATATGTGTTTTGCTTGGAGCGTCATTTTATTTTGGTTTGCTTGCTGTTTGAATAGAATACCAAGATCTGAAATTACTAAATGTTAGAGAGTCTTCACATAGTTGCATAATTATTCGACTACTCATTGATCTTCACTTATATCTTTCGGAGTAGTTTGTCGTTCGCTCTAGTGCTTCACTTATATATTTTAGAGCATGGTGGTAGTTTTATTTTAAAGAAATAGATGAACTCTCATGCTTCACTTATATTATTTTGAGAGTCTTAAATAGCATGGTAATTATCTTAAAATCCTAATACGCTAGGTATTCAAGAATAATAAAATTCTCTTACGAGTGTGTTGAATACTATGAGAAGTTTGATACTTGATAATTGTTTTGAGATATGGAGATGGTGATATTAGAGTCATGCTAGTTGAGTGGTTATGAATTTGAGAAATACTTGTGTTGAGGTTTGTGATTCCAGTAGCATGCACGTATGGTGAACCGTTATGTGATGAAGTCGGAGCATGATTTATTTATTGATTGTCTTCCTTATGAGTGGCGGTCGGGGATGAGCGATGGTCTTTTCCTACCAATCTATCCCCCTAGGAGCATGCGCATAATACTTTGCCTTGATAACTTGTAGATTTTTGCAATAAGTATATGAGTTCTTTATGACTAATGTTGAGTCCATGGATCATACGCACTCTCACCCTTCCACCATTGCTAGCCTCTCTAATATCGTGCACCTTTCGCCGGTATCATACACCCACCATATACCTTCCTCAAAACAGCCACCATACTTACCTATTATGGAATTTCCATAGCCATTCCAAGATATATTGCCATGCAACTTTCCACCGTCTCATTATTTTGACACGCTTCATCCTTGTCATATTGCTTGTATGACCATGTAGTTGACATCGTATTTGTGGCAAAGCCACCGTTCACAATTCTTTCATACATGTCACTCTTGAGTCATTGCACATCCCGGTACACCGCCGGAGGCATTCACATAGAGTCATATTTTGTTCTAAGTATCGAGTTGTAATTGTTGAGTTGTAAGAAAAATAAAAGTGTGATGATTATCATTATTAGAGCATTGTCCCAGTGAGGAAAGGATGATGGAGACTATGATTCCCCCACAAGTCGAGATGAGACTCCGGACGGAAAAAAGAGGCCAAAGAAGCCCAAATAAAAAAAGAAAAGAGGCCATAAAATAAGAGAAAAGGCCCAAATAAAAAAATAAAAAATGAGAGAAAAAGAGAGAAGGGACAATGTTACTATCCTTTTACCAAACTTGTGCTTCAAAGTAGCACCATGATCTTCATAGTAGAGAGTCTCTCATGTTATCACTTTCATATACTAGTGGGAATCCTTCATTATAGAACTTGGCTTGTATATTCCAATGATTCACTTCCTCAAATTGCCCTAGGTCTTCATGAGCAAGAAAGTTGGATGCACACCCACTAGTTTCTTTCGTTGAGCTTTCATACACTTATAGCTCTAGTGCATCCATTGCATGGAAATCCCTACTCACTCACATTGATATCTATTAATGGGCACCTCCATAGCCCGTTGATATGCCTAGTTGATGTGAGACTATCTTCTCCTTTTTGTCTTCTCCACAACCACCATTCTATTCCACCTACACTGCTATATCCATGGCTCACGCTCATGTATTGCGTGAAGATTGAAAAAGCTTGAGAACATCAAAAGTATGAAACAATTGCTTGGCTTGTCATCGGGGTTGTGCATGATTTAAATATTTTGTGTGGTGAAGATAGAGCATAGCCAGACTATATGATGTTGTAGGGATAACTTTCTTTGGCCATGTTATTTTGAGAAGACATGATTGCTTTGTTAGTATGCTTGAAGTATTATTATTTTTATGTCAATATGAACTTTTGTCTTGAATCTTATGGATCTGAATATTCATACCACAATTAAGAAGAATTATATTGAAATTATTCCATCTAGCATTCCACATAAAAAATTATCTTTTTTATCATTTACCTACTCGATGACGAGCAGGAATTAAGCTTGGGGATGCTTGATACGTCTCCAATGTATCTATAATTTTTGATAGCTCCATGCTATATTATCTACTATTTTGGGCAATATTGGGGTTTATTATCCACTTTTAATTATTTTTGGGACTAACGTATTAACCGGAGGCCCAGCCCAGATATGCTGTTTTATGCCTATTTCAGTGTTTTGAAGAAAAGGAATATCAGACGGAGTTGAAACGGAACGAAATCAATTGGCGAAGTTATTTTTGGAAGGAAACACACCTGATGGACTTGGACCCCATATCATAAGATACAGGAGCTGCCCACGAGGCAGGGGGCGCGGCGCGCCCCCTGCCTCGTGGGGCCCCCGTGGCTCCCCTGACGTGCTTCTGCCTATAAACTCCATATACCCTAAAACTTCCAGAACAGAGATTAGATCGGGAGTTCTGCCGCCAGAAGCCTCCGTAGCCACCAAAAACCAATCTAGACCCATTCCGGCACCCTTCCGGAGGGGGCAATCCTTCTCCGGTGGCCATCTTCATCATCCCGGTGCTCTCCATGACGAGGAGGGAGTAGTTCTCCCTCGGGGTTGAGGGTATGTACAGTAGCTATGTGTTTGATCTCTCTCTCTCTCTCTCGTGTTCTTGAGGTGATACGATCTTGATGTATCGCGAGCTTTGCTATTATATTTTGATCCTATGATGTTTCTTCCCCCCTCTATTCTCTTGTAATGAATTGAGTTTCTCCTTTGAAGTAATCTTATCGGATTGAGTCTTTAAAGATTTGAGAACACTTGATGTATGTCTTGGTGATCAACTTGCGGGTTTCGTGACATTGGGAACCTATGCATAGGGGTTGGCACACGTTCTCGTCGTGATTCTCCGGTAGAAACTTTGGGGCACTCTTTGAGGTCCTTTGTGTTGGTTGAATAGATGAATCTGAGATTGTGTGAAGCATATCGTACAATCATACCCACGGATACTTGAGGTGACATTGGATTATCTAGGTGACATTAGGGTTTTGGTTGATTTGTGTCTTAAGGTGTTATTCTAGTACGTACTCTAGGGCTGTTTGTGACACCTATAGGAATAGCCCAACGGATTGATTGGAAAGAATAACTTTGAGGTGGTTTCGTACCCTACCATAATCTCTTTGTTCGTTCTCTGCTATTAGTGACTTTGGAGTGACTCTTTGTTGCATGTTGAGGGATAGTTATGTGATCCAATTATGTTAGTATTGTTCAGGGAACTTACACTAGTGAAAGTATGAACCCTAGGCCTTGTTTCAACGCATTGCAATACCGTTTATGCTCACTTTTATCACTTGCTACCTTGCTGTTTTTATTATTTCAGATTACAAAAACCTTTATCTAGTATCCATATACCACTTGTATCACCATCTCTTCGCCGAACTAGTGCACCTATATAATTTACCATTGTATTGGGTGTGTTGGGGACACAAGAGACTCTTTGTTATTTGGTTGCAGGGTTGCTTGAGAGAGACCATCTTCATCCTACGCCTCCTACGGATTGATAAACCTTAGGTCATCCACTTGAGGGAAATTTGCTACTGTCCTACAAACCTCTACACTTGGAGGCCCAACAACGTCTACAAGAAGAAGGTTGTGTAGTAGACATCACCTTCTATCACAGATCCGAAGGCAAGATATTCGTTGCTAAGAATGGATCCTTTCTAGAGAAGGAGTTTCTGTGGCACCTCAGCTCACAGAAACCGGAACGCCCCGTATTCCAGCCCAGAGATCGAGGAGAAGTCTCTGGAATACTGCACTGCTTGACATAGAACAAATCAGCTCTTATTACAAGAATAATAATACAAGGGTCCGAAGTTACAAAGAAGCACATCAGCACGGTGACACTACGCCTGCGATACTACACTTGCTCTATGCTAGAAGTGGAACAACTCGTAGCAGCGGAATACTTCTAGCAGCGGAACAATGACGAAGGTGGTGAACTCCACTCCGCAGGGACTCTGCCTGGGACACGATCTAGCTCGCACGCATGGCAGCCATCGACAAGCAATCAAGCAATCATGGCATCACCTGCAATCTGGCATGACACGCCTGGTCAGTACATTGAATGTACTCGCAAGCTCAGAACAACCTTAAAATCAAGGCAAGACAATAACATAGCATTGTACAGGTTAATTAAATTATCAACTATTATGATGAAACAACTACTAAACATGGTATGAAACTGATACAATACTGATAAATCACCATCTCAGATCTCCATCACCATTTCTCTCTTGGCTAACCGACCAAGCAATATACCATCTCGATCACCTCGTGATCCAAACCAAACGGTGATCATTCCGGCGATCACTACCATGACCAACACTTGGTCTCAACCGTGATCCTTCTGGCGATCACTACCATGACCAACACTTGGTCTCCAACATCATCATCAACATCCTGCCAATCTGTACTGCTCAACATATCAACATATAAATATACCACCGATAAGTCATTCCGTCATGTGAGTGTTGATCGAATGGTGTGACCTAGTACGAACCCTTGCCCATGACCGAGGACGCGACTATCGATTGATTTTAATACACTCTGCAGAGGTAGTGCACTTTACCCACACCACGGAACCCATGGCCTCGCACTCCCATTCGGGTGGACCAACGGCGCTCTGACAAAACCGATCTACTGCCATGACACTCTCCCGCCACTCCGACCAACACCCCTTTTGGGTTCAGTCCTGGGTGGCCCATGCCTACCAAAGGTCTTATGGCCACCGCCGTGGCCAAAACGTCCCTCATGGGGACCATGCACATAACAACAACAACGTGCACACAAGGCTTATGTCCGCCTACCTGATCAGGGTAGTGCGCACCCATAGCCTTCCCTAGTTGGAGGCACCGGTGAGAGGGACGACAATAGACCGCATTAGGGCCTTCCCATAAAGGCAAATGTGGTTGCACTGGAAAAGCCCGGTTCGGTGGCACCTGTGATGAAGCTATGTACCTAGGGTAGGGTCATAGACCTGACCTAGACATCCTCCCCTAGGACATCACCCTAAAGCCAGGATCATTCAAAGGGTACCATCATCCACTTGACCAGAGACATTCCACTCGGAAGAATCAATGCCACTCGACCATCGCAGAAGTCACTCGACGGACAGAAGAGCTAAAGCCACTCTACATGAGCAACATTCGGGCATTTACTTATAGGCTTAATTGTCATTTATAGCACTTTAGTGTGGGCGTTACTAGTAACGTTCTCTCTTCAATGTACCTTAAACCCTCTATGACTTGAGCTGGCTGGGCTCCTGGCGCACTTTGTATTAGCCACCCTCCTCCACAGGCACAAGGGTTCGCACCCCCTGTAACTCACACGCATATAATCCAGTCAACCGCCTCCGGGCTCCGAGACGTAGGGCTGTTACTTCCTCCGAGAAGGGCCTGAACTCGTAAAACTCATGTGTACAACTCCTCCATAGCTAGGATCTTGCCTCTACATTCCTACCCCCATTCTACTGTCAGACTTAGAACCACGACAGTTGGCGCCCACTGTGGGGCCGTTGTCTTAGCGACTTGTTGGAGAAGTTGCGATTTTTCCAATCCCCATCAACATGGTTTTAGGCGGAGGTTTGGCCGAGGGCCGCGAGATCCGTCTCGGCGCGCTTGTATTCATAGCCGACGACTCCGCTTGGCTCCAAGAAGCGTCACTCGACGTCGAGGCGCTCCCCGTCCGCGGGGCAATGCACTTTCACGCGTGCGTCCGTGGCATCCTCCTACGGCAGTCGTTGACTCAGTATCGGTCGACTCCTGTGTTGACCTCATTCCCTGCAGCCCGCTGGAGCAAACGTTCCGGTCGATCGTGGCTTCAGCGGTGGGTGAGGCATGAGGAGGCTCGCCAGTCGGCCACCCCCCAAGTCGCGGCAATCGAGCCCGACGAAACTCTCTACAGCCTATTCGACCTGTCGACTGGCTCCATAGAAACTGCATCCGAGTGCGACAACAGCGACCCCGCGGCGGAAGTTTTGATGGTCAATGGACAACGCAGTCCTCCTAGATTCACCTGTGAAGACGGAGGAGATGGGGGCGGCGATCCGTCGCATGTTCACGAAGAGTACTGCCCCGAACCCCTCTCTTTGCAGTGGAGGTAAGAAATTCACCGCCGGAACGTGGATGCGCTTCACACTCCTATTGTTGGAGAAACCCCTGAGGCCCAGTCCTTGGAGGAGGCGCGCCTGGCCAACTTGGCCGAGCGCACTCGACTGGAGAACCTCCAGCGCGCACTCGACGAGCATGCTCGGCAGCGTATCCCCGAGTCCAGTCAACGTCAACTTTTTCCGCCTCCGACTCAGGTATACCGAACTCCGATCCAGAATCTCGCACCTGCGGCCCGAATAGCGGAGTCAATTCAACCTTCCCAGTTAGAAGCTGGTCGAGGTTTGGTGCAGATCCGGGCTTTGCTCCGAGCAGCGGGGGAGCAGAATACAACAGTATCTCAGTCGCGGAATAGGATCCATAGTAGATCCATGGTTGCAGACACAGTCCAGTCGGCTCACAGCCCGAGATCGCCCCCGAGGCGTGAGGGACGTGGGGACCGGTGAGATCAGTACAGAAACCGTGAGCAGTATGATCACCGACTCGATCACGATGATCGTCGTCGAGTGCCCACGCCTCCCCCAAGGAGTTGGTCATACGTGCCTCGGCAGCATGATGACAGACATCCTCATAGTGGTGGATGAAGGATTCCAGTCGACCCTAGAGAAACGGGCTTTGATGCGAGATCTATTCTCGTTCAGGGTTTGGTCGACAGAAACAGATCTCACAGAGAAGGCCACGACAGAGATTTTCCAACCAACAGCAAAGTGCATGTCTCAGGTCCAGAGTGCTTCAGTAGAGCCATCGTGATTCCTCCCAACTTCAGGTTGGCGACCGGAGTCAGTAAGTTCATTGGTGAGTCCAATCCTGACACTTGGCTTGAGGATTACCGGGTGGCTGTACAGATTGGTGGTCGCAATGATGAAGTTGCCATGAAGCATCTCCCTTTGATGTTAGAGGGCTCGGTCAGAGCGTGGCTGAATCAGTTAGCGCCTGGTAGTATTTATACTTGGGAAGATCTTGCCTAGGTATTTGTCAGAACATTTGAAGGTACTTGCAAACGACCAGCAGGGATGATAGAATTACAGTGTTGCGTTCAGAAACCGAATGAAACTCTGCGAGATTATATCCAGAGGTGGATCACATTACACCATATAGTGGAGAATGTGTCAGATCACCAAGCAATTCGTGCCTTCAAAGAAGACATTAAGTATCGGGAATTAAACCTGAAATTCGGTCGGACAGGAGATATGACTCTGACTCGGATGATGGAGACTGCCACCAAATACGCCAATGGTGAAGAGGAAGACCGACTCCGGAGTGGCAAGCACAAAACAGTCGCCCACGAAACCGGAGGAGGGAACTCCAGTCGGAAGCAGAAGCGCAAAGCCGAGTCAGCTGCTCCTGGAGAAGCCTTAGCCATGACTCAAGGAAAGTTCAAAGGGAAACCCAAAGGACCGTGGAACCCCAAGAAAGTAAAAGATCAAGATGGAAATGATGTGCTAGATTTACCATGCCACATTCACACTAAGAAAGATGAAGAGGGTAATTTCATTTACCCGAAGCATACCACTCGACAGTGTCGACTCCTAATCCAGCAATTCCGAGAGAAACAACCCAAGGAAAAGAAGAAGGAAACGGACAAAGTTGAGGATGAGCTAGGAAGAGGACGATGATGGTTACCCCCACGTCAATTCCACTCTGATGATTTTCGCCGATGTTGAGAGTAAGAGTCGACTGAAATTCATCAACAGAGAGGTGAATATGGTCGCTCCGGTGATACCCAGTTATTTGAAATGGTCTCAGACAGCCATTACATTCGACCAGTCCGATCACCCAGCGCACATAGCCACCCCTGGGAGGCAAGCATTGGTGGTCGACCCAGTAGTCGAAGGCACTCGATTGACTAAGGTTCTGATGGATGGTGGTAGTGGTCTGAATATATTGTATGCAGAGACGTTGAAAGGAATGGGCATTCTGATGTCCAGACTCAGTGAAAGCAATATGAGTTTCCATGGAATTATTCCTAGCAAGAAGGCTGCATCACTTGGCCAGATCGCCCTTGATGTAGTTTTCGGTGATTCCAAGAATTACTGCAAAGAAAAGTTGACATTTGAAGTCGTGGACTTCCAGAGTGCTTATCATGCTATTCTGGGCAGGCCAGGTTATGCACGTTTTATGGCTCGACCATGTTACGTGTACCTCAAACTGAAGATGCCTGATCCTAAAGGGGTGATCACTATCACTGGCAATCGAAAGAAGGCAGAAGAGTGCTTCCAGAAGGGCTCAAAGATCATCGATGCACAGATGGCAGTAGTGGAATTGCAGGAGTATAAAAAAATGCAGATCCGAGTGATTTGTTACGAGCTAAGAAGCCTGCCACAGATTTAGCATTCCAGTCGTCTGGTGAAACGAAGCCGGTTCATATTCACCCCACGGATCCCAATGCTGCTCCGACTCACATTTCAGCAACACTCGACTCCAAATAGGAAGAAGCGCTCATCCAGTTCCTCCGTGAGAACTGGGACATCTTTGCATGGATACCTTCTAACATGCCAGGTGTTCCCAGGGGACTGGCTGAGCATCATTTGCGAGTCGACCCAAAAGTGAAACCAGTAAAAGAACATCTTCGATGGTCCGCTGTACAGAAGAGAAAGGCAATCCGTGAAGAAGTGGCTCGGCTTCTAGCAGTTGAGTTTATCCGAGAGATTTATCACTCTGAGTGGTTAGCTAATGTTGTGATGGTCCCAAAGAAGGATGACTCACTTCGCATGTGTATTGACTTCAAACATATCAATCGGGCCTAGCTGAAAGATCACTTTCCTCTCCCTCGCATCGACAAAATAGTCGACTTGACTGTGGGGTGTGAGCGTTTGTCCTTTTTGGACACTTATTCCGGGTATCATCAGATCCGTCTGTATGGACCCAATGAGATAAAAACAGGTTTCATCACCCCATTTGGGTGCTTCTGTTATGTCACTATGCCATTCGGCTTGAAGAACGCTGGAGCCACATTCTTGCAGATGATTCAGAAGTGTTTACTCACTCAGATCAGTCAGAATGTGGAAGCATACATGGATGACACTGTGGTCAAGTCACGTAAAGGTTCCGACCTACTGGCTAACCTTGCTGAAACCTTTGCCAACCTCAGAAGGTATGAAATCAAGCTTAATCCATCAAAGTGCATGTTTGGAGTGCCAGGCGGAAAATTACTTGGTTTTCTCGTTTCCGAATGAGGGATCGACGCTAACCCAGAGAAAGTGGGTGCCATACTCCGGATGAAACGCCATGTGCGGGTGCATGATGTCCAAAAGCTTACTGGTTGTTTGGCCTCCCTAAGTCGATTCATTTCTCGCCTCGGTGAAAAGGCACCACCTCTTTACCGACTGATGAAGAAGTCAGATAAGTTCAAGTGGACTCCTGAAGCTGATGCAGCATTTGCAGAGCTTAAAGCCCTGCTTTCCACCCAGTCGGTGGTTGCTGCTCCAATCAGCAAAGAACCTTTACTACTTTACATTGCGGCCACTGGCAAGCCGTCAGTACAGTACTTACAGTCGAGCGGGAAGAAGAAGGAAAATATTACAAAGTTCAGTGCCCAGTATACTATTTCTCTGAAGTTTTGACTCCATCAAAGCAAAGATATCCACATTATCAGAAACTTGTTTATGGGATTTATATGACCATGAAGAAGGTTGCACATTACTTCTCTGACCACTCCATTACGGTCGTCAGCGACGCTCCATTATTAGAGATTCTGAACAACAGAGATGCAACTGGTCGAGTGGCAAAGTGGGCGATTGAACTCCTTCCCTTAGATATCAAGTTCGAGGCAAAGAAAGCTATCAGGTCCCAAGAAATAGCGGATTTCCTTGCCGAGTGGATCGAACAACAACTGCCGACTCAAGTTCACTCGGAGCACTGGACCATGTTCTTTGATGGTTCCAAGATGCTGAATGGTTCCGGTGCTGGGGTGGTACTGATATCCCCCCGAGGATACAAGCTTAGATATGTCCTCCAGATTCACATTGATTCCTCCAATAACGAAGCAGAATATGAAGCACTCTTGTATGGGCTACGTATGGCCATCTCACTCGGTGTTCGTCGCCTCATGGTCTATGGCGACTCAGATTTGGTAGTCAATCAAGCGATGAAGGAGTGGGACGTTAGAAGCCCAGCCATGACTGGTTACTGCCACGCGGTGAGGAAGTTGGAGAAGAAGTTCAAGGGGTTAGAGCTCCATCACATACCCCGCCTGAAAAATCAAGCAGCCGATGATTTAGCAAAGATAGGCTCCAAGAGAGAAGCCATTCCCAGTAATGTGTTCCTGGAACATATTCATGCACCTTCAGTTCAAGAAGATCCTTTCACTGAAGAGCTTCCACAGCCAAAGAGTGCCACAGATCCGACTAAAGTCGAGATTCCAGCCGTGGTTGACCTAATCATGGATATTTTGGGTATTACTCCCGACTGGACAGTGCGGTACATTGCGTATATCCTTAGGAAAGAACTCCCAGAGGATGAAGAAGAGGCTCAACAGATCGTCTGTCGATCCAAACCCTTTACTGTGATACGAGGACAGCTGTTCAGGGAAAGTGTAACCGGAGTCAGCAAGAAATGCATAAGCCCGGAAGAAGGTCTAGTGATCCTCAACGACATCCACTCGGGGACCTGTGGCCACCATGTGTCCTCTAGGACCATTGTGGCTAAAGCATACCGAGCTGGATTTTATTGGCCACGAGCGAATGAAATGGCGAAAGATATAGTCGACAGATGTGAAGGCTGCCAGTTTTACTCCAATATGTCCCACAAACCTGCATTGGTCCTAAAGACCATTCCACTTGTCTGGCCCTTTGCTATTTGGGGATTAGATATGGTTGGACCGCTGAGGACTCGCAGGAGCGGCTTCACTCACATGCTTGTAGCAGTTGACAAGTTTACCAAGTGGATTGAAGCCAAGCCTATCAAGAATCTGGAAGCTAGTACTGTCGTCAGCTTTATCAGAGAATTGACGTTCAGATACGGAGTGCCACACAGCATCATCACTGACAATGGATCAAACTTCGATTTAGATGAGTTCAGAGCCTTCTGCACCTCCCAAGGTACACGAGTCGACTATGCTTCAGTCGCCCATCCCCAGTCGAATGGACAAGCAGAGAGAGCAAGTGCCTTGATTCTCAAAGGGTTGAAACCCCGACTGATGCGAGACCTCAAACATGCAGCAGGCGCCTGGGTTGATGAACTTCCATTAGTTCTTTGGGGATTGAGGACAACTCCCAATCGGTCGACTGGCCGAACTCCATTCTTCTTGGTCTATGGAGCTGAAGCTGTTCTACCGAGTGACTTACTTCATAATGCACCACGAGTCGAGCTCTTCTCTGAAGACGATGCAGAACAAGCTCGGCATGATGCAGTCGACCTCCTAGAGGAGGAAAGAGAGAAGGCCTTGATCCGTTCGACCATTTATCAGCAAGACTCGCGTAAATTTCACGCCACTCGAGCCTTTCAAGTTGTTCGCTGAAAGTCCCCGAGACCGATGTGCCAGGTGTCGTTCAGTTATTCGAGTGGATCAGCAGAAACCACACTCGCTACTGCTTGGGAAGTGTAACACCCGAGACCGATGTGCCAGGTGTCGTTCAGTTATTCGCTGTTGTTGCCCTGTCATTGCTTGCGTGTCATGCATTGCATATCATGTCATCATGTGCATTTCATTTGCATATGTGTTCGTCTCATGCATCCGAGCATTTTCCCCGTTGTCCGTTTTGCAATCCTTCCGTTCTCCTCCGGTGGTCATTTCTTCCTTTCTTACATGTGTGGGGATTAAACATTTCCGGATTGGACGGGGACTTGCCAAGCGGCCTTGGTTTACTACCGGTAGACCGCCTGTCAAGTTTCGTACCATTTGGACTTTGTTTGATACTCCAACGGTTAACCGAGGGACCGAAAAGGCCTCGTGTGTGCTGCAGCCAAACACCCTTCCATTTTGGCCCAAAACCCACCTAACTCTGCTCCATCATCTCGGTCGTTCGATCACGATCGCGTGGCCGAAAACCGCACCTCATTTGGACTCTCCTAGCTCCCTCTATGCCTATATATACACCCCCTCCGAAATTCGCGGTTCATTCTTCCCCTAACCCTAAAAATTCTCAGATCCGTGCCGCCGGACGAAATCCCCACCTTCGCCGGACATGTCCGCGCCCCTCCACGCCGCTCCAGCCAATAGGGTCGAGACATGTCACCGCCGCCGCCGCTCCTGGCCAACCAGGCGCCGCCACCTCACCCCGTCGGCAACCCTCCACCGCGCCTCTCCACCGCGGGCCCGGGAGTCCGGAGCAGGCCCGCCGAGCCCGGTCATCGCCACCCGCACCGCCCGGCTCCCTGCAGCCTTTGCGCCGCCCGAGCGTGCCTCGCTCCTCCCGCCAGCGAACCTCACCACTGTCGCCGACGACCCCAGCAGTCACCGCCGCCCGGAGATCTGGCCGCCATCTTCGACCCCAGGTGGATCCAGCCGCTTCCCGGCGCCCGCGCCAAGATCCGCCGCCGCCATGGCGTTCGACCTCGCCCTCCACCCCGGTTCCCGTCGCGCTTGCTCTTCCGGCCACCCTGGCCTTCGCCGGAGTGCCGCCCCGCCTTGCCGAAGGAGCGCCACCGCCCCTGCCTCCCTCGATCCAGGTGGGATCGAGGAGGAGGACGATGCCCTCATCCCTGGGCCTCCTCCTGCGTCTGTGGGCCGGCCCAGCCCCAGATCCACCGGCCCACCACACCGCCCCATGTTTTGGGCCGAGCCCACTTGGGTGAGCCGCCCCCCAACGCATGCTCCAGTTCCTGTTTCAGCCCGATCATGTTTTTTTCTCGTTCTGTGAATTTGTCCAATTACCCAGAGATTGCCAGTTTTACAGATTAGACCCTCATGTTCATGCATTTAATAACTCTCAAACCGTGCATCGGATTAAAATGTTTTATATATGAAACTTGCTCAGAATTTTGTGTAGATTAATGATATCCAACTTTCATCTATGTTTAAAATGTTAAAAATGTTGTTTGCATTAATTTGCCCCTATGCCATGCTAAAACGGTTTAATTCATAACTAAATAACCGTAACTCCGATTTTATTAATCTTTATATGTAAATGGGGTAGAATTTTGCCTAGTTTATCATGGTGACCTTACTTTGCATGTTAAACAACTCTAAAATTATGTTTAGGGCAGAACAGTACCAAACCTAATTTATGCTCATGAGGAGTTTCCGGAATTGTTGTTCGTTGCTTCCAGCCTCATTTAACCTTGACTAGATAGGTAGTTTTCATTTGCTTCACCCCTTGCCATGTTAATCAACATTTAATATTGTTGGGTACATAAACGAGAGAGAACTAAATAAGTCATGTGGTGTTTTCTTCAATATGCAACCCCGTCGCATATTGAGCTCCACTTAACTTGTAGTGTTGTTTGTGCACTTTGCGATGCGATGCCTCATTAAACCGGACATGCATCATACTTGGTTGTGCATCATGCCATGTTTATGTGGTGGTTGTTTACTATGTTGTTTTCTTCCTTTCCGGTGTTGCTTCTTCGGGTTGGTTCCGATAACGTCGCGTTTGTGAGGAACCGTTCGACTACGTCCGTTTGTCTTCTTCATGGACTCGTTCTTCTTCCTTGCGGGATCTCAGGCAAGATGATCATACCCTCGAAATCACTACTATCTTTGCATGCTAGATGCTCGCTCTTTTGCTATGCCAATGCTACGATGCCTGCCTTTTGCTTGTCAGCCTCCCAAATTGCCATGTCAAACCTCTAACCCACCATGTCCTAGCAAACCATTGATTGGCTATGTTACCGCTTTGCTCAGCCCCTCTTATAGCGTTGTTAGTTGCAGGTGAAGATTGAAGTTTGTTTCCTTGTTGGTACATGGAGATGTCGTTCCTTGTTGGGACATGTTTACTTGTTGGGATATCACAATATATCTTATTTAATTAATGCATCTATATACTTGGTAAAGGATGGAAGGCTCGGCCTTATGCCTGGTGTTTTGTTCCACTCTTGCCGCCCTAGTTTCCGTCATATCGGTGTTATGTTCCCGGATTTTGCGTTCCTCGCGCGGTTGGGCTATAATGGGAACCCCTTGACAGTTCGCTTTAAGTAAAGCTTTTCCAGCAATGCCCAGCATTGGTTTTACCATTTGCCACCTAGCCTTTTCTTTTCCCTTGGGGGTCGCGCGCCCAAGGGTCATCATTATTTTAACCCCCCCAGGCCAGTGCTTCTCTAAGTGTTGGTCCAACTGAGCGATGTCCGAGGCTACCAGGGGCAACTCTGGGCTGGCTTACCCGACGTCGGGCTCATCTGAGTGTGCCCTGAGAAAGAGATATGTGCAGCTCCTATCAGGATTTGTCGGCACATTCGGGCGGTGTTGCTGGTTTAGTTTTACCCTGTCGAAATGTCTTGTTGTACCGGGATACCGAGTCTGATCGGAATGTCTCAGGTGGAGGTCTATTCCTTCGTTGACCATGAGAGCTTGTGATGGGCTAAGTTGGGACACCCCTGCAGGGATTTGAACTTTCGAAAGCCGTGCCCGAGGTTATGGGCAGATGGGAATTTGTTAACGTCCGGTTGTAGAAAACCTGAAGTCGACCTTAATTAAAATGAATCAATAGCGTGTGTAACTGTGATGGTCTCTTTTCGGCGGAGTCCGGGAAGCGAACACGGTTGTTGGAGTTATGCTTGACGTAGGTAGTCCAGGATCACTTCTTGATCATACTTTTATCGACCGTGCCTTGCCTTCTCTTCTCGCTCTCATTTGCGTATGTTAGCCACCATATATGCTAGTCGCTTGCTGCAGCTCCACCTCACACCTTTACCTTACCCATAAGCTTAAATAGTCTTGATCGCGAGGGTGCGAGATTACTGAGTCCCTGTGGCTCACAGATACTTCCAAAACCAGCTTGCAGGTGCTGATGAGTTCGTACAGACGACGCAACCAAGCTCAGGAGGAGCTCGATGAAGATCTTGTCCTTTGCGTTGTTTCCGTTCTAGTTGATCAGTAGTGGAGCCCAGTTGGGGTCGATCGGGGACCTTTATCGCATTTGGGGTTCTTCTTTTATTTTGGTTCCGTAGTCGGACCTTCAGTGTATTTGTATGATGTAATGCTTTATTCATTTAATTGTGTGAAGTGGCGATTGTAAGCCAACTATGTATCCTTTTCCTTATTATATTACATGGGTTGTGTGAAGATTACCTCACTTGCGACATATGCCTTCAATGCGATTATGCCTCTAAGTCGTGCCTCGACACGTGGGAGATATAGTCGCATCGAGGGTGTTACAAGTTGGTATCAGAGCCTTCCCCGACCTTAGGAGCCCCATTGCTTGATCATTTTTAGCGGCCAAGTTGTGTCTAGAAAAATGTTTTGAGTCCTTTAGGAATTATATATCGGAGAGTTTAGGAATTCTTTTTACTCCCCAGTCCCTTCGTCGCTCTGGTGAGGCATCCTGACGTAGAGTTTTGACTCTTCTCTTCTCAAATTTCACTAAAAAAAATTAGGATCACGCGGGTATCTTGGAATCGTTCCGATGGTTTTATGATGAGAACATTGTCTTGGTGCCTCCTGTCAGGGGTTTTGTGGAAGTGTCCCGGGGGTTTTCTGGAATACCTGAGTTTAGTACGCCGACATCGAAAATATCTTTTATGCAGTTCGTTGGTGAGATAACCTCGACGCCACCCAGTACTGGGGCGGGAGTTCGGGAGTATCGCCATAACTTGTATAACGGATGCTTTTTGAAGGTTGAGGTAGAAGATTTCCGAAGGTTTCTTGGTTATGTGTTGAAGGATGGATACAGCTGGATGTAGGATTTGCTAGATTTGGGTGAGATATTATGCTTCCCCTGTATCCCCAACACCTGATTGCATAACCGGAAAATTTCGGGAGTTTCATAGGTGGGAAATCAAGTAGCTCTTAGGATATCTTTCCGACAGATGTATGATATGAAATTGGGGTTCGGCGTCTAGTGGTCCGCCTATTCACGGTCGGTTTTACAGTGGTCTCGTTGTGTCTTAAAGAGTCCTTGGCTATGCCGACTCGGGGACGCTTCGTATGTCATGTGCACTGCCTTGTACATGATGGTGTTGTACTATCGAGCCCGTGTAGGCCCCACCACGAAAACTTCGGACGAAATCTCTATCATATGTTTGTTCCAGCTTATTCTGCAAGCCAACCCTTTGTTTTTGTTTTGAGTTGTGGTATTCGAGTTGCTTCAATGTCAAATATTGATTCCATACCTTTCCCAAATGGTGTTCTCATACTCCGATGTGAATACTAATCCCTCTTGATCATCGAGATTGTTTTTGTCAATCCCTTTTTAACCGGCGTGCTTCTCTTCAAGTGGATCTGATCATTTCAACATCCGCAAGATCAAGTATCAGTTTCTTCTGAACGGTGTTTGTTTCATCTGTCTCCAAGTTGCCTTTGCTTTTCCCGCCCTCCCTCCCTTGTTTTTCTTCAAGGACTTGGATTTATTAATCGAGTATAAATCTTATTGATGGGAAGCCTCTCCATTCTTTTCCTTCAATGTTCTTATCCGGTGATTCTCATGAAGATACTAACGGAGCTTCTAGTTCATCATTCTTCGTTTCTTTTATCTTCTCCGGTGGTTTCAAGTCAAGCTTTGTTGATCATGTCATTTCCTCATTTCAATGCCTTCTCATGCCGGTGCAATTCTTAATCATCCACTTATCGCTATTCAATTATTCCGGAGTGCTAAAGGTATTTCGAAGATTTGTGTTTTCACTTTGCATCCATTCAAGCTATTTCGAGGTCCTATCTTATTCAAGTCATTTAATTCAACAGGTGAAATCTCTCTTTTAATCATTCTAACGGTGTTTTCTCTTGAGTGGGCCCTAACCCATAGGTCTTTTCCCAGGATCTTACCTGACTCTTCTTATTCTCCCAGAGCTAGCCTAAATTCTTTCGAAGTTTGACGTAAGAATGATTTATCATCAGTCAAATGTCTTCTCAAGATCTGTCAATTCGTTTCATCGTTGGCTCTACCTCTTCGTTTGATTCTTTCGGAGTGTCTAAATAATTTATGGTGGTGTCTCTCATCGTCTTTCATAACACTTGAAGACCGAAGAAGAATTTTTCCTCCATATCTTGCTCCATTCTCTCCAAGATTCACGGTGCTAGCTTTATGCCATTCTCTCTTAATTGTTTTCGGTCGTGAGAATTCTTTTCACCCATCCGGAGTAATTCAGAGTATTTTCAGTTTGATTCTCCGGAGCCCATCATCTCATAATTATTCATTCCCAGCTTTTAGTTATCGTTCTCCTAATCTTACCGGTGCATCGATCAACTATTCTCTAATCGGCTCGTCATCTCTTCGTTCTCAGGGGTATAAATTCCCTCAAGTATCTTCTTTTGTTCTCTAATTCTTCCCGGTGTTTCTTTATATTTTCTTCATTCATTTTCAATTCTACCGGTAGGTTCATTGAAGATTTTCTCAAGTTTGACGCTATATCTCTCTTAATCTTTTCTACGAGAATAGGTAATATGCCAAATCCGTTCATTGTCATCAATTTAATTGGTGAAGGATAAGCATAACATAATTCTTATTTTTTGTTTCATCCAAGTGATTAATTCCTGTTTTCTGGAGTGGTTCATCATACTTATTCTTGGTTTCAAGTGCTCATCTTTCTTTCCCGGAGTTCCAAGCTCTCTCAATTATATCGTCATGAAGATCCATCTAAATCATTACAAGGTTTCACCTTGTGTTTTCAACTTCTCTTTCTTCTCGCTATCTTTTCGTTACCGGAGTTCTTCATGGAAGTTCTACATGATGGTTCATCAAGGATTTATATTTCTTCTCGAAGTGTTCATCGAGATTCTTTTCTAAGGAGCTCAAGTTTTCTTCATCTTGCTATCCGGAGTACAATTTCTTTCTACCGTATCTTTGGAGGTGGTTTTACATCATTCTTGATAATTTGAGTTCATGATTCACATGTTATTAAGAATGAGGTATTTTAAATCCACCAATCTCTTCTTTGGAGTTATCTTGGGTTATATTTCACCAAAGCCTTTCCTAAGGACGTTGCTATCTATAGTGTTTATAAATGATCCAAGTTCTTCTTTTATCCTCCCAGTGATATAGCCTTCTCGTCTCCTTGTTCTTCTCAGTCCAATTCTTTTCCCGTGAGTGGCAGGTTGCCACCTCATAATTCGAGATGTATTCCATACGACCATATCAAACTTATTCTTTTCGTTGTTGGATTTCCAACAACTCCGTTCGACCTTTCTCCTAAAGAATGCCTTTTCAAGCTCTTTTGTGGCAGAAGTTGGCATTTTCTTCTCCATTCCCCTATCTCAATTATCTATCTTCTATTCTTTTGTTCCGGAGGCATTGTGATGTTGCTCTCTTCTACACATCTTCTTGTTTTGTCATGATAGTGTTCTTTTCTTTTCTTATCCATTCAATCGGAGTGTCATGTTTTCTTTCGAGCTCTCTCATCTTATCAAATTTTGCATCCCTTCTCAACTGGAGTGCTGTCCAAATTATATCATTCTTAATCCTTCTCTATCTTGTTTTAATCGGAGTGTCGTGCCCTCTTTTCAAGATCTATCACCTTATCAAGTTCTTATTCAATTTCTGTTATTTTCAACCGGAGTACTGCCCGAAGTTGTTCTTCCTTGTTCTTTCCCTAACGGAGTGTTTTCAACTTCGTTCATCTCCATTGCTTTCTGTCTGTCTTTTGTTCAAACTCCCAAGGTTCTTTGGTCTCACTCGTTTGTCGAAGAAGCAACTTAGTTTTATCTCTTCTCTTTCTCTTCCGTTGTCCCTCCGGTGCCATTCTAGATCTCGGGACGAGATCCTCTCATAGTGGTGGAGTGTTTTAACGCCCCAAGACCGATGTACCAGGTGTCGTTTAGTTATTCGCTGTTGTTGCCCTGTCATTGCTTGCGTGTCATGCATTGCATATGATGTCATCATGCGCATTTCATTTACATACGTGTTCGTCTCATGCATCCGAGCATTTTCCCCGTTGTCCGTTTTGCAATCTGTCGGTGTACTGAAGTAGGGGTACCTTAGATCCCGAGCTTGTGCACGGGCAGTCGCAGCACCCTGCGGCAAGGCTTGCCGGGTGACCGCTAAGGTCCTCCGTGGTTCCTTTGGAGCCATTCAAGAACAAAGTATTCAAGCCAAGGCGCAAGGCCCCGGCAAGAGGAGCTTGCCGGGAAGGCCACTCGAAGCACAAAGACCCCGGTAAGAGGAGCTTGCCGGGAAGGCCAACCAAGGCATCTCAAGAAGCTTGCTGCAATGCGCTGCACGTCCCGGCAAGACTCGGTGAGCGACAAGCTCCCTGACGCGACAAGATCCGGTGAGCGACAAGCTCCCGGACGCGACAAGACAACACCCGCGGCAAGGCGCTTGCCGCGGCCAGCTACTACTCCGCAGCCCGCGCTCCAGCTCACCCACGAACGTGTCGCTCTGGGACCATTCCTGGCGTGCGTGGCGGGAGGCTGTGCAGCCAGGGGCATGCGGTGGCAAGCAGGCACTGACAAGATAGCCATCATGGCAAACGGTGGCGCCCCTGACGGTCCCTTTCCGCACCGTCTAGGCGACACAGACAGGCATTTAATGCCTTTGTCCCCTGCCGTCAGGGTTAGGTATGATACAACTGTAGTAAGCGGTGGCGCCAACCACCACCTCTTTTACCTTTTTACCCTCATTTCTGTTGCCACCTGTCGGTGACCCCTTTGACATATAAAAGGAGGCCCATGCGCAACAGGGGGGGCAATCATTCTCACGCTCGGTCTTGCTAGCCACCCAATTGTACTGTAGCATTCATCGCTCCCGAGCAAGAACACAAATACAAACCAAAGCAGGAGTAGGGTTTTACGCATCCATGTGGCCCGAACCTGGCTAAACTGTGCTCGCGCGTTTCGCCTCCATCTGCTCTTCGTGCTCTCTCCGCCCCCTGCCGAACCGAAAGGGGCCCCGGTCCACCGCGGTCCCATAGGTGTCCGTGGGGATCAGTCTCCCCCGACATCTTTGGCGTGCCAGGTAGGGGGTGCGTCGAGGCTGTGTGAATCTGATCCGGCATTCAGACGAGCCGAAACTTCGTCATCTTCATCAACGTGCCGCCGAAGAAGAAGATTTCGGAGGCAGCTGCTCCGTCTGCGCCGAGCCCACCGTCGCCGGAGCGAACGGCTGGTGGAGTAGGCGCCGGCAGAAAACGGGCGCCGACGAGGAGGCTCATGGTGCTGCCAGGTCCAAGGACAAGGCTGCGCTGCACATCGGCGGCGCGGTCGGCTCCCACAACGACCGGGCACACTCCAAGACCTCGGCGTCCGGACACACACCGCGCCCGTCCCAGGAGGCGCGGGACTAGCAGCGTCATGGTACCCACGGTACCATACGTCTGCTGGGCCAAGATCAAGCTGGCGGATCCCGGACTGCTCAAGACCAGCATGCACGCCAACATGCTGGCGCGAGCGTGGCACGGTCGCATGGACGAGATGTTGCTCCTTCTAACGTAGTTAGAAGTCCGAGCATATCCCGCTCCTCGCACCGCTCGCTGCTGCCACCTGCCACTCCGGCAGAAGCGTTGGCACGGGCCCAACTACTCCTAGATTACCCTCCAGTGCCAGAAAAGATCGACGACTAGAGGGCCACTATCCATAGTCTCATCGGCTTCGCCAACGGTGACAACCCACGGCAGCCGAGCGCATCGCTGCCGCAGCAAGTCAGCCAGGCGCGAGCCGGTGGCGACAAGACCGGCGAGGGTGCAACCACTGTGCACTCTCCGCCCCGAAGGCCAAGATCGCCGACTCGTCGGATCCACCACGATAGCGACTCCACCACGCCATCAGATCCGCGAGCTCATCACAATCAGCACCAAGTTCTTCACGAGCGACAACAAGAAGACGCTCGTACCCGCATTGAGCAGCGAAGAGAAGCGCGGCGTCAGTCAGACCTGCGCGCTGGGCCTTCTGTTGACATGCATGCGCCCCGAAAACCAGGCGACTTGCCATACGCGGTAGGTTGCCCTGCGTTCACCCGTGAGCTGCGGCAAGTCCAGTGGCCCAGCCAGAAACATTTCAAGCCAGACGTGCCGGAGAAGTAGGACGGCAAGTCGCACCCGTCAGAGTTCCTTAGCATCTACACCATTGCGGTGCAAGCTGCCGGGGGGCGAGACGACAAGGTGCTTGCCAACTACTTCCCGCTCGTGCTCAAGCCCGAAGTCAGATCCTGGCTCATGCACTTGCCGGACAAATCCATATCCTCTTGGGCGGACTTGTGCCATCAGTTTGTCGGCGCCTTTACAGGCGGCCACAAGCCACATGGCCAGGAAAGTGACCTTCACCTGCTTGCCCAGAAGGAAGGAGAGCCCCTGCGCAAGTATATTCAGAGGTTCAGCCGTGTGCAGCGCAACATCCCAGACATCCACCCTGCCGCGGTTATCAGCGCGTTCCATCAGAACGTGCGTAACCGCAGGATGCAGGAGGAGATGGTGATGAGCAGGATCAGAGACGTCAGCGAGCTTTACGCCCTGGCCGACAAGTGTGCATGCGCTGAAGAAGGAAGGAAACTCCCCGGAGAGAATACTGGAGTAGGGGGATCCGACAGTGAAGATGATGCCCCAGCAAAGAAAAACCGGAGGCGCAACAGGAAGAAGAAAGGCAAGGAGGTACTAGTCGTTGAGCAGTCCGGCAACGACGGTGGCGCCAAGCAAGCCAAAGTTGGCAGCTCCGGCAAGGAGGTTGCCGCATGCACCAATTGCCAAGCTGTGGCGGCCGCCGACAAGTAGGACGGCTCCGACAAGCAGTACTGCAAGATCCATCGCACCAAGGGCCATGATCTCCAGAGCTGCAAGAAGGTCGAGCAGCTTGTCAAGCAACAAAAAGCTGAGTACGAGCGGCGCGACAAGGAGAGAGCCCAAGGAGGCGGTGGAGAAGCCGGCAAGAAGTGCGCTAGCCAGGGAGGACACCGTGGCAAGGCCAAGCAGTGGCAAGGAGACAGACCTCCCCACGGCCGCGACAAGGATGAAGACGAAGATGACGACGAAGATATGGATGATGTTGAGAACAGTGAGCAGGAGTTTCAGAAAGCTACGGAAGTCTTGTGTGTTGACGGCGGTGCTTCTCTGCATACTTCCCACCGCCAACTCAAACAGTGGCTGCGGGAAGTTAATGCGGCAGAGCCACCTGTCGAATCACGCAAACTTCTGAAATGGTCCAGCACGCCTATCATCTTTGACATTGAGGACCACCCTGATCACACAACTGCGGTCGGGTGCTTGCGGTTGTTGGTTTCGCCAACAATCCGCAACCTCAATGTCACTAAGATGCTAGTTGACGGCGGGGCCGGCTTAAATATGATCTCCTCCGCTGTGCTCCAGAAACTCCAGATCCTGGACAGCGAGCTCGAAGAAACCGGTACATTCCAAGGAATTAACCCGGGAAGGAGCAAGCCGAAAGGGAAGGTCACATTGCTGCTGACATTTGGCAGCGAGCTGAATTTCAGAATGGAGAGGGTTACTTTTGACGTTGCCGATCTCCCATTGCCTTACAATGGGATACTTGGCCGTCCAGCACTCGCCAAGTTCATGGCAGCCTCTCACTATGCATACAACATGCTCAAGATGCCAGGCCCGATAAGCGTCATCTCTGTCCCTAGCGACAAGAAGGATGCCCTTATCTGCACCGACAAGATCTACCGGGAAGCAGCTACTGCGGCAGACCGCAAGGCACTTGCCGCTGAAGCTCCCGAGGGGAAGAAGAAGACCAAGTCCGGCAAGAGCTCTGATGCCCACTCCGGCAAGCACACCTCCTCGGAGTGCTGCGCTGCCATCGAGGACGCACCATCGAGCTCCACCGGCAAGTGTAAGAAGGCTATGGCAGCTCCACCACATACCAAGATGGTGTCCGCCAAAGAGGACGGCACTGGTGGTACCTTCACCATCAGTTCCACGCTTGACCCTAAATAGGAAAGCGCGCTCGTTACTTTCCTGCGGGCGAATGTCAACGTGTTTGCATGGCAGCCGTCTGATATCCCCGGTGTTCCCAGGAAAGTAATTGAGCACCATCTTGCCGTTTGTCCTCATGTGCAGCCCGTCAAGCAGAAGGTCAGGAAGCAAGCAGTGGAGCGCCAAGAATTCATAGCAGAAGAAATCAAGAAATTGGAAGCAGCAGGCCTTGTCAGAGGAGTGCTCCATCCCACGTGGTTGGCCAATCCTGTTGTAGTGCGCAGGGCAAACGGGAAATGGAGGCTTTGCATTGACTTTACTGATGTTAATAAAGCTTGTCCCAAAGATCCATTTCCCTTGCCGCGCATTGACCAGATTGTTGACTCCACAGTCGGATGTGATTTGCTTTCATTTCTTGACGCATACTCAGGATACCATCAGATCTTCATGGCAGAAGAAGATGAGGAGAAGACCGCATTCATTACTCCATGCGGCACGTACTATTTCATACGGATGCCTTTCGGATTAAAGAATTCTGGTTCAACATTTGCAAGAGTAGTCCATGTCGCCCTGAAGGCACAGATACACAGAAATGTAGAAGCCTACATGGATGACATAGTTGTCAAGAGCAAAGACAGGGCAACTCTAATCCAATATTTAGACGAGACTTTTGCAAATCTGCACAAGATCAACCTCAAGCTCAACCCTGAGAAGTGTGTGTTTGGAGTCCCTTCTGGCAAGCTTCTCGGGTTCTTTGTGTCTCAGCGGGGAATCAAGGCCAATCCCGACAAGATCAAGGCCATTGAGCAGATCGAAGCACCAAAGCGCGTCAAGGATGTACAGAAGCTTGCAGGTTGTGTGGCTACTCTCAGCAGGTTTATCTCTCGGTCTGCTGAGCGCGCCCTGCCGTTTTTCAAAATTTTGAAAAAGGCAGGTCCAATGAAATGGACTTTGGAAGCGGAGGCTGTGCTGCAGGACTTGAAGAGATACCTGTCCTCCACTCCAACACTTGTCGCACCTAAGCCACAAGAGAAGTTGCTGCTGTACATAGCGGCAACCAATCAAGTGGTTAGTGCTGCGTTAGTAGCGGAGAGGGAGGCAGATGACGAGCCAGCAACCGCGGCAAGCACATCCAGCGACAAGCAGGGGGCTTCCCCGACAAGCTCTGGTCCCGACAAGCAAGGATCTGCGTAGATGCAAGAGGAGACACAGAAGAAGATGGTGCAACGCCCAGTTTACTTTGTCAGTTCCCTTTTGCAGGGGGCTAGGACAAGGTACTCTGGTGTGCAGAAGTTGCTTTTCGGCCTTCTCATGGCCTCGAGAAAGCTGCGCCATTACTTCCAAGCACATGAGATCACAGTTGTCACTCGCTTTCCGCTGAAGAGGATATTGCAAAATCCAGAAGCAACAGGCAGGATTGTCGAGTGGGCACTGGAACTGTCAAGCTTTGGTCACAAATTTGAGAGTACATCAACAATCCAAAGCAGAGCATTGGCAGAATTCATAGCAAAGTGGACGCCAACTCCAGATGAAGAAATTCCGGAGACAAGCATCCCCGCCAAGGAAACAAGCAAAGAGTGGCTCATGTACTTTGACGGTGCCTTCTCACTGCAAGGCGCCGGTGCTGGCCTGCTGCTTATCGCACCCACCGGAGAGCACCTCAAGTACATAGTCCAGATGCACTTTCCCAAGGAGCAGGCAACAAACAATACTGCAGAGTATGAAGGCTTGCTTGCCGGTCTTAGGATCGCGGCAGAACTTGGAATTAAAAAGCTCATAGTCAGGGGTGACTCACAGCTTGTCGTCCGCCAAGTGAACAAGAATTACCAGAGTCCTCTAAAGGAAGCTTACGTCGATGAAGTGAGAAAGCTAGAAGAGCACTTTGACAGCCTGCAAATGGAGCACGTCCCAACAGCTCAGAATGACGTTGTCGATGGCCTCTCAAAGTGCGCTGCACTTAAATTACCTGTGGAACCAGGGATTTTTGTGCTCAAGCTGACTCAGCCGTCCGTAACACCACCAACTGGACAGAGCAAGAAGAGGAAGTTGATTTCTGGCGACTATTTCCCGGCAGAGCTTCCCGAAGCCGCCGCCAAAAAGATCCCCAAGATCAACACCAAAAATGCTGAGGAGCAGTCTGCTCCGGCAAGCCCCAGGGTTTGTTCCATTGAAGCAGATTCTTCCGACAAGTTTTGCTCCGGCAAGCTTGCCGGGGCACGTCAAGCTCCGGCAGAGCCGCGGGCTCTTGCCATGGAAGCAGATGTTCCCGCAGCAGCAGAATTGCCTTTAGTCCTTGTTGTCAAGCCGCAGGCTCCAACATGGGCGCAGCAGATTGTCCGTTTCCTTCAGACAGGAGAACTTCCCGAAGAGCAAGAAGAAGCGGAAAGAGAAGCCCGGCAGTCTAGTATGTACCAGTTTGTCGATAACATACTGTGCAGAAGAAGACTCAACGGTGTGAAATTGAAGTGTATTCCCCGGGAAGACGGACAGAAGCTGTTGGCAGAGATACATGGAGGCATATGTGGTCACCACATTGGCGCAAGAGCCCTTGTCGGAAAAGCATTCCGGCAAGGTTTCTTCTGGCCGACAGCCCTCCAGGATGCAACTGCACAAGTAACCAAGTGTGAAGCGTGCCAGTTCCATTCCAAGCAGATACACCAGCTAGCTCAAGCTCTCCAGACGATCCCTTTATCCTGGCCATTTTCGGTCTGGGGGCTCGACATCCTCGACCCCTTTCCCCGAGCTGTCGGGGGCTTTGAGTACTTGTACGTTGCAATCGACAAGTTCACAAAGTGGCCGGAAGTGGAACCAGTGAGAAAGGTGACAGCACAGTCAGCAGTCAAGTTCTTCAGGTCGATTGTTTGTCGTTTCGGGATCCCTAACAGGATAATCACCGACAACGGTACGCAATTTACGAGCCGCACCTTCATGCAGTACGTCCAAGATCTTGGCGCCAAGGTCTGCTTCACTTCTGTTGCTCACCCGAGAAGCAACGGTCAAGCGGAGAGGGCAAATGCTGAAGTGTTGTGCGGGCTCAAGACCAGAACTTTTGACAGGCTGCACAAGTGCGGAAGAAACTGGATCGAGGAGCTGCCGGTGGTTCTTTGGTCGATCAGGACGACGCCAAATTGAGCCACTGGCCAGACACCTTTCGCTCTAGTCTATGGAGCAGAAGCAGTTATCCCCACGGAACTCGTATACGGGTCACCTCGAGTGCTCGCTTATGATGAGCTTGAGCAAGAGCAGCTGTATGAAGATGACGTGCTGCTCCTTGAGGAAGATCGTCTTCAGGCTACTATACGAGCTGCTCGCTACCAGCAAGCTTTGCGCCGCTACCATAGCCGCAAAGTTAAAGCCAGAAGCTTCGAGGAAGGCGACCTTGTTCTTCGGCGCGTTCAGTCTGCCAAGAATTCCAACAAGTTGACGCCAAAGTGGGAAGGCCCTTACCGGGTGAAACGAGTCACTAGGCCTGGCGCTGTCCGCCTTGAGACCGAAGATGGCATTTTGGTGAGCAACTCCTAGAATATTGAGCATCTTCGTAAGTTTTACCCGTAAGGCGCGGTTGTCGGACCCTGTCCGGCAACCACCCTTTTGTACAAGTCTTTCCACTGTTGCATGTAATCGTTTGTACAAAGCCAGGCGCAGACCCTGAGCACAAGTAAATGAAGTGCTGGCGCCCTGAGTTATAGCATGCATGCTAGCTCGTCCTTGGTTAGGGTTGATAGTGCTTAACAGCGGCTAACCCCTAGCTTAGAGGTCGAGTGTGCGTCCCTTTGCCTTTCTTTCATTTCCCTTGGTTCGCAAGGCTCGCATATCCTGGCCAGACCGCTTGAGGACGAAAAGGAGAAGAAGGACATACCGGCATCTGGACCCCGGCAAGCCAGTGTTGCCGGGGGCTGCAAGTACCAAGATTCACCCAGGGCAAGCCAGAGTTGCCGGGTGCTGCAATCTCAGATAAGTCTTTCATCCATCATCATGCATTCTCTTATGGACTGGGGAATACGAAACCTCGTTTCTTCCTGAAAACTACCGTGCTCCCTTAACTCTAGGCCCTGGGGCTCGTTCCTGGGGCCAAGTTTGGGCGTAGTTGCGGCAGCAAAGGGATGAAACGAGGGTCCCGCACCCGCCTCGTTCCTGCCTCCGTCAAAAGCGTGAGAAAGGTCGAGTGACGTGGGAAGACGGCAGGGCCTGTTGCCGGGAGAAGAAGTGTCCATCTAAAAGATACCAAGGATTTGCTCCTTGACGTGGGTTCTACCCGCGAGACAAATGACCCGGCAAGCATCCCCTTTTCATTAAAAAACATTCCCCTCAGGTACAGTCCATAGAGGATGAAAAACATGAAAGAGAGGATTACAAGTTTTAAATGCAACTAAGGCCCGAAGGCTTACAAATTAAAAAGATAAGATGCCTGTAATCCCTTTCTTGTCCCTCTCTTCAGGAGGTAGGTCAAGGAGGCGAAAAGGGCAAAAGGGGCGCCTAGGCGAGCTACGGGTGCCAGAAGACACCAAGAGAACATCCCGGGGGCCGTCCAAAGGCTGGACGGTGATGGCGGCGCCGGAAGCGGGGCTCGAAGACGAGGCGGCAGGACGTCAGCACACTGTCGAGGGCACCACGCCCTCGTACTCCGACTTGACGGCCTTGCAGCCAGCCCTCTTCCTCTTCTGCAGCCTCCCTACGCCAGCCGCCCAAGGAGACGACCCCGGGGAGTTCAAGGAGCCGGCGACACGGATGATGGGGTCGCCGGTGCCGCACGGAGCGGCGCCCGACACCTAGTCGGACCCGTCATCCTGCCGCCCGCTACCCTCGTCGTCGCAGTCGCTCTCCTCCTCGTCACTCTCGCTTGAGGAAGAGCCTTCGCTATCGGAGGAGCTGTCCATGCAACACTTTGCCCGAGTGCCGAAGCACCCGAAGACCTTGATGGAGAGGAGATCGCCCTCCATCAACTTAAAATGGAGGGTGAGCCCCCCCATCAGGCTGTGGATACGGGCGAACGTCTTCCACCCTCGACCAAGATACATCACATTAGGGGCTGGGAATTCAACGCGGACTCGCGTGCCATTGATCCCACAGCCCCTCATGTGCAGTCTCAGTGTCTCGGGCGGGTCCAACTCCATTGCGCTCGCAAACGGAGCTGGGAGTCGGTGGCGACGACGAGGCGCCCGGCGCAGCCTGACGAAGAACTCACAAGGGTCGTCCCCAATATGGACCGCCGTGGGAAGAGGAACCGCTGGCGGAGGCGAAGCCGGCGCGCCGCCCCGTCCACCTCTTCCCCGAGGGCCTCGACCTCGTCCACGACCTCGCCCCCTCCCTCTTCCCCTTACGGCTGGCTCTGCCACCACGGGTGCGGGAGAGGGAGGGATGCGCTGTCTGGCGGCGACCCTCGCCGCCACCGATGAAGGACCAGGGTTCCCTTTCTCCATGGCGAATGAGCGAAAGGGGAGTAGAAGCTGAAGGAAGGAGGAGATGAGAGAATGCAGGCTTCCGTCCTCCCCTCCCGCTCTTTATAAAGGAGCGAGGTGGGAGCTCGGCCGCCCCGCTCAGCGAATCAAGACACTGGAAGAGCAGGGAGCTGGGGCCGACCCGCTACCTCGACCCGCGACGGCCCAGTTTCCCGCCTCCACCGTCCGCGACCCCAAGCGCATGGGTGCCGCGTGGCAGACATGCAGAACCAAGGCGACGGATGAGGCGACCTCTCCCCACCCCGTGATCATGGGGAGTGGACACCTCGAAAACCGTGCATCAGCCCCGTCCAGTAAATGAACCACGCCTCCACGCCTCCCTCCATTTATGGGGGGGGCGTGAACCGTCCCCTTTAAGACGACGTGACGCATGCACGCGGGGCTTAGCACCGTGCACGCCGCCCACGTCACGCACGATGCCGCGCTCGACGCGTGCCGCTCGGGGAGGGCGCGGTTGATGCGGAGTCAGATACGGCATGACCCAGGCCGCGCGTGCCCGTGCACTGTTTTGGGCCTGGCCCAACAGCGCTCGGCACCGTGTATGGCCCAGGCCCCGGGGCTCCTGTCGGTGTACTAAAGTAGGGGTACCTTAGTATCCCGAACTTGTGCACGGGCAGTCGCAGCACCCCGCGGCAAGGCTTGCCGGGTGACCGCCAAGGTCCTCCGTGGTTCCTTTGGAGCCATTCAAGAACAATGTATTCGAGCCAAGGCGCAAGGCCCCGGCAAGAGGAGCTTGCCGGGAAGGCCACTCGAAGCACAAAGACCCCGGCAAGAGGAGCTTGCCGGGAAGGCCAACCAAGGCATCTCAAGAAGCTTGCTGCGACACGCTGCACGTCCCGGCAAGACCCGGTGAGCGACAAGCTCCCGGACGCGACAAGACCCGGTGAGCGACAAGCTCCCGGATGCGACAAGACAACACCCGTGGCAAGGCGCTTGCCGCGGCCAGCTACTACTCCGCAGCCCGCGCTCCAGCTCACCCACCAACGTGTCGCTCTGGGACCGTTCCTGGCGTGCGTGGAGGGAGGCTGTGCAGCCAGGGGCATGCGGTGGCAAGCAGGCACTGACAAGATAGCCATCATGGCAAACGGTGGCGCCCCTGACGGTCCCTTTCCGCACCGTCTAGGCGACACAGACAGGCATTTAATGCCTTTGTCCCCTGCCGTTAGGGTTAGGTATGATACAACTGTAGTAAGCGGTGGCGCCAACCACCACCTCTGTTACCTTTTTACCCTCATCTCTGTTGCCACCTGTCGGTGACCCCTTTGACATATAAAAGGAGGCCCATGCGCAACAGGGGGGACAATCATTCTCACGCTCGGTCTTGCTAGCCACTCAAGTGTACTGTAGCATTCATTGCTCCCGAGCAAGAACACAAGTACAAACCAAAGCAGGAGTAGGGTTTTATGCATCTGTGTGGCCCGAACCTGGGTAAACTGACCGCGTGTGCTCGCACGTTTCACCTCGATCTGCTCTTCGTGCTCTCTCCGCCCCCTGTCGAACCGAAAGGGGCCCCGGTCCGCCGCGGTCCCATAGGTGTCCGTGGGGATCAGTCTCCCCCGACACAATCCGGCGTTCTGTTCTCCTCCGGTGGTCATTTCTTCCTTTCTTACATGTGTGGGGATTAAACATTTCCGGATTGGACCGGGACTTGCCAAGCGGCCTTGGTTTACTACCGGTAGACCGCCTGTCAAGTATCGTACCATTTGGACTTCGTTTGATACTCCAACGGTTAACCGAGGGACCGAAAAGGCCTCGTGTGTGTTGCAGCCAAACACCCTTCCATTTTGGCCCAAAACCCACCTAACTCTACTCCATCATCTCGGTCGTTCGATCACGATCGCGTGGCCGAAAACCGCACCTCATTTGGACTCTCCTAGCTCCCTCTATGCCTATATATACACCCCCCCTCCGAAATTCGCGGTTCATTCTTCCCCTAACCCTAAAAATTCTCACATCCGCGCCGCCGGACGAAATCCCTACCTTCGTCGGACATGTCCGCGCCCCTCCACGCCGCTCCAGCCAATAGGGTCGCGACACGTCACCTCCGCCGCCGCTCCTGGCCAACCAGGCGCCGCCACCTCACCCCGTCGGCAACCCTCCACCGCGCCTCTCCACCACGGGCCCGCGAGTCCGGAGCAGGCCCGCCGAGCCCGGTCATCGCCACCCGCATCGCCCGGCTCCCCGCAGCCTTTGCACCGCCCGAGCGTGCCTCGCTCCTCCCGCCGACGAACCACACCACTGCCGCCGACGACCCCAGCAGTCACCGCCGCCCGGAGATCTCGCCGCCATCTTCGACCCTTGGTGGATCCAGCCGCTTCCCGGCGCCCGCGCCAAGTTCCGCCACCACCATGGCGTTTGACCTCGCCCTCCCGTCGCGCTTGCTCTTCCGGCCACCCTGGCCTTCGCCGGAGTGCCGCCCCGCCTTGTCGAAGGAGCGCCGCCGCCCCTTGCCTCCCTCGATCCAGGTGGGATCGAGGAGGAGGACGATGCCCTCGTCCCTAGGCCTCCTCCTACGTCTGTGGGCCGGCCCAGCCCCAGATCCACCGGCCCACCGCACCGCCCCATGTTTTGGGCCGAGCCCACTTGGGTGAGCCGCCCCCCAACGCATGCTCCAGTTCCTGTTTCAGCCCGATCATGTTTTTTTCTCGTTCTGTGAATTTGTCCAATTACCCAGAGATTGCCAGTTTTACAGATTAGACCCTCATGTTCATGCATTTAATAACTCTCAAACCGTGCATCGGATTAAAATGTTTTATATATGAAACTTGCTCAGAATTTTGTGTAGATTAATGATATCCAACTTTCATCTATGTTTAAAATGTTAAAAATGTTGTTTGCATTAATTTGCCCCTATGCCATGCTAAAACAGTTTAATTCATAACTAAATAACCGTAACTCCGATTTTATTAATCTTTATATGTAAATGGGGTAGAATTTTGCCTAGTTTATCATGGTGACCTTACTTTGCATGTTAAACAACTCTAAAATTATGTTTAGGGAAGAACAGTACCAAACCTAATTTATGCTCATGAGGAGTTTCCGAAATTATTGTTCGTTGCTTCCAGCCTCTTTTAACCTTGACTAGATAGGTAGTTTTCATTTGCTTCACCCCTTGCCATGTTAATAAACATTTAATATTGTTGGGTACATAAACGAGAGAGAACTAAATAAGTCATGTGGTGTTTTCTTCAATATGCAACCCCGTCGCATATTGAGCTCCACTTAACTTGTAGTGTTGTTTGTGCACTTTGCCATGCCATGCCTCATTAAACCGGACATGCATCATACTTGGTTGTGCATCATGCCATGTTTATGTGGTGGTTGTTTACTATGTTGTTTGCTTCCTTTCCGGTGTTGCTTCTTCGGGTTGGTTCCGATAACGTCGCGTTTGTGAGGAACCGTTCGAGTACGTCCGTTTGTCTTCTTCATGGACTCGTTCTTCTTCCTTGCGGGATCTCAGGCAAGATGATCATACCCTCGAAATCACTACTATCTTTGCATGCTAGATGCTCGCTCTTTTGCTATGCCAATGCTATGATGCCTACCTTTTGCTTGTCAGCCTCCCAAATTGCCATGTCAAACCTCTAACCCACCATGTCCTAGCAAACCGTTGATTGGCTATGTTACCGCTTTGCTCAGCCCCTCTTATAGCGTTGTTAGTTGCAGGTGAAGATTGAAGTTTGTTTCCTTGTTGGTACATGGAGATGTCGTTCCTTGTTCGGACATGTTTACTTGTTGGGATATCACAATATATCTTATTTAATTAATGCATCTATATACTTGGTAAAGGGTGGAAGGCTCGGCCTTATGCCTGGTGTTTTGTTCCACTCTTGCCGCCCTAGTTTCCATCATATCGGTGTTATGTTCCCAGATTTTGCGTTCCTCACGCGGTTGGGCTATAATGGGAACCCCTTGACAGTTCGCCTTAAGTAAAGCTTTTCCAGCAATGCCCAACATTGGTTTTACCATTTGCCATCTAGCCTTTTCTTTTCCCTTGGGGGTCGCGCGCCCAAGGGTCATCATTATTTTAACCCCCCCGGGCCAGTGCTTCTCTAAGTGTTGGTCCAACTGAGCGATGTCCGAGGCTACCAGGGGCAACTCTGGGCTGGCTTACCCAACGTCTGGCTCATCTGAGTGTGCCCTGAGAAAGAGATATGTGCATCTCCTATCGGGATTTGTCGGCACATTTGGGCGGTGTTGCTGGTTTAGTTTTACCCTGTCAAAAAGTCTTGTTGTACCGGGATACCGAGTCTGATCGGAATGTCTCGGGTGGAGGTCTATTCCTACGTTGACCGTGAGAGCTTGTGATGGGCTAAGTTGGGACACCCCTGCAAGGATTTGAACTTTCGAAAGCCGTGCCCACGGTTATGGGCAGATGGGAATTTGTTAACGTCCGGTTGTAGAAAACCTGAAGACGACCTTAATTAAAATGAATCAACAGCGTGTGTAACCGTGATGGTCTCTTTCCGGCGGAGTCCGGGAAGCGAACACGGTTGTTGGAGTTATGCTTGACGTAGGTAGTCCAGGATCACTTGTTGATCATACTTTTATCGACCGTGCCTTGCCTTCTCGTATCGCTCTCATTTGCGTATGTTAGCCACCATATATGCTAGTCGCTTGCTGCAACTCCACCTCACACCTTTACCTTACCCATAAGCTTAAATAGTCTTGACCGCGAGGGTGCGAGATTGCTGAGTACCTGTGGCTCACAAATACTTCCAAAACCAGCTTGCAGGTGCCGATGAGTTCGTGCAGACGACGCAACCAAGCTCAGGAGGAGCTCGATGAAGATCTTGTCCTTTGCCTTGTTTCCATTATAGTTGATCAGTAGTGGAGCCCAGTTGGGGTCTATCGGGGACCTTTGTCGCATTTGGGGTTCTTCTTTTATTTTGGTTCCATAGTCGGACCTTGAGTGTATTTGTATGATGTAATGCTTTATTCATGTAATTGTGTGAAGTGGCGATTGTAAGCCAACTATGTATCCTTTTCCTTATTATATTACATGGGTTGTGTGAAGATTACCTCACTTGCGACATATGCCTTCAATGCGATTATGCCTCTAAGTCGTGCCTCGACACGTGGGAGATATAGTCGCATCGAGGATGTTACAGGAAGGCCCCTTCATTGTCACCAGAGTGCTCCACAATGGAGCAGACCACCTTTACAATGTCGAGCATAAGAAGGACGAGCCACGGGCTTGGAAGGCGGAGTTGCGCCCCTTTTACACTTAAGTACCCATTCGAATAAAATGAAATAAGAAGTACCTTTGTAATTTCCTTATCAAAGACAAGAGCTTTATAGTCCTCTTAAATGATTATTGTTTCTTTTGTTTGCATCTAAAATCCCCAGTGGGTGACTTAGCTGCGAATCCATTTCACCTAAGTTTAAAAGAAAATCCTACCGAGTGGTGAGCAACCCCCCACTCGGAGGCTTAGCTGCGAATCCGTTTCGCCTAAGTTTAAAAAATCCTACCGAGTGGTGAGCAAGCCTCCCACTCAGGGGCTTAGCTGTAGTCCAGTACTCGCCTAAGTTTAAAAAATCCTACCGAGTGGCGAGCAACCCTCCCACTCGGGGGCTTAGCTGCAGTCCAGTACTCGCCTAAGTTTGAAAAATCCTACCAAGTGGTGAGCAAGCCTCCCACTCGGGGGCTTAGCTGCAGTCCAGTACTCCCCTAAGTTTTAAAAAATCCTGCGGAGTGGTGAGAAAGCCTCCCACTCAGGTGCTTAGCTGCAGTCCAGTACTGGCCTAAGTTTGTAAAATCCTACCGAGTGGTGAGCAACCCTCCCACTTGGAGGCTTAGCTGTAATCCAGTACTCGCCTAAGTTTAAAAAATCCTACCGAGTGGTGAGCAAGCCTCCAACTCGGGGGCTTAGCTGCAGTCCAGTACTCACCTAAGTTTGTAAAATCCTACCGAGTGGTGAGAAACCTTCCCACTCGGGTGCTTAGCTATAGTCCAGTACTCGCCTAAGTTTGTAAAATCCTACCGAGTGGTGAGCAACCCTCCCACACGGAGGCTTAGCTGCAATCCAGTACTCGACTAAGTTTTAAAAATCCTACCGAGTGGTGGGCGACCCTCTCACTCGGGAGCTTAGCTGCAGTCCAGTACTCGCCTAAGGTTTAAAGTCCGTCCTTATCCGCAAGGACGACGAGGTGCAGGTCGACTACAACCTTCTCCTTTGGAGCTGCGCCACAAATACAACATACGCTCCATCACCATCCGCAAGGACGACGAGGTGCAGGTTGACTGCAACCTTCTCCTTTGGAGCTGCGCCACAAATACAACGTACGCTCCATCACCATCCGCAAGGACGACGAGGTGCAGGTCGACTGCAACCTTCTCCTTAGGAGCTACACCACAAGTACAATGTGCGCTCCATCCCCATCCGCAAGGACGACGAGGTGCAGGTCGACTGCAACCTTCTCCTTCGGAGCTGTGCCACAAATACGACGTACGCTCCACCCCTGTCCGCGAGGACAATGAGATGCAGGTCGAAAGATTATTTAGAGTAAAGAGCAAATCCCACTCGAAGGCAAATACAAGCATATTCAGAAATAAACCAAGTTGAGACAGATCCTAAAAATTCCAGATGACGGATCAAAAGTATTTGAGCACCAAGCCTGAAGGAGTTTAACGGTTACAGCAACCACTCGGCATTTCGAGGCAAATTTAAGGTAGATTTAAATCTCAAAGTTTGTTCATTCGGCAGGAGGAGGGATGGCGGGTTCGACGAATTTGTCCAAGTCAATTCCATCTGCAATCCGAGTGGAAGCAGCGATGAAAGTCTCCATAAAGGACTGGAAATCATGTCTTTTGGTGTTGGCGACCTTGATCACCACCAGGTTATCTTCACGGGCTTCCTTGCAGTGGACTCTTACCAAGGACAATGCCATGTCAGCACCACACCGGGCAGAGGACTTCTTCCATTATTGCACTCGACCAGGGACCTCGTTGAGGCGAGCCATCAGAGACACGAGGTCATTTTGAAGCGTCGCCCTTGGCTAGAGTGATGAGTCGATCCGTGAAACTGCCACCTTCAGACGAGCAAGGTAACTTGTAACACTAGCGACACATGATTCTAGTCGAAGCACATTCATGGCAGCCTCGTTGCCGACTGGAGAAACAATAGGGTCCAAACCCGTCTCGATTCGTCCAGTCTCCTCGTCAAAGTTTTGGTAGAATTCTGCAGTCAAGGAGTTAGTGAGTCGACTGGACTGGACTAACTTGCAAGCAGTAAAGCAGTCGGATTAAAAGGAGTACCTTCCAGCATAAGAAAGAGCTTCTTGGCAAGAGTTCTCAGATAAGCTTCCATGTCATTTCTCTTATGAGCCTTGGATTCCAGCTTCTCATTCAGAGCCATCTTATCTTTCTTTAGACGAGTTACCTCTCAGTTGGATTCAGTGAGAGAGGACTTCAGCTTGCTTACTTCTTCTTCCAGCACTCCGACCGAAGCCAGCTTCTGGTTAGCAAGGGCAGTCTTATCTTGAGCCTCCTTCTGCGCAGCTGCAAGGTCCAAGTCCTTCTTCTCCAGAGCCAACCTCATTTTCTCTGCAAAATAAGCAATCAGATCAAACAAGAGATCGAAGAAATATTTTAAAGGACGATCGACGTGAGCAGTCGACAGGCAGTTACCTTCCATACCAACAGCTTCATCTTGAGCTTTCTTCAATTTTTGTTGGGCCAGCTCCAAGTCAAGGTTGAGTTGCCTCTGCTTCTCCTCAAATTCGGCGAACTTGGAAATGAGAGTACAAGATTTCTGCAGAGGGTAAAAGACATATCAATCGACAGGATCAAAGATTATTTACTTCCGAGTGAATAAAACTTAAAAGTTTACTCAGACCCCAGCCGACTGCCCGCAGTCGACCGCGGTCTCGGAGACTACACCCAGCGGGTGCACTTGGCGTGCCCCCACTAATTCAGATCCCACTCGACCGGTCCGCCCGGGTCGAGTAAAAAAAGAAGAAGAAAGAGAAAAGAACTATTCAGACCCCGCCCGACTGCCAGCAGTTGACCGCGCTCTCGGGGACTACACCCAGTGGGTGCACATAGCGTGCCCCCACCGGTTCAGATCCCACTCGCACAGGCCGAGTGGAGGAGTGCAAATACTAAAGACAACAAAACACCCAGTGGGTGTACAGATTCGACGCAAACAATAAGAGATTGTATGAAAGAAAATATTTCAGGTAGCATATCCTAATAGAACAAGATCAGTCGAAAGCCATCTTACCTGGACATTGGCCCAAAGAGCCATGCTGGCATCATAAGAATCCTGGTTGTTGTCGCGCACCGTCTTCATCCACTCCATCATCACGCTAGCCTGACGGATAGCCTCCGCAGCAGCGTCTGACTGGCTTTCCGGAACATCATAGTTGGTGAAGAAAGGAGAAGATGGCCCAGATGCCATAGCTTGGAGCTCTGAGG
Source organism: Triticum monococcum (assembly GCA_034509565.1). NCBI lineage: Eukaryota > Viridiplantae > Streptophyta > Magnoliopsida > Poales > Poaceae > Triticum > Triticum monococcum. Next base: position 152,365,304 of record CM067843.1, on the reverse strand, counting down.
CATGAGGTTGGACAGCTGAAGGAAATACTGGTACAATCGATGGTGCGGGGCGCTCACTCGACAATTGGACAACAAAAGTTACAGAGGCCCCACCTACATCTTCAGGTTGTTGGACGGTTGGTTCTGTCATCAGTCCCAGCTAAAATGTCTTGCCAGCTGCTACTTTTTTGTTCTGTCTGGGCCTCGGGGCCACATCTTCATCATCGTCCGGAAGCTCGATAACGTTAGGTGGGGCTGCAAATAAATCAGCCGACCCCTAGTGAATTGCCAGAATTTAATTGACCAAATAATCAAGAACAAGATCACGAGAATTGTACCTGGGTTGGAGGTAACCGCGTCTTCCATTTCCTCGTCTCGGTATTGGCAAGAGGAAGTTCCACAGGTAGCAGCACTGCAAATGTCAGCATTCAGTCGGTTATGTTTTGTTGCTCGAGTTGACCAAAGGATCAGGTCAGATGGTTACCTAGAGATGGTGGGAATGGTCACTTTGATTCTGGGCAAAGCCTTCGGCAGTTTGGAGGACGCGACCTTCAATGGTTTCGGCATTGGAGGCGGCACGGTCTTGAGCTGCTTCGATACCTTCCTAGTCGGCACCGGAGAAGATGTCTGAGGGCGCTTTGAAGACTGCCCAGTTGGTGCGGCCACTTGCCGGGCCGTGAGCGTGCTTGGACCTCCTTTCTCTACGAGGAGGCGAGTCGACCTCTTCTTCGTCACTCGGGTCGTCGCTCTCCTCGTCCTCCTCTGCATCCGAGTGCCACTCGCCGCTCTCGCCCCCGCTCGCCTCTCCCTCGACATTTTGCTCCTGCACTCCATTGGGCATTGAGTACATATCATCAAGAGCCTGAAAGACAAGGAATAAAAGAAAGACAGTCGACCGTCAACAAGATGCTACATAGTAAAACAAGAAGACACTCGATAATGCAGAATCATACCTGTTCCGGCTGGCACGAATGGTCGAATGGAACCACCCTCCTGGACCCTCTGGGATTATCTTTGTTGCCGGTAATACCTCTCAGCCACTGCTCCGCCGTGTCCTCACTGACATCCTCCGGGTGGATCCGAGTGGAATCCTCGAGTCCCGAGAACATCCACATCGGATGGTCACGAGCCTGGAGTGGTTGGATGTGTCGACGGAGGAAGACCTCCAACAGGTCCATACTGGTCACTACGTCGCGGACAAGTTGGACAACCCGCTCGACCAACACCTTCACCTGCACCTTCTCCTCCGGGATCACTCTCAAGGTGGATGGCTTCTCCACTCGAGCCATAGAAAAGGGGGAAAGTCCAGTCGACTGGCCCGGGGTCGGCTCATCCTTGCAGTAGAACCAGGTCGACTGCCAACCCCGAACCGAGTCGGGAAGGATCATAGTTCGGAAAGTGCTTTTGTTCCTCATTTGAATTCCAAGACCGCCGCACATCTGTATCACGTGCGTCCTCTCATCACTCGGGTTGGCCTTCTTGACTGTCTGAGAGCGACATGTGAATATATGCTTGAAGAGACCCAAGTGTGGTCGACAACCCAAGAAGTTCTCGCACATAGACAGGAAAGCAGCAAGGTACACGATGGTGTTTGGAGAAAAGTGGTGGAGTTGAGCCCCAAAGAAGTTCAAGAAACCACGAAAGAAAGGGTGGGGAGGCAAAGAAAACCTGTGGTCGACATGGGTGGCAAGGAGAACGCACTCACCCTCCTATGGCTGCGGCTCAGTCTCATTCCTCGGGAGCCGCGCTGATTCGTGGGGGATCAGTCCCTCCTCAACCAGGTCGTCGATGTCATCTTGACTGATTGTCGAGCGGATCCAGTCGCCCTGGATCCAGCCAGGCGGCAAGCCGGACCTCGACGAAGATACGCCCCGGCTGGTCTTCTTCCCTTTCGCCTTCGCCGTCGCCTTCTTCGCACACTCCAACGCCACCGTCTTCTCCTTCCCCATGGCAGTGAATCGAGGTCGAGCGAGGCCACGACGCCGAAAGCAGAAGCAGGCGCAGCGGAGAAATCTAAGGAGGAGGAAGGAGAATGGTGGCGCACTGTTCAAAAGCCCTGGTCCGGCGCCTTATATAAGGTCACTTCCGAGTGACTGACTTGTAGGCACGGACGATCTTATCAAATCCCGCAACAGTCGCGCGCGTGATACGTGGCAAAAAAGGTGGCGCGGAGATCGAGGCGGCCTGCCTAATCCGTCCCTATTACTGTGGCCTACCACGCCCGGCGTGCTTCCCAAAATTCAAATCCCGTGAAATCCGCAGACGGCAGAACTGAAGGAAATATGCCCTAGAGGCAATAATATTGTTATTATTTTATTTCCTTATATCATGATAAATGTTTATTATTCATGCTAGAATTGTATTATCCGGAAACATAATGCTTGTGTGAATACATAGACAAACCAAACGTCACTAGTATGCCTCTACTTGACTAGCTCGTTAATCGAAGATGGTTATGTTTCCTAACCATAGACATGTGTTGTCATTTGATTAATGGGATCACATCATTGGGAGAATGATGTGATTGACATGACCCATTCCATTAGCTTAGCACCCGATCGTTTAGTATGTTGCTATTGCTTTCTTCATGACTTATACATGTTCCTATGACTATGAGATTATGCAACTCCCGTTTACCGGAGGAACACTTTGTGTGCTACCAAACGTCACAACGTAACTGGGTGATTATAACGGAGCTCTACAGGTGTATCCAAAGGTACATGTTGGGTTGGCGTATTTCAAGATTAGGATTTGTCACTCCGATTGTCGGAGAGGTATCTCTGGGCCCTCTCGATAATGCACATCACATAAGCCTTGCAAGCATTGCAACTAATGAGTTAGTTGTGAGATGATGTATTACGAAACGAGTAAAGCGATTTGCCGGTAACGAGATTGAACTAGGTATTGAGATACCGATGATCGAATCTCGGGCAAGTAACATACCGATGACAAAGGGAATAATGTATGTTGTTATGTGGTCTGACCGATAAAGATCTTCGTAGAATATGTAGGAGACAATATGAGCATCCAGGTTCCGCTATTGGTTATTGACCGGAGACGTGTCTCGGTCATGTCTACATTGTTCTCGAACCCGTAGGGTCCACATGCTTAAGGTTTCGATGATAGTTATATTATGAGTTTATGCATTTTGATGTACCGAAGTTTGTTCGGAGTCCCGGATGTGATCACGGACATGACGAGGAGTCTCGAAATGGTCGAGACATAAAGATTGATATATTGGAAGCCTATATTTGTGAAGGAAATATGCCCTAGAGGCAATAATAAAGTTATTATTTCTTTCCTTATATCATGATAAATGTTTATTATTCATGCTAGAATTGTATTAAACGGAAACATAATACATGTGTGAATACATAGACAAACAGAGTGTCACTAGTATGCCTCTACTTGACTAGCTCGTTAATCAAAGATGGTTAAGTTTCCTAACCATGAACAATGTGTTGTTATTTGATTAACGAGGTCACATCATTAGTTGAATGATCTGATTGACATGACCCATTTCATTAGCTTAGCACCCGATCGTTTAGTATGTTGCTATTGCTTTCTTCATGACTTATACATGTTCCTATGACTATGAGATTATGCAACTCCCATTTGCCGGAGGAACACTTTGGGTGCTACCAAATGTCACAACGTAACTGGGTGATTATAAAGGAGTACTACAGGTGTCTCCAATGGTAGATGTTGGGTTGGCGTATTTCGAGATTAGAATTTGTCACTCCGATTGTCGGAGAGGTATCTCTGGGCCCTGTCGGTAATACACATTACACAAGCTTTGCAAGCATTGCAACTAATGAGTTAGTTGCGGATGATGTATTACAGAACGAGTAAAGAGACTTGCCGGTAACGAGATTGAACTAGGTATTGGATACCGACGATCGAATCTTGGGCAAGTAACATACCGATGACAAAGGGAACAACGTATGTTGTTATGCGGTCTGACCGATAAAGATCTTCGTAGAATATGTAGGAGCCAATATGGGCATCCAGGTCCCGCTATTGGTTATTGACCGGAGACATGTCTCGGTCATGTCTACATTGTTCTCGAACCGTAGGTCCGCACGCTTAACGTTATGATGACAGTTATTATGAGTTTATGCATTTTGATGTACCGAAGGTTGTTCGGAGTCCCGGATGTGATCACGGACATGACGAGGAGTCTCTAAATGGTCGAGACATAAAGATTGATATATTGGAAGCCTATGTTTGGACATCGGAAGTGTTCCGGGTGAAATCGGGATTTTACCGGATCACCGGGAGTTTACCGGAACCCCCCGGGAGCCATATGGGCCTTATTGGGCTTTAGTGGAAAGGTGAAAGGGGCTGCCCATAGTGGGCTGCGCGCCTCCCCCTCCCCTAGTCCTATTAGGACTAGGAGAGGTGGTCGGCCACCTCTCTCCCTCTCTTTCTCCTTGGGAGTCCTATTAGGAATAGGATTGGGGGGGAGTCCTACTCCCGGTAGGAGTAGGACTCCTCCTGCGCCTCCATAGTTGGCCGGCCAGCCCTCCCCCTGGCAACCTTTATATACGGGGGCAGGAGGCACCTCTAGACACACAAGTTGATCATTGAGATCGTTCCTTAGCCGTGTGCGGTGCCCCCTGCCACCAAATTCCACCTCGATCATATCGTTGTAGTGCTTAGGCGAAGCCCTACGTCGGTAGTACATCAAGATCGTCACCACGCCGTCATGCTGACGGAACTCCTACCCGAAGCTTTGCTGGATCGGAGCCCGGGGATCGTCATCTAGCTGAACGTGTGCTAAGAACTCGGAGGTGCCGGAGTAACGATGCTTGGATCGGTCGGATCGGGAAGAAGACGTACGACTACTTCCTCTATGTTGTGTCAACGCTTCCGTTGCGATCTACTAGGGTATGTAGATCAGACTCTCCCCCTCGTTGCTATGCATCACCATGATCTTGCGTGTGCGTAGGAATTTTTTTGAAATTACTACGTTCCCCAACAGTGGCATCCGAGCCTAGGTTTTATGGTTTGATGTTATTTGCACGAGTAGAACACAAGTGAGTTGTGGGCGATACAAGTCATACTGCCTACCAGCATGTCATACTTTGGTTCGGCGGTATTGTTGGACGAGACGACCCGGACCAACCTTACGCGTACGCTTACGTGAGACCGGTTCCCTCGACGTGCTTTGCACATAGATGGCTTGCGGGCGACTGTCTCTCCAACTTTAGTTGAACCGAGTATGGCTACGCCCGGTCCTTGAGAAGGTTAAAACAGAGTCTATTTGACAAACTATCGTTGTGGTTTTGATGCGTAGGTGAGATGAGTTCTTGCTTAAGCCCGTAGCAGCCACGTAAAACTTGCAACAACAAAGTAGAGGACGTCTAACTTGTTTTTGCAGGGCATGTTGTGATGTGATATAGTCAAGGCATGATGCTGATTTTATTGTATGAGATGATCATGTTTTGTAACCAAGTTATCGGCAACTGGCAGGAGCCATATGGTTGTCGCTTTATTGTATGCAATGCAATCGCGATGTAATGCTTTACTTTATTGCTAAGCGGTAGTGATAGTCGTGGAAGCATAAGATTGGCGAGACGACAACGATGCTACGATGGAGATCAAGGTGTCGCGCCGGTGACGATGGTGATCATGACGGTGCTTCGGAGATGGAGATCACAAGCACAAGATGATGATGGCCATATCATATCACTTATATTGATTGCATGTGATGTTTATATTTTATGCATCTTATCTTGCTTTGATTGACAGTAGCATTATAAGATGATCTCTCACTAAATTATCAAGAAGTGTTCTCCCTGAGTATGCACCATTGCGAAAGTTCTTCGTGCTGAGACACCACGTGATGATCGGGTGTGATAGGCTCTATGTTCAAATACAACAGGTGCAAAATAGTTGCACACGTGGAATACTCAGGTTATACTTGACGAGCCAAGCATATACAGATATGGCCTCGGAACACGGAGACCGAAAGGTCGAGCGTGAATCATATAGTAGATATGATCAACATAATGATGTTCACCGATGAAACTACTCCATCTCACATGATGATCGGACATGGTTTAGTTGATTTGGATCACGTGATCACTTAGAGGATTAGAGGGATGTCTATCTAAGTGGGAGTTCTTAAGTAATATGATTAATTGAACTTAAATTTATCATGAACTTAGTACCTGATAGTATCTTGCTTGTTTATGTTGATTGTAGATAGATGGCTCGTGCTGTTGTTCCGTTGAATTTTAATGCGTTCCTTGAGAAAGAGAAGTTGAAAGATGATGGTAGCAATTACATGGACTGGGTCCGTAACTTGAGGATTATCCTCATTGCTGCACAGAAGAATTACGTCCTGGAAGCACCGCTGGGTGCCAGGCCTGCTGCTGGAGCAACACCAGATGTTATGAACGTCTGGCAAAGCAAAGCTGATGACTACTCGATAGTTCAGTGTGCCATGCTTTACGACTTAGAATCGGGACTTCAACAACGTTTTGAACGTCATGGAGCATATGAGATGTTCCAGGAGTTGAAGTTAATATTTCAAGCAAATGCCCGGATTGAGAGATATGAAGTCTCCAATAAGTTCTATAGCTGAAAGATGGAGGAGAACAGTTCTGTCAGTGAGCATATACTCAAAATGTCTGGGTATAACAATCACTTGATTCAGATGGGAGTTAATCTTCCAGATGATTGCATCATTGACAGAATTCTCCAATCACTGCCACCAAGTTACAAGAGCTTCGTGATGAACTATAATATGCAAGGGATGAACAAGACTATTCCCGAGCTCTTCGCAATGCTGAAAGCTGCGGAGGTAGAAATCAAGAAGGAGCATCAAGTGTTGATGGTTAACAAAACCACTAGTTTCAAGAAAAAGGGCAAAGGGAAGAAGAAGGGGAACTTCAAGAAGAACGGCAAGCAAGTTGCTGCTCAGGAGAAGAAACCCAAGTTTGGACCTAAGCCTGAAACTGAGTGCTTCTACTGCAAGCAGACTGGTCACTGGAAGCGGAACTGCCCCAAGTATTTGGCGGATAAGAAGGATGGCAAGGTGAACAAAGGTATATGTGATATACATGTTACTGATGTGCACCTTACTAATGCACGCAGTAGCACCTGGGTATTTGATACTGGTTCTGTTGCTAATATTTGCAACTCGAAACAGGGACTACGGATTAAGCGAAGATTAGCTAAGGACGAGGTGATGATGCGCGTGGGAGACGGTTCCAAAGTCGATGTGATCTCGGTCGGCACGCTACCTCTACATCTACCTTTGGGATTAATATTAGACCTAAATAATTGTTATTTGGTGCCAGCGTTGAGCATGAACATTATATCTGGATCTTGTTTAACGCGAGACGGTTATTCATTTAAATCGGAGAATAATGGTTGTTCTATTTATATGAGTAATATCTTTTATGGTCATGCACCCTTGAAGAGTGGTCTATTCTTGTTAAATCTCGATAGTAGTGATACACATATTCATAATGTAGAAGCCAAAAGATGCAGAGTTGATAATGATAGTGCAACTTATTTGTGGCACTGCCGTTTAGGTCATATCGGTATAAAGCGCATGAAGAAACTCCATACTGATGGACTTTTGGAACCACTTGATTATGAATCACTTGGTACTTGCGAACCGTGCCTCATGGGCAAGATGACTAAAACACCATTCTCCGGTACTATGGAGAGAGCAACAGATTTATTGGAAATCATACATACCGATGTATGTGGTCCGATGAATATTGAGGCTCGTGGCGGATATCGTTATTTTCTCACCTTCACAGATGATTTAAGCAGATATGGGTATATCTACTTAATGAAACACAAGTCTGAAACATTTGAAAAGTTCAAGGAATTTCAGAGTGAAGTTGAAAATCATCGGAACAAGAAAATAAAGTTTCTACGATCTGATCGTGGAGGAGAATATTTGAGTTACGAGTTTGGTATACATTTGAAAAATTGTGGAATAGTTTCGCAACTCACGCCACCCGGAGCACCACAGCGTAATGGTGTGTCAGAATGTCGTAATCGTACTTTACTTGATATGGTACGATCTATGATGTCTCTTACTGATTTACCGCTATCGTTTTGGGGATATGCTTTAGAGACGGCCGCATTCACGTTAAATAGGGCACCATCAAAATCCGTTGAGACGACGCCTTATGAACTGTGGTTTGGCAAGAAACCAAAGTTGTCGTTTCTTAAAGTTTGGGGTTGCGATGCTTATGTGAAAAAGCTTCAACCTGATAAGCTCGAACCCAAATCGGAGAAATGTGTCTTCATAGGATATCCAAAGGAAACTATTGGATACACCTTCTATCACAGATCCGAAGGCAAGACTTTTGTTGCTAAATTCGGAAACTTTCTTGAGAAGGAGTTTCTCTCGAAAGAAGTGAGTGGGAGGAAAGTAGAACTTGACGAGGTAACTGTACCCGCTCCCTTATTAGAAAGTAGTACATCACAGAAAACTGTTTCTGTGACACCTACACCAATAAGTGAGGAAGTTGATGATAATGATCATGAAACTTCAGAACAAGATACTACTGAACCTCGTAGATCAACCAGAGCAAGATCCGCGCCAGAGTGGTACGGTAATCCAGTTCTGGAAGTCATGCTACTAGATCATGATGAGCCTACGAACTATGAAGAAGCGATGGTGAGCCCAGATTCCGCAAAGTGGCTTGAGGCCATGAAATCTGAGATGGGATCCATGTATGAGAACAAAGTATGGACTTTGGTTGACTTGCCCGATGATCGGCAAGCAATTGAGAATAAATGGATCTTCAAGAAAAAGACTGATGCTGACGGTAATGTTACTGTCTATAAAGCTCGACTTGTTGCAAAAGGTTTTTGACAAGTTCAAGGGGTTGACTACGATGAGACCTTCTCACCGGTAGCGATGCTTAAGTCTGTCAGAATCATGTTAGCAATTGCCGCATTTTATGATTATGAAATTTGGCAGATGGATGTCAAAACTGCATTCCTGAATGGATTTCTGGAAGAAGAGTTGTATATGATGCAACCGGAAGGTTTTGTCGATCCAAAGGGAGCTAACAAAGTGTGCAAACTCCAGCGATCCATTTATGGACTGGTGCAAGCATCTCGGAGTTGGAATAAACGCTTTGATAGTGCGATCAAAGCATTTGGCTTTATACAGACATTTGGAGAAGCCTGTATTTACAAGAAAGTGAGTGGGAGCTCTGTAGCATTTCTGATATTATATGTGGATGACATATTGCTGATTGGAAATGATATAGAATTTCTGGATAGCATAAAGGGATACTTGAATAAGAGTTTTTCAATGAAAGACCTCGGTGAAGCTGCTTACATGTTGGGCATTAAGATCTATAGAGATAGATCAAGACGCTTAATTGGACTTTCACAAAACACATACCTTGACAAGATTTTGAAGAAGTTCAAAATGGATCAAGCAAAGATAGGGTTCTTGCCTGTGTTACAAGGTGTGAAGTTGAGTCAGACTCAATGCCCGACCACTGCAGAAGATAGAGAGAAAATGAAAGATGTTCCCTATGCTTCAGCCATAGGCTCTATCATGTATGCAATGCTGTGTACCAGACCTGATGTGTGCCTTGCTATAAGTTTAGCAGGGAGGTACCAAAGTAATCCAGGAGTGGATCACTGGACAGCGGTCAAGAACATCCTGAAATACCTGAAAAGGACTAAGGATATGTTTCTCGTATATGGAGGTGACAAAGAGCTCACCGTAACAGGTTACGTTGATGCAAGCTTTGACACTGATCCGGACGATTCTAAATCACAAACCGGATACGTGTTTACTTTAAACGGTGGAGCTGTCAGTTGGTGCAGTTCTAAACAAAGCGTCCTAGCAGGATCTACATGTGAAGCGGAGTACATAGCTGCTTCGGAAGCAGCGAACGAAGGAGTCTGGATGAAGGAGTTCATATCCGATCTAGGTGTCATACCTAGTGCATCGGGTCCAATGAAAATCTTTTGTGACAATACTGGTGCAATTGCTTTGGCAAAGGAATCCAGATTTCATAAAAGGACCAAACACATCAAGAGACGCTTCAATTCCATCCGGGATCTAGTCCAGGTGGGAGACATAGAGATTTGCAAGATACATACAGATCTGAATGTTGCAGACCCGTTGACTAAGCCTCTTCCACGAGCAAAACATGATCAGCACCAAGGCTCCATGGGTGTTAGAATCATTACTGTGTAATCTAGATTATTGACTCTAGTGCAAGTGGGAGACTAAAGGAAATATGCCCTAGAGGCAATAATAAAGTTATTATTTATTTCCTTATATCATGATAAATGTTTATTATTCATGCTAGAATTGTATTAACCGGAAACATAATACATGTGTGAATACATAGACAAATAGAGTGTCACTAGTATGCCTCTACTTGACTAGCTCGTTAATCAAAGATGGTTAAGTTTCCTAACCATGAACAATGTGTTGTTATTTGATTAACGAGGTCACATCATTAGTTGAATGATCTGATTGACATGACCCATTTCATTAGCTTAGCACCCGATCGTTTAGTATGTTGCTATTGCTTTCTTCATGACTTATACATGTTCCTATGACTATGAGATTATGCAACTCCCGTTTGCTGGAGGAACACTTTGGGTGCTACCAAACGTCACAACGTAACTGGGTGATTATAAAGGAGTACTACAGGTGTCTCCAATGGTAGATGTTGGGTTGGCGTATTTCGAGATTAGAATTTGTCACTCCGATTGACGGAGAGGTATCTCTGGGCCCTGTCGGTAATACACATTACACAAGCCTTGCAAGCATTGCAACTAATGAGTTAGTTGCGGATGATGTATTACAGAACGAGTAAAGAGACTTGCCGGTAACGAGATTGAACTAGGTATTGGATACCGACGATCGAATCTCGGGCAAGTAACATACCGATGACAAAGGGAACAATGTATGTTGTTATGCGGTCTGACCGATAAAGATCTTCGTAGAATATGTAGGAGCCAATATGGGCATCCAGGTCCCGCTATTGGTTATTGACTGGAGACATGTCTCGGTCATGTCTACATTGTTCTCGAACCGTAGGGTCCGCACGCTTAACGTTACAATGACAGTTATTATTAGTTTATGCATTTTGATGTACCGAAGGTTGTTCGGAGTCCCGGATGTGATCACGGACATGACGAGGAGTCTCGAAATGGTCGAGACATAAAGATTGATATATTGGAAGCCTATGTTTGGACATCGGAAGTGTTCTGGGTGAAATCGGGATTTTACCGGATCACCGGGAGGTTACCGGAACCCCCCGGGAGCCATATGGGCCTTATTGGGCTTTAGTGGAAAGGTGAAAGGGGCTGCCCATAGTGGGCTGCGCGCCTCCCCCCTCCCCTAGTCCTATTAGGACTAGGAGAGGTGGCCGGCCACCTCTCTCCCTCTCTTTCTCCTTGGGAGTCCTATTAGGAATAGGATTGGGGGGAGTCCTACTCCCGGTAGGAGTAGGACTCCTCCTGCGCCTCCATAGTTGGCCGGCCAGCCCTCCCCCTGGCAACCTTTATATACGGGGGCAGGGGGCACCTCTAGACACACAAGTTGATCATTGAGATCATTCCTTAGCCGTGTGCGGTGCCCCCTGCCACCAAATTCCACCTCGATCATATCGTTGTAGTGCTTAGGCGAAGCCCTACATCGGTAGTACATCAAGATCGTCACCACGCTGTCGTGCTAACGGAACTCCTCCCCGAAGCTTTGCTGGATCGGAGCCCGGGGATCGTCATCGAGCTGAACGTGTGCTAAGAACTCGGAGGTGCCGGAGTAACGGTGCTTGGATCGGTCAGATCGGGAAGAAGACGTACCACTACTTCCTCTACGTTGTGTCAATGCTTTCGTTGCGATCTACAAGGGTATGTAGATCAGACTCTCCCCCTCGTTGCTATGCATCACCATGATCTTGCGTGTGCGTAGGAAATTTTTTGAAATTACTACGTTCCCCAACAATTTGGATATCAGAAGTGTTCCGTATGAAATCGGGATTTTACCGGAGTACCGGGAGGTTACCGGAACCCCCCGGGAGGTATATGGGCCTTAGTGGGCTTTAGTGGAAGAGAGGAGAGGTGGCTAGGGCTGGGCCGCGCGCCCTTCCCCCTAGTCCGAATAGGACAAGGAGAGGGGGCGGCGCCCCCCTTCCTTCTCTCTCCTCTTTCCCCCCTCTCGAATCCTATTCCAACTAGGAAAGGGGGGAATCCTACTCCCAGTGGGAATAGGACTCCTCCTGGCGCGCCCTCCTCCTGGCCGGCCGCACCCCCCCCCCCTTCATCCTTTATATACGAGGGCAGGGGGCACCTCTAGACACACAAGTTGATCCACGTGATCATATTCTTAGCCGTGTGCGGTGCCCCCTTCCACCATAATCCTCGATAATATTGTAGCGGTGCTTAGGCGAAGCCCTGCGACGGTAGTACATCAAGATCGTCACCACGCTGTCGTGCTGACGGAACTCTTCCCCGACACTTTGCTGGATCGGAGTCCGGGGATCGTCATCGAGCTGAACGTGTGCTAGAACTCGGAGGTGCTGTAGTTTCGGTGCTTGACCGGTCGGGCCGTGAAGACGTACAACTACATCAACCGCGTTGTGCTAACGCTTCCGTTGTCAGTCTACAAGGGTACGTAGATCACACTCTCCCCTCTCGTTGCTATGCATCACCATGATCTTGCGTGTGCGTAGGATTTTTTTTGAAATTACTACGTTCCCCAACAGTGGTATCAGAGCCTAGGTTTTATGTGTTGATGTTATATGCACAAGTAGAACACAAGTGAGTTGTGGGCGATATAAGTCATACTGCTTACCAGCATGTCATACTTTGGTTCGGCGGTATTGTTGGACGAAACGGCCCGGACCGACATTACGCGTACACTTACGCGAGACCGGTTCTCCCGACGTGCTTTGCACAAAGGTGGCTAGCGGGTGACAGTTTCTCCAACTTTAGTTGAACCGAGTGTGGCTACGCCCGGTCCTTGCAAAGGTTAAAACAGCACCAACTTGACAAACTATCATTGTGGTTTTGATGCGTAGGTAAGATTGGTTCTTGCTTAAGCCCGTAGCAGCCACGTAAAACTTGCAACAACAAAGTAGAGGACGTCTAACTTGTTTTTGCAAGGCATGTTGTGATGTGATATGGTCAAGACATGATGCCTAATTTTATTGTATGAGATGATCATGTTTTGTAACCGAGTTATCGGCAACTGGCAGGAGCCATATGGTTGTCGCTTTATTCTATGCAATGCAATCGCGCTGTAATGCTTTACTTTATCACTAAGCGGTAGCGATAGTCGTGGAAGCATAAGATTGGCGAGACGACAACGATGCTACGATGGAGATCAAGGTGTCGCGCCGGTGATGATGGTGATCACGACGGTGCTTCGAAGATGGAGATCACAAGCACAAGATGATGATGGCCATATCATATCACTTATATTGATTGCATGTGATGTTTATCTTTTATGCATCTTATCTTGCTTTGATTGATGGTAGCATTATAAGATGATCTCTCACTAATTATCAAGAAGTGTTGTCCCTGAGTATGCACCGTTGCGAAAGTTCTTCGTGCTGAGACACCACGTGATGATCGGGTGTGATAGGCTCTACGTTCATATACAACGGGTGCAAAACAGTTGCACACGCGGAATACTCAGGTTATACTTGACGAGCGTGAATCATATGGTAGATATGATCAACATAGTGATGTTCACCAATGAAACTACTCCATCTCATGTGATGATCGGACATGGTTTAGTTGATTTGGATCACGTGATCACTTAGAGGATTAGAGGGATGTCTATCTAAGTGGGAGTTCTCAAGTAATATGATTAATTGAACCAAAATTTATCATGAACTTAGTACCTGATAGTATCTTGCTTGTTTATGTTTGATTGTAGATAGATGGCCCGTGTTGTTGTTCCGTTGAATTTTAATGCGTTCCTTGAGAAAGCAAAGTTGAAAGATGATGGTAGCAATTACACGGACTGGGTTCGTAACTTGAGGATTATCCTCATTGCTGCATAGAAGAATTACGTCCTGGAAGCACCGCTGGGTGACAGGCCTGCTGCTGGAGCAACACCAGATGTTATGAATGTCTGGCAGAGCAAAGCTGATGACTACTCGATAGTTCAGTGTGCCATGCTTTACGGCTTAGAATCGAGACTTCAACGACGTTTTGAACGTCATGGAGCATATGAGATGTTCCAGGAGTTGAAGTTGATATTTCAAGCAAATGCCCGGATTGAGAGATATGAAGTCTCCAATAAGTTCTATAGCTGTAAGATGGAGGAGAACAGTTCTGTCAGTGAGCATATACTCAAAATGTCTGGGTATAATAATCACTTGATTCAATTGGGAGTTAATCTTCCAGATGATTGTGTCATAGACAGAATTCTCCAATCACTACCACCAAGCTATAAGAGCTTCGTGATGAACTATAATATGCAAGGGATGAATAAGACTATTCCTGAGCTCTTCGCAATGCTGAAAGTTGCAGAGGTAGAAATCAAGAAGGAGCATCAAGAGTTGATGGTCAACAAGACCACTAGTTTCAAGAAAGAGGGCAAAGGGAAGAAGAAGGGGAACTTCAAAAAGAACAGCAAGCAAGTTGCTACTCAAGAGAAGAAACCCAAAACTGGACCTAAGCCTGAAACTGAGTGCTTCTACTGCAAGCAAACTGGTCACTGGAAGCGGAACTGCCCCAAGTATTTGGCGGATAAGAAGGATGGCAAGGTGAACAAAGGTATATGTGATATACATGTTATTGATGTGTACCTTACTAATGCTCGCAGTAGCACCTGGGTATTTGATACTGGTTTTGTTGCTAATATTTGCAACTCGAAACAAGGACTACGGATTAAGCGAAGATTGGCTAAGGACAAGGTGACGATGCGCATGGGAAATGGTTCCAAAGTCGATGTGATCGCAGTCGGCACGCTACCTCTACATTTACCTTCAGGATTAGTATTTGACCTAAATAATTGTTATTTGGTGCCAGCGTTAAGCATGAACATTATATCTGGATCTTGTTTGATGCGAGACAGTTATTCATTTAAATCAGAGAATAATGGTTGTGCTATTTATATGAGTAATATCTTTTATGGTCATGCACCCTTAAAGAGTGGTCTATTCTTATTAAATCTCAATAGTAGTGACACACATATTCATAGTGTTGAAGCCAAAAGATGCAGAGTTGGTAATGATAGTGCAACTTATTTGTGGCACTGCCGTTTGGGTCATATCGGTATAAAGCGCATGAAGAAACTCCATACTGATGGGCTTTTGGAACCACTTGATTATGAATCACTTGGTACTTGCGAACCGTGCCTTATGGGTAAGATGACAAAAACACCGTTCTCCAGTACTATGGAGAGAGCAACAGATTTATTGGAAATCATACATACAGATGTATGTGGTCCGATGAATGTTGAGGCTCGAGGCGGATATCGTTATTTTCTCACCTTCACAGATGACTTAAGCAGATATGGGTATATCTACTTAATGAAACATAAGTCTGAAACGTTTGAAAAGTTCAAAGAATTTCAGAGTGAAGTTGAAAATCATCGTAACAACAAAATAAAATTCCTACGATCAGATCCTGGAGGAGAATATTTGAGTTATGAGTTTGGTGTACATTTGAAACAATGTGGAATAGTTTCGCAACTCACTCCACCCGGAACACCACAGCGTAATGGTGTGTCCGAACGTCATAATCGTACTTTACTAGATATGGTGCGATCTATGATGTCTCTTACTGATTTACCGCTATCGTTTTGGGGTTATGCTCTAGAGACGTCCGCATTCGCGTTAAATAGGGCACCATCAAAATCCGTCGAAACGACACCTTATGAACTATGGTTTGGCAAGAAACCAAAGTTGTCGTTTCTGAAAATTTGGGGCTGCGATGCTTATGTGAAAAAATTTCAACCTGATAAGCTCGACCCAAATCGGAGAAATGTGTATCGGATATCCAAAGGAAACTATTGGATACACCTTCTATCACAAATCCGAAGGCAAGACTTTTGTTGCTAAATTCGGAAACTTTCTAGAGAAGGAGTTTCTCTCGAAAGAAGTGAGTGGGAGGAAAGTAGAACTTGATGAGGTAACTGTACCTGCTCCCTTATTGGAAAGTAGTACATCACAGAAACCTGCTTCTGTGACACCTACACCAATTAGTGAGGAAGCTAATGATAATGATCATGAAACTTCAAAACAAGATACTACTGAACCTCGTAGATCAACCAGAGTAAGATCCGCGCCAGAGTGGTACGGTAATCCTGTTCTGGAAGTCATGATACTAGATCATGACGAACCTACAAACTATGAAGAAGCGATGGTGAGCCCATATTCTGCAAAATGGCTTGAAGCCATGAAATCTGAGATGGGATCCATGTACGAGAACAAAGTATGGACTTTGGTTGACTTGCCCAATGATCGGCAAGCAATTGAGAATAAATGGATTTTCAAGAAGAAGACTGACACTGACAGTAATGTTACTGTCTACAAAGCTCGACTTGTCGCAAAAGGTTTTCGGCAAGTTCAAGGGATTGACTACGATGAGACCTTCTCACCCGTAGCGATGCTTAAGTCTGTCCAAATCATGTTAGCAATTGCCGCATTTTATGATTCTGAAATTTGGCAAATGGATGTCAAAACTGCTTTCCTGAATGGATTTCTGCAAGAAGAGTTGTATATGATGCAGCCGGAAGGTTTCGTCGATCCAAAGGGAGCTAACAAAGTGTGCAAGCTCCAGCGATCCATTTATGGACTGGTGCAAGCCTCTCGGAGTTGGAATAAATGCTTTGATAGAGTGATCAAAGCATTTGGTTTTGTGCAGACTTTTGGAGAAGCCTGTATACAAGAAAGTGAGTGGGAGCTCTGTAGCATTTCTGATATTATATGTAGATGACATATTGCAAATCGGAAATGATATAGAATTTCTGGATAGCATAAAAGGATACTTGAATAAGAGTTTTTCAATGAAAGACCTCGGTGAAGCTGCTTACATATTGGGCATTAAGATCTATAGAGATAGATCAAGACGCTTAATTGGACTTTCACAAAGCACATACCTTGACAAAGTTTTGAAGAAGTTCAAAATGGATCAAGCAAAGAAAGGATTCTTGCCTGTGTTACAAGGTGTGAAATTGAGTAAGACTCAATCCCCGACCAATGCAGAAGATAGAGAGAAAATGAAAGATGTTCCCTATGCATCAGCCATAGGCTCTATCATGTATGCAACGCTGTGTACCAGACCTGATGTGTGTCTTGCTATAAGTCTAGCAGGGAGGTACCAAAGTAATCCAGGAGTGGATCACTGGATAGCGGTCAAGAACATCCTGAAATACCTGAAAAGGACTAAGGATATGTTTCTCATATATGGAGGTGACAAAGAGCTCATCGTAAATGGTTGCGTTGATGCAAGCTTTGACACTGATCCGGACGATTCTAAATCGCAAACCAGATACGTGTTCACATTAAACGGTGGAGCTGTCAGTTGGTGCAGTTCTAAACAAAGCATTGTGGCAGGATCTACATGTGAAGCGGAGTACATAGCTGCTTCGGAAGCAGCAAATGAAGGAGTCTGGATGAAGGAGCTCATATCCGATCTAGGTGTCATACCTAGTGCATCGGGTCCAATGAAAATCTTTTGTGACAATACTGGTGCAATTGCCTTGGCAAAGGAATCCAGATTTCACAAGAGAACCAAGCACATCAAGAGACGCTTCAATTCCATCCGGGATCTAGTCCAGGTGGGAGACATAGAGATTTGCAAGATACATACGGATCTGAATATAGCAGATCCGTTGACTAAGCCTCTTCCACGAGCAAAACATGATCAGCACCAAAGCTCCATGGGTGTTAAAATCATTACTGTGTAATCTAGATTATTGACTCTAGTGCAAGTGGGAGACTGAAGGAAATATGCCCTAGAGGCAATAATATTGTTATTATTTTATTTGCTTATATCATGATAAATGTTTATTATTCATGCTAGAATTGTATTATCCGGAAACATAATACTTGTGTGAATACATTGACAAACCAAACGTCACTAGTATGCCTGTACTTGACTAGCTCGTTAATCGAAGATGGTTATGTTTCCTAACCATAGACATGTGTTGTCATTTGATTAATGGGATCACATCATTGGGAGAATGATGTGATTGACATGACCCATTCCATTAGCTTAGCACCCGATCGTTTAGTATGTTGCTATTGCTTTCTTCATGACTTATACATGTTCCTATGACTATGAGATTATGCAACTCCCGTTTACCGGAGGAACACTTTGTGTGCTACCAAACGTCACAACGTAACTGGGTGATTATAAAGGAGCTCTACAGGTGTCTCCAAAGGTACATGTTGGGTTGGCGTATTTCGAGATTAGGAGTTGTCACTCCGATTGTCGGAGAGGTATCTCTGGGCCCTCTCGGTAATGCACATCACATAAGCCTTGCAAGCATTGCAACTAATGAGTTAGTTGTGAGATGATGTATTACGAAACGAGTAAAGAGACTTGCCGGTAACGAGATTGAACGAGGTATTGAGATACCGACGATCGAATCTCGGGCAAGTAACATACCGATGACAAAGGGAACAACGTATGTTGTTATGCGGTCTAACCGATAAAGATCTTCGTAGAATATGTAGGAGCCAATATGAGCATCCAGGTTCCGCTATTGTTTATTGACCGGAGACATGTCTCAGTCATGTCTACATTGTTCTCGAACCCGTAGGGTCCGCACGCTTAAGGTTTCGATGACAGTTATATTATGAGTTTATGCATTTTGATGTACCGAAGTTTGTTCGGGCTCCCGGATGTGATCACGGACGTGACGAGGAGTCTCGAAATGGTCGAGACATAAAGATTGATATATTGGAAGCCTATATTTGGATATCGGAAGTGTTCCGGATGAAATCGGGATTTTACCGGAGTACCGGGAGGTTACCGGAACCCCCCGGGAGGTATATGGGCCTTAGTGAGCTTTAGTGGAAGAGAGGAGAGGTGGCCAGGGCTGGGCCGCGCGCCCCTCCCCCCTGTAGTCTGAATAGGGCAAGGAGAGGGGGGCGGCGCCCCCCTTCCTTCTCTCTCTCCTCTCCCCCCCCCCCCTCCCGAATCCTATTCCAACTAGGAAAGGGGGGAATCCTACTCCCGGTGGGAGTAGGACTCCTCCTGGCGCGCCCTCCTCCTGGCCGGCCGCACCCCCCTTGATCCTTTATATACGAGGGCAGGGGGCACCTCTAGACACACAAGTTGATCCACGTGATCATATTCTTAGCCGTGTGCGGTGCCCCCTTCCACCATAATCCTCGATAATATTGTAGCGGTGCTTAGGTGAAGCCCTGCGACGGTAGTACATCAAGATCGTCACCACGCCGTCGTGCTGACGGAACTCTTCCCCGACACTTTGCTAGATCAGAGTCCGGGGATCATCATCGAGCTGAACGTGTGCTAGAACTCGGAGGTGCCGTGGTAACGGTGCTTGATCGGTCGGGCCGTGAAGACGTACGACTACATCAACCGCGTTGTGCTAACGCTTCCGCTGTCGGTCTACAAGGGTACATAGATCACACTCTCCCCTCTCGTTGCTATGCATCACCATGATCTTGCATGTGCGTAGGAACTTTTTTGAAATTACTACGTTCCCCAACAAGAGCAACCCACCAGACGGAAGATTTTTCCCATATCAACACTCAAAACTTACCAACGAAAGTTCACTCGACAAAACCAAGAATGGATCAAGCCGACTGAACAAGCACTTGAAGCCATCATGAATGTTCATTCGACCTCTGGGCAAGACATTCTCAAAGCACAAAAGCTGAATCGGAGAGATTATCAACTCCTTCTCCACTCGAACCCTGAACCATTCGAGGGCTAATGATGAAGCTATGTACCTAGGGTAGGGTCATAGACCTGACCTAGACATCCTCCCCTAGGACATCACCCTATAGCCAGGATCATTCAAAGGGTACCATCATCCACTCGACCAGAGACATTCCACTCGGAAGAATCAATGCCACTCGACCGTCGCAGAAGTCACTCGACGGACAGAAGAGCTAAAGCCACTCTGCATGAGCAACGGTCGGGCATTTACTTATAGGCTTAATTGTCATTTATAGCACTTTAGTGTGGGCATTACCAGTAACGTTCTCTCTTCAATGTACCTTAAACCCTCTATGATGTGGGCTGGCTGGGGTCCTGGATCACTCTATAGAAGCCACCCCCCTCCACAGGCACAAGGGTTCGCACCCCTTGTAACTCACACGCATATAATCCAGTCAACCGCCTTCGGGCTCCAAGACATAGGGCTCTTACTTCCTCCGAGAAGGGCCTGAACTCATAAAACTCGCGTGTACAGCTCCTCCAGAGCTAGGATCTTGCCTCTACATTCCTACCCCCCATTCTACTGTCAGACTTAGAACCATGACAACCTGACTAACTTAATAACGGAATTTATCCCCAAAATATAATAGTAATGACTGATACTCCGATATCATCTATCAACCTATAACCCAAGTCATGGCACTATCCAACAATTTCTCCAAAGCTGAATATCATCATATCAAAATACTCCGAGGATAGTCTAACATTACTATCATGATGAATCCATGAACGATAAGACTACTACTCAAATATCAAGAACTAACTATCCAACTATGACCCACATGCAAGCATCATTTCCATCATCATACTCCAAAACATAGTATCATCTAGCATCATGATGAAACTAATACTAGCCACTAATAATCCAAAGGTAACATGATATCCAAATTAATACTGCAAAATAATAACAGATATCATCATAAAAATATATTCATAAAAGCCACTAATAATCCAAAGGCATCATGACATCCAAAGTAATACTCCAAAGCATAATACCATCATGAACGTAATCATAATAGCCACTAAGAATCCAAAGGCAACATGTCATCCACATAATCATCAAAATATAAGTCCTAGAACTCCAATCAATCTCATGGCAATATTAAGATCAAAACAATACTCCGAGAAATGCCATGAACAAATCATACATAGCTAATGCAATATTTTAAACAAGTTCAAATAAATTAAACCATGTCACTGCATTGCAATCATGCAAATGGAGGGTTTGGCTTGCCTGGGGTGGAAGAAGTCACCGAGAAGAAGTGCGAGAAGCTCGCGGAAAGAATCGCCGAAAAACGTTCTCTCCCGGAGGGGCTGATTAAGTGCAAGGGCAAAATGGTAATTTTCATAATGTCAAAACATGGTGAAAATGATTCCATTAGAACGGGCTCAACAAAACGAAGAAGTGGGCTTTGGATTCACCTCATTTGGAGTTGTGGTTGAAAAGATATGAAGTGTTTTCTGCCAGGGGCATATCTGTAATGAAAATATTTTCAAACAGGGCCCGAACAGAAAAAATGAAAACATAATTAGAGAAATATGCTTTCACTAAACTGAAAACACATCCTGGGCTGAAGAAGAAACAGAATGCGCTTTCGGTGGAGGAAAACGTATTCACGAGAATACGCTTTCACTTATCCACCACAGCAGTTCGGGTCAACGTGGGGACTTAAAGGCGGGGCCCGCCTCTTATCCACGTGGATAGGGCGGGGTCAGCGCCAGAGTGGCTGCCAGGTGGCGTCGAGGAAAGGAGGGGGCCCGCCTGGCCTCGTCTCCTTCTCCTACCTCCCGCTCGCCCGCGAAGGCAGAGGACGACCGCTGCTGCCGGCACCCGTTCCGGCGACCTGGGACGTCTCCGGCGAGGCCCAGCACACCGGCGAGATCGGGAAGACGAGCTGCTCCCGCCTGGAGCAGAAGCAGGCGTCAGGGAGGGGTGTGGCCGCGGCACCATGTGGTGGCAGAGAACCCATGGCGGCGGCCGGACTAGGGAACTCGCGGCTACAAGCACTCCGGCGCCGAACTGAGAGGTGGGGGAGGGGCGCCGGACTATGGGGAATCCTCTGGTGGTGGTAGAGTGGAGGGAGAAGGTTGGTCTTGAGCCAATTTAGGCCGAACCCTGTCACACCCTGCATTTTGTAACATGTCATTTTCATTATTAAAGCATAAAAAATTGGACCAGCAAAAACATTTGCATTATTTGGCTTTTATTTTGGAGTTGGCTTTCTCTGAGTGATTTTTCAAGTGCTCTTTAATGTCAACTACTCCACCTTCGGTACTTCATCTCCTTGCCCCAAACTTCTGCCCAATGATCATGCCATGTGTATAGTACAATATAGTATTTTCCTACAAAAATAATTTGGCCAAATAGTATTTTCAAAATTTAGTTTTCTAAAAACCCCTGAGTTGAGGTTTGCACTACAAGTACTTGATTTCGGGTATGAAATATATTTCAAAGAGTATATTTGAAACCTATTAGATATAGGGTTCCCATAAACCACAAAAATATAATTTTAACAGTTATTTTCCTATTTTATTTAAAAGCTTTTTCTTAAGGCCAGAAATGGTATTTAATAGGGAAAAATTATATTAATGTTTCAAAAATATTTGACAAAGATCAGGGAAACTCAGTGGACATATATTTTCCATATATAAGAGTTTCAACACATGGTCATGTTCAAAATATTGGACAAAACCTCCCAAAACCATTTCTGCCCATTTCAGGGATTTGAAATATTTCTACAGGAAATATTTTCATAAAAATCCAAGGAAAATCTAGCAAGTCACAAATGCATATTGTGATCACCTTGCAAATCCTCATCTCAATTAAGGTCAGTTTGGTTCACCAAAATGCACCAAAACCCTCTCTAACCAGAATCAAATTTGAACAACTTTGTACTAGCAACTTTCTCTCCTTGACCCAACTTTTGTGATCATGTTCATATGACCAAATGAGGCCACTACACCAAGTGGTGCATCAAGGAGAAATGATTTGGTCAACTAGATCTGCACAAGTTCATTTCTGCTAATTTCTAGGGTTTACAAAAGTTGCATTGGCAACTTTGCCCAAATAAGCTCAAAATTGGTGGAAGGCCCTAATTATATGTGTCATTCCACCCTGTGGAGTCTTATGGCAAATGAAAACCATCTACTTGCCCAAACCAGCATCAAACACCTTCTACCACTTTACAAAAAACCCATTTTTCGCCTCTTCCACTAATCTCCGTGGGCTCAACTTTCTACCACGACCCCTCCTAGTCCCCCTCTAGCACTTGTGTGCTTTGCTGCCCGAGGAAGCAATGATGGAGGGGGTAGAACCCCATTTTCTTCTCTCGACAGTGGATTCCTCTCTCTCTCTCTCTCTCTCTCTCAGCCTCCCTCTCTCCCCTCAGCCTTCCAGAGCATCCAAGGCACTCCCCAGCTTTTTCCCATGCCCCCTTCAGCTGCCAGACGCAAGTGAACGCGCGCGGACGCGGGAAAGCCGCGGGTGCTGGCCAAAGTCGCGCTCTGGAGCGTCTGGCAGGGCACCCGACAACGCGCCTCCCGACCACCTCGAGCCTCCCCCGTGCGCCAGTTGATGCCCCTCGATGTCCTCTCCACGCCAGCAGGCCACCCACTTGCTCCCGCGCCCTCCTCTCTCTCCTGCAGCTCGCGCCAGAACACCACCCCGTTCGGCCAATGCTCGCGCCGCTCCTCTGGCCCGCCAGTAGCTCGCCCCGCTCCTCCTCTCTCTCCCTTGCACCCTAGACCACTCCCATGAACACCCCCGAGCCCTACATTCCCTCTCTAACGGCCACCCGAGCCGATCCCGCGGGCACCCGTAGGCCGCGCCTACGGTGGACCTCGGCCAGCCTATAAGAGGCGACCCCGAGCCTCTGTATCACTCCCTGTCGCTCCCCCACACTCCTAATCCACCTCCCGCACCACCCAATTGTCCCCAGAGCCACCCGAGCTCGAGCTCCGCCGCTTCGGCTCGCCGGAGCTCGCGAGGTACAGGCCGTCCCCAGCCCCCTTTCCTCTCGACCTGGAACCCCTGCAGCTCTCTGATCATGTCCCCCTTGTTTCCCCTCTTTGTAGCTGCCGGAAATGGCCAGAACCACCGACGCCCGAAGCACCTCCGCCGCGTGACCTCGTCGCCGGCAAACCAGGCCACCCCGACGACCAACTCCACCTCCACCCGAACGGCGACTCGACGCTGAGTCCAGCCGTGCCCTCGCCTGACCTCGCCGTGCCCTGCATCGTCGCCGGTGAGCTTGCCGCCCTCTCTGACCCAGGGTTGACGACGACGGCCGTGGGGCCCGTCCGTCAGCCTCACGTCCTGACGCCTGGGCCCCGCCTGTCAGGTTTGAAATGCACGCGCGCGCGTACTGGTTCGCCCGTCGGCTGGAGGCGTATTTTGAGTTTACGCCTTCGACGTGGCAGCCCTGCGCGGGCTGGATCCCCTCTGGGCCTGCTGCGCTGCGGCTGTTCTGGCCCAGTTGCACAGTGCCCCTTCTCCTTTTTCTTTTCTGTTAGACTTGCAAAAATTCCACATGATTAAATAAACATCCAAATAAAATAATTCTAGCTCCTAAATTCCTGTAAAAATCTCACCTATTTAATGGTGTGACTTTCATACATGCTCAACCAACTTTTTTGTGCTGTTCAAATTTAAATTCAAATTTGAACAATTAAATCCTTGTCTGAAAATCCATTGCTCTGTCCCTGTAGCTCCAAATCCAAAACTAGGAATTTTCCCCTTCTTAGTTTTAACTCTAGTATTTAACAAAAATGGGTTGACATTTTTCTAAGCACTTTGGTTTTTCTGTTTTATTATTGCCTTATTTTTCTTGTTAATATTTTGCGACGATAGATTGCGTTGCTGACGAAGGAGTTGGACCAGAAGACTTTGAAGACCCAGAAGACTTTGTTGAGCCAGGCAAGCAGCCCTTTGACCATGTCTAAGAAACCCCTTTTATGCATGTCATATGGCACTTTTATTGCTTGCATCGAAGTCATGATAAAATGGTGACCACTTGAGGTGGTTTGCCTCCGTTGCTTTTCTCGTTGACACTTGCATGATGCATGACCCTACCTTTCTATGAGGGTTATGCCGGTGGGAGTAGATAGGATGCTAAAGTAGTGCTACGCAAAAAAAGGGGACGGGTATATGCATGGTGATGGAGACAAAGGACTTTTTCGAAAACCCCGTCGGGTGCCACTTATGCCCGAGGGAGATAATGAGATGGGTAACCACTTGATGACGAAGTGGTGTACCAAGGCAAGTGTGTGTGTGTTGCTTTCAAAAATGGATTGGTTTAAGTTGCGACCGTTATTCCAACCTTACATGCGCAACCACTCTACCCTTATATGGGAAAGGGCATTATTGATTACCTAGGCCGATACTAGCTTGGGCCCGCATTACTAGTGATGGGGGAGAGTTGGTGCTCTCTCTCGGGACGGGGTCGTGCCAGGTAGGGCGGCCAAGAACATTTTTATGGGGCACCGGACACACCGTTGGTACCCCATGCTAGTGGTATGTGATGAATGTGTAGGAGCGAGGCTCCACAATTTTAAGTTGTGAAATGTTGGGCACGGGGCTTACTACCAATCGAGTGGACTCCATGTTAGTGTCATCTAGGGAAAGGTAGTGATCGGGTGCTTACCCCGGGTACTTGAGGTACCGCGGGTTGTGGATGACACGAAAGTTCCCCGGATCTTGTGGGTAAAGTGTGCAACCTCTGCAGAGTGTAAAACTATTCGAATAGCCATGTCCACGGTCAAGGACAGTTGGGTAACCGCTCTTGGGCTACATCCACTTGTTTACGAACCAATGTGTGTGGGAAGAACTACTTGGGTCAAGTCAAAGGACTTGACATGATTGAGTTGGGTTGATGCCTACTCTATTTATGTTGATATCTGTAACCTATCCTCATGGTTAATTGAATTCTCCTGATGCATGTCTTACAAGTGGTTGAACATGTCATTGTACTCAAAACTAGCTTTCCGCAAAACTTTACCTATGTCATGCATTGTTGTATCTTGAACCAAAACATGGGTTGCTTGCGAGTACATTCAAAGTACTCATTGGCTTGCCACTGGTTATTTAATTGGCCAGGCATGGAAGAACAGGAGTTCGAAGAAGAGTTCTTTGGAGACGAACATGCGAACTAGGACGTTTCCCAGTCAGAATGCCTGTAGGGTTAAGGAAGATGGCATGGGTTCTACTTATCGACGAAGATTTCCGCTGCTTATGTTTCATTTGATGTTCAGCCCTTAAGGCTTTATCTATGTAAGACTTGACCGAAATGGTCATAATTTGTGTAAGACGATATGTATGGATGTAAGACTCTTGTTATTCAGCTTCTGTGTGTTCAGTGAGCATTAATATCTGGGATCACTGTACACGTGCATTCGGTGATCACGACTTATGAGTAGGGGTCCCCACAAACCCGAGGCGTACATGGCGGCCATGGAGGAGAAATGAGGGGCTCTAGAGCTCGGGTGACTGGTCGGGGAGGTAGCTAGGAGGGAGTAGAGTAGGCTGGTGAGCTCGAGGGGGTCTCAGGGTGGCCTTATATAGCCGCGGGGCGAGGAGGCTGAGCTGGCATGCTCACGGGGAGGAGAAAGCCAAGAAAGCGCATGGAGGAAGAAGACGGTGATGAACCGAGCCAAAACGCCACTATGCTCTCGTGGGCATTCGGCGGCGAGCGTTAGTGAGCGTCGGTGAGGGGTTTTACTGAGAGGGAGAGAGGTCCAGGAGGACGGCGATGACGCGGTAAAATTCCTGGACATGCTCATGCGCGCGGAGCCGACGAGAGGAGGAGTTGTCGATGCACAAACGGCCACAGGACGCGGCCACTGCACACAGAGCGCGTGCACTGTGGTGCCATTAACACGGTCACCGCGTGCACTGGCAGGTAGCGAGGGAGAGGGGCTTAACCATGTTGTCTAGTGGGTAGTTCATCCAGGGTAGGTTACAGCCGCGGTGGTAGATCGGTTAAAAGAGTTGTGGTTAAAAGGTAATCACACTGTGAAGTTTACTACAGTAAACTTGGATGAACACTGGTGATCAACAGGGATTTTACTGGCGCCAAAGATTTTTTCTGGGGTGATTAACTAAGGAAGTACTATTATCCTGAAGGTTTTGAGGCATAATGGAGCACAAACTAACATAGTTGCTTTGTAACTCACATTATGTGTCCAGAATCAAGATTTGGATGATGCACTCACATGGAGTAACCACTTGAGGTAAAACTTGGCAAGTCTTAGTGATTTGGCCAGATAAAGGTGCTGTTAAAATTTCATACCAATTGGTTTTACCAAAATGGTACTTCCTTCACAACTATTCCCTCTGTCTAGAAACTTGCAAACATTCTAGAGAAATATTGGCTAGGTGAAATGGTGCCAAATTTCGTGGAGAGGAGTTATTTGTGTAGGAGAATGCTCTGGTAAATTTCCAGGCAAAATGAAGCAATATACAATATACTTGCTTCACAACCTGAAAATATTGACATAATCAAAGATTTGATGTTGTGCTCACATAGATGATTGGGTGGGGCTGAATTTTGGAGGAGAGCAATTATATGAGCACAAGAAGATGCATGCAAAATTTCAACTCATTTGGGTAAACCTAGCTATCACTTCCTTCACAATGCCTTTAGACTGACAGAAAGTTTGAAAAATTGCTGAGGAAGATTGGCTAAGCAAATATAGTTGAATTTTGGCATGAGGCAATTATTTGGACATAAAAAATGCCCAACAAGTTTGGGAGCAAACAAGATTGGATAGGTGGCACTTCCTTCACAGAAAGGCACACTGGACAGAAATGAAGATTAATTATT
The DNA here is from genome assembly GCA_034509565.1 of Triticum monococcum. Taxonomy (NCBI): domain Eukaryota; kingdom Viridiplantae; phylum Streptophyta; class Magnoliopsida; order Poales; family Poaceae; genus Triticum; species Triticum monococcum. The sequence continues at coordinate 152,337,612 of CM067843.1, read as the reverse complement.
GGGGGATTATTCTTGGGCTAGGACAGGAAAGTTTGGGCATATTTGGGCAATATATGTCCCAAAGAAATTATGAGAATTATTTGGGAATTTTTGGATGGACAGAAATATAGGTTGTTTCACAACCTAGGGCAGATAGGATTATTCCTTTAATAGAAAAAGGAATATTCTTGAGAAAAAGAAATTAGGGTTTGGTCAAGCAATGGAGTGACATGATCTTGGCAATGTTTTTAGGATGATGAGCCGCTTGGGAGAGGAAATGAAGATGATTTCCCAGGTGACAAGGCCACAGAACCACTCCAAAAAGAAAAACAGAGCAAAAACCAATAAATCGAAAGAAAAAGAAAAGAGCCAAAATCCAGATTGTTACAACTCTTACCCCCTTAAAGAAATCTCGTCGTCGAGATTTAGTTGTCAGGGAACAAGTATGTCTTGAGGACACCGTTTCCAACTCGGGTATCCTTTTTCCTTTATTTATTGTTCCCCCAAGAATTTTAGATGATCAACTTACCTTTCCCCAAATTTTGACGGGTTTTTGCTCATATACCAATTTCTTTTTGCTGACGTTGATTCTTTCATATGTGCGGTGATATCCAATGAATCTGAGCATAAATTCCCTTTGGTCATGAAAACCTTTTTACTTCTATCATGGGGTTGCTTCAAATAAATGCAGGCCTTCTGGGTTCAATAAATGCTTAGAATTAATCATGGCCATCTTCTGACGGGATCTGATTGCTCATAGGTGGTACTGATTTTTAATTTATTTCTTTGGCTCGAGCGTGAGATATGTACCAAAGATCTGACTGCCTTTTGTTAGGGGCAGTATAACAGTGTATGGAGTTATAGCTGTGTCATACCTCAAATATTTACATCTTGAGACTGGCCTGACAGGGGGCTGACGGCCAAATGCTTTTCCTGACTGACTGACCATGTACTTGATTCCGTTGATGAGTATACCGGGCCTGAGCTGATTGTTCGGCTTTTGATTTTCTCATTTTGTCGGTATACCTATTTGGATTTTCCAGATTAACCATTCGTAGTGGTTCAACGGGATATGAGATCCTTGTAAAACAGAGTAGGCCGCTGAGAGTATGCCTTTATGGATCCATATGGAATTATGATCTCCAACTGATTTGGGTATCCGGACCCTGATGGTTGCGCAAAACTCATTATACCTTTGCTGTCAGTCTCACCCTTTTAACGGCCATGATTTTCTTTGTCAGGATACCTTGCTGAAATAACTTGGCCACACATGTCCTTGATTCTTCGTATGACCAGGGACGTGATTTGTGAAATATTGTTGGCATTGTTCCTTTTGCTTATTTTCTGACCTGGGTCCGCACACATATGACATATACTCGGGGTTTGTAGCGGTACGGAGCTCATTGCTGAGGCCAATCATACAAGAAGGTGACAAGGTTTCATGATTTCACCTTGTCTGGTGCGGGGATAATGACCTTGATGACCATTGTCAAGACTGTGGATTCTGTGATGTCATCCCCAGATATTGCTGATCCTTGTAATCCATGATATGTATCTCTGCCTATTTTCCTTTGCTTGACTCGTGAGGTTGTGGGATCCGTACTTTCCTTAGGTATATCTGTTGGATCCTTTCCGCATCTGTATGAGTGACTAATGAGACTGTGGATGCATGCCCACCATATGTAGAAGAATAATATGCCACCGAACACTTGATCCTTGCGGTAGGCATATGTTTTGATTGCATTGTATTTCTGACAAAATGATGGCAAATCTGATCCTTGCACTTCAAAGAAAAGCCATTCATGTAGCTTGCCGAGGAAGGCTCGTTAGTTTCTGTTCGAAGCTTTTGTCTGGGTAGCGTGCAGAAGAAGCCTCGATAGCTTACACAAGAAGCTTGACATGAGTATTGTGCAGGAGAAGCCTGAGTTCCATACTTGAGAAGCTTCTCCTCGGTTTTGCTTTGTTGAGAAAAAATCATTTTCGTCTGTCAGAAGCTTTTACCGAGGTAACTTGTTGAGAAAGACCGGGTATCATGGACCGGAAATTATTCACATATCATGCTGAGGGGCCTTGCATCATAAATTTCTTCTGATAACGTGCGAAAGAATACTGAGTTTCTTATATCCAAAACTTCATACTGATATGCAGACTGAAATCCACACACAGACACCCATGATATTCTGCGGCTGGATATTTGCATGAGAAAATTTGTTTAACTGTCTTTCTTGAGCATATCACATTCTGACTTTATTTCGGATAATAACATATTTCAAGCATCATGCATTGCTGAGCCAAAATTTTGTATATGACCCATACCTTTGACTAAAAATATATCGTTGATCTTGTACTTGACTTGTCTTGCTGCTGATCATTACTGCTGTGTGGATTTTATACTGATACATGCTTTAGTTATCAGTACTGTTGTGAACTTTGATTATCCGCCTCATGATCAGATAGTCCCCATTTTACTACAGTCGGCTGAGAATTCCATTCTGTTTTAGCTGAGCTTCCAAATATTTGAACTCCTTATTACTTCTTTGAGTCCGGTGTTAGATGATGAGCAACTCTTTATAGGGGGAAAATAATGTAACACCGGGGCCCAAAAAGAAAGACGCAAAAGAAACTCAACTAATCAAAAGCACACAACAACAATCAATTCACACACAAATCAATGTCACATATTACTGCTAGTCACACAATATGCATGCCTACTTAAGCACACAAATCTCTCGGGATCTCCAGTTCTACGATCTAGCATGCTTTGACGGTGTGCACGAGGACGAATAAATGTGTGGACGAGTTGGTGTAAACAGCGCTACACCAAGTGCTAGCTTAGCCAGGTAACAACCTGGACTAGCTCGGAGGCGAGGACATATTAGGTAACCACGTAGCAGGACACAAATGTCGTTGCCACATTATTATCAAGCAGACGGAAAATATCCATACTCGTCCAAGAAATAAGGACAGCAGGGAAAAACTGAGTCTGCTGGCATTGCCCTTTCGTGATGACTAAGATCATTAAGGGTTGCCAACACGACAAAATAAAAAGGACAATCCGGGATAGAAGCATGTCTACCACCGAAACAAATTGGGGCTGAAGGAAGGAATTCGGCGTGATGCCTGAGCACCATTTCTGCAAACCGTGTCAGTATCACTTGGCATCAGTCTGCTGGGACAGAAATGACACCAAACACCAAAGAACGAGAAGGAAAAGAAAACTGGAGAAATGCAAAGGCTGAGTTGTAGTGGATCTGAACCGATGCCAGCTACACTCACCGGATAAACCGTTAGCAACAAATACTAAGGTTGTATGCATGCTATGCAATAAACAAATGCAGCAACGAAATGCAACAAACAAGGTAGAGTCTATACTACCGATTACTACCGGTTCCTACCGCTCGTGCTGACTAGGGCGTCCTACAGCCAGACCTGCTCTAATACCAAGCCTGTGGCACCCCGGCTCAGTGAAACCGGAACGCCCCATATTCCATCCCAGAGATCGAGGAGAAGTCTCTAGAATATGGCACTGCTTGACATAGAAAAAATCATCTCTTATTACAAGAATAATAATACAAGGGTCTGATGTTACAAAGAAGCACATCAGCATAGCGACACTACGCCTGCGATACTACACTTGCTCTATGCTAGCAGCGGAATACTTCTAGCAGCGAAACAACGATGAAGGTGGTGAACTCCACTCTGCAGGGACTCTGGCTGGGACGCGATCTAGCTCGCACGCACGGCAGCCATCGACAAGCAATCAAGCAATCATGGCATCACCTGCAATCTGGCATGACACGCTAGGTCAGTACATTGAATGTACTTGCAAGCTCACAACAACCATAACATCAAGGCAAGACAATAACATAGCATTTAACAGGTTAATTAAATTAACAAGTATTATGATGAAACAACTACTAAGCATGGTATGAAACTGATACAATACTATATTATATGTGGGAGCTCTGTAGCATTTCTAATATTATATGTGGATGACATATTGTTGATTGGAAATAATATAGAATTTCTGGATAGCATAAAAGGAAACTTGAATAATAATTTTTCAATGAAAGACCTTGGTGAAGTTCCTTATATATTGGGCATCAAGATCTATAGAGATAGATCAAGACGCTTAATTGGACTTTAACAAAGCACATACCTTGATATAGTTTTGAGGAAGTTCAAAATGGATCAGTCAAAGAAAGGGTTCTTGCCCGTGTTACAAGGTGTGAAGTTGAGTCAGACTCAATGCCCGACCACTGCAGAAGATAGAGAGAAAATGAAAGATGTTCCCTATGCTTCAGACATAGGTTCTATCATGTATGCAATGATGTGTACCAGACCTGATGTGTGCCTTGCTATAAGTTTAGCAGGGAGGTACCAAAGTAATCCAGGAGTGGATGACTAGACATTGGTCAAGAACATCCTGAAATACTTGAAAAGGACTAATGATACGTTTCTCGTTTATGGAGTTGACAAAGAGCTTGTCGTAAATGGTTACGTCGATGCAAGCTTTTGACACTAATCTGGATGACTCTAAGTCGCAAACCGGATATGTATTTATATTGAATGGTGGAGCTGTAAGTTGGTGCAGTTCCAAGCAGAGCATCGTGGCGGGATCTACGTGTGAAGCAGAGTACATAGCTGCTTCGGAAGCAGAAAATGAAGGAGTTTGGATGAAGGAGTTCATATCCAATCTAGGTGTAATACCTAGTGCATCGGGTCCAAGGAATCCTGATTTCACAAGAGAACCAAACACATCAAGAGGCACTTCAATTCCATCCGTGATCAAGTCAAGGAGGGAGACATAGAGATTTGCAAAATACATATGGATCTGAATGTTGCAGACCCGTTGACTAAGCCTCTTCCATGAGCAAAACATGATCAGCACCAAGACTCCATGGGTGTTAGAATCATTACCCTAGAGTAGTCCTGGCCATCTCCGGCCTGGCCCTGTCAGCCCACCCAGGCCCGTCCCTAAAATCCAAAGTCTAGGCTCGATGGGCTTGCCCCTGGGCCGGGCTTGGGCCTAAGTTTTGTGCCCACCAGCAGGGCCTGGACGGGCTTGGGCTTGGCATATTGGCATGTTAAGGAAGAGGCCCGGCCCACGACCCTAAGCCCTAAGGGCTTTTGAGAGCTTTTTATCAGATGGGTCGGGCTTGGGCTTGAAAAGTAGGCCTGATGGTAGGGCCTGGGCCTTAGTTTTCTGCCATGGGCTTTTTAAGGCTCAGCCCATGGCCAGGTATACCCTAAAGGCAATAATAAATTTGTTACTTATATTTCCTTATATCATGATAAATGTTTATTATTCATGCTAGAATTGTATTAACCGGAAACTTAGTCCATGTGTGAGTACATAGACAAAACAGAGTGTCCCTAGTATGCTTCTACTTGACTAGCTCGTTAATCAAAGATGGTTAAGTTTCCTAACCATAAACATGTGTTGTCATTTGATGAACAGTGTCACATCATTAGAGAATGATGTGATGGACATGACCCATCCGGTAACTTAGCATATTGATCGTAAGTTTTATTGCTATTGCTTTCTTCATGACTTATACATATTCCTCTAACTATGAGATTATGCAACTCCCGAATACCGGAGGAACACCTTGTGCGCATCAAACTTCACAATGTAACTGGGTGATTATAAAGATGCTCTACAGGTGTCTCCGAAGGTGTTTGTTGGGTTGGCATAGATTAAGATTAGGATTTGTCACTCCGAGTATTGGAGTGGTATCTTTGGGCCCTCTCGGTAATGCACATCACTATAAGCCTTGCAAGAAATGTAACTAATGAATTAGTTATGTGATGATGCACTGCGAAACGAGTAAAGAGACTTGCCGGTAACGATATTGAACTAGGTATGAGGATACCGACGATCAAATCTCGGGCAAGTAACATACCAATGACAAAGGGAACAACGCATGTTGTTATGCATTTTGACCGATAAATATCTTCGTAGAATATGTAGGAGCCAATATGAGCATCCAGGTTCCACTATTGGCTATTGATCGGAGATGTGTCTCGGTCATGTCTACATAGTTCTCGAACCCATAGGGTCCGCACGCTTAACGTTCGATGACGATATGTATTATGAGTTATGTGATTTGTTGTACCGAAGGTTGTTCGGAGTCCTGGATGAGATCATGGACATGACGAGGAGTCTTGAAATGGTCGAGAGGTAAAGATTGATATATTGGACAATGATATGCAGACACCAGAATGATTTCGGAAAGGTTCGGGAATATTCCGGAGTACCGAGGGGTTACCCGTGTTGGGGAACGCAGTATTTCAAAAATTTACCTACGATCACGCAAGATCTATCTAGGAGATGAATAGCAACGAGAGGGGGATAATGTGTCTACGTACTCTCGTAGACCGAGAGTGGAAGCGTTTAGTAATGCGGTTGATGTAGTCGAACGTCTTCCGATCCAACCAATCCAAGTACCGAACGTACGGCACCTCCGGGATCTGCACATGTTCAGCTCTGTGACGTCCCTCGAACTCTTGATCCAGTTGAGGCCGAGGGAGAGTTCTGTCAACACGGCGGCGTGGGGACGGTGATGATGAAGTTACTGACGCAGGGCTTCACCTAAGCACTACGACAATATGACCGAGGTGTAAAACTGTGGAGGGGGCACCGCACACGGCTAAAGATCAACTTGTGTGTCTATGGGGTGCCCCCTCCCCCGTATATAAAGGAGGGGAGGAGGAGGAGGAGGGCCGGCCACTAGGGGCACGCCCAAGGGGGGGAATCCTACTCCTATTATGAGTAGGTTTCCCCCTTTCCTAGTCCTAGTAGGAGAAGAAGGAAGGAGAGGAAGAAGAGAAGGAAAGGGGGGCGCCCCCTTAGCCTTAGTCCAAATCGGTTTGGGCTAGGGGGGCGCGCGCCACACATTAGCCTGCCTCCTCTCTTCCACCATTAGGCCCATGAGGCCCAATAACTTCCCGGGGGGTCCGGTAACCCCTGGTACTCCGAAACTTATACGAAACGACCCGAACCATTCTGGTGTCCGAATGTAGCCTTCGAATATATGAATATTTATTTCTTGACCATGTCGAGACTCCTCATCATGTCCGTGATCTCATCCGGGACTCCGAACAACCTTCGGTGTCGTGGTTCTAAGTCCGACAGTAGAATTGGGGTAGGGATGTAGAGGCAAGATCCTAGCTATGGAGGAGTTGTACATGCGAGTTTTACGAGTTCAGGACCTTCTCAGAGGAAGTAACAGCCCTACGTCTCGGAGCCCGGAGGCGGTCGACTGGATTATATGTGTGTGTGTTATAGGGGGTGTGAACCCTTGTGCCTGTGGAGGGGGTGGCTTATATAGTGTGTGCCAAGACCCCAGTCAGCCCACGACACAGAGGGTTTAAGGTACATTGAATAGAGAAAGTTACTGGTAATGCCCACATTAAAATGCTGTAAATGTCAATTAAGTCTATAAGTAAATGCTCGACCGTTTCATATGCAGAGTGGCTTTAGCTCTTCTACCTGTCGAGTGACTTCTGCGACGGTCGAGTGACATCGATTCTTCCGAGCGGAACATTTCTGGTCGAGTGGATGATGGTACACTTTGGATGATCCTGGCTTTAGGATGCTGTCCTAGGGGAGGATGTCTAGGTCAGGTCTATGACCCTACCCTAGGTACGTAGCTTCATCAGTAGCCCCTGAATGGTTCAGGGTTCGAGTGGAGAAGGAGTTGATAATCCCTCCGATTCGGCTTTTGTGCTTTGAGAATGTCTCGCCTAGAGGTCGAATGAACTTTCATGATGGCTTCAACTGCTTGTTCAGTCGCCTTGATCCATTCTTGGTTTTGTCGAGTGAACTTTCGTTGTTAAGTGTCGAGTGTTGATATGGGAAAAATCTTCCGTCTGACGGGTTGTTCTGCCGTCTACGGATTTCACGGGATTCGAATATTGGGAAGCGCGCCGGGCGGAGGAGGCCGTAGTAATTGGGACGGATTAGGCAGGCCGCCTCGATCTCTGCGCCACCTTTTTTGCCACATATCGCGCGCGCGACTGTTGCGGGATTTGATAAGATCGTCCGGGCCTACAAGTCAGTCACTCGGAAGCGACCTTATATAAGGCGCCGGACCGGGGCCTTTGAATAGTGTGCCCACATTCTTCGTCCTCCTCCTCAGATTCCTCCGATGCGCCTGCTTCTACTCTCGGCATTGTCGCCCCACTCGAACTCGACCCGCTTCCATGGGGAAGGAGAAGATGGTGGCGCTGGAGCATGCAAAGAAAGCGACGGCGAAGGCGAAAGGGAAGAAGACCAGCCGTGGTGGATCTTCGTCGAGGTCCGGCCTGCCGCCTGGCTAGATCCAGGGCGACTGGATCCGCTCGACAATCAGTCAAGATGACATTGACGACCTGGTTGAGGGGGGACTGATCCCCCACGAATCAGCGCGGCTTCCGGGGAACAAGACCGAACCGCAGCCGCAGGAGGGTGAGTGCATCCTCCTCGCCACTCATGTCGACCACGGGTTTTCTTTGCCTCCCCACCCTTTCTTTCGCGGTTCCTTGAACTTCTACGGGGCTCAACTCCACCACTTTTCTCCAAACACCATCGTGTACCTTGCTGCTTATGTGTCTATGTGCAAAAATTTCTTGGGTTGCTGACCGCACTGGGGTGTCTTCAAGCACATATTCACATGTCGCTCCCAGACGGTCAAGAAGGCCAACCCGAGTGACGAGAGGACGCACGTGATACTGATGTGCGGGGGTCTTGGTATCCAAATGAGGAACAAGAGCACCTTCCAAGCTATGATCGTACCCGACTCGGTCCGGGGCTGGCAGTCGACCTGGTTTTACTGCAAGGACTAGCCGACCTCGGGTCAGTCGACTGGACTTCCCACCTTTTCCATGGGTCGAGTGGAGAAGCCCTCCTCCTTGAGAGTGATCCCGGAAGAGAAGGCTCGGGTGAAGGTGTTGGTCGAGCGGGTCGTCCAACTTGTCCACGACGGAGTGACTGGTATGGACCTGCTGGAGGTCTTCCTCAGTCGATGCATCCAACCACTCCAAGCCCGTGACCATCCGATGTGGATGTACTCGCGACTCGAGGATTCCACTCGGATCCACCTGGAGGATGTTAGTGAGGACACAGTGGAGAAGTGGCTGAGAGGTATTACCGGCAACAAGGATAATCCCCGGGGGTCCAGGAGGGTGGTTCCATTCAACCATTCGCGCCAGCCGAAACAGGTATGATTCTGCATTGCCGAGTGTCTTCTTGATTTACTATGTAACATCTTGTTGATGGTCGACTGTCTTTCTTTTGTTCATTGTCTTTTCAGGCTCTTATTGATATGTACTCGATGCCCAATGGAGTGCAGGAGCAAAATGTCGAGGAAGGGGCGAGCGGGGGCGAGAGTGGCGAGTGGCACTGGGATGTAGAGGAGGACGAGGAGAGCGACGACCCGAGTGATGAAGAAGAGGTCGACTCGCCTCCTCGCAGAGAAAGGAGGTCCAAGCATGCTCATGACCCGGCAAACACCACTGACCTGGTGGCCGCACCGACTGGGCAGTCTTCAAAGAGCCCTCGGACGTCTTCTCCGGTGCCGACTGAGAAGGGACCAAAACAGCTCAAGACTGCGCCGCCTCCTGCGCCAAAACTATTGAAGGCCACATCCTCCAAACCACCAAAGGCTTTGCCCAAAATCAAAGTGACCATTCCCACCATCTCCGGGTAATCATCTGACCCGATCTTTTGGTCGACTCGAGCAACAGAACATAACCGACTGAAAGTTGACATTTGCAGTGCTGCTACCTCTGGAACTTCTTCCCGCCAATACCGAGACGAGGAAATGGAAGACGTGGTTACCTCAACCCAGGTAAAATTCTCGTGACCTTGTTCTTGATTATTTGGTCGATCAAATTCTGGCGATTCACTTGGGGTCGACTGATTTATTTGCAGCCCCACCCAACGTTATTGAGCTTCCGGATGATGATGAAGATGTGGCGCCGAGGCCCAGAAAGAACAAAAAGGTAGTGGCTGGCAAGACATCTCAGCTGGGACTGACGACGGAACCAACTGTCCAACAACCTGAAGATGCAGGTGGGGCCTTTGTGACTTTTGTCGTCCCATTGTCGAGTGAGCGCCCCGCACCGTTGATCGTACCAGTGTTTCCTTCAACCGCCCAACCCCTTGCCTCGGAGCTCCAGGCTGCGGCATCTGGGCCGTATGCCCCTTTCTTCACCAACTATCATGTTCCGGAAAGCCAGTCGGATGCCAATGCAGAGGCTATCCGTCAGGCTAACATGATGATGGAGCGAATGAAGACGGTGCACGAGAACAGCCAGGCTGCTTACGATGCCAGCGCGGCTCTTCGGGCCAATGTCCAGGTAAGTTGGCTTTCAGCTGACCTTGTTCTATTAGGATATGCTACCTAAAATATTTTCTTTCATACAATCTCTTATTGTTTGGGTCGAATCTGTACACCCACTAGGTGTTTTGTTGTCTTTAGTATTTGCGCTCTTCCACTCGGCCTGGGCGAGTGGGATCTGAACCGGTGGGGGCACGCTAAGTGCACCCACTGGGTGTAGTCCAGTCGACTGGGGTCTAAGTACTTTTCACTTTCCTTTCTTCCACTCGACTCGGGCGGACCGGCCGAGTGGGATCTGAACCAGTGGGGGCACGTCAAGTGCACCCACTGGGTGTAGTTCCCGAGACCGCGGTCGACTGCTGGCAGTCGGCCGGGTCTAAATAGTTCTTCTCTTTTTTTTCCTCGACCCGGGCGGACCGGTCGAGTGGGGTCTGAATCAGTGGGGGAACGCCAAGTGCACCCGCTGGGTGTAGTCCCCGAGACCGTGGTCGACTGCGGGCAGTCGGCTGGGGTCTGAGTAAACTTTTAAGTTTTATTCACTCAGAGGTAAATAATCTTTGATCTTGTCGATTGACATGTCTTTTACCTTCTGCAGAATTCGTGTACTCTCATTTCTAAGTTTGCCGAATTTGAGGAGAAGCCGAAGCAACTCAACCTCGATTTGGAGCTGGCTCGACAAAAGTTGAAGAAAGCTCAAGATGAAGTTGTTGGTATGGAAGGTAACTGCCTGTTGACTATTCACGTCGATCGTCCTTTAAAATATTTCTTCGATCTCTTGTTTGATCCGATTGCTTTATTTGTAGAGAAAATGAGGTTGGCTCTGGAGAAGAAGGACTTGGACCTTGCAGCTACGCAGAAGGAAGCTCAAGATAAGACTGCCCTTGTAGACCAGAAGCTGGCTTCGGTCGGAGTGGTGGAAGAAGAAGTAAGCAAGCTGAAGTTCTCTCTCACTGAATCCAACCGAGAGGTAACTCGTCTGAAGAAGGATAAGATGGCTCTGAATGAGAAGCTGGAGTCCGCAGTTCATAAGAGAAATGACGTGGAAGCCTATCTGAGAACTCTTGCCAAGATGCTCTATCTTATGCTGGAAGGTACTCCTTTTAATCCGACTGCTTTACTGCTTGCAAGTTAATCCTGTCCAGTCGACTCACTAACTCTTTGACTGCAGAATTCTGCCAAAATATTGACGAGGAAACTAGACAGATCGAGACAGGTTTAGACCTTATCGTTTCTTCAGTCGGCGACGAGGCTGCCATGAATGTGCTTCGACTGGAATCCCGTGTCGCCAGTGTCACAAGTTACCTCGCTCGTCTAAAGGTGGCAGTTTCACGGATCGACTCATCACTCTAGCCAAGGGCGACGCTTCAAAATGACCTTGAATCTCTGATGACTCGGCTCAACGAGGTTCCTGGTCGAGTGCAAGAGTGGAAGAAGTCCTCTGCCTGGTGTGGTGCTGACATGGCATTGTCTTTGGTAAGAGTCCACTGCAAGGAAGCTCGCGAAGACAAGCTGGGGGCGATCAAGGTCGCCAACACCAAAAGGCACGATTTCAAGTCCGTTATGGAGACTTTCATAGCTTTCGCCACTCGGATTGCAGATGGAATCGACTTGGACGAATTCGTTGAACCTGCCCACCCTCCTCCTACCGAATGAACAAACTTTGAGATTTAAACTTACCTTAAATTTGCCTCGAGATGCCGAGTGGTTGCTGTAACCATTAAACTCCTTTGGGCTTGATGCTCGAATACTTTTGATCCGTCGCCTGGAATTTTTAGGATCTATCTGAACTTGGCTTATTTCTGAATATGTTCGTATTTGCCTTCGCGTGGAATTTGCTCTTTGGGATGTAGCCCTGAAGTGGAGAGTCCAATCGACATGCGCCTCGTCATCCCTGCGGGCAGGGATGGGGCGCATGTTGTATTTGTAGCGTAGCTCAGAGAAGAAGGTCGCGGTCGACCTGCACCTCGTCGTCCTTGCGGATGGGGATGGAGCATACGTTGTACTTGTGGCGTAGCTCGGAGTAGAAGGCAGCGGTCGACCTGCACCTCGTCGTCCTTGCGGATGGGGATGGAGCGTACGTTGTACTTCTGGCGTAGCTCGAAGTAGAAGGCCGCGGTCGACCTGCACCTCACCGTCCTTGCGGATAGGGATGGAGCATACATTGTACTTATGGCGCAACTCCTAAGGGGAAGGTTGTAGTCGACCTGTACCTCGTCGTCCTTGCAGATAGGGACAGATTTTAAACCTTAGGCTAATACTGGACTGCAGTCAAGCCTCCGAGTGGGAGGGTTGATCACCACTCGGTAGGATTTTTTAAACTTAGGCGAGTACTGGACTGTGGCTAAGCCTCCGAGTGGGAGGGTTGCTCACCACTCGGTAAGATTTTTTAAACTTAGGCGAGTACTGGACTGCAACTAAGCCCCCGAGTGAGAGGGTTGCTCACCACTCGGTAGGATATTTTAAACTTAGGCGAGAAATGGACTGCAGCTAAGCCCCCGAGTGAGAGGGTTGCTCACCACTCAGTAGGATTTTTTAAACCTAGGCGAGTAATGGACTGCAGCTAAGCCCCTGAGTGGGAGGGTTGCTCACCACTCGGTAGGATTTTTTAAATTTAGACGAGTACTATACTGCAGCTAAGCCTCCGAGTGGGAGGGTTGCTCACCACTCAGTAGGTTTTTAAAACTTAGGTGAGTACTTGTGACGCCCGGATAGTTACGCTACAGTAGTCCCACGCTAATGATGTTGATTCACCGTGATTACTGTTGTTAATCTCGCGTTAGTTCGAAACTGATTCAAATTCAAAATTCAAAATCAGGCAAACAACAAAAGTTTTCAAACTTTGAAACTAAAATGTTCGGAGTGAGCCAAATAATGCATAGGTAAATATGGTGGAGAAACCACACTTTTATAAAATGTTTAAATACTCTAAAATGAATAAAACAGTAGCAAATACAATTATTTAAATGCTTTAAAAATAATAAACATTTTCAAAACTAAATTGTTATAAGTATTAAACTTTTATGGCAGTGGGTTATGTTGAAACATTGTTTTGGGAGCTAATGTCATATTTTAATAAACTAAAAATAATGTGTAAACTAAAATAGAACAGAAAAGAATAAGTAAAAGAAAAGAGAAAATAAACAAAAAAAGACGAAGACCCCCATCCCCCTGGGCTTTGGCCTAGCAGGCCACAGGCCGGCCCAGCTGCAGCCCACCCCGCACCCATAAACCCCCCCACTCCCCCAGTACCCACCGACACCCCCACTCCCTCCCCGCAAAATATCTCCTCCCCCTCTCTCCCGATTGGATCGGGATCGAGGACGAGCCCGCTCGCCGCCGCCTCGCCCTCACCTGACGCCGCCCGGACCTCCCTCGCCGGCCTGCCCGTCTCCATCGCGTCGTCCCCGACGTCCCCCTCGACCCTCGGTGCCCTTTCCCAACCGGCACTGCGTGCCCGCGCCGCACCGCTCCCCAGTCTCGCACGCAGCCACGCGCCCGCTGCTCGTACGCAGTCCTGCTCGCGCTCGCGCGCGCCTCGCTTTGCTCCGCTCTCCTGTCGACGCCCGCGCCCATGGCCATTGCGTGCGCCCGCCTGCACGTCCCTGCCGGCGGAACTGCTGCGCCGCTGGCCCCACCCCGCTGCTGCAGCTCCTTCTCTGCTGCTGCCGCTGCTCTGCTTTGCCCGCGCCCCCACCATGGATCGTGCGCGCCCCCACCGGCGCCGTTCGCCTTCACCACGCACGTGCCCCGCTTGCGGCGGTGGTCACCGCATCCGCAGGCCCCTTTCCGTGCGCACCCAGCGCCGCGCCCGCGCCCTCCTGGTCTCGCCGCCTCTGTGTGGCCGCGCCCCATCGTGGTTCCTCGCACGCCTGCGCGTGCCCCGGGTGCGCCTTGCCTCGCTCCGCCCGTGGCTTTCCGCTCGCGCAACTCCGGTTGAGCTCCGGCCGTTGCTACCGCGCCGCCCGCCGCGGCCTGCTGCTACGCCTCCACCGTGCTGGCCTCGTCGTGCCGCCGCCGCCGCAGAACGACCCCGCTGCCTGCGTCCTCGCGCCGCCTGCAACCGCGCCCAATCAGGCTGGCACCCGATACGCGTGCCCATTCGCCCGCTAAGGCCCCCTGGGCCATTGACATGCAGGGCCCGCCCCTATTAAACGTTTAAAAAAAGGGAAAAACTAAATAAAACTAAAAATATATTAATTAGTTAATTAATCAATTAAAAGATTAATTAACTTAATTAATTAACCTAATCATTTAACTAAACTAATTAACTTTGTTTAATTAATTTGTTAACAAACAGCCAATGACAGTGGGACCCTCCAGTCAGTTTGACTAATTCATTTGACTGGTTGACTGGTGACCTCATGCTGACATCATAATGGCATTTTCTAAATTAAATTAATTCTGTTAATTCTAAAAATGCTTTAGAACTTTAGAAAATCATATAAAATAAATTGTAGCTCAGATGAAAATACTTTGTACGTGAAAGTTGATCAGGACGACGAGACGAATCCGGATACGGAGCCCGTTCATTCGCCACGCATCCCTAGCATAGCAAACACGTGACTTTCCCCTTCGATTCATATGTCCGAAAACGCGAAACACCAGGGATTCTTTCTCGGATGTTTTCCCCCTTTGCCGATATCACCTCCTACCGCGTTAGGGCACACCTAGCACCGCTCATTGTCATGACATGCATCGTCATGCTTATGTTTGCATTGTATTTACTGTTTCTTCCCCCTCTTCTCTCCGGTAGACTACGAGACAGACGTTGTTGATGCCCAGTTTGACTACGAAGTAGACGACCCGTCCTTCTTGCCAGAGCAACCAGGCAAGCCCCCCCCCCCCCCCCTTGATCACCAGATATCGCCTATTCTTCTCTACTGCTTGCATTAGAGTAGTGTAGCATGTTACTGCTTTCCGTTAATCCTATTCTGATGCATAGCCTGTCCTTGCTACTACTGTTGTTACCTTTACCTGCTATCCTACTGCTTAGTATAGGATGCTAGTGTTCCATCAGTGGCCCTACACTCTTGTTCGTCTCCCATGCTATACTATTGGGCCGTTATCACTTTGGGAGGTGATCACGGGCATATACTATATACTTTACACTATTACATTACCGGTGATACTGTTTGGAGATGGGGGCTAAAGGGGCAGGTGGCTCCATCCAGGTAGTGGTGGGCCTGTGTTCCCGATGCCCCCGACTGTTACTTTGAGGTGGAGTGACAGGGCAGGTTGAGACCACCTAGGAGAGAGGTGGGCCTGGCCCTGGACGGTGTTTGCGGTTACTTCAAAATAACACGCTTAACGAGATCTGGGTATTTGATCTGAGTCTGGCTATTGGCCTATACGCACTAACCATCTACGCGGGGATAGTTATGGGCACTCGATGTCGTGGTATCAACCGAAGCTTTCATGACGTTAGCGACTGAGCGGCGCGCGCCGGGTTGGACTGGAACGCCTACTCTGGTATAAGGGAGGCTAGGTCTGCTCACCGGCCGCGTACGCAACGTGCAGGTGTGCAATGGGCGATGGGCCCAGACCCCTGCGCCATAGGATTTAGACCGGCGTGATGACCTCTCTGTTGTGCCTAGGTAGGGCTGCGACTTCCGAGGCCGGGAATGACCCAGGAAAGTTTGTCCGGACAAAGGGGATCGAGCGTGTTGGGAAATGTGGTGCACCCCTGCAGGAAAGTTAATCTATTCGAATAGCTGTGATCTTCGGTAACAGGACGACTTGGAGTTGTACCTTCACCTTATGACAACTAGAACCAGATACTTAATAAAACACACCCTTCCAAGTGCCAGATACAACCGGTGATCGCTCTCTCACAGGGCGATGAGGGGAGGATCATCGGTTAGGATTATGCTACACGATGCTACTTGGTGAACTTACCATCTACTCTCTTCTCCTGCTGCAAGATGGAGGTTACCAGAAGCGTAGTCTTCGAAAGGACTAGCTATCCCCCTCTTATTCCGGCATTCTGCAGTTCAGTCCACATATGATACCCTTGTTCCATTGGATACCAATGCATACATATGTAGTGTAGCTCCTTGTTTGCGATTACTTTGGATGAGTACTCACGGTTGCTTTGCTCCCTCTTTTCCCCCTTTCTATACTCGATTGCTGCGACCAGACGTTGGAGCCCAGGAGTCAGACGCCACCGTCGACAACGACTACTAGTACTCGGGAGGTGCCTAATACTACGTGCAGCCCGCTGACGACGACCAAGAGTAGTTAGGAGGATCCCAGGCAGGAGGCCTATGCCTCTTTTGATCTGTATCCCAGTTTGTGCTAGTCTTCTTAAGGCAAACTTGTTTAACTTATGTCTGTACTCAGATATTGTTGCTTCCGCCGACTTGTCTATGATCGAGCTCTTGCATCCGAGCCCTCGAGGCCCCTGGCTTGTAATATGATGCTTGTATGACTTATTTTTATTTGTAGAGATGTGTTGTGATATCTTCCCATGAGTCCTTGATCTTGATCGTACACGTTTGCGTGTATGATTAGTGTAGGTCAAATCGGGGCGCCACAAGTTGGTATCAGAGCCGACTACCTGTAGGAATCCCCCTTCCACACTCCTTGGCTGAAGTTGAGTCTAGACATTGCAAATACTTTACTAACATGGCTGTGTGCCTTACAGGCCCACGTCACCATCTGGGTAATATTAGGATCTTTTACTCCTCGATCCTTACTCTGGGACTCTGTTCTCTCTTCTTTTCGAGTTAAATGAATTTTGCTAAAGCTAACATTAGGATCTCGTGATCACCTTCACCCGGAGAGCACCTTATTACCGATGATCGTCTGCTGCACCTGAAAATTTTGAAGATACTCTCCGATGTTTCCTCGAGACCCTTGTGCCCTTCGCCGTTGCAATTCCATACCACCGATAAATCCCTATGGGAAGCTACATACACTTGTCGTCCATAACTTCATTTCCAACTTGGTCTTGTTATTACAAGATACCCTGAAACACTTCAGATATTCCGAGAATCCATTGTGTCTACTGCCTTGCAGTTCTTTTCCACCAGAATGCCCCTATGGATAGTTCCTCACAGTCACCGAGTATCCTCTCATCCCCAGTTGATTCATGTACTTCACAAAAGTCTTCGAAATACCATTCGATCTTCCGAAAATCCTTAGCTGCTTATTGCTCTTGAAATTCTTGCTTGCTTGCATTATGGTTAATCCCATAAGTATAGTAATCTTATTGGCAGCCTTTGTCATTATCATTTTGAGTCGGTTGATTCAATATGTTGCGAATGCTCGCAATCCTCAACCAGATCCTAGAAGTCATCCTTCTGGCTCAGACGTCGTTTTAAACATGAGCTGGATCTCGACCAATCAAGTTGCCATCGATTTTAACACTAAGGCTATTCCATTTATCCATCCCTAATCAGAGCATTGCTCCTGATCCCTTGTCTTGGAATTCATAACTCCTTTTCATTTGAGCTTTGAGTTAGTCAGTTGTTTCTATAGCCTGATCTCCTTGCCTTCTTTCTTCCTCTGGTTGAGTATTGAGGCTCACATTGGATCCCTTGTGGGCCACCAGATCCTTTGTTGGATTTTATTCGACAGCGTCCTTCATATTCTATAAGCTTGTGAGCCTTTCCTCGGATACATAATGATTTTGGTAAATTGTATCCTCTGTTTTCTCAACCATGCTCTGTTTTCGAGCTCGTGGTATTCACGATTGAAGCTTGTGGCATATCTTTCCACGATACCCTGACGGGTTGAACCTATGCCTTTCTTAATCTGTGTGAACCCGAAAGTTTTCACGGGTCATACTCCTCTGGTAATTCACCAGGTAGGTTTTGACACTGAAATCAATTTTATCTAGAGCAGTGATTGAAAGCTTATGCATTGAAGAAGTGGGAGTCGACCTTGAACTTTGTGTTCATGCCCATGGACACGATGTAGATCTTATCATTAAAACTTCTCTTAAATTAAATTTTTCCCTTGGTATAAGTTCTTATATCTGGGATCCGGCCTTTTGCAATCATGGTTTCGACCATATGTTCTTCTTTGACCCCATTTCACGGGCAAGTGTAAGCACTTGTCTTCTGTGGATCAATACACCAGTCCAACCTTTACTTTGATCTTCCGTCGAGTATTACACCATGGTATCTCGATAATATCAAGTACTACCTAACCTCTTATGAGTTCGTCACCAAGTACTACATTCTCACTAATTCCAATTTTTCACGGGCTCTGAGTTATTAAACACTCAAAGACCGATAACTGAACCGACTCCACACTATGGTTCAACAACTATTATAAATCTTCTTTGCTTATGAGTTTGTACTCGATCACGTCCTTCCTACCCTATTTGGCTATATCATTATTGTGATGATTTTAACTGTGCTACCTCGTCCTTCTTCCCGGAGTACAATTTTCGATGATGAGCTAAGCTTACGTCGATTTTCCTCATCATATCATTTATCCTTAAAACACAAGCTCAGTTTCAAGTTTGTGCCGTACCCGTGGTTCCAATAACCTTTCGCTTCATCATTCTTTTGACTTGATGTCATCGCCGATGGATTACATCTTCATGAAATCTCTCAACAATTGTGTCGTGATCATCATCAATCTTATGAGCTCTTCTAGGATATCAATCAAAGTGATGACGAGAAATACCATCATTGCCCCTCGATGAATTGTGTTATCATCGACAACTTTATTGCCTTCCCTCCAACACAAACTTGTTCGTGTTCTGTGTTATACCTTGAGTTCCTTGCTATCCAACATTTGTTCTTCTTTACCTTGTAGTATTACCATCTTTTATATCCAGGATGTCGTGCTTAGCACACCCGGCCGGAGGCCCTATGGTTATAGATTCCTTTTCAGCAAGGTTATCCATTCTTCCATGAGGAAATTGTAAGACTTATTCTACAAGTTATTCCTGAGGGATCCTTTGTGTTTCCAAAGTCTGACCTTTGCTTGAAGACCATGTCAATGCTACCTCGAAGCATATATATGTTACTCCAGTTTTAAACAAGAAGATATAAAGCCTAATGTTAAATGTTTCTTGCTCAATTATCCAAACACCGTTGCCTGGGTAATGTCATGAAATTTCTCTCCCCTTACCTAAAGGGTTTTCTACATTATATCCTGTCATGGATATCTTGCTCTGCTTGTCGTTGGGAAGGAAATACCCTTGGTTTATGTGTCAAACACATTTTGCTTTCCATTATTCTGTTTGATGTGAAGATCACATTTTCCTTTCCATTGATTTGTTTAGCCTTCTATGTGATCCATATGATCTAAGCAGTAATATTCTTCTGCTTATGTAAACACCTTGGTGTACAACCGTGTCGGTAAGACCCTGTTACATTTGTCGATAGCATTCTGGTAACCACCGATGGATGAGAACTTTGCCTATTGGTCTGCCTCGTTCAACGAGCAGGAAAATGGTGCTCTTCGTCCCTCGCCCTTGGTACCGACATTGTTGCCGACAGAACTGATAGGCTACCCTCTGACTTGTCTTGCTATCATGACGGTGCAAGATGTCAACGCCCTTCCTACTTTTAACCACATGGTGGGCCCATAACCCATAGTTCCACAGGATCGAAACCTAACTCTCCTGTACACCACCTGTTCCCAAGGTTGTTCCTCGCGCTTGACTTTGTATGTAATTCGCGGACCACCTGTCTAGTAATATATTCTGGTATGAGGCGCAATACCTATTCTCCTTGCCCTGAAACCCTTTCAACTTCTGATTAGGCATCGAACGATTGCCTATTTGTTGAAGCTTCTCATGGTACCTTCTTACTTTGCTCTCGATATCTTCTTAAGTTTCAAATCGAGAGATACTTATGCTTCTTCCCTGACTTAACCGTCTAATGCTCGATCTTGTTAGGATCCATCCATATCGAGTTTTCCCTTCTTACCCTTTCGTAAGTACGGTGAAGATCCTGAAAGAAGGACGACAACTTCATCACGATGACCTGAAGCAGAGAAAGGAAGACATCAGCGCCATGGATCGACCACTTTGAGAAGAGCAACCAAGACCAAGAAGATTCGTTAGGATTTCGTAACCAGACGTTTCCCCCTTATTCCACCTCTTAAATCTCGGGACGAGATTTCTTGCAGTGGAGGAGAAATGTGACGCCCGGATAGTTACGCTACAGTAGGTCCACGTTAACGATGCTGAGTCACCATGATTACTGTTGTTAATCTCGCATTAGTTCGAAACTGATTCAAATTCAAAATTCAAAATCAGGGAAACAACAAAAGTTTTCAAGCTTTAAAACTAAAATGTTCGGAGTGAGCCAAATAATGCATAGGTAATTATGGTGGAGAAACCACACTTTTATAAAATGTTTAAATACTCTAAAATGAATAAAATAGTAGCAAATACAATTATTTAAATGCTTTAAAAATAATAAACATTTTCAAAACTAAATTGTTATAAGTATTAAACTTTTATGGTAGTGGGTTATGTTGAAACATTGTTTTGGGAGCTAATGTCATATTTTAATAAAATAAAAATAATGTGTAAACTGAAATAGAACAGAAAAGAATAAGTAAAAGAAAAGAGAAAATAAACAAAAAAAGACGAAGACCCCCATCCCCCGGGTTTCGGCCTAGCAGGCCACAGGCCGGCCCAGCTGCGGCCCACCCCGCACCCATAAACCCCCCCACTCCCTCCCCGCAAAATATCTCCTCCCCCTCTCTCCCGATTGGATCGGGATCGAGGAGGAGACCGCTCGCCGCCGCCTCGCCCTCACCTGACGCCGCCCGGACCTCCCTCGCCGGCCTGCCCCTCTCCATCGCATCGTTCCCGACGTCCCCCTCGACCCTCGGTGCCCTTTCCCAACCGGCCCTGTGAGCACGCGCCTCGCCCTCCTCTCCTTCCCCTGTATCCGCTGCCCGCACCGCGGCACCTCGCCACGTGCGCCCGCGCGCTGCCGCCACGCACGCCGCACCCGCCTCTGCGCGCCCGCGCCGCACCGCTCCCCAGCCTCGCCCGCAGCCACGCGCTCGCTGCTCGTACGCCGTCCTGCTCGCGCTCGCGCGCTACTCGCTTCGCTCCGCTCTCCTGTCGACGCCCGCGCCCATGGCCGTTGCGTTCCCCCGCCCGCACGTCCCTGCCGGCGGAACCACTGTGCCGCTGGCCCCACACTGCTCCTGCTGCTGCTGCTTCTCAGCTGCTGCCGCTGCTCTGCTTCCCCGTGCACCCGCCATGGATCGCGCGCGCCCCCACCGACGCCGTTCGCCTTCACCGCGCACGTGCCCCGCTCGCGGCCGCGGTCACCGCATCCGCGGCCCCCTCCCCGTGCGCACACAACGCCGCGCCCGCGCCGTCCTAGCCTCGCCGCCTCTACGTGGCCGCGCCCCATCGCGGTTCCTCGCACGCCCGCACGCACCCCGTACGCGCCTTGCCTCGGTACGCCCGCGGCTTTCCGCTCGCGCAGCTCCGGTTGAGCTCCGGCCATTGCTGCCGCGCCACCCGCCGCGGCCTGCTGCTACGCCTCCACCGTGCTGGCCTCGTCGTGCCGCCGCCGCACAGCGACCCCGCTGCCCACGTCCTCACGCCGCCTGCAACCGCGCCCAATCAGGCTGGCACCCGATACGCGTGCCCATTCGCCCGCTAAGGCCCCTTGGGCCGTTGACATGTGGGGCCCGCCCCTATTAAACATTTAAAAAAGGGGGGAAATAAATAAAACTAAAAATATATTAATTAATTAATTAAAAGATTAACTAACTTAATTAATTGTAATTAATTAACGTAATCATTTAACTAAACTAATTAACATTGTTTAATTAATTTGTTAACAAACAACCAATGACAGTGGGACCCTCCAGTCAGTTTGACTAAGTCAATTGACTGGTTGACTGATGACATCACGCTGACCTCATGCTGACATCATAATGGCATTTTTTAAATTAAATTAATTCTGTTAATTCTAAAGATGCTTTAAAACTTTAGAAAATCACATAAAATAAACCATAGCTCAGATGAAAATACTTTGTACGTGAAAGTTGCTCAGAACGACGAGACGAATCCGGATACACAGCCCATTCGTCCGCCATGCATCCCTAGCATAGCAAACACGTGACTTTCCTCTCTGATTCATCTGTTCGAAAATGCAAAACACCGGGGATTCTTCCTCGGATGTTTTCCCCCTTTGCTGATATCACCTCCTACCGTGTTAGGGAACACCTAGCACCGCTCATTGTCATGACATGCATCGTCATGCTTATGTTTGCATTGTATTTACTGTTTCTTCCCCCTCTTCTCTCCGGTAGACTACGAGACAGACGTTGTTGATGCCCAGTTCGACTACGAAGTTGACGACCCGTCCTTCTTGCCAGAGCAACCAGGCAAGCCCCCCCCCTTGATCACAAGATATCGCCTATTCTTCTCTACAGCTTGCATTAGAGTAGTGTAGCATGTTACTGCTTTCCGTTAATCCTATTCTGATGCATAGCCTGCCCTTGCTACTACTATTGTTACCTTTACCTGCTATCCTACTACTTAGTATAGGATGCTAGTGTTCCATCAGTGGCCCTACACTCTTGTCCATCTGCCATGCTATACTATTGGGCCATGATCACTTTGGGAGGTGATCACGGGCATATACTATATACTTTACACTATTACATTACCGGTGATACTGTTTGGAGATGGGGCTGAAGGGGCAGGTGGCTCCATCCAGGTAGTGGTGGGCCTGAGTTCCCGATGCCCCCGACTGTTACTTTGAGGCAGAGCGACAGGGCAGGTTGAGACCACCTAGGAGAGAGGTGGGCCTGGCCCTGGTCGGCGTTCGCGGTTACTTCAAAATAACACGCTTAACGAGATCTGGGTATTTGATCTGAGTCTGGCTACTGGCCTATACGCACTAACCATCTACGCTGGCACAGTTATGGGCACTCGACGTCGTGGTATCAGCCGAAGCCTTCGTGACGTCAGCGACTGAGCGGCGCGCGCCGGGTTGGACTGGAACTCCTACTCTGGTATAAGGGAGGCTTGGTCTGCTCACCGGCCGCGTACGCAACGTGCAGGTGTGCAATGGGCGATGGGCCTAGACCCCTACGCCATAGGATTTAGACCGGCGTGCTGACCTCTCTGTTGTGCCTAGGTAGGGCTACAACGTGTTGATCTTCTGAGGCCGGGCATGACCCAGGAAAGTGTGCCTGGACAAAGGGGATCGAGCGTGTTGGAAAATGTGGTGCACCCCTGCAGGGAAGTTAATCTATTAGAATAGCCGTGATCTTCGGTAACATGACAACTTGGAGTTGTACCTTGACCTTATGACAACTAGAACCAGATACTTAATAAAACACACCCTTCCAAGTGCCAGATACAACCAGTGATCGCTCTCTCACAGGGCGACGTGGGGAGGATCATCGGTTAGGATTATGCTACACGATGCTACTTGGTGAACTTACCATCTACTGTCTTCTCCTGCTGCAAGATGGAGGTTACCAGAAGCGTAGTCTTCGAAAGGACTAGCTATCCCCCTCTTATTCTGGCATTCTGCAGTTCAGTCCACATATGATACCCTTATTCCATTGGATACCAGTGCATACATATGTAGTGTAGCTCCTTGCTTGCGAGTACTTTGGATGAGTACTCGCGGTTGCTTTGCTCCCTCTTTTCCCCCTTTCTATACTCGATTGCTGCGACCAGACGTTGGAGCCCAGGAGTCAGATGCCACCGTTGATGATGACTACTACTACTTGGGAGGTGCCTACTACTACGTGCAGCCCGCTGGCGACGACCAGGAGTAGTTAGGAGGATCCCAGGCAGGAGGCGTACGCCTCTTTCGATCTGTGTCCCAGTTTGTGCTAGCCTTCTTAAGGCAACCTTGTTTAACTTATGTCTGTACTCATATATTGTTGCTTCCGCTGACTCGTCTATGATCGAGCTCTTGTATCCGAGCCCTCGAGGCCCCTGGCTTGTAATATGATGCTTGTATGACTTACTTTTATTTGTAGAGTTGTGTTGTGATATCTTCCCGTGAGTCCCTGATCTTGATCGTACATGTTTGCGTGTATGATTAGTGTACGGTCAAATCGGGGGCGCCACAGTACTGGACTGCAGCTAAGCCTTCGAGTGAGAGGGTTGCTCACCACTCGGTAGGATTTTACAAACTTAGGTGAGTACTGGACTGCAGCTAAGTGATACGTCTCCAATGTATCTATAATTTTTTATTACTCCATGCTATATTATCTATTGTTTTGGACTATATTGGGCTTTATTTTCCACTTTTATATTATTTTTAGGACTAACCTATTAACCAGAGGCCAAGCCCAGAATTGCTATTTTTTTGCCAATTTTAGTGTTTCGAAGAAACGGAATATCAAACGGAGTCCAAACGGAATAAAATCTTCGGGAACGTGATTTTCTCACCGAACGTGATCCAGGAGACTTGGACCCTGCTCCAAGGAAGAAAAGAGGCGGTCACGAGGGTGGGGGGCGCCCCCTAGGGCGCGCCCCCTACCTCGTGGGCCCCTCATGTCTCCTCCGGCGTACTTGTTCCTCCTATATATACACACGTACCCCCAAACGATCAGAACAGGAGCCAAAAACCTAATTCCACCACCGCAACTTTCTGTATCCACGAGATCCCATCTTGGGGCCTGTTCCGGAGCTCCGCCGGAAGAGGGCCATCATCACGCAGGGCTTCTACATCATCCTAGCCCCTCCGATGAAGTGTGAGTAGTTTACCTCAGACCTTCGGGTCCATAGTTAGTAGCTAGATGGCTTCTTCTCTCTCTTTGAATCTCAATAGAAAGTTCTCCCCCTCTCTTGTAGAGATCTATTCGATGTAATCTTCTTTTTGCCGTGTGTTGGTTGAGATCGATGAATTGTGGGTTTATGATCAAGTATATCTATGAATAATATTTGAATCTACTTTGAATTCTTGTATGCATGATTAGTTATCTTTGCAAGTCTCTTCGAATTATCCATTTGGTTTGGCCAACTAGATTGGTAGTTCTTGCCATGGGAGAAGTGCTTAGCTTTGGGTTCGATCTTGCGGTGTCCTTTCCTAGTGACAGAAGGGGCAGCAAGGCACGTATTGCATCGTTGCCATCGAGGATAACAAGATGGGGTTTATTTCATATTGCATGAATTTATCTCTCTACATCATGTCATCTTGCTTAAGGCGTTACTCTGTTTTTAACTTAATACTCTAGATGCATGCTAGATAGCGGTCAATGAGTGGAGTAATAGTAGTAGATGCAGAATCGTTTCGGTCTACTTGTCACGGACGTGATGCCTATATACATGATCATGCCTAGATATTCTCATAACTATGCTCAATTATATCAATTGCTCAACAGTAATTTGTTCACCCACCGTAGAATACTTATGCTCTTGAGAGAAGCCACTAGTGAAACCTATGGCCCCCGAGTCTATTCTCATCATATTAATCTCCATCACTTTAATCTTGCTTTGCTTTTTTACTTTGCCTTTTACTTTTACTTTGCATCTTTATACCAAAAATACCAAAAATATTCTATCTATCAGATCTCACTCTCGTAAGTGAACGTGAAGGGATTGACAACCCCTAATCGCGTTGGTTGCGAGTAGCTATCATTTTGTGCAGGTAAGAGGGACTTGAGCATGGCCTCCTACTGGATTGATACCTTGGTTCTCAAAAACTGAGGGAAATACTTACGCTACTCTGCTGCATCATCCCTTCCTCTTCGGGGAAAACCAACGCAAGCTCAAGACGTAGCAAGAAGGACTTTATGGCGCTGTTGCCGGGGAGTCTACGCAAAATGTCAACATACCAAGTACCCATCACAATCCCTATCTCTCGCATTACATTATTTGCCATTTTCCTCTCGTTTTCCTCTCTCCCACTTCACCCTTGCCGTTTTATTCGCCCTCTCTCTCTATCCTCCCTCTCTATTTGCCTCTTTTGCCCGTTTCTTGTTTGCTCGTATGGTTGGAATAGTTGTGTATTTATTACTAAACAGAGAACCTAAGATCTATGGATCCTCATCCGCTTGCTAATCTTTTTAAGAAATCCAATTATGATGAACCAGTTGCTAGTAAGTTTTGTGCACTAGATTATCTTTATGAGGTTTTGATTGAAATTCGTGAATCTGAAAAGTGTGATGAATTACTTTATGAAGCGATTCATGATAGATCTTTGAATAAAAAGCATGGTTGCAATGATTTTACTATAAACTCTCTTGATGTCAATTCTGCTAATAATATGCAAATCCCTAAGCTTGGGGATGCTAGTTTTGCTATGTCCTCTACTTGTTACAATGATCATGACTGGGGTGATTCTTCTTATGATATTGAAAATTTATTTAAGCCCCATGATGAATATGAGATTGATTATAATGTTTGCAAAAATATTGAAAGTGGGTTTGGAAGAATGTCAACTTTAGATCCCACGTATTTGGAGAATGTTCAATCTTATGAAGTTTTTGATAAAAGCCCGTTTGGAAAGGTCATGACTTTAGTTAATGTTAATCCCACTATTTCGGAAAAGTGCCAATTTTGCATGCATGTGGATCATGTTGAGAATATTTTATGTGATAACTATATCGTTGAATTTGCTTATGATCCTACATGTAATTACTATGAGAGAGGAAAATACGGTTGTAGAAATTTTCATGTTACTAAATTACCTCTCGTTATGTTGAGATTTCTATTGTTTCTTTCCGCTTCCTTGCATATGCTAGTTTTTGCTTGCCTTGATAATTTGTTTGCCTATAAGATGCCTATGCATAGGAAGTATGTTAGACTTATATGTGATTGTCACATATTTTATGATGCTTTCTTTGTGCTTCAATTCTTGTCTTTTTTGTGAGCATCGCTAAAATCGTATGCCTAGCTATAAGGCTTTAAAGAAAAGTGCTTGTTGGGAGACAACCCATTATTTTCCCTTACTGTTATTCAATAAATAAATTATTTAGCCTCTGTTTTGGTTGTGTTTTTTGTTTTTAGTTAGTTTTTGTGCCAAGTAGAACCGTTGGGAAGACTTGGGGAAAGTCTTGTTGAACTTGCTGTAAAAAACAGAAACTTTAGCGCTCATGAGAACTGCTGTCATTTTTATTTGAAGAGTGATATTTAGTTAATTCGTTTTGCAGATTATTAATATATAAATTACTCACGTACAGAAATTTATTTTAGAATTTTTGGGGTTCCAGATCTTGCGCTAGCTACAGATTAATATAGAGTGTTCTGTTTTTGACAGAATATGTTTTTCGTGTGTTGTTTTCTTATTTTGATGAATCTATGGCCAGTAAAATAGTTTATAATCCATAGAGAAGTTGGAATACAGTAGGTTTAACACCAATATAAATAAAGAATGAGTTCATTACAGTACCTTGAAGTGGTCTTTTGTTTTCTTTCGCTAACGGAGCTCACAAGTTTTCTATTTTGAGTTTTGTGTTGTGAAGTTTTCAAGTTTTGGGTGAATTCCTGTGATGGATTATGTAAGAAGGAGTGGCAAGAGCCTAAGCTTGGGGGTGCCCATGGCACCCCCAGGATAATCCAAGGACACCAAAAAGTCAAAGCTTGGGAATGCCCCGGAAGGCATCCCCTCTTTCGTCCACTTCCATCGGTAATTTACTTGGAACTATATTTTTTATTCACCAACATGATATGTGTTTTGCTTGGAGCATCTTGTATTATTTGTGTCTTTGTTTGTTAGTATGCCACAGTCATCCTTGCAGTACACACCTTTTGAGAGAGCCATACATGAATTAAAATTTGATAGAATACTCTATGTGCTTCACTTATATCTTTTGAGCTAAGTAGTTTTGCTTTATATGCTTCACTTATATCTTTTGAGCTAAGTAGTTTTGCTCTATATGCTTCACTTATATCTTTTGAGTGTTATAATTTTCTCTATGTGCTTCACTTAGATCTTTTAGAGCATGGTGGTGGATTTTTTTTGAAGAAACTATTGATCTCTCATGCTTCACTTAAATTATTTTGAGAGTCTCTTTATAGCATCGTAATTTGCTTAATAATAATATGCTTGGTATTCAAGATTTGTGAAACTTTATTTTGAGTGTGTTGAATACTAAGAAAAGATTGAAGCATGATAATTGTTTTGAGATATGGAGGTGATAATATTAAAGTCATGCTAGTTGAGTAGTTGTGATTTTAAAGAATACTTGTGTTAAAGTTTGTGATTCCCGTAGCATGCACGTATGGTGAACCATTATGTGATGAAGTCGGAGCATGATTTATTTATAGATTGTCTTCCTTTTGAGTGGCGGTTGAGGACGAGCGATGATCTTTTCCTACCAATCTATCCCCCT
This sequence comes from Triticum monococcum, assembly GCA_034509565.1. NCBI lineage: Eukaryota > Viridiplantae > Streptophyta > Magnoliopsida > Poales > Poaceae > Triticum > Triticum monococcum. Next base: position 152,309,062 of record CM067843.1, on the reverse strand, counting down.
AGGAGCATGTGCGTAATACTTTGCCTTGATAACTTCTAGATTTTTGCAATAAGTATATGAGTTCTTTATGACTAATGTTGAGTCCATCGATTATACGCACTCTCACCCTTCCACCTTTGCTAGCCTCTCTAATACCGCGCACCTTTCGCCGGTATCATAAACCTACCATATAGCTTCCTCAAAACAGCCACCATACCTACCTATTATGTCATTTCCATAGCCATTCCGAGATATATTGCCATGGAACTTTCCACCATCTAGTTCATCATGACACATTCATCATTGTCATATTGCATATCCCGGTACACTGCCGGATGCATTCACATAGAGTCATATTTTATTCTAAGTATCGAGTTGTAATTGTTGAGTTGTAAGAAAAATAAAAGTGTGATGACCATCATTATTAGAGCATTGTCCCAAGTGAGCAAAGAATGATGAAGACTATGATTCCCCCACAAGTCGGGATGAGACTCCGGACGAAAAAAAGAGAGGCCAAAGAAGCCCAAATAAAAAAGTGGCCATATAAAAAAAGAGAACAGGCCCAAATAAAAAAATGAGAGAAAAAGAGAGAAGGGACAATGTTACTAACCTTTTACCACACTTGTGCTTCAAAGTAGCACCATGATCTTCATAGTAGAGAGTCTCTCATGTTATCTCTTTCATATACTAGTGGGAATCTTTCATTATAGAACTTGGCTTGTATATTCCAATGATGGGCTTCCTCAAATTGCCCTAGGTCTTCATGAGCAAGCAAGTTGGATGCACACCCACTTAGTTTCTTTTTGAGCTTTCATATACTTATAGCTCTAGTGCATCCGTTGCATGGCAATCCCTACTCACTCACATTGATATCTATTGATGGGCATCTCCATGGTCCGTTGCATTAGTGTTTGTGCCAAGTAGAACTGTTGGGAAAACTTGGGGGAAAGTCTTGTTGAACTTGCTGCAAAAAACAGAAACTTTAGCGCTCACGAGAACTCCTTTATTTTTATTCGAAGAGTTCTATTTAGTTAATTCTGTTTGCAGATGATTAATAGATAAATTACTCACGTGCAGAAATTTATTTTAGAATTTTTGGGATTCCAGGTCTTGCGCTAGCTACAGATTACTACAGAGTGTTCTGTTTTTGATAGAATATGTTTTTCGTGTGTTGTTTGCTTATTTTGATGAATCTATGGCTAGTAAAATAGTTTATAATCCATAGAGAAGTTGGAATACAGTAGGTTTAACACCAATATAAATAAAGAATGAGTTCATTACAGTACCTTGAAGTGGTCTTTTGTTTTCTTTCGCTAACGGAGCTCACGAGTTTTATTATTTCAAAGGTATTTCTTATTACATTTTATTGGAACGAGTACTTAAGTATAAAAGGGGCGGAGAAGATCCGCATTCCAAGCCCGTGGCTGGTCCTTCTTATGCTCGACATCGTAAAGGTGGTATGCTCCATTGTGGGGCACTCTAGTGACAATGAAGGGACCTTCCGAAGCCGGGGCGAGCTTGTGTGGTTTCTGCTGATCCACTCGAAGAACCAAGTCACCCTATTGAAAGGCTCGACCCTTCACGTGTCTAGCATGGAATCGACGCAAGTCTTGCTGATAAATGGTCGACCAGATCAAGGCCATCTTCCTCCTCTAAGAGGTCGACTGCGTCTTGCCGAGCCTGTTCTGCTTCATCTTCAGAGAAGAGCTCAACTCATGGTGCATTATGAAGCAAGTCACTCGGTAGAACAGCTTTAGCCCCATAGACCAAGAAAAATGGAGTTCGTCCAGTCGACCGATTGGGAGTTTTCCTCAATCCCCAAAGAACTGATGGAAGTTCATCAACCCAGGCGCCCACTGCGTGCTTGAGATCTCCCATCAGTCGGGGTTTTAGTCCTTTGAGAATCAGGCCATTTGGTCTTTCTGCACTACAAGAAATATGTCAACTAGTGACCTTCTGTCAGTGACCCTGGAAGAAATGGTCATAGATCTATGACCATTTCACACCAATTGGTCAAAAGCTGTTCGGGGGGCTCCAAACCCTAAACCATTGCGACCATTTTGGTCAGAAAGGTCGTAATTTCCTTACATGAAATGGTCATAAAGCAAACAACGCTAGTCCGCTGCCTTATTTCTAGTTGTTAACGACCAATATAGATGGTCATAGGCTTGTAAATTGTGGTGGGTTGCGATGACTAGGCGCCATCTCATCAGTTTTGCCTATGTGTCATGTCCATGTGGCAGTTTTTGCCCTAGGTTGTGAAGCAACCTATATTTCTATCATTCCCAAAAAAATCTCATAAATTCTTTGGTTCATATCTTCGTCAAATATGTAAAAACCTTCCTTTCCTAGTTCAAAAATAATTCAAAAATATTCATTTTCCTATTCTATTCAGAACAATAGTTTGTGAAGGAAGTACCAGTTTGGCATGTCCAAATAGTATCCATTTTCTACAGTGGTTTCCTATGCCCAAATAACCATCCTCCACCTAATGCCAACTCAATCCATTCATTATTTTGAGCCGAGCTTCAACATTCGTAGTTATGTCCAGTGTGGTAGTTTGCAAAGCAAGTACCACCTAGGCTCCTCCTTTTGAGCTGAAAATTTGTGAAGACGGTCTTCTTAGTAACTGATCATCCTCAGCCAAAACTCATGTCCATTAGCCATGTACATTTCCCGTACCACTAATCAAACACTTGGCTGCTAATTCATGTTTGAGCATCGATCGGTCTCCTCGTGAGAATCTTATGTTGTAATTTTCCTCCTAGCACCAATCTGGGGAGTGCCCAACCCACTAGACATGCCTAGGCTGCCCAGAACACATGGCAACGCCATGGTCACGCGGTGATCACGTGGCGGGCATGCGAGTTTATGCGCTCTAGAGTTGGGCCCTCGGCCACTGCCCAAACCTTGATGTATCGCCACCAAACCATGTATTTATGATTAAATAGGTCCTTATGTAACTAGAAATAATTTTTCGAAAAAATAAATAGCAAACTATGAGGCAGCTACAGTTCAAATTTGACCCGCTTCCATCTGAATCGACAGAAATTTGTCTTTTTCACGAGAGGTGGATCAAATTTTTTTACACCCAACCATTTTTTCAATTGTGCATTAAATATGGCCTAGTATTTTATAAAAATGATTTGGTCCAATTTTGCAACAATTATTTGGAAGGTCCTTCACAAAAAAAATCTCCTTTCGGGCACTCAAAATATGGAAAATGGTTTTTTCGTCCAAAGAAAATGAAAACTTCCTTAGGCAACATTGTTTGCCATTCCAATATGCACCCTTGTGCACAATATGAGATCATTCGAGCAAGCTATGCCATGAATGTGGCCATAAGATTGATCATTTGGCTTGAAAGCCATTGATCTCCACACGTGATAGCTCATTTCTGAGAACACTTTTTTATAATAATTGTCGTATTATTTTTCCTAGGAACTTGGCCACATATGATGACACAATGCGAAGGTTTCCCAATTTTTGATTTTTTTATTCCCGTTTCAAAATGCGGTCAAAACGGCAGGCTTGACCGTTCCTAGCTGGTGGTTGAATCTTGGAAATATTTTGGTGTTTCTCTAATTAAATAGATATTTATGTACTTATAAATGATTTTTGGAAAAAAATAAAGAGCAAACTATGAGGCAGCTGCCGTTCAAATTTGACCCGCTTCTAGCTGAATCGGCGGAAATTTGTCTTTTTCACCAGAGGTGGATCAAAACTTTTTACACCCAACCATTTGGTCAATTGTGCATTAAATATGTCCTAGTATTATAGAAAAATGATTTGGTCCAATTTTGCAAGAATAATTTGGTAGGTCCTTCACAAAAAAGCTCATTTCAGGCACTCAAAAAATGGAAAATGAATTTTCCATGCAAAGAAAATGAAAACCCCCTTAGGAAACATTGCTTGGAATTCCAAGATGCATCCTTGTGCACAATATGAGACCATTTGAACAAACTATGCCATGAATGTGGCCATAAGGTTGATCATTTAACTTGAAAGTCATGAATCTTCACGCATGATAGCTCATTTCTGAGAACACTTTTTTAAAATAATTGTCGTATTACAAGTTTATTATTTTTCCTGGATACTTGGTCACATATAATGACACAATGCGAAGGTTTTCCAATTTTTTGATTTTTTTGAATTTTTTATGCCTGTTTCAAAATGCGGTCAAAACGGCGGGCTTGACCGTTCCTAACTAGTGGTTGAATGTTGGAAAACTTCTGATGTTTCTTTGATTAAATAGATACTTATGTGCCTAGAAATGATTTTTGGAAAAAATAAAGAGCAAACTATGAGGCAGCTGCAGTTCAAATTTGACCCGCTTTTAGCTGAACCGGCGGAAATTTGTCGTTTTCACGAGAGGTGGATCAAAGCTTTTGACACCCAACCATTTGGTCAATTGTATATTAAATATGGACTAGTATTTTATAAAATTGATTTGGTCCAATTTTGCAACAAATATTTGGTAGGTTCTTCACAAAAAAAATATTTTTGCCACTCGAAAAATGATTTAAAATAGCTAGAAAGATTAGAAATGCATACAAATTGGTTCTTATCCATAAAATGTGGTCTAACTCTAGTGAAAATTTGTGTGGTGCTCTTTTGCAATTTTTTTATAGCAACTTCACAAAATCCCTTTGTTTTCAATACTTGAAAACTATTTTAAGTCACTGATTTTCTGAACCAATCAGAACTCTTCTCACGGATTGATGACATGGCGTCCATCCATCCATCCATCCATCTCTCCATCCCACATCCATTCATCCATCCATCTTTCTACAGAAAAAAGGAAAAAAAGAAAAGATAACCCCCACCCGCAGCCCAAACCCTAGCTCAGATCCATCCCCCCGTCACACCCTTCTCCCTCCCATCTCCTCGCCGTCGCCGCCCCCCTCCCGATCCACTCCTCTCCCGCCTCATCCCTCCCACACCTCGCCGCCGACAGCCTCTCCTCTCCCATTCGCTTCCGTCCCACAGCACGTGAAACGCCTCCTCCTTGATCCAACGCGCCGCCGCCTCCTCCCCGATCCAGATCCTAACACAACCCGCCCTCTCCCTCCCTCAGATCTCGATCCATCGCCGCCCCCACCCCCACCATCGACGACCCTCACCGTAGACGAGATCGCCGCGTCTCCTCCTCCCCTCTCCCGCGTCCGACCCTACACCCTCGGTCGCCGCCTCGCCCTCCACAGCGCCGCCCACGGCGGCTACCTGACGGCCATGGACGCACCGGCGCCGCTAGGCCACCACGGGTGCCGCGTCAAGCAGTGCGACTACGAGAAACGGGAGGAGGAGGACGTCAGGTGGAAGCCCGTCAGGCTCGTGCACGGGAACTACATCCTGCTCCGCCACACCAGCGGCCGCTTCCTCCGTGCCAACGGGAAGTACCTCCCCTGGAACAACGGCGCCAGCATCGACGACTTCGACACCGTCAGCACGATGACTCACTCAGTCATGGAGCGCATCCCGTCTAGGGAGGGCATGCCTGAGGTGAGCCCGCTTCTTGATTCTTCCCAAATTTGCGCGAATTTGATTGTGATGGGTTCGTTTTGTTCTCTTGGTGCTTGACCAGACAACATGTCCCAGGCCAGCACCGGATCGCTGGGAGGAGGAGCTTGCTGCAGACCAAGATGGGTACGTTGTCTCCTTTCTTATTCTTGCTCAGTTTAATTCCCTGACAGTTTCGGGGTAGGTGCAAAGGGTGAAGGGATTTGGTCTGATCTTATATACCACTCCTGTAGTCCTTTGTTACCTGAATTTGAGATAGGTATGTGACAGATTGCCTGGGTGGATTTTGTCCTTGTTAATGTGTAAGGGATTTTTCCTGTGTATGTCTGTTCTGCAATCAGCCGCATTTGATGGTGCGCATACTGAACTTACCTGTTTCCAATTCCATACATCATATGCCTGTTAACTGAATATAAGATCCCGTTTATGGAGTTTCTGAACTGGTGAGAAACAAAGTTAAGCGGTAACTACTAATGGAATTTACACACTATCCTTTAGTAGTAAAATCTGATGAACTCTAAAATTCAAATTTCCATACATCAGTAGGAACTAACGGGCGGCACGCAGACTCTTTACATCGTCGTCGTCCTAGGTGACAGGCCTACTCATCTCTATGTCCCCAGCTTCGACTGGTCGATGCATCTTCGGTTTTGTTTTAATGGAGTGCTATTCAGCTTGTGTAATGAAACTGTTAATTAATCCCAAAAACAGTTTACTGAAACTTCTGCTACTATGGTTCAGTTAAGACTTGGCAGTTTGTCTGAACTGTTGTGTTTGATATAAGTAGAAGTAGTTGAATGCTATACAGTGGTCTGAAGCTAATTAGTTGATTTTAAAATTATTGGTTTTGAACTGTCCATGATTTGGTTGAATCCAGTTCTTCAATTTAATCTATATATGCCATACGAAACATCAGAACTTGAAAACCCAAATCTGGTTCAGTCATCGTAGTTTAGCTTTAGTCTCTTGAATGAATAATAATTCTTTAGGTGTAATGTGTCTGGTGTTACTACATACATTGTTGAACTAGTTGTAGCAGGATAATGAATAATATTTCTTCCTTAACTATGCCAACCTGCATCTTGTTGTACTAGTAATAGTAGGATAATGCAGCTTGTTGTACTAATGATGCCGCTATGCCTTTCACATTCATTCATTCATTCTCTGATTGTTCTAGGAGTCGGTCATCATTCATTTGATGCAGTGCGCCATGGACGCGATGGCCGCTTCATCCGCTGCCCCGACACCATGGAGTGGCTAGAGCTGGCTGTGGACGACAACGCTCAGCGACAAGGGATGGCCTGGCCTGCCACCCCAAAGCCCTAACAAGGTGGCTGAGAAATCAGGAGGGGTACTCATACTGTCGCCCCTCATGTGGAAGCGCCGGACCTCAAGGCCAGGCCAGGCCTACTGCTGCTGCTGGGTAGAGTCCAGCCACACTACTGCTAGGTATGATTCCCACCTCCTCCGAACCCCTTGTACTGCAGGCCTTCATGTGCATGTGTGGAGTCCCATTTTTATGTTGAGGAACGCGGGCTGCTCTTACCAGGGCAAACACACACGCCTTCATGTCTTATTTGCGATATATAAATCATCTGGAACAAATCATTTTCGTGAATTTGGTCGAGTTCCTCGTATACTGTATATTTTGACAGCATATGTCCTCACAAAAGAGAAAGGAAAAAACAATATTGCATATGTCTCTGCATTTCAGTTCCATACTTTTGAGCTCAGCAAGCTAAACTTGTTTCAAACATTTAGATGGCTCACATTAGATAACCAGTAACTTGAGCATTACATGCATAAGCTGTTGGAGGAATGACTTCAACTAACCACAGAGAACTGGTGCTGTGCACAGCTTCCTTTGTAGAAAAGATCAGTAGTTGTGTAGACTTGTGCAAAGCCTAAATTTTTGTACTAAGGTGGCCAGCGTGGTGTCGCGACATGATCACCGACAGAATAAATTATGATTTTGTTATTCTGCTTTATGATTTACTCAATCACTATTGTTCGTGGTCAAATTCAGCCCTGGATGCAAATGGACGTCATGATTATGTTATGCTCCGAGGTCGGTGGTCGAATTGAGGTGCCTTTAGAGTCTATACTATAGTGTATTAGGTTGGCAGGAGTAGTAAAACTTAGTGTTGTATTGAGGATTGAGGGTGGCTGGGCTTATAAGTTAATCATTAGCGTGAATGCTTTGTTTGTCTGATCCTCACAAGTTAATGCTTCGCTCGTCCGGGTGTGTGATAATGCCATGTGTCTTGTGCAATCAGATTACATTTATGTTTGTTATGGTAATATAAAAAATATTTGTGCTATCAAAATTTTCACAGTGCGTGCCTTTCATTTCTTTAGTTTGATTGTTTCCCTTGTATTCAATATCTTAGCAAGTGCTTTCTTCGATGTTTAACCTTGTTACTATCGTCCATAAGTATAGCCATTGATTTTGGTATATGAGCACTAGTGTTTCTTGCTTACAGCAAGCTATGTATTGTACATGTGTCCATTTTACCTCTATAAATAGTTTGTTTCATACCTAGCAACATGTTTCCTCATAATGAATTATTCGTGCCATGTGAAACATTGCTGCTATCCTGCTACTAATGGATACAAGGACGAAATGCACAGTTTCCTGTCAAGTAGTGTTTGCTTGGTGACAGGATGTTGTTTTTTCCTTCCAAGTATAATGCTCCATTCATGTTTATGCCTCTTCCAGAAAATGTGCTGCACCTACAGTAATCAATCTAACGTATCCATTTTATTTTATAGGCCTTCGAGTACAAGAGAATGCTGCTTGACTAACACGACCAACAAGTTCCGCCAGTGCGAGGCAAGCGACCGAGGTGGCTGCTGTTGTGACCGAAGATCAGAAGAAGCCTGGAGATGTGCACAATAGTTTTGGTGCCTCTGTATTTGTTTCTGATTGTATGTACATTTGATGGATCGTGCAGATGTGCTTTTCCGAGTTTCATAGAGTGATTTTTGGATGTGATCATTTAATTGTGAGAATTATTGATTGCTTGCTGTTGAAATGTGTAAAATTGAAATCTGTGAATGAAAAAGGCTGAATGTTCGTCTATTGGATCAAATAATATTTGGGCTCTAAAAAGGCTATGGCCCAAACAATAGTGGACTGGAATATTGTGCATTTATGAAAAACAAAAACAAAAGTCTGAATGAAACGGAATGCAAAATGGCCTAAGCCGAGAAAATAAAAAGGCCGAATTGTAGGGCTTGGCCCATGAACCTGACCAAAAATTGATAGAAAAAAACACAAATAGGTTGAATTATTGGGCTCGGCCCATGTAAAACACCTAATTGGACCGGGCTGAATCTTGTGCCACATCAGATTGCCACATCGGATGCCTGCGTGGCCTGGGGAGGCTGCTAGTGACCAAAACAAAATAGTAGGCATATTTTGGTCATAAACGTCCACGACCTTCTCACAGAGAAGGTCGTTAATTTCAGTTTACGACCGCCAGATTTTGACCTTCTGTTTTTGGTCAAAAAAATGTCGCAAATGAAAAACAATGACCTTTCAGTGACCAATAGTCAAGGTCACAAGTTGACATATTTCTTGTAGTGCTGCTTGTCCATTCGACTGGGGATAGGTGACTGAAGCATAGTCGACTCGTGTGCCTTGTGAGGTGCATAAGGTTCTGAACTCATCAGAATCGAAGTTCAATCTGTTGTCAGTAATGATGTTGTGCGGAACCTCATATCTAAATATCAACTCTCTGATGAAGCTGACAGCGGTACTAGCTTCAAGATTCTTAATAGGCTTGGCTTCGATCCATTTGGTAAAATTGTCGACTGCTACAAGCACATGAGTGAAGCCACTCCTACCTGTCCTTAGTGGACCAACCATGTCCAATCCCCAAACAACAAAGGGCCAGACGAGTGGAATGGTCTTCAGGGCTGATGCAGGTTTGTGTGACATATTGGAGTTGAACTGGCAGCCTTCACATCTGCCGACTATATCTTTCGCCATTTCATTTGCTCGTGGCCAATAAAATCCAGCTCGGTATGCTTTAGCCAGAATGGTCCGAGAGGACGCATGGTGACCACAGGTCCACGAATGGATGTCGTGGAGGATCACTCGACCTTCTTCTGGTGTTATGCATTTTTGGCTGACTCCAGTTGCACTTTCTCTGAACAGTTGTCCTCTTATTATAGTAAAGGCCTTGGATCGACGGACGATTTGTTGAGCCTCTTCTTCATCCTCTAGGAGCTCTTTCCTAAGGATATACGCAATGTATGGCACTGTCTAGTCGGGAGTGATTACCAACACCTCCATGATCAAGTCGACCACGACTGGAACCTCGACTTCAGTCGGATTTGTGGCACTCTTAGGCTGCGGGGGCTCTTCAGCGAAGGGATCTTCTTGAACTGAAGGTGCATAAATATGCTCCAGGAACACATTACTGGGAATAGCTCCTCTCTTGGAGCCTATCTTTGCTAAATCATCTGCTGCTTGATTTTTCAGTCAGGGTATATGATGGAGCTCTAACCCCTCAAACTTCTTTTCCAACTTCCTCACCGCATTGTAGTAACCAGTCATGGCTAGGCTTCTGACGTCCCATTCCTTCATCACTTGATTGACTACCAAATCTGAGTCGCCATAGATCATGAGGCGACGGACGCCGAGTGAGATGGCCATACGCAACCCATACACGAGTGCTTCATATTCTTCTTCATTATTGGCAGAATCAAAGTGAATCTGGAGGACATATCTAAGCTTGTCTCCTCGGGGGGATACCAGTACCACCCAGCACTGGAACCATTCAGCATCTTGGAGCCATCAAAGAACATGGTCCAGTGCTCCGAGTGAACTTGAGTTGGCAGTTGCTGTTCAATCCATTCGCGAGGAAATCTGCTATTGCTTGGGACTTGATAGCTTTCTTTGCCTCGAACTTGATATCTAAGGGAAGGTGTTCAATCGCCCACTTTGCCACTCGACCAGTTGCATCTCTGTTGTTCAGAATCTCTATGGAGCGTCGCTGACGACTATAATGGAGTGATCAGAGAAGTAATGTGCAACCTTCTTCGTGGTCATATAAATCCCATAAACAAGCTTCTAATAATGTGGATATCTTTGCTTTGATGGAGTCAAAACTTCAAAGACATAGTATAGTGGGCGCTGAACTTTGTAGGCTTTTCCTTCTTGTTCCCACTCGACCGTAAGTACTGTACTGACGACTTGTCCAGTGGCTGCAATGTAAAGCACTAAAGGCTATTTACTGATTGGAGCAGCAAGAACTGGCTGGGTGGAAAACAGGGCTTTGAGCTCTGCAAATGCTGCATCAGCTTCAGGAGTCCACTCGAACTTATCTGACTTCTTCATCAGTCGGTAAAGAGGCGGTGCCTTTTCACCGAGGCGAGAAATGAATCGACTTAGGGCGACCAAACAACCATTAAGCTTCTGGACATCATGCACACGCACATGGCGTTTCATCCGGAGTATGGCACCCACTTTCTCTGGGTTAGCGTCGATCCCTCGTTCGGAAACGAGAAAACCGAGTAATTTTCTGCCTGGAACTCCAAACGTGCACTTTGATGGATTGAGCTTGATATCACACCTTCTGAGGTTGGCAAAGGTTTCAGTAAGGTCAGCCAGTAGGTCGGAACCTTTACGTGACTTAACCACAATGTCATCCATGTATGCTTCCACATTCTGACTGATCTGAGTGAGCAAGCACTTCAGAATCATCCGCATGAATGTGGCTCCAGCATTCTTCAAATCGAATGGCATAGTGACGTAACAGAAGCACCCAAATGGGGTGATGAAAGTTGTTTTTATCTCAACGGGTCCATATAGACGGATCTGATGATACCCGGAATAAGCGTCCAAAAAGGACAAACGCTCACACCCCGCAGTCGAGTCGACTATTTGGTCGATGCGAGGGAGAGGAAAGTGATCTTTCGGGCAGGCCCGATTGATATGTTTGAAGTCGATGCACATGCGAAGTGAGTCGTCCTTCTTTGGGACCATGAAAACATTAGCTAACCACTTGGAGTGGTAAATCTCTCGGATAAACTCAGCTGCCAGAAGCCGAGCCACTTCTTCACCAATTGCCTTCCTCTTCTGTATGACGGACCGTCGAAGATGTTCTTTGACTGGTTTCACTTTTGGGTTGACTCGCAAACGATGCTCAGCCAGTCCCCTGGGAACACCTGGCATGTCAGAAGGTTTCCATGCAAAGATGTCCCAGTTCTCACGGAGGAACTAGATGAGTGCTTCTTCCTATTTGGAGTCGAGTGTTGTTGAAATGTGAGTCGGAGCAGCATTGGGATCCGTTGGATGAATATGAATCAGCTTCGTTTCACCAGACGACTGGAATGCTGAATCTGTGGCAGGCCTCTTAGCTTGCAACAAATCACTCAGATCTGCATTTTTTGATACTCCTGCAATTCCACTACTGCCATCTGTGCATCGGCGATCTTTGAGCCCTTCTGGAAGCACTCTTCTCCCTTCTTTCGACTGCCAGTGACAGTGATCACCCCTTTAGGACCAGGCATCTTCAATTTGAGGTACACGTAACATGGTCAAGCCATAAAACGTGCATAAGCTGGCGTGCCTAGAATAGCATGATAAGCACTCTGGAAATCCACAACTTCAAATGTCAACTTTTCCTTGCGGTAATTCTTGGAATCACCGAAAACTATATCAAGGGCGATCTGACCGAGTGACGCAGCCTTCTTGCTAGGAATAACTCCATGGAAACTCATATTACTTTCATTGAGTCAGGACATCGGAATGCCCATTCCTTTCTGTTGGGGAACGTAGTAATTTCAAAAAAAATCCTACGCACACGCAAGATCATGGTGATGCATAGCAACGAGAGGGGAGAGTGTTGTCTACGTACCCTCGTAGACCGAAGCAGAAGCGTTGACGCAACGTAGAGGAAGTAGTCGTACGTCTTCCCGGTCCAACCGATCCAAGCACCGTTACTCCGGCACCTCCGAGTTCTTGACACACGTACAACTTGATGACGCAGCCCGAGCTCCGATCCAGCAAAGCTTCGGGGAGGAGTTTCGTCAGCACGACGGCGTGGTGACGATCTTGATGTTTAACCGTCGCAGGGCTTTGCCTAAGCACCGCTACAATATGATCGAAGTTTAATATCATGGAGGGGGGCACCGCACACGACTAAGGAACAATCACGAAGATCAACTTGTGTGTCCTAGGGTGCCCCCTTGCCCCCGTATATAAAGGAGCCAAGGGGTGTGCGGCCGACCCTAGTAGGAGGCGTGCAGGAGGAGTCCTACTCCTACTAGGAGTAGGACTCCTCCCTTTCCTTGTCCAAGTAGGAGAGGGGGAAAGAAGGGAGAGAGGAGAGGAAGGACAGGGGGGCACCGCCCCTCCCTCCTTGTCCAATTCGGACTAGGGGAGAGGGGGCGCGCGGCCTGCCCTGGCTGCCTTTCCTCTTCTCCACTTTAGGCCCATGAGGCCCATTAACCCCGGGGGGGGGGCTTCTTTGGTTTTATCCGAAACTTCCCCGGAACACTTCTGGTGTCCGAATATAGCCGTCCAATATATCAATCTTTATGTCTCGACCATTTTGAGACTCCTCGTTATGTCCGTGATCATATCCGGGACTCCGAACAACCTTCGATACATCAAAATACATAAACTCATAATGAAACTATCATCGTAACTTTAAGCATGCAGACCCTACGGTTCGAGAACAATGTAGACATGACCGAGACACGTCTCCGGTCAATAACCAATAGCGGGACCTGGATGCCCATATTGGCTCCTACATATTCTACGAAGATCTCTATCGGTCGGACCGCATAACAACATATGTTGTTCCCTTTGTCATCGGTATACTTGCCCGAGATTCGATCGTCGGTATCCAATACCTAGTTCAATCTCGTTACCGGCAAGTCTCTTTACTCGTTCCGTAATACATCATCCAGCAACTAACTCATTAGTTGCAATGCTTGCAAGGCTTAAGTGATGTGCATTACCGAGAGGGCCCAGAGATACCTCTCCGACGATTGGAGTGACAAATCCTAATCTCGAAATACGTCAACCCGACATGTACCTTTGGAGACACCTGTAGAGCACCTTTATAATCACCCAGTTACGTTGTGATGTTTGGTAGCACACAAAGTGTTCCTCTGGCACACGGGAGTTACATAATCTCATAGTCATAGGAACATGTATAAGTCATGAAGAAAGCAATAGCAACATACTAAATGATCGGGTGCTAAGCTAATGGAATGGGTCATGTCAATCAGATCATTCAACTAATGATGTGATCCCTGTTAATCAAATGACAACTCTTTGTCCATGGTTAGGAAACATAACCATCTTTGATTAACGAGCTAGTCAAGTAGAGGCATACTAGTGACACTTTGTTTGTCTATGTATTCACACATGTATTATGTTTCCGGTTAATACAATTCTAGCATGAATACTAAACATTTATCATGATATAAGGAAATAAATAATATCTTTATTATTGCCTCTAGGGCATATTTCCTTCAATCTCCCACTTGCACTAGAGTCAATAATCTAGATTACACAGTAATGATTCTAACACCCATGTAGCCTTGGTGCTGATCATGTTTTGCTCGTGGAAGAGGCTTAGTCAACGGGTCTGCTACATTCAGATCTGTATGTATCTTGCAAATCTCTATGTCTCCCACCTGGACTAGATCCCGGATGGAATTGAAGCGTCTCTTGATGTGCTTGGTTCTTTTGTGAAATCTGGATTCCTTTGCCAAGGCAATTGCACCAGTATTGTCACAAAAGATTTTCATTGGACCCGATGCACTAGGTATGACACCTAGATCGGATATGAACTCCTTCATCCAGACTCCTTCGTTTGCTGCTTCCGAAGCAGCTATGTACTCCGCTTCACATGTAGATCCCGCCACGATGCTTTGTTTAGAACTGCACCAACTGACAGCTCCACCGTTTAATGTAAACACTTATCCGGTTTGCGATTTAGAATCGTCCGGATCAGTGTCAAAGCTTGCATCAACGTAACCATTTACGATGAGCTCTTTGTCACCTCCATATACGAGAAACATATCGTTAGTCCTTTTTAGGTACTTCAGGATGTTCTTGACCGCTGTCCAGTGATCCACTCCTGGATTACTTTGGTACCTCCCTGCTAAACTTATAGCAAGGCACACATCAGGTCTGGTACACAGCATTGCATACATGATAGAGCCTATGGCTGAAGCATAGGGAACATCTTTCATTTTCTCTCTATCTTCTGCAGTGGTCGGGCATTGAGTCTGACTCAACTTCACACCTTGTAACACAGGCAAGAACCCTTTCTTTGCTTGATCCATTTTGAACTTCTTCAAAATCTTGTCAAGGTATGTGCTTTGTGAAAGTCTAATTAAGCGTCTTGATCTATCTCTATAGATCTTTATTCCTAATATGTAAGCAGCTTCACCGAGGTCTTTCATTGAAAAACTCTTATTCAAGCATCCCTCTATGCTATCCAGAAATTATATATCATTTCCAATCAGTAATATGTCATCCACATATAATATTAGAAATGCTACAGAGCTCCCACTCACTTTCTTGTAAATACAGGCTTCTCCGAAAGTCTGTATAAAACCAAATGCTTTGATCACACTATCAAAGCGTTTATTCCAACTCCGAGAGGCTTGCACCAGTCCATAAATGGATCGCTGGAGCTTGCACACTTTGTTAGCTCCCTTTGGATCGACAAAACCTTCCGGTTGCATCATATACAACTCTTCTTCCAGAAATCCATTCAGGAATGCAGTTTGACATCCATCTGCCAAATTTCATAATCATAAAATGCGGCAATTGCTAACATGATTCGGACAGACTTAAGCATCGCTATGGGTGAGAAGGTCTCATGTAGTCAACCCCTTGAACTTGTCGAAAACCTTTTGCGACAAGTCGAGATTTGTAGACAGTAATATTACCGTCAGCGTCAGTCTTCTTCTTGAAGATCCATTTATTCTCAATTGCTTGCCGATCATCGGGCAAGTCAACCAAAGTCCATACTTTGTTTTCATACATGGATCCCATCTTAGATTTCATGGCTTCAAGCCATTTTGCGGAATCTGGGCTCACCATCGCTTCTTCATAGTTTGTAGGTTCATCATGATCTAGTAGCATGATTTCCAGAACAGGATTACCATACCACTCTGGTGCGGATCTTACTCTAGTTGACCTACGAGGCTCAGTAGTAACTTGATCTGAAATTTCATGACCATCATCATTAAATTCCTCACTAATTGGTGTAGGTGTCGCAGAAACCGGTTTCTGTGATGAACTACTTTCCAATAAGGGAGCAGGTACAGTTACCTCATCAACTTCTACTTTCCTCCCACTCACTTCTTTCGAGAGAAACTCCTTCTCTAGAAAGGATCGATTCTTAGCAACAAATGTCTTGCCTTCGGATCTGTGATAGAAGGTGTACCCAACAGTCTCCTTTGGGTAACCTATGAAGACACATTTCTCCGATTTGGGTTCGAGCTTATCAGGTTGAAGCTTTTTCACATAAGCATCGCAGCCCCAAATTTTAAGAAACGACAACTTTGGTTTCTTGCCAAACCATAGTTCATAAGGTGTCGTCTCAACGGATTTTGATGGTGCCCTATTTAATGTGAATGCGGCCGTCTCTAAAGCATAACCCCAAAACGATAGTGGTAAATCAGTAAGAGACATCATAGATCGCACCATATCTAGTAAAGTACGATTACGACGTTCGGACACACCATTACGCTGTGGTGTTCCAGGTGGCGTGAGTTGCGAAACTATTCCGCATTGCTTCAAATGTACACCAAACTCGTAACTCAAATATTCTCCTCCACGATCAGATCGTAGAAACTTTATTTTCTTATTACGATGATTTTCAACTTCACTCTGAAATTCTTTGAACTTTTCAAATGTTTCAGACTTATGTTTCATTAAGTAGATATACCCATATCTGCATAAGTCATCTGTGAAGGTGAGAAAATAACGATATCCGCCACGAGCCTCAATATTCATCGGACGACATACATTTGTATGTATAATTTCCAACAAATCTGTTGCTCTCTCCATAGTACTGGAGAACGATGTTTTAGTCATCTTGCCCATGAGGCACGATTCGCAAGTACCAAGTGATTCATAATCAAGTGGTTCCAAAAGTCCATCAGTATGGAGTTTCTTCATGCGCTTTACACCGATATGACCTAAACGGCAGTGCCACAAATAAGTTGCACTATCATTATCAACTCTTTATCTTTTGGTTTCAACATTATGAATATGTGTATCACTACTATCGAGATTCATCAAAAATAGACCACTCTTCAAGGGTGCATGACCATAAAAGATATTACTCATATAAATAGAACAACCATTATTCTCTGATTTAAATGAATAACCGTCTTGCATCAAACAAGATCCAGATATAATGTTCATGCTCAACGCTGGCACCAAATAAAAATTATTTAGGTCTAATACTAATCCTGAAGGTAGATGTAGAGGTAGCGTGCCGACCGTGATCACATCGACTTTGGAACCATTTCCCACGCGCATCGTCACCTCGTCCTTTGCCAGTGTTCGCTTAATCCGTAGTCCCTGTTTCGAGTTGCAAATATTAGCAACAGAACCAGTATCAAATACCCAGGTGCTACTGCGAGCTCTAGTAAGGTACACATCAATAACATGTATATCACATATACCTTTGTTCACCTTGCCATCCTTCTTATCCGCCAAATACTTGGGGCAGTTCCGCTTCCAGTGACCAGTCTGCTTGCAGTAGAAGCACTCAGTTTCAGGCTTAGATCCAGACATGGGTTTCTTCTCTTGAGCAGCAACTTGCTTGCTGTTCTTCTTGAAGTTCCCCTTCTTCTTCCCTTTGCCATTTTTCTTGAAACTAGTGGTCTTGTTGACCATCAACACTTGATGCTCCTTTTTGATTTCTACCTCCGCAGCTTTCAGCATTGCGAAGAGCTCGGGAATAGTATTATTCATCCCTTGCATATTATAGTTCATCACGAAGCTCTTGTAGCTTGGTGGCAGTGATTGGAGAATTCTGTCAATGACGCAATCATCTAGAAGATTAACTCCCATCTGAATCAAGTGATTATTATACCCAGACATTTTGAGTATATGCTCACTGACAGAACTGTTCTCCTCCATCTTGCAGCTATAGAACTTATTGGAGACTTCATATCTCTCAATCCGGGCATTTGCTTGAAATATTAACTTCAACTCCTGGAACGTCTCATATGCTCCGTGACATTCAAAACGTCGTTGAAGTCCCGATTCTAAGCTGTAAAGCACGGCACACTGAACTATTGAGTAGTCATCAGCTTTGCTCTGCCAGACGTTCATAACATCTGGTGTTGCTCCAGCAGCAGGCCTGGCACCCAGCGGTGCTTCCAGGACGTAATTCTTCTGGGCAGCAATGAGGATAATCCTCAAGTTACGGACCCAGTCCATGTAATTGCTACCATCATCTTTCAACTTTGCTTTCTCAAGGAACACATTAAAATTCAACGGAACAACGGCACGGGCCATCTATCTACAATCAAACATACATAAGCAAGATACTATCAGGTACTAAGTTCATGATAAATTTAAGTTCAATTAATCATATTACTTAAGAACTCCCACTTATATAGACATCCCTCTAATCCTCTAAGTGATCACGTGGTCCAAATCAACTAAACCATAACCGATCATCACGTGAGATGGATTAGTTTTCAATGGTGAACATCATTATGTTGATCATATCTAATATATGATTCACGCTCGACCTTTCGGTCTCCGTGTTTCGAGGCCATATCTGCATATGCTAGGCTTGTCAAGTTTAACCTGAGTATTCTTCGTGTGCAAAATTGGCTTGCACCCGTTGTAGATGGACGTAGAGCTTATCACACCCGATCATCACGTGGTGTCTGGGCACGATGAACTTTGGCAACGGTGCATACTCAGGGAGAACACTTCTTGATAATTTAGTGAGAGATCATCTTATAATGCTACCGTCAATCAAAGCAAGATAAGATGCATAAAAGATAAACATCACATGCAATCGATATAAGTGATATGATATGGCCATCATCATCTTGTGCTTGTGATCTCCATCTCCGAAGCACCGTGATGATCACCATCGTCACCGGCGCGACACCTTGATCTCCATCGTAGCATCGTTGTCGTCTTGACAATCTTATGCTTCTATGACTATCGCTACCGCTTAGTGATAAAGTAAAGCATTACAGGGCGATTGCATTGCATACAATAAAGCGACAACCATATGGCTCCTGCTAGTTGCCGATAACATAGTTACAAAACATGATCATCTCGTACAATAAAATTTAGCATCATGTCTTGACCATATCATATCACAACATGCCCTGCAAAAACAAGTTAGACGTCCTCTACTTTGTTTGTTGCAAGTTTTACGTGGCTGCTACGGGCTTAAGCAAGAACTAATCTTACCTACGCATCAAAACCACAACGATAGTTTGTCAAGTTGATGCCGTTTTAACCTTCGCAAGGACCGGGCATAGCCACACTCGGTTCAACTAAAGTTGGAGAAACTGACACCCGCCAGCCACCTGTGTGCAAAGCACGGCGATAGAACCAGTCTCACGTAAGCGTACGTGTAATGTCGGTCCGGGCCGCTTCATCCAACAATACCGCCGAACCAAAGTATAACATGCTGGTAGGCAGTATGACTTATATCGCCCACAACTCACTTGTGTTCTACTCGTGCATATAACATCAAACCATAAAACCTAGGCTCGGATGCCACTGTTGGGGAACGTAGTAATTTCAAAAAAATTCCTATGCACACGCAAGATCATGGTGATGCATAGCAATGAGAGGGGAGAGTGTTGTCTACGTACCCTCGTAGACCAAAGCGGAAGCGTTAACGCAACGTAGAGGAAGTAGTCGTACGTCTTCCCGGTCCAACCAGTCCAAGCACCGTTACTCCGGCACCTCCGAGTTCTTGACACGTACAGCTTGATGACGCACCCCGGGCTCCGATCCAGCAAAGCTTCGGGGAGGAGTTTCGTCAGCACGACGGCGTGGTGACGATCTTGATGTTTAACCGTCGCAGGGCTTCGCCTAAGCACCGCTACAATATGATCGAGGTGTAATATCGTGGAGGGGGGCACCACACACGGCTAAGGAACGATCACGAAGATCAACTTGTGTGTCCTAGGGTGCCCCCTTGCCCCCGTATATAAAGGAGCCAAGGCGGGTGCGGCCGGCCCTAGTAGGAGGCGCGCAGGAGGAGTCCTACTCCTACTGGGATTAGGACTCCCCTCCCTTTCCTTGTCCAAGTAGGAGAGGGGGAAAGAAGGGAGAGATGAGAGGAAGGAAAGGGGGGGCGCCGCCCCTCCCTCCTTGTCCAATTCGGACTAGGGGGAGAGGGGGCGCATGGCCTGCCCTGGCTGCCTTTCCTCTTCTCCACTTTAGGCCCATGAGGCCCATTAACCCCCCGGTTCTCCGGTTTTATCCGAAACTTCCCCGGAACACTTCCGGTGTCCGAATATAGCCGTCCAATATATCAATCTTTATGTCTCGACCATTTCGAGACTCCTCGTTATGTCCGTGATCATATCCGGGACTGCGAACAACCTTCGGTACATCAAAATACATAAACTCATAATGAAACTATCATCGTAACTTTAAGCATGCGGACCCTATGGTTCGAGAACAATGTAGACATGACCGAGACACGTCTCCGGTCAATAACCAACAGCGGGACCTGGATGCCCATATTGGCTCCTACATATTCTACAAAGATCTTTATCGGTCAGACCGCATAACAACATACGTTGTTCCCTTTGTCATCGGTATGTTACTTGCCCGAGATTCGATCGTCGGTATCCAATACCTAGTTCAATCTCATTACCGGAAAGTCTCTTTACTTGTTCCGAAATACATCATCCCGCAACTAACTCATTAGTTGAAATGCTTGCAAGGCTTAAGTGATGTGCATTACCGAGAGGGCCCAGAGATACCTCTCAGACGATCGGAGTGACAAATCCTAATCTCAAAATACGTCAACCCAACATGTACCTTTGGAGACACCTGTAGAGCACCTTTATAATCACCCAGTTACGTTGTGACGTTTGGTAGCACACAAAGTGTTCCTCCGGCACACGGGAGTTACATAATCTCATAGTCATAGGAACATGTATATGTCATGAAGAAAGCAATAGAAACATACTAAACGATCGGGTGCTAAGCTAATGGAATGGGTCATGTCAATCAGATCATTCAACTAATGATGTGATCCCTGTTAATCAAATGACAACTCTTTGTCCATGGTTAGGAAACATAACCATCTTTGATTAACGAGCTAGTCAAGTAGAGGCATACTAGTGACACTTTGTTTATCTATGTATTCACACATGTATTATGTTTCCGGTTAATACAATTCTAGCATGAATAATAAACATTTATCATGATATAAGGAAATAAATAATATCTTTATTATTGCCTCTAGGGCATATTTCCTTCACTTTCAACGTCTCTGCATATAGTATATTCAGACCACTGTCACCATCCATCAGAACCTTAGTCAATCGAGTGCCTTTGATTACAGGGTCGACCACCAGCGCTTGCCTCCCAGGGGTGGCTATGTGCGCTGGGTGATCGGACTGGTCGAATGTAATGGCAGTCTGAGACCACTTCAAATAACTGGGTGTCACCGGAGCGACCATGTTCACTTCTCTGTTGATGACTTTCAGTCGACTCTTACTCTCAACATCAGCGAAAATCATCAGAGTGGAATTGACGTGGGGGTAACCATCATCGTATTCCTCCTCATCCTCAACTCTGTCTGCTTCCTTCTCCTTTTCCTTGGGTTGTTTCTCTCGGAATTGCTGGATTAGGAGTCGACACTGTCGAGTGGTATGCTTCGGGTAAATGAAATTACCCTCTTCATCTTTTTTGGTGTGAATGTGGCATGGTAAATCTAGCACATCATTTCCATCTTGATCTTTTACTTTCTTGCAGTTGCACGGCCCTTTGGGTTTCCCTTTAAACTTTCCTTGAGTCACGGCCCAGGCTTCACTAGGAGCGGCTGGCTCAGCTTTGTGCTTCTGCTTCCGACTGGAGTTCCCTCCTCCGGTTTCGTGGGCGACTGTTTTGTGCTTGCCACTCCGGAGTCGGTCTTCTTCTTCACCATTGGCGTACTTGGTGGCAATCTCCATCATCCGAGTCAGAGTCATATCTCCTGTCCGACCGAATTTCATGTTCAACTCCCGATACTTAACGCCTTCTTTGAAGGCACAAATTGCCTGGTGATCCGACACATTCTCCATCGTGTGGTGCAACATGATCCATCTCTGGATATAATCTATCAAAGTTTCATTCGGTTTCTGAGCGCAACACTGCAATTCTGTTAGCCCTGCTGGCCGTTTGCAAGTACCTTGAAATGTTCTGACAAATACTCGGGCAAGATCTTCCCAAGTATAAATACTACCAGGCGCTAACTAATTCAGCCACGCTCTGGCCGAGCCCTCCAACATCAAAGGAAGGTGCTTCATGGCCACTTCATCGTTGCCACCACCAATCTGAACAGCCACTCGATAATCCTCAAGCCAAGTGTCAGGCTTGGACTCGCCAGTGAACTTACTGATTCCAGTCGCCAACCTGAAGTTGGGAGGAATCACCGCAACCCTGATGGCTCTGCTGAAACACTATGGACCTGAGACATGTACCCTACTGCTGGTTGGGAAATCTCTGCCGTGACCTTCTCTATGAGCTCTGTTTCTGTCGACCAGACCCTGAACGAGAATAGATCTCGCATCAAAGCCCGGCTCCCTGGGGTCGACTAGAATCCTTCCCCCACCACTATGAGGACGTCTGTCATCATGCTGCCGAGGCACGTATGACCCACTCCTTGGGGGAGGCGTGGGAACTCGACGACGATCATCATGATCGAGTAGGTGATCGTACTGCTCACGGTTTCTGTACTAATTTCGCCGGTCCTCACGTCCTTCATGCCTCGGGGGCGATCTCGGGCTGTGAGCCGACTGGACTGTGTCTGCAACCACGGATCTGCTATGGATCCTATTCCGCGACTGAGAAACTGTTGCATTCTGCTCTCCCATCGCACGAAGCAAAGCCCGGATCTGCACCAGACCTCGACCAGCTTTTGACTAGGAAGGTTGGATTGACTCCGCTATTCGGGCCGCAGCTGCGAGATTCTGGATCGGAGTTCGGTATACCTGAGTCGGAGGCGGAAAGAGTTGGCGTCGACTGGACTCGGGGATATGCTGCCGAGCACACTCGTCGAGTGCGTGCTGGAGGTTCTATAAGTGCATCTAGTGCCACCCCTAGTTGGTTTTGGAGTATTGACGACAAACCTAGCTGAGGGACTAATGTGTGTGTGAGAATTGCAGGATAACACAGGTAGAAGTCCCTCATTGATTCGGTTTTCCTACTAGAGATGACCCCTAAAAATGTATGAAGACATTGAAGTCAAAGGTGGTATGTGAAGATATTCACATTGAAGACTATGACAAGAGAAGACATCACATGAAGCCTATGGAGCTCGAAGACTTAGATCTTTCGTAGTTCCTTTCCTCTTTGTTGAGTCATAGGAACCACCGTACTGTTAAGTGGGGTCCAAGAGAACTAGTCAGAATGACTGAAGTGATGCTTAACCAAAACCTATGTCTTTGAGTGAAGACTATGAGAGAGAATCTTGTCCAGAGTCGGACAAGTCAGCTTTGCTTGTAGCCCAAGTAAAGTTGCCGTGTGTGTTTGAAATCTGACCGTTAGAACACGTGTCAGTTCCTTAGTGACCTAGGGTCATTTCGGACAAATTAGGTTGGGTTGCCTTGTGGGTATAAATAGCTCACCCCCTACAACCATAAACGGTTGGCTGCTTAGAGTTAGAATACGGCTTTTGTCGTTTGAGAGCAACCCACCTCGAAGCCTTTGAGAGAGAATTCCTTGCGAGGATAAAGCCCTAACCACCCAAAGCCAAAGAGTGTTAGGCATCACTTATGTCTTCTTGTCTGTGTGATCTGAAGACTTATTACACTTGAGGACTGTGAATCCTCCAGCCGGTTAGGCGTCGCGTTCTAAGCATCCAAGAGCCATTGTGGATCGCCGGTGAACGAAGTCTGTGAAGGTTTGGGAGTCTACCTTGAAGACTTACCAGATTGATTGGGCGAGGTCTGTGTGACCTTAGCTCAAGGGGAATACGGTGAGGACTGGGTGTCCTGAGCTGCGTGTTCAGGACTGGGTGTCCGGGACTGTGTGTCCTCAGGTTTAAATACCTAGCCGCCCTAACTAGACGTACAGTTGTCACAGCAACTGGAACTAGTCCAACAAATCATTGTCTTCAATGAGTCACTGGTTTCATCCTTCCCTTCCCTTTACTTACCGTTGGTCCTTGTGAAGTCGTTGTATGATTGCATTATCCTTTGTCTTCACTGAGTGACTGCTTGATCTAATTGGCTTCATAATATCTTCCTACCTGATCCTTACTACCTAGCTGCTATAAGTCATTGTGCTTTTACTTCATTGAATACTTGACTATGGCTTGCCTAGTGTAGTCTACCTTCCACTGTATGGTAATAGGTTTATTTCTATCATTTGTCTTCGAAACTTCCACGTATTGAAGACTTTCATAAAAATCGCCTATTCACCCCCCCTCTAGTCAATATAACGCACTTTCAATTGGTATCCGAGCAAGGTACTCCCTTGTTCAGTGTGATTCGGTTTAACCACCTGGAGTTTTAGCTATGTCGACTGCAGGGATAATTAAAGTCTCTGCTGCGTGCCCCGTCTTCGATGGAACTGAATATCCCTACTGGAAGAATAAGATGCGCATGCATCTTGAAGCCATTGACGTCGACCTATGGTATGTCGTCAAGAACGGCGTTCCCAAGGTTAGAGAAGGTGTCACTGCTGCTGACGTCAAGAAGTTCATTCAACTGGACTCTACTGCCAAGAATATCATTTGTGGTCATCTGACCAAAGGACAGTATGGCCGTGTGAGTGCTTTGGAAACATCTAAGCTAGTCTGGGACTGGCTCTCCAAGGTCAACGAAGGCGTCTCAACCCAGAGAGATCACAGAATCAATGTCCTTCGCAACCTCTTCAACCGCTTCAAGAGAAATGACAATGAGAATGTCCAGCTCACGTTTGATCGACTCACTAACATCACAAATGAGCTTCAAGCCCTCGGCGCTACTGAGATCACCAAGCATGAAGTCGTCAAGACACTCCTGAGATCACTTGACAGTTCGTTTGACACACTAGCCCTGATGATTCAAGAACGTCCTAATTTCAAGACACTCAATCCGACTGACATACTTGAGAGGCTCAACACACATGAGTTTCAGCTTTCTGAGAAAAGAGATATCTACGGTCCCAACTATGGGCGAACTCGTGCCTTGAAGGCAAAAGCTGTCTCCACATCTAAAGAAGAATCCGACAGCAGTACTGATGATCCTGAAGACATAAGGAAAGGAGCTTGCTATGCTGGTGAAGAAGTTCCAAAAATTCATGAAGAAGAAAGGCTTTAGAAAGTCTTCACGATCAAGCTCAAGGAATGATGAATCTTCTGCTTATGACTACAAGAAAAGATCATGCCACAAGTGCAAGAAACCTGGCCACTACATCTCTGAGTGTCCGCAGTGGGACAATGAGAACAAGAAGAAGAAGAAGAAGAAGAAGAAGAAGAAGAAGAGCAAGGAGTATGACTCTGATGACAAGAAGAAGAAGAAATACTCAAAGTCTTCTTCCAAGTCTTCCTGCAAGTCTTCACCACACAAGAAAAGCTCATCTGGCAAGGCACGTGCGTTTGTTGGCAAGGAAATGCATTCAGAGGAGGAGTCTGCTTCTGAGGAGGCGGAGGTGGAGTCTTAGGAGGAGTCCGATTATGGCGTTGCCAGTCTGGCTACAGCATATGTTGCCAAGTCCATCTTCAACACTGAAGACAACAACTTCATCACCGACACCGATGCAAATGACAAGGACTACTCCGCTCCTACCTACTGCTTCATGGCACGTGGTGCCAAGGTAAACACACGCACTACTCACTATCAAACATCCAGTGCAGACGACTCTGATTGAGATTCCAAACCCAGCTACAAAACACTTGCTAAAATTGCAACTGAACAACAAAAAGCTATGGAACATATTCAAAAACTGTTAGATAAAAGCGATGATCTGCTAGACGCTGAAATGACTCGATCTCAGTCCTTAATTGAAGACATAGAAATTCTTCATGTTAAGTATGAGGAACTTGAAAGTTGTCATGAAACGCTCTCAACAACTCATGAAAGGCTTTCCTTTGATTATCTTCAAAGGAAGCAAGATCTTGAGAAATTGAGAGCGGCTCATGAAGATCTTTAAAAGGAAAACGAGTCACTTCGCGCCAAACAGATCAGTTCTGCTCAGGAAGGATTTGAACCACCATGTCTTAAATGCTTTGAGCGTGATAACGCTACCTCTGTTGCTGAATGTTCTACTGCTGTTACTGTTGCAATATCTTCAACTGTTGATGTGGGAACTAACCCCTCTGCTGAGGATACCACTGCTATTTCTGATGAGAATGCTAGGTTGAAGACATTGCTTGAAACAGGGATGTACAAAAGTCTCAAAGGGCATCAGACACTATGTGATGTCCTCAAAAGGCAGATCCTGAACCGAAACCCTAGGAAAGAGGGTGCTGGGTTCGTAAGGAAAATGAATGCTGATGGCTCTTACTGGAAACCTGACCAGTACCCCAAAACCACATGGGTTGCTGCAAAGGAACCTTCAGCAGATCCTTCCACTCTATCTGGCTTCACTTGTGCTAACCCCATTGTCATTGATGAATCCTTTGATGCAAACTATAAACTGTTTAAGAATCAGAATGGTGAAGTGTTTGCCAGGTATATTGGTACTAACTGCAGGAATGGACCGCCTATGAAGAAGATCTGGGTGCCGAAAAGGTGTTTGGAGAATCTTCCTGTGAATGTCATCATGACACCACAGGTGAAGAAGACAAACCCCAAACCACAGGCTTCATACGGTCCAAAGGCTTCATACAGACAGAGGACTCACCTGAGTCGCACTAACGCAAATGTTTTGCAGGGAAGCCATACTCAGGCCTATGAATATGAGCACGGTTCATCAAACCGCCACGTTCATAAGACCAAGAACTATTTTGCTTATTCTTATGAGTACCATTGTCCTCCTGCAAGACTTTTTGCTAGGGCTCCAAAGCCGAAGTTCTCAGATGTTGCACTTAGACTCATTGCTTCGAAGCCACCCTTGAAGATGTGGGTGGCTAAGAAAGCTTAACTCTCTTTTGCAGGGAAAGGTCTCCAGACGAAAACCAAAATCGTCTGATGCTATTGCTTGGGACCTTAAACATCTTGTAGGGCGCAAGATCAAATGCCCAAATGGTCTTATTATGTACTTTGTTCCTGAGTCGCTTGCTATCTGCCCTATCAGTCCTAATCTTGATCTAAGCTTTAATAATCCACTGGTTCGTCAAATGTTTTTGCTTCACAATTATCTTCGTGAAGCCTATCCCCCTAACTGCACTGTAGGGTACGGCACCAGCAGCTTCAGAATGGATTATTGATAGTGGGTGTACCAATCACATGACTGGCAAGCAAAGCCTTCTTATGGACTCAACTTTACGTCCATCTGACAAAAGTCACATCACATTTGCTGACACTGGTAAAAGCAAGGTATTGGGTCTAGGTAGATTTGCAATCTCAAAGGATCAACACATGGATAAAGTCATGCTTGTTGAATCCCTTGGCTTCAACTTAATGTCTGTCTCAATGCTTTGCGATTTAAACATGATTGTGATGTTTGGAAAATATTGTTGCCTTGTTCTAATGGAATCTGACAAGTCTCTAGTGTTTGAAGGGTATCGGAAAGATGATTTGTATGTGGTAGATTTCTCAGCAGGACCACAGCTTGCCGTATGTCTTCTAGAAAAAGCTTTAGAATGCTGGCTCTGGCATCGGAGGCTAGGTCATGCTGGCATGAGGAACCTGCACACCCTTGCAAAGAAGAAGCATGTCATAGGCATCGAGGGCGTCAAGTTCAAGAAAGATCACTTATGCGGTGCCTGTGAAGCAGGAAAGATGACGAGGGCCAAGCATCCCTCGAAGACAATCATGACAACAACTCGACCCTTCGAACTGCTCCACATGGATCTTTTCGGTCCCACTCATTACTCAACTCTTACTACTACTGCTTGTCTCTATGGCTTTGTCATTGTTGATGATTATTCTAGATATACTTGGGTGCACATAATCCTCTACAAGACTGAAGTGCGGGATGTCTTCAGACGCTTCGCCAATTGAGCAATGAACAACTATGGTGCCAAGATAAAGCACATCAGAAGTGACAATGGCACTGAATTCAAGAACACTGGCCTGGATACATATATTTATACTTTGGGCATCACACATGAATTCTCAGCTCCGTACACGCCACAGCAGAATGGCGTCGTCGAACGCAAGAACAGAACACTGATTGAGATGGCCCGAACGATGCTTGATGAATACAAGACTCCAAGAAAATTCTAGCCTGAAGCCATTGATACTGCATGCCATACAATCAACCGTGTTTATCTTCACAAGCTTCTGAACAAGACATCTTATGAGCTCCTCACTGGCAAGAAGCCAAACGTCAGTTACTTCAGAGTATTTGGCGCCAGGTGCTGGATCAAGGATCCACATCACACTTCAAAATTTGCACCAAAAGCACATGAGGGTTTTATGCTTGGATATGGAAAGGTTTCGCACTCCTACCGAGTCTTCAATCTCTTTCATTATAAAGTGGTTGAAACAGTGGATGTGCGGTTCGATGAGACCAATGGTTCACAAAGAGAGCACCTGCCAAATGTGCTAGATGAAGTTCCATCCAGTGAATCAATCAAACTTATGGGAACTGGAGAAATCATACCCTCTGAAGCTCAACCCGAAGAGGAACTTATCATCTCTGCACCTGATCAACCTGAAGACAATGCTCAGCCTGAAGACAATCCCTCTAATAATGATAATGATCAGCAAGAGCAAAATCTTCGACCTGTACATCGTCGTGTTGCCAATGAAGTGCAGATTGAGAAAATAATTGATAGCATCAATGCACCCGGTCCGCTCACTCATTCAAGGGCAACACAGCTAGCAAATTTCTGTGGGCACTTCGCATTCGTCTCAATAACAGAACCCAAGAAAGTTGAAGAAGCCTTTATGGAACCTGAATGGATTCAAGCTATGCAAGAAGAGCTTCAACAGTTGGAGCTGAACAATGTATGGGAACTGGTTAAGCGTCCTGATCCTCGGAAGCACAATATAATAGGCACCAAATGGATATACCGCAACAAGCAAGATGAGCATGGCCAAGTTGTCAGAAACAAAGCTCGTCTCGTTGCTCAAGGATATACTCAAGTGGAAGGGATTGACTTCGATGAAACATTTGCTCCCGTGGCTCGACTTGAAGCCATACGCATACTGCTGTCCTATGCAAATCATCATAACATACTTCTATATCAAATGGATGTGAAGAGCGCTTTTCTCAATGGCAAGATTGAAGAAGAAGTGTATGTTGCACAACCGCCTGGTTTTGAAGATCCAAAGCATCCTGACATGGTATACAAGCTCAACAAGGCACTGTATGGCCTCAAACAAGCCCCTCGGGCTTGGTATGACACACTCAAGTACTTCCTGAAGAGCAAAGGCTTCACACCTGGTTCCCTGGAGCCCACTCTCTTCACGAAGACATATGATGGTGAACTGTTTGTGTGCCAAATATATGTGGATGACATTATCTTTGGCTGCACCAATCAGAAATACAGTGAAGATTTTGGATATATGATGCAAGAGCAACATCAGATGTCCATGATGGGAGAGCTGAAGTTCTTCCTCGGTCTTCAAATACAACAGCAACGCAACGGCATCTTCATATCTCAAGAGAAGTATCTCAAAGATTGCCTGAAGAAGTTCGGTATGCAAGACTGCAAAGGCTTCATGACGCCAATGCCAGCCAAACATCATCTGGGTCCTGACGACAATGGTAAAGAGTTCGATCAAAAGATATACCGCTCCATGATTGGTTCTTTACTTTATCTATGTGCATCTAGGCCAGATATAATGCTTAGTGTTTGCATGTGTGCTCGATTCAAAGCGGCACCAAAGGAATCGCATCACTTAGCTGTGAAGCGAATTCTTCGATATTTGGCTTACACCCCAACTCTAGGAT
Organism: Triticum monococcum; assembly: GCA_034509565.1. Lineage (NCBI taxonomy): Eukaryota > Viridiplantae > Streptophyta > Magnoliopsida > Poales > Poaceae > Triticum > Triticum monococcum. The sequence goes on along the minus strand of CM067843.1, from coordinate 152,279,373 downwards.
TATGGTATCCAACGGGCTCAGAATTTGATCTGGTTGGATTCTCGGATGCTGATTATGCTGGTGACAAGGCGGATCGCAAGTCTACATCACGCACATGTCATTTTCTGGGACGATCACTTGTATGTTGGTCTTCAAAGAAGCAGAACTGTGTATCTCTCTCCACTGCTGAATCTGAATATATTGTTGCTGGATCTTGCTGCGCTCAGCTTCTGTAGATGAAGCAAACACTCAAAGACTATGGCATTCATCTGAAGCAAGTGCCACTCTACTGCGACAACGAAAGCACCATCAAGATTGCCAACAACCCAGTTCAGCACTCGAAGACAAAGCACATTGAGATTCGTCATCACTTTCTTAGAGATCATGTTGTGAAGGAAGATATTGATATCATACACGTCAACACTGAAGAGCAATTGGCAGATATCTTCACCAAGCCCTTGGATGAGAAGAGATTTTGCAAGTTACGGTGTGAGCTAAATATCTTGGAATCCTCAAATGTCCTGTGATCAGGCACACATCCTAACACTTATGCATATTGATGACTTAGATGTGCAACACACGAAGTAAAGTATATCTTCAATCAATGAAGACATGCATTCTAAGTGTGAATACATTAATGAGGAATTTGACTTCGGAGCGCCACGATAATTGTGCGCCGTGTCTGGGTCTAATACTTCCTATACGGTGGGTAACGCCACCACCAAATGTTCTGTTTGAAGTGTTTCCCTCATGGCGTTACATTTGCTATGTCTTCGCATTTGCTATGTCTTCATGATTATCTTCACTATGTTGATTATATATACTAATGTTCTGTCCTCTATAGCATTCACTTATAGCTATGTCTTCTTATTGACTCTTTTGAACTAAGTGAATGTGATCGGACCCTAACCTCTCTATGCTTTCTATCTCAAACTCTATCTCCCCAAATCATATGCATTCTTTTGAAACTGTCAAATGTCTTCTCTGCGTCCTTGTCAGCAGAAAATACAGAGACAAATATTAAGTCCGCTTTCAATGCTAATTCCTTCACCTGAAACCCGGAGAAGTGGGAACGACCACCCGACAATCCAGGCGTGCGTGGGATGTGGAACAACCTCTGGTATGCTGCATGATGGCCACGTGTTCCTTAGATGTGAATCGCCAGGGGCACCTGTGTAATAACATTGAGCCGCCCCTGTCCCTATAAATACATGCCTCACCACAGTCATTATCTCTTCTTCCACTCTCGCACGAACCCTAGCGCCACCGCTAGCCCTCGACGACGCCGGCGACGAAGCGCTTCGCTGGCGCAACCTCTCCGACGCCGTCTTCACGCCGACCACGGACATCGTCTTCTCCGTCGTCGCCGTAGGTGTCCTCCGTCACCAAGTTAGGGAACGGACGATCGAACTGCTCGGCCTCCTCTTCCACTTCATCTAGCAGTTCTACGTGTGGTAACTAAAACTTCCTTTTTACGGCCCCTTTGATCCTATAGATTCGTCACTGTCTACCACAAGTGGTTTTTGTTCACACATGTTGGATCCATTTCATACTGCATCTCATAATATGCCTAGTATATTCACTTATGCTTCAAAAGTAGTTAGATTCCTCACTTGTACTGATCCGTGGATTCGTACAAATCTGGAACCAACTCCTTATCTATGAGTGAATGTATTCGCACGATGAGGTCAATGTCTTCTAAACTGATTTATCTTCAAAATCTTCTAAGAATGCATATGACCTCTTCCCCTTCCCTCGCACCTTAATGCTATCATAGGTACATGTCTGTGGGAGAATCCCTTGGTTCTCATAGTCTACATTCATTTGCAGAATTCTTACAATATCATATAAATTATCCTGAAGCCAGTTCCTGTTTGTCCAGCAAGCGAAAGCCTTTGAAGCCTTTGAACGTGTTGAAGCCATTCAGTTTGAAGTTCATGGCTGCAGAGAAATCAGCAAGGAAGGGTGGCAAACAGCATCGTGGGGGAACATCAAGAGGTTTGCCTGATGACCTCTCAGAACTTTACAAGACAGATCCTGAAGAGGATTACAATCAGCGCAAGACCCGAATCCAATGGATTCGAAGATATTGGGCAGAACAATGGTTCAAATACCGGTTTGTGACCCAGGAATATGCTGAGAAAAATGCCATCAAGTGACCGTGGGGAGACATCCTATACAAGAATCTTCAACCCAGGTCCAGAGAAGAAGCCATTGAGCAAGGCTTCTATCCTTGCATGGTCCATGGGCCACAGCCTGCAGATGCACACCCATCATCACTACTATGGTGTCATGACGACAATCTGTTCAAGCGCAGCTTCCAGTTTGCCAAGAACTCAGCGAAGCAGAACACGAAGTCTTTGGGATTAGACTTCAACCCTGGTCCCTCTGCTCCCCGTGCCGATGGAACTCGCGAAGCTGAACCCAATCTTCTTGGGCCCTTCTACAACTTGGAAGGTCTCATCACTCACATCGTGGTTCAAGGGACAGCCGTGAATGAGCCTGCAGATGACGCTGAATCAGATGAAGCGCCTGCAGCGCCGAAGCCAAAGAAGTTGAAGCAGCCTAAAGCTTCAAAGCCTGCCTCTGCACCGAAAATCTCATGGGCGGAGCCACTGGCCACTACACCTCCTGAAGATAGTGTGCAGTCTGAAGATTTGTCACGCATCTCCAAGCCCCAGAAAGACAAGATGCCTCTGCCACACACCGGCCAAGAACTGACAGCTGCTGCTATTCTGTGCAATGATGCCATTGATCTGTCCAGTGATGAAGATCTTGCAGATGACGCTCTTGAGCAACTGATCAAGAGCAAAGAAGAAGCAGAAATCTTCAATAATCTGCCTCTCTTTGACGTGGCAATCATCCACAACTTCATTGATGAGTGGTTTGACACGCCCAACCTCAGCTTCGAAGACCTGCAACTTCCCATTGGCCTCAGTGTCGCCTTCCATGGCGCCATTGCTTCAGAGCTAACTCTAGCTCAGCGCATCATTGAACTGAAGCAGAAGATTGACTTTGAGAAAAATCAGTTCAAGAAGCATATGGCCATGCTCAGCGTGCAAGAGGTGAAGAACTTCAAGATTATGCTACACGAGCTTAAAGAAGCCTTTCTCAAGAAACACACAGAAGCTCAGGGTTCTCGTGAGCGCATGAAGGACCTAGCTGACAAGTGTGTGCAAGGCTACAATGAGGCTGAGAAGCGCAAGGCCCTTGGGCGTCCGGGCATTGATCCCAGGATGGCTGCTAAGAAGAAGAAGAAGCCCACAGTGGCCGAACCCAACGCACCAAGGCAGGAAGCAGATCCCATAGTCTTCCTAACTAGCATAACTGGCTCGAAGCCAAAGGACAGGTCAACTGCTTCAGAACTAAAGAATACGAGGACTGCTGAGGCTGAAGCCAAAAAGAGGAAACATTCTGAAGCCTCTGATGCTGCTCCCTCCAAGAAGAAGCGGAAGACCAAGAAGGAACGGGCTGCTCCCACAGAGCCCTTAGTTGTTGAACCCATCTCCATGGTTCGCCCCGACGCTGAACATCAAGAGCGCCAATTGACTGTCCATGAGCCTGCTTCCATAAAGGCTCATGAAGCTGAAGACTTTCCAGCAGCTGATCCCACCACTGCTGAAGACATTGGTCACCATGACCATGTTGAAGATGATGCACTTCTTCCTCAGATCGAGCACCAACAGGTATCATCGCCTGTGCTTACGCACAACGAACTCATCAGCATTGGTCGTCCTCTGACGCCAATTGCTCAGGATGCATCATGGGCTGATCACCCAGAAGCACAAGAGGAAGATGACTTTGAGGCCCAGCCGACTCCAACTCCACAGGCTTCGCCAGCATTACGCAGGCTTCGCAAAGGACCAAGGCCTCCAGTCTCTGAGTCTGAAGCTAAAGTTGCTGAAGACATTCCGGATGCATCAGCCGATGAAAAAGAAACCCCAAGAGTTGCTACACCCCCGTCTCACCAAGAAGTTGTTCTCAAGGAGAACGTGTCTGTGCCCGACCCTCCAGCTCATTAAGTGGAGGTAGAAAATCTTGAGGCTGCCACCACCAACACCAATAAAGCCACTGACGCTGTCATGGCTGAAGCAAATGTGGAGCCTCCACCAACCCAAGAACCAGAAGTCAGTGAAGCAAATGTTGCTGCTCCTGTTCCTGCGCCTGCTGGTGGTCCTCAGTTTGACTATCATGTTGAGCATAGGCCTCAGGTACAGAAGCCGATTCCAAGGTTGCCCAGGTTTCTAGGTCCTACATCAGCACCTGGATCCTTCAATGTCAATGGCTTCAAAGCAGACAACACTTTCTTCAATAGCTCCAAGAACCCCTACTCAAGGGAAAGAATATCTTCTGATCGGTTCTGGAGCTATCCACAGCGAAGCTATTACTCCTGCATTCTATACAATCAAGGTCGCATCTTCCCACACAAGCGTCTTGACATCGAAGCCATAGCTGGTCTGCCCTGTCTGGAAGAAGCTCTGGATTGCTTCAAAGAGGTTGGATTGTTGCCATTTGTCACCGACCAAGAGCACTGGAATGAAGAGTTGCTGCTTCAATTCTATGCCACACTTCACATCCGTGGGTACAACAGAGATCCGAAGACTTGGGTCTTGGAGTGGATGACAGGAAATGTTCATCATGAAGCCACAGCCTTTGACATCATTGAGCTCACTGGTCTGCCCACTCCTGGCGATCTCTACGAACCTGGCTGTCAGCTTCACAGTGAAGCTATGGAGAGCATCTTTTAGAAGCCTGAACCAAACATGAGTCAGATGCTCAGTATGATGAAGCCCTTGCCACAAGATGCTGCATATCCTAAGGAGTTCTTTGTTGAAGACCTTGAGTATCTGCCAAGGACCATCTATCACATCATAAGGCGAACTCTCTAGCCCATCAAAGGGCATTCCCCACATGCCAAGCTCAAAGGTGCAATGAAGACTTTGGTCTTCTATATTCTTCATGGCAAATGCTTCAATGCTCAGGACTTCTTCATCCGCCAACTTGCTGCATCAGGCTCTGATCTTTTTGGCCTGAAGTTCTATGCTCCATGGATAATGCGGCTGATTAAACTCCACTCCGCTATCTCATATCAGCCATCTGCTCGCAATCATCGGATATTTCTTCCTGATGTGGATATGTTCGTTGAAGCCATTTATCCTGAGCCTGCCAAGGAACCTCATAGTCTTCAGAGTGCGGAGCATCAAAGTTTCTCTCAGAACATTGAAGGAGTTGAAGCAGTCACTCGTGTTTATCCTCTGGCTAGAACTACACGTGCACCACATCCTACCCTTACTGAAGCCACCGACAGTACTATTGGCCAATGACCCAAGAAGCGCTCTCGTGTTCTCAACGACCGAGAGCTTATGGTGGCACTTCATCAGAAACAGGATTGGCATCATGACTGGCTGAAGCGCCAAATGCAAAGCCTCTTGGTGGATGTTAACCGCATTCACAATCTTGCCACCAAGAACGCCTTTGTTGCCCATGAAACCTCTCGACGCACATGGAAAGGGCTGACGCTTATGTGCTCTGAAGATGATCTTCAAGAGGATGGCTTCTCTGAACGCTTGAAGTTTGACTCCACACCACCCTGAAGGGCAGTGCTGCGACGAACTCCATCTCTTGAAGACTCTGAGTTCTCTTCCTCTGCGGCAACTGTAAATGCCAGAGTGATTGAGGACGAAGACGATGCTACTTTGCCGCCCCCTCCTTCAGCATGCTTCGACACTGCTCCAAGTTCTTCTGCACCGCCAAACACCACCGACGACCCTGCTGCTTCACCTACTCTTCATGGGAGTGAGTAGATGCTCTATGTCTTCAAACCTTTTTGGTCCTTACAGACAAAAGGGGGAGAAGCATATGAATTTGATAGTCTTCAAGCGGGTCCATATGGGTGGTTACTTTATATTTTGCCTTAGTGTTTACAACTCTCGTTTTGATACATTTGGTTCTTTGAGCTGTAACACTTAAACTCGATGGTCGTCTGCTACTTATTTGCTATCTTGTGTTGCGATGATAAATTCCGCATGTGCGACGATAAATTCCGCACTTAGATCATTTTGCAGACGTCCATTTTCCATTTATGCATGTCATTATCTTCACATACTTTCACATGCATAATGGATTGTCATCATAAGTTGAAGAGGATCTCCACAAGTACAACCTGCCATGTGCATTTGCATTCCAAAAGCAAACTACTTATATGCACATCTTCAGGGGGAGCCCTTACAACTTATGAAGACAATTCCTTATCCTTTACAATTTCACATATTATATTCCCCATTGAAAACTTCAACTAGTTTGTCATCAATCACCAAAAAGGGGGAGATTGTAAGTGCATCTAGTGCCACCCCTAGTTGGTTTTGGAGTATTGACGACAAACCTAGCTGAGGGACTAATGTGTTTGTGAGAATTGCAGGATAACACATGTAGAAGTCCCTCATTGATTCGGTTTTCCTACCAGAGATGACCCCTAAAAATGTATGAAGACAATGAAGTCAAAGGTGGTATGTGAAGATATTCACATTGAAGACTATGACAAGAGAAGACATCGCATGAAGCCTATGGAGCTCGAAGACTTAGATCTTTCGTAGTTCCTTTCCTCTTTGTTGAGTCATAGGAACCACCATACTGTTAAGTGGAGTCCAAGAGAACCAGTCAGAATGACTGAAGTGATGCTTAACCAAAACCTATGTCTTCGAGTGAAGACTATGAGAGCGAATCTTGTCCAGAGTCGGACAAGTCAACTTTGCTTGTAGCCCAAGTAAAGTTGCCGTGTGTGTTTGAAATCTGACCGTTGGAACACGTGTCAGTTCCTTAGTGACCCAGGGTCATTTCGGACAAATCGGGTCGGGTTGCCTTGTGGGTATAAATAGCCCACCCCCTACAACCATAAACGGTTGGCTGCTCAGAGTTAGAATACGGCTTTTGTCATTTGAGAGCAACCCACCTCGAAGCCTTTGAGAGAGAATTCCTTGCGAGGATAAAGCCCTAACCACCCAGAGCCAAAGAGTGTTAGGCATCACTTAAGTCTTCCTGTCTGTGTGATCTGAAGACTTATTACACTTGAGAACTGTGAATCCTCCAGCCGGTTAGGCGTCGCGTTCTGAGCATCCAAGAGCCATTGTAGATCGCCGGTGAACGAAGTCTGTGAAGGTTTGGGAGTCTACCTTGAAGACTTACCAGAGTGATTGGGAGAGGTCTATGTGACCTTAGCTCAAGGGGAATACGGTGAGGACTGGGTGTCCTGAGCTGCGTGTTCAGGACTGGGTGTCCGGGACTGTGTGTTCTCAGGTTTAAATACCTAGCCGCCCTAACCAGACGTATAGTTGTCACAGCAACCGGAACTAGTCCAACAAATCATTGTCTTCAACGAGTCACTGGTTTCATCCTTCCCTTCCCTTTACTTACTGTTGGTCCTTGTGAAGTCGTTGTATGATTGCATTATCCTTTGTCTTCACTGAGTGACTTCTTGATCTAATTGGCTTCATAATATCTTCCTACCTGATCCTTACTACCTAGCTGCTATTAGTCATTGTGCTTTTACTTCATTGAATACTTGACTATGGCTTGCCTAGTGTAGTCTACCTTCCGCTGCATGGTAATAGGTTTATTTCTACCGTTTGTCTTCGAAACTTCCACGTATTGAAGACTTTCATAAAAATCGCCTATTCACCCCCCCCCCCTCTAGTCGATATAACGCACTTTCAATTGGTATCAGAGCAAGGTACTCCCTTGTTTAGTGTGATTCGGTTTAACCACCTGGAGTTTTAGCTATGTCGACTGCAGGGATAATTAAAGTCTCTGTTGCGTGCCCCGTCTTCGATGAAACTGAATATCCTACTGGAAGAATAAGATGCGCATGCATCTTGAAGCCATTGACGTCGACCTATGGTATGTCGTCAAGAACGGCATTCCCAAGGCTAGAGAAGGTGTCACTGCTACTGACGTCAAGAAGTTCATTCAACTGGACTCTACTGCCAAGAATATCATTTGTGGTCATCTGACCAAAGGACAGTATGGCCGTGTGAGTGCTTTGGAAACATCTAAGCTAGTCTGGGACTGGCTCTCCAAGGTCAACGAAGGCGTCTCAACCCAGAGAGATCAGAGAATCAGTGTCCTTCGCAACCTCTTCAACCGCTTCAAGAGAAATGACAATGAGAATGTCCAGCTCACGTTTGATCGACTCACTAACATCACAAATGAGCTTCAAGCCCTCGGCGCTACTGAGATCACCAAGCATGAAGTCGTCAAGACACTCCTGAGATCACTTGACAGTTCGTTTGACACCATAGCCCTGATGATTCAAGAACGTCCTGATTTCAAGACACTCGATCCGTTTGACATACTTGAGAGGCTCAACACACATGAGTTTCAGCTTTCTGAGAAAAGAGATATCTACGGTCCCAACTATGGGCGAAACTTGAGAGTTATCTGCATGGTAATAGGTTTATTTCTATCGTTTGTCTTCGAAACTTCCATGTATTGAAGACTTTCATAAAAATCGCCTATTCACCCCCCTCTAGTCGATATAACGCACTTTCAGGTTCTCCAGTCGAGTGCGCTCAGCCAAGTTGGCCAGGCGTGCCTCCTCCAAGGCCTGGGCCTCAGGGGTTTCTCCAACGATAGGAGTGTCAAGCGCATCCATGTTCTGGCAGCGAAGTTCTGCCCTTCGCTGCGAAGAGAGGGGTTTGTGGCGGTACTCTTCATGAACACACGACAGATCGCCGCCCCCATAGCCTCCGTCTTCACGAGTGAAGCTAGGAGGACTGTGTGGTCCATTGACCATCAAAACTTCTGCCGCGGGGTCGCTGCTGTCGCACTCGGTTGCAGTCTCTATGGAGCCAGTCGAACATGCCGTAGAGAGTTTCGTCGAGCTCGATTGCCGCGACTTGGGGGGTGGCCGACTGGCAAGCCACCGCATGCCTCACCCACCGCTGAAGCCTCGATCGACGGGAACGCTTCCTTCGGCGGGCTGCAGGGAGGGAGGTCAGTACTGGAGCCGACCGATACTGAGTCGACGGCTGCCGTAGGAGGACGCCATGGACGCACGCGTGAAAGTGCATTGCCCCGCGGACGGGGAGCGCCTCGACGTCAAGTGGCGCTTCTTGGAGCCAAGCGGAGTCATCGGCGACGAATACTAGCGCACCGAGAAGGATCTCGCGGCCCTCGGCCAAACCTCCGCATGAAACCATGTTGATGGGGATCGGAAAAATCGCAACTTCTCCAACAAGTCGCTAAGACACCGGCCCCACGGTGGGCGCCAACTGTCGTGGTTCTAAGTCTGACAGTAGAATGGGGGTAGGGATGTAGAGGCAACATCCTAGCTATGGAGGAGTTGTACAAGCGAGTTTTACGAGTTCAGGCCCTTCTCAGAGGAAGTAACATCCCTACGTCTCGGAGCCCGGAGGCGGTCGACTGGATTATATGCGTGTGTGTTACAGGGTGTGCGAACCCTTGTGCCTGTGGAGGGGGTGGCTTACATAGAGTGCGCCAAGACCCTAGTCAGCCCACAACACAGAGGGTTTAAGGTACATTGAAGAGAGAACGTTATTGGTAACGCCCACATTAAAGTGATGTAAATGTCAATTAAGTCTATAAGTAAATGCTCGACCATTGCATATGTAGAGTGGCTTTAGCTCTTCTACCCATCGAGTGACTTCTACGACGGTCGAGTGGCATCGATTCTTCCGAGTGGAACGTTTCTGGTCGAGTGGACGATGTTACCCTTTGGATGATCATGGCTTTAGGGTGCTCTCCTAGGGGAGGATGTCTAGGTCAGGTCTATGACCCTACCCTAGGTACGTAGCTTCATCATTCGGTACATCAAATCACATAACTCATAATACATATCGTCATCAATGTTAAGCGTGTGGACCCTACGGGTTTGAGAACTATGTGACATGACCAAGACACATCTCCGGTCAATAACCAATAGCGGAACCTAGATGCTCATATTGGCTCCTACATATTCTACGAAGATCTTTATCGGTCAAACCACATAACAAAATACGTTGTTCCATTTGTCATCGGTATGTTACTTGCCCGAGATTCGATCGTCGGTATCATCATACCTAGTTCAATATCGTTACTGGCAAGTCTCTTTACTCTTTCCGTAATGCATCATCTCATGACTAACTCATTAGTCACATTGCTTGCAAGGCTTATAGTGATGTTCATTACCGAGAGGGCCCAGAGATACATCTCCGATACACGGAGTGACAAATCCTAATCTTGATCTATGCCAACTCAACAAACACCATCGGGGACACCTGTAGAGCATCTTTATAATCACCCAGTTACATTGTGACATTTGATAGCACACAAGGTGTTCCTCCGGTATTTGGGAGTTGCATAATCTCATAGTTTGAGGAACATGTATAAGTCATGGAGAAAGCAATATCAATAAACTAAATGATCATAGTGCTAAGCTGACTGATGGGTCTTGTCCATCACATCATTGTCTAATGATGTTATCCCATTCATCAAATGACAACACACGTCCATGGCTAGGAAACTTAACCATCTTTGATTAACGAGCTAGTCAAGTAGAGGCATATTAGGGACACTCTGTTTGTCTATGTATTCACAGATGTACTAAGTTTCCGGTTAATACAATTCTAGCATGAATAATAAACATTTATCATGATATAAGGAAAAATATAAATAACAACTTTATTATCGCCTCTAGGGCATATTTCCTTCAGTCTCCCACTTGCACTAGAGTCAATAATCTAGTTCACATCGTCCTGTGATTTCACACCAATAGTTCACATCTTTATGTGATTAGTTCACATCTTCATGTGACTAATACCCAAAGGGTTTACTAGAGTCAATAATCTAGTTCACATCGCTATGTGATTAACACCCAAAGAGTGATCATGTTTGCTTGTGAGAGAAGTTTAGTCTACGGGTCTGCAACATTCAGATCCGTATGTATTTTGCAAATTTCTATGTCTACAATACTCTACACGGAGCTACTCTAGCTAATTTCTCCCACTTTCAATATGTATCTAGATCGAGACGTAGAGTCATCTAGATTGGTGTCAAAATCTTGCATCGACGTAACTCTTTACGACAAACTCTTTTATCACCTCCATAACCGAGAAATATCTCCTTAGTCTTCTAAGGATAATTTTGATTGGTATCAAGTGATTCACTCCTGGATCAATATCGTACCCCTTGCCAAACTCATGGCAAGGTGCACAATAGGTTTGGTACACAGCATAGCATACTTTATAGAACCTATTGTTGAGGCATAGGGAATGACTTTCATTCTCTTTCTATTTTCTGTCGTGGTCATGCTTTGAGTCTTACTCAACTTTACACCTTGCAACACAGGCAAGAACTCCTTCTTTGATTGTTCCATTTTTACTACTTCAAAACTAGTCAAGGCATGTACTCATTGAAAAAATTTATCAAGCATCTTGATCTATCCCTATAGATCTTGACGCCCAATATGTAAGCAGCCTCACCGAGGTCTTTCTTTGAAAAACTCCTTTCCAACACTCCTTTATGCTTTCCAGAAAATTCTACATTATTTTCGATCAACAATATGTTATTCACATATACTTATCAGAAAGGTTGTAGTGCTCCCACTAACTTTCTTGTAAATACAGGCTTCACCGCAAGTCTGTATAAAATTGTATGCTTTGATCAACTCATCAAAGCATATATTCCAACTCCGAGATGCTTGCACCAGTCAATAGATGGATCACTAGAGCTTGAACATTTTGTTAGCACCTTTAGGATTGACAAAACCTTATGGTTGTATCATATACAACTCTTCTTTAATAAATCCATTAAGGAATGCAGTTTTGACATCCATTTGCCATATTTCATAAGATGTGGCAATTGCTAACATGATTCGGATAGAGTTTAAGCATTAATATGAGTGAGGAAATCTCATCATAGTCAACACCTTGAACTTGTGAAAAAAAACCTTTTCGACAAGTTGAGCTTTGTAGATAGTAACACTACTATCAACGTTCGTCTTCCTCTTAAAGATCCATTTATTCTAATTGGCTTGCCGATCATCGGGCAAGTCCACCAAAGTCCACACTTTGTTCTCATACATGGATTCTATCTCAGATTTCATGGCCTCAAACCATCTGTCGGAATCTGGGCTCATCATCACTTCCTCACAGTTTGTAGGTTCATCATGGTCTAGTAACATGACTTCCAAAACAGGATTACTGTACCACTCTGGTGCGGATCATACTCTTGTTGACCTACGAGGTTCGGTAGTAACTTTATCTGAAGTTTTATGATCATCATCATTAACTTCCTCACTAACTTTGTAGGCATCACTGGAACTGATTTCTGTGATGAACCATTTTATAATTCGGGAGAAGCTACAATTACCTCATCAAGTTCTACTTTCCTCCCACTCACTTCTTTCGAGAGAAACTCCTTCTCTAGAAATGATCCACTCTTGGCAACAAAGATCTTGCAGATCCTATGAAGACGCACTTCTCCAATTTGGGTTTGAGCTTATCAGGCTGAAACTTTTTCACATAAGAATCGCAACCCCAAACTTTAAGAAATGATAGCTTAGGTTTCTTGCTAAACCACAGTTTATACGGTGTTGTCTCAATGGATTTTTAGACGATGCCCTATTTAACATGAATGCATCTGTCTCTAATGCATAACCCCAAAACGATAGTGCCAAATCGGTAAGAGACATCATAGATCGCATCATATCTAATAAAGTACGGTTACGACGTTCAGACACACCATTACACTATGGTGTTCCAGGTGGCGTGAGTTGCGAAACTATTTGACATTGGTTCAACTAATGGCCAAACTCGTAATTCAAATATTTTTTTCTCAGTCATCAGATCGTAGAAACTTTATTTTCTTGTTACAATGATTCTCCACTTCACTCTGAAATTCATTGAACTTTTCAAACGTTTCAGACTTGTGTTTCATTAAGTAGATATACTCATATCTGCTCAAATCATCTGTGAAGGTCAGAAAATAACGATACCCGCCGCGAGCCCCAACACTCCTTGGATTGCATACATCACTATATATTATTTCCAATAAGTCAGTGGCTCGATCCATTGTTCCAGAGAATGGAGTCTTAGTCATCTTGCCCATGAGGCATGGTTCGCAAGCATCAAATGATTCATAATCAAGTGATGCCAAATGTCCATCCACATGGAATTTCTTCATGCGCTTTACACCAATATGACCTAAACGGCAGTGCCACTAGTATGTTGCACTATCATTATCAACTTTGCATCTTTTGGCATCAATATTACGAATATGTGTATTACTACGATCGAGATTCAATAAACCATTCACCTTGGGTGTATGACCACAGAAGGTTTCATTCATGTAAATAGAATAACAAGTATTCTTTGACTTAAATGAATAACCATATTGCAATAAACATGATCCAATCATATTATGCCCAACGCAAATGCCAAATAACATTTATTTAGGTTCAACACTAATCCCAAAGGTAAAGGAAGTGTGTGATGGTGATCTTATCAACCTTGGAATTACTTACAACACACATCGTCACCTCGCCCTCAACTAGTATCTGTTCATTTTGTAACTCATGTTTCAAGTTACTAATCATAGCAACTGAACCAGTATCAAATACCCAAGGGCTACTATGAATACTAGTAAAGTACACATCAATAACATGTATATCATATATACTTTTGTTCACTTTGCCATCCTTCTTATCCGCCAAGTATTTGGGGTAGTTCCACTTCTAGTGACTATTTCTTTTGCAGTAGAAGCACTCAGTTTCAGGCTTGGGTCTAGCTTTGGGCTTCTTCATGGGAGTGGAAACTTGCTTGTCATTCTTCTTGAAGTTCCCTTTATTTCCCTTGCCCTTTTACTTGAAACTAGTGGTCTTGTCAACCATCCACATTTGATGCTTTTCTTGATTTCTACCTTCGTTGACTTCAGCATCACGAAGAGCTCGGGAATCGTTTTCGTCATCCCTTGCATATTATAGTTCATCACGAAATTCCAGTAACTTGGTGATAGTGACTACAGAACTCTATCAATCACTATCTTATTTGGAAGATTAACTCCCACTTGATTCAAGCGATTGTAGTGCTCACATTCTGAGCACATGCTCACTGGTTGAGCCATTCTCCTCCATCTTGTAGGAAAAGTACTTGTCTGAGGTCTCATACCTCTCAACACGGGCATGAGACTGAAATACCAATTTCATCTCTTGGAACATCTCATATGCACCATGTCGTTCGGAATATTTTTGAAGTCCCGGTCTAAGCCGTAAAGCATGGTGCACTAAACTATCAAGTAGTCATCATACTGAGCTTGCCAAATGTTCATAACGTTCGCATCTGCTCCACAAAAGGTCTGTCACCTAGCGGTGCATCACAGACATAATTCTTCTATGCAGCAATGAGGATAATCCTCAGATCACGGAGCTAGTCCGCATCATTGCTACTAACATCTTTCAACATAGTTCTCTCTAGGAACATATCATAAATAAAATGGGGAAGCTATACGCGAGCAATTGATCTACAACATAGATATGCAAATACTATCAGGACTAAGTTCATGATAAATTTTAAGTTCAATTAATCATATTACTTAAGAACGCCCACTTAGATAGACATCCTTCTAGTCATCTAAATGATCACGTGATCCATATCAACTAAACCATGTACAATCATCACGTGAGATGGAGTAGTTTTCAATGGTGAACATCACTATGTTGATCATATCTACTATATGATTCACGTTCGACCTTTCGGTCTTAGTGTTCCGAGGCCATATCTGCATATGCTAGGCTCGTCAAGTTTAACCCGAGTATTCTGCGTGTGCAAAACTGGCTTGCACCTGTTGTATGTGAACGTAGAGCTTATCACACCCGATCATCACGTGGTGTCTCGGCACGACGAACTGTCGCAACGGTGCATACTCAGGGAGAACACTTATACCTTGAAATTTTAGTAAGGGATCATATCATAATGCTACCGTCGCACTAAGAAAAATAAGATGCATAAAAGATAAACATCACATTCAATCAAAATATGTGACATGATATGGCCATCATCATCTTCTGCCTTTGATCTCCATCTCCAAAGTACTATCATGATCTCCATCATCACCGGCATGACACCATGATCTCCATCATCTTGATCTCTATCAACGTGTCGTCACATGGTCGTCTCGCCAACTATTGCTTTTGCAACTATTGCTATTGCATTGCGATAAAGTAAATCAATTATATGGTGCTTGCATCTTATGCAATAAAGAAACAACCATAAGGCTCCTGCTAGTTGCTGATAACTTTAACAAAACATGATCATCTCATACAACAAACTATATCTCATCACGTCTTGACCATATAACATCACAACATGCCCTGCAAAAACAAGTTAGACGTCCTCTACTTTGTTGTTGCAAGTTTTACGTGGCTGCAACGGGCTTAGCAAGAACCGTTCCTACCTACGCATCAAAAACCACAACGATTTTTCGTCAAGTGTGTTGTTTTAACCTTCAACAAGGACTGGGCGTAGTCAAACTCGATTCAACTAAAGATGGAGAAACAGACACCCACTAGCCACCTGTGTGTGAAGCACGGCGGCAGGACTAGTCTCATGAACGCGGTCATGTAATGTCGGTCTGGGCCGCTTCATCCAACAATACCGTTGAATCAAAGTATGACATGCTGGTAAGCAGTATGACTATTATCGCCCACAACTCTTTCTGTTCTACTCGTGCATATAACATCTACGCATAGACCTGGCTCGGATGCCACTGTTGGGGAATGCAGTATTTCAAAATTTTACCTACGATCCCGCAACATCTATCTAGGAGATGCATAGCAACGAGAAGGGGAGAGTGTGTCTACGTACCCTCATAGATCGAAAGCGGAAGCTTTTAGTAACGCGGTTGATGTAGTCGAACGTCTTCGCGATCCAACTGATCCAAGTACCGAACGCATGGCACCTCCACGATCTGCGCACGTTCAGCTCGGTGACGTCCCCCGAACTCTTGATCCAGTTGAGGCCGAGGGAGAGTTCCGTCAACACAACAGCGTGGTGACGATGATGATGAAGATACCGACGCAGGGCTTCGCCAAAGCACTACGACAATATGACCGAGGTGTAAAACTATGGAGGGGGGCACCGCACACGGCTAAAGATCAACTTGTGTGTCTATGGGGTGCCCCCTCCCACGTATATAAAGGAGGGCAGGAGGAGGAGGGCCGCCCACAAGGGGCGCGCCTAGGGGGGAATCCTACTCCTAGTAGGAGAAGAAGGAAGGAGAGGAAGCAGAGAAGGAAAGGGGGCCGGCCCCTTAGCCCTAGTCCGATTCAGATTGGGCTAGGGGGCACGCGCCACACCTTGGCCTGCCTCCTATCTTCCACCATTAGGCCCATGAGGCCCAATAACTTCCTGGGGGGGGGGGGGTCCGGTAACCCCCGGTACTCCGGAACTTATCTGAAACGACCCGAACCATTCCGGTGTCCGAATGTAGCCTTCCAATATATGAATCTTTATGTCTCAACCATTTCGATACTCCTCGCCATGTCCATGATCTCATCTGGGACTCCGAACAACCTTCAATAAATCAAATCACATAACTCATAATACATATCGCCATCGAACAATAAGCGTGCGGACCCTATGGGTTCGAGAACTTTGTAGACATGACCGAGACACATCTCCGGTCAATAACCAATAGCGGAACCTGGATGTTCATATTGGCTCCTACATATTCTACGAAGATCTTTATCGGTCAAAACGCATAACAACATGCGTTGTTCCCTTTGTCATCGGTATGTTACTTGCCCGATATTCGATCATCGGTATCATCATACCTAGTTCAATTTCGTTACTGGCAAGTCTCTTTACTCGTTCCATAATGCATCATCCCATGACTAACTCATGAGTGACATTGCTTGCAAGGCTTATAGTGATGTGCACTACCGAGAGGGCCCAGAGATACCTCTCTGATACACGGAGTGACAAATCCTAATCTTGATCTATGCCAACTCAACAAACACCATCGGAGACACCTGTAGAGCATCTTTATAATAACCCAGTTACTTGTGATGTTTGATAGCACACAAGGTGTTCCTTCGGTATTCGGGAGTTGCATAATCTCATAGTCTGAGGAACATGTAAGTCATGAAGAAAGCAATTGCAATAAACTAAACGATCATAGTGCTAAGCTAACGGATGGGTCTTGTTGATGTGATCATGTTCATCAAATGACAACACATGTCCATGGCTAGGAAACTCAAACATCTTTGCTTAACGAGCTAGTCAAGTAGAGGCATACTAGGGACACTCTGTTTGTCTATGTATTCACACATGTACTAAGTTTTCGGTTAATACAATTCTAGCATGAAGAATAAACATTTATCATGATATAAGGAAATATAAATAAAAACTTTATTATTGCCTCTAGGGCATATTTCCTTCAACCCGAACCCCCCGGGGAAGTATTGGGCCTACATGGGCCTTAGGGGAAAGAGAGTGGAGCCCACAAGGGATGGCCGCCCACCCCATGGGAGTCCGAATTGGACTAGGGGAGGGGGCGGCGCCCCCCTTTCCCTCTCCCTGTCCTTCCTTTTCCCCTTCGATGTGAAAGGAAAAAGAGGGGGGGTCAAATCCTACTAGGAGTGGAGTCCTAGTAGGACTCCCCCCTTTGGTGCACCCCCCTTGGTGGCCGGCCTCCTCCTCCCCTCCTTTATATACGGGGGTAGGGGGCACCCCATAGCACATCAATTGTTCTCTTAGCCATTTGCGGTGCCCTCCACAGTTTATTCCTCCGATCATATCGTCGTAGTGCTTAGGCGAAGCCCTTCACGGATCACATCACCATCACCGTCACCATGCCGTCATGCTAACGAAACTCTCACTCGACCCTCTAATGGATCAAGAGTTCAAGGGACGTCATCAAGCTGAACATGTGCTGAACTCGGAGGTGCCGTACGTTCGGTACTAGATCGGTTGGATCGTGAAGACGTTCAACTACATCAACCGTGTTAACCTAATGCTTCCGCTTTCGGTCTACGAGGGTACATGGACACACTCTCCCCCTCTCGTTGCTATGCATCTCCTAGATAGATCTTGCGTGATCATAGGATTTTTTTGAAATTGCATGCTACGTTCCCCAACAATGGGTCATGGGCATCAGGACCATGGATGGCGCCGCCCCCCCTATGCGCCATACACATGGGAGGCTTCAATCGAGGATGGGGCCGGCCCTAGTGGCCCCTTATGCTTTTCATTCAGGGTGGGCGGAACCAACGAGGCCCATTCCTAAGAGACTTTTTTATCCCACACGAGGCCGTTTGAACAACAGTGTCAATCGTCCAATGGAAGATAATCAAGGAAGAGTTGGGAAGCAAGTGTGGCCTGCTAAATCACCTGGTGCTGAAATTTGAGAGCCTAGCAAGCAAAAGGAGAAGAATACTAGTGTTGAAACTATTATGATAGGCACTAAATAATTAACAATCAAAGAGCTGATTATTGTTGATAATCCGGCTGATTCTAATAAAGTTGTGGCTGTTGTCCAGTAAGGTCCCAGGGCTAATGATCATGAAGCTAGCACAAGCAAGGCCAAGTCGAGGGATCCAAAATATACTCAGCCTAAGTGGTGTCCTTCTAGTATGACCAAGGCATAAAAAAGGAGATTGCAGCGCATGAGGAGCCATGAGAAGGAGGAACAAGAAGCAGAGAAGCAAAGGGACAAATTGTTCAATGAGAGTTGTCCCATGGTACCCCCAAAACAAGTGTGGAAGCCCAACCAAAGGAAAGCGTATGAGCTTCTGCATTGATCATAGCAACACCTACACCACCAATGGAGGACAATGCGGCTGCTATTACATCGTCCACTCTGCCTATTACTTCCTCTTCACTTAGAGATATTTCAGAGTCAATGGACATGCTTGAGGAAGAAGATGAGATGCTTGATTATGAGTCTACACCGGCTCATGAAGGTATGGATATTAATATGGTGTATTACTTACCCACGGAATTTCATGCTATAGATGAAGCAGGGGAAGTAGCTCAGCTAGATTTTGGTCCTAAAATGCTATATTCGAGAAGCCAAAAGAACCGGTGACACACTTGAAGCCGTTGTTCCTTAAAGGTCATATTAATGGATCGCCAGTTGCTAGAATGCTTGTCGATGGTGGTGCTGTGGTGAATCTTATGCCATATTCGTTCTTCAAAAAATTGGTTGCGTCATGATGAGTTAATAAAGACCAACATGGTCCTTAATGGATTTGAAGGCAAAGATAAAAGTGAAGCCAAATGTGTAATGTATGTGGAGATTACTGTGGGAAGCAAAACTTTGGCTACCGCATTCTTTGTCGCCGAGGTGCAAGGTAACTACAATGTGATATTAGGCCGTGATTGGGTTCATGCAAACCAAGGCGTGCCATCTACTATGCACCAGTTTTTAATTCAATGGGTTGATGATGAAGTAGAAGTCATTCATGTGGATAATTCGAATTGTGTTGCTTTGGTCGATGCATCGGTGGATTGGCAACATCCCAATGCTACTTACTTGACGGGGTGCGACTTATCAGAATTTGATTTTCTTAGTGCCACAAAAAGTGGTTTCGTGCCCGTTTCTTTAAAGCCGGTTAGGGATAATCGGCTCCAAGGTATGATGTATTTAAATGGATCCTCACTCAGAGTGGTTACAAAAGCGTCTTTTAGAATATCAGTCCAATGAGAACGATATGTATGAGTCCATAGAAGAGTTAGATGATATGGATAAATTAGGACAAGGTTTTACATCGGCTGATCCACTAGAAGATATATATATATATATATATATATATATATATATATATATATATATATATATATATATATATAGGAGATGGTTCAATTCCTAGGCCGACATTTGTAAACGAAAATTTAAGAGCCAATCATAAATCTAAGTTAATCGATCTGTTGAAAGAATATGTTTGTTGTTTTGCATGGGAATATCATGAGATGCCAGGTTTAAACCGAGAGCTAGTGGAGCATCGGTTACCTATAAAAGCCGGTTTTAGACCGTACAAGCATTTGGTCAGAAAGTTTAATCCCAAAACATATGACCGGATCAAAGAAGAGATCGGTCGTTTGCTTAAAGCTAATTTTATTAGACCTTGCAGGTATGCCGAGTGGATTTCTAACATTGTACCAGTGGACAAGAAAGGCGCTGGCAAGTTGAGGGTGTGTATTGATTTTAGAGATTTGAATATAGCTACACCTAAAGATGAGTATCCCATGCCCATAGCCGATATGCTTATTAATGATGCCTCTAGACATAAGGTCATTAGCTTTCTTGATGGTAATGCGGGTTATAATCAAATTTTTATGGCCGAAGAGGACATGTCCAAAACAGCTTTTCGATGCCCCGATTTCCTTGGTTTATTTGAGTGGATAGTGATGACCTTTGGATTAAAGAATATCAGTGCCACGTATCAAAGGGCTATGCATTTAATTTTTCATGATTTACTTGGTGTTATACTTGAAGTCTATATCGATGATATTGTTGTCAAATCGGATGCTTTTAAATCTCATCTAGCCGATTTACGTTTAGCTTTTGAGAGAATGAAAAAACATGCACTAAAGATGAATCCGTTGAAGTGTGCTTTTGGTGTATCGGCTGGGAAGGTTTTGGGTTTTATTATTCATCAAGATGGCATAGAAATTGGTCCCAAAAAGATTAAGGCTATACAAAAGGTGGGGGCTCCAACATGCAAGAGAGATATGCAAAAATTCCTTGGCAAAGTCAATTATTTGAGGAGATTCATAGCCAACTTGTTAGGGAAGGTTGATGCATTCACTCCCATCCTTCTATTAAAGAATGATGCCAATTTTACTTGGGGGGCAAAACAGTAAGAAGTATTTGATATGATAAAAAGTTATTTGTGCACTCCTCCGGTGTTCAAAGCTCCCAAACATAGAGAGCCCTTTAAGCTTTATATTGTGCCGGACGAAGGTGTTATTGGTGGTGTTTTGACTCAAGAGACCGAAGGAAAGGAACATGCTATTAATTATTTGAGCCGACACTTATTGGACGCCGAGACAAGGTATACATTTATTGAGATATAATTTCTACTTTGGATTATTTTACCATTGCTCATATATCAAGACATGACAATTGGAGATCAAATGAGTTGTCAAAACAAGCATCCGGCTATCATGTTGATCGTGGCATGTTTCATATTTCTCAAAGGCCGATGTCCAGTCTTGCGAACACAGGGGAGGCCGAACTGGAGCCCACCGTTTCAGCCACTAATGAAATGTTTAATGTAGGAGAAAATCAAGACAGGAGGAAACCCATTATTGATTATTTGTGTGATCCTAGTAAAAGGGTGGACGGGACTGTTCGGCGTATGGCTTTCAAATACACAATGAGAGATGATCGTCTCTATCACCGAACGGTTGATGATGTTCTTTTAAAGTGCTTGGATGAGGACCAAGTGATAGTTGCTATGGGAGAGGTCCATGAAGGTATTTGTGGCACTCATCAGTCGGATCCCAAGATGAAATGGTTATTATGACGTGCTGGGTTTTATTGGCCGACAATGGTTAATGATTGCTTCCGGTATTATAACAGATGTGAAGCTTGTCAAAAGTTTGGTGACATTCAGTTGGCTCCTGCTACTATGTTACATCCTATTATCAAGTCGTGGCCTTTTAGAGGTTGGGGATAAGACTTTATTGGAGAGATTCATCTTTCTTCTTCAAAGGGGCATCAGTTCGTGTTGGTAGCAACTGATTATTTCACTAAATGGTCTGAAGCAATACCACTCTGAAATATGACGCATATAGAGGTAATTCAATTCATAACTGAGCATATTATTCATAAATTCGACATTCCTCAAACATTAACTACAAACCAAGGTTCATCCTTTATGTCACATCAAGTTAGAGAATTTGCCAAATCATATAAGATAAAGTTGCTCAATTCCTCTCCATATTATGCCCAAGCCAATGGACAAGCTGGGTCTAGCAATAAAATATTAATCAAGCTCATCAAGAATAAGATTGAGGATAATCCAAGGAGATGGCATGAGCTATTGTCCGAAGCTTTATGGGCACACAGAATCTCAAGGAATGGTGCTACAAAGGTAACTCATATGAGCTCGTATATGGCCAAAAGGCCGTTTTACCAGTGGAAGTGAATTTGAATGCTTTGAGAATAGCCAAACAAAATGATTTATCGGCGATGGACTTTTATAACTTGATGATGGACAATATTAATGAAGTCGCCAATAAACATTTGGCTGCTTTGAAGGCCATAGATAGAGATAAGTTGAGGGTGGCAAGAGCTTACAATAAGGTCAAGTTGAAGAATTTCCAAGTTGGCAATCTCGTGTGGAAGGTGATTCTACCGATTGGTTCAAAAGATAGAAAATTCAGTAAGTGGTCTCCAAGTTGGGAAAGTCCTTTTAAGATTACAAGAGTAGTTTCCGGAAACTCATATTTGGTGGAATCTGTACAAGACACATTATTACCTTGAGCTATCAATGGCAAATATTTAAAGAAGTATCACCCAGGTGTGTGGCAAGAAGCCTAGATAGGCAACGACTGATATATGACTAACGTTCTAACAAAGACATGACCGATAAATAACTGTCGCCCTTAGCATAAACAAGGCCAATACATAATTATCGTCTTGAAAAAAATAAATGGCCGATGGAGTGTTGACATCGTCCTTAGAACAAATACATTGCAAATTATTTTTCAGCACACAAGTTTTGCCCAAAAACAGGGGGCATGTGTTGACACCAGATTTTGGCATGGTCAAGAATTTGATTAAGATGGCCTCAAATGGAGAAGTTATCTACGTAAAGAAGTTTTGTATTATCGACATGAACATCTTTCAAGTTTGGGCCATCTCTACCCGACCTTATCTTGAGGGCCGAAACTATGCTCAAAGTATTAAGATTTCGTATTCTGAGTATTGTTTGGCCAATTAAGCCTACAAAGCAACCTCATATGAGAAAAGTTTCTACACGGATTGTCTCCGTCTCATTGAATCGATCGATTTTGATATAAAGAACGTATCAATCGGAGTTCGTATGAAAAATTTAGAGCCAAAACGGTGCTGCAAAAGTCTGCCTTGGAAGTTCCGGGCTAAATCGAAAGTTTGCACGCGGTGCGTCCCGAAAACTGGAGTTTTAACATTATTTGCAGATTTGCGGACCCGAATTCAACCTAAAGATGACCTTGGATGGAAACTTGATCAACTTAAGAGTTTTTCTCCATTGCAAGATCTACAACTTTGCTTTTTGGACCATCACAATCCGAGGCCATCTGCGACCTGCAGGAACTGTTTAAAAGGGCTACTTGATGTAATTTTAGCCCGGAAGTTCCGGCCCTCGTAGTCCGAGTTAAGTTAACTTTTGATATTTTGGATGTGATTTGAGTCCTTTTATTATACGGAAAATCTAGCTGCCTCATATATATGTAAGAGGTGACGGCCGATTGAATAACAACACACAATCACAACGCATCTACCACTTTTTTCATCTACGTTTTGTCCTTCCCCCGTTATTGCTCCCTCATTCTTCGTCGTTCTTCGTGTTGGAGAGCTGTGAATCCCGAGGCTCTAGGGGCGGCCTGACCGACCTAGGGCAGCCCATAGCCGCTGCACTCCCCGACGGGGTCCCTCCCGGGAGTGTGGGGTTTCGGGTCCTTAAAAATTCTCTCCGGTCGTCTTTCGAATCATGCTTCCGGTGAGACTCCTTCGACGTGAGCTGGGGTGCATCACCCCCGGCATCAAGGATACACGTGATGTGTTCGTGTGCGAACACACCTGTGCCAGATCAAAATGTTGAAATCTCATTGGCAGTGCTTTGCAATTTTGGCCTGATTCTAGTTTAATGAGACCTAGTATTTGTCAGATGTATGTCCTCCACTAACCCGAGAGAATATCGCATGAAAACTAACTTTCAGTAAAAATCAATGAAAACCACGTGAAAACGGTGTTTTAAAGTTTTAAAAAAATCTCAAAAAATGCACGATGTTAATAGTGTGATGTTCTATCGCCATGAGAAAATTCAAGTTCCAAAACTTTACGGGATACAAGCTACAGAAGAAAAACAGCATTGGAGAGTGCTGAGGAGTAGCATCACTATTCACTATTGAATTTGGTTTTTCACCGCTCGCTTCCCGTAATGTGTTTCAACTTGGAATTTGACATAGCAATAGAACATCACCCTCTTAACATTTCATAATTTTCTCAGATTTTTTGAAACATTCAAACGTGGTTTTCACGAAGTTTTTTTAATGCCGGTTTCCATGTGATATTCTCCCACACTAACCCAAGCAACAAGTGGTTTGCCATCAGTTCCCTCTTTGCTCATTCTCCATATGTCATTATTCGCTTTCCCTCTCGGTTGGAATATCAAAAAACTTTCAAACTTGTGGTATGGACTTGCAATCAGGTGGACTATACACTTGAAATAGATGATTGTTGGTAACCAAGGTACCACATGTACTCTCTACGATTAAAAACACATTATCATTAAACTTCTCTTTTTTTACTTTGGATATGTTCAAAAAAATTGATAAATGATAATGTATTTTTTGCAGGGGATAAAGATAATGTATTAGATACCAATTGCGCCCGCCATTTAAAATAACGCCATATCAAGAACTAGTCAAGACGTGGAGAATGCAGACAATCAAATAATTAAACAAAGGAGAAGGTATATGTGTGATCTCAAAAATCATGTTGAGTGATCAATGAGCTGAATTAAATATCAACATAAACCACCGACGAAGACAACCCGAGAGTAACATGAAAGGTTCTCCAACACCGAGGCCCCAGGAAAGATACATCCGCAACTGTCGCCTAGATCCAATCACTAGGGTCAAATCAACACCATGAATAAAAGTCCGCTCCACACAATGCCTTCAATGAGGGCATGTCATGTGAACATCGGCATTGTCCGTTTCTCCCAGTGAAGGTCAAACCTAGAGTTTTCACCCTAGAATTCAAGATCTGATACTCAAAGAGAAGCACCTAACCGAAGTCGTCATTTGATTCCCCACATATTGATCCATCATCAAACAACCGTGCGCATGCACAGTCCTAGCGTGGACCTAGCCGCACAACTGCAACCATGCATGAGAAACATGTTGTTGAGAAACTCCTAGGGACCCGCCATCAACGCCGATGATGCCCACCAATGTAGGAGGCCAGACACCGATCCCATGTCGCTGAGAGTCAAACCCGCCCACATAGAGCTGGTTTATGGCAATAATGTGGGGCATCAAGGAGAAGGGCGGAGTCACAAATTGAGCAAAACAGAGTCACCAGATCATACCACCACATAAGCCCTCTCAGGCCATACCGAGACTCCAAACCCTGCACCAAGCGAGGGACGGCTAACCCCTGAAGGGCACCATATGGAACCTCAACAGGATATGATGCTGAAGCATGCCGACTTTGTGCCCGTAAAATGGCTAGCAGCCTAGGTTCACCGCCTGGTGCAATACAAATGTCACGTGCAAGAACCTCTCATAGGCAGCCCACATCCAAATGGAACGACCTACCATGTAATGTTGATGTCTCCTTCCATGAACCGGGAAGCGTCGTCGTCAAACGGGAACCAGGGAGATTTACGGTGATGGGAATCAAGGATAACAAGTTTGTGTGGTAAATCACCGTCGCCACCATTACCTGCGTGGGCTTAGCCCAACAGTGTCCTTTGACGCCGGGGACGGAAGGGCACTTGAGGAAGGGACACTGGAGAAAGTGGGTTGGGAGCCGTCTATATCGCCCATGCGGATGATGTGGGGGCCTTTTTTTTTCTTGTGTAATCTACATCATTTGTCGGAGTATATCCCCTAAAAATAATAATTTCTCGGGGTATGTTCAAATGATAACATTTAATTAGATTCAGCAAGATAAATGTTTCATAAATATATGGTGATACTACAATTTATTAATGATGATGGTATACTCCCTTCGTTTTATTTAGTTCGCATATTAGCTTTGGTCAAAGTCAAGCTTTACAAACTTTGACCAAGTTTATATACAAAAATATTAAGATATACAATAACAAATCAACAACATTAAATTTATTATTAAATGTACTTTCACATCGTATAGATTTATTATAATAAATGTCTATATTGTTTTCTATAAACTTGGTCAAACTTTACGAAGTTTGACTTCAGTCAACTCTAATATGCAGAGTAAATAAAAACGGAGGAAGTACATACATAGCATAAATGCTATGGCACAGAGATGCGAATGAATCAAAGTTAATTGTGCGGCTATCGAGCACATTGTTTCCACCTCTATCCCCCTCCCAGCCTCTTACTGATGCGGTGATTCCTACTGGTCGTGGATACTCTATCCCCCTGCCATATCACATTTCCTTGTATCTGCAACTGGTCGTGGCCCACACTGTTAGGTGGATCTCTGAGAAAACTTGTCTCTCACCATGCTCCGTTGGGATGACATGGACTCCTCTTTTACGGTATAAGTATATGTTTGTTGCAGGCATTTCTTGAATTTTCTTGTTCCAATGACTTATCCGTCTAGCGCTGTGTAAGGGAAGAGGGGATAGAGAGAGAATGTTGCGGGTACAGAAATGAAATAGAATGTTTGT
Source organism: Triticum monococcum (assembly GCA_034509565.1). Lineage (NCBI taxonomy): Eukaryota > Viridiplantae > Streptophyta > Magnoliopsida > Poales > Poaceae > Triticum > Triticum monococcum. Next base: position 152,252,804 of record CM067843.1, on the reverse strand, counting down.
TAGATTTCATTTTTATCATAACCCTTGGTTGTGCAAGATTTATAGTACCCAGACGTATATGGTGCATCGTCTTCTTTTTGGGTGTTCCTACTCGGGACATGTTTGGACCGATACATCCACTTGGTTAGGCCCTTTTCGCTGTAGTTTCACGTCTTGGAGAGAGGGTGCTAATTATTACTATTTTTTACGGAAAAACTTTCAATCTATTCATCTTCAATCATGGTATTACAACGAACATTATAAATAATAAAAATTAAATCCAGATCCATAGATCACCTAGCGACGACTACAAACACTGAAGCGAGCCGAAGGCGCGCCACTGTCATCGCCCCTCCCTCATCGGAACCGGGCAAACCTTGTTGTAGTAGACAGTCGGGAAGTCGTCGTGCTAAGGTCCCATAGAACCAACGCACCAGAACAGCAGCCACCGCAGATGAAGAGTATAGATCAAAAGGATCCAACCTGAAGACACAGAAACGAAGACGAACGACGAACAGATCCGAGCAAATCCATCAAAGACAGATCCGCCGGAGACACACCTCCACACTCCCACCGATGATGCTACACGCATCACCGGAATGGGGACTAGACGGGAGACTTTTATTCCATCTTCAGGTAGCCGCCGCCGTCTCGCCTTCCTGAACAGGATACAAACCCTAACAAAGCTCGAAAAAACATATGAAAACGAAGCCCTCCCATCGATAAGGGTCGAGATCCACTCCGCCTCCATGGCCCTAAGGCCACCGGAGACGGGACGGACGGATGCCGGTGCCGGTGGGAGGCGAAGAACCCTAGTTTTGGGGAAGCGGCGGCTGGCTATGTTGGAGGCGGCGGCTGGAGAGAGGGTGCTAATTTAGTAAAAGGTTGGCTGACAATCGCCTCCTCTTCATCGATTACTCGGAGGAAGTGATGCGGAGCATCCTATCGACGTCACCATGTCAAGAGTCCATTTGGCGAGTGACACGTGCGACATCTACTTCACATACCCAAAGGTGAATCATCTCCTTTACACGTGCTCACTTGACCCCTTCGAGTATGGTATACTACTTGACACTCCACTCGTGTGCATGCATAGGTATTGTCGGAACACTACGGACGACGAGGAGGAGTGCAAGCGTCATCCACGAGGGAAGCCTAGAAGCGACGACAGAAGAAGACGGAGTTGCTGATGCTACAGCGGACGGACATCCGGGCCAAGGGCCGGACATCCGGTGCCTGTGCAGCCGTCCAGGATCTGCACCAACAAAAGGCCAAGAGCTTCAGCAGACGGACATCCGGCGTCAGCCCGGACATCCGGCGCCTCAGCAATGCCCGGACATCCAGTGACCAACCCCGGAAATCAGGCGACGCCTATCCAGAGAAGAACAGATTCGGACACCGCTAGGCCGGACATCCGGCCAGTGCCCCGGACATCCGGCGTCTCGCGATCAGTCGGACATCCGGCCCCTAGCCCAGACATCCGGCGCCTGCCTGCGTGCAGAGTCGGGCCAAAGGCCCATGTATCCCTCTTTCCCACTTACCCCTTCGTGGCTTAGACTATATATACTACTCCCCCTCCTCCTAGTTAGGGTTAGCATTGGTTTAGCTCATGTTTAGAGATAGAGCATTGCTCCTCCACATCGGATCTGAAAGATCGTGGATGTCGCCTAGAGGGGGGGGTGAATAGGCGTTTTAAAATAATTACGGTTTAGGCTTGAACAAATGCGGAATAAACCTAGCGGTTAATTTGTCAAGCACAAAACCTAAAACAACTAGGCTCACCTATGTGCACCAACAACTTATGCTAAGCAAGATAAGCCACTATGTGATAGCAAGATATATGACAAGAAAGAATATGCCTATCACAAAGTAAAGTGCATAAGTAAAGGGGCTCGGGTAAGAGATAACCGAGGCACGCGGAGACGATGATGTATCCCGAAGTTCACACCCTTGCGGATGCTAATCTCCGTTTGGAGCGGTGTGGAGGCACAATGCTCCCCAAGAAGCCACTAGGGCCACCGTAATCTCCTCACGCCCTCGCACAATGCAAGATGCCGTGATTCCACTAAGGGACCCTTGAGGGCGGTCACCGAACCCGTACAAATGGCAACCCTTGGGGGCGGTCACCGAACCCGTACACTTTGGCAACCCTTGGGGGCGGTCACCGGTACCCGTCAAATTGCTCGGGGCTATCTCCACAACCTAATTGGAGACCCCGACGCTTGCCCGGAGCTTTACACCACAATGATTGAGCTCCGAACACCAACAACCGTCTAGGGCGCCCAAGCACCCAAGAGGAACAAGCTCAAGGGTACCAAGCACCCAAGAGTAATAAGCTTCTCAACTTGTAACTTCCACGTATCACGTGGAGAACTCAAACCGATGCACCAAATGCAATGGCAAGGGCACACGGAGTGCCCAAGTCCTTCTCTCTCAAATCCCACCGAAGCAACTAATGCTAGGGAGGAAAATGAGAGGAAGAACAAGAAAGAGAACACCAAGAACTCCAAGATCTAGATCCAAGGGGTTCCCCTCACATAGAGGAGAAAGTGATTGGTGGAAATGTGGATCTAGATCTCCTCTCTCTTTTCCCTCAAAAACTAGCAAGAATCCATGGAGGGATTGAGAGTTAGCAAGCTCGAAGAAGGTCAACAATGGGGGAAGAACACGAGCTCAAAGGATTAGGTTCAAAGGGGAAGAAGACCCCCTTTTATAGGAGGGGAAAAAAATCCAACCGTTATCCCCCACACAGCCCCACAGAGAGTGGTAGTACCGCTGAGGTAGAGCGGTACTGCCGCCCTCAAGCGGTACTACCGCTCCCCCTCAGCGGTACTACCGCGCCAGACGAGAAGGGCTGGGGCAGGGGCCCAGGGCGGTACTACCGTGGAGGTAGAGCGGTACTACCGCTCTCAAGCAGTACTACCGCCACTACTGCCGCAGCTAGTACCGCAAAACCCGACACGAGAAAATGCGCGCAAGAATCGAAGCGGAAGGAGCACCATGCCACCACGGTACTGCGGCTGAGCCCAGCAAGCGGTACTACCGCTCCGAGGAGCGGTACTACCGCTACAGACGCAGTGACAGGACGGTAGTAGCACGGAACCGCAGAGGTACTGCCGCTGAGGCCACCCAGCGGTACTACCGCTCCGGGGAGCGGTACTACCGCTCCGGGAGCGGTACTACCGCTTAGGGAGTCTCAGCCGCACTACCGCTGTGGACCACGGTACTACCGCTGGGTCCAGGAGAAAAACCATACTCCAGAAAACCAGAACTGCCATAACTTCTGCATATGAGCTCCGAATTGAGCAAACTCAAGCTTGTTGAAAACAAGACGACGAGTAGCATCAAAACAGCGACTGGTTATAGTAAGAAGAGGCAGGGGAGGTATGCCAACAAATAGAGGAGTGAAACCTCCAACCGAGAAGAACCGGCAAAACCTCCAACATCGAAAACATCATAGAAGATGCATGCGAACTCCGTTTTCGATGAACTCAAGCTTGTCATCAAGATGACCATAAGCTCTAAGACTCACAAAGAGAACCAAACAAGAACCAAGAAGGATGATGCAAGGATGCAAAGGTTTGAGCTCTCAACGAACGATATGATCAAGCTACTCATCGAGGGCCCCCCCTTGATAGTACGGCAATCGATCCTATAACCCGGTCTCCCAACTACTATCATGAGACCGGTAAAATAGAAAACCTATCAAGGGCAAACCTTTGCCTTGCACATGGTCCACTTGAGCTAGGTGATGACGATCTTGATTCCCTCAAGTTGGACCACCTTTCTTGATTGGGTTGACTCGATGAAGACTAGTTGATTGCTCCCCCATACTCCACTATGGGTGAGCCACTCTTCCGCACATCTTCACAAGTCCATTGTCACCACAAAGGACGGCAAGCTTCAAGCATTTGATCTCTTCGTGATAATCCACCTGAACTTGCACACCGCAACCTAACCCCACAAAGAACTCTCACGAAGACCATGGGTTAGTACACAAAGCGTAATTGACAATTCTTACCATACCATGGGGTCACTTGATCCCTCTCGGTACATCTTCTGCGCTTTGTGAGTTGATCAACTTGATTCACTCTTGACTTAGTCTTGATCAACCTTGAACCTTTCCAATTCTCTTCATTTGGATGATGTCTTGAAGGTAGACATGAATGATCACACAATCTTCTTCTTCAAGACATGCTTGCAATAAGCTCAACTCTCACATGACCAATCTTTGGATAATTCCTTGAATAACACCTTGGTCGACACAAACTCTCCTTGAAATCAACACATGTACTCCAAGAAAAGCATATGGACAAAACCTTCAAATATAACTTAAGGCAACCATTAGTCCATAGAGATTTTCATCAATTACCAAAACCAAACATGGGGGTACCGCATGTTCTTTCAGGATCTACTCCACAAGAGAGACCGCGGCCTCTACGGAGAAGATCCCTTTGGATTCAAGACCTCCTTGCGGAGAAGAACTTCAAGACCTCCTCACGGAGAAGACCGGTTACCTCTTGTATCGTCCGTTGTTGACTTTGGATCTTGTATCTTCCTTTATGTTCATGGATCTAGCGCATGTGTGATCATACTTGTTGGTTTGAGTATTCTCTTGTGTTCCCCTCATGATTTTCCTCTTGTGTTTCCCCTCGTGTTCTTCGCGGGATCCGCTCCTTTCATGAAAGATCAGGCCACTAGGGTCCTACCCTACATCATCTTGGTATCATAAGCCACGTTGATCACGATTTCGAAGCCTCCCCGTTGTGTTTTCTAGCCTAATTTTGTTAATTTCGTCCTAAATTCGAAAATTCCCACCAAAAATAGCTCTAATTTTTTTTGTGATTTGTTGGTTTTGATGATGTTTTGTTGATTTGATCCATGGATTTTCTTGGTTTCGAGTGGATCTAGCATATCCCCAAGTTTCTCCATTTTCCATCCACAAAATCCATCAAAATTTGCCCTTGGAATCATCAATTTTCACCCCCAATTCAAAAATTTCCTCCCCAAACGAGATCTGGATTCGTCGGGCCGGACATCCGGCTCCTGGAGCACCAAATCTGCTTGGTTCTGGACATCAGGTTCCGGATTTTCGGCTCCGAGCCCGGATGTCCGGCCCCTGACATCTCAGCCACCCCCGTTTCACCGTTTTGTCCATAACTAATTCATCCGGAGTCCGATTTTCGCGTTCTTTAGCTCGTTGAAAAGCACTTGACATCCCCCTTCTCACAAAAATACTACCATCACAATTTGACTCCATCAAAATTTTGGAACTTTGGCATCTTTGCCTAAGGCTTCCACCCCAACCTCCGCATAACCACCACCGATTTCCACAACCTAGCCAATTTTGTTCGCCTTAGCATTAGTGGTTGTTTGAGTTGTGATTTGAGTATCCTAAGGTGTTTAGGATACTTAGGGACGATTGCTTCTTCATCAACCACCACCACCACCATAAATCCCACATAGGCTTGCGCACCATACACTTCCACCACCCCAACTTAACCCAATTTTGTTTGTGTTGTGAGTTGTGTCTTGCTACCTCTTGAGCACTTGCGTTGGTTTTCCCTTGAAGAGGAAATGGTGATGTAGCAGAGTAGCATAAGTATTTCCCTCAGTTTTTGAGAACCAAGGTATCAATCCAGTAGGAGGCCACGCACGAGTCCCTCGTACCTACACAAACAAATAAATCCTTGCAACCAACGCGATAAGGGGTTGTCAATCCCTACACGGTCACTTACGAGAGTGAGATCTGATAGATATGATAAGATAATATTTTTGGTGTTTTTATGATAAAGATGCAAAGTAAAATAAAAAGGCAAAGGACATAACTAAGTATTGAAACATTAATATCATGGAAGATAGACCCGGGGGCCATAGGTTTCACTAGTGGCTTCTCTCGAGAGCATAAGTATTCACGGCGGGTAAACAAATTACTGTTGAGCAATTGACAGAATTGAGCATAGTTATGAGAATATCTCGGTATGATCATGTATATAGGCATCACGTCCAAGACAACTAGACCGACTCCTTCCTGCATCTATTACTATTATTTCACACATCGACCGCTATCCAGCATGCATCTAGAGTATTAAGTTCAAGAGAACAGAGTAACACTTTAAGCAAGATGACATGATGTAGAGGGATAAACTCATGCAATATGAAATAAACCCCATCTTGTTATCCTCGATGGCAACAATAATACGTGCCTTGTTGCCCCTACTATCACTGGGAAAGGACACCGCAAGATTGAACCCAAAGCTAAGCACTGATCCCATTGCAAGAAAGGTCAATCTAGTAGGCCAAACCAAACTGATAATTCGAAGAGACTTGCAAAGATAACCAATCATACAAAAAAGAATTCAGATAAGATTCAGATATTGTTCATAGATAAACTTGATCATAAACCCACAATTCATCGGTCTCAACAAACACACCGCAAAAGAAGATTACATCAAATATATCTCCACAAGAGAGGGGGAGAACTTTGTATTGAGATCCAAAAAGAGATAAGAAGCCATCTAGCTAATAACTATGGACCCGTAGGTCCGAGGTAAAGTACTCACACTTCATCGGAAGGGCTATGGTGTTGATGTAGAAGCCCTCTGTGATCGATGCCTCCTCCGGCGAAGCTCCGGAACAGGCCCCAAGATGGGATCTCGTGGATACAGAAAGTTACGGCGGTGGAATTAGGGTTTTGGCTCTGTATCTGGTAGTTTGTGGGTACGTGGGTATATATAGGAGGAAGGAGTACGTCGGTGGAGCAATAGGAGGCCCATGAGGGTGGAGGGCGTGCCCAGGGGGGTAGGCACACCCCCCTACCTCGTGGCCTCCTGGTTGATGTCTTGACGTAGGGTCCAAGTCCTCTGGATCATGTTCGTTCCGAAAATCACGTCGCGAAGGTTTCATTCCGTTTGGACTCCGTTTGATATTCTTTTTCTGCGAAACCCTAAAATAGGCAAAAAAAACAACAATTCTGGGCTAGGCCTCCGGTTAATAGGTTAGTCCCAAAAATAATATAAAAGTATATAATAAAGCCCAATAATGTCCAAAACAGAATATAATATAGCGTGGAATAATCAAAAATTATAGATACGTTGGAGACGTATCAAGCATCCCCAAGCTTAATTCCTGCTCGTCCTCAAGTAGGTAAATGATAAACAGAATTTTTTATGTGGAATGCTACTTGGCACAATTTCAATGTAATTCTCTTAATTGTGGTATGAATATTCAGATCCAAAAGATTCAAGACAAAAGTTTAATATTGGCATAGAAATAATAATACTTCAAGCATACTAACTAAGCAATTATGTCTCTTCAAAATAACATGGCCAAAGAAAGTTATCCCTACAAAATCATATAGTCTGGCTATGCTCCATCTTCACCACACAAAGTATTCAAATCATGCACAACCCCGATGACAAGCCAAGCAATTGTTTCATACTTTTAATGTTCTCAAATTTTTTTCAATTTTCACGCAATACATGAGCGTGAGCCATGGACATAGCACTATAGGTGGAACAGAATGGTGGTTGTGGAGGAGAGAAAAAGGAGAAGATAGTCTCACATCAACTAGACGTATCAACGGGCTATGAAAATACCCATCAATAGATATCAATGTGAGTGAATAGGGATTTTCATGCAACGGATGCACTAGAGCTATAAATATATGAAAGCTCAACAAAAAGAAACTAAGTGAGTGTGCATCCAACTTGCTTGCTCACGAAGACCTAGGGCATTTTGAGGAAGCCCATCATTGGAATATACAAGCCAAGTTCTATAATGAAAAATTCCCACTAGTATATGAAAGTGATAACAAAGGAGACTCTCTATCAAGAAGATCATGGTGCTACTTTTGAAGCACAAGTGTGGAAAAATAGTAGTATTTCCCCTTTTATTTTATTTTTTATTTTTTGGGCCTTCTTATTTTCTTTCTTTGGCCTTTCTATTTTTTTATTTGGGACAATACTCTATGAGATGATCATCACACTTCTATTTATTTACAACTCAATGATTACAACTTGATACTAGAACAAAGTATGACTCTATATGAATTCCTCCGGCGGTGTACCAGCATAGCAATGATGCATGAGTGACATATATGAAAGAATTATGAATGGTGGCTTTGCCACAACTAAAATGTCAACTACATGATCATGCAAAGCAATATGACAATGATGGAGCGTGTCATGATAAATGGAACGGTGGAAAGTTGCATGGCAATATATCTCGGAATGGCTATGGAAATGCCATGATAGGTAGGTATGGTGCCTGTTTTGGGGAAGGTATATGGTGGGTGTATGATACCAGCGAAAAGTGTGCGGTATTAGAGAGGCTAGCAATGGTGGAAGGGTGAGAGTGCGTATAATCCATGGACTCAACATTAGTCATAAAGAACTCACATACTTATTGTAAAAATATATTAGTTATCAAAGCAAAATACTACGCGCATGCTCCTAAGGGGATAGATTGGTAGGAAAAGACCATCGCTCATCCCCGACCACCACTCATAAGGAGGACAATCAATAAATACATCATGCTCCGACTTCTTCACATAACGGTTCACCATACGTGCATGCTACGGGAATCACAAACTTCAACACAAGCATTTCTCAAATTCACAATTACTCAACTAGCACAACTCTAATATAACCATCTCCATATCTCAAAACAATTATCAAGTTTCAAACTTCTCATAGTATTCAACACACTCATAAGAAAATTTTTATTTATTTAATCTTGAATGCCTCAAATAATTAGAGAAAATTACCATGCTGTTTTGTAGGACTCTCAAAATAATTGAAGTGAAGCACGAGAGAACAATGGTTTCTATAAAACAAATCCACCGACGTGCTCTAAAATATATAAGTGAAGCACTAGAGCAAAAACTATATAACTCAAAAGATATAAGTGAAGCACATAGAGTATTCTAATAATTTCTGAATCATGTGTGTCTCTCTCAAAAAGGTGTGTGCAGCAAGGATGATTGTGGAAAACTAACAAATAAAGACTCCAATAATACAAGACGCTCCAAGCAAAACACATATCATGTGGTAAATAAAAATATAACTCCATGTAAAGTTACCGATAGAAGTAGACGAAAGAGGGGATGCCTTCCGGGGTATCCCCAAGCTTAGGCTCTTGGTTGTCCTAGAATATTACCTTGGGGTGCCTTGGGCATCCCAAGCTTAGGCTCTTGCCACTCCTTGTTCCATAATCCATCGAATCTTTACCCAAAACTAGAAAACTTCACAACACAAAACTTAACAGAAAACTCGTAAGCTCCGTTAGCGAAAGAAAACAAAATACTACTTCAAGGTACTGTAATGAACTCATTCTTTATTTATATTGGTGTTAAACCTACTGTATTCCAACTTCTCTATGGTTCATAAACTATTTTACTAGCCATAGATTCATCAAAATAAGCAAACAACACACAAAAAACAGAACAATCTGTAGTAATCTGTAGCTAACGCAAGATCTGGAACCCCAAAAATTCTAAAATAAATTACTGGACGTGAGGAATTTATCTATTAATCATCTGCAAAAATAATTAACTAAATAGCACTTTCCAAATGAAAATGGCAGCAGTTCTCGTGAGCACTAAGGTTTCTATTTTTTACAGCAAGATTAACAAGACTTTCCCCAAGTCTTCCCAACGGTTCTACTTGGCACAAACACTAATTAAACACAAAAACACAACAAAAAAGAGGCTAGATGAATTATTTATTACTAAACAGGAGCAAAAAGCAAAGAATAAAAATAAAATTGGGTTGCCTCCCAACAAGCGCTATCGTTTAACGCCCCTAGCTAGGCATAAAAAGCAAGGATAGATCTAGGTAATATCATCTTGGGTTTTTAATTTTTTTATGGAGTTATGCTCGAATCCAGGAGGTTCCTTATGTTTACCCTCATATTCGGAAATTTTGAGATCTAAAGAATCCAAACGCTTATTGCAAAGGGTAATCAACATATTCATGCGGTGGAGATTCCCGCTAACACTCTTAAGAGGTTCAAGAGATTTTTGGAAGATCTTGGTTACTTCGCAAATTTTCTCGAAATTTTGTGTTTCTTCTTGGGTATGATGATGCCCCTTTTGTTGGGGTAGTGTTCCCACTATACCCTCTATATTTTCATGAGCAATACTGGGATCAATTTCAATAAAATTGCCTTTGGCAACGCAATCCAAGAGTTGTTTATGAGATAAATTTAATCCAACATAAAAGTTGCGAAGCAGAATTCTAAAATTCACCTCTAGGGTGCAATTATGATAAAACCCCATCATTCTAAACCAAGCATCTTTTAAGTTTTCTCCTTGTCTTTGTTTGAAGTGAAGGACCTCAAACTCGGGAGACAAAGGAGAAGATAGGGGACTAGCCATAATGAGAAGCATGCAATCCAACACACAAGAAGACAAGAAACGGGCAAAAAGAGGCAAGAAAGAAAGAGAGGGAGGATAGAAAGAGAGGGAGGATAGAGAGAGAGGGCGAATAAAACGGCAAGGGTGAAGTGGGGGAGAGGAAAACGAGAGGCAAATGGCAAATAATGTAATGCGGGAGATAAGGGTTGTGATGGGTACTTGGTATGTTGACTTTTGCGTAGACGTCCCCGGCAACGGCGCTAGAAATCCTTCTTGCTACCTCTTCAGCACTTGCGTTGGTTTTCCCTTGAAGAGGAAAGGGTGATGCAGCAGAGTAGCGTAAGTATTTCCCTCAGTTTTTGAGAACCAAGGTATCAATCCAGTAGGAGGCCACGCACGAGTCCCTCGTACCTACACAAACAAATAAATCCTTGCAACCGCGATAAGGGGTTGTCAATCCCTACACTGTCACTTACGAGAGTGAGATCTAATAGATATGATAAGATAATGTTTTTGGTATTTTTATGATAAAGATGCAAAGTAAAATAAAAGGCAAAGGAAATAACTAAGTATTGGAAGATTAATATGATGGAAGATAGACCCGGGGGCCATAGGTTTCACTAGTGGCTTCTCTCGAGAGCATAAGTATTCACGGAGGGTAAACAAATTACTATTGAGCAATTGACAGAATTGAGCATAGTTATGAGAATATCTAGGTATGATCATGTATATAGGCATCACGTCCAAGACAAGTAGACCGACTCCTGCCTTCATCTACTACTATTACTCCACACATCGACCGCTATCCAGCATGCATCTAGAGTATTAAGTTCAAGAGAACAGAGTAACACTTTAAGCAAAATGACATGATGTAGAGGGATAAACTCATGCAATATGAAATAAACCCCATCTTGTTATCCTTGATGGAAAAAATACAATATGTGCCTTGCTGCCCCTACTGTCACTGGGAAAGGACACCGCAAGATTGAACCCAAAGCTAAGCACTTCTCCCATTGCAAGAAAGATCAATCTAGTAGGCCAAACCAAACTGATAATTCAAAGAGACTTGCAAAGATAACCAATCATACATAAAAGAATTCAGAGAAGATTCAAATATTGTTCATAGATAAACTTGATCATAAACCCACAATTCATGGGTCTCAACAAACACACCGCAAAAGAAGATTACATCGAATAGATCTCCACAAGAGAGGGGGAGAACTTTGTATTGAGATCCAAAAAGAGAGAAGAAGCCATCTAGCTAATAACTATGGACCCGTAGGTATGAGGTAAACTACTCACACTTCATCGGAAGGGCTATGGTGTTGATGTAGAAGCCCTCCGTGATCGATGCCCCCTCTGGTGGAGCTCCGGAACATGCCCCAAGATGGGATCTCATGGATACAGAAAGTTACGGCGGTGGAATTAGGGTTTTCGCTCCGTATCTGGTAGTTTGGGGGTACGTAGGTACATGTAGGAGAAAGGAGTATGTCGGTGGAGCAACAGGGGGCCCATGAGGGTGGAGGGCGCGCCCAGGGGGTAGGCACACCCCCTACCTTGTGGCCTCCTGGTTGATGTCTTGACGTAGGGTCCAAGTCCTCTGGATCATGTTCGTTCCGAAAATCACGTTCCCGAAGGTTTCATTCCGTTTGGACTCCGTTTGATATTCTTTTTCTACGAAAACCTAAAATAGGCAAAAAAAACAGCAATTCTGGGTTGGGCCTCCGGTTAATAGGTTAGTCCCAAAAATAATATAAAAGTGTATAATAAAGCCCAATAATGTCCAAAACAGAATATAATATAGCATGGAACAATCAAAAATTATAGATACGTTGGAGACGTATCATGTCTCCTAAGGTGTTTTGGCTACTTAGGGACCGTGCTTCCAACTCTGACACCGTGTATAGTCCACCACCTTACCCTCCATTTCCACATCGCGTCTCAAAACCCATCATTGCATTTTTGCAATCCCATTGAGCTTCCGCAACCACCACCGCTTTCCCGCTACCACCATTTGGCATTTGACGTTTGAGATTTTGAGTTCGCGGTTTTTCCATTTCCTAAGGTGTTTCGGCTACTTAGGGGCGAGTCTCCATCATCTTAGTATCTCCATCAAGATCACCGCCACTCATCATCGACACAGACGGTAACCTCCATATCAACTTGGTATCGTGGTATCCCTCCATTGTATATTCCCTTGCCATTGCATTGATAACCCCTAGCCCATTTTGCGTCCCTTGCCTATCGAGACTAGCCATTTGAGTATTGCCGGCAACGTTACTTGTGCACATTAGTGATCTACACCATACATTGCATACATACCATATCATATTGGTATCATATCATCTCGTGTGCCTCAAGTTTGTTCCCGCATATATACAATTGCTACCTTGGTTTGTGCATTTCACAAAGTGGCCATACAAAAAAAAGCTTTTAAGCAAAAGAGAAAGAGCAAAGAAGCTTGTAAGCAAGTGCCACAGCATCATACAAAATTGCATATAAGATCATCTTGGATCATAACACCGGGAGCCATACATACATACTTGGGATAGAAAGTTCATACATTTTGCATCTTATAGGTTGTGCACAAGTGTCGTATCCGCCTATAGAGCAATCGTGCTAGCGTCTCTCTTGAGTTGTGCAACACGAGCGTTTTCCGTGGATTCCACATTTTGTGCTCCTCCTTGGTTGCACGACCCCATTTATCTATCCGTGTGTGTGTTTCCGTATGCCATTCATTTCTATTGGTCTGCTTGTTACACTTGTGAATTTGTGAATATCTTTCAACATTATTGACTCTTGCTAACATTTTACATCAATTTTTTGTGCCACTATCCTTACCAAGCTCCACCATAAGCCTGATTTGTGTAGGTGTGAGAAACCAACAAGAATTGGTACCAATTGTGCCATTTCCTTGTCCACATTGGAGTGATCATTGATCCACTTTCAACTTCGGTCAAGGTACATTTGGTATTCGTTCTTCTCTTTCTACCACTCACATTTTTCTCTTGGAGTGATGGATAGGCAAGGCATTTCATCTTCGGTCTACAACAACAACGACGAGTCCGATGCCACGAACAACTCCAACGACGCCAAGATGCAAAATCAAATGGAGGAGATCAAACCCTCATCAAGTCCTACAAGTGCTCTTCCTCATCTTCGAGAAGACGCTCAAGAACACATGTCTCCGAGCTACCATCTCCAGCAAAATTAAATCGGCATCGACACCATCACCAACAAGGACGTGAAGGTCAAGAGCTCAACTCCAACAACCGCTCAACGACTTCACCATCTCCCTTGGCATATTTGCCAAGCGACTTCAAGTCATCTTCACCTATGAACACACGGCATCTTTGCCCACAAGCACCTCAAGAGAAGCTCCCCAATCTCAAGTCCGCGACTTCCACGAGCTACTACGACCTCGACATCGACCACGCGATTCATTTCTATGGGACTCAAGAACCCGAGGAGTATCTCGAGTGGGAGCGTTTGATGGACGACTACCTCAAGCTACATCAAGTCCCTCCCGAAGATCAAGTGAAGTGCGCCACAAGGAACTTCCACGACTATGCGTCCACATGGTGGCTTCACACACCTTCGGAGACCTACGACATGAGTTGTCCCTAGACGAAGAGAGCTTTGCGGTGAGAGTTTGTGCCTCCAACCTACACGGAACAACTTCAACGCCAATTGGAGAACACCATCCAAGGATCCAAGTCCATCGACGAGTACTTCACGGAGATGAAGATTGCCTTGCGACGAGCCGGCGTGGACGACCCCGTTTCGATGAAGTTCCACTTCATGATGGGATTGCACAACGACATCTCCAAGATGATCTTCCTCGAGAACTACAAGTCCCTCGACGACAACTACATTGGTGCTCTCAAGGCGGAACAAGAACTCATGAAGGCCAAAGCTTATCCACCCCAAGCTCACTTTGCGACGACCAAGCTCCATGAGAACGAGCATGAGGCTAGTACCACCACGATGTCCAAGCCCGACGAGCTCCAAGACAATGCTCCCAAGTTCGATTTCATCGCCATCCCTCTCTGTGGCATTGATGATGCTGAGTCTTCTTCGACTCTTTTTCAAGATGGTGCGGCGACGACTACGCTTACGGAGACCATCAAGGACCAAGCTTTGGAGACGAGCGACATGGTGTCGAGCAAGGATGATGCTTCCATCTTAGGAGGCGAGAGTGATGATGTGCCATCTTCGGCCTTCATCCATGGTGATGACAACGAGATGGTTGAGCATGGGATTTTCCCTTCGACCACGGCGCCATATGATGACTTGAGTGACTTTAGACACCATATTGAGAGTGAGAGTGACTTCACCACTAGCCCGATATATGATGTGTTGCCACAATTCCCATGTGAGGAGAGCCACAACCCACACCACTTGAGTGAGATGAGTGACTCCACCATACGTGAGATTGAGTGCACCTACCTTGAGGGAGTGAGTGAACCACCAAATAGAGAGAGTGAGATAGTTGATAGGTCATGTGAGGCCACTTTTAACACTAAAGACTTGACCTCTGCCTCTATTGTGTCTTCTCATTTGGTGCTAGGTCCCATATATGATGACGCTCCGATTCTCGATGACTTCATCTTACCTTTGGACAAGACGATGGCCATGGTGAAATATGATGCACCCCCCACATGGTTCCATGAAGATGATGATCTTGAACACCATTTGGTCTTACCCACCTCACCTACACCACTAGAGTGGAATGAACAAGGTAACATAGGTGAAGGTGATGCTCTAGTCCCACTAGTGGACATTCTTGACATTGATCATGTTGATCAACCTATTACCATGCTTCATGCTAGTGCGACTTCACCATGCGATGATTTACCCATTTATGATGAGTATGATGATTGCCATGTGGAGTCTATTAGTTGTGATGCCATGTTACATAGGATTTCTTGTGATCGTTCTTTAGGTCACATGCTATGCATGAGATCCATCATATGTCATATTTGCAATCTCATCATAGTGACTATGCATTGGCCATTAAAATGAACCCAATTTGCACATATGGCATAGATGACAAGCCCATGGTTATTGGCATTTTTTTTCTTGTGATGATATTGATATGCTCCCTTTGCATAATTTATCTCATATGCCATGCTATGACCACCTAGCTTCGGATATGCATTGTTTTGGATGTTGTCCATTTTCTCCATATGATGTTTCCAATATTTCTCATGAGGAGACCCCCATAGTTTCCTCATACATTTTAGGAGATTTTGATTCATCCCATTCATTGCATGATCCCAATACTTGTGTGCACCATATGCTTCCCATGAATAAACATGCTATTGATGTGACATATACTTGCATTCTCAATTTGTGTCCCCATCGTGTTATACACAATAACTATTCTTTCATGATGGATGACATGTTCTTATACCATGCATCAAATTTCTTTGAGCGATGCTTGTCTTGTGCTAACTCTCACATGCACACACACATCATGATGGATGATGTGTACATTTACCACACACACAATCTCTTTCGTTTGTGTCTCTTTTGTGTAGGTACCCACGAATTCTTGTCAACCTCGCAATCCCACGAGTTGACAAAACGAGCTCTAGAGAGCAATGATGACTTGGGATCCCATGGAGTGTCTTTCTCACCGCTCTCTTCACCCGCAGACTTCGCGCATTTCTTCTACATGACCCTCACTTGGCTATGGGTTATTGTCCATTATATATCCTTTGCCCATCTTGCCATGTTCACTTTGCATGATATGTTCATTACTATGCCGTTGCCATGCATTCGTGACCCATGCTTTGCATTACACATGATGATTGATTCTCATACTAGTATGTGTATTTGCAAGCTTGGTGGAGATATTGCTTGTTATTGCCATGTTTGCTTTGTGCCCCATGCCTATGATGATATTATGATCTTGCTTTGTGTTCGTGCTTGCGATATGTTATGTGCATTGTCTATGCCTATTATTTTCTCACATGACATGATTGCCATGATTTCCTCTAGTATGTTGCATCTTTGCACTACTAGCTTGCACGACTTGATTACTATGCTTGCTTATGTTGCATCGCCAATGATTCATACTTGCTCACTTCATGCGGTTGATGACAACCATCTACATGCTTTGCACATGATTGTTATTTCTTCTTGTCATATCTCTCCATATGTTGCCTCCCTCATGCTAGATGATTTGACATGTATTGAGTGCAACAATGCCTTTAGTCTTGATAATGAGTTTGCCCCCATAGCATTCTCACATATATTCGGAGATTTTGACATATTCCTTATGAATCATGCTTGTCTTACCTCTTTGCACCATATACCTAGTGCCATGAATATTGCCATTGTTGCATCATATTATTCACGCACTTGTGCTTCTAATGGTTATGTGCAAGAGAAGAGAACCATCATGATGGATGATGTGTTTATCTACCATGCGCATACGTTCTTTCTTTTGTTGTTTGCATGTGTAGGATACTTGGACTTCGTGTCAACTTCCACATCACGTGAGTTGACAATCCGAGCTCTTGAGAGCGAACCACCTTCTACCACGACGATTCTAAATCGCACTTGTTTGTACTTCGGCATTGTGAAGGACGCACAAGGACACGCCTACAAGGTGACATCTTTCTTGAGCATGGATATGACGGATCATACTACTTGTGTTGCTTGCACCATGAGACTTATTGTTCATCTTGGACCACTTGATTGCACACATGTTAGAGATCTTGCTTCGACTTATCATTTTCACTGTTCCATGCATCATGATATATATTCCTTGTGTGTTGCATCCAGTTCTTGGATTACTTGCTCCTCCCATATGTTTGGTTGCAACAATGTCATCACTTCACATATGCCATGTATCATTGATTGCTACATGCTTGCCTTGATTACCTCACACATGATGAACAATTTCTCTTTTTGTTGTGTTGAGTGCCACACTATATTCACTACAACCTATGCACATTATGCTTGGATTGTCTTGCACTTAACCCATGTGTTTAGACACTTCATTTCTTTTGGTGTTGTGAATGATTCCTATGCCTACCATAGACCTTTCATTGAGCGCTTTGCCCATGCTTGGTATGACTTTGAGGTAGATGCTTATTCTATTGTCATACATATTTGCATCTCTACCTCACATTTACATGCTTGTCCCCATGATATCTTTGATTGTGCTCGATTGATATGCTTACATGCCATGTCACAATCCTTTGTCACACCATATGCTTTGCATGATGACGACACTTGTTTGGTGACTCACCTCTTGAATGCTTGGTTTTGCACTAACGCTAACCACATTTGTTTTTCCAAGTGTTTGTTGTCCTTACTCCTTTTGAAGGAATCACAAGACGGTGCGACATTGGAGAGTGCCCATTTCAAGCTTCAAGATGACAACTACTTGGTGAACGTCCACTTCTACACGGCGAAGCCATCTCTTTCCCATGGTGATTTGGTTTTTGATCTGAGGTCGGATCTTTCCCAAGGGAGGGGAGATGATGCGGAACATCCTATGGACGTCACCATGTCAAGAGTCCGTTTGGCGAGTGACACGGGCGACATCTACTTCACATACCCAAAGGTGAATCATCTCTTTTACACGTGCTCACTTGACTCCTTCGAGGATGGTATAGTACTTGACACTCCACTCGTGTGCATGCAGAGGTATTGTCGGAACACTATGGACGACGAGGAGGGGTGAAAGTGCCAAGGTACAACTACACCATCCGCGAGGGAAGCCTGGAAGCGACGACGGAAGAAGATGGAGCTGCTGATGCTATAGCGGCCGGATATCCGGGCCAAGGGCCGGACATCCGGTGCCTGTGCAGCCGCCCAGGATCTGCACCAACAGAAGCCCAAGAGCTTCAGCGGCCGGACATCCGACGCCAGCCCACACATCTGGCGCCTCAGCAACACCCAGACATCCGGCGACCAACCCCAGAAATCCGGCGACGCCAATCCAGAGAAGAACATATTCGGACACCGTCAGGCCGGACATCCGGCCAGTGCCATGGACATCCGGCGTCTCGCGAGCAGCCGTACATCCGGCCCCCAGCCCGGACATCCGGTGCCTGCCTGCGCGCAGAGTTGGGCCAAAGGCCCATGTATCCCTATTTCCCACTTACCCCTTCATGGCTTAGACTATATATACTACTCCCCCTCCTCCTAGTTAGGGTTAGCATTGGTTTAGCTCATGTTTAGAGATAGGGCATTGCTCATCCACATCTGATCTACTCCACGAGAGAGACCGCGGCCTCCACGGAGAAGATCCCTTTGGATTCAAGACCTCCTTGCGAAGAAGAACTTCAAGACCTCCTCAAGGAGAAGACCGGTTACCTCTTGTATCGTCCGTTGTTGACTTTGGATCTTGTATCTTCCTTTATGTTCATGGATCTAGCGCATGTGTGATCATACTTGTTGGTTTGAGTGTTCTCTTGTGTTCCCCTCATGATTTTCCCCTCGTGTTCTTCGTGTTCTTCGCGGGATCCGCTCCTTTCATGAAAGATCGGGCCACTAGGGTACTATCCTACATCAAGAAGGCCATGGTTTATCTTCTCAGGCCAGTCTCTTGGGAGTTACGAAATGAAAGAAATACTCTTTCCCTATTCAATCAAACGAGGGAAATCTTTTATCTCCATTCTTTTTTTTCAGAAATGGAGAAGATCCCTGTCTCTGCATCTGGACGATGCATGCATTCATTTTATTAATTATTTACACAAAACATTACAAAGTAATACAACAACAAGACTAAAGCCACCGTCTAGGCAACATTTGTCGCTATTCCGATCCAAATGATGAAGCGATGTTGATAGTCTGGGTCTAATACCAAACAGACCTCGCAGCCAAACCTAACATCTAACACCAGAGGTCCTATCCAGGACGCCTATCGGGTATGGGGCACCCACCGGTCCAGCGCACTCCTCAACCAGGACGCCTGTCGGGTATGAGGCCGCCGCAACCACCTGCCACCAGTCCATCTTCAGAGCTATACTGCTGCATCTACCTTGCAAGGTCTATCTGCCGTCGACGCCACCACAACGCCAGATAGCTTCCTCCTCCTGCGCGAGTCCATCTCCACGCATCGGACGCCGAGTCTCCACTACGCCATGCCGCCGAGACCCACCATAGATGATACTGTTGATGCCACACCGCTCCACCTACATGCCATCTCGCATCGACTCCGAAATACCAGCAACTCCACCACCCTGAGCAGTTCTTGGCCGACGCCTTCAGGAAGGAACACGACACCAAAGTGCCATCGTCGCCCAAACAGAGGAACAGAGGCTTTCGCATGTGCTCATGGCAGAGGTGGGGGCGTAGGATCCACACCGAAGCCTCCAGGAAGGGAATCGGCGCCGAAGACCTCGACTTTGGTGCAGCCGCCACACCGGCCTGGAGTTTCCCCCGGATCCATGCCCACCCACCAGATCCGTCTAGCCAGCACCGGGTAGGTATTCAAACTAGCATGAACAGGAGCAGATCGAGTCGGAGATGACGCTACCGGGATTCACAGCCAGCCGCCGCCTGCCAGATTCCCACCGCGCACGCTAGAGCCGACTGCGAACGATGCCGGCCTCACGCACACACCTCTGGCCACCCCCAACCACGCCGGTGAGTGGGGGCAACCTCGGTGCGCGCCCACCGCCGCTCAGGGCCGCCAGGCCAGCGCCCGAGCCCACACCATCTGGAGGGGAACCGATCTGGGGTGGGGGCCCCAGATCAGCCGCCGCCAGCCGCCATGGCCGTCCTCACGTTGCCCCCGCAGTCGTGGAGGCATAACCGCCGCCGGAATCCGATCGGGCCACCGCCCCATCACGCCCACTCCGCCTCCATGTCGGGCGACCAGGTCTGCCATGACGTTTCGGCCAGTGGATCCCCTCGCGAGGAGAGGAGGAAGGTCCGCCGCCCGCCGTCCGCCAGGCGAGCTTCGCTCACCGGCCTCCTCCGGCGGCGACGGGGAATCATGGGGGGTGGGAGGGCCTAGAGGCGACGGCGGCTAGGGCGCCCAAGCCGCCCCCTGGAGGCGACACGAGTGCTAGGAAATGCTAGATCTAAATACACAAATATCTCCATTCTAAAATGAGTAGATAAAACGGCTGCAACATCGGTTTTCTACACAAATATCTACTAATGTTTAGTTGCCCACAAGTAAATTATTGTTTCAAGTGCTTATTTATTGGGGCGTGTTACGTGTTCGCCGGCTGATCTTTTAAAAAGATCAGACGGATAGCGAGCCGTCAGATTTACCGCATCGGCCGAGCGTGTCTCCGCTACCGCAACATAGGTCTTGTTGCGAAATTATTTTTATAACATAGGTCTTGTTGCGGAATTTTTTTACAACAATAGTTTTGTTGCATTTTTTTTGCAACTGAGGTTTTGTTGCAAATTTTTTTGTAACCGAGGTCTTGTTACACAAAAACTTCCCAAGAAGAGTTTTGTTGCAAAACGTAGACAAAGCATTGCAACACGGGATATGTTTCAGAAGCATAGCTCTTGTTGCAGAATTGAGTTTAAGAAAGAATAGTGTGAGAGCCCTTAATTGGATGCGTGTCACGCAAGGAAGACGGCGGACGCGGCCGTTGTGATCCGCCGGGTGATGGTAAGTGTTTCCCTATTGAATAAATATTTCTATAAATATTGAGGCACAGCTGCAGATGGTTGAATCACAGTCAGATGGATAAATATTTCAATTATTATTTTTTCCGCAAAAAAAGAGACAAGGAGAGGCAAACTTATTTTATTTTATTTCCACCTCCTGTCAGAAAACGTTGTATATGTTTTTTGTGGGTAAAAACGCTGTATATATTAAACAGATGGATGAACTATCTTTCCAAAAAAAACTGTTACAAAATACAAAAAAAAACTGTTAGTACGTGATAAATTTGGAGTATTTATCTCTCAAAAGGGAAGTAATAAATTTGCTTGGCAGGAGTTTTTAGCCGAGTAATTTCCCAATACTATATTGTTTCCAATTATACATAGCCTCACGTGTGTATATATATATATATATAGATATATATATATATAGAGAGAGAGAGAATATTTTTCGCCATTATTGCATAGATCTTTGTCTTCGATCGTACTAAAAGGCTTCCATTTTACTGCAATCAATTGCTTGAGCGGAAGGATTCCAGAACGAGAGAGATGCCTTTCTAAAGGTCGAATCCGGCCGTTAAATTGCTGTTCCCAGCACTAAAAGATTCCAAAGATAATTTAAGCACAAGGCGGTTCATGAACAGATGCCAAAATAGAAAAGGATTGCATCCTCACTTGCCTTGCATGATGCATGCGTGCGAGAACCAAGAAAAGGAGCAGGTGTTTCTGTCCGTGCATGCGAGGGCCCCTGGTCTAATCCGACGGTCCAGATTTACCGCTGGACTCTATATAATGCCTACCAAACCCAGGCCATCCTTGCACCCAACTCACCCGACCCTAGAGATCCATAGCAACCAAGGGTCGACGCATATCTACTCCTAGTTGGCTTATAGTTTCATATATACACATACTTTGGGTTGGGATGTTTTAGTGTAAGAATGTAATGTGCATGGGGGTGGTAAAGTCGACGAAGGGCAAGCAGATGGAAGTAGAATGGCGAAAAAGAAGAGCTCCCTTCGATCCAATCCAGGAGGGGAGGTGGTCGGATGCAGCTGCCGGTTCATGGATACCTTTCCGGTGCATGCAGCGCTGTTGAGCCTGCGCACCTGTATAGGTTTTGCATGACCCGGGAGATGAACCTACCAGCATCTTTCCCTCGTGCTTGGATTGAAGGGAGCTCTCTCTCTCTCTCTCTCTCTCTCTCTCTTCGTGCTTGGATTGAAGGGAGCTCTCTCTCTCTCTCTCTCTCTCTCTCTCTTCGTGCTTGGATTGAAGGGAGCTCTCTCTCTCTCTCTCGGATCTGTCGGATCTGTCAAATATGTTGTTCAGTTTGCACCTAACTCCTTGTTTCCTCTTAATTATTTGCAGCTGTAAACACACTAAAGGATCGATGGCGCAAGCGGGTATGCAGGTTTCTAACAAGAAAATCAAATCACTATGCTTGTATGTATGCAACCAGCGTGTAGTGTTTCTCTTCTTTTCTCCCCTTCTAGAAGAAACATGTGTAATATCCTGCGGGCTCTGGTTTGTCATACAATTGTGTTACGAGAGTTCTATTCTCCCAGCTAGAAATTTTGTGGCCCGTATCCTTTTTATGTTTGAAAATATTTGTAGGGGTATCTTTTCTTTGGCAAGTTTTTCTGTCCTCGACGAAGATCAGACCAGACGTCAGCTAGCTATGTTTACCTTTTGTTAGGATGGTGCTCATTTATGGCGTACTTTATATTCATCAAACTTATTTATTTTACGCAAAACGTATATTCCTCCATCTGGAGGGCATGTCATACGAAAGAATAAGAAGAAACGATCTACGAGTACATCATAAAACCTTAAAACGAGTCACGGATCGATCTTGGGAGTGTTTTATGGATTTGGGTCCTACGTAGTTAATAGGCAGTACAGTAGCATTTTTGGCGTATGCCGCACTCGAGGGAAGCATCTGGACAAGAAGATGACACGTTACGTCAATGGTGGACAAGTGTACTGCACACGGTAGCGACCCTGCCCTTCAATTCTTTCACATGCATGCACGCGTCAACGTCAATATTGAGTTATTGCGTGTAGGCTCCCGTCACGTCCGGCGCTATCTATTGACGACGGGCTCCTTCACCTGGCCAGCATGCATCATGTCCATCCACTGAGCGTCAACTCGTGATTGGTACAGAACGTTCACTCGCACAAAGAAAATGTAAAAAATGTCACAAAAGAGCTGTAATCAACAGTACAAACAACAAACACGCAAATAGAAAAGAAAACGTTGGGGCCCGGTTAGAAAAAGAGTACTTTAGCTGACGGTAACAGCATGATCAAGATTACTAACAGGATAGACAAATGAAGAGATTAAATGATTTTCTTGTTCCATTGCAATTGCGATGTGGAGACCCAAGTTGCTCATTTCAAATTTTAAGATGAGAGTGTCTTAAAATTAATTTATATGCCACATGTAGTGCAAATAAAATCTTACAATTGTTGATTATATTAACAGTTAAGTTGTGACCAACATAATTGTCAATAATTTTTTAATTTTCTCATACCATGACAATAAAGGAGAAAAAAATATTGTACACGCAACAGCATTGAGTATGAATAGAATCATCTCTGAGGAAGATGTTCATATACTATTGTGAAAGCTTTGAAGAGATATCTTTCCCCCAGCAGACACTTTCTGATACAATTAATCACATGTTTGATTTCTCGACTTAATGCATGGTATTGACGGCAACTTAATTAATGAGTGCATTCATACATAAACATGTATCAGTGGGGTCCGCCCATAAATAATACTCCCTTTATTTCATAATGTAGTGTTTCCTCTATCCTCGTGCTTCAACTTTGACCGTAAATTTAACTATCAAGACCACAGTCAGTCTCGTTGGTTAAATTTATGGTCAAAGTTAGACCTCGGAAAACGCGGGCGCATTATATTTTGGAATGGAGGGAGTAACTTGTCATGATGGGCAGACGTTTACCACTTGTACACAACTTAGCAACAATGCTGATGGGCACCTAGCCCAATGGCTGGGGAGCGGCTGTGCCTCCTACCGCCCAGGGACGAACCATGATTCTCACATCTATGTTAATTAAAAAGCCACATGGGTCACTAATAATGTTGCCCAGGAAAAAAAATGATGTTGTCATGGCAGCATTTTTTTACTGTCTTGACAGCGGTTTTTGTTGTCGTGACAGCGTTTTACACGTGGCATTATTTTACATTGCATTACATAGAAAAACTGATGTATAAATATTCAAACCTGCATTCAGGAGAAGCGCGAAGACCGATACCACAAGGACTAGCGCACCGTCTACTCTGAAATCGAAGATCCGCTAGCACAAAACCCTAACTAACCACCTCACCCTCCTGGGGTATGGTGGTTAGACTACCCTCCAGCCACATCCGGTTCCTCTCCTCCTAGGCCGCCTCGACAAAGATGCACATTGCGAGCTCTTGGAATCGCAACTCTGCTATCTTCTACTCTCCTCGTTCCTTTATGTAAGGTTGTATTATTTTAATAGCGGTAATACATATAATTGAGAAGAAATTTTAACCAAAAATACCATTAATTAATTAGGTAGTTAGTAGCTTAATTAGCAGCAACTAAATAACCAGCCACCTAATAAAAGGCAACTGAATCTCGCCGCACCATAATAAAATGAATCCGTGGGTTGGGAGAGAGAAATGTGAGTGCATGCAATCAGGGAGAGAGAGATTATATTTTTACTACATTCCTATTAGGGTCTACGCACTACTTTTGTATGAAAGGCATGTACTGGATGGTGGAAGGGCACGCACGAAAAACTGAGAGGAAAAAAGATATACACCTTACATTGTGGATTTTTTGAAAAAAGCAAATACACCTTATATAAAGAAACAGAGGGAGTACATTGTTGTTGTGTGTGCCTCTAGTACCCTCTTTGTGATTTTGGAGTATTGATGACCAAAGTGTTTAAGGTACTAATGTGTTTGTGAGTGTACATAGGTGAAAGTCCTTGAAGGTCTGTTTTAAGCGATGAATGGGACCCCTAAAAATATGAAGGAAACATTGAAGAGTTCGGTGCACCCTTTTTGAAGAATTAGCCGAATAACCGGAGCGTGAAGACTTAGATCTTTTGCAGTTCTTTTGTTCTTCTTTGAGTCATAGGGCAATTGGTACTGTTAAGGGGGTTTCGGTGTACGAAGAAAATATTTTTGAAATATGCTTGGAGGTGCAGAAAACCATCAGTGTGTCCTTGGTAGGATGGCAAGCGTAGCCAGAAGTATAAGAGGGGAGTTTGCACGGGTTTTTTTACCCATGTCTAGGTCCTCGTGGTTGAGGTAACACCCTACTCTATTTTGTTTTAGAATGATGTGAAAGCACTTCTTGCGAGGGGGTTACAAGTGGATGATGATGATGACTACCGAAGTCTCTTTCTAATGGAATAGATGCTTTGAGCTACCCCTAGCCTCGCTTATAGAGGGGCGAATGGCTACAATTTATAGGGTATCTAACCGATCTAGCTGCGAGGGCTTCTTGGCTTGCACGCCAAGATGATGCTTCCTCTCCAAGTCGGGTCCTTGGACTCCGCACCAGGATAGAACTGGCATCAGGCCCTCTGGGCCCTGAGATTGTGAAAGTGCGTTAAGTCTACTAGAGGGGGGTGAATAGGCGATTTTTAAGAATTCTTCACTAAGGAATTTCAGGGTGAGGAAATTCTTAAGAGAAGAACTACTTGCAGCGGAATAAGTAGTCAGATGTAAACATAACTGAACATAAGCATGGTCTTCATGATGAAAGGAAAACAAGTACAGAATACAGAAAGCGTAAACACAGGATAAAACAGGATGAAGACAAACAGACTGAAGAAATTGAACTGAGGAAATTGAGAAAATCTTCAGTCAAAGTCTTTAAACAGATATGAACAAGCACATAACACGGTAATGAGGAAATGGAAGGGTTGAGGAAATAGAACCAGTAGGCTTGGTTAAGACAATGATTTGGTAGACCAGTTCCAACTGTTGTGATAGTTGTACGTCTGGTTAGGGTGGCTAGGTATTCAAACCTGAGGACACACAGTCCCGAACACCCAGTCCTGAACACGCAGTTTAGGACACTTAGTGCTCATCGTATTCCCCTTGAGCTAAGGTCACACAGATCTCTCCCAATCACTCGTGGTAAGTCTTCAGATGACTTCCAAACCTTCACAGACTCGGTCCCTCGGCGATCCACAATTTCCTCTTGGATGCTCTAGACCATGACGCCTAACCATCTGGAAGATGCACAGTCTTCAAAGGTAACAAGCGTCGGATCCACGCAGGATCAATCTCTTCAGTGATGCTCAATCACTTTGGGTTTGTAGGTATATGCGTTTGGGTTTTCCTCACTTGATGATTTTCGCTCAAAATCCTCGGAGGATGGGATGCTCTCAAATGACAAGTGTCAGTTTCTCTCGGAGCAGCCAACCAGCTAGTGGTTGTAGGGTGCGGCTATTTATAGCCTAGGGAGCAGCCCGACATGATAAGACATAAATGCCCTTCAATGATATGACCGTTAGGTGTGAAGATATTTTGGGACAGCTCGCGCGTAGCACAACAATGGCCGGAAATTTGACTATCAAATTCCTCAGGGATATCATGTTCCTCACTTGTAGGCAATCCGCACTGGCGAATTCCTAACTCCTCAGTTAGGACAAATTCCTCAGAGACCAGAAGAGCTCCGTCTCTGTCACTGAAGAAATTGACTGAACTTCATGAGATTTCCAATGGCTTCACTCGAAGGGATTGGTAGGTGTAGGATTTTGAGTTGAGCATCACTTGGAAACTTTTCCTTAGTATTTCCTCGACCCCCTTTAACAGTACAGTGTTTCCTATGACTCAAGAAAGAGAAAATGAAACTACGAAAACAAAAGTCTTGACGCTTCATGTTCCTCGAATGAATACCAAATCTTCATGGGCACATCAATTTCTTCACTTTCAAAGTCTTCAGAAAGTCTTCATTCGAAGAACTTCATATTTAGGGGTTGTCTTTCTCTGTAAATATCAAACTCCTCATAGACTTATAGACTTGACTACACTCACAAACGCATCAGTCCCTTAACCTATAAGTCTTCAATACACCAAAATCAGTAAGGGGCACTAGATGCACTTACAATCTCCCCCTTTTTGGTGATTGATGAAAATATAGGTTAAGTTTTCAACGGGGATAAACAAATTGTCAGTGTTCTGGGAACGGGGGCCCCCAGACTTGCCTGCCTGCAGCCCGCAGCGTGGCTCCACCAGCGGTCCTGTATGGCCCATCTTCACCAACAAACATTCAAGACCCTCATGAGGGGCCAAGTCTCGCGAGGCGGACGACGCAAGACCTCCTCAGGGGCGGTCTCACCATGCTGTCTCGCGAGGGGCTGAGAGATCAAGGCAAGGGACACCTCGCAAGGTTCGTGTGATGCAAGCTATGACGACTGGAGCCAGGCAGGCGCCAGCGCGCGCAGTGTACTCATTTCCTCTTTGGTGCTAAAGGGGCAAGCGCAGACGAGGAGTTACGAGGCATCAGGAAAAGGTTTACATATCGGTGCAACAAGACCAAGACCAGAAGGACGGCAGGACGTAGGCCACCGTGGAGCCGAAGACGGCGTCACCACCAGAGCCTTTGGCAGGCGAAGACTACTTTTGTCAAGATAGCTTGTACTAGTTGTCTCCCTTCGAATTCGGCCGTTATGGGATCCCTTCCGCTCAATATTTGGGAAGAGGACCATGGCCTCTATAAATAGGACTAGCCACCACCGTAGGGAGGCCGGTATCGGATCCATATCATCCCCAACCACTCAAGTTCACTAAGCACAAGAACACCTCTCCTCGCGAGGTTGTTCTTCTCTTGTAATTGTTCATCCTCGACCCAAGAGGCAATCCACCACACCACACTGGAGTAGGGTATTACACCTCAACGGTGGCCCGAACCAGTATAAATCTTGGCCTCATGTTCTTTGGGATCGTCGAGCATGCGAGCTAGAGAGGGGAGAGATCTTTGTGCGCACCCCAGTGTTCGAACCTCAAGGGTTTTGCCGGAACCCAAAATCTGACATTTGGCATGCCAGGTAGGGGTGCGCTGAAGCTTTCCTCTTCGTCGATCCGCATTTCACCACTCCACCAAGTTCATGGCCGACGCTCGTCGGGCCCGTGCTGAGCGCCGGGCCGGTCTCGCCACCCGTGTCGCTTATACAGCCCCTGTCGGCGGACCAACCCGCCGTTCTCCGTCACCCGCCGCTAATGCCGCCACCGACCCGGTGGCAAACGAGCAGCAAGCCTCTTCACTACACCCCTCTGTGCGGCGAGACGGTCGCACCGCCACCCCGTCGCTGACTCCGGCCGTCTCATCGTCTCACGCTCACCACGCCCCACGGACACGCAGGCCGTGCTGCTCATGGCATGCGAGCACCTACGCTACCACCCGGTTGACGACCTCTACGATGACCGGTTGGACCGCATCGCCGAGCTCGTCAGTGCCGCGGGGGGCTCTCATGCACCATCCCTCTCGTTGCCTCGCCCGCCCCCGGTTGCGGGCGATGTGGCTCACGGAGCGCCCCTGCCCCCTCAGCACCAAGATGGTGCCCTCGCGCCGAGGCGCGCGGCTCATGGAGCGCCTCAGCCTCCCCCGCGTCAAGACAGCGTCCTCGCTCCAAGATGTGCGGCCCAGCGGCGTGATCCGCCGCGTCGTATGCCCGTGCATGAAGAAAGAAGTTGCCAGGAGGTTCCCTGTCCACAAGAAGATGCTCCACCGCTTCCAGCACCACCACGTTAGGATCGCTTGCTGCGGCAGGGCCATGTGCCACTTGCCGTGGCGGCACAGGGACGCCAAGGTCAAGCTCCTCCTCCACGACGGGCCCCGGTGGCCACGGCGGGCTGCCGCGCCTTCACTCCTAAGCTGCGTAGCGTCGTCTGGCCGAGAAAGTTCAAGCCGGATCTGCCTCCTCGCTATGAAGGCACCCCCGACCCTGTGGAGTTCTTGTAGCTCTACGAGCTGAGCATTGAGGCGGCAAACATCGACGAAAAGGTCATGGCGAACCGGTTTCCCATGGCTCTCAAGGACGGCGCCCGCTCATGGCTCCTAAACCTGCCCCCAGACTCGATTTCTTCCTGGGATGAGATGCGCAACCACTTCATCGCCAACTTCCAGGGCACTCGCGACCGCCCCCGGTCGCGGGTGACCTGCGCCGCATCAAGCAACAACCGAGAGAAACCCTGCAGAAGTACATCCAGCGCTTCAACAACGCGCGTATCAAGATCCCCAAGGTGACGGACGAGGCCATCATCTCAGCGTTTTCTGATGGCGTCCGCGACATAAAGAAGGAGGAGCTCGCCATCCATGAGGAGTTGTGCATGACCTTGGAGCTGTTCAACATAGCAACCAAGTGTGCAAGAGCTGAGGAGGGGCGTCTCTCCCTCCTCGAGCTCCCTGCTGCGGATCCAGAGAAGAAGAAGGCCACGGTCAAGGATGTGAAGCGCAAAGGAATGGCCGTACTCGCGGCGGAACCAGACACCAAGCGCGGCCAAGATCTTCCTGAGTCGTCCAAGGGCGGCCATACATTCTGCGCCTTCCACAATGTGCACACGCACAACACCAACGATTGTCAAGAGCTCAGGACCATTTGAGATGGACGCTTCGGTCGACGCCCCGAGCGCAACGACTGGGCTACGGCCGAGGAGGTGGACGAGGTGGAGGACGTTGGGACGACCGTGGGCCCCGCCATGAGTGGCACGACCAGTGTTGCGAGGATCGTTGGCAGGACCAGCCTCGTGAGGGCGCCTGGAGGGACCAGCCTCGCGAGGACCGTCCTCAGGGCAACCCTGGTCTCCCTCTGCCGCTGCCGCCAAGAAGGAACAACGACCACCAGCAAGACGAAGGAGCTAGGGGCTTCCAGGAGCAGCGCGCCATCGCCTGCATCTTGGGTGGCGCTCAGGCCCCAGACTCCCAGCGCATCTTCAAGCAGTTCTCTTGCGAAGTGAATGTAGCCCTCCCCAAGCTCGAGGCTACGCGACTGCTTAGGTGGTCCAAGTACGTCATCAACTTTAGCTCGGCGGTCCAGCTCAAATGCGCGGCAACCGCTGGCGTCCTCCCGATGCTCTGTTCACTCGTCATCAGTAATGTCCAAGTCACCAAGACCCTCATCGACGGCAGCGCAGGACTCAGTGTCCTGTCCGACGAGATGTTCGACAGCCTTCAAGTGCCATACGATCAGCTCCAGCCCACCAAGCCTTTCTCAGGAGTGACAGACGGCTCCACCACCCCGATAGGGCAAGTTCGCCTCTCTGTCACCTTCGGTCAGCGCACTACCACACCGGGCTCGTCAACTTCGATGTCGCCCACATCCGCCTGCCGTACAATGCCATCCTCAGGTACCCAGCACTGGCCAAATTCATGGCAGTCACCCACCATGGCTACAACGTCCTCAAGATGCCGGGAAGCGGCGGAATCATCATGGTCCCATGCGAAGAAAGAGACGCGGTGTGCTCCCTCGAGCGCGCCTTCCAAGCTGCATCAATCGAAGACCCTTATAGCGCGGGTGCGCAATACCCTCCTGAAACCAACCCCAAGAAGAAGAAGCAGATACTCCGCACCGGGCCTCAGGGGATCGGCACCTCCAGCGGCCCACTTCAGGATCTGCGCCAGCGCCTGGGGCACCTCCCTCCCTCGCATAGGGAGGCGCGCCCGGCGCCCTCCTTGGGCAGGGCTCGAGGGCTCTCTTCTGGAGGGCCTTGGACCTGGCCAACATCACGAGGGAGGCGCTCAGGCACCACGTGGAGGCGCGCTTCATGGCACCTTTCCCTCAGGAGGACACCGGGAGAGGAGCGCCCGACGCTCAGGAGTTCATCACCAAGGCATCTCAGGAGCTTCAGGAAGCAAGGGCAATATGCGGCGATCGCCTCCCACCTAGCACTGCTCCCCACTCAGGCGAGGGTGGTGAGCTGTGCGTCCGCATCGACATCCCAGGGCTCAACAGGGCCACATCTTAGGAGCGCTTCTGGCCTTCGCATGCTGGACGGTGTGAGGGTCCACCTCACAGCTATGTTCGCATGCCGTTCGGCCTGCCGAGCGTAGCGGCCGCCTTCCAGCGCAACCTGCGGAGCACCCTGGTGGGTCAGGAGGCCAGGCACCACGCGGTCCTCGCGAAGATGGAGACGGTCCTCGGGAGGCCACCTGAGCCTCCACAGTCTCCCGAGGTTCAGGGTCTCGGCGGCTCTTGAGAAGTGACTTCTTCGCTACGTGTCTTCAGCTACCCCAACACTCCTTCGGCAACCAAACCAGGTGACATTTTTCCAAGTTCATTCAGCTGGGAGCGCCCCCTGGGCTGCATCATCCCCAGGCCGCGTGGGTCCGTCCCTGTAGCATGTATCTGCTTGCATCTTTAGTTCACCCTGCTGGGGGCACCCCTCGGGCTACATTAACCCCAGGCCACTCAGCTCCGACCCAGTGGCATGTATCGTTCTCGCGTTTACCTAAGCTAGTTGCTTTTCATGCGTAATCTATCTATGTATATCATTTTCTTGATTGTCACCCACCATGGGAGCCACGCGTCGATTGTCTTTCTTCAGGATCCTTCGCATAAGAAGGCTAGGCACGGCGTCTGTGCTTGGGCCCGTCCCTGCACCGCCAATAAATCCAACGGTTGAGCTCTATCTGGCGGCCCAGCCCCGTTCACGTCACCTCCTGGGGTCGTTGGTGCTTGGCCTTCTCGTGCGATAGCCTCAGGAAATTCATTCGGCACAGGTTGTCTAACCACCTCGCAGGAACGCCACAGCCATCAAGAACTAAGACCAGGCGCAACCCGCCTTGAGGTAGGGCCTCGTGAGTCCCGTGCTGGCTCATGAGTGCCCAGACACACCTTGTCTAGCCCTGCCATGCAAGACACGTGTCAGGGTGGGGCTATACACACCCTAGGGGTTCTCCGCAGTAGGGAGTCCCCTCCCACGTGCTAGTGACGGACCAGCAATCACCATGGCAATTTGCGCCCTTCCTCGCGCTAACTTGTAGGAACTTCCTGAGGACTACAGCGGGTGGTACCGCGGACTACCTCTCTTGTCCCATGCAATTCGCTTGCGCGTTAAAAGGGGGGCTCCTGAGCATCACGACTCAGGAGCTCTTACTGGCTCTCCAGCCCTCACCCCCGGGCCTTGACCACGGCACCGCGACCTGGCATACCAGCGGCGGCTGAGCTTGCTCGAGGGCCGGGACCTGAGGACGTAGAGCACCAGGAAGAGCATGGAGAAGAGGGGGAGGCTCACACGTGCCTAACCTAGCTACCCAGCAGCGGCCGATGCCCAAGTCTAGTACAACACGAGAAACCAGCTCCGGAATGCCAAGATAAGAATCGTACCTGGACCGACCCAGTGCTACGGCATAAGATTCTCGCCTTTTCGCTGCCCTGCTGTGGCAACGTCGCCTCCCTTTCCCATCCTCAGGTAGCTTCTTGCACGCTAAAGGGGACCTCTTGAGCATCGCGCCTCAGGAGATCTTACTGGACGTCAGGCCGCTCACCTCCTGGCCTTGACTATGGCATCGCGACCTGGCATACCAACGACGACTGCAGCCCGCCTGGGGACCGGGACCTGCCAGCGTAGAGCACCAAGCCGCTGCGGGATTGGAAAGGGGAAACCGAGCCTCAGCAGGACATGCGCTCGCAAATTATCATGAAAAGGATAATATCAGGAAAATATATTACAGATCCTTTACACACACCCACGGGGTCCGTTCTGATTCCTCGCAGGAAACAAAAGAAAGGAGTTCCTAGGAGCTCTATCTATGCGCGCCGAACAGCGCCAATGCCATCATCAACAATGGGCCACAAGAGGCCGGCGCCAACCCCATCCAGATCAGCGACGGCGGCGGACAGACGATGCGGCCTTGCTCTGAGCGCGGCGAGAGCTCGGGGGCATGTAGTTGTCGTTGCTTGTCTCCGGAGACTCGACGAGCTCGGGAGAGTCGCTGGTGTTGGGGAACGTAGTAATTTCAAAAAAAATTCCTACGCACACGCAAGATCATGGTGATGCATAGCAACGAGAGAGGAGAGTATCGTCCATGTACCCTCGTAGACCGTAAGCGGAAGCGGTATGAGAACGTGGTTGATGTAGTCGTACGTCTTCACGATCTGACTGATCCAAGTACCGAACGTATGGCACCTTGATGTCTACTACACAACCTTCTTCTTGTAGACATTGTTGGGCCTCCAAGTGCAGAGGTTTGTAGGACAGTAGCAAATTTTCCTCAAGTGGATGACCTAAGGTTTATCAGTCCGTAGGAGGCGTAGGATGAAGATGGTCTCTCTCAAGTAACCCTTCAACCAAATAACAAAGAGTCTCTTGTGTCCCCAACACACCCAATACAATGGTAAATTGTATAGGTGCACTAGTTCGGCGAAGAGATGGTGATACAAGTGGTATATGGATGGTAGATAAAGGTTTTTGTAATTTGAAAATATAAAAACAGCAAGGTAACTAATGATAAAAGTGAGCACAAACAGTATTGCAATGCTAGGAAACAAGGCCTAGGGTTCATACTTTCACTAGTGCAAGTCCTCTCAACAATAATAACATAATTGGATCACATAACTATCCCTCAACATGCAACAAAGAGTCACTCCAAAGTCACTAATAGCGGAGAACGAACGAAGAGATTATGGTAGGGTATGAAACCACCTCAAAGTTATTCTTTCCAATCAATCCGTTGGGCTATTCCTATAAGTGTCACAAACAGCCCTAGAGTTCGTACTAGAATAACACCTTAAGACACAAATCAACCAAAACCCTAATGTCACCTAGATACTCCAATGTCACCACAAGTATCCGTGGGTATGATTATACAATATGCATCACACAATCGCAGATTCATCTATTCAACCAACACATAGAACCTCAAGGAGTGCCCCAAAGTTTCTACCAGAGAATCACGACGAAAACGTGTGCCAACCCCTATGCATAGGTTCATGGGCAGAACCCGCAAGTTGATCACCAAAACATACATCAAGTGAATCACGTGGTATCCCATTGTCACCACAGATACGCACGGCAAGACATACATCAAGTGTTCTCAAATCTTTAAAGACTCAATCCGATAAGATAGCTTCAAAGGGGAAACTCAATCCATTACAAGAGAGTAGAGGGGGGAGAAAACATCATAAGATCCAACTATAACAGCAAAGCTCGCGATACATCAAGATCGTGCCACCTCAAGAACACGAGAGAGAGAGAGATCAAACACATAGCTACTGGTACATACCCTCAGCCCCGAGGGAGAACTACTCCCTCCTCATCATGGAGAGCACCGGGATGATGAAGATGGCCACCGGAGAGGGATTCCCCCTCCGGCAGGGTGCCGGAACGGGTCTAGATTGGCTTTCGGTGGCTACGGAGGCTTCTGGCGGCGGAACTCCCGATCTATTGTGCTCCCTGGTCGTTTTAGGGTATATGGAGATATATAGGTGGAAGAAGTACGTCAGGGGAGCCACGAGGGGCCCACGAGGGTGGAGGGCGGAGACATATCAGCATCCCCAAGCTGAATTCCTGCTCGTCCTCGAGTAGGTAAATGATAAAAACAGAATTTTTGATGTGGAATGCTACCTAATATATTTATCCATGTAGTTCTCTTATTGTGGCAAGAATATTCAGATCCATAAGATTCAAGACAAAAGTTTAATATTGACATAAAAATAATAATACTTCAAGCATACTAACAAAGAAATTATGTCTTCTCAAAATAACCTGGCCAAAGAAACCTATCCCTACAAAATCATATAGTCTGGCTATGCTCCATCTTCACCACACAAAGTATTTAAATCATGCACAACCCCGATGACAAGCCAAGCAATTGTTTCATACTTTTGGTGTTCTCAAACTTTTTCAATCTTCACGCAATACATGAGCGTGAGCCATGGATATAGCACTATAGGTGGAATAGAATGGTGGTTGTGGAGAAGACAAAAAGGAGAAGATAGTCTCACATCAACTAGGCGTATCAATGGGCTATGGAGATGCCCATCAATAGATATCAATGTGAGTGAGTAGGGATTGCCATGCAATGGATGCACTAGAGCTATAAATGTATGAAAGCTCAACAAAATAAACTAGTGGGTGTGCATCCAACTCGCTTGCTTATGAAGACCTAGGGCATTTTGAGGAAGCCCATCATTGGAATATACAAGACAAGTTCTATAATGAAAGATTCCCACTAGTATATGAAAGTGACAACATAGGAGACTCTCTATTATGAAGATCATGGTGCTACTTTGAAGCACAAGTGTGGTAAAAGGATAGTATTCTCTATTTTTCTCTTTTTTATTTTTTATTTGGGCCTTTTCTCTTTTTTATGGCGTATTTTTTATTTTTTTATTTTTTGTCCGGAGTCTCATCCCGACTTATGGGGGAATCATAGTCTCCATCATCCTTTCCTCACTCGGACAATGCTCTAATAATGATGATCATCACACTTTTATTGACTTACAACTCAAGAATTACAACTCGATACCTAGAACAAAATATGACTCTATATGAATGCCTCCAGCGGTGTACCAGGATGTGCAATGACTCAAGAGTGACATGTATGGAAGAATTATGAACGGTGGCTTTGCCACAAATACGATGTCAACTACATGATCATGCAAAGCAGTATGACAATGATGGAGCGTGTCATAATAAGCGGAACGGTGGTAAGTTGCATGGCAATATATCTCGGAGTGGCTATGGAAATGCCATAATAGGTAGGTATGGTGTCTATTTTGAGGAATGCATATGGTGGATTTATGGTACCGGCGAAAGCTGCGGGGTACTAGAGAGGCTAGCAATGGTGGAAGGGTGAGAGTGTGTATAATCCATGGACTCAACATTAGTCATAAAGAACTCACATACTTATTGCAAAAATCTATTAGTTATCAAAACAAAGTACTATGCGCATGCTCCTAGGGGGATAGATTGGTAGGAAAAGACCATCGCTCGTCCCCGACCGCCACTCATAAGGAAGACAATCAATAAATAAATCATGCTCCGACTTCATCACATAATGGTTCACCATACGTGCATGCTACGGGAATCATAAACTTCAACACAAGCATTTATCAAATTCACAACTACTCAACTAGCATGACTCTAATATCACCATCTTCATATCTCAAAATAATCATCAAGTATCAAACTTCTCTTAGTATTCAATGCACTTTATATGAATTTTTTTTATTATATCCCTCTTGGATGCCCATCATATTAGGACTAATTTCATAACCAAAGAAAATTACCATGCTGTTTAGGACTATCAAAATAATATAAGTGATGCATGAGAGTTCATCTATTTCTATAAAATAAAACCACCACCGT
The DNA here is from genome assembly GCA_034509565.1 of Triticum monococcum. Classification (NCBI taxonomy): domain Eukaryota; kingdom Viridiplantae; phylum Streptophyta; class Magnoliopsida; order Poales; family Poaceae; genus Triticum; species Triticum monococcum. Next base: position 152,216,544 of record CM067843.1, on the reverse strand, counting down.
GCTCTAAAAAGATATAAGTGAAGTAGTAGAGCAAATGACAAACTACTCCGAAAGATATAAGTGAAGATCAATGAGTAGTCGAATAATTATGCAACTATGTGAAGACTCTCTAACATTAAAGAATTTCAGATCTTGGTATTTTATTCACACAGCACGCAAAGCAAAAGAAAATGACATTCTAAGAATAGCAAACATCATGTGAAGAAGCAAAAACTTAGGATCAACCGAAACTAATCGATAGTTGTTGAAGAAGAAAGGTGGGATGCCAACCGGGGCATCCCCAAGCTTAGAAGCTTGATACTTCTTGAAATATTATCTTGTGATGCCTTTAGCATCCCCAATCTTGAGCTTTTGTGCCTCCTTAATTCCTCTCATATCACGGTCTCCCGAAATCTCAAAAGCTTCATCCACACAAAACTCAACAAGGACTCGTGAGATAAGTTAGTATAAACCATTAACAAAACCTTATCATACTCTACTGTAGAAAATCACTAAAATTATTATTCAACATTGCATACTAAATGCCTCTGCATATTTAATAGTCCTATCCTCAAATAGAATCATTAAAGAAGCAAACATATGCAAACAATGCAAACATAACAGCAATCTACCTAAACAGGATAGTCTGTAAAGAGTGCGGCAATATCCATACTTCCCTAACTCCAAAAATTATGAAAGAAAATTCCCACTGTAGTAAATTTATCATAGCTTAATATGCAAAAGGTTTCAACATTTTATTACATTCTGACTTTTCTAGGGAATTATTGCAACAGCGGTAAACTTTCTGTTTTCAAACAGCAACATGAAGACTTGTAACATAGGCATAGTAAAGACTATCAATGCCAATTTTATTGAAATAAAAGATGCAGAACATTGTTCTAAATAACAGCAAGCAAATCCTAACAAAATAAATTGATGCTCCAAGCAAAACACATATCATGTGGTGAATAAAAATATAGCTCCAAATAAAGTTACCGATGGAAGTAGACGAAAGAGGGGATGCCTTCCGGGGCATCCCCAAGCTTAGGCTCTTGGTTGTACTATAATATTACTTTGGGGTGACTTGGGAATGCCCAAGCTTAGGATTTTTCCACTCCTTGTTCCATAATCCATCGAATCTTTACCCAAAAATTGAAAACTTCACAACACAAAACTTAACAGAAAACTCGTAAGCTCTGTTAGCGAAAGAAAACAAAATACTACTTCAAGGTACTGTAATGAACTCATTCTTTATTTATATCGGTGTTAAACCTACTGTATTTCAACTTCTCTATGATTTATAAACTCCTTTAATAGCCGTAGATTAATTAAAATAAGCAAACAACACACGAAAAACAGAATCTGTCAAAAACAGAACAGCCTGTAGTAATCTGTAACTAACGCAAACTTCTGGAACCCCAAAAATTCTAAAATAAATTGCTGAACCTGAGGAATTTATCTATTAATCATCTGAAAAATAATTAACTAAATATCACTTTCCAATAAACAATGGCAGCAATTCTCGTGAGCGCTAAAGTTCCTGTTTTTTACAGCAAGATCGCAAAGACTTTCCCCAAGTCTTCCCAACGGTTCTACTTGGCACAAACACTAATTAAAACATAAAACCACATCTAAACAGAGGCTAGATGAATTATTTATTACTAAACAGGAACAAAAAGCAAGGAACAAAACTAAAGTTGGGTTGCCTCCCAACAAGCGCTATCGTTTAACACCCCTAGCTAGGCATGATGATTTCAATGATGCTCACATAAAGGATAAGAATTGAAACGTAAAGAGAGAATCATGAATAATATGACTGGCACATTTAAGTCTAACCCACTTCCTATGCATAGGGATTTTGTGAGCAAACAACTTGTGGGAACAAGAATCAACTTGCATAGGAAGGTAAAACAAGCATAACTTCAAAATTTTAAGCACATAGAGAGGAAACTTGATATTATTGCAATTCCTACAAGCATAAGTTCCTCCCTCATAATAATTTTCAGTAGCTTGATGAATGAATTCAACAATATAACCAGCACCTAAAGCATTCTTTTCATGATCTACAAGCATAGAAAATTTACTACTCTCCACATAAGCAATTTTCTTCTCATGAATAATAGTGGGAGCAAACTCAACAAAATAACTATCATGTGATTGAAAATTAAGATCAAGATGACAAGTTTCATGGTTATCATTATTCTTTAAAGCATATGTGTCATCACAATAATCATCATAGATAGGAGGCATGCTTTCATCATAGTAAATTTTCTCATCAAAGCTTGGGGGACAAAAAATATCATCTTCATCAAACATAGATTCCCCAAGCTTGTGGTTTGCATATAATTAGCACCATAGGTATTCAAGGAATTCATACTAACAACATTGCAATCATGCTCATCATTCAAATATTTAGTGCCAAACATTCTAATGCATTCTTCTTCTAGCACTTGAGCACAATTATCGGAATCCTTATTCTCACGAAAGACATTAAAAAGATGAAGCATATGAGGCATCCTTAATTCCTTTTTTTGTAGTTTCCTTTTATAAACTAAACTAGTGATAAAACAAGAAACAAAAAGATTCAATTGCAAGATCTAAAGATATACCTTCAAGCGCTAACCTCCGCGGCAACGGCGCCAGAAAAGAGCTTGATGTCTACTACACAACCTTCTTCTTGTAGACGTTGTTGGGCCTCCAAGTGCAGAGGTTTGTAGGACTATAGCAAATTTCCCTCACGTCGATGACCTAAGGTTTATCAATCCATAGGAGGCGTAGGATGAAGATGGTCTCTCTCAAGCAACCCTGCAACCAAATAACAAAGAGTCTCTTTGTCGGAGTAATGGGCCACGGGTAGGCTAACCCAGGCCCAGAACCTTTCAAGACATTGAGGCAGACTGCGCCCCTCGAGACCCCAGGACGAAGAGCCACCTTCTGAGAGTCGGCGGCGAGGCGGTCGGCTGCCCACTCACGGCCGAGTCCTAGGACGACTTCAAGATGAGCCGACTCCTGGCTGGTGACTTCCAAAGAAGCCGGCCTTGGGGAGTCGGCCCGCGACGCCAACAACCCCCATGCCCCCATAAAGAGGGATGGGACGGGGAGTGGCTACAGTAAGGTCCACTCCCACCCCTTTTTCCAAGGGAAGGCGTGGCAACAGTACGTCGTACCCGCGAAGATCTCCGCGCGGAGAGCGACGGAAGGCGCGAAGAAGCTGGCCAGCATGAGACGCTTGTCAAAAGCCTACCGGCGTGAGATGGATCGCGCTGTGGGTGGTTCGCCAGCCCCAGCTGGGCCTAGCCGCCTTGGCGCGGTCCAGCAGCGCGGCGTGGCCATCGCCAACCTGTTTGGGGCAAGTCTCCCTGTGTACGCCACGCCTGCGGAGAACATTCAAGCCGCCCAGGCGGCGGCAGACGAGCTGGACAACTTCGAGGGCGAAGAGCGCCGCCTGATGATGGAGCGAGTGCAGCGACTCCTCGACGCGGCTGCCGTGCAGAATGAGGCCAACTGCCGCACGGAGGCGCCGCTGCGGCAAAACGACGACCTTCGCCGAGATCAAGGCGCGACGTCTCAGACGCCGACTGGCGGCGCCCGAGGAAGGAAAGACAAGGATCCGGCTGTCAGCCACAGTCGGACTCACATTACCATAGAGCGCGACCAAGATGGCCGCTCGAGAGCAGTGGAATGACGGGACGACTGTCCACCTCCTCCTCCTCGCAAGGAAAGGCGAGTCTCCCTGCCGCCTGTTGACCATCCGACTCTCGGCGACCGCCTTGGTCGCCGAGAGGGAGTCGGAGAAAACAACGCCCGCCACCGAATCGACCGACTTCATCGATCCTTGGCGCTGGAAGAAGAAGACGAGTTGGGTCCGCCTTGTTTCGGGCCCCACATTCGAGACGAGCCCTTTCCCAAAGGGTTCACGCTCCCAAAAGACACGCCCAAGTACACCGGCTCCGTGAAGCCGGAGGACTGGCTGATTGACTACTCCACGGCTGTCAACATAGCGAACGGCAACAAGCGTGTCGCCATAAAATGCGTTCCGCTCATGCTCCAGGGCACGGCCCGGACATGGCTGAACAGCCTAAAGCCCCGCAGCATCAACAGCTGGGTCGACTTCACCGAAGCATTCGTCCGCAACTTCACAAGCACGTACAAGCGTCCTCCCAAGCCTCGTCACCTTTCCTTGTGCATGCAAGGCCCCAACGAGTCGACTCGCTACTACCTCACGCGTTGGGCCGAGCTTTGGAACTCCTGCGAGGGCGTGCACGAGGTGCAGGCTATCAAGTACTTCACCGCCGGGGTGCAAAGAAGGCACCCTCCTCAAGCACAAGCTCCTCTGTGACGAGCCAGAAACCCTCAACGAGCTGCTGATCATAGCAGACAAGTATGCCACGGCCGACTCCTCCATGAAGGTGGACACTCAAGTTAGCGCAACTGGCAAAGTGGCCCCTCAGGCTCCAAGAACTCCGGCAGGAGACGCCAGTTGGCGGCAACAGCAGAACGACCACAAGCGCAAGGCCCCGCAACCGGCTTCCAGCAGTCGGCAAGTCGCAACAGTTGAAGACCAACAGCCGGATGGGCGGCCTCCACCCAAGCGACAGAAAGGTGGCAAGCCCAACTGGTTGCCGGCTTTCTCATATGAGCAGACTCTGGATGGTCCTTGCAAGTTCCATAGCGGCGCGAAGCCATCGAACCACACCACTCGGAAGTGCCATTGGCTCACCAGGATCGCCAAAGGAGATGACCTCCTACCTCCCCCGCCTGCTGGGCAGCCACCTCCGCCTCCGCCCCAGCAGCCGGCTGTCAGGCCAGTCGGCACAGTACAAGAGGAGTACCCCGAAGAGCACGGAGCCTACGTGATATTTACCAGCGTGGCTGATGATCGACGCAGCAGGCGGCTGCAGAGACAAGAGGTGAATGCAGTAGCATCAGAGACGCCAGAGTTCATGCACTGGTCCGAGAAGCCTATTAGCTGGAGCAGGCTGATCACCCAGAGGTGATGCCGAGTCTGGGCTCTTATGCCTTGGTCTTGGATGCCACCTTTGCCACGGATAGACGAGCTGCTCGTTTGTCGCGAGTTCTGATAGACGGAGGCAGCAGCATCAACATCCTGTACAAGGACACCATGGAGAAGTTAGGAATCAAGCAGAGACAGCTTCAGAACAGCCGAACTGTGTTCCACGACATTGTTCCTGGGCTTTCCTGCTTGCCAATCGGCAAGATCCTGATGGACGTCCTCTTTGGAGACAAAGATCACTTCCGCCGAGAGTTAGTTTGGTTTGAGGTGGTGGACCTCGAGAGCCCATACCATGCATTACTTGGCCGACCCGCCCTGGCCAAGTTCATGGCGGTCCCCCACTACGCCTACCTCAAAATGAAGATGCCTAGTTCCAGGGGGATTCTGACCGTAGTCGGTGACTACCGGAAGTCGTCTGCCTGCATGGCTGAGAGTAGTCGGTTGGCCGAGTCCCTGGTGATCGCGGCTGAGAAGTGGCTCCTTGACTGGGTTGTGGCGATGGCCGGGAAGTAGCTAGAGGTGTCGCCTAACCCAAAGGAGTCGGAGGCTGAGGGTTCGTTCAAGCCGGCCAAAGAGACAAAGAAGATACCCTTGGATCCAGTGCACCCAGAGAGGTACCATGTCGTAGGCACAAACCTCGACAGCAAATAGGAAGGCGAGCTTGTCGATTTCCTCCGTGAGAATCGGACATCTTCGCATGGTCCCCCAAAGACATGCCAGGTGTACCGACGGAATTCGCCGAGCACAAGTTACATGTCCGATCTGATGCAAAGCCGGTCAGGCAGCCCTTGCTCCACCTATCAGAAGAAAAGAGAAGAGTTGTTGGAGAAGAGATAGCCCGACTCCTGGCAGCCAGCTTCATTATGGAAGTATTCTTTCCAGAGTGGCTAGCCAACCCGGTCCTGGTACTGAAGAAGAACAAGCAATGGCGAATGTGTATTGACTACACAAGCCTCAATATGGCCTGCCCCAAGGACCCGTTTGCTTTACCAAGAATTGATCAGGTAATAGACTCCATAGCCGGATGCGAGCTGTTGAGCTTTTTGGATGCATATTCAGGATATCACCAGATCAAGCTGAACCCGGCTGACAGACTGAAGACCGCCTTCATCACGCCGTTTGGAGCCTTCTGCTACCTCACCATGACGTTCGGCTTGAGGAATGTCGGCGCCACCTTTTAGCGTTGCATGCAGAATTGCCTCCTCAAGCAACTCGGCAGAAATGCCCACGTCTACGTGGACGATGTGGTGGTGAAGACGGAAAAGCGTGGAACATTGCTGGAAGACCTCAAGGAGACCTTTGAGAACCCACGCCCATTCCAGATCAAGCTCAACCCTGAGAAGTGTGTCTTCAGAGTACCAGCCGGCCAACTCCTTGGCTTCCTGGTCTCTAAACGCGACATAGAGTGCAACCCTGTAAAGATCAAGGCCATTGAGAGGATGGAGGTACCCAGCCGACTGTTGGACATGCAAAAGTTCACCGGCTGCTTGGCATCCATCAGCCGATTCATCAGTCGGCTGGGCGAGAAAGCTCTCCCTTTATACCAGCTCATGAAGAAGACCACTTTTTTCGAGTGGAACCACAAGGCGGATGAAGCTTTTCTTCAGTTGAAGAAGATGCTGACTAGTCCACCCGTTCTGGCAGCTCCGACTCCTAAGGAACCTATGCTCCTGTACATCGCCGCCACCAGCCGGGTAGTCAGCACAGTCATTGTAGTGGAACGCAAGGAGGAAGGCAATGCACTACTTGTCCAAAGACCAGTATATTACCTGAGCGAAGTACTGTCGGCCTCCAAGCAGAACTACCCCCACTACCAGAAGATGTGCTATGGCGTGCACTTTGCCGCCAATAAATTGAAGCCTTACTTTCAAGAGCATCCAATCACCGTGGTCTGCACGGCCCCACTTGTCGAGATCATCAGAAGCCAAGATGCTTCTGGCCGAGTGGCCAAATGGGCCATAGAGCTGGCTCCCTACACCATCCACTATCAGCCCCGCACCGCCATCAAGTCACAAGCACTGGCCGACTTTCTCGTCGACTGAGCCGCGACCCAGTACCTACCTCCAGCGCCCGAGTCCACCCATTGGCGGTTGCATTTCGATGGCTCCAAGATGCGCACCGGCTTGGGAGCCGGTGTTGTCCTCACTTCTCCTAAAGGCGACAAGCTCAAATACGCACTGCAAATCCATTTTGCCGCCTCCAACAACGTCGCCGAGTACGAGGCTCTCATTCACGTGCTCCGGCTTGCCAAAGAACTTATCATTCGCCGGATCCTGTGTTCTGGCGACTCGGACTTAGTGGTCCAGCACTCGTCTGGCGACTGGGACGCCAAAGATGCAAACATGGCGAGTTACCGTTTCCTCGTGCATCAACTCAGTGGGTATTTCGAGGGGTGCGATTTCCTCCATGTGCCAAGAAACGACAACGACCAAGCAGATGCCTTGGCACGAATCGGCTCTACCTGCCAAGCAACACCATCCGGCGTCGCCCTTCAACGCCTTCTCAAGCTGTCTGTCAAGCCTTCACCAGAATCAGACTCCATCTTTGTGCCGGCTCCTCCCGAAGAAGTTGGATCCGACTCCAGAGCCCCGGCGGACGGTACAAGGATTTTGGCAGATGGCTCCAAAGCCGCCACAGTCGAGGCCGGCCCAGGGACTGCAAAACCCGGCCCGGGGACTGCGGCGGCCAGCCCAAAGACTCCAGAACTCGGCCCAACAGCTGCGCCAGTCGGCCCGGGGACTTCTTTAATCCAGCAAGCGGTTGTTGACTCCAGCCCGCCGCCTCCCAGCCCAGCCTCCCTCGTCCAAGTCACAATTCTGGCAGTCGAAGAAATAGCAGTACCCTCATGGGCCCAGCCCATCCTCAAATTTCTGGTAAGCAAAGAGCTGCCGACTGATGAGACCTTAGCTCGGCAAGTACAATGCCGAGCGGCAGCCTACACCATAGTCAACAAAGAGCCGGTCAGGCACAACGTCACTGGTGTCTACCAACACTGTGTAGAGCCAGAGCAAGGCCAAGCAATTCTCAAAGACATCCATCAAGGCGAGTGCGGCCACCATGCGGCTTCAAGAGCACTCGTCGCCAAAGCTTTCCGACACGGTTTCTTTTGGCCAACGGCCTTAGAAGAGGCCAAGGAATTGGTCCAAAAATGCAAAGGGTGCCAGAAGTTCCGCTCCAAGCCGCATCAGCCGGCTTCTGCACTCAAGACCATCCCCATTGCCTGGCCTTTCGCAGTTTGGGGTCTAGACATGGTGGGACCATTCAAGACGGCACGAGGTGGCTTAACTCACTTACTTGTCGCGATGGACAAGTTCACCAAGTGGATAGAAGCGAAGGCAATCAAGAAACTGAACGGTCCGACTGTCGTGACTTTCATCTCCGACATCACAATTCGGTACGGCATACCACACAGCATCATCACCGACAACGGCACGAATTTTGCCAAAGGCGCCTTGGCCCATTTATGTGCGACACAGGGCATCGACTGGACCTAGCATCCGTCGCCCATCCAAAGTCAAACGGCCAGGTGGAGCGAGCAAACGGCCTCATCCTGTCCGGCATCAAGCCCCGACTGATCGAGCCTCTGGAGCGCTTGGCTGGCTGCTGGCTTGACAAGTTGCCAGCCATCCTCTGGAGTCTGTGCAGGACTCCAAACAAGTCAACCGGCTTCACGCCTTTCTTCCTCATCTACGGTGCTGAAGCCGTCATCCCAACGGACATAGAATTCGATTCCCCGCAAGTCACCATGTACACCGAGGAAGAAGCAGAAGAAGCACGACAAGACGGCGTCGACCTGCTGGAAGAGGGCCGGCTGTTGGCACTCAGCCAGTCCAGCATCTACCAGCAGAGCCTGCGCAGATACTACAACAGGAAGGTCAGTCCAAGATCTTTCCAGGAGGGCGACCTCGTGCTGCGATTAATCCAGCAAACAGCCGGCCAGCACAAGCTGTCAGCACCTTGGGAAGGCCCCTTCATCATCATTAAAGTGCTGGGCAACGACTCCTACTACCTGATCGACGCGCAGAAGCCCCGAGCACACAAGAGGGACGACTCCGGCAAAGAGACAGAGCGGCCATGGAATGCAAATCTCCTTCGAAAATTTTACAGTTAAATGCAGTATGTATCACGCTACCTTTTGTATTAAAAGTACCAAGACTTCGGGCCCCCCGAGAAGAGCTCGGGGACTGCCCTCTTTTATCTATATGATAAGAAATATGCCTTCGAGTATATTACTCTTTGTTATGCTGTTTGGCACCGGGTTCGACTAGTCGGCCCGGGGACTTGCCGACCTGTGCTATGAAATGCTTCCTGCAGCCGGACAAGTAGTGTGTGGCGTCTAAACCGTCTCCTGCCAGAAGCCGCAGCTCGCAGAGCGACTGTCTGGTGGGCAAGAGTAAGGAAGAATGGGCGTCCACATGAAAAATGGCTAAGGACTCAAAGTACAAACATAGCTTAAGGCTGGCTTCCAGCCTTTTTTCGCAAACCGACTCTTGAATAGTCGGCTTGACGCCTTCTATTCGACTTGTTAAACAACCCTAAAAACGGCGAAGTACTTGCCTTCCCAAAGTGACCAAGAATTTGATCCAGCAGCAGTCCGCGGAGCGGCTGTCTAACTGACAAAGACGACAACTGAGGGAAGACGGCAAAGGAAAAAGCCAAAAGAACAATGAGCAAGAAAGATAGAAGTCGGATGAATATTTACATAACAAAGGCCCTTGGCTGAATCTTCGAGCAGAATTTCAAAATACACCCCGCGGGTGGAATTGTGCGGATTAACGAGTTCTTCAAAAACTATTAGAACAAATAAAACAAAGACAAGGTGGCAGCCTAAGGGGCGGCAGACGGGTTTGGATGATCGGAGGAGACGGCGGTGTTGGATGTTGGGGCGGCCGGCTGGGTGGTCTCGGCTTGATCACCTCCGGCAGCAGTAGGCTCAGGGCGGGCACAGCTCATTGCTGGAGGCACGGTCGAGCTGAGGCTGGTCGTCCGCTCCGTCTTCCGGTGCCTCCATCTCGCTTCCGTCCTCCGCTTCGTCTTCCCCCTCGACGCTGGAGCCGATCACCTCTGCCGAGTCCTCGCCGTAGTCGGGGTTTAGCCAAAACCACTTCGGCGGCACCTCCTCACTGTCTTCAGCCTGCTCGGGGACAAAGATGCTGGTGTCGGTGTACTTGGTGATCACTGCCGCACGTTTGACAAGGGCGTCTTCCACGGCTGCCAGCTCCGGCTGGGCCTCCGACCGGAGTGTGGCCAGCCTGTCTAGGTCCAGCCACGGATACCACGCCTTGACGAATTCCAAGGCTCGGTGCGCTCCGGCTCGGGCCGAGGAACCCTTCCAGGCCTCAAGACGGCCAGCCGCGACCTGCAGCCAGTCGGTAGTCCGACTGGGGGTGCGCGGAGCCTGCACGTCTGGCCACAGGGCGGCGATCGCTTGGGCGCCGATATGTTGAAGCCAGCGCAGCATCTGGTGGGCTGGCCGCAGGCGAGCCCCAATGCTCAGAATATGCTCGTCAAGAGTCCGAGGGGCATCAGCGGCGATCTTCGCACCACCCGCCCTCCGCTTCTCGCGGTCGGCCTCGATTGCTTGAATGGCGGCCTGCGAGTGGCCAGTAAAGAAGTCTGGCAAGATAGAAAGAATGAAGAACAAGTCAAAAAAACCAGGAGTCGGCTCGACATATAGTCGGCAGCTCGAAGAAGGAAAGCAAAGAAGCTCACCATCGACGAGGTCCTTGATCTCGTGGAAGCCAGAGACCAGCATTGCCTCTTTTTCGGTCTAGGAGGAGTGCTCTCTCGCGAACTCGGCCAGGAGGGCGGCTTCCGCCTCTTCCGCCTCCTTCTGCATATTTGTAAGCAGCTCCTTCTGCTCTACCAATTGTGCGGCCAGCAGATCGCGCTCTGCGGCGAGCTTGCTGCACTCCTTCCCCTTGGCGCGCAACGCAGAGTTGGCTTCACTCAACTGCTGTTGAAGAGCGGCGTTGGCCTTTGAAGAGAAAGAAGAAAGAAGGTGTTAAGTCATCAACGAAGAAGGTCGCCGAGGAGATCCAGCCCGACTGCTCAGCAGTCGGCCCGAATCTCGGGGACTACAGCCCGCGGGTGCGCTAGTGCGCCCCTGCAAAGAAGAAAAAGGACTCACTCCGGCTCTCCGACAAGTCGGCAGTCCGCTTGCCCAGCTCTTCAACGTTGCGGTTGAAGGCGGTGACACGGAGGTTGTGATAGTCCTGCAACAAGTATTTCAGAACAAGGTTAGTACCCGGAACTTACCAATTGGAGTTCCGGGCCGCCTGCTTAGCAGCCGGTCCAGAACTCGGGGACTACACCCAGTGGGTGCGCTGGCGCACCCCCACAGAGAGAAACAAGAAAACAGGGACAAAGGAGAAAGCATACCCGGATGGCTGCCCGCGACGCCAGGTGCGCCTTGGTGCAGTTCTGGATGGCATCGCTCTCAGCTCGCAGCTTCGTCTGGACATCCAGAAGCGCTTGGTTCAGCGATCCCGTGCCGCCTCCTCGTACCCACCCAATGAGCGCGGTGCTCGTCGCTTCGGCATCTGGAATCATCGAGCTGGCGGTGCCCGTCTCCAAGGGGCGTGGCGCCGAAGTCGCCTTCTCAAGACGGTGGCGCGTTGGCGAGCTGACTTGAAGGAGTAGCCTTGCCACGGCCTTGTCTTCAGTCGGCGGCAAGGGCGGATCCGCCGGCTGTTTGCCTTGCGCGCTTCTAGACGGCGGCGGGGGCGGCTGTGGCGGCGCGACCACATCCGACATGGGGGCGTCGCCACCGCCTCTCTCCACGATCGGGAACTCGCCGCCGGCTTCCCCTGACTGCCCCGTGAACTCCGGGGGCGGCGGCGCGGAGTTCAAAGGGGTGACGAACACCGCCGACCGCCGGGGCGCGACTTCCTTAGCCGGCTGCTTTACCGCAGCGGCGGCTTCGGCCGCCTCCAGCTTCTTCAAGGCGGAGGCCTCCGCCTTCTCAGCCTCCGCTTTCTCCCGGCGGGCGGCCTCGTCCTCCTCGCGCTTCTCCCGTGCGTTTTGCTCCGTCGCCTCTCGAAGGTCGGCGGCGGGGTCAATCCGCCGAGTGGTGGCAGACGTCTCCACGGACCCCATAACAGAGGTGGAGGCAACCCTCTCAAGAGTGAGGGGAGCCCTGAGATGAGAAAAGCATATAAAAAACTTAGACAAGATCAACAAAGAGAAAATAAAGAGAAGGAGCGGAGGAAGCCGCTCGCCGGCAGTCCCAGGCCGCGCATGAGGTGCGAGCGGAATATGACCCGCTCGCCCTCCTCCGACACCGGCGATATCTCTCCCTCCGGTGTGAGGCGGACCCGCACTAAGTCCCTGCCAGGCAGCCGCCGTGTCTGGCGTAGGATCTCAATGTCATCGTCGTCAACCTCGGAGCCATCCCACACTCCGGAGCGAACAACAGGAGGCGCGGCGGCGGAGGAGGAGCTCATCGCTGCGGGCACGGCGTGGTTCGGAGCAGTAGCGGCAAGAAGAAGAAGAAGCAAGAAGGAGCGAAAGGAAGTGGCGAGAATGGGCACGCGTGCTTCGCCGCCCCCCTCCCCCCGCCTACTTGTAGGCTCGGGGGCTAAGAAGTCGAGGGGGCGGACGTGGGATTAACTGCGCCCGGGACCCCACGACCCCCACAATTTACCACACGAAGTTACCACGCGCAATAACTGCGCGGAACCCCAACCGTCCGCGCGGCCGCAACGAATCCATTCGCATGCCGAGGCGCGGTAGTGGCGGGCCCCGCCTGTAGGCCTGTCCCGTCGTGCGCGTGGGTGATCATACTAGCTCCGCCACGTGGTGCCTCGCGACGGGTCAACCACGGGCGGCAACCCGGAAGCTTATCAGGCACGCCGCCCGAACTCCGCTGCAACATTCAAACATTTTTAGGGGCAAGTCGACCTTGAGCAAGTCCGACTCCAACTAGACGGCTTGCCAGAAGACGGCTAGCGAAGCCCAGATCTGACCGCAGGAGAGAACAAACTATTGAGGCTCCACGACACGTCGCCCTCGGAGCCTCACCAGCTTCGGAGACTACTGTCGGAGTAATGGGCCACGGGTAGGCTAACCCAGGCCCAGAACCTTTCAAGACATTGAGGCAGACTGCGCCCCTCGAGACCCCAGGACGAAGAGCCGCCTTCTAAGAGTCGGCGGCGAGACGACCGACTGCCCAATCGCGGCCGAGTCCTAGGACGACTTCAAGATGAGCCGCCTCCTGGCTGGCGACTTCCAGAGAAGCCGGCCTTGGGGAGTCGGCCCGCGACGCCAACAACCCCCATGCCCCCATAAAGAGGGACGGGCGGGGAGTGGCCACAGTAAGGTCCACTCCCACCCCTTTTTCCAAGGGCAGGCGTGGCAAAAGTACACCGTACTAGCGGAGATCTCCGCGCGGTGCGACACTGTTGCCATGCCGGCCCTGACATCAGCCCCAGGGGCAGAGCCCTGTGCCTACGACGGCCTGCTGGTACGACCCAGGGATGATGGGTCCCACCAGTCGGCGGGCATACAAAGACGGCGAAAGCACCACCAGTCGGCCCGGACGGGAGTCAGCCACCAGAAGTCGGACGGCCCCTCCCACGGGCCCCACGCGCCTTTAATCAGACACGACAAGTAGTGGCCAGAGTGATCGCCCGCCAGAGGGCGGGGCTGTCACCACGACCCCATGACCGAGCCTGCGTCATTAGAGGCACGGCTATAGGAATCTGCAGCCGGCAAAGACCCGCCCGCGGCGGACGCGGCCTGTCGGCTCCACACCAAGCCAGTCGGCGGGCCCCAGGAGTCGGCGGATAAGACGGCGGCCAGAGAGACTGACGGTTGGGCCCGCGCCTAGCCGGATTACCATTGTACCCCTGGGGGGTAGGCCTATATAAACCCCCAGGGCATCCATGCAAAGCGTTGGAATCCATTAGCACTAGACCAGATCATATAAGAAGGAGAGAGCTAGCCTTGCCTTCTCCTACCTCCAGGAAACAGCTCAAGGAGCAACCGTGTAAACACTTTGCCATAGTGATCATGCGGAGACCCTGCAGAGCAGCTAAGATTCGCCGACGTGCCCTGAAGCTGGGTAAGATTCGCCGACGTGCATGTCTTCGCCTTATCCCGTTTCCAGGCACCGGCGACGTTCTACTCGCCCCCCACCATGATAAGCCATCCTTTGGCATATGTGGCACCCAACCCCCGACACTCTTGTTTCCCCAACACACCCAATACAATGGTAAATTGTATAGGTGCACTAGTTCGGCGAAGAGATGGTGATACAAGTGGTATATGGATGGTAGATAAAGGTTTTTGTAATCTGAAAATATAAAAACAGCAAGGTAACTAATGATAAAAGTGAGCACAAACAGTATTGCAATGCTAGGAAACAAGGCCTAGGGTTCATACTTTCACTAGTGCAAGTCCTTTCAACAATAATAACATAATTGGATCACATAACTATCCCTCAACATGCAACAAAGAGTCACTCCAAAGTCACTAATAGCGGAGAACGAATGAAGAGATTATGGTAGGGTACGAAACCACCTCAAAGTTATTCTTTCCAATCAATCCGTTGGGCTATTCCTATAAGTGTCACAAACAGCCCTAGAGTTCGTACTAGAATAACACCTTAAGACACAAATCAACCAAAACCCTAATTTCACCTAGATACTCCAATGTCACCTCAAGTATCCGTGGGTATGATTATACGATATGCATCACACAATCTCAGATTCATCTATTCAACCAACACATAGAACCTCAAAGACCGCCCCAAAGTTTCTACCGGAGAATGACGACGAAAATGTGTGCCAACCCCTATGCATAGGTTCATGGGCGGAACCCGCAAGTTGATCACCAAAACATACATCAAGTGAATCACGTGGTATCCCATTGTCACCATAGATACGCACGGCAAGACATACATCAAGTGTTCTCAAATCTTTAAAGACTCAATCCGATAAGATAACTTCAAAGGGGAAACTCAATCCATTACAAGAGAGTAGAGGGGGGAGAAAACATCATAAGATCCAACTATAATAGCAAAGCTCGCGATACATCAAGATCGTGCCACCTCAAGA
Source organism: Triticum monococcum (assembly GCA_034509565.1). Classification (NCBI taxonomy): domain Eukaryota; kingdom Viridiplantae; phylum Streptophyta; class Magnoliopsida; order Poales; family Poaceae; genus Triticum; species Triticum monococcum. Next base: position 152,201,493 of record CM067843.1, on the reverse strand, counting down.
ACACGAGAGAGAGATCAAACACATAGCTACTGGTACATACCCTCAGCCCCGAGGGAGAACTACTCCCTCCTCGTCATGGAGAGCACCGGGATGCTGAAGATGGCCACCAGAGAGGGATTCCCCCTCCGGCAGGGTGCCGGAACGGGTCTAGATTGGCTTTCGGTGGCTACGGAGGCTTCTGGCGGCGGAACTCCCGATCTATTGTGCTCTCCGATCGTTTTAGGGTATATGGAGATATATAGGCGGAAGAAGTACGTCAGGGGAGCCACGAGGGGCCCACGAGGGTGGAGGGCGCGCCCAGGGGGTGGAGGGCGCGCCCAGGGGGTTGGGCGCGCCCCCCTGCCTCGTGGCTTCCTTGCTGCTTCCCTTACGTGGACTCCAAGTCTCCCGGGTTGCTTTCCTTCCAAAAATAAGCTCCGTGAAGTTTCAGGTCAATTGGACTCAGTTTGATTTTCCTTTTTTGCGATACCCTGAAACAAGGGAAAAACAGAAACTGGCACTGAGCTCTAGGTTAATAGGTTAGTCCCAAAAATCATAAAAAATAGCATATAAAACATCCAAGGTTGATAATATAATAGCATGGAACAATCAAAAATTATAGATACATTGGAGACGTATCACACCTCCGAGTTCAGTGCACGTTCAGCTCGATGACGTTCCACGAACTCCGATCCAGCAGAGCTTCACAGGAGAGTTTCATCAGCACGACAGTGTGATGACGGTGATGATGTTGCTACCGACGCAGGGCTTTGCCTAAGCACCGCTACGATATGATCGAGGTGGATTATGGTGGAGGGGGCACCGCACACAGCTTGGAACAATCAACTTGTGTGTCCTAGGGTGCCCCTGCCCCCGTATATAAAGGAGCAAGGGGGGAGGCCGGCCGGCCCTTGCAGGGCGCGCCAGGAGGAGGAGTCCTCCTCCTAGTAGGAGTTGGAATCCCCTTTCCTACTCCTACTACACTACAAAAAAATACACTTCCGTGATGATACGTGTTTGTCACAGTAGGTCGCGTTTTTTGTCATGCATGTACATCCATGACAAATTTATGACAGAATCAAGATAGTCATACCTGTGCTGTCGTAGAAGTGTTCCATGGCATTACCAAAATTATCATCATGGAAGTGTCCACTTCCATGACGATAAATCACGCGTCACAGAAGTGCTTTCGTCAAGGGTGACCGACACGTGGCATCCACCATAACGGAATGCCGTTAAGCTATCGGGTTAGGTTTTGGATCCGATAACCCGTTAACAGCCCCGACCAATGGGGATTTTCCACGTGTAAAATCATCATTGGATGGAGGAAACACGTGTGGGCTCACCGTTGGGACGGATGTCATCCGCTCATTGGACCGAAGGCGCCTATGATACGGCGACACGTGGCACGGCCCAACAGAGGCCCATTTCTGTGAAAAGGCCGGCCTGTTTGACTTGGTCAAAAGGTGGCGGGCTGGCCCATGGAAAGCCTGTTAACGGCCTATTCGCATATAGCCCATTTACAGCCCGCTAACCCAGGGCCTGTTACGCCCTATCCGAATTAGGCCCAGTAGCGTCATCTGGGCCGTCTAATATGATTCCGCCCATTTTAACTTCCGGCCCATGTGTGGCCCATGAATTCTTTCGGCCCATATGAGGACCTTTGTAACTCTTGGCCCATTAACGGCCCGTGGTGAAACTGGCCCATAATGAACAGTGTATCAGTTTATACCCATTAACGGCCCCTTATTCCATTGGGCCGTTTCCAGCCCAATTTATCTTTGGGCCTTCTCAAGGCCCATTGATTCTTGGGCTTATTTACAGCATTCGGTTACATACGGCTCGTTACTGTCCTTTTCTGATTGTGGGCCAAATTCAGCCCGTTGTTACAGTCGTTCGGTTTGCGGACCGTTAATACGCTGGGCCGTTTTCATGTCAAAAAAACCCGTTGGGCTGTTTTCATAGAGTTATCAAATACGGCCTATTAACGGCCCGTTATGGTCCACGAATAGTACGGCCCATGATTGGTGAAATGATGATACACCCCGTAGAAGGCCCATGGATCCCACGGCCCTTATGAGGCGCATGGATAGTATGGCCGTAGAAGGCCCATGGACCCTACGGCTCGTAGAAGGCCCATGGACCCTAAGGCCCGTATAGAAGGCTGATGAATCCTACGGCCAGACGAAGGCCCATGGATCATACGGCCTGCAGGAGGCCCATGGTTTCAACAGTCCGTGTGTTGCCATGATTATTTTGGCCTAGTTACCAAAAATAGGCTATTGTGGCCACTAGAAAAAAACAAAAAAACTGCAGTGACTACAAGCAAACAACTAAACAAGACAATAAGGAAATAAATAAGCAAGCAATTAACGCTAGCCTATTACCGCTATTACACATATTACATCCACTTGGCATCAAAGTTCGCCACCAGTGCAAATATAGGGAACAAAGCAGCACATTACATACACTGGCCGTCAAAATTGGCCACTAGTGCAAATAAACGCGGCAGCAAAACAAGAGCATAACTGAAACAACTTCAGAAGAGCTCAAGAAACGTTATCCTGGGTATTCACCATGCTGGCAATAAGCTTAGCAAGCTGATTAGCTTTGTCCTGTTTGGCGCTAAAATCCTCCAACGCTTGCTGTTGCACCAGAAAGTATGCATCTGAATGCTCCAGGGACTTCCGCAGTCCTTCCGCTTCTTGTCGCAGCACAGCTGATCGATGTCTTTCAGCTTGTAGTTGAGACTCAAGAAACCGAACTGATTCAGACAGTGAGTTTGAATAGCTTCTGCAAGCGGTACTGGCCAGTAACTCCAACACTAAACCAAGACAGGACTTTGGGGTTGTCTCGCTGTCTTGAAGATAGTCTTCCTTAGCTGTTTTATCAGCTCTGTTGGAGACCAACAAGGATGTGTCACTATCTTGAACCTTATCTGCATTACTTCCTTTACCATTGCTTAATAAGGCACTCTTCCCCAATATTCTATCAGCATTCTAAAAGAAGAAACAAGCAGACACATAACAATTTCAGCATGTACTAGTATATGAAACTCATTTCGGTGAACCAGTTCATTAGTAAGGTGGACAGGATTAAACTACCAAGTCTTCTATTGCCAAGTACTAGTACATATCAAAAGCATCAAACAAACATATATCTATGTCCTATGGTCACTTCATTGTCTTGCCAAATCAAAATAGAGACATTCAAATCATATCAGTTCAAGACAAAGCAGCAGTGAAAGAATACAAAGCATGGGAAACTACACGGCACAACAATATTTCAGATGGGTACCACGGGTCTACATGTACAACAACACTATTGGCTCTATTGTGATGCTAGTAATGTGCTTGATATGAAAGTCAACTATATACACAATTGAAATTGAAATCAACAGAGCTATTGATAAGAGCAAACCTGTTAAAGAAACATGCGTGAACATACCTGCTGTGCCATTGGAGTTTCGATTGGATCCTTCAATTTAAAAATAAGTTTGTATGAGTAAATACAGTGATACAAGAGCAAAGCAATCATAGTTAAAAAAAGGTGTGCCTAAGCGAGCGCTTAAGCGCGCCTAGGCTCTAGGCGTTGGCAAAATGCATTGCGCATAACTACGCATAATCTGTGCATAATTGCGCATAAGCATGCGCTTTGGTCAGTAAAGCACAAGGTAGTGGCAAAACGCACAATTAATGCCTAGCACTATTTTGAACTATGATAGCAATGGAATCTTAAATTAGAACAGTTGTTCTTCAGGTTTAGGCACTTGTTCTACATGAAAAGAGTACAGTAAGACGCAAGAATATAATACTTAAAAATATAAAATGATCTCATAGACCTTACCACATTCTTGGTTCGGGGCCAGTACAGAACAAGGCGTTCCCAGTCATCGTCCAGTAAATGTGTCTTAGGAGAACGTAAGGGAATTTGATGAGTTTCTTTGCCGGTGAAGTACGTTTTCTTCAGGTAATTCTGATACAGCCACCAAGCATTCTTGAAAAATAGCATAGGTATTAGCACAGGTTACCTCATCTTGAGTTTCCAAATCGGTCCTTCTCTATAGAGAAAAATGGGAAAATTTGTTGTATTATAACCATCATGGAGGTAGGATGTATGGGACGAAGCAAAGTAATTGCCATGAATAACATTACTTACACATAACTCCTGGACAAACACCTGCAACTGGCATTTTCCTTCATCTTCAGTATAATATTTCCAAGATGGGAAGATACGAACATATGATTTAACAACATCAAATGCGATATATGCTAAACTATGACTAGCTGGTTGTGCTTCCTCCACAGGAATAGGCGTACTAACTGGTGGAGTTGGGGTTCGCCGTGATAGTACTGGCCCTTTGGGCACTGGAGCTGCCTTACTAACTGCTCTTGTTTGGGAGCTCTGTGGTGGAGATGGTGTTGTGTCAACAGGAACTGGGTTACTATCGGCTGGGGTTGGGGTTAGATTGGGTGAAGCTGGTTCTCTGTCCATCGCAGTAGGGGTACAATCTGCGAGAGTTTGGGTTATGTGTGGTAGGGCTGGTTCTTGTGCATGTACAACCGGGGTGCTATCTCCACCAAGAGGTAGCACTATTTTATTTGAAGACCGTGTTTTTAGTCCGCTAGATACTGGCATCACCCGCTCCAATTCAAATGGCTGATAAACAGGAAACATAGTTGAATTTATAGACATTGTATGAGAGACAGATGCAATAGATAGTGTGGAAAAAGAGGGCATGAAATAGTTGACATGTATATTGTTTAACTAAAACGGATAGCATGACACAATTTCACATATATGATGTCTATCTAAACTGGATAGCATAGAATAACATAATTCAAAGATATGATGAATAACTAAACAGGATCGCATGACATAATTCACCTACATGTTATCTAAGTAATCAGGATCGCATCATTTAATTCACATATGTGATTTATATGCTAAACAGAGGGCATTCAATATGATGTCTGAACTAAGAACATGGTGTTGAATATTGTGTATATGATGTCTAAATGCAATGCAAGACACCGTATGCATGATATGTGTCACATCCCTAGCTTCTGGCAATGCACTAGGCTAGCCTCATGAGTGTCATCATGTTTAAGTTTCAAATGAACTTGAAATGGGGATTGTTTAAACCCTAGCATCAAAGGAATTCACTAGGTTCAACTAAAATATTCTCAGTGAATCCAAATGGCTTTCAAAAATGTTCATCATTTCTGGAAAATGCTAGAAGCAATAACCAGAGGTGTTGCACATTTTTCCATCACATCTTTGGGCTATGAATTAAATCATATAGTATTTGCATTTGGGCATATAAATGCTATTAAATATTTTAAATGCTCAAATAACCATAAACTAAAATGTTTGCTGTTGGTTATATTCCAAACAGCGGCATTGAGAAGTTTCATGATTTTTGGATCTGTTTAAGTATTTTCTAATAAAGCCCTAAAGACTATAGAAAATTGAAAACAGAAACAATTAATAAAAGAGGGAGAGAGAGGGTTTTTACCTAGCACTCACCTGGGCCTCACCTATTTTGGCCCAGCCCACGACCTGGCGCTGCCAGTCGTCGTCCAGCTCCTGCCAGTCGGATCCCGCGCGCGTGGTCGCCGCACGCACGCGCCCGAGCCACCTCCTGCTTCCGCCGACGTTGGAGGCTGGCTGGACGCACCATGCAACCGCCCCAACCCCTTTGTCCTATCCACTCCTTCTCTCCCCTCCTCTGCTCTCTCCCTGCAGCGCACCTGAGCGCCACCGTCGCCGTCGCTCATCGTAGCCATAGCTATCGCCTCTCCCTCGCCCCCTGGAGCTGCCCACGAGCTTCGCCTCGTCCCCCTCTTCCTCCTCACCAAGAGGGAAGGCACCGAAAGCCCTGGATGCCTCCATCTCCGCCGGTCCCCTCCTCGGCCACCGAGGATGGCCGCCGTCGATTTGCTGCCGTCTCTGCCTTCCCGAGCTTGCTGAGACCATCTCTGACCCTGTTGTGAGCTCCGGCATCTTCTTCCCTGCTCCCCGCGCTCGTACGCACCCTCTAGCCGCCTCCTCTACCGGAGCCGAGCCGCTCCGCTGCACGAGCTCGACGCCGGCGTCACTCCGGTGACCTTTTGGTCACCGCTGGTGCCTAACGCACTCCTCGCACTCCGTAGCGCCTCGCTAGTGCCTCCGTTCACCCGCTAGCACGCCGCAGCAGCAAAACGACCGACGCCCAAGCTCCGGCCGTCGCCCAGCTCATCGTCGTCGCTGTTGCACGCCATCCCAGCACACACCGCGGCCACCATTAGATGTGCCGCATCGTAAGCTTTCGAACGCGCCCAGCCTCGCGTCCAGGCGACGCCGGAGTCGGTCGGACGGGCATCGCCGCCGCACTCCGGTTATCGCCGGAGTTAATCCGGTGACGTGGTAGATTAGTTAGTGCTAATGACGGAGTTAGTTAACCCTCCTAGCTCACTACACCTGGGCCCCACGTCCTAAATAACCCCAGTTTTATTTCTGCTTAGGATGAACTAAACTAGTGCGGCCCCATGCGTCAGCTTTGACCAAGCTGACGTGGCCGTCGACTGGCCCCACACGTCAGTGACTCTAGCTAGCACCGTGACACTGACGAGTGGGACCCACTGGTCAAGTTTGACCCGGGGCAGCCCTGTTGACCTGCTGAGGTCAGCATGACCTAATGCTGACGTAGTAAACACTTTCTGGAATTAAAATAAATCAGAAATGAATTATAAATTTCAGAAAATGTACTAAACTTCTAAAATTCATATAAATTCAACCGTAACTCAGAATGAAATAATGTACATATGAAAAACGATCAGGAAAATCCAATCTATCCATCTGCAATAGTTCCATGCATGTTGAAGCAACTTAAGCCTGTTGTTTATGTCAAAACATGATAATGCACTTTATAAAGTCATAGTTTGAATTTGAACTTGAACCTTGGGTTCAAACTAACTCAAACCCATCTGATTATAGTTGCATTAGCCCAACACAATCATTTTGCCATGTCATGATCATGCATCATATTGTGCATTGCATTGATTGTGTTTCCTTCTGTGTTGCCGGTATTTGTCCCCTCTCGATAGACGTGATACCGACGATGAGATCGATGACACCAATGAAGAGCTATACTATCTTCAGAAGTGCCAGGCAAGCAAAACCCCCTTGTTCATTCCGATACAATCCCACTCTCTCACTCCTGCTCTCTTTTACTGCATTAGGACAACATCGATTCAACTATTACATGCTGGGGTAGCTGAACCCCTTTTCCTCTGCATGACCTGTCATTGCCACAGTAAATAGATGAAACTCACTGGCATGAGTAGGAGTTGTTTGAGCCCTGATGTGCCTACTCATTCATGCTTGTTTGTCGTGCCTGCTACTGCTTAGAGTTGAGTCGGGTCTGATTCATCGGGAATGAATTGGAATGGTGATGAACATGTCCTACTGTATGTGAGCTAAGTGTGTGAACACGATTTGGTAAACGTAGCGGTGAGAGGCCATATAGGAGTACATGGTGGGTTGTCTCATTGAAGCCATCCTTTGGAACTGAGTTCTGTGTTTGTGATCCATGAACAGCTACTACCACACATTAGGATCCTTAATTGACTCTCTCGACTTATTAACCGCCTTGATCTTTGTCCAGGAGTTGCAACTAGTTTCTGGTGTTTGTAGGATATGTGTTGGAGGCCGTGCGTAGCGCTGACCCTAGGGGTGGGCTATGATGTGGTAGATACACCGTGGCACGGTGTACCGGGCGCCCGTTTGGTGTCTCAGGAACCCTGCTCACATCGTTTGGGGCTGTGAGCGAAACTCCGGCCGGATCTCCTCGCGGATGGAACCCGAATAGGCGATAAACCTGGACTAGAGACTTGTGTGGTTAGTCAGGTCGTGGCCGACTCCCTCGCCAAGCTTCCGATTGAAGGTTGCCGAGATACACGACGTGTACATGGTGGTAAGCGGCGAGAGCGTGTGTGAAGAAGTACACCCCTGCAGGGTTATAAATGATCTATTCGAATAGCCGTGTCCGCGGTAAAGGACTTCTGGGTTGCCTGTACAATTCATAGACAAGTGAAAGTGGATACTCTAAAATGCGCAAGATAATAGTGAGTGCTATGCATGGCGTTCTCGTAGGGAGACGGGAGCGGATCCATAGTGGTGTATTGATTGGTGAATATGTGGACTCGTGTGCGCCACCTCAAAAGAGTTACTTGCAGTCGTAGTTCAGGATAGCCAACGAGTCAAAGCTGGTTTGCTGCAGTTAAACTCCACCACCCCCTTTATTGATACCGATGCATATGTAGATAGTTCTGATGTAAGTCTTGCTGCGTACATTTGTACTCACTGTCGGTGTCAAAACCAGCGGATCTCGGGTAGGGGGTCCTGAATTGTGCGTCTAAGGCGGTTGGTAACAGAAGGCAGGGGACACGATGTTTTACCCAGGTTCGGGCCCTCTTGATGGAGGTAAAACCCTACGCCCTGCTTGATTTATTCTTGATGATATGAGTAGTACAAGAGTTGATCTACCACGAGATCGGAGAGGCTAAACCCTAAAAGCTAGCCTATGGTATGATTGTATGTTGTCCTACGGAATAAAACCCTCTGGTTTATATAGACACCAGAGGGGGCTAGGGTTACACAAGGTCGGTTACAAAGGAGGAGATATACATATCCGTATTGCCTATCTTGCCTTCCACACCAAGTAGAGTTCCATCCGGACACGGGACGAAGTTTTCAATCTTGTATCTTCATAGTCCAACAGTCCGGCCAAAGGATATAGTCCGGCTATCCAAAGACCCCCTAATCCAGGACTCCCTCAGTATCCCCTGAACCATGCTTTAATGACGATGAGTCCAACGCACAATGTTGTCTTCGGCATTGCAAGGCGGGTTCCTCCTCCGAATACACCATGAAAGAATTTGAATACAAGGATAGTGTCCGACCCTGCAAAATAAGTTCTACATACTACCATAGATAGAATAATATTTCCACAATCTAATCTGCTGACACGTTTCGACAGCACGACATCACGTCATGGCCCGGTAATTATTCGAACCATTTTTCTTTAACCAGCCCCGCACATAACGCGAGGCGGCTTCTTGACACGTCTTGTAAAAGCAGAGATCGTGTTCCCCTTATTACGGGATTCTCATCAATACGGACGTGGGTAACCCAACCGTGCCACTAATTACGGCGCTTGGGGGGATAAGCGAGTTTTACCAGGCTAGTGGGGGGGCGCATAGTTTCGTCCGCCCTTATAAAGGGATAAGGTCTCACCTTTTTCTACCCACGCCTTCTTCCTCCTTGCTCATCCATTCTTGCGCACTCGAGCTCCAATGCCCAAGTACACATCCTTCTCCTCAACCTTCTCCAAACATGTCCGGAGTGGGAGGCAAGTGGATGGCTTCCTCCGTTACAGAGGGACACATCAAAAAGCTACGCGGAGCCGGATAATTAGCCGCGGACATCGTGCACCGCCTGCCAGCCGCGGGGCAGGTCGTCCCTACCCCGGAACCTCACGAAAGGGTGGTTTTCCTCCCCCACTTTGCCCGCGGACTGCGGTTTCCCCTCCATCCATTCGTCTGTGGCCTCATGTTCTATTATGGGCTGGACTTTCATGATCTGGCCTCAAATTTCATCCTCAACATCTCGGCGTTCACCGTCGTGTGCGAGGCTTTCTCCACATCCGGCCCCACTTCGGGCTGTGGCTGAAGACCTTCAATATCAAGCCGAAGGTGGTGGGCAGCCAACAAGCAAAATGCGGCGGAGCCATGGTGGGCAAAATGCCCAACGTTATATGGCTCGAGGGCTCTTTCATGGAGACCGTAAAGGGGTGGCAATCGGGGTGGTTCTACATCACCGAGCCGCGCGACACCAACTGGGCGGCGGCCCCCGAGTTTCGATCCGGATTCCCCATGCAGCTCACTTCCTGGAAAGAGAAGGGCCTGTCCTGGGGTTCGTCGATGGAGCTGGACGGACTCTAGAAATGTATCCGGAATATGATAAGCAGGAAGCTTAAGCTTGTCAACATAGTCCAAGTCATGCTCTTCCACCGGATCCTCCTGTGTCAGCAACAGGATTTCAACTTATGGGAGTTCGACCCGACCCAGCACCAGACTCTAAGTGAGCTCTTCGACACGACGCACAAGGACGTCGGGAGGGTGCTGTTCAAGGGCGCCGAGGTCCCTCCTTCTCTTACTGAGAACTGCGGGTTAAGCGCGAAGCGCCCTACGAACTCGGTGAGTTCCATACATCTAGTAGGATATTTATTTCCCATAGTTTAACCATGTGCGGGGTCTGAGCTCCCATGCCTTTGACATGACTGGGTGGAGACATCGGAGCAGATTAACTGTCCGGCCCCTCTGCCCGAAGACTCTGCAAACGCTCTCCTGACGGAGATGCTGACTCCAGCTCCTTATGAGGTGCCGGAGAAGACCAAGAAGAAGGCCAAGGGAACCCGAAAGAGTTCCCGGCGCCAGGTGGTATTGGACTCATCGTCTGATAACTCCGCGACACACTCCTCCCATGGAAACGAGGAGGAGGAAGATGAAGATGCTCCCCCCAGCCGGGGGAGACAATAAAAGGAAGGTCGCCCCAACCGGGGAGGCCGAAGGGTCCAAGAAGGGAAGGACTCTCCTTCCAGACTGCTCCACCACCGCCGCCGACGGCGAAGACAAGTGGCTTCTTAGGGCCAAGCCCCTGGCGAAGTCATAAGTATTCGGATACTAGAGTAACTCATAGCATACCTTTGTCGCACTACTTCTCCTAATGCCAAACACGATTATGCAGACCACCCCAAGCCCGTATCGATGTATCCTCGTCGGACGGTTCCTTGGACTCATCGGATATGGATAGCGATCCACTTCCGACCGCCTCCTCTCGTTGCCCTATGGACAATGCCGAGGTATTGTCTCAAGAGGCACCGGGACGAGGGGATACAGTCCCGGAGGTGCCTCAAGGTGACCTTCCAGACTCCGGGAGCAAAGGGATTAAGGCTCCCGGGGGCTCCAAGTTCGGCCCTCAGCCGGACACCGCGCCGGAACCTCCAGTGGTTCCGGACTCGGGCAGGCGGCCCCCTTCCAAAAGGGGTAAGACGCCCGTGCCGGTGACCTCTGTCCATCCAGAGGCACCGGACAACCTGCTGGGAGCGCTTCACGGCGCTTCCATCAATGAAGAGCACCGCACTATTATGAGTGCGGTGATCAAGAAGGTTCAGTCCGCCAAGAGCCGACTGACTGAAGCCTGTGCCAGCCTTCTAACAGCCTTTGAGGTAAGTATTTAAAATATAGGGAAAATATTACCGCATAGACAGTAGCCCCTGATGCTCCGTTTGGTGTTCACAAAGAAAAGCCGAATAGAGGATCAAATAATATCTGCAGGAGTCTAATATAAGTATGTCTATATGCGTATGCAGGCTTCGCTACTGACCTCTGTCGCACTGACTGCGGAGGTCGCCGCACTGAAGTAGGACTTCGAGGGGTCCGAGAAAGAGCTCGGCCTTGCCAAGAGGCAGCTCGATGAGAACAAAGGTAAGTAATACCTTGTGTGTGTGTATATATATATATACAAAAAAGATGCGATTGCGAAATGACAGGATCATCATGAATGTGCCAGGGGCCATGACCGAAGTGGCGACCCTGAAGCAAGCGTTGTCCGAGGCCGAAAACAAAGCGGCCAAGGAGCGCGCCGAGCGGGAAAGGAAAGAGGCACGGGTGGGCGAGGTGCAGCAAGACCTCCAGGCTCTCGTGAAGAAACACGAGCCTTTGGAGCTTGACTCGAAGACACGAGAGTCCGAGCTTGCCGCGGCCCTCGAGAACGCAAAGAATGCAAAGGCTGAAGCCTAAAAGGCGCTCCAGGATATTGAGGCGATGAGGAAGATAGCGGCGGGTAAGGCATTCAATATGCAAAGAAAACATGTGAGAGTAAATTACTTGTTACTTACCCGAGTCCGGAGCTCTCCAGGAGCATTCGCAGATTTTCCCCGTAGCGTGTCGGATGCCTCGAAATTTTACCAGGCCGGGGAGGGAAGCTCGACGGAGAAGATGTTCTGGTCCCAGTATACTGGGAACGAACACCCGATGCCTATGAGCGACCAGCTGAAGCAACTGGTCGAGCTACACAAGGCGGCCGAACAGGCCATGAAGGGCTTTATAGTCCGGATGTGGCCTGGCGACTCCCTCCCCAACAGCTACTTTGGCCTGGAGAGGCGACTTGTGGATTCCTGCCCATCGCTAGAAGTCATCAAGCGATCTGTCTGTATCGAAGGTGCCCGCCGGGCTTTTGCCCGTGCAAAGGTGCACTGGGCCAAGATGGACGCCGAGAAGCTGGTGAAGGAGGGGTCGCCGCAGGGCAAGGAGCATCGCCACCCCGAGATGTATTATGAGGGTGTCCTGAAGGATGCCCGTCTTTTGGCGGACGAATGTGCGAAGGATGTAATTTTTGAATAAACTTGCTTGTGTGATCCTGTATTATGAAAACTTGTTCATATGCGCTATGCAACGCTTGTTTGAATTTAAAATATTACCTTCTGTGCGGCTATTTATCTAATCTGAGAGATGGCCAGTCGTCGGCTTCTGCCCCCATGCCACGAGTGTTGGGGTGTTTGGGATAAACCTGAGCACTCTTTTTCCCATTATTGGGTCCTTCGAGGGAGGTGCTCAGCTCAACGAACAAGGCAATCGGACTATAATGCTTTATCACTCTCACTTAGCCATATAATTCTATAATTTTAAATTTTGGCGAAGCCCCTAGTATTCGGAAGGCCGAATTTGGGGCGCTATACACGCCTTAAGCCGGACAAAGCCGACTCCTCACTCTAAGCGGCATAAGTCTTTAGGGACTCAAGACCTCTCGAACACCGACCAGTCTCTCGCCTTATCATGACAGTCAGTCTTAGCTTTCTCTACTGAGGTGTGTAGCCTAGCTGAACTGGGGCACAATCGCAGTAGTTCTCCCAGTGCTACCTTAGCCGATATAGTGGAACATAAGGTACCAAACCATGGGAGCCGGGAAAACCCAACTATTGACCCAAGACATGATTCAGAGCTGATGCATATAATGATATAAGTTCGGGGTGCCGCACTGTCGAAAGTGTTCGGACTTCTCACGCCGTATTATGGGGTACGCTTAAGCCCCTGGCGTATTGGCCGTACCAGAGTGTACGGCTACTGAAGTGTCATGAATGAACATATATATGTATATAAAAAGAAGAATAGAGAATGCGATAATAGTCTAGTGCTATGCATTGTTTATTCAAAAAGGTGCATTAAAGCAAAATGATACAAGTAGTGCGATAAGCAAAAAGTGGGACTATTTTACATGTCCCCTCCAAGGGCAAGCTAAGGAATGTTATTGAAAGCAGGTGTTTCACTCATTATCAGAGACCACCTGGGAATTCTATGATGCGATCTAGCTTTCTGCCTCCTTGGTGGTTGTATCGTGTGTCCGGCAAACATACTGCCAAACGGTGTTTCCAGAGAGTAAAGTCCTGAAAGAGAGAAAAATAATAAGGCGAGAAGCCCCTAGTGCGGTTGAGCCGCGTCTTGGGGCGTGCCGTAGTCGTGCCCCCCTCCCCACCTGTGCCCCTTGTATTTTCAATGCGTAATTATGTACGCGGGGCACGGATTTAGCCATTTGGCTGGGACTAGGGTGGGGTCCGCATTGCTATGCGATCTCGGAACGTGCCAGGCGGTCTAGTTGCCGATTACTCCGGGCGCGCTTGAAGGTGTTCGGGTCTTGAATCGCCGAACTGGTGGATTGCCTTAAGAGGCTACTTTGCGCTTCTGCTGCGAGGGCCGCAGTGTGCTCCTCTATGCGGAGAGAGCGCTCTGTGTTTCCATTGACTGTGATGACCCCCCGAGGTCCTGGCATCTTGAGCTTGAGATATGCATAGTGTGGTACCGCATTGAATCTTGCAAATGCGGTTCGCCCGAGCAGTGCATGATATCCACTGCGGAACGGGACTATATCAAAGATTAACTCCTCGCTTCAGAAGTTATCCGGGGATCCGAAGACCACCTCCAGTGTGATTGAGCCTGTGCAATGGGCCTCTACACCTGGTATGACACCTTTGAAGGTCGTTTTCATGGGTTTGATCCTTGAGGGGTCTATGCCCATTTTGCACACTGTGTCCTGATAAAGCAGGTTCAGGCTGCTGCCACCGTCCATAAAGACTCAAGTGAGGTGAAATCCGTCGATGATTGGGTCTAGGACCAGTGCGGTCAATCCGCCATGACGGATACTAGTGGGGTGGTCCCTATGATCGAAGGTGATCGGACAGGAGGACCATGGGTTGAACTTTGGGGCGACTGGCTCCAACGCATATACGTCCCTTAGCGCACGTTTCCGCACCTCTTGGGGATGTGGGTTGCATATATCATGTTCACCGTCCGCACTTGTGGGGGGAACCTCTTCTGTCCTCCGGTGTTCGGCGGCCGGGGCTCCTCCTCGTCATCGCTATGTAACCCCTTATCTTTGTTTTCGGCATTTAACTTGCAGGCCTGCTTGAACATCCAACAATACCTGTTGGTGTGATTGGCTGGCTTGTCGGGGGTGCCGTGTATTTGACATGAGTGATCGAGTATGTGGTCCAAACTGGACGGGCCCGGAGTGCTTCTTTTGAATGGCTTTTTCCCTGACCGGGTTTAGAGCCTTTGAATCCGGCATTGACTCTCGTATCATCGGTATTGTCGTTGTTGATGCGGCGCTTGTGTTTGTTGCGACGTGACCTGCCATTGCCATCCTTGGTATCCGAAGTACCATGGTTCTTTGATATGTTATTGCTGTGAGGCAGCCAGCTGCCCTCTCCCGCACAAAAGCGGGTCATGAGTGTCGTGAGGGCTACCATAGATTTCGGCTTTTCCTGGCCAAGGTGCCAGGTGAGCCACTCGTCGTGGATGTTGTGCTTAAAACCTGCTAGGGTCGACGATTTGATTTTTCTTTGTTAGGAACCGTGTCCAGAATTGCCTGGCCGATTCCTCTTGCTGCTGAATTATGTGGCTCAAGTCATCGGCATCTGGTGGTCGCACATAAGTGCCCTGGAAGTTGTCGAGGAATGCGGCTTCCAGATCTTCCCAACAGCCGATGGATTCTGCTGGCAGGTTGTTGAGCCAATGCCGAGGTGGTCCTTTGAGCTTGAGTGGGAGGTATTTGATGGCGTGTAGATCGTCACCGCGGGCCATGTGGATGTGCAAGAGGAAGTCCTCGATCCATATCGCAGGATCTGTTGTGCCGTCGTATGATTCGATATTTACGGGTTTGAAACCCTCTGGGATTTGGTGATCCATTACTTCGTCTGTGAAGCATAGGGGGTGTGCGGCGCCTCTGTACTGGGCTATATCGTGACGCAGCTCAAATGAGTCTTGTCCACTGTGTTCGGCCCAGCCGGATTTACTTTTACTGTATCCGGCGTGACGATTATCGTCTTGCATAGTGGCGTGCCCTTGTGATCCGTAGATTGATCTTGCGTGTTTTGCTTTGTCCTCCAATACGTCTCGTAGGTCTGGCGTATTTCCCATGCCTTGATATTTTTATTTGAATGGCGTCAGGGTGCGGGCTGAGCTTTTGGCTGGAATGCCTCTCTGTCGCGGCCACGAGGTGGCCGATCAGCCGCGTCATACGCTAGAGATGTAGGTTTTGGTGCCTCCTCCTCCAGTTGGGGTAGCAATCTGCGCTTTGGGTAACTCTTGGAGGGACGTTCGAGTTTATATTCCTCGGTCGCAAGGACTTCAGTCCATCTGTCGACTAGCAAATCTTGATCAGCTTGAAGTTGTTGTTGCTTTTTCTTAAGGCTATTTGCCGTGGCTATAAGCCAGCGCTTGAAGCGCTCTTGTTTGATGGGATCCTCAGGCATGACGAATTCGTCATCATCGAGGCTTGCCTCGTCTTCGGAGGGGGGCATGTAATTATCATCCTCTACCTCTCCATCTGCCGCTCTCTCGGGAGGGCTGGCTTCTCCATCCTGCCCTAAATCTTGCTGGAGGGGATTGTTGCCGTCTTCGGCACTGTCTGGAGTGCTATTATCTCCTGTGCCGGTATCAGCACTTTTGCCTTGGCGGGACTTAGAGCGGCGCCGCTGACGTTGGCGCTTGGGCTGCTTCTTGGAGGGGTCGTCCTCCGTTGTCCCATCGCCATTGCCTTCTTTGGGTGTGTCCACCATATATATACCATATGATGAGGTGGCTGTCCAGTGCCCTGTGGGCAGTGGTTCTTGTTCGCCTCCTGCATCGTCGTCCATGCCGTCAATGTCTTTGGAGTCGAAGTCGAGCATGTTAGTTAAATCGTCGACAGTGGCTACTAAGTGGGTGGTGGGTGGGCGGCGAATTTCTTCGTCATCCGCATCCCAATCCTGCCGGACATAGTTCGGTCAGGACTCTCCTGACAAGGAGAGAGACCTTAATGAGTTTAGTATGTCGCCGAAGGGCGAGTGCTGAAAGATATCCGCGGAGGTAAACTCCATGATCGGCGCCTAGTCGGATTCGATAGGCACGGGCGCAGGCGGTTCGGAGTCCGTGGCCGGGGAAGAATCCGGTAGTTCGGCGTCACGGCTCCCGTGAAGGGTAAGGTCGATCCTCGGCTCGATCGCGCTGAGAATACAGCCTCCGTGGCGGGGTCTATCCACCCGTCCATGGATGGCGCGATTGGCTCCGAATTGAGGGTCGGAGCAGTTGCCGGTGCGATCTCCTGAACACTGTCCGATGGTAGAGCTAAATAATGCTCATTGAGTCCATGTGGCGCACTCGGCAGGGGCTCGAATCCGTCGAAGATCAAGTCTCCGCGGATATCGGGCGTGTAGTTTAAGCTTCCAAACCTGACCTAGTGGCTAGGCGCGTAACTTTCAATCTGCTCCAGATGGCCAAGTGAGTTGGCCCGCAGTGTGAAGCCGTCGAATACAAAGATCTGTCCGGGGAGAAAAGTCTCACCCTGGACTGCATCGCTATCGATGATTGAAGGAGCGATCAAGCCTAATGGAGACGACACAGAGGAACTCTCAATGAAAGCACCAATGTCGGTGTCAAAACCGGCGGATCTAGGGTAGGGGGTCCCGAACTGTGCGTCTAAGGCGGATGGTAACAGGAGGCAGGGGACACGATGTTTTACCCAGGTTCGGGCCCTCTTGATGGAGGTAAAACCCTACGTCCTGCTTGATTTATTATTGATGATATGCGTAGTACAAGAGTTGATCTACCATGAGATCGTAGAGGCTAAACCCTAAAAGCTAGCCTATGGTATGATTGTATGTTGTCCTACGGACTAAAACCCTCCGGTTTATATAGACACCGGAGGGGGCTAGGGTTACACAAGGTCGGTTACAAAGGAGGAGATATACATATCCGTATTGCCTAGCTTGCCTTCCATGCCAAGTAGAGTTCCATCCGGACACGGGACGAAGTCTTCAATCTTGTATCTTCATAGTCCAACAGTCCGACCAAATGATATAGTCCGGCTATCCGGAGACCCCCCAATCCAGGACTCCCTCACTCATGTTTGCCTATTTTATGTTTTGCAGAGAGACGTCAGTCTCGCTAGTAGTTCCATGTGGACTTCGACGTTTAGCTTGATACCTCAGCTACGATCTTGTTCCCTCGGTAGGATCTGGTAGATAGTCAGGCTTCTCAGCCTTTTTCATTTGTAGATGTTTGTACTCAGACATGTTAAGCTTCCGCATGTCCTTGTTGCTTGTATGCTCTGTATGTTGGGGTCATGAGACCCATGTTTGTAATGCTTGGCTCCTCGGAGCCTAATGAATAAATACTTTGAGTCGTCGAGTCTTGTTGTGATGCCATGTTGTATTTACACATATCGAGCATATTGTGTGTATGATTTGAAATGCTTGGTATGTGTGGGATCCGACAACCTAGTTGTTTATCCTTGGTAGCCTCTCTTATGGGGAAATGTAGTCTTGTGCTTCCATGAGCCATAGTAGTCCGCTATAGCCCGGTTCACCGGAGTCCTGCTAGCCCAGCACTACTGCTCCGGAACACTTGACTGGTCGACATGTGATTCACTTCGTTCCTGTGTCTGTCCCTTCAGGGAAATGTCACGCGGTGACATCCGGAGTCCTGCCTAGCCTGCTATAGCTCGGTTCATCGGAGTCCTGTTAGCCCAGTGCTACCGCCCGGATTCGCACGCTGCTGACCGACATGCTTGATGTTGATTCATGTATGCCTGTCCCCATAAGTTAGTGCCACTTTGGGTTCACGACTAGTCATGTCGGCATGGTTTCTTTGTCATATGGATGCTAGCGACACTATCATATACGTGAGCCAAAAAGGCGCAAACGGTCCCGGGCCAGGTAAGGTGGCACCCATGGGAATACCGTGCGTGAGGCCGCAAAATGATATGATGTGTTACATGCTCGATTAGTGTGACTTAGGATTGGGGTCCTGACAGCTTTGGTATCAGAGCCTGACTGCCTGTAGGATTACCAAGCCAAACCGGTCGAAGTTGTGTCTAGAAATGCTTTATTTATGTAAGGGAATTGATTATGGAAGGGAACGTAAGGCTCTTTTTACTCCTTTACCTTATGCCCTTCTGATATGAGTCATCCTCTTCTCTTCTACGGGGATTAAGAACTAGGCCTTCTCATCTATCTATCAAGATAACGAGTTACTATGATAGAGACTTATAGGATTGATGGATTTAAGCCCCAGTTCAGTTTCTACTACTTCCGTGTGTTCATAGCTGACCTCAGAACCTTGATATGATGTTGTTGAGTGGTTATGACACCATTTTGCAGGATGTCTCAATTCTTTTTGAGCATTTATAGTCATTATGCTGTCCGAATCATCCTAGGTTCCTAAATAGTCTGATGCATTTGCAAATCCTTTCTTTCCGTTCCCGATGTCCTTTTTGGTCAGAATAAGCACACTATCCGGTACGTTGAGGTACTCTATTGCCTCGGTATATATGTTGGGGCTATTTTTGTGACCCTAGGTGTTTTAGGGAGTCACCTAGTAAACTAGCCATGTTTTCTGTTCCCGGTGTGATGATTCTGGTCACCATTCTCGAAACCATCCTGTGATGCCATTTAGTTAGTAGGCATTCTATTCCTGGGTTTTGAACCCGAGATTCACCCTACTAATTTCATGTTGATAGTGTTTGCTCGTTCCTTTAGGTTATTAGTACCATTGTGATAGTCCTCGAGGTCTGTGGTATTTCCTTCTTCCAAATACCATGAACTGCTTATGGCAGAAGTTCTTTGAACCAAAAGATCACAACAAGAGTGCTCTTGAGGAGTACTCCATTCTGCATTGTGAATCTGCCAGTCCTACATTTCTGCATGGATTATCTGGAAGAAATATGTTGAGCTTTGTTCAACATACTAATCTATGCATCCACAACTCAGAAAGTGCTATGTTCCTTTGAGTTGTCCCTCTTCGGTTAGATTCCGACCCTCGTGTATCAGTTGATAGTCAAGAGTATGTCGTGCATTTGTGCTCATCGATGCCTATTATTCTTGTGGTCCATCAAGCCATTCTATTCCGGAATGACTAGGAGAAACAAACTCCAGTACCTCATCCATCTCTGGGATTGGGTCAAAGCAGTTGTATTCCGCAGATCAAAATGCTAATCCAGCTTTTGTTCTGTTCTACCTTGGAGTGTTGCCTCCTTATGTCAGGATCGTCATGGGAATTGCACCACCTCTTATGAACTCTGGATACAGTGATACTTCTCACCATCATTATTCATTCCTCGATTCCGTGTTATTGTAACCGGAACGCCGACAAGTGAATCATGATGTGTGAAATCTATACTCCTAGAAACTCCATTGCTTGGTAGTTAAATGGACAATAACCTCATTCTTAGTGTGTTGATTATTAAATCATCATTCTAGGATTGATTGTGTTACCCTGTCCTTATTTCTGGTGCACTCTTCAACCAAGAGTTAGGGCTGTATCAATCCCTTTCCTATTTAGTTTTATCGTCTTGCTCTGAAAAGAAAGATTGTTCTCGAGCTTAGTAACATATCGGTGGTTTGTGATGTTCCGAATATCTTCTCGGAAGTATTACCAGGTTGTCACCTGACTGCTATGTTGAGTTCGTGATCATGTTGGTTTCCTCCAAATCACCCCTTCTCCAAGAATCTGTGTTGGATATCCCTGAGCTAGTTGGTTGAGCTAGACAACAACATGGAGAGTTGGAAGATAAAAGCTTGTCTGACTTAGTTCATGTTAAGGGATATCTTTGTGTGTGTGTGTTGAAGAAAGATGATATCTCCATCGATTGGTCCTCGTGATCAGTTGTCGGATCTATTGCCTTGTCAAAACTTTGACTTGAGTATGGGCTATCGTCAAGTCAAATCAGAACCAATGATGTTCGTAATGTTGTCTTACTCGTGGTTGATCCCTCGAGCATACACCATTACATCTTTTGGTCTGACCAATGCTATCACCGTGTTCACATGATGGTGGAAGTCCAGTGATATGGGAATTCCAATGAGTTGCTGTTGAGCCCATCAGCAGCATTTTGTCTCCCCCAT
Source organism: Triticum monococcum (assembly GCA_034509565.1). Taxonomy (NCBI): domain Eukaryota; kingdom Viridiplantae; phylum Streptophyta; class Magnoliopsida; order Poales; family Poaceae; genus Triticum; species Triticum monococcum. The sequence continues at coordinate 152,181,032 of CM067843.1, read as the reverse complement.
GATTCATGTTCAACATCCAGCTAGTGTTGGAAACTTGTGAGCAATGCTTTCGTGATCCGTTCATGAAGCATATGTTCGGATGAAAGAAGGGATTTCCTCTAATACGTGTGCATCCGATGCGAGTTGTCGCCGTGAATTAGGGAAAGCTAGTTTTGCTTCCGATGGAATCATCCCAAGTTGGTCATGCATGTGCGAAGTACTCTATGATTTGAGAGGTTGGCCGCCTCCACTCCATATGTGTTTCCTAGCACACCAAGCCACTGATTAACTTGTTCAAGGAAAAGAAGTCTATGCTTGGGATCTAATCCATGGACTTGCGTAAGACTTCAAAATCCTTGATGATGGATCCTAACCAGAATTTGATAGTGTTTTATTGTAAGACTACCATGTCGTCATGCTTGTCTCGGACAGTGTGTTCACATGTGTGTAGCAGAACCTGCTCATGTTTTGGAGCTTGCTATCGTAGTTCATCTCCCGAGAATCTCGCAACTTCATCTCGTTGGTTTGTGTTGCAAACTTTCTTTCCAGACATGATGTCTGAAATATCCTATTACCAACCAGATCTGAATCTCAGGCAGATATGATGGTTGAAAAACTCCCAACATTTGCATTTTTCTTCCAAGCTTGCACCGCCTTGTGCCAATCTCCCTTGGACTGATCTTCTCAGCAATAGTTGTTCAGGATCATCTTCAGAAGTGGTCCTACCATGGGTTCCATCCATTTCTGATGATAAGCAAAAATCATCCATTACGTTGTCTTCAACAAGGTAGTCCACATCATCCACTCTAGTTGAGTATGCCACTCTTTTGAACCCCTTCAAATGATCGATCGTGATTTGCCTTAGGCTGGTATAAAGAGTTTCAATGATCTTTGTATCAAAAGTAATTCTTTTTGCCACTTAAGGGAATAATTCTACGAGTCACCTCCTCTAGGGTGCCCCGTTATGGAGTCGTGGTAATTATCTCCTCGCCACTTTGAACCATCCGCCATCTTCTTAAGCATGGAATAGTTGCCTACCAAATTGAACTTCACCATCCGTTACTATCCATCCATCTTGATGTATGTTTTTTGTCCCAACTCAAGAGATGTTTCAACGTCTCACTCCATGAGTTGATCCTGAGTGCTCGACCTTCGAGGAGATCGATTCCTATAGGGTTTCTTTCTGTCGTCGTCGTGTTGGATGAAGTTTTCGAAAGCAAAGACGTCAAGATCTGTTTGAAGCAATGAATCAAAATCTTCGAGAAATGCAATGGAGCGTGAAGACTGTGTCAGTTCTGTGTCCCCTCTGTCTTTTTACCTCACGTCTTGAATCTCGGGACAAGATTCTTGTTTAGTGGGGGTGAGTTGTCACATCCCTAGCTTCTGGCAATGCACTAGGCTAGCCTCATGAGTGTCATCATGTTTAAGTTTCAAATGAACTTGAAATGGGGATTGTTTAAACCCTAGCATCAAAGGAATTCACTAGGTTCAACTAAAATATTCTCAGTGAATCCAAATGGCTTTCAAAAATGTTCATCATTTCTGGAAAATGCTAGAAGCAATAACCAGAGGTGTTGCACATTTTTCCATGACATCTTTGGGCTCTGAATTAAATCATATAGTATTTGCATTTGGGCATATAAATGCTATTAAATATTTTAAATGCTCAAATAATCATAAACTAAAATGTTTGATGTTGGTTATATTCCAAACAGTGGCATTGAGAAGTTTCATGATTTTTGGATCTGTTTAAGTATTTTCTAATAAAGCCCTAAAGACTACAGAAAATAGAAAACAGAAACAATTAATAAAAGAGAGAGAGAGAGAGGGTTTTTACCTGGCACTCACCTGGGCCTGACCTGTGTTGGCCCAGCCCACCACCTGGCGCTGCCAGTCGTCGTCCAGCTCCCGCCAGTCGGATGCCGCGCGCGTGGTCGCCGCGCGCCGGCACGCGCCCGAGCCACCTCCTACTTCCGCCGAGCTGGAGGCTGGCTGGACGTGCCACGCAACCACCCCAACCCCTCTGGCCTATCCACTCCTTCTCTCCCCTCCTCGACTCCCTCCCTGCAGCGCACCTGAGCGCCACCGTCACCGTCGCTCACCGTAGCCATAACTATCGCCTCTCCCTCGCCCCCTGGAGCTGCCCACGAGCTCCGCCTCGTCCCCCTCTCCCTCCTCACCAAGACGGAAGGCGCCAGAAGCCCTGGATGCCGCCAGCTCCACCGTTCCCCTCCTCGGCCACCGAGGATCGCTGCTGTCGATTTGTCGTCGTCTCCGCCTCCCCGAGCTCGCTGAGACCGTCTCCGACCCCGCTGTGAGCTCCGCCATCTTCTCCCCTGCTCCCCGCGCTCGTACGCACCCTCTAGTCGCCTCCTCTACCGGAGCCGAGCCGCTCCGCCAACGCCGGCGTCACTCCGGTGACCTTTTGGTCACCGCTAGTGCCTAACGCACTCCTCGCACTCCGTAGCGCCTCGCTAGTGCCTCCGTTAGCCCGCTAGCACGACGTAGCAGCAAAACGACCGACGACCGAGCTCCGACCACCGCCCAGCTCGTCGCCGCCGCCGTTGCACGCCATCCCAGCACACACCACGGCCACCATTAGATGCGCCGCATCGCAGGCTTTCGAACGCGCCCAGCCTCGCGTCCAGCCGATGCCAGAGTTGGCCGGACAGGCATCGCCGCCGCGCTCCGGTTATCGCCGGAGTTAATCCGGTGATGTGGTAGATTACTTAGTGCTAATGACGCAGTTAGTTAAGAGAAAACTTTGTTTTTGCCACTCTAGTTTTTGCCCACTTTGCTTATGCCACTCTAGAATTTGACATCTCACTTTTGCCACTCTTAGATTTTGACAATACATCACAAATGCCATTCAGTGTGAAAAATGATAATTTTTCATTTCACTTTTGCCACTCTTAGGTTTTGCAATGTATCACAATTGCCACTCTGAAAATTTTGCTTTTGCCACTGAATGGCAAAATTGATATATTTGCAAAAGCTAAGAGTGGCAAAAGTGAAATGTTCAATTCTAGAGTGGCATGAGCAAAGTGGGCAAAAGCTAGTGCGGCAAAAACAAAGTTTTCCCGTTAGTTAACCCTCCTAGCTCACTGACACCTGGGCCCCACATCCTAAATAACCCCAGTTTTATTTCTGCTTAGGACTAACTAAACTAGAGCGGCCCCACGCGTCAGCTTTGACCAAGCTGACGTGGCCGTCGACTGGCCCCACACGTCAGTGACTCTAGCTAGCACCGCAACACTGACCAGTGGGACCCACTGGTCAGGTTTGACCCGGGGCAGCCCTGTTGACCTGCTTAGGTCAGCATGACCTAATGCTAACATAGTAAACATTTTATGGAATTAAAATAAATCAGAAATGAATTACAAATTTCAGAAAATGTACTAAACTTCTAAAATTCATATAAATTCAATCGTAACTCGGAATGAAATAATTTAATATGAAAAATGATCAGAAAAATCCAATCTATCCATCTGCACCGGGTCCATGCATGTTTAAGCAACTTAAACCTGCTGTTTATGTCAAAACATGATAATGCACTTTTTAAAGTCATAGTTTGAATTTGAACTTGAACCTTGGGTTCAAACTAACTCAAACCCATCTGATTATAATTGCATTAGCCCAACACAATCATTTTGCCATGTCATGATCATGCATCATATTGTGCATTGCATTGATTGTGTTTCCTTCTGTGTTGCCGGTATTTGTCACCTCTCGATAGACGTGATACCGACGATGAGATCGATGACACCAATGAAGAGCTATACTATCTTCAGAAGTGCCAGGCAAGCAAAATCCCCTTGTTCATTCCGATACAATCCCACTCTCTCGCTCCTGCTCTCATTTACTACATTAGGACAACATCGATTCAACTATTACATGCTGGGGTAGCTGAACCCCTTTTCCTCTGCATGACCTATCATTGCCACAGTAAATAGATGAAACTCACTGGCATGAGTAGGAGTTGTTTGAGCCCTGATGTGCCTACTCATTCATGCTTGTTTGTCGTGCCTGCTACTGCTTAGAGTTGAGTCGGGTCTGATTCATCGGGAATGAATTGGATGGTGATGAACATGTCCTACTGTGTGTGAGCTAAGTGTGTGAACACGATTTGGTAAAGGTAGCGGTGAGAGGCCATGTAGGAGTACATGGTGGGTTGTCTCATTGAAGCCGTCCTCTGGAACTGATTTCTGTGTTTGTGATCCATGAACAACTACTACCACACATTAGGATCCTTAATTGACTCTCTCGACTTATTAACCGCCTTGATCTCTGTCCAGGAGTTGCAACTAGTTTCTGGTGTTTGTAGGATATGTGTTGGAGGCCGTGCGTAGCGCTGGCCCTAGGGGTGGGCTATGATGTGGTAGATACACCGTGGCACGGTGTACCGGGCGCCCGTTTGGTGTCTCGGGAACCCTGCACACATCGTTTGGGGCTGTGAGCGAAACTCCGGCCGGATCTCCTCGCGGATGGAACCCGAATAGGCGATAAACCTGGACTAGAGACTTGTGTGGTTAGTCAGGTCGTGGCCGACTCCCTCGCCAGGCTTCCGCTTGAAGGTTGCCGAGATACACGACGTGTACATGGTGGTAAGCGGCGAGAGCGTGTGTGAAGAAGTACACCCCTGCAGGGTTATAAATGATCTATTCAAATAGCCGTGTCCGCGGTAAAGGACTTTTGGGTTGCCTGTACAATTCATAGACAAGTGAAAGTGGATACTCTAAAATGCGCAAGATAATAGTGAGTGCTATGCATGGCGTTCTCGTAGGGAGACGGGAGCGTATCCATAGTGGTGTATTGATTGGTGAATATGTGGACTCGTGTGCGCCACCTCAAAAGAGTTACTTTCAGTCGTAGTTCAGGATAGCCACCGAGTCAAAGCTGGTTTGCTACAGTTAAACTCCACCACTCCCTTTATTGATACCGATGCATATGTAGATAGTTCTGATGTAAGTCTTGTTGGGTACATTTGTACTCATGTTTGCCTATTTTATGTTTTGCAGAGAGACGTCAATATCGCTAGTAGTTCCATGTGGACTTCGACGTTTAGCTTGATACCTAAGCTACGAACTTGTGCCCTCGGTAGGATCTGGTAGATAGCTAGGCTTCTCAGCCTTTTTCATTTGTAGATGTCTGTGCTCAGACATGTTAAGCTTCCACATGTGCTTGTTGCTTGTATGCTCTGTATGTTGGGGTCATGAGACCCATGTTTGTAATGCTTGGCTCCTCAGAGCCTAATGAATAAATACTTTGAGTCGTAGAGTCTTGTTGTGATGCCATGTTGTATTTACACGTATCGAGCATATTGTGTGTATGATTTGAAATGCTTGGTATGTGTGGGATCCGACAACCTAGTTATTTATCCTTGGTAGCCTCTCTTATGGGGAAATGTAGTCTTGTGCTTCCATGATCCATAGTAGTCCGCTACAGCCCGGTTCACCGGAGTCCTGCTAGCCCAGCACTAGTGCTCCGGAACACTTGACTGGCCAGCATGTGATTCACTTCATTCATGTGTCTGTCCCTTCGGGGAAATGTCATGCGGTGACATCCGGAGTCTTGCCTAGCCTGCTACATCCCGGTTCACCAGAGTCCTGCTAGCCAAGTGCTACAGCCCGGATTCGCACGCTGCTGACCGACATGCTCGATGTTGATTCATGTATGCCTGTCCCCGTAAGTTAGTGCCACTTTGGGTTCACGACTCGTCATGTCAGCCCGGGTTCTTTGTCATATGGATGCTAGCGACACTATCATATATGTGAGCCAAAAGGTGCAAATGGTCCCGTGCCAAGTAAGGTGGCACCCGTGGGAATACCGAGCGTGAGGCCGCAAAGTGATATGATGTGTTACATGCTAGATCAGTGTGACTTAGGATCGGGGTCCTAACAATATGAGCAGTATAACCGTGCCAAGTTAGAGCATACACCTCAGTGGGGGAATAGGACTGGTCATCTGTCTCTGAATCCATCTCTGAGGAGCTATTGGGACCCAACAAGATATCTTCTTTGAGAGGTAGCACTGTCTGCTCTGAAGGCCTTGTTTTCACTCTAGATTTTTCCATCTCCCACCCAAATGGCTGATTCATAGGAAGAGTAGTTTAATGTACAAACATTCTCGACAAATGGAAAGGTAATGAAGAAAAGGATGGGCAAGATATCATTCAAATATATGATGCCTGGTTAAATAGGATGGCATTGCACATTTCACATATATTATGGCTAGCTAAAAGACATGAGACTGCATAATTCACATATATGATATAGAAACTAAACAGGTGGCATTACAGAACATGTCTAAACTAAGCAGATGACATATATGATGTCAAAAGTATGCACTACAAGGCAACATATGCATGATATGACTGACATCATCATGCCAAGGTAGAGCAAACACCTTGGGGATAAATAGGAGTGGTCAGCGGCGTCTGAATCCGCCTCAGAACATATATCTTCCTCTGGATTACAATCTGGAGAGGGGTGGGGAGGGTTTGCCATTGAACCCACCATGGAGCGATGTCTGCATGACATTGTATTGCCGCGCAAAACTCTTCTCTTTTTCTCTGCATGTTCAGCATGACTGTGTACAATATCTGACATGGATATGAAAAAATATGGTGAGATTATGTAAGGAGAGCATGCAGAAATTTAGAATGATGGTAACAACCAGTGGATCGATGTTTTTCCGTTGAACCAAAATAGCCCTAATGGATCGACGTGGATGTATAGTAATAAGTGATGAAACAAGTGTACAACCTCTTTGCCGTAGCCGTGTCGACCTCAGCATCATTGGGTTGGTCGCTGAAGCAGTTGAGGCAGAGGTGGATGTTGGAGGTGTGGAGGAAGATCTGAGGAATCTGTAGACGGCGTCCAGGGCACTGCTCTGTTGTGATGGATCGTTCTGTCGTTGGAGCAGCTCCGATGAGCCGTAAGATGTCAAGGCTGAAGCAGCACAAGACAGACATCATCAATCTCAAGTGGGATTCTAATAGCATCTCCAATAGATGATGTAAAATGGATGTAAAATTAACATCACCAAAAACCACTTGACTACAATACATGAGGTAAAAACTGTTGACTCTGAACTTAACTGTCGAAACTGAAATTTACTGTGCAATCTGAATGCTACTGTCGAAACTGAACGCAATGGTAGCAGAGAGGCACTTGACATGTAGTTTAGGGAGGGCCTGCAGTTCATCTTCAACCTGCACCCCCCTGAGCCGCCAGCCACCACCGGCCGAACCGCCGGCCCCAGCGCCGCCCCGAAACAACTCGCCACCGCTGCCCCGGCCAGCCCTCTAGGCCCCCCGCCCCCACCCTGAACCCTAAGATAGATAGTGGGGTACCTCTCCGGCGAGCCCCCGTCCCCGCTGCGGGTGGTTCTTCCTTAACTCCGGTCAGCCCCCAACCCCTGAAAATCGAATGACCCAAAAGTTGATTCAGTCGACTGAAGTGTGGCTTAATCGGAGCAGAGCAGCAGCACGAGTGAGGGGGAGAGCAGCCGCAGCAGCTGGGCGAGCGAGCGATCGAGCGAGAGCCGGAGCAGCAGCAGCAGATCTGGCTGGTATGGACGCCGCCGCCAAAGGGGCCTCGCACTGGCGGAGAGCCGCCGTGGAGATGTCGCCCGCAGCGCCGGCTTCAAGGTAGCCGCTCCATGGGGGTGGGGGATGGAGCACCGTCGGTGCCGGGAGGTCGAGTTAAGGAGAAGGTGCGATGCGATGAGTGTACAACCTCTTTGGTGGCGCCGAGTAGGCCTCGGCTTTGTCCGAGGAGTCGGTGAGGATGCTGCGGTTCCGGTGGAGAAGGTTAAGGCGGCGCTATGGGAGATGGAGCAGCCGCGATAGACGAGGCGATCGTCGGAGCAGCTCCTTGGAGGTGGAGGACGGGGCGGCTGAACCGACGGGACGGTGAGATGGACGACGGATCCTCATCCAGGGAGGTGGACGAGGGACATCGAGCTGTTGCGGTGGACGACGTCGTCGGGGAAGAGGCTCCGGCTGGGTAGCGGTGACGTGGCGGACAGAGGAGGGTGGGGTTTCGCGGCTAGAGCAAAGAGGTTATGGCGGCCTGGGATTTCGAATGGCGAAAAGGGGGCGATGGGAGGGGGTGAAGCATGACTTAGGGACGCGCTTGTCCAAAATGTAGGGTGTGTTACAAAAGTACCCCCACTAATTTGAACTAGCGGCCCTTTTGGCTCAGGGTTAGAAGGGGGATTTCGCGTGTCGGGATTTGGCAGCTGGAAGGAGTTTTCGCGCACGTTGTAATTTCGGGATAGCAAGGCGCGGGTTGTGAAGGCGCCAGTTTTGGGAGCACGATATCTGAATTTTCAGGATATAACAAGACGCGGGTTGAATTTTAGGGACAAGCCTAACGTGTAGTAATATTGTACTTGTACGTACCAAATCACTTCGCACTTCCCTCAACCAAAAAGAAAACAAAAAAATAAAACTATTCACACCACACAAAGAGAGAGTCTTGCCCCATTTTACTATACAAATGCTATTCAAAGCTACTCCCTCCTTCCATCAATATAGGGCCTAATGCGTTTTTTGATGCTAACTTTGACCAAATATTAGAGCAATGATATATGACATGCAGCTTACACAAAGCACACCGTTAAATTCGTCTGTGAAAGGTTCTTTCAATGTTATAATTTTCACATTGTGCATGTCATGTACTATTAATCTTGTCAATAGTCAAAGGCGGTCTTAAAAATCTCATTACGCCCTATATAGATGGAAGGAGGGAGTATGAATCCATGTTATGTCCGATTAAATTTTTTCGCTTGCTGTATAATGCATGTAACCTACTCATACCAACATTTGAGTGCATTCCAAATGTCTATACTACCGCTGCAATTCGAACTAAATTTGAATTCGTTTATCTATTTCAATAAGAATCTACAATCATGATTGTTGCCAACTTCAACCATCATAGTTTCCTTGCTATCCGCCAGATATAAATCGGACGGCCTATAAAGTAGGATGGCAGGCACACCATCATCAACACCTCCGTTTTTTATAAGAGTAGAGATAAAATATATTAAATGTAGCATAACATGTTCATAACCACACCATGTGTATCACCGTTATATATATTCACACATGCGTCGATTTGAAACACTATGATAAATTCTTCAAATATCTGAATTCGCTTTTTATAATGAAGTATATATGATCTCTATTCGTATTTTACACCCACACAACCCTCTTATCGTTGTAGCTAGCGCTAACTTTCTCTTGTCCATGCACACGCCCACTTCCCTCTCACCCTCCCTCAGCATTCTCTAGCTCCATCGCACAAATTCGTCTTTTCACTTTAGGTCGTTCATCCACGGTGTGTGTAGCCCCCCCAGCTCCTTCTTTACGGCACACATCGATCAATATGCCTCTCTAGCCAAATGTGCCTAGCACAAACACAAGCTTCCCCTCTTCTCTTGTCACCGTCCATGCCTCACTCCCACCACTCTTTTCATCGTTCTCGTACTCCCACACTCCTCCCCCTCAATATAGTATGCCTCTCGTACCACCTCCTACATGCATCCCTCTCTCTATCCTTCTCCTCGTGCCTCATTTGCTTCTAACACACACATGCATGTATAACGATCGATCTCCCAACATATACCTAGATCGACTTTAACTACCCCCCCCATCGATCGACGTACCTCACAAGTTATGTCTCTCCTTTCTCTAACAAAGGGCGATTGATCTTCCTATGTAGTTACGTCTACTTACCATAGCCACATCGTCCACCCTCATCATTCGTGCATGCCTCGTGACCCGTCTCTCACACGCGCGTGCACAGACAACAAGCAGCCATCTCCTCTCTTATTGATATTGCGGGCGTGCCCTCCGTTTGTCTAGCAAGCCTATCCCAACATTTGTTAGAAGCAACTCCACTACCACCCCCTCCAACACTCTAGCTCTGTCTCTCTCACAACCTTATTCCTCTCCTGCACATATGCATGGATGCCGACCGATCTCCCTTAATACATGAGGCAGATCGATCTCCTTAATACATGAGGTAGGCCTCTCTCCTCCTCCACACATATACCAGCCATTGTACCTCTATAGTTAATTGGGCCTCCCTCTTCCCCCACCACACACCGATAGTCGAGCGCTGCAGGTAGGTATCCATGCCACAGAGACAAACTGCACATGTCCCATCTCACGTTCCAGTAGGCCAGCCGCTCTATATCTTTGACGTGGGCACACACAAATTCGATGGCACTCTTTATTGATCGTGCGCACACACACACACACACATCATCCCTCTCTTCGATTCTATGGACACCTCAAGATGCATTTGTATCAGTAGTTTATCTTGTGAGAGAAAAGGTTGAATGAGGGAAGGCCTTATTTGCGAACGTGTCGAGACGTGTGGGTATATTTTTGCAAAATTGCCATAGTTTCTTTCCTATCCGTTAGATATAAATCCGACGGCCTATAGTGCAGGATGGCACGCACACCATCATCACCAACTCTGTTTTCTACCCCCTCTGTCCGAAAATACTTGTCATCAAAATGGATAAAAAGAGATGTATCTAAAACTAAATTAAGTCTAGTTACATTTCCTTTTATCCATTTTGATGACAAGTATTTTCAGACGGAGGGAGTATTTGTCTTTTTAGAGATTTCAACAAGTGACTATGACCAGACCTTACCAACATACTCAAAAAAGTAGTCCATAATTTTGATGTTACCCTCTTTTCTTGGCGGTGCAGTGCCATCTGGATACCTCATAAATAAATAAAGTACTACATGATACTAATATATGATACATGGTGCATGAGTACTAAGTATTATTAATACAGTTTTGCTAGAACTCATCTAGATGAGATATAATTTGATCTCATTCATCTTTTATAGCCATTGGGTGTGATGCTATATAAGATGCGTGTGTGCTGACGTGGGTTGTATTTGTTCTTGTGCAACAAACTGACCACTACATGTCATGTTTGATAGTCTCAAGTCATTAAAAGCATACAAGCCCCACATCTCTTCTTGGTTGATTCCTCTATTTATGTCAAAAAATAAGAAACAACGTGAGAGTTAATGCACCACGCCTATGTGTTTACTATTTGGTTTTCGTAAGATGACTTAATACTGACCTAGACAGAGGGAGTATTCGAATTGACAGCGGGTGGCGCAGTTCCCGATACAGCTTTAGTGCAGATGAGGGAGGGAGTAGCAGTTCCCGATATGTTGAACGGCCAATGCATCCTCCTTCAATTAATGCATGAGGGAAGTAATGGGAGGAGGTCCGGGAAAAGAGGCTGCACGATGTGAATGCAACGTAGTTTGCCCTCATTGCCCTCATATAAAGGCACCCCTCCATTCCAATGCATCTACCACATCGTACACACCTAAGCATTTGCCTAAGCACCTACACTAAGCGCAAAAGAGCTCACTCCAGACCCATGGCGGCGATGAGCGTGAGTGGCCAGCAGCTGCGCCAGATGGTCCATGACGCCGGCCTGCGGCATGGCGCCGAGGATTGTCTCCAGACGGTGTTGGAGACCGGCTGGTGGATGGCCGTCGTCGACGCCAACTACGACTCTCAGTTGGACCAGATGATCGTTGCCATCAGCAACAAGTTCACCGTACTCAAGAAGCTCGCAGACGACATCGTCGTACTCCTCCAGCCCACGCGCCCGGGCTCCTCATTGCCTGCCACCCTAATCGGCCTCCATGGCCGGAACCTCTTTCAAGAACTGGTGGCCCTGCGACTGCCCGCCGATGCCACGAAGAATGTCCACCTTGAGGTCGCGCTCGCCGCGAGGCGCCTCGCCCTGCAAGAATTCGTCGACCTACACATCCACGTGTATGAGGAAATCGTGTACATAGGTATCTACAAGGCCAGTGAGGATGCTACCATGTTGGCCTTCCTCAACCGGCTGGAAGCCTTGCATGCCTTCACTGAGAAGCACCTCGACCTCACCACAAAAGTCGCCGCTCCTTAGCCGTCGGTCGGCGGCCCGGCGCACTAAGTTGAGGAGGAGGAGGCCGTATGTTCGTGGATCCATCTTTCTTCTTGCCTTCTGTAACCACCACTGCGATTGCATCATCGTGGCCTTAATTCTTATTGTGTTGTTGCATTCTTGTTCCAGTCAATACCGACATGTGTGATCCCTTTGCTTAATTATATGCATCACTGTAACTAGTACTCCATCCGTCAATTCATAAGTTGTGCTTACCTTTTCCATCAACTTCGTCCAACGCGCGGGCATCTTGCTAGAAACACTAGAATATGTCTATATAATCCGTATGTGATAGTCCATTTGAAATCTCAAAAAAGACAAATATTTAGGTATGGAGGGAGTAATATATTAGAAGTATATCAAAACAATAGTGATTTCTTTCAAGTTTGTGAACAAATACTACTATTCTACTACTTTGGATCCGTCGCAACGCACGGGCACATTGCTGGTAAAAGGAAAAGGCCTGCCGCGTTCGCGTCGCACCCCCACATGCCCGGGAATCGGGAGTACAACACGGCCTGGCCGGCACGACACATAGCTTAGGGAAGGCGTGTTGCCTAGCATTTTCACTTTCATGTGGGACCGCCATTGAGCAAACCGACACCTCGCCCGCCGCCGGGTTGGAAAACAGAAACGAGGGGAAGATCTAGCTGTAGCACGGAAGCCAAGAAATTTGGTGTTAGACGGGGCTCGTTGATAGAGTAGGAGCATTCCGTACTAGTACTACTCCTACTAGTACCAAGTTTGTACTCCTAATACTATATTACTAGTACTACCACTATACAACTAGTAGGTACGTGTCACATCCCTAGCTTTACCTTGGCCTTGGACTATCTTGGCTGTTGCATCATGTTTAAATTCAAAGGAAATTGAATTGAGGGAATCCCCAAAGCCTCAGAAATCTTTTAAAAATATGAGCAAGTTAAAATTTCTTCAAATGAGTCCAAGGAAATGTTCACTTAAATCCCTGAAAATTTGGCAAGAGGTAAAAATCCAAACCAATATTTTAAGGCATTAAGGGTAATTAATTTGGGCATTTTTAATTAAACCATAATGCGTTTGAATTGGCTTTATTTCTGTTATAAAAGAAATACATGTCCAATAATTTTGGAAATTATTGTGGGGCTCTAGAGTAATATCTCTAGTCCATACAATAATTGACAGAAGCAATAAAAATGGTTTAGTTTTTGAGCTAAATCAAAACAGAGGAAAGAATAGAAAACAGAAAAGTGAGAGAGAAAGGAACCTCACCTAGCTTACCTGGCCAAGGAGAGAAGCCGGCCCAGCCCAGCAGCCTCCCCCTGTCGTCTTCCTCCTCTGCCAGGAGGACGAGGGCGTGTGCCCGACGCACGCACGCACACGCGCGCCACCTCCACCCTGCTTGCTTGCCCACTCAACGGCCTGGACGCCTCTGGCGTCGCCACGCACCCCTGGCCCTCCCTCTCTCTCGCTCTCGAGGGTTCCCCCCTTCCCAGGACCTTTCTCTCCCACCCACCGAACGGGTTCGTCGCCGCCGCTCGCCATAGCCGTGCCCACCGTGCTCCCTTCGCCTCGCTGCTATGTCCTAGAGCTCCGCCCCGTCGCCTTCTTCGCCTTCGTCAAGCCACGCAGCTAGGGACGCCCTCCTTCGACCTCGTTGCCGCCGTTTTCAACCGCGAGCGCCCGAGATCGCCGGCGCCCGTACGTCGCCGTCTGGCCTTCCCCGAGCCCGTTTCGACGCCCTCTGCAACCGTTGTGAGCTCCATCGTCGTTTTCCCCTCTTCCCCTTGCCTCTCGATCACCATAGCCGCCGTTTCGACCGAAGCCGAAGCTCGTCGTCGTCGTTTTAGCCACCACAGCTCGCGCCTGAGCGCGTCAACGCGCTCGGTGCCTTCCCATGAGCACGCTGCTCCCAGCAGCTCCTCCTCCCGAGCACCCTAACGCTGAGCCCAAACTAACCCGAACCCCGGCCGCCCCCGAGGTCGAATCCGTGCTCAACTCCGGCCACCTCGTGCCCTCCCACTGCCACCGATAGATGCGCGCGAGCTCCAGCTAGCCGTAGAGACCAACCGCGGCTCAAACCGCAGTCTGTAGGCGAAACCCGAGCCTCCCCGCCGCCTCTGCTCGTCATCGGCGGTTAAACGCCGGCCTAACAACTAATTAGCACTAAGCTAATGACCCACAGACTCACAGACATGTGGGCCCCACTGCCTAATTAACTCTGGTTTAGCTTTTGTTTAGATTAAACAAACCACACGGGCCCCACAGGTCAGCTTGACCAGGCCACATCACACGTTGACCGACCCCACACGTCAGTGCTGACTTGCTGACGTGGCTGTTGACCTGACCCCACCTGTCAGTGACCCAGAAAGAACTATGTGACTGACCAGTGGACCCCACTGGTCAGGTTTGACTTGGTGAGCCGTAGTTGACCTGCTGATGTCACAGTGGCGCAATGCTGACACAGTTAACAATTTTCTGGATTTAAAATAATTCCGAAAATTCCAGAAAATAGTATAAACTTCAAAAAATCATAGAAATTAATCTATAGCTCAGAATGAAATAAATTATATATGAAAAATGATCGGAAAAAATCCAATCTATCCATCTGTACCATTTTCATGCATGTTAAAACAACTTATGGCTGCTATTTAGGACAAATCATATAAATGGCATTTAAACCCTCACATATGGAGTTTGAATTTGAACCTAGGGTTCAAACCAACTCCATTTAACATGTTGCTAGTTGCGTTAGCTCAAAACACAGCATATTGACATGTCATGATCATGCATCATATTGTGCATTGCATTGATTGTGTTTTCCTTCTCTGTTGCCGGTATTTGTCCCCTCCCGATAGATGTGCTTTCGACGATGAGTTCGATGACATCGATGAAGAACTATATTATCTTCAGAAGTGCCAGGCAAGCAAAAACCCCTTGTTCATTCCGATATAATCCCACTCTCTCGCTCCTGCTCTTTTTTACTGCATTAGGACAACATCGATTCAACGGTTACATGTTGCGGTAGTTGAACCCCTTTCCTCTGCATGACCCGTCATTGCCACAGTAAATAGATGAAACCCACTAGCATGAGTAGGAGTTGTTTGAGCCCTGATGTGCCTACTCATTCATGCTTGTTTGTCATGCCTGCTATTGCATAGAGTTGTGTCAGGTCTGATTCATCGGGGATGAATTGAAGGTGTGTGAACATGTCCTACTGTTGATAGCTAAGTGTGTGTACATGATTTGGTAAAAGTATCGATGAGAGGCCATGTAGGAGTACATGGTGGGTTGTTTCATTGAAGCTATCCTTAGGAACTGAGTTCTGTGTTTGTGATCCATGAAACAGCTACTACCACATGTTGGGCCCTGAAATATGACCCCGCTCGACTTATTAACCGCCCTTGTCCTCTATCCAGGAGTTGCAATTAGTTTCTGGTGTTTGTAGGATATGTGTTGGAGGACGTGCGTAGCACTGACCCTAGGGGTGGGCTATGATGTGGTAGATACACCGTGGCCCGGTGTACCGGGCGCCCGTTTGGTGTCTCGGGAAACCTGCACACATCGTTTGGGGTTGTGAGCGAAACCCCTGCCGGATCTCGTCATGGATGGAACCCGAATAGGCGATAAACCTAGACTAGAGACTTGTGTGGTTAGTCAGGTCGTGGCCGACTCCCTCGCCAGGCTTTCGCTTGAAGTCTGCCGAGCACATGTCGTGTGCAGACGCTAAGTGGTGGAAACATGTGTGAAGAAGTACACCCCTGCAGGGTTATAAATGATCTATTCGAATAGCCGTGTCTGCGGTAAAGGACTTCTGGGTTGCATATAACAGTTCATAGAAAAGTGAAAGTGGTTACTCTAAAATGCGCAAGATAATCGTGAGTGCTATGGATGGCGTTCTCGTAGGTAGATGGGAGCGGATCCATAGTGGTGTATTGATATGGTGAATATGTAGACTCGTGTGCGCCACCTCAAAAGAGTTACTTGCAGTCGTAGTTTAAGATAGCCACCGAGTCAAAGCTGGCTTGCTGCAGTTAAACTCCACCGCCCCCCTTGTTGATACCGATGCATATGTAGTTAGTTCTGATGCAAGTCTTGCTGGGTACATTTGTACTCACATTTTCTTAATTTATGTTTTGCAGAGAGACGTCAGTCTCGCTAGTAGTTCAGTGTGGACTTTGACGTCTAGCTTGTTACCTCAGCCACGATCTTGTGCCCTCGGCGGGATCTGGTAGATAGTCAGGCTTCTCAGCCTTTTTCATTTGTAGATGTCCGTACTCAGACATGTTAAGCTTCCGCATGTGCTTTGACTTGTATGCCCTGAATGTTGAGTCATGAGACCCATGTTTGTAATATCTCGCTCCTCGGAGCCTATTGAATAAATACTTTGAGTCATAGAGTCTTGTTGTGATGCCATGTTGTATTTACACATATCGACCATATTGTGTGTATGATTGAAATGCTTGGTATGTGTGGGATCCGACAACCTAGTTGTTTATCCTTGGTAGCCTCTCTTATGGGGAAAAGTAGTCTGGTGCTTCCACTGAGCCTTGGTAGTCTGCTACAGCCCGGTTTACCGGAGTCCTGCTAGCCCAGCACTACTGCTCCAGAACACTTGACTGGCCGGCATGTGATTCACTTCGTTCATGTGTCTGTCCCTTCGGGGAAATGTCACGCGGTGACATCTGGAGTCCTGCCTAGCCTGCTATAGCCCGGTTCACCAGAGTCCTGTTAGCCCAGTGCTACAGCCCGGATTCGCACGCTGTTGACCAACATGCTCGATGTTGATTCATGTATGCCTGTCCCCGTAAGTTAGTGCCACTATGGGTTCTCGACAAGTCATGTCGGCCCGGGTTCTCTGTCATATGGATGCTAGCGACACTATCATATACGTGAACCAAAAGGCGCAAACGGTCCCGGCCATGGTAAGGCGACACCCATGGGAATACCATGCGTGAGGCCGCAAAGTGTTATGAAGTGTTACATGCTAGATCGGTGTGACTTAGGATTGGGGTCCTGACAGCTTTGGTATCAGAGCCTGACTGCCTGTAGGATTACCAAGCCAAATTGGTCGAAGTTGTGTCTAGAAATGCTTTAGTTACGTAAGGGAATTGATTGGGGAAGGGAACGTAAGGCTCTTTTTACTCCTTTACCCTATGCCCTTCTGATCTGAGTCAAGCTCTTCTTTTCTGCAGGGATTAAGGGCTAGGCCTTCTCATCTTTCTATTAGGATCATGTGTTACTAATTCGTAGACTCATAGGATTGTTGGTCTCAAGCCTCAGTTCAGTTTCTATTACTTCCATGTGTTGGCAGTTGATCTCAGAACTTCGATATTATGTTGTTGAGTGGTTATGCCACCATTTTGCAGGATGTCTCAAATCTTTTTGAGCATTTACAGCCGTTATGATGTCCGAGTCATCCCAGGTTTCTAAACAATCTGATACATTAGTAAATCCCTTCTTCCCGTTCTCGATGTTCCTTTGGGCCAGATTAAGCACACTAATCGGTCTGTTGAGGTACTCCGTTGCCTTGACATGTATGTTGGAGTTAGTATTATGACCCTAGGTGTCTTCGAGAACCACTCAGTAATCTAGCAATGTTTTGTATTCCCAGTGTGATGATTCTGGCCACCATTCTCAAAAGCATCCCGTGATGCCATTTAGTTAGTAGGCCTTCTATTTCTGGGTTTTGAACCCGAGATTCACCCTACTTACTTCATGTTGATAGTGTTTGCTCGTTCCTTTAGGTTATTAGTAACCTTTGCATTAGTCCTCGAGGTCCATGGTATATCATTCTTCCAAATACCATAAACCATCCTTGGCAGAAGTTCCTCGTTGAACCAAAATATCACAACAAGAGTGCTCTCGATGAGTTCTCGATTCTATATTGTGACTCTGCCAATTCTACCTCCCTGCATGGGTTATCTGGAAGAAACCTATTGAACTTGGTTCGACATATTAATCTATGCATCCACAACTCAGAAAGATATATGTCCCCTTGAGTTGTCCCTCTTCATCTGTATTTCGACCATCGTCTATCAACTGATAGTCAGGAGTGATTGTGCATCCATGTTATCGATGCTTATTATTCTTGTGGTTCGTCAAGCCATTCTATTTCAGAATGACTACGAGAAACAAACTCCAGTACCTCATCCATATTTGGGATTGGGTCAAAGTAGTTGTATTCCGCAGATCAAATGTAATCAAGCTTTTAGTCTGTTCTACCCCGAAGTATTACCCACTTTATGTCAGGAATGTTATGAGAATTGCGCCTTCCCTTATGAATTCTTGACGTAGTGATACTTCTCGCCATCATTATTCATTCCTCAGTGTCGTGTTGTCACAACTGGAATGCCGACAAATGAATCGTGATGTGCGAAATCAATACTCCTAGCAACTGTGTTGCTTGGTAGTTAAAGGACAATAGTTTCATTCTTAGTGTGTTGGTTATGGAATCACCATCCTAGGACTGATTGTGCTACCTAGTCTTTATTTCCTGGTGCACTCTTCGATCAATGAGTTAGGATTGTGTCAATCCCTCTCTCTTTTGATCACATTGTTTTGCCCTGAAAAGCAAGATTGTTCTCGAGCTTAGTAACATATTGGTGGTTCGTGATTTTCTGAATATCCTCTTGGAAGTATCACCAGGCTATTCCCTGACCGCTATCTTGAGCTTGTGATCAAGTTGGTTCCTTGTAACCACCCCTTCTCCAAGAATCTGTGTTGAGTACCCCTGAGCTAGTTGGTTAAGCTGAACAACAACTTGGAGAGTTGGAGGATAAAAGCTGCCTGATTTAGTTCATGTTCAAAGGGATATATCTGTGTGTGTTGAAGAAAGATGATATCTTCATCAATTGGTCCATGTGATCAGATGTTGGACCTATTGTCTTATCAACTTTGATTTGAGTATGGGCTATCGTCAAATCAAATCAGAACCAACGATGCTCGTAATGTTGTCTTACTCGTGGTTGATCCCTCGAGCATACACCATTATATCTTTTGGGTCTGACCAATGCTATCACCTTGTTCACATAATTGTGGAATTCCAATTATATGGAAACCTAGATAAATTGTCGTTGAGCCCAGTGGCAACATAATTTTCATCTTGTCCATGATTCATGTTGAACATCTAAGTTAGTGTTGGAAACTTTGTAAGCAATGCTTTCGAGTTCCATTCATGAAGCTTATGCTTGGATGGAAGAAGTGACTTCCTCAAATTCATGCGCATTCTATGCAAGTTGCCGCCATGAATACGAGAAAGATTGTTTTGCTTCCTCTGGAATCATCCCAAGTTAGTCATGCATGTGCGAAGTGCTCTATGGTTTGATAGGTTGGCCACCTCCACTCCATATGTGTTCCCAGCACACCAAGCCACTGATTGATTTGTCAAGGAGAAGAAGTTCCTTCTTAAGAGCTAATCCGGACTTATGCAAGGACTTTGATATCCTCGATGATGGTTCCTGACCTGAACTTCGGTAGTGTTTTATTATAAGACTACTATGTGATCATTCTTGTCTTGGACAGCGTGTTCACATGTTTGTAGCAGAACCGGCTCATGTTTTGGATCTTACTACCATAGTCCATCTCCCGAGAATCTTGCAACGTCATCTTGTCGATTTGTGTTGCAAACTTTCTTTTCAGACATGCTGAGTCTGAAGTATCCTATCACCAATCAGATCTGAATCTCAGGCAGATATGATGGTTGGAACTTTCCCAACAGTTGCATTTTGTTCCTAGCTTGCACCGCCATTGTGCCAATCCCCCATGGGCTGCCCTTCTCAGGAGTTGCTGTCCAAGATCATCTTCTAAAGTGGACTTACCATGGGTCCCATCCATTTTCGATGATAAGCAAAATCATCATTGCGTTGTCTTCAACAAGGTAGTCCACATCATCCATTCTAGTCTGAGTATGTCATTCTTTTGAACTCCTTCGAATGATCGATTGTGATTGCCCTAGGCTGCTATAGAGAATTTTATTGATCTCTGAATCAAAAGTAATTCTTTTTGCCACTTAAGGGATAATTCTACGAGTAATCCTTCCCTAGGGTGTCTCGTTATGGTATCATGGCGACTCAACTCCTCGCTACATTGACAACCGTTCACCACCTTCTTAAGCGAGAAATTGTTGTCTACCTAGTGAACCTTCGTCATCCGTTACAATCCGTCCCTCTGGATGTATGTTTCATGTCTTAGCTCGAGAGATGTTTCAATGTCTCATTCTGTGAGTTGATCATCGGTTGTTCGATCTTCGAGAAGATCGATTCTTCTAGAGTTTTTCCTTTCCTCTCTTTGTCATGTTGGTTGGAGTTCTCAGAGCAAGACATCGAGACAATGATTGTGATCGAATCAACGCTCTAAAAGCAGTGCAAGTTGGATCGAGAAGATTGTGATAGTTTGTGACCTCCTTTCTTCTTACCTCACGTCTAAAATCTCGGGACGAGATTCTTCTTTAGTGGGGGTGAGTTGTCACATCCCTAGCTTTACCTTGGCCTTGGACTATCTTGGTTGTTGCATCATGTTTAAATTCAAAGGAAATTGAATTGAGCTATTTCCCAAAGCCTCAGAAATCTTTTAAAAATATGAGCAAGTTAAAATTTCTTCAAATGAGCCCAAGGAAATGTTCACTTTAATCCCTGAAAATATTGGCAAGGGGTAAAAATCCAAACCAATATTTTAGGGCATTAAGGGTAATTAATTTGGGCATTTTGAATTAAACCATAATGTGTTTGAATTGGATTTATTTCTGTTATAAAAGAAATACATGTCCAATAATTTTGGAAATTATTGTGGGGCTCTAGAGTAATATCTCTAGTCCATACAATAATTTACAGAAGCAACAAAAATGGTTTAGTTTTTAAACTAAATCAAAAGAGAGGAAATAATAGAAAACAGAAAGAAAAACAGAAAAGAGAGAGAGAAAGGAACCTCACCTGGCTTACCTGGCCCAGGAGAGAAGCCGGCCAGCTGGCTGGCCCTGTCCAGCAGCCTCCCCCTGTCGTCTTCCTCCTCTACCAGGAGGACGAGGGTGTGTGCCCGACGCACGCACGCACACGTGTGCCACCTCCACCCTGCTTGCTTGCCCCCTCGACGGCCTGGATGCCTCTGGCGTCGCCACGCACCCCTGGCTCTCCCTCTCTCTCTCTCTCGCTCTCGAGCGCTCCCCCCTTCCCTGGACCTCTCTCTCTCGCACCCACTAAACGGCTTCGTCACCGCCGCTCGCCATAGCCGTGCCCACCATGCTCCCCTCGCCTCGCTGCTGTGTCCTAGAGCTCCGCCCCATCGCCTTCTTCGTCTTCGTCAAACCACGCAGCTAGGGACGCCCTCCTTCGACCTCATTGCCACCATTTTCAACCGCGAGCACCCGAGATCGCCGGCGCCCATACGTCGCTGTCTGGCCTTCCCCGAGCCCATTTCAACTCCCTCTGCAATTGCTGTGAGCTCCATCATCGTTTGCCCCTCTTCCCCTTGCCTCTCGATCACCGTAGCCACCGTTTCGACCGAAGCCGGAGCTCGTCGCTGCCGGCCATGATGTCGCCGTTGTTTTAGCCACCACAGCTCACGCCTGAGCGCGTCAACACGCTCGGTGCCTTCCCAGGAGCACGCTGCTCCCACCAGCTCTTCCTCCCGAGCACCCTAATGCTGAGCCCAAACTAACCCGAACCCCGGCCACCGCCGAGGTCGACGCCGTGCTCAACTCCGGCCACCTTGCGCCCTCCCACTACCACCGATAGATGCGCGCGAGCTCCAGCTAGCCGTAGAGACCAACCGCGGCTCAAACCGCAGTCTGTAGGCGAAACCCGAGCCTCGCCGCCGCCTCTGCTCGTCGCCGGCGGTTAAACGCCGTCCTAACAACTAATTAGCACTAAGCTAATGACCCACAGACTCACAGACATGTGGGCCCCACTGCCTAATTAACTCTGGTTTAGCTTTTGTTTAGATTAAACTAACCACACGGGCCCCACAGGTCAGTTTGACCAGGCCACGTCACACATTGACCGACCCCACACGTCAATGCTGAATTGCTGACGTGGTTGTTGACTTGACCCCACCTATTAGTGACCCAGAAAGCACTGTGTGACTGACCAGTGGACCCCACTGGTCAGGTTTGACCTGGTCAGCCGTAGTTGACCTGCTGACGTCATAGTGACGCAATGCTGACGCAATTAACAATTTTCTGGATTTAAAATAATTCAGAAAATTCTAGAAAATAGTATAAACTTCAAAAAATCATAGAAATTAATCTATAGCTCAGAATGAAATAAATTATATATGAAAAATGATCATAAAAATCCAATCTATCCATATGTACCATTTTCATGCATGTTAAAACAACTTATGGCTACTGTTTAGGCCAAATCATATAAATGACATTTAAACACTCACATATGGAGTTTGAATTTGAACCTAGGGTTCAAACCAACTCCATTCAACATGTTGCTAGTTGCATTAGCTCAAAACACAGCATATTGACATGTCATGATCATGCATCATATTGTGCATTGCATTTATTGCGTTTTCCTTCTCTGCTGCTGGTATTTGTCCCCTCCCGACAAATGTGCTTCCGACGATGAGTTCGATGACACCGACGAAGAACTATATTATCTTCAGAAGTGCCAGGCAAGCAAAAACCCCTTGTTCATTCCGATATAATCCCACTCTCTCGCTCCTGCTCTCATTTACTGCATGAGGACAACATCAATTCAACTGTTACATGCTGCGGTAGTTGAACCCCTTTCCCCTGCATGACCCGTCATTGCCACAGTAAATAGATGAAACCCACTAGCATGAGTAGGAGTTTTTTGAGCCCTAATGTGCCTACTCATTCATGCTTGTTTGTCATGCCTGCTATTGCATAGAGTTATGTCAGGTCTGATTCATCGGGGATGAATCGGAGGTGTGTGAACATGTCCTACTGTTGACAACTAAGTGCGTGAACATGATTTGGTAAAGGTATCGATGAGAGCCCATGTAGGAGTACATGGTGGGTTGTTCCATTCAAGCCGTCCTTAGGAACTGAGTTATGTGTTTGTGATCCATGAAACAGCTACTACCACATGTTGGGCCCTGAAATATGACCCCGCTCGACTTATTAACCGCCCTTGTCCTCTATCCAGGAGTTGCAATTAGTTTCTGGTGTTTGTAGGATATGTGTTGGAGGCCGTGCGTAGCACTGACCCTAGGGGTGGGCTATGATGTGG
Source organism: Triticum monococcum (assembly GCA_034509565.1). Classification (NCBI taxonomy): domain Eukaryota; kingdom Viridiplantae; phylum Streptophyta; class Magnoliopsida; order Poales; family Poaceae; genus Triticum; species Triticum monococcum. The sequence goes on along the minus strand of CM067843.1, from coordinate 152,157,888 downwards.
TAGATACACCATGGCCCGGTGTACCGGGCGCCCGTTTGGTGTCTCGGGAAACCTGCACACATCGTTTGGGGCTGTGAGCGAAACCCCGGCCGGAACTCATCGCGGATGGAACCCGAATAGGCGATAAACCTAGACTAGAGACTTGTGTGGTTAGTCAGGTCGTGGCTGACTCCCACGCCAGGCTTCCGCTTGAAGGTTGTCGAGCACATGTCGTGTGCAGACGCTAAGTGGTGGAAACATGTGTGAAGAAGTACACCCCTGTAGGGTTATAAATGATCTATTCGAATAGCCGTGTCTGGGGTAAAGGACTTCTGGGTTGCATACAACAGTTCATAGAAAAGTGAAAGTGGTTACTCTAAAATGCGCAAGATAAGCATGAGTGCTATGGATGGTGTTCTCGTAGGTAGACGGGAGCGGATCCATAGTGGTGTATTGATATGGTGAATATGTGGACGCGTGTGCGCCACCTCAAAAGAGTTACTTGCAGTCATAGTTTAAGATAGCCACCCAGTCAAAGCTGGCTTGCTGCAGTTAAACTCCACCACCCCCCTTGTTGATACCGATGCATATGTAGATAGTTCTGATGTAAGTCTTGCTGGGTACATTTGTACTCACGTTTTCTTAACTTATGTTTTGTAGAGAGACGTCAGTCTCGCTACTAGTTCTGTGTGGACTTCGACGTCTAGCTTGTTACCTCAGCTACGATCTTGTGCCCTCGGCGGGATCTAGTAGATAATCAGGATTCTCAGCCTTTTTCATTTGTAGATGTCTGTACTCGGACATGTTAAGCTTCCGCATGTGCTTTGACTTGTATGCCCTGAATGTTGAGTCATCAGACCCATGTTTGTAATATCTCGCTCCTCGGAGCCTATTGAATAAATACTTTGAGTCATAGAGTCTTGTTGTGATGCCATGTTGTATTTACACATATCGAGCATATTGTGTGTATGATTGAAATGCTTGGTATGTGTGGGATCCGACAACCTAGTTGTTTATCCTTGGTAACCTCTCTTATGGGGAAATGTAGTCTGGTGCTTCCACTGAGCCTTGGTAGTCTACTATAGCCCGGTTTACCGGAGTCCTGCTAGCCCAGCACTATTGCTCCGGAACACTTGACTGGCCGGCATGTGATTCACTTCGTTCCTGTGTCTGTCCCTTTGGGGAAATGTCACGTTGTGACATCCGGAGTCATGCCTAGCCTGCTACAGCCTGGTTCACCGGAGTCCTGTTAGCCCAGTGCTACAGCCCGGATTCGGACGCTATTGACCGACATGCTCGATGTTGATTCATGTATGCATGTCCCCGTAAGTTAGTGCCACTTTGGGTTCACGACTAGTCATGTCGCCCCGGGTTCTCTGTCATATGGATGCTAGCGACACTATCATATACGTGAGCCAAAAGGCGCAAACGGTCCCGGCCATGGTAAGGTGACACCCGAGGGAATACCGTGCGTGAGGCTGCAGAGTGTTATGAAGTGTTACATGCTAGATTGGTCTGACTCAGGATCGGGGTCCTGACAGTATGTGCACGGCACAGCATCGTAGGAACAAAAAACGGGAAGATCTAGTTTTGGGTGATTTATCTTTTTTTCAATCAACGTAGTATGAATAATATGATGTGGGGGCACCCATGAAGCTTATGTGGCTTGGTTGCATGGCTAAGGAAGGTTAGAGAAAAATAAATAGATAATGTGTTTAGAGTGCACTCCACTAAATAGATATACTTTGGATCCATTGCAACGGACCGGCACATCTATATCTATACCCCCTATATAGTGTGTGAAAAACGTTGAAAGTTGGTCGTTGGATGAAGCCAATCCGACGGTACAAAGATGGAAATCCGAGCACTACTGTCCATTGGATATCATCCACCAGATTCTGCCACATGTATAATCTAGAAGACTCCATGGTTGAACTTAATTCATGACTAACTTTGCCACAACTAAGCTTAGGCAAAGTTATTAGTTCTTCAAAATGAGAGCCACAAGTTGGCAAGCCTAAGGGAATCTTGCCACATTTTTTATGTGTATGTCATGTGGGGCCTTAGTGTGGCTTGCCTAAGGTGTGACTTGAACCAAACACTCACCTAAGTTAATCAAACTTGCCTAACCTTACATTCCACCAGATTTTGCCACATGTTAGAATCCAGAAAGCTCCACATGTAGAAGCATAATGCACAAACCACCAGAATCTCATGCGTGCAATGCACATGTACCTTACTAGTACTAGTTGGTAGTAGTAACAAACAAATTCCAATTTTGGCACAAGCTCGTACTGCGGGAGCACCACAAGACCTGCCGTAGGAGTTACATTTCCCTCTCGGGGCCCATGGGACCGAACTTCAGTGGCTTAGTGCCTGGCCTATGAGTCAATGACATGCGGACCTTAAATGTGGCTGGCCCACATGTCATCCTCATGGTGGTGGCGTGGTTCGCGACTCACTTGTTTGAGATGAACCGGCCGGTGGTGGCGTGGTCGTGGCGAGGGTGCCACAGCTGGGCGTCGGGGCGTTATGAGGCGTAGATGGCCACACCGGCGGGTACTACCTATAGTACATAAGTACTCCGGCTAAGGATTGATGCCCGGGACGAAATGTGTCACATCCGCTAGATGAAAATTCGATGGTGCGGGAGTATGGATCGGAGCACAGCAGCGGAGCAGGCAAACCACGTCCAATCGGGTGTGTATGTGGTAGAAAGTTGATGGTCGCCGCAGTTCAGCTGGCCCGCATGTCATGCACACAAAGGAAGAGGAGCGGTGGGGCCGAGAGGGATGAGGGGCACGTCGGGGGATGAGGATCCCCTAACGCGAACAATCCTACCATTCTGTCACTGACATGTGGGACCCATAAGCATGGGTGTCGGTGTCCAAACCGGCGGATCTCGGGTAGGGGGTCCCGAACTGTGCATCTAAGGAGGATGGTAACAGGAGGCAGGGGACACAATGTTTTACCTAGGTTCGGGCCCTCTTGATGGAGGTAAAACCCTACGTACTGCTTGATCTATTCTTGATGATATGAGTAGTACAAGAGTTGATCTACCACGAGATCAGAAAGGCTAAACCCTAGAAGCTAGCCTATGGTATGATTGTATGTTGTCCTATGGACTAAAACCCTCCGGTTTATATAGACATCAGAGGGGGCTAGGGTTACACAAGGTCGGTTACAAAGGAGGAGATATCCATATCCGTATTGCCTAGCTTGCCTTCCACGCCAAGTAGAGTCCCATCCGGACACGAGACGAAGTCTTCAATCTTGTATCTTCATAGTCCAATAGTCCAGCCAAAGATATAGTCCGGCTATCCGGAGACCCCCTAATCCAGGACTCCCTCGGTAGCCCCTGAACCAGGCTTCAATGACGATGAGTCCGGCGCGCAGTTATTGTCTTCGGCATTGCAAGGCGGGTTCCTCTTCCGAATACACCACAGAATGAGTTTGAATACAAAGATAGTGTCCGACCCTGTAAAATAAGTTCCACATACCACCGTAGAGAGAATAATATTTCCACAAATCTAATCTGCTGACACGTTTTGGCAACATGACACATGCCATGGCCCGGTGATTATTCGTACCATTTTTCTTTAACCAGCCCCGCACATAACGCGAGGCGGTTTCTTGACATGTCTTGTCAAAGCAAAGATCGTGTCCCCCTTATTACGGGATTCTCATCAATACGGGCGTGGGTAACCCAACCGCGCCATCAATTATGGCGCTTGGGGGATAAGCGAGTTTTACCAGGCTAGTGGGGGCGCATAGTTTCGTCCGTCCTTATAAAGGGATAAGGTTTAACCTTCTTCTACCCACACCTTCTTCCTCCTTGCTCATCCATTCTCGTGCACTCGAGCTCCAACGCCCAAGTGTCCGGAGCGGGAGGCAAGTGGATGGCTTCCTCCATTATGGAGGGACACATCAAAAAGCTACGCGGAGCCGGATACTTAGCCGCGGATATCGCGCATCGGCTGCCAGCTGCGGGGCAGATCGTCCCTACTCGGGAACCTCATGAGAGGGTAGGTTTCCTTCATCACTTCCTCCGCGGACTGGGGTTTCCCCTCCATCCATTCGTCCGTGGCCTTATGTTCTACTACGGGCTGGACTTTCATGATCTGGCCCCGAATTGCATCCTCAACATTTCGGCGTTCATCGTCGTGTGCGAGGCTTTCCTCTGCATCCGGCCCCACTTCGGTCTGTGGCTGAAGACCTTCAATATCAAGTCGAAGGTGGTGGGCGGCCAACAAGCGGAATGCGGCGGAGCCATGGTGGGTAAGATGCCCAATGTTATATGGCTCGAAGGCTCCTTTGTGGAGACCATAAAGGGTTGGCAATCGGCATGGTTCTACATCACCGAGCCGCGCGACACCAACTGGGTAGCGGCCCCCGAGTTTTGATCCGGAATCCCCACGCGGCTCACTTCCTGGAAAGAGAAGGGCCTGTCCTGGGGTTCATCGGTGGAGCTAGACGGACTCTAGAAATGCATCCGGAATATGACAAACAAGAAGCTTAAGCTTGTCAACATAGTCCAGGTCATGCTCTTTCGCCGGATCCTCCCGTGTCAACAACGGGATTTCAACTTGTGGGAGTTCAAGCCGGCCCAACACCAGACTCTAAGAGAGCTCTTCGACACGATGCACAAAGACGTCTGGAGGGTGTTGTTCAAGGGTGCCGAGGTCCCTCCCTCTCTCACTGAGGACCGCGGGCTAAGCGCGAAGCGCCCTGCGAATCCGGTAAGTTCTGTACATCTGGTAGGATATTTACTTCCCATGGCTTAACCACGTGCGGGGTCTGAGCTCCCATGCCTTTGACAGGACTGGGTGGAGGCATCGGAGCAGATCAACTGTCCGGCCCCTCTTCCCGAAGACACTGTGGACGCTCTCCTGACGGAGATGTTGACTCTGGCTCCTTACAAGGTGCCGGAGAAGACCAAGAAGAAGGCCAAGGGAACCCGAAAGAGTTCCCGGCGCCAGGTGGTATCGGACTCATCGTTCGATGACTCCGCGACGCACTCCTCCCACGAAGACGAGGAGGAAGATGAAGATGCTCCCCCTCTAGTCGAGGGAGACAAGAAAAGGAAGGCCGCCCCAACCGGGGGGCCAAAGGGTCCAAGAAGGGAAGGACTCTCCTTCCGGACTGCTCCATCACCGTCGCCGAAGGCGAAGACGAGTGGCTGCTCAGGGCCAAGCCCCTGGCGAAGTCGTAAGTATTCGGATACCAGAGTAACTCATAGCATACCTTTGCCGCACTGCTTCTCCTAACGCCGAATATGATTATGTAGACCGCCCCAAGCCCGTATTGACGTATCCTTGTCGGACGGCTCCTTGGACTCATCGGATATGGATAGCGATCCACTTCCGATCGCCTCCTCCCCTTGCCCTACGGACAATGTCGAGGTATTGTCTTAAGAGGCGCCGGGTCGAGGGGAGACAGTCCCGGAGGCGCCTCAAGGCGACCTTTCAGACTGTGGGAGCAAAGGGAGTAAGGCTCCCGAGGGCTTCGAGTTCGGCCCTCAGCCGAACACTGCGCCGGAACCTCCAGTGGTTCCGGACTCGAGCAGGCGGCCTCCTTCCAAAAGGGGCAAGACGCCCGTGCCGGTGACCTATGTCCATCCAGAGGCACCGGACAACCTGCTGGGAGCGCTTCACGGCGCTTCCATCGACGAAGAGCACCGCACTATTATGAGTGCGGTGATCAAGAAGGTTCAGTCCACCAAGAGCGGACTGATTGAAGCATGTGCCAGCCTTCTAACAGGCTTTGAGGTAAGTGTTTAAAATATAGGAAAAATATTACCACATAGACAGTAGCCCCTGATGCTCTGTTTGTTGTTCATAAAGAAAAGCCAAATAGAGGATCAAATAATATCTGTAGGAGTCTAATATAAGTATGTCTACATGCATAGGCAGGCTTCGCTGCTGACCTCTGCCGCACTGACTGCGGAGGTCGCCGCATTGAAGCAGGACCTCGAGGGGTCCGAGAATGAGCTCGGCCTTGCCAAGAGGCAGCTCGAAGAGAACAAAGGTAAGTAATACCTTGTCTATAGGTATATATATACAAAAAATATGCGGTTGCGAAATGACAGGATCGTCATGAATGTGCCAAGGGCCACGACCGAAGTGGCGACCCTGAAGCAAGCACTGTCCGAGGCCGAAAACAAAGCGGCCAAGGAGCGGGAAAGGCAAGAGGCATGGGTGGGCGAGGTGCAGCAAGAGCTCCAGGCTCTCGTGAAGAAACACGAGGCTTTGGAGCTTGACTCGAAGACCCGAGAGTCCGAGCTTGCCGCGGCCCTCGAGAGTGCAGAGAATGCAAAGGTTGAAGCCAAAAAGGCCCTCCAGGATATTGAGGCGATGAGGAAGATAGCGGCGGGTAAGGCATTCAATATGCAAAGCAAGCATGTGAGAGTAAATTACTTGTTACTTACCCGAATCCGGAGCTCTCCAGGAGCATTCGCAGATTTTCCCCGCAGCGTGTTGGATGCCGTGAAGTTTTACCAGGCCAAGCAGGGAAGCTCGACGGAGAAGTTGTTCTGGTCTCAGTATACTAGGACCGAACACCCGATGCCTCTGAGCGACCAGCTGAAGCAACTGGTCGAGCTGCACAAGGCGGCCAAACAGGCCATGAAGGGCTTTATAGTTCGGATGAGGCATGGTGACGCCCTTCCCAACAGCTACTTCGGCCTGGTGAGGCGGCTTGCGGATGTCTGCCCATAGCTGGAAGTCATCAAGCGGTCCGTCTGCATCAAAGGTGCACTCCGGGCTTTCGCCCGTGCGAAGGTGCACTGGGCCAAGATGGACGTCGTGAAGCTGGTGAAGGAGGGGCCGCCGCAGGGAAAGGAGCATCGCCACCTCGAGATGTATTATGAGGGTGTCCTGAAGGGTGCCCGTCTTGTAGCGGACGAGTGTGCGAAAGATGTAATATTTGAATAAACTTGCTCGTGTGATCCTGTATTATGAAAACTTGTTCATATGTGCTATGCAACGCTTGTTTGAATTTAAAATGTTACCTTCTGTTCGGCTGTTTATCTAATCTGAGATATGGCTAGTCGTCGGCTTCTGCCCCCATGCCACGAGTGCTGGGGTGTTCGGGATAAACCTGAGCACTCTTGTTCCCATTTTTGGGTCCTTCGAGGGAGGTGCTCAGCACAACGAACAAGGCAATCAGACTATAATGCTTTATCACTCTCACTTAGCCATAGAATTCTATAATTTTAAATTTTGGTGAAGCCCCTAGTATTCGGAAGGTCGAATTCGGGGCGCTATACACGCCTTAAGCCGGACAGAGACGACTCTTCGCTCTAAGCGGCATAAGTCTTTAGGGACTCGAAACCTCTCAAACAGCGACCAGTCTCTCGCCTTATCATGACAGTCAGTTTTAGCTTTCTCTACTGAGGTGCTTAGCCCAGCAGAACCGGGGCACAATCGCAGTAGTTCTCCCAGTGCTACCTTAGCCGATATAGTGGAACATAAGGTATCAAAACATGGGAGCCGGGCAAACCCAACTATTGACCCAAGACATGATTCGGAGCTGATGCATATAATGCTATAAGTTCGGGGTGCCCCACTGTCGAAAGTGTTCGGACTTCTCACGCCGTATTATGGGGTATGCTTAAGCCCCTAGCGTATTGGCCGTACCAGAGTGTACGGGTGCTAGATGCCATGAATGAACATATATATATATATATATATATATATATATATATATATATATATATATATATATATATATATATATATACATAAACACTATTCTGATCACGGGATCAGAATAATATTCTGATCACAACCTAAACTGCATGGGTAACGCGCTTGAACTTCTCTCTGTGCGAACCCGACCTTCGGGCTATCTTCGCAATCATGCCGTTAGTCGTGTTCCACGTGATGTAAGTGTAATCTGCAAATGATTTTTGGCAACTAAATACTCGTTTTAGATAGGAATCTCGCTCATAGGCGGATTTTGCACTCGGGTGGTGAAGAACTCGCGTTTTTTGCGATTTTACTGCCTGAGTTGTTCGACCTGAACTTCCCCCTGTGCTAGGTTGAACTTCCCGCAACATTGCCCAAATAGGGCTTGCTATATACCGTTGGAAAGCTATGGACACGAGTATCATGACCCAAGTTAAATTTTTTCGCAAAATGTAAGCGGTTTAAGAGCAGTTTTGAAAACCGTTTTTTCTTCACACAAAAACATGAATCGTAATTTCGATCGTTATTTTAAACCGTTTATCGGAATGAGGCAAATAATATGGCGTTGGAAAGCTGCTGCAAAACCGCTCCTTCCACATGTTGAAAGTTTTCTCTAATTCCCTACGGTTAAAGAGTAATTTGGAAAATCGTAAAATTTCACAAACCAAACACCCGAGTTCGTATTTTCGACACCATTTCTAAATGGCTAATCCAATTGAGCCAAATAATATGGCGTTGGAAAGCTTATGAAAATGTGCTACTTTTTTATGTTAAAAGTTTTTTTCTAATTTTGAATGGTTTAAAAGTAATTTAGAAAATGATACAAGTTCCACCGACTTCATATTTTCGAGCTAATTTTTAACCGTACGTCCAAATGCAGCAAATGATATGGCGTTGGAAAGCTTGAAGAAATGCGAAACGTTTTTGTATATATTGTTTCTCCTAATTCATTACAGTTTTATGTCAGTTTTGAAAATGGTTAAAAACATATTTTTGCCATAATTTCTACAAACTTTATCGGAATGGGGCAAATAATATACCGCTAAAAAGCTACGGAAAATGTGAAACTTTTTCATGTTGATGGTTTTCTCTGAGTCCTGACCGTTTTCAAGTAATTTCGAAAATGGCGAGATCATTCGTTCTACCTTTATCGCAAAACAGATTCTTCGAAAATGCACCGCGTGAAGAACCTGAACTTCTCGGCGAATGTACCTGAACTTCACTCTGTTTTTCACGTGATTTTGTTGCTCGTAGCTCTCCATCCACTGCTCGTAGTTCTCCAACCACTCACCGGAATTGAGCAAATGACATACCGTTCGAAAGCTGCTATAAACATGCAACTTTCCCGTGTTGATCGTTTTTTCATACTCGCGACGATTTCAAAAGTTTTTCATCTAAAATTCATCCACTATAGTAGTTGAACTTCCTGCTGTTTTCAATTGAACTTCTGTGACGTATTTTCGTTTGTCATTTTCTCAACCATCGTCAGTGTTACACAAATGATATTTCTTTTATACAAATTTCTCTTACAATATTTTTTTTTACTTTCTCCGACGAAGTACTTGAACTTGTAACAACAAAACTTTTAGTATTTGCTTTTTTTATTCTTTTTTTAATACAAAATGCACACCATGTTGGTAGTACATGAACTTCTGGCAGTTATCAACGTGAACCTCTCTCGGTTACGTGAAAATATTTGAGTTTGTAATGAATTTTCCATCTGATTTTTCTTAATCTTTTTATGAATTTTGAAGCGCTCTATTTTTAATAGTTGAACTTCTTGTTATTTTATTTTTGAACTTCTTGTTTCCATGAAAATCTGAGTTTTCTATAATAATCGAACTTCTCCATCTTTTTAATATGGCCTTCTTGGTTTTATTTCTTAATCTTTTTTATGAAATTTTGAAGCGTTCTATTTTTAAAAAGTTGAACTTTTTGTTTTTTATTTTTGAACTTCTTGTTTCCATTCTTTTAATGATGAGGAAAATCTGAATTTTCTATAATCATTGAACTTCTTCATCTTTTTAATATGAACTTCCTCATTTTATTTTCTACATCTTTTTTATTTCTTAATTAAACATCAAACTTCTCCCCGTTTTCAAATTGAACTTCTTGGTTTTATTTTTTAGTAATGAGAAAAACTATGTCTCACCTGAAATGCATTCCTTGCAATAGTTTTCTATACTTTTATTCTGACCTGAAATGCATTCCTTGCAATAGTTGAACTTCTCGTTGTTTTCACCTTGAAATTCTGTCACGTATTTTTGTTCAACCTCTCTCACAAGAATTTTTGAACTTTCTCAGGCCGAGCACTTGAACTTCTCGCAACAAAATTTTGGACTTCACATTTTTATTTTTATTTTTTCTTATATGAAACGCACACCATGCAGTGCATGAACTTCTGACTATTATCCATTTGAACTTCTCTCTATTTCGCTTTAGTAACGGAAAAAGTCTGAGTTTTTTATAGACTTCAAACCTCTCTAACCTTTTTATTTGAACTTTATGTATTTTTTAGAAATGTGAAAATTGGAGTTTTGCTAGAAACATCGAACTTCTTTGTTATTTTCAATTGAACTTATTGGTTTTATTCATTAGTAATTAAAAATTCCAAAATTTTTAAATAAATATCAAACTATTATGCTTTTTCCAATTGAACTTCTAGGTCTTTTTTGAAAAGAGAGAAAATCTAATTTTATGAACTTTTTGAACTGCTCAGTTTTCTTAATTTGAATTTCTTAGTATTGGAAAAAAAATTGAACTTCTCTGCTATTTAAATTTGAACATCTAGCTTTTCTTTGTACAAACGAGGAAAATGCATTTTCTCTATACATTTTGAGCTACTCTATTTTTTTAGTTCGGCCTTGGTTTATTATTTAGTAATGGGGAAAATCCTAATGTAGTAATAAACATCAAACCACTCTGTTTTTTAAATTTTAACTTCTAGTTATTTTTTAGAAACGGGGAAAATCCGTTTTCCACAAGCGGGGAGACCCATGATATACCTTCAGAAACATGCTGAAAAGACACAACTTTTTTCTTATTGATCATTTTTCTCAAATTCGCCATGGATTAGAAGATATTTTTTAATATGGTAAAACTTGTTTCGAATGATGTACACCATACTTTTGAATTGTTTATTGAAATATAGGATATGATATACCGTTGGAAAGCTTATGAATAGAATCAACTTTTTTCATGTAGACATTTTTTTAAAATTCATCGATGTTTATCGGCAGTTATAAAAATGCCAAAAATGACACCATTTTTTGTTTTCTCTTTTGAACATGTAGATAATAGCTTTTACAAATTTCAAATTTCTCGGTTATTTTAATTCGGACTTCTTTTGTTTTCATTTCTGCAAATATTTTTTATTACTTTTTAATAACATCAAACTACTCCCATTTTTCAATTTCAACTTGTTGGGATTTATTCTTTAATAACTTGGGAAATGTGAGTTTTTATAAACATCAAACTGCTCTACTTTTTTAATATTTGGAATACACACTATTACAAAAAGAAACACAATAAGTGGTCACTAAGAAGAAATATTGAAAATAGTAGTTCGATAAAATCAGCGGCTCTCATGTACAACCCAAGTATCATGCGGATGAGCTTCATGGTTCCCAATAGATAACTGAAAAAGCTAAGACAAACCAATGCTCACCATATACCTAGTTCAACAACATGTTGCACAACCTCTTTCCCTGAACCTGCTAGCGAACCATGGCCACCAATACCCAGTTCAGCAAAATGTTGCTCCAGAAATGCTGCCGATTGGCCTACTGTCTCTTTTCCCAACTTAAAAATGCAGTCATTTCTCAGGTGCCAACAGCGCCAGAGAAGAAGTAGAATTTTAAGTTCAAGAAAAAAAGAAGTAGAATTTTTGCCCGGGTTTCAGTGCTGCAAGTAGATAACAGATTCTGCAGCCAATCCTCTCCCGACTCCTGGAATATATTTTCACCTGGGAGCTCCCATAGTCTTCTCATTTCATTCCTTAAGGCCTTGCTTTTTGTGCATGCCACCATCGAATGAAATTCATTTTCCTCCACACAACCGCAAATACTACAAACACTTTGGTCTCAAGTGAGCGCTTCCACCTATTCTTCTTGGTAGCCGGTGTGCTTGTAGCGACCCTCCTACCGAATACTCTAACTCTTCCAGGAACTCTGGACTTCCAAATAATGTCCCAAATACTTGTGAGGAATGAATGCATCTCTCAAAATCCATTGATTGGTCAAGAACAATTCCTGGGATCCTCCCACATCATGCATAAAAGTTGGCCTTCAGTCTCAATAATAATATTATAGGAATCCTTCAATCACCATCAACATGGTTGTCCCTGTAGGTCAACTATCAATTTAAGATTCTGAACATACTAGCTTAGGCAAAATGTGCACGAGCTACTGAAGAAACTAAAGATTGTTGGCAAACAACATAAGGCAGTAAAGGTTGTTTTTGAACTTCGGTTTTTTATTCTAAACTTGCGATTTATTTACTTTTTGTAGGGTCCAGTGCGACCGCGGGTGCTGGGAGGCCGAGCTTCGCTCCCTCAGGTAGCTGCGTCCACCACTGCTTAGGACATCAAGCAGGGGAAGAAGGAGGGACAGACCTGACAGCAAGCACTAGTAAGTTTTTGAATATAGTGGACATCCTACTTATAAGCTCAGGAGAAAAAAGCACATCAAACTATGTACGTCACAGTGCAAAGCAAAGGAAAATCAAAGTGAATGCTTAGTTGCAAAAGTTTGCTTACAAGCATTAACGCCAAAGCGAGGAAATAGCTACAGACTCACGTAGCAAAAGGGCAAAACACACGGGAACATAAGCAATTTACATTGACCTTTTGTATGTTCACTATGTGCAAAAAGAACAGAAAAATTAAAGTAAGTTCTCATAAGCATAAAACAAACAGGTTGAGGGCACACTATCAATTGGGGAAATTTCTGAATCTTCTGTACACAATCTTGAACAAAGAATGAATTACTAATTTTTATAGTACAAACTTCTTAATCTTATTCTGGCACACCAGCACCTGTACATACTTGAGATTTAGGAGAGAACCAACGAGTTGAACAAAGAGTTAATTTTCACGTACAAATTTCCAAATCTTCTGTATATACTTGAACAAACAAGCCAGCAAAAAGACAGAGAGCATAACACCAGCATTTATATGTGAGATTTAGGAAAATGAACTAGAAAACGAACTAGCAAAAAGACAGAGAGCACAATACCTGCGGGATATGGCACATGGATAGGGAGCCGCGCATGGCGTGAGAGATGCCGGGGAAGGTCGATGACCTGCGCCGAAGAAGGTCGACGATAGATGCCTGTGCAGGTCACGCACAAGGGGTGGCCACCCCATGGCCAGCTTGCATCTACGCGTGACGTCGAGGCAGCAGCCTGAGCTAACACCAAGGGTGGGACGACTGGGCGGTAGAGGGAAGGGAGCTGGCTTTAGCGAGCTGGCTATAGGAGTTGAACAGCATGGAGGGGCTATATTGAACTGCTGCATCCCACGTACCGGTCGGCAGAGGTCCCCGTGCAGAGGTCGGTGAGAAGGCGAAGCCCTTCATCGCCGGAACTGTTGCCGGCAGCGACCGCCGAAGCGGGGGCTGCAACTCATGGCAGGGCGGAGGGCGGCTCTGGCAGTGGCGGATCCCGCGGGGTGGATGGGGGCATTTGCTGCGGATCTCACGGGGTGGGATGGAGGCAGCCGCTGCACCGGTCGGGCACGAAGAGCTGCCGCCGTCGTGGAAGCAAGGGGAAGGGAGGCTGCTGCTGCGGTTGAAGCAGGGGGAAGACACGGCGGAGGCGCGGTTGGTGGTCGGGGCCACGATGGCGGTGGTGAGCGCAGGTGACGGTGGCGACGACAACATCTCCAGTTGGGGGTAGGGCGGTGGCCGCATCTCCGGTTGAGGGCAAGGTAGTGGCAGCAGCGCCAGTTGGGGGTGGAGCGGCGAGCACGTCGCCGGTTGGGTCGGGAGGAGCGGCAGGTGGGGGATTAGGATCGGGGAAGGTCGACCTGGGTTGGGCCTTTTTCTTACTAGTTCGGAAACATCCCCATCAGGCCCTATATACGCCTGACGTGATCCGAATAGTTATTCTGATCCTGTGATTATATATATAAAGAAGATTGCGATAATAGTCTTAGTGCTATGCATTGGTTATTTAAAAAGGTGCGTTAAAGTAAAATGATACAAGTAGTGCGATAAGCAAAAGGTGGGACTATTTGACATGTCTCCTCCAAGGGCAAGCTGAGGAATGTTATTGAAAGCAGGTATTTCACTCATTATCAGAGACCACCTGGGAATTCCATAATGCGACGTAGCTTTCTGCCTCCTTGGTTGTTGTATCGTGTGTCCGGCAAACATACTGCCGGACGGTGTTTCCAGATAGTAAAGTCCTGAAAGAGAGAAAAAAATAATAAGGGGGGAAGCCCCTAGTGCGGTTGAGCCGCGTCTTCGGGCGTGCCGTAGTCGTGCCCCCTCCCCACCTGTGCCCATGGTATTTTCAATGCGTAATTATGTACGCGGGGCATGGATTTAGCCGTTTGGCTGGGACTGGGGTGGGGGCCGCATTGCTATGCGATCTCGGAACGTGCCAGGCGGTCTTGTTGCTGATTACTCCGGGCGCACTAGAAGGTGTTCGGGTCTTGAATTGCCGAACTGGTGGATTGCCTTAAGAGGCTGCTTTGCATTTCTGCTGCGAGGGCCGCAGTGTGCTCATCTGTGCGGAGAGAGCGCTCTGTGTTTCCATTGACTGTGATGACCCCCGGGGTCCTGGCATCTTGGGCTTGAGATATGCATAGTGCGGTACCGCATTGAATCTCGCAAATGCGGTTCGCCCGAGCAGTGCATGATAGCCACTGCGGAACGGGACTATATCAAAGATTAACTCCTCGCTTCGGAAGTTATCCGGGGATCCAAAGACCACTTCTAGTGTGACTGAGCCTGTGCAATGGGTCTCTACACCTGGTATGACGCCTTTGAAGGTCGTTTTTGTGGGTTTGATCCTTGAGGGTTCTATGCCCATTTTGCGCACTTTGTCCTGATAAAGCAGGTTCAGGCTGCTGCCGCCATCCATAAGGACTCGAGTGAGGTAAAATCCGTCAATGATTGGGTCTAGGAGCAGTGCGGCGAATCCTCCATGACGGATACTAGTGGGGTGGTCCCTGCGATCGAAGGTGGTCGGACAAGAGGACAATGGGTTGAACTTTGGGGCGACTGGCTCCAACGCATATACGTCCCTTAGCGCACACTTTCGCTCCCTCTTGGGGATGTGGGTTGCGTATATCAGGTTCACCGTCCGCACTTGTTGGGGGAACCTCTTCTGTCCTCCGGTGTTCGGCTGTCGGGGCTCCTCCTCGTCATCACTATGTGACCCCTTGTCTTTGTTTTTGGCATTTAACTTGCTGGCCTGCTTGAACACCCAACAATCCCTGTTGGTGTGGTTGGCTGGCTTGTCGGGGGTGTCATGTATTTAACACGAGCAATCGAGTATACGGTCCAAACTGGACGGGCCCGGAGTGCTTCTTTTGAATGGCTTTTTCCGCTGACCGGGTTTAGAGCCTTTGAATCCGGCATTGACTGCTGTATCCTTGGTATTATCGTTGTTAATGTGGCGCCTATGTTTGTTGCGACGTGACCTGCCGTTGCTGTCCTTGGTATCCGAAGTACCATGGTTCTTTGATATGTTATTGCTGCGAGCCAGCCAGTTGTCCTCTCTCGCACAAAAGCGGGTCATGAGTGTCGTGAGGGCTGCCATAGATTTCGGCTTTTCCTGGCCAAGGTGCCGGGCGAGCCATTCGTCACAGATGTTGTGCTTAAAAGCTGCTAGGGCCTCTGCATCCAGGCAGTCGACGATTTAATTTTTCTTTGTTAGGAACCGTGTCCAGAATTGCCTGGCCGATTCCTCTAATTGCTGAATTATGTGGCTCAAGTCATCGGCATCTGGTGGTCGCACATAAGTTCCCTGGAAGTTATCGAGGAATGCGGCTTCCAGATCTTCCCAACAGCCGATGGACTCTACTGGCAAGCTATTGAGCCAATGCCGAGCTGGTCCTTTGAGTTTGAGTGGGAGGTATTTGATCGCGTGTAGGTCATCACCGAAGGCCATGTGGATGTGCAGGGGGAAATCCTCGATCCATACCGCAGGATCTGTTGTGCCGTCATATGATTCTATATTTACGGGTTTGAAACCCTCTGGGATTTGATGATCCATTACTTCGTCTGTGAAGCATAGGGGGTGTGCGGCGCCTCTGTACTGGGCTATATTGCAACGCAGCTCAAATGAGTCTTGCCCGCTGTGTTCGGCCCGGCCGGACTTACTTTTACTGTATCCGGCGTGACGATTATCGTCTCGCATAGTGGCGCGCCCTCGTAATCTGTAGATCGATCTTGCATGTTTTGCTTTGTCCTCCAATACATCTCGCAGGTCTGGCATATTTCCCCATGCCTTGACATTTTTATGTGAGTGGCGTTGGAGTGCGGGCTGAGCTTTTGGTCGAAATGCCTCTCTGTCGCGGCCACGAGGTGGCCGGTCAGCCGCATCATATGCTGGAGATGTGGGTTTGAGTGCTTCCTCCTTCAGTCGGGGTAGCAACCTACGCTTTGGGTAACTCTTGGAGGGGCGTTCGAGTTTATATTCCTCGGCCGCAAGGACTTCCGTCCATCTTTCAGCTAGCAAATCTTGATCAGCTTGAAGCTGTTGTTGCTTTTTCTTAAGGCTATTTGCCGTGGCTATAAGCCGGCCCTTGAAGCGCTCTTGTTCGACGGGATCCTCTGGCACGACGAATTCGTCATCGTCGAGGCTTGCCTCGTCTTCGGAGGGAGGCATGTAATTATCATCCTCTGCCTCTCCATCTGCCTCTCTCTCAGGAGGGCTGGCTTCTCCATCTTCCTGCTCTAAATCTTGCTGGAGGGGATTGTTGTTGTCTTCGGCACTATCTGGAGTGCTATTATCTCCGGTGCCGGTATCACCGCGTTTGCCTTGGTGGGACTTAGAGCGGCGCCACTGACGTCGGCGCTTGGGTTGCTTCTTGGAGGGGTCATCCTCCGCTGTCTCGTCGCCATTGCCTTCTTTGGGTGTGTCCACCATGTATATATCATATGAAGAGGTGGTTGTCCAGTGCCCTGTGGGCAGTGGTTCCTCTTCGCCTCCCGCATCATCGTCCATACCGTCGATGTCTTCTGAGTCGAAGTCCAGCATGTCGGTTAAGTCATCAATAGTGGCTACTAAATGGGTGGTGGGTGGGCGGCGAATTTCTTCGTCATCCGCATCCCAATCCCGCAGGACATAGTTCGGCCAGGACTCTCCTGACAAGGAGAGAGACCTTAATGAGTTCAGTATGTCGCCGAAGGGCGAGTGCTGAAAGATATCCACGGAGGTAAACTCCATGATCGGCGCCCAGTCGGATTCGATAGGCACGGGCAGAGGCGGTTCGGAGTTCGTGGACGGGGAAGAATCCGATAGTTCGGCGTCATGGCTCCCGTGAATGGTAGGGCCAATCCTCGGCTCGATCGCCGCTGAGAGTACGGCCTCCATGGCGGGGTCTATCCACCCGTCCATGGATGGCGCGATTGGCTCCGAATTGAGGGTCGGAGCAGTTACCGGTGCGATCTCCTAAACACTGTCAGATGGCAGAGCTAAATCATGCTCATCGAGACCGTGTGGCGCACTCGGCAGGGGCTCGAATCCGTCGAAGATCAAGTCTCCGCGGATATCGGCCGTGTAGTTTAAGCTTCCAAACCTGACCTGATGGCCAGGGGCGTAACTTTCGATCTGCTCCAGATGGCCAAGCGAGTTGGCCCGCAGTGCGAAGCCGCCGAATAAAAAAATCTATCCGAGGAGAAAAGTCTCACCCTGGATGGCATTGCTACCGATGATCGAAGGAGCCATCAAGCCTAATGGTGACGACACAGATGTTTTACCCAGGTTCCGAACTGTGCGTCTAAGGCGGATGGTAACAGGAGGCTGGGGATACGATGTTTTACCCAGGTTCGGGCCCTCTTGATGGAGTTAAAACTGTATGTCCTGCTTGATTTATTCTTGATGATATGAGTAGTACAAGAGTTGATCTACCACGAGATCAGAGAGGCTAAACCCTAGAAGCTAGCCTATGGTATGATTGTATGTTGTCCTACGGACAAAAACCCTCCGATTTATATAGACACCGGAGGGGGCTAGGGTTACACAAGGTCGGTTACAAAGGAGGAGATATCCATATCCGTATTGCCTAGCTTGCCTTCCACGCCAAGTAGAGTCCCATCTGGACACGAGACGAAGTCTTCAATCTTGTATCTTCATAGTCCAACAGTCCGGCCAAAGGATATATTCCGGCTGTCCGGAGACCCCCTAATCCAGGACTCCCTCAGTGGGTCCCACCTGTCAGTGAAGGAAAGGCAAGGCAAGGCAGTGATAGGATTAGATGGCTAGTCTAACTGAAGTAGTAGATGATTATTTAAAGAGGTTTGGAGAATTAGGATTAGATGGCTAGTCTAACTGAAGTACTAGATGATTATTTAAAGAGGTTTGGAGAATTAGGATTAGATGGCTAGTCTAACTGAAGTAGTAGATGATTATTTAAAGAGGTTAAAACAATGTGAACGCAGTGGGGTTTGGATGCAAATGAAGACGAAGGGGAGGTGAAGAAGCCGAGGAGAATCGGTTCCCGATGGAGAAGTAAATGGGAGAATCTCTTCCTCTGCTGCCGCGTTCTACCTTTCCATTTTTCCTCTTCTCAAGTGTGGAATGATCTGCATGTCGTCCTTGATGCACCAGAACGACCACTGTATGCATTGCGGCAGGGCGTTGATTGGGAATGCACGAGAATATGGTTCTGCTCGCAATATGGATGATACCTAAACGATGAAGTGAACAGGCATGCTAGCACGGGAGACCTATTTCCGCTATACAATACTGGACTACTCATGTTCCTACTACTGCTACTGCTACTGCTACTGCTACTGCTACTGCTACTCCTACTCCTACTGCTACTCCTACTACTACTACTACTACTACTACTACTACTACTACTACTACTACTACTACTACTACTACTACTACTACTACTACTACTGCTACTGCTACTTCTACTACTGCTACTCCTACTGCTACTACTACTGCTACTGCTACTGCTACTGCTGCTGCTGCTGCTGCTACTGCTACTGCTACTGCTAGCGTGGAAGTCATCCACTATTGGACTGAGGACCAATGCGGCTGGTGCTCGGGCTATTCGGAATTTAGGTTCATCACTGGCGTTAAAGGTAATAGCCGTGTCACTCCATGGGTTTATTGTTGCTACTTGGTAGACTTCGGCGAGGCTGCGGAGTGTCCTTTTTCGCATATTATTTGATGCGAAAGTCTCGAAGACTGTTTATACCGTATTGGTGTCTCTGGGGTGGCTTTCTGTGGCCTCCGGAATTAGGAGGTTTTCGCCAATTTTGGCCACCTGCCGGAGTATCCAACATGCTCTAAGGCTGTGAGTTGGTGTGGCATCCTCTGTACTGTGAATTTTACAGGGTCCGTTAAGCCATCCTTCCAGTACGGTTCCATGCCCTGTAGAGGGTTTTTGCTTTTTGGTGTTTGACCCGGGTGTCTGGTGATGATGCACCCTTTTATTTCGGACTGGGTTTGTATTCAGGGCCGGATTGTCCCAAAATTTTATTTCGGTTTTCCAGGCGCTTTCCATCGCACAGTACTTTCGTACAATGGACGCCAAGTCAGCGAAGCGTGTAATATCACGGCGACTTATGCGTTGAGTATTCCCTTATCCGTGCAATTATTTCAGAAGATTGAGATTGCGTCTTCCTCGCGGCAGTCCCTTAGCCTGTTCTTAACCAGGAGGAATCTGGCCTAGTAATGATGTACTGTTTCATCGGGTTCTTGCCTGATTTTGGATAGATCGCTTATGTTGGGGTGGGTGGGTGGAATTAAATCCGAAGCCTCACCCCATCTAAGGCTCAGAGGCCGAGGAATTTCCGAACTTGAAAATTTGGATTCCTGGATGTTGTCCAATGAATCCAGCCCGTCGCCTGACTCTAAGTTCAGGTCTTGAGTGATATCCTCCCCTCCACGGGTATCCGGCTTGGAGGGATCGGGAATCCGGACGTAGAAAGTCCTTAAGATAGATGAAGGGTCGCCGCACTGTCTCTCTACCATGGCAACGTGATGGGTGACTTGGGGAGAGTTAGTCTCTCTTAGATCGGGTTTAGGCCCAATCTGGTCGTAATCCGTGGCGACTCCCAGGGCGGCGAAGCGATCCAAGAGCTCGTTTATGGAGGAGAGCTCCATTGGATCTAACTGCTCGGCGAGTTCCGAGATGACATGAAGATTGTTTTCGATGGCTCGAGAGGTCATCGTCGGCGCAGAAGCCAAACAGGCGGTCATAAGAAAACCACCTAGCCGGAGGGTTTGACCGATAGCCAAAGCTCCCTTAGCAACGGTGCCATCTTTAAAGACGGGGCGAGGCATCCTTCCTGATGGCGACGACACAGAGGAACTCTCAATGAAAGCACCAATGTCGGTGTCAAAACTGGCGGATCTCGGGTAGGGGGTCCCAAACTGTGCGTCTAGGCCGGATGGTAACAGGAGGCAAGGGACACGAAGTTTTACCCATGTTCGGGCCTCTTGATGGAGGTAAAACCCTACGTCCTGCTTGATTAATATTGATGATATGGGTAGTACAAGAGTGGATCTACCACGAGATCGGAGAGGCTAAAACCTAGAAGGTAGCCTATGGTATGATTGTTGTTGTGTATGTTGTCCTACGGACTAAAACCCTCCGGTTTATATAGACACCGGAGAGGGTTAGGGTTACACAAAGTCGGTTACAATGGTAGGAGATCTACATATCCGTATCGCCAAGCTTGCCTTCCACGCCAAGGAAAGTCCCTTCCGGACATGGGACGAAGTCTTCAATCTTGTATCTTCATAGTACAGGAGTCCGGCTGAAGGTATAGTCCGGCCATCCGGACACCCCCTAATCCAGGACTCCCTCAGCGGTGTCTACGAACAGGGAGCATAGTGAGGAGCAAGCTGCTGGTGGTGCTGGTCTGAGCGTGGCGCTAGGAGAGGGGATCACCGCGGCTGAACCTACTCGGCGTCGGGATAGAGCACGTCGCTGCCGTGGCTGGACTGGGGCTCCTCGCGGCGGTGGTGGTACCCGCTGGCTCGTCGCCGACCTTGACGTGCCAACGACCGTTTGGATCCATCGGCATGGTGAGGAGGCGGAGGTGTTGACCTCCACGCACCGCTCGCCCGCCGAGTTCATCTCTGCCGACCTTCTCGCCATCGAGTGCGCTGACCTCCACGCACCGCTCGCCCGCCGGGTTCGTCTCCGTTGTCCTCGTCGCCGTCGAGTGCGCTGACCTTCACGCACCGCTCGCCCGCCGAGTTCGACTCCGCCGACCACCATCGAGTGCAACCCGGACCCCCAATCATATTTCGTGTTGCTCAGCGCCAGGGACCCCACGCGCCGGCGCCGCCGTGTCACTCCCCTGCGCGTCTTCATGGAAAAATTCAGGCATGACCGCATGAGTAGAGATCATGGTGGATGCTTGCGGCCATGGAGTGGTGCAGGTTGTGGCCGTGTGGCCAAGGAGGAGCACATGGCTTGACGGGGATGAGCCGTCAGTGGTGACCATGACAACCGGCGGTGGCTGCAGGCACATCGGTAGTATATGTGGCGGATGACAGTAGGTCGCGCAGCATTGTCGGTCAGGCGGCTTGAGCAGAGCTTGTGCAGAAGGAGCAGAGGAGTGAAGGAGAAGGTGTAACAGCCTGGTTTTTGGCCCTTTTCTTTTTTCCTTTGATTTATTTGGTTTTGCTTATTTTTCTTTTGGAGTGGTTCTGTGGCCTTGAAACCTGGGAGAACATTATCACTTCCTCTCCCAACTGACTCATCATCCTCCAACTCATTACAAGATTATGCCATTTCCATCCTAGCCCAACTCCATAATTCTTTTTCTTGGGGAAAATTCATTTTCTATTGAAGGAATAAACTCAAGTGCCCTAGGTTGTGAAGAAACCTATATTTCTGTCCATCCAAAAATTACCATATGATTTTCATAATTCCTTTGGATCATATGTTGCTCAAATATGCCCAAACATTTCCTTGGTCAATTCAAAAATAATTCCCCAATATTCCTTTTTCTATTTTGTCCTGAATGGCATTCTGTGAAGGAAGTGCCGTTTATCTTATCTTGTTTTCCCCCCAAAAATTTTGGGCATGATTCTACAACCAAATAATTGCCTCATGCAAAAATTCAACTTTATTTTCCTAGCAAATCTTCCTCAGCAATTTTTCAAAGTTTCTATCAAAAAGAAGGCTTTGTGAAGGAAGTGATAGCTAGGGTTATTAAAATGAGTTTAAATTTTGCATACTCCTTATTGTGCCCATATAATCACTCTCCTCCAAATTTTAGCTCAATCCCTTTGACCTATGTGAGCACAGGATCAAATCTTTGGTTCTGTCAATATTTCCAGTTTGTGAAGCAAGTATATTTTATATTGCTTAATTTTGGATGAAAATTTACCATGGCATTGTAACATCCCAAATTTTCAATTTGGAATGTTATACACTAGATCATCATGCATATCATATTTCCGTGCATTTTGGTCGATCCTAGAAATTTCACGCAACTCAAGGACCCTCGGAGAGAGTTGGAGATTTCGTCATTTTCATATTTGAGTTTCTCAAATTTTGAAAAGAGGATCATTTGATTTTATTTATTTCATCTTCAATTATTTTTCCAACATCAAAATATGAGAGAAAGGAATAATATGACTTTCCCAAATTTAGGAAAAATGAAGATGTAATAAATAAATCAAATCTTGGATTTGTCGGAGTTATTTGCCTTTTATTTGGATTAGGGAAAAACGCGTTTTTCAAAAATTTGCATTCTAGGCCCCGAGAAAAAGTTCATTTTGTTCGACTCATTTTTAGGAGTCGGGGAAAATTTACTTTGGTAATTCTGGAGTTCGTTTAGATTTTCTTTTCTGTGTTTTTCTGCGCGCGTAACCGATTTAAAAAAAATCGCAGCGCCCGCCTGGGCCAAGGCCCAGCGCTGGCCGGGCCGGCCTCCTCCCCACGCGCGCGCGCGCCAGCCAGCGCCGCCGCCGCCCGAAGCCGAGTCCGATTCGGACTCTAGCTTTTTCTTGCCCCCTCCCCCAAGTTTTCTCCCCCCTCCCCCCTTTAAATACCTAGCTACCCCCCTCTCCCCACACCACCCCACGCCGCCTCCCACCCCGCGCCTTGTGCCGCCGCCGCCCTAGCGCCGCCGCCGCCTTACGCCGCCGCCGCCCTAGCGCCGCCGCCGGCTTACGCCGCTGCCACCGCCGCCTTACGCTGCCGCCACCGCCGCCGGAGCCCCCTCGTCGGAGCCTCGCCGGAGGTAGCCGCACCGCGCCTCTCCTTATCCTCGGTTCAGTTTCTTTTCTTATGAAGTAACCATCAAGAATAAGTACCCACTGCCAATGATAAATGATCTGTTTGATCGTTTGCAAGGAGCTAAAGTGTTTTCCAAGATCGATTTGCGATCGGGATACCATCAATTGAAGATCCGAGAACAAGATATACCTAAGACAACATTCACCACAAGATATGGACTGTATGAGTATACCGTTATGTCATTTGGATTGACTAACGTGCCTGCCTATTTTATGAACCTAATGAACAAGGTGTTTATGGAGTTTTTGGATAAGTTCGTCGTAGTGTTCATTGATGATATCCTGGTTTATTCAAAGAATGAAGAAGAGCATAAGGAACATTTGCGTTTGGTTTTGGAGAAACTAAGGGAACATCAGTTATATGCCAAATTTAGCAAACGTGAGTTTTGGTTGAAAGAAGTAGGATTCCTCGGACACGTTATATCCGGAGAAGGGATAGCAGTTGACCCCACAAAGGTAGAGACCGTAACCGAATGGGAAGCACCAACGACAGTTGGAGAGATCCGGAGTTTTCTTGGACTCGCAGGATACTACCGGAGATTCATTGAGAACTTTTCAAAGATTGCGAAGCCTATGACGGAGTTGTTGAAGAAGGATACCAAGTTCAATTGGACTGAGGAGTGTGAGGCTAGTTTCCAGGAGTTGAAGAAACGATTGGTTACCTCACCAGTGTTGATTTTGCCAGATCAGACCAAGGATTATGAGGTATATTGCGACGCTTCATGTCGAGGACTTGGAGCAGTGCTTATGCAGGAAGGGAGAGTTGTTTCGTATGCTTCACGACAATTGAAGCCTCATGAGTTGAATTACGCCACACATGATTTGGAGTTAGCAGCCGTAGTGCATGCATTGAAGACATGGAGACATTTCCTCATTGGAAATCATTGTGAGGCGTACACGGATCACAAGAGTTTGAAGTACATTTTCACGCACAAGGAGTTGAATCTCAGACAAAGGAGATGGTTGGAGCTCATCAAGGGTTATGATATGAGATTGCATTACCATCCCGGAAAAGCTAATGTAGTAGCTGACGCATTGAGCCGCAAGAGCCACGTCAATACGTTAGTAACGGAGGAAATACCCAAGGAGTTATTAGAAAACCTTCGTGAACTAAGTTTAGAGATAGTTCCGAGAGGATATGTAGCAGCGTTGGAGATTCAGTCAACATTGATGGATAAAATCAGAGAAGCTCAGAAATCTGACAAGGAGATTGCTTCTATAAAGAAGAAAATGAGCGAAGGAAAAGCAAAGGGATTTCATGAGGATGAGCACGATACCCTATGGTTTGAGGACCGTGTTTATGTGCCAAATGACCCGGAGATCAGGAAGTTGATTCTACAAGAGGCACATGATTCACCCTATTCGATTCACCCAGGAAATACCAAGATGTATTTGGATTTAACGGAAACATTCTGGTGGACCAGAATGAAGAAGGATATTGCAGCATATGTAGCAGTTTGTGACATATGTCATAGAGTGAAGGCAGAACATCAGAAGCCAGCCGGATTGCTGCAACCATTGCCGATACCCGAATGGAAGTGGGATAAGATAGGCATGGATTTTATCACAGGATTACCCAGGACGAAACCAGGCTATGACTCGATATGGGTAGTAGTTGATCGTTTGATGAAGGTAGCACATTTCATTCCAGTTAAGACCACTTACACCAGTGCTAAGTTGGCAAAGATATACATGACTAGGATCATTTGTTTGCATGGAGTTCCAAGGAGTATTGTATCAGACAGAGGAACCCAATTTACCTCAAAGTTTTGGAATCAGTTGCATGAAACTTTGGGAACCAGGCTAGAGTTCAGCACCGCTTTTCATCCACAGACAGATGGACAGACCAAGAGAGTCAATCAGATTTTGGAAGATATGCTGAGAGCTTGTGCACTAGATTATGGATCTAGTTGGGACGATAACTTGCCGTATGCAGAATTTTCTTATAACAACAGTTACCAAACCAGTTTGAAGATGGCACCTTTCGAAGCTTTGTACGGAAGGAGGTGCAGGACACCGTTGTCATGGGACGAAGTTGGAGACCGTCAGTTCTTTGGACCAGATTTGATTAAGGAGTCTGAATAGAAAGTTAAGTTGATACGCGATAGGCTCAGGGTAGCCCAGTCCAGGCAGAAGTGCTACGCAGATTCTAAATGCAAGGAGACAGTTTACGAACCGGAGACATAGTGTATCTCTGAGTATCCCCACTTCGAGGAGTTAAGCGCTTTGGAGTTAAGGGAAAATTAGCACCGCGTTTCGTTGGACCGTATAAGATCTTGCAACGTATGGGAGAAGTCACTTATAAGTTGGAATTACCCGAGGGACTGTCAGGAGTTCATGATGTATTCCATGTTTCTCAGCTGAAGAAATGTCACGCCGAGATGGCGGAGGTACCACTAAGAGATACAGTGCCGCTTGAAGCGATTCAGTTGAAGGACGACTTAACGTATGAGGAGAAACCAGTCAAGATTCTCGAGTTTGCCAGTAGAGTTACCCGCAGCAAGGTTATCAAGTTTTGTAAAGTTCAGTGGAACCACCACTCAGAGGATGAAGCCACCTGGGAGAGAGAAGAAGATTTGCTCAAGGACCACCCTCACCTATTTTCTAGCCAACCCGAATCTCTTGGGCGAGATTCATCTTAAGGGGGGTAGGTTTGTAACATCCCAAATTTTCAATTTGGAATGTTATACACTAGATCATCATGCATATCATATTTCCGTGCATTTTGGTCGATCCTAGAAATTTCACGCAACTCAAGGACCCTCGGAGAGAGTTGGAGATTTCATCATTTTCTTATTTGAGTTTCTGAAATTTTGAAAAGAGGATCATTTGATTTTATTTATTTCATCTTCAGTTATTTTTCCAACATCAAAATATGAGAGAAGGGAATAATATGACTTTCCCAAATTTAGGAAAAATGAAGATGTAATAAATAAATCAAATCTTGCATTTGTCAGAGTTATTTGCCTTTTATTTGGATTAGGGAAAAATGCGTGTTTCAAAAATTTGCATTCTAGGCCCCGAGAAAAAGTTCATTTTGTTCGACTCATTTTTAGGAGTCGGGGAAAATTTACTTTGGGAATTTTGGAGTTCGTTTAGATTTTCTTTTCTGTGTTTTTCTGCGCGCGTAACTGATTAAAAAAAATCGCAGCGCCCGCTTGGGCCAAGGCCCAGCGCCGGCCGGGCCGGCCTCCTCCCCACGCACGCGCGCGCCAGCCAGCGCCGCCGCCGCCCGAAACCGAGTCCGATTCGGACTCTAGCTTTTTCTTGCCCCCTCCCCCCTTTAAATACCTAGCTACCCCCTCTCTCCCCACACCACCCCACGCCGCCTCCCACCCCGCGCCTTGTGCCGCCGCCGCCCTAGCGCTGCCGCCGCCTTACGCCACCGCCCTAGCACCGCCGCCGCCGCCTTACGCCGCCACCGCCGCCCAACGCCACCGCCGCCGGAGCCCCCTCGCCGGAGGTAGCCGCACCGCGCCTCTCCTTATCCTCGGTTCGGTTTTTTTTTCTTATAAACCGTTCTGGTTTTCTTTTCGTTCGTTGTTTCGGTTTTTTTCTAAACCCTAGATCGGTTTTTGTTTTGTGTTCGGTTTAGTTGTTTAGCGACCGTTCGCCGGACCGTTCGTCTTAACGAACGTGATCACCGGTTATTCCCAGTTAACGAACGTCCATTCGTTTAACCGTTCCTCTTTTTCTTTTCGTCGGACTTATTCCGCGATCGCGATCTCAGATCCGATCTTCGTTCTAGTTTATCTTCTCGCTCGTTTATCGGAATCAGGTGATTCAAGCGCCTGGTGTTTTGTTTCGAAACCGCCATTCTGACTAATCAACTTAAACAAGTTTTTGCTACTGTAAAATTTGACCTAGTTTCAACTTGCTAGAACCGAGTTGTTTTCTTCCACCGTTTGTTTTCCGTTGTTTTGTTTGGTTCTTTCTTTCTTTGCAACCGGAGTTCTTAAGTTGGACTATCTGGTTCGATCTCTTGTTCGAGTTTTACCTATGCATTAGATGAGTACTTATTGTATGCTTGTTGTTTGTCTGTGATAGATTACCCGGATTGCGCCGCCTGTTACTTCGAGTCTCTAGGACTCGCAGATCATCAGCAAGGCAAGTAACACTTTGATCATACCTTTTCTACAACCCAGTTTTATTGCATTAGAACAATCCTCACACATTGCATGATTAGGATCTAATTAAATTGTGGGATGGGAAGTAGATGAGGTAGTACCTATTACCTGTTCATTATGAAACCTTTGGGTGTTACTTCTATGTTTGCTTATTATGCCATGCTATGCTAGTAGACGTGGATTGGATGAGTGATATCCATGACAGATGTGAGGTTGATAATTTTTAATGGTTTACTTAAGGTGGCAACTTAAACACACATCTGGGTGGATTGAGGCACCTGGTTTCTATCAGGACTTGCCTGTTTTCTTTTGGACCGCCACCCAGGCTCAAAGGGATCATAAGATCTTTCATGCTAGAAACTTCCGTGTGCAGCCACAAGCCATTTTGGGCTCTGGCATAGTTGACTAAGTCGTGCGAACTCTTACAGGGTAGACTAGTAGATGTAGGGGAAAGTAGGTGTACCGGTCTATCCATCGTAAGGCGCTAGCGCTTCTGAAAGACTGTGTCTCGGTCATCCGTCTTCTCAAACACCATGTAGTGCGAGAAAACAAACGGAGGCGATCGAGTCTTGTGGGGAAAAGTGCGCAAACCTCTGCAGAGTGTAATAAACTAATCATGATTAGCCGTGTCCCCGGTTATGGACATCTTGAGTATCTAGTACTTGAATATCGTGTGAATCTCATCATGTTACTTCTAATTAATATTGTTGGGTTTTAATTCTTCACTTAATTGGGATCGAAATGCTGTCAACCATTCTCGATGTTCAACCACCATGATAGTTAAATAAAATTTATTCCTTTGCAGTAGGGAAAAACTGGCTTTACGCAAAACTGTAACCATAGAGCTTTCCACCAGCCAAATATGCATATAGTATAGCTCATTACTGTTCATTACTCTCTATGTGTTACATTGCCAGCATATTCCATGTGCTGACCCGTTTTCGGGCTGCAACTTTCATGTTGCAGACTTTTCAGACGATGAGTAAGTTGCTTTTAGGTCGTGGTTCTATACTCAGTGATGCCGTTGGAGTTGATGGACCCATTTATCTTCCAAGTCTTCCGCTGTTATCAATATTAGATGGCCTTATGCCATATTTATTGTAATAAGTTCTCTTTTGAGACACCGATGTAATAAGTGTGTGATTGCTACTCTGCTATAAATCCTTCGAAGTACCGTGTGGTGTCAGCATTACTGATCCAGGGATGACACCGGAGCACAGAGACTTGATCCATTCGGGTCGGGTCGCTACAGGCATTCTCATGACCATAAAACCTCTCTCCACCAATTTTGGGATCAATTCATCAAGCCTATATTTCTCTAGAAGTTTTGCAAGTTTCTGGACAGAGAGAATAGCCATGAAGAAAGTACTATTTTGGTGAATCCAATTGGTATGAAATTTTTACAACATCTCTATATGTCCAAATCATAGTGCCTTGCCAAATTTCTGCTCAAGTGGACACTCCATGTGAGTGGCCTTTCCTAATCTCATTTCTGGACCATTTTGGTCAGTTGCAAAGCAACTATATTAATCCTTGGTCCATTTATCCTCAAAACCTCCAGGATCATAGTCTTTCCATAGTTAATCATTCCAGACAACTCCATTGGCACCAATCAATTCCCTGTTGATCAGCAGTGCACGACCAAGTTTGATACAACAAACTTTGCTCGATGCCTCACTTCACGTCAAAGCTCCTTTGGTCGATCCATCACCTCCTTCAGCCTTTATGATGCAGAGACTAATCACTAGACAGCTCAGGGCAGACTCTCTTGACCTCTCCATGCCAGTGACTTGATGTCGCTTGAAGCTATGTCGGTATTTCCCCAAAGAGGAAGGGATGATGCAGCACAGCGGCGGTAGGTATTTCCCTCAAATGTGAAACCAAGGTTATCGAACTTGTAGGAGAACCAAGCAACACAATGTAAACAACACCTGCACCCAAATAACAACTTCTCACAACCCAACGTGTTAAAGGGGTTGTCAATCCCTTCTGGGGTACGGCGCCTCAAGATAGGCAAATAGACGTGAGGTAAATTTGTAGTAGATTGATAGATCGAATGCCAAATAAAATAAATAAGAATAAATTTATGCAAGGTATTTTTGGGTTTTTGGTTTAATAGATATGAAAATAAATGCAAAGGAAAATAGATCGCAAAGGAAAATAATATGAGAAAGAGACTTGGGGGCCGTAGGTTTCACTAGTGGCTTCTCTCGAGAAAAATATTAAATGGTGGGTGAACAAATTACTGTTGGGCAATTGATAGAACTTCAAATACTCATGACGATATCCAAGCAATGATCATTACATAGGCATCATGTCCAAGATTAGTGGACCGACTCCTGCCTGCACATACTACTATTACTCCACACATCGACCACTATCCAGCATGCATCTAGTGTATTAAGTTCATGGAGAAATGGAGTAATGCAATAAGAACGATGACATGATGTAGACAAGATCGATCTATGTAGAGATAGGCCCCATTGTTTTATCCTTAGTAACAACGATACATACGTGTCGGTTCCGCTTCTGTCACTGGGATCAAGCACCGTAAGATCGAACCCACTACAAAGCACCTCTTCCCATTGCAAGATAAATAGATCAAGTTGGCCAAACAAAACCCTAATATCGGAGAAGAAATACGAGGCTATAAGCAATCATGCATAAAAGAGATCAAAGAAACTCAAATACTTTCATGGATATAAAAAGAGATAGATCTGATCATAAACTCAAAGTTCATCGGATCCCAACAAACACACCGCAAAAGAGTTACATCATATGGATCTTCAAGAGACCATTGTAGTGAGAATCAAGAGAGAGAGAGGAAGCTATCTAGCTACTAACTACAGACCCGAAGGTCTACAAAGAACTACTCACGCATCATCGGAGAGGCACGAATGGAGGTGGTGAACCCCATCCGAGATGGTGTCTAGATTGGATCTAGTGGTTCTGGACTCTGTGGCAGCTGGATCAATATTTCGTTGACTCCCCTAGGGTTTGGGGAATATTGGGGTATTTATAGAGCAAAGAGGCGGTCCGGGGCACCCGAGATGGGCACAACCCACCAGGGCGTGCCTGGGCCTCCTGGCGCCCTGGTGGGTTGTGCTCTCCTCGGAGCACCCCCTAGGCGCTGCCCGGGCCCATTATGTTCCTTCTGGTCCATAAAAATCCCCGTCAATTTTCATGGCATTTGGACTCCGTTTGATATTGATTTTCTGTGATGTAAAAAACATGGAAAAAATAGCAACTGGCACTTGGCACTATGTCAATAGGTTAGTACCTAAAAATGATATAAATTGACTAAAAATGGTTATAAAACATCCAAGATGGATAATATAATAGCATGGAACAATCAAAAATTATAGATACGTTGGAGACGTATCAACATCACCAAACTTAACTCCTACTAGTCCTCGAGTAGGGAAGTGATAAAAACAGAATTTTTGATGTGAAATGTTGCCTAACATGTCATATCATATTCTTTATTTATAGCATGGGCATTTGGATTTTTATATTGTTCAAAGCAAAAGTCTAGTTTTGACATGATAATTTAAATACTCAAGCTTATCAACAAGCAACCATGTCTTTCAAAATATCAATGCTAAAATAAGTTATCCCTAGCCCATCATGAAACACACTCGCATATTAGCTACAGACAATACTCAAGTACAATCATATTGCCTCCTAGTTGGTGCTTTTATAAGTGAAGATGGAGACACAAATTCAAAAATAAAAATTGCATATAGTAAAAGAAAGCCCTTTCGCAGAGGGAAGTAGGGATTTGTAGAGGTGCCAGAGCTCAAAGCGAAAAACTTAGAGATAAAAACATTTTGGGAGGTGTATCCATCCCACCAATGAAAATGACTTAGAGTTCCCAATACTTTCCATTCTTAGATATATCATAGGCAGTT
This sequence comes from Triticum monococcum, assembly GCA_034509565.1. Taxonomy (NCBI): domain Eukaryota; kingdom Viridiplantae; phylum Streptophyta; class Magnoliopsida; order Poales; family Poaceae; genus Triticum; species Triticum monococcum. The sequence continues at coordinate 152,126,733 of CM067843.1, read as the reverse complement.
CCCAAACAGAAAATAAAGGTTATTCCTTTTTCCACCATACTTTCACTTTCCATGGCTAGCCGTATCCACGGTTGCCCTCCATACCAACACTTTCCAAGGAATTTATTATTTGACAACATAAAGTAAATTCATTTTTTAATTTTGGGACTCGGCATCCCTAATACCTTTGCCTTAATCTCGTGTAATGACAAGTGAATAAACACTCATCGTGAGAATAACACATCTATCATGGAAAATATTAGCCACCCATCATCGCTCCGCGAGCGAAACGAACACACAAAAGAGAAGTTTATTTTGAAAATTAGAGATGACACATGCAAATTTGCTTAGAATGGCAAAAGAATACCACATATAGGTATATATAGTGGACTCATGTGGCAAAACTGGTTTAAAGGATTTTGGATGCACAAATAGAGATCATACTTAGTGCAAAATGAAGGCTAGCAAAAGATTGAGAAGTGACCAACAAAGAAACGGATAATCTCATAAGCAAGCATTAAGCATAATTAAACCGAATAATGCACCATAAGTAGGATATAATTTCATTGCATGACTATTGACTTTTGTGCTTGCATAGGGAATCACAAACCTTAACACCAATATTCTTACTAAAGCATAATTACTCATCAAGATGACTCACATATCACATCATCATATCTCAAAACTATTACTAAGAATCAAGTTTATTTTGTCCAATGATCTTCATGAAATTTTTTATGATATCCTTCTTGGATATGTATCACTTTGGGACTAATTTTCATGTGTTGCTTTTGATAAGCTCAAACAAATATAAGTGAAGATCATGAGCATAATATTTCTTTCTTTCTCTCAAATTAATTTAAGTGAATCAAGAGAGAATTTCTTGAAAATTTTACTAAAGCACACCGTGCTAAAAAATATATAAGTGAAGCACTAAAGCAAGTCCATAGCTCATAAAAGATTTAAGTGAAGCAAAGAGGGCAATTCTAACAAGTCATGACATAATTTTGGCTCTCTCAAATAGGTATGTCCAGCAAGGGATGAAGACTTAAAACACAAAATAAATCAAGCAAAGACTCATATCATACAAGGCGCTCCAAGAAAAACACATAGTATGTGACGAATAAAATATAGCTCCAAGTAAAATACTGATGGTCGTTAGAGGAAAGAGCGGATGCCACTCGGGGGCATCCCCAAGCTTAGTTGGTTGCTCATTTTTGGATAATAGCTTGGGATGCTGGGGCATCCCCAAGCTTAGGCTCTTCTACTCCTTATTCCTTCATCCATCGTAAGATAACCCAAAACTTGAAAACTTCAATCACACAAAACTCAACAAAACCTTCGTGAGATCCATTAGTATAAGAATAATAAATCACTACTAGAAGTGTTGTATCAAACCAATTCATATTTTGTTCTTGCATTATATCTATAGTATTCCAACTTTTCTATGGCAAAAAATCATCAAAGAAAACCATAGAGCCATCAAAATAAGCACACATCACAAAGAAAACAGAATCTATCAAAACAGAACAGTCTATAGCAATCTGACTATTTTGAATACTTCTGTAACTCCAAAAATTCTAAAAAATTAGGACGACCTGAGCAATTTTTATATTGATCTACTTCAAGTGGAATGACTATTTTATCGCTCTCTGGTTAAAAACAAAAATTATTTTCGCGGGCGCAGAAGTTTCTATTTTTTCAGCAAGATCAAACAACCATCACCCAAGAAGATCCTAAAGGCTTTATTTGGCACAAACACTAATTAAAACATAAAAAACACAATCATAACAGTAGCATAATTATGCTAACACTCAAAAATAGGAAGCGAAAAGCAAAAATAAAGTTTATTCATTGGGTTATTCATTTTTCCCCAACAAGCGCTATAGTTTTACGCCCTTAGCTAGGCATAAGGCAATGATCTAAGTTTTGTCATCTTTCGTTCGAGATCCATAAGATGCCCTCATGATTGATTCATATGGTGGCCTAATTCTTGTTCTAGGAAAGTGTTCCATAACCTTCCTCAAAGGAAATTGGAACTTAATATTGCCTTCTTTCATATCAATCATGGCACCGATACTGCGTAAAAATGGTCTACCAAGAATAATTGGACAAGAAGGATTGCAATCAATATCAAGAACAATAAAAACTATGGCCACATAATTCCTATTTGCAAGAATAAGAACATCATTAGTTCTTCCCATAGGCTTTTTAATAGTGGAATTATCCAAGTGCAAATTCAAAGAACACGATTCAAGATCGGTAAGACCAAGCACATCACATAAAGATTTTGAAATTGTAGAAACACTAGCACCCAAGTCACAAAAAGCAAAACACTCATAATTTTTAATCTTGACTTTGATAGTAGGTTCCCATTCATCATGCAATTTTCTAGGAATTGAAATTTCTAATTCCAATTTTTCCTCAAAAGCTTTCATCATAGCATCAATAATATGTTTAGTAAAAGCTTTATTTTGTTCATATGCGTGGGGTGAATTTATCATGGATTGAAACAAAGAAATACAATCAATCAAAGAAAGAGCAACCATCATAATTAAATGCTTTGTAATCCAAAAGAGTGGGCACGTCACTAGCTAAAGTTTTGACATCTTCAAACCCACCTTTATAAATTTTCTCAACAAGATTTTCAGCCTCCGAAATATTGGGACACGTTCTACCTAAAGTTGACTCTTCTCCAGTACCTTTTTCATCAATCTTAACTTTATTAAACAAGGAATCAATAGAAGAAACACCAATCATTGTAAGATCTTCATCATTTTTGTGAAAGAAATCACTAGAAAACGTTTTTTTTCTAAAAATTCCCTTTTAGCTCTAAGCATGTGGTACTTTTCTTACTTTCATCCATAGAAACATAAAGAGCTTTAATTAATTCATCTACTTTAGGCACAAAAAATTTCATCTTGAGATTTTCCACTTCATGAGCAATTCTATAAACACTTCTAGACAAATCATCAATCTTACTCAACTTTTCGTCAATGGAAGTGTTGAAAACTTTTTGCATATTGATAAGTTCTTTAATATTGTTCTCAAGATCAAAGGTGTTCCTATTATTATAAGATTGATTTCCATAGGAATTACCATAATTATTAGAGGAATTGCTAGGAAAAGGCCTAGGATTAAAATTACCTCTATAAGCATTGTTGTTGAAATTATTTCGAGAAATAAAATTCACATCTATGGCATCACTATTTTGCTCAATCAAAGTAGACAAAGGCTGTAGCGACCAGACCTCAAACAGTGTGATCTCTGTGTATAAGTGTCATCCCTGGATCGGTAATGCTGACACACACAGTACTCGAAGGATTTATAACATAGTGCCAATCACACACTTATTACATCGAATGTCTCAAAAGAGAACTTATTACAATAAATATGGCTTAAGGCCATCTAAATACGATAATAGCGAAAGGCTTGGAATATAAAGTGAGTCCATCAACTCCAACGGCATCACTGAGTGAAAGACCACGACCTAAGGCTCCTTACTTGTCGTCTGAAAAGTCTGCAACATGATACATTGCAGCCCGAAAATGGTTCAGCACATAGAATATGCTGGCAAAGTAACACAAGAGAGTAATGAATAGAATAAAGCTATCACTATATGCATATATGGCTAGTGGAGGCTGTATGGTTGATATGTTTTTGGCTTTTTGCGTAAAGCCAATTTTTCCCTACTGCAAAGGAATTAATTTTATTTAACTATCATGGTAGTTGTTAAACATTGAGAAGGTTCACCCAACTCAATCCCAATTAAAATTAATCATCAATAAACCCAATCAAATTATATTAAGAGTGATGAGATCCACATGATAATCCAATAACTAGATACTCAAGATGTCCATAACCGGGACAAAACTAACCATGATTAGTTTATACACTCTACAGAGGTTTGTGCACTTTTGCCCACAAGACTCGATCTCCTCCATTGGAGTTCTCGCACTACATGATGTTTGAGAAACGGATGACCGAGACACAGTCTTTCCGAAGAGGCCCCCTTAACTGATAGATAGGCCGGTACACCTACAATCCCCTACATCGGCTAGCCCATCATGGAAAGGTTTCCCACAGCTTACTCAACTATGCCAGAGCCCATATTGTCATGTGGCTGCACACGAAAGTTTCCAGTATCAATAATCTTATGATCTCTTTGAGCCTGGGTGGCGGTCCATAGGAGAATAACACGGTACCCCGGGATTTCCAAAAAATACAGGCAATCACTGGGTTCCCCAGGTGCCTCAATCCACCCAGATGTGTATTAAAGTGGCCACCTTAAGTTGAACCATTAATTAACATCTCACCTCTGTCATGAATACACTCAAACCCAATCCACGTCTACAAGCATAGCATAGCAATATAAGCAACGTAGAAGTAACTCCCAGGGTTTGATAATAAACAGGTGAATAGGTACTACCTCATCTACTTCCCAAACCCCACAATTTAATTTAGATCCTAACCATGTAATGTTTGAGGGTTGATCCAATGCAATGAAAATTGGGTAGTAAGAGGTATGATCAAAGTGTTACTTGCCTTGCTGATGATCCGCGAAACCTAGAGACTCGATGTAGCACGCTTCGCACTCCGGGTACTCTATCGCAATCAAACAAGCATACAATAAGAAATCAAGCAAAAGCACGGGTAAAACTCAAATAAGAGATCTAACCAGAAAGTTCAACTACAGAACTCTGGTTTGCAAAAAGAATCAAATCAAACGAAGCAACAAAACTCAAACGGCGAGAGAAACAAACTTCGTTTACTAATCTGGACCTAGGTCAAATTTTACAGTAGCAAAAACTTGTTTAAGTTGGTTAAATGGAAAGAGGGTTTCGAGATGAAACTCTAGGTGCTTGAATTGCCTGATTGTGATAAACGAGTGAAAAGTTATACTAGAATGAAAATCAGATCAGAAATCGTGATAAAAAATAATCGCGGAAAATCCGAGAAAAAGAAAAACTGATAAACAGGCTAATGAACGAATGTTCGCTGTCTGTGGCTAAACGGTGAAAACCGTTCGTAAAACCGAACGTAAAAATGGGCGTTCGCTAAATAACTAAACCGAAAAAATAAGGCGAACCGGAACTAGGGTTTATGAAATAAAACCGATCGGTTTTTTTAAACCGGTGGCTACCTCAAACTCTGGCGGGGTCCGGCGGCGGCGGCGGGGTCCGGTGCGGCGGCGCGGCAGCGGCGAGGCGGCGGGGCGGTGGTGCGGCGGCGGCGCGGGCGGTGGGGCGGTGGTGCGGCAGTGGTGAGGCGGCACGGCGGCGGCGAATCGGGAGGCGGTCGGGCTAGGGTTTCGGGTGGACTGGGGGGCTCGGGGGTCTCGGCTTTGAAGGGGCTGGCCCAAGGGGACCTTGCCGAGTACGACCCTAAGTCGATTGACTTTTTTTAATAATTTCGACGTGCAGAAAAAGAAAGAGAAGAAATACTAAACGGACTCCAAAAATCCCGAAATAAAATTTCCCCATCCTCTAAAAATAAGCCGCACAAGGTGAACATTTATTTGGACCTAAAATGTAATTTTGAAAAACGCATATTTTCCTAATTCAAATAAAATAGCGACAAAACTCTGAATAAAAATCTTATTTGATTTTAATATTAAATCTCTGATATTTCTTTATTTTGAGGAAGTCATTTTATCCTCTCTCTTTTATTTTTAATAAAAGAAATATTTCAGAGAAAAATAATTAAAATCAAACGATCCTCTTTTCATAATTCGAGAAAAACTCAAATATGAAAATAACGAAATCCCCAACTCTCTCCGTAGGTCCTTGAGTTGCGTGAAATTTCTAGGATCAACCAAAATGCAATAAAACATGATATGCAATGATGATCTAACGTATAACATTCCAAATTGAAAATTTGGGATGTTACAAACCTGCCCCCCTTAAGATGAATCTCGCCCTCGAGATTCAGGTTGGCTAGAAAATAGGTGGGGGTGATCCTTTCATAAGTCTTCTTCTTGTTCCCAAGTGGCTTCATCCTCGGCATGGTGACTCCACTGAAACTTGCAAAACTTGATAACCTTGTTACGCGTAACTCGGATGGCAAACTCGAGTATCTTTACTGGTTTCTCCTCATAAGTCAAATCACTATCCAATTGTATCGCTTCTAGCGACACTGTATCTCTCACAGGAATTTCAGCCATCTCCGCGTGGCACTTCTTCAACTGAGAAACGTGAAACACATCGTGAACTCCGGACAATCCTTCGGGTAATTCCAACTTGTAAGCAACTTCTCCCATATGTTCCAAAACTCTGTATGGTCCTACAAAACGTGGTGCTAACTTCCCCTTAACTCCGAAACGCTTCACTCCTCGGAGTGGTGATACTAGAAGATACGCTCTGTCTCTGACTTCGTAGATTGTCTCCTTTCGTTTCGAATCCGCATAACTCTTCTGCCTAGATTGGGCTACCTTGAGTCTATCGCGAATCAGCTTAACCTTCTCTTCAGACTCTTTAATCAAATCTGGTCCAAACAACCGTCGGTCTCCAACTTCATCCCATAACAACGGTGTTCTGCACCTCCTTCTGTACAGTGCTTCGAAAGGGGCCATCTTCAGACTAGCTTGATAATTGTTGTTATAAGAGAACTCTGCATAAGGCAAATTATCGTCCCAACTAGATCCATAGTCTAGTGCACAAGCTCTCAACATGTCCTCCAGAATCTGATTTACTCTTTCAGTCTGTCCATCTGTTTGCGGGTGAAAAGCTGTACTAAACTCTAGTCTAGTTCCCAAAGTTTCATGCAACTGATTCCAAAACTTTGAAGTAAACTGGGTTCCTCTATCTGATACAATGGTCCTCTGAACTCCATGCAGACATACGATCCTGGTCAGGTAGATCTTTGCCAACTTAGCACTGGTGTAAGTGGTCTTTACTGGGATGAAATGAGCTACTTTCGTCAGTCGATCGACTACAACCCATATCGAGTCATAGCCTTAACAAGTCATGGGCAATCCCATGATAAAATCCATGCCTAGTTTATCCCACTTCCATTCGGGTATACGCAATGGCTGTAGCAATCCTGCTGGCTTCTGATGTTCTGCCCTCACTCTTTGACATACATCACAAACTGCTACATACTCCGCGATATCCTTCTTCATACAGAAACTATCCTTCAAATCCAGATACATCTTGGTATTTCCTGGGTGAATCGAATATGGCGAATCATGGGCCTCTTGCAGAATCAACTTCCTGATCTCCTGATCATTTGGCACATATACGCGGTCCTCAAACCATAAAGTATCGTGCTCATCCTCACGAAATCCCTTGGCTTTTCCTTTGCTCATCCTTTCCTTTATCTCGGCAATCTCCTGTCTGTCTTTTGCGCTTCTCTGATCTTATCCATCAAAGTGGACTGAATCTACAAAGCTGCTACATAACCTCTCGGAACTATCTCCAAACATAGCTCATGAAGGTCTTCTGCTAACTCCCTGGGAAATTCTCTGGTCATGAGTGTATTGACATGACTCTTGCGGCTCAACGCATCGGCTACTACGTTAGCCTTTCCGGGATGATAGTGCAACTTCATGTCATAATCCTTAATGAGTTCTAACCATCTCCTCGGCCTGATATTCAACTCCTTCTGTGTGAAGATATACTTCAAACTCTTATGATCCGTGTATACCTCACAATGGTTTCCGATGAGAAAATGTCTCCATGTCTTCAACGCATGTACTACGGCTGCTAACTCCAAATAATGAGTAGCATAGTTTAACTCATGGGGTTTAAGCTGTAGCGAGGCATATGAACAACTCTTCCCTCCTACATAAGTATGGCTCCAAGTCCTCGACGAGAAGCATCACAATACACTTCATAATCCTTGCATTGATCTGGCAGGATCAACACTGGCGATGTAACCAAGCGTCTCTTCAACTCCTGGAAACTGGCCTCACATTCCTCAGTCCAATTGAACTTGGTGTCCTTCTTCAACAACTCCGTCATTGGTTTTGCAATCTTTGAGAAATTCTCAATGAACCTCCGGTAGTATCCAGCGAGTCCAAAAAAACTCCGGATCTCTCCAACTGTCATGGGTGCTTCCCAATTTTTCACGGTGACAACTTTGTTGGGGTCTACTGCTATTCCTTCTCCGGATATAACATGTCCAAGAAATCCAACTTCCTTCAGCCAAAACTCACACTTGCTAAACTTGGCGTATAACTGATGTTCCCTAAGCTTCCCAAGTACCAAAGGCAAATGTTCCTTATGTTCCTCTTCATTCTTCGAGTAGACTAGAATATCATCAATGAACACTACGACGAACTTATCCAAAAACTCCATAAACACCTTGTTCATCATGTTCATAAAGTAGGCAGGTGCGTTAGTAAGGCCAAATGACATAACGGTATACTCATATAGCCCATACCTTGTGGTAAAAGCTGTCTTAGGTATGTCCTGCTCTCGAATCTTCAACTGGTGGTAGCCTGATCATAGATCAATCTTGGAAAACACCTTAGCTCCTTGCAGCTGATCAAACAAATCATTGATCATCGGCAGTGTGTACTTGTTCTTGATCGTTACTTCATTTAATCCACGATAATCAACAACCATCCTTAACGATCCATCCTTCTTCTCCACTAGAAGTACTGGTGATCCCCAAGGTGACGAGCTTGGGCGGATATGTCCCTTATCCAGTAACTCCTCAATCTGCTTCTTAATTTCCTCTAAATCCTGTGTAGGCATCCTGTACGGTCTCTTAGATATTGGCCCAGTGCCTGGCAAAAGCTCTATCAAAAACTCTATGTCTCTATCCGGTGGCATGCCTGGCAACTCTTCTGGAAATACATTCGGAAATTCCTTCACCACTGGTACTTCCTCCTGTACTACTCCCGATAAGTAATTTACTTGAGTCCTATTCGGCACATGCCGGGATACATACTTGATCCTTCTTCCTTCTGGGGTGGTGAGTAAAATCGTCTTACTAGCGCAATCGATGTTTCCTCCATACATCGATAGCCAATCCATACCCAGAATCACATCCAAACCTTGCGATTCCAAAATTACCAGATCGGAGGGGAAAACATGCCTACCTATGGCCAATGGCATCTGAAAACATCCATGGCTTGCCATATACTCTGCTCCGGGTGAGGTTACTAACATGGGTGTCTTAAGTACTCCAGTGGGCAGGTTATACATATCCACAAATCCCCTTGATATGTATGAACGAGATGCACCAGTATCAAAAAGAACGACTGTAGTAAATGACTTAACCAAAAACTTACCAATTACTGCATCTGGCTGGGCTTCAATCTCCTCCACGTTAACGTGGTTCACTTGTCCCCTGTTGAAAGGGTTAGGCTTCTTCCTAGAGCTTCCATTTCCATTTCCATTCTTAGCTTCAGGACATTCATTGGTGTAATGTCCAGTCTTCTAACACTTGTAGCAAGTAACATGGCTTAGATCCTTCTTGGTGGGTGTTACCGGGTTGGAACGGTTCTGTTCGCTACTTCCTCCATTACCATTGTCGTTCTTGGGGCCACTATGATTGTGCGAATTTCCTCCATTATGAGTGTGGCCTCCATGGTTATGCACAAGTCCTCCCGAGTTCGGGGTGCAACGGGGTCTCTGCTGGGCTCCAGAATTATACTTCCCTTGTGCATACTTCCTCTTGCGGCTGTCAATCTGCTGCTGCTTCCCTTCAAGCATGAGAGCTCTATCCACCAACTCTTGGTAGTTATTGAAATTTTCTACCATCAACTGCATGCTCATCTCATCATTCAGTCCTTCTAGAAACTTCTCCTTCTTAGCTACATCTGTAGCAACGTCATCTGGGCATAACGTGCTAACTTACTAAACTCATCCACATACTGGCCAACAGCGCGTCCTCCTTGGCGTAAGTTGCGAAACTCACGCTTCTTCATGGCCATAGCTCCTACTGATACATGGGCAGTACGGAAAGCCTGCTGGAACTGATCCCATGTGACAGTGGCTATAGGATAAGTGATAGTGTAATTTTCCCACCATGAGGCTGCTAGTCCATCCAACTGATGTGCGGCAAAACGCACCTTCTCAGCATCTATGCATGCTGCAGTGGTTAACTCCCTTCCAATCCCGTGGAGCCAATCATCTGCAACTATCGGCTCGGTGCTACTAGAAAACACCGGTGACTGCGACCTCAGAAATCGGGCTAAGTTGTCAACTAGTGGTCGTGGTGGTGGGTTGTTGTTGTTGTTGTTGTTGTTGTTGTTGTTGTTGTTGTTGTTGTTGTTGTTGCCTTGGTTCTGAACTAACAACTGCATCAGGGTATTCTGCTGCTGGATCAACTGAGTGAGCTCCGGTGGAAAGGTAAATCCGGGTTCACGTCTCAGAGGCATCTGAGGGTTTAGAGAGAAGAGAATAGAATAGAATGAGGTATAGTGAGAAAACACTACACATATGCACATGAGACAAACACAATCATATCACTCAATCGATCAAGCAAGGGCATACAATCGGTCTAGATCTATCGTTACAAAATGGTTGGACTATACTATTTACATGGTAGACTACTACTACTGTTTTGGTGGTCAACTAGAAATATTGACCGGTCGAAGACTCCATGACATCTGCTCCAACTTCATCTACATAGTCATCATCGCTATCGTCGGGGTCCGAGTCGGTGTCGACGATGATGATGTAGTCCTACAGACGAATCTCCTTGGGTTCTTCGTCTTCTCCTCCTGGTGCGGGGTCTCCCATGAATACTCCTAGCTTCCTTTCCAGATCGTCATTCCTCTCCACTAGTACGACGATTTCCTCCTCATAATCTTCACGGGTAGCCTTGAGTTCTTCTTCAATCTCCGTGATCCTGGTCATTGCCTTCTTCAGATCTATCATGCCTGCGCACATCTGGTTCTCCTGGTGGCGAATATGCTGGTTTAACTCCTGGATGAAAGCTGTAATGGATCTATCCTTCCTGGTGCTGATCATCTCCCATTGCTCATCTCGGCGCCCACAAATCTGGTAGATAGTATCCTTGAGATCCTTGTGGTAAACTTCCCCAATGCGTCCCATGGTGATGTGAGCTGCCATACTCTTTCCTAGACTCCAGGTTGGTGCATCGAAAGAAAACTCTATGGGCTCAGTGACTGGTGTCAATGTCCTTCCTGGAACTTGAACTTGAATCATCCAGCGCTCCTCTTCTGGTAAAGTGGCATTGTAGGTCCCGGTGAAGCTTGATATTCCAATGTTCAGGTACCTAGTGACTTCCTTCAAGTGTCTTCCAAAAGGGGCGTCTTCATCCGGTTGCGCAAACTTGTTCCTTGCATCCGCCATCCTAAAGAGTAGAAAAAGGAGAGGAGTTAGAAATGAGAAGAGAATAGTGATCTAGGGCTTTAGCTTAGTGGTCGTGTCCTACAGTCAACGTGTGCTCTGATACCATCTTTGTAGCGACCAGACCTCAAACAGTGTGATCTCTGTGTATAAGTGTCATCCCTGGATCGGTAATGCTAACACACACAATACTCGAAGGTTTTATAACAGAGTGGCAATCACACACTTATTACATCGAATGTCTCAGAAGAGAACTTATTATAATAAATATGGCTTAAGGCCATCTAAATACGATAACAGCGGAAGGCTTGGAAGATAAAGTGAGTCCATCAACTCCAACGGCATCATTGATTAAAAGACCACGACCTAAGGCTCCTTACTCGTCGCCTGAAAAGTCTGCAACATGATACGTTGCAGCCCGAAAACGGGCCAGCACATAGAATATGTTGGCAAAGTAAAACAAGAGAGTAATGAACAGAATAAAGCTGTTACTATATGCATATATGGCTGGTGGAGGCTGTATGCTTGATATGTTTTTGCGTAAAGCCAATTTTTCCCTACTGCAAAGGAATAAATTTTATTTAACTATCATGGTAGTTGTTAAACATTGAGAAGGTTCACCCAACTCAATCCCAATTAAAAGTAATCATCAATAAACCCAATCAAATTATATTAAGAGTGATGAGATCCACATGATAATCCAAGAACTAGATACTCAAGATGTCCATAACAGGGGACACGACTAACCATGATTAGTTTATTCACTCTACAGAGGTTTGTGCACTTTTCCCCACAAGACTCGATCTCCTCTATTGGAGTTCTCGCACTACATGATGTTTGAGAAACGGATGACCGAGACACAGTCTTTCCGAAGAGGTCCCTTTAACCGATAGATAGGCCGGTACACCTACAATCCCCTACATCTGCTAGCCCATCATGGAAAGGTTTCCCACAACTTACTCAACTATGCCAGAGCCCATAATGGCATGTGGCTGCACACGGAAGTTTCCAGTATCAATAATCTTATGATCTCTTTGAGCCTGGGTGGCGGTCCATAGGAGAATCACACGGTACCCCGGGATTTCCAAAAAAAATACAGGCAATCACTGGGTTCCCCAGGTGCCTCAATCCACCCAGATGTGTATTAAAGTTGTCACCTTAAGTTGAACCATTAATTAACATCTCACCTCTGTCATGAATACACTCAAACCCAATCCACGTCTACAAGCATAGCATAGCAATATAGGCAACGTAGAAGTAAATCCCAGGGTTTGATAATAAATAGGTGAATAGGTACTACCTCATCTACTTCCCAAACCCCACAATTTAATTCAGATCCTAACCGTGCAATGTTTGAGGGTTGATCTAATGCAATGAAAAGTGGGTAGTAAGAGGTATGATCAAAGTGTTACTTGCCTTGCTGATGATCCGCAAAACCTAGAGACTCGATGTAGCACGCTTCGCACTCTGGGTACTCTATCGCAATCAAACAAGCATACAATAAGCAATCAAGAAAAAGCACAGGTAAAACTCAAATAAGAGATCTAACCAGAAAGTTCAAGTAAAGAACTCTGGTTTGCAAAAAGAATCAAATCAAACGAAGCAACAAAACTCAAACGGCGAGAGAAACAAACTTTGTTTACTAATCTAGACCTAGGTCAAATTTTACAGTAGCAAAAACTTGTTTAAGTTGGTTAAACGGAAAGAGGGTTTCAAGAAGAAACTCTAGGCGCTTGAATCGCCTGATTCCGATAAACGAGCGAAAATTTATACTAGAACGAAAATCGGATCAGAAATCGCGATCGAAAATTATCGCGGAAAATCCGAGAAAAAGAAAAACTGATGAACAGGCTAACGAACAAACGTTCGCTGTGTGCGGCTAAATGGTGAAAACCGTTTGTAAAACTGAACGTAAAAACAGGCGTTCGCTAAATAACTAAACCAAAAAAAATAAACCAAACCGGATCTAGAAAAAAACGGATCTAGGGTTTACGAAATAAAATCGATCGTTTTTTTAAAACCGGTGCCTACCTCGAACTCCGGCGGGGTCCGGTGGCGGTGGCGGGCTCCGGTGCGGCGGCGCAGCATCGGTGAGGCGGCGGGGCGGTGAGGTAGCTGCGGCGTGGGCGGCGGGGCGGTGGTGCGGCGGCGGCGCGGCGGCGGTGGCGGATCGGGAGGCGGCGGGGCTAGGGTTTCGGGTGGGCTGGGGGGCTCGGGGGTCTCGGCTTTAAAGGGGGCGGCCCGAGGAGACCTGGCCGAGAATGGCCCTAAGTCGGATAACTTTTTTTAATAATTTCGACATGCAGAAAAAGAAAGAAAAGAAATACTAAACGGAGTCCAAAAATCCTAAAATAAAATTTCCCCGTCCTCTAAAAATAAGCCGGACAAGGTGAACATTTATTTGGCCTAAAATGCAATTTTGAAAAATGCATATTTTTTCTAATTCAAATAAAATAGCGACAAAACTCTGAATAAAAATCTTATTTGATTTTAATATTAAATCTCTGATATTTCTTTATTTTGAAGAAGTCATTTTATCCTATCTCTTTTATTTTTAATAAAAGAAATATCTCAGAGAAAAATAATTAAAATCAAACGACTTCTTTTCATAATTCGAGGAAAACTCAAATATGAAAATAACGAAATTCCCAACTCTCTCTGTAGGTCCTTGAGTTGCGTGAAATTTCTAGGATCAACCAAAATGCAATAAAACATGATATGCAATGATGATCTAATGTATAATATTCCAAATTGAAAATTTGGGATGTTACAAAGGCATATCATTAAAATCAATAGGAGCACTTCTACTGGAAACCAATTTCACAAGAGCATCAAATTTTTCACTGAAAGAAGAAATTTCTTCAACCGAATTAACTTTTTTACTAGCAGGAGCTCTTTCGGTATGCCATTGCGAATACTTTGCCATAATATTATCAAGAAATTTGGTGGCTTCACCCAAAGTAATTTCCATATATAAAATTACTACCCGCGGCGGAATCTAAAAGATTATGAGAAACAAAATTCAACCCCGCATAAATTTTTTGTATGATCATCCAAAGATTTAACCCATGAGTTGGGCAATTTCTTAGCATCATTTTCATCCTTTCCCAAGATTGTGCAACATGCTCATGTTCAAGTTGCTTGAAATTCATGATCTGGGTTCTATGGGAAATAATTTTTGTGGGCGGAAAATACTTAGTGATAAAAGCATCTTTGCACTTGTTCCAAGAATTGATACTATTGCGTGGCAAAGAAGAGAACCAATTTTTTGCAGAATCACGCAAAGAAAACGGAAATAATTTCATCTGCACCACATCATTGTCCACATCTTTTTTCTTTTGCATATCGCATAATTCCACAAAGGTATTAAGATGGGCCGCGACATCCTCATTAGTAGTACCGGAAAATTGATATTTCATAACAAGATTCAGCAAAGCAGTATTAATATCACAAGACTCTGCAATAGTGGCAGGAGGAGCAAGCAGAGTGCCGATAAAATCATTGTTGTTGGTATTTGAGAAATCACATAACTTGGTGTTCTCTTTAGTCATGATGACCACATAACAAGATTGTACTCAAAAATAGATCCGACAAGAAAATGGCGAACGAAAAAGAGAGGCGAAAAAAACGACAAATTTTTGTGAAGTGGGGGAGAGGAAAACAAGAGGCAAATGGAAAAATAATGTAAATTGCGAGGAGATGAGATTTGTGATTAGGAACCTGGTATATGTTGAAGATCCTTGGCGCTAGAAATTCATTTTGATGTCGCTTGAAGCTACGTCGGTATTTCCCCAAAGAGGAAGGGATGATGCAGCACAACGGCGGTAGGTATTTCCCTCAGATGCAAAACCAAGGTTATCGAACCTGTATGAGAACCAAGCAACACAACATAAACAGCACCTGCACACAAATAACAACTTCTCACAACCCGACGTGTTAAAGGGGTTGTCAATCCCTTCAGGGGTACGGCGCCTCAAGATAGGCAAACAGACGTGAGGTAAATTTGTAGTAGATTGATAGATTGAACGCCAAATAAAATAAATAAGAATAAATTGCCTCAAGGTATTTTTGAGTTTTTGGTTTAATAGATCTGAAATAAATGCAAAGGAAAATAGATCGCAAAGGCAAATAATATGAGAAAGAGACCCCGGGGCCGTAGGTTTCACTAGTGGCTTCTCTTGAGAACAATAGCAAACGGTGGGTGAACAAATTACTATTGGGCAATTGATAGAACTTCAAATACTCATGACGATATCCAAGCAATGATCATTGCATAGGCATCACGTCCAAGATTAGTAGACCGACTCCTGCCTGCATCTACTACTATTACTCCACACATCGACCGCTATCCATCATGCATCTAGTGTATTAAGTTCATGGAGAAACGGAGTAATGCAATAAGAATGATGACATGATGTAGACAAGATCTATCTATGTAGAGATAGACCCCATTGTTTTATCCTTAGTAGCAACGATACATACGTGTCGGTTCCCTTCTGTCACTGGGATCAAGCACCGTAAGATCGAACCCACTACAAAGCACATCTTCCCATTGCAAGATAAATAGATCAAGTTGGCCAAACAAAACCCAAATATCCGAGAAGAAATACAAGGCTATAAGCAATCATGCATAAAAGAGATCAAAGGAACTCAAATACTTTCATGAATATAAAAGAGATAGATCTGATCATAAACTCAAAGTTCATCGGATTCCAACAAACACACCGCAAAAGAGTTACATCATATGGATCTCCAAGAGACCATTGTATTGAGAATCAAGAGAGAGATAGGAAGCCATCTAGCTACTAACTATGGACCCGAAGGTCTACAAAGAACTACTCATGCATCATCGGAGAGGCACCAATGGAGGTGGTGAACCCCATCCGAGATAGTGTCTAGATTGGATCTGGTAGTTCTGGACTCTACGGTGGCTGAATCAATATTTTGTCGACTCCCCTAGGGTTTTGGGAATATTGAGGTATTTATAGAGCAAAGAGGCGGTCCGAGGGGCACCTGAGGTGGGCACAACCCACCAGGGCGTGCCTGGGCCTCCTGGCTCGCCCTTGTGGGTTGTGCTCTCCTTGGAGCACCCCTCAGGAGCTGCCAGGGCCCATTATGTTCCTTCTAGTCCATAAAAAATCTCCGTAAAGTTTCATGGCATTTGGACTCTGTTTGATATTGATTTTCTATGATGTAAAAAACATGGAAAAAACAGCAACTGGCACTTGGCACTATGTCAATAGGTTAATACCAAAAGAATATAAAATGACTAAATGATTATAAAACATCCAAGATTGATAATATAATAGGATGGAACAATCACAATTATATTGCCTCTGTTTCTTCTTAGTCTGCATATAAGATTTGGTTAAAGTCAAACTTTATAAAGTTTGACTAACTTTATAGAAAAAATATTAACATCTACAGTACTAAAGTTATATGTTGTGAAAGTTAATTTCATCATGCATCTAATATTATTGATTTCATAGTGTGGATGTTGATATATTTCCTACAAAGCTGTAAAGTTTGACTTTGACCAAATCTTATATGCACACTAAAAAAAATGGAGGGAGTATATACGTTGGAGACGTATCATGACTGTCGCCCTGGCATGGTGTTTCTCGCGCTCTCGCGGCATCCGGTGCGTTCTGAGCGCCGGCCAGCTCTGCCTCCACGCATTTCTCGTGTCCGCTGGTGCCGACTTGACTCCCCCCTCCTCTCCCATCGCTCTCGTGTCCTTGCCCCCTCTCGAAGCCTCCTCGCCGGAGCTAGACGTCGTGCGCCCATGGGTGCACTGTGCCCTGTTTGGCCCCGAGCTCGGTTCGTCTTCTTCCTCTGCTCCCAGGCGTCGCCTTCTTCTCTATGACCCTCTGCATCAATGCCTCGTCCTGTTCTCGTGCCCTCCCCTGCTAGCTGAGCTCGTCAGAGCCTTGGCCGGATCTTGCATGGCAGCCTCCGGCTTGGCATCCTCGACCTGCCTATAAAATGGCCAGCCCCGAGCCGCCTTGAGCATCCCAAGCTCCTCCCCACTCTCCCTATGGCCTCCCTGACCTCCCATTCGAGCTCAAGGAGCTCTCTACCCCATCTATGGCCGTCGTGGCCGCAGCGTCCCTCGGCCTAAATTCACTCAACGCCGTCCCCCTCCGTCCTCCATTCCTCCACCAGAGCCCCTCTCGATCTCCCCGGGAGCCTCCCCGTTGTTTCCCCTCCTCCTCCGGTGGCTTGTTGCTGCAAGCTTGACGACGCCTGTAGCTCCCGTCCGCCGCGACCAAGGCCCTGCTCACCTCTAACCTGCCCGGCGACCGCGTCACCCATAGACGAGTCCGCCTCCGTCTCTTGATCACTTTGGTGGGTTGGGCACCGCCAACGGTGGCCCGAGCTGCCGTCGGTACCCGTCGGGGACGGCGCTGCCCTGTCCAACACGGGATCGAGGGAGCTTAAAGACGAAGACCCAGCTCTGCAGGCCCCACCACCCCTCGGTCCCACAGGTCAGCCTAACGGGGAGTTGACCCCGGTCTAGCTAACATGTCAAGTGGAGGCGTATTCATATGTACACATTTTCATTTAACGAAAGCTTGTTCTCTCTCTGTTTCAACCAAAATACGTTCTCACTCATATGAAGACGTATTCTGTGTAAGGCGCTTTCTCTTTCTCAGCCGCCGGCTGAAATCTCTATATTGTGAACGTTTGTCAGTTAAGAGCAGAAAAGCACAGATTCTGTTGATTTTTCTGCCTAATGAACGAACGGCCACAACTCTTCAATCGTAACTCCAAATGAGGTGATTCCAAAGCCCACTTCTTCGTCTCATCGAGATCGTTCTGTTGGAACCATTTTCAACATGTTTTAATATTCTGAAAATGACCATTATGCCCTTTCCCTTATTCAGCCCCTTCTAAGGGAGAAAGATTTCTGGCGATTCGTTCCTCGAATTTCTCGCACTTTCTCCCGATGAATCCCTTCACCCCAGGCAAGCCACACCCTCCATTTGCATGATTGCAATACAGTGACATGGTTCAAATTATTTGAACTTGTTTAAAATATTGTTTGAGCTACTTGTGATTTGTTCATTGCATTTCTCAGAGTATGGTTTGATCTTGCTATTGCCATGATATTTTTTGGAGTTCTAGGTTTAACATTTTGCATCTATGTGGTTGAAATGTTGCCTTTGCATTCTTAGTGGTTATTATGATTATTTTCATGATGGTATTATGCTTTGGAGTATTACTTTGGATATCAAGTTTCAATTGGATTATTAGTGGCTAGTGTTATTTCTATCATGATGCTAGTTGATGTTATGTTTTGGAGTAGTAATATTATTGTTCTTGGATTTATCATGATCATAGAGTTATACTATCCTCGGAGTATTTTGCTATGACGATATAATGCTTTGCATTAGTTGTTGGATATTGCTATGACTTGGATTACAGGTTGATAGATGATATTGGAGTATCAGTTATCACTGTTATATTTTGGGGATAAATTGGTCAGGTGCCACCGAACCGAGCTTTTCCAGTGCAACCACATTTGCCTTTTATGGGGAAGGCCCTAATGTAATCTATTGTCGTGCCTCTCCTGCTGCCTCCAACGAGGGAAGGTTATGCATGGGCGCTACCCTGACCAGGTAGGATGTCATAAGCCTTGTGTGCCCATGGTTGGTTTTGAGCTCATGTCCCCGTCTGGGACCATTTTTGTTTTGCCATGACGGTGGCCATTGATGCTTTTGGTAGGCACGGGGCCACCCATGACTTAGCCCAGAAGGGAGTTGGTCGGTGTCTGTGTCAAAACCGGCGGATCTCGGGTAGGGGGTCCCGAACTGTGCGTCTAAGGAGGATGGTAACAGGAGGTAGGGGACACAAAGTTTTACCCAGGTTCGGGCCCTCTTGATGGAGGTAAAACCCTACGTCCTGCTTGATTAATATTGATGATATGGGTAGTAGAAGAGTTGATCTACCACGAGATCGGAGAGGCTAAACCCTATAAGCTAGCCTATGGTATGATTGTATGTTGTCCTACGGACTAAAACCCTCCGGTTTATATAGACACCGGAGGGGCTAGGGTTACACAAGGTCGGTTACAAAGGAGGAGATATACATATCCGTATTGCCTAGCTTGCCTTCCACGCCAAGTAGAGTCCCATCCGGACACGAGATGAAGTCTTCAATCTTGTGTCTTCATAATCCAACAGTCCGGCTGTCCGGAGACCCCCTAATCCAGGACTCCCTCAGTAGCCACCAAACCAGGCTTCAATGACGACGAGTCCGGTGCGCAGTATTGTCTTCGGCATTGCAAGGCGGGTTCTTCTCCAATTTCCAAGTGTTTGTAAATAGTATCTGGCCCGATAAATGTTGACCCTCTTGGCTTCTACGCCCAATAAGGGCAATTTCTCGAACGAATACGAGGCGCCAGGGCATTTTCACATTCACCCCCTAGCTAGAGAAATAAATTGTCTATTAAAGGGATTGGGATTCTTAGATCTGATCCACACCATCCTCCCCTCAGCGAGAATCCATCAAAGCGCGTTTCGGAAAGATCCATTCCAGCATGGCCAACCTCTGCAGCTCCTCCTCCCGCCCCTGTAGCCCTAAGCTTGGTGATTGGGAGAGGTGTTCAGTTCCACATAGTCCATTGGTCGAACTGCAGACCAAAGGATTTCTTCCTCCGGCATACATGGTGCCCGTTCGAGCCGGGCTCGCCACCTATAATGGCGGGGAGCAAGTGGAGAAATTTCCCTATCCCTCCATGGGGGAACGGGTTTGGCTTGTTCCTTACTTACTAAGGGGACTTGGATTTCCAATTCATCCGTTCCTTCACGGGCTCCTGGAGTTGTACAGCCTCCAACTACACAATCTCACCCCTGCCTCCATCCTACACATCGTCGGCTATGTTGCTCTCTGCGAGTTGTTCCGGGGCTGCGAGGCTCACTTCGAGCTGTGGAAAAGGCTATTTTGCCTCATCCCTCGCACAGAGAGGGAATCACTTTATCAAGTGGGCGGAGCCGAAGTATGGCGCATCGCCGATACCGGATATCGGTCCGGTACCCCGAAGAAGCCGTCCGAAGACTGGCCTTCAGAATGGTTTTATATGGAGGACGTTCCCCTTCCAGACCCTGTTCGGCAAGGTCTTCCTGAGTTCAACAATGCTCCTCTGAAGAAGCGCCGAAGTTGGCGCCCGCGGAGCCCCCAGGTGGAAGACGACAGAGAAGTCCTCTATCTGATGAACCGGATTAAGGCACTGGCTCAGTCAGGTTTGACAATAACCGAAGTCATGTCGATTTGCATAATGCGGGGAGTGCAACCACTTCAATATCGTGGGCATCCCTTATGGTGTTTCAACGCAGAGGATGACGCCACCCACTACGGGCGTAAAGGTCCGGGCGATGCTTCCGCATTAGCCAAAATGATGTCCGAACTGTTCAAGGGAGAGGAGGAGGAGTTCACCCGCATCAAGCCACGGGACGGATTCTCCATGTACAATCCTCCAAGCTGGGTAAGCTATATCCCCTTACTTCCATCTTCCCGCGTTTTTCGTTGTAAGTATTCACCTTGCCAATTTATGGCAGGAACTGCGAAAGGCCATAAAGGAGGTCTGCAGCCCTTCTCCACAACCGGAGGACCCAGACCGGCCCTCGACTCCGGACTTGAAGAAGATCCGGTTATCTCCATGGAGCTGATAAACCGGCAGTTCTATCAGTTAGGCTGCGACGACGCCATGGTGGCCATTACGGTCGGCTATCCCGGACTGCTCCCTGCATCGCACGTAAGAAAAACTGAAAAGTCCCAACTCAAAAAAGTAGGATCCCCTTTTAGACACTTCCCCCACCATATTCACATGGCCTTTTTACAGGGAAGGCATTCGGGACGCCTTGCAGCAACGCACCAAGAGGAGGCGCCGAGGCCAGGTAGGCCAAAAAGGAAGGCGGTTAGGACGGAGATGCCGACGCAAAGGTACAACAAACCCCGCTCCATGGTTGTTGTCTTTCTCAAAATATAATGACACCCATGTTCCTTTAACAGAAAAAACGCTCGCCGGAATATGTCCGGCGATGTCGCCAATCACGCTTCCACCAGTCGGGCACCAGGACCGGACACGGAGGCAGAAGCCGATATGGGGCAGGCACCGGATAATCCCCCTACAGAGGATGCGGATAGGTTATCTGCTACAAACTCAGAAGTGGAAAGCGCCATGAATCATAGGCGCCGCCGGGCCGTACTCCATGACGCTTGTTTCTCACCAGAGGCGTTTGATGCCTTCAATTATGGAGAGGCGTACCTCTGCGCCGCTCAAGATGGTCTAGCCAGAGCCACATATCAGTATGTAAAGGATGTATGGGTGAGTGAATCTGACGATGTGTATGTATCAGTAGCCCCCGAGACTTGAAACAGTTAGCAGAACTGATTTAAGGATCATCATTATTGTGCAGGTTCTTACATAGAAGAATACTAGGCTGTCCCAGGAGCTGGAGGAATGCAAGACCCAACTGCGGGCCACCATTGCCGCATTGCAGGAACAGAAAAAACCTCCCGCTGGTAATATTTTAAAGAATGATGGTTACCATGTAGTGGCGGCGTGGCTACAGATCTAACAATAGATTTTGCAGATGAATCCGGAGAAAATCCGGGGGGCCAGCATGTTATGCGGCAGCTAGAAGCTGGCAAACGCGTGCTGACTGAGGTCAGGCGGGAGAAAAACAATCTCCAAGACGCCAATATAAGGCTGAATGTGGAACTAAAAGACGTTCGGGGCCAGCTTGCAGAATCCGAGAAGGAGAATAAGAGGCTTCGATGCGGCATTTTTAGTAAGTGCTTGAACGAATCCTTTAAAGGTATTCGGCGAAGAAGCCGACTAACAGCGTTACGTCTGTAGGTATGCTGACGGGTCGTCCCGCGGAGGAAATGCCTGGGTCTGCGGGTGATCTTCTATCCGAGCTGTCACATCTGCACGGACAAGTTTGGCAGGTGATGCAGGGTGTTGCCCAGGCCTTGTGGCCGTCCGTCTCCCTGCTAGAGGGTGTTGCGGAGCTTGCGGAGAAGCTCAAAGGAGCATGGCGGCGATTCCATTATGGAAGATATTAGCCTGCCGACAGGGTGCCAGAGAAGCCTGGGCCATGGTGAAGACGCGGTATACCAAAACAGACCCAAATCACATGGTCGAGGTCGGACATGTGGGGCTCGACGGAAAAGAGATTCCCGTTAGCTTAGTTTATGGGCAAGTAGAATTAGCCGCAGAGTATTCCCAACAGGATTGTAAGCTAGACCGCCTGTTGGATGGTATAGAAGAAGAATTTAGTCAGTCTGCATGACTATGTAATTGAAGTGACATGTATAATGCCTTCTAGCCGGATTGTAGATCGTTTGTCGTTGCGGACCTTTTCGCTTCAGCCTTCGGGCCTAATAGTCTGGAGTATATCCAAATACCCGCTCAGTTATATAAGAACCAG
Source organism: Triticum monococcum (assembly GCA_034509565.1). Lineage (NCBI taxonomy): Eukaryota > Viridiplantae > Streptophyta > Magnoliopsida > Poales > Poaceae > Triticum > Triticum monococcum. Next base: position 152,104,049 of record CM067843.1, on the reverse strand, counting down.
GGTATGCGTGGAGACTAGGCGTAGGGGTCATTAGTGCTTTATCCGACAAGTGCCCAACTAGTTATGTTATATTACATGGGTAGTAAGAAACATATTCCAGGGAGAATAGTTCCATTAAGGGTTCCTTTCCCTGGGCAAGCATGCCCTAAAGTGCATGTCCGGACTACGATAGGAAACGCAGGAAAAACATCTGGGGGCAGATATGAAAAAATAAAAGTCATCTTTTGTTCACTGACCGAATATTCCCTTAAGAACGCTAGCTTTCGGCTTCACCCAGTCTGAGGTACACATCCGGCTGACCCGGCGGTAACAATCGCAGAGGTGCTCCCCTTATGCCCTAGCCGTATTAGCGGGAACATAGGGCATAAATACAAGAGCCAGGCAACCCAGCTTGGCCAAAACTTAAGTCATATCGATGCATACAATGGTGAAAAAAGGTACATGCGGAAGTATAACACATGTGTTGGGCATGAAGCCTGGATAAATAATTTAAACTTCTGTGAAAGAAGCCCCCAGGTATGAAGAGTGCGGCTAGCGCATCTATAATGTGCAAACAAGGCACAAGGTGACCCTTGAAGGCCTAGAGAAATAAGAAAAGAAAGAAAGAAAGGAAAACAAGACAGATAATGTATTTGTGAAAGATGGAGAAAGGGAGGGGACTAACATAGAGTCCGGTGCTAGGCGTAGAATCTTCGGAGCCTTGCCGCGTTCCGTGGGTTCGGCTCGAGTCGACTAGTCGATGCATCCTGCAGTCGGTATGCTCCACCGGTCAGAACTTGGTCGATAATGGAGGGACCTTCCCATTTGGCCTCGAGCTTGTTCTTTTTCTTATCCGGCAGGCGTAGAACTAGTTCGCCAATGTTATAAGTTTTGTCCCGTACTTCTCTGCTTTTGTATCTGCGAGCTTGTTGCCAATAAAATGCGGAACGAGCTTTGGCTACGTCACGCTCCTCCTCCAAGGTGTCCAGACTGTCCTGCCGATCGAGCTCAGCTTCTCTTTCTTCGTACATGCGCACTCTAGGTGAGTCATGAATTATGTCACAAGGCAAGACTGCCTCTGCGTCGTACACCATAAAGAAGGGTGTATATCCGGTACTACGATTCAGCGTGGTCCGCAGCCCCCAGAGTATGGAGTCGAGCTCCTCTACCCAGTGCGTGTTAGACTCCGTTAAGGAACACACTAATCTAGGTTTAATGCCGCTCATTATAAGACCGTTTGCTCGCTTGACTTGACCGTTGGTTTGTGGGTGATAGACTGAGGCATAATCGAGCTTGATGCCCATTTTGCTGCACCAGAGTTTTACCTCGTCGGCCGTGAAGTTCGTGCCGTTATCAGTGATGATGCTGTGGGGGTCGTCGTAACGGTGTACAACCCCAGATATGAAATCTATCACCGGTCCGGATTCGACTGTTTGAACCGGTTTGGCCTCTATCCATTTGGTGAATTTATCCACCATGACCAATAAGTATTTTTTCTTGTGGGTTCCCCCTTTAAGGGGTCCAACCATGTCGAGCCCCCAGACCACAAAGGGCCATGTAATGGGGATTGTTTGGAGGGCGGCGGGTGGCATGTGGCTTTGATTTGCAAAGAGCTGGCAACCGGCACAACGTTGGACCAAGTCCTGTGCATCTGCCCGAGCCGTTGGCCAATAGAATCTTGTACGGAAGGCCTTGCTTATAAGAGCCCGGGCTGCGGCGTGATGACCGCCGAGTCCGGCGTGAATTTCTGCCAAAAGATTCCGCCCTTCCTCTTCGGAGATGCACCTTTGAAGGACTCCGGTAGTGCTTTTCTTGTACAATTCTCCCTCATGGACCCTGTAGGCCTTGGATCACCGCACTATGCAGCGTGCCTCATTTTGGTCCTCCAGAAGTTCCTGTCTAGTTAGGTAGGCCAGGAATGGTTCTGTCCATGGGGCAATAATGGCCATTATTTCGTGGGCTAAAGGTGTTATTTCGGTGGCGGAGCCTCCGATTGTGTTAGAGAGTTCGGTATCGGGTATTTTGTCCGGGTCCAGACTATTTTTACTGGTGTCCCCTTCCCATGCTACGGATGGCTTGAAGAGCCTTTCCAAAAATATGTTGGGGGGGGGGGACCGCGTCGCGTTTTGCGCCGATGCGGGCGAGGATATCCGCCGCCTGATTGTTTTCCCGAGCCACAAGGTGAAATTCGAGTCCCTCGAACCAAGCTGACATTTTTAGGACGACATTTCGATACGCCTCCATTTTCGGATCCTTGGCGTCGAAATCTCCGTTTATTTGGGATATTGCGAGGTTTGAATCCCCACGCGCCTGAAGGCGTTGAATGCCCATGGAGACTGCCATCCGTAGACCATGCAACAGAGCTTCGTATTCGGCTGCATTGTTGGAATCTGTATACAATATTTGCAGTATGTACCGAACGGTATCTCCGGTTGGGGACGTCAGGACGACGCCAGCCCCTAGACCGGCCAGCATTTTAGAACCGTCGAAGTGCATGATCCAATTGGAGTATGCGCCGTACTCTTTAGGGAGTTCGGCCTCTGTCCATTAGGCGACGAAGTCGGCCAGTACTTGTGATTTAATGGCTCGGCGAGGTTTGTATGTTATGTCGAATGGGAGGAGCTCAATGGCCCATTTGGCAATCCGGCCCGTAGCGTTGCAGTTGTTGATAATATCATTAAGTGGCACTTCCGAGGCTACTATAATCAAACACTCTTGAAAGTAGTGTCGCAGTTTCCGCGATGCCATGAATACCGCATATGCTATTTTTTTGGTAATGCGGGTACCGTGATTTGCATGGAGTGAGGATAGTGGATACATAGTATACCGGCTTTTGAAGAGGGAATTTGTGTCCGTCCACTTCCCGTTCGACAACGAACACCGCGCTTACAACTTGATGAGTTGCCGCAATGTACAACAGCATTGGTTCGCCGATGTTTGGCGCGGCCAAGATCGGGTTGGTTGCCAGAATGGCCTTTATTTCTTCGAATCCAGCTGTGGGCACGTCCGTCCACTCAAAGTGTTCGGTGCGCCGAAGGAGGCGATAAAGGGGTAAAGCCTTTTCTCCCAAACGGGAGATAAAGCGGCTTAGAGCCACCATGCATCCAGTTAGCTTCTGGATTTGTTTGAGGTCTGTTGGGGTAGCCAACTGTGACAACGCTCGGATTTTTACCCGATTAGCTTCAATACCTCTACTAGAGACAATAAATCCCAGGAGCTTTCCGGCTGGTACGCCGAAAACACATTTTTCCGGATTGAGCTTGATGTCATATGTTCGGAGAGCCTCAAGTCGTCTATCAAAGAGTCGACGTGTTTGGTTTTGACGACCACATCGTCTACGTATGCCTCTACTGTTTTGCCAATTTGTTTCTCTGGGCATGTCTGAATCATGCGCTGATATGTTGCGCCGGCGTTTTTGAGCCCAAAAGGCAGTGTATTGAAACAGAAGGGACCGTATGGTGTGATGAATGCCGTTGCGGCTTGGTCGGACTCTGCCATCTTGATTTGGTGGTAACCGGAGTATGCGTCAAGGAAACAAAATGACTCATGTCCTGCAGTAGCGTCAATGATTTGATCGATGCATGGGAGGGGGAAGGGATCCTTTGGGCAAGCTTTATTGAGGTCTTTGAAATCGACGCAAAGGCGCCAGGATTTGTCCTTCTTTGGTACCATCACCAGGTTTGCTAGCCAGTCCGGATGTTTTATTTCTCTGATGAATTCGGCCTCCAATAACTTGGCTAGTTCTTCTCCCATGGCCTGTCTCTTAGGTTCGGAGAAACACCGAAGAGCTTGTTTGACCGGCTTGAGTCCCTTTAGGATATTGAGGTTATGCTCGGCTAGCCTGCGTGGGATTCCTGGCATGTCTGAAGGATGCCAGGCGAATATGTCCCAATTCTCGCGCAGGAACTCTCGTAGTGCGGCGTCCACAGCGGGTGTCGGTGTCAAAACCGGCGGATCTCGGGTAGGGAGTCCCGAACTGTGCGTCTAGGCTGGATGGTAATAGGAGACAAGGGACACGAAGTTTTACCCAGGTTCGGGCCCTCTCGATGGAGGTAAAACCCTACATCCTGCTTGATTAATATTGATGATATGGGTAGTACAAGAGTAGATCTACCACGAGATCGAGGAGGCTAAACCCTAGAAGCTAGCCTATGGTATGATTGTTGATCTGTATGTTGTCCTACGTACTAAAACCCTCCGGTTTATATAGACACCGAGTAGGGTTAGGGTTACATAGAGTCGGTTACAATGGTAGGAGATCTGAATATCTGTATCGCCAAGCTTGCCTTCCACGCCAAGGAAAGTCCCTTCCGGACACGGGATGAACTCTTCAATCTTGTATCTTCATAGTCCAGGAGTCCGGCTGAAGGTATAGTCCGGCCATCCGGACACCCCCTAATCCAGGACTCCCTCAGTAGCCCCCGAACCAGGCTTCAATGACGATGAGTCCGGCGCGCAGATTGTCTTCGGCATTGGAAGGCGGGTTGTCCTCCAAATTCCATGTACCTGTTGAATAAAGTCCGGTTTCTTGTAGATGTTGCGCTCCTTGGCTTCTGCGCCCTATGATGGACGCTTCCCACGTGTCAAACGAATATGAAAGGTCTGAGCGTTTTTTACATTCACACCCCTAGCCGCGTAAATGAGCTGACCTATTTAAGGGGACGAGGATTTAGATCCAAACCACACCTTCCCCCCTTTGCGAGTGTTCATCAGAGCGCATTCGACAAAGGTCCATTCCACCATGGCCAGCCGTCATGACTCCTCCTCTCGCCCTTCCAGCCATAAGCCTGGATATTGGGAAAGATGCTCCATCCCGCATAGCGAGCTAGTGACGCTCCAGACCAAGGGATTTCTCCCCCCGGCCTATATGATCCTGGTTCGAGCCGGTCTTGCCGTCTATAACGGCGGAGAGCAAGCGGAGAGTGCTCCTAGTCCCTCCAAAGGAGAGCGGGTGTGCCTTGTCCCTTATTTAATAAGGGGGCTCGGATTTCCAATCCATCCATTTCTCCGGGGGCTGCTGGAGTTCTACGGCCTCCAGCTACATCATCTCACGCCTGCCTCAGTATTGCATATCGCGGGCTTTGTAGCCCTCTGCGAGCTGTTCTTGGGTGTTGAAGCTCATTTCGGACTGTGGAAGGAGCTATTTTGCCTCGTGCCCCATTACAAGAAGGGGTCAATGTATCAAGTGGGCGGAGCCGAAGTGTGGCGCATCGCCGGGACTGTATATCTGTCCGGAACCCCAAAGAAGGCATCCGAAGACTGGCCCTCGGAATGGTTTTATATAGAAGACGTCCCGCTGCCGGATCATATCCGGATCGGCCTCCCTGAATTCAATAGTGCTCCCTTAAAGAAGCGCCTAAGCTGGCGCCCACGGAGCCCTCAGAGGGAAAGTGACAGGGATATTGTTTACCTGATGGGCAGGATAAGATTGTTAGCTCATTCCGAACTAACCATGATCGGGGTCATGGCCGCATGCATCATGCGAGGGGTGCAGCCGCTACAGTATAGAGGCCACCCCATGTGGGACTTCAACGGGGAGGACGACACCACCCGCTACGGCCGTAAGGGACTGGATTCGGCTGCGGCTCTAATAAAGACCTTGTCTGCTTTGTACAAGGGAGAAGAGGAGGATTTTCTCCGCGTTGACCCAAAGGGTGGATTTTCCATGTACAATCTTCCAAGCTGGGTGAGTAGTCACATCTTACCCATCCGTTTTATATTGTTAAATATTCAATCTAGTGATTTCAATGCAGGAACTGCGCCAGGCTGTTAAAGAAATAAGCAGCCCTCCTCCACAACCCGAGGACCCAGGACGGTCCCTCGACCCGGACTCTCAGGAGGATCCAGACCTTTCGGTGGAGCTGATTGATGGAGTGTTCCATCAATTGAGCAAGGACAACGCCTTCGTGGCCATTATGGCTGATCACCCAGGGCTAATCCCGGCCTCCCAGAAACGGGAGGCCGACCCTGCGGCGACAAGCCAACGAGGGGCCGCAGGGCCTCGTGGGAAGAAAAGAGGTGTAGTCCGGACCGAGACGTCAGCGCAAAGGTATGGCGCGCCCCCTTATCCCAGGTGTTACACCTTCAAGGCACATTAACACTCATGCTCTCTTTAGGACAAAGAGACCTTGCCGGACTGGATTCGGAGAGGCTGCCAATCGCGTCTCCACCAGCCGGGCTCCAAAGCCTGGTCCGGAGATGGAGGCGAACACAAGGCGCGCACCGGGCGCTCCTCCGACGGAGGATGTGGACAGGTTGTCTGCCACCAACTCTGAGGTGGAGAGTGCCATCAACCACAGGCGTCGCCAGACAATTCTTCGCGACGCTTGTTTCTCCCAAGAGGCATTAGATGCCTTCAAATCGGGAGATGCGTACCTCCGTGCCGCTCAAAATGGTCTAGCTAGAGCCATAGAGCAATATGTAAAAGACATACGGGTAAGAAAATTTTGGTAATTATATATAGATACCAGTAGCCTCCGAGACTTGAAACAGTTAAAAGAACTGATTTAAGGATCATTTGTTATGCAGGTTCTTACATAAAAGAATTCCCTACTGTCCAAGGAGCTGGAAGAGTGCAAAGCCAACTTGAGGCCGCACTAGCCACGACAGGGGAGCCTAAGGAGACCCCCTCTGGTAATATACACTTTGAAAGATAAGTATTTTGCGAAGCACGACTTTGGTGCGAATCTGACAAATGAAATTGCAGATGGCGCCGGATTGAATCCGGAAAGGCAACACCTCCTACGCCAGCTAAAGGCTGGTGAGAGGGTGCTGATGAAGGTGATGGGGGAGAAGAACAATCTCCAAGATGCCAACACCAAGCTGGGCGTCGAGCTGAAAGATGTTCGTGCCCAGCTGTCAGACTCCGTGAAGGAGAATCAGCGGCTTCGGCGCGGCATATTTAGTAAGTGCTTGAACAAACCTTTTGAAATAAAGTTCGACGGGGAAGTCGACTAACAGAGCAATGTCTGTAGGTGTGCTAACAGGTCGTCCTGCAGAGGAGATGCCCGGTTCTACGGGTGACCTTCTTCCCGAGCTCTCGCAACTGCTCGATCGAGTTCGCCAGGCGATGCAAGGCGTCGCCCAGGCCCTGTGGCCATTCGTCTCCCTGCCCGAAGGTCTTGGAGAGCTTGCAGAGAAGCTAAAGGGAGCACAGCAGCACTTCCGATTGTGGAAGATATCAGCCTGCCGTCAAGGCGCTAGGGAGGCCTGGGCCATGGTGAAGACACGGTACGCAAAGGCTGACCCCAACCACATGGCCGAGGTCGGTCCTGTAGGGCCTGATGAGAAGGAGATCCCTGTAAGCTTAGTGTACGGCCAAGTAGAGTTGGCCGCAAAGTATTCCCAGCAGGACTGTAAATTAGACAGCCTGCTAGATGGTATTGAAGAAGAATACAATCAGTCAAAATGACTATGTAATTTAATTGACATTTATAATGCCTTCTAGCCGGATTGTAGATCATTTGTCATGGCCGACCTTTTCGCTTCAACCTCGGGACCTGACAGTCCGGAGTGTGTCCGAATTCTCATGCGGTTATATAGGAACCGGGGAATGCATGGAGACCAGGCGTAGGGGTCATTAGTGCGTGAACAGACAAGTGCCCAACTAGTTATGTTATATTACATGGTTAGTAAGAAACATCTTCCAGGGAGAATAGTTCTGTTAGGGGTTCCTTTCCCTGGGAGGCATGCCCTAAGGTGCATGTCCATGCTGCGAAAAGAAACGCAGGAAAAACATCCGGGGGCATATAGATACAAATAAAAAAGATCATCTTTAGTTCACCGACCAATTATTCCCTTAAGAACGCTAGCTTTCGGCTTCACCCAGTCTGAGGTACACGTCCGGCTGACCCGGCAGTAACAATCGCAGAGGTGCTCCCTTTACCACCTAGCCGAACAATCGGGAACGTAGGGGTAAGCACAGGAGCCAAGCAACCCAGCTTGGCCAAAACTTAAGTCATATCGATGCATATAATGGTGAATAAAAGGTACATGCGGAAGTGTGACACATGTGTTGGGCATGAAGCCCGTATGAATAAGCTTCTGTTTAAAGAAGCCCCCAGGTTTAATGAGCACGGATAGCGCGTCACTTTATGAGCCTTTAGAGGTTATATAAGAGAGAGAGAAAGAAGAAGAGAAATGTAAGACAGAAAATATATAAAAAATGGACAGAGTAAGGAGACGAACATAGAGTCCGGCACTAGGCATAGAATCTTCGGAGACGGGCTGCGTTCCATGGGTTTGGCTCGGGTCGGTTATCCGATGCATCCCGCAGGCGGTACGCTCCACCAATCAGGACTTGGTAAATTATGAAGGGACCTTCCCACTTGGGCTTGAGTTTTTCCTTTTTCTTGTCCGATAGTCGTAGAACTAATTCGCCAACGTTGTAATTTTTGGCCCGTACTTCTCTGCTTTGGTATCTTCGAGCCTGCTGTTGATAGAATGCGGAACGGGCTTTTGCCACATCATGCTCCTGCTCCAATGCGTCCAAGCTGTCCTGCCGATCGAGTTCGGCTTCTCTTTCTTCGTACATGCGCACTCAAGGTGAGTCATGAATTATGTCGCAAGGCAAAACTGCATCTGCGCCGTACACCATAAAGAATTGTGTATCCGGTGGTGCGATTCGGCATGGTCCGCAACCCCTAGAGTACGGAGTTGAGCTCCTCTACCCAGTGCGTGTTAGATTCCTTGAGGGACTGCACTAATCTGGGTTTGATGCCGCTCATGATAAGACCATTTGCATTTCGAACTGGCCGTTAGTTTGTGGGTGATAGACGGAAGCATAATCGAGCTTGATGCCCATGTTTTTGCACCAGAGTTTTACCTCGTCAGCCATGAAGTTCATGCCGTTATTAGTGATGATGTTGTGGGGGACACCGTAACGGTGTACAACCCCGGATATAAAGTCTATCACCGGTACGGATTCGGCCGTCTTAACAGGCTTGGCTTCTATCCATTTGGTGAACTTATCCACCATGACTAGTAAGTATTTTTGCTTGTGGATTCCGCCTTTAAGGGGTCCAACCATGTCAAGCCCCCAGACCGCGAAGGGCCAAGTAATGGGGATAGTTTGGAGGGCGGTGGGTGGCATATGGCTTTGGTTTGCAAAGAGCTGGCAACCGGTGCATCGTTGGACTAAGTCCTGAGCGTCTGCCCGGGCTGTCGGCCAATAAAAGCCTGTACAGAAGGCCTTGCTTACAAGGGACCGAGCTGCAGTGTGATGACCGCCCAGTCCGGCATGAATTTCAGCCAGGAGGTTCCATCCCTCCTCTTCGGAGATGCACCTTTGAAGGACTCCGGTAGTGCTTTTCTTATAAAGCTCTCCCTCGTGGACTCTGTAGGCTTTGGATCGCCGCACTATGCAACGTGCCTCATTTTGGTCCTCGGGGAGTTCCTGCCTAGTAAGGTAGGCGAGGAATGGTTCTATCCACGGGGCGATGACGGCCATTATTACGTGGGCTGAAGGTGTTATTTTATTGGTAGAGCCTCCGATTGTGTCAGAATGTTCGGTGTCGGGCAGTGCGGTTGGGTCCGGGCTGTTATTGTTCGGCTCCCCTTCCCATACTATGGATGGCTTGAACGGCCTTTCCAAGAAGATGTTGGGGGGGGGGGGGACTACATCGCGTTTTGCGCCGATGCGTGCCAGGACATCTGCCGCCTGATTATTTTCCCGGGCTATATGGTGAAATTCAAGCCCCTCGAACCGAGCTGACATTTTTAGGACGGCGTTGCGGTAAGCTGCCATTTTTGAATCCTTAGCGCCGAAGTCTCCATTTATTTGGGATATTGCGAGGTTCGAGTCCCCGCGCACCTCTAGGCGTTGAATGCCCATGGATACTGCCATCCGGAGACCATGTAAAAGGGCCTCATATTTGGATGCATTGTTGGAGTCTGTGTACATAATCTGGAGTACATATTGAACTTTGTCTCCTGTGAGGGACATCAAAACGACGCCAGCCCCTAGTCCGGCCAACATCTTGGAGCAGTCGAAATGCATGATCCAATTTGAATATGTGCCGTACTCTTTAGGGAGTTCGGCCTCCGTCCATTCTGCGACGAAGTCGGCCAAGACTTGCGACTTGATGGCTCGCCATGGCTTATAAGTTATGTCGAATGGGAGGAGCTCAATAGCCCATTTTGCAATCCGGCCCGTTGCGTCATGGTTGTTTATAATATCGTTAAGTGGTACTTCCGAGGCTACTGTTATTGAACACTCTTGAAAGTAGTGTCGTAGCTTCCGGGATGCCATGAATACCGCGTACACGATCTTTTGATAATGCGGGTACCGTGATTTGCAGGGAGTGAGGACTGTGGACACATAATAGACCGGCCTTTGAAGGGGAATTTGTGTTCGTCCGCTTCTCGTTCGACGATGAGCACTGCGCTTACAACCTGATGTGTTGCTGCAATGTATAATAGCATTGGTTCACCAATGTTTGGCGCGGACAGGACTGGGTTTTTTGCCAGTATGGCTTTTCTTTCATCGAGTCCGGTCATGGTTGCATCCGTCCATTTGAAGTGTTCGGTGCGCCGAAGGAGGCGGTAGAGGGGTAGGGCCTTTTCTCCCAAGCGGGAGATAAAGCGGCTTAGAGCCGCCTCACATCCGGTTAACTTTTGTATTTGTTTGAGGTCCTTTGGGATATCCAGTTGCGACAGAGCTCGGATCTTGGCTGGATTTGCTTCAATTCCTCTACCGGATACAATGAAGCCAAGAGCTTTCCGGCTGGAACGCCGAAAACGCATTTTTCCGGGTTGAGCTTGATGTCGTATGTTCGGAGGTTATCAAATGTGAGCCTCAAGTCGTCTACTAGAGATTCGACATGTCTTGTTTTGACGACCACATCATCTACATATGCCTCCACTGTTTTGCCGATCTGGCTTGGCAGATATGTCCGAATCATGCGCTGATATGTTGCGCCGGCGTTTTTGAGCCCGAAGGGCATCGTGTTGAAGCAGAATGGGCCGTATGGTGTGATAAATGCCATTGCGGCTTGGTCTGGTTCTGCCATCTTGATTTGATGGTAGCCGGAATATGCGTCGAGGAAACACAACGAATCGTGTCCTGCGGTAGCGTCGATAATTTGATCGATGCAGGGGAGGGGGAAGGGATCCTTTGGGCAAGCCTTGTTAAGGTCTTTAAAATCAACACGCAGGCGCCAGGATTTGTCCTTCTTTGGTACCATCACCAGGTTTGCTAGCCAGTCTGGATGTTTTATGTCTCTGATGAATCTGGCCTCCAATAGCTTTGCTAGCTCCTCTCCCATGGCCTGTCTCTTAGGTTCGGAAAAACGCCGAAGAGCTTGTTTGACAGGTTTGAATCCTGTTTGGATATTTAAGCTGTGCTCGGCCAGCCTGCGTGGGATTCCTGGCATGTCTGAAGGGTGCCAGGCGAAAATGTCCCAGTTCTCTCATAGGAACTCTCGCAGTGCGGCGTCTACATCAGGGTTTAACTGTGCCCCGATGGAAGTTGTTTTATTGGGGTCCGTTGGATGGACTTGGAATTTGACTATTTCATCCGCCGGTTTAAAGGAGGTGGACTTGGATCTTCTGTCGAGTACCACATCGTCCCTATTCACCGTGGAGCGCAGCGCAGTCAGTTCCTCAGCCGCTAGGGCTTTGGATAGTGCCTCGAGGGCCAGTGCGGCTGTCTTGTTTTCGGCGCGGAGTGCTGTGTCCGGATCACTAGCGAGAGTGATGATCCCGTTAGGCCCGGGCATCTTGAGCTTCATTTACCCGTAATGGGGTATTGCTTGGAAGATTGTAAACGCTTCCCGCCCAAGCAGAGCATGATAACCGCTGCTGAACGGAGCCACATGGAACGTGATCTCTTAGGACCTATAATTATCCGGCGTGCCAAACACCACATCTAGTGTGATTTTTCCTGTACAGCGCGCTTCCTGACTAGGGATTATTCCTCTAAAGGTTGTGCTGCTTCGCTCAATGCGGTTCTAGTCTATTTCCATTTTTTGAAGGGTTTCCTCGTAAATGAGGTTCAATCCGCTGCCGCCGTCCATGAGTACCTTGGTAAGACGAAAGCCGTCCACTATTAGACTGAGGACGAATGCGGCTGGTGCTCGGGCTGTTCGGAATTTAGGTTCATCATTGGCGTTAAAGGTAATAGCCGTGTCACTCCATGGGTTTATTGTTGCTACTTGGTAGACTTCGGCAAGGCTGTGGAGTGTCCTTTTTCGCATATTATTTGATGCGAAAGTCTCGAAGACTGTTAATACCGTATTGGTGTCTCTGGGGTGGCTTTCTGTGGCCTCTGGAATTAGGAGATTTTCGCCAAATTTGGCCACCTGCCAGAGTATCCAACATGCTCTAAGGCTGTGAGTTGGTGTGGCGTCCTCTATATTGTGAATTTTACAGGGTCCATTAAGTCATCCTTCCAGTACGGTTCCATGCCCTGTAGAGGGTTTTTTCTTTTTGGTGTTTGACCCGGGTGTCTGGTGATGATGCACCCTTTTATTTCGGACTGGGTTTGTATTCAGGGCCGGATTGTCCCAAAATTTTATTTTGGTTTTCCAGGCGCTTTCCATCGCACAGTACTTTCATACAATGGACGCCAAGTCAGCGAAGCATGTAATATCACGGTGACTTATGGCGTTGAGTATTCCCTGGTGCGTGCAATTATTGCAGAAGATTGAGATTGCGTCTTCCTCGCGGCAGTCCCTTAGCATGTTCTTAACCAGGAGGAATCTGGCCCAGTAATGATGTACTGTTTCGTCGGGCTCTTGCCTGATTTTGGATAGATCGGTTATGTTGGGGTGGGCGGGTGGAGTTAAATCCGAAGCCTCACCCCATCTGAGGCTCAAAGGCCGAAGAACTTCCGAACTCGGAAATTTGGATCCCTGGGTGTTGTCCAATGAATCCAGCCAGTTGCCTGACTCTAAGTTCAGGTCTTGAGTGATATCCTCCCATCCGCGGGTATCCGGCTTGGAGGGATCGGGAATTCGGACGTAGCGAGTCCTTAAGATAGACGAAGGGTCGCCGCATTGCCCCTCTACCACGGCAACATGATGGGTGACCTGGGGAGAGTTAATCTCTCTCAGATCGGGTTTAGGTCCAATCTGGTCGTAATCCGTAGCGACTCACACGATGGCGAAGCGATCCAAGAGCTCGTTTATGGAGGAGAGCTCCATTGGATCTAACTGCTCGGCGAGTTCCGAGCTGACATGAAGATTTTTTTCGATGGCTCGAGAGGTCATCGTCGGCGTAGAAGCCGAACAGGCGGTCATAAGGAAACCACCTAGCCGGAGGGTTTGGCCAACAGCCAAAGCTCCCTTAGCAACGGTGCCGTCTTTAAAGACGGGGCGAGGCATCCTTCCTGATGGCGACGACGCAGAAGAACTCTCAATGGAAGCACCAATGTCGGTGTCAAAACCGGCAGATCTCGTGTAGGGGGTCCCGAACTGTGTGTCTAGGCTGGATGGTAACAGGAGACAAGGGACACGAAGTTTTACCCAGGTTTGGGCCCTCTTGATGGAGGTAAAACCCTACGTCCTGCTTGATTAATATTGATCATATGGGTAGTACAAGAGTAGATCTACCACGAGATCGAGGAGGCTAAACCCTAGAAGCTAGCCTATGGTATGATTGTTGATCTGTATGTTGTCCTACGAACTAAAACCCTCTGGTTTATATAGACACCGGGTAGGGTTGGGGTTACATAGAGTCGGTTACAATGGTAGGAGATCTGAATATCCGTATCGCCAAGCTTGCCTTGCACGGCAAGGAAAGTCCCTTCCGGACACGGGATGAAGTCTTCAATCTTGTATCTTCATAGTCCAGGAGTCCGACTGAAGGTATAGTCCGGCCATCTTGACACCCCCTAATCCAGGACTCCCTCAGCGGGGTCTAACCGTGCCCCGATGGAGGCTATTTTGGTAGGGTCCGTTGGGTGGACTTGGAATTTGACTATTTCATCCGCTGGTTTAAAAGAGGTGGACTTGGATCTCTTGTCGAGTATCACATCGTCCCTGTCCACTGTGGAGCGTAGCGTGGTTAACTCCTCGGCCGAGAGGGCTTTGGATAATGCCTCGAGGGCCAATGCCACTGTTTTGTTTTCAGCGCGGAGTGCTGTGTCCGGATCACTGGCGGGAGTGATGATTCCGGTGGGTCCGGGCATTTTAAGCTTCATGTACCCATAATGGGGTACGGCTTGGAAGATTGTGAACGCCTCCCGTCCTAAAAGAGCATGATAGCCACTGCTGAACGGGGCCACTTGGAATGTAATTTCTTTGGACCTGTAATTGTCCGGCGTGCAAATACCACATCTAGTGTGATTTTCCCAGCACAACGTGCTTCCCGACTGGGGATAATTCCTCTAAAGGTTGTGCTACTTTGCTTAATGCGGTTCCAGTCTATTTCCATCTTTTGAAGGGTTTCCTCATAGATGAGGTTTAGTCCGCTGCCGCCGTCCATGAGTACTTTGGTGAGTCGAAAGCCGTCCACGATTGGATTGAGGACTAGTGCGGCTGGTGCTCGGGCTGTTCGGAATTTGGGTTCATCACTGGCATTGAAGGTAATAGCCATGTCACTCCATGGATTTGTGGCTGCTACGTGGCAGATTTCGGCCATGCTGTGGAGTGTTCGCTTGCGCCTGTTATTTGACGCAAAGGTCTCGAACACTATTAACAATGTATTGTTATCCACTGGATGGTGCTCTGTGGTATGTGGGATAAGAAGATCCTCACCACTTTTGGCCACCTGCCGGAGTATCCAACATGCTCTAAGGCTGTGCGTTGGTATTGTATCCGCCGTGCTATGAATTTTTCAGGGTCCGTTGAGCCATCCCTCCAGTACAGTTCCTTGCCCTGTAGAGGGTTTTTGCTTTTTGGTAGTTAACCCGGGTGTATCGTCATAATGCACCCTTTTATTTCGGACTGGGTTTGTGTTCAGGGCCGGATTATCCCAAAAGTTTGTTTCGGTTTTCCAGGCACTTTCCATCGCACAGTACTTTCGTACTATGGATGCCAAGTCAGCCAAGCATGTTATCTCACGGCGATTTATGGCGTTAAGGATTCCCTTTTCCGTGCAATTATTGCAGAAAAATAAGATTGTGTCTTCTTCGCGACAGTCCTTAACCTTGTTCATCGCAAGGAGGAATCTGGCCCAGTAATGATGTACTGTTTCCTGGGGCTCTTGCCTGATATGGGAGAGGTCGCTTGTGTTTGGGTGGGTGGGTGGAATTGAATCCAAACCCCTACCTGATCTGGGATCCAGGGGCCGAGGAGTTTCCAATTTTGGAAATTCCGGTTCCGGGATGTTACCCGCTAATCCTGGTCCGCTGCCTGATTCTAAGTTCAGGGACTGGATGTTGTCCTCCCGCGAACGGGCGTCCGGCTCGGAGAGCTCGGGAATCTGGACATAGTTGGTCCTCAGGATAGAGGAAAGGTCGCCGCATTGTTCCGCCACCACTGCAATATGATGGGTGACCGGTGGAGAGTTAATCTCCCTTTGATCGGGTTTAAGCCCAATCCGATCATAGTCTGTAGCGACTCCCAAGGCGGCGATGTGATCCAAGATCTCGTTTAAGGAGGAGAGCTCCATTGGATCTATCTGTTCGGGGAGTGCCGATTTGACGTGGAGGCTGTTTTCGATGACCCAAGAATTCAACGTCGGCGCGCCGGCCGAACAGGCGGTCATAATGAACCCGCCTAGCCGGAGAGTTTGGCCGACAACCAAAGCTCCCCCAATAGTAGTACTGTCTTTAAAGACGAGACGAGACATCCTTCCTTCTAGCGACGGCACATAGGAACTCTCAATGAAAGCAGCAATGCTAGTGTCAAAACCGGCGGATCTCGGGTAGGGGGTCCGGAACTGTGCGTCTAAGGAGGATGGTAACAGGAGGCAGGGGACACAATGTTTTACCCAGGTTCGGGCCCTCTTGATGGAGGTAAAACCCTACGTCCTTCTTGATTAATATTGATGATATGGGTAGTACAAGAGTTGATGTACCACGTGATCGGAGAGGCTAAACCCTAGAAGCTAGCCTATGGTATGATTGTATGTTGTCCTACAGACGAAAACCCTCCGGTTTATATAGACACCGGAGGGGCTAGGGTTACACAAGGTCGGTTACAAAGGAGGAGATATACATATCCGTATTGCCTAGCTTGCCTTCCACGCCAAGTAGAGTCCCATTCGGACACGAGATGAAGTCTTCAATCTTGTATCTTCATAATCCAACAGTCCGGCCGAAAGATATAGTCCGGCTGTCCGGAGACCCCCTAATCCAGGACTCCCTCAATCGGAGTGGCCGGGAGAGTGTCATGATAGTAGATCTGTTTTGTCGGAATGCCGTTGGTCCACCCGAATGGGAGTGCGAGGCCATGGGTTCCGTGGTGTGGGTAAAGTGCACTACCTCTACAGAGTGTGTGTTTAATCTATCGATAGCCGCGCCCTCGGTCATGGGCATAAGTATGTACTAGGTCATACCGTCCGATCAACACTCACATGACAGAATGACTTATATGTTGATATTGTGAGCAGTAACTGTTTGGCAGGATGATGTTGAGATGATCTCGAGGATGATCATTCAGATTGTGAGGTGGCCACGAGGTGATCATGTGGATGATTTGATCACGAGATGATCAGGTGGATCACGAGGTGATCGAGATGGTATATTGCTTGGTCGATAGTCAAGAGTGAGATGGTTATTGAGATCTGAGATGGTGGTTTATCAGTATCGTAGTAGTTTCATATCATGCTTAGTAGTTGTTTTTGCATCATAGTAGTTGTTAAATTCAATTAACCTGTTTAATGCTATGTTATTGTTTTGCCTTGATGCTTTTCGTTGTTGTGAGCTTGCAAGTACATTCAATGTACTGACCTGGCGTGTCATGCCAGATTGCAGGTGATGCCGTGATTGATTGTTTGTCATGGTTTCCATTCGTGTGAGCTAGATCGTGTCCCAGCCAGAGTCCCTGCGGAGTGGAGTTCACCACCTTCGTCGTTGTTCCCCTGCTAGAAGTATTCCGCTGCTATGAGTTGTTCCACTGCTAGCATAGAGCAAGTGTAGTATCGCATGTGTAGTGTCGCCATGCTGATGTGATCCCTTGTAACATCACACACTTGTATCATTATCCTTTGTAATAAGAGCTAATTTGTTGTATGTCAAGCAGTGTCGTATTCCAGAAGACTTCATCTCGATCTCTGGGCTGGAATACGGGGCGTTCCAGTTTCTCTAAGCCGGGGTGCCACAGAAGGTAAGGAGGCGCGGCCGGCTCGGTCAAGGGCCAGCTGGTGAGGTGCACGAGGAGGCGTGAAGGTGCCCATGCATGCTGGTCAGTAGGTCATTGTATGCACGGCTAGAGGCGTGGAGTTACATGCCGACTTCGATCGGCGTGTTTAGTGGCCAGGAGAGCAGCCAGCGGTGCATGGCGCTGGCTTGTGGCGTGGTGTAGCATTGCACATCAACTATTTGACGAAACGTCTACACCAGAGATGAATGAAAAGAAATAGAAATATTGCCACGTGGACATGCACTACTGCAGGATGCTGCTAACGCGACACTACGATCAGAGACCCTTCGAGGAAACTATGTGCGATGCAATAATCGCAAATGATGGTGTAAAAAACGTGAAAAAAGGTGAAAAACGTTTACGATGGAGGATGCATCAAATACGGTTCAGATTTTAGTTCCGTGTGCGATGTAGGGCATATGATTCAGTTCAATTAACTGTTTGCGATGAGGAGGAACAAAAGAAATGGGCAGCCAGATGAAGGTGTGTGCGATATACAACATACAGTTCACTCGGATGAACTGTTTGTGATTAGGAAACATAAAAGAAATGGTCAGCCAGATCTAGGTGTGTGCGATATACGACATGCGGTTCACTCGGATGAACTGTTTGTGTTGAGACAAGAGAACAAAAACGGTTCAATATAACAAGATATATGTGATACGCGGCAAATAGGTCTGTAATCAGAAATGTGTGCGAAGACCAATAATAACACAGACGATTGCTGCTAATAAGACGTGTGTGTTGTGCGATGGGACTGCATACAGAACAACAACATATACACACACACACACACACACACACACTTATAAGGACATGGTTGCATCCACTTACATAGGTGGCTACTACAACCATGGCATTTGCACACACCAAAGTAAGCTATTACATGCATAATTACGTAGGTGGCTACTACACACATGACATTTCCACACACCAATAAAGTAAACTATATATTACATGCATGATTAACTAGCATAAACGATCATCTGATCATTATCTACTTCTTGTGATGCTTACTCTGCTTGTGGCTCGATCCGGACTCGTCGATTTGGGTAACGAGGCAGTTCCTCATGTCAACGATCCGCCTATGCATCTCGTAGCATGTGTACACGCTCTTGGCCACGAACCTGAGGTGAAGTTCATCCAGTTGCCGCATCCAGGCCCTGTGCCAGGATACGGGACTTGTTTTCTGGGCATCCAGCTTCATCTTTTCGTAGTAGGGGTCAATGATGGACGAGGCGAGTTTGACCAGGGAGTCCTTCGTGCTGACCCAGACCCAGTAGTGGTCACTGATACGTCCATTTTGCATCATGCTTTAACATCGATATTTATTGCATTATGGGCTGTTATTACACATTATGTCACAATACTTATGCCTTTTCTCTCTTATTTTACAAGGTTTACATTAAGAGGGGGAATGCCGGCAGTTGGAATTCTGGGCTGGAAAAGGAGCAAATATTAGAGACCTATTCTGCACATCTCCAAAAGTCCTGAAACTCCACGGGAATTATTTCCAGAATATATATAAAATATTGGGTGAAAGAAGTACCAGAGGGGGGCCACCCACCGTCCATGAGGGTGGGGGTGCGCCCCCTGCCTCGTGGGCCACCTGCTGGCCCTCTGATGCCCATCTTTGGCTATATAGAGTCTTTCGTCGAGGAAAAAATCATAAGGAAGCTCACCGGACGAAACTCCGCTGCCACGAGGTAGAACCTTGGCGGAACCAATCTAGGGCTCCGGCAGAGCTGTTCTTCCGGGGAAACTTCCCTCCGGGAGGGGGAAATCATCACCATCGTCATCACCAATGATCCTCTCATCGGGAGGGGGTCAATCTCCATCAACATCTTCACCAGCACCATCTCATCTCAAACCCTAGTTCATCTCTTGTATCCAATCTTTATATCCAAACCTCAGATTGGTACTTGTGGGTTGCTAGTAGTGTTGATTACTCCTTGTAGTTGATGCTAGTTGGTTTACTTGGTGGAAGATTATATGTCCAGATCCATTATGCATATTAATATCCCTTTGATTATGAATGTGAATATGCTTTGTGAGTAGTTACGTTTGTTCCTGAGGACATGGGAGAAGTCTTGCCATAAGTAGTCATGTGAATTTGGTATTCGTTCGATATTTTGATGAGATGTATGTTGTCTTTCCTCTAGTGGTGTCATGTGAACGTCGACTACATGACACTTCACCATTGTTTGGGCCTAGAGGAAGGCATTGTGAATTAATAAGTAGATGAAGGGTTGCTAGAGTGACATAAGCTTAAACCCTAGTTTATGCGTTGCTTCGTAAGGGGCTGATTTGGATCCATAGGTTTCATGCTATGGTTAGGTTTACCTTAATACTTCTATTGTAGTTGCAGATGCTTGCAATAGGGGTTAATCATAAGTGGGATGCTTGTCCAAGGAAGGACATTACCCAAGCACCGGTCCACCCACATATCAAATTATCAAAGTACCGAACGTGAATCATATGAACGTGATTTAAACTAGCTTGACGATAATTCCCATGTGTCCTCGGGAGTGATTTCCTTTATATAAGACTTTGTCCAGGCTTGTCTTTTGCTACAAAAAGGATTGGGACATCTTGCTTCACCTTATTTAATTTTATTACTTGTTACTCATTACAAATTTCCTTATTACAAAACTATCTGTTACCGATAATTTCAGTGCTGGCAGAGAATACCTTGCTGAAAACCACTTATCATTTCCTTCTGCTCCTCGTTGGGTTCGACACTCTTACTTATCAAAAAGGCTATGATAGATCCCCTACACTTGTGGGTCATCAAGACTCTTTTCTAGCGCCATTGCTGGGGAGTGAAGCGCCTTTGGTAGGTGGAATTTGGTAAGGAAAAATTTATATAGTGTGCTGAAATTTACTGTCACTTGTTACTATGGAACATATTCCTTTGAGGGGCTTGTTCGGGCTATCTTCACCCCGACCAGTAGAGCAAATAGTTTCTCCTCAACCTACTGAACCTACTAAAAATGTTTACGTTGAAATTCCTTCGGGTATGATAGAGAAACTGCTAGCTAATCCTTTCACAGGTGATAGAACATTACACCCCGATTTGCACCTAATCTATGTGGTTGAAGTTTGTGGATTATTTAAGCTTGCAGGTATGCCCGAGGATGTTATCAATAAGAAGATCTTCCCTTTATCTTTGAAGGGAGAGGCATTGACATGGTTTAGGCTATGTGATCACATTGGATCATGGAACTACCAACAATTGAAATTGGAATTTCATTAGAAGTTTTATCCTATGCATCTGGTTCATTGTGGTCATAATTATATATATTATTTTTGGCCTCGCGAAGGAGAAAGCATCGCTCAAGCTTTGGGGGGGGGGGGCTTAAGTCAATGTTATATTCATGCCCCAATCATGAGCTCTCAAAAGAAATGATTAATCAATTTTTTTATGCTCGGCTTTCTCTCAGTAATCGCTCCATGCTCGATACTTCTTGTACTGGATCATTTATGATGAAGACTATTGAATTTAAATGGGATTTATTGCAAATAATTAAATGCAACTATGAAGATTGGGACCTCGACGAAGGTAAGGAGTCAGGTATAACACCTAACTTTGATTGTGTTAAATCTTTTATGGATATCGATGCTTTCCATGAATTTAGCACTTAATATGGACTTGACTCTGAGATAGTAGCTTCTTCCTATGAATCCTTTGCTACTTATGTTGATCTCCCTAAGGAGAAGTGGTTTAAATATAATCCTCCCGTTGAAGTAAAAGTAGTTGCACCTATTAAAGTTGAAGAAGAGACTATCACTTATAATGATCCTATTGTTCCCACTGCTTATATTTAGAAACCACCTTTCCCTATTAGAATAAAGGATCATGCTAAAGCTTCAACTATGGTCAACAAAAGTAATATTAAGACATCCAAACCCCCTGAGAAAATTAAAGTTGAACCTAGTGTTGCTATGGTTAAAATCTCTTGGCCAATAATATTGATGGCATGTTATTTACTTCTGCAATGAATCTGCTAGAATTGCTAGACCTGATACTAAAAATAAACATAGACCTATTGTAGGCATGCCTGTTATTTCTGTTAAAATAGGAGATCATTGCTATCATGGCTTATGTGATATGGGTGCTAGTGAAAGTGCAATACCTCATTCCTTATACAAATAAATTATGCATGATATTGCACCTGCTGAGATAGAAGAGATTGATGTTACAATTAAGCTTGCCAATAGAGATACTATTTCACCAGTTGGGATTGTCAGAGATGTTGAAGTATTGTGTGGGAAATTTAAATATCCTGTTGATTTTCTTGTTCTCGGTTCCCCACAAGATGACTTTTGTCCCATTATATTTGGTAGACCCTTCTTGAATACTGTTAATGCTAAGATAGACTACAATAAGGATATTGTTTATGTTGGTTTAGGGGATATGTCTCATGAGTTTAATTTTGCTAGGTTTCGTAGACAACCCCATGATAAATAATTTCCTAGTAAAGATGAAATTATTGGTCTTGCTTCTATTGTCGTGCCTCCTAGTGATCCTTTAGAACAATATTTGCTAGACCATGAAAATGATATGTTTATGAATGAAAGAAGGGAAATAGATGAAGTATTCTTTAAAAGGGACCTATTTTGAAGCACAACTTGCCTGTTGAAATTCTAGGGGATCCTCCTCCACCCAAGGGTGATCCCGTGTTTGAGCTCAAACCTTTACCTGATAATCTTAAATATACTTATCTTGATGAGAAAGAGATATATCCTATTATTATTAGTGCTAACCTTTCAGAGCATGAAGAAAAGAAATTATTGAAAACTCTGAAGAAGCACTGTGCTGCTATTGGATATAGTCTTGATGATCTTAAGGGCATTAGTCCCACTCTATGCCAGCAAAGAATAAAATTGGAGAAAGACGCTAAACAAGTTGTTGATCACCAACGAAGGTTAAATCCTAGATGAAAGAAGTGGTAACAAAAGAAATACTAAAGCTTCTAGAGGCAGGTATAATTTATCCCATTGCTGATAGTCAGTGGGTAAGTCCTGTCCATTGTGTCCCTAAGAAGGGAGGTATTACTGTTGTTCCTAATGATAAATACGAATTGATCCCACAAAGAATTGTTACAGGTTACAGAATGGTAATTGATTTCCGCAAACTAAATAAAGCTACTAAAAAGGATCATTACCCTTTACCTTTTATTGATCAAATGCTAGAAAGATTATCCAAGCATACACATTTTTGCTTTCTAGATGGTTATCTTGGTTTCTCTCAAATACCTGTGTCAAAAGAGGATTAAGAAAAGACAACCTTTACTTGCCATTTCGGTACATTTTCTTATAGACGTATGCCTTTTGGTTTATGTAATGCACCTGCTACCTTTCAAAGATGTATGACTGCTATATTCTCTGACTTTTGTGAAAAGATTGTTGAGGTATTCATGGATGATTTCTCCATTTATGGGACTTCTTTTGATGATTTCTTAAGCAACCTTAATCAAGTTTTGTAGAGATGTGAAGAAACTAATCTTGTTTTGAATTGGGAGAAGTGCCACTTTATGGTTAATGAAGGTATTGTCTTGGGGCATAAAATGTTTGAAAGAGGTATTGAAGTTGATAAAGCTAAAGTTGATGCTATTGAAAAGATGCCGTGTCCTAAGGACATCAAAGGTATAAGAAGTTTCCTTGGTCATGCTGGTTTTTATAGGAGGTTCATTAAGGACTTTTCTAAAATTTCTCGGCCTCTGACTAATCTTTTACAAAAAGATGTTCCTTTTGTCTTTGACGATGATTGTGTAGAAGCATTTGAAATACTTAAGAAAGCTTTGATTTCTCCACCTATTGTTCAGCCTCCTGATTGAAATTTACCATTTGAAATTATGTGTGATGCTAGTGATTATGCTGTAGGGGCTGTTCTAGGACAAAGAGTTGATAATAAACTAAATGTTATTCAATATGCTAGTAAAACTCTAGACAGTGCTCAAAGAAATTATGCTAATACAGAAAAAGAATTTTTAGCAGTTGTGTTTGCTTGTGATAAGTTTAGACCTTATATCATTGATTCTAAAGTAACTGTTCACACTGATCATGCTGCTATTAAATATCTTATGGAAAAGAAAGATGCTAAACCTAGACTTACTAGATGGGTTCTCTTGCTACAAGAATTTGATTTGCATATTATTGATAGAAAGGGAGCTGAGAACCCCGTTGCAGACAACTTGTCTAGGTTAGAGAATGTTCTTGATGATCCACTACCTATTGATGATAGCTTTCCTAATGAACAATTAGCTGTCATAAATGCTTCTCATACTGCTCCATGGTATGCTGATTATGCTAATTACATTGTCGCTAAGTTTATACCACCTTGTTTCACATACCAGCAAAAGAAAAAGTTCTTCTATGATTTAAGACATTACTTTTGGGATGACCCACACCTCTATAAAGAAGGAGTAGATGGTGTTATTAGACGTTGTGTACCTGAGCATGAACAGGAATAGGAACAGATCCTATGCAAGTGTCACTCCGAGGCTTATGGAGGACACCACGCTAGAGACAGAAATGCACATAAGGTATTGCAATCTGGTTTTTATTGGCCTACTCTCTTCAAGGATGCCCGTAAGTTTGTCTTGTCTTGTGATGAATGTCAAAGAATTGGTAATATTAGTAGACATCAAGAAATGCCTATGAATTATTCACTTGTTATTGAACCATTTGATGTTTGGGTCTTTGATTATATGGGACCTTCCTTCCTCTAATGGGTATACACATATTTTAGTTGCTGTTGATTATGTTACTAAGTGGGAGAAGCTATTCCAACTAGTAGTGCTGATCATAACACCTATATTAAGATGCTTAAAGAAGTTATTTTTCCAAGGTTTGGAGTCCCTAGATATCTAATGACTGATGGTGGTTCACATTTTATTCATGGTGCTTTTCGTAAAATGCTTGCTAAGTATGATGTTAATCATAGAATTGCATCTCCATATCATCCACAGTCTAGTGCTCAAGTAGAATTAAGTAATATAGAACTTAAATTAATTTTGCAAAAGACCGTTAATGGATCTAGAAAGAATTGGTCCAAGAAACGTGATGATGCATTATGGGCTTATAGAACTGCATATAAGAATCCTATGGGTATGTCTCCGCATAAAATGGGTTATGGTAAAGCATGTCACTTACCTCTTGAAGTAGAACATAAGGCATATTGGGCCATTAAAGAGCTCAACTACGACTTCAACCTTGCTGGTGAGAAGAGGCTTTTTGACATTAGCTCACTTGATGAACGGAGAACTCAAGCCTATGAGAATACCAAACTGTTTAAAGAAAAGGTTAAAAGATGGCATGATAAAAGGATACAAAAGCGTGATTTTAATGTAGGTGATTATGTATTGCTATACAACTCTCGTTTAATATTTTTTGCAGGCAAACTTCTCTCTAAATGGGAAGGTCCTTACGTCATCGATGAGGTCTATCATTCCGGTGCCATAAAAATCAACAACTTCAAAGGCACAAATCCGAGGGTGGTGAACGGTCAAAGAATCAAACATTATATCTCAGGTAATCCCATAAATGTTGAAACTAATGTTATTGAAACCGTAACCCCGGAGGAATACATAAGGGACACTTTCCAGAACGTTTCAGACTCCGAAAAGGAATAGGTACATGGTACGGTAAGTAAACCGACTCCAAAACGGTTCTAATGGCAATTTTTCTCCGTTTTGGAATATTTAAGAAAATAGGAAAATAAGAAGCAGTCCGGGAAGGACAGGGGCTTCCACGAGGGTGGAGGGCCGCCCTACCCCCTAGGCGCGCCCCCTACCTCGTGGTCACCCCGTGTGCTCTCCGGACTCTATTTTCTTGCACGATACTTCTTTTGGTCGGTAAAATTCATTATATAGTCTCCCGATGGTTTTGACCACCGTATCACGCAAATATCTTCTGTCCTTGTTTCGAGCTGTTTTTCTGACAGATCTTGATCAGCATGGTGTCTTCAAGAGCGCCCAAGGACAAGTTCTTCGAGAAGGTCATCAACCCCTACCTTGCGGAGGTGCTGCAACACCCTCAAACCATTGAGATGCGTGAGGGGTTTCTACATATCCGTGATGTTGAGGGACCAAGGAGGACCGGAAGCATGGAGACAAGGCTCGAGGCATTGGAGCAACAAGTTTTCAAGTGCCAGGAGATGGTGGAACATGGACTCGACTCCAATCATATAATGATCATGGAGTTCACCAACAACCACAAGCTAGATGACAAGAACATTGGGGAGACCATCTTCAAGCTTCACGAGAAGATCGAGCGCCTCCAAGCTCAGATCTATGACCTGCAAAACCAAAACTGTGAGTATGAATATAGATACAAGAGGATGAGTTTGGCTGCAGATTTGAGTATCGGGGAGACTCGATCATCCTTCTATGATGGTGAGTCGATGCCTTGGAAGATGGATGGCAAGCCTACATCATCAACAACCCCATCATCACCACCTCTGTGGAAGGAAACATAAACACATGGGTATGTGCACTCCCCTTGGCAACTGCCAAGCTTGGGGGAGTGCCCCGGTATCGTATCACCATCACTTTTATCTTTACCATTTTTCTTAGTTCGATCCTTTTGGTAATATCTTCATCTAGTAGAATAAAGTTTTACTATGATCTAGTTCTTTAGTTTTGCTTTATGATCCTTCTATGTAATTGAGTCCGCGAGCCATATATAATAAAGATTAGTGTTGAGTCAAGGGCTTGATTATTTTGCTATGATCTTGAGGGAATAGAATAAAAGAGAAGAAATAAAAAGAAATAAAGAGATCATATGGATCTTATGGAGAGTAATGACTTCACATATAAAGAGTATGGTGAATAAAAATTGTTGAGAGTTGACAAACATAGTCTTGGTCATCATTGCAATTAATAGGAAGTAATAAATAAAGAGAGGTTTTCACATATAAATATATTATCTTGGACATGTTTTATGATTGTGAGCACTCATTAAAATATGACATGCTAAAGAGTTGATGTTGGACAAGGAAGAGAACGTAATGGGTTATGTTTTCTTGCATCTGAGATAAATTATATGTCATGGATCATCCAACATGTTAAGCTTGCCTTTCCCTCTCTTGCTAGCCAATTTCTTTGCACCGAGTAGAGATACTACTTGTGCTTCCAAATATCCTTAAACCCAGTTTTGCCGTGAGAGTCCACCATATCTAGCTATGGATTGAGTAAGATCCTTCAAATAACTTGTCATCGTTGCAAGAAATAAAAATTGCTCTCTAAATATGTATGATTTATTAGTGTGGAGAAAATAATCTTTATACGATCTTGTGATGTAGAAGAAATAAAAGCAACGGACTGCATAATAAAGGTCCATATCACAAGTGGCAATATAAAGTGACGTTCTTTCGCATTAAGATTGTGTGCATCCAACCATAAAAGCTCATGACAACCTCTGCTTCCCTCTGTGAAGGGCCTATATTTTATTCTTATCTTATACTTCATGCAAGAGTCATGGTGATATTCACCTTTCCTTTTTATATTTTATCCTTTGGCAAGCACAATGTATTGGAAAGATCCTGATATATATAGCTAATTGGATGTGAGTTTTCATGAACTATTATTGTTGACATTACCCTTGAGGTAAAAAGTTGGGAGGCAAAAACTATAAGCCCCTATCTTTCTCTATGTCTGATTAAAAACTTCATAACCATACATATCGCGTGAGTGTTAGCAATTGTGAAAGACTAAATGATGGCTGAGTATGTGGACTTGCTGAGAAGCTCTTATATTGACTCTTTCCTATGTTATGATAAATTGCAATTGCTTCAATGATTGAGATTATAGTTTGTTAGTTTTCAATGAAGTTTCTGATTCATACTTGAGTATGTGAATGAATTGTTACTTTAGCATAAGAGATCATATGGCAATATATATATATATATCTGTGTGTGTGTTGCTGTTCTAAGAATGATCATGATGCCCTCATGTTTGTATTTTATTTTTATCGACACCTCTATCTCTAAACATGTGGACATATTTTTCGATTTCGACTTTCGCTTGAGGACAAGCGAGGTCTAAGCTTGGGGGACTTGATATGTACATTTTGCATCATGCTTTTATATCGATATTTATTGCATTATGGGCTGTTATTACACATTATGTCACAATACTTATGCCTTTTCTCTCTTATTTTACAAGGTTTACATGAAGAGGGGGAATGCCGGCAGCTGGAATTCTGGGCTGGAATAGGAGAAAATATTAGAGACCTATTCTGCACATCTCCAAAAGTCCTAAAACTCCACGGGAATTATTTTCAGAATATATAAAAAATATTGGGCGAAAGAAGTATCAGAGGGGGGCCACCCATCGTCCACGAGGGTGGGGGGGGGGGGGGGGGTGCCCTACCCCCCTGGGCACGCCCCCCTGCCTCGTGGGCCCCCTTGTGGCCCTCTGATGCCCATCTTTGGCTATATGGAGTCTTTCGTCGAGGAAAAAATTATAAGGAAGCTCATAGGGGCGGCGGAACTTTGGCGGAACCAATCTAGGGCTCCAGCGGAGCTGTTCTGCCAGGGAAACTTCCCTCTGGGAGGGGGAAATCATCACCATCGTCATCACCAACGATCCTCTCATCGGGAGGGGGTCAATATCCATCAACATCTTCACCAACACCATCTCATCTCAAACCCTAGTTCATCTCCTGTATCCAATCTTTGTATCCAAACCTCAGATTGGTACCTGTGGGTTGGTAGTAGTGTTGATTACTCCTTGTAGTTGATGCTAGTTTGTTTACTTGGTGAAAGATCATATGTTCAGATCCATTATGCATATTAATACCCCTTTGATTATGAACATGAATATGCTTTGTGAGTAGTTACGTTTGTTCCTGAGGACATGTGAGAAGTCTTGCTACAAGTAGTCGTGTGAATTTGGTATTCGTTCGATATTTTGATGAGATGTATGTTGTCTTTCCTCTAGTGGTGTCATGTGAACGTCAACTACATGACACTTCACCATTGTTTGGGCCGAGAGGAAGGCATTTGGAAGTAATAAGTAGATGATGGGTTACTAGAGTGACAGAAGCTTAAATCCTAGTTTATGCGTTGCTTCGTAAGGGGCTGATTTGGATCCATATGTTTCATGCTATGGTTAGGTTTACCTTAATACTTCTGTTGTAGTTGCAGATGCTTGCAATAGGGGTTAATCATAAGTGGGATGCTTGTCCAAGGAAGGACAGTACCTAAGCACCGGTCCACCCACATATCAAATTATCAAAGTACCGAACGCGAATCATATGAACGTGATGAAAACTAGCTTGACGATAATTCCCATGTGTCCTCGGGAGCACTTTCCTTTATATAAGAGTTTGTCCAGGCTTGTACTTTGCTACAAAAAGGATTGGGCCATCTTGCTGCACCTTATTTACTTTTATTACTTGTTACTCATTACAAATTACCTTATCACAAAACTATCTGTTACCGATAATTTCAGTGCTTGCAGAGAATACCTTGCTGAAAACCGCTTATCATTTCCTTCTGCTCCTCGTTGGGTCCGACACTCTTACTTATTGAAAAGGCTAAGATAGATCCCCTACACTTGTGGGTCATCAGCCACGGATTTCGACAAGGTTCTTGCAGGCCAAGTTCGTAACACTGAGCGGTTTTACATCGTTGATGGTTTCCACCATGGCAAACTTGTAGTCGGTGCTGTTGACAAACCTGTTGAAATGGTCGCAGGGCTCTGTGGACATGCAGTAGTGGTAGATGAGGACATGATGGCGCACGCACAACTAGGCGATGGCAACCTTCTGAGCTATGCCGGGACAACCGGCGGTGTACTGGAGGTCGATGCTGACCACCGTGTACTTGTCTCGAGCAAGCAGTTGCTCAACGCTATTGATGTAGTCGTGCACCACAGCTGGGTCGATGGTGTACACCACCGAGAGATCCATCTCCCTCGCGTGGGTCTCCACTCTATGCTCGCCGAACTCCATTGGAGCGCCGCTAGACATCCCCTCTCTATGTGTCGTCGTGGGTGTGCTTGTTGTGTTGTGGGGTGCGATCGAAAGGTTGAAGAGACTAAGGTTATAATGGCCGCATGAATTAAATGGGAAGCCGGGCAGTAAGGAATATTGGCAGGCCCTGATGGCAGTTCTAATTTGCAGCACGTAACTCCATCGTGCCGCACGTAACTGCATCGCATGGCAACGCGCATGGTGCAACCGCATGCATATGGGCCCCCCGGCGTGATCGTGTGCATGCCCAATCACTGGCAGAGCGCGCCCAAATTCAAACATTGCATCGGGATGCCCATGTATCAATTAGACAAAACATCCAATTACGTTATATAACAAATACCATTAATATTGCAAGGTTCAAATTCAAAGATTACAACGCCAAAATTCAAACATTGCAAACATTGTCATTTTCGAAAAGGGATCAGCCATTGACAAGTCATGTATGGGTTTGACACAATGACTTCCAATTGCTTTGCGATATGCTCTTCCAATATGAAGTTTAGCTTTTTTGGAGCCTCTTCCATTCTGTAGTACCTACCAGCTCTGATCAACATACCATTCATCTTTCCTAATTAAATGCGTGCTCAACATCAGTACCCTCAGCACCTTTGCTCTCGCAAGAAAGAACCTGGCGAGTGTAATCTCCGATAAGGTCCCTCAGTAGGAGTTCAAAGTAATATTTGAGCGATGCAGATCTAGGCATTCGATGCGATTATCGTTATAAAGATTATCCACCTCCGGGCCTATTATTATCTGCAACAGAAGAGAACGTGTTAGTGCCTACATGCAGTTTTGAACACTACTATGCGCCCATTTGGTTTGCAGGATTTGTAAAATGCACCAACGTGCCATCTTCGATCTGACATGATTAACATGGGCATTTGTTTACAATCTAGAAACATGTAGCCTTCTTCACAAGAGGTTGGATTAGATGAAAAATTCCCTAAGAAAACTAGTACAGATGAATCCAAAGGAGAAATGCTTATGGATTGTAATCATATGAATCAAGCAACCAATATGGGGTGGGGGTGTATGTCCTGAAATCCTCCAAAATTCCTTCTGAAAATCGTAGTACATTGTCATTGTAAACTTGGGAAAAGGTGCAAAAAATTGAACTCCCTTATGGTTAACATTTAACAGGAAAATAACATCACCTCGATATACAACTTCTCCAGGCACGGAAAGCATCTCAGGAAGCTGACAACTTGGTCCAGGTTGGGGCTGACAGATTCTAGTGCCAAGACCTTCACTGTGCCTAGAATCTGGGTGAAGCTTTGCTGGATGACAGACAAACATACATCTTCAAAACTAGAAATAATGTTGATATCAAGAAGGAGAGGTATAAGGCAACTGTTGTACCTGAAAGTAGTAGTATTTGATAGACGAGTATGTTGGGGAACGTAGTAATTTCGAAAATTTTCCTACGCACACGCAAGATCATGGTGATGCACAGCAACGAGAGGGGAGAGTGTTGTCTACGTACCAACGCAGACCGACTGCGGAAGCGATCACACAACGTAGAGGAAGTAGTCGTACGTCTTCTTCCCGATCCGACCGATCCAAGCACCGTTACTCCGGCACCTCCGAGTTCTTAGCACACGTTCAGCTCGATGACGATCCTCGGGCTCCGATCCAGCAAAGCGTCGAGGAAGAGTTCCGTCAGCACGACGGCGTGGTGACGATCTTGATGTACTACCGACGCAGGGCTTCGCCTAAGCACTACAACGGTATGATCGAGGTGGAATTTGGTGGCAGGGGGCACCGCACACGGCTAAGGAACGATCTCAAGGATCAACTTGTGTGTCTTGGGGTGCCCCCTGCCTCCGTATATAAAGGTTGGAGGGAGGGGGGCTGGCCGGCCAAAGAGGTGTAGGCGCAGGAGGAGTCCTACTCCTACCGAGAGTAGGACCCCCCCTCCAATCCTAGTCCAACTAGGAATCCTTTAAAGGAGAGAGAAAGAGAGGTGGCCGGCCCCTCTCCTAGTCCTAATAGGACTAGGGAGAGGGGGGGAGGCGCAGCCCTATGTGGGCTGCCCTCTCACCTTTCCACTAAGGCCCATGTTGGCCCATTTGGCTCCCGGGGGGTTCCGGTAACCCTCCCGGTAATCTGGTAAAATCCCGATTTTACCCGGAACACTTCCGATGTCCAAACATAGGCTTCCAATATATCAATCTTTACGTCTCGACCATTTCGAGACTCCTCGTCATGTCCGTGATCTCATCCGGGACTCCGAACAACCTTCGGTACATCAAAATGCATAAACTCATAATAACTGTCATCGTAACGTTAAGCGTGCGGACCCTATGGTTCGAGAACAATGTAGACATGACCGAGACACGTCTCCGGTCAATAACCAATAGCGGGACCTGGATGCCCATATTGGCTCCTACATATTCTACGAAGATCTTTATCGGTCAGACCGCATAACAACATACGTTGTTCCCTTTGTCATCGGTATGTTACTTGCCCGAGATTCGATCGTCGGTATCCAATACCTAGTTCAATCTCGTTACTGGCAAGTCTCTATACTCGTTCCGTAATACATCATCTCATAACTAACATCTTAGTTATTATGCTTGCAAGGCTTATGTGATGTGTATTACCGAGAGGGCCCAGAGATACCTCTCCGACAATCGGAGTGACAAACCCTAATCTCGAAATACGCCAACCCAACATCTACCATTGGAGACACCTGTAGTACTCCTTTATAATCACCCAGTTACGTTGTGACGTTTGGTAGTACCCAAAGTGTTCCTCCGGTAAACGGGAGTTGCATAATCTCATAGTTATAGGAACATGTATAAGTCATGAAGAAAGCAATAGCAACATACTAAACGATCGGGTGCTAAGCTAATGGAATGGGTCATGTCAATCAGATCATTCAACTAATGATGTGACCTCGTTAATCAAATAACAACTCTTTGTTCATGGTTAGGAAACATAACCATCTTTGATTAACGAGCTAGTCAAGTAGAGGCATACTAGTGACACTCTGTTGGTCTATGTATTCACACATGTATTATGTTTCCGGTTAATACAATTCTAGCATGAATAATAAACATTTATCATGATATAAGGAAATAAATAATAACTTTATTATTGCCTCTAGGGCATATTTCCTTCAGTCTCCCACTTGCACTAGAGTCAATAATCTAGTTCACATCGCCATGTGATTTAGCAGCAATGGTTCACATCACCATGTGATTAACACCCATAGTTCACATCGTCATGTGACCAACACTCAAAGGGATTACTAGAGTCAGCAATCTAGTTCACATATCTATGTGATTAACACCCAAAGAGTACTAAGGTGTGATCATGTTTTGCTTGTGAGATAATTTTAGTCAACGGGTCTGTCACATTCAGATCCGTAAGTATTTTGCAAGTTCTATGTCTACAATGCTCTACACGGAGCTACTCTAGCTAATTGCTCCCACTTTCAATATGTATCCAGATTTAGAATCATCTGGATCAGTGTCAAAAACTTGCATCGACGTAACCCTTTACGACGAACCTTTTTGTCACGTCCATAATCGAGAAACATTTCCTTATTTCACTAAGGATAATTCTGACCGCTGTCCAGTGATCTACTCCTAGATCACTATTGTACTCCCTTGCCAAATCAGTGCAGGGTATACAATAGATCCGGTACACAGCATGGCATACTTTATAGAACCTATGAATGAGGCATAGGGAATGACTTTCATTCTCTTTCTATCTTCTGCTGTGGTCGGGCTTTGAGTCTTTACTCAACTTCACACCTTGTAACACAGGCAAGAAACTTTTTCTTTGACTGTTCCATTTTGAACTACTTCAAAATCTTGTCAAGGTATGTACTTATTGAAAAACTTATCAAGCGTCTTGATCTATCTCTATAGATCTTGAAGCTCAATATGTAAGCAGCTTTACCGACGTCATTCTTTGAAAAACTCCTTTCAAACACTCCTTTTATGCTTTACAGAATAATTCTACATTATTTCCGATCAACAATATGTCATTCACATATACTTATCAGAAATGCTGTAGTGCTCCCACTCACTTTCTCGTAAATACAGGCTTCACCGCAAGTCTGTATAAAACTATATGCTTTGATCAACTCATCAAAGCGTATATTCCAACTCCGAGATGCTTGCACCAGTCCACAGATGGATCGCTGGTGCTTGCACATTTTGTTAGCACCTTTTGGATTGACAAAACCTTCTGGTTGCATCATATACAACTCTTCTTTAATTAATCCATTAGGGAATGCAGTTTTGTTTATCCGTTTGCCAGATTTCATAAAACGCGGCAATTACTAACATGTTTCGGACAGACTTAAGCATAGATACGAGTGAGAAAATCTCATCGTAGTCAACACCTTGAACTTGTCGAAAAACTTTTGCGACAATTCTAGCTTTGTAGATAGTAACACTACTATCAGCGTCCGTCTTCCTCTTGAAGATCCATTTATTTTCTATGGCTTGCCGATCATCGGGCAAGTCAACTAAAGTCCATACTTTGTTCTCATACATGGATCATATCTCAGATTTCATGGCTTCAAGCCACTTTGCGGAATCTAGGCTCACCATCGCTTCTTCATAGTTCGTAGGATCATCATGATCTAGTAGCATGACTTCCAGAACAGGATTACCGTACCACTCTGGCGCGGATCTTACTCTGGTTGATCTACGAGGTTCAGTAGTGTCTTGTTCTGAAGTTTCATGATCATCATCATTAGCTTCCTCACTAACTGGTGTAGGTGTCACAGAAACATTTTTTTTGTGATGTACTACTTTCCAATAAGGGAGCAGGTATAGTTACCTCGTTAAGTTCTACTTTCCTCCCACTCACTTCTTTCGAGAGAAAACTCCTTCTCCAGAAAGTTTCCGAATTTTAGCAACAAAAGTCTTGCCTTCGGATTTGTGATAGAAGGTTTATCCAATAGTTTCCTTTGGATATCCTATGAAGACGCACTTCTCCATTTGAGTTTGAGCTTATCAGGATGAAACCTTTTCATATAAGCATCGCAACCCCAAATTTTTAAGAAACGACAGCTTAGGTTTCTTGCCAAACCATAGTTCACACGGTGTCATCTCAACGGATTTAGATGGTGCCCTATTTAACGTGAATGCAGCTGTCTCTAATGCATAACCCCAAAACGATAGTGGTAGATCGGTAAGATACATCATAGATTGCACTATATCCAATAAAGTACGGTTATGACGTTCAGACACACCATTATGCTGTGGTGTTCCATGTGGCATGATTTTGTGAAACTATTCCACATTGTTTTAATTGAAGACCAAACTCGTAACTCAAATATTTTACCTCTGCGATCATATCGTAGAAACTTTTATTTTCTTGTCACGATGATTTTCCACTTCACTCTGAAATTCTTTGAACTTTTCAAATGTTTCAGACTTATGTTTCATCAAGTA
The DNA here is from genome assembly GCA_034509565.1 of Triticum monococcum. Taxonomy (NCBI): domain Eukaryota; kingdom Viridiplantae; phylum Streptophyta; class Magnoliopsida; order Poales; family Poaceae; genus Triticum; species Triticum monococcum. Next base: position 152,069,422 of record CM067843.1, on the reverse strand, counting down.
GATATACTCATATCTGCTCAAATCATCTGTGAAGATCAGAAAATAATGATACCTGTTGCGAGCAATATTTATCGGACCACATACATCAGTATGTATGATTTCCAATAAATCTTTTCTCGCTCCATTGTTCCGGAGAACGGCGTTTTAGTCATCTTGCCCAAAAGGCATGGTTCGCAAGCTTCAAGTGATTCATAATCAAGTGATTCCGAAAAGCCCATCAGCATGGAGTTTCTTCATGCGCTTTATACCAATATGACCTAAACAGTAGTGCCACAAATAAGTTGCACTATCATTATTAACTTTGCATCTTTTGGTTTCAATATTATGAATATGTGTATTATTAAGATCAAGATCCAATGAACTATTTTCATTGGGTGTGTAACCATATAAGGTTTTATTCATGTAAAGAGAACAACAATTTATTCTTTTACTTAAATGAATAACCGTATTACAATAAACATGATCAAATCATATTCATGCTCAACGCAAAAACCAAATAACACTTATTTAAGCTCAACACTAATCCCGAAAGTATAGGGGAGTGTGCGATGATGATCATATCAATCTTGGAACTACTTCCAACACACATCGTCACTTCACCCTTAACTAGTCTCTGTTTATTCTGCAACTCCTGTTTCGAGTTACTAATCTTAGCAACTGAACTAGCATCAAATACTGAGGGGTTGCTATAAACACTAGTATAGTACACATCAATAACATGTATATCAAATATACTGTTGTTCATTTTGCCATCCTACTTATCCGCCAATCACTTGGGGTAGTTCTGCTTCCAGTGACCAGTCCCTTTGCAGTAGAAGCACTTAGTCTCAGGCTTAGGATCAGACTTGGGCTTCTTCACTTGTGCAGCAACTTGCTTGCCGTTCTTCTTGAAGTTCCCCTTCTTCCCTTTGCCCTTTTCTTGAAACTAGTGGTCTTGTCAACCATCAACACTTGATGTTTTTCTTGATTTCTACCTTCGTTGATTTCAGCATCACGAAGAGCTTGGGAGTTGTTTCTGTTTATCCCTTGCATATTATAGTTCATCACAAAGTTCTACTAACTTGGTGATGGTGGCTAGAGAATTCTGTCAATCACTATCTTATCTGGAAGATTAACTCCCACTTGATTCAAGTGATTGTAGTACCCAGACAATCTGAGCACATGCTCACTAGTTGAGCGATTCTCCTCCATCTTTTAGCTATAGAACTTGCTGGAGACTTCATGTCTCTCAACTCGGGTATTTGCTTGAAATATTAACTTCAACTCCTAGAACATCTCATATGGTCCATGACGTTCAAAACGTCTTTGAAGTCCCGATTCTAAGCTGTTAAGCATGGTGCACTAAACTATCAAGTAGTCATCATATTGAGCTAGCCAAACGTTCATAATGTCTGCATCTGCTCCTGCAATAGGTCTGTCACCTAGCGGTGCATCAAGGACATAATTCTTCTGTGCAGCAATGAGGATAAACCTCAGATCACGGATCCAATCCGCATCATTGCTACTAACATCTTTCAACATAATTTTCTCTAGGAACATATCAAAATAATCATAGGGAAGCAACAACGCGAGCTATTGATCTACAACATGATTTGCAAGATACTACCAGGACTAAGTTCATGATAAATTTAAGTTCAATTTAATCATATCACTTAAGAACTCCCACTTAGATAGACATCCCTCTAATCCTCTAAGTGATCACGTGATCCAAATCAACTAAACCATAACCGATCATCACGTGAGATGGAGTAGTTTTCAATGGTGAACATCGTTATGTTGATCATATCTACTATATGATTCACGCTCGACCTTTCGGTCTCTGTGTTCCGAGGCCATATCTGTATATGCTTGGCTCGTCAAGTATAACCTGAGTATTCCACGTGTGCAACTGTTTTGCACCCGTTGTATTTGAACGTAGAGCCTATCACACCCGATCATCACGTGGTGTCTCAGCACGAAGAACTTTTGCAACGGTGCATACTCAGGGAGAACACTTCTTGATAATTTAGTGAGAGATCATCTTATAATGCTACCGTCAATCAAAGCAAGATAAGATGCATAAAAGGATAAACATCACATGCAATCAATATAAGTGATATGATATGGCCATCATCATCTTGTGCTTTGTGATCTCCATCTCCGAAGCACCGTCATGATCACCATCGTCACCGGCGCGACACCTTGATCTCCATCGTAGCATCGTTGTCGTCTCGCCAATCTTATGCTTCCACGACTATCACTACCGCTTAGTAATAAAGTAAAGCATTACATCGCGATTGCATTGCATACAATAAAGCGACAACCATATGGCTCCTGCCAGTTGCCGATAACTCGGTTACAAAACATGATCATCTCATACAATAAAATCAGCATCATGCCTTGACCATATCACATCACAACATGCCCTGCAAAAACAAGTTAGACGTCCTCTACTTTGTTGTTGCAAGTTTTACGTGGCTGCTACGGGCTTAAGTAAGAACTCATCTCACCTACGCATCAAAACCACAACGATAGTTCGTCAAATAGACTCCGTTTTAACCTTCTCAAGGACCGGGCGTAGTCACACTTGGTTCAACTAAAGTTGGAGAGGCAGTCTTCCGCAAGCCATCTATGTGCAAAGCACGTCGAGGGAACCGGTCTCGCGTAAGAGTACGCGTAAGGTTGGTCTGGATCGTCTCGTCCAACAATACCGCCGAACCAAAGTATGACATGCTGGTAGGCAGTATGACTTGTATCGCCCACAACTCACTTGTGTTCTACTCGTGCATATAACATCAAACCATAAAAACCTAGGCTCTGATACCACTGTTGGGGAACGTAGTAATTTCGAAAATTTTCCTACGCACACGCAAGATCATGGTGATGCACAGCAACGAGAGGGGAGAGTGTTGTCTACGTACCAACGCAGACCGACTGCGGAAGCGATCACACAACGTAGAGGAAGTAGTCGTACGTCTTCTTCCCGATCCGACCGATCCAAGCACCGTTACTCCGGCACCTCCGAGTTCTTAGCACACGTTCAGCTCGATGACGATCCTCAGGCTCCGATCCAGCAAAGCGTCGAGGAAGAGTTCCGTCAGCACGACGGCGTGGTGACGATCTTGATGTACTACCGACGCAGGGCTTCGCCTAAGCACTACAACGGTATGATCGAGGTGGAATTTGGTGGCAGGGGGCACCGCACACGGCTAAGGAACGATCTCAAGGATCAACTTGTGTGTCTTGGGGTGCCCCCTGCCTCCGTATATAAAGGTTGGAGGGAGGGGGGCTGGCCGGCCAAAGAGGTGTAGGCGCAGGAGGAGTCCTACTCCTACCGGGAGTAGGACTCCCCCCTCCAATCCTAGTACAACTAGGAATCCTTTAAAGGAGAGAGAAAGAGAGGTGGCCGGCCCCTCTCCTAGTCCTAATAGGACTAGGGAGAGGGGGGAGGCGCAGCCCTATGTGGGCTGCCCTCTCACCTTTCCACTAAGGCCCATGTTGGCCCATTTGGCTCCCGGGGGGTTCCGGTAACCCTCCCGGTAATCCAGTAAAATCCCGATTTTACCCGGAACACTTCCGATGTCCAAACATAGGCTTCCAATATATCAATCTTTACGTCTCGACCATTTCGAGACTCCTCGTCATGTCCATGATCTCATCCGGGACTCCGAACAACCTTCGGTACATCAAAATGCATAAACTCATAATAACTGTCATCGTAACGTTAAGCGTGCGGACCCTACGGTTCGAGAACAATGTAGACATGACCGAGACACGTCTTCGGTCAATAACCAATAGCGGGACCTGGATGCCCATATTGGCTCCTACATATTCTACGAAGATCTTTATCGGTCAGACCGCATAACAACATACGTTGTTCCCTTTGTCATCGGTATGTTACTTGCCCGAGATTCGATCGTCGGTATCCAATACCTAGTTCAATCTCGTTACTGGCAAGTCTCTTTACTCGTTCCGTAATACATCATCTCATAACTAACATCTTAGTTATTATGCTTGCAAGGCTTATGTGATGTGTATTACCGAGAGGGCCCAGAGATACCTCTCCGACAATCGGAGTGACAAACCCTAATCTCGAAATACGCCAACCCAACATCTACCATTGGAGACACCTGTAGTACTCCTTTATAATCACCCAGTTACGTTGTGATGTTTGGTAGTACCCAAAGTGTTCCTCCGGTAAACGGGAGTTGCATAATCTCATAGTTATAGGAACATGTATAAGTCATGAAGAAAGCAATAGCAACATACTAAACGATCGGGTGCTAAGCTAATGGAATGGGTCATGTCAATCAGATCATTCAACTAATGATGTGACCTCGTTAATCAAATAACAACTCTTTGTTCATGGTTAGGAAACATAACCATCTTTGATTAACGAGCTAGTCAAGTAGAGGCACACTAGTGACACTCTATTGGTCTATGTATTCACACATGTATTATGTTTCCGGTTAATACAATTCTAGCATGAATAATAAACATTTATCATAATATAAGGAAATAAATAATAACTTTATTATTGCCTCTAGGGCATATTTCCTTCAGAGTAGCCCACCACTTTCAATTTCGGCGCATAACTGACATTGATTCTTGTTGGACCTTGTTGATCAACTACAAGTAATCTCTCAAGTGAAGGTGTGTCCTCAATGACCATATTGTGGTCCACCTTTTGTGATCTCTCGTTGCAGCACTAGCAACACACATAAATAGTCCAGAGAGTCCTGGAGGTGATGTGCAAGGTACTCGACCAATTCATCGCCTGAAGACGAAGGAACTAGAGTCCAGTACAGCCGTAGAGTAGGCGCTCCATGTCATCCTTTGGGATGCAGAGGATGATGAGCTCGAGGCACTTCATTCCTGGTAGAAAAAGAGCGGGTGCGTGATGTCTACTGCACAACTTTATTCTTGTAGACACGTATTGGGCCTCCAAGCGCAGAGTTTTGTAGAACAGGAGCAATTTTCCCTCAAGTGGATGACCTAAGGTTTATCAATCCGTGAGAGGTGTAGGATGAAGATGGTCTCTCTCAAACGACCCTGCAACCAAATACAAGAAATTTCTTGTGTCCCCAACACACCCTATACAATGGCAAATTGTATAGGTGCACTAGTTCGGCGAAGAGATGGTGATAAAAGTGTAATACAGATGGTAGAAATATATTTTGATAATCTGAATAAATAAAAATAGCAAGGTAGCAAATAGTAAATAGGCACAAAAATGGTATTTCAATGCTTAAAAACAAGGCCTAGGGTCCGTACTTTCACTAGTGCAATCTCTCAACAGTGCTAACATAGTTGGATCATATGATTATCCCTCAAAGTGCAATGAAGAATCACTCCCGAGTTCCTATTAGCGGAGAACAAAAGATAGAAATTGTTTGTAGGGTATGAGACTACCTCAAAGCTATTCTTTCTGTTTGATCTATTCAAGAGTCTGTACTAAAATAACACAAAGTTATTGTTTCTGTTCGATATATCCTAGAGTTCGTACTAGAATAACACCAAAGCAAATTCATATCCATAATACTCAATCCACACAAAGAACTATAAATAGACCCCAAAGTTTCCATCGGGGAAAAGATAATAAAAACATGCATCAACCCCTATGCATAGATTACCGCAATATCACTGCGGGAATCCGCGAGTTGAATGCCATAACATATATCAAGTGAATCAATAAGATACCCCAATTGTCACCTTAAGTATTCATACCACAAGACATATATCGCGTGTTCTTATCTCTGAATATTCAATCCGACAAGACAAAACTTCAAAGGGTAAAGATTCAATTCATCACAACAAGAGTATAGAGGGGAGAAACATCATATGATCCGACTATATTAACAAAACCCATGATATAGATCATGAGAGAGAGAGAGATTAAACACATAGCTACTGGTACAAACCCTCAGCCCCAAGGGTGGACTACCCCGTCCTCATCGTGGTGGCCGTCGGGATGATGAAGATGGCCACCGGAGATGATTCTCCCCTCCGGCAAGGTGCCGGAACGGGTCTAGATTGGTTTTCGGTGGCTATGGAGCCTTGCGGCGGTGGAACTTCTGATCTAGGTTAACCCCGAAGGGTTTCAGAATATTTGGGAATTTATAGTGCAAAGAAGGGGTACGGGAGGCCACCATGGTGGGCACAACCCACCTGGGTGCGCTAGGGGGCCCTGGCGTGCCCTGGTGGGTTGTGCCCCACTCGGGGCACCCCCAGGTGCTGCTCTGGCCCAATGGGTTCCTTCTGGTCCAAAAAAATCTCTGAAAAGTTTCGTGGTGTTTGGACTCTTTTTGATATTGATTTCCTACGATGTAAAAACAAGCAAAAATTAGCAACTGGCACTGGGTCAATAGGTTAGTCCCAAAAATGATATAAAGTTGCTATAAAATGATCGTAAAGCATCATCCCTTCCTCTTCAGGGAAATCCAACGCAGTACGATGCCCCACCCACCCACCCGCCCGCCGCCACGCTAAAACCCTAGTCCACTCACCGCCGACGATCTCTATGTCTGACCGTGAGATCACTCATTGGATCCGGCCATCGTGTTCGGCGTCGTCTGCCCCCTCTTTTGGTTGTCATCTCAATGGCGGTACATGCTTCCATCTCCCTAGGTTTGGATTTCTCTGCGGGGATGGACATGGCGCATGAGATCGGTCGCTTGTTCCACCGCATGGTCCATCCCACGGACCGATTTGGTCATTTCGTTATGGTGGCCTCTTTTGCACGGCATTCTTTCCGTTTGGATGAAGACAATGTGGGCTTGGCGCTTGAATCAGCCATTGGTGGATATTGTTCTGCTCTCAAGGTATCTCAACTGCATGATCATGTCTTCTCTTTCAATGTTTCGTGCAAAGAAGTTGGTTTTTTTATCTTGCGTCAAAGGAGTTTTGTCTACCCGCAATTCAAATGTTTCTTTCATCTTTGGGGTCATGGTGGCCCTGATTGGGTAAAGGAATTTAGGCTATGGCAATATGAATGTGATCAGGAGTGGACTTTAATCAGTCCATCTAAGAGGAGAGCTAGGTTAGGCTTGGAAGCCATGCAACATGTCCCGGGGAAATGTTTTCTCTGTTCTCAATCAGCTAGATCTAAGCATTCCAAGCATATTCAATTTGCCACGTTCATGCAATACCCGGCTAAAAAAGGTTATAATTATGGGCCTATGTCTGATGAGGTCAGAACTATCCGAGAGGAAGGTTACGTGGTCTCTGTTCATGAAGCTCTTCCTTCCACGTCGTCGGCATCTTCGCCGGTGACAGCTTCTCCGTCGTCGGCATCTTCGCTGCCGGCGTGCCCAATCATTCAGTTTGGATCATTACCGCCTTCCCCGCAGGGTTTATCCCATGCATGCGGTACGTCCGGATTCTCGGGCGGTCTATTGTTACCTGCCACGGCAAGTGCAGATCCACCCGTATTGCCTTCAGTTGCATCTTTGGGCCTTATCACGGCTTTGGGCTCTAGTGCCCAGCCCATATGCCTATTGGATGATGAAGTTGATAGCCCATCTTCGCCGGCAATTCAGTTTCCCTCTCCGAAAGAAATTGTTGATGATCTGCAGAGTTTTGATGAGATGATTAAGGATTTAGCCGCAAGTTATTGGGACTGCCAAAATTGTTTGGGCATGCACCACACGTCAGAGACTTGCACGAACCTGATACGGTGTAGAAATTGTTTTCGTTCTGGTCATATTAAAAAAGATTGCACCGGCCGTGCTCCTGACTTATCCATTTGGGTGCCCAAAGTCCCATCACCTAGCTTTGGAAATTGTGAGAGGAAGAAAAGTTACTCTACCTCTTCGGCCTCTTCGGTTTCCCAAGAGCAAACGCCTCAGCAGCAGAAAACCCCACCTCCTACTACTCCGCTGGCGTTGCCATCGACACACCCGCCGCCCCAAGCGACATATCACCAAGCAACACCAATCTCTGATCCTTGCCCGCCCCCTCCAATGGCGGTGTATGAGATCGATCCCTTCCGCTTCATCCCGGCTAGCTTCGACATTGTGGATGGTGGTGCGGATCATCTGCCGCGCACCTACTACACTCCGGCGATCCCTCCCCCCCGAACGCATGAGCAATACATGGTGGGAATCGTGGAGCTTGCACCCCCGGCTCATCTAGTTGGTGCTCATTGACAGCAGGTGCTCAACTTCTTAATCCAGACCATGCATGTTCCTGTCCGCTCTACTCAAACTTGGTACCAAGGAGTTGGTTTATTCGAGATGGAAGATCCCGTGGTCCGTGCCTCCTTCACTTCGCATCCGCCTTTTCCTTTGGGTTTAGATGAGGATGGTCAGGAGTTCTTTGTCAGGTTTATTTTGCATAACCAAGGAGAGGGTTTCAGAGCTCGACATGGACACAGGCAGGGTTGGTTGATGTTTATTGGCATACCTCTGGATTATCGTAATAAACAGTGCATTGCGGATATGGTTAGCACCTTTGGTCAGTTCCACTACTAGAATAGTACAGATCGTCGGAAGGTCAGGTCTTTGGTTCGCGCTTCGTTCCCTGACAACGCGCTGGTTCCACGCCCTGTTACTTTTAGGGAATTTGCCACTTGGGGCGGTACTCTAGTTTCTTGGACGGCCGGCTGCTATATCGTGGATGGTGACTTTGTGGATGCTTTGATTCCCGCCATTGAGGACCCAATGCCCCTGGATGGCAACCCACATCCTATGCCAAGGGCTAATGCTCCCCCTCAACCGTTCTGGGCCATGCCACCTTAGCCTGCTTTGGGTTGGAATGCGGTGCCCCCTGGCCATGAGTAAGGACACAATGATGCGCCAGGCTGGGGACATAACTTGAACAATGACGATGGTTGGGGCCCGTGGGAGGATGCTAACCAGCCTGACCAAGATCATGTACATGACCCAATCGTACAGGATCACAACTCCATGATCCTCAATCCTTCAATGAATTCTGACGATGATGCTGACATGGAAGAAGTTCAACCGCCTTTGGTCCATGTTCATCCAGCAGGCCCTCTAGATCCTATTAGTTTGGGCATTGTCAGGGTATTTTATGGGCCAGTTCTACCGCCAGCAATGATTTGGGAAAGATCCTTCAAGTCTTTGATGCCAGAGTTCTTCATAAAAAATGTTCCAAGCTGCCTGCCAGGTCTTTGCTTCCCACCCGTGCCTGTTAAGATGAGCTCCCCCCTTTTGGAGCAACACTGGCAATCCCTGGCCTACGGTAAGTCTGATTTTTGCACACAGCCACACTCCTCTGTTGTTCTTCAAGAGATACCAGATGATTTGCAGGACCCTGTCTCAAGCAATACATCATTCCCAGGATGACTTTCAGTTCACAACTGTCACTCCCTCGCCCTTGGTAAAGAGACCAAGACAAGCTCGTCGCTCCAAGCGAGATGTTCAGATTGTTGAGGAGTTGACCGATTTTTCTGTCAGAAGGATGACATGCAGCTGTGCAAAAAGGACTGGCATGAAGCCCACGTCTGCAATTCCTGTGAAGCCTACTCCTCTCCGTCGCCCAAGGCCGATAAGCTCAAGCTTGACGAGGAGGTAGGCCAAGACACTCCGCTGCCACCTCCGACACCCATCGCTACAATGCAAGCAATCGGTGCATTACTTGGGATCGCTCTGGAGGAGTTATCAGTGGAGAAGCTTATGGCTTCTCCTAAGCAAGCTCCACAAGACGACAGTTCTCATGATGAGTGATCTATAGAGTTATTTGCTGGGACCATGGATACACCTGGTCGTTTGTTCTTTTGGTTTACTTTTGTCTTATGTTGCTCTGAACTTGTCTGATGTGGCTGTGTGTTACTCTGCGACACTTATAGCTGAGCTGTTAAGCAGTGCAGTTCGACTCTATTGTCCTTTGTTAGTTATCTATGGAGACTACATCGTTTCGTAATTGGAATGTGTTGTGCTGGAATGTGCGTGGCCTGAACTCTGATGCTCGACAGCGTGACATTAGAGCTAAGATAGAGGAGAGTCACTGCTCCATAATTTGTTTGCAGGAAACTAAGTGTGAGCAGTTCGACATTAGGAAGATTTGGTCCTTCTGCCCTAGGCGTGTTGATCAATTTGCTTTCTCTCCTTCTGTGGGTGCTTCTGGTGGAATCTTGGTCATTTGGAATTCTATAGTATTTGAGGGGGAGCTAGTGGAAAGCCAGCACTTCAGTATTGTTGTTTCTTTTAAGTCTGTTCATAACTCAGAACGATGGACTCTGGTTTCTGTGTATGGTCCATGTGATGGTCAACCTAGAGACGATTTTGTGAGTTGGTTATATCACCTAACTATCCCCTTGGATGAGAATTGGTTGCTCCTTGGTGATTTTAACTTCATCCGCTCTCTAGATAACAGAAATCTGCCAGGAGGAGATATAAATGACATCTTTCTCTTTAATGAAATCATTGGCCATCTTGGACTTCTGGAATTGCCAATAAAGGGTAGAAGCTTTACTTGGTCCAATATGCAGCAAATCCCTCTCTTGGAATAGCTTGATTGTTTCTTCACATCCTCTGGTTGGATCTCTCACTACCCTAATACAATTGTCTTTCCTTTGGCAAAAACCTCATGGGATCACATGCCATGTGTGGTTTCAATCGACACTAAAATTCCCAAGTCCAAGATTTTTAGGTTTGAAAATTACTGGGTTGAAATGCCAGGGTTTATGGAGTGTGTCAAGAAATCTTGGGAGACCCCTGTTTTTTCTATCTCTCTGCATCCGCAGTTTTAACTAGGAAATTTAAACGCCTCAGGTATGACTTAAGAGTTTGGAGTAAAAACCTCTCTTACCTTAAGAAGTTAACTATGGAATGTAGTAAAGTTATTCTCTATTTTGATAAGTTGGAGGAGTTACGACCACTGGTTAGATCAGAGTTCAATTTCAGGAAAATAGTCAAGCTGCATTATGAGCATTTGTTGAAGCTCCACTATATCTATTGGAAGCAGAGGTGTACGATTAGGTACATCAAGGTGGGTGAAGAAAACTCAAAAAAATTCCATGCCATGGCATCTGAGCGCATGAGGAAAAACTCTATAGCTAGTCTGAAAACGCAGGGGATGGATGACCCTGTTTCTAATCATGATCAAATGGCGGGAATCCTCTGGGCTTCCTTCAAAAACCGAATGGGCCAGGCCCAGGACATTTCAATGGGCTATGATCTGGGCACACTCATCCAGCCTGTCCCTGGTTTGGAGGAATTGTCGCTTCCCTTCTCTGATGCTGAATTTAAAAAGGTCTTGCAGGAGCTGCCAACTGACAGGGCGCCAGGGCCTGATGGTTTTAATGGCATGTTTGTCAAGCGTCATTGGCCGATCATTGAGAAAGATTTCTTAAGTTTGATCAAACACTTTTATGAAGGGAAACTTTCTCTGGAAAACATTAATGGGTCTCTCATTACCCTTATCCCTAAGATGTTATCTCCTGAGGGACCGGATGATTTTAGGCCCATTTCTCTTACAAACACCTGCTTGAAGTTTCTCGCCAAGCTGCTGGCTAATAGGTTGCAAAGGGTGATTCTAAACTGCATCCATAAGAATCAGTATGGTTTTCTTAAGGGTAGAGCAATCCAGGACTGTCTGGCTTGGAGTTTTGAGTATATACATCAATGCAAACAGTCCAAGAGGCCTATTGTTATTCTGAAATTAGATTTTGCCAAGGCTTTTGATACTGTTAATCATGAGGTTATTTTGCTGATGCTCAAACACAAAGGTTTTGATGATAAATGGATTGGATGGATCAAAGAGATCCTTTCTACAGGGTCTTCTTCTGTGTTGCTAAATGTGGGGTCAGACAAGGGGATCCTTTATCACCTCTTCTATTTGTAATTGCAGCTGACCTTTTACAATCTGTGATTAATCAAATGTTGACACAGGGTGTCTTATCACTCCCAATCCCCACCCATGACCAGGAGTTTCCCATTATACAGTATGCTGATGATACTGTTATCTTTCTGTCAGCTAGAGATGAGGAGTTGGTGGCTCTCAAGAACATGCTGCTCACCTTTCAACAATCTACTGATCTCAAGGTCAATTTTGCAAAGTCCTCAATGATCCCACTCAACATTGATGAAGGTGAAGCAATTCGGTTAGCTGCTCTGTTTGGCTGCAGGATTGGCCAACTCCCTTTTACATATCTAAGGCTGCCCCTTGGAACCACTAGACCTAGGATTGTTGATCTCATGCCTTTAGTGGATACTTTGGAGAGACGTTTGACTGCTAGCTCATGCATGCTCAATCAAGGATCACGCTTACAGCTCCTAACTTCGGTCCTGACTTCCATGCCAATTTACTTTCTTTGTAGCTTGCAAATCCCTCATGGTATTATCAAACAGTTGGACAGAATCTTCAGACAATGCCTCTGGAGGGGGAGTTCTGATGCTCCAAAGCAATCTTTGGCTGCTTGGGATCTAGTTTGTCGGCCAAAAGATAAAGGAGGTCTTGGGGTGATTAACTTAAACATCCAAAACAGAGGGCTACTACTCAAGCATTTGCATAAGTTCTATAATAAGGTTGACATACCATGGGTGTCCCTCATCTAGAACAGTTATTATGCTGATGGTGTCCCACATGCTACAACCCCAGTGGGGTCCTTTTGGTGGAGAGATATCCTCAAGCTCCATGATGCATACACACCTATTGCCTCAGTGCACATCAACATGGGTGACTCTGCTCTGTTCTGGACTGATGCTTGGCATATTGGTGGATCTTCTAGACCTTTATGTTGGAGACTGCCAAGGTTATTTTCCTTTGTTAACAATGACAAGGTTTCAGTGCATGAATTCCTCATATCACAGGATATTATTTCAATGTTCTTCTTGCCATTGTCTCATGAGGCTGCTCAGGAGTTGCATGTGCTAGAGGATTGGATAATGGCCTTGGACAGGGACACTGACATACCGGATGTTTGGGTCTGGCCGGGCAAATCTAGTGCATTCTCAGCCAAGAGTTTCTACACCTTAATGCACTCACATTTGCCCACAATTCAACCATGTAAATGGTTGTGGAAAAGAAGATGCACATTGAAGATCAAAGTCTTTGGCTGGTTACTTTTCTTTGACAGGCTTAACACCAAGGACCTCCTGATCCGCAGGCACTGGAGATCCCCTTTGGATGATAATCTTTGTATTATTTGTTAGGAACTCCCATATGAGGATAGGCTGCATTTGTTCTTCAACTGCAATTTCAGTCGGAGGGTTTGGAACTATCTTTCTATTGATTGGTCAAGAGGTCCAGACATTTTGCAATGTATCCAAGATGCTAGATCAACTTTCAGGCATACTTTCTTGTTTGAAGTAATGCTGACAGCTGCCTGGAACATTTGGATCCTCGGGAATGGAAGAACTTTTAGAGGGGAGAGAGCTACTTTTGCTGCTTGGAGGTCTAACTTTGTACATGATCTCACACTTCTATCTCATAGGCTCAAGGAGGATAGTAGCATCAAGCTTAAAGCTTGGATAAATGCTTTAGTCTAATTAGTCCAGGTAGGTTGATGTACTCTGGTTCTTTAGCTTTCTAGACTAGTTTCTTAGCTCTTGTATATATTCCTTTTGTACTTTTGTACAGTTATTTCATTTTAATAAAGGGTTGTGGGGATTTGCCTCACAGTAAATATTCAAAAAAATGATCGTAAAACACCCAAGAATGATAAAATAACAACATGAATACTTCATAAATTATAGATACGTTGGAGACGTATCTGCATCCCCAAGCTTAATTCCTACTCGTCCTCGAGTAGTTAAATGATAAAACAAATAATTTATGAAGTGTGAATGCTAGCAAAGTGCATAAGTTTGATCAATGATAATTTTGATCACTTTTCCTAGCATCATAACATCAATTATTTCTTATGAAACCTCTCATGTTATAGTAGCAACCAATTCACATGTTAAGGTTCAAACAATGAATTTTCTTGAAACTCAACAACCTATGTTCTTAGTCACCAAGCAATTGCAATTCAAATTATTCAACAAAGTTTAAGTAAGAGCTCCACATACTCAACCATCATATGGTCTTCTATGATTGCTAACACTCACCGCGTACACATGAGCAAAATATTTCAACCACACACATAGAAAGATAGGGGCTTATTGTTTTGGCTCCCAATGTATTCACCTCAAGGGTGATGTCAACAATAATAACTCATGCTACCCATATTCAACCGGACATAAGTGCCTAGATATTTCTTCACCACATGATGCTTACCAAAATAAAAAATAAGAAGGAATACTTTGACTCTTTGCATAAAAGTAAATACTGAAAAGTAAACGATAGGGAAGTAGGATTTGTAGAGGTGCCAGAGCCCAAAGCAAAAATTGAGAGATAAAAACATTTTGAGAGCCATGCTTTTCCCACCAATGAAAACGACTTAGAGCTCCCAACACTTTCCATGCTAGATATATCATAGGCAGTTCCCAAACAGAAAATAAAGTTTATTCTTTTTTCTACCATACTTTCATCTTCCATGGCTAACCGTATCCACGGGTTCCCTTCATACCAACACTTTCCAAAGAATTTATTATTGGACAACATAAAGTAAATTCATTTTTCATTTAGGGACTTGGCATCCCTAATACGTTTGCCTTACTCTCATGCAATGACAAGTGAATAATCACTCATCGTGAGAATAACACATCTAGCATGGAAAATATTGGCCACCCCTCACCGCCTCGCGAGTAGTACAATCACACAAAAGAGAAATTTATTTTGAAAATTAGAGATGGCACATACAAATTTGCTTAGAACGGCAAAAGAATACCGCATATAGGTAGGTATGGTGGACTCTTGAAAATAAGATTTGGGTTTAAGGGTTTTTGGATGCACAAGTAGTATTTATACTTGGTGATGAATTTTTGGCTAGCAAAGATGGGGGCAGGCACCACATGTTGAAGGATCTATGACAATATAACTTCTATGTGAATATGAACAAACATGAACCATTACGTTATCTTCCTTTTCCAATGTCAACAATTTTGGCATATAATATTTTGATGGGGCTCACAATCACAAAATATTTCCATGATAGTGTATTTATATGTGAATGTTCTCTTCCTTATACTAACTATTCGTGAATTGCTCGTATGACCAATATTGTGATTGTCAAGCCTGAAAAGATTTCACTTTCTAAACCCAATGTGAAGCTACCACAAGGCATGATATGATTTCAACTTCATGATATTCAGTTTATTCAACAATTTACTGATAGGATATAAGTGAAGCACAAGAGTAAATGACATATGAAAGAGCTTCGTTGACGGGATGTGAATACTGCTTACTTATCCTTCCTGGCAACTATTTGAGGACTCTATTTTATTTAAAAACTTATAGATCTAAGTACTTTACTAAAACATCAAGAAAAAGAAAACAAAATGACATTCCAAAAATATACACATCATGTGAAGAAGCAAAAACATAGGCTCAACCGATACTAACCGATAATTGTTGAAGAACAAAGGTGGGATGCCAACCGGGGCATCCCTAGGCTTAGATGCTTGAGACTTCTTGAAATATTATCTAGGGGTGCCTTGGGCATCCCCAAGCTTGAGCTTTTTTGTCTCCTTAATTCTTCTCATATCATGGTTTTCCTAAATCTCAAAAGCTTCATCCACACAAAACTCAACAAGAACTCGTGAGTTAAGTTAGTATAAACCAATGAAAAAACCTTATCATTCTCTACTGTAGCAAACCACTAAAATTATTATTCAACATTGCATACTAAATTTCTCTACATATTTAAGACTCCTATCCTCAAATAGGATCATTAAACAAGCAAACATATGCAAACAATGCAAACATAACAGCAATCTGCCAAAATAGTATAGTCTATAAATAATGCAAGAGTATCAATACTTATTTAACTCCAAACATTATGAAAATTTACCATGCTGTAGAAAATTTATGAGAGCTCATTTTTAAAAAAAATTCAACATTTTATCACATTCTGACTTCTCTAGGGAATTTTTGCAACAGCGTTAAACTTTCTGTTTTAAAACAACAACATGTATATTTGCAAAATAAGCATTGCAAAGGCTATCATTGCCACTTTTATTGAAATAAAAGGTGCAAAACATTATTATAAATAACAGAAAGCAAACCCTAACAAAATAAATTGACACTCCAAGCAAAACACATATCATGTGACGAATGAAAACATAGCTCCAAGTGAGGTTACAGATAATGTTGAAGACGAAAGAGGGGATGCCTTCCGAGGCATCCCCAAGCTTACTTGCTTGGATCTTCCTTGAATATTTCCTTGGGGGTGCCTTTGGCACCCCCAATCTTAGGTTCTTGTCACTCCTTATTCTCCTCATATCGACATCTCACCCAAAACTTGAAAACTTAAATCACACAAAACTTAACGGAACTTGGTGAGATAGGTTAGTATGATAAAGAGCAAACCATTTCACTTTGGTACTGTCAAAGACAAGATTCATAATTGTTCTCACACAATGCTTACTGTAGCATATCATTTCTACAATTTCTATTAAGCAATATAAGCCATAGAAACTAGAAAACAAGCAAACTATGCATTGAAAACAGATTTTGTCAAAAACAGAACATTCTGTAGTAATATGTACTCAAACCATACTTCTACTACTCCAAAAATTCTTAAAAATTAGGACCACGTGGGAAATTTGTATATTAATCTTATCCCAAAAGAATCAGCATTTTATCATGATTATGTTAAAAACAATAATTATTTTCGTGAGTGCAAAAGTTTCTGTTTTTCAGCAAGATCAAAGTAACTAACACCCAACAAGATCCCAAAGGCTTTACTTGGCACTTTATTGAAACAAAAGCTATAAAACATGATTACTACAGTAGCATAATCATGTGAACACACAAAAACAGTAGGTAAAAGTGTTGGGTTGTCTCCAAACAAGCGCTTTTCTTTAATGCCTTTTAGCTAGGCATGATGATTTCAATGATGCTCGCATAAAAGATAAGAATTGAAACACAAAGAGAGCATCATGAAGCACATGGAAAGCACATTTAAGTCTAACCCACTTCATATGAATAGGGATTTTGTGATCAAACAACTTATGGGAACAAGAATCAACTAGCATAGGAAGTCAAAACAAGCATAACTTCAAAATTTTCAACAGATAGAGAGGAAACTTGATATTATTGCAATTCATACAAGCATAAGTTCCTCCCTCATAATAATTTTTAGTAGCATCATGAATGAATTCAACAATACAACCATCACATAAAGTATTTTTTTCATGATCCACAAACATAGAAATTTTCTTACTCTCCACATAAGAAAATTTATTCTCATGAATAGTAGTGGGAGCAAATTCAACAAAATAACTATCATGCGATTGAAAACTAAAATCATGATGACAAGTTTCATGATTATCATTATTCAATATATCATACATGTCATCACCATAATTATCATATATAGGAGGCATGCAATCATCATAATAAATTTTCTCATCAAAACTTGGGGGACTAAATATCATATTCATCAAATATAGCACCCCCAAGCTTATGGCTTTGCATATCATTGGCATCATGGATATTCAAAGAATTCATACTAATAACATTGCAATCATGCTCATCATTCAAATATTTTGTGCCAAACATTTTATTGACTTCTTCTTCTAACAATTGAGCACAATTTTCCGATCCATCATTTTCAAGAAAGATATTATAAAGATGATCAATAATATGATGCAACCTCAATTCCATTTTATGTAGTTTTCTTTTATAAAACAAACTAGTGATAAAACAAGAAACTAAAAGATTAAATTGCAAGATCTAAAGAAATACCTTCAAGCACTCACCTCCCTGGCAACGGTGCCAGAAAATAGCTCAAGAAACAATATCCTGGGTACCCATAATGCTGGCAAGATGCGTAGCAAGCTTATTAACTTTCTCTTGTTTGCCGCTTAAATCCTCCAGCACTTGCTATTGCACCAGAAAGTATGCATCTGAATTATGCAGGGACTTCCTCAGTCCTTCGGCTTCCTGTCGCATAACATCTGATCGATGTCTTTCAACTTGAAGTTGAGACTCAAGAAGCCGAACTGATTCAGGCAGCGAGTTTGAAGAGCTGGTGCCAGCAGTAGTAGCCAGTAACTCGAACACTACATCAAGACAGGACTTTGGGGTTGTCTCAGTGTCTTCAATATAGTTTTTACCAGCTTTCTTGGAGACCAACAGGGATGTCTCACTATCTTGAACCTTATCTGCATTACTTCCTGTACCATTGCATAACGGGTTACTCTTCGCTAATATTTTATCCGCATTCTAAAAGAGAAACAAACAAACACATCACAGGTTTACAATGTAGTATATGAAACTCGTTTTGGTAAACCAGTTCAGTAGTAAGGTGGACAGGATAACAACATGAAACAAACATATATTTATGTAGTATGGTCACTGTATGGTCTATATCGTTCTAGTTTATGTTGCCAAATCAAGATAGATACAGTTCGAATCATATCTATTTAAGACAAAGCAGCTTAGACAGAATATAAGTGTGGGAAACTACACAACAATAACAACACTTGTAAGGTGCATGGCATGAGAATATAACTGTTTATTCAATTGAAACTGAAATCAACATAGAGCAAGTTACAACAGCAAACACGTTAAAGAAATAGGTTTAAAACATACCTGTTGCGCCATTGGAGTTTCAATTGCATCCTTCAAATTTGAAATTAGTTGGTATGAGTAAATACAGTGATGCAAGAGTAAAGTACCATAGCTACGGAACCTGACGTGAGAACAATTCTTCTTCTGCTTTAAGCATTGACTTGGGTTTCTGAGTGGTTGTCCTCATGCTTTGGGCACTGCAGTTGCCTTACTAACTTCTCGTGTTTGGGTGCTTTGTGGTGGAGACGGTGCTGTGTCAACGGGAACTGGGTTACTATCTGCTGGGGTTGGGGTTAGAAGGGGTGTAGCTGGTTCTCTGTCCAACTGGGTAGTGGTACAATCTGCGTGAGTCTGGGTTATGTGTGGTGGGGCTGGTTCTTGGGCAAGCACAACCGTGGTTCTATCTCCATCGACATGTAGCATGATCTTTTCTGAAGACCGTGTTTTTACTCCCACAGATACTGCCATCACCCCCTCCAATTGAAATGGCTGATAAACAAGAAAAGTAATTGAATGTACATACATTGTAAGATAGACAGGTGCAATGGATAGTAGGGAAGAAAACAGGGCATGAAATAATTCACATTTATGTTTTCTAACCAAACAGAATAGCACGACATAATTTCACATATATGATGGCTAATTAAACAGGATAGCATGACACAATTTCACATGTATGATGGCTAACTAAACAGGATAGAATGACACACTTCAAAATATGACGACTATGTAAACAGGATGACATGATATAACTATACGATGTATCTATTAAAGTGGTTGGCATGCCATAAATCACAAACATGCCGCCGATGGAAACATGATGGCATGATATAATTCACGGATAGAATGTCATAATTCAAAATATGATGACTATGTGAACAGGATGAGATGATATAACTATATTATGTCTTTAGAAAATGGGTTGGCATGGCATAATTCAGATACATGCTGTCTATGTAAACATCATGGCATGATATAATTCAAATATATGATTTATATACTAAGGAAGTGAGCAGAGGGCAATTGCATATATGATGTGTCAACTAAGGAGATGGCATTAAATATCGTGTTATGATGGAAAAATTAAGCATTGCAATACAACATATGCATGATATGAGTAATATAACCCTGCCAAGTTTGAGCATACACCTTAGGGGGATAATAGGACTGGTCATCTGCCTCTGAATCCTCCTCTGAAGAGCTATCTGTAACCAGCAAGATATCTGCTTCACCAGGTTGCATTGTCTGCTCTGAAGACCTTGTTTTCACTCCAGATTTCTCCATCACCAATTCAAATGGCTGATGCACAGGAAGAGCAGTTGAATATACAAACATTGTCGACAAAATCAATGAGAAATACAAAAAAAGGACGACATGATATAATTCACATATATGACACTTGGCTAAACAACATGGCATTGCATAATTCACATATATAATGTCTTGCAACAAGATGGCATTGCATAATTCACATATATGGTAATTAGACACTAAACAAGTGGCATTCACACAAAGCATGTCTAAACTAAGCAAATGATGTAGAAATGCAAGATACCATACGCACGATATGAGCATCATAACCCTACCAAGTTAGAGCATGCACCTCAGGGGGGGGGGGTAGGACTGGTCATCTGTCTCTGAATCCTCCTCTGAGGAGCTATCTATAACCAGCAAGACATGCGCTTCGTCAGATAGCAGTGTCTGCTCTGAAGACCTTGTTTCCACTACGGATTTTTTCCATGACCATGTCGAATGGCTAATGCACATGAAGAGTAATTGAATGTACTAAAATTGTTGACAAATTTAACACGTAATAAAAAAATGATGTCATGATATAATTCACATATAAGATAACTGGCTAACCAGGGTGGCATTGCAAAACTCACATATATGATGCCTGGCTAAACAAGATCGCATTGAATGATTCACATATACGATAAAGAAACTAAACAAATGGCATTAACACAAAGCATGTCTAAACTAAGAAGATGACATCTTTGATGTATACACTAAGCAATGCAAGGCACCATATGCATGATATTACCAACATCAGCATGCCAAGTTAGAGTGAAGAGCTCATGGGGTAAATAGGAGTGGTCTTCTGCTTCTGAATCCCCCTCAGAATAGTTATCTTCCTGTCACAACCCTAGAGTTTGCTTGTAACTAGTGGCATTGCATCCATGCATCATGTTTAAATTTCATGAAACTTGAAATGGGGATTGTTGAAACCCTATCACCAAATGAATTTAACTAGGCTCAATAAAAATATTTTCAGAGATCCCAAAATATCCTTTGAAAATGTCCATGATTTTTGATAAAGGTGAAAACCTCTGCCAAAAATGATGAATATATTTCCAGGACATTCTGGATCTTTGAATTAACTCATATCATATTTGAATTGGAACATTTAAATGCTGTAATAACTCTGAAACTAGTTTTGTGTTGTTGGAAATAATCCAAACACTACCCACAATTATTTTCAGGATTTTACAAAGTGGATTAGTATTTTTACTAATTCAAGACAGAATAAAAGAAATAGAAAACTGAAATAAAAGAGAGAAAAGGAATCGTACCTGGCCTCACCGGTGCAGCCAACCAACCGGCCCAACACTGGGCAAAGCCAGCCCAACCCACCAGGGGCTCCTCCTGTCGTCTTCCTCCCCTCACCCCAAAGCTGCTGCTATTGCCGCGAGAGAGCGTCCGCACAGGCCGCAGGCTCCAGCTCCTGCTTGCCACCTCCAGCCTCTCCCTCGCGCCTGGAGACGCCTAGAGACGCCTGACCTCTCTAGCCCTCGCCTGCAACCTCTCCCCTCCCCTCTGCTCTATCTCCCATGGCCGACAAAACAAGCCGGAGCGCACCGACGCCGTTCGCCGCGGCCACAACCACTCCCTTTCTCCCTCTCCACGACCCCGAGCTCTGCATCTTCGCCCTCCTCGTCCATGCCGAGCCAAACAACCAGGGGAGCACCGCATCGCCGTCCCGGACGTCTTCTTCAACCTCGGTGCCGGCGATCCCTGCCGCTTGATTCGTCACCATCAGGCTGTCCCCGAGCCTGCTGAGACCGCCGTCCGACTCCCTGTGAGCTTCGCCGTCATTACCCGCTCTTCCCCGCATCATTTCCTTGCCGTAGCACCATTCCCGCCGTCACCGAAGCTCGCCGCTGTTGCGCTTCGTCGCCACCGTGGCTAGAGCAAACATAGCTCGAAGCCGAGCACACCGCTGTGCTCAGCGTGGCTCCAGGAGCCCGTAGCGCCCACCAGCTCCTCCCCACGTGCCCCCTAGCTCCAACCCGAGCATGCCGTAGCTCCGACCGCCACCCAAGTGGTCGCCACCGTAGTTCCCGATCTCTCCTCACCCAACGGCCTGCTCCGTTGGATGCGGTGCACGTCCAGCAACCCGTAGGGCCAAACTGCGAGCCCAATGGTCGCCGGATGGCAAAACCCGACGCCTCCGCCGTGTGGAATGGTTGCCGCCGGCCAGATTCCGGCGAGGCCGACGTGGCGACATCATTAGTTGCTAATGAGCCCATTAATGACCCCTCTAGAGCCACTAATGTGTGGGACCCTGTGACTAATGAAGTTACTCTAATTTTGTGTTAAGATTAGTACTAATATGTGTGAACCCCACGTGTCAGCTTTGACTTTGCTCAAGTCAACGTTGACTGGTCCCACCTGTCATCCACACAAACCAGCCCAGTGTCACTGACGTATGGACCCCACACGTCAGGTTTGACCCGGGGCAGTTCTATTGACCTGCTAAGGTCAGCATGACGCAGTGCTGACGCAATAATCTATTTTCTGGGTTTAATTTAATCCAGGAAATTCCAGAAAATGTTTTAAACTTCTAAAAATCATATAAAATCAACCGTAACTCCAAATGAAATATTTTTTTATGAAAAATTATCAGAAAAATCCAAAGGATCTGAATATGGTATTTTCATGCATGTTTGAACAAGTTAACCTCACTGGATAGGACAATTCATGATTATGGAATAAATGGTAATTGGTTTTGGAGTTGGAATTTGCTATAGGTTTGAATTCCGCTTCAATGAACATGACTAACTGTTGCACTAGGTCAATTCAGTACCTTAATATGACATATCATTCATATGTATGTGCATTGCATTGATTGCGGTTCCTTTTGTGTTTGCCGGTGGTTGTTCCCTCTCGGTAGACGTTCGTTCCGACGATGAGTTCGATGACACCGATGAAGAGTTATATCATATTCAGAAGTGCCAGGCAAGCAAAACCCCCTTGTTCATTCTGATACAATCCCACTCTCTCGCTCCTGCTCTCTTTTACTACATTAGGACAACAACGATTCAACTGTTACATGCTGCGGTAGTTGAACCCCTTTCCCCTGCATGACCTGCCATTGCCACAATAAATAGATGAAACCCACTAGCATGAGTAGGAATTGTTTGATCCCTGATGTGCCTACTCATTCATGCTTGTTTGTCATGCCTGCTATTGCTTAGAGTTGAGTCAGGTCTGATTCATCGAGAATGAATTGGAAAGTTGTGAACATGCCCTACTGTGTGTGAGCTAAGTGTGTGAACACGATTTGGTAAAGGTAGCGGTGAGAGGCCATGTAGGAGTACATGGTGGGTTGTCTCATTGAAACCGTTCTTAGGAACTGAGTTCTGTGTTTGTGATCCATGAAACAATTACTACCACGCATTGGGCCCGAAACCAATGGACCCTCTCGGCTTCTTGATCACCCTTGTCCTCTGTCCAGGAGTTGCAACTAGTTTCTTGTGTTTATAGGATATGTGTTGGTGGCCGTGCGTAGCGCTGACCCTAGGGGTGGGCTATGATGCGGTAGATACACCGTGGCCAGGCATGCCGGGCGCCCGTTTGGTGTCTCGGAACCCTGTACACATCGTCCGGGGCCGTATGTGGAAACCTCGGCCGGACTCCCTGTGGATGGAACCTTGATAGGCGATAAACCTGGACTAGAGACTTGAGTGTTTAGGTAGGCCGTGGCCGACACCCTCGTTGCGCTTCCGCTTGAAGGTTGCCGAGTACATGTCGTGTAAACGACGGTAAGTGGTGAGAGCGTGTGTGAAGAAGTACACCCCTGCAGGGTTAACATCATCTATTCGAATAGCCGTGTCCGCGGTAATGGACTTCTGGGTTGCCTATAACAGTTCATAGACAAGTGAAAGTGGATACTCTAAAACTCGCAAGATAAGTGTGAGTGCTATGGATGGCGTTCTCGTAGGGAGACGGGAGCGGATCCATAGTGGTGTATTGAATGGTGAATATGTGGACTCGTGTGCGCCACCTCAAAAGAGTTACTTGCAGTCGTAGTTTAAGATAGCCACCGAGTCAAAGCTGGCTTGCTGCAGTTAAACTCCACCACCCCTATTGATACTGATGCATATGTAGCTAGTTCTGATGTAAGTCTTGCTGAGTACTTTTGTACTCACGTTTTCTTAATTTATGTTTTGCAGAGAGACTTCAGTCTCGCTAGTAGTTTCGCATGGACTTCGACGTTTAGCTTGATACCTCAGATACGATCTTGTGCCCTCGGTAGGATCTGGTAGATAGTCAGGCTTCTCAGGCTTTTTCTTTTGTAGATGTCTGTACTCAGACATATTAAGCTTCCGCCTGTGCTTTGTCTGGTATGCTCTGAATGTTGGGTCATGAGACCCATGTTTGTAATATCTGGCTCTTCGGAGCCTAATGAATAATACTTGAGTTGTAGAGTTTTGTTGTGATGCCATGTTGTATTTGCACATATCGAGCATATTGTGTATATGATTGAAATGCTTGGTATGTGTGGGATCCGACAATCGAGTTGTTTATCCTTGACAGCCTCTCTTATGGGGAAATGTAGTCTAGTGCTCCTTGAGCCATAGTAGTCCGCTACAGCCCAGTTCACCGGAGTCCTGCTAGCCCAGCACTAGTGCTCAGAACACTTGACTAGCCGGCATGTGTTTCACTTCGTTCCTATGTCTGTCCCTTCGGGGAAATGTCACGCGGTGACTTCCGGAGTCCTGCCTAGCCTGCTACAGCCCGGGTTACCCGGAGTCCTATTAGCCCAGTGCTACAGTCCGGATTCACACGCTGTTGACCGACATGCTCGATGTGATTCATGTATGCCTGTCTCCATAGGTCTGTGCCACTTTGGGTTCCCCACTAGCCATGTCGACCCGGGTTCTCTGTCATATGGATGCTAGAGACACTATCATATACGTGAGCCAAAAGGCGCAAACGGTCCCGGGCCATGGTAAGACGACACCCGTGGGGATACTATGCGTGAGGCCGTAATGTGATATGAGGTGTTACCGACTAGATCGATGTGACTTGGAATCGGGGTCCTGACAGCTTTGGTATCAAAGCCTGACTGCCTGTAGGATTACCAAGCCAAACTGGTCGAAGTTGAGTCTAGAAATGCTTTAGTTATGTAAGGGAATTGATTGTAGAAGGGAACGTCAGGCTCTTTTTACTCCTTTACCCTATGCCCTTCTGATCTGAGTAAACCTCTTCTTTTCTACCGGGATTAAGAATTATGCCTTCTCATCTATCTATTAGGATGACGTGCTTCTAATCCTTAGACTTATAGAATTAATAGTTCAAGCCTCAGTTCTGTTCCTACTACTTCCGTATGTTGATAGTTGATCTCAGAACCTTGATATTGTGTTGTTGAGTGGTTATGCCACCATTTTTGTAGGATGTCTCAAATCTTTTGAGCATTTACAGCCATTATGCTGTCCGAGTCATCCCAGGTTTCTAAATAGTCTGGTGCATTTGCAAATCCTTTCTTCCCGTTTCTGATATCCTTTTGGGCCAGATTAACCACACTAATCGGTGAGTTGAGGCACTCTGTTGCCTCGACATATAGGTTGGAGCTAGTATGACGACCCTAGGTGTTTTAGAGGATCACCTAGTAATCTAGCCATGTCTTGTGTTCCCAGTGTGATGATTTTGGCCATCATTCTCGAAAGCATCCCGTGATGCCATTTAGTTAGTAGGTATTCTATTCCTGGGTTTGAACCCGAGATTCACTCCAGTCACCTCTTGTTGATAGTGTTTGCTCGTTCCTTTAGGATATTAGTAACCTTGCGACAGTCCTCGAGGTCTGTGGTATATCCTTCTTCCAATACCATGAACCAATATGGCAAAAGCCTTTGAACCAAAAGATCACAATAAGAGTGCTCTTGATGAGTTCTCCATTCTGCATTGTGAATCTGCCAGTCCTACCTTTCTGCATGGGTTGTCCGGAAGAAATGTTGAGTTTTGCTCGACATACTAATCTATGCATCCACAACTCAGAAAGTTGTATGTTCCTTGAGTTGCTCCTCTTCAGTTGTATTCCGACCATCCTCTATTAGTTGATAGCCAAGAGTATGCGTGCATTCGTCCAACGATGCCTATTATTCTTGTGGTCCGTTAAGCCATTCTATTTCAGGTGACTAGGAGAAACAAACTCCAGTACCTCATCCATATCCAGGATTGGGTCAAAGTAGTTGTGTTCTGCAGATCAAATGCCAACCCAGCTTTTGCTCTGTTCTACCCTGGAGTATTACCCCCTTTATGTCAGGATTTTCATGAGAATTGCACCATCTCTCATGGATTCTTGACGCAGTGATACTTCTTGCCATCATTTTTCATTCCTCGGTCCCGTGTTGTCGCACCAGAATGCCGGAAAGTGAACCATGATGTGTGAAATCAATACTCCTAGCAACCGTGTTGCTTGGTAGTTAATGGACACTAATATCATTCTTAGTGTGTTGGTTATCGAAACACTATTCTAGGATTGATCGTGCTACCTTGTTTTTATTTCTGGTGCACTCTTCGATCTTTGAATTAGAATTGAATCCCTTACCCTTCTGATCATGTCATCTTGCCTCGAAAGCAAGATTGTTCTCGAGCATAGTAACATATCGGTTGTTCGTGATGTTCCGAATATCTTCTCGGAAGTATTACCAGGTTGACACCTGACCGCTATGTTGAGTTCGTGATCGTGCTGGTTTTACTCCAAACCACCCATTCTCCAAGAATCTATGTTGAGTACCCCTGAGCTAGTTGGTTAAGCTAAACAACAACTTGGAGAGTTGGAAGATAAAAGCTTGTCTGACTTAGTTCGTGTCAAGGGATATCTTTTGTGTGTGTGTTGAAGAAAGATGATATCTTCATTGATTGATCCTCGTGATCAGTTGTTGGATCTATTGTCTTGTCCAAAACTTTGTTTTGAGTGTGGGCTATCCTCAAATCAAACCAGAACCAACGATGTTTGTAATGTTGTCTTACTTGTGGTTGACTCCTCGAGCATACACCATTACATCTTTGGTATGACCAATACTATCACATTGTTCACATAGTGGTGGAAGTCCAGTGATATGGAAATTCCGATGAGTTGCTGTTGAGCCCATTAGCGGCATTTTGTATCCTCCATGATTTGTGTTGAACATCCAGCTAGTGTTGTAAACTTGTGTAAGCATTTTCTTCACGCCCTGTTCATGAAGTATATGTTTGGATGAAAGAAGTGACTTCCTTTGATTCACGTGCATTTGATGTAAGTTGCCGCCGTGAATTCGGGTAAGTTTGTTTTGCTTCCTCTGGAATCATCCCAAGTCAGTCATGCACGTGCGAAGTATTCTATGGTCTGATAGACTGATCATCTTCATTCCATACGTGTCCCTAGCACACCAAGCCACTGATTGACTTGTTCAAGGAGAAGAAGTTCTCCATAAGAGCTAATCATATGACTTATGCAAGGACTTAGATATCCTTGATGATGGTTCCCAACCAGGACTCGGTAGTGTTTCATTGTAAGACCACCATGTGGTCATGCTTTTCTGGGACAACGTGTTCACATGTGTTTAGCAGAACCAGCTCATGTTTTGGAGCTTACTACCATAGTCCATTTCCTGAGAATCTCGCAATGTCATCTCGTCGATTTGTGTTGCAAACTTTCATTTCTTTCTAGACTCGATGAGTCTGTAATATCCTGACACCAACCAGATCTGAATCTCAGGCAGATGTGATGGTTGGGACATTTTCCCAAGAGCTATGATATTGGTCTCTCTGTAACTCGGTAAAGTGGATGTCGTGGCCAACACACCCAGCCGGAAGACCTATTATTGTAGTATCTTGATTGAGTAAGTTGGCCACCTCCCCATAAGGATTACGTAGGATTTACTCCAATAGTTATTCCCTATGGATTCCTGAGCTCCCGGAGTCCGACCTGCTACTTGATGTTCTAGATACCAAACCATTTCAATGAATAGGTTAGGCTAGCACATCAAGGAGAACATTAGAAGCGGAGCGCTAAATGTCTCTCGGTCGATCATCCAGATTTTGATCCCTTGGCCTCGCTAAGGTAAAATCTGAGAAAGTGTTATCTTTCTTTGCATCTGCATCTTTCACCATTATTCATCATGGTAGCATGTTGTGTTGCCAGGATCCTTGACACGGATATTGGTAAAACCTTGATGAATACGGAAATGCTCAAGTTCTTGAGAGCACGCGTAAGCACTAGGATTTATCGTCGGCATTAACTGGGATCCGTTCTGAGTTTCTTCGATTATGCCATAACCTTTCAAACAGTGGAATCTCTCTCTACTGTTGGGTTTCTCCCCAGTTACTAGAATCATTCCCAGCATTTGCATTTTGTTCCCAGCTTGCACCGCCATTGTGTCATCCTACTACGGACTACCCTTCTCAGTAATTACTGATCAGGATCATCTTCAAAGTGGTCCTACCACGGGTTCCATCCATTTCCGATGATAAGCAAGTCATCCATCGCGTTTTCTTCAACAAGGTAGTCAACATCATCCATTCTAGCCCGAGTATGTCGTTCTCTCGAACTCCGTCAAATAATCGTTTGTGAATTGCCTTAGGTTGGTATAGAGAGTCTCAATGATCTATGGATCAAAAGTAATTCTTTTGCCACTTAAGGGAATATTTCTGCGTGTCACCTTCCATAAGGTGTCTCATTGTGGTATCTTGGCAACCTAACTCCTCGCTACGTTGACACCGTTCACCACCCTCTTAGGTGTGGAATTATTGTCTACCAATTTGAACCCTTGTCATCCGCTTCTTTCCATCACCCCTGATGTGTGTTTTGTCTCTCAGCTCAAGGGATGTTTCAACGTCTCAATCCTTGAGTTGATCCTGAGTACTCGATCTTCGAGGAGATCGATTCCTATAGAGTTTCTTTCTGCCATCATCGTGTTGGATGGAGATCTCGAAAGCAAAGACGTCAAGATCAAATTGAAGCAATGAATCAACATCTTTGAGAAGGACAGTTGGATCGTGAAGATCA
Source organism: Triticum monococcum (assembly GCA_034509565.1). Classification (NCBI taxonomy): domain Eukaryota; kingdom Viridiplantae; phylum Streptophyta; class Magnoliopsida; order Poales; family Poaceae; genus Triticum; species Triticum monococcum. The sequence continues at coordinate 152,040,582 of CM067843.1, read as the reverse complement.
TGTTAGCTTTGTGTCCCCTCTGTCTTCTTACCTCGCGTCTTGAATCTCGGGACGAGATTCTTGTTTAGTGGGGGTGAGTTGTCACAGCCGTAGAGTTTGCTTGTAACTAGTGGCATTGCATCCATGCATCATGTCTAAATTTCATGAAACTTGAAATGGGGATTGTTGAAACCCTAGCACCAAATGAATTTAACTAGGCTCAGTAAAAATATTTTCAGAGATCCCAAAATATCCTTTGAAAATGTTCATGATTTTTGATAAGGTGAAAACCTCTGCCAAAAATGATGAATATATTTCCAGGACATTCTGGATCTTTGAATTAACTCATATCATATTTGAATTGGAGCATTTAAATCCTATAAATATTTTTAAATGTTGTAATAACTCTGAAACTAGTTTTGGGTTGTTGGAAATAATCCAAACACTACCCACAATTATTTTCAGGATTTTACAAAGTGGATTAGTATTTTTACTAATTCAAAACAGAATAAAAGAAATAGAAAACTGAAATAAAAGAGAGAAAAGGAATCGTACCTGGCCTCACCGGTGCAGCCCACCAACCGGCCCAACACTGGGCAAAGCCAGCCCAGCCCACCAGGGGCTCCTCCTGTCGTCTTCCTCCCCTCACCCCAAAGCTGCTGCTGTCACCGCAAGAGAGCGCCCGCACAGGCCGCAGGCTACAGCTCCTGCTTACCACCTCCAGCCTCTCCCTCGCGCCTGGAGATGCCCAGAGACCCCTGACCTCTCTCTCCCTCGCCTGCAACCTCTCCCCTCCCCTCTGCTCTATCTCCATGGCCGACCGAACAAGCCGGAGCGCACCAACGCCGTTCGCCGCGGCCACAACCACTCCCTTGCTCCCTCTCCACGACCCCGAGCTCCGCATCTTCGCCCTCCTCGTCCACGCCGAGCCAAACAACCGAGGGAGCACCGCATCACCGTCCCGGACGTATTCTTCAACCTCGGTGCCGGCGATCCCTGTCGCTTGAGACCACCGTCCCGAGCCCGCTGAGACCGCCGTCCGACTCCCTGTGAGCTCCGCCGTCGTTACCCACTCTTCCCCGCGTCGTTTCCTTGCCGTAGCGCTCCCCGCCGTCACTGAAGCTCGCCGCCGTTGCGCTTCGTCGCCACCGTGGCTAGAGCAAACGTAGCTCGAAGACAATCACACCGCTGTGCTCAGCGCGGCTCCAGGAGCCCGTAGCGCCCACCAGCTCCTCCCCACGTGCCCCCTAGCTCCAACCCGAGCATGCCCGTAGCTCCAGCCGCCGCCCAAGTGGTCGCTGCCGTAGTTCCCGATCTCTCCTCGCCCAGCGGTCTGCTCCGTTGGATGCGGTGCACGTCCAACAACCCGTAGGGCCAAACCACGAGCCCAATGGTCGCCGGATGGCAAAACCCGACGCCTCCGCCGTGCGGAATGGTTGCCGCCGGCCAGATTCCGGTGAGGCCGACATGGCGACATCATTACTTGCTAATGAGCCCACTAATGACCCCTCTAGAGCCACTGACGTGTGGGACCCTGTGACTAATGAAGTTAGTCTAATTTTGTGTTAAGATTAGTACTAATATGTGTGAACCCCACGTGTCAATTTTGACTTTGGTCAAGTCAACGTTGACCGGTCCCACCTGTCATCCACACAAACCAGCCCAATGTCACTGACGTATGGACCCCACACGTCAGGTTTGACCCGGGGCAGTTCTGTTGACCTGCTGAGGTCAGCATGACGCAGTGCTGACGCAATAATCTATTTTCTGGGTTTAATTTAATCCAGGAAATTCCAAAAAATGTTTTAAACTTCTAAAAATCATATAAAATCAACCGTAACTCCAAATGAAATAATTTATATATGAAAAATTATCAGAAAAATCCAAAGGATCTGAATATGGTATTTTCATGCATGTTTGAACAAGTTAACCTCACTGAATAGGACAATTCTTGACTATGGAATAAATGGTAATTGGTTTTGGAGTTGGAATTTGCTATAGGTTTGAATTCCACTTCAATGAATATGACTAACTGTTGCACTAGGTCAATTCAGTACCTTAATATGACATATCATTCATATGTATGTGCATTGCATTGATTGCGGTTCCTTTTGTGTTTGCCGGTGGTTGTTCCCTCTCGGTAGACGTTCGTTCCGACGATGAGTTCGATGACACGGATGAAGAGTTATATCATCTACAGAAGTGCCAGGCAAGCAAAACCCCCTTGTTCATTCTGATACAATCCCACTCTCTCGCTCCTGCTCTCTTTTACTACATTAGGACAACAACGATTCAACTGTTACATGCTGCGGTAGTTGAACCCCTTTCCCCTGCATGACCTGTCATTGCCACAATAAATAGATGAAACCCACTAGCATGAGTAGGAATTGTTTGAGCCCTGATGTTCCTACTCATTCATGCTTGTTTGTCATGCCTGCTATTGCTTAGAGTTGAGTCAGGTCTGATTCATCGAGAATGAATTGGAAAGTTGTGAACATGCTCTATTGTGTGTGAGCTAAGTGTGTGAACACGATTTGGTAAAGGTAGCGGTGAGAGGCCATGTAGGAGTACATGGTGGGTTGTCTCATTGAAACCGTTCTTAGGAACTGAGTTCTGTGTTTGTGATCCATGAAACAATTACTACCACGCATTGGGCCCGAAACCAATGGACCCTCTCGGCTTCTTGATCACCCTTGTCCTCTGTCCAGGAGTTGCAACTAGTTTCTTGTGTTTATAGGATATGTGTTAGCGGCCGTGCGTAGCGCTAACCCTTGGGGTGGGCTATGATGCGGTAGATACACCGTGGCCGGGCATGCCGGGCGCCCGTTTGGTGTCTCGGAACCCTGTACACATCGTAAGGGGCCGTATGTGGAAACCTCGGTCGGACTCCCTACGGATGGAACCTGGATAGGCGATAAACCTGGACTAGAGACTTGAGTGTTTAGGTAGGCCGTGTCTGACACCCTCGTTGCGCTTCCGCTTGAAGGTTGCTGAGTACATGTCGTGTAAACGACGGTAAGTGGTGAGAGCGTGTGTGAAGAAGTACACCCCTACAGGGTTAACATCATCTATTCTAATAGCCGTGTCTACGGTAATGGACTTCTGGGTTGCCTATAACAGTTCATAGACAAGTGAAAGTGGATACTCTAAAACTCGCAAGATAAGTGTGAGTGCTATGGATGGTGTTCTCGTAGGGAGACGGGAGCGGATCCATAGTGGTGTATTGAATGGTGAATATGTGGACTCGTGTGCGCCACCTCAAAAGAGTTACTTGCAGTCGTAGTTTAAGATAGCCACCGAGTCAAAGCTAGCTTGCTGCAGTTAAACTCCACCACCCCCCTGTTGATACCGATGCATATGTAGCTAGTTCTGATGTAAGTCTTGCTGAGTACTTTTGTACTCACATTTTCTTAATTTATGTTTTGCAGAGAGACTTCACTCTCGCTAGTAGTTTTGCGTGGACTTCGACGTTTAGCTCGATACCTCAGCTACGATCTTGTGCCCTCGGCAGGATCTGGTAGATAGTCAGGCTTCTCAGGCTTTTTCTTTTGTAGATAGGTAGTGGGGTACCTCTCCGGCGAGCCCTCCGCCCCGCTGCGACTAGTTCTTCCTTAACTCCGTCGAGCCCCCCACCCCCTGAAAATCGACTGACCCAAAAGTTGATTTAGTCGACTAAAGTGTAGCTAAATCAGAGCAGCATCGCAAGCAAGAGCGAGAGCAGCAGCGCGAGCAAGATCAAGATCAAGAGCAGACTAGGTAGGGGCCGAGAGCAAGAGCATAGCAGCAGCGCGAGCGAGAGCTAAAGCAGTAGCAGCTCCTACTGATGTGGATGTCGCCACCGAGGGAGCGACGCCTTGGAGGAAGTGGCTGGCGACACCGGCGTGGACGGAGCCGCGCCGTGTCGGCTCGGGATCGAGTGCCGGAAGCACCGTGAGATCGAATCAAGAAGAAAATGCGGCGATTAGTGGACAACCTCTTTGGTGGCGCAGATTAGGCCACAGCTTTATCCGTGGAAACGATGATGATGATGCTCTTCCGGTGGTGCAGGTGAAGACATCGGTGTGGGAATGGAGGTGGCGCGAAAGACGAGGGGAACGTCGGGGCAGCTCCTTGGAGGTGGAGGACGTGATGGCTGAACCGGCAAGACGACCAGATCGACAAGGGATCCTCACCCGGTACGGTGGATGAGGGACGTCGAGGTGTTGCTGTGGACGACGTCATCGGGGAAGAGGCTCCGGCTGGGTGGCGGACGGAGGAGGGTGTGGGGCTTCGCGGGTTTTGCCGGGCTCGGTGTACGAATGGGTGGGCGGATGGGATGGGAGTGGGGAACCATGGCTTAGGGACGCGCTTGTCCGAAATGTGGGGTAAGTTACGAAAGTACCCCCACCGATTTGAGGCGGTTCTTTTGGTTCAGGGGTATCACGGGCATTTCACGTGTCGGGATTTCACAGGAGGTGGGAGTTTTCGCGCGTGTTGTAATTTTGGAATAGCAAGGCGCGGGTTGAGATGGAGGGAGTTGTCGGAGCACAGCGAGACAAAGATATATCTTAAATATTTCGGGCTAACAAGGCGCGGGTTGAAGAGGCGGGAGTTTCGCAGCACGATAGACAGAGACACTAGCTTGAAATTTTGGCATAACAAGGCGCGACTTGAAATTTCGGGAGAACAAGCTTAACGTGTACCCCCAAGAAAGACAATTTAGACTAGTATGATATACTACGTACAATGTGTTTAACACGCACAACACACACACACACACATACACCATTTAGACTAGTAAGGTACGCGTGCATTGCACGCATGAGATTTCGCAACCAAACTATGAATAAATACCACATTATAGCATGTAAGCTTTGAGTCATATATGCATGATGTAGATGTCCGTTTAATTCTTATAGTTCATTTCATTCAAAATCATCTAGTTTTTATAAGAAAGCTAATCTATTTTAAGATTCATGGAATTGTGCGTTGTAAGGCATAAAGTAAAAACAAATCATGTAGAAAAACATTGGGCAATTATGATATGGAAGATTCTAGAACAAATACGAAGTGCTGGTGTTTTGAGGTTTGTGCATTATGCTTAAGTTCAACCATAGAGTCTTCTAGATTGTACATGTGGCAAAATCTGGTGGAATATAGATGATATCCAACGGCCAGTAGTGCTCAAATTTGCCAGCTCTGCACCATCGGATTGGCCTCATCCAACGACCATCTTTCAAAGTTAAAGTTATCCGCACACTATATAAAAAATATAATATATATATATATATATATATATATATATATATGGGGTATAGATATAGATATGTGATGCGAAAGCCACCCATCATCTCCAGTTAGAATAGTTTGTCCATGCACGGATGCAATGTGGCCAAACGATGTCTGCCATCGATATCTCAAATTCAAACCAATCTGACCTTGTTCAATGTGTATAGATTGCAACATGCTCGTTTCCAAACCGCACCGCGCAGATCTCTGTTATATTCATGGATGCATGGGTTTCAAACATCATGATCTCTTATTCAAATATTTGAATTCAACTTTACATTGATTATGACCTCACCTAGTCTTTTACACCCACACATCGGTCTTCTCTTTATAGTTGTACCACTAACTTTCTCTCGTGCATGCATGCACACACACTACCAGTCGGCATTATCCATCGCACACATGCAATCCTTTTCTTCAGGTCAGTCTCCCATGAAGGCACACACACACACCCCCCTCTCCATCATATCGGGCATTCTTTATCTCTGACGTGCATGCGCAACGATCGATGTTCCTCTATGTGTGTGTGTGTGTGTGTATAGATAGGTCTTTCATAGTTTTCCACATAAACCGATCAATCTATATATCTAGTGAGGTCTCACCCTCTTTCCCACGTCCACATCGATCAATCTGTACCTCTCTATATAGGATTACATATATAGCTAATACACCCACATTAATTATATATCCAACGCCCCCTCTCATCATCCATGCCTTCCGCTTCATCTGTCAGACATGCGCACAATGGCCAAGACAGGGGGCAGCAAGGGCCCTGCCCCCCTAACATCACTATATGTCGAGGCTAATATGAATGTGATCATTATACAATTGCTGGTAAAAATGGTTTAAGTTGATGAATTGGCCCTCCTCATAAAGGATTAGCAATGCTTGGGCCCCTAGCTCATGGGACATTTTTCATGGCTCCGCCACTGCGCGCAACAGCACACGTTCTCGCCCCCTCTCTCTAAATATCGATCTCGCAGTTGTGCACTCCTTCATAGTATCCCTCCACTCGTCCCCTCGCCCTCACACCATCTTCTAGCCCCCACCAGATTTTGCCACATGTACAATCTAGCAGACTCCATGGATGAACTTAAGCATAATGCACAAATCTCAAAACAAAAGTGGTTCTCCTTTGTTCTAGAATCTTCCGTATTGTAACTGCCCAAACTTTTTTCTAGTTGAATTGCCATTATTTGTTTGTACTTTATGCTTTACAATGCACAATTCCATGAATCATAAAATAGATTAAGGGCTTCTTTGATTCAAAGGATTCTCGAAGGAATTTTGGAGGATTCTAATACGTAGGAATTTTTCCTATCTTGGTTGTTTGATTCGTAGGATTGTAAACCACAGGAATTTTCCATATGATTCATTTGCACTAGATTTCATAGGAAACATCCCATCCACTCAAACCTCTTTGAAAGAATTCTGTGTTTTTTCTATGTACAATCAAACACTTGTACCATCGTGTAGGATTCAAGACGACATTCCACTCTAATCCCATGTTCTTCCTATTCCCGCGTTTTGGAAATCCTACGAATCAAAGAGGCCAAAGGTTTTTTTTATAAAAACTAATTGATTTTGAATGAGATGAACTATAAGAATTAAACGAAGGTCTACATCAGGCATATATGACTCAGAGCTTACATGCTACAGTGTGGTATTTATTTGTACTTTGGTTGCAAAATCTGACGCGTGCAATGCACGTGTACCTTACTAGTACTTCGAGTATGTGCAAAACACAATGGCACGCTACACAGTGTCTCTCTTACAGTTCATGAAGCCACATGGGCACGTGGCACATGTGGAGGCGTTGTTGCGACATCCTTGTGCAGATTGCTAACAGTGACGTGCTACTGGTTCTACAAGAATGTACTCGTCCTCCCTGAGCCGCACTTACGGTACATGCACAAAGCGAAGATGTGCACGCACGCCATGCACGCACTCATTCCCTCGCACGCACACGCGGGTACACGGGAGGACGCAATTTTGTACCAAGATCCACCCCATGTGATAATTTGACGCATGTAAAGTCCTTCACTTCATTTATGGTCAATTAATATAGCACATGCAAATTGAGTGGACGTGAGGGCAGAAGAAAGACATTACTACTCCACTGGGCGCATTCGAGTAGTTAAATCATGGGTTGCTAGCAGTACTTTCATTGGTATCCTTCGTATTTTGTGCCAATTTTTGACAGTAACATACTATTTACGCATCTGAGCAGGGCAGTCTACTTGAAATTTATGTCCACTAAACTCATAGGGAGCCATTTCGGGCCTCGAAACCAAAAACCATCAATTAATCTTTACCTTGTTCCCATCACATTCGAAAGTACTAGTGCTACAATTAAGTGCAAGCCTGCTCACACCTACCAGTACATAACAAACCTGAACGTGTTCCCACTATGCAGGTTTTAGTACTAGAGCTAGTACTTAGGTTATAAAAAGGGGAACTACCTAACCGAAAATGACTACACATTCCTCCTCAACTCCTCATCCACAAGAAACAATCAAGCCATAGCCAGCGTGAGTTCTGGGTTGAGAGATTTCCAGCAGGGAGAGGTGAGCATGGAAGAGGAAGCATGAGAGATGTCCCGCCTCGCCGCGAAAGGAGCCGACATGTCCAGCCGCACAGCAGTAGCAGCACAGAGGTCCCGGCGCACCGTCGAAGCAGTATAGAGGTCCCACCGCGCCGTCGATGTAGTAGACTGGTCCAGGCACATCGCGAAAGCAGCAGAGATGTCCCGCCGCGCCGCTGAAGCAGCAGGGAGGTCCCGCCACGCCGCGGAGGCCTGGGATAATTTCTCGCGGGCAGGCGAGGACTCTTATAGGCGCATGCATGCGATCGTCCATAGCCAGATGGATCAGATCTCCGGCTAGGCAAGGATGCAGGACGAGGCGATTGGCATCATCCGACAACTCGGGGAGGGCAATGCGAAGCCCCGGGGCGAGCATGACCTGCTGCGGGCCAAGATCGCCCGAAGGGCGAAGCAGGAGGAGGAGACCTCTGCCGTGTTGCAGAGGACGGGCGTCATCATCAAGAAACTTATGGACAAGAATTCCATGCTATGCATCGAGCCCAACAGGCTGGTGGAGGAGTCCATGGATGCTGCTAAGTAGCGTATTAAGGACATGAAACTGATGAAAGAGATCATCGCCCGCCACGAGAACTAGTTTCCACAACCTGGAGCGCATAAAGAAAGCAGTGTCGGCGTTCTGGGAACGGGGGTCCCCAGACTTGCCTGCCTGCGGCCTGCAGCGTGGCTCAAAGGAGGCCCAGCATGGCCCATCTTCATCGACACAAGACTCAAGACCCTCGCGAGGGGCCAAGCCTCGCGAGGCGGATGACACGGAGCTTCCTCAGGCACAGCCTTGTCAGGCTGGATCGCGAGGAGGAGGAGAGATCAAGGCGGGGTACCTCGCGAGGTGCCCGTGACGCAAGCCATTACGACTCAGGGTGCCAGGCGGGTGCCAGCGCGCGCAACGTCCTTCTTTCCTCTTTGGTGCAAAGGGGGCAAGCGCAGCCGCGGAGTACCGAGGCATCAGGCAAAGGTTGCCATTTCGGTACAACGAGACCAAGACCAAGAGGACTACGAGACGAAGGTCACCGTGGAGCCCAGGACGGCGTCATCACTAGAGCTTTGCACAGGCGAAGACTGCTTTTGTCAGGATAGTTGATACTTGCTGTCCCCCTTCAAATTAGCCCGCCGTTGTTGGCTCCCTTCCCGCTCAATATTTGGGAAGAGGACCAGGGCCTCTATAAATAGAACCAGCCACCCACATAGCAGGGGGGTCGGTTGGGCTTTGTTCGTTCAATCGGTAGGAAGCAGAGTAAGAGGGAGAGAGAAAGGAGGCTAAACTCCTCCTAGCAGTTCATCACCCCCCGAGGCCAAGGGGGCTGCACCCGCCAAAAAGAAGCAGTTGTTCACCCAAGACAAGGCAGAAACCAAGTAGATACCCGTCGATGAGGACGGGTCCACCAACGCCACTTTCACCATAGGCGCCCACCTCAAACCCGAGCAGGAGGAGGCCCTGGTCAGGTTCCTGCGCGCAAACAAGAAGGTATTCGCTTGGGAGCCGTGTCAGGACCCCGATTCTAAGCCACATCGATCTAGCCGGTAACACCTCATATCACTTTGCGGCCTCACGCACGGTATCCCACGGGTGTCGCCTTACCATGGCCCGGGACCGTTTGCGCCTTTTGGCTCGCGTATATGACAATGCCGCTAGCATCCATATGACCGAGAACCCGGGCCGACATGGCTAGTCGTGAACCCAAAGCGGCACAGACCTATGGAGACAGGCATACATGAATCACAACGAACATGTCGGTCATCAACAAGTGATTCCGGGCTGTAGCACTGGGCTAACAGGACTCCGGGGGATCCCGGGCTGTAGCAGGCTAGACAGGACTCCGAAGATCACCGCGTGACATTTCCCCGAAGGGACAGACATAGGGACGAAGTGAAACACATGCCGGCCAGTCAAGTGTCCTGAACAGTAGTGCTGGGCTAGCAGGACTCCGGTGAACCGGGCTGTAGCGGACTACTATCGCTCGAGGAGCACTAGACTACATTTCCCCATAAGAAAGGCTGCGAAGGACAAACAACTAGATTGTCGGATCCCACTCATACCAAGCATTTCAATCATACATACAATATGCTCGATATGAGTACATACAACATGGCATCACAACAAAACTCTACAACTCAGGTACTTTATTTAAAGGCTCCAGGGAGCCATACATAACATATCCATACAGGTAGGGGTCACATGACCCGACACTCAAGTCATACAGTCATACAAGCACATGCCGAAGCAACTAGTCTGAGTACAGACTCTAGAAAGAAAGAAGGCTTCTCGAAGCCTGTCTATCTACATAGGGCCCTCCATGGCCTGGATCACCACCTGGGTGGTTAGTCACTCGTCGACGTCAAGGTCTACGTAAAACCCATCGAAGGGGGCAGTGTTGTCGTCTGAAAACAATAAACAAGCAAACATGAGTACAAAGGTACTCAGCAAGTCTTACATCAGAACCTACTGTACATGCTCATTCTCAAGAAGGTGGTGGGGTTTATGCAGCAAGCCAGCTTTGACTCTTGGCTAAGCTATCCTACGGAATCTTTTAGCAAAATAGTTTTCGCACACGAGTCCACTACTCACCATCACAATACTCCACCGTGGATCCTCCCTCGTATCCTGCGAGGGAGCCATCCTCGGTACTCACACTTATCTTGAGTCTTTTAGTAGTATCCATTAACTTGTCTATGAACTGTATATGCAACCAAGTAGTCCTTTACCGCGGACACGGCTATTCGAATAGTTTTATACCCTGCAGGGGTGTACTTCGTCACACATGTTTCCACCACTTAGCGTCTGCACACGAAATGTGCTCGGCAGACTTCAAGCGAAAACCGACGTGGGTGTAGACCACGACCTGACTAACCTCACAAGTCTCTAGTCCAGGGTCATCGCCTATTCAGGTTCCATCCGCAAGGAAATCCGGCCGGGGTGTCCTCAACGGCCCCGAACGATGTGAACAGGGTTCCCGAGACACCAAACGGGTGACTCGGTACACCGTGCCACGGTGTATCTACCGCAACATAGCCCACCCCTAGGGTCAGCGCTACGCACGGCCGCCAACACATATCCTACAAACACCAGAAACTAGTTGCAACTCCTGGACTGAGGCGAGAGGGGTCGGTAAGTCGAGCGGGGTCATATTTCAGGGCCCAATGTGTGGTAGTAGCTGAATCTTAATTCACGCATACAGAACTCAGTTCTTAGGGACGGCTTCAATGAAACAACCCACCATGTACTCCTACATGGCCTCTCATCGATACCTTTACCAAAACATGTTCGACACATCCCACATATTACTGGCACAAGCATTTCACTCTAGCCCATCCCCCAGATGAACCAGACCTGACACAACTTTAAGCATAGCAGGCATAGCAAGGTAGGAATCACAAAACATGGCTCAATCAACTCCTACACATGCTAGTGGGTTTCATCTAGTTACTGTGGCAATGACAGGTCATGCAGAGGATAAGGGTTCAACTACCATAGCACACAGCAGTTTGAATCGTGTTGTCTTAATGCAGTAAACAAGAGCAGGAGCGAGAACATGGGTTGTATCAGAATGATCAATGGTTGCTTGCCTGATGGAGTGGTAACGGGATACTGCCCTTCAGTTGGATACTCGTGAATATCCTCGAAGGCAGAACCTACCACGAAGAAGACAACCGAGCACAATCAACACATGACGATATGCAACAATATGATGCATGCTATGACATGGCAATATGGATGTGTCTTGAGCTTATGCAACTAGCTATGATTTAAATGGAGTTGGTTTGAGTACAAGATTCAAATTCCAACCCCATATATGATTATTTAAATGCCCTTTATTTGTTTTGTCCAAAACAGAGGACAAGCATTGTTCAAACACGCATGAAAATGGTACAGATGGATTCCTTGAATTTTTCTGATAATTTTTCATATATAATTTGTCTCATTTGGAGTTATGGTTGAATTTCTATGAATTTTTGAAGTTTAGGCAATTTTCTGGAATTTTCTATATAAAATTAAATCCAGAAAAAGAGTTATTGCATTAGCATGACATCACCCTGATGTCAGCAGGTCAACTGGCGCCTCCAGGTCAAACCTGACCAGTGGGGTCCACTGGTCAGTGACACAATCAACTAACTAAGTTAGTTAACCCTAACTAACTTGGTTAGCCGGGCGGGGCCCGCATGTCAGTGGCTCACTAATTAGCTAATTTTTATTAACTCTAATTAACTAACGGTAATTAGGCAGGCGCCTGGGCCCACACGTCAGTGAGTCAGGGTGGGAGTCAACCCAGCCGACCCGGGGTCAAAACACGCCGGAGTTGACCCCGGCTCGTCGCCGGCAAGGCCAGAGACGGCGGAGTGGCTCGGAAATCCTCCTCCGGCGACCAAATGGCCAGCGGAGGGCATCTACGCGGAGCTGGGACTCGCCCGCATCTATCTATGCACACGACAGCAGCCCTAGTGGCCTAAAACGACGGCGGCGGCAACTTGCGCGGCGGCCGGAGTTCGGGAGTTGAGTGGATCGGCGTTGTGGTGCACGGGAGGGGAAGCTGATGGGTTCCACGTGCTCCTGGTGAGGTGTGGAGCACGTTGCCGTGCTCGAGAGTGAGCTTGCACGGCTGTGGTCACGGTGGCGGCATGGCCGGCGGCGAAGAGCTCTCGGTTCCGACGGGCATCGGTGTTAGAGGAAGAAATCGAGCCAGGGGAGAGGGGGAAACGGCACAGGAGCTCACAGCGGGTGCAGCGGTGGCCTCGGCAAGCTCGGGGAGGCACTGGAGCAAGCGAATCGACGGCGGCGATCGTCGGTGCCGAAGCTTGAAGAAGAGCTTGAATTCGGCGATGCAGGGCTTCCGGCGGGGCGTGGTTCGGTGAGGAGGAAGACGGGGTCGAGGCGGAGCCTCTAAGCTGGTCAGGGAAGCGAGGGGGAGGCGGTGGCCGTGGTGGTTCTCGTCGGCGCTCTCGGGCTCATGGCGGTTGCGCGGGAGAGAGAGAGCAGAGGAGGGGATGAGCACGGGGAGGGGGAATGAGAGGGCCAGGGGGGTGCGTGGCGTCCATAGCGACGTCGGGGAGGCGGCCGAAGCAGGAGGTGGCCGTCGGTGGCCACGCGCGTGCTGGCGCACCGCGGGCACGCGCCCTTCGTCCTCCTGGCAGGAGCTAGGGGACGACTGGCATCGGCCTGGTGGGCTGGGCCAGGTAAGTGGCCCACTGGCCTACTCTCTCTCTCTCTTCTAATTTTATTCTGTTTTCCTATTTTTGTTATTCTGTTTTGATTTAGTTTAAATACTAAATCATTTTATAAAATCCTGAAAATATTTATGGACTCTTACTGAAATATTTTAGTGGCCCAAAAATAGTTCCAACATTATTTGAGCATTTGAATTATTTAATAGTATTTAAATGCCCAAATTCAAATATTTATGAATTAAGTCAATGCCCCTTTTGTTGACCTAAAATTATATGCACCATTTTTCCCAAGGGTTCTAACCCAAGGCAAAGAGGGTGAACATATTTGAAGGGCATTTCAGGTTCATTGAATTTATTTTTAGTAAACCCTAGTTGATTTCAGGGGGGGGGGGGTGCTGGGGGTTCTGCTTTCCCCATTTCAATTTCTGATGAAGGTAAACATGATGCACACTCTAATGCATAAGCTAGCTAGGGTGTGACAACTCACCCCCACTCAATAGAATCTCGTCCCGAGATTTAGGATCATCTGGGAAGAAGGCGGGGTACTCGAGTCGAAGACGATCCTCCCTTTCCCAAGTGGCTTCTTCCTCGGAATGGTGTGACCATTGAACCTTGAGAAACTTGATATTATGACGTCGAGTGGTACGCTCGGCTTGATCAAGGATACGAACGGGGTATTCCCGATAAGAGAGGTTATCTTGTAAATCAAGCGTTTCGTGGTCCACTCCACGGATAGGATCCGCGAAGCAACGCCTGAGTTGCGAAACGTGGAAGACGTTGTGAACTCTGGAAAGATGCGGAGGTAGTTCCAATTGGTAGGCAACTTCTCCTCGTTTGGCAAGAATGCGAAAGGGTCCAATGTAACGAGGAGCCAATTTTCCTTTGATACCGAAGCGATGGGTTCCCTTTAACGGGGTAACCCGAAGGTAAGCTTTCTCGTCAATTTCAAATGTCATAGGCTTATGCTTACGATCATATTGACTCTTTTGGCGAGATTGGGCCGTTTTCAATTTCTCACGAATAACGCGAACCTGCTCTTCTGCTTCCTGAATCATATCCGGGCCAAAGAGTTGTCTTTCCCCGGTTTCTAACCAGTTAAGAGGCGTTCGACATTTTCGTCCATAGAGAACTTCGAAGGGAGCCTTGCCCAAACTAGCTTGATAGCTATTGTTATAAGCAAACTCCGCGAATGGAAGGCATTTTTCCCAACTCATTCCGAACGAGATAACAGAAGCTCGGAGCATATCTTCTAGAATTTGATTTACTCGCTCTACATGACCACTTGATTGAGGATGGAAGGCGGTGCTAAAGGAGAGATGAGTTCCCATAGCATTTTGGAAACTTTCCCAAAATCGAGAGGTGAAGAGACTTCCACGGTCTGAGTTAATTTCCAATGGGACACCATGAAGAGACACTATTTGGGAGATGTATAGGTCAGCTAGCTGGCTAGCGGTGATACTCTCACGAACAGGTAGAAAATGGGCTACTTTGGAAAGACGGTCGATCACGACGAAGATGGCATTATTTCCCCTCTTGGTCCTGGGAAACCCAGTGATGAAATCCATACTGATTTTGTCCCATTTCCATTCAGGAATAGCCAAAGGTTGAAGGGTGCCAGCAGGCTGTTGATGCTCTGCTTTAACATGACGACAAACGTCGCAATTAGCAATGTATTGAGCGATTTCTCTCTTCATCCTAGTCCACCAAAACCTCTGGCGTAGGTCTTGATACATTTTAGTACTACCGGGATGAATGGTGAGAGGGGATTCATGAGCTTCCTTAAGGATCATCTGGCGTAGATGTTGGTTCTTGGGAACCACCAGGCGGTTCTCAAAGAAGACAGCACCTTGCTCATCCATGGAAAAACATTTAGCTACTCCGCTAGCAATGTTTTCCTTAATCCGGGATATGCCCTTATCAAGCTTTTGGGCAGCTATGATTTGATCCATAAGGGTAGGTTTCGCCACCAGAGTAGACAAGAATCCTTGAGGAACAATGTGAAGATTAAGCATGCGAAATTCCTCATGGAGAAGTGGTTGACTTTGTTGTAACAGCAGGTTGTTACAGTAGGACTTACGACTTAGCGCATCGGCCATGACATTGGCTTTGCCAGGGGTGTAAGTTATTCCTAAGTCGTAATCCGAGATCAACTCGACCCAACGTCTTTGCCTGAGATTCAAATCTGGTTGGGTGAAGATATATTTCAAGCTTTGGTGATCGGTGAAGATCTCGCAACGATTACCGAGGAGGTAATGTCGCCAGGTTTTGAGTGCATGGACTACAGCTGCAAGCTCTAGATCATGTGTGGGATAATTTTCCTCATGTGGGTGTAATTGCCGTGAAGCATAGGCAATTACCTGACGATCTTGCATGAGTATGCAACCTAGTCCTTGTCGCGAGGCGTCGCAATAGATAATAAAGTCCTTGGAGAAATCTGGTGGTACCAGTACGGGAGCAGATGTCAGGCGTCTTTTCAGTTCCTGAAAACTGAACTCGCACTGCGGAGTCCACTCGAACTTTTTATCTTTCTTGAGGAGTTCAGTTAGAGGTTTAGCAACCTTGGAGAAATTCTCGACGAAGCGGCGGCAATAGCTCGCTAGGCCAAGGAAACTCCGAACTTGCTTGACCGTTTTAGGTGGAGTCCAATCAAGGACGGCTTGAACTCGCTCGGGATTGACAGCAATACCCTTACCAGAGATTACATGGCCTAGATAGGTCACTTCTGACAACCAAAATTCACACTTGGAGAATTTGGCATAAAGGCGATGCTCTCGAAGTTTCATCAATACCAGCCTTAGATGTTCGGCATGTTCCTCTTCATTCTTGGAGTAGATGAGTATGTCATCGAGGTATACTACGACGAATTTGTCCAAGTACTCCATGAAAACCGAGTTCATTAACCGGGAGAAAGTGGCCGGGGCATTGGTTAAACCGAAGGACATGACGGTGTACTCGTATTGGCCATAACGAGTAACAAAGGCCGTTTTGGGAATGTCCCCGTTTCTGATTTTGATTTGATGGTAGCCCAGCCTCAAATCCATCTTGGAGAAGACTGAGGATCTAGCGAGCTGATCATACAGGTCGTTGATCCTGGGAAGCGGGTATTTGTTCTTGATGGTGACCAGATTGACAGGTCGGTAATCCACAACCATTCGATCCGTTCCATCCTTCTTATTGACGAAGAGGATGGGGCAAGCCCAAGGAGAGGAGCTAGGACGGATGAACCCTTTGTTCAAGGACTCATCGAGTTGGTTCTTAAGCTCGGCTAGTTCTAAGGGTGCCATCTTGTAGGGTCTTCTAGCAATTGGAACGGTTCCTGGAACAAGGTCTATCACAAACTCGACATCCCGGTCAGGTGGAACACCTGGCAGTTCTTCCGGAAACACATCCGGGAAGTCTCGGACTACCGGAACGTCCTCAAGGTCTGGAAGAGGGTTGGCATTGAGAGAGTAAAGTTGGCGCTTGGCCACTCGAGTTAAGACATTAACTGTCTTGCCCGAGGGATGAGTAAGTTGAACGGTTCTAGTGGCACAATCGATCTTGGCATAATGAGCCGACATCTAGTCCATACCCAAGATGATGTTTATGTCGGAAGACTTGAGAGCTATTAACGATGCAAGGAAAACAAGCCTATCGGCAAGAATTTCGTTCCCATGGCTTACCCTAGAAGTTTGCCATTTGGAACCCGGAGTTTGAATTACCATGGAAGTTGGCATGTCACAGAATGTCGTGTTATGCAACCGAGCATAATTCTCGGATATGAATGAATGAGATGCTCCAGTATCGAAAAGAACAGATGCCGGATGGCAGTTAACAAGGAGCGTACCAAGGACGACATTGGGATCTTCATGAGCCTCTTCGGCTGAGACGTAGTTGACATGGCCACGTGCAGTAGTGGCCGGCTTGGCGTAGAAAGTCTTTCCCGCGGGCTTACCACGGCCAACGGACTTTCCAGCTTGATTGGGGTTGTTCTGGGGACACTCTCGACTATAGTGACCCGGTTCTCCACACTTGAAGCATGTTACCACAGTGGGGCGTGGAGCAACATTAGCAGCGGGGCCACCATAGGGCTTGGGCGGTGCAAATTGCTGGTTGGGACGAGGCGCCTCAAAGGATGGCCTCGGGGTGAATCTGGGTGGCAGTGCGGTGCTTGGAATCCACACCCGGCGCTTCTGAGCTCCAGAGCCGGATGAAGACCCAAAATCACGAGAGTGCTTGCGTGAAGCGTCATAATCAGTTTGGCCTGTCTCAGCACTGATAGCTTTATTGACCAGCTTCTGGAAGGATGTGCACTCGTGCAGACGGAGATCGCGGCGAAGCTCAGGGCTAAGTCCCTTACGGAACCTTGCCTTCTTCTTGGCTTCAGTAGAAACCTCTTCAGGAGCATAGCGTGCCAGGTTCCCAAATTCTCGGCTATATGCATCCACAGTCAGCCTTCCTTGGGTGATGTTACAGAACTCCTCCCTCTTGCGATCCATGAGACCTTCCGGAATGTGATGCTCACGGAAAGCCTCGCTGAACTCATCCCAGGTAGTGATTTGGCCGACCGGGCGCATAGCTTCGTAGTTTTCCCACCAATCGCTAGCGGGGCCCTCAAGATGATAAGCAGCATAGGTAACCTTGTCGGCTTCAGCTACGTTGGCAGAACGTAGCTTGTGGGTGATGCTGCGAAGCCAATCATCCGCGTCGAGGGGCTCGACGGAATGGTTAAACTTTGGTGGGTACAGCTTGATAAAGTCGTTGATTGACACCAAGTCATTTCGTGGGTGGCGTGCAGTGTTCTGCTCAATCCGCTCCAGCAGGCGGTTGGTCTCACGCTTGTTCCTTTCCGCCTCCAGCATCACTTCGGCCAGGGAAGGCGGGTGAGGCAAATTTTCACCTCTAGCTGCATTGGCTTCCCCCTGCTCCGGGGCAGCAGGGTTTCCGCGGGTGTTGACCATCCTAGGAGGAAACAAGACAACGGTTTAGACAAGGATGGCTCAAACTTAACAGGGAAGTGCAGAATGTAAAGGATAACGTGGAATGCAGAGATGCTCATTCGTATGCCATGGTAATATAAAACTGCCATATATACACCAACGGTCATACTCGTCATACATAGTTTAGTACAAGCCCATGCTACAGTACAACTATGAAGGTAGACGTTACATCTCATCGGAGGCATTCCGAGTCCCTATACATTATTTGTCTACACCTCCGGAATCGATTACACACCAAGTCGTATTCCACAAGTCACACAGGACAGTGGAGATACAACTACTACAATACTAGTGGTACTACTACTAACTCAGATAGCTCCGTAGTAGTCCTCATAGAAGTCACCTCCATAGCCTGGAAGTTCAACGTGATCATCCGGAAACAGACGGTCCCGAGGAGCCTGTGGACCATAGGGGCTAGGATAAGGTCTTGGACCAACAAACGGTGGCCTGCGGGGACCAAGGGGTGGGGTGATGCCTCCCACATCACGCCAATCCACCATGTCTGGCAGAGCTGCTCTCACAGGATACAGATCCCTGGCATCCATACATCCCGCTTGCACCGCGGGTGCAAACCGAGTCAATGTGGCCCAATGATCAGCACGGGTATTAAAGAGCTCCAGCCTCAAGGCCCGATTCTCTCGGTCCTTATCTTCGAGCATCTCAGCGGTGGTACGAGTTAATGAGTCCTCGTGAGTGGAGTCAGCATAGATAGCCTGAAGATACCCCTGCGCTCCCGGAAGTGAAGCTGGCATGTAACGGAAGTCAGTGTTCCGAAGCAGGCCAGTCCGGACTCGCAAGATGGTCATCATGGAATAGGCAGCATCCTGCACAGCCATCTCAATGGTAACTCCGAGTCCATAGGAACAGTGAAGGGGCTCGGTAGATCCAGGATAGGAAGGAAATATCCTGACGGTGCATAAATACTGGCTTTGATTAAAGTCGCGGAACTGCTCTTCAACAGTGTATTCGGGATACCAACGGTATCCTGTCTCGATCATGACCCGGACCAACATAGCAGTATGACCGGGCACGTCGAGGCACCTAGTCAGGCGAACCACTTGATTTTGAGAATGGTTGGCCATCTGAAAGCACAACCACAAGACAAAGACATCAGAATTCCTAGGGAAAATTGGGCAGCATAACGGCTGTAAATGCTCAGAAAAGATTTGAGACATCCACAACAGTTAACAATACCGCTCAACAGCATCATATCAAGGTTCTGATTCAAATAACAACGTACTAAAATAGTAGAAACTGGACTGGAACTCGTAGCAATAATCCTATGAACTACTACGGATTAGTAACACGTGAACCTGATAGAAGAAGAGAGCCTAGTCCTTAACCCACGTTGAATGAGAAGAGAATGACTCAGATCAGAAGCATAGGGTAAAGGAGTAAAAGAACCTTATGTTCCCTCCCACAATCAATTCCCTTACATATAACTAAAGCATTTCTAGACTCGACATCGACCAGTTTGGCTGAACGAACCTACAGGCAGTCCGGCTCTGATGCCAACGCTGTCAGGACCCCGATTCTAAGCCACATCGATCTAGCCGGTAACACCTCATATCACTTTGCGGCCTCACGCACGGTATCCCACGGGTGTCGCCTTACCATGGCCCGGGACCGTTTGCGCCTTTTGGCTCGCGTATATGACAATGTCGCTAGCATCCATATGACCGAGAACCCGGGCCGACATGGCTAGTCGTGAACCCAAAGCGGCACAGACCTATGGAGACAGGCATACATGAATCACAACGAACATGTCGGTCATCAACGAGTGATTCCGGGCTGTAGCACAGGGCTAACAGGACTCCGGGGGATCCCGGGCTGTAGCAGGCTAGACAGGACTCCGGAGATCACCGCGTGACATTTCCCCGAAGGGACAGACATAGGGACGAAGTGAAACACATGCCGGCTAGTCAAGTGTCCTGAACAGTAGTGCTGGGCTAGCAGGACTTCGGTGAACCGGGCTGTAGCAGACTACTATGGCTCGAGGAGCACTAGACTACATTTCCCCATAAGAAAGGCTGCGAAGGACAAACAACTAGATTGTCGGATCCCACTCATACCAAGCATTTCAATCATACATACAATATGCTCGATATGAGTACATACAACATGGCATCACAACAAAACTCTACAACTCAGGTACTTTATTTAAAGGCTCCAGGGAGCCATACATAACGTATCCATACAGGTAGGGGTCACATGACCCGATACTCAAGTCATACAGTCATACAAGCACATGCGGAAGCAACTAGTCTGAGTACAGACTCTAGAAAGAAAGAAGGCTTCTCGAAGCCTTTCTATCTACATAGGGCCCTCCATGGCCTGGATCACCACCTGGGTGGCTAGTCACTCGTCGATGTCAAGGTCTACGTAAAACCCATCGGAGGGGGCAGTGTTGTCGTCTGAAAACAATAAATAAGCAAACATGAGTACAAAGGTACTCAGCAAGTCTTACATCAGAACCTACTGTACATGCTCATTCTCAAGAAGGTGGTGGGGTTTATGCAGCAAGCCAGCTTTGACTCTTGGCTAAGCTATCCTACGGAATCTTTTAGCAAAATAGTTTTCGCACACGAGTCCACTACTCACCATCACAATACTCCACCGTGGATCCTCCCTCGTATCCTGCGAGGGAGCCATCCTCGGTACTCACACTTATCTTGAGTCTTTTAGTAGTATCCATTAACTTGTCTATGAACTGTATATGCAACCAAGTAGTCCTTTACCGCGGACACGGCTATTCGAATAGTTTTATACCCTGCAGGGGTGTACTTCGTCACACATGTTTCCACCACTTAGCGTCTGCACACGAAATGTGCTCGGCAGACTTCAAGCGAAAACCGACGTGGGTGTAGACCACGACCTGACTAACCTCACAAGTCTCTAGTCCAGGGTCATCGCCTATTCAGGTTCCATCCGCAAGGAAATCCGGCCGGGGTGTCCTCAACGGCCCCGAACGATGTGAACAGGGTTCCCGAGACACCAAACGGGTGACTCGGTACACCGTGCCACGGTGTATCTACCGCAACATAGCCCACCCCTAGGGTCAGCACTACGCACGGCCGCCAACACATATCCTACAAACACCAGAAACTAGTTGCAACTCCTGGACTGAGGCGAGAGGGGTCGGTAAGTCGAGCGGGGTCATATTTCAGGGCCCAATGTGTGGTAGTAGCTGAATCTTAATTCACGCATACAGAACTCAGTTCTTAGGGACGGCTTAAATGAAACAACCCACCATGTACTCCTACATGGCCTCTCATCGATACCTTTACCAAAACATGTTCAACACATCCCACATATTACTGGCACAAGCATTTCACTCTAGCCCATCCCCCAGATGAACCAGACCTGACACAACTCTAAGCATAGCAGGCATAGCAAGGTAGGAATCACAAAATATGGCTCAATCAACTCCTACACATGCTAGTGGGTTTCATCTAGTTACTGTGGCAATGACAGGTCATGCAGAGGATAAGGGTTCAACTACCGTAGCACACAGCAGTTTGAATCGTGTTGTCTTAATGCAGTAAACAAGAGCAGGAGCGAGAACATGGGTTGTATCGGAATGATCAATGGTTGCTTGCCTGATGGAGTGGTAGCGGGATACTGCCCTTCAGTTGGATACTCGTGAATATCCTCGGAGGCAGAACCTACCACGAAGAACACAACCGAGCACAATCAACACATGACAATATGCAACAATATGATGCATGCCATGACATGGCAATATGGATGTGTCTTGAGCTTATGCAACTAGCTATGATTTAAATGGAGTTGGTTTGAGTACAAGATTCAAATTCCAACCCCATATATGATTATTTAAATGCCCTTTATTTGTTTTGTCCAAAACAGAGGACAAGCATTGTTCAAACATGCATGAAAATGGTACAGATGGATTCCTTGAATTTTTCTGATAATTTTTCATATATAATTTGTCTCATTTGGAGTTATGGTTGAATTTCTATGAATTTTTGAAGTTTAGGCAATTTTCTGGAATTTTCTATTAAAATTAAATCCAGAAAAAGAGTTATTGCATCAGCATGACATCACCCTGATGTCAGCAGGTCAACTGGCGCCTCCAGGTCAAACCTGACCAGTGGGGTCCACTGGTCAGTGACACAATCAACTAACTAAGTTAGTTAACCCTAACTAACTTGGTTAGCCGGGCGGGGCCCGCATGTCAGTGGCTCACTAATTAGCTAATTTTTATTAACTCTAATTAACTAACGGTAATTAGGCAGGCGCCTGGGCCCACACGTCAGTGAGTCAGGGTGGGAGTCAACCCAGCCGACCCGGGGTCAAAACACGCCGGAGTTGACCCCGGCTCGTCGCCGGCAAGGCCAGAGACGGCGGAGTGGCTCGGAAATCCTCCTCCGGCGACCAAATGGCCAGCGGAGGGCATCTACGCGGAGCTGGGACTCGCCCGCATCTATCTGTGCACACGACAGCAGCCCTAGTGGCCTAAAACGACGGCGGCGGCAACTTGCGCGGCGGCCGGAGTTCGGGAGTTGAGCGGATCGGCGTTGTGGTGCACGGGAGGGGAAGCTGATGGGTTCCACGTGCTCCTGGTGAGGTGTGGAGCACGTTGCCGTGCTCGGGAGTGCGCTTGCACGGCTGTGGTCACGGTGGCGGCATGGCCGGCGGCGAAGAGCTCTCGGTTCCGACGGGCATCGGTGTTAGAGGAAGAAATCGAGCCAGGGGAGAGGGGGAAACGGCACAGGAGCTCACAGCGGGTGCAGCGGTGGCCTCGGCAAGCTCGGGGAGGCACTGGAGCAAGCGAATCGACGGCGGCGATCGTCGGTGCCGAAGCTTGAAGAAGAGCTTGAATTCGGTGATGCAGGGCTTCCGGCGGGGCGTGGTTCGGTGAGGAGGAAGACGGGGTCGAGGCGGAGCCTCTAAGCTGGTCAGGGAAGCGAGGGGGAGGCGGTGGCCGTGGTGGTTCTCATCGGCGCTCTCGGGCTCATGGCGGTTGCGCGTGAGAGAGAGAGCAGAGGAGGGGATGAGCACGGGGAGGGGGAATGAGAGGGCCAGGGGGGTGCGTGGCGTCCATAGCGACGTCGGGGAGGCGGCCGAAGCAGGAGGTGGCCGTCGGTGGCCGCGCGCGTGCTGGCGCACCGCGGGCACGCGCCATTCGTCCTCTTGGCAGGAGCTAGGGGACGACTGGCATCGGCCTGGTGGGCTGGGCCGCTGGTGGCCTGGCGCTGGGCCAGGTAAGTGGCCCACTGGCCTACTCTCTCTCTCTCTCTTCTAATTTTATTCTGTTTTCCTATTTTTGTTATTCTGTTTTGATTTAGTTTAAATACTAAATCATTTTATAAAATCCTGAAAATATTTATGGACTCTTACTGAAATATTTCAGTGGCCCAAAAATAGTTCCAACATTATTTGAGCATTTGAATTATTTAATAGTATTTAAATGCCCAAATTCAAATATTTATGAATTAAGTCAATGCCCCTTTTGTTGACCTAAAATTATATGCACCATTTTTCCCAAGGGTTCTAACCCAAGGCAAAGAGGGTGAACATATTTGAAGGGCATTTCAGGTTCATTGAATTTATTTTTAGTAAACCCTAGTTGATTTTAGGGGGGGGGGGTGCTGGGGGTTCTGCTTTCCCCATTTCAATTTCTGATGAAGGTAAACATGATGCACACTCTAATGCATAAGCTAGCTAGGGTGTGACAAGCCGGACCAGTTGGCAGGGATCCCCAGGAGTGTAATCGAGCATCACCTCAATGTGTGCCCCAACGTGCGCCCTGTGAAGCAGAAGACCAGGTGGCAGTCCACAGAAAAGCAGACCTTCATCGTCCAGGAGACCCGCAAATTAGAGGCCGCTGGGGTCATCCGCGAGGTCTGATACCCAGATTGGTTGGCCAACCCTGTTGTTGTGCCAAAGAAAGGAGGGAAGGAGCATATGTGTGTTGACTTCACCAACCTCAACAAAGCATGCCCGCAAGATCCGTTCCCACTCCCCCGCATCGACCAGATCATCGATTCCACTGCGGAATGCGATCCATTATGCTTCCTGGATGCCTTCTCTGGATATCGCCAGATCAAGATGGCAGTAGAAGACGTCGAGAAGACAGCATTCCTAACCCCGTGCGGGGTATACTGCTACACGTGCATGCCATTCGGGCTGCGTAACGCAGGGGCGACCTTTTAGTGGCTGATGCACATCACCTTGGGCCCGCAGCTCGGGAAGAATGTTGAAGCTTACGTCGATGACATTGTGGTAAAGTCTCATGAGGCCGGGACCCTGATATAGGACTTGGAGGAAACCTTCGCGAGCCTCAACGCAGTGAACCTACGGCTCAACCCAGAGAAGTGTGTGTTCGGAGTCCCCTCGGGCAAGCTCTTGGGTTTCCTTGTGTCCCACCGAGGCATCGAGGCTAACCCAGAGAAGATCAAGGTGGTGGAAGACATGAGCCCGCCAAAGACCCTTAGGGAAATGCAGAAGCTCACGGGGCGCGTGACCGCGCTAGGGCGCTTCATCTCCAAGTTGGGAGAGCGAGCCCAGCCTTTCTTCCAGCTAATGAAGAAAAAGGGGCCCTTCGAGTGGACTGAAGAGGCCGACAAGGCGTTCTAGGATCTCAAGAGATACCTGACCAGTCCGCCGGTCATGGTGGCCCCGCGCCCTCAGGAGCCCCTGGTGCTTTACCTCGCCGCCACTCCTTACTCCGCCAGCGCAGCCTTGGTGGCAGTCAGAGAGGAGCGCTGAATCAAAACCACGGCAGCAGCCCAGGACAAGGCAGAACAGGGACAAGGAAGGCCTACAGAAACCACCGCTGCGGCTGAGGAGGATCAGCCGCCGCAGAGGGGTGCACCGGAGGCCGAAGAGGCCCCTCTTCCAGATGGCCAGTCTCAGGAGGCCTCATTGCCTCAAGAGGCGCCACGGTCTCCGGAAGGAGCCACCAGCACTGATGCACCCCGCCACGTTGAGCACCCAGTGTACTTCGTCAGCACAGTGCTGCGGGATGCAAGAGCACGGTACCCTATGCCTCAGAAACTCCTCCTCGCGCTACTAGTGGCTTCGCGCAAGCTGCGGCACTATTTTCAGGGTCACCCCATCAAGGTCGTCTCGTCGTACCCCCCTGGAGAGAGTGCTCAGGAGCCCTAATTCAGTTGGAAAGGTCGCTGAGTGGAACATAGATCTGCAAGCGTTTCAGCTCAAATTCAGCACGACCAGGGTCATCAAGGGAGCAGCGTTGGCAGATTTTGTGGCAGAGTGGACGGAGGCACCAGGACTCAAGGCCGATGAGGATCGGTCCCTATCCCCGGGAAGCGAGGCGCCAGAAGGCTGGGTCATGTACTTTGATGGGGCGTTCTCCAGGCATGGCGCTGGAGCTGGGGGGGTGCTTATATCACCCACGCAGGACAAGCTCTACTACGTCGTGCAACTATGTTTCCAGCAAGGCGAAAAGGTCTCCAACAACATAGCGGAGTATGAAGGTTTAATAGAAGGCTTGAAGGCCGCGGCCGCCCTGGGAGTGAAACGCCTCACCATCAAGGGCGATTCGCAGCTCCTTGTCAACTTGTCCAACAAGGTGTACGAGCCGAAGGATGAGCACATGGAAGCCTACCTTGCGGAAGTCCGCAGGATGGAGAAGCAATTCTGGGGGTTGGAGTTGCAGCATGTGCCCCGTGGCACCAATCAGGAGGCCGACGATATCGCCAAACGCGCGTCCAGACAGTTACCCCAGGAGCCTGGCGTTTTCGAGGAGCGGCTCTTCAAGCCCTCAGCTCTACCGTCATTGTCGAACACGGCTCAGCCCTTCGAGGAGCTCCCCCAGCCACCTGCCTCAGGAGCTCCGGCCTATGGCCTGGCCTCAGGAGCGCGCCTGCTCCTGACGATGGAACCTCAGGAGGGATGTTGGATCACGGAGCTTCGGAGCTACTTGACGCAAGGGACCTTGCCGGAGAAGGAGGAGGAGGCAGAGCGAGTGGCACGCCAGGCCATGGCATACTGCATCAGAGACGGAGAGCTCTACCGGAAGCGACCAAACGATGTATCCCTGCGCTGCAACTCCAGGGAGCAAGGGAAGGAGCTACTGGAAGATATACACGGCGGAGACTGCGGACATCATTCTTCATGGCGGACCCTCGTCGGTAAGGCGTTCCGTAGTGGGTTTTATTGGCCCACCGCGCTCAATGACGCCGTGGAACTAGTGAAAGCTTGTGTAGCCTGCCAGTTCCATGCCAAGCCGATCCATCAGCCAGCAGGAGGCTTGCAGACTATTCCCCTTTCGTGGCCATTCGCAGTCTGGCGGCTCGACATCTTGGGCCCGTTTCCTCGGGCGCCAAGGGGCTATCGTTACCTCTACGTTGCCATGGACAAATTCACCAAGTGGGCTGGAGTAGAGGCTGTCCGCACCATCCCCGCGGGTTCCGAGGTCAAGTTCATCAAGGGCATCGTAAGCCGGTTCTGGGTGCCGAATCGCATCATCACAGACAACAGTTCGCAGTTCACCAGTAACCTTTTCAAAACATACTGTGCTAACCTTGGAATGCAGATATGCTACGCCTCAGTGGCGCACCCCCGGAGCCAACGCAGAGGTCCTGAGGGGCCTCAAGACCAGGACGTTCAAGAAGAAGCTGGAAGCCTGTGGCAGAGGTTGGTACGACGAGCTTCAGTCCGTGCTGTGGTCCATCCGCACCACCGCAACCAAACCGACTGGGGAGACCCCGTTCTTCCTGGTCTACGGAGCGAAAGCGGTCCTCCCTCACGAGGTCAGACGTTGCTCCGTGCGGGTCCTGGCATTCGACGAGGCGCAGCAGGACGCCATGCGGGGGATCGACCTCGTGCTGGGGGAGGAACGCCGCCAAGAAGCCGCGCCGCGAGCGGCGAGGTACCAGCAAGCGCTGCGGCGATATCACTGCCGCAACATCCGCCCCAGGACTCTTGAGGTAGGAGACCTTGTGCTCAGGCGTGTTCTCTCCAGGGAGGGACTGCACAAGCTCTCTCCCATGTGGGAGGGCCCGTTCAAGGTTGTTCATGTTTCCAGGCCCAGCTCCGCACGCTTGGAGACTCAGGAGGGAGTGCCGGTCCAGAATGCATGGAACATCCAGCACCTCCGGAGGTTCTACCCCTGAAAAGGCCCAGAGCCTGTGAAGCTATCGCATTTTGGAAAAGGCCCAGAGCCTGTGAAGCAAGGCGAGTGCCTGTGAAGCTATCGCGTTTTGGAAAAGGCCCAAAGCCTGTGAAGCAAGGCGAGTGCCTGTGAAGCTATCGCGTTTTGGAAAAGGCCCAAAGCATGTGAAGCAAGGCAAGTGCCTGTGAAGCTATCGCATTTTGGAAAAGGCCCAGAGCCTATGAAGCAAGGTGAGTGCCTGTGAAGCTATCGCATTTTGGAAAAGGCCCAGAGCCTGTGAAGCAAGGCGAGTGCCTGTGAAGCTATCGCGTTTCGGAAAAGGGCCAGAGCCTGTGAAGCAAGGCGAGTGCCTATGAAGTTATCGTGTTTTGGAAAAGGCCTAAAGCCTGTGAAGAAAGGCGAGTGCCTGTGAAGCTATCACGTTTTGGAAAAGGCCCAGAGCCTGTGAAGGAAGGCGAGTGCCTGTGAAGCTATCGCGTTTTGGAAAAGGCCCGGAGCCTGTGAAGAAGGCCAATACCTGTGAAGCTCGCCGCCCGTGACACTCTCATGTAATAATGAGTTGGGGCTGTACACGCCTCGGAGTCTCAGGAGCGCCGGCCTCAGGCCCTGGGGCTCCGTCCCACGCCCAGTGGCAGCACTTAGCTCCGCGCTGGTGAGAAGACGTCGAAGACTAGATTAGTCGCCGGACGCGGCTTTTCATTTGCTTTCCGCAGTTGGCTTGTTCCTTCTCATTTGAAGTTTTATTGAAGTTGTTGCCGTCTTTGGCTTGCGGTTCTTCGGATTTTCGCTCTCCTGCCTCGTTTTCTCTTGCGCAAGGCCTCGCGAGGGGGGCAGCTGAGCGCCCTCGCGAGCATTCCTATCCTAGTCATTCAAAGACTTCGCGACCTGGGCCCCTTTCAGGAGCACCGCTCCAGTCCGAGCCCCACGGGCGTCGCGACACAAACAAAGGGCCTAGGTCGGTCGCCCCCCCACGGCCGGGGTCGGGAACTATCCATGCTCGGGCACATAGCCGGAAGGAACAGTAACAAAGCGAAACGATGATTAACAGCAATAACCCAAACACGCCCCCGCGGGGCTCTGCACTATTGTCTTTGTTGCGCAGGAAGAAGGGAAAAAGAAAGAACAAATCCGGCGCGGCTCGCCTCACACCGGCCCGCAGGGAAGGCCGGGGCTACCTCCGGAGCTCAGGTGGACTCCCTCTCGCGCCTCACCAGGGCGCGGCGACTTGGAGGCTGATCGCGGCCGCCGCTGGAGGAGTCGCCGCTTGAAGAAGAACCAGAGAAGCTTGAGGAACTCCGAGCGCCGCCAGCCGCGTGAGCGCTGCTCCCTCCTCATCACTGGAGCTGGGTTCCCAGCCGCGGTCGTCACCCTCGGGGCAGCACCCCGCGCGGCGACCATCTTCCCCAAACACACTCACGTAGAGGGTGGCGTCGCCATCGAACTTGAAGTGTAGGGTGCACCGGCGGCCCAGGCCACGCGCACGGGCAAACGTCTGCCAACCGCGGGCCAGGGACAGGCTCCCGGCCGTGGAGACCTCCAGGGAGACCCATGAGGCTCGGCTGCAGCAGCCATCGGCCTGGAGCTAGAGGCTGCCCGGGGCGCCGGCCGGGAGCTCGCCTAGGAGGAAGCGTGGAAGCGGGAGTCGGGTGCTAGCCGGCTCCGCCGACCACACGACGAACTCCGGCAGCATTTCAGCAGCATGAACGCGCGGCCTGGGGGACGCGCAGCCGGAGCGCGCCCCTCGGCTGTAGCTACCCGCCCGTTGCCGTGCTGAAGATCACCTCCACGGCCGTGGGGAGCCGCCGTGGTGGCCACAGGATGCTTGCGAGGGCGCCCTCTGCCGCGCTTGGGTGGGGTAGAGGCGGGCTCAACCCGGCAAGCCTTCCCCTTCTCGGCGGCCGAGAATTTCTTCGACGGGGTCATGAAGAAGAAGGAGAAGCAAGGAGGAGTGGACTGGAAGGGCACGCGCAGCCCCGTACTTATAGCCGGCGAAGGCCAACCGCCGGCTTCCACGATCACAGGTAATCATGACACGATTTGCATGCAGGGACTTGTCCAGCTCGCGCAATCGCCGAGGCGTCGTGGGGAAGCGGAGACGCCCACGTCCCATCAACCGCCACGCGGCACCCAAGGCCGCAGGCTGTTAGGGCCCGCGGCGCTTCTCCCTTGCCCTTTCGCCTCTCAGCACGGCCAAGTCCGGGCGCGCCTTGGGCCCGGGGGCTACTGTCGGCATTCTGGGAACGGGGGTCCCTAGACTTGCCTGCCTGCGGCCTGCGGCATGGCTCAAAGGAGGCCCAGCACGGCCCATCTTCATCGACACAAGACTCAAGACCCTCACGAGGGGCCAAGCCTCGCGAGGTGGATGACACGGAGCTTCCTCAGGCACGACCTCATCAGGCTGGCTCGCGAGGAGGAGGAGAGATCAAGGTGGGGTACCTCGCGAGGTGCCCGTGACGCAAGCCATGACGACTAAGGGCGCCAGGCGGGTGCCAGCGCGCGCAGCGTCCTTCTTTCCTCTTTGGTGCAAAGGGGGCAAGTGCAGCCACGGAGTACCGAGGCATCAGGCAAAGGTTGCCATTTCGGTGCAACGAGACCAAGACCAGGAGGACTATGAGACGAAGGTCACCGTGGAGCCCAGGATGGCGTCATCACCAGAGCTTTGCGCAGGCGAAGACTGCTTTTGTCAGGATAGTTGATACTTGCTGCCCCCCTTCAAATTAGCCCGCCGTTGTTGGCTCCCTTCGCGCTCAATATTTGGGAAGAGGACCAGGGCCTCTATAAATAGAACCAGCCACCCACATTGCAGGGGGGTCGGTTGGGGCTCTGTTCGTTCGATCGGTAGGAAGCAGAGTAAGAGGGAGAGAGAAAGGTGGCTGAACTCCTCCTAGCAGTTCATCACCCCAGCCAAGAACAGACCCTCGCGAGGCTGTTATTCCATGTACTGTTCATCATCATCAGCCCTAGGAGGCAATCCACCAACCACACTGGAGTAGGGGATTACACCGCAATGGTGGCCCGAACCAGTATAAATCTTGTTTCCCTTGTGCAGTTCTTTTAGTAGTTTAGATCTTTGCGAGGCGGGGAGGTAGAAGGCGTAATCTCCGTGCGCACCCTAGTGTTCGAACCTTAAGGGTCTGCCGGAACCCGAAATCCGACAAGCAGAGATCAGCGAGCCAGATCATTGTATGCGTCTTCCTTCTTCTTTTACCCTTGTGTATTTCGGGCGTAGCTGCATGTGGCTTTTTTAATTATCTTTCTAATTATGTAAGACAATTATTATCCACCCTCATCGTCATTATATATATATTTACCAGTCTTGCTATAAGTCGCAGTAGATGCTATATAGGTCCGTCATATCTTACATCAAGATCCGTGTAAAATTTTCTTCTCAAATTTTCTTTTTTCTCTCTTAAATCTCAGTCGAGTGAGACATTTCCATGCCATTAAACAGAGGCTCGGGCGCCATTAATGGTACCTTGGGAGAGAGGTGGACGGCAGATGGAGGTCAAAGGGCTCTCCTCTTGATAAGCACGCGCAGTGGTCTGATCGCACGCCTCCCGTACTCAAATAGCTACCCTGCACGACGCCTCCTAGCTAATAAAAAAAGGGGACACATGGCAGCACGTAAATGGTAAATAGAACGCCCATGGTTTCAATAATACTTGTGTTTCCGATTGTAACGTGACAACACTTGTTCCAAAATGACTTTGTTGATTGTTGATGTGTGCGCCTTCGCAAATCGGACAGCAAAATTACAACAGCATGTTGGTGCCATGTCATGGCACCAAGCCAAGTTTCATGATTTTCATGCGTGTTTCGGATTTACAGGAATTAAAAAACCAAGTTTCTCAATGTTTCCAGCTGAGCCACAACACACAGATGTTTGAATTTCATTCCCATTTCTGGCATGGGACCTAGAAATTTACCCGAGGACACACATGTGATTTTTCAACCAGCTTTGGTGCACTGGACATGTGCTTGTATTTAAAATTTGAATTATGCACACAAAGGTGACACGTTCCCTCTCAGAACCACGAGCCTTCTTGAGAGAAGCTTCGGTTTGCAAGAAACTTATACCAAAACTTGTTCCTATTCTGCATTTTTTTACCACAACATGGTAGTACCATGACATGACAACATGCCAAGTTTCATGATTTTCAGGCATGTTTTGGATTTACAACAATTTTAAAACCAAGCTTCTCAATGTTCTCGCCTTGAGAGGGAGCGTAAGCGTACGCTAAGGGACGTATATGCGTTGGAGCCATTCACCCCAAAGTTCAACCCATGGTCCTCCTGTCCGATCACCTTCGATCGCAGGGACCACCCCACTAGTATCCGTCATGGTGGATTTGTTGCACTGGTCCTAGACCTAATCATCGACGGATTTCACCTCACTCGAGTCCTTACGGACGGCGGCAGCAGCCTGAACCTGCTTTATCAGGACACACTATGCAAAATGGGTATAGACCCCTCAAGGATCAAACCCACAAAAACGACCTTCAAAGGCGTCATACAAGGTGTAGAGGCCCATTGCACAGGCTCAGTCACACTGGAAGTGGTCTTCATATCCCCGGATAACTTCCGAAGCGAGGAGTTAATCTTCGATATAGTCCCGTTCCGCAGTGGCTATCATGCACTGCTCGGGCGAACCACATTTGCAAGATTCAATGCAGTACCGCATTATGCATACCTCAAGCTCAAGATGCCAGGACCTCGGGGGGTCATCACAGTCAATGGAAACACAGAGCGCTCTCTCCACACGGAGGTGCACACTATGGCCCTCGCAGCAGAAGCACAGAGCAGCCTCTTAAGGAAATCCACCAGTTCGGCGATTAAACACCCCGACACCTTCAAGCGCGCCCGGAGTAATCGGCAACAAGACCACCTGGAACATTCCAAGCTCGCATAGCATTGCGGCCCCCACCCCAGTCCCAGCCAAACGGCGAAATCCGTGCCACGCGTACATAATTACGCATTGAAAATACCATGGGCATAGGTGGGGAGCGGGGCATGACTACGGCATGCCCCAAGACGCGGCTCAACCGCACTAGGGGCTTCCTTCTTTGTTATTTTTCTCTCTTTCAGGACTTTACTCTCTGGAAACCCCGTCCGGCAGTATGATTGTCGGACACACGATGCAACAACCAAGGAGGCAGAAAGCTACATCACATCATGGAATTCCCGGGTGGTCTCTGATACGAGTAAAATACCTGCTTTAAATACCATTCCCCAGCTTGCCCTTGGAGGGGACATGTCAAATAGTCCTACCTTTTGCTTATCGCACTAGTTGTATCATTCTTCCTCAACACACCTTTTTGAATAAACAATGCATAACACTAGACTATTACTGTAAGTGCATCTAGTGCCACCCCTAGTTGGTTTTGGAGTATTGACGACAAACCTAGTTGAGGGACTAATGTGTTTGTGAGAATTGCAGGATAACACAGGTAGAAGTCCCTCATTGATTCGGTTTTCCTACCAGAGATGACCCCTAAAAATGTATGAAGACATTGAAGTTAAAGGTGGTATGTGAAGACATTCACATTGAAGACTATGACAAGAGAATACATCGCATGAAGACTATGGAGCGCGAAGACTTAGATCTTTCGTAGTTCTTTTTCTTCTTTGTTGAGTCATAGGAACCACCGTACTATTAAGTGGGGTCCAAGAGAACCAGTCAGAATGACTGAAGTGATGCTTAACCAAAATCCTATGTCTTCTAATGAAGACTATGAGAGCGAATCTTGTCTAGAGTTGGACAAGTCAGCTTTTCTTGTAGCCCAAGTAAAGTTGCCGTGTGTGTTTGAAATCTGACCGTGGGAACACGTGTCAGTTCCTTAGTGACCCAGGGTCATTTAGGACAAATCAGGTCGAGTTGCCTAGTGGCTATAAATAGCCCACCCCCTACAACCATAAACAGATGGCTGCTCAGAGTTAAAGTACGGCTGTTGTCGTTTGAGAGCAACCCACCTCGAAGCCTTGAGAGAGAATTCCTTGCGAGGATAAAGTCCTAACCACCCAGAGCGAAAGAGTGTTAGGCATCACTTAAGGCGTCCTATCTGTGTGATCTGAAGACTTATTACAGTTGAGGACTGTGAATCCTCCAGCCGGTTAGGCGTCGCGTTCTGAGCATTCAAGAGTCATTGTGGATCGTCAGTAAACGAAGTCTGTGAAGGTTTGGGAGTCTACCTTGAAGACTTACCAGAGTGATTGGGCGAGGTCTGCGTGACCGGAGCTCAAGGGGAATACGGTGAGGACTAAGGGTTCTGAGCTGCGTGTTCAGGGCTGCGTGTCCGGGACTGTGTGTCCTCAGGCTTAAATACCTAGCCGCCCTAACCAGACGTACAGTAGTCACAGCAACTGGAACTGGTCCAACAAATCATTATCTTCAATGAGTCACTGGTTTCATCCTTCCCTTCCCTTTACTTACTGTTGGTCCTTGTGAAGTCATTGCTTGATTGCATTATCTTTTGTCTTCACTGAGTGACTGCTTGTTCTGATTGGCTTCACAATATCTTCCTACCTCATCCGTACTACCTAGCTGCTATTAGTCATTGTGCATTCACTTCTTTGGTTGCTTGACTAAGGTTGCCTAGTGTAGTCTACCTTCCACTGCGTGGTAATAGGTTTACTTCTATCGTTTGTCTTCGAAACTTCCATGTTTTGGAGACTTTCTTAAAAATCGCCTATTCACCCCCCTCCAGTCGATCACTAGCACTTTCAATTACCACATTCTCTATTCTTTTTTTATATATGTTCATTAATGACATTCAGCAACCGTACACTCTGGTACGGCCAATATGCCAGGGGCTTAAGTGTACCCCATAATATGGCGTCAGAAGTCCGAACACTTTCAATAGTGCGGCACCCCGAACTTATAGCATTATATGTATCAGCTCCGAATCATGTCTTGGGTCAATAGTTGGGTTTGCCCGGCTACCATGTTTTGGTAACTTACGTTCTGCTATATCGGCTAAGGTAGCACTGGGAGAACTACAGCGATTGTTCCCCGGTTCATCTGGGCAAGCACCTCAGTAGAGAAAGCTAAAACTGACTGTCATGATAAGGCGAGCGCTAGTCGCTGTTCGAGAGGTCTTGAGTCCCTAAAGACTTATGCCACTTAGGGCGTGGAGTCGGCTTTGTCCGGCTTAGGCGGGTATAGCGCCCCGAATTCGGCCTTCCGAATACTAGGGGCTTCACCAAAATTTAAAATTGTAGACTTCTATGGCTAAGTGAGAGTGATAAAGCATTATAGTCCGATTGCCTTGTTCGTTGTGCTCAGCACCTCCCTCAAAGGACCCAACAATGGGGAAAAGAGTGCTCAGATTTATCCCGAACACCCCAGCACTCGTGGCATGGGGGCAGAAGCCGACGACTGGCCATCTCTCAGATTTGATAAACAGCCGCACAGAAGGTAATATTTTAAATTCAAACAAGCGTTGCATAGCGCACATGAACAAGTTTTCAAAATACAGGATCACACGAGCAAGTTCATTCAAAAATTACATCCTTCGCACACTCGTCCGCCACAAGACGGGCACCCTTTAGGACACCCTCATAATACATCTCAGGGTGGCGATGCTCCTTGCCCTGTGGCGGCCCCTCCTTCACCAGCTTCTCGGCGTCCATCTTGGCCCAGTGCACCTTCGCACGGGCAAAGGCCCGACGTGCACCTTCAATGCAGACAGACCGCTTTATGACTTCCAGGTGTGGGCAAGCATCCACAAGCCACCTCACCAGGCCGAAGTAGCTATTTGGAAGGGAGTTGCCAGGCCACATCCAGACTATAAGGCCCCTCATGGCCTGTTCGGCCGCCTTGTGCAGTTCGACCAGTTGCTTCAGCTGGTCACTCACAGGCATTTGGTGTTCGGTCCCAGTATACTGAGACCAAAACAACTTCTCCGTCGAGCTTCCCTCCTCGGCCCGATAGTACTTTGCGGCATCCGACACACTGCGGGGCAAATCTGCTAATGCTCCTGGAGAGCTCCGGACTCGGGTAAGTAATAAGTAATTTACTTTCACATGCTTGCTTTGCATAATGAATGCCTTACCCGCTGCTATATTCCTCATCGCCTCAATTTCCTGAAGGGCCTTTTGCGCTTCAGCCTTGGCATGCTTTGTGCTCTCGAGGGCCGTGGCAAGCTCGGACTCTCGCGTCTTCGAGTCAAGCTCCAAAGTCTCGTGCTTCTTCACGAGAGCCTGGAGCTCTTGCCGCACCTCGCCCACCCATGCCACTTGTTTCTCCTGCTCAGTGCGCTCCTTGGCCGCTTTGTTTTCGGCCTCGGACAACGTTTGCTTCAGGGTCGCCACTTCGGTCGTGGCCCCTGGCACATCCATGATGATCTTGTCATTTTGCAACCACATCTTTTGTTTATATATATAGACAAGGTATTACTTACCTTTGTTCTCCTCGAGTTGCCTCTTGGCAAGGCCGAGCTCTTTCTCGGACCGCTCGAGGTTTTGCTTCAGTGCGGCGACCTCTGCAGTCAGTGCGGCAGAGGTCAGCAGCGAAGCCTGCATACGGATACAGACATACTTATATTAGACTCCTGCAGATATTATTTGATCCTCTATTCGACTTTTCTTTGTGAACACCAAACAGAGCATCAGGGGCTACTGTCTATGTGGTAATATTTTCCTATATTTTAAATACTTACCTCAAAGCCTATTAGAAGGCTGGCACATGCTTCAGTCCGTCCGCTCTTGGCGGACTGAACCTTCTTGCTCACTGCACTCATAATAGTGCGGTGCTCTTCGTTGATGGAAGCGCCACGAAGCGCTCCCAGCAGGTTGTCTGGTGCGTCTGGATGGACGGAGGTCACCGGCATGGGCGGCGCCCCCTTGGAAGGGGGCCGCCTGCCGGAGTCCGGAACCACTGGAGTTTCCGGCGCGTTGTTCGGCTGAGGGCCGAACTTGGAGCCCTTGGGAGTCTCGCTCCCTTTGCGCCTGGAGTCCGGAAGGTCGCCTTGAGGCGCATCCGGGACTATCTCCCCCCGGCTCGGTGCCTCTTGAGACAATACCTCAACATTGTCCGTAGGGCGAGGAGAGAAGGCGGTTGGAAGTGTATCACTATTCATATCCGACGAGTCCAAGGAACCGTCCGACGAGGATACATCAATTCGGGCTCGGGCGGACTGCATGATCATATTCGACGTTAGGAGAAGCGGTGCAATAAAAGTATGCTATGAGTTACTCTGGAATCCGAATACTTACGACTTCGCCAGGGGCTTGGCCCTAAGTAACCACTCGTCTTCGCTGTCAGCAATGGTGGTGGAAAAGTCCGGAAGGAGAGTCCTTCCCTTCTTGGACCCTTCGGCCTCTGCAGTTGGGGCGGCTTTCCTTTTCTTGTCTCCCCCAGCTGGAGGGGGAGAATCTTCATCTTCCTCCTCCTCGTTTTTATGGGAGGAGTGCGTCTCGGAGTTATCGGACAATGAGTCCGATACCACTTGGCGTCGGGAACTCTTTCGGGTTCCCATGGCCTTCTTGTTGATCTTCTTTTCCGGCACCTCATAAGGAGCCGGAGTCTGCATCTCCGTCAGGAGAGCGTCTGCAGGGTCTTCGGGTAGAGGGGCCGGACAGTTAATCTGCTCCGATGTCTCCATCCAGTCCTGTCAAAGGCATGGGAGCTCAGACCCCGCACATGGTTAATCTATGGGAAATAAATACCCTACCAGATGTATAGAACTTACCGGATTCGCAGGGCGCTTCGCGCTTAGCCCGCGGTCCTCGGTAAGGGAAGGGGGACCTCGGCGCCTTTGAACAGCACCTTCCAGACGTCCTTATGCATCGTGTCAAAGAGCTCGCGTAGTGTCTGGTGCTGGGCTGGGTTGAACTCCCATAAGTTGAAAGCTCGTTGTTGAAACGGGAGGATCCGGCGGAAGGGCATGACCTGGACTATGTCGACAAGCTTAAGTTTCTTTCTTATCATGTTCTGGATACACTTCTGGAGTCCGTCCAACTCCACCGATGAGCCCTAGGACAGGCCCTTCTCCTTCTAGGAAGTGAGCCACGTGGGGATTCTGGATCGAAATTTGGGGGCCGCCACCCACTTGGTGTCGCGCGGCTCGGTGATGTAGAACCACCCCGATTGCCACCCCTTTATGGTCTCCACGAAGGAGCGCTCGAGCCATGTAATGTTGGGCATTTTACCCACCATGGCTCCGCCGCATTCCGCTTGTTGGCCGCCCACTACCTTCAGTTTGACATTGAAGGTCTTCAGTCATAGGCCAAAGTGGGGCCGGATGCGGAGGAAAGCCTCCCACACGACGATGAATGCCGAGATGTTGAGGATGAAATTTGGGGCCAGATCATGGAAGTCCAGCCCATAATAGAACATAAGGCCATGAACGAATGGATGGAGGGGAAACCCCAGTCCGCGGACGAAGTGGGTGAGGAAAACCACCCTTTCGTGAGGTTCCGGGGTAGGGACGATCTGCCCCGCGACTGGCAGCCGGTGCGCGATATCCGTGGCTAAGTATCCGGCCCCGTGCAGCTTTTTGACGTCTCCCTCCATAACAGAGGAGACCATCCACTTGCCTCCCGCTCCGGACATGTTTGGAGAGGGTTGAGGAGAAGGATGTGGACTTGGGCGCTGGAGCTCGAGTGCGCGAGAATGGATGAGCAAGGAGGAAGAAGGCATGGGTAGAAAAAGGTGAACCCTTATCCCTTTATAAGGGCGGACTAAACTATGCGCCCCCACCAGCCTGGTAAAACTCGCTTATCCCCCAAGCGCCGTAATTGATGGCGTCGTTGGGTTACCCACATCCGTATTGATGGGAATCCTGTAATAAGGGGACACGATCTCTGCTTCGACAAGACGTGCCAAGGAAACCGCCTCGCGAAACACGCTGAGGTCGGTTGTGAAAAACGATTTGAATGGTGACCTGGCTGTGGTGTGATGTCATGCTGCGGAATGCGTCGGCAGATTAGATTTGTGAAAATATTATTCTCTCTACGGTTGTATGTGGAACTTGTTTTTGCAGAGCCGGACACGATCCTCGTGTTCAAAATCTTCTACGAAGTATTCGGAGGAGGAACCCGCCTAGCAATGCCGAAAACAATCTGCGCGCCGGACTCATCGTCATTGAAGCCTGGTTCAGGGGCTACTGAGGGAGTCCTGGATTAGGGGGTATCCGGACAGCCGGATTATATCCTTTGGCCGGACTGTTGGACTATGAAGATACAAAATTGAGGACTTCATCCCGTGTCCGTATGGGACTCTCCTTAGCATGGAAGGCAAGCTTTGCAATATGGATATGTAGATCTCCTTCCTTGTAACCGACTCTGTGTAACCCTAGCCCCCTCCGGTGTCTATATAAACCGGAGGGTTTAGTTCGTAGGGACAACAACAATCATACCATAGGCTAGCTTCTAGGGTTTAGCCTCTTCGATCTTGTGGTAGATCAACTCTTGTACTACTCATAATATCAACAACAATCAAGCATGATATAATGATACACTTCCAACCGCCTCCTCTCCTCGCCCTACGGACAATGTCGAGGTATTGTCTCAAGAGGCACCGAGCCAGGGGGAGATAGTCCCGGAGGCGCCTCAAGGCGATCTTCCGGACTCCAGGCGCAAAGGGAGCGAGACTCCCAAGGGCTCCAAGTTCGGCCCTCAGCCGAACACCACGCCGGAACCTCCAGTGGTTCTGGACTTCGGCAGGCGGCCCCGTTCCAAGGGGGGCAAGCCGCCCGTGCCGGTGACCTCTATCCATCCAAAGGCACCGGACAACCTGTTGGAAGCGCTTCGCGGTGCTTCCATCGACGAAGAGCACCACACTATTATGAGTGCGGTGATCAAGAAGGTTCAATCCGCCAAGAGCGGACTGAGTGAAGCCTGTGCCAGCCTTCTAACAGGCTTTGAGGTAAGTATTTAAAATATAGGAAAATATTACCACATAGACAGTAGCCCCTGATGCTCTCTTTGGTGTTCACAAAGAAAAGCCGAATAGAGGATCAAATAATATCTGCAGGAGTCTAATATAAGTATGTCTGTATGCGTATGCAGGCTTCGCTGCGGACCTCTGATGCACTGACTGCAGAGGTCGCCGCACTGAAGCAAAACCTCGAGCGGTCCGAGAAAGAGCTCGGCCTTGCCAAGAGGAAGCTCTAGGAGAACAAAGGTAAGTAATACCTTGTGTATATATATATAAAAAGATGTGGTTGCAAAATGACAGGATCATCATGGATGTGCCAGGGGCCACGACTGAAGTGGCGACCCTGAAGCGAGCACTGTCCGAGGCTGAAAACAAAGCGGCCGAGGAGCACACCAAGCGAGAGAAACAAGAGGCACAGGTGGGCGAGATGCAGCAAGAGCTCCAGGCTCTCGAGAAGAAGCATGAGACTTTAGAGCTTGACTCAAAGACGCGAGAGTCCGAGCTTGCCGCGGCCCTCGAGAGCACAAAGCATGCTAAGGCTGAAGCCCAAAAGGCCCTCCAGGAAATTGAGGCGATGGGGAAGATAGCGGCGGGTAAGGCATTCAATATTCAAAGCAAGCATGTGAAAGTAAATTACTTGTTACTTACCCAAGTTCAGAGCTCTCGAGGAGCATTCGCAGATTTGCCCCGCAGCGTGTCGGATGCCGCGAAGTATTACCAGGCCGAGGAGGGAAGCTCGAACGAGAAGTTGTTCTGGTCTCAGTATACTGGGACCGAACACTCGATGCCTGTGAGCGACTAGCTGAAGCAACTGGTTGAGCTGCACAAGGCGGCCGAACAGGCCATGAGGGGCCTTATAGCCCGGATGTGGCCTGGCAACTCCCTTCCCAACAGCTACTTCGGCCTGGTGAGGCGGCTTGTGGATGCTTTCCCACGGCTGGATGTCATAAAGCGGTCCGTCTGCATCGAAGGTGCATGCCGGGCCTTTGCCCGTGCCAAGGTGCATTGGGCTAAGATGGATGCCGAGAAGCTGGTGAAGGAGGGGCCGCCGCAGGGCAAGGAGCATCGCCACCCTAAGATGTATTACAAGGGTGTCCTGAAGGGTGCCCGTCTTGTGGCGGACGAGTGTGCGAAGGATGTAATTTTCGAATGAACTTGCTCATGTGATCCTATATTAGGAAAACTTGTTCATGTGCGATATGCAATGCTTATTTAAATTTAAAATATTACCTTCTATGCGGCTGTTTATCAAATCTGAGAGATGGCCATTCGTCGGCTTCTGCCCCCATGCCACGAGTGCTGGGGTGTTCGGGATAAATCTGAGCACTCTTTTTCCCATTGTTGGGTCCTTCGAGGGAGGTGCTCAACACAACTAACAAGGCAATCGGATTATAATGCTTTATCACTCTCACTTAGCCATAGAAGTCTACAATTTTAAATTTTGGCGAAGCCCCTAGTATTCGGAAGGCCGAATTCGGGGCGCTATACACGCCTAAGCCGGACAAAGCCAACTCCTCGCCCTAAGCGGCATAAGTCTTTAGGGACTCGAGACCTCTCGAATAGCGACCAGCTCTCGCCTTATCATGACAGTCAGTTTTAGCTTTCTCTACTGAGGTGCTTGCCCAGATGAACCGGGGCACAATCGTAGTAGTTCTCCCAGTGCTACCTTAGCCTATATAGCGGAACGTAAGGTACCAAAACATGGGAGCCGGGAAAACCCAACTATTGACCCAACACATGATTCGGAGCTGATGCATATAATGCTATAAGTTCGGGGTGCCGCACTGTCGAAAGTGTTCGGACTTCTCATGCTGTATTATGGGGTATGCTTAAGCCCCTGGCGTATTGGCTGTACCAGAGTGTACGGGTGCTGAATGTCATTAATGAACATATATATATATAAAGAATAGAGAATGCGGTAATAGTCTAGTGCTATGCATTGTTTATTCAAAAAGGTGCGTCAAAGTAGAATGATACAAGTAGTGCGATAAGAAAAAAGTAGGACTATTTGACATGTCCCCTCCAAGGGCAAGCTGGGGAATGGTATTTAAAGCAGGTATTTTACTCGTTATTAGAGACCACCTGGGAATTCCATGATGCGACGTAGCTTTTTGCCTCCATGGTTGTTGTATCGTGTGTCCGGCAATCGTACTGCCAGATGGGGTTTCCAGAGAGTAAAGTCCTGAAAGAGAGAAAAAATAATAAGGCGGGAAGCCCCTAGTGCGGTTGAGCCACGTTTTGGGGCGTGCCGTAGTCGTGCCCCCTCCCCACCTATGCCCATGGTATTTTCAATGCGTAATTATGTACGCGTGGCACGGATTTTGCCGTTTGGCTGGGACTGGGGTGGGGGCCGCATTGCTATGCGAGCTCGGAACGTGCGAGGCGGTCTTGTTGCTGATTACTCCAGGCGCGCTTGTAGGTGTACGGGTGTTTAATCGCCGAACTGGTGGATTATCTTAAGAGGCTGCTTTGTGCTTCTGCTGCGAGGGCCGCAGTGTGCTCCTCCATGCGGAGAGAGCGCTCTGTGTTTCCATTGACTGTGATGACCCCCCGAGGTCCTGGCATCTTAAGCTTGAGGTATGCATAATGCGGTACCGCATTGAATCTCGCAAATGCGGTTCGCCCGAGCAATGCATGATAGCCACTACGGAACGGGACTATATTGAAGACTAACTCCTCGCTTCGGAAGTTATCCGGGGATCCGAAGACGACTTCCAGTGTGACTGAGCCTGTGCAATGGGCCTCTACACCTGGTATGACGCCATTGAAGGTCGTTTTTGTGGGTTTGATCCTTGTGGGGTCTATACCCATTTTGCGCACTATGTCCGGATAAAGTAGGTTCAGGCTGCTGCCGCCGTCCATAAGGACTTGAGTGAGGTGAAATTCGTCGATGATTGGGTCTAGGACCAGTGCGGCGAATCCACCATGACGGATACTAGTGGGGTGGTCCCTGCGATCGAAGGTGATCGGACATGAGGACCATGGGTTGAACTTTGGGGCGACTGGCTCCAACGCATATACTTTGGACCGTATACTATTACGTACAATGTGTTTAACACACACAACACACAGAGACAACATTTAGACTTGTAAGGTACGCGTGCATTGCACACATGAGATTTCGCAACCAAATTATGAATAAATACAACATTATAGCATGTAAGCTTTGAGTCATATATGCATCATGTAGTTGTCCGTTTAATTCTTATAGTAAATTTCATTCAAAATCATCTTGTTTTTATAACAAAGCTAATCTATTTTAAGATTCATGGAATTGTGCGTTGTAAGGCATAAAGTAAAAAACAAATCATGTCGAAAAACATTGGGCAATTATGATACAGAAGATTCTAGAACAAAGATGAAGTGCTTGTGTTTTGAGGTTTGTGCATTATGCTTAAGTTCAACCATAGAGTCTTCTAGATTGTACATGTGGCAAAATCTGGTGGAATCTAGATGATATCCAACGGCCAGTAGTGCTCAAATTTGCCAGCTCTGCACATCGGATTGGCCTCATCCAACGACCATCTTTCAAAGTTAAAGTTATCCACACACTATATAAAAAATATAATATATATATATATATGGGGTATAGATATAGATCTGTGATGCGAAAGCCACCAATCATCTCCAATTAGAATAGTTTGTCCATGCACGGATGCAATGTGGCCAAACGATGTCTGCCATCGGTATCTCAAATTCAAACCAATCTGACCTTGTTCAATGTGTATACATTGCAACATGCTCGTTTCCAAACCGCACCACGCAGATCTCCGTTATATTCATGCATGCATGGGTTTCAAACATCATGATCTCTTATTCAAATATTTGAATTCAACTTTACATTGATTATGACCTCACCTAGTCTTTTACACCCACACATTGGTCTTCTATTTATAATTGTACCACTAACTTTCTCTCGTGCATGCATGCACACACACTACCAGTCGGCATTATCCATCGCACACATGCAATCTTTTTCTTCAGGTCGGTCTCCCATGAAGGCACACACACACCCCCCTCTCCATCGTATCGGGCATTCTTTATCTCTGATGTGCATGCGCAACGATCGATGTTCCTCTATGTGTGTGTGTGTGTATGGCTAGGTCTTTCATAGTTTTCCACATAAACCGATCAATCTATATATCTAGTGAGGTCTCACCCTCTTCCCCACGTCCACATCGATCAATCTATACCTCTCTATATAGGATTACATATATAGCTAATACACCCACATTAATTATATATCCAACGCCCCCTCTCATCATCCATGCCTTCCGCTTCATCTCTCAGACGTGCGCACAATGGCCAAGACAGGGGGCATCAAGGGCCCTGCCCCCTAACATCACTATATATCGAGGCTAATATGAATGTGACCATTACACAATTGCTGGTAAAAATGGTTTAAGTTGATGAATTGGCCCTCCTCGTAAAGGATTAGCAATGCTTGGCCCCCTAGCTCATGGGACATTTTTCATGGCTCTGCCACTGCGCGCAACAGCTCACGTTCTCGCCCTCGAAAGTACTAGTGCTACAATTAAGTGCAAGCCTGCTCACACCTACCAGTACATACCAAACCTGAACGTGTTCCCACTATGCAGGTTTTAGTACTAGTGCTAGTACTTAGGTTATAGAAAGGTGAACTACATAACCGAAAATGACTACACATTCCTCCTCAACTCCTCATCCACAAGAAACCATCAAGCCATAGCCAACGTGAGTTCTGGGTCGAGAGATTTCCAGCAGCGAGAGGTGAGCATGGAAGAGGAAGCACAAGAGATGTCCCGCCTCGCCGCGAAAGCAGCCAACATGTCCAGCCACACAGCAGTAGCAGCACAGAGGTCCCGCCGTGCCGCCGAAGCAGCACAGAGGTCCCACCATGCTGTCGATGTAGCAGACTGGTCCGACCACGCCGCCGAAGCAGCAGAGATGTCCCGCCGCGCCGCCGAAGCAGCAGGGAGGTCCCGCCATGCCGCGGAGGCCTAGGAAAATTTCTCGCGGGCAGGCGAGGACTCTTACAGGCGCATGCACGCGCTCGTCCATAGCCAGATTGATCAAATCTCCGGTTGGGTGAGGATGCAGGACGAGGCGACCGGCGTCATCCGGCAACTCGGGGAGGCCAATGTGAAGCCCCGAGGCGAGCGCGACCTGCTCAGGGAAAACATCGCCGGAAGGGCAAAGCAGGAGGAGGAGACCGCTGCCGTGTTGCAGAGGACGGGCGTCATCATCAAGAAACTTATGGACGAGAATGCCATGCTCCGCATCGAGCGCAATAGGCTGGTGGAGGAATCCCTGGATGCTGCCAAGTAGCGTATTAAGGACATGAAACTGATGAAAGAGATCATCGCCTGCCGCGAGAACTAGTCTCCGCAACCTGGAGCGCATAAAGAAAGCAGAGATCAGCGAGCCAGATCGTTGTATGCGTCTTCCTTCTTCTTTTGCCCTTGTATATTTCTGGCGTAGCCGCATGTGGCTTTTTTAATTATATTTCTAATTATGTAAGATAATTATTATCCACCCTCGTCGTCATTATATATATTCATCAGTCTTGCTATAAGTCGCAGTAGATGCTATATAGGTCCGTCT
Organism: Triticum monococcum; assembly: GCA_034509565.1. Classification (NCBI taxonomy): domain Eukaryota; kingdom Viridiplantae; phylum Streptophyta; class Magnoliopsida; order Poales; family Poaceae; genus Triticum; species Triticum monococcum. Next base: position 151,996,030 of record CM067843.1, on the reverse strand, counting down.
GATCTTACATCAAGATCTGTGCAAAATTTTCTTCTCAAATTTTCTTTTTTCTCTCTTAAATCTCAGTTGAGTGAGACATTGCCACGCCATTAAACAGAGGCTCGGGCGCCATTAATGGTACCTTGGGAGAGAGGTGGACGACAGATGGAGGTCAAAGGGCTCTCCTCCCGATAAGCACGTGTAGGGGTCTGATCGCACGCCTCCCGTACTCAAATAGCTACCCTGCACGGCGCCTCCTAGCTAATAAAAAAGGGTTTTTATCAGTTATGCCACCGGTTGTGTCCCACTACTCAATTTTGCCACTAGAAATTTCAACTGCTCAAAAATGCCATCACTTCATTAGACACATGCTCAAAAATGCCACTAAACACCATTATTGTGACCTCAAATCTCTTTTGCCATGTTATAATGACATAAATACCTATGAACCAACATGCCAGCTCTCCCTCTATCTCACTACAATAAAGTATGGGGCCCACTTGATCCCGACAGCGTTCTTATTTTCCTGTAAAATTATTTGCTTGGTTACTCCTGACAAGTGGGGCCACACATATCATTGTGAGATAGAGAGAACTGACATGTGGGTCTAGGCTTATTTTTTTCATAGAACATGGTCAACGGGTTTGACGTAAAAATAACAATGTCTAATGGCATTTTTGAGCAAACATCTAACAGAACGATGGCATTTTTGAGATATCTAATGGCATTTTTGAGCAAGCATCTCACGGATTGATGGCATTTTTGAGCAGTTGTAACTTCTAATGGCAAAACTGAGTAGTGGGACACAACTAGTGGCATAAATGACAAAAACCCAACAAAAAAGGGGACACATGGCGGCACGTAAATGGTAAATAGAACGCCCATGGTTTCAATAATACGTGTGTTTCCGATTGTAATGTGACAACACTTGTTCCAAAATGACTTTGTTGATTGTAAATGTGTGCGCCTTCGCAAATCAGACAGCAAAATTACCACAACATGTTGGTGCCATGTCATGGCACCAAGCCAAGTTTCATGATTTTCATGCATGTTTCGGATTTACAGGAATTAAAAAACCAAGTTTCTTAATGTTTCCAGCCGAGCCATGACGCACATATGTTTGAATTTCATTCCCATTTCTGGCATGGGACCTAGAAATTTACCCGAGGACACACAAGTGATTTTTCAACCAGCTTTGGTGCACTGGACATGTGCTTGTATTTAAAATTTGAATTATGCACACAAAGGTGAAACGTTCCCTCTCAGAATGACGAGCTTTCTTAAGAGAAGCTCCGGTTTGCAAGAAACTTATACCAAAACTTGTTCCTATTCTGCATTTTTACCACAGCATGGTAGTACCATGACATGACACCATGCCAAGTTTCATGATTTTCAGGCATGTTTTGGATTTACAAGAATTTTAAAACCAAGCTTCTCAATGTTCTCGGCCGAACCACGATGCCCAGATGTTTGAATTTCATTCCCATTTCTTGCATGGGACCTAGAAATTCACCCGAGGACACACATGTGATTTTTCAGTCAACTTTGGTGCACGGGAGCATGTGCTTGTAGTTCAAATTTGAATTATGCACATTAAATGACCAGAAACTCAATTAATGTATAAAGAAGGTCAAACGAACTCGGAATAATTCCAAAATTTAACAGGGCACTCATATAGTTCTATGTTGCCTCTGTAAAGAAAATCTGGTGGTAGGCAGCGTATATTGTTTCGCACACAAATGTTTCTCTAGTTTACCGTACGAAGGATGAACCATGGCTATTGCCAGGGTCAGCATTGAAGGCTGATCAAGGGAGGGCACCAGCCCTTCCTTCTTTAGGTCGAAGGGGTTTCCTACAACGAGGCCTATCCGACCCAAGATTTCCTTGTCGTTCCTAAAGTCTACAGTAACGAATTGACTCGGCCACCCTTGCGGAACTTCTTAAATTCCTCGCACTCAACGTCGGCATGGCATATGTGGTAGATCAAGCATAAGTCATGCACGCAAACCTGGATCACGGCGGGCTTCTTCTTCTCTGCCTCCTTTAGTTTCTTCTCGCTTCCCAGGACTGTGGTGTACTCAACATCTAGCCTAGCGACCCACTCATCATTTGAGTTTTCGAACATGCGTTTGAAGCGAGCAAGGCATTCTTTCACCATTGCGGAAGAACGGGTGTAGATGATGTCGAACTCATCACCGGTGATGGTTCTTCCCTTGCACTCACCGCCGATCATGGAGATTTGGGACGCCATCGATTTGGGAGGAGGGTTAGGATTAGTGGAACTGCCGTAATGTGAAAGGACGGGACGACTAGGAGCAGTTTATCGATTGTAAAATGTTGAGTGGGGGGCGTGCGAATGGTAGGGGTAGTGGCTTGCCTGGTGGATAAATGGATTCATGCACAGTACTATGGGGGCCCAATTAGATGTCATCTCTACTCAACGCCCAATTAAATGGATTTCGATGTCATGTCAAGCGTCGGGAAAATTACAGGTGATACGAAGCTTTCCATTCTTCCATGATACGGGCTTCTGAGAGCCCTTGGATCTGATCGAACGGTTGGATGGCGTGATTCTAGACCTTTGGGTGAATATCCTATCCTCGAGGGTTATTTTGCAAATTTTCAGCAACTTAGCATGCGAACGTTCGATCTCAGATCCAAGGGCTGCCAGCAGCCCATATCATGGTCACGCCTACCACGACCGTCGCCTTGCTCGCGCGGTTGCGCCCTTGGAGATTTAACACGGTGTGCTAGGCTATCTGATTTTGGCATGTCATACATAGTCATCATTTAGTCACTCATACAACAAGGTTAGCTATAAGGTTGTCTATAAGAGTATTTTTGTTTACTTCTCTCTATCTCTTTCTTCATAGTATTTATTGCACTTGCCAAGGAGTGACCTCTTACAATGAAATGGTGCTTAGATGAGGTACTATGGGCATTAAATGGCTTAGCAACTCAAGTCCCCAATGCATAGGTGCTTTGTTTTTTATTGCTAAGTTTGCTTCATCTAGGTACACGCGCTTAGCACCGTTTCTTCCTGGGGTCACCAAACTAGTCTCTCTCTTCTTAATTAACTTGCCACATCAGACTTTATGCCTATGTGGCAGGCTTAGCACTTGTAGGATCAAGTACAATAGTGGGCTATAAGCCCGCTTTACAAGGCATTTTTGCATATGTGGGGGAAAGAGGCAACGAAAAAGTGGAGGAGTAGGCTCTCAAGCAAGAGCCAGCCTCTACATGGTGGAGCATCGGGAGAGGCACCTGTATGGAGGTGGTCAGGAATTGGGAGACTCAAGCCGGTCGTAGCGCCGCAGTTAAAATGATAATGGCAAGTCAAATCACCAGCCCCACCTGTCCAGCAGTAACTCACTGTCAAATCACACAACCCTACGTTTGCAGCAGCCTACTCCCTCATATTCTCGCGTCTCTGTCGAACCAACTAGGCGGAACTGCCCTGTAACGCCCCGAGACCGATGCGCACGATGTCTTTCAGTTATTCGCTGTTGTTGCCATGCCTCTTTAAACTGTACATGTGTCATACTTGGTTGTGCATCATGCCATGATTATGTGATGGTTGTTTACCATGTTGTTTGCTTATTTTTGGTGTTGCTTCTTCAGGTTGGTTCAGATAACGTCGTGTTTGTGAGGTTTCGTTTGACTTCGTCCGTTTGTCTTCTTCATGGACTCGTTCTTCTTCCTTGCGGGATCTCAGGCAAGATGACCATACCCTAGAAATCACTTCTATCTTTGCTTGCTAGTTGATCGCTCTGTTGCTATGCCGCGCTGCCTACCACTTGCTATATCATGCCTCCCATATTGCCATGTCAAGCCTCTAACCCACCTTTCCTAGCAAACCGTTGTTTGGCTATGTTACCGCTTTTGCTCAGCCCCTCTTATAGCGTTGCTAGTTGCAGGTGAAGTTGAAGCTGGTTCCATGTTGGAACATGGTTATGTTGGGATATCACAATATATCTTATTTAATTAATGCATCTATATACTTGGTAAAGGGTGGAAGGCTCGGCCTTATGCCTGGTATTTTGTTCCACTCTTGCCGCCCTAGTTTCCGTCATACCGGTGTTATGTTCCCTGATTTTGCGTTCCTAACGCAGTTGGGTGTTATGGGAACCCGTTAACAGTTTGCTTTAAATAAAACTCCTCCAGCAAATCCCAACCTTGGTTTTACATTTTCCTAACAACCTATTACCCTTCCCTTGGGTCGGCCAACCCGAGGGTCATGTTTATTTTAACCCCCCCGGGCTAGTGCTTCTCTAAGTGTCGGTCCGAACTAGGAAGCCTGTGGGGCCACCTCAAGGCAACTTGAGGGCTGGTTTTACTCGTAGCTTGACCTATCCGGTGTTGCCCTGAGAATGAGATATGTGCAGCTCCTATCAGGATTGTGGGCACATTGGGCGGCTTTGCTAGTCTTGTTTTACCATTGTCGAAATGTCTTGTAACCGGGATTCCGAGACTGATCGTGTCTTCTCGGGAGAAGGAATATCCTTCGTTGACCGTGAGAGCTTGTGATGGGGTAAGTTGGGACACCCCTGCAGGGTTTTGAACTTTCAAAAGCCATGCCCGCGGTTATGGGTAGATGGGAATTTGTTAATGTTCGGTTGTAGAGAACTTGACACTTAACTTAATTAAAATGCATCAACCGCGTGGGTAGCTGTGATGGTCTCTTTTCGGCGGAGTCCGGGAAGTGAACATGGTTCTTGTGTTATGCTTGAATGTAAGTAGTTTCAGGATCACTTCTTGATCACTTCTTGATCACTTCTAGTTCACGACTGTTGCGCTGCTTCTCTCTCTTATTTGCGTATGTTAGCCACCATATTTGCTTAGTGCTTGCTGCAGCTCCACCTCAATGCTCTTTCCTACCCATAAGCTTAAATAGTCTTGATCTCGCGGGTGTGAGATTGCTGAGTCCTCGTGGCTCACAGATACTTCCAAACAGTTGCAGGTGCCGATGATACCAGTGCAGGTGACGCAACCCAGCTCAAGTGGGAGCTCGATGAAGATCTTGATCATTGTTTTATTTTGTTTCCTGTTGATCAATAGTGGAGCCCAGTTGGGACGATCGGGGATCTAGCATTTGGGGTTGTCTTCCTTTTATTTTCGTTCCGTAGTCGGACCTTGATTGTATTCGGGATGATGTATGTTTAACTTGTTATTTGTGTGAAGTGACAATTGTAAGCCAACTCTTTATCCCTTTCTTATTCAATACATGGGATTGTGTGAAGATTACCCCTCTTGCGACAAATCTACCATGCGGCTATGCCTCAAAGTCGTGCCCCGACACGTGGGAGATATAGCCGCATTGTGGGTGTTACAAGTTGGTAATCAGAGCCATCCCCGACTTAGGAGCCCCTTGCTTGATCGAATCGCTGACGTTGTTGAGTCTAGAACAAAATGTTTTGAGTCTTAGGATTATATATATATCAGAGAGTAGGATTTTTTTACTCCTCAGTCCCTTCGTCGCTCTGGTGAGGCCTCTTGACGTAGAAGTTTTGACTTTTGTCTCCTCAAATTTCACGATTTTTTTAGGATCACGCGTTTATCTTGGAATTGTTCCGATGGTTTTGTGACGAGAACATTGTTCTTGGTGCCTCTTGACATTTAGGGGTTGTGGCAGTGTCCCGGGGAGTTGAGCTCTGAGGTGTTGTTGTCACAATTTTATCGTTGCAGTTATAGAATACCTGAGTTCGCCGACATCGAAAATCTCTTTTATGCAGTTGTTGGTGAGATAACCTCGACACCACCCAGTACTAGGGCGGGAGTTCGGGAGTATTGACATAACTCGTATAACAGATGCTTTTCGCAGGTTGAGGTACATGATTTCCGAAGGTTTCTTGGTTATGTGTTGAAGGATGGATACAGCTGGATGTAGGTATTGTTAGTTTGGGTGAGATATTATGCTTCCGTTGTATCCCCAACACCTGATTGCATAACCAGAATTTTTTGGGAGTTTATAAGTGGGAATTCAAGTATCACGTAGGATATCTTTCCAACAGACACATGATACGATAGGGGATCTATCATATGTTTGTTCTGGCTTATTCTGCAAGCTAATCCTTTGTTTTGTTTTGAGTTGTGGTATTAGAGTTGCTTCAATGTCAAGTTTTGATTCCATACCTTCCTTGAGCGATGTTCTCATATTTCTATGTGGATGCTAATCCTTCTTGATCATCGAGTTTGTCATCCCAATTTCTTCTCAACCGGTGAGCTTCTCTTCAAGTGGATCCAATCATTTTCAACATCCGCAAGATCAACTCAAAGTCTTCTCAATGTTGTTCGTTTCATCCGTTCTGAAGTTGTCTTTGTTTTTCCAGCCCTCCCACCCTTTTTATTCAAGGACTCATATATCTTAATCAAGCATCCATTTTTATTGCTGTGAAGTCTCTTTATTATTTTGCTTCAATGTTCTTATCTGGCGATTCTCAGGAAGATAATAACGGAGCTTGAAGTCCATCATTCTTCATTCTTTTTCTTCTCCGGTGGATTCAATTCAAGCTGTGTTGATCATATCCTTTCCTCGTGTCAAATGTTTTCTCATGCCGGTGCACCTCTTAATCGTTCATCTCTCTCTATTCATATCCGAAGTGCCGAAGATATCTTAGAAGATTCCCGTTTCCATTCTCAGTTCGCTCAAGTTCTTTTGAGGATGCTATCTCATTCAAGCAACTTAATTCAACCGGTGCAATCTCCTTTTCAAGTAATCGTTCGACGGTGTTTATCTTGAGTGGGCCCTAACCCACAGGTCTTTCCCACGATCTTACCCGACTCTTTTAATTTTCCCGAAGCTATCCTCTAATTCTTTCAAAGTCTGATGTAAGTATGAATTATCATCAGTCAAATGTCCTTCTCTAAGATCTTTCAAATTCTTTTCATCATGGTTCAACCATTCTAATTTTCATTCCGGAGTGCCTCAACCACTCATGGTGGTGTTTCTCATCGTCATTCTCAACATTTGAAGACCGAAGAAGAGTTTTTCCTCCAAATCTTATATGTTCTCTCAGAGATGCGAAGGCCAACCTTGCTGCCATCCTCTCATAATTGTTTTCTGTTGTGAGAATTCTTTTCACCCATCTGGAGCAATTCAGGAGTCTTTTCAGTTTGATTCTTCGGAGCCCATCATCTCAGATTTATTCATTCCAGCTTTCAGCTCTCGTTCTCCAAATCTTACCATGCATCATTCAAGTATTCTCTAATCAGTTTGTGATCTCTTCGTTCACTTGTATCTAAATTCCCTCAAGTATGTTCATTTGTTTTCCAATTCTTTCGTTTGATTGGTGCCTTTGCTATTTTTCATTTTTCAATTCTTACGGTGGTTCATTCAAGATTTCTCTTCCTTCGTTATCATACCTATTTATTCGTTGTTTCAATCCTACCGGTGGTTCGTCGAAGACCTTCCCAAGTGAAGCTATATCTATCCTAATCCTTTCTACGAGAATAAGTAGTATGCCAAATCCGTTGCTTGTCATAAATCTAAAATGGTGAAGGATACACATAATGTAATTCTTATTCTTGTTTCATCCAAGTGATTAATTCCTTATTCTGGAGGTTCATAAAAAATTCTTGGTTTCAATTGCTCATCTTTCTTTTCCGGAGTTCCAAGTTTTGTCGGTAACATCGTCATGAAGATCCATCTAATCATTGCAAGGCTTCAATCTTATTGTTTTCATCCTTCACTTCTTTTGATCATCCTTTTATTTACCGGAGTTCTTCATGGAGGCTCTACATGGTTGCTCGTCAAGGATTCATTTCATTCTGCAATTGTTCTTCAAGATTTCTCTTGGAGTTATGATCCGCCAAGCTATACTCTCAAATAAACATGGTGCTTGCTACGTCTTGAGCTTGCGTTGGTTTTCCCCGAAGAGGAAGGGATGATGCAATAGAGTAGCGTAAGTATTTCCCCTCAGTTTTTGAGAACCAAGGTATAAATCCAATAGGAGCCCACGCTCAAGTCCCTCATACCTGCACAAAGCGATAGCTACTCGCAACCAACGTGATTAGGGGTTGTCAGGCCCTTCACGGTCACTTACGAGAGTGAGATCTGATAGATAGAATATTTTTTGGTAGTTTTGATATAAAGATGCAAAGTAAAAAGTAAAAGCAAAGTAAATAGCAAAACAATATAAAAGTGATGGAGATTCATATAATAAGAATAGACCTGGGGGCCATAGGTTTCACTAGTGGCTTCTCTCAAGAGCATAAGTATTCTACGTGGGTGAACAAATTACTATTGAGCAATTGATAGAATTGAGCATAATTATGAGAATATCCAGGCATGGTCATGTATATAGGCATCACGTCCATGACAAGTAGATCGAAACGATTCTGCATCTACTACTATTACTCCACTCATCGACCGCTATCCAGCATGCATCTAGAGTATTAAGTTAAAAACAGAGTAACGCCTTAAGCAAGATGACATGATGTAGAGAGATAAATTCATGCAATATGAAATAAACCCCGTCTTGTTATCCTCGATGGCAACGATACAATACGTGCCTTGCTGCCCCTTTTGTCACTAGGTAAGGACACCGCAAGATCAAACCCAAAGCTAAGCACTTCTCCCATGGCAAGAACTACCAATCTAGTTGGCCAAACCAAACGGATAATTTGAAGAGACTTGCAAAGATAACCAATCATACATAAAATAATTCAGAGAAGATTCAAATATTATTCATAGATAGACTTGATCATAAACCCACAATTCATCGGTCTCAACAAACACACCGCAAAAACAAGATTACATCGAATAGATCTCCACAAGCACTACTAGGAAAAGGGCTATAGATGGAATTGACACTAATGGCGCACCAGACATGTGGTGCGCCATTCCTATATACTAATGGCACACCATGTGTTGGTACGCCATTAGTGTCCAAATGCTAATGGCGCACCACATCCGCGGGTGCGCCATTAGTAAAAAAAATTAATTTTTTTTCAAAACTACTAATGGCGCACCGTGGGAGTGGTGCGCCATTACTAGTTGAACTAGTAATGGCGCACCACATCCACGGTGCGCCATTAGTAAATTTTTTTTTTAATTTTTTTCATTTTTTTAAAACTACTAATGGCGCACCGTGGGAGTGGTGCACCATTACTAGTTGAACTAGTAATGGCGCACCATGCCACGGTGCGCCATTAGTAACCTGGCCACCACTTCCACCGAATGCACCCCCCCCCCCCCCGTGGATCGCCTTTTCAGTTTTTAAAAAAAATAAAAGAAAATGATGAAAATGTCAAAAAAATAAAAGAAATTAAGTTTCCCATGTGATATGTGGTCTAGTTGTTGGGAAAATTTGCAAATATGAATTTCGACTTCATTTGCAAAATCTCTCGAGAATTTGTAAAAATGGGCATAACTTTTGCATACTAACTTGGATGAAAAAGTTTTTTATTTGAAAAATCATCTACTCGAAAAGTTACATCCGAATTTAACAGAAAAAAAAAAATCCTCAAAACCCTAACAGAAAAAAAGATACGGGGCTTTTAAGATCTGGAGAGGCAAAAAAATTCAAAAAAATTCAAATTTACTAATGGCGCACCAGCCCATGGTGCGCCATTAGTATCTTCCCGCCTTCAAAATTCAAAATAAGTCAACAAAATAAAAAAAGTTACTAATGGCACATCTGCCCACGGTGCGCCATTAGTATCTTCCCGCCTTCAAAATTCAAAATAAGTCAAAAAATAAAAAAAAGAGTTACTAATGGCGCACCTGCCCACGGTGCGCCATTAGTATCTTCCCGCCTTCAAAATTCAAAATAAGTCAAAAAAATAAAAAATAAAGAGTTACTAATGGCGCACCTGCCCACGGTGCGCCATTAGTATCTTCCTGCCTTCAAAATTCAAAATAAATAAAAAAAATAAAAAAAATTAGTGATGGGGCACCTGCCCACGGTGCGCCATTACTATGTCGTATATATGGCTGGGCGCACCTCCTCCACTCCACCTCTCCTCCACTCCATCTCCTCCTCTCCTCTCCTCCACTCCATCTCCTCCTCTCCTCCACTCCATCTTCCCTTCTCTCCTCCACCATACTACCCTCCTCCTCTCCGGCGACCTCCTCCTCCTCTGCGGCGACCTCCTCCTCTTCTCCGGTGACCTCCTCCTCCTCTCCGGCGACCTCATCCTCTTCGGGAACCTCCTCCTCCCTCCTCTCCTCCCCTCCCCTCACGGTTTCTCCCCCCTCCTCTCCGGTGAGCTCCTCCTCCCTCCTCTCCTCCCATTCCCTCATGGTTTCTCCTTCCTCCTCTCCGATGCTTCGGTGAACTCCTCTCCGGCGACCTCCTCCTCCTCTCCGGCCATGTAGGCGAGCGCCTCTCCGGTGACCTCCTCCTCCTCCTCTCCGGCGAACTCCTCTCCGGCAAAATAACACGGCAAAAGAACGTACAAGATCCAAAAACAGGAACAAAATTTGAAATAATATCGTGCCAAAAAACGAGGAAAAAAAACTAGCAAAAAATGGGCAAAAAAATCACGATCCAGATCCAAATTCAAAATTCAAAAATAGCAATGGCGCACGGTGGGGTTAGACGGTGCGCCACTACTATTTTCCCGCCTTCAAAATTCAAAAATACTAATGGCGCACCGTGGCCTATACTAATGGCGCACCAGTGGCCTATACTAATGGCGCACCAGTGGTGCGCCATTAGTATACCAGATACTAATGGCGCATCAGTGGTGCGCCATTAGTAAAAATTACTAGTGGCATGCTACTAATGGCGCACTAGTGATGCGCCATTAGTATGCAAAACTGGTGCGCCATTAGTAGGCCTTTTCCTAGTAGTGAAGAGAGAGGGAGAACTTTGTATTGAGATTCAAAGAGAGAGAAGAAGCCATCTAGCTACTAAATATGGACCCGAAGGTCTGAGGTAAACTACTCACACTTCATCGGAGGGGCTAGGATGATGTAGAAGCCCTCCGTGATGACGGCCCTCTTCCGGCAGAGCTCCGAAACAGGCCCCAAGATGGGATCTCATGGATACAGAAAGTTACGGCGGTGGAATTAGGTTTTTGGCTCCTGTTCTGATTGTTTGGGGGTACGTGTGTATATATAGGAAGAAGGGGTACGTCGGTGGAGCACCGAGGGGCCCATGAGGCAGGGGGCGCGCCCTAGGGGGGGGCGCCCTCACCCTCGTGACCACCTCATTCATCCCTTGCAGTAGGGTCCAAGTCTCCTGGATCACGTTCGGTGAGAAAATCACGTTTCCAACGATTTTATTCCGTTTGGACTCCGTTTGACATTCCGTTTATCCCAAACACTGAAATAGGCAAAAAACAGCAATTCTGGGTTGGGCCTCCTGTTAATAGGTTAGTACCAAAAATAATATAAAAGTGGAAAATAAAGCCCAATATAGTCCAAAACAGTAGATAATATAGCATGGAGCAATCAAAAATTATAGATACGTTGGAGACGTATCAGGCATCCCCAAGCTTAATTCCTACTCGTCCTCGAGTAGGTAAATGATAAAAAGGGAATTTTTGTTGCGGAGTGCTACTTGGCATAATTTCAATGCAAATCTTCTTATTTGTGGTCTGAATATTCAGATTAGAAAGATTCAAGATAAAAGATTATATTGACATAGAAAATAATAATACTTCAAGCATACTAACAAAGCAATTATGTATTCTCAAAATAACATGGCCAAAGAAAGTTATCCCTACAAAATCATATAGTCTGGCTATGCTCCATCTTCCCCACACAAAGTATTTAAATCATGCACAACCCCGATGACAAGCCAAGCAATTGTTTCATACTCTAACTTTTTCAAAACTTTTTCAATCTTCACGCAATACATGAGCGTGCGCCATGGATATAGCACTATAGGTGGAATAGAATGGTTGTTGTGGAGAAGACAAAAAGGAGAAGATAGTCTCACATCAACTAGGCATATGAACGGGCTATGGAGATGCCCATCAATAGATATCAATGTGAGTGAGTAGGGATTGCCATGCAACGGATGCACTGGAGCTATAAGAATATGAAAGCTCAAAAAGAAACTAAGTGGGTGTGCATCCAACTTGCTTGCTCATGAAGACCTAGGGAAATTTGAGGAAGCCCATCATTGGAATATACAAGCCAAGTTCTCTAATAAAAAATTCCCACTAGTATATGAAAGTGATAACATGAGAGACTCTCTACTATGAAGATCATGGTGCTACTTTGAAGCACAAGTGTGGTAAAAGGATAGTAACATTGTCCCTTCTCTCTTTTTCTCTCATCATTTTCGTTTGTTTGGGCCTTTTCTCTTTTTTATGGCCTCTCTTTTTTTTCGTCCGGAGTCTCATCCCGACTTATGGGGGAATCATAGTATCCATCATTCTTTCCTCACTGGGACAATGCTCTAATAATGATGATCATCACACTTTTATTTTTCTTATAACTCAACAATTACAACTCGATACTTAGAACAAAATATGACTCTATGTGAATGGATCTGGCGGTGTGCCGGGATTTGCAATATGACAATGATGAAGTGTGTCATGATGAACTAGATGGTGGAAAGTTGCATGGCAATATATCTCAGAATGGCTATGCAAATACCATAATAGGTAGGTATGGTGGCTGTTTTGAGGAAGGTATATGGTAGGTGTATGATACCGGCGAAAGTTGCGCGGTATTAGAGAGGCTGGCAAAGGTGGAAGGGTGAGAGTGCGTATAATCCATGGACTCAACATTAGTCATAAAGAACTCATATACTTATTGCAAAAATCTAGAAGTTATCAAAGCAAAGTATTACGTGCATGCTCCTAGGGGGATAGATTGGTACGAAAAGACCATCGCTCATCCCCGACCGCCACTCATAAGGAAGACAATCAATAAATAAATCATGCTCCAACTTCATCACATAACGGTTCACCATATGTGCATGCTACGGGAATCACAAACTTCAACACAAGTATTCTTTAAATTCACAACTACTCAACTAGAATGACTTTAATATTATCACCTCCATAACTCAAAACAATTATCATGCTTCAATATTTTCTTAGTATTCAACACACTCAAAAGAGAGTTTCACAAATCTTGAATACCAAGCATATTATTATTAGGCAAATTACCATGCTATTAAGAGACTCTCAAATTAATTTAAGTGAATCATGAGAGATCAATAGTTTCTTTAAAACATATCCACCACCGTGCTCTAAAAGATCTAAGTGAAGCACATAGAGCAAAATTATAACGCTCAAAAGATATAAGTGAAGCACATAGAGCAAAATTATCTAGCTCAAAGGATATAAGTGAAGCACATAGAGCAAAGCTACTTAGCTCAATAGATATAAGTGAAGCACACAGAGCAAAATTATCTAGCTCAAAGGATATAAGTGAAGCACGTAGAGCAAAACTACTTAGCTCAATAGATATAAGTGAAGCACATAGAGCAAAACTACTTAGCTCAAAAGATATAAGTGAAGCACATAGAGTATTCTATTAGCTCTCTCAAAAGGTGTGTACAGCAAGCATGATTGTGGCATACTAACAAACAAAGACACAAATAATACAAGACGCTCCAAGCAAAACACATATCATATTGGTGAATAAAAATATAGCTCCAAGTAAATTACCGATGGAAATGGACGAAAGAGGGGATGCCTTCCGGGGGCATCCCCAAGCTTTGAATTTTTGGTGTCCTTGGATTATCTTGGGGGTGCCATGGGCATCCCCAAGCTTAGGCACTTGCCACTCCATGTTCCATGGTCCATCAAAAGAATTCACCCAAAACATGAAAACTTCACAACACAAAACTCAAAATAGAAAACTTGTGAGCTCCGTTAGCGAAAGAAAACAAAAGACCACTTCAAGGTACTGTAATGAACTCATTCTTTATTTATATTGGTTTTAAACCTACTGTATTCCAACTTCTCTATGGATTATAAACTATTTTACTAGCCATAGATTCATCAAAATAAGCAAACAACACACGAAAAACAGAATCTGTCAAAAACAGAACAGTCTGTAGTAATCTGTAGCTAGCGCAAGATCTGGAACTCCAACAATTCTAAAATAAATTGCTGGACATGAGGAATTTATCTATTAATCTTCTTCAAAAATAATTAACTAAATAGCACTCTTCAAATAAAAATGACAGCAGTACTCGTGAGCGCTAAAGTTTCTGTTTTTACAGCAAGTTCAACAAGACTTTCCCCAAGTCTTCCCAACGATTCTACTTGGCACAAACACAAACAAAACAGAGGCTAAATAATTTATTTATTAGTAAACAGGAGCAAAAAGCAAGGAATAAAAATAAAATTGGGTTGCCTCCCAACAAGCGCTATCGTTTAACACCCCTAGCTACGCATAACGAGCAAGAATAGATCTAGGTATTGCCATCTTTGGTAGCCAATCTATAAGTGGCTCTCATGATAGTTTCATATGGTAATTTTATTTTCTTTCTTGGAAAGTGTTCCATGCCCTTTTTTTTATGGAAATTGAAATCTAATATTCCCTTCCTTCATATCAATAATCGCACCAACCGTTCTAAGGAAAGGTCTACCAAGAATAATAGGGCAAGAAGGATTGCAATCTATATCAAGAAAAATGAAATCTACGGGCACATAATTCCTATTTGCAACAATAAGAACATCATTAATCCTTCCCATAGGTTTCTTAATAGTGGAATCCGCAAGATGCAAGTTTAGAGAGCAATCATCAAAGTTATGGAAATCTAGTAAATCACACAAAGTCTTGGGAATAGTAGCGACACTAGCACCCAAATCACACAAAGCATAAAACTCATGATCTTTAGTTTTAATTTTAATAGTTGGTTCCCACTCATCATAGAGTTTTCTAGGGATAGAAACTTTCAATTCAAGTTTTTCTTCATAAGATTGCATCAAGGCATCAACAATATGTTTGGTGGAGGCTTTATTTCGATTATAAGCATGTGGAGAATTTAGCACGGATTGCAACAAGGAAATACAATCAATCAAAGAGCACCTTTCATAATTAAATTCCTTGAAATCCAATATAGTGAGTTTAGCAACATCTAGATTTTTATTTCTTTCAATCCCACTTTCATCAATTTTATCATTAAAATCTAAATACTACGAATTTTTAGAACGCCTTCTAGGTGAAGGAAGATCATATTCAGTTTCATCAAGATTCATATTGCAAAATAAAGATTTAAATGGAGACACATCAATAACTTTTAGATCTTCATCTTGATTTTCATAGGAATTGGAAGAACACGCTTTAATAAAGGCATCTTTGGAAGCACGCATCCTAGCGGTTCTTTCCTTACACTCATCAATCGAAATTCTCATGGCTTTTAGAGACTCATTAATATCATGCTTAGGTGGAATAGATCTAAGTTTCAAAGAATCAACATCAAGAGCAATTCTATCAACGTTTCTAGCCAAATCATCAATCTTAAGCAACATTTCTTCAATCATAGCATTAAAATTATTTTGCAAAGAAATAAATTCTTTAATATTAGATTCAAAATTAGAGGGCATCTTATTATAATTTCCATAAGAGTTGTTGTAGGAATTCCCATAATTATTAGAAGGATTACTAGGATATGGTCTAGGATTAAAATTCCCTCTATAAGCGTTGTTACCAAAATTATTCCTACCAACAAAATTCACATCCATAGATTCATTATTATTCTCAATCAAAGTAGACAGAGGCATATCATTAGGATCAGAAGAAACACTCTTAGTAGCAAATAATTTCATAAGTTCATCCATATTTCCACTCATTACATTAATTTCTTCTATCGCATGCACTTTTTTTATTAGAAGTTCTTTCAGTATGCCATTGAGAATAATTAACCATAATATTATCTAAGAGTTTAGTAGCAGCTCCTAAAGTGATTTCCATAAAAGTGCCTCCCGCGGCCGAATCTAAAAGATTTCTAGAAGCAAAATTCAATCCGGCATATAAGTTTTGTATAATCATCCACAAATTCAAACCATGAGTAGGGCAATTACATATCATTAATTTCATTCTCTCCCAAGCTTGTGCAACATGTTCATGATCAAGTTGTTTGAAGTTCATTATATCGTTTCTAAGAGAGATGATCTTAGCGGGAGGAAAATACTTAGAGATAAAAGCATCTTTGCACTTGTTCCATGAATCTATACTATTCTTAGGAAAAGACGAAAACCAAGCTTTAGCACGATCTCTAAGTGAAAAAGGAAATAACTTGAATATAAAAGTGAAGGAGATTGATATAATGAGAATAGACCCGGGAGCCATAGGTTTCACTAGTGGCTTCTCTCAAGAGTATAAGTATTCTACGGTGGGTGAACAAATTACTTTTTAGCAATTGATAGAATTGAGCATAATTATGAGAATATCTAGGCATGATCATGTATATAGGCATCACGTCCGTGACAAGTAAATCGAAACGATTCTGCATCTACTACTATTACTCCACTCATCGATCGCTATCCAGCATGCATCTAGAGTATTAAGTTAAAAACAGAGTAATGCCTTAAGCAAGATGACATGATGTAGAGAGATAAATTCATGCAATATGAAATAAACCCCATCTTGTTATCCTCGATGTAAACTATACAATACGCGCCTTGCTGCCCCTTCTGTCACTGGGTAAGGACACCGCAAGATCGAACGCAAAGCTAAGCACTTCTCCCATGGCAAAAACTACCAATCTAGTTGGCCAAACCAAACGGATAATTCGAAGAGACTTGCAAAGATAACCAATCATACATAAAAGAATTCAGAGAAGATTCAAATATTATTCATAGATAGACTTGATCATAAACCCACAATCCATCAGTCTCAACAAACACACCGCAAAAAGAAGATTACATCGAATAGATCTCCACAAGACAGGGGGATAACTTTGTATTGAGATTCAAAGAGAGAGAAGAAACCATCTAGCTACTAACTATGGACCCGAAGGTCTGAGGTAAACTACTCACACTTCATCGGAGGGGCTAGGATGATGTTGAAGCCCTCCGTGATGACGGCCCTCTTCCGGCGGAGCTCCGGAATAGGCCCCAAGATGGGATCTCGTGGATAGAGAAAGTTGTGGCGGTGGAATTAGGTTTTTGGCTCCTGTTCTGATCGTTTGGGGGTACGTGTGTATATATAGGAGGAAGGAGTACGTCGGTGGAGCACCAAGGGGATCACGAGGCAGGGGGCGTGCCCTAGGGGGGGGCGCCCCCCACCCTCGTGACCACCTCGTTGATCCCTTGCTGTAGGGTCCAAGTCTCCTGGATCACGTTCGGTGAGAAAATCACGTTTCCGAAGATTTTATTCCGTTTGGACTCCGTTTGATATTCCATTTATCTGAAACACTGAAATAGGCAAAAAAACAGCAATTCTGGGCTGGGCCTTCGGCTAATAGTTTAGTCCCAAAAATAATATAAAAGTGGAAAATAAAGCCCAATATAGTCCAAAGCAATAGATAATATAGCATGGCGCAATCAAAAATTATAGATACGTTGGAGACGTATCAGTGCTCAACACATGTCTTGTTTTGAGGAGTTCAAGCATTCTTCATCTTGCATTCCGAAGTGTAATTCTTTCATATCTCATCTTTTTAGGTGGTGTTATGTCATTGTTGATAATTTTTCCTTCGTGTTTCATGATTCACAAGTAATCTATAGTCACATATCTAAATCCATCATTTTCTCTTCGCTCAAGACATCTTTTCAATCCGTCAATCTCTTTGTTGGAGTTATACTAGGTTATATTTCACCTAAAGCTTTCCCTAAGGATTGTTGCTATTTATGGTGCTCATAAATGACCCAAGATCTTCATTTACCCTCCCGGTGAAATAAGTTTCTCGTATCCTAGTTCATATCAATCCATTCTACTGTTTCGTTAGTGGCATAATTTCACCTCAAGAATTCGAGATGTTTTTCATAAGCCCACAACAAGCTTACTCTTTTCGTTGGTGGTTTTCCAACAACTCCGTTCGACTCTTCTCCTAAAGATGCTTTTTCAAGCTCATTTGAGGCAGAAGATGTGGTTTTCTCCTCCGTTCTTTTGATTCCATTCTTACATTCATTCCGGAGGCATTGTATTGTTGCTATATTCACCCATCATCTCATTTTGTCAAAGATCATGTTCTTTTTGTGTTCTTATCCATTTAACCGGAGTGTCGTGCCCTCTTTTCAAGTTCTTCCCATTCTGTCAAGTTTTGCCTCCCTTCTCAACCGGAGTGCTATCTAAAATCTTTCTTACCCATTGTGCCATTCTTTCAATAGTTCGAAGGCAGTGTGTTGTTGATCTCATGAAGTATCCTCTCATGTTTACAAGTTCATGTTGTATTCTTTCCATTTACAGTCGGAGTGCTGTCCAAATTATATCATTCTTTTTCCTTCTCTATCTTGTTTTAACCGGAGTGTTTTCAACTTTGTTCATCTTCGTTGTATTCTTTCTTTCAATTTGTTCAACTTCGCAAGGTTCTTTGGTTCCACTCGTTTTTCAAAGAAGCAACTTAGTTTTACCTCTTCTCTTCCTCTTCCGTTTTTCTCCGGTGCCATCCTAGATCTCGGGACAAAATCCTCTTGTAGTGGTGGAGTGTTGTAACGCCCCGAGACGGATGCACCAGGTGTCTTTCAGTTATTCGCTGTTGTTGCCATGCCTCTTTAAACCGGACACGTGTCATACTTGGTTGTGCATCATGCCATGATTATGTGATGGTTGTTTACCATGTTGTTTGGTTCTTTCCGGTGTTGCTTCTTCGGGTTGGTTCCGATAACGTCGCATTTGTGAGGTTTCGTTCGACTTCGTCCGTTTGGCTTCTTCATGGACTCATTCTTCTTCCTTGAGGGATCTCAGGCAAGATGACCATACCCTCAAAATCACTTCTATATTTGCTTGCTAGTTGATCGCTCTATTGCTATGCCGCGCTACCTACCACTTGCTATATCATGCCTCCCATATTGCCATGTCAAGCCTCTAACCCACCTTTCCGAGCAAACCGTTGTTTGGCTATGTTACCGCTTTTGCTCAGCCCCTCTTATAGTGTTGCTAGTTGCAAGTGAAGTTGAAGCTGGTTCCATGTTGGAACATGGTTATTTTGGGATATCACAATATATCTTATTTAATTAATGCATCTATATACTTGGTAAAGGGTGGAAGGCTCGGCCTTATGCCCGGTGTTTTGTTCCACTCTTGCCCCCTAGTTTCCGTCATACCGGTGTTATGTTCCTTGATATTGCGTTCCTAACACGGTTGGGTGTTATGGGAACCCCTTGACAGTTTGCTTTGAATAAAACTCCGCCAGCAAGGCCCAACCTTGGTTTTACATTTGCCTAACAACATATTACCCTTCCCTTGGGTCGGCCAACCCGAGGGTCATCTTTATTTTAACCCCCCAGGCCAGTGCTTCTCTAAGTGTTGGTCCGAACCGGGCAGCTTGCGGGGCCACCTCGGGGCAACTTGAGGGCTAGTTTTACTCGTAGCTTGACCTATCCGGTGTTTCCCTAAGAACGAGATATGTGCTGCTCCTATCGGGATTGTTGGCACATCGGCCGGCTTTGCTGGTCTTGTTTTACCATTGTCGGAATGTCTTGTAGCCGGGATTCCGAGACTGGTCGGGTCTTTCCGGGAGAAGGAATATCCTTCGTTGACCATGAGAGCTTGTGATGGGCTAAGTTGGGACACCCCTGCAGGGTTTTGAACTTTCGAAAGCCGTGCCCGCGGTTATTGGCAGATGGGAATTTGTTAATGTCCGGTTGTAGAGAACTTGACACTTAACTTAATTAAAATGCATCACCCGCGTGTGTAGCCGTGCTGGTTTCTTTTCGGCGGAGTCCGGGAAGTGAACACGGTTCTTGTGTTATGCTTGAACATAAGTGGTTCCAGGATCGCTTCTTGATCAATTCTAGTTCACGACCATTGCGCTGCTGCTCTTCTCTCTCTTATTTGCGTATGTTAGCCACCATATT
This sequence comes from Triticum monococcum, assembly GCA_034509565.1. Taxonomy (NCBI): domain Eukaryota; kingdom Viridiplantae; phylum Streptophyta; class Magnoliopsida; order Poales; family Poaceae; genus Triticum; species Triticum monococcum. Next base: position 151,976,170 of record CM067843.1, on the reverse strand, counting down.
TTCTTAGTGCTTGTTGCAGCTCCACCTCACTACTCTTTCCTACCCATAAGCTTAAATAGTCTTGATCTCGCGGGTGTGAGATTGCTGAGTCCTCGTGGCTGACAGATACTTCCAAACAGTTGCAGGTGCCGATGATACCAGTGCAGGTGACGCAACCGAGCTCAAGTGGGAGCTCGATGAAGATCTTGATCATTGTTTTGTTTCGTTTCCTGTTGATCACTAGTGGAGCCCAATTGGGACGATTGGGGATCTAGCATTTGGGGTTGTCTTCCTTTTATTTTGGTTCCATAGTCGGACCTTGATTGTATTCTGGATGATGTATGTTTAACTTGTTATTTGTGCGAAGTGGCGATTGTAAGCCAACTCTTTATCCCTTTCTTATTCAGTACATGGGATTGTGTGAAGATTACCCCTCTCGCGACAAATCTACCATGTGGCTATGCCTCTAAGTCGTGCCCCAACATGTGGGAGATATAGCCGCATTGTGGGTGTTACATGCCCCGCCTACCGTGCGGGAAAAGCCCCGCCCTCGACTTTTAAATACACAGTATACTAATTTTGTATCCATGGATTGCGCCATGGAGCAAAGCCTCAAGAAAACGGTGGTACACATGTACGGAGTATACAACACGCCCGTCGCATTCGCGTCGCACCCCAGACGGTCGGTTGGTCCGGAACGCCGATCTCCGAATGGAACAAGCATCATATTGCATTTGCACACACATGTGGGACCGCAATTGAGAACCGACCATAGGCACACTCCCCGGCCCCGCAAGTCGGCTGAGTTAATAGAAGCACATACTCCACCTTGGTACCTGGATGATCCCTGCAAGACACGGAAGATCAGTTCGTCCATGCATGTGACCAGACTCCAGCAGACACGCCTGGATTGGCTATCATCTACATATCATGCAGGCTGTGTTGTACATGGTTGTAGTTCTGGTGAGAAATCTAAAAAAAGGTTTCTTATCATCTCGCAAGATTAGGTGTCATGTGCTGCGAATCACTGCGAGGGTTAAACAGGGACAACTGAGTTGGGCTAGTCATTGGGGGCACATGCACGAAGACTACTCGGCTGCCATCTAGGTCAAGCCGGCTATGTTAATTAGGACATCTATCGACGGACCCCTTTTCCCTGAGTTTATCTTTAATTTGAGCTTTGATCCTCGTCTAGTTTGTCCGTCGGGATTCATCCTGTCTCCTTTGGGCAGTGAGGTTCTCATTTCTTGTCATGTGGCATTTTTTTCGTGTTATATGTCATAATCCAGTGCTTCAGATCAAAATGACAACCACTGCGCCTTTGGGGCACGTGCATGAAGATTTCTCGATAGTCATTGCCGAGGTCAAGCCGGCTCCGGCCGGTAGACGAAAACTAGTACTCCACTATATAGGCAGGAGCCTTCGCGCTTGCTTGCTAGTGTTGTTCTCTTCACACAGTCTCATCCTCTCCAGATCTAAACACAATAGCAGGAGCCACACACACACTCTCTCTCTACTCATCGCTGGTCACAGATCCAGCCGGATCCTCTCCGCTGGGGAAGGTGAGAAGGTGCAACGTTCATGTGGTCGTCCTCAGCGACGGCTCTTACCCACTGCCAGCGCATCTCGATCAGCGTGCCTTGCCGTTCTATCCCAAGCATCGCTGGCGAGGGAGGGCCTCCCACCCCTTCTTCCTCACTGACATAGTGTGGGAAGATCCGGCCTCCCGCCGCCCACCTAGCGACATCCCGGCGATCCTCAGGTATAACTTCCTCCGAAACCGGCCTTGCTCTACTTCCCGAGCTCCTGACGTCACTGCATTTGTATCTTTTACTCTTTCTCAGGCCCCCTCGTGTAGATAGGATCAATCGGCTATTCGAAAACCACCTAATTTTTTACTGTTAAGAGGTAAAACTAGTTCATGCACTCGAATCTAGTAGTACTTGGTTCAAACAAGGAAGAAAGGGGGTGGGGTGGGGGAAGATTTGTTACCTGAATCTAGGACTTGGTCGAAAGAGGAAATAATGGGGGCGAAAAGTAGCAGAGACTGGCTATCCAACTGGTCTCTAGGTCTAATAGGGAAATAAAGGGAACGCAGTACAAACGCAATATAAACCCGATCTATTGGTTGAAAAAGGAAAGAAAGTGGGGACTGGGGGACAAGTCAACAAATTAAGTCCAACACTAGATTTGCTAGTCTCACATAGTATAAGGTGGCTATATACCGAAAAAATGGGACCAACCCAGATATCATCTTCTGATGTTTGTTGCCCCGAGCCGCTCTTATGTAATGCCACTGGTAAAATGTAGCAGTTGCACTGTTAAAAGTAAGGACACATTAAACCAATGTTGTTTTCAATGTAATGCCTCCAGTAATTTGAATCAATGGCACTTTTTTTCATGTCCTACTAAATTTCCCATTAAGATAAGTTGCTTCTTTTCGTTAGAGATGCAACTGTCTTGGTCTGCCTACTCTCCAGGAGCTTCACGAACAACCTTGATGTTGCTAAATTTTATTGCAACTAATGAAGAAGCTCTATGGGTTTCGTTTTCTGATGGAAATGGAGCCAGGACTGGATCCCTTTTCTTAAAAAAGAAGAAGAAGAGGCTGCTAGCTCATGGGACATTGCTTCATTTTCGGTGAACTGCACCAAAAGGTCCCATGAATTGAATCATCCATGTTGGTGACTGGTGTCATCCCTTCTACGATGGCGTTGCCTGCAGATATGGTTCCCATCACGAGGTATGTTCCTTTTTGGTCTGACCGTTTGCCAAAGATCCTGCATGTTGATCCTGATCTCGTGCTACTGTTTTGGCACTGCCATGATAAAGCAGTAATGTTATTATTTTGCACCTTAATCTAGTGGCACTATTAATTTGAGGCAATGTTTTGGCACCGCTAGTGCCACTGTTTTTTATATATCGAAAGAGGGGGTTCCCTCTGATTTCAATAAAGAAACCCAACCATAGAGAACCATTATCCGACAACATCTCAGTGTAAATGGGCAGTTATGCAACTACTACTAGAACAGACTGAGTACTAGCAGGAGACAAGTTCGCCACATAAGCTAGGCAGGTAGGGAGGACGCAGCACCAGCTCGACCAAGTTTGGATTACAACCCAAATGCTACCATTGAAACATCAGGGGGGAGATAGGGACTGACAGAGCCAGCTTCAACATCCCAGTCTAAGCACCCCCGGCCTTCATCCTTGCAACGCACGGTACACCTCGTTTGCCACCTGCTCGACCCTAGTGTCACTGATAAAATGAAGTAATAATACAGTTAAAATAGAGCGAGTGTCCTCTCTATCATTTCATTTCCAATGTAGATAAAGAAAGTGCTTCTCTTTGTTAATGTATGTTTCATCAACTAGTCCCATTGTTATTGTTTAAGCGTTTCTACAAACTAGGGTGCTTAATTTTAGTTGATATGCACAAAAATAGAGATTTGAATGTCTCAAGGCCCCTCCTTGTACCACCATTGTACACTAATGTTCATCACTGGCAGAAGGTGTATCGGGGAGACTTGGGTCGATTTCCAGTATGATGTAATATTTTATTCTGTTTATTAGTGTATGTTTCATCAACTAGTGCCACTATAATCTAATCACGCCTTTTCATTATCTATGCAAACAGGGTTATTCAGCTGCATTTTGGTGGAACTGCACAAATGTACGGATGGAACCGACATATATGCAGAGTTCCAGGTGCTAAGTAAAAATTACCGACACCAACCCTGCTCCATCTAAGAATTTGCATCCACCACCATCAGTGGGATGAGTGGCGCTCACTGTGGAAGGATCTTTCTCGGTAGCAAATCCTCTAACCAAATACTAGTAGCTTCGCCTTAAAAAATACTAGCAGCTTATATTGGCAGTTTTCTAGGGGTGTACTCTTTTCTGAAAGAAGCACCAATCTATTTTTCTTTATTTGTACACAGTGTCACAACTTTGACCCAAAGGTCCAGAGCTATTTTAGGGTGATTGGCATAGTATTCGGAGACTGATAGTGAGCATGATTTTTATTAGTTGTCACACTGATTGTAAGCATGAGCAGATGGAAGATTAGGTTAGTGCGAAGCTTACCTTAAACCCTACCGACGCCGTTCAAACGAGGCGAGCGTCGAGGGAACCGTGGAGAATGGCAGGGAAGCGACGTCGCGCCATCCGACCTCCTCTTGCGGTGGGAGAACAAATACTCCTGTGGCTCCGGCTGGCTCTGCACCCTCACAAACGGCACACCGTACTCGATCGATTCGTTATCCTCTGGGTGCTCGACCTTTGACCTGTACGCCCACCAACTCCGCCTGACTTTCGCCTCGGGCGAATCTGTGTGCTCCATCGCCCAGAGGAGATACTCGATGAACTCGAAGGACTGCGGCGTGACTGCCACTGAGGAGTACATCGCAGCCCTCATCATCATCGTCTCGCTCTTTCGCATACATTGCCACATGGCCCTCACCGTCCTCGAAATATCCCACTCATTTTCAAACCAAGTAAGGATCTCCTTCAACCTGGCTAACTTTGCTTGGTCGGCACCGGCGATCTGCCAGATTCGCTGCTGCATCCCCTCCATAGATGTCCTTCTGAGTGGTCTGGTGCTAGCTTTGGAAGATGGGAGGAGACACGGTGGTCTTGCAATAGAGAAGAGGGAGAGGCGAGATGGTGGTTTTGTAATGGAGATGATGGAGAGGAGAGGTTCGCCTGCCTTTCGGTTGCTGACAGGTGGGCCCCGCACTTGGTGGGACCCATGTGTCAGTGTCTCAATGGCAGGATGGGCTATGTCAGGGGATCCTCGTCCGTGGAGAGAGGAGGTGGTTTTGCAATGGGGAAGAGGGAGAAGCGAGACGGTGGTTTTGGAATGGAGATGATGGCGAGGAGAGGAGGTGGTTTTGCAATGGGGAAGAGGGAGAGGAGCGTGCGGCAGCGATTTAGGATTGGACGAGAGGGCCGGCGCGCTGTGACTGGATCAAAATCAAAATCAATTTACCATTCAATTAAGAAAGTGACCCCACATTAACTAGTCTCCCTTTTATTCTGGGTCATAGTTGACCATGATTTTTGCAAATAAAATATATGTTATACGTTGCAAAAATAATATAATTTGAAAGTACATTCAGATACGAACCAAACGTTACAATTTTTGGTGACATGCATTCACATTTTGCTTGTCAAATACAGTACGTGGTCAAATTTGACCCAAAATATGCAAAAAAAAATACTTCCAAGACCAGCACCACTCTTCCACTCTTCTCCTCTTAAACCACCGCTGCTCCTCTCCTATTCCAATCTAAATCCAGTGCCGCTCCTCTCCTCTTCCATTTCAAAACCACCGCCCCTCCTCTCCTGTTCCAATCCAAAACCAGCGTCGCTCCTCTCCCGTTCTACACCAAAACCAACGCTGATCCTCTCCTCTTCCATTCAAAAACCACATCAACGAGTGAAGGTGTTGTGGAGAAGTAGATCGATGGAGGAGTACAACTGATACGTGAGGATCGCAGACTGCGACCCTGTGAAGCTAGCTAGGATGTTAGAGATACAGTCTTGGTTTGACAACAAGGACCAACTAGCGCCGACGGCGACATCCATGGCAAATATCTGCAACAGAGCAAAAAGGCGGCGAAACTCCCGGAGGGAGTCACGCGGGAGTACATAGAGCTGCTCCTCTGGGCCATGGAGCAAACAGATTCACCGAATCCGATCGTGAGGGAGCGGTGGTGGAAGTATCGATCCAAGATGGAGCATCCACTAGAGAATGAAGGATCGAGCATCTACAGGGTGCCGTTTGTGAGGCTGACGTGCCAGAGCGAGCCGGTGGAGTCTTCGTCGACCAAACCCAACTGCAAGAGGAGAAAAACAGTTGGCCCGACGATGCTTCCCTGCCATCCTCTCCCTCGCCGTTCACATCGTCTCACGGGGTGGTTGTCCGCCGCCGAGGAATAGGAGGGATTTGCCCCCGACCAATAGTGGGGAAGGTTGTGAATTGTCAGGAGGAGCTTAGGGTTGTTAGTATTTGCAGGTTGTGAATTGTGTTTTGTGTTGTGTATTTTGAGAGTACTTTCAGATATGAATGTCTTTTGAATTTCAGATTTGCAGTATTGAGCATATGAAGTATTTTATGAATTCTAGAGATCTATTTTTAGCACTTAAAAAATGTAGTTTCATAAGAGTATAAAAGTGCAGACAATGTGATTCTCAGAGAAGAAACTGCAAGTTTCAGTTTCAGTGAGAAACTCCAAGTTTAGTTTCAGATAAGAAACTGCAACTTTCAGAGGCAGAGCATTATATTAACACGGCCTTTTCAAATAGTGTTAACATCATGTTGGAAGTTTTATTCATGGTCAAAACTGGAACTACCAGCCAGTTAACATCATGCTGATCAACATTCATGCATAGCACATCTAAATATGATGCACAGTCAAAAATATATGCTATTTTCAAAATGCCCACACAATGTCGAGTGTGCGAAAAACAGAGAAAACGAGGGACGAAGTTTTGGCAAGTGTAGGACGTGGTGTGCGTAGATGACAATTGGGACCCACATGTCAATAAAGGCAGAGGCAAAAATTTCGGAGATATTTTCTCTGCATAGGTGGAATTGAACCCGGGTGGAATAGCTGTCAGGTAGTGTCACTCGGCCACTGGGCTAGTTCAGTTGTTTCGTTAGTAATAAGGCACTTCCTCAGTTTGTCGGATCTCCTCCTGCGCCTTTGTGCGCTCGCCGCGATGCTGTTGTCTGCCGTTGTGAACATGCTGAACAAACAAGAGGAATCTAGAGAGGACTGTACGTGGAGAGGTGGATAGTCGGGACCTACCAGGTCTATGGCCGTACGCAAGCAAGTGCCTCATCGAAAAAATACTTCCTCCTAATGCTATACTGACATTGGGGCCCACGTGTTTGTCAACATAGTTACATTTTTTAGGTGCTTCAACGTAGTTACTATAGGAGATAAATTCACAACGGAGTTGGGGAGCTGGCAGGTATCATTTATTATCACTGGGGCAGCAAGTATCAGCTGGGTTTTGGGCTGCCCTGTCTAGGTTTTCTTTTTTAACATGCCCAACCCACGACCTCGGATGGGATGTTTGTATTTTCTTGAGGGCCGTCATGTATCGACCGGCCTATGGACCTCCCATCCGAGGTTTTATTTTTCCTGAAACATCGGCAGCCCAATTTATATATATATATTTTTGAAGAAAACGCAGAGGTCTATTCTATTTTTCTATATAAGAATAGGAACGTCTGGTCCAATGTAACACCCACGATGCGGCTATATCTCCCACGTGTCGGAGCACGACTTAGAGGCATAACCGCATAGTAGGCATGTCGCAAGAGGGGTAATCTTTACACATCCCATGTACTAAATAAGAGAGGGATAAAGAAATGGCTTACAATCACCACTTCACACAATACATAAATATAGCATTACATCATCAAGATTACAATCAAGGTTCGACTACGGTACCAAATAAAGAAAGACAACCCCTAATGCTAGATCCCCGATCGCCCTGACTGGGCTCCACTACTGATCAACTAGAAACAAAACAGGACTACGATCAAGATCTTCATTGAGCTCCCACTTGATCTGGGTTGCGTCACCTGCATTGGTCTCATCGGCACCTGCAAACTGTTTGGAAGTAATCTGTGAGTCACGGGGACTCAGCAATCTCACACCCTCGCGATCAAGACTATTTAAGCTTATGGGTAGGAAAAGGTAGTGAGGTGGAGCTGCAGCAAGCACTAGCATATAAGGTGGCTAACTTACGCAAATGAGAGGGAGAAGAGAAGCAAAGCACGGTCGTGAACTAGAAATGATCAAGAAGTGATCCTGAAACTACTTACATTCAAACATAACTCCAAAACCGTGTTCACTTCCCGGACTCCGCCGAGACGAGACCATCACGGCTACATACGCGGTTGATGCATTTTAATTTAAGTAAAGTGTCAAGTTTTATACAACCGGATATTAACAAATTCCCATCTGCCCATAACCGCAGGCACGGCTTTCGAAACTTCAAAACCCTGCATGGGTGTCCCAACTTAGCCCATCACAAGATCTCACGGTCAACGAAGGATATTCCTTCTCCCAGGAAGACCCGATCAGACTCGGAATCCCGGTTACAAGACATCTCGACAATGGTAAAACAAGACCAGCAAAGCCACCCGAATGTGCCGACAAATCCCGATAGGAGCTGCACATATCTCGTTCTCAGGGCACACTGGATTGTCCAAACGTCCGGTACGCCAACCCAGAGTTGCCCCTGGTGGCCACCGGCGGCTGACAGGTTGGACGAACACTCAGAGGAGCACTGGCCCGGGGGTTTAAAATAAAGATGACCCTTGATTCTGCAGAACCCAAGGGAAAAAGGAATAGGTGGCAAATGGTAAAACCAAGGTTGGGCCTTGCTGGAGGAGTTTTATTCAAAGCAAACTGTCAAGGGGTTCCCATTATATCCCGACCGCGTAAGGAATGCAAAATCAAGGAACATAACACCGGTATGACGGAAACTAGGGCGACAAGAGTGGAACAAAACACCAGGCATAAGGCCGAGCCTTCCACCCTTTACCAAGTATATAGATGCATTAAAGTAAACAAGATATGATAATGATATCCCAACAATATCCATGTTCCAACAAGGAACAAACTTCATCTTCACCTGCAACCAGCAACGCTATAAGAGGGCCTGAGCAAAGGGGTAACATAGCCAAACATCGGTTTGCTAGGAAAGGTGGGTTAGTGGTTTGACATGGCAATATGGAAGGCATGATATAGCAAGTGGTAGGTATCGCGGCATAGCAAAAGAACGAGCAACTAGCAAGCAAAGATAGAAGTGATTTCGAGGGTATGGTCATCTTGCCTGAGATCCCTCAAGGAAGAAGAATGAGTCCATGAAGAAGCCAAACGAACGAAGTCGAACGAAACCTCACAAATGCAACGTTATCGGAAAAGTCAATGGGACGAGGGGATCTGGAACGCAGCGAGGCCGTTTGAATCGAACACCCGGTGGATCTGGTCCAGGTTGGCGCGGTCTTCGAGGATCGCCGAGGTTGTCGCTGGAGTTGGTGCCGGAGAGGAGGAGACGCGGATTCGAGGCGGCGGGGAGCTCTCCTTCAACCATATCTCACCGGATCCGGCACGGGGGGATGTGTGGCGGCAAGGGAGCCGGGCAGCGGACGAGAAGGCGCGGTGACCGGCGAGCCTGGACGACGACGGCGGCGGGTGGTGCTGGTCGGCGGCGAGGTACGGGCGGCGGAGGACGGGGGGTGTGCGGCAGCGACGAAGGCGAGCGGGCGAGCGAGATCGTGGGCGGTGGCCGGAGCGGGCGGTGGCGACCGGAGCGCAACGAGCGGGCGGCAGAGCCGGCGAACGGCGTGCGGCGGCGGAGCACAACACGTGGGAGGGCGCGGGCGGCGGCGCACGGGATCTGGGCCCGGCGGGCCGGATCTGGGCCGCGGCTGGCCGGAGCGGTGGTGGGAGGACGGCGGGACAGGTGGCGAGGCGCGGTTGGGCGCGGGCGGCGGTGATGCTGATGTGGCGGCACCGGATATGACATAGTGAGGTGGCCGGGCGAGTGGACATGTCCGGCGGCGGAGTTTTTGCCCGGCGGTGCGAAGAGGAAGTTTGCTAGGGTTTGACTGCGAATTTCAGAGGGAGACACATATATATAGGCAGAGGGAGCTAGGAATGTCCAAATGGAGTGCGGTTTTTGACCACGCGGTCATGATCGAACGGCCGAGAGGATGGAGGGGTTTTGGATGGGTTATTGGGCCACTTTGGAGGGGTGTTGTGCTGCAACACACACGAGGCCTATACGGTTCCCCAGTTAACCGTTGGAGTATCAAACGAACTCCAAATGGCACGAAACTTGACAGGCGGTCTACCAGTGGTGTACCAAGGCCGCATGGCAAATCTAGGTCCATTCCGAGAAAGTTTAACACCCGCACACGAAAAGAGACAAAAGGGGGTGCCGGAGGACGTAGGAGTGTCGGATTGAGAAATGGACAACGGGGAAAATGCTCGGACGCATGAGGCGAACACGTATGCTAATGCAATGCACATGATGACATGATATGAAATGCATGACATGAACAAAATGCAAAACGAAAACAAAACCCAACCACAAAAGAAAATCATATCGCATCTCCAGAAAAGGCAAGAGTCGGAGTATGAATATGGAAAGTTGTAACCGGGGCGTTACATCCAACTTATGTTTCCTTTCTAACTATATTATATATATTTAAATTATTTTATATGTTATTATATATTATTGTTATCGTCATCATATATTTAACAGATACTTACATATGTAAGAAAACAATATCTCACATCTTGTTAACTTATAAAAATAATTTCTTAACAATGAAATCCTGTTTTTTGGCAACGAAAATCCTCTTGATTGTGTACAAAAGCTTGGTAAGATTTAAGGACCAATGTAATAATAAATCACTTAATATATATATATATATAACAAAATGCTCAGCCCCTGTTTATTTTTTGATAACATTGTTGCGCCCACCCCAACATTATAATTAGAATCAGCCCAGCAAAATTGTGTATTTCAAGAAAGTGCAAATGGCCTGTAATTTTTTAGGAAAAAATAAATGGGCCGCATGGACGCTACATTATGTGTTCTCCCAGCCCAGCTAATGGACTGTAATTCAAAGAAAATATCAAATGGATTGTAAATTCTACCCCACAAAAAAGACTGTAAATTCTGAAAAAATGGGTTGAATACGTGCCACATTTTTGGATGCAGAAATGTGGGCCAATAGGCCGAAGCCAATGCTAGTCATTTTCAACTTAGTCAACAAATGATTCTGACATCCTTAGCCATTGGATTTACATCCAATGACCGACATCCATCTTCAATCTCTCATCTTCTTCCTACAGCGCCGCCGGGACCACCTGCTCCCGCCTCCTACTGCTACCAGCTCTGCTTAGCACGCTTCGTTGTGAAGCGCTACTCTAGCGTTGGCCAGGCCATCCCTCCACCCCTCCACACCTCCTATTCTTCCCCACCGACTGCCGAACCACACCGCACCAGAACCAGTTAACCCTTGTACACCTCTTCGTCCGCGACTCTACTCCCACGTCTTCCCATCTCCGGCTCGTTGTTGTCCGGGGCCTCGCTGTCGTCCACCACCTTGGATGCGCTCGGCGCGGAGTGGTCAACATGGTCAACGAATGACACCATCGGAAGTAGACTGTGCGTGGAGAGGATGACAGCTGGGTACACGGCCGCACGCAAGGAAATGCCTCCTTATTACGCACAAAATAGTGATTCCTCCACCCGACAGCTAGGACCCACCGGAAGGGCCTTTGTATTTTGCGAAAAAACGTTCCCACCGCTGATAGGTCGGACCCACCAGCTATATCTTCGCACGCAAGGAAGTGCCTCCTTATTACGCACAAAAAATGAATACCCCCTGCTAGTTGGGACCCACCTTGGTGGGAGGCTGACTTGTGGGCCTACTAAGTTGACAGGGACGGAGTGCTTTGTCAACTTAGTCAATATGAAAGATTCTAGCTCCAGTGACCGTACGATGTCCATCCAACGGTTGTAGTGGTTATTCAACCTCTGGTCTTGTTGCTCCAGCCACCCAAAGCAGCGCCGGTCGTGCCGCATGCTCCTGCCTCCCGTGGCCGGCTGTGCTGCCGCGGAGGCCTCACCGCCCCATACTATTCCTACCACTGGCCAGGCCATCCCTCTACTCACCCACAGCCCCTGTTATTCTGCAGCGATGGCAGCCTCACACCACAGCGAACCAGTGAACCCTCGTACTTCTCTACGCGTGGGCATCCACTGCCATGTCTTCCCCGGCTCGGCATCGTCGCCTTCCTAAGCCACGTCGTCGTCCACCGCCCTGGTGCTCTTGGCACGGCGTGGTCAACATGGTCAAGGAACGACTTCCACCGGACATGGACTGTACGTGGAGAGGCTGACAGCTGTGTCCATGGCCGCAGCAAGGAAGTGCCTCTTTATTACGTGCAAAATAATTATTCCTCCACCTGACAGCGGGGACCCACCGGCGGGCCACCATATTTCGCAAAAAAAACGTTTCCCCCTGATTGCTGGGACCCACCAGCTACATCTTCGCACACAAGGAAGTGCGTCTGGGCAAAAAAAACGATTCGCCCCCCTGACTGCTGGGACCCACCAGCTACATCTTCGCACGCAAGGAAGTGCCTGACAGTCGGGACCCACCTGGTCGAAGCGTACGTAGCATTGTCATTCTGGTCACAAACGTGTATGTACATACTGATCGATGTAGAGGCGCGCACGTAGCATGTACACATGCTTACAACGGCCAATGTGCAAGAAAGAAAATACGGCCACGTATGTACATACGGGCAGGGTCTCGAACGCCTACTCGTGCATACGTACGGCCAGGGCTCGTGTAAATGGCTGGGTCGGAATGGACAAACAGCGTCGTCCTCGTGTTCATGGGGAGCCCACCGGCTGGGTTGAAACGGAATGCATCGTCGTGTTCATCGGGAGGGCTTGGACGGAATAGCATATGGAAACGAGGCCTGACATACCGCAGAACGGAGGAAACGGCCTTGTGTTCGACCAGGCACATTCGAAACGGATCCTGTTCATCGCGAGGGGTCTGGCGTACCGCAAAACGGAGGAAAGGGATCTCCTACGGTCAAAGCTGGGGTCTTGTTGATCGGGAGGGGGTGTGGCGTACCGTAAAACGGAGGAAACAGACTTGTGTTGGAGTGCTACGGTCGAAACAGGGCTCCTGTTCATCGGGAGGGGTGTGGCGTACTGCAAAATGGGACTCCATGAGATACTGTACATCTCCATTATCGACCCCCTCCAGCCTCCACGGGCTTCTGTTCATCCACCGTCGACCTCCTCCAGCCTGCACCTGCACTGTTCATCCACGGGCTCCTGTTCATCCAGCCTCCATCGCGCGCTACTCCACCGGCTACTGTTCTACCAGCCCTCTCCACAGGCTCCTGTTCAACCGCCCCTACACGGGCTACTGTTCATCCTGCCCTCCACCATCCACTGTTCATCCTACCCTCCACGGGGTGGTCCTGTTCATCCTGCCCTCCACGGGGTGCTGTTCATCCAGCCCCAACCGGCTCGATCGATCGGGGTACTGTTCATCCAGAGGCAACACCATGTGGTCCTGTTCATCCACCCCCACCGGGAACTGTTCATCCAAACCCCCCAGCAACGCTCACTGTTCATCCAGAGGCAGTATCGATCGGCTTCAGTTAGCATAATTAGCAAAGGAATCGCTCGATCGGGTTCAGTTAACAGCCATCGACCGATCGCTCGGGTTTAGTAACGCGTAGCCTACAGTGCAATCGCTCGGGTTTAGTAAGAGCCCAACGCCTTGCTCGGGTTCAGTTAGAGCCCAACGCCTCGCACACACGCGCGTACATATGAGAGAAACGCGCATCGCTCAGCCCCCGACTACTGACCGTAACCGGGGACTCGCCGATATTTTCCGCGCCCTGGCTTCTACCACGGTTTTTTCCGTCATGGACGGCCCAAAGAATGTCATGCAGCTGCGTCTCCGGCCCGCCCAGGACGAAAAGGCCATTTTCTATCATGATTTTTTGTCATAGAAGTAGGACCCCACCACATCTATGATGATACCGGGTTTTGTCACAATTATCGTCATAGAAGTGTCATAGGTATGACATAATTTTTTTCGTTCAACCCAAAATGTCACGGATGTGTCTTTTTTTGTAGTGGGGGGATCGGAACCACTCGTCAAGCTTGGCGCGGTCCTTGCCATTGGAACGGAACTTGCCCGTGATAAGGCCTTTGATTGGGCCATGGTGACTGCCGTGGATCTGGGAGAACTCATCCAAGTTTTGGCGATAGCCATGGCAGAGCTCGTGGGCGTCGAGGAGGTCGACAGGGGCGAGGAGCCATTGGGGGCGCCACCGTTCAGTGAAGTAGCTGTCCGCATGACACCTCCTATTGTTGGGGATGTAGTATTTCAAAAAATTTGCCTATGATCACGCAAGATCTATCTAGGAGAAGGATAGCAACGAGCGGGGAGAGTGTGTCCACATACCCTCGTAGACCAAAAGCGCAAGCGTTTAAGAATCGGCAACCGATCAAGTACCGAACGCATGACACCTCCGCGATCTGCACACGCTCAGCTCTGTGAACTCTAGATCCAACTGAGGTCAAGGGAGAATTTCGCCAGCACAACGACATGGTGACGGTGATGATGAACTTACCGATGCAGGGCTTCGCCTAAGCACTACGATAATATGACCGAGGTGTGTTTCTGTGGAGGGGGCACCGCACACGGCTAAAACAATTGTCAACTTGTGTGTTCTAGGGTGCCCCTACCCCCGTATATAAAGGATAAAGGGGGAGGCCGCGCGCCCAAGGGGGGCAATCCTACTCCTAGTAGGAGTTGGACCCCCCCTTTCCTAGTCCTACTAGGAGAAGAAGGAAGGAGAGGGTAAGGAGAAGGAAGGAGGGGGCGCCGCCCCTCCCCCTAGTCCAATTCGGTCTAGGCCCATGGTGGGGGCACGCAAGCTGTTGGCTGGTCCCTCTCTCTCCCTTAAGGCCCAATAAGGCCCATTACTTCCCCGGTGGTTCCGATAACCCTTCCGGCACTCCGATAAATACCCGATACACCTTGGAACCATTCCGGTGTCCGAATATAACCATCCAATATATCAACCTTTATGTCTCGACCATTTCGAGACTCCTCGTTATGTCCGCGATCACATCCGGGACTCCGAAAAACCTTCGGTACATCAAATCACATAACTCACAATACATATCATCATCGAACGATAAGCGTGCGGACCCTACGGGTTCGATAACTATGTAGACATGACCGAGACTCATCTCCGGTCAATAACCAATAGCAAAACCTGGATGCTCATATTGGTTCCTACATATTCTATGAAGATCTTTATCAGTCAAACGGCATAACAACATACGTTGTTCCCTTTGTCATCGGTATGTTACTTGCCCGAGATTCGATCGTCGGTATCATCATAGCTAGTTCAATCTCGTCACCGGCAAGTCTCTTTACTCGTTTCGTAATGCATTATCCCGCAACTAACTCATTAGTCACATTGCTTGCAAGGCTTATAGTGATGTGCATTACCGAGAGGGCCCAGAGATACCTCTCCGACAATCGGAGTGAAAAATCCTAATCTCGATCTATGCCAACTCAACAAACACCATCGGAGACACTGTAGAGCATCTTTATAATCACCCAGTTACGTGTGACATTTGATAGCACACTAAGTGTTCCCCTGGTATTCGGGAGTTGCATAATCTCGCAGTCATGGGAACATGTATAATTCATGAAGAAAGCAATATCAATAAACTAAATGATCATAGTGCTAAGCTAACGGATGGGTCTAGTCCATCACATCATTCTCTAATGATGTGATCCCGTTCATCAAATGACAACACATGTCCATGTCTAGGAAACTTAACCATCTTTGATTAACGAGCTAGTCAAGTAGAGGCATACTAGGGACACTCTGTTTGTTTATGCATGTATTCACACATGTATCAAGTTTCCAGTTAATACAATTCTAGCATGAATAATAAACATTTATCATGATATAAGGAAATATAAATAACAACTTTATTATTGCCTCTAGGGCATATTTCCTTCAGTCTCCCACTTGTACTAGAGTCAATAATCTATTTCCCATCGTCATGTGATTTAACACCAATAGTTCACATCTTTATGTGATTAGTTCACATCTCCATGTGACTAATACCCAAAGGGTTTACTAGAGTCAATAATCTAGTTCACGTTGCTATATGATTAACACCCAAAGAGTGATCATGTTTTTCTTGTGAGATAAATTTAGTCAATGGGTCTGCCACATTCAGAGCCGTATGTATTTTGCAAATTTTCTATGTCTAGAATGCTCTGCACGGAGCTACTCTAGCTAATTGCTCCCACTTTCAATAGGTATCCAGATTGAGACTCAGAGTCATCCAGATTGGTGTAAAAACTTGCATCGATGTAACTCTTTATGAAGAACTTTTTGTCACCTCCATAACCGAGAAACATATCCTTATTCCACTAAGGATAATTTTGGTCGATGTTCAATGATCCATTCCTGGATCACTATTGTACCCTCTTGCCAAACTCTTGGTGAGGTACACAATAGGTCTGGTGCATAGCATAGCATACTTTGTAGAACCTATGGCTGAGGCATAGGAAATGACTTTTCATTTTCTTTCTATTTTCTACAGTGGTTGGATTTTTAGTCTTTACTCAACTTCACACCATGCAACATAGGCAAGAACTCCTTCTTTGACTGTTTCATTTTGAACTACTCCAAAATCTTGTCAAGGTATGTACTCATTGAAAAATATATCAAGCATCTTGATCTATCTCTATAGATCTTGATGCTCAATATGTATGTAGATTCACCGAGGTCTATCTTTGAAAAACTCCTTTCAAACACTCCTTTATGCTTTCCAAAAAATTCTACATCATTTATGATCAACAATATGTCATCCACATATACTTATTAGAAAGGCTGTAGTGCTCCCACTCACTTTCTTGTAAATACAGGCTTCACCACAAGTCTGTATAAAACCATATGGTTTGATCACTTTATCAAAGCATATATTCCAACTCCGAGATGCTTGCACCAGTCCATAGATGGATCGCTGGAGCTTGCACACTTTGTTAGCACCTTTAGGACTGACAAAACCTTCTTGTTGCATCATATACAACTCTTCTTTAAGAAATCCATTTAGAAATGCAGTTTGGACATCCATTTTCCAGATTTCATAAAATGTGGCAATTGCTAACATGATTTGGATAGACCTAAGCATCGCTACGAGTGAGAAAATCTTATCGTAGTCAACATCTTGAACTTGTCGAAAACCTTTTTGCGACAATTCGAGCTTTGTATATAGTAATACTACTATCAGCGCTTGTCTTCCTCTTAAGATCCATTTATTCTCAATGGCTTTCCAATCATTGGACAAGTTAACCAAAGTCCACACTTTGTTCTCATACATGGACCCCATCTCAGATTTCATGGCCTCAAGCCATTTTGCGGAATCTGGGCTCATCAGCGCTTCCTGATACGTCTCCGTCATATCCATAATTTTTGATTGTTCCATGCAAATATTATACAACTTTCATATACTTTTGTCAACTTTTTATACTATTTTTGGGGACTAACACATTGATCCAGTGCCCAATGCTAGTTCCTGTTTGTTGCATGCTTTTTGTTTTGCAGAAAATCCATATCAAATGGAGTCCAAACGGGATGAAAACTGACGGAGATTTTTTTGGAATATATGTGATTTTTGGCAAGAAGAATCAACCCGAGACGATGCTCGAGGGGGCCACAAGGCAGGGGCGCGCCCCAAGGGGTCAGGCGCGCCCTGGGCCCTTGTGGCCACCCCGTAAGACGGTTATGCTCTTCTTTCGCCGCAAGAAAGCTAATATCCGGATAAAAATCGTGTCCGAATTTCAGCCCAATCGGAGTTACGGATCTCTGGGAATTCAAGAAACGGTGAAAGGGCAGAATCAGGAAACGCAGAAACAGAGAGAGACAGAGTGACAAATCCAATCTCGGAGGGGCTCTCGACCATCCGTCGCCATGGAGGCCATGGACCAGAGGGGAAACCCTTCTCCCATCTAGGGAGAAGGTCAAGGAAGAAGAAGAAGGGGGGGCTCTCTCCCCCTCTCTCCCGGTGGCGCCAGAACGCTGCCGGGGCCATCAGTGTGTTACGACGATCTACACCAACACCTCCGTCATCTTCACCAACATATTCATCACCTTCCCCATCTATCTACCATGGTCCACTCTCCCGCAACCTTCTGTACCCTCTACTTGAACATGGTGCTTTATGCTTCATATTATTATCCAATGATGTGTTGCCATCGTATGATGTCTGAGTAGATTTTCGTTGTCCTATCGGTAATTGGTGAATTGCTATGATTGGTTTAATTTGCTTGTGGTTATGTTGCTATCCTTTGGTGCCCATCATATGAGCGCGCATGTTGATCACACCTGTCGGGGGTGCTGATCCCATGGACACCTATGGGGCCACGGCGGACCGAGCCCCTTTTGGTTCGGCAGGGGGCGGAGAGAGCACGAAGAGCAGATCGAGGCGAAGCGCACGAGCACGTGATCAGTTTACCCAGGTTCGGGCCGCATGGATGCGTAAAACCCTACTCCTGCTTTGTGTTTGTATTGATTTCTTGCTCGGGAGCGCGGTGTGCTACAGTACACTCCAGCAGCTAGCGAGACCGAGCGTGAGTGCGTTCTGTTGGCCGACCCCTTCTACGTTGCGCATGAGCCTCCTTTTATATGCTTAAGGGGTCACCAACAGGTGGCAACATAGATGAGGGTCAAAATGGAAAAGGCGTGGCGGTTGGCACCGCCGCCTACTACAGTGTATCATACCTAACCCTGACAGCAGGGTACAAGGGCATTAAATGCCTGTCTGCGTCGCCTAGACGGTGTAGAAAGGGACCGCCAGGGACGCCACTGCTTGCCACGATGGTAACTTTTTCAGCGCCGCTTGCCACCGTGTACCTCTGGCTGCACAGCCTCCCGCCACGTACACCTGGAAGGGTCCCAAAGCGACATGTTGGTGGATGTGCTGGAGCGCAGGTACAGAGTGGGGGCTTGCCGCGGCAAGCGCCTTGCCGCGGTCGTGGTCTTGTCGCGTCTGGGAGCTTGTCGCTCACCGAGCCTTGGTTGGCCTTCCCGGCGAGCTCCTCTCGCCGGGGTCTTGTCTCCTTGTCGGCAAGCTTCTCTTGCCGGGGTCTTGAATACTTTGTTCTTGAATGGCTCCAAAAGGAACCACGGAGGGCCTTGGCGGTCACCCGGCAAGCCTTGCCGCGGGACGCTTGGACTGCCCGTGCACAAGTTCGGGATACTAGGGTACCCCTACTCTAGTACACCGACAGGAGCCCCCGGGCCTGGGCCATACACGCTGCCGAGCGCTGTTGGACCAGGCCCAAAACAGGGCGCGGGCACGCGCGGCCTGGGTCACGCCGTATCTCACTCCGCATCCACCGCGCCCTCCCCGAACGGCACGCGTCGAACGCGGCGTCGTGGGAGAGATCATGGGTGGTTTCTTTATTAGGAAAGGCGGAACGTCCGCTCCCTCCTCCTTTATAAGCAAGGGGAAGCAGGGGTAGTGCGCCCACTCGCCCCCTTTCCACTCATATCCCAGAAGCCTCCGCCCCGCCTCCGTCTTCCCAAAGCTGAAAAGAGAGCTGCGCCCTGCCCCCCATCGCCACCAGCACCACCAACGCTGTCGACCTCCTCCACCACCTCCGCCATGGCTCCGAAAGCCGACAAGGGGAAGGCTGTGAAGTCGACCCAGGCGCAGCGGCTTGTGGCGCTGCGGTAGAAGCGGGCCATCTCCCCCCCCCCCCAAGCTTGCCACGAAGGAGCTGAGGGAGTACTACTACCTCTTCTGGTCGATGGAGACGCGAGCACATCCGAGCATGAAGGTACTCCCAGCCACTGCTCATAAAATGGCTCCGCACGGATATCCCTTCTTCGCCGTGTTCTTCTACTGTGGGCTCTGCCCGCCCTTCTCTGAATTCTTTTGCGACATCATGAACACCTACGGCCTCTGCCTCCTTTATTTCACCCTCAATGACGTTCTAACCATGGCAGTTTTCGCACATCTTTGCGAAAACTTTGTCGGAGTCCACCCAAACGTAGCCCTTTTCCGCCACTTCTTCATGCCCCGAGTAGAGAGAGGAGAGCCTCTATCCGGCGGAATCTCCTGGATCTCAAGGGCCGGCAAGAAGGATTCTTATTTGGAGGGATAGTTCCGCGGCAAGTGGGAGGAGTGGAGAGCAGATTGGTGCTGGATTGTCGAGGAGAACCCGCAGCCATTTACCGCCCGACGCCAAGTAGCAGCAGTACGCGGCAGCGATTGGAGTGACGTGGCCCTGGAGGACGATAGGCTGAGGATTGCCGTCACCAGGATCCAACGCCTCAGGCTTGCCGGACTCACTGTAGGCGCCGTTGGCGCAGATTTCCTTCGCCGCCGCATCGCCCCCCTGCAGGAACGGAGGAGGCCCGCCTGGGAGTTCAAGAACGCGGCAGATATCATGAGGCTGTGTCCGGGCCTCAACTATAACTTCACTGTCTTGGAGCTCAACGCAATGCTTCAGGAGCTCTTCAAGTATGATTCTGATCATCCCGAAGTATTTAGGTTGCCGCAGGGCGTCGTTCCGTTGTGCAACAATTCCGTGCTTGACCGCATCCGGGCAATGATGCCGCTGTGCGACTCACATGGACTTGTGCCAACTTGGCAAGAGCCTGCAGACGAGGTCATGCAGGAATTCTTCGACAACTTGGTGGAAGTGCCGATCCGCCCCGACGAGAAGAATGGCCTCACTCGCGACACCACCAACGAGGAGTTGAAGCGCATCGCCACCAGGTTGGAAGAGGCGGCGGCAGCCGCAGTGGCAGGCGAGTTTGGATTCACCTTGGAGGAGGCAGAGGCAGCAGAGGCGGCAAACCGTGCCGAGCGAGAGGAACTTGCCGGCAAGAAAGAGCTTGCCCGGCAAGAGGAGCTTGCCGGCAAGAAAGATCTTGTCGGGCGTGACGCCGAGCCGAGCGAGCCCGCCGAGGATACGAGCGGCTCGTTGAATATCAACTCCTCTTCCTCCTCATCCTCAGACAGCTCGCCACAAGCAGAGCCTCCATCTCCACCAAGAAGGCGTCTCCGCAAGGCCGGGGACGTAGCGGGGCGGCAGGCGAGTCGACAGTCGCCGCGCCGCGCGACACGCTCCACCGCGGCAAGCACTGTTGCCGCGGGAGCGCCCCATGCTGCTGCTGCAACTGGAGCGGGGTCTTCCCGGACCACCGCTTCTGCTCCCGCCAAGCGGCCAAGGGATCCTACTCCTCCGCCTTCCCGCACCGGGCGTGAGCCGGATTTCGACTTCTCCGCGTTCAGCTCCGACAAGGAAGAAGAAGAAGAGTAAGATTCTCTTGTTGTACTTGCAGTTCTTCAATCCTTGCTGTTTTTGTCTTGCATCTCATTTGCTTCCATCTGAACCCATTCCTTCTTAGGACTCTGGCCCAGAGAGCGGCAAAGAGAGCCAAGGCCCCGGTGATTGTCATCAAGGACAAGCCCACCGCGTCAGCAGGGGATGCGCCCGAGACAACCTTGCCGGACCCGGCAACTGTTCTCCAGAGCAGCCCCCAGCGTAAGTATCTTGTTTGCTTCCCGCTGTTGGGCGCGCGTGGAGATTCTTGCTTTGCTGATACTTGATTGTTGACTTGTGCAGGAGCAGAGCAGCCCCACCAGGAGCGCCCAGAGGCCGCCCCCGAAACGCCAAGGGAGAGTCCTCCGGCAAGGGAGAGCTCTCCGGCAAGGGAGACCTCTCCGGTAAGGGAGGGTTCCTCGGCAAGGGACAGCACCAGTGGCCCCCCGGCGGCGGAGACCACAACTGCAGAACCTGGCACAGGTATTCTCCTTGCTTCAAAACTTCCCTTGGGTTCTTCTTCTTTTGATCTTCTTTTTTGGATATTTGCTTGACTCTTCTCCCCTTTTCCGGCTGTCAGATCCATCTGCTACAGAGCCGATGGAGACCGAAGTTGCCGCCGAGGAAGCAGCTGGCGCTGACGAGCCCGCCGGTGAAGAGGCCGCCAGGGCTGCCGCTACAGAAGCAGGCGGGGGATCTGGCGATCGTACTAACGACCCTGAGGCCGCAGGAGCGCCAGGCGCTGCACCGTCCGCCGATCCCTCCACCGCTGCCGCAACGCCGGGCTCTGACGAGCCCCAGCCTGGCGTCTACTTGAAGGCCGGCGACGACATCTTCATCAACCTCCCCTGGGCGTCAAGCTCCAGGGCGCCGGTCGAAGGAGAGATCTTCGACGGAGAAGTGCTTGCCTCCGCCGGGCTGGCGCTGGTTGACGCGCCAAGCAGCAGCAGCGGCGAGCCTGAGGAGGAGCGGCTGCTGCAGAAGCTGGTGTCACTCTACCGCGCCCGGCAGGCCAAGCTGGAATCCCGCAAGGCGCTTGTCGCGAAGGCAGGAGTCGACATCGAGAAGCGCGCGGCGGAGCTCCGGGGTGCCAATCAGGAAGCTCTCCGATCTTTGGGAGTGGAGCGGGCGTGACTTGCCGAGGAGCGGGAGGCTTTCCTTCTCGAGAAGGCCGAAGCCGAAGAGCAACAGCGGCAAGCCGCTGAGAAGTTGTCGGTGTAGGAGGGCGAGCTGGTGCAACGGAAGGTCAACCTCGATAGCCATGAGGAGGAGCTTGCCGCGCGCGAGGGAACAGTTGGCGGAGCCCTCAAACAAGCAGAAGACGCTGCTGCAGCTGTCGAGGCTGCCAAGAAGGAGCTGGAGACAAAGGTGGTGCAGCTGGAGGCGGATCTCAAGGCGAGCGGCGACGAGCTTACCGCGCTCAAGCTTGAGCGGGAGAAGGACACCAACAGCTACTCGGAGCTGTAGGCCCATCTCGCCGAGAAGGGCAAGGAGCTTGACGCCGCCAAGGATTCTAATGTAGATCTTGAGTTGAAGCTGATCGCTTTAACCAAGACGCTGGACGGCGCCAAGGAGCAGGAGACGGCCCTGAAGGAGGAAGTCAAGGCCGGCAAGGCGCTGCTGGCGAGTGCCGCTGCCGCCCAGAGCACTTTCCGGGAGAATGTGGAGCACTGGAGGAGGGTCTTGTGGACGTTGCCGCAGATATTGATAAGGAGCTGGCGCAGCTGGGAATGGAGGATCTCGGGTATCCTTCCGACGAGAGCCTCCAACCCAGCGGCAAGCTCACTTTGTTCTTCAAAGGCGTGGCGACGGCCCTCTGGCGACTCCGGGAGAGGATCCCAAAGCAGCTGGCCGACGAGTCGCGCAAGATCTGCGCGGGAGCTCTTCAGAAGGTGCTGGTGAAGGTGGCCTTCCGCAATCCGGGCCTCAACCTCACCAACGTCCTCAGATCCTTGCCGCCGGATGCTGATCTGGAGGCGCTCAAGACCCTTGCCGCACCCATTGTGGACAAGGTGAGCGGGATCAAGAGGGTCAAGGGCGATCGCGTAGATTAGGCCGCCTGTTTTCTTCTCTTCTTGTCGCTGCTAGTCATGTTATGAAAACATTTATTAGAGCTGCGACAAGCTATCTTGTAATATAACTTTATCCTGTGCAATGATTGCAATGTTATTTCCTCTACTTGATTCCTTCCTTTGTATGTTTTTGCCCTACGCTTTTAGGGAACTTGCCGGCGCAGGCACCTTAGCCGCGAGCGCTGAGTGCGGGACGTCAGAAGCCTGCTGGCGGTGCCGCTGCCGATAAGAAACCTTGTCGCAGCTAGTCGCAGCTCACTTAAGTTGTTGAGCGGACTCGAAACAACAGTAAGGGCGCAACTAGCTACGAGTTGGTTCCTCCGCGCACAGGTTTTCCATACAAAGTACGGTCGTTCAAGGAAGATAACTTAAAAATTTTAAAAATCTGATTGCTCAAACTTTGGCAACTTATCTTTTCTGTCGTTTGCTTCCCGGCAAGGCGAACTTTCTTGAACGACGCCTGGTCCATACCATTATCTTCTCCCTTCCCCCGCGGCAAACTTGTGGGCGAGGGAACCTTCCTTTCCTTGAGAAAAAAGAAAGAGGAGAAAAGATATGGAGCCTTATGGCTCGTTGTTGCTTACCGGGAGTAGGTGCTGCACAAAGTGTCAGTTAATACATGCAAAATTTAAAAAGCATGAAATCGACAAGGTGTGCGGAGCACATAAGCTTTATGCACGGGATCTGCACCCGGATTTGTACAAAGGATTACATGCAACAGCGGCAAGACTTGTACAAAAGGTCATTGCCGGAACGGGTTCCGGCAACCGCGCCGTACGGGTAAAACTTACGAAGAAGCTCAATATTCCAAGAATTGCTCACTGGTATGCCATCTTCAGTCTCAAGGCGGACAGCGCCAGGCCTAGTGACTCGTTTCACCCGGTAAGGGCCTTCCCACTTCGGCTTCAACTTGTTGGAATTCTTGGCGGACTGAACACGCCAAAGAACAAGGTCGCCTTCCTCGAGACTTCTGGCGTTAACTTTGCGGCTATGGTAGCGGCGCAAAGCTTGCTGGTAGCAAGCAGCTCACACAGCAGCCTGAAGACGGTCTTCCTCAAGGAGCAGCGCGTCATCTTGTCGCAGCTGCTCTTGCTCAAGCTCATCGCAAGCGAGAACTCGAGGCGACCCGTATACGAGTTCCGTGGGGAGAACTGCCTCTGCTCCATAGACTAGAGCGAAAGGTGTCTGGCCAGTGGCTCGATTTGGCGTCGTCCTGATCGACCAAAGAACCACCAGCAGCTCCTCGATCCAGTTTCTTCCGCACTTGTGCAGCCTGTCGAAAGTTTTGGTCTTGAGCCCGCGTAGCACTTCAGCATTTGCCCTCTCTTCTTGACCGTTGCTTCTTGGGTGAGCAACAGAAGCGGAGCAGACCTTGGCACCAAGATCTTGGATGTACTGCATGAAGGTGTGGCTTGTAAATTGCGTACCGTTGTCCGTGATTATCCTGTTAGGGATCCCAAAACGGCAAACAATCGACCTGAAGAACTTGACTGCTGACTGTGCTGTCACCTTCCTCACTGGTTCCACTTCCGGCCACTTTGTGAACTTGTCGATTGCAACATACAAGTACTCAAAGCCCCCGATTGCTCGGGGAAAGGGGCCGAGGATGTCGAGCCCCCAGACCGAAAATGGCCAGGATAAAGGGATCGTCTGGAGAGCTTGAGTTGGCTGGTGTATCTGCTTGGAATGGAACTGGCACGCTTCACACTTGGTTACTTGTGCAGTTGCATCCTGGAGGGCTGTAGGCCAGAAGAAACCTTGCCGGAATGCTTTGCCGACAAGTGCTCTTGCGCCAATGTGGTGACCACATATGCCTCGATGTATCTCTGCCAACAGCTTTTGTCCGTCTTCCCGGTGAATACACTTCAATTTCACATTGTTGAGTCTTCTTATGTACAGTGTGCTATCGACAAACTGGTACATACTTGACTGCCGGGCTACTCTTTCCGCTTCTTCTTGCTCTTCGGGAAGTTCTCTTGTCTTAAGGAAACGGACAATCTGCTGTGCCCATGTTGGAGCTTGCGGCTCGACAACAAGGACTAGAGGCATATCTGCTGCTGCGGGAACATCCGCTTCTACGGCAAGAACCTGCGGCTCTGCCGGAGCTTGACGTTCCCCGGCAAGCTTGCCGGAGCAAAACTTGTCGGGAGCGTCTGCTTCAACGGAACAAACCCTGGGGCTTGCCGGAGCAGACTGCTCCTCAGCACTCTTGGTGTTGATCTTGGGGACCTTCTTGGCGGCGGCTTCGGGAAGCTCTGCCGGAAAATAGTCACCAGAAATCAACTTCCTCTTCTTACTCTGTCCAGTTGATGGTGTTACGGACGGCTGAGTTAGTTTGAGCACAAAAATCCCTGGTTCCACAGGTAACTTAAGTGCGGCGAACTTTGACAGGCCATCGGCAATGTCGTTCTGAGCTCTTGGGCATGCTCCATCTGTAGGCCGTCAAAGTGCTCTTCTAGCTTTCTCACTTCATCACGTAGGCTTCCATCAACAGACTCTAATAACTCTTGTTAACTTGGCGGACGACATGCTGCGAGTCACCCCTGACAATGAGCTTCTTGATCCCAAGGTCTTCCGCGACCCTGAGACCGGCAAGCAAGCCTTCATACTCTGCAGTATTGTTTGTCGCTTGCTCCTTGGGAAAGTGCATCTGGACCACGTACTTGAGGTGCTCTCCGGTGGGTGCGACAAGCAGCACACCAGCGCCGGCGCCTTACAGCGAGAAGGCACCGTCAAAGTACATAAGCCACTCTTTGCTTGCCTCCTTGACGGGGATGCTCGTCTCTGGAATTTCTTCATCTGGTGTTGGCGTCCACTCTGCTATGAATTCTGCCAATGCTCTGCTTTGGATAGTTGAAGTACTCTCAAACTTGAGGCCAAAGCCTGACAGTTCCAGTGCCCACTCAACAATCCTGCCTGTTGCTTCTGGATTCTGCAGTATCCTCTTCAGCGGAAAGCGAGTGACAACTATGATCTCATGTGCTTGGAAGTAATGGCGCAGCTTTCTCGAGGCCATGAGAAGGCCGAAAAGCAATTTCTGCACACCAGAGTACCTTGACCTAGCCCCCTGCAGAAGGGAACTGACAAAGTAAACTAGGCGCTGCACCATTTTCTTCTGTATCTCTTCGCGCACCTGCACAGATCCATCCTTGTCGGGACCAGAGCTTGTCGGGGAAGCCCTCTGCTTGTTGCTGGATGCACTTGCCGCGGTTGCTGGCTCATCATCTGCCTCCCTCTCTGCCACTAATGCAGCACTAACCACTTGATTGGTTGCCGCTATGTACAGCAGCAACTTCTCTTGCGGCTTAGGTGCGACAAGTGTTGGAGTGGAGGACAGGTATCTCTTCAAGTCCTGCAACGCAGCCTCCGCTTCCGGAGTCCATTTCATTGGACCTGCCTTTTTCAAAATTTTGAAAAACGGCAGGGCGCGCTCAGCAGACCGAGAGATAAACCTACTGAGAGCAGCCACGCAACCGGCAAGTTTTCGTACATCCTTGACGCGCTTCGGTGCTTCGATCTGCTCGATGGCCTTGATCTTGTCGGGATTGGCTTCAATTCCCCGCTGAGACACAAAGAACCCGAGAAGCTTGCCGGAGGGAACTCCAAACACACACTTCTCGGGATTGAGCTTGAGGTTGATCTTGCGCAGATTTGCAAAAGTCTCGTCTAAATCTTGAATCAGAGTTGCCCTGTCCTTGCTCTTGACCACTATGTCATCCATGTAGGCTTCCACATTTCTGTGCATCTGTGGCTCAAGAGCGACATGGACTACTCTTGCAAATGTTGAACCAGCATTCTTTAAACCAAAAGGCATCCGTATGAAACAGTACGTGCCACATGGAGTAATGAATGCGGTTTTCTCCTCATCCTCTTCTGCCATGAAGATCTGATGGTATCCTGAGTATGCGTCAAGAAATGAAAGCAAATCACATCCGGCCGTGGAGTCAACAATCTGGTCAATGCGCGGCAAGGGAAATGGGTCTTTGGGACAAGCTTTATTAACATCATTAAAGTCGATACAAAGCCTCCATTTCCCGTTGGCCTTGTGCATGACTACAGGATTGGCCAACCACGTAGGATGGAGCACTCCTCTGACAAGGCCTGCTGCTTCCAATTTCTTGATTTCTTCTGCTATGAATTCTTGCCGCTCCACTGCTTGCTTCCTAACCTTCTGCTTGACGGGCCGCGCATGAGGACAAACGGCAAGATAGTGCTCAATTACTTTCCTGGGAACACCGGGGATGTCAGACGGTTGCCACGCAAACACATCGACATTCGTCCGCAGGAAAGCAATGAGCGCGCTTTCCTATTTAGGGTCGAGAGTGGCACTAATGGTGAAGGTACCACCAGTGCCGTCCTCCTTGGCGGACACTTTCTTGGTCTCTGGTGGAGATGCCATTATCTTCTTACACTTGCCGGTGGAGCTCGATGGTGCGTCCTCGACGGTAGCGCAGCACTCCGAAGAGGTGCGCTTGCCGGAGTGGGCATCAGAACTCTTGCCGGACTTGGTCTTCTTCCCCCCGGGAGCTTCAGCGGCAAGTGACTTGCGATCTGTTGCGGCTGCTGCTTCCCGGTAGATCTTGTCGGCGCTGATAAGAGCATCCTTCTTGTCGCTAGGGACAGAGATGACGCTTATCGGGCCTGGGATCTTGAGCATGTTATATGCGTAGTGAGAAGCTGCCATGAACTTGGCGAGTGCTGGACGGCCTAGTATCCCATTGTAAGGCAATGGAAAATTGGCAACGTCAAAAGTGACCCTCTCAGTCCTGAAGTTCATCTCGCTGCCAAATGTTACCAGGAACGTGACCTTCCCTTTCGGCTTGCTCCTTCCTGGGTTGATTCCTTGGAATGCGCCGGTCTCTTCGAGCTCGCTGTCAGGGATCTGGAGTTTCTGGAGTACAGCAGAGGAGATCAGGTTCAAGCCGGCCCCACGTCGACTAGCATCTTAGTGACCTTGAGGTTGCGGATAGTTGGTGAAACCAACAACGGCAAGCACCCGACCGCAGTTGTGCGATCAGGGTGGTCCTCAATATCAAAGATGATAGGCGTGCTGGACCATTTCAGAAGCTTGCGCGATTCGACAGGTGGTTCTGCCGCATTGACTTCCCGCGCCCACTACTTGAGTTGGCGGTGTGAAGTATGCAGAGAAGCACCGCCATCAATGCATAAGACCTGTGTGGCTTCCTGGAAATCCTGCTCACTGGTCTCGACATCATCCATGTCTTCGTCGTCGTCGTCTTCATCCTTGTCGCGGCCGCGGGGAGGTCTGTCTCCTTGCCGCTGCTTGGCCTTGCCGTGGCGTCCTCCCCGGCCGGCGCGCTTCTTGCCTGCTTCTCCAGCGCCTCCTTGGGCCCTCTCCTTGTCGCGCCGCTCATACTCAGCTTTCTGTTGCTGGAAAAGCTGCTCGACCTTCTTGCAGCTCTGGAGGTCATGGCCCTTGGTGCGGTGGATCTTGCAGTACTGCTTGTCGGTGCCGTCTTGCTTGTCGGCGGCTGCCACAGCCTGGCAGTTGATGCATGCGACAACCTCCTTGCCGGAGCTACCAACTTTGTCTTTCTTGGCGCCACCGTCGTTGCCGGACTTCTCAACGACTAGCACATCTTTGCCTTTCTTCTTCCTGCTGTTTCGCCGCCGGTTTTTCTTTGCCAGGGCAGCATCCTCGCTGTCAAATCCTCCTGCTCTAGTATTCTCTCCAGGGAGTTTCCTCCCTTCCTCAGCACGTGCACACTTGTCGGCTAGGGCATATAGCTCACTGACGTCTCTGATCCTGCACATCGCCATCTCCTCCCGCATCCTGCGGTTACGCATGTTCTGATTGAACGCGCTGAAGACCGCGGCAGGGTGGATATCTGGGATGTTGCGCTATACATGGCTGAATCTCTGAATGTACTTGCGCAGGGGCTCTCCTTCCTTCTGGGCGAGCAGGTGAAGGTCACTCTCTTGGCCATGAGGTTTGTGGCCGCCTGTAAAGGCACCGACAAACTAATGGCATAGATCTGCCTAAGAGGATATGGAGTTGTCCGGCAAGTGCATGAGCCAGGACCTGACGTCGGGCTTGAGCACCATCGGGAAGTAGTTGGCAAGGACCTTGTCGTCTCGCCCCCCAGCAGCTTGCACCGCGATGGTGTAGATGCTGAGGAACTCCGACGGGTGCGACTTGCCATCGTACTTCTCCAGTACATCTGGCTTGAAATTCTTCTGGCTGGGCCACTGGACTTGCCGCAGCTCACGGGTAAACGCAGGGCAACCTACCACGTACAGCAAGTCGCCTGGTTCCCCTGGCGCATGCATGTCGACAGAGGGCCCAACGCGCTGGTCTGATTGACGCCGCGCTTCTCTTCGGCGCTTGATGTGAGTGCGAGCGTCTTCTTGCTGTCGTTCATGCAGAACTTGGCGCTGATCGTGACGAGTTCGTGGATCTGATGACGCGGTGGTGTCGCTGTCGTGGTGGATCCGGCGAGTCGGCGATCTTGGCCTTCGGGGTGGAGAGTGCACGGTGGTTGCACCCCCATTGGTCCTGTCGCCACCGGCTCGTGCTTGGCTGGCTTGCCGCGGCAGCGAATTACTCGGCTGCCATGAGTTGTCGCCATTGGCGAAGCCGATGAGACTCTGGATGGTGGCCCTCCAGTCGTCAATCTTGTCTGGCGCTAGAGGGTAGTCTAGGAGCAGTTGAGCTCGCGCCAAAGCTTCTGCTGAAGTGGCGGGTGGCGGCGGCGAACGGTGCGAGGAGCGAGATATGCTCGGACTTCTAACCATGTTAGAAGGAGCAGTATCTCGTCCAGGCGAACGTGCTCTGCTCGCGCCAGCACGTTGGCGTGCATGCTGGTCTTGAGCACTCCGAGATCCACCAGCTCGATCTTGGTCCAGCAAGCGTATGGTACCGTGGGTATCATGACGCTGCCGGTCCCACGCCTCCTAGGATGGGCGCGGTGCATGTACGGATGCCGAGGTCTTGGACTGCGCCCGGTCATTGTGGGAGCCGACTACGCCGCCGATGGGCTGCGCAGTCTTGTCCTTGGACCTGGCAGCACCGTGAGCTCCCTCGTCGACGCCCGTTCTTCCGCCGGCGTCCACCGCACCAGCCGTTCGCTCCGGCGATGGCGGGTTCGGCGCGGACGGAGCAGCCGCCTCCGAAACCTTCTTCTTCGGCGGCATGTCGATGAAGACGATGAAGATTTAGCTCGTGCGAACACCGGATCAGGTTCACACAACCTCGACGCTCCCCTACCTGGCGCGCCAAAGATGTCGGGGGTACTGATCCCATGGACACCTATGGGGCCACGGCGGACCGAGCCCCTTTTGGTTTGGCAGGGGGCGGAGAGAGCACAAAGAGCAGATCGAGGCGAAGCGCACGAGCACGCGATCAGTTTACCCAGGTTCGGGCTGCACGGATGCGTAAAACCCTACTCCTGCTTTGTGTTTGTATTGATTTCTTGCTCGGGAGCGCGGTGTGCTACAGTACACTCCAGCAGCTAGCGAGACCGAGCGTGAGTGCATTCTGTTGGCCGACCCCTTCTATGTTGCGCATGAGCCTCCTTTTATATGCTTAAGGGGTCACCGACAGGTGGTAACGTAGATGAGGGTAAAAATGGAAAAGGCGTGGCGGTTGGCACCGCCGCCTACTACAGTGTATCATACCTAACCTGACGGCAGGGGACAAGGGCATTAAATGCCTGTTTGCGTCGCCTAGACGATGCAGAAAGGGACCGCCAGGGACGCCACTACTTGCCATGATGGTAACTTTGTCAGCGCCGCTTGCCACCGTGTACCTCTGGCTGCACAGCCTCCCGCCACGTACGCCTGGAAGGGTCCCAGAGCGACACGTTGGCGGATGTGCTGGAGCGCAGGTACAGAGTGGGGGCTTGCCGCGGCAAGCGCCTTGCCGCGGTCGTTGTCTTGTCGCGTCTGGGAGCTTGTCGCTCACCGAGCCTTGGTTGGCCTTCCCGGCGAGCTCCTCTCGCCAGGGTCTTGTCTCCTTCTCGGCAAGCTTCTCTTGCCGGGGTCTTGAATACTTTGTTCTTGAATGGCGCCAAAAGGAACCACGGAGGGCCTTGGCGGTCACCCGGCAAGCCTTGCCGCGGGACGCTGCGACTGCCCGTGCACAAGTTCGGGATACTAGGGTACCCCTACTCTAGTACACCGACAACACCATAGGGTTAGTTGTATGTTGATAGGACTATGTATTGGAGGGCAAGAGTGACAGAAGCTTCAACCTAGCATAGGAATTGATGCATACGGGATTGAAGGGGGACCAATATATCTTAATGCTATGGTTGGGTTTTACCTTAATGAACGTTAGTAGTTGCGGATGCTTGCTAATAGTTCCAATCATAAGTGCATAGAATTCCAAGTCAGGGATGACATGCTAGCAGTGGCCTCTCCCACATAAAACTTGCTATCGGTCTATTAAAGTAGTCATTTTCTTAGGGACAATCTCGCAACTCCTACCACCACTTTTCCACACTCTCTATACTAACTTTATTGCTTCTTTACCTAAAACAGCCCCTAGTTTTTATTTACGTGCTCTTTATATTCTTGCACACCTATCCCGTTGCTCCTACAAAGTACTTCTAGTTTCATACTTGTTCTAGGTAAAGCGAACGTTAAGCTTGCGTAGAGTTGTATCGGTGGTCGATAGAACTTGAGGGAATATTTGTTCTACCTTTAGCTCCTCGTCGGGTTCGACACTCTTACTTATCGAAAGAGGCTACAATTGATCCCATATACTTGTGGGTTATCAAGACCTTTTTCTGGTGCCGTTGCTGGGGAGTTATAGCGTGGGGTGAATATTCTCGTGTTTGCTTGTTTGCTTCATCACTAAGTAATTTTTATTTGTTGTTCTAAGTTGTTCTCCATCTTTAGTTATGGATATGGAACACGAAATACCAAAAAAATTAGTTGTACCTACTACACCAATGGTTGAAGAAGCACTCAAAATCTATCACACTCCTGAAGCTTTTTACTTGGATCATCTTCGATCCCTATGTGCTCGTGCTGAAATCCCAACTAGCTTAGTTGAGGGCAAATCTTTAGATGAGCATGCTTGTTATGTGCGACATCGCTTATCTCAAAAAGGGAAACTTTTACTGGATCAAATTCATCGTTTGCAATGTTATGCTTGGAATTTATGTGAAATATATGATGTTACTTGTTGTTCTAAAAACCCTAAGAAACACCTTCCCTACCAATGTGAGTTTAGTGATAATGGAATCGTATCTTCGTATGCTAAGGGTGTTTATAATTACTATGATGTTCAACAAATAGAAGAATTTGTGCTTTTGAGGGTTCTTATGAAATTGCTTATTTGATTGAAAAGTATGATGCTAATCTTTACAAATATGAATTTTTTTTCCAAACTTAAATATTGTTATGATAATTATGCTTCTAATTCCTATGTTAAACCATATATTGAGGACTCCTCCACTGTCCAAGAAGAGACTAATATTTTGCAGGAGTCTATGGAAGAAGGAATTGATGAAAATGTGGGCTCATTGGATGAAAAAGATGATGAGGAGAGCGAAGAACAAAAGGAGGAAGAGCGGATTAGCTACCCATGCCCACCTTCTAATGAGAGTAACTCTTCAACTCACACATTGTTTAATTTCCCTTTGAATTTACCGAAGGATGAATGCTATGGTGATTGTAATGATCCCGTTGATTCTTTTGAAATACCCCTTTTGGATGATGCTTGTGGCCAAGATGCCAATATGAATTATGCTTATGGAGATGAACTTGCTATAGTTCCTTATGTTAAACATGAAATTGTTGCTATTGCACTCACGCATGATAGTCCTATTATCCTTTTGAATTATCCCGACTACACTATATCGGAGAAGTTTGCCCTTATTAAGGATTATATTGATGGGTTGCATTTTACCACCGCACATGATAATTTTGATGAATATAATATGCATGTGCTTGCTGCTCCTACTTGCAATTATTATGATAGAGGAACTACATCTCCACCTCTTGATGTTTCCAATATGATAAAATTGCAAGAAACTCTTTATACTATGCATTAGCCTTTACTAAGCGTGCATGAATTGTTCTTTTATGACATGCTGATGCATAGGAAGAGAGTTACACTTTGTTGTTGCATGATATATGTTACTTTTTGCTCACTCCTAAATCACAAATCATTGTTAATTAAAATTCACTTTGATATACCTTGGGATCCAGGTGGATCCATTACTTGAGCACTTTATGCCTAGCTTAATGGATTTAAAGAAAGCGCTGCTAGGGAGACAACCCAGAAGTTTTAGAGAGTCATTTATTTCTGTTGTGTGCTTTTATAAAGTTTAAAAATAAAAATAATGTGCCAATATTTGGCTTTAGGATGTTTATATTGCTTGTTGGTTTGTGTGGTGCAAGACAGAAAGTTTGGCTGTAGTGCGTGATTTTACATTTTTTACTGGAATGTCAAACAGTTCTCAAACTTTTTGCACTGTCTTTATATACAAATTGCTTATTTTTAGAAATTGTTTCAGAATTTTTGGAGTAACATAAGTATGGTGAATGTTCAGATTATTACAGACTATCCTATTTAAGACAGATTCTGTTTTTATGCATAGTTTGCTTGTTTTGATGAAACTATCGATTTCTATCAGTGGATTAAGCCATGTAAAAGTTATATTATAGTAGCTACAATGCAAAAACAAAATATGAATTGGTTTGCAACAGTACTCAGAGTAGTGATTTACTTTATTATACTAACGGATCTTACCGAGCTTTCTATTGAGTTTTGTGTGGATGAAGTGATCAAAGATCGAGGAGGTCTCGATATGAGGAGAAGGAGGAGAGGCAAGAGCTAAATCTTGGGGATGCCCAAGGCAACCCAAGTAAATATTCAAGTTGAATCAAGCGTCTAAGCTTGGGGATGCCCCAGAAGGCATCCCATCTTTCTTCAACAAGTATCGGTATGTTTTCGGATTCGTTTCGTTCATGCGATATGTGCAAATCTTGGAGCGTATTTTGCATTTAGTTTTCACTTTTATTTTATGCACCATGATGGTATGAGATAGTCCTTGTTTGATTAATAGAATGCTCATTGCTTTTAACTTATATTTTTTGATTATGGCTTTATATAATGCTTCATGTGCTTCACTTATATCATTTGAAGTTTGGATTGCATGTTTCTCTTCACTTAGAAAACCGCCATTTGTAGAATGCTCTTTTGCTTCACTTATATTTGTTAGAGCATGGGCATATCTTTTGTAGAAAGAATTAAACTCTCTTGCTTCACTTATATCTATTTAGAGAGATGACAGGAATTGGTCATTCACATGGTTAGTCATAAAATCCTAAATAAAACTAGTAGATTACTAAATATGATATGTTTGATTCCTTGCAATAGTTTTGCGATATAAAGATGGTGATATTAGAGTCATACTAGTGGGTAGTTCTGGGTTGTAGAAATACTTGTGTTAAAGTTTGTGATTCCCGTAGGATGCACGTACGGTGAACCGTTATGTAACGAAGTTGGAGCATGAGGTATTTATTGATTGTCTTCCTTATGAGTGGCGGTCGGGGATGAGCGATGGTCTTTTCCTACCAATCTATCCCCCTAGTAGCATGCGCGTAGTACTTTGTTTCAATGACTAATAGATTTTTGCAATAAGTATGTGAGTTCTTTATGACTAATGTTGAGTCCATGGATTATACGCACTCTCACCCTTCCATCATTGCTAGCCTCTTCGGTACCATGCATTGCCCTTTCTCACCTTGAGAGTCAGTGCAAACTTCACCGGTGCATCCAAACCCCGTGATATGATACACTCTATCACACATAAGCCTCATATCTTCCTCAAAACAACCACCATACCTACCTTTTATGGCATTTCATAGCCATTCCGAGATATATTGCCACTTTCCATCATCATCATATACATGACTTGAGCATTCATTGTCATATTGCTTTGCATAATCATAAGATAGCTAGCATGTTGTTTTCATGGCTTGTCCGTTTTTTGATGTCATTGCTACGCTAGATCATTGCACATCCCGGTACATCGCCGGAGGCATTCATATGGAGTCATATCTTTGTTCTAGTATCGAGTTGTAAATAAAAGTGTGATGATCATAATTACTAGAACATTGTCCCATGTGAGGTTATCAAAATAAAAGTGGCCAAAGAAGCCCCCCAAAAAGAGAGGAGAAAGAAGCCTACAAAAAAAGAAAAAAAAGAAAGAAAAAAATAAAAAAAATGAGAGAAAAGAGAGAAGGGACAATGTTACTATCCTTTTACCACACTTGTGCTTCAGAGTAGCACCATGTTCTTCATATAGAGAGTCTCTTGAGTTATCACTTTCATATACTAGTCAGAATTTTTATTATAGAACTTGGCTTGTATATTCCGATGATGGGCTTCCTCAAATGCCGGAGGTCTTCATGAGAAAGCAAGTTGGATGCACACCCACTTAGTTTCCAGTTTGAGCTTTCATGCACTTATAGCTCTTAGTGCATCCATTGAATGGCAATCCCTACTCCTCGCATTGACATCAATTGATGGGCATCTCCATAGCCCGTTGATTAGCCGCGTTGATGTGAGACTTTCTCCATTTTTGTCTTCTCCACACAACCTCCACCATCATATTCTATTCCACCTATAGTGCTATATCCATGGCTCACGCTCATGTATTGCATGAAAGTTGAAAAGGTTTGTGAACATCAAAAGTATGAAACAATTGCTTGGCTTGTCATCGGGGTTGTGCATGATTTGAATGCTTCGTGTGGTGAAGATGGAGCATAGCCAGACCATATGATTTTGTAGGGATAACTTTCTTTGGCCATGTTATTTTGAAAAGACATGATTGCTTTATTAGTATGCTTGAAGTATTATTGTCTTAATGTCAAATGATAGAATATTGCTTTGAATCACTCGTGTCTTAATACTCATGCCATAATTAGATTACATGATCGAGATTATGCTAGGTAGCATTCCACATAAAAAATTATTTTTTTATCATTTACCTACTCGAGGACGAGCAGGAATTAAGCTTGGGGATGCTGATACGTCTTCGTCATATCTATAATTTTTTATTGTTCCATGCCAATATTATACAACTTTCATATACTTTTGGCAACTTTTTATACGATTTTTGCAGACTAACATATTGATCCAGTGACCAGTGCCAGTTCCTGTTTGTTGTCTGTTTTTTGTTTCACAGAAAATCCATATCAAACGGAGTCCAAATGGGATAAAAACTAACGGATATTTTTTTGAAATATATGTGATTTTTGGGAAGAAGAATCAACGCGAGACGATGCCCGAGGGGGCAACGAGGCAAGGGGGCTCGCCCTAGGGGGTTAGGCGCGCCCTGGGCCCTCGTGGACAACCCTTAAGGCGGATGGTGCCCTTCTTTCGCCGCAAGAAAGCTAATATCCGGATAAAAATCTTGTCCGAATTTCAGCCCAATCCGAGTTACGAATCTCTAGGAATTCAAGAAATGGTGAAAGGGCAGAATCAGGGAACGCGGAAACTGAGAGAGACAGAGAGACATATCCAATCTTGGAGGGGCTCTCGCTCTCCACCGCCATGGAGGCCATGGACCAGAGGGGAAACCCTTCTCCCATCTAGGGCAAAGGTCAAGGAAGAAGAAGAAGGGGGGCTCTCTCCCCCTCTCTCCCGGTGGCGCCGGAACGCCTCCGGGGCCATCATCGTGTGACGGCGATCTAC
Organism: Triticum monococcum; assembly: GCA_034509565.1. Classification (NCBI taxonomy): domain Eukaryota; kingdom Viridiplantae; phylum Streptophyta; class Magnoliopsida; order Poales; family Poaceae; genus Triticum; species Triticum monococcum. The sequence continues at coordinate 151,939,488 of CM067843.1, read as the reverse complement.
ACCAACACCTCCCTCATATTCACCAACATCTTCATCACCTTCCCCCATCTATCTACAGCGGTCCACTCTCCCGCAACCCGCTGTACACTCTACTTGAACGTGGTGCTTTATGCTTCCTATTATTATCCAATGATGTAGTAAGGGCATTTCCCTACTTTGTGTTTTGGATGATGATGATGACCCTTTGTTGGTCTAATCTTGTACTAAGTGTTTCAGGTTTTCGGTATTTAGGCCTACTTCAGTTAGCTATTCTCTCTGAAAGGAAAAGATCGAAGACGGTGTTATCTACGCATTTTATCTCTTTTGGTCGTAGGGAACCCATACTATCAAGAGGGAATCCACATTGGAAAGAGTTGGGGGAATCTTTTCACGTACACTTACCTCACCCCTCTCTTGCCTTCCTTAGTTGTGAGAGAGAGCTCTTCCCTTCTTATCCTACTGCTTACTGTGGCTTCCCAGTGGTTGTACTTCTCTCTGGAGCGGTTGTACCCCTGGTTCTTAGCGCTTACCAGTTTTGATGGAGCAGTTGTATCGCTGCTTCCGGGCGGTGGTACCGCCACCATGCTCACCAAAGACTAGGGCGGTTGTTCCGGACAAGTACCGCCCAAGTACCGGTCAGACTTCTGTTTTGGTGCAGTACTCGGGCGATGGTGGCCCGGTTGGTCCGGTCGTACCGGTACCACCGGTGTCCGGAGTGGTTCTACCGCTCAAGACTTAGCCGCCCGAGCGCTCAAGGCCAAGCGGTTGCATCGGTCCTGTACCGCTCGACTACCGCACTCAGGGGTGACTCCCTACTGTTTCTATGCGGTGGTTGAGCGGTGATTGGGCGGTTGGTCCGGTTGTTCTCCTAAACCAGTACTACCGCCTAGTCGCCCGGTTGTACCGCTTGGTAGGGTTCTGCACGTAAACCGTGAGTCCCGGTTGTGCTGGGACAAGGAGCGGTTGTACCGCTGCAGTACAGAAAACGCGATAATGGTTGGATTTTTAGGGTTGCTATTTAAGGGTGCTTCTTCCACCTACCACACCTACCTCTTACCTATCTCACTCCACCATTAATGCTACTCAAGCTCTCTTGCCCGATCTCTCTCTCTAGCCACTCAAACTCGTTGTTTTTCTAGGGATTGAAGGAGGAGACCTAGACCTACACTTCTACCAAAGGATATTTGCTTCCCCCATACTTTCTTGTGTGGATTTTGTTACTCTTGGGTGTTTGAGCACCCTAGTGAAGGAAATATGCCCTAGAGGCAATAATAAAGTTATTATTTATTTCCTTATATCATGATAAATGTTTATTATTCATGCTAGAATTGTATTAACCGGAAACATAATACATGTGTGAATACATAGACAAACAGAGTGTCACTAGTATGCCTCTACTTGACTAGCTCGTTAATCGAAGATGGTTATGTTTCCTAGCCATAGACATGAGTTGTCATTTGATTAACGGTATCACATCATTAGGAGAATGATGTGATTGACTTGACCCATTCCATTAGCTTAGCACTTGATTGTTTAGTTTGTTGCTATTGCTTTCTTCGTAACTTATACACGTTCCTATGACTATGAGATTATGCAACTCCCGTTTACCGGAGGAACACTTTGTGTGCTACCAAATGACACAACGTAACTGGGTGATTATAAAGGTGCTCTACAGGTGTCTCCGAAGGTTCTTGTTGGGTTGGCGTATTTCGAGATTAGGATTTATCACTACGATTGTCGAAGAGGTATCTCTAGGCCCTCTTGGTAATGCACATCACTTAAGCCCTGCAAGCATTGCAACTAATAAGTTAGTTGCGGGATGATGTATTACGGAATGAGTAAAGAGACTTGCCGGTAACGAGACTGAACTAGGTATTGAGATACCAACGATCGAATCTCAGGCAAGTAACATACCGATGACAAAGGGAACAACGTATGTTGTTATGCGGTCTGACCGATAAAGATCTTCGTAGAATATGTGGGAGCCAATATGAGCATCCAGGTTCCTCTATTGGTTATTGACCGGAGACATGTCTCGGTCTTGTCTACATAGTTCTCGAACCCGTAGGGTCCGCACGCTTAAAGTTTCGGTGACGATTGTATTATGAGTTTATGTGATTTGATGTAACGAAGGTAGTTCGAAGTCCCGGATGAGATCGGGGATATGACGAGGAGTCTCGAAATGGTCGAGACGTAAAGATCGATATATTGGACGACTATATTCGGACATCGGAAAGGTTCCGAGTGATTCGGGTATTTTCAGGGGTACTGGGGAGTTACGGGAATACGAGGAAGAAGTAATGGGCCTCATGGGCCAAGCGGTGGAAGAGAGGAGGCAGGGTGCGCGGCCCCCCTAGCCCAAACCGAATTCGACTAGGGGGCCGACCCCCTTTCCTCCTTTTCCTTCTTCTCCCTCCTTCTCCTTCTCCTCCTTCCTTTCCTCCTCCTAGTACAGTAGGAAAGGGGAGTCCTACTCCTACTACGAGGAGAACTCCTCCTCCTGGCGCGCCCATAGAGGGCCGGCCGGCCTCCCCCTTGCTTCTTTATATACAGGGACAGGGGGCACCTCTAGACGCACAAGTTGATCAGTTGATCTCTCCCAGCCGTGTGCGGTGCCCCCCTCCACCATATTCCACCTCAGTCATATCGTAGCGGTGCTTAGGCGAAGCCCTGCGTCGGTAGCAACATCATCACTGTCACCACGCCGTCGTGCTGACGGAACTCTCCCGTGAAGCTCTGCTGGATCGGAGTTCGCGGGACGTCATCGAGCTGAACGTGTGCTGAACTCAGAGGTGCCATGCGTTTGGTACTTGGATCGGTCGGATCGTGAAGACGTTCGACTACATCAACTGTGTTGTGCTAACGCTTCCGCTTTCAGTCTACGAGGGTACGTGGACAACACTCTCCCCTCTCGTTGCTATGCATCACCATGATCTTGTGTGTGCGTAGGAATTTTTCTGAAATTACTACGTTCCCCACCACCTAGACGGTTGAGGTAACCTCGCAGCCACATTCCATTATGGTGAAGCTCCACAGTGTCGTTGGGAGCCTCCAATTGAGTTGTGGAGAGAGCCCCAACCTTTTTTGTAATGGTCCGGTTGCCACCTCCATGGGCACCAATAGTGGAATCACGGCATTTCTCTTTGTGTGAGGGCGTGAGGAGAATACGGTGGCCCTAGTGGCTTCTTGGGGAGCATTGTGCCTCCACACCGCTCCAACGGAGACGTACTTCCTCTCAAAAGGAAGGAACTTCGGTAACACATCCTCGTCTTCACTGGCTCCACTCTTGGTTATTTCATCCCTTTACTTGTGCAAGGTTATTCGTGTTATATACCTTGCTTGCTTGTGTGCTTGTTGTTGTTGCATCATATAGGTTGCCCACCTAGTTGCATATCTAGACAACCTACTTTGATGCAAAGTTTAATTTGGTAAAGAAAAGCTAAAAATTGTTAGTTGCCTATTCACCCCCCCCTCTAGTCAACTATATCGACCCTTTCAGATGTGTTGCCATCCTATGATGTCTGAGTAGATTTTTGTTGTCCTATGGGTAATTGGTTAATTGCTATGATTGGTTTAATTTGCTTATGGTTATGTTGCTGTCCTTTGGTGCCCATCATATGAGCGCGCGCATGGATCACACCACAGGGTTAGTTGTATGTTGATAGGACTATGTATGGGAGGGCAAGAGTGAGAGAAGCTTCAACCTAGCATAGAAATTGATGCATATGGGATTGAAGGGGGACCAATATATCTTAATGCTATGGTTGGGTTTTACCTTAATGAATGTTAGTAGTTGAGGATGCTTGCTAATAGTTCCAATCATAAGTGCATAGAATTCCAAGTCAGGGATGACATGCTAGCAGTGGCCTCTCCCACATAAAACTTGCTATCAGTCTAGTAAAGAAGTCAATTGCTTAGGGACAATCTCACAACTCCTACCACCACTTTTCCACACTCGCTATACTAACTTTATTGCTTCTTTAACTAAAATAGCCCCTAGTTTTATTTATGTGCTCTTTATATTCTTGCAAACCTATCCCGTTACACCTACAATGTACTTCTAGTTTCATACTAGTTCTAGGTAAAGCGAACATTAAGCTTGCGTAGAGTTGTATCGGTGGTCAATAGAACTTGAGGGAATATTTGTTCTACCTTTAGCTCCTTGTTGGGTTCGACACTCTTACTTATCGAAAGAGGCTACAATTGATCCCTTATACTTGTGGGTTACCACTTCCTCATAGTTCGTAGGTTCGTCATGGTCTAATAACATGACTTCCAGAAAGGATTACCGTACCACTCTGGTGCGGACCATACTCTAGTTGACCTACAAGGTTTGGTAGTAACTTGATCTAAAGTTTCATGATCATCATCATTAGCTTCCTCACTAATTGGCGTAGGAATCACTAGAACTGATTTTGTGATGAACTACTTTCCAATTAGGGAGAAGGTACAATTACCTCATCAAGTTCTACATTACTCCCACACACTTCTTTCAAGAGAAACTTCTTCTCTAGAAAGGATCCATTCTTAGCAACGAATATCTTGCCTTCAGATCTGTGATAGAAGTTGTACCCAACAGTTTCCTTTGGGTATCCTAAGAAGACACATTTCTCCGATTTGGGTTCGAGCTTATCTGGTTGAAACTTTTTTGCATAAGCATCATAGCCCCAAACTTTAAGAAATGACATCTTAGGTTTGTTGCTAAACCACAGTTCATATGGTGTTGTCTCAATAGATTTAGATGGTTCCCTATTTAACGTGAATGCAGTTGTCTCTAATGCATAACCCCAAAACGATAGTGGTAAATTGGTAAGAGACATCATAGATCTCACCATATCTAATGAAGTATGGTTATGACGTTCGGACACACCAGTACACTATGGTGTTCCAGGTGCCGTGAGTTGCGAAACTATTCGATATTGTTTCAACTAAAGGCCAAACTCGTAACTCAAATATTTCGTCTCCATGATCAGATCGTAGAAACTTTATTTTCTTGTTACAATGATTCTCCATTTCACTCTGAAATTCTTTGAACTTTTCAAACGTTTCAGACTTGTGTTTCATTAAGTATATACTCATATCTGCTCAAATCATCTGTGAAGGTCAGAAAACAATGATACCCGCCGTGAGCCTCAGCACTCATCGGACCGCATACATCGGTATGTATTATTTCCAATAATTCAGTGGCTCACCCAATTGTTCTGGAGAACGGAGTCTTAGTCATCTTGCCCATGAGGCATGGTTCGCAAGCATCAAATGATTCATAATCAAGTGATTCCAAAAGTCCATCCGCATGAAGTTTCTTCATGTGCTTTACACCAATATGACCTAAAGGACAGTGCCACAAGTATGTTGCACTATCATTATAAACTTTGCATCTTTTGGCATCAATATTATGAATATGTGTATCATTACGATCGAGATTCAATAAACATTTATATTAAGTGTATGACTATAGAAGGTTTTATTCATGTAAACATAACAACAATTATTCTTTGACTTAAATGAATAACCATATTGCAATAAACATGATACAATCATATTCATGCTCAACGCAAACACCAAATAACATTTATTTTAGGTTCAACACTAATCCCAAAGGTAAAAGCAGTGTGCGATGGTGATCTTATCAACCTTGGAATCATTTCCAACACACATCGTCACCTTGCCCTTAACTATTCTCTATTCATTTTGCAACTCCTGTTTCGAGTTACTAATCTTAGCAACTGAACCGGTATCAAATACCCTGGGGTTACTATGAACACTAGTAAAGTACACATCAATAACATGTACATCAAATATACTTTTGTTCACTTTGCCATCCTTCTTATCCGCCAAGTATTTGGGGTAGTTCCGCTTCCAGTAGCCATTCCCTTTGCAGCAGAAGCACTCAGTTTCAGGCTTTGGTCTAGCTTTGGGCTTCTTTACGGCAGTGGCAACTTGCTTGCCATTCTTCTTGAAGTTCCCTGTCTTTCCCTTGCCCTTTTACTCGAAACTAGTGGTCTTGTCAATGATCAACACTTGATGCTTTTTCTTGATTTCTACATTCGCCAATTTCAGTATCGTGAAGAGCTTGGGAATCATTTCCATTATCCCTTGCATATTATAGTTCATCACAAAGTTCTAGTAACTTGGTGATAGTGACTAGGGAACTCTGTCAATCACTATCTGTCAGATTACGGGTGCCGGCAAAACCCTTGAGGTTCGAACACTGGGGTGTGCACGAAGATCTTTCCCCCCAGCTCATCCTCTCACAACGATCTCAAAGCCTAGCTCGTCAAACCCGAAGAACAAGGGACACAAGAGTTTATACTGGTTCGGGCCACCAATGTGGTGTAAGCTGGGAATGAACGAGTACAAGGGAAGAACTGCCTCCTGAGGAGAGGTGCTCTTGAGCTCGATGAGCTTGTGTTGCTGGGATGGTCTGAATGATCCGATCATGGATGAGCCGATCCCGGACTACGGTGGTTGCTAGTTCTATTTATAGAGGCCCGGGTCCTCTCCCCAAATATTAGGTGGGAAGGGATCCCACAACGGCGAATTCAAAGGGGACAACGAGTACAAGCTATCCTGACAAAAGGTGGTCTTCGCCTGCCAAAGGTTCTGGTGGTGACGCCGTCGTGGGCTCCGTGATGACCTCCGTCCTGCCGTCCTACTGGTCTTGGTCTCGTTGCACCGATATGGAAACCTTTGCCCGATGCCTCGAGACTCCTCGTCTACGCCTTTTCCTTTAGCACCAAAGATGCAACTGGTGCTTTGCGCCTGCTGGTGCCCACCTGGCACCCGCCTGGCCTTGGTCGTCATGAATCACGTCACGGGAACCTGATGAGGTGCCCCTCACCTTGATCTCTCCGCTCCTCGCGAGCCAGCCTAGTGAGGCTGCCCCTGAGGAGGTCTTGTGTCGTCCACCTCGCGAAGCTTGGCCCCTCGCGAGGGTCTTGAGTGTTTGTTGGTGAAGATGGGTCGTACCAGGCCACTAGGGGAGCCACGCCGTGGGCCGCAGGCAGGCAAGTCTGGGGACCCCCGTTCCCAGATCGCCGACAGTAGCCCCCGGGCCCAAGGCGTCCTCAGTCTTGGCTTCGAGGCAAAGCCAAGGGGCATGTGTGGAGCGCCATGGGCCCCAACAGCCTGTGACCTTGATTGACGTGTGGCTACTGACGGGACGTGGGCGTCGCCGCTTCCCCATGTTGCCTTGGCAACTGCCCGACTTGACAAAGGCTGACGTGCGCCGTGGTGTCTTCATTACTTGCCTTCGTCTTGTTCCAGATCCCCTTTCTTGCACTTCTCCCCAAGTCTCCAGGCCTGCGCCAGTCTTCCTCCAAGCCCGCCATCGATGGCACCTAGCAAGACAAAGGCCATCCTTCCACCGTCCTGGTATGAGCCAGCTCTGAGCACGCTCACCATCTCGGAGAAGAACCTCGTCGCCACACTCCTGATGATGGCGAAGGGAGCCGATAAGAAGAGAAAGACCGTGGTTCGGGTTGGCTCCGACAGTCGGAGGCCTCTAACAACACCTTATATCCTTTCTTCATGAGTAGCGTCGTGGCGAGTTTGGTTCCCCCATCTCTGACTTCTTCTACTCCGTCCTCAGCCATTACAAGTTGCATGCCCTCCATCTTCATCCCAACTATGTCCTCCTTATGTCAACTTTTGCCTTCTACGGTGAGGCATACGTCGGGGTGATACCGTCCGTGGCGCTGCTGCGCCACTCCTTCTATCTTCGGATCAAGGACAACCATTGCTCGGGGTGTGCCAACTTCATTGCGGCCAACAAGACCAACACGATATCGAAGGCCGGTAAGAAGGCCAAGGGCTTCAGGAGCAAGTGGGTCCTGATGGATGCCAAGTGCTCCCACCCCCAGCTCGTGTTGCCGACCGGGATGCCTATGTCCCACGACGGGTGGTTCCGCGCTCGGCTCACCGACCCCCGGGCGGAGCACGTGCTGGAGAAGATGACCGCCGATCTGAAGCCTGGCGACCCAAATGCGGTGAAGCTGACGGGGGCCATGATTGTCAAGGAGTTCATATCGCAGCGCGTGGCTCCGCTCTAGTCGCGCCCACGCCCCTTGTGGAAGCTCGGGGACGGGGGTGAAGACCTCCACCTGCCTCCAGAAGCGTTGTCTGAGGAGGAACTGGGCACGGCTCTCCGCTCCCTGGTCGGGGACGACCAGCGGTACCCTCCTGACTCCTTTGTTCCTCTATACCACAGCCCCGACGGAGCGAAGGTTGCTGCCGCCATGCCCGTCTTTGATGGGCGTGGGCTCGTGCCGCTGGCGCCTTCTAATGCTCCCGTAGCGACGACCCTAGTGGTGGTGTCCTCCGGCAGCTCTGATGGGGAGGAGGAGCAGGACTCGGAGGCGACCCCGGAGGGGACCGGGGAGACCTCCCCTCTGCGCAAGGCCGATCTCCTCCGCGCCCTGCCTGATGACGACGACGCCGGCGACCATCCAGTGAGCGAGGTCCTACTCCCTGCTGGGGTCACCACCAGGTCCAAGGTCACCCCCTCGAAGAACTCACCGATGGTGATTCCGATGAAGAGCAGGCTGGCACTAGTCACCCAGGGCGACGCTCCTGCCCAGGAGTCGTCCGGTGCTGCCGCTGAGCCAGCTGCTGCCTCCTCATCCGCTCCTGGGGCCCGCGCACCGGCGCTCCAGACCATGGGGCCCTTGGGCTCCCTACTCTTGAAGAGGTCGGACTACGCCGTCATGGACCAGTAAGCATCTCGTCCTAACTTTGTTCTTGCTCTTGCTTCTATTGCTGCTTCCTAATGTTCCTCCCTTGCATTACTAGGCCGACGCTGTCAGCAAAGAAGAAGAGGGAGGGGGCAAGCACATCCTCGTGTGCCCAACAGCCTGGCCAGGCTGTACCCCCTCCGGCACAGAAAGGCGGTGAAGGCACCCACACTTCTCCCGCTGGGTCGTCCTCGTGAGGCCAAGTGGACAAGCCTCAGGAGAAAGCGATCTCCTTGGCCAAGCTGGCTCCGGAGGTGCCTATCCCCATCTCGCCCATTGACGCAGCCAAGGTTCAGGAGACCCCAGCTCCACTTCATGTTGTCTCCAGCTAGCAGGCCTTGGCGACGATGCAGCCTCCTCCTTTGGTTGGATCGCTGGCCCGCGATCCTTCCGCTCCGCCCGATGCCTTGGAGGAGGCCCTTTCCGCGCTGGCGTGGCTTTGGGGCGACCTCCAAGGCGCTGACCGCCGACTGATGGCGGGGAGCCTTGAAATGATCTCTAGTTGGTTGTTGTCCGACGCGTCTGTTAGGGCAGCGATGAGCCAAACAGTGGCAGCTGCCGAGGAGGACTAGCGGGCCGCTGAATGAGCCACGGCCGCCCATGAGGTGGCGCTGAAGGACGCCGAGGCTACCAAGAAGCGTTGCGGGTCGATGGAGGCTGAGATGGAGACCATGCGCAACGAGCGCGCGGCCGAGGCTCACGGTCGCAAGGCGGAGGAGGAGAAGATGAAGGCCTGAGAAGACACCATCGTCAGTCATGACACCGAGCTGGAGCAATCGGCGAGGGTGCATGCCGTGGAGCGCAACCGCCTAGAGAAGCTGGAGAAGAAGATGGCAACGGAGAAAGCCCAGCCGGAGGCCAAGGTGGCGATTCTGGCCGGGGATCGCGCAGCCTTCAAGTCCCTTGAGGAGAGATCCCGTGAGGCGCTGGAGGTGCTCTACAAGAAGGGCTTGGAGAAGCCGCTGGTGACGGACGATGAAGGCCCCGCCCAGCTGCTTCCTTATCTTGTCGTGGCGCTCGAGGGTGTCGTCACCGGGAACGTCCCCAGGGTGGAGGGGGAAGCCCTTGCGTTTCTTCTTTGGCTCTGACGCGTGTCTTCAGCCACGTGCATCTTCGTGACCCTGGCGCCGACCTCAGCGAGCTCTTCGAGCCCGTACAGGAGGGGCGCTGCGCAGCTGCTGCCGCAGCTGTGGAGGGCCAGGTGGAGGCCCTGTTGAAGAAGTTCCTCGCCATCGAGCCCGTTCCTCCAACCGGTGGCCCCACCGACCCTGCGATTGAGGCCGACGACACGGCCGACGGTGATGCTGCTGGCGGGGAGGCGCTCGCTGAAGACGGTGCCCAAGGCTGAAGAGAAGGCTTGCTGGTGAAAAATGGCGCTCCTTCTTGTTTTACTTTCATGTGAGATTTCGTGTGACATGAGACGTGCGTGGAGGCGTTAAAACTCTGACGTTTTGGGGATAATATGTTGTGTAATAATTTATTTAGGTTTTGCGGTTTCCTTCCCGTATGCTTGATGTTCTATGTTGGCAGGGCCCGACCCCACGCATACCTCAGCCGCCATTGGGCCGTCCGGATCACCAGGACGGACCAAGGAGTGAGGGGCTACATGGCTAGTTAGGCTCTTGAGTCGTGATGCTCAGGAGTCCCCCTTGACGCGCAAACATCCTGCGGCAAGGATTCGCTGAGGTAGGCCTTGGTGTTCTATGTCAGCAGGGCCCGACCCCATGCATACCTCAGCCGCCATTGGGCCGTTCGGATCACCAGGACGGACCAAGGAGTGAGGGGCTACGTGGCCAGTTAGGCTCCTGAGTCGCGATACTCAGGAGTCCCCCTTGATGCGCAAACATCCTGCGGGAAGGATTACCTGAGGTAGGCCTTGGTGTTCTACATCGGCAGGGCCCAACCCCGCACATACTTGAGCCGCCATTGGGCCGACCAGATCACCAGGACAGGCCAAGGAGTGAGGGGCTACGTGGCCAATTAGGCTCCTGAGTTGCGATGCTTAGGAGTCCCCCTTGGCGCGCAAACATCCTGCGGGAAGGAGTCGCTGAGGTAGGCCTTGGTGTTCTACATTGGCAGTGGCTGACCCCGTGTATACCTCAGCCGCCATTGGGCCGTCCGGATCACCAGGATAGACCAAGGAGTGAGGGGCTACGTGGCCAATTAGGCTCCTGAGTCGCGATGCTCAAGAGTCCCCCTTGATGCGCAAAAACCCGCGGGAAGGAGTCGATGAGGTAGGCCTTGGTGTTCTACATCGGCAGGGCCCGACCCCGCGAATACCTCGGCCGCCATTGGGCCATCCGGATCTCCAGGACGGACCAAGGAGTGAGGGGCTACGTGGCCAGTTAGGCTCCTGAGTTGCGATGCTCAGGAGTCCCCCTTGACGTGCAAACATCCTGCGTGAAGGAGTTGCTGAGGTAGGCCTTGGTGTTCTATGTCGGTAGGGCCCGACCCCGTGCATACCTCAGCCGCCATTGGGTCGTCCAGGTCACCAGAATAGACCAAGGAGTGAGGGGCTATGTGCCCAGTTAGGCTCCTGAGTCGCGATGCTCAGGAGTCCCCCTTGACGCTCAAACAACCTTCATACCTGGCCTCGCCGAGGTCCCGCTCGGGAGTGGTGCGCGGTGACCAGGTCCGAGGGACCTGGCAGGGCGGCGTACGCTAGGCAGGACCTGAGTGTAGCCCCGGTGCCCAGCCTCCTCACATGACTCTCCTAAGGGGAAAGCATTGCGGTGAGGCTGGACACTGAGACGGGTGGCTCCCTTAGGTTTGTACGGCCATGGGGCCACCCTCAGTTGTTTATCCCCAGCACGGAGCATAATGCTTCCACACTTGCACGGGCATAGCCGCTCCTCGACCGTGTCGACTACCAGCGTGGAGCATGGTGCTTCCACTGGTGTGTGGGTGAGGGATCCCTCTGAGTGGAGCCCCCGGGGCATGTACAGCCCCTCCCTGACATGTGGCTTGCACGGCAGGGCTAGACGAGGTGTGTCTAGGCACCCATGAGCCAGCGCAGGACTCACAAGGCCCTACCCCAAGGTGGGTTGCGCCTGGTCTTGATTCTTGATTTCTTTAGCGGTCCTTCAAGATTGTTAAGCAACCTGCGCCGGACGAATTTCCTGAGGCGGTCACATGAGGAGGCCAAACACCAACGACCTTAGGAGGTGACGTGAACGGGGCCGCCCCGCCAGACAGAGCTCAGTCGTTGGGTTTATCGATGCTGCAGGGACGGATCCAAGCACAGATGCCGTGCCTAGCCTACTCATGCAAGGGATCCTAAGGAAAGACAACCGGCCGCGGCTCCCATGATAATGAGGGCGGTCGCGGCCAGGGTATCAGATAAGCAAGTGATAGTCATAGAACGACTTAAGCAAAGCAGCAGGTTAGCTCAGATATATTGAAGAACGATACATACCACCCGGACGGACCCGAGCGGCCTAGGGATGATGCAGCCTGAGGGGCGTCCCTAGTAGGGTAAGCTAGAGATGCAAAAAGATACATGCCGCATGGGCAAGCCCATGCGACCTGGGAATGATGGAGCTCGAGGGGCACTCCCAGCTGAGTAAACTAGAAAATGTCACTTGGTACCGTTGTCGAAGGAGTGTTGAAGGAAATGTGCAGCAAAGCACGCCTCCACGTGGCACCCGAGTGCCTCCCTCGTGATGTTGGCTAGGTCTGAGGCCCTCCAGAAGAGAGCCCCCGAGCCTTGCCCGAGGAGGGCGCCAAGCGCGCCTTCCTATGCGAGGAAGGGAGGCGCCCCAGCTGCGGGCGCGGATCCTGAGGTGGTGTCGCTTGAGACACCGCTCTCCTGAGGCCCTGGGTGGAGTAGCTGCTTCTTCTTCTTGGGGATGGCCTCAGGAGGGTACGGGGAGCCTGCGTTGTCTGGGTCTCCGATTACTATGGCTTGGAAGGCGCGCTCTAGGGAGCACACCACATCTCTTTCTTCATAGGGGACCGTGATGACTCGGCCGCTTCCTGGCTTCTTGAGGACGTTGTAGCCGTGGTGGGTCACTGCCATGACCTTGGCCATCGCTGGATACCCAAGGATGGCATTGTACGGTAGACGGATGTGGGCAACGTCAAAGTTTATGAGCTCGGTGTGGTAGTTGTCGCGCTGGCCGAAGGTGACAGGGAGGCGGACCTGCCCTAAAGGGGTGGTGGAGCTGTCGGTCATTCCTGAGAAGGGTTTGGTAGGCTGAAGTGATGTCTACTACACAACCTTCTTCTTGTAGACGTTGTTTGGCCTCCAAGTGCAGAGGTTTGTAGGACAGTAGCAAATTTCCCTCAAGTGGATGACCTAAGGTTTATCAAACCGTAGGAGGCGTAGGATGAAGATAGTCTCTCTCAAGCAACCCTGCAACCAAATGACAAAGAGTTTCTTGTGTCCCCAACACACCCAATACAATGGTAGATTGTATAGGTGCACTAGTTCGGAGAAGACATGGTGATACAAGTGGTATATGGATGGTAGATAAAGGTAATTGTAATCTGAAAATATAAAAACAGCAAGGTATCTAATGATAAAAGTGAGCACAAACGGTATTGCAGTGCGTTGAAACAAGGCCTAGGGTTCATACTTTCACTAGTGCAAGTTCCCTCAACAATAATAACATAATTGGATCATATAACTATGCCTCAATATGCATCAAGGAGTCACTCCAAAGTCACTAATAGCGGAGAACAAATGAAGAGATTATGGTAGGGTACGAAACCACCTCAAAGTTATTCTTTCTGATCAATCTATCATAGAGTTCGTACTAGAATAACACCTTAAGACACAAATCAACCAAAACCCTAATGTCACCTAGATACTCCAATGTCACCTCAAGTATTCGTGGGTATGATTATACGATATGCGTCACGCAATCTCAGATTCATCTATTCAAACCAACACAAAGAACTTCAAAGAGTGCCCCAAAGATTATACCGGAGAGTCAAGATGAAAATGTGTGCCAACCCCTATGCATAGGTTCATGGGCGGAACCCGCAAGTTGATCACCAAAACATACATCAAGTGGATCAATAGAATACCCCATTGTCACCACGGGTATCCCACGCAAGACATACATCAAGTGTTCTCAAATCCTTAAAGACTCAATCCGATAAGATAGCTTCAAAGGGAAAACTCAATCCATTACAAGAGAATAGAGGGGGGAGAAACATCATAAGATCCAACTATAATAGCAAAGCTCGCGATACATCAAGATCGTGCCACCTCAAGAACAAGAGAGGGAGATCAAACACATAGCTACTGTTACATACCCTCAGCCCTGAGGGTAAACTACTCCCTCCTCGTCATGGAGATCACCGGGATGATGAAGATGGCCACCGGTGAGGGATTCCCCCTCCGACAGGGTGCCGGAACGGGTCTAGATTGGTTTTCGATGGCTATGGAGGCTTATGGCGGTGGAACTCCCGATCTATTGTGCTCCTCAAAGTTTTTAGGGTATATGGATATACATAGGAGGAAGAATTACGTCCGTGGATCTCCGGGCTGTCCACGAGGCAGGGGGCGTGCCGAGGGGGGTGGGCGTGCCCCCACCCTCATGGGCAGCCTAGGACTCTCCTGGTCCATCTCCGATACTCTGTGGGCTTCTTCTGGTCCAAAAATAAGTTCTGTGAAGTTTCAGGTCAATTGGACTCCGTTTGATTTTCCTTTTCTGCGATACTCTAAAACAAGGAAAAAACAGAAACTAGCACTGGGCTCTGGGTTAATAGGTTAGTCCCAAAAATAATATAAAAGTGCATAATAAATCCCATAAACATCCAAAACAGATAATATAATACCATGGAACAATCAAAAATTATAGATACGTTGGAGACATATCAGCATCCCCAAGCTTAATTCCTGCTCGTCCTCGAGTAGGTAAATGATAAAAATAGAATTTTTGATGTGGAATGCTACCTAACATATTTCTCTAAGTAATTCTCTTCATTTTGGCATGAATCTTCAGATCCATAACATTAAAGACAAAAGTTTAATATTGACATAAAAATAATAATACTTCAATCATACTAACTAAGCAATCATGTCTTCTCAAAATAACATGTCCAAAGAAAGTTATCCCTACAAAATCATATAGTCTGGCTATGCTCCATCTTCACCACACAAAGTATTTAAATCATGCACATCCCCGATGACAAGCCAAGCAATTGTTTCATACTTTTGGTGTTCTCAAACCTTTTCAATCTTCACACAATACATGAGCGTGAGCCATGGACATAGCACTATATGTGGAATAGAATGGTGGTTGTGGAGAAGACAAAAAGGAGATGATAGTCTCACATCAACCAGGCGTATTAACGGTGGCTTTGCCACAAATACAATGTCAACTACATGATCATGCATAGCAATATGACAATGATGGAGCGTGTCATAATAAACGGAATGGTGGAGAGTTGCATGGCAATATATCTCGGAATGGCTATGAACATGCCATGATAGGTAGGTATGGTGGCTGTTTTGAGGAAGGTATATGGTGGGTTTAAGGTACCGGCGAAAGTTGCGCGATACTAGAGAGGCTAGCAATGGTGGAAGGGTGAGAGTGCGTATAATCCATGGACTCAACATTAGTCATAAAGAACTCACATACTTATTGCAAAAATCTATTAGTTATCAAAATAAAGTACTATGCGCATGCTCCTAGGGGGATAGATTGGTAGGAAAAGACCATCGCTCATCCCCGACCGCCACTCATAAGGAAGACAATCAATAAATAAATCATGCTCCGACTTCGTCACATAACGGTTCACCATACGTGCATGCTACGGGAATCACAAACTTCAACACAAGTATTTCTAAAATTCACAACTACTCAACTAGCACAACTTTAATATCACTATCTCCATATCTCAAAACAATCATCAAGTATCAAACTTCTCTTAGTATTCAATGCACTTATATGAAAGTTTTTATTATACCCCACTTGGATGCCCATCATATTAGGACTAGTTTCATAACCAAAGCAAACTACCATGCTGTTCTAAAGACTCTCAAAATAATATAAGTGAAGCACGAGAGTTCATCTATTTCTTCAAAATAAAACCACCACCGTTCTCTAAAAAGATATAAGTGAAGCGCTAGAGCAAATGACAAACCACTCCAAAAGATATAAGTGAAGATCAATGAGTAGTTGAACAATTATGCAACTATGTGAAGACTCTCTAACATTTAAGAATTTCAGGTCTTGGTATTTTATTCAAACAGCAAGCAAAACAAAAGTAAATAAATTGACGCTCCAAGCAAAACACATATCATGTGGCAAATAAAAATATAGCTCCAAGTAAAGTTATCGATGAACGAAGACGAAAGAAGGGATGCCTTCTGGGGCATCCCCAAGCTTAGGCTCTTGGTTGTCCTTGAATATTACCTTGGGGCTCCTTGGTAATCCCCAAGCTTTGGCTCTTGCCACTCCTTATTTCATAGTCCATCGAATCTTTACCCAAAACTTGAAAACTTCACAATATAAAACTTAACAGAAAACTCGTAAGCTCCGTTAGCGAAAGAAAACAAAACACCACTTCAAGTTACTGTAATGAACTCATTCTTTATTTATATTGGTGTTAAACCTACTTTATTCCAACTTCTATATGGTTTATGAACTCTTTTACTAGCCATAGATTCATCAAAATAAGTAAACAACACATGAAAAACAGAATCTGTCAAAAACACAACAGTCTGTAGTAATCTGTCCCTAACGCAAACTTATGGAACCTCAAAAATTCTAAAATAAATTTCTGGACGTGAGTAATTTATCTATTAATCATCTGAAAAAATAATTAACTATATATCACTCTCCAATAAAAAATGACAGCAATTCTCGTGAGTGCTAAAGTTTCTGTTTTTACAGCGTGATCGCAAAAACTTTCCCCAAGTCTTCCCAAAGGTTCTACTTGGCACAAACACTAATAAAAAGCATAAAAGCACATATAAACAGAGGCTAGATGAATTATTTATTACTAAACAGGAACAAAAATGTAGGAACAAAAATAAAATTGGGTTGCCTCCCAACAAGCGCTATCGTTTAACGCCCCTAGCTAGGCATGATGATTTAAATGATGCTCACATAAAGGATAAGAATGGAAACATAAAGAGAGCATCATGAAGAATATGAATAGCACATTTAAGTCTAACCCACTTCATATTCATAGGGATTTTGTGATCAAACAACTTGTGGGAACAATAATCAACTAGCATAGGAAGGTAAAACAAACATAACTTCAAAACTTTAAGCACATAGAGAGGAAACTTAATATTATTGCAATTCCTCGAAGCATATATTCCTCCCTCATAATAATTTCCAGCAGCATCATGAATGAATTCAACAATATAACCATCACATAAAGCATTCTTTTCATGATCTACAAGCATAGAAAATTTACTACTCTCCACATAAGCAAAATTCTTCTCAATCGGAATAGTGGGAGTATCATAAGACACTCGAATACTATAAATTGTTTCCACATTAAAATAGTAATGTTCAGGAAAAGGGTAATCATAATCATGACAAGTTTTATAAATATAATCATCACTACTTTTTATAGCATATGTATCATCACAATAATTATCGTAAGTAGCAACTTTGTTCTCATCATAATCGATTGAAACCTCTTCCAAGATAGTGGAATCATCACTAAATAAAGTCACGACCTCTCCAAATCCACTTTCATAATTATCATAATAAGATTAAACATCCTCCAAAATAGTGGGATCATTACTTCCTAAAGTTGATACTTTCCAAACCCACTTTCATCAATATAATCATCATAAGTAGGAGGCATGCTATCATCATAACAAATTTGCATATCAAAACATGGGAGACTAAAAATATCATCTTCATTAAACATAGCATCCCCAAGCTTGGGAGAAACATTAATTGCAGAAAATATATTCCCAAACATGTCATTCTCATCAAACATAGCATCCCCAAGCTTGGGCCTTTTCATATCATAAGCATAATCACCCTCATCATTAATAGTATGGATAGCACCGATAGTATAGAAATTATCATCATCACAATGAGTAATAGGAGAATGATCATTTGGGAGGGATACCCTTTTACCTTAGCTTCTCCATCTTTTCTTTTTCTTCTTCAAATCATGTGTGGGTTCAATCCTCTTTTTGGAGCTCCTTATTAATGAGATTGGTTGAATAGAAAGCTCCTCCTCGTTGCCTGATTCATCATAAGAAATAATAGGAGGATATTGGGAAGTCTCTTCCCTTTCATTAGTATTCTCTTCATATTCTATTTGTTTTATTTTCTTTATGTAATTGGCAATATAAGGATTTTCAATGAAATTCACCGCACAATACATATAAATTTCTTCTAGATCAATATCAAGGAATTTCTCAAGGTTATATTCTGGAATAATCTTAGTTTGACGTTTCATTTCTTCATAACCCAAAAGCAAACTAAGTTCATTATAATGTGCAAGGGAAATCAAGTCATCACAATTTTTGGACACGGTTCGATCATGAAACAATTTGCATTTGATATTTAAATGACCATGTTCATTGCAAAGTTCACAAGTATGGCTAAGAAATTTTAAATTTTCACCACTAACATTTATCCTTTCTTGCAACCATTTAGTTTCTAAATGCTTATGCCTCTTGCAATATCTATCTTCCCTATTTGGTGTGTTCTTGCAAACCCAATGCACTCCACAATAATTGACATGTTTATAGGAGGCATTTTCATCATAACTAGTGCAATCATCATTAGTACTATGGATATTCAAGGATTTCATACTAACAACATTGCAATCATGCTCATCATTCAAAGATTTAGTGCCAAACATTTTAATGCATTCTTCTTCTAACACTTTGGCACAATTTTCCTTCCCATGATACTCACGAAAGATATTAAAAAGATGAAGCATATCAGGTAAACTTAGTTCCATTTTTTATTGTTTTCTTTTATAAACTAAACTAGTGATAAAACAAGAAACAAAAAGATTCGATTGCCAGATCTAAAGATATACCTTCAAGCACTCACCTCCCCGGCAACGGCGCCAGAAAAGAGCTTGATGTCTACTACACAACCTTCTTCTTCTTCTTCTTCTTGTAGACGTTGTTGGGCCTCCAAGTGCAGAGGTTTGTAGGACAGTAGCAAATTTCCCTCAAGTGGATGACCTAAGGTTTATCAATCCGTAGGAGGCGTAGGATGAAGATGGTCTCTCTCAAGCAACCCTGCAACCAAATAACAAAGAGTCTCTTGTGTCCCCAACACACCCAATACAATGGTAGATTGTATAGGTGCACTAGTTCGGCGAAGAGATGGTGATAAAAGTGGTATATGGATGGTAGACAAAGGTAATTGTAATCTGAAAATATAAAAACAGCAAGGTAACTAATGATAAAAGTGAGCACAAACGGTATTGCAATGCGTTGAAACAAGGCCTAGGGTTCATACTTTCACTAGTGCAAGTTCCCTCAACAATAATAACATAATTGGATCATATAACTCTCCCTCAATATGCAACAAAGAGTCACTTCAAAGTCACTAATAGCAGAGAACAAACGAAGAGATTATGGTAGGGTACGAAACCACCTCAAAGTTATTCTTTCTGATCAATCTATCATAGAGTTCGTACTAGAATAACACCTTAAGACACAAATTAACCAAAACCCTAATGTCACCTAGATACTCCAATGTCACCTCAAGTATCCTTGGGTATGATTATATGATATGCATCACACAATCTCAGATTCATCTATTCAAACCAACACAAAGAACTTCAAAGAGTGCCCCAAAGTTTCTACTGGAGAGTCAAGACGAAAACGTGTGACAACCCCTATGCATAGGTTCATGGGCGGAACCCGCAAGTTGATCACCAAAACATACATCAAGTGGATCAATAGAATACCCCATTATCACCACGGGTATCCCACACAAGACATACATCAAGTGTTGTCAAATCCTGAAAGACTCAATCCGATAAGATAACTTCAAAGGGAAAACTCAATCCTCACAAGAGAATAGAGGGGGAGAAACATCATAAGATCCAACTATAATAGCAAAGCTCGCGATACATCAAGATCGTACCACCTCAAGAACACGAGAGAGAGAGAGATCCGGGAAAACTACTCCCTCCTCGTCATGGAGAGATCCGGGATGATGAAGATGGCCACCGGTGAGGGATTCCCCCTCCGACAGGTTGCCGGAACGGGTCTAGATTGGTTTTTGGTGGCTATGGAGGCTTCTGGCGGCGGAACTCCCGATCTATTGTGCTCCCCGAAGTTTTACAGTATATGGATATATATAGGAGGAAGAAGTACGTCGGTGGATCTCCGTGCTGTCCACGAGGCAGGGGGCGCGCCCAGGGGGGTGGGCCCGCCCCTCACACTCGTGGGCAGCCCGGGACTCTCCTGGTCCATCTCTGATACTCTGTGGGCTTCTTCTGGTCCTAAAATAAGTTCCATGAAGTTTCAGGTCAATTGGACTCCGTTTGATTTCCTTTTCTGTGATACTCTAAAACAAGGAAAAAATAGAAACTGGCTCTGGGCTCCGGGTTAATAGGTTAGTCCCAAAAATAATATAAAAGTGCATAATAAAGCCCATAAACATCCGAAACAAATAATATAATAGCATGGAACAATCAAAAATAATATATACGTTGGAGACATATCATGCAGCTGGTCATATGGCACTTGGAGGTTGTCGAATGTCTCGACGGATAGGACACTAAGCCCTGTGCCGCCATCGATGAGGTTCTTGGTGACTTGGACATTGCTGATGACGGGTGAATAGAGCATCAGGAGGATCTCGGCGCTCGCCGCGCACTTGAGTTGGTTCGCCGAGCAGAAGGTGATGGCGTACTTGGACCACCTGAGCGGACGCGTGGCCTTTGGCCTGGGGAGGGCCGCATTCACCTCATGAGCAAACTGCTTGAAGATGCGCTGGGAAGCTGGGGCTTGTACACCACCCAAGATGTAGGCGATAGCGCGTTGCTACCTCTTGAGCACTTGCGTTGGTTTTCCCTTGAAGAGGAAAGGGTGATGTAGCAAAGTAGCGTAAGTATTTCCCTCAGTTTTTGAGAACCAAGGTATCAATCCAGTAGGAGGCCATGCACGAGTCCCTCGCACCTACGCAAATAAATAAATCCTTGCAACCAACGCGATAAGGGGTTGTCAATCCCTACACGTTCACTTACGAGAGTGAGATCTGATAGATATGATAAGATAATATTTTTGGTATTTTCATGATAAAGACGCAAAGTAAAATAAAAGGCAATAAAAATAACTAAGTATTGGAAGATTAATATGATAGAAGATAGACCCGGGGGCCATAGGTTTCACTAGTGGCTTCTCTCAAGAGCATAAGTATCCACGGTGGGTAAAGAAATTACCGTTGAGCAATTCACAGAATTGAGCATAGTTATGAGAATATCTAGGTATGATCATGTATATAGGCATCACGTCCGAGACAAGTAGATCGACTCCTGCCTGCATCTACTACTATTACTCCACACATCGACCGCTATCCAGTATGCATCTAGAGTATTAAGTTCAAGAGAACAGAGTGACACTTTAAGCAAGATGACATGATGTAGAGGGATAAACTCATGCAATATGATGAAAACCCCATCTTGTTATCCTCGATGGCAACAATACAATACGTGTCTTGCTGCCCCTACTGTCACTGGGAAAAGACACCGCAAGATTGAACCCAAAGTTAAGCACTTCTCCCATTGCAAGAAAGATCAATCTAGTAGGCCAAACCAAACTGATAATTCGAAGAGACTTGCAAAGATAACCAATCATACATAAAAGAATCCAGAGAAGATTCAAATATTGTTCATAGATAAACTGATCATAAACCTAGAATTCATCGGTCTCAACAAACACACCGCAAAAGAAGATTACATCGAATAGATCTCCAGAAGAGAGGGGGAGAACTTTGTATTGAGATCCAAAAAGAGAGAAGAAGCCATCTAGCTAATAACTATGGACCCGTAGGTCTGAGGTAAACTACTCACACTTCAACGGGGAGACTATGGTGTTGATGTAGAAGCCCTCCGTGATCGATACCCCCTCCGGCGGAGCTCCGGAACAGGCCCCAAGATGGGATCCCATGGATACAGAAAGTTACAGCGGTGGAATTAGGGTTTTGGCTCCGTATCTGGTAGTTTGGGAGTACATAGGTATATATAGGAGGAAGGAGTACGTTGGTGGAGCAACAGGGGGCCCACGAGGGTGGAGGGCGCTCCTGGGGGTGTAGGAGCGCCCCCTACCTCATGGCCTCCTTGTTGATTGCTTGACGTAGGGTCCAAGTCCTCTGGATCATGTTCGTTCCGAAAATCACGTTCCTGAAGGTTTCATTCCGTTTGGACTCCGTTTGATATTCTTTTTCTGCGAAACCCTAAAATAGGCAAAAAAACAGCAATTCTGGGTTGGGCCTCCGGTTAATAGGTTAGTCCCAAAAATAATATAAAAGTGTCTAATAAAGCCCAATAATGTCCAAAACAGAATATAATATAGCATGGAACAATAAAAAATTATAGTTACATTGGAGACGTATCAAGCATCCCCAAGCTTAATTCCTGCTCATCCTTGAGTAAGTAAATGATAAAAACAGAATTTTTGATGTGGAATGCTACTTGGCATATTTTCAATGTAATTCTTCTTAATTGTGGTATGAATATTCAGATCCGAAAGATTCAAGATAAAAGTGGAATATTGACATAAAAATAATAGTACTTCAAGCATACTAACTAAGCAGTTATCTCCTCTCAAAATAACATGGCCAAAGAAAGTTCATCCCTAAAAAATCATATAGTTTAGACATGCTTCATTTTCGTCACACAAGAATGCTCTCATCATGCACAACCCCGATGACAAGCCAAGCAATAGTTTCATACTTTAGTAATCTCAAACTTTTTCAACCTTCACGCAATATATGAGCGTCAGCCATGGATATAGCACTATGGGTGGAATAGAATAATTATGGGGGTTATGTGGAGAAGACAAAAAGGGAGAAAGTCTCACATCAACGAGCTATGGAGATGCCCATCAATTGATGTTAATGCAAGGAGTAGGGATTGCCATGCAACAGATGCACTAGAGCTATAAATATATGAAAGCTCAACAAAAGAAACTAAGTGGATGTGCATCCAACTTGCTTGCTCATGAAGACCTAGGGCATTTGAGGAAGCCCATTGTTGGAATATACAAGCCAAGTTCTATAATGAAAAATTCCCACTAGTATATGAAAGTGACAAAACAAAATACTCTCTATCATGAAGATTATGGTGCTACTTTGAAGCACAAGTGTGGTAAAAAGGATAGTAACATTGTCCCTTCTCTCTTTTTCTATCATTTTTTTGGGCCTTCTCTTTTTTTATGGTCTTTCTCTTTTTTTCCTCACTTGGGACAATGCTCTAGAAAATGATGATGATCACACTTCTATTTACAACTCAATGATTACACTCGATACTAGAACAAAGTATGACTCTATATGAATGCCTCCGGCAGTGTACCAGGATATGAAATGAACCAAGAGTGACATGTATGAAAGGATTATGAATGGTGGCTTTTCCACAAATACTATGTGAACTACATGATCATCTAAAGCAATATGACAATGATGAACGTGTCATGATAAATGGAATGGTGGAAAGTTGCATGGCAATATATCTTGGAATGGCTATGGAAATGCCATAATAGGTAGGTATGGTGGCTGTTTTGAGGAAGATATAAGGAGGTTTATGTGTGAAAGAGCGTATCATATCACGGGGTTTGGATGCACCGGCGAAGTTTGCACCAACTCTCAATGTGAGAAAGGGCAATGCACGATACCGAAGAGGCTAGCAATGATGGAAAGGTGAGAGTGCGTATAATCCATGGACTCAACATTAGTCATAAAGAACTCACATAGTTATTGCAAAAATCTACAAGTCGTCAAAAACTAAGGACTACACGCATGCTCCTAGGGGGATAGATTGGTAGGTAAAGACCATCGCTCGTCCCCGACCGCCACTCATAAGCAGGACACTCAAAGAACACCTCATGTTTCAAATTTGTTACATAACGTTTACCATACGTGCATGCTACAGGACTTGAAAACTTCAACACAAGTATTTTTTAAATTCACAACTACTCAACTAGCATAACTTTGATATCACTACCCACATGTCAGAACAATCATCAAGCATCAAACTTCTCTTAGTATTCAACA
This sequence comes from Triticum monococcum, assembly GCA_034509565.1. NCBI lineage: Eukaryota > Viridiplantae > Streptophyta > Magnoliopsida > Poales > Poaceae > Triticum > Triticum monococcum. Next base: position 151,915,601 of record CM067843.1, on the reverse strand, counting down.
CACTCATAAGAATGTTTTTACTAGTCTTGAATACCTAGCATATTAGAATTATTTAAGTAAATTACCATGCTATTTAAGACTCTCAAAATAATCTAAGTGAAACATGAGAGAATAATAGTTTCTATAAAACAAAACCACCACCGTGCTCTAAAAGATATAAGTGAAGTACTAGAGGAAAAACTATATAACTCAAAAGATATAAGTGAAGCACATAGAGTATTCTAATAATTTCCGAATCATGTGTGTGTCTCTCAAAAGATGTGTACAGAAAAGATGATTGTGGTAAACTAAAAAGCAAACACTCAAATCATACAAGAAGCTCCAAGCAAAACACATATCATGTGGCGAATAAAAATTAGCTCCAAGTAAAGTTATCGATGGACGTAGACGAAAGAGGGGATGCCTTCCGGGGCATCCCCAAGCTTTGGCTTTTAGGTGTCCTTAGATTATCTTGGGGTGCCATGGGCATCCCCAAGATTAGGCCCTTTCCGCTCCTTGTTCCATAATCCATCAAATCTTTACCCAAAACTTGAAAACTTCACAACACAAAACTTAAAGGAGAAAATCTCGTGAGCTCCGTTAGCGAAAGAAAATAAAACACCACTTCAAGGTGCTGTAATGAACTCATTCTTTATTTATATTGGTGTTAAACCTACTGTATTCCAACTTCTCTTTGGTTTATAAACTATTTTACTAGCCATAGATTCATCAAAATAAGCAAACAACACACGAAAAACAGAGTCTGTGAAAAATAGAACAGTCTGTAGTAATCTGTAGCTAACGCAAGATCTGGAACCCCAAAAATTCTAAAATAAATTTCTGGACGTGAGGAATTTATCTATTAATCATCTGAAAATATAATTAACTAAATATCACTTTCCAAATAAAAATGGCAGCAGTTCTCGTGAGCGCTAAAGTTTCTGTTTTTTTTACAGCAAGAATTAAAAGACTTTCCCCAAGTCTTCCCAACGGTTCTACTTGGCACAAACACTAATTAAACACAAAAAACACAACCAAAACAGAGGCTATATAATTTATTTATTACTAAACAGGAGCAAAAATCAAAGAATAAAAATAAAATTGGGTTGCCTCCCAACAAGCGCTATCGTTTAACGCCCCTAGCTTGGCATAAAAGCAAGGATAGATATAGGTATTGCCATCTTTGTTAGGCAATCCATAAGTGGATCTCATAATAGATTAATAAGGTAATTTTTTTTCTAGGGAAGTTTTCCATGCCTTTCCTTAACGGAAATTAGAATCTAATATTTCCTTCATATCAATAATTGCACCAATCGTTCTAAGGAAAGGTCTACCAAGAATAATAGGACATGAAGGATTGCAATCTATGTCAAGAACAATAAATCTATGGGCACATAATTCCTATTTGCAACAATAAGAACATGATTAATTCTTCCCATTTCTTAATAGTGGAATCCACAAGGTGCAAGTTTAAAGAGCAATCATCAAAATCACGGAAACCTAACAAATCACACAAAGTTTTTGGAATAGTGGAAACACTAGCACCCAAATCACACAAAGCATAGCATTCATGATCTTTAATTTTAATCTTAATAGTGGGTTCCCACTCATCATAAAGTTTTCTAGGGATAGAAACTTCCAACTCAAGTTTTTCTTCATAAGATTGCATTAAAGCATCAACGAGCAATTATCATAATTAAATTCCTTGAAATCCAAAATAGTGGGTTCATTAATATTTAAAGTTTTGACTTCTTCAATCCTAATTTTAACAATTTTAGCATCAAGATCTAAAGACTCCGAATTTTTGGAGCGCCGTCTAGGTAAAGGTGGATCATATTCAGTCCCATCGTTATCAAGATTCATATTGCAAAAGAAAGATTTAATAGGGGACACATCAATAACTTTTAGATCTTCATCTTTATTATCATGGAAACTAGAAGAACACACTTTTATAAAGCAATCTTTCTTAGCACGCATCCTAGCGGTTCTATCTTTGCACTCATCAATGGAAATCCTCATGGCTTTGAGAGACTCATTGATATCATGCTTAGGTGGAATAGATCTAAGTTTCAAAGAATTAACATGAAGAGAAATTCTATCAACGTTCCTAGCCAACTCATCAATCTTAAGCAATTTTTCTTCAATCAAAGCATTGAAATTCTTTTGCAAAGTAATAAATTCTTTAATATTAGATTCAAAATCAGAGGGCATCTTATTATAATTTCCTAGGATTAAAGTTTCCTCTATACGCGTTGTTACCAAAATTATTCCTACCAACAAAATTCACATCCCACTAGTAGAAAAAGGGTCAAACGTGAAGCACATTAGTGCCGGTTTGTAATTGAGCCGGTACTAATGGTACCATTAGTGCCGGTTCGAACGGATTTGCATTAATGTCGATTCGTGTTGAACCTTTAGTACCGGTTCGTGGCACGAACCGGTACTAAAGCGGTGGTGGTAGGTTGGCGTCAGGCCGGGGCCCCACGATCACCTTTAGTACCGGTTCATGGCACGCACCGGTACTAAAGGTCTAACCTTTAGTACCGGTTCGTGGCACGAACCAGTACTAAAGGGGTCTGACCTATAGTACCGGTTTGTGACACAAACCGGCAATATAGGGCAATTTTCAAATTCTACCCCCCCCATGGATCGCCTTTTCAGTTTAAAAAAAATAAACGAAAATGATGGAAACGTCAAAAAAATAAAAGAAAATAAGTTTCCCATGTGATATGTGGTCTAGTTGTTGGGAAAATTTGCAAATGTGAATTTTGACTTTATTTGCAAAATCTCTCTGAAATTTGTAAAAATGGGCATAACTTTTGCATACTAACTCGGATGAAAAAGTTTTTTATATGAAAAATCATCTACTCGAAAAGTTACGGGGCTTTTAAGATCTAGAGTGGAAAAAATTGAAAATATTCAAACTGTGGGCAAACTGTGGTCAAACAATGGTCAAACTAATTATTCTAGAATATTAGTGTTACTAAATAATTATTTTAGTTATTTCAATTTTGGTAAAATCTGGTCAAACTTTGGTCAAACTATGGTCAAACTGTGGTCAAACAATGGTCAAACTAATTATTCAAGAAATATTAGTGTTACTAAATAATTATTGTTTTTTAAAACAATAGTTTCAAACTCAAACAGTGAAATGTGTCACTTCATGCTCAAGCAAAATTCCTGAAGGTTAATAGGATTGACATCTTACTATTGTCAGGAAAACAACAAGTGCAGACTTGGAGCGAGGGAGAATAGAACCCGGAAGTTAAGCGTGCTCGGGCTGGAGTAGTGAGAGGGATGGGTGACCAGTCGGGAAGTTAGATGATTTGGAATGAGTGATCCACACTTGAGCAGTTAAGAGAGGTGATTAGAGACTAAATCTTCAAATAATTCAGAAAAATTAAAAATAATAATAAAAAAAATTTCCAAAATTTTCAAAAAAAAAATTCAAAAAAAAACCTTTAGTACGGTTGGTAACACCAACCGGTACTAAAGGTCCCCCGTACCAGGGCGCGAGCTCACGCCACGTGGTGCCCCTTTAGCGCCGGTTCGTGCTGAACCGGTACTAAGGGGGGGGGGCTTTAGTGCCGAAATAATAGTGCCGGTTCCATAACCGGCACTAAAGGCCCTTACGAACCGGTGCTATTGCCCGGTTTTCTACTAGTGTCCATAGATTCATTATTATTCTCAATGAAAGTAGACAAAGGCATATCATTAGGATCAGAAGAAACACTTTTATTAGCAAATAATTTCATAAGTTCATCCATCTTTCCACTCAAAACATTAATTTCTTGTATCGCATGCACTTTTTTATTAGTAGATCTTTCAGTGTGCCATTGAGAATAATTAACCATAATATTATCTAGGAGTTTAGTAGCTTCTCCTAAAGTGATTTCCATGAAAGTTCCTCCCGCGGCCGAATCTAAAAGATTTCTAGAAGCAAAATTCAATCCGGCATAATTTTTTTGTACAATCATCCACAAATTCAAACCATGCGTAGGGCAATTACGTATCATTAATTTCATCCTATCCCAAGCTTGTGCAACATGTTCATGATCAAGTTGCTTAAAATTCATAATATCGTTCCTAAGAGAGATGGTCTTAGTGGGAGGAAAATACTTAGAGATAAAAGCATCTTTGCACTTATTTCACGAATCAATACTATTTTTAGGCAAAGACGAAAACCAAGCTTTAGCACGATCTCTAAGCGAAAAAGGAAACAACTTCAATTTAACAATGTCATTATCCACATCTTTCTTCTTTTGCATATCACACAAATCAACGAAGCTATTTAGATGGGTAGCGGCATCTTCACTAGGAAGGCCGGAAAACGGATCTTTCATGGCAAGATTCAGCAAAGCAGCATTAATTTCCCAAGATTCAGCATCGGTAAGAGGAGCAATCGGAGTGCTAATAAAATCATTGTTGTTGGTATTGGTAAAGTGACACAATTTGGCATTATCTTGAGCCATCGTGACAAGCAAGCAATCCAACACATGAGCAAACGAGAGACGGGCAAAAAGAAGAGAATAGAGAAAGAGAGGGGGGATGGAGAGAGAGAGGGCGAATAAAACGGCAAGGGTGAAGTGGGGAGAGGAAACTTAGAGGCAAATGGCAAATAATGTAATGCCGGAGATAAGGGTTTGTGATGGGTACTTGGTATGTTGACTTTTGTGCAGACCTCCCCGACAATGGCGCCAGAAATCTTTCTTGCTACCTCTTGAGAACTTGTGTTGGTTTTCCCTTGAAGAGGAAAGGGTGATGCAACAAACTAGAGTAAGTATTTCCCTCAGTTTTTGAGAATCAAGGTATCAATCCAGTAGGAGGCCATGCACGAGTCCCTCGCACCTACGCAAATAAATAAATCCTCGCAACCAACGCGATAAGGGGTTGTCAATCCCTACACGGTCACTTACGAGAGTGAGATCTGATAGATATGATAAGATAATATTTTTGGTATTTTTATGATAAAGATGCAAAGTAAAATAAAAGGCAATAAAAATAACTAAGTATTGGAAGATTAATATGATGGAAGATAGACCCGGGGGCCATAGGTTTCACTAGTGGCTTCTCTCAAGAGCATAATTATTCACGGTGGGTAAACAACTTACTGTTGAGCAATTGACAGAATTGAGCATAGTTATGAGAATATCTAGGTATGATCATGTATATAGGCATCATGTCCGAGACAAGTAGACCGACTCCTGCCTGCATCTACTACTATTACTCCACACATCAACCGCTATACAGCATGCATCTAGAGTATTAAGTTCAAGAGAACAGAGTAACTGTAACATCCCAAATTTTCAATTTGGAATGTTATACACTAGATCATCATTTCATATCATATTTATTGCATTTTGGTTGATCCTAGAAATTTCACGCAACTCAAGGACCCTCGGAGAGAGTTGGGGATTTCGTTATTTTCATATTTGAGTTGTCTCAAATATTGAAAATAGGATCGTTTGATTTTATTTATTTTATCCTCAATTATTTCTATTACAAAAATATGAGAGAGGGAATAAAATGAATTTCCCAAAATAAAGAAATATTGGGGATTTAATAAAAAAATCAAATAAGATTTTATTTTGGTTTTATTCGCTATTTTATTTGAATTTACGAAAAAATGCGCGTTTTTCAAAATTGCATTTAGGCCCCAAATAAATGTTCATCCTGTGCGGCTTGATTTTAGAAGCCGGGGAAAATTTATTTTGGGATCTTTGGAGTCGGTTTAGTATTCCTTTTGTTTTTTTCCTGATGGTAACTATTTTAAAAAAATGCAACCGACCTAACGGGCCGTGTCCGACCCGGACACTATGCCCGGCCGGCTTTATAAGCTGGTGAGGCCCAGCCGGAACCCTCCCCCCCCTCCGCCAAACCCTAGCCGCCACCGCATTTGCCCCCGCCGCCACGCTACACCGCCGCCGCTGCCGCCGCCCCGTGCCGCCGCCGCCCCGCGCCGCCGCCGACCGCCGCCGCCCGCTGCCGAAGGTAGACCTCACCGCCGTCAGTTTTTCTCGAAAAACCATTTGGTTTTCCGATGGTTTTGTTCGTTTTTTTAGTTTCCGTTTTTTTAAATAGATCGGTTTTCAGGTTTATTTAATTAGCGAGCGTTCGTCCGTTCATTCGTTTTAACAAACGTTCGTCGTTTTTCTTTTTCTCGGATTAAATCCGCGATTTTTCTAATCGTGATTTCTGATCCGATTTTTGTTTTAGTCTAACATTTCGCTCATTTATCAGAATCAGGCGATTCAAGCGCCTGGAGTTTCGTCTCGAAACCCTCTTTCCGTTTAACCAACTCAAACAAGTTTTTGCCACTATAAAAATTGCCCTAGATCCAGAATAGTAACCGAAGCCTTTTTCTTTTGCCGTTTGTCTTTCGTTGCTTCGTTCGTTTTGATTCTTTCTGCCAACCGGAGTTCTTAAGTTGAACATTCTGGTTAGATCTCTTATTTGAGTTTTACCTGTGCATTAGTTGAGTACTTATTGTATGCTTGTTTGTTTGCGATAGAGTACCCGGAGTGCGCCGATTGCTACTTCGAATCGCTAGGATTCCCGGATCATCAGCAAGGCAAGTAACACTTTGATCATGTTTTTCCCTCTACCCAGTTTTATTGCATTAGATCAAACCTCACACATTGCATGATTAGGATCTAATTAAATTGTGGGTTTCGGAAGTAGTTGAGTTAGTACCTATTACCTGTTATTATCAAACCTTTGGGAGTTACTTCTATGTTTGCTTATTATGCCATGCTATGCTAGTAGACGTGGATTGGGTGAGTGTATCCATGACAGATGTGAGATGTTAATTAATGGTTTACTTAAGGTGGCAACTTAAATACACATCTGGGTGGATTGAGGCACCTGGGTATTCCAACGATTGCCTATTTTTCTTTTGGACCGCCACCCAGGCTCAAAGGGATCATGAGATTATTCATGCTAGAAACTTCTGTGTGCAGCCACAAGCTACTATGGGCTCTAGCATGATTGATTAAGTTGTGTGAACTCTTACAGTGGTAGACTAGCAGATGTAGGGGTTGTAGGTGGTACGGTCTACCCATCGTAGGCTGCAAACGCTTCTGAAAGACTATGTCTCGGTCATCCGTTTCTCAAACACCATGTAGTGCGAGAAATCCAACGGAGAAGATCGAGTCTTGTGGGGAAAAGTGCGCAAACCTCTGCAGAGTGTAATAAACTAATCATGATTAGTCGTGTCCCCGGCTATGGACATCTTGAGTATCTAGTATCTGGATTATCATGTGAATCTCAACATGTTACTATAAAATTAATTTTGTTAGGTTTTTTTTAATGATGATGCTTAATTGGGATTGAGAATGCTGTCAACCATTCTCAATGTTTAACAACTACCATGATAGTTAAATAAAATTATTCCTTTGAAGTAGAGAAAAATTGGCTTTACGCAAACTGTAACTGTCAGACCCCCGATTCCAAGCCACATCGATCTAGCCGGTAACACCTCATATCACTTTGCGGCCTCACGCACGGTATCCCACGGGTGTCGCCTTACCATGGCCCGAGACCGTTTGCGCCTTTTGGCTCGCGTATATGACAATGTCGCTAGCATCCATATGACCGAGAACCCGGGCCGACATGGCTAGTCGTGAACCCAAAGCGGCACAGACCTATGGAGACAGGCATACATGATTCACAACGAACATGTCGGTCATCAACGAATGATTCCGGGCTGTAGCACTGGGCTAACAGGACTCCGGGGATCCCGGGCTGTAGCAGGCTAGACAGGACTCCGGAGATCACCGCGTGACATTTCCCCGAAGGGACAGACATAGGGACGAAGTGAAACACATGCCGGCCAGTCAAGTGTCCTGAACAGTAGTGCTGGGCTAGCAGGACTCCGGTGAACCGGGCTGTAGCGGACTACTATGGCTCGAGGAGCACTAGACTACATTTCCCCATAAGAAAGGCTGCGAAGGACAAACAACTAGATTGTCGGATCCCACTCATACCAAGCATTTCAATCATACATACAATATGCTCGATATGAGTACATACAACATGGCATCACAACAAAACTCTACAACTCAAGTACTTTATTTAAAGGCTCCAGGGAGCCATACATAACATATCCATACAGGTAGGGGTCACATGACCCGGCACTCAAGTCATACAGTCATACAAGCACATGCGGAAGCAACTAGTCTGAGTACAGACTCTAGAAAGAAAGAAGGCTTCTCGAAGCCTGTCTATCTACATAGGGCCCTCCATGGCCTGGATCACCACCTGGGTGGCTAGTCACTCGTCGACGTCAAGGTCTACGTAAAACCCATCGGAGGGGGCAGTGTTGTCGTCTGAAAACAATAAATAAGCAAACATGAGTACAAAGGTACTCAGCAAGTCTTACATCAGAACCTACTGTACATGCTCATTCTCAAGAAGGTGGTGGGGTTTATGCAGCAAGCCAGCTTTGACTCTTGGCTAAGCTATCCTACGGAATCTTTTAGCAAAATAGTTTTCGCACACGAGTCCACTACTCACCATCACAATACTCCACCGTGGATCCTCCCTCGTATCCTGCGAGGGGGCCATCCTCGGTACTCACACTTATCTTGAGTCTTTTAGTAGTATCCATTAACTTGTCTATGAACTGTATATGCAATCAAGTAGTCCTTCACCGCGGACGCGGCTATTCGAATAGTTTCATACCCTGCAGGGGTGTACTTCGTCACACATGTTTCCACCACTTAGCGTCTGCACACGAAATGTGCTCGGCAGACTTCAAGCGAAAACCGACGTGGGTGTAGACCACGACCTGACTAACCTCACAAGTCTCTAGTCCAGGGTCATCGCCTATTCAGGTTCCATCCGCAAGGAAATCCGACCGGGGTGTCCTCAACGGCCCCGAACGATGTGAACAGGGTTCCCGAGACACCAAACGGGTGACTCGGTACATCGTGCAATGGTGTATCTACCGCAACATAGCCCACCCCTAGGGTCAGCGCTACACACGGCCGCCAACACATATCCTATAAACACCAGAAACTAGTTGCAACTCCTGGACGGAGGCGAGAGGGGTCAGTAAGTCGAGCGGGGTCATATTTCAGGGCCCAATGTGTGGTAGTAGCTGAATCTTAATTCACGCATACAGAACTCAGTTCTTAGGGACGGCTTCAATGAAACAACCCACCATGTACTCCTACATGGCCTCTCATCGATACCTTTACCAAAACATGTTCAACACATCCCACATATTACTGGTACAAGCATTTCACTCTAGCCCATCACCCAGATGAACCAGACCTGACACAACTCTAAGCATAGCAGGCATAGCAAGGTAGGAATCACAAAACATGGCTCAATCAACTCCTACACATGCTAGTGGGTTTCATCTAGTTACTGTGGCAATGACAGGTCATGCAGAGGATAAGGGTTCAACTACCGTAGCACACAGCAGTTTGAATCGTGTTGTCTTAATGCAGTAAACAAGAGCAGGAGCGAGAACATGGGTTGTATCGGAATGATCAATGGTTGCTTGCCTGATGGAGTGGTAACGGGATACTGCCCTTCAGTTGGATACTCGTGGATATCCTCGGAGGAAGAACCTACCACGAAGAACACAACCGAACACAATCAACACATGACGATATGCAACATTATGATGCATGCTATGACATGGCAATATGGATGTGTCTTGAGCTAATGCAACTAGCTATGATTTAAATGAAGTTGGTTTGAGTACAAGATTCAAATTCCAACCCCATATATGATTATTTAAATGCCCTTTATTTGTTTTGTCCAAAACAGAGGACAAGCATTGCTCGGACATGCATGAAAATGGTACAGATGGATTCCTTGAATTTTTCTGATAATTTTACATATATAATTTGTCTCATTTGGAGTTATGGTTGAATTTCTATGATTTTTCAAAGTTTTGGGTATTTTCTGGAATTTCCTGAATTATTTTTAAACTAGAAAATGATTTACTGCGTCAGCCTTGCATCAGCATGACATCAGCAAGTCAACTGAGCTGCCTCCAGGTCAAACCTGACCAGTGGGTCCCACTGGTCAGTCTCACAGTGCTGGCTCGAGTCACAGACAGGTGGGGCCAGTCAAAGGCCACGTCAGAAAGTCAAACTAACGTGTGGGGCCAGCTGGGTTAATAACTAATCTAAACAGAATATTAAGCTAAACTAAATATGCACTGGGCCCACATGGCAGTGGCTCTAGGGGGTGGTTAGTGGGTTAGTTAGCCGCTAATGACGGCCACGTCGGCTACCGGCGTTTAGCCGCCAGCGACCTCAGATCGCGGCGGCGTTTCACCGGAGTTGTTCGGGTTTCGCCTACAGGCCACCATTTGATGCGCGGTTTTCTCCTACGGGTTCCTGGGAGTGAGGCGCATCCAGAGAGACAAGCGGCAGCAGCTGGGGTGGCCGGAGCTGACGGCGGCGAGCTCTTTGGCGGCCGCCGGAGTTCGGGTGTTCGCGGGATCGTGTTTCAGTGCGTAGAAGAGCGGGGCAAGGGGGCTAGGAGGGCGCTACGCATCGCGGGGAGTAGGTTCGACACTCCTGGGTGACCATTTGGTCACCGGAGCATCGTCGACAGCGAGCTCAGGCGGTGGCGCACTTCCGTCATCAAGGGGGTGACGGCTACGGCAATCAATCGGAGAGGAGAAGAGGGGGAAACGGTTGCGGAGCTCACAACGGTGCCGTAGGGATGGTTAGCGGGCTCGGGGGCGTCCTGCGTGCGGCGAATCGATGATGAAGGTGGACGGAGCCCGAGGTGGAAGACGACGGCGATGGCGATGTTGCTGGCCTCCCGGGGTCACGTGCCTTGGCGTGCGGCTCTACGGCGTCGAGGCGAGGCTCATGGGGGCGCTGGCCGGCGTGGGGGGTGCTGGTGGCCACGGTAACGACAAGCGACGGCGACGGCGACTCTCGGATGAGCTCGAGGAAGAGAGTCAGGGGAGCGAGAGAGGGTGGAGCGAGTGAGGGAGAGGAGCGAGGGGACACGGGACATCGTCGTGGCGTCGCTAGGAGGGCCGGGGGAAGCAGGAGGTGGCTTCGCCTCCTGTGCGTGCGCCATGCCGTCGTCCTCCTGGCAAAGGAAGGAGACGACTGGCGCCCGGCTCTGGTGGGCTGGGCCGTGCTGGGCCGGTTGGTGGCGCCAGGTAAGTGGCCCACTGGCCTACTCTCTCTCTCTCTCAAATTTATTCTGTTTTTTTATTTCTGTTATTCTGTTTTGATTTAGTTTAAATACTAAATCATTTTATAAAATCCTGAAAATATTTATGGACACTTTCTGAAATATTTCAGTGGCCCAAAAATAATTCCAACATTATTTGAGCATTTGAATTATTTAATAGTATTTAAATGCCCAAATTCAAATATTTATGAATTAAATCAATGCCCCTTTTGTTGACCTAAAAATATATGCACCATTTTTCCCAAGGGTTCTAACCCAAGGCAAAGAGGGTGAACATATCTGAAGGGCATTTCAGGTTCATTGAATTTATTTTTAGTAAACCCTAGTTGATTTCAGGGGGGGTGCTGGGGGTTCTGCTTTCCCCATTTCAATTTCTGATGAAAGTAAACATGATGCACACTCTAATGCATAACCTAGCTAGGGTGTGACAACTCACCCCCACTCAATAGAATCTCGTCCCGAGATTTAGGATCATCTGGGAAGAAGGCGGGGTACTCGAGTCGAAGACGATCCTCCCTTTCCCAAGTGGCTTCTTCCTCGGAATGGTGTGACCATTGAACCTTGAGAAACTTGATATTATGACGTCGAGTGGTACGCTCAGCTTGATCAAGGATACGAACGGGGTATTCCCGATAAGAGAGGTTATCTTGTAAATCAAGCGTTTCGTGGTCCACTACACGGATAGGATCCGCGAAGCAACGCCTGAGTTACGAAACGTGGAAGACGTCGTGAACTCTGGAAAGATGCGGAGGTAGTTCCAATTGGTAGGCAACTTCTCCTCGTTTGGCAAGAATGCGAAAAGGTCCAATGTAACGAGGAGCCAATTTTCCTTTGATACCGAAGCGATGGGTTCCCTTTAACGGGGTAACCCGAAGGTAAGCTTTCTCGTCAATTTCAAATGTCATAGGCTTATGCTTACGATCATATTGACTCTTTTGGCGAGATTGGGCCGTTTTCAATTTCTCACAAATAACGCGAACCCGCTCTTCTGCTTCCTGAATCATATCCGGGCCAAAGAGTTGTCTTTCCCCGGTTTCTGACCAGTTAAGATGCGTTCGACATTTTCGTCCATAGAGAACTTCGAAGGGAGCCTTGCCCAAACTAGCTTGATAGCTATTGTTATAGGCAAACTCCGCGAATGGAAGGCATTTCTCCCAACTCATTCCGAACGAGATAACAGAAGCTCGGAGCATATCTTCCAGAATTTGATTTACTCGCTCTACTTGACCACTTGATTGAGGATGGAAGGCGGTGCTAAAGGAGAGATGAGTTCCCATAGCATTTTGGAAACTTTCCCAAAATCGAGAGGTGAAGAGACTTCCACGGTCTGAGTTAATTTCCAATGGGACACCATGAAGAGACACTATTCGGGAGATGTATAGGTCAGCTAGCTGGCTAGCGGTGATACTCTCACGAACAGGTAGAAAATGGGCTACTTTGGAAAGACGGTCGATCACGACGAAGATGGCATTATTTCCCCTCTTGGTCCTGGGAAACCCGGTGATGAAATCCATACTGATTTTGTCCCATTTCCAATCAGGAATAGCCAAAGGTTGAAGGGTGCCAGCAGGCCGTTGATGCTCTGCTTTAACACGACGACAAACGTCGCAATTAGCAATGTATTGAGCTTCTCTCTTCATCCTAGTCCACCAAAACCTCTGGCGTAGGTCTTGATACATTTTGGTACTACTGGGATGAATGGTGAGAGGGGATTCATGAGCTTCCTTAAGGATCATCTGGCGTAGATGTTGGTTCTTGGGAACCACCAGGCGGTTCTCAAAGAAGACAGCACCTTGCTCATCCATGGAAAAACATTTAGCTACTCCGCTAGCAATGTTTTCCTTAACCCGGGATATGCCCTTATCACGCTTTTGGGCAGCTATGATTTGATCCATAAGGGTAGGTTTCGCCACCAGGGTAGACAGGAATCCACGAGGAACAATGTGAAGATTAAGCTTGCGAAATTCCTCATGGAGAAGTGGTTGACTTTGTTGTAACATCAGGTTGTTATAGTAGGACTTACGACTTAGTGCATCGGCCATGACATTGGCCTTGCCAGGGGTGTAAGTTATTCCTAAGTCGTAATCCGAGATCAACTCGACCCAACGTCTTTGCCTGAGATTCAAATCTGGTTGGGTGAAGATATATTTCAAGCTTTGGTGATCGGTGAAGATCTCGCAACGATTACCGAGGAGGTAATGTCGCCAGGTTTTGAGTGCATGGACTACAGCTGCAAGCTCTAGATCATGTGTGGGATAATTTTCCTCATGTGGGTGTAATTGCCGTGAAGCATAGGCAATTACCTGACGATCTTGCATGAGTATGCAACCTAGTCCTTGTCGCGAGGCGTCGCAATAGATAATAAAGTCCTTGGAGAAATCTGGTGGTACCAGTACGGGAGCAGATGTCAGGCGTCTTTTCAGTTCCTGAAAACTGAACTCGCACTGTGGAGTCCACTCGAACTTTTTATCTTTCTTGAGGAGTTTAGTTAGAGGTTTAGCAACCTTGGAGAAATTCTCGACGAAGCGGCGACAATAGCTCGCTAGGCCAAGGAAACTCCGAACTTGCTTGACCGTTTCAGGTGGAGTCCAATCAAGGACGGCTTGAACTCGCTCGGGATTGACAGCAATACCCTTACCAGAGATTACATGGCCTAGATAGGTCACTTCTAACAACCAAAATTCACACTTGGAGAATTTGGCATAAAGGCGATGCTCTCGAAGTTTCATCAATACCAGCCTTAGATGTTCGGCATGTTCCTCTTCATTCTTGGAGTAGATGAGTATGTCATCGAGGTATACTACAATGAATTTGTCCAAGTACTCCATGAAAACCGAGTTCATTAACCGGGAAAAAGTGGCTGGGGCATTGGTTAAACTGAAGGACATGACGGTGTACTCGTATTGGCCATAACGAGTAACAAAAGCCGTTTTGGGAATGTCCCCGTTTCTGATTTTGATTTGATGGTAGCCCAACCTCAAATCCATCTTGGAGAAGACTGAGGATCCAGCGAGCTGATCATACAGGTCGTTGATCCTGGGAAGCAGGTATTTGTTCTTGATGGTGACCAGATTGACAGGTCGGTAATCCACAACCATTCGATCCGTTCCATCCTTCTTCTTGACGAAGAGGACGGGGCAAGCCCAAGGAGAGGAGCTAGGACAGATGAACCCTTTGTTCAAGGACTCATCGAGTTGGTTCTTAAGCTCGGCTAGTTCTAAGGGTGCCATCTTGTAGGGTCTTCTAGCAATTGGGACGGTTCCTGGAACAAGGTCTATCACAAACTCGACATCCCGGTCAGGTGGAACACCTGGCAGTTCTTCCGGAAACACATCCGGGAAGTCTCGGACTACCGGAACGTCCTCAAGGTCTGGAAGGGGGTTGGCATTGAGAGAGTAAAGTTGGTGTTTGGCCACTCAAGTTAAGACATTAACTGTCTTGCCCGAGGGATGAGTAAGTTGGACGGTTCTAGTGGCACAATCGATCTTGGCATAATGAGCCGACATCCAGTCCATACCCAAGATGATGTTTATGTCGGAGGACTTGAGAGCTATTAAAGTTGCAAGGAAAACAAGCCTATCGACAAGAATTTCGTTCCCATGGCTTACCCTAGAAGTTTGCCATTTGGAACCCGGAGTTTGAATTACCATGGAAGTGGGCATGTCACAGAATGTCGTGTTATGCAACCGAGCATAATTCTCGGATATGAATGAATGAGATGCTCCAGTATCGAAAAGAACAGATGCCGGATGGCAGTTAACAAGGAGCGTACCAAGGACGACGTTGGGATCCTCATGAGCCTCTTCGGCTGAAACATAGTTGACATGGCCACGTGCAGTAGTGGCCGACTTGGCGTAGAAAGTCTTTCCCGCGGGCTTACCACGGCCAACGGACTTTCCAGCTTGATTGGGGTTGTTCTGGGGACACTCTCGACTATAGTGACCCGGTTCTCCACACTTGAAGCATGTTACCACAGTGGGGCGTGGAGCAACATTAGCAGCGGGGCCACCATAGGGCTTGGAAGGTGCAATTTGCTGGTTGGGACGAGGCGCCTCAAAGGATGGCCTCGGGGTGAATCTGGGTGGCAGTGCGGTGCTTGGAATCCACACCCGGCGCTTCTGAGCTCCAGAGCCGGATGAAGACCCAAAATCACGAGAGTGCTTGCGTGAAGCGTCATAATCAGTCTGGCCCGTCTCAGCACTGATAGCTTTATTGACCAGCTTCTGGAAGGATGTGCACTCGTGCAGACGGAGATCGCGGCGAAGCTCAGGGCTAAGCCCCTTACGGAACCTTGCCTGCTTCTTGGCATCGGTAGAAACCTCTTCAGGAGCATAGCGTGCCAGGTTCCCAAATTCTCGGCTATATGCATCCACAGTCAGCCTTCCTTGGGTGAAGTTGCAGAACTCCTCCCTCTTGCGATCCATGAGACCTTCCGGAATGTGATGCTCACGGAAAGCCTCGCTGAACTCAGCCCAGGTAGTGATTTGGCCGACCGGGCGCATAGCTTCGTAGTTTTCCCACCAATGGCTAGCGGGGCCCTCAAGATGATAAGCAGCATAGGTAACCTTGTCGGCTTCAGCTACGTTGGCAGAACGTAGCTTGTGGGTGATGCTGCGAAACCAATCATCCGCGTCGAGGGGCTCGACGGAATGGTTAAACTTTGGTGGGTACAGCTTGATAAAGTCATTGATTGACACCAAGTCATTTCGTGGGTGGCGTGCAGTGTTCTGCTCAATCCGCTCCAGCAGGCGGTTGGTCTCACGCTTGTTCCTTTCCGCCTCCAGCATCACCTCGGCCAGGGAAGGCGGGTGAGGCAAAATTTCACCTCTAGCTGCATTGGCTTCCCCCTGCTCCGGGGCAGCAGGGTTTCCGCGGGTGTTGACCATCCTAGAAGGAAACAAGACAACGGTTTAGACAAGGATGGCTCAAACTTAACAGGGAAGTGCAGAATGTAAAGGATAACGCGGAATGCAGAGACGCTCATTCGTATGCCATGGTAATATAAAACTGCCATATATACACCAACGGTCATACTCGTCATACATAGTTTAGTACCAGCCCATGCTACAGTACAACTATGAAGGTAGACGTTACATCTCATCGCAGGCATTCCGAGTCCCTATACATTATTTGTCTACACCTCCGGAATCGATTACACACCAAGTCGTATTCCACAAGTCACACAGGACAGTGGAGATACAACTACTACAATACTAGTGGTACTACTACTAACTCAGATAGCTCCGTAGTAGTCCTCATAGAAGTCACCTCCATAGCCTGGAAGTTCAACGTGATCATCCGGAAACAGACGGTCCTGAGGAGCCTGTGGCCCATAGGGGCTAGGATAAGGTCTTGGACCAACAAGCGGTGGCCTGTGGGGACCAAGGGGTGGGGTGATGCCTCCCACATCACGCCAATCCACCATGTCTGGCAGAGCTGCTCTCACAGGATACAGATCCCTAGTATCCATACATCCAGCTTGCACCGCGGGTGCAAACCGAGTCAATGTTGCCCAATGATCAGCACGGGTATTAAAGAGCTCCAGCCTCAAGGCCCGATTCTCTCGGTCCTTATCTTCGAGCATCTCAGCGGTGGTACGAGTTAATGAGTCCTCCTGAGTGGAGTCAGCATAGATAGCCTGAAGATACCCCTGCGCTCCCGGAAGTGAAGCTGGCATGTAACGGAAGTCAGTGTTCCGAAGCAGGCCAGTCCGGACTCGCAAGATGGTCATCATGGAATAGGCAGCATCCTGCACCGCCATCTCAATGGTAACTCCGAGTCCATAGGAACAGTGAAGGGGCTCGGTAGATCCAGGATAGGAAGGAAATATCCTGACGGTGCATAAATACTGGCTTTGATTAAAGTCGCGGAACTGCTCTTCAACAGTGTATTCGGGATACCAACGGTATCCTGTCTCGATCATGACCCGGACCAACATAGCAGTATGACCGAGCATGTCGAGGCACCTGGTCAGGCGAACCACTTGATTTTGAGACTGGTTGGCCATCTGAAAGCACAGCCACAAGACAAAGACATCAGAATTCCTAGGGAAAATTGGGCAGCATAACGGCTGTAAATGCTCAGAAAAAGATTTGAGACATCCACAACAGTTCACAATACCGCTCAACAGCATCATATCAAGGTTCTGATTCAAATAGCAACGTACTAAAATAGTAGAAACTGGACTGGAACTCGTAGCAATAATCCTATGACCTACTACGGATTAGTAACACGTGAACCTGATAGAAGAAGAGAGCCTAGTCCTTAAATCACGTTGAATGAGAAGAAAATGACTCAGAGCAGAAGCATAGGGTAAAGGAGTAAAAAGAACCTTACGTTCCCTCCCACAATCAATTCCCTTACATATAACTAAAGCATTTCTAGACTCGACATCGACCAGTTTGGCTGAACGAACCTACAGGCAGTCCGGCTCTGATGCCAACGCTGTCAGGACCCCCGATTCCAAGCCACATCGATCTAGCCGGTAACACCTCATATCACTTTGCGGCCTCACGCACGGTATCCCACGGGTGTCGCCTTACCATGGCCCGGGACCGTTTGCGCCTTTTGGCTCGCGTATATGACAATGTCGCTAGCATCCATATGACCGAGAACCCGGGCCGACATGGCTAGTCGTGAACCCAAAGCGGCACAGACCTATGGAGACAGGCATACATGATTCACAATGAACATGTCGGTCATGAACGAATGATTCCGGGCTGTAGCACTGCGCTAACAGGACTCCGGGGATCCCGGGCTGTAGCAGGCTAGACAGGACTCCGGAGATCACCGCGTGCCATTTCCCCGAAGGGACAGACATAGGGACGAAGTGAAACACATGCCGGCCAGTCAAGTGTCCTGAACAGTAGTGCTGGGCTAGCAGGACTCCGGTGAACCGGGCTGTAGCGGACTACTATGGCTCGAGGAGCACTAGACTACATTTCCCCATAAGAAAGGCTGCGAAGGACAAACAACTAGATTGTCGGATCCCACTCATACCAAGCATTTCAATCATACATACAATATGCTCGATATGAGTACATACAACATGGCATCACAACAAAACTCTACAACTCAAGTACTTTATTTAAAGGCTCCAGGGAGCCATACATAACATATCCATCCAGGTAGGGGTCACATGACCCGGCACTCAAGTCATACAGTCATACAAGCACATGCGGAAGCAACTAGTATGAGTACAGACTCTAGAAAGAAAGAAGGCTTCTCGAAGCCTGTCTATCTACATAGAGCCCTCCATGGCCTGGATCACCACCTGGGTGGCTAGTCACTCGTCGACGTCAAGGTCTACGTAAAACCCATCGGAGGGGGCAGTGTTGTCGTCTGAAAACAATAAATAAGCAAACATGAGTACAAAGGTACTCAGCAAGTCTTACATCAGAACCTACTGTACATGCTCATTCTCAAGAAGGTGGTGGGGTTTATGCAGCAAGCCAGCTTTGACTCTTGGCTAAGCTATCCTACGGAATCTTTTAGCAAAATAGTTTTCGCACACGAGTCCACTACTCACCATCACAATACTCCACCGTGGATCCTCCCTCGTATCCTGCGAGGGGGCCATCCTCGGTACTCACACTTATCTTGAGTCTTTTAGTAGTATCCATTAACTTGTCTATGAACTGTATATGCAATCAAGTAGTCCTTCACCGCGGACGCGGCTATTCGAATAGTTTCATACCCTGCATGGGTGTACTTCGTCACACATGTTTCCACCACTTAGCGTCTGCACACAAAATGTGCTCGGCAGACTTCAAGCGAAAACCGACGTGGGTGTAGACCACGACCTGACTAACCTCACAAGTCTCTAGTCCAGGGTCATCGCCTATTCAGGTTCCATCCGCAAGGAAATCCGGCCGGGGTGTCCTCAACGGCCCCGAACGATGTGAACAGGGTTCCCGAGACACCAAACGGGTGACTCGGTACACCGTGCCATGGTGTATCTACCGCAACATAGCCCACCCCTAGGGTCAGCGCTACGCACGGCCGCCAACACATATCCTATAAACACCAGAAACTAGTTGCAACTCCTGGACGGAGGCGAGAGGGGTCAGTAAGTCGAGCGGGGTCATATTTCAGGGCCCAATGTGTGGTAGTAGCTGAATCTTAATTCACGCATACAGAACTCAGTTCTTAGGGACGGCTTCAATGAAACAACCCACCATGTACTCCTACATGGCCTCTCATCGATACCTTTACCAAAACATGTTCAACACATCCCACATATTACTGGCACAAGCATTTCACTCTAGCCCATCACCCAGATGAACCAGACCTGACACAACTCTAAGCATAGCAGGCATAGCAAGGTAGGAATCACAAAACATGGCTCAATCAACTCCTACACATGCTAGTGGGTTTCATCTAGTTACTGTGGCAATGAAAGGTCATGCAGAGGATAAGGGTTCAACTACCGTAGCACACAGCAGTTTGAATCGTGTTGTCTTAATGCAGTAAACAAGAGCAGGAGCGAGAACATGGGTTGTATCGAAATGATCAATGGTTGCTTGCCTGATGGAGTGGTAACGGGATACTGCCCTTCAGTTGGATACTCGTGAATATCCTCGGAGACAGAACCTACCACGAAGAACACAACCGAACACAATCAACACATGACGATATGCAACATTATGATGCATGCTATGACATGGCAATATGGATGTGTCTTGAGCTAATGCAACTAGCTATGATTTAAATGAAGTTGGTTTGAGTACAAGATTCAAATTCCAACCCCATATATGATTATTTAAATGCCCTTTATTTGTTTTGTCCAAAACAGAGGACAAGCATTGCTCAAACATGCATGAAAATGGTACAGATGGATTCCCTGAATTTTTCTGATAATTTTACATATATAATTTGTCTCATTTGGAGTTATGGTTGAATTTCTATGATTTTTCAAAGTTTTGGGTATTTTCTGGAATTTCCTGAATTATTTTTAAACTAGAAAATGATTTACTGCGTCAGCCTTGCATCAGCATGACATCAGCAAGTCAACTGAGATGCCTCCAGGTCAAACCTCACCAGTGGGTCCCACTGGTCAGTCTCACAGTGCTGGCTCGAGTCACAGACAGGTGGGGCCAGTCAAAGGCCACGTCAGAAAGTCAAACTGACGTGTGGGGCCAGCTGGGTTAATAACTAATTTAAACAGAATATTAAGCTAAACTAAATATGCACTGGGCCCACATGGCAGTGGCTCTAGGGGGTGGTTAGTGGGTTAGTTAGCCGCTAATGACGGCCACGCCGGCTACCGGCGTTTAGCCGCCGGCGACCTTAGATCGCAGCGGCGTTTCACCGGAGTTGTTCGGGTTTCGCCTACAGGCCACCATTTGATGCGCGGTTTTCTCCTAAGGGTTCCTGGGAGTGAGGCGCATCCAGAGAGACAAGCGGCAGCAGCTGGGGTGGCCGGAGCTGACGGCGGCGAGCTCTTTGGCGGCCGCCGGAGTTCGGGTGTTCGCGGGATCGTGTTTCAGTGCGTAGAAGAGCGGGGCAAGGGGGCTAGGAGGGCGCTACGCATCGCGGGGAGTAGGTTCGACACTCCAGGGTGACCATTTGGTCACCGGAGCATCGTCGACAGCGAGCTCAGGCGGCGGCGCACTTCGGTCATCAAGGGGGTGACGGCTACGGCAATCAATCGGAGAGGAGAAGAGGGGGAAACGGTTGCGGAGCTCACAGCGGTGCCGTAGGGATGGTTAGCGGGCTCGGGGGCGTCATGCGTGCGGCGAATCAATGATGAAGGTGGCCGGAGCCCGAGGTGGAAGACGACGGCGATGGCGATGTTGCTGGCCTCCCGGGGTCACGTGCCTTGGCGTGCGGCTCTACGGCGTCGAGGCGAGGCTCATGGGGGCGCTGGCCGGCGTGGGGGGTGCTGGTGGCCACGGTAACGACAAGCGACGGCGACGGCGACTCTCGGATGAGCTCGGGGAAGAGAGTCAGGGGAGCGAGAGAGGGTGGAGCGAGTGAGGGAGAGGAGCGAGGGGACACGGGACATCGTCGTGGCGTCTCTAGGAGGGCCGGGGGAAGCAGGAGGTGGAAGCAGGAGGTGGCTTCGCCTCCTGTGCGTGCGCCACGCCGTCGTCCTCCTGGCAAAGGAAGGAGACGACTGGCGCCCGGCTCTGGTGGGCTGGGCCGTGCTGGGCCGGTTGGTGGCGCCAGGTAAGTGGCCCACTGGCCTACTCTCTCTCTCTCTCAAATTTATTCTGTTTTTTTATTTCTATTATTCTGTTTTGATTAATTTAAATACTAAATCATTTTATAAAATCCTGAAAATATTTATGGACACTTTCTGAAATATTTCAGTGGCCCAAAAATAATTCCAACATTATTTGAGCATTTGAATTATTTAATAGTATTTAAATGCCCAAATTCAAATATTTATGAATTAAATCAATGCCCCTTTTGTTGACCTAAAAATATATGCACCATTTTTCCCAAGGGTTCTAACCCAAGGCAAAGAGGGTGAACATATCTGAAGGGCATTTCAGGTTCATTGAATTTATTTTTAGTAAACCCTAGTTGATTTCAGGGGGGGGGTGCTGGGGGTTCTGCTTTCCCCATTTCAATTTCTGATGAAAGTAAACATGATGCACACTCTAATGCATAACCTAGCTAGGGTGTGACAGTAACCATAGAGCTTTCCACCAGCCAAATATGCATATAGAATAGCTTGTTTCATTCCATTACTCTCTATGTGTTACTTTGCCAGCATATTCCATGTGCTGACCCGTTTCGGGCTGCAACGTTAATGTTGCAGACAAAGATGACAATTAAGGAGTTTGAGGTCGTGGTTCTATACTCAGTGATGCCGTTGGAGTTGATGGACTCACTTAGCTTCCAAGCCTTCCGCTGTTATCGTTATTAGACGGCCTTAATCCATATTTATTGTAATAAGTTCTCTTTTGAGACTCTCGATGTAATAAGTGTGTGATTGCTACTCTGTTATAAATCCTTCAAGTACTGTGTGGTGTCAGCATTACTGATCCGGGGATGACACCTGAGCACAGAGATTGGACCGTTTGAGCTCTGGTCGCTACAATATGGTATCAGAGCACACGCTGACTGTAGGACACGACCACTAAGCTAAAGACCTAGATCACTACTCACTCTCTTCTCTTTTCTGACTTCTCATCTTTTCTACTCTTTTAGGATGGTGGATGCAAGGAACAAGTTCACCCAACCAGATGAAGATACACCCTTTGGACGTCACTTGAAGGAAGTCACTAGATACCTGAACATAGGAGTACCAAGCTTCACCGGAACCTACAAGGCCACTCTACCTGAAGAAGAGCGCTGGATGATTCAAGTTCAAGTTCCAGGAAGGACGTTCATGCCAGTCACTGAGCCCATAGAGTTTTCATTTGATGCACCAACTTGGAGTCTAGGAAAGAGCATGGCAGCTCACATCGCCATGGGACACATTGGAGAAGTCTACCGCAATGATCTCAGGGATACTATCTACCAGATTTGTGGGCGCCGAGATGAGCACTGGGAGATTATCAGCACCAGAAAGGATAAATCAGTCACAGCTTTTATCCAGGAGTTAAACCAGCACATTCGATGACAGGAGAACCAGATGTGCGCCGACATGATAGATCTGAAGAAGGCGAGGACAAGAATCAATGAACTGGAGGAAGAACTCAAGGCTACACGTGAAGATTATGAAGAGGAAATAGAAGTATTAATGGAGAAGAATGACGATCTAATCAAGAAGATCGGAATATTTATGGGAGGCCCTACACCAGTAGAAGAAGACAAAGAACCCAAGGAGATTCGCCCGGAAGACTACATCATCATCGACGACACCGACTCGGATCCAGATGATAGCGATGATGACTATGTTGATGAAGCTGGAGCAGATATCATGGAGTCTGCAACTGAAGAATATTTCTAGTAGACCACCTCATTAGTAGTAGTAGTCCACCATGTAAATATAGTAGTCCGAGCACTTTTGTGATAGTTAGATCGATTGTATGCCCTTGTTTGATTGATTGAATGAAGTGAATTGTTTGTTTTTGCCTCATGTGCATATGGGTAGTGTTTTCTCTTTAGACCCCCTCTATTCTTAAATCTCATCTTTTCTAAACCCTCAGATGCCTCCGAGACGTGACCTCGGATTTACTTTCCCACTAGAGCTCACTCAGTTGATCCAGCAGCAGAACACATTGATGTAGTTGCTAGTCCAGAATCAGAATCAGGGGAACAACAACAAAAACCCACCACCACCACCATCACCTGTTGATCACTTAGCCCATTTTCTTAGGCTGAATCCGTCGGTGTTTTCCAGTAGCACCGAGACAATAGTAGCAGATGATTGGCTCCACAAGACAGCTAGAGAGGTGACAACAGCAGGATGCACGGATGCGGAAAAGGTGAAGTTTGCTGCACATCAGCTTGAAGGACCCGCAGCATCATGGTGGGAGAATTTCATAGCCAATTTTCCTGTCGACACTATCATGTGGGACCAGTTTCAACAGGCTTTTCAAACTGCCCATGTTTCAGTAGGAGCTATGGCCATGAAGAAGCGAGATTTTCGCAACTTGCGCCAAGGAGGACGGACAGTTGGCCAGTATGTGGAGGACTTTAGTAAGCTAGCACGTTATGCCCCGGATGACGTTGCTACGGATGCAGCTAAGCAGGAGAAGTTTCTGGAAGGACTGAATGATGAGTTGAGCATGCAGTTGATGGTAGCAACCTTCAACAACTACCAAGAGTTGGTAGATCATGCTCTCATGATTGAAGGGAAGCAGCAGTAGATCTAGAATCGCAAGAGGAAGTATGGACAAGGGAAGCACAATTCAGGAGCTCAGCAGAAGCCACATTTTACCCCTAGACCGGGAGGACATTTTCAACATACCCATGGAGGAGGTAGCTCGCACAATCACAATGGCAGCAAGAATGGTAATGGGAATGGAGGAAGTAAGAGCCAGAACCGTACCAACCCATCGACACCAGCCAAGAGAGACCTGAGCCAAGTCACTTGTTTTAAGTGCCAGAAGGCCGGACATTATGCCAATGAATGTCCTGAATCACAGAATGGTAATGGCAATGGAAGCTCTGGAAAGAAGCCTAACCCTTTCAATAGGGGACAGGTGAACCACGTTAACGTGGAGGAGGTTGAAGAGCAGCCGGATGCAGTAATCGGTAAGTTTTTGGTTAAGTCATTTACTGCACTCATTCTTTTTGATACTGGTGCATCGCATTCATACATATCAAGGGGATTTGTGGATAAGTATAAACTGCCAACCCAAGCCCTTAGGTCACCCATGTTAGTAACCTCGCCTGGAGCAGAATATATGGCTAGCCTATGGTGTGATCGGTTGCCATTAAGGATTGGTAACTATGTATTTCCCTCCGACCTAATAGTGTTGGAACCTCAAGGATTGGATGTGATATTAGGCATGGATTGGTTGTCGATGTATGGAGGAAACATCGATTGCGCCAGTAAGTCGATCTTGCTTACCACCCCAGAAAGGATCAAGTATGTATCCTGACATGTGCCAAAGAGGACTCAAGTAAATTGTTTAACAGGAGTTGTGCAGGAGGAAGTACCAGTGGTGAAGGATTTCCCGGATGTATTTCCAGAGGAATTGCCAGGCATGCCACCAGATAGAGATATTGAGTTTTTGATTGAACTTTTGCCAGGCACAGGGCCAATATCAAAGAGACCATATAGGATGCCTGCAAAGGATTTGGTGGAAATTAAGAAGCAGATTAAGGAGTTACTGGATAAAGGATACATTCGCCCAAGTTCATCGCCTTGGGGATCGCTAGTACTTCTAGTGGAGAGGAAGGATGGATCGTTAAGGATGGTTGTTGATTATCGAGGATTGAATGAAGTAACCATCAAGAACAAGTACCCACTACCGATGATCAATGATCTGTTTGATCGATTGCAAGGAGCTAAGGTATTTTCGAAGATCGATCTGCGATCTGGATACCACCAGTTGAAGATTCGAGAACAGGATATACCCAAGACAACTTTTACCACCAGGTATGGGCTGTACGCGTATACCGTTATGTCATTTGGTCTGACTAACGCACCTGCACATTTTATGAACATGATGAACAAAGTGTTTATGGAGTTCTTGGATAAGTTCGTCGTAGTGTTCATTGATGATATCCTGGTTTACTCGAAGAATGAAGAGGAGCATAAGGAGCATTTGCGTTTGGTACTTGGTAAGCTCAGAGAACATCAGTTATATGCCAAGTTTAGCAAATGTGAGTTTTGGTTGAAAGAAGTTGGATTTCTCGGACACGTTATATCCGGAGAAGGTATAGCAGTAGATCCCACTAAAGTTGATACCGTGACCAAGTGGGAAGTGCCAACAACAGTTGGAGAGATCCGGAGTTTTCTTGGACTCGCAGGATACTATCGGAGGTTTATTGAGAATTTCTCAAAGATTGCGAAGCCTATGACGGAGTTGTTGAAGAAGGATACCAAGTTCATATGGAATAAGGAGTGTGAGGCCAGTTTCCAGGAGTTGAAGAAACGTTTGGTTACGTCACCAGTGTTGATTTTGCCAGACCAGACCAAGGATTATGAGGTGTATTGTGACGCTTCATGTCGAGGACTTGGAGCAGTGCTTATGCAGGAAGGACGAGTTGTTTCATATGCCTCACGACAACTTAAGCCCCATGAGTTGAATTATGCTACGCATGATTTGGGGTTAGCAGCCGTAGTGCATGCATTGAAGACTTGGAGACATTTTTTGATTGGAAACCATTGCGAGGTGTACACGGATCACAAGAGTTTGAAGTATATTTTCACATAGAAGGAGTTGAACCTCAGACAAAGGAGATGGTTGGAGCTCATCAAGGATTATGATATGAAATTGCATTATCACCCCGGAAAGGCTAACGTAGTAGCAGACGCATTAAGCCGTAAGAGCCATGTCAACACCCTAATGACGGGAGATTTACCAAGGGAGTTAGCCGAAAATCTTCGAGAGCTATGTTTGGAAATAGTTCCAAGAGGCTATGTAGCAGCATTGGAGATTCAGTCTACTTTGATGGATAAGATCAGAGAAGCTCAAAAGACTGACAAGGAGATTGCTTCTATTAAGGAGAAAATGAGCAAAGAAAAAGCTAAGGGATTTCGTGAGGATGAGCACGATACCTTATGGTTTGAAGACCATGTCTATGTACCAAATGATTCGGAGATTAAGAAGTTAATTTTACAAGAGGCCCATGATTCACCATATTCGATTCACCCAGAAAATACCAAGATGTATTTGGATTTGAAGGATATATTCTAGTGGACCGGAATGAAGAAGGATATTGCGGAGTATGTAGCCGTTTGTGATGTATGTCAGAGAGTAAAGGCAGAGCATCAGAAGCCAGCAGGATTGCTATAGCCATTGCCGATACCCTAATGGAAGTGGGATAAGCTAGGCATGGATTTTATTACAGGATTGCCCAGAACACGTTTAGGCTATGACTCGATATGGGTTGTAGTCGATCGTTCGACAAAGGTAGCTCATTTCATTCCCGTGAAGACTACCTATACCAGTGCAAAGTTGGCAAAGATATATATGACCAGAATCGTTTGTCTGCATGGAGTTCCAAGGAGCATAGTATCAGATAGAGGAACCCAATTTACCTCAAAGTTCTGGAATCAGTTGCATTAAATTTTGGGTACCAGGCTAGAGTTCAGTACAGCTTTCCACCCGCAGACATATGGACAGACCGAGAGAGTCAATCAGATTTTGGAGGATATGCTAAGAGCTTGTGCGCTAGATTACGGATCTAGCTGGGACAAGAATTTGCCATATGCAGAGTTCTCTTACAACAACAGCTATCAATCCAGTTTGAAGATGGCCCCTTTCAAAGCCTTGTACGGAAGGAGGTGCAGGACCCCATTGTCCTGGGATGAAGTTGGAGACCGCCAGTTGTTTGGACATGATCTGATAAGGGAATCTGAACAGAAGGTGAAATTGATTCGCGATAGGGTCAAGGTAGCTCAACCAGGCTGAAGAGTTATGCAGATTCTAAACGCAAGGAGACAGTTTACGAAGTCGGAGACCGAGTTTATCATCGAGTATCACCACTTCGAGGATTTAAGTGCTTTAGAGTTAAGGGAAAGCTAGCGCCGCGTTTTTTAGGCCCATACAAAGCTTTGGAGCGTATGGGAGAAGTTGCCTATAAGTTGGAATTGCCCGAAGGATTGTTAGGAGTACACGACGTGTTCCACGTATCCCAGTTGAAGAAGTGCCACGCAGAGATGGCTGACATTCTGCTGAGAGATACGGTACCACTAGAAGCGATTCAGTTGGATACTGATTTGACCTATGAGGAGAAACCAGTTAAGATTCTAGAGTATGCCAGTCGAGTTACCCGCAACAAGGTTATCAAGTTTTGCAAGGTTCAGTGGAGCCACCACACGGAGGATGAAGCCACCTGGGAGCGAGAAGAAGATATGCTGAAGGACCACCCTCACCTATTTTCTAGCCAACCCGAATTTCGAGGGCGAGATTCAACTTAAGGGGGGTAGGTTTGTAACATCCCAAATTTTCAATTTGGAATGTTATACACTAGATCATCATTGCATATCATATTTATTGCATTTTGGTTGATCCTAGAAATTTCACGCAACTCAAGGACCCTCGGAGAGAGTTGGGGATTTCGTTATTTTCATATTTGAGTTGTCTCAAATTTTGAAAATAGGATCGTTTGATTTTATTTATTTTATCTTCAATTATTTCTATTACAAAAATATGAGAGAGGGAATAAAATGACTTTCCAAAATAAAGAAATATTGGGTATTTAATAAAAAATCAAATAAGATTTTATTTTGGTTTTATTTGCTATTTTATTAGAAATTAGGAAAAAATGCGCATTTTTCAAAATTGCATTTAGGCCCCAAATAAATGTTCATCCTGTGCAGCTTGATTTTAGAAGCCGGGGAAATTTTATTTTGGGATTTTTGGAGTCCGTTTATTATTCCTTTTGTTTTTTTCTGAGCATAACTATTTAAAAAAACGCAACCGACCTAACGGGCCGTGTCCGACCCGGACACTAGGCCCGGCCGGCTTTATAAACCGGGGAGGCCCAGCCGAACCCCCCCCCCCCAAACCCTAGCCGCCACCGCCGCCTTTGCCGCCTCCGCCTAGCGCCGCCGCCATCGCCCCGTGCCGCCGTCCCGCCGCCGCCGCCGCCCGTCGCCGCCCGCCGGATCCGTCACCGGAGGTAGACCTCGCCGCCGCCGGTTTTTCTCGAAAAACCGTTCGGTTTTCTGACAGTTTTGTTCGTTTTTTTACTTTCAGTTTTTTAATAGATCAGTTTTCCGTTCATTCGTTTTAACGAACGTTCGTCGTTTTTCTGATCGCGATTTCTGATCCGATTTTCGTTTTGGTCTACCTTTTCGCTCGTTTATCGGAATAAGGCGATTCAAGTGCCTGGAGTTTCGTCTCGAAACCCTCTTTCTGCTTAACCAACTCAAACAAGTTTTTGCCACTGTAAAAATTGCCCTAGATCCAGAATAGTAAACGAAGCCTTTTTCTTTTGCCGTTTGTCTTTCGTGGCTTCGTTCATTTTGATTCTTTTTGCTAACCGGAGTTCTTAAGTTGAACTTTCTGGTTAGATCTCTTATTTGAGTTTTACCTGTGGATTAGTTGAGTACTTATTGTATGCTTGTTTGTTTGCGATAGAGTACCGGAGTGCACCGCTTGCTACTTCGAATCGCTAGGTTTCCCGGATCATCAGAGAGGCAAGTAACACTTTGATCATGTTTTTCCCTCTACCCAGTTTTATTGCATTAGATCAAACCTCACACATTGCATGATTAGGATCTAATTAAATTATGGGTTTGGGAAGTAGTTGAGGTAGTACCTATTACCTGTTATTATCAAACCTTTGGGAGTTACTTCTGCATTTGCTTATTATACCATGCTATGCTAGTAGACGTGGATTGGGTGAGTGTATCCACGACAAATGTGAGATGTTAATTAATGGTTTACTTAAGGTGGCAACTTAAATACACATCTGGGTGGATTGAGGCACCTGGGTATTCCAGCGATTGCCTGTTTTCCTTTTGGACTGCCACCCAGGCTCAAAGGGATCATGAGATTATTCATGCTAGAAACTTCCGTGTGCAGCCAAAAGCTACTATGGGCTCTAGCATGGTTGATTAAGTTGTGCGAACTCTTACAGTGGTAGACTAGCAGATGTAGGGGTTGTAGGTGGTACGGTCTAGCCATCGTAAGCTGCAAACGCTTCTGAAAGACTATGTCTCAGTCATCCGTTTCTCAAACACCATGTAGTGCGAGAAATCCAACGGAGGAGATCGAGTCTTGTGGGGAAAAGTGCACAAACCTCCGCAAAGTGTATAAACTAATCATGATTAGCCGTGTCCCCGGTTATGGACATCTTGAGTATCAAGTATCTGGATTATCATGTGAATCTCAACATGTTACTCTAAAATTAATTTTGTTCGGTTTTGTTTAATGATGATGCTTAATTGGGATTGAGAATGATATCAACCATTCTCAATGTTTAACAACTACCATGATAGTTAAATAAAATTATTCCTTTGCAGTAGGGAAAAATTGGCTTTACGCAAACTGTAACCATAGAGCTTTCCACCAGCCAAATATGCATATAGAATAGCATGTTTCATTCCATTACTCTCTGTGTGTTACTTTGCCAGCATATTCCATGAGCTGACCCATTTCGGGCTGCAGCTTTAATGTTGTAGACTTTTCAGACGACGATTAAGGAGTTTTAGGTCGTGGTTCTATACTCAGTGATGCTGTTGGAGTTGATGGACTCACTTATCTTCCAAGCTTTCCGCTATTATCGTTATTAGATGGCCTTAAGCCATATTTATTGTAATAAGTTCTCTTTTGAGACTCTCGATGTAATAAGTGTGTGATTGCTACTCTGTTATAAATCCTTCAAGTACTGTGTGGTGTCAGCATTACTGATCCAGGGATGACACCTGAGCACAGAGATTGGACCGTTTGAGGTCTGGTCGCTACAGTAACGCTTTAAGCAAGATGACATGATGTAGAGGGATAAACTCATGCAATATGATGAAAACCCCATCTTGTTATCTTCGATGGCAACAATACAATACGTGCCTTGCTGCCCCTACTGTCACTGGGAAAGGACACCGTAAGATTGAACCCAAAGCTAAGCACTTCTCCCATCGCAAGAAAGATCAATCCAGTAGGCCAAACCAAACTGATAATTCAAAGAGTCTTGCAAAGATAACCAATCATACATAAAAGAATTCAGAGAAGATTCTAATATTGTTCACAGATAAACTTGATCATAAAGCCACAATTCATCGGTCTCAACAAACACACCACAAAAGAAGATTACATCGAATAGATCTCCACAAGAGAGGGGGAGAACTTTGTATTGAGATCCAAAAAGAGAGAAGAAGTCATCTAGCTAATAACTATGGACCCGTAGGTCTGAGGTAAACTACTCACACTTCATCGGAGAGGCTATGGTGTTGATGTAGAAGCCCTTCATGATCGATGCCCCCTCCGGCGGAGCTCCGGAATAGGCCCCAAGATGGGATCTCGTGGATACAGAAAGTTACGGTGGTGGAATGAGGGTTTTGGCTCCGTATCTGGTAGTTTGGGAGTACGTAGGTATATATAGGAGGAAGGAGTACGTCGGTGGAGCAACAGGGGGCCCACGAGGGTGGAGGGCGCGCCTAGGGGGGTAGGCGCGCCCCAACCTCGTGGCCTCCTGGTTGATTACTTGACGTAGGGTCCAAGTCCTCTGGATCATGTTCGTTCCGAAAATCACGTTCTCGAAGGTTTCATTCCGTTTGGACTCCATTTGATATTCTTTTTCTGCAAAACCCTAAAATAGGCAAAAAACAGCAATTCTAGGCTGGGCCTCCGGTTAATAGGTTAGTCCTAAAAATAATATAGAAGTGTATAATAAAGCCCAATAATGTCCAAAATAGAATATAATATAGCATGGAACAATCAAAAATTATAGATACATTGAAGACGTATCACGCGCGGCTCTTGGAAGCCTCCAGCCCCTTGTCCTGATGGTGGTCGTCGTTCCTCCTGGGTGGTGGCAGCGGAGAGAGACCAGCATTGCCATGAGGACAGTCCTCACGAGGCTAGTCCCTCCAGTCGCCCTCGCGAGGCTGTTCTCGCCAGTGGTCCTCGCGAGGCCAGTCACTTCACTCTGGTCGGGGGTTGCGGTCGTCCTAGCGCCCCGCACCTCGTCCTCCTCCTCGGCCATAGCCCCGGTCGTTGCGGTCGGGGCGTCGACCGAAGCGTCCATCTCGAATGGCCCTGAGCTCTTGGCAGTCGTTGGTGTTGTGGTTGTGTACGTTGTGGAAGGCGCAGAACAGACGACTACTCTTGGACGACTCGGGGTGGTCCCGGCCGTGCTTTGTGTCCAGCTCCACCGTGAGCACAGCCACCCCCTTTTGCTTTACGTCCTTGGCCTTGGCCTTCTACTCTTCTGGGTCGGCAGCAGGGAGCTCGAGGAGGGAGAGGCGTCCCTCCTCAGCTCGTGCACACTTTGTTGCCAGGTTGAACAGCTCCAGTGTCGTGCATAGATCCTCATGGATGGCGAGCTCCTCCTTCATATTGATGTCGCGGACGGCATCAGAGAACACGGAGATGATGGCCTCGTCCGTCATCTTGGAAATCTTGAGGGGAACTCTATTGAAGCACTGGATGTACTTCTGCAGGGTCTCTCCGGGCTGCTGCTTGATGCGGCGCAGGTCACCCGCGGCCGGTGGGCAGTCGCGAGTGCCCTGGAAGTTGGCGACGAAGCGGCCGCGCATCTGTTCCCAGGAGAAGATTGAGCTCAAGGGCAAGTTCAAGAGCCATGAGCGAGCGCCGTCCTTCTGAGCCATGGGAAACCAGTTCGCCATGACTTTCTCGTTGCCGTTTGCCGCCTCGATGCTCAGCTCGTAAAGCTGTAGGAACTCCGTAGGGTCAGGGGTGCCGTCGTAGCACGGAGGAAAGTCTGGCTTGAACTTGCCCGGCCAGACCATGCTATGCAGCTCTGGGGTGAAGGCGCGGCAACCTGTTGTGGCCACAGGAGCCCGTCGCGGGGGCGGAGTTGGATCTTGATGCCGACGCACCGCTGCCGAATGCGGCACGCGGTCTTGACATGGTGGCGCTAGGAGTGCAGGGGCGTTTCCCGGTGGTCGGGGAACTTCTTGGTAGCTTCCATCTTCGTGTGCGGGCACCTGGCGCGGCGGGTTGCGCCGAGGGCCGCACGCCTTGGCGCCAGGACGCCGTCTTGAGGCGGTGGTGGAGGCGCTCCATGAGCTGCGTCACCCGCAATTGGCAGGGTCGAGGTAGCAAGAGAGACGGTGCCAGGGAGCCTCCAGCGGCGCTGACGAGCTCGGCGATGCGGTCCAGCCATTCTTCGTAGAGGTCGTCGACCGAGCGGTAGCGCAGGAGCTTGCGCGCCATAAGCAGCGTGGCCTACGCGTCGCGCACCATGTGACGATGAGCCGGCCGAAGTCAGCGACAGGGTGGCGGTGCGGCCGTTCCGCCACACAGAGGGGTGCAGCGGTGATGCTTGCTGCTCGTTTGCTACCGGGCCGGTAGCAGCATTGGCAACAGGTGATGGAGAACGGCGGGGAGTTCCGCCAACGGGCGCTGTCTGGGTGACGCGAGCGGCGAGGGCGGCGCGGCGCTCAGCACGGGCTCGGCGAGCATCTGACATGGATGTGATGAAGCTGCAGAACATGGATCGACGAAGGGAAAGCTTCAGTGCACCCCTACCTGGCGCGCCAAATGTCGGATTACGGGTTCCGACAAAACCCTTGTGGTTTGAACACTAGGGTGCGCAAGAAGATCTTTCTCCCCAGCTCACACTCTCACAACGGTCTCGAAGCCTAGCTCGCCGAACCCGAAGAATAAGGGACACAAGAGTTTATACTGGTTTGGGCCACCGATGTGGTGTAATACCCTACTCTAGTGTGGTGTGGTGGATTGCCTTGTAGGCTGGGAATGAACAAGTACAAGGGAAGAATAGCCTCCTGAGGAGAGGTGATCTTGAGATCGATGAGCTTGTGTGGCTGGGATGGTCTGAATGATCCGATCATGGATGAGCCGATCCTGGATGAGCTGATCTCGGACTACGGTGGTGGCTAGTCCTATTTATAGAGGCATGGGTCCTCTCCCCAAATATTAGGCGGGAAGGGATCCCACAACGGCCAGTTTGAAGGGGGACAGCGAGTACAAGCTATCCTGACAAAAGGTGGTCTTCGCCTACCCAAGGTTCTGGTGGTGACGCCATCGTGGGCTCCGTGATGACCTCCGTCCTGCTGGTCTTGGTCTCGTGGCACCGATATGGAAACCTTTGCATGATGCCTCGGGACTCCTCGCCTGTGCCTGTTCCTTTAGCACCGAAGAGCCAACTGGTGGTCTGCGCCCGCTGGTGCCCGCCTGGCCTTGGTCGTCATGGCTCACGTCACGGAACCTGACGAGGTGCCCCTCACCTTGATCTCTCCGCTCCTCATGAGCCAGCCTAGTGAGGCTGCCCCTGAGGAGGTCTTGTGTCGTCCACCTTGCAAGGCTTGGCCCCTCGCGAGGGTCTTGAGTGTTTGTTGGTCAATATGGGCCGTACCAGGCTGCTAGAGGAGCCATGCCGTGGGCCACAGGCAGGCAAGTTTGGGGACCCCCGCTCCCAGAACACCGACACTATCTTATCTAGAAGATTAACTCCCACTTGATTCAAGTGATTGTAGTACTCAGACATTCTAAGCACATGCTCACTAGCTGAGCTATTCTCCTCCATCTTGTAGGCAAAGTATTTGTTAGAGGTCTCATACCTCTTAACACGGGCATGAGTCTGAAATACCAATTTTAGCTCTTGGAACATTTCATATGCTCCGTGGCTTTCAAAATGTTTTTGAAGTCCCGGTTCTAAGCCGTAAAGTATGGCGCACTAAACTATCAAGTAGTCATCATACCGAGCTTGTCATCATAACGTCTGCATCTTCTCCTGCAAAAAGTCTGTCACCTAGCGGTGCATCAAGGACATAATTCTTCTGTGCAGCAATGAGGTAATCCTGAGATCACAGAGCTAGTCCGCATCATTGCTACTAACATCTTTCAACATGGTTTTCTCTAGGAACTTATCATAAATAAAACGGGGAAGCTATACGCGAGCAATAGATCTACAACATAGGTATGCAAATACTAACAGGACTAAGTTCATGATAAATCTAAGTTCAGTTAATCATATTACTTAAGAACTCCCACTTAAGATAGACATCCCTCTAATCATCTAAGTGATCACGTGATCCATATCAACTAAACCATGTCCGATCATCACATGAGATGGAGTAGTTTTCAATGGTGAACATCACTATGTTGATCATATCTACTATATGATTCACGCTCGATCTTTCGGTCTCAGGGTTCCGAGGCCATATCAGCATATGCTAGGCTCGTCAAGTTTAACCCGAGTGTTCTACTTGTGCAAAACTGGCTTGCACCCGTTGTATGTAAAGGTAGAGCTTATCACACCCGATCATCACGTGGTGTCTCGGCACGATGAACCGTAGCAATGGTGCATACTCAGGGAGAACACTTATACCTTGAAATTTAGTGAGAGATCATCTTATAATGTTACCGTCGTACTAAGCAAAATAAGATGCGTAAAGGATAAACATCACATGCAATCAATATAAGTGATATGATATGGCCATCATCATCTTGTGCCTTTGATCTCCATATCCAAAGCACCGTCATGATCACCATCGTCACCAGCTTTACACCTTGATCACCATCGTAGCATTGTTGTCGTCTCGCCAACTATTGCTTCTATGACTATCGCTACCACTTAGTGATAAAGTAAAGCAATTACATGGCGATTGCATTTCAAACAATAAAGCGACAACCATATGGCTCCTGCCAGTTGCCGATAACTGTGTTACAAAACATGATCATCTCATACAATAATTTATATAATCACGTCTTAACCATATCGCATCACAACATGCCCTGCAAAAACAAGTTAGACGTCCTCTACTTTGTTGTTGGAAGTTTTACATGGCTGCTATGGCCTTAGCAAGAACCGTTCTTACCTACGCATCAAAAACCACAATGCGGTATAGTGATTGCTTTTTGATCTTCAGAAAGAACAATGTTCATTGAATCTGATTCAACTAAAGTTGGAGAAAGTGACACCCGCCAGCCACCTGTGTGCAAAGCACATCGGTAGAATCAGTCTCATGAACGCGATCATGTAATGTCGGTCCGGGCCGCTTCATCCAACAATACTGCCGAGTCAAGAAACAACTAGTGACCGCAAGCAATATGTATATACCCACGCCCACAACGCTTTTGTGTTCTACTCGTGCATATAACATCTACACATGGACCTGGCTTGGTTGCCACTGTTGGGGAACGTAGTATTTCAAAAAAAAACCTACGATCACACAAGATCTATCTTGGAGAAGCATAGCAACGAGCAGGGAGAGTGTGTCCACATACCCTCGTAGACCGAAAGCGGAAGGTTTTAGTAACAAAGTTGATGTAGTCGAATGACTTCCCGATCCAACCGATCAAGTACCGAATGCATGGCACCTCCGTGATCTGCACACGTTCAGCTTGGTGACGTCCCTCGAACTCTAGATACAGCTGAGGTCGAGGGAGAGTTTGACCAGCACAATGGCATGGTGACGGTGATGATGAAGTTACCGACGCAGGGCTTTGCCTAAGCACTACAACAATATGACCGAGGTGTGTTTCTGTGGAGGGGGGCACCGCACACGGCTAAAACAATTGTCAACTTGTGTGTTCTAGGGTGCGCCCTGCCCCCGTATATAAATGAGTAAGGGGGAGGACAGCCGGCCCTATAGGGCGCGGCCAAGGGGGGAAATCCTACTCCTAGTAGGAGTTGGACCCCCCTTTCCTAGTCCTACTAGGAGAAGAAGGAAGGAGAGGGAAGGAGAAGGAAGGAGGGGGCACCGCACCTCCCCCTAGTCCAAGGGGGCGCACAGCCAGCCCTTGGATGCTCCCTCTCTCTCCCTTAAGGCCCAACCAGGCCCATAACTTCCCCGGTGGTTCCGATAACCCTTCCGGCACTCCGATAAATACCCGATACACCTCGGAACCATTCCGGTGTCCGAATATAGTCATCCAATATATCAATCTTTATGTCTCGACCATTCTGATACTCCTCGTTATATCTGCGATCACATCCGGGACTCCGAACAACCTTCGGTACATCAAATCACATAACTCACAATACATATTGTCATTGAACGTTAAGCATGCGGACCCTACGGGTTCGAGAACTATGTAGACATGACTGAGACTCATCTTCGGTCAATAGCCAATAGCGAAACCTGGATGCTCATATTGGTTCCTACATATCCTACGAAGATCTTTATCGGTCAAACCGCTAACACATACGTTGTTCCCTTTGTCATCAGTATGTTACTTGCCCGAGATTCGATCATCGGTATCATCATACCTAGTTCAATCTTGTCACCCGCAAGTCTCTTTACTCGTTCTGTAATGCATCATCCCGCAACTAACTCATTAGTCACATTGCTTGCAAGGCTTATAGTGATGTGCATTACCGAGAGGGCCCAGAGATACCTCTCCGACAATCAGAGTGAAAAATCCTAATAGTGTTCCTCAAGTATTCGGGAGTTGCATAATCTCATAGTCATAGGAACATGTATATGTCATGAAGAAAGCAATAGCAATAAACTAAACGATCATAGTGCTAAGCTAACGGATGGGTCTAGTCCATCACATCATCGCAAATGATGTGATCCCGTTCATCAAATGACAACACATGTCCATGGCTAGGAAACTTAACCATCTTTGATTAACGAGCTAGTCAAGTAGAGGCATACTAGGGACACTCTGTTTGTCTATGTATTCACACATGTATCAAGTTTCGAGTTAATACAATTCTAGCATGAATAATAAACATTTAACACGATATAAGGAAATATAAATAACAACCTTATTATTGCCTCTAGGGCATATTTCCTTCACCTATAACCATTAAAACCAAGACACGTGGGGTCACGTGAATGGTTAACAGAATGCACACAATTTGAATTATACAAATGTTTGAGATATTAAAGTGGCAACTATTTTTTTCAAAATGCCTTTGTTGGCTGTTTTTCGAGTGCGCCTTCTCTCAAAATTGACACGAAAAATACCACGACATGTTGGGTGCCATTCCATGATTGCATGCCAAGGTTCCTGAATTTCAGATGAGTTTTGGATTTACTAGAATTTAAAAGCCAGGTATCTCAACATTTTCCCGGCAATCAACAGCCCCCTGGCGTTTGAAATTCATTCCCATTACTTGCATGGGACCTAAGCATGCACCCAAGGACTCATATTTGATCTTTCAACCAATTTATATTCACGAACCCCGAAAAATTCCAAAACGTAAAACAACACTCCTGTTGTTCTATGTTGGCACTAGAAAATTTTGGAATGCAACAAGAGGCAACAGATATTGTTTCGTCCCCAAAGGTGGCACGTTCCGTACCGAAACCATCAGGCTGGTTGTGAGAAGCTTATACCAAAACCTGCCCCAAATGGGACAAAAATTTACCACGGCATGTCAGGTGCCACTCCATGATACCATGCCAAGTTTCATAAATTTCAGACGAGTTTTGGATTTACCATAATTTAAAAACCAGGTATCTCAACGTTTTGTCGGCAATCAACAGTGTCCTAGTGTTCAAAATTCATTCCCATTTCTTGCATGGGACCTAAGCATGCACCCAAGGACACATATTTAATTTTCAACCAATTTATATGCACTGGAGCATGTGCATGTATTTCAAATTTGAATTATGCACATAAAATGCCTAGAAAACATAGTTAATGTATAAAAATGCCCAAACGAACCCTGAAAGATACCAAAACTTAACACAACACTCCTGTTGTTCTATGTTGACACTAGAATTTTTTTGAAATCAATAAGAGGCAACGGATATCGTTTCGTCCCCAAAGGTGGCACGTTCCGTACCGAAACCATGAAGCTTGTTGTGAGAAGCTCTGGTTTGTGAGAAGCTTATACCCAAACCTGCGCCAAATGGGACAATTTTTTTACCACGACATGTTGATGCCTTTCTAGGATAGCATGCCAAGTTTCATGAATTTCAGATGAGTTTTGGATTTACTAGAATTTAAAAGCCAGGTATCTCAATGTTTTGCCAGCAATCAAGTGTGCCCTCGTGTTTGAAATTCATTCCCATTTCTTGCATGGGACCTAAGCATGCACCCAAGGACACAGATTTGATTTTTCAACCAATTTATATGCATTGGAGCATGTGCATGTATTTCAAATTTGAATTTGTCGGGTTTCCGGTTCCGGCAGACCATTGAGGTTCGAACACTCGGGTGCGCGCGGAGATCTCTCCCCTAGAGATCTATGTCTGATCTCCTCGCGTGATCTAAGCTGGAAACAACGAACAACACAAGGGACACGAGGTTTATACTAGTTCTGGCCACCGTTGTGGTGTAATACCCTAATCCAGTGTGTGGTGTGGTGGATTGCCTCAAGGGCTGATGATGAAGAGTACAAGGGAAGAACATCCTCGCGAGATGTGTTCTTGAGCCGGTGCGATGAACTATTTGGGTGAGTTCAGTCGCCTCTCTCTCTCTACTAGGGCTCTACCAGATCTCTAGATGTCCTTTCCTCCCCTTCTGTCTGATCTCTAGATGTCCCTTTCTCGATGTCCTTCCTCTTGATGTCCTGATCTCCTGATGTCTCGATCTCCCTACTCTGTGGTGGCTACCTCTATTTATAGAGGCCCTGGGCCTCTCCCCAAATAATGAGCGGGAAGGGCGGCAACAATTGGCCATTTTGAAGGGGAACATCTAGTACAAGTTACCCTGACCAAATGTGGTCTTCGGCTGCCAAAAGCACTGGTGATGACGCCGTCTTGGGCTCCACGGTGACCTCCATCCTGCCGCTCTGTTGGTCTTGGTCTCATTGCACCGGAATGGTAACCTTTACCCGATGCCTCGGCCTGTGCTTGGCCCCCTTTGCACCAAAGGGGAAACAAGGACACTGGGCAGGCCGGCGCCCGCCTGGCCTCGATCGTGATGGCTTGCGTCACGGGCTCCTCGCGAGGTACCCCTGCCTTGATCTCTCCACCTCCTCGCGAGCCTGCCTCATGAGGCTGCCTCTGAGGAAGCTTCCGGTTGTCCGCCCCGCGAGGCTTGGCCCCTCGCAAGGGTCTTGAGCTTGAGCTGATGAAGATGGGTTGCGCTGGGCCCCCACTTGAGCCACACCGCAGGCAGCAGACAGGCAAGTCTGGGGACCCCCGTTCCCAGAACACCGACAGTAGCCCCCGGGCCCAAGGCGCGCCCGAGCTTGGCCTAGCAGGGAAGCGAAGGGGCGAACGCGAAGCACCGCGAGCCCCAACAGCCTGCGGCCTCGGGCGCCGCGTGGAGATCGATTGGACATGGGCGTCTGCGCTTCCCCACGACGCCTCGGCAACTGTCCATCTGACAAAAGGGGTGCCCGGGCCAGACTTACTTGCCTTGTTCTCGTTCGCCTCGCCCCAAATACCCTTTCTCGCTCTCCTCCTTCTTGCTCCCGAAATCCTCCAAATCTGTCTCAATCCTCCTCACCCGGCACACCATGGCGCCTCGCAAGTCCCTGACCGAGACCTAGTACTCGCCAGCTCTGGATTCCCTGAACCTGCCGGAGAAGAACCTCACCCTCACACGCCTGATGACGGTGGCATAGGGCAGCAAGGGGGAGACTGTGCTCAAGGCCGGCTCCGACTAGCCTGATGGCAAGGGGAGCACCTTCTATCCGCTCTTTGTGAGCGCCATCGTCGCCGGTCTGGTGCCTCCTTTCTCTAAGTTCTTCTTTGCTGTTCTCCGCCAGTACAACCTGCAGGCTCTGCATCTCCACCCCAACTCTGTTCTTCTCCCGGCGATTTTTGCTTACTACTGTGAGGCTCATGTCGGGGTAAAGCCCTCGGTGACCTTGTTGCGTCATTATTTTTCCCTCCGGGTTTCTGTTGGCCATATCTCCGCATGCACGAGCTTCATCACATACTCCAATTCCAATGCTATCTCGAAGCCTGGGAAGAGGATTGAAGGCTTCCGGAGCAAGTGGGTCATGGTGGACGTCGGGCGCATCCACCCCCGTCTGGTGTTGCCAACAGGGCAGCCCAAGGCTGTCGACGCGTAGTCCCGCGCGAAGCTCGTTGACCCCTGTGCAAGGGCGATGCTGAAGAGGATGAACGCGGACCTGAGGCCAAGCAACTTGTGGGTGGCAAAGCTGACCGGGGCCACGCTCTTGAGGGAGTTCTTGGAGCATCGGGTGGCTCCGCTCCAGGAGCACTCGCTCCCGATGTGGAGGCTTGGGGAAGCGGACGTCACCTTGCGCCTAAGCTCTGAGGCCCTAACCGGCGAGAATCTGGTCGCGGCCCTCCATTCCTTGGTTGGGGGAGACGTGGTGATCCCGGTGGGCGACCCCGTCCCCCTGTTTCTTTGTGACAACTGGGAGTAGGTGGTGAACGCCATGCCCACCTTCAAATGGTGAGGGGCTGGTGCCCGCGGAAGCTCCCGAGGGTCTTGCGGCGCTGGCGATGGTGAATGTGTCCTCCGGTAGCTCCAGGGGGAGCGAGGGAGAAGAAGAGGCGAAGGAGGAGGAGTTTGACTCTGAGGTGACTAGCGAGGAGTCAAGGGAGTCTTTTCCTCAGCGCAGGTCCCAGGCCCTACGCTCCATGCCGGATGACGACGAGGCCGGCGCCAGGTGAGGAGGGGGGACCCTCCCTTGGTCACAACAAAGGGCAGCTTGGGGCTGGTTCCCCAGGGTCCGCTCTGGTCCCTAGGCAGTCTGAGGCTAGCCCCAGCCCCCCCCCCCGACGTGCCTTCTGCTTCCGGGCCTCCCGAGGCTGACCCCAGCTGCAGGCTCTCGGGCTTCAAGTTCGGCCGGAGGTTGCTTGACTCCGCGAGCGACGACCAGTAAGTGCTCCATTTGTGGTTTGCTTGGTTTCTGCCGTCGAGGCTTGACGTCCATATTCTTTTGCCAGGCCGGTGCCTGCGGCGAAGAGGTTGAGAGGGGCTTCTGCGGCCCTGCTTGGGGCGAGTCCATCTGCCGGGGCGGCGCCTTCGTCTGCTGGGGAGGAAGACGGCGCGGCTCGCGCCTCCCCTGCCTGGTCGTCCTCGCGAAGGCGACTGGGACGCCTAGGCGAGGAGTCAGCCCGTGTGGCCCCGCTGACCCTAGAGTCGACTGCGCTCGATGCTGCAGCCGGGGCAGCCAAGGCCCAGGGGGTTCCTTCCTGCCAAACCGTGATCACGCTGCCGTCCTCTTCGCCCGCTCCGCCGGTTCCCGCTTCTTCTGTTCCTTCTGCCGCCGTCCTGGACCAGGTCGCCAGTGAACTGAGCCAGCTGCAGGATGATCTTTTGAGTGCGGACCCTCGCCTAGTGGCCGGGCGCCTGGAGCTAGCTTCTAGCTGGGCCCGTTCCGCTGCCTCCATCCGAGTAGCGCTGAGCCAGGCCGTGTCGGCCTCCGATGGGGAGAAGCAGGCTGCCAAACAAGCCAGGCAGCTCGCGACATTGCCCTGGGCGACGCTGCGGCTGCCAAGGCTCGCTGCAAGGTGTTGGAGACCAAGCTGCAAGGCCTGTGCGACGAGCTCGCCAAGGAGGTCCACGACCGCCAGGAGAAATAGAGGGAGATGAAGGCTCGGGAGGCTGCTGTCAAGGACCGGGACGTCGAGCTTGATGACCGCCACGGCTGATTGGAGACGCTGGAGCGGTCAATGTAGGCGGAGAGGACCGAGCTAGATGCCAAGGCGAAGGTCCTCGCGAAGGATCGGGTGGCCTTCATGAAGATGGAGAAGAAGGCTCGTGCTGTGCTGAAGACACTTTACGAGAGCGGCTTGGAGGAGTCATTGGCCGGTGCGGAGGGCGGCCCCGCCAAGCTGCTTCCCTTCCTGGTCCATGCGCTTGAAGATGTCGTAGACGGCCTTGGCCCCACGGCCGAGGCCGAGGCGCGTGCCCTGTCTTCTGCGGCGCTGAAGCATTTCCTCAGCCACGTCTACCTGCGCGACCCCGACGTCGACTTCGACAGCCTGCTGGAACCCGTGAGCGGCGACCTTGCTGCCGCTGCCACCGAGGCCGTGAAAGGCCGAGCCGAAGCTTTGCTGGGGAGGTTCCGCGCCTTCAGCATCTTGCCCGGGCGCGGCGCCGCCAACTCCGTGGCCCCAGGAGGCGGGGTCGCCCAGCACGACTCCACCACAGGCGGCGGCGCCACTGGAGAGTGATCCCTTCGCGGCTTCTGTCCTATCTTTATTCCTGCAACATGCACCATGCCTCGCGGAGGCATTTAAACTTGTGTTTGGCGTCGTAAAACAATCTACAGCTTGTAATACTTGCTTTGAATTTCCTGGAATTTGCGTTTTTCTCTCCTACTTGCTTGCGCTCTACGTCGGCAGGGCCCGGCCCCGCGCATACCTCACCCGGCGTTAGCCCTGACTGGAAACCAGGACGGGACTAAGGGTTGAGGGGCTACGTGGCAAGTTAGGCTCCTGAGTCGCGATGCTCAAGAGTCCCCCTTGACGCGCAAGCAACAAGTGGGAAAAGGGGGGAATAAGGAGTGGATTGGTCGTTCTGCGTCGGCAAGGCCCGGCCCCGCGCATACCTCACCCAGCGTTAGCCCCGACTAGAAACTAGGATGGGACTAAGGAGTGAGGGGCTACGGGGCAAGTTAGGCTCCTAAGTCGCGATGCTCAGGAGTCCCCCTTGACGTTCAAATGGGTTTCCATACCTTGGCTCCGCTCATGGAGGGGCGCGTGACGATCAGGTCCGAGGGACCTGGCTAGGTGGCGTGCGTAGCCGCCGTGTCCAGCCCCCTCGCGCGGCGCTCCCGAGGGGAGGCATTGCGATGGTGCCGGACACTGAGCTCTGGGCTCGCTGAGGTTGGTACGGTCATAGGCCGCCCTTAGTTGTTTATCACCAGCGCGGAGCATAGCGCTTCCGTATGTGTACGGGCATAGCCGCTCCTCGGCAGTGTTGTCAGCCAGCACAGAGCATGGTGCTTCCACTGGTACGTGGGAGGGGGCTCCCCTCCGGGAGGAGCCCCCGGGGCGTGTACAGCCCCGCCCTGACACGTGGCCGGCACGGTAGGGCTAGGAGAGGTGTATCTGGGCACTCGTGAGCTAGCACGGGACTCACGAGGCCCTACCTTGAGGCGGGTTGCGCCTGGTTCTGGGCCTTTATCAATGGTGTGGTCCTGCAGGGTGGTTATAATGCAAATGCTCTACGTCCTCAGGTCCCAGCCCTCGAGCAAGCTCAGCCGCCGCTGGTATGACACGTCACGATGCCGTGGGTCAAGGCCAGGGGGTGAGGGCTGGAGAGCCAGTAGGAGCCCACGAGTCGCGATGCTCAGGTACCCCCTTTTAACGTGCAAGCGCTTTGCATGAAAGCAGAGAAGTCCGCGATAAGCAGCAGGTGACAATTAAGCGTGCAAGAGCAAATTCATTTTAAGTAGACGCGGGAAAAGCAAACGCCGCTGGGCCAGGCCCGAGCAGCTCGGGGATGATGCAATCCGAGGGGCGCCCCCAACAAGGTAAGTAAAGAGCATAAGCAAAACGGATACATGCCGCAGGGACGGACCCACGCGACCTGGGAACGATGCGGCCCTGTGGGCGCTCCCAGCTAAAAACGGAACTAAGAAAGATGTCACCTAGTGCTATTGAAGATGAAGTGATGTTGAAGAAGTGGGCGATGTGCGATGATGACATCGACACTCACGAGCCCCCAGGCCCAGGAGCCTCGGGAGGCTCCGGGGGCACAGGCGGGTCTCCGAGGGCCATCTCCATCTCTTCCAGGACCACACAATGCTTGACCTCCTGAGCCTCCAGAATGTTCCTCAGCAAGCGCTGATGAGCAGGGACCGCGTTCGGCAGGCCGACAGGCATGCGAACGTAGCTGTGCGGTGGACCCTCGCAACGCCCCACGCGCGAAGGCCAGAGGCACTCCTGAGACGTGGCTCGGTTGAGCCCTGGCACGTCAATGCAGATGTGAAGCCCACCATCCTCGCCTGAATGTTGGGCTACGGTGGGCAAGCGGCGGCTGCCGCGCATGACTCTCGACTCCTGTAGCTCCTGGGTGTTTCTTGTGATGAACTCCTCAGGGTTTAGTCTTCCTTGGCTTGTACCTTCTTGAGGGAAACGTGCCTGGAAGCACCCCTCCATGTGGTGCCTGTCGGCGTTCTGGGAACGGGGGTCCCCAGACTTGCCTGCCTGCGGCCTGCGGCGTGGCTCGAATGGGGGCCCAACATGGCCCATCTTCATCAAGCACAAGACTCAAGACCCTCGCGAGGGGCTAGGCCTCGCGAGGCGGACAACACGGCACATCCTCAGGACCGGCCTCCTCAGG
Organism: Triticum monococcum; assembly: GCA_034509565.1. Lineage (NCBI taxonomy): Eukaryota > Viridiplantae > Streptophyta > Magnoliopsida > Poales > Poaceae > Triticum > Triticum monococcum. Next base: position 151,871,094 of record CM067843.1, on the reverse strand, counting down.
TCGGCTCGCGAGGAGACGGAATATCAAGGCGGGGTACCTCGCGAGGTGCCAGTGACGCAAGCCATGACGATCAAGGGCGCCAGGCGGGCGCCAGCGTGCGCAGCGTCCTTCTTTCCTCTTTGGTGCAAAGGGGGCAAGCGCAGCCGCGTAGTACCGAGGCATCAGGCAAAGGTTGCCGTTTCGGTGCAACAAGACCAGGACCAAGCGGACTACGAGACGAAGGTCACCATGGAGCCCAGCACGGCGTCACCGTAGAGTCTTTCGCAGGCGAAGACCACCTTTTGTCAGGATAGATGTACTTGCTATCCCCCTTCAAATTAGCCCGCCATTGCTGGCTCCCTTCCCACTCGATATTTGGGAAGAGGACCAGGGCCTCTATAAATAGGGACCGGCCACCCACGTAGCAAAGGGTCCGGTTTTGATGAGAAGGCACACAGAGTAGAGAAAGAGAGAGAGAGAGAGAGTGAGAGAGAGAGAGAGAGAGGTGACCGAACTCCTCCCAGCAGTTCATCGCCCCAGCCAAGAACAGACCCTCGCGAGGTTGTTCTTCCTTGTATTGTTCTTCATCACCAGCCCCAGGAGGCAATCCATCCACCACACACTGGAGTAGGGTATTACACCACAACGGTGGCCCGAACCAGTATAAATCTTGTGTCTCTTGTGTGAGTCCTTTAGTAGTTTAGATCCCAGTGAGACGGAGAGGTTGAGGACGTGATTTCCGCGCGCACCCCAGTGTTCGAACCTTAAGGGTCTGCCGGAACCCGAAATCCAATATTTGGCGCACCAGGTAGAGGTGCACCGGAATCTGTCTTCCACCACTCCGTTCTCCTCCGACCGTTGCATCCATGTCCGACGCTTGACGGGCCCGCGCCGAGCGCCGGGCCGCCATCGCTTCTCGTGTCGCCCAGACGGCCCCTGTCGGTGGGCGTCCTTGTTGTTCCCCGTCGCCCGCCGTCAATGCCGCCATCGGCCCGGCGGGGGGCGAGCAGCAGGCATCGTCTCAGCACCCGTCCATGCGGCAAGACGGCCGCACCGCTACTCCATCACTCGCTCCAGCCGGTTCTTCGTCCCGCGCGCTCCGCGCACCCTTGGAGGCTCGGGCTATGCTCCTTGCGGCAAACGAGCTCCTGCGCTACCATCCCGTCGACGACGTCTACGAAGAATGGCTCGACCGCATCGCCGAGCTTGTCCGTGCCGCAGGGGGCTCTTCCGCGCCGTCTGTCCCTCTGCGCCGCACTCCGCCCTGCGCGGGCAACGAAGCCCCAGAAGCGCACCAGCCGCCTCCCCTGCAAGAAGATGCCATGGCTCCAAGGCACTTGGTCCCTGGGCTGAACCCGCTTCGTCAGGCGCCAGCGCAGCAAGAGCGGAGCTGCCAAGAAGTTCCTCGCCCGCAAGGGGCTGCCAGGGCGCTCCTGCTCCGGCACGCCGCGACCCTGCTCCAGCTTCGGCGCGCCAAGACCCCGCCCTGCTCCTAGCTGCAGCGCGTGGGAACCCTCAAGACCAAGCTCTCCACCAACCGAGATCTTTTGTGGCCACCGCGGGCTGCCATGCCTACACCACTGAGCTGCGCAGCGTCGCGTGGCCCGGCAAGTTCAAGCTCGACCTGCCTCCTCGCTACGACGGCACGACTGATCCCGCGGAGTTCCTCCGGCTCTATGAGCTAGGAATCGAGGCGGCCGGCAGGGATGAAAAGGTCATGGTGAACTGGTTCCCCATGGCGCTCAAGGAAGGAGCTCGAACCTGGCTCCTGAATCTGGCTCCAGGCACGATCTCCTCCTGGGACCAGATGCGCGCCCGCTTCATCGCCAACTTCCAAGGTACTCGCGACCGGCCGCCCGCCGTGAGCGACATGCGCCGCATCAAGCAACAACCCGGAGAGACCCTGCAAAAGTACATCGAGCGCTTCAACAGCGCGCGCCTCAAGATCCCCAAGGTGTCCGAGGAGGCCATCAGCTCTGCCTTCTCCGACGGCGTGCGCGACGTCAAGATGAAGGAGGAGCTGGCGATGCACGAAGACCTCTGCACCTCCCTGGAGCTGTTCAACTTGCCGAACAAGTGTGCCAGGGCTGAGGAGGGACGTCTCTCCCTCCTCGAGCTGCCTGCCGCGGACCCAGAAGAGAAGAAGCCCAAAGCCAAGGACGCGAAGCGCAAGGGGGCTGCCGTACTCGCGGCAGAACCAGACACAAAGCGGGGCAAGGATCTGCCCGAACCCTCCAGAGGCAGCCGGTACTGCGTGTACCACGACCTCCACACCCACAACACCAACGAATGTCAAGAGCTCCGCGCCGTGCGAGAAGGAAGGATCGGCCGTCGCCCTGACTGTGCTGACTGGGGCTACGGCCGAGGAGGAGGAAGAAACCCAGGATGCTGGGAAGACCGCGGCCCGCGCCAGGGGTGGCGTGACCAGCCTCGCGAGGACCGCTGGCGGGACCTGCCTCGCGAGGAAGACTGGAGGGATCAGCCTCGTGAGGACCGCCCTCATGTCAATGCAGGCCTACCTCCTCTACCACCTCCACCAAGAAGAAACGAAGACCGCATCAAGATGAGGGGGCTGGGGGCTTCCAGGAGCCGCGCGCAATCGCCTGCATCCTGGGCAGAGCTCAAGCCCCAGCCTCTCAACGTATCTTCAAGCAGTTTGCCCGCGAAGTGAATGCAGTTCTCCCCAAGCTCGAAGCAACGCGCCCCCTCAGGTGGTCGGCGTGCCCCATCACGTTCAGCTCGGTGGACCAGCTCAAGTGCACGGCCACAGTAGGAGTCCTCCCGATGCTCTGCTCCCCAGTCATCAGCAACGTGCTGGTCACCAAGACCCTCATTGATGGCGGGGCAGGGCTCAACGTCCTGTCCGTGGAAACATTCAACAACCTCCAAGTGCCCTATGACCAGCTTCAGCCAACCAAGCCTTTCTCCAGGATCACCGACAGTTCCACAGTCCCGATCGGGCAGGTCCACCTCCCTGTCACCTTCGGGGCCCGCAGCAACTACCGCACCGAGCTCATCGACTTCGACGTCGCCCACATCCGCCTGCCGTACAAGGACATCCTCGGGTACCCAGCGCTGGCCAAGTTCATGGCTGCGACTCACCACGGCTACAACGTCCTCAAGATGCCAGGAAGTGGCGGCGTCATCACGGTGCCCTGTGAAGAGAAGGATGCAGTGTGTTCCCTGGAGTGGGCCTATCAGGCCGCGTCGCTAGAAGACCCAGATCGCGGAAGTAGGAGGCTTCCTGAGACCACCACCAAGAAGAAGAAGACATCGTCAAGCTCGGCCCCTCGGGATGCAGGCCCCTTAGGGCCCGCATCTGCCTAGGGGGACCCTCCTTCCATCACATAGGAAAGCGCGCCCGGCACCCTCCTCAGGCAGGGCTCGAGGGCTCTCACCTGGAGGGCCACCGACCTAGCCAGGGTCACAAGGGAGGCGCTTGGGCACCATGTGGAGGCGTGCTTCGCAGCACGTTTCCCCTGGGAAGGAGCCAAGCGAGGAAGGTCAGACCAGCAAGAGTTCGTTGATAAGGTCATTCAAGAACTACAAGAGTCGAGGATCATGAGAGGTTGCCGCCGCCTGCCAGCTGTGGCCCCACATCCAGGCGAGGATGGTGGGCTGCGCATCTGCGTCGACGTACCAGGGCTCAATCAGATCGCCACGACGGAGCGCCTCTGGCCCTCGCAAGTGGGGCGCTGCGGAGGTCCACCCCATAGCTATGTTCGCATGCCTCACGGCCTGCCGAGCATGGCTGCGGCGTACCAGCGCCTCATGAGGGGTATCGTGGAGGCTCAGGAAGACAGGCGTTCCGCGGCCTTGGCGGAGATGGAGGCAGCTCGCGAGGAGTCACCAGCGCCTCCGGAGCCTCCCGAGGCCCCGGGGCCTGGGGGCTCATGAGGTTCGGCTTCTGCAGCCCGTCAAGTCTGATGCACCAACGCCACTACGCCGACGACATCCCAAGGTGACATCCTTCAAGTTCCGTTCTCACCTGGGAGCGCCCTCCCATGGTTGCATCACTCCCAGGCCGCGTGGGTCCGTCCCTGCGGCATGTATCTGCATTTACCTTTTCGTCGTTCGTTTGCCTTGTTGGGAGCGCCCCTCGGGCTGCATCATCCCCAAGCCGCTCGGGCCAGACCCAGCGGCGTGTATCTCCCTAGCGTTTATTTCCAACCATGCATTGCCTATCACGCTTGATTGCATGATGCCCGTCTGCGGCATCCCTTCTTCTCCATGTCGACTACTTGCACGTTAAAGGGGGGGGGTGCCTGAGCATCGCGACTCAGGGCTCTTACTAGCTCTCCAGCCCTCACCCTCTGGCCTTGTCCATGGCATCGCGACCTGGCATACCAGCGACGGCTGAGACAAGCTCGAGGGCCGGGACCCGAGGACGTAGAGTACCGGCATCTAACCAAATTTTGCAAGGACACATCTCAAGATACGGCCCAGTGCCGGGCGCAACCCGCTCAGAGGTAGGGCCTCGTGAGTCCCGCACTGGCTCACGGGTGCCCAGATACACCTCACCTAGCTCTACCGTGCTGGTCACGTGTCAGGGCGGGGATGTATACGCCCCGGGGGCTCCTCCCGGAGGGGAGCCCCCTCCTACGTACTAGTGGAAGCACCATGCTCCGCGCTGGCTGACGACACTGCCGAGGCACGGCTATGCCCGTACACATATGGAAGCGCTATGCTCGGCGCTGGTGATAAACAACTGGGGGTGGCCTCCGGGCCGCATTAACCTCAGGGAGCCCAGAGCTCAGTGGCTGGCCTCGTCGCAACGCCTCCCCTCGGGAGTGCCGCGCGAGGGGGCTGGGCACGGGGGCTACGGCTGGGTCACGCCCAGACGTACGCCGCCCAGCCAGGCCCCTTGGGCCTGGTTCGTGGCGCGTCTCTCCCCGAGCGGAGCCAAGGTAAGAAGGCCGTTTGTGCGTCAAGGGGGACTCCTGAGCATCGCGACTCAGGAGCCTAACTAGCTCCGTAGCCCCTCACTCCTTAGTTCCGAAAGGCTATGCTGGGTGAGGTACACGCGGAGTCGGGCTCTGCAGACGTAGGACGGAAGACACGCCTACATCACGCTTCCCTACTTGTTGTTCGCACGCCAAGGGGGACTCCTGAGCATCGCGACTCAGGAGCCTAACTTGTCACGTAGGCCCTCACTCCTTTGGTCCCGTCCTGGTTTCCGGTCGGGGCTAATGCTGGGTGAGGTACACGCGGGGCAGGGCTCTGCCGGCGCAGAAAACAAGTAAGTAGGGAAGAAAAGCATAAAATTCAAGGAACTTAAGAAGCAAATATTACAGTGCATACTATCGTCTCAATACCAAACACAAGTTTAAATGCCTCCCCGAGGTGTGGTACATGTGCAGGAATCAAAAGGAGAATAGGAACGGAACGGAGTCACTTGTCGGCGGTGAAGCTGTGCGGAGCGGCTTCGCCTCATGGAGCGGCGGGGCCGGCAGCGCCTTGCCTTGGCTTGGTGCTGAAGGCCCGGAACTTCTCCAGTAGCGCCTCCGCGCGCCCCGTCACGGCTTCAACAGCAGCAGCAGCACCCTCGCCACTCACCAGTTCCAGCAGGCTGTCGAGGTCGGCGTTGGGATCACGAAGGTAGACGTGGGCGAAGACCCGCGTAAGCGCAGTAGAAGACAAGACCTGCGCCTCGGCCTTGGCCGCGGGGCTGATGCCAAGGGCGACATCCCCGAGGGCCTTGACCAGGAAGGGAAGCAGCTTGGCGGGGCCGTCCTCGTCACCAGCTAGTGGGCTGTCCAGGCTGCTCTCGTAAAGCATCTTCAGCGAAGCACGGGCATCTTTCTCCATGTCCGCGAAGGCCACGCGATCCTTGGCAAGAACCCGGGCCTTGGCGTCCAGCTCGGCCTTCGTCGCCTCCAGTTCCTTCTTCAATGCGCCTAAGTGGTCGCGACGCTTCTTGAGCTTGGCCTCCTGGTCCTCGAGCGCCGCCTCGCGCGCCTTCGCCCCCTTCTCCAGCTCTTGGCACAGGCGGACCTCCTCCACAAGCTGGCCCCACAGGCCTTGCAGCTCGTCCTCCAGCACCTTGCAACGGCCGCGGACTTCGACCACTTCCCCCAAGGCTGCGTCACGAGCAGCCTTCGCCTCGAGGGTGGCTTCCCTCTCTCCGTCACAGGCCGTTGAGGCCTGAACCAACGCCGCCCAAATCGAAGCATCAGAGTGAATCCACCCCGAAGCCAGTTCCAGGCGCCCGGCCACCAGGCGGGGGTCGGCGCCCAGAAGGTCCTGCCGTAGCCGGTCAAGTTCAGCGGCGGCACGCTCCACGATGGAAGAAGAAGACGGAGTAGCATCGGCACACTCCAGAAAAACAGGAGGAGCCGAGGAAGCAACGGTCACCGGACTGGGAGGAGGAAGTAGCGGCGGCGAGGCCGCAGTGTCCTGAAGCAGAGTCCGCTGCGCCTCCGCAGCCGTAGCAGCGGCGCCAGACGAGGGCACCTCTGGAGTCACTTGGGCCGTGGGGGCTGAGCTCGCCCCAGCCAGCTCAGCCAAGCCTCGCAAGGATGAACGGGCAGGAGAGGCCCGCGCAGCACGATCTCCCTCCCCTGCGGGCGAAGGCGTCGCCGTAGGTGGGACCTCAGGAGCCCCCTTCGGTTTCTTTGCCGCTGGCGCCAGCCTATCCAAGAGAAGCAATCATCAAGCCTCGTTGGCAGGACGAGAAACAAAAGATCAAGGATCAAGCACTTACAGGTCCTCGCCGGTGAGCTCGGGCAGCCTCCGACCTAACTTGAAGCCTGACAGCCGGCTGGAAGGGTCGACCTCAGAAGCAGAAGGCGCGTCCACGGTTCGCCCCGGAGCCGGGACGGACCCGCAGTAGATCAGCGCGGTCTTGTCCTTCTTCAGAATCGGGGGCGAGCTCCCGCTGCCCAGCACATCATCATCATCGTCATCATCATCATCATCATCGCGCGGCGAAAGGCGGAGAGTACGGGGCGAGCGCCGAGGGAGGGGAGCCCTGGACTCTCTGTCGGTCGCCCCAGAGTCGGGCCCCTCTCCCCGCTCCTCTTCGCCCTCCTCATCGCTGGAGTCGCCGGAGGGCACGTCCACCGGTCCTTTAGAAGCCACCGCGGGCACGAGCCCGTCCCCGTTAAAAACAGGCATGGACTTCACCACCCGCTTCCAGTCGTCGCGAAGGAACAATGGCTCGGGAGCGCCCTTCGGCCTTGCCACCTCGCCCCCGACCAGAGATTGGAGAACCGCGGTCACATCATCGTCGTCCACAGCCTCGGGGCATGGATGGGCCTCCACATCGGAGGAGAGTACTCCCGGAGCGGGGCCAGCTGGTGCTCCAGGAACTCCTTCAGCAGCGACACACCGGTCAACTTCGCCGTCGCCATGTTGGCCGGCCTCAGGTCCGCGTCCATCTTCTCCAACACCGGCTTCGCGCGGGGGTCCACGAGCTCCGCTCGGCACTAGTCGCTGGAGCTCACGGGTTGCTCCGTGGGCAAGATCAGCCGAGGGTGGATGCGCCCGACATCTGCCAAGATCCACTTGCTCCTGAAGCCCTCGATCCTCTTCCCAGGGTTCGAGATGGTAATGGTGCCGCTATACGCGACGAAGCCCGCACACGCAGAAATAGAGCGGCTGGTGATCCGGAGGTAGAAGTAGTGGCGCAGCAGGGCCACCGAAGGCTGCACCCCCACGTGGGCCTCGCAGTAGTAAGCGAAGATCGCCAGAAGGAGGACAGAGTTGGGATGGAGATGCAGAGCCTACAAGTTGTAGTGGTAGAGGACAGAGAAGAAGAACTCGGAGAAGGGAGGCAACAAGTCCGCAGCAATGGAGCTCACAAAGAAAGGATAAAAGGTGCTCCCTCGGTCCTCGGGGGTGGCGGAGCCGGCCTTGAACATCTCCGTCCCGTTGACGCCCAGCGCCGTCCCCATCCGGCACAGCCGGGCGAAGCTCGCCTTGGACACATTCGGCGGATCCAGAGCAGGGGAGTACCAAGCTTTTGCCGGAGGTTGGCGAGGCGCCATGGCTTCCTAGGTCACGCAGCTGGAGTAGATCTGGAAGTTTAGAGGAAGAAAGAGGAGGTGCAAGAAAGGGTATCTAAGCAACGATCGGAGAGAGCAAAAGGCAAAGTCTGGGCAGATGCCGCTCCTTTACCAACCTGCTTGGTTGCTGAAGCACCCACGTCCCATCAACCGCCACGCGACGCCGAAGGCCGCAGGCTGTTAGGGCCCGCGGTGCTTTGCCCTTGCCCTTTCGCCTCTCAGCACGGCCAAACCCATGCGCGCCACGGGCCCGGGGGCTACTGTCGGCGTTCTGTGAACGGGGGTCCCCAGACTTGCCTGCCTGCGGCCTGCGGCGTGGCTCGAATGGGGGCCCAACATGGCCCATGTTCATCAAGCACAAGACTCAAGACCCTCGCGAGGGGCCAGGCCTCGCAAGGCGGACGACACGGCGCATCCTCAGGAGCGGCCTCCTCAGGCTGGCTCGCGAGGAGACGGAAATATCAAGGTGAGGTACCTCGCGAGGTGCCAGTGACGCAAGCCATGACGATCAAGGGCGTCAGGCGGGCGCCAGCGCGCGCAGCGTCCTTCTTTCCTCTTTGGTGCAAAGGGGGCAAGCACAGCTGCGTAGTACCGGGGCATCAGGCAAAGGTTGCTGTTTCGATGCAACAAGACCAAGACCAAGCGGACTACGAGACGGAGGTCACCATGGAGCCCAGCACGACGTCACCGCAGAGTCTTTCGCAGGCGAAGACCACCTTTTGTCAGGATAGATGTACTTGCTGTCCCCCTTCAAATTAGCCCGCCATTGCTGGCTCCCTTCCCGCTCGATATTTGGGAAGAGGACCAGGGCCTCTATAAATAGGGACCGGCCACCCATGTAGCAAAGGGTCCGGTTTTGATGAGAGGGCACACAGAGTAGAGAAAGAGAGAGAGAGAGAGGTGACCGAACTCCTCCCGGCAGTTCATCGCCCCAACCAAGAACAGACCCTCATGAGGCTGTTCTTCCTTGTATTGTTCTTCATCACCAGCCCCAGGAGGCAATCCATCCACCACAAACTGGAGTAGGGTATTACACCACAACGGTGGCCCGAACCAGTATAAATCTTGTGTCTCTTGTGTGATTCCTTTAGTAGTTTAGATCCCAGTGAGACGGAGAGGTTGAGGACGTGATTTCTGCGCGCACCCCAGTGTTTGAACCTTAAGAGTCTGCCGGAACCCGAAATCTGACAGTGCCCGAGCGCCTCCCTCGCGACCTTGGCAAAGTCGGTGGCTCTCCAAGAAAGAGCCCCAGAGCCTTGCCTGAGGAGGGCACTGGGTGCGGCTTCCTATGCGAGAGAGGGTGGCGCTCCCTGATTGGGCGCAGATCCTGGCGCAACACCTCCGGAGGCGCCTACCTCCTTCTGGCTTGGGCCAGGCGAAACCTTCTTCTTAAGGGTCGCCTCGGGAAGTCTTCCGTTCCTGTGGTCCGGGTCTTCGATTGTTGCGGCTTGGAATGTGCGCTCAAGTGAACACACTGCGTCCCTTTCTTCACAGGGTATGGTGAGGACTCCACTGCTTCCTGGAATCTTGAGGACATTGTATCCATGATGAGTCACTGCCATGAACTTGGCCAGGGCTGGGTACCCGAGGGTGGCATTGTATGGAAGACAGATGTGGGCGACGTCGATGTCAATGATCTCGGTGCGGTAGTTGTTGCGCTGCCTGAAGGTGACTGGAAGGCGAACCTGCTCTATTGGAACAGTGGAACCATCAATGACTCCTGAGAAGGGCTTGGTCGGTTGAAGCTGATCGTACGGCACTTGGAGATTGTCGAACGCACTACAAAAAAAAGACACATCCGTGACATTTTGGGCGGAACGAAAAAAAATTCTGTCATACAGATGACACTTCCATGACGATAATTGTGACAAAACCCGGTATCATCATAGATGTGGTGGGCTCCTACTTCTATGACAAAAAATCATGACAGAAAATGGGCTTTTTGTCCTGGGCGGGCCGGAGACGCAGCTGCATGGCATTCTTTGGGCCGTCCATGACGGAAAAAACCGTGGTAGAAGCGAGGGGGAGGAAAATTTTGGGGAGTTCCCGGTTACGGTGGGAGGTCGTGGGCCGAGCGATGCACGTTTCTCTCGTACACGTACGCGCGTGTGTGCGAGGCGTTGGCTCTAACTGAACCCGAGCGATTGCACTACAGGCTACGCGTTACTGAACCCGAGCGATCGATCGATGGCTGTTAACTGAACCCAATCGAGCGATTCCTTGGCTACTGCTGCTAACTGAAGCCGATCGATGGGATGAACAATGAGCGTTGTGGGGGGTTTGGATGAACAGTGAGCGGTGGTGTTGCCTCTGGATGAACAGGACCCCGTGGTGTGGTGGAGGGCTGGATGAACAGTAGACGGTGGAGGGGTGCCCGTGGAGGGGTGGATGAACAGGACCCCGTGGTGTGGAGGGCAGGATGAACAGTAGACGGTGGGGGGTGCCCATGGAGGGGTGGTTGAACAGGACCCCGTGGTGTGGAGGGCTGGATGAATAGTAGACGGTGGAGGGGTGGTTGAACAGTAGCCGGTGGAGTAGCGCGCGGTGGAGGCTGGATGACCAGGAGCCCGTGGAGGCTGGAGGAGGTCGACGGTGGATGAACAGTAGCTCGTGGAGGCTGGAGGGGGTCGACGGTGGAAATGAATAGTATCTCGTGGAGTCCCATTTTGCGGTACACCACACCCCTCCCGATGAACAGGACCCATGTTTTGATCGTAGCGCTCCAACACAAGTCTGTTTCCTCCGTTTTGTGGTACGCCACACCCCTCCCGATCAACAGGACCCCCGTTTTGACCGTAGGAGGTCCGTTTCCTCCATTTTGTGGTACGCCACACCCCTCCTGATCAACAGGAACCCGTTTCGACCGTAGGAGGTCCGTTTCCTCCGTTGTGCGGTACGCCAGGCCTCGTTTCCATCGCCTCTTCCGTCCAAGCCATCCCGATGAACACGACCACGCATTCCGTTCCGACCCATGAACACGACGACGACGTTGTTTCTCCGTTCCGACCCAGCCATGTACATGAGCCCTCGCCGTATGTATGCGTGAGTAGGCGTTCGAGACCCCGCCTGTATCTACACATACGTGGCCGTATTTCCTTTCTTGCACCCTGGCCGCTGTACGTACGTGTACAAGCTACGTGGGCGCCTCTACTACGACACGTGCGCGCCTCTACTACGACACGTGCGCGCCTCTACATCCACCAGTATATATGTACGTACATGTTCGTGACCAGAATGACAACGCTACGTACGCTTCGACCAGGTGGGTCCCGACTGTCAAGAACTTCCTTGTGTACGAAGGTGTAGCTGGTGGGTCCCAGTAGTCATGGGGGAAACTTTTTGTTTCGCAAAATACGGTGGCCCGTCCGTTGGTCCCTGCTGTCAGGTGGAGGAAACATTATTTTCCGTGTAATAAGCAGGCACTTCCTTGCTGTGGCCGTGGACCCAGCTGCCAGCCTCTCCACGTAAATTCCACGTCCGATGGAAGTCGTTCCTTGACCACGTTAACCACGCCGCACCGAGAGCACTAGGGCAATGGACGACGGCGAGGCCTAGGAAGGGGACGATGCGGAGCCGGGGAAGATGCGGCAATGGAAGCCCGTGGGGAGAGGAGTATGAGGGTTCGCTGGTTCGGCTGCGGTGTGAGGCTGCCGTCGCCGCAGAATAACATTGGGTGTGGGTGAGTAGAGGGATGGCCTGGCCAGTGGTGGGAGTAGTACGGGGCGGTGAGGCCTCCGCGGCATCACAGGCGGCCACGGGATGCAGGAGCATGCGGCACGACCGGCGCTGCTTTGGGAGGCTGGAGCAAGAAGACCAGAGGTTGAAGAAGCACTACGGCCATTGGATGCACATCGTACGGTCACTGGAGCTAGAATCGTTCATATTGACTAAAGTTGACAAAGGCCCCCGTCCCAGTCACCTTAGTAGGCCCACAAGTCAGCCTCCCACCATGGTGGGTCCAAGCTAGCAGGGGGAGTATTCATTTTTTTTGTGCGTAATAAGGAGGCACTTTCGGTGGGTCCGACCTGACAGTGGGGGGAACTTTTTTTCGCGAAATACGCTGGCCCGTCCGGTGGGTCCGAGCAGTCAGGGCGGCAATGTTTTTTTCGCGAAATAAGGTGTCCCGTCCGGTGGGTCCCTGTTATAAGGTGGAGGAATAATTATTTTGCACGTAATAAGGAGGCACTTCCTTGCGGCTGCCTAGACCCAGCTATCAGCCTCTCCACGTACAGTACTCTTCCGATGGAAGTCGGTCGTTGACCATGTTGACCATGCCGCGCCAAGAGCACCAGCGCGATGGTCTGGACGATGGCGAGGCCTAGGAAGGGGGACCCGGGGAAGACGCAGCAGTGGAAGTCCGCGCGGAGAGGAGTACGAGGGTTCACTGGTTCGGCTGCGGTGTGAGGCTGCCGTCACCACAGAATAACAGGAGGTGTGGGTGAGTGGAGGGATGGCCTGGCCAGCGGTGGGAGTAGTATGGGGGCGGTGAGGCCTCCGCGGCAGCACAGCCGGCCATGGGAGGCAGGAGCAGGCAGCACGACCGGCACTGCTTTGGTCGGCTGGACCAAGAAGACCAGAGGTTGAGGAAGCACTACGACCGTTGGATGGACATCGTACGGTCACTGAAGCTAGAAACGTTTAATATTGACTAAGTTGACAAAGCCCTTGGTACGCTCCAACTTAGTAGGCCCACAGGTCAGCCTCCGAACTGGTGTGCCCCAAATGTCAGCGGGAGGAATCATTTTTTGGGCGGCCGAAGCTAAGAATATCCGAAATTGAAGAAGAAGCACGACATCCGTTGGATAGACATCCAACGGCCACTGCTGCTAGAACCGTGTGTTGACTATAATAAGTTGGCAAAGCCTTGCATACGCGTCAACTTATTTTTTTAGGGGACGCGTCACTTAGTAGGCCCACAAGTGTGTGGCAGAGAACTTATAGCCCTTTTAGGTTTTGTAAGAATGTACAGCCCATTTTGGAATTCTAATGGAATTTACAACAGCCCATTTATAGTTTGTTAAAAGTAGAGCCCATTTTCTAGCTAGGACAATGATTAATAATTTCAACCAACCGTTGAAGACAGAATTCAATAAAATTTCCCACATTTTGATGAGCTCTGAAATATTTTTATCTTGAAATTTCTAGTTAGATTAAATATAAATTTGTATTACGTAAAAATCTAACGAAACATTGCGCGCGCAACAATGAAAATTTAAGATTTACAAAATCCATAAATAATATTTTATAAACTAATTTCGTGTTTGGTGCATTTTTTTATATTCACTGCCCAGTTTTTATAATTACATCCCATTTATTATTTTTAAAGCCCATTTTCCTGTTAAGCCTAATGCATCCCTCCTAGGAAAGATTTGCAGCCCAGTGGGTATTCCTCAAAAAATTAGTATCTGGGCTGGATATCTAGCCTGGGCTAGACGGGCCACAGCCCGCCCAGTTAATACCCTGCTCTCCTCAATACTGCTCGAGCTGCTTGGTCCCAGCTGTCGGCCGCACCTTGTGCAATTCTCTCGTTTATATTGACTACATAGGTTGACAATGGTGTGGGACCGTGATGTCAGGAAACCAGGAGAAAGCAAAATATATATAGTTGTACATAATAAGGAGGCACTTGCGTACGTACGGCTATGGCCCTAATGGGTCCCTAGTGTCATCCAGTCAAAATAAAGTCATCTCCTGAATCCTCATATTCGTTGACGATGTTAACAATGCTCGGCGCCACGGCGAGCGCAACAACTCGAAGGACAATGGAGAGGGCCTCGCGGGCCCTATGGATGGTCTGATACAGCGCCCGCTACTCATTCAGGAAACCAGGATCATCGGACACCTATGAGCACCTTCGAGAAACTGAGACGGCATGAAACGGTAAGGCCGCGCTTGGGAGCTCTGGTTTATTTCAAGCCTGTATTAAGATACAAGTGTAATTTACTTGTCATCGAAAACAACGCGTAAAATACAGGCGTAATGAAACCGAGGGCCCGAGGTCTGTAAGTAAAACCAGCGGGTTACGCGTGTAATTTGAGAGACCAGTGTATATTTTATGAGCACTGCTATATGGACGACATTACCAGACGATACATGCACGACGTGCATATCATGCCATCCATGGGCAAGGCTGAAACAGCAGCTAACGGCTCGATTAGCAATCGTCCGAGTGTCATTTAGTGTTTTTATCGTTTGTCAAGTACTTTCGATATTTTACTAGTCGAAATCGGCCAACCAAGCGCCTTCTCCCGAGACCATCTACTTTATTTACAAGCGTCAGTTTTACAAGCGGTTTTGGTTGGAAAACGACGATCCAATCACGGCCTAATATCATGAGTTGGTCGGAAGATCATATGGTTTCACGTCTAACCAACCCGACTTGTCGCATAGGCTATGAATGAAACATCAGACGATGAACTTCTTAAGCATGGAAACAACAGAAGAGGATGATCTTCTTAACAAGCAAATCATTGGCATTAGATCGACATGCAAAACAATACGAAGCATTATTCTCAGGAGGCACGGTGAACAGCTCGTGATGCCGCATGCCACAACATTCCAAGCTCAACTTTGCAATCAAACACAAGGCCTGGCATTACATAGACAATATTCAGAACAAACTCTTAACACAGGAATATCTCAGCAGAGTAACTATCCACTTCTAAACTGAACACAGGAATAGGAAAAAACACTCGATGCTTCTGGCTAACATCAATGAGCAAATTTTTACAAGGTTTTCCAATTCCAATATATTAAACTAATGTGTTCTTGCTAACATCAATGATTAAACTTTGACAAGCTTTTCCCATTCAAAATATGTAATGCCTATGATCGTGGAGTCCTGTCGCTTCTTGTTAACATCAATGATTAAACTTTGACAAGCTTTTCCCATTCAAAATATGTAATGCCTATGATCGTGGAGTCCTGTCGCTTCTTGCTAACATCAATGATTAAACTTTGACAAGATTTTCCCATTCAAAATATGTAATGCCTATGACCGTGGAGTCCTGTCGCTTCTTGCTAACATCAATGATTAAACTTTGACAAGATTTTCCCATTCAAAATATGTAATGCCTATGACCGTGGAGGCACTCCACGTGTTGTTAAATTGCCAATGGTCTTTGCAGACTAGTCATGTCACCGGTGTCTAATAATACTCTGTAAAGCTTCTCAGTCATTCCTTCTGTAATGTAGCGCAAACAGTGACTGCTTCTTTCTGCAAAGTGGAACGACCAACTGGACCCAGTAATGCAGTAGTTTGCCTTGGACACATTGGCTCCTTTTGTGCAGTTGAACTAAAATCAAAGTCGGAATAAAACCGTGCAACAAAAGGTATAAGGGAAACAATTACTGAGAAATAAAGGTTGATGACTTGTACTCCCAGAAGAAAAACATCTATTGATCTACCTTATCTTAATGGGAAACAAAGCAGGAGAGTAGAAATTATCAATCAGTGTGATTCATTCATATTAACTGAGACATTATCTTAACAATGCCTTGTTTCAAGATGTATAAAGAACGAGAAAGCAGAAAAGTATCATTCCTAAAACAATGCGACTGATTCATTTTAACAGAGACATTATCTTAACAATACCTTGGTTAACCATGTAGAAAGAACTACAAAGCAGGATAGTACCATCTGTAAAACACTGTAAGTCTGTAACTGATATATAATAACAGATACATTATCTGAACAATACATTTCTTAAACATGTACTCCGGCCGATCCCTAACAGAAATGGTACTCCTTCCGGTCCCTAACAAGTGTGTTCAGTTTTGAACTAAGATTCAGTAGTTAATTCGGAGGAAGGTCGGTACTGACCATTCAGGACCAAGATTGGAAACAACTTGTGAGGAAGATCTCATAGAGATCTCAACACATATATGGAAATCTGGTCTCATTTTGTGCAGTTCCACCAAAATTAAGCGAAGCAAAATGTCACAATAGCAACAAGTTGAAAAGATATCCCTGTTTTAAGAGAGGCAAAAAAGGAATCAATTACTGGCTAATAAAGGAGGATGAGACATGCGGCCACAAAAATGGTAATCCTGCCAATCACTAACAAGTGTTGCAGTTTTGAAATAAGATTCAGTAGTTAATTCGGAGAGTGGCATCAATTACTTGCTTATAAAGGGGGTGATGCTGAATTTGTTGTAACAAAGCAACACGCATCATGTCTGGGTTGGTCCCATTTTTGTGCACTACTTAATGGGAAAAGACATCAATACAATAGCTTTAATTCATCATTTATTTAAAACAGTACCAATACAAGTAGCACAACATCTCAAAGCACACTGCACAATCATGTGGATGAAGGCCTATACTGACCTTTCATGAGACGACCAAGATAAAATACGAATCTACAAACACGAATAGGAAATCCAATCAAGTTTTGTGCAGTTGCACTGAAATCAAGCAAAGTTGCCGGTGTGACATTTAAGTTTTCTACAGCAACAAGTTGAATAGATATCCCTATTTTGAGAGGCAAAAAAGAAAACAATTACTGGCCAATAAAGGAGGATGAAACATGCGGCCACAAAAAGAAGCATCTACCTTATCTTGATGGAAAACAAAGTATAGGACAGTAGCATTTCTAAAACGGTTGCATTGATTCATATTAACAAAAAATTCTCTTAAAACAGATCAGTAGTTAATTCTGAGAGTGGCATCAATTACTGGCTTATAAAGGGGGTGATGCTGAATTTGTTGTAACAAAGCAACAAGCATCATGTCTGGGTTGGTCCCATTTTTGTTCACTACTTAATGGGAAAAGACAGCAATACAATAGCTTCAATTCATCATTCATTTAAAACAGTTGCATTGATTCATATTAACAGAGACATTCTCTTGAAACAACATTCGTTAAAAAATGTAATTTACTTTTAACAGTGGCATTGCTTCAATTTTCCGGCGGCATTCCTAGATTAACAACAGCAAAATAGTTGCATGGGACATGCCAGCACCATGTGCGTCCACACGTATAAATGGGTGATGCAGAGTATGTAGCCAAGCAGCATATATGCGCTGGTCCCATATTTGTTATCTTTGAACCTTCTTCCTACGTGAGGGCAGCAAATCTAGTCGTGCACAAACTTCCCGACCCCCCAGTTTCTTTCCCTTTTCAACAAAGAGATCGGTTCCTTACAGATGTGTGTATTGGGTTACCCCCTTTTTCCCTTTTCGACCTACAAAGCGGCTGGATAGCCAGTCTATACTACTTTCCACCCCTCCTTTCCTCATTGAACCACGTCCTAGATTCTTGCTCTAGCCCAGCGAAACCTTCTTTCCTCTTTGAACCAAGACCTAGATTCGACTACGGATTGAAAAAGATCCACATGCAGCTAGAGCAACGACGGTTTCAAAAAACTTATAACTTAGGGTCGTCGGGATGTGGCAAGGCATGCGGCGGGAGGCCGGATCTGCCCACACTATGTACGGCAGCGAGGAAGAAGGGGTCGGTGGCCCTCCCGCACAGGCGTTGGGTGAAAGAGAACAGCGCAGCCGGCAGTGGATTGCCTCCCTCGCCGAAGGCGATAGAGTGAATGTTGCACCTCCTCCCCTTCCCGGTGCGACGGGATACGGATGCCTCCTTCACCAGCTGTGAGGGGGGGAGAGAGATAAGAGGCCAACGCAGTCTTGTTTAGATCTGGTGAAGAGAGGGTGAGAGACTGTGAATATAGCAAACCCTAGGAAATGAACGCTGAGCCTCCAGCGTGTAACATATATGTAGTGTGGCGAGCATGTGGAGAGTGCAAACCCTAGAGAACAAGAACTGAGGCTCCCGCTTATATATCTCCATCTCCAATCACATTTGTCCAACTGGCACATTATTTAGGTTGTTAATTATATACACAGCAATATTAACGTACACCATCTCTTGTTTGCGCACGTCTAGACCGCTGCCACGGCTGGTCCTGACCAACCCGAACCCTCTTCATCCTCCTATCCCGAGGGCGGAGTACTTCTCATTAGGCCAGTTTAGCAAACCAAACTCTAGTGGCTTTGAGAGAGAAATTAGGCTCCCCGGCTAGTGACCGCACACTCGTGTCGAAAAAAGGAGTGATAAATAATAATAATAAAACTTTGCAACGACTAAGAAGAAGAACACTTATTATAAAATAGCTCAAATAAACTTAAGAGCCCCCAAGTGACTTGGGTAGAAGAATGATTGCATGTACCGAAGGACTTATATCATATCTATGTTCAACCGAACTTTAAACGCGTCTTAACCGACCGTCAGCTTCTCCCTCTTCGGTCAAGGACCGAAAAGTGGTATGTACTCCATCGGTTGAGAATATCGACGGTGTTTCCAATAACCAGGCAATCAGGCCATAAGGCTGTAACAGACAAAGCGCACTCAAGGAACTTATGCTATATTATCGTGAAGTGTAAGAAGCGTCTTCGAAGAAAATAGTACCCCCACAGATACCTTTCTTCAGTGCTCATTGTTATTATGTGACTTGTGCAATAGATTTTTTTGTACTCATGAGTTCCGTTGTGTGCCGACCATCATTGAAAACTATAAGAGCGTTAGCTTTTGGCTTCACCCAGTCTGAGGTCTGGCTCGGGCGACCCGATCGTGACAATCGCAGAGGTGCTCCCTTTACTCCCTAGCCGAACAATCAGGAACGTAGGGGTAAACACAGGAGCGAGGCAACCCAGCTTGCGAATCGCTTAAGTCAATATGGTGCATATGGTGGCGTAATACACGAACAAGGAATGAAGCCATACATGTATAATCATATGCAAGTGGAAAAGCTTCATGAAGGAAGCCCCCAAATGAATTGGGTATTTGAATTTATGCGTCACAAACAAAGTTTGGACAAGGAAATTTTTTACAAGCAAATTTTTTCCAAAAAAGTATAATGCTTGGTCGAACCGAACACAAGTTAGAAATTAAAGCTTTGAACATGAAAGCGACTTAGCTGGTTAATGTGTTCGGTATTGATGACGTGGTCCGAGCTTGATGCGGGGCAAGGTTCCATACCCCAAGCTGGTCCCGAGGTGGCGGAGCGGAGAGCTCGACACGCCGAACTGGTGACATAGCACGGTCAATGCAGACCGGCAGAGTGACGCCGAAGTCCCCGGATCATTTTCCTGTGCACAAAAAATAGTGCAAACCGGAGATAATAGTAGTAATGATAATTAAAAAATGTTGCATAATAAATATTTTATGCAAAGTGAGGAATAGAAGAAATATGGCCTGGCGCCGAAGTCAATGTGGATGTAGGGCATCGGCGTGATGTAGTAAAGGCGTGGCAAAGCCTAAATTCACAGGTCGATCCGAGCTCCGGATGTGGCGTTCGCTGGACTATGTACGGAAACTGATCGAACCACCACGCGACCGTCGTTAACGCAGTCACCATTTGATAGACCTGTGTACATATCATGGACAAACAAGAGTAATAATTCCTTGGAAAAAATGAACCCAAACAAGCAAAAAATACTGGGATTAGTAGCACCTGGTTTATTTGTTGTAGCAAGCCGAAGGAAGGTGATTCCCAAAATTGGGACTCGCTCCGCTGTAAGGCCCTCGATGCGGCTATATCTACCACGTGTCGAAGCACAACTTAGAGGCATAACCGCATTGAAAGCAATGTCGCAAGTGAGGTAATCTTCACACTACCCATGCAATACATAAGGGAAAGAGATACATAGTTGGCTTACAATCGCCACTTCACACAATTACATGAATAAAGCATTACATCATCCAGATACAATCAAGATCCCACTACGGAACGAAAATAAAAGAAGAACCCCAAATGCGACAGGGTCCCCGATCGACCCCAACTGGGTTCCACTAATGATCAACTAGAATGAAAACAACACAAAGGACAAGATCTTCATCGAGCTCCTCCTTGAGCTTGGTTGCGTCATCTGCACGGTTCAACGGCACCTGCAAGCTGGTTTTGGAAGTATCTGTGAGCCACGGGGACTCAGCAATCTCACACCCTCGTGATCAAGACTATTTAAGCTTATGGGTAAGGTAAAAGGTATGAGGTGGAGCTGCAGCAAGCGACTAGCATATATGGTGGCTAACATACGCAAATGAGAGCGAGAAGAGAAGGCAAAGCACATTCGAGAAAGTATGATCAAGAAGTGATCCTAAAACAACCTACGTCAAGCATAACTCCAACACCGTGTTCACTTCCCGGACTCCGCCGGAAAGAGACCATCACGGTTACACACGCGGTTGATGCATTTTAATTAAGGTCAACTTTAGGTTTTCTACAACCGGACATTAACAAATTCCCATCTGCCCATAACCGCGGGCACGGATTTCAAAAGTTCAAATCCCTGCAGGGGTGTCCCAACTTAGCCCATGACAAGCTCTCACGGTCAACGAAGGATATTCCTTCTAGCGGGAAGACCCGATCAGACTCGGAATCCCGGTTACAAGACATTTCGACAAGGTAAAACTAAACCAGCAACACCGCCCGAATGTGCTGACAAATCCCGATAGGAGCTGCACATATCTCTTTCTCAGGGAACACCGGATTGTCTAAACTTCCGGTAGGCCAGCCCGAGTTGCCCCTGGTGGCCACCGGCGGCTGACAAGTTGGACCAACACTCAGAGGAGCACTTGCCCGGGGGTTTAAAATAATGATGACCCTTGGGCGCGCGACCCCCAAGGGAAAAGAAAAGGCTAGGTGGCGAATGGTAAAACCAATGTTGGGCATTGCTGGAAGAGTTTTATTCAGGGCAAACTGTCAAGGGGTTCCCATTATTACCCAACCGCGCAAGGAACGCAAAATCCGGGAACGTAACACCTATATGACGGAAACTAGGGCGGCAAGAGTGGAACAAAACACCAGGCATAAGGCCGAGCCTTCCACCCTTTACCAAGTATATAGATGCGTTAATTAAATAATATATATTGTGATATCCCAACAAGTAAACATGTTCCAACAAGGAACAACATCTCCCTGTTCCAACAAGGAACAAACTTCAATCTTCACCTGCAACTAACAACGCTATAAGAGGGGCTGAGCAAAGCGGTAACATAGCCAAACAACGGTTGCTAGGACAAGGTGGGTTAGAGGCTTGGTTCAACAATATGGGAGGCATGATAAGCAAGTGGTAGGTATCGCAGCATAGGCATAGCAAAAGAGCGAGCAACTAGCAAGCAAAGATAGAAGTGATTTCGAGGGTATGGTCATCTTGCCTAAAATCCCGCAAGGAAGAAAAATGGGTCCATGAAGAAGACAAACGGACGTAGACGAATGGGTCCTCACAAACGCGATGTTACCGGAACCAACCCGAAGAAGCAAACACCGGAAAGAAGCACACAACATAGTAAACAACCAACACATTAACATGATATGATATGCGGGATGCGGGATGCGATGCATATGCATGATTTGCAAAGGAAAGATGGAACCTGGCCTCAACTTGGAAATCCAAGAGTGCCAGTGGAAAGAGTAGATGATTTCGGTTGAAATCAATATAAAGAACGCCGGAATCGGATGCACGGTTTGGAAATGGCAAGCAAAACAAATATGGCATCGGTCTGCGATAAACAGCAAGTAGCCATCTAAATTCATCAACATAATTATGCTACAGCACTTAAACATGGCAACAAAATACATGGCAGGGATCCACTCATAATGCTTGCCAAAAGATGAACACTGAGCTCCGGTCAATTCATCCATTAACAGGTTCAAACAAGCATGGCAAAAGTGCAATTGCTAAACAGGTTTTAGACTTAGTGAAACTAACACTTGTCTGGAATTTCAGATCAGGTAGCACACTTCGGAGCATGAAAACTACATGCTACAGGACCTGAACATGGCAAGGTAAAGCATGGCATGGATCTACTCAAAGAGCTTAACAAAAGTCCCTTAGTGACCTTGAGCCAAAAGGGATCAGAAAATACATTTCCAAGCATGTGAACATGGCAAAAACATAATCAGGGTCTCAGACTTAGTGAAAAACTGGAGCATGCAAAACAGATATCAAGTAGGCATGTTTACGAGCTCGATGCACTCACTACAAAGCATGTCATGACAATCTAAGCATACACCCATCAAGAATACACATTAGAAAAGCTAGACATGGCAAGAACAATAACATAGCATGCACGGATCAACTACAACATCCTCGGTAAAATCGCTAACAAGTAGACAATTTGCCCAGATACACGAAATGACAAAAGTAGAGCTCGATTGACTCAAGCTAGGGTGCTCCATAATTGCAAACAAAGACATGGATGGATAGAGCACTACAAGATTAACAAATCATCCTTACTGATCATCCTCAAAAGAGGCACGGATCACTAGGAAACAACATGAACATATGGCATATTGAGATAAACAGATCAAGGACTTAGTGGAAATGCTAAGTCCCTGAAATCAGCATTAACAAACCTCCACTTTGCAAGCTTGTGCTAGTCACCACACACATCACAAAAATACATGGGTTGCACCTCTGGAAAGATGGCAAAACATATAACAAAACACATGTAGAGCTCAGGGGCATATCATGCACACATTAATCATGGCAAAAATGACAAATAGCTATTTGGTGCAGCACATCTGACAATTATCTCAAATAGCATTCTTCCAACAGCATTTCGGGCATCAAGATGAACTCAAATTAAAATGATGCAATGGGATGAAATGATGTGCTCTCTGAGTCGAACATTTTGATATGCTATATGCCCAAAAGGGATCTACGATGCAAAGTTACGATGCGATGAACATGGGCATATGAAACATGGAAAACTCGGGGAATTAGTGAAATTTTAACCTCTCCGGGAAAAGTCAACAGGCGGACGAGGAGATCCGGGACGGGGTGATTCCGGATCGGGACGAAGCCGTTTGGATCGGGGGAGTGGTGGATCTCATCCCACTCCCTGATCGGATCTGGCCGGAGCAGAGGACGACGCCGGCGAGGTCGGCGCGCGGTGGCCGGAGCCTGCCGCGGCGAGGCGAGGTGGCGGCGCGGGTTGCCGGCTGGTGGGAGGAGCAGGACGGAGGCGGCTGCCGGAGATGGCGCAGGCGGCGGCGCTCGGCGTCACAGGCGGCGGCGACGGCGATGGTTGGTGGCGGCGGGGTGCGGCGAGCGAAGTCCGGCGCGGTCGGCGGCGATGGCCGGTGGAGGAGGCGGCGACGAGGCGCGGCGGTGGCCGGCGCAGGTGGCAGGCGGCGGGGCTCTCGGGCGACGGCGGGCGAAGCGGGCCGCGGGGGCCGAAGGCGGGCCCGGCGGGCCGGCGGCGCGGGGGTGTTGAACGCGCTAATGGGGTGGCGACACATGGCGGCGGCGGGGCAAGTCGGACACGTCCGGCCCGAATCGGACATGTCCGGCGGCGAGAGGTGGGAGGAGACTAGGTTAGGGTTGGAAATGACCCGAAATTTCGGGGAGGGACCTATTTATAGAGGTAGGAGGAGCTAGGAAGCTCCAAATGGAGTGCGGTTTTGGGCCACGCGATCGTGATCGAACGCTCTAGATGATGGAGAGGATTTTGGTGGGTTTTGGGCCAAAATGGAGGGGTGTTGGGCTGCAACACACACGAGGCCTTTTCGGTCCCTCGGTTAACCGTTGGAGTATCAAACGAAGTCCAAATGGTACGAAACTTGGCAGGCGGTCTACCGGTAGTAAACCAAGGCCGCTTGGCAAGTCTCGGTCCAATCCGGAAATGTTTAATCCCCACACACGAGAAGAAGGTAGAAATGACCACCGGAGGAGAACGGAGCGCCGGAATGCAAAACGGACAATGGGGAAAATGCTCGGATGCATGAGACGAACACGTATGCAAATCAAATGCACATGATGACATGATATGCAATGCATGACACACAAGCAATGACAAGGCAACAACAGCGAATAACTGGACGACACCTGGCACATCGGTCTCGGGGCGTTACATCCGCACACCCATTGCCTGATGGGCGATAAAACGCCGGCATGGCAATGCTGGTAAAGGTTGACTCGCCGAAGCAAAGCCCTCGGCCCAGCTAACGTGATGGAGCTGGTCGGCTAGTGACGCCGAAGTGTCTAGAGTAGGTTGATGAAGAGATGGCGAAGCCCCCGGTCCAGCCGAGATGTCGAAGCCTCGATGTCAGCCGATGATGGAGAGGGTTTTGGTGGGTTTTGGGCCAAAATGGAGGGGTGTTGGGCTGCAACACATACGAGGCCTTTTCGGTCCCTCGGTTAACCGTTGGAGTATCAAACGAAGTCCAAATGGTACGAAACTTGGCAGGCGGTCTACCGGTAGTAAACCAAGGCCGCTTGGCAAGTCTCGGTCCAATCCGGAAATGTTTAATCCCCACACACGAGAAGAAGGTAGAAATGACCACCGGAGGAGAACGGAGCGCCGGAATGCAAAACGGACAACGGGGAAAATGCTCGGATGCATGAGACGAACACGTATGCAAATCAAATGCACATGATGACATGGTATTCAATGCATGACATGCAAGCAATGACAAGGCAACAACAGTGAATAACTGGACGACACCTGGCACATCGGTCTCAGGGCGTTACAACACTCCACCACTACAAGAGGATCTCGTCCCGTGATCTAGAATGGCACCGGAGGGAAAACGGAAGAGATAGAGGAGAGGTAAAGCTAAGTTGCTCCTTTGAC
Source organism: Triticum monococcum (assembly GCA_034509565.1). Taxonomy (NCBI): domain Eukaryota; kingdom Viridiplantae; phylum Streptophyta; class Magnoliopsida; order Poales; family Poaceae; genus Triticum; species Triticum monococcum. The sequence continues at coordinate 151,846,520 of CM067843.1, read as the reverse complement.
AAACGAGTGAAACCAAAGAACCTTGCGAGGTTGAGCAAAAGACAGAAAGAAAGCCACGGAGATGAACGAAGTTGAAAACACTCCGTTAGGAAAAAGGAACAAGGAAGAACAACTTCGGGCAGCACTCCGATTGAACAGAAAAAGGAATTAAATAAGAACTTGATAAGATGAGAGGATACTTGATGAAATGAACAACACACTACCTCCGTAACTATTGAATCAATGGAACAAGGGGTAAGAAAGATCTCGGACAGCACCCCGGTTTAAAAGAGATGAAAAAAATAGATAACATGAAAGAGCTTGAGAAAAAGGGACACAATACTCCGGTTAAAAGGATAAGCACGATCAAAACATGGTCTTTGCCAAAACGAGATTATGGGTTGAAAAGCGCAACATGACAAGGCCTCCGGAACAAAAGTAAGAATGGAATGAAGTGAACGAAGGGAAACAAGGTCTTGAGGGAGCATGCTTACCACAAATGCTAGAACGGAGTTGTTGGAAAACCAACAACGAAAAGAATAAGCTTGATATGGTCTTATGGAATACAACTCAAATTATGAGGTGTCAACCTGCCACTCACGGGAAGCAGAATTGGATTGATAGCAACAAGGAGACAAGAAACTATATCGCGCCGGAAAAAGGATAAATGAAGAAATTGGGTCATTTATAAGCACCATAATTAGCAACAATCCTAAGAGAAGGCTTTAGGTGAAAAATAAACCCAAGATAACTCCAAAGAAGGGATTGATGGATTTAAAATACCTCATTCTTAACAACATGTGAATCATGAGACATGAACTCAAATTATCAAGAATGACATAATACCACCTCGAATGATATGGCTGAAAGAATTGCACTTTAAAATGCAAGATAAAGAATACTTGAGCTCCTCTGAAGAGAATCTCGATGAACACTTTGAGAAGGAATTAAATCCTTGGTGAACCATCATGTAGATCCTCCATGAAGAATTCCGTTAAACAAAAGGATGATCAAACGGAAGGAAAAAGAAGTTGAAAACACAAGGTGAATCCTTGTAAAGATTTTTGATAGATCTCCGTGATTACATAATTGCGAGAGCTTGGAACTTCGGGAAAGAAAGATGAGCACTTGAAACCAAGAATAAGTATGATGAACCACTCCGGAAAAACAGGAATTGAATAAACTCGATGACACAAGAATAAGAATTACATTATGCGTATCCTTCACCAATTAAAATTGATGACAAGCAATGAAATTGGCATACTACTTATTCTCATAGAAAGGATTAAGATAGATATAGCGTCAACTTGAGAATGCCTTCAACGAAACCCCGGTAGAATTTGAAAACACGAATGAATTGATGAGGAAGAGAAATCTTGAAAGAACCACCATAAGAACTAAAATGAACGAAGAAAAGATAAAGAAAAACCGGGAAGAATTAGAAAATGAACAGAGATTGAGAGGATTTAGATACATGAGAACGAAGAGATCACGAGCCGATTAAAGATCACCAGAAGGAAGCACCGGTAAAATAGGAGAATGATAACTGACAGCTGAGAATGAATAAACCTGAATTGCTGGACTCCGGATAACAAACTGAGAAGACTTTTGAATTGCTCCGGATAGGTGAAAAGAATACTCACGATCAAAACAATTATGAGAGGATGGCAACAAGCTAGCACCACGAGTCTCTGAGAGAACGAATAAGATATGGAGGAAAAACTCTTCTTCATTCTTCAAATGTTGAGAATGACGACGAGAAACACCACCAAGAATTATTTAGACACTCCCGAAGAATCAAAACGAAGAGGTTGAGCCAACGATGAAAAGAATTTGAAAGATCTTGGAGAAATACATTTAACTGATGATAATTCATTCTTACGTCAAACTTTGAAAAGAAATTTGAGGATATCTCCGGGAAAATAAGAAGAGTCAGGTAAGATCCTGGGAAAAGACCTGTGGGTTAGGGCCCACTCAAAAGAAAACACCGTTGAACGATTTACAAGAGAGAAATCACCGGTTAAATTAAATGGCTTGAATAAGATAGCATTCCTCAAAGATCTTGAAAGAATGAAAATAAACTCCAACATCTTCTGAGGTAACTTCAGCACTCTGGAACAATAGAATAGCGAGTGGTGAAAAATTGTGAGGTGCACCGGCATGAGAAGGTATTTGAAACGATGAAAAAGGATATGACCAACACCAAAGCTTGATTTGAATCCACCGGAGAAGAAAACGAGTGAAGAGTGACGAACTTGAAGCTTCGTTAGCATCTTCTGAGAATCAACGGATACGAACATTGACGGAAAAGAATGGAGAGATTTCCCATCAATAAAAGGACGCTTGAATAAGAAATATGAGTCGTTGACAAAAAAGGGTGGGAGGGAGGGAAAACAAAGGCAACTTGGAGATGGATGAAACAAACACCGTTGAGAAGAACTAATACTTGATCTTGCGGTTGTTGAAATGATCGGATCCACTTGAAGAGAAACATGCTGGTGAAAAGAAATTGAAATGACAAACTCGATGATCAAGAAGGAGTAGTATTCAGATCGAAGTATGAGAACACCGCTCAGGAAAGGTATGGGATCAACATTTGACTTCGAAGCAACTCGAATACCACAACTCAAAACAAAAACAAAGGATTGGCTTGCAGAATAAGCCAGAACAAACATATGATAGAGATTTCGTCCGAAGTATTCGTGGTGGGGCCTACACGGGCTCGATTGTACAGCACCATCATGTACAAGGCAGTGCATAGGACATACGAAGCGTCCCCGAGTCGGCATAGCCAAGGACTCTTTAAGACACAAGGAGACCACTGTAAAACCGACCGTGAATAGGCGGACCACTAGACGTCGAACCCCAATTTCATATCATACATCTGTCGAAAAGATATCCTAAGAGCTACTTGAATTCCCACTTATAAACTCCCGAAATTTTCCCAGTTATGCAATCAGGTGTTGGGGATACAGGGGAAGCATAATATCTCACCCAAAACTAGCAAATCCTACATCCAGTTGTATCCATCCTTCAACACATAACCAAGAAACCTTCAGAAATCATCTACCTCAACCTTCGAAAAGCATCCGTTACACGAGTTATGGCAATACTCCCGAACTCCCGCCCAGTACTGGGTGGCGTCGAGGTTATCTCACCAACAACTGCATAAAAGAGATTTTCGATGTCGGCGTACTAAACTCAGGTATTCCAGAACTGCAACGATAAAATTGTGACGACAACACCTCGGAGCTCAACTCCCCAGGACACTGGCACAACCCCTAAATGACAGGAGGCACCAAGAACAATGTTCTCGTCACAAATCCATCGGAACGATTCCAAGATACCCGCTTGATCCTAAAATTTTTTTAGTGAAATTTGAGAAGAGAAGAGTCAAAACTCTACATCAGGATGCCTTACCAGAGCGATGAAGGGACTGGGGAGTAAAAAGAATTCCTAAATGACTCAAAAACATTTTTCTAGACTCAACAACGGCTGCTAAAAACAATCAAGCAGTGGGGGCTCCTAAGGTCGGGGAAGGCTCTAATACCAACTTGTAACACCCTCGATGCGGCTATATCTCCCACGTGTCGAAGCACGACTTAGAGGCATAACCGCATTGAAAGCAATGTCGCAAGTGAGGTAATCTTCACACTACCCATGTAATACATAAGGGAAAGAGATACATAGTTGGCTTACGATCGCCACTTCACACAATTACATGAATAAGGCATTACATCATCCAGATACAATCAAGGTCCGACTACGGAACCAAAATAAAAGAAGAACCCCAAATGCGACAGGGTCCCCGATCGACCCTAACTGGGATCCACTACTGATCAACTAGAACGAAAACAACACAAAGGACAAGATCTTCATCGAGCTCCTCCTTGAGCTTGGTTGCGTCATCTGCACGGTTCAACGGCACCTGCAAGCTGGTTTTGGAAGTATCTGTGAGCCACAGGGACTTAGCAATCTCACACCCTCACGATCAAGACTATTTAAGCTTATGGGTAAGGTAAAAGGTATGAGGTGGAGCTGCAGCAAGCGACTAGCATATATGGTGGCTAACATACGCAAATGAGAGCGAGAAGAGAAGGCAAAGCACATTCGAGAAAGTATGATCAAGAAGTGATCCTAAAACAACCTACGTCAAGCATAACTCCAACACCGTGTTCACTTCCCGGACTCCGGCGGAAAGAGACCATCATGGTTACACATGCGGTTGATGCATTTAAATTAAGGTCAACTTCAGGTTTTCTACAACCGGACATTAACAAATTCCCATCTGCCCATAACCGCGGGCACGGCTTTCGAAAGTTCAAATCCCTACAGGGGTGTCCCAACTTAGCCCATGACAAGCTCTCACGGTCAACGAAGGATATTCCTTCTAGCGGGAAGACCCGATCAGACTCGGAATCCCGGTTACAAGACATTTCGACAAGGTAAGACTAAACCAGCCACACCGCCCGAATGTGCCGACAAATCCCGATAGGAGCTGCACATATCTCTTTCTCAGGGCACACCGGATTTTCTAAACTTCCGGTAGGCCAGCCCAGAGTTGCCCCTGGTGGCCACCGGCGGCTGACAAGTTGGACGAACACTCAAAGGAGCACTTGCCTGGGGGTTTAAAATAATGATGACCCTTGGGCGCGCGACCCCCAAGGGAAAAGAAAAGGCTAGGTGGAGAATGGTAAAACCAATGTTGGGCATTGCTGGAAGAGTTTGTTTCAAGGCGAACTGTCAAGGGGTTCCCATTATTACCCAACCGCGTAAGGAACGCAAAATCCGGGAACGTAACACCGATATGACGGAAACTAGGGCGGCAAGAGTGGAACAAAACACCAGGCATAAGGCCGAGCCTTCCACCCTTTACCAAGTATATAGATGCGTTAATTAAATAATATATATTGTGATATCCCAACAAGTAAACATGTTCCAACAAGGAACAACATCTCCCTGTGCCAACAAGGAACAAACTTCAATCTTCACCTGCAACTAACAATGCTATAAGACGGGCTGAGCAAAGCGGTAACATAGCCAAACAACGGTTTGCTGGGACAAGGTGGGTTAGAGGCTTGGTTCAACAATATGGGAGGCATGATAAGCAAGTGGTAGGTATCGCAGCATAGGCATAGCAAAAGAGCGAGCAACTAGCAAGCAAAGATAGAAGTGATTTCGAGGGTATGGTCATCTTGCCTGAAATCCCACAAGGAAGAAAAATGGGTCCATGAAGAAGATAAATGGACGTAGACAAATGGCTCCTCACAAACGCGACGTTACCAGAACCAACCCGAAGAAGCAAACACCGGAAAGAAGCACACAACATAGTAAACAACGAACACATGAACATGATATGATATGCGGGATGCGGTATGCGATGCATATGCATGATTTGCAAAGGAAAGATGGAACCTGGCCTCAACTTGGAAATCCAAGAGTGCCACTGGAAAGAATAGATGATTTCGGTTGAAATCAATATAAAGAACGGCGGAATCGAATGCACGGTTTGGAAATGGCAAGCAAAACAAATATGGCGTCGGTCTGCGATAAACAGCAAGTAGCCATCTAAATGCATCAAGATAATTATGCTACAACACTTAAACATCGAAACAAAATACATGGCAGGGATCCACTCATAATGCTTTACAAAAGATGAACACTGAGCTACGGCCAATTCATCCATTAACAGGTTCAAACAAGCATGGCAAAAGTGCAATTGCTAAACAGGTTTCAGACTTAGTGAAATTAACACTTGTCTGGAATTTCAGATCAGGTAGCACACTTTGGAGCATGAAAACTACATGCTATGGGACCTGAACATGGCAAGGTAAAGCATGGCATGGAGCTACTCAAAGAGCTTAACAAAAGTCCCTTAGTGACCTTGAGCCAAAAGGGATCAGGAAATACATTTGCAAGCATGTGAACATGGCAAAAACATAATCAGACTCTCAGACTTAGTGAAAAACTGGAGCATGCAAAACAGATATCAAGTAGGCATGTTTACGAGCTCGATGCACTCACTACAGAGCATGTCATGACAATCTAAGCATACACCCATCAAGAATACACATTATAAAAGATAGACATGGCAAGAACAATAACATAGCATGCACGGATCAACTACAACATCCTCGGCAAAATCGCTAACAAGTAGACAATCTGCCCAGATACACGAAATGACAAAAGTAGAGCTCGATTGCCTCAAGCTAGGGTGCTCCATAATTGCAAACAAAGACATGGATGGATAGAGCACTACAAGATTAACAAATCATCCTTACTGATCATCCTCAAAAGGGGCACAGATCACTAGGAAACAACATGAATATATGGCATATTGAGATAAGCAGATCAAGGACTTAGTGGAAATGCAAAGTCCCTGAAATCAGCATTAACAAATGCTCCACTTTGCAAGCTTGTGCTAGTCACCACACACATCACAAAAATACATGGGTTGCACCTCCTGAAAGATGGCAAAACATATAACAAAACACATGTAGAGCTCAGGGGCATATCATGCACACATTAATCATGGCAAAAATGACAAATAGCTATTTGGTGCAGCAGATCTGACAATTAACTCAAATAGCATTCTTCCAACAGCATTTCGGGCATCAAGATGAACTCAAATGAAAATGATGCAATGGGATGAAATGATGTGCTCTCTGAGACGAACATTTTGGTATGCTATATGCCCAAAAGGGATCTACGATGCAAAGTTACGATGCGATGAACATGGGCATATGAAACATGGAAAACTCGGGGACTTAGTGAAATTTTAACCTCTCCGGGAAAAGTCAACGGGTGGACGAGGAGATCCGGGACGGGGTGGTTCCGGATCGGGACGAAGCCGTTTGGATCGGGGGAGTGGTGGATCTCATCCCACTCCCCGATAGGATCTGGCCGGAGCGGAGGACGACGCCGGCGAGGTCGGCGCGCGGTGGCCGGAGCCTGCCGCGGCGAGGCGAGGTGGCGGCGTGGGTCGCCGGCCGGTGGGAGGAGCAGGAGGGAGGCGGCGGCCGGAGATGGCGCAGGTGGCGGCGCTCGGCGTCACAGGCGGCGGCGACGGCGATGGTTGGTGGCGGCGGGGCGCGGCGAGCGAAGTCCGGCGCGGTCGGCGGCGATGGCCGGTGGAGGAGGCGGCGGCGAGGCGCTGCGGTGGCCGGCGTAGGTGGCGGGCGGCGGAGCTCTCGGGCGACGACGGGCGAAGCGGGCCGCGGGGGCCGGAGGCGGGCCCGGCGGGCCGGCGGCGCGGGGGCGGCGGATGCGCCAATAGTGCGGCGACACGTGGCGGCGGTGGGGCAAGTCGGACACGTCCGGCCCGAATCGGACGTGTCCGGCGGCGAGAGGTGGGAGGAGACTAGGTTAGGGTTGGAAATGACCCGAAATTTTGGGGAGGGACCTTTTTATAGAGGTAGGAGGAGCTAGGAAGCTCCAAATGGAGTGCGGTTTTCGGCCACGCGATCGTGATCGAACGCTCTACATGATGGAGAGGGTTTTGGTGGGTTTTGGGCCAAAATGGAGGGGTGTTGGGCTGCAACACATACGAGGCCTTTTCGGTCCCTCGGTTAACCGTTGGAGTATCAAACGAAGTCCAAATGGTACGAAACTTGGCAGGCGGTCTACCGGTAGTAAACCAAGGCCGTGTGCCAAGTCTCGGTCCAATCCGGAAATGTTTAATCCCCACACACGAGAAGAAGGTAGAAATGACCACCGGAGGAGAACGGAGCGCCGGAATGCAAAACGGACAACGGGGAAAATGCTCGGATGCATGAGACGAACACGTATGCAAATCAAATGCACATGATGACATGATATGCAATGCATGACACACAAGCAATGACAAGGCAACAACAGCGAATAACTGGACGACACCTGGCACATCGGTCTCGGGGCGTTACATCCGCACACCCATTGCCTGATGGGCGATAAAACGCCGGCATGGCAATGCTGGTAAAGGTTGACTCGCCGAAGCAAAGCCCTCGGCCCAGCTAACGTGATGGAGTTGGTCGGCTAGTGACGCCGAAGTGTCTAGAGTAGGTTGATGAAGAGATGGCGAAGCCCCCGGTCCAGCCGAGATGTCGAAGCCTCGACGTCAGCCGATGAGTCGAAGTAGGTCGATGTGATGGACACTAGCTTAATGCAGGTCCTGTCGATGCAGGTCGTGATGTGGTCGATGCCGGCTTGATGAAGCGACCGTGCGGCGATGCCGGTAGCCCGCTCTGTGTAATCCGTGGGGCGGCGATGTTGATGATGATTTATCCTTCACGATGTCGAACACTTATTCGGCTTGCTGAGATGATGATCCGAAGAAGTTGAGCTCGGCTAAAGTGACGACGTGTCTAGCGCAGGTCGGCAGCCATGGAGTAATATTGCCGGACTGGTTTGACACCAGCATGATGTTGAAGATCATGTTCAAAAGATCTTAAAGTTAGTGGGATGTGTTAGGAAACAAAACACAATAACCCATACAAAACTTCCTTCAAAAGGGATGTCCGAAATCCCGTTCATAAAAAAGATGAATTTGGGTTGAATTCGTTTTCACGCAGAAAACAGATCCGAAAAGTGATGCACTAATCGGAAGGTTCCCGGAGTTTGGACGGTCGGATCGAGCTGAACTTTTGAGAGGTGGTAGATATAGGAATTCTGCAGCCGATCAACGGTTGGATCTTCCAAAGGACGTCCGAGCTAGAAGCTGGACACCACGCCCTAAACTCATCCAAATTCCCATCCAGATTTGACATGGCTCCGGTATATCGTGGATTGCCGGAGATTCCTCCGTCGGAATTCGACGAAATTTTCCAGGGTTGTTATAGACTCAATTCCGCACAATTCCACTAAAGCGATCGTCAAAGCGATACTCGAGGAGGTGGTGGCGGTAGATACGAGTTCGCTGTCCAAAAAAAACAGCACGGTCGCTTGAGGGCAATGTTGACGTTGAGCCCCCAAGCTCCATAGATGATTCCTCCGTGATCTTGATAGAGATCGGAGTTGATGTTTGATGAAGGCCCTCGTCCGAACATGGTGATCCGAACACGGGGCATAATTCTTGGTCAAACCAAGGTGACCAGTCGAACTGGTGACGAAGACGCCGAAGTCACAGTTGATCTGCAAGCGAGCCATCGATCCTTTTGTCGATCACATAGCGGAACTCTCAATGAAAGCACCAATGTCGGTGTCAAAACCGGCGGATCTCGGGTTGGGGGTCCCGAACTGTGTGTCTAGGCAGGATGGTAACAGGAGACAAGGGACACGAAGTTTTACCCAGGTTCGGGCCCTCTTGATGGAGGTAAAACCCTACGTCCTGCTTGATTAATATTGATGATATGGGTAGTATAAGAGTAGATCTACCACGAGATCGGAGAGGCTAAACCTAAAAAGCTTGCCTATGGTATGATTGCTGTTCTGTATGTTCTATCGACTAGCCTAGCCCTGGTTTATATAATGCACCAGAGGCCTAGGTTAGCAAGAGTCCTAGCCGAATACGCCGGTGGGGAGAAGTCCTTGTCTTGATCGCCAAGTCTTTGTGGAATCTTCCTAGTATGCGGCAGCTGTCCGAACTGGCCCATGAGTATACGGCCATGGGGGGCCTCGGCCCAATCTAATAGATCGGGAGACGACGTGGTGAGTACCCCCTAGTCCAGGACACCGCCAAGGAGTCTCAACTCAGCGTGACTCTCGAGTTGATGTTCTTCGCAATCTCTTCAACCGCTTCAAAAGACTCGACAATGAAAATGTTCAACAAACCTTCGATCGCCTCACTGACATCTCAAATGAGCTTCAAGCACTTGGTGCCACTAACATCACCGACCATGAGGTGGTGAAGAAATTGCTGAGATCGCTTGATTCCTCATTTGACACTCTGGCATTGATGATACAAGAACGTGCTGATTACAAGTCACTTGATCCCGCTGATATTCTCGAAAGGATAAATACTCATGAGTTCCAACTTGCTGAAAAGAGAGATCTCTATGGTTCAAGCTATGGCAGAACACGTGCACTGAAGGCCAAGGCCGTATCTGAGTCCGAAGATAAAGACTCTGGTAGCAGCCTTGGTGATCCTGAAGAACTAAGCCATGATCTGGCTCTGCTTGTGAAGAAGTTCCAAAAGTTCTCAAGACGTGGTCGCTTTAGGAGACCCTCAAGGAGCAGTGATTCCTCATCAAGTGACTACAAGTGGAGGCTTTGCCACAAATGCAAGAAGCCTGGACATTACATTCAAGATTGTCCTCAATGGGAAAAGGAATCAAAGAAGAAGAAATACAAGGATTACAGTTCTGATGATGCGAAGAAACAAAAGAAATCCACAAAATCCTCATCATCAAAATCCTCAAAGCCTTCATATCACAAGAAGAGCAGCTCGAAGAAGGCCAGGGCATTCATTGGCAAGGAAATGGACTCTGAGGCTGAATCTGAAGAAAATGAGGAAGAGGAGTCATCTGAGGAGTCCCAATCCGGAGTGGCGAGCCTAGCTCTCGCTACTGCATTCGTTAGCAAGTCTATCTTCAACACTCAAGAAAATAACCTCACCAACAAAGCTGATGAAGGGGATGATGACTACGCTCCCACCTACTGCTTCATAGCAAAGGGTGCCAAGGTACTCAAATATACCTCATCTGAATCAAGTGAGAATGAACCTGATGAAAATCTTAAGCCCAGCTATTCTAAACTTGCTAAGATTGCTGTAAAACAACAAAGGGCTTTAGAAAAGGTTCAAAACATGCTAGACAAAAGTGATGATATGTTGGGTGAAGAAATGGATCGCACTAAAGCCCTGACTGAAAATCTTCAGAGATTTCAGACTAGGTTTGACAATCCTCAAAGTCATCATAACACTCTCTTATCCGATCATGAGAAGCTTTCTTATGAATTTCTTCAAAGAAAGCAAGACCTTGAGAAGCTAAGAGTGAGTTATGAAGATCTTCAGAAGGAGCGCGATTCGTTACTTGCTCAACAAATCAGCGCTTCTCAGGAAGAATTTGTTCCTCCATGCTTGAAGTGCATTGAACGTGAATCTGCTAATTCTTCACGTGAATGTTCAAATGCTGCTAATGTTTCAAATTCTTCACATGCCTCTGCTATCACTAATTCCTCATCTGAGGACATTGCTAGTATCACTGACGATGCAGGGCTGAAGGAATTGTACACGACAGGCATGTACAAAAGCCTCAAAGGGCATCAGGCTCTTTGTGATGTGCTTAAAAAGCAGATCCTCAACAGGAACCCTAGGAAAGAAGGTATCGCCTTTGAGAGGAAAATCAATGTTGATGGTACATATTAGAAGCCTAAGCAGTACCCCAAAACTACATGGGTTGCTGCAAAGGGACCTCCAGTTGATCCATCTAACTTATCTGGTTTGCATGTGAATCTCCTCATTCTGATGATGAGTCAATTGACTCCAACTATAAACTGTTCAAAAATCAGAATGGTGAAGTATTTGCTAGATATGTTGGCACTAACTGCAGGAATGGCTCCCCTATAAAGAAAATCTGGGTTCCCAAAAGATGCCTTGAAAATCTTCAGGTGAATGTCATCATGACGCCACCTGTGAAGAATAGGAACCCCAGATCAAATTCTTCATATGGACCAAATTCTTCATATGGATTCAAGTCCTCATACGGACCAAATTCCTCATATGGATCAAAGTCCTCATATGAACATCATCGTGCTAACCCGTCTATTTCACAGGGACGATCTAAGGATTATGGATATGTGCATTATTCTTCAAATCATTATGTCCATAAGTCCTTGAAGAATTTCTCTACATACTCTTATGCTTACTCTAACCCCTCTTATGTGAAACAAAATGGACTGGCTTCTATGCCATCCTTCTCGTATGGAGCTCGTAGAATGATGAACTCTTTGCCACCCCTTCAGATGTGGGTGGTTAAGAAAAAGAACTAATCTCTTCTGTAGGGTCAGGTCTCCAGACGTACGTAATCGTCTGAAGAATTTGCTGGAGACCTGAGTATGCCTGGTAGGACGCAGTGCCATTTCTCAAGTCCTCATATTGCTTTATCAGTTCTTTTACTTGATGAAATTGATCTGATGAATTGATGTCATATTCTTCACTGATGAAGTATATGAGTTTGTAAGATGCACTAATTCATCTGCAGGATGATCACCCAAAGCCACTGAGTGGGTCCTCGATAGTGGATGTACAACCCACATGACTAGCGACAAGAATCTATTGATGGATGCTCCATTATCTCCATCGCATCTGAAGCATATCATCTTTGCTGACAAAGGCAAAAGTCAGGTATTGGGTCTAGGTAAGGTTGCGATTACAAAGGATCGACACATGGACAAAGTCATGCTTGTTGAGTCCTTAGGATACAACCTTATGTCTGTCTCAATGCTTTGTGATCTTGATATGGTTGTTGTCTTTGGCAAGTACCGTTGTGTTGTGGTTATGGAAGATGACAATTCCAAAGTCTTCGAAGGCTTTAGTAGAGGAGACCTGTATATTGTTGATTTCTCTACAGGACCACAACCAGCCGTGTGCTTACTTGCAAAAGCTTCAGAAGGCTGGCTCTGGCATCGACGACTTGGTCATGCAGGCATGAGGAATTTGCACATGCTTGTGAAGAAGAAGCATGTCATTGGCATCGAGAATGTCAAATTCCTCAAGGATCACCAAGGCCAAGCATCTGGCGAAGACTATCATGACCACCACTCGCCCATTTGAATTGCTTCATATGGATCTCTTTGGTCCTAATCATTATTCTGCTATTTCAAATGAAGCGTCTCAATATGGCTTTGTTAGTGTTGATGATTATTCTCGCTACACATGGGTACCCCTTGTTACTTACAAACATGAAGTGCAGGAAGTCTTCAAATGATTTTCCTCGAGGGCTTCAACCAACTTTGGTGTGAAGACCAAGCACATCAGAACTGACAATGGCACTGAGTTCAAGAATTCTGGTCTCGATGACTATCTTGATGAACTTGGTATTACTCATGAGTTATCTGCTCGTTATTCTCCTCAGCAGAACGGCGTCGTGGAGCGCAAGAACAGGACTCTTGCTGAGATGGCTCTCACTATGCTTCATGAATACAAAACGCCTCGTCGTTTCTGGACTGAGGCAATTGATACTGCATGCCACATCATCAACAGAGTATATCTTCACAAATTCTTCAAAAAGACTGCCTATGAACTCCTCACTGATAAGAAACCCAATGTAAGTTATTTCAAAGTCTTCGATGCTAAATGTTGGATTAGAGATCCTCATCACAACTCAAAATTTGCACTGAAAGCACATGAAGGTTTTATGCTTGGTTACGGAAAGGACTCGCACACCTATAGAGTCTTCAACAACGTTCTTCACAACGTTGTTGAAACTGTAGATGTGCGGTTCGATGAGACTAATGGCTCGCAAAGAGAGCACCTACCTACTGTGATAGATGAACCAGCACCTGAGGAAACTATCAAATTCAAGGCTACTGAGGATGTCATTCCTACTGAAGAATCTGCTGAAGAATTCATTCCAGAACATGAAGAATGTCGAGCTAATGCACCATAAGAAAATGCTGAAGAAAATGGTGTTGAAGAAAACGCTGATCAAATTCTTCAACGGCAACCAGCTCATCCTCGCATTGCAAAATGGTGTTGAAGAAAACGCTGATCAAATTCTTCAACGGCAACCAGGTCCTCTCACACGCTCAAAAGCTTTACATTTGTCTAACTTTTGTGGGCACTATGCATTTGTCTCTATTACAGAGCCCACTAAGGTAGATGAAGCATTTCTGGAGCCTGAGTGGATTCAGGCCATGCAACAAGAATTACATCAGTTCGAGCTCAACAATGTCTGGGAACTGGTCAAACGTCCAGATCCTCACAAGCACAATATCATCGGCACAAAGTGGATCTACTGCAACAAGCAAGATGAAAATGGCCTTGTGGTGAGAAATAAGGCACGGCTTGTAGCTCAAGGCTACACACGGGTTGAAGGAATTGATTTCGATGAAACTTTTGCACCTGTTGCTAGACTTGAGGCTATTCACATATTACTTGCTTATGCTAACCATCATGATATCACTTTATATCAAATGGATGTGAAAAGTGCATTTCTCAATATGATGAGTGAAGAATATCAAATGTCTATGATGGGAGAGTTGAAATTCTTCTTAGGTCTTCAAATTCATCAACAGCGCAATGGCATATTCATATCTCAGGAGAAATACCTCAAGGATGTACTGAGGAAATTCGGCATGCAAGATTGCAAAGGCGTCAAAATTCCTATGCCCACAAATGGCCATCTGTGCACTGATGAAAATGGTATTGACTTCGATCATAAGGTATACCGCTCCATGATAGGTTCTTTATTGTACTGATGTGCATCTAGGCCAGATATAATGCTTAGTGTTTGCATGTGTGCCCGATTTCAACCTACACCGAAGGAATCACACCATAAGGCTGTGAAGCATATTCTTCGATATCTAGCTCACACACCAACACTTGGATTATGGTACCCCAAGGGCTCGGCTTTTGATCTCATTCGATATTCTGACTCTGACTATGCTGGTGATCGTGTGGACCGCAAGTCAACATCTGGTACATGTCATTTCCTCGGACGATCTTTGGTCTATTGGTCCTCGAAGAAACAGAACTGTGTATCACTAGCTACTGCTGAAGCTGAGTACATTGCCGCTGGTTCTTGCTGTGCCCAATCGCTATGGATGAAGCAAACTCTCAAGGACTATGGCGTCAACATGAAGAATGTGCCTCTCTTCTGTGACAATGAGAGTGCCATCAAGATGGCTCACAACCCAGTTCAGCACTCGAAGACAAAGCACATTCAAATTCGTCATCATTTTCTTCGTGATCATGTGTTGAAGGGCGACATTACTATTGAGCATGTGAAGACTGAAGAATAGCTAGCCGATATCTTCACAAAGCCCTTGGATGAGAAGAGATTTAGCAAGTTGCGGTGTGAGCTAAATATCCTAGAATCTTCGAATGTTCTTTGAAAAGGACACTCATCCTAACACTTATGCAAAATTGATGACTTAGATGTGCAACACATGAAGAAACGTTTTTCTTCAATCAATGAAGAATAACACTCTTAGTGTGAAGAAATTAATGAAGAATTTGATTCTCAGAACCCTACGATAATTGTACGAGGTGTCTGAAATCATCATTTTTATACGGTGGGTCACGCCACCACCAAAAGTTGAAATTCCTCAAATTATTCATATTCTTCAACTTTGCATAGTCTTCACTGTTTCCGTCGTTTTTCTTCATTGGCTATATATATATATATATATATATGAGTTTATGTCCTCTACAACATTCACTTGTTGCTATTTCTTCAAGTTGGTTTTCTGCTAAGTGAATGTGATCGGACCCTTCCCCTCTATGCTATACTCAACCCAATCTGCTCACAAATTCTTCATATGCATTCTATTTGAAACTCGTTCAAAATCTTCATTGTGTCCTTGTCAGCTGAAGAAATTGCGAATGGAACTTTAAAACCTATCTTGTCGAAATTTTCGGCTTTGCCGCTCAAACCATTCCGCATCCCACGATATACTTATCCACTCACCCACTATCTAACACGATCTCCACCTCTCACTACGTCGATGACACATGTCATGCGAATGAGCAGGGTCAGGGGCACGGTCGTCCAATTTCTTCGGGCGAGCAGTTTTTCAACGTGGCTATAAATACCCCTCCTTCCCTTCCTCACTTCTTTTACTCCGCTCGATCTATCTCCAGCTCAAGCTTCTCAAACCCTAGCGCCGCCACTACCTCATCGCCGCCGGTGAGGAAGATCTTCACTGCCTCGACCTCGTCGCCGACGTACTCGCGCCGACCATGGAAATCTTCACTCTGCCGCCGCCGTAGCCGTCTTCCTCCGCCAAGTTAGGGCGTGGAAGATCTACACAGACGAACTTCACATCTCCTCACTCTAGTTCGTCATGTTCTTCGTCCATGGTAATTAAAAGTTACTTTTACTACCCTCGTTGATTCGAATGATTATCTTCAAAATCTTCAAAGGTGTTTTTCTTCATAGATTCACACACTAAACACGCCACAAGTCATCTGTTCTTGATTCGTTTCTCTAAGCCATGTTTTTCTTCAAGATTCCTCAAATGTGTGGATTTTTAATCTACACATCTCTGGAACATAAGACAAAGAACGCTTAGTGAAATTCTTCAAGACTCATTTGGTCAAATTCCTCTAACTTGTTCTTTTTACAAAACCTTCTGAGAACGCATATGACCTCTCCAAATTCCTCGCAACTATACTCTGTTCACAGGTACACATGTCAGCTGCTGAATCACTAGGTTCTCATCAACTTAACTCATTTGCAGCGTTCCTCGAATAAAAGTTGCATACTTCTTCAGAGAATTCAATTGTTCAAATTCCTCAACTGAAGAAAATGGCTGACGGTAAGAAGCCACAGAAGGGAGGAAAGAGGCCTGAGGTAAATACAACATTTGAGATCCCTGATGAAATATATGCAGGGTACTGCACACCTACTAAGGAAACCAAGAATGAGCACAAAGTGCACATTCAGAAGATAGAGAGGAGATGGGAAAGAGAGTGGAGGGAATACATATATGTCACTCCTAAGTACATGAAGAAATTCGCACTCAATCCTCCATGCCCAAGACCTCCATTGGCACTTGGCCAAATCGCTGATCCCACCAGCCTCAAGCGCAGTGAGGACTATCCTGATGAATGGGCCAAGCGCCAAGCCAAGTTGGCTAAGCAAGCCAAAGAAGCAGTGAGGAAATTCAATGAAGACTCTGCTGCTGCTACTGCTGCCTCTGCTGAGGCCTTTGCTGTCAAGCTAAAGAAGGCTATGTCAAAGAAGCCTGCGCGCAAGCCAAGTGCTCCACCAACAATGCCCTCAAGGCCAAGTTCCTCAGCAATGCCCTCACGGCCAGAATCCTCAAAGCCCTCGCGGCCAATTCCTCATGCTGCTCCTGTTCCTCCAAAGCCCTCAGCTGTTCCGACTAAATCCTCAGCACCTGTGCATCTCGCCTCGTGCCAAAGGACTGCAGGCATCTCCATTGCCTCAGGTGTCTCAGCTAGTTCCTCAGCTGCACCAAGTTCCTCAGCTGGCCCCTCACTGCTGAAGACAAAGGCCACTATTGGACGAGGTCCTCGCCCAAGTCCTCAAAAGAAACAAGTCGCTTTCCAAGTACCGTCCGAAGAAGACGAAGCTGATGATGATGAACTTGCAGAAATCATCAGAGACAGGCAAGTCAGGGCCTCTAGAGCCAAAGGATCAGAGGTGCCACTGCTTTTGGATCCCAAGTTGATCCTCGACTACATTGATGTCTGGCACAAGGACCCCAACACTCCCTTGCCTGACTTCAAGCTGACTCCTGGCCAAAGTCACATGCTGACCCACTTCATTCAAGAAGAAAAGTTGAAATTTGAGATGGCCAGGCAGATCAAGAAAGAGCGCTATCTGAAGAAAAACGTTGTCTCTATGACAACTGAAGAACTTGTCACTATTCAGACTGAGATTAAGAAACTCAGTGATGACTTTGACGCATATCGTGCTGATTGGCTTGGAGCCAAGGTTCGTTTTGTGAAACTTGTGGATAACTTTACTTCCAATGTTGCAGCCCCAATGCAACAGGAAATTCCTCAGGCTGAAGCATCTGCTCAGCCTACTCAAGAAAATGCCAACACCGCTGATGACAATCAGGCTGCTGAAGAAAATGTGAGTTCCAGGGCTGATGACTGCATTCCAGCCACTGAAGAAATTGCCAGGGCACCCACTAGTGGTGCGCCTGAAGAAACTACAGAACTCAGGGCAACTGCATCAGTTGTGCCTGAAGAAAATCAACCAGATTCCTCAGCTGCTCCTGCACCAACTTCAACTCCAATCCTTCCATCCGCATCGGATGTGAAGAAGACCAAGGCTGCAGAGCGTGCTGCGGTGAAGAAAAGGAAAGCATCAGCTGCTTCAGATTCTTCAGCTCCGAAGAAAATTAAGCCTATGACAAGTTCATTTGCAAATCCGATTGATGATGTTCCCATCTCAACCAGGCCATCAAAGGACCTTGTTCCTTTTGATGAAGAATATGTGATCCCGAGCGGATCTGATGAAGAAACTCCTTCTGCTGCTTCGTCTGAACCGTTGGATGAAGAAATTGAAGTGGATGTGATCCCTTCAACACCTATCATCTCCTTGCCTATGCCTCAGTTCATAGCTGAAGAGGCTGGCATTGAAGAAATGGAAGATGAACATGTGGACATTGGCTACTCCACACCCGTAATCAGTGATGAATTCTGGGAAAGTCAGCATCCAAACTCACCAATGTTCACCCCTCTACAGCAAATTCCCCAGTCCCCCACACAAATTGTACATATGGGCTATGAAGAAACTCATCCCACTGCATCTCTCCATGAGGAAATGCCAGCCACTAGCGCTGAAGAAACTGCTGCTGCTGAACAACCAACGACGCAGACTGTCACTCAGGAGGAACCAGAAATTCCTCAGCCTAAAGAACCTGCGATTGAGATTCCTGAGGTCGTGATGCAACTCACTGACACTCCTCTGCCGAAGCCAAAGGACCCATTCTCACGCAAGCAAAAGTTCAAGGATGATGATTTCTTCGGCGAGCATGTATTCTTCGAAGATTACAACCCATATAACTCTGCTCACATTAGGAAGAGGCGTTTCTGGACTGCTAGTCAAGCCAATTTCTATTCCTCAGTGCCGTTCAACAAGGAGAAGATCTTCTACCATGAGCATATTCCTCACATGGATATGGAATCTCTGCCGTGCTTCGCACCAGTCCTCAGTGTTCTTCATGATGCTGGACTGCTAAACTTTTGCTCTGACATCTGCGATTGGAATGAAGAACTAATTCTTCAATTCTATGCAACGCTGCACATCACTGGAGATGCTGAAGATGTGAATTCATGGGTGCTGGACTGGATGTCTGAAAACACTCACTACACTGCACCAGCCTCTGAATTGCTTCGTGCTCTACCACTCATTCCTCCCCTTGAGGAAGCTCGCTACATCTACAGTGAACCTGAGCTCACACATCATTACATGCAGGTGCTGATGAAACCTTTGAAGCCAGGTCAAGCACCAAGAACCAAATTCCTCATGAAGGAATTACTGTATGTGCCCAGAACTGTCTATCGTATTCTTACGAGGACAATCAGTCCTATCAAAGGACATGACTCATCTAATGAGGAAATTGTTGGCATCATGAAGAATCTGGTATTCAACATCGTTCATGGCATTCCTGTCAATTATCATGATTTCTTCATGAGGACTATGGCAAATGTTGCACTGTCTCCGTTTGAGCTGAAGCCTTATGCACCTTGGATTATGAGATTCCCCAGGATAAGGTCTTCACTCAACTACAAAAGCTGATTTCCAGAATCACCTCAGCTACTTGCCCCCAATTGAAGTCCTCAAGCAGACATATTCCTCAGTTGATGGAAAGGGCAAGGTACCAGCTGTAATAGATGAAGGCATTCATCCATTGGATGGTCAGTTTCGCAAAGCTGCATCTTATTCCACCAATGATGACTCTGCCACACATGACTTTGCCAATGCACCCAAGTCCACTCCTCAAGCCACTACTCCAGGCGTGATGACTGACCGTGAACTTCTGCTTAGTCTTCACTAGAAGGTGGATCGAAATCACAAATGGGTTAAGCATCAGTTTGGTTCACTTCTTCACAACATGACTGCCACACACAATGCAGTGAAGAAAAACCACTACTACCTCCATCAAGTCTTCGGTCGCACGTGGGCAATCCTGTCACATCTGTATGGTGAAGAAGATCTGAAGAACGTGGGTCTCAAAGAAGATTTTGACTAGTCTGCACCTCCACCGAAGAAATTCAAGATGGTCAAGGTTCCTTCTCTGGTGGCCAGCTCATATTCTTCATCGCGCATCACTAATGAAAATGAAGACTTGGACGACACTGCGGCATGCCCTACTACAACAAACGACCCCAACAACGCTGGCGCTTCTTCATCAACTTGATATTCTTCAGGGGCGTTAGTCCTCATATTTGATCCTTTTGGTCATTTGATGACAAAGGGGGAGAATTTTGAGTTAGTCTTCAAGCGGGTCTTTCTATGTGGGTGTTTTTTTTTGTTAATTTACAACTCTCGTTCTTCTGTGATTTTATTCGATCGAGTTGTAAACTTAAACCCGATGGTGCTCTGATACTCTTGATACTTCTGCATGCTTATTCGTCGTTAATATTATTGCAAGCATGCTGAATTACATCAGTCACCATATTTCATCATGCATTTCAAATTCTTCACTATTATATATCAAATGCGTGTATGAATTACAAGATATAGGGGGAGATCTCCATGATTCAACTCTTCAAGTGTGCATTGCTTCAGAAGCAAATTCCTCACTATGCACATCTTCAGGGGGAGTTCTTCTGTATCTTGCAATCAAATTCCTCAATATTAGTAGTTACACCTCATATGTTTATCCCCGTTGAAAACTTAACCTATATTGTCATCAATCACCAAAAAGGGGGAGACTGTAAGTGCATCTAGTGCCCCTTAGTGATTTTGGTGTATTGAAGACTTATAGGTTAAAGGTCTAATGCGTTTGTGAGTGTACATAGGTCTATAAGTCTATGAGGAGTTTGATATTTATTGAGAAAGTCGACCCCTAAAAATGAAGTTCTTCGTCTGAAGACTTTGGTATTCTGAAGAGTTTGAAAGTGAAGAAAATGGTGTGACCGTGAAGACTTGGTATTCATTCGAGGAACATGAAGCGTGAAGACTTTTGTTTTCGTAATTTCATTTTCTCTTTCTAGAGTCATAGGAAACACCGTACTGTTACAGGGGGTCGAGGAAATACTAAGGAAAAATTTCCATGTGATGCTCAACTCAAAATCCTACACCTACCAATCCCTTCGAGTGAAGCCATTGGAAATCTCATACAGTTCAGTCAATTTCTTCAGTGACAGAGACGAAGTTCTTCTGGTCTCTGAGGAATTTGTTCTGACTGAGGAGTTAGGAATTCGCCAGTGCGGATTTCCTACACAGTGAGGAACATGATAGCCCTGAGGATTTTGCTACTCAAAATTCCGACCATTGTTGTGCTATGCGGCAGCTGTCCCAAAAAATCTATCCACCTAACGGTCATATCATTGAAGGGCATTTATGTCAAATCATGTCGGGCTGCTCCCTAGGCTATAAATAGCCGCCCCCTACAACCACTAGCTAGTTGGCTGCTCCAAGAGAAACTGACACTTGTCATTTGAGAGCAACCCATCCTCTGAAGACTTTGAGCGAAATCATCAAGTGAGGAAAAACCAAAAACCCAAAACCCAAACACCTACAAACCCCAAGTGATTGACCATCACTGAAGAGATTGATCATGCGTGGATTTGATGCTTGTTACCTTTGAAGACTGTGCTTCTTCCAGACGGTTAGGCGTCATGGTCTAGAGCATCCAAGAGGAATTGTGGATCGCCGAGTGACCGAGTTTGTAAAGGTTTTGAAGTCGCCTGAAGACTTACCACGGGTGATTGGACGAGTTCTGTGTGACCTTAGTTCAGGGAGAATATGGTGAGGACTGGGTGTCCTGAGCTGCGTGTTCAGGACTGGGTGTCTGGGACTGTGTGTCCTCGAGTTTAAATACTCAGCCGCTCCAACCAGACGTACAACTGAGACAACAGTTGGAACTGGTCTACCAAATCATTGTCTTCACCAAGCTTACTGGTTATATTTCTTCAACTCTTTCATTTCCTCATAACTGTGTTGTGTGCTTGTTCATATCTGTGTTTGAAGACTTTGACTGAAGACTTCTCAATTTCCTCAGTTCAATTTCTTCAGTCTATTTGTCTTCATCCCGTGTTATCCTATGCTTACGCTTCTGTACTCTGTGCCTGTCTTCATTTCATCATGATGACTATGCTTGTATTCTGTTATGTTTACTTTTGAGTACTCATTCCGCTGCTAGTAGTTCTTCGCTAAGGAATTTCCTCACCGGCGAATTCCTCAGTGAAAATTTTCATAAAAATCTCCTATTCACCTCCCTGTAGTCGATATAACGCACTTTCACCTCACCTGGGGTTCTTTGAGCGAGCTAACTGGGCTCCAGACGTGCGTCCAGAACATGATAACCAAGAGAATCAAACTTATCAACGTGATCCAAGTTATGCTCATTCGTCGGATCCTTCCATGCCAACACCGGATTTGCTAGTTGTGGGAGTTTGATCCGGCCAAGCATCAAATGCTGCTAGAGCTCTTCGGCACGACACACGAAGACATCTGGAAAGTGCTCTTCAAGGCCGACGGGACATCACTGCCTATGACCGAGGATTGCGGGCTCAGCTTAAAACACCAGGCTAATTTGGTAAGTTCTGACATGTTTTCAAGGTATAACCTTTACCGACGTATTCTGAGAAGGAGTCTAAGCCTTCCCATCAATTTTTTAGGCCTGGATCGACATAGCGGGGCAGATTAACTATCCGGCTCCGCTGCCCGAAGACCAAGAGACCCCGCTTTTGACGAAGATGTTGTTTCTGGCGCCTTACGATGTGCCGGAGAAGAAGGCCAAGAAGACGGCCAAGGGGGCCCGGAGTGGCCTTCGCCGAAAAGGCGCTTCGGACATGACGTCCGAAGAGGGGACTCGCTCTTCGGCCGCTGATGACGACGAGGAGGAGGAGGAAGAAAGCGACTCCCCCCCCCCTAGGGGGGGGGGAAGAAAAGGGGGCCTCCCCAGATTTGGAGGCGAAGGCGCCCAAGAAGGGGAGAGGCTCCCTTGCGGATGACTCTGCATGGGATGACAATAGCAGTCCGGAGCGGATGCCCCGGACCAAGCCCCGGGCCGCTTCGTAAGTAACAAAAACCTTATGGACGCCTGAATGCTTTGTGTTTCCATTTTGTAATATTAATATGTTTAAATTATGCCATCACAGTCCAGCCCGCGACAGCTCCCTGCGATCCTCGACAGAGGGTTCGCTAGATTCAAAGGAGATAGCCAGCATGTCACCGCCGCCCGCTGACTCCCCCAAGGCCAAGGACGATGACGAGGTGTGGTCCCAAAGGACCTTCCCCGACCAGAGGGAGGTTTTGGAGATCGTCAGGGTGGCATCCAAGGATGACTCCTCGGCCGTCAGACACATGGGGGAAAAAGCCCCCACGGGGATTGATGATGGGGGCCGAGTTCCATTCGGCCCTCGGCTGTATACCATTCCGGAGACCTACACGGCTCCGAAGTCCAGCGAATGGCCTTCCCCGAATGGAGGAGTTGTGTCTGTTCCGCCGGTGACCTCTGTCCAACCAGAGGCACCGGATAATCTGCTGGAAGTGCTGGGAGGCACTTCCATTGTAGATGAACACCGTGTCCTTATGAGTACTGTAACGCCCCGGACACACCCGCCGGTGGTCGTTACTCATGGCGGGATCTAGACTGGCCCCACAGATCAATACTAGTCTTTTCTGCGCACTTTGTCCTCACTCGTGCGCACCCGGGAGCAACTTCCCTGTCGGTCACCCATCCTGACACTACTCCAAGCTGAGCATGCTTAACTTTAGAGTTCTGTCCGAATGGGCTCCCGGAAAAGAAGGAATTCCTTATTGATATGAGTAGTCTATCATCCTAATAAGCCAGGCCATCACATACACACCCACTCAGAGGAACCGACGTCCTCGTCGGGCCACAGGAACGTTCCCTCTTGGCAAAAACGTCTGTGCTTCCAGTCCGGTACATGTGCCATGCCGGGTGCCACGACGGGTCACAAACGTCATGAACAACATGACCACGCACCTGTCCGCAACCATCCGTGTAACCGCGAGGGTCGGCTCTGATACCAACTTGTAACGCCCCGGACACACCCGCCGGTGGTCGTTACTCATGGCGGGATCTAGACTGGCCCCACAGATCAATACTAGTCTTTTCTGCGCACTTTGTCCTCACTCGTGCGCACCCGGGAGCAACTTCCCGGTCCGTCACCCATCCTGACACTACTCCAAGCTGAGCACGCTTAACTTTAGAGTTCTGTCCGAATGGGCTCCCGGAAAAGAAGGAATTCCTTATTGATATGAGTAGTCTATCATCCTAATAAGCCAGGCCATCACAAGTACGGTGATCGAAAAGGTTTAGTCTGCCAAAAGCGGACTGACCAAAGCCTGCTCTAGCCTTTTAATGGGCTTTGAGGTAATAATTGTAGAAAGAATATCACAGCGTAGATAGTAGCCCCAGATGCTCTGTTCAGTGTTCGGAAAGAAAAAGCCGAACAGAGGATCAAACAATTTTCGTAGGAGTCTAACATAAGATGTCTATGTGAATAAGCAGGCATCGCTGCTGGCTGTTGCCGCTCATACTGCGGAGGTCTCCGGACTGAAGCAGAGCCTGGAGTGGGCCAAGGAAGAGCTCGGCCTCACGAAGAAGCAGCTGGAGGATAGCCAAGGTATGCAGTAACCCATGCGTATATTTTAGGAAGGATGAATGTTTCATGCTGACTAAAGTGTCATGAACTTTATTAGGGGCCACGACCGAGGTGGCGGCCCTCAAGAAGGCGTTAGCCGAGGCCGAGGAAAAAGCTGCCAAGGAGCACGCTTCGCGCTAGAAGCACGAGGACCGGGTCGGCGAGGTCCAGCAAGAGCTCCAGGATGCCGTCAAGAAGTATGAGTCCTTGTAGCGTGATTCCAAGACGCAAGCGTCCGAACTTGTGAATGCCCGCCAGAGTGCGCAAGAGGCTCGAGCCGAGGCCCAGAGCGCCCTTTAGGAAATCCAGGTGGCCAGGAAGATCGCGGTGGGTAAGGCTTTCATTATGCAAAGGAAGTCTGTGAAGGAAGCGTTCCTTTTACTTACCCGAATTTGGAGCTCTCTAGGGGCATTTACGGATTTGCCGCGCAGCGTATCAGATGCTGCCAAGTTCTATCGAGCCGAAGAAGGGAGCTCTACGGAGAAGTTGTTCTGGTCTCAATATCTTGGACCTGAATATCCGTTGTCCTTCAGCGACCAACTGAAACAGCTGGTCGAGCTGCAAAAGGCGGTCGAGCTAGCCATGAAGGAGCTGATAGTCCAACTATGGCCTGCCGCACCGATACCCAGCAGCTACTTTGGACTTGTGAAGCGGCTTGTTGATGCCTGCCCACGGCTTGAGGTTATAAAGAGATCGGTCTGTATCGAAGGTGCACGGATGGCCTTTGCCCGCTTCAAGACGCACTGGGCGAAGATGGATGCCGAGAAGCTAATGACCGAGGGGCCACCCAAGGGCAAGGAGCACCGCCGACCCGAGTTATATTTTGATGGTGTCCTAGAGGGATCCCGCATTGTTGCGGATCAGTGTGCGAAAGACGCTATCTTTGAATTCGATCTCCCTCTACCTTGTATGATAAAACAAAGGGTTTGTGCAATATAATGCTTGTTATGTTTTTAAATTTTTACTTCCTGTGTGGCCGTGTTGTATGATATCTGAGGGTTAACTAGTCGTCGGCTTCTGCCCCCCACGTAGGTAGTATGGGGGTGTTCGGATGGAATCTAAACAATCTTGATCCAATTAGATGGTCCTTGAAGGAGTAGTTTAGCGCAACAAACCAGGCAACCAGACTATGCGGGTTTAACGCTCTCACTTAGCCATAGGAGTTCGACAATAAAAACATGGGCGCAGTCCCTAGTGTCTGAACTGGAGTGATATAAGCGTCTGATAGGGAAGTACCAATCCTTCGCGTAATGCGGAAGAAATCTCCAACGATTTGTAACCTCTGAACAGCTGACCGACTCTTGCCGCATCATGATAGTCAGTTTTCGGCTTTCTCTACTCAGGTGTGATAACCCACAAGTATAGGGGATCGCAACAGTTTTCAATAAGTAGGAGTCTCGAACCCAACGAGGAGCTAAAGGCAGAACAAATATTCCCTCAAGTTCTATCGACCACCAATACAACTCTACGCACGCTTGACGTTCGCTTTACCTAGAACAAGTATGAAACTAGAAGTACATTGTAGGTGTTGTTGGATAGGTTTGCAAGATAATACAGAGCAAGTAAATAAAAAGTAGGTGTTTTTGTAAGTAAAGAAGCAATAAAGTAAATATAGCGAGTGCGGAAAAGTGGTGGTAGGAGTTGCGAAATTGCCCCTAAGCAATTGACTACTCTACTAGACCGATAGCAACTTTTATGTGCGAGAGGCCACAGCTAGCATGTTATCCTGACTTGGAATTCTATGCACTTATGATTGGAACTATTAGCAAGCATCCGCAACTACTAACGTTCATTAAGGTAAAAACCCAACCATAGCAATAAGATATATTGGTACCCCTTCAATCCCGTATGCATCAATTTCTATGCTAGGTTGAAGCTTCTGTCACTCTTGCCCTCCAATACATAGACCTATAAACATACAACTAACTCCACGCGCACGCTCATATGAATGATGGGCACCAAAGGACAACAACATAACCACAAGCAAATTAAATCAATCATAGCAATTCATCAACCACTGATAGGAAAATGAAAATCTACTCAGACATTGTAGGATGGCAACACATCATTAGATAATAATATGAAGCATAAAGCACCATGTTCAAGTAGAGGGTACAATGGGTTGTGGGAGAGTGGACCACTGTAGATAGAGGGGGGTGATGGAGATGTTGGTGAAGATGGCGGAGGTGTTGGTGTAGATCGCAGTGATGATGATGATGGCCATGGCAGCGTTCCGGCGCCACCGGAAGAGAAGGGGAGAGGGGGGCCCTTCGTCTTCTTCTTCCTTGACCTCCTCCATAGATGGGAGAAGGGTTTCCCCTCTGGTCCTTGGCCTCCATGGCATGGGAGGGGCGAGAGCCCCTCCGATATTGGATCTGTCTCTCTATTTCTGTGTTCTGATCTACTGCCCTTTCACCGTTTCATATATATATATATGGAGATCCGTAACTCTGATTGTCCTGAAAACTTCGCCGTGAATTTTTACCAAAAATTAGCTTTCTTGCGGGGGAAGAAGGGCATCAATCGCCTTACGGGTGGTCCACGAGGTCCAGGGGCGTGCCTAGGGGTCAGGCACGCCCCCTGCCTCGTGGCCACCTCGGGCACCGTCTCGCGTGGATTTTTCTTCTGGAATTTTCCAAATATTCCAAAAATAATCTCCGTCTATTTTTATCCCGTTTGGATTCCATTTGATATGGATAATCCGCGAAACATAAAACATGCAACAAACAGGAACTGGCACTCTGCACTGGATCAATATGTTAGTCCCAAAAAATAGTATAAAAAGTTGTCAAAAGTATATGAAAGTTGTATAATATTGGCATGGAACAATCAAAAATTATAGATACGACGGAGATGTATCTGCATCCCCAAGCTTAATTCCTGCTCCTCCTCGAGTAGGTAAATGATAAAAAAAAGATAATTTTTGATGTGCAATGCTACCTAGCATAATCTTGATCACATATCTAATCATGGCATGAATATTAATACACGAGTGATTCAAAGCAATAGTCTATCATTTGACATAAAAACAATAATACTTCAAGCCCACTAATAAAGCAATCATGTCTTTTCAAAATAACAAGGCCAAAGAAAGCTATCCCTACAAAGTCATATAGTCTGGCTATGCTCCACCTTCACCACACAAAATATTCACATCATGCACAACCCGTATGACAAGCCGAGCAATTGGTTCATACTTTTTAATGCGCTTCAGCATTTTCAACCCTCACGCAATACATGAGCGTGAGCCATGGATATAGCACTATAGGTGGAATAGAATGGTGGTTGTGGAGAAGACAAAAAGGAGAAGATAGACTCACATCAACTAGGCGTATCAACGGGCTATGGAGATGCCCATCAATAGATATCAATGCGAGTGAGTAGGGATTGCCATGCAACGGATGCACTAAGAGCTATAAGTGTATGAAAGCTCAGACTGAAAACTAAGTGGGTGTGCATCCAACTTGCTTGCTAATGAAGACCTCGGGCATTTGAGGAAGCCCATAATTGGAATATACAAGCAAAGTTCTATAATGAAAATTCCCACTAGTATATGAAAGTGATAACTCAAGAGACTCTCTATATGAAAAACATGGTGCTATTCTAAAGCACAAGTGTGGTAAAAGGATAGTAACATTTCCCCTTCTCTCTTTTTCTCTCTTTTTTTGTTGTTTTTTTTATTTTTTTTTGGTGGGCTTCTTTGGCCTCTTTTTTTATTTGGGCTTCTTTGGCCTCTTTTATTTATTTTTAAAGTCCGGAGTCTCATCCCGACTTCTGGGGGAATCATAGTCTCCATCATCCTTTCCTCACTGGGGTAATGCTCTAATAATGATGATCATCACACTTTTATTTACTTACAACTCAATATTACAACTCGATACTAGAACAAAGTATGACTCTATATGGATGCCTCCGGCGGTGTACCGGGATGTGCAATGATCTAGCGTAGCAATGATATCAAAAAAGGACAAGCCATGAAAACATCATGCTAGCTATCTTACGATCATGCAACGCAATATGACAATGAATGCTCAAGTCATGTATATGATGATGATGGAGGTTGCTTGGCAATATATCTCGGAATCGCTATGGAAATGCCATGATAGGTAGGTATGGTGGCTGTTCTGAGGAAGGTATATGGTGGGTTTATGGTACCGGCGAAAGTTGCACGGTACTAGAGAGGCTAGCAATGGTGGAAGGGTGAGAGTGCGTATAATCCATGGACTCAACATTACTCATAAAGAACTCACATACTTATTGCAAGAGTTTATTAGCCCTCAAGGCAAAGTACTACTACGCATGCCCCTAGGGGGATAGATTGGTAGGAAAAGACCATCGCTCATCCCCGGCCGCCACTCATAAGGAAGACAATCAATAAATACCTCATGCTCCGACTTCGTTACATAACGGTTCACCATACGTGCATGCTACGGGAATCACAAACCTCAACACAAGTATTTCTACTAATCCACAACTACCCACTAGCATGACTCTAATATCACCATCTTTATATCGCAAAACTATTGCAAGGAATCAAACATATCATATTCAGTGATCTACAAGTTTTATGTAGGATTTTATGACTAACCATGTGAATGGCCAATTCCTGTCATCTCTCTAAATAGATATAAGTGAAGCAAGAGAGTTTAATTCTTTCTACAAAAGATATGCCCATGCTCTAACAAATATAAGTGAATCAAAATAGGATTCTACAACTGGCGGTTTTCTATGTAAAGAGAAACATGCAATCCAAACTTCAAATGATATAAGTGAAGCACATGAAGCATTCTATAATGCCATACTCAAAAGATATAAGTGAAGTGCATAGAGCATTCTATAAATCAACCAAGGACTATCTCATACCAGCATGGTGCATAAAAGAAAAATGAAAACTAAATGTAAAAGACGCTCCAAGATTGCACATATCGCATGAACATAACGAATCCGAAAACATACCAATACTTATTGAAGAAAGAGGGGATGCCTTCCGGGGCATCCCCAAGCTTAGATGCTTGAGTCTCCTTGAATATTTACTTGGGGTGCCTCGGGCATCCCCAAGCTTGACCTATTGCCTCTCTTCCTTCTTCTCACATCGAGACCTTCTCGATCATCGAACACTTCATCCACACAAAACTTCAACAGAAAACTCGGTAAGATCCGTTAGTACAATAAAGCAAATCACTACTCTAAGTACTGTTGAAAACCAATTCATATTTTGTTTTTGCATTGTGTTAGTTTAATATAACTTTTTCATGGCTTAATCCACTGATATGAATCGATAGCTTCATCAAAACAAGCAAACTATGCATCAAAAACAGAATCTGTCTAAAACAGAACAGTCTGTAATAATGTGAACATTCACCATACTAATGATACTTGAAAAATTCTACCAAAATTAGGAAAAGTAAAAAAATTGTATAGAAAGACATTGCAAAAATGTTTCCCCCCTTGGTCCTATTTATAGGGGCCCTGGTCCTCTTCCCAAATATTGAGCGGGAAGGGAGCCAACAACGGCGGGCTAATTTGAAGGGGGACAACGAGTACATCTATCCTGACGAAAGGTGGTCTTCGCCTGTGAAAGACTCTGCGGTGAAGCCGTGCTGGGATCCATGGTCACCTCCGTCTCGTAGTCCGCTTGGTCCTGGTCTTGTTGCACCAAAACGGCAACCTTTGCCTGATGCCTCGGTACTCCGCGGCTGCGCTTGCCCCCTTTGCACCAAAGAGGAAAGAAGGACGCTGCACGCGCTGGCGCCCTCCTGGCGCCCTCGATTGTCATGGATTGCGTCACTAGCACCTCACGAGGCACCCCGCCTCGATATCTCCGTCTCCTCGCGAGCCAGCCTGAGGAGGCTGCGCCTGAGGATGCGCCGTGTCGTCCGCCTCGCGAGGCTTGGCCCCTCGCGAGGGTCTTGAGTCTTGTTCTTGATGAAGATGGGCCATGTTGGGCCCCCATTCGAGCCACGCCGCAGGCCGCAGGTAGGCAAGTCTGGGGACCCCTGTTCCCAGAATGCCGACAGTAGCCCCCGGGCCCGTGGCGTGCATGGGCTTGGCCGTGCCGAGAGGCGAAATGGCAAGGGCGAAGCGCCGTGGGCCCTAACAGCCTACGGCCTTGGGCGTCGTGTGGCGGTTGACTGGACGTGGGTGCTTCAGCAACCATGTAGGTTGGTAAAGGAGCGGCATCTGCCCAGACTTCGCCTTTTTGCTCTCTCCGGTCGTTGCTCAGATCCCCTTTCTTGCGCCTTCCCTTTCTTCCTCTAAACTTCTAGATCTACTCCAGCTGCGTGACCTAGGAAGCCATGGCACCTCGCCAGCCTCCGGCCAAAGCTTGGTACTCCCCTGCTCTGGATCCGCCGAATGTGTCCAAGGCGAGCTTCGCCCGGCTGTGACGGCGCAGGGCGTCAACGGGACGGAGGTGTTCAAGGCCGGCTCCGCCACCCCCGAGGACCGAGGGAGCACCTTTTATCCTCTCTTTGTGAGATCCATTAGTGCTAGCTTGGTGCCTCCCTTCTCCGAGTTCTTCTTCTCCGTCCTCCGTCACTACAACTTGCAGGCTCTACATCTCCATCCCAACTCTGCCCTTCTCCTGGCGATCTTCGCTTACTACTGCGAGGCCCACGTAGGGGTGCAGCCTTCGATGGCCTTGCTGCGCCACTACTTCTCCCTCCGGGTATCCGGCAGCTCTCTTTCTGGGTGTGCGGGCTTCGTCGTGTACAGCAGTACCATGGCCATCTCGAGTCCCGGGAAGAGGATTGAGGGCTTCAGGAGCAAGTGGGTCTTGGCAGATGTCGGGCGCATCCAACCTCGGCTGATCTTGCCCATGGAGCAACCCGTGAGCACCAGCGACTGGTGCCGAGTGGAGCTCATGGATCCCCGCGTGAAGCCGGTGTTGGAGAAGATGGATGCGGACCTGAGGCCGGCCAACATGGCGACGGCGAAGTTGACCGGTGCGTCGCTGCTGAAGGAGTTCCTGGAGCACCAGCTGGCCCCGCTCCGGGAGTACTCTCCTCCAATGTGGAGGCCTCATCCGTGCCCTGAGGCTGTGGACGAAGAGGATGTGACCGCGGTTCTTCAATCTCTGGTTGGGGGCGAGGTGGCAAGGCCGAAGGGCGCTCCCAGGCCCTTGTTCCTGCGCGACAACTGGAAGCGGGTGGTGAAGTCCATGCCCGTTTTTAATGGGGACGGGCTCGTGCCCGTGCTGGCTTCTGAAGGGCCAGTGGATGTGCCCTCCGGCGACTCCAGCGGTGAGGAGGAGGAAGAGGAGCGGGGAGAGGGGCCCGACTCTGGGGCGACCGATGGAGAGTCGAGGGCTCCCCTCTCCCGGCGCGTGTCCCGCACTCTCCGCCTTTCGCCGAGCGACGATGATGATGATGATGACGATGATGATGATGTGTTGGGCAGCGGGAGCTCGCCCCCGATTCCGAAGAAGGACAGGACCGCGCTGATCACCCGCGGGTCCGTCCTGACTCCGGGGCGAACCGTAGACGCGCCTTCTACTTCTGAGGTCGACCCTTCCAGCCGGCTGTCAGGCTTCAAGTTAGGCCGGAGGCTGCCCGAGCTCGCCGGCGAAGACCCGTAAGTGTTGGATCCTTGCTCTTTTGTTTCTCGTTTCGCCGGCGAGGCTTGATGATTGCTTCTCTTGAACAGGCTGGCGCCCGCAGCGAAGAAGCCGAAGGGAGCTCCTGAGGTCCCACCTGTGGCGACGCCTTCGCCTGTAGGGGAGGGAGATCATGGCGCGCGGGCCTCTCCTACCCGCGCATCCTTGCGAGGTTTGGCCGAGCTGGCTGGGGCGAGCTCAGCCCCCATGGCCCAAGTGACTCCGGAGGTGCCCTCGTCTGGCGCCGCTGCTACGGCTGCGAAGGTGCAGCGGACTCTGCTTCAGGACACTGCGGCCTCGCCGCTGCTACTTTCTCCTCCCATTCCGGTGACTGTTGCTTCCCCGGCCCCTCGTGTCGTCTTGGGGCGTACCGACATTTCTCCGCCTCCTTCTTCCATCTTGGAGTGTGCCGTCGCCGAACTGGACCGGCTGCGGTAGGATCTTCTCGACGCCGACCCTCGCCTGGTGGCCGGGCGCCTGGAACTGGCTTCGGGGTGGATTCGCTCCCATGCTTCGATTCGGGCGGCGTTGGTTCAGGCCTCAACGGCCTGTGACGGAGAGAGGGAAGCAACCCTCGAAGCGAAGGCTGCTCGTGACGCAGCCCGGGGGGAAGTGGTCAAAGTCCGCGGCCGTTGCAAGGTGCTGGAGGATGAGCTGCAAGGCCTGCGGGGCCAGCTTGCGGAGGAGGTCTGCCTGCGCCAAGAGCTGGAGAAGGGGGCGAAGGCGCGCGAGGCGGCACTCGAGGACCAGGAGGCCAAGCTCAAGAAGCGCCGCGACCACTTAGGCGCGTTGAAGAAGGAGCTGGAGGCGACGAAGGCCGAGCTAGACGCCAAGGCCCGGGTTCTTGCCGAGGATCGCGTGGCCTTCGCGGACATGGAGAAAGATGCCCGTGCTTTGTTGAAGATGCTTTACGAGAGCGGCCTGGACAGCCCACTAGCTGATGACGAGGACGGCCCCACCAAGCTGCTTCCCTTCCTGGTCAAGGCCCTTGGGGATGTCGCCCTTGTCATTGGCCCCGCGGCCGAGGCTGATGCGCACGTCTTGTCTTCTGTTGCACTGACGCGGGTCTTCGCCCACGTCTACCTTCGTGATCCCGACGCCGACCTCGACCGCCTGCTGGAACCAGTGAGCGGCGAGGGTGCTGCCGCCTCTGTCGAAGCCGTGAAAGGGCGCGCGGAGGCGCTGATGAGGAAGTTTCGGGCCTTCAGCACCAAGCCAAGGAAAGGCGCTGCCGGCCCCGCTGCTCCATGAGGCGAAGCCGCTCTGCACAGCTTCACCGCCGACAAGTGACTTCGTTCCATCCCTGTCCTTCTTTCAATTCCTGCACATGTACCACGCCTCGGGGAGGGATTTAAACTTGCGTTTGGTATTGAGACGATAGTATGGACTGTAATATTTGCTTTTTTAAGTTCCTTGGATTTTATGCTTTTCTTCCCTACTTGCTTGTGTTCTGCACCGGCAGAGCCCTGCCCCGCGCGTACCTCACCCAGCATTAGCCCCGACCAGAAACCAGGATGGGACCAAAGGAGCGAGGGGCTACATTACAAGTTAGGCTCCTGAGTCGCGATGCTCAGGAGTCCCTCTTGGCGTGCGAACAACAAGTAGGGAGGCGCGATGTAGGTGTATCTTCTGTTCTACGTCTACAGAGCCCGACTCCGCGTGTACCTCACCCAGCATAGCCTTTCGGAACTAAGGAGTGAGGGGCTACGGAGCCAGTTAGGCTCCTGAGTCGCGATGCTCAGGAGTCCCCCTTGACGCGCAAACAGCAGGTGACGAGGTGCGATGTAAGCGGGGCTACCATTCTACGTCTGCAGAGCCCGGCCCCGCGTGTACCTCACCTAGCATAGCCTTTCGGAACTAAGGAGTGAGGGGCTACGGGACCAGTTAGGCCCTTGAGTCACGATGCTCAGGGGTCCCCCTTGACGCGCAAACGGCCTTCATACCTTGGCTCCGCTCGGGGAGAGACGCGCGGCGAACCAGGCCCGAGGGGCCTGGCTGGGCGGCGTATGCCTGGGCGTGACCCAGTCGTAGCCCTCGTGCCTAGCCCCCTCGCGCGGCACTCCCGAGGGGAGGCGTTGCGACGAGGCCAGCCACTGAGCTCTGGGCTCCCTGAGGTTAATGCGGCCCGGAGGCCACCCCCAGTTGTTTATCACCAGCGCGGAGCATAGCGCTTCCGTATGTGTACGGGCATAGCCGCGCCTTGGCAGTGTCGTCAGCCAGCGCGGAGCATGGTGCTTCCACTGGTACGTGGGAGGGGGCTCCCCTCCGGGAGGAGCCCCCGGGGCGTATATAGCCCCGCCCTGACACGTGACCAGCACGGTAGAGCTAGGTGAGGTGTATCTAGGCACCCGTGAGCCAGCGCGGGACTCACGAGGCCCTACCTCTGGGCGGGTTGCGCCCGGCACTGGGCCGTATCTTGAGATGTGTCGCTGCAAAATTTGGTTAGATGCCGGTACTCTACGTCCTCGGGTCCCGGCCCTCGAGCTTGTCTCAGCCGTCGCTGATATGCCAGGTCGCGATGCCATGGACAAGGCTTAAGGGTGAGGGCTGGAGAGCCAGTAAGAGCCCTGAGTCGCGATGCTCAGGCACCCCCCCCTTTAACGTGCAAGTAGTCAACATGGAGAAGAAGGGATGCCGCGGACGGGCATCATGTAATCAAGCGTGATAGGCAAATGCATAGTTGGAAATAAACGGTAGGGAGATACACGCCGCTGGGTCTGGCCCGAGCGGCTTGTGGATGATGCAGCCCGAGGGGCGCCCCCAACAAGGCAAACTAACGACGGAAAGGTAAATGCAGATACATGCCGCGGGGACGGACCCACGCGGCCTGGGAGTGATGCAAACCTGGGAGGGTGCTCCCAGCTGAGAACGGAACTTGAAAGATGTCACCTGAGGATGTCGTCGGCGTAGTGGCGTTGGTGCAGCAGACTTGGCGGGCCGCAGAAGCCTATCCTCACGAGCCCCCAGGCCCCGGGGCCTCGGGAGGCTCCGGAGGCGCTGGTAACTCCTCGCGAGCTGCCTCCTTCTCCGCCAAGGCCACGGCACGCCTGTCTTCCTGAGCCTCCACGATGCCCCTCATGAGGCGCTGGTACGCCGCAGCCATGCTCGGCAGGCCGTGAGGCATGCGAACATAGCTGTGGTGTGGACCTCCGCAGCGCCCCACTTGCGAGGGCCAAAGGCGCTCCGTCGCGGCGATCTGATTGAGCCCTGGTACATCGACGCAGACGCGCAGCCCACCATCCTCGCCTGGATGCGGGGCCACGGCTGGCAGGTGGCGGCAACCTCTCGTGATCCTTGTCTCCTATAGTTCTTGAATGGCCTTGTCAATGAACTCTTGCTGGTCTGACCTTCCTTGCCTGGCTCCTTCCCGAGGGAAACGTGCTGCGAAGCATGCCTCCACATGGTGCCCAAGAGCCTCCCTCGTGACCCTGGCTAGGTCGGTGGCCCTCCAGGTGAGAGCCCTCGAGTCCTGCCTGAGGAGGACGCCGGGCGCAATTCCCTATGCGATGGAAGGAGGGTCCCCCTGGGCAGACGCGGGCCCTGAGGGGCCTGCCTCCTGAGGGGCCGAGCCTGACGATGTCTTCTTCTTCTTGGGGGTGGTCTCAGGAAGCCTCCTGCTTCGGCGATCTGGGTCTTCTAGCGACGCGGCCTGATCGGCCCGCTCCAGGGAACACACTGCATCCTTCTCTTCACAGGGCACCGTGATGACGCCGCCACTTCCTGGCATCTTGAGGACGTTGTAGCCGTGGTGGGTTGCAGCCATGAACTTGGCCAGCGCTGGGTACCCGAGGATGGCGTTGTACGGCCGGCGGATGTGGGCGACGTCGAAGTCGATGAGCTCGGTGCGGTAGTTGCTGCGAGCCCCGAAGGTGACAGGGAGGCGGACCTGCCCGATCAGGACTGTGGAACCGTCGGTGATCCCGGAGAAGGGCTTGGTCGGCTGCAGCTGGTCATAGGGCACTTGGAGATTATTGAATGTTTCCACGGACAGGATGTTGAGCCCTGCCCCGCCATCGATGAGGGTCTTGGTGACCAGCACGTTGCTGATGACTAGGGAGCAGAGCATCAGGAGGACTCCTGCCGTGGCCGCGCACTTGAGCTGGTCCGCCGAGCTGAACGTGATGGGGCACGCCGACCACCTGAGGGGGCGCGTTCCCTCGAGCTTGGGGAGAACTGCATTCACTTCGCGGGCAAACTGCTTGAAGATACGTTGAGAGGCTGGGGCTTGAGCTCCGCCCAGGATGCAGGCGATCGCGCGCGGCTCCTGGAAGCCCCCAGCCCCCTCGTCTTGACGGCGGTCTTCATTCCTCCTTGGCTGAGGCGGCAGCGGAGGTAGGCCTGCATTGCCATGAGGGCGGCCCTCACGGGGCTAATCCCTCCAGTCTCCCTCGCGAGGCAGGTCCCGCCAGCCGTCCTCGCGAGGTTGGTCGCGCCACCCCTGGCGCGGGCCGCGATCTTCCCAGCGTCCTGGGTTTCTTCCTCCTCCTCGGCCATAGCCCCGGTCAGCACGGTCAGGGCGACGGCCGATCCTTCCTTCTCGCACGGCGCGGAGCTCTTGACATTCGTTGGTGTTGTGGGTGTGGAGGTCATGGTACACGCAGTACTGGCTGCCTCTGGAGGGTTCGGGCAGATCCTTACCCCGCTTTGTGTCTGGTTCTGCCACGAGTACGGCAGCCCCCTTGCGCTTCGCGTCCTTGGCCTTGGGCTTCTTCTCTTCTGGGTCCGCGGCAGGCAGCTCGAGGAGGGAGAGACGTCCCTCCTTAGCCCTGGCGCACTTGTTCGCCAAGTTGAACAGCTCCAGGGAGGTGCAGAGGTCTTCGTGCATCGCCAGCTCCTCCTTCATCTTGACGTCGCGCACGCCGTCGGAGAAGGCAGAGATGATGGCCTCCTCGGACACCTTGGGGATCTTGAGGCACGCGCTGTTGAAGCGCTGGATGTACTTTTGCAGGGTCTCTCCGGGTTGTTGCTTGATGCGGCGCATGTTGCTCACGGCGGGCGGCCGGTCGCGAGTACCTTGGAAGTTGGCGATGAAGCGGGCGCGCATCTGGTCCCAGGAGGAGATCGTGCCTGGAGCCAGATTCACGAGCCAGGTTCGAGCTCCTTCCTTGAGCGCCATGGGGAACCAGTTCGCCATGACCTTTTCATCCCCGCCGGCAGCCTCGATGCCCAGCTCGTAGAGCTGGAGGAACTCTGTGGGATCGGTTGTGCCGTCGTAGCGAGGAGGCAGGTCAGGCTTGAACTTGTCGGGCCACGCGATGCTGCGCAGCTCAGCGGTGTAGGCGTGGCAGCCCGCGGTGGCCACAAAAGGCCTCGGTTGGTGGCGAGCTTGGTCTTGTGGGTCCCCACGCGCTGCAGCTAGGAGCAGGGCGGGGTCTTGGCGCGCCGGAGCTGGAGCAGGGCCGCGGCGTGCCGGAGCAGGGAGTGCCCTGGCAGCCCCTTGCGGGCAAGGAACTTCTTGGCAGCTTCGCTCTTGCTACGCTGGCGCCTGACGGAGCGGGTTCTGCCCAGGGGCCAAGCGCCTTGGAGCCATGGCTGGTGCGCCTTTGGAGCTTCGTTGCCCGCGCGGGGCGGAGTGTGGCGCAGAGGGACGGACGGCGCGAAAGAGCCCCCTGCGGCGCGGACAAGCTCGGCGACGTGGTCGAGCCACTCCTCGTAGACGTCGTAGAAGGGGCGGTAGCGCAGGAGCTTGTTTGCTGCTAGGAGCGCAGCTCGAGCCTCCAAGGGTGCGCGGAGCACGCGGGACGAAGAACCGGCTGGAGCGAGTGATGGAGTGGCGGTGCGGCCGTCCTGCCGCACGGACGGGTGCTGAGACGATGCTTGCTGCTCGCCCCCCGCCGGGCCGGTGGCGGCGTTGACGGCGGGCGACGGGGAACGACGAGGACGCCCACCGACGGGGGCCATCCGGGCAACGCGAGAAGCGATGGCGGCCTGGCGCTCGGCGCGGGCCCGACGAGCGTCAGACATGGATGCGACGGTCGGAGGAGAACTTAGCGGTGGAAGACGAATTCCGGCGCACCCCTACCTGGCGCGCAAAATGTCGGATTTCGGGTTCCGGTAGACCCTTAAGGTTCGAACATTGGGGTGCGCGCGGAGATCACGTCCTCAACCTCCCCGTCTCACAAAGATCTAAACTACTAAAAGAACTGCACAAGAGACACAAGATTTATACTGGTTCGGGCCACCATTGTGGTGTAATACCCTACTCCAGTGTGTGGTGGATGGATTGCCTCTTGGGGCTGGTGATGATGAACACTACAAGAAAGAACTGCCTCGCGAGGGTCTGTTCTTAGCTGGGGCGGTGAACTGAGGAGTTCAGTCGCCCTTCTCTCTCTCTCTCTCTCTCTCTCTCTCTCTCTCTGATTTCGATCCCCCTCTCACCTGAAAACCGAACCCCTTGCTATGTGTGTGGCGGCAAGGTTATCGCGCTGTCCTCCGATGATGAGGTCGAAGGCGGCGGCGACGGCGGCGTGGAGGACGTCGAGGTGGGCCCCAAGGACAAGGAGATCAACGTCGATAAGTGGAGGAGTGCCTTCCCCAATGACCCCGACGACAGCACCATCCTGGACCCGGCTCGTGGCACACCGTACATGACGAGGAAGGATTGGCTCGACCTCCACTTCGATCAAAAGTAGTTTAGCTTAGTTTAAATTTATGTTTTATGTTCGGTTATGCAATTTCTATCTATGTTTACGTTTGAATGCATGCTACTTTCGGTTGAACCTGCTTTGAACTTGATCAAATTGAAGCTTACAACGTTAAGTTTAGCGGATCAACTAGAAAAGGCCAAAAATTGCTGGAGTGTATATATATATATATATCCACTAAGGGTTTTAGTCCTTTAACTTTTAAAGGATCGGCTAGAGATGGCCTTATGACTTGTTTATTTCAATTCTTCACAATGTGATACTCTATATGTGCAACTATTTACTGTGCAGTTCAATTTCATCAATAACAGTTTCAACAATATCACTATGAATTACGATATTTGGTTGCTGATAAGGATATTGCAGTTAAAATGCCTTTTTATTTTTTTACAATAATTAGTGTACTTTAGACCTGCACAATACCAATTTGAATGACTATTTGCTTGGTTTTAAATGCTATTCCTAATACAGTTAACACACCTTTTCACTTCTTGTTTTGCTTACCTAGCGTACTGAAGCCTGCACACTGAAGCTATCATTTGTAGATTATGTTGTCTACCATGGATATATTTGGTTGATGTTTAGCCTGTTGTGCTTAACATGCCCTTATATGTACTCATGCAGGACAATATTGGGAACAGTGTTGTTTTCCATCGAGGTTAGTTTCATCGCATCGCTTATATGTATTCACTGTTCAGGATGTCGGTAGCTGATACGTTTCCAACGTATCTACTATTCCTGACAATTTTCATCTTGTTTTGGAATCTAATTTGCATGATTTGAATGAAACTAGCCCCAGACCAACGTTGTTTTCAGCAGAACTACCATGGTGTTGTCTTTGTGCAGAAATAATAGTTCTTGGAATGGAACGAAACTTTGCAAGGATTTTTATATCAATAATAAGAATTTCTGAAACCAATACCTACCAGAGAGGGGCACCTGGGTGGGCACAACCCACCAGGGCGCGCCCCCCTCTCCTGGTGCACCTAGGTGGGTTGTCCCCACCTGGTGGCCCCGCAGACCCTGAAACCGACGCTATAAAATCCTATTTTTCCAGAAAAATCAGGGAGAAAGAATTATCGTGATCCACGAGACGGAGCCGTCGTGACCTCCTGTTTTTCATTGGGAGGCCAGATCTGGAGTTTGTTTGGGGCTCCAAAGAGGGGGATCTTCGTTCTTTGTCATCACCAACCCTTCTCCATCGCCAATTCCATGATGCTCCCCACAAAGAGTGAGTAATTCCTTCGTAGGCTCGCTGGTCGGTGAGGATTTGGATGAGATTCATCATGTCATCGAGTTAGTTTTGTTAGGGCTTGATCCCTAGTATCCACTATGTTCTTAGATTGATGTTGCTATGACTTTGCCATGCTTAATGTTTGTCACTTTGGGCCCGGGTGCCATGATTTCAGATCTGAATGGTTTATGTTATCACCATTATATCCATGTTCTAGATCCGATCTTGCAAGTTATAGTCACCTACTACGTGTTATAATCCGGCAACCTTGAAGTGACAATAATCGGGACCACTCCCGGTGATGACCGTAGTTTGAGGAGTTCATGTATTCACCGTGTGTTAATGCTTTGTTCCAGTTCTCTATTAAAAGGAGGCCTTAATATCCCTTGGTTTCCAATATGGACCCCGCTGCCACAGGAGGGTAGGAGAAAAGATGTCATGCAAGTTCTTTCCATAAGCACATATGACTATTTATGGAATACATGCCTACATTATATTGAAGAACTAGAGCTAGTGCCATATCGCCCTAGGTTATACCTGTCTCATGATGAATATCATCCAACAAGTCACCGATCCAATGCCTACAAATTTATCTTATATTGTTCTTGCTAAGTTACTACTGCTATCATCACTTTTACACTTGCTACAACATTACTGCTATCATTGTTACTGTTACTATTGCTGCTGTCACCACTATCAAAACTATCATATTACTTTGCTACTGATTACTTGCTGCAGATAATTAATCTCCAGGTGTAGTTGAATTCACAACTCAGCTGCTAATACCTTCAAATATTCCTTGGCTCCACTTGTGTCGAATCTATAAATTTGGGTTGAATACTCTACCCTCAAAAACTATTGCAATCCCCTATACTTGTGGGTCATCAGTAGCTGGTACCATATAGCCTGGGGCTGATAAGGGATTAATCGCCGAATCGGACATTTCACTGAATATATGTGTAACCCATTTATCAGTAGGTTAACTAGGGCCATATTTAATATATATGAGGCTACATAGCAACATGCATTGTACTGAATGACTAAATATGCAATCCCAGGCTACAGACCAACAAGGAAGAGTGTTACCTTAATGTTCTGATGATGTCTAGATATACATGTAATAAAATCTTATATAATGGGATGGAAGGAGTGTTGTACTGCATCATTTTTCAATTGTTGTTTAGCTTCTAATATTAACTTGGTGCTTTCAGGTACATATATCATTGCCAAAGTTCCACACTTCGACCCTTTCTGGGGCAATAAGATATTTATGAACCAGCATCAAGTGAGGAAACTGATAAAGATTGTTATTAAAATGGGTCCAAAGATGTCAATCGAACTATTTGTTTACACTTTATGCAAGACAACAGTGAACTGTAGGATGGTAAGTAAGAACCCTGTAGCCTTCTTTTTACTGCTCGTAATGAGTTGCGTTAGATTACAATGTCTGAATCTTTTTCCTTTTGAAGTGGATCCTGAAGCAGTTTACTCAAGATTACCTCTCAAACTACATGATTGGTGGCAGGCCATCACAAGGGGTTGGACTAGAGTCCTGCATGCCTTCTGCATCCAGGAGAGCACAATAGGGCCATTCCGCTTCACCTTGTTCAGCAACCGAAATGTATGTCGCCTCTTACTTTACCATCTATAATACTACAAGTATAGAACCCTGGTTCATCATTATTTATTTGGCGCTTATGTAATTCTAAAACATATGTATAGGTGAATCAAATAATGCATTGGTTGTTTGAACCTGATGGATATGAATAAAGCTATAGCCTACTTTCAAGTTTAAATTAGGTACAATTTTAAATAGCAACAATTAAATTAGGGCGAAATTATGGTGTGCAGGTCATTACAGCGCACACGGTTAATAAAGCATAGCATGTGCGATATACATCATAATTCGACACGGTTCATGGAGAGGAAACGTGTGTAACAATGCACACAGTTGCCGTTTGAAAAGCGTGTGTGATGTGAGACACTATCACATACGGTGCGGGAAAACTAAATGTGTGTGATTGTCTACCTATCGTACAAGGTTTATAATCATGAACTATTTGTGATGTGCCAGGCATCGAAAACTCCCATGCCTGGAATCTGCCTGGGAAACTCCCATACCTAGAAAATCTGCCTGGTTTTAGGTAAAACCACAAAACTCCGACTGTGGTGGCAATGCAAGCACAAATAGTAGCAAGGATGAAGCGTTTGGGATATTCGAGATATCGGAAACGGTTATATAGGGACAACTGTATGCATCAAGGCTCCCTATCCCCGACGTTTTCTGGGTCGTGTGGGAAGGACCCCCTATCGCCGTCACTCCCTAGGCGACGGTTCTAAATGCCATCCCGGAAAGGGGTTAAAAACCGTTTGTATAGCACCGACGCATACCAGTGATGTCCCAGTCAAAAACCATGCTGAGTTAGCATGGATACTGCTTCAGTTGAATCAGGGATCAAAGTTGTCCGGTTTCAAGAGTTGAGGGCGCAAATTGTCCGGTTTCATAGTTGAGAGACTAAATATAGACTCCGCCAAGAATTGAGGG
The DNA here is from genome assembly GCA_034509565.1 of Triticum monococcum. Lineage (NCBI taxonomy): Eukaryota > Viridiplantae > Streptophyta > Magnoliopsida > Poales > Poaceae > Triticum > Triticum monococcum. The sequence continues at coordinate 151,804,121 of CM067843.1, read as the reverse complement.
ACGAAAGGTATATTTTCTCTTTTAATTACCTATAAGAACAACACGTACATCACTACACCATATACAACCACTTTGGAGAAGGTAAAAGATAAGCGATCCACCATTCATGGAACCGAACTTCATAAAATCCCCATCTATTCCTCCCGAGTTTGATCAGAAATCCATCTGGGACTTTGCATCCACCCCATCTCGCCATCAAAGCGACATGCAAGTGCGGAGGGAGAATGTAGTCTAACCTTTGGGGAGTAGGTGGTGGTTGTATAGGGCTCGTTCTCTCTTGTTTTTTTGTTTTTTTAAATGAGTTCCTTCGGTTTAACATTGCTCGTTGTCATGCCTTTTGTTGTTTGGCATAACTTTTGTGGAATAAAATGTGTGCACGTCGAGATATAAAGACTGTGAAAGTTTTGTGTTCAATATTGGAAAAATGTGGCGATTCACAAAAAAGTTAAAAAATGTCCTAGAAAAGGCAAACGTGACCTTTGGAGGCAAAATTTCGTGTTTTGACCCTTTTACTGAAGAAAATCGAGATCTGACCCTAGTTTAATTTTTTTTGAAATCTGACCCTTTCGCTACCGCCAGGGTCCTAGCGGTATGTATATGTAGGCTACCGCCGCCAGGATTGACGGTAGCTTAACGACAAACATCGTCACCCACTACTGCGAGTCCACGTGGCATAACAGTCCTACCGCCACAGGTCACGGCGGTAGGACAGCTTATTCTACCGCCACAGTCCGTGGCGGTAGGATCGCGCAACGCCCAGCGGTACTGTGATGAGGAATCTGTTTCCCCTGGCGGTAGGGTCGTGTGCATGGCACCCCTTTCTGTGACGAGGAATGCATTCCCCCTAGTGGTAGGGTTCCACAGCCTACCGCCAAGCCATTAGGCGGTAGGGTAGCTGATCCTACCGCCAAGCTACTTGGCGGTAGGGTGTGTGACACTTTTTTCTACACAATACTTTGGTCCTTTCAGTCACAAAAATATAAACAGCATATTATATATAGCATATTATAGATAGCAAATTTTGATGGTCCCACACATTGTAGATAGCAAATAGGTTCAACATAATTTGAAAGTAGCAAAAAAAACCTCCCCAACAAAGTACCAAATAGACATCACTAACATAGCATACAAGTTCTTTCTCTGAACGACGTCACCAACACGACCTATCACTTTCTCCTGCCCCTCTTAGCGGTACGCTCGCCATTTCTCTTCGAGCGGGCTTCGTCTGACTTCTTCGTGCGACGATGAGGAACCGGTTTTTGAAATGGGGATGGGTTGTAAACATCCATATGTGGATGAGATACCCTCCTCCCCTGGCTTGGCTGCGTCAGTGGAGGCCCATCATCCTCGTCGTACTCCTCCTCCCCTTCCTCTTCCTCCTCCTCTTCCTCTTCATCCTCCATTTCTTCTTCCTCTTCCTCATGATCTTCTTCCTCTTGGTGCTCAACAACACAAGATGACGAGCATCCGCCGGTGTGCCTTGATGAAGCTCCACCGGTGTGGCTCGATGAAGCGATGGCACGCAGCGACCTTCCATGAGCAGGATCATGGATGCTGGTCGCGCGAACGCACCCAAGCATACCCACTAGCTTATGACAACGGGTCAATAATTTCTGCCAAAGTAGACAATTGGAAACATAATAAGGATCAACTCAAGCGTGCCCAGGGTTCACACCATCAAGCTTCTACAACGGTATAACATGGCTAAGGAAGCTCGATGTTACCTTCATCGTATCCCTCATCTTGGTGTTGGATTCAATGGTTCCGGCTTCATACAAAAGCACATTCGAGCCTTCAATAATGCTTATGTTGAGCTTCGAAGCCTGCACATGTAAGCATTGTGTTAAAGGCCAAGTTTTCACTCAACCTCTCATAGCTAAAATTAAATGAGAACACCACTTACCACTCTGTTCATCGGGGGCGCATACTCCCTGAAATCACCTTCGAGATCTCTGAGCCGCCCACAGTATGCTTCGTCCTCGCTGTCATCCTCCTCCAATTCGGGGACATCGTCTTCCGTCCACTACGGCCTCAGGCGTGTATTGTACTTGACACCATCGTCATACCACTTCATGTGGTCTTCATGGTAGGAGTTCATCTCAGCCACTCTCCTCTCGCCAGAAGGTATCACAAATACGCCCTCGTGTATTGCTCCATGGTCTGCTCATCGACATCCTGCGGGCATACAGACCGGTTCTCGAGGAGCCACTTGAGTCGCACAACAGATGTTCTGTTCCCCTTCATGGGAGGGCAGTCGCCAATGAGGGCAATCAACCTATCCTGCTAGTTGGTCCTCTCCACTCGCCAAGTGAGAGCACGACCCTAGATCTGCAGGGTCGTGATCATGCCGAAGTCCTCGAGAGTCACTGTCATCTCACCACAGGGGAGATGGAAATTGTGCGTCTCGGGGCGCCACCGGTCGATCAATGCCGTGAGCGCCGAGTGGACGAATGTGTGACGCCCCCGATTCAATCGTACACTAACCATACATGCAAACATATACGATCAAGATCAGGGACTCACGGGAAGATATCACAACACAACCCAAAAATAAATAAGTCATACAGGCATCATAATACAAGCAAGGGGCCTCAAGGGCTCGAATACAAGCGCTCGATCATAGACGAGTCAGCGGAAGCAACAATATCTTAGTACAGACATAAGTTAAACAAGTTGCCATAAGATGTGTTGGGGATATTACTACTGGGCGTAAACCGGCCTATCTTGGCCGGATTACTTCATCAGTAGTTAAGTATGTTAAAGCCCAAGAAGACAGAGGAGGGCTCAAGGCCCATGGACGGTTCAACGCCTGTAGCCGTAAACTGGCGTTAGTAATTAACTTGTATTGTAAGTTAGGAATAAGTAGAGACCAAACAGGTCACATATATGAGCCGGTATTGTGACTCCGTAAGCCGACGGGAGTCGCCTGTGTATATAAGGGGACGACCCGGCGGCGGTTCGAGGACAACGGACAACAACTCGAGACATAGGCGAAGCTTGTTTACTCCCTAGTCATCGAAACCCCATCAATTCCATCACAACTAGACGTAGGCTTTTACCTTCATCGAAGGGGCCAAACTAGTATAAACTCTCTTGCGTCCTTGTGTCCGCTTTAACCCCTTCAAGCTAACCCGTCGCGATGGCTCCACGACTAAGTCCTTTCTCTAGGACATCTGCCGTGACAAAACCACGACAGTTGGCGCCCACCGTGGGGCTATCGCACGATGGTTTCCGGTTCTTGGAGGGCCGCTTTGAAGGACTCGAGGGCTACACTATAGGCCGGATGACTAAGAGTCGTCGCGGCAAGCTCTACATTGACGACGCAGGCTGGGGCCCCGAGGCCGGCTCAATTGAGTACGGGTACGAGGTCCCCTTTGGTAGCATTCACGTTTTCATTGGCAAGATCGGTGAACCGGGCCCTGAGCCGGACATCTGCACCGACCTCGTCGAGACGGCTCAGCATGCGCGATCCGCCCAGGTTAAACCGGCCATGAAGCGTGCCTTCGTAGGAGTCATCCATGGAGGAAGTTATGAGGACGGATCGGAATTTCGCGGCATGACCGTCGTTTGTTCCGGTGACGAATCTTTGACCGGAGAAACCGAATCTCTTTATCAGCTACAAGATGGCCAGATTGGGAGCTGTTCCGATGGCGACAGTATTCCGGACCCCTCTGATCTACCCAACTGGGTTGGAATATTCATGGCCGGAACACAAGCAACGCTTCATTCTTCGACAGCTACGGCAACGATCTCCGGTTCAGCAGCGGTGACGGCTGCCGGGGCAGGAGGCCCTGTACGCCCGCCGGCTCAGGTTCTATCAGAACTATTTGATGCGTTGGCTGTGCTTATTGTAGAAGTTAATCCGCCGGATCAGGATGTTCACAACACGGAGATTGCAAAGGTAAAGGAACAGATCACCTAGGCCAAGGCGGATTTGGCGGCTGAGGACACCAGGATGGCCGCAGAGCGGGCTGCTTTAGACGCACAGGCCTACAGGCTTATGTTGGACTAGAGCGTGTTGCATGAAGTCATGAGGAGGAAGCACCAATCCCGCTTACCTCCGGTTTTCGAGGCCAGAGACCTTTTCAACACTCCAGGACCAAGAGCCGGCAATCCTCTGGAGGGAAACCGGGCAGAAGCCCCTGGGACCGGTGCAACGGTTCAGCCTCGTCAGATGGACCCGCCTCGTCAAAACACCGTTATACCTCAGGCTGCTTTAACACCTCTGGGTCACTACTCCAACCCAATGGACAATCTTGTTGCCGCTGCTGCACGGCTGGAGGCCATTCCAATTGAAGGTGACTCGCCGTAGGTAGTAGAGACACGACGGGTTAAGGAACTTCTGAGGACAGCTTCGGCCCAATAGGAAGCGTACTCGTACAACCGCGACCGGATCCACTCGACCCCCCGTCCAAGCCAGAGCTATAGCAGACATATGGATGAACCAGCAATGTCAAGTAATGAACGACGTGGGGCACTCCGTGACAACAACCCGGCGGGTGGTGCTGATAACGCTCAGGGAGTAGTGGACCGGACTCGCGTGCGCAGGGAGGCCGAGTTAGCCACATAGGATCAGGCTCGGCAGCTCACACCGGTTCGTCCAACCACCTTGACTGAACCTGGTGTTACTTCTAGTTCTTTGGGGGTGCCTTGCCTTATCCCCGCTTTGCGCAACGTGCGCCTGCCCAAGGATTTCAAAGGCCCGCGCAAGGTACCAAATTACACGGCGGATCAACCTCCGGAGACATGGGTGGAGAGCTATGAGATGGCCATGGAGATGCTTGATGTGGATGACGCGGCGTGTGCAAAATACTTCACCATGATGCTTGAAGGAACGGCCCATACTTGGTTAAAAAGCTTGCTGGCTAATTCTATCAGTTCATGGGCCCAATTACGAGCCCGGTTTATCAGCAATTTCAAAGATACCTATAAACAGCCTATGTCGATAGTGGACTTAGCTGCATGCGTCTAGGAGGAAGGAGAATCAACGACTCATTGGGTACGCCGGGTTTCACAAGTGTTGCACTCCTCAGTCCGCATCAACGCTGACACCGCAGTATTAACCCTAGAAGGCAACTACCGGTTTGGGCCCCTGAAGCTGAAGCTGGGATTGATGAAGCGTCATTGCACCGACATGGGGACCCTCATGGCCGCTTTGGTGAAATATGCTGATTCTGATAGTACCAAGGATCCCGAATTTGATGATGACAAGACAGGGAAAGGGAAGAAGAACAGCAGCTCCAAAGGTCAGGAGCATCACTGGGCAGGCAATGGTGGAGGAGGCAAGCATAAAGCGGATGGTAACATGGACTTTGTGGCTAATACCAACGCACAGGACAATGGCCAGCGATGCAAGGGTAGGCCGAAAAATCGTAATGGAGCACCCAATCCTAACCCAAACCGCCTAAACTATCTGCTAAGCCAGCCCTGTCCAAGACATGGGACGAAGGAGGCGCCAGCAAACCACCTTTGGAAGGATTGCTTTATTATGCAGGAGTTCAAGAATTCTAATAATTTCCGGTATGATCACGAATCTGGCGGTGTCTCAAGATCCGGGCCGGGTTACGGTGGAGGAAGTTCCGGTTCAGGATTCAATGGTAATCCGGCGGACATAATGGTCAAAATAGTCAGAACAACCAGGGTGGTTACAACCAACAACAGCAACAGTCAGGTTACTAGAGCAACCCAAAGCAGTTGAGTAATGGGCAGTACCATGTCTTCACCACTAGCTTGGACAAGCGGGACCGGAAGGTTTAGAGGCGGGCAGTCAACTCTGTTGAACCGGCCATACCCCGTTATCTACGTTGGTCTGAATAGCCAATCATATGGAGCAGAGAAGATCACCCTCCCCAGGTCGATAATCCGGGTCAGTTGGCTCTGGTGGTGGCGCCTCAAGTGGGAGGTTACAAGTTCACCAAGGTGCTCATGGATGGAGGGAGCAGCATTAACATCCTGTACTATGAGACCTTCCGTCGTATGGGACTAACAGATAAGAATCTTAAACCGTCTAATACAGTATTCCACAGTGTAGTGCCTGGCAGATCAGCATATCCCGTTGGTAAGATAGCTCTGGAAGTGGCCTTTGGGGATGATCATGATTCCAGGTCGGAGACATTGACGTTTGAAGTGGTGAAAATCCAAAGTCCATATCATGCCCTGTTTGGGCGACCGGCCTACGCCAAGTTTATGGCTCGGCCCTGTTATGTATATTTGCAGCTCAAGATGCCGGGTCACAAGGGGACAATAACAGTTCACGGAAGCCACAAAATCTCTTTGGAATGCGAGGAAGGAGATGCGGCTTATGCAGAGTTGGTTTGTGCCACCAAGGAGTTGAAGTACTATAAAGACAATGTTGATCCGGCGGACATGACTCCGTTGAAGAAGCCAACTACGGAGGATGATCTAGCCCTGAAATTCAAATCGGCAGCAGAAACTAAGCTTGTTGACTTCATACCTGGTGATTCGTCCAAGCAGTTCAGCATCAGTACCAACTTGGATCCAAAATAGGAAAGCGCGCTCATCGAGTTCATCCGTGAGAATTGGGACATTTTTGCATGGAAGCCCTCTGACATGCCATGTGTACTGAGGCAACTCGCTGAGCACACACTTAATGTGGATCCTAAATATAAACCGGTGAAACAATTCCTCCACCGGTTTAACGAAGAAAGACGCAAGGCGATTGGAGAAGAGGTAGCCAGGCTCTTAGCAGCTAGCTTTATTGTTGAAGTTTTTCACCCTGAGTGGCTTGCCAATCCGGTGCTGGTCCTCAAGAAAAATGGCACCTGGCGCATGTGTGTGTATTACACAGATCTTAATAAGGCTGGTCCAGCAGATCCTTTTGCCCTCCCCCGTATTGATCAAATTATTGATGCTACGGCGGGTTGTGAGCGTTTAAGTTTTTTGGATGCGTATTCTGGCTATCATCAGATCAAAATGGCAGTTAAGGACCAGGAGAAGACAACATTTATAACTCCCTTTGGAGCCTTCTGCTATGTGTCTATGCCCTTCGGGCTCAAGAGTGCCCAGGCAACTTATCAACGGTGTGTACAAAATTGTCTTCACAAGAAAATCGGCCGTAATGTACATGCTTACGTGGATGATATCGTGGTTAAGTCTAGGGAGAAGGAGACTTTGATTTCTGATTTGAAGGAAACCTTTGATAACCTGAGGACATACAAGATGATGCTTAATCCGGACAAGTGTGTCTTTGGTGTACCGGCGGGCAAGCTATTGGGTTTTCTGGTGTCCAACAGGGGAATTGAGGCTAATCCGGAGAAGATCACGGCCATCACCTCCCTGGCTAAGCCAAAGTGTATCAATGATGTTCAACGACTGGCCGACCGGATTGCAGCATTAAGCCGGTTTATCAGTCATCTTGGTGAGAAGGCAATCTCTTTGTATCAGATGTTGAAAAAGACGGATCAGTTTGCCTGGAGTTCCGCCGCTGATGAAGCGTTTGAGGACTTAAAGCAGCAATTGGCCAATCCGCCGATGCTCGCCGCTCCCATTGACAAGGAGCCGTAGCTGCTATATGTTGCTGCCAATGCTCGGGCGGTCAGCGTGGCTATTGTGGTGGAGCGAAAGGAGGCAGGCAAGGAGCATCCGGTTCAATGACCGGCCTATTATATCAGCGAGGTGCTAATCGAGTCCAAGCAAAGGTATCCGCATTGGCAGAAGCTGGTGTATGGAGTTTTTATGGCAAGCCGGAAGCTTAAACAATATTTCCAAGGGCACCCAATTACGGTGGTCAGTTCTGCTCCTTTGGGAGATATCATCCAGAACCGGGAAGCAACTGGCCGGATTGCAAAGTGGGCCATAGAGCTCGCGCCGTATGGTTTGAAGTATGTGCCTCGGACAGCGGTTAAGTCTCAAGCACTTGTTGATTTCATCAATGATTGGACGGAAATGCAAGCACCTTAAGAAAAGCCGGATCACACGTATTGGACCATCCATTTTGACGGATCCAGGCAGTTGGAAGGTTCGGGGGCTGGAGTCGTATTAACTTCCCCATGAGGTGATAAGTTTTGTTATGTTCTCCGCTTAATGTTCCCTTGTACTAACAATGCAGCTGAGTATGAAGCCTTGCTCCATGGTCTCCGAATGGCTAAGGAGATGAATCTAAGTAGATTTAAGTGCTTCGGTGACTCGGACCTTGTGGCTCAGCAAGTGTCTGGCACTTTGGACTCCAAGGACCCACTCATGGCAGCATATCGTCGGGAGGTGGATACTGTTGCAGGTTATTTCAAAGGCTATCAGGTGGACCACGTGGACCGGCGGAAAAATGAAGCGGCGGACGCTTTAAGCCGGCTGGGTTCTCAGCGCAAACCGGTCCCGCCCAATGTTTTTCTGGATCAGCTGCACAACCCGTCGGTCAAGATCCCTGGTGAAGAGGATTTGGCTATTCCTGATCCGGAGGCTCAATTGGTGGCAGCTCTTCATGTTATTCCGGATTGGACGCTTCCTTATCTGGCGTACAAGAACCGGGGCGAGTTGCCAAAGGATGAGATTCTGGCCCGGAAAATAATCCGGCGATCCAAGTCCATGGCTATCATCAACGGTGAGTTGCATCATTGCAGTGTATCAGGAGCTTTTCAATGCTGCGTGTCTCCTGAAGAAGGCCATGCAATTTTTCGTGAGATCCACGAAGGAGATTGTGGTCACCACGCCGGTTCAAAGTCTCTGGTGGCTAAAGCGTTTCGCCATGGCTTCTATTGGTTAACTGCTCATGCTGATGCGGAGGATCTGGTCAGACGATGTGATGGTTGCCAAAGGTTTTCAAGACGTGCTCGTGTACCGGCTCAAGAATTGATAATGATTCCAATTACTTGGCCGTTTGCGACTTGGGGGCTGGATATGGTTGGGCCTTTTAAAAGGTCCAAAGATTAGAACACCCACCTCCTGGTGGCGGTTGACAAGTTTACAAAGTGGGTGGAGGCAGAACCTGTTAGCAAGTGTGATGCGGCCACGGCGGTTCAGTCCATTAAAAAAGTGATTTTCTGGTTTGGCTTTCCACACAGTATCATCATAGATAATGGTACCAATTTGTCCAAAGGTGCTATGAAGGAGTTCTGCGAATGGGATCACATCCAGCTCAACATTTCATCAGTGGAACATCCACAGTCCAATGGTCAAGCAGAAAGAGCTAATCAAGAGATCTTGAGAGGCATCAAGCCCCGGCTCATGGTTCCTTTGCAGAGAACGCCAGGTTGTTGGGTAGAAGAATTACCATCTGTGTTATGGAGCATCAATACAACGCCCAACAGATCAACAGGATACACGCCGTTCTTCATGTTTTATGGAGTGGAGGCGGTTCTCCCCAATGATATCCGTCATGATTCACCACGTGTAATAGCTTATATTGAAGTGGACAACGAGACAGCATGGCAAGCTGAAGAGCGTGACATCGCAGCCGCCCGATCGGCGATGTACCAGCAGGATCTTCGTCATTATCATAGTCGCCGAGTCAGAACCAGAACCTTTTAGGAAGGAGATTTGGTGCTTCGGCTCATCCAAGATCAGACTGATATGCATAAGTTATCCCCACCTTGAGAGGGGCCTTTCGTGGTCAGCAAGAATCTGCACAACGGGTCATACTATCTGATCGATATTCGAGAACATAAGGACTCACGTACATCAGAGCAGGAGACCAACATGCCATGGAACATAGCTCATCTTCGGCCTTATTATACATGAGCCATTGGTTCTACTTATGTACATATTACAACAATGTATATATTAACTATAATAAACCGGAACCTCAGCTAAAGCGGGGTATCTGTTCTTTTACATCATGTGTGGTTACACGGAGTTGTTCTAAAGCGGCTTCTGGTTTACCCCTTGAGTTCGCTTTGCTAAAAGCATCATGTTATATCACTTGGAGGATTGGTCGTGTCCGAACCAATACCATGCCTCTTGATAGGCGAGAGCCACCAGATCACTTGGGGACTTGGTCATGTCTGAACCAGTCATGCCTCTTGATCGGCTTAAGGCCACTGAATCGCTTGGGGGCTTGGTCGAACCCGAACCATGACCATGCCACTTGATCGGCATAAATGCCATGGTTTCATTTGGGGACCTGGCTGACTAGAACCATAGTTACACCTAACGGGAGCTTGGTCGTGTTCGGCCATGGTAACACCATCTGATCAGTTCACATAAACCTTTTTTTGCAACGTTTTTTCATTGCACTTGATTTACACTTTTCTTTGAAGGGGGTTTTTGCTTTTTATTGTGTTTTTAAACCAACAAAGTTTTTAAACCAATCCATTGACGGAACACAGTTCACGTCAATCCGGAGAATATTTGCCCGGTTTGATCCTTGTTGTTAACATCCTCTTACGGAGTAACACGATGTTTATTATAACCCGACACGGTTTACATGGTAAACCAGAGTCATATACAGGAGCTGTTATCTCCTCAATAGTGTGGGTTTGCAAAACTCCACTTCAAGATTGGCCAAGCCAACTTCACGCTCAATGATGGCAGGTATTATGTATCTCAAATATTTGATCATATACTTAAAATTTTGTTTTGTATGTTTTGATTTCATATATGCAGACATCATATTCTGCCTGACGGTACAACCGCGGTGGCACTTGATGAATTTCTCATTTCATAAAGGGCTTTGGAAAGTTCATTACCATAGGAAGAACAAATTATGCACGAAGGCATATCAACATCAAAGGTATCAGCTAGCCTATTACAAGGCAACATGGTGCCCATAATAATATAATTGTTTTTCGCAAAGGAGAGGCAGTTTTAAAACCGGCTTCCGGTTCAAGCTTAGTCACCAGCCCGGCCTGATGGTTGTGGGTCATCCTGCGCCGCTTCAGCCTCCGTTTCTCTACCCAGTGGCTGGAAATCCACAGTTGTCCAGTCGATTCCCATTAATGCTTAAAAACAGCTTCGTCATGGATCAGCAATGATGGGTTAATATTGGGAGCGTAATTATGCTTACAGATTGGAGGGATCAAATTTTCCGATTCATGGATTGGTGCAGCTATTCGCTTGTTTTGACTGTCATATTGGTCTTGATAATGAGACAAGTCTACTTCTTCAGCCAATTGACAGGCTAGCGGACGTACCTCCCGGTTTATTGCTCGCAGATCCGCTTCACCAAATTCTGACCCATCTTCCTTCAAGCTGGGATAGCCCTGAGCAGCTTCAATAGGATCAAAATCTGGCACCAAGGCTTTTGCCTGGTTTAAGGCATTGATTGCACTGGTTCGAGCAACAGATTTCTTCAGCTCTTCAACCCGGGCAGGAAGTACCGATAATTTCATCAGAGTATCTTGAATCAAAGTGGGCGCCGGTTTGTTATGAGATGCGGTACAGATGATCCGCTAGGCACCAGTATACAATTGTTCAACCAATGTATAGGCGGCCTTCAATTTCTTCCGCACATCTGATCCCAAGTGACCAATGCGTGTCCCTGAAATACCATAAAGGGTTAATAAACCGGCGACTCTATAGGAAGGCAGAGCCAATTCAGAAGGCAAACTGGCTTACCAAAGATAGCAGTAGTCATGGCATGCACGTGCCGCTTTATGCTGGTCAGTTCATCTGCTACTGGTTTGAGTGCAGCCTCGGCATCCTCTGCTCGTTTGATCAAAGCGGACTTTTCAGTGGCCCAATCCGCCCGCTTCTTCTTGAAGCTCTCCTTAAGCTGTTCCATGGCACTTAAAGCGCTGGCCAATTCCTCTTTTGCTTTGGAGGTTTCCGCCTGTTGGGTTTTCAGGTTTTCTTGGAGTTCGGTGACTTGGTTTTCTTTCGTCTTCAGCTCTGCCTGCATGCATACAGATATATGCTTCAACAAATCGGTATAAGGATTTAGGTACCAATCACATAACTAGTTATGCACTTAGCACTTGGGGGCTAATGCATATTCGATCTTCATCTTTCAATTGCTTGCAAAGTCCCAAGATCAATACAAGTATTCAACTTGGCACTTGAGGGCTAATGGCTATTTGCTCGTATGTATATTCTGATGTGGCAATCTCAATTACTTAAAGTACCAGTTTAACTACGCTAAGTTGTACCGGCCCTTGGGGGCTACATCGGCAAAAGTTCAAAGTTTTAAGATTCATGTTAGTAAGTCCCGGTTTGAAAGAAGATTACAAACCGGCCCTTGGGGGCTAAGGAGAGTCGGTGAATATTGAAGCGTACAAGCAAGAAAGAGCGTATGGAAGTTACCTCGTATGTGTCCTTCATCATATTAATCAGACTGGCTTCATAGTCACGGCTGGCATATAGCCGGTTCAGATAGCCGGAATGGATATCTTGGGCGTTCAGAGCAGCGTAAGTTGACAGATCAGCATTCCACTTGCCTTTACCAAAGGCAGCAAATTCTTCCTTGGCAGAATGTTTGGACAAAGCAACAGGATTGCTTGGCTCGGTATGGTCAGTGCCAGTAATGACAACCTCATCCTCCTGAGTATTGCTGGTTTGCACTGGAGCTGTTGGCTTGTCAGTAGGTTTTGCTGGACCGGTGGATCTCTCAATTCGGATGGAGCCTGTGGGCTGAATGACAGGACCTGAGGCATCAGTAGGTCTCTCTTCAGCAATAAGATTGTCGTCTTGCTGCGGTGGATCGTTGGGTATATCCTCAGGAATAGCCGCTTCAAGATCGGCATTTTCTTCGGCCGCTTTGTCCAGGCGGGCCTTCTTGCTTGGTCTGGGTTTGGCCCTGGAAAGAGTAACAAAATCAAATACAGCATATGTTCTAAGGCAATGTACTGTAAGTATCATAATAAGTATGGCTTACCCAAGCACCTTTTTGAGCGGTGGCAGCTGAGTAGCCGATGACTCGCCAGAGGATGAGTGGGAAGTAACCTAGTAATCGGAGTCAGATGGATTAAGAGGTTGGCGAAAGCAGCCCGCTTTAGGACAATCACTGACAAGCAAATTAGAGACCTCTGAACGGCGTTTCCGAACGGACTGTTCGGTAAACCGGCGGAGGTAACTACCTGGCCGCTGTGCCGGGTTGTGCGACGAGCCTCGTGCTGTTGGGTCTTCATAAGAAATTTGGGATCCAAATAAGCAAGAGGATGAGAAAAATTAACTTTCCGGTTTGCCTGACGGATTTTTAGCGAAGGCAAAGGTTCTGAATCGGAAGAGAGAATAATTACCTCTGCAGCATCAGCGTGGCTGGCTTCGGCATCATCCTAACAAATATCATCATCAATAAGATGCATGAAAAATAAGCCAGGTGAGTCAAGATCTACCTCAAGGTCTGGATTATCCACATCATCATCAGGGGCCGGATTAGAAGATGTAGTAGTTCTTTTCCTGTGGGCAGTCTTCTTTACAGCTTTAGTCTTTTGCCGGGTTGCTCGTTCCGGTTTGTCTGGTTTTTCCGGTTTCTCCTGCGGCAATTTCTTGCTCCAAAACGGATCATTGCCCTGATTACACAGATATTGATATTAAACGATGACCAGATATATCAACAATAGATTCAGCAAAGGGAAAAAATCAAGGTCTTACAGCTGGCGGTTTGTTGGTGGCACAGAAGGGAAGCAGGCCGTTTTTAGCACAAATATGTTCTGGTTCATTCAGCATCTTATTCACAGCTTATGTGATTTCTTCATCAGTGAGCTGGATTCTGGAATGTTGCAGTGGGTCTTCAACACTGCCGGTATATTCACACATCAAACCGGAGCGCTGACTAAGGGGCAGTATGCTCCATGATATCCAACAGCGAGCGAGATCAACCCCTGTTAAACCGTTGGCCATAAAGGCTCAAAGCTTTGACAGTTGAGGATCATATTTGCTTCTCTCCTGAGCATTCAATCTTTGTGGAAAAGGGTGTGTATTGCTGAGCCGCTCCGGAAGAAAGCCGGGCAAGGGATTCTCACCAGCAGGGGAGGTATCTTTGAAGTATAACCATGTCTGATTCCACTCTTTGGCGTGGCTGTGCAGTTTGGCAAGAGGGTATGTGACCTCTTTCCTTTTCTGGATCACCACGCCACCCAACTCCATATTGGAGCCGTCAGTAAACTCAGTACGGCGGTTTAGATGGAAAAGGTCTCGAAACAATTCCACTGTGAGCTCCTCTTGAAGGAATGCTTCACAGAGCACTTGGAAGTGACACATATTTGTAACAGAATTGGGACCAGTATCTTGTGGATTGAGTTGGAAATCGGCCAAAACATCTCGGTAAAATTTAGAACCGGGTGGTTTAAAGCCCCGAGCTAAGTGATCTACAAAAACAACAACTTCTCCTTCTTGAGGAGTGGGAGGGCATTCTTTGCCAGGAGCCCTCCAATGAATGGTATCTTTGCTGCCTAAAGCACTGATCAAGACTAGATCGTCCAGCTGAGCCTCTATGACGCAAGAAGGAACCCAATTGCATTCATATACTTGCTTGGCCATGATGGAATCTACAAGGTAGAAGATCTCGGTTCAAAAATACATTTGATCAAGGTATATTGGTATGTGCAATGTTAAACCGGATACAGATATATCTGAACCAGAGTTTTATGAAGCAACAACATTTGGTGGTTCAACAAGGGGACTAATGGTATAAACCGGTTTGGCAATTTTTTCCTACAAGGATAAACCGCCGGGTTTAAACATTGAAGCAGAGGAGTAAGTTTACAGAAACAGATTTCGTAAGATTTCTCTACAGCGATGGATCTGAAGCAAGTTCAGAAAAAAGATAAATATTCAGAGGTCCAAACGGAGCAGTACCGAATCAATGAACAGGACGTATATACAGATCTATGGTTTTGAGATGTGCAAGCGAAGGCGAAGGATAAACAGCTACCATTACACAGAATAAAGATCTGCGGAGCCATCTAAAGATCTACTGTATGAGCAAGAGGCAGGCGATGAACATTGAAGAACTGCGAAACCCTAGGTCAGATCTGCAGGGGAAAGGATGGAAGATTTACCGGAGCTGAGGAAGATGCGAAAGGTTGCCGCGATGCTCTGGTGCGCTCAGGTTGATGCAGCGGCCAAGGTTGAGGCAGAAGTCAATGGCGGCGGTGGAGCTCCGAGGCTGGCGACGCGAGGAAGACGAAGAAGGCACGGAAGGAGAACAGAAATGACCCTTCGGTCCTATTTATAAGGAGAAAGAACATGTGCCAGGCGTGACAATCAAGGAGCCACGAAACGGAGCTATCGCCTTGATTTCCGCCAATCTATTAAACAAAGAAGCATAATGGATAGCTTCGTTATGACAGGTGACATCACTCCGGTTTACAGCAATCAGATAAAATGACATCATGGCGGTTTACCAATTTACGAGAAGATGTTGAAGATGAAGCTTTTGTTAAAGGATTGACATGAACCCATTCAAATCAATCTGGGGCCTAATGTTGGGGATATTACTACTGGGCGTAAACCGGCCTATCTGGGCCGGGTTACTTCATCAGTAGTTAAGTATGTTAAAGACCAAGAAGACAGAGGAGGGCTCAAGGCCCATGGCCGGTTCAAGGCCTGTAGCCGTAAACCGGCGTTAGTAATTAACTTGTATTGTAAGTTAGGAATAAGTAGAGACCAAACCGGACACATCTATGAGCCGGTATTGGGACTCCGTAAGCCGACGGGAGTCGCCCGTGTATATAAGGGGACGACCCGGCGGCGGTTCGTGGACAACAGACAACAACTTGAGACATAGGCGAAGCTTGTTTGCTCCCTAGTCATCGAAACCCCATCAATTCCATCACAACTAGACGTAGGCTTTTACCTTCATCGAAGGGGCCGAACTAGTATAAACTCTCTTGCGTCCTTGTCTCCGCTTTAACCCATTCAAGCTAACCCATCGCGATGGCTCCACGACTAAGTCCTTTCTCTAGGACATCTGCCGTGATAAAACCACGACAAGATGGCTAGCACAAACTTGGATACAGATCGAAAGAGGCGTAGGCCTCATGCCTGGGATCCTCCTAAACTACTCATGGTCATCGGCGGCAGCTACACGTAGTAGTAGGCAACTCCGGTGTAGTAGGAGTAGGTAGCATCTGGCTCCTGGGCTCCAACATCTGGTCGCAACAAGCTGGTATAAAAAGGGGGAAAGGGGGGATCAAAGTAACCGTGAGTACTCATCCAAAGTACTCGCCAGCAAGGATCTACACTACATATGCATTTTATCAATGAAATGGGTAGTATCTGTGGACTGAACTACAGAATGCCGAAATAAGAGGGTGATAGCTAATCCTATCGAAGACTACGCTTCTGGCAGCCTCCATGTTGAAGCATATAGAAGAGAGTAGATGGTAAGTTCACCAAGTATCATCGTATAGCATAATCCTACCCAGCGATCCTCTCCTCATCACCCTGTGAGAGAGCGGTCACCGTGTTGTATCTGGCACTTAAAAGGGTGTGTTTTATTAAGTATCCAGTTCTAGTTGTCACAAGGTTGAAGTACAACTCTGGGTCATCCTTTTACCAAGGGACATGACTATTCGAATAGATAAACTTCCCTGCGGGGGTGCACCACATTACCCAACACGCTCGGTCCCTCTGGTCGGGCACACTTTCCTGGGTCAGGTCCGGCCTCGGAAGATCAACACGTCATAGCCCTTCCTAGGATCAACTGAGAGGTCAGTAGCCGGTCTAAATCCTATGCACGTAGGGGTCTAGGCCCATCACCTATTGCACACCTGCATGTTGCGTACGCGGTTGGTGAGCAGACCTAGCCTCCCTTATACAAGAGCAGGCGTTCCAGTCCAACCCGGCGCGCGCCGCTCAGTCGCTGACGTAAAGAAGGCTTCGGCTGATACCACAATGTCGAGTGCCCATAACTATTCCCGCGTAGTTGGTTAGTGCATATAGGCTCGTAGCCAGACTCAGATCAAATACCAAGATCTTGTTAAGCTAGCGTGTTAATTGATGTAACCGTGGACATCGACCAGGGGCCAGGCCCACCTCTCACCTAGGTGGTCTCAACCTGCCCCGTCGCTCTGCCACAAAGATCCACCTAGAGGGCCGTTGAGACAAATGTCCTTTCAGCCCCCAATCCGTGAATCACTCGCGGGTACTCTACAAGCCGACCCGACTTTAGTCACCACATGTATCATATATTATGTATATAAGTATATACGCGTGATCACCTCCCGAGTGATCATGGGCCGATAGTATAGCTTGGTAGATGGACAAGAATGTAGGGCCACTGATGATAAACTAGCATCCTATACTAAGCATTTAGGATTGCAGGTAAAGGTAACAACAGTAGTCGCAAAGATAGGCTATGCAAGATATCATCAGTGCGAGATACATGTGGCGCTCGGCGTTGAACACTAGATCCACATCCCACAAGTGAAGCCGACGCCCGGCATCCCGAAACAATACTTCCGGTGGCTGATGTCGGTCGAACACCTTGGCGAATTTGTCTGGCAGCCTCTGCGATGAGGATTAAAGCCAAGTTTTGAAATTTCAAACAACCAAACCAACTTGAGTCAGTTTGGGTGTTTCAAGTTTCAACACTTGCCTTTTAATCATCATCGCACAGGCTGCCAGACAAAATCGCAATGGTGTTCGACTGCCATTGACGCCGAGAACAATTGCTTTGGGACGCCGGACGTTGGCGTCACTTGTGGGACATGGATGTAGTATTCGACACCGACGGCCACATGTATCTCGCACTAACGATACTTGCTATTTAGGGTTCCATCGACACCGAGGAACCCCTAACCCGCTCGTCCCCGGGCGCCCTCTTTTTTCCTTTCCTTCTTCTCTTCTTTTTATTTTTCTTCTTCTTCTTCTTCTTCTTCTTTCTTATTCTCCCTCCTCCTCTTCCTCCCTCCTCCTCCTCCTTCTACTCCTCTTCTTCTTCTAAACTAAAACTAAAACTAATCTAAAATAAACTAAAATAAAATAAACTAAAACTAAAACTAAACTGAAAATAAAACTAAACTAAAACTAAAACTAAAACAGAAACTAAAATAAAAGAAACTAAAAAAACTAAACTAAGAAAAGGGGGGAAGAACAAACCTGCAGGGGATCGCCGGTGGAGGGCGAGGTCGGCCGGTGGGGCGAGGCGGCGCAGGGGCCGCGGGGAGGAGGGAGGCAGCGGGGCGGGGCGACGCAGGGCCGCGGGAAGGGGTCCGGCACCGGGGCGGCCCGACGATGGGGCGCGGCGGGGAGACGGGGCGCGGGGGCGGGGGGAGGGTGTTGGAAATATGCCCTAGAGGCAATAATAAAAGGATTATTATTATATTTCCTTGTTCCTGATAATTGTCTTTTATTCATGCTATAATTGTGTTATCCGAAAATCGTAATACATGCGTGAATACATAGACACCAACATGTCCCTAGTAAGCCTCTAGTTGACTAGCTCGTTGATCAACAGATAGTCATGGTTTCCTGACTATGGACATTGGATGTCATTGATAACGAGATCACATCATTAGGAGAATGATGTGATGGACAAGACCCAATCCTAAACATAGCACAAGATCGTATAGTTCGTTTGCTAGAGTTTTTCCAATGTCAAGTATCTTTTCCTTAGACCATGAGATCGTATAACTCCCGGATACCGTAGGAGTGCTTTGGGTATACCAAACGTCACAACGTAACTGGGTGACTATAAAGGTATACTACGGGTATCTCCGAAAGTGTCTGTTGGGTTGACACGGATCAAGACTGGGATTTGTCACTCCGTATGACGGAGAGGTATCTCTGGGCCCACTCGGTAATGCATCATCACAATGATCTCAATGTGACCAAGTGTCTGGTCACGGGATCACGCATTATGCTACGAGTAAAGTGACTTGCCGGTAACGAGATTGAACGAGGTATTGGGATACCGACGATCGAATCTCGGGCAAGTAACGTACCGATTGACAAAGGGAATTGTATACGGGGTTGCTTGAATCCTCGACATCGTGGTTCATCCGATGAGATCATTGAGGAGCATGTGGGAGCCAACATGGGTATCCAGATCCCGCTGTTGGTTATTGACCGGAGAGCTGTCTCGGTCATGTCTACATGTCTCCCGAACCCGTAGGGTCTACACACTTAAGGTTCGGTGACACTAGGGTTGTAGAGATATAATACACAGTAACCCGAAAGTTGTTCGGAGTCCCGGATGAGATCCCGGACGTCACGAGAAGTTCTGGAATGGTCCGGAGGTGAAGAATTATATATAGGAGGTGCAGTTTCAGCCATCAGGAGAGTTTCGGGGGTCACCGGTATTGTACCGGGACCACCGGAAGGGTCCCGGGGGTGCACTGGGTGGGGCCACCCATCCCGGAGGGCCCCATGGGCTGAAGTGGGGAGGGAAACCAGCCCATAGTGGGCTGGTGCACCCCCCCTTGGGCCCCCATGCGCCTAGGGTTGGGAACCCTAGGGGAGGGGGCGCCTCCACTTGCCTTGGGGGGCACTCCTCCCCCTCGGCCGCCGCCCCCCCTAGGAGATCCCATCTCCTTGGGCCGGCGCACCCCTAGGGGGCCTATATAAAGGGGGGAGGGAGGGCAGCCGCACCCTGAAGTCTTGGTGCCTCCCTCTCCCCTGCTACACCTCTCCCTCTTGCAGTAGAACGGCGAAGCCCTGCTGCGGTGACTGCTGCATCCACCACCACGCCGTCGTGCTGCTGGATCTTCATCAACCTCTCCTTCCCCCTTGCTGGATCAAGAAGGAGGAGATGTCACGCTGACCGTACGTGTGTTGAATGCGGAGGTGCCGTCTGTTCGGCGCTAGGATCTCCGGTGATTTGGATCACGTCGAGTACGACTTCCTCATCCCCGTTCTTTGAACGCTTCCACGCGTGATCTACAAAGGTATGTAGATGCAATCCGATCACTTGTTGCTAGATGAACTCATAGATGGATCTTGGTGAAACCGTAGGAAATTTTTTGTTTTCTGCAACGTTCCCCAACAGTGGTATCAGAGCTAGGTCTATGCGTAGTTCTGTTTGCACGAGTAGAACACAATTTGTTGTGGGCGTAGATGTTGTCAACTTTCTTGCCGCTACTGGTCTTATTTTGCTTCAGTAGTATTGTGGGATGAAGTGGCCCGGACCAACCTTACACGTACGCTTACGTGAGACCGGTTCCACCGACTGACATGCACTAGTTGCATAACGTGGTTGGCGGGTGTCTGTCTCTCCCACTTTAGTTGGAGCGGATTCGATGAAAAGGGTCCTTATGAAGGGTAAATAGAAGTTGACAAATCACGTTGTGGCTTTCACGTAGGTAAGAAAACATTCTTGCTAGAACCCTATTGCAGCCACGTAAAACTTGCAACAACAATTAGAGGACGTCTAACTTGTTTTTGCAGCAAGTGTTTTGTGATGTGATATGGCCAAAGTTGCGATGAATGATGAATGATGAATGATATATATGTGATGTATGAGATGTTCATGCTATTGTAATAGGAATCACGACTTGCATGTCGATGAGTATGACAACCGGCAGGAGCCATAGGAGTTGTCTTTATTTTTTGTATGACCTGCGTGTCATTGAGAAACGCCATGTAAATTACTTTACTTTATTGCTAAACGTGTTAGCCATAGTAGTAGAAGTAATAGTTGGCGAGCAACTTCATGGAGACACGATGATGGAGATCATGGTGATGGAAATCATGGAGTCATGCCGGTGACAAGATGATCATGGAGCCCCAAGATGGAGATCAAAGGAGCTATGTGATATTGGCCATATCATGTCACTATTATTATTTGATTGCATGTGATGTTTATCATGTTTTTGCATCTTGTTTACTTAGAACGACGGTAGTACTCCCTCCATTTTTGTATACAAGGCCACAAACCCATATTATAGGTACCAAGGTAGAAATTAATGGCTACTTAAACCAATGTTGAAAACTAGTCTTTTCTTCTTGCTTGACGTGTTAATTAATGTGTGTTTTTCTCTCCAACACACAACAAGAAAACTCTCTCACTCCTTGTTGGTTGATTAATACGGTGCATGCAAATCAATTATCTCACTCCCGCATGCATGCATGAGGTATTAATGTCTTCGGTTGCTAGTACAAGGCAAAACTCATCAATTTTACATCGATTTGTGTTAGTGGCCTTGTATAGATGCAAATTGTATTTTTGATAGTGGCCTTGTACACAAAAATGGAGGGAGTAAATAAGATGATCCCTCATAATAATTTCAAGAAAGTGTTCCCCATAATTGTGCAACGTTGCGACAGTTCGTTGTTTTGAAGCACCACATGATGATCAGGTGTGATAGATTCCAACGTTCACATACAACGGGTGTAAGATAGATTTACACATGCAAACACTTAGGTTGACTTGACGAGCCTAGCATGTACAGACATGGCCTCGGAACACAGAAGACCGAAAGGTCGAGCATGAGTCGTATAGAAGATACAATCAACATGAAGATGTTCACCGATGTTGACTAGTCCGTCTCACGTGATGATCGGACACGGCCTAGTTAACTCGGATCATGTTATACTTAGATGAATGGAGGGATGTCTATCTGAGTGGGAGTTCATTGAATAATTTGATTTAGATGAACTTAATTATCATGAACTTAGTCTATAATCTTTACAACATGTATTGTAGATCAAATGGCCAATGTTGTCCTCAACTTCAACGCGTTCCTAGAGAAAACCAAGCTAAAAGACGATGGTAGCATCTATACGGACTGGGTCTGGAACCTGAGGATCATCCTCATAGCTGCCAAGAAAGATTATGTCCTACAAGCACCGCTAGGTGACGCACCTGTTCTCCCTACAGAACAAGACGTTATGAACGCTTGGCAGACACGTACCGATGATTACTCCCTCATTCAGTGCGGCATGCTTTACAGCTTAGAACCGGGGCTCCAAAAGCGTTTTGAGAGACACGGGCCATATGAGATGTTCGAAGAGCTGAAAATGGTTTTTCAAGCTCATGCCCGGGTCGAGAGATATGAAGTCTCCGACAAGTTCTTCAGTTGTAAGATGGAGGAAAACAGTTCTGTCAGTGAGCACATACTCACTATGTCTGGGTTACATAACCGCTTGACTCAGCTGGGAGTTAATCTCCTGGATGACGCGGTCATTGACAGAATCCTTCAGTCGCTTCCACCGAGCTACAAGAGCTTTGTGATGAACTTCAATATGAAGGGGATGGAAAAGACCATTCCTGAAGTATTTGCAATGCTGAAATCAGCAGAGGTAGAAGTCAAAAAGGAACATCAAGTGTTGATGGTGAATAAAACCACTAAGTTCAAGAAAGGCAAGGGTAAGAAGAACTTCAAGAAGGACGGCAAGGGAGTTGCCGCGCCCGGCAAGCAAGCTGCCGGGAAGAAGCCAAAGAATGGACCCAAGCCCGAGACTGAGTGGTTTTATTGCAAGGGAAGTGGTCACTGGAAGCGGAACTGCCCCAAATACTTAGCGGACAAGAAGGCCGGCATCACGAAAGGTATATGTGATATACATGTAATTGATGTGTACCTTACCAGTACTCGTAGTAGCTCCTGGGTATTTGATACCGGTGTGGTTGCTCACATTTGTAACTCAAAGCAGGAGCTGCGGAATAAGCGGAGACTGGCGAAGGACGAGGTGACGATGCGCGTCGGGAATGGTTCCAAGGTCAATGTGATCGCCGTCGGTACGCTACCTCTACATTTACCTACGGGATTAGTTTTGAACCTCAATAATTGTTATTTAGTGCCAAGTTTGAGCATGAACATTGTATCAGGATCTCGTTTAATACGATATGGCTACTCATTTAAATCTGAGAATAATGGTTGTTCTATTTATATGAGAGATATGTTTTATGGTCATGCTCCGATGGTGAATGGTTTATTCTTAATGAATCTCGAACGTAATGCTACACATATTCATAGTGTGAATACCAAAAGATGTAAGGTTGATAATGATAGTCCCACATACTTGTGGCACTGCCGCCTTGGTCACATAGGTGTCAAACGCATGAAGAAGCTCCATGCAGATGGACTTTTAGAGTCTCTTGATTACGAATCATTTGACACATGCGAACCATGCCTCATGGGTAAAATGACCAAGACTCCGTTCTCAGGAACAATGCAGCGAGCAACCAACTTCTTGGAAATCATACATACTGATGTGTGCGGTCCAATGAGTGTTGAGGCTCGCGGTGGCTATCATTATGTTCTCACCCTCACTGATGACTTGAGTAGATATGGGTACGTCTACTTAATGAAACACAAGTCTGAGACCTTTGAAAGGTTCAAGAAATTTCAGAGTGAGGTTGAGAATCAACGTGACAGGAAAATCAAGTTCTTGCGATCAGATCGTGGAGGAGAATACTTGAGTCACGAATTTGGCACACACTTAAGAAAATGTGGAATAGTTTCACAACTCACGCCGCCTGGAACACCTCAGCGTAATGGTGTGTCTGAACGTTGTAATCGCACTCTATTAGATATGGTGCGATCTATGATGTCTCTTACCGATTTACCGCTATCATTTTGGGGCTATGCTTTAGAGACTGGCGCATTCACTTTAAATAGGGCTCCGTCGAAATCCGTTGAGATGACACCGTATGAATTATGGTTTGGGAAGAAACCTAAGCTGTCGTTTCTAAAAGTTTGGGGATGCGATGCTTATGTCAAGAAACTTCAACCTGAAAATCTCGAACCCAAGTCGGAAAAATGCGTCTTCATAGGATACCCTAAAGAAACTATTGGGTATACCTTCTACCTCAGATCCGAAGGCAAGATCTTTGTTGCCAAGAATGGATCCTTTCTAGAGAAGGAGTTTCTCTCGAAAGAAGTGAGTGGGAGGAAAGTAGAACTTGATGAAGTATTACCTCTTGAACCAGAAAGTGGTGCAACTCAGGAAAATGTTCCTGTGGTGCCTGCACCGACTAGAGAGGAAGTTAATGATGATGATCATGAAACTTCAGATCATGTTGCTACTGAACTTCGTAGGTCCACAAGGACACGTTCCGCGCCAGAGTGGTACGGCAACCCTGTCTTGGAAATCATGTTGTTAGACAACGGTGAACCTTCAAACTATGAAGAAGCGATGGCGGGCCCGGATTCTGAAAAATGGCTGGAAGCCATGAAATCCGAGATAGGATCCATGTATGAAAACAAAGTATGGACTTTGACTGACTTGCCCATTGAGCAGCGAGCCATAGAAAATAAATGGATCTTTAAGAAGAAGACAGACGCGGATGGTAATGTGACCATCTATAAAGCTCGGCTTGTCGCTAAGGGTTATTGACAAGTTCAAGGGGTTGACTATGATGAGACTTTCTCACCGGTAGAAAAGTTGAAGTCCGTCCAAATCATGTTAGATATTGCCGCATTCTATGATTATGAGATATGGCAAATGGACGTCAAAATGGCATTCCTTAATGGTTTCCTTAAGGAAGAATTGTATATGATGCAGCCGGAAGGTTTTGTCGATCCTAAGAATGCTGACAAGGTGTGCAAGCTCCAACGCTCGATTTATGGGCTGGTGCAAGCATCTCGGGGTTGGAACATTCATTTTGATGAGATGATCAAAGCGGCTGGGTTTATGCAGACTTATGCAGAAGCTTGCGTTTACAAGAAAGTGAGTGAGAGCTCTGTAGCATTTCTCATATTATATGTAGATGACATACTTTTGATGGGAAATGATATAGAGCTTTTGGACAACATTAAGGCCTACTTGAATAAGAGTTTTTCAATGAAGGACCTTGGAGAAGCTGCTTATATATTAGGCATCAAGATCTATAGAGATAGATCAAGACGCCTCATAGGTCTTTCACAAAGCACATACCTTGATAAGGTATTGAAGAAGTTCAATATGGATCAGTCTGAGAAGGGGTTCTTGCCTGTGTTGCAAGGTGTGAAATTGAGCTCAGCTCAATGTCCGACCACGGCAGAAGATATAGAAGAGATGAGTGTCATCCCCTATGCCACAGCCATAGGTTCTATTATGTATGCCATGCTGTGTACCAGACTTGATGTAAACCTTGCCATAAGTTTGGTAGGTAGGTACCAAAGTAATCCCGACAAGGGACACTGAACAGCGGTCAACAATATCCTGAAGTACCTGAAAAGGACTAAGGAAATGTTTCTCGTTTATGGAGGTGACGAAGAGCTCATCGTAAAGGGTTACGTCGATGCTAGCTTCGACACAGATCTGGATGACTCTAAGTCACAAACCGGATACGTGTATATTTTGAATGGTGGGACAGTAAGCTGGTGCAGTTGCAAGCAGAGCGTCGTGGTGGGATCTACAGGTGAAGCGGAGTACATGGCAGCCTCGGAGGCAGCGCATGAAGCAATTTGGGTGAAGGAGTTCATCACCGACCTAGGAGTCATACCCAATGCGTCGGGGCCGATCAAACTCTTCTGTGAAAACACTAGAGCTATTGCACTTGCCAAGGAGCCCAGGTTTCACAAGAAGACCAGGCACATCAAGCGTCGCTTCAACTCCATTCGCGAAAATGTTCAAGATGGAGACATAGATATTTGTAAAGTACATACGGACCTGAATGTAGCAGATCCGTTGACTAAACCTCTCCCTAGGGCAAAACATGATCAACACCAGAATTCCATGGGTGTTCGATTCATCATAATGTAACTAGATTATTGACTCTAGTGCAAGTGGGAGACTGTTGGAAATATGCTCTAAAGGCAATAATAAAAGGATTATTATTATATTTGCTTGTTCATGATAATTGTCTTTTATTCATGCTATAATTGTGTTATCTGGAAATCGTAATACATGTGTGAATACATAGACACCAACATGTCCCTAGTAAGCCTCTAGTTGACTAGATCATTGATCAACAGATAGTCATGGTTTCCTGACTATGGACATTGGATGTCATTGATAATGAGATCACATCATTAGGAGAATGATGTGATGGAGAAGACCCAATCCTAAACATAGCACAAGATCATATAGTTCGTTTGCTAGAGTTTTTCCAATTTCAAGTATATTTTCCTTAGACCATGAGATCGTGTAACTCCTGGATACCGTAGGAGTGCTTTGGGTGTACCAAACGTCACAACGTAACTGGGTGACTATAAAGGTATACTACGGGTATCTCCGAAAGTGTCTGTTGGGTTGACACGGATCAAGACTGGGATTTGTCACTCCGTATGATGGAGAGGTATCTCTGGGCCCACTCAGTAATGCATCATCACAATGAGCTAAAAGTGACCAAGTGTCTGGTCACAGGATCATGCATTACGGTACGAGTAAAGTGACTTACTGGTAATGACATTGAACGAGGTATTGGGATACCGACGATTGAATCTTGGGTAAGTAATGTACCGATTGAAAAAGGGAATTGTATACGGGGTTGCTTGAATCCTCAACATCGTGGTTCATCTGATGAGATCATCGAGCAGCATGTGGGAGCCAACATGGGTATCCAGATCCCGCTGTTGGTTATTGACCGGAGAGCCGTCTCGGTCATGTCTACATGTCTCCCGAACCCGTAGGGTCTACACACTTAAGGTTCGGTGAAGCTAGGGTTGTAGAGATATAATATGTAGTAACCCGAAAGTTGTTCAGAGTCCCGGATGAGATCCCGGACGTCACGAGGAGTTCCGGAATGGTCCGGAGGTGAAGAATTATATATAGGAAGTGCAGTTTCGGCCATCGGGAGAGTTTCGAGGGTCACCGGTATTGTACCGGGACCACCGGAAGGGTCCCAGGGGTCCACCGGGTGGGGCCACCCATCCCGGAGGGCCCCATGGGCTGAAGTGGGGAGGGGAACCAGCCCATAGTGGGCTGGTGCGCCCCCCTTGGGCCCCCCATGCGCCTAGGGTTGGGAACCCTAGGGGAGGGGGCACCTCCACTTGCCTTGGGGGGTACTCCTCCCCCTTGGCCGCCGCCCCCCTAGGAGATCCCATCTCCTAGGGCCAGCGCACCCCTAGGGGGCCCATATAAAGGGGGGGAGGGCAGCCGCACCCTGAAGTCTTGGTGCCTCACTCTCCCCTGCTACACCTCTCCCTCTTGCAGTAGAACGGCGAAGCCCTGCTGCGGTGACTGCTGCATCCACCACCACGCCGTCGTGCTGCTGGATCTTCATCAACCTCTCCTTCCCCCTTGCTGGATCAAGAAGGAGGAGACGTCATGCTGACCGTACGTGTGTTGAACACGAAGGTGCCGTCTGTTCAGCGCTAGGATCTCCGGTGATTTGGATCACGTCGAGTACGACTTCCTCATCCCCGTTCTTTGAACGCTTCCGCGCGTGATCTACAAAGGTATGTAGATGCAATCCGATCACTCGTTGCTAGATGAACTCATAGATGGATCTTGGTGAAATCGTAGGATAATTTTTGTTTTCTGCAACGTTCCCCAACAGAGGGCTGGATGGCGGCGGGGGCTGGGTCGGGGGGCGGGGCTGGCGGGCGGCGACGGCGGCAGAGTAGTGCGGGAGGAGAGAGGCGGGCGCGCGGGAGGGTGACACAGAAAGAGATAGAGAGGGGAGACGGCTCAGTCCGTTAAGTGGGCCTTCTTTGTCGTCTGCTAGCAGACGGCAAAGAGGGCGTCTGTTTAGGGTTGTCCCACGTCTCCTCTTTGCCATCCACCGGCGGATGGCAAAGAACCTAACCTAGCCACGCCGTGCCCTGTGGGGCCCACATGGCCCTTTGCCGTCTGCCTTCTAGCTCTTTGCCGTCAGCTGGCTGACGGCAAAGAAGCAGCTGACGGAAAATAGGATTTTTGCCATCCGCACTTTCTTTGTCATCCGCTTTGTGGAAGCGGACGGCAAAGAGGCTCTTTGCCGCCAGCTGGCAGACGGCAAATTGCCAGATTCCAGTAGTGATAGGATTAACTGAAAGCAGTAACATGCTACACTGCTCTAATGCAAGCAGTGGAGAGAAGGAATAGGTGATATCGGGTTGATCAAGGGGGGGGGGGGGTTGCCTGGAAGCTCTGGCAAGAAGGAGGGGTCATCGTCGATTTAGTCGATCACAGGGGTATCGGCAGCGTTCTCGAGGTCTACCAGAAAGAAGTAACGGAGCGGGAACACAATAAATAACAGAGCAATTGATACATCCATTTTGCATCATGTTTTCCTACTATTATTTATGATGTTTTATCCATAATATGCTTTTTGGAGTAATTCTAATGCCTTTTCACTCATAATATGCAAGGTATACGCAAAGAGGGAGAATTTCGGCAGCTAGAAATCTGGACCTGGAAAAGCTACGTCAAGCTACCTATTCTACACAACTCCAAACAAGATGAAACTTCATGCAGATTTTTTATGGAATATATGAAGAATATTGGAGCAAATAAGTACCATAGGGGGCCCACCAGGTGGGCACAACCCACCTCGGCATGCCAGGGAGCCCAGGCGCGCCCTGGTGGGTTGTGCTCACCCAGGCCCACCTTCGGTGCTCATCTTCTAGTATATAAGTCATTTTGACCTAGAAAAAAGAAGGAGAGGACTTTCAGGACGGAGCGCCATCGTCTCGAGGCGGGACTTGGATAGGAGCACTTTTGCCCTCCGGCGGAGCGATTCTCTCCCTCCCGAAGGGGGAAATCATCGTCGTCATCATCACCAACAACTCTCCCATCTTTGGGAGGGCAGTATCCATCAACATCTTCAACAGCACCATCTCATCTCAAACCCTAGTTCATCTCTTGTGTTCAATCTTGTTACTGGAACTATCGATTGGTGCTTGTGGGTGACTAGTAGTGTTGATTACATCTTGTAGTTGATTACTATATGGTTTATTTGGTGGAAGATTATATGTTCATATCCAATATGCTATTTAATACCCCTCTAATCTTGAGCATGATTATCATTTGTGAGTATTTACTTTTGTTCTTAAGGTCATGGGAGAAATCATGTTACAAGTAATCATGTGAACTTGATATGTGTTCGATATTTTGATAGTATGCATGTTATGATTCCCTTACTAGTGTCATGTGAACGTCGACTACATGACACTTCACCATATTTGGGCCTAAGGGAATGCATTGTGGAGTAGCAATTAGATGATGGGTTGCGAGAGTGACAGAAGCTTAAACCCCAGTTTATGCGCTATTCTGTAAGGGACCGATTGGATCCAAAAGTTTAATGCTATGGTTAGAATTTATTCTTAATACTTTTCTCGTAGTTGTGGATGCTTGCGGGAGGGTTAATCATAAGTAGGAGGTTTGTTCAAGTAAGAATAACACCTAAGCACCGGTCCACCCACATAGCAAATTCTCAAAGTAGCGAACATGAATCAAACCAACATGGTGAAAGTGACTAGATGAAAATCCTGTGTACCCTCAAGAATGCTTTTCTTATCATAAGAAACCGTTTGGATTTTCCTTTGCCTCAAAAGGATTGGTCTACCTTGCTGCACTTTTGCTACTATTGTCGTTACTTGCTCGTTACAAATTATCTTGCTATCAAACTACTCTGCTACTTACAATTTCAGCACTTGCAGACATTACCTTGCTGGAAACCACTTGTCATTTCCTTCTGCTCCTTGTTCGGTTCGACACTCTTACTTATCGAAAAGAGCTACAATTGATCCCCTATACTTGTGGGTCATCAAGGCTATTTTCTGGCTCCATTGCCGGGGAGTGAAGCTCCTTTGGTAAGTGGAATTTGGTAAGGAAACATTTATATAGTGTGCTGAAATTTACTGTCACTTGTTGCTATGGAAAATAATCCTTTGAGGGGTTTGTTCGGGGTATTTTCTGAAGGAAATATGCCCTAGAGGCAATAATAAAGTTATTATTTATTTCCTTATATCATGATAAATGTTTATTATTCATGCTAGAATTGTATTAACCGGAAACATAATACATGTGTGAATACGTAGATAAACAGAGTGTCACCAGTATGCCTCTACTTGACTAGCCTGTTGATCAAAGATGGTTATGTTTCCTAGCCATAGACATGAGTTGTCATTTGATTAACGGGACCACATCATTAGGAGAATGATGTGATTGACATGACCCATTCCATTAGCTTAGCACCCGATCGTCTAGTATGTTGCTATTGCTTTCTTCATGACTTATACATGTTCCTATGACTATGAGATTATGAAATTCCCGTTTGCCGGAGGAACACTTTGTGTGCTACCAAATGTCACAACATAACTGGGTGATTATAAAGGAGCTCTACAGGTGTCTCCAAAGGTACATGTTGGGTTGGCGTATTTCGAGATTAGGATTTGTCACTCCGATTGTCGGAGAGGTATCTCTGGGCCCTCTCGGTAATGCACATCACATAAGCCTTGCAAGCATTGCAACTAATGAGTTAGTTGCGAGATGATGTATTATGAAACGAGTAAAGAGACTTGCCGGTAACGAGATTGAACTAGGTATTGAGATACCGACGATCGAATCTCGGGCAAGTAACATACCGATGACAAAGGGAACAACGGATGTTGTTATGCGGCCTAACCGATAAAGATCTTCATAGAATATGTGGGAGCCAATATGAGCATCTAGGTTCCGCTATTGGTTATTGACCGGAGACGTGTCTCGGTCATGTCTGAATTGTTCTCGAACCCGTAGGGTCCGCACGCTTAAGGTTTCGATGATAGTTATATTATGAGTTTATGAGTTTTGATGTACCGAAGGAGTTCGGAGTCCCGGATGAGATCGGGGACATGACGAGGAGTCTCGAAATGGTCGAGACGTAAAGATCGATATATTGGACGACTATATTCTGACATCGGAAAGGTTCCGAGTGATTCAGGTATTTTTGGAGGTACCGGGGAGTTACGGGAATACGAGGAAGAAGCAATGGGCCTTAATGGGCCTTAGTGGAAAGGACCAGGAGGTGGCGCGCACCCCTCCCAAGCCCAGTCTGAATTGGACAAGGGGTTTGGGGCGCGGCCCCTCTCTCCCTTCTCTTCCCCTCTTTCCCCCTTTCCCCCCTTCTCCTAGTTGGTCTAGGAAAGGAGGAAACCTACTCCAACTAGGAGTAGGAATCCTACTCCTTGGCACGCCCCTCCTAGGGCCGGCCTCCTCCCCCTTGCTCCTTTATATACGGGGGCAGGGGCACCTCTAGACACACAAGTTGATCTTCGTGATCGTTCTCTTAGCCGTGTGCGGTGCCCCCCTCCACCATAATCCTCGATAATATTGTGGCGGTGCTTAGGCGAAGCCCTGCAATGGTAGAACATCAAGATCGTCACCAGGCCATCGTGCTGACGAAACTTTTCCCCGACACTTTGCTGGATCGGAGTCCGGGGATCGTCATCGAGCTGAACGTGTGCTAGAACTCGGAGGTGCCATAGTTTCAGTGCTTGATCGGTCGGGCCATGAAGACGTACGACTACATCAACCGCGTTGTGCTAACGCTTCCGCTGTCGGTCTACGAGGGTACATAGACTACACTCTCCCCTCTCGTTGCTATGCATCACCATGATCTTTTGTGTGCGTAGGAAAATTTTGAAATTACTACGTTCCCCAACAGTGGCATCCGAGCCTAGGTTTTATGTGTTGATGTTATATGCACGAGTAGAACACAAGTGAGTTGTGGGCGATATAAGTCATACTGCTTACCAGCATGTCATACTTTGGTTCGGCGTTATTGTTGGATGAAGCGGCCCAGACCGACATTACGCGTACGCTTACGCGAGACTGGTTCTACCGACGTGCTTTGCACACAGGTGGCTGGCGGGTGTCAGTTTCTCCAACTTTAGATGAACCGAGTGTGGCTACGCCCGGTCCTTGCGACGGTTAAAACAGCACCAACTTGACAAACTATCGTTGTGGTTTTGATGCGTAGGTAAGATTGGTTCTTGCTAAGCCCGTAGCAGCCACGTAAAACTTGCAACAACAAAGTAGAGGACGTCTAACTTGTTTTTGCAGGGCATGTTGTGATGTGATATGGTCAAGACGTGATGAGATATAAGTTGTTGTATGAGATGATCATGTTTTGTTGAAGTTATCATCAACTGGCAAAATCCTTATGGTTGTCTCTCTATTGCATAAGATGCAAGCGCCAAATAATTTCTTTACTTTATTGCTATGCGATAGCAATAGTTGCAAGAGCAATTGTTGGTGAGACGACCACGTGACGACACATTGATATAGATCAAGATGATGGAGATCATGGTGTCATGCCGATGACGATAGAGATCATGACAGTACTTTGGAGATGGAAATCAAAGGTGCAAGATGATGATGGCCATATCATATCACATATTTTGATTGCATATAATGTTTATCTTTTATGCATCTTATCTTGCTTTGATTGAGGGTAGCATTATAAGATGATCTCTCAGCAAATCTCAAGATAAAAGTGTTCTCCCTGAGTATGCACCGTTGCCAAAGTTCGTCGTGCCCAGACACCACGTGATGATCGGGTGTGATAAGCTCTATGTCCATCTACAACGGGTGCAAGCCAGTTTTGCACACGCATAATACTTAGGTTAAACTTGACGAGCCTAGCATATGCAGATATGGCCACGGAACACTGAGACCGAAAGGTCGAGCATGAATCATATAGTAGATATGATCAACATATTGATGTTCACCATTGAAAGCTACTCCATTTCACGTGATGACCGGTTATGGTTTAGTTGATTTGGATCACGTGATCACTTAGAAGACTAGAGGGATGTCTTTCTAAGTAGGAGTTCTTAAGTAATATGATTAATTGAACTTAAATTTATCATGAACTTAGTCCTGGTAGTATTAGCATATCTATGTTGTAGATCAATAGCTCGCGTTTAGCTCCCCTATTTTATTTTTTGATACGTTCCTAGAGAAAACTGAGTTGAAAGATGTTAGTAGCAATGATGCGGATTGGATCCGTGATCGGAGGACTATCCTCATTGCTGCACAGAAGAATTATGTCCTTGATGCACCGCTAGGTGACAGACCTATTGCAGGAGAAGATGCAGACGTTATGAATGTTTGGCTGGCTCAATATGATGACTACTTGATAGT
Source organism: Triticum monococcum (assembly GCA_034509565.1). Classification (NCBI taxonomy): domain Eukaryota; kingdom Viridiplantae; phylum Streptophyta; class Magnoliopsida; order Poales; family Poaceae; genus Triticum; species Triticum monococcum. The sequence continues at coordinate 151,771,370 of CM067843.1, read as the reverse complement.
TTAGTGCACTATGCTTAACGACTTAGAATCGGGGCTTCAAAGACGTTTTGAACGTCATGGACCATACGAGATGTTCCAGGAGTTGAAGTTAATATTTCAAGCAAATACCTGAGTTGAGAGAAGAAGTCTCCAACAAGTTCTATAGCTAAAAGATGGAAGAGAATCGCTCAACTAGTAAGCATGTGCTCAGATTGTCTGGGTACTACAATCGCTTGAATCAAGTGGGAGTTAATCTTCCAGATAAGATAGTGATTGACAGAATTCTCTAGTCACCATCACCAAGTTAGTAGAACTTCGTGATGAACTATAGTATGCAAGGGATGACGAAAACGAATCCCGAGCTTTTCATGATGATGAAATCGATGAAGGTATAAATCAAGAAAGAGCATCAAGTGTTGATGGTTGACAAGATCACTAGTTTCAAAAGGGCAAAGGAAAAAAGGGGAACTTCAAGAAAAATAGCAAGCAAGTTGCTGCTCAAGTGAAGAAGCCCAAGTCTGGTCCTAAGCCTGAGACTAAGTGCTTCTACTGCAAAGGGACTGGTCACTGGAAGCAGAACTGCCCCAAGTATTTGGCGGATAAGAAGGATGGCAAAGTGAACATAAGTATATTTGATATACATGTTATTGATGTATGCTTTACTAGTGTTTATAGCAACCCCTCAGTATTTGATACTAGTTCAGTTGCTAAGATTAGTAACTCGAAACGGGAGTTGCAGAATAAACAGAGACTAGTCAAGGGTGAAGTGACGATGTGTGTTGGAATTGGTTCCAAGATTGATATGATCATCATCGCACACTCCCTATAATTTCAGGATTAGTGTTGAACCTAAATAAGTGTTATTTGGTATTTGCGTTGAGCATGAATATGATTTGGTCATGTTTATTGTAATACAGTTATTCATTTAAGTGAGAGAATAAATTGTTGTTCTGTTTACATGAATAAAACCTTATATGGTTACACACCCAATGAAAATAGTTCATTGGATCTCGATCGTAGTGATACATATAATCATAATATTGAAACCAAAAGATGCAAAGTTAATAATGATAGTGCAACTTATTTGTGGCACTGCCGTTTAGGTCATATTGGTGTAAAGCGCATGAAGAAACTCCATCCTGATGGGCTTTTGGAATCACTTGATTATGAATCAGTTGATGCTTGCGAACCATGTCTCATGGGCAAGATGACTAAGACTCCGTTCTTCGGAACAATGGAGCGAACAACAGATTTTTTGGAAATCATACATACTCATGTACGTGGTCCGATGAATATTGAGGCTCGCGACAGGTATCATTATTTTCTGATCTTCACAGATGATTTGAGCAGATATGAGTATATCTACTTGATGAAACACAAGTCTGAAATATTTGAAAAGTTCAAAGAATTTTAGAGTGAAGTGGAGAATCATCGTAACAAAAATAAAAGTTTCTACGATATGATCGCAGAAGTAAAATATTTGAGTTACGAGTTTGGCCATCAGTTAAAACAATGTGAAATAGTTTCACTACTCACGCCACCTGGAACACCATAGCATAATGGTGTGTCTGAACGTCATAACCGTACTTTATTAGATATGGTGCGATCTATGATGTCTCTTACTGATCTACCACTATTGTTTTGGGGTTATGCATTAGAGACAGCTACATTCACCTTAAATAGGGAACCATCTAAATCCGTTGAGACGACACTGTATGAACTATGGTTTGGCAAGAAACCTAAGTTGTCATTTCTTAAAAGTTTGAGGTTGCAATGCTTATGTGAAAAAGTTTCAACCTGATAAGCTCAAACCCAAATCGGAGAAGTGCGTCTTCATAGGATACCCAAAAAGAAAAATGTTGGGTACACCTTCTATCACAGATCCGAAGGCAACCTATTCGTTGCTGGGAATGGATCCTTTCTAGAGAAGGAGTTTCTCTCGAAAGAAGTGAGTGGGAGGAAAGTAGAACTTGATAACGTAATTGTACCTTCTCCCTTATTGGAAAGTAGTTCATCACAGAAATCTATTCACATGACTACTGCACCAATTAGTGAGGAACCTAATGATGATGATCATGTAACTTTAGATCAAGTTACTACCAAACTTCGTAGGTAAACCAGAGTGAGATCCGCACCAGAGTGGTACGGTAATCCTGTTCTGGAAGTCATGTTACTTGACCATGACGAGCCTATGAACTATGAGGAAGCGATGATGAGCCCAGATTCCGCGAAATGGCTTGAGGCCATGAAATCTGAGATGAGATCCATGTATGAGAACAAAGTATGGACTTTGGTTGACTTACCCGATGTTCGGCAAGTCATTGAGATTAAATGGATCTTCAAGAGGAAGACGTACGCTGATAGTAGTGTTACTATCTACAAATCTAGAATTGTCGCAAAAGGTTTTCGACAAGTTCAAGTTGTTGACTACGATAAGAGTATCTCACTCGTATCTATGCTTAAGTCTGTCTGAATCGTGTTAGCAATTGCCGCATTTTATGAAATTTGGCAAATGGATAAACAAAATTGCATTCCTTAATGGATTTATTAAAGAAGAGTTGTATATGATGCAACCAGAAGGTTTTGTCAATCCTAAAGGTGTTAACAAAATGTGCAAGCTCCAGCGATCCATCTATGGACTGGTGCAAGCATCTCATAGTTGGAATATATGCTTTGATGAGTTGATCAAAGCATAGAGTTTTATACAGACTTGCGGTGAAGCCTGTATTTACAAGAAAGTGAGTGGGAGCACTACAACTTTCCTGATAAGTATATGTGAATGACATATTGTTGATCGGAAATAATGTAGAATTATTCTGCAAAGCATAAAGGAGTGTTTGAAAGGGGTTTTTTTCAAAGAAAGACCTCGGTGAAGCTGCTTACATATTGAGCATCAAGATCTATAGAGATAGATCAAGACGCTTGATAAGTTTTTTCAATGAGTACATACCTTCACAATATTTTGAATTAGTTCAAAATGGAACAGTCAAAGAAAGAATTCTTGCCTGTGTTACAAGGTGTGAAATTGAGTAAGACTCAAAGCACGACCACGGCAGAAAATAGAAAGAGAATGAAAGTCATTCCCTATGCCTTGGCCATAGGTTCTATAAAGTATGCCATGTTGTGTACCAGACCTATTGTATACCCTACACTAATTTTGGCAAGGGAGTAGAATAGTGATCTAGGAGTAGATCACTGGACAGCGGTCAAAATTATCCTTAGTGGAATAATGATATGTTTCTCGATTATGGAGGTGACAAAAGGTTCGTCGTAAAAGGGTTACGTCGATACAAGTTTTGGCATTGATCCGGATGACTCTAAGTCTTCATCTGGATACATATTGAAAGTGGGAGCAATTAGCTAAAGTAGCTCCGTGCAGAGCATTGTAGACATAGAAATTTGCAAAATACTTACGGATCTGAATATGACAGACCCGTTGACAAAAATTATCTCACAAACAAAACATGATCACACCTTAGTACTATTTGGGTGTTAATGACATAGCAATGTGAACTTGATTACTGACTCTAGTAAACCCTTTGGGTGTTTGTCACATGTGGATGTGAACTATGGGTGTTAACCACATAAAGATGTGAACTATTGAAGTTAAATCACATGGCGATGTGAACTAGATTATTGACTCTAGTGCAAGTGGGAGACTGAAGGAAATATGCCCTAGAGGCAATAATAAAGTTATTATTTATTTCCTTATATCATGATAAATGTTTATTATTCATGCTAGAATTGTATTAACCGGAAACATAATACATGTGTGAATACATAGACAAACAGAGTGTCACTAGTATGCCTCTACTTGACTAGCCAGTTGATCAAAGATGGTTATGTTTCCTAGCCATAGACATGAGTTGTCATTTGATTAACGGGATCACATCATTAGGAGAATGATGTGATTGACATGACCCATCTCATTAGCTTAGCACCCGATCGTTTAGTATCTTGCTATTGCTTTCTTGCTGACTTATACATGTTCCTATGACTATGAGATTATGCAATTCCCGTTTGCCGGAGGAACACTTTGTGTGCTACCAAATGTCACAACGTAACTGGGTGATTATAAAGGAGCTCTACATGTGTCTCCAAAGGTACATGTTGGGTTGGCGTATTTTGAGATTAGGATTTGTCACTCCGATTGTCGGAGAGGTATCTCTGGGCCCTCTCGGTAATGCACATCACATAAGCCTTGCAAGCATTGCAACTAATGAGTTAGTTGCGAGATGATGTATTACGAAACGAGTAAATAGACTTGCGGGTAACGAGATTGAAATAGGTATTGAGATACCGACGATCGAATCTCGGGCAAGTAACATACCGATGACAAAGGGAACAATGTATGTTGTTATGCGGTCTGACTGATAAAGACCTTCGTAGAATATGTGGGAGCCAATATGAGCATCCAGGTTCCGCTATTGGTTATTGACCGGAGACGTGTCTCGGTCATGTCTACATTGTTCTCGAACTCGTAGGGTCCGCACGCTTAAGGTTTCGATGACAGTTATCGTAGGAGTTTATGAGTTTTGATGTACCGAAGGAGTTCGGAGTCCCGGATGAGATCGGGGACATGACGAGGAGTCTCGAAATGGTTGAGACGTAAAGATTGATATATTGGACGACTATATTCGGACATCGGAAAGGTTCCGAGTGATTCGGGTATTTTCGGAGGTACCGGGGAGTTACGGGAATACGAGCAAGAAGCAATGGGCCTTAATGGGCCTTAGTGGGAAGGACCAGGAGGTGGCGCGCGCCCCTCCCAAGCCTAGTCTGAATTGGACAAGGGGTTTGGGGCGCGGCCCCTCTCTCCCTTCCTTCCCCTCTTCCCCCCTTTCCCCCCTTCTCCTAGTTGGACTAGGAAAGGAGGAAACCTACTCCAACTAGGAGTAGGAATCCTACTCCCTGGCGCGCCCCTCCTAGGGCCGGCCTCCTCCCCCTTGCTCCATTATATACGGGGGAGGGGGGCACCTCTAGACACACAAGTTGATCTTCGTGATCGTTCTCTTAGCCGTGTGCGGTGCCCCCCTCCACCATAATCCTCGATAATATTGTAGCGGTCCTTAGGCGAAGCCCTGCGATGGTAGAACAACAAGATCGTCACCACGCCGTCGTGCTGACGGAACTCTTCCCCGACACGTTGCTAGATCGGAGTCCAGGGATCATCATCGAGCTGAATGTGTGCTAGAACTCGGAGGTGCCGTAGTTTCGGTGCTTGATCGGTCGGGCCGTGAAGACATACGACTACATCAACCGCGTTGTGCTAACGCTTCCACTGTCGGTCTACGAGGGTACGTAGACTACACTCTCCCCTCTCGTTGCTATGCATCACCATGATCTTGCGTGTGCGTAGGAAAATTTTGAAATTACTACGTTCCCCAACATTTTCACCTTGACCGGAACAACAATTAGCTACCCCTCAACCTACTGCACCTACTGAAAATATTGAATATGAAATTCCTACAGGTATGATAGAACGACAGCTAGCTAATCCTTATGCAGGAGATGGAACCGAACATCCTGATATGCACTTGATATATGTAGAACAAATTTGTGGATTGTTCAAGCTTGCAGGTTTACCCAGAGATGAAGTTATGAAGAAAGTTTTCCCTTTATCTTTGAAGGGAAAAGCATTGGCATGGTATAGGCTATGCGATGACATTGGATCCTGGAATTGGAATCAATTGACATTGGAGTTCCATCAAAAAAATATCATACGCATCTAGTTCATCGTGATCGGAATTATATATATAATTTTGGGCCTCGTGAAGGAGAAAGTATCGCTCTAGCTTGGGGGAGGTTGAAATCAATGTTAAACTCATGCCCCAATCATGAGCTCTCCAGATAAATTATTATTCAAAATTTTTATGCTCGGATTTCTCATAATGATCAAACCATGCTTGATACTTCTTCTCCTAGTTCTTTTATGAAGAAGACTATTGAATTCCAGTGGGATCTTTTGGAAAGAATTAAACGCAACTCTGAAGATTGGGAACTCAATGAAGGTAAAGAGTCAGGTATTAAACTTAAGTATGATTGTGTTGAATCTTTTATGAATACCAAATTTAGCACTAAATATGGACTTGACTCTGAGATAGTAGCCTCCTTTTGTGAATCATTTGCTACTCATGTTGATCTCCCTAAAGAGAAGTGGTTTAAATATCACCCACCTATTAAAGAAGAAATTAAAGAACCGGTACCAGTTAAAGAAGAAACTGTAATTTATAATGTTGATCCAGTTGTTCCTACTGCTTATATTGAGAAACCACCTTTCCCTGTTAGGATAAAGGAACATGCTAAAGTTTCAACTGTGGTCAATAAAAGCTATATTAAAACACCTAAACCTGATGAGAAAATTAAAATAGAACCTAGTATTGCTATGGTTGAGGATCTCTTGGAAGAAAATGTAGATTGGCATGTTATTTATTTCTGCGAAGAAGCTGCTAGAATTGCCAAACCTGATAAAAAGGATAAACATAGACCTGTTGTTGGCATGCCCGTTGTCTTAGTTAAAATAGGAGATCACTGTTATCATGTTTTATGTGACATAGGTGCTAGCATGAGTGCTATTCCTTATTCCTTATATCAAGAAATCATGAATGACATAGCACCCACAGAGATAGAAGACATAGATGTTACTATTAAACTTGCTAATACAGACACTATATCACTATTTGGGATTGTTAGAGATGTTGAAGTCTTGTGTGGGAAAATAAAATACCCTACTAATTTTCTTGTTCTTGGTTCCCCACAAGATGACTTCTGTCCCATTATCTTTGGTAGACCTTTCTTGAACACCGTTAATGCTAGAATAGACTATGAGAAACAAACTATCGGTGTTAGTTTTGGTGATGGGTCTCATGAGTTTAATTTTTCCAAGTTTAGTAGAAAACTTCATGAAAAAGAATTTCTTAGTAAAGATGAATTAATTGGTCTTGCTTCTATTGCTATACCACCTACTGATCATTTAGAACAATATTTGCTAGACCATGAAAATGATTTACATATGCATGAAAGAAATGAAATAGATAAGATTTTCTTTCAACAACGTCCTCTGCTTAAACACAATATGCATATTGAAACTCTAGGAGGTCACCCTCCACCTAAAGGTGATCCTGTATTCGAATTAATACAATTGCCCGACACTTTGAAATATGCTTATCATGATGAGAAGAAGATATATCCTGTTATTATTAGTGCTAACCTTTCAAAACATGAAGAAGAAAGATTATAGAAAGTTCTAAGGAAGCACCGAGCTGCTATTGGATATACTCTTGATGATTTAAAGGGCATTTGTCCCACTCTATGTCAACACAAAATTAATATGGAACCTGATGCTAAACCCGTTGTTGATCACCAATGTCAGTTAAATCCAAAAATGAAGGAAGTGGTAAGAACGGAAATCTTAAAACTTCTGGAAGTAGGTATAATCTATCCTATAGCTGATAGTAGATGGGCAAGTCCTGTTCATTGTGTCCCTAAAAAGGGAGGTATTACTATTGTTCCTAATGATAAGAATGAACTTATTGCACAAAGAATTGTTATAGGTTACAAAATGGTAATTGATTTTAGAAAATTAAACAAAGCAACTAGAAAAGATCATTACCCTCTTCCTTTTATTGATCAAATCCTAGAAAGATTATCTAAGCACACACATTTTTGCTTCCTCGATGGATATTCTGGTTTATCACAAATACCTGTTTCCCAACCTGATCAAGAAAAGACCACTTTTACTTGTCCCTTTGGAACTTATGCTTATAGACGTATGCCTTTTGGTTTATGCAATGCACCTGCTACCTTTCAAAGATGTATGACTGCTATATTCTCTGATTTTTGTGAAAAGATTGTTGACGTTTTCATGGATGATTTCTCTGTTTATGGGAAGTCTTTTGATGATTGTTTAAGCAATCTTGACCGAGTTATGCAGAGATGTGAACAAAGAAATATTGTCTTGAATTGGGAGAAGTGCCACTTTATGGTTAATATGAATGCTTGTCTTGGGCCATAAAATTTCTGAAAGAGGTATTGAAGTGGACAAAGCTAAGGTTGACGCAATTGAGAAAATGCCATGTCCTAAAGATATCAAAGGTATTCATAGTTTCCTAGGTCATGTTGGTTTCTATAGGAGATTTATCAAAGACTTTTCTAAAATTTCTAGGCCTCTTACGAATCTTTTGCAAAAGGGCATTCCTTTTGTTTTTGATGATGATTGTTTAGAATCCTTTGAAACCCTCAAGAAAGCCTTAATTTCTGCACCTATTGTTCAACCACCTGATTGGAATTTGCCTTTTGAAATTATGTGTGACGCTAGTGATTATGTTGTTGGTGTTGTTCTAGGACAAAGAGCTAATAAGAAACTGAATGTTATTCATTATGCTAGTAAAACTCTAGACAATGCTCAACCAAATTATGCTACTACTGGAAAAGAATTCTTAGTAGTGGTGTTTGCTTGTGATAAATTCAGACCTTACATTGTTGATTCAAAAGTAATTGTTCACACCAATCATGTTGCTATTAAATATCTTATGCAAAAGAAAGATGCTAAATCTGTACTTATTCAATGGGTTCTCTTGCTACAAGAATTTGATTTACATATCACGAATAGAAAAGGAGTTGAGAACCCCGTAGCTGATAACTTGTCTAGGCCTGAAAATGTGCTTGATGACCCACTACCTATTGATGATTGTTTTCCTGATGAGCAATTAGTTGTAATAAATGTTGCTCACAACACTCATTGGTATGCCAACTATGCTAATTACATTGTTGCTAAATATTTACCACCTAGTTTTATATATCAACAAAAGAAAAATTCTTCTATGATTTAAGACATTACTTTTGGGATGACCCACATCTTTATAAAGAAGGAGTAGATTGTATTATTAGATGTTGTGTACCTGAGCATGAACAGGGACAAATCCTACGGAAATGTCACTCTGAAGCTTATGGAGGGCATCATGCTGGAGATAGAATTGCTCACAAGGTATTGCAATCTGGATTTTATTGGCCTACTCTCTTCAAGGATGCCAGTAAGTTCGTCTTATCTTGTGATGAATGCCAAAGAATAGGTAATATCGGTAAGCGTCAAGAAATGCCTATGAATTATTCACTTGATGTTGAACCATTTGATGTTTGGGGATTTGATTAAATGGGACCTTTTCCTTCCTCTAATGGGTATACACATATTTTGGTTGTTGTTGATTATGTTACTAAATGGGTAGAAGCTCTTCCAACCAGTAGTTCTGATCACAACACCTCTATTAAAATGCTTAAGGAAGTTATTTTCCCAAGGTTTGTGTTGGGGATATAGCTACCAGGTATGACCCGCCCAGGAGGGGCCGGGTCATCCCCAATGGCGGGTCACAAAGGAAGCCTAGTAACATTCAAGGCGATAGTTTATTAAGGCTTATAGAAGGCCTAAGCCCAGAGGCGGCTTAAGGCCCAATATTGTAAACCGTCGTATGTAAGGAAAGACTTGTAAAGAAAGGCATATAAAAGAAGTCACCGAGCCAGACACGTTTTATGAGCCGGCCGGGACTCCGTAGGCCGCCAGGCGTCAACCCGTGTATATAAGGGGACGACCTAGTGGCGGCTTAGGGCAAGAAACAAGAGATCGATAACCAAGCCGGCAGATTAGCCTCTTGGTGGTCGAAACCCCAGCAATTCCAACACAACTAGACGTAGGCGTTTACCTTCATTGTAAGGGGCCGAACTAGTATAAAACCTCTTGTGTCCTTTGTCCCGATTAACCCCTTTGAGCTTCCTAGTTGCGATGGCCCTATGACTAAGTCCTTTTGCTAGGACATTTGCCATGACAATTCCATGACAGTTGGCGCCCACCGTGGGGTCAGCGCACGGTGGATTTGAGTTCTTGAAGGGCAACTTTGAAGGGCTCAAGGGATACGCTGTGGGCCGGATGACCAAGATTCATCGCGGCAAGCTCTACATCGATGACGAAGGCTGGGGCCCCGAGGCCGGCTCATTTGAGTATGGGTACCATGTCCCCTTCGGCGAGATTCATGTCTTCATCGGCCGGATCGGCGAATCGGGCCCTGAGCCGGACGTCTGCACCAACATCATCGAGACGGCTCAGCGCGCGAGACCCGCCCGGGCCCGGCCCGCTGTAAAGCGTGCCTTTGTGGGTTGCATCCATGGAGGAGAATACTCAGAAGGATCAGTGGATGGCGGTGAGACGGCCATCTGTTCTGACACTACGTCATCAACAGGCGAGACGAATTCTTTGTACCAACTGCAAGATGGCATGCTCGGAGGCTGTTCCGATGGCAGCAGTATTCCGGACCCCTTCGAGCCGCCGAATCGAGCTGGAGTCTTCATGGCAGGCACTCAATCTGGTCAGAACTCCATTGCTGCAGCAAAAACAACCACCGGATCAGCAGTTGCCAGGTCAGGAGACCCCACGTGCCCCCGGGCTCAGATGCTAATGGACCTCATGGATAAGCTGACGGCTCTATTGACTGCCGTGGTAGAGCCAGTGGATAAAGCTCAGCATGACGCAGAGGTGGCACGGGTACGCGAAGAGATGGCACAGGCCAAGGAAAATTTAGCAGCAGAAGAGGTCAGGATGGCCGCAAAGCGGGCGGCCTTGGACGCTCGTGCTCAGCAGCTTCAAGCGGAGACTTTCCGGCTCTCGGTGGATCTGAACGCATCAAACGAGGTCATGAGGAGAAGGCATCAGAAAACTCAGTCACGTCTACCTTTGACGCTCGATCCTAGGAACCTTTTCCATACACCCGGGGCCGGTCCAAGTAACCCGCCGGAGGCAAATCGGATCACAACACCCGGAGCACCGGTTCAGCCGCGGGCCATGGAACCGCCTCACATGCATACCGCTCCGCCTCATTATGCGCCAACACCACCAGGTCACTTCTCCAATCCTTTGGAAAACCTCATTGCTGCATCGGCTCGTTTGGCAGCTCTCCCGATGGAAGGCGATTCTCCGACAGCAATCGAAACACGAAGGGTGAGAGAACTTCTTTAGACGGCTCTGACGCAGCAGGATGCGTACTCTTACAGTCGAGACAGAATTCATTCAACCCCTCGCCCGAGCCGAAGCCCGAGCTATAGCAGGCATATGGACTCACCTAATATGTCAGGCAACGCACAACGCCATAACCAACCGCGCAGGCATGAGCTGGTGCAGGCTGGAGCCCTTAATTTAGCGGATCAGGAGAGGATCCGACAAGAGGCTGAGCGGGTGGTTCAACTAGCAGCTGAGCAGGCGGCTCATCAAACTTTTCTATCTTATCCAACAAACTCTGTTGAGGTAGGAGTAGCCACAAGGACTGGAGGTGTTCCTTGCCTGGTGCCGGCTATACGTAATGAGCGCTTACCTAAAGAATTTAAGGGGCCTCATAAAGTGCCTAACTACATGGCCGATTTGCATCCTGGAGCATGGATTGAGAGTTACGAGATGGGAATGGAGCTGTTGGAGGTCAGCGATGCAGCAATGGCTAAGTACTTCACCATGATGTTGGATGGAACGGCTCGCACTTGGTAGAAAGGGTTGCCACCCAATTCCATCGGATCATGGGCGGAGTTGAAGGCCCGAATCATTCAAAACTTCAAAGACACATGTAAGCAGCCTATGTCAATCATGGACCTGACTAATTGTAAGCAAGAGGAAGGGGAGTCCACAACCCATTGGGTGCACCGGGTCAAGGAGATAATACACTCGTCTGATAAGATGGATGCCGGCTCGGCAGTCTTAATGTTGGAGAAAAATTGCCGTTTTGAACCTCTGAAGCATAAGTTGGGGTGGCTCAAGCGTGACTGCAATGACATAGGCCAGCTGATGGCGGATCTCGTCAAGTATGTTGATTCTGATAGTACCAAGGACCCCGTGTCTGATGAAGAAAAAACAGGGAAGGGAAAGAAGAACGGCAACGGCAAGGGTCACCAGCATAACCCGGCAAATCAAGGAAGTAATAAACATAAGACTGACGAATTTGTGGCTAACACCAATGCACAGGGCAATAATCAACGGCGCAAGGGTAGGCAACCCCCTCGGTCAGGCAGGTCAGGTCCCACCCTCGAGCAACTATTGAATGAACCTTGTCCAAGACACGGCACCCGGGAGAAGGAAGCCACCCATCTATGGAAGGACTGTACAATCATGAAGGCATTCAAAAATTCAAACGCATTTGATGAAAGTCACGGGCCTGGCGCCAGTTCAGGCGGAGGCGGCTTTCATGGCCCGGGCGCCGGTTCAGGTGGAGGCGGTTTTCACGGTCAAGGCCAGACGAGTAACCAGGGAGGTTATAATCCACAACCCAGCCAAGGTAATCAGCAGCGACAGTCGGGATATCAGAGCAACCCAAAACAGTTGAACAGTGGGCAATACCATGTATTTACCACTAGTTTGTGCAAGAGGGACTAGAAGCTTCATAAGAGGGCAGTCAATGCCGTTGAGCCGGCGATTCCACGTTATTTGAGGTGGTCTGAACAGCCTATTGTGTGGAGCAGAGAAGATCATCCTCCCCGGGTTGATAATCCGGGTCACTTAGCCTTGGTAGTGGCACCTCAGGTTGGTGGATATAAATTCACTAAAGTGCTCATGGATGGAGGCAGTAGCATCAACATCCTCTACTATGAGACGTTCCGTCGGATGGGATTGGTTGATAAGAGTCTTAAGCAATCAAATACTGTTTTTCACGGTGTTGTGCCTGGCAAGTTGGCATACCTAGTTGGAAAGATTGAACTAGAAGTAGCCTTTGGGTATGAATATGATTCCAGGGCTGAGAAGTTAACTTTTGAGGTGGGTAAGATCAAAAGCCCATATCATGCTCTGTTTGGACGGCCGGCTTAGGCCAAGTTCATGGCTCGGCCGTGTTATGTATATCTACAGCTCAAGATGCCGGGTTATAAAGGCACCATTATAGTACATGGAAGCCGGAAAATAGCTCTGGAGTGTGAAGAAGGAGATGCCGCTTATGCTGAGTCTGTTTGTGCAACAGAGGAGTTAAAGTTTTATAAAGATAATGTTGACCCGGCAGACATGACGTCTTTAAAGAAACCAACAATGGAGCATGAACCAGTGTTGAAATTCAAGTCAGCTCATGACACCAAAACGGTTGATTTTGTGCATGGCGACTCATCCAAGCAGTTCATCATCAATGCCAACTTGGATCCAAAATAGGAAAGCGCGCTCATCGAGTTCATCTATGAGAACCGGGACATCTTTGCATGGAAACCTTCTGACATGCCAGGTGTCCCGAGAGAACTCGTTGAGCACACTCTTAATATTGATCCCAAGTTTAAACCGGTTAGGCAGTTTCTCCGACGGTTTAACGAGGAAAGGCGCAAGGCCATTGGAGAAGAGGTGGTCCGGCTCTTGGCGGCCGGGTTCATTGTGGAAGTTTTTCACCCAGAGTGGTTGGCTAACCCAGTGCTTGTACTCAAGAAGAACGGCACCTGGCATATGTGTGTTGATTACACCGATTTAAACAAAGCTTGTCCAACCGACCATTTTTCTCTCCCTCGTATTGATCAGATCATTGATGCTACGGCGGGTTGTGAGCGTTTGAGTTTTCTGGATGCTTATTCAAGTTATCATCAGATCAAGATGGCAGTCAAGGACCAGGAGAAGATAGCTTTCATCACTCCGTTTGGAGCCTTCTGCTATGTGTCTATGTCTTTTCGGCTTAAGAGTGCCCAGGTGACTTATCAACGGTGTGTGCAGAATTTCCTTCACAATCAGTTTGGGCGTAATTTTCATGTGTATGTGGATGATATAGTGGTGAAGTCCAGAGAAGAGGAAACCTTGGTAACAGATCTGAAGGAGACCTTTGATAATCTCTAGGTCTACAAGATGATGCTTAACCCGGCCAAGTGTGTTTTGGAGTCCCAGCTGGCAAACTCTTGGGTTTTTTGGTGTCCAACCGAGGTATTGAATCTAACCCGGAGAAAATTAAGGCAATCACATCCATGGCCAAACCAGCATGCATCAACGACGTTCAACGGCTGGCGGGTCGTGTTGCTACTCTGAACCGGTTCATAAGCCGGTTAGGGGAGAAGGCGATGCCTTTGTATCAGATGATGAAAAGACGGATGACTTTGTTTGGAGTGAAGCTGCAAATTCTGCCTTTGAGGATCTGAAGAAACAACTTGCTGAGCCGCCGGTTCTTGCTGCTCTGGTTGAGAAAGAGCCGCTATTGTTATATGTAGCCGCTAACTCACAAGCTGTTAGTGTGGCAATTGTGGTAGAACGCAAGGAGGCCGGCAAGGAACATCCGGTCCAACGGGCGGTTTACTATGTCAGTGAGGTATTGATTGAATATAAGCAAAGATATCCACACTGGCAAAAGCTCGTTTATGGGGTGTTCATGGCAAGCCGGAAGATCAAACATTACTTTCAGGGTCACCCAATCACTGTGGTTAGCTCTGCTCCTTTGGGAGATATCATTCAAAATACAGAAGCTACTGAATGAGTCGCCAAGTGGGCCATTGAACTTGGGTCTCATGGGTTGAAGTGTGTACCACGTACTACGATCAAATCTCAAGTGCTGGTTGACTTTATTAATGACTGGACAGAGATACAGATGCCAGAGGAGAAACCAGACAACACATATTGGACGATTCACTTTGATGGGTCCAGACAATTGGAAGGCTCGGGGGCTGGAGTTGTGTTAACTTCCCCGCAAGGTGACAAATTTTGTTATGTGTTGCGATTGTTGTTTCCTTGTACTAACAATGCAGCAGAATATGAAGCCTTGCTCCACGGTCTTCGAATGGCAAAGGAAATGAGTCTAAGCCGGGTCTGGTGCCTTGGTGATTCAGATTTGGTGGCTCAGCGGGTATCAGGCAAGTGGGATTCCAAGGATCCTCTCATGGCGGCTTATCGCCGTGAGGTCGACGCTGGTGCAGGACATTTTAAACGTTATCAAGTGGAACACATTGACCGTAGAAGGAACGAAGCGGCCGATGCCTTAAGCCGGTTGGGATCTCAGCGTAAGCCGGTGCCACCTAACACCTTCTTGGATATTTTTCATAACCCGTCTGATAAGTTACCTATAGAGGAAGATTTGGCCGTTCCTGACCCAAAGGCACAGTTGGTGGCGGCTCTTCACGTCATCCCAGATTGGACAGTACCGATCTTGGCCTACATGACCCGGGGCGAGTTGCCAGAGGATGAGACCCTGGCCCGACAGATAACCCGGCGGTCCAAATCAATGACGATTTCTGACGGATAGTTATACCATCGCAGCATCACTACAGCATTTCAGCGGTGTGTTTCTCCTGAAGAAGGCCAAGAAATACTTCGTGCGATCCATGAAGGGGATTGTGGTCATCGCGCCAGGTCAAAGTCTCTTGTGGCCAAAGCTTTTCGTCATGGTTTTTACTGGTTGACGGCTCATGCTGATGCAGAGGATCTGGTTAGTAGGTGTGATGGATGTCAAAAATTTGCACGACGAGCGCATGTGCCGGCTCAAGAGTTGCGGATGATTCCAATTACTTGTCCATTTGCGGTCTGGGGGCTTGACATGGTTGGACCTTTCAAAAGGTCTAAGGATAAAAAGACACATCTTTTAGTGGCAGTTGACAAATTCACAAAGTGGGTTGAGGCAGAGCCAGTGAGTAAGTGTGATGCAGCCATAGCGGTTCAGTTCATGAAAAAGGTGATCTTTCGCTTTGGCTTTCCACACAGCATTATCATTGACAATGGAACTAATTTATCCCAAGGGGCTATGGAGGAGTTTTGTCAACGTGAGCATATCCGGCTTGATGTTTCTTCTGTAGCTCACCCTCAATCTAATGGGCAGGCTGAGAGAGCAAATCAGGAAATTTTAAAAGGTCTCAAACCCCGGCTCATGGTTCCCTTACAACGGACGCCGTGTTGTTGGGTAGAGGAGTTACCCTCGGTACTGTGGAGTATCAACACCACTCCTAACAGGTCCATGCGTTATACACATTTCTTCATGGTTAATGGAGCGGAAGCGGTGTTGCCTAGTGACATCCGTCATGACCCGCCTCGTGTGGCGGCTTATGTTGAAGCTAATAATGAACAAGCCAGACATGATGCACTGGACTTGTTAGATGAGGAGAGAGACTTAGCAGCGGCTCAATCAGCAATTTATCAACAGGACCTGCGCCATTATCACAGTCGCCGGGTTAAGTCCAGGACTTTTCAAGAAGGTGACCTGGTGCTCCAGCTCATCCAGGATCTGTGAGATGCACACAAACTATCGCCGCCTTGGGAAGGACCCTTCGTGGTCAGCAAGAACTTAAGAAACGGATCATATTACCTCATTGACGTTCGAGAGCACAAAGACTCACGTAAGTCGGAGGAAGAGACCCGCCGACCGTGGAACATTGCTCAACTTCGGCCATACTACACCTGAGCCACCGGCTCTCATCATGTACATACTTTGACGTTGTATATACTATCATAAGTAATCAAGTCTAACCTTTTTGGTCCAGCTTATGATCGTATTTGAATCTAGCTGTAAATCTCATGATCACTTGGGGGCTTCCTGATAAAACATAGGTCGTATTCGAACCAAAGAGAACATAGCTGTTGTAACCCTCTTGATCGGCTCAAAGCCAAACTCACTAGGGGGCTTCTTGATCATATCCAAATCATAGCTTAACCCCTTTTGGGTCCAACTTGGATCCTATTTGAATCAGGGTCATTAAAAACCTCTCAAGGTCATTCGGGGGCTTCCTGTTCAAACATAGGTCATATTCGAA
Organism: Triticum monococcum; assembly: GCA_034509565.1. Taxonomy (NCBI): domain Eukaryota; kingdom Viridiplantae; phylum Streptophyta; class Magnoliopsida; order Poales; family Poaceae; genus Triticum; species Triticum monococcum. The sequence continues at coordinate 151,754,681 of CM067843.1, read as the reverse complement.
TGAAAGAGAACATAACTGTTGGTACCCTCTCGATCGGCGCAACGCCAAAGCCACTGGGGCTATATGATCGTATTCGAATCTTAGCTTAACCCCTTTGGTCCGGTTTACTGATCGTATTCGAATCAGAAACCCCCAACGTTTAGTTACAAAGTTAATTTATAATGCAAACTGCTATTTTGCCTTACTGGTCTTTTATTGTCTCAATTTTAAACGATCAGCACGGTCTTTTCACCGGCTTGACTATTTGACAATAAGCCGCCCAGGCATGATGATCATCAGGGATGAAGAAGCATGGACTTCTCAAAAATGGATTGGAACATCAACCTCATCACCTGGGTCATATAAACCGGTGGTCCAGAGGTAAATAATACAGGTATGACTCTTATTTATGAACAGTTGTTTCTGTGTTAATCAAAGGTTGTTTCAACCTTGTTTATTTCCACATCTGTTTCTGTTTCTTTTACTATGATAAACCATTGGTTATATACCGGGTGTTCTGACCCATTCGGTGCTAAACCGCCAAGCCAGTTTTTTCCTTTTCTACAGGAACAGAGCCGAAATATTACAGATATAACCATAAATGTGACGCATATATTGACATCAGGAAGCAAAGAGTCACGCACGGCATCTTATGCATGATGGCATAGGCAAAGTATGCGGTTGTTTCAAGCTAAATCTATTACAAGGCTCTAAAGAGCCCACGAAGATGGTTCTCACTCTTCCCTCGCTGGCTCACCTCCTTTTGCTGATTGGAAGTTGGGTTTTGACCAGTCAAAACCATTCACGGCAATGAATTCTGCTTCTTCATCAATCAGGCCAGCCGGGTCAACTTCTGGAGCAAATGTATGTTGACGAACCGGCGGGATTAGATCTGTCACCTTGTAAGAGGGAGTTGCCATCTTCTTAATCTCCAAATTGAAACCTGGCCGATATTTATCAATATTGGTTTCATCTCCAAGAATGGTAGCCTGAGGTCGAACTCCCCTCACACAAGCAACAAAGTCATCCTGCTCAAACAGAGATATGTCTTCTTTCACAGTAGGGTACCCCCTAGCTACATCCGCCGGGTCTAGATCTGGCACCCAGGCTTTGGAGCGGCTCAGGGCAGTCAAGGCTCTGGCTCTGGCACAGGATCGTTTGACTTCTTGGAACCTGGCGGGTAAGATTGACAATTTTTTCAAGACATCACTGAGCCGGTTGGGTCCTTGATTGGCAGGCGAGATAGCAGCAAGTGCTCGTTGAGCGCCAGTGTACATCTGCTCCACCAAGGTATAGACCGCCTTCAGTTTAGTCACATTATCTTGGCTTAGATTCTTGCTTCACGGGCCTGCACATATTTTTTAAACAAGGGGTCAGCTAGCGGTTCATATTCCGGGTCAAAAGAAGGTATAAAAGATCAGTACAGATGACTTACCAAAGATGGCGGAAACCATTTGAGACACCCGGCTCTTTAAACCGGTCAGTTTCGTGGTAACCTCCTCAAGAGCCGCTTCAGCTTTTTCGGCGCGTTGTGTCAGCAGTGTCTTTTCTTCAGCCCAGGATTTCTTTTGGCAGTCAAGCTGGTTTTTAGTTTTTCCATCTCAGTAAGACTTAATTGAAGTTTAGAATCAGCAAACTTGATTTCTGCCTCTTGATCCGCCAGACGGGTCTTGGCGTCAGTTAATTGGGAACCCAATTCAGATAAGGCGTTCTACAAAACATACACAGGGGTGTCAAGGTTTAAACTAAAAGTTCAAGATTCAAGTCTGAAGTGCTTTGCACTGCAAAACCACTTGACACTTGGGGGCTAATGTATGCCAAAACAATTTCTTATGACTCTAATATATTTCAAGTCCCAAGTACCCTACAAAGTAACAGCACTTGGCATTTGGGGGCTAATGCATGATATTCTGAAAATCTCTCAAGATTAAGCTGGATTACAATATTTGTTGGGTTCGGCACAAGACAGTTATGAAATGAAGTACCGGCTCATTTATGATCAAGTGAACCGGCCCTTGGGGACTACAGGTGAAGTTTATACTACTTCATTGGACTTCAGAAAAATCTAAAGGTAAAGCTTTAGCCTATATCATAAGTCTACAAATCATTCAGGTTTTATCATAATCTAAAGACTTGGGGGCTGGCAGAATATAAGTAAGCCAGAAGAACATACCTCATACTTCAGCTGAAATTGCTTGACCATCTCAATTTCCGAGTCACGGCTGGAGTGCACATGACTGAGATAGTCGGACAGCACGTCATTGACATTGAGATGGGTGTAATGGGAGACATCAAACCGCACCTTCTGCTTCTCTAAGGCTTCTTGTTTAGCAGTGTGTCGAGCTAATACGGTGGGGTTCCCTGGCTCAACAAACCGGCTACCAGTAACCAAGACGTGAGTGTCAGAGGTTGTCGGTGGGTTAGCTGAACTGGATGGTTCAGTTATAGCCGGGTTGAGAGTGGTCTCATTAGCTGACGGTTCAGGAGGGTACGATTGAGCCGTCACAGCCGGATCTTCTGCCGCTTCAGTTTGAGGGGGATAAGTTGGCATAGCCGGTTCAGGTGCTGTAAGTGCATCTAGTGCGACCCCTAGTTGGTTTTCGAGTATTGACGACAAACCTAGTTGAGGGACTAATGTGTTTGTGAGAATTGCAGGATAACACAGGTAGAAGTCCCTCATTGATTCGGTTTTACTACCAGAGATGACCCCTAAAAATGTATGAAGACATTGAAGTCAATGGTGGTATATGAAGATATTCACTTTGAAGACTATGACAAGAGAAGACACCGCATGAAGCCTATGGAGCTCGAAGACTTAGATCTTTCGTAGTTCTCTTTTATTTGTGTTAAGTCATAGGAACCACCGTACTGCTAAGTGGGGTCCAAGAGAACCAGTCAGAACGACTGAAGTGATGCCTAAACACAAAACCTATGTCTTCGAGTGAAGACTATGAGAGCAAATCTTGTCCAGAGTCGGACAAGTCAGCTTTGCTTGTAGCCCAAGTAAAGTTGCCGTGTGAGTTTCAAATCTGACCGTTGGAACACGTATCAGTTCCTTAGTGACCCAGGGTCATTTCGGACAAATCAGGTCGGGTTGCCTAGTGGCTATAAATAGCCCACCACCTACAACCATAAACAGTTGGCTGCTTAGATTCAGTGCACGGCTTTTGTCGTTTGAGAGCAACCCACCTCGAAGCCTTTGAGAGAGAATACCTAGCGAGGATAAAGCCCTAACCACCCAGAGCCAGAGCAAATTGGGCATCACTTAAGTCTTCTTGTCTGAGTGATCTGAAGACTTATTACACTTGAGGACTGTGCATCCTCCAGCCGGTTAGGCGTCGTGTTCTGAGCATCCAAGAGTCATTGTGGATTGCCGGTGAACGAAGTCTGTGAAGGTTTGGGAGTCTACCTTGAAGACTTACCAGGGTGATTGGGCGAGGTCTATGTGACCTTAGCTCAAGGAGAATATGGTGAGGACTGGGTGTCCTGAGCTGCGTGTTCAGGACTGGGTGTCCGGGACTGTGTGTCCTAAGGTTTAAATACCTAGCCGCTCCAACCAGACGTACAGTTGTCACAGCAACTGGAACTGGTCCAACAAATCATTGTCTTCAACGAGTCACTGGTTTCATCTTCACTTCCTTTTACTTACTGATTACTCATTGCGAAGTCATTGCATGTCTGTTCTATCTTTTGTCTTCACAACGTGAGTGTATGATCTGTTTGGCTTCATAATATCTTCCTACCTGATCCTTATTACACTGCAGCTATTTGTCACTGTGCTTTCACTCTGTTGATACTAGACCATGGCTTGCCTAGTGTAATCTACCTTCCGCTGCATAGTAATAGGCATATCTCTACTGTTTGTCTTCATAAATTCCACGTTTTGAAGACTTCCATAAAATCGCCTATTCACCCCCCTCTAGTCGATATAACGCACTTTCAATTGGTATCAGAGCAAGGTGCTCCCTTGTTCTGTGTGATTTGGTTTAACCACCTGGAGTTTTAGCTATGTGCCCCGTCTTCGATGGAACTGAATATCCGTACTGGAAGAATAAGATGCGCATGCATCTTGAAGCCATTGACGTCGACCTATGGTATGTCGTCGAGAACAGCGTTCCCAAGGCTGGAGAAGGTGTCACTGCTGCTGATGTTAAGAAGTTCGTTCAACTGGACTCTACTGCTAAGAATATCATCTGTGGCCATCTGACCAAAGGACAGTATGGCCGTGTGAGTTCTTTGAAGACATCGAAGCTAGTCTGGGACTGGCTCTCCAAGGTCAATGAAGGCATCTCAACCCAGAGAGATCAGAGAATTACTGTCCTTCGTAACCTCTTGAACCGCTTCAAGCGAAATGACAATGAGAATGTCCAGAGCACATTTGACCGACTCACTGACATCACAAATGAGCTTCAAGCCCTCGGCGCCACTGAGATCACCAAACATGAAATCGTCAAGACGCTGCTGAGATCACTTGATAGTTCATTTGACATCTTAGCCCTGATGATTCAAGAACGTCCTGATTTCAAGACACTCGATCCGTCTGACATACTTGAGAGGCTCAACACACATGAGTTTCAGCTTTCTGAGAAAAGAGATATCTACAGCCCAAACTATGGGCGAACTCGTGCCTTGAAGGCAAAAACTGTTTCCTCATCTGAAGAAGAATCTGACAGCAGTTCTGATGATCCTGAAGACATTGGAAGGGAAATTGCAATGCTTGTGAAGAAGTTCCAAAAATTCACCAAGAAGAAAGGCTTCAGAAAGTCTTCACGATCAAGCTCAAGGAATGATGAAGCTTCTGCTCATGACTACAAGAAGAAAACATGCCACAAGTGCAGGAAAACTGGACAGTTCATCTCTGAGTGTCCACAGGGGGACATTGAGAACAGAAAGAAGAAGAAGAGCAAGGAATATGACTCTGACCACAAGAAGAAGAAGAAGAAATACTCAAAGTCTTCTTCCAAGTCTTCCTCAAAGTCTTCATCACACAAGAAGAGCTCATCTGGCAAGGCACGTGCGTTTGTTGGCAAGGAAATGGATTCAGAGGAGGAGTCCACTTCTGAGGAGGCAGAGGTGGAGTCTGAGGAGGAGTCTGATTCTGGTATTGCAAGTCTGGCTACAGCATACGTTGCCAAGTCCATATTCAACACTGAAGACAATGACTCCATCACCGACACTGATGCAAATGACAAGGACTACTCCAATCCTACCTACTTCTTCATGGCACGCGGTGCCAAGGTAAACACACGCACTACTCACTATCAAACATCTAGTGACGATGACTCTGATTGTGATTCAAAACCCAGCTACAAAACACTTGCTAAAATTGCAACTGAACAACAGAAAGCTATGGAACATATTCAAAAACTGTTAGACAGAAGCGATGATCTATTGGGTGCTGAAATGACTCGATCTGAATCCTTAATTGAAGACATAAAAAATCTTCACGTTAAGTATCAGGAACTTGAAAGTCGTCATGATACTCTGTCAACAAATCATGAAAAGCTTTCCTATGATTATCTTCAAAGGAAGCAAGATCTTGAGAAATTGAGAGTGGCTCATGAAGATCTTCAAAAGGAAAACGAGTCACTTAGCGCCAAACAGATCAGTTCCGCTCAGGAAGGATTTGAACCACCATGTCTTAAATGCATTGAGCATGATAATGCTGCTTCTGTTGCTGAATGTTCTACTGCTACTGCTGTTGCAATATCTTCAACTGTTGATGTGGTAACTAACCCCTCTGCTGAGGATACCACTGCTATTGCTGATGAGAATGCTAGGTTGAAGACATTGCTTGAAACAGGGACGTACAAAAGTCTTAAAGGGCATCAGACATTATGTGATGTCCTCAAGAAGCAGATTCTGAACCGAAACCCTAGGAAAGAGGGTGTTGGGTTCGTAAGGAAAATGAATGCAGATGGCTCTTACTGGAAACCTGAGCAGTACCCCAAAACCAAGTGGGTTGCTGCAAAGGAACCTACAGCAGATCCATCCAATTTATCTGGATTCACTTGTGCTAACCCCATTATCATTGATGAATCCTTTGATGCAAACTATGTACTGTTTAAGAATCAGAATGGTGAAGTGTTTTCCAGGTACATTGGTACTAACTGCAGGAATGGACCGCCTATGAAGAAGATCTGGATTCCGAAAAAGTGTCTGGAAAATCTTCCTATGAATGTCTTCATGACTCCTCACATGAAGAAGACAAACCTCAGACCAAAGGCTTCATACGGTCCAAAGGCTTCATACAGACAGAGGACTCACATGAGACGCACTAACGCAAATGTTTTGCAGGGAAACCACACTCAGGCATATGAATATGAGAGCGGTTCATCAAACCGCCATGTTCATATGACCAAGAACTATTCTGCCTATTCATATGAGTACTATTGTCCGCCTGCTAGACTGTTTTCTAGGGCTCCAAAGCCAAAATTCTCAAATGCTGCACTTAGACTTATTGCTTCTAAGCCACCCTTGAAGATGTGGGTGGCTAAGAAAGCTTAACTCTCTTTTGCAGGGAAAGGTATCCAGTAGAAAACCAAAATCTTCTGACGCTATTGCCGGGGACCTTAAACATCTTGTAGGCCGCAAGATCAAATGCCCGAATGGCATCACTATGTACTTCGTTCCTGAATCGCATGCTACTCTCCCTATTAGTCCTAATCTGGATCTAAGTTTTCATAACCCACTGGTTCGTCAAATGTTTTTGCTTCACAATTCTCTTCGTGAAGCCTATCCCGGTAACTGCACTGTAGGGTACGACACCAGCGTCTTCAGAATGGATTATTGACAGTGGGTGTACAAATCACATGACCGGAAAAAGAAGCCTTCTTATGGACTCAACCTTACGTCCATCCGACAAGAGTCACATCACATTCGCTGACACTGGTAAAAGTAAGGTATTGGGTCTAGGTAGAGTTGCAATCTCAAAGGATCAACACATGGATAAAGTCATGCTTGTTGAATCCCTTGGCTTCAACTTAATGTCTGTCTCAATGCTTTGCGATTTGAACATGATCGTAATATTTGGAAAATATCATTGCCTGGTACTAATGGAATCTAACAAGTCTCTAGTGTTTGAAGGGTATCGGAAAGATGATTTGTACGTGGTAGATTTCTCAGCAGGGCCACAACTTGCAGTATGTCTTCTGGCAAAAGCTTCAGAATGCTGGCTTTGGCATCGGAGGCTTGGGCATGCTGGCATGAGGAACCTCCACACCCTTGCAAAGAAGAAGCATGTCATAGGCATCGAGGGCGTCAAGTTCAAGAAGGATCACTTATGCGGTGCCTGTGAAGCAGGGAAGATGACGAGGGCAAAACATCCCTCGAAGACAATCATGACCACTACTCGACCCTTCGAACTGCTTCACATGGATCTTTTTGGTCCCACTCACTACTCAACTTTTACCACTACTGCTTGCCTCTATGTCTTTGTCATTGTTGATGATTACTCTAGATACACTTGGGTGCACATAATCCTTTACATGACTGAAGTGCAAGATGTCTTCAGACGCTTTGCCAATCGAGCTATGAACAATTACGACGCCAAGATAAAGCACATCAGAAGTGACAATGGCACTGAATTCAAGAACACTGGACTTGATACATATCTTGATACCTTGGGCATCACACATGAATTCTTAGCCCCGTACACGCCACAGCAGAATGGCATCGTCGAACGCAAGAACAGAACACTCATTGAGATAGCCAGAACGATGCTAGATGAATACAAGACTCCAAGAAAATTCTGGCCTGAAGCCATTGACACTGCATGCCATACAATCAATCGTGTTTATCTTCACAAGCTTCTGAACAAGACATCTTATGAACTCCTAACTGGCAAGAAGCCAAATGTCAGTTACTTCGGAGTATTTGGTGCAAGGTGCTGGATCAAAGACCCACACCACACCTCAAAGTTTGCACCAAAAGCACATGAGGGTTTTATGCTTGGATATGGAAAGGATTCGCACTCCTACAAAGTCTTCAATCTCTTTCATTACAAAGTGGTTGAAATAGTGGATGTGCGGTTCGATGACACAAATGGTTCACAAAGAGAGCAACTGCCAAATGTGCTAGATGAGGTTCCATCTAGTGAATCAATCAAGCTAATGGGAACTGGAGAAATTATACCTTTTGAAGCTCATCCTGAAGAAGAACTTATCATCTCAGCACCTGATCCACATGAAGACAATGCTCAGCCTAAAGACATTCCTCCCAACAACAACACAGATCAGCAAGAGCAAAGTCTTCGCCCTGTACATCCTCGTGTTGCCAATGAAGTGCAGATTGACAGAATAATTGACAGCATCAATGCACCTGGTCCACTCACTCGTTCAAGGGCAACTCAGCTGGCAAATTTCTGTGGGCACTTCGCATTCGTCTCAATTACAGAACCCAAGAAAGTTGAAGAAGCCTTCATGGAACCTGAATGGATTCAAGCTATGCAAGAAGAGCTTCAACAGTTTGAGCTAAACAATGTATGGGAACTGGTTAAGCGTCCTGATCCACGGAAGCACAATATAATAGGCACCAAATGGATATACCGCAACAAGCAAGATGAGCATGGTCAAATTGTCAGAAACAAAGCTCGTCTCGTTGCTCAAGGATATACTCAAGTGGAAGGCATTGATTTCGATGAAACACTTGCTCCTGTGGCCAGACTTGAAGCCATACGTATACTGCTGGCCTATGCAAATCATCATAACATACTTCTATATCAAATGGATGTGAAGAGTGCCTTTCTCAATGGCAAGATTGAAGAAGAAGTGTATGTTGCACAACCGCCTGGGTTTGAAGATCCAAAACATCCTGACATGGTATACAAGCTCAACAAGGCACTGTATGGCCTCAAACAAGCCCCACGGGCCTGGTATGACACACTCAAATATTTCCTGAAGAGCAAAGGCTTCATACCTGGTTCCCTAGATCCCACTCTCTTCACGAAGACATATGATGGTGAACTGTTTGTGTGCCAAATTTATGTGGATGACATTATCTTCGGCTGCACCAATCAGAAGTACAGTGAAGAGTTTGGCTATATGATGCAAGAGCAATATCAGATGTCTATGATGGGGGAGCTAAAGTTCTTCCTCGGACTTCAAATGCGACAACAACGCAATGGAATCTTCATATCTCAAGAGAAGTATCTCAAAGAGTTCCTGAAGAAGTTTAGTATGCAAGACTGCAAAGGCTTCACAACAGCAATGCCAGCCGAACATCATCTGGGTCCCGACGACGATGGTAAAGAGTTCGATCAAAAGGTATACTGCTCCATGATTGGTTCCTTGCTTTACTTATGTGCATCTAGGCCAGATATTATGCTTAGTGTTTGCATGTGTGCTCGATTTCAAGCGGCACCAAAGGAGTCGCATCACTTAGCTGTGAAGCGAATTCTTCGATATTTGGCTCACACCCCAACTCTCGGATTGTGGTGTCCAAAGGGCTTAGAGTTTGATCTGGTTGGATTCTAGAATGCTGACTATGCTGGTGACAAGGTTGATCGGAAGTCTACATCAGGCACATGCCACTTTCTGGGACAATCACTTGTATGTTGGTCTTCAAAGAAGCAGAACTGTGTATCCCTCTCCACCGCTGAATCTGAATACATTGCTACTGGATCTTGCTGCACTCAGCTTCTGTGGATGAAGCAAACTCTCAAGGACTATGGCATTCATCTGAAGCAAGTGCCACTTTACTGCGACAACGAAAGCGCCATCAAGATTGCTAACAACCCAGTTCAGCACTCGAAGACAAAGCACATAGAAATTCGTCATCATTTTCTCAGAGATCATGTTGTGAAGGAAGATATTGATATCATACACGTCAACACTGAAGAGCAATTGGCAGATATCTTCACCAAGCCCTTGGATGAGAAGAGATTTTGCAAGTTACGGTGTGAGCTAAATATCCTGGAATCCTCAAATGTCCTGTGATCAGGCACACATCCTAACACGTATGCATATTGATGACTTAGATGTGCAACACACGAAGTAACGTATATCTTCAATCAATGAAGACTTACATTCTAAGTGTGAATACATTAATGTGAAATTTGACTTTGGAGCGCCACGATAATTGTGCGTCGTGTCTGAGTCTAATACTTCCTATACGGTGGGTAACGCCACCACCAAACGTTCTATTTTGAAGTGTTTCACTCATGGCGTTACCTTGCAATGTCTTCACATTTGGTTTGGCTTCAATGTCAACATGTTTTCATGATTATCTTCACTATGTTATAGATATATATATATATATACTAGTGTTCTGTCCTCCACAACATTCACTTATAGCTATGTCTTCTTGTTTGAATCCTTTGAACTAAGTGAATGTGATCGGACCCTAACCTCTCTATGCTCTCTATCTCAAATTCTATCTCTCCAATTCATATGCATTCTACTGAAACTGTCGAATGTCTTCTCTGTGTCCTTGACAGCAGAAGACACAGAGACAACCTTTAAGTCTGTTTTCAATGCTCATTTATCCACATGAAATCCGGAGAAGTAGGAACGACCACCCGACAATCCAGGCGTGCATGGGACGTGGAACAAACCCCAAAATTCCGCATGATGGCCACGTGTTACTCAGATGCGAATCGCCAGGGGCACCTGTGTAATAGCGCAGTGTCGCCCCTGTAACTATAAATACACACTCACTACGGTCATTATCCCTTCTTCCACCCTTGCACGAACCCTAGCGCCACCGCTAGACCTCGACGACGCCGGTGACGAAGTGCTCCGCTGCCACAACCTCTCAAACGCCGTCTTAACGCCGATCGCGGACATCGTCCTCTCTGCCGTCACCGTAGGTGTCCTCCATCGCCAAGTTAGGGCATGGAAGATTGAACTGCTCGGCCTCATCTTCCTCTCTGTCTAGCAGTTCCCAGTGTGGTAAATAAAACTTCTTTTTACGACACCTTTTGATCCTATGGCTTTGTCACTTTCTACCATAAGAAGTTTCTATTCACACAAGTTAGATCTCTCTCCAACTGCATCTCATAACATGCCTAGTATATTCACTTGTGCTTCACAAAGTAGTTAGATTCCTCACTTGTACTGATCTATGGGTTCATACAAAACTGGAACCAACTTCTTATCTATGAGTGAATGTCTTCGCACGTTGAGGTCAATGTCTTCTAAACTGATTTATCTTCAAAATCTTCTAAGAATGCATATGACCTCTTCCCCTTCCCTCGCACCTTAATGCTGTCACAGGTACATGTCCGTGGGAGAATCCTTTGGTTCTCATAGTCTGCATTTGTCGGATTCACGGGTTCCGGCAGACCCTTAAGGTTCGAACACTGGGGTGCACGCGGAGATCTCGCCTTCTACCTCCCCGTCTCACAAAGATCTAAACTACTAAAAGAACTGCACAAGAGACACAAGGTTTATACTGGTTCGGGCCACCGTTGTGGTGTAATACCCTACTCCAGTGTGCGGTTGGTGGATTGCCTCCTGGGGCTGGTGATGATGAACAATACAAGAAAGAACAGCCTCGCGATGGTCTGCTCTTGGCTGGGGCGATGAACTGCTAGGAGTTCAGTCACCCTTCTCTCTCTCTCTCTCACTCACTCTCTCTGCTTGCAAGCCGGACTCCCCGAACCGAACCGAACCCCTTGCTACGTGGGTGGCCAGTCCTATTTATAGGCAAAGGCCCTGGGCCTCTTCCCAAATATTGAGCGGGAAGGGCGCCAACAATTGGCCAATTCGAAGGGGAACATCTAGTACACTTATCCTGACTAAAGTTGGTCTTCGCCTGCGAAAAGGCTCTGCGGTGATGCCGTGCTGGGCTCCATGGTGACCTCCGTCTCGTAGTCCTCCTGGTCTTGGTCTCGTTGCACCAAAATGGCAACCTTTGCCTGACGCCTCGGTACTCAGCGGCTGCGCTTGCCCCCTTTGCACCAAAGAGGAAAGAAGGACGCTGCGCGCTGGCGCCCGCCTGGCTCCCTGAGTCGTCATGGCTTGTGTCATGGGCACCTCGCGAGGTACCCCGCCTTGATTTCTCCGCCTCCTCGTGAGCCGGCCTGAGGAGGCTGCACCTGAGGATGCGCCGTGTCGTCCGCCCCGCGAGGGTCTTGAGTCTCGTGTTGATGAAGATGGGCCATGTTGGGCCTCCTTTGAGCCACACCGCAGGCCGCAGGCAGGCAAGTCAGGGAACCCCCATTCCCAGAACGCCGACAGTAGCCCCCGGGCCCAAGGCGCGCATTGACTTGGCCGTGCCGAGAGGCGAAAGGGCAAGGGTGAAGCACCGCGGGCCCTAACAGCCTGCGGCCTTGGGCGCCGCGTGGCGGTTGATGGGACGTGGGCGGCACTGTTCCCCCCACGCCCCTTATTCTGCGCCCTGTCAGGCGGACTTGTGGTTGCACACAGCCGCTCCCCTTCTTGTTGCTCGAGCGTCTCCTGCTCTTCCTTCCTTTGAATGCCTGCTCCCGCCTCCAATCCAATCTCAAATCTTCCCCCTCCTTCCCATCGCCATGACCCCGACGAGGAAGGAGAAAGGGGAGAAATCCACGCCTCCGTCTTGTGCGCCGCCATCGGTGGCTCCCACCGTTGGCCAATCGACCGTACTCAATCAAGAGTGCCTGGGCAGGGACAACTTGGCCCTGGCCACCGTCTTCAATGAGTGCGGGAGGGCGACGGCCTGGCCCGCGTCCCACTTCTCCATCAACAGGATAGCAACCGAGGTCCCATGTTTCACCAACGCCTTGTGGGCGGGTCTGGTTTCCCCCTTCTCTAATTTCTTCAATGCCGTGCTCTCCCATTATCAGATCCACATGATGCATCTAAGTCCTGAGTCCATCACCCTCCTTTCGGTCTTCGCCTTTGTTTGCGAAGCCATGGTGGGCATCCCCCCTTCGGTTGCCTTGCTGCGCCACTTCTTCTCGCTGTGTCTTGTCGACCCCTCCCAACGCTGGGCGTGCGCAAGCTTTGCTGCCGAGCTTGACACTGAGGCCTCTGGAATTGACTTCAAACTCCCCCAGCCCGTGGTTGGGTTCCGCGAGCAGTGGTTGTACGTGGACGCAGGGGTGCCCAGCCCCCTGCTATCGAAGCCGACCTCGCCTGCTGTCCCCAATTCGGGTTGGGGCCAGGAGACGCTCAAGAACCCCCGGCTCGTCTTCGTCTGGACCCGCTTCACGCTCCTGAGGAAGCTCGGCGTGACAGCGCCCAAAGTGGTGAAGGAGTTTCTGTTGTGCCGCGTCGCTCCCCTGCAGCGCCACTCTCGCCGGATGTGGGCCTTCCGTGGGCGCGGGGATAACATGAGGCTCTAGGAAGAAGACCTGGCTCCTGCGGCGCTGAAGTCAACGCTCTTGACTTTGGCCGGGGACCCCAACCCCGGCAACGTCCGGCAGGGAGGGGCCTTGCTGTATCTCTGCCAGAGTAGGGCCGACTTCATGAAGCAGATGCCCGTCTTCGATGAGTGGGGGCTGCACCCCGCCGGCCTCCAAGGACCTCGCGAGAATCCAATGGTGGTGACTGCCCTCCCAATCGGCCAAGGTGACTCCTCCTCAAGTGGCGGAGTAGGGAGGCAGGAGGCGCCTGAGGCCGAGGGGGCCCCTGATGAGGTGGCAGCACCGGGTGACTCTCGCGAGGGGACAGCTCCTGAGGCTCGTGCCGCTGCGGCTGAAGGTGGCAAGCAGCCACTCCCGGCGCCCGGGGCTGAGGCCTTGGAGGCCCCAGCCGCGTCTTCTGGTGAGATAATGGAAGGCATGCACCAGGCAGGCGCCCCTAACGCGGACCGCTCCGATGCTCCGTCCCCGCGACAGGTTGATCCTTGCGCTCTTCTCTTGGGCCGCTTCCGCGTGGACTTTGAGGCCCTCCGGAGGAAGAGGGAGGCCCTGGGTGATGACTTCCCTTGTCGCGTGCTGAAGCGCAGGAAGTACTTCGCCACTGATGAGTAAGTCCTCTTTCTCTCTGGCACCTGATCCTCTTGTTGCTTTCGCTGATCCTTGCTCCGCAGGCCCCTTCCGACTAAGCTCGCGGAAGTCGTCGAGGTGCCGCCCCCCTTGGCTTCGTCCCCTCTACCATCCTCAAATGCTCCGAGCAGCTCTGCCCTTGTGGTGAGGGCGTCTGAAGGGGTGGACCATCCCGAGGTGCACCGTGGCCCGTCATTCCCCGCGATTTTCCTTCATGGGCCCTCTCGGGGAATAGCCAGCCTGCCATGGGCTTCTCGTCTGGTCAAGGACCGCGACTGGTTGAGGCGCCTCCTGCGCCCTTCATCTGGAGACGGGCTGGCCCTAGGTCGGGCTTCTAGTGCGACGCGCCCAGCCATCGCGAGGGCGCCAGCCCCCAGCCCCCTGCCCGGAGGAGGAACGATGATTCGCGACCCCCGGCGCTTGCTTGGGGCGGATGATGGTGTGGAAGACGTGCTTGAGCACGCCCGGGAGCGCCGCGCTCGCCGCCAAGGGTTCCTTCGAAGAGCGACCGATGCGGTGAACTTGCTTGGGGAGGAGCTTGCCCTCGCGTGTCACCAGCGCGATCTTCACGATGAAGAGGCGAAGGCGTCGCTGGAGGCCTCTCGAGCGGCCCGATCCCAGGCCACTGAGGAGGCCCGGAGAGCTGACCGATGGCGAGAGGCAGCGGAGGAGCGGGCTCGTGAGCTCCTGGCCCGGTGCCACTCACTGGAGGAGCAAGTGGAGCTGCGTGAGCTGGCCCTTGCGTCGATGCGGGTGGCCTCTGGCGACCCAGCCGAGCTCCAGAGGCGCGAAGAAGCGTTGACGCTGGAAGACGCTGAATGCGCTCGCGAGTATGAGCGGCTGGAGATGAGGGAGCACCTAGTGACGCAGGCGGAAGACGATGTCGCTGCGCGGGAAGCGCGTGTCCTGGAGGAGGTTTGTCGTCGGGTGGCGACGGCGCGCAAAGGCCTCGAGCGTGAGTTCGAGGGGAAGCTGGGGATGATCCGGGTCGAAGCCGAGGGCGGAACCGCAGCCCTGAGGGCCCAACAGGATGAGGCGACGCGGCTGGTCGACGCCTCCCAGGCCGCCCTTGAGGCAGCGCAAAAGGAGATGGCTGCCTCCCAGGCCGAGGTGCTCCGTCTTCGCCAGCAGATGGAAGAGGCTGAGGCCATTGAGTGTCAGAATGCCGACGAAATACGCCAGCGGCGAGTCCTAGAGCACGCGCACGGCCCCGTGCTCACCAAGCTCAGGGTGAGGGCTAACGCACCCTTGGGCAACATCTGTGAGGCAGCCATCGGTGAGCCGCACACGATTAACTATGCCGGCAACCTGCAGTTCTTCACCGCTGTGGTAACGCAGCTGGAGGCTCGGTCGGTCAGGGCCGACAGGTTGGTGGAGGAGAGGAGCCGCGCCCTGCTCGGACGCGCCTTTTCCCGTGTCTTCAGCCATCTCCGGAACATGGATCCCCACTTCGACTTTGACGCCGCCATCGCCCCAGTTCCCCAGGCCGTCCAAGGCGACCTGGCGGATTGGGTGGAGAACAACGTGGATGCTCTCGTCCGAGCCTTCACTTCGGATGACGACGACATGGTCTTGGCTGCCGACAAAGGTGGTGTGGTGGATGGCCCCGACGCCGCTGGTGGTGGCGCAGACAACGAGGGCGAATTCAGTGATGCCAGCGACAGCTCGGGAGGCGCCCCCGGGGATGCGTTGGGGGATTTGTCAGACTAACCACGTACTTCTCCTGTCTTTTACCCTGCATGAATAGAACTCAGGTGTTTGGCCTGATGGTCGTGAGAGCATTTTGGGAGGGGAAGCCCCTCATATAAAAACTTGTGTCCATCATATCAGTAGTAGTCAAATTGCGCGCATGCCTGACGGTGGGCTGGTTTACCTTTGCCCCACGCTGGCCTTGAGGCAGCCTGCAGGAGGGCGTGACGACTTGGGTGCTCTCTAGTTGGGTCCTCAGGATGTGAGATCGTTGCTGATGAAAAACTTCACAAGCGTTGGCCTTCTTCACAGGCTCTGGGCCTTCTCATGAGCGTAATGACTTCACAGGCATTCGCCTTCTTCATAGGCTCTGGGCCTTTTCCTAATGCAGTGACTTCACAGGCACTCGCCTTGCTTCACAGGCTCCGGGCCTTTTCCTAACGCAATGACTTCACAGGCACTCGCCTTGCTTCACAGGCTCTGGACCTTTTCAGAACGCGAGGGCTTCACAGGCACTCGCCTTGCTTCACAGGCTCTGGGCCTTTTCGGAACGCAAGGGCTTCACAGGCGCTCGCCTTGCTTCACAGGCTCTGGGCCTTTTCAGAATGGGGCAACCTCCGCAGGCACCCGAAGATCCTCCCGAGAGGGAGCAACAGCAGCAATTCAGGTCGCGCACGAGCCAGGCCTGACCGGACTCGCGAGGGGCTCGCGAGGGGAGGCAGCTGTGGCGAAGCGGTAACCAGAACGCGAGAAACGGCTCGAGCGAGAATAAGCACCCCTTCCCCGAACACACGCAAATCTCAAATTCAAATCCAACTTAAATCCAGCGAGGGGAAAGCTACAGCCAAAGGGAAAGGCAACGAAAAGCAGACAAAAAGCCGCGTCCGGCACCTAATCTAGTCTTGGACGTCTTCTCACCAGCGCGGAGCTAAGTGCTGTCCACTGGGCGTGGGAGGGAGCCCCAGGGCCTGAGGCCGGCACCCCTGAGACTCCGGGGCATGTACAGCCCCACTCATTATTACGTGAGAGTGTCACGGGGCGGCGAGCTTCACAGGCACTGGGCCTTCTTCACAGGTACTGGCCTTGGTTCATATCGCCATAAGAGGGCCCCGCCTTGCGCCACACTCTAGTGCCATCGGCAACGACCGAAACCCAGGACACCGCCCGATGGGGTAGAGCGGTCGCCAGCGGTTCCCCCGACGACCACGGGTCCTCTGCCAGGGGCAGGCCCTGAGGCACCTCCCCAGCAGAGGGCCTACCTCCTAAGAACGCCTTGCTCCGAACGCCGCGGTGGTGATGTCGTATCCCGGCCCCTCTCCTGCAGCCCCCTGCGCCCTCCTCCCGAGGGGTAGGGGACTGTAGGGACGGGGCATCTGCTTGCCGCGGCGACCTGCACCCCCTGCGATCCATGGTTAGCGTATACCTGCCCCTGAAGAGTTAGCGGTGCCCAATAATTGCCACCTCCAGCGTGGCCAGCGGGTTCGTCCATGGGCTCCTGGAAGGGCTCCGCTTCCGCTGCCTCGTCCCCCAACTTGGGCCGAGGAGCGAGCCTTGCCTGCTCTCGCGAGGCTGTCCTTGGTCTAACATGAGGGGCACGTATTCCTCCGTCGCCGTCATCCCGAGTGCCATGCCGTGATGCCCCGCATGCCACGCGGTCCCACCTGTCATGCCTACTGCGGGGTAGCTGCGCGGCCACCCTCCGGTGCCGCGGGTCACGTCGAGTCCTTCTTCTTCGCGGGCCGAGGGCGAGGGCAGCGCCGCCGCCGGTCCGGTGCTGACAGCTTCGCTGGTGTCGGAGTAGCCTTGGAGTCTGCGGGCGCGTGTGGAGCCCCCGCGCGGGTCGCCCTGGGCTTGAGATGGGAGCTGGGTGGAGAAGGGGTGAGCCCCCGAGGCGGCGAAGCCCAGGAGCTCCGCCACTCGTTCCAGCAGCACGTCGTGGCCGCCCTCCAGCAGTCTGCACCCGGCGGGTGTACGGTGTCGTGGTTGCGGCGTGATTGGAGGCCCTTGCCGCTGACCGCGCTTGCCGCGGTGTGAGGGTTGCGGAAGCCTGTCCGTGTCGCCCGCGGCCCACGGCGTCCTGCGGACCGCGAGCTGCCTGGGGCACGGGGTCGCTCGAGGCGGGCGGCTCCGCTCAGGTGGGCCGCGCCGCCCATGGACCATGGTTGCCCGCCTGGTCGCCGGACATGGTGATGACGATGCGACGGGAGGCGGAGCGGTAGGAAGGCAAATTCCGGTGCACCCCTACCTGGCGCGCCAAATGTCGGATTCACGGGTTCCGGCAGACCCTTAAGGTTCGAACACTGGGGTGCGCGCGGAGATCTCGCCTTCTACCTCCCCGTCTCACAAAGATCTAAACTAGTAAAAGAACTGCACAAGAGACACAAGGTTTATACTGGTTCGGGCCACCGTTGTGGTGTAATACCCTACTCCAGTGTGTGGTTGGTGGATTGCCTCCTGGGGCTGGTGATGATGAACAATACAAGGAAGAACAGCCTCGCGAGGGTCTGCTCTTGGCTGGGGCGATGAACTGCTAGGAGGAGTTCAGTCACTCTTCTCTCTCTCTCTCACTCACGCTCTCTGCTTGCAAGCCAGACTCCCCGAACCGAACCGAACCCCTTGCTACGTGGGTGGTCGGTCCTATTTATAAGCAAAGGCCCTGGGCCTCTTCCCAAATATTGAGCGGGAAGGGCGCCAAATATTTGGCCAATTCGAAGGGGAACATCCAGTACACTTATCCTGACTAAAGTTGGTCTTCGCCTGCGAAAAGGCTCTGCGGTGACGCCGTGCTGGGCTCCATGGTGACCTCCATCTCATAGTCCTCCTGGTCTTGGTCTTGTTGCACCGAAATGGCAACCTTTGCCTGACGCCTCGGTACTCAGCGGCTGCGCTTGCCCCCTTTTCACCAAAGAGGAAAGAAGGACGCTGCGCGCGCTGGCGCCCGCCTGGCGCCCTGAGTCGTCATGGCTTGCGTCATGGGCACCTCGCGAGGTACCCCGCCTTGATTTCTCCGCCTGCTCGTGAGACAGCCTGAGGAGGCTGCACATGAGGATGCGCCGTGTCCTCCGCCCCGTGAAACTTGGCCGCTCGCGAGGGTCTTGAGTCTCGTGTTGATGAAGATGGGCCATACTGGGCCTCCTTTGAGTCACGCCACAGGCCGCAGGCAGGCAAGTCTGGGGACCCCCGTTCCCAGAACGCTGACAACATTCATTTGCAGAATTCTTACAGCATCACATAAATTCTCCTAAAGCCAGTTCCTGTTGGTCTAGCAAGAGAAAGCCCTTGAAGCCTTTGAACATCTTGAAGCCTTTCAAGTTAAAGTTTATGGCTTCAGAGAAAGGAGCAAGGAAAGGGGGCAGACAGCATCGTGGCGGAACATCCAAAGATCTGCCTGATGAACTCGCAGAAATGTATAAGACAGATCCTGAAGACGATTACAGTCAGCGCAAGACCCGAATCCAATGGATTCGAAGATATTGGGCAGAACAATGGTTCAAATACCGCTTCACAACCCAAGAGTATGCTGA
This sequence comes from Triticum monococcum, assembly GCA_034509565.1. NCBI lineage: Eukaryota > Viridiplantae > Streptophyta > Magnoliopsida > Poales > Poaceae > Triticum > Triticum monococcum. The sequence goes on along the minus strand of CM067843.1, from coordinate 151,735,577 downwards.
GAAAAGTGCCATCAAAAGACCGTGGGGAGACATCCTATACAAGAATCTTCTACCCAGGTCCAGAGATGAAGCCATTGCCCAAGGCTTCTATCCATGCATGGTCCGTGGACCACAGCCTGCTAATGCACATCCGTTGTCACTGCTATGGTGTCGTGATGACAATCTGTTCAAGCGCAACTTCCAATTTGCCCAAAACTCAGCGAAGCAGAACAAGGAGAAGTTTGGGTTAGACTTCAACACTGGTCCCTCATCACCAAGGGCAGATGGCACACGACATGCAGAACCCAATGTCATCGGTCCTTTCGCCAACCTTGAAGGCCTCATCACCTACATCTTGGTCCAAGGGACTGCACTGAATGAGCCTGCAGCTGACACTGAGTCTGATGACGCGCCTGTAGTGCCGAAGCCAAAGCAGTTGAAGAAGCCAAAAGCTTCAAAGCCGGCCCCTTCACCAAAAATCTCAAGGGCGAAGCCATTGGCAACTGCACCTCCTGAAGACAGTGTGCAGTCTGAAGACGTATCCCGCATCTCCAAGCCCCAGAAGAGCAAGATGCCTCAGCCACACAGTGGCCAAGAGCTCACAGCTGCTGCTATTCTGCGCAATGATGACATTGACCTGTCAAGTGATGAAGACCTGGCAGATGACGCTCTTGAGCAACTCATCAAGAGCAAAGAAGAAGCAGAAATCTTCAATAATCTGCCTCTCTTTGATGTCGCCATCATCCACAACTTCATTGACGAGTGGTTTGAAGCGCCAAACATCAGCTTTGAAGATCTGCAGCTACCCATTGGCCTCAGTGTCGCCTTCCATGGCGCCATTGCTTCAGAACTAGCCATCGCCCAGCGCGTTGTTGAGCTGAAGCAGAAGATTGACTATGAAAAGGCTCAGTTCAAGAAGCATATGGCCAAGCTCAGCATGCAAGAAGTGAAGAACTTCAAGATCATGATGCACGAGCTCAAGGAAAACTTCCTGAAGAAACGCGCCGAAGCTCAGGGTTCGCGTGAGCGCATGAAGACTCTTGCTGACAGAAGTGTGCAAGCCTATAATGAGGCTGAAAAACGCAAGGCCCTTGGGCGTCCTGGCATTGACCCCAGGATGGCCGCAAAGAAGAAGAAGTCTGTTACAGCTGAAGCCGATGCACCAAGGCAAGAAGAGGTTCCGATTGTCGTCCCAACTGCAATGACCGGCTCGAAGCCAAAGAGCCGGTCAACCGCTTCAGAGCTCAAGAAGACCAAGACTGCTAAGGCTGAAGCAAGGAAGAGAAAATATCCTGAAGCATCTGAAACTGCCCCCTCTAAGAATAAGAGGAAGACCAAGAAGGATCGGGCTGCTCCCACAGAGCCCTTGATAGTTGAACCCCTTTCTATGGTCTATCCTGAAGTTGAAAGCCAACTGACTGTCCATGAGCCTGCTTCGACAGAGGCTCATGCACTAAAGACATTCCAGCAGCTGATCCCATCGCTTCTGAAGACATTGGTCATCATGACAATGTAGAACATGATGCAGTCCTTCCTCAGTTTGAAAACAGCGCACACATCAGCATTGGTCGTCCACTGACGCCAATTGCCCAGGATGCTTCATGGGCGGATCGCCCCCAAGAGGAAGAAGAATCTGAGGCCCAGCCCACTCCGACTCCACAGGCGTCGTCTGCGTTACGCAGGCTTCGCAAAGGTCCAAGGCCTCAAGTCTCCACTGAAGACATTCTGGCTACATTAGCCGAAGACAAAGACGAAGAAGTACCACCAGTCCCCCCGTCTCACCAAGAAGCAGTTCTTACGGAGAATGTGCTTGTGTCTGACCCTCCAGTTCGTCAAGTGGAGGATGACAATCATGAGGCTGCCACAACCAACAATGAAGCTAATGTGGAGCCCTCCCCACCAAAAGCGTCAGTAGACAGCGAAGCCACTGATCCTGACACTTCTGTTCCTGAGTCAGCTGCAGGTCCCCAGTTCGACTATCATGTTGAGCACAGGCCTCAGGTACAGAAGCCAATCCCAAGACTGCCAAGGTTCCCAGGTCCTGCATCTGCACCTGGCTCCTTCAACATCAATGGCTTCATGGTAGATAATACATTCTTCAATAGCTCCAAGAACCCCTAGCCAAGGGAAAGGATTTCATCAGATCGGTTCTGGAGCTATCCTCAGTGAAGCTACTACTCATGCATCTTGTACAACCATGGTCGCATCTTCCCACACAAGCGCCTTGACGTTGAAGCTATAGCTGGTCTGCCCTGCCTCGAAGAAGCTTTAGATTGTTTCAAGCAAGTGGGACTGCTGCCATTCATTACTGACGAAGAGCATTGGAATGAAGAGCTGCTGCTTCAATTCTATGCCACACTTCACATCAGAGGGTACAACAGAGATCCGAAGACTTGGGTCCTGGAGTGGATGACCGGAAATGTTCATCACGAAGCCAATGCATTTGACATCATTGAGCTTACTGGCTTGCCCACTCCTAGCGATCTCTTCGAGCAAGGCTGTCAGCTGCATATTGAAGCTATTGAAAGCATCTTTTAGAGGCCTGAACCTGATATGAGTCAGATGCTCAGCATGATGAAGCCATTGCCCCAAGATGCTCCTTATCCCACAGAGTTCTTCATTGAAGACCTTGAGTATCTGCCACGAACCATCTATCACATCATCAGGCGGACTCTCTGGCCCATTAAAGGACACTCTCCAAATGCCAAGATTGAGGGTGCAATGAAGACTTTGATGTTCTATATCCTTCATGGCAAATGCTTCAATGCACAGGATTTTTTCATACGCCAACTTGCTGCATCAGGCTCTGACTTGTTTGGTTTGAAGTTCTATGCCCCTTGGGTAATGCGGCTGATCAAACTTCACTCTGCTATCTCGTATCAGCCCTCAGCCCGCAACCATCGGATCTTCTTGCCTGATGTGGATACCTCTGCTGAAGTCATCTATCCTGAGCCGGCCAAGCAACCTCTGAGTCTTCAAAATGCAGAACACCAGAGCTTCACTCAAAACATTGAAGGAATTGAAGCAGTTTCTCGGGTGTATCCGTTGGCTGGCACTACACATGCACCACGCCCTGCTTCCACTGAAGCCACTGACAGCAAAACTGCTCCAAGACCCAAGAAGCGTGCTCGTGTTCTCAATGACCGAGAGCTTCTTGTAGCCCTTCATCAGAAGCAGGATCGGCATCATGACTGGCTCAAGCGACAGATGAAAAGCCTCTTGGTGGATGTCAATCGCATTCGAAATCTTGCCACCAAGAATGCTTTCGTTGCCCATGAAACCTGTCGACGCACATGGAAAGGGCTCACTGTCACATCCCTAGTTCTATTAATGCCTAGTGCTAGCATCTGGTGTTGCATCATGTCTAAATTTTTGAAAGTTGAATTGGGGAAAGCTGAAAGCCCCAGAAATCAAAAAAAAATGATCAACATTAAAAATTGCTTCAAATAACCTAAGAAAATGTTCCTGTTAAGCTATAAAAATATTGGCAAGAGGTAAAATTCAAACCAATATTTTTGGATTCACAGAAATATTTATTTTGGGCATTTGAGTTAATCCAATAATTATTTGCATTGGACTTATATTTGTGATATATTAACTATATGTCCAATAATTCTGATAAATTGTTGAGGGGCTTTGGAATAATCCATTTAGTCCCTGCAAAAATTATCAGAAGTGGAAAAAAATAGTTTGGTTCAAAAACCAAATTAAAACCCATTTGCATAAATAGAAAAGAAACACTGAAACAGAAAGCAAATAGAAATAGGAGAGAGAGAGGTTACCTGTAGCTTACCTGGTGCCCACTTGGCCCAGCACGGCCCAGCCCACCAGAGCCAGGCGCCAGTCGTCTCCTTCCTTTGCCAGGAGGACGACGGCGTGGCGCACGCACAGGAGGCGAAGCCACCTCCTGCTTCCTCCCACTCCGATCCGTCGCGTTTGGAAACGCCCGAGCCCCCCCTGGTCCTTCCCCTCTCTCACAGCTCACTCTCCCCTCCTCTCCCTCGCTCTCTCCCACGACGGCCGACACGGCCAAGGAAGCGCCGCCGTGAACCACCGCGCTCCCCGACCCCCTCTCGCCTTTCCGTGTTGCGTGGAAGCTCCGCCACTCTCGCCTACGCCTTCTGCACTGAGCCAAGCGAGCCGGGAAGCCCTGCCTCATCCTCGGCGTCTTCTTCTTCAACCTCGGACACCGGAGATCGCCACCGTCGTTCGCCACCGTCCGTGCTTCCCCAAGGCCGCCGACCAGCTCTCTGGATCCGCCGTGAGCTCCTCTACCTAGCCCCTACTTCCCGTGCTCGATTACGCCTCGTAGCCACCGCCCCCTTCGAGCCCGAGCACTCCTCGCCGCCGGCCATGTCGCCATCGTAGCTATGGCCACGCAAGCTCGGGTTCGAGCTCACCGTTGCACTCACCGCACTCCCGCGAGTTGAACACGACCGTCCACGGCTCCTCCCGTGCCCCGCACCGCCCACACCGTTGTTGCCGAACTCCGGCCGCCGCGCTTCTCGCCGTCGGCATCGTTTCCGTGCACCCCAGCCACCGCTGCTTGCTGCGTTGGAAGTGCGTGAGCGTGCTCTTCGCGTGGAGCCAAACCCCGCCGCAAACCGCCGCCTGTAGTGCGAGCCCGACCAACTCCGGCGAGATTCCGTCGCTGCTGTGGTCGCCGGCGTCACCTGCTGACGTGGCGCCGGTTATTTAGCACTAATTACCCCACTAAACAACCCCCTGAGCCAATGACAGATGGGTCCCACGCCCTAATTAACTCCAGTTTTATCTCTGCTTAGATTAGTTATAATCCAACGGGACCCACGCGTCAGCTTTGACCAAGCTGACGTGACTGTTGACTGGGCCCACATGTCAGCGACACAAACCAGTCCCAGCCACTGACTAGTGGACCCCACTGGTCAGGGTTGACCTGGACCGCGCCCGTTGACCGCTGACGTCATAGTGACGCAGTGCTGACGCAATAAACTATTTTCTGGGTTTAATTTAATTCAGAAAATACAGAAAATGCCCAAAACTTCTAAAAATCATAGAAATTCAACCGTAACTCCAAATGAAATAAATTATATATGTAAAATTATCAGAAAAATTCAAGGAATCCATCTGTACCATTTTCATGCATGTTTGAACAATATTTGTCCTCTGTTTTGGACAAAACAAATAAAGGGCATTTAAATAATCATATATGGGGTTGGAATTTGAATCTTGTACTCAAACCAACTTCATTTAAAACATAGCTAGTTGCATTAGCTCAAACCACAGCATATTGACATGTCATGATCATGCATCATACTGTGCATTACATTGATTGTATTTCTTTCTCTATTGCCGGTATTTGTCCCCTCTCGATAGACGATGTACCGACGCCGTGATCGATGACACTGATGAAGACTCAATGTTATCTTCAGAAGTGCCAGGCAAGCAAAACCCCCTTGTTCATTCTGATACAATCCCCCCTCTCTCGCTCCTGCTCTCTTTTACTGCATTAGAACAACAGCGATTCATCTGTTACTTGTTGCGGTAGTTGAACCCCTTATCCTCTGCATGACCTGTCATTGCCACAGTAAATAGATGAAACCCACTAGCATGAGTAGGAGTTGTTTGAGCCCTGATGTGCCTACTCATTCATGCTTGTTTGTCATGCCTGCTACTGCTTAGAGTTGAGTCAGGTCCGATTCATCGGGGATGAATCGGAGGTGTGTAAACATGTCCTACTGTTGAGAGCTAAGTGGGTGAACACGATTTGGTAAAGGTAGCGGTGACAGGCCATGTAGGAGTACATGGTGGGTTGTCTCATTGAAACCGTCCTTAGGAACTGAGTTCTGTGTTTGTTATCCATGAAACAGCTACTACCACACGTTGGGCCCTGAAATATGACCCCGCTCGACTTACTGACCCCTCTCATCCTCTGTCCAGGAGTTGCAATTAGTTTCTGGTGTTTATAGGATATGTGTTCGCGGCCGTGCGTAGCGCTGACCCTAGGGGTGGGCTATGATGCGGTAGATACACTGTGGCACGGTGTACCGGGCGCCCGTTTGGTGTCTCGGGAACCCTGCACACATCGTTTGGGGCTGTGAGCGAAACTCCGGCCGGATCTCCTCGCGGATGGAACCCGAATAGGCGATAAACCTGGACTAGAGACTTGTGTGGTTAGTCAGGTCGTGGTCTACACCCACGTCGGCTTTCGCTTGAAGTCTGCCGAGCACATGTCGTGTGCAGACGCTAAGTGGTGGAAACATGTGTGACGAAGTACACCCCTGTAGGGTTATAAATGATCTATTCGAATAGCCGTGTCCGCGGTAAGGGACTTCTGGGTTGCCTATAACAGTTCATAGACAAGTGAAAGTGGATACTCTAAAACTCGCAAGATAAGTGTGAGTGCTATGGATGGCCTCCTCGTAGGGAGACGGGAGCGTATCCATAGTGGTGTATTGAATGGTGAATTTGTGGACTCGTGTGCGCCACCTCAAAGGAGTTGCTCGCAATTGTAGTTCAGGTTAGCCACTGAGTCAAAGCTGGCTTGCTGCAGTTGAACTCCACCACCCCCCTTGTTGGTACCGATGCATATGTAGTTTAGTTCTGATGTAAGTCTTGCTGAGTACCTTTGTACTCACTTTTGCTTAATTTATGTTTTGCAGAGAGACTTCAGTCTCGCTAGTAGTTCCGCGTGGACTTCGACGTTTAGCTTGATACCTCAGCTACGATCTTGTGCCCTCGGCAGGATCTGGTAGATAGTCAGGCTTCTTAAGCCTTTTCCATTTCTAGATGTCTGTACTCAGACATGTTAAGCTTCCGCATGTGTTTGATTTGTATGCTATGATTGTTGGGTCATGAGACCCATGCTTGTAATATCTCGCTCCTCGGAGCCTAATGAATTAATACTTGAGCTGTAGAGTTTTGTTGTGATGCCATGTTGTATTCACAAATATCGAGCATATTGTGTGCATGGTTGAAATGCTTGGTATGTGTGGGATCCGACTATCTAGTTGTTTATCCTTGGCAGCCTATCATATGGGGAAATGTAGTCTAGTGCTTCTGAGCGATAGTAGTCCGCTACAGCCCGGATCACCGGAGTCCTGCTAGCCCAGCACTACTGCTCAGGACACTTGACTGGCCGGCATGTGTTTCACTGCGTTCCTATGTCTGTCCCTTCGGGGAAATGTCATGCGGTGACATCCAGAGTCCTGCCTAGCCTGCTACAGCCCGGGTTACCGGAGTCCTGTTAGCCCAGTGCTACAGCCCGGATTCACACGCTGTTGACCGACATGCTCGAGGTTGATTCATGTATGCCTGTCCCCATGGGTTAGTGCCGCTTTGGGTTCACGACTAGCCATGTCGGCCCGGGTTCTCGGTCATATGGATGCTAGCGACATTGTCATATACGTGAGCCAAAAGGCGCAAACGGTCCCAGGCCATGGTAAGGCGACAGGGATACCGTGCGTGAGGCCGCAAAGTGATATGAGGTGTTACCGGCTAGATCGATGTGGCTTAGAATCGGGGTCCCGACAGCGTTGGTATCAGAGCCTGACTGCCTATAGGATTACCAAGCCAAACTGGTCGAAGTTGAGTCTAGAAATGCTTTAGTTATGTAAGGGAATTGATTGTGGAAGGGAACGTAAGGCTCTTTTTACTCCTTTACCCTATGCCCTTCTGATCTGAGTCAACCTCTTCTTTCTACGGGGATTAAGAATTAGGCCTTCTCATCTATCTATCAGGATGACGTGTTACTAAACCGTAGTTGCCTAAGATTGTTGGATTTAAGCCCAGTTCAGTTTCTACTACTTCTGTGTGTTCATAGTTGGTCTCGAACCTTGATATTGTGCTTCTGAGTGGTTATGCCACCATTTTTGCAGGATGTCTCAAATCTTTTCGAGCATTTACAGCCGTTATGCTGTCCGAGTCATCCCGGGTTTCTAAATAGTCTGATGCATTTGCAAACCTTTTCCCCTGTTCCTGATGTCCATTTAGGCCAGGTTAATCACACTAATTGTGAGTTGGGGTATTCTTTTGCCTCGACATATATGTTGGAATTATTATTATGACCCTAGATGTCTTAGAGTGCCACCTAGTAATCTAGCCATGTTTTGTGTTCCCAGTGTGATGATTCTGGACACCATTCTCGAAGGCATCCCGTGATGCCATTTAGTTAGTAGGCATTCCATTCCTGGGTTTTGAACCCGAGACTCACCCTACCTACTTCATGTTGATAGTGTTTGCTAGTTCCTTAGGACATTAGTAAACCTTGTGATAGACCTCGAGGTCCGTGGTATATCCTTCTTCCAAATGCTATGAACCGCCTATGGCAGAAGTTCTTTGAACCATAAGATCACAACCAGGGTGCTCTTGATGAGTCCTCCATTCTATGTTGTGACCCTGCCAACCCTACCTTTCTGCATGGGTTATCTGGAAGAAATATGTTGAACTCGTTCGACATGCTAATCTATGCATCCACAACTCAGAAAGTTATATGTTCCTTGAGTTGTCCCTCTTCAGTTGTTTTCCGATCTTTGTCTATCAATTGATAGTGAGGAGTATGTATGCATTCGTGTTCATCGATGCCTAGTATTCTTGTGGTTCGTCGAGCCGTTCTATTTCAGAATGACTAGGAGAAACAAACTCCAGTACCTCATCCATTTCTGGGATCGGGTCAAAGTGGTTGTATTCCGCAGATCAAAATGCCAATCCAGCTTTTGGTTCTATTCTACCCCGGAGTATTACCCACTTTATGTCAAGAGCGTCGTGAGAATTGCACCTTCTCCTATGAATTCTTGACGCAGTGATACTCTCTCCATCATTATTCATTTCTCGGTTTCAGTGTTGTTGCAACCGGAATGTCTACAAGTGAATCCTGGTGTGTGAAATCGATACTCCTAGCAACTCCGTTGCTTGGTAGTTAATGGACAATATTCTCATCCTTAGCGTGTTGGTTATTGAATTATCATTCTAAGACTGATCGTGCTACCTAGTCCATATTTCTGGTGCACACTTCGATCAATGGGTTAGGATTGTTCCAATCCCTTGCTCTATCGATCATATCATCTTGCCCTGAAAAGCAAGGTTGTTCTCGAGCTTAGTAACATACCGGTGGTTCGTGATTTTCCGAATATCTTCTCGGAAGTGTTACCAGGTTGTCATCTGACCATTATGTTGAGTTCGTGTTCAAGTTGGTTTTCCGATAAACCACTTTTCCCCAAGAACCTGTGTTGGATACCCCTGAGCTAGTTGGTTAAGCTTAACAACAACTTGGAGAGTTGGAAGATGAAAACTTGTCCAACTTAGTTCATCCCTAAGGGATATCCTTGTGTGAGTGTGTGTTGAAGAAAGATGATATCTTCACCAATTGGTCCTCGTGATCAGCTGTTGAATCTATTATCTTGTCCAAACCTTGATTTGAGTGTGGGCTATCGTCAAATCAAATCAGAACCAACGATGTTCGTAATGTTGTCTTACTTACGGTTGTCCCTCGAGCATACACCATTATATCTTTGGTCTGACCAATACTATCACATCGTTCACATGATGGTGGAAGTCCAGTGATATGGAAATACCGATGAGTTGTTGTTGAGCCCATCAGCAGCATTTTATCTCCCCCATGATTCATGTCGAATGCTACACTAGCATTGGAAACTTTATAAGCATTATCTTCGTGTTTCGTTCATGAAGCATATGTTTGGATGAAAGTAGTGACTTTCCCTGATTCATGTGCATATGTTGCAAGTTGCCGCCGTGAATTTGGGAAAGTTTGTCTTGCTTTCTCTGGAATCATCCCAAATCGGTCACGCATACGTGCGAAGTATACTGTGGTTTGGAGACTTGCAACCTTCATTCTATATGTATCCCTAGCACACCAAGCCACTGATTGATTTGTTCAAGGAGAGGAAGTTTCTTCTTAGGGGCTAGAATTACGCAAGGACTTCGTTATCCGCAATGATGGTTCCCCACTTGAACTCGGTAGTGTTTTATTATAAGACTACTACGTGGTCATGCTTGTCTGGGATAGTGTGTTCACATGTTCGTAGCAGAACCAGCTCATGTTTTGGAGCTTACTATCGTAGTTCATTCCCCGAGAATCTCGCAACGTCGTCTCGTCGATTTGTGTTGCAAACCTTCATTTTCCTTTCTAGACTCGATGAGTCTGGAATATCCTGTCACCAACCAGATCTGAATCTCAGGCAGATATGATGGTTGGAGCATTTTCCAAGAACCATAATATTGGTCTCTCGATAAACGGTAAAATGGATGTCGTGGCCAACACATCCAGCCGGAAGACCTATTATTGTAGTATCTCGATTGAAGAAAGTTGGCCACCCTCCCATAAGGATTTCGTAGGATTTACTCCAGAAGTTGTTCCTTATGGATCTATTGTATTACGAAGTCCGACCACTACTTGGTGGCTATGCCGATGCTTAAAGCATGACCGTGGTAACCAGTACATCAAGGAGAACATTAGAAGCGGAGTGCTAAATGTCTCTTGGTCGATCATCCAGATTTTGTTTCCTTGGCCTCGCTAAGGTGAAATCTGAGAAAGTGTTATCTTCCTTTGCATCTGCATTATCCATCACCATTCATCATGGTGGTATGTTGTGTTGCCAGGATCCTTGACATGGATGTTGGTAAGACCTTGATGAGTATGGAAATGCTCAAGTTCTTGAGGGCACGCTCAGGCACTAGGTTCTGACGTTGTCATTAACTGGAATGTGCCTCCGTCCTCGCAGTTGTTGATAGCCATCCAATTGGTGGAATCACCTTTGCCGGTGAACCTTCTCCCTAGTTACTAGAATCATTCCCAACATTTGCATTTTGTTCCCAGCTTGCACCTCGGTAGCTGTTGTTCAGGATCATCTTCAAATGTGGACTTACCATGGGTCCCATCCATTTCCGATGATAAGCTAAAAATCATCCATTGCGTTGTCTTCAACAAGGTAGTCCACATCATCCATCCTAGTCCAAGTATGCCATCTCTTCAAGCTATCTCAAACGATCAATTGTAAATTGCCTTAAGCTGGTATGAAGAGTTTCAACGATCTCTGAATCAAAAGTAATTCTTTTTGCCACTTAAGGGAATAATTCTGCGAGTCACCTTCCTTAAGATGTCTCGTTATGGTATCATGGCAATTATCCCTTGCTACTTTGAAACCATGCATCATCCTACTCCAACGTGGGTTTGCTGTGTACCAAATTGAACCTTGTCATCTGCTTCTTCTCGTTGATTCTGATATGTGCCTTGTGTCTCAACTCAAGAGGTGTTCTTACGTCTCATTCCGTGGAGTTGATCTTGTATCCACTCTTGGGAGGTTGTCTTGCTCTCTTGTCGCCATGCTGGATGAAGCTCTCAAAGCAAAGATGTCAAGATCGACATGATGCAATGAATCAACATCTTTGAGAAGGGCAATCGGATCGTGAAGGTTCTTTATTGGCGTTCCCTCTGTCTTCTTACCTCACGTCTTGAATCTCGGGACGAGATTCTTGTTTAGTGGGGGCGAGTTGTCACATCCCTAGTTCTATTAATGCCTAGTGCTAGCATCTGGTGTTGCATCATGTCTAAATTTTTGAAAGTTGGATTGGGGAAAGCTGAAAGCCCCAGAAATCAAAAAAAATGATCAACATTAAAAATTGCTTCAAATAACCTAAGAAAATGTTCCTGTTAAGCTATAAAAATATTGGCAAGAGGTAAAATTCAAACCAATATTTTTGGATTCACAGAAATATTTATTTTGGGCATTTGAGTTAATCCAATAATTATTTGCATTGGACTTATATTTGTGATATATTAACTATATGTCCAATAATTCTGATAAATTGTTGAGGGGCTTTGGAATAATCCATTTAGTCCCTACAAAAATTATCAGAAGTGGAAAAAAAATAGTTTGGTTCAAAAACCAAATTAAAACCCATTTGCATAAATAGAAAAGAAAAACTGAAACAGAAAGCAAATAGAAATAGGAGAGAGAGAGGTTACCTGTAGCTTACCTGGTGCCCACTTGGCCCAGCACGGCCCAGCCCACCAGAGCCAAGCGCTAGTCGTCTCCTTCCTTTGCCAGTCGGACGACGGCGTGGCGCACGCACAGGAGGCGAAGCCACCTCCTGCTTCCACCTCCTGCTTCCTCCCACTCCGATCCGTCGCGTTTGGAAACGCCCGAGCCCCCCCTGGTCCTTCCCCTCTCTCACAGCTCACTCTCCCCTCCTCTCCCTCGCTCTCTCCCACGACGGCCGACGCGGCCAAGGAAGCGCCGCCGTGAACCACCGCGCTCCCCGACCCCCTCTCGCCTTTCCGTGTTGCGTGGAAGCTCCACCACTGTCGCCTACGCCTTCTGCACCGAGCCAAGTGAGCCGGGAAGCCCTGCCTCGTCCTTGGCGTCTTCTTCTTCAACGTCGGACACCGGAGATCGCCACCGTCGTTCGCCACCGTCCGTGCTTCCCCAAGGCCGCCGACCAGCTCTCTGGATCCGCCGTGAGCTCCTCTACCTAGCCCCTACTTCCCGTGCTCGATTACGCCTCGTAGCCACCGCCCCCTTCGAGACCGAGCACTCCTCGCCGCCGGCCATGTCGCCATCGTAGCTATGGCCACGCAAGCTCGGGTTCGAGCTCACCGTTGCACTCACCGCACTCCCGCGAGTTGAACACGACCGTCCACGGCTCCTCCCGTGCCCCGCACCGCCCACACCGTTGTTGCCGAACTCCGGCCGCCGCGCTTCTCGCCGTCGGCATCGTTTCCATGCACCCCAGCCACCGCTGCTTGCTGCGTTGGAAGCGCGTGAGCATGCTCTTCGCGTGGAGCCAAACCCCGCCGCAAACCGCCGCCTGTAGTGCGAGCCCGACCAACTCCGGCGAGATTCCGTCGCTGCTGTGGTCGCCGGCGTCACCTGCTGACGTGGTGCCGGTTATTTAGCACTAATTACCCCACTAAACAACCCCCTGAGCCAATGACAGATGGGTCCCACGCCCTAATTAACTCCAGTTTTATCTCTGCTTAGATTAGTTATAATCCAACGGGACCCACGCGTCAGCTTTGACCAAGCTGACGTGGCTATTGACTGGGCCCACATGTCAGCGACACAAACCAGTCCCAGCCACTGACTAGTGGACCCCACTGGTCAGGGTTGACCTGGACCGCGCCCGTTGACCGCTGACGTCATAGTGACGCAGTGCTGATGCAATAAACTATTTTCTGGGTCTAATTTAATTCAGAAAATACAGAAAATGCCCAAAACTTCTAAAAATCATAGAAATTCAACCGTAACTCCAAATGAAATAAATTATATATGTAAAATTATCAGAAAAATTCAAGGAATCCATCTGTACCGTTTTCATGTATGTTTGAACAATATTTATCCTCTGTTTTGGACAAAACAAATAAAGGGCATTTAAATAATCATATATGGGGTTGTAATTTGAATCTTGTACTCAAACCAACTTCATTTAAAACATAGCTAGTTGCATTAGCTCAAACCACAGCATATTGACATGTCATGATCATGCATCATACTGTGCATTGCATTGATTGTATTTCTTTCTCTGTTGCCGGTATTTGTCCCCTCTCGATAGACGATGTACCGACGCCGTGATCGATGACACTGATGAAGACTCAATGTTATCTTCAGAAGTGCCAGGCAAGAAAAACCCCCTTGTTCATTCCGATACAATCCCCCCTCTCTCGCTCCTGCTCTCTTTTACTGCATTAGGACAACAGCGATTCATCTGTTACTTGTTGCGGTAGTTGAACCCCTTATCCTCTGCATGACCTGTCATTGCCACAGTAAATAGATGAAACCCACTAGCATGAGTAGGAGTTGTTTGAGCCCTAATGTGCCTACTCATTCATGCTTGTTTGTCATGCCTGCTACTGCTTAGAGTTGAGTCAGGTCCGATTCATCGGGGATGAATCGGAGGTGTGTAAACATGTCCTACTGTTGAGAGCTAAGTGGGTGAACACGATTTGGTAAAGGTAGCGGTGAGAGGCCATGTAGGAGTACATGGTGGGTTGTCTCATTGAAACCGTCCTCAGGAACTGAGTTCTGTGTTTGTGATCCATGAAACAGCTACTACCACACGTTGGGCCCTGAAATATGACCCCGCTCGACTTACTGACCCCTCTCGTCCTCTGTCCAGGAGTTGCAATTAGTTTCTGGTGTTTATAGGATAAGGTATGGCGGCCGTGCGTAGCGCTGACCCTAGGGGTGGGCTATGATGCGGTAGATACACTGTGGCACGGTGTACCGGGCGCCCGTTTGGTGTCTCGGGAACCCTACACACATCGTTTGGGGCTATGAGCGAAACTCCGGCTGGATCTCCTCGCGGATGGAACCCGAATAGGCGATAAACCTGGACTAGAGACTTGTGTGGTTAGTCAGGTCGTGGTCTACACCCACGTCGGCTTTCGCTTGAAGTCTACCGAGCACATGTCGTGTGCAGACGCTAAGTGGTGGAAACATGTGTGACGAAGTACACCCCTGCAGGGTTATAAATGATCTATTCGAATAGCCGTATCCGCGGTAAAGGACTTCTGGGTTGCCTATAACAGTTCATAGACAAGTGAAAGTGGATACTCTAAAACTCGCAAGATAAGTGTGAGTGCTATGGATGGCCTCCTCGTAGGGAGACGGGAGCGGATCCATAGTGGTGTATTGAATGGTGAATTTGTGGACTCGTGTGCGCCACCTCAAAGGTGTTGCTCGCAATCGTAGTTCAGGTTAGCCACTGAGTCAAAGTTGGCTTGCTGCAGTTGAACTCCACCACCCCCCTTATTGGTACCGATGCATATGTAGTTTAGTTCTGATGTAAGTCTTGCTGAGTACCTTTGTACTCACGTTTGCTTAATTTATGTTTTGCAGAAAGACTTCAGTCTTGCTAGTAGTTCCGCGTGGACTTCGACGTTTAGCTTGATACCTCAGCTACGATCTTGTGCCCTCGGCAGGATCTGGTAGATAGTCAGGCTTCTTAAGCCTTTTCCATTTATAGATGTCTGTACTCAGACATGTTAAGCTTCCGCATGTGTTTGATTTGTATGCTATGATTGTTGGGTCATGAGACCCATGCTCATAATATCTCGCTCCTGGGAGCCTAATGAATTAATACTTGAGCTGTAGAGTTTTGTTGTGATGCCATGTTGTATTCACACATATCGAGCATATTGTGTGCATGGTTGAAATGCTTGGTATGTGTGGGATCCGACTATCTAGTTGTTTATCCTTGGCAGCCTATCATATGGGGAAATGTAGTCTAGTGCTTCTGAGCGATAGTAGTCCGCTACAGCCCGGATCACCGGAGTCCTGCTAGCCCAGCACTACTGCTCAGGACACTTGACTGGCCGGCATGTGTTTCACTGCGTTCCTATGTCTGTCCCTTCGGGGAAATGTCACGCGGTGACATCCGGAGTCCTGCCTAGCCTGCTACAGCCCGGGTTACCGGAGTCCTGTTAGCCCAGTGCTACAGCCCGGATTCACACGCTGTTGACCGACATGCTCGAGGTTGATTCATGTATGCCTGTCCCCATGGGTTAGTGCCGCTTTGGGTTCACGACTAGCCATGTCGGCCCGGGTTCTCGGTCATATGGATGCTAGCGACATTGTCATATACGCGAGCCAAAAGGCGCAAACGGTCCCGGGCCATGGTAAGGTGACACCCGTGGGATATCGTGCGTGAGGCCGCAAAGTGATATGAGGTGTTACCGGCTAGATCGATGTGGCTTAGAATCGGGGTCCCGACACTCACGACGATGTGTTCTGAAGCTGATCTTCAAGAGGATGGCTTCACAGAGCGATTCAAGTTTGACTCCACACCTCCTAGAAGAGCTGTGCTGCGAGGAACACCATCCCTTGAAGACTCTGTGTTTTCTTCCTCTGCTGCCACAGTGACTGCCAGAATTATCGAGGTTGAAGACGATGCTACATCACCGCCACCTCCTTCAGCACGCGTCGACACTACACCAAGCTCTTCAGCACCGCCAAACACCACCAACGACCCTGTTGCTCATGGGAACGAGTAAAACTCTATGTCTTCAATCCTTTTTGGTCCTCACTGACAAAAGGGGGAGAAGCATATGAGGTTGATAGTCTTCAAGCGGGTCATTATGGAAGGGTGCTTTATATTTTGCTTCCTGCTTACAACTCTCGTTTTGCTACATTTGGTTCTTTGAGTTGTAACACTTAAACTCGATGGTCGTCTGCTACTGATTTGCCAACTTGTTTTGCGATGATAAATTCTGCATGTGCGACGATAAATTCCGCACTTACATCATTCTGCAGACGTCCATTTTTCATTATGCATGTCATTATCTTCATATACTTTCACATGCACAGTGGAATGTCATCATAAGGTGAAGTGGATCTCCACAAGTACAACCTGCCATGTGCATTTGCATTCCAAAAGCAAATTACTTATATGCACATCTTCAGGGGGAGCCCTTGCAACTTATGAAGACAATTCCTTATCCTTTAAAATTTCATAGACTATATTCCCCGTTGAAAACTTCAACCAGTTTGTCATCAATCACCAAAAAGGGGGAGATTGTAAGTGCATCTAGTGCCACCCCTAGTTGGGTTTGGAGTATTGACGACAAACCTAGTTGAGGGACTAATGTGTTTGTGAGAATTGCAGGATAACACAGGTAGAAGTCCCTCATTGATTCGGTTTTACTACCAGAGATGACCCCTAAAAATGTACGAAGACATTGAAGTCAATGGTGGTATATGAAGATATTCACTTTGAAGAGTATGACAAGAGAAGACACCGCATGAAGCCTATGGAGCTCGAAGACTTAGATCTTTCATAGTTCTCTTTTATTTGTGTTGAGTCATAGGAACCACCGTACTGCTAAGTGGGGTCCAAGAGAACCAGTCAGAATGACTGAAGTGATGCCTAAACACAAAACCTATGTCTTCGAGTGAAGACTATGAGAGCAAATCTTGTCCAGAGTCGGACAAGTTAGCTTTGCTTGTAGCCCAAGTAAAGTTGTCGTGTGAGTTTGAAATCTGACCGTTGGAACATGTGTCAGTTCCTTAGTGACCCAGGGTCATTTCGGACAAATCAGGTCAGGTTGCCTAGTGGCTATAAATAGCCCACCCCCTACAACCATAAACGGTTGGCTGCTCAGATTCAGTGCACGGCTTTTGTCGTTTGAGAGCAACCCACCTCGAAGCCTTTGAGAGAGAATACCTAGCGAGGATAAAGCCCTAACCACCCAGAGCCAAAGCAAATTGGGCATCACTTAAGTCTTCTTGTCCGAGTGATCTGAAGACTTATTACACTTGAGGACTGTGCATCCTCCAGCCAGTTAGGCGTCGCGTTCTGAGCATCCAAGAGTCATTGTGGATTGCCGGTGAACGAAGTCTGTGAAGGTTTGGGAGTCTACCTTGAAGACTTACCAGAGTGATTGGGCGAGGTCTGTGTGACCTTAGCTCAAGGAGAATACGGTGAGGACTGGGTGTCCTGAGCTGCGTGTTCAGGACTGGGTGTCCGGGACTGTGTGTCCTAAGGTTTAAATACCTAGCCGCTCCAACCAGACATACAGTTGTCACAGCAACTGGAACTGGTCCAACAAATCATTGTCTTCAACGAGTCATTGGTTTCGTCTTCACTTCCTTTTACTTACTGATTACTCATTGCGAAGTCATTGCATGTCTGTTCTATCTTTTGTCTTCACAACGTGAGTGTATGATCTGTTTGACTTCATAATATCTTCCTACCTGATCCTTATTACACTGCAGCTATTTGTCACTGTGCTTTCACTCTATTGATACTAGACCATGGCTTGCCTAGTGTAATCTACCTTCTGCTGCATAGTAATAGGCATATCTCTACTGTTTGTCTTCATAACTTCCACATTTTGAAGACTTCCATAAAATCACATATTCACCCCCCCCCCCTCTAGTCGATATAACGCACTTTCAGGTGCAAGAACTGACGGGTCTCCCACCGGTTTAACCACTTTGGTCTTCTTGGATTTGGCTTGGCCACTAAGAAAGAATTTATAAGACAATTAGTGCAATGGTGCAATTTTTAAAGACACAGAGGAAAGATGATTTTTTTCCTTACCCAGGGGCAGTCTTGAAGGCTGGAAATTGCATCTGAGATGAGTCACCAGAAGAGCGAGAAACCTCCTTCCAAGGGCAAATAACGTTAGTAACACAAGAGAATATATTCATGAATGAAAGTCGAAGAGTAATATAAAAGATACCTCATTTTGGCGTTTTTGAGGAGGTTGTTGTACAACAGAAGGCGGCTCATCATCGTTCCGGGCTTGACAACGGCTCTCGTGTTGCTGTTTTTTCAAAAGAAAATGAGGGTCCAAATAAGACAAAGGGTGCGAAAACCTTACTTTCCGGGTTACCCGTCAAAGTTTCTGTCTCGGCAAATGGTCTGAGTCGGAGGAAATAATTACCTCTTCTTCTCCGGCCTGACTGGCCCTTGTGTCGTCCTGGCAAGAATCAGTGTCAATAAGGTTATTAAAAAACTAGCCAAGGGAGTCAAGGGCTACCTCCGACTCAGAAGTATCATCGTCAAGCTTAAACAGGTCCTCAGCGGTGCTCTTCTTCTTCTTCTTAGACCTCTGGGTCGTCTTCTTGGAGGTCATGGCGGCGGCTCTAGCCTTCTTGGCGGCTTCGTGGTCATACTTGGCTTTCCAGAAATCAGATTTGTCCTGTAAACAAATAAACAGGATAAAAGGTCATGCATGTATTTAAAATGGCTGAGAAAAAAAAGAGAAAGAGGTCAGATGTTTTTTACCTCTGGCGCCGGGTTAAGTTTGCAGAAGGGGTTTAACCCGACTTTACTACAGTCTTCATATTTGCCGTTCACCAGAAGGGTCGACATTGAAACAATATCTTCTTCAGTTAATTGAACGGAGCTGTGACGAAGAGAGTCATTTGGGCCTCCACCATATTCATACATCAATTTGGATCGGCGGCTTAGAGGGATGACCCGCCATGAGACCCAGCAACTGGTCAAGTCAACTTCGGTTAAGCCGTTCCCCAATAAGGCGTTAATCCTTTTAATTGATGGAATAAGCTTCTTGCGTTTGGCAGCAGTAAGTTTGTCAGGGAGCGCAAACTTGGAGTCGAGACGCTCTGCGCGATAACCCGGCAGTGGCTTCTCATTTGTTGGTGAAGTGTCTTGACAATAGAACCAAGTCCGATTCCAGTCTTTGGGATGACTCAGCAAGACTATTAGGGGGAAGATGGCGCCCCGTCGACGCTGAATTGAGATGCCTCCAAGTTCCAAGCTAGGGCCATTGGTACACTCGTTCTGGCGGTTCAGATAAAAATACTCTCTAAAGAGTTCCACAGTCAGTTCTTCTTGAAGGTACACCTCACAGAGAACTTGGAAATTGCAGCTATTGGATATGGAATTGGGCCCGAGAACTTGTGGGTGGAGTTTGAAAAAATGGAGGACATCTCTGAAGAACTTTGAGCCAGGTGGTGAAAAGCCACGGTTCATGTGGTCAGAAAAGACAATGACTTCACCATCTTTTGGATTGGGCCGTTCCTCATCCGGGTCAGGTGCATGGTAAGACATAACATTATTCCCTGGCAAAAATCCTATGGAGAAGAAGTCCTTCAAATTATCCTCAGTTCCTGTTGAGGGAAACCAGTTGCAGACAGCCGATGCTTTTGATAGCATGATGTTCAAAAGACGAACTGAAAAGAAGGTGACATGCCGGTTCAATTCAATGATAATGGTGAAGTAAGTGATGATGGTATAAAGGAGTAATGGCGGCTTAAGTAAGGGCTAATGTCATATAAGGAAAAGTAAGCCGGCACAATAAGCCGCCATGACTACAGATATTTGAGAAAATAGATCCGGCTAAGTGTTGAGACAAACAAGTTTCCTAATTGCTTGATATTATTCTAGATCAAATGGCTATTGAAAATGGAAAATATTCTAGACCGAAAAGTCTAGCGCAGATGAGTTCGTGATTCCAAATGAGGCCTTTATACCGGGAAAAGGGATCTACTAGTAACAAGAGTAGGCACAAAACAACTACCGCACAAGTATATATCTCTTTTTGGATCAAGAAGAGGCCGAAGTGGAAGAACTATGAAGAAATTGTGATGAACTACGAAGAACACGCAGAAACCTAGAAAGCCCTAATGCAGATCTAAGGAGCAAGAAGGGAAATGCTTACAGCCACAAATCTTTCGCGGAGAGACGCCGTTCTCTGGACCGATTCCAGTTGATGCAGCGGCCAAAGTCGACGGAGGTGAGGTGCTCTCTGACGGTGGCAGAGCTCGAGCAGCAGCGGGGGTTGCGAGAGGTAGAAGACGAAGAAGAGAGAAGAGTGAGAAAGACCGGGGCGTGCCTATTTATAAGGGGATAAGCGAACAGGCGGGCGTGAAAATCAAGGAAGACCCGAATAATGATTATCCAACTAAACGGACGCCTTGATTCTCGGAAGTCGTTAAAGGATAAAGATCCGTTGAGAGATGACGTCATAATAGTTTTTCGTGTTTTCAAGAAATGACGTCATGGCGGGTTACAAAAATTTCTGCGAAGAGAGGAAGATGGAGTTCGTCTAAGTATTGGAGATTGACAAAGAACAAAGTTCAAAGTCAACCTGGGGCCTAATGTTGGGGATATAGCTACCAGGTATGACCCGCCCAGGAGGGGCCGGGTCAGCCCCAATGGCGGGTCACAAAGGAAGCCCAGTAACATTCAAGGCGATAGTTTATTGAGGCTTATAGAAGGCCTAAGCCTAGAGGCGGCTTAAGGCCCAATATTGTAAACCATCGTATGTAAGGAAAGACTTGTAAAGAAAGGCATATAAAAGAAGTCACCGAGCTGGACACGTTTTATGAGCCGGCCGGGACTCCGTAGGCCGCCAGGCGTCAACCCGTGTATATAAGGGGATGACCCGGCGGTGGCTTAGGGCAAGAAATAAGAGATCGATAACCAAGCCGGCGGATTAGCCTCTTGGTGATCGAAACCCCAGCAATTCCAGCACAACTAGACATAGGCTTTTACCTTCATCATAAGGGGCCTAACTAGTATAAAACATTTCGTGTCCTTTGTCTCGATTAACCCCTTTAAGCTTCCTAGTTGTGATGGCCCTACGACTAAGTCCTTTTGCTAGGACATCTGCCGTGACAATTCCACGACAGTTTGGCCTCCCTAGATACTTAATGACTGATGGTGGTTCACACTTTATTCATGGTGCTTTCCGCAAAATGCTTGCCAAGTATGATGTTAACCATAGAACCGCATCACCTTATCATCCTCAATCTAGTGGTCAAGTTGAACTTAGCTATAGAGAAATAAAATTAATCTTGCAAAATATTGTCAATAGGTCCCAAAATAATTGGTCTAAGAAATTAGATGATGCACTTTGGGCTTATAGAACAACATATAAAAATCCTATGGGTATGTATCCTTATAAAATGATTTATGGAGAAGATTGTCATTTGCCTCTTGAATTAGAACATAAAGCATATTGGGCAAACAAAGAACTCAACTATGATTTCAAACTTGCTGGTGAAAAGAGGTTATTTGATATTAGCTCATTAGATGAATGGAGAACCCAAGCTTATGAAAATGCCAAGTTGTTTAAAGAAAAGTCAAAAGATGGCATGATAAGAGAATCCAAAAGAGTGAGCTTAAAGTAGGAGAATATGCTCTTTTGTACAACTCTCGCTTCAGACTCTTTGCAGGAAAACTCCTCTCAAAATGGGAAGGCCCCTATGTCATCAGGTGGTTTATCGTTCTGGAGACATTAAAATAAATAATGTCGAAGGTACTAACCCGAAGGTTGTTAACGGGCAACGAATAAAACATTATATCTCAGGTACGCCCATTAATGTTGAAAGTAATATTATCCAAACTTTGACACTGGAAGAACATATAAAAGAGTCCTTCCGGAACAATCCAGAATCGTGAAAATAAGGAGGTATGTGATACGGTACGTAAATGGATTCCAAAAACTCCTCAAAAATATTTTTTGTCAGTTTTGGAATATTTAAAAAATAGGAAAATAAGAAACTTCCAGGAAGCGTACCATGTCGGGCACAAGACACCAGGGTGCGCCTGGCTTGCCAGGCGTGCCCAGGTGTGTTGTGCCCACCTGGGGTACCTTCCGGACTCCGTTTTTCTACAGCTTGCTTGTTTCCCAAGATAAAAAATCTTTATATACCCCCCGAACCTATTGACCACCGTATCGTGGAGAAATCTTCTATTCTCTTTTCTTGCTATTTTCGGTCAGATCTGTTGAGCTAGGCATCATGTCTTCTTCCTCCTCCAACAACATGGAAGAGGATGCTTGGTTGATGAAGATCGAGTTGAAGAGAGAAGAGCACGCAGAAGCCGTCAAGGGAGACGAGAGCAAGGAGGTTACCGTAGATCAACCTCTAGTCTTCGAGCAAGCACTGCTAGTCGAGGAGGAAGAGGAAGACATCCTGAAACCTTACTATGCTCATCTTACTCCTACTGAGATTGAAGCCTTTCGCATCATTGAAACGGTTCGTGTGCAAAATAAGTATCTCACCCGTGAAAATATTCTGCATCAAGAGCACATCATCCACCTCCGGAGCGTCATCCGTCGATTGGAGAACTCTTGATCCTCAAGGATAGGATTTCTTCATCATCATCACCACCTTCTTCATCACCAAAATAGAATTGAGTATCGGGTATGAGCAAGCTAAGCTTGGGGGAGGTGCCCCGGTATCGTATCATCCCCACTACCTTTTGCCTTTACTTATTTTAGTTCGATCTTTTGCTTTAGATGAATAAAAGTTTAGTTTGATCCTTTCTTTTCGAGAGTTTGCTTAGTGATCTATCCTTGTTATCGTGTGCGAGAAGTTTGAGTTTTTGCTTTGTTTATTTTCATGTTGAAGTTAAAAAGAAAGGAAATAAATAAAAGAAAGGAAATACATGAAAAAGATCATATGCTAATGTTATGGTAGGTGATGACACCACATAAGGAAAAGTATAAGTACAAAATTTTGTTAGAGATTGACAAACATAGCATTAGTCAATGATGCAACTCATGAAAGAATTAATAAGGGGAGAGAAGATTCACATATAAATATACTATCCTAGAAATCTTTTGTGATTGTGAGCCCTCATAAAAAATATGCCAAAATTGTTGACGTTGGACAAGGAAGACAACTTAATGATTTATGTTTGTTTATATTCACATATAAGTCATATTGTCACAGATCCTTTAACATGTGGTGCTTGCCCCCTACCTTTGCTAGCCAAAAATTCCACACTAAGTAGAGATACTACTTATGCATCCAAAAACCCTTAAACCCAAATCTTATTTTCAAGAGTCCGCCATACCTACCTAGGGATTGACCAAGATCCCTCAAGTAAGTTGTCATCGGTGCAAAAAGGCAATAAAAATTGCTTCTAAAAGTGTGAGATCATTTAGTGTAAGATAAAATTGATCGTTGCATGAACTTGTGATGGTGAAGAATAAAAGCGATAGACTTCATAATAAAGTCGCTATCACAAGGGGCAATGCAACATGACGTTCTTGTGCACTAAGGGGTTGAACATACAAACAAATAAGCGCATGGCAACCTCCGCTTCCCTCTGCGAAGGGCCTATCTTTTACTTTTATGTATTTACTTTTATGCGAAGAGTCAAAGTTTTCTCTCTATTCCTTTTTTATTTTCTCCTTTGGCAAGCATCATGTGGTGAGGAAAGATCTAGGCACATATGTCCAGTTGAATATAGATAGCATGAGTTATTATAGTTAACATCACCCTTGAGGTGAATACGTTGGGAGGCAAACATATAAGCCCCTATCTTTCTATGTGTCCGATTGAAACGTTTTGCTCATGTGTACGCGGTGAGTGTTAGCAATCATGGAAGACTATATGATGGTTGAGTATGTGGACTTTCCTAAAGGCTCCGACACATGACCCTGCCTGAAAAGATGATGAATTGTAGTTGCAAAGTTGACAGAGAACATAGTTTGTTGGTTTCTAATAAAGTTTTTGCTTTATACTTCAATAGTGTGATGAATTGTCACTTATTCATGAGAAGTCTATGATAAAAAATATTTGATGAAAGTATTGTGTTTAAATTTTTTGTTGTTATAATAATGAACATGATGCTTCTATGTCCATATTTTGTTTTTATCTTCACCTCTCTGTCTCTAAGCAAGTGGACATGTTTTTCGATTTTGGTTTTCGATTGAGGACAAGTGAGGTCTAAGCTTGGGGGAGTTGATACGTCCATTTTGCATCATGTTTTCCTACTATTATTTATGATGTTGTTATCCATAATAATGCTTTTTGGAGTAATTCTAATGCCTTTTCTCTCATAATATGCAAGGTATACGCAAAGAGGGAGAATTCCGGTGCTGGAAATCTAGACCTGGAAAAGCTACGTCAAGCTACCTATTTTGCACAACTCCAAACAAGTCGAAACTTCACGGAGATTTTTTATGAAATATTTGAAGAATATTGGAGAAAATAAGTACGAGAGGGGGCCCACCGGGTGGGCACAACCCACCTGGCTGCGCCCTGGTGGGTTGTGCTCACCCACCTCCGGTGCCCATCTTCTATTATACAAGTCATTTTTACCTATAAAAAAATAAGGAGAGGACTTTCTGGATGGAGCGCCGCCGTCTCGAGGCAGAACTTGGGCAGGAGCACTTTTGCCCTCCGGCAGAGCGATTCTGCCGGGGGAACTTCCCTCCCGAAGGGGGAAATCATCGTCATCATCATCACCAAAAACTCTCCCATCTTGGGGAGGGCAATCTCCATCAACATCTTCAACAACACCATCTCATCTCAAACCCTAGTTCGTCTCTTGTGTTCAATCTTGTTACCGAAACTATAGATTGGTGCTTGTGGGTGACTAGTAGTGTTGATTACATCTTGTAGTTCATTACTATATGGTTTATTTGGTGGAAGATTATATGTTCAGATCCAATATGCTATTTAATACCCCTCTGATCTTGAGCATGATTATCATTTGTGAGTAGTTACTTTTGTTCATGAGGTCACGGGAGAAATCATGTTACAAGTAATCATGTGAACTTGATATGTGTTCGATATTTTGATAGTATGTATGTTGTGATTCCCTTAGTGGTGTCATGTGAATGTCGACTACATGACACTTCACCATATTTGCGCCTAAGGGAATGCATTGTGGAATAGCAATTAGATGATGGGTTGCGAGAGTGACAAAAGCTTAAACCCCAGTTTATGTGCTATTCCGTAAGGGACCGATTGGATCCAGAAGTTTAGTGCTATGGTTAGAATTTATTCTTAATACTTTTTTGTAGTTGTGGATGCTTGCGGGGGGGTTAATCATAAGTAGGAGGTTTGTTCAAGTAACAACAGCACCTAAGCACCGGTCCACCCACATATTTAATTATCAAAGTAGCGAACACGAATCAAATCAACATGGTGAAAGTGACTAGATGAAAATCCTGTGTACCCTCAAGAACGCTTTGCTTATCATAAGATACCATTTTGGCATGTCCTTTGCGTCAAAAAGGATTGGGCTACCTTGCTGCACTTTTGCTACTATCATCGTTACTTGCTCGTTACAAATTATCTTGCTATCAAACTACTATACTACTTATAATTTCAGCACTTGTAGATATCACCTTGCTGGAAACCACTTGTCATTTCCTTCTGCTCCTCGTTGGGTTTGACACTCTTACTTATCGAAAAGAGCTACAATTGATCCCCTATACTTGTTGGTCATCAGCAATCAAAGCATCTCAAAGCATAACATAGCAATACACAATGCTAGGGGTGACCTAACGCAGCACTAGGTGCTATCGGCGAAGGGGGGAAACACCCAGGAAAGTGTTCCCGGTGTTTGGCACTTTGGGGCAGATGAAACAGAGGTGGATTGTTGCATGTTCGCTATGCTAGGGGCATGTGGCGGACGAACGGACTATGTATTTGGATTCGTCTCATCGTTCTAAGCAACTCTCATGTACAAAGTTTCTTCATCCGAGTTACAGATTATTTTATATTAATTTTTAAAGATTTAATTCATTTTTAGAATTAAAAGAATTAATTTAATTATAAAATGTATTTATGATGTCAACACGATGTCAGGGTGATGTCAGCAGTCAACCCAATAGTTGACTTAGTCAAACTGACATGTGGGTCCCACTGTCATTGACTAAGATTAACTAAACAATTTTAATTAGTTTAGTTAAACATGATTAATTAACCTAATTAACTCATTAATTAATGAATTAATTACAAATTTATTTATTTTAACATATTTTTTGTTATACTTTTTTTAATCGTTCTGGGGTGTGGGGCCCGTTAGTCAGTCGCCCAGAGGGGCTAACGGGCACGCGGGCATGCGGGCGCTAGCGGGCGAACGGGCGGAGCCGGGACGGGCGCCAGCCCACCTGATAAGGTGCTACGAGGCGAGGCATGGCCGGCAGCGGCGGCGTGTAGCGAGGCAACGACAGACAGGGGGGCTGCGGAGCGGAACAGGGCGACGGCGCAGGGAGTTGGGCGGCATGCGGGTGGTGGAGCAAGGCGACTGCGGCGAGCAGTAGCAGGGCGCAGCGTGGCGAGGGCGGCGCGGCGCGTGCTCGCGCGGCGAGGCAGAGGAGAGGCTAGGAGGGTGCGGGCCGGCACAGGGGCGCGCGCAAGCGCGGCCAGGGCGTGGCCGGAGCGGGTCGGAGGGCACGCGTGCGGTGCGGTGGGCGAGTAGGGGAGGGCTGGGGGCACGTGCCAAGAGTTGTAGGGGGATGGCGCGGCCGACACGGAGAGGAGGCAGGGAAGGGGGAGGGCGATGCCCTCACCAGCGTTTGGAGAGGAGCGGGGCAGCGAGGCTCGACGTGGTCTGATGGGGAGGAGGTCGGGGACGAGCGATGGAGGCGGTCCGACGAGGTCGTGGCGACGGCGTCGGGTCGGCGACAAGACGAGGCCACAGCTACAGGTTGGCGTCGTGCAAGAGAGAGAGAGAGAGAGAGAGAGAGAGAGAGAGAGAGAGAGAGAGAGAGAAGGGGCGCGGAGGAGTCCGGGAGGGGCGGCACCGGCGCCGGCTGGCGACAGCCTTAGCGGAGCGGTGGCTTGCATCAGGCGCGGGCGAGCGGGAGGAGGGGATCGAACAGGGGCGCCCCTCTCCCTGGAACGATGTGTGTGTGTGTGTGTGTGTGTGTGTGTGTTCGTGTGGCGGCGCTGGGAGGGAGACGAGAGAGAGAAAGAGAGAGAGAGAGTGGGGGGGGGGGGGGGGGGGGGGGGGTCGATCTAGGGTTAGGTGGGTTGGGGCCATATAGGCCATGGGGTAGCCGGTTGGGCTGTTTGGCTGGGCCACTTGGCCATCTAGCCCAAGGCCCAGCGGGAGGGGGAAGGCTTCTCTTTATTTTACCTTTTTGTTTTGTTTTGTTTTTCTTTTGCTAACTTATTTATTATCTGTTCTTATTTTATTTTAGTTTTATAAAACATAAGCCTAGTCCCTAAATTGATGCTTTAGTTTACTCAACTGCCACAAAGTGTTTGGTACCCTATCAATATAGTTTACATTTTTACAATTCTTAAAAAACATTTAATTAATTGTTTTACCATTGTTTTACTTATTTTAGGACCTTTAAACACTTTGTAAAATGTTGGCTCCTCCACCAATATTGACTATGAATTGTTTGCCACATTTGGAACACTTTAGTTTTCATGTTTGAGAATTTTATTAATTCACTTATAATTTAAATTTGAAAATGAATTGTGTTTGATTCAAAGCAAGATTAGCAACAGTAATTGTGATGACTTGGCACCATTAACATGGGATTACTGTAGCCTAATTATCAGGGCGTCACAATTCTCCTCCACTACAAGAAATCTTGTCGTGAGATTTAGGAGCGGGAGTAAGGGGGAAGGGATTCGGTTACGAAATTCTAACGGGTCTTCTCGGTTTTGGTTGCTCTTCTTGAAGAGGTCAATCCACGTTGATGCCTTCATTCCTCTCATCCAGGTCATCATGATGAAGTCGTCCTCCTTTCTTCGGAAAATTTCGTCGTACTTACAAATAGGTAATGGGCTGCTCTAAAACGATAGAATGGTATAAGGGGAAATCATATGGGGTTATTCCAGGAATGAACACATGAGTATCGCTTGAGTTGAACAAATGAAACACATCGAGAGACAAGTAAGGAGGTGCCATAAGAAGTTTCAAGCGCATAGACAATCGTTCGTTGTCTGAACCAGAGTGTGAAAGGGGTTCAGGGCAATGGGAATAAGTATTGTGTTTCATACCAAAATTGATGATCTGTCAAAAGGTGGTTCGTGAATTACATACGAAGCCAAGCATGAGGAATAACTTTGGAAACAGGGGGTGTACAAGAGAGTCAGGTTTCGATCCTGTGGGACTGTGGGTTATGGGCCCACCATGTGGGTTAAAGGTAGAAAGGGCGCTGACATCTTGCACGGTTATGATAGAAATGCAATGCTAGAGAATAGTTTGTCAGTTTTGTTGGCAATAACGCCGGTACCAAGGGTGAGGGACAAAGAGAACCATCGGTGGCAAAGTTCTCGTCCATCGGTGGTTACCGGAATGCCATCAACAATAGTAACATGGTCTTACTGATAGGGTGGTACAACAAGGTGCTTACCTAAGCAGGGAATAATTACTACTCGGTTAAATCAGATTACAAGAAAGGTTAAACAAAACAATGGAAAGGAAAATGTGTTTAAACACATATTTCAGGGGTATATCCTTCCCAAGGACATGCAGAACATGATATCCATGACAGAATAGGAAATAGAAAACCATTTAGGTAAGTGGAGAGGAATTTCATGACATTACCCATACTGGGTCATATAAAGACCAGTGTTATAACTCTTGGAAATCTGTTCCAACCATCATATCTGACCGGGATTCAGATCTTATTGGTGTTAGGATACCTCAGACTTAGGATGTCTGAGAAGAAAAGGTGCAACACCAATTGACAAGATGACATTTTAAGATTCTCAGGAATGAACTATGGAAGCAATTTCCAAAACAAGAGTTCATCATTAAACCAAGGAGAGAGTGAGGAGGTGGCTGATGGACTTAGTGATAATTTATTGAGGATTCCAATAAGATGGATTTCCAAAATTATGCGAACAAAGGAGATAATATTTGTCAGATCAAATGGTATAATATAATGATGTATGTTCGAGGAAAACATCCATAGTTAAACATTCGTTGAAAGGTGCACTCGAAATATGGGTTGGGTTGCACGACCAACGTCGGAATGGCGATTTAGTAACCAACACTCTAAACTGGAATTATTGTCTATTAACTTTGAATCAATAGGGTTGCTAGATATATTAACTTCTCACAAAAGAGTTCACTCAACACACAGACCAAGAAAAGAATGGTGATGGCGAGAAGCATCACTATATCAAGAATTCTTAAGAGGTGGTGAAACTCTCACAACATCCTTGACAAAAGACAGTAATACTTCAAGGTAGATCATAATACAAGTTGGATAGCAAGTTGCATCCATAATATGAACAAGTTTGTGATGAAAGGAAGGTAAGGATGTTGTCAATGGTAACTAATCATCGAGGGGCAAGGATGGTATTTCTCATCATGAATTCAATTGATATCTCAGAATGAGTTAAATTGTTGACGGTGATCATGACACAATTCATCGAGAGGTTTCATGAGGATGCCATTAAACAGCGATGACATCAAGCAGAAGCAATGCTGGAGCGAAAGATTATTGGACCCATGGATATGACACCAACTCGGGATCAAGCTTACTGTTCAAGGTGGAATGAGAAATCGATGTAAGCTTAGCTCATTGTCAAAGATGTGCACCGGGAAGAAGGACCAGGTAGCACAGTTATAATTTGTACGACATTGATGTA
Organism: Triticum monococcum; assembly: GCA_034509565.1. Lineage (NCBI taxonomy): Eukaryota > Viridiplantae > Streptophyta > Magnoliopsida > Poales > Poaceae > Triticum > Triticum monococcum. The sequence continues at coordinate 151,705,821 of CM067843.1, read as the reverse complement.
GCCGATCAGGCTAGGAATGACATGATGGAGTATTAAACTTCCCAGGAACAGAGTACTAGAAGTACCGATTTGCAGTGCGGATTCGATTTGATACTCGGCATTCTTAGTTGACGACAACCCAGAACCCATGGAGTCACTATGACAGGGAAGGTACTACTTCATCAGAAATTCATAAGATATATCCTCAAGATACCATGGGTAATACTTGAAGGCAGATCAAAATAGAGGTTGGGTAGGCGTATTGATCTACAGAAGGCTAGTGCCTTAACTTGTCCGAAAAATGGGATCAAAGGAGAACAACAGGGTTGTAACCACGATTGCAACCAAATCCCAGATATAAGATGAATTTATACCAAGGGAATAATTAATTTAAGAAAAGCTTCCATGATAAGTTCTCCATCATGTCCATGGGCATGAACACAAAGTTCAAGGTCGACTCCCACTCCTTCAATGCATAACCTTTCATTCACTGCTCTATTAAAAATTATTTGAGTGTGAAGACCTACTTGGTGAATTACCAGAGGAGTATGAACCTTGAAAATGTTTCGAGTTCACACATATTCAGGAAGGCTTAGGTTCAACCCATCGGGGCATCTTAGAAACATATACCACAAGCTTCGGAAGTAATTATCACGGCCAAATCAAAGAATAGGATTCACCAATGGCATTATGTATGAGAGAAGAACTTATTGAGGTTTTTGTATACGAATGACACTGCCGGATGATATTTCAACAAAGCATCTGACGGTCCATAACAGGGCTGATGTGAGCATCGCCACGCGATTAGAGGATGAAACAAAGCAAAGGCTTTGGATTATAGAAACAACTGACTAATTCAAAGTTCAAGGGCAAAGGAATTAAGATTCCCGAATCAAGGGATCAGGAGCAAGGGCTCTAATTAAGAATGGATAAGTCGAGTAGGCTTAGGGGAATAATTGATGGCAATTTTATTCGTCGAGATCCAACTCATGTTTAAAATGACGTCTGAGCCGGAAGGATGAATTCTAGGATCTGATTGAGGATTGCGAGCATTCGCAACATATTGAATCAACAGACTCAAAATGATAATGACAAATGATGCCAATTGGATTACCAGCCTTACGGGATTAATCATATTGCAAGCAAGCAAGAATTTCAAGAGCAATATGCTATTCAGGCTTTTCAGAAAAATCGAATAGTATTTCGAAGAATTTTGTGAAACACATGAACAACTAGGAATGAACTAATCCTCGATAAGTGTAAGGAATTATCCGTGGGGGTAATCGTGCAGAAAAGAGCTATAAGGCAGTAAGCACAAAGGATTCTTGGAATAGCGGGAAGTAGTTCAGGGCATCTTGTACTAACAAGAGTAATTGGGAATGAAGGTATTGGTGGCAAGTGTAAGTAGCTATCCATAGGGATGTATCGGTGGTAGGGAATTGCAAACCCGATGAGCACACGTTCTCGAGAGAACATCGTAGAGTATCTTCAGAATCCTTCGATGCACAAAGCAATCATCTAAAGAGATAGGCTCTCAAGGAGGAAGTAATTACGAGAACCAAGAGTCAAAGTTAGTAAAGTCATTTAACCCGAATAGAAGAGAGATCAGAATCCAAGAGTATAGATGAGGAATAAAAGATCCTAATACCACCCAAATGGCGACGTGGTCCCGTAAGCCACACTGCCATGTTAGTAAAAGTTTTTCAATGACTAGACTCAACTTCGGCCAAGGAGTTTGGAAGGGGGATTCCTACAGGTAGTCGGCTCTGATACGAACTTGTGACGCCCCCGATTCAATCGTACTCTAATCATACATGCAAACGTGTACGATCAAGATCAGGGACTCACGGGAAGATATCACAGCACGACTCTAAAAATAAATAAGTCATACAAGCATCATAATACAAGCCAGGGGCCTCGGGGGCTCGAATACAAGTGCTCGATCATAGACGAGTCAGCGGAAGCAACAATATCTGAGTACAGACATAAGTTAAACAAATTGCCATAAGATGGATAGCACAAACTGGGATACAGATTGAAAGAGGCGCATGCCTCCTGCCTGGGATCCTCCTAAACTACTCCTAGTCGTCATCGGCGGCTGCACATAGTAGTAGGCACCTCCAGTGTAGTAGGAGTCATCGCAGGTGGCGTCTGGCTTCTGGGCTCTAACATCTGGTCGCAACAACCGGGTATAGAAAGGGGAAAAGGGGGGGGGGCAAAGCAACCGTGAGTACTCATCCAAAGTATTAGCAAGCAAGGATCTACACTACATATGCATTGGTATCAATGAAATGGGTAGTATCAGTCGACTGAACTGCAAAATGCCAGAATAAGAGGGGGTAGCTAGTCCTATCGAAGACTACGCATCGACCCTCCATGAGCAGGATCATGGACGCTGGTCGCGTGAGCGCACCCAAGCATACCCACTAGCTTACGATAACGGGTCAACAATTTCTGCAAAAGTAGACAATCGGAAACATAATAAGGATCAACTCAAGTGTGCCTAGGGTTCACGGCATCAAGCTTCTACAATGGTATAACATGGCTAAGGAAGCTTGATGTTACCTTCATCGTATCCCTCTTACAAAAGCGCGTTCGAGCCTTCAATAATGCTTTTGTTGAGCTTCGAATCCTGCACATGTAAGCATTGTGTTAAAGGCCAAGTTTTCACTCAACCGCTCATAGCTAAAATGAAATGAGAACACCACTTACCACTCTGTTCATCAGGGGTGCATACTCCATGAAATCACCTTCAAGATCTCTGAGCCGCCCAAAGTATGCTTCGTCCTCGCTGTCATCCTCCTCCAATTCGGCGACATCGTCTTCCGTTCACTGCGGCCTCAGGCGTGTACGGTACTTGACACCATCGTCATACCATGTAACGCCCCGAGACCGATGTGCCAGGTGTCTTCCAGTTATTCGCTGTTGTTGTGTTGTCATTGCTTGTGTGTCATGCATTTCATATCATGTCATCATGTGCATTTCATTTGCATTCATGCTCGTCTCATGCATCCGAGCATTTTCCCCGTTGTCCGTTTTGCAATCCGGCGCTCCTATGTCCTCCGGTGTCCCTTTCTACCTCTTTTCGTGTGTGGGGGTTAAACGTTTTCGGATTCGACCGAGACTTGCCATGTGGCCTTGGTTGACAACCGGTAGACCACCTGTCAAGTTTCGTACCATTTGGACTTCGTTTGGTACTCCAACGGTTAACCGAGGGACCACAAAGGCCTCGTATGTGTTGCAGCCCAACACCCCTCCAAAGTGGCCCAAAACCCACCTAAACCTCCTCCATCATCTAGAGCATTCGATCACTATCGTGTGGCCGCAAACCGCACCTCATTTGGACACTCCTAGCTCCCTCTACCTATATATTTGTCATCTCCCTCGAAAATCTCGTGGATGAAACCCTAGCTCCTCCTACCTCGCGCCACCGGACACATTCTCCCACATAGGACATGTCCGCGCCGCCCTCCATAGCCAACCACGCGCTGCCACCTCACCCGCCGCCCTCTCTCTCCTCCCACCGGCGCCGCGGCCCACGGGGCCCATCCCGGGCCTGTGCGGGCCCGAAGCCGCGCCATCGCCCGAGGCACCGCCTCGCACCGCGCCGCCGAGCGCTCGATCCCCGCGCGCCGCCTGCTCATCCACCGCGCCGCCATCGCCGGCGCAGCCCCGCCGCCGCCGCCAGGCACTCACCGGCCACCGCCTCCTCCGTTCCTCGCCGCCAGTCGCCTCACAGGCGAGCTCCAGCCCGGATCCGGCAAGATCCGGTGGAGGAAGCCCCGGATCCGACCTCCCCGACCGTCTCCGGCGAAATTTCGGCCAGATCCACCACCATCCTCGATCCCCGTGCCGCATTGACCTTTTCACGGAGTAAAATCTCACCAACTCCCAGTAATTTTGTGCATACTTTGACATGTCATAACTCTGCATCCGTGGCTCCGATTCGTGCGTGTAGCATATCAAAATGTTCGCCTCGACGAGTACATCGTTTCATCTCATTGCATCATTTTCATTTGAGCTCATCTTGATGCCCGAAATGCTGTTGGAAGAGGGCTATGTGAGGATTATTTCAGATCTGTTTCAGCAAATGGCATTTTTGTCATTTTTGACATGATTAATGTGTGCATGCTATGATCCTGAGCTCTACATGTGTTTTGTAGTATGCCATGCCATCTTTACAGGGGTGTATGCCATGTATTTTTGTGATCTTTGTGGTGACTAGCACAAGCATGCAAAGTAGCTTACTCAATGATGCTGATTCCAGGGACTTAGAATTTCTCTAAGTCCTTGCCCTGTCATTATTTTTATGCCATATGTTCATGTTGTTTCCTAGTGATCCGCGCCTCTTTTGAGCATCATCAGTAAGAATGTTATGTAGATATTATGGTGCTCTCTCCATCCATGTCTTTGTTTGAAATTATGGAGCACCCTAGCTTGAGTCAATTGAGCTCTACTTTTGCTAAAAAAATGTTCCTGGCAGATTGTTAACGTGTTTAGCGATTTTGCCAAGATTATTGTTGTTGATCCATGCATGCTATGTTGTTGTTATTGCCATGTCTAGCTTCTATGCCATATCTATTTGCTGGGTGTATGCTTAGTTTGTCATGCAATGCCTCGTAGTGAGTGCATCGAGCTCGTAAACATGCCTACTTGTTAATCTGTTTTGCCATGTTCTAGTTTTTCACTAAGTCTGAATCTGTTCATGTTTTTGCTATGTTCACATGCTTGCAATTGTAATTTCCGATCCCTTTTGGCTCATGGTCACTAAGGGACTTTTGTTATATGCTTAGAGTAGCTTCATGCCATGCCTTGCTTTGCCATGGTATGATCCTATAGCATGTAGTTTTCATGCTCTAAATATTGCTTCCTGATGATAAATTCCTGACATGATGTTAATTTCACTGTCTGAAACCTGTTATCTTTTGCACTTTTGCCATGCTTGTTTGAACCTGTTATTGATTGAATTAGCCATAGCTCAGTGTCCATCTTTTGTCAAGCATCATGAGTGGATCCCTGCCATGTATTTTGTTGCTATGTTGGAGTGCTGTAGCATGTTGTTCTCAATGCATTTAGAAGGCTACTTGTTGTTTATCACAGACCGGTGCCATATTTGTTTTGGCTTGCCATATCCAAACCATGCATCCGATTCCGGTGATATTTATATCGATTTTGACTGGAATCAACTCACCTTTCCACTGGCACTCTTGGTTTTCCAGGTTGAGGCCAGGTTCAATCATTCCTTTCCAAATCATGCATATGCATCACATACCGCATCCCGCATATCATGACATGTTCATGTGTTGGTTGTTTACTATGTTGTGTGCTTCTTTTCGGTGTTGCTTATTCGGGTTGGTTCCGTTAACGTCGTGTTTTTGAGGACCCGTTCGACTACGTCTGTTTGCCTTCTTCATGGACTCGTTCTTCTTCCTTGCGGGATTTCACGCAAGATGACCATACCCTCAAAATCACTTCTATCTTTGCTTGCTAGTTGCTTGCTCTTTTGCTATGCCTACGCTGCGATACCTACCACTTGCTTATCCTTCCTCCCATATTGTTAAGCCAAGGCTCTAACCCACCTTGTCCTAGCAAACCGTTGTTTGGCTATGTTACCGCTTTGCTCAGCCCCTCTTATAGCGTTGTTAGTTGCAGGTGAAGATTGGAGTTTGTTCCTTGTTGGAACATGGATATTTGTTGGGATATCACAACATCTCTTATTTAATTAATGCATCTATATACTTGGTAAAGGGTGGAAGGCTCGGCCTTATGCCTGGTGTTTTGTTCCACTCTTGTCGCCCTAGTTTCCGTCATATCGGTGTTATGTTCCCGGATTTTGCGTTCCTTACACAGTTGGGTTATAATGGGAACCCTTTGACAGTTCGCTTTGAATAAAACTCCTCCAGCAAGGCCCAACCTTGGTTTTACCATTCGCCACCTAGCCTTTTCTTTTCCCTTGGGAGTCGCGCTCCAGAGGGTCATCATTATCTTAACTCCCCCCCCCGGCCAGTGCTCCTCTAAGTGTTGGTCCAACCTGTCAGCCGCCGGTGGCCACCAGGGGCAACTCTGGGCTGGCCTACCGGAAGTTTGGACAATCCGGTGTGCCCTGAGAATGAGAAATGTGCAGCTCCTATCGGGATTTGTCGACACATTCGGGTGGCTTTGCTGGACTTGTTTTACCATTGTCGAGGATGTCTTGTAACCGGGATGCCGAGCCTGATCGGATTGTCTTGGGAGAAGGAATATCCTTCGTTGACCGTGAGAGCTTGTGATGGGATAAGTTGGGACACCCCTGCTAGGATTGAACTTTTGAAAGTCGTGCCCATGGTTATGGGCAGATGGGAATTTGTTAATGTCCGGTTGTACAAAACCTGAAGTTGATCTTATTTAAAATACATCAACCGCGTGTGTAACCGTGATGGTCTCTTCTCGGCGGAGTCCAGGAAGTGAACACGGTGTTGGAGTTATGCTTGATGTAGGTTGTTCTAGGATTACTTCTTGATCATAGTTTCTCGATCGTGCTTTGCCTTCTCTTCTCGCTCTCTTTTGTGTATATGTTAGCCACCAAATATGCTAGTCGCTTGCTGCAGCTCCACCTCATACCTTTTACCCTTCCTATAAGCTTAAATAGTCTTGATCACGAGGGTGCGAGATTGCTGAGTCCCCGTGACTCGCAGATACTTCCAAAACCTGTTTGCAGGTGCCGATGTTACCGAGCAGGTGACGCAACCAAGCTCAAGGAGGAGCTCGATGAAGATCTTGTCCTTTGTGTTGTTTCATTCTAGTCGATCAGTAGTGGAGCCCAGTTGGGGTCGGTCGGGGATCTGTGTAGCATTTGGGGTAGTCTTCTTTTGTTTTGGTTCCGTAGTCGGACCTTGTTTGTATCTGGATGATGTAATGTTATATTCATGTAATTGTGTGAAGTGGCGAGTGTAAGCCAACTATGTATCTCTTTCCCTTATGTATTACGTGGGTTGTGTGAAGATTACCTCACTTGCGACATTGCTTTCAATCCGGTTATGCCTCTAAGTCGTGCTTCAACACGTGGGAGATATAGCCGCATCGAGGGCGTTACAAGTTGGTAATCAGAGCCTTCCCCGACTTTAGGAGCCCCCCTGCTTGATCGAGTCGCTGGCGTTGTTGAGTCTAGAAAAATGTTGGAGTCATTTAGGATTATATATATCCGATAGTTAGGAATTCTTTTTACTCCTCAGTCCCTTCGTCGGTCTAGTGAGGCAATCCTGACATAGAGTTTTGACTCTTCTCTTCTCAAATTTCACAAAAAAACATTTAGGATCACGCGGGTATCTTGGAATCGTTCCGATGGTTTTGTGACGAGAACATTGTTCTTGGTGCCTCCTGACATTTAGGGGTTGTGGCAGTGTCCCGGGGAGTTGAGCTCCGAGGTGTTGTCGTCACAATTTTATCGTTGCGGTTCTGGAATACCTGAGTTCGCCGACATCGAAAATCTCTTTTATGCAGTTGTTGGTGAGATAACCTCGACGCCACCCAGAACTGGGGCGGGAGTTCAGGAGTATTGCCATAACTTGTATAACGGATGCTTTTCAAAGGTTGAGGTAAACAATTTCCGAAGGTTTCTTGGTTATGTGTTGAAGGATGGATAAAGCTGGATGTAGGATTTGTTAGTTTTGGGTGAGATATTATGCTTCCCCTATATCCCCAACACCTGATTGCATAACCGGAAAATTTCGGGAGTTGATAAGTGGGAATTCAAGTAGCTCTTAGGATATCTTTCCGACAGATGTATGATATGAAATTGGGGTTCGACGTCTAGTGGTCCGCCTATCCACGGTTGGTTTTACAGTGGTCTCGTTGTGTCTTAAAGAGTCCTTGGCTATGCCGACTCGAGGACGCTTCGTATGTCATGTGCACTGCCTTGTACATGATGGTGTTGTACGATCGAGCCCGTGTAGGCCCCACCACGAAAACTTCAGACGAAATCTCTATCATATGTTTGTTCTGGCTTATTTTGCAAGCCAATCCTTTGTTTTGTTTTCAGTTGTGGTATTCGAGTTGCTTCGAAGCTTTCGGTGTTGATTCCGTACCTTTTCCTAAGTGGTGTTCTCATATTTCTATGTGAATACTAATCCTTCATGATAATCGAGATTTTCATGCCAATCCTTTTCAACCGGTGTGTTTCTCTCCAAGTGGATCTGATCATTTCAACATCCGCAAGATCAATTATCAGTTCTTCTCAACGATGTTCGTTTCATTCGTCCCAAGCTTGCTTTTGTTTTCCCGCCCTCCCACCCTTTTCTTCAAGGACTCGGATTTCTTTATCAAGTAGCCATCTTATGGATGTGAAGCCTCTTTACTCCTCGCTTTCAATATTCTTATCCGGTGATTCTCAGGAAGATACTAACAGAGCTTCAAGTTCGTCATTCTTTTCTTCTCCGATGATTTCAATTCAAGCTTTCGGTGTTGATCATTCCTTATTTCAAATATCTTCTCATGCCGGTGCACCTCTTTATCATTCACCTCTCACTATTCATTTGGTCCGGAGTGCTGAAAATATCTCGAAGATTTGTGTTTCCACTCTGTTTTTTCGTTCAAGCTCTTTCAAGGTTGTTATCTCATTCAAGCCATTTAATTCAACATGTGCAATCTCTCTTTTCAAGCAATCGTTCTATGGTGTATCTTTTGAGTGGGCCCTAACCCACAGGTCTTTTCCCAGGATCTTACCTGACTCTTCTAATTTTCCCGGAGCTTCTCAAATTCTTTTCCAAGTTTGACGTAAAAATGAGTTATCATCAGTCAAATGCCTTCTCCAAGACCTTCATATTCTTGTCATCGTTGATTCAAACTTCCTAATTTTCATCCCGGAGTATCTCAACAATTCATGGTGGTGTTCTCATCGTCATTCTCAACATTTGAAGACCGAAGAAGAGTTTCTCTTAAATCTTGCTCCATTCTCTCCAAGATTCATGGTTCAACCTTGATGTCATCCTCTCATAATTGTATTCGATTGTGAGAATTCTTTTTCACCCATCCGGAGAATTTCATGAGTTGTTTCCATTTCTTTTCCCCGAAGGCCATCTTTTCAAATATTACTCATTCCAAGTTTTCAGCTCTCGTTCTCCAAATATTACCGGTGCATCATTCAAATATTCTCTTATTAGTCGTGATCCCTTTGTTCTCATGTATCTAGATTGTCTCAAGTATCTTCGTTCATTTCACAATTCTTACCCAGTGATTCATCACTTTACTTCGTTCTTTTTCAATTCTTACGGTGGTTCGTTCAAGATTTCTCTTCCTTGTTTATCATATCAATTCATTCTTTTTTCAATTCTATCGATGGATCGTTGAAGACTTTCTCAAGTCGTGCTATATCTATCTTAATCCTTTTCAACGAGAATAAGTAGTATGCCAATTCCGTTGATTGTCATCAATTTAATTGGTGAAGGATAAGCATAATGGAATTCTTACTCTTGTTTCATCTAGTCAATTCAATTTCTTATTCCGGAGGCTCATCAAGTTCTCAGTTTTGTTGCTTTATCTTTCTTTTCCCGGAGTTCCAAGTTCTCTCAATTATTTCATCGCGGAGATCCATCTAATCATTGCCAGGCTTCACCTTGTGTTTTCAACCTCTCTTTCTTTCGTTTGATCATCCTTTTTGTTACCGGAGTTCTTCATGAAGGTTCTACATGATGGGTTCATCTAGGATTTAATTCCTTCTCGAAGTGTTCATCAAGATTCTTTTCAAAGGAGCTCAAGTTTCTTCATCTTGCAATCCGGAGTGCAATTCTTTCTACCGTATCACTGGAGGTGGTATTATGTCATTCTTGATAATTTGAGTTCATGTTTCATGATTCACATGCTGTTAAGAATGAGGTATTTCACCTAAAGCCTTCCCTAAGGATTGTTGCTAATTATGGTGCTTATAAGTGACCCAAGTTCTTCTTTTATCCTCCCGGGGAAATAGTTTCTCGTTTCCTTGTTATTATCAATCCAATATTTTTCTGTGAGTCGCAGGTTGTCACCTCACAATTTGAGATGTATTCCATAAGACCATATCAAGCTTATCCTTTCGTTGTTGGATTTCCAACAACTCCGTTCGAACCTTCTCCTAAGGATGCCTTTTCAAACTCTTTTGTGACAGAAGTTGGCATTTTCTTCTCCATTCTCCTATTTCAATTATCTATCTTCTATTCTTTCGTTCCGGAGACTTTGCGATGTTGTTCTTTTCACCCACCATCTCGTTTTGTCAAAGATCATATCCTTTTCATGCCTATCCTATTTAACCGGAGTGTTGTGACCTTTTTGCTCAAGTTCTTTTCGCCTTATCAAGCCTTGCACCTCTTTTTCAACCGGAGTGCTGTCTAAGATCTTTCTTACCCCTTTTTCCATTCATTCAATAGTTCCGGAGGCAGTGTTTTGTGATTTCATCAAGTATCATCTCATCTTACCAAGTTCTTATTCAATTCCTTTTCTTCTCAACCAGAGTGCTGCCCGAAGTTGTTCTTCCTTGTCCCTCTTTTCTAACGGAGTTTTTTTTCAACTTCGTTCATCTCCGTGGTATTCTTTTCTCGAAATGGATTAACCTTTTCAAGGTTCTTTGGTTTCACTCGTTTGTCAAAGGAGCAACTTAGTTTTACCTCTTCTCTTTCTCTTCCGTTTTTCCCTCCGGTGCCATTCTAGATCTCGGGACGAGATCCTCTCGTAGTGGTGGAGTGTTGTAACGCCCCGAGACCGATGTGCCAGGTGTCTTCCAGTTATTCGCTGTTGTTGCCTTCTCATTGCTTGCGTGTCATGCATTTCATATCATGTCATCATGTGCATTTCATTTGCATACATGTTCGTCTCATGCATCCGAGCATTTTCCCCGTTGTCCGTTTGGCAATCCGGCGCTCCTATGTCCTCTGGTGTCCCTTTCTACCTCTTTTCGTGTGTGGGGGTTAAACGTTTTCAGATTGGACCAAGACTTGCCATGTGGCCTTGGTTGACTACCGGTAGACCGCCTGTCAAGTTTCATACCATTTGGATTTCGTTTGGTACTCCAACGGTTAACCGAGGGACCGAAAATGCCTCGTGTGTGTTGCAGCCCAACACCCCTCCAGAGTGGCCCAAAACCCACCTAAACCTCCTCCATCATCTAGAGCGTTCGATCACGATCGCGTGGCTGCAAACCGCACCTCATTTGGACACTCCTAGCTCCCTCTACCTATATATTTGTCATCTCCCCCGAAAATCTCGCGGATGAAACCCTAGCTCCTCCTACCTCGCGCCACCGAACACATTCTCCCACACCGGACATGTCCGCGCCGCGCTCCATAGCCAACCACATGCTGCCACCTCACCCGCCGCCCTCTCTCTCCTCCCACCGCCGCCGCGGCCCACGGAGCCCATCCGGGGCCTGCGCGGGCCTGAAGCCGCGTCACCGCCCGAGGCACCGCCTCGCACCGCACCGCCGAGCGCTTGATCCCCGCGCGCCGCCTGCTCTTCCACCGCGCCGCCATCGCCGGTGCAGCCCCGCCGCTGCCACAAGGCACTCGCCGTCCGCCGCCTCCTCCGTTCCTCGCCGCCTGTCGCCCCACAGGCGAGCTCCAGCCCGGATCCAGCAAGATCAGGTGGAGAAAGCCCCGGATCCAACCTCCCCGGCCGTCTCCGACGAAGTTCTGGCAAGATCCGTCGCCATCCTCGATCCCCGCGCCGTGTTGACCTTTTCGCGAGTAAAATCTCACCAACTCCCAGTAATTTTGTGCATACTTTGACATGCCATAACTCTGCATCTGTGGCTCCGATTCATGCGTGTAGCATATCAAAGTGTTCGTCTCAATGAGTACATCATTTCATCTCATTGCATCATTTTCATTTGAGCTCATCTTGATGCCCGAAATGCTGTTGGAAGAGGGCTATGTGAGGATTATTTCAGATCTGTTTCAGCAAATGGCCTTTTGTCATTTTTGACATGATTAATGTGTGCATGCTATGATCCTGAGCTCTACATGTGTTTTGTAGTATGACATGCCATCTTTACAGGGGTGTATGCCATGTATTTTTGTGATCTTTGTGGTGACTAGCACAAGCATGCAAAGTAGCTTACTCAATGATGTTGATTTCAGGGACTTGGAATTTCTCTAAGTCCTTGCCCTATCATTATTTTTATGCCATATGTTCATGTTGTTTCCTAGTGATCCGTGCCTCTTTTGAGCATCATCAGTAAGGATGTTTTGTAGATATTGTGGTGCTCTGTCCATCCATGTCTTTGTTTGCAATTATGGAGCACCCTAGATTGAGTCAATCGAGCTCTACTTTTGCTAAAAAAATGTTCCTGGCAGATTGTTAACGTGTTTAGCGATTTTGCCAAGCTTATTGTTGTTGATCCGTGCATGCTATGTTGTTGTTATTGCCATGTCTAGCTTCTATGCCATGTCTATTTGCTGGGTGTATGCTTAGTTTATCATGCAATGCCTCATAGTGAGTGCATCGAGCTCGTAAACATGCCTACTTGTTAATCTGTTTTGCCATGCTCCAGTTTTTCACTAAGTCTGAATCTGTTTATGTTTTTGCTATGTTCACATGCTTGCAATTGTATTTTTCGATCCCGTTTGGCTCATGGTCACGAAGGGACTTTTTTTATATGCTTAGAGTAGCTTCATGCCATGACTTGCTTTGCCATGATATGATCCTGTAGCATGTAGTTTTCATACTCTAAAGATTGCTTCCTGATGATAAATTCCTGACATGATGTTAATTTCACTGTCTGAAACCTGTTATCTTTTGCACTTTTGCCATGCTTGTTTGAACCTGTTATTGATTGAATTAGCTGTAGCTTAGTGTTCATCTTTTGTCAAGCATCATGAGTGGATCCCTGCCATGTATTTTGTTGCTATGTTGGAGTGCTGTAGCATGTTGTTCTTAATGCATTTAGAAGGCTACTTGCTGTTTACCACAGACTGGTGCCATATTTGTTTTGGCTTGCCATTTCCAAACCATGCATCCGATTCCGGTGATCTTTATATCGATTTCGGCCGGAATCAACTCCCCTTTCCTGTGGAACTCTTGGTTTTCCAAGTTGAGGCCAGGTTCAATCATTCCTTTCCAAATCATGCATATGCATCAAATACCGCATCCCGCATATCATGTCATGTTCATGTGTTGGTTGTTTACTATGTTGTGTGCTTCTTTCCGGTGTTGCTTCTTCGGGTTGGTTCCATTAACGTCACGTTTGTGAGGACCCGTTCAACTACGTCCGTTTGCCTTCTTCATGGACTCGTTCTTCTTCCTTGCGGGATTTCAGGCAAGATGACCATACCCTCAAAATCACTTCTATCTTTGCTTGCTAGTTGCTCTCTTTTTTGCTATGCCTACACTGCGATACCTACCGCTTGCTTATCCTGCCTCCCATATTGTTAAGCCAAGCCTCTAACCCATCTTGTCCTAGCAAACCGTTGTTTGGCTATGTTACGGCTTTGCTCAGGCCCTCTTATAGCGTTAGTTGCAGGTGAAGATTGGAGTTTGTTCCTTGTTGGAACATGGATATTTGTTGGGATATCACAACATCTCTTATTTAATTAATGCATATATATACTTGGTAAAGGGTGGAAGGCTCGGCCTTATGTCTGGTGTTTTGTTCCACTCTTGCCGCCCTAGTTTCCGTCATATCGGTGTTATGTTCCCGGATTTTGCGTTCCTTACACGGTTGGGTTATAATGGGAACTCCTTGACAGTTCGCTTTGAATAAAACTCCTCCAGCAAGGCCCAACCTTGGTTTTACCATTCACCACCTAGCCTTTTCTTTTCCCTTGGGAGTCGCGCTCCCGAGGGTCATCATTATTTTAACCCCCCCCCTCCCGGGGGGGCTAGTGCTCCTCTAAGTGTTGGTCCAACCTGTCAGCCACCGATGGCCACTAGGGGCAACTCTGGGCTGGCCTACCGAAAGTTTAGACAATCCGGTGTGCCCTGAGACTGAGATATGTGCAGCTCCTATCGGGATTTGTCAGCACATTCGGGTGGCTTTGCTGGACTTGTTTTACCATTGTCGAGGATGTCTTGTAACCGGGATGCCGAGCCTGATCGGATTGTCTTGGGAGAAGGAATATCCTTCGTTGACCATGAGAGCTTGTGATGGGCTAAGTTGGGACACCCCTGCAGGGATTGAACTTTCGAAAGCCGTGCCCGCGGTTATGGGCAGATGGGAATTTGTTAATGTCCGGTTGTAGAAAACTTGAAGTTGATCTTATTTAAAATACATCAGCCGTGTGTGTAACCGTGATGGTCTCTTCTCGGCAGAGTCCGGGAAGTGAACACGGTGTTGGAGTTATGTTTGACGTAGGTTGTTCTAGGATCACTTCTTGATCATAGTTTCTCATCGTGCTTTGCCTTCTCTTCAAGCTCTCTTTTCCATATATGTTAGCCACCAAATATGCTAGTCGCTTGCTGCAGCTCCACCTCATACCTTTTACCCTTCCTATAAGCTTAAATAGTCTTGATCGCGAGGGTGTGAGATTGCTGAGTCCCCATGACTCGCAGATACTTCCAAAACCAGTTTGCAGGTGCCGATGTTACTGAGCTGGTGACACAACCAAGCTCAAGGAGGACCTCGATGAAGATCTTGTCCTTTTTGTTGTTTCATTCTAGTCGATCAGTAGTGGAGCCCAGTTGGGGTCGATCGGGGATCTGTGTAGCATTTGGGGTAGTCTTCTTTTATTTTGGTTCCGTAGTCGGACCTTGTTTGTATCTGGATGATGTAATGTTATATTCATGTAATTGTGTGAAGTGGCGAGTGTAAGCCAACTATGTATCTCTTTCCCTTATGTATTACATGGGTTGTGTGAAGCTTACCTCACTTGCGACATTGCTTTTAATGTAGTTATGCCTCTAAGTCGTGCTTCAACATGTGGGAGATATAGCCGCATCGAGGGCGTTACATACCACTTCATGTGGTCTTCACGGTAGGAGTTCATCTCAGCCACTCTCCTCTCGCCAGAAGGTATCACAAATACGCCCCGTGTATTGCTCCATGGTCTTCTCATCGACATCCTGCGAGCATATAGATCAGTTCTCGAGGAGCCACTTGAGTCGCACAACGGATGTTCTGTTCCCCTTCATGGGAGGGCAGTCGCCAATGAGGGCGAGCAACCTCTCCTGCTAGTTGGTCCTCTCCACTTGCCTAGTGAGAGCACGGCCCTGGATTGGCAGGGCCGTGATCATGCCAAAGTCCTCGAGAGTCACTGTCATCTCACCACAGGGGAGATGGAAGCACAAACTGGGATGAAGATCGTACACTAATCATACATGCAAACATATACGATCAAGATCAGGGACTCACGGGAAGATATCACAACACAACCCAAAAATAAATAAGTCATACAAGCATCATAATACAAGAAGGGGGCCTCAAGGGCTCGAATACAAGTGCTCGATCATAGACGAGTCAGCGGAAGCAACAATATCTTAGTACAGACATAAGTTAAACAAGTTTCCATAAGATGGTTAGCACAAACTGGGATACAGATCGAAAGAGGCGCATGCCTCCTACCTGGGATCCTCCTAAACTACTCCTGGTCATCGGTGGCGGCTACACGTAGTAGTAGGCACCTCCGGTGTAGTAGGAGTAGGTGGCGTCTGGCTCCTGGGCTCCAACATCTGGTCACAACAACCTAGTATAGAAAGGGGGAAAAGGGGGAGCAAAGTGAAGTGCAACTATCCCTGGGTGGTTTTGGTAATTCCTAACAACATATAGTTCATTGAGCTAATACTATTTCAAAGATAAACATTTCAGGAAAGCTCAATGATTGGCATGGCATGGATGAGAAAAGTGGATCCCTAAAATTCTAAGGACAAAGAATTGGCTCAAGCTCAAAGCTCAAGACTCTACATCTTTTCATTTTAAGTGATCCAAGATCACATTGAGTCTATACGAAAAGCCAATACTATTAAGAGGGGATGAGGTGTTGCCTAATGGCTTGCTTGCTCAAAGTGCTTAGTGATATGCTCCAAAACTCTCAACTACTTTCTCACATCCACATATGTCCCAAACCAAAAGTCAAACTCAGCCCCACCGAAACTTTCTATCCAGCGCCACCGAGTTCAGTTGACATAGCCACTGCCAGAAACCCTAGTCTTTTTGGTCTCACTGATAGGGATCTCCGTCTCACCGAGATGGAATTGTAATATCTCCATTTCCCTTCGTAACGTTTCGGTCAAACTGAGATGAGCGATCGGTCCCACCGAGATTGCAATGCAAACTCTCTGTTTCCCTTTCGTAACGTTTCGGTCCAACCGTGATGAGGGAATCGGTCCCACCGAGTTTTCCTGACCAACTCTCTATTATTCCATTACCAAAATCGGTCTCACCAAGTTTGTGTAATCGGTCTCACCGAGATTAAGTTATGCCCTAACCCTAATGGAATCGGTCCAACCGAGTTGACATGTCGGTCCCACCAAAAATCCTAACATTCACATTTTGAACTAAATCGGTCTGACCGAGTTTCATGATTCGGTCCTACCAAGTTTGGTGATTTGTGTGTAACGGTTAGATTTTGTGTGGAGGCTATTTATACCCCTCCACCCACTCTTCATTCATGGAGAGAGCGATCAGAACATGCCTACACTTCCAACATACATTTTCTGAGAGAGAACCACCTACACTTGTGTTGAGGTCAAGATATTCCACTCCAACCACATAAATCTTGATCTCTAGCCTTCCCCAAGTTCCTTTCCACTCAAATCATCTTTCCACCAAATCCAAATCTTGTGAGAGAGAGTTGAGTGTTGGGGAGACTATCATTTGAAGCACAAGAGCAAGGAGTTCATCATCAACACGCCATTTGTTACCTCTTGGAGAGTGGTGTCTCCTAGATTGGTTAGGTGTCACTTGGGAACCTCCGCCAATATTGTGGAATTGAACCAAGGAGTTTGTAAGGGCAAGGAGATCGCCTACTTTGTGAAGATCTACCCGAGTGAGGCAAGTCCTTCATGGGCGACGGCCATGGTGGGATAGACAAGGTTGCTTCTTCGTGGACCCTTCATGGGTGGAGCCCTCCATGGACTCGCGCAACCGTTACCCTTCGTGGGTTGAAGTCTCCATCAATGTGGATGTACGATAGCACCACCTATCGGAACCACGCCAAAAAATCTCCGTGTCTCCAATTGTGATTGCACACTCCAAACTCCTCCCTTTACCTTCGTATGCAATTGTTTTACTTGCCGCTGCTATACTCTTAGAATTGCATGTGTAGATTGATTGCTTGACTTGTGCTAAGTAGCTAAAATCTGCCTAGAACTAAAATTTGGGAAAAGGCTAGATTTTTATTTGTTCAAGTAGTCTAATCACCCCCCCCCCCTCTAGACATACTTTCGATCCTACACAAAGTAACCGTGAGTACTCATCCAAAGTACTCGCAAGCAAGGATCTACACTAAATATGCATTTGATCAATGAAATGGGTAGTATCTGTGGAATGAACTGCAGAATGCCAGAATAAGAGGGGGATAGCTAGTCCTATCGAAGACTACGCTTCTGGCAGCCTCCATGTTGAAGCATATAGAAGAGAGTAGATGGTAAGTTCACCAAGTATCATCGTATAGTATAATCCTACCCAGCGATCCTCTCCTCGTCGCCCTGTGAGAGAGCAGTCAACGGGTTGTATATGGCACTTAAAAGGGTGTGTTTTATTAAGTATTCGGTTCTAGTTGTCATAAGGTTGAAGTACAACTCCGGGTCATCCTTTTACCGAGGGACATGACTATTCGAATAGATAAACTTCCCTGCAGGGGTGCACCACATTACCCAACACGCTCGATCCCACTGGTCGGGCACATTTTCCTGGGTCATGTCCGGCCTCGGAAGATCAACACGTCGCAGCCCTTCCTAGGCTCAACAGAGAGGTCAGCAGCCGGTCTAAATCCTATGCGCGCAGGGGTCTAGGCCCATCGCCTGTTTCACACCTACATGTTGCGTACGCGGTCGGTGAGCAGACCTAGCCTCCCTTATACAAGAGCAGGCGTTCCAGTCCAACCTGGCGTGTGCCGCTCAGTCGTTGACGTGAAGAAGGCTTCGGCTGATACCACGACATCGAGTGCCCATAACTGTTCCCGCGTAGTTGGTTAGTGTGTATAGGCTCGTAGCCAGACTCATATCAAATACCAAGATCTCGGTAAGCGTGTTAATTGATGTAACCGCGGACGTCGACCAGGGGCTAGGCCCACCTCTCACCTAGGTGGTCTCAACCTGCCCTGTCGCTCTGCCACAAAGATCCACCCAGAAGGCCGTCAAGACAAATGTCCTTTTAGCCCTCAATCTGTGAATCACTCGCGGGTACTCTACGAGCCGACCCGACTTTAGTCACCACATGTATCATATATTATGTATATAAGTATATACGCGTGATCATCTCCCGAGTGATCACGGGCCGATAGTATAGCATGGCAGATGGACAAGAATGTAGGGCCACTGATGATAAGCTAGCATCCTATACTAAGCATTTAGGATTGCAGGTAAAGGTAACAACATTAGTAGCAAAGACAGGCTATGCAGCAGAATAGGATTAACCGAAAGCAGTAACATGCTACACTACTCTAATGCAAGCAGTGGAGAGAAGGAATAGGTGATATCAGGTTGATCAGGGGGGTCTTTCCTAGAAGCTATGGCAAGAAGGAGGGGTCCTCGTCGATGTAGTCGATCACAGGGGTATCGTGTAACAACCCCGATGTAACTTGCCATATTTGTATTCCAACTCTTGCCATTTTCTGCACTAAGTTCTGCTATTCGTGGTTGGGTTTTTGTCTTTGTTTTGCATTTTGTCCATGTCATGCATTTCATATCATATCATCATGTGCATCGCATTGGCATACGTGTTCGTCTCATGCAACCGAGCATTTTCCCCGTTGTCCGTTTTGCATTCCGACACTCCTACGTCCTCCGGCGCCCCCTTTTGTCTCTTTTCGTGAGCGGGTGTTAAACGTTCTCGGAATGGACCGAGATTTGCCAAGCGGCCTTGGTACCCACCGGTAGACCGCCTGTCAAGTTTCGTACCATTTGGAGTCCGTTTGATACCCCAACGGTTAACCGGGGAACCGTAAAGGCCTAGTGTGTGTTGCATCCCAACACCCCTCCAAAGTGGCCCATAACCCATCCAAACCCCCTCCATCCTCTCGGCCGTTCAATCACGATCGCGTGGCCGAAAACCGCATCTCATTTGGACTCTCCTAGCTCCCAGAATCTATAAATAGGTGTTCCCCTCCGAAATTCGCAGTCCAAAACCCTAGCCCCGCTCCTCCACGCCGCCGGACACATCCGCTCCGGCCGGACGCGTCCACCGGCACCTCACTCCGACCAATCAGCGCCCGCCACGTCACCGGCTCCGTCGCCTCAGCCATTCGCGCGCACCCCGTGCCGCCGCCCGCACAACCGCGCCTCCGCCGACCGGCCCGACCTCCGCCGGCTCCGTCGCCCGCCACCTCGCCGGCCAGCGCACCTCGGCTTGCCGCCTCGCGCACCCGTCGCCCAGCGCCCGCCCCGTTCGCTCCGGTGGTGCTCCTGCACGTCCCCTCCCACTCCGGCGAGCCTCCGGCAACCTTCATCAACTCCGGCCACCGCGAGATCCAACGCCGACGAACCTCGAAGACCATGCCCGAGTCCCCAGATCCAGATCGAAACCTAGGGTTGACTTCAAATTTCCTCTAAGTCCTTTTATTTTACATTCTGAGCCCCTATTCATTGCATCATAACTTCTCATCCGTAGCTCCGTTTTGCACATGCAATATATCAAAATGTTCATCAGGATGTGATCTTCATTTTGTTCCATTGCACCATGCTTGTTTGAGTCCATCTTGATGCCCAAATTGTTGATGCAAGAGTGTTATAAAATGTTAGGTGCTGATTCTTAACAGATCTTGAGCTTTTGTCATTTTTGCCATGATTATTGTGTGTTGAGTATGGGCATGAGCCCTACATGTGTTTTGGGCTATGACATGCCATCTTTATAGGGGTGTATGCCATGTATTTTTGTGATCAATGTGGTGACTAGCACAAGCATGCAAAGTAGCTCTCATAATATTGCTGATTTCAGAGACTTAGAATTTCACTAACTCATTTCCCTGCCATTATTTTTATGCCATGTGTTCATGTTGCTACAGAGAGATCCATGCTTCTTTTGGGTATGTTTAGCAAGGATAATTTGGACATATGGTTGTGATCTATCCATCCATGCCCCTGTTTGCATTTATGGAGTGCCCTAGCATGACTCAATCTTGCCTTGGGTAGAGCCGGGAGACGAGTTCGTGATCGAGGAACCCGTTGAGTATGCTTGCGAGGATCAAGCTTACGTCAACTCAGAGAACTTTGCAGGCAAGATGACCATACCCTCAAAATCACTTCTATCTTTGCTTGCTAGTTGCTCGCTCTATTGTTATGCCACGATACCTACCACTTTCTATATCATGCCTCCCATATTGCCATGTCAAACCTCTAACCCACCTTGTCCTAGCAAATCGTTGTTTGGCTATGTTACCGCTTTGCTTAGCCCCTCTTATAGCGTTGCTAGTTGCAGGTGAAGATGGAGTTTGTTCCTTGTTGGAACATGATTATTGTTGGGATATCATTATTGTATCTTGTTTACGTTAATGCATCTATATACTTGGTAAAGGGTGGAAGGCTCAGCCTTATGCCTGGTGTTTTGTTCCACTCTTGCCGCCCTAGTTTCCGTCATACCGGTGTTATGTTCATTGATTTTGCGTTCCTTACACGGTTGGGTTATAATGGGAACCCCTTGACAGTTCGCCTTGAATCAAACTCCTCTAGCAAGGCCCAACCTTGGTTTTACCATTTGCCACCTAAGCCTTTTTCCCTTGGGTTCTGTGGACTCAAGGGTCATCTTTATTTTAAACCCCCGGGCCAGTGCTCCTTTGAGTGTTGGTCCAAAACAAAGCCACTTGCAGCGCCACCTCGGGGAAACTTGAGGGTTGGTTTTAGTTGTACGTAGTGTTCATCCGGTGTGCCCTGAGAACGAGATATGTGCAGCTCCTATCAGGATGTGTCCTCACATCGGGCGGCTTTGCTGGTCTTGTTTTACCATTGTCGAAATGTCTTCTAACCGGGATTCTGAGTCTGATCGGGTCTTCCTAGGAGAAGGAATATCCTTCATTGACCGTGAGAGCTTGTGATGGGCTAAGCTGGGACACCCCTGCAGGGTTTTGAACTTTCGAAAGCCGTGCCCGTGGTTATGGGCAGATGGGAATTTGTTAATGTCCGGTTGTAGAGAACCTAAAGCTTAACTTAATTAAAAGGAATCAACCGCGTGTGTAGCCGTGAGGGTCTCTTTTCGGCGGAGTCTGGGAAGAGAACACGGTCTCGTATTATGCTTGAACGTAAGTAGTTTCAGGACAACTTCTTGATCACTTCTAGTTCACGGCCTGCTTTGCTTCTCTTCTTGCTCTCATTTGCGTAAGTTACCCACCACATATTCTAGTGCTTGCTGCAGCTCCACCTCACTACCCCTTTTCCTACCCCTTAAGCTTAAATAGTCTTGATCGCGAGGGTGTGAGATTTCTGAGTCCCCGCGACTCCAGATTACTTCCAAAACCAGATGCATGTGCCGAAGATGCCAGTGCAAGGGACGCAACCGAACTCAAGTGGGAGTTCGTCGAGGATTCTGGACGTTACTATGTTTCCTTTCCAGACGATCAGTAGTGGAGCCCAGTTGGGGCGATCGGGGATCTATGCATTTGGGGTTGTCTTTATTTTGGTTCCGTAGTCGGACCTTGATTGTATTCTGAATGATGTAATGCTATATTTATGTATTGTGTGAAGTGGCGATTGTAAGCCAACTCTTTATCCTTTTCTTATTCAGTACATGGGATGTGTAAAGATTACCCCTCTTGCAACATGCCTACTATGCGATTATGCCTCTAAGTCGTGCTCCAACACGTGGGAGATATAGCCGCATCGTGGGTGTTACATATCGGCGGCGTTCTCGGGGTCTACCGGAAATAAGTAACAGAGGGGGAACACAATAAATAACAGATCAATCAAAGCATCACAAAGCATAACATAGCAATATGTGATGCTAGGGGTGACCTAACGGAGTACTAGGTGCTACCGGCGAAGGGGGGAAACATCCGGGGAAGTGTTCCCAATGTTTGGCATTTCCGGGCAGATGAAACAGAGGTGGATTGTTGCATGTTCGCTATGCTAGGGACGTGTGATGGATGAACGGACTGCGAATTTGGACTCGTCTCATCGTTCTGAGCAACTCTCATGTACAAAGTTTCCTCATTCGAGTTACGGATTATTTCATATTAAATTTTAAAGATTTAATTCATTTTTAGAATTACCAGAATTAATTTAATTAGAAAATGTATTTATGATGTCAGGGTGATGTCAGCAGTCAACCAGATAGTTGACTTAGTCAAACTAACGTGTGGGTCGCACTGTCATTGATTAAGATTAACTAAACAATTTTAATTAGTTTAGTTAAATAGGATTAATTAATTTAATTAATTAATTACTAATTTATTTGATTTAATATTTTTGACTATACTTTTTAAATCATTCTGGGGTGTGGGGCCCGTTAGCAAGTGGCCCAGAGGGGCTAACGGGCACGCAGGCATGCGGGCACTAGCGGGCGAACGAGCGAAGCCGGGACGGGCACCAGCCCGCCCAATAAGGCGTTGCGAGGCGAGGCATGGCCCGGAGCGGTGGAACGTAGTGAGGTAACGGCGGGCAGGGGCTGCAGAGCGGAACAGGGCGACGACGCAAGGAGCCGGGCGGCGTGCGAGCGGTGGAGCAAGGCGGCTGTGGCGAGCGACAACAGGGCACAGCATGGCGCGGGAGGCGCGGCGCGTGCTCGCGCGCCAAGGCCGGGAGGGCGCGTGTCGGGGTGGGGCGCGCGCAAGCGTGGCCAGGGCACGACCGGAGCGGGTTGGAGGGCACGCGTGCGGTGCGGCGGGCGATCAAGGGAGGCCCTCGGGCGCGCGTCGAGAGTTGCAGGGGGACGACGCCGCCGGCACGGAGCGGAGGCAGGGAAGGGGGAGGGCGATGCCCTCACTAGCATTTGGAGAGGAGCGTGGCGGCGAGGCTTGACGTGGTCCGGTGGGGAGGAGGTCGGGGACGAGTGACGGAGGCGGTCCGGTGAGGTGATCCGATGACGTGGTTGTGGCGACGACGAGTGACGGCGTCGGGTTGGCGATGAGACGAGGCTGCGGCTTCAGGCGGGCGCCGCGCGAGAGAGAGGAGGGGCACGGAGGAGTCCGGGAGGGGCGGTGCCAGCGCCGGCTGACGGCAGCCTTAGCGGAGCAACGGCTTGCATTGGGCGCGTGCGTGTGGGAGGAGGGGATCGAATAGGGGCGCCCCACTCCCTGGCACGATGCATGCGTGCAGGTGTGCGTGTGTTGCGTGTGGCGGGCACTGGGAGGAAGACAAGGGGAATAGTGAGGGATCGAGAGAGAGAGAGAGAGAGAGAGAGAGAGGGGGTCGATCTAGGATTAAGTGGGTTGGGGCCATATAGGCCATGGGATGGCCGGCTGGGCTGTTTGGCTGGGCCACTTGGCCATCTAGGCAAAGGCCCACCGGGGAGGGGGAAGGCTTCTTTTTATTTTACTTTTTTTCTTTTTCTTTTGCTAACTTATTTGTTATCTATTTTTATTTTAGTTTAGCTTTATAAAACATAAGCATTGTCCCTAAATTAATGATTTAGTTTACTCTACTGCCACAAAGTGTTTGGTACACAATCAAAATAGTTTACTTTTTTACAATTCTTAAAAAACATTTAATTAATTATTTTGCCGTTGTTTTACTTATTTTAGGACCTTTAAACACTTTGTAAAATGTTGGCTTCTCCACCAATATTGACTACGAATTATTTTCCACGTTTCAAACACTTTAGTTTTCATGTTTGAGAATTTTATTAATTCACTTGTAATTTAAATTTGAAAATGAACTGTGTTTGAATCAAAGCAAGATTAGCAACAGTAATTGCGATGACTTAGCACAATTAACATGGGATTATTGTAACCTAATTATCCGGGCATCACACAGCATCGGCGGGTGTCTTTTGAACTAAAGAATGAAACCCAACATCCGTGCTCTCCTAAAGTACGGAGTGTAGCGCTCGTCTACTGCATCTGCACGGCCTTCGTGTGGCCCCTCATCTGTAATGGGGGAGTATTTGTCAAAATGTAAACGGAATTGTTAGTGACTTATTCTTTCATAATAAACAATACGACAAATTTATGTTAGTCATTACCACTCCATTCTCCATAAAACGGGCGCGGTGACCATTGTCGAAAGCATGATCAAGCATGGTGTACTTCACGTCGATTTCTGGCGCAAGGGGGCCGCCTATAACAATTGGAAATGATGTCATTTTCAACCAACTTGTATCATTTTGAACAACCATGAAACATATCAACTCCAAAAATAAATGAATCATATTCAACCGACATGAATCATATCATTTTTATCATTTTGAACAAACATGAAACATATCAAGTCCAAGTATAAATGAACCATATTAACTGAAATGAATCATATCATTTTCATCATTTATCACTTATTCAACCAACATTCATCAATGTGAATGAATCATATACAACCAACATCTTTCATTCAACAACATTCAACAAAGCATCAAATCATAATTTTGTTTAACAAAAAACAATTATGAACTAGGGTTCATCTTGAGGGTTCACCATTTTTTCTCCAACAACATCCACTACTTGCATCATATAACATCCACATGCATCATATATCAAAAAAATCCTCCAACATGCATCATATCATATCATCATTTTTTAAACAAAAAATTATGAACTAGGGTTCATCTTCACACTATCATTCGAACTAGTGAGTGGTTCATATTCAACGCCACTAGTGATTAGAGAACATCTAAAAGCAACCTAAAATAATACTAGGTAAAAAAATTCCATCTTAGTTCAAAAATAGGGGTGATTTGAAGCAAATAATGCGTCGAATCGGAAGCTATTTAACTAAAAGTAATTGAAGGGATCGAAGGAGCTTACTTTTCTTTCTTCGGAGCCATCTCTATCCGCAAAAGCGGTGTAGAAACGGTGAAGATCCAAGGGGAGGAGTAGAGAGGGCGAGAGAGGAACTTCCTCTGTTCTTGGTGACTAGGAGGAGAGGGGAATGGGGGAGATGGGGCTGGGGCGGGGGCGTCGGCCCGTATAACTGCTCGCACCCTACCGCCAGGGTCCCCAGCTATAGGGTTATATAGCCTACCGCCAGGGACAGCGATGGTAGGGGGAGGGGGGAGGGGGACGACGGTCGTCTAGGGCTGCGAGCGGTAGGGTGTTCAAGGTTACCGCCATGGCCCTGACGGTAGGAAAATGGTCAGATCTAAAAAAAAATTGAACTAGGGTCAAATCTCAATTTTCTTCGTTAAAATGGTCAAAACATGAGATTTTGCCACGTTTGCGTGATGTCCTTCGGCTGAACAGTCATTGACCTGACCGTGGATCAACTTGTGTGTCTCTGGGGTGCCCCTGCCTCCGTATATAAAGGTTCAAGAGAGGAGGAGGCCGGCCGGCCCCTATGGCGCGCCAAGGAGTAGTCCTCCTCCTAGTAGGAGTGGAACTCCTACTAGGAGGGGGAAAGAAGTGGGGAGGGAGAAGGAAAGGGGGGCGCCCCCCCCCTCTCCTAGTCCAATTCGGACCAGGGGGAGGAGGCGCGCGGCCCACCTTTGGCTGCCCCTCTCTCTCACCACTTAGGCCCATATGGCCCATTACTTCTCCCGGGGGGTTTCCGGTAACCCTCCGGTTCTCTAGTTTTCTCCGAAATCATCCGGAACACTTCCGGTGTCCGAATATAGCCGTCCAATATATCAATCTTTATGCCTCGACCATTTCGAGACTCCTCGTCATGTCCATGATCACATGTGGGACTCCGAACAACCTTCGGTACATCAAAACGTATAAACTCATAATATAACTGTCATCGAAACCTTAAGCATGCGGACCCTACGGGTTCGAGAACAATGTAGACATGACCTAGACATGTCTCCAGTCAATAACTAATAGCGGGACCTAGATGCCCATATTGGCTCCTACATATTCTACGAAGATCTTTACCGGTCAGACTGCATAACAACATACGTTGTTCCCTTTGTCATCGGTATGTTACTTGCCCGAGATTCGATCGTCGGTATCCAATACCTAGTTCAATCTCGTTACCAGCAAGTCTCTTTACTCGTTCTGTAATACATCATCTCGCAACTAACTCATTAGTTGCATTGCTTGCAAGGCTTAAGTGATGTGCATTACCGAGAGGGCCCAGAGATACCTCTCCGACGATCGGAGTGACAAATCCTATTCTCCAAATACGTCAACCCAACATGTACCTTTGGAGACACCTGTAGAGCACCTTTATAATCATCCAGTTACGTTGTGACGTTTGGTAGCACACAAAGTGTTCCTCGGGCACACGGGAGTTACATAATCTCATAGTCATAGGAACATGTATAAGTCATGAAGAAAGCAATAGCAACATACTAAACGATCGGGTGCTAAGCTAATGGAATGGGTCATGTCAATCAGATCATTCAACTAATGATGTGATCCCGTTTAATCAAATGACAACTCTTTGTCCATGGTTAGGAAACATAAACATCTTTGATTAACGAGCTAGTCAAGTAGAGGCATACTAGTGACACTCTGTCTGTCTATGTATTCACACATGTATTATGTTTCCGGTTCATACAATTCTAGCATGAATAATAAACTTTTATCATGATATAAGGAAATAAATAATAACTTTATTATTGCCTCTAGGGCATATTTCCTTTAGTCTCCCACTTGCACTAGAGTCAATAATCTAGATTACACAGTAATGATTCTAACACCCATGGAGCTTTGGTGCTGATCATGTTTTGCTCGTGAGAGAGGCTTAGTCAACGGGTCTGCCACATTTAGCTCCGTATGTATCTTGCAAATCTCTATGTCTCCCACCTGGACTAGATCCCGGATGGAATTGAAGCGTCTCTTGATGTGCTTGGTTCTCTTGTGAAATCTGGATTCCTTTGCCAAGGCAATTGCACCAGTATTGTCACAAAAGATTTT
This sequence comes from Triticum monococcum, assembly GCA_034509565.1. Classification (NCBI taxonomy): domain Eukaryota; kingdom Viridiplantae; phylum Streptophyta; class Magnoliopsida; order Poales; family Poaceae; genus Triticum; species Triticum monococcum. Next base: position 151,678,810 of record CM067843.1, on the reverse strand, counting down.
CATTGGACCCGATGCACTAGGTATGACACCTAGATCGGATATGAACTCCTTCGTCCAGACTCCTTCGTTTGCTGCTTCCGAAGCAGCTATGTACTCTGCTTCACATGTAGATCCCACCACGACGCTTTGTTTTGAACTGCACCAACTGACAGCTCCACCATTTAATGTAAACACGTATCCGGTTTGCGATTAGAATCGTCCGGATCAGTGTCAAAGCTTGCATCAACGTAACCGTTTACAATGAGCTCTTTGTCACCTGCATATACGAGAAACATATCCTTAGTCCTTTTCAGGTAATTCAGGATGTTCTTGACCACTGTCCAGTGATCCACTCCTGGATTACTTTGGTACCTCCCTGCTAAACTTATAGCAAGGCACACATCAGGTCTGGTACACAGCATTGCATACATGATAGAGCCTATGGCTGAAGCATAGGGAACATCTTTCATTTTCTCTCTATCTTCTGCAGTGGTCGGGCATTGAGTCTGACTCAACTTCACACCTTGTAACACAGGCAAGAACCCTTTCTTTGCTTGATCCATTTTGAACTTCTTCAAAATCTTGTCAAGGTATGTGCTTTGTGAAAGTCCAATTAAGCGTTTTGATCTATCTCTATAGATCTTTATGCCTAATATGTAAGCAGCTTCACCGAGGTCTTTCATTGAAAAACTCTTATTCAAGTATCCCTGTATGCTATCCAGAAATTCTATATCATTTCCAATCAGTAATATGTCATCTACATATAATATCAGAAATGCTACAGAGCTCCCACTCACTTTCTTGTAAATACAGGCTTCTTCGAAAGTCTGTATAAAACCAAATGCTTTGATCACACTATCAAAGTGTTTATTCCAACTCCGAGAGGCTTGCACCAGTCCATAAATGGATCGATGGAGCTTGCATACTTTGTTAGCTCCCTTTGGATCGACAAAACCTTCCGGTTGCATCATATACAACTCTTCTTCCAGAAATCCATTCAGGAATGCAGTTTTGACATCCATCTGCCGTATTTCATAATCATAAAATGCGGCAATTGCTAACATGATTTGGACAGACTTAAGCATCGCTACGGGTGAGAAGGTCTCATCGTAGTCAACCCCTTGAACTTGTCGAAAACCTTTTGCGACAAGTCGAGCTTTGTAGACAGTAACATTACCGTCAGCGTCAGTCTTCTTCTTGAAAATCCATTTATTCTCAATTGCTTGCCGATCATCGGGCAAGTCAACCAAAGTCCATACTTTGTTCTCATACATGGATCCCATCTCAGATTTCATGGCTTCAAGCCATTTTGCGGAATCTGGGCTCACCATCACTTCTTCATAGTTCGTAGGTTCATCATGATCTAGCAGCATGATTTCCAGAACAGGATTACCGTACCACTCTGGCGTGGTTCTCACTCTGGTTGATCTACGAGGTTCAGTAGTATCTTGTCCTGAAGTTTTATGATCATTATCATTAACTTCCTCACTAATTGGTGTAGGTGTCGCAGAAACAGTTTTTTGTGATGTACTACTTTCCAATAAGGGAGCAGGTACAGTTACCTCATCAAGTTCTACTTTCCTCCCACTCACATCTTTCGAGAGAAACTCCTTCTCGAGAAAGTTTCCGAATTTAGGAACAAAAGTCTTGCCTTCGGATCTGTGATAGAAGGTGTATCCAATAGTTTCCTTTGGATATCCTATGAAGACACATTTCTCCGATTTGGGTTCGAGCTTATCAGGTTGAAGCTTTTTCACATAAGCATCACTGCCCCAAACTTTCAGAAACGACAACTTTGGTTTCTTGCCAAACCATAGTTCATAAGGTGTCGTCTCAACAGATTTCGATGGTGCCCTATTTAACGTGAATGCGGCCATCTCTAAAGCATAACCCCAAAACGATAGCGGTAAATCAGTAAGAGACATCATAGATCGCATCATATCTAGTAAAGTATGATTACGACGTTCGGACACACCATTACGTTGTGGTGTTCCGGGTGGCGTGAGTTGCGAAACTATTCCGCATAGCTTCAAATGTACACCAAACTCGTAATCAAATATTCTCCTCCACGATCAGATTGTAGAAACTTTATTTTCTTGTTACAATAATTTTCAACTTCACTCTGAAATTCTTTGAACTTTTCAAATGTTTCAGACTTATGTTTCATTAAGTAGATATACCCATATCTGCTTAAGTCATCTGTGAAGGTGAGAAAATAACGACATCCGCCACGAGCCTCAATATTCATTGGACCACATACATCTATATGTATGATTTCCAACAAATCTGTTGCTCTCTCCATAGTACCGGAGGACGGTGTTTTAGTCATCTTGCCCATGAGGCACGGTTCGCAAGTACCAAGTGATTCATAATCAAGTGGCTCCAAAAGTCCATCAGTATGGAGTTTCTTCATGCGCTTTACACCGATATGACCTAAACGGCAGTGCCAAAAATAAGTTGCACCATCATTATCAACTCTGCATCTTTTGTCTTCAACATTATGAATATGTGTGTCACTACTATCGAGATTCAATAAGAATAGACCACTTTTCAAGGGTGCATGACCATAAAAGATATTACTCATATAAATAGAACAAGCATTATTCTCTGATTTAAATGAATAACCGTCTCGCATTAAACAAGATCCAGATATAATGTTCATGCTCAACGCTGGCACCAAATAACAATTATTTAGGTCTAATACTAATTCCGAAGGTAGATGTAGAGGTAGCGTGCCGACCGCGATCACATCGACTTTGGAACCGTTTCCCATGCGCATCGTCACCTCGTCCTTAGCCAATCTTCGCTTAATCCGTAGTCCCTGTTTCGAGTTGCAAATATTAGCAACAGAACCAGTATCAAATACCCAGGTGCTACTACGAGCATTAGTAAGGTACACATCAATAACATGTATATCACATATACCTTTGTTCACCTTGCCATCCTTCTTATCTGCCAAATACTTGGGGCAGTTCCGCTTCCAGTGACCAGTCTGCTTGCAGTAGAAGCACTCAGTTTCAGGCTTAGGTCCAGACTTGGGTTTCTTCTCTTGAGCAGCAACTTGCTTGCCGTTTTTCTTGAAGTTCCCCTTCTTCTTCCCTTTGCCCTTTTTCTTGAAACTAGTGGTCTTGTTGACCATCAACACTTGATGCTCCTTTTTGATTTATACCTCCGCAGCTTTCAGCATTGCGAAGAGCTCGGGAATAGTCTTATTCATCCCTTGCATATTATAGTTCATCACAAAGCTCTTGTAGCTTGGTGGAAGTGATTGGAGAATTCTATCAATGATGCAATCATCTGGAAGATTAACTCCCATCTGAATCAAGTGATTATTATACCCAGACATTTTGAGTATATGCTCACTGACAGAACTGTTCTCCTCCATCTTGCAGCTATAGAACTTATTGGAGACTTCATATCTCTCAATCCGGGCATTTGCTTGAAATATTAACTTCAACTCCTGGAACATCTCATATGCTCCATGACGTTCAAAACGTCGTTGAAGTCCCGATTATAAGCCGTAAAGCATGGCACACTGAACTATCGAGTAGTCATCAGCTTTGCTCTGCCAGACGTTCATAACATCTGGTGTTGCTCCAGCAGCAGGCCTGGCACCCAGCGGTGCTTCTAGGACGTAATTCTTCTATGCAACAATGAGGATAATCCTCAAGTTACGGACCCAGCCCGTGTAATTGCTACCATCATCTTTCAACTTTGCTTTCTCAAGGAACGCATTAAAATTCAACGGAACAACAGCACGGGCCATCCATCTACAATCAAACATACATAATCAAGATACTATCAGGTACTAAGTTCATGATAAATTTAAGTTCAATTAATCAAATTACTTAAAGAACTCCCACTTAGATAGACATCCCTCTAATCCTCTAAGTGATCACGTGATCCAAATCAACTAAACCATGTCCGATCATCACGTGAGATGGAGTAGTTTCACTGGTGAACATCACTATGTTGATCATATCTACTATATGATTCACGCTCGACCTTTCGGTCTCCGTGTTCCGAGGCCATATCTGTATATGCTTGGCTCGTCAAGTATAACCTGAGTATTCCGCGTGTGCAACTGTTTTCCACCCGTTGTATTTGAACGTAGAGCCTATCACACCCAATCATCACGTGGTGTCTCAGCACGAAGAACTTTCGCAACGGTGCATACTCAGGGAGAACACTTCTTGGTAATTTTAGTGAGAGATCATCTTATAATGCTACCGTCAATTAAAGCAAGATAAGATGCATAAAAGATAAACATCACATTCAATCAATATAAGTGATATGATATGGCCATCATCATCTTGTGCCTGTGATCTCCATCTCCGAAGCACCGTCATGATCACCATCGTCACCGGCGCGACACCTTAATTTCCATCGCAGCATCGTTGTCGTCTCGCCAATCTTATGCTTCCACGACTATCGCTACTGTTTAGTGATAAAGTAAAGCATTACTACGCGATTGCATTGCATACAATAAAGCGACAACCATATGGCTCCTGCCAGTTGCTGATAACTCGGTTACAAAACATGATCATCTCATACAATAAAATCAGCATCATGTCTTGACCATATCACATCACAACATGCCCTGCAAAAACAAGTTAGACGTCCTCTACTTTGTTGTTGCAAGTTTTACGTGGCTGCTACGGGCTTAAGTAAGAACCAATCTTACCTACGCATCAAAACCACAACGATAGTTTGTCAAGTTGGTGTTGTTTTAACCTTCGCAAGGACCGGGCGTAGCCACACTCGGTTCAACTAAAGTTGGAGAAACTGTCACCCGCAAGTCACCTATGTGCAAAGCACGTCGGGAGAACCGGCCTCGCGTAAGCGTACGCGTAATGTCGGTCCGGGCCGCTTCGTCCAACAATACCGCCGAACCAAAGTATGACATGCTGGTAAGCAGTATGACTTATATCGCCCACAACTCACTTGTGTTCTACTCGTGCATATAACATCAACACATAAAACCTAGGCTCGGATGCCACTGTTGGGGAACGTAGTAATTTCAATAAAATTCCTACGCACACGCAAGATCATGGTGATGCATAGCAACGAGAGGGGAGAGTGTGATCTATGTACCCTTGTAGATCGACAGCGGAAGCGTTATGACAACGCGGTTGACGTAGTCGTACGTCTTCACGGCCCGACCGATCAAGCACGGAAACTACGGCACCTCCGAGTTTTAGCACACGTTCAGCTCGATGACGATCCCTGGACTCCGATCCAGCAAAGTGTCGGGGAAGAGTTCCGTCAGCACGACGGCGTGGTGACGATCTTGATGTACTACTGTCGCAGGGCTTTGCCTAAGCACCGCTACAATATTATCGAGGACTATGGTGGCAGGGGGCGCCGCACACGGCTAAGTATGATCACACGGATCAACTTGTGTGTCTCCGGGGTGCCCCTGCCTCCGTATATAAAGGTTCAAGAGAGGAGGAGGCCAGCCGGCCGCTATGGCGCGCCAAGGAGGAGTCCTCCTCCTACTAGGAGGGGGAAAGAAGTGGGGAGGGAGAAGGAAAGGGGGGCGCCCCCCCCCTCTCCTAGTCCAATTCGGACCAGGGGGAGGAGGCGCGCGGCCCACCTTTGGCCGCCCCTCTCTCTCACCACTAAGGCCCGTATGGCCCATTACTTCTCCCGGGGGGTTTCCGGTAACCCTCCGATTCTCCGGTTTTCTCCGAAATCATCCGGAACACTTCCGGTGTCCGAATATAGCGGTCCAATATATCAATCTTTATGTCTCGACCATTTCGAGACTCCTCGTCATGTCCATGATCACATGTGGGACTCCGAACAACCTTCGGTACATCAAAACATATAAACTCATAATATAACTGTCATCGAAACCTTAAGCGTGCGGACCCTACGGGTTCGAGAACAATGTAGACATGACCGAGACATGTCTCCGGTCAATAAACAATAGCGGGACCTGGATGCCCATATTGGCTCCTACATATTCTACGAAGATCTTCATCGGTCAGACCACATAACGACATACGTTGTTCCCTTTGTCATCGGTATGTTACTTGCCCGAGATTCGATCGTCGGTATCGAATACCTAGTTCAATCTCGTTACCGGCAAGTCTCTTTACTCGTTCTCTAATACATCATCTCGCAACTAACTCATTAGTTGCATTGCTTGCAAGGCGTAAGTGATGTGCATTACCGAGAGGGCCCAGAGATACCTCTCCGACGATCGGAGTGACAAATCCTATTCTCGAAATACGTCAACCCAACATGTACCTTTGGAGACACCTGTAGAGCACCTTTATAATCACCCAGTTACGCTGTGTCGTTTGGTAGCACACAAAGTGTTCCTCGGGCACACGGGAGTTACATAATCTCATAGTCATAGGAACATGTATAAGCCATGAAGAAAGCAATAGCAACATACTAAACGATCGGGTGCTAAGCTAATGGAATGGGTCATGTCAATCAGATCATTCAACTAATGATGTGATCCCGTTTAATCAAATGACAACTCTTTGTCCATGGTTAGGAAACATAACCATCTTTGATTAATGAGCTAGTCAAGTAGAGGCATACTAGTGACACTCTGTCTGTCTATGTATTCACACATGTATTATGTTTCCGGTTAATACAATTCTAGCATGAATAATAAACTTTTATCATGATATAAGGAAATAAATAATAACTTTATTATTGCCTCTAGGGCATATTTCCTTTAAAAACCATATGCTTTGATCACTTTATCAAAGCGTATATTCCAACCCCGAGATGCTTGCATCAGTCCATAGATGGATCGCTGGAGCTTGCTCACTTTGGTAGTACCTTTAGGATCGACAAAACCTTCTGGTTGCATCATATACAACTCTTCTTTTAAGAAATCCATTAAGGAATACAGATTTGACATCCATTTGCCAGATTTCATAAAATGCAGCAACTGTTAACATGATTCGGACAGACTTTTAAGCATCGATATGAGTGAAAAAATCTCATCGTAGTCAACACCTTAAACTTGTCGAAAACATTTTGCAAAAATTCGAGCTTTGTAGATAGTAACACTACTATCAGCATCTGTCTTCCTCTTGAAGATCCATTTATTCTTAATGACTCACCGATCATCGGGCAAGTCAATCAAAGTCCATACTTTGTTCTCATACATGGATCCCATCTCAGATTCATGGCCTCAAGCCATTTCGCGGAATCTGGGCTCATCATCGCTTCCTCATAGTTCGTAGGTTCGTCATGGTCAAGTAACATGACATTTAGAACAGGATTACTGTACCACTCTGGTGCGGATCTCACTCTGGTTGACCTACTAGGTTCGGTAGTAACTGGATCTGAAGTTACATGATCATCATCATTAGCTTCCTCACTAATTGGTGTAGTAGTCACAAGAACAGATTTCTGTGATGAACTACTTTCCAATAAGGGAGAAGGTACAATTACCTTATCAAGTTTTCTACTTTCCTCCCACTCACTTCTTTCGAGAGAAACTCCTTCTCTAGAAAGTTTCCGAATGTAGCAACAATAGTGGCGTGAGTTGCGAAATGATTCCGCATTGTTTCAAATGAAGACCAAACTCGTAACTCAAATATTCTCCTCCACGATCAGATCGTAGAAACTTTCTTTTCTTGTGACGATGAGTTTCCACCTCACTTTGAAATTATTTGAACTTTTCAAATGTTTCAGATTTATGTTTCATCAAGAAGATATGCCCATATCTTACTCAAATCATCTATGAAGGTCGGAAAATAACGATACATGCCGCGAGCCTCAACACTCATCGGATTGCATACATCACTATGTATTATTTCCAGCAAGTCTGTTGCTCGCTCCATTGTTCCAGAGAACAGAGTCTTAGTAATCTTTCCCATGAGGCATGGTTCGCAGGCATCAACTGATTCATAATCAAGTGATTCCAAAATCCCATCAACATGGATTTTCTTCATGCGCTTTACACCAATATGACCTAAACGGCAGTGCCACAAATAAGTTGCACTATCATTATTAACTTTGCATCTTTTGGCTTCAGTATTATGAATATGTGTATCACCATGATCAAGATTCAATAAACCATTCACCTTGGGTGTATGACCATTGAAGGTTTTATTCATGTAAACAGAACAACAATTATTCTCTGACTTTAAATGAATAACCGTATTTCAATAAACATGATCAAATCATATTCATGCTTAACGCAAATACCAAATAACATTTATTTAGGTTCAATACTAATCCCGAAAGTATAGGGAGTGTGCGATGATGATCATATCAATCTTGGAACCACTTCCAACACACATCGTCACTTCACCATTAACTAGTCTCTGTTCATTCTGCAACTCCCATTTTGAGTTACTAATCTCAGCAGCTGAACTAGTATCAAATACTAAGGGGTTGCTATAAACACTAGTAAAGTACACATCAATAACATGTATATCAAATATACCTTTGTTCACTTTGCCATCCTTCTTATCCACCAAATACTTGGGGCAGTTCTGCTTCCAGTGACAAGTCCCTTTGCAGTAGAAGCACTTAGTCTCAGGCTTAGGTCTAGACTTGGGCTTCTTCACTTGAGCAGCAACTTGCTTGCCATTCTTCTTGAAGTTCCCCTTCTTCCCTTTGTCCTTTTCTTGAAACTAGTGGTCTTGTCAACCATCAACAATTGATGCTTTTCTTGATTTCTACCTTCCTCAATTTCGGCATCACGAAGAGCTTGGGAATCGTTTTCGTTATCCCTTGCATATTATAGTTCATCACAAAGTTCCAGTAACTTGGTGATAGTGACTAGAGAACTCTGTCAATCACTATCTTATCTCGAAGATTAACTCCCACTTGTTTCAAGTGATTGTAGTACTCAGACATTCTGAGCACATACTCTGAGCTATTCGCCTCCATCTTGTAGGCAAAGTGCTTGTCAAAGGTCTCATACCTTTCGACATGGGCATGAGTCTGAAATACTAATTTCAACTCTTGGAACATCTCATATGCTCCGTGGCGTTCAAAATGTCTTTGAAGCCCCGATTCTAAGCCGTAAATCATGGTGCACCTAACTATCAAGTAGTCATCATATCGAGCTCGCCAAACGTTCATAACATCTGTATCTGCTCCTGCAATCGGTCTGTCACCTAGCAGTGCATCAAGGACATAATTCTTCTGTGCAGCAATGAGGATAATCCTCAGATCACGGATCCAATCCGCATCATTGCTACTAACATCTTTCAACTTAGTTTTTCTCTAGGAACAAATCAAAATAAATGGGGAGCTACATCATGAGCTATTGATCTACAACATAGTTATGCAAATACTATCAAGACTAAGTTCATGATAAATTAAAGTTCAATTAATCATATTATTTAAGAACTCCCACTTAGATAGACATCCCTCTAATCATTTAAGTGATCACGTGATCCAAATCACCTAAACCATAACCGATCATCACGTGAAATGGAGTAGTTTTCAATGGTGAACATCACTATGTTGATCATATCTACTATATGATTCACGCTCGACCTTTCGGTCTCAGTGTTCCGAGGACATATCTGTATATGCTAGGCTCGTCAACTTTAACCTGAGTATTCTGCGTGTGCAAAACTGGCTTGCACCCGTTGTACAAGAACATTGAGCTTATCACACCCGATCATCACGTGGTGTCTCGGCATGACGAAATTCTTCAACGATGCATACTCAGGGAGAACACTTGTACCTTGAAATTTAGTGAGAGAACATCTTATAATGCTACCGCCGAACTAAGCAAAATAAGATGCATAAAGGATAAACATCACATGCAATCAAAATATGTGACATGATATGGCCATCATCATCTTGTGCCTTTGATCTCCATCTCCAAGGTACCGTCATGATCTCTATCGTCGCCGGCATGACACCATGATCTCCATCATCTTGATCTCTATCAACGTGTCGTCACATGGTCGTCTCGCCAACTATTGCTCTTGCAACTATTGCTATCGCATAGCGATAAAGTAAAGCAATTGTTTGGCGCTTGCATCTTATGCAATAAAGAGACAACCATAAGGCTTCTGCCAGTTGCCGATAACTTCAACAAAACATGATCATCTCATACAAAAACTTATATCTCATCACGTCTTGACCATATCACATCACAACAAGCCCTGCAAAAACAAGTTAGACGTCCTCTACTTTGTTGTTGCAAGTTTTAAGTGGCTGCTACGGGCTAAGCAAGAACCGTTCTTACCTACGCATCAAAACCACAACGATAGTTTGTCAAGTTAGTGTTGTTTTAACCTTCAACAAGGACCAGTCGTAGTCACACTCGGTTAAACTAAAGTTGGAGAAACTGACACCCGCCAGCCACCTGTGTGCAAAGCACGTCAGTAGAACCAGTCTCGCGTAAGCGTACGCGTAACGGTCCGGGCTGCTTCATCCAACAATACCGCCGAACCAAAGTATGACATGCTGGTAAGCAGTATGACTTGTATCGCCCACAACTCACTTGTATACAACTCGTGCATATAACATCTACACATAAACCTGGCTCGGATGCCACTGTTGGGGAACGTAGTAATTTCGAAAATTTCCTACGCACTCGCAAGATCATGGTGATGCATAGCAACGAGAGGGAAGAGTATCGTCCACATACCATCATAGACCGTAAGCGGAAACGTTATAAGAATGCAGTTGATGTAGTCGAACGTCTTCACGATCCGACCGATCCAAGTACCGAACGCACGGCACCTCCGATTTTAGCACACGTTCAGCTCGATGACGTCCCACGAACTCCGATCCAGCAAAGCTTCACGGGAGAGTTCCGTCAGCATGACGGCGTGATGACGGTGATGATGTTGCTACCGATGCAGGGCTTCACCTAAGCACCGCTACGATATGATCGAGGTGGACTATGGTGGCGGGGTCAACGCACACGGCTAAGGGATCAATGATCAACTTGTGTGTTCTAGAGTGCCCCCTCCCCCCGTATATAAAGGAGCAACGGGGGAGGCCGGCCGGCCCCTGTAGGGCGCGCCAGGAGGAGGAGTCCTCCTCCTAGTAGGAGTAGGACACCCCTTTCCTACTCCTACTAGGAGGAGGAAAGGAAGGGGGAAGGGGAGAAGGAAGGAGAGGGAGGAAAGGAGGAAAGGGGGGCCGGCCCCCTAGTCCAATTCGATTTGGGCTAGGGGGGCCGCGCGCCCTGCCTCCTCTCTTCCACCACTTGGCCCATGAGGCCCAATACTTCTTCCCCGTATTCCCGTAACTCCTCGATACTTCGAAAAATACCCGAATCACTCAGAACCTTTCCGATGTCCTAATATAGTCGTCCAATATATCGATCTTTACGTCTCGACCATTTCGAGACTACCGTTATGTCCCCGATCTTCCGGGACTCCGAACAACCTTCGGTACATCAAATCACTTAAACTCATAATACCGATCGTCACCGAACGTTAAGCGTGCGGACCCTACGGGTTTGAGAACTATGTAGACATGACCGAGACACATCTCCGGTCAATAACCAATAGAGGAACCTGGATGCTCATATTGGCTCTTACATATTCTATGAAGATATTTATCGGTCAAACCGCATAACAACATTCGTTGTTCCCTTTGTCATCGATATGTTACTTGCCCGAGATTCGATCGTCGGTATCTCAATACCTAGTTCAATCTCGTTACCGGCAAGTCTCTCTACTCGTTTCCGTAATGCGTCATCCCACAACTAACTCATTAGTTGCATTGCTTGCAAGGCTTATAGTGATGTGCATTATCGAGAGGGCCCAGAGATACCTCTCCGACAATCGGAGTGACAAATCCTAATCTCGATCTATGCCAACTCAACAAGCACCATCGGAGACACCTGTAGAGCACCTTTATAATCACCCAGTTACGTTGTGACGTTTGGTAGCACACAAAGTGTTCCTTCGGCACTCAGGAGTTGCATAATCTCATAGTCATAGGAACATGTATAAGTCATGAAGAAAGCAATAGCAACAAACTAAACGATCATCGTGCTAAGATAACGGATGGGTCAAGTCAATGACATCATTCTCTAATGATGTGGTCCCGTTAATCAAATGACAACTCATGTCTATGGTTAGGAAACATAACCATCATTGATTCAATGAGCTAGTCAAGTAGAGGCATACTAGTGACATTATGTTTGTCTATGTATTCACACATGTACTAAGTTTTCGATTAATACAATTCTAGCATGAATAATAAACATTTATCATGAAATAAGGAAATAAATAATAACCTTTTTATTGTCTCTAGGGCATATTTCCTTCAGAACTGTGACTGCATCAACCTGGTACGATGAAGGCCATGGCGTCAGCGTAGATCGTGCGGGCAGGGTCCGGTGGGTTGATGTCGAACCTGTCTCCCCCGTCTGTGGTGAAGGTGAAGGAGCGAGAGAAGATCCGATCTAAGATTTGTCACTAGACGACGCTTTTGGTGTTGGAAATATGCCCTAGAGGCAATAATAAAAGCATTATTATTATATTTCCTTGTTCATGATAATTGTCTTTTATTCATGCTATAATTGTGTTATCCGGAAATCATAATACATGTGTGAATAAATAGACACCAACATGTCCCTAGTAAGCCTCTAGTTGACTAGCTCGTTGATCAACAGATAGTCATGGTTTCCTGACTATGGACATTGGATGTCATTGATAACGAGATCACATCATTAGGAGAATGATGTGATGGACAAGACCCAATCCTAAACATAGCACAAGATCATATAGTTCGTTTGCTAGAGTTTTTCCAATGTCAAGTATCTTTTCCTTAGACCATGAGATTGTGTAACTCCCGGATACCGTAGGAGTGCTTTGGGTGTACCAAACATCACAACGTAACTGGGTGACTATAAAGGTATACTACAGGTATCTCCGAAAGTGTCTGTTGGGTTGACACGGATCAAGACTGGGATTTGTCACTCTGTATGATGGAGAGGTATCTCTGGGCCCACTCGGTAATGCATCATCACAATGAGCTCAAAGTGACCAAGTGTCTGGTCACGGGATCATGCATTACGGTACGAGTAAAGTGAGTTGCCGGTAACGAGATTGAGCAAGGTATTGGGATACCGACAATCGAATCTCGGGCAAGTAACGTACCGATTGACAAAGGGAATTGTATACAGGGTTGCTTGAATCCTCGACATCGTGGTTCATCCGATGAGATCATCGAGGAGCATGTGGGAGCCAAAATGGGTATCCAGATCCCGCTGTTGGTTATTGACTAGAGAGCCATCTCAGTCATGTCTACATGTCTCCCGAACTCGTAGGGTCTACACACTTAAGGTTCGGTGACGCTAGGGTTGTAGGGATATGAATATGCAGTAACCCGAAAGTTGTTCGGAGTCCCGGATGAGATCCCGGACGTCACGAGGAGTTCCGGAATGGTCTGGAGGTAAATAATTATATATAGGAAGTGCTATTTCGGCCATCGGGACAAGTTTCGGGGTCACCGGTATTGTACCGGGACCACCGGAAGGGTCCCGGGAGTCCACCGGGTGGGGCCACCTATCCCGGAGGGCCCCATGGGCTGAAGTGGGAGGGGAACCAGCCCCTAGTGGGGCTGGTGCGCCCCCCTTGGGCCTTCCCCCTGCGCCTAGGGTTGGGAACCCTAGGGTGGGGGCGCCCCACTTGCCTTGGGGGGCACTCCACCCCCCTTGGCCGCCGCCCCCTTGGGAGATTGGATCTCCAGGGCCGGCGCCCCCCCCTTGGGGACCCTATATATAGAGGGGGGAGGGAGGGTAGCCGCACCCATGCCCCTGGCGCCTCCCTCTCCCCTCCAACACCTCCTCCTCCTTCGTAGAGCTCGGCGAAGCCCTGTCGGAGTACTGCTTCTCCACCACCACCACGCCGTTGTGCTGCTGCTGGAGCCATCTTCCTCAACCTCTCCTTCTCCCTTGCTGGATCAAGAAGGAGGAGACGTCACGCTGACCGTATGTGTGTTGAACGCGGAGGTGCCGTCCGTTTGGCGCTAGGATCTCCGGTGATTTGGATCACGTCAAGTACGACTCCCTCATCCCCGTTCTTTGAACGCTTGCGCTCGCGATCTACAAGGTATGTAGATGCATCCGATCACTCGTTGCTAGATGAACTCATAGATGGATCTTGGTGAAACCGTAGGAAAAATTTTGTTTTCTGCAATGTTCCCCAACAGTGGCATCATGAGCTAGGTCTATGCATAGTTCTCTTTGCACGAGTAGAACACAATTTGTTGTGGGTGTAGATGTTGTCAACTTTCTTGCCGCTACTAGTCTTATTTTGCTTCAGCGGTATTGTGGGATGAAGCGGCCCGGACCAACCTTACACGTACGCTTACGTGAGACCGGTTCCACCGACTAACATGCACTAGTTGCATAAGGTGGCTGGCGGGTGTCTGTCTCTCCCACTTTAGTTGGAGCGGATTCGATGAAAAGGGTCCTTATGAAGGGTAAATAGAAGTTGACAAATCACGTTGTGGCTTTCACGTAGGTAAGAAAACGTTCTTGCTAGAACCCTATTGCAGCCACGTAAAACTTGCAACAACAATTAGAGGACGTCTAACTTGTTTTTGCAGCAAGTGTTTTGTGATGTGATATGTCCAAAGTTGTGATGAATGATGAATGATATATATGTGATGTATGAGATGTTCATGCTATTGTAATAGGAATCACGACTTGCATGTCGATGAGTATGACAACCGGCAGGAGCCATAGGAGTTGTCTTTATTTTTTGTATGACCTGCGTGTCATTGAGAAACGCCATGTAAATTACTTAACTTTATTGCTAAACGTGTTAGCCATAGTAGTAGAAGTAATAGTTGGCTAGCAACTTCATGGAGACACGATGATGGAGATCATGGTGTCATGCCGGTGACAAGATGATCATGGAGCCCCAAGATGGAGATCAAAGGAGCTATGTGATATTGGCCATATCATGTCACTATTATTTTTTGATTGCATGTGATGTTTATCATGTTTTTGCATCTTGTTTACTTAGAACGACGGTAGTAAATAAGATGATCCCTCATAATAATTTCAAGAAAGTGTTCCCCCTAACTGTGCACCGTTGCGACAGTTCGTTGTTTCGAAGCACCACGTGATGATCGGGTGTGATAGATTCCAACATTCACATACAACGGGTGTAAGACAGATTTACACATGCAAACACTTAGGTTGACTTGACGAGCCTAGCATGTACAGACATGGCCTCGGAACATAGAAGACCGAAAGGTCGAGCATGAGTCGTATAGAAGATACGATCAACATGAAGATGTTCACCGATGTTGACTAGTCCGTCTCACGTGATGATCGGACACGGCCTAGTTAACTCGGATCATGTTATACTTAGATGACTGGAGGGATGTCTATCTAAGTGGGAGTTCATTGAATAATTTGATTAGATGAACTTAATTATCATGAACTTAGTCTAAAATATTTACAATATGTCTTGTAGATCAAATGGCCAACGTTGTCCTCAACTTCAATGCGTTCCTAGAGAAAACCAAGCTGAAATACGATGGCAGCAACTATACGGACTGGGTCTGGAACCTGAGGATCATCCTCATAGCTGCCAAGAAAGATTATGTCCTACAAGCACCGCTAGGTGAAGGACCTGTTCTCCCTGCAGAACAAGACGTTATGAACGCTTGGCAGATGTGTTCCAATGATTACTCCCTCGTTTAGTGCGGCATGCTTTACAGCTTAGAGCCGGGGCTCCAAAAGCGTTTTGAGAGACACGAAGCATATGAGATGTTCGAAGAGCTGAAAATGGTTTTTCAAGCTCATGCCCGGGTCGAGAGATATGAAGTCTCCGACAAGTTCTTTAGCTGTAAGATGGAGGAAAATAGTTCTGTCAATGAGCACATACTCACTATGTCTGGGTTACATAACCGCTTGACTCAGCTGGGAGTTAATCTCCCGGATGACGTGGTCATTGACAGAATCCTCCAGTCGCTTCCACCGAGCTACAAGAGCTTTGTGATGAACTTCAATATGCAGGGGATGGAAAAGACCATTCCTGAAGTATTTGCAATGCTGAAATCAGCAGAGGTAGAAGTCAAAAGGGAACATCAAGTGTTGATGGTGAATAAAACCACTAAGTTCAAGAAAGGCAAGGGTAAGAAAAACTTCAAGAAGGACGGCAAGGGAGTTGCCGCGCCCGGCAAGCAAGCTGCTGGGAAGAAGCCAAAGAATGGACCCAAGCCCGAGACTGAGTGTTTTTATTGCAAGGGAAGTGGTCACTGGAAGCGGAACTGCCCCAAATACTTAGCGGACAAGAAGGCCGGCATCACGAAAGGTATATGTGATATACATGTAATTGATGTGTACCTTACTAGTACTCGTAGTAGCTCTTGGGTATTTGATGCCGGTGCAGTTGCTCACATTTGTAACTCAAAGCAGGAGCTGCGGAGACTAGTGAAGGACGAGGTGACGATGCGCGTCGGGAATGGCTCCAAGGTCGATGTGATCGCCGTCGGCACGCTACCTCTACATTTACCTACGGGATTAGTTTTGAACCTCAATAATTGTTATTTAGTGCCAAGTTTGAGCATGAACATTGTATCAGGATCTCGTTTAATACGAGATGGCTACTCATTTAAATCTGAGAATAATGGTTGTTCTATTTATATGAGAGATATGTTTTATGGTCATGTTCCGCTGGTGAATGGTTTATTCTTAATGAATCTCGAGCGTAATGCTACACATATTCATAGTGTGAATACCAAAAGATGTAAGATTGATAATGATAGTCCCACATACTTGTGGCACTGCCGCCTTGGTCACATAGGTGTCAAACGCATGAAGAAGCTCCATACGGATGGACTTTTAGAGTCTCTTGATTACGAATCATTTGACACGTGCGAACCATGCCTCATGGGTAAAATGACCAAGACTCCGTTCTCAGGAACAATGGAGCGAGCAACCAACTTATTGGAAATCATACATACTGATGCGTGCGGTCCAATGAGTGTTGAGGCTCATGGTGGCTATCATTATGTTCTCACCCTCACTGATGACTTGAGTAGATATGGGTATGTCTATTTAATGAAACACAAGTCTAAGACCTTTGAAAAGTTCAAGGAATTTCAGAGTGAGGTTGAGAATCAACGTGACAAGAAAATCAAGTTCTTGTGATCATATCGTGGAGGACAATACTTGAGTCACGAATTTGGCACACACTTAAGAAAATGTGGAATAGTTTCACAACTGACGCCTCCTGGAACACCTCAGCGTAATGGTGTGTCCAAACGTCATAATCGCACTCTATTATATATGGTGCGATCTATGATGTCTCTTACCGATTTACCACTATCATTTTGGGGCTATGCTTTAGAGACTGCCGCATTCACTTTAAATAGGGCTCCATCGAAATCCGTTGAGACGACACCGTATGAATTATGGTTTGGGAAGAAACCTAAGCTATCGTTTCTAAAATTTTGGGGATGCGATGCTTATGTCAAGAAACTTCAACCTGAAAAGCTCGAACCCAAGTCGGAAAAATGCGTCTTCATAGGATACCCTAAAGAAACTATTGGGTATACCTTCTACCTTAGATCTGAAGGCAAGATCTTTGTTGCCAAGAATGGATCCTTTCTAGAGAAGGAGTTTCTCTCGAAAGAAGTAAGTGGGAGGAAAGTAGAACTTGATGAAGTATTACCTCTTGAATCGGAAAATGGCGCAACTCAAGAAAATTTTCTTGAGGTGCCTGCACCGACTAGAGAGGAAATTAATGATGATGATCATGAAACTTCAGATCAAGTTGCTACTGAACTTCGTAGGTCCACAAGGACACGTTCCGCACCAGAGTGGTACGGCAACCCTGTCTTGGAAATCATGTTGTTAGACAACGGTGAACCTTCGAACTATGAAGAAGCGATGGCGGGCCCGGATTCCGACAAATGGCTAGAAGCCATGAAATCCGAGATAGGATCCATGTATGAAAACGAAGTATGGACTTTGACTGGCTTGCCCGTTGAGTGGCGAGCCATAGAAAATAAATGGATCTTTAAGAAGAAGACAGACGCGGATGGTAATGTGACCATCTATAAAGCTCGGCTTGTCGATAAGGGTTATAGACAAGTTCAAGGGGTTGACTACGATGAGACTTTCTCACCGGTAGCGAAGCTAAAGTCCGTCTGAATCATGTTAGCAATTGCCGCATTCTATGATTATGAGATATGGCAAATGGACGTCAAAACGGCATTCCTTAATGGTTTCCTTAAGGAAGAATTGTATATGATGCAGCCGGAAGGTTTTGTCGATCCCAAGAATGCTGACAAGGTGTGCAAGCTCCAACGCTCGATTTATGGGCTGGTGCAAGCATCTCGGAGTTGGAACATTCGCTTTGATGAGATGATCAAAGCGTTTGGGTTTACGCAGACTTATGGAGAAGCCTACGTTTACAAGAAAGTGAGTGGGAGCTCTGTAGCATTTCTCATATTATATGTAGATGACATACTTTTTATGGGAAATGATATAGAACTCTTGGACAGCATTAAGGCCTACTTGAATAAGAGTTTTTCGATGAAGGACCTTGAAGAAGCTGCATATATATTAGGCATCAAGATCTATAGAGATAGATCAAGACGCCTCATAGGTCTTTCACAAAGCACATACCTTGATAAGATATTGAAGAAGTTCAATATGGATCAGTCTAAGAAGGGGTTCTTGCCTGTGTTGCAAGGTGTGAAATTGAGCTCAGCTCAATGTCCGACCACGACAGAAGATATAGAAGAGATGAGTGTCATCCCCTATGCCTCAGCCATAGGTTCTATTATGTATGCCATGTTGTGTACCAGACATGATGTAAACCTTGCTGTAAGTTTGGTAGGTAGGTACCAAAGTAATCCCGGCAAGGAACACTGGACAGCGGCCAAGAATATCCTGAAGTACCTGAAAAGGACTAAGGAAATGTTTCTCGTTTATGGAGGTGACAAAGAGCTCGTCGTAAAGGGTTACGTCGACGCTAGCTTCGACACAGATCTGGATGACTCTAAGTCACAAACCGGATACGTGTATATTTTGAATGGTGGGGCAGTAAGCTAGTTGTCGGGGGTTGCTGGTCCCTCGCACACCTATGGGGATCGGCGGACCGAGCCCCTTTTGGTTCGGCAGGGGGCGGTGGATGCACAAAGAGCAGATCGAGGCAAACGCACGAGCGAGACGATGAGTTTACCCAGGTTCGGGCCGCACGGATGCGTAAAACCCTACTCCTGCTTTGGTGGTTGTATTGAGTTCTTGCTCGGGAGCGGCGAGTGCTACAGTACACTCAAGCAGCTGGCGAGACCGAGCGTGAGAATGGCTGTCCTCCCCCTCTCTGTTGCGCATGGGCCTCCTTTTATATGTCCAAGGGGTCACCGACATGTGGCAACAGAGGTGAGCGTAAAAATGTAAAAGGGGTGGTAGTTGGCGCCATCGCCAGCTACAGTCACATCCTACCTAACCCTGACGGCAGGGGACAAAGGCATTAAATGCCTGTCTATGTCGCTTAGACGGGGCGGAAAGGGACCGTCAGGGGCGCCACCGTTTGCCACGATGGCTCCTTGTCAGTGTCTGCTTGCCACCGCATGCCCCCGGCTGCACAGCCTCCTGCCACGTACGCCAGGAATGGTCCCAGGGCGACACGTTGGTGGGTGAGCTGGAGCGCGGGCTGCGGGGTAGTAGCTTGCCGCGGCAAGCGCCTTGCCGCGGATGTTGTCTTGTCGCGTCCGGGAGCTTGTCGCTCACCGGGCCTTGTCGGGGCGCGCGGCGCGCCGCAGCGATCTTCTTGAGATGCTTGGGTTGGTCTTCCCGGCAAGCTCCTCTTGTCGGGGTCTTGTCTCCTTCCCGGCAAGCTCCTCTTGTCGGGGCCTTGTCTCTTTCCTGGCAAGCTCCTCTTGCCGGGGTCTTGTCTCCTTCCCGGCAAGCTCCTCTTGCCGGGGCCTTGTTTTGCTCTTGGATACTTTGTTCTTGAATGGCTCCTAAAGGAACCATGGAGGGTCTTGGCGGTCGCCCGGCAAGCCTTGCCGCGGGTCGCTGCGACTGCCCGTGCACAAGTTCGGGATACTAAGGTACCCCTACTTTAGTACACCGACAGGAGCCCCGGGGCCTGGGCCATACACGGTGCCGAGCGCTGTTGGGCCAGGCCCAAAACAGTGCACGGGCACGCGCGGCCTAGGGTACGCCATAACTCACTCCGCATCCACCGCGCCCTCCCCAAACGGCACGCGTCAAACGCGGCATCGTGGGAGAGATCGCAGGCGGTTTTCGAGGTGCCCACTCCCCACAATCACGGGGTGGGGAGAGGCCGCCCCATCCGTCGCCTCAGTTCTGCACGCCTGCCACGCGGCTCCCGTGCACTTGGGATCGCGGACGGCGGAGGCGGGAAACGGGGCCGTCGTGGGTCGAGGCAGCGGGTCGGCCCCAGCTCTCTGCCTTCCCGCGCCTTGATTCGCTGAGCAGGGCGGCCGAGCCCCCACCTCGCTCCTTTATAACGAGCGGGAGGGGAGGACGGAAGCCTACATTCTCCCATCTTCTCCTCCCTTCAGCTCCTGCTCTCCTTCCTCCCATTCGCCATGGAGAAAGGGAACCCCGGTCCTTCATCAGTGGCGGCGAGGGTTGCCGCCAGACAGCGCCTCCCTCCCTTTCCCGCACCCGTGGCGGCGGAGCCAGCCGTAAGGGGAAGAGGGAGGGGGCAAGGTCGTGGACGAGGTCGAGGACGAGGCCGTGGCGCTCGGGGACGAGGTGGACGAGGCGGCGCGTCGGCTTCGCCTCTGCCGGCGGCTCCTCTTCCCGCGGTGGCCCATGCTGGGGACGACCCTTGCGAGTTCTTCATCAGGCTGCGCCGGGCGCCTCGTCGTCGCCTCCGACTCCCATATCCGTTTGCGGAAGTGGTGGAGTTGGACCCGCCCGAGACGCTGAGACTACACATGAGGGGCTGTGGGATCAGCGGCACGCGAGTCCGGGCCGAATTCCCAGCCCCTGGTGTGATGTATCTTGGTCGAGGGTGGAAGACGTTCGCCCGCATCCACAGCTTGACGCCGGGGCTCACCCTCCACTTTAAGTTGGTGGAGGGCGATCTCCTCTCCGTCAAGGTCTTCGGGTGCTTCGGCGTCCGGGCACGGTGCTGCGTGGAGAGCTCCTCCGATAGGGAAGGCTCCTCCTCGAGCGAGAGTGACGAGGAGGGGAGCGACAGCGACGACAAGGGGAGCGGGCGGCAGGATGGCGGGTCCGATTAGGTGTCGGGCGCCGCTCCACGCGGCACCGGCAACCCCATCATCCGTGTCGCCGGCTCCTTGAACTTCCCGGGGCGTCTCCTTAGGCGGCTGGCGTAGGGAGGCTGCGGAAGAGGAAGAGGGGCCGGTGGCAGGGCCGTCAGGTCGGAGTACGATGGCGTGGTGCCCTCAACAGCGTGCTGACGTCCTGCCGCCTCGTCTTCGAGCCCTGCTTCCGGCGCCGCCATCACCGTCCAGCCTTGACGGCCCCCGGGATGTTCTCTTGGTGTCTTCTGGCACCCGTAGTTCGCCTAGGCGCTCCTTTTGCCCTTCTCGCCTCCTTGACCTACCTCCTAAAGAGAGGGACAGGAAAAGGATTACGGGCATCTTATCTTTTTAATTTGTAAGCCCTCGGGCCTTAGTTGCATTTAAAACGTGTAATCCTCTCTTTCATGTTTTTCATCCTCTATGGACTGTACCTGCGTGGAATGTTTTTTTTAATGAAAAGGGGGATGTTTGCCGGGTCAATTGTCTCGCGGGTTGAACCCACGCCAAGGAGCAAATCCTTGGTATCTTTCAGATAGACACTCCTTCCCCGGCAATATGCCCTGCCGTCTTCCCACGCCGCTCGACCTTTCTCACGCTTTTGACGGAGGCAGGGACGAGGCGGGTGCGGCCCCTCGTTTCATCCCCTTTGCTGCCGCGACTACGACCAAAACTTGGCCCTGGGGCCCCAGGGCCCAGAGCTAAGGGAGCACGGTAGCTTCGGGAAGAAACGAGGTTTCGTATTCCCAGTCCATAAGAGAATGCATGAAGAGGGATGAAAGACTTATCTGAGATTGCAGCCCCCGGCAACTCTGGCTTGCCGCGGGTGAACCTTGGTACTTGCAGCCCCCGGCAACACTGGCTTGCCGGGGTCCAGATGCCGGCACGTCCTTCTTCTCCTTTTCGTCCTCAGGCGGTCCGGCAAGGATATGTGAGCCCTGCGAACCAAAGGAAACGAAAGAAAGGCAAAGGGACGCACGCTAGACCTCTAAGTTAGGGGTTAGCTGCAGTTAGGCACTATCAACCCTAACCGAGGACCTGACTCGACCTAGCATGCATGCTATAACTCTGGGCGCCAGCGCTTCATTTACTTGTGCTCAGGGTCTGCACCTGGCTTTGTACAAAGGATTACATGCAACAGCGGCAAGACTTGTACAAAAGGGTGGTTGCCGGACGGGGTCCGACAACCGCGCCTTACGGGTAAAACTTACGAAGAAGCTCGATATTCCAGGAGTTGCTCACTGGTACGCCATCTTCGGTCTCCAGGCAGACAGCGCCAGGCCTAGTGACTCGTTTCACCCGGTAAGGGCCTTCCCACTTCGGCGTCAACTTGTTGGAATTCTTGGCGGACTGAACACGCCGAAATCAAGGTCGCCTTCCTTGAGACTTCTGGCGTTAACTTTGCGGCTATGATAGCGGCGCAAAGCTTGCTGGTAGCGAGCGGCTCGCACAGCAGCCTGAAGACGATCTTCCTCAAGGAGCAGTGCGTCATCTTGCCGCAGCCGCTCTTGCTCAAGCTCATCATAAGTGAGCAATCGAGGTGACCCGTATACGAGTTCCGTGGGGATAACTGCCTCCGCTCCATAGACTAGAGCGAAGGGTGTCTGCCCGGTGGCTCGATTTGGCGTCGTCCTGATCGACCAAAGAACCACCGGCAGCTCCTCGATCCAGTTGCGTCCGCGCTTGTGTAGCCTGTCAAATGTCCTGGTCTTGAGCCCGCGCAGCACTTCAGCATTTGCCCTCTTAGCTTGACCGTTGCTTCTCGGGTGAGCAACAGAAGCGAAGCAGACCTTGGCGCCAAGATCTTGGACGTACTGCATGAAGGTGCGGCTCGTAAATTGTGTACCGTTGTCGGTAATTATCCTGTTAGGGATTCCGAAACGGCAAATAATCGACCTAAAGAATTTGATCGCGGACTGCGCCGTCACCTTCCTCACTGGTTCCACTTCCGGCCACTTTGTGAACTTGTCGATTGCAACGTACAAGTACTCAAAGCCCTCGACTGCTCGGGGGAAGGGGCCGAGGATGTCGAGCCCCCAGACCGAAAATGGCCAGGATAAAGGGATCGTATGGAGAGCTTGAGCTGGCTGGTGTATCTGCTTGGAATGGAACTGGCACGCTTCACACTTGGTTACTTGTGCAGTTGCATCCTAGAGGGCTGTCGGCCAGAAGAAGCCTTGCCGGAATGCTTTTCCGACAAGAGCCGTTGCGCCAATGTGGTGACCACATATGCCTCAATGTATCTCTGCCAACAGCTTCTGTTCATCTTCCCGAGGAATACACTTCAATTTCACACCGTTGAGTCTTCTTCTGCACAGTGTGTTGTCGACAAACTGGTACATACTAGACTGCCGGGCTACTCTTTCCGCTTCTTCTGGTTCCTCGGGAAGCTCTCCTGTCTGGAGGAAACGGACAATCTGCTGCGCCCATGTTGGAGCCTGTGGCTCGACAACAAGGACTAAAGGCACATCTGCGGCTGCGGGAACGTCCGCTTCTACGGCAAGAGCCTGCGACTCTGCCGGAGCTTGACGTTCCCCGACAAGCTTGCCGGGGCAGAGCTTGCCGGGAGTGTCTGCTGCAACGGAACAAACCCTGGGGTTTGCTGGAGTAGACTGCTCCTCAGCACTCTTGGCGTCGATCTTGGGGACCTTCTTGGTGGCGGCTTCGGGGAGCTCTACCGGAAGATAGTCATCAGAAATCAACTTCCTCTTCTTGCTCTGTCCAGTTGATGGTGTTATGGATGGCTGAGTCAGCTTGAGCACAAAGATCCCTGGTTCCACAGGTAACTTAAGTGTTGCGCACTTTGACAGGCCATCGGCAATGTCGTTCTCAGCTCTTGGAACATGTTCCATTTGCAGGCCGTCAAAGCGCTCTTCCAGCTTCCTCACTTCATCAATGTAAGCTTCCATCAACGGACTCTGGTAATCCTTGTTCACTTGGCGGACAACGAGCTGTGAGTCGCCCCTGACAATGAGCTTCTTAATCCCAAGTTCTGCCGCGATCCTGAGACCGGCAAGCAAGCCTTCATACTCTGCAGTATTGTTTGTCGCTTTCTCCTTGGGAAAGTGCATCTGGACTATGTACTTGAGGTGCTCTCCGATGGGTGCGACAAGCAGTACACCAGCACCGGCGCCTTGCAGCGAGAAGGCACCATCAAAGTACATGAGCCACTCTTTGCTTGCTTCCTTGGCGGGGATGCTCGTCTCCGGAATTTCTTCGTCTGGAGTTGGCGTCCACTCTGCTATGAACTCTGCCAATGCTCTACTCTGGATTGTTGATGTACTCTCAAACTTGAGGCCAAAGCTTGACAGTTCTAGTGCCCACTCGACAATCCTGCCTGTTGCTTCTGGATTTTGCAATATCCTCTTCATCGGAAAGCGAGTGACAACTGTGATCTCGTGTGCTTGGAAGTAATGGCGCAGCTTTCTCGAGGCCATGAGAAGGCCGAAAAGCAGCTTCTGCACACCAGAGTACCTTGACCTAGCCCCTGTAAAAGGGAGCTGACAAAGTAAACTGGGCGCTGCACCATTTTCTTCCGTATCTCCTCTTGCATCTGCGCAGATCCTTGCTCGTCGGGACCAGAGCTTGTCGGGGCAGCCCCCTGCTTGTCATTGGATGTGCTTGCCGCGGCCGCTGGCTCGTCGTCGGCCTCCCTTTCCGCTACTAACACAGCACTAACCACTTGATTGGTTGCCGCTATGTACAGCAGCAACTTCTCTTGTGGTTTAGGTGCGACAAGTGTTGGAGTGGAGGACAGGTATCTCTTCAAGTCTTGCAGCGCAGCCTCCGCTTCCGGAGTCCATCTCATTGGACCTGCCCTTTTCAAAATTTTGAAAAAGGGCAGGGCGCACTTAGCAGACCGAGAGATAAACCTGCTAAGAGAAGCTACGCAGCCGGCAAGCTTCCGTACATCCTTGACGCGCTTCGGTGCTTCGATCTACTCAATGGCCCTGATCTTGTCGGGGTTGGCTTCGATTCCCCGCTGAGACACAAAGAACCCGAGAAGCTTGCCGGAAGGAACTCCGAACACACACTTCTCGGGGTTGAGCTTGAGGTTGACCTTGCGCAGATTTGCAAAAGTCTCTTCTAAGTCTTGGATCAGAGTTGTCATGTCTTTGCTTTTGACCACTATATCATCCATGTAAGCTTCTACATTTCTGTGTATCTGTGGCTTCAAAGCGATATGAACTACTCTGGCAAATGTTGAACCAGCATTCTTTAATCCGAAAGGCATCCGTACGAAACAGTACGTGCCACATGGAGTAATGAATGCGGTTTTCTCCTCATCCTCTTCTGCCATGAAGATCTGATGGTATCCTGAATATGCGTCAAGAAATGAAAGCAGATCACATCCGGCCGTGGAGTCAACAATCTGGTCAATGCGCGGCAAGGGAAATGGATCTTTGGGACAAGCTTTATTAACATCAGTGAAGTCAATACAAAGCCTCCACTTCCCGTTTGCCTTGCGCACTACAACCGGATTGGCCAACCACATTGGATGGAGCACTCCTCTGACAAGGCCTGCTGCTTCCAATTTCTTGATTTCTTCTGCTATGAATTCTTGGCGCTCCACCGCCTGCTTCCTGACTTTCTGCTTGACGGGCCGCGCATGAGGACAAACGGCAAGGTGGTGCTCAATTACTTTCCTGGGAACACCGGGGATGTCAGACGGTTGCCATGCAAACACGTCGACATTCGCCCGCAGGAAAGTAACGAGCGCGCTTTCCTATTTAGGGTCAAGCGTGGCACTGATGGTGAAGGTACCACCAGTGCCGTCCTCCTTGGCGGACACCTTCTTGGTAAGTGGTGGAGCTGCCATCGTCTTCTTATTCTTGCTGGTGGAGCTCGATGGTGCGTCCTCGACGGCAGCGCAGCACTCCAAAGAGGTGCGCTTGCCGGAGTAGGCATCAGAGCTCTTGCCGGACTTGGTCTTCTTGCCGGTGGAGCTCGATGGCGCGTCCTCGATGGCAGCACGGCACTCCAAAGAGGCGCGCTTGCCGGAGTGGGCACCAGAGCTCTTACCGGACCTAGTCTTCTTCTTCTCCCCGGGAGCTTCAGCGGCAAGTGCCTCGCGGTCTGTCGCGGCAGCAGCTTCCTGGTAGATCTTGTCGGCGCAGATAAGGGCATCCTTCTTGTCTCCAGGGACAGAGATGACGCTTATCAGACCCGGCATCTTGAGCAGGTTGTATGCATAGTGAGAGGCTGCCATGAACTTGGCGAGTGCGGGACGGCCGAGTATGCCATTGTAGGGCAATGGGGAGTCGGCAACGTTGAAAGTGACCCTCTTAGTCCTGAAGTTCATCTCGTTGCCGAATGTTACCGGCAACGTGACTTTCCCTTTCGGCTTGCTCCTTCCTGGGTTAATTCCTTGGAATGTGCCGGTCTCTTCGAGCTCGCTATCGGGGATCTGGAGTTTCTGGAGCACAGCGGAGGAGATCAGATTTAGGCCGGCCCCGCCGTCAACTAGCATCTTGGTGACTTTGAGGTTGCGGATTGTTGGGGAAACCAACAACGGCAAGCACCCGACCGCAGTTGTGCGATCAGGGTGGTCCTCAATGTCAAAGACGATAGGCATGCTGGACCACCTCAGAAGCTTGCGCGATTCGACAGGTGGCTCTGCCGCATTAACTTCCCGGAGCCACTGTTTGAGTTGGCGGTGGGAAGTATGCAGAGAAGCGCCACCGTCAACACACAAGACTTCTGTAGCCTTCTGAAACTCCTGCTCGCTGTTCTCAACATCATCCATGTCTTCGTCATCGTCATCGTCTTCGTCCTTGTCGCGGCCGCGGGGAGGTCTGTCTCCTTGCCGCTGCTTGGCCTTGAGGCGGCTTCCTCCCGGGCCAGCGTGCTTCTTGCCGGCTTCTCCACCGCCTCCTTGGGCTCTCTCCTTGTCGCGCCGCTCGTACTCAGCTTTTTGTTGCTGGACAAGCTGCTCGACCCTCTTGCAGTTCTGGAGGTCATGGCCCTTGGTGCGGTGGATCTTGCAGTACTGCTTGTCGGAGCTGCCCTGCTTGTCGGCGGCCGCCACAGCTTGGCAGTTGGTGCATGCGGCAACCTCCTTGCCGGAGCTACCAACTTTGGCTTGCTTGGCGGGGCCGTCATCGCCGGACTACTCAACGACTAGTACCTCTTTGCCGCTCTTCTTCCTGTTGTGCCTCCGGTTTTTCCTCGCCGGGGCAGCATCCTCGCTACCAGATCCCCCTGCTCCAGCATCCTCTTCGGGGAGTTTCCTCCCTTCTTCAGCGCGGGCGCACTTGTCGGCCAAGGCGTACAGCTCGCTGACGTCCCTGATCCTGCTCATCGCCATCTCCTCCCGCATCCTGCGATTACGCACGTTCTGATGGAACGCGCTGATAACCGCGGCAGGGTGGATGTCTGGGATGTTGCGCTGCACGCGGCT
Source organism: Triticum monococcum (assembly GCA_034509565.1). Classification (NCBI taxonomy): domain Eukaryota; kingdom Viridiplantae; phylum Streptophyta; class Magnoliopsida; order Poales; family Poaceae; genus Triticum; species Triticum monococcum. Next base: position 151,651,245 of record CM067843.1, on the reverse strand, counting down.
GAATCTCTGGATATACTTGCGCAGGGGTTCTCCTTCCTTCTGGGCAAGCAGGTGAAGGTCACTCTCTTGGCCATGTGGTTTGTGGCCGCCCGTAAAGGCGCCGACAAACTGATGGCACAAATCCGCCCAAGAGGATATGGAGTTGTCCGGCAAGTGCATGAGCCAGGATCTGATCTCGGGCTTGAGCACGAGCGGGAAGTAGTTGGCAAGGACCTTGTCGTCTCGCCCCCTGGCAGCTTGCACCGCAATGGTGTAGATGCTGAGGAACTCCGATGGGTGCGACTTGAAGTCGTACTTCTTCGGCACGTATGGCTTGAAATGCTTCTGGTCGGGCCACTGGACTTGCTGCAGCTCATGGGTGAACGCAGGACAACCTGCCACGTACGGCAAGTTACCTGGCCCTCCGGGTGCATGCACATCAACAGAGGGCCCAGCGCGCAGGTCTGATTGACGCCGCGCTTCCCTTCGGCGCTCGATGCATGTTCGAGCGTCTTCTTGCTGTCTTTCATGAAGAACTTGGTGTTGATCGCGACGAGCTCGCGGATCTGACGACGCGGTGGAGTAGCCGTCAAGGTGGATCCGGTGAGTCGGCGATCTTGGCCTTCGGGGCAGAGAGTGCACAGTGGTTGCACCCTCGCTGGTCTTGTCGCCACCGGCTCGCGCCTGGCTGACTTGCCGCGGCAGCGATGCGCTCGGCTGCCGTGGGTTGTCACCGTTGGCGAAGCCGATGAGGCTCTGGATAGTGGCCCTCCAGTCATCGATCTTCTCTGGTGCTGGAGGGTAGTCTAGGAGCAGCTGGGCACGTGCCAACGCTTCCGCCAGAGTGGTGGGCGGCGGCAGCAAACGGTGCAAGGAGCGAGATATGCTCGGACTTCTAACTGCGTTAGAAGGAGCAACATCTCGTCCAAGCGACCGCGCCGCGCTCGCGCCAACTTGCTGGCGTGCATGCTGGTCCTGAGCACTCCGGGATCCGCCAGCTTGATCTTGGCCCAGCAGACGTATGGTACCGTGGGTACCATGACGCTGCTGGTCCCGTGCTTCCTGGGATGGGCGCGGCACGTGTACGGATGCCGAGGTCTTGGAGTGCGCCCGGTCGTCGTGGGAGCCGACCGCGCCGCCGATGCGCGGCACAGTCTTGTCCTTGGACCTGGCAGCACCATGGGCCCCCTCGTCGGCGCCCACTCATCCGCCGGCGTCTACCCCACCAGCCGTGCGCTCCGGCGATGGTGGGTTCGGCGCAGACGGGGCAGCTGCTTCCGAAGCCTTCTTCTTCGGCGGCATGTTGATGAAGACAATGAAGATTCGGCTCGCGCGAATGCCGGATCAGGTTCGCACAACCTCGACGCACCCCCTACCTGGCACGCCAAAGATGTCGGGGGTTGCTGGTCCCTCGCACACCTATGGGGATCGGCGGAGCGAGCCCCTTTTGGTTCGGCAGGGGGCGGTGGATGCACAAAGAGCAGATCGAGGCGAACGCACGAGCGAGACGATCAGTTTACCCAGGTTCGGGCCGCACGGATGCGTAAAACCCTACTCCTGCTTTGGTGGTTGTATTGAGTTCTTGCTCGGGAGCGGCGAGTGCTACAGTACACTCAAGCAGCTGGCGAGACCGAGCGTGAGAATGGCCGTCCTCCCCCTCTCTGTTGCGCATGGGCCTCCTTTTATATGTCTAAGGGGTCACCAACATGTGGCAACAGAGGTGAGGGTAAAAATGTAAAAGGGGTGGTAGTTGGCGCCACCGCCTGCTACAGTCACATCCTACCTAACCCTGATGGCAGGGGACAAAGGCATTAAATGCCTATCTGTGTCGCTTAGACGGGGCGGAAAGGGACCATCAGGGGCGCCACCGTTTGCCACGATGGCTCGTTGTCAGCGTCTACTTGCCACCGCATGCCCCCGGCTGCACAGCCTCCCGCCACGTACGCCAGGAATGGTCCCAGGGCGACACGTTGGTGGGTGAGCTGGAGCGCGGGCTACGGGGTAGTAGCTTGCCGCGGCAAGCGCCTTGCTGCGGATGTTGTCTTGTCGCGTCCAGGAGCTTGTCGCTCACCGGGCCTTGTCGGGGCACGCGGCGTGCCGCAGCGATCTTCTTGAGATGCTTGGGTTGGTCTTCCCGGCAAGCTCCTCTTGCCGGGGTCTTGTCTCCTTCCCGGCAAGCTCCTCTTGCCGGGGCCTTGTCTCCTTCCCGGCAAGCTCCTCTTGCCGGGGTCTTGTCTCCTTCCCGGCAAGCTCCTCTTGCCGGGGCCTTGTTTTGCTCTTGGATACTTTGTTCTTGAATGGCTCCTAAAGGAACCATGGAGGGTCTTGGCAGTCGCCTGGCAAGCCTTGCCGCGGGTCGCTGCGACTGCCCGTGCACAAGTTCGAGATACTAAGGTACCCCTACTTTAGTACACCGACACTGGTGCAGTTGCAAGCAGAGCGTCGTGGCGGGATCTACATGTGAAGCGGAGTACATGGCAGCCTCGGAGGCAGCGCATGAAGCAATTTGGGTGAAGGAGTTCATCACCGACCTAGGAGTCATACCCAATGCGTCGGGGCCAATCAAACTCTTCTGTGACAACACTGGAGCTATTGCACTTGCCAAGGAGCCCAGGTTTCACAAGTAGATAAGGCACATCAAGCGTCGCTTCAACTCCATTCGTGAAAATGTTCAAGATGGAGACATAGATATTTGTAAAGTACATATGGACCTGAATGTAGCAGATCCGTTGACTAAACCTCTCCCTAGAGCAAAACATGATCAACACCAGAATTCCATGGGTGTTCGATTCATCACAATGAAACTAGATTATTGACTCTTGTGCAAGTGGGGGACTCTTGGAAATATGCCCAAGAGGCAATAATAAAAGCATTATTATTATATTTCCTTGTTCATGATAATTGTCTTTTATTCATGCTATAATTGTGTTATCCGGAAATCGTAATACATGTGTGAATAAATAGACACCAACATGTCCCTAGTAAGCCTCTAGTTGACTAGCTCGTTGATCAACAGATAGTCATGGTTTCCTGATTATGGACATTGGATGTCATTGATAACGAGATCACATCATTAGGAGAATGATGTGATGGACAAGACCCAATCCTAAACATAGCACAAGATCATATAGTTCGTTTGCTAGAGTTTTTCCAATGTCAAGTATCTTTTCCTTAGACCATGAGATCGTGTAACTCCCGGATACCGTAGGAGTGCTTTGGGTGTACCAAACGTCACAACATAATTGGGTGACTATAAAGGTATACTACAGGTATCTCCGAAAGTGTCTGTTGGGTTGACACGAATAAGACTGGGATTTGTCACTCCGTATAACGGAGAGGTATCTCTGGGCCCACTCGGTTATGCATCATCACAATGAGATCAAAGTGACCAAGTGTCTGGTCACGGGATCATGCATTACGGTACGAGTAAAGTGAGTTGCCGGTAACGAGATTGAACGAGGTATTGGGATACCGACGATCGAATCTCGGGCAAGTAACGTACCGATTGACAAAGGGAATTGTATACAGGGTTGCTTGAATCCTCGACATCGTGGTTCATCCGATGAGATCATCGAGGAGCATGTGGGAGCCAACATGGGTATCCATATCCCGTTGTTGGTTATTGACCGGAGAGCCATCTCGGTCATGTCTACATGTCTCCCGAACCCGTAGGGTCTACACACTTAAGGTTCGGTGACGCTAGGGTTGTAGGGATATGAATATGCAGTAACCCGAAAGTTGTTCGGAGTCCCGGATGAGATCCCGGACGTCACGAGGAGTTCCATAATGGTCCGGAGGTAAATAATTATATATAGGAAGTGCTATTTCGGCCATCGGGACAAGTTTCGGGGTCACCGGTATTGTACCGGGACCACCGGAAGGGTCCCGGGGGTCCACCGGGTGGGGCCACCTATCTCGGAGGGCCACATGGGCTTAAGTGGGAGGGGAACCAGCCCCTAGTGGGCTGGTGCGCCCCCCTTGGGCCTTCCCCCTGCGCCTAGGGTTGGGAACCCTAGGGTGGGGGCGCCCCACTTGCCTTGGGGGGCACTCCACCCCCCTTGGCCGCCGCCCCCTTGGGAGATTGGATCTCCAGGGCCGCCACCCCCCCTTGGGGACCCTATATATAGAGGGGGAGGGAGGGCAGCCGCACCCATGCCCCTGGCGCCTCCCTCTCCCCTCCAACACCTCCTCCTCCGTAGAGCTCGGCGAAGCCCTGTCGGAGTACTGCTTCTCCACCACCACCACGCCGTCATGCTGCTGCTGGAGCCATCTTCCTCAACCTCTCCTTCCCCCTTGCTGGATCAAGAAGGAGGAGACGTCACACTGACCGTACGTGTGTTGAACGCGGAGGTGCCGTCCGTTTGGCGCTAGGATCTCCGGTGATTTGGATCACGTCGAGTACGACTCCCTCATCCCCGTTCTTTGAACGCTTCCGCTCGCGATTTACAAGGTATGTAGATGCATCCGATCACTCATTGCTAGATGAACTCATAGATGGATCTTGGTGAAACCGTAGGATAATTTTTGTTTTCTGCAATGTTCCCCAATATCTGGTGCCTGACGCGCCAACTAACGTTGCGGAAAACCGTCAGTACCCTCAATGGGGTTACTAGCGTGTGGTTAGAAGTCTTAAATCAGAGGTCACGCGGTGGTTTTACCCAGGTTCGGGCCTCTAGTGAGGAATAATACCCTAAAACATGCTTGTCATTCTTATTCATTATGGGTATACCTTGTGTGAGGGATTATAAGGGATTGTGTGTAGTTCTACCGAGAGCTGAGTCTATCTGAGAATAGATGGAAATGAGAGCCCCTGCCTCCCCTTATATGGGCTGTTTGATCTAGGCCGCCGCATCATAGACTTGGAGACCAAGATGACCCAGAGACTCTTATCTCTTTCTCCAGGCTCCTTCCTATCGTGAGGTACTTGGTTAGCCTCCTGGGCCCTCAAGCAGGCCTGCAGCCTGGCTCCCTATGGGTGAGCCACACCTAGGGCTGCCTCCCCTCCCCCCACCTATATATATATATAGGCTATTCTGTTACACGTAACAGAATAATATTCTATTACCCTATTTGAACTGATGGTTTCAGACGGTACTGATGATTTTCATCTCACTGAACTCTGAGCTATTTTTCTCTACAGGAGCGCGCACGCCATGGCGTGGGCGAGAAGCGGAAGGAGCAGGGCGCCTCTTGCATTGCGGCCCTTGCACACACGCGGTAGAGTGGCGGTACAAGTCCACACGCAGGCGGCGACGGGAGCATGAGAGAACGCGGGGGAAGCAGAGAAGCACGCGTCCATGGCGGCAGGGGACTTGGCGCAGCAACGGCGAACCGAGCGGAAAAGAGAAGAGCTCGATCATGGCGTACGTCGCTCGGCCGATCAAGATGTACCAGGCGATCCCCTACAGCGCCAGTCGGCTACCGGCGTGCCTGCAACAGTCCGAGCAGGCCGAGGCCGAGGGCGCAGCCGGCCAGGAGGGTGGGCTCGTGGCTCGCCGACACGGTGGCGAGGGGCGACGGCGGGGAGGTGGTGAGAAGGGCGGTGGCAGAGAGCCTGGTGCTGGTGGTGGGGAGGCGCGGGTGCTACCTCAGCCACGTGGTGAAGCGGCTGTTGTAGGGGCTCGGGGTGAACCCCGCCATGCACAAGGTCGCCGACGAGGCCGAGCTCGCTGCAGCGGTGGCCGGGAACGCTGGAGGCGAGGCCGTCGTCGCGCTGCTGGCGGTGTTCGTCGGTGGGAGGAACCTCGGCGGACTCGATCGGCTCATGGTCGTGCACATCTCCGGCGAGCTCGTGCCCATACTCAAGGACGCCGGCACGCTCTGGCTTTGAGTCTCTGACTCTGAGAAAAACCAAAGATGCATACGGGACGGGATACTACAGACATATGAACAACCGTTTGATCATGAGTTAAACTTCTTTTCAATTCTCTTTTTGACTCTTGATGAGATTATGTGAGTTACTACTGCTCGATCTTCAGTCTCTCTTGATTGGGATCAATAATGGAGTACCAGCTTAGCTATAGTTAGGCCTAAATTCTTTTGATTAGGGTAGGAAAAATTAGGAACTATTGTGCCATCTCGTGCCTATTTTCGACCACACGCTTGTAAATACATGGATGAGTGAAGAGGGGTGTACTATTTAGCACTGTATAAATCATGTTCCTTTCATCTTGCACATTAGTTTTCTAGATGCCAATTCATTTTGTCTTTGAAGGTTTCTTCTAGCAGGCTTATGATGTTATCACGAAATGGCACTATGTTGGATATTTGTAATCCATGAAAGGGTGCTTGTTTGTTGCAGCTGATTTCCCTCTCTCTTCTTCTATAGTACTCCTATTTATCATATATTAATTTTAAATTATTCTGAAAATAGAGGACTCGAACTGATCTCCAATTTTTGGGTTTGTACTGAGCGGTTTTCATAGACTAGACTTTACTCTATTTTTTCGGTAAGATTTTCCTCGTAACTTTCCAACGATCTATGGTATCATTGTCCCCGAACTTGCATGATTTATGTAGTTGAAATGAATGTCATTTTTTTAAAAAATAAAATATTTATTTGCAACGGTGTTTTGGACTTCTCTCATTTTACGACCTAAACATTTACCATTTGAATTTTCATATAGGGTTTTCTTTCTGTTTGAGCTTTTTTCACGTCCCGAGCATGGTGCCGGGGCATGGCGCATGTTATAGGGTTTTCTTTTGAACTCCCATTGTAGTAATACATGGACTTATGTGATGATAGGAATTCTTGGACTAGCACACGACGGTAGAGCACACACGATAAACATTCTGAAGTCATCTAAGCTACAACATTTGGGGCGCGGGCAACAACGGCGGCGCTCGCGGCGGCACTCGTACTAATCTATGTGTGTGTTTGTACAGATGAGGTATTTTTTGCATAGAGTAATTTTGAATGGTTCCGAAAAAAGTACTAGACTTCACTTTTTTTGGTATGGCTTTTCCTTGCAACTTTTCAATGGTTTACGGTTTTCATAGTCCTCGAACTTGCATGGATTATATCATTATCATTGAACTGAATGCTATTTTTTGAAAAGAAAATTTTTTGTGTTTTTTTAACTCAATTTTTTTGCTACGATGTTTTGGACTTCTTGCGTTTTTCGACTTCAACTTTTACCATTTAAATTTTCATGGGTTTTTTATTTTGTTTGAGCTTTTTGCCGAACTTATCTGAGACTTCATGTTTGAACATACAACCGATGAGACTAGATCAAACATTTTGATGGAAACAGTAGTTCAAACATTAAAAAGTGCAGAAACGGTAGAAAATTTTAGTTCAGTTACTCTTGCTCAATCACAATCGGGCAGGCCCTGCTCAACACCACCTACCAAGACAGAAACGCTACACCAAACATGTGTTGGACTTACCTAGAGGAAGCTGGCATATAGTGCAAAAGAAATGAGACACGTGACAATGTTATAACCGATTAGACTAGATCAACCACAAAGAAGTGTAGCCATGTTCTTCGCAAACCAAACCAAATCGTCTCAGGTTTCGATTATCTAACATGAACAAAAGAGATCCGGAACACACACGATGTCTGCAAAAGCTTCATCAGCAGCAAACTCACAGCAGGTTCCCACGAGTGTGAATTAACAAGGGTGGCATGGCACCAAGTTACTGCACCAGCTTAATTCCTATGTACTACATACTGTACTTAGCAGTGGTGGTGCCACTAGCGGCGGAGGTGATGTTATCTATGATGCAAAGATAACACTCTCAAGACCTCCTCTTCCTCTTCTTCTTATCCTCGGACTTGGCGCCTGCGTTCTTGAGCTGCAATGGAACACAACACCGTCAGCCATCTCAATGGATCACATCATATAAAAATGAATCGAATTTTAGCAACCATGGGTGGAGGATGAGTAGTCAGCCAAGGTGGCTAGGGTGCTTACCCCGATGATGAGGACACGACGAGGACAATGGCGAAACTGGCGAAGAGGGTGAGTGCGTGCTTGATGTAGCCCATGACGCCGCGGCACGCCCTCTCGATGATCTCCTTCGTGTCATACACCATGTTGAACTTGTGGAGTTCTGATTTTTGAACCTTCCCAATAGTAATACATGTACTGGGCGGTACAAGATTGTTGAGCAGCTGACCCACAGAAACAAAAACACTCCTGGAGTGCACATGCAAAATCATTTACAAAAATAGTAGTAGCAAGAAGCAATAAACAGCCGCACATACACGTGTTTTTGAGAGTGAAACAACGGAGAGGCAAAGGTGTACGCAGCATAAACTTCATCATGTTTTATGATGAGCACATCCACGATGCATCCTGTTTTATGTTAACCAAGTGAAAGTACAGTGCTCATTCTGAAGCATAACCACAAGCACTTGTTTCTATTATATGAAGATGGAAACACAGAGGAAATCGGACTCACCATCAGAAGTAGATGAACTGAAAAGCATACAAAAGATGAACTTGTGCATACAAAAGACAAACTGAATCACCATCTCTGTACTGAACTTATGTATCTATACAATGCAATCCTATTATTATATCTTGTCAAAAATCTCAAATTAAAATTTGAACTTATCGAACATGCACATGGAACGGACAACAATTCACATAAATATTGTGTTACTTCCCTAGATGCTTCTACAATCACGGGAAATACAAGTCTACCCACACCACTATCCCAACCAAAATTGAAACTTGCATTCACAGGTTGTTGTGGAGTTTTCAACTTGTAACAACTAAAACACTTTAGCCGTAGTGTAACATCAAACCTTAAGAAAAAATGCCAGTTCTCATTGGGCATATGAACAATCAATCACCTTCTCTGCATCAATGGAAAATCATAGTTCATTACATGAAATCAAATTAGCAATCAATTTTTGTTGGTGAGAAATAAGAGAGAGGAGATATGAACGGGGAGTTCAACCCCGCTGCTACATCCTCCTCGGCAGAGGCACGCAGCGAGGATGCCACCTCGTTGCTATGCTTACAGGCAAACTGAATGTTGAAGTGCAGCAACAAGTTATTTGCCACATGGACAAAGAATTTTCTTCGGGTTTTATCTTGAACTTGCCTGGAAGTAATACTTGTACTCTAGTCCCAGTGCAAGTATCATGCCTATAATTAGTAAACAAAAAAGATGCAGAATTTACAAATGAAAAGATTAAAATAAAAGTTGAAACAACAGAGAAACTATGAAGCAAATAGCATGAGTGATCTTCTAGTTGAAGCACTATATTTTACTGATTTTTTTTGTCAGTGAACTTTTGTAATTTAGGTACTAGAACTCACTGATGTTATTTACTCTTCATTTTTTGAAGGCATTTTTCAATACATGTTCAATTCTTTTTTAAACACACCCACAGTTGAAATGGATTAGTACATGTGGAAAATATCAGTTTTCATAAGCAAAACTTGCACTGAATTAGTTAAACTCTGAATATGTTCAGAGAACATTAGAGTCTCATGCTACTCTAGGCCACACACCGAACCAAGCTTTTCAACATGATGCATCTTCTCATATGGAATGTATATACGGAACCAAAACAATTTCTTATAACACTTCTTAGCCCATTTGCTTCAAGCTTTAGAAGAAAAACTTTGGGGGGTAGGGAGAACAGAAGATGAATTTCTAAACTACATTTCTCTGCACTGAATTCCTATCGGATGTTGAACTTTCTAACCTGCAGTTGCCCAGAAGCCGTCCCAAATTCTGCTTGGACTAATGTCCGTGTTCCACTTGGACGGCTGCCAGTCACCATGGTGGACGAGCTCATGGCCAAGTGTGGCCAAGGTGACCACCGGGAACTGTAGGTGCTTGTGCAGCAACACATTTTTGCCCGGCTTCTCGACTCCCTGCCCAATTTTCCTGAGAAGCAAGATAGACAAGAGATAAATTCTTCTCTCTTACAGCTGAAAAATTAAACGCATCAAAAAAATCACATTTTTTTATGCTCTCAACCTCCTGCGTATATATTTAAACTGATGGTTTTCTCTCACTGAACATTCTACCTCGCAAGTTTGAACTATGCGAACTTTATTCTAGCCAAACTATTACAAATTTTCTATACAGCAAACTACTGTACAATATAAAACTAATTTTTTTTTAACACACACATTGCACTGATTCATCTTTCCTTTATGAACTGATGATAAAATATATACTGGGCTGCTACACCAGCAGCAAATTCAGGAATACATGACATTTTTTGGATAGCAATCTAACAAGTGTTATAGCAAAGCAGGGAAAAGTACACGTTTTGAACTGCTCATGAACACGCATCAAGCAAAAAGTACAAACCAATTCTGGTTCACTAAAACATGAGTTAATTTTCAATATAGATTCACTAAAACGGCTTCTAATTTTTTTTAAACATCTAGCTTCTTATTTTTTTTACTATTTGAACTCACTTGTTTTTCTGTATTTTAGCAACACAAAATGAAGCAGTAAACGATAGATGGGACGGGGTGAGTACCTGTCGGTGCCGGCAGAGAAGCGCAGTGGTCTTGCCAGCGAACATGGTGCTAACGATGATGTGAATCACGCTAAGTTGGAATGTACTACAGACATTAAAATAGAATAAACAGAGAGCATGTGACCAAATCATGACACCCTTAAGAACCTTAGGCCTAGTTAGATAGATATCACAATGCAATGGTGGTATACAAATAGTGAACATTTTAGTTAATAACGTGAGTGCACCATCAGGGTTCAGTGACCACACCCCCTCTCTTTAACTTACTTTTGTTTCTGAACCACATTCTGGTACGTGTTTCTCAACAATGCAAGATCATTATTCACTTGCAGCTAACAAATTAACCAATGGTTGACTATAATGAAGTGCATATATAGTGAAAAGAATTAAAACGTTGATCAACTTATACTAGATTCTTTTTAAAAAAACTAACATGTACTGTTTTGCTTAGCCTAGGATGGATTGTTAGAATTTCTAAAGGCACTTAATTACCTTCAAAACTACAAGAGTGAAGGATGCCTTTTTCATATTTTATTTATTTATGCTACTCATTCACATAATTTTACAAATGGACCAAACTTGCTGTACAAAGTACTAAACAGATTCATGTAGAAACAATACTACAATATTTGTGAACAAAAGGTCGTACAGAAGTTGTACTGATCCACAGAAAGATTTGGTACTGGCAAGAAAATAAATATGAAATCTATCTTGGAGATTCGACATATGTTCCATTGATTATATTCAATCATGTATGTAATGAAAGAAACAAAATGCAACTCCACAATTTAGTAGTTCATGTAAAAAAACAACCAAGTTAATGTACAGTAACATCATAAGTTCAGAAATAAAATTAAAAAGAGTTTTGTACTATTTTTGCTATAACAACTAAGTTAATGTACGCCATGGGGCTGGACTAGGATAGCGCTGCATATCCTGGAGTGGTGGAGAGGAAGCTCATGTCACTACCAAATCTATCAGGGTACTACAAATTCAAGGAACATAAGTAAAACGAAACTAATTTATTACAAGCACTCCTATGAACAGAACTTAATTTAGAAATTGAGGTGATCATAAACAGTGAAAACAAGAGTTTGCTACTGCTAGATTTCCAATCGTGGAACAACTTCTAGGAACGTGTGGGAGTCAGACAACATGCCTGAACTATGTGTTGATTGGTAGTTGAACTTGCTAGCCATCCACACTAGTACCAGCGGCACAAGACCGCGGTATTTAAGCAAATACCTGATGGCATCAAGAAAACAAGTGACTAAAACATTTAGCAATAAAAGCGATGCTACAGAAAAATTGAACTGATGTTTTTCTGTCATTCCGACAAACCTCTAGCATTTTTTGAACTAATTTTTATCCTAACATTGTAATGTTGGTTTAGGCTTTTGGAATGAGGTGAAAACCTCTAATCTATTTGAACTTTTACTGAACATTCAAAAATGTTTGAACTAATGTGAATCCTTTCACTGAACTACTACTACTACATTTTTTCATGAACCTACCCATGTATACGGATAAGTTCTATTTCTGCTAGGCATTTGCACAATTTTGTGCTAAGCAAAGATAGAAAGAAAACAACTTGGAAATGTTTCCTGCCGCCGCACGTCAACGGGGGTTTGGATATGGATGAAGTGACTGCCCCATTTTTCTTGTACTGAAGCTTGTTTCTTGAAATTTAAGACAATGCAAATATTATCTACAATATGGACATTTAGTATACTCTAAACTATACTCTTTGGCACTTATGAACTAAGGTAATATTCTGTCCACTGAACTAAACAGTGGACAGACCAACAACATAAATCCTCAAGAAATAATCGAGAGAGCTAACAATCTCCAAGGAAGATGCCTATGAATTCGCCATGGAAGGGCCTCCCACTCCCCTGCTCTATCTCCTCCCACTCCCTGCACACACACACACACAGGCAGAGCAGAGAGAGAGGATGAGAGGGAGATGACAGAGCTGGATCGAGGATGGAGCACAGGGTGGCCTGTACGCAGCTTTTTTCTCATGACCGGCTATGGAGCGTGTTGTTGTACTGACGAGGCAAAGGTCCAAATATATGGAGGGACTAGTAAGGGTCTCAGGAATTGACTACATTATTTTAGTTAACTCGATCTTCATCAGTACTAGAATGACTGGACAAGAAGTTTGGATTTGTAACAGCACACACACTAAAGTTACAAATTTTTTTGAACTTTTTTAGGTGATTGCATCAGTACTAATATGATTGGAAAAATATTTCAGATTTGTAGCAGCACACACACGAAACTTACAAAATTTTATGGAAATGCACGAGTTTTGATTTATCAGTACATAGTTTTATGGAAATGCGTGATTTAATTTCTTATAGGCACTATCTAGGCAAAGAACACTCGATATTGAAATTTTTTCCAAGTATGTATTGAACTGATATATTTTTTGTCAATGAATTGTTGTAGTATAGGTACTCACAATATCCAACGAAGTTGATATATGTACATGTTAAAAAGATAATAAAGTTCATGTATATTAATTTTGAGAAGTTCAGAAAGAAACTTTTTTAAAAGTTTGTACTGAAAAGATGTGCAAACATATTTAGTGCTTTTTTAGGAAGGAACTCAATTCAACAAAACATATGCAAACATCTTGGCTTTGAACATCTGTATTTTTATTTTGAGCTTACTTCTCTTGAGATTTGAACTGATTTGTTTTACAGGCACACGAACAACTTCAAATGAGCTGATGTTAGTACATGTAAAAAAGATGACCAAGTGCATGTATATTAACTGGAGAAGTTCAAAAAGGAGCTTCATCTTCACCATACTGACTAGATCAATACTGAAAACCTGAAGTATGAGAGGGAGACCAGCTTAAATTCAAACTACACAAACATAAGCTACAAGCTCCATGTTCCAACTTGTAGATGACTAATTTTAATATCAAATTCCTTAGTCCAACATTAAGATAACACACAAGACCGGTTAGCCAACAAGCTCACAATACCAATTCCGCTGACTTTGTTTACCTCGACACATGTCGGAGACGGGCACGATGAGGTCCCGGTCGCCAACCCGCTTTCGATGTTGATGGTCAGCAGGGACACCACGGCGAGGAGGGAAACCTAGTGCCCAAGCTTGTGGGCGGACGGGTTGGGCGGCGGTAGTGGTGCGGCGCATCGGCGGGACTAGAAGGGGTGGCCGGGGCGCGGGGAGGTGGTGCTGCAGCGCGTCAGCGGTACTAGGAGGGGCGGCGCATCACCGGGAGGTGGTGGCGGGGTGCGTCGGCGGGGGAGGAGACGGCGAGACTGCGGGAGGTGGTGGCGCGGCGCGTCGCCGGGAGGTAGGCGGCTGCACATCGGTGGGATGTGGTGGCAGGGCGCGTCGGCGAGAAGGGGAGGGGGCGGCGCGTCGCTGGGAGGCAGGGGCTGCACATTGGCGGGGGAGGAGACGACGCGTCTGCGGGAGGTGGTGGCGCGGCGCGTCGCCGGGAGGTGAGGGTGAGGCCCGTCAGTGGGAGATGGAGTTGCGGCGCGCCGGTCTCTTTTCAGTGTACCGAAATGCATATCGGGCCCTATAGGGGGCGATGGTAACAGAATATTATTCTGTTACGGGTAACAAAATAGTCCAGCCCTATATATATATGGAGGGAGAGGGGAAACACCACCACGATCCTCAACTGTGCGCGGCACCCCCTCTCCCTCTAGTTCTAGTTTCTCCTCTGTCCATGTCCGTTGTGCTTGGCGAAGCCCTACGGAATAGTTTCACCACCACCATTACAACGCTGGCGTGCTGCCGAAACTCATCTACTACTTCGCCTCTCTTGCTGGATTGAGAAGGTGAGGACGTCATTGAGCTAAACGTGTGTTGAACGCGGAGGTGCCGTACGTTCGGTACTTGATCGAGACAGATTGTGAAGGTGTACGACTACATCAACCACGTTGATAAATGCTTCCGCTTAGCGATCTACAAGGGTATATAGATGATCTCCCCCTCCCGTAGCTATGCATGTCCATGGATAGATCTTGCGTGTGCGTAATTTTTTTTTTATTTTTCATGCAACGTTCCCCAACAAGTACCTCCATTATTTAGAGAAAAAAATTAGTTTGTCCTTCTTCCCATAAGCAATCCTATGAAAGTAACTTGTGTTATTGCCCCCTTTAAAAAGCCAATTTTCACTTGATCTTCTATGCAAATACTCTTCCTTTTCTCCCGAAGATCCACAAATGGCACTTTAAATCTCGTCACATTTAAACAAAATGTTTATGTCAAATTTCTTCACAAGGAAAGAATGCATTGCCGAAGAGACTCACAAACTTGTTTTCTTCAAAAAAGACAAAGGAAATCATATACTAAAGTCAACCGACCCTTATAGGCCATCTTAAAGAAATTAAAAATTACACACATGTCTTTGCGGAATCAACTAGGGGGGCAAGCTCATAGCTCGCGAGCTTAATGAGCGCTCGATAATTTGGCTCGTTAAGATCGTGGCTCGATTCTTAATGAACAGAGCCAATCATCGATTTTATCTCATTAAGCTTAACGAACGAGCTAAATGAGTAGCTCGTTAAGCTCGTTTGTAACAACACAACACATATTTTCATCTCACATGACAGTTTTGTAGGACCTCAGCCATCTATTCAGTTTAATCTACATAGGAGGCAACAAACTAGTGCATTCCCCTTTGTAGTCACCACCTTCCTTCTTAAAAACACATCTAAACACTCAACCTATAGACCGTAAACACATCAGAATCTATTGACAAGCGCTCGCGAGCTTAACGAGCTTCGAACAGAGCAAAGTTTTCTGCTCGTTAATATTAATGAGCTTAACGGGCATGAGCTTAAAGAGCCGAGTCGCTCGTTAATCCACCCATGTTGTTTGAGATGTTTAGGGCGGCATCAAGCTTCACTCATTGTGCACCACTGGAAGTGCAACCTATGCAACAACATTAGAGCCAGATAAACATTGTTGACGCAACATGCAGGAAGTTATCGGTTGGAGCCAGAAGACGTCGTCGATATTGATATGGGAAACTGATAACCCACAAGTATAGGGGATCGTTTGTAGCCTTCTTCGATAAATAAGAGTGTCGAACCGAACGAGGAGCTAAAGATAGAGCAAATATTCCCTCAAATTCTATCGACCACCGATACAACTCTACGCACACTTGACATTTGCTTTACCAAAAATAAGTATGAAACTATTTTGCAAGAATAAAACTACGAATAAATTGCAAGGTAATAAAAATGGATATCTTTTTTCAACAAGAAAGTCATTTGTCCCTAGGTAATCGATAACAAGTACCAATAATCATTCGTGTAATTTTACATGAGGGAGAGGCATGAGCTAACATACTTTCTCTACTTGGATCATATGCACTTATGATTGGACCCCTAGCAAGCATCTGCAAATACTAAAGATCATTAAGGTCGTAAAACCCAACCATAGCATTAAGTATCAAGTCCTATTTACTCCCATACGCCATAACCCACTTATCCGCGTTTAGGCTGTTGTCATCCCCCGCAACACCGACAATAAGCAAACCATGAACATATTGCAACATCCTACAGCGGGGGGCCCCTCCGTTTGCGTGACACAGAGGGCACCGTAGGACAACACCATAAATAAAATATACAATCATACCAACCAAGATCACAATTAACCCACAGGACAAAACATATCTACTCAAACATCATAGGATAATCATAGATCATTGGAAAATAACATATGGAGTTGAGAACCATGTTTAAGTAGAGATTACATCGGGGAGAAGGGGCGTCACACCACTGCATAGAGGGGGAGAAAGTTGGTGTTGACGGTAGTAATACTGTTGATGTAGATCGCTGTCACGGTCCTTGCCCCGGCAGTGTTCCGACGCCACCGGGAGAGAGGGGGAGAGAGCCTCCCTCCTTCTTCTTCCTTGGCCTCCCCCTAGATGGGAGGAGAGTTCCCCCTCTGGTCCATGGTCTCCATGGCAGCGGAGGGGCGGGAGCCCCCCCCCCCCCCCCCGAGATTGGATCTCCCTCTCAGTTATCTTCTGTTTCATGTTTCAGATCTGGCCCTTCACTGTTTCTTTAATTCCTAGAGATCCATAACTCCGATTGCGCTGGAATTTTTACACAATTGTTTCCCATAAATTATATTTATTGCGCCAGAAGAAGGGCCCCATCTGCGTTTCGAGGAGGGCATAAGACACCTAGGCGTGTCAAGGGGTGCCCGGCGCGCCCTGGTGGGTCTTGGGGGCAGTGGGCCCCCGTTTGCTTTGATTTCACCCCCCAAAATCACATATATTCCAAAATAATTCTTCATAATTTTTTATCGCGTTTGGACTTCGTTTGATATGGATTTTCTGTGAAACAAAAAACATGCAACAAGCAGGAACTGACATTGGGCACTAGATCAATATGTTAGTCCAAATAAATCATATAAAATGTTGCCAAAAGTGTATAACAGTTGTATAATATTGGCATGAAGCAATCAAAAATTATAGATACGATGAAGACGTATCAAAAACATATCACCATGCCAAAGAAGACATAACGAAGAGGACTGGATGACAACCCAACTCCGGCTAGACATGGTCGGGGAGGCTGAGGGAGTCCTGGATTAGGGGGTGTCTGGATGGCCGGACTATACCTTCGGCCGGACTCCTGGACTATGAAGATACAAGATTGAAGACTTCGTCCCGTGTCCGGAAGGGACTTTCCTTGGCGTGGAAGGCAAGCTTAGCGATACGGATATGTAAATCTCCTACCATTGTAACCGACTCTGTGTAACCCTAGCCCTCTCCGGTGTCTATATAAACCGGAGAGTTTTAGTCCGTAGGACGAACAACAATCATACCATAGGCTAGCTTCTAGGGTTTAGCCTCTCTGATCTCGTGGTAGATCTACTCTTGTACAACCCATATCATCAATATTAATCAAGCAGGACGTAGGGTTTTACCTCCATTAAGAGGGCCCAAACCTGGGTAAAACATCGTGTCCCCTGCCTCCTATTACCATCCGGCCTAGACGCACAGTTCGGGACCCCCTACCCGAGATCCGCCGGTTTTGACACCGACATTGGTGCTTTCATTGAGAGTTCCTCTGTGTCTTTACTTTTAGGCCCGATGGCTTCTTCGATCATCAACAGCGATGCGATCCAGGGTGAGACTTTTCTCCCCGGACAGATCTTTGTATTCGGCGGCTTTGCACTGCGGGCCAATTCGCTTGGTCATCTGGAGCAGATCGAAAGCTACGCCCCTGGCCATCAGGTCAAATTTGGAAGTTTGAACTACACGGCCGACATCCGCGGAGACTTGATCTTCGACGGATTCGAGCCACAGCCGAGCGCGCTGCACTGTCATGATGGGAATGATTTAGCTCTGCCGCCGAACAGTGCCTTGGAGGCCGCACCTGTGTCCGCTCCGACCCCTAGCTCGGAGCCGATCACACCAACTGAGGATGGGTGGTTAGATACCGCCTCGGGGGCTGCAATCTCTACGGCAATCGAGCCGAACACCAGCCCTATTCTCTGTGAAGCCCGTGACTCCAAGGAGCCGGACTCCTCTCCAGACTCCGAGCCCTCCGCACCCCGACCGATCGAACCCGATTGGGCGCCGATCATGGAGTTCACCGCCACAGACATCTTTCAGCACTCGCCCTTCGGCGATATTCTGAATTCACTAAAGTCTCTCTCTTTGTCAGGAGAGCCCTGGCTGAACTATGGTCAGCAAGGTTGGGATGCGGATGATGAAGAAATTCAAAGCCCACCCACCACCCACTTCGTAGCCACTGTCGATGATTTAACCGACATGCTCGACTTCGACTCCGAACACAACGACGGTATGGACGCCGATGCAGGAGACGATCAAGAACCAGCGCCTATAGGGCACTGGAAAGCCACCTCGTCGTATGATCTATACATGGTGGACATCCCAAAAGAAGGCAATGGCGATGGAACAGCGGAGGATGACCCCTCTAAGAAGCAGCCTAAGCGCCGGCATCAGC
Organism: Triticum monococcum; assembly: GCA_034509565.1. Classification (NCBI taxonomy): domain Eukaryota; kingdom Viridiplantae; phylum Streptophyta; class Magnoliopsida; order Poales; family Poaceae; genus Triticum; species Triticum monococcum. Next base: position 151,632,821 of record CM067843.1, on the reverse strand, counting down.
GGCGCTGCTCTAAATCCCGCCAAAAAAAACGGTGATTCCGGCACGGGAGATAATAACACCCCGGACAGTGCCGAAGACAACCACCTCCAGCAAGATTCAGCACATGAGGATAGAGAAGCCAGCCCTCATGAGAGAGCGGCAGACAGAGAGGTCGAGGACGATAATTATATGCCTCCCTCCGAAGACGAGGCAAGCCTCGACGATGATGAATTTGTCGTGCCAGAGGATCCCGTCGAACAAGAGTGTTTCAAATGCAGGCTTATGGCCACGGCGAGCAACCTCAAGAAAAAACAGCAACAGCTTAGAGCTGATCAAGATTTGCTAGCCAACAGATGGACTGAAGTCCTTGCGACCGAAGAATATGAACTCGAACGCCCCTCCAAGAGCTACCCAAAGAGCAGGTTGCTACCCCAATTAGAGGAGGAAGCACCTAAACCTACATCACCAGCGCATGATGCGGCCGACCGGCCACCCCGTGGCCGCGACAGAGAGGCCTCTCGGCCCTTCACTCAAGCCGCACCCCGATGCCGCTCAAAAAACACCAAGGCATGGGAAAATGCGCCAGACCTGTGAGACATATTGGAGGACAAGGCAAGGCAAACAAGATCGATCTACGGATCACGTGGGCGCCCCACGGCACGAGATGGTACTCGTCACGCCGGATACAGTAAATCCAGCCGGGCCGAACACAGTAGACAAAGCTCGTTTGAGCTGCGTCGTGATATAGCCCAATACAGAGGCACCGCATACCCACTATGCTTCACAGATGAAGTAATGGATCATCAAATCCCTGAGGGTTTCAAACCCGGGAACATCTAATCATACGATGGCACAACAGATCCTGCGGTATGGATCGAGGACTATCTCCTTCACATCCACATGGCCCGCGGTGATGACCTACACGCCATTAAATACCTCCCACTCAAGCTTAAAGGACCAGCTCGGCATTGGCTTAACAGCTTGCCAGCAGAATCAATTGGTTGTTGGGAGGACCTGGAAGCCGCATTCCTCGACAATTTCCAGGGCACTTATGTGCGACCACCAGACGCCGATGACCTAAGCCACATAATTCAGCAGCCAAAGGAATCGGCCAGACAATTCTGGACACGGTTCCTAACCAAGAAAAATCAAATCGTCGGTTGTCCGGACGCAGAGGCCCTAGCAGCCTTCAAGCATAACATCTGCGACGAGTGGCTTGCACAGCACCTAGGACAGGAAAAGCCGAAATCCATGGCAGCCCTCATGACACTTATGACCCACTTTTGTGCAGGAGAAGACAGCTGGCTAGCTCGCAGCAATAACATGACCAAGAGCCCTGGTAATTCGAATACCAAGGACAGCAGTGGCAGGTCGCGTCGCAACAAGCAAAAGCGCCGCATTAACGGCGACAATGCTGAGGATACGACAGTTAATGCCGGATTCAAAGGCTCTAAACCCGGTCAGCGGAAAAAGCCATTCAAAAGAAATACTCCGGGCCCGTCCAGTTTGGACCGAATACTCGACTGCTCATGCCAGATACATGGCACCGCCGAAAAACCAGCCAATCACACCAATAGGGATTGGTGGGTGTTCAAGCAGGCAGGCAAGTTAAATGCCGAAAGCAGAGATAAGGGGCTGCATAGCGATGACGAGGAGGAGCCCCGGCTGCCGAACAAAAGTGGACAGAAAGGGTTTTCTCCCACAAGTGCGGACGGTGAACATGATATACGCAACCCACGTCCCCAAGAGGGAGCGGAAGCGTGTGCTAAGGGACGTATATGCGATGGAGCCAGTCGCCCCAAAGTTCAACCCATGGTCTTCCTGCCCGATCACTTTTGATCAAAGGGACCTGTAACGCCCTCGATGCGGCTATATCTCCAACGTGTCGAGGCACGACTTAGAGGCATAACCGCATTGAAAGCAATGTCGCAAGTGAGGTAATCTTCACACAACCCATGTAATACAATAGGGGAAAAGGTACATAGTTGGCTTACAATCGCCACTTCACACAATTACATGAATAAAGCATTACATCATCTAGATACAATCAAGGCCCGACTATGGAACCAAAATAAAAGAAGAACCCCAAATGCGACAAAGGTCCCCGATCGACCCCAACTGGGCTCCACTACTGATCAACTAGAACGAAACAACACAAAGGACAAGGTCTTCAACGAGCTCCTCCTGAGCTGGGTTGCGTCATCTGCACGGACTCATCGGCACCTGCAAACTGGTTTGGAAGTATCTGTTAGCCACGGGGACTCAGCAATCTCGCACCCTCGCAATCAAGACTATTTAATCTTATGGGTAAGGTAAAGGTATGAGGTGGAGCTGCAGCAAGCGACTAGCATATATGGTGGCTAACATACGCAAATGAGAGCGAGAAGAGAAGGCAAAGCATGGTCAATAAAAGTATGATCAAGAAGTGATCCCATAACAACCTACGTCAAGCATAACTCCAACAACCGTGTTCACTCCCCGGACTCCGCCGGAAAGAGACCATCACGGTTACACATGCGGTTGATTCATTTTAATTAAGGTCGACTTCAGGTTCCCTATAATCGGACATTAACAAATTCCCATCTGCCCATAACCGCGGGCACGGCTTTCGAAAGTTCAAATCCCTGCAGGGGTGTCCCACCTTAGCCCATCACAAGCTCTCACGGTCAACGAAGGAATAGACCTCCTCCCGAGACGTTCCGATCAGACTCGGTATCCCGGTACAACAAGACATTTCGACAGGGTAAAACTAAACCAGCAACACCACCCAGATGTGCCGACAAATCCCGATAGGAGCTGCACATATCTCGTTCTCAGGGCACACCGGATGAGCAAGACGTCGGGTAAGCCAGCCCAGAGTTGCCCCTGGTAGCCTCGGACATCGCTCAGTTGGACCAACACTCAGAGGAGCACTGGCCCGGGGGTTTAAAATAATGATAACTCTTGGGCGCGCGACCCCCAAGGGAAAAGGAAAGGCTAGGTGGCGAATGGTAAAACCAATGTTGGGCATTGCTGGAAGAGCTTTACTTAAGGCGAACTGTCAAGGGGTTCCCATAATAGCCCAACCGTGTAAGGAACGCAAAATCCGGGAACATAACACCGATATGACGGAAACTAGGGCGGCAAGAGTGGAACAAAACACCAGGCATAAGGCCGAGCCTTCCACCCTTTACCAAGTATATAGATGCATTAATTAAATAAGATATATTGTGATATCCCAACAAGTAAACATGTTCCAACAAGGAACAACATCTCCATGTTCCGACAAGGAACAAACTTCAATCTTCACCTGCAACTAACAACGCTATAAGAGGGGCTGAGCAAAGCGGTAACATAGCCAAACAACGGTTTGCTAGGACAAGGTGGGTTAGAGGCTTGGTTCAACAATATGGGAGGCAGGATAAGCAAGTGGTAGGTATCGCAGCATAGGCATAGCAAAAGAGCGAGCAACTAAGCAAGCAAAGATAGAAGTGATTTCGAGGGTATGATCATCTTGCCTGAAATCCCACAAGGAAGAAGAACGAGTCCATGAAGAAGACAAACGGACGTAGACGAACGGTTCCTCACCAACGCGACGTTAACGGAACCAAACCGAAGAAGCAAACACCGGAAAGAAGCACACAACATAGTAAACAACCATCACATAACATGGCATGATGCGCAAAACAATTATGATGCATGTCCGGTTTAATGAAGCATGGCATGGCAAAGTGCACAAACAAACCTACAAATTTAAGTGGAGCACAATATGCAAATCCGTTGCATATTGACGAAACACCACGTCAATTATTTAGTTCTCTCTCGTTTATGTACCCAACAATATTAAATGTTGTTAAACATGGCAAGAGGGTGAAGCAAAGGAAACTACCTATCTAGGCAAGTTTAAATGAGGCCGGAAGCAACGAACAACAATTCCGGAAACTCCTCATGAGCATATTATAGATTTGGTACTGTTCTGCCCTAAACACAATTTTAGAGTTGTTTAACATGCAAATAAAGGTCACCATGTTAATCTAGGCATTTTTCTACCCCATTTACATATAAAGTTTATTAAAAACCGAGTTACGGTTATTTAGTTATGAATTAAACCATTTTAGCATGGCATAGAGCAAAATTAATCAAACAACATTTTAAACATGGATGGAAATGACATATTATGAAACTAGATGCAATTCTAAGCATATTTCATATATAAAGTTTTTCCATATGATGCACGGATTGAGAGTTATTATATGCATGAAGTATAGGGTCCAATCTGAAAATATGTAGTGCATTGGTAATTAGGAAAATCGCAGAACGGGAAAAAAACCCAATATGGGCCGAATCTGCTGGCTGGTCCAACAGGTAAGGGGAAAAAAGGGTGCTGGGATGTGGGTGGCCACACCCATGGGCTTCGGCCCGGTCAAAGGAGCAGGCTGCAGAGGGGTGCTGGCGCGCTAGGCCTTGTGCAAGGAGGCCCAGGCGCGGGCGTCGTGGAGGTCATCAGGAGCCGATGCAGGCCGAGGCGAGGCCGGCCCGTGCGAGCGATGCGGTCAACACGTCGAGTGGAGCGGGCGCTCGCTTTCGATCCAGAGGAAGCAGGGCGTGGCGCTGTTCTTCCTCGCGACAGAGGCAGCAGAGACATGGCGAAGATGCAACGGATGGGGTGCGGCTTGCTGGGACTTGGGCGGCTCGATGAAGAGGAGCAGTAGCAGACATGGCGGCACTGCGGACTCCGGCGGCGCAGGGGCGTCGAGGCACTGGGCGACGAGCTACTCGTGCTCGATGCAGACAGCGGCAGCCAGGGGCGCAAAGGGGGCCGGCGCCGATGGACTTGGCAAGGGCCGGAGGTGAGGCGGATCCGGGCGATGGCGCGGCAGAGCAGGCACGAGGGCGTTCTCAGTGGTGGCGCTGATTAAGACAGCGACGAGGCATCGCAGGGCATCCACGGCGGCGGGGTCTTCCTCGGCAGCGGCGAGGAAGATGCAGGGAGCGGGCGCCTCGGGCGCCATGGGAGCAGAGGAGGCTGGGGAAGGTGGGATCTACTGCTCCGGCGAGGGAGCTGCATCTGCAGGAGGGCAGGAGGCTTCGGCGCCGGGCATCCACGAGCTCGGGTGGCCTCCTGGACTCCTGGCTAGGCGACGACGACGGCAAGGCCGAGCAGGGTCCGGTCTCGGGAGTAGCTCATCCGCCTAGTTGACGAGGAGAGCGAGGAGGGTTGGATCGAGGGGCTTGGGTGGAGTCCGGTTGGGTGGCGCTGAAGTTGAGGAAGGTGGTCGGAGGCAGGATGGAATGGATTGGATCGGGGGAAAGGAAGCTGGTTAGTGGAAGGATCCCGAGGGGGATTTGGTGGAATGGCGGCGGCTGGGAGGATGGGACATCTCTCCTCAGATTTAGGGTTGGACTATATATACATTAAGTGGATTAGGTTAGGGGCTACCTCATCCCTACGATCGTAATCGGACGATCGCGGATAAAATAGTTAGGGAGCCCAAATAAGAAAATGATGATGTTTTGTAGATGTTTGGGGATGATCCAGACACAACGGTGGTGACAGCCGGGTCGGGTCTTGGGAAGTTTCAGACACGCACGCGAGGAGTCGGTTGGAACTTGTGGGCTGTGCAGAAGGGCTCGAGCTGAGAGAAGAGAAGAGAGAGAGGCCCGGCGACTGTTTCCGGAGACCGAAAACGTCCGACGTTAGACCGGCTATACTGCCGCTATAGTTATCCGTTGGGGCGTCAAACAGACTCCGAATGCGATGAAACTTGGCAGGCGGTCTACTGACAACAAAACAACACCGCACGCCAACTTTCAACTCATTCCGAGAACATTTTTCGATCACTTATAAAATAATATTCGGACGTGCCGCGGGCGCGTGCAAGTGTGTCTGGATTCAGAACAGACAACGGAAGGAACAGGGAGAAACCGGACGGATGCAACTTTTGAAAACATGATGATGCAATGCACATGATGACATGATGAAATGCAACACGCAAGCAAATGACATGGCAACGATAGAGAATAACTGGGAGACACGTGGCGCATCGGTCTCGGGGCGTTAAAACACTCCACCGCTACGAGAGGATCTCGTCCCGAGATCTAGAATGGCACCGGAGGGAAAACGGAAGAGACAGAGAAGAGGTAAAACTAAGTTGCTTCTTTGACAAATGAGTGAAACCAAAGAACCTTGAAAAGTTACACCATTTTGAGAAAAGAGTGCAACAGAGATAAATGAAGTTGAAAGCACTCCGATAGGGAAGAGGAAACAAGGAATTATAAATTCGTACAGCACTCCAGTTGAAAAGAAAAATAATTGAATAAAAACTTGATAAGGTGATAGAACTTGAAAAGAAGGCACGACACTCCGGTTAAATGAATAAGAAAGAAAGGAACAAGGTCCTGACAAAAACAAAAGGAAAGGTTCAAGATAGCAACATCACAATGACTCTGGAACAAAGAATAGAAGATGGATAATTGCAATAGGAGAATTGAGAAGAAAATGCCAACTTCTGCCACAAAAGAGCTTGAAGAGGCATCTTCAGGGGAAGGGTCGAACGGAATTGTTGGAAAACCAACAATGAGAAGAATAAGCTTGATATGGTCTTATGGAATACATCCCAAATTATGAGGTGACAACCTGCCACTCACGTGAAGAAGAATTGGATTGATATCAAAAAGGAGACGAGAAACTAATTTCACCGGGAAGGATAGATTAAGAATTTGGATCATATATTATCACCATTAGTAGCATTAATCCTTGGGAAAAAACTCTAGGTGAAATATAACTCCAGATAACTCCAACGAATAGGTTGATGGATTTAAAATATCTCATTCTTAACAATACGTGAATCATGAAACATGAGCTGCAATTATCAAGAATGACATAATACCACCTCCAATGATACGGTAGAAGGAATTGCACTCCTGATTGCAAGATGAAGAATGCTTGAGCTCCTCTGAAAAGAATCTCGACGAATCCTTCGACAAGGAATTAAATCTTTGATGGACCAACATGTAGAGCCTCCATGAAGAACTTCGGTAATAAAGAATGATCAAACGAAATGAAGGATGAAAACAATAAGGTTGAAGCCTTGCAATGATAAGATGGATCTTCATGATGATGAAAGTTTGGAACTCCGGGAAAGAGAAAAGATGAACCAATTGAAACCGAGAATTTGATGAACCTCCTGAATAATTGAATTTACTCGATGAAACAAGAATAAGAATTACATTATGCTTATCCTTCACCAATTTAAATTGATGACAAGCAACGGATTTGGCATACTACTTATTCTCATAGAAAGGATTAAGATAGATATGGAGCAAACTTGAGAAGGTCTTCAACGAACCACCGGAAGGATGAAACAACAAAAGAATTAATATGATAAATGAAGGAAGACAAAAATCTTGGAAGAACCATCGTAAGAATTGAAAATGAATGAAGAAGAAAAATAAAGAAACACCGGGAAGAATTATCAAATGCACAAAGGTGCTTGAGGGAAATTAGATCCACGAGAACGAAGAGATCACGAGCTGATTAGAGAAAACTTGAATCATGCACCGGTAAGATTAGAGAATGATAACTGACAGCTGAGGATAAATAAACCTAAATTGATGGACTCCGGATAACAAATTTAGAAGACTCTTGCATTGCTCCGGATGGGTGAAAAGAATTCTCACAATCAAAAACAATTGTGAGAGGATGGCAACAAGCTAGAATGACGATTCTCTGAGAGAACGGATAAAATATGAGGTAAAACTCTTCTTCGGTCTTCAAAATATGAGAATGACGATGAGAAACACCATCAAGAGTCGTTTAGGCACTCCGGAAGAATCAAAAGCGAAGAGATTGAGTCAACGATGAAAAGAATTTGAAAGATCTTGGATAAAAACATTTGACTAATGATAAATCATTCTTATGTCAAGCTTCGAAAAGAAATTTGAGGATATCTCCGGGAAAATAAGAAGAGTCAGGTAAGATCCTGGAAAAAGACCTGTGGGTTAGGTCCCACTCAAAAGAAAACACCGTTGAAGTGATTTAAAATAGAGAAAGCACTGGTTGAATTAAATGGCTTGACTGAGATAACAATCTCGAAAGAGCTTGAAAGGATTGAGAATGGAAACGAATCTTCTGAGATATCTTGAGCACTTTGGAACAATTGAATAGCAGAAATGAATGGTAAAGAGGTGCACCGGTAAGGAAAAAAATATTTGAAACGAGGAAAAAGTATGATCCACAAAACTTGACTTGAATCCATCGGAGAAGAAAATAAGTGATTAGAGACGAACTTGAAGCTCCGTTAGAATCCTTATGAGAATCACCAGATAAGAATATTGATAGAAAAGAATGGAGAGACTTCACATCAATAAGAAGGATACTCGGTTAAGATATCTTAATCCTTGGAGAAAACAAAGGGAGGGAGGGTGGGAAAAACAAAGGCAACTTGGAGACGGATGAAACAAACACCGTTGAGAAGAAGTGATAATTGATCTTGCGGAAGTTGAAATGAACGGATCCACTTGAGGAGAGACACACCGGTTGAAAAGAATTAACATGACAATCTCGATTATCATGAAGGATTGGTATTCACATCAAAGTATGAGAACACCACTTATACAAGGTATGGAATCAACATTTGACTTCGAAGCAACTCGAATACCACATCTCAAGACAAAACAAAGGATTGGCTTGCGGAATAAGCCAGAACAAATATATGATAGAGATTTCGTCCGAAGTTTTCGTGGTGGGGCCTACACGGGCTCAATCGTACAGCACCATCATGTACAAGGCAGTGCACATGACATACGAAGCGTCCCCGAGTCGGCATAGCCAAGGACTCTTTAAGACACAACAAGACCACTGTAAAACCGACCGTGAATAGGCGGACCACTAGACGTCGAACCCCAATTTCATATCATACATCTATCGGAAAGGTATCCTAAGAGCTACTTGAATTCCCACTTATGAAACTCCCAAAACTTTCCGGTTATGCAATCAGGTGTTGGGGATACAGGGGAAGCATAATATCTCACCCAAAACTAGCAAATCCTACATCCAGTTGTATCCATCCTTCAACACATAACCAAGAAACCTTCGGAAATCGTCTACCTCAACCTTCGAAAAGCATCCGTTATACAAGTTATGGTGATACTCCCGAACTCCCGCCCCAGTACTAGGTGGCGTCGAGGTTATCTCACCAATGAACTGCATAAAAGAGATTTTTGATGTCGGCGTACTAGACTCAGGTATTCCAAAACTGCAACGATAAAATTATGATGACAACACCTCAGAGCTCAACTCCCCGGGACACTTCCACAAAACCCCTGACGGGAGGCACCAAGACAATGTTCTCATCATAAAACCATCGAAACGATTCCAAGATACCCGCGTGATCCTAAAAAAAATTAGTGAAATTTGAGAAGAGAAGAGTCAAAACTCTACGTCAGGATGCCTTACCGGAGCGATGAGGAGACTGGGAAGTAAAAAAGAATTCCTAAACTCTCCGATATATAATTCCTAAATGACTCAAAACATTTTTCTAGACACAACTCGGCTGCTAAAAACGATCAATCAATGGGGGCTCCTAAGGTCGGGGAAGGCTCTGATTACCAACTTGTAACGCCCTCGATGCGGCTATATCTCCCACGTGTCGAGGCACGACTTAGAGGCATAACCGCATTGAAAGCAATGTCGCAAGTGAGGTAATCTTCACACAACCCATGTAATACAATAGGGGAAAAGGTACATAGTTGGCTTACAATCGCCACTTCACACAATTACATGAATAAAGCATTACATCATCCAGATACAATCAAGGCCCGACTACGGAACCAAAATAAAAGAAGAACCCCAAATGCGACAAAGGTCCCCGATCGACCCCAACTGGGCTCCACTACTGATCAACTAGAACGAAACAACACAAAGGACAAGGTCTTCAACGAGCTCCTCCTGAGCTGGGTTGCGTCATCTGCACGGACTCATCGGCACCTGCAAACTGGTTTGGAAGTATCTGTGAGCCACGGGGACTCAGCAATCTCGCACCCTCGCGATCAAGACTATTTAAGCTTATGGGTAAGGTAAAGGTATGAGGTGGAGCTGCAGCAAGCGACTAGCATATATGGTGGCTAACATACGCAAATGAGAGCGAGAAGAGAAGGCAAAGCACGGTCGATAAAAGTATGATCAAGAAGTGATCCCATAACAACCTACGTCAAGAATAACTCCAACAACCGTGTTCACTTCCCGGACTCCGCCGGAAAGAGACCATCACGGTTACACACGCAGTTGATTCATTTTAATTAAGGTCGACTTCAGGTTCTCTACAACCGGATGTTAACAAATTCCCATCTGCCCATAACCGCGGGCACGGCTTTCGAAAGTTCAAATCCCTGCAGGGGTGTCCCAACTTAGCCCATCACAAGCTCTCACGGTCAACGAAGGAATAGACCTCCTCCTGAGACGTTCCGATCAGACTCGGTATCCCGGTCCAACAAGACATTTCGACAGGGTAAAACTAAACCAGCAACACCACCCAGATGTGCCGACAAATCCCGATAGGAGCTGCACATATCTCGTTCTCAGGGCACACCGGATGAGCAAGACGTCGGGTAAGCCAGCCCAGAGTTGCCCCTGGTAGCCTCGGACATCGCTCAGTTGGACCAACACTCAAAGGAGCATTGGCCCGGGGGTTTAAAATAATGATAACCCTTGGGCGCGCGACCCCCAAGGGAAAAGAAAAGGCTAGGTGACGAATGGTAAAACCAATGTTGGGCATTGCTGGAAGAGCTTTACTTAAGGCGAACTGTCAAGGGGTTCCCATAATAGCCCAACCGTGTAAGGAACGCAAAATCCGGGAACATAACACCGATATGACGGAAACTAGGGCGGCAAGAGTGGAACAAAACACCAGGCATAAGGCCGAGCCTTCCACCCTTTACCAAGTATATAGATGCATTAATTAAATAAGATATATTGTGATATCCCAACAAGTAAACATGTTCCAACAAGGAACAACATCTCCATGTTCCGACAAGGAACAAACTTCAATCTTCACCTGCAACTAACAACGCTATAAGAGGGGCTGAGCAAAGCGGTAACATAGCCAAACAATGGTTTGCTAGGACAAGGTGGGTTAGAGGCTTGGTTCAACAATATGGGAGGCAGGATAAGCAAGTGGTAGGTATCGCAGCATAGGCATAGCAAAAGAGCGAGCAACTAAGCAAGCAAAGATAGAAGTGATTTTGAGGGTATGATCATCTTGCCTGAAATCCCGCAAGGAAGAAGAACGAGTCCATGAAGAAGACAAATGGACGTAGACGAACGGTTCCTCACCAACGCGACGTTAACGGAACCAAACCGAAGAAGCAAACACCGGAAAGAAGCACACAACATAGTAAACAACCATCACATAACATGGCATGATGCGCAAAACAATTATGATGCATGTCCGGTTTAATGAAGCATGGCATGGCAAAGTGCACAAACAAACCTACAAATTTAAGTGGAGCACAATATGCAAATCCGTTGCATATTGACGAAACACCACGTCAATTATTTAGTTCTCTCTTGTTTATGTACCCAACAATATTAAATGTTGTTAAACATGGCAAGAGGGTGAAGCAAAGGAAACTACCTATCTAGGCAAGTTTAAATGAGGCCGGAAGCAACGAACAACAATTCCGGAAACTCCTCATGAGCATATTATAGATTTGGTACTGTTCTGCCCTAAACACAATTTTAGAGTTGTTTAACATGCAAATAAAGGTCACCATGTTAAGCTAGGCATTTTTCTACCCCATTTACATATAAAGTTTATTAAAAACCGAGTTACGGTTATTTAGTTATGAATTAAATCATTTTAGCATGGCATAGAGCAAAATTAATCAAACAACATTTTAAACATGGATGGAAATGACATATTATGAAACTAGATGCAATTCTAAGCATATTTCATATATAAAGTTTTTCCATATGATGCACGGATTGAGAGTTATTATATGCATGAAGTATAGGGTCCAATCTGAAAATATGTAGTGCACTCGTAATTAGGAAAATCGCAGAACGGGAAAAAAACCCAATATGGGCCGAATCTGCTGGCTGGTCCAACAGGTAAGGGGAAAAAAGGGTGTTGGGATGTGGGTGGCCACACCCATGGGCTTTGGCCCGGTCAAAGGAGCAGGCTGCAGAGGGGTGCTGGCGCGCTGGGCCTTGCGCAAGGAGGCCCAGGCGCGGGCGTCGTGGAGGTCATCGGGAGCCGATGCAGGCTGAGGCGAGGCCGGCCCGTGCGAGCGATGCGGTCAACACGTCGAGTGGAGCGGGCGCTCGCTTTCGATCCAGAGGAAGCAGGGCGTGGCGCTGTTCTTCCTCGCGACAGAGGCAGCAGAGACATGGCGAAGATGCAACGGATGGGGTGCGGCTTGCTGGGACTTGGGCGGCTCGATGAAGAGGAGCAGTAGCAGACATGGCGGCACTGCGGACTCCGGCGGCGCAGGGGCGTCAAGGCACTGGGCGACGAGCTACTCGTGCTCGATGCAGACAGCGGCAGCCAGGGGCGCAAAGGGGGCCGGCGCCGATGGACTTGGCAAGGGCGGGAGGTGAGGCGGATCCGGGCGATGGCGCGGCGGAGCAGGCACGAGGGCGTTCTCAGTGGTGGCGCTGATTAAGACAGCGATGAGGCATCGCAGGGCATCCACGGCGGCGGGGTCTTCCTCGGCAGCGACGAGGAAGATGCAGGGAGCGGGCGCCTCGGGCGCCATGGGAGCAGAGGAGGCTGGGGAAGGTGGGATCTACTGCTCCGGCGAGGGTGCTGCATCTGCAGGAGGGCAGGAGGCTTCGGCGCTGGGCATCCACGAGCTCGGGTGGCCTCCTGGACTCCTGGCTAGGCGACGACGACGGCAAGGCCGAGCAGGGTCCGGTCTCGGGAGTAGCTCATCCGCCTGGTTGACGAGGAGAGCGAGGAGGGTTGGATCGAGGGGCTTGGGTGGAGTCCGGTTGGGTGGCACTGAAGTTGAGGAAGGTGGTCAGAGGCAGGATGGAATGGATTGGATCGGGGGAAAGGAAGGTGGTTGGTGGAAGGATCCCGAGGGGGGTTTGGTGGAATGGCGGCGGCTGGGAGGATGGGACGTCTCTCCTCAGATTTAGGGTTGGACTATATATACATTAAGTGGATTAGGTTAGGGGCTACCTCATCCCTACGATCGTAATCGGACGATCGCGAATAAAATAGTTAGGGAGCCCAAATAAGAAAACGATGATGTTTTGTAGATGTTTGGGGATGATCCGGACACAACGGTGGTGACAGCCGGGTCGGGTCCCGGGAAGTTTCAGACACGCACGCGAGGAGTCGGTTGGAACTTGTGGGCTGTGCATAAGGGCTCGAGCTGAGAGAAGAGAAGAGAGAGAGGCCCGGCGACTGTTTCCGGAGACCGAAAACGTCCGACGTTAGACCGGCTATACTGCCGCTATAGTTATCTGTTGGGGCGTCAAACGGACTCCGAATGCGATGAAACTTGGCAGGCGGTCTACTGACAACAAAACAACACCGCACACCAACTTTCAACTCATTCCGAGAACATTTTTCGACCACTTATAAAATAATATTCGGACGTGCCGCGGGCACGTGCAAGTGTGTGTGGACTCAGAACGGACAACGGAAGGAACGGGGAGAAACCGGACGGATGCAAGTTTTGAAAACATGATGATGCAATGCACATGATGACATGATGAAATGCAACACGCAAGCAAATGAGATGGCAACGACAGAGAATAACTAGGAGACATGAGGAGGAGCCCCGGCCGCCGAACAATAGTGGACAGAAAGGGTTTTCTCCCACAAGTGCGGACGGTGAACATGATATACGCAACCCACGTCCCCAAGAGGGAGCGGAAGCGTGTGCTAAGGGACGTATATGCGATGGAGCCAGTCGCCCCAAAGTTCAACCCATGGTCTTCCTGCCCGATCACTTTTGATCGAAGGGACCACCCCACTAGCATCCGTCATGGTGGATTCGCTGCATTAGTTCTAGACCCAATTATTGACGGATTTCACCTCACTAGAGTCCTTATGGACGGCGGCAGCAGACTGAACCTGCTTTATCAGGATACAGTGCGGAAAATGGGCATCGTTCCCTCGAGGATTAAACCCACCAGAACAACCTTTAAAGGCGTCATATCAGGTGTAGAAGCCAACTATACAGGCTCATTTACACTTGAAGTGGTCTTCGGATCTCCGGATAATTTCCGAAGCGAGGAGTTAATCTTTGACATAGTCCCATTCCGCAGTGGCTATCACGCACTGCTCGGGCGAACCGCATTTGCCAAGTTCAATGCGGTGCCGCACTACGCATACCTCAAGCTCAAGATGCCAGGCCCTCGAGGTGTCATCACGGTCAATGAAAACACCAAACGCTCTCTCCGAACAGAGGAGCATATGGCGGCTATCGCAGTGGAAGTACAAAGCAGCCTCTCAAGGCAATTCTCTAGTATGGCCATTCAACGTCTGGACACCGTCAAGCGCGCCCAGAGTAACCTACACCAAGACCGCCCGGCACGTTCAGAGCAAGCGTAGCAATGCGGCCCCAACCCCAGCCCTCGCGAACTTGTGAAACCAGTGATGCGCATACATAACTACGCTCTGGAAATACCATGGGCATAGGGGGGAGGGGCACCATCACGGCACACCCGAAACGCGGCTTAAACCGCACTAGGGGCTGCCGATTTCTTAATTTTCTCTTATTTTCAGGACTCCATTCTTCGAAAGGCTTGTCCGGCAGTACAATTGCCGCACAAACGATACAACCAGGGAAGCAGAAAGCTACGCCACACTACGGAACTCTAAGGTGGTCTCTATAACGAGCAGTATACCTGTTTCGCATAACATTCCGCAGCTCGCCCCTGGAAAGGACATATTTGATAGTCCCATCTTTTGCTTATTGCACTATTTGTATCGTTCTGCTTTGATCGCAGCTTTTTTAAATAAACAATGCATAGCTTCCGTCTATTATTGCATTACCTTTTTTACGAATATATGTTCATTAATGACATGTTGCACCCGTACACTTTGGTACGGCCAATACGCCAGGGTCTTAAGTACCCCACAATACGGTGTGAGAAGTCCGAACACTTTCACAAGTGCGGCACCCCGAACTTATAGCATTATATGCATCGACGGCGAATCATGTCTTGGGTCAATAGTTGGGTTTGCCCGGCTCCTATGTTTTGGTACCTTACGTTCCGTTATATCGGCTAAGGTAGCACTAGGAGAACTACTGCGATTCTGCCCCAGTTGAGCTGGGCTAAGCACCTCAGTAGAGAAAGCTAAAACTGACCGTCATGATGAGGCGAGAGCTGGTCGCTGTTCGAGAGGTTTTCGAGTCCCTAAAGACTTATGCCGCTTAGAGCGAGGAGTCGGCTTTGTCCGGCCTAGGCGTGGATAGCGCCCCGAACTCGGTCTTCCGAACACCAGGGGCTTCGCCGAAATTTAAAATTATAGAATTCTATGGCTAAGTGAGAGTGTTCAAGCATTATAGTCCGATTGCCTTGTTCGTTGTGTTGAGCGCCTCCCTCGAAGGACCCAAGAATGGGAAAAAGAGCGCTCATGTTTATCCTGAACACCCCGGCACTCGTGCCATGGGGGCAGAAGCCGACGACTCGCCATCTCTCAAATTTGATAAACGGTCGCACAGAAGGTAATATTTTAAATTCAAAAAGCATTGCTTAGCGCACATGAACAAGTTTTCAGCACACAGGACAAAACGAGCGAGTTTACTGAAAAATTACATCCATGGAACATTCATCCGCCACAAGGCGGGCACCCTTCAGAACGCCCTCATAATACATCTCGGGCTTGCGATGCTCCTTGCCCGGCGGTGGCCCGTCCTTCACAAGCTTCTCAGCATCCAGCTTGCCCCAGTGCACCTTCGCACGGGCAAGCGCCCTACGGGCACCCTCGATGCATACGGAGCGCTTGATGACTTCGAGCCTTGGACAGGCCTCCACCAGCCGCCTCACCAGCCCGAAGTAGCTCCCAGGCATGGCCTCTCCAGGCCACAGCCGGACTATGAGGCCCTTCATGGCCTGTTCGATCACCTTATGGAGCTCGACCAGCTGTTTCAGCTGGTCTCTTAAGGGCACCGGGTGTTCGGCCTCAGCATACTGAGACCAGAACACCTTCTCCGTCGAGCTTCCCTCCTCGGCTCGGTAGAAGGCAGCGGCATCCGACACGCTACGGGGCAAGTCTGCGAATGCTCCTGGAGAGCTCCGGATTCGGGTAAGTGACAAGTAATTCACTTTTACGTGCTTGCTTTGCATAAAGAATGCCTTACCCGCCGCTATCTTTTTTATTGCCTCAACCTCCTGGAGGGCCTTCTAGGCTTCGGCCTTGGCAGACTTCGCATCTTCAATGGCCGCCGCAAGCTCAGACTCTCACGTCTTCGAGTCAAGCTCCAAACTCTCATGTTTTTTCATGAGAGCCTGGAGCTCTTGCGGCACCTCACCAACCTGCGTATCATGCTTCTCCCGCTCGGTGCGCTCCGTGGCCGCCCTCTTTTCGGCCTCGAACAGCACTTTCTTAAGGGTCGCCACCTCAGTTGTGGCCCCTACAATAGCCGTGTTAATCCTGTCTTTTGCAATTGCACCTTTCACATATTTCAATAAGGTATTTCTTACCTTCCTTCTCCTCGAGCTGCTGCTTGGCTAGGCCGAGCTCTTGCTCGGACCGCTCGAGGTTCTGCTTCAGTGTATCCACCTCCGCAGTCAGTGCAGTGGAGGCCAGCAGCGAAGCCTGCATACGCATATTGACTTGATTATGTTAGACTCCTGCAAATGTTATTAGATCCTTTATTCGGCTTTTCTTTTCGAACGCCGAACAGAGCATCAGGGGCTACTGTCTATGCGGTAATATTTTTACATATTCTTTACTCACCTCAAAGCCTGTTAGAAGGCTGGCACAGGCTTCAGTCAGTCCGTTCTTGGTGGACTGAATCTTCTGGATCACCGCACTCATAATAGTGCGGTCCTCCTCATCAATGGAGGCGCCGTTAAGCGTCTCCAGCAAATTGTTCAGTGCCTCCGGTTGGACGTAGGTCACCGGCTTAGTAGGCTTGCTCCTCTTGGAAGGAGGCTGCCTACCGGAGTCCAGAACCGTTGAAGGTTCCGGCGCGGTGTCCGGATCAAAGCTGGACTTAGAGCCCTTGGGGTTCTACCCCCTTCACGCCTGGAGTCCGGGAGGTCGCCTTCCGGCGCCTCCAGGGTCACCTCCTCCTGGCTTGGAACCTGTTGGGATAGCACCTCGGCGTCGTCCGTAGGGTGGGGGGAGGTAGTCGTCAGAAGCGAATTCACATCCGACGAATCCAGGGAACCGCTCGACGACACGTCGAGCCGGTCTCTGGGTGGACTGCATAAACATGTTCGACATAAGCAAAAGCTGTGCAATGGAGGAATACTGAGTCAATCTGGTATCCGGACACTTACAATCTCGCCAGGGGCTTGGCCCTGTGTGGCCACTCCTCTTAGCCGTCGTCGTCGTTGGTGGAACCGTCCGGAGGAAGGGTTTTCCCCTTCTTGGACCCTTCGGCCTCCCCAGTTGGGGCGGCCTTCCTTTTCTTCTCTCCCCCTGCTGGAGGGGGCGAGGTCTCTTCTTCCTCCTCCTCGTCTTCACGGGAGGAGTGCGTCTTGGAGTCGTCGGATGATGAATCCTTCATCTCCTGGCGCCGGGCACTCTTTCGAGTCCCCGTGGCCTTCTTCTTGGCCTTCTTCTCCGGCACCACATAGGGTGCCAGAGCCAGCAGCTTCACCAAGAGAGCGTCCGCTGGGCCTTCGGGCAAAGGAGCCGGACAGTTGATCTGTCCGGACGTCTCCTGCCAATCCTGTCAAAGTTGAGGGAGATTAGATCCCGCATGGAGTCAAACTATGAAAAACTAATCCCCTGTAAAAGGTGAAAACAGGTTACCACACGAGCGTGACGCTGCATGCTGAATCTGCGATCCTCGGTAGCGGATGCAGGGGCCTCGGCGCCCTTGAAAAGTACCTTCCAGGCATCTTCGTACGTCGTGTCGAAGAGCCTCCTTAGAGTTCGGTGCCGCGCCGGGTCGAACTCCCACAGGTTGAAAGCCCGTTGTTGACATGGGAGGATCCGGCGGATGTGCATAACCTAGAGTACGTTGACAAGTTTGAGCTTCTTGTCCACCAGGGTTTGGACGCATGTTTGGAGTCCGGTCAGCTCTCCTTCTTTACCCCACGACAGGCCCGTCTCTTTCCAGGAGGTGAGCCGCGTAGGGGGTCCAGATTGGAACTCGGGGGCTGCAACCCATTCAGGGTCGCGCGGCTCGGTGATGTAAAACCACCCTGATTGCCACCCCTTTAGGGACTCCACGAAGGAGCCCTCGGGCCATAGGACGTTGGGCATCTTGCCCACCATGGCGCCCCCGCACTCCGCCTGGGTGCCGCGCACCACCTTCGGCTTGACATTGAAAGTCTTGAGCCATAGGCCGAAATGGGGGCGGATGCGGAAGAAAGCCTCGCACACGACGATAAACGCCGAGATGTTGAGGACAAAGTTCGGGGCCAGATCGTGGAAATCCAGGCCATAGTAGAATATGAGCCCCCGGACAAATGGGTGGAGAGGGAAGCCCAGTCCACGGAGGAAATGGGGGAGGAATACCACCCTCTCATGGGGCCTAGGGGTGGGGATGAGCTGCCCCTCTTTGGGAAGCCGGTGCGCAATGTCGTTAGACAAGTATCCGGCCTTCCTCAGTCTTTTGATGTGTCCCTCCGTGACGGAGGAGACCATCCACTCGCCTCCCGCTCCGGACATGGCTGGAGAAGGTTGAGGTGGGGTGTGCGGACTTGGGCGCTGGAGTTCAAGTGCGCGGAAATGGATAGGCAAAGGAGGAAGAAGGCGTGGATGAAAAGGTGGATCCCTATCCCTTTATAGGGGCGGACGCGACTATGCGCCCCCACCAGCCTGGTAAAACTCGCTTATCTCCCAAGCGCCATAGTCAATGGCGCGGTTGGGTTACCCACACCCGTATTGATGAAAATCCCGGAATAAGGGGACACGATCTCTGCTTTAACAAGACGTGCCAAGGAAACCGCCTCGCTAAACACGCCGAGGTGGGACAATAAAATGATTCGAATAAAGACTTGGCCGTGGTGTGATGTCACGCTACGGAATACGTTAGCAGATTAGATTTGTGTAAATATTATTCTCTCTATGGCAATATGTGGAAACTTATTTTGCAGAGCCAGACACTACCTTTGTGTTCAAAATATTCTATGAAGTACTTGGGGGAGGAACCCGCCTTACAATGCCGAAGACAATCTACGCCATGGGCTCGTCGTCATTGAAGCCTGGTTCAGGGGCTACTGAGGGAGTCCTGGATTAGGGGGTGTCCGGATGGCCGGACTATACCTTCGGCCGGACTCCTGGACTATGAATATACAAGATTGAAGACTTCGTCCCGTGTCTGGAAGGGACTTTCCTTGGCGTGGAAGGCAAGCTTGGCGATACGGATATGTAGATCTCCTACCATTGTAACCGACTCTGTGTAACCCTAGCCCTCTCCGGTGTCTATATAAACCGGAGAGTTTTAGTCCATAGGACGAACAACAATCATACCATAGGCTAGTTTCTAGGGTTTAGCCTCTCTGATCTCATGGTAGATCTACTCTTGTACAACCCATATCATCAATATTAATCAAGCAGGACGTAGGGTTTTACCTCCATTAAGAGGGCCCTAACCTGGGTAAAACATCGTGTCCCCTGCCTCCTGTTACCATCCGGCCTAGACGCACAGTTCGGGACCCCGTACCCGAGATCCGCCGGTTTTGACACCGACAGAGGCCTTACCTTATAAGCTCCCTGATGATGTCAAAGTTGTTCGAACGTCGCCGCTTGGAGAAGGAGCCAGAGGACTATGACACGAAGCGACATTGTCCAGTCTGTTAGAGGACGCTTTTGAATACCACATGCATAACACGGAGACACAATCAAATCAGCCACTCTAGAAAGAGCAGCTACCAGACGAGTCACACCCTCCTCTATGCCATCGAGGAGACCGTCGTTGACAAGGTGGATCGAGAGTCGGAGAGACTTATTCTTGATCCACATAACATTGCCATCATCACCACAATGCTACCACCGGGGAGGGAAACTCTTAACTCTAAAAGACCTAACCACAATACCACATTGTCTATCTAGGATCCCCACTACGAGGCTTGGATCATGCAAGTAAAGATATCTCCGAAGTTGTTGACCACAAGTCAACATATACCAATTCAGTTATCAAAGGTGAGGATGCACCGAGGGAGACAAGATCCACGACACTGGTTCAAGCTATTATGACTGTTATTTACTTAACCACCGTACATTTTACATTACCTAAGAACAACATGTATATCACTACACTAACAATCGATTTGAAGGAGGTAAGAAGAGAAGAGACTACATCCTATCCTGTACTCCTAGTCAGGTAGTCTCTCTTCTTCATGTATATCCTGGCCCACCATTCGTGGAACCCTAACTTCTCCTCAAAATCGAGAGAACTCGCTTTAAAAAAACCCAAGGGAACTCTATGCGAGCCCTATACAACCACCATCGCTCCACCCGCTCCCCATAGGTCAGGCTACGGGTTCCCTTCGCATTTATATGCTGCTTGATGACGGGACATGGTAGATGTAAAGCCTCCAATAGGTTTCTGATCAAATTCAGGAGGAATTGATGGGGATTTTGAGGAATCAATGTTTTTTGTTGTTTGGCACAAATTATGAAATAAAGTGTGTGCACGACAAGATATAAAGACTGGAAAAGTTCTGTGTTCAATATTATAAAAATGTGCCCATTCTCACAAAAAAGAAAAAAAAGTGTCCTAAAACAAAAAGGCAAACGTGACCTTTGCGTGATGGACCCCCCCGGCTGAACCGTCATTGACCTGACTTGACCGTGGACCGTCGGACGCGTCGGGAGCCAGATCTCACTCCACCACTCGCACCCGTCCCCACACTCCCCACCGCGCAGCCCTCCCCTTCGTCGGCAGCCCAAAAACCCTCGAGGGCGAAGCGAGGAGAGGACGGCAATGGCGGAGGCGAGCCACAGCCACCCTTCGCAGTATGTGAGGCTGAAGAAGGACCAGGACGCTTCCGCCTCCGGCCCCAGCTTGGAGGACATCCGCCCTGGCGAGCTCAACCTGCATGTCGCCGTCCCGCGGGTTGGTCTCGCCATTCCTCGCGCGATCCTCGTTTTCTTCCAATTTCTGCTGCCGCAATTGTTTGTTCGGGGAATCGGGATGGTCCGATCTGATTCTGGGCGCTGCGCCGTGTGGCTGTATAGCTGGGGCAGAGGAAGTGCTTCGAATGCGGGCAAGTGCTGCCTGAGAGCCACCGAGCGCCGGCCGACGAGCCGTGGACAACCGGCATCTTCGGGTGCGCCGAAGACCCCGAGAGCTGTAAGTGGCGTGGAATTTCCTTCTCGCCTTCTCCTCAAAATCGAGAGAACTCGCTTTAAAAAAACCCAAGGGAACTCTATGCGAGCCCTATACAACCACCATCGCTCCACCCGCTCCCCACAGGTCAGGCTACGGATTCCCTTCGCATTTATATGCTGCTTGATGACGGGACATGGTAGATGTAAAGCCTCCAATAGGTTTCTGATCAAATTCAGGAGGAATTGATGGGGATTTTGAGGAATCAATGTTTTTTGTTGTTTGGCACAAATTATGAAATAAAGTGTGTGCACGACAAGATATAAAGACTGGAAAAGTTCTGTGTTCAATATTAGAAAAATGTGCCCATTCTCACAAAAAAGAAAAAAAAGTGTCCTAAAACAAAAAGGCAAACGTGACCTTTGCGTGATGGACCCCCCGGCTGAACCGTCATTGACCTGACTTGACCGTGGACCGTCGGACGCGTCGGGAGCCAGATCTCACTCCACCACTCGCACCCGTCCCCACACTCCCCACCGCGCAGCCCTCCCCTTCGTCGGCAGCCCAAAAACCCTCGAGGGTGAAGCGAGGAGAGGATGACAATGGCGGAGGCGAGCCGCAGCCACCCGTCGTAGTACGTGAGGCTGAAGAAGGACCAAGACGCTTCCGCCTCCGGCCCCAGCGTGGAGGACATCCGCCCTGGCGAGCTCGACCTGCCCGTCGCTGTCCCGCAGGTCGGTCTCGCCATTCCTCGCGAGATCCTCGTTTTCTTCCAATTTCTTCTGCCGCAATTGTTTGTTCGGGGAATCGGGATGGTCCGATCTGATTCTGGGCGCTGCGCCGTGTGGCTGTATAGCTGGAGCAGAGGAAGTGCTTCGAATGCGGGCAGGTGCTGCTTGAGAGCCACCAGGCGCCGGCCGACGAGCTGTGGACAACCGGCATCTTCGGGTGCGCCGAAGACCCCGAGAGCTGTAAGTGGCGTGGAATTTCCTTCTCGCCTTCTCCTCAAAATCGAGAGAACTCGCTTTAAAAAAACCCAAGGGAACTCTATGCGAGCCCTATACAACCACCATCGCTCCACCCGCTCCCCACAGGTCAGGCTACGGGTTCCCTTCGCATTTATATGCTGCTTGATGACGGGACATGGTAGATGTAAAGCCTCCAATAGGTTTCTGATCAAATTCAGGAGGAATTGATGGGGATTTTGAGGAATCAATGTTTTTTGTTGTTTGGCACAAATTATGAAATAAAGTGTGTGCACGACAAGATATAAAGACTGGAAAAGTTCTGTGTTCAATATTAGAAAAATGTGCCCATTCTCACAAAAAAGAAAAAGAGTGTCCTAAAACAAAAAGGCAAACGTGACCTTTGCGTGATGGACCCCCCGGCTGAACCGTCATTGACCTGACTTGACCGTGGATCGTCGGACGCGTCGGGAGCCAGATCTCACTCCACCACTCGCACCCGTCCCCACACTCCCCACCGCGCAACCCTCCCCTTCGTCGGCAGCCCAAAAACCCTCGGGGGCGAAGCGAGGAGAGGACGGCAATGGCGGAGGCGAGCCGCAGCCACCCATCGTAGTACGTGAGGCTGAAGAAGGACCAGGACGCTTCCGCCTCCGGCCCCAGCGTGGAGGACATCCGCCCTGGCGAGCTCAACCTGCCCATCGCCGTCCCGCAGGTCGGTCTCGCCATTCCTCGCGCGATCCTCGTTTTCTTCCAATTTCTGCTGCCGCAATTGTTTGTTCAGGGAATCGGGATGGTCCGATCTGATTATGGGTGCTGCGCCGTGTGGCTGTATAGCTGGAGCAGAGGAAGTGCTTCGAATGCAGGCAGGTGCTGCCTGAGAGCCACTGGGCGCCGGCCGACGAGCCGTGGACAACCGGCATCTTTGGGTGCGCCGAAGACCCCGAGAGCTGTAAGTGGCGTGGAATTTCCTTCTCGCCTTTGCATTTGCCCCCCCCCCAACTGCCTAGCCGATCTAGTTCTGCTACTTCCTCCCGCTCTAGACGGGTCACACCTTCAAAATTCGTGGTAGTTTTGATGTGCTGATATGCCAGAGTTGGCAGGAATTTTCATGTGGATCTGCACAGGATGGGGTTGTGTTGCTGTGGTTGAGCTCAGGGTTTGTGGCTATTACACACATTGCACAACTCAGCAACTAGATGTTTGTTTCCATGGCATTGAAGTGTCACCGACAGAGGTTAGGTGCTTTAGTTTTAAATCCTTTAGTGGTCCCGCGTATTAAGCGCACACATGTTTTTATTATGAAGCCCGTACGTCAAGTGAATCTCTCTCTAGTAAAGAAAAGAGAAACATCTGCACAAGGATGGCCCATACACCTCCTATCCTCCTTTTTTTCATTTAAGCTTTTATTGTTTTCCATTTTTTACATGTGTTTGTTACAGACTATTTTTCAGCACTAAAGGTGTTTCTTTCGAAATTTCAATTACAAATTATAACAATATTTATATGCTTATAGATCATTGTGAAATATTTCCACATTAGTTTAGTGAGCAGTTGCCTGTCAGAAATTTGGTGTTGCCTCCTTTTTACGTGGTACCAGTTGAGACAGTTTTCAAACAGAGATGCTTTGCAAATCTGAATTTTCTTCCTCTCTGTCATTTTTTCATTAACAACCGTGAACTTAATCGAGGAACAAACCATGGTAGACTAAACATATAGTCAATTAATTCTTTCTCATGTCTATGAGAAAGGCATGGTTGATATTTTACATTGCACATATAACTCAGTTGTAAACTGGAGCCAACACGATGCTGATTTATGTCTTATACTACACATGTAACTCAAATTTATAATGTGGAGTCGATCCGAAGCATGTCTGCCCTACATTTAGGAGTATTTTACCTAGACTAGAGGGGTAGAGGTTCATGACTGAACAGTCCAAATTGAGTACTTCATTTTTTTATAGCTTGCTTAGGAGTACTTTATTTTGAAATATTAATTGTTCACATACACTTTTTTGTATCATATTGCAAGCCTTTATGGTTTGCAAATTTGAAGTTCTGTTATCTTTTTGGTCTTCTATTATCTTTGTAAAATTAGCCTGTGATGATGTGCTCATGTGGGAAGGGATTAGGCACTGGTCATTGTCTGAAAGAAATAAAGAGTAGCAGTCGTAACGATTGGCTTCGATTATCATGTTCTTATTGTTAAAGACGACCCTTCTTTTTTCCGTATTGGAAAAGTTCTTCAAAATGTAGGGTGTGTTTGGTTTTGAGCCAAAGCTGGCCTTGCCAAAACATTGGCGTGCCCATGAGTTTTGGTTGTTGTTTGGTTGGACACCAAATATTTGGCTTGCCCAACCCAGCCGGCGTTTGCCTATGCAGTACTCGCCAGTACGCGGGCGAGCCGTGGGGTGAATTCGTCCACCAGAATATTGTCTGCCAGCCTGCTAGCATTCCCGCGTATTATGCTTCGGTCTTACGCGAGCCGGAAAATTAATTAGCTAGCTTGTATACGCACGCCTCCTCTGATCGTATCGATCAAGTCGGCTAGTACGTCTGTTTCACTTGGTCAAAAGCCTGTACATGCTGCTTCTCTGAACTTTTCTTTACTGTTCTTTTTCCTGAATGTTTGATCATCATGATTTATGGGCTCCTTATATAAAAATTTCAAGTTAAGACCTCAGATGCTGATATGTGGCATGTTAATTGGCTACAAACCAAACTGAGACCCAACCATTTTGCCAAAAAAATTGGTATGTGCTATGGCTACAATCCAAACAACACTACCACACCAAAATTTTGGTCATGCCCTTGCTTTGGCTATGCCAAAATTTTGGCAGGGCAAGTTGGGGCACAAACCAAACAGCCCCGTACACACTTCTACAGCTGGCTGTCGGTTATCATTTTAGCTCTTTTAGGCTCTTTGCAAAATCAACGTGCTGTGAGAATGTGCTCATATTGAAAAGAATTTGCAACTTCCATTGTTTCAAAGAAGCAAAAATTAGCAGTTGTAACGTTTACTTTTACTACAATGCTTTTGATCTAAAGATGTCTTTCTTCTTGATCTGTTTGAAAGTTCTTGTACATGTACACTTTCCCACTATAAGTGTTAATTGCGATAAACTGTTGAGCACATAAATGACTGCGTCGTACATGGCCGAAACCTGAAAGCTTAATGGAATAGCTAATTCTTTTTTCTTTCTTGACTTCCATAGGTTAGATTTTTTTTTTAAATCTTGTAGTGATGGATCTTGTAATATGCTCCGAGGTTCCTTATGTCGTTCTTCTGAACTTGAACACAGAGCAGCTGAATCTCTAATCACAAGAGGGACCATCTCCAGGTTTACTGAAGAGTTAATCTAAGCACTAAAAGGAACACCATAAAGTTTGCGGATGTGTCTACTAATCATAATTGCTTAGTCTATTACCGACTTTCATTCATGGGGCCTTCTTATTCAAATTGTGTCATCATAGGGTTTGTGATGTTTGTACCTTTATGCTTCAGTCCGTGCAGTTTTCATATATATTACTGCTACATTCTGAGATACTTATGAACCACTTGCGTGTCTGATCTTCCTACTTTTTTAGGCCGGACTGGTCTATTCTGCCCCTGTGTTTTGTTTGGACGAAATGTTCAGGCTCTTAGAGAAGATATCCCATGGACAACACCCTGCACTTGCCATGTTGTCTGTGTTGAAGGTGGCATTGCATTGGCAATCCTTACGGCTATATTCCATGGTGTTGACCCAGACACATCAGTCCTGGTTGGTGAAGGCCTGGTGTTCGGTTGGTGGTTATGCTCTATATATACTGGTAATTTTCGTCTACAGCTTCAGAGGAGGTATCATCTCGAGGTACTTCTTTCTCTCTTCCACTATTTTCTTTGTATGTGTCATGATAAATCGCATTCAGAAGAACATCTACAAACAGTTGTATTTATTTCTACTATAAGAAGTACAGAATTGCATTCTCCATCTGAGATAGTTGTATCAGGTATACAGGCGTCCAAAAGCAAACTGCATGGTTAAAGTTATGTGTATCCGTCCTCACTAAAATAAAGTTCTGTAGTTTGGACGAGAGAGTTATGTCGTCCAGCGAACTTCTATCACTGTCATGAAATTTTTGCTTGGCATTGTCCACTGGCGGTAGCTGGTTATATCATTGAATTATCAGACCATTTCATCAACCCTGTATTGCTCATCATTGTGAGCATGGAGGGTCCTTGACCACCTTTTCACGTATAGTATCTTTTTGTGGTCACTAATTCTAATCAGTTGTCACGTCTAGCATTTGATATGCGGGCTGAGCTTTTAGTTTCATGCATCAGTATCACGGGCCTTTCGCTAACCATCACATATTGTTGTGCTTCCACCAGAACTCTCCATGCCCTCCTGGCATAGTCCACTGCTGCTTCCCCTGGTGCGCGAACTGTCAGGAGCATCGTGAAAGGAAAGGCCGCCTCGCAGAAAGCAGTGCTGTTCCAATGACCATTGTCAACCCGCCGCCGCTGCAAGAGATGAGCATGGTCGAGAACAACGCTCCCACATCCGAGAATGAAGCGTCGAAGGCCGAGCATGATGATGTGGAGGTGATACCTCTCTAGGAAAGATAGCATGAGAACTGAAACTGACATGGAATCTGCTAGCCAATTTAGAGACTACCATATATTGTTAATAAATCACTGTCATCTGGCAGGTACCGTATGAAACATTGTTCTGATCCAGATTTTAGTTTATGACCATTACTACCTAAGATAGAATGTTGACCGTGGGCATGTAATATATGTGTGGAGACCATTACTACCTATGATAGAGTGCTGCCCGTGGGCATATAATATATATGTGTGGAGACCATTACTACCTATGATAGAATGTTGCCCGTGGGCATATAATATATGTGTGGATATATTTACATTTGTGAGTGGTATGTCCTATGTTCTATCCACATTATGCATTGCCTGTGTTCTCGACTTCTCGTTCATGAAAGTTAAGGCCTGCTTTGGTTCAAAGGATAGGAATATCATAGGAATAGAAAAGAGATATTTCATCTCATTTTCTATAGGAAAAGAGGTGCTATTCGATTCGTAGGATAGGAAATTTTCCATAAGGTTTGAGCTAATTTTCTTTTTCTTTGAAATGTGAAGGATAATCCTACTAGGAAATCTGTTCTTACAAACCAAAGAGCTCCAATGAAAATTTTCCTATAGGAATCCTATCCTATAATATTCTTACAAATCAAAGGAGGCCTAAGTGTATGGTACAACTATATGAAGAGGTTTAGGCAAATCTCCTTTGATGTAGTGTAGATTAGCATTTACGTGTAATTCTTGCAAATTTATATGAAATCGTGTTTGCTATTTGCAAGCCCTTTGGGAAGAGAAGATGGTGAGGCGGAGATGGGGTGATGCAGCCGGGCATGGTGAATTGACGATGCCAAGCCGGGGCCAACACGGGGGGACGGCGAGGGGGTTGCCGGCACCGGAGAAGAGGATGGACTTAGGGGGGTGGCCAAGTGCCGTGGCAGACCAGTGGAGATGGGGACGCGGTTTTTTATGTTCGCGTTCTGTATGTAGTGTGAATCTGAGCCGGCCATCAAGCATGCTGTCCAATCAGTTAGGCCCACCATTGTGTCAGCCATGCACCAGCCACAGGCTAGTAGATTCGTTTCTCTACCTAGGTCCTGCGCATGCTCTGTGCACTTTTCCCTCCCATGCTCCTGTTTAGTGGCAAGTCAGCCTCATAATTATATCTGGCATGGATAATTAACGTCGCTAATTACTTTTTGTTGCAGGATAATGTCACTAGTTAGTGTAGGATTATTACATGTTAACCCACAGCCTCACTAAAAAATCACGCGCGTGCAATTTTTATGAAGGCTTTATCGGACTTTATGAAGAATGTGCCTGAACTTTGCTATGAAAATCAGAAGGATTTTTGAAGAAACTAATAAAAATAAAAAGTTCTTTGAGTTTTGGCGATAAAGTTCCAAAAATACGGTTAACATGTTCTCTACCTATTTTTCAAAAATTGCGAGCTATGCCAGAGTTTTCCAAAAGTACTTCTATTTGTCATGGCAAAGTTCAGAAACCAGTTTAATAAAGTTTGGTTCTATGTTTTTTTGCGGGATGCAGTTTGGTTTTATTTAAAACTATTTAAAGAACATTCTTTGAGAACAATTTCAATAACATGATATTTTAATTTTGTGATGTTTAAATTACTTCCAACAAAATAGGCTAGAGAGATAATCACAAGAATTAATTCCACCATCGGAGGGGTAAAGTGAATCTATCAATAGCGCGTCACCTACTACTGGACAAGACTAATCTGGGTCTTAGTAGGGCCCTTCTCAGCTTTCTCACATACATCATGGGTAGATTTAGACAGTGGAAATACACGTTGTGAACGGAACACAAATGTAAATGCCTTTTCCGTGGAGATGGCAGTTTGGGGAGGGTGGGGTAGCAAGGAGACCGGCAATTTGGCCGGAGTCGAAGCACGGCAAGAGGAAGAAGCTACACGAAGGAGAAATTTGACTAGCGCTTAGATATTTTTCCAGGAAATCCAATGAATAATGTGTCCCATCCTATGTGAAATATATGAAACTTTAGCGTTCCAAACATACCCAGTTCATCAATCCGGCATATAAAAAATGTGGTTATGCAGTGCGATGTACAGTACCGCAAAACAACACTCTACTATGTATATATTCTAAGCATCCCTACAATCCTAGATGACTTTGCTCGTCTTGGTCGCCACGACCCCCTCGTTACCAGCGAGCAGCAAGTACTTGTCCTTCCTCGTCAGCGCCGTGGGCGTGAACCCGAGAGCGCCGGCCAGCACACCCTGCACCTGGTTCGCGACCTCGATGCTGCCACGCGGGTTGTCTGTGCGCACGGGCTCCAGGAAGTGGACCGAGTACTCCGGCCGTGGGTTCATCAGGAAAAAGACCGAGTCCAAGCACTTGGCGTCCGGCGACGTCGACGTGCCGTAGAACATGGTGGAGCGCTCGTCCACCGCCACGGGGCTCACCTCGTCGGCGAGCTCGGCGAACAGCGGGCTGAACCTGAGCAGGTACGGCTCGCGGCACGTCGTCCCCTCCGGGCACACCACCACGTCGCCCCGCTCCAGCAGCTCCGACATGCGGCGCCGGTCCTCGTCGCGGCCGCGGGTGAGGCGCAGCAGCGGGATCGGCGAGAGCAGCTCCGACAGCGGGCTCAGGCTGTACGTCACGGCGAACACGGGCTTCCCCAGCGCTCTCGAGATGGCAATCGGGTCGAGGAGCGTGCGGTGGTTGCACGCGTAGAGCCGGCCGCCCGAGGCGCCGCTCTCGCCGTTCGCGGCGGCGGGAGGGGCGCCGGTGACGCGCACCCGCACGCCGGCGAGCGCGGCGGCTGGGCCTATCAGGCGCCACGGGAGGAGGGTGTAGATGGCGATGTGCACGACAGAGAGCACGACGGCGAAGGGGAAGTAGACGTACATGGCGAGCGCGGCCGCCGGTGTCGGCGTGAACGCCAGCCGCCCGTCGTGGAAGATCATGGGCTTCGGGTAGTGGTACGTAGTGTTCTCTTCGACTCTCTTGACCGCAGCCCTAAGCCTCTCCGCGTACGTGTTCCCGTCGTCCATTACACCGGCGAAGTATCCGTAGCCCGCCTTGACCTCCCTGCCGATCACCGCGTCGAAGCCCACGTAATCCTTCAAGAACGCCTCCACCATCACCGTCGGGAACGACCTGCTCGCCGCCGCCACCTTCACCTCACTCGCCGTCGCCTCCCTCGCCTCCCCCAGCGCCTCCACGCGCGCCGCCTCCTTGGAGAAGTACTTGGGCAGCACGGCCCTGCCGATCCTCGCTGCCTCGTCGCACCGCAGCCCGCAGAAGCTGACCATGACCATGGCCTCTACACACATCGCGTGCGTCATGATGTGCAGGAACGCCGTCTCCTGGTAGGGTTACTCGAACCAAATTCCAAAAAAAACGCTTTAAATGAGAGGCCTCATTTGGAACTGTCGAGGGGTAGGCAAGAAAGGAATGGCCACCTGCCTCTCAGACATGATTAGTGACCATTCCCTTGACTTCCTGGGTCTACAAGAAACCATTAAGAAAGAATTCACACCCAAGTGTTTGAGAAAAATTGACCCCTTTGACATATTCCAGTGGAACTGGGTGCCTTCTATGGGCAAATCTGGGGGCATTTTATGTGGTGCGAGGAGAGAAACTTTTGATATAGTTTCCTGTGCTAAAGGCAAATATGTTCTACAACTTGTTTTATATGACAAGCAGAAGAAAACACATTGGGGGCTGCTGGTAGTTTATGGGTCGGCGCATGATGAGTTCAAAAATGATTTCCTGGTAGAGCTAGCTTCCTTTTGTAGTGACATAACCATTCCCTATATAGTGGGAGGAGACTTCAACATCCTGAGACACTCGGGAGAGAAGAATAAGAAAATGGCTAACAATAAAGCTACTGATCTGTTTAACTCCATTATCAATACACTAGCTCTTAGGGAGATCCACATCAATGGGGGAAGTATACCTGGACTAACAACCAGACTCATCCCACGCTGGAAAAATTAGACCGAATACTCATGTCTGAGGGCTGGGAAGATATATTTTCACTGGTCTCTGTGAGGAAATTAGTCCGGGAACTATCTGATCATAATCCGCTTCTGTTGTCCTCCGGGGAAGAGGGGCGCGAAGCCCCGAAACCCCGTGAATTTCATTTTAACCTGTCTTGGATCAATGACGACAAGTTCTTGCCCACTGTTAGGAGAATTTGGGCTAGAAAGGTGGCCTCATCAGACCCAATTGATGTCTTGAACATCAAGCTGAAAAGAATCAAAACTTATTTTAAAGGGTGGGGCTCGGATAAATATGGGCACGATAAGAAAAGAAAGAAGGATCTACGTATGGAACTAGCCATGCTTGAGGAACTGGAGGAAGAAGATATGTTGCCTCCTGACCTATATAGTAGGAAAATGGATATTAACGTTGAGCTATATGAACTCCTGGTTAATGAGGAAATATTTTGGTTACAACAGTCCCACGAGCGTTGGCTGCTCAAAGGAGACCTGAATACCGACTTTTATCATAAAATTGCTAATGGGCGGAAGCGTAAAAATACAATTTATTAACTTAAAGTGGGGGAAACAATGATTGAAGGCACGGACAACTTAATTGCACATGCCACTGAGTTCTACAAAGAGCTATTTGGACCAGCCCCTGGTAACCGGGTTCATCTCGACCCGGGAACCTGGTCCCCTGAAGAGAAACTAGACGAAAAAGATAATAAAGATCTTTGTCGATAATTTACAGAACAAGAGGTTAAAGAGGCTCTTTCCGACATGGCCCCTAATAGAGCTCCTGGGCCTGATAATATCACTGCTGAGTTCTATCAGGTGTGTTGGGATGTACTCAAGGATGACATTATGGCCCTTTTCAAAGCTCTCCACCAAGGGACACTGGATGTCCAGCGGCTTAATTATGGAGTCATTACTTTACTCCCTAAGGTGTCTGAAGCCGAGAAAATCCAACAATACAGACCTATTTGTTTGTTGAGATGCCCATATAAGTTGATCACCAAAGTTCTAGACCGCAGGGTTGCCATCTATGCGAACAAACTTATTAGTACAACCCAAAACGCCTTTGTAAAAGGGAGAAACATCATGGATGGGGTTCTGTCCCTTCATGAGATTCTTAACTACACTTATGTTAAAAAAAGTGGGGATCGTCCTTAAGTTGGACTTTGAAAAAGCATATGATAAGGTGAATTGGGACTTCCTCCTAGAATGTCATAAGATGAGGGGCTTTAACGAAACCTGGTGTGGTTGGATTGAAAAGATTTTACACAATGGGACGGTGAGCATCAAACTTAATGGTAGTGTTGGACCATACTTCCAAAGCAAAAAAGGGGTTAGACAGGGGGATCCACACTCCCCTTTCCTGTTTAACTTAGCAGTTGAATGCCTCACTAAAATGATCAAAAATGCCCAGAAAAACAAACTTATTGTGGGCTTGGCCGCAGACCTTATTCCTGATGGAGTGGCGGTTCTACAATATGCAGATGATACAATTATTTGTATCGAAGATGATATTGATAAAGCTGTCAACCTGAAGTTGTTGCTGTATATGTTTGAAATGATGTCTGGCCTGAAAGTTAATTTTCAGAAAAGTGAGATTCTCACTGTGGGTGGAGATGAAAATACGGTGAATAAATATGCGGAAATCTTCGACTGTGAAGTTGGCAGTTTTCCACTCAAATACTTGGGAATGCCTGTGAGTTATGCTAACCTCAAATCTTCCAATTGGGAGTCTATTGTTGGTAAGTACCTAAAGAGGTTTGAGGACTGGATTGGTAATGCCGCCTCAATGGGAGGGAGACACACGCTGCTTGATTCCGTCGTCACACAGATATCTCTCTACCACATGTCTATGTGGCTCATGAATAAGACTTTCATAGAAAAGATGGATAAGCATAGACGTAAGTTTTTCTGGCAAGGGTGCAACAAAAAAAGAAGATACTATCTTGTTAAATGGAACAAGATATGTAGATCCAAAGACAAAGGGGGTTTGGGTATAAAAGATCTTAGAAATCAAAACATTAGTCTCATGGTTAAATGGTGGTGGAAACTAGAGACGCAAAACGGACTATGGCAGGATATAATCCGGGCCAGATATCTTCGCAACACTTCTGTTGCTGAAGTTTCTCCCAAATTCTCCGATTCACCCTGTTGGAAAGCTCTGCTCAAGATTAAAGACATTTATATGATGGGAAGGAAAATTGAAATTGGTGTTGGGAACTTGATTAGGCTTTGGAAAGATCCTATAAATGGGCTGACCCCATTTCAAGATCAATATCCGCGCCTGTTTGAAATCTGTAATCACCCAACAAGCACCCTGGACAAAAGAGATGGGCTTAATGACGCTTCTATGTTCAGACGTAGGCTTACCCCTGATTTGCGCAATCAATGGGAAGATATGCGTGGGGTAGTCAGTGAAATTACCCTTACTGCGAGGGATGATCGTATCTTCTGGGGACTCAATCAGAATGGCAAGTTCACCACTAAGTCGGTGTACAAGATGCTGGAGAAACCCCTGAGCGGGTGCCATTATAGATGGATTTGGAAAGCCAAGATCCCTCTTAAAATCAAGATCTTTATGTGGCAATTGTCGCAAGACGCAGTCCTTACTAGACAAGTGATGAGCAAAAGAAAATGGACAGGAAATCCCTGT
The DNA here is from genome assembly GCA_034509565.1 of Triticum monococcum. Taxonomy (NCBI): domain Eukaryota; kingdom Viridiplantae; phylum Streptophyta; class Magnoliopsida; order Poales; family Poaceae; genus Triticum; species Triticum monococcum. Next base: position 151,599,253 of record CM067843.1, on the reverse strand, counting down.
TGCTCTTTTTGCAAACAGGTGGAAACAGTGCAGCACTTGTTCTTTACTTGCTCTGTGGCTAGAATTATTTGGCGATCCATTGGAGTAGCCCTTGGCACTGATAGATGCCCGTCGGATTACTGGCAATACTTCGTTTGGTGCCACAAATTCCTTCCTGGGAAGCAAAAGTTTTATACAGTGGGTTTGGCGGCCGTGTGTTGGGCCATTTGGCTGGCACGCAATCGAGCTACTTTTGAAAAGAAACAAATCAATACTCCTTTTGAGATTGTGTTTTCTCTTTGTTCCTTTCTACTCTATTGGACAGGGCTTCAACAAGTAGAGGACGCCAAGGATCTTCGCGCTGGGGCTGAGATGATCAGGGCCGGGACGATGCAGCTGATGAAGATGTGTGGTGCTGCCAAGCAATCAATCCATGGTGCCTGATGCTCTCTGGAGATGCGCTGTATGAGGAGATGACGGACGCGCGTTCTCAACACTGCCCCCCCCCCTCCCCAAGTTTCGTGCATCTATGTCCTTGATATACTTTGGCCTGATCTTTTGAGAATGTAATAGGTTAGACGTTAATTTGTGCTATCCAGGTTTTCGCCCCATGATACTCGGTTCGGCGGCGAGCGAATATGGTGGGTTTCCTGGTAGTGCTAGAACTCGCTATACCTCTTTCCCTCCTGTTATTCTAGTCTGAACTGGTTGTATTTCCGTTCTTTGCAATGGAAAGGGGTATAAGCCCGGTTCAAAAAAAATGTTGTGCAGGAACGGGTAGAGCGCGAGCAGGAGGAGGCCTCGGGCGAAGCTGCCGGCCTCAACGGCGACGAGGAAGAAAGGAGGGAACAGCGTCGCGGCCGACGGCGGTGAAGACTTGAGGAGCAGCGCGTCGACTTCGAGCACCACGGCCTTGATGCCGTTTCCGAGCAGGAACGCGGGCGGCTCCACCGCCGGTGCTGCCGTCATCGTCGGCGCAGTCGGGATGAACCGGAGGAGACCGGCGACGAGATTGCTCTTGACGACTCGGTGGAGGCTGAGCATGCGGTGGACGACGCCGTCGCCGGTTGACATCGCCATGGCCATGCGCGCCCGCGCATGTACCATGATTTAGCCTCAGGATTTCTCGATCTGTTGTGCGGTGTCTCGGAAACTCCTCTTCCACGGGGTTCGGCTCCTCTGCAGTCCAACTATTACTGCACGGGTGCTATAGACATCTACATCAGCCGTCAATTCCAATCTGACCGCTCTAATTTTCCCACTTAATTCTTTTAAAGAATGAAAACAAACACCCCAATTTGTCCGGTGAAATATCTCCTACGGCTGCTTGGCGTCAAACAGAACGCACATTGGCACCAAACAGCGATCTCCATGCCTTCGTCCCGGCGGTCTTCCCCAGTCCTCCTTGATCATCCTTCTTGTAGCCAGAACGTGACCAAGGTATATGTTGATCTATGGGCGGCATAGAGATCCTCTTTTGCCCTATATCTGTCCTCACGCTGATCTGCAAGTTTATGTGGCATAAAGATCTCCCTTTTGCCCTATCTCTCTATTGATTGTTCTTCTCCCGCTGATCTGCAAGTGGTGTGGATGATCTCCCTTTTGAACTCACTTTTACCATCCTTCTCCTAGCAACAAAAAAGAAGCTGGTCAATCTCAAGGTATGTGACATGTGATCTGATTCTATTCATGTTCTCAAGGCAACAAGAGAATTCCTAGACTGATTTTGCTATATGATCACAGATTACAAAAAAAGACAAGGTTTAGTGGAGAATATGATTAACGGCAATGAAGATTCAAACAGGTACCATCAATTTAATAAATTCAGTAGCTAAATTGCAGAGGAGCCGAATCCTCCAAACAACTAGTAGAAAATCAGTAGTGACAAGGGAGGAAGGAGATCCAAAATTTATTCCTGCACCTTTTGGATGATGTTAGAGTGAAAAAATATATTTGAACATAAGTGATCTCTATTGTTCTAAATAAGCTCAAGATGAAATACATGAATGTAGTCAGAACTGTACATGCAAGTTGTACCATAGGTGCTTTGCTAACAGAAGTGATCTCTATTGTTTTGAATAATCTCAAGATAAAATACATGAATGTAGTTAGATCTTTACATGCAAGTTGTACCATAGGTGCTTTGCTCATGAAATACTTGGGATTTCCAATACTTGACAGGAGATTAGTGTAGATGATCTCCCTTTTGCCTTCCTTCTCCTAGCAAAAAAAAGACGATCAATCTCGAGGTATGTAACATATGCTCTAACTGTATTCATGTTCTCAAGGCAGCAAGAGAATTCCTATAGACTGACTATCTCAGATTACAAAAAAAGGAAACGAAAAGGTGTAATGGAGAATATGACCAACTCCAACAAAGATTCAAACAGGTACACTCAATTTTGTTAAATTCTCATGCCATATCATCATATTTCTTGTAGTGTAACTAGACAAATAAATTAAGATATGCCTATTTTTTACAGGAAAAATATGATTCCTAGTTGGATGCCTCAAATTGGTATGAAATTTAATTCCACAAAAGAGGCCTGGGGATTTTGGACTTGTTATGGAGGTCATATTGGTTTTGACGTAAGGGTAAATTATGGAAATAAGAGCAAACTTGATGGGGCAATCACTTCCGCGAGATACGTTTGTTCCAACGAGGGCTACAGAAGAATAGACAAAAGAGATCATAATACCAAGCGTCCTCGTGCAGAAACAAGGACTGGTTGTAAAGTTCGAATGGGAATCACCATCGACCGAGAAACAGGAAATTACGAAGTACACGAGTTAGTCACTGAACACAACCATGTCTTGCAATTGCCTGGAACATGCCACTTGATGCCATCACAACGGAAGATATCGACCTTGCAAGCTTTTGACATTGAAACTGCAGATGATTCAGGAATTGTACCAAAAGCATCCCATGAGCTGGCAAGTCGGCAAGTTGGTGGGTCATTAAACCTTACCTACACACCTCGTGATCACAAGAACTATTTGCGAACCAAGCGTCAAAGGGAGTTGATGTATGGTGAAGCTGGAAGTATGCTCAAGTACTTTCGAGATAAAAAAATGAGAATCCTGCATTTGAATATGATGTACAACACGATTGCGATGAACAAATAGCAAATATCTTCTGGGCTAATGCAAAGATGATCATTGACTATGCTCACTTTGGTGATTTTGTTACGTTTGATACTACATTTGGGACAAATAAAGAGTACAAACCCTTTGGTGTATTTGTTGGCTTCAACCATTTTAGAGAAATGGTCATTTTTGGTGTTGCACTTCTATACGACGAGACATTTGAATCCTTCAAATGGTTGTTCAACACTTTCTTATCCATACATAACAAAAAACAGCCTAGAACTATCTTTACTGGCCAGGACGTAGCAATGGGTAATGCAATTCGGGCGGTATTTACAGAAGCATGGCATGGATTGTGCACTTTTCACATAATGCAAAATGCCATCAAACATTTACCTCATAAGAAAAAAGACGAGGATGGCCCAAATGTACTTGCTGATTTCAGTGCTTGCATGTACAAGTACGAGGAAGAGGAAGACTTTGAAGAAGCTTTCACTGCCATAAGAATCAATGTGGATACACAGACTTGGTTGGACAGTATCTATAAAGTAAAAGAGAAATGGGCAAGATGTTACATGAGAAATTCTTACACTATAGGCATGAGAAGCACACAATTAAGTGAGAGCTTGAATAGTGACTTGAAAGACCATTTGAAGTCTGATCTTGACATTCTTCATTTTTTCAAGCACGTAGAGAGGGTTGTGCAAGGAAAGAGAGATAAAGAGGTAAATGAGGAATATGAGTCGAGGAAAAAATTACCTAGAGTTAGAATAAGAACTCCTACAGTAATACAAGCAAGCAAAGTTTACACACCTAGCATATTTGAAGATTTTCAGAATGAATACGAAAGATCCATCTCAGCGTACATCAAGCCATCGGAGGAAGACAATGCATATACTGTTGCAATTGCCAATCTTGACCCGGAATGCTCTTATGAAGAAGAATGCAAAGTTATAGTTGATGAAGAGCAAAAAGTTCTATGTAGCTGTGGCCAATTTGAAAGAGTTGGTATATTGTGTAGTCATGCTTTGAAAGCTCTGGATGTCATGAATATTAAGTATCTTCCAAGCTGTTATGGCGCTGCTAGAAGGAGGGCGCGAGAGGGCCGGCCGGGGGCCTTTTTGCCCACGGCCAGGCAAGAGGGAAGGGATTTCCTTCTTGATTCTTGCTTAATTAGATTGATACATCTCCTTTCTTTATATAGAGAGAGGTTTACTTGACTCCCAAGCAAGGCTTACTTGACCCCTAAGCAAGCGACCCTTATCTCTAATTAACCCTAAGACTAACGGGCTATACCGCCAGCCCAGGCCATTAGGCCCATTACATACTCTAACACTACAACCCACCTGGACATGCAGCTTGTCCTCGAGCTACAGCCTAACCAACTTATAACCATGACTCAACGCAACACAGATCTAACACCTAAAAACAAGCCTTTTACATCTCGGCTTGTTTTATTACTCTCAACCTGAAATGGACCGGGATGATTTATTTTGGACCTCTTAATAAAAAGTGGATACCATCCGCATGTCGGACGTGCACGCGTACAGCCACCTGGATCCCATGGACACCATCTGGACAAAAGGAGTGCATGTGTATGGCCACCTGGAAGTGGTCGCAAGAGTGACCAGCAGAGGCACCCTTGCGGAGCCCAGTGACGGAATGCAGTGGTGCTACGTGGTGTGTTGTTGTCGGTGACACCATGCCTTCTTCCTGCCGGACGGCTATTGGTCTGCACCGCACAGGGAAGAGTGGGGGGCTTGCGATGGAGAATGACGAGGAGGGGTGCGCTCCCCCAACCGCCAATGTCGCAGACTTGGAGGTCGCCGCCCGTGGGGAAAACAGCATGCCCAAGATCCCCGACGCAGTGGACAAGATCGAGGTCCTTTGCGCAGCGAAGCGCAACTGGGAGGAGCGGCAGCTGCAGACCACGCAACTCCCGCACACGCCGACGCGCTAGGAGGCCGCGTGCAGCAGCCTGCAGCCTCACCATCGCCGACACGCGGGTAGTGATCCAAGCTGGAAGCGGTGACGGCGACGGCGGAAGCTTGATCTGCTGGATGGGGATGCCCTGGGGAAGCGGTGATGGCGACGGCGGGAACTTGATCTGGTGGATCGGGACTCCCGTCGGCGCGGTCGATGCGGGGCGGAGCTGACCGGTGATGGCTGCTGCAGTTGCAGCGGCTGCTGCAGTTGCAGCGGCTGCTGCGGCGGAGCGCCGGGCGCAGCGGAGGTCGCCAGGAGCGGTGGCTGCCACTGCAGCCAGGGCGGGGCGGTGGATGGCAGCTGCTGCAGCGGCCCGATGAGCGCGGCGGAGGCCACCTGGTGCGGCGGCTGCCACGGCAGCCAGGACGGGGCGGTGGTGGCGGTGGATGGCATTTGCAGCGGCTGCTGCAGCAGCCCGACGAGCGCGACGGAGGCCGCCTGGTGTGGCGGCTGCCATGACAGCCAGGACGGGGCGATGGATGGCAGCTGCAGCGGCTGCTGCAGTAGCCCGGCGAGCGCGGCAGGGGCCGGTTGGTGCGGCGGCTGCCACGGCAGCCACGGCGGTGCGGTGGCGGTGATGGGCGGCGCAGCCGGGTGCGGCCCATAGGACCCGGCCAAGAACAGGTGGATCTCCTGGACCGCCTGTGTTAGGTCCGGCAGCGCCCCGGACACCTCCGAGGTGAGGACGACGGGGGCGGGCGCGATGGAGGATCCCGGCGCGGGCAGGAGCGGGGCGACGGTCGTGACCGGCAGCGGAAGAGACGGGTTGGGCGGCGGTGAAGACATGATCGAACCGAAGCTAGCTGATACCAAATTGTTATGGCGCTGCTAGAAGGAGGGCGCGAGAGGGCCGGCCGGGGGCCTTTTTGCCCACGGCCGGGCAAGAGGGAAGGGATTTCCTTCTTAATTCTTACTTAATTAGATTGATACATCTCCTTTCTTTATATAGAGAGGTTTACTTGACTCCCAAGCAAGGCTTACTTGACCCCTAAGCAAGCGACCCTTATCTCTAATTAACCCTAAGACTAACGGGCTATACCGCCAGCCCAGGCCATTAGGCCCATTACGTACTCTAACACAAGCCACTATATTTTGAAGCGATGGACTCGAGAAGCACGAAGCGGCACTATTCAAAACAGCCATGGCAACATTGTTTTCGAAGACCCTAGATCGGAAGATAGGCAGCAGCTGAAGTTTTTCATGCACGAGTTCCTTGGCATAGCTTCCCAAGCAGTTGCATCAGAAGAGTGCATCAAATTAGTAGATGATGCTTTGAAGAATCTAAAGAAGCAAGTTGAAGACAAAGCTCCTACTACTACATGCAGAACTGAAGCCATATCTCTGGAACCAGACATTTGTTTGCAAATAGCTTGCCTGGAGAAAAAGGAAATTCAGCAGAAGACTTCAAAAAGGAAGAAATCATGGCTTGATAATCAACATCCCAGTAAAAAGAAAAAAGGGGCAGCTAAAGTCATTCCCGAAAAACAATCTTCTTCTGTAAATCTCTTATCACTTATCGAAACAGCCTATAGATTTACTAATAACTCAACTAATGTTTGTTCTGATTTATATTTTGCATAGAGAGGAGAGAAGTACATTCCAGTTGCACAATGCGAAGCACCTACAGAGAAAATGACTGGAACAAATGCAGATGGTTTGCGGGACTATGGGTACTATGCTCGTTTACTAACGGTATTCCACTTATCTTGTCCAAAATTCCTAAAATCCATTTGTAAGCAATATGATTTTTGTGTAATCTGTTATGTCTCTCTTTAATTTACAGAGTGAAGCCGATGACATTTGGGACTTGGAAAAGAATCCATATTTTCCTCCGATATGATAATAGTTTGATAGGGAAATAAGATGAGAGTCATGCATTTGTGGGATTCGGCTCCTCTACGTCAACCACAACTACAGTCGTCACTATAGCCGTGAAATGCAGCTAGTAATTCCTTCTATGTGTTTAGTACTTAAGGCAAATACAGAGAGAGCAGCCTTTGCATCCTATTCTGGTATTTGTAATTCCTGTAGGCAAAGAGAAAGGAAGAGGAACGTTTGCTTCTGTTTATCTGTTTTAAAGTCAGAAAAAATAGAAGTAGAGTAGCACCTAGTTTTGCTGATGTGTGAATTGGCAAGGACTTAGCATTTGCATCACAGTATCCTGCTTTCCAAACGAGATGAACCTCAACTTAGCCTTTTTCAAATAGTTTTAAGATCATCAAAACCTGATTTACAGTAGTCTAGAAATTTGCTAGTCAGAACCATGCCAAAATCTCTATGGATAGTGAGACGACGACACAACAGCGCAGTCAAATCAAATGCAATTGCAGTAAGATATTCAGACCACAATACAGCAACATTCAGAAACACAAGCTACATACATATAATTTTGAAGATTTGCACGGACAAGATCAATGGACAAGGGACCAAACATATTGTCATGCTAAACACTACAAGGTAGGAGATAGCCACGTACTGATCGGTGCCTCTCCCGAGCTCGAGAAGCGCCTGCACGGCGGACTCCCACGCGCCGGAGAGGCGGAGGAATAGCTCCTTCCTGGGCGGTGGCGGCGCGAGGCCGGCAGATCCCCATCTGCGAGAGGCTGGAGGAAGCGGGCAGCTTCCATCGAGGTGGAGGGCGTCGGGCAGCGCGGCCTGAGGAAGGCGGAGTGCTCCCACATACCTGCCGTCGACGGCGTTGGCCGGCGAGCCCAGGGAATGGCGCCTTGCGGTAGATCCTGAGAAAGCCGGGGACACAGCCGCGGCGCAGCAGGCGGGCATGGAGGGCCATCTACCGGACCGTCTCTTGGTGAGGGAGTGCGCTTGGCCGGATATACGAACCCTCGCCGGGCCCCTGCCTCATCAGTCTAGTTAGTGCGTGGTGTGCAGTGTGAACGGAAGCAATTATCTGAATGCATAAAGGCTTTTTTTATTAACAGAATTAAGTAGGTAAAATGCAGGCGGTCAGATGAAAATTGACGGCTGGTATGAAGGCCTACAGCACCCGTGCAGTAATAGTTCGACTGCAGAGGAGCCGAACCCGCATGCATTTATATCTGCTATACTAGTATGCGCCAAACGAAATTCCTACTCGACTACGTGCTTGCCTATTGTATCACACTTCAAATTTTAATCGCGTTCGGGAAGAACCAGGAATTGGAGTCCTGTTCAGTCGCTATCCCGCGGGGCTATTGTATGGACCGGTAAACATATGGCCCACCAAGCCGACTTGATGGGTTCAAGGCCCAGCAGTCTTTGACTCTTTGTTCAGGTCTGATGATCTCCGGTTTATTTTATGGCGTGCTTCAGGCTGCCACGAGGTATATGTGAAAATATTACATAGATGATTCGACAATTTTGGTGGGGTAGTAAGAGAGGCAAGAGGAAGCCTTGTTGGGTCGCTTGGGACGTATGCACTAAACCAAAGTCTTTGGAAGGTTTAGGATTTCGGGATATTGAGCTTTTCAATTTATCACTCCTCGCAAGACAGGCTTGGCGATTGATTGAAGGATCTATGACGCTGAGCGCAAGAATACTTAAGTCAGTATATTATCCTTCTGTTTCTTTCTTGGATTCGGAGTTGGGTAATCACCCCTCACAAATATGAAGAGCTATTTTGGATGGAAGGGACGTGATAGCTCAAGGCATCATTAGAAGGATTGGTACAGAAGAGAAAACAAGTATATGGAATCAAAATTGGTTGCCAAGGACGGGTCTTATGAGGCCGATCTGCTCACTGGTAACCCAGCCACCTATTTTGGTCTCAGAACTCATTGATGCCTCATCTTCGTCATGGCGAGATGAAGAGCTACGGAGAATATTTGTATCTGTTGATGTTGAGGAGATACTAAAAATCCCACTGTGTACAAAAAAGATAGAAGATTTCTGGGCTTGGAGAGAGAACTGTCGTGGCAAGTTTTCAGTAAGTTTAGCGTATAAATTGTTGTCCAACTTAAAGAGGCAGCGGGAAAATCTCTTGGACGGGACGGGAGGATCGTCAGCTATGGTACGAGAGCAGAAAGCTTGGAAGTCCATGTGGAATATCAAGGTTCCGTCAAAATTAAAGAACTTTATATGGAGATTGTGTAACGACTCGATACCGACCGCGGATGTTTTACAGCATAGGCATATGGCAACGAGCTGTGTCTGTGCCTTCTGTTCGGCAGAGGACAGCTGGAAGCATGCCCTAATTGATTGTGTCGTTTCGAGGTGCGCGTGGTCTTTATCATCTGATGGGCTAGTTGAAACAATGTGTGATAATTTGAGTCTGAATGCAAAAAATTGGGTGTTCACGATGCATGAAGTTCTGCCTCATGAGGAGTTCACGCGCATGGTGGTGACACTTTGGGCGATATGGAGGGCACGGAGGAGAGCTATTCATGAGGGTATATATGACAGTCCGTTGCAAATCAATCACTTCATCAATTCTTTCTTGAGGGACATTCAAATTCTAGCGATACTGAACCAGACAATCAAGAGCACTTTGAGCAGACCATCACAGTGGTTACCACCACCACAAGATCATGTGAAGATGAATGTTGACGCTGCAGTACTAAATGATAATATGGGAGTCATTGCTGTGGTCTGCAGAGACATCAATGGAATATTTTTGGGTGCATCGGCAATCACTTTCAAACATATACATAACCCTGTTACACTTGAAGCTTTGGCAATACGTGAGTCACTTTCACTTGCGGAGGATCTGTATGTAATACAAGTGGCTTCTGATTGCAAAAAGGTGGTGAATGATATCAAGCAGGGATCGTTGGCCGGACATGCTGCAATCATACATGAAATCATAGATCGCTCTTGTTCTTTTACTGCTTGTAACATTGTTCACGAGTATAGGAGCTCGAATTTCGAGGCTCACAATCTCGCTAGGCATGCATTTTCTTTAGGGTTTGGTCGCCATGTTTGGTTAGGCCAACCCGGAGACTTAAATTTTATTCCTGTAAATGTTGGGACAGTTTGAATAAAGCCTGGCGAGAATGTCTAAGAAAAAGGTCTGATGATCTCCGCAGTTTGGGCCTTCCTTTCCTTTTGTTGGAAGCGGCCCTTCACTGCCAACAACAGCTTACTTTCTCAAAACAAACAAACAACGAGCCCTAAAGAAAACGAAATCACTAGTTAAGAGTTACCCCGTGCAAAGGTCACCCCCACCTTCTAGGCTGACAAGTGACGCACTGTATATGCACCATCAATCGTAACCTGAGAGGATTTTTTTTGTAGTTTTGTTTATTTAAAACATTTGATCTCTTGAACCATGGTCCAAATCCCGAACCGTTTTCACCGTTGGATTTATCGGGTCAAGACTTCGAAACTAGAACACATGTTAGTAGGTTTCGATGAACTTTTCCATGAAAAGGCTAAATATCAAAGAAAAAACTAAAATAAATGAATATAAAAGAAGAAGGCCGAATAAAATCCTAAGCCCGAAAGCACGGTAGCAGGTTTCACTTTTTTCCCATTCCAAAAAACACAATTGTGCTTCTCTTGGAAGCATACATTTTTCACTTGGCACACTTCTCACGGAAGCAAGCATTTGCTTCCACAAGAAGCAAACATGTGCTTCTTGTGAAAGCACATACTTTTTCCTTAGAAGCACACTTTTTACGGAAGCAAGTCTATGCTTCCACAAGAAGCAAATTTGTGCTACTCGTGAAATTACTTTTTTTTTCTTAAGTTGTGCTTCTCGCAAAAGCAAATTTGTGCTTCTGCGAGAAGCAAATATGTGCTTCTCATGGAAGCGCATATTGTCTTTTCTTTACGAGAAGCACAGAGCAAATATGTGCTTCTAGTGGAAGCACATATTTTTTTTCTTTTTCAAGAAGCACATTTGTGATTCACAAAAAAAATCTCCAAAACCAAGGAAAACCAAGAGAAAATCGAAACCCCCCAAAAAAAACCATTGAAATCCCAAAAACGCATACAGAAAATTAAAAACCGAAATCTAGAGGGAGCGTCTAGCACGCACACGTGGTGGTGATACGTGTGATACGTCTCCATCATATCTACTTTTTGGAACACTTTTGCTCTTGTTTTCCCCCATAATTTCCATGATTTGAGTGAAAGTAACCCGAGTTGACGTTGTTTTCAACAGAACTACCTTGGTGATTTATTTGTGCAAAATAAAAATTCTAGGAATTTAATGAAAATTTACGAAGAATTATTTTAGAATAAATGAAAAATCTTTGAACCAAAATCCACCAGAGAAACGCCAGGGGGTGGCCACATGGGTTGGTGGCGCGGCCACCCCCCAGGTCACGCCACCTGGCCATGTGGGCCCCTTGGACATTCTCTGACTTAATTCCAGCGCTATATATTCACTTCCTTCAAGGAAAAAAATGAGGTAGAAAGTTTCATCGTGTTTTATAATATGGAGCCGTCGTCACCTCCCGTTCTTCGTCGGGAACCCTAATCTAGAGTTTTTTCGTAGCTCCAGAGAGAGGGAGTTATCGTCGTTGTCATCGCCAACCCTTCTCCATCAACAATTCCATGATGCTCGCAATCATATATGAGTAATTTCCTTGTAGGCATACTGGAGGTAGATTGAGATGGATGATATTTCATATGTAATCATGTCAATTTGCTAAGGCTTGATCCCTAGTATCTACTATGTTCTGAGATTGATGTTGCTATGACTTTGCTATGCTTAATGCTTGTCACTAGAACCCGAGTGTCGTAATTTCAGATCTGAACATGTTGCTCTTATGCATATATTTACGTTCCTGATTTTACCTGCAAGTTGTATGCACCTGTTATTATTCTGAACCTTAGAACCCCAAGGTGACCATGACTTGGGATATCGATTGGGATGATTTTAACTTCAGGAGTTCATGTATTCACAGTGTGTTAATGCTTTGTTCCGGTTCTCTATTAAAATATGCATCTTAATTACTCTTAGTTTTCATTAGGACCCGTTTCCACAGAAGGGTAGGACAAAAAATGTTACGCAAATTCTTACTGCTTCCGCTGAGACGATGACAATGATGTCGATTCCCCCAGCTATCCCCTGGCCTAGGACGAGGCCTATGATTACAAGAATACTAAACCGACGTAGGGTTCTCTTCGGTAAAAGAGTTCTTTGCTTGCGCGCCTAGACGGCAGACTTTGCTTGGGAGGCTTCCTACATTGGTATGAGGCCCGTAGAATCCTCATGGCCCGCTAGCCCAGCGGCCGGCTTGCCTCCCGACGGACCACCCCTACCGGTATAGCACACCGTCATGTAACTTTCCTTGGGAGGTGCATGTTTTCCCTTTGTAATTCTCTTGTTAGTTGCAGTACAAGCAAGAAAACTTTATGTTTCAGTTTACAACAGCTTTGTCATAGCCAGTTGAAAGGACCTACAGTATGTTGGGTCACCATGACTTGCGTGTGATTTCATGGGCCAGAAATTTCCTGATTGTCAGATGTAGCTCCAAGTGTCTAGATTCTCCCGTAGGCTGCACTTGAGCAAGCAACTCAGAAAAGCCAAAAAATTAGGCCTTCATAGGTCCAATTTTGCCACAAAAGACTCCTAGTCCACCTTGTGATTTTGCTTTGCAAACTTTGGTTCATGCAATGAGAGATGGTCCTTTATCCCCCCTGGCATGCTTTCTCCATAAACAACCGGTGATGAATTTATTAATCTGGTCAATGGCATCTGCTGGAGCACATGTAGAATGCTGGCATGGAAGAGAAAACTAACTGAAGTAGCTGCAAGTTTGCCCCCACAGGATACAAGTGTGGAGCAACCAGTGAGTCTTCTCTCATTTCTTTGCACCAAAGGCATGAAATCTGCCATTTTGTCACTAACACGGCGAGCTTAATAGAGGAACACACATAGTAAAATCTACTAACTCTCTATCACATCCTTTTGTATGCATTACAAATACAGAGCTAAACTAAACTGCCTCACAAGAGTATCATCAACATCATTATGTCATATGTAACAACCCCCTTATATCACAACATACTATCACCTTAACACCGAGAAAACGGCTCACACATCAACCCATTTTCACTACCGACTCCAGCTTATTTCCCACACGATCATCTGGAGCAACCTGTCGAAGCAGGTTCTGCACATCATCGACCCAGTTCTGCTTACTCGTGCCGTCCTGACACTCGAATTCCACGATCCCTTGCGCCGTGCTCAGGCCGAAGCAGCATTTCTCATCCATGAAGGCCTTTCCCGGCTCGATCACCCACGTCGGAAGCTCACTGTATACGCCGTAAACCACGCCTGCAGACGATAATTACAGGCGGAACGCTCAGTGTTAAAATCTCACAAACTACGCTGACAGAGGCAGAAATGGTAGCATATGATGTTTGTTTCGGGTGCTGCTGAACTTACTCTTGTTGTTCTTGGACAGTGCACCTCCAATGTGCTTGCTTTTCAGCTTCAGCATGACCTATTATCATTTGGCTATGCCGTCAGTAATTGAACACACATTTTATTTTATTTTTGGTAGGACAAATGGACAATAATTTGATATTGTGCAGTCAGAGTTTTTTTCTACCTGAGACCTCCTGTTGATGTAGACAGATACTTTTGTCCTGTGTAAATCCCCTGCACCAGGAAAAATAAATTCAGATTGTGCACCTTAATTGTATTGTTTGGTGTTAATTTTACACGTTACTAGTAGATTATAAGATTTTAATTCATCTCTTCCGAATTATGTATATGTAAAATGTTGGCACATGACTGAATGTTCTGAATATTACTCGGCTGTGTTGTCTGAATGTCTGTACCTTTTCTTGTGCGTTTCAGCAGCTCACCCTCCTTGCACCAGACATCAGGGCTCCACGAATGGCCCTTCTCGTAAGGAAGAACGCTCGCGTTGCTCCTCGCCGCCTCCCGCTGCACCCTCTGCTTCATCGTCGCAGCTCCTCGCAGCGCTGACACGAATTCCACACGAACTCAGCTTTGATTCTTGCACGAGATAACATACGGAAACGGGAGTGCACATTGTGATGGCAATGGCGGCACGGCCGTTCGCCGCGTCGAACCCTTACCGGTTGCCGCTGCGGCTGTGAGCGTCGTCAGATCGCCGGCGCTCCTTACGCCGACCGCGGACTGGACGGCGGAGGCCACCTGCTCGTGTGTCGCCCCGGCAAGCCTTGCCGCCTCCACGCAGTGCGAGGCCAGCAGCTCCGTGGCCGGCGCCATGGCGGCGGCCATCTTGGAGGCCTGGGTGTCGGAGCTGGTGGACGCCGCCGCAACGGCGGCCACCGCGGCCGCGACGCGGACCACGGACACCATGGCGTGCACGTGGGCCCTGTCGGCGCGCAGCTTCTCCTTGCTGCTCTGCCTGGACCGGCTCGCGTCCTTGTGCTGGAACCATTTGCCGATGGACTGGTGGTGGCCGATGCCGCTGATGGAACCCCGCCTTGCTTCCGTCTGCTCGAAAATGGGCAGACAACAGACGGAAACATTCAGAAAGGAGAGAGCAAAGAAAGGATGGGAGTGAGTGGGCAGTGGACTGCTCGCTGACGTGGTGTCGATAGCTCGGGACGATGGCCGTGGCGGCGAGCACGGCGGAGGCCTCCGGTATGCCCATCTCCTGCAGCGGCAGCCTGTTGAGGCAGCTCTTCTTGCCTCCGACGAGGATCTTGGATATCTCCGACGCGGACACGCTCCAGGACCTCGACAGGTACTCCATGGGCTCGAGCGGCGTCTGCGGCGCCGCCGCCGCAACCTCCTCCTCCTCGACCACATCAAACCGGAACGCGCTGCCGGCCTTCCAGCCCATCTCCATGGCCATCAGTCCCACGCAGTCACTCTCCGCACTCAGCACTAGTCTACCACGTCCTTGGCTCTCAGTGGCTGGTTGCAGGCAGCAGGAGGCGACGGTCGCCTACTTATAGCGGAGGAGGCACGCACGGAGCACGAGGAGGGGGGCGTGGAGCCGCCATGGCCGTGGCAGAAAGAACAAGGGGGACACGAGGCTGGCTGGCGAACAGGCCCCTGGCTTTCTCTGCTACTCCTGTCTGTCTCTAACAAGTCTCCCTCCACTACCTGGGACTGAATATTTCTACTACCACTCCTGCAATATACTAGTGCCGCCGTCGCTGTTCTCTAGCCATTTGTTCCCGGCAGCTGAGCTATCCGGGACCTCGGAGGGTCTCACGACATGACTTCAGAGGAACCAAGCCAACCATGGATAGCTACGGCGGCATTGGCTTCTGGACGTACCTACGGTTGTTGGCAACGTTTAGTCAATTGCACGAAGACTTGTTTGAACTTGCAGCAACGTTCTGCGAGGCGATGCGATGCTTCCAAGAGAAACCCCCTGTTTTCCCGGCGTATCAGCTACCGACGATGCCGGCGTTCCCGCTAATTAACACGAAGGGATAGATGTATGCGACGGCTGCGCTTGGAGGCCGGTCAAGGTGCGAGGAGGAGCTTGACGACAGGAGACCCGTCACCCGGTAAGCTGGACGCCGGTCGGTCTGCTTCATCGGTCTTGGGTTGCATGTATCCATCCATATTGCTTGTTTGAATTCTACTCATGCTTGTGCGTCTCTGGCTCTCTATGTCTGTTTCTTTTTTCAATTTTCAGGTGCGGTGGGGCTTGATGCGTGGCCTATGTCTCCGTTTCCACGTACATCTGTAGGGTACGTGAGGGCGATCGATCGATCTCCTTTGCTTCGATCTTCAAACTCGGTGGAACGGTCAAGCCGCTTGATCGACCGCCAAGGCGCCAAGGCAGGAGCAGCAGCATTAGTTTTTTCGAGCAGTATAAAGCTCCCCAGGTGCTGGTGGGACTGGGCAGTGCAGAAATGAAAACAATACTCGTACGCACCATACGTGCTGTGCTGCTACGTGTCGTGCCGTGAGGTGGTCGCCCCTGCCACCGTCGCAGGAGATGCGAGATGTTTGTCCCGTCCCTGAGCATGTCGAGCATGTCGAGCGTGCGCGCGCGAGGTGACGAGTGGCGCGCCCAATGATCAGGGCCACCGCCACCCCCACCGGAGTGGAATCTCGTCCCACGCGCGCCTGCGTTATCGCCATCATCGGTCGATGGCCATGCCCTCTTCTACCCTCCACTAACAACGTGCCCAAAGCCCGGCCGGCCCCATGATTGGGCAGCACTTGCCTGCTGACCCAAATCATCGTGTTGCCTGCTTGATTAACAAGAGTCTGAGACTGAGCAGGGAATCGGTCGCCGTAACCTGTTCGCAACGGCATCGACCGTGGTTTGTTTTTTCGACGTTTGGGTTTGTTTGGTCAGTTTAGGGAACACCCATGATGCAACTTTTCCCGCCAAAACAAGTGTGCTACCACATGCGTGAGAGGTATGCTAGTGTTGTATGGTACTATTACTAGTTAGTAGCTGATGAGCGTCTCGTCCCTTTTTCGGCTTGCGTCCGGTGGAAGCGACGGATCGGTCATATCCCAACAAAACACTGTGTACAGTAGTACAGTATGTACGTATCAACTAGTAGGAGTTTCAAGGAACGGCACGCGTTTCCTCGTCATGCGAGTATGAATGTATGATCAGCATCAGTCGGCCGGGATTTTTAACCGGCCAAGGGAGCTACGGCAGGCGATGATGGTGTTTGCCTCGTGCCTATTTCATGATTGAGTGTGGCAACGAAGGCCTTCATGATGGATACAGATAGATACAGGAGGGTGGGACGGCCCGAATCGCTCGCTGGCTGCCTCTTTTCATTCGGCCGCACTTTTACCATCACCAAAGGAGCAGATAGATAAAGAGCACCGGCGCCTGCGACGGGAGAGGGCCTCACCTCCCTCCCTCGTCCATCGGAGGCGTGGGAGAAGTGGGCAGAGACCACCAGCGCGTCTCCTCAGCCGTTGCGCACGCCGGGAATCCGTCGCGCGCGCTGCACCAGCCCACACCAAACCCAGGCTTCCATTTCGGCTGTAGAAAACCATATCATCACCATCTTAACAACAGAAATGGTACTCCTACTAGTAGAAAACAAGGCACCAAAATGTCAAGTGTGGTTGACATCTTCACACGGAGAAGAGCTACCCTGGTAAAGCCGTGAAAAGTCTGCGAAATTTCTTGCAATAGACATTGGACATCCGCAAAAGTCACAGCGCATTCAACCAAGCCAACACTCTTCTTCAGCAGCAGGCGTAGAAAGCAGAGCGGCAACAGACACACACCAGCAAAAAAAGAGAAAGGATCAGTCGAGGTAGAGCTTGACGTGGATGCCGTTGTCGATGAGCGACTGCACGACGGCCCTGATCTTGCCCTCGAACCGGTCCCGCTCCCGGGGCGTGTAGGTGCACGCGTACACGTCCGCCTCCTTGGCCCGCTCCGCCAGGAACCGCCCCACCGACAGGCACGCCGGCACGTCCGACCGCGACGTCAGCGCCGCCTTCACGTCCTTGGAGTTGGTGCCCGCAACCGCCACCTGCCGGCACGTCGACCGGTGGGTCAGCGACGCCGACACAAACCGCTTCGAGATGAACACATCCAGGGTGAAGGGCTCCATGTGCGCGATCGTCCGCTGCTTGAACGAGATGTGCTTGTGCGGGTTCTTGGACCGCTTCTCCTTCTTGTATGTGTAGGGCTTGCTGTTGTCCTCGTCCATGAAGTCCTCCACGCCAAAGAAGCTCCTCGCCGACCTCAACACCTGAATCAATGAATGAATCAAGAGGTCAGGGCGGCGACTTCTATCTACTTTAGATTTTTAGTGAGTGGAGCTGAAAGCGAAACATGGATCAACAGACTGAAGCGTCCGTTGCACTGAGTTTGAATTTGAATTGAAGGTGGAACATATATCAACAGAATGAAGTGTCTGAAGCAGGGTCAGAATTTGAATAGATTGTGTGTGAGGTTGCATCTCAGGTAAACAAACTTTTGAAGAGCTAAACGCTTGGTCTAAAGAGGTAAGCTAAATGAATTGTTCAACTAATTTCAGGGTTTATAAATGTACAAGACCTATACATGTTTGTAAACTGACTGCATAAGTCCAGCCAAAGAATCCAGAGGCAACTTCAAGACTTGAGCTCTTGCGGCAGCACCAAACTTTTATAAACAGTTGTATACCCGGGTGATTACAACAAGTTATACGAATGAATTCCTTCAATGCACTGCCAAGTGTCTTTACAATGAAATGTAGATGAAAGTGACTGAATTGTCCAGTGTATTCAGTGTAACTAATTGATGAAATGAATTGTGGATGCCGCTGTAATCTAAAAAAAAAAGGTAATCCGTACACTGAATCAGGTACAGTTGCAATAGATTGTTAAACTTAAAGCCATTATTTAGCCAGTATATACATAAGACGACATGCATAGGGTAGTAAGAATGACTGGAAATGCTTTACTAGACCTGTTTGACATAACTTTGAGCCAAGGTTCGAAATTTTGAACGAATCTTTGGTGGGATGTGTCTCAAGTAAGTGAATTTTTCAGCTCATTAATGAACATCTAAATTGTGCTGGAAATATAAATGATTGTAGAAGGACAACAAATGTTTGGCTCATGCAGCCACAGGAAACTTGTAGCCTTCAGACAGTATCACATACTATGCAGGTATGCAGTCACTGCAAGTAGTCTAGATTTCAGACAGGATTACACTAGTTTATTCATAAGCATTATCAAGCTATCTTGTTATTACAAGCATTTCTAAGTTATCACAACAAAAATTCTAGTAGCTAATGCCAACTAATTTTCATCAACATATCCAAGTTGCTAAAATTCAAGCACTATAACAACATAGATGCTTCAAGGGTTGATTATCACCAGATAACAGGCAGAGAATAAAAATGTGTTTTATTACCTGCCCGCTGTGAAATTGACTTGAACAAGCATACATTGCTTCAGCTGGATGCCCTTCCCGTAGGACATGCGCTCCCCTCCTCCATGACTGACTCAAGATGTTCTTCAGCATCTTTATCTCAAGCACCCTCAATGCTCAACAAATACTAAGCATGGATTACTTGTAGCATAAGCTCCAGGTCACTGTGCAAGAAAGGAAGTTATTTTAGAGCTCAAAATTCTTCAGCTAATTTGCTTCACAGTGGCAGTCCTACACAACAAAGCCACACATTTGTAGTTCCTACAAGATGACGACTCATCAGACACCAGGGGCAGATCTTAAGTGGGGATACTAGTGCTCTGAATCAAATTGGGACAAATTTGAAGCAATATTTGAGATAAACTGCAACAATTACTTGGGTGAGTACTACTCAGGATGTAATGTGGCAATGGGGCAATAGCCGCGTCAGCCGCATGGCAGTTATGTGGGTTTTGCGCCAGCCACTTAGGGCCAGTTCTTTCCGCCTCATAATTCTGGAGAATTATAATTCTAGGAAACTGCCTACAGAATTGTCTGCCCACAGAATTGCCTGTCCAGTTCTTTTCTGTTATTCTAGCCTGTGATTGTTGTATGAGTTGTCTGTTGAAATGTCTGCAATGCCCCTAGATTGAAGTGAGTGATGAATTGGTAACGCCTAGTTATTTCGGTCAGTTTCATGTCTAATATGAACACGAAAACGAGCTGCAAATCTCATAAAATATATAATATTACAATAGTTTCCCCCGGAGTGCTCATTAAACTTAGTAAACAAATTAGCTTGCCCTACATCGGACAAAGTGGTGTTTCCTATGGCGCGGTGGTTTGCTCGCACCTCCTCTACGCACACATCCATATATATGGAATGAGCCGCAGCATCCCAAATTGCTTTCTGCTTCCCTTTATCCATCTACAACATTCACATGTCAATGTTTTAATCTATAGAAATACATTCCTTACAGATTGTCCATACAATTTTTTTGCTAAATGTTGCATATTCAAACCAGTAAATACAATTTAACTAACAAGTTAACATACAATTATTTTACTGCATCCCAAATAGGTGGTGGCTGGGCAGAGGGGCATATTCGAATACACTTTAACTAACAAGTTAACATACAATTTAACTAACCAGTAAACCTATTCCAATTTTTTTACTGCATCCATCAATCCATATTCGAGGGAGACAGAGGAGACAGAGGGAGACAGAAGGGAACTCACCAGCAGCAGGCGCGGTGGTGGCTGGCCGCAGAGGAGACGGGGCAGCTGGGCGCGGTGGTGGCGGCCTGCTTCCGGGCGGAGGGAAAGGAGGGCCGGCCAGGGAGGATTCGAGCAGGAGGGCGGCCGGGTCGGGGCGGTTCGCGTTGGAGCTCGGGTCGGGCGGGGAAGGACTTGGGGAGGGGCGGCCGGGCGAGGAGGAGACGATGAGGAGGGCAGCCGGGTCGGGGCGGTGTCCTGCTTCCGTGGTGAGCAGCAGCGGCGGCCGCCGGCGGGGAGCAGCCTGGCGGTGCCAACCCTAGCAGAACGAAGGTTGGGGACGAAAGGAGTTTGCGGGCACAGGAGGAAGGAGTTGCGCTCGGGTCTGTTGGGTCGGGGAGTGGCATTTTGGCCATAATTTCAGTGCCCAATAGGGGTACTTGTTTAAAACGAACAGTTTTATTTTGTGGGATTGCCCAGAATTGCCAGAAATTGGTCATTCTAGATTGCACTTGCAATTGTGAGCTGATTGTGGACAATTCCTGGGGCAAAGATGAGTTCTTTTGTAATTATGATTCCCCAGGCAGTAATTCTTCACAATTGAGCCAAAAGAACTGGCCCTTACTATGCTTAGCAGTCAAACGACGCCCGATGCCCGCAACGGCTCTCATCAGCCACTTGATGCTCATGCTCAGCTGTGATTCTCCTCGGAACAGCGTCAGCTTCATGCCTTCATGGTCACAAGCACACACACTAATTGACATGGGACAACTCTAGCCTGCTAAACAGAATTTGTATAGTAATAACTAGTTTCTACAACAGAAATTTTCCAAAAAAAGGCATGACCATTACGGTAATCAGTTCCATTGTTAAAATAAGATATTAACGATATCTTGCATACACTGCATGCAAACCACACTAGAAAATTAGAAGATCCATGACCCCAGATGAGCAAGCTAACTGAAATTACGCAATAACATCTACAGTACTAGCAAGGTTTTCAGCAGTGCAGGAGCTGGTTATTACACTAAATGACCATTACAGTGCAGTTTTCATGATATTCTCATCACTTGCGAAGAAGGCGGGCGGGGGGAGAACACATTAGTGGATAATGTAATCAGTAGTGGAGACAAAAGAATTCAGAGGGTGGAGGGCGGGGGGATCTTTGCTTACCTAGGGGCTGGGGGAAGAAGAGGAGGAGCACGGAGAGGATTGAGAGGGCAGGAGGAGGCGGTGCAGGTGGAGACGGCTGCGGCTGCAGTGGCGCCTAGGGCATGTGAGCGTCAAGTGTTTTGGGGCGTTGGTGGGCTGTCCATTTGCGGCACATATTTTTACTGGATGTCCATTTGCGCCATTTAGGCTCTTTTTGATGGGTGCCACTTGTGGGACAAGTGGGATCCAACGCCACTTATATACTGAAGTACTAGTTCTAAGAAAAAACATCCTGAAGTACTAGTGCCATGAATTGACAAAAGAAAGCAACCTAGTCCTCATCAAATATTTTGGATATCGGTAACTGGTAGCTGCTCGATCGGTTGGGGAATAGGGATTAATCGGCGAATCTGCTGATTAACTGAATTAATCAGTCGACCATTAATCGGCTGGTTAACTGTGGCCATCAATGCATATAGCTATATTTTACACAACAAATCAGTTCATGAGCAGAGGCCTGAAATAGAGGAGTGGCTCGTTCTAGTACCTTGCCTTGTGCCCGCGGAGGGAGCAGTGTGCGCGTGTAGGCTAATTGATTTGGGCGGGTAGCGGCATGGAGGGGTGGCCGGGCTCGAAACTTTGCCCTCTGATATACCCCAGTGCAGTAGTTAATCAGTGGAAGGGGGCCGTGAGGCGAGGACGACAGAGAGAGCTTGATGACCTAAAACTAACAGGGAGGCCAATCATCTGCCCCGCCGTAGAAAAAACGAAGATGGCAAAATCGATGGGCAAGTACCTGTCGGACACCGTTGATGGGGGTGTGATTATGACACGCGGCACTGTGCGGCTTCGTCCCTGCAGAGCGGTCACCGGTGACTGCCAGGGGCGGCGGCAGCAGTGGCAGAGCTTCGACCGCGCTCTGAAACACACCGAGCCAGTTCTTTTCGGCTCATGATTCTCTAGAATATGATTTTGGGAAACTGCCCACAGAATCAGCCGCCAGTTCTATTATGAGATTGTTGTATCTGTTGTGGGGTGAAATGTTTGTAGTGCCCCTAGGCTGGAACCGTGTACTGAATTTCTAACGCTTGGTTGTTTCAAACAGCTCCACGTCGAATACAAACACGAAAGTGATTTGCGAATATCCCAAATTTCTCTCGGTGCCTTCCCTTTCTCCATCCATCTACAACATCCATGTGCGAGCATTTTAATCTATACGAAAATTCTTACTGCTAAGCAGGCATTCAATCTACACCACCACAAAAGTCATACTACTAAGCAATCAATCATGCAATTTTTTTCACTAGATGTCATCAATCATACAACTTGTACGCCATGCAAAATAACCACCCAAATAATTCACTAGCAGCCATCAACTTAGCATACAGCTACGAACCATTAATCATTACCAGCCATCAAACATAAGAAAGAACAGAGAAACAGAGGGGAGAGAGGGAGGAAGAGGTGGGCTCACCTTCCGCCGGCGAGGCAGGAAGAAGCGTGGGGCGGCGAGCCAGACGGGATGGGGCGGCGGTGTGGGCGGCCGGCGGCGCGAACCCTGGCTCCCCGGGAGGTGGGTCAGGTCGAGAGAGAAAGGAGAGGACCGTGCGTGTGTTGAGCGAGCTGGAGGCCCTAATCCCTCTGGCTAGTTGGGCCCTTAAAATCCGGACAGTGCAGCCCATGAAGGAGAATGACGGCCTGCCGAGTAAGGCGTCAGCGTTGTATAGCCCTTGACTTGAGGCACGCCGCACGCGTCGCCCCCGACAGACAAACCTGCGTCCTGGCCGCCATCCCGGCGTGCCGTCCCCGTCCAGCCGGCGACCACGCCGGCACGTCGCCCGCCTCCTCTGCTCCCCGGCCGCGCGTATGATCTCGCCCTAGGCCATGGTAAGTAAATGCACCACCCCCCAATTCTACTACACTTGTCAACTACCACTCGCAACATTTCGGAATTTGTTCTTTCTTGGATGTGGATTCATCCGTGCGCATCGTCGAATTCGCCCCGCCCGGACGCATGATCGCCGTATGCCACTACCGTCTTTCTGATGATCGCCGTATTCCAAATCATTCCATAGGATACCTTACGAATTTTTCACACGAGGATCGGACAAACAGTCAAACGCCACCACTGAACCTGGACAGGGAGGAGAGGACGGTACGTTTACTGCTCGCCACCGGTGAATGGACGCGAGGATCATCGGTGGATGAACGCGACAACCCAAGCCCTGCCCGCCATGTAATCCAAATTTGGGATGCAGCAAGCTAAATGACATGGTAGCTACTACATGTTTTGATGTTGCATATAGTTTTGTCGGTCTTCCCACATTTGATCAGCAAGGCCTTGCCTAAAGTTAACCATGTATGCATGTTCTTCTGCTTGTCCAGCTGATGTTGAAGCATGAGTGGTATTTGGCACCCATTCATCCTCCAGTATGATATATTTATCAATCCCATCATTTAGAACCCATTCTGAATGATGCAGCAAGCCACAACAATATCTACTTGAGTAGGATAAAGAATGAATGGAGTGGCATCATCAAGGATTTTGAATCTTCTCTTCAATGACCCAAATGCACACTCTACGGTTGTGCGAAGAGAAGAATGCCTAAGGTTGAACAGCTCCTTGTCATTTTGCACAGGATTGTTTCCCCGCTCATTCAAATGGTACCTCACATCACGAAAAGGGGGCAAGAACCCTGGTTTGACTCCATATCCAGCATCAACTAGATAAAATTTTCCTAAGTATGACAAACATTTGGGTTACTCACATATATACCAAAATCCCATTGACAACATGTATCTACATAGTTAATCTATTACCTTGTGGGACACGTAGACCGTTTTCACGTATTAAAGCATCACGTAAAACTGTAGCATCATGTGTTGTCCCTTCCCAACCAGCCAACACATATGTGAATCGAAGATCAAAATCAACAGCCGCCATCACATTTTGAGTAGTATGTCTCTTTCTACCACGAAAGGCAGGCTCCATATCAGGAGTAACAGAGGCACGTACATGTGTATCATCAATAGCTCCAATACAATCCTATTTGATGAAATAAAACCCAAAAAAATTAGGATCTAAACAAATTTGTTTCTACAATGACAAAATGTAGTTGTCACTCAATCTCATACCTTAAAGTATGGATCCCACCGGTAGTTTCCTTCTAGTTTGGTTTGAGTCTCCAATGAAGGCTTCCTAATAAGGTCATCTCGAAGCTCACCAATTGCATGGAGTACTCTATGGAAATACCGGCTAACAACTTTCCCGGATCTACCAAAATTCCCTCCAATTACCCTATTCCTGACATTATGACCAACGGTGTGCAAAAACATTGCTACTTGTTGCTCAATAGACATATGGACCGTGTCTTTTAGCAAATTGCGATCTCTAAAGAGTTGACAAAACCGAAAGAATGGTGCCCTCCGAAGCCTGAGCATGTTCACACTAGTTGTATCATTTTTCCATACTTTGTTATCAAAGTACTTTCTTCTCATCCTATCTCTCTCATCAATTGGGGCATATGTAATTGCTTCTCTCCTTTTTCTTTTTCTAGATTGAACAACCAAAGCTATCATATTGATAAACCATTGTGCCATTGCCGCACAAATTAACATCTTTGTCTTTTTGTCCATCTACAATATAATAGTACAAATGATATAACTTCAACAGGAACAAGTCAACATGCACATTCTCTGTCAAGCAGTAAATAGAAGAAGCAGTTAGCAAGTTACCTTAGATTTTGGGGAGAAATCAACAATAGGAAGATGTAGTAGTCCCTGACTTCCCTGTCACCTTTGACCTGAGCTGCTGCAGCACAAAAAAAAACAACAAAAAAAGATTAGCATGTTGGATAGAAAATCAATGGAGAAATCACGTATTAGTACATATGGTCCGTGCAGCACGCGCAGCAAGCAGGGCCAAGCAGCTAGCACGCCGGCGTACCGCGCGCAACACCTGTTCTCACTGGGCGCACAGCATGCGCACTTGCCGGACAGATGCAGGGCCGGCGCAGCACGCGCAGCACCAGCGCATGTGGCGATCAGTCAAGTCGGCGAACCAAAGCGGAGGTGGATGAAGCGGCATGCTACAAAAAAGTAACCACTAAAGCTCAAAAGTAAATTCTGCATGACAGCGATTGAATCTCTCCGTTGGAGCCTATGTTAAATTATTGCGTCCTATGAACACCGCCACGTCGCTAGGACCCGCATTTTTCTAGGCTGGCACCACCAAAGAAGCCGTCGTGACCACAGGCTTGCGTACGTGTCTTGATCCATGAAATAATTGTCCCTTGCTACCTTCTCTCCTTTTCTGTCAGCTCATACAGTGGAAATTAGATTTGCTGTTTTCTGATATAAGGGTAGTGATCAGTCAAGTAAAAACCACACAAGCTAGTAGTACGTATGATCAATTGAGGTTTGCTCGTGTGCTTGCTTTGGGATTATAGTATTTTGCTCTTCGCTTTACTAGCCAGCAATGATTGAGCCGACGATATTCAGGATAGGTTTTCTTCGAAAAATCAGCGTTCGACTTGTGAACATAAAAAATGCCCCATTAGCAAGTTATAATATTTAATAAAATTATCATAGAACGACTGTTCTACGGTTTCAGCTCAAAAAAAAGCAGATCAATTGTCAGGGTGACTCCACGAGAGCATTAATCTCTAGTTTGATTTCCTTTTAATCACTTTGTAATAGTTGTATGCACTCAAATCCAAAAATAAACAAATGTACCTCCCTCTTTGTGTTGAAAACGGAGGAAAAGTACACACGCATGACCCCCATAACCTAACTGTATCAGTATGATGAACCGTTACAACGGAAAATGAACAATGTATTTGGTAAGAGCCTTCAGATGACATTTTGGTTGTGATATCGACGACCTGCTTGCCGTGGGTGATTGATTGAGTACAATATATTGCATCTTTTGTGTGTCTCTGAAGTCTGTTTGAAGATCATGACAGCTTACCAGTGTAGCCAAAAGGGGTGCATCAAAGCTGTGGTGTGAAGAGTCTTTGTTTGGGGTGCATCAAAGCTGTGGTGTGAAGAGTCTTTGTTTTCTGGGATTAGTTCAGATAGTAGGAAGTTATGCTTTCAACATCTTTGCGAATCTAAGTGTAATCACACACTAAAGCGTACTAAAGTGAATATGTATGAAAACTATTGAATGTCATGATTGCTACTTAGTAGTACTACTAAATAGCAGCAACGGAAGTGGAATATAATTTTAGATTCTCTGGTCCACTTTCGTTGGGCTTTACCTTTCTCGTGATAAGCGGTTGCAAATTCAATAGGATGATGCCTTTTTCGTACCGAGGAATCTGTGCAAAACTATTTTGGCAATATGAAACTAATAAAATTTGATGGGTCCCAAGCATGATACCTCAGCTTAGTGGGGAATATGATCCCTGTTCAACTTTAGCATTTTCATCTGCTATGTGGCAAAAATTTAGTGCTACATGTAGAGGCAAAATCGGTCTCTGATATTTTGAAACTTGTTGCTTTCTGGCACTTATGAAGCCAAACAAAATTATGCGTTGTCAAGGAGGAAATTCGATGGATGTAGGCTGCCTTTGTTTTGCCTGCAAAAGTTGCTATATGATCCTATCTAACTATCTAGTAGGTATTTTCAGTTTTTTACCATGAAGTTTTAACGATGAATTCACCTCACCGTTTAACAACTGGGTCCCCCAAGGGAGGGTGTAACAGAGTGTGGGGAAATCCTGTTGCTAACATTCAAGTGGGCATGAAACTTCAACCCTATATTTTTTTCTATTCCTACATTTTCAAAATCCTACGAATCAAAGAGGCCCTTAGCAGTGTTTCCAATCTAGATATGTCAAATTGATTATGCTCCTATCTTGCATGTTTACATTGTCGCATAAACTTAACACTTAAATACTTCCTTCGTGGAATTACTTGTCGCTCAAACGGATGTATCTAGACGTATTATAGTGCTAGATCATCTGTTTGAGCGACGAGTAATTCGGGATGAAGGGAGTAACTTTTAATCACGGAATACAAAAGCAAAAAAGTTCCACAGGTGATGCGAGTGAACTCGTTCATTCTTACTAACTAGAAAAACGCCCGTGCATTGCAACGGGGACACATTAACTTTAAGAGTTCAATATTAATATTCTCATACATATCAATCCTTCTTCTCCTTCCGTCTGCCACCGAGACATGGACCTAGACTTTGTGCTGCTCTTATTGATTTAATGAAAAAAGTTATTTATTTCTGTTAGAACACAAATGCTTAGATAGCATCTGCATGTCAGGGAAGGATAATGTGGCCTGGATAGCATCTGCAAGTTAGGGAAAAATTATGCGACCGTGTAATATTTGGATAGGAACAAACATGGACGTGCGTTGCCCCGTTGCATTACCGCCCAACGAACATGGACGCCGCCGCCGCCGGCCCGGTGGAGCTCGAACCCGAGAGACTCTGCTGCTTGCTGGGAGGGGTCGGGGAGGGTCGGAGCACAGGAGCATTGACGTGAAGAGAGAGTAGGCCGGGGAGATTACTGTGCACGCCGCACAGCGACTTGGACCTCGGAGGGCCTTGGCTCTGTCAGGAGGAGGTCCCGAGTTCCTGCCGAGGACAGCCTGACGGGGGAGACGCACGGCCGCTCGCGCTGCCCGCAACGCGACCACGCCCTGCCCTAGGGTTCTGCGACGGCGGCGGCGTCGTCCATAGCCACACCCTCCCTGAGTCCTGCCCTGAACTGGGGTTCCGAGATGGCGGCGGTGGCGGAGGTCTCTGAGGTTGGAGAGGGGCAAGATGTAGGACGGCGGAGGCTGGAGCCTGGAGCGATGGCGGCGTCTCGGGATTGCAGGCAGGGGGACATGCGAGGTGAGTGTTTTTTTCACCGGTTTATGTTGTGTTGCCTGCACGGATATATATGAGAACAAATAGGTGGATTATAATTCCTTCCATTGTATCAGTGCTGGGAAAGGAAGCGAGGGACAAAAATCAATTGAGGGGTCTTTAAGAGTAGAGATTAGTTAATTGGATTTTTCTTTAAAGTCTGTTATTTGTTTCCTTAAAATTTATTATATGTTTCCTAAATCAAATTGCATTGATGGGATGGATCGATTGATTTGGATAGTCTATTATTTGTTTCCTTCACATCCATTATATGTTTTCTAAAGCAAATTGCATTGATGAGATGGATCGTTTGATTATAATTCCTTCCATTGTATCAGTGCTGGGAAAGGAAGCGAGGGACAAAAATCAATCGAGGGGCCTTTAAGAGTAGAGATTAGTTAATTGAATTTTTCTTTAAAATCTGTTATTTGTTTCCTTAAAATTTATTATATGTTTCCTAAATCAAATTGCATTGATGGGATGGATCGATTGATTTGGATAGTCTATTATTTGTTTCCTTCACATCTATTATATGTTTCCTAAAGCAAATTGCATTAATGAGATGGATCGTTTGATTTGGGTAATTTAGTAAAGTTAGATCTGTGTCTTTTTGTACGGTAGGAAAGTGTTTGTTTAGAAGGAAATAGTGAAAAAATAAACCGATGGGATGGTGGGAGGGGGGACGAAAAAACCCAGACGAAAGTGGTGGGAGGATGACGAAAATAAAACGGAGGTGGGAGGATGACGAAAAAAAACCAGCGAAAAAAAACCGCGTAGACTATTCACCAAGTCGTCCATTAGGAGTAGAGATAAAAGTATTGAACTGATTTCCCACAGGCAAATGGCAAAGAGCCAAGTACATTGGAGTTTCCCTAGTTGGAAAGACTCTTGCCATCATGGGCTTTGGAAAGGTTGGCTCAGAGGTGGCAAGGCGAGCGAAAGGGCTAGGGATGCATGTGATTGCCCATGACCCCTATGCCCCGGCCGCTAAGGCCCGTGCCATTGGAGCAGAGCTGGTGTCCTTCGAGGAGGCCATCGCCAAGGCAGACTTCATCTCCCTCCACATGCCGCTCACCCCGGCGACATCCAAGGTCTTCAACGACGAATCCTTCGGGAAGATGAAGACCGGCGTGCGGATCGTCAATGTGGCCAGGGGCGGAGTGATCGATGAGGATGCTCTGGTCAGGGCACTGGACTCTGGCAAAGTTGCTCAGGTGATTCGAAGCTTCCTCTTCTCAGCTTTCTTCTGGCTCGCCGGTGTGGAGATTTCTCTGAAAGGTGGAGGTTTTGTTTGCCAATCTGGATCAGGCAGCTCTTGATGTTTTCACTGTGGAGCCCCCGGCGAAGGACAGCAAGCTGGTTCTTCATGAGAATGTCACTGTCACGCCCCATCTTGGAGCAAGCAAAGTGGAGGCGCAGGTTCGGCGTCTTGGCTACGATAAATGTTTCAATGGATGTAATCAAACCACTTGCCGCTCTTTTTGAGGTACCAACGCACCTGAACTTGCCGCATTGCAGGAAGGCGTCGCCATCGAAATTGCTGAAGCCGTCGGCGGCGCACTGAGAGGTGAGCTCGCAGCGACCGCCGTGAATGCTCCCATGGTCCCAGCAGAGGTACGCACGAAGCTTCTTGAGAAGTTGAGATGTCGGTGATAGACTGTGATTATGCGGCAAATCTTTCTTCTGAATCTGTTTCTTCCTTTTACAGGTCATGTCAGAGCTAGCTCCATATGTTTCCCTGGCGGAGAAGCTGGGGAGGCTGGCAGTGCAGCTCGTCGCCGGGGAGAGCGGCATCAAGGGCGTCAAGGTGGTGTACACCTCAGCCAGGGACCCCGACGACCTCGACACGAGGCTCCTCCGGGCGATGGTCACCAAGGGCATCGTGGAGCCCGTGTCCAGCACCTTCGTCAACCTCGTGAACGCGGACTACACGGCGAAGCAGCGCGGCCTGCGCATCGCCGAGGAGCGGGTCTCCCACGACAACGCCGCCGCCGAGGCGCCGCTGGAGTCCATCCAGGTGCGCCTTTCGCACGTGCAGTCCAGGTTCGCCGGGGCGATCAGCGACGGCGGGGACATCGTCGTGGTCGGCAGGGTCAAGTACGGCGTGCCCCACCTGACCGTCGTCGGGCCCTACGAGGTCGACGTCAGCCTGGAGGGGAACCTGATCCTGTGCCGGCAGGTCGACCAGCCCGGGATGATCAGCAAGGTCGGGAACATCCTCGGGGAGAGGAACGTGAACGTCAGCTTCATGAGCGTCGGCCGCACCTCCCGTGGCAAGCAGGCGATCATGGCCATCGGCGTGGACGAGGAGCCGGACAAGAAGACGCTCGAGAAGATTGGGGCCATCCCGGCCGTTGAGGAGTTTGTGTTCCTCGAGCTATGATAGACGGGGGGCGCTCGCTCCACTCCTCGCTAGAATAAGTGGCATCGCAGCAGCATCATATTGGTTTGATGCCACGCGGAGTGGGGTGAAGTGATCCTTCCACGGCGCCTTGGTTTGGCCTCCGTTTGAATAAGAACGATGTGTGTGTATGGTATATGCTGTGTGTGTCAACCTGTGCGCCTAGCGCTTGTTTATGGAGAGTCGTATCATAGTATTATATTGTTTGGCTAGATATAATTGTTTGTGTGTTGCAAACTTGCAATACAGACACAAATATTTTGTATGTAATGGTGATGATTTACATGTCATTTTATTTCTATTTTTATTTACTTATAAAGACAACAGGATGCTATAAGCCTATAATAAAGTTGGAGAAAAACAAAGTTACGAATACGAACTTAAGAGGAAGGGAGAGATTTGCGCTGGTTGCCAACCGGTAAACCAGCAAGGGAGAATACACCCAACTGGGAAAACTCCAGGGTAATGATAACCGGTGAACATCACCTGGGAAAAGGATAGCAAGCGAACTTTTTTGTGCACCTTTAATTCGTAAGAGCATCTACAATCGGGCGCACAAATCCGCCTCATACGTTCGGGCAGGCTGCCCGGTTACTGTTTGGTCATGATTTTTCAACCTAGATGTCTCTCTCAAACAGGGCTCAAACGTCCGAGCTGACTGACACCTTATATCCAACCCAAATATGGGATGGATATGGGGCATCTGAACATGTCCGCCATGTCGGATCCGACAGCCCGATCCCATCGTAAATTACACCAATTCCACCCCCTAGACCTGTCGGATCCATTTGCTATCTCCTTTCTTTTTCCTCCTCCACGTCGCTCGTCTCGCAGCTCCGCCGCCGCGCGCACTCCGCAGCCGTTCCTAGCCTCTGCGCCGCCAGCTCTGGTAGAGCAATCCATTCTCCTGCTGTGGTGGAGGTGTTTAGACCTGAGTATCTCGGAGAACCAAATGTGCAGGACACGAAGAAGTTGTTGGCTATTGGAGAGGCAAGGGGGTTTCTAAGAATGTTCGGATCAATCGATTGCATGCATTGGCAAGGGAAAAATTGTCCTAAAGGTTTGCGGGGAATGTATCAAGATAACACCAGAGATGCCACCATCATACTAGAAGCGGTGGCATCACATGACTTATGGGTTTCGCGTGCTTTCTTTGGAATGTCGGGTTTTCACAACGACATCAACGTCCTTCAACGATCTCCGGTGTTCAGGAGGCTTTGCAATGGGAAATCACCGCCGTGCAACTACACCGTCAATGGTCGAGACTACAACATGTGATACTATGTTGCCGATGGTATCTAACCTCGGTGGGTGGTGTTTGTGAAGACCATATTCGAACCGCATGGCAATAAACAGAGCCACTTTGCAACAATGCGGAAAGCGGCTAGAAAGGATGCCGAGAGGGTATTTGGTGTGCTTCAATCTCGTTGGGGAATTGTGCAGAGCGCTGCAATGATGTGAGAATCAGAAACTTTGTGGTAGTTGATGACATATTGTGTTATTCTGCACAATATGATTGCCGAGGATGAGGGTGATGGTGTATCCCAAACCAATGATTTTGAAGCACCTGGAGAACAAGTTGAAATCCTGAAATATCAAGATGTGGCTCAGCTTATGAATTTTCAGCAGATGCATCAGAATCTTCAAGATCATCATATGTACACACAGCTACCCAATGATCTTGTGGAGCACATGTGGGCCCACAATGAAAACCAAGGAGCTAATGCTTTAGTTGTGCACTTAGAATAAATTTTATGTAAACACTATCTATGCTCAGTACCAACATTTGTTATTTATGTACAACATTGACTTTTATGATCGACGTGCATGGATTTGCATGGATTTGAGAGTCCAGATTTGAGATATGTGAATGCTGGGAGCGAATTATAAGGGCCCGTCCGGATACACCTGCGGGCTTGCCCAGGAGCGTCTGTAGACGTATAGTGGGTCGGATTTGCCAAGTCTGACTGTAGATCCTGTAAGGACTTGGTAACTGTTATTCACTTAGAACCATGTAAACCTAGCTAGAAATGGTTGAACTATAATTTGCCATGTTTCAAAATACTGTACGGTTTAGTACTTTGTTCCGAGAGTCAGTCATCCCAAAATGGAAGAAATTTATTTCCAGGATTCTCCTAAATCTTTTGGTGTCTTGCATGATCTGATCATCAGAATGCATGAACTGTATGGAATGTTGCTTGTCCTAATCTAATTATCTGCAATCCACATGATATGGAACTGCAATTGCAATGGTAGCAGGAACGACCTTGCTTTTCTTTTCTTTTTTTGCAGAAGAGGAATGACCTTGCTTGGGCGACCTTCTCCGTTATGATGTTGTTTTCTAAGTTACAAAACCTAAAACCTGCTCGATGGTTTTGTTATGTTGGATGTGCCCCAAGAAGCTTCTTTCTTTTAATTTTTGTTGTTAATATATTCTGTGGATGCTCCCTATGCTCATTTTGAAGTTTGGCAAATATCAATTCTCTGGATGTTCTTCATACATGTGGTGAATCACATGATGTTCAAATGTTAGCATAGCTAAGTTGTATGTTCGGCAATGACACAATGCACAGATCAAGTGTTCAGACATTGTTGTACTAGACTTAGTTTGCATGCTATGTACGGATGATTTGTGTTGTTTTTCTATCCGAACTTTGATTAGTATCGGCCACTTTGCATGAATTTTATCCGATTAGTTAAAATGTGGTTTGAAATGTATGTGGCTAGCGTTGGATGGCCCTCCCACATCCGTATCCGGGGACTGGTCCCCTGTCAACGGACAGATGTGGGAAGATATTTACAGGTTGCCATTGAAGATGCCCTTAGTCATAAGGATATAAAATGTTTGGTGTCAAAAAAAGCATAGAAAAATGTTGTCCCAGATTCCACGGGTGTGAAATGTTGCACGAGCCCTTCGGAAATTTCTTCGAAACTCCTGCAAACATAGAGTTGTTCTCGGTTTAGATTCTAAAATCCGTGGACTCCTTTTCTTCTCAGGTCCCAATCGAGATCGGTTGATTCTGTGAACGGGTGGATAGCGAGGAAAAGCGAATGCCGTTCGTCTCTTCCGCTTCCCCTGTGCCATACCACGCGGCACGCGCGGGTGGGTCGTTACCGAGACCGACACAATTCATTTTGAATGGAGGCGTCACTCGCCGGATGGCAGGCACGCTGACCCCGCGCCTTCGCACTTTACAAAGCCCGCTCCCGCTCAGCGCACACAAGGACCCGGTCCATGCACCGGGCAGCCCACCACGAGGCCCGCTATTTTTTCAGTTTTCACCCTCGTATCCATATTAATTGGGCCATGCTACGCGTCGTCAGGCATCCACCGCCTCGCGAGCCGTCCGATTGTGCCGTCCGTTCTTCTTGTTTAATTTCCTGCAACAACACTTTGGTTGGAAAATATTTTCTTCTCTAACTTTCTGCAGCAAGAGTCATGTTACAAAAATCCTTTTTCTCTAATTTTGTGTAACAAGACCTCTGTTGCAAAATCTTCTCTTTGTTGATATACCGCAACAAGACCTTGTTGCAAAAAATATTCTTCTCTATTTTTTTGCAACAAAACCCTTGATGCAAAACTTTTTCTTTATTTTCCGTAACAAGACTCTCGTTGCAAAACCTTCATTGCAATATGACCAAACATCTCCAGCTTCTCCTATGTATTTCTGCAATAATACTATTGTTGCGAAAACCTGTAAGAACACCGACGGCTGCAACGGTGAGAGCACCCCGTGGTCTCTGCATCACGCTGTTTGTTGCGGTATGCCTTTTCGAACCAGGTGCCCAGTTCTTCTTGTCTAATTTCCTGCAACAATGCTCTTGTTGGAAAATCTTTTCTTCTCTAACTTTCTGTAGCAGAGACATGTTACAAAATTCCTTCTTCTCTAATTTTGTGTAACAAGACCTCTGTTGCAAAATCTTCTCTTCTATGATATACCGTAACAAGACCCTGTTGCAAAAAAAATATTCTTCTTTATTTTTTGCAACAAAACCCTTGATGCAAAACTTCTTCTCTATTTTTCTGTAACAAGACTCTCGTTGCAAAACCTTCATTGCAATATGACCAAACATCTCCAGCTTCTCCTATGTATTCCTGTAATAGTACTATCGTTGCGAAAACTTGTAAGAACGCCGACGGCTGCAACGGTGAGAGCACCCCGTGGTCTCTGCATCATGCTGTTTGTTGCGGTATGCCTTTTCAAAACGGGTGCCCGGTTGCAAGAACTGCGGTACGGAGCATTTTGTATGTTCAGATGAGATCCATAAAGAGATTGCAGGCGAAGGTCAGATTCAACGCATGGATAGGAGAGATAAAATATGCGGCCATTTCAGTAGAGAAAGGGATGAAGGAGAGAAGCGGTGTGATGGCCCATAAGACGTGTGTCAAGCGTAGAACCTCGCGGACTTGAGAGAAAAGATCGGTCGGTTGACCACTAGTTTTTTTTCATATTAATTGTACTGATTCTAAAATAACATATTAATTGTACTAAATCAATGATAATTAATATGGATGTACTAAATCAACGACAATTATTATGGATAAGCGAGAGAAGCAAAAAAATATGGCCTCTCTACCAAAAACAAGCATAAAATAACATTTTTTATAAAAATTAAAGAGGGACTCTGATAAGTGCCACATGTATGGCA
Source organism: Triticum monococcum (assembly GCA_034509565.1). NCBI lineage: Eukaryota > Viridiplantae > Streptophyta > Magnoliopsida > Poales > Poaceae > Triticum > Triticum monococcum. The sequence continues at coordinate 151,564,176 of CM067843.1, read as the reverse complement.
TGAAGCAATTTTGCTTTGACTTTTTTGATGGTACCTTTGGTTATCCGGGGATGTGAAGTATGACAACTTTCTGTTTGGATGAACAGTTTTAGTTTTCTAGATTTTGTTTCCCTTTTTTATGGTAATTTTAGTTGTAAAAACGCGAGAATGGTGTTACTACGTGCCACACATATAACACTTATCATTTGGGTTAAAGAGAGGATTTCGGATGTGAACATTTTAGTTACGCACCTAAAACAGCGCAGTCTTTGCCCTCATCTCAAAACAAAAGAAAAAAATGTACTCATATGACATTAATGCCAAGATCTTCCTTGGATGTGAATTGTCGTGGCCTTAAGGGGCGATACATTTTTTGAATTATAAAAGCATCTTCAATAAATGATATAGATGTATAAATAACTATCTTTTACATCATTAAGGCCTAAAAATGCCGCTCCAACAAATGATGTAGATGTATATATTTTTACATCACCCGCTTCAGATAATGTAAAATACAACATTTGAAGATACAAATTTGCATCTCCAACCGCTGGAGATGTAAACCTAGATGTAAAATGGCCAGCCACGCGTCAACCAACCGTCATCATGAAAGTTTCCAACTGTTGATCCCTTTGCTGTTGCCGTCACCGGTCGATTTCGGCCAGATTCGACGCCTCCTCGCCGCCCCGGCCAGCTCTAGCGCCTCGCCCTTGCCACCGGGCCACCATGGCCGCCTCCTCCTACCGCGCGGTCGTCGCTCCCGCGCTCATCTTCCCATGGCGACGCCACCGGGGATCCTCGAGGAGCGCCCGCTCGAGTCGGCTGCGGAGGATGGAGCTCGGCAGGCTCCACATCCAGTCGCCGTCGTGATCCACATCCACCACCAGCGGAGGACGAGGTTCCACCGCATCCGCCCCGTTTTCCGCCGCGCCGCCGCTTGATTCAAGTGTTGTCGCCCCGCCCGCCTTAGTTGAAGCTCCGTCGGCCCGCCCCACCGCATTTGAAGCTCAGCCGCCGGCGCATTTCGAGTTTCACCGCCGCCCCGCCCCGCTCCTCATCTCGATTTGATGCTCGGCTGCCCGATTCGAGCTCCCCTGCTAGCACCCGTCTCCATGCTCGGCCGCCGGCGCCCATCTCTACTCGGCCCTTGGCCGGAGCCGCACCGCCGCCATGTCGCCAAAGAACTAGTTTTACATTTTCAAATACATCATCCGTTGGAGCACTAGACATCACCAAACATACATCATTTGTTGAAGTCGAGACTTCTTTTTGAAGATGTAAATTAAAGGCATTTCTTTTGGTGATATAAATTATACAATACCTACTTTTACATCCCCAGGTATATATATATCTTCTATTGGAGATGCTCTAAGCAATGTAAAATCCCGAGCATTTGTCATAAGGCGTTTCACATCTGAATAATACTGTTTAAATTTGATCTTGTAAGAGGTAGCCGACGACACATGCTGAGGATCCAATTTGCACATTTTTTTATGGAAGGGAACATGTCAAAATGATACGAGTGGGTGACTATGTCATGGTTCGCACTGCTCACGCACATTTGGGGGGAGGGGGGGGGGGGGGGGTGTGCAACAAGCTGCCGGACGCTGGGGTGCGGTAAAGGCAATGGTCCAGCTAGTTGGAATAAGAACACAACGACAAACCAGATCTCGGAAGTGAGTTGTCACGATGAATATCAGTGCATCCTCTCCCAAACTCAGATTTCAAACAGATCAAATTGTACTCACACTCACACGGTGAGTAGTCTCGATGGCTATGTCACATTACAAGAAGTTCAGCTAGGCGGTGATGGGAACATACAGGTATGCACATTCAACGTATAAATAATGTAACCACGGGCTGTCTTAAAAGACAGTACAAACCCAAGCGCTACGTACATACAGTCATTCATATGAACGCACACACGTATACCCTATCCCCTATGAGCATCTTTAAGAGACTGAGCCGACATATCATTTTGAGATTTTACAAAATTACTGTAGGCACCGCACAGTTGACAGGAACGTCGTCTCCCACTAAACACGCATCGGCAAAAATCCTGAAATAAAGCACATCGTCGGAAATTTTGAAATAAATCCAGGAATAATGCGAGCACCAGGAATTGAACCCTAGTGGACTGGGCATATCACTGTCCCTCTAACCATCCAACCACAAATTGATTCGCAACCCCCCCCCCCCCTCCCCCTCCTGAAATAAAGCACATCGTCGGAAATTTTGAAATAAATCCAGGAATAATGCGAGCACCAGGAATTGAACCCTAGTGGACTGGGCATATCACTGTCCCTCTAACCATCCAACCACAAATTGATTCGCAACCCCCCCCCCCCCCCCGTCCCCCAATATGATTCGTTGGTTATGACACAACTCACATTGTTCATACGTATTTAAGGGGTAGGGGAGTATCGTGCAATAGGTTCGCGAATGCTAGGACGTGGCAAAGGTAAGGGTGCACCACACACTTAGTTGGCAATACAATGACAAAGAAAAACATGTAAATGAGTTGTCGCAAATTTGCATGATCTTAGAGCATCTACAGCCAGACGCCTCAAATCCCCACAAAAGACTAGGCGGACGGTCCGATCACTGACCGGTAAAAAAAACCCGCCCCTGATGGGTGCCTCTCCAGTCAGCCCGGGCATTTGAGGCGTGTTTGAGGTGCCCTCATGTCTAGCCCAACTCTGGGTTGAATATGGTGAGGCACGGGCACGACCGAGCGCCTCTGCCACGTCGGACTAACGTGCGGGTCCTCCATGAAAACACTCCCAAAACCAGCGGTCCAAAACTCGTCTCCTGCGATGGACTGATAGCGCCACGTGTTGGCGCTCCGACGCGCCGCGCAAGGCCCCTAGCCGACTATTTAAGGTGGACGCCGGCACCGAAACCCTACCCATCCACATTTCCTCCCCTCCCGTCCGCCGCCACCACTTTCCAATCGTCTTCCACCTCCACATTTCACCCGCCCGCCGTCACCACAATCAAGTAGCCATGCCACCATGCCGATGGGTCAGGAACTATCCTTATGTAACACCAGAGCGTCGGCTGCAGCTCCTTGAGCAGATCCGGGCAAGGCGTGAAGACTAGATCACCGTGGAGATACCTCCCGACGCGGTGGATCTGGATGAGGACGCGGGGCGGGAAGAGGATGAGGAGGACGCATAGAAGGACGAGGAGCAAGAGGAGCACGAGGCGACGCGGCCGACACATATCTGTAGGTGAAGCAGCGAACAATCCTCGATTCCTTTCAATCGGAGGCCAACCTCGTATCCTATAGGCGGAGCAGGAAGCAGACGTCGATAAGATGCTTGAGGGAAATATGCCCTAGAGGCAATAATAAAGTTGTTATTTATATTTCCTTATATCATGATAAATATTTATTATTCATGCTAGAATTGTATTAACCGGAAACTTAGTACATGTGTGAATACATAGACAAACAGATTGTCCCTAGTATGCCTCTACTTGACTAGCTCGTTAATCAAAGATGGTTAAGTTTCCTAGCCATGGACATGTGTTGTCATTTGATGAACATGATCACATCATTAGAGAATGATGTGATGGACTAGACCCGTCTGTTAGCTTAGCACTATGATCATTTAGTTTATTGCTATTGCTTTCTCCATAACTTATATATGTTCCTATAACTATGAAATTATGCAACTCCCGAATACCGGAGGAACACTTAGTGTGCTATCAAACGTCACAACGTAACTGGATGATTATAAAGATGCTCTGCAGGTGTCTCCGATGGTGTTTGTTGAGTTGGCGTAGATCAAGATTAGGATTTGTCACTCCGATTGTCAGAGAGGTATCTCTCGGCCCTCTCGGTAATGCACATCACTATAAGCCTTGCAAGCAATGTGACTAGTGAGTTAGTTGCGGGATGTTGCATTAGGAAACGAGTAAAGAGACTTGCCGGTAACGAGATTGAACTAGGTATTGAGATACCGACGATCGAATCTCGGGCAAGTAACATACCAATGACAAAGGGAACAACGTATGTTGTTATGCGGTTTGACCGATAAAGATCTGCGTAGAATATGTAGGAACCAATATGAGCATCTAGGTTCCACTATTGGTTATTGACCAGAGATGAGTCTCGGTCATGTCTACATAGTTCTCGAACCGTAGGGTCCGCACGCTTAACGTTCGATGACGATCGGTATTATGAGTTTATGTGTTTTGATGTACCAAAGGTAGTTTGGAGTCTCGGATGTGATCATGGACATGAAGAGGAGTCTTGAAATGGCCGAGACATAAAGATTGATATATTGGACGATGTTATTCGAACACCGAATGAGTTTCGGGGGTCAGCGGATAAATATCGGAGTGCCGGGAGGTTATCGGAAACCCCGGGGGAACTAATGGGCCTCTATGGGCCTTAGTGGGAACAGAGGAAGGGCCAAGAGGGGCTGCCCCCCCCCTTTGGGTCCGAATTGGACAAGGGGAAGGGGGCGGCGCCCCCCTTTCCTTCCCTTCACCCTCTTCCTTCCTTCCCCTTCTCTCCCTCTTGGTGGATTCCTACTAGGACTTGGAGTCCTAGTAGGATTCCCCTCTTGGGGGCGCGCCCTAGGGGCCGGCCGGCCTCCTCCTTGCTCCTTTATATACGGGGGCAGGGGGCACACTAGAACACACAAGTTGACAGTTGTCTTAGCCGTGTGCGGTGCCCCCCTCCACAGATTTTCACCTCGGTCATATCGTTGTAGTGCTTAGGCAAAGCCCTACGTCGGTAACTTCATCATCACTGTCATCACGCCGTTGTGCTGACGAAACTCTCCCTCGGCCTCAACTGGATCAAGAGTACGAGGGATGTCACCGAGCCAAACGTGTGCAGATCGCGGAGGTGCCGTGCGTTTGGTACTTGATCGGTTGGATCGCAAAGACGTTCGACTACATCAACCGCGTTACTTAACGCTTCCGCTTTCGATCTACGAGGGTACGTAGACATACTCTCCCCCTCTCGTTGCTATGCATCACCTAGATGGATCTTGCGTGTGCGTAGGATTTTTTTTGAAATTACTGCATTCCCCAACAGTGGCATCCGAGCCAGGTCTATGCGTAGAGGTTATATGCACGAGTAGAACACAAAGGAGTTGTGGGCGTGGGTATATACATATTGCTTGCCGTCACTAGTTGTTTCTTGATTCAGCAGTATTGTTGGATGAAGCGGCCCGAACCAACATTACATGACCGCGTTCATGAGACTGGTTCTACCGACGTGCTTTGCACACAGGTGGCTGGCGGGTGTCTGTTTCTCCAACTTTAGTTGAATCGGATTCAATGAATAGGGTTCTTTCTGAAGATCAAAAAGCAATCACTATACCACGTTGTGGTTTTTATGCCGTAGGTAAGAATGGTTCTTGCTAAGCCTGTAGCAGCCACGTAAAACTTGCAACAACAAAGTAGAGGACCTCTAACTTGTTTTTGCAGGGCATGTTGTGATGTGATATGGTCAAGACATGATGAGATATAAATTGTTGTATAAGATGATCATGTTTTGTTAAAGTTATCGGCAACTGGCAGGAGCCCTATGGTTGTCTCTTTATTGCATAAAATGCAAGCGCTATATAATTGCTTTACTTTATCGCTATGCGATAGCAATAGTCACAAAAGCAATAGTTGGCAAGACGACCATGTGACGACACGTTGATAAAGATCAAGATGATGGAGATCATGGTGTCATGCCGGTGACAATGGAGATCATGACGGTACTTTGGAGATGGAGATCAAAGGCACAAGATGATGATGGCCATATCATGTCACATATTTTGATTGCATGTGATGTTTATCTTTTATGCATCCTATTTTTCTTAGTACGACGGTAGCATTATGAGATGATCCCTTACTAAAATTTCAAGGTATAAGTGTTCTCCCTGAGTATGCACTGTTGCGACAGTTCGTCGTGCCGAGTCACCACATGATGATCGGGTGTGATAAGCTGTACATTCTCATACAACGGTGCAAGCCAGTTTTGCACACGTAGAATACTCGGGTCAAACTTGACGAGCCTAGTGATACGTCCATTTTGTATCATGCTTTTATATCAATATTTATTTCATCATGGGAAGTTATTACACATTATGTCACAGTACTTATGCCTATTCTCTCTTATTTTACAAGGTTTACATGAAGAGGGAGAATGCCGGCAACTAGGATTCTGGGCTGGAAAAGGAGCAAATATTAGAGACCTATTCTACACCGCTCCAAAAGTCCTGAAATTTCACGGAAGCTATTTCCAGAATATATAAAAAATACTGAGCACAAGAAGTTCCAGAGGGGGACACACCCTAGCCATGAGGGTGGGGGCGCGCCCTACCCCCCTGGACGCGTCCCCTGCCTCGTGGGCCCCCTGGTGGCCCTCCGATGCCCATCTTCTGCTATATGGAGTCTTTCGTCGAGGAAAAAATCAGAAGCAAGCTTTCGAGACGAAACTCCGCCGCCACGAGGCGGAACCTTGGCGGAACCAATCTAGGGCTCTGGCGGAGCTGTTCTGCTAGGGAAACTTCCCTCCGGGAGGGGGAAATCATCACCATCGTCATCACCAATGATCCTCTCATCGGAAGGGGGTCAATCTCCATCAACATCTTCAGCAACACCATCTCATCTCAAAACCTAGTTCATCTCTTGTATCCAATCTTTATATTCAAACCTCAGATTGGTACTTGTGGGTTGCTAGTAGTGTTGATTACTCCTTGTAGTTGATGCTAGTTGGTTTACTTGGTGGAAGATCATATGTTCAGATCCATTATGCATATTAATACCCCTCTGATTATGAACATGAATATGCTTTGTGAGTAGTTACGTTTGTTCCTGAGGACGTGGGAGAAGTCTTGCTATTAGTAGTCATGTGAATTTGGTATTCGTTCGATATTTTGATGAGATGTATGTTGTCACCCCTCTAGTGGTGTCATGTGAACGTCGACTGCATGACACTTTACCATTGTTTGGGCCTAGAGGGAGGCATTGGGAAGTAATAAGTAGATGATGGGTTGCTAGAGTGACAGAAGCTTAAACCCTAGTTTATGCATTGCTTCGTAAGGGGATGATTTGGACCCATATATTTCATGCTATGGTTAGGTTTACCTTAATACTTCTGTTGTAGTTGCGGATGCTTGCAATAGGGGTTAATCATAAGTGGGATGCTTGTCCAAGTAAGGACAATACCCAAGCACCGGTCCACCCACATATCAGATTATCAAAGTACCAAACGCGAATCAGATGATCGTGATGAAAACTAGCTTGACGATAATTCCCATGTGTCCTCGGGAGTGCCTTACATCATATAAGAGTTTGTCCAGGCTTGTCATTTGCTACAAAAAGGATTGTGCCATCTTGCTACACCTTATTTACTTTTATTACTTGTTACTTGTTACAAATTACCTTATCACAAAACTATCTGTTACCGATAATTTCAGTGCTTGCAGAGAATACCTTGCTGAAAACCACTTATCATTTCCTTCTGCTCCTCGTTGGGTTCGACACTCTTACTTATTGAAAGGACTACAATAGATCCCCTATACTTGTGGGTCATCAAGACTCTTTTCTGGCGCTGTTGCCGGGGAGTGTAGCGCCTTTGGTAAGGAAAAATTTATATAGTGTGCTGAAATTTACTGTCACTTGTTACTATGGAAAGTAATCCTTTGAGGGGCTTGTTCGGGGTATCTTCACCCCGACCGGTAGAGCAAATAGTTGCTCCTCAACCTACTCAACCTACTGAACCTACTGAAATTTTTTACTTTGAAATTCCTTCGGGTATGATAGAGAAATTGCTAGCTAATCCTTTTGCATGAGATGGAACATTGCATCATGACTTACACTTAATCTATGTGGATGAAGTTTGTGGATTATTTAAGCTTGCAGGTATGCCCGATGATGTTATCAAGAAGAAGGTCTTCCCTTTATCTTTGAAGGGAGATGCATTGACATGGTATAGGCTATGTGATGATATGGGATCATGGGACTACAAACAGTTGAAATTGGAATTCCATCAAAAAATTTATCCTATGCATCTTGTTCATTGTGATCGTAATTATATATATAATTTTTAGCCTCGCGAAGGAGAAAGCATGGCTCAAGCTTGGGGGAGGCTTAAGTCAATGTTATATTCATGCCCCAATCATGAGCTCTCAAGAGAAATGATTATTCAAAAAATTTATGCTCGGCTTTCTGACAACAATCGCTCCATGCTCGATACTTCTTGTATTGGTTCCTTTATGATGAAGACTATTGAATACAAATGGAATTTATTGGAGAGAATTAAATGCAACTCTAAAGATTGGGATCTCGACAAAGTTAAGGAGTCAGGTATAACACCTAAGTTTGATTGTGTTAAATCTTTTATGGATACCGATGTTTTCCGTAAATTTAGCACTAAATATGGACTTGACTCTGAGATAGTAGCTTCTTTCTGTTAATCCTTTGCTACTCATGTTGATCTCCCTAAAGAGAAGTGGTTTAAATATAATTCCCCCATTGAAGTAAAAGTAGTTGCACCTATTAAAGTTGAAGAAAAGACTATCACTTATAATGATCCTGTTGTTCCCACTGCTTATGTTGAGAAACCACATTTCCCTGTTAGAATAAAGAATCATGCTAAAGCTTCAACTGTTGTCAACAAAAGTAATATTAAGACACCTAAACCCCCTGAGCAAGTTAAAGTTGAACCTCATGTTGCTATGGTTAAAGATCTCTTGGCCAATAATATTGATGGGTAGGTTATTTACTTCTGTGATGAGACTGCTAGAATTGCTAAACCTGGTGCTAAAGATAAACATAGACCTGTCGTAGGCATGCCTATTATTTCTGTTAAAATAGGAGATCATTTTTATCATGGCTTGTGTGATATGGGTGCTAGTGCTACTGCAATACCTATTTCCTTATACAAAGAAATTATGCATGATATTGCACCAGCTGAGATAGAAGGTATTGATGTTACCATTAAGCTTGCTAATAGAGATACTATTTCACCAACCGGGGTTGTTAGAGATGTTGAAGTCTTGTGTGGGAAGGTTAAATATCCTGCTGATTTTCTTGTTCTTGGTTCCCCACAAGATGGCTTCTGTCCCATTATATTTGGTAGACCCTTCTTGAATATTGTTAATGCTAAGATAGACTGCAATAAGGATGTTGTTTCTGTTGGTTTAGGGGATATGTCTCATGAGTTTAATTTTTCTAAATTTCATAGACAACCCCATGATAAATAATTGCCTAGTAAAGATGAAATTATTGGTATTTCTTCTATTGCCGTGCCTCCTACTGATCCATAAGAATATTATTTGCTAGACCATGAAAATGACATGTTCATGAATGAAAGAAGGGAAATAGATGAAGTATTCTTTAAACAGGGACCTATTCTGAAACACAATTTGCCTGTTGAAATCCTAGGGGATCCTCCTCCACCCAAGGGTGATCCCGTGTTTGAGCTTAAACCATTACCTGATACACTTAAATATACTTATCTTGATGAAAAGAAAATATATCCTATTATTATTAGTGCTAACCTTTCAGAGAAGGAGGAATAGAAATTATTGAAAACTCTGAAGAAGCACCGTGTTGCTATTGGATATACTCTTGATGATCTTAAGGGCATTAGTCCCACTCTATGTCAACAGAAAATAAATTTGGAGGAAGACGCCAAACCCGTTATTGATCATCAACGACGGCTGAATCCTAAGATGAAAGAAGTGGTAAGAAAAGAAATATTAAAGCTCCTCGAGGCAGGTATAATTTATCCCGTTGCTGATAGTCAGTGGGTAAGTCATGTCCATTGTGTCCCTAAGAAGGGAGGTATTACTGTTGTTCCTAATGATAAAGATGAATTGATTCCGCAAAGAATTATTACAGGTTATGGGATGGTAATTGATTTCCGCAAATTAAATAAGGCTACTAAAAAAGATCATTACCCTTTGCCTTTTATTGATCAAATGCTAGAAAGATTATCCAGACATACACATTTTTGCTTTCTAGATGGTTACTCTGGCTTCTCTCAAATACCCGTGTCAGCTGATGATCAATCAAAGACCATTTTTACTTGCCCTTTCGGTACTTTTGCTTATAGACGTATGCCTTTTGTTTATGTAATGCACCTTCTACCTTTGAAAGATGCATGATGGCTATATTCTCTGACTTTTGTGAAAAGATTTGTGAGGCATTCATGGATGATTTCTCCGTTTATGGATCCTCTTTTGATGATTGCTTGAGCAATCTTGATCGAGTTTTGCAGAGATGTGAAGGAACTAATCTTGTTCTGAATTGGGAGAAATGCCACTTTATGGTTAATGAAGGTATTGTCTTGGGGCATAAAATTTCCGAAAGAGGTATTGAAGTTGATAAAGCTAAAGTTGATGCTATTGAAAAGATGCCGTGTCCCAAGGACATTAAAGGTATAAGAAGCTTCCTCGGTCATGCCGGTTTTTATAGGAGGTTCATTAAGGACTTCTCAAAAATTTCTCGGCCTCTGACTAATCTATTACAAAAAGATATTCCTTTTGTCTTTGATGATGATTGCGTAGAAGCATTTGAAATACTTAAGAAAATCATTGATTTCTGCACCTATTGTTCAGCCACCTGATTGGAATTTACCCTTTGAAATTATGTGTGATGCTAGTGATTATGTTGTAGGTGTTGTTCTAGGGCAAAGAGTTGATAAGAAATTAAATGTTATTCAATATGCTAGTAAAACTCTAGACAATGCCCAGAGAAATTATGCTACCACAGAAAAGGAGTTCTTAGCAGTTGTATTTGCTTGTGATAAGTTTAGACCTTATATTGTTGATTATAAAGTAACTATTCACACTGATCATGCTGCTATTAAATACCTTATGGAAAATAAAGATGCTAAACCTAGACTTATTAGATGGGTTCTCCTGCTACAAGAATTTGATTTGCATATTATTGATAGAAATGGAGCTGAGAACCCCGTTGCAGACAACTGAAAGTGCAATCATGCCCTTAATCATATTTTGATGTTGATGACAACATGCATATTGAGACTAATCATGTTTATCGAGTATTTCTCAGGATTATGTCCCAAGGGCTATGTGTGTGTGTGGATCATGACTATGGACATAAAAACATATATCACCCAAGAGCAGAGACACAAGACAAAGATAAAAAGCTTCGGCTCCTTGTTTTCGGTTTTGCTCTTGAGTGTAGGGATCCCGCACTATTAAGAGGGGATCGATGGATTTCGCGAAAGAACTTGCTCAAAACCACAAAATTCCCTCTCATACCATCTCATAAATTCTTTCTCTAACTTGTGCAAAAATGGTAGTAGGTTTCTAAGCTAAAAGGTCCAACTTTCACCGGACGTCCGAAGTCTACGGACGTCCGGCCTCTCTCAACCAACCAGACATCCAACTCTCTCCAGTCGTCTGGTGAGTCTTCACAGAACTGAAATTAGCGGAAGACCGGTCACACCGAATGTCCGGTCACCGGACGTCCGCTCATCTCCGGATATCCGGTGCACTCCAACAGAACTACAATTAACGGATTTCCGACAACACCAGACGTCCGGGCTCCGGACGACCGGCGCCTTCCGGATGTCCGCTACCTGTGTTGTTTTCGCAGTCAGATTTATACTCCAGCGAGCGGACGACCGACTGCCCGGCCAGATGTCCGGTCCGATCTGTGTCTCCGGTCGTCCGGTACCCACTGGACGTCCGGCAGCTCCTGTGCCTTAAGTGGCCAAACGGCTAGCTCTTCACTACCACTATATATAGCCTTTCTTCCCTCTCGGGATAGGACTGACCACTCACTTTGAACAAACCCTAGAACACATCACACACTCTCTCTCACTCCTCCACACCAAATCTTAGATCCCCAAGGGATTTGAGAGCATTTGAGAGAAGTTGTCCGACCAAGTGATAGATCCACTCCTTCCCCTTCTTTGCACCAAAGGAATTTGTGACTTGAGCAAGTCTTGAGCTTTTCACATCGTTCTTGTTACTCTTGGAGGTTGGAGACTCCTAGGCGGTAGGAGTCTTTCGGAGAGGAATCAACCTTTGTGATTACCCCCGGAAAAGTTTGTGAGGGTTTGGAGACCACCCCAAGGTCTACCACTAGTGGTTGAGAAACGCCTTCATGGTGTTGTCTCAAAGAGAGAATAGGGTGAGCCTTCGTGGCGTTGGTGTGCCTTCGTGGTAACACCCACCTCTCTAAACGGTGACGTAGCTTCCCTCCAAGGAAGTGAACATCGTCTTACATCCTCGTCTCTCGGAGTTGCGGTTATCCCTAACCTTAACTCTCTGCTTGTGGTTACTTGTCTCATCTGCACTTACCTAAATCATATTGTGTTAGCCTACTCATCTACTTGTATTACTTGATTATCTTGTTTAGCTCTTAGCATCACACTTGCAATTGTTAGGCTCACTTTCATATTCCACACTATTGCCTGAAATTGCCAAGTAACAATTAAAATTTGTATTTCTACCTATTCACCCTCCCTCTAGGTCCATCCCGATCCTTTCAATTGGTATCAAAGCCTCGTGCTCTATTCTTGTGGCCTAACCGCCCTAGAGCAAGATGAACCCCGATGGGACTCCCCTTGTTGTAGATCCGAAGGATAAAGGCGAGGCTTCTTCTAAAGTCAAGACCTTTACTTCTGAGGATCTAGAATGGGCCCTTGCTAAGCAAAAGGAGGAGCATGATGCTTCTGTAGAGGCCTTGGTCCAAATGAGGATAGCCACATTGTCCACGGTGCTTGCATCACTTTCGGGTGGTGCGGCTTCGAGACCAACTGTGCCTACTCCGTCACTTGGTCAACAACCTCCTAACAATGAACACTCTAGTGTTCCTTGGCTTTATGCAAGACCCCAAGTTGAGAAACCAAAATATAACTCTTAAGGCAAACCTCCTTTACTTGACTCCACTTCCGATTTTGCTTTGTGGAGAGTTGCTATGCAGGATCATCTTCGATTTGGAAACGATGAGATGCTAGAGATCTTGGAGTATGGTTACCATGTGGTTGATCCAAAGAATCCTACACCAAGAGAAATTTATGACAAGAATCTTAATGACACAGCAATCATGTGTATAAGGAGAGGTATGGTTGAAAAGCAAAGGAGACCTTTCATACACATCACAAGTGGCAAGGAATTATGGGAAAGTATTATAAGATCCAGGACCGGTACCTCCACCCTTCGGAGTGCTCAATATGAAATTGCCAAGGGGCAATTGCAAAACTTTTGTATGGAGAAAGGTGAAACTCCAAATCAACTCCTTGAGCATCTCATGACTCTCACCGCTGATATTGAGTCATGTGAGTGTGACAAGACACAAGATGGATTTAACATGACTAAGCGATTCCTTGTGGACAAGTTGCTCCATGCTCTTGCTCCATATCACCATCAGATGGTATGGGACATAAGACAACACCATGCCTTCAAGGAAATGACTACAGATGACATCATATCCACTTTCCAACTATTTGAAGAGTCAAAGGCAAATGCTACAAAACATCTTGCCATGCATGGTACCCCATCGTCGAAGATCAATCTTGCATTGAAGGCCAAGCATGTATGTGAAGATGAGCAAAGTGAAGAAGAAGAAGATGATGATGATGAAGAAGATGGTGATGAGGTTGAATCCGATGAGGGCCCTTCATATGAAGACATGGCTCTCTTTGTCAAGAAGTTTAGCGCGGGAAAATTCAAGGGAAGGTTTCAAAAGAAGAAAGTAAGAAAATGCTACAACTGTGAAGAAACCAACCACTTCTCCAACGAGTGCCCTTATGAGAAGAGAGAAGATAAACCAAGGTTTCCCAAGACCTTTCCCAAGAAGAAGTTGCCAAATCCTTTGAACTCCAAGCTCAAGAAGAGAGAGGGGAAAGCAATGGGTGCTCAAGAAGAATCCGATCCGGATGATGTTAGTGGTGTTGCCGGAGTTGCTCAAGATTCTCAAAACACATTGAGGCTAGTCAACAAGAGTGGTCAAGTTGTCACCTACAACTACATGAAGGATTACAAGGGCAACGCTCACAAGTGTCTCATGGCGAAGGCCATGGTAGAAGATGGAGAGGACCAACACTCTCCTGACAAGGTCAAGGTAACCCCACGATCAAACCCTCCTCTTTTCACTCCTCCTACTCCTAGTGATGAGTATCTTGATGCGGAGGATAGGTATGAGGATGATGATATAAATGATCCTATGCTTGCTAAACTAAATAAGTTCATGTGCTCTCTTAAAGGAAAGAAGCTCACTATGTTTCGTATGCTTATGGAGATGGTGAGTAAGCACACCATTTCCATTAAGGAACTCGAAACCCTCATCACCGAGGAAAAGGAAAAATATGAAATCCTTGAGTGGAAAGTCCAATATGAGGAAGCACGCAATGATGAACTATGCTTAAAAATTGGTGCAAACATTGATGTTCATACTAGAGATCTTGCCTCCTTGAAAAAGGCTATCGACTCTTGCGAAGAGTTGATGAATGATAAAAGTAAGCTTGTATAGTCTAATGCTTCTCTCTCTAAGGATTGTGAGATCCTATCTGTGTCCCTCAAGACCAAGGAAGAAGAGCTCACCCTTCTTACAAAGATTTTTGAGACACTCAAGCTTACTTATCTTCAAACTCTAGCCAAGGCTTACTCTTCTCCTATTATCAATGTTGATGCTTGTACTACTAACTCTAGTAGTGATCTAGCATCTATTCTTGAGGAGAATCGCTTTCTGAAAGCTCAAATCGAGAAAGGTCTCATGACATGTGCTCAAGGGCAAAAGAACCTTAATGAGGTGTTGAGCCAACACAATGAAGTGTTTGCCAAAGAAGGACTCGGGTTTGACCCAAGCACAAACAAGAAGAAGACATCCTCTCAAAAGTGCACCACCCCTCTAGAAGAAACTTTTGTACGAGAAGGGCACAAGGAGAAAGTTAAGGTTCTTTGTGGGAAGGCCACAAGGGGCATGCCCACTGTCATCAAGCCAAAAGAGTTCATGCCTCCATCCTATGTTCTTCGTAAGACTAAGGATGGAGAAGTTTGTGCAAAGTTTGTTGGTCCTCAAAATGCATTTCGGTTTTATGCTATTTGGGTCCCTAAGACCCTTGTGACTAACTTGAGAGGTCCCATTGCGAAATGGGTGCCTCTAACCAAGTAATAATTGTGTGTAGGTTGCCTTCTCCGGTGGAGTAAAAGGGGTGATTGATAGTGGATGTACCAATCATATGACCGGAGATAGCAAGTTGCTCTACGATTTCATGGAAGCTATTAAACCATTTATGAGCATTATGTTTGGTGGAGGATCAAAAGGACAGGTACTCGGTTTGGGTAAGGTGGCTATCACAAATGACATGTCTCTTGCAAATGTCATGCTTGTCCAATCCCTTAAATACCATTTGCTTTTTGTTCGCCAATTGGCCTCTGTTGGTTATGATACACTATTTGGACTAATGGATGTGAAAGTCTTTAAGAGAGATACTCTCGAAGTGGCCTTTGTTGGAGAGTTGGATGGCAACCTTTACACGGTTAATTTCTCGAAAGAGAGCACATTCCATGCAACTTGTCTAATGGCCAAGGCCGACAAGGGGTGGCTATGGCATCACCGGCTAGCCCATGTCGGCATGAGAAATCTTCAAGATCTCTTAAAGGGAAATCACACCCTTGGACTAACAAATGTCTCTTTTGAGAAAGATCGTGTGTGTAGTGCATGCATAGCCGGGAAGCAACATCAATTAAAGCACCCACCCAAGAATATTGTGTCTACTTCAAGGCCTTTGGAGCTCCTTCATGTGGATCTGTTTGGGCCTCCTTCATGGGGTAGTCTTGGTGGGAAAAAGTATGGACTTGTCATTGTGGATGATTACTCAAGATACACATGGGTGTTTTTCCTCAAGTCCAAAGACGATACGAAGATCACCTTCATTGATTTTGCCAAGCAAGCACAACGCAAGTTTGACAAAGAAATCATGGCAATAAGAAGTGATAATGGTTCCGAGTTCAAGAATTACACCTTGGAAGGATTTCTTAGTGATGAAGGGATTGAGCATCAATATTAAGCTCCATACACTCCCCAACAAGATGGTGTTGCAGAAAGGAAGAACCGCACCCTTGTGGAGATGGCAAGGTCCATGTTGGATGAATACAAGTCGCCACATAGTTTTTGGGCCGAGGCCATCAACACTGCATCTCATGCTTCAAACCGGCTCTTCCTCCGCTCGATATTGGAAAAGACTCCATATGAGCTCCTGACCGGGAACAAGCCAAATGTCAAGTACTTTCGTGTATTTGGGTGTAAATGCTTCATCCTCAACAAAAGAGAGCGATTAGGAAAATTTCAATCTAAAACCATTGAGGGCATATTTGTTGGTTATGGGTCAAACTCTCACGCCTATAGAGTCTACAACAAATCCAATGGATGTGTTGTAGAAACTTGTGACGTGGTGTTTGATGAATTTAATGGCTCCCATGGGGAGCAAGTTGATCTAAGTGATGTAGGTGAAGAAGATTCTTCTCAAGATATCTTGACGATGGGTGTCTTCTTCCAATGGAACAAGACCCTCATGATGATGAAGAATAAGATGAAGGCCTCACACACCATCAAACTACTTCCACACCCATACCACCACAAGCACCTATTACTAAATCAATGCCCTTAGTCCAAGTACAAGATGATGATCAAGTTCCTCTTCATGATAATCATCAAGAACAAGATCATCCTCAAGGGAAAGAACAAGAAAGTGCAATCATTGACAATGAACCTCAACAAATGCAAGAAGAAGATGATTTTCCACCACACATTAATGATCCATATGTTGAGGACGTGGATGATGGACATGAAGTTGAACCTCGCGAAACCTTAACCTCCATCATGCCTCGAGTGGCCGGTCGTGTTGACGTTTATAAAATCCTCACTGGCATATCGGAAGGTAGAGTCACTCGTAAACAATTGACAAACTTTTGTGCTCACTTTTCTTTTGTGTCTAGTGTTGAGCCTCTCAAGGTACAAGATGCGTTGATAGACAACGATTGGCTTATTGCTATGCAAGAAGAGTTGAATAGTTTTGAGCGCAATCAAGTGTGGTCATTAGTCAAGAGGCCAACTACGGAACACAACGTCATTGTAACAAAGTGGATTTTCAAGAACAAGCAAGATGAGAATGGAGTAATCATCCGCAAAAAGGCAAGGTTAGTGGCACAAGGGTACTCATAGGTTGAAGGTTTGGACTTTGGTGAGACCTTTGCCCCCGTTGCCCGTCTTGAATCCATTCGCATCTTACTTGCTTATGCTGCTTTCAATGGCTTTACATTACATCAAATGGATGTGAAGAGTGCTTTCCTTAACGGTCCTCTACAAGAAGAAGTATATGTATCACAACCACTTGGGTTCGTTGACCCCGATCACAAAGACTATGTGTATAAACTTCATAAGGCTTTGTATGGCCTCAAACAAGCACCTCGTGCTTGGTATGATCATCTTAAGAAGTTTCTACTCGATGATGGTTCTGTGAGAGGGGTGATCTTTCCCACTCTTTTTACTAAGAGGGACAAAGGTGATTTGATCTTATGCCAAATCTATGTAGATGATATCATTTTTGGTTCTCCTAATATTCATTTATGCAAGAAGTTTGCGGCATCAATGACCAAGAATTTTTAAATGTCAGTCAATGCAGATTTGAAGTTCTTCCTCGGTTTTCAAATTCAACAATTTCAAGAAGGAATTTTCTTGTCTCAAGCCAAATACCTCAAGGATATCCTAGCAAAATTTGGCATGTCTGATGCTAGCCCATGTAAGACTCCCATGCCAACCAAAACTGTACTCACTGAAGACTCAAACGGTATCCCCTTCGACCCATCTAAATACCGCTCTATGATTGGTTCATTGCTTTATCTTTTTGCATCTAGACCAGACATCATGTTTAGTGTATGCATGTGTGCTAGATTTCAAGCTTCCCCTAGGGAAAGCCATCATAAGGCGGTTAAGCACATTCTTAGATACCTTGTTCACACCCCAAAGTTGAGTCTATGGTACCCCATGGATGCTAAGTTTGATCTCATTGGGTACACGGATGCGGATTGGGCTGGAGACAAAGTGGATCGTAAATCCACCTCCGGTGCATGTCAATTTCTTGGACGCTCCTTGGTAAGTTGGTCCTCGAAGAAGCAAAATTGTGTTGCCCTCTCCACTGCCGAAGCTGAATATATTGCAACCGCCAGTTGTGCAACTTAGTTACTATGGATGAGGCAAACTTTGAAGGATTACGGTATCACCTATAGACATGTGCCTCTTCTATGTGATAATGAAAGTGCCATTAATATTGCTGAGAACCCCAAAGATCATACCCGCACCAAGCACATTGACATTAGGTACCACTTCCTGAGAGATCATGTGGAGAAGGGTGATATTGACATTGCTCATGTTGGCACAGATATGCAACTTGCAGATATTTTCACCAAGCCATTGGATGAGGCAAGATTTTTCCAACTTAGGCGTGAACTTGGTATCGTGGAGCTTGACAACATTATATGAAAACTAGTACTCATGCATGCATTGTCATAATGTCTTGTCTCTATGTAGGCATATATTTAGGGGGAGACACTCAACTCATGCGTTCTCTCACCCTATGAAATGCATAAAAAGAACAAACACTCTCAAAGTTACCATGTTACTCTAACTATGGTGCTTTCAATGATGGCGTAGTGATTATGGACCCAAAGTTCAAATCTTTGCAGTGTCATGTCACATATACTCATACATGGTGGCATCAGCCACTGCCTTGTCATTAGAACAACATATGAGCAGTATGTGTGTTTATTATTGTTGGTTTAGGAAACTCATTGCTTCATCTAGGGTGTCCTTGCATCCTACTACATATTTCACTCATCATCTCTCCATCATTGTCATTAGCACCAACTATGGCACCCTAGTCTTCCTCGAAAAGATATTAAATATAAAAAATTCCACCGGACGTCCTCAAGACCGGACGTCCGTCAAATCCTCTCTGGTGCTCTTGCACTGGTCGTCCGATCTGTACCGGTCATCCATAAAAATTTCTTTGGTGCCCTACTGCCGGTCGTCCGCTATAACCGGACTTCCGTTAATTACTGCTCTGTCTAAACGCGTCGGATGTCTGTTTTTTCCGGTCGTCCGCTACTTCTCGTATCAGGTTGCCCTCTCAGGCCCCGGACGTCCGGTTCACACCGGATGTCCGGTACGGTTCTCGCCCGCCTATATATACTGGGGCGTGCGGTCCGGTCAGCTCTAAACCTAACTCCTCTCGCCGCCGCCGCCGCACTCTCTCCTTGCTACGTTCATGGGCTGGGCCCCTCGCCACCGGGACCCCGTTCAGCCCTTCCGGCCTTCGTCGCGCCTCCGACCGCCCTTCTCTTGACTCGGCCGATTTCGGGGGAAACCTCTTCTCCGTCGCATCTTCTCCTCGACCTCCCGAGGTAGCAACTGCTATTTTCCTTTCCCCCATTGCTCTAACCTTCTTGATCTATGGCGATTGTTAAGATTTGGAGTCTCCTCCTTCCCTAGGTAGCAATGCCACAGACAAAGCGCTCTGCTCGCAAGCAGGTCACCGCTAGAGGCTCTCGCCCGTCTCGTCGTGGTGGGTTCGATGATTCACAGGAGCGCGCTCATCCTCGGAAGCGTGCCACTCACCCTCGCAGCTCCACTAGTGCCTCTTCGACGGAAGAATCCGACTACGAGGATGAATTGGAAGAAATTGAGGAACCCACTTATGTTGCTATTCGCACCACTGCACCCAAGCCTGGAACTCGTCGGCCCACATTCAAGCCTCCTCCTCCTCCGGTTCAACCTCCAGGTGCTGCCCGTCGCATCTCTCTTGAACCTTCACTCCCTCACGGCCGCATCATTAAGTGATTCAATGAGGTTCCCATCACTTCTTACCTTAAGCTTCGTCGTGATGTAAATCAATTCACTGTTCTCAGCGATTCATAGGATGCTCGTTTTCGCACAAATGTCCAAGCCGACATTTTCACCACTATAGTCATTCCTAAAGGGCTATCTATCCATATGTGCATCGACTTAGAGCATATCCGCACTCATCCGGAGAAATATCCGGGAGCCATTGAGCTCATTGAGTCCTCCAGTATTGCTGCACCATTTGAATTCCAACATGATTTTAACTATGCTGCAATTCATCAATTCTATGCCATTTGCTACTTTGGTCCCGATAAAACTGTCACTTGGATGACCTCCGACAACATGCTCACGACATCCTATGCTCAATTTGTTGCTGCTCTTGGTTTTCCTGACACAGGGTTCAAAATCCATAAGGATGACCCTAACCATAAGCCCAAGAGCATAGAGGTCTGTGCGGATCTTCTCAAGCCCATAAGTGAAATGTCTAATCAGGAGAAACATAAGGGCCTGAACCAAGTTTCAATTTGGTGCTCACCCTTCTACATCATTTTTCAGTGTGTTATTCGCACCATATATCCCAAGATGGGTGACAAGGGGTCATGTAACAGCTACTGCATTGATCTCATGCATCGCCTCTATGAGTCTCCCACAGGGAAGACAAATATCCCTCACTTTCTGTGGCATGAGATCCATCTGGCTTGTTTTCAACACAAGCGAGCCTTTCCTCATGCCCCCTTCCTTCAGGCATTTATCGAGAGTGTTGCTCCATTTCCCATTGCCCGCACTCACTTGCACGAACGGTGGGTCATTCCATCTCACATGGCGGATGATTGGGCTCCCAAGGACTCTTCTGCTCCTGCTCGTCGTACCCCGGCTAGTGTTCCTTCTTCCGCCACTCGGTCTACTTCTTCCGGCTCCGCACCTTTTGGTCGCATCTCTCGCTTTCTTGGGAAAGCTCACTCTGCCATGATGAAGATGTTTACCTTTCATTGCTCTCAAAATCACGATGTTGTCACATGCTTGGTCACCTCCAAGAATGATTTGAAGGCTTGTCTGAGAGACTCCGGAGTTTACGATGTGAGTGATGATGAACGTCTTCCTGATGATCCACCTTCTGACTTCGGCTTTCCTTCGGGTCCTGAGTGGGCTGACTTCCTTGACGAGGCTGGTGGTAGTGGTGCTCATGATGATGATGACGATGATGCTCTTTGATGCTGTTATGACACCTCCTTTTGGGTATTTGCTGGCAAGGGGGAGTAGGCACTTATTTATGTGATATGATGCTATGATATTATCTTATTATCTTGTTATCGAACTCATGCTATGTGATTAACCTGTTATTGAACTTATGATATGTTCGGACCGACTTATGTTATATGCTATGAGTGATGAATCCTTGTGAAGCCTATTCTAAATCTGATGTTATCTTGATTATCTTGTGTATGAGTTTCGGTTGTGTTGGTATCATAGTGAGGGGAGATCTCTTCATTTTTAACTATTAGTTATTGCACATATTGAGGGGGAGCTCCACAACAAACCCTTCGATATTCAATGTTTTTAAATTCTTTCGATATTCAAAGCTTTATTCTAAAAAGTGCATGTATGTTGTCATCAACTACCAAAAAGGGGGAGATTGAAAGTGCAATCATGCCCTTAATCATATTTTGATGTTGATGACAACATGCATATTGAGACTAATCATGTTTATCGAGTATTTCTCAGGATTATGTCCCAAGGGCTATGTGTGTGTGTGGATCATGACTACGGACATAAAAACATATATCACCCAAGAGCAGAGACACAAGACAAAGATAAAAAGCTTCGGCTCCTTGTTTTCGGTTTTGCTCTTGAGTGTAGGGATCCCGCACTATTAAGAGGGGATCGATGGATTTCATGAAAGAACTTGCTCAAAACCACAAAATTCCCTCTCATAGCATCTCATAAATTCTTCCTCTAACTTGTGAAAAAATGGTAGTAGGTTTCTAAGCTAAAAGGTCCAACTTTCACCAGACGTCCGAAGTCTACGGACGTCCGGCATCTCTCAACCAACCAGACATCCGACTCTCTCCAGTCGCCTAGTGAGTCTTCACAGAACTGAAATTAGCGGAAGACAGGTCACGCCGGATGTCCGGTCACCGGACGTCCGCTCATCTCCGGATATCCGGTGCACTCCAACAGAACTACAATTAACGGATTTCCGACAACACTGGACGTCCGGGCTCCGGACGACCGGCGCCTTCCGGATGTCCGCTACCTGTGTTGTTTTCGCGATCAGATTTATACTCCAGCGAGCGGACGACCGGCTGCCCGGCCGGATGTCCGGTCTGATCTGTATCACCGGTCATCCGGTACCCACCGGACGTCCGGCAGCTCCTGTGCCTTAAGTGGCCAAACGGCTAGCTCTTCACTACCACTATATATAGCTTTTCTTCCCTCTCCGGATAGGACTGACCACTCACTTTGAACAAACCCTAGAACACATTACACTCTCTCTCTCACTCCTCCACACCAAATCTTAGATCCCCAAGGGATTTGAGAGCATTTGAGAGAAGTTGTCCGACCAAGTGATAGATCCACTCCTTCCCCTTCTTTGCACCAAAGGAATTTGTGACAAGAGCAAGTCTTGAGCTTTTCCCATCGTTCTTGTTACTCTTGGAGGTTGGAGACTCCTATGTGGTAGGAGTCTTTCAGAGAGGAATCAACCTTTGTGATTACCCCCGGAAAAGTTTGTGAGGGTTTGGAGACCACCCCAAGGTCTACCACTAGTGGTTGAGAAACGCCTTCATGGTGTTGTCTCAAAGAGAGAATAGGGTGAGCCTTCGTGGTGTTGGTGTGCCTTCGTGGTAACACCCACCTCTCTAAACGGTGATGTAGCTTCCCTCCAAGGAAGTGAACATCACCTTACATCCTCGTCTCTCGGAGTTGCGGTTATCCCTAACCTTAATTCTTTGCTTGTGGTTACTTGTCTCATCTGCACTTACCTAAATCATATTGTGTTAGCCTACTCATCTACTTGTATTACTTGATTATCTTGTTTAGCTCTTAGCATCACACTTGCAATTGTTAGGCTCACTTTCATATTCCGCACTATTGCCTAAAATTGCCAAGTAACAATTAAAATTTGTATTTGTACCTATTCACCCCCCTCTAGGTCCATCTTGATCCTTTCAACAACTTTTCTAGGTTAGAAAATGTTCTTGATGACCCACTACCTATTGATGATAGCTTTCCTGATGAATAATTAAATGTCATAAATGCTTCTCGAACTGCTCCATGGTATGTTGATTATGCTAATTATATTGTTGCCAAATTCATACCACCTAGTTCCACATACGAGCAAAAGAAAAAGTTCTTCTATGATTTGAGACATTACTTTTGGGATGACCCATATCTTTATAAAGAAGGAGTAGATGGTATTATTAGACGTTGTGTACCTGAGCATGAACAGGAATAGATCCTACGCAAGTGTCACTCCAAGGCTTATGGAGGACACCATGCTGGAGATAGAACTGCACATAAGGTATTGCAATCCGGTTTTTATTGGCCTACTCTCTTCAAGGATGCCCGTAAGTTTGTCTTGTCTTGTGATGAATGTCAAAGAATTGGTAATATTAGTAGACGTCAAGAAATGCCTATGAATTATTCACTTGTTAGTTGTTACTGAACCATTTGATGTTTGGGGCTTTGATTATATGAGACCTTTTCCTTCCTCTAACGGGTATACACATATTTTAGTTGCTGTTGATTACGTTACTAAGTGGGTAGAAGCTATTCCAACTAGTAGTGATGATCATAACACCTCTATTAAGATGCTTAAAGAAGTTATTTTCCCGAGGTTTGGAGTCCCTAGATATTTAATGACTGATGGTGGTTCAAATTTTATTCATGGTGCCTTTCGTAAAATGCTTGCTAAGTATGACGTTAATCATAGAATTGCATCTCCTTATCACCCACAGTCTAGTGGTTAAGTAGAATTGAGTAACAGAGAGCTGAAATTAATTTTGCAAAAGACTGTTAATAGATCTAGAAAGAATTGGTCCAAGAAACTTGATGATGCATTATGGGCCTGTAGAACTGCATATAAAAATCCTATGGGTATGTCTCCGTATAAAATGGTTTATGGTAAAGCATGTCATTTACCTCTTGAGCTATAACATAAGGCATATTAGGCTATTAAAGAGCTCAATTATGATTTCAAACTTGCCGGTGAGAAGAGGTTGTTTGACATTAGCTCACTTGATTAATGGAGAACCCAGTGAGGGAGTCCTGGATTAGGGGGTGTTCGGGTAGCCGGACGATACCTTCAGCCGGACTCCTGGATTATGAAGATACAAGATTGAAGACTTCGTCCCGTGTCCGGATGGGACTTTCCTTGGCGTGGAAGGCAAGCTTGGCGATGCAATATTCAAGATCTCCTACCATTGTAACCGACTCTGTGTAACCCTAACCCTATCCGGTGTCTATATAAACCGGAGGGTTGTAGTCTGTAGGACAGAATCAACTCCATACACAACAATCATACCATAGGCTAGCTTCTAGGGTTTAGCCTCCTTGATCTCGTGGTAGATGTACTCTTGTACTACCCATATCATCAATATTAATCAAGCAGGAGTAGGGTTTTACCTCCATCGAGAGGGCCCGAACCTGGGTAAAACAAAGTGTCCCCTGTCTCCTGTTACCATCCGGCCTAGACGCACAGTTCGGGACCCCCTACCCGAGATCCGCGGTTTTGACACCGACATTGGTGCTTTCATTGAGAGTTCCTCTGTGTCATCGCCTTTAGGCCCGATGGCTCCTTCGATCTTCAACAATGATGCGGTCCAGGGTGAGACTTTTTCTCCCCGGACAGATCTTCCTCTTCGGCGGCTTCGCACTGCGGGCCAATTCGCTTGGCCACCTTGAGCAGATCGAAAGCTACGCCCCTGGCCATCAGGTCAGGTTTGGAAGCCTAAACTACACGTCTGACATCCGCGGGGACTTGATCTTTGACGGATTCGAGCCACAGCCAAGCGTGCCGCACTGTCTCGACGGGCATGATATAGCTCTGCTGTCGAACAACGCCTTGGAGGCCGCACATGCATCGGTTTCGACCATTGATTCGGAACCTACTGCGCTGATCGAGGATCAGCGGTTGGACGCTACCTCAGGGGCTGCGATCTCAGAGGCGATCGAGCCGAACTCCATCCCCGCACTCCGCGTGGCCCGTGACTCCGAGGAGCCGGATTCCTCTCCGAACTCCGAGCCCCCCGCACCCCTGCCAATCGAATCCGATTGGGCGCCGGTAATGGAGTTCACCGCCGCGGACATCTTTTAGCATTTGCCTTTTGGCGACATCCTGAATTCTCTTAAGTCTCTCTCTTTATCAGGAGAGCCCTGGCCGAACTACGGTCAGCAAGGGTGGGATACGGACGGTGAGGAAATTCAAAACCCACCCACCACCCACTTTGTAGTCACTGTCGACGATTTAACCGACATACTTGACTTCGGCTCCGAAGACATCGACGGCATGGACGACGATATAGGAGACGAACAGGAACCAGCACCTGTAGGGCGCTGGAACGCCACCTCGTCATATGACATATACATGGTGGATACTCCAAAAGACGGAGATGGCGATGGAACAATGGGGGATGACGCCCCCAAGAAACAGCCAAATCGCCGGCGTCAGCGGCGCCGCTCTAAATCCCGCCAAAGCAAAAACGGTGATTCCGGCACGGGAGATAATACTACCCCGGATAGCGCCGAAGAACACCCACCCCAGCAAGATTCGGCACAGGAAGATGGAGAAGCCAGCCCTCATGAGAGAGCGGCAGACCGAGAGGTCGAGGATGATAACTATACGCCTCCCTCCGAAGACGAGGCAAGCCTCGATGACGATGAATTCGTCATACCATCAGACCCCGCCGAACAAGAGCGTTTTAGACGCAGGCTTTTAGCCATGGCAAGCAGCCTCAAGAAAAAGCAGCAACAGCTTAAAGCTGCCCAAGATTTGCTAGCTGACAGATGGACTGAAGTCCTTGCGGCCAAAGAGTATGAACTCGAACGCCCCTCCAAGAGTTACCCGAAGCGCAGGCCGCTACCCCGATTAGAGGAGGAAGCACCTACATCACCTGTGCATGACATGGCAGACCGGCCACCTCGTGGCCGCGACAGAGAGGCCTCTGAGCCCTCCACCCAAGCCATGCCCCGACGCCGCACAACTAAGGCACGGGAAAATGCGCCCGACCTGCGAGACATACTGGAGGACAAGGCAAGACAGACAAGATCAATCTACAGATCGCGCAGGCGCCCTACGGCATGTGACAATGATCTTCACGCCAGATACAACAAATCCGGCCAGGCCAAACACAACAGACATAGCTCTTCCGAGCTGCGTCGTGATATAACCCAGTACAGAGGCGCCACACACCCGCTATGCTTCACGAATGAAGTAATGGATCATAAAATCCCAGAGGGCTTTAAACCCGTAAACAGCGAATCATACGATGGCACCACAGACCCGGCGGTATGGATTGAGGATTATCTCCTTCACATCCACATGGCGCGCGGCGATGATCTACACGCCATCAAGTACCTCCCGCTCAAACTTAAAGGACCGGCCCGGCATTGGCTTAACAGCTTGCCAGCAGACTCAATCAGTTCTTGGGAGGACCTGGAAGCCGCATTCCTCGACAACTTCCAGGGCACTTACGTGCGACCGCCGGATGCCGACGACTTAAGCCACATAATTCAGCAGCCAGAAGAATCAGCTAGACAATTCTGGACACGGTTCCTAACAAAGAAAAACTAGATAGTCGACTGTCCGGACGCAGAGGCCCTAGCAGCCTTCAAGCATAACATCCGCGACGAGTGGCTTGCCCGGCACCTGGGACAGGAAAAGCCGAAATCCATGGCAGCCCTGATGACACTCATGACCCGCTTTTGCGCGGGTGAAGACAGCTGGCTAGCTCGCAGTAATAACTTACCAAAGAACCCTGGTAATTCGGACACCAAGGACAAAAGTGGCAGGACACGTCGGAACAACCAAAAATGCCGCGTTAACAGTGACAACAATGAAGACACGACAGTCAATGCCGGATTCAGAGGCTATAAATCCGGTCAGCGGAAAAAGCCATTCTAAAAGAATACTCAGGGCCCGTCCAGTTTGGACTGAATGCTCGATCGCTTGTGCCAGATACACGGCACCCCCGAAAAGCCAGCCAATCACACCAACAGGGATTGTTGGGTGTTCAAGCAGGCAGGCAAGTTAAGAGCCGAAAACAGAGACAAGGGGCTGCACAACGACGACGAGGAGCCCAAGCCGCCGAACAACAATGGACAGAAGGGCTTTCCCCCACAAGTGCGGACGGTGAACATGATATACGCAACCCACATTCCCAAGCGGGAGCGGAAGCGTGCAC
Organism: Triticum monococcum; assembly: GCA_034509565.1. Taxonomy (NCBI): domain Eukaryota; kingdom Viridiplantae; phylum Streptophyta; class Magnoliopsida; order Poales; family Poaceae; genus Triticum; species Triticum monococcum. Next base: position 151,536,958 of record CM067843.1, on the reverse strand, counting down.
TATGGGACGTATACGCGATGGAGCCAGTCGCCCCAAAGTTTAACCCATGGTCCTCCTGCCCGATCACTTTTGATCAGAGGGACCATCCCACTAGCATCCGTCATGGCGGCTTCGCCGCATTGGTTCTCGACCCAATCATCGACGGATTTCACCTCACAAGAGTCCTCATGGACGGCGGCAGTAGCCTGAACCTGCTTTATCAGGACACAGTGCGGAAAATGGGCGTAGATCCTTCAAGGATCAAACCCACAAGAACGGCCTTTAAAGGCGTCATACCAGGTGTAGAAGCCAACTGTACAGGCTCAGTAACACTTGACGTGGTCTTCGGATCCCCGGATAATTTCCGAAGCGAAGAGTTAATCTTCTATATAGTGCCGTTTCGCAGTGGCTATCACGCCCTGCTCGGACGAACCACATTCGCAAAATTCAATGCGGTGCCGCACTATGCATATCTCAAACTCAAGATGCCAGGCCCTCGAGGAGTGATCACGGTCAACGGAAACACCGAACGCTCCCTCCGGACGGAGGAGCATACGGCGGCTCTCGCAGCGGAGGTACAAAGTAGCCTTCTTAGGCAATTCTCCAGTCCGGCCATTAAAAAGCCAGACACTGCCAAGCGCGCCCGGAGTAACCTATAGCAGGACCGCCTGGCACACTCTGAGCAAGCGTAGCAATGCGGCCCCAACCCCAGCTTTCGCGACCTAGTGAAACCAGTACCTCGCGTGCATAACTACGTCCTTGAAATACCATGGGCACAGGAGAAGGGGCACAATAACGGCACGCCCAAAATACGGCTTAAAACGTACCAGGGGCTGCCGGATTCTTTTTTTTAATTTTTTCTTACTTTCAGGACTCCATACTTCGGACGACCTGTTCGGCAATTCGATTGCCGCACAAACGGTGCAAGATCCAGGGAGGCGGATAAGCCATGCCGCATTATGGAACTCCCAGGTGGTCCCTGTTACGAGCGGTATACCTACTTTATATATAATTCCGTGGCCTGCCCCTGGTCAGGACATACTGAATAGTCCAATATCTTTTGCTTACCGCACCATTTGTATCGTTCGGCTTTGATAAATAGCCTCTCCATAAATAATGCTTAGCTTTTTGTATTTTTTTGCATTATTCTTTTCATATATATGTTCATTAATGACATGTCGCACCCGTACATGGTGGTACGGCACGTATGCCAGGGGCTTCAGTACCCTTTAATATGGTGTGAGAAGTCCGTACACTTTCACAAGTGCGGCACCCCGAACTTATAGCACTATATGCATCGGCTCCGAATCATGATTTGGGTCAATAGTTGGGTTTGCCCGGCTCCTATGTTTTGGTGCCTTATGTTCCGCTATATCGGCTAAGGTAGCACTAGGAGAACCACTGCGATTGTGCCCCGGTTGAGCAGGGTTAAGCACCTCAGTGGAGAAAGCTAAAACTGACTGTCATGATGAGGCGAGAGACCGGTCGCTGTTCGAGAGGTTTTTCGAGTCCCTAAAGGCTTATGCCGCTTCGAGCGAGGAGCTGGATAACCCCAGCCGAGGCGTGGATAGCGCCCCGAACTCGGTCTTCCGAACTAGGGGCTTCGCCGAAATTTAAAATTATAAAATTCTATGGCTAAGTGAGAGTGTTCAAGCATTATAGTCTGATTGCCTGGTTCGTCGTGCTGAGCGCCTCCCTCGAAGGACCCAACCATGGGAAAAAGAGCGCCCAGGTTTATCACCGAACACCCCAGCACTAGTGGCATGGGGGCAGAAGCCAACGACTGGCCATCTCTCAAATTTTGATAAACGGCCGCACAGAAAATAATATTTTAAATTCAATAAGCATTGGTTAGCTCATATGAACAAGTTTTCAGCGCACAGGATAAACACGAGTGAATTCATTCTAAAATTACATCCTTGGTGCACTCATCCGCCACAAGGCGGGCACCCGCAAGAACATCCTTATAGTAGTTCTCCGGCTTGTGATGCTCCTTCCCCGGCGGCGGCCCGTCCGTCACAAGCTTCTCACCGTCCAGCTTACCCCAGTGCACCTTTACACGGGCAAGGGCCCTACGGGCACCTTCGATGCAGACAGAGCGCTTGATGACCTCGAGCCTTGGACAGGCCTCCACCAGTCGCCGCACCAGCCCAAAGTAGCTCCCAGGCAGGGCCTCTCCGGGCCACAGCCGAACTATGAAGCCCTTCATGGCTTGTTCGGCCGCCTTGTGGAGTTCGACCAGCTGTTTCAGCTGGTCGCTCAAGGGCACAGGGTGTCCGGCCTCAGCATACTGAGACCAGAACACCTTCTCCGTCGAGTTGCCCTCTTCAGCTCGGTAGAATGCGGCGGCATCGGATACACTGCGGGGAAGATCTGCGAATGCCCCTGGAGAACTCCGGATTCGGGTAAGTAACAAGTAGTTTACTTTTATATTTCTTCTTTGCATAAAGAATGCCTTACCCGCTGCTATCTTTTTCATATCCTCCAACTCTCGGAGGGCCTTTTGGGCTTCGGCCTTGGCAGACTTGGTAGTCTCAAGGGCCGTCGCGAGCTCGGACGCTTGGGTCTTTTACTCAAGCTCCAAACTCTCATGTTTTTTCATGAGAGCCTGAAGCTCTTGCTGCATCTCGCCGACCTGAGACCCAAGTTTCTCTCGCTCGGTGCGCTCTGCGGCCGTTTTCTTTTCGGCCTCGGACATCGCCTGCTTGAGGGTCGCCACCTCAGTCGTGGCCCCTACAATAAGCAGTTCAATCCTGTTATTTTTTGCAATCACGCCTCTCTATAGGCACCTTTTTATAAGGTATTTCTTACCTTCTTTCTCCTCGAGCTGCTGCTTGGCAAGGCCAAGCTCTTGCTCGGACCGCTCGAGTCCCTGTTTCAGGGCATCCACCTCCGCAGTCAGTGCGGCGGTGGCTAGCAGCAAAGCCTGCATCCGCATATTGACTCTTCATTATTAGACTCCTGCGAAATTTAATAGATCCTCTATTCGCCTTTTTCTTTCTGAATGCCAAACAGAGCACCAGGGGCTACTGTCTATGCGGTAATATTTTTACATATTTTTGCTTACCTCGAAGCCTGTTAGGAGGCTAGCGCAAGCTTCACTCAGCTCGCTCTTGGCGGACTGAACCTTCTAGATCACCGTACTCATAATAGTACGGTGCTCCTCGTCGATGGAGGCACCTTCAAGCACCTCCAGCAGATTCTCCGGCGCCTCCGGTTGGACAGAGGCTGCCGGCTCAGAAGGCGTGCTCCTCTTGGAAGGAGTTCGCCTGCCGCGGTCCGGAATTGTTGACGATTCCGGCACGGTGTCCGGCTTAAAGCCGGACTTGGAGCCTGGGGGGGGGGGGTCTTGTCCCCTTCACTCCTGGGGTCCGGGAGGTCGCCTTGCGGCTCCTCCAGGACCACCTCCTCCTGCCCCGGAGCTCGTTGCGACGCCACTTCGGCGTCATCCGCAGTGCGGGGGGAGACAGCGGGCGGAACAAAGTTCACGTCCGATGAATCCAGGGAGCCGCTCGACGACTCGTTGAGTGCGGCCCGGGGCGGGCTGCATGATTACATTCGACATTAGGGAAAGCTGCGCAATAAAGGAACATCATGAGTTACTCTGATACCCGAACTTACGATTTTGTCGGACGCTTGGCCCTGTCCGGCCACTCCTCTTCACCCTCTTCGGCGTCAGGGGCGTAGTCCGGCGGAGGGGTCTTCCTTTTCCTAGACCCCTCGGCCTCCCCCGTTGGGGCGGCCTTCATCTTCTCTCCTCCCTCCACTGGAGAGGGAGAGTTTTCTTCTTCCTCCTCCTCGTTCTCGCAGGAGGAGGGCGCCTCGGACTCGTCAGATGACGAGTCCGACACCACCATGTTGCGGGCACTCTTTCGAGTCCCCGTGGTCTTCTTCTTCTTGGCCTTCTTCTCCGGCACCACATAAGGCGCTGGGGCCAGCAGCTTCACCAGTAAAGCTGGGGCTGGATCTTCGGGCAGCAGAGCCGGACAGTTAATCGGCTCGGCTATCGCCCGCCAAGCCTATCAAAGGTAAGGGAGTTTAGATCCCGCATAGTGTCAAACTATGAAAAAAGGCTTAACATCCTGTGAAGGGTGTAGATGGCATACCTTGCTAGCGTAACGCTGCGAGCTGTATCCGCGGTCCTCGGAAGCGGATGCGGGAGCCTCGGCGCCCTTGAATAGCACCTTCCAGGCGTCTTCATATGTCGTGTCGAAGAGCCTATTGAGGGTTTGGTGCTGCGCCGGGTCAAACTCCCACAGATTAAAATCCCGTTGTTGGCACGGGAGGATCCGGCAGATGAGCATAACCTGGATTATATTAACAACCCGGACTGGCTTGTTCACCAGGGACTGGATGCATGTTTGCAATCCGGTCACCTCTTTTTCGTCACCCCACGACAGGCCTGTCTCTTTCTAGGACATAAGACGCGTGGGGGGTCCGGATCGGAACTCGGGGGCTGCGGTCCATTCCGGAGCGCGTGGCTCGGTGATATAAAACCACCCGGCTTGCCATCCCTTTAGGGTCTCCACGAAAGAGCCCTCGAACCATAGGACGTTGGCCATCTTGCCCGCCATAGCGCCTCCGCACTCCGCCTGGCTACCGCGCACCACCTTGGGCTTGACGTTGAAGGTCTTGAGCCAGAGGCCGAAATGGGGGCGGACGCGGAGAAAGGCCTCGCACACGACGATAAACACCGAGATGTTGAGGATGAAGTTCGAAGCCAGATCGTGGAAATCCAGGCCGTAGTAGAACATGAGCCCCCGGACAAATGGGTGGAGTGGAAAACCCAGTCCGCGGAGGAAGTGGGGGAGAAACACGACCCTCTCATGGGGCCTTGGGGTGGGGATAAGCTGCCCCTCTTCGGGAAGCCGGTGCGCGATGTCCTTGGACAGGTATCCGGCCTTCCTTAGCTTTTTTACTTTACCCTCCGTGACGGAGGAGACCATCCACTTGCCTCCCGCTCCGGACATTGCTGGAGAAGGTTGAGGTGGGAAGTGCGGGCTGGGGCGCTGGAGCTCGGGTGCGCAGGAGATGGGTAGGCAGAGGAGGAAGAAGGCGTAGGTAAAGAGGGGGATCCTTGTCCCCTTATATAGGCGGATGCGTTTGTGCGTCCCCACCTGCCTAGTGAAACTCGCTTGCCTCCCAAGCGCCGTGATAAGTGGCGCAGTTGGGTTACCCACGTCCGTATTGATGAGAATCCCGTAAAAGGGGGGGTACACGATCTCTGCTTTGACAAGACGTGCCAAGGAAACCGCCTCGCAAAACATGCTGAGGTGAAAAAATAAAAACGATTCGAAGGACTTGGCTGTAGTGTGTTGACGCACTGCGGAATACGTCAGCAGATTTGATTTGTGTTAATATTATTCTCTCTATGGCAATATGTGGAAGCTTATTTTGCAGAGCCGGACACTACTCTTGGTGTTTACAAACTTCTATGAAGGACTTGGAGGAGGAACCCGCCTTACAATGCCGAAGACAATTTTGCGCGCCGGACTCGTCGTCATTGAAGACTGGTTCAGGGGCTACTGAGGGAGTCCTGGATTAGGGGGTGTTCGGGTAGCCGGACTATACCTTCAGCCGGACTCCTGGATTATGAAGATACAAGATTGAAGACTTCGTCCCGTGTCCGGATGGGACTTTCCTTGTCATGGAAGGCAAGCTTGGCGATGCGATATTCAAGATCTCCTACCATTGTAACCGACTCTGTGTAACCCTAACCCTATCCGGTGTCTATATAAACCGGAGGGTTGTAGTCCGTAGGACAGAATCAACTCCATACACAACAATCATACCATAGGCTAGCTTCTAGGGTTTAGCCTCCTTGATCTCGTGGTAGATCTACTCTTGTACTACCCATATCATCAATATTAATCAAGCAGGAGTAGGGTTTTACCTCCATCGAGAGGGCCCGAACCTGGGTAAAACAAAGTGTCCCCTGTCTCCTGTTACCATCCAGCCTAGACGCACAGTTCGAGACCCCCTACCCGAGATCCGCTGGTTTTGACACCGACACCCAGGCTTATGAAAATGCCAATATGTTTAAAGAAAAATTTAAAAGATGGCATGATAAAAGGATACAAAAGCGTGAGTTCAATGTAGGTGATTATGTATTGCTATACAACTCTCGTTCAAGATTTTTTGCAGGCAAACTTCTCTCTAAATGGGAAGGTCCTTACGTTATCGAGGAGTTCTATCGTTCCTGTGCCATAAAAATCAACAACTTCGAAGGCACAAATCCGAAGGTGGTGAACGGTCAAAGAATTAAACATTATATCTCAAGTAATCCTATAAATGTCGAAACTAATATTATTGAAACCGTAACCCCGGAGGAATACATAAGGGACACTTTCCGGAATGTTTCAGACTCCGAAAAGGAATAGGTACGTGGTACGGTGAGTAAACCGACTCCAAAACAGTTCTAATGGCAATATTTCTTCGTTTTGGAATATTTAGAAAAATAGGAAAATAAGAAGCAAACCGGAAAGGACACGACGCTCCCACGAGGGTGGGAGGTGCGCCCTACCCCCCTGGGCATGCCCCCTGCCTCGTGGGCACCTCGTGTGCTCTCCGGACTTCGTTTTCTTGCACGATACTTCTTTTGTTCGGTAAAAATTCATTATATAATCTCCCGAAGGTTTTGACCACCGCACCACGCAAATATCCTCTGTTCTTGTTTTGAGCTGTTTTCTGTTAGGGTTGTCAAGGCCAGGCATCATGTCGCCCCCCTCCTCCAACAATGGTAACAACAATGCTTGGCTAATGAAGATAGAACTAAAGACGGAAGAACCTATGGAGATCAACAAGGATGAAGGGATCAAGAAGACCACAGAGGACCAAGTTCCGGCAGCAGAAGACATCCTTCAACCTGATCACAATCTTCTTACCCCAACTGAGATCGAGGCTTTCAAGATGATTGAGTTAGCCTGTATACAAAACAAGTATCTCACACGTGAAAATATTTTGTTGAAGGAGCATATCATCGCACTCAAGGGCATTATCCGGAAGTTGGAGGACCTCCTACGCTCGATGTGCGACTATCCATCATCAACAACTCCACCTTCTTCACCAACAAGGAAGAACTGAGTATCTGGTATGGGCACTCCCCTTGGCAACTGCCAAGCTTGGGGGAGTGCCACGGTATCGTATCACCATCACTTTTATCTTTACCATTTTTCTTAGTTCGATCCTTTTAGTAATATCTTGATCTAGTAGAATAAAGTTTTAGTATGATCTAGTTGTGAGTTTTGCTTTATGACCCCTCTATGTAATCGAGTCCGTGAGCTATATAATAAAGATTAGTGTTGATTCAAGGGCTTGATTATTTTGCTATGATCTTGAGGGAATTAAATAAAATAAAAGAGAAGAAATAAAAAGAAACAGAGAGATCATATGGATCTTATGGAGAGTAATGAGCTAACATATTAAGAGTATGATGAATAAAAGTTGTTGAGAGTTGACAAACATAGTTTTGGTCATCGTTGCAATTAATAGGAAGTAATAAAGAAAGAGAGGTTCACATATAAATATAGTATCTTGGACATCTTTTATGATTGTGAGCACTCATTAAAGTATGACATGCTAAGAGTTGGCGTTGGACAAGGAAGACAACATAATGGTTTATGTTTTCTTACATCTGATATAAATTATATTGTCATGGATCATCCAACATATTGAGCTTGCCTTTCCCTCTCATGCTAGCCAATTTCTTCGCACCAAGTAGAGATACTACTTGTGCTTCCAAATATTGCTAAACCAAGTTTTGTCATGAGAGTCCACCATATCTACATATGGATTGAGTAAGATCCTTTAAGTAAGTTGTCATCGGTGCAAGCAATAAAAATTGCTCTCTAAATATGTATGGCTTATTAGTGCGGAGAAAATAAGCTTTATATGATCTTGTGATATGGAAGAAATAAAAGCGACGGACTGCATAATAAAGGTCCATATCACAAGTGGCAATATAAAGTGACATTCTTTTGCATTAAGATTTCGTGCATCCAACCATAAAAGTGCATGACAACATCTGCTTCCCTCTGCGAAGGGCCTATATTTTACTTTCATCTTCTACCTTCCATAAGAGTCATGGTGATCTTCACCTTTCCTTTTTACATTTTATCCTTTGGCAAGCACAATGTGTTGGAAAGATCTTGATATATATAGCTAATTGGATGTGAGTCTTCATGAACTATTATTGTTGACATTACCCTTGAGGTAAAATGTTGGGAGGCAAAATTATACGCCCCTATCTTTCTCTGTGTCTGATTAAAACTTCATACCCATAAATATTGCGTGAGTGTTAGCAATTCTGAAAGACTAAAAGATGGTCGAGTATGTGGATTTGCTAAAAAGCTCTTATATTGACTCTTTCCTATGTTATGATAAATTGCAATTGCCTCAGTGATTGAGATTAGAGTTTGTTGGTTCTCAACGAAGTTTATTATTCATACTTGAATTGTGATTGAATTTTTTACTTTAGCATAACAGATCATATGACAATATATATATATATATAAACACTATTCTGATCACGGGATCAGAATAATATTATGATCACAACCTGAACTGCGTGAGTAACGCGCCTGACCTTCCCTCTGTACGAACCCGACCTTCGGGCTATCTTCTCAACCGTGCCTTCTACCGCGAGTTTTTCTGATCGTTCATGTTGTTGGCGATGTAAGTGTAATGTTTACACGGTTTTTAGAATCTAAATGCTTGTTTTGATTAGGAATCTAGCTCATTGGTGGATTTGCTCTCGGGCGGTGATGAACATGGGTCTGTCACAAGTGTTTTGCATGTACTGGATGTTCTAGGATCCCTAATAGGATGAGAATTGGGTTTAGGTATGAGTTTACTTGATGATTTGTTGTTATTTTCGAACGAATTCGATTTGGTGTTCCGCCACCTCTGTTCTTCGTCTGCGGGATTGGTTTCGGACGTTGTTGTAGATTTGTAGGTTTTCTGTTCAAATTGGGTGTGGATTTGTGTGCATTAGTGAGACAAAATGTTGCCCATGTTGTTAATTTGAATATGCGAGCTCATACAAATCGAAATCCGGCGATTGGATCTTCTACCTCCCGTCGCGGTTTTTTGTTCGAGGGACATTATGATGGGGATCATTTTCTTATTTATCCGGAGCATGATGACGTTCGAAATGGCGGTTGAATCCTCCCCGTTTTGTTAATTCGATTTGGCTAGCTCATTCATTCCGAAATTGCGGATTGCACTTTCTGCCTCCCGTCGCGGTTTGTTGTTCGAGCGCACTGATTGATGGCGGATCTTTTTGGATGTTTTATCTGGAGTATGACGACGTTCGAAATGGCTTTTAACGTGTAGGAATTGACCCAAACGATTAAATCTGGGAACCAAATTTAATCGGGGTTGTTGTTTCAATCAATTTTCGTTCTGTTGTACAAGCTGGACTGCTAGAACTTTTGCACCTGAACTTCTGTGCTGTAAGTAGATGCTTGACTTCAGTCGATGGTTTGTTATTTTTGATGATCCACTATCTTCAGTAGATGCTGGACTTCTTTCTAATTAATGGATGAACTTGTGGTTTTCCACATTGCATTCCATATTTTGCAAGGCAAAGGTGCATGGTGCTATATATTTTCTTTTTTTTTCTTTTTTTATAATTTTAGTTCTTGAGATGTTATTTTTAGAGTTTGTCTCGTGGTCAATCATGGGATTAGTCCAAGTATGCATGCACTTTTTCCAGATCATCTAAGGGTCGTTGTACAAGCTGGACTTCTGTACTGTTCATACTTGAACTTCTGTTTTTCCTTCTTTGCAAGGTAATGGAGCAAGCCCTATGTGTTTCTTTGTTTTTTATGTTATTTTCATTCTTTTGCATTGCTTTGGATTTTTTTGATAGTCCCATGAGGAACCATGTAATTGGCCTACGGATATGTGTATATTTCTTATTTTTTCTAGTATGTTTTCGTACTTATAGTAGTTGTTCGATCTTCAGTGAATAACTATCCTAAACTTCTGTATGCTAATCATTTTTAAAATGTTAATTTGAGGTTTTGACAAAATCTATTACTCAGTGTATATTTGTTTTTGTTTAGCTAGAACTCGGTGTTCTTTTTGCCTTTGATGTGTTGCAGCATGTGGATCTTGAGCCTGTGCGCACTGAAAGACCAGGAGAAAAAGTTGCATATTACAAGATAGCTAGTAGGTGGTCCTGAATTGATGAGTGTTTTCTTTAGAGTTGATGATATGATCGGTTCTTGTCCTAACGATGTTTCTTAACTTAGACCTCTATAAATGGGCCTTGGATGAGCTATTCATTAAGCATGATTTCTGTCGAGTAATCATTCTGGAAGGTCTGATCTCCTTGATGGTTCTTGTTCTTTGATGTTTCCACATGCCATCTCATTTCCATGGTTAATTGGTTAACAGATGACATGGAGATCGCCCCAGATTTCTTTGACTACTTCGAGGCTGCAGCGAAATTACTTAATACTCACAAGTATGTCACAACTATACTCTGATTATACATGTCAAGACAATGAATAAATATCAAGTGTGTTTAATTACGTTACTGTAATTGTTGTTGTTGTGGTATTGAAGGACGATAATGGTTGTTTCTTCTTGGAATGACAATGGCCAAAAGTAGTTCGTTTATGACCCAAGTTAGCTCTCTGTTCTGATAGGCCTCTATTCACCTTTATTTCCGCATTAGAAGGGAGAGTTGCTCAATTTTTCTAGATAATGCTTTGCAGAGGCTCTTTACCATTCAAAGCATCGAGGCCGGGGTCTGTTTTTAAAATGCTCAAGATCTTCATTGAATAACTATCCCGAACTTCTATATCTTTTATATTTGAACTTCTTTAATTATAATTATGTTTGTTATTTTAGGATTTAAATGGGCCTATTGACAAATGCGGTAGCGCGAGGCTGAGCAGGGGAGGGGGGTCGGTGCAACGCTTACGGGCTTGGGATTGAGTACTTGCTACTGGGAACTTCTGAGCTTCTTCATGCGTCTCTCGTCTTCCTGTCAAAAAAGAAAAAAAAATGTTTATTAGCACACAAGTTACATCTGCCTATACCTTTCTAACCGAACTTAGCATTATTCACAGCCTGGACTTCTCATATATAAAGCCATTTGTAGCCTGGACTGATGCTCATAAACTACCTGAACTTCGCATGGCTATAAGCAGGCAGATTTTCTACTATTTGGAGCCTGGACTGATGCTCACAGACTACATGAACTTCACATGTTACAGCAGGCAGATTTAAAAAAAGCTTTTGTAGCCTGGACTGATGCTCAGAGATGTACCTGAACTTCTCATGGATGTGAAGTTCAGGCAGATTTACTACTATTTTTGGCAGCCTGAACTTCTCATGGACTAATGCTCACACATGTACCTGAACTTCTCATGGATGTGAAGTTCAGGCAGATTTACTACTATTTTTGGAAGCCTAAACTTCTCATGGACTGATGCTCAGAGATGTACCTGAACTTCTCATGGATGTGAAATTCAGGCAGATTTACTACTATTTTTGGCAGCCTAAACTTCTCATGGACTGATGCTCACAGATGTACCTGAACTTCTCATGGATGTGAAGTTCAGGCAGATTTACTACTATTTTTGGCAGCCTGAACTTCTCATGGACTGATGCTCACAGATGTACCTGAACTTCTCATGGATGTGAAGTTCAGGCAGATTTACTACTATTTTTGGCAGCCTGAACTTCTCATGGACTGATGCTCACAGATGTACCTGAACTTCTCATGGACGTGAAGTTCAGGCAGATTTACTACTATTTTTGGCAGCCTAAACTTCTCATGGACTGATGCTACACACCACCTGAACTTCTCATGGCAGTAAGAAAATAACAAGCAGAGGGAAGAAGTTCAACCATACCCTGGCTAGAAGTTCGGCCAACCTTTTTCCAGCAGCTGATAGGCCACCTTGTGAGCAATTTGTCGGAGAGCTAGGAGAGGAACCGCATGGCAATCCATGACTTGCATAGGGTGCGAAGTTCATCTGCACGAAGCAAGAAGGTCAAGCAAGGGACGATTGAAGAAGAAGGCGACAAGTGGGAGGAAGTTCATGTACCGCTGCTGGATTTGAAGGCGCCTCCGATGCTGCCTTCGCCGTGGAGTTGCCCCGTTGGCCGCGCTATTCGCCATAGCTTGCGTCGGGGCCGTCATCTTCTCTGCCAATGCTTCAGGCGGTGAATATGGAAGGAGGATGCGGCTTCCGAAAGTCCATGGCGGCTTTGCCGTGTCCAAGCGACGTGGGCTCCCTCGCGCCGGCATCCGCCGTCGCTCGCTCGCCCGCATCGGTGGTCGGCCAGGATCTGGGGAAGGAGGGGAGGGGCCGGATCCGGCCGGCCAGGAGCTGGAGACGAGGGGGAGGCGGCGGATCCGACCGGCCAGGAGCTGGAGACGGGGGGGAGGCGGCGGATCCGGCAAAGATCGGCGGCGACCACGGGGGGAGGTCGGGGGATCGAGGGGAGGAGGGGGGCTGGGGCGGCTTGGGATCGGGATCAGGTGGATCCTGTCGGGGAGCCTTGGGATCCAGTGGATCCTGTCGGGCCAGCAGCAGTTCGGAAGTTCGGGAGGGCCCTATCGGGCCCTATATAGGGGCTGCTGTGATCCAAATAGTGATGTCCTATATATATACATATATATATATATATTGATGTTCTAAGAATGATCGTGATGCCCTCATGTCCACATTTTATTTTTATTGACACCTCTATCTCTAAACAGGTGGACATATTTTTCGATTTTGGCTTTCGCTTGAGGACAAGCGAGGTCTAAGCCTGCGGGAGTTGATACGTCCATTTTGCAGCATGCTTTTATATCAATATTCATTGCATTATGGGCTGTTATTACACATTATGTCGCAATACTTATGCCTATTCTCTCTTATTTTACAAGTTTTACATGAAGAGGGAGAATGCCGACAGCTGGGATTCTGGGCTGGAAAAGGAGCAAATATTAGAGACGTGTTATGCACAGCTCCAAAAGTACTGAAACTTCATGGAAGCTATTTCTAGATTATATAAACAATACTGAGCGCAAGAAGTTCCAGAGAGGGGCCACACCCTGGCCATGAGGGTGGGGGCACGCCCTACCCCCCTGGGCGCGCCCCCTGCCTCGTGGGCCCCCTGGTGGCCCTCCGATGCCCATCTTCTGCTATATGGAGTCTTTCGTTGAGGAAAAAATCAGAAGCAAGCTTTCGGGAGAAACTCTGCCGCCACGAGGTGGAACCTTGGCGGAACCAATCTAGGGCTCTGGCAGAGCTGTTCTGTCGGGGAAACTTCCCTCTGGGAGGAGGAAATCATCACCATCATCATCACCAATGATCCTCTCATCAGGAGGGGGGCAATCTCCATCAACATCTTCACCAGAACCATCTCATCTCAAATCCTAGTTCATCTCTGGTATCCAATCTTTGTATCCAAACCTAAGATTGGTACATGTGGGTTGCTACTAGTGTTCATTACTCCTTGTAGTTGATGCTAGTTGGTTTACTTGGTGGAAGACCATATGTTCAGATCCATTATGCATATTAATACCCCTCTGATTATGAACATGAATATGCGTTGTGAGTAGTTACGTTTGTTCCTGAGGAAATGGGAGAAGTCTTGCTATTAGTAGTCATGTGAATTTGGTATTCGTTCGATATTTTGATGAGATGTATGTTGTCATCCCTCTAGTGGTGTCATGTGAACGTCGACTACTGGACACTTCACCATTGTTTGGGCCTAGAGGGAGGCATTGGGAAGTAATAAGTAGATGATGGGTTGCTAGAGTGACAGAAGCTTAAACACTAGTTTATGCGTTGCTTCGTAAGGGGCTGATTTGACGCATATGTTTCATGTTATGGTTAGGTTTACCTTAATACTTCTGTTGTAGTTGCGGATGCTTGCAATAGGGGTTAATCATAAGTGGGATGCTTGTCCAAGTAAGGATAGTACCCAAGCACCGGTCCACCCACATATTAGACTATCAAAGTACCGAACGCGAATCATATGATCGTGTTGAAAACTAGCTTGATGATAATTCCCATGTGTCCTCGGGAGCGCTTTACATCATATAAGAGTTTGTACAGGCTTGTCCTTTGCTACAAAAAGGATTGGGCCATCTTGCTGCACCCTATTTACTTTTATTACTTGTTACTCGTTACCAATTACCTTATCACAAAACTATCTGTTACCGATCATTTCAGTGCTTGCAGAGAATACCTTGTTGAAAACCGCTTATCATTTCGTTCTGCTCCTTGTTGGGTTCGACACTCATACTTATCGAAAGGACTATGATAGATCCCCTATACTTGTGGTTCATCACCTAGCATATGCAGATATGGCCTCGAAACACTGAGACCGAAAGGTCGAGCGTGAATCATATAGTAGATATGATCAACATGGTGATGTTCACCATTGAAAGCTACTCCATCTCACGTGATGATCGGACATGGTTTAGTTGATATGGATCACGTGATCACTTAGATGATTAGAGGGATGTCTATCTAAGTGGGAGTTCTTAAGTAATATGATTAACTAAACTTTAATTTATCAAGAACTTAGTCCTGGTAGTTTTTGCATATCTATGTTGTAGATCAATAGCTCGCGTATAGCTCCCCTGTTTTATTTATGACATGTTCCTAGAGAAAACTATGTTGAAAGATGTTAGTAGCAATGATACGGACTAGCTCTGTGATGTGAGGATTATCCTCATTGTTGCACAGAAGAATTATGTCCTTGATGCACCGCTAGGTGACGAACCTATTGGAGGAGAAGATGCAGACGTTATGAACTTTTGGCAAGCTCGGTATGATGACTACTTGATAGTTTAGTGCGCCATGCTTTACGGCTTAGAACCGGGAATTCAGAAAAATTTTGAATGCCATGAAGCATATAAGATGTTCCAAGAGCTGAAATTGGTATTTCAAACTCATGCCCGACTCGAGAGGTATGAGACCTCCGACAAGTACTTCGCCTACAAGATGGAGGAGAATAGCTCAACCAGTGAGCATGTGCTCAGAATGTCTGGGTACTACAATCGCTTGAATCAAGTGGGAGTTAATCTTCTAGATAAGATAGTGATTGACAGAGTTCTCTAGTCACTATCACTAAGTTACTGGAACTTCGTGATGAACTATAATATGTAAGGGATGACGAAAATGATTCCCGAGCTCTTCGCGATGCTGAAATCAACGAAGGTAGAAATCAAGAAAAGCATCAAGTGTTGATGGTTGATAAGACCACTAGTTTCAAGTAAAAGGGCAAGGGAAAGAAAGGGAACTTCAAGAAGAATGGCAAGCAAGTTGCCACTCCCATGAAGAAGCCCAAAGCTAGAACCAAGCCTGAAACTGAGTGCTTCTACTACAAAGGAAATGGCCACTGGAAGGATGGCAAAATGAACAAAGGTGTATTTGATGTACATGTTATTGATGTGTACTTTACTAGTGTTTATAACAAGTAGTAACTCGAAACGGGAGTTGCAAAATAAACAGAGACTAGTTAAGGGCGAGGTGATGATGTGAGTTGGAAGTGATTCCAAGGCTGATAAGATCACCATCACACACTCCCTTTACCTTTGGGATTAGTGTTGAACCTAAAATAAATGTTATTTGGTGTTTGCGTTGAGCATAAATATGATTGGATCATGTTTATTACAATACGGTTATTCATTTAAGTCAAAGAATAATTGTTGTTCTATTTACATGAATAAAACCTTCTATGGTCATACACTCAATATAAATGGTTTATTGAATCTCGATTGTAGTGATACACATATTCATAATATTGAAGCCAAAAGATGCAAAGTTCATAATGATAGTGCAACTTATATGTGGCACTGTTGTTTAGGTCATATTGGTGTAAAGCGCATGAAGAAACTCCATGCTGATGGACTTTTGGAATCACTTAATTGTGAATCACTTGATCCTTGCGAACCATGCCTCGTGGGCAAGGTGACTAAGACTCCCTTCTTCGGAACAATGGAGCGAGCAACAAACTTGTTGGAAATAATACATACTGATGCGTGCGGTCCAATGAGTGTTGAGGCTCACGGCGGGTATCGTTATTTTCTGACCTTCATAGATGATTTGAGAAGATATGGGTATATCTACTTGATGAAACATAAGTCTGAAACATTTGAAAAGTTCAAAGAATTTCATAGTAAAGTGGAAAATCATCATAACAAGAAAATAAAGTTTCTACGACCTGATCGCGGAAACAAATATTTGAATTACGAGTTTGGTCTTCATTTGAAACAATGTGGAATAGTTTCGCAACTCACACCACGTGGAACACCACAATGTAATGGTGTGTCCGAACGTCATAACTATACTTTATTAGATATGGTGCAATCTATGATGTCTCTTACCGAATTACCACTATCTTTTTGGGGTTATGCATTAGAGACAGTTGCATTCACGTTAAATAGGGCACCGTCTAAATCCGTTGAGACGACACTGTATGAACTATGGTTTGGCAAGAAACCTAAGCTGTAGTTTCTTAAAGTTTGGGGTTGCGATGCTTATGTGAAAACGTTTCAGCCTGATAAGCTCAAACCCAAATTGGAGAAGTGTGTCTTCATAGGATACCGAAAAGAAACTATTGGGTACACCTTCTATCACAGATCTGAAGGCAAAAGCTTTTTTGCTAAGAGTGGACCCTTTATGAGAAGGAGTTTCTCTCAAAAGAAGTGAGTGGGAGGAAAGTAGAACTTGGTGAGGTAATTGTACCTTCTCTCGAATTGGAAAGTAGCTCATCACTAAAATTAGTTCCAGTGATGCCTACACCAATTAGTGAGGAACTTAATGATGATGATCATGAAACTTCAGATCAAGTTACTACCGAACCTCATAGGTCAACCAGAGTACGTTCCGCACTAGAGTGGTACGATAATCCTGCTCTGGAAGTCATGTTACTAGACCATGACAAATCTACGAACTATGAGGAAGTGATGATGAGCCCAGATTCCGCGAAATGGCTTAAGGCCATGAAATCTGAGATGGGATGCATGTTTGAGAACAAAGTATGGACTTTGATTGACTTGCCCGATGATCAGTGAGTCATTCAGAATAAATGGATTTTCAAGAGGAAGACGGACGCTGGTAGTAATGTTACTATCTACAAAGCACTAATTATTGCAAAAAGGTTTTCAACAAGTTCAAGGTGTTCACTATGATGAGATTTTCTCACTCGTATCGATGCTTAAAAGTCTGTCCGAATCATGTTAGCAGTTTCCGCATTTTACGAAATCTGGCAAATGGATATCAAAACTAAATTTCTTAATGGATATATTAAAGAAGAGTTGTATATGATGCAACAAGAATGTTTTGACAATCCTAAAGGTGCTAACAAAGTGTGCAAGCTCCAGCGATCCACCTATGGACTTGTGCAACCATCTCGGAGTTGGAATATATGCTTTGACAAAGTGATCAAAGCATATGGTTTTATACAGACTTGCGGTGAAGCCTGTATTTGTAAGAAACTGAGTGGGGGCACTACAGCCTTTCTGATAACTATATGTGAATGGCATATTGTTGATCAGAAATGATGTAAAATTTTCTGGAAAGCATAAAGGAGTGTATAAAAGGAGTTTTTCAAAGAAAGACCTGTAAAGCTACTTACATATTGGGCATCAAGATCTATAAAGATAGATCAAGATGCTTGATAAGACTTTCGATGAGTACATACCTTGATAAGATTTTGAAGGAGTTCAAAATGGACCAGTCAAAGGAGTTCTTGCCTGAGTTGTAAGGTGTGAAATTGAGTAAAGACTCAAAACCCGGCCACGGTAGAAAATAGAAAGAGAATGAAAAGTTATTCCCTATGCCTCAGTCATAGGTTCTATAAAGTATGCTATGTTGTGTACCAAACCTATTATATACCTTAGCATGATTTTGGCAAGGGAGTACAATAGTGATCTAGGAGTAGATCACTGGACAACGGTCAAAATTATCCTTAGAGGACTATGGAAATATTTCTCGGTTATGGAGGTGATAAAAGAGTTCGTCGTAAAGAGTTACGTCGATGCAAGCTTTTTACACCGATCTAGATGACTCTAAGTCTTGATCTAGATACATATTGAAAGTGGGAGCAATTAGCTAGAGTAGCTTCGTGCAGAGTATTGTAGACATAGAAATTTGCAAAATACATACGGATCTGAATGTTGTAGACCCGTAGGCTAAACTTCTCTCACAAGAAAAACATGATTACTCTTTGGGTGTTAATCACATAGCGATGTGAACTAGATTATTGACTCTAGTAAACCCTTTGGGTATTAGTCACATGAAGATGTGAACTAATCACATAAAGATATGAACTATTGGTGTGAAATCACATGACAATTTGAACTAGATTATTGACTCTAGTGCAAGTGGGAGACTGAAGGAAATATGCCCTAGAGGCAATAATAAAGTTGTTATTTATATTTCCTTATGTTTATTATTCATGCTAGAATTGTATTAACCAGAAACTTAGTACATGTGTGAATACATAGACAAACAGAGTGTCCCTAGTATGCCTCTACTTGACTAGCTCGTTAATCAAAGATGGTTAAGTTTCCTAGCCATGGACATGTGTTGTCATTCGATGAATGGGATCACATCATTAGAGAATGATGTGATGGAGTAGACCCGTCTGTTAGCTTAGCACTATGATCGTTTACTTTATTGCTATTGCTTTCTCCATAACTTATACATGTTCCTATAACTATGAGATTATGCAACTCCCGAATACCATAGGAACACTTAGTGTGCTATCAAACGTCACAACGTAACTAGGTGTTTATAAAGATGCTCTATAGGTGTCTCCGATGGTGTTTGTTGAGTTGGCATAGATCAAGATTAGGATTTGTCACTCCGATTGTCAAAGAGGTATCTCTGGGCCCTCTCGGTAATGCACATCACTATAAGCCTTGCAAGCAATGTGACTAATGAGTTAGTTGCGGGATCTTGTATTATGGAACAAGTAAAGAGACTTGCCGATAACGATATTGAACTAGGTATTGAGATACCGACGATCGAATCTCGGGCAAGTAACATACCAATGACAAAGGGAACAACGTATGTTGTTATGAGGTTTGACGGATAAAGATCTTCGTAGAATATGTAGGAACCAATA
The DNA here is from genome assembly GCA_034509565.1 of Triticum monococcum. NCBI lineage: Eukaryota > Viridiplantae > Streptophyta > Magnoliopsida > Poales > Poaceae > Triticum > Triticum monococcum. The sequence continues at coordinate 151,517,881 of CM067843.1, read as the reverse complement.
TGAGCATCCAGGTTCCGCTATTGGTTATTGACCGGAGATGAGTCCTGGTCATGTCTACATAGTTCTCAAACCTGTAGGGTCCCCACACTTAACGTTCGATGACGATCGGTATTATGAGTTTATGTGTTTTGATGTACCAAAGGTAGTTCGGAGTCCCGGATGCGATCACGGACATGACAAGGAGTCTCGAAATTCTCGAGACATAAATATTGGCATATTGGACGATGTTATTCGGACAACGAATGAGTTTCGGGGGTCATCGGATAAATATCGGAGTGCCGCGAGGTTATCAGAAACCCCGGGGGAACTAATGGGCCTCTATGGGCCTTAGTGGGAAGAGAGGAAGGGCCAGGAGGGGCTGGCTGCGCCCCCCTTTGGGTCCGAATTGGACTAGGGGAAGGGGGCGGCGCCCCCTTTCCTCCCCTTCCCCCTCTTCCTTCCTCCCCCTCTGTCCCTCTTGGTGGATTCCTACTAGGACTTAGAGTCCTAGTAGGATTCCCCTCTTGGGGGCGTGCCCTAGGGGCCGACCGGCCTCCCCTTGCTCCTTTATATACGGGGGCAGGGGCACCCTAGAACACACAAGTTGACAGTTGTCTTAGCCATGTGCGGTGCCCCCTCCACAAATTTTCATCTCAGTCATATCGTTGTAGTGCTTAGGCGAAGCCTTGTGTTAGTAACTTCATCATCACCGTCATCACGTCGTCGTGCTGACGAAGCTCTCCCTCGGCCTCAACTGGATCAAGAGTATGAGGGACATCACCGAGCTGAACGTGTGCAGATCACGGAGGTGCCGTGCGTTTGGTACTTGATCAGTTGGATCACGAAGATGTTCGACTACATCAACTGCGTTACTTAACGCTTCCGATTTTGGTCTACGAGTGTACGTAGACATACTCTCCCCTCTCGTTGCTATGCATCACCTAGATGGATCTTGCGTGTGCGTAGGAATTTTTTTAAATTACTGCATTCACCACCAATGCTTGCCTATATGGATCATGAGGAGGAGCCGAAGCCCTCTTATGCGCCAATCTACTTGGCGCCCAACACGAAGATCATGGGCATGTCTGACAATGAAGCGCAGTTAGGATAGTGTGTTTTGCACAGTACGTAGGATTTTTTTACATGTTTTTGTTGGAAATATGCCCTAGAGGCAATAATAAAATGGTTATTATTATATTTCCTTGTTCATGATAATTGTGTATTGTTCATGATATAATTGTATTAACCGGAAACCGTAATACATGTGGGAATACATAGACCACAACATGTCCGTATTAAGCCTTGCTACCTCTTGAGCACTGCGTTGGTTTTTCCCCAAAGAGGAAGGGATGATGCAACAGAGTAGCATAAGTATTTCCCTCAGTTTTTTAGAACCAAGGTATCAATCCAGTAGGAGGCTACGTGCGAGTCCCTCGTACCTGCACAAAACAAATAAATCCTCGCAACCAACACGATAAGGGGTTGTCAATCCCTACACGGCCACTTACGAGAGTGAGATCTGATAGATATGATAAGATAATATTTTTGGTATTTTTATGATAAAGATACAAAGTAAAATAAAAGCAAAGTAAAAAAGCAAAGGAAATAACTAAGTATTGGAAGATTAATATGATGAAGATAGACCCGGGGGGCCATAGGTTTCACTAGTGGCTTCTCTCAAGAGCATAAGTATTCTATGGTGGGTGAACGAATTACTGTTGAGCAATTGACAGAATTGAGCATAGTTATGAGAATATCTAGGCATGATCATGTATATAGGCATCACATCTGAGACAAGTAGACCGACTCCTGCCTGCATCTACTACTATTACTCCACTCATCGACCGCTATCCAGCATGCATCTAAAGTATTAAGTTAATGAAAACAGAGTAACGCCTTAAGCAAGATGACATGATGTAGAGGGATAAACTCATGCAATATGATGAAAACCCCATCTTGTTATCCTCGATGGCAACAATACAATACGTGCCTTGCTGCCCCTACTGTCACTGGGAAAGGACACCGCAAGATTGAACCCAAAGCTAAGCACTTCTCCCATTGCAAGAAAAACCAATCTAGTAGGCCAAACCAAACTGATAATTCGAAGAGACTTGCAAAGATAACCAATCATACATAAAAGAATTCAGAGAAGATTCAAATATTGTTCATAGATAGACTTGATCATAAACTCACAATTCATCGATCTCAACAAACACACCACAAAAATAAGATTACATCGAATAGATCTCCACAAGAGAGGGGGAGAACATTGTATTGAGATGCAAAAACAGAGAAGAAGCCATCTATCTAATAACTATGGTCCTGTAGGTCTGAGGTGAACTACTAACACTTCATCGGAGGGGCTATGGTGATGATGTAGAAGCCCTCCGTGATGGATACCCCCTCCGGCGGAGCTTCGGAACAGGCCCCAAGATGGGATCTCATGGATATTGAAAGTTGCGGCGGTGGAATTAGGGTTTTGGCTCTGTATCTGATCGTCTGGGGGTACGTAGATATATATATATATATATATATATATATATATATATATAGGAGGAAGGAGTACATCGGTGGAGCAACAGGGGGCCCACGAGGGAGGAGGGCGTGCCTGGGGGGGGGGGGGTAGGCGCGCCCCCCTACCTCATGGCCTCCTCCTTTGTGTCTTGACGTAGGGTCCAAGTCTCCTAGATCATGTTCGGTGAGAAAATCACGTTCCCGAAGGTTTGTTTGCACTCCGTTTGATATTCCTTTTTCTTCGAAGCCCTAAAATAGGCAAAAAAACAACAATTCTGGGTTGGGCCTCCGGTTAATAGGTTAGTCCCAAAAATAATATAAAAGTGGATAATAAAGCCCAATAATGTCCAAAACAGTAGATAATATAGCATGGAGCAACCAAAAATCATAGATACGTTGGAGACGTATCAAGCCTCTGGTTGACAAGCTCGTTGATCAATAGATGGTTATGGTTTCCTGACCATGGACATTGGATGTCGTTGATAACGGGATCACATCATTAGGAGAATGATGTGATGGACAAGACCCAATCCTAAGCATAGCACAAGATCGTGTAGTTAGTTTGCTAGAGCTTTTCTAATGTCAAGTATCATTTCTTTAGACCATGAGATTGTGCAACTCCCGGATACCATAGGAGTGGTTTGGGTGTAGCGAATGTCACAACGTAACTGGGTGGCTATAAAGGTGCACTACAGGTATCTCCAAAAGTGTCTGTTGGGTTGGCACGAATTAAGATTGGGATTTGTCACTCCGTATGACGGAGAGGTATCTTTGGTCCCACTCGGTAATGCATCATCATAATGAGCTCAATGTGACTAAGGAGTTAGCCGGGGGATCATGCGTTACGGAACGAGTAAAGATACTTGCCAGTAACGAGATTGAATGAGGTATGGGGATACCGACAATCGAATCTCGGGCAAGTGACATACCGATGGACAAAGGGAATTGTATACAGGATTGATTGAATCCCCGACATCGTGGTTCATCCGATGAGATCATCACGGAACACGTGGGATCCAATATCAGTATCCATATCCTGCTATTGGTTATTGGACGGAGAGATGTCCCGGTCATGTCTGCATGGTTCCCGAACCCGTAGGGTGTACACACTTAAGGTTCGGTGATGCTAGAGTTGTAATGGGAATAGTATGTGGTTACCGAAGGTTGTTCGGAGTTCTGGATGAGATCCCGAACGTGACGAGGAACTCCGAAATGGTCCAGAGGTGAAGATCGATATATTGGACGAAGGGTATTGGAGTCTGGAATTGTTCTGGGAGTACCGGGTGACGACCAGCGTGACCGAAAGGAGTTTCGGAGGCCCCGACAAGCATTGGGGGCCTTATGGGCCAAGGGGCTGGGGCATACCAGCCCACTAAGGGGTTGTGCGACCCTCCCACCCCATCTCACGTAACCTGGAGAGGTGGGGGCGCCTCCCCTAGGGCAACCGCCCCTCCCGGCTTGGGGGGGGCAAGTTTCCTAGGGGTGGGGGCGCCCAAACGCATCTAGGGTTTCCCCTGTGGCTGCCGCCCCTCCCCTAGGAAACCCTAGGGCGCCTCCTCCACCCTTCCCCTATATATAGTGAATGAGAGAGAGGGCAGTCGCACCCCCTTCCCTGGCGCAGCCCCTCCCTCCTCCAACACCTCCTCCTCCTCCGTAGTGCTTAGCGAAGCTCTGCCGGAGAACCATGAGCTCCACCGCCACCACATCGTCGTGTTGCTGGAGTTCTCCCTCAACTTCTCCTCTCCCCTTGCTGGATCGAGAAGGAGGCGACGTCCCCGGGCTATACGTGTGTTGAAAGCGGAGGCGCCGTCCGTTCGGCGCTTGATCGGATCTTCCGCGATTTGAATCGTGATACGCCCATTTTGCATCATGCTTTTATATCGATATTTATTGCATTATGGGCTGTTATTACACATTATGTCACAATACTTATGCCTATTCTCTCTTATTTTACAAGGTTTGCATGAAGAGGGAGAATGCCGGCAGCTGGAATTCTGGGCTGGAAAAGGAGCAAATATTAGAGACCTATTCTGCACAACTCCAAAAGTCCTAAAACTCCACGGGAGTCATTTTTAGAATATATAAAAAATATTGGGCGAAGGAAGCACCAGAGGGGGGCCACCCACCATCCACGAGGGTGGAGGCGCGCTCGCCTGTCTCGTGGGCCCCCTGGCAGGCCTCCGGTGCCCATCTTTGGCTATATGAAGTCTTTCTCCCTGGAAAAAAATAAGAAGGAAGATCTCGGGACGAAACTCCGCCGCCACGAGGCGGAACCAATCTAGGGCTCCGGCGAAGCTGTTCTGCCAGGGAAACATCCCTCCGGGAGGGGGAAATCATCACCATCGTCATCACCATTGATCCTCTCATCGGGAGGGGGTCAATCTCCATCAACATCTTCACCGGCACCATCTCATCTCAAACCCTAGTTCATCTCTTGTATCCAATCTTTGTCTCAAAACCTCAGATTGGTACCTGTGGGTTGCTAGTAGTGTTGATTACTCCTTGTAGTTGATGCTAGTTGGTTTATTTGGTGGAAGATCATATGTTCAGATCCTTTATGCATATTATACCCCTCTGATTATGAACATGAATATGATTTGTCAGTAGTTACGTTTGTTCCTGAGGACATGGGAGAAGTCTTGTTATAAGTAGTCATGTGAATTTAGTATTCGTTCGATATTTTGATGAGATGTATGTTGTCTTTCCTCTAGTTGTGTCATGTGAACATCGACTACATGACACTTCACCATTGTTTGGGCCTAGGGGAAGGCATTGGGAAGTAATAAGTAGATGATGGTGTCGGGGTAAATAGCCATGGGTAGCCCAGCCGGCTTCCCCTGGTCCCTCAGAAAAAATTATGAGCCCGTCCGGCTCGTAAGAAGACTCTAGACCTGGGCCGCCTCCCCCCAGCCGACTACCTTCCTAGCCGGCTTCGGGGGCGGCCCGCCCTTTACCCTCATGAAGAAAGCCGTGGAGGGCCGGCTACGTCGAGGCCGGCTACGGCCAGGCCGGCTCCCATAAAGCAGTCAACGCCGTACCCGCCATGTATGCGTCCACTCAGCGATGATGAAGCGGGGCGTGGCAACAGTGGAGCCTGCCACCCCCGAAACCCGGAGCACGCCTGGTACGGCGCGCCGTGCGGGCAGCCACGGCCCGCCCGGCGCGGCACTGTAGCCATGATGGCTCTGACGCCATCCACGACGGGCCGCCAGCGTGGCCCCCGAGGCGGTGGGCCCCTTCGGGCGGAGAGATGCCGAAGGCGGCCGCACCCCCTCCCAAGCCGGCAAGACAGAGGGCCGGCTTGGCGTAGCCGGCCTGCCGCCTTCCTCGAAGGAGACGCCCACTAAGGAGACAAGGTGCGGCGGGGCAACAGTAATCGCCCGCCGAGGCGGCGTTGCTGTAGCCATGCTTACCCCGACCACGCCTGCGCCAACTAACACGGAGCAACAGTAACCAGCCGCCAACCGGACCCTGGCCCGTGGGGCCGGCCTGTCGACCCAGGAGCCGGCAGTCGGCGGGACCCACCAGCCGGCGGGCCCCAGAGGCCGGCGGAGAAGCCGGCGAACATAGCCACAGACAGCTGGGCCCAGCGCCCAGTCGGATTACCATTGTACCCCCGGGGGGTAGGCCTATATAAACCCCCCGGTGCACCCATGCAAAGGGTTGGACTCTCTCTCTAGACTTAGACGCATACAGGGAGAAGAAGCAAGCTGAGCTAAGCCCTCCTTCCTCCTCCCGCCCAAAGCAGCTCAGGGAGCATTGTAGCCACCTGTGAACTTAGTAACCATGCGGAGACCCCGCAGAGCAGCAGTAGGGGTGTTATCTCCCCGGAGAGCCCTGAAGCTGGGTAAGATTCGCCGGCGTGCATGCCTACGCCTCATCCCGTTTCCAGGCACCGGCGACGTTCTTTTGGCCCCCGCAATGATAAGCCACCCATTGGCATATGTCGATCCTACCACCCGACACTTGGCGCCCACCGTGGGGCCAGGCGCACCGTCGTCCGGAGACTTGTTCTGGACGGGAACCCTTTTCCACCCTCGCGGGCGCAGCCAGCCTGGCTCGCCCGATGGCGCATGCCGCGACGCGCTGCGCGGCGTCGCCGACGTCTGCGCGGCTAGCGGCCTCGCCAATCTCTTCGACAAGGCCCGCATCCCCGACGAGCTCGCCTCCGATGCGGGCACAGATCACCTAGCCAACCTCCTCAGCCAGCTCCACGTCTCCAGCGAGCCCGCTGCGGACTTGGAGTCGGTTGGCTCCACCGACTCGATGCCCGTCGACTCCGACGCGGCATTCGACGACACCTTCCCCACCAACGTCACGGTCTACAACGACCCGCTCCCTCCGGCTGGCGATCGCGATTCTGACGCCCCCGAGGCGATGGTTATCGGCCTCGACGGCCCGGCCGACGAGGGCGCCCGCGACTCCCCGCGCGCGGCAGCCCAAGACTTGTCCGTCCCCCTTCCGGCTGGCGCCAGCGACGAAGTTCTGGAGGCACGCCGCCTCGCTCTCCTCGCGGAGGGCCGGCGGCTGGCCTCCGTAAGACGCCTCACCGAGGCCTAACAGCGCGAAGCTGATCGCGCCGCCTTCGGCACGCCGGCTCCGGCTGGACCTAGCCGGGCCGGTGCCGTCAGGCAACGCGGCGCCGTCATCGCCGACACGCTCGGCGTGGATCGCCCGGTCTATGCCACCCCGCTCGAGAACCTGCGCGCCGCCCAGGCGGCCGTCGACGAGCTAGACGGCTTGGAAGCCAAGGATCTCCCCCACATGGCGCGGCGCATCCAGCAGCTAATCGACGCGGCCGCACGACGGCACGAGGCCGACGCCTGCGCGGGAAGCCCGCCCCCGCGCCGCGAACACGGCGCGACCTCCCGGTCGCCGACTACCAGCTACACCCGCACGCGGCACGAGAAAGAGCCGGCTCCCAGCCGAAGCCGGACCCAAGTCTCCATCGAGCGAGACGCGGACGGCCGCCCCCAAGCCATGGAATGGCGGGGCACCCCGCCTCCGCCTCGAGCCCGCGGAGAAAGATATCCTACCCCGCCTCCCGTGGCTCACCCGACTCTCAGCGGCCGGCTGGGTCGCCGGGAGGGAATCGGCGAAAACGATGCCCGCCACCGGATCGACCGTTTGGCCCGATCTCTGGCGCTGGAAGAAGAAGATGATGTCGGCCCGCCTTGCTTCGGCCCCCGCATCCGCGACGAGCCCTTCCCCAAAGGGTTCTCGCTCCCAAGAGACACGCCTAAGTACAACGGCTCGGTGAAGCCGGAAGACTGGCTGACCGACTACTCCACGGCCGTCAGCATCGCCAATGGCAACCGGCGCGTTGCCGTAAAATACGTGCCCCTCATGCTGCAGGGCACGGCGCGGACGTGGCTTAACAGCCTTAAGCCGCTCAGCATCAACAGCTGGGTAGACTTCACTGAAGCCTTCGTTCACAACTTCACCAGCACCTACAAGCGGGCCCCCAAGCCCAGACAGCTCTCCCTGTGTGTACAGGGCCCAGCCGAGTCCACTCGCGACTACCTGACGCGCTGGGCCGAGCTCCGCAACTCCTGTGAGGGGGTGCACGAGGTGCAAGCCATCGAATACTTCACCGCCGGGTGCCGAGAGGGCACCCTCCTCAAGCACAAGCTTCTCTGCGATGAGCCGACTACCCTCGACAAGCTCCTAAACATCGCCGACAAGTACGCCACCGCCGACTCCTTGATGAAGACCGAGCTCCGGGTGGACGCATCCGGAAAGGTACTCAATCCGGCACCCAAAGCGCCGGCTGGAGACGGCGGCCGACGCCAACACCAGAACGATCAAAAACACAAGGGCCCTGCGCCGCCTCCCGCCAGCCGGCAGGTGGCCACGGTCGAAGATGCGTCGCCTGAAGGGCGGCCTGCGCCCAAGAAGCCAAAGGGCGGTCGGCCGGCTTGGCAGCCGGCCTTCTCCTACGAGCAAACCCTTGATGCCCCGTGCAAATTCCATAGCGGCGCGAAGCCGTCCAACCACACGACCCGCAAATGCAACTGGCTCACCCGAATCTCGAAGGGCGAAGGGCTCACGCCGACTCCGTCTGCCGGCCCGCCGCCGCCGGCTCCGCCGCCCGGCCCGCGGTCGACGCCGTGCAGGACGAGTTCCCCGACGAGCAAGCGTCTTATGTCATCTTCACGAGCCAGCCCGAAGACCGGCGCAGCAAGCGCCGAGAGCAATAGGAGGTCAACGTGGCCGCCACCGGCCCAGCCGGCCACATGCACTGGTCGGAGAAACCCATCAGCTGGAGCCGGGCCGACCACCCGGAGGTGATGCCCTCCCCCGGCTCCTACGCATTGGTCCTGGAGGCCACCCTCGCAACGGATACGCGCGCCACACGCTTCTCCCGCGTACTGATCGACGGCGGAAGCAGCATCAACATCCTGTACCGCGACACCATGGAGAAGCTGGGCGTCAAGGCCAAGCAACTTGCGCCGACTCGAACGGTGTTCCACGGCATCGTACCCGGACTGTCCTGCGCCCCCATCGGCAAGCTCAAGATCGATGTACTCTTTGGGGGCAAGGATCATTTTCGCCGAGAAGCAATCTGGTTCGAGGTGGTGGACCTGGATAGCCCTTATCATGCCTTGCTCGGCCGACCCGCCTTGGCCAAGTTCATGGCGGTCCCCCACTATGCTTACCTCAAGATGAAGATACCAAGCTCCAAGGGCGTCATCACCATCACCGGCGACTACAAGAAGTCCGCCGACTGCGCCGCGGCCAGCAGCCGGCTGGCCGAATCCCTTGTGATCGCGGCCGAGAGGAAGACGCTGGACCAGGTCGTGGCCCTGGCCAGCAAGCAGTTAAACCAACCCGCCGACTCCAAGGAGTATGATGCCCAAGGATCTTTCCAGCCGGCCAAGGAGACCAAGAAGATACAGCTCGACCCCGAGCACCCCGAGAGGTTCGCCGTCATTGGGGCGAGCCTAGATAGCAAATAGGAAGGCGAGCTCGCCGATTTCCTCCGTGAGAATCGGGATATCTTTGCATGGTCCCCCAAAGACATGCCGGGTGTTCCGAAGGATTTCGCCGAGCACAAATTGCACGTGCAGGAGGATGCCAAACCAGTCAAACAGCCCCTCCGCCGACTGTCAGAAGAGAAGAGAAGGATCGTAGGGGAGGAGATAGCCCGGCTCCTTGCAGCCGGCTTCATCATGGAAGTTTTCTTCCCCGAATGGCTCGCGAACCCAGTTCTCGTGCTGAAGAAGAATAACAAGTGGCGCATGTGTATAGATTACACGAGCCTCAACAAAGCCTGCCCAAAGGATCCCTTCGCCCTGCCCAGGATCGATCAAGTAATAGACTCCACAGCCGGATGCGAGCTGTTGAGCTTTTTGGACGCCTACTCGGGATACCACCAGATCAAGCTGAACCCGGATGACCAGCTGAAGACCGCCTTCATCACGCCGTTTGGGGCCTTCTGCTACCTCACCATGACGTTCGGCCTGAGGAATGCAGGCGCCACGTTTCAGCGTTGCATGCAGAAGTGCCTCCTCACGCAGCTCGGCAAGAACGCCCACGTTTACGTGGATGATGTTGTGGTGAAGACGGAGAAGCGTGGCACCCTGCTGGAAGACTTGAAGGAAACATTCGAGAACCTGCGCCGGTTCCGAATCAAGCTCAACCCAGAGAAATGCGTGTTCGGAGTGACAGCCGGCCAGCTCTTAGGCTTCCTGGTCTCTGAACGCGGCATAGAGTGCAACCCTGTGAAGATCAAAGCCATCGAGAGGATGGCGGTCCCAACCAAGCTCAGAGAGATCCAGAAGTTCACCGGGTGCCTGGCCTCCCTTAACCGCTTCATCAGCCGGCTCGGAGAAAAGGCTCTCCCCCTCTACCGCCTCATGAAGAAGAGCACTCACTTCGAGTGGAACGACCAGGCCGACCAAGCTTTCCACGAGCTGAAGAAAATGCTGTCTACGCCGCCTGTCTTGGCGGCACCGACTGAGAAGGAGCCCATGCTCCTATATATTGCCGCCACCAGCCGGGTGGTCAGCACCGTCATTGTGGTCGAATGCCCCGAAGAAGGCCGCGCCCAGCCGGTGCAGAGACCGGTCTATTACCTGAGCGAGGTGCTGTCCACCTCAAAACAAAACTACCCGCACTATCAGAAGATGTGCTACGGCGTGTACTTAGCCGCCAAGAAGCTGAAGCCGTACTTTCAAGAGCACCCCATCACGGTCGTATGCACTGCCCCGCTTGCCGACATCATAGGCAGCCGGGACGCATCCGGCCGGGTGGCCAAATGGGCCATCGAGCTGGCCCCCTACACCATCTTCTACCAACCCCGCACCGCCATCAAGACGCAAGCGTTGGCCGACTTCCTCGTCGACTGGGCCGAGACCCAGTACTTACCGCCGGCGCCCGACTCCACCCATTGGCGCATCCACTTTGACGGATCAAAGATGCGCACCGGCTTGGGAGCCGGCGTCGTCCTCACTTCTCCAAAGGGCGACAAGCTCAAATACACGCTACAGATTCACTTCGCCGCCTCCAACAACGTAGCCGAGTACGAGGCGCTCATACACGGGCTCCGGCTGGCCAAGGAGCTTGGTATTCGCCGGATCCTGTGCTATGGCGACTCGGATTTGGTGGTGCAGCAGTCTTCTGGCGACTGGGACGCCAAGGACGCGAATATGGCGAGCTACCGTTTCCTAGTACAGCAAATCAGCGGATACTTCGACGGATGCGAGTTCCTCCACGTACCGCGGGCCGACAACGAGCCAGCTGACGCCCTGGCCCGAATAGGCTCCACGCGGCAAGCAATACCAGCCGGCGTCGCCCTGCAGCGCCTCCTCAAGCCTTCGATCAAGCCGTCTCCGGAGTCCGACTCCATTTTTGTGCCGCCTAATCCCGAGGGGGCCGGGTCCGGCTCGAAGAATCAAGCAGCCGGCCCGGGGACTTCAATATTCGGCTCAGGAACTGCCGCACCCGGCCCGGGGACCGCAGCAGCCGGCCCGGGGGCTGCAGTGGCCGGCCCGGGGACTTCTTCAGTACAGGAAGCGGCGGCCGACTCCAGCGCCGCACTGCCCAACCCACCCACCCTGGTGGCTCTGGCCACATTGGTGGCTGAGGAGGTCGCCGCCCCATCATGGGCCCAAGCCATCCGCAACTTTCTGGTGAACCATGACCTGCCGGCTGACAAAAACGAAGCAAGACAAGTCTAGCGCCGGGCTGGAGCGTACACCATCGTCAACAGAGAGCTCGTCAAGCGCAGTGCCACCGGAGTCTTGCAGCGATGCGTCGAGCAGGAGAAGGGCATCGCGATCCTCAGGGATATACACCAAGGAGAATGCGGCCATCACGCCGCATCAAGGTCACTGGTCGCCAAAGCTTTCCGCCACGGTTTCTTCTGGCCGACTGCTTTGGACGACGCCAAAGAGCTAGTCAAACACTGCAAAGGCTGCCAGCTTTTCAGCTCGCAGCAACACATGCTGGCTTCGGCACTCAAGACCATTCCCATCACCTGGCCCTTTGCCGTCTGGGGGTTGGATATGGTGGGCCCATTTAAGACGGCGCGCGGCGGCATGACTCATTTGCTCGTCGCCGTTGACAAATTCACCAAGTGGATCGAGGCAAAGCCGATCAAGAAGCTAAATGGGCCGACGGCAGTGACGTTCATTGCAGATATAACAACCCGGTACGGCGTACCGCACAGCATCATCACCGACAACGGCACGAATTTTGCCAAAGGTGCCCTGGCACGGTTCTGCGCTGCGCAAGGTATCCGGCTGGACCTTGCGTCAGTCGCCCACCCACAGTCAAACGGCCAAGTGGAGCGAGCAAACGGCCTCATTCTGTCCGGCATCAAGCCTCGACTGGTCGTACCCCTGGAGCGTTCAGCCGGCTGCTGGCTCGATGAGCTGCCGGCTGTCCTATGGAGTCTGCACACTACTCCAAACAGATCAACCGGCTTCACTCCCTTCTTCCTTGTATATGGTGCCGAGGCGGTCATCCCAACAGACATCGAGTTCGACTCGCCTCGGGTAACCATGTACACGGAAGCGGAAGCCATAGAAGCACGAGAAGACGGCGTCGACCTGCTGGAAGAGGCCCGGCTGTTAGCCCTCAGTCGGTCCGCCATCTACCAGCAGGGTCTGCGCCGCTACCATAGCCGGAGGGTCCGCCCAAGATCCTTCCAGGAGGGCGACCTTGTGCTCCGGCTGATCCAGCCAACAGCCGGCCAGCACAAGCTCGCAGCCCCCTGGGAAGGCCCCTTCATCGTCAGCAGAGCCTTGGGCAACGACGCCTACTACCTCATCGACGCGCAGAAGCCGAAGGCACGCAAGAGAGACGACTCCGGCAAGGAGTCGGAGCGACCATGGAACGCAAATCTCCTTCGGAAGTTTTACAGTTAAAACGCAGTATGTGCTATGCCCACTTTTGTATTTAGTATGAACAGTAGGCTCCCCGAGAAAGACTCGGGGACTGCCACCCTTTACCTTATGAATGAAAGTTATCATGCGCATGATTTTACCTCTTCATTTACTCCGTCCGGCACCGGGTCCGACGAGTCGGCCCGGGGACTGGCCGGCTAGAGTTATATTCAGAGCCCTACCCGCAGTCAGACAAGTAATGCGCCGACACCCAGGCTTGGCTCTTGCCGAAATCGCAGCTCGAAGAACTGACTGCCCGACCGGCAGGAGCCACCAGCCGGAAAGGGTGCGCACATGAAAAACGGCTAGGGACCAAACAGGCTCGCATATATAGCAAACGCTGGCTTGCTGCCGCCCGCCGACCGACTACCAGAGTAGCCGGCCGGCTGGCTTACATCCAGTCTACTTCAAATCCAAGAAAACTCAAGTACTTGCCTTCCCAGAGAGGGAAGGCGGCAAAGGAAAGAGCCCAAGGACAAAAAGTACACTTGGATGAACGCCAACACATGCATATATTAATATATTACACAAAAAACCTCTAGAGAGGTCGACATTCAGCATTGTTCGATATACACCCAGTGGGTGGAATTGCAGAAACTTAAACTTGTCCAAAAAGAAAGACAGGGACAAAACGAAAGGCAGCTCAAGCCGGCAGGGCCGTAGACGAGCTGGATTAGGCGGCGGAGGTAGTCGCGCCGGCTGAAGGAGCGGCCGACTGACGAACCTCGGCTTGATCGTCGCCTCCGACAGAGGGCGCGCTCCTGCGTGGCTTGTTGCTAGAGGCACGGTCGGCTGGGTGATGGTCGGCCGCCCCACCAGTCGGCTCGGCGTCTTCGCTGTCTTCCTCCTCGTCGTCTTCGCCCTCGTCGCTAGAGGCGATCTCTTCCGCCGAGTCTTCGTCATCCGCCGGGTTCAGCCCGAACCATTCCTCCGGCTAGGCGGCACCATCGTCGTTAAGCTCCGACGCGAAGACGCTGGTGTCGGTGCACTCGGCGATCGTCGAGGCGCGCTGCGCGATCGCCGGCCGCACCTCCTCCAGTTCGGCGTCGGCTTCCGACCGCCACGTCCGCAGCTGGTCTAGGCTCAGCCCTGGGTACCACGCGCGGACGAACTCCAGCGCGCGCCCGGCTCCAAGACGGGCCGCGGACGCCTTCCAGGCCACGAAGCGGCCGACTGCGACCTCGAGCCAGTCGGCCGTCCGGCTTGGGGTCCGGGGAATTGCCTGGCCGGGCCAGAGCGCGGCCAGCATCGTCGCCCCGGCGCGCTGGAGCCGACGGAGTAACCGGTGGGCCGGCTGCAGCCGCGCCTGGACGGCGATAAGCTGCTCCGACAATGTTCGGTTCGCATCCGGCGGAATCACGGCCCGGCTTGACGACGCTCCTCGCGGTAGGCTTCGATGGCTTGGGCGGCTAGGACAGACTGGCCGGGGAAGTACTCTGCGCAAGACAGCAAACACAAGTCAAAACAAAACCATAGGCAGCCGGCGATTGGAAGAAGAGCGAGGAAGACAGCCTACCGTCAATAAGATCCTCGACCCGGCCGAAGCCTTCTTCCAGTGCCCGCCGCGTCTCGGCCCAGCTCGCCTCCCTGTCCCCGAACTCCGCCCTCAGGGTAGCCTCGTCGTCCTGCGCTTTTTGCAGGGCCGCCTTGTGGCTCCTCTCCTGGTCGGCCAGTTTCGTTGCCAGGCGGTCGCGCTCTTGAGCCAGATCAGCGTACTCGGCGTCCTTGGCACGAAGAGCGGCCTGCACCATGCCGAGTTCCCTCTGCAAGTCGTCGTTGGCCTCTGCTCGAGCAAAAAATAAAGAGAAAAATCAGCAAAGGGAAAGTCGTCAAGAAAGATCCGACCCGACTGCACTGCAGTCGGCCCGGATCTCGGGGACTACACCCAGTGGGTGCGCTGTCGCGCCCCCACGAGAAGTTAACCACGACAAGACACTTACGCCGGCTGCTGGCGAGGTCCTCGGTCCTCCGGCTTAGCTCCCGAGCCTGGGAGTTGAAGGCGGCCGCGCGAGAGTTGTGATAATCCTGAAGATCAGAAAAAACAGTCAGCATAGTCGTCTAGTAAGATCCGACCCGACTGCGCCACGGTCAGCCCGGATCTCGGGGACTACACCCAGTGGGTGCGCCAGCGCGCCCCCACGGAAAAAATTCAAAGGACCAAAGCGGTCAAGAAGTGAAGACTTACCCGGATTACAGACCGCGTCGACAGAAACTCCTGAGTGAATTGCCTCAGGAGGCCGGCCTGTGCCTGCAGCCGGCTCCGAACCTCTTGTGCCGCGACGTTCAGTTCGCCGCTCCCTCCGCTGGGAGTCCACCCGGACGTGGCGGAGCTGGCCGCCTCCAGGGCGTCTGCCGTCCGCTCGGCTCCCGCGGCTCGGCGCGTGTCCGGCGGGGCCGTGCCC
This sequence comes from Triticum monococcum, assembly GCA_034509565.1. NCBI lineage: Eukaryota > Viridiplantae > Streptophyta > Magnoliopsida > Poales > Poaceae > Triticum > Triticum monococcum. Next base: position 151,502,595 of record CM067843.1, on the reverse strand, counting down.
CCTCCGGCGGGCCGGCCCGCCGCCGGCTCGATCTCGAGGCCGGCTCCGGCCTCGGGTGTGGCTCGGGCCGACTCCTCCGGCACCGCCGACGATCGGCCGCCTTCGCCTGCTCCAGCTAGCGCTGCCAGCGGCGTCCTCTCGGCGGATCCCTCGACGGCCTCGCTCCTCTGCACCGGCGGCTGCTCGGGAATAATCTCCTCCGCCGTGGGCAGAGGGACGTCCGGATCTAAGGTCTGGAGGGGGATGGCGAGCAGCGGAGTCTGGCTGCGCACGCTTTCCACCTCTGCCTCCACGGCCGCCCGCTCCGATGGAGCCTCAGCCGCCGCGCTCGCCCGCCCTGGCGCCGTTTGGGCGGCCTCTCGCTCCGCCGTTGCCCGCTCGGCCGCCTCCATCTCCCGGTGTGCCTCGCGTGCGTTGCGCTGCGTGGCTGCGTCAAGTTCGGCGCGGGGGTCCACTCGGCGGGACCTTGAAGAGGCGGCACTCGGCCCGACCACGGAGCCGGCTGGGCCCCTCTCAAGGGACAGCGGCGCCCTGCTCAGGAAATCAGAAAACATTCAAGGAAAGAAAACTTCAGAATAGCAAACACGCAGGCGGCTACTAGACTTACGCGGAAATTGACGGGGGTTTCTTCACCGCCTTCCGAAAGCGGGCCGCCTTCGCCGCCGCCTCCTCGCGCTTCGTGGCCGCGGCGGAGGCCTTCGGTTTCTTCGGCCGGCTCCCGAAGAGCGGGAGCGCGGCCCGGCGTTTTCCCTTCCCGCCGCCGGCAGTCGGCATGGCGGACGAGCTCGCGCCGCGGCAGTCGGGTGCCGACTGGCGGCGAGGGAGTTCTCCGGCTTCGAAGTCGTCCGGCTAGTCGTCGAAGCTGGCCGAGAGCCCGGTGCCGCCAAGCTCGACGGCACCCCCCGTGGCGGCGTCCTCCATGGCGACGGCGGAGAGATCCGGGTCGTCAGGGTCATCCTCCGTGCGATCCGGGGCATACTCGCGGTCGACTCCGGCTGCCCCGGCCGGCAGCGGGAGGAGAGGATTCTGATAAAGAAAAAGAGAAAAGGGGTCGCCTGGTCAGAGGCCGGCTATCCCAAGCCGGAGACGGCGACTGGAAAGGCTTACCACAGGCGGAGGCTGGGCGCGGGAGTACGGCGCCTTGCCGAACTGCCACTCGTCGGTGAGCTTCAAGTTGGCGACGTAGTTCGCCATCAGAGCCACCTCGGCGTGCGGCATCTCCCGGGTGCTCAGCCGGCTGGGATCGAACCGGCCGCTCATCTGGCACATCAGGTGCGGCCGGCTTTGGAGAGGCAAGATCCGGCGCTCGACGAAGGCGGTTACCAAGTCGGACGCAAGCAGACCCTCCGATTGGATCATCACCCGAAGCCGGGAGATGGAAGCGTTCCCCGCTGGAGAAAGGGACTTCGACCGGTAGCCCCAGGTCCGCCGCTTCCCAGTCGGCGGGCCGGCTACGTAAGCCGGCAGGTTGACGTAGTCGCCGTGCTGGGCGACGTTCTTGACGTAGAAGTAAGACTTTTGCCACAGCTTCACCGACTGGATCAGAGGAATGTGGGGGAAGGGGTTGTCGTCGCTGGCCCTCTTCATCGCGATGAAGGCGCCGCAGGGAGCCGGCACGCCGGCGGAGATGGTGCCGAGCTTGTTCTGGAACAGTTCGGCCCAGAGCTCCAGCGTCGGCAGCACCCCCAAGTACCCTTCGCAGAGCGTGACGAAGGCCGAGAGTTGGAGCACCGCGTTGGGCGTGACGTGATGTGGTTGAAGATTGTAGAACTCGAGGAACGATCGCATGAAACTGCTCGCCGGAAAGCCGAAGCCCTGGAGGAAGTGCGCGCGGAAGACGACGCGCTCGCCTTCCTCCGGCGCCGGCGAGACCTCCTTCGCGGGCGCTAGGCGCACCCGCACGAGGTCGGCGGAAGGCAGGCGCCGGGTCTGGCGGAGGAACTCGATGTGTTCGTCGTGGACGTTGGACCCGTCCCACGAGCTCGACAAGGCCAGCGACATGGCGACGTGGGAGGGCTACGGCACGAAGCAGTGTCGAGCGAGAAGAAGAGCAGGAAGAAGAGGAGCAAGGTGGGACGGGGAACGGGGGAGCGAACGAGCTCTTGTCTCTCTCCCTCTCCCCTACTTGTAGGTGCGTGCGCCCGAGCCGAGGAGGCGCGGCGTGGGGGATCGTGGGGATCGATCGTGCCCATCTCCCCCACGCCCGCGTTAATTGCGCGCCTTAATGACGCGAAGAAACGGCCGCGGGGAGGCGAGCAGTCCCCCGGGGCCACGGAAGATCTGCGCCCGGGCCGAGGCCAGGGAGTGGCGGGCCCGGGCCTGCGGAGGCGTCCCGTCGCGCGCGTGCGACGGCAGGACTTCTCCGCCACGTGGCTCGACGTGGGGCCCGCGGCCAGCCCGCGGGTCAATCACGGTCACCTTAATAAACAAAAAGTGCTCCGAAGTCGGCGGCGACGATGAGGTCGGCCCCTCGGGGTGTGAAGCCGGCCAAGCTTCCCGTCCTTCCGTCCGCTGTAAAGCTTGCCCGGCTTCGGGGACTACTGTCGGGGTAAATAGCCATGGGTAGCCCAGCCGGCTTCCCCTGGTCCCTCAGAAAAAATTATGAGCCCGTCCGGCTCGTAAGAAGACTCTAGACCTGGGCCGCCTCCCCCCAGCCGACTACCTTCCTAGCCGGCTTCGGGGGCGGCCCGCCCTTTACCCTCATGAAGAAAGCCGTGGAGGGCCGGCTACGTCAAGGCCGGCTACGGCCAGGCCGGCTCCCATAAAGCAGTCAACGCCGTACCCGCCATGTACGCGTCCACTCAGCGATGATGAAGCGGGGCGTGGCAACAGTGGAGCCTGCCACCCCTGAAACCCGGAGCACGCCTGGTACGGCGCGCCGTGCGGGCAGCCACGGCCCGCCCGGCGCGGCACTGTAGCCATGATGGCTCTGACGCCATCCACGACGGGCCGCCAGCGTGGCCCCCGAGGCGGTGGGCCCCTTCGGGCGGAGAGATGCCGAAGGCGGCCGCACCCCCTCCCAAGCCGGCAAGACAGAGGGCCGGCTTGGCGTAGCCGGCCTGCCGCCTTCCTCGAAGGAGACGCCCACTAAGGAGACAAGGTGCGGCGGGGCAACAGTAATCGCCCGCCGAGGCGGCGTTGCTGTAGCCATGCTTACCCCGACCACGCCTGCGCCAACTAACACGGAGCAACAGTAACCAGCCGCCGACCGGACCCTGGCCCGTGGGGCCGGCCTGTCGACCCAGGAGCCGGCAGTCGGCGGGACCCACCAGCCGGCGGGCCCCAGAGGCCGGCGGAGAAGCCGGCGAACATAGCCACAGACAGCTGGGCCCAGCGCCCAGTCGGATTACCATTGTACCCCCGGGGGGTAGGCCTATATAAACCCCCCGGTGCACCCATGCAAAGGGTTGGACTCTCTCTCTAGACTTAGACGCATACAGGGAGAAGAAGCAAGCTGAGCTAAGCCCTCCTTCCTCCTCCCGCCCAAAGCAGCTCAGGGAGCATTGTAGCCACCTGTGAACTTAGTAACCATGCGGAGACCCCGCAGAGCAGCAGTAGGGGTGTTATCTCCCCGGAGAGCCCTGAAGCTGGGTAAGATTCGCCGGCGTGCATGCCTACGCCTCATCCCGTTTCCAGGCACCGGCGACGTTCTTTTGGCCCCCGCAATGATAAGCCACCCATTGGCATATGTCGATCCTACCACCCGACAGATGGGTCGCTAGAGTGACAGAAGCTTAAACCCTAGTTTATGTGTTGCTTCGTAAGGGGCTGATTTGGATCCATATGTTTCATGCTATGGTTAGGTTTACCTTAATACTTCTTTTGTAGCTGCAGATGCTTGCAAGAGGGGTTAATCATAAGTGGGATGCTTGTCCAAGTAAGGGCAGTAACCAAGCACCGGTCCACCCACATGTCAAATTATCAAAGTACTGAATGCGAATCATATGAGGGTGATAAAAACTAGTTTGATGATAATTCCCATGTGTCCTCGGGAGCGTTTTCCTTTATATAAGAGTTTGTCCAGGCTTCTACTTTTCTACAAAAGGATTGGGCCATCTTGTTGCACCTTATTTACTTTTTTTACTTGTTACCCGTTACAAATTACCTTATCATAAAACTATTTGTTACCGATAATTTCAGTGGTTGCAGAGAATACCTTACTGAAAACTGCTTATCTTTTCCTTCTGCTCCTCGTTGGGTTCGACACTCTTACTTATCGAAAGGACTATGATAGATCCCCTATACTTGTGGGTCATCAAGACTCTTTTCCGGTGCCGTTGCCGGGGAGTGAAGCGCCTTTGGTTGGTGGAATTTGGTAAGGAAAAAATATATAGTGTGTTGAAATTTACTGTCACTTGTTACTATGGAAAGCAATCCTTTGAGGGGCTTGTTCGGGGTATCTTCACCCCGACTAGTAGAGCACAGAGTTGCTCCTCAACCTACCGAACCTACTGAAAATGTTTACTTTGAAATTCCTTCAGGTATGATAGAAAAATTGCTAGCTAATCCTTTTACGGGAGATGGAACATTGCATCCCGATTTGCACCTAATCTATGTGGATGAAGTTTGTGGATTATTTAAGCTTGCGGGTATGCCCGAGGATGTTATCAATAAGAAGGTCTTCCCTTTATCTTTGAAGTGAAAGGCATTGACATGGTTTAGGCTATGTGATGATATTGGATCATGGAACTACAACCGCTTGAAATTGGAATTTCACCAGAAGTTTTATCCTATGCATCTGGTTCATCGTGATCGTAATTATATATATAATTTTTGGCCTCGTGAAGTAGAAAGCATCGCTCAAGCTTGGGGGAGGCTTAAGTCAATGTTATATTCATGCCCCAATCATGAGCTCTCAAGAGAAATTATTATTCAAAAAAATTATTCTCGGCTTTCTCTCAATAATCGTCCATGCTCGATACTTCTTGTACTGGATCTTTTATGATGAGGACTATTGAATTCAAATGGGATTTATTGGAAATAATTAAACGCAACTCAGAAGATTGGGAACTCGGGAAGGTAAGGAGTCAGGTATAACACCTAAGTTTGATTGTGTTAAATCTTTTATGGATACCGATGCTTTTCGTGAATTTAGCACTAAATATGGACTTGACTCTGAAATAGTAGCTTCTTTCTGTGAATCATTTGCTACTCATGTTGATCTCCCGAAGGAGAAGTGGCTTAAATATCATCCTCCCATTGAAGTAAAAGTATTGAACCTATTAAAGTTGAAGAAAAGACTATCACTTATAATGTTGATCCTATTGTTCCTACCGCTTATATTGAGAAACCACCTTTCCCTACTAGAATAAAGGATCATGCTAAAGCTTCAACTATGGTTCGTAAGAGTAATACTAGAACACCTACACCATCTGAGAAAATTAAAGCTGAACCTAGTATTGCTATTATTGGGGAACGTAGTAATTTCAAAAAAATTCCTACGCACACGCAAGATCATGGTGATGAATAGCAACAAGAGGGGAGAGTGTTGTCTACGTACCCTCGTAGACCGAAGCGGAAGCGTTGACGCAACGTAGAGGAAGTAGTCGTACGTCTTCCCGATCCGACCGATCCAAGCACCGTTACTCCGGCACCTCCGAGTTCTTAGCACACGTACAGCTCGATGATGCTCCCCGGGCTCCGATCCAGCAAAGCTTCGGGGATGAGTTCCATCAGCACAACAGCGTGGTGACGATCTTGATGTTCTACCGTCGCAGGGCTTCGCCTAAGCACTACAACAATATGACCGAGGTGGAATATGGTGGAAGGGGGCACCGCACACGGCTAAGGAACGATCACGATGATCAACTTGTGTGTTCTAGGGTGCCCCCTGCCTCCGTATATAAAGGATCCAAGGGGGGGTTGTGGCCGGCCCTAGAGGAGGCGCGCAGGAGGAGTCCTACTTCTACCGGGAGTAGGACTCCCCTCCCTTTCCTTGTCCAAGTAGGAGAGGTGCAAGAAGAGAAGGAAAAAGGGGGGCGCCGCCCCTCCCTCCTTGTCCAATTCGGACTAGGGGGAGAGGGGGCGCGCGGCCTGCCCTGGCAGCCCCTTCCTCTTCTCCACTTTAGGCCCATGAGGCCCATTAACCCCCCGGGGGGTTCCGGTAACCCCCTGGTGCTCCGGTTTTATCCGAAACTTCCCCGGAACGCTTCCGGTGTCCGAATATAGTCATCCAATATATCAATCTTTATGTCTCGACCATTTCGAGACTCCTCGTCATGTCCGTGATCACATCCGGGACTCCGAACTAACTTCGGTACATCAAAATGCATAAACTCATAATAACTGTCATCGTAACGTTAAGCGTGCGGACCCTACGGTTCGAGAACAATGCAGACATGACTGAGACAAATCTCTGGTCAATAACCAACAGCGGGACCTGGATGCCCATATTGGCTCCTACATATTCTACGAAGATCTTTATCGGTCAGACCGCATAACAACATACATTGTTCCCTTTGTCATCGGTATGTTACTTGCCCGAGATTCGATCGTCGGTATCCAATACCTAGTTCAATCTCGTTACCGGCAAGTCTCTTTACTCGTTCCGTAATACATCATCTCGCAACTAACTCATTAGTTGTAATGCTTGCAAGGCTTATGTGATGTGCATTACCGAGAGGGCCGAGAGATACCTCTCCGACAATCGGAGTGACAAATCCTAATCTCGAAATACGCCAACCAACATCTACCTTTGGAGACACCTGTAGAGCACCTTTATAATCACCCATTTACGTTGTGACGTTTGGTAGCACACAAAGTGTTCCTCCGGTAAACGGGAGTTGCATAATCTCATAGTCATAGTAACATGTATAAGTCATGAAGAAAGCAATAGCAACATACTAAATGATCGGGTGCTAAGCTAATGGAATGGGTCATGTCAATCAGATCATTCAACTAATGATGTGACCTCGTTAATCAAATAACAACTCTTTGTTCATGGTTAGGAAACATAACCATCTTTGATTAACGAGCTAGTCAAGTAGAGGCATACTAGTGACACTCTATTTGTTTATATATTCACACATGTATTATGTTTCCGATTAATACAATTCTAGCATGAATAATAAACATTTATCATGATATATGAGGAAATAAATAGTAACTTTATTATTGCCTCTAGGGCATATTTCCTTCAGCTATGGTTAAAGATCTCTTGTCCGATAATATTGATGGGCATGTTATTTACTTTTGTGATGAAGCTGCTAAAATTGCTAGACCCGATTCTAAAAATAAACATAGACCTGTTGTAGGCATGCCTGTTATTTCTGTTAAAATAGGAGATCATTGCTACCATGTCTTATGTGATATGGGTGCTAGTGCGTGTGCAATACCTCATTCTTTATATGAAGAAATTATGCATGATATTGCACCTGCTGAGTTAGAAGGTATTGATGTTACAATTAAGCTTGCCAATAGAGATACTATTTCACCGGTTGGGGTTGTTAGAGATGTTGAAGTCTTGTGTGGGAAAGTTAAATATCCTGCTGAGTTTTTTGTTCTTGGTTCCCCACAAGATGACTTTTGTCCCATTATATTTGGTAGACCCTTCTTGAATATTGTTAATGCTAAGATGGACTGCAAAAAGGATATTGTTTCTGTTGGTTCAGGGGATATGTCTCATGATTCTAATTTTGCTAAATTTCATAGACAACCCCATGATAAAGAATTGCCTAGTAAATATGAAATTATTGGTCTTGCTTCTATTATCGTGCCTCCTAGGGATCCTTTAGAACAATATTTGCTAGACCATGAAAATGATATGTTTATGAATGAAAGAAGGGAAATAGATGAAGTATTCTTTAAACAGGGACCTATTTTGAAACACAACTTGCCTGTCAAAATTCTAGGGGATCCTCCTCCACCCGAGGGTGATCCCGTGTTTGAGCTTAAACCATTGCCTGATACTCTTAAATATGCTTATCTTGATGAAAAGAAGATATATCCTGTTATTATTAGTGCTAACCTTTCAGATCAAGAAAAGATAAATTATTGAAAACTTTGAAGAAGCATTGTGCTTCTATTGGATATACTCTTGTTGATCTTAAGGGCATTAGTCCCACTCTATGCCAGCACAAAATAAAATTGGAAAAAGATGCTAAACCGGTTGTTGATCGCCAACGACGGTTAAATCCTAAGATAAAAGAAGTGGTAAGAAAAGAAATACTAAAGCTTCTGGAGGCAGGTATAATTTATCATGTTGCTGATAGTCAGTTGGTAAGTCTTGTCCATTGTGTCCCTAAGAAGGGAGGTATTACTGTTGTTCGTAATGATAAAGATGAATTGACCCCACAAAGAATTGTTACAGGTTATAGAATGGTAATTTATTTCCGCAAATTAAATAAAGCTACTAAAAAGGATCATTACCATCTACCTTTCATTGATCAAATGCTAGAAAGATTATCCAAACATACACATTTTTGTTTTCTAGACGGTTATTCTGTTTTCTCTCAAATACATGTGTCAAAAGAGGATGAGTAAAGGACCACTTTTACTTGTCCTTTTGGTACCTTTGCTTATAGACGCATGCCTTTTGGTTTATGTAATGCACCTGCTACTTTTCATAGATGTATGACTGCTATATTCTCTGACTTTTGTGAAAAGATTGTTGAGGTTTTCATGGACGATTTCTCCGTATATGGAACTTCTTTTGATGATTGCTTAAGCAACCTTGATCGAGTTTTGCAGAGATGTGAAGAAACTGATCTTGTCTTGAATTGGGAGAAGTGCCACTTTATGGTTAATGAAGGTATTGTCTTGGGGCATAAAATTTCTGAAAGAGGTATTGAAGTTGATAAAGCTAAAGTTGATGCTATTGAAAAGATGTCGTGCCCTAAGGAGATTAAAGGTATAAGAAGTTTCCTTGGTCATGCCGGTTTTTATAGGAGGTTCATTAAAGACTTCTCAAAAATTTCCAGGCCTCTGACTAATCTCTTACAAAAAGATGTTCCTTTTGTCTTTGATGATGATTGTGTAGAAGCATTTGAAATACTCAAGAAAGCTTTGATTTCTGCACCCATTGTTCAGCCACCTGATTGGAGTTTACCCTTTGAAATTATGTGTCATGCTAGTGATTATGTTGTAGGCGCTGTTTTAGGACAAAGACTTGATAAGAAATTAAATGTTATCCAATATGCTAGTAAAACTCTAGACAGTGCCCAGAGAAATTATGCTACTACTAAAAAAGAATTTTTAGCAGCTGTATTTGCTTGTGATAAGTGTTGGGGAACGTAGTAATTTCGAAAATTTTCCTACGCACACGCAAGATCATGGTGATGCACAGCAACGAGAGGGGAGAGTGTTGTCTACGTACCAACGCAGACCGACTGCGGAAGCGATCACACAACGTAGAGGAAGTAGTCGTACGTCTTCTTCCCGATCCGACCGATCCAAGCACCGTTACTCCGGCACCTCCGAGTTCTTAGCACACGTTCAGCTCGATGACGATCCTCGGGCTCCGATCCAGCAAAGCGTCGAGGAAGAGTTCCGTCAGCACGACGGCGTGGTGACGATCTTGATGTACTACCGACGCAGGGCTTCGCCTAAGCACTACAACGGTATGATCGAGGTGGAATTTGGTGGCAGGGGGCACCGCACATGGCTAAGGAACGATCTCAAGGATCAACTTGTGTGTCTTGGGGTGCCCCCTGCCTCCGTATATAAAGGTTGGAGGGAGGGGGGCTGGCCGGCCAAAGAGGTGTAGGCGCAGGAGGAGTCCTACTCCTACCGGGAGTAGGACTCCCCCCTCCAATCCTAGTCCAACTAGGAATCCTTTAAAGGAGAGAGAAAGAGAGGTGGCCGGCCCCTCTCCTAGTCCTAATAGGACTAGGGAGAGGGGGGGAGGCGCAGCCCTATGTGGGCTGCCCTCTCACCTTTCCACTAAGGCCCATGTTGGCCCATTTGGCTCCCGGGGGGTTCCGGTAACCCTCCCGGTAATCCGGTAAAATCCCGATTTTACCCGGAACACTTCCGATGTCCAAACATAGGCTTCCAATATATCAATCTTTACGTCTCGACCATTTCGAGACTCCTCGTCATGTCCGTGATCTCATCCGGGACTCCGAACAACCTTCGGTACATCAAAATGCATAAACTCATAATAACTGTCATCGTAACGTTAAGCGTGCGGACCCTACGGTTCGAGAACAATGTAGACATGACCGAGACACGTCTCCGGTCAATAACCAATAGCGGGACCTGGATGCCCATATTGGATCCTACATATTCTACGAAGATCTTTATCGGTCAGACCGCATAACAACATACGTTGTTCCCTTTGTCATCGGTATGTTACTTGCCCGAGATTCGATCGTCGGTATCCAATACCTAGTTCAATCTCGTTACTGGCAAGTCTCTTTACTCGTTCCGTAATACATCATCTCATAACTAACATCTTAGTTATTATGCTTGCAAGGCTTATGTGATGTGTATTACCGAGAGGGCCCAGAGATACCTCTCCGACAATCGGAGTGACAAACCCTAATCTCGAAATACGCCAACCCAACATCTACCATTGGAGACACCTGTAGTACTCCTTTATAATCACCCAGTTACGTTGTGACGTTTGGTAGTACCCAAAGTGTTCCTCCGGTAAACGGGAGTTGCATAATCTCATAGTTATAGGAACATGTATAAGTCATGAAGAAAGCAATAGCAACATACTAAACGATCGGGTGCTAAGCTAATGGAATGGGTCATGTCAATCACATCATTCAACTAATGATGTGACCTCGTTAATCAAATAACAACTCTTTGTTCATGGTTAGGAAACATAACCATCTTTGATTAACGAGCTAGTCAAGTAGAGGCATACTAGTGACACTCTATTGGTCTATGTATTCACACATGTATTATGTTTCCGGTTAATACAATTCTAGCATGAATAATAAACATTTATCATGATATAAGGAAATAAATAATAACTTTATTATTGCCTCTAGGGCATATTTCCTTCAGTCTCCCACTTGCACTAGAGTCAATAATCTAGTTCACATCGCCATGTGATTTAGCAGCAATGGTTCACATCACCATGTGATTAACACCCATAGTTCACATCGTCATGTGACCAACACTCAAAGGGATTACTAGAGTCAGTAATCTAGTTCACATATCTATGTGATTAACACCCAAAGAGTACTAAGGTGTGATCATGTTTTGCTTGTGAGATAATTTTAGTCAACGGGTCTGTCACATTCAGATCCGTAAGTATTTTGCAAGTTCTATGTCTACAATGCTCTACACGGAGCTACTCTAGCTAATTGCTCCCACTTTCAATATGTATCCAGATTTAGAATCATCTGGATCAGTGTCAAAAACTTGCATCGACGTAACCCTTTACGACGAACCTTTTTGTCACGTCCATAATCGAGAAACATTTCCTTATTTCACTAAGGATAATTCTGACCGCTGTCCAGTGATCTACTCCTAGATCACTATTGTACTCCCTTGCCAAATCAGTGCAGGGTATACAATAGATCCGGTACACAGCATGGCATACTTTATAGAACCTATGAATGAGGCATAGGGAATGACTTTCATTCTCTTTCTATCTTCTGCCGTGGTCGGGCTTTGAGTCTTTACTCAACTTCACACCTTGTAACACAGGCAAGAAACTTTTTCTTTGACTGTTCCATTTTGAACTACTTCAAAATCTTGTCAAGGTATGTACTTATTGAAAAACTTATCAAGCGTCTTGATCTATCTCTATAGATCTTGAAGCTCAATATGTAAGCAGCTTTACCGAAGTCTTTCTTTGAAAAACTCCTTTCAAACACTCCTTTTATGCTTTACAGAATAATTCTACATTATTTCCGATCAACAATATGTCATTCACATATACTTATCAGAAATGCTGTAGTGCTCCCACTCACTTTCTCGTAAATACAGGCTTCACCGCAAGTCTGTATAAAACTATATGCTTTGATCAACTCATCAAAGCGTATATTGCAACTCCGAGATGCTTGCACCAGTCCACAGATGGATCGCTGGTGCTTGCACATTTTGTTAGCACCTTTTGGATTGACAAAACCTTCTGGTTGCATCATATACAACTCTTCTTTAATTAATCCATTAGGGAATGCAGTTTTGTTTATCCGTTTGCCAGATTTCATAAAACGCGGCAATTACTAACATGATTCGGACAGACTTAAGCATAGATACGAGTGAGAAAATCTCATCGTAGTCAACACCTTGAACTTGTCGAAAAACTTTTGCGACAATTCTAGCTTTGTAGATAGTAACACTACTATCAGCGTCCGTCTTCCTCTTGAAGATCCATTTATTTTCTATGGCTTGCCGATCATCGGGCAAGTCAACTAAAGTCCATACTTTGTTCTCATACATGGATCATATCTCAGATTTCATGGCTTCAAGCCACTTTGCGGAATCTAGGCTCACCATCGCTTCTTCATAGTTCGTAGGATCATCATGATCTAGTAGCATGACTTCCAGAACAGGATTACCGTACCACTCTGGCGCGGATCTTACTCTGGTTGATCTACGAGGTTCAGTAGTGTCTTGTTCTGAAGTTTCATGATCATCATCATTAGCTTCCTCACTAACTGGTGTAGGTGTCACAGAAACATTTTTTTGTGATGTACTACTTTCCAATAAGGGAGCAGGTACAGTTACCTCGTTAAGTTCTACTTTCCTCCCACTCACTTCTTTCGAGAGAAAACTCCTTCTCCAGAAAGTTTCCGAATTTTAGCAACAAAAGTCTTGCCTTCGGATTTGTGATAGAAGGTTTATCCAATAGTTTCCTTTGGATATCCTATGAAGACGCACTTCTCCGTTTGAGTTTGAGCTTATCAGGATGAAACCTTTTCATATAAGCATCGCAACCCCAAATTTTTAAGAAATGACAGCTTAGGTTTCTTGCCAAACCATAGTTCACACGGTGTCATCTCAACGGATTTAGATGGTGCCCTATTTAACGTGAATGCAGCTGTCTCTAATGCATAACCCCAAAACGATAGTGGTAGATCGGTAAGATACATCATAGATTGCACTATATCCAATAAAGTACGGTTATGACGTTCGGACACACCATTATGCTGTGGTGTTCCATGTGGCATGATTTTGTGAAACTATTCCACATTGTTTTAATTGAAGACCAAACTCGTAACTCAAATATTTTACCTCTGCGATCATATCGTAGAAACTTTTATTTTCTTGTCATGATGATTTTCCACTTCACTCTGAAATTCTTTGAACTTTTCAAATGTTTCAGACTTATGTTTCATCAAGTAGATATACTCATATCTGCTCAAATCATCTGTGAAGATCAGAAAATAATGATACCTGTTGCGAGCAATATTTATCGGACCACATACATCAGTATGTATGATTTCCAATAAATCTTTTCTTGCTCCATTGTTCCGGAGAACGGCGTTTTAGTCATCTTGCCCAAAAGGCATGGTTCGCAAGCATCAAGTGATTCATAATCAAGTGATTCCGAAAAGCCCATCAGCATGGAGTTTCTTCATGCGCTTTATACCAATATGACCTAAACAGCAGTGCCACAAATAAGTTGCACTATCATTATTAACTTTGCATCTTTTGGTTTCAATATTATGAATATGTGTATTATTAAGATCGAGATCCAATGAACTATTTTCATTGGGTGTGTAACCATATAAGGTTTTATTCATGTAAAGAGAACAACAATTTATTCTTTTACTTAAATGAATAACCGTATTACAATAAACATGATCAAATCATATTCATGCTCAACGCAAAAACCAAATAACACTTATTTAAGCTCAACACTAATCCCGAAAGTATAGGGGAGTGTGCGATGATGATCATATCAATCTTGGAACTACTTCCAACACACATCGTCACTTCACCCTTAACTAGTCTCTGTTTATTCTGCAACTCCTGTTTCGAGTTACTAATCTTAGCAACTGAACTAGCATCAAATACTGAGGGGTTGCTATAAACACTAGTATAGTACACATCAATAACATGTATATCAAATATACTGTTGTTCATTTTGCCATCCTACTTATCCGCCAATCACTTGGGGTAGTTCTGCTTCCAGTGACCAGTCCCTTTGCAGTAGAAGCACTTAGTCTCAGGCTTAGGATCAGACTTGGGCTTCTTCACTTGAGCAGCAACTTGCTTGCCGTTCTTCTTGAAGTTCCCCTTCTTCCCTTTGCCCTTTTCTTGAAATTAGTGGTCTTGTCAACCATCAACACTTGATGTTTTTCTTGATTTCTACCTTCGTTGATTTCAGCATCACGAAGAGCTTGGGAGTTGTTTCTGTTTATCCCTTGCATATTATAGTTCATCACGAAGTTCTACTAACTTGGTGATGGTGGCTAGAGAATTCTGTCAATCACTATCTTATCTGGAAGATTAACTCCCACTTGATTCGAGCGATTGTAGTACCCAGACAATCTGAGCACATGCTCACTAGTTGAGCGATTCTCCTCCATCTTTTAGCTATAGAACTTGCTGGAGACTTCATGTCTCTCAACTCGGGTATTTGCTTGAAATATTAACTTCAACTCCTGGAACATCTCATATGACGTTCAAAACGTCTTTGAAGTCCCGATTCTAAGCTGTTAAGCATGGTGCACTAAACTATCAAGTAGTCATCATATTGAGCTAGCCAAACGTTCATAATGTCTGCATCTGCTCCTGCAATAGGTCTGTCACCTAGCGGTGCATCAAGGACATAATTATTCTGTGCAGCAATGAGGATAAACCTCAGATCACGGATCCAATCCGCATCATTGCTACTAACATCTTTCAACATAATTTGATCTAGGAACATATCAAAATAATCATAGGGAAGCAACAACGCGAGCTATTGATCTACAACATGATTTGCAAGATACTACCAGGACTAAGTTCATGATAAATTTAAGTTCAATTTAATCATATCACTTAAGAACTCCCACTTAGATAGACATCCCTCTAATCCTCTAAGTGATCACGTGATCCAAATCAACTAAACCATAACCGATCATCACGTGAGATGGAGTAGTTTTCAATGGTGAACATCGTTATGTTGATCATATCTACTATATGATTCACGCTCGACCTTTCGGTCTCCGTGTTCCGAGGCCATATCTGTATATGCTTGGCTCGTCAAGTATAACCTGAGTATTCCGCGTGTGCAACTGTTTTGCACCCGTTGTATTTGAACGTAGAGCCTATCACACCCGATCATCACGTGGTGTCTCAGCACGAAGAACTTTTGCAACGGTGCATACTCAGGGAGAACACTTCTTGATAATTTAGTGAGAGATCATCTTATAATGCTACCGTCAATCAAAGCAAGATAAGATGCATAAAAGGATAAACATCACATGCAATCAATATAAGTGATATGATATGGCCATCATCATCTTGTGCTTTGTGATCTCCATCTCCGAAGCACCGTCATGATCACCATCGTCACCGGCGCGACACCTTGATCTCCATCATAGCATCGTTGTCGTCTCGCCAATCTTATGCTTCCACGACTATCACTACCGCTTAGTAATAAAGTAAAGCATTACATCGCGATTGCATTGCATACAATAAAGCGACAACCATATGGCTCCTGCCAGTTGCCGATAACTCGGTTACAAAACATGATCATCTCATACAATAAAATCAGCATCATGCCTTGACCATATCACATCACAACATGCCCTGCAAAAACAAGTTAGACGTCCTCTACTTTGTTGTTGCAAGTTTTACGTGGCTGCTACGGGCTTAAGTAAGAACTCATCTCACCTACGCATCAAAACCACAACGATAGTTCGTCAAATAGACTCCGTTTTAACCTTCTCAAGGACCGGGCGTAGTCACACTTGGTTCAACTAAAGTTGGAGAGGCAGTCTTCCGCAAGCCATCTATGTGCAAAGCACGTCGAGGGAACCGGTCTCACGTAAGAGTACGCGTAAGGTTGGTCCGGATCGTCTCGTCCAACAATACCGCCGAACCAAAGTATGACATGCTGGTAGGCAGTATGACTTGTATCGCCCACAACTCACTTGTGTTCTACTCGTGCATATAACATCAAACCATAAAAACCTGGCTCTGATACCACTGTTGGGGAACGTAGTAATTTCGAAAATTTTCCTACGCACACGCAAGATCATGGTGATGCACAGCAACGAGAGGGGAGAGTGTTGTCTACGTACCAACGCAGACCGACTGCGGAAGCGATCACACAACGTAGAGGAAGTAGTCGTACGTCTTCTTCCCGATCCGACCGATCCAAGCACCGTTACTCCGGCACCTCCGAGTTCTTAGCACACGTTCAGCTCGATGACGATCCTTGGGCTCCGATCCAGCAAAGCGTCGAGGAAGAGTTCCGTCAGCACGACGGCGTGGTGACGATCTTGATGTACTACCGACGCAGGGCTTCGCCTAAGCACTACAACGGTATGATCGAGGTGGAATTTGGTGGCAGGGGGCACCGCACACGGCTAAGGAACGATCTCAAGGATCAACTTGTGTGTCTTGGGGTGCCCCCTGCCTCCGTATATAAAGGTTGGAGGGAGGGGGGCTGGCCGGCCAAAGAGGTGTAGGCGCAGGAGGAGTCCTACTCCTACCGGGAGTAGGACTCCCCCCTCCAATCCTAGTCCAACTAGGAATCCTTTAAAGGAGAGAGAAAGAGAGGTGGCCGGCCCCTCTCCTAGTCCTAATAGGACTAGGGAGAGGGGGGGAGGCGCAGCCCTATGTGGGCTGCCCTCTCACCTTTCCACTAAGGCCCATGTTGGCCCATTTGGCTCCCGGGGGGTTCCGGTAACCCTCCCGGTAATCCGGTAAAATCCCGATTTTACCCGGAACACTTCCGATGTCCAAACATAGGCTTCCAATATATCAATCTTTACGTCTCGACCATTTCGAGACTCCTCGTCATGTCTGTGATCTCATCCGGGACTCCGAACAACCTTCGGTACATCAAAATGCATAAACTCATAATAACTGTCATCGTAACGTTAAGCGTGCGGACCCTACGGTTCGAGAACAATGTAGACATGACCGAGACACGTCTCCGGTCAATAACCAATAGCGGGACCTGGATGCCCATATTGGCTCCTACATATTCTACGAAGATCTTTATCGGTCAGACCGCATAACAACATACGTTGTTCCCTTTGTCATCGGTATGTTACTTGCCCGAGATTCGATCGTTGGTATCCAATACCTAGTTCAATCTCGTTACTGGCAAGTCTCTTTACTCGTTCCGTAATACATCATCTCATAACTAACATCTTAGTTATTATGCTTGCAAGGCTTATGTGATGTGTATTACCGAGAGGGCCCAGAGATACCTCTCCGACAATCGGAGTGACAAACCCTAATCTCGAAATACGCCAACCCAACATCTACCATTGGAGACACCTGTACTACTCCTTTATAATCACCCAGTTACGTTGTGACGTTTGGTAGTACCCAAAGTGTTCCTCCGGTAAACGGGAGTTGCATAATCTCATAGTTATAGGAACATGTATAAGTCATGAAGAAAGCAATAGCAACATACTAAACGATCGGGTGCTAAGCTAATGGAATGGGTCATGTCAATCAGATCATTCAACTAATGATGTGACCTCGTTAATCAAATAACAACTCTTTGTTCATGGTTAGGAAACATAACCATCTTTGATTAACGAGCTAGTCAAGTAGAGGCATACTAGTGACACTCTGTTGGTCTATGTATTCACACATGTATTATGTTTCCGGTTAATACAATTCTAGCATGAATAATAAACATTTATCATGATATAAGGAAATAAATAATAACTTTATTATTGCCTCTAGGGCATATTTCCTTCAATAAGTTCAAACCTTATATTGTTGATTCTAAAGTAATAGTTCACACTGATTTATGCCTACTACACTACCTTCTTCTTGTAGACATTGTTGGGCCTCCAAGTGCAGAGGTTTGTAGGACAGTAGCAAATTTCCCTCAAGTGGATGACCTAAGGTTTATCAATCCGTGGGAGGCGTAGGATGAAGATGGTCTCTCTCAAGCAACCCTGCAACCAAATAACAAAGAGTCTCTTGTGCCCCAACACACCCAATACAATGGTAAATTGTATAGGTGCACTAGTTCGGCGAAGAGATGGTGATACAAGTGCAATATGGATAGTAGATAAATGTTTTTTGTAATCTGAAAATATAAAAATAGCAAGGTAGCAAGTGGTAAAAGTGAGCACAAACGGTATTGCAATGCTAGGAAACCAGGCCTAGGGTTCACACTTTCACTAGTGCAAGTTCTCTCAACAATAATAACATAATTGGATCATATAACAATCCCTCAACATGCAACAAAGAGTCACTCAAAGTCACTAATAGCGGAGAACAAACGAAGAGATCATGGTAGGGTACGAAACCACCTCAAAGTTATCCTTTCTGATCGATCTATTCAAGAGTTCGTAGTAAAATAACACAAAGCTATTCTTTCCGTTCAATCTATCATAGAGTTCGTACTAGAATAACACCTTAAGACACAAATCAACCAAAACCCTAATGTCACCTAGATACTCCATGTCACCTCAAGTATCCATGGGTATGATTATACGATATGCATCACACAATCTTAGATTCATCTATTCAACCAACACAAAGAACTTCAAAGAGTGCCCCAAAGTTTCTACCGGAGAGTCAAGACGAAAACGTGTGCCAACCCCTATGCATAAGCTCACGAGGTCACGGAACTCGCAAGTTGATCACCAAAACATACATCAAGTGGATCACGTGATATGCCATTGTCACCACAGATAAGCACATGCAAGACATAAATCAAGTGTTCTCAAATCCTTAAAGACTCAATCCGATAAGATAACTTCAAAGGGAAAACTCAATTCATCACAAGAGAGTAGAGGGGGAGAAACATCACAAGATCCAAATATAATAGCAAAGCTCGTATACATCAAGATCGTACCACCTCAAGAACACGAGAGAGAGAGAAAGAGAGAGAGAGATCAAACACATGGCTACTAGTACATAACCTCAGCCCCGAGGGAGAACTACTCCCTCCTCGTCATGGAGAGCACCGGGATGATGAAGATGGCCACTGGAGAGGGATTCCCCCCTTCGGTAGGGTGCTGGAACGGGTCTAGATTGGTTTTTGGTGGCTACGGATGCGTCTGGCAGCGGAACTCCTGAACTAGGTTATTTTTTGGAGGTTTCTGTATTTATAGGAATTTTTGGCATCGGTCTCACGTCAAGGAGGTGCCCGAGTCGTCCATGAGGTAGGCCCACGCGCCCGAGGGGTGGGCGCGCCCCCCACCCTAGTGGACGGCCCGGGACTCTTCTGGCCCAACTCTGTTACTCCGGGGTCTTCTTTTGGTCCATAAAAAATCGTCAAAAATTGGCACGTCAATTGGACTCCGTTTGGTATTCCTTTTCTGTAAAACTCAAAAACAAGGAAAAAACAGAAACTGGCACAGGGCTCTAGGTTAATAGGTTAGTCCCAAAAATCATATAAAATAGCATATAAATGCATATAAAACATCCAATGTTGATAATATAATAGCATGGAACAATCAAAAATTATAGATACGTTGGAGACGTATCAAGCATCCCCAAGCTTAATTCCTGCTCGTCCTCGAGTAGGTAAATGATAAAAATAGAATTTTTGATGTGGAGTGCTACCTAACATATTTATCCATGTAATTATCTTTATTGTGGCAAGAATATTCAGATCCATAAGATTCAAGACAAAAGTTTAATATTGACATAAAAATAATAATACTTGAAGCATACTAACCAAACAATTATGTCTTGTCAAAATAACATAGCCAAAGAAAGCTTATCCCTACAAAATCAAATAGTTTGGCCATGCTTCATTTTCATCACACAAAATGCTCCCATCATGCACAACCCCGATGACAAGCCGAGCAATTGGTTCATTCTCTTTAACGCGCTTCAGCCTTTTCACCCTTACGCAATACATGAGCGCAAGCCATGGACATAGCACTATGGGTGGAATAGAGTATGATGATATGGGTTATGTGATAAGACAAAAAGGAAGAAAGTCTCACATTGACGCGGCTAATCAACAGGCTATGGAGATGCCCACCGATTAATGTCAATGCAAGGAGTAGGGATTGCCATGCAACGGATGCACTAGAGCTATAAATATGTGAAAGCTCATCAAAGAAACTAAGTGGGTGTGCATCCAACTTGCTTGCTCATGAAGACCTAGGGCATTTGAGGAAGCCCATCATTAGAATATACAAGCCAAGTTCTATAATGAAAGATTCCCACTAGTATATGAAAGTGACAACATAGGAGACTCTCTATCATGAAGATCATGGTGCTACTTTGAAGCAAAAGTGTGGTAAAAGGATAGTAGCATTGCCCATTCTCTCTTTTTCTCTCATTTTTTGTTTTTTTGTTTTTTTGGCCTTCTCTTTTTTATGGCCTCTTTTTCTCCTTTTTTTATTTTTCCTCCAGAGTCTCATCCCGACTTGTGGGGGAATCATAGTCTCCATCATCCTTTCCTCACATGGGACAATGCTCTAATAATGATGATCATCACACTTTTGTTTACTTACAACTCAAGAATTACAAGTCGATACAAAGAACAAAATATGACTCTATGTGAATGCCTCCGACGGTGTACCGGGATGTGCGATGAAACAAGAGTGACATGTATGAAAAATAAGCATGGTGGCTTTGCCACAAATACGATGTCAACTACATGATCATGCAAGGCAATATGACAATGATGATGCGTGTCATAATAAACGGAACGGTGGAAAGTTGCATGGCAATATATCTCGGAATGGCTATGGAAATGCCATAATAGGTAGGTATGGTGGCTGTTTTGTGGAAGATATAAGGAGGTTTATGTGTGATAGAGCGTATCGTATCACGGGGTTTGGATGCACCGGCGAAGTTTGCACCAACTCTCAAGGCGAGAGAGGGCAATGCACGGTACCGAAGAGGCTAGCAATGATGGAAGGGTGAGAGTGTGTAATATCCATGGACTCACATTAGTCATGAAGAACTCATATACTTATTGCAAAATTTTATTAGACCTCGAAGAAAAGTACTACTACGCATGCCCGTAGGGGGATAGATTGGTAGGAAAATACCATAGCTCGTCCCCGACTGCCACTCATAAGGAAAGCAATCAAAGAACACCCCATGCTTCAAATTTGTCACACAACGTTTACCATACGTGCATGCTACGGGACTTGCCAACCTCAACACAAGTATTTCTCAATTTCACAATTACTCAACTAGCACAACTCTAATATTACCACCTTTATATCTCAAAACAATTATCCAGTATCAAACTTCTCATATTATTCAATTCACTTTATATGAAAGTTTTTATTATACCCATCTTGAATGCCTATCATATTAGGACTAATTTTATAGCCAAAGCAAATTACCATGCTGTTCTAAAGGACTCTCAAAATAATATAATGGAAGCATGATAGTTCATCTAATTCTATAAAATAAAACCACCACCGTGCTCTAGAAAGATATAAGTGGAGCACTAGAGCAAATGATAAACTACTCCGAAAGATATAAGTGAAGATCAATGAGTAGTCGAATAATTATGAAACTATGTGAATACTATATAACATTTAAGAATTTCAGATCTTGGATATTATTCAAACAGCAATCAAAACTAAATAAAATAAAATGACGCTCCAAGAAAAACACATATCATGTGGTGAATAAAAATATAGCTCCAAGTAAAGTTACCGATGAACGAAGACGAAAGTGGGGATGCCTTCCGGGGCATCCCTAAGCTTAGGCTCTTGGTTGTCCTTGAATATTACCTTGGGGTGACTTGGGCATCCCAAATCTTAGGCTCTTTCCACTCCTTATTCCATAGTCCATCGAATCTTTACCCAAAACTTGAAAACTTCACAACACAAAACTTAACAGAAAACTCGTAAGCTCGGTTAGTATAAGAAAATAAATCACCACTTAGGTGCTGTTGTGAACTCATTATAAATTCATATTGGTGTAATATCTACTGTATTCCAACTTATCTATGGTTCATACCCTCCGATACTACTCATAGATTCATCAAAATAAGCAAACAACACATAGAAAACAGAATCTGTCAAAAACATAACAGTCTGTAGTAATCTGGATAAAATGTATAATTATGGAACCCCAAAAATTCTAAAATAAATTGCTGGACGTGAGGAATTTATCTATTAATCATATTCAAAAAGAATCAACCTAATCTCACTTCCAGTAAAAAATGGCAGCAAATCTCGTGAGCGCTAAAGTTTCTGTTTTTACAGCAAGATCGCAAAGACTTCACCCACGTCTTCCCAAAGGTTCTACTTGGCACAAACACTAATTAAAAAATAAAACCACATCTAAACAGAGGCTATATGAATTATTTATTACTAAATAGGAACAAAAAGCAAGGAACAAAAAGAAAATTGGGTTGCCTCCCAACAAGCGCTATCGTTTAACGCCCCTAGCTAGGCATGATGATTTCAACGATGCTCACATAAAAGATAAGAATTGAAATGTAAAGAGAGCATCATGGAGAATATGATTAGCACATTTAAGTCTAACCCACTTCCTATGCATAGGGATTTTGTAACGCCCCGTATGTAACATGCCATATTTGTATTCCAACTCTTGCCATTTTCAGCACTAAGTTATGATTTTCCTTGTTGTTGGGTTTTTGTCTCCGTGTTGTTTTTGTCATTGTCATGCATCTCATATCATGTCATCATGTGCATCGCACTTGCATCCGCGTTCGTCTCATGCATCCGAGCATTTTTCCCATTGTCCGTTTTGCATTCCGGCACTCCTATGTCCTTCGGTGTCCCCTTTTACCTCTTTTCGTGTGTGGGTGTTAAACGTTCTTGGATTGGACCGAGACTTGCCATGCGGCCTTGGTTTACTACCGGTAGACAGCCTGTCAAGTATCGTGCCATTTGGACTTCGTTTGATACTCCTATGGTTAACCGAGGAACCGAAAAGGCCTTGTGTGTGTTGCAGCCCAACACCTCTCCAAAGTGGACCAAAGCCCAGCCAAACCCCCTCCATCATCTCGGTCATTCGATCACGATCACGTGGCCGAAAATCGTGCTCAATTTGGAGCCTCCTAGCTCCCTCTACCTATAAAAAGGCATCTCCCCCGAAATTCTCGCAGTCCAACCCTAACCTCTCCCTCTCCTCGCGCCGTCGCCACGTGGCAACACGCCATTCGCCCGGCCGCCTCCCTCCGCCGCCGGCCCGCCGAGGCCCGGGGCAGGCCCCCAAGGCCCAGCCGCTCTTCTGCGCCGGTCACCGCCCCCGCCGCCGCCGCTTCCCTCGCCCCGCCATGCCTCCGCCGCGGGCCGCCTCCGCGGCCATCGCCGGCGACCGTCCCTGCCGGAGCCCGCTACACCGCCGCGGCCTCCTCCCTGCCGGTGCCCAGCGCCTCTCCTCGCCAACCCTGTTCCCGGCCACTTCCGGCGACCTCCGCAACTCCGGCCGCCGACCTCTGCAACTCCGGCGAGCTTCGTCGAGCTCCGGCCGCCACAGCCACGGATTCCGGCGAGATCTCGGTGGACCTCGATCCACGTGCCCGATCTGGATATGAGATTAGGGTTGACTTTTGCCCTAGTTCCTAATAATTTTAGCATATTTCATCATGCCATAACTTTGCATCCGTGGCTCCGTTTTGGGTGTGTAGCATGTCAAATTGTTCGTCTCGATGAGTACTTCATTTCATTCCATTGCACCATGTTCATTTGAGTTCATCTTGATGCCCTAAATGTTGTTGCAAGAGTGCTATGCAATCTTAGTTTCAGATTCTTATCAGAATTTGGACATTTGTCTTTTTTGCCATGATTAATGTGTGCCTCCTATGAACTTGAGCCCTTCATGTGTTTTAAAGTATGCCATGCCATCGTTACAGGGGTGTATGCCATGTATTTTTTGTGATCTTTGTGGTGACTAGCACAAGCATGCAAAGTAGCTCTCGCAATGTTGCTGATTTCAGGGACTTAGAAATCTTCTAAGTCTTTGCCCTGTTAATATTTTTATGCCATGTATTCTTGTTGCTACAGAGCGATCCATGCCTCTTTTGAGCATGTTCAGTAAGTATGTTTCGGAGATATTGTTATGCTCTATCCATCCATGTCTTTGTTTGCAATTATGGAGTGCTCTAGGGTGACTCAATCGTGCTCTACTTTTGCTATAAAATGTTTCTGGCAGATTGTTTACATGTTAAGCAATTTTGCCGAGGTTGTTGTAGTTGATCCGTGCATGCTATGAGAGTGTTCTTGCCATGTTTAGCTTCTATGTCATGTCTACTTGCTGGGTGTATGCTTAGTTTGTCATGCAATGCCTTGTGGTGAGTGCATCGAGCTCGTAAACATGCCTACATGAATCTGTTTTGCCATGTTCTAGTTTTCTGCTAAGTCTGAATCTGTTAACGAAACTTGCTATGTTCACATGGTTGCCATTGTATTTTCTGATCCCTTTTGGCTTATGGTCAGTAAGGGACTTTTGTTGCATGCTTTGTGTAGTTTCATGTCATGCCTTGCTTTGCCATGATATGTTCCTGTAGCATGTTGATATCTTGCTCTAAACATTGCTTCCTGGTGTTAAATTCCTGACATGTTATTTTCACTAAGTCTGTAACCTATTATCTTTTGCACTTTTGCCATGCTTGTTTGAACCTGCTATTGAGTGAATTGGGCGTAGCTCAGTGTTCATCTTTTGTCAAGAATATTGAGTGCATCACTGCCATGTGCTTTGTTGTTATGTTAGAGTGCAGTAGCTTGTTGTTCTTGATGCATTTAGATGGCCTCGTGCTGTTAATCGCACCTTTGTGCCATTATTGTTTCGCTTGCCATTTGCAAACCGTGCATCCATTTCTGGTGATCTTTATATCGATTTCGACCAAAATCAACTCATCTTTCCAGCGGCACCCTTGGTTTTCCAAGTTGAGGCCAGGTTCAATCTTTCCTTCCCGAAACATGCATATGCATTGCATATCACATCCCGCACATCATGTCATGTTTTGCATCATGTTGCTTGCGCATTGCACCAAGGTTGATTGTGGTTCCCTTTGTTTGTGTTCTTGCTTTGGGTAGAGCCAGGAGACAAGTACGTGATCGAGGAACCCGTTGAGAACGTTTACGAGGATCAAGCTTACGTCAACTCATAGAACTTTGCAGGCAAGATGACCATACCCTCGAAATCACTTCTATCTTTGCTTGCTAGATGCTCGCTCTTTTGCTATGCTATGCTACGATACCTACCACATGCTTTACCATGCCTCCCATATTGCCATGTCAAACCTCTAACCCACCTTGTCCTAGCAAACCGTTGTTTGGCTATGTTACCGCTTTGCTCAGCCCCTCTTGTAGCGTTGCTAGTTGCAGGTGAAGATTGGAGTTTGTTCCTTGTTGGGACATGTTTATTGTTGGGATATCACTATTATATCGTGTCTATTTTGATGCATCTATATACTTGGTAAAGGGTGGAAGGCTCGGCCTTATGCCTGGTGTTTTGTTCCACTCTTGCCGCCCTAGTTTCCGTCATACCGGTGTTATGTTCCTTGATTTTGCGTTCCTTACACGGTTGGGTTATAATGGGAACCCCTTGACAGTTCGCCTTGAATAAAACTCCTCCAGCAAGGCCCAACCTTGGTTTTACCATTCACCACCTAGTCTCTTTTTCCCTTGGGTTCCGCGGACTCAAGGGTCATCTTTATTTTAAACCCCCCCGGGCCAGTGCTCCTCTGAGTGTTGGTCCGAAATGGGCAGCCTACGGGGCCACCTTGGGGCAACTTGAGGGTTGGTTTTACTCGTAGCTTGACCTATCCGGTGTGCCCTGAGAACGAGATACGTGCGACTACTATCGGGATTTGTCGGCACATCGGGCGGCTTTGCTGGTTTAGTTTTACCATTGTCGAGATGTCTTGTAATCAGGATTCCAAGTCTGATTGGATTGTCTTGGGAGAAGGAATATCCTTCGTTGACCGTGAGAGCTTGTGATGGGCTAAGTTGGGACACCCCTGCAGGGTTTTGAACTTTCGAAAGCCGTGCCCGTGGTTATGGGTAGATGGGAATTTGTTAATGTTCGGTTGTAGAAAACCTGAAACTAAACTTAATTAAAATGAATCAACAGAGTGTGTGGCTGTGCTGATCTCTTTTCGGCGGAGTCCGGGAGGAGAACACGGTCTCGTGTTATGTTTCAACGTAGGTTGTTCTAGGATCACTTCTTGATCATAATTTATCGATCATGCCTTTGCCTTCTCTTCTCGCTCTCATTTGTGTATGTTAGCCACCATACATGCTAGTGCTTGCTGCAGCTCCACCTCATACCTTTTACCTACCTATAAGCTTAAATAGTCTTGATCGCGAGGGTGTGAGATTGCTGAGTCCCCATGACTCATAGATTACTTCCAAAACCAGATGCAGGGACCAATGATGCCATTCCAGGAGATTCGACTGAGCTCAAGTGGGAGTTCAATGAGGACTCAGGACGATACTATGTTTCCTTTCCAGACGATCGGGGACATTATGCATTTGGGGTTGTCTTTATTTTGGTTCCGTAGTCGGACCTTGATTGTATCTGGATGATTGTAATGATATACTTATGCTATTGTGTGAAGTGGCGATTGTAAGACAACTATGTACCTCTTTTCTTATTCAGTACATGGGATGTGTAAAGATTACCCCTCTTGCGACATTGCCTACAATGCGGTTATGCCTCTAAGTCGTGCTCCGGCACGTGGGAGATATAGCCGCATCGTGGGTGTTACAAGTTGGTAATCAGAGCCTTCCCCGACTTAGGACCCCCTGCCTGATCGAATCGTTGGTGTTGTTGAGTATAGAAAAATGTTTTGAGTCATTTAGGATTATATATATATCGAAGAGTAGGATTCTTTTTACTCCTGAGTCCCTTCGTCGCTCTGGTGAGGCATCCTGATGTAGAGTTTTAACTCTTCTCTTCTCAAATTTCACTAAAAAAATTTAGGATCACGTGGGTGAGGGAGTCCTGGATTAGGGGGTCTCCGAACAGCCGGACTATATCCTTTGGCCGGATTGTTGGACTATGAAGACACAAGATTGAAGACTTTGTCCCGTGTCCGGATGGGACTCTACTTGGCGTGGAAGGCAAGCTAGGCAATACGGATATGTATATCTCCTCCTTTGTAACCGACCTTGTGTAACCTAGCCCCCTCCGGTGTCTATATAAACCGGAGGGTTTTAGTCCATAGGACAACATACAACCATACCATAGGCTAGCTTCTAGGGTTTAGCCTCTCTGATCTCGTGGTAGATCTACTCTTGTACTACCATATCATCAATATTAATCAAGCAGGACGTAGGGTTTTACCTCCAACAAGAGGGCCTGAACCTGGGTAAAACATCGTGTCCCCTGCCTCCTGTTACCATTCGCCTTAGACGCACAGTTCGGGACCCCCTACCCAAGATCCACCGGTTTTGACACCGACATTGGTGCTTTCATTGAGAGTTCCTCTGTGTCATCGCCGTTAGGCTTGATGGCTCCTTCTATCATCGATAGCGATGCAATCCAGGGTGAGACTTTTCTCCCCCGACAGATCTTTGTGTTCGGCGGCTTCGCACTGCGGGCCAACTCGCTTGGCCATCTGGAGCAGATCGAAAGCTACGCCCCTGGCCACCAGGTCAGGTTTGGAAGCTTAAACTACACGGCCGATATCCGCAGAGACTACATCTTCGATGGATTCGAGCCTCTGCCTTGTGCGTCACGCGGTCACGATGAGTACGATTTAGCTCTACCATCAGACAATGTTCAGGAGATCGCACCGGCAGCCGCTCCGACCCTCAATTCGGAGCCAGTTGCGCCGTCCATGGACGGGTTGATGGACCCTGCCACGGAGGCCTTACCCTCAGCGGCGATCGAGCCGAACATCGACCTTACCCTGCACGAGAGCCGTGTTGTCAAACTGCCGGATCCTTCTCCGGCCACGGACTCCGAACCGCCTGCGCCCATTCCTAGCGAATCCGATTGGGCGCCGATCATGGAGTTTACCTCCGCGGATATTTTTCAGCACTCACCCCTTGGCGACATACTGAACTCATTAAGGTCTCTCTCCTTGTTAGGAGAATCCTGGCCGAACTATGTCCGGCAGGATTGGGATGCGGATGACGAAGAAATTCACCGCCCACCCACCACGCACTTAGTAGGCACTATCGATGACTTAACCGACATGCTCGACTCTGACTTTGAAGACATCGACGGTATGGACGATGATGCAGGAGACAAACAAGAACCATTGCCCACAGGGCACTAGACGCCCACTTCATCACATGACGTATACATGGTGGACACACCAAAAGACGACGACGACGAGGAATGGAAAGACGCAACGAAGGGTTGTCCCCTCGAGAAGCAGTCAAAGCGGCGGCGTAAGCACCGCTCCAAATCATGCCTCGGCAGAAACAACGATCATATAGACCCAGCGTTAGAGCAGGGTGAACCATCGCCGGACCACGGCAATACGGAGAATCAAACCGAACAACCCGACTCTGTCAAAGATAATAGTCCGGACGACATCACACCAGACAGACACCCGGAGCAACATAATGCCCGTCAAAGGCTTGTTGCCACCGCGAGGAGTCTAAAAAAGCAGAAGCAAAGGCTGAAAGCTGCGCATGACACACTCCGAATCAGATGGAGTAAAGTACTCAACTCAGTAGCGAAGTACGGCGGTAATCGCCACACCAAGAGCTACCCGAAGTGGAAGTTGCTACCTGAATTCGATGAGGAGGCCTTAGATCCCCCGCAACCAAAAATTAAAGCGGACATCTGGCCGGATAGATGACCTCACGACCAACATAGAGCGGCAAACAACGCCGCACATAAGCCAATATGCGATCCACGCGAGGGCTCGCATCAAAAGGACGGCGCAACCAGATCCATCTATGGACCACACAAGCGCGCTCTAGCATACGATGCAACACAACAAACATCCGAACAACGCGGTACACCCAGATACAGGGGTGCCGCACACCCCCTATGTTTCACCGATGAGGTGCTGGACCATGAATTTCCAGAGGGATTCAAACCCTTAAACATAGAGGCATACGACAGAACAACAGACCCTGGGGTCTGGATTGAGGACTATATCCTCCATATCCATATGGCTCGAGGAGATGATCTCCATGCCATCAAGTATTTACCCCTCAAACTCAAAGGGCCAGCTCGACACTGGCTTAAAAGCCTCCCCGAAAGCTCCATTGGAAGCTGGGAAGAGCTCGAAGACGCTTTTCAGGCAAATTTTCAAGGGACTTATGTCCGACCTTCGGATGCGGATGATTTGAGTCATATAACTCAACAACCCGGAGAGTCAGCTCGAAAGCTTTGGAACATGTTTCTTACTAAAGAGAACCAAATAGTCGACTGTCCGGACGCCGAAGCCCGAAAGCTTTTAAACATAGCATCCGCGACGAATGGCTTGCCAGACACCTCGGCCAAGAAAAGCCGAGAACAATGGCAGCATTAACAAGCCTCATGACCTGCTTTTGCGCGGGTGAGGATAGCTGGCTAGCCAGATACAGCACCAGCGACCCCAGTACATCCGAAGTTAGAGATGGAAACGGGAAATCACGACGCAGCAAAAATAATAAGCGCCGGAATAAAGAAGACAACCCGAAGAGCACGGCGGTAAATGCCGGATTTAGAAGTTCTCGGCCAGGTCAGCAAAAGCCGCCCTCTAAAGGCGCCAGAGATGGACTGTCCAGCCTAAACAAAATTCTGGACCAAATATGTCAGATCCATAGCACCCCCGATGAACCTGCAAATCATACCCACAGAGAATGTTGGGTCTTCAAGTAGTCTGGCAAGCTCAACGCCGTACACAAGGGGGAGGATACACCAAGCGAAGACGAGGATGAGCCTCTTAAGCAAGACACTCGGGAACAAAAGAAATTTCCATCATAAGTCAAAACAGTGAACATGTTACACATGATCAAGGGGAGAAACAAAGCGGCACTCCCAGAGAAATATGCCCAAGGGCCTATCACCGCGGAGTCCTGCCACTGGTTGTCTCAACCGATCACTTTCGACCATCGGGATTACTCAGCAAGTAGCCGGCGTGCAGGATGGGATGCCTTGGTATTATACCCAATAATTGCCGGATACCATTTCACACGAGTCCTGATGGACGGTGGCAGCAGTCTAAACCTGATATATCAGGACACAATCCACAAAATGGGGATAGACCCAACGAAAATTTGCCACAGCAATACTACCTTTAAAGGAGTAACACCATGCCCAGGGGCTCATTGCACAGGCTCCCTGCTACTAGAGGTTATATTCGGCTTCCCCGATAACTTCCGTAGCGAAATTTTAACCTTCCACATTTGCTCCGTTCCAAAGTGGCTATCAAGCACTACTTGGACGTGAAGCTTTTGCTTGCTTTAATGCAATACCTCATTATGCTTCCCTCACGCTTAAGATGCCCAGTCCATGTGGCATCATTACAGCAAATGGAAATATGGAGCGATCCCTGCGCGCCGAAGAGAGTGCGGCTGCCTTGGCAGCCGCACACTAAAATGGCCTCACCAACTAAAGCATTCGATAGGTCGTCAAGATTACGGACACTTTTAGATGAGTCCGACGCAGCTATATGTAATTCATACAGGTTTGATGGCCACACCCCTATTACAAACACAAGGGGCTCAACGCGCGCAGACAAGTGGCAATTTTTACTCATCTTGAATTATACATGGTTTCTTTAAACCTACCTTTTGCATGACAACTTTTCACCTAAGTTCCTCTCTTTTACAGATGACCATCGTGCTACACCCGTCCAGGATACGGCACAACGGACACACAGGCGCAGACATGCAGTAGGGACCCGTTCCAAGGATTCTTTTTAGATTAAGACCCCGCGTAAACCTTTCTTACCGTCTCTTGTTGATACACATCCCTCGGATTCTCAGTACAATTGAGAAGGATGCTGACGTCTTGGCATGTGGCCACATCAGAATAATGCACGTACCTGGACACCAGGGGCTTCTTACAAAGGGCACCGTTTAGGCTCGGTTTATACCATAAAGACCGAACAACTTAGGGAGTGTTCGGCGTCGCGAGTTTGGCCTTATATGCATCAGCTTCGAATCATGTCTTTGGTCAAATGTTGGGTTTGCCTGGCTCCTGTGTTTTGCTACCTTATGTTCCGCTCTATCGGCTAAGGCAGCACCAGGAGAACTACTGTGATTGTGCCGCGGTTCATCCGGACGAGCACCTCAGTACAGAAAGCCGAAAACTGACTGTCATGATATAGCGTGAGACTGGTCAACCACTCGATGACCTATCGGAATGTTAGAATTCCTCCATGAAGGGCCATTTCCCGGCCAGGCATGTACGCACCTTGAATTCGGGAGAGTGCGGAGCCACCAGGGGCTATATAGTAGCCCCACCGTCAAACTCCTATTGCTAAGTGAAAGTGTTAAAGCATTATAGTCTGGTTGCCTCGTTCACTGCGCTATCACCTCCTTAATAGGACCAAGACGTTGGATTAAGTGCGAACACGCATCTTCTGCGAGCACCCCCGCATTATATGCGTGGGGGTTGAAGCCGACGACTGCAATCTTTTAGGTTACGTACATATATATATATAAACGGCCGCACAGGAGGCATCATATTACTTCCAGGAAAAAGTATAAATACAGCCTTAATAAATTTCATAAAAACATTGTGTTTACAATGGGAATACATGTCACTCAAACATAATATTCTTCGAGCACTGGGCCTCCATCAAACGAGCACCCTCAAGAACTTCTTTGAAATAGTGCTCGGCAGCCACTCGGCCTATGGCCGAACCCTGCGCCGCAACAGTGGTAGCATCCATCTCCGCCCAGTATGCTTTCAAACGGGAAAGGGCCATCCACGAGCCCTCTATACACCCCGACCTCTTCATCACATTGATGCGCGGCACAACTCCAAGGAAATGCTGCACTAAGCTGAAATAGCTGTTCGGCTTCGGTTTTTCCGGCCACAGATGATCTACGATGGACCTCATGGCGAGTCCGGACAACCTATTGAGTTCGGCCCATTCGGCTAGCTGATCAGTCAATGGAAGCGGATGCTCTGGAACGTTAAACTGCGACCAGAACATCTTGTCCACTTCACGATCCGTTTGACCTCGAAAGTATTCGGCCGCATCGACAGCGCTCGCCGCCAAGTCCATATATGCGTCTGCCGAACTCCACAGCCGATCCAGAGGGACATACCGTGGATCTCCGAACTTCCTCCACAACATAAAGGGCTTCCCAGCTGCAATATCCCTGGCTTCACGCAGTTCCTCCTTCTTCGCTCTCATAGCAGAGCGGGTGTCTTTGGTCGCCATCGTGGCCTTATCAAGGTCCATCGCCTTCGCTCGGTTTTCTTCTTCAAGGTACTGGAAATGGTCGGCAGTGTCTTTTAACTTTACAGCCATCTTGGCCATTTTCTCTTTGCTCTCACAATGCGCGGCCTTCTCGGCTGTCAACTCTTCGGCCGCCTTCAAAGCAGCCGCATTACTACTCCTTGCTTGTTCTTTGGCTCGGGCAAGTTCCACACGAAGGGTCTCCACGGTGGCAGCTCCATCTGCAGTCACAACATATTAAAGATACTGGCATTATGCTGCTCTTACTATGTGACATTCACCAGAAAACATTACTTACCCTGTGCCTCGTCAAGCTGCTTGTTAACAAGCTCGATGTCGGCATCTGCCGCATCCAGTTGCCGCTTTAGTTCGGCAAACTCATCAGTCCGGTTAGCCACCGGAGCTTCCACCACCTGCACATAAAGGCGGTTTGGTTATTACCTGGGACTACAATCCTCTGTTCGCCGCCGTTCTCGACGACAACCAGAGTCTCAGGGGCTACTATCTACACATGGCACACCTAAAAATGTGCGGTACTATCAAAAAGTATATCATTTCACGTACCTCAAAGCCCGTCAGAAGACTCATAAAAGCTTCATGCAATCCGCTTTCAGTGGACGAAATTCTTTCCATCACCGTACCCATCAACGTACGGTGTTCTTCTGAGATGGCCGCTCGCTTCAACAGCTCCCTCAATACGTCCGACCGCATACCAGACGGTGCCGGACTCTTTTGTTTGCTCTCTTCAAGAGCCGGATGCTGGGCACTTCGGGTGACTATAGGATTATCTTCTGGCCTCACTGGATCCGGAGAGGCCCTCTGTGACGACAGTTCAAGGTCGCCCGCTTCTTGAGCGGGGGAGTCCGGGGGAGGCGTTTCGCTCTCCATCATCTCCGGAAGAAGATCCCCCGAAGACGAGCTCTACTGGGAAGGGCTACGATCCAAGCTGCAAGATAAATGCTTCAGTTATTTTGCTCAGAGGTAAGGTAGTATATCTTCACTATTAAAGTACTTTTTGATCACATATGGCTCGTTAGAGGGCTGATCCCCGCATGGACTTTGTGCGGCAAAAGCACCCTTCGAGGCAGGACCCTCTGGTGGAGACTTCTTCTCCTGTTTGGAAGCCTTGGTTTCCGGATCTTCAGAGGCAGTCCTCTTCCTTCCCCGAAGCGAGAGAAGGTCAGATTGTTCCCCTTGGTTATCCTCCTTCAAGGAGGCGCTCATTCCCTCGGTTGGAATTGGTAGCGATGGGGGCCCGCTTTCGACCTCATTATTCCCCCCTTTATCTTCCTTCGAGGGCTCCGGGCAAGGTGCTAGCTCGAGCATCTTTTCCAGCACCGGATTCTCCAAACCCTCAGGAAGGGGGGCCGAACACCGAATCATCTTCGCCTTTGTTAGCCAGTCCTGGTCAAAAAGCGATTTCTTAGAATGACGTCATGGTAAATAAAAGACGATGTGTTCGGCTAGAGGGTTACTTACTTGGTCGGCGGTACGATTGCTGCTCAGGACCACGTCCTCGGTAGTATCCGGACACTCTATTTGGGGTTCGAAGAATGATTTGTACATCTCCTCGTGCGTCAGGCCGAGGAAATTCTGAATGGTGCGCTGCCCTTCTGGGTTGAACTCCCACATGCGGAGGGGCCGGCGTTTGCATGGCTGGATTCCTGGAACCAGCATGACTTGCACCACCATAACCAGACTGAAATCTCCTTCGAAGAGATCTTGAATGCAGCTCTGCAGTACAGGCACGTCCTTGGCTGGACCCCAGCTCAGCCCTCTGCTAATCCATGACATCAGTTGTGGTGGAGGGCCCAAGCGGAAAGCAGGGGCAGCCGCCCACTCGGCACTTCTGGGGGTTGTGTTGTAAAACCACTCCCGTTGCCATAATCCGGACACTTCTGGAATGGAACCCTTTGGCCATGAAGCTCTAGCGATCTTGCTTATTAATGCGCCTCCGCATGCTACATGCTGCCCCTCGACCATCTTCGGCTTCACATCAAAGGTCTTGAGCCACAGGCCGAAGTGAGGGGTAATGCGGAGGAAGGCCTCACATACAACAATAAATGCCGAGATGTGGAGAAAGGAGTCCGGGGCGAGATCATGGAAATCTAGCCCGTAATAGAACATCAAACCCCTAACGAAGGGATCCAGAGTGAGGCCTAGACCTCGGAGGAAGTGGGAGACAAACACGACACTCTCGTCATGTTCGGGAGTAGGGATGACTTACCCTCGGGTGGGCAGCCTATGCGAAATTTCGGCGGTCATGTATCTGGCCTCCCTGAACTTCTTAATATCCTTTTCTGTAACGGAGGAGGGCATCCACCGGCCTTGAAGGCTAGATCCGGACATGATTGAAGGTCCAAAGCACCTGACCTGGGCTTTGGGTGTTAGAACTCGAGGAGGGGGAAGGATTCGATTGAGCACGGGAGGGAAAAAAGTAAAAGCCTTGTCCCTTTATAAAGAGGGTGAATATCAAGCATCCTCTCCGTAGCCGTTTGGGACTTGCCTATAATCTAGGAGTCCTAGACACAGTTGGGTTACCCACGACCGTATTGATAAGAATCCCGTAATTAGGGGAACACGATCTCTGCTTTGACAAGACGTGTCAAGAAACCGCCTCGCGTTATGTGTGGAGCTAGTTGAAGAAAAACAGTTCGAATAATCACCGAGCCATGGCATGATGTCATGTTGCCAAAATGTGTCAGCAGATTAAGATTTGTGGAAATATTATTCTCTCTACGGTGGTATGTGGAACTTATTTTGCAGGGTCGGACACTATCCTTGTATTCAAATTCTTCTGTGATGTGTTCGGAGGAGGAACCCGCCTTGCATTGCCAAAGACAATACTGCGTGCCGGACTCATCGTCATTGAAAGCCTGGTTCAGGGGCTACTGAGGGAGTCCTGGATTAGGGGGTCTCCGGACAGCCGGACTATATCCTTTGGCCGGATTGTTGGACTATGAAGACACAAGATTGAAGACTTCGTCCCATGTCCGGATGGGACTCTACTTGGCGTGGAAGGCAAGCTAGGCAATACGGATATGTATATATCCTCCTTTGTAACCGACCTTGTATAACCCTAGCCCCCTCCGGTGTCTATATAAACCGGAGGGTTTTAGTCCATAGGACAACATACAATCATACCATAGGCTAGCTTCTAGGGTTTAGCCTCTCTGATCTCGTGGTAGATCTACTCTTATACTACCCATATCATCAATATTAATCAAGCAGTACATAGGGTTTTACCTCCATCAAGAGGGCCCGAACCTGGGTAAAACATCGTGTCCCCTGCCTCCTGTTACCATCTGCCTTAGACGCATAGTTCGGGACCCCCTACCCGAGATCCGCCGGTTTTGACACCGACAGCGGGTATCTTGGAATTGTTCCGATGGTTTTGTGACGAGAACATTGTTCTTGGTGCCTCCTGACATTTAGGGGTTGTGGCAGTGTCCCGGGGAGTTGAGCTCCGAGGTGTTGTCGTCACAATTTTATCATTGTAATTCTGGAATACCTCAGTTTCGCCGACATCGAAAATCTCTTTTATGCAGTTGTTGGTGAGATAACCTCGACGCCACCCAGTACTAGGGCGGGAGTTCGGGAGTATTGCCATAACTCGTATAACGGATGCTTTTTGAAGGTTGAGGTAAATGATTTCCGAATATTTCTTGGTTATGTGTTGAAGGATGGATACAACTGGATGTAGGATTTGTTAGCTTTGGGTGAGATATTATGCTTCCCCTGTATCCCCAACACCTGATTGCATAACCGGGAAAATTTCGGGAGTTTCATAGGTGGGAATTCATGTAGCTCTAGTATTTCTTCCGCGAATATTTGGTTTGTGATTGGGTAATCCTTACCAAGTATTTGTTCATATCCGTACCTTGTTGTTTTATTCTTCTACCTCTATCTAAGTGGCTTCTAAATTTATGGAAGTGTGACCATTTAATTTGGAATGCATTCGTTCATTC
Source organism: Triticum monococcum (assembly GCA_034509565.1). Taxonomy (NCBI): domain Eukaryota; kingdom Viridiplantae; phylum Streptophyta; class Magnoliopsida; order Poales; family Poaceae; genus Triticum; species Triticum monococcum. Next base: position 151,466,322 of record CM067843.1, on the reverse strand, counting down.
TTGTTCGGATGTTAAGACTATAAGTTGCAATTTTGATCCATTTGATTCAACTTGAATATATGTCTTTCAAGATGCTAACGGATGTCACCCTCTTCAGGATGGCTCCTCCGACGCATCAGAATCCTGAACTGCAGCCACCACCTCCACCTCCGGAGGCATGGCAAGCTGTGATGGCTGCTACCAATGCCAACACGCGGATGCTTATGCAACTCTTGCAAGAGTGCAACCAAGGAAATCAAGGCCATGGCAACAATTAGAATCAGTTTGCTACACTCAGCCAGTTCATCGCAAACCAGCCAAAGACCTTCAGTAACTATGTCGAGGCAACAGACGCTGATGATTGGCTCGTGGATATTTGCAAGCATTTCGAGTGCAACAATGTCAGACCTGAGGACTTTGTCAAGTTTGCCTCATTCCAACTCAAAGACCAAGCTGTTGAATGGTATCAGCAATACAAAGATTCCAGAGGAGGTTGTGTGATTACCTGGGATGAATTCCGTCAAGACTTCAAAGCTCACCACATTCCTCAGAGTGTTGTTGAGAGCAAGCGTGAGGAGTTCCGCAATCTGATGCAAGGCAGCTTGTCTGTTTACCAGTATAACATCATGTTCGAGAAGCTCGCTCGTTTCGCTAAGCAAGACGTCCCTAACGAGAAGAGCATGATTTATCAGTTCAGAGGTGGCCTTAGAGAAGATCTCCAACTAGCTCTTGTGCTTTTTGAGCCGAAGAAGTATGATGAGTTTTACAACATGGCACTGAAACAAGAGATGGCTCAGCTCAAGTGCGATGCTTCCAAGAAACGAGTCAGGGATGCAACTCCTTCTTCCTCAACTCAAGTGGCAACTAAGCAGCAAAAGTATTGGTTGCCTCCTCCTCTGTTCCGTCAGCCTTATCAGCAGAAGAGCAAAGGTGGAAATGGATCTTCCCACCCACCCAACTCAGGCTTTCAGAACAAGACTTCGTCTCAAGCTCCAAGATCAAGTGCTCCGTATCACCGTCCGCTTTCAGAGGTCACGTGCAACAAGTGTCAGCAGAAGGGTCACTATGCAAACAAATGCTTCAATCAGAGGCGTCTTCCTCCTCCTCCTCCTCCTCCTGTGAGATCTGCCAGTACTGCAGTGGTCAAGCATAATCCCAAGCATGCCAAGGTCAACTTGCTGAACGCAGCTCAGGCAGAGGACTCGTCAGATGTGATCATGGGTAACCTTCTTGTTAACGATATTTCTGCAAAATTCTTTTTTGATACTGGTGCATCGCATTGTTTCATGTCAAAACCATTTTTTCCAAGAATGAATTCGATTCTTCTCATTTGGGCAAATCAACGGATATCGTTTCTCCAGGTAAACGATTGAGTGCCAGTTTGGTGGTTCCAGATGTTTCTATCACGTTGGGTGACTATAAGTTTCTGTCTTCTCCAATGGTCCTTGGTAACTCGGATATTGATCTTATTCTCAGAATGTACTGGCTTTCTAAGCACAAGGCTCAACTTGATTGTGCTGCCAGGCAGATTCAATTGACACATTCGTCTGAGGATGTAATCGTCTTTGCCGCTCGTGATGATACCACTCGACTATTTTCTCTCAATGAGAAGGGCGAGTTGGATGCCATCTCTCAGATTCCAGTCATTTGTGAATATCAAGACGTATTTCCAGAAGAGCTTCCAGGAATGCCTCCTCACTGGCCTATTGAATTCGTCATCGATCTTGAGCCTGGCACGGGACCTGTTTGCAAACGTCCTTACAAGCTTGGACCTGAAGAGTTGAAGGAGCTGAAGAAACAACTCGATATTCAAGAGCGTATGGGTCTCATCCGACCAAGTTCTTCTCCATGGGGTTGTGGTGTTCTTTTTGTCAAGAAGAAGGATGGAACGGACCGACTTTGTGTCGACTACCGTCCATTGAACAAGAGGACCATAAAGAACAAGTACCCACTTCCCAACATCAATGAGCTTTCCGAACAACTCAAAGGTGCTCAAGTATTCTCCAAGCTAGATATTCGTATGGGCTATCATCAGATTCGCATTCGTGAAGAAGATATCCCCAAGACATCGTTCAGAACAAGCTATGGTTCATATGAATACACTGTCATGTCTTTCGGCCTCGTCAACGCTCCGCCAACTTTCTCCCGCATGGTGAACTTCATCTTCAATGCCTACACAAATGACTTCATCTTGGTCTATCTTGATGACATTTTGGTCTTTTCCAAGAACAAGGAGGATCATGCCAAGCACTTGAGATTGGTGCTGGATAAACTCAGAGAACGTTAGTTCTATGCGAAGTTTTCAAAGTGCGAGTTTTGGCTCGATGAGGTTCTCTACCTTGCGCATATCATCTCTGCCAAGGGCATAGCGGTTAATCCTGAGAAGGTGTCTGCAATTGTGAATTGGGAACCGCCTCAGAATGTGAAGCAACTCCGCAGCTTCCTTGGGCTCGCAAGCTATTGTCGAAGGTTTGTTGAGAAATTCTCTAAGATCGTGAAGCCTCTTTCCAACCTTCTCCAAAAGCATGTGAAGTATGTCTGGTCGCCTGAATGTGACATCACTTTCAACACCCTCAAAGAGAAGTTAGTCACTGCTCCAGTTCTGACTCCTCCTGATGAATCCAAACCATTCAAGGTCTTTTGTGATGCTTCCCTTCAAGGTCTCGGTGCAGTGTTGATGCAAGAGAAGAAAGTTGTGGCCTATACCTCTCGCCAGTTGAAGCCCAACGAAAAGAACTACCCCACTCATGACCTCGAGTTGGCGGCAGTTGTCCATTCTCTTTTAACTTGGAGACATCTCTTATTGGGAAGAAAAGTGGACATCTTCACTGATCATAAGAGTCTCGAGTATATCTTCACTCAGCCTAACCTCAACCTCAGGCAGACTCGTTGGGTCGAAATGATTCAAGAGTATAATCCGAGTATCGAAGATACTCCAGGCAAGGCCAATGTAATTGCTGACGCATTGAGCAGGAAGGCATACTGCAACAGTATGATTCTCAAGCCCTACCAACCAGAGCTTTGTGAAGCTTTCCGCAAACTTAATCTCCAAGTTGTTCCTCAAGGATTCCTTGCCAACCTCCAAGTCTCTCCTAATTTGGAAGATCAGATTCGTGAGGCTCAGCTTCTTGATGTTATGGTGAAGAAGGTGAAGATTGGGATTGCCAAGAGTCAACCCAAGTACAAGTGCTATCATCTTGATGACAAGGATACTCTATTCTTCGAGGATCGCATTGTTGTTCCTAAGGGTGACCTTCGTAAAGTCATTATGAACGAGGCTCACAATTCACTTCTCTCTATTCACCCTGGAAGTACAAATATGTACCATGACCTCAAGCAGTCGTATTGGTGGACTCGAATGAAGCGCGAGATTGCTCAATTCGTGAATGAATGTGATGTCTGCAGAAGAGTGAAAGCAGAACACCAACGACTAGCTAGTCTCCTCCAACCTCTTGCCATTCCAGAATGGAAGTTTGACCATATTGAGATGGACTTCGTGACTGGATTTCCCAAGTCCAAGCGTGGCAATGATGCTATCTTCGTTGTCATAGACAAGCTCACTAAAGTGGCTCATTTTCTTCCTATCAAAGAATCTATCATAGCAGCTCAGTTGGCAGAGCTATATACCTCCAGGATTGTCTCTCTGCACGGCATTCCACAGTTGATATCTTTAGATCGTGGGAGCATCTTTACCTCTAAGTTCTGGGATTCCTTTCAGAAGGCCATGGGCACCAACATTCGCTTCAGCACAGCTTTTCATCCTCAAACCAGTGGCCAAGTCGAGAGGGTCAATCAAATTCTTGAAGATATGCTCAGGGCATGTGTAATTTCTTTCGGTATGAAGTGGGAAGATTGTCTTCCATATGCCGAGTTCTCCTACAACAACAGCTTCCAAGCGAGTTCGGGCAAGGCCCCATTCGAGATTCTCTATGACAGGAAGTGCAGTACTCCGCTAAACTGGCCAGAGACTGGTTAACGCCAACTCTTGGAAATGACTTGATCACAGAGGCTGAAGAAATGTGCAAAGTCATTCGTGAAAATCTCAAAGCCGTGCAATCGCGCCAGAAGAGTTACTATGATAGCAAGCATCGTGACTTGGCTTTCGAGATCGGAGACCATGTCTACCTCCGCGTCTCTCCAATGAAAGGTACTCGTCGCTTTGGTATCAAAAGGAAGCTTGCCCCTAGATATGTGTGAAGGAAATATGCCCTAGAGGCAATAATAAAGTTATTATTTATTTCCTTATATCATGATAAATGTTTATTATTCATGCTAGAATTGTATTAACCGGAAACATAATACATGTGTGAATACATAGACAAACTTAGAGTCACTAGTATGCCTCTACTTGACTAGCTCGTTAATCAAAGATGGTTATGTTTCCTAACCATGAACAAGGTGTTGTTATTTGATTAACAAGGTCACACATTAGTTGAATGATCTGATTGACATGACCCATTTCATTAGCTTAGCACCCGATCGTTTAGTATGTTGCTATTGCTTTCTTCATGACTTATACATGTTCCTATGACTATGAGATTATGCAACTCCCGTTTACCGGAGGAACACTTTGTGTGCTACCAAATGTCACAACGTAACTGGGTGATTATAAAGGAGCTCTACAGGTGTCTCCAAAGGTAGATGTTGGGTTGGCGTATTTCGAGATTAGGATTTGTCACTCCGATTGTCGAAGAGGTATCTCTGGGCCCTCTCGATAATGCACATCACATAAGCCTTGCAAGCATTGCGACTAATGAGTTAGTTGTGAGATGATGTATTACGGAACGAGTAAATAGACTTGCCGGTAACGAGATTGAACTAGGTATTAGATACCAACGATCGAATCTCGGGCAAGTAACATACCAATGACAAAGGGAACAACGTATGTTGTTATGCGGTCTGACCGATAAAGATCTTCGTAGAATATGTAGGAGCCAATATGGGCATCCAGGTCCCGCTATTGGTTATTGACCGGAGATGTGTCTCAGTCATGTCTACATTGTTCTCGAACCGTAGGGTCCGCACGCTTAACGTTACGATGACAGTTATTATGAGTTTATGCATTTTGATGTACCGAAGTTAGTTCGGAGTCCCGGATGTGATCACGGACATGACGAGGAGTCTCGAAATGGTCGAGACATAAAGATTGATATATTGGAAGCCTATATTTGGACATAGGAAGTGTTCCGGGTGAAATCGGGATTTTACCGGAGTACTGGGAGGTTACCGGAACCCCCAGGGAGCCATATGGGCCTTAATGGGCTTTAGTGAAAAGGAGAAAGGGGCAGCCCAAGGTGGCCGCGCGCCTCCCCCCTCCCCTAGTCCTATTAGGATTAGGAGAGGTGGCCGCCCCCTCTCTCTCTTTCCCCCTCGGGGAATCCTAGTCCAACTAGGATTGGGGGGGGAGTCCTACTCCCGGTAGGAGTAGGACTCCTCCCGCGCCCTCCTCCTGGCCGGCGGCCCCCTCCCCCTTGGCTCCTTTATATACGGAGGCAGGGGCACCTCTAGACACACAAGTTGATCATTGAGATCGTTCCTTAGCTGTGTGCGGTGCTCCCTGCCACCATATTCCACCTCGATCATATTGTTGTAGTGCTTAGGCGAAGCCCTGCGTCGGTAGAACATCAAGATCGTCACCACGCCATCGTGCTGACGGAACTCCTCCCCGAAGCTTTGCTGGATCGGAGCCCGGGGATCGTCATCGAGCTGTACGTGTGCTAAGAACTCGGAGGCGCCAGAGTAACAGTGCTTGGATCGGTCGGATCGGGAAGAAGACGTACGACTACTTCCTCTACGTTGTGTCAATGCTTCCGTTGCGATCTACAAGGGTACGTAGATCATACTCTCCTCTCATTGTTGTGCATCACCATGATCTTGCGTATGCGTAGGAATTTTTTTGAAATTACTACGTTCCCCAACAGTGGTATCAGAGCCTAGGTTTTATGGTTTGATGTTATTTGCACGAGTAGAACACAAGTGAGTTGTGGGCGATATAAGTCATACTGCCTACCAGCATGTCATACTTTGGTTCGGCGGTATTGTTGGACGAGACGACCCGGGCCAACATTACGCGTACGCTTACGCGAGACCAGTTCCCCCGACGTGCTTTGCACACAGGTGGCTTGCGGGCGACTGTCTCTCCAACTTTAGTTGAACCGAGTGTGGCTACGCCCAGTCCTTGCGAAGGTTAAAACGGAGTCTATTTGACAAACTATCGTTGTGGTTTTAATGCGTAGGTGAGATTGGTTCTTCCTTAAGCCCGTAGCAGCCACGTAAAACTTGCAACAACAAAGTAGAGGACGTCTAACTTGTTTTTGCAGGGCATGTTGTGATGTGATATGGTCAAGCCATGATGCTAAATTTTATTGTATGAGATGATCATGTTTTGTAACCGAGTTATCGGCAACTGGCAGGAGCCATATGGTTGTCGCTTTATTGTATGCAATGCAAACGCCCTATATGCTTTACTTTATCACTAAGCGGGTAGCGATAGTCGTAGAAGCATAAGTTGGCGAGATGACAACGATGCTACAATGGAGATCAAGGTATCGCGCCGGTGACGATGGTGATCATCACGGTGCTTCATAGATGGAGATCACAAGCACAAGAAGATGATGGCCATATCATATCACTTATATTGATTGCATGTGATGTTTATCTTTTATGCATCTTATCTTGCTTTGATTGACGGTAGCATTATAAGATGATCTCTCACTAAATTATCAAGATATAAGTGTTCTCCCTGAGTATGCACCGTTGCGAAAGTTCTTCATGCCGAGACACCAAGTGATGATCGGGTGTGATAGGCTCTACGTTCAAATACAATGGGTGCAAAACAGTTGCACACGCGGAATACTCAGGTTAAACTTGACGAGCCTAGCATATAACAGATATGGCCTCAGAACACGGAGACTAAAAGGTCGAGGGTGAATCATATAGTAGATATGATCAACATAGTGATGTTCACCATTGATACTACTCCATCTCACGTGATGATCGTACATGGTTTAGTTGATTTGGATCACGTAATCACTTAGAGGATTAGAGGGATGTCTATCTAAGTGGGAGTTCTTAAGTAATATGATTAATTGAACTTAAATTTATCATGAACTTAGTACCTGATAGTATCTTGCTTGTTTATGTTGATTGTAGATAGATGGCTCGTGCTGTTGTTCCGTTGAATTTTAACGCGTTCCTTGAGAAAGCAAAGTTGAAAGATGATGGTAGCAATTACACGGACTGGGTCTTTAACTTGAGGATTATCCTCATTGCTGCACAGAAGAATTACGTCCTGGAAGCACCGATGGGTGCCAGGCCTGCTACTGGAGCAACACTAGATGTTATGAACGTCTGGCAGAGCAAAGCTGATGACTACTCGATAGTTCAGTGTGCCATGCTTTACGGCTTAGAATCGGGACTTCAACGACATTTTGAACATCATGGAGCATATGAGATGTTCCAGGAGTTGAAGTTAATATTTCAAGAAAATGCCTGGATTGAGAGATATGAAGTCTCCAATAAGTTCTATAGCTGCAAGATGGAAGAGAACAGTTCTGTCAGTGAGCATATACTCAAAATTTCTGGGTATAATAATCACTTGATTCAATTGGGAGTTAATCTTCCATATGATTGCGTCATTGACAGAATTCTCCAATCACTGCCACCAAGCTACAAGAGCTTCGTGATGAACTATAAGATGCAAGGGATGAACAGGACAATTCCCGAGCTCTTCGCAATGCTGAAAGCTGCGGAGGTAGAAATCAAGAAGGAGCATCAAGTGTTGATGGTCAACAAGACCACTAGTTTCAAGAAAAGGGTAAAGGGAAGAAGAAGGGGAACTTCAAGAAGAACGGCAAGCAAGTTGCTGATCAAGAGAAGAAACCCAAGTCTGGACCTAAGCCTGAAACTGAGTGCTTCTACTGCAAGCAGACTGGTCACTGGAAGCGGAACTGCCCCAAGTATTTGGCGGATAAGAAGGATGGCAAGGTGAACAAAGGTATATTTGATATACATGTTATTGATGTGTACCTTACTAATGCTTGCAGTAGCACCTGTGTATTTGATACTGGTTCTGTTGCTAATATTTGCAACTCGAAACAGGGACTACGGAATAAGCGGACACTAGCAAAGGACGAGGTGACGATGCGCGTGGGAAATGGTTCCAAAGTCGATGTGATCGCGGTCGGCACGCTACCTCTACATCTACCTTCGGGATTAATATTAGACCTAAATAATTGTTATTTGGTGCCAGCGTTGAGCATGAACATTATATCTGGATCTTGTTTAATGCAAGACGGTTATTCATTTAAATCAGAGAATAATGGTTGTTCTATTTATATGAGTAATATCTTTTATGGTCATGCACCCTTGAAGAGTGGTCTATTCTTATTAAATCTCGAGAGTAGTGATACACATATTCATAATGTTGAAGCCAAAAGATGCAGAGTTGATAATGATGGTGCAACTTATTTGTGGCACTGCCGTTTAGGTCATATCGGTATAAAGCGCATGAAGAAACTCCATACTGATGGACTTTTGGAACCACTTGATTATGAATCGCTTGGTACTTGCGACCCGTGCCTCATGGGCAAGATGACTAAAACACCGTTCTCCGGTACTATGGAGAGAGCAACAGATTTGTTGGAAATCATACATACAGATGTATGCGGTCCAATGAATATTGAGGCTCGTGGCGGATATCGTTATTTTCTCACCTTCACAGATGATTTAAGAAGATATGGGTATATCTACTTAATGAAACATAAGTCTGAAACATTTGAAAAGTTCAAAGAATTTCAGAGTGAAGTGGAAAATCATCGTAACAATAAAATAAAGTTTCTACGATCTGATCGCGGAGGAGAATATTTGAGTTACGAGTTTGGTATACATTTGAAAAATTGTGGAATAGTTTCGCAACTCACGCCACCCAGAACACCATAGCGTAATGGTGTGTCCGAATGTCGTAATCGTACTTTACTAGATATGGTGCGATCTATGATGTCTCTTACTGATTTACCGCTATCGTTTTGGGGATACGCTCTAGAGACGGCCGCATTCACGTTAAATAGGGCACCATCAAAATCCGTTGAGACGATGCCTTATGAACTGTGGTTTGGCAAGAAACCAAAGTTGTCGTTTCTGAAAGTTTGGGGCTGCGATGCTTATGTGAAAAAGCTTCAACCTGATAAGCTCGAACCCAAATTGGAGAAATGTGTCTTCATAGGATATCCAAAGGAAACTATTGGATACACCTTCTATCACAGATCCGAAGGCAGGACTTCTGTTGCTAAATTCGGAAACTTTCTGGAGAAGGAGTTTCTCTCGAAAGAAGTGAGTGGGAGGAAAGTAGAACTTGACGAGGTAACTGTTCCTACTCCCTTATTGGAAAGTAGTACATCACAGAAAACTATTTCTGCGACACCTACACCAATAAGTGAGGAAGCTAATGATGATGATCATGAAACTTTAGGTCAAGATACTACTGAACCTCGTTGATCAACCAGAGTGAGATCCGCACCAGAGTGGTATAGTAATCCTGTTCTGGAAGTCATGCTACTAGATCATGATGAACCTACGAACTATGAAGAAGCGATGGTGAGCCCAGATTCCGCAAAATGGCTTGAAGCCATTAAATCTGAGATGGGATCCATGTATGAGAACAAAGTATGGACTTTGGTTGACTTGCCCGATGATCGGCAAGCAATTGAGAATAAATGGATCTTCAAGAAAAAGACTGACGCTGACGGTAATGTTACTGTCTATAAAGCTCGACTTGTCGCAAAAGGTTTTCGACAAGTTCAAGGGGTTGACTACGATGAGACCTTCTCACCCGCAGCGATGCTTAAGTCTGTCCGAATCATGTTAGCAATTGCCGCATTTTATGATTATGAAATTTGGCAGATGGATGTCAAAACTGCATTCCTGAATGGATTTCTGGAAGAAGAGTTGTATATGATGCAACCGGAAGGTTTTGTCGATCCAAAGGGAGCTAACAAAGTGTGCAAGCTCCAGCGATCCATTTATGGACTGGTGCAAGCCTCTCGGAGTTGGAATAAACGCTTTGATAGTGTGATCAAAGCATTTGGTTTTATACAGACTTTCGGAGAAGCCTGTATTTACAAGAAAGTGAGTGGGAGCTCTGTAGCATTTCTGATATTATATGTGGATGACATATTGCTGATTGGAAATGATATAGAATTTCTGGATAGCATAAAGGATACTTGAATAAGAGTTTTTCAATGAAAGACCTCGGTGAAGCTGCTTACATATTAGGCATAAAGATCTATAGAGATAGATCAAGACGCTTAATTGGACTTTCACAAAGCACATACCTTGACAAGATTTTGAAGAAGTTCAAAATGGATCAAGCAAAGAAAGGGTTCTTGCCTGTGTTACAAGGTGTGAAGTTGAGTCAAACTCAATGCCCGACCATTGCAGAAGATAGAGAGAAAATGAAAGATGTTCCCTATGCTTCAGCCATAGGCTCTATCATGTATGCAATGCTATGTACCAGACCTGATGTGTGCCTTGCTATAAGTTTAGCAGGGAGGTACCAAAGTAATCCAGGAGTGGATCACTGGACAGCGGTCAAGAACATCCTGAAATACCTGAAAAGGACTAAGGATATGTTTCTCGTATATGGAGGTGACAAAGAGCTCACTGTAAAAGGTTACGTTGATGCAAGCTTTGACACTGAGCCGGATGATTCCAAATCGCAAACAGGATACGTGTTTACATTAAACGATGGAGCTGTCAGTTGGTGCAGTTCTAAACAAAGCGTCATAGCGGGATCTACATGTGAAGCGGAATACATAGCTGCTTCAGAAGCAGCGAACGAAGGAGTCTGGATGAAGGAGTTCATATCCGATCTAGGTGTCATACCTAGTGCATCGGGTCCAATGAAAATCTTTTGTGACAATATTGGTGCAATTTCCTTGGCAAAGGAATCCAGATTTCACAAGAGGACCAAGCACATCAAGAGACGCTTCAATTCCATCGCCGATCTAGTCTAGGTGGGAGACATAGAGATTTGCAAGATACATACGGATCTGAATGTTGCAGACCCGTTGACTAAGCCTCTTCCACGAGCAAAACATGATCAGCACCAAGGCTCCATGGGTGTTAGAATCATTACTGTGTAATCTAGATTATTGACTCTAGTGCAAGTGGGAGACTGAAGGAAATATGCCCTAGAGGCAATAATAAAGTTATTATTTATTTCCTTATATCATGATAAATGTTTATTATTCATGCTAGAATTGTATTAACCGGAAACATAATACATGTGTGAATACATAGACAAACTTAGAGTCACTAGTATGCCTCTACTTGACTAGCTCGTTAATCAAAGATGGTTATGTTTCCTAACCATGAACAAGGTGTTGTTATTTGATTAACAAGGTCACATCATTAGTTGAATGATCTGATTGACATGACCCATTTCATTAGCTTAGCACCCGATCGTTTAGTATGTTGCTATTGCTTTCTTCATGACTTATACATGTTCCTATGACTATGAGATTATGCAACTCCCGTTTACCGGAGGAACACTTTGTGTGCTACCAAATGTCACAACGTAACTGGGTGATTATAAAGGAGCTCTACAGGTGTCTCCAAAGGTAGATGTTGGGTTGGCGTATTTCGAGATTAGGATTTGTCACTCCGATTGTCGGAGAGGTATCTCTGGCCCTCTCGGTAATGCACATCACATAAGCCTTGCAAGCATTGCGACTAATGAGTTAGTTGCGAGATGATGTATTACGGAACGAGTAAAGAGACTTGCCGGTAACGAGATTGAACTAGGTATTGGATACCGACGATCGAATCTCGGGCAAGTAACATACCGATGACAAAGGGAACAACGTATGTTGTTATGCGGTCTGACCGATAAAGATCTTCGTAGAATATGTAGGAGCCAATATGGGCATCCAGGTCCCGCTATTGGTTATTGACCGGAGATGTGTCTCAGTCATGTCTACATTGTTCTCGAACCATAGGGTCCGCACGCTTAACGTTACGATGACAGTTATTATGAGTTTATGCATTTTGATGTACCGAAGTTAGTTCGGAGTCCCGGATGTGATCACAGACATGACAAGGAGTCTCGAAATGGTCGAGACATAAAGATTGATATATTGGAAGCCTATATTTGGACATCGGAAGTGTTCCGGGTGAAATCGGGATTTTACCGGAGTACCGGGAGGTTACTGGAACCCCCCGGGAGCCATATGGCCTTAATGGGCTTTTGTAGCGACCAGACCCGAATGGATCAAGTCTACTGTGCTCCGGTGTCATCCCTGGATCAGTAATGCTGACACCACATAGTACATCGAAGGATTTATAGCAGAGTGGCAATCACACACTTATTACATCGATGTCTCCGAAGAGAACTTATTACATAAATATGGCTTAAGGCCATCTAAGATCGATAACAGCGGAAGACTTGGAAGGTAAATGGGTCCATCAACTCCAATGGCATCACTGAGTATAGAACCACGACCTAAAGGCACCTTAATCATCGGCTGAAAAGTCTGCAACATTAACATTGCAGCCCGAAACGGGTCAGCACATGGAATATGCTGGCAAGGTAACACATAGAGAATGATGGAATGAAACAGCAATACTATATGCATATTTGGCTGGTGGAAAGCTCTATGGTTACTGTTTTGCGTAAAGCCAATTTTTCCCTACTGCAAAGGAATAAATTTATTTAACTATCATGCTGGTTGTTAAACATTGAGAATGGTTGACAGCATTCTCAATCCCAATTAAAAGTAGTCATCAGTAACCCAACAATATTAATTAGAAGTAACATGATGAGATTCACATGATATTCAAGTACTAGATACTCAAGATTGTCCATAACTGGGGACACGGCTAATCATGATTAGTTTATTACACTCTGCAGAGGTTTGCGCACTTTTCCCCACAAGACTCGATCGCCTCCGTTGGATTTCTCGCACTACATGGTGTTTGAGAAACGGATGACTGAGACATAGTCTTTCAGAAGTGCTAGCACCTTACGATGGAGTAGACCGTACCACCTACATCCCCTACATCTGCTAGTCTACCCCTATAAGAGTTCGCACGACTTAGTCAACTATGCCAGAGCCCATATTGGCTTGTGGCTGCACACGTAAGTATTTAGCATGAAAGATCTTATGATCCCTTTGAGCCTGGGTGGCGGTCCAAAATAAAAACAGGCAAGTCCTGATAGACATCAGGTGCCTCAATCCACCCAGATGTGTGTTTAAGTTGCCACCTTAGATAAACCATTAAAATTATCAATCTCACATCTGTCATGGATATCACTCACCCAATCCACGTCTACTAGCATAGCATGGCATAATAAGCAAATGTAGAAGTAACTCCCAAAGGTTTCATAATAAACAGGTAATAGGTACTACCTCATCTACTTCCCATCCCACAATTTAATTAGATCCTAATCATGCAATGTGTGAGGATGGATCTAATGCAATAAAACTGGGTTGTAGAAAAGGTATGATGAAAGTGTCACTTGCCTTGCTGATGATCCGCGAGTCCTAGAGATTCGAAGTAACAGGCGGCGCAATCCGGGTAATCTATCGCAGACAAACAACAAGCATACAATAAGTACTCATCTAATGCACAGGTAAAACTCGAACAAGAGATCGAACCAGATAGTTCAACTTAAGAACTCCGGTTACAAAGAGAAAAAGAACCGAACAAAGAAACCGAAAACAAACGGCGGAAAACAACTCGGTTCTAGCAAGTTGAAACTAGGTCAAAATTTACCGTAGCAAAAGCTTGTTTAAGTAGATTAGTCGGAACGGCGGTTTCGAAACGAAACTCCAGGCGCTTGAATCACCTGATTCCGATAAACGAGCGAGAAGATAAACTAGAATGAAGATCGGATCTGAGATCGTGATCGCGGAATAATCCGATGAGAAGAAAAAGAAGAACGGTTAAACGAACGGACGTTCGTTAACCTAGAATAATCCGGTGATCATGTTCGTTAGGACGAACGGTCCGGCGAACGGTCTGTAGGCAACTAAATCGGAAAAGAAAACGAATCCGATCTAGGGTTTCGGAAAAGAAAACCGAACGAAAAACCGATCTAGAAAAATCGGAACGGTTTAGAGAAGAAAAGAATCGGAAAGAAAACGAATCGGAAAAGAAGAAAAGAATTGGAAAGATTTAGAAGAAACCGATCCGAGGAAAAGAAAAAAGATGCGGCGCGGTACCTCCGGCGAGGTCTCCGGCGAACGGGGCTCCGGCGGCGCCGAGCAAGGGCGGCGGTGTGGGCAAGGGGCGGCGGCGGCGGTGGTGTAGGGCGGTGGCGCGGCTATGGAGGCGCGGCGCTAGGGCGGCTTGGGGCTTGGGGTTTGATGTGGGTTTAGAGGGGGGGTGTGGGGGTATTTATATAGGTGAGGGGAGAGGTAACTTGGGGTAGGGGGCAAGAAAAAGAGGAGGAAAAAGAGAAGGAGAGGGAATCCAAAAAAAAAGACAACCCGAGTCCTACTAGGACTCTAGGCGGCGGCGGCTCCCTCCTGCGCCAGGCGCGCGGCGCGGCTGAGGCCTGGCCGGCCGGCCTGCTGGCTGGGCCTTGGCCCAAGGCGCTGCGAATTTTTTTTAAATCGGTTTCGCGCGCAGAAAAACAAAAGAAAAGAGATCTAAACAAACTCCAAAACTTCTAAAGTAAATTTTCCCCGACTCCTAAAAATGAGTCGAACAAAATGAACTTTTCTCCGGGCCTAAAATGCAAATTTTGAAAACGCGCATTTTTCCTATCCAAATAAAAGGCAAATGAAACTCCGACAAAACCAACGATCCTCTTTTCGAAATTTGAGAAAACTCAAATATGAAAATGACGAAATCTCCAACTCTCTCCGCTGGTCCTTGAGTTGCGTGAAATTTCTAGGATCGGCAAAATGCAAGAAAATATGATATGCATGATGATCTAGTGTATAACATTCCAAATTGAAAATTTGGGATGCTACAAACCTACCCCCCTTAAGATTAATCTCGCCCTCGAGATTCGGGTTGGCTAGAAAATAGGTGAGGGTGGTCCTTGAGCAAATCTTCTTCTCTCTCCCAGGTGGCTTCATCCTCTAAGTGGTGGTTCCACTGAACCTTGCAAAACTTGATAACCTTGCTGCGGGTAACTCTACTGGGAAACTCGAGAATCTTGACTGGTTTCTCTTCATACATTAAGTCGTCCTTCAACTGAATTGCTTCAAGCGGCACTGTATCTCTTAACGGTACCTCCGCCATCTCGTCGTGACATTTCTTCAGCTGAGAAACATGGAATACATCATGAACTCCTGACAGTCCCTCTGGTAATTCCAACTTATACGCGACTTCTCCCATACGTTGCAAGATCTTATATGGTCCAACGAAACGCGGTCCTAATTTTCCCTTAACTCCAAATCGCTTAACTCCTCGAAGTGGGGATACTCGGAGATACACTCTGTCTCCGGTTTCGTAAACTGTCTCCTTGCGTTTAGAATCGGCGTAGCTCTTCTGCCTAGACTGGGCTACCTTGAGCCTATCGCGAATCAACTTCACCTTCTGTTTAGACTCCTTAATCAAATCTGGTCCAAAGAACTGACGGTCTCCAACTTCGTCCCATGACAACGGTGTCCTGCACCTCCTTCCGTATAAAGCTTTGAAAGGTGCCATCTTCAAACTAGTTTGGTAACTTTTGTTATAAGAAAACTCCGCATACGGCAAATTATCGTCCCAACTAGATCCATAATCTAGTGCACAAGCTCTCAGCATATCTTCCAAAATCTGGTTGACTCTCTCGGTCTGTCCATCTGTCTGCGGATGAAAAGTGGTGCTGAACTCTAGCCTGGTTCCCAAAGTTTCATGCATCTGATTCCAAAACTTTGAGGTAAATTGGGTTCCTCTATCTGATACAATACTCCTTGGAACTCCATGCAAACAAATGATCCTAGTCATGTATATCTTTGCCAACTTAGCACTGGTGTAAGTGGTCTTGACTGGAATGAAATGTGCTACCTTCGTCAAACGATCAACTACTACCCATATCGAGTCATATCCTGCTTTCGTCCTGGGTAGTCCTGTGATAAAATCCATGCCTATATTATCCCACTTCCATTCGGGTATCGGCAATGGTTGCAATAATCCGGCTGGCTTCTGATGTTCTACCTTTACTCTATGACATACGTCACAAACTGCTACATATGCTGCAATATCTTTCTTCATTCCGGTCCACCAGAATGTCTCCTTCAAATCCAAATACATCTTAGTATTTCCTGGGTGAATTGAATATGGTGAATCATGTGCCTCTTGCAGAATCAACTTCCTGATCTCCGGGTTATTTGGCACATAAACACGGTCCTCAAACCATAGGGTATCGTGCTCATCCTCACGAAATCCCTTTGCTTTTCCTTTGCTTAGTTTCTCCTTTATAGTAGCAATTTCCTTGTCAGATTTCTGAGCTTCTCTGATTTTATCCATCAATGTTGACTGAATCTCCAATGCTGCTACATAGCCTCTCGGAACTATTTCCAAACATAGCTCATGAAGGTTTTCTGCTAACTCCTTTGGTATACTTCCCGTCGTTATCGTATTGACATGGCTCTTACGGCTCAATGTGTCAGCTACTACATTAGCTTTACCGGGATGGTAATGCAATCTCATATCGTAATCCTTGATGAGCTCCAACCATCTCCTTTGTCTGAGATTCAACTCCTTCTGCGTGAAAATGTACTTAAAACTCTTGTGATCCGTGTACACCTCACAATGATTTCCAATTAGGAAATGTCTCCATGTCTTCAATGCATGCACTACGGCTGCTAACTCCAAATCATGTGTGGCATAATTCAACTCATGAGGTTTCAGTTGTCGTGAAGCATACGAAACAACTCTTCCTTCCTGCATAAGCACTGCTCCAAGTCCTCGACGTGAAGCGTCGCAATACACCTCATAATCCTTGGTCTGATTTGGCAAAATCAACACTAGTGAGGTAACCAAACGTTTCTTCAACTCCTGGAAACTAGCCTCACACTCCTCAGTCCATTTGAACTTGGTATCCTTCTTCAACAACTCCGTCATAGGCTTCGCAATCTTTGAAAAGTTCTCAATGAATCTCCGGTAGTATCCTGCGAGTCCAAGAAAACTCCGGATCTCTCCAACTGTCGTTGGTGCTTCCCATTCGGTTACGGTCTCAACCTTGGCGGGGTCAACTGCTATCCCTTCTCCGGATATAACGTGTCCGAGGAATCCTACTTCCTTCAACCAAAACTCACATTTGCTAAATTTGGCATATAACTGATGTTCCCTTAGTTTCTCCAAAACCAAACGCAAATGTTCCTTATGCTCTTCTTCATTCTTCGAATAAACCAGGATATCATCAATGAACACTACGACGAACTTATCCAAAAACTCCATAAACACTTTGTTCATCAGGTTCATAAAATAGGCAGGCACGTTAGTCAATCCAAATGACATAACGGTATACTCATACAATCCATATCTTGTGGTAAAAGCTGTCTTAGGAATGTCCTGCTCTCGGATCTTCAACTGGTGGTACCCTGATCGCAAATCGATCTTGGAAAACACTTTAGCTCCTTGCAAACGATCAAACAGATCATTTATCATTGGCAGTGGGTACTTGTTCTTGATGGTTACTTCATTCAATCCATGGTAATCAACAACCATCCTTAATGATCCATCCTTCTTCTCCACTAGAAGTACGGGCGATCCCCAAGGCAAAGAACTTGGGCGTATGTAACCTTTCTCCAGTAACTCCTTAATCTGATTCTTAATTTCTACCAAATCCTTTGCTGGCATCCTGTACGGTCTCTTTGATATTGGGCCTGTACCTGGCAATAACTCAATCAAAAACTCAATGTCTCTATCTGGTGGCATGCCTGGCAACTCTTCCGGAAATACATCAGGAAAATCCTTTACCACTGGTACTTCTTCCTGCACCACTCCTGATAAAGAATTCACTTGATTCTTATTTGATCCATGTCGTGATACATACTTGATCCGTCTTCCTTCTGGTGTGGTAAGCAAAATTGACTTACTAGCGCATTCAATATTCCCTTCATACTTTGATAACCGATCCATGCCTAATATCACATCCAATCCTTGAGATTCCAGTACTATTAGGTCTGAGGGAAAAACATAGTTACCAATCCTTAATGGTAACCGATCACACCATCGTCTAGCCATAAACTCCGCTCCTGGTGAGCTTACTAACATGGGTGACCTAAGGGCTTGGGTTGGAAGGTTATATTTATCCACAAATCCCCTTGATATGTATGAATGCGATGCACCAGTATCGAAAAGAATGAGTGCGGTAAATGACTTAACCAAAAACTTACCGATTACTGCATCCGGCTGATCTTCAACCTCCTCCACGTTAACGTGGTTCACCTGTCCCCTATTGAAAGGGTTCGGCTTCTTCCCTGAGCTTCCATTGCCATTTCCATTCTGTCCTTCAGGACATTCATTGGCATAATGTCCGGTCTTGGAACACTTGAAATAGGTGACTTGGCTCAGGTCTCTCTTGGATGGGGTTGATGGGGTGGTCCGGTTCTGGCCGTTGCTTCCTCCATTCCCATTACCATTCTTGTGGCCATTGTGGTTGTGCGAATTACCTCCTCCATGGGTATGCTGAAACTAAAATCCCGATTTAGGGGTAAAACGGGGCTTCTGCTGGGCTCCAGTGTTATACTTCCCCTGTCCATATTTCCTCTTGCGGTTCTCAATCTGCTGTTGCTTGCCTTCAATCATGATGGCACGATCTACCAACTCCTGGTAGTTTCTGAAACTTGCTACCATCAACTGCATGCTTAACTCATCATTCAATCCTTCCAGAAATTTCTCCTGCTTGGTTGCATCCGTAGCAACGTCATCTGGGGCATAACGTGCTAACTTGCTGAAGTCGTCAACATACTGGCGAACTGTCCTTCCTCCTTGGCGTAAGTTGCGAAACTCACGCTTCTTCATGGCCAGAGCTACTGCCGAAACATGTGCAGTGCGGAATGCATGCTGGAACTGATCCCATGTGACAGTGTCAACTGGGAAGGTGGCTGTGAAATTCTCCCACCATGCTGCCACGGGTCCATCAAGCTGATGTGCGGCAAACTTCACTTTCTCACCATCCGTGCATCCTGCAGTGGTCAACTCCCTTCCTATCTTGCGGAGCCAATCGTCTGCTACTATCGGTTCGGTGCTACTAGAAAACACCGGCAGATTCAGCCTAAGGAAACGGGCTAAGTGGTCAACAGGGGGTGGTGGTGGTGGTGGGTTGTTGTTGTTGTTGTTCTGCTGGTTCTGAACTAACATCTACATCAACTGATTTTTCTGTTGGATCAACTGAGTGAGCTCCGGTGGAAATCCATTGTCACGTCTCGGAGGCATCTGAGGATTTAGAAAAGACGAGAAATAAGAATAGAATGAGGTCTAAAGAGAAAACACTACCCCAATGCACATGAGCAAATTCACACAAAATCACTTCATTCAATTCAAACAAGGGCATACAATCGATCTAGCTATCGCAAAAGTGCTCGAACTATAGTGTTTACATGGGGAAATACTACTAATATTTGGTGGTCATCTAGAAATTTGAACCGGTGGAAGACTCCATGATGTCCGCTCCAGCTTCGTCTTCAAAGTCGGGTTCACTTGGATCCGAATCGGTGTCGTCGATGATGATGTAGTTGTCTGGACATGCGACGTACAAGTCTTCCTTCCTGGATGCTAACTCCCTCTTGAGTTCTACAATCCCTTGCTTAAGATCGACGTTGTGTCTTGCTAGAGCTACGATCTCGTCCATGTAGTCCTTGCGTGTAGCCTTCAGTTCTCCTTCTAGCTCGATGATCCTTGTCTTCGCATTCTTCAATTCTATCATATCATTGCACATCTGGTTCTCGTGGCGTCGAATGTGCTGGTTCAACTCCTGGATAAATGCTGCAATGGATCTATCCTTCTTGGTGGTGACTAACTCCCATTGTTCATCTCGGCGTTCGCAAATCTGGTAGATAGTATCCTTGAGGTCTTCTTGATAAACTTCTCCAATGCGTCCTATGGTGATATGGGCTGCCATGCTCCTTCCCAGACTCCAAGTTGGGGCATTGAAAACACTATCTATGGGCTTCGTGATTGGCGCGAATGTCCTTCCCGGAACGTGTGCTTGAATCTTCCAGCGCTCCTCTTCAGGCAAAGTGGCGTTGAAGGTTCTCGTGAAACTTGGTAATCCAATGTTTAGGTACTTGGTGACTTCCTTCAAGTGAAATCCAAAAGGTGTGCCTTCATCCGGTTGAGCGTACTTAATCTTCGCGTCCTTCATCCTAAAGAGTAGAAAAGATGAGGAGTTAGAAAATGAGGAGAGAATAGTGATCTATGGCTTTAACTTAGTGGTCGTGTCCTACAGTCAGCGTGTGCTCTGATACCATCTCTGTAGCGACCAGACCCGAATGGATCAAGTCTACTGTGCTCCGGTGTCATCCCTGGATCAGTAATGCTGACACCACACAGTACATCGAAGGATTTATAGCAGTGGCAATCACACACTTATTACATCGATGTCTCCGAAGAGAACTTATTACATAAATATGGCTTAAGGCCATCTAAGATCGATAACAGCGGAAGACTTGGAAGGTAAATGGGTCCATCAACTCCAACGGCATCACTGAGTATAGAACCACGACCTAAAAGCACCTTAATCGTCGTCTGAAAAGTCTGCAACATTAACGTTGCAGCCCGAAACAGGTCAGCACATGGAATATGCTGGCAAGGTAACACATAGAGAATGATGGAATGAAACAGCTATACTATATGCATATTTGGCTAGTGGAAAGCTCTATGGTTACTGTTTTGCGTAAAGCCAATTTTTCCCTACTGCAAAGGAATACATTTATTTAACTATCATGGTTGTTGTTAAACATTGAGAATGGTTGACAGCATTCTCAATCCCAATTAAAAGTAGTCATCAATAACCCAACAATATTAATTAGAAGTAACATGATGAGATTCACATGATATTCAAGTACTAGATACTCAAGATTGTCCATAACTGGGGACACGGCTAATCATGATTAGTTTATTACACTCTGCAGAGGTTTGCGCACTTTTCCCCACAAGACTCGATCGCCTCCGTTGGAATTCTCGCACTACATGGTGTTTGAGAAACGGATGACCGAGACATAGTCTTTCAGAAGCGCTAGCACCTTACGATGGAGTGGACCGTACCACCTACATCCCCTACATCTGCTAGTCTACCCCTATAAGAGTTCGCACGACTTAGTCAACTATGCCAGAGCCCATATTGGCTTGTGGCTGCACACGTAAGTATTTAGCATGAAAGATCTTATGATCCCTTTGAGCCTGGGTGGCGGTCCAAAATAAAAATAGGCAAGCCCTGATAGACATCAGGTGCCTCAATCCACCCAGATGTGTGTTTAAGTTGCCACCTTAGATAAACCATTAAAATTATCAATCCCACATCTGTCATGGATATCACTCACCCAATCCACGTCTACTAGCATAGCATGGCATAATAAGCAAACGTAGAAGTAACTCCCAAAGGTTTCATAATAAACAGGTAATAGGTACTACCTCATCTACTTCCCATCCCACAATTTAATTAGATCCTAATCATGCAATGTGTGAGGATGGATCTAATGCAATAAAACTGGGTTGTAGAAAAGGTATGATCAAAGTGTCACTTGCCTTGCTGATGATCCGCGAGTCCTAGAGATTCGAAGTAACAGGCGGCGCAATCCGGGTAATCTATCACAGACAAACAACAAGCATACAATAAGTACTCATCTAATGCACAGGTAAAACTCGAACAAGAGATCGAACCAGATAGTTCAACTTAAGAACTCCGGTTACAAAGAGAAAAAGAACCGAACAAAGAAACCGAAAACAAACGGCGAAAAACAACTCGGTTCTAGCAAGTTGAAACTAGGTTAAATTTTACCATAGCAAAAACTTTTTTAAGTAGATTAGTCGGAACAACGGTTTCGAAATGAAACTCCAGGCGCTTGAATCACCTGATTCCGATAAACGAGCGAGAAGATAAACTAGAACGAAGATCGGATCTGAGATCGCGATCGCGGAATAATCCGACAAGAAGAAAAAGAAGAATGGTTAAACGAACGGACGTTCGTTAACCTAGGATAATCCGGTGATCACGTTCGTTAGGACGAACGGTCCGGCGAACGGTCTCTAGGCAACTAAATCGGAAAAGAAAACGAATCCGATCTAGGGTTTCGGAAAAGAAAACCGAACGAAAAACCGATCTAGAAAACCGGAATGGTTTAGAGAAGAAAAGAATCGGAAAGAAAACGAATCAGAAAAGAAGAAAAGAATTGGAAAGATTTAGAAGAAACCGATCCGAGGAAAAGAAAAAAAAGATGCGGCGCGGTACCTCCGGCGAGGTCTCCGGCGAACGGGGCTCCGGCGGCGGCGAGCAAGGGCGGCGGCGTAGGCAAGGGGCGGCGGCGGCGGTGGTGTAGGGCGGCGGCGCGGCTATGGAGGCGTGGCGCTAGGGCGGCTTGGGGCTTGGGGTTTGATGTGGGTTTAGAGGGGGGGTGTGGGGGTATTTATATAGGTGAGGGGAGAGGTAACTTGGGGTAGGGGGCAAGAAAAAGAGGAGGAAAAAGAGAAGGAGAGGGAATCCAAAAAAAGACAACCCGAGTCCTACTAGGACTCTAGGCGGCGACGACAAAAGAAAAGAGATCTAAACAAACTCCAAAACTTCTAAAGTAAATTTTCCCCGACTCCTAAAAATGAGTCGAACAAAATGAACTTTTCTCCGGGCCTAAAATGCAAATTTTGAAAATGCGCATTTTTTCCTATCCAAATAAATGGCAAATGAAACTCCGACAAAACCAACGATCCTCTTTTCGAAATTTGAGAAAACTCAAATATGAAAATGACGAAATCTCCAACTCTCTCCGCGGGTCCTTGAGTTGCGTGAAATTTCAAGGATCGGCAAAATGCAAGAAAATATGATATGCATGATGATCTAGTGTATAACATTCCAAATTGAAAATTTGGGATGTTACAGCTTTAGTGGAAAGGAGAAAGGGGCAGCCCAAGGTGGCCGCGCGCCTCCCCCCTCCCCTAGTCCTATTAGGACTAGGAGAGGTGGCCGGCCCCCCTCTCTCTCTTTCCCCCTCGGGGAATCCTAGTCCAACTAGGATTGGGGGGAGTCCTACTCCCGGTAGGAGTAGGACTCCTCCTGCGCCCTCCTCCTGGCCGGTGGCCCCCTCCCCCTTGGCTCCTTTATATACGGAGGCAGGGGCACCTCTAGACACACAAGTTGATCATTGAGATCGTTCCTTAGCCGTGTGCGGTGCCCCCTGCCACCATATTCCACCTCGATCATATCGTTGTAGTGCTTAGGCGTAGCCCTGTGTCGGTAGAACATCAAGATCGTCACCACGCCGCCGTGCTGACGGAACTCCTCCCTGAAGCTTTGCTGGATCGGAGCCTGGGGATCGTCATCGAGCTGTACGTGTGCTAAGAACTCGGAGGCGCCGGAGTAACGGTGCTTGGATCGGTCGGATCGGGAAGAAGACGTACGACTACTTCCTCTATGTTGTGTCAACGCTTCCATTGCGATCTACAAGGGTACGTAGATCATACTCTCCTCTCGTTGCTATGCATCACCATGATCTTGCGTGTGCGTAGGAAATTTTTTGAAATTACTACGTTCCCCAACAATGTGGGTCCTTTCAAGATCATCGACAAAAGAGGTGATCTCGCCTATCAACTTGAGCTTCCATCCAACTTTGCAAATGTGCATGACGTGTTTCACGTTTCTCAACTCTGCAAGTGTTTCAAGACTCCTGACCGCACCATCAACTTCGAAGAGATTGATCTCCAAGAAGACCTGTCTTATCATAAGCACCCCGTTGCTATTCTTGAAGAAACTAAGCGCAAGACTCGCAACAAATCTATTAAATTCTTGAAAGTGAAGTGGTCACATCATTCCGACCTTGAAGCCACCTGGGAACGCGAGGACCACCTCCATTCCGAATATCCAGAGTTTTTCCAGTCCTAGATCTCGGGACGAGATCCTTTCGTAGTGGAGTGTTGTAACGCCTCGTATGTAATATGCCATATTTGTATTCCAACTCTTGCCATTTTCGGCACTAAGTTATGATTTTCCTCGTTGTTGGGTTTTTGTCTCCGTGTTGTTTTTGTCCTTGTCATGCATCTGATATCATGTCATCATGTGCATCGCATTTGCATACATGTTCGTCTCAGGCATCCGAGCATTTTCCCCGTTGTCCGTTTTGCATTCCGGCGCTCCTATGTCCTCCGGTGTCCCCTTTTACCTCTTTTCGTGTGCGGGTGTTAAACGTTCTCGGATTGGACTGATACTTGCCATGCGGCCTTGGTTTACTACCGGTAGACCACCTGTCAAGTTTCGTGCCATTTGGACTTCGTTATACTCCTACGGTTAACCGAGGAACCGAAAAGGCCTCGTGTGTGTCGCAGCCCAACACCTCTCCAAAGTGTCCCAAAGCCCAGCCAAACCCCCTCCATCATCTCGGTCGTTCGATCACGATCGCGTGGCCAAAAACCGTGCTCAATTTGGAGCCTCCTAGCTCACTCTACCTATAAAAAGGCATCTCCCCCGAAATTCTCGCAGTCCAACCCTAACCTCTCACTCTCCTCGTGCCGCCGGACAAATATCAGCCGGCCGGACGTGTCCGCCCGCGCCGCTGCCGCCACGTGGCAACACACCATTCGCACGGCCGCCTCCCTCGGCCGCTGGCCCGCCGAGGCCCGGGGCAGGCCCCCGAGGCCCAACCGCTCCTCTGCGCCGGTCACCGCCCCCGCCGCCGCCGCTTCCCTCGCCCCGCCGCGCCTCCGCCGCGGGCCGCCTCCGCGGCCATCGCCGGCGACCACCCCTGTCGGGGCCCGCTACACCGCCGCGGCCTCCTCCCCACCGGCGCCCGGCGCCTCTCCTCGCCGACCCCGTTCCCAGCCGCTTCCGGCGACTTCCGCAACTCCGGCGAGCTTCGTCGAGCTCCGGCCGCCGCAGCCACGGATTCCGGCGAGGTCTCGGTGGACCTCGATCCGCATACCCGATCTGGATATGAGATCAGGGTTGACTTTTGCCCTAGTTCCTAATAATTTTAGCATATTTCATCATGCCATAACTTTGCATCCGTGGCTCCATTTTGGGTGTGTAGCATGTCAAATTGTTCGTCTCGATGAGTACTTAATTTCATTTCATATCGCCATGTTCATTTGAGTTCATATTGATGCCCTAAATGTTGTTGCAAGAGTGTTATGCAATGTTAGTTTCAGACTCTCATCAGAATTTGGAAATTTGTCATTTTTGCCATGATTAATGTGTGCCTCCTATGAACTTGAGCCCTTCATGTGTTTTGAAGTATGCCATGCCATCGTTACAGGGGTGTATGCCATGTATTTTTTGTGATCTTTGTGGTGACTAGCACAAGCATGCAAAGTAGCTCTTGTAATGTTGCTGATTTCAGGGACTTAGAAATCTTCTAAGTCTTTGCCCTGTTAATATTTTTATACCATGTATTCTTGTTGCTACAGAGCGATCCATGCCTCTTTTGAGCATGTTCAGTAAGGATGTTTTGGAGATATTGTTATGCTCTATCCATCCATGTCTTTGTTTGCAATTATGGAGTGCTCTAGGGTGACTCAATCGTGCTCTACTTTTGCTATAAAATGTTCCTGGCAGATTGTTTACATGTTAAGCAATTTTGCCGAGGTTGTTGTAGTTGATCCGTGCATGCTATGAGAGTGTTCTTGCCATGTTTAGCTTCTATGTCATGTCTACTTGTTGGGTGTATGCTTAGTTTGTCATGCAATGCCTTGTGGTGAGTGCATCGAGCTCGTAAACATGCCTACGTGAATCTGTTTTGCCATGTTCCAGTTTTCTGCTAAGTCTGAATCTGTTAACGAAACTTGCTATGTTCACATGGTTGCCATTGTATTTTCTCATCCCTTTTGGCTTATGGTCAGTAAGGAACTTTTGTTGTATGCTTTGTGTAGTTTCATGCCATGCCTTGCTTTGCCATGATATGTTCCTGTAGCATGTTGATATCTTGCTCTAAACATTGCTTCCTGATGTTAAATTCCTGACATGTTGTTATTTTCACTAAGTCTGTAACCTGTTATCTTTTGCACTTTTGCCATGCTTGTTTGAACCTGCTATTGAGTGAATTAGGCGTAGCTTAGTGTTCATCTTTTGTCAAGCATCTTGAGTGGATCACTACCATGTGCTTTGTTGTTATGTTAGAGTGCAGTAGCTTGTTGTTCTTGATGCATTTAGATGGCCTCGTGCTGTTAATCGCAGCTTTGTGCCATTATTGTTTCTCTTGCCATTTGCAAACCGTGCATCCGTTTCTGGTGATCTTTATATCGATTTCGACCGAAATCAACTCATCTTTCCAGCGGCACTCTTGGTTTTCCAAATTGAGGCCAGGTTCAATCTTTCCTTCCCGAAACATGCATATGCATTGCATATCACATCCCGCACATCATGTCATGTTTTGCAACATGTTGCTTGCGCATTGCACCGAGGTTGATTGTCGTTCCCTTTGTGATCTTGATTTGGGTAGAGCTGGGAGACGAGTACGTGATCGAGGAACCCGTTGAGAACGTTTACGAGGATCAAGCTTATGTCAACTCGGAGAACTTTGCAGGCAAGATGACCATACCCTCGAAATCACTTCTATCTTTGCTTGCTAGATGCTTGCTCTTTTGCTATGCCTATGCTACGATACCTACCACATGCTTTACCATGCCTCCCATATTGCCATGTCAAACCTCTAACCCACCTTGTCCTAGCAAACTATTGTTTGGTTATGTTACCGCTTTGCTCAGCCCCTCTTATAGCATTGCTAGTTGCAGGTGAAGATTGGAGTTTGTTCCTTGTTGGGACATGTTTATTGTTGGGATATCACTATTATATCATGTCTATTTTAATGCATCTATATACTTGGTAAAGGGTGGAAGGCTCGGCCTTATGCCTGGTGTTTTGTTCCACTCTTGCCGCCCTAGTTTCCGTCATACCGGTGTTATGTTCCTTGATTTTGCGTTCCTTACAGGTTTGGGTTATAATGGGAACCCCTTCACAGTTTGCCTTGAATAAAACTCCTCCAGCAAGGCCCAACCTTGGTTTTACCATTCGCCACCTAGCCTCTTTTTCCCTTGGGTTCCGCGGACTCAAGGGTCATCTTTATTTTAACCCCCCCCCCCCCCCGAGCCAGTGCTCCTTTGAGTGTTGGTCCAAAATGGGCAGCCTGCGGGGCCACCTCGGGGCAACTCGAGGGTTGGTTTTACTCGTAGCTTGACCTATTCGGTGTGCCCTGAGAACGAGATATGTGCGACTCCTATCGAGATTTGTCAGCACATCGGGCGGCTTTGCTGGTTTAGTTTTACCATTGTCGAGATGTCTTGTAACCGGGATTCCGAGTCTGATCGGATTGTCTTGGGAGAAGGAATATCCTTCGTTGACCATGAGAGCTTGTGATGGGCTAAGTTGGGACTCCCCTGTAGGGTTTTGAACTTTCGAAAGTCGTGCCCGCGGTTATGGGCAGATGGGAATTTGTTAATGTCTGGTTGTAGAAAACCTGAAACTAAACTTAATTAAAATGAATCAACAGAGTGTGTGGCCGTGATGGTCTCTTTTCGGTGGAGTCCGAGAGGAGAACACGGTCTCGTGTTATGTTTGAACGTAGGTTGTTCTAGGATCACTTCTTGATCATAGTTTATCGATTGTGCCTTTGCCTTCTCTTCTCGCTCTCATTTGCGTATGTTAGCCACCATACATGCTAGTGCTTTCTGCAGCTCCACCTCATACCTTTTACCTACCTATAAGCTTAAATAGTCTTGATCGCAAGGGTGTGAGATTACTGAGTCCCCGTGACTCGCAGATTACTTCCAAAACTAGATGCAGGGACCGATGATGCCATTCCAGGAGATTCGACTAAGCTCAAGTGGGAGTTTGATGAGGACTCAGGACGATACTACGTTTCCTTTCCAGACGATCAGCAGTGGACCCCAGTTGGGACGATCGGGGACATTATGCATTTGGGGTTGTCTTTATTTTGGTTCTGTAGTCGGACCTTGATTGTATCTAGATGATTGTAATGATATATTTATGCTATTGTGTGAAGTGGCGATTGTAAGCCAACTATGTACCTCTTTTCTTATTCAGTACATGGGATGTGTAAAGATTACCCCTCTTGCGACATTGCCTACAATGCGTTTATGCCTCTAAGTCGTGTTCCGACATGTGGGAGATATAGCCGCATCATGGGTGTTACAGATTTTATGAGCAAACAACTTGTGGGAACAAGAATCAACTTGCATAGGAAGGTAAAACAAGGATAACTTCAAGATTTTCAACACATAGAGAGGAAACTTGATATTATTGCAACTCCTACAAGCATATATTCCTCCCTCATAATAATTTTCAGTAGCATCATGAGTGAAATCAACAATATAACCATCACATAAAGCATTCTTTTCATGATCTACAAGTATGCAAAGTTGACACTCTTCCAAAATAGTGGGATTAACATTAACTAAAGTCATGACCTCTCCAAACCCACTTACATAATTATGACAATAAGATTCAACACCTTCCAAAATAGTGGGATCATTACTTCCTAAAGTTGACACTCTTCCAAACCCACTTTCATCAATATAATCATCATAAATAGGAGGCATGCTATCATCAAAATAAATTTTCTCATCAAAACTTGGCGGACAAAAAATATCATCTTCATCAAACATAGCATCCCCAAGCCTGTGGCTTTGCATATCATTAGCATCATGGATATTCAAAGAATTCATACTAACAACATTGCAATCATGTTCATCATTCAAATATTTAGTGCCAAATATTCTAATGCATTCTTCTTCTAGCACTTGAGCACAATTATCGGAATCCTTATTCTCATGAAGCATATGAGGTATCCTCAATTCCATTTTTTATAATGTTCTTTTATAAACTAAACTAGTGATAAAATAAGAAACAAAAAGATTCGATTGCAAGATATAAAGATATACCTTCAAGCGCTGACCTCCCCGGCAATGGCGCCAGAAAAGAGCTTGATGCCTACTACACAACCTTCTTCTTGTAGACGTTATTGGGCCTCCAAGTGCAGAGGTTTGTAGGACAGTAGAAAATTTCCCTCAAGTGGATGACTTAAGGTTTATCAATCCGTGGGAGGCATAGGATGAAGATGGTCTCTCTCAAGCAACCCTGCAACCAAATAACAAAGAGTCTCTTGTGCCCCAACACACCCAATACAATGGTAAATTGTATAGGTGCACTAGTTCGGCGAAGAGATGGTGATACAAGTGCAATATGGATAGTAGATAAAGGTTTTTGTAATCTGAAAATATAAAAACAGCAAGGTAGCAAGTGTTAAAAGTGAGCACAAATGGTATTGCAATGCTAGGAAACCAGGCCTAGCGTTCATACTTTCACTAGTGCAAGTTCTCTCAACAATAATAACATAATTGGATCATATAACAATCCCTCAACATGCAACAAAGAGTCACTCCAAAGTCACTAATAGTGGAGAACAAACGAAGAGATTATGGTAGGGTACGAAACCACCTCAAAGTTATCCTTTCTGATAGATCTATTCAAGAGTTCGTAGTAAAATAACACAAAGCTATTCTTTCCGTTCAATCTATCATAGAGTTCGTACTAGAATAACACCTTAAGGCACAAATCAACCAAAACCCTAATGTCACCTAGATACTCCAATGTCACCTCAAGTATCTATGGGTATGATTATATGATATGCATCACACAATCTCAGATTCATCTATTCAACCAACACAAAGAACTTCAAACAGTGCCCCGAAGTTTCTACTGGAGAGTCAAGACGAAAACATGTGCCAACCCCTATGCATAAGTTCACGTGGTCACGGAACTCGCAAGTTGATCACCAAAACATACATCAAGTGGATCACGTGATATCACATTGTCACCACAGATAAGCACATGCAAGACATACATCAAGTGTTCTCAAATCCTTAAAGACTCAATCTGATAAGATAACTTCAAAGGGAAAACTCAATTCATCACAAGAGAGTAGAGGGGGAGAAACATCATAAGATCCAAATATAATAGCAAAGCTCGTGATACATCAAGATCGTACCACCTCAAGAACACGGGAGGGAGATCAAACACATGGCTACTGGTACATACCCTCAGCCCCGATGGAGAACTACTCCCTCCTCGTCATGGAGAGCGTCGGGATGATGAAGATGGCCACCGGAGAGGGATTCCCCCATCTGGCAGGGTGCCGGAACAGGTCTAGATTGGTTTTCAGTGGCTACAGAGGCTTCTGGCGGCGGAACTCCCGATCTAGGTTATTTTTTTGGAGGTTTCTGTATTTATAGGAATTTTTGGCGTCGGTCTCACGTCAAGGAGGTGCCCGAGTCGTCCATGAGGTAGGCCCACGTGCCCAGGGGTGGGCGCGCCCCCCACCCTCGTGGACAGCCCGGGACTCTTCTGGCCCAACTCTTTTACTCCGGGGCCTTCTTTTGGTCCATAAAAAATCGTCAAAAATTGGCATGTCAATTGGACTCCGTTTGGTATTCCTTTTCTGTAAAACTCAAAAACAAGGAAAAACAGAAACTGGCACTGGGCTCTAGGTTAATAGGTTAGTCCAAAAAATCATATAAAATAGCATATAAATGCATATAAAACATCCAATGTTGATAATAGACGGGATCTGGTGGCCTCAGAATAGTGAGAACCAGCAGTAGTGTTGGGCCATCAAATCCGGTGGAAGCTCATCTTGGGGCGGCAGCAGAGATAGCCACGCTGATTCGGTCGGTTCCTCTCTTGCAAGTTGCAACTCCAGCCAGTTCCTCTCCTCCTCTCGTTCTCATGTTTTATGTATTCATGTTCAGGTTGCACGAACTATTTGCAGCTCACACGGGAGCCGACCTCGAGTTTGACTAGAGCCAGAGGTGTTGGACTGCGCAAGGTCCGCACCCCCGCATCAACAACCTGGACATCCGTCTCCGGCGTCATGGACGAGCTGCAGCTGGACGACCAGAATCTTGTCTTCCTCTATAATGAGCTAGATGATGTCAAATGACTGCCAATGGTGGCCTCATCGCTGGTGCCATCTTGGTAAGGATTTTTTGATGTGCACAGCTAGCGTACATTCACTTGTAGAGGTATGTGTGAATGTCACTTATGATTTTTGTCCTCTAAACTCATAAAATATTACTAGAATGTACGGCCATTTTGTTTGCTCAGGTTTGGCATTGTGCATGTGTTCTCCGTACTTAGATTTGTAAGAGCATTCACATTTACGGGCCTTCCTTTTTTAGTCTTGGAGATGCACACTAGGAGATTGCTTGATTTAACTACATATGAATAAAACTAAACGTCAGGATCAGCTTGCTAAACGTAAATGTCATATCAAACAGAAGTACATTAGCATTTGTGCTGTATTTTTTAGCCACTATCAAATTATTTATGAAGCCTGCAACTATTGTATAATATAACATTATCTATGATTTAGTTGCGGGAAATCCTAGACCTGTAGACACATGCGTTGAAACCTACATGGTAATGTCAACTATTCTATATAACATACTCCCTCTGTTCACTTTTATAAGACCTTGAAGACATTTCAGACAATGTACAAAACAACTCATTTGAAGTTGTCTGAAATGACTTACAAAAGTGAACGGAGGGAGTAGTTAAACAGTGCTTTGACTATCAGAAATGTACTTCAAACATCCATACTATAGTAAGGGAGCTTGTGCTTAGGTGCCAGTTTTCTTGTGGCACTAAGAGTATAGGGTTCCAGTTCACATTATGTATTCCTGCTAGGGATGGCATTTGTTTCATTTACCTCTTTTATTATCTGCTTTTTCATGTGACATCTTGCTCCCATACATTCAATTACTTTGCATGCTAGATATCAATATTTTGCTACTTCAGTTTATATTCGCTTAGTTATGTCAACATGTCGAATAGAAGGATATAAATGTAGTAATGTTCCTTTTTTCTTTCCATGTATTAATTTTGAGATGCTACTCGTCTTACATGTTTCAACTTTTCCATTCATTTCCTAATTTGACAACTACTCTTACCAATTCTTAGCGAGAGGGAAGCAACATTGGAGGCAGTCCGAACCGTGAGAATGATCATGATGCTAATGAGAACATGGATGATATCTACAGCACGAGGAGATGATACATATAGCGATAAACGTTTTAACCCATATAGTGATGAGCATTATGATCACTATAGAGATGATGGTGACGAGTCGAATGAGCTGCATAGTCGTGCAACAAAGTGAAGTTCCGAAATTTATGACAATTTAGGTTATGCAAACAGTTCGGACCATTGTATGGAGTATTTTGTTTGGCATTATGATCTATGTATTCTAGATGAAAGATATTAGGCTTTTCATGATATATGTGTATGCACTTGGTCACAAGTCTTGGTAAATATAATACATGTTATTTGGTCATGTGTCTTTGTGTATGTATTAGAAATGCCAACAATTAAAAATATTCTCATGCTGAATCACACTTTTATGTTATGCAACACCACTTGGTGAAAGCAATTCGTGAGAGGTTAATAATAGCCGGTGACCGGGATTTAGATTGTCGATGATTTCCTAATTTGACGATGTTGTTGAATTCCCGAAGGGGTGTATCCACCATTAGTAATCATATTAACCAACGGTTTGACATTCCTCTTGGTCATTAATTATCCCGATGGGTCAAATAAACCGTTGGCTATTACAAAAAGCAACAGGAAGCAAGCACCACCGGAAATTAAATAACCGACGGGGGACCTTCGGCTATGAGTTTCATCATGTAATGTGAGTAGGGTGTTGGCCAAAACATGGTCGACAGCTCACCGTCGACTTTATAACCGTTGGCCATGCAATTATCCGACGGTACCGTTAGTTATTAGTGCAATGGCCGATGAAGAATAGCCGACGGGAGATGGCCGACGGTGTACTGTCGGTTATAACTTTACCCGACGGTGAGCTTAAATAATCGAGGGTAATTGCACCCTCGGTTATAATGGGATATCTAGTAGTGATGTCAATTGGACTCCGTTTGATATTCCTTTTCTGTAAAACTCAAAAACAAGGAAAAACAGAAACTGGCACTGGGCTCTAGGTTAATAGGTTAGTCCCAAAAATCATATAAAATAGCATATAAATGCATATAAAACATCCAAGGTTGATAATATAATAGCATGGAACACTCAAAAATTATAGATACGTTGGAGACGTATCACTGATCATGCTACTATTAAATATCTTATGGAAAAGAAAGATGCTAAACCTAGACTTATTACATGGGTTCTCCTACTACAAGAATTTGATTTGCATATTATTGATAGAAAAGGAGCTGAGAACCCCGTTACGGACAACTTGTCTAAGTTAGAGAATGTTCTTGATGACCCACTACCTATTGATGATAGCTTTCCTGTTGAACAAATAGCTATCATAAATGCTTCTCGTACTGCTCCATGGTATGCTGATTATGCCAATTACATTGTTGCTAAATTTATACCACCTAGTTTCTCATACCAGCAAAAGAAAAAAGTTTTTCTATGATTTAAGACATTACTTCTGGGATGACCCACACCTTTATAAAGGAGTAGATGGTGTTATTAGACATTGTGTACCTGAGCATGAACAGGAACAGATCCTACGCAAGTGTCAGTCCGAGGCTTACGGAGGACACCATACTGGAGATAGAACTGCACATAAGGTATTGCAATCTGGTTTTTATTGGCCTACTCTCTTCAAAGATGCCCGTAAGTTTGTCTTGTCTTGTGATGAATGTCAAAGAATTGGTAATATTAGTAGACATCAAGAAATGCCTATGAATTATTCACTTGTTATTGAACCATTTGATGTTTGCGGCTATGATTATGTGGGACTGTTTCCTTCCTCTAATGGGTATACACATATTTTAGTTGATGTTGATTACGTTACTAAGTGGGTAGAAGCTATTCCAACTAGTAGTGCTGATCATAACACCTCTATTAAGATGCTTAAATAAGTTATTTTTCCGAGGTTTAGAGTCCCTAGATACTTAATGACTGATGGTGGCTCACATTTTATTCATGGTGCTCTTCATAAAATGCTTGCTAAGTATGATGTTAATCATAGAATTGCATCCCCATATCATCCACGGTCTAGTGGTCAAGTAGAACTGAGCAATAGAGAGCTTAAATTAATTTTGCGAAAGACTGTTAATATATCTAGAAAGAATTGGTCCAAAAAACTTGATGATGCATTATGGGCCTATAGAACTGTATATAAAAATCCTATGGGTATGTCTCCATATAAAATGGTTTATGGAAAAGCATGTCACTTACCTCTCGAACTAGAACATAAGGCATATTGGGCCATTAAAGAGCTCAATTATGATTTCAAACTTGCCGGTGAGAAGAGACTATTTGACATTAGCTCACTTGATGAGTGGAGAACCCAGGCCTATGAGAATGCCAAACTGTTTAAAGAAAAAGTTAAAAGATGGCATGACAAAAGGATACAAAAACGTGAGTTTAATGAGGGTGATTACGTATTGTTATAAACTCTCGTTTAAGATTTTTTGCAGGAAAACTCCTCTCTAAATGGGAAGGTCCTTACGTTATCGAGGAGGTCTATCGTTCCGGTGCCATAAAAATCAACAACTTCGAAGGCACAAATCCGAGGGTGGTGAACGGTCAAAGAATCAAACATTATATCTCAGGTAATCCTATAAATATTGAAACTAATGTTATTGAAATCATAACCTCGGAGGAGTATATAAGGGACACCTTCCAGAACGTTTCAGCCTATGAAAAGGAAGAGGTATGTGGTACGGTAAGTTAACCAACTCCAAAACAGTTCTAATAGCAATTTTCCTCCGTTTTGGAATATTTAAGAAAATAGAAAAATAAGAAGCAGTCCGAAAAGGACACGAGGCGTCCACGAGGGTGGAGGGCGCGCCTTACCCCCTGGGCGTGGCCCCTGCCTCATGGGCACCTCGTGTGCCCTCGGGACTCTGTTTCTTGCATGATACTTCTTTTGGTCGGTAAAAATTCATTATATAATCTCTCGAAGGTGTTGACCGCCGTACCACACAAATATACTCTGTTTTTGTTTTGAGCTCTTTCTGTTGTAGATTTAGATCAAGATGTCTTCTCAAGAGTCAATTGGGGAGAGCCGGGTATCCCACCCGACACTGGGACCAGGAGCAAACAGTGATGATGACCACTTTGGGCCATCAACGGAGGAAGAGATGGAGGCCGAATTGAAAAGGATAGATGCCATGGAAGAGGATCAACAAGTTACTTCTCGTTTCCGAGCCGGATTCACGATGTGGGAACTACAGAGCTCAGGTATTCCAAACTCAGTCATCCCTTCCAATGTTAGATTTCTTTCTTATGAAAATATGAAAAAGAGTGTTACTTGTTCCCCCACAGCTATGCAACATCCATGGGTGAAAGGAGCTTTAGCCGTCACGGCCAAGCTCCGTAAGGAAATAATGGACCTCAAGCAGCAAGTCAATAATCTCGAGGAAGAGAATCGTATCCTGAGGGGCATCATCGCCAAGAATATCACGTCACCACCTCCGAAGAAAGAGACATAAATACATGGGTATGGGCACTCCCCTTGGCAACTGCCAAGATTGGGGGAGTGCCCCGGTATCGTATCACCATCACACTTTAATCTTTACCGTTTTTCTTAGTTCAATCCTTTTCGTAATATCTTGATCTAGTAGAATAAAGTTTTAGTATGATTTAGTTTTGAGTTTTGCTTTATGATCCTTCTATGTAATTGAGTCCGTGAGCTATATATAACAAAGAGTAGTTTTGAGTCAAGGGCTTGGTTATCTTGCTATGGTCTTGAGGGAATAAAAGTAAGAATGAAAAGAAATAAAGAGATATATGGATCTTATGGAGAGTAATGACGGATACGTCTCCAACGTATCTATAATTTTTTATTGTTCCATGCTATTATATTATCTGTTTTGGATGTTTAATGGGCTTTACTATGCACTTTTATGTTATTTTTGGGACTAACCTATTAACCGAAAGCCCAGTGCAAATTGCTTTTTTTGCCTATTCCAGTGTTTCGCAGAAAAGGAATATCAAACGGAACGAAACCTTCGCGAGGATCTTTTTTGGAACAGATGCAATCCAGGAGACTTGGAGTGGACGTCAAGGAAGCAACGAGGAAGCCACGAGGAAGGAGGGCACGCGCAGGGGGGCCAGGCGCGCCCCCACCCTCGTGGGACCCTCGCAGCTCCACCGACCTACTTCTTTTGCCTATATATACTCTTATACCCTGAAACCATCGGGGAGAGCCACGAAACACCTTTTCCACCGCCGCAACCTTCTGTACCCGTGAGATCCCATCTTGGGGCCTTCTCCGGCGCTCTGCCGGAGGGGGATTCGATCATGGAGGGCTTCTACATCAACACCATAGCCTCCCCGATGATGTGTGAGTAGTTTACCACAGACCTTCGGGTCCATAGTTATTAGCTAGATGGCTTCTTCTCTCTCTTTGGATCTCAATACAAAGTTCTCCTCGATCTTCTTGGACATCTATTCGATGTAATTCTTTTTGCGGTCTGTTTGTCGAGATTCGGTGAATTGTGGATTTATGATCATGATTATCTATGAACAATATTTGATTCTTCTCTGAATTCTTATATGCATGATTTAATATCTTTGCAAGTCTCTTCGAATTATCAGTTTGGTTTGGCCTACTAGATTGATCTTTCTTGCAATGGGAGAAGTGCTTAGCTTTGGGTCAATCTTGCGGTGTCCTTTCCCAGTGACAGCAGGGGCAGCAAGGCACGCATTGTATTGTTGCCATCGAGGGTAAAAAGATGGGGTTTATATCATATTGCTTGAGTTTATCCCTCTACATCATGTCATCTTGCCGAATGCATTACTTTGTTCTTATGAACTTAATACTCTAGATGCATGCTGGATAGCGGTCGATGTGTGGAGTAATAGTAGTAGATGCAGAATCATTTCGGTCTACTTGTCACGGACGTGATGCCTATGTTTATGATCATGCCTAGATATTCTCATAACTATGCGCTTTTCTATCAATTGCTCGACAATAATTTGTTCACCCACCGTAATATTTTCTATCTTGAGAGAAGCCACTAGTGAAACCTATGACCCCCGGGTCTATTTTACATCATATTAGTCTCCCGTCAACTAGCTATCTCTGTCGCCATTTACTTTGCAATCTTTACTTTCCAATCTATACAACAAAAATACCAAAAATATTGATCTTATTATCTATATCGGATCTCACTTTTGCAAATGGCCGTGAAGGGATTGACAACCCCTTTATCGCGTTGGTTGCAAGGCTCTTGATTGTTTGTGCAGGTACTAGGCGACTTGCCTGTAGTCTCCTACTAGATTGATACCTTGGTTCTCAAAAACTGAGGTAAATACTTACGCTACTTTGCTGCATCACCCTTTCCTCTTCAAGGGAAAACCAACACATGCTCAAGAGGTAGCAAGAAGGATTTCTGGCGCCGTTGCCGGGGAGATCTACGCCAAGTCAAGACACACCAAGTACCCATCACAAATTCTTATCCCTCGCATTACATTATTTGCCATTTGCCTCTCGTTTTCCTCTCCCCCACTTCACCTTTGCCGTTTTATTCGCCCTTTTTCCGTTCGCCTCTTTTTGCTTGCTTCTTGTTTGCTCGTGTGTTAGACCATTTGTTTCGCCCTCATGGCGAATCCTTTATCTCTCCCTTTGTCCCCCGAGTTTGAAGTTCTTCATTTTAAACAAAGGGAGGGAGAAAATCTAAAATATGCTTGGTATAGAATTTGCAATGCTCAGAATAGATCCACTAGGAAGCAATATACTTCTATTCTTCTTCGCAATTTTTATGTAGCCATCACTCCTTGGAACAGATATATTCTTGATACCATTACTAGAGGAAACTTCTTGGGTAGCCATACTTTTGATTCTTATAATGCTATGATAGATTTGTTTGGCCCACCACCTCTTTTGGTTAATGGAACTATTTTAACTTTGGAACATGTGATGCAAAGGCTTGAAATTATCGAAAATAAAGTTGCCACTGTAAAGTTGATCGAGAATTTGGATAAAAAGATCCATAATGAAATTACTCAATATGGATCTAAGGTAGGAGTTACTCAGAAATTTTTTTGAGAGAAAGAACCCATAGTTAATGAAAAGATTGGTCAAGATTCTACTAGAATTGATAAACTTGAGGATATTATTACCAACTTAGGGTATGCCTTTTCTGCCGTAAGAAACACTTCAAACCCTCCAACTACCAAAGTTGCCAAGTTTATGTATGTTCCTAAAAATAAGGGTGAATCTTATAGTAAGGAAAATGCGAATCTCAAATCAATAAGTGTTCACCCCAACTTTTTCACTATCATTAAGGAACCTTTTACTACAAATGAATTTTTTGATTTCTTGCCTAGGAGTTTGATCATTAATAAAAATAAGGAAACTCCTAAGGGTTATAAGTGTTCAATTGAAGAATTGCCTACCAAAGATGATGATACCTAGATCTATTCTTGTTTTTATGCCTAGCTAGGGGCGTTAAACGATAACGCTTGTTGGGAGGCAACCCAATTTTATTTTTGTTTCTTGTTTTTTGTTCCTGTTTAGAAATAAATAATTCATCATGCTACTGCTATGATTGTGTTTTTTGTGTTTTAATTAGTGTTTTTTCCAAGTAAAGCCTTTAGGATTTTCTTGGATGATTGTTGTTTGATCTTGCTGAAAAAAACAGAAAATATGTGCTCACGAGAATAATTTTCATTTTTTAGCAGAGAGCGATAAAATGCTAATTCCAACTGAAGCAGATAAATATACAAATTATTTAGGACGTCCTAATTTCTCAGGATTTTTGGATTTACATAAGTATTCAAAACCTACAGATTACTACAGACTGTTCTGTTTTTGACAGATTCTGTTTTTCGTGTGTTGTTTGCTTATTTTGATGAATCTATGGCTAGTATCGGGGGGTATGAACCATAGAGAAGTTGGAATACAGTAGGTTTAACATTAATATAAATAAAAAATGAGTTAATTACAGTACCTTAAAGTGGTGATTTGTTTTCTTATACTAACGGAGCCATGAGATTTTCTGTTGAGTTTTGTGTTGTGAAGTTTTCAAGTTTTGGGGTAAAGATTTGATGGATTTGGGAATAAGGAGTGGCAAGAGCCTAAGATTGGGGATTCCCAAGGCACCCCAAGGTAAAATTCAAGGACAACCAACAGCCTAAGCTTGGGGATGCCCCAGAAGGCATCCCCTCTTTCGTCTTCGTCCATCGGTAACTTTACTTGAGGCTATATTTTTATTCACCACATGATATGTGTTTTGCTTGGAGCGTCTTGTATGATTTGAGCCTTTGATTTTTTTATTTTACCACAATCATCCTTGCTGTACACACCTTTTGGAGAGACACACATGAATCGGAATTTATTAGAATACTCTTTGCGCTTCACTTATATCTTTTGAGCTAGATAATTTTGCTCTAGTGCTTCACTTATATCTTTTAGAGCACGGTGGTGGTTTTCTTTTATAGAAAGTATTAATCTCTCATGCTTCACTTATATTATTTTGAGAGTCCTTTAGAAAAGCATGAGAGTCCACCATATCTACCTATGGATTGAGTAAGATCCTTCTAGTAAGTTGTCATTGTTGCAAGCAATAAAAATTGCTCTCTAAATATGTATGACTTATTAGTGTGGAGAAAATAAGCTTTATACGATCTTGTGATGTGGAAGAAATAAAAGCGACGAACTACATAATAAAGGTCCATATCACAAGTGGCAATATATAAAGTGACATTCTTTTGCATTAAGATTTCGTGGATCCATCCATAAAAACACATGAGAACCTCTACTTCCCTCTGCGAAGGGCCTATCTTTTATTCTTGTCTTATACTTCATACAAGAGTCATGGTGATCTTCACTTTTCCTTTTTACATTTTATCCTTTGGCGAGCACTGTGTGTTGGAAAGATCCTGATATATATATATATATATATATATATATATATATATATATATATACTTGGATGTGAGTTTTTATGAACTATTATTGTTGACATTACCCTTGAGGTAAAAGGTTGGGAGGCAAAACTATAAGCCCATATCTTTCTCTGTATCTGATTAAAACTTCATACCCATAAGTATTGCATAAGTGTTAGAAATTGTGAAAGACTAAATGATAGTTGAGTATGTGGACTTGCTGAAAAGCTCTTATATTGACTCTTTCCGATGTTATGATAAATTGCAATTGCTTCAATGACTGAGGTTATAGTTTGTTAGTTTTCAATGAAGTTTCTGATTCATACTTGAAATTGTGAATGAATTGTTACTTTAGCATAAGAAATCATATGACAATATATATGTGTATGTTACTGTTATAAGAATGGTCATGATGCCCTCTGATACGTCCATTTTGCATCATGCTTTTATATCGATATTTATTGCATTATGGACTGTTATTACACATTATGTCACAATACTTATGCCTATTCTCTCTTATTTTACAAGGTTTCCATAAAGAGGGAGAAAGCTGTCAGCTAGGATTCTGGGCTGTAAAAGGAGCAAATATTAGAGACCTATTCTGCACAGCTCCAAAAGTCCTGAAACTTCACGGAAGACGTTTTCCGAATATGTAAAAAATACTGCGAGCAAGAAGTTCACCACACTACAAAAAAATACACTTCCGTGATGATACGTGTTTGTCACAGTAGGTCGCTTTTTTGTCATGCATGTACATCCATGACAAATTTATGACAGAATCAAGATAGTCATACCTGTGCTGTCGTAGAAGTGTTCCATGACATTACCAAAATTATCATCACGGAAGTGTCCACTTCCATGATGATAAATCACGTGCCATAGAAGTGCTTTCGTCAAGGGTGACCGACACGTGGCATCCACCGTAACAGAACGCCCTTAAGCTATCGGGGTGGGTTTTGGATCCGATAACCCGTTAACAGCCCGACCAATGGGAAATTTCCACGTGTAAAATTCTTATTGGCCGGACGAAACACGTGTCAGCTCGTCAGTGGGTCAGATAGGCGCCTATGATACATCGACACGTGGCACGGCCCAACAGAGGCCCATTCCTGTGAAAAGGCCGGCCCGTTTGACTTGGTCAAAAGGTGGCGGGCCGGCCGATGGAAAGCATGTTAATGGCCTGTTCGCATATAGCCCATTTACAGCCCGCTAACCCAAGGCCCGTTACGCCCTATCCGAATTAGGCCCAGTAGCGTCATTTG
This sequence comes from Triticum monococcum, assembly GCA_034509565.1. Lineage (NCBI taxonomy): Eukaryota > Viridiplantae > Streptophyta > Magnoliopsida > Poales > Poaceae > Triticum > Triticum monococcum. The sequence continues at coordinate 151,425,054 of CM067843.1, read as the reverse complement.
GGCCATCCAATATGATTCCAGCCCGTTTTCACTTTTGGCCCATGTATGGCCCATGACGTCTTTCGGCCCATATGAGGCCCTATGTAACTCTTGGCCTATTAACGGCCCGTGGTGAAACTGGCCCATGATGAACAGTGTATCACTTTACAGCCATTAACGGCCCGTGGTGAAACTGGCCCGTAATGAACAGTGTATCACTTTATACCCATTAATGTCCTGTTATTCCGTTGGGCCATTTCCAGCCCATGTTATCTTTCGGCCTTCTCAGAGCCCATTTATTCTTGGGCTCATTTCCAGCATTCATTTACTTATGGCCCGTTACTGCTTGTGGGCCAAATTCAGCCCGTGGTTACAGTCGGCCCGTTTGTGGTCCGTTAAAACATTGGGCCGTTTTCATAGCGTCATCAAATATGGCCTATTAACGATGGCCCGTTACGGTCGGCTCATGAACGGATGATTCCAACTCTAGCCCGTTTACGGCCATAATGTGGCCTGTTATTGGCCCATGTTTGGCCAATCGATCATACGGCCCGTATAAGGCCCATTGATGATACAGCCCGTAGAAGGCCCATTGTTTCTACGGCCCGTAGAAGGCCTACTGTTTCTACGGCCCGTAGAAGGCCCACTGTTTCTACGGCCCGTAGGAGGCCCAGTGTCACTACAGTAAATATTAGCCCATGGTTATTGTGGCCTAGTTTTAAAAAATAGGTTATTGCAGCCACTAGTTAACCGCGGAAAAAGAACTGCAATGACTACAAGCAAACAAATAAACAAGACAACAAGGAAATAAATAAGCAAGCAACTAACGCTAGGCTATCACGGCTATTACACATATTACATCCACTGGGCATCAAAGTTCGCCACCAGTGCAAATATAGGGAACAAAGCAGCATATCATATACACTGGCCGTCAATATTGGCCACCAGTGCAAATAAACGCGGCAGCAAAACAAGAGCATAACTGAAACAACTTCAAATGAGCTCAAGAAATGTTATCCTGGGTATCCACCATGCTGGCAATAAGCTTAGCAAGCTGATTAGCTTTGTCCTGTTTGGCGCTAAAATCCTCCAACGCTTGCTGTTGCACCAAAAAGTATGCATCTGAATGCTCCAGGGACTTCTGTAGTCCTTCCGCTTCTTGTCACAGCACAACTGATCGATGTCTTTCAGCTTGTAGTTGAGACTCAAGAAACCGAACTAATTCAGACAGTGAGTTTGAATAGCTTGTGCAAGCGGTAGTGGCCAGTAACTCCAACACTAAACCAAGATAGGATGTGTCACTACCCTGAACCTTATCTGCATTACTTCCTTTACCGTTGCTTAATAAGGCACTCTTCCCCAATATTCTGTCAGCATTCTAAAAGAAGAAACAAGCAGACACATAACAAGTTTAGCATGTACTAGTATATGAAACTCATTTAGGTGAACCAGTTCATTAGTAAGGTGGACAGGATTAAACTACCAAGTATTCTATTGCCAAGTACTAGTACATAATAAAAGCATCAAACAAACATATATCTATGTACTATGGTAGCAATGGAATCTTAAATTAGAACAGTTGTTCTTCAAGTTTAGGCACTTGTTCTACATGAACAGAGTACAGTAAGACACAAGAATATAATACTTAAAAATAGAAAATGAGCTCATAGACCTTACCACATTCTTGGTTCGGGACTAGTACAGAACAAGGCGTTCCCCGTCATCGTCCAGTAAATGTGTCTCAGGAGAACGTAAGGGAATTTTATGAGTTTCTTTGCCGGTGAAGTACGTTTTCTTCAGGTAATTCCGATACTGTCACCAAGCATTCTTGAAGATAGCAGAGGTATTAGCACAGGTTACCTCATCCTGAGTTTCCAAATTGGTCCTTCTCTATAGAGAAAAATGGGAAAATTTGTTGTATTATAACCATCATGGAGGTAGGATGTATGGGACGAAGCAAAGTAATTGCCATGAATAACATTACTTACACATAACTCCTGGACAAACACCTGCAACTGGCATTTTCCTTCATCTTTAGTATAATATTTCCAAGATGGGAAGATACGCACATACGATTTAACAACATCAAATGCGATAGATGCTAAACTTCGACTAGCTGGTTGTGCTTCCTCCACAGGAATAGGTGTACTAACTGGTGGAGTTGGGGTTCGCCGTGATAGTACTGGCCCTTTGGGCACTGGAGCTGCCTTACTAACTACTCTTGTTTGGGAGCTCTGTGGAGGAGATGGTGCTGTGTCAACAGGACCTGGGTTACTATCGGCTGGGGCTGGGGTTAGATTGGGTGAAGCTGGTTCTCTGTCCATCGTAGTAGGGGTACAATCTGCGAGAGTTTGGGTTATGTGTGGTAGGGCTGGTTCTTGTGCATGTACAACCGGGGTGCTATCTCCACCAAGAGGTAGCACTGTTTTATTTGAAGACCGTGTTTTTAGTTCGCTAGATACTGGCATCACCCGCTCCAATTCAAATGGCTGATAAACAGGAAACATAGTTGAATGTACAGACATTGTATGAGAGACAGATGCAATAGATAGTGTGGAAAAAAGAGGGCATGAAATAGTTGACATGTATATTGTTTAACTAAAACGGATAGCATGACATAATTTCACATATATGATGTCTATCTAAACTGATAGCATAGCATAACATAATTCAAAGATATGATGAATAACTAAATAGGATCACATGACATAATTCACCGACATGTTATCTAAGTAATCAGGATCGCATCATTTAATTCACATATGTGATTTATATGCTAAACAGAGGGCATTCGATATGATGTCTGAACTAAGAACATGGTGTTGAATATTGTGTATATGATGTCTAAACTATGCAATGCAAGACACTCTATGCATGATATGAGCAGTATAACCGTGCCAAGTTAGAGCATACACCTCAGTGGGGGAATAGGACTAGTCATCTGTCTCTGAATCCATCTCTGAGGAGCTATCAGGACCCAACAAGAGATCTGCTTCGACAGGTAGCACTGTCTGCCCTGAAGGCCTTGTTTTCACTCCAGATTTTTCCATCTCCCACCCAAATGGTTGATTCACAGGAAGAGTAGTTTAATGTACAAACATTGTCGACAAATGGAAATGTAATGAAGAAAAGGATGGGCAAGATATCATTCAAATATATGATGCCTGGTTAAACAGGATGGCATTGCACATTTCACATATATTATGGCTGGCTAAAAGACATGAGACTGCATAATTCCCATATATGATATAGAAACTAAACAGGTGGCATTACAGAACATGTCTAAACTAAGCAGATGACATATATGATGTCAAAAGTAGGCACTTCAAGGCAACATATGCATGATATGACTAACATCATCATGCGAAGGTAGAGCAAACACCTTGGGGGTAAATAGGAGTGGTCAGCGGCGTCCGAATCCGCCTCAGAACAGATATCTTCCTCTGGATTACAATCTGGAGAGGGTGGGGAGGGTTTGCCATTGAACCCACCATGGAGCGATGTCTGCATGACATTGTATTGCCGCGCAAAACTCTTCTCTTTTTCTCTACATGTTCAGCATGACTATGTACAATATCTGACATGCATACGAAAAAAATATGGTGAGATTATGTAAGGAGAACATGCAGAAATTTAGAGTGATGGTAACAACCAGTGGATCGATGTTTTTCCGTTGAACCAAAGTAGCCCTAATGGATCGACGTGAATGTATAGTAATAAGTGATGCAACAAGTGTACAACCTCTTTGCCGTAGCCGTGTCGACCTCAACATCATTGGGTTGGTCGCTGAAGCAGTTGAGGCAGAGGTGGCCGTCGGAGGTGTGGAGGAAGATCTAAGGAATTTGTAGATGGCGTCCAGGGCACTGCTCTGTTGTGATGGATCGTTCTGTCGTTGGAGCAGCTCCGGTGAGCCGTAAGACATCAAGGCTAAAGCAGCACAAGACAGACATCGTCAATCTCAAGTGGGATTCTAATAGCATCTCCAATAGATGACGTAAAATGGATGTAAAATTAACATCACCAAAAACCACCTGACTACAACAGATGAGGTAAAACTGTTGACTCTGAACTTAACTATCGAAACTGAAATTTACTGTGGAATCTGAATGCTACTGTCGAAACTGAACGCAATGGTAGCAGAGAGGCACTTGACATGTAGTTTAGGGAGGGCCTGCAGTTCATCTTCAACCTGCACCCCCCTGAGCCGCCAGCCACCACCGGCCGAACCGCCAGCCCAAGCGCCGCCTCGCCGCCCCGAAACAACTCGCCACCGCCGCCCCGGCTAGCCCTCTAGGCCACCCGCCCCCACCCTGAACCCTAAGATAGATAGTGGGGTACCTCTCCGGCGAGCCCCCGTCCCCGCTGCGGGTGGTTCTTCCTTAACTCCGGCGAGCCCCCCCAACCCCTGAAAATCGACTGACCCAAAAGTTGATTCAGTCGACTGAAGTGTGGCTTAATTGGAGCAGAGCAGCAGCACGAGCGAGGGGAAGAGCAGCAGCAGCAGCTGGGCGAGCGAGCGATCGAGCGAGAGCGGGAGCAGTAGTAGCAGCAGATCCGGCTGGTATGGACGCCGCCGCCGAAGGGGCCTCGCACTAGGGGAGAGCCGCCGTGGAGATGTCGCCTGCGGCGTCGGCTTCAAGGTAGCCTCTCCATGGGGGTGCGGGATGGAGCCCGTCGGCGCCGGGAGGTCGAGTTAAGGAGAAGGTGCGATGCGATGAGTGTACAACCTCTTTGGTGGCGCCGAGTAGGCCTCGGCTTCGTCCGAGGAGTCGGTGAGGATGCTGCGGTTCCGGTGGAGCAGGTTAAGGCGGCGCTGTGGGGATGGAGTAGCCGCGACAGACGAGCCGATCGTCGGAGCAGCTCCTTGGAGGTGGAGGACGGGGCGGCTGAACCGGCGGGACAGCGAGATGGACGACGGATCCTCATCCGGGGAGGTGGACGAGGGATGTCGAGCTATTGTGGTGGACGACATCATCGGGGAAGAGGCTCCGGCTGGGCAGCGGTGACATGGAGGACGGAGGAGGGTGGGGTTTCGCGGCTGGAGCGGAGAGGTTTTGGCGGCCTGGGATTTCGAATGGCGAAAAGGGGGCGATGGGAGGGGGTGAAGCATGACTTAGGAACGCGCTTGTCCAAAATGTAGGGTGTGTTACAAAAGTACCCCCCCCCCCACCGATTTGAACTAGCGGCCCTTTCGGCTCAGGGTTAGAAGGGGGATTTCGCATGTCGGGATTTGGCAGCTGGAGGGAGTTTTCACGCACGTTGTAATTTCGGGATAGCAAGGCGCGGGTTGTGAAGGCGCCAGTTTGGGAGCACGATATTTGAATTTTCGGGATATAACAAGACGCGGGTTGAATTTTAGGGACAAGCCTAACGTGTAGTAATATTGTACTTGTACGTACCAAATCAATTCGCACTTCCCTCAACCAAAAAGAAAACGAAAAAAATAAAACTATTCACACCACACAAAGAGAGAGTCTTGCCCCATTTTAATATACAAATGCTATTCAAAGCTACTACTCCCTCCTTCCATCTATATAGAGCCTAATGCATTTTTCGATGCTAACTTTGACCAAATATTAAAGCAATGATATATGACATGCAACTTACACAAAGCACACCGTTAAATTCGTCTGTGAAAGGTTCTTTCAATGATATAATTTTCACATTGTGCATGTCATGTACTATTAATCTTGTCAATAGTCAAATGCGGTCTTAAAAATCTCATTACGCCCTATATAGATGGAAGGAGGGAGTATGAATCCATGTTATGTCCGATTAAATTTTTTCGCTTGCTGTATAATGCATGTAACCTACTCATACCAACATTTTAGTGCATTCCAAATGTCTATACTACCGCTGCAATTCGAACTAAATTTGAATTCGTTTCTCTATTTCAATAAGAATCTACAATCATGATTGTTGCCAACTTCAACCATCATAGTTTCCTTGCTATCCGCAGATATAAATCAGACGGCCTATAATGCAGGATGGCAGGCACACCATCATCAACAACTCTGTTTTTATAAGAGTAGAGATAAAATATATTAAATGTAGTATACCATGTTCATAACCACACCATGTGTATCACCGTTATATATATTCACACATCCGTCGGTTTGAAACACTATGATAAATTCTTCAAATATCCAAATTCGCTTTTTATAATGAAGTATATATGATCTCTATTCGTCTTTTACACCCACACAACCCTCTTATCTTTGTAGCTAGCGCTAACTTTCTCTTGTGTATGCACACGCCCGCATCCCTCTCACCCTCCCTCAGCATTCTCTAGCTCCATCGCGCAAATTCTTCTTTTCACTTTAGGTCGTTCACCCACGGTGTGTGGAGGCCCCCCAGCTCCTTCTTTACGGCACACATCGATCGATATGCCTCTCTAGCCAGGTGTGCCTAGCACAAACACAAGCTTCGCCTCTTCTCTTGTCACCGTCCATGCCTCACTCCCACCACTCTTTTCATCATTCTCGTACTCGCACACTCCTCCCCCTCGATATAGTATGCCTCTCGTACCACCTCCTACATGCATCCCTCTCTCTCTCTATCCTTCTCCTTGTGTCTCATTTGCTTCTAACACACACATGCATGTATACCGATCGATCTCCCAACATATACCTAGATCAACTTTAACTACCCCCCATCGATCAACGTACCTCACAAGGTATGTCTCTCCTTTCTCTTACAAAGGGCGATTGATCTTCCTATATGTAGTTACGTCTGCTTACCACAGCCACATCGTCCCCCCTCATCATTCGTGCATGCCTCCTGACCCGTCTCTCACACGCACGTGCACAGACAACAAGCAGCCATCTCCTCTCTTATTGATATTGCGGGCGTGCCCTCCGTTTGTCTAGCAAGCCTATCCCACCATTTGTTAGAAGCAACTCCACTACCACCCCCTCCAACACTCTAGCTCTGTCTCTCTCCCAACCTTATTCATCTCCTGCACATATGCATGGATGCCGATCGATCTCCCTTAATACATGAGGCAGATCGATCTCCTTAATACATGAGGTAGGCCTTTCTCCTCCTCCACACATACACCGGCCATTGTACCTCTATAGTTAATTGGGCCTCCCTCTTCCCCCACCACACACCGATAGTCGAGCGATGCAGGTAGGTATCCATGCCACAGAGACAAACTGCACATGTCCCATCTCACGTTCCAGTAGGCCAGCCACTCTATATCTTTGACATGGGCACACACAAATTCGATGGCACTCTTTATCGATCATGCGCGCGCGCCCACACACACACACACACACATCATCATCCCTCTCTTCAATTCTATGGACACCTCAAGCCGATGATACCTCCACTCTCTTCTCGTGGATCGCCCCCTCTATATATATGTTATATCCAGGACTCTATTTCACACACATTGCATATGTTAAATATTTTGATTCACCCCCCCCCCCAAAGAACTCTCAAGAACCCACACACTATATCTCTCTAGGTTTGTATCTCTCTCACACAACCCCACGTAGGTGGTGTACGTATACAAGAAGAGAATAGGTGCACCGTGCACGTACTCACGCTTCGTGCCCAGCCACACCCGCGCGGGTACACGGTGGAGCTCATTTCTTTACGAAATGGCACCCCACGTGCTAATTTGAACGCCTGTAGCGGTTGCTTACCTAGGGAGGTCGTGTACCACGCGTGCACGAAACAAAGTTCGACTTGACGCATTGTCGCGTTATTTTTAAATAAAGTTATAGCACTCAATGGCACGTACACAGAATATAAAATGATTTTTATTGAGGAAAAGGTAGTCCGCTCTTCAGAGTATCTCACACAAGGCTCCAGTGGTCTCTCTCTCTCTCTCTCTCACACCATTGGTCACTGATCCGGCCGCATCCCGTCCGCCGGGGGAAAGGGAGTGCGGTGGCCTCTCTCTCTCTCTCTCACCGTTGGTCACTGATCCGGCCGCATCCCGTCCGCCGGGGGAAAGGGAGTCCGGTGGCCTCTCTCTCTCACACCGTTGGTCATTGATCCAGCCGCATCCCGTCCATCGGGGGAAAGGGAGGAAGTGCATCATTTCTCCGTTTGATGGCGCTGAGGCCGCACGTCCCGATCTACGGTACACGCCGTTCTCTCTGACCAAGCTCCGGCGCGGCAGGGCCTACGCCACCTGCTCGCAGATTCCGCCCGCCGCCGCTCACCTAGTTACATCCCGACGACCTCCAGGTATCCCCTCCAGCCTTGCTCCACTGCCTGTTTTCCCACGTCGCTGCATCTGGATCTTCCATAGTTCTTTGCCCAAAATGTAGCTCATTCGGCGTACTTTCCATATTGCATTCTCGTCCTCAGTTTTAGACAAACACAGCCGTGTTGTTATCTTCCCTTAGGACAAGGAATATGCTTCTTTTTTGTCATCGCATGTGTCATCAACTGTTATTGGCCAGTAATTGTTTCCTTTCTACCTCTTTTTTGCAAAAAGGGCTATCCATTTCACCTCGTTGCTATTGCAACCTTTTGGTGAACTGCACAAATCACTTTTTTCTTAAGAGTGTTTTGTGCAGTTGTACTAAAATGTCACACGGGCAACGTCTCTACATTTCAGTGCGGCTGCACAAAGGGAGATTGGTTTTGCTCTATCCTCCTCATCCAACTCCGAGCCTAATCTTCTCCAACTAGTTAGTCTTAAGAGAGACTGCAAAGGTGACCGGCTTCTATTTGTGTGTTTATTGTTTCATCAGCAGTCCTCTATTATCGTAATCACACTTGATATCTTTGGAACAGGGACGCTCAGCTCTATTTTAGTGGAACTGCACAAAATGATCGGAATGTTGCATGCTCCAGACAGCTACTTTTTCCCCAACATGCCTTGTTGATTTAGACAGAGCTGGGGGGGACGTTGCTGCCAATGAAAGCATGGATCAATTTTAATTTAACACGTTCTCACAACTTTGTCTTCAGTTGTGATGTAATTATTAGCTCTGATCTGCTAATAATTGACATGCATTAGCAAGGAAGTTAGTTTTTTATTGTTCCCGAAAGAGCATCGATGGCAAGACACGCGAAACAAAAGCTGAAAGCTCACACCATTGTACAATTTCATGTCGCTGGAAAATTATTTGTATAGTATGTCAATTATGTAAACAAATGATGGAAGCTTGATAGCATTGCCAGAAGCCTCTTCATCATCCGGGTCCATGTGCCATGCACAAAATTATACTCCTTCGTTCCTAAATATTTGTCTTTTTACAAATTTCAAACGGGCATATTTTAGAGTGTAGATTCACTCATTTTGCTTCGTATGTGTACTCCCTCCATTCCTAAATATTCTATTCGTCTTAACAGAGATTTCAACAAGTGACTACATACGGAGCAAAATGAGTGAATCTACACTCTAAAATATGTCTATATACATCCATATGTGCCAGTCCATTTGAAATCTCTAAAAAGACAAATATTTGAGTAGTCACTCGTTGAAATCTCTAGAAAGACAAATACTCCGGAGTATATTTAAGAACCGAGGGGGTAGTGCACAACTACATGGGAGACTCATCCCGGTCATTGCGCCGCATTAATAGTGAGTAATGAGCAGTCAAATCATAAGCCCCACCTTTCCCACTGTAAGTTGCTCTGAAAAAGCAACCATCAATACGCTCTTCTTTGAATCCGCTCATACTACTCCATCCGTCACTGTTTATACAGCGCGCTTCAGAAAAAAGAAAAAAATCTGTGGGACCAAGGCGACTAGCGATCGGCCTGAAAAATAGCGTTGGTAGTTATAGCACGGCGTCTATTACTAGAGGGAATAATGTGTACACACATGCATGCAGTGCTTCCACCCCGGGTACACACATGCATGCACTCCGTAGTAGTATAGTACATGGAGAGAAAATTGTGGACTTGATTGCGGTTACCACGCCCTAATTAATTAAGCATTAAACCAAACGCGTCTAAAGTCTCTCTGGTGGTGGAAATGCATTGATAGAAATGCATCATAATGAAGCGCGCCCTATAAACTATGACGGAGGGTGGAGTAGTATGAAGGTGCAGAACCAAGTACGCGTACTACTGCGCTTGGCTCTTCGCCCCTTCGTGAAGTCGAACAATGATGGTACTCTGCATGTTGGGTACTACAGTGTATGCCTCTGACAATCTGACACCGAATGGACTGATGCATGTCCACCGAGGGTAGGTTGCAGTAGTCAAAAGGCATAAGCGAGCTTCACCTTGTCCTGCAAGCTTCTCCTCGTTCTGCGAGTTGACGGGACACACCAAAAAGTAGTGCTAGTCCATACTCCCTCCTTTCCGGTTAATATGGCTTAATCTTTTTTGTGGGTAAATGAGAGAGCTTTATTCATATATATAAGCATTCTTAGGACGATCAGTCAAGACACTGGTCACTAGGAAGCGAGGTACCCCGCAAAAAAAGAAGTAGGAAGCGAGGTGTTTCATCAAGCCAGCTCTCGACCACATTCAAAGTGCAGCAAGCACAGTTCGCATGAAGATGCGCCACAAGGTTTCCTGACCTGTTTACATGTTGAATAACAAAAAAGAGGAAATATTACTGAGCGCTACTATTTGTAACAGGATATGAGCCAGAATTAAGCGAGAATTGTGGCGAGTGTTCCATGCAATAAACTTCCATTATCACATGCGAGAACCCTCGAAGAGAACCAAATGTGTTGAAGATTGCTTTATCACGTTTTAAAATTATAATAAGAGTGCAGACGCTCCTCCATCCGGTTCCTAGTACTAGTATAGTACATGATACGTCTCCAACGTATCTATAATTTTTTATTGCTCCATGCTATATTATCTACTGTTTTGGACTATATTGGGCTTTATTTTCAACTTTTATATTATTTTTGGGACTAACCTATTAACCAGAGGCCCAGCCCAGAATTGCTGTTTTTTTGCCTATTTCAGTGTTTTGGATAAACAGAATATCAAACGGAGTCCAAACGAAATAAAATCTTCGGAAACGTGATTTTCTCACCGAACGTGATCCAGGAGACTTGGACCCTACTGCAAGGGATCAAAGAGGTGGTCACGAGGGTGGGGGCGCCCCCCCCCTAAGGCGCACCCCCTGCCTCGTGGGCCCCTCGGTGCTCCACCGATGTACTCCTTCCTCCTATATATACACACGTACCCCCAAACGATCAGAACAGGAGCCAAAACCCTAATTCCACCGCCGCAACTTTCTGTATCCATGAGATCCCATCTTGGGGCCTATTCTGGAGCTCCGCCGAAAGAGGGTCATCATCACGGAGGGCTTCTACATCATCCTAGCCCCTCCGATGAAGTGTGAGTAGTTTTACTTCAGACCTTCGGGTCCATAGTTAGTAGCTAGATGGCTTCTTCTCTCTCTTTGAATCTCAATACAAAGTTCTCCCCCTCTCTTGTGGAGATCTATTCGATGTAATCTTCTTTTTGCGGTGTGTTTGTTGAGACCGATGAATTGTGGGTTTATGATCAAGTCTATCTATGAATAATATTTGAATCTTCTCTGAATTCTTTTATGCATGATTGGTTATCTTTGCAAGTCTCTTCGAATTATCCATTTGGTTTGGCCAACTAGATTGGTAGTTCTTGCCATGGGAGAAGTGCTTAGCTTTGGGTTCGATCTTGCGGTGTCCTTACCCAGTGACAGAAGGGGCAGCAATGCACGTATTGTATCATTGCCATCGAGGATAACAAGATGGGGTTTATTTCATATTGCATGAATTTATCTCTCTACATCATGTCATCTTGCTTAAGGCGTTACTCTGTTTTTAACTTAATACTCTAGATGCATGCTAGATAGCGGTCGATGAGTGGAGTAATAGAAGTAGATGTAGAATCGTTTCGATCTACTTGTCACGGACGTGATGCCTATATACATGATCATGCCTAGATATTCTCATAATTATGCACAATTCTATCAATTGCTCAACAGTAATTTGTTCACCCACCATAGAATACTTATGCTCTTGAGAGAAGCCACTAGTGAAACCTATGACCCCTGAGTCTATTCTCATCATATCAATCTCCATCACTTTTATATTGTTTTGCTATTTACTTTGCTTTGACTTTTTACTTTGCATCCTTATATCAAAAATACCAAAAATATTCTATCTATCAGATCTCACTCTCGTAAGTGACCGTGAAGGGCTTGACAACCCCTAATCACGTTGGTTGCGAGTAGCTATCGCTTTGTGCAGGTACGAGGGACTTGAGCGTGGGCTCCTACTAGATTGATACCTTGGTTCTCAAAAACTGAGGGAAATACCTATGCTACTCTACTGCATCATCCCTTCCTCTTCGGGGAAAACCAACGCAAGCTCAAGACGTAGAAAGAAGGATTTCTGGCGCCGTTGCCGGGGAGTCTACGCAAAAAAGTCAACATACCAAGTATCCATCACAATCCCTATCTCTTGCATTACATTATTTGCCATTTGCCTCTCGTTTTCCTCTCCCCCAATTCACCCTTGCCGTTTTATTCACCCTCTCTCTATCTATCCTCCCTCTCTATTTGCCTCTTTTGCCCGTTTGCTCTTGTTTGCTCGTATGGTTAGAATAGTTGTTTATTTATTACTAAACAGAGAACCTAAGATCTATGGATCCTCATCCGCTTGCCAATCTTTTTAAGAGATCCAATGATGATGAACCAATTCCTAGTGATTTGGATGCACTAGATTATCTTTATAAGCTTTTGCCTAAAATCCGTAAATCAGAAAATTGTGATGAAATACCTTATGGAGTGATTCACGATAGATCTTTGAATAAAAAGCATGATTGCAACGATTTTACTATAAACTCTCTTGATGTCAATTGTGCTAATAATATGCAAAACCCTAAGCTTGGGGATGCTAGTTTTGATATGTCTACTACTTGTTGTAATGATCATGGGTGGGGTGATTCTTCTTATGATATTGAAAATTTATTTAAACCCCATGATGAATATGAGATTGATTATAATGTTTGCAATAATATTGAAAGTGGGTTTGTAAGAATGTCAGCTTTAGATCCCACATATTTAGAGAATGTTCAATCTTATGAAGTTTTTGATAAAAGTGCATTTGGGAAGGTCATGACTTTAGTTAATGTTAATCCACTATTTCGGAAAAGTGCCAACTTTGCATGCATGTGGATCATGTTGAGAATATTTTATGTGATAGCTATATTGTTGAATTTTCTTATGATCCTCCATGTAATTACTAGGAGAGAGGAAAATATGGTTGTAGAAATTTTCATGTTACTAAATTACCTCTTGTTATGTTGAGATTGCTATTGTTTCTTTCCTCTTCCTTGCATATGCTAGTTTTTGCTTGCCTTGATAATTTGTTTGCCTATAATATGCCTATGCATAGGAAGTATGTTAGACTTATATGTGTTTGTCACATGCTTTATGATGCTCCTTTTGTGCTTCAATTCTTGTCTTACATGTGAGCATCATTAAAATTATCAATGCCTAGCTATAAGGCTTTAAAGAAAAGCGCTTGTTGGGAGACATCCCAATATTTTCCTTGTTGTTATTTAATAAATAAATTATTTAGCCTCTGTTTTGGTTGTGTTTTTTGTGTTTAATTAGTGTTTGTGCCAAGTAGAACCGTTGGGAAGACTTGGGGGAAGTCTTGTTGAACTTGCTGTAAAAAACAGAAACTTTAGCACTCACGAGAACTGCTGTCATTTTTATTTGAAGAGTGATATTTAGTTAATTCTTTTTGAAGATGATTAATAGATAAATTAATCACGTCCAGAAATTTATTTTAGAATGTTTTGGGTTCCAGATTTTGCGCTAGCTACAGATTACTACAGACTATTCTGTTTTTGACAGATTCTGTTTTTCGTGTGTTGTTTGCTTATTTTGATGAATCTATGGCTAGTAAAATAGTTTATAATCCATAGAGAAGTTGGAATACAGTAGGTTTAACACAAATATAAATAAAGAATGAGTTCATTACAGTACCTTGAAGTGGTCTTTTGTTTTCTTTCGCTAACGGAGCTCACGAGTTTTCTATCTTGAGTTTTGTGTTGTGAAGTTTTCAAGTTTTGGGTGAATTCTTTTGATGGATCATGGAACAAGGAGTGGCAAGAGCCTAAGCTTGGGGATGCCCATGGAACCCCCAAGATAATCCAAGGACACCAAAAAGTCAAAGCTTGGGGATGCCCCGGAAGGCATCCCCTCTTTTCGTCCACTTCCATCGGTAATTTACTTGGAGCTATATTTTTATTCACCAACATGATATGTGTTTTGCTTGGAGCATCTTGTATTATTTGTGTCTTTGTTTGTTAGTATGCCACAATCATCCTTGCTGTAAACACCTTTTGAGAGAGCCATACATGAATTAAAATTGGATAGAATACTCTATGTGCTTCACTTATATCCTTTGAGCTAGATAATTTTGCTCTATGTGCTTCACTTATATCTTTTGAGCGTTATAATTTTGCTCTATGTGCTTCACTTAGATCTTTTAGAGAACGGTGGTGGATTCGTTTTAAAGAAACTATTGATCTCTCATGCTTCACTTAAATTAATTTGAGAGTCTCTTAATAGCATGGTAATTTTCCTAATAATAATATGCTTGGTATTCAAGATTTGTGAAACTTTCTTTTGAGTGTGTTGAATACTAAGAAAAGATTGAAGCATGATAATTGTTTTGAGATATGGAGGTGATAATATTAAAGTCATGCTAGTTGAGTAGTTGTGAATTTAAAGAATACTTGTGTTGAAGTTTGTGATTCCCGTAGCATGCACGTATGGTGAACCGTTATGTGATGAAGTCGGAGCATGATTTATTTATTGATTGTCTTCCTTATGAGTGGCGGTCGGGGACGAGCGATGGTCTTTTCCTACCAATCTATCCCCCTAGGAGCATGCGCGTAATACTTTGCTTTGATAACTTCTAAATTTTTGCAATAAGTATATGAGTTCTTTATGACTAATGTTGAGTCCATGGATTATACGCACTCTCACCTTTCCACTCTTGCTAGCCTCTCTAATACCGCGCACCTTTCGCCGGTATCATACACCTACCATATACCTTCCTCAAAACAGCCACCATACCTACCTATTATGGCATTTCCATAGCCATTCCGAGATATATTGCCATGCAACTTTCCACCACCTAGTTCATCATGACACATCCATCATTGTCATATTGCTTAGCATGATCATGTAGTTGACATAGTATTTGTAGCAAAGCCACCGTTCATAATTCTTTCATACTTGTCACTCTTGATTCATTGCATATCCCGGTACACCGCCGGAGGCATTCATATAGAGTCATACTTTGTTTTAGTATCGAGTTGTAATCATTGAGTTGTAAATAAGTAGAAGTGTGATGATCATCATTCAATAGAGCATTGTCCCAAAAAAATGCCAAAGAAAAAAAGGCCCCAAAAATATAAATAAATAAAAAGGGGCAATGCTACTATCCTTTTTTCCACACTTGTGCTTCAAAGTAGCACCATGATATAGCAAGTCTCATATATTGTGCTTCAAAGTAGCACCATGTTCTTCATATAGAGAGTCTCATATGTTGTCACTTTCATATACTAGTGGGAATTTTACGTTATATAACTTGGCTTGTATATTCCAATGAGGGGCTTCCTCAAATTGCCCTAGGTATTCGTGAGCAAGCAAGTTGGATGCACACCCACTAGTTTCTTTTGTTGAGCTTTCATACATTTATAGCTCTAGTGCATCTGTTGCATGGCAATCCCTACTCACTCACATTGATATCTATTGATAGGCATCTCCATAGCCCATTGATACGCCTAGTTGATGTGAGACTATCTTCTCCTTTTTGTCTTCTGCACAACCACCATTCTATTCCACCTATAGTGCTATATCCATGGCTCACGCTCATGTATTGCGTGAAGATGGAAAAAGTTTTGAAAAAGTTAGAGTATGAAACAATTGCTTGGCTTGTCATCGGGGTTGTGCATGATTTAAATACTTTGTGTGGGGAAGATGGAGCATAGCCAGACTATATGATTTTGTAGGGATAACTTTCTTTGGCCATGTTATTTTGAGAAGACATAATTGCTTTGTTAGTATGCTTGAAGTATTATTATTTTCTATGTCAATATAAAGTTTTGTATTGAATCTTTCTAATCTGAATATTCATACCACAATTAAGAAGATTTGCATTGAAATTATGCCAAGTAGCACCCCGCATCAAAAATTCTCTTTTTATCATTTACCTACTCGAGGACGAGGAGGAATTAAGCTTGGGGATGCATGATACGTCTCCAATGTATCTATAATTTTTGCTTGCTCCATGCTATATTATCTACTGTTTTGGACTATATTGGGCTTTATTTTCCACTTTATATTATTTTTGGGACTAACCTATTAACCGGAGGCCCAGCCCAGAATTGTTGTTTTTGCCTATTTCAGTGTTTCGGATAAACAGAATATCAAACAGAGTCCAAACGGAATAAAATCTTCGGAAACGTGATTTTCTCACCGAACGTGATCCAGGAGACTTGGACCCTACTGCAAGGGATCAAAGAGGTGGTCACGAGGGTGGGGGCGCCCCCCCCCTAGGGCGCGCCCCCTGCCTCGTAGGCCCCTCGGTGCTCCACCAATGTACTCCTTCCTTCTATATATATACACACGTACCCCCAAACGATGAGAACAGGAGCCAAAACCCTAATTCCACCGCCGCAACTTTTTGTATCCATGAGATCCCATCTTGGGGCCTATTCCGGAGCTCCGCCGGAAGAGGGCCGTCATCACGGAGGGCTTCTACATCATCCTAGCCCCTCCGATGAAGTGTGAGTAGTTTTACTTCAGACCTTCGGGTCCATAGTTAGTAGCTAGATGGCTTCTTCTCTCTCTTTGAATCTCAATACAAAGTTCTCCCCCTCTCTTGTGGAGATCTATTCGATGTAATCTTCTTTTTGCGGTGTGTTTGTTGAGACCGATGAATTGTGGGTTTATGATCAAGTCTATCTATGAATAATATTTGAATCTTCTCTGAATTCTTTTATGCATGATTGGTTATCTTTGCAAGTCTCTTCGAATTATCCGTTTGGTTTGGCCAACTAGATTGGTAGTTCTTACCATGGGAGAAGTGCTTAGCTTTGGGTTCGATCTTGCGGTGTCCTTACCCAGTGACAGAAGGGGCAGCAATGCATGTATTGTATCGTTGCCATCGAGGATAACAAGATGGGGTTTATTTCATATTGCATGAATTTATCTCTCTACATCATGTCATCTTGCTTAAGGTGTTACTCTGTTTTTAACTTAATACTCTAGATGCATGCTGGATAGCGGTCGATGAGTGGAGTAATAGTAGTAGATGCAGAATTGTTTCAATCTACTTGTCACGGACGTGATGCCTATATACATGATCATGCCTAGATATTCTCATAATTATGCACAATTCTATCAATTGCTCAACAGTAATTTGTTCACCCACCGTAGAATACTTATGCTCTTGAGAGAAGCCACTAGTGAAACCTATGGCCCCCGGGTCTATTCTCATCATATCAATCTCCATCACTTTTATATTGTTTTGCTATTTACTTTGCTTTTAATTTTTACTTTGCATCCTTATATCAAAAATACCAAAAATATTCTATCTATCAGATCTCACTCTCGTAAGTGACCGTGAAGGGCTCGACAACCCCTAATCGCGTTGGTTGCGAGTAGCTATCGCTTTGTTCAGGTACGAGGGACTTGAGCGTGGGCTCCTACTGGATTGATACCTTTGTTCTAAAAAACTGAGGGAAATACTTACGCTACTCTGCTGCATCATCCCTTCCTCTTCGGGGAAAACCAATGCAAGCTCAAGACGTAGCAGTACGTACCTTTATGGACTATAGTAGTAGTACTAGTAAACTTTGCGCTTGGTTGTTCGGGAAGTCGAACAATAATAGCACTAGTAGTATAGTGTATGCTTCTGGCAATCTGACACCGAATTAACTGTTGCACGTCCACCGCCTGAGCTAGGGAGAGCTTGCATTTGTCAAAATTTTCTCCTTGTCCCGCGAGCCACCGCGCGCAAGCTTCTCCCGTCCTGCAACCTTCTCCTCATTCAGCAAGTTGACGGGACACAGCAAAGTAATGCTAGTCCATGTTGCCTCCTCTCCGGTTAATATGGCTTAATTTCAAACGAGATAAATACACTGTATGTCACTATATATTTGTAAAAATACGGTCAGTGGACTTCATAATACGCTCATTGCGCTTAATATATATATTTTCTAGTGTTCATACGGTCACTAGCTCACCCTGACTAAGTATGTGTGTGCATGCACGTGTAGGTTGAGCACTTGAGCGTGACCGTGTGTGTTCCGTCGTGTGCTCGGACATGCATGCATTAGGGCGTCGCGCGCATTTTTGCGTCCATGTGTACGTGTGACTGTTGCATAGACATAGGGGGAGTACGTGTAGGGGCCACTAAGGAGCAGTCAAATCACACAGTAAGTTAGTCGGAAGAAGCAACCATCATTTCACTCTTGAATGACACATACGCAATATAAAATGGTTGATATGGAGAGAAAAAGAGTGAAATGATGGTTGCTTAGGTTGCTTGCCTAGGTTCCCTTCCCCTTGAATGACACATACACTAGCAGGAGCCTAAGCTACAAGCCTGCTTGCTTAGGTTGCTCTCTTCACAAGCATAGAACGAGGGGCTTGATCCCGCAGCTGGGGGAAGGGAACAATGTTCTGCGTAGACGCGGTCGACATCGGCGAGGAAGAAAACCCACAGTCAGTGCGTCCCAATCGGGGGTCACCGCGGTATGGGCCGATGTCGCGTCCTAACCGCCCTTCTAGCTACAGCCCGACGTCCCAGGTAGTCCGTCTTCCTTTTGGAGCCGGCTTGCTCCACTGCCGTAGCTCCATCTCCATGTCGATCTTTCTCTACTTCTACCGTCTTCTACTTGTGATGAGTTTATGTCTCATGAACTAGTGCCAGTACTATTATTCTAATCACACTTCTTCAATATCTTTGCCATCAGGGATGCTCAGGTCGATTTTAGTGGAACTGCACAAAAGCATCGTATGATCCGAGGGTGCCAGCCGTCTTTCCTTTGACAGGTTCTACCTGGCCAGGAGATTAAATCATGTTTAGGGTTTAGGGTTTAAGTCGTAGTGACCCCATCAGTAGTTTTTCTATCGTACACGCTCTCACAACTTTTTTCTTTAGTTGTGAAGTAAATATTGGCTATGATCTGTGAATCATTGAGATGCATCAGCATGCGTGTTAGTTTTCCTTTGTATTTGATGGAATGTTGTAATGGGGCAACCTTGGAAGAGGAATGAAAATGGAGTGGAAAAGTTTCCGTTTTCCGGAGAAAAAATGGAAACGGAGAGAAACCAACGTTTCGTTTCGTTGGATCGCGCCATCGAGCAAAACCAATGTTTAAATCACGTCTGTCGTGTTCGTGTCTCACCCTCCTCCATGGCTCGACCCCACACGGTCGCTCGGCATGCCACTCACCGCAAACCGAGTAGTATACCATAACTTTCCCGCCTGCTTGTCGATGGATCACGCCATGGAGTACTAGCACTACTGTAAGAGATTGACGAGTTGGGGGAGGACAGCTAGCTGTAGCACGGACTCCCAAGAACTTACTACTGGAAGAGATCGCGCATGTTGTAGCCGGCTATTGCGGCCTTTGAACACGGAGCAGCTGCATGCACCCGGAAGCGGCGCGGGCGATGCTCTCTCGGCCGGCGCGCCGCTTCAATGCCGGCGCCGGTGAGAGGTCGCATCCACTCTGGCCGGGCATGAATGCGGCACTGACCGTTTCGGGCGGGAAGGACGCGCGGGTGATGAAGAGGGTTCGGGTTGGTTAGGACCGGTCGTGGCAGCGGTCCGGACGTGCGCAAACAAGAGATGTTGTACGTTAATATTGCTGTGTATATAATTAACAACGTAAATAATGTGCCAGTTGGACAAATATGATTGGAGATGGAGATGGAAATGGAATTTTACGTAAACACGGAGATGCATGTCGATGTCTATGTGTGTGTGCGCGACGACTCTCGCGACCTGGAAGCGGGGGCGTGTTTTTGATCGAGTTTTCTTTCTTGGTACGTTAGAAAATCAGCTTGTCTAATTCACATCTAGATGTTATTTAAGGATATCGCATCTAAGCTCCCACAAGTATATAATGTAGCAACAAGAAACAAAAAAAAACTAGGAAAAGACCACAAACAGAGTGGACATCAACTTATATGTGACATAACTATGTCACATCTAGATGTGTCCTAGACAGACCCTTAAAAAATTGTTCGCCAGTTTTCGTTTCTTTTTTCCGGGAACGCGCGTATTCTATTTAAAACCACTGCTATGGAGAGATTTTTTTACTCCATTATAGCCCCTTGTTTGATAGAGTTTCTCGCGTCTCACTCTCTCACCCTCTCCATATCAAAACAAGATGACAGTGTCCACTCTATCTATCTCCTCACCAGTGGTCACAGATCCGGCCGAATCCCGTCCGCTGCGGGAGGTGAGGAGGTGCAGCGTTGACGTTCTCGCCGTCGGCGATGGAGGAAGCCGATGCGCACCGTCCTCTCGGAGCCGGCGCTGGCGCGGATGAAGATCCTCCGCGCCCTTGTTCGCTGCCGTCGTGTGGGCAGATCCCGCCCGCCCGCCTAAATGACATCTCGCCCACCTGAGGTATAACTTCTTGTACTGGTCCAGCTCCCCAGGTTGCTGCGTGCGGGTTTTCTTCTATGCGACTACTCCCCAGCTCCGCATGCATAGTAGCTAGGGTTCGTCGGCTAGTCCAACATCACCTACTAGTACTATTATAGAGGAAATGCCACTCAAAAAGTTGTCCTGATTTATGCCTCGGTGGAGGTATACATGTTGTTTCGACAACAAGTACATGGTGGTTGTGCGGTCATTGTCCATATGGTGGTAGTACTATCACTGGTTAAATGAAGAAATGCTTTTTTTCTCGGGTATCCTGGTTTAGTTCCCATCAAGATAATTATGATGCTTCTATTTGTTGGTGTACTTTTCATTAATTCTAATTGACAATTGAGATGTCGTTGCTAACCCTTTTTTATAATTTTGGAAACAGCGATGCGTGTCTCCATACCCGGGCATGTCTTCCTCAATTTTAGTGGAACTGCACAAAATTGGATGGCCATTGTTGTTCCGCCTCACTGTCCTCTGCCACATGGTTCTTCCTTCCTCGAGCTTGATTACTGAGAAGAAACAGACCACAGTGAGGATTTGTCGAACTTCTTAGGTTCCTCACCCAAGCTTGATGCCAAATGGATGATGCATTACCACGATGACCTATCGATGCTCATGGTTGTGCCTCATGGTTGCGTCGGCTGGTGAAGCTGATCGATTTTCGACGAAAAACAAGCTCACCTGTCATCAGTGCTCTTTGCTTGTTATGCACAAAGATGATATCCTTCGTCAGTTCACCTTGGTTGCGTTGGAGACGCAGTCGTCTTTCATGTTGGTGCAATTTTTGCTAGGGTTTTACAACAGGTGGGCCCAAAATGTGGCTGGCTCACCTGTCATACAGCCAAAAGCGGGTGCAGTGAAGGCACCGGAGCTCAGTCCGTACTACAGTAGTATATATATAAGCGGGAGCCTCAGCACTTGTTCACTAGGGTTTGCACTCTCCACACGCTCGCCGCACTACATATATGTTACACGCTGGAGGCTCAGCGTTCATTTGCTAGGGTTTGCTATATTCACAGCCTCTCACCCTCTCTTCACCAGATCTAAACAAGACTGTGTTGGCCTCTTGTCTCTCTCTCCCCCCTCACAGCTGGTGAAGGAGGCGTCCGTATCCCGTCGCACCGGGAAGGGGAGGAGGTGCAGCGTTCACTCTATCGCCTTCGCCAAGGGAGGCAATCCACTGTCGGCTGCGTTATTCTCTTTCACCCAGCGCCTGTGCGGGAGGGCCACCGACCCCTTCTTCCTCGCTATTGTACATAGTGTGGGCAGATCCGGCCTCCCGCCGCACGCCTTGCCACATCCCGATGACCCTAAGGTATAAGTTTCTTTGAAATCGTCGTTGCTCTAGCTGCATGTGGATCTTTTTTGATCTGTAGTCGAATCTAGGTCTTGGTTCAAAGAGGAAAGAAGGGTGCGGTGGGCTGGAGCAAGAATCTAGGACGTGGTTCAATGAGGAAAGGAGGGGCGGAAAGTAGTATAGACTGGCTATCCAGCCGCTTTGTAGGTCGAAAAGGGAAAAAGGGGGTAACCCAGTACACACATCTTTAAGGAACCGATCTCTTTGTTGAAAAGGGAAAGAAACTGGGGGGTCGGGTAGTTTGTGCACGACTATATTTGCTGCCCTCACATAGGAAGAAGGTTCAAAGAGAACAAATATGGGACCAACGCATATATGCTGCTTGGCTACATACTCTGCATCACCCATTTATACGTGTGGACGCACATGGTGCTGGCATGTCCCATGTAGCTATTTTGCTGTTGTTAATCTCATAATTAACTACTGATCTGTTTTAAAAGAATTTCTCTGCTAATATGAATCAATGCAACCATTTTAGAAATGCTATTGTCCTATACTTTGTTTTCCATCAAGATGAGGTAGATGCTTCTTTTTGTGGCCGCATGTTTCATCCTCCTTTATTGGCCAGTAATTGTTTTCTTTTTTGCCTCTTAAAACAGGGATATCTATTCAACTTGTTGCTATAGAAAACTTAAATGTCACACCGTCAACTTTGCTTGATTTCAGTGCAACTGCACAAAACTTGATTGGATTTCCTATTCGTGTTGGTAGATTCGTATTTTATGTTGGTCGTATCATGAAAGGTCAGTACAGGCCTTCATCCACATGATTGTGCAGTGTGCTTTGAGATGTTGTGCTACTTGTATTGGTACTGTTTTAAATAAATGATGAATTGAAGCTATTGTATTGCTGTCTTTTCCCATTAAGTAGTGAACAAAAATGGGACCAACCCAGACATGATGCTTGTTGCTTTGTTACAACAAATTCAGCATCACCCCCTTTATAAGCCAGTAATTGATGCCACTCTCAGAATTAACTACTGAATCTTATTTTAAAACTACAACACTTGTTAGGGATTGGCGGGATTACCATTTTTGTGGCCGCATGTTTCATCCTCCTTTATTAGCCAGTAATTGATTCCTTTTTTGCCTTTGTTTATACAGGGATATCTATTCAACTTGTTGCTATTGTGACATTTTGCTTCGCTACACGAAACACTTTGCTTGATTTGAGTGCAACTGCACAAAATGAGATTGGATTTCCTATTCGTGTTGGCAGATTTGTACGTGATCTTGTGTGCGTCATGACAGGTTGGTACTTGCCTTCATCCACATGATTGTGCAGTGTTTTTTGAGATGCTGTGCTATTGTATTGGTACTGTTTTAAATAAATGATGAATTGAAGCTATTGTACTGCTGTCTTTTCCCATTAAGTAGTGAACAAAAATGGGACCAAGCCAGATATAATGCTTGTTGCTTTGTTACAACAAATTCAGTATCACCCCCTTTATAAGCTAGTAATTGATGCCACTCTCAGAATTAACTACTAAATCTTATTTCAAAACTGCAACACTTGTTAGGGATTGGCGGGATTACCATTTTTGTGGCCGCATGTTTCATCCTCCTTTATTAGCGAGTAATTGATTCCTTTTTGCCTCTGTTTATACAGGGATATCTATTCAACTTGTTGCTATTGCGACATTTTGCTTCTCTATGCGAAACACTTTGCTTGATTTCAGTGCAACGGCACAAAACGGCATTGGATTTCCTATTCGTGTTGGCAGATTCGTATTTTACCGTTGTCGGTCTCATGAAAGGTCAGTACAGGCCTTCATCCACATGATTGTGCAGTGTGCTTTGAGATGTTGTGCTACTTGTATTGGTACTGTTTTAAATAAATGTTGAATTGAAGCTATTGTATGCTGTCTTTTCCCATTAAGTAGTGACCAACCCAGACATGATGCTTGTTGCTTTGTTACAACAAACTCTGCATCACCCCCTTTATAAGTAGATGGAAGCACATACTGTTGTTGCGCCCACTCTACCCTGGAACTGAATCTTAGTTCAAAACTACAAACACTTGTTAGGGATCAGCAGGAGTACCATTTCTGTTAGGGATCGGCCGGAGTACATGTTTAAGAAATGTATTGTTCAGATAATGTCTCTGTTATTATATATCAGTTACAGACTTACGGTGTTTTACAAATGGTACTATCCTGCTTTGTAGTTCTTTCTACTATCCAACTTCCAAGGTACTCGTGGCCGGCCACCCGCCGTGAGCGACATGCGCCGCATCAAGCAGCAACCTGGGGAGACCCTGCAAAAGTACATCCAGCGCTTCAACAGTGCGCGCCTCAAGATCCCCAAGGTGTCCGAGGAGGCCATCATCTCGGCCTTCTCCGATGGCGTGCGCGACGTCAAGATGAAGGAGGAGCTGGCGATGCATGAAGACCTCTGCACCTCCCTGGAGCTGTTCAACTTGGGGACCAAGTGCGCCAGGGCTGAGGAGGGGCGTCTCTCCCTCCTCGAGCTGCCTGCCGCGGACCCAGAAGAGAAGAAGCCCAAGGCCAAGGACGTGAAGCGCAAGGGGGCTGCCATACTCGCAGCAGAACCAGACACCAAGCGGGGCAAGGATCTGCCCGAATCCTCCAGGGCAGCCGGTACTATGTGTACCACGACCTCCACACCCACAACACCAACGAATGTCAAGAACTCCGTGTCGTGCGAGAAGGAAGGATCGGCCGTCGCCCTGACCGTGCTGACCGGGGCTACGGCCGAGGAGAAGGAAGAAACCCAGGACGCTGGGAAGATCGCGGCCCGCGCCAGGGGTGGCGCGACCAACCTCGCGAGGACCGCTGGCGGGACCTGCCTCGCAAGGGGGACTGGAGGGATCAGCCTCGTGAGGATCGCCCTCATGGCAACGCAGGCCTACCTCCGCTGCCGCCTCAGCCAAGGAGGAACAAAGACCGCCATCAGGATGAGGGGACTGGGGGCTTCCAAGAGCCGCGCGCAATCGCCTGCATCCTGGGCGAAGCTCAAGCCCCAGCCTCTCAACGTATCTTCAAGCAGTTTGCCCGCGAAGTGAATGCAGTTCTCCCCAAGCTCGAAGCAACACGCCCCCTCAGGTGGTCGGCGTGCGCCATCACGTTCAGCTCAGCAGACCAGCTCAAGTGCGCGGCCACAGCCGGAGTCCTCCCGATGCTTTGCTCCCCAGTCATCAGCAACGTGCTGGTCACCAGGACCCTCATCGATGGAGGGGCAGGGCTCAACGTCCTGTCCGTGGAAACATTCAACAACCTCCAAGTGCCCTATGACCAGCTTCAGCCAACCAAGCCTTTCTCCGGAGTCACCGACGGTTCCACAGTCCCGGTCGGGCAGGTCCGCCTCCCTGTCACCTTCGGGGCCTGCAGCAACTACCGCACCGAGCTCATCGACTTCGACGTTGCCCACATCCGCCTGCCGTACAACGCCATCCTCGGGTACCCAGCGCTGGCCAAGTTCATGGCCGTGACTCACCACGGCTACAACGTCCTCAAGATGCCAGGAAGTGGCGGCGTCATCATGGTGCCCTGTGAAGAGAAGGATGTAGTGTGTTCCCTGGAGCGAGCCTTTCAAGCCGCGTCGCTAGAAGACCCAGATCGCGGAAGCAGGAGGCTTCCTGAGACCACCCCCAAGAAGAAGATGTCGTCAGGCTCAGCCCCTCAGGAGGCAGGCCCTTCAGGGCCCGCATTAGCCCAGGGGGAACCCCCTTCCATCACATAGGAAAGCACGCCTGGCGCCCTCCTCAGGCAGGGCTCGGGGGCTCTCACCTGGAAGGCCACCGACCTAGCCAGGGTCACGAGGGAGGCGCTTGGGCACCATGTGGAGGCGTGCCTCGAAGCACGTTTCCCTCGAGAAGGAGCCAAGCAAGGAAGGTCAGACCAGCAGGAGTTCGTTAACAAGGCCATTCAAGAACTACAGGAGTCAAGGATCATGAGAGGTTGCCGTCATCCACCAGCTGTGGCTCCACATCCAGGCGAGGATGGTGGGCTGCGCGTCTGCGTCGATGTACTAGGGCTCAATCAGATCGCCACGACGGAGCGCCTCTGGCCCTCGCAAGTGGGGCGCTGCGGGGGTCCACCCCACAGCTATGTTCACATGCCTTACGGCCTACCGAGCACGGCTGCGGCGTACCAGTGCCTCATGAGGGGCATCATGGAGGCTCAGGAAGACAGGCGTTCCGCGGTCCTGGCGGAGATGAAGACAGCTCGCGAGGAGCCACCAGTGCCTCCGGAGCCTCCCGAGGCCCCGGGGCCTGGGGGCTCGTGAGGATCGGCTTCCGCGGCCCACCGAGTCTGCTGCACCAACGCCACTTCGCCGACGACATCCTCAGGTGACATCTTTCAAGCTTCATTCCTGGCTGGGAGCGCCCTCCCAGGGTTGCATCACTCCCAGGCCGCGTGGGTCCGTCCCTGCGGCATGTATCCCCTTTTATTTTTCGGTCGTTAGTTTGCCTTGTTGGGGGCGCCCCTCGGGCTGCATCATCCCCAAGCCGCTCGGGCTAGGCCCAGCGGCGTGTATCTCCCTCGTGTTTATTTCCAACTATGCATTCGCCTATCACGCTTGATTGCTTGATGCCTGTCCGCGGCGTCCCTGCTAGTAGTAGCAGTAGTAGTAGCAGTAGTAGTAGAAGTAGCAGTAGCAGTAGCAGTAGCAGTAGCAGTAGCAGTAGTAGCACTAGTAGCAGTAGTAGCAGTAGTAGCAGTAGTAGCAGTAGTAGCAGTGGTAGCGGCAGTAGTAGCGGCAGTAGTAGCGGCAGTAGTAGCGGTAGTAGTAGCGGTAGTAGTAGCAGTAGTAGTAGTAGTAGGAGCAGTAGGAGCAGCAGTAGCAGTAGCAGTAGCAGTAGTACAACTATGCTACACTTGATGGTCAAAATACTATTCATCCGGTCCTCACAGTGAAGTGACAACACCCTGCGCCTGACACTAGTCCAGGCGGCGTGTTCGGGTTACCAAAGTCAGCCTCACCCTATGCACTGTGCAGTCTGTCACCGACGCTGTACAGCACATTGGCGCCTCGCCTCGTCTCCCTCTCCGCTCCCATAGCACCACTCCATCTCCATCTCCATCTCACTGTGCCCCCGTGTAACGCCCTCGATGCGGCTATATCTCCTACGTGTCGAAGCACGACTTAGAGGCATAACCGCATTGAAAGCAATGTCGCAAGTGAGGTAATCTTCGCAAACAACCCATGTACATAAATAAAGGGGAAAGATACATAGTTGGCTTACACTTGCCACATCACACAAATACATAAATAAGTCATTGCATTCATCCAATACACTTATGGTCCGACTACGGTACCAAAATAAAGATCAACCCCCAAATGCGACATAGTCCCCGATCGCCCCAACTGGGCACCACTACTGATCATCTGGGAAAGACACGTAGTAATGGCGAGAGTCTTCATCGAACTCCCACTTGAGTTCGGTCATGTCATCTGGAACGGTATCATCGGACCCTGCATCTGGTTTGGAAGGAATCTGCGGGTCACGGGGACTCAGCAATCTCGCACCCTCGCGATCAAGACTATTTAAGCTTATAGGTAAGGAAAGGTATGATGTGGAGCTGCAGCAAGCGACTAGCATATATGGTGGCTAATATATTCGCAAAAGAGAGCGAGAAGAGATGGCAAAAGCACAGTCGAACAACTACGATCAAGAACTGATCCTAGAACAACCTACGTCAAGCATTACTCCAACACCGTGTTCACTTCCCGGACTCCGCTGAGAAGAGACCATCACGGTAACACACATGGTTGATGCATTTTAAATAAGTTAAGTTTCATGTTATCTACAACCGGACATTAACAAATTCCCATCTGCCCATAACCGTGGGCACGGCTTTCGAAAGTTCAAATCCCTGCAGGGGAGTCCCAACTTAGCCCATCACAAGCTCTCACGGTCAATGAAGGATATTCCTTCTCCCAAGACAATCCGATCAGACTCGGCATCCCGGTTACAAGACATCCTCGACAATGGTAAAACAAGTCCAGCAAGACCACCCGCTGTGCCGACAAATCCCGATAGGAGCTGCACATATCTCGTTCTCAGGGCACACTAGATAAGCTAAGCGTATGGGAGCCAACGTAACCCAAGTTGCCAAGGGACGGCCCCGCACGGTGCTCTAGGTTGGACCAACACTTAGAGAAGCACTGGCCCGGGGGGTTTAAAATAAAGATGACCCTTGAGTCCGCGAAACCCAAGGGAAAAAGTCTAGGAGGCGAATGGTAAAACCAAGGTCGGGCCTTGCTAGAGGATTTTTATTCAAGGCGAACTGTCAAGGAGTTCCCATTATAACCCAACCATGTAAGGAACGCAAAATCCGGGAACATAACACCGATATGACGGAAACTAGGGCGGCAAGAGTGGAACAAAACACTAGGCATAAGGCCGAGCCTTCCACCCTTTACCAAGTATATAGGTGCATTAAGATAAACAACATAATATGATGATATCCCAACAATAAACAATGTTCCAACAAGGAAAGGTCTCAAATCTTCACCTGCAACTAACAACGCTATAAGAGGGGCTGAGCAAAGCGGTAACATAGCCAAACAATGGTTTGCTAGGACATGGTGGGTTAGAGGTTTGACATGGAAATTGGGAGGCATGATAAGCAAGTGGTAGGTATCGTAGCATAGGCATAGCAAAAGAGCGAGCATCTAGCAAGCAAAGATAGAAGGGATTTCGAGGGTATGATCATCTTCCTACAAAGTTTTTAGAGTTGCCTTGATCCTCGTAAGCGAACTCAACGGGCTCCTCGTTCACGTACTCGTCTCCCGGCTCTACCCAAGCAAGAACAACAAGCAAAAAGGAACACAATCAACCACGTGCAATGCTCAAGCAACATGATGCAAACATGGTATGATATGCGGGATGCGATATGTGATGCATATGCATGATTTGCAAAGGAATGATTGACCCTGGCCTCAACTTGGAAATACAAGAGTGCCACTGGAAAGGGGAGTTGATTTCGGTTGAAATCGATATAAAGATCACCGGAATCGGATGCACGGTTTGGAAATGGCAAGCAAAACAAATAAGGCACCAGTCTGCGATAATCAGCAAGTAGCCATCTAAATGCATCAAGATAAATATGCTACAACACTCAAACATGGCAACAAAATACATGGCAGGGATCCACTCATGATGCTTGACAAAAGATGAACACTAAGCTACGACTAATTCATCCATTAACAGGTTCAAACAAGCATGGCAAAAATGCAAATGATAACAGGTTTCAGCCTTAGTGAAATTAACACAAGTCTGGAATTTATCATTAGGAATCACACTTTAGAGCATGAAAACTACATGCTACAGGAACATATCATGGCAAAGAAAGGCATGTCATGAAGCTACTCTAAGCACATAACAAAAGTCCCTTAGTGACCTTGAGCGAAAAGGGATCAGAAAATACAATTACAAGCATGTGAACATGGCAAAAACATAAACAGATTCAGACTTAGTGAAAAACTGGAGCATGCAAACAAATTAACAAGTAGGCATGTTTACGAGCTCAATGCACTCACTACAGAGCATGGCATGACAAACTAAGCATACACCCATCAAGAAGACATGGCATAGGAGCTAGACATGGCAAGAACAACAACATCGCATGCACGGATCAATAGCAACATTCTCGGCAAAAACGCTAAACATGTCAACAATCTGCCAGGATCATTTTATAGCAAAAGTAGAGCTCGATTCACTCAAGCTAGGGTGCTCCATAAATGCAAACAAAGACATGGATGGATAGAGCACCACAATATTACCA
This sequence comes from Triticum monococcum, assembly GCA_034509565.1. Lineage (NCBI taxonomy): Eukaryota > Viridiplantae > Streptophyta > Magnoliopsida > Poales > Poaceae > Triticum > Triticum monococcum. The sequence goes on along the minus strand of CM067843.1, from coordinate 151,395,341 downwards.
AAACATCCTTACTGATCATCCTCAAAAGAGGCACGGATCACTAGGAAACAACATGAACATATGGCATAAAAACAAAAACAGAACAAGGACTTAGTGAAATTCTAAGTCCCTGAAATCAGCATCACCGAGTAAGCTACTTTGCATGCTTGTGCTAGTCACCACAAATACCACAAAAATACATGGCATACACCCCTGTAAAGATGGCATGGCATTTAACAAAACAGATGTAGAGCTCAGGATCATAGCATGCACACATTAATCATGGCAAAAATGACAAAAGGTCATTTGCTGAAACAGATCTGACAAATTCATCACATAGCCCTCTTCCAACAGCATTTCGGGCATCAAGATGAGCTCAAATGAAAATGATGCAATGAGATGAAATGATGTACTCACTGAGGCGAACATTTTGATATGCTACATGCACGAATCGGAGCTACGGATGCAGAGTTATGGCATGTCAAAGATAGCAAAAAAATCTAGGGTTTTGGGAAAAATTAGGTCAATCTCAAGATCCAGATCTGGATCCAGATCGTGCACGTGAACCGAGGTCGCCGGAACAGTGGGGGTTCATCGGAGTCGCTCGTCGGAGAAACTCCGGGGACTTGCCACGGTGGCCGGACTGGAGGAGTTCGCCGGCGTGGAGGAGGAAGGCGGGGCGCGCGGCGGCCGGAGCGGCGGCTGGTCGGCGGCAACGGCGGCGGTGGCGGACGCCGGCGCCGGCGAGAGGCTCGGGCGGCGCGGAGAAGAAGCCAGGCGGCGGCGGCTCGGGCTCGCGGGGGCCCTACGCGGGCCGGGCGGGCCGCGCACGGTGGAGGCCGGCGGTGAGGACGAACCGGGCGGCGACATGTGGCGCTGGCGGCGGACCGGACACGTCCGGCCTCCGGAAACTTGTCCGGAGGCGCGGGGAGGGGATTTTTTAGGGTTTCATCCATGATTTCCAAAGAGGGGTCTATTTATAGAGGTAGAGGGAGCTAGGAAGCTCCAAATGGAGTGCGGTTTTCGGCCACGTGATCGTGATCGAACGCTCTAGACGATGGAGGGGGTTTTGGTGGGTTTCGGGCCAAATTGGAAGGGTGTTGGGCTGCAACACACACAAGGCCTTTTCGGTCCCTCGGTTAACCATTGGAGTATCAAACGAAGTCCAAATGGTACGAAACTTGACAGGCGGTCTACTAGTAGTAAACCAAGGCCGCATGACAAGTCTCGGTCCAATCCAAAAACATTTAACCCCCACACACGAAAAGAGGTAGAAAGGACCACCGGAGGACAAAGGAGTGTCAAAAAGCAAAACAGACAACGGGGAAAATACTCGGATGCATGAGACGAACACGTATGCAAATGCAATGGACATGATGACATGATATGAGATGCATGACAAAGACAAAAACACACGGAGGCAAAAACCCGACAACGAGGAAATAAAATAACTTAGTGCCGGAAACAGCAAGAGTTGGAGTACAGATAAGGTAAATTACATCCGGGGTGTTACAACACTCCACCACTACGAAAGGATCTCGTCCCGAGATCTAGGACTGGAAAAACTCCGGGTACTCAGAACGGAGGTGATCCTCGCGTTCCCAGGTGGCTTCACGGTCAGAATGATGTGACCACTTGACTTTGAGGAATTTGAGTGACTTGTTGCGAGTCTTGCGCTCAGTTTCTTCAAGAATAGCAATTGGGTGCTCATGATAAGATAGGTCTTCTTGGAGATCAATGTCTTCGAAGTTGACGGTGCGGTCAGGAGTCTTGAAGCACTTGCGGAGTTGAGACACATGAAACACGTCGTGCACGTTGGCAAAGTTGGAGGGAAGCTCAAGTTGATAGGTGAGATCGCCTCTCTTGCTGACGATCTTGAAAGGACCCACGTTTCTAGGGGCAAGCTTCCCTTTGATATCGAAACGATGAGTACCTTTCATTGGAGAGATGTGGAGGTAGACGTGGTCTCCGATCTCGAAAGCCAAATCACGATGCTTACTATCATAGTAGCTCTTCTGGCGCGATTGCGCTGCTTTGAGATTATCACGAATGACTTTGCATGTCTCTTCTGCCTCTGTGATCAAGTCATTGCCAAGAAGTTGACGTTCACCAGTCTCTGACCAGTTAAGAGGAGTACGACACTTCCTGCCGTAGAGGATTTCAAATGGGGCCTTGCCCGACCTTGCTTGAAAGCTGTTGTTGTAGGAGAACTCGGCATATGGAAGACAATCTTCCCACTTCATACCGAAAGAGATGACGCAAGCCCTGAGCATATCTTCGAGAATCTGATTTACTCGCTCGACTTGGCCACTGGTTTGGGGATGAAAAGTTGTGCTGAAACGGATGTTGGTGCACATGGCCTTCTGAAAAGAATCCCAAAACTTGGAGATGAAGATGCTGCCATGATCTGGAGATATCAACTACGGAATGCCGTGCAGAGAGACAATCCGAGAGGTATATAGCTCTGCCAATTGAGCTGCTATGATGGATTCTTTGATAGGAAGGAAATGAGCCACTTTAGTGAGTTTGTAGATGACAACGAATATAGCATCATTGTCACGCTTGGACTTTGGAAATCCAGTCACGAAGTCCATCTCAATGTGGTCAAACTTCCATTCTGGAATGGCAAGAGGTTGGAGGAGACCAGCTGGTCGTTGGTGTTCTGCTTTCACTCTTCTGCAGACATCACATTCATTCACGAACTGAGCAATCTCGCGCTTCATTCGAGTCCACCAATACGACTGCTTGAGGTCATGGTACATCTTTGTACTTCCAGGGTGGATAGAGAGGAGTGAATTGTGAGCCTCGTTCATAATGACTTTACGAAGGTCACCTTTAGGCACAACAATGCGATCCTCGAAGAATAGAGTATCCTTGTCATCAAGGCGATAGCACTTGTACTTGGGTTGACTCTTGGCAATCCCAATCTTCACCTTCTTCACCATAGCATCAAGAAGTTGAGCCTCGTGAATCTGATCTTCCAAGGTAGGAGAGACTTGGAGGTTGGTGAGGAAACCTTGAGGAACAACTTGCAGATTGAGTTTGCAGAAAGCTTCACAAAGCTCGAGTTGGTAAGGCTTGAGAATCAGACTGTTGCAGTAAGCCTTCCTTCTCAATGCGTGAGCAATTACATTGGCCTTGCCTAGAGTATATTCGATACTCAGATTATACTCTTAAATCATTTTGACCCAACGAGTATGCCTGAGGTTGAGATTAGGCTGAGTGAAGATGTACTTGAGACTCTTATGATCAGTGAAGATGTCCACTTTTCTTCCCAATAAGAGATGTCTCCAAGTTAAAAGAGCATGCACAACTACCGCCAACTCGAGGTCATGAGTGGGGTAGTTCTTCTCGTTGGGCTTCAACTGGCGAGAGGTATAAGCCACAACTTTCTTCTCTTGCATCAACACTGCACCAAGGCCTTGAAGAGAGGCATCACAGAAGACCTCGAACGGTTTGGATTCATCAGGAGGAGTCAGCACTGGAGCAGTGATTAATTTCTCTTTTAGGGTGTTGAAAGCGATGTCGCATTCAGGAGACCAGACGTACTTCACATCCTCCTGGAGAAGGTTGGAAAGAGGCTTCGCGATCTTTGAGAAGTTCTCGACGAACCTTCGACAATAGCTTGCGAGCCCAAGGAAACTGCGGAGTTGCCTCACAGTCTGAGGTGGTTCCCAATTCACAATTGCAGACACCTTCTCAGGATTCACAGCAATGCCCTTGGCGGAAATGATATGTCCAAGGTAGAGAACCTCATCGAGCCAAAACTCGCACTTTGAAAACTTGGCATAGAACTAATGTTCTCTGAGCTTATCGAGCACCAAACGCAAGTGCTTGGCATGATCCTCCTTGTTCTTGGAAAAGACCAAAATGTCATCGAGGTAGACCAAGACGAAGTCATTTGTGTAGGGGTTGAAGATGAAATTCATCATGCGAGAGAAAGTTGGAGGGGCGTTGACGAGGCCGAAAGACATGACAGTGTATTCATATGAACCATAGCTTGTTCTGAAATCTGTCTTGGGGATATCTTGCTCACGAATGTGAATCTGATGATAGCCCATACGGAGATCAAGCTTGGAGAATACTTGAGCACCTTTGAGTTGTTCAAACAGCTCGTTGATGTTGGGAAGTGGGTACTTGTTCTTTATGGTCTTCTTGTTCAATGGACGGTAGTCAACACAGAGTCGGTCCGTTCCATCCTTCTTCTTCACAAAAAGAACTCCACAACCCCATGGAGAAGAACTAGGTCGGATGAGACCCATACGCTCTTGAATATCGAGTTGCTTCTTCAGCTCCTTCAACTCTTCATGTCCAAGCTTGTAAGGACGTTTGCAAAAAGGTTATGTGCCAGGCTCAAGATCGATGACAAATTCAACTGGCCAGTGTGGAGGCATTCCTGGAAGCTCTGCTGGAAAGACGTCTTGATATTCGCAAATGACCAGAATTTGAGAGATGGCATCCAGTTCACCCTTCTCATTGAGAGAAAACAGACGGATGGTATCATCATTAGCGGTGAAGACAATTACATCCTCAAACGAATGAGTCAATTCGATCTGCCTGACGGCACAATCAAGCTAAGCCTTGTGCTTAGAAAGCCAGTCCATTCCGAGAATAAGATCAATATCCAAGTTACCAAGGACCATTGGAGAAGCCAGAAACTTGAAGTTGCCCATCATGATAGAAACATCCGGGACTATCGAGGTAGCCCTCATAGACTTAGCCGGAGAAACCACTCCCATAGGTTTACCCAACATTTGCGAAACGAAGTCATGCTCGGAAACAAATGATCTTGGCATGAAACAATGCGATGCACCAGTGTCAAAAAGAACTTTTGTAGGAGTAGAGTTAACTGGAAAGTTACCCATAATCACATCTGACGAGTCCTCTGCCTGAGCTGCGTTCAACAAGTTGACCTTGGCGTGCTTGGGGTTATGCTTGACCACAGCTGAACTTGCAGACCTCACAGGAGGAGGAGGAGGAGGAAGACGCCTCTGATTGAAGCATTTGTTGGCATAGTGACCCTTCTACTGACACTTGTTGCATGTGACCTCCGAGAGCGGACGGTGATACGGAGCACTTGATCTTGGAGCTTGAGACGAAGCCTTGTTATGAAAGCCAGGGTTGGGTGGGTGGGAAGATCCACTACCACCTTTGCTCTTCTGCTGATAAGGATGACGGAACAAAGGAGGAGGCAACCAATACTTTTGCTGCTTAGCCACTTGAGTTGACGAAGAAGTCACATCTTTGACTCGCTTCTTGGAAGCATCGCACTTCAGTTGGGCAGCCTCTTGCTTGATCGCCATGTTGTAAAACTCATCATATTTCTTGGGCTCAAAGAGGACGAGAGCTAGCTGGAGTTCTTCTCTGAGACCACCTCTGAACTGGTATATCATGCTCTTCTCATCAGGGACGTCCTGCTTGGCAAAACGAGCGAGCCTCTGAAACATGATGTTGTACTGGTAAACAGACATAGTGACTTGCTTCAGGTTGCGGAATTCCTCACGCTTGCTCTCAACCACACTCTGAGGAATATGATGAGCTTTGAAGTCTTGACGGAATTCATCCCAGGTAATCACACGACCTCCTCTGGAATCTTTGTATTGCTAAAACCATTCTGCAGCTTGGTCTTTGAGTTGGAAGGAGGCAAACTTGACAAAGTCCTCATGCCTGACATTACTACACTCGAAATGCTTGCATATGTCCACGAGCCAATCATCAGCGTTTGAGGCCTCGACACATTTGCTGAAGGTCTTTGGCTGGTTAGCAAGGAACTGGTTGAGTGTAGCAAATTGATTCTGATTGTTGCCATGGCCCTGGTTGCGCTCTTGCAGAATTTGCATGATCAGGTGCGTGTTTGCATTGGTAGCGGCCATCACAGCTTGCCATGCCTCCGGAGGTGGAGGTGGTGGTGGCGGATCTTGATTCTGATTCTGATTGTTGCCCTTAGCAGGATCCATCCTGAAGAGGGTGACATCTGTTAGCATCATGACAGACAAATATTGAAGCTGAATCAAACGGGTTGAAATTGCAACTTATAGTCTTCACATCCGAACAAAATGAACGAATGCATTCCAATTGAAATGGTCACATTTCCATAAATTGAGAAGCCACTAGATAGAGATAGAAGAAAAACAACAAGGTACGGACAAGAGCAAATACTTGGTGAGGATTACCCAATCCCAAACCAAATATCCGCGGAAGAAGAACTAGAGTGTGACACCCGGATATTCAAACTACAGTAACCCTTCGCTAATGAAGCCACATCACCACGATTACTGTTGTTAATCTTGCGATGATTCCAAATCCCGTCAAATTTCAAATTTCAAATCAAGTCAAACAATTAAAGTTTGCAAAAGTCAAAACTAAAGTGTTCGAAACGTGGCAAATAAATCGGAAGTAATATTGGTGGAGAAATCATCTATTTATAAAATGTTCCAATGCACTAAATTAATTATAACAACAACAAAACAATTATTTAAAATGCATTTAAAATAATAATAAATGAAGTATACTTTATTTAAGGTGCCAAAATGTTTGGGGTCATAGCATATTTATTAACACTAGTTTAGGGGCTACTTTTATAATTTGTAGAACTAAAGTAAGAGAGAAACTAAAAAAACAATAAAAGAAAACAGAAAAGAGGAAATAAAAAACAACAAAATAGCTAATACAAAAGAAAACCCGTCCCCTGGGCCGGCCCAACTGGGCACGAAGCCCTCAGTCGCTCTCCCCACCTCCCTGTTCATCGGTCCCAGGTCGCTACAGGGGCATGGCTGCCCCCGACCACCTCGTCGGCGACGCTCGGAGGATAAGGCCTCCATCTAGCCCCCCCCCTCCAGATATTTCTCCCGCATCCGCCTCTCGCTCCTCCCCCACTCTCTTCCTCGTCTCCCTCGCTCAGATCCATCCGCACCCACAGCCATCGTCGTCAGCCACCACGCTCCACCATGGCCACTGACGCCCCCGCATCCATCCGCAGTTCCCGCCAACTCCTTCCTGCTCCCCTACGCCTCCTGCGCGAACGGGCTCGAGCCGGGCGCCTCTCCTTCGTGCGGGACGAGGTCGTCTTCAACCTCGAGGAGTTGCCGCCGCCATCGAATTCCGGCCACACCGAGCCTCCCTCGAGCACGCTTTGCACAACTACGGGCTCGCGGTGAGCCTCTCTTCCATTCTCCCTCTCTCCATGCTCGTTCGCGTACTCTGTCTCTCGATCCACCATGGCAGAAACTCGCCGCCGTCATGCTCACTGTCGTCACCGCCGTCCGCGTCCTGCCTCCACGCGCGTCGCGGTCACCTCGCGTCGGGTCGCGCCCCGCACCACACCCTCCTTGGCCTCGCACTGCCCCGAGCACCAACACGTCCATGCCCGCTGCCCTACCGCCCATGGCCACGCGCCCGCCCGTCGCCTTGCCGTTCTTCCTGTTGTTGTCGCTACCACTGATGCCACCTCTCCCGCGCTGCTCGCCTGCTATGCTGCTGTTGTCGCTACTGCGCGCGTGCATGTGCTCGAACCGCAGCAGCCTGCCGCCGCTCGCGCCGCCCGACGCCGCTCCCTTGCGTCGGCGGCCCAGCGCCTTCCCTTGCGCCCGCCCGCGTTCGCGCCTTGGCCACCCCCGGCGTCGTGCGCTTGCTGTGTACGTGGGCCGCTCGCTCGCGTCGCGGTGTTGGTGCACTGCCTCGCCCACGCCACGCCATTGCAAATGCTCTGCTTAGTACTATAGCTACAATGGCTAGCTTTTGTGTTTCCACAATGAGTAACCCCCTAGACAGTCCCTAAATTGCGGTTAAATAGTTATTAACATGACTGAAAATAGTATGAGTAGAAAGTATACTTGACAAACTCCATTTTATCTTACTGGACCAAATCTTTTCGATGCATGGATTAAATCCTACAAAAATCACAAAATGCCATCTTCTCTTACAACTAGCATTGTGTGTGTGTATACGGCCACCACTGGCCATGGCCGATTGCTTGTTGTGTGTGCGTGCTTTGTGTTTCTGGCTGGATGGGCCACTACTAAATGGCCGGCCATAGATTAGGATTAGTCTTATTTAATAACTAACCCAAAACAGGTATTGGTACTAAGTCTAGATGCTATGTAGAATATGACTTAGGGGCCCCTTCACTATTTAGACTAATTAACTAATCTGCTATACAAATGACCCTATGACACTTGGGCCCCGCTATGACCCTGTTGACTAGTCAACCTTGACTGGTCAACTGCTGACTAACCCCCTGGCCCCACCTGTAATACGCTCTAGCTAGCGTAGCTTTAGGTGACAAAACTATTTACTTTTTTCTTAATTGGAATTAATATATTTCAAAAAATTGTTTAGATCTTTGAAAAATCTTAGAAAATAATCTGTAACTTGGATGAAAAAGTTTTATACATGAAAGTTGCTCAGAAAAACGAGACGAATTTGAATATGCGGCCCGTTCGTCCACCACGCATCCCTAGTATAGCGAACACGAACTTTCACCCTCTGATTCATCTGTGCGAAAACGCAAAACACCGGGGATATTTTCCTGGATGTTTCCCCCCTTCATCGGTATCACCTATCCCTGCGTTAGATCACCCCTGGCACCGCGTATTACCTTGTTATGTTTTGTGATGCTTTGTTTGCTCCGTATTTATTATTTCTTCCCCCTCTTCTCCTCGGTAGACACCGAGACCGACGCCGCTGCTACCCAGTACGACTACGGTGTTGATGACCCCTCTCTCTTGCCAGAGCAACCAGGCAAGCCCCCCCCCCCTTGATCACCAGATATCGCCTACTCTCCTCTATACTGCTTGCATTAGAGTAGTGTAGCATGTTACTGCTTTCCGTTAATCCTATCATGATGCATAGCCTGTCATTGTTGCTACAACTGTTGATACCTTACCTGCAATCCTAAATGCTTAGTATAGGATGCTAGTTTATCATCAGTGGCCATACATTCTTATCCGTCTGCCATGCTATACTATCGGGCTGTGATCACTCGGGAGTTGATCACGGGTATATACCTATACTTTATACATGATACATGTGATGACTAAAGTCGGGTTGGCTCGAGGAGTACCCGCGAGTGATTCACGGATTGGGGGCTGAAAGGACCTTTGTCCCGACAGCCCTCTGGGTGGATCGTTGTGGCGGAGCGACAGGGCAGGTTGAGACCACCTAGGAGAGAGGTGGGCCTGGCCCTGGTTGGCGTTCGCAGTGTCTTTAAGATAACAAGTTTAACGAGATCTTGGTATTTGATCTGAGTCTGGCTACTGGCCTATACGCACTAACCATCTACACGGGGATAGTTATGGGCACTCGACGTCGTGGTATCAGCCGAAGCCTTCGCGACGTTAGCGACTGAGCGGCGCGCGCCGGGTTGGACCGCGTAATGCAACTTCCTTTGTAATGGAGGTTGCTAGGTCTGCTCACCGGCCGCGTTCGCAACGTGCTGGTGTGCAAAGGGCGATGGGCCCAGACCCCTGCGCCATAGGATTTAGACCGGCATGCTGACCTCTCTGTTGTGCCTAGGTAGGGCTGCGACGTGTTGATCTTCCAAGGCTAGGCATGACCCAGGAAAGTGTGTCGGCCAAATGGGATCGAGTGTGTTGGGTTATGTGGTGCACCCCTGCAGGGAAGTTAATCTATTCGAATAGTCGTGATCTTGGGTAACAGGACGACTTAGAGTTGTACCTTGACCTTATGACAACTAGAACCGGATACTTAATAAAACACACCCTTCCAAGTGCCAGATACAACCGCTGATCGCTCTCTCATAGGGCGACGAGGAGAGGATCGCTGGGTAGGATTATGCTACACGATGCTACTTGGTGGATTTACCTTCTGCTCTCTTCTACATGCTGCAAGATGGAGGTTACCAGAAGCGTAGTCTTTGATACGACTAGCTATCCCCCCTCTTATTCCGGCATTCTGCAGTTCAGTCCACATATGATAGCCTTTTCCATTTGATACCAATTCATACATATGTAGTGTAGCTCCTTGCTTGCGAGTACTTTGGATGAGTACTCACAGTTGCTTTGCTCCCTCTCCCCCCCCCCCTATCTATACCCGATTGCTGCGACCAGACGATGGAGCCCAGGAGCCAGACGCCACTGTCGATGACGACGACTACTACTTGGGAGGTGCCTACTACTACATGCAGCCCGCTGACGACGACCAGGAGTAGTTTAGGAGGATCCCAGGCAGGAGGCATGCGCCTCTTTCGATCTGTATCCCAGATTGTGCTAGCCTTCTTAAGGCAAACTTGTTTAACTTATGTCTGTGCTCAGATATTGTTGCTTCCGCTGACTAGTCTATGATCGAGCTCTTGTATTCGAGCCCTCTGGCTTGTAATATGATGCTTGTATGACTTATTTTATTTGTAGAGTTGTGTTGTGATATCTTCCCGTGAGTCCCTGATCTTGATCGTACACATTTGCGTTTATGATTAGTGTACGATGGAATCGGGGGCGTCACATAGAGCTACAAGAATTCCCACCTATGAAACTCCCGAACCTTTCCGGTTATGCAATCAGGCGTTGGGGATACAGGGGAAGCATAATATCTCACCCAAATCTAGCAAATCCTACATCCAGCTGTATCCATCCTTCAACACATAACCAAGAAACCTTCGAAAATCATTTACCTCAACCTTCGAAAAGCATCCGTTATACAAGTTATGGCAATACTCCCGAACTCCCGTCCCAGTACTGGGTGGTGTCGAGGTTATCTCACCAACAACTGCACAAAAGAGATTTTCGATGTCGGTGAAACTCAGGTATTCCAGAATCTCAACGATAAAATTGTGATGACAACACCTCGAAGCTCAACTCCCCTGGACACTGCCACAACCCCTAAATGACAGGAGGCACCAAGAGCAATGTTCTCGTCACAAAACCATCGGAACGATTCCAAGATACCCGCGTGATCCTAAAAAAATTAGTGAAATTTGAAAAGAGAAGAGTTAAAACTCTACGTTAGGATGCCTCACCTGAGCGATGAAGGGACTGGGGAGTAAAAAATAATTCCTAACTCTGCGATATATAATTCCTAAATGACTCAAAACATTTTTCTAGACTCAACAACGCGAACGATTCGATCAAGCAGGGGGCTCCTAAGATCGGGGAAGGCTCTGATTACCAACTTGTAACGCCCTCAATGCGGCTATATCTCCTACGTGTCGAAGCATGACTTAGAGGCATAACCGCATTGAAAGCAATGTCGCAAGTGAGGTAATCTTCGCAAACAACCCATGTACATAAATAAAGGGAAAAGATACATAGTTGGCTTACACTCGCCACGTCACACAAATACATAAATAAGTCATTACATTCATCCAATACACTCATGGTCCGACTACGGTACCAAAATAAAGATCAACACCCAAATGCGACACAGTCCCTGATCGTCCCAACTGGGCACGACTATTGATCATCTGGGAAAGACATGTAGTAACGGCGAGAGTCTTCATCGAACTCCCACTTGAGCTTGGTCATGTCATCTGGAACGGTATCATCGGACCCTGCATCTAGTTTGGAAGGAATTTGTGAGTCACGGGGACTCGGCAATCTCGCACCCTCGCGATCAAAACTATTTAAGCTTATAGGTAAGGTAAGGTATGATGTGGAGCTGCAGCAAGCGACTAGCATATATGGTGGCTAACATATTCGCAAAAGAGAGCGAGAAGAGATGGCAAAAGCACGGTCGAACAACTATGATCAAGAAGTGATCCTAGAACAACCTACGTCAAGCATTACTACAACACCGTGTTCACTTCCCGGACTCCGCCGAGAAGAGACCATCTCGGTAACACACGCGATTGATGCATTTTAAATAAGTTAAGTTTCATGTTATCTACAACCGGACATTAACAAATTCCCATCTGCCCATAACCGCGGGCACGGCTTTTGAAAGTTCAAATCCCTGCAGGGGAGTCCCAGCTTAGCCCATCACAAGCTCTCACGGTCAACGAAGGATATTCCTTCTCCCAAGACAATCCTATCAGACTCGACATCCCGGTTACAAGACATCCTCGACAATGGTAAAACAAGTCCAACAAGACCACCCGCTGTGCCGACAAATCCCGATAGGAGCTGCACATATCTCGTTCTTAGGGCACACCGGATAAGCTAAGTGTATGGGAGCCAACGTAACCCAAGTTGCCAAGGGATGGCCCCGCACGGTGCTCTGGGTTGGACCAACACTTAGAGAAGCACTTGCTCGGGGGTTTAAAATAAAGATGACCCTTGAGTCCGCAAAATCCAAGGGAAAAAGGCTTGGTGGCAAATGGTAAAACCAAGGTCGGGCCTTGCTGGAGGAGTTTTATTCAAGGTGAACTATCAAGGGGTTCCCATTATAACCAAACTGTGTAAGGAACGCAAAATCCGGGAACATAACACCGATATGACGGAAACTAGGGCGGCAAGAGTGGAACAAAACACTAGGCATAAGGCCGAGCCTTCCACCCTTTATCAAGTATATAGGTGCATTAAGATAAACAAGATAATATGATGATATCCCAACAATAAACAATGTTCCAACAAGGAACGATCTCCAATCTTCACGTGCAACTAACAACGCTATAAGAGGGGCTCAGCAAAGCGGTAACATAGCCAAACAATGGTTTGCTAGGACATGGTGGGTTAGAGGTTTGACATGGCAATTGGGAGGCATGATAAGCAAGTGGTAGGTATCATATCATAGGCATAGCAAAAGAGCAAGCATCTAGCAAGCAAAGATAGAAGTGATTTCGAGGGTATGATCATCTTGCCTGCAAAGTTTTCAGAGTTGCCTTGATCCTCGTAAGCAAACTCAACGGGATCCTCATTCACGTACTAGTCTCCCGGCTCTACCCAAGTAAGAACAACAAGCAAAAAGGAACGCAATGAACCACGTGCAATGCTCAAGCAACATGATGCAAACATGGTATGATATGCTGGATGCGATATGTGATGCATATGCATGATTTGCAAAGGAATAATTGAACCTGGCCTCAACTTGGAAATATAAAGATCACCGGAATCGGATGCACGGTTTGGAAACGGCAAGCAAAAAAATAAGGCACCGATCTGCGATAATCAGCAAGTAGCCATCTAAATGCATCAAGATAAATATGTTACAGCACTCAAACATGGCAACACAATACATGGCAGGGATTCACTCATGATGCTTGACAAAAGATGAACACTGAGCTACGGCTAATTCATCCATTAAAAGGTTCAAACAAGCATGGCAAAAATGCAAATGATAACAGGTTTTAGCCTTAGTGAAATTAACACAAGTCTGGAATTTATCATCAGGAAGCACACTTTAGAGTATGAAAACTACATGCTATAGGAACATATCATGGCAAAGAAAGGTATGGCATGAAGCTACTCTAAGCATATAACAAAAGTCCCTTAGTGACCTTGAGCCAAAAGGGATCAGAAAATACAATTACAAGCATGTGAACATGGCAAAAACATAAACAGATTCAGACTTAGTGAAAAACTGGAGCATGCAAACAGATTAACAAGTAGGCATGTTTACGAGCTCGATGCACTCACTGATGAAGTCATGTACCTATGGTAGGGACATGGACCCGTCCTAAAGAGCCCTACCATAGGACATCCTTAGAGGAAGTCACCTTTCAAACAACTTGAAGATATCCCACTCGACGGGTTGAAGACACTCGACCAAGAAGCTGTCACTCGACCAAGAAGCCAACCACTCAACTGCCAGAAGACCTCAAGTCACTCCGCAGGAAAACGGTCGGCTATTAAATAGTCTCTATGATTATTATGACACTTTATTAGGGACGTTATCAGTAACGCCCACCTTAAATGTACCTTAAACCCTGCATTACTAAGGGCAGGAGAGGGCTGGCGAACTCTATATAAGCCACCCCCCTCCTCAGTATCAGAGGTTCGCACCCCTGTCATTTTACACACGCATAATCCAATCGACCGCCTCCGGGCACCGAGACGTAGGGCTGTTACTTCCTCAGAGAAGGGCCTGAACTCGTAAACCTTGCGTGCTTACAACTTCCCAATAGCTAAGGTCTAGCCTCTTCATACACACCCCCTACCTCACTATCAGACTTAGAACCACGACAGTTGGCGCCCACCGTGGGGCATTAGTCTTAGCGCCTAATTGGAGAAGTTGCGATTTTTCCGATCCACTTGATCATGTTTTCCTGCGGAGCTTTGGCGGAGGGCCGCGAGATCCGTCTCGGCGGACTCGCTTTCCTCGCCGACGACTCCGCCTGGCTCCAGGAGGCGCCGCTTGACGTCGACGCGCTCCCCGTCCGCGGTGCGACGCACTTCCGCGCGTGCGTCCGTGGCGTCCTCCTGAGGCAGCCATCGACCCCATATCGGTCGACTCCCGTGCCATCTCCCCGTCCTGTCTCCCGCCAGCGCAAGCGCTCGGGTCGGTCGAGGCTCCAGCGGTGGATGAAGCACGCCGCGGCCCGCCAGTCGGCGACCCCGCAAGTCGCTGCAATCGAGCCTGACGAATCCCTCTGCGGCCTGTTCGATCTGTCGACTGGCTCCACGGCGACCGCTTCCGAGTGTGACAGCAGCGACCCCTTGGCGGAGGTTCTGGCGGTCGAGGGGACACGCAGTCCCCCTGGATTCCATCGCGCTAATGATGGTGCCGATAGGGGCGATCCGTCGCACCCTCACGACGAATACCTTCCCGAGCCTCTTACGTCATTGCAACGGGAGGAGCTTCGTCGCCGGAACATGGACGCGCTCTACACACCTATTGTTGGAGAAACCCCCGAGGCCCGGGCCTTAGAGGACGCGCGCTTGGCTAATCTAGCCGAGCGCACTCGACTGGAGAATCTACAGCGAGCTCTCGACGAGCGGGCGCGTTAGTGGGCTCCCGAGTCCAGTCGACGCCAGCAGGCTCCCGAGTCCAGTCGACGCCAGCAAGCTCCCGAACCTAGTCGACGTCAGCTCTTCCCGCCACCGCAGGTGTACCGAACTCCGGTTCAGAACCTGGCTGCCGCGGCCCGCATAGCGGAGTCAATCCAGCCCTCCCAGTCGGAGGCCGGCAGAGGATTGCTGCAGATCAGAGCATTGCTCCGAGCGGTGGGAAATCAGAATTCCGCCGTCTCTCAGTTGCGGGACAGGATCCACAGTCGATCTGTCGCAACGGAGACCGTCCAGTCGGCTCACAGCCCGAGATCGCCCCCGAGGTGTGAGGGGCGTGGAGACCGGCACGATCAGTATAGGAGGAACGAACAATATGATCACCGACTCGACCATGATGATGGGCGTCGGGTGCCGTCCCCTCCCCCGAGGAGTGGATCATATGCACCTCGGCATCGAGACGACAGGCGCCCCCATAACACTGGGCAGAGGATCCCAGTCGACCCCAGAGACCCAGGCTTTGACGCGAGATCCATCCTCGTTCAAGGTCTGGTGGACAGGAACAGGGCTCATCGAGAGGGCCACAACAGAGATACGCCCACCGGCAGCAGGACACACGCCTCGGGGCCTGAATGTTTCAGTCGGGCCATCAGAGCTGCGGTGATCCCTCCCAACTTTCGGCTGGCGACTGGAATCAGCAAGTTCACCAGTGAGTCCAAGCCTGACACATGGCTCGAGGATTACCGAGTGGCTGTGCAGATTGGCGGCGGCAACGATGAGGTGGCCATGAAGCATTTACCCCTCATGTTGGAAGGCTCAGCTAGGGCGTGGCTGAATCAGCTGGCGCCCAGCAGCATTTACACTTGGGAGGATCTCTCCCGAGTGTTTATCACAACCTTCGAAGGGACATGCAAGCGCCCTGCAGGCCTTACGGAGCTGCGGTCTTGCGTACAGAAGCCGAACGAAACTCTGAGAGAATATATCCAGAGGTGGATCACACTGCACCACTCGGTCGAGAACGTGCCAGACCATCAAGCAGTTTGCGCTTTCAAGGAAGGCGTCAAGTACAGGGAGTTGAATCTGAAGTTTGGCCGGACCGGAGAGATGTCCCTTAATCGGATGATGGAGATTGCCACCAAGTACGCTAATGGAGAAGACGAGGACCGACTCCGAAGTGGCAAACTTAAGCCAGTCGCCCAAGAAACCGGAGGAAACTCCAGTCAGAAGCAGAAGCGGAAGGCCGAGCCAGCCGCCCCGGGGGAGGCCCTGGCTGTGGCTCAGGGAAATTTCAAGGGAAAGCCCAAGGGCACATGGAAGCCCAAGAAGGTTAAAGATCAGGATGGGAATGATGTTCTGGACCTGCCATGTCACATCCATACCAAGAAAGATGAAGAAGGAAATTTTATTTTCCCAAAGCATACCACTCGACAGTGTCGGCTTCTGATTCAGCAGTTCCAGGGCAAGCAGCCCAAGGATAAGGAAAAAGAGCCAGACAGAGTTGAAGACAAGGAAGATAGCGACCATGGATACCCCGAAGTCAATTCCACCTTGATGATTTTTGCTGATCTCGAAAGCAAAAGTCGACTGAAAATCATTAACCGTGAGGTCAACATGGTTGCCCCGGCGACTCCCAGTTACCTGAAGTGGTCTCAGACTGCCATCACGTTCGACCAGTCCGATCACCCGACGCACATTGCCACCCCTGGGAGGCAAGCTTTGGTGGTCGACCCAGTTGTCGAAGGCACTCGACTGACCAAAGTCCTGATGGACGGCGGCAGTGGCCTGAACATACTGTACGCTGAAACGTTGAAAGGAATGGGCATTCCGATGTCCAGACTCAGCACCAGTAACATGAGCTTCCATGGAGTCATTCCTGGGAAGAAAGCCGAGTCACTCGGCCAGATTGCTCTTGATGTGGTTTTCGGTGATTCAAAGAATTACCGCAAGGAAAAGTTAACGTTTGAAGTTGTGGACTTCCAGAGTGCTTATCACGCCATCTTGGGCAGGCCAGCTTACGCACGCTTCATGGCTCGACCATGCTACGTGTATCTTAAATTAAAGATGCCTGGCCCCAAAGGTGTGATCACTGTTACGGGCAACCGGAAGAAAGCAGAAGAATGTTTCCAGAAGGGATCAAAGATCGCCGACGCTCAGATGGCAGTAGTCGAGCTGAAAGAGTACCAAAATACTGCTGACCCGAGTGAATTGCTGCGGGCTAAGAAGCCTGCCTCCGAGTCAGCTTTTCAGTCGGCTGGCGAAACGAAGACAGTCCACATTCACCCGACTGATCCAGACGCAGCTCCGACTCACATCTCAACGACGCTCGACTCCAAATAGGAAGAAGCGCTCATCCAGCTCCTCCGTGAGAACTAGGACATCTTCGCATGGAAACCCTTTGACATGCCTGGAGTTCCCAGGGGGCTGGCTAAGCACCGCCTGCGAGTCGACTCAAAGTTCAAACCCATGAAGGAACATCTGCGGCGGTCCGCCGTCCAGAAAAAACAAGCCATTGGCGAGGAAGTGGCTCGGCTCTTAGCAGCTGACTTCATTCGAGAGATCTACCACTCCGAGTGGCTCGCCAATGTTGTCATGGTCCCCAAGAAGGACAAGTCACTCCGCATGTGCATTGATTTCAAGCATATCAATCGGGCCTGCCCGAAAGATCATTTTCCTCTCCCTCGCATCGACCAAATTGTCGACTCAACTGCGGGATGCGAGAGATTGTCTTTTCTAGATGCCTACTCTGGGTACCATCAGATCCGTCTGTATGGGCCCGACGAAATCAAAACAGCTTTCATCACTCCATTCGGATGCTTCTGTTACGTCACCATGCCATTCGGCCTCAAGAACGCCGGAGCCACATTCATGAGAATGATCCAGAAGTGTTTACTCACTCAAATCAGTCGGAATGTGGAGGCGTACATGGACGATATCGTAGTCAAGTCCCGGAAAGGTTCCGACCTGCGGGCTGACCTTGCTGAAACCTTCGCCAACCTCAGGAGGTACGATATCAAGCTCAATCCGTCAAAGTGCACTTTCGGAGTTCCAGGTGGCAAACTACTCGGTTTTCTCGTTTCCGAACGGGGAATCGACGCCAATCCGGAAAAAATTGGCACCATACTCCGGATGAAGCGTCCTGTACGTGTGCATGATGTCCAAAAACTTACAGGCTGCTTGGCCGCCTTAAGTCGATTCATTTCTCGACTCGGTGAAAAAGCGTTGCCTCTTTACCGACTGATGAAAAAGTCTGACAAGTTCGAGTGGACTCCGGAAGCTGATGCAGCGTTTGCAGAGCTCAAAGCTCTGCTCTCCACCCAGCCGGTGCTAGCTGCTCCAATCAGCAAAGAGCCTCTGCTGCTTTACATTGCAGCCACGGGACAAGTTGTCAGTACAGTACTTACGGTCGAGCGGGAAGAGGAAGGGAAGGCCTTCAAAGTTCAACGCCCTGTTTATTATGTGTCTAAAGTTTTGACCCCTTCAAAACAAAGATACCCCCACTACCAGAAGCTTGTATATGGGATTTACATGACCACGAAGAAAGTTGCACATTATTTCTCTGACCACTCCATTACAGTCGTCAGCGACGCCCCATTATCGGAGATCCTGCATAACAGAGATGCAACTGGTCGGGTGGCCAAGTGGGCGATTGAACTCCTTCCTTTAGACATCAAGTTTGAAGCAAAGAAAGCCATCAAGTCCCAAGCAATCGCGGATTTTATCGCCGAGTGGATTGAACAGCAACTTCCGACTCAAGTTCACTCGGAACACTGGACTATGTTCTTCGATGGATCCAAGATGCTGAATGGTTCGGGCGCGGGGGTAGTTTTGGTCTCTCCCCGAGGAGATAAGCTCAGATACGTTCTCCAGATTCACTTCGATTCCTCCAATAACGAAGCAGAGTATGAAGCACTTTTGTATGGGTTGCGCATGGCCATTTCGCTCGGTGTCCGTCGCCTCATGGTCTATGGCGACTCAGATCTGGTGGTTAATCAAGTGATGAAGGAGTGGGACGTCAGGAGTCCGGCAATGACTGGGTACTGCAATGCAGTACGGAAGCTAGAGAAGAAGTTCGAGGGGTTGGAACTCCACCACATCCCCCGACTGAAAAACCAGGCAGCTGACGACTTGGCAAAGATAGGCTCCAAGAGAGAGGCCATTCCAAGCAACGTGTTCTTGGAACACATTCACTCGCCGTCAGTCCAAGAAGATCCTTTCACAGAAGAAGCCCCGCAGCCGAAAAGTGCCATGGATCCGACTGAAATTAAAGTGCCTATAGTAGTCGACCTAATCATGGAAGTCTTGGCAGTCACCCCTGACTGGACAATACCGTACATTGCATATATCCTAAGGAAAGAACTCCCGGAGGACGAGGAGGAGGCTCGACAGATCGTCCGCCGATCTAAGGCCTTCACAGTCATAAGGGGACAGCTGCACAGAGAAAGTGCGACCGGAGTCGACCAGAAATGCATAACGCCAGAAGAGGGTCAAATAATCCTCAACGATATCCACTCGGGAACCTGCGGTCACCATGCGTCCTCTCGGACCATTGTGGCTAAGGCATACCGAGTTGGATTTTATTGGCCAAGGGCAAATGAGATGGCGAAAGAGATAGTCGACAGGTGCGAGGGCTGCCAGTTCTACTCCAACATGTCACACAAGCTCGCGTCAGCCCTGAAGACCATTCCGCTCGTCTGGCCCTTTGCCGTCTGGGGATTGGACATGGTTGGCCCCCTAAGAACGGGCAGGAGTGGATTCACTCATGTGCTTGTGGCAGTCGACAAGTTTACCAAATGGATCGAAGCTAAGCCCATAAAGAGCCTTGACGCTGGCACCGCTATCAGTTTCATCAGAGGATTGACATTCAGATATGGAGTCCCGCACAGCATCATCACTGATAACGGGTCAAACTTTGATTCGGACGAGTTCAGAGCATTTTGCGCTTCTCAAGGCACACGAGTCGACTACGCCTCAGTCGCTCACCCCCAGTCGAATGGACAGGCTGAGAGGGCAAATGGTCTGATTCTCAAAGGACTAAAACCTCGGCTGATGCGCGATCTCAAGCACACGGCAGGCGCTTGGGTCGACGAGCTTCCGTCAGTGCTGTGGGGATTAAGGACCACCCCTAACCGGTCGACTGGAAGGACCCCGTTCTTTCTGGTTTATGGAGCCGAAGCTGTCCTGCCAAGCGATCTCCATCATAATGCGCCCCGAGTTGAACTTTACACCGAAGATGAAGCGGAGCAGGCCCGGCAAGACGCAGTCGACCTCTTGGAGGAAGAGAGGGAGATGGCAATGATCAGATCGAACATTTACCAGCAGGACTTGCGTCGATTCCACGCCCGGAATGTGAAGAGTCGAGCCTTTCAAGAAGGAGATTTGGTCCTCCGAGTGGATCAACAGAAACCTCACAAGCTCGCTCCCACTTGGGAAGGCCCCTTCATCATCACCAGAGTCCTCCACAACGGAGCATATCACCTTTACAATGTTGATCGACAAATCGATGAACCTCGAGCTTGGAACGCGGAGCTTCTCCGCCCCTTTTACACTTAAGTCCGCTCTCAAACCAGATGTAATAAGAAAAACTCCTGAAGTTCATTTTTATCAGAAATAAGAGTGTTCCAATAATTGCTGTCACTGTTGAATGTATCCGAAATCCCCCAGTGGGTGACTTAGCTGCGAATCCGATTCGCCTAAGTTTGAAAAATCCTACCGAGTGGAGA
This sequence comes from Triticum monococcum, assembly GCA_034509565.1. NCBI lineage: Eukaryota > Viridiplantae > Streptophyta > Magnoliopsida > Poales > Poaceae > Triticum > Triticum monococcum. The sequence continues at coordinate 151,374,808 of CM067843.1, read as the reverse complement.
GCAAACCTCCCACTTGGGGGCTTAGCTGCAGTTCAGCACTCGCCTAAGTTCTCCACGAAGAGACTTAGCTGCAGTCAGACACTCGCCTAAGTTTGAAAAATCCTACCGAGTGGAGAGCAAACCTCCCACTCGGGGGCTTAGCTGCAGTTCAGCACTCGCCTAAGTTCTCCACGAAGAGACTTAGCTGCAGTCAGACACTCGCCTAAGTTTGAAAAATCCTACCGAGTGGAGAGCAAACCTCCCACTCGGGGGCTTAGCTGCAGTTCAGCACTCGCCTAAGTTCTCCACGAAGAGACTTAGCTGCAGTCAGACACTCGCCTAAGTTTGAAAAATCCTACCGAGTGGAGAGCAAACCTCCCACTCGGGGGCTTAGCTGCAGTTCAGCACTCGCCTAAGTTCTCCACGAAGAGACTTAGCTACAGTCAGACACTCGCCTAAGTTTGAAAATTCCTACCGAGTGGAGAGCAAACCTCCCACTCGGGGGCTTAGCTGCAGTTCAGCACTCTCCTAAGTTCTCCACGAAGAGACTTAGCTGCAGTCAGACACTCGCCTAAGTTTGAAAAATCCTACCGAGCGGAGAGCAAACCTCCCACTCGGGGGCTTAGCTGCAGTTCAGCACTCGCCTAAGTTCTCCACGAAGAGACTTAGCTGCAGTCAGACACTCGCCTAAGTTTGAAAATCCTACCGAGTGGAGAGCAAACCTCCCACTCGGGACTTAGCTGCAGTTCAGCACTCGCCTAGGTTCTCCACGAAGAGACTTAGCTGTGGTCAGACACTCGCCTAAGTTTGAAAAATCCTACCGAGTGGAGAGCAAACCTCCCACTCGGGGGCTTAGCTGCAGTTCAGCACTCGCCTAAGTTCTCCACGAAGGGACTTAGCTGCAGTCAGACACTCGCCTAAGTTTGAAAATCCTACCGAGCGGAGAGCAAACCTCCCACTTGGGGGCATAGCTGCAGTTCAGCACTCGCCTAAGTTCTCCATGAAGAGACTTAGCTGCAGTCAGACACTCGCCTAAGTTTGAAAATCCTACCGAGTGGAGAGCAAACCTCCCACTCGGGGGCTTAGCTGCAGTTCAGCACTCGCCTAGGTTCTCCACGAAGAGACTTAGCTGTGGTCAGACACTCGCCTAAGTTTGAAAAATCCTACCGAGTGGAGAGCAAACCTCCCACTCGGGGGCTTAGCTGCAGTTCAGCACTCGCCTAAGTTCTCCACGAAGGGACTTAGCTGCAGTCAGACACTCGCCTAAGTTTGAAAATCCTACCGAGTGGAGAGCAAACCTCCCACTCGGGGGCTTAGCTGCAGTTCAGCACTCGCCTAGGTTCTCCACGAAGAGACTTAGCTGTGGTCAGACACTCGCCTAAGTTTGAAAATCCTACCGAGTGGAGAGCAAACCTCCCACTCGGGGGCTTAGCTGCAGTTCAGCACTCGCCTAAGTTCTCCACGAAGAGACTTAGCTGCGGTCAGATACTCGCCTAAGTTTGAAAAATCCTACCGAGCGGAGAGCAAACCTCCCACTCGGGGGCTTAGCTGCAGTTCAGCACTCGCCTAAGTTCTACACGAAGAGACTTAGCTACAGTCAGATACTCGCCTAAGTTCGAAACCCACCTTCTCCTGAAGAGCTCCGCCACAAATACAATGTGGTCTTCGTCCCACTCTACAGTAACAAGGCGTGGGTCGACTGCCACCTTTTCCCGAGAGCTCCGCCACAAATACAATGTGCAACAACAGGGGGTGGGTCGACTACCACCTTTTCCCGAGAGCTCCGCCACAAATACAATGTACAACAATAGGGTGAGGGTCGGCCATCAAGCCCCACACGACAGTTCCAGACCACGAAGACATTCAGCAAAAATTAAGTTCGGATAAAGCTTAAAAGGCCCTGGGCCCCGAATCAAAGTACTCGAGCCCTCAGCTCGGCAGAATTTAAACGATTACAAATCCACTCGGCAGTCCGAGGCTAATTTAAGGAAAGGCATAAAAGTTTTCTCACTCCTCAAGAGGAGGGCTGGCAGGAGCGACGAACTCATCCAGGTCGATTCCGTCCGCAATGCGAGTGGCTGCAGCAATGAAGGTCTCCATGAAGTGTTGGAAGCTGTGCCTCTTAGTATTGGCGACTTGGATGGTGGACAGCTTTTCTTCTCGCGCCTCCTTGCAGTGGACGCGGACTAAGGATAGAGCCACGTCAGCGCCGCACCGGGCAGAGGACTTCTTCCACTCCTGCACTCGATCGGAGATTTTGTCAAGTCGAGCCATAAGAGACTCGAGATCGTTCTGGAGCGTGGACTCTGGCCAAAGTGTCGAGTCGATCCGTGACACGGCGACCTTCAGTCGAGCCAGGTAATCCACGGCGCCGTTGATTCAAGATTCCAGTCGGAGCAGGTTCATGGCAGTATCATCTTTCACCGGAGAATTGATTGGGTCCAGACCCGTTTCGATCCGCCCGGTCTCCTCTTCGAAGTTCTGACAGAATTCTGCACACAAGACCTAAAGATAAGCCAACGATCGCAAGATTGGGTCGACACAAAAAGTACAAAACAGCCAAAATTAGATGTGCACCTTCAAGTTTGATGTACAGCCTCTTGGCGAGGCTCCTTAGGTAGCTCTCCAGGTCGTCCCTCCTACGAGCGATGCCTTCCATCTCCTCGCCCAAGAGGAGGTTCTTCTTCTTCCAATTGGCAGTCAGCCTGTTGGCATCAGTCAGAGTGGTCTGCAACCTGGTGTTCTCTTTTTCTAACTGGTCGACCGAAGCCAGCTTCTGCTCGGCCAGAGCTGTCTTATCATCAGCCTCCTTGCGGGCAGCAGCCAGGTCCTGGTCCTTCCTCGCCAAAGCTTTTTCCAATTCTCCTACAAAGAAATGGTGATCGAATCGGAAACAGCAGAGGAATGCTCAAGCCTAAAAACAAAATCAGTCGACAAAGTCGCTTTACCTGCGGCGCCCTCCCTGACCTTCTGCAGCTCCGTCCTGGCCAGCTCTAGATCAAGGTCCAGTTGAATCTTCTGTTTCTCCAATTCAGCATAGCGAGCGGCAAGTTCGCAGGACTTCTGCAAAAGAAAAACCGGTCGACACACGTTCGAGATAAGTTGCTTCCGAGTAACTAAGGACCAATGGTGACGTTTCTAAGACCACAGCCGAATCAAAAATATTCGACAGTAGTCTCGGGGACTACACCCAGTGGGTGCACTCAGCGTGCCCCCACTGGTTCGACCAAAAAAACGACTGCCCACAGCCGACAGGGCACGGTCCCACTCGACCTGGCCAGACCAAACCGAGTGAAGAAATACAGATTCAGAAACGCAATATAAAGACTACAGTCGACTGCCAGCAGTCCACCGTAGTCTCGGGGACTACACCCAGTGGGTGCACTCAGCGTGCCCCCACTAGTCCAAGAAAGAGAAAACACACCCAGTGGGTGTACAGATACAGATACAAAGATCTTCAAAAAGGAAAAGAAAGAGGGAGAAAGACTCTTCAAACAATCAAGTGTTGAGTCGACTAACCCGGACGTTGCTCTGAAGAGCCGAGCTCGCGTCATAGGCGGCTTGGCTGGCCTCCCGAGCCACCTTCACCTGTTCCATCATGATCCCTGCCTGGTGTATGGCCTCCTTCGCAGCGGCCACTTCATCTTCAGGGACAGAGTACGCGACAAAGAGCAAAGTAGGGTTGGCAGTCGACGCCGAGGGCTGCGCACTCGACAAGGGATCGGCAAAGGTCACAGAAGCCCGAGCGGGCTCGCCATCGCCCCGAGTTGCGGCCTCAGGTGCCGGAGTGGACCATGGGGTCTTGACAGCCGACGCCTTCTTTGTCCTCTTCACCCTCAGCGGCTCATTGTCATCATCGTCCGGGAGGTCAATAACATGAACAGGGGCTGCAAGAGAAACACTCAATCGACCAGAACTACAAGGGCCAGGCGACTCAAAGCAAAATGTCATTAATCATACCGGGGTTGGAGGTAACAGCGTCCTCCATCTCTTGGTCGTCGTTCCTGGCGGAAACCTCAGAAGTGGCACCGCTGTAAAATCTCAAAAGTTAGCCAGCCGGCAGGGTGAATCGACCAAGGATCCGTCCACGGTCGACAAAGGAAAGCAAAGTTTCTATCATTTACCCGAAAATGGTAGGAACAACTATCTTCATCTTTGGCAGGACTTTGGGCGGCTTCGATGGCGTCGCTCGTGGGTGCTTGGGAGCCTTCTCAGTCGGCGGAGGAGGAGAACTCCGAGGGCGCTTCGATGTCTGCCCAGCAGGTGCGGCGGCCTTGCCACGCCCCCGCGCTGGGTCGTGTATGAGCTTGGATCGCCCCTCCGGGCGGGGGGGTTCAGCCTCCTCCTCCTCCTCCTCGCTGGAGAAGACGTCGTCGTCTCCCTCCCCTTCGCCGTCAGACTCCCACTCGCCTTGGTCATCCCCGCTCTCGCCTCCACTCGCCTCACCTTCCTCAGTCGACCCCTGCGCCCCGTTGGGCGTCGAGTACATCTCGGTGGTCGCCTAGGAACAACGGACAAGACAAAAGTCAGTCGACTCGCTCAAAGAAGACCAATGCAGAAAACGAAGATTCCAGTCAGAAACATAAAGACGCACCTGTTCGACCTCATACGAGTTGTCGAGTGGAATGACCCTCCTAGCTCCTCGGGGGTTGTCCTTGTTCCCCGTGATGCTTGACAGCCACCCCTCCAACATCTCATCGGTGACCTCCTCCGGGTGGATCCGAGTGGTGTCCTCGAGGCCGGAGTACAGCCACATCGGGTGGTCCCGAGCCTGGAGTGGTTGGATTCGCCTCTTGAGGAAGACTTCCAGCAGATCCATCCCCGTCACGCCCTCACGGACAAGTTCGACCACTCGACCCGCCAGTATCTTGACCTGGGCCTTTTCTTCGGGCGTCACCTTCAGAGAAGCAGGCTTTTGGCCTCGGTCGAGGGTGAAGGGTGGAAGTCCAGTCGACTACCCTGGGGTCTCCTGATTCTGGCAATAGAACCAAGTCGCCTGCCATCCTCGAACTGACTCTGGGAAGGTAATGGAGGGGAAGCAGCTTTTACCCCTCGTCTGGATCGCCAAACCCCCGCACAGCTGGATCACCTGTGTCTTCTCGTCACTCGACTTGGCCTTCTTAACCGACTGAGAGCGAACGGTGAAGATGTGCTTGAAAAGTCCCCAGTGTGGGCGGCACCCCAGGAACGCCTCACACATAGAAATAAAGGCGGCAAGATAGACTATGGAGTTCGGAGTGAGGTGATGGAGCTGCGCCCCGAAGAAGTTCAGGAAGTTGCGGAAGAAAGAGTGAGGCGGCAGAGAGAACCCACGGTCGATATGAGTCGCCAGGAGGATGCACTCACCGTCGCGTGGCTGGGGCTCAATTTCTCCCCCTGGAAGACGCGCCGCCTTGTGGGGAATGGCTCCTCCCTCGACCAGGTCGTCGAGGTCCTCCTGACGGAGCACCGAGGGCATCCAGTCGCCCTGGATCCACCCCTTGGGCAGGGCCGTCCGAGAAGAAGAACCCCCGCGCGCAGACTTCTTTCCCTTCCCCCCCGCCGCCGCCTTCTTCGCGCGCTCCAGAGCGGTCGTCTTACCCTTCACCATCGTCGCCGGCGAGGTCTCGAGCTGGTTTTGTGGTGGCGGGGCGAGAGCGAAGGAAGCGGAGGAGGCGACGGAGAAACAGAGAAGGAAGAGGAAGAGATGAGCACGCGTACTGATGAAAGGCTCCGGGCCAACTACTTATAAGGGGCCGCTCCCGAGTGGCTGGCAGGTAGGCCCGAGCTATCCAGTCAGATCCCATGGCAGGCGCGCGCGCTGTACGTGGCGAAAAAGGTGGCGCGGGGATCGAGGAGCCTTCGCACTATCGCTCCCGATTACTGCGGCCGCTCCCGTTCCGCGCGCTTCCCAAAAAATCTGAATCCCGCGATCTCCGCCGGCTGCAGAACAACTTGACGAGATGGAAATCCCGCGCACGCTGGCGCCCGAAGCCTCACAGGTAAAGAAATCCATTCGACGAAAGACCTGGAACAGATCAAGGCGACTGAAAGAGGTTAATGACGTCATCCGTGACAGTCGACCCAGAACGAAGCATCCATAATAACCCGAAGGGTCGGTTGGAAAGGTCCCTAACCCCTTTTCTCACTCCAGCCTCGATCCGTTCGGGGGCTAATGATGAAGTCATGTACCTACGGTAGGGACACGGACCCGTCCTAAAGAGCCCTACCATAGGACATCCTTAGAGGAAGTCACCTTTCAAACAACTTGAAGATATCCCACTCGACGGGTTGAAGACACTCGACCAAGAAGCTGTCACTCGACCAAGAAGCCAACCACTCGACTGCCAGAAGACCTCAAGTCACTCCGCAGGCAAACGGTCGGCTATTAAATAGTCTTTATGATTATTATGACACTTTATTAGGGACGTTATCAGTAACGCCCACCTTAAATGTACCTTAAACCCTGCATTACTGAGGGCAGGAGAGGGCTGGCGAACTCTATATAAGCCACCCCCCTCCTCAGTATCAGAGGTTCGCACCCCTGTCATTTTACACACGCATAATCCAATCGACCGCCTCCGGGCACCGAGACGTAGGGCTGTTACTTCCTCAGAGAAGGGCCTGAACTCGTAAACCTTGCGTGCTTACAACTTCCCAATAGCTAAGGTCTAGCCTCTTCATACACGCCCCCTACCTCACTGTCATACTTAGAACCACGACACTCACTACAGAGCATGGCATGACAAACTAAGCATACACCCATCAAGAAGACATGGCATAGGAGCTAGACATGGCAAGAAGAACAACATCGCGTGCACGGATCAATAGCAACATCCTCGGCAAAATCGCTAAATATGTCAACAATCTGCCAGGATTATTTTATAGCAAAAGTAGAGCTCGATTGACTCACGCTAGGGTGCTCCATAAATGCAAACAAAGACATGGATGGATAGAGCACCACAATATTACCAAAACATCCTTACTGATCATCCTCAAAAGAGGCACGGATCACTAGGAAACAACATGAGCATATGGCATAAAAACAAAAACAGAACAAGGACTTAGTGAAATTCTAAGTCCCTGGAATCAGCATCAGCGAGTAAGCTACTTTGCATGCTTGTGCTAGTCACCACAAAGACCACAAAAATACATGGCATACACCCCTGTAAATATGGCATGGCATTTAACAAAACACATGTAGAGCTCAGGATCATAGCATGTACACATTAATCATGGCAAAAATGACAAAAGGCCATTTGCTGAAACAGATCTGACAAATTCATCACATAGCCCTCTTCCAACAGCATTTCGGGCATCAAGATGAGCTCAAATGAAAATGATGCAATGAGATGAAATGATGTACTCATCGAGATGAACATTTTGATATGCTACATGCATGAAAGAGCTTTATATCGACTAGGGGGGTGAATAGGCAATTTTTATGAAAGTCTTCAAAATGTGGAAGTTATGAAGACAAACAGAATGGACAAGCCTATCACTATGCAGCGGAAGTTAGATTACACAAGGCAAGCCATGGTCAAGTATACAATATAGTGAAAGCACAGTGACAAACAGCTTCAGTGTAATAAGGATCAGGTGGGAAGAAGTTATGAAGCCAAACAAATCATACAGTCAAGTTGTGAAGACAGAAGATAAAGCAAGCATGCAATGACTTCACAATGTGTAATGGTAAGTAAAGGGAGGTGAAGATGAAACCAGTGACACGCTGAAGACAATGATTTGTTGGACCAGTTCCAGTTGCTGTGACAACTGTACGTCTGGTTGGAGCGGCTAGGTATTTAAACCAAAGGACACACAGTCCCGGACACCCAGTCCTGAACACGCAGCTCAGGACACCCAGTCCTCACCGTTTTCTCCTTGAGCTAAGGTCACACAGACCTCGCCCAATCACTCTGGTAAGTCTTCAAGGTAGACTCCCAAACCTTCACAGACTCCGTTCACCGGCAATCCACAATTTCTCTTGGATGCTCAGAACGCGACGCCTAACCGGCTGGAGGATGCACAGTCCTCAAGTGTAATAAGTCTTCAGATCACTCAGACAAGAAGACTTAAGTGATGCCCAATTACTCTGGCTCTGGGTGGTTAGGGCTTTTCTCCTCGCTAGGGATTTTCTCTCAAAGGCTTCGAGGTGGGTTGCTCTCAAACGACAAAAGCCGTGCACTGAAATCTGAGTAGCCAACCGTTTATGGTTGTAGGGGTGGACTATTTATAGCCACTTGGCAACCCGACCTGATTTGTCCGAAATGACCCTGGGTCACTAAGGAACTGACACGTGTACCAACGGTCAGATTTCAAACTCACACGGCAACTTTACTTGGGCCATAAGCAAAGCTGACTTGTCCGTCTCTGGACAAGATTTGCTCTCATAGTCTTCACTCGAAGACATAGGATTTGAATTAGGCATCACTTCGGTCATCCTGACTGGTTCTCTTGGACCCCACTTAACAGTACGGTGGTTCCTATGACACAACATGAATGAAGTAAAACTACGAAGGATCTAAGTCTTCGAGTTCCATAAGCTTCATAGGGAGTCTTCACATGTCATTGTCTTCAACATGAATATCTTCATAAACCACCATTGTCTTCAATGTCTTCGTACATTTTTAGGGGTCATCTCTGGTAGCTAAACCGAATCAATGAGGGACTTCTACCTGTGTTATCCTGCAATTCTCACAAACACATTAGTCCCTCAAGGCCTCAACTAGGTTTGTCGTCAATACTCCAAAACCAACTAGGAGTGGCACTAGATGCACTTACAATCTCCCCCTTTTTGGTGATTGATGACAAACTAGTTGAAGTTTTCAACGGGGAATATAATTTGTGAAATTGTAAAGGAATTGTCTTCATAAGCTGCAAGGGCTCCCCCTGAAGATGTGCATATAAGTAATTTGCTTCTGGAACGCAGATGCACATGGCAGGTTGTACTTGTGGGAATCCACTTCAACTTATGATGACAATCCACCATGCATGTAAAGGTATATGAAGAGAATGACATGCATAATGAAAAATGGACGTCTGCGAAATGATATAAGTGCGGAAATTATCGTCGTACATGCGGAATTTATCTTCGCAAAAACATAGTGGCAAACAAGTAGCAGACGACCATCAAGTTTAAGTGTTACAACTCAAAGAACCAAATGTAGCAAAACGAGAGTTGTAAGCACGAAGCAAAATGCAAAATATAAAGCACCCGCCCATATTATTGACCCGCTTGAAGACTATAAACATCATATGCTTCTCCCCCTTTTGTCAGTGATGACCAAAAAGGTTTGAAGACATAGAGTTTTCTACGCGTTCCCAGGCGCAGCAGGGTCGGTGGAGGCGTTTGGTGGTGCTGAAGAGCTTGGTGCAGGGTCAACGCGCGCTGAAGAAGGTGGTGGTGATGTAGCGTCGTCTTCTTCCTCAATGATTCTTCCAGTCACGGTGGCAGCAGAGGAAGAGAACTCTGAATCTTCAAGGGACGGAGTTTCGTGCAGCACAGCTCTTCTGGGGGGTGTGGAGTCAAACTTGAATCTCTCTCTGAAGCCATCCTCTTGAAGTTCAGCTTCAGTGCACATCATGGTGAGGCCTTTCCAAGTGCGGCGATAGGTTTCATGTGCGACGAATGCATTCTTGGTGGCCAGATTTCTGATGCGATTGACGTCTTGCATGATACTTCTCATCTGCCTTTTGAGCCAGTCGTGATGCCCATCTTGCTTTTGGTGAAGAGCCACAAGAAGTTCTCGGTCATTGAGTGTACGAGCGCGTTTCTTGGGTCTCTGTGCAGCTGTGCTGTCAGTGGCTTCAGTTGAGGCAGGGGCACGTGCGGTGCCAGCCATTGGATACACTCTTGAGATGGCTTTAACACCTTCATCATTCTGAGTGAAGCTCTGGTGTTCTGCATTCTGAAGACTTAATGGTTGCTTGGCAGGCTCAGGATATATTGCTTTAGCAGAGGTGTCCACATTGGGTAAGAAGATCCTATGGTTGCGGGCTGAGGGCTGATAGGAGATAGTAGAGTGAAGCTTGATCAGCCTCATAACCCAAGGAGCATAAATCTTCAAACCAAAGAGATCTGAGCCAGACGCTGCAAGTTGGCGTATAAAGAGATCCTGTGCGTTGAGGCATTTGCCATGCAGGATACAGAAGATGAGAGTCTTCATGGCACCTTCAACCTTGGCATATGGAGAGTGCCCCTTAATGGACCATAGAGTTCGCTTGACGATGTGATATATAGTTCTGGGCAGGTACTCTAAGTCTTCAACGAAGAACTCAGTTGGATAAGGTGCATCAAGAGGCAATGGCTTCATCATTGAGAGCATCTGACTCATATTTGGCTCAGGTCGCTGGAATATGCTCTCAATTGCTTCAGCATGGAGTTGGCAGCCTTCTTCGAAGAGTTCGCCAGGAGTGGGTAGGCCGGTAAGCTCAATGATATCGAATGCATTGGCTTCATGATGGACATTGCCGGTCATCCACTCCAGGACCCAAGTCTTCGGATCTCTGTTGTAGCCTTTGATATGCAGTGTGGCATAGAACTGGAGCAGAAGCTCTTCATTCCAGTGCTCTTCATCGGTGATAAACGGCAGCAGACCCACTTGCTTGAAGCAATCCAGTGCTTCTTCCAGACCAGGCAGACCAGCAACAGCTTCAACCTCAAGGCGCTGGTGAGGAAAGATACGGCCTTGGTTGTATAGGATGCATGAATAGTAGCTGCGCTGTGGGTAGCTCCAGAACCTATCTGATACAATCCGTTCCCTTGAATAAGGGTTCTTGGAGCTGTTGAAGAACGTGTTATCTGCCCTGAAGCTATTGACATTAAAGAAGCCAGGAGCTGATGCAGGACCTGGGAACCTTGGCAGTCGTGGGATTGGCTTCTGGACCTGGGGCCTGTGCGCAACATGATAGTTGAACTGTGGACCGACAGCAGACTCAGGCACAGAAGGTTCAGATGCAGTAGCTTCAGTGTCTCTTGAAGCTGTTGGTTGGTCGGGCTCCACAATTGCTTCAGTGTTGGTTGTGGCAGTCGCAATGTTTTCAGCCTCAACATATGTAGTGAGAGGGATGGATTCAGGTGCGTTCTCCTTGAGAACTTCTTCTTGTTGGTTCGGGGGAGACGGAGCTTGAGGTTCTTCTTCATGCTCTTCGGCTGATGCAGCCAAAATGTTGTCAGCAGCCTGAGCCCTTGGCCCTTTGCGAAGCCTACGGAATGTAGGCGACGCCGGTGGAGGTGCAGTGGGCTGGGGCTCATTCTCTTCCACCTGCGGGCGATCTGCCCACGATGCATCTTGGGTGATCGGTGTCAATGGACGACCAATGCTGATCATTTCGCTTGTTTCAAGCTGAGGAAGGGCTGCATCACCTTGTACATTGTCTTGGAGACCAATGTCTTCAGCAGCGTTGGGGTCGGCTGCTGGAATGTCTTCAGCGTGCGGAGCCTCTGTGAAAGCAGGCTCATGCACGGTCAACTGACGATCTTCGTCAGGATAGCGGACGGAGAGGGGTTTGACTATCAAGGGCTCTGTGGGAGCAGCCCGAGATTTCTTGATCTTGCGCTTCTTGATGGTGGGGTCAGAAGGAGAGGCTTCAAGGTGTTTCCTCTTCCGAGCTTCAGCTTCGGCTGTCCGTGTCTTCTTGAGCTCTGAAGCGGTTGACCGGTGCTTTGGCTTCGAGCCAGTCTTAGCAGTGGGGAAGGCAATCGGAACAGCTTCTTGCCTTGGTGCCTCTTGTTCAGCCACAGCGGGCTTCTTCTTTTTCTTCGCGGCCATCCTGGGGTCGATGCCGGGACGCCCAAGTGCCTTGCGCTTCTCGGCCTCATTGTAGGCCTGCACACAGCGATCAGCCAAAGTCTTCATTCGCTCCCGTGAACCCTGAGCTTCTGCACGTTTCTTCAAAAAGTTTTCCTTCAACTCGTGCAACATGACCTTGAAGTCCTTGACTTCTTGGACGCTGAGCTTGGCCATATTCTGCTTGAACTGAGCCTTTTCAAAATCAATCTTCTGCTTCAGTTCAACAATGCGCTGGGCAATTGCAAGTTCTGAAGCAATAGCGCCTTAGAAGGCGACGCTGAGGCCAATGGGCAGCTGCAGATCATCGAAGCTGATATTGGGTGTATCAAACCACTCATCGATGAAGTTGTGGAGGATTGCTGCATCAAACAGAGGCAGATTGTTGAAGATTTCAGCCTCCTCCTTGCTCTTGATGAGCTGCTCAATTGCGTCATCGCCAAGATCTTCGTCACTGGACAGATCAATGGTCTCGCTGCGCAGAATGGCAGCAGCTGTGAGCTCTTTGCCAGTGTGTGGCTGAGGCTTCTTGGCTTCTTGGGGCTTGGAGACTCGTGATAAGTCTTCAGACTGCACACTTGCTTCAGGAGGTGCAGTTGCCAATGGCTTCGCTCTGGAGATTTTGGGAGAAGCGGCTAGCTTTGAAGCTTTTGGCTTCTTCGTCTGCTTCGGCTTTGGTGCAGCAGGAGCGTCATCAGACTCAGTGTCTGCTGGAGGGTCGTTCACGGCAGTCCCTTGGACTAGAATGCGAGTGATGAGGCCTGCGAGATTGGCATACGGCCCGATGATATGGGGATCGGCGTCACGTGTGCCATCCGCCCTTGGTTCAGAGGGACCAGGGTTGAAGTCCAACCCCAGCTTCTTCTTGTTTTGCTTCGCAGAGTTCTGAGCAAATTGGAAGTTGCGCTTGAACAGATTGTCATCGCGACACCAGAGAAGTGATGACGGATGTGCTTCAGCTAGCTGTGGTCCTCTGACCATGCATGGATAGAAGCCTTGAGCAATGGCTTCGTCTCTGGACCGGGGTACGAGATTTTTGTATAATACGTCTCCCCACGGTCTCTTGATGGCGCACTTTTCTGCATATTCCTAAGTGACGAAGCGGTATTGGAACCACTGCTCTGCCCAATATCTTTGAATCCATTGGATTCGTGTCTTGCGCTGACCATAGCTATCTTTAGGATCAGTTTTGTACATTTCTGCCAATTCATCAGGCAGATCTTTGGACGTTTCACCACGTCTCTGTCTGCCTCCCTTCCTGGCTGCTGTTTCTGAAGCCATGAGTCTTAACTTGGAAGGCTTCAAAACGTTCAAAGGCTTCAAAGGTTTTCTTTTGCTGGACCAACAGGAACTGGCTTCAGGAGAATTGATGTGATGCTGTAAGAACTCTGCAAATGAATGCAGACTATGAGAACCAAAAGATTCTCCCACGGACATGTACCTGTGACAGCATTAAGGTGCGAGGGAAGGGGAAGAGGTCATATGCATTCTCAGAAGATTTTGAAGATAAATCAGTTTAGAAGATATTGACCTCATCATGCGAAGACATTCACCTATAGAAAAGAAGTTGGTTCCAGATTTGTACGAACCCACAGATCAGTACTAGTGAGGAATCTAACTACTTCATGATGCACAAGTGAATATTCTAGGCAGGTTATGAGATGCGGATTGAGAGAGATGTAACTTGTGAGAGCAGAAACTTCTTATGGCAGTAGGTGACTGAACTATAGGATCAAAAGAGGTTGTAAAAAGAGGTTTTATTTACCACACTTGGAACTGCTAGACGGAGTGGGAGATGAGGCCGAGTAGTTCGATCCTCCGTGCCCTAACTTGGCGACGGAAGACACCTACGGCGACGGCGGAGAGAGTGATGTCCGCGGTCGGCGTGAAAACGGCGTCGGAGAGGTTGCGGCAGTGAAGCGCTTCGTCGCCGACGTCGTCGAGAGCTAGCGGTGGCGCTAGGGTTCGTGCGAGGGTGGAAGAAGAGATAAAGACCGCAGTGAATCGTGAATTTATAGGGATAGAGGCGGCACTGCGCTATTACTCAGGTGCCCCTGATGATTCGCATCTGAACAGCACGTGGCCATCATGCGGTATTTTGGGGGTAGTTCCACATCCCACGCACGCCTTGATTGTCGGGTGTCGTTCCTACTTCTTCGGATTTCTTGTTGATGAAATAACATTGAAAATGGTTTTAAAGTTTGTCTCTGTGTCTTCTGCTGACAAGGATGCAGTGAAGACATTCGACAGTTTCAATAGAATGCATACGACTTGGAGAGATAGAGTTTGAGGTAGGAAGCATGGAGAGGTTAGGGTCCGATCACATTCACTTAGTTCAAAAGATTCAAACAAGAAGACATAGCTATAAGTGAATGCTGTAGAGGACAGAACACCAGTACATATATATATATATATATATATATATATAACGCGGTGAAGATAATCATGAAGACAAATTGAGATTGAAGCCAAACCAAATGTGAAGACATAGCAAATGTAACGCCATGAGTGAAACACTTCAAGCAGGAAATTTGGTGGTGACGTTACCCACCGTATAGGAAGTATTAGACCCAGACACGACGCACAATTATCGTGGCGCTCCGAAGTCAAATTCCATGTTAATGTATTCACACTTAGAATGTACGTCTTCATTGATTGAAGATATACGTTACTTCGTGTGTTGCACATCTAAGTCATCAACATGCATAAGTGTTAGGATGTGTGCCTGATCACAGGACATTTGAGGATTCCAAGATATTTAGCTCACACCGTAACTTGCAAAACCTCTTCTCATCCAAGGGGTTGGTGAAGATATCTGCCAATTGCTCTTCAGTGTTGACGTGTATGATATCAATATCTTCCTTCGCAACATGATCTCTGAGAAAATGATGACGAATTTCAATGTGCTTTGTCTTCGAGTGCTGAACTGGGTTGTTGGCGATCTTGATGGCGCTTTCGTTGTCGCAGTAAAGTGGCACTTGCTTCAGATGAATGCCATAATCCTTGAGGGTTTGCTTCATCCATAGAAGCTGAGCGCAGCAGGATCCAGCAGCAATGTATTCAGATTCAGCAGTGGAGAGAGATACACAGTTCTGCTTCTTTGAAGACCAACATACAAGTGATCATCCCAGAAAGTGACATGTGCCTGATGTGGACTTCCGATCAACCTTGTCACCAGCGTAATCAGCATCCGAAAATCCAACCAGATCAAACTCTGAGCCCTTTGGATACCATAACCCTAGAGTTGGGATGTGAGCCAAATATCGAAGAATTCACTTCACAGCTAAGTGATGCGACTCCTTTGGTGCCGCTTGGAATCGAGCACACATGCAAACACTAAGCATAATATCTGGCCTAGATGCACATAAATAAAGCAAAGAACCAATCATGGAGCGGTATACCTTTTGATCAAACTCTTTACCATTGTCGTCAGGACCCAGATGATGCTTGGCTAGCATTGGTGTTGTGAAACCTTTGCAGTCTTGCATACCGAACTTCTTCAGGCAATCTTTGAGATACTTCTCTTGAGATATGAAGATGCCATTGCGTTGTTGCCGTATCTGAAGACCGAGGAAGAATTTCAGCTCCCCCATCATAGACATCTGATATTGCTCTTGCATCATATATCCGAACTCCTCACTGTACTTCTGATTGGTGCAGCCGAAGATAATGTCATCCACATATATTTGGCACACAAACAGTTCACCATCATATGTCTTCGTGAAGAGAGTGGGATCTAGGGAACCAGGTATGAAGCCTTTGCTCTTCAGGAAGTATTTGAGTGTATCATACCAGGCCCGAGGGGCTTGTTTGAGGCCATATAGTGCCTTATTGAGCTTGTAAACCATGTCAGGATGTTTTGGATCTTCAAACCCAGGTGGTTGTGCAACATACACTTCTTCAATTTTGCCATTGAGAAAGGCACTCTTCACATCCATTTGATACAGAATTATGTTGTGATGATTTGCATAGGCCAGCAGTATACGGATGGCTTCAAGTCTGGCCACAGGAGCAAATGTTTCATCGAAGTCAATGCCTTCCACTTGAGTATATCCTTGAGCAACGAGACGAGCCTTGTTTCTGACGACTTGACCATGCTCATCTTGCTTGTTGCGGTATATCCATTTGGTGCCTATTATGTTATGCTTCCGTGGATCAGGACGCTTAACCAACTCCCATACATTGTTCAGCTCAAACTGTTGAAGCTCTTCTTGCATAGCTTGAATCCACTCAGGTTCCATAAAAGCTTCTTCAACTTTCTTGGGTTCTGTGATTGAAACGAATGTGAAGTGTCCGCAGAAATTTTCCAGTTGAGTTGCCCTTGAACGAGTCAGTGGACCAGGTGCATTGATGCTATCAATTATTCTGTCAATCTGCACTTCATTGGCAACACGAGGATGTATGGGTCGAAGACTTTGCTCTTGCTGATCTATGTTGTCATGGGGAGGAATGTCTTCAGGCTGAGCATTGTCTTCGTGTGGATCAGGTGCTGAGATGATAAGTTCTTCTTCAGGATGAGCTTCAAAAGGTATAATTTCTCCAGTTCCCATTAGCTTGATTGATTCACTGGCTGGAACTTCATCTAGCACATCTGGCAGTTGCTCTCTTTGTGACCCATTGGTCTCATCGAACCGCACATCCACTGTTTCAACCACTTTGTAGTGAAAGAGATTGAAGACTCTGTAGGAGTGCGAATCCTTTCCATATCCAAGCATAAAGCCCTCATGTGCTTTTGGAGCAAATTTTGAGGTGTGGTGAGGGTCCTTGATCCAGCATCTTGAGCCAAATACTCTGAAGTAACTGACATTTGGCTTCTTGCCAGTTAGAAGTTCATAAGATGTCTTGTTCAGAAGCTTGTGAAGATAGACACGGTTGATTGTATGGCATGCAGTGTCAATGGCTTCAGTCCAGAATTTTCTTGGAGTCTTGTACTCATCTAACATTGTTCTGGCCATCTCAATGAGTGTTCTGTTCTTGCGTTCGACGATGCCATTCTGCTGTGGCGTGTACGGAGCTGAGAATTCATGAGTGATGCCCAATGTATCAAGATATGTGTCAAGGCCAGTGTTCTTGAATTCAGTGCCATTGTCACTTCTGATGTGCTTTATCTTGGCGCCATAATTGTTCATAGCCCAATTTGCGAAGCGTCTGAAGACATCCTGCACTTCAGTCTTGTAAAGGATTATGTGCACCCAAGTATATCTAGAGTAATCATCAACAATGACAAAGCCATAGAGGCAAGCAGTAGTGGAAAAAGTTGAGTAGTGAGTGGGACCAAAGAGATCCATGTGAAGCAGTTCGAAGGGTTGAGTAGTGGTCATGATTGTCTTCGAAGGATGTTTTGCCCTTGTCATCTTCCCTGCTTCACAGGCACCGCATAAGTGATCTTTCTTGAACTTGACGCCCTCGATGCCTATGACATGCTTCTTCTTTGCAAGGGTGTGGAGGTTCCTCATGCCAGCATGCCCAAGCCTCCGATGCCAAAGCCAACATTCTGAAGCTTTTGCGAGAAGACATACTGCAAGCTGTGGCCCTGCTGAGAAATCTACCACGTACAAATCATCTTTCCGATACCCTTCAAACACTAGAGACTTGTCAGATTCCATTAGTACCAGGCAACGATATTTTCCAAAGATTACAATCATGTTCAAATCGCAAAGCATTGAGACAGACATTAAGTTGAAGCCAAGAGATTCAACAAACATGACTTTATCCATGTGTTGATCCTTTGAGATTGCAACTCTACCTAGACCCAATACCTTACTTTTACCAGTGTCAGCAAATGTGATGTGGCTCTTGTCAGATGGACGTAAGGTTGAGTCCATAAAGAGAGTTCTTTTGCCAGTCATGTGATTTGTACACCCACTGTCAATAATCCATTCTGGTGACTCTGAAGTCGCTGGTGTCGTACCCTACAGTGCAGTTAGGGGGATAGGCTTCATGAAGAGTATTGTGAAGCAAAAACATTTGACGAACCAGTGGGTTATAAGAACTTAGATCCAAGTTAGGAAAAGTAGGGAGAGTAGCATGCGATTCAGGTACGAAATACATAGTGATGCCATTCGGGCATTTGATCTTGCGCCCCACAAGATTTTTAAGGTCCCCAGCAATAGCGTCAGAAGATTTTGGTTTTCTACTGGAGACCTTTCCCTGCTAAAGAGAGTTAAGCTTTCTTAACCACCCACATCTTCAAGGGTGGCTTAGAAGCAATAAGTCTAAGTGCAGCATCTGAGAATTTTGGCTTAGGAGCCCTGACAAACAGTCTAGCAGGCGGGCAATAGTACTCATAAGAATAGGCAGAATAGGTCTTGGTCATATGAGCATGACGGTTTGAAGAACCGCTCTCATATGCCTGAGCATGGTTTCCCTGCAAAACATTTGCATTAGTGCGACTCAGGTGAGTCCTCTGCCTGTATGAAGCCTTTGGACCATATGAAGCCTTTGGTCTGAGGTTTGTCTTCTTCATGTGAGGTGTCATGAGGACATTCACAGGAAGATTCTCCAGACACGTTTTTGGAACCCAGATCTTCTTCATAGGCGGTCCATTCCTGCAGTTAGTACCAATGTACCTGGCAAATACTTCACCATTCTGATTTTTAAATAGTTTATAGTTTGCATCAAAGGATTCATCAATGATAATCGGATCAGCACAAGTGAAGCCAGATAGATTGGATGGATCTGCTGAGGATTCCTTTGCAGCAACCCATGTGGTTTTGGGGTACTGCTCAGGTTTCCAGTAAGATCCATCTGCATTAATTTTCCTCACAAACCCAACACCCTCTTTCCTAGGGTTTCGGTTCAGAATCTGCTTCTTGAGGACATCACATAATGTCTGATGTCCTTTGAGACTTTTGTACATCCCTGTTTCAAGCAATGTCTTCAACCTAGCATTCTCATCAGCAATAGCAGTGGTATCCTCAGCAGAGGGGTTAGTTACCACTTCAACAGTTGAAGATATTGCAACAGCAGTAGCAGTGGAACATTCAGCAACAGAAGTAGCATTATCACGCTCAATGCATTTAAGGCATGGTGGTTCAAATCCTTCCTAAGCGGAACTGATCTGTTCGGCTCGAAGTGACTCGTTTTGCTTTTGAAGATCTTCATGATCCGCTCTCAACTTCTCAAGATCTTGCTTCTTTTGAAGATAATCATAGGAAAGCTTTTCATGAGTAGTTGAGAGAGTCTCAAGACGATCTTCGAGTTCCTGATACTTAACATGAATATTTTTTATGTCTTCAATTAAGGATTCAAAACGAGTCATTTCAGCACCCAACAGATCATCGCTTCTGTCTAACAGTTTTTGAATATGTTCCATGGCCTTTTGTTGTTCAGTTGCGATTTTAGCAAGTGTTTTGTAGCTGGGTTTTGAATCACAATCAGAGTCATCGTCACTGGATGTTTGATAGTGAGTAGTGCGTGTGTTTACCTTGGCACCGCGTGCCATGAAGCAGTAGGTAGGAGTAGAGTCATCCTTGTCATTCGCATCGGTGTTGGTGATGAAGTCATTGTCTTCAGTGTTGAAGATGGACTTGGCGACGTAAGCTGTAGCTAGACTCGCAATGCCAGAATCAGACTCCTCCTCAGACTCCACCTCTGCCTCCTCAGAAGCGGACTCCTCCTATGAATCCATTTCCTTGCCAACAAACGCACGAGTCTTGCCAGTTGAGCTCTTCTTGTGTGATGAAGACTTGGAGGAAGACTTGGAAGAAGACTTTGAGTATTTCTTCTTCTTGTCGTCGGAGTCATATTCCTTGCTCTTCTTCTTCTTTCTGCTCTCATTGTCCCACTGTGGACACTCAGAGATGAAGTGTCCAGTTTTCTTGCACTTGTGACATGTTTTCTTCTTGTAGTCATGAGCAGATGCTTCATCATTCCTTGAGCTTGATCGTGAAGACTTTCTGAAGCCTTTCTTCTTGGTGAATTTCTGGAACTTCTTCACTAGCATTGCAAGTTCCCGTCCAATGTCTTCAGGATCATCAGCACAGCTGTCAGATTCATCTTCAGATGAGGACACCGCTTTTGCCTTCAAGGCACGAGTTCGCCCACAGTTTGGACCGTAGATATCTCTTTTCTCAGAAAGCTGAAACTCATGTGTGTTGAGCCTCTCAAGTATGTCAGACGGATCGAGTGTCTTGAAATCTGGACGTTCTTGAATCATCAGGGCTAGGATGTCAAACGAAATGTCAAGTGATCTCAGCGGCGTCTTGACGATTTCATGTTTGGTGATCTCAGTGGCGCCGAGGGCTTGAAGCTCATTTGTGATGTCAGTGAGCCGGTCAAATGTGTGTTGGACATTCTCATTGTCATTTCGCTTGAAGCGGTTGAAGAGATTGCGAAGAACGCTGATTCTCTGATCTCTCTGGGTTGAGATGCCTTCATTGACTTTGGAGAGCCAGTCCCAGACCAGCTTGGATGTCTTCAAGGCACTCACACGGCCGTACTGTCCCTTAGTCAGATGACCACAGATGATATTCTTGGCAGTAGAGTCCAGTTGAGTGAACTTCTTGACATCAGCAGCAGTGACACCTTCTCCAGCCTTGGGAACGCCGTTTTCGAAGACATACCATAGGTCGACGTCAATGGCTTCAAGATGCATGCGCATCTTATTCTTCCAGTAGGGATATTCAGTTCCATCGAAGACGGGGCACGCAGCGGAGACTTTAATTATCCCTACAGTCGACATAGCTAAAACTCCAGGTGGTTAAACCGAATCACACAGAATAAGGGAGCACCTTGCTCTGATACCAATTGAAAGTGCGTTATATCGACTAGGGGGGTGAATAGGCGATTTTTATGAAAGTCTTCAAAACGTGGAAGTTATGAAGACAAACAGAATGGACAAGCCTATCACTATGCAGCGGAAGTTAGATTACACAAGGCAAGCCGTGGTCAAGTATACAATATAGTGAAAGCACAGTGAAAAACAGCTTCAGTGTAATAAGGATCAGGTAGGAAGAAGTTATGAAGCCAAACAAATCATACAGTCAAGTTGTGAAGACAAAAGATAAAGCAAGCATGCAATGACTTCACAATGTGTAATGGTAAGTAAAGGGAGGTGAAGATGAAACCAGTGACACGCTGAAGACAATGATTTGTTGGACCAGTTCCAGTTGCTGTGACAACTGTACGTCTGGTTGGAGCGGCTAGGTATTTAAACCAAAGGACACACAGTCCCGGAGACACAGTCCTGAACACGCAGCTCAGGACACCCAGTCCTCACCGTTTTCTCCTTGAGCTAAGGTCACACAGACCTCGCCCAATCACTCTGGTAAGTCTTCAAGGTAGACTCCCAAACCTTCACAGACTCCGTTCACCGGCAATCCACAATTTCTCTTGGATGCTCAGAACGCGACACCTAACTGGCTGGAGGATGCACAGTCCTCAAGTGTAATAAGTCTTCAGATCACTCAGACAAGAAGACTTAAGTGATGCCCAATTACTCTGGCTCTGGGTGGTTAGGGCTTTTCTCCTCTCTAGGGATTTTCTCTCAAAGGCTTCAAGGTGGGTTGCTCTCAAACGACAAAAGCCGTGCACTAAAATCTGAGCAGCCAACCGTTTATGGTTGTAGGGGTGGACTATTTATAGCCACTTGGCAACCCGACCTGATTTGTCCGAAATGACCCTGGGTCACTAAGGAACTGACACGTGTACCAACGGTCAGATTTCAAACTCACACGGCAACTTTACTTGGGCCATAAGCAAAGCTGACTTGTCTGTCTCTGGACAAGATTTGCTCTCATAGTCTTCGCTCGAAGACATAGGATTTGAATTAGGCATCACTTCAGTCATCCTGACTGGTTCTCTTGGACCCCACTTAACAGTACGGTGGTTCCTATGACACAACATGAATGAAGTAAAACTACGAAGGATCTAAGTCTTCGAGTTCCATAAGCTTCATAGGGAGTCTTCACATGTCATTGTCTTCAACATGAATATCTTCATAAACCACCATTGTCTTCAATGTCTTCGTACATTTTTAGGGGTCATCTCTGGTAGCTAAACCGAATCAATGAGGGACTTCTACCTGTGTTATCCTACAATTCCCACAAACACATTAGTCCCTCAACTAGGTTTGTCGTCAACACTCCAAAACCAACTAGGGGTGGCACTAGATGCACTTACAACGCACGAATCGGAGCTACGGATGCAGAGTTATGGCATGTCAAAGATAGCAAAAAAATCTAGGGTTTCGGGCAAAATTAGGTCAACCTCAAGATCCAGATCTGGATCCAGATCATGCACGTGAACCGAGGTTGCCGGAACAGTGGGGGTTCACCGGAGTCGCTCGTCGGAGAAACTCCGGGGACTTGCCGCGGTGGCCGGACTGGAGGAGTTCGCCGGCGTGGAGGAGGAAGGCGGGGCGCGCAGCGGCCGGAGTGACGAGGGGCAGCGCGCGGCGCTCGAGGAAGCAGGCGAGGTGGCGGACTGGAGGCGGTGCCGGAGCGGCGGCTGGTCGGCGGCGATGGCGGCGGTGGCGGACGCCGGCGCCGGCGAGAGGCTCGGGCGGCGCGGAGAAGAAGCCAGGCGGCGGCGGCTCGGGCTCACGGGGGCCCTACGCGGGCTTGGCAGGCCGCGCACGATGGAGGCCGGCGGTGAGGACGAACCGGGCGGCGACACGTGGTGCTGGCGGCGGACCGGACACGTCCGGCGGCGCGAGGAGGGGATTTTTTAGGGTTTCATCCGTGATTTCGAAAGAGGGTCTATTTATAGAGGTAGAGGGAGCTAGGAAGCTCCAAATGGAGTGCGGTTTTCGGCCACGTGATCGTGATCGAACGCTCTAGACAACGGAGGGGTTTTTGGTGGGTTTTGGGCCAAATTGGAAGGGTGTTGGGCTGCAACACACACGAGGCCTTTTCGGTCCCTCGGTTAACCGTTGGAGTATCAAACAAAGTCCAAATGGTACGAAACTTGACAGGCGGTCTACCGGTAGTAAACCAAGGCCGCATGACAAGTCTCAGTCCAATCCGAAAATGTTTAACCCCCACACATGAAAAGAGGTAGAAAGGACCACCGGAGGACAAAGGAGCGTCAGAAAGCAAAACGGACAACGGGGAAAATGCTCGGATGCATGAGACGAACACGTATGCAAATGCAATGCACATGATGACATGATATGAGATGCATGACAAAGACAAAAACACACGGAGGCAAAACCCGACAACGAGGAAATAAAATAACTTAGTGCCTGAAATGGCAAGAGTTGGAGTACAGATAAGGTAAATTACATCCAGGGTGTTACACCCCGTGTACCGTCACCTCACTCGCCTCCCCCAGTACCACTATTCCCTCGCTAGCCGCTCCAGCACCGACATCCTTCTCCCCCGTAAATCAAGCCCCCTTCCAAACTCCACCATGGCCGAACGCGAACTGCGCAGCATCCATATGAGCCACGATTGGAGCAATCTCCCAAGTGACATCCTCGACCTCTGTTGTTCGTGTATGGATATGTTGAGCGCCCTGTGGCTGGCTGCATGCTCGAGGGACATGCACACGGCCATCGTCGAACTGAGGCCTAAGCTTTTCAAGACACCCTGCTTGCTGCTATCTGGTCTTGCGAGATTGGCTCACCATGATACGGAGGCGTGCATGATGCGCCTCGACTTCAATCCGATCTCCATTAGCCGAAACTTCTTTGCAGGTATGTAGTGGGTCGTCGTACATCATTTCCCTCGACATCGATCCGATCACCATCGCCCGAAACTTCTTGGCAGGTATGTACTGGGTCGGCATGAACTCCCACTGGATGGATGCCTTCAGTGAAGACGGTAAAAAGTTGGTGATCGTGAACTTCTAGACCTCCCATGAGATTATCCTTCCTCCGTTGGATTATATAGAGTATTACCATCGCGGTCCAAGTCATCTAGATTACTATGTCAGTTGGACAGACCTTGTTTTGCATAAGATTGCAGAAACATGCACCACACTGTTGGTTTCATCTAACCATACATTAGGGAAGTAAATGTGCATATGGAGAACTCTATATTTGGAAGTAGTGAAATCCTGCAATGCTTACCATGTGTACATACCTATATTCGCCCTTCAGCAATCAATGGCTAGAATAATATCCTCACAAAAAATTTGCCCACAGAACACGAGTATATAACAATGCATGGTCTGTTAGTTACCTTGAAGAATTTGTTTGTGAGGACAGAACATGATTACCTAACATGCATGACATGGTAGTTTCCTGTGAAGAATCGATTACGAGATAACATGAGTATAACCATGCATGGCACTTCTATATTTTTGAACCCAGTATACATTTCCTTGTATTTTCCTCCCAGTTCCGACAGGGACGTATCAATGTTGTTTCTTGCATTATCCTACTCATACTTTGAACAATGTTGATCTTACATTAACAATGCATGTCCTTTTTGATATGATGCAGTGTCCCTATAGTTACTGCCCTTTGTAATCACACCACCTTTGTGAAAAACAGGGAAGCACAATTGGTTCCTCGCTCGATCAAACGACGGCAAAAGATTGATGATCATTCGGACACATGAGCCGGAAAAGTTATATTGCAAAAACCCCACTGTATACAAGAACCATGTAATACGTGAGTATCCGGAGAGTGGCTGTTACATCTATGACCAGGATACCAGGTTGTTGGGGCCTTTAGGATTTTTTAGTTGGAGGCGGGTAAACAGCCTTCATTCACACTCTCTGTTTCTCGGACTCAATTATCCGATTAACCAGGAGATCACCATTGGCAAGGACCTTGATGGCAGAGAGGCTATGTTTGCTATGGAAAACTGTGTCTACACGGCGAGCCCTAGGAGTTCGGGAGCAAACTCCCCTGATTGTCAATGATACAGCCTGCAGCCAAAAGAAGGTAAGAATGACAAAGGCATCCGGATTAACTTTGATCCTTGGATGTCTCAATTACGATAGGCAGTGATGTGGTTCAAGCCTTCAGGTTGTAGGTAATTGGGATGTTGCATCGAAAGGGTGGAGTACTGGTGTCTCCGGATCACTGGTCGCTGAAGCGGGGCTGCAAATTATGATGGTGTTGGATCATATCTTCGAATGACTTTGTTGTCTTTGCTGCTGGTTCTGGATGGGTAGTTCTTTCTTTTGTTATGCATATTCCTTGTAATTTGGTCATCCTCGTCTATGTCACTCTTACTATGTAATAGTTGCTTCTGTTTAGAATGCCATTCTCGTCTGGATCACGGGAGTCTGAGCGCTGCAGATGGGTGCGTTTTGGTGGTGTAGCAAGACTTCTTATGAACTATCATGTCTTGTTGTTTATGTCGGTAGTAGTCACTAGTTAGTGTTTCAATGTTGTATATATCGTTGTTTCGAACTGTTTATTGTCTCGAACTACTGGTGGGCTAAATGAGGGCATCACCATTCTCAAGTGTTCAGAGTATATCTCCTTTTTTCAAGTTATATAATTTGAGCTCAGTGTCTTTTCGATGATGTACACTTGTTTGGGCCAGTGAGGTGTCGTTGAATATGGGCCGAGTAGTGACGCAATGCCAAACAGGTCAATTATGACTCTCAGGCCGGGCTCTCAAAAGATCCTGAAAAAAAGGCTGGGCTCTCCAAAAAAGAAAGAATAAGGACTCTTAGGCCGACATGTGGGCGCCACCGGTGTTTTCGTGTGCTTGCGCGCCGAGAGCATATTGGTGCGTGCTTGAAATTCATGCTACCTTTTCATCCCCAATCTCCCGCCCCTCCCCCACCTCTGGAATCTCAATTCCTACTCCAGTTCCCCCAAATCCCCCTCATGTACTCCCTGTACTCAAGCGCACTATCATGTCGCCGGTCAACGCGGATCTCCAAGCTGGAGATCCTGAGGTCCGTCCTGCCTTCGGTCGCTGCGTGCTGTCGCTCAACAGTGGCATGGTGGCACTTGACGACCAGTTTGCCGGCAAAGTGCTGATGGTAACCATCAACGGCGACCGGCCTCCCATCTCGCCGGACGAACTTGTCAAAGCTCTTGGCATTGCGCACGGCATCCAAATAAGTGACTTGCTCGTCGAAGTCTGTCCGCCACCGGCTGATTTCTTCGTCAGGTTCCGGACAACTTTCGACTGCAGTCGTGTGTTCGAATCTTCCCAGCGTTTGTTCTACGATGGCGCGCTGGTGAGCTTTGATCGGTGGCACCCGGGATGGGGCTCGGTGCCCTCTGAGCTTGAGTTTTTAACAAAGCTTACCTTCCACGGCATGCCTCGACGTGATTGGAACAGCGAGTCCATGAACGAGCTTATCAACGACCTTGGAGATGAGCTCGTAAGTATGTTTGTTCCTCCAGACGGCTGGGCTCTGACGGTTATGGCATGGATGAAGAAGTCGTCCACCATACCGAAGGTGATTGGTGTTGAGATACCGGTGCAGGAACCGGGGTTGTACTATTCGTCGCCACCAAGGCCGCCGCGGACCATGTTAGGGATGTACCTGTATCGAGTGTTCATGCATGTCGAAGAAGTGGTCAATCCATCAATCGAAGTCCTGCCGCCGTCGCTAGTGCCAGGGTCCGTCGACGACGTCCATTACAGGAGTCAACGTTAGACTTTCCCCGTGTTGCTCGGAATGATGGATGGCATAGGGCCTAATCCATCGCGCGGCAGAGGCCACTGCTTCTTTGGGAGAAGAGGCAGGGTTGGTTGCCTGGATGTGCTCTAATTTGAGGTAACAACTAAATCTTGTCAGATACTAGTTAAATCTGAGCCATGGGTGTGAAGCACTGATATGCCAGTACATTTTATTGTGGCATGTTCTAATTTTGTACCTGAACTTTTTTTTAGAAAGAGTTGTACGTCAACTTAATATGCTAGCAGAACTTATTGTGTTGTCTGTCTGTTTTCTTTGCACAACATTCAAGATATTTCCCCGTCATTGATAAAGACGATGAACCATTATGTATGACTTCGTTGGTTTCAACATAGCCCTTCCCGTAGCGATCCACTACTTCCATCCTGATTGTGCCGCCTGGGTGAAATTTTTGTATGCAAGTTCAGTGTGCTATGATGTTCTATATGATTGTGTCAACTATATAAGTTTTTACTGAGCATCAGCAATGCATATGGCTGAAAGATGTATTTACGAGCATCGACCGACGGGTCTCTCTCTATCTCTCTCTCTCTCACACACACACACGCACAAGTGGGACCTGTTGAATTATTTATTTACTTGTGACAGCTTTTAATTAGGTTCCACTGTAATCTAACTTTTTTAAGTTATTAATTGAGCTCAGTGACTTCAAAAAGTTGTATAGAAGCCTTGTCTGGGCCTTTCCGGCGTCATTGAATGTGGGCTGAGTAACCATGTTAGGTTGTACTGTACTACACAGGCCTTTTTTCAACATCAGCAATGCAACTGGGCCGACAGTTGTACACAGTATCCGGGTCAACTTGTTATTCTCCGCCCTGCCGGGCCGCAAACTTTCCTAGGAGGTATGCATTAGGCTTAACAAGAAAATGGACTTTAAGAAATAATAAATGGGATGTAATTATAATAACTGGACAGTTACTATGCACCAAACACACAATTAGTTTGAAAAATATATTATTTTTGGAATTTGAAAATTTTAATTTCATTACTTGTTGCGCGCGTAATATTTCGTTGGATTTTAACGTAATACAACTTTATTTTGAAATTATATTTAACCTGACTAGAAATTTCAGATAAAAATATTTCGGATCCCATCAAAATGTGGGAATTTTTTTTTGAATTCTATTTTGAGCGGTTGTTTTAAATTAGTAATCGTTGTCCTAGCTAGAAGTTGGGCTGTACTTTTAACAAACTATAAATGGGCTGTAGTAAATTCCATTAGAATTAAAAAATGGGTTGTACATTCTTACAAATCGCAAATGGGCTATATGTTCTCTGCCAAATCCGAGTTGTGGGCCTACTAAGTTGACGCGTACCAAGGGCTTTGTCAACTTAGTCAATATAAACGATTCTAGCTGCAGTGATCGTACGATGTCCATCCAACGACCGTAGTGCTTCTTCAACCTCTGGTCTTCTTGCTCCAGCCGCCCAAAGCAGCGCCGGTCGTGTCGCGTGCTCCTGCCTCCCGTGGCCGGCTGTGATGCCGCGGAGGCCTCACCACCCCGTACTACACCCACCGCTGGCCAGGCCATCCCTCTACTTACCCACACCCCCTGTTATTCTGCGGCGACGGCAGCCTCACACCGCAGCCGAACCAGTGAACCCTCGTACTCCTCTCCGCGCGGGCTTCCACTGCTGCGTCTTCCCCGGCTCTGCGGCGTCCCCTTCCTAGGCCTCGCCGTCGTCCAAACCACCGCCCTGGTGCTCTCGGCGCGGCGTGGTCCACGTGGTCAACAACCGACTTCCATCAGAAGAGTACTGTACGTGGAGAGGCTGACAGCTGGGTCCAGGCGGCCGCAAGGAAGTGCCTCCTTATTACGAGCAAAATAATTATTCCTCCACCTGACAACAGGGACCCACCAGACGGGCCACCTTATTTCGTGAAAAAAGCGTTTCCCCCTGACTGTTGGGACCCACCAGACGGGCCAGCGTATTTCGCGAAAAAACATCCCCCCCGCTGTCAGCTCAGACCCACCGGAAGTGCCTCCTTATTACGCACAAAAAATGAATACTCCCCTGCTAGCTGGGACTCACCATGGTGGGAGGCTGACTTGTGGGCCTACTAAGTTGACTGGGATGGGAGCCTTTGTCAACTTTAGTCAATATGAATGATTCTAGCTCCAGTGACCGTACGATGTCCATCCAACGGCCGTAGTGCTTCTTCAACCTCTGGTCTTCTTGCTCCAGCCGCCCAAAGGAGCATCGGTCGTGCCGCATGCTCCTGCCTCCCGTGGCCGGCTGTGCTCCCGTGGAGGCCTCACCGCCCCCTACTATTCCCACCGCTGGCCAGGCCCTGCGGTGACGGGAGCCTCAACCACAGCCGAACTAGTGAACCCTCGTACTCCTCTCCGCGCGGGCTCCACTGTCGCGTCTTCCCCGGCTCCCCGTCGTCCCCTTCCTAGGCCTCGCCGTCGTCCACCGCCCTGGTGCTCTCGGTGCGGCGTGGTCAACATGGTCAAGGAACGACTTCCATCGGACGTGGACTGTACGTGGAGAGGCTGACAGCTGGGTTCACGACCGCAGCAAGGAAGTGCCTCCTTATTACGCGGAAAATAATGATTCCTCCACCTAACAACTGGGACCCACCGGACGGGCCACTGTATTTCACAAAAAAAATGTTTCCCCTGACTGCTGGGACCCACCAGCTACATCTTCGCACGCAAGGAAGTGCGTTCGGGCAAAAAATTGATTCGCCCCCCTGACTACTGGGACCCACCAGCTACATCTTCGCAGGCAAGGAAGTGCCTGACAGTCGAGACCCACCTGGTCGAAGCGTGTGTAGCGTTGTCATTCTGGTCGCGAACGTGTACGTACATATATACTGGTGGATGTAGAGGCGCGCACGTGTCGTAGTAGAGGCGCGTACGTGTCGTAGTAGAGGCGCGCACGTAGCATGTACATGTACGTACAGCGGCCAGGGTGCAAGAAAGAAAATATGGCCACGTATGTGTACATACGGACGGGGTCTCGAACGCCTACTCGAGCATACGTACGGCCAGGGCTCATGTACATGGCTGGGTCGGAACGGAGAAACAACGTCGTCATCGTGTTCATGGGGAGGCAACGGAATGCGTTGTGTTCATGGGGAGGCAACGGAATGCGTCGTGTTCATCGGGAGGCAACGGAACGCGTGGGAGCCAATCGGCTGGGTTGGAACGGAATGTGTGGTCGTGTTCACCGGGAGGGCTTGGATGGAACAGGCGATGGAAACGAGGCCTAGCGTACCGCACATTGGAGGAAACGGACCTCCTACGTAAGGAACGGGGTCCTGTTGATCGGGAGGGGTCTGGCGTACAGCAAAACGGAGGAAACGGACCTCCTACGGTCGAAACGGGGGTCCTGTTCATCGGGAGGGGTGTGGCGTACCGTAAAACGGACGAAACGGACCTCCTACGGTCGAAACGGGGGTCCTGTTGATCGGGAGGGGTGTGGCGTACCGCAAAATGCACGAAACGGACTTGTGTTGGAGCGCTACGGTCGAAACGGGGGTCCTGTTCATCGGGAGGGGTGTGGCGTACCGCAAAACGGGACTCCACGGGATACTGTTCATCTCCACCGTCAACCTCCTCCAGCCTCCACGGGCTACCGTCGACCTCCTCCAACCTCCACGGGCTCCTGTTCATCCAGCCTCCACCGCGCGCTACTCCACCGGCTACTGTTCAACCACCCATCCACGGGCACCCCTCCACCGTATACTGTTCATCCAGCCCTCCACACCACGGGGTCCTATTCAACCACCCCTCCACGGGCACCCCTCCACCGTCTACTGTTCATCCAGCCCTCCACCACACCACAGGGTCCTGTTCATCCAGAGGCAACGCCACCGCTCACTGTTCATCCACCCACCCCCCACCCCCCGCAACGCTCACTGTTCATCCCAGATGCAGCATCGATCGGCCTCAGTTAGCAGCAGTAGCGAAGGAATCACTCGATCGGGTTCAGTTAACAGCCATCGATCGATGGCTCGGGTTCAGTAACGCGTAGCCTGCAGTGCAATCGCTCGGGTTCAGTTAGAGCCAACGCCTCGCACACACGCGCGTACGTGTATGAGAGAAACGCGCATCGCTCGGCCCCTGACCTCCCACCGTAACCGGGAACTCCCCGAAATTTTCCTCCCCCTTGCTTCTACCACGGTTTTTTCCGTCATGGATGGCCCAAAGAATGTCATGCAGCTGCGTCTCCGGCCCGCCCAGGACGAGAAGCCCATTTTCTGTCATGATTTTTTGTCATAGAAGTAGGAGCCCACCACATCTATGATGATACCAGGTTTTGTCACAATTATCGTCATAGAAGTGTCATATGTATGACAGAAAAAAATTCGTTCGGCCCAAAATGTCACGGATGTGTCTTTTTTTGTAGTGCTAGGAGGGGGAAAGGGGGGAGGAGAGGGAGAAGGAAAGGGGGGCACAGCCCCCCTTCCCTAGTCCAATTCGGACTAGAGGGGGAGGGGGCATGCGGCCTGCCCTGGCCGGCCCTCTCTCTCTCCACTAAGGCCCATGTGGCCCATTACTTCTCCCAAGGGGTTCCGGTAACCCTCCGGCACTCCGGTTTTCTCCGAAATCACCCGGAACACTTCTGGTATCCGAATATAGTCGTCCCATATATTAATCTTTATGTCTCGACCATTTCGAGACTCCTCGTCATCTCCATGATCACATCCGGGACTTCGAACTACCTTCGGTACATCAAATCACATAAACTCATAATACCAATCGTCACCGAAAGTTAAGCGTGCGGACCCTATGGGTTCGAGAACTATGTAGACATGAGCGAGACACATCTCCGGTCAATAACCAATAGTGGAACTTCGATGCTCATATTGGCTCCTACATATTCTACGAAGATCTTTATCAGTCAAACCGCATAACAACATATGTTGTTCCCTTTGTCATCGGTATGTTACTTGCCCGAGATTCGATCGTCGGTATCTCAATACCTAGTTTAGTCTCGTTACCGGCAAGTCTCTTTACTTGTTCCGTAATGCATCATTCCGCAACTAACTCATTAGTCACATTGCTTGCAAGGCTTATAGTGACGTGCATTACCGAGAGGGCCCAGAGATACCTCTTCGACAATCGGAGTGACAAATCCTAATCTCGATCTATGCCAACTCAACAAGTACCATCGGAGACACCTGTAGAGCACCTTTATAATCACCCAGTTATGTTGTGACGTTTGGTAGCACACAAAGTGTTCTTCTGGTAATCGGGAGTTGCATAATCTCATAGTCATAGGAACATGTATAAGTCATGAAGAAAGCAATAGCAGTAAACTAAAATGATCAAGTGCTAAGCTAACGGAATGGGTCAAGTCAATCACATCATTCTCCTAATGATGTGATCTCGTTTATCAAATGACAACTCATGTCTTTGGTTAGGAAACATAACCATCTTTGACCAACGAGTTAGTCAAGTAGAGGCATACTAGTGACACTCTGTTTGTCTATGTATTCACACATGTATTATGTTTCCGGTTAATACAATTCTAGCATGAATAATAAACATTTATCATGAAATAAGGAAATAAATAATAACTTTATTATTGCCTCTAGGGCATATTTCCTTCAGCTAGACCACCAGGAGTCACCACTGTCGCTGGAAGAGCTGCGGGCGAAGCCAGCGGCAGGCCCTGCGCCAGCCGCAGCACCGTCCTGGTGAGCCCCTTCAGGGCAGCACTCCAAGCGGCGGCCTTCCTCATCGAAGACCTTGAAGAGTAGTATGGAGGAGCCATGTACTCAAAGTGGGTGGCGAGGGCGCCAGCCGCGCGGCAGACTCGGGCGACCTCGCTCCAGCCGCGAGTCATGAAGATCCTCCCGGAGGCGACGGCTTCAACCTCCGCTCCAGTTGCAGGGGCGTCATAGTCGGCGTGCTGCAGCCAAAGCTCAAGGGGACCTCTCGGCGGCATCTCAGCGGCGAAGAACTGCGGGAAGCGAATCCAAGTGCTTGGAGGCATCGACGCCCACTGCACGAACTCGCGCGAGGAGTCCGCGGCATGGACCCCTGGGGCGACAGCATGCGTCACCACGGCACGGCGACCACGGCCCTGGCACTGTCAGGACCCCGATTCCAAGTCACATCGATCTAGCTGGTAACACCTCATATCACTTTGCGGCCTCACGCACGGTATTCCCACGGGTGTCGCCTTACCATGGCCCGGGACCGTTTGCGCCTTTTGGCTCACGTATATGATAGTGTCGCTAGCATCCATATGACAGAGAACCCGGGCCGACATGGCTAGTCGTGAACCCAAAGCGGCACTAACCCATGGGGACAGGCATACATGAATCAACTTCGAAAATGTCGGTCAGCAGCGTGTGAATCCGGGCTGTAGCACTGGGCTAACAGGACTCCGGTAACCCGGGCTGTAGCAGGCTAGGAAGGACTCTGGATGTCACCGCGTGACATTTCCCCAAAGGGATAGACACAGGAACGAAGTGAAACACATGC
Source organism: Triticum monococcum (assembly GCA_034509565.1). Lineage (NCBI taxonomy): Eukaryota > Viridiplantae > Streptophyta > Magnoliopsida > Poales > Poaceae > Triticum > Triticum monococcum. The sequence goes on along the minus strand of CM067843.1, from coordinate 151,342,053 downwards.
CGGCCAGTCAACTGTCCTGAGAAGTAGTGCTGGGCTAGCAGGACTCCGGTGAACCGGGCTGTAGCGGACTACTATGGCTCATGGAAGCACAAGACTACATTTCCCCAAAAGAGAGGCTACCAAGGATAAACAACTAGGTTGTCGGATCCCACACATACCAAGCATTTCAATCATACACACAATATGCTCGACATGTGTAAATACAGCATGGCATCACAACATAACTCTATGACTCAATTATTTATTCATTAGGCTCCGAGGAGCGAGATATTACAAACATGGGTCTCATGACTCAACATTCAGAGCATACAAGTCAAAGCACACGCAGAAGCTTAACTTGTCTGAGTACAGACAACTACAAAAGAAGAAGGCTCAGAAGCCTGACTATCTACAAGATCCTGCCGAGGGCACAAGATCGTAGCTGAGGTAACGAGCTAAACGTCGAAGTCCAAGCGGAACTACTAGTGGGACTGAAGTCTCTCTGCAAAACATAAATTAAGAAAACATGAGTACAAATGTACTCAGCAAGACTTACATCAAAACTAACTACATATGCATCATTATCAACGAAGGGATGGTGGAGTTTAACTGCAGCAAGCTAGCTTTGACTCGGTGGCTATCCTGAACTATGACTGCAAGTAACTCTTTTGAGGTGGCGCACACGAGTCCACATATTCACCATATCAATACACCACTATGGATCCGCTCCCGTCTCCCTGCGAGAACGCCATCCATAGCACTCACACTTATCTTGCGCATTTTAGAGTGTCCACTTTCGCTTGTCTATGAACTATGCAAGGGGTCCAAGTTTCCATATCCGAGGAATCCGGCTATTCGAATAGATAATGATAACCCTGCAGGGGTGTACTTCTTCACACACGCTCTCGTCACTTATCGCCATGTACACGTCATGTACCTGGGCAACCTTCAAGCGGAAGCCGGGCGAGGGAGTCGGCCACGACCTGACTAACCAACAAGTCTCTAGTCCAGGTTTATCGCCTATTCGGGTTCCATCCGCAAGGAGATCCGGCCGGGGTGTCGCTCACGGCCCCAAACGATGTGTGCAGGGTTCCCAAGCCCACCATCCTGGTGCCACTTGGTACACCGTGCCACTGTGCCTAGTCTGTCCCAGGCCCACCTGTACCGGGTGCCACTTGGTAGACTACTAACACTACCTACAAACACCAGAAACTAGTTGCAACTCCTGGATAGAGATCGAGTTGATTAATAAGTTGAGAGGGGCACTTAAGCATTCCAATGCGTGGTAGTAACTGTTCATGGATCACAAACACAGAACTCAGTTCCTGAGGACGGCTGCAATGAGACAACCCACCATGTACTCCTACATGGCCTCTCACTGCTACCTTTACCAAATCGTGTTCACACACTTAGCTCACACACAGCAGGACATGTTCATCACCATTCCAATTCATCCCCGATGAATCCGACCTGACTCAACTCTAAGCAGTAGCAGGCATGACAACAAGCATGAATGAGTAGGCACATCAGGGCTCAAACAACTCCTACTCATGCTAGTGGTTTTCATCTATTTACTGTGGCAATGATAGGTCATGCAGAGGAAAGGGGTTCAACTACCACAGCATGTAACAGATGAAACGTTGTTATCCTAATGCAGTAAAAGAGAGCAGGAGCGAGAGAGTGGGATTGTATCGGAATGAACAAGGGGGTTTTGCTTGCCTGGCACTTCTGAAGATAGTATAACTCTTCATCGGTGTCATCGATCTCATCGTCGGAATACGTCTATCGAGAGGGGACAACCACCAGCAAACAAGAGGGAACATAATCAATGCAATGCAACAATATGACGCATGCTATGGCATGGCAATATGAATGTGTTTTGGACTAATGCAAGCTAGAACAGATTGGAATGAGTCCATTTGAACCAAAGATTCAAATGCAAACCCATTTCATGAAGTCATATTAGTGCATTAACTTGATTCACCTAAATAGCAAGGTTAAAGTATTCTAACATGCATGAAACTAGGACAGATGGATAGATTGAATTTTTCTGATAATTTTTCATATATAAATTATTTAATTTGGAGTTACGGTTGATTTTATATGGATTTTAGAAGTTTATACTAATTTCTGGAATTTCCTGAATAAGAATAATTCCAGAAAAGGCATTACTGCGTCAGCATTGCGTCATGCTGACCTCAGTAGGTCAACAGACCTGGTCCAGGTCAAACCTGACTAGTGGGTCCCGCGTGTCAGTGTCATTAGTCTAACTAGTTTTTAGTTAGTCCTAATCCTACTTAAATAGCAGGTGGGTCCCATTTGTCATTGACCCAGAGGGGTCAAAGTGGGCCCACCCGGGGGTTAACTCGGTCAGCGGGGTCAAACCCCTGGTCGGCAGGTCAAACCCGCCGGCGACTCGATGCCGGCGAGGCCCGAGACGGCGGAGAGCGTCGGAAACACGCTACAGGGCATGGGCGAGGCTGTTCTTGGGCTTGTTAGAAAGCTCTTGCTAGCGCGCGTCTAGTGGTGGTGGAGGCCGGGTCTATCGTGGCCGGAGCCAACGATGGCGAGCTCCAAGGCGGCGGCCGGAGTTCGGCCATGTGCGGGGTTTGGGCTGCGGCGTGCAAACGCGGAAACTGAGGCGCTAGCGAGGCACTACGCGATGCGGCAAGCATGTTGCGTAGCACGGAATGACCAAATGGTCGCCGGAGCGACGCCGGCGACAAGCTCGAGCGGAGATAAGCTTCGGCCATGGTGGAACTATGGCCTAGAGGGTGCAAATGCGTGGGAAAGAAGAGGGGAAAAGCGGCGGAGCTCACAGGGAGGTCGATGAGCAGATCAGTGGGCTCGGGGGCGACCGGAGCGAGCGAACCGATGAACGGCGTCCGGCGGGTACCGAGGTTGAAGACGGCCCGATGGCGGCGATGCAGGGCCTCCGGCGAAGCGTGGCTCGGTGGGGAGGGCGAGGGCATCGCGGCGGAGCTTCTGGACATGTCAGAGAGGCGAGGGGGAGGCGGTGGTCGCGGTGGTGCACGTCAGCGGCGGCGGGCGCGTTCGGGGAGAGAGAAGAGAAGGGGGAGGAAGCCATGGGAGAGTGAGAGGGTCCAGGGGAAGGTCGGGCGATGCACGTGGCGCTCGGGGTAGACTCCAGCAGCGGCAAGCAAGCAGGAGGTGGCCGGACGCGTGCTCGCGCGCGCCGGCCACGCGCTCGTCCTCCTGGCAAGGGGGAAGACGACAGGGAGGAGCCCCTGGTGGGCTGGGCCGACCAACTACAGTGCTGGGCTGGTTGGTGGGCGCCAGATAAGTTTTCTCTTCTTTGTTTTATTCTGTTTTCTTTTTTTTTTATTTATACATTTTTCCACTGATTCAAATTCAAAAGAATTCAAAATAGTGACAAAACCCTTTGAATAATTTTATGTTGCTAGATGGACTTTTCCAACAGCACATAAAACATTTCAAAGTTAATTGAAAATATATCCCATATATTATGAATATAATTCCAAATTCAAATACAATAATGATTTAAATTCTGTGCCAAAATGATTCCTTAAAAATGTTCAATATTTTTGGTTTGGATACAAACCCTTGCCAAAATTATCAAACATTAATGAAGGCCATTTTGGTTTCACTGAATGCAAGCTTAAGGGTTCTTGCCCTTTTTTTATTTAAGTTTTTGAGGCTTCCGCTTTCCTCAATTCAAGTTTCAGAAATTTAGACATGATGTAGGATGCTTATGAAACTAATTGCAATCAAATTCTAGGGCTATGACAACTCACCCCCACTAAACAAAAATCTCGACCCGAGATTCAAGTCGTGAGGCAAGAAGACAGAGGGACACAAGCTAACACAATCTTCACGATCCAGATGTCTTTCTCGAGGATGTTGATTCATTGCATCACCTTGATCTCGATGTCTTTGCGTTTGAGCTCTTCATCCAACATGATGGCGACAGAAGGAAACTCTACAGGAAACGATCTTCTCAAAGATCGAGCAACTCAAGATCAACTCATGGAGTGAGATATAAAACATCTCTTGAGCTGAGACATGAAACACACATCAGGGGTGATGGAAAGAAGCAGATGATAAAGGTTCAAATTTGGTAGGCAACAATTCCACGCTTAAGTAGGATGGTACATGGTTTCAAAGTAGCGAGGAGATAATTGCCATGATACCATAACAAGACATCTTAAGGAAGGTGACTCGTAGAAATATTCCCTTAAGTGGCAAAAAGAATTACTTTTGATTCGGAGATCATTGAAACTCTTTATACCAGCCTAAGGCAATCAGAATCGATCATTTGAAGGAGTTCAAAAGAATGACATACTTGGACTAGAAAGGATGATGTGGACTCCCTTGTTGAAGACAATGCAATGGATGATTTTGCTTATCATCGGAAATGGATGGGACCCATGGTAAGTCCACTTTTGAAGATGATCCTGAACAACAACTACTGAGGTGCAAACGGGGAACAAAATGCAAATGTTGGGAATGACTCTGGTAACTGGGGAAGAACTCAACAGTCGAGAGTGAGTCTACTGTTTGAAAAGGTTATAACATAACCTAGGAAACTAGAAGCAAATCCCAGTTAACGCCAACGGTAAAACCTAGTTCTTGAGCGTGCTCTCAAGAACTGGAGCATCTCCATATTCATCAAGGTTTTACCAATATCCGTGTCAAGGATCCTGGCAACACAACATACCACCATGATGAATGGTGATGGATGATGCAAATGCAAATGAAGATAACACTTTCTTAGATTTCACCTTAGCGAGGCCAAGGGAACAAAATCTGGATGATCGACCCAGAGACATTTAGCACTTCGCTTCTAATGTTCTCCTTGATGTGCTAGGATAACCCATTTATTGATACGGTTTGGTATCTAGGACATCAAGTAAAAGGTTGGACTTCGGGAGCACAAGAATCCATAAGGATTAACTACGGAGGTAAATCCTACGAAATCCTCATGGGGAGGTGGCCAACTTTCTTCAATCGAGATACTACAATAATAGGTCTTCCGGCTGGATGTGTTGGCCACGACATCCACTTTACCGGTTATCGAGGGACCAATATTATAGTTCTTGGGAAATGCTCCAACCATCATATCTGCCTGAGATTCAGAGCTGGTTGGTGTCAGGATATTCCAGACTCATCGAGTCTAGAAAGAAAATGAAAGTTTGCAACACAAATCAACGAGACGACGTTGCGAGATTCTCGGGGAATGAACTGCGATAGCAAGCTCCAAAACATGAGTTGGTTCTGCTACAACATGTGAACACGTTGTCCCAGACAAGTATGACCACATGGTAGTCTTATAATAAAACACTACCTAGTTCTGGTGGGGAACCATCATTGAGGATATCGAAATCTTGTGCATGACCTAGGATAGCACAACAACTCCTTTTCCTGGAATAGGTCAATCAGTGGCTTAGTGTGCTATGGAATTCATATGGAATGAAGATGATCAGTCTATCAGACCATGGAATACTTCGCATGTGCATGACTGACTTGGGATGATTCCAAAGGAAGCAAAACTAACTTTCTCGAACTCAAGGCGGCAACTTGCACCAAATGCACGTGAATCAAAGGAAGTCACTTCTTTCATCCAACATATGCTTCATGAGCTAGCATGAAGAGATGCTTTCAAAAGTTTCCAACACTCGCTTAATGTTCAACAAAATCATGGAGAGGACATGGATGTTGTCGATGGGCTCAACAACAATTCATCCAGGTTTCCATATAAATGGATATCCATAATTAAGTGGACACGGTGATAGCATTGGTCAGACCCAAAGAATATAATGATGTATGCTCGAGGAATCAACCATGAGTAAAACAACATTACGAATATCATTGGTTCTGATTTGATTTGACGATAGCCCACACTCAAATCAAAGTTTGGGTAAGACAATAGCACCGACAATTGATCACGAAGATCAATTGATGAAGATATCATCTTTCTTCAACACACACGCACACACACGCAAGATATCCCTTTGGAATAAACTGAGTCGGACAAGCTTTTATTTTTCAACTCTCCAAGTTGTTGTTTAGCTTAACCAACTTGCTCAGGGTATCCGACACAGATTCTTGGAGAAGGGGTGGTTTACAAGAAACCAGCTTGATCACAAGCTCAACATAACGGTCAGGCGACAACCTGGTAACACTTCCGAGAAGATAATCGGAAAGTCACGAACCACCGATATGTTACTAAGCTCGAGAACAATCTTGCTTTTCAGGGCAAGACGATGTGATCAAGAGAGTGATGGATTGACATGATCCTAACTCATTGATCGAAGTGTGCACCAGAAATAAGGACTAGGTAGCATGATAAACCTTAGGGTGATGATTCAATAACCAGCACGCTAAGAATGACAGTATTGTCCATTAACTACCAAGCAACGGAGTTGCTAGGAGTATTGATTTCGCACATCACAGTACACTTGTTGGCACTCCGGTTACAACAACACGGAACCGAGGAATGAACAATGATGGCAAGAAGTATTACTGCGTCAAGAATTCATAAGAGGTGGTGCAATTCTCATGACACTCCTGACATAAAGATGGTAACACTCCAAGGTAGAGCAGAGCAAAAACTGGATTGGCATTTTGATCTGCGGAATACAATTGTTTTGACCCAATCCTAGATATGGATGAGGTTCTGGAGTTTGTTTCTCCTAGTCATTCTGGAATAGGATGGCTTGACGGACCACAAGAATAATAGGCATCGATGAACACGAATGCACAACTATTCCTGACTATCAATTGATAGACTAGGGTCGGACCACGGCAGTGACACTACCGGCCTCACGACCATCTCACGATGATGGGACCGCCTCTTCTTCGGTGGGAGTAGCTCAGGCTCGTTGAGGGGACTCTTGCCATTCTCCGCGGCCGAGAACCTCCGTATCGGCGCCATGACTGCACCAGCGAGCAGTGGAGCAAGGAAGAAGAAGAAGCGGGAGAAGCAAAGGAAGAGATGGGTGACGGGGGCTTCGCCCCCCACTTCCCATTTATAGCCAAGGGGAGGTGATACGTCCATTTTGCATCATGCTTTTATATCGATATTTATCGCATTATGGGTTGTTATTACACATTGTGTCACAATACTTATGCCTATTCTCGCTTATTTTACAAGATTTGCATAAAGAGAGAGAATGTCGGCAGCTGGGATTCTGGGCTGGAAAAGGAGCAAATATTAGAGACCTATTCTGCACAGCTCCAAAAGTCCTAAAACTTCACGGAAGTCTTTTTCAAAATATATAAAAAATATTGAGCGCAAGAAGTTCCAGAGGGGGGCCACACCCTAGCCACGAGGGTGGGGGCGCGCCCCCTGCCTCGTGTGCCCCCTGGTGGCCCTCCGATGCCCATCTTCTACTATATGGAGTCCTTCGTTGAGGAAAAAATCATAAGCAAGCTTTCGGGACGAGACTCCGCCACCACGAGGCGAACCTTGGCGGAACCAATCTAGGGCTCTGGCGAAGCTGTTCTACCGGGGAAACTACCCTCTGGGAGGGGAAATCATCACAATCGTCATCACCAACGCTCCTATCATCGGGAGGGGGCCAATCTCCCTCAACATCTTCACCAGAACCATCTCCTCTCAAACCCTAGTTCATCTCTTGTATCCAATTCTTGTCTCCAAGTCTGGGATTGGTACCTGTGGGTTGCTAGTAGTGTTGATTACTCCTTGTAGTTGATGCTAGTTGGTTTATTTGGTGGAAGATCATATGTTCAGATCCTATATGCATATTAATACCCCTCTGATTATGAACATGAATATGCTTTGTGAGTAGTTACGTTTGTTCCTAAGGACATGGGAGAAGTCTTGCTATTAGTAGTCATGTGAATTTGGTATTCGTTCGATATTTTGATGAGATGTATGTTGTCTCTCCTCTAGTGGTGTTATGTGAACGTCGACTACATGACACTTCACCATTATTTGGGCCTACAGGAAGGCATTGGGAAGTAATAAGTATATGATGGATTGCTAGAGTGACAGAAGCTTAAACCCTAGTTTATGCGTTGCTTCATAAGGGGCTGATTTGGATCCACATGTTTCATGTTATGGTTAGGTTTACCTTAATACTTTTATTGTAATTGTGGATGCTTGCAATAGAGGTTAATCATAAGTGGGATGCTTGGCCAAGTAAGGACAGCACCCAAGCACCGGTCCACCCACATACCAAATTATCAAAGTACCGAACGCGAATCATATGAACGTGATGAAACCTAGCTTGACGATAATTCCCATGTGTCCTCGGGAGCGCTTTCTTCTATATAAGAGTTTGTCCAGGCTTGTCCTTTGCTACAAAAAGGATTGGGCCATCTTTCTGCACTTTATTTACTTTTGTTACTTGTTGCTCGTTACAAATTATCTTATCACAAAACTATCTATTACCTATAATTTCAGTGCTTGCAGAGAATACCTTGTTGAAAACCGCTTATCATTTACTTCTGCTCCTCATTGGGTTCGACACTCTTACTTATCGAAAGGACTACGATAGATCCCCTATACTTGTGGGTTATCAAGACTCTTTTATGGCATCGTTGATGGGGAGTGAAGCGCTTTTGGTAGGTGGAATTTGATAAGGAAAAGTTTATATAGTGTCTGAAATTTACTTTCACTTGTTACTATGGAAAGTAATCCTCTGAGGGGCTTGTTCGGGGTATCTTCACCCCAACCAGTAGAGCAAAGAGTTGCTCCTCAACCTACTGAACCTACTGAAAATGAAAATGTCTGCTTTGAAATTCCTTTGGGTATGATAGAAAAACTGCTAGCTAATCCTTTTGCAGGAGATGGAACATTACATCCTGATGAGCACCTAATATATGTGGATGAAGTTTGTGGATTATTTAAGCTTGCAGGTATGCCCGATGATGTTATCAAGAAGAAGGTCTTCCCTTTATCTTTGGAGGGAGACGCATTGACATGGTATAGGCTATGTGATGATATGGGATCATGGAACTACAAACGATTGAAATTGGAATTTCATCAGAAGTTTTATCCTATGCATCTTGTTCATCCTGATCGTAATTATATATATAATTTTTGGCCTCGCAAAGGAGAAAGCATCGCTCAAGCTTGGGGGAGGCTTAAATCAATGTTATATTCATGCCCCAATCATGACCTCTCAAGAGAAATGATTATCCAAAAAATTATGCTCGGCTTTCTGATAACAATCGCACCATGCTCGATACTTCTTGTGCTGGCTCTTTTATGATGAAGACTATTGAATTCAAATGGGATTTATTGGAAAGAATTAAACGCAACTCTGAAGATTGGGATCTCGACGAAGGTAAGAAGTCAGGTATGACACCTAAGTTTGATTGTGTTAAATCTTTTATGGATACTGATGTTTTCCGTAAATTTAGCACTAAATATGGACTTGACTCTGAGATAGTAGCTTCTTTCTGTGAATCTTTTGCTACTCATGTTGACCTCCCTAAGGAGAAGTGGTTTAAATATCATCCCCCCATCAAAGTAAAAGTAGCTGCACCTATTAAAGTTGAAGAAAAGACTATCACTTATAATGATCCTATTATTCCTACAGCTTATGTTGAGAAACCACCTTTTCCTGTTAGGATAAAAGATCATGCTAAAGCTTCAAATGTGGTTCGTAAAAGCAATATTAGAACCTATACACCTCCTGAGCAAGTTAAAGTTGAACCTAATATTGTTATTGTTAAGGATCTCTTGGCTGATAATATTGATGGGCATGTTATTTATTTCTGTGATGAAACTACTAGAATTGCTAAACCTTGTGCTAAAGATAAACATAGACCTCTGGTAGGCATGCCTGTTATTTCTGTTAAAATAGGAGATCATTGTTATCATGGCTTGTGTGATATGGGTGCTAGTGCTAGTTCAATACCTATTGACCTATACAAAGAAATTATGCATGATATTGCACCTGCTGAGTTAGAAGAAATAGATGTCACCATTAAACTTGCCAAAAGAGATACTATTTCACCAATGGGAATTGTTAGAGATGTTGAAGTCTTGTGTGGTAAAACTAAATATCCTGCTGATTTTCTTGTTCTTGGTTCCCCACAAGATAGCTTTTGTCCCATTATATTTGGTAGACCCTTCTTGAACACTGTTAATGCTAGGATAGACTGCAAAAAGGAGTAGATGGTGCTAAGATAGCTTTTGTCCCATTTTTTCTATAATTTAAGACATTACTTTTGGGATGATCCACGTCTTTATAAAGAAGGAGTAGATGGTGTTATTAGACGTTGTGTACCTGAGCATGAACATGAACAGATCCTACGCAAGTGTCACTCTGAAGCTTATGGAGGACACCACGCTGGAGATAGAACTCCACATAAGTTATTGCAATCCGGTTTTTATTGGCCTACTCTCTTCAAGGATGCCCGTAAGTTTGTCTTATCTTGTGCTGAATGTCAAAGAATTGGTAATATTAGTAAACGTCAAGAAATGCCTATGAATTATTCACTTGTTATTGAACCACTTGATGTTTCGGGCTTTGATTATATGGGACATTTTCCTGCCTCTAATGGATATACACATATTTTAGTTGTTGTTGATTACGTTACTAAGTGGGTAGAAGCTATTCCAACTAGTAGTGCTGATCATAACACCTCTATTAAGATGCTTAAAGAAGTTATTTTTCCAAGGTTTGGAGTCCCTAGATATCTAATGACTGATGGTGGTTCACATTTTATTCATGGTACTTTCCGTAAAATGCTTGCTAAGTATGATATTAATCATAGAATTGCATCTCCTTATCACCCACAGTCTAGTGGTCAAGTAGAATTGAGTAATAGAGAACTCAAATTAATTTTGCAAAAGACTGTTAATAGATCTAGAAAGAATTGGTCCAAGAAACTTGATGATGCATTATGGGCCTATAGAACTGCATATAAAAATCCTATGGGTATGTCTCCGTATAAAATGGTTTATGGAAAAGCATGTCACTTACCTCTCGAACTAGAACATAAGGCTTATTGGGCTATTAAAATGCTCAATTATGATTTCAAACTTGCCGGTGAGAAAAGGTTATTTGACATTAGCTCACTTGATGAATGGAGAACCCAAGCCAATGAGAATGCCAAATTGTTTAAAGAAAAAGTTAAAAGATGGCATGACAAAAGAATAAAAAAGCATGAGTTTAATGTAGGTGATTATGTATTGCTATACAACTCTCGTTTAAGACTTTTTGCAGGAAAGCTTCTCTCTAAATGGGAAGGTCCTTACGTTATCGAGGAGGTCTATCGTTCCGGTGCCATAAAAATCAACAACTTCGAAGGCACAAATCTGAAGCTGGTGAACGGTCAAAGAATCAAACATTATATCTCAGGTAATCCTATAAATGTTGAAACCAATGTTATTGAAACCGTAACCCCGGAGGAATACATAAGGGACACTTTCCGGAACGTTTTAGACTCCGAAAAGGAATAGGTATGTGGTACGGTAAGTAAACCGACTCCAAAACAGTTCTAATGGCAATTTTTCTCTATTTTGGAATATTTAGAAAAATAGAAAAATAAGAAGCAGTCCGGGAAGGACACGAGGGCTCCACGAGGGTGGAGGGCGCGCCCTACCCCCTGGGCGAGCCCCTGCCTCGTGGGCACCTCGTGTGCTCTCCGGACTCCGTTTTCTTGCATGTTACATATTTCGATCGGTAAAAATTCATTATATGATCTCCCAAAAGTTTTGACCACAGTATCACGCAAAAATCTCCTGTTCTTGTTTCGAGTTGTTTTTGCTGCAGATTAGAGCAATATGTCGTCCCAGGATTCAGAAGGAGAAAGCTATGTGGTTGATTATCTTGTAGATCCTAAGGTCTATGGGGACGTGGAGCGTTGTGGTTGGACTACGGAAGAAGAAGAGGACTATGAACCCAAGGGAAAGGAGGAGACGAGTTCAGATGAAGATGAAGTCCCATTACCTCAACCTGGGGACATGCATGTGGAGTTCAAAAAGTCAAGCCTCCCTAATAGAGCAAAGAAACCTAAGATCGAGTTTATCCCTTTTCGCCTCTTGTAGGAAAACAAACAGGAATTATGCAAGAAGATATTAAGCCTTGAGCAGGAGATTGATGACCGAAGGGATCAAAACTCTGTCCTCAAGCGCAAATTAAGGAAGAAGCCTACACCATCAACAAAACCAACACCCTCTTCACCAACAAAAAAGGAGATATAATCACATGGGTATGGGCACTCCCCTTGGCAACTGCCAAGCTTGGGGGAGTGCCCCGGTATCATACACCATCACACTCTTATCTTTACCGTTTTTCTTAGTTTGATCCTTTTGGTAATATCTTGATCTAGTAGCATAAAGTTTTAGTATGATCTAGTTGTGAGTTTTGCTTTATGATCCTTCTATGTAATCGAGTACGTGAGCTATATATAATAAAGATTAGTGTTGAGTCAAGGGGTTTATTATTTTGCCATAATCTTGAGTGAATAAAATAAAAGAGAAAGAAATAAAAAGAAACAAAGAGATCATATGGATCTTATGGAGAGTAATGAGCTCACACAGAAAGAGTATGATGAATAAAAGTTGTTGAGAGTTGACAAATATAGTTTTGGTCATCGTTGCAATTAATAGGAAGTAATAAAGAAACAGAGGTCTTCACATATAAATACACTATCTTGGACATCTTTTATGATTGTGAGCACTCATTAAAATATGACATGCTAAAGAGTTGGCGTTGGACAAGGAAGACAATGCAATGGGTTATGTTTTCTTACATCTGAGATAAATTATATTGTCATGGATCATCCAACATGATTGCGCTTGCCTTTCCCCCTCATGCTAGCCAAATTCCTTGCACCAAGTAGAGATACTACTTGTGCTTCTAGACACCCTTAAACCAGTTTTGCCATGAGAGTCCACCATACCTACCTATGGATTGAGTAAGATCCCTCCAGTAAGTTGTCATCGGTGCAAGCAATAAAAATTGCCCTCTAAATATGTATGACTTATTAGTGTGGGAGAAAATAAGCTTTATAAGATCGTGTGATACGGAAGAAATAAAAGCGACGGACTGCATAATAAAGGTCCATATCACAAGTGCCAATATAAAGTGACGTTCTTTCGCATTAAGATTTTGTGCATCCAACCATAAAAGCGCATGAAAACCTCTGCTTCCCTCTGCGAAGGGCCTATCTTTTACTTTTATCTCCTAGCTTGCATAAGAGTAATGGTGATCTTCACCCTTCCTTTTTACATTTTATCTTTTGGCAAGCACAACATGTTGGAAAGATCCTGGTATATATGGCTAATTGGATGTGAGTTTTCATGAACTATTATTGTTGACATTACCCTTGAGGTAAAACATTGGGAGGCAAAACTATAAGCCCCTATCTTTCTCTGTGTTCGATTAAAACTCCATACCCATAAGTATTGCGTGAGTGTTAGCAATTGTGAAAAACTATATGATAGTTGACTATGTGGACTTGCTGAAAAGTTCTTATATTGAATCTTTCCTATGTTATGATAAATTGCAATTGCTCCAATGACTGAGATTATAGTTTCTTAGTTTTCAATGAAGTTTATGATTCATACTTGAAATTGTGATTGAATTGTTACTCTAGCATAAGAGATCATATGACAAGAATTATATAAGTTGTTGTTCTAAGAATGATCATGATGCCCTCATGTCCATATTTTATTTTTATCGACACCTCTATCTCTAAACATGTGGACATATTTTTCGATTTCGGCTTTCGCTTGAAGACAAGCGAGGTCTAAGCTTGGGGGAGTCGATACGTCCATCTTGCATCATGCTTTTATATCGATATTTATCGCATTATGGGCTGTTATTACACATTGTGTCACAATACTTATGCCTATTCTCTTTTATTTTACAAGATTTACATAAAGAGGGAGAATGCCGGCAGCTGGGATTCTGGGCTGGAAAAGGAGCAAATATTAGAGACCTATTCTGCACAGCTCCAAAAGTCCTGAAACTTCACGGAAGTCATTTTCAGTATATATAAAAAATACTGAGCGCAAGAAGTTCCAGAGGAGGGCCACACCCTAGCCACGAGGGTGGGGGCGCGCCCTACCCCCCTGGGCGCGCCCCCTACCTTGTGGGCCCCTAGTGGCCCTCCGATGCCCATCTTCTACTATATGGAATCCTTCGTTGAGGAAAAAATCATAAGAAATCTTTCGGGACGAGACTCCGCTGCCACGAGGCGGAACCTTGGAGGAACCAATCTAGGGCTCTGGCGGTGTTGTTCTGCCAGGGAAACTTCCCTCTGGGAGGGGGAAATCATCACCATCGTCATCACCAACGCTCCTCTCATCGGGAGGGGGCCAATCTCCATCAACATCTTCACCATCACCATCTCCTCTCAAACCCTAGTTCATCTCTTGTATCCAATTCTTGTCTCCAAGTCTGGGATTGGTACCTGTGGGTTGCTAGTAGTGTTGATTACTCCTTGTAGTTGATGCTAGTTGGTTTATTTGGTGGAAGATCATATGTTCAGATCCTATATGCATATTAATACCCCTCTGATTATGAACATGAATATGCTTTGTGAGTAGTTACGTTTGTTCCTAAGGACATGGGAGAAGTCTTGCTATTAGTAGTCATGTGAATTTGGTATTCGTTCGATATTTTGATGAGATGTATGTTGTCTCTCCTCTAGTGGTGTTATGTGAACGTCGACTACATGACACTTCACCATTATTTGGGCCTAGAGGAAGGCATTGGGAAGTAATAAATAGATGATGGGTTGCTAGACTGACAGAAGCTTAAACCCTAGTTTATGCGTTGCTTCGTAAGGGGCTGATTTGGATCCACATGTTTCATGCCATGGTTAGGTTTACCTTAATACTTTTGTGGTAGTTGCGGATGCTTGCAATAGAGGTTAATCATAAGTGGGATGCTTGGCCAAGTAAGGACAGCACCCAAGCACCGATCCACCCACATACCAAATTATCAAAGTACCAAACGTGAATCATATGAACGTGATGAAACCTAGCTTGACGATAATTCCCATGTGTCCTCAGGAGCGCTTTCTTCTATATAAGAGTTTGTCCAGGCTTGTCCTTTGCTACAAAAAGGATTGGGCCATCTTGCTGCACTTTATTTACTTTTATTACTTGTTGCTCGTTACAAATTATCTTATCACAAAACTATCTATTACCTATAATTTCAGTGCTTGCAGAGAATACCTTGCTGAAAACCGCTTATCATTTCCTTCTGCTCCTCGTTGGGTTCGACACTCTTACTTATCGAAAGGACTATGATAGATCCCTTATACTTGTGGTTCATCAGGAGGCCAATCGCCGGCCTCCACGATCTAAGGTAATAATGATCTTTTTCTGCATGCAGCAAGGACCCGTCAGTCGGGCAGTTGACGAGGCAGCGTGGGGAAGTGGAGACGCCCACGTCCAATCAGTCGCCATGCGCCAACCGTGGCCACGGGATGATGGGGCCCGCGGCACTCCGCGCTTGCCCTTTGGCTTCGCCTCGAAGCCAAGCCCGAGCACACCTTGGGCCCGGGGGCTACTGTCGGCGTTCTAGGAACGGGGGTCCCCAGACTTGCCTGCCTGTGGCCTGCAGCCTGGCTCCACCAGTGGCCCTATATGGCCCATCTTGACCAGCAAAACATTCAAGACCCTCGCGAGGGGCCAAGCCTCGCGAGGCGGACGACGCAAGACCTCCTCAGGGGCGGCCTCACCAGGCTGGCTCATGAGGGGCGAAGAGATCAAGGCAAGGGACACCTCGCGAGGTTCCTGTGACGCAAGCCATGACGACTGGAGCCAGGCGGGCGCCAGCGCACACAGTGTCCTTGTTTCCTCTTTGGTGCTAAAGGGGCAAGCGCAGACGAGGAGTTCTGAGGCACCAGGCAAAGGTTTCCATATCGGTGCAACAAGACCAATACCAGCAGGATGGCAGGACGGAGGTCACCGCGGAGCCCAAGACGGCGTCACCACTAGAGCCTTTGGCAGGCGAAGACTACTTTTGTCAGGATAGCTTGTACTAGTTGTCTCCCTTCGAATTTGGTCATTGTGGGATCCCTTCCCGCTCAATATTTGGGAAGAGGACCAGGGCCTCTATAAATAGGACTAGCCACCACCGTAGGGAGGCCGGGATCGGATCCATATCATCCCCAACCACTCAAGTTCACTAAGCACAAGAACACCTCTCCTCGTGAGGTTGTTCTTCCCTTGTAACTGTTCATCCTCAGCCCAAGAGGCAATCCACCACACCACACTGGAGTAGGGTATTACACCACAATGGTGGCCCGAACCAGTATAAATCTTGTGTCTCGTGTTCTTTGGGTTCGTTGAGCTAGGCCGCGTGATCATAGAGCGTGCGAGCTAGAGAGGGGGAGAGATCTTTGTGTGCACCCCAGTATTCGAACCTCAAGGGTTTTGCTGGAACCCGAAATCTGACACATATGAAGTGTAAATACTGATATTGAGGAATTTGATTGCAAGATATAGAAGAACTCCCCCTGAAGATGAGCATAGTGAGGAATTTGCTTTTGAAGCAATGCACACTTGAAGAGTAGAATCATGGATATCTCCCCCTATATCTTGTAATTCATACACACATTTAACATATAATATGAAGAATTTGAAATGCATGATGAAATATGGTGACTGATGTAATTCAGCATGCGTGCATTAACATATATGAGGAATAAGCATGCAGAAGAACACAGCAAAAGTATCAGACCACCATCGGGTTTTAAGTTTACAACTCAGTCCAGCAAAGTCTTCAAAAGAATGAGAGTTGAAACTTAGGGAAAAAATTCCCATATAAGTAGACTCGCTTGAAGACTAACTCAAATTTCTTCCCCTTTGTCATCAAATTACCAAAAGAGACAAAAAATGAGGACTAACGCCCTGGAAGAATATCATCATGGATTCGATGAAGGAGTGCCAGCATTGTTGGGGTCGGTTGTTGAGGTAGGGCCTGCCGCAGTGTCATCCAAGTCTTCATGTTCATCAGTCGCGCGTGATGAAGAATATGAGCTGGCTACGAAGGAAGGAACTTTGGTCTTCTTGTATTTCTTCGCCGGTGGCTGAGACTAGTCAAAGTCCTGCTTGAAACCCATTTGCTTCAGATCATCTTCACCATACAGATGTGACAAAACAGCCCAGGTGCGACCGAACACTTCATGGAGGTAGAACTGGTTTTTCTTCACTGCATTGTGTGTAGCAGTCATGTTGTGAAGAATAGAACCAAAATGATGCTTAACCCATTTGTGGTTGCGATCGACCTTTTGGTGAAGACTGAGGAGAAGCTCATGATCAGTCATCACCCTTGGAGCTGTGCCTTGAGGATTTTGCTTTGAAGAATTTGCGGCAGAGTCATGAGTGGCATAGTCATCATTGGTGGAGTAGGATGCAGCTTTGCGGAGCAGACCATCCAATGGACGAATGACTTCATCAATAATTGCAGTAGTCTTGCCCTTTTCATCAGATGAGGAAAATGTCTGCTTGAGGACTTCTATTGGGGGCAGGTAACTTACGTGATTCTAAAAATCGGCCTTATAGTTGAGTGAAGACCTTGTTCTGAGGAATCTCAAAATCCAAGGAGCATAAGGCTTCAACTCAAATGGAGAGAGTGCAACATTCGCCAGAGTCCTCATGAATAAATCATGATAGTTGATAGGAATGCCATGAATGATATTGAATAGCAGATTCTTCATGGTGCTAACAACTTCTTCGTCATTCGAGTCGTGGCCTTTAATAGGACTCAATGTCTTTGTCAGAATGTGATAGACAGTTCTAGGCACAAACAGCAATTCCTTCACGAGGAACTTGGTCCTTGGGGCTTGACCGGGTTTCAGCGGCTTCATCAACACTTGCATGTAGTGAGCGGTAAGTTCAGGTTCATGGTATATAGCGCCTTCAAGGGGAGGACTGACAAGCAGGGCATGAAGCAATTCAGAGGCCGGTGCTTTGAAGTGTGTATTCTCTGTCATCCAGTCCAATACCCAAGATTTCACATCTTCAGCTTCTCCTGTGATGTGCAGTGTGGCATAGAACTGAAGAATTAGCTCTTCATTCCAATCAACAATGTTAGTGCAAAATTTGAGCAGTCCGGCGTCATGAAGAACACTGAGGACTGGCGTGAAGCAAGGCAGTGGTTCCATGTCCACGTGAGGAATATGCTCGTGGTCGAAGACTTTGTCTTTGTTGAAAAGCAGCGAAGAATAGAAGTTTGCTTGGCTGGTAGTCCAGAAACGCTTCCTTCTAAAACGAGCAGAGTCATGGGGTTGTAGTCCGTGAAGAATACATGCTCGTGGAAGAAGTCAGCAGCCTTGAATTTTTGCTTCTTTGAGAAAGGATCCTTTGTCTTGGGCTGAGGAGTGTCATTCAATTGCATCACAACCTCAGGAATCGCAATCTCAGGATCCGCAGGCTAAGGAATTTCAGTTTCTTCTTCAGTGGCAGCCTAGGTCTTCAATTCTTCAGCAGCAATTTCATCAGCACTAGTGGTTGGAATCTCTTCAGGGATAAACAAAGTGGGGTGTGGTTCATCAGATCCCATTTGAACTTCAGTAATCACTGGGACTGAGGAATTTGTTGCAGAGGAGTGAACAAAGGAGAATTGGGGTGCTGGCTTTCCCAATGGTCATAATTCATCATTGGCGTTGTGCACCCAATGTCCACATCCTCGTCTTCTCCATTCATTTCTTCAACGCCAGCCTCTTCAGCAGTAAACTGAGGCATGGGCGATGAGACAACCGGGGTTCATGTATTCTTCATCAAAAGTAACGAGATCCTTCGATAGCATGCTCGAGACTGGAACAGCATCAATCGGATTTTCAAACGAGCTGGTCAATTTCTTCATCTTCTTCGTAGCTGAAGATTCTGATGAAGTTGATGCTTTCCGTTTCTTCACAGCTGCACGCTCCGCAGCCTTGGTCTTCTTCGCTTCTGATGCAGAAGAAAGAATTGGACTTGGTGTAGGTGCAGGAGGAGCAAAGGAAATTGGTTCCGTTTCTTCAGGCACAACTGATGCAGTTGCCCTGGCATGATCAGTTTCTTCAGGCACAGCGGTTAAAGCTTCAGCTGTCCTGGCAGTTTCTTCAGGCACAACACTAGTGGTTGCCCTGGAAGTTTCATCAGCGGCTGGAATGTAGTCATTAGCCTTGGTAGTAGCATTTTCTTCAGCAGCCTAATTGTCATCAGTGGTGTTGGGATTTTCTTCAGTAGGCTGAGCAGATGCTTCAGCCTGAGGAATTTCTTGTTGCGTTGGAGCTGCAATATTGGTAGTGAATTTTTCAGCTAACTTCACAAATCTGACCTTGGCTCCAAGCCAATCTGTGCGGTAGACGTTGAATTCATCACTGAGTCCTTTGATCTTAGCTTGAATAGACAGAAATTCATCGGATGTCATATTGACAACATTTTTCTTCAGGTAGCGCTCTTTCTTGTATTGCGCCTTCTTCAGCTACCTGGCCTTCTCAAACTTCCATTTCTCTTCGTCAATGAAGGAAGTCAACACATGACTTTGACCAGGAGTGAGGTTCATCTCAGGCAGAGGTGTGTTGGGGTCCTTGTGCCACAAGTCGATGAAGTCGAGGATCAACTTTGGATCCAGTATCAATGGCACGTTACTGCCTTTGGCTCTAGCGGCCCTGTGCTATCTGTCTTTGATGACTTCTTCAAGTTCTTCATCATCAGCTTCGTCCTCAGAGGACGGGACCTAAAAGGCAACCTGCTTCTTTTGAGGACTTGGTCTAGTGCCTCGTCCAGCAGTGGCATTGGTCTTCAGCAAAGTGGGGCCAGTTGAAGAATGCAGAGGAGATGATGAACTTGCAGAGGCTCCTGAGGCAATAGAGATGCCTGTTGTCCTTTGGCATGAGGCGAGATGCGGAGGTGCTGAGGACTTTGACGGAGGAGCTAAGGATTTTTCAACTTGAGGAACTGGGGCGGCTTGAGGAAATGGCTGTGAGGGCTTAGCAGAAGTTGTCCGTGAGGGCATTGAAGAAGGGGCACTGGGCTTGTGTGCAGGCTTCTTAGGCATGGCCTTCTTCGGCTTGCTAGCAGAGGCCTCGGTAGTGGCAGCAGCAGCGGCAGAGTCTTCATTGAATTTCCTCACTGCCTCTTTTGCTACTCTGGCCAACTTAGCTTGACGCTTTGCCCATTCATCAGGATAGTCCTCACCGCGCTTGAGGCTAGTGGGATCAGCTTCTTGGCCAGGTGCCAATGGAGGTCTTGGGCAAGGAGAGTGAAGAGCAAATTTCTTCATATATTTTGGAGTGACATATCTGTATTCTCTCCATTCTCGTGCCCATCTCCTCTCTATCCTTTGTATGCGCACCTTGCGCTGATTTTTGTCCTCCTTTCCATGTGTGGCCTCATCAGGAGTGCAATAATCCTTGTAAATGTCATCAGGGATCTCAAAAGCTGTGTTGACTTTCAGTTTCTTTCCTCCCTTCTGAGGTTTCTTTCCGTCAGCCATTTTCTTCAACTGAGGATTTTGAACAGTTGAATTCTCTGAAGAGGCATGCAGTTTTTCTTTGAGGAACATTGCAAATGAGTTAAGTTGATGAGAACCTAGAGATTCAGCAGCAGACATGTGTACCTGTGAACAGAGTATAGGTGCGAAGAATTTGGAGAGGTCATATGCGTTCTCAGAAGTTTTTGCAAAAATAACAAGTTTGAGGAATTTGACCGGATGAGTCTTGAGGAATTTCACTAAGCGTTCTTTGACTTAGGTTCCAGAGTTGTACAGATTTTAAAATCCACACAATTGAGGAATCTTAAAGAGAAATGTTGCTTAGAGAAACATATCAAGAGCAGATGATATGTGAGGTGTTTAGTGTGTGAATATTTGAGGAATAAACACCTTTTGAAGATTTGAAGAAAACATCAGAATCAACAAGGGCAATAAAAGTAACTTTTAATTACCCTTGAAGAAGAACATGATGAACTGTGACGGATATATTTAGAAGCTCTTTAGTTCAAATCTTCCACGTCCTAACTTGGCTGAGGAAGACAGCTACGGCGGCGGCGGAGTGAAGAAATCCGCAGCCGGCGCGAATACGACGGCGACGAGGTCGAGGCAGTGAAGCTCTTCCTCACCGGCAACGATGAAAGTAGCAGCAGCACTAGGGTTTGAGAGCTCGAGCGAGGGAGTGAGGTCGAGCGGAGTAAAAACGAAGTGAGGAAGGGAGGGGGTTATTTATAGCCGAAGTGAAAAACTGCTCGCCTGAGGAAATTGGACGAACGTGCCCCTGACCCTTCTCATTCGCGTGGCATGTGTCACCCACGTACAGAGAGGTGACGATCGTGTGCGATCATGGGTGAATAGAATAATATATCGTGGCAAGTGGAACGGTTTGAGCGGCAAAAGCCGAAAATTCAGATAAGATAAGTTCAAAGTTTCGTTCGCAAATTCTTTAGCTGACAAGGACACAGTAAGGATTTTGAACGAGTTTCAAATAGAACGCACATGAAGAATTTGTGAATAGACTGGGTTGAGTTTAGCATAGAGGGGGAAGGGTCCGATCATATTCACTTAGCAGAACAAGCAACTTGAAGAAATAGCAATAAGTGAATGATGTAGAGGACATAAACTCATATATATCTATATTGCCAATGAAGAACAACAACGGAAAGGGTGAAGACATTGCAAAGTTGAAGAAAATGAACAACTGAGGAATTTCAAAAACTCAAATTGAAGATTTTTCAACTTTTGGTGGTGGCGTGACCCACCGTATAAGAACAATGATTTCAAACACCGCGTACAATTATCGTAGGGTTCTTAGAATCAAATTCTTCATTAATTTCTTCACACTTAGAGGGTTAGTCTTCATTGATTGAAGAAATATGTTATTTCATGTGTTGCACATCTAAGTCATCAATTTTGCATAAGTGTTAGGATGTGTGTCCTTTTCAAAGGACATTCGAAGATTCTAAGATATTTAGCTCACACCTCAACTTGCTAAATCTCTTCTCATCCAAGGGCTTTTTGAAGATATCGGCTAGCTGTTCTTCAGTCTTCACATGCTCAATAGTGACGTCGCCCTTCAACACATGATCACAAAGAAAATGATGACGAATTTGAATGTGCTTTGTCTTCGAGTGCTGAACTGGGTTATGAGCAATCTTGATGGCACTCTCATTGTCACAGTAGAGAGGCACATTCTTCATGTTGATGTCATAATCCTTGAGGGTTTGCTTCATCCATAGCAATTGAGCACAGCAAGAACTAGCAGCAATGTACTCAGCTTCAGCGGTAGACAGTGATACGCAGTTATGTTTCTTTGAGGACCAACGGGCCAAGGATCGTCCAAGGAAATGGCATGTGCCTGATGTTGACTTGCCGTCCACACGATCACCAGCATAGTCAGAGTCTGAATATCCAATGAGATCGAAAGCCGAGCCCTTGGGATACCATAATCCAAGTGTTGGTGTTGTGAGCTAGATATCGAAGAATATGCTTCACAGCCTTATGGTGTGATTCCTTCGGTGTAGCTTGAAATCGGGCACACATGCAAACACTGAGCATAATATCTGGCCTAGATGCACATAAATACAATAAAGAACCAATCATGGAGCGGTATACCTTTTGATTGAAGTCAATACCGTTTTCACCAGTGCATAGATGGCCATTTGTGGGCATAGGGATTTTGACTCCTTTGCAATCTTGCATGCCGAATTTCCTTAGTACATCCTTGAGGTATTTCTCCTGAGATACGAATATGCCATGCGTTGTTGACGAATCTGGAGAGCTAAGAAGAATTTCAGTTCTCCCATCATAGACATTTGATATTCTTCACTCATCATATAGGAAAATTCATCACTGTAACGTTGGTGAGTACAGCCAAAAATGATATCATCAACATATATTTGGCACACAAACAATTCACCATCATAAGATTTAGTGAAAAGAGTTGGGTCAAGTGAACCGGGTTTGAAGCCTTTCTTCATGAGGAATTCCTTCAAAGTATCATACCACGCCCGAGGGGCCTGCTTGAGGCCATAGAGGGCCTTATTGAGTCTGAAGACTTTGTCAGGATGCTTTGGATCTTCAAAACCTGGGGGTTGAGCAACATATACTTCTTCCTCAATCTTACCATTGAGGAATGCACTTTTCACATCCATTTGATGTAAGATGATATCATGATGGTTAGCATAAGCAAGTAATATGCGAATAGCCTCAAGTCTAGCAACAGGTGCAAAAGTTTCATCAAAATCAATTCCTTCAACATGTGTGTAGCCTTGAGCTACAAGTAGTGCCTTATTCCTCACCACAAGGCCATTTTCATCTTGCTTGTTGTGGTAGATCCACTTTGTGCCAATGATATTGTGCTTGCGAGGATCTGGACATTTGACTAGTTCCCAGACGTTGTTGAGCTCAAATTGATGTAATTCCTCTTGCATAGCTTGAAGCCACTCAGGCTCCAGAAATGCTTCATCTACCTTAGTGGGCTCTGTGATAGAGACGAAAGCAAAGTGCCCACAAAAGTTGGATAAATGTGAAGCTCTTGAGCGTGTGAGAGGACCTGGAATATTTATGTCGTTGATGATTTTCTCAATCTGCACTTCATTTGCAACGCGAGAATGAGCTGGTTGTCGTTAAGGAATTTGATCAGCATTTTCTTTAGCACCATTTTCTTCAGGTGCATCGTGACGTTCTTTACATTCTGGAACGACTTCTTCAGCAGATTCTTCGATAGGAATGACATCCTCAGTAGCCTTGAAGTTGATGGATTCCTCAGGAGGTATTTCATCTGTCACAGAAGGTAGGTGCTCTCTTTGCGAGCCATTAGTTTCATCGAACCACACATCTACAGTTTCAACAACCTTGTGGTGATAGGTGTTGAAGACTCTGTAGGTGTGCGAGTCCTTACCATAACCAAGCATAAAACCTTCATGTGCTTTCGGTGCAAATTTAGAACTAGGATGAGGATCTCTAATCCAGCATTTAGCACCGAAGACTTTGAAATAACTCACATTGGGTTTCTTGTCAGTGAGGAGTTCATATGCAGTCTTCTTAAAGAATTTGTGAAGATATACCCTATTGATGATGTGGCAAGCAGTATCAATTGCCTCAGGCCAGAAGCGAGTAGGCGTCTTGTACTCATCCAGAATAGTGCAAGCCATCTCAACAAGAGTCCTGTTCTTGCGCTCCACGACGCCATTCTGCCGAGGAGTATATGGAGCAGATAACTCATGAGTGATACCAAGTTCATCAAGATAGTCATCAAGACCAGTGTTCTTGAACTCATTCCATTGTCACTTCTGATGTGCTTGATCTTCACACCAAAGTTGGTTGAAGCCCTCGAGGAAAATCGTTTGAAGACTTCCTGCACTTCAGTTTTGTAAGTGATGATATGCACCCATGTATATCGAGAATAATCATCAACAATGACAAAGCCATATAAAGATGCAGCATTAGTAAATGTGGCATAGTGAGTAGGGCCAAAGAGATCCATGTGAAGCAATTCAAATGGACGAGTGGTAGTCATGATGGTCTTTGAGGGATGCTTGGCCTTGGTCATCTTCCCGGCTTCACAAGCTCCACACAAATGGTCCTTGAGGAATTTGACACCCTCGATGCCAATGACATGCTTCTTCTTCGCGAGCGTGTGCAAGTTCCTCATCCCAGCATGACCAAGTCGTCGATGCCATAGCCAGCCTTCTGAAGCTTTTACAAGTAGACATGTAGCAGGTTGTGGTCCTGTAGAGAAATCAACAATATACAAATCTCCTCTCCTAAAGCCTTCGAAGACTTTGGAATTGTCAACTTCCATGATCACAACACAACGGTACTTGCCAAAGAAAACAACCATATCAAGATCACAAAACATTGAGACATACATGAGGTTGAACCCTAAGGACTCGACAAGCATGACTTTGTCCATGTGTCGATCCTTTGAGATTGCAACCTTACCTAGACCCAATACCTTGCTTTTGCCTTTGTCAGCGTAGGTGATATGCTTCAGATGCGATGGAGATAAGGGAGCGACCATCAATAGATTCTTGTCACCAGTCATGTGATTTGTACATCCACTATCAAGGATCCACTCAGTGGCTTTGGGTTGATCATCCTGCAAATGAATTAGTGCAGCTTATGAACTCATATACTTCATCAGTGAAGAATATGATATCAATTTCATCAAGCAATAGAACAGATAAAGCAGTAGAGGACGAGAGAAATGAGAATTCATTTCTTCATGATTAGCTTGCGTCCTTTCAAGCATATTCAGATCTCCAGTAAATTCTTCAGACGTTTAAGTTCGTCTGGAGACCTGACCCTGCATAAGAGATCAGTTCTTTTTCTTCACCACCCACATCTGAAGGGGTGGCAAAGAGTTCATCATTCTGCGAGCTACATAATAGAAAGGTGGCATAGATGCCAATCCACTTTGTTTCACATAACAGGGGTTAGGGTAAGCATAAGAGTAAGCAGAGAAATTCTTTGAGGATTTATGAACATAATGATTTTACGAATAATGCACATATCCATAATCCTTAGATCTTCCCTGCGAAACAGAAGGGTTAGCACGATGATGTTCATATGAGTACTTTGATCCTTTTGAGGAATTTGATCCATGTGAGGAATTTGGTCCGTATGAGGACTTGGATCCATATGAAGAATTTGGTCCATGTGAAGAATTTGATCTGGGGTTCCTATTCTTCACAGGTGGTGTCATGATGAC
This sequence comes from Triticum monococcum, assembly GCA_034509565.1. NCBI lineage: Eukaryota > Viridiplantae > Streptophyta > Magnoliopsida > Poales > Poaceae > Triticum > Triticum monococcum. The sequence goes on along the minus strand of CM067843.1, from coordinate 151,316,457 downwards.
ATTCACCTGAAGACTTTCAAGGCACTTTTTGGGAACCCAGATTTTCTTTATAGGAGAACCGTTCCTGCAGTTAGTACCAACATATCTAGAAAATACTTCACCATTCTGATTTTTGAACAGTTTATAGTTGGAGTCAAATGACTCATCAGAGGAATATGAAGATTCACATGTAAAGCCAGATAAAGTAGATGGATCCACTGAAAGTCCCTTTGCGGCAACCCATGAGGTTTTGGGATACTGCTCAGGTTTCCAGTAGGTCCCATCAGCATTGAGTTTTCTCTCAAAGGCAATACCCTCTTTCCTAGGGTTCCTATTGAGAATCTGCCTTTTAACCGCATCACAAAGAGCCTGATGCCCTTTGAGGCTTTTGTACATGCCTGTCATATACAACTCCTTCAGCCCTGCATCATCAGTGATACTAGCAATGTCCTCAGATGAGGAATTAGTGATAGCAGAGATAGTTGAAGAGTTTTCAGCAATGGAAGCATTTGAGCATTCAGGTGAAGAATTAGCAGATTCACGTTCAATGCACTTCAAACATGTAGGAATAAATTCTTCCTGGGTAGCGCTGATTTGTTGAGCAAGTAATGAATCACGCTCCTTCTGAAGATCTTCATAACTCACTCTTAACTGCTCCAGATCTTGCTTTCTTTGAATAAATTCATAAGAAAGCTTCCCATGATCACATAAGAGAGTGTTATGATGACCTTGAAGATTGTAAAACTTGGACTGAAGTCCCTGAAGACTTTCAGCCAAAGCTTTAGAATGATCCATTTCTTCACCCAACATATCATCGCTCTCATCTAGCATGTTTTGAACTTTTTCCAAAGCTCTTTGTTGTTTAGTGGCAAGGGAAGCAAATTTGACATAACTGGGTCCAAATTCATCACCAGATTCATCATCACTGGACTCAGATAAGTAGCATTCAGTTACCTTGGCACCTTTTGCCATAAGGCATGGTGCAGAGGATGATGATTCTGGATTGAAATTCATAGCCTTGCATGATTCCATGAAGTCCTCGAACCAGGGTTCATGATGAGATCGATGACTTTCATAGACCTCAGAGAGTCGGTCCCAGATGAGCTTCGCATGGCTGAGATGCATAACGTTCCTGAACTAATTTTGTGACAAACCGGAGCAGATGATGTCCTTCATCATGAGGTTGAGAAGTGTGTACTTGCGAATGTCATCAGCCTCCGCCATCTTGCATAGGTCAGTAAGGCCAATCTCGATGACGGTCCAGAGTTCGCTGTTCATCGCCATGAGACGCTTCTTCATCATGGCCTTCCACTTGGGATAGTCATGGCCATTAAAGATGGGGCATGTCACAGTCTTCATTCATGTGGTCGACATAACTAAAACTCCAGGCGGTTAAACCAAAATCACACAGAACAAGGGAGTATCTTGCTCTGGTACCAATTGAAAGTGTGTTAAGTCGACTAGAGGGGGGTGAATAGGCGATTTTTAAGAATTATTCACTAAGGAATTTCAGGGTGAGGAAATTCCTAAGAGAAGAACTACTTGCAGTGGAATAAGTACGCAGATGTAAACATAACAGAACATAAGCATGGTCTTCATGATGAAATGAAAACAAGCACAGAGTACAGAAAGCGTAAACACGGGATAAAACAGGATGAAGACAAACAGACTGAAGAAATTGAACTGAGGAAATTGAGAAAGTCTTCAGTCAAAGTCTTCAAACAGATATGAACAAGCACACAACACGGCAATGAGGAAATGGAAGGGTTGAGGAAATAGAACCAGTAGGCTTGGTGAAGACAATGATTTGGTAGACCAGTTCCAACTGTTGTGACAGTTGTACGTCTGGTTAGGGCGGCTAGGTATTCAAACCCGAGGACACACAGTCTTGAACACGCAGTTCAGGACACTTAGTCCTCACCGTATTCCCCTTGAGCTAAGGTCACACAGACCTCGCCTAATCACTCGTGGTAAGTCTTTAGGTGACTTCCAAACCTTCACAGACTCGGTCACTCAGCGATCCACAATTTCCTCTTGGATGCTCTAGACCATGACGCCTAACCGTTTGGAAGATGCACAGTCTTCAAAGGTAACAGGCGTCGGATCCACGCAGGATCAATCTCTTCAGTCATGCTCAATCACTTTGGGTTTGTAGGTATTTGGGTTTGGGTTTTCCTCACTTGATGATTTTCGCTCAAAGTCCTCGGAGGATGGGATGCTCTCAAATGACAAGTGTCAGTTTCTCTCGGAGCAGCCAACCAGCTAATGGTTGTAGGGGGCGGCTATTTATAGCCTAGGGAGCAGCCCGACATGATAAGACATAAATGCCCTTCAATGATATGACCTTTAGGTGGGAAGATATTTTGGGACAGCTGGCGCGTAGCACAGCAACGGTCGGAAATTTGACTATCAAATTCCTTAGGGCTATCATGTTCCTCACTTGTAGGCAATCCGCACTGGCGAATTCCTAACTCCTCAGTTAGGACAAATTCCTCAGAGACCAGAAGAGCTTCGTCTCCGTCACTGAAGAAATTGACTGAACTTTATGAGATTTCTAATGGCTTCACTCGAAGGGATTGGTAGGTGTAGGATTTTGAGTTGAGCATCACTTGGAAACTTTTCCTTAGTATTTCCTCGACCCCCTTTAATAGTAAGGTGTTTCCTATGACTCAAGAAAGAGAAAATGAAACTACGAAAACAAAAGTCTTCACGCTTCATGTTCCTCGAATGAATACCAAGTCTTCATGGTCACACCAATTTCTTCACTTTCAAAGTCTTCAAAAAGTCTTCAGAAATCCAAAGTCTTCAGTCGAAGAACTTCATTTTTAGGGGTCGACTTTCTCTATAAATATCAAACTCCTCATAGACTTATAGACCTGTGTACACTCACAAACGCATTAGTCCCTTAACCTATAAGTCTTCAATACACCAAAATCACCAAGGGGCAGTAGATGCACTTACAGATTGGCCTCGTGTCGGGTTTCTCGATCAATGGGCCAACCCCGATGAACTGTACTGTCAGTAGCCCACGAGCTTGTCTAAATTTTTGGAGTCTTACTTCTTCGAGAACGAAATCCAAGCATGCCCCTTTCATATTGGTGATAGGTGCAGTCTGGTCTTAGGTAGCCTGGCTTCAAGAATCTTCGGGGCCATCAACCGCGTGGCCTCAAGAGTGTATCTTCGAGGCCTTGGAGCTTCTGATCTCAGGGTATCGTGGTCTTAAGGCTTCGCGGCCTATAGTTTTTGACTATGTGGCTTATAATATTGCATCCTACAGCTCCTAGCCTCGTAGGGTCGACGCATCACAGCTTCTAGGCATGTGTCTTCGCAGTAGGGTTTATGGCTTCCCAGCTTACATCTTGATGGTTTTGCGTCCTGTGCCTTCATGTCTTCGCAACCTACGTCTTCACGACCTCGCATCGTCCACCGCTAGCCATAAGAACCAAGGCAGCGCTGCCTCTTGCCTCGTCACATTATGTCACCACGATCGTAAAGGTAGGGAAACGGCCAGTTATTGGTCCTGCTTTGATCACATCGTCGTGATGATAAGGCATGGATCTCTGCGCCCATATTTCGCGTAATTAGAAACCGTAGACGAAATGGGACATGTGTCGATTCACCGAGGCTGTCACTTGGGTTTGCCAGCAGGAATCCTAGAGAGAGAGGCATTTCCCCACTTTTCCATTCCCATCACAGATCTGCTAGTGCTCCTCCCAAGAAGGGGATGGTTGTCATGCCCCCTGAGGAGGAACATGACAATGACGACAGCAAGGAGGACGAGGACAAAGATGACGAGGATGATGATGAGCCCTTCGGGGAGGAGGCAGACCTCGCTGGTGAGGAGGAGGCGCAGTCGGCTTTGCCCGTGCAAGGTATGAAGAGGGGCCATGGCGACAGGACTTCCACCACCGAGGCTCAGCCACCGAGGGCTCCCCAAAGATACGAAGAGCTCTTGAGGAGGCTGACGCACCCCCGATGTTGGTCCTGCCGATCTGGGTGGTGAGGCCTCCAAGGAAGCACAACACTTTTGCGCCCGACCGATAATCCCTTCATCATTTACTTGACCATAGTATGCGGTAGTTGATTTGCTTTATTTGTTGATTTCGGACTTTGTTATTTTAGGCCCACCTGTGTCATCGACGAGGACAATGTGGTGGCGTCCTCAACGTTGAGGATTGCGGCTATTGAAGCCCCTAAGTTCGGTCTACTAGGGCGGGGTTGGCAGATAGAGTACGCTGCCGGAGGTTGCCGCTTTGGAGATCGTTAGGCACAACATCTTTAGGTCCTTGTTCATTGAGTCCTTAGGGATTTTCGCCACCGTATAGTGTGAATCTTTTCATTCTTATGGTTTGCAAGTGTCATGCCTCCGGCTAGCAATCTTGAGGCCACGAAGGCAATAAACCCTAAGCCGCAAGTTTCGGATCGGTCTGCTGTTGGCAAGGTGGAGATCGGAGGCCCTGGCCCCGATGCAGGTGAGGACACGGGGTCAGGCGAAGATTGGGCGGTCCGAAGCCGGCACGGCTGAGGCCACTGTGTCGCCTGTGGCACCACCAGGGACCAGGCACATTGCCCTACCTTCTGTTCCACGGCCTAGTGTGCCGCCCACCTCCTAGCCTAGTTGTACAAGGTGGCTGGAGAGGTGGCCTAGCCGTGACAATCTCATGTGAGAGCTATATCTCACTTATAGTGAGTATTATAGCGAGTATAGCTCTCATCTCACCTAAAAGTTTTTCTTTCCCTGTCGTTAATGGGCCGACTCGTTTTGGTGTTTTTTCGCTCGCTCACACTCGTTCGCTCAATTAATCATGAGCCGGTTTGGTTCGATTTTCTTCTTTTTTTGCTTTCTTTATTTATTCATGGTTTTCTTCGGGTTTTTTACTTTCTTTGTTTTTTCATCGGTTTCTTAGTTTCTTTCTCGGCTTTCAATGGGGTTTTCTTCCTTTTTCCTATGATTTATTTGATTCCTTTGTTTCTTCTTAGTTTTCACTGGTTTCTTCCTTACTTTCTTTCTTCCTTCGTTTTTAATTCCCTTTTTGGATTTCTTTGTCTCTTTCTTGTTTCCATTCTTTTTCATTGGTTTTCACCGGTTTTCTTTTTCTTTTTCTTTTTTTTTCTTTTTCTTTTTTTTTGTTTTCGTTGCTTTTTTCGTTTCTCTTTGTTTCTTTGTCATTTTTCATTGGTTACTTTTTTGTCCAACACATGTCTATTTTTCCAATACACAATGTACATTTTTAGTGTACACGTGAAATGCTTTGTTGATACACGTTAAACATTTTTTAAATGCACGATGTAAAGTTTTTTAAATATATATTTTGAACACTTTGGAATACATTGTCAACACTTTCTCAAATACACAGTGAACATTTGTTTAATGGAAATAAACTTTTTTCACGCACAATGTACATTTTCTGTATACATAAAAAATATTTTTGTATACAGGACTTTAAATATATATATATATATATATGTGTGTATATATATATATATATATGTTTTTGAAGTATAATTTTTTATGTTCGTTGTACATTTTCTGTACACAACATGAACATTTTCTATACATGTTTATCATTTTAAAATACAGATTGCACATCTTTTGTATACATAAGAAAAAAATATACACTTTAAACATTTTTCAAATCCATGTTTAAAATTTTTTAGATATATATTTTGATGTCTACTTTTTTGTACAAATTGTATGTTTTTTGTATACATAAGAAACATTTTTCTTTTACACATTTAACATTTTGCATGTACATGATTAATATTTTCTTCAAATATGTGTTATGATGTCTACATTCTTTATACATACTATACATTTTTGTATACATATGAAAAAAATTATACATGTCAACATTTTTAATACATGAGCCACTTTTTTCAAATAAATGTCTTCAAACATTTTTCTGAATTCATGTTATACATTTTTTGACACACGTGGACATTATTTTAATGTATCTACATATTTTAAAATTAAGCTAACAATTTCTTTACACGGCATTTAACAATTTTCAAATTCATAGTTTTTTTCAAGTATTTTGAAGTGCTGGAATTTACGGTTTTAGAACGTTTTCGAAAATATGAACAAATGTAAGAAACAAAAAAAACAAATGAAAAAATGTACAGATACACCAAAGGTCGCTCGAAAATAGCTCAATCCTTTTTTGTTAAGATCAGCATAAAAATATGCTGCTGACGTGAACCAAACAAGCAATGGATTGAGCAACTAATACGAAAGCTGTTGCGCATTAGCGCATCCGTTTTCTAGTCACACCCTTGAGAGCTTCTGCAATAAGGATGGCTGGCATAACCAATCCAGCATGCCTTGAGGCTCTAGCCCTATCTACGGACCTGGCATTATCGCATGAATTGATTGCTTTGGATTGCCAAACGGTAGTCAATGACATTCACGGGGACACATGAGGCAGTCATGCGAGCACAGTGAAGGAGATCATCAACACGGCAGAATGATTCAACGAGTGTTCCTTTATCTTCAAACGAAGGACTATAAACTCCGAGACACATAGCCTCGCTAAACATACTTTTGGACTGGATTTTGGTCGCCATATTTGGCTCCTCACCCCTCCAGACGTTCATTGTATCCCTATGTTTACTGATTAATAAATGTGTGTTTAGACTAAAAAAAACATATAGTCGCGCCCGCTATGTCCCGCTAGCTCAGCCAAAAAGAAGTGTCATCACCGTAGAAGAAGACAGGACATACAGTTTTTTTTTGAGGGGTGAGAGGACATACAGCTGAAACAGATGCCGAAGTTCAACAACGGAATGAATGAGTAATCAGCCCGGCCCACCACAACAATCAGGACACTTCCATACTGATGAGAAATGCCTTCCCTGGAGCTCAGAGATCTCCAAGCTTCTGAAGAAAATCGCAACTGTGCAACCGCGCGACCAATATGCTCGTTCGAGTACACTTTCGTTCACACGCTGCTGGAGCTGCTCACCTCCGTGTCGTCGTCGAACAAGGTCTTTGACACGGACCCGATCGACATCATCTCGTCAGACCCCGACCCGGCCTGCTCCGGCTGCTGCTTCTTCGAGGCCGTCATGGGCGTCTCGCAGACCATGTCGGTGCACGCCGTGCGCCGCTTCCTCCGCTTCGAGTGCTGCCTGGACCGAGGCACCGCCGCCGCCAGGGGAGGCTCCTTCCCGGGGTGCTTGAGCGCCCACACGCGGCGCAAGTCCGGCACCCAGCTGGTGAAGGAGGAGAGCCTGCGCTCCCTGTTCCGTCGCTCACTCGCTCGCGCCAGCTGCTCCTCGTGCCTGTCATGGTGTCTGCTCCTCGTGTGAAGCGTGGGAGCGCTCGAGCTGCTGGCGCAGTTCCTCTGGCTGCTCCGGCTCTTGTTGCCCTTGCCGTCATCCTGGTTGCTGCTGCTGGGTAGAGAGTCCGAACATGGCAAGTCATCTTCGTCAAACAGATCAAACTCCATCTCCGTGTATATCTTCTTGATCACATCCTCCAGAGAGTCCATGTACCTACAAAATTTTCAGCAGTCTGATTATAAATTTAAACTCCCTGTAAGTTATTGAGCAGTCAAATTATACATTTAAACCTTTGTCTCATCATAGATGTAAGTTATTGAGCAGTCAAATTATTAATTTGAACTCCCTGTAAGTTATTGAGCAGTCAAAAATTGGACAGGAATCCAGAGTTCACTTTTGTTACGAAATGGCTCCAAGAGATCCTAATATGTAGTGCTGTTCGGCAGGATAGTATTTCTAAATTCAGCATATAAAATTACCATTATATATATTTCTGTCATCTTCTTCAGCTTTAACTTTCAGTTTCTTCTTAAGGAATAAGCTTATAAGCAACACAGATACATGACTCAACAATGAGAACAAATAAAGGCTAACACAACACATGTGTCATATACTCATATTTATGACCATTCAAGATTCAACACAAAATATCATCTCATTTCAATTGTCATTAGGAGTTACAACAATGTGCTCTACAATGTCAGCAATGCTTTCATGCTCCTCAAAGGATCAAGGAAAATGAGCGCCACTTATTTTTTTAGGGGAATGAGCACCATTTCTTTGTGATGCTCCTATCTCACAATTCTTTTCACATGATTGGAACTGAAGCATGAGAGCAGTTATAGGTTATAATAGCACACAGCAAATCCCTAGCAGTAAATTTAGTTGTAGCCTGCAGTTTGGCAATAGTAGAAGAGATAAGTATCTCAAGTTAAGATTTCCATCAATATGTAGCGATACAAGTGATCAAACCAAAGATTGTATTGAAGCATAAGGTTTTCATCTGGCAACGGAAGCAGTACCGAGCATGCATCTATTTTTTATGAAAGGTATTATGTTTATTTACAATGATGTGATACTGGTTTTTCTAACCAAATGCATGATCAATTTGATAGCGTCTGCTGGGATGCTCTGAAGCACATTCTTGCAGCCAGAGGCTTTGGGAGCAGATGGATCAGATGGATGGATGATATACTATCAACTAGCTCTTCCAGGATACTAATTAATGGAACTCTAGGGGAGAGGATTTTGTCAAGGAGTGGGTTAAGACAAGGAGATGCTCTATCGCCTTATCTTTTCATACTAGTTGCAGACGTTTTGCAACAGTTATGCAAAAGGGAACACCAGGCGGGGAGCCTTAAACACCCACTTGGAGCCGACGGCCCTTTTCCTATCCTACAGTACGCGGATGACACGTTGATTTTACTGCAAGGGGACGTCCAGCAAGCAGGGATTATCAAACGGATTCTAAAGGCTTTTAGTGAATTCACTGGGTTAAGGATCAATTATCATAAGAGCACTTTTGTTCCAATATGTTTAGACCAACAAACTTGCAAGGATATTACCGACGCTCTGCAGTGTCAGGTCACAGCCTTCCCTTGCACATATCTGGGACTGCCCCTTTCTCTCAACAAGATAACACATGGTCTGTTGATGCCTGTGATACACAAAGTTGACAAGCGTTTGTCTGGTTGGCTTGCCACTTTCCTGTCTTGGGGGGGTCGCCTCACCTTGATTAATGCAGTCTTGGCAGCGATCCCTAGTTACTTCATGGGCTGTTTTCTATGGCCAAAACAGTCGCTGGAGAAGGTTGAACAAATTTTGAGGGGTTTCTTATGGCAAGGAAAGAACCAGGCCAAGGGAGGACAATGTCTTGTCGCATGGGAAGTGGTCATGCTACCGAAGGAGAATGGAGGTCTGGGAGTACGAGATCTTGCAGCACACAACAAGGCTCTGGTATGCAAGTTCATGGCAAAGGCTTTACAACAGGAGGAAGCCCCCTGTTATAATTGGTTTGCACGTAGATACTGCCAGAAGGAAATCTCTTGGTCTCCTCACAGCCGGGATACCGCTATCTGGAGAGGCTTCAGGTCCACCGTACAGTTGGTTATGGAGGCTACCAAATGCAAGTTAGGGAATGGATATGGAATTGCCTTCTGGTATGACCTCTGGCTCGACTGCGGTAGGCTAATGACATCCTTCCCGACACTTTTCACCTTCTCTACGTCCAAGTTCTGCACAGTCGCCTCCCAGTTCAGAGATGGGCAATGGAACATTCAGCTACACCCAAACCTCTCTTCCATGGCAGCACAGGAGCTGGAAGTCCTAAATGAAGTCTTGAGCAACGCACGTCCTCAAGAAGGTACGCCAGACACCAGAATGCCTCTTTTGGAAGATAAGAGATTAGTACTGCATACTTCTACAAGCTGCTCACCTTTAGGGGAAAGAACTATACGCCAGCTCGCTACATCTGGGACAGGATCATACCAAACAAACACCGTATCTTTCTGTGGATTGCACTCCAGGACAGACATAACACTAGGGATAATATGCTAAGAAAGCATTGGGATAGAGTTGTATCCCATAATGGATGTGGTCTATGCCCAGCTGCAGAGACAATGAGCCACATTTGCTCAGATGCAAACTAGCACAAGCTCTATGGTCCAAGTTCGGTCTGCAGGAGCTATCCACATCCTCTACAGGAGCTGAAGCTTTTTTCTGTTCAGAACAGCCGCGGACTCTGCACGGCAAGTTGTGGCATATTCTCTTCGCGGCATGCGCGGTCACCCTTTGGAATGCCAGGAATGCTCAAGTCTTTGATGGAGCCTTTTGGCAGGAGAGACATGTCTACAACGAGGTTACTGAATTGATCATGCTACGGAGCCTGCGTGCTTCAGAGCACGCTCGACAGAACCTTGTAGCTTGGGCAGATGCTTTTGTTTCTAGTTTAGCAAGAATAGCGTTGGCTCTTCCTTTTTCATCCTGCACGCTGTATCCTGACATAGGTCTGGTGGTGGCCTGCTGCACACGTTGTGCCGCGTTAACATCACCTTCATGTAAATGACTTTGGTCATTCGGGTACTTTGCCCGTTTTGAATGCATAAGGTAGAAATTGCTCTACCTTTTTATTCAAAAAAAAATCAATTTGTGGGTATGTTGCTTGTACAATTTTCTTTAAGTAACCTAGCATGGTTCTGTTGGCTCAGGTAGCAAGAAGTGCAGTCATCACTGTACCTTACAAAACTACTTATGCTTCAACGCTAAACGTTCACAAGCATCAACAGAGCTAATAGCTCAACAAATAAAGCCCTGTAATGGTTATAATGCATTCAAAACACAGACCAATGCTAAACATTCACAAGCATCAACAGAGCCAATAGCTCAACAAATAAAGCCTGTAATGGTTACAATGCATTCAAAACACAGACATACCTGGACTTGATGGTCTTCTCAGCAAACTTAACGATACTGTCAGACTGAAATGAATCCCCTTGGAGGTTTATATCAATAAACTGCAAAAGAGAGCAGATCTCTTTTATCATCTTCTGTTTTGAACCTTCCTCGAAGTCTGGGCCAAGTTTGGACCTGATTATTTCCAACCTAAGTAAGATCTGCAGTTCATGCCTGATACATGCTTGTTAAGGCGTACAAGACCAAAAAAAAACTTAATATTGCCTACATGTTACTATCTCACTGAGGACTAAATAATTGCAGGGCTGGAAGAAAAAAAAAACTGAGGACTAAAAAGGATACTCTCGGATTTTGTAATTTGCGTTGTATTTTGAGGTTTGTTCTGATCCAGCAGATGCTGAATTGTTGTCTTTGTACTTCAACAGAAGCTCTTTAGGTTTCCTCAACAGAATAATGGAAGCTTCGGAGATAACTTTTGCATCAGAAGCATCATCTACTTCCCTGTGTTCAAAATATCTCACTGTAATCTTTCCATTCTTAATCATCAGCGCATCGACAGACAAGCCAACCAAGCGTTCAGCTAGATTTCCCAAATCAGCATCTTCAGAAGAAAGACCTTGCTCAATCTTCTGAGGGATGCTCCCAAGAAATGCTTCTAAATCTTCCATTGAAGAGAATGCTGAAGTCTCCTCGTCCACTTGTTGCTCCACTTTGTTGCAATCTGGTTCATCCACTGGTTTGTCAATTTTGTTACAATCTGCTTCATCCACCGAACAGACATGAGGAGCCCCGTCCTCCTCTGAGAATTGAAGTTTTGCTTCTCCTTCATCCTTTGAGGAAGAACGTGTCTCGCCTGTATGAAGGCTCGATGAAGTACCAAGAGATGACAATTTCACTTGCTTCAGCCAACATTTCAGAAACCGCAACTTTTTGGATGCAGTGCCATACCTGCTGAAATACAGGTCTTCCAACTCCACCACTGGCATGCTGCCATCAGCATGTTTGAGGAGCACATCACAAAAGGTGCTCCAACTGGCTGCCTCAAGTAGCTTACTGACCAGCCTGATTCTCTTCTTCCTCACACTCAGCTCCTTTGGTGGATCAGGCATGGAACTATCCAATGTTTCAGGACTCTTCGCAACCACCTGTTCTAAACCAGTGCCATTCCTGTCGACATGCAGTAATGCACAGTTCATCGAGAAAGGTACGAGAAGGCCATCTACAGACTTCTCGTCTCCATCAGAAATCGAAACCATTGCACAATAATTTTTCCTATGAAGGAAAACCAGAATGAGCTGCCAAATAGGCATTCCAGCCCGAAGGCAATTGCTCTCATCAGCAAGAACCAACTCAAGAAGCCGATGAGGGAAAAATTCCCTGTCCACAGCTCCTTCACCGTCACCCTTGCTCCTATCCTGTGGCAACCCACGTACCAGAGCAACCTCGCCATCTCTGCCCATTAACTGCTCCCAATTCCCCACCTCACACACCGCCTTCACATGTATCCTGGACACACCGTGGCTACCCACCTGCGACGGCGTGGAGCTAACAATCTCAACCTCGCAGCCCTTGCAGACCAGTGGCTTCCCTTTCACATCGGCGATCTCCAACACTACCTCACCTCGCCGTCCACCTCCCCCACACCCAAATCCAACACCTCCCCAGACGAGCCCTGGCGGGGCAACCGCCGACCCCAACGTGACTGCATCTGCTGTCGTAAACCTCCACCCTAGGTCTGTCACCGCCCTCCGTATCCCCTCGCCGGTGGAACCAACGGCAACCCAGCACACCTGTATGCCCCTGGACTGAAGCCGGTCCCTCACCGGCTCGAAAACCCCACGAAACCTCTTCTCAGGGCTGGCGTTCTCCCCGAATTCCTCGAAATCAGAGACGGACGTGAAGAGAACCGCCAAATTGGGCGGCCGGTCGAAGACGCGGCGGCGGCGGCCGTGTTGGGACTCGGCGTCCCAGGAGTAGTCGTGCTCGAGCTGGAGGAGCGACTTGGCGATGGAGGAGGAGGCAGTGACGCGGGGGTGCGGCGAGGCCGGGAGGGCGAGGCGGCGGAGCGGGGCGAGGGAGGCGAGGGTGGCCGTGGGGAGGTGGAAGGAAAGCGGGGTAGGGGCGGAGGGGAGGTGCTTGGGGAGGAGGGAGGAGGAGAGGATCGGGGAGAGGGAGGAGAAGAAGAGGCGCACGGCGGAGAGCGAGGCGGGCGAGGGGGAGGCGGCGAGGAGGGAGGCCGCGGTTGGGAGGACGGCGGCGATGTAGGAGGAGGAGGAGGCGGACTGGGCAGTGGGGGCGCTAGGGTTTGGAGAGGGGAGGAGGGGGTTGAGGTCGACGAGGAGGACTACGCGGTGGGGCTCGCCGGCGATGGCCGTCATGGGTGGGGGCCGGCGGCGGAGGGGGAGGGTTGGGGAATTTGGTTGGAGCAGTAGATCTGTGTGAGGGCTTCAGATTTTCTTTCTTTTTCTAGTGTGGGCCTGGTGGAGAGGGATTCTAAAATTTTGGCGGGAAAGTTGAGCGAGCCGGCGAAGAAGGTAGCAGGTTCCCCGCGAACGTAGGCGGTGCACCCGTAGTTTATGGTGCAACCCTTTCACCGGTGACCAGCGAACGTTTGCCCGGGAAGGAATGGCATTTGTGAACATAGCTGGCCAAACGGGCCGACCCGGCCCAGCTGCTAATCGGGCCGGCCCACCGGCATGCCAGACCCACTAGTCTGCCTGCTATTTGGCACACTGGGCGTTTTTTTGCCTATTTTACCTGTTGGGTCATATAGAGATATATAAAAAATATAAAAAGGCCGTGTCGTGCTGGCCCGCGTGCTCAGCCTAGCATCCCAAGCATGGCCCAGGGCGTGCAGCGTGCCGGGCCTGGCCCATTTAGCTCGTGTCATGCCTCGCCCATGGCGGCCCGTGCCGCATGCCGGGCCTGGCCTGTTTAGCCCGTGTCATGCCTCGCCCATGGCCCGGCCTGGTTGGCACGGCCCATTTGGCCAGCTATATTTGTGAATGTTTTTTTTGCGAAATTATATGGGAGTCTTATTCCAAACTCACAGGGTACAATTGAAAGGCAATAAGTCCTCACAACATGGAGGAGATCTGCACATCCACACCGTAGTACATGACTCGGTACGGCTATAGTTTGCCATACAATCTGCTATCCTGTTTTGAGCTCTACTAATTTTATGTGGAACAAACTCCCTTTCATTCACCATTGACTTGATTTCTGCTACTAGGTGTCCATAAGCCGAACGAGACAATTTTGGTTAGCGAGCATGGCAACTCCATTGCAGTCCTATTTTTCATTAGAAAATTGTCATGCTTGCGAACTATATTTGCCATCTTTGCCATCCTCGCGACAACTGAATTTTTCATGAAAACATTCGCAACTGTCAGCCCTCCCAATGAATGCTCGCTGATTATGGTTACCAAAAAAATACTTTACATGTTATCAAAATATTTGAAAATAATTTAAAGACATACTAGACATAATATACATCTAGGATACCATGAAATTTGAATCTAGATATGAAACAATTGCCTGAGAAATAAAAACAACAAATCCAACATTGACTATGTTCCTCGCAAAAAAACATTGACTATGTTTACGGGCCAGATTTGTGGTCTAACATTGGATAACTACTATTCAAAATATGAATTGACCATTTTGTTTCTCTAGATGTAGGTTGAATTTTAATCTAAGATTTTGCAACATGGCGAACATATATTATATTAGAATTGTGTTTCAAAATATGATTTGAGTATTTATAATCTCGGGTTGCATGGGATATGTTTTCAGGAGGGTTTTCAAAAAATTGGGTTGGCTAGGTAATCTGAAAGTGGATCCCTTATCGCCGTCGAGGGGCAAACACCCCCTGCACTTAGTGGGATACCTAATGGGGGTGTTGGCGATAGTGACGAGACATATCTAGCGACATGGTGGCAGGAAAAAAAGGAGACAAAGCAGCACAACTTGGTAGGAGCAACAAAGGGGGAGGAAGGGTGAGGGAAGGAAGGTGGCAATTGAGAGGAGCGAACGAGGGCATGGATGGTCATGTGGACATGGTGGCATTATAGATCGGACCTCTGTTGTACCTTTCTCCTTTGATGGATTCGGTATGTAGCATTGAGTGTTTTTTTTTAGAACTGAATTCGTACATAACAATTTTATGTTCCATGTTCCTTCCGTGTCTCACTTTTTCCTATCCTTGTCGCCCTCCCTCTTCTCTCCACTCAACGAGTTCGTATCTTTCTCTTCGTTGCCATTCACACTAGGATCAACCACCACTATTAACAAGGTAGGCATGATGGTAGTGCACGGGGAAGGGAGGTGCTGCGAGGGACCACTGTTGGGAAGAGAAGGTGATCGATGTGTGTGTTGTCCGATGTTCCTCAAATGGAATGGTGAGGAAATATTTTGACAATGAAGGAAACAAACATTATATATGTTTGATTCGTAAAATCCTACACGATTTTAGTTTGTAAAAGTGCGGGAATAGGAATATCATGCCCATTCAAATCCTACACGATTTTAGTTTGTTTAACTGTATCACAAAAAAATAAGGAATTTTTTCAAAAGGTTTGAGTAGATGCTAGATTTCCTATGAAATGTCGTACAAATGATTCCTTAGGAAAATTCTTATAGATTTAATCCTACACAACCAAAGGATCAACATACACAAATTTCTAAGGATTCTAATACTTCAAAATTCTTATAAAATTTCTTAGATTCAAAGAATCCCTAAAGGATTCAATCATATGAATCAAAATATATAGGGAAAAAATTCTAAGGTTTTCAATTATCCAAAAGAGAACATTCGAATCAAATAACCTATTATGGGGAAACAGACGTTCCATATTTTAGGTGTTCTGTCTACTGTTCCCCTGATTATTGAACCCAAAAGGCTTTACCCTATTCATAATTTCAAATGGGTTGCTACATCTTCACCATGATTAGGGATGCAAAGTGGTGATACTTAGGATACCTTCGAACTCTCTCTAGTTCAATGAAATAAACTAAGTTTTTTTAAAGAAATTTTAAAAAATATATCGCTTTTAGAAATGTACTACTTCGTTTGACTGAATGAAAGAGGGCACGTAAGGGTACACCCCTGGCAACGATGACATCCCCTACTGGTGCTATCTGTGCGATGTGTTAGTCAACACTTTTTTAAATCAGATATATGAAAATCAAAGAGGCCAATTTCATCAAGGTAACAAATTACGTGTACACGTAAATGGCATCACTACACACATCAATGCCTTATTAAGAGAAATCGCCCAATGCTGTAGTTCATCTTATTATGCTTGCCTGGCGCAATTAAGTCTCGAGTCATCGGTGACAAAGGGCTTTTCCCCCTGACCAAAAGAGTGAGCCTGTGTAAATTACTGGTGAACCACAAAAATGATTTCTCAAAGATCATCATCAAGAGGTGCCGAGCAGCAACTGTGCAGCATTCCGTTAAAAAAATTGTTCATGCAGCTACCTGCCCAATAAGGCTTTGACGGATCTGAAAAAGGTGCATGTGCCACACAAACGTTAACAGACCGTGATAGCAAGGAGAGAAGACATATCGCTAATTACGCAGTCATATAATATGCTCAACAGAATTTAAAGGCAGACGACCATGATCAAGTGGGGAACATGACAATGGACCCAACAAGAGCCTTTCTTTCTTTCAGGAAACAGCATACAGTAAAGGATCAAAGTTATATTTGTGTTGGATAACTGCAGGGATGGAACATGGAAGCTGTAAGTTGCATACGTTCACCAACAAGATAGTTTTACTATCCCCACAAAAAAAAGGCTTTACTACCAACCACAGGCACATCAAATACACTAAAATGCTAAACTTATTTGCATTATTTCCCATTGTGTACATTAGAATGTATAAATGTCAACCATGCAGGGGACATCAAACAGGATCACAATACATACCTCTGGTAGCTTCTTTCTGAAAACCACTTCTAGTCTAGCATCCAACGTGTTCTCAAAGACAATTTTTCCATCTTGAGAAGCCATTACAACTCCACCAGAGCTAAAAAGAGGTACAAGAGTAAGCTTTAGACACTCAGATCCACAATTTATTATTCAATGAGCATGATTTAGTTTCAGCTGGTAATAGCAACAAATCCAGAAGAAGATTTACTCAGGAATAAGGATCGCTTAAATGGACTAGTATAAAAAATAGCAATATCACTTAGAGAACATGCAGGATTGCAACACGAGACAATGCAAATACCCTTTAGCAAAAGAAAAGAGGGAACACAAAGAAGAATGCCGGCATGGCGGCAACAGCTTCTTCATGGGAGAGATGAGAATAACTTGTTCTTCCCTTCTTGCTTGCTTACTGAGTAAACCAATCTGCCTCCCCATCAAATAGCGGGGGCCAAACAAATAGCTTGAGGGAAATATTTAACGACAATTTGGTTATCATGTCACTGACAAACAGGCATGTGCATGTTGCTACTGTTGCACATAGCAGCTGTATGGAAAGATTCCTTCCTAATATCGTATTATAATCCATGCAATGCGAGACACTGTTTCAAGAATTCACATGAACATGCAAAAAAAACATTGAGAAAGAAGACACCCTTCTTCTAGTTACTTATGCAGTTACCATACAGCATGCACCCTTTGCATTTAAGAATGTTGCCTTCAATAACCAAATGCATAGCAAATACAGAATATCACGAAAAAATAAGCCACCTTACAACAGGTCCTAACATAACACAAGTCAACAATTTGACAAATAATTCAAATGCCAAATTCCCAATGCACACTCAGGAAGGAAGCGCTGATGGAACTTTGGATATAATATTGAAATGATGAATATGGGAGAACATTTGTGAACAGTTGCTAGTAGATATCATCAAATGCCAAATTCCCAATCCACAGAAGATTGCAAGTATTACCAGGAAAGGTCATGTTCCTTGTAATGACTGGGAGCAGGCGGCAGATAGACATGGCGGTCTACCATGATTTCAGGCGGATATACATTTGCTTTTTCCGCATACTCATTCCTCGCAGACTCCAAGACTGATTCAACAAGCTCAAGATCCTCCTTCCTGCAGCGGAGAATAACCGCCGACTCTTTCAGACGCAGCAAGCTCTGGTCAGGTGACTTTATACGTTAGATAATACTCAAGCATCATTTATGTTCAATGATACGGACACGATATCGCCACACATACCAACAGATGATAGTGCTATGCAAGTTGAACCAGTAAAAGAGTTAAGTCATAGAAAAGTTGTTGAAAATACATCCATATTTCATCGAGGAAAGGATGATCGTGTGCGCCAGTTATGTGGACCTGGTGTGGCCGGCCTAGCTAGTTGTACATCAAAACGTTATTGCTCGGGTGATACACGTGACAAGTGCATGAGGTTATTTTATATGAAATAGACACGATGTGTTTTTCAGGGTAGACACCCGTATCAAGTTTTGGAGGGATCTTTAGAAAACCTCTGTGTTGCGATTTCTCTTCGTGGAAATTGTTTTGCGCGTGAGTACCTTCGTCGAGATTGGTTTTCTCGTGCTGGGCCGCAAGGTTCAAACCCTCTACTTCGTGTACATCGCGTGCGCGGGCGAGAGGTTGCTGTTACTGAAGGTGGAGTGTCGTGAAAGGTCGGGCCGCAACAACGGATCGGATCTCGCCACGGGGTTCGGTCTATATCAGGTGGTATCAGAGCAAAGGTTAGTCACGAAGACTCAGTTTGTAATATCATCTGCGGAGTCAAGCATCAACATGTTGAGCAGGAACATATTGATGGAGGAGGAAGGCATTGGCGAGGTCACTCTTTTTCACACTCGTTGCGTCGTGAACGAACGACGTGCCAATCTGACAATCGATGAGAGTACCACAGTCAATATGGTGAGCATCGAGGTGGTGGAAAAATTGGGGCTGAAGATGGCGCCTCTTGAAAGACCGTACACGCTGAAGTGGTTCAAAGGTGGAATCAAAATTACGCATCAGATTTTGCTAATTTTTGATCTGGGAAAATATTGTTGTGCGGAATTTTTTCATGTTTGTCCTGTGTCCATGGTGTCGTGCCATCTGCTACTTGGGGACCCATGGTGCAAGCGTGTTGGGGCTGTTCGGGATGTCAAGAAAAATAGTTATTCTTTATCACAGAAGGGCAAACAAATTTGTTTTATTCCCATGCCAGCGGATGTGTTCGCTGCTGATTGGAAAGATCGTTTGCGAAAAAGAAGAGAAGAGCAAGAAGAAATAAATAAAGAAGTTGATGCACCGATGAAGGGGCTAAATCTCTTGGTGGAGAAGGTGCAAGGGGATGGTGATGCTAAAGGGCAGCGTTGGAGTGTTTTTAAAACGCAGTGCATGATCAAGGGTCGTGCATGTAAGATGATAATTGATGGTGGCAGTTTTACTAATGCCGTTAGCAAAGATCTCGTGCATGCCTTGGGTTTGTCCATGTGGCGGCACCCACAACCGCACCACGTGAAGTGGTTATACAACTCCGGGAAATTAAAAATTACACATAAGGTGCTTGTGCCATTTGTTGTTGGAGATTATATTGATAAGGTGGATTGTGATGTCTTGCCAATGAACGCTTGTCAGTTGCTATTAGGGAGACCGTGGCAGTTTGATCGTGACGCGGCGCATGCCGGAAGATCGAACACGTACACATTCATGCATGGTGGAAGGAAGCATATGCTAAAACCGATGCTAGATAGTGCAATCATTAGAGAGCAACAAATTCCGGAGAAGGAGGTCGTGTTAAAAATTAACATGAAACCGCGGACGGTTTCACTTCAAGGGAGGGAGGATGATACGGACACGATATCGCTACACATACCAACAGATGATAGTGCTATGCAAGTTGAACCAGTAAAAGAGTTAAGTCATAGAAAAGTTGTTGAAAATACATCCATATTTCATCGAGGAAAGGATGATCGTGTGCGCCAGTTATGTGGACCTGGTGTGGCCGGCCTAGCTAGTTGTACATCAAAACGTTATTGCTCGGGTGATACACGTGACAAGTGCATGAGGTTATTTTTATATGAAATAGACACGATGTGTTTTTCAGGGTAGACACCCGTATCAAGTTTTGGAGGGATCTTTAGAAAACCTCTGTGTTGCGATTTCTCTTCGTGGAAATTGTTTTGCGCGTGAGTACCTTCGTCGAGATTGGTTTTCTCATGCTGGGCCGCAAGGTTCAAACCCTCTACTTCGTGTACATCGCGTGCGCGGGCGAGAGGTTGCTGTTACTGAAGGTGGAGTGTCGTGAAAGGTCGGGCCGCAACAACGGATCGGATCTCGCCACGGGGTTCAGTCTATATCATTCAATTTTCAAATTATGAAAAAATCATGGAAATTACTCAAAAATTAATAATCATGGAAATAGAGGCTATTAAAAAAAGGCAGGTCTAAGTCACTCTACTTATGGATAGATAATTCTAATGATTCCTGAGCAGCAGCAACTACTTTGCATGCAACTATCATCTACTTATATGTTATAAAGTTCATAAAATCAAAGAATATATATAAATTTTGAAAACTAACACATCAAAAAGTTGAAAACACACTAGAGTGTTATGATTAGAAATCCATTATAGCAAGTAGAAATGTTACTCTTCAGGGAGAACACAAATAGCAGTTACTGAAATTTCCCTTTTTTAAAAAAATCACATCAAGTGCTGGGATTTTGGCTGCCTAAAATAAAATAAAAACGATTTGAATTTTGAGGTCAATTTAGACAGTTTTCATTGATATCTTTGGGGGGGGGGGGGGGGTCAAGAAAGAATTCACTCTTTTACATTTCTCAACGTGCCTGTGCTTCAGCATCGATTTTTTTTCCCCAAATTCGACTTGGCTTGGATTATGCTTTTGTTATCACCAACAGTGCTTGAAAATGGTAGATGCAGCACTAAGGGAACCGGTTAGTTACTGAAATTCCGTGTGTCTCATCTTGAGGGCAGCCATTTGTACATTCCTAACAGGGGATGCATTCACAACCCATATAGAGATGCGTGCTGGTTCAAATGAGCTATTACTTGCAATAGCTGCAACAAAATTCATGCTTCATATTTACGTTACAGAAAACGATGCAAATTCCACTCTGCTAACCTGAACAATAAGTATCCTGAGAAGTTTCTTGTAAGATTCATGGTCTCGGCTTTGGTACAGTAGCTCTTTACGCGCTGAATCAATCATAGACTTCACTAAATCATCTTGAGCTTGAAGAACTTCAATTCGGGAAGCATTGAGCTGCATTGAGTATTCACTGCATAAGGTAACACACAATCAACTTCAGAGAGTTATTCCTCTGTTCTGATTTCTTTATATCCACATGAGCAGGTCATGTGCCAAAAAGGAGAAAAGTTCTATATCAATGACTTATGAGGAGCAAGTATTTGCCAGTGCGTAATTTGTAAAATAAAATAAAATAAACAGCACAGTCGGGAATGAGAACTTTTACATTTTCTTCTTGATATCAACTTGTTTCTCTTTCTTTTCATAGTCCTGCCTGATCTTCTTCTTTTCAGCTTCCACCAGTTGTAGTTTCTCGATTTGGAATTCCTGAGATCATTCATCAGTTCAAAGTTTCAAAAAGGCATCACACAAATCATGACAACACTAAAAATATCCTAATTATCCAGAAGGACGGACAACTCAATGAAGGAGACAGAGTAATTCACGGGGACATATATCTGAAGTTCTAGCTTTTCACTTTTCTGAATTTGCATTGTATCAGCAGAAAACGCAGTGCCCCAGATTACGATTACAAACATTACTACTAGCATAGATGTCCAACGGTCCAGCATTACGCCAGGGAGAATCCATAGAGAACACGACCGAAACCGCAACTCCAGCAAGCACTCCGGTAAGCCATGGACCACCAACACAGACTCCTACGATGACGCCACTGCCCGATCCACGCCCCGGTACGCTCCAATGCGCGACCCCAGCAGCGATGCAACAGATCCAACCCTCCGCGACGCCGATCTCGCCGATCGCAGCCGAGATCCGAAACTATGGAGTAGAAAAAGATGCGCAATATAAGGGGAAACCAGCGTTACCTCGGCGGCGGCGGCCTCGATCTCGAATGCCTTCTCGACGGCTTCCAAGCGGATGAAGTCCGTCATCTGCTTCAGCTGCTGCGCAACATTAACTTCGTCCATCTTCGCGTTTGGAGAGAGAAAGTACACTGATCCCTTGTTCGCCGGTGATCGCCGGGGTCGGTGACAGTGAGGAGACGGGTTTTGAGTTGTCGATGCGGGTGGCGTCGTGGAGAGGTGATTCGTTTTTCTTCTTTGACGTGGGGGTGATTCGTTTTCAGTTGTTTATACGGAAGACGTGGCCGCTCGGGCTGGGTTCCGGAGGGGGATTGGATGATTTGCCCCATTTTACAAGTAAGGCGTTGGATGATTTGCCCCATTTTACAAACAAGGGGTTGAATGATTTGCCCTGTGATTGTCTTAATGACAGTGGCCCCGGGCCTCATCCGGTAGCCTCTCAGTGGGGGCAAATGATCTTATGGAAAAGTAAAGTGGGGCAAAAGATCCAATTTTTTTAAGAAGAGGTTTTACACGCACGCATGTGTTCGTGTCAGACCACACATTAGGGCATCTCCAAGGCATAGGGATGCCAACCGTGTCCTGTTTAATCCCGTTTAAAGTCCATCATTCACTTATGATATGATAGTTCAAAAAAGTTGTTTGTTTGCTTGAGGAAAATGAACCATCAAACTCACAAAAACTAACTAAACGGAATTGCGGACGCTATTTATTTGCCATTTACAGATCACAAAAGCCATCGCGAGAAAATTTGCGGGAGTGTGGACACTAGACACATAGGACCCTGACATCCTCGGTCCACCCAAAATCCTTCCCGGACCCTGCGCCTCCATCCTTCTCATTTTTTCTTTTCCTTCTTTATCTCTTGCCTTCGACGCCGCTCCACCACCCCAGTCGTCACGTCACACCCCTGCCAAAACTCCATGTCTCCGTCACCTCCAGCGCTCCAGCGGGGCTCCACCTTGCTTCTCTTCCGTCGTCGTTCAACCCCTGTCCTTCGACCGCCCCGCCAGGTACCATCCGCTACTGGTATATTCATCATGCCCGACAACTGTTCGATGAATCGCCGGAGCTAAAAACAATTTTCTCTTCTTCTTTCTAGCAATGGATTCCGGTTTGGAGTACATATATGAGCAGTGTGTTGAGTCGTTCGACGAGAGTACTCCGATGAGACAGCGATGATGCAGGAGGTCCTTGAAGACACGGGGCATGTGGCGGAACATGTTCTCAATTTCAAGGGCTCGATCAAGGGTCATCGAATGCTCGACCGCAACAGGGCGCGCGACCATTTGACACTGATAGCCGACTACTTTGCCCCAGATGCACTCGTCGCTGACCATTTTCGCCAGCGTTTTTCGGATGCCTAAGACTGTTTTCGATCGTTTGTATCATGGCGTCTGGTCTTATGATGACTGCTTCATCCTAAAGAAGGATGTCGTGGGAACGATTGGATTCTCTGGTTACCAGAAGTGCACGTCCACACTTCGGATGCTTGCATATGGCACAACCGCTGATTCATGGGACGAGTACATACGGATGTCTGAGAGCACATGCGGAGATGCCATTGTTAGGTTTATAACTGCCATGGTCGAGGTGTTCGGACCTCAGTACGTGAGAGTCTCAGTGAGAGAACCAACTGTAGCAGACACCGAGAGGATCTTAGCAATCTCAGAAGCAAAAGGATGGCCAGGTTTGCTTGGATCTCTTGACTGCGTGCACTGGAAATGTAAGAAACTGCCCGAAGGCTTTACAAGGGCAATATCAGGGTCATATTAAGAAGTCCACCATCATTCTTGAAGCAGTTGCATCATAGGATCTTTGGATTTGGCATGCTTTCTTTGGCATGCCCACATCTCACAATGACATCAATGTGCTGCAATTATCACCGTTGTTTGCGAGGTTGGCTAAAGGAAAAGCTCCTCCTTGCCACTATAGTGTCAATGGACATGAGTACAACATGGGTTACTATCTGGTTTGCGGTATCTATCCTCCGTGGACTATCTTTGTCAGCACCATCTCTAACCCAATTGGTAAAAAAAGGGCTCACTTTGCCCAAAGATAAGAAGCAGCTAGAAAGGATGTCGAGAGGGCATTTGGAGTTCTCTGTAGGCATGTTTTTACATTTGTTTGTGGACCTGCTAAACAATGGAATCCAGAGACCTTGTGGGAGGTGATGACATGTTGTGTGATCATGCACAACATGATCGTCAAAGATGAGGGTGACGATGCTGCCGCAGCTCTAGAATTTCAGAACATTGGTGATCCTATCCAACTTCCAGACAAGAATCCGACCACATTTGAAGAGTTTATTCAAATGCATCAACAAATTCGGCATCGACCAACTCACGAGCAGCTGAAGGAAGATCTGATTGAACATCAGTGGGCACGCTTAAAGGGGAAAACAATGTTGGGATATAATATTTGATTTTTTTTAATTTGAACTATTGTTGCATGCAGCTATTTGAATGTCTGTACCCTTTGTATGAGGCTATTTGATCGTGCGGAGTTAAAAAAAATGAGGCAGGTCGGATGTATGCGGCTACGGTTGAATGGCGTCCTCCCGCATCCGTGTTCACGGACTGGTTCTCCCTTCCGCGGACGGATGCGGGAGGAAATTTTACGGGTTACTGTTGGAGATACCCTTAAAGCATCTACAAAGGAGCTTCTGTCCATCCCAAACAATGACTGGCCTGTGTCTGGACAAAAAATTGTCACCTAATCAAATCTGACATACTCAGTCCAAACGTCTGGACTGACTGACACCCCCAAGACCTAGCTCATATGTAGGATAGATATGAGACGCTTGAATGTGTTCATTACATCAGACTTAATGGCAGGGGCCCGGGCCAAATCTCTTAAAAGACGTCCTCGTCCTTGCCCGACCTATCACGTTTCTCTTCTCTTTTCTCCCTTGTCCGCATAGCTGCCACTGTAGCTCTATCGCCATCGTTGTTCCATCGTCGTCCTCAACCCACAACACCTCTTTCCCTGTCCATCCTCCACATTTGTTGTCGGCAATGGTGAGTCTTCGTTTTTGGCCTGATTAGTGGCATGGTGGCTCATCTTTATGCTCTTCTTTCTCTGTTCTGTTTTCTTACTATTCTAATAGTTTCATCTCAAAACTTTTCCTTAATAATTGGGATATGGGTCTTCAACGTGTGCTCTCTCCTGAAGAGTTGGAGAACTGGCACTGTCTTGCTACCATCTCTCCCACGCTCTCAGAGTCGGCAGATTCGGTGATCCAGCCTCATACTGCTTCTAGTTGTTTTATAGTTAAATCTCTTTATTCCAGATTGATAGAGGGTTCTGCTACCACCAAGTTCAGAAATGTGTGGCGTCCTAGAGTTCCTCTCAAAATTAAAACCTTCATGTGGCAAGCTATTTGTGCTCGTCTGTTAGCGGTGGGCCAAATTCGTAAGTGTAATGGCCCTGATTTTGATCTTTGTGTTTTGTGTGATGCTCCGGCGGACTCCTCAATGTGACTTAGCCATCATGTTCTGGTGTTGCGTTTGGTCGTATGTGACATGGGAGCCCACTTCTTTCAATGAACACCGATTGCTGACTAGGTCTTTGTTGAGGCAAATTAGGGAGTAAATTAGGCGTTTATTTTGGTTCGATTTTTTTACTACATGTTGGGTCTTATGGACTACTGGAAACAAGTTTACTGTCTGTTCAAAACTTCAAATCATTATTCTTTCTACAGCAATGGAAATCAGTGACCAAGGAGGGTGACCTAGAGGATACGGAGCTGCTGATCTGGCGCGTTCGTGCCATGGCGTTCTCTCTTTCTCAGCAGGATCTAGCTTCTCCGACCTAGGGTCTAGTTATGGCTTTCTCTTGGATGCTTCTTTTGTGCAGGGCATCTCATTGTGTTTTTGCTGCATGTGCGGTGTCTAAACTTGGTAACTAATGTGTGGTCCGGTGTTAAGACTGTTGGATGTACGGGTGAATTCTACATGTTGACCTTCTTCATCAAGTCAAGTGTATGCCTTTTCTCTAAAAAAACAGTATTCACGTTTTTATTGTTATATCTATACATTATTTGGAGGATTAAAGTTCACATGATCATACACAAACTCCGAGACCAAAATATACACGTGCATGATCAAGTTCAAAGCAACCAGAAAGGCACGCCAGAACTCTTGCGAGAACGATTACAACCACGATACGAGTTCTACATGACATCGCTGGAAGGAACGAGCAACAAAACTGCCGCTGCAAACTTACATATACCAGACGGAAAATACTACAGTACTAGCAAAGGATGGCAAAGATGCCCGCGTGGCTTCAGAAATAGGGGAAGCGCGCCATCATGGCCGGCGGCGAGCTGGACTCCTTGCAGAGGGAGTCGAGCTTCCACCCGGGCAGGGAGACGGCGCCGGGGCGCTCCCTGCTGGCCGGGGAAGGCGAGCCCGGGCTGATGGGCTCCTTGCTCGCCGCCTTCACCGCCTCGACGGCGCCACCGCCACCGCCACCGCCCGCCGCCGGCCTAGGCGCCGGGACGATGGTTATCTCCGGCGTCCGGCTGCTGCTCCCCTCCATCTCCTCGCTCCCTATGCTGTAGATGAACCTGGAGGATTTTGTTTCTGCGTTGGAAGTGTAGAACTGGTCTGCTGCACTACTGCCTTCAGTGCGATCTGCTTGCCTTGCCTTGCCTTGCCTTTATGCCATTTTTATTGAGAGGCAGAGATGGCGATGTTTTTTTTTCTCTAACAAACAACTGATTTAGTTGTCTTCTTTATTGTCGGGAGAGGATAAGATCAAGACGTAGTCGGATATGATCTATCACGCCATCGTCGTCATCCGACTTGGAATTATTTCTCGAGACATTGATGAGCGGATAGTGCACGTCGACAAAGACCAGTGGCCTCACCTGCGTGGTTGGTTCAACCTACCGCCTTTCCGTGGTTATCTTGTGAATTTTGTTTTCATGAATGCACGCCGTAATTGTTCACAAAATATCTTCCCTATGATATTTTTGTCAGAATTCCAGTTCCATGGTATATGCTCTGATTCTCAGGTTTCACAGAATTGTCGGCAGAACATCATTCGTAGTCACGGGAAAATGAAATGGACACCAAAAATTTCACTATCATGGCCCCTACTCTACTCCAGTTTCTTCTGTTAAAGCCTAAACATGAGCAACAAGTTACAGGTACGATTCACCTTGACATGAATCTACAATCTACGTAGTCCACTAAAGGCCAACCAAATAAAGATCAGAACACATGCAGCGAACACTGCCCCTTCAACTATCAAAAACATACAGTGAGCACTTGAACAGCAGGATCCGACAACTGTCTGTCATAAGCCGAAAAGATCGTTGGTGCCAAAGATGGATCCACCAAACTGCCTGGTGTTCAAGTCCCCACCATCCAGGGCCGACGGGAACCTGTCGAGCCACTGGGTCAAGCTCGGACCGTCCGAATCCTCCACCCACGGCGAGGTCATGTCGATGTCGTCCAACGCGATCGGATCGCCCTCCCCTTTCTTCTTCGCCGTCGTTTTCGAGTCGGAGTGGAGCGTGAGATTGTAGTGCACATAGGCTTGGTCGGCCAGCGCCTCCTTGTTCAACTTGTTGCGCTTCTCGGAGTGGCTCTGGAGGATGATGGTCCAGTCCCTTTGGAAGGTCAGGGTGCTGCAGACCTGGCTCACTATTCTGACGGCACAGTGTTGTAATGCTGGCGCTGAATCGCCATATTGTTCCCACCACATCCCTGAGAAGCAAAAAGGTCATTGGAATAAATCCAGATTAAGGGAAATGGAACAGAGCGTCGTGATTGTGCATGGAAGATAGATAAGATGACTTTGCACGCAACTTCAAGAAATATCACTAAACTGAAACTACGATTATGGAGTGCGACAAATAAGTCTCAATATATCTACTCCCTCCGTTCCAAATTACTCGTCGTGGTTTTTAGTTTTGAACTAAAAACCACGACGAGTAATTTGGAACGGAGGGAGTAGTGCTTAGAGGGGCTCAAAACACAGAAGCACTCAGGAAATATTTAAAGTACAAAATTTCAGTGCAAAAGGGAGAAACCTGGGGAGGTGTTGTTGCGGGCCTCTTTAGCAATGTTAGAGGCGAACATTCCTTGTGCCTTGCGGAAAGCATGCAGTTCCGAAGTGATACCCTGCCTTTGGTCTGGGACTGTAAGCACTTTATCCAGGACATGGTAGAACTCCTCCTTGATAGTAGTGAAAAATTTGACTTCTGGATTATACTGGATGCTTGGGTTCAGAAAAGCAGCTGCTGAATGAAGAGGCGAATGCAGCTCCACCAGCCATTTCTGCTCCACAATATCCAGAAATGTCTTGCATTTGCCTTCATCCATTATGTAGTATGTTCTAATAGAATCCATCACCTTTGTCATAGACTCGTATATATAACCAATGGCAGCCTTGCCTCCTGAGACATCCCTCATGACCCTCAGTAGAGGTTCTGAAACAGCCGCTATCTCTTCGACCGCTCGCCAAAACTCATCGTCACTGAGGATCTCAACGCAGGAAATACTTAGAGATCTATTTGCATATGGAGAAGATACATACTCAGAGCTGTGAAACATTTGCTTCAGCTTTGATCTGTGCTTCAACAGTGACTGCAGAGTGAGGAAATCTGAAACAGATTTTGTAATCCCTGAGCAAACAAGCTCCTGCCCTGCCATACACCTCCTCATAAGATCAAGAACCCAGTTGTTGTTGTAGACAAATCGTGTGATTGTTTGTGCTTGACATATGCATTGGTTAACCCAATCAATCTTAGAAAAGTCATCCAACATTGAGTTTACACAAAACGAAGTGCAGGGAGACCAGAAAATGGTGTTGTAGTTCTGCATGATGAGTTTATCAATATTGCCGTAGTTTATGTTCCTATCACTAATAATCTGAACAACATTATCTGGACCAACTTCCTGAATCACTTCATCAAAGAGCTCATACATCCCTCTGTGATTTTTTATGTGTGGAGAAGCATCTACTGTTTTGAGGAAGAATGTCCCTAGTGGAGAAGAGACAGAGAAGTTGATCAGGGCTTTCAATTTGTTGTCAGTCCACGAATCGGCTAATATAGTACAGCCTGTAGTCACCCAATCCTTTTTTATCTCTTGTGTTCTCTGCAAAACCTCTGACTTGAGCTTTTGAACCCATTTTGTTCTCAAAACATCAGCTGATGGCCCTTGGAATTCCTGCCCAACAAGTGTGTCCATCATATGCCTATATGAAATGGAGTCTGCAATACTATAATCCAACTTATTCTCAAAAAAGAATTCAGCAATGCACCGCTCCACTTCCAATCCTGAAGCCGGACGGGGCTTGGTGGCAGCACCAGATAGTCTAAGTACTGGAGCAGACATTTCCAGGCCAAGGAGCTGACTCGGCTCGAATGCAGGAATAATAGCAGGCGAAGTAGCCAGCCCTGGGGAGGAAGGCTGAGATGGAAGTTCCCGTGTTCTTTTTGGAAGCACCGACAGTTCAGCAACACGTTTCCTCTTGAGAAGCTCGAGCTCCCTGTGTGATTCCTTGGCTTCTATGAGAGCGATCACCTTTTCCCTGACATCATCCGTCACCCTGACGCAAGGATTGACGCCTTTGCTCGGAATTTGAGACAGATGAAACTTGAACCTGCTTATTCCGCCATTGATAACCTTCTGGCAGAATCTGCACCGGACCCTGTTCCCATCCAGCTTGTCGCCGTACTCCCAGCAGGCATCCTTCTCCCGCACTGAAGCAGTATATAGCAAATGATCACAAAACAGAAATGCAGCACACCAACGTTTGTAATCATAGGAAAGATTCAAGTTATAGATGGTGCAACTGAGAGAAGGAACAATACTTTATGGCGAAGCAGGAGGCTGGAGGCGACTTCAAGTTTATATCTGCAGGGGAATTAAAGGTATGAATTACTAAGGTCTGCTGCTTATGATGTGACTGAGTAATCTGGGTAACTAGGAACTGGGTGTATTGCAAGTAGAAGCTCAAAAAGCAAAAGACGACCGAGTCAATTGAACTGTTGGAACCAGGACATCTCAGTGTTTATGTAAGTATGTGTATACAGTGCAACACAACCAATTCAGTGTTGCATCTTCATTCATTAACATCGCCGCATAGCCAATGCGGAAAAAATGTTTTGTATACCCATCAGCAAAGTCACTAGTGCCTGAAAGTTTGAGAATATATACATGCCACAATCATGACTTTCATGTTATCTCATATATAGAGTGATTGCACAAGACGTACAGGGAATTAATTCCAGTTACAATTTTTCTCCATAATGGCCTGATGTCGCTAATTACGCAGGAGCTAAATATGGGAAGGGATAACAGAATATCCTAACACTCCCCCATAGACACAATGGAAGATTTTCAGATGTTGAGGCTGGACCGAAAGTCCGAGAACAAGGGGGGCAGCCATCCATTGGTGAATATGTTGGTGAACTGTCAGGAGGAAGGCATGTGAAGCGCACGAATGTGTCCAAGGGCAACGCAATCGCGGACGAAGTGGTTTTTGACCGAGAGCTGAAACCAAGAACCTAGCCGTCGTCAACGCCATTGCCGAAGCCAACTGGCTTCATCAACTCATCTCAGAACTGCATCACCACCTACCCCGGGGCCGTTGTCATCTTTTGCAACAACTTAAGCATGGTCCGAACCCGGTTCAGCATCAGCAACCGTTCCTGAACCGGGTTCATCGACATGTAGACCGCACTGACATTGTCGCTAAAGATGACAGTGACCCGGGGTAGGGGCATAACAGTGTTGTACTACCTCCGTCCGGGTTTACAAGTCCCTTTCGTATTTTGTGCCAAATTTTGACCATGGATTTAACTAGCAAAATTTAAGTTGAATATTATAAAATTTATATCACTAAATTCGTATTCGGAATAAGTTACGAATGATATTATTTTTACTACATAAAACTTATATTTTATTAACTAAATTTACAATCAAAATTTGACACAAAATACGAGGTGGGGCTAATAACCCCGAAGGTAGTACAACATTTGGGCATTTGACAAGCTACTACTACTATACTTCTTGAATCCAGCCCAATCCAAGAAATGAGACTCCGGTAACGCTCTCAGGTCTGATGGTCGTATGTATGGCTGCTCTGGCAATTCATCAGCCAGAGTATCAGCGGCAGAAATGGAAACAAAGTCGATTCCTTTGATTTCTTTACCATTTGTTCCCTCGGACCAACCCAAACTCCCAGAACAGTTCGAGTTTCTACTACTTCAAAAGGGTTATGCTAATTTCTTTTCACTGCGGATCGGCGAAATAATCGCTCCGACTTGCGAGGAATAATCTACTTGAGGAATAAAGCGAGATCCGAGTTCTTCAAGCTTGCTTGTGTAGATCGCGGAAGGGGACGGGGGGGCTGCTAACCTGAGCTTCGTGGAGCGATTTAGCTTGGGGTATTTCTCCTCTCTTCTCCCCGATTTATCGTCTCCTGGTCGGGAGGCTCGGCCGCCGCCGCGTCGCGAGCGGAGCCGTGCTGCAGTGGGGGAGAAGAGCGTGCGAGATGTCTACGCTTGGGGAAGGCGGGGATGCCGTGGGCTGCGGGTACGCAACGCGAGATACCACGATATGGGTCCATAATAAGAGAGGAAAAAAGACACCACGAGATGGACTGGCCCGTCTCGTCCCCGTGTGCTATGGAGCTCGAACTGAGGGCCTGTTTTTATCACCTGACATACCTTTCCACACCAATCAACATCATGCAGGTGGTGGGGCCCACGTAAAAAGGGATGACTTATAAGTTTTAAGTTGGGGTGGAGCAACTTACGACTTATAAGTTGGGGTGACTTATAAGTCGGGTCAGTTTGGCAAAATAAGTCACTTTTTTCACTTTTCGATTTATAAGTTGGTGACTTATTTGGAATCAAACAGGCCCTGAGTAACCCAAACGTACAAGTGCTTTATTGCACATCTAAATCGAGCATGAAAAATACTCACACGATTTTTTATGTAAAATCAATGATAGTGAATTTAGATGTGCAATACTTATGGCAGTGCTTTAGCAAAACTGAATCTAAAACGCCCGCAAACCATATAAATCGATATGTCCGAATGTTTTTTCCTATTCATCATGGTGCCGTAAATGAATGGCTACGCGTCTGGGTGTATAAATTTCCGCAAATTGGATACGGATAGGGGATGTTTGCGAGAGTCCGGATCTCCATCACATAGGACTCTGACGATCCTGGCCCGCCCAAAACCCTTTCCGAAGCCCGCGCATTGGCTATGCCCGCACTGTTTCGTGCCAAAGCCCGCACATTCCCACCCTTTCCATTTGACCGTCACCATCATCTACCCACATTCCAGCCCTTTTCACCACCCACCGCCACATGGATCCATTTGTATTGTTACCGGAGACGGAGAGGGAGGATCCAATGGTGGCGGCCGCTCGGAAGATCAACTCGGCGACTCGCAATGCGCTCCATGGGCAAGGAGAAAGCGGCTTTGGAGCCAGCCATTGATACATCTCTGACTTATCTATAATTTTTGATTGTTTTCTATTATTACATTATCAATTTTGTATGTTTTATATGCAATGTTATATCATTTTTGGGAACTAACTATTAACCGAGAGCCTAGTGTGAGTTGTTGTGTTCTGCATGTTTTTGGTTTTACAGAAAATCCCTACCAAACAGAGTCCAAACATGAGAAAAAAATTGACGCTTTTTTTTGGAACAGGAGGGACCCTAGAAGCTTCGGGGGAGGACCAGAAGCCAGCCGAGGAGACGACAAGACAACAGGGCGCGCCCAGGGGGTAAGCGCGCCTTGATGTCTTGTGGGCCCATCGTCGCTCCGTCTGACCTAATTCCGGTGCTATAAATTCTCAAATATTGCAAAAAAAAACCCCAAAGCGAGACCTGAAACAATTATTCAGCCGCCGCAAGCCTCTATTCTTCTGCGATCCCATCTGGAGGTCTCCGTCGGTACTCTGCAAGAGGGGGAATCGATCACGGAGGGTTTCTACATCAACCTTGTTGCACCTTCAATGATGTGTGAGTAGTTCCCCACAGGATCTATGGGTCCATAGCAGTAGCTAGATGGCTCTTCTCTCTCTCTCTCTCTCTCTCTCTCTCTCTGATCTTTAATACAATGTTCTCTTCGGAGATCGATTTGATGTAATCTTTTTGCAGTGCGTTTGTTGGGATCTAATGAATTGTGGGTTTATGATCAGATTGTTCATTAAAAGTAACTGAGTTATTTCTGAACTTTATTATGTGTGATTGTTATAGCTTTGTATTTCTCTCCAATCTATCTATTTGGTTTGGCCAACTAAATTGATTTATCTTCGGTGGGAGATGTGTTTTGTGGTAGTTTAAATCTGGCGGTGTCCTCACTCTATGAAAGGAGGGATAACGAGGCATGTATTGTATTGTTGCTACTAAGGATAAAATGACGGGTTTGATCATATTGATTGGTTTTATTTTGTCTACCTTATGTCATCTTGCTTCATGCATTACTCTGTTTGTCATGAACTTAATACCTAGAGAGGCAAGCATAAAAGCGCTCTCGAAGTGGAGTAATAGTAGTATCGTTTCGGTCTACTTGTTACAGATGTAATGCCTATGTACTTATCATGCCATGAATAACATCATAACTATGCACTATTCTATCAATTTCCCAACGGTAATTTGTGTACCCATGCTACTTGTGAGCAACGTTGGGATTTCCCCCGAAGAGGAAAGGTGAAGCAATATAGTAGAGGATAGTATTTTCCTCAGTAGAGAACCAAGGTTATTGAACCAATAGGAGATCCATGCAAACAACCGTCGACAGTACCTACATACATAAGAGCAAGTACTTGCACCCAATATGAGCAAGAGGGTTGTCAATCCCCTTGTGCTCTTCAAGTGCAAGGATCAAATCTGATAGTAGGTGATAGAAAAATTGCAAAGTAAAATAAAAGTAAATAAATTACAACAAGGTATTTTTGTTTTTTGTAATATGAATAAAATAGACCCGGGGACATAGTTTTCACTACAGGCATCTCTCTCATAAAAATTGCATATGGTGGGTAAACAAATTACTGTTGGGCAACTTATAGAAAATCACATAGTTATGACGTTATTCATGGCATGATCATGCACATAGGCATTACGTCCGTGACAAGTAGACCGACTCCTGCCTACATCTACTACTATTACCGCACCAATCGACCGCCATTGAGCATCTATGATATTAAGTCCATGACAAACAGAGTAATGCCTTTAAGCAAGATGACATAATGTAGACAAGTAAAACCAAGCAATATGATTAAACCCCATTGTTTTCCCCGTAGTATCAACAATACAAATATGTGGCTCGCTACCCCTTCTGTCACTAGGTGAGGACAGGCAAGATTGAACCTACTACTATGCACCACTAACACTGAAGATCTACTCATCAACTTGGCCAAAGAAAACTCATAGATCAGACAGCATTACATAGCTATAATAATCACACATAATAAAGTTTAGCAGGGAGGTACCAAAGTAATCCAGGAGTGGATCACTGGACAGCGGTCAAGAATATCCTGAAATACCTGAAAAGGACTAAGGATATGTTTCTCGTATATGGAGGTGACAAAGAGATCGTCATAAACGGTTACGTCGATGCAAGCTTTAACACTGATCTGGATGAATCTAAGTCACAAACCAGATACATGTTTTTATTAAATGGTGGAGCTGTCAGTTGGTGCGGTTCCAAGCAGAGTGTCGTGGCGGGATCAACGTGTGAAGCAGAATACATAGCTGCTTCGGAAGCAGCAAATGAAGGAGTTCATATCCGATCTAGGTGTCATACCTAGTGCATCGGGTCCAATGAAAATCTTTTATGACAATACTGGTGCAATTGCCTTGGCAAAGGAATCCAGATTTCACAAGAGAACCAAGCACATCAAGATGCACTTCAATTCCATCCGCGATCAAGTCAAGGAGGGAGACATAGAGATTTGCAAGATACATACGGATCTGAATGTAGCAGACCCGTTGACTAAGCCTCTCTCATGAGCATAACATGATCAGCACCAAGACTCCATGGGTGTTAGAATCATTACTGCGCAATCTAGATTATTGACTCTAGTGCAAGTGGGAAACTGAATGAAATATGCCCTAGAGGCAATAATAAAGTTGTTTATATTTCCTTATATCATGATAAATGTTTATTATTCATGCTAGAATTGTACTAACCAGAAACTTAGTACATGTGTGAATACATAGACAAACAGAGTGTCACTAGTATGCCCCTACTTGACTAGCTCGTTGAATAAATGATGGTTATGTTTCCTAACCATAGACATGAGTTGTCATTTGATTAACGGGATCACATCATTAGAGAATGATGTGATTGACTTGACCCATTCCTTTAGCTTAGCATTTGATCATTTAGTATATTGCTATTGCTTTCTTCATGACTTATACATGTTCCTATGACTATGAGATTATGCAACTCCCGAATACCGGAGCAACACTTTGTGTGCTACCAAACGTCACAACGTAACTGCGTGATCATAAAGGTGCTCTACAGGTGTATCTGATGGTACTTGTTGAGTTGGCATAGATCGAGATTAGGATTTGTCATTCCGATTGTCGGAGAGGTTTCTCTGGGCCCTCTCGGTAATGCACATCACTATAAGCCTTGCAAGCAATGTGACTAATGAGTTAGTTGCGGGATGATGCATTATAGAACGAGTAAAGAGACTTGCCGGTAACGAGATTGAACTAGGTATTGAGATACCGACGATCGAATCTCGGGCAAGTAACATACCGATGACAAAGGGAACAACGTATGTTGTTATGCAGTTTGACCGATAAAGATCTTCGTAGAGTATGTAGGAACCAATATGAGCATCCAGGTTCCGCTATTGGTTATTGACCGGAGATGAGTGTCGGTCATGTCTACATAGTTCTCGAACCCGTAGGGTCCGCACGCTTAACGTTCGATGACGATCAGTATTATGAGTTTATCTGTTTTGATGTATCGAAGGTAGTTCGTAGTCCTAGATATGATCACAGACATGAAGAGGAGTCTTGAAATGGTCGAGACATAAAGATCGATATATTGGACGGCTATATCCGGACATCGGAAGTGTTCTGGGTGATTTCGGAGAAAACCAGAGTGCCAGAGGGGTTACCGGAACCCCCCGGGGAAGTATTGGGCCTTAGTGGGCCTTAGGGGAGAGAGAGGGCAGCAACCCAGGAGATGACGCCCCCCCCAAGGGGAGTTTGAATAGAACTAGGGGAGGGGGCGCGGCCCCTCTTTCCCTCTCCCTCTCCCTCTCTTTCCTTCCGCCTTTCCCCTTCCTAGTAGGACTAGGAAAGGATGAATCCTCCTCCTACTAGGAGGAGGATTCCTCCTCTCCTTGGGCGCCACTAGGGCCGGCCGGCCTCCCCCCTTGCTCCTTTATATACGGGGGCAGGGGGCACCCTAGAACACACAAGTTGATTATTCCAAGCCGTGTGTGGTGCCCCCTCCACCATATTCCACTCGGTCATATCGTTGCAGTGTTTAGGCGAAACCCTGCGCCGGTAACTTCATCATC
This sequence comes from Triticum monococcum, assembly GCA_034509565.1. NCBI lineage: Eukaryota > Viridiplantae > Streptophyta > Magnoliopsida > Poales > Poaceae > Triticum > Triticum monococcum. The sequence continues at coordinate 151,280,219 of CM067843.1, read as the reverse complement.
ACCGTCATCACGCCGTCGTGCTGACGAAGCTCTCCCTTGAAGCTCTACTAGATCGTGAGTTCGTGGGACGTCACCGAGCCAAACTTGTGCAGATCGCGGAGGTGCCGTACGCCCGGTACTAGGATCGGTCGATCGTGAAGACGTATGACTACATCAACAAGTTTATGCGTAGATGTTATATGCACGAGTAGAACACAAAGGAGTTGTGGGCGTGTGTATATACATATTGCTTGCCGTCACTAGTTGATTCTTGATTCAACGGTATTGTTGGATGAAGCGGCCAGCCCGACATTACGCGTACGCTTACGCGAAACTGGTTCAACCGACGTGCTTCGCACACAGGTGGCTGGTGGGTGTCAGTTTCTCCAACTTTAGTTGAATCGGATTCAATGAATAGGGTTCTTTCTGAAGATCAAAAAGCAACCACTATACCGCGTTGTGGTTTTTGATGCGTAGGTAAGAACGGTTCTTGCTCAGCCCATAGCAGCCACGTAAAACTTGCAACAACAAAGTAGAGGACATCTAACTTGTTTTTGCAGGGCATGTTGTGATGTGATATGGTCAAGACATGATGCTAAATTTTATTGTATGAGATGATCATGTTTTGTAACAGAGTTATTGGCAACTGGTAGGAGCCATATGGTTGTCGCTTTATCGTATGAAATGCAATCGCCATGTAATTGCTTTACTTAATCACTAAGCGGAAGCGATAGTCGTAGAAGCAATAGTTGGCGAGACGACAACGATGCTACGATGGAGATCAAGGTGTCACGCACTGACGATGGTGATCATGACGGTGCTTTGGAGATGGAGATCAAAGGCACAAGATGATGATGGCCATATCATATATCACTTATATTGATTGCATGTGATGTTTATCCTTTATGCATCTTATTTTGCTTAGATCGACGATAGCATTATAAGATGATCTCTCACTAAATTTCAAGTTACAAGTGTTCTCCCTGAGTATGCACCATTGCGAAAGTTCATCGTGCCGAGACACCACATGATGATCGGGTGTGATAAGCTCTACGTTCACATGCAATGGGTGCAAGCCAGTTTTGCACATGTAGAATACTCGGGTTAAACTTGACGAGCCTAGCATATGCAGATATGGCCTCGGAACATTGAGACTGAAAGGTCGAGCATGAATCATATAGTAGATATGATCAACATAGCGATGTTCACCATTGAAAACTACTCCATCTCACGTGATGATCGGACATGGTTTAGTTGATATGGATCACGTGATCACTCAGATGATTAGAGGGATGTCTATCTAAGTGGGAGTTCTAAGTAATTTGATTAATTGAACTTTAATTTATTATGAACTTATTACCTGATAGTATTTTGCATGTCTATGTTGTTGTAGATAGATGGCCCGTGTTGTTGTTCCGTTGAATTTTAATGTGTTCCTAGAGAAAGCTAAGTTGAAAGATGATGGTAGCAACTACACGGACTGGGTCTGTAACTTGAGGATTATCCTCATTGTTACACAGAAGAATTATGTCCTGGAAGCACCGCTAGGTGCCAAACCTTCTGCAGGAGCAACGCCAGATGTTATGAACGTCTGGCAGAGCAAAGCTGATGACTACTCAATAGTTCAGTGTGCCATCCTTTATGGCTTAGAACCGGGACTTCAACAGCGTTTTGAATGTCATGGAGCATATGAGATGTTCCAAGAGTTGAAGTTAATATTTCAAGCAAATGCCCGGATTGAGAGATATGAAGTCTCCAATAAGTTCTATAGCTGCAAGATGGAGGAGAATAGTTCTGTCAGTGAACATATACTCAAAATGTCTGGGTATAACAATCACTTGATTCAACTAGGAGTTAATCTTCCGGATGATAGTGTCATTGACAGAATTCTTCAATCACTGCTACCAAGCTACAAAAGCTTCGTGATGAACTATAACATGCAAGGGATGGATAAGACAATTCCCGAGCTCTTCGCAATGCTAAAGGCCGCGGAGGTAGAAATCGAGAAGGAGCATCAAGTGTTGATGGTCAACAAGACCACTAGTTTCAAGAAAAAGGGTAAAGGGAAGAACGGGAACTTCAAGAAGAATGGCAAGCAAGTTGCTGCTCAAGTGAAGAAACCCAAGTCTGGACCTAAGCCTGAGACTGAGTGCTTCTACTGCAAAGGGACTGGTCACTTGAAGCGGATCTGCCCCAAGTATTTGGTGGATAAGAAGGATGGCAAGGTGAACAAAGGTATATGTGATATACATGTTATTGATGTGTATGTTACTAATGCTCGCAATAGTGCCTGGGTATTTGATACTGGTTCTGTTGCTAATATTTGCGACTCAAAACAGGGACTATGGATTAAGCGAATATTAGCTAAGGACGAGGTGGCGATGCGCGTGGGAAATGGTCCCAAAGTCGATGTGATCGCAGTCGGCACGCTACCTCTACATCTACCTTCGGGATTAGTTTTAGACCTGAATAATTGTTATTGGTGCCATCATTGAGCATGAACATTATATCTGGATCTTGTTTGATGCAAGATGGTTATTCATTTAAATCAGAGAATAATGGTTGTTCTATTTATATGAGTAATATCTTTTATGGTCATGCACCCTTGAAGAGTGGTCTATTTATATTAAATCTTGATAGTAGTGATACACATATTCATAATATTGAATCCAAAAGATGCAGAGTTGATAATGATAGTGCAACTTATTTGTGGCACTACCGTTTGGGTCATATTGGTGTAAAACGCATGAAGAAACTCCATTACGATGGACTTTTGGAAACACTTGATTATGCATCATTTGGTACTTGCGAACCATGCCTAATGGGCAAGATGACTAAAACCCCGTTCTCCGGAACAATGGAGCGAGCAACAGATTTGTTGGAAATCATACATACTGATGTATGTGGTCCAATGAATGTTGAGGCTCGCAGCGGGTATCATTATTTTCTCACCTTCATAGATGATTTGAGCAGATATGGGTATATCTACTTAATGAAACAGAAGTCTGAAACATTTGAAAAGTTCAAAGAATTTCAAAGTGAAGTGGAAAATCATCATAACAAGAAAATAAAGTTTCTACGATCTGATCATGGAGGAGAATATTTGAGTTACGAGTTTGGTCTTCATTTGAAACAATGTGGAATAGTTTCACAACTCGCGCCACCTGGAACACCACAGCATAATGGTGTGTCTGAACGTCGTAATCTTACTTTACTAGATATGGTGCGATCTATGATGTCTCTTACTGATTTACCGCTATCGTTTTGGGGTTATGCTTTCGAGACAGCTGCATTCATGTTAAATAGGGCACCATCGAAATCTGTTGAGACGACTCCTTATGAACTATGGTTTGGCAAGAAACCAAAGTTGTCGTTTCTTAAAGTTTGGGGTTGCGGTGCTTATGGGAAGAAAATTCAACCTGATAAGCTCGAACCCAAATCGGAGAAATGTGTATTCATAGGATACCCAAAGGAGACTATTGGGTACACCTTCTATCACAGATCCGAAGGCAAGATATTCGTTGCTAAGAATGGATCCATTCTAGAGAAGGAGTTTCTCTCGAAAGAAGTGAGTGTGAGGAAAGTAGAACTTGATGAGGTAACTGTACCTGTTCCCTTATTGGAAAGTAGTTCATCACAGAAATCTGTTCCTGTGAGTCCTACACCAATTAGTGAAGAAGCTAATGATAATGATCATGTAACTTCAGATAAAGTTACTGCTGAACCTCGTAGGTCAACCAAAGTAAGATCTGCACCAGAGTGGTATGGTAATCCTGTTCTGGAGGTCATGTTACTTGACCATGATGAACCTACGAACTATGAGGAAGCGATGATGAGCCCAGATTCCGCAAAATGGCTTGAGGCCATGAAATCTGAGATGGGATCCATGTATGAGAACAAAGTGTGGACTTTGGTTGACTTGCCCGATGATTGGCAAGCCATCGAGAATAAATGGATCTTCAAGAAGAAGACAGACATTGATGGTAATGTTACTGTCTACAAAGCTCGACTTGTTGTGAAAGGTTTTCGACAAGTTCAAGGAGTTGACTACGATGAGACTTTCTCACCCATAGCGATGCTTAAATCCGTCCGAATCATGTTAGCAGTTGCTGCATTTTATGATTATGAAATTTGGAAAATGGATGTAAAGACTGCATTCCTGAATGGATTTATGGAAGAAGAATTGTATATGATGCAACCTGAAGGTTTTATCAGTCCAAAGGATGCTAACAAAGTATGCAAACTCCAATGATCCATTTATGGGCTAGTGCAAGCATCTCGGAGTTGGAATAAACATTTTGATAATGTGATCAAAGCATATGGTTTTATACAGACTTTTGGAGAAGCCTGTATTTACAAGAAAGTGAGTGGGAGCTCTCTAGCATTTCTAATATTATATGTGGACGACATATTGTTGATTGGGAATGATATAGAATTCTGGATAGCATAAAAGGATACTTGAATAAAAGATTTTCAATGAAAGACCTCGGTGAAGCTGCTTATATATTAGGCATCAAGATCTATAGAGATAGATCAAGACACTTAATTGGACTTTCACATATCACATACCTTGATAAAGTTTTGAAGAAGTTCAAAATGGATCAAGCAAAGAAAGGGTTCTTGCCTGTGTTACAAGGTGTAAAGTTGAGTCAGACTCAATGCCCGACCAATGCAGAAGATAGAGAGAAAATGAAAGGTGTTCCCTATGCTTCAGCCATAGGCTCTATCATGTATGCAATGCTATGTACCAGACCTGATGTGTGCCATGCTATCAGTTTAGCAGGGAGGTACCGAAGTAATCCAGCAGTGGATCACTGGACAACGGTCAAGAATATCCTGAAATACCTGAAAAGGACTAAGGATATGTTTCTCGTATATGGAGGTGACAAAGAGCTCGTCGTAAATGGTTACGTCGATGCAAGCTTTGACACTGATCCGGATGACTCTAAGTCACAAACCGGATATGTTATTTTATTAAATGGTGGAGCTGTTAGTTGGTGCAGTTCCAAGCAGAGCGTCATGGTGGGATCTACGTGTGAAGCAGAATACATAGCTGCTTCGGAAGCAGCAAATGAAGGAGTCTGGATGAAGGAGTTCATATCTGATCTAGGTGTCATACCTAGTCCATCGGGCCCAATGAAAATCTTTTGTGACAATACTGGTGCAATTGCCTTGGGAAAGGAATCCAGATTTCACAAGAGAACCAAGCACATCAAGAGACACTTCAATTCCATCCGCGATCAAGTCAAGGAGGGAGACATAGAGATTTGCAAGATACATATGAATCTGAATGTAGCAGACCCGTTGACTAAGCCTCTCTCACGAGCAAAACATGATCAGCACCAAGACTCCATGGGTGTTAGAATCATTATTGTGTAATCTAGATGATTGACTCTAGTGCAAATGGGAGACTAAAGGAAATATGACCTAGAGGCAATAAGAAAGTTGTTTATATTTCCTTATATCATGATAAATGTTTATTATTCATGCTAGAATTGTACTAACCGGAAACTTAGTACATGTGTGAATACATAGACAAACAGAGTGTCACTAGTATGCCTCTACTTGACTAGCTCGTTGAATAAATGATGGTTATGTTTCCTAACCATAGACATGAGTTGTCATTTGATTAACGGGATCACATCATTAGAGAATGATGTGATTGACTTGACCCATTCCATTAGCTTAGCATTTGATCATTTATTATATTGCTATTGCTTTCTTCATGACTTATACATGTTCCTATGACTATGAGATTATGCAACTCCCGAATACCGGAGGAACACTTTGTGTGCTACCAAACGTCACAACGTAACTGGGTGATCATAAAGGTGCTGTACAGGTGTCTCCGATGGTACGTGTTGAGTTGGCATAGTTCGAGATTAGGATTTGTCACTCCGATTGTCGGAGAGGTATCTTTGGGCCCTCTCGGTAATGCACATCACTATAAAGCCTTGCAAGCAATGTGACTAATGAGTTAGTTGCGGGATGATGCATTACGGAACGAGTAAAGATACTTGCCGGTAACGAGATTGAACTAGGTATTGAGATACCGACGATCGAATCTGGGGCAAGTAACGTACCGATGACAAATGGAACAACATATGTTATTATGCGGTTTGACTGATAAAGATCTTCATATAATATGTAGGAACCAATATGAGCATCTAGGTTCCGCTATTCGTTGTTGACCGGATATGAGTCTCGGTCATGTATACATAGTTCTTGAACCCGTAGGGTCCGCACGCTTAAACGTTCGATGACGATTAGTATTATGAGTTTATGTGTTTTGATGTACCGAAGGTAGTTTGGAGTCCCGGATATGATCACGGACATTATGAGGAGTATCGAAATGGTAGAGACATAAAGATCGATATATTGGACGGCTATATTCGCACATCGGAAGTGTTCTGGGTGATTTTGGAGAAAATCGGAGTGCCGGAGGGGTTACCGGAACCCCCCAGGGAAGTATTGGGCCTTAGTGGGCCTTAGGGGAGAGAGAGGGCAGCAGCCCAGGAGGTGGCTCCCCCCAAGGAGAGTCCGAATATGACTAGGGGTGGGGGCGCGGCCCCTTTTTCCCTCTCCCTCTCCCTCTCTTTCCTTCCCCCTTCCTAGTAGGGCTAGTAAATGATGAATCATACTCCTACTAGGAGGAGGATTCCTCCTCTCCTTGGGCGCCACTAGGGCCGGCCGGCCTTCCCCCTTGCTCCTTTATATACGGGGGCAGGGGGCACCCTAGAACACACAAGTTGATTGTTCCAAGCCGTGTGCGGTGCCCCCCTCCACCATATTCGACCTCGGTCATATCGTTGCAGTGTTTAGGTGAAACCCTGCACCGGTAACTTCATCATCACTATCATCACGCCGTCGTGCTAACGAAGCTCTCCCTCGAAGCTCTACTAGATCGTGAGTTCATGGGACGTCACCGAGCCGAACGTGTGCAGATCGCGGAGGTGCCGTACGTTCGGTACTAGGATCGGTCAATCGTGAAGACGTACGACTACATCAACTGCGTTGTCATAACGCTTCCGCTTATGGTCTACGAGGGTACGTGGACAACACTCTCCCCTCTCGTTGCTATGCATCACCATGATCTTGCGTGTGCGTTGTAATTTTTTTGAAATTACTATGTTTCCCAGCAGTGGCATCCGAGCCAGGTTTATGCGTAGATGTTATATGCACGAGTAGAACACAAAGGAGTTGTGGGCATGGGTATATACATATTGCTTGCCGTCACTAGTTGATTCTTGATTCAACGGTATTGTTGGATGAAGCGGCCCAGACTAACATTATGAGTACGCCTATGCGAGACTAGTTCTACCGACGTGCTTCGCACACAGGTGGCTGGTGGGTGACAGTTCCTCCAACTTTAGTTGAATCGGATTCAATGAACAGGGTTCTTTCTGAAGATCAAAAAGCAATCACTATATCACGTTGTGGTTTTTGATGCGTAGGTAAGAACGGTTCTTGCTCAGCCCGTAGCAGCCACGTAAAAATTGGAACAGCAAAGTAGAGGACGTCTAACTTGCTTTTGCATGGCATGTTGTGATGTGATATGGTCAAGACATGATGCTAAATTTTATTGTATGAGATGATCATATTTTGTAACAGAGTTATCGGCAACTGGTAGGAGCCATATGGTTGTCGCTTTATTGTATGAAATGCAATCGCCATGTAATTGCTTTACTTTATCACTAAGCAGTAGCGCTAGTTGTAGAAGCAATAGTTGGCGAGACGATAACGATGCTATGATGGAGATCAAGGTGTCACGGCGGTGACGATGGTGATCATGACGGTGCTTTGGAGATGGAGATCAAAGGCACAAGATGATGATGGCCATATCAGATCACTTATATTGATTGCATGTGATGTTTATCCTTTATGCATCTTATTTTGCTTAGATCGATGGTAGCATTATAAGATGATCTCTCACTAAATTTCAAGGTACAAGTGTTCTCCCTGAGTATGCACCATTGCGAAAGTTCGTCGTGCCGAGACACCACGTGATGATCGGGTGTGATAAGCTCTACGTTCACAAACAATGGGTGCAAGCCAGTTTTGCACATGCAGAATACTCGGGTTAAACTTGACGAGCCTAGCATATGCAGATATGGCCTTGGAACACCGAGACCGAAAGATCGAGCATGAATCATATAGTTGATATGATCAACATAGTGATGTTCACCATTGAAAACTACTCCATCTCACGTGATGATCGGACATGGTTTAGTTGATATGGATCACGTGATCAATTAGATGATTGGAGGGATGTCTATCTAAGTGGGAGTTCTTAAGTAATTAGATTAATTGAACTTTAATTTATCATGAACTTAGTACTTGATAGTATTTTGCATGTCTATGTTGTTGTAGATAGATGGCCCATGCTATTGTTCCATTGAATTTTAATGCATTCCTAGAGAAAGCTAAGTCGAAAGATGATGGTAGCAACTGCACGAACTGGGTCCCTAACTTGAGGATTGTCCTCATTGCTGCACAAAAGAAGTACGTCCTGGAAGCACCGCTAGGTGCCAAACCTGCTGCAGGAGCAACGCCAGATGTTATGAACGTCTGACAGAGCAAAGCCTATGACTACTCGATAGTTCAGTGTGCCATGCTTTACGGCTTAGAACCAGGACTTCGAGGACGTTTTGAACGTCATGGAGCATATGAGATGTTCCAGGAGTTGAAGTTAATATTTTAAGAAAATGCCCGGATCGAGAGATATGAAATCTCCAATAAGTTCTATAGCTGCAAGATGGAGGAGAATAGTTCTTTTAGTGAACATATACTCAAAATGTCCGGGTATAACAATCACTTGATTCAATTGGGAGTTAATCTTCTGGATGATAGTGTCATTGATAGAATTCTTCAATCACTGCCACCAAGCTACAAAAGCTTCGTGATGAACTATAACATGCAAGGGATGGATAAGACAATTCTCGAGCTATTCGCAATGCTAAAGGCTGCGGAGGTAGAAATCAAGAAGGAGCATCAAGTGTTGATGGTCAACAAGACCACCAGTTTCAAGGAAAAGGGTAAAGGGAAGAAGGGGAACTTCAAGAAGAATGGAAAGCAAGTTGCTGCTCAAGTGAAGAAACCCAAGTCTGGACCTAAGCCTGAGACTGAGTGCTTCTACTGCAAAGGGACTGGTCACTGGAAGCGGAACTGTCCCAAGTATTTGGTGGATAAGAAGGATGGCAAGGTGAACAAAGGTATATGTGATATACATGTTATGGATGTGTACCTTACTAATGCTTGCAGTAGTGCCTGGGTATTTGATACTGGTTTTGTTGCTAATATTTGCAACTTGAAATAGGGACTATGGATTAAGCAAAGATTAGCTAAGGACGAGGTGACGATGCGCGTGGGAAATGGTTCCAAAGTCGATGTGATCGCAGTCGGCACGCTACCTCTACATCTACCTTCAGGATTAGTTTTAGACCTGAGTAATTGTTATTTGGTGCCAGCGTTGAGCATGAACATTATATCTGGATCTTGTTTGATGCGAGACGGTTATTCATTTAAATCAGAGAACAATGGTTGTTCTATTTATATGAGTAATATCTTTTATGGTCATGCACCCTTGAAGAGTGGTCTGTTTATATTAAGTCTCGATAGCAGTGATACACATATTCATAATATTGAAGCCAAAAAATGCAGAGTTGATGATGATATTGCAACTTATTTGTGGCACTGCCGTTTGGGTCATATTGGTGTAAAACGCATGAAGAAACTCCATTCCGATGGACTTTTGGAATCACTTGATTATGAATCACTTGGTACTTGCGAACCATGCCTAATTGGCAAGATGACTAAAACTCCGTTCTTCGGAACAATGGAGCGAGCAATAGATTTGTTGGAAATCATACATACTGATGTATGTGGTCCGATGAATGTTGAGGCTCACAGCGGCTATCATTATTTTCTCACCTTGACAGATGATTTGAGCAGATACGGGTATATCTACTTAATGAAACAGAAGTCTGAAACATTTGAAAAGTTCAAAGAATTTTAGAGTGAAGTGGAAAATCATCGTAACAAGAAAATAAAGTTTATACGATCTGATCATGGAGGAGAATATTTGAGTTACGAGTTTGGTCTTCATTTGAAACAATGTGGAATAGTTTCACAACTCACGCCACCCGGAACACCACAGCGTAATGGTGTGTCCGAACGTCTTAATCGTACTTTACTAGATATTAAGCGATCTATGATGTCTCTTACTGATTTACCGCTATCGTTTTGGGGTTATGCTTTAGAGACAGTTGCATTCATGTTAAATAGGGCACCATCGAAATCTGTTGAGACAACTCCTTATGAACTGTGGTTTGGCAAGAAACCAAAGTTGTCATTTCTTAAAGTTTGGGGTTGCGATGCTTATGTGAAGAAACTTCAACCTGATAAGCTCGAACCCAAATCGGAGAAATGTGTCTTCATAGGATACCCAAAGGAGACTGTTGGGTACACCTTCTATCATAGATCTGAAGGCAAGATATTCGTTGCTAAGAATGGATCCTTTCTAGAGAAGGAGTTTCTCTCGAAAGAAGTGAGTGGGAGGAAAGTAGAACTTGATGAGGTAACTGTACCTGTTCCCTTGTTGGAAAGCAGTTCATCACAGAAATCTGTTCCTGTGACTCCTACACCAATTAGTGAGGAAGCTAATGATAATGATCATGTAACTTCAGATCAAGTTACTATTGAACCTCGTAGGTCAACCAGAGTAAGATCCACACCAGAGTGGTACGGTAATCCTGTTCTGGGGTCATGTTACTTGACCATGATGAACATACGAACTATGAGGAAGCGATGATGAGCCCAAATTCTGGAAAATGGCTTGAGGCCATGAAATCTGAGATGGGATCCATGTATGAGAACAAAGTGTGGACTTTGGTTGACTTGCCCGATGATTGGAAAGCCATTAAGAATAAATGGATCTTCAAGAAGAAGACAAATGCTGACGGTAATGTTACTATCTACAAAGCTCGACTTGTTGCGAAAGGATTTCGACAAGTTCAAGGAGTTGACTATGATGAGACTTTCCCATCCGTAGCGATGCTTAAGTCCGTCCGAATCATGTTACCAATTGCTGCATTTTATGATTATGAAATTTGGAAAATGGATGTAAAGACTGCATTCCTGAATGGATTTCTGGAAGAAGAGTTGTATATGATGCAACCTGACGGTTTTATCAATCAAAGGATGCTAACAAAGTGTGCAAACTCCAATGATCCATTTATGGACTGGTGCAAGCATGTCGGAGTTGGAATAAACGTTTTGATAGTGTGATCAAAGCATATGGTTTTATACAGACTTTTGGAGAAGCCTGTATTTACAAGAAAGTGAGTGGGAGCGCTGTAGCATTTCTAATATTATATGTGGATGGCATATTGTTGATTGGAAATGATATATAATTTCTGGATAGCATAAAAGGATACTTGAATAAAAGTTTTTCTGTGAAAGACCTCGGTGAAGCTGCTTATATATTGGGCATCAAGATCTATAGAGATAGATCAAGACGCATAATTGGACATTCACAGAGCACATACCTTGATAAAGTTTTGAAGAAGTTCAAAATGGATCAAGCAAAGAAAGGGTTCTTGCCTGTGTTACAAGGTGTAATGTTGAGTTAGACTCAATGCCCGACCAATGCAGAAGATAGAGAGAAAATGAAAGGTGTTCCATATGCTTCAGCCATAGGCTCTATCATGTATGCAATGCTATGTACCAGACTTGATGTGTGCCTTGCTATCAGTTTAGCAGGGAGGTACCGAAGTAATCCAGCAGTGGATCACTGGACAACGGTCAAGAATATCCTGAAATACCTGAAAAGGACTAAGGATATGTTTCTCGTATATGGAGGTGACAAAGAGCTCGTCATAAATGGTTACGTCGATGCAAGCTTTGACACTGATCCGGATGACTCTAAGTCACAAACCGGATATGTTATTTTATTAAATGGTGGAGCTGTTAGTTGGTGCAGTTCCAAGCAGAGCATCATGGCGGGATCTACGTGTGAAGCAGAATACATAGCTGCTTCGGAAGCAGCAAATGAAGGAGTCTGGATGAAGGAGTTCATATCCGATCTATATGTCATACCTAGTGCATCGGGTCCAATGAAAATCTTTTGTGACAATACTGGTGCAATTGCCTTGGCAAAGGAATCCAGATTTCACAAGAGAACCAAGCACATCAAGAGACGCTTCAATTCCATCCGCGATCAAGTCAAGGAGGGAGACATAGAGATTTGCAAGATACATACGGATCTAAATGTAGCAGACCCGTTGACTAAGCCTCTCTCACGAGTAAAACATGATCAGCACCAAGACTCCATGGGTGTTAGAATCATCACTGTGCAATCTAGATTATTGACTCTAGTGCAAGTGGGAAACTGAAGGAAATAAGCCCTAGAGGCAATAATAAACTTGTTTATATTTCCTTATATCATGATAAATGTTTATTATTCATGCTAGAATTGTACTAACCGGAAACTTAGTACATGTGTGAATGCATAGACAAACAGAGTGTCGCTAGTATGCCTCTACTTGACTAGCTCGTTGAATAAATGATGGTATCCTAACCATAGACATGAGTTGTCATTTGATTAATGGGATCACATCATTAGAGAATGATGTCATTGACTTGACCTATTCAGTTAGCTTAGCATTTGATCGTTTAGTATATTGCTATTGCTTTCTTCATGACTTATACATGTTCCTATGACTATGAGATTATGCAACTCCCAAATACCGGTGGAACATTTTGTGTGCTACCAAACGTCACAACGTAACTGGGTGATCATAAATGTGCTCTACAGGTGTCTCCAATGGTACTTGTTGAGTTGGCATAGATCAAGATTAGGATTTGTCACTCCGATTGTCGGAGAGATATCTCTGGGCGCTCTCGGTAATGCACATCACTATAAGCCTTGCAAGCAATGTGACTAATGAGTTAGTTGTAGGATGATGCATTACGGAACGAGTAAAGAGACTTGCCGGTAACGAGATTGAATTAGGTATTGAGATACCAACGATCGAATCTCGGGCAAGTAACATACCGATGACAAAGGGAACAATGTATGTTGTTATGCAGTTTGACCGATAAAGATCTTCGTAGAATATGTAGGAACCAATATGAGCATCCAGGTTCCGCTATTGGTTATTGACTGGAGATGAGTCTCAGTCATGTCTACATAGTTCTCGAACCCGTAGGGTCCGCACGCTTAACGTTCAGTGACGATCAGTATTATGAGTTTATGTGTTTTGATGTACCGAAGGTAGTTTGGTGTCCAAGATATGGTCACGGACATGACGAGGAGTCCCGAAATGGTCGAGACATAAAGATCGATATATTGGACGGCTATATTCGGACACAGGAAGTGTTCCGGGTGATTTCAAAGAAAACCGGAGTGCCGGAGGGGTTACTGGAACCCCCCGGGGAAGTATTGGGCCTTAGTGGGCCTTAGGGGAGAGAGGGGGCAGCATCCCACGAGGTGGCCCCCCCTAGGGGAGTCCGAATAGGACTAGGGGAGAGGGGCGCGACCCCTCTTTCCCTCTTGTCATGGAATTGTCACGGCAGATGTCCTAGCAAAAGGACTTAGTCGTAGGGCCATCGCAACTAGGAAGCTTAAAGGGGTCAATTGGGACAAAGGACACAAGAGGTTTTATACTAGTTCGACCCCTTACGATGAAGGTAAAAGCCTACGTCTAGTTGTGTTGGGATTGCTGGGGTTTCGATCACCAAGAGGCTAATCCGCCGGCTTGGTTATCGATCTCTTGTTTCTTGCCCTAAGCCGCCACCGGGTCGTCCCCTTATATACATGGGTTGACGCCTAGTGTCCTACAGAGTCCCCGCCGGCTCATAAACTGAGTCCAGCTCGGTGACTTCTTTTACATGCCTTTCTTGACAAGTCTTTCCTTACATACGGTGGTTTACAATATTGGGCCTTAAGCCGCCTCTAGGCCTTTAGGCCTTCTATAAGATTTAGCAACCTATTGCCTTGGGTGTTTACTGGGCTTCCTTTGTGACCCACCATTTGGGTATTGACCCGGCCCCTCCTGGGCGGGTCATAACTGATAGTTATATCCCCAACATTAGGCCCCAGGTTGACTTTGAACTTTGTTCTTTGTCAATCTTCAACACTTAGACGAAATCCATCTTCTTGTCCCCACAGAGGTTTTTTGTAACCCGCCATGACGTCATCTCTTGAAAACGCAAAAACTTTTATGACGTCATCTCTCAATGGATCTTCATCTTTAATGCCTCCTAAGAATCGAGGCGTCTGTTTAGTTGGATAACCATTATTTGGGTCTTCCTCGATTTTCACGCCCGTCTGTTTGCTTTTTCCTTATAAATAGGCACGCGACCGGTTTTTCTCATTCTCCTTTCTTCTTCGTCTTCCTCCTCTCACGACCTCCGCTGCTGCTCGAGCTCCGCCGCCGTCGCAGAACACCTCGTCATCGTCGACCTTGGCCACTGCATCAACTAGAATCAGTTCAGAGAAAGGCGGCGACCTTCCGTGGAGGATCCGTGGCCGTAAGTATTCACCCTCCATTCCTCAGATCCACATTTAGAGCTTCTAGGTTTCCCTGCGTGTTCTTCGTAGTTCTTCATGTTTCTTCGCAGTTCTTCCACTGCCGCCTCTTCTTGATCCAAAAAGAGATGTATGCTTATGCGGTAGTTGTTTGGTGCCTCCTCTTGAATTTAGTAAACCCTTTTTTCTGATATGAAGGCCGCATTAGAACTGATGAACTCGTATGGGCTATATTTTTAGGCCTAGAAATTTTTTCATTTTGAACGGCCATTTGATCCATAATAATATCCAGAAGTTAAGAAACATGTTTGTCTCCATATTTAACCAATTCTGCCGCTGGTATTTCCCAAGTGTTTGTAGTCATGGTGGCTTACTGTGCCGGCTTACTTTTCCTTATATGACATTAGCCCTTTTTAAGCCGCCATTGCTCCCCTGTACCATTATCACTTAGGTAACCATTATCATTGAATTGAACCGGCAGGTTGCTTTCCTTTCAGTTCATTTTTGAACATCATGCCATCCAAAGCACCGACTGTCTGCAATTGGGTTCCCTCAATAGTCACTGAGGACACTCTGAAGGACTTCTTTACCATAGGTTTTTTGCCAGGGAAGAATATTATGTCCTACTGTGCGCCTGACCCGGAGGAGGAACAACCCAATCCCAAAGATGGTGAAGTTATCGTCTTTTCTGATTACATGAACCGTGGCTTTTCCCCACCTGGCTCAAAGTTCTTCAGAGATGTCCTCCATTTTTTCAAACTCCATCCTCAAGACCTCGGGCCTAATTCCATATCCAATATCTGCAACTTCCAAGTTCTCTGCGAGGTGTACCTTCAAGAAGAACCGACTGTAGAGCTCTTTAGAGAGTATTTTTATCTGAACCGTCAGAATGAGTGCACTAATGGCCTTAGCCTAGAACTTGGAGGTATCTCAATTCAGTGCCGACAAGGCGCCGTCTTCCCCCTTATAGTCTTGCCAAGTCATCCCAAGGACTGGAATCAGACTTGGTTTTATTGTCAAGACACTTCACCAGCAAATGAGCATCCACTGCCGAGTTATCGCTCAGAGCGTCTTGACTCCAAATTCGCACTTCCTAACAAACTCACTGCTGCTGAACGCAAGAGGCTGATACCATCCATCAAAAGGATTAATGCTTTATTGGGGAACGGCTTAACCGGAGTTGACTTAACCCGCTGCTGGGTTGCATGGCGGGTCATCCCTCTAAGCCGTCGATCAAAATTGATGTACGAATATGGTGGAGGCCCAGATGACTCTCTTCGTCATAGCTCCGTTCAATTAACTGAAGAAGGTATTGTTTCAATGCCAACCCTTCTGGTGAACGGAAAATACAAAGACTGCAGTAAAGTCGGGTTAAACCCCTTCTGCAAGCATAACCCGGTGCCAGAAGTAAAGAAACTCTGATCTCTCTCCTTTGTACTTTTCCCAGCCGTATTGTTTTTTAATACTTGCCTGACCTTTCATCTTGCTTTTACCTGTTTACAGGCCAAATCTGATTTCTGGAAAGTTAAATATGACCACGAAGCTGCCAAGAAAGCGAGAGTCGCCGCCATAAACGCCAAGAAAATGACCCGGAGGTCTAAAAAGAAGAAGAAGAGCACCGCTGAAGACTTGATGAATCTTGACGATACTTCTGAGTCGGAGGTAGCCCTTGACTCCCTTGGCCAACTTTTTAATAATCTTATTAACATTGATCATTACCAGGACGACACTGGGGCCAGTCAGGCCGTGGAACAAGAGGTAACTATTTCCTCCGACTCAGCCCATTTGCCAAGACAGAAACTTCGAGTCATAACCCGGAAAGTAAGGTTTTCACACCCTTTGGCTTATCTGGACCCTCACTTTCTTTTGAAAAAGTAGCAACATGAAAGCCACCGTCAAGCCTGGACCGAAGACGAACCGCCTGTTGTTCTTTAACAAACTCCTCAAAAGCGCCGGAATGAGGTTTACTTCTTTGTCTTTGACTTTCTGTTTAATGGATCCTTTCCCTTGCATTACTTAACTTTATTTTATCTTTTCAGGAGGTGTCTCGCTCTTCTGGCGACTCATGTCAAACCCAATTTCCGGCCTTCAAGACTGCCCCTAGGTAAGAAAAAAATCCTCTTTCCTCCGTGTTTTTCAAACTGTATCTTTATACTGACAGTCTTATAATATTTCTCTTAGTGGTCAAGCTAAGTCCAAGAAGGCAAAGGCAACTAAGCCGGTGGAAGACCCGCCAGTTCCTGTCCCTGAACCGGCCATGCCATCTTCTCCTCCATTAACTGATACTCCAGAAGACCCGCCTGTCAATGCAGAAGCAAATCCTCCTGAGCCGTCGGTTGACGATACCACCGTTAACCCTTCTGCCACTGGGCCATCCAGCTCGGCTAACCCGCCATCACCGTCTGCTCAAGACGTTCTGATCACTCGGAGCCGCTTCATTGAGCCGGGGAATCCCATCGTGTTGGCTCATCATACTGTGAAACAAGAGGCGCTGGAGAGACAAAAAGTGCGTTTTGATATTTCGCATTATGACCATCTGAATGCCAATGATATATTATCCGACTATCTCAGCCTTGTACACTCCAGCCGTGACTCGGAGATTGAAATGGTCAAGCAGTTGCAGCTGAAGTACGAGGTACGTTCTTCCAACTTATATTCTGCCAGCCCCAAGTCTTCAGATTATGAGAAAACCGGAATGATCTGTAGACTTTATGATATAGGCTTAGACTTTACCTTTAGATTTTTCTGGAGTTCAATAAAATAGAACAAAGCTTCACCTGTAGTCCCCAAGGCCGGTTCATTTGACCATAAATGAGCCAGTTCTTTGAATTTTCATAACCGTCTCGTGCCAAACTCAACAAATACTGTAGTCCGGCTTACCCTTGAGATACTTGCTGAATATCATACATTAGCCCCCAAGTGCCAAGTGCTGTTACTTTGTAAAGTACTTGGGACTTGAAGTATAGTAGAGTCATAAAAATTTGGTTTGGCATACATTAGCCCCCAAGTGTCAAGTGTCTTTGCAGTGCCAAGGCACAGGAGACTTAAATCTTGAACTTTGAGCTTTGATACACCTGTATATGTCTTGCAGAACGCCCTATCTGAATTGGGTTCGCAATTGACTGACGCCAAGACCCGGCTGGTAGATTAGGAGGCAGAAATCAAGGCTGCCGACTCCAAGCTTCAATTAAGTCTTGGTGAGACAGAAAAATTGAAAAACAGCTTGACTGCCAAGAAGAAAACCTGGGCTAAAGAGAAAACACTGCTGGCATAACGTGCCGAAAAGGCGGAAGCAACTCTTGAGGAGGTTACTATAGAGCTGACCGGTTTAAAGAATCGGGTATCTCAAATGGTGTCCGCCATCTTTGGTAAGCCATCTGTACTGACCTTTTTGTACCTTATGCTGACCCGGAATATAAACCGATGGCTGATCCTTTGTTTATAAAACATGTGCAGGCCCACGAAGCAAGAATTTGAGCCAAGACAATGTGATTAAACTGAAGGCGGTGTATACCTTAGTAGAGCAATTGTACACTGGCGCACAACGGGCACTTGCCGCTATTTCTCCTGCCAACCAAGGACCCAACTGGCTCAGTGATGTCTTAAAAAGCTGTCAATCTTACCTGCCAGATTCCAAGAAGTTAAGCGATCCTTTGCCAGAGCCGAAGCTTTGACTGCCCTGAGCCGCTCCAAGGCTTGGGTGCCAGATCTAGACCCGGTGGATGTAGCCAGAGGATACCCCACGGTAAAGGAAGACGGGTCTCCGTTTGAATAGGACGACTTCGTTGCTTACGTGAGGGAGGTGAGACCTCAGGCCACCATTCTCGGAGACGAAACAAACAGCGATAAATACCAGCTGGGTTTTGATTTGGACAATAAGAAGATGGCAACTCCCTCCTACAAGGTGACCGACCTTATCCCGCCAGTTCGTCAACATACATTTGCTACGGATGTCGATTCAACCGGCTTGATTGATGATGAAGCAGAATTTATTGCCTTGAACGGTTTTGACTGGTCAAAACCCAGCTTCCAATCAGCAGAAGGCGGTGAGCCGGTGAGGGAGGAGTGAAAACCATCTTCATGGGGTTGTTTTAAAAGCCTTGTAATAGATTAGCTGTGAAAACACTGCATATTCTGCCTATGCCATCGTGCATAAAACACCGTGTGTTACTCTATGCTTTCTGATGTTAATATATGCATCATATTTATGGTTGTCCTTGCAATACTTCAACTTTGTTCCTGTAGATAAAAAGGAAAAAACTGGCTTGGCGGCTTAGTACCAAACGGGTCAGAACACCCGGTTTATAGCTAATGTTTTTATGATAGTAAAGAACAGAACCAAATGTAAAAAGAAAACAAGGATGAAATAACCTTTGATTAATACAGAAAGCAACTGTTCATAAACAATAGCCACACCTGTACCTTTGATCTCCAGACCACCGGTTTAAAGGACCCGGGTGATGAAGTTAATAATCCAGTCTTTTCTGAGAAGTCAATGCTTCTGAATACTTAATGATTATCATGCCCTGGCGGCTTGTTGTCAAATAGTCCAGCCGGTGAAAAGACCATGCTGATTATTTGTGAAATTGAGACAACAAAAAGCCAATAAGGCAAATAACAGGTTTTAAACAAAATTAACCTTGTAATTAAAGGTTGGGGGTTTCTGATTCGAATACGATCAGTAAAACCGGACCAAAGGGGTTAAGCTAAGGTTCGAATACGACCATATAGCCCCCAGTGGCTTTGGCGTTGCGCTGATCAAGAGGGTACCGACAGCTATGTTCTTTTCGTTTGGATACAACCTATGTTTGAATAGGAAGCCCCCAAATGACCTTGAGAGGTTTTTAACGACCCTGATTCGAATATGATCCAAGTCGGACCCAAAAGGGGTTAAGCTGTGATTCGGATACGATCAAGAAGCCCCCTAGTGAGTTTGGCTTTGAGCCGATCAAAAGGGTTATGACAGCTATGTTCTCTTTGGTTCGAATACGACCTATGTTTGAACAGGAAGCCCCCAAGTGACCATGATAGTTGCAGCTAGGTTCGAATATGATCATAAGCCGGACCAAAAAAGGTGAGACTTGTTTCAAATATGATCAGTTCCTCAATGGTCATTTAAAAATAGTAGTAAAAAAATAATAAAGATGCGTAATCTTTCTGAAAAGAAAAGAGACCGATGGTCCTTCTTTATTACTTATCATAGTATATACAACCTCAAAGTATGTACATGATGAGAGCCGGTGGCTCAGGTGTAGTATGGCCGGAGTTGAGCAATGTTCCATGGCCGGCGGGTCTCCTCTTCCGACTTACGTGAGTCTTTGTGCTCTCAAACATCAATGAGGTAATATGACCCGTTGTTTAAGTTCTTGCTGACCACAAAGGGTCCTTCCCAAGGTGGGGATAGCTTGTGTGCATCTGATAGATCCTGGATGAGCCGGAGCACCAGGCCGCCTTCTTGAAAAGTCCTGGACTTAACCTGACGGCTGTGATAACGGCGCAGGTCCTATTGATAAATTGCTGATCGAACCGCTGCTAAGTCTCTTTCCTCATCTAACAAGTCAAGTGCATCCTGCCTGGCTTGTTCATTGTTAGCTTCAACATAAGCCGCCACACGGGCCGAGTCATGACGGATGTCATTAGGCAACACTGCTTCCGCTCCATAAACCATGAAGAAAGGTGTATAACCTGTAGACCTGTTAGGGGTGGTGTTGATACTCCACAACAATGAGGGTAGCTCCTCTACCCAACAACCCGGTGTTCACTGCAAGGGAACCATAAGCCGGGGCTTGAGACCTTTTAAGATTTTCCTGATTTGCTCTCTCAGCTTGACCATTGGATTGAGGATGGGCTACAGAAGAAACATCAAGCCGGATATGCTCGCGTTGACAGAACTCCTCCATAGCCCCTTGGGATAGATTGGTGCCATTGTCAGTGATAATGTTGTGTGGAAAACCAAAACAGAAAATCACCTTTTTCATGAACTAAACCACTGTGGCCGCATCACACTTACTCACTGGTTCTGCCTCAACCCACTTTGTGAATTTGTCAATTGCCACTAAAAGATGTGTCTTTTTTATCCTTAGACCTTTTGAAAGGTCCAACCATGTCAAGCCCCAGACCGCAAACGTCCAAGTGATGGGAATCATCCGCAGCTCTTGAGCCGGCACGTGTGCTTGTCGCGCAAACTTTTGACATCCATCACATCTACTGACCAGATCTTCTGCATCAGCGTGAGCCGTCAACCAGTAAAAAACATGATGCAAAGCTTTGGCCACCAGAGATTTTGACCCGGCATGATGACCACAATCACCTTCATGGATCTCACGAAGTATTTCTTGGCCTTCTTTAGGGGAAACACACCGCTGAAACGCTCTAGAGATGCTACGATGGTATAGTTCTCCGTCAGAAATCGTCATTGACTTAGACCGCCGGGTTATCTGTCGGGCCAGGGTCTCATCCGCCGACAGCTCGCCCAGGGTCATGTAAGCCAAGAACGACACTGTCCAATCTGGGATGACGTGAAGAGCCGCCACCAACTGCGCCTCCGGGTCAGGAACAGCCAGATCTTCTTCTGTAGGTAACTTAACAGACGGGTTATGCAAAACATCCAAAAAGGTGTTAGGTGGCACTGGCTTACGCTGAGATCCCAACCGGCTTAAAGCATAAGCTGCTTCGTTATTCCTACGGTCAATGTGCTCCACCTGATAACCTATAAAATGCCCTGCAACAACATCAACTTCACGGCGATAAGCCGCCATGAGAGGATCTTTGGAATCCCACTTGCCTGACACCTGTTGAGCTACCAAATCTGAGTCACCAAGACACCGGACCCGGCTCAGGCTCATCTCTTTAGCCATTTGAAGACCATGTAGCAATGCTTCATATTCTGCTGCGTTGTTCATGCAAGGAAACATCAGCCCCAACACATAACAAAATTTGTCACCTCGAGGGGAGGTTAAAACAACTCCAACCCCCGAGCCTTCCAACTATCTGGACCCATCAAAGTGAATAGTCCAATATGTGTTGTCTGGTTTCTCCTCCGACATCTGCATCTCTGTCCCGTCATTAATAAAATCAACTAGTGCTTGAGACTTGATCGCAGTATGTGGCACATACTTCAACCCATGAGACCCAAGCTCAATGGCCCACTTGGCGACTCGTCCAGTGGCTTCTCTATTTTGAATGATGTCTCCCAAAGGAGTAGAGCTAACCACAATGATTGGGTGACCCTGAAAGTAATGTTTAAGCTTCCGGCTCGCCATGAACACCCCATATACGAGCTTCTGCCAATGTGGATATCTTTGTTTAGATTCAATCAACACCTCACTGACGTAGTAAACCGGCCATTGAACCAAATGTTCCTTGCCAACCTCCTTGCGCTCCACCACAATTTCCACACTAACAGCTCGTGAGTTGGCGGCTATGTATAACAACAACGGCTCTTTCTCGACTGGAGTAGCAAGGACCGGGGCTCAGCAAGCTGTTTCTTCAGATCCTCAAAAGCAGAGTTCGCAGCATCGCTCCAAACAAATCATCCGTTTTCTTCATCATCTGATACAAAGGCATCGCCTTCTCCCCTAATCGGCTTATGAACTGGCTCAAAGCAGCAACACGACCCGCCAGCCGTTGAACGTCATTGATGCATGTTGGTTGGGCCAGGGATGTGATTGCCTTAATCTTCTCCGGGTTAGCTTCAATACCTCGTTTGGATACCAAAAAACCCAAGAGCTTGCCAGCTGGGACTCCAAAAACACACTTGGCTGGGTTAAGCATCATTTTGTAGACCCGGAGGTTATCAAAGGTCTCTTTCAGATCTGTGACCAAGGTTTCCTCTTTCCTGGATTTTACTACTATATCATCTACATAAGCATGAACATTACGCCCAATCTGATTGTGAAGGCAATTCTGCATACACCCTTGATAAGTTGCGTGGGCACTCTTGAGCCCGAAGGGCATAGATACATAGCAGAAGGCCCCAAACGGGGTGATGAAAGCTGTCTTCTCCTGGTCCTTGACTGCCATCTTGATCTGATGATAACCTGAATAAGCATCCAGAAAACTCAAACGTGCACAACCCGCCGTAGCATCAATGATTTGATCAATACGGGGAAGAGAAAAAGGGTCAGCTGGACAAGCCTTATTTAAATCGGTGTAATCCACACACATACGCAAGGTGCCGTTCTTTTTGAGTACAAGCATTGGGTTGGCTAACCACTCTGGGTGAAAGACTTCCACAATGAACCTGGCCGCCAAAAGCCGGGCCACCTCTTCTCCAATGGCCTTGCGCCTTTCCTCGTTGAATCGTCGGAGAAATTGCCTGGCCGGCTTAAACTTTGGATCAATATTGAGAGTGTGCTCAGCGAGTTCTCTAGGGACACCGGGCATGTCAGAAGGTTTCCATGCAAAGATGTCCCGGTTCTCACGGATGAACTCGATGAGCGCGCTTTCCTATTTTGGATCCAAGTTGGCACTGATGATGAACTGCTTGGATGAATTGCCAGGCAGAAAATCAACCATCTTGGTGTCATCAGCTGACTTGAATTTCAACACCGGTTCATGCTCCATTGTTGGCTTCTTTAAGGACGTCATGTCCGCCGGGTCAACATTATCTTTATAAAACTTTAACTCCTCTGTTGCACAAACAGACTCAGCATATGCAGCATCTCCCTCTTCACACTCCAGGGCTATTTTCCGGCTTCCATGTACTGTAATGGTGCCCTTGTAACTCGGCATCTTGAGCTGCAGATACACATAACACGACCGAGCCATGAACTTGGCGTAAGCCGGCCGTCCAAACAAAGCATGATATGGTCTTTTGATCTTAACCACCTCAAAGGTTAATTTCTCCACTCTGGAATCATATTCATCTCCAAAGGTTACTTCCAGTTCAATCTTGCCAACTGGGTATGCCGACTTGCTGGGCACTACACCGCAGAAAACAGTGTTGGATTGCTTAAGACTCTTATCTGTCAACCCCATCCGGCGAAACGTCTCATAATAGAGGATGTTGATGCTACTGCCTCCGTCCATGAGTACTTTAGTGAATTTATATCCACCAACCTGAGGCACCACTACCAAGGCCAAGTGACCCTGATTGTTGATCCGGGGAGGATGATCCTCTCTGCTCCACACAATAGGGTGTTCTGACCACCGTAAGTAACGCGAAATCACCGGCTCAATGGCATTGATAGCCCTTTTGTGAAGCTTTTGGTCCCTCTTGCACAAGCTAGTGGTAAATACATGATATTGTCCACTATTCAACTGTTTTGGGTTACTCTGATATCTGGATTGCTGCTGATTACCTTGGCCGGGTTGTGGATTATAACCTCCTTGGTTACCCGTATGTCCCTGACCTTGAAAACCGCCTCCACCTGAACCGGCGCCCGGGCCATGAAAGCCGCCTCCACCTGAACCGCCACCAGGGCCGTGACTTCCATCAAACGCATTTGAATTCTTGAATGCCTTCATGATTGTACAGTCCTTCCACAGATGGGTGGCTGGCTTCTCCCGGGTGCCGTGTCTTGGACAAGGTTCATTCAATAGTTGCTCAAGGGTGGGACCTGACCCGCCCGACCGAGGGGGTTGCCTACCCTTGCACCGTTGATTGTTGCCCTGCGCATTGGTGTTAGCCACAGATTCGTCAACCTTACGTTTATTACCTCCTTGATTTGCCGGGTTATGCTGGTGACCCTTGCCGTTGCCGTTCTTCTTTCCCTTCCATGTCTTTTCTTCATCAGACACAAGGTCCTTGGTACTATCAGAACCGGCATACTTGATGAGAGCCGCCATCAACTGGCCCATGTCGTGGCAGTCATGTTTAAGCCGCCCCAGTTTCTGCTTCAGAGGTTCAAAACGACAATTTTTCTCCAACATTAAGACTTTCGAACCGGCATCCATCTTATCAGATGAATGAATTATCTCCTTGACCCGGCGCACCCAATGGGTTGTGGACTCACCTTCCTCTTGTTTACAATTAGTCAAGTCCACGATTGACAAAGGTTGTTTGCATGTGTCCTTTGTTATGAATGAACTGGGCCTTTAACTCCACCCATGAGCCGATGGAATTGGGGGGCAACCCTTTTAGCCAAGTACGAGCCGTTCCATCCAACATCATGGTGAAATATTTAGCCATTGCCGCGTCGCTGACCTCCAACTGCTCCATGGCCATCTCATAACTCTCAATTTAGGCCCCAGACTACAAATCAGCCGTGTAATTAGGCACCTTACGAGGCCCCTTGAAATCCTTTGGCAAACACTCATTACATATGGCCGGAACCAGGCAAGGAACACCTCGGTTCTTGTGGCCACTCTTGCTTCAACCGAGGTTGCTGGATAAGGCGGAAACGTCTGATGAGCCGCCTGTTCCGCCGCCAGTTGAATCGCTCGTTCAACCTCTTGTCGGATCCTCTCCTGATCCGCCAAGGTAAGGGCTCTAGCCTGTCCTGGCCCATGCCTGTGCGGCCGGTGCGGCGTTGAACATTGCTTGACATGTTAGCTGAATCCATACGCCTACTGTAGCTTGGGCTCCGGCTCAGGCGAGGGGTTGAATGGATCCTGTCTCGACTGTAAGAGTACGCATCCTGCTGCGCCAAAGCTATTTGAAGAAGTTCTCTCACCCTTCGTGTTTCGATCGGCACCGGAGAGTCGCCCTCCATCGGGAGAGCCGCCAAACAAGCCGAAGCCGCAATGAGGTTTTCTAAGGGATTGGAGAAGTGACCCGGTGGTGTTGGTACATAATGAGGCGGAGTGGCATGTATACGAGGAGGTTCCGTGGCGCGCGGCTGAACCGGTGCCCCGGGTGTCGTGATCCGATTTGCCTCTGCCGGGTTACTTGTCCCGGCCCCAGGCGTATGGAATAGGTTCCTAGGATCGAGCGTGAGAGGTAGATGTGACTGAGTTTTCTGATGCCTTCTTCTCATGACCTCGTTTGACGCGTTCAGATCCACCGAGAGCCGGAAAGTCTCTGCTTGAAGCTGTTGAGCATGAGCGTCCAAAGCCGCCCGCTCCGCGGCCATCCTGACCTCTTCTGCTGCTAAATTTTCTTTAGCTTGTACCATCTCCTCACATACGCATGCCACCTCTGTGTCATGCTGAGCTTGATCCACCGGCTATACCACGGCTAGTCCTAGCCATCTCAGACCCGGCCCTGTCGGCCCACCTAGGCCCGGCCCTAAAATCCAGGGCCTAGGCCCGATGGGCTTGTCCATGGGCCAGGTTTGGGCCTGAGTTTTGAGCCCATCAGCAGGGCCTGGACGGGCTTAGGCTTGGCATATTGGCATTTTAAGGAAGAGGCCCGGCCCTAAGCCCTAATGGCTTTTTAGGGCTTTTTACGAGATGGGCTGGGCTTGGGCTTGAAAAGTAGGCCCGC
Source organism: Triticum monococcum (assembly GCA_034509565.1). Classification (NCBI taxonomy): domain Eukaryota; kingdom Viridiplantae; phylum Streptophyta; class Magnoliopsida; order Poales; family Poaceae; genus Triticum; species Triticum monococcum. Next base: position 151,254,342 of record CM067843.1, on the reverse strand, counting down.
TGGTAGGGCCTGGGAGGTCCTGGGCCTCAGTTTTCTGCCATGGGCTTTTTTAGGCCCGGCCCGGCCCGGCCCATGGCCAGATATAACCACGGCGGTCAACAGGGTCGTTAGTTTATCCATGAGGTCCATCAGAATCTAAGCCGGGGGGCGCACGGGGTCTCCTGACCCGGCTGCGGCCGACCCGGTGGTTGTTGCTACCGCTGCTGTGGAGTTATGTCCTGGCTGTGTTCCTGCCATGAAGACTCCGGCCCAATTCGGCGGCCCAAGGGGGTCCGGGATACTGCTGCCATCGGAACAGCCCCCGAGCATGCTATCCTGCAGCTGATACAAAGAGTCCGTTTCTCCCGTTGATGATGTGGTGTCAGAACAGACGGCCGTCTCACCGCCATCCATCGATTCTTCAGAGTATTCACCGCCATGGATGCAACCTACGAAGGCATGCTTCACGACAGATTGAACACGAGTGGACCTCGCGCGCTGAGCCGTTTCGATGAGGTTGGTGTGGACGTCCGGCTCAGGGCCCGACTCGCCGATCCGGCCGATGAAGACATGAATTCCGCCGAAGGGGACCCAGTACCCATACTCAATTGAGCCGGTGTCACAACCCTAGAACTGCTTGTATTTAGTTGCATCCGAGATCATCTATGCATCATGTTAAAATTCTGAAACTTGAATTGAGGATTGTTGAAACCTCAGAAAACTGATTAAAAGAAGGGCAATCAACTTTTAAATTGCAATCAGTGAATCCAAAATGCCCTAGAAATATTTCTGACAATTTTGGCAAGAGTTGTAAATCAAACCAAAATTTTGGAACATTTCTAAGGAATTATTTGGGCTCTGATTTTAAATCAATAATTATTTGAATTGGACTTATATCTACTATTAAATAAATATATGTCCAATAATTCTGAAATATTTTATGGAGCTTTGGTTTAATTCTTTTAGCTTCTAAAAATATTTCCAGAAGCAACAAAATTGATTTGGTTTCAAAACCAAATTCAAAACAAACCTGCAAAATAGAAAACAGAACAGAATTAGATAAATTAGAAAGAGAGAGAGAGGGAGAAGGACTCACCTGGGTCTTCTTACCTGGCAGCCCAACAAACCAGCCAGCCCACCAGGGGCATCTTTGTCTTCAACCTCTGCCTACTGGCACAGGCAAGGCCAAGCACGGTGCCACGACGCGCCACGCCGGCAGCTGCATGCCTGGCTCCTCCTCGTCGCGCCTAGACAGCGCCACGACACCCCCTGGCCCCCTCTCACTTTCCCCTCCTTCCTCTGCTTCGCCCCCTTCCTCTAGCCTCTCCTCCTCGCGCCGTCGAGCACACCCGAGACCACCGACGCCGTTCGCCGCGCTCACCGCCACCCCCTCACCTCTCCGACGCGGCCCCGAGCTCCGCCGTGCCTCCCTCGTCCTCCACCTCGTCTCACGCGACCGGAAGAGCCCCTACGCGTCGCCATCGTCGTCATCATCACCGACAGCCACCGGAGATCGCCACCGCCGATTTGACACCTCCGAGCATCCCCGGGCCCGCTAACCATCCCGACGGCACCGACGTGAGCTCCGCCACCGTTTTCCCCTTATCCCCGTGGCATGTAGCTCGCCGTAGCATCACTCTCCGTCGTGCCCGCGAGCTTCACGCCGCCGGCGAAGTCTTCACCATGGCTAGAGCAAGCCCAGCTTGCCCCTGAGCACGTCATCGCGCTCGTGCTCCTCCCAGGAGCCAAACTAGCCCACCCGTTCGTCCCACCGTGCACCACAACGCCGATTCCAAGCACGCCCGAAGTCCGGCAGCCGCTGAGCTCGACGCCGGCGAGGATTACGGCCACCCCAGCTCGCCCCGTTTGCACCATTGGATGCACGGGATCGCCAGCTTTCCATAGAGCCCAACGGCGCCTCAAATGGTTCCCTGTATCGCCTTTCCGAGCCACCCCGCCGTTTCTGTCGTCGCCGGCGACAAGCCGTCGACGAGATCCCGGTGACGCTGACGTGGCGCCGTCATTAGGGGCTAATAGCCCAGCTAATTAACCCTCTCTCACACTGATGCATGGGCCCCACTCTCTGATTAACCTGGTTTAGTTTTTGTTTAGTTTTAACTAACCACAAGGGCCCGACACGTCAGTTTGACCTGGCCACGTCACCTGTTGACCGGACCCCGCCTGTCAGCGACACTAACTGGCCCTGAGTCACTGACCAGTGGGCCCCATTGGTCAGGTTTGACCTGGACCGACCCCGTTGACCTAATGACGTCATAGTGACATCATGCCGACGCAGTAAAGCTTTTCTGGGATTTTAAATAAATCAGAAATGATTTATTTATTTCAGAAAATTGCCTAAACTTCTAAAAATCATAGAAATTCAACTGTAACTCCAAATGAAATAATTTATATATGAAAAATTATCAGAAAAATTCAAGGAATCCATCTGTACCATTTTCATGCATGTTTGAGAAAGTTAACCTCACTGTTTAGGATGAAACATGTTTAGGGCAAATTTCATAATAGGGTTGGAGTTGGATTTTGATATAGTCTTGAATTCCACTTCAATTAAAATGACTTTCTGTTGCATTAGCCCAAATCACAAAATATTGCCATGTCATGATCATGCATCATATTGTTGCATTGCATTGATTGTATTCTTCCTTGTTTGCCGGTCACCGTCCCCTCTCAGTAGATGTTGTTTCCGACGACGAGATCGATGACACCGATGAAGAGCTATACTATCTTCAGAAGTGCCAGGCAAGCAAAACCCCCTTGTTCAATCCGATACAATCCCACTCTCTCGCTCCTGCTCTCTTTTACTGCATTAGGACAACAACGATTCAACTGTTACCTGCTGCGGTAGTTGAACCCCTTTCCTCTGCATGACCTGTCATTGCCACAGTAAATAGATGAAACCCACTAGTATGAGTAGGAGTTGTTTGAGCCCTATTGTGCCTACTCATTCATGCTTGTTTGTCATGCCTGCTACTGTTAGAGTTGAGTCAGGTTTGATTCATCGGGGATGAATTGGAATGTTGTGAACATGTCCTACTGTTGAGAGCTAAGTGTGTGAACACGATTTGGTAAAGGTAGCGGTGAGAGGCCATGTAGGAGTACATGGTGGGTTGTCTTATTGCAGCCGTCCTTAGGAACTGAGTTCTGTGTTTGTGTTCCATGAACAGTTATTACCACACATTGGGTTCCGATAACTCGGCCCCTCTCGGCTTATTAATCAACTCGATCTCCGTCCAGGAGTTGCAACTAGTTTCTGGTGTTTGTAGGTAGTGTTAGTGGTCTACCAAGTGGCACTCGGTACAGGTGGGCTTGGGATAGACTAGGCACCGTGGCACGGTGTACCAAGTGGCACCCGGATGGTGGGCTTGGGAACCCTGCACACATCGTTTGGGGCCGTGAGCGACACCCCGGCCGGATCTCCTTGCGGATGGAACCCGAATAGGCGATAAACCTGGATGAGAGACTTGTTGGTTAGTCAGGTCATGGCCGACTCCCTCGCCGGCTTCCGCTTGAAGGTTGCCGAGGTACATGACGTGTACAGGGCTATAAGTGGCAAGAGCATGTGTGAAGAAGTACACCCCTGCAGGGTTATCATTATCTATTCGAATAGCCGGATTCCTCGGATATGGAAACTTGGACCCCCTTGCATAGTTCATAGACAAGTGAAAGTGGATACTCTAAAATGTGCAAGATAAGCGTGAGTGCTATGGATGGTGTTCTCGTAGGGAGACGGGAGCAGATCCATAGTGGTGTATTGATATGGTGAATATGTGGACTCGTGTGCGCCACCTCAGAAGAGTTGCTTGCAGTCGTAGTTCAGGTTAGCCATTGAGTCAAAGTTGGCTTGCTGCAGTTAAACTCCACCCCCCTTGTTGATACCGATGCATATGTATGTAGTTCTGATGTAAGTCTTGCTGAGTACCTTTGTACTCACGTTTGCTTAATTTATGTTTTGCAGAGAGAGACTTCAGTCTCGCTAGTAGTTCCACATGGACTTCGATGTTAGCTTGATACCTCAGCTATGATCTTGTGCCCTCGGCAGGGTCTGGTAGATAGTCAGGCTTCTCAGCCTTTTCCATTTGTAGATGTCTGTACTCAGACATGTTAAGCTTCCGCATGTGCTTGTTGCTTGTATGCTCTGAATGTTGGGTCATGAGACCCATGTTTGTAATATCTCGCTCTTCGGAGCCTAATGAATAAATACTTGAGTCGTAGAGTCTTGTTGTGATGCCATGTTGTATTTACTCATATCGGGCATATTGTGTGTATGATTGAAATGCTTGGTATGAGTGGGATCCGACAATCTAGTTGTTTATCCTTGGCAGCCTATCATATGGGGAAATGTAGTCTAGTGCTTTCTGAGCGATAGTAGTCCGCTACAGCCCGGTTCACCGGAGTCCTGCTAGCCCAGCACTACTGCTCAGGACACTTGACTGGCCGGCATGTGTTTCACTTCGTTCCTGTGTCTGTCCCTTCGAGGAAATGTCACGCGATGACATCCGGAGTCCTGCCTAGCCTGCTATAGCCCGGGTTACCGGAGGCCTGTTAGCCCAGTGCTACAGCCCGGATTCACACGCTGTTGACCGACATGCTCGAGGTTGATTCATGTATGCCTGTCCCCATGGGTTCGTGCCGCTTTGGGTTCACGACTAACCATGTCGGCCTGGGTTCTTTGTCATATGGATGCTAGCGACACTATCATATACGTGAGCCAAAAGGCGCAAACGGTCCCGGGCCAGGTAAGGTGGCACCCGTGGGAATACCGTGCGTGAAGCCACAAAGTGATATGATGTGTTACATGCTAGATCGGTGTGACCTAGGATCGGGGTCCTGACAGCTTTGGTATCAGAGCCTGACTGCATGTAGGATTACCAAGCCAAACTAGTTGAAGTCGTGTCTAGAAATGCTCTAGTTATATAAGGGAATTGATTGTGGATGGGAACATAAGGCTCTTTTTACTTCTTATACCTCATGGCCTTCTGATCTGAGTCAACCTCTTCTCTTCTACGGGGGTTAAGAACTAGGCTTCTCTTCTATCTCTCAGGATGACGTGTTACTAAACCGTAGTTGCCTAGGATTGTTGAGTTCAAGCCTCAGTTCAGTTCCTACTACTTCCATATGTTCATAGCTGGCCTCAGAACCTTGATATTATGATATTGTTAAGTGGTTATGCCACCATTTTTGCAGGTTGTCTCAAATCTTTTTGAGCAATTACAACCGTTATGCTGACCGAGTCATCCGAGGTTTCTAAACAATCTGATGCATTTGCAAATCCCTTCTTTCCATTCCGATGTCTCTTTGGGCCAGTTTAACCACACTAATCGGTGAGTTGAGGTACTTTGTTGCCTCGACATATATGTTGGAGCTAGTATTATGACCCTAGGCATCTTAGAGGATCACTCACTAATCTAGCTATGTTTTGTGTTTCCAGTGTGATGAATCTGGCCACCATTCTCGAAAGCATCCTATGATGCCATTTAGTATGTAGGTATTCTACTCCTAGGTTTTGAACCCAAAATTCACTCTACTTACCTCATGTGGATAGTGTTGCTCGTACCTTTAGGTTATTAGTAACTTTTGTGATAATCCTCGAGGTCCGTGGTATTCCCTTCTTCCAAATACCATGAACCATTTTGGCAGAAGTTCTCTTGAACCGAAAGATCACAACAAGAGTGCTCTCAATGAGTTTCCTATCCTATGTTGTGAATCTGCCAGTCCTACCTTTCCGCATTGGTTATCCGGGAGAAATGTTGAACTTGGTTCGACATACTAATCTATGCACCCACAACTCAGAAAATCATATGTTCCTTTGGGTTGTTCCCTTTTAGTTTGCCTTCTGACCCTCGTCTATCAATTGATAGTCAGAAGTAGTCGTGCATTCATGTTCATCAGTGCCTTCTACTTCTATGGTCCGTCAAGCCATTCTATTCGGAATGACTAGGAGAAACAAACTCCAGTACCTCATCCATATCTAGGATTGGATCAAAGCAATTGTATTCCGCGGATGAAAATGCCAAACCTGCTTTTCCTCTGCTGTACCTTGGAGTGTTACCGTCTTTATGTCAAGAGTGTCATGAGAATTGCACCACCTCTTATGAATTTTTGACGCAGTAATAGTTCTTGCCATCATTGTTCATTCCTTGGTTCCTGTGTTATTGTAACCGGAATGCCGACAAGCGAACCGTGATGTGCGAAATCAATACTCCTAGCAACTCCGTTGCTTGGTAGTTAATGGACAACACTCTCGTTCTTAGCGTGCTGGTTATTGAATTATCATTCTAAGACTGATCGTGCTACCTAGTCCATATTTCTGGTGCACACTTTGATCAATGAGTTAGGATTGGGTCAATCCCTCACTCTTTTGATCATATCGTTTTGCTCTGAAAAGCAAGATTGTTCTCGATCTTAGTAACATATCGGTGGTTCGTGATGTTCCGAATATCTTCTCGGAAGTATTACTAGGTTGTCACCTGACCGCTGTGTTGAGTTCGTGGTCATGTTGGTTTTTCTCCAAACCACCCATTCTCCAAGAATCTGTGTTGGATACCCTGAGCTAGTCAGTTGAGCTAAACAACAACTTGGGGAGTTGGAAGATAAAGCTTTATCTGACTTAGTTCATTCCAAAGGGATATCTTGCGTGTGTGTGCGTGTGTGTTGAAGAAAGATGATATCTTCATCAATTGATCCACGTGATCAATTGTCGGTGCTATTGTCTTACCCAAACTTTGATTTGAGTGTGGGCTATCGTCAAGTCAAATCAGAACCAACGATGTTCGTAATGTTGTTTTACTTGTGGTTGATCCCTCGAGCATACACCATTACATCCTTTGGTCTGACCAATGCTACCACCGTGTTCACATGATGGTGGAAGTCCAGTGATATGGAAACCTAGATGAATTGTTGTTGAGCCCATCGACAACATCCATGTCCTCTCCATGATTTTGTCGAACATTAAGCGAGTGTTGGAAACTTTTGAAAGCATCTCTTCATGCTAGCTCATGAAGCATATGTTGGATGAAAGAAGTGACTTCCCCTGATTCACGTGCATTTGGTGCAAGCTGCCGCCGTGAGTTCGAGAAAGTTAGTTTTGCTTCCTGTGGAATCATCCCAAGTCAGTCATGCACGTGCGAAGTATTCCATGGTCTGATAGACTAATCATCTTCATTCCATATGAATTCCATAGCACACTAAGCCACTGATTGACCTGTTCCAGGGAAAGGAGTTGTTGTGCTATCCTAGGTCATGCACAAAATTTCGATATCCTCAATGATGGTTCCCCACCAGAACTCGGTAGTGTTTTATTATAAGACTAGCATGTGGTCATATTTGTCTGGGACAATGTGTTCACATGTTGTAGCAGAACCAGCTCATGTTTTGGAGCTTGCTATCGCAGTTCATTCCCCGAGAATCTCGCAACGTCGTCTCGTCGCTTTGTGTTGCAAACTTTCATTTTTCTTTCTAGACGTGATGAGTCTGGAGTATCCTGACACCAACCAGATCTGAATCTCAGGCAGATATGATGGTGGGAGCATTTTCCAAGAACGATAATATTGGTCCCTCGATAACCGGTAAAGTGGATGTCGTGGCCAACACATCCAGCCGGAAGACCTATTATTGTAGTATCTTGTTTGAAGAAGTTGGCCACCTCCCCATAAGGATTTTGTAGGATTTACCTCTATAGTTAATCCTTACGGATTCTTGTGCTCCTGAAGTCTGACCTTTTACTTGATGTTCTATATATCAAACCATATCTATAAATGGGTTATCCTAGCACATCAAGGAGAACATTAGAAGCGGAGTGCTAAATGTCTCTCGGTCGATCATCCAGATTTCGTTCCCTTGGCCTCGCTAAGGTGAAATCTGAGAAAGGGGTGTCTTTCTATGCATCTGCATTGTCCATCACTATTTGTCAAGGTAGTAAGATGTGTTGACAGGATCCTTGACACGGATACTGGTAAAACCTTGATTAATACGGAAATGCTCAAGTTCTTGAGAGCACGCGTAAGCACTAGGATTTATCGTCGGCATTAACTGGGATCCGTTCTCAGTTTCTTTGATTATGCCATAACCTTTCAAACAGTGGAATCTCTCTCTACTGTTGAGTTCTTCCCCAGTTACCAGAATCATTCCCAACATTTGCATTTTGTTCCCAGCTTGCACCTCAGTAGTTTTGTTCAGGATCATCTTCAAAAGTGGACTTACCATGGGTCCCATCCATTTCCGATGATAAGCAATCATCCATTGCGTTGTCTTCAACAAGGTAGTCCACATCATCCATCCTAGTCGGAGTATGCCATTCTTTCGAACCCCTTCCAACGATCGATTGTGATTACCTCAGGCTGGTATAAAGAGTTTCAATGATCTTTGTATCAAAAGTAATTCTTTTTGCCACTTAAGGGAAATGCTCTATGAGTCACCTTTCCCTAAGTGTTCCGTTATGGAATCATGACAATAAATCTCCTCGCTACCTTGAAACCATACACCATCCTACTCCAGCGTGGTTTTTTGCCTACCAAATTGAGCCCTTGTCATCTGCTTCTTTTCATGGATTCTGATATGTGCTTTTTGTCTCAACTCAAGAGGTGTTCTTACGTCTCATTCCGTGAGTTGATCTTGTATCCACTCTTGTGAGGTTGTCTTGCTCTCTTGTCACCATGTTGGATGAAGTTCTCGAAGCAAAGATGTCAAGATCAATATGATGCAATGAATCAACATCTTCGAGAAGACCAGTTGGATCATGAAGATCGTGTTGTTAGCTTTGTGTCCCCTCTGTCTTCTTACCTCACGACTTGAATCTCGAGACGAGATTCTTGTTTAGTGGGGGTGAGTTGTCACAACCCTAGAACTGCTTGTATTTAGTTGCATCCGAGATCATCTATGCATCATGTTAAAATTCTGAAACTTGAATTGAGGATTGTTGAAACCTCAGAAAACTGATTAAAAGAAGGGCAATCACCTTTTAAATTGCAATCAGTGAATCCAAAATGCCCTAGAAATATTTGTGACAATTTTGGCAAGAGTTATAAATCAAACCAAAATTTTGGAACATTTCTAAGGAATTATTTGGGCTCTGATTTTAAATCAATAATTATTTGAATTGGACTTATATCTACTATTAAATAAATATATGTCCAATAATTCTGAAATATTTTATGGAGCTTTGGTTTAATTCTTTTAGCTTCTAAAAATATTTCCAGAAGCAACAAAATTGATTTGGTTTCAAAACCAAATTCAAAACAAACCTGCAAAATAGAAAACAAAACAGAATTAGATAAATTAGAAAGAGAGAGAGGGAGAAGGACTCACCTGGGTCTTCTTACCTGGCGGCCCAACAAACCAGCTAGCCCACCAGGGGCATCTTTGTCTTCAACCTCTGCCTACTGGCAGAGGCAAGGCCAAGCACAGTGCCACGGCGCGCCACGCCGGCAGCTGCCTGCCTGGCTCCTCCTCGTCGCGCCTAGACAGCGCCACGACACCCCCTGGCCCCCTCTCACTTTCCCTCCTTCCTCTGCTTCGCCCCTTCCTCTGGCCTCTCCTCCTCGCGCTGCCGAGCACACCCGAGACCACCGACGCCGTTCGCCTCGCTCACCGCCACCCCCTCACCTCTCCGACGTGGCCCCGAGCTCCGCCGTGCCTCCCTCGTCCTCCACCTCGTCTCACGCGACTGGAAGAGCCCCTACGCGTCGCCATCGTCGTCATCATCACCGACGGCCACCGGAGATCGCCACCACCGATTCGACACCTCCGAGCATCCCCGGGCCCGCTAACCATCCCTATGGCACCGATGTGAGCTCCGCCACCGTTTTCCCCTTATCCCCGTGGCATGTAGATCGCCGTAGCATCACTCTCCGCCGTGCCCGCGAGCTTCACACCGCCGGCGAAGTCGTCACCGTGGCTAGAGCAAGCCCAGCTTGCCCCTAAGCACGTCATCGCGCTCGTGCTGCTCCCAGGAGCCGAACTAGCCCACCCGTTCGTCCCACCATGCACCACAACGCCGATTCCAAGCACGCCCGAAGTCCGGCAGCCGCTGAGCTCGACGCCGGTGAGGATTACGGCCACCCCAGCTCGCCCCGTTTGCACCGTTGGATCCGCGGGATCGCCAGCTTTCCGTAGAGCCCAACGGCGCCTCGAATGGTTCCCTGTATCGCCTTTTTGAGCCACCCCGCCGTTTCTGTCGTCGCCGGCGACAAGCCGTCAGCGAGATCCCGGTGACGCTGACGTGGCGCCGTCATTAGGGGCTAATAGCCCAGCTAATTAACCCTCTCTCACACTGACGGATGGGCCCCACTCTCTGAATAACCTGGTTTAGTTTCTATTTAGTTTTAACTAACCACAAGGGCCCCACATGTCAGTTTGACCTGGCCACGTCACCTGTTGACCGGACCCCACCTGTCAGCGACACTAACTGGCCCTGAGTCACTAACCAGTGGGCCCCATTGGTCAGGTTTGACCTGGACCGACCCCGTTGACCTAATGACGTCATAGTGACATCATGCTGACGCAGTAAAGCTTTTCTGGGATTTTAAATAAATCAGAAATGATTTATTTATTTCAGAAAATTGCCTAAACTTCTAAAAATCATAGAAATTCAACCGTAACTCCAAATGAAATAATTTATATATGAAAAATTATCAGAAAAATTCAAGGAATCCATCTGTACCATTTTAATGCATGTTTGAGAAAGTTAACCTCACTGTTTAGGATGAAACATGTTTAGGGCAAATTTCATAATAGGGTTGGAGTTGGATTTTGATATAGTCTTGAATTCCACTTCAATTAAAATGACTTTCTGTTGCATTAGCCCAAATCACAACATATTGCCATGTCATGATCATGCATCATATTGTTGCATTGCATTGATTGTATTCTTCCTTGTTTGCCGGTAACCGTCCCCTCTCAGTAGACGTTGTTTCCGACGACAAGATCGATGACACCGATGAAGAGCTATACTATCTTCAGAAGTGCCAGGCAAGCAAAACCCCCTTGTTCATTCTGATACAATCCCACTCTCTCGCTCCTGCTCTCTTTTACTGCATTAGGACAACAACGATTCAACTGTTACCTGCTGCGGTAGTTGAACCCCTTTCCTCTTCATGACCTGTCATTGCCACAGTAAATAGATGAAACCCACTAGTATGAGTAGGAGTTGTTTGAGCCCTATTGTGCCTACTCATTCATGCTTGTTTGTCATGCCTGCTACTGCTTAGAGTTGAGTCAGGTCTGATTCATCGGGGATGAATTGGAATGTGGTGAACATGTCCTACTATTGAGAGCTAAGTGTGTGAACACGATTTGGTAAAGGTAGCGGTGAGAGGCCATGTAGGAGTACATGGTGGGTTGTCTCATTGCAGTCGTCCTTAGGAACTGAGTTCTGTGTTTGTGTTCCATGAACAGTTACTACCACACATTGGGTTCTGATAACTCGGCCCCTCTCGGCTTATTAATCAACTCGATCTCCGTCCAGGAGTTGCAACTAGTTTCTGGTGTTTGTAGGTAGTGTTAGTGGTTTACCAAGTGGCACCCGGTACAGGTGGGCTTGGGACAGACTAGGCACCATGGCACGGTGTACCAAGTGGCACCCGGATGGTGGGCTTGGGAACCCTGCACACATCGTTTGGGGCCGTGAGAGACACCCCGGCCGGATCTCCTTGCGGATGGAACCCGAATAGGCGATAAACCTGGATGAGAGACTTGTTGGTTAGTCAGGTCATGGCCGACTCCCTCGCCGGCTTCCGCTTGAAGGTTGCCGAGGTACATGACGTGTACAGGGCTATAAGTGGCGAGAGCGTGTGTGAAGAAGTACACCCCTGCAGGGTTATCATTATCTATTCGAATAGCCGGATTCCTCGGATATGGAAACTTGGACCCCCTTGCATAGTTCATAGACAAGTGAAAGTGGATACTCTAAAATGTGCAAGATAAGCGTGAGTGCTATGGATGGTGTTCTCGTAGGGAGACGGGAGCAGATCCATAGTGGTGTATTGATATGGTGAATATGTGGACTCGTGTGCGCCACCTCAGAAGAGTTGCTTGCAGTCGTAGTTCAGGTTAGCCACTGAGTCAAAGCTGGCTTGCTGCAGTTAAACTCCACCCCCCTTGTTGATACCGATGCATATGTATGTAGTTCTGATGTAAGTCTTGCTGAGTACCTTTGTACTCACGTTTGCTTAATTTATGTTTTGCAGAGAGAGACTTCAGTCTCGCTAGTAGTTCCGCATGGACTTTGATGTTAGCTTGATACCTCAGCTACGATCTTGTGCCCTCGGCAGGGTCTGGTAGATAGTCAGGCTTCTCAGCCTTTTCCATTTGTAGATGTCTGTACTCAGACATGTTAAGCTTCCGCATGTGCTTGTTGCTTGTATGCTCTAAATGTTGGGTCATGAGACCCATGTTTGTAATATCTCGCTCTTCGGAGCCTAATGAATAAATACTTGAGTCGTAGAGTCTTGTTGTGATGCCATGTTGTATTTTCTCATATCGGGCATATTGTGTGTATGATTGAAATGCTTGGTATGAGTGGGATCCGACAATCTAGTTGTTTATCCTTGGCAGCCTATCATATGGGGAAATGTAGTCTAGTGCTTTCTGAGCGATAGTAGTCCGCTATAGCCCGGTTCACCGGAGTCCTGCTAGCCCAGCACTACTGCTCAGGACACTTGACTGGCCGGCATGTGTTTCACCTCGTTCCTGTGTCTGTCCCTTCGGGGAAATGTCACACGGTGACATCCGGAGTCCTGCCTAGCCTGCTATAGCCCGGGTTACCGGAGGCCTGTTAGCCCAGTGCTACAGCCCGGATTCACACGCTGTTGACCGACATGCTCGAGGTTGATTCATGTATGCCTGTCCCCATGGGTTCGTGCCGCTTTGGGTTCACGACTAACCATGTCGGCCCGGGTTCTTTGTCATATGGATGCTAGCGACACTATCATATACGTGAGCCAAAAGGCGCAAACGGTCCCGGGCCAGGTAAGGTGGCACCCGTGGGAATACCGTGCGTGAAGCCACAAAGTGATATGATGTGTTACATGCTAGATCGGTGTGACCTAGGATCGGGGTCCTGACAGCCGGCCTCGGGGCCCCAGCCTTCGTCGTCAATGTAGAGCTTGCCGCGATGAGTCTTGTCCATCCGGCCCATAGCGTATCCCTTGAGCCCTTCGGAGTTGCCCTTCAAGAACTCAAATCCACCGTGCGCTGGCCCCACGGTGGGTGCCAACTGTTGTGGAATTGTCACGTCAGATGTCCTAGCAAAAGGACTTAGTCATAGGGCCATCGCAACTAGGAAGCTTAAAGGGGTTAATCGGGACAAAGGACACGAGAGGTTTTATACTAGTTCGGCCCCTTACGATGAAGGTAAAAGCCTACATCTAGTTGTGTTGGGATTGCTGGGGTTTCAATCACCAAGAGGCTAATCCGCCAGCTTGGTTATCGATCTCTTGTTTCTTGCCCTAAGCCGCCATCGGGTCGTCCCCTTATATACACGAGTTGACGCCTGGTGGCCTACAGAGTCCCTGCCGGCTCATAAATCGAGTCCGGCTCGGTGAATTCTTTTACATGCCTTTCTTTACAAGTCTTTCCTTACATACAGAGGTTTACAATATTGGGCCTTAAGCCGCCTCTAGGCCATTAAGCCTTCTATAAGATTTAACAACCTATCGCCTTGAGTGTTTACTGGGCTTCCTTTGTGACCCGCCATTTGGGTCTTGACCCGGCCCCTCCTGGGTGGGTCATAACTGATAGTTATATCCCCAACACCTCTCCCCCTCCCTCTCTTTCCTTCACCCTTCCCCTTCCTAGTAGGACTAGGAAAGGATGAATCCTACTCCTACTAGGAGGAGGATTCCTCCTCTCCTTGGGCGCAACTAGGGCCAGCCGGCCTTCCCCTTGCTCCTTTATATACGAGGGCAGGGGTGCACCCCAGAACACACAAGTTGATTGTTCCAAACCATGTGCGGTGCCCCCTCCACCATATTCCATGGTCATATCGTTGCAGTGTTTAGACGAAACCCTACGCCAGTAACTTCATCATCACCATCATCATGCTGTCGTGCTGATGAAGCTCTCGCTCGAAGCTCCACTGGACCGTGAGTTCGTGTGACGTCACCAAGCCGAACGTGTGCAGATCGCGGAGGTGCCGTATGTTCGGTACTAGGATCAGTCGATCGTGAAGACGTACGACTACATCAACCGCGTTGTCATAACACTTTTGCTTACGGTCTACGAGGGTACGTGAACAACACTCTCCCCTCTCATTGCTATGCATCACCATGATCTTGCGTGTGCATAGGATTTTTTCGAAATTACCACGTTTCCCAACATGATCAATGATGTGGAGTTGAACCAAGAAGTTTGTAAGGGCAAGGAGATCGCCTACTTCTTTAAGATCTACATGAGCGAGGCAAGTCCTGTTGGGGATCGTAGCAAAAATTTAAAATTTTCTACGCATCACCAAGATCAATCTATGGAGTAATCTAGCAACGAGGGGAAGGAGAGTGCATCTACATACCCTTGTAGATCGCTAAGCGGAATCGTTCAAGTGAACGGGGTTGATGGAGTCGTAGCCGTCATGATCCAAATCACCGATGATCCTAGTGCCACACGGATGGCACCTCCGTGTTCAACACACGTACAACCCGGTGACGTCTCCTACGCCTTGATCCAGCAAGGGGAGAAGGAGAGGTTGGGGAAGACTCCATCCAGCAGCAGCACGACGACGTGGTGGTGGTGGAGGAGCGCGGGACTCCAGCAGGGCTTCGCCAAGCACTACGAGAGACGAGGAGGGAGAGGGGTAGGGCTGCGTCAACAGGGAGATCGAATCGTGTGTTGGGCTGCCCCTTTGCCTCCACTATATATAGGGGGAGAGGGAGGGCTGCGCCCCCACCTAGGGTTCCCACCCCAAGGGGTGCGGCAGCCCTAGATCCCATCTAGGGTGGCGGCCGCAAGGGGGAGGCGCACCTGGGGTGGGCCTTAGGGCCCATCTGCCCTAGGGTTTGCCCCCTCCCCTCTTGGAGGCGCCTTGGGCCTTGGTGGGAGGCACCCCAGCCCACCTAGGGGCTCGTCCCTTCCCACTATTGTCCCATGTATGCCTCCGGGGCTGGTGGCCCCACTTGGTGGACCCCCGGACCCCTCCGGTGGTCCCGGTACACTACCGGTGATGCCCGGAACACTTCCGGTGGCCAAAACCATACTTCATATATATCAATCTTTACCTCCGGACCATTCCAGAACTCCTCGTGACGCCCGGGATCTCATCCGGGACTCCGAACAACATTCGGTAACCGCGTACATACTTTCCCTATAACCCTAGCGTCATCGAACCTTAAGTGTGTAGACCCTACGGGCTCGGGAGTCATGCAGACATGGCTGAGACAACTCTCCGGTCAATAACCAAGAGCGGGATCTGGATACCCATGTTGGCTCCCACATGCTCCATGATGATCTCATCGGATGAACCACGATGTCAAGGATTCAATCAATCCCGTATACAATTCCCTTTGCCTATCGGTACGATACTTGCCCGAGATTCGATCGTCGGTATCCCGATACCTTGTTCAATCTCGTTACCAGCAAGTCTCTTTACTCGTTTCGTAACACATCATCCCGTGATCAACTCCTTGATCACATTGTGCACATTATGATGATGTCCTATCGAGTGGGCCCAGAGATACCTCTCCGTTTACACGGAGTGACAAATCCCAGTCTCGATTCGTGCCAACCCAACAGACACTTTCGGAGATACCTGTAGTGTACCTTTATAGCTAACCAGTTACGTTGTGATGTTTGGCACACCCAAAGCACTCCTACGGTATCCGGGAGTTGCACAATCTCATGGTCTAAGGAAATGATACTTGACATTAGAATAGCTTTAGCATACGAACTACACGATCTTTGTGCTAGGCTTAGGATTGGGTCTTGTCCATCACATCATTCTCCTAATGATGTGATCCCGTTATCAACGACATCGAATGTCCATGGTCAGGAAACCGTAACCATCTATTGATCAATGAGCTAGTCAACTAGAGGCTTATTAGGGACATGGTGTTGTCTATGTATCCACACATGTATTTGAGTTTCCTATCAATACAATTCTAGCATGGATAATAAATGATTATCATGAACAATGAAATATAATATAATAATAACTAATTTATTATTGCCTCTAGGGCATATTTCCAACAGTCTCCCACTTGCACTAGAGTCAATAATCTAGTTCACATCGCCATGTGATTAACACTCACACGTCACATCGCCATGTGACCAACATCCAAAGAGTTTACTAGACTCAATAATCTAGTTCACATCACTATGTGATTAACACTCAATGAGTTCTGGGTTTGATCATGTTATGCTTGTGAGAGAGGTTGTAGTCAACGAGTCTTGCCATATTCAGATCCGTATGTATTTTGCAAAACTTTATGTCATATCGCAGATGCTGCTACCACGTTCCACTTGGAGCTATTCCAAATTGTTGCTCCATTATACGTATCCGGTATCTCTACTCAGAGCTATCCGGATAGGTGTTAAGCTTGCATCGACGTAACTCTTTACATCGAACTCTTTATCACCTCCATAGCCGAGAAACATTTACTTATTCCTCTAAGGATAATTTTGACCGCTATCTGGTGATCCAGTCCTAGATCACCTTTGTACCCTCTTGCCAGACATGTGGCAAGGCACACATCAGGTGCGGTACTCAGCATGGCATAACGTATAGAGCCTATGACAAGAGCATAGGGGACGACCTTCGTCCTTCCTCTTTCTTCTGCCGTGGTCAAGCTTTGAGTCTTACTCAACTTCACACCTTACAACTCAGGTAAGAACCCCTTCTTTGACTGATCTATTTTGAACTCCTTCAAAAACATGTCAAGGTGTGTGTTCTTTGAAAGTATCATCAGGCGTTTTGATCTATCTCTATAGATCTTGATGCCCAATATGTAAGCAGCTTTATCCAGGTCTTCCTTTGAAAAACACTCTTCAAACAACCGTTTATGCTCTCTAGAAATTCTACATCATTTCGAATCAACAATATGTCATCCACATATACTTATCAGAAATGTTGTAGTGCTCCCACTCACTTTCTTGTAAATACAAGTTTCTAGCAAACATTGTATAAACCTAAAATCTTTGATCACTCCATCAAAACATATATTTCGATTCCAAGATGCTTGCTCTAGTCCATAGAAGGATTGCTGGAGCCAGCATACCTTTTAGCATCCTTAGGATCGACAAAACCTTTTATTGTATCACATACAACTTTTCTTACGAAAACTGGTAAGAAAACTTGTTTTGACATCCATCTAATAGATTTCATAATCGAAAATACAGCTAATGCTAACATGATTCCAACGGACTTAAGCATCGCTACGGGTGAGAAATTCTCATCGTAGTCAACTCCTTGAACTTGTGAAAAGACTCTTTCCCACAAGTCAAGCTTCATAGACGGTAACATTACCGCCCACGTCCGTCTTCTTCTTAAAGATCCATTTATCTCAATGGCTTGCCGATCATCGGGCAAGTCCACCAAAGTCCATACTTTGTTCTGATATATGGATCCTATCTCGGATTTCATGGCTTCTAACCATTTGTCGGAATACGAGCCCACCATCACTTCTCCATAGCTCGTAGGTTCATTGTTGTCTAACAACATGATATCTAAGACAGGATTACCGTACCACTTAGGAGTAGTACATATCCTTGTCGACCTACGAGGTTCGATAGCAACTTGATCCGAAGCTTCATGATCACTATCATTAACTTCCTATTCAACAAACGTAGGCGCCATAGAAAACATCTTTCTGTGTTGCATCACTCTCTGGTTGAAGTAAAGGTTCGACAACCTCATCAAGTTCTATCTTCCTCCGACTCAATTCTTTCGAGAGAAACTCCTTCTCGAGAAAGGACCCGTTCTTAGCGACAAACAATTTGCCCTCGGATCTGAGATAGAAGGTATACCCAACTGTCACCTTTGGGTATGCTATGAAGATGTGTTTATCCGGTATGGGTTCGAGCTTCTCCAGCTGAAGCCTTAAGCATCGCTGCCCCAAACATTAAGAAGTGACAACTTTGGTTTCTTGCCAAACCAATGTTCACACGACGTCGTTTCAACGGACTTAAATGGTGTCCTATCTAAAGTGAATGCAGCTGTCTCTAACGCATAACCTCAAAATGAAAACAGTAGATTGGTAAGAGACATCATAGATCGCACCATATCTCATAGGGTTTGATTACGACGTCCGGACACACCATTACCTTGTGGTGTTCCAGGTGGCTTCAACTGTGAAACAATTCCACAATGTCTTAAGTGATTGCCAAACTCATAACTCAGAAAATCCCCTTTTGATCAGATCGTAGGAACATGATCTTATTGTTATGATGATTCTTAACTTCACTCTGAAATCGCTTGAACTTTTCAAACGTTTCAGACTTGTGCTTCATTAAGTAGATATACCTATATCTACCCAAATCGTCAGTGAAGATGAGAAAATAGCGATATCCACTGCACGCTTCAATTCTCATTGGATCACATGCATTAGCATGTATGATTTCCAACAAGTCACTTGCCCGTTTCATTGTACCTGAAAACGGGGTCTTAGTCATCCTGCCCATGAGGCATGGCTCGCATGTGTCAAGCGATTCAAAATCAAGTGACTCCAAACATCCATCGACATGGAGTTTCTTCATGCATCTTACGCCAATATGACCTAAGCGGCAGTGCCACAAGAAAGTGGTACTATCATTATTAACTCTACATCTTTTGGCGTGAACATGTGTATTACCACGACCGAGATTCAATGAACCATTCACATAGGGTGCATGACCATGAAAGGTATCATTCATGTAAACAGAATAACCAGTATTCTCTAATTTAAATGAACAACCGAATTGCAATGAACATGATCTAATCATATTCATGCTCAACGTAGACACCTGATAACATTTATCTAGGTTCAATACTAACCCCGAAGGCAGATGGAGCGTGTGATGGTGATCTCATCAACTTTGGAAACACTTCCAACACACATCGTCACCTCGCCCTTAGCCAGTCTCCGTTTAGTCCGTAGCTTTTGCTTCAAGTTACCAATAATAGTAACTGAACCGGTATCCAATACCCAGGTGCTACCAGGAGTACTAGTGAGGTACACATTAATAACACGTATATACTTTGTTGAAGTTGCCAGCCTTCTTATCTACCATGCATTTGGGGTAATTCCGCTACCAGTGACCGTTCCCTTTACAATAGAAGCACTTAGTCTCGGGTTTAGGTTCAACCTTGGGTTCCTTCACTAGAGCGGCAACTGGTTTGCCATCCATGAAGTTTCCCTTCTAGCCCTTGCCCTTCTTGAAACCAGTGGTCTTGTTAAACCATCAACACTTGATGCTCCTTCTTGATTTCTACCTTTTGCGGTCTTAAGCACCGTGAACAACTCCGGGATCAACTCCATCCCTTGCATGTCATAGTTCATCACGAAGATCTAGTAGCTTAGTGATAGTGGCTAGAGAACTCTATCAATCACTATCTTATCTGGAAGTTTAACTCCCACTTGATTTAAGTGATTGTAGCACCCAGACATTCTGAGCACATGCTCACTAGCTGAGCTATTATCCTCCATCTTGTTAGCAAAAGAACTTGTCAGAGGTCTCACACCTCTCAACACGGGCATGAGCCTGAAATCCCAATTTCAGCTCTTGGAACATCTCATATGTTCTATGGTGTTCAAAACGTCATTGGAATCCCGATTCTAAGCCGTAAAGTATGGTGCACTAAACTATCAAGTAGTCATTAGGATGTGTCTGTCAGGTGTTCACAACATCCACAGACGACGTTGTAGGGGTTTGCACATCGAGCAGTGCATCAAAGAAGTAAGCCTTCTGTGTAGCAGTGAGGACACTCCTCGGACTACGGACCCAATCCGCATCATTGCTTACAATATCTTTCAACTTAATCTTTCTCTAGGAACGTGTTGAAACAGGGAGCTACAACGTGAGCTATTTATCTATAACATATTTGCAAAGACAATTTAGACTACATTCATGATAATTGAGTTCATCTAATAAAATTATTTAATGAACTCCCACTCAGATAGACATCCCTCTAGTCATCTAAGTGGAACAGGATCCGAATCGACTAGGCCGTGTCCGATCATCACGTGAGACGGACTAGTCATCAACGGTGAACATCTCGTGTTGATCGTATCTTCTATACGACTCATGTTCGACCTTTCGGTCTTCCGTGTTCCGAGGCCATGTCTGTACATGCTAGGCTCGTCAAGTCAACCTAAGTGTTTCACATGTGTCCCGAGGCCATGTCTATACATGCTAGGCTCGTCAACACCCATTGTATTCGAACGTGAGAATCTATCACACCCGATCATCACGTGGTGCTTCGAAACAACGAACCCTCGCAACGGTGCACAGTTAGGGGGAACACTTATCTTGAAATTTTAGTGAGGGATCATCTTATTTAAGCTACCGTCGTTCTAAGCAAATAAGATGTAAAACATGATAAACATCACATGCAATCAAATAGTGACATGATATGGCCAATATCATTTTGCTCCTTTTGATCTCCATCTTCGGGGCTCCATGATCATCGTTGTCACCAGCATGACACCATGATCTACATCATCATGATCTCCATCATCGTGTCTTCTTGAAGTTGTCTCGTCATCCATTACTTCTACTACTATGGCTGTCGGATTTCGGGTTCTGGCAGACCCTTGAGGTTCGAACACTGGGGTGCGCGCGGAGATTTCACCTTCTACCTACCTGCACCCCTCCGCCTCGCTAAGATCTAAGCTATGGAAAGAACAGCACAAGAGACACAGGGTTTATACTAGTTCGGGCCACCGTTGTGGTGTAATACCCTACTCTAGTGTGTTGTGTGGTGGATTGCCTCTTGGGCTGATGATGATGAGCAATACAAGGAAGAACAACCTCGCGAGGGTCTGTTCTTGGCTGAGGGGATGAACTGCTAGGAGGGGTTCAGTTACCCTTCTCTCTCTCTTCTCTATTCTCTCTCCGATTTCCATCCGCCTCTGCCCTGTGGGTGGCTAGTCCTATTTATAGGCAAAGGCCCTGGGTCTCTTCCCAAATATTGAGCCCGAAGGGCGCCAACAATTGGCCATTTTGAAGGGGAACATCTGGTACACTTATCCTGACTAAAGTTGGTCCTCGCCTACCAAAGGCTCTGGCGGTGACGCTGGCTTGGGCTCCACAATGACTTCCTCCCTGCCGTTGGACTGGTCTTGGTCTCGTTGCACCGAAATGGGTGCCTTTGCTTGATGCTCTAGCCTGCGCTTGCTCCCTTTGCACCAAAGAGGAAAGGAGGACACTGCGCGGGCTGGCGCCCGCCTGGCACCCTTGGTCGTCATGGCTTGCGTCACGGGCACCTCGTGAGGTACCCCACCTTGATCTCTCCGCCTCCTCGCGAGCCAGCCTGATGAGGCCGTGCCTGAGGAAGCTCTGTGTTGTCCGCCCCACGAGGCTTGGCCCCTCGCGAGGGTCTTGGGGTCTGTGTTGATGAAGATGGGCCGCGCTAGGCCCCCTTTTGAGCCACGCCGCAGGCCGCAGGCAGGCAAGTCTGGGGACCCCCATTCCCAGAACGCCGACAGTAACCCCGGGCCCAAGGCGCGCCCGAACTTGGCCGTGCAGGGAGGCGAAAGGGCAAGAGCGAAGCGCCATGAGCCCTAACAGCCTGCGGCCTTGGGCGCCGCATGGCGGTTGATTGGTCATGGGCGTCTCCACTTCCCCACGGCGCCTCGGCAACTACATGGATTGGACAAGTCCCTGCATGCAAAGCGGGTCATGATTACCCGCGATCGTGGGGGCCGACGGTTGGCCCTCGCCGGCTTTGCATGGCCCCGTCGAGGAGGTTCTCGGCCGCAGAGAAGGGGAAGGCTCGCCAGGTTGAGCCTGCCTCTCCCCCGCCCAAGCGCGGCCGAGGGCGCCCTCGCAAACATCCTGTGGCCACCACGGCAGCTCCCTACGGCCGTGGAGACGATTTCCAGCACGGTGACGTGCGGACTGCTGCGGTCGGGGGGCACGCTTCGGTCGCACGTTCCCCTAGGCTACGCTTTCGTGCTGCGGAGGTGCTGCCGGAGTTCGTTGTCTGGTCGGCGGAGCCGACTAGCACCCAGCTTCAACTTCCTCGCTTCCTCCTCGGCGAGCTCCCGGCCGGCGCCCTAGGCGGCCTCTGGTTTCAGGCAGACGACTGCTGCAGCCGGGCCTCATGGGCTTCATTGGAGGTCTCCACAGCCGGGAGCCTGGCCTTGGCCCGCGGTTGGCAGACGTTTGCCCGCGCGCGTGGCCTGAGCCGTCGGTTTACCCTGCACTTCAAGTTTGACGGCGATGCCACCCTCTACGTGAGGGTGTTTGGGGAAGATGGTCGCCGCGCAGGGTGCTGCCCTGAGGACGACGACCGTGGCCGGGAACCCAGCCCCGGCGATGATGGAGAGGACATCGCTCACGTGATTGGCGGCGCTCTGGGTTCCCCAAGCTTCACCGGTTCTTCTTCAGGCGGCGACTCGTCTAGCGGTGGCCGCGGTCAGCCTCCACGCCATCGTACCTGCTTTGGAGGTGGTAGCGTGTCTGCCCGCTGTCGCGCCTCGGTGAAGCGCGAGAGGGAGCCTGCCTGAGCCCCGGAGGCAGCTCGAGTCTTCCCTGCAGGCCGGTGTGAGGCGAGCTGCGCCTGATTTGTTCTTTCTTTTCCTTTTTCCTACGTAAAAAGACAGTAGCGTGGAGCCCCGTGGGGGCGTGTTTGGGTTATTGCTGTTAATCATCGCTTTGCTTCCGTTATCGTGCCTTCTGGCTACGTGCCCGCGCGTGGATAGTTCCCGGCCCCAGCTGTGGGGGGGGGGGGGGGCGGCCGACCCAGGCCCTGTGTTCGTGTCACGGTGCCCGTGGGGCACAGACTAGAGGGGTGCTCCTGTAATGGACCCGGGTCGCAAAACCTTTGAACGACTAGGACAGGAACACTCGCGAGGGCGCTCGGCTGCCCCCCCTCGCGAGGCCTTGCATAAGAGAAATCGAGGCAGGAGAGTGAAAAGTCGAAGAACCACAAGTCAAAGATGGCAATAGCTTCAACAAAACTCCGAATGAGAATGAATCAAGCCATTTGCGGAAAGCAAATGAAAAAGCCGCGTCCGGCACCTAATCTAGTCTTCGACGTCTTCTCACTAGCGCGGAGCTAAGTGCTGCCACCGGGCGTGGGAGGGAACCCCAGGGTCTGAGGCCGGCGCTCCTGAGACTCCGGGGCGTGTACAGCCCCAACTCATTATTACGTGAGAGTGTCACGGGCGGCGAGCTTCACAGGTGTTGGCCTTCTTCACAGGCTCCGGGCCTTTTCCAAAACGCGATAGCTTCACAGGCATTCGCCTTCTTCACAGGCTCTGGGCCTTTTCCAAAACGCGACAGCTTCACAGGCATTCGCCTTCTTCACAGGCTCCGGGCCTTTTCCAAAATGCGATAGCTTCACAGGCATTCGCCTTCTTCACAGGCTCTGGGCCTTTTCCAAAACGCGACAGCTTCACAGGCATTCGCCTTCTTCACAAGCTCTGGGCCTTTTCCAAAATGTGACAGCTTCACAGGCATTCGCCTTCTTCACAGGCTCTGGGCCTTTTCCAAAAAGGATAATCTTCACAGGCATTCGCCTTCTTCACAGGCTCTGGGCCTTTTTAGGGGTAGAACCTCCGGAGGTGCTGGATGTTCCATGCGTTCTGGACCGGCACCCCCTCCTGAGTCTCCAAGTGCGCGCAGCTGGGCCTGGAAACATGAACAACCTTGAACGGACCCTCCCACATGGGAGAGAGCTTGTGCAGTCCCTCCCTGGAGAGAACCTTCCTGAGCACGAGGTCTCCTACCTCGAGAGTTCAGGGACGGATGTTGCGGCAGTGATATCGTCGCAGTGCTTGTTGGTACCTCGCCGCTCGCAGCGCGGCTTCTCGGCGACGTTCCTCCCCCAGCACGAGGTCCATCCCCTGGATGGCGTCCTGCTGCGCCTCGTCGAACGCCAGGACCCGCGCGGAGCGACGTCTGACCTCGTGAGGGAGGACCGCTTCAGCTCCGTAGACCAGGAAGAACGGGGTCTCTCCAGTCGGCTTGGTCGCGGTTGTGCGGATGGACCACAACACGGACTGAAGCTCGTCGTACCAACCTGTGCCGCAGGCCTCCAGCTTCTTCTTGAACGTCCTGGTCTTGAGGCCCCTCAGGACCTCTGCGTTGGCTCGCTCGGCCTGGCCATTGCTTCGGGGGTGCGCCACCGAAGCGTAGCATATCTGCGTTCCAAGGTTAGCACAGTATGTTTTGAAGAGGTTACTAGTGAACTGCGAACCATTGTTTGTGATGATGCGGTTCGGCACCCCGAACCGGCTCACGATGCCCCTGATGAACTTGACCGTGGAACCCGCAGGGATGGTGCGGACGGCCTCTACTTCAGCCCACTTGGGGAACTTGTCCACATTGACGTAGAGGTAGCGGTAGCCCCCTGGCGCCCGAGGGAACGGGCCCAGGATGTCCAGCCCGAGATTGCGAATGGCCACGAAAGGGGTATAGTCTGCAGGCCTCCTGCCGGATGATGGATCTGCTTGGCGTGGAACTGGCAGGCCTCACAAGCTTTCACCAGTTCGACGGCGTCATTGAGTGCGGTGGGCCAATAAAACCCACCGCGGAACGCCTTGCCGACGAGGGTCTGTGATGATGAATGATGTCCACAGTCTCCGCCGTGTATATCTTCCAGTAGTTCTTTTCCTTGCTCCCTGGAGATGCAGCGCAGGGATACATCGTTTGGTTGCTTCCGGTAGAGCTCTCCATCCTTGATGCAGTATGCCGTGGCCTGCCGTGCCACATGCTCCGCTTCCTCCTCCTTCTCCGGCAGGGTCCCTTGTGTTAAGTAACTCCGGAGCTTCGTGATCCAGCACCCCTCCTAAGGTTCCATCGTCAGGAGCAGGCGTGCTCCTGAGGCCGGGCCACAGACCGGGGCTTCTAAGGCAGGTGGCTGGGGGAGCTCCTCCCGAGGCTGAGCCGTGTTTGAAAATGACGGCAGGGCTGAGGGCTTGAAGAGCCGCTCCTCGAAGACGCCAGGCTCCTGAGGTAACCGCCTGGACGCCCGTTTGGCGATGTCGTCGGCCTCCTGATTGGTGCCACGGGGCACAAGCTGCAACTCCAACCCCCAGAACTGCTTCTCCATCTTGCGGACCTCCGCAAGGTAGGCTTCCATGTGCTCATCTTTCGGCTCGTACACCTTGTTGGAGAAATTGACAAGGAGCTGCGAATTGCCCTTGATGGTGAGGCGTTTCACCCCCAGGGCAGCTGCGGCCTTCAAGCCTGCTATTAAACCTTCATACTCCGCTATGTTGTTGGAGACCTTTTCACCTTGCTGGAAACAGAGCTGTACAACGTAGTAGAGCTTGTCCTGAGTGGGTGATATAAGCACCGCCCCAGCCCCAGCGCCATGCCTGGAGAACGCCCCATCGAAGTACATGACCCAGCCTTCTAGCGCCTCGCTTCCCGGGGAGAGGGACCGATCCTCGTCGGCCTTGAGGCCTGGTGCCTCCGTCCATTCTGCCACAAAATCCGCTAATGCTGCTCCCTTGATGACTCTGGTCGTGCCGAATTCGAGCTGAAACGCTTGCAGTTCTATGTTCCACTTAGCGTCCCTTCCAGCTGAGTTAGGGCTCCTGAGCACTCTCTCCAGGGGGTATGATGAGACGACCTTGATGGGGTGACCCTGAAAATAGTGCCGCAGCTTGCGCGAGGCCACCAGTAGCACGAGGAGGAGCTTCTGAGGCATGGGGTACCATGCCCTCGCGTCCTGCAACACCGTGCTGACGAAGTACACTGGGTGCTCAACGAGGTTGAGTGCGTTAGTGCTGGTGGCGCCCTCCGGAGACCATGGTGCCTCCTGAGGCTGGCCATCTAGGAGAGGGGCCTCTTACGCCTCCGGTGCACTCCTCTGGGGCTGCTGATCCTCCTCAGCCGTGGTGGCGGTTTCTGTGGGCCTTCCTTGTTCCTGTTTTGCCTTGTCCCGGGCTGCTGTTGTGGTTTTGATTCGACACTCCTCCCTAACCGCCACCAGGGCTGCACTGGCAGAGTAGGGAGTGGCGGCGAGGTAAAGCACCAGGGGCTCTTGAGGGCGCGGAGCCACCATGACCGGAGGGCTGGTCAGGTATCTCTTGAGATCCTGGAACGCCTTGTCGGCCTCTTTAGTCCATTCAAAGGGCCCCTTTTTCTTCATTAGCTGGAAGAAGGGCAGCGCTCGCTCCCCCAGCTTGGAGATGAAGCGCCCTAGCACGGTCATGCGCCCAGTGAGCTTCTGCATTTCTCTGAGGGTCTTTGGCGGGCTCATGTCCTCGACTGCCTTGACCTTTTCCGGGTTAGCCTCGATGCCTCGGTGGGACACGAGGAAACCCAAGAGCTTGCCCGAGGGGACTCCGAACACACACTTCTCTGGGTTGAGCCGCAGGTTCACTGCGTTGAGGCTCGCAAAGGTTTCCTCCAGGTCTTGTATCAGGGTCCTGGCCTCCCTAGACTTCACCACAATGTCATCGATGTAAGCCTCAACATTCTTCCTGAGCTGCGGACCCAAGGTGATGTGCATCAGCCGCTGAAAGGTTGCTCCTGTGTTACGCAACCCGAATGGCATGCATGTGTAGCAGTACACCCCGCACGGAGTTAGGAAGGCTGTCTTTTCGACGTCTTCTACCGCCATCTTGATCTGGTGATACCCAGAGAAGGCATCCAAGAAGCATAGCAGGTCACATTTTGCGGTGGAATCGACGATCTGGTCGATGCGGGGGAGCGGGAACGGATCTTGCGGGCATGCCTTATTGAGGTTGGTGAAGTTGACACACATGCGCTCCTTCCCTCCCTTCTTTGGCACAACGACAGGGTTGGCCAACCAATCCGGGTATCGGACCTCGCGAATGACCCCAACGGCTTCTAGTTTGCGGGTCTCTTGGACGATGAAGGCCTGCTTTTCTATGGACTGCCGCC
Source organism: Triticum monococcum (assembly GCA_034509565.1). Classification (NCBI taxonomy): domain Eukaryota; kingdom Viridiplantae; phylum Streptophyta; class Magnoliopsida; order Poales; family Poaceae; genus Triticum; species Triticum monococcum. The sequence goes on along the minus strand of CM067843.1, from coordinate 151,227,360 downwards.
TTGCCTTCTGCTTCACAGGGCGCATGTTGGGGCACACGTTGAGGTGATGCTCGATTACGCTCCTAGGGATCCCTGCCAACTAGTCAGGCTCCTAAGCGAATACCTTCTTGTTTGCGCGCAGGAACCTGACCAGGGCCCCCTCTTGCTCGGGCTCGAGGTTGGCGCCTATGGTGAAAGTGGCATTGGTGGACCCATCCTCATCGATGGGTATCTGCTTGGTTTCTGCCTTGTCTTGGGTGAACAACTATTTCTTCTTGGCGGGTGCAGCCCCCTTGGGCTCGGGGGTCTCCGAGTCGGCGGGCTGTGCCGCCGCCGCCGTCTTGAAGGCGAGCTTGAGCACTCGCAGCGTGTCTCCGGTGTCCCCGTGCACGGTGAGGACACCGCTGCTCCCGGGCATCTTCATGAGGTTGTACGCTGGGTGCGTCACGGCCATGAACTGGGCCAGTGCTGGGTAGACAAGGATGGCGTTGTAGGGGAGGCCGATGGGGGCGATGTCGAAGTCGACCAGCTCCATGCGGAAGTTGTTGTAGGTGCCGAAGGTTACTGGGAGCCGGATCTGTCCCAAGGAGCTGGATGATCCGCCCCCAACGCCTGAGAAGGGCCGGCTGGGTTGCTGCCGTTCCAGGGGTATGCAGAGGAGGTTGAAGGCCTCAATCGAGAGCACGCTGAGGCCCGCACCGCCATCGATGAGAGTTCTGGTGACGGCCACCTGGCAGGTGGTGGGGGTGTACAGCATGGGGAGCGCACCCGAGCAGGCCGAGTTGGAGGGGTGGTCCTCCAAGCTGAAGGTCAGGCCGGCCTTGGGCGCCGCCCGGTCCGGGAGAGCGCCCTGCCGCGTGGAAGCGGCGCTAACCCGGCGGATGAACGACTTGACGTGGTAACTTGTAGGCGGCGCCTGCGAGCCGCCCAGGAGGGCCGCGACGACCGGGGGTGTTGTGTAGCGTGGTGGGCGGGGAAGAGGCTGCGGAGCTCTTCCCAAGAGGCCACGGAGGTTGCCGGCAGGTGGAGCAGCCATGCGCGCGGAGCGCCGATGAGGGCCATGGGGAGCCAGTTGGCCATGACCCTATCGTCACCTCCAGCTTCGGGGATGGCCTCGTCGTATGCCAGCAAGAAAGCCAGCGGATCAGTCGCGCCACTGTAGCGCGGCGGCATCGTTGGCCTGAACTTGTCCGGCCACCGTACCCGTTGCAGGGCTGGGGCCAGGGCTCGGAGCCCCCTGGCCCCCGTGCTGGCACCGGCGGCCGGAGCGGGCGATGCACTACTCATCAGAGGCAGGTCGTGGCGGTGGCGGAAGGGAAAACTCCGGTGCACCCCTACCTGGCGCGCCAAATGTCGGATTTCGGGTTCCGGCAGACCCTTGAGGTTCGAACACTGGGGTGCGCGCGGAGATTTCGCCTTCTACCTACCTGCACCCCTCCGCCTCACTAAGATCTAAGCTATGGAAAGAACAACACAAGAGACACAGGGTTTATACTGGTTCGGGCCACCGTTGTGGTGTAATACCCTAATCTAGTGTGTGGTGTGGTGGATTGCCTCTTGGGCTAATGATGATGAGCAATACAAGGAAGAACAGCCTCGCGAGGGTCTGTTCTTGGCTGAGGGGATGAACTGCTAGGAGGGGTTCAGTTACCCTTCTCTCTCTCTCTCTCTCTCTCTCTCTCCTCGATTCTCTCTCCGATTTCCATCCGCCTCTGCCCTGTGGGTGGCTAGTCCTATTTATAGGCAAAGGCCCTGGGCCTCTTCCCAAATATTGAGCAGGAAGGGCGCCAACAATTGGACATTTTGAAGGGGAACATCTGGTACACTTATCCTGACTAAAGTTGGTCCTCGCCTGCCAAAGGCTCTGGTGGTGACGCTGGCTTGGGCTCCACAATGACTTCCTCCCTGCCGTTGGACTGGTCTTGGTCTCGTTGCACCGAAATGGGTGCCTTTGCTTGATGCTCTCGCCTGCGCTTGCTCCCTTTGCACCAAAGAGGAAAGGAGGACACTGCGCAGGCTGGCGCCTGCCTGGCACCCTTGGTCGTCATGGCTTGCGTCACGGGCACCTCGTGAGGTACCCCGCCTTGATCTCTCCGCCTCCTCGCGAGGCAGCCTGATGAGGCCGTGCCTGAGGAAGCTCCGTGTCGTCCACCCCGCGAGGCTTGGCCCCTCGCGAGGGTCTTGGGTCTGTGTTGATGAAGATGGGCCGCGCCGGGCCCCCTTTTGAGCCACGCCGCAGGCCGCAGGCAGGCAAGTCTGGGGACCCCCGTTCCCAGAACGCCGACAATGGCTAACGCTTTAGCAATAAAGTAAAGTAATTACATGACGTTTATGTTGACACGTAGGTCATAAATAAATTAAGACAACTCCTATGGCTCCTGCTGGTTGTCATACTCATCGACATGCAAGTCGTGATTCCTATTACAAGAACATGATCAATCTCATACATCACATATATCATTCATCACATCCGTTTGGCCATATCACATCATAAGGCATATGCTGCAAAAACAAGTTAGACATCCTCTAATTGTTGTTGCAAGTTTTTACGTGGTTGCTATAGGTTTCTAGCAAGAACGTTTCTTACCTATGCCAAAACCACAATGTGATATGCCAATTTCCATTTACCCTTCATAAGGACCCTTTTCATCAAATCCGATCCGACTAAAGTGGGAGAGACAGACACCCGCTAGCCACCTTATGCAACTAGTGCATGTCAGTCGGTGGAACCAGTCTCACGTAAGAGTACGTGTAAGGTCGGTCTGGGCCGCTTCATCCCACGATGCCGCCGAATCAATATAAGACTACTAATGGCAAGTAAATTGACAAAATCGACGCCCACAACAACTTGTGTTCTACTCGTGCATAGAAACTATGCATAGACCTAGCTCATGATGCCACTGTTGGGGATCGTAGCAGAAATTTAAAATTTTCTAAGCATCACCAAGATCAATCTATGGAGTAATCTAGCAACGAGGGGAAGGAGAGTGCATCTACATACCCTTGTAGATTACTAAGCGGAAGCGTTCAAGTGAACGGGGTTGATGCAGTCGTACTCGTCGTGATCCAAATCACCGATGATCCTAGTGCCGAACGGACGGCACCTCCGCGTTCAACGCACGTACAGCCCGATGACGTCTCCTATGCCTTGATCCAGCAAGGGGAGAAGGAGAGGTTGGGGAAGACTCCATCCAGCAGCAGCACGACGGCGTGGTGGTGGTGGAGGAGCACGGGACTCCAGCAGGGCTTCGCCAAGCACTACGAGAGACGAGGAGGGAGAGGGGTAGGGCTGCGCCAACAGGGAGATCGAATCGTGTGTTGGGCTGCCCCTTTCCCTCCACTATATATAGGGGGAGAGGGAGGGCTGCGCCCCCACCTAGGGTTCCCACCCCAAGGGGTGCGGCAGCCCTAGATCCCATCTAGGGTGGCGGCCACAAGGGGAAGAGGGGGAGGCGCACCTGGGGTGGGCCTTAGGGCCCATCTGCCCTAGGGTTTGCCCCCTCCCCTCTTGGAGGCGCCTTGGGCCTTGGTGGGAGGCGCCCCAGCCCACCTACGGGCTGTTCCCTTCCCACTATTGGCCCATGTATGCCTCCGGGGCTGGTGGCCCCACTTGGTGGACCCCCGGACCCCTCCGGTGGTCCCGGTACACTACCGGTGATGCCCGGAACACTTCCGGTGGCCAAAACCATACTTCATATATATCAATCTTTACCTCCGGACCATTCCAAAACTCCTCGTGACGCCCGGGATCTCATCCGGGACTCCAAACAACATTCGGTAACCGCGTACATACTTTCCCTATAACCCTAGCGTCATCGAACCTTAAGTGTGTAGACCCTACGGGCTCGGGAGTCATGCAGACATGGCCGAGACAACCCTCCGGTCAATAACCAACAACGGGATCTGGATACCCATGTTGTCTCCCACATGCTCCACGATGATCTCATCGGATGAACCACGATGTCAAGGATTCAATCAATCCCGTATACAATTCCCTTTGGCTATCGGTATGATACTTGCCCGAGATTCGATCGTCGGTGTCCCGATACCTTGTTCAATCTCATTACTAGCAAGTCTCTTTACTCGTTCCGTAACACATCATCCCGTGATCAACTCCTTGATCACATTGTGCACATTATGATGATGTCCTATCGAGTGGGCCCAGAGATACCTCTCCGTTTACACGGAGTGACCAAGCCAGTCTCGATTCGTGCCAACCCAACAGACACTTTCAGAGATACCTGTAGTGTACCTTTATAGCCACCCAGTTACGTTGTGACGTTTGGCACACCCAAAGCACTCCTACGGTATCCGGGAGTTGCACAATCTCATGGTCTAAGGAAATGATACTTGACATTAGAAAAGCTTTAGCATACGAACTACACGATCTTTGTGCTAGGCTTAGGATTGGGTCTTGTCCATCACATCATTCTCCTAATGATGTGATCCCGTTATCAACGACATCCAATGTCCATGGTCAGGAAACCGTAACCATCTATTGATCAACGAGCTAGTCAACTAGAGTCTTACTAGGGACATGGTGTTGTCTATGTATCCACACATGTATCTGAGTTTCCTATCAATACAATTCTAGCATGGATAATAAACGATTATCATGAACAATGAAATATAATATAATAATAACTAATTTATTATTGCCTCTAGGGCATATTTCCAACAAGTCCTTCGTGTGCGATGGCAATGGTGGGATAAACGAGGTTGCTTCTTCATGGACCCTTCATGGGTGGAGCCCTCCGTGGACTCGCGCAACCATTACCCTTCGTGGGTTGAAGTCTCCATCAACGTGGATGCACGATAACACCACCTATCAGAACCACGCCAAAAATTCTCCGTGTCTCCATTGCGTTTGCACACTCCAATCCCATCCCCTTACATACTTGCAAGTCATATGCTTTACTCTTTCCATTGCCTATACTCTTTTCATGCTTGCTTGAGATGTATTGAATGCCCTTTAACATGTGCTAAAACTCCACCTTAACTTGAAGAAACTAAAAACTGCCACTTTTACTTGTTAAGGGTCTAATCACCCCCTCTAGAACCATCTTCTCGATCCTTTCAATTGGTATTAGAGCATTGATCGCAATCTTTTTGCTAGCCTCCACTTGTACTAAGCGGGAATACCGCTTATGCATCCAAACTCCTTCAGCAGCATCACCAAGCCGGCGGTCAACTCCCCCTGCTCATTAAGCTCAGCGGGCATGTCGTCAAGGCTCTCCTTCAGCAGCGCCACCAAGTCGTCGATGAACTCCTCCTGCTTATTGAGCTGATCGGGCATGTCGCCGAGTGTCGGCGTACTAGGAACCAGGGTACCCAGACTTGCCTGTCTGCGGCCCACGTCGCGTTCCTGGTACGGCCCGGTAGGGCCCAGCTGATCGACTAGCTGCTCAAGACCCTCGCGAGGGGGCCAGCCCTAGCAAGGAGAACGACCAAGACCTCCTCAGGGAGCAGCCTCACCTAGGCTGCTCCAGAGGGGCAACCAAGACCTCTCCCAAGAGTGGCCTTAGCTAGGCTGCTTCGGGAGGGCGGAGATCTCAAGGCAAGGGCTGCCTCAGGAGGAGGCAGTGACGCAAGCCATGACGAACCATGCCAGCGGGCGCCAGCGCGCGCCAGCGGGCGCAGTTTCCATATCGGTGCAAAGGAGACCACGCAGGCGCAGGTTCCCGAGGGGTGAGACAAAGGTTTCCCCTTTGGTGCAACAAGACCGAAGACCGCAAGGACGGCAGGAAGGATGTCATCGCCAAGCCCACCACCGCGTCACCGCCTGCCCTCTTTGCAGGCAAAGACCACCTTTTGTTAGGATAGGAGCGTCCTTGTGTTCCCGCTCAAATGGCCGTTGTGGGATTCCCTTCCCGCCTAAACATTTCGGGGGAAGAGGACCCTGGCCATCTATATAAGTAGCTAGGGTTCCTATCATAGGGAAAGGACCAACCCATTGGGACTTAGCATAGCAAAGGAGCAATAACCTCTGCTTCCTCACCCCTCTTGAGCTTGCCTCTTGAGCTCAGGAAACCACTGTATTTGTTCATACTCGAGCCCTCGCGAGGCCAATCCACTAAAGCAGGACGTAGGGTTTTACACCGCAAGGTGGCCTGAACCTGGGTAAACCCTTGTGTGCTCTACTTGTTTACTTGCTTGCATTCCATTCCCACCACCAGGAGAAGAGCAAGGCGCTAGGTGGACGTGTAGTGGGAGAGATCTTCGTCACGCCCCTGTGTTCGAATCTTAAAGGTTTTGCGAAGCCCAAAATCTGACATTTGGCGCGCCAGGTAGGGGGCACGTCAAAATCTCGCCTCTTCGACGACCTAGCCTCATTCTTCTCCAACGACTCGGCCTACCCCAGCTGCGACGCCTCTGATGGCGGAGGCACAGCTGGCGTGCACCGAAGGACGCGACGCTTGGACCGCTCGAGCATCGCCCTTCAGCCAAGGGACGCGTCGCCACCCCGCCTTGATTGGTGTCGACGCATGATGAGCGTCGCCGACCCACCGCTTGGAGACCGGCAGCCTCCACCGCCCAGGCGGTGCCAGAACCGCGTGGCGGCGCGTGCTGTCGGCCACGCCGCGGCAAACTCCCGGGACCGGCGCGAGACAGCAAACATGAGGGCCGCGCTGCTGGTAGCAAGGGAACTACTAAGATGCCGGTTGCTCGACGTCGGCCATGACGCACTGCTCCTCAGGGTGGCCGAACTCCTCGATGCCGCCGCCACCGGGGTCGAGCCGTTCTGCTTCCGCATAACGTCTCCAGAGACTGGGGGCCGCCCCGACCGCGCGTGGTCGCCCGTATGGGCAAGGCCGACCATGACCTACGAGGGGGATGTGGGGTATGATCCGCTGAACCCTGCATACGACTCCGTCCAGCTGCCACAGGCCCACCCGCATCCAGGCACCGCCACGGCGAAGATCCATCCGAGAGCGGTCTCTGGGCCGCACTCAATGCCCGACACCGCCAGACATCGATGGCCGGGGGCTCGGGACCGCGGGGATAGGAACCTGGCCCTGCACCCCTGGCCATCAGCTCCCCGCCGTCGCCACCGACGGCTATGGAGCAGGAATGAAGGAGGAACGCCCGCCCGCGCGAGCAATCACGTGGGCCGGCGCACAGGCGGGGCGCTCCTAGACCCTGCCCTGCGAGAGGCGATGCCCGCCGTGACCAACAACACTTCACCATGGTCTCAGATGCCTAGGGGCGCCCCAGGCATCATTCAAAGACAAAGGGAGAGAAGGCCCGGGCCGGGCCCTTGTCCCCTCACGCGTGACCCGTCGCGCACGAGTCCGCCCTGGATTTCGCTAGGGGCTCACCGGCGGCGGGTATGATGCGCGTGGGGAGGGGCCTCCTCTCCCTCTGCTCAAAGCTCAAGATGCCGCGCCTCCTGGCGTGCCATCCCTCGGGCTGTGGAGGGTACGTCGGGGGGCGGTACGACAACCCGTCCTATGCACGTCAGGAGGGCCCAAGACCGAGGCTTCATCCCCCCACTCGCGTGACCCCGTACCCTCTGGGTCTCTCCCTGATCAGGAGGGCTCAGGGGCCATTAGGAGCGTGAGCGGGGCGGGGTCCCCCTCGCACCTCAGGACGCCGTGCTCCCGGGCGATATTAGCCCCTCAGGGTGAAGCGTGCCCGGAGGTCGCGTAAGCGGTGTGCCTGGTGCTCGGCAGGGGGGCCTATAGCTAAGGTCTCATCCCCCCACTATGCGCACTGTCGCACCTCATGAACGCCGCCTTCGGGTGGGCCCATGGCGGGAGCGGACTAGCGCAGGGCGGGGTCCTCAAGTGAAGGGGCGGGCACGTCAGAAGATATCCGCTCGTGACACTCTCACATAATAATGAGTGGGGCTGTACATGCCCCAGAGTCTCCTGAGCGCCGCCCTGGGGCCTCATGGGGGCTCCCACCGACGTCCTAGTGGAAGTACCATGCTCCACGCTGGCCATCGACACTGCCCTCCAATGGCTATGCCCACATCAACCGGTGGTAGCCCTACGCTCTATGCTGGGGAGAGGACTGAAGACCTGCTCAGGGGCCGGATGCGGTCCCCCTCCTTTTTGCCATTCGCCCTTGCCTCTTTTGTATCTGCCTTGTGGAGCCGAGCTTGTGGCTGCGCGTTTTGTCTTTGAAATAAAGGGGGGAAGTTTCTCGTTCGTGTTTTGCTGAGTTCTTTCGCTCTTTTCGTTCTTAGCCCCCCTTTGGCTAAAGCTGTCCGCAGCCGCGACCCCGCCGGATCGCCCCTCACGAGCAGGGGCCGGGACGCAGTGCGTACGTCCTGTCTGGCCCACGACCGACTGCCAATCCTCTCGCACCAGTCGCAAGTACTCGCGAGACGCGCTCAAACAGGGTCGGCAGGCACTCCCTCAGAAACACAACATAGGCCGAGGCCCCGGCCTCAGGAGCGGACGTCACAAGGGAGTCCTCAAACCCATCCTTACATCGTTAAAAGCTCAAATTACATAACGTTCATCTTGACTGGCTCTAGGGCCACAATCCAAAAACTTTTATGAAAAGAGCAGGACTGGGCTAAGCGTCGGCTCCATCCACAAGACCACCGACGCCGTCCTCGGACGCTGGTGCATCTTCAACCGCCAGAACAAGCTCCATCACCAACACCTCCACGTGGTCACTCACCCATGCCTCCACGTCACCAGCAACCACATCAGGCACTGGCTCCAGGAGGGCCATGAAGTCGGAGCACGGGTCAAGGCGAAGTAGATTCCCGAAGATGCGCATGACCGCGCGTCGAAGAACGTCTCGGCTTTGCTCCTCGACAAGCTGCCGCGCCGTCGTAAACTGGCCCTCAAGACGATCAACCACTTCGCTGAAGAACTTGAGGTAGCAGGCGTCATCAGCTGTTAGGGGATCATCGACCCCTGAACCAAGGAGCTCATGCAAGGCTCCGTTGGCCCTGTTCCCCAAGGCTGTGAGCATCTCCGAGCGGACCCTTCGCATCCCACGAGCATGGGCGGCTTCAGCAGGGCTCAGGGCCGTGGAGACAGAGATGTCCTCCACCTGCTGGTAAAAGCGGGACAACTCTGCCCTCGCGGCGATGCGGGCCTTCTCGGACGCTTGTTCGCGACGCTCGGCCGCCGCGCAAGCCTCCTTCAACGCCCGTGCACGATGTTCCGAGGCGGAGCAAGCCGTCTCCGACGCCTGCAGACAACGCTTGGAGCTCGCCAGCTGCCCCTCGAGGGCAGCAATCTTCTTCTTCAGCTCGTTGCCCTTCTCGATGAAGCGAGTCTCGTGGAGTTCCAGCTTCCCGCGATAGTCTTCCTGTAAAACCCGGATCTCCAGGGAGGCCTTGGCCTCTCGACCTCGGCCTCGGCCACCTGGCGCTCGATCGTCTCCAGGTGCTCGCGCTCCATGCCCAGCTCCATCGCTTTAAGAGTTAGCGCCTCCTCCCGCGCCAAGAGGCCAGTAGGGCTGTCGCCAGCCGTAGCCACGGCAAGGGCGGCTATCCGAGCTCGCACCTAGCGCTCGAGGGCCGTGTTCAAGGCTTCAAGCTTGTGTTCAAGATCCTCGGCCACCACCCGGCGGTGATCGGCGTCTCGGGCTTCCTCTAAAGCACGGTCACGCGCTTCGTAAGCGGTGGCCAGGGACGCCTCCGCTTTCTCCAAGACGGCCTCATGCTGCCGCCAGCTCAGGTTGACAACAGTCTTCAGCTTGCGCCACTCCTCCGAGAGGCGCAGGTCCTCAGCTCCGACGCGCTTGTCCACCTCGGCGACCTCATCCCCGAGGCGCCTCAAGACATCCGACGCCTCCCGCAGCAGGCCCTGTTGGACCACGCTCCAATGCTACGCAGGACCCAGAAAACGACTGGGCCCATCTATGACATCCGGGCCATCTAGAGGAGGCTCCTCCACGCCCTCAGCATGGGCCCGGGGGCTGGTCTCAGGAGCAGAGGGCGCCTCCAATGAGAAGGGAAGACGCAGGCCAGGCAGGTGAGTAGCGTACGGGGCCGCCTCGAGGGCCCGCTGGTCCACAATAAAGGCAAGCCCTGGGCCCCGGGGTGAGCTCCCAGGGGGCCAGAGGCAGCCTTGCCCCAGGAGCACTCAGGGGCTGGGAGCGCGGTTCACAAATGAAAGTCCCGGCACGAGCTCCACCGAGGGCTTGGCGTGGTCCGAAGGGCGGGCACTGTCAGAAATACCTACGAGCCCTGCAGAACGGCCCTGAGGTGGGCTCGCGGTCGCCGTGGAGGGGGCCCTGACGAGCAAGGAATCAGGAAGGCCTCATCAAAAGGGGTCAAGGAAACTAAGAGCACATACCTGCTCAGTAGCGCCCGCTTCGTCCTCTTCAAAGCCCTGCGGGCTGGGCCACAGCTACTCCGCATCTTCCACCTCCTGCTTAGCTCCGCGAGGGACAACAGGGGGCTGCGAGGAGTTGACGCGCCGTGTGCAGGGGCATGACTGCGATGAGTGTCGGCGTCCCCCTTGGCGATGCTGGCCGCGGCTTCGGGGGCTGGGCAGCCCCCATCATCGGCGTCCCCCGTGACCTCGAAGACTAGCAGGTACCCTTCACCCACGTCTACCTCGGAGGTGGGACGCTGGGCCTCCCCTTCAACAACCTCGGGGGCCATCGCGTCCCTACCGCCTCCTACCTCTGGTGCCAGCCGCGCCCCACACCATCAGCTTCCCGTGCTGGGGACACCCGCGCCCCGCTTGCCCGATCCGGGGACGGCCTGGACCAGGCATCAGGAGCGCCACCGGATGTATTTGTTGCCAGGAGAAATGACAGGCTCGTGAGCCCTGGCACCACCTCCAGAGGGTTGTCGCAAGGTCCGGAGACGCCCTCCGGCAGCAGCCCCCACGCGTCGAAGTGTGGCATCTTCTCAGCATAAGCCCTCCCGGACACGGGAGCCAAGCACAAAGGAGTCGCTGTCGGCGTTTTGGGAACGGGGGTCCCCATACTTGCCTGCCTGCGGCCTGCGGCGTGGCTCGAATGGGGGCCCAACATGGCCCATCTTCATCAGCACAAGACTCAAGACCCTCGCGAGGGGCCAAGCCTCGCGAGGCGGACGACACAGCGCATCCTCAGGCGCAGCCTCCTCAGGCTGGCTCGCGAGGAGACAGAGATATCAAGGCGGGGTACCTCGCGAGGTGCCCGTGACGCAAGCCATGACGATCGGGGGTGCCAGGCGGGCGCCAGCGCACGCAGCGTCCTTCTTTCCTCTTTGGTGCAAAGGGGGCAAGCGCAGCCGCAGAGTACCGAGGCATCAGGCAAAGGTTGCCATTTCGGTGCAACGAGACCAGGACCAAGCGGACTACGAGACGGAGGTCACCATGGAGCCCAGCACGACGTCACCGCAGGGTCTTTCGTAGGCGAAGACCAACTTTAGTCAGGATAAGTGTACTAGATGTCCCCCTTCGAATTGGCTAATTGTTGGCGCCGTTCCCGCTCAATATTTGGGAAGAGGCCCAGGGCCTTTGCCTATAAATAGGGACGACCACCCACGTAGCAAGGGGTTCGACATGTGGATCTGACTAGCAAGTAGAGAGAGTAAGTGTGAGAGAGAGAAGGTGACTGAACTCCTCCCAGCAGTTCATCACCCCAGCCAAGAACAGACCCTCGCGAGTCTGTTCTTCCTGGTACTGTCCATCATCACCAGCCCCAGGAGGCAATCCATCCACCACACACTGGAGTAGGGTATTACACCACAATGGTGGCCCGAACCAGTATAAATCTTGTGTCCCTTGTGTAGTTCCTTTAGTAGTTTAGATCTTTGTGAGACGGGGGGGGGGGGGGGGTAGAAGGTGAGATTTCTGCGCGCACCCCAGTGTTTGAACCTTAAGGGTCTGCTGGAACCCGAAATCCGACATTTGGCGCGCCAGGTAGGGGTGCGCCGGAATCTGTCTTCCGCCGCTCCGTTCTCCTCCGACCGTCGCATCCATGTCCGATGCTCGTCGGGCCCGCGCCGAGCGCCGGGCCGCCATTGCTTCTCGCGTCGCCCAGACGGTCCCCGTCGGTGGGCGTCCTCGTTGTTCCCCGTCACCCGCCGTCAACGCCGCCACCGGCCCGGCGGGGGGCGAGCAGCAGGCATCGTCTCAGCATACGTCCATGTGCCAAGATGGCCGCACCGCTACTCCATCACTCGCACCAGCCGGTTCTTCGTCCCGCGCGCTCCGCGCACCCTTGGAGGCTCAAGCTGTGCTCCTCGTGGCGAACGAGCTCCTGCGCTACCGCCCCGTCGACGACGTCTACGAAGAGTGGCTCGACCGCGTCGCCGAGCTTGTCTGCACCGCAGGGGGCTCTTCCGCGCCGTCCGTTCCTCTACGCCACACTCCGCCCCGCGCGGGCAACGAAGCTCCAGAGGCGCACCGGCCGCCTCCCCTCCAAGAAGATGCCATGGCTCCAAGGCACTTGGCCCCTGGGCGGAACCCGCTTCGTCAGGCGCCAGCGCAACAAGAACGGAGCTGCCAAGAAGTCCCTCGCCCACAAGGGGCTGCCAGGGCTCTTGTAGGATCGAAAGTATGTCTAGAGGGGGGGTGATTAGACTACTTGACCAATTAAAAACTTAGCCTTTTCCCAATTTTAGTTCTTGGCAGATTTTAGCTATCTTAGAGCAAGTCAAGCAATCATCACACAATTCAAGCAAGCATGCAAAGATTTTATTGGCAGCGGAAAGTAAAGCATGCAACTTGCGAGAATGTAAAGGTAAGGGTTTGGAGGATTCAAACGCAATTGGAGACACGGATGTTTTCCCGTGGTTCGGATAGGTGGTGCTATCCTACATCCACGTTGATGGAGACTTCAACCCACGGAGGGTAACAGTTGCGCGAGTCCACGGAGGGCTGCACCCACGAAGGGTCCACGAAGAAGCAACCTTGTCTATTCCACCATGGCCATCGCCCACGAAGGACTTGCCTCACTAGCGGTAGATCTTCACGAAGTAGGCGATCTCTTTACCCTTACAAACTTCTTGGTTCAACTCCACAATCTTGTCGGAGGCTCCGAAGTGACACCTAGCCAATCTAGGAGACACCACTCTCCAAGAAGTAACAAATGGTGTGTTGATGATGAACTCCTTGCTCTTGTGCTTCAAATGATAGTCTCCCCAACACTCAACTCTCTCTCATAGGATTTGGATCTGATGGAAAGAAGATTTGAGTGGAAAGCAACTTGGGGAAGGCTAGAGATCAAGATTCATATGGTAGGAATGGAATATCTTGGTCTCAACACATGAGTAGGTGGTTCTTTCTCAGAACATATGAGTAGGAATGATGTATGTGTTCTGATGGCTCTCTCTTTGAATGAAGAGGTGGTGGAGGGGTATATATAGCCTCCACACAAAATCCAACCGTTACACACAGTTTACCAATCTCGGTGGGACCGAATCAGAAAACTCGGTCTGACCGAAATAGTAAACCTAGTGACCGTTAGGAATTTCGGTGGGACTGAGATGCAACTCGGTAGGACCGATTCGGTTAGGGTTTGGGCATAACGTAATCTCGGTGAGACCGATCGCACAAACTCGGTGAGACCGAGTTCGGCAATTAGCTAACCAGAGAGTTGGTCAGGCAAACTCGGTGGGACCGACTTGCTCTTTCGGTGAGACTGAAAAGTTACAAGAAGGAAACATAGAGTTTACCTTGCATTCTCGGTGGGACCGATTCGCTCTTTCGGTGAGACCGAAAAGTTACGAAAGGGAAACAGAGAGTTTGCAAGCCCATCTTGGTAAGACCGAGATCCTTATTGGTAGGACCGAATTGCTAGGGTTTGGCAGTGGCAAATGACAAGTGAAACTCGGTGGCGCCGGATTGACAGAATCGGTATGACCGAGCTTGGCTTAGGGTTTAGGTCATTTGTGGATATGGAAAGGTGGTTGAGGATTTTGGAGCATATCACTAAGCACATAAAGCAAGAGGCTCATTAAGCAACACCTCATCCCTCCTTGATAGTATTGGCTTTTCCTAAAGACTCAATGTGATCTTGGATCACTAAAATATAAAATGAAGAGTCTTGAACTTTTGAGCTTGAGCCAATTCTTTGTCCTTAGCATTTTGAGGGTTCCACTTTCACATCCATGCCATGCCAATCATTGAGCTTTCTTGAAATGATCATCTTGAAATAGCATTAGCTCAATGAGCTATATGTTGTTATGAATTACCAAAACCACCTAGGGATAGTTGCACTTTTAATCTCCCCCTTTTTGGTAATTGATGACAACATATGGATCAAAGCTTCGACAAATGATAATAAGCATGAAATACATCGTCGCTTTGAGAAGTATGTGATAAGTAAGAGCTCCCCCTAAATTTGTGCATATTTAAAATTTGCTTTGGACTGCAAATGCACAAGGAGTTAGAATCATGGGTTACTCTTCCATGTCACATACATCTTGGTGGAGCGCTAAAAAATGATAAGATTGAAATACATGCACTCATCACCAAGCATAGTGAATGATCACAAAAGATAGATAGAATGATAATATTTAAGCGAGCATTAATCAAACATTAAGTGTAGCTTATGATCAAACACATGATCATCGATGTCTCACAAGCATAAGGACGTAGTATCTCACACACAAGCAAACAAAGTTCAAAAAACCACCAAATAAAACAAGAGAGAATAAAAGCAACACTCTCTCTCGAAGCCTATGATCTATACATCTTCTCCCCCTTTGGCAACAAGTTACCAAAAAGTTCCTAGAAAATGCATAGTGCTAAGTCGACGCTCAGGCTTGATCTTCAGGTGGTGGTGGAGTCCGGAGCACGCCAAGGACGAAGCCTTCAGTAGAAGTGGTCGGAGTCGAGGCTGTGGTGGATGCTGGAGCTGGTGGAACGGAGGCTGTAGCTGGTGCAGACGTTGTAGCTCTAGTGTCAGCAACTGGCAGTGCAGATGACCTCGGACCTCGTGGCACCCTCGCAAATGCATCAGTTGTGGTCCTGCCTCTCCTCTCGTTCATGTCCTCCTGAAGCTGCTCCACGGTGGTCTGTATTTCTGTCACCTTGATGTCCATGTCATAGAACCTCTGTTCCATGATCCTCTCTAGGCTCGCCTGGTTCGGAGTCAGGGTGGCAAGTCCTTGCTCAATACGCAGGGTGGACGCTATCAGGTAACCGAGCTGCTCTTGTTTGGTCTTCAAGAAGTATTCAGATGCCTTCGCTTGAGTAGGCATCCTGGCAGCTTTCTCCTTCTTCGCCTTCTCCTTCTGGGCTTGTGCATGGGTAGAAGAGGGTTCATTCTCAGTCATAACCACTTGGTTATCCTCAAAATCTGGGCGGATGGGCAGGTGTTCCTTATCCAATAAATACACGCCCATGCCCATCTTGGAGTTGATGAGCTCCTGAATCTGTGGGGCATACCCACAACTCCTCTTCTGGTCTGCAGCTGTCCTCTTGATTGTTTCCACAATGAGACTCATGACCTTGAATTTCTGAGGCACGTCAAAGACAGGAAGCAAGTTGATCGCGTGACCTCTGATCATCTTGTGATCTCCAGATTTGGGCAGAAGGGTGTGCCTAAGGATCCAGTTGATCGTAGGCAATCCTGAGAGCAGATAGTGCACTGAGCCAAACTTGAACGTGTCAAGCGCTTCATTCGTGATCTCCTTGTACATGTTGGACATGGAGTTGTGACCCATCTTTTTCTTGGCATAAATGTCCAAGTCACCCGCTTGCTCCTCTGGGGCATTGATCAACTTCGCCCATTCTTCAACAGTGGATTGGTACCTTGTACCCTCTGACATCCATGTGATCCTGCCATCCGGATAAAAGTGTGCTGTGGAGTAGAATTGCATAATCAGCTCCTCGTTCCACTTTGTGAGCTTTTGCCCAACAAAGTCTGCAACTCCACACGCACTAAAGCTGTCAAATACACCGGGGTAGTACTCTTCATTATCCTGGATGTAGGTCCAGTCGACCCATCTCATGTCACAAACGATCGGCTTCTTGTCAAGCAAAACAGTCTCATAGAAATCTTGCCGCTCCTTGGTGTGAAATCTGTAATCCACGGCAGTCCTTCTCCTGGAAGCATACAGATCTGCTTCTTTCCATTTCCTCAGCCCTGAATCTCTCCTGAGCTTCATATCCTCAGCCACAGGATGAGCATCGTTGTGGTCTGGGATCTTGGGCTTGAGCTTCTGATGGACACTCTCTTCCTCTTCTCCGATAGCTTCAGGCACTGGGGCCTTGTTCTTTTCTGCAGCTGGGATGCTTCGTGTGTTTCGCTTTGGTGCACTCTTAGGCTTAGATGCAGCCTTAGGTGCTTCCTTGGGCTTGGATGCAGCTGTTCCTGATCTTATAGCATCTCCCATGAGTTTGGCTGCCTTGGGTGCTGGTGCAGCAACCTCTTCTTCTTCTTCCTCCTCATCTACCATGATGGAGGCCTTCCCAAGCACTCTGGCTACAGTCTTCTTGACTCTCTCTTTCCTCTTCTTGCCCTCAGCAGCAATGGGCTCAACGGGAGCAGGCTTCACAGTTGAAGCCCTAGCCTTTGACATGGGCTGCCTGCCTGCTGGCCTTTTGATTTTTAGCCCTAGCTTTGTGCCTGTTGCTGGCTCAGCTCTCTTTGATGTGGCCTCTTCCTCTGCTACATAGTCTTCATCCTCAGAATCAGACGTTCTCTTCTTCCTTTGACGTGTGGCAGCCTTAGGCAGATTGCTGGGGGTGCTCCTGCTGCCATCATCAGAAGAACTTGAGGGGCTAGTGCCCTCACTCATCACAACTTGCTGCTCAGACACATTCTGGCTGTCACTTTGATCAGACATGTTGCAAACTAACTGCTGACCCTGTGAATAGATTATGGATAAGATAGAGTGGATGAGCATCACAAAAAGCAGAGATTTTTGCAAAAGATTAATTCAAAAACTTAGTTTTAGTTTTCCACAGAAAGCATCTCAGATCTACCGATTTTCAAACTCGGTGACACCGAAGCAGTTTTGGCACCAGAACTGGTGAACTCGGTCAGACCGAGCCACAGTTTGGTGGCACCGAGACTGCTAGGGTTTCACAGAATTCCAAAATCGGTCGCACCGATAAGTTATTCTCGGTCAGACCGAGTTTCACTTGTGCAATGGCAAAAGCCGGATCAGTGGGACCGAGTTTTTCAACTCGGTGGGTCCGAGATGGTTTCGGCAGAAACCTAACCCTAAAATTTTCGAATTAAACCTATTCTACGAGACCATTGACTGGATAGGAGTGTTTCAATCGTGGCAAGAATCATAATGACCACAATGTGCTAGGAATCGGAGTGGAGAATAGCACAAAGATCAAGTCCATACCCTAGTTCGGCGGAGACTCGCTACGGCGGCAACGGCGGGGCAGAATTCCGTTGAAGGCGGCGGAGACCAGCGATTGGAGGCTACTGGCGGCGAGAAGACGATCCAGAGACCACGAAGGCAGAGCAGGCTATCGCGCGGGCGAAGAGGTTTCGGAGAAATTTCCAAAATTTTGCCCGTCACTATATATAGCCTGACCCTGTCGGTGTGACCGAGTGGAACAACTCGGTGGCACCGAGATGCAAAACTGTGTGCAGTTATTGCAACTCGGTGTGACCAAAAAGTTCAAATCGGTTGCACCGAGATCGAAAACCTAGATCAACTTAATGAACTCGGTAGGACCGAAAATGGAGTATCGGTCAGACCAAGATTCATAAAGAGGTTTTGGAAGTTTAAGTCTATGACGAATCGGGGACTCCGAGCGCTCCTCACACAGAGTGGTTCGAATCTGACTTGATCAAGTTTTGTTATGCAGCATGAATAGAGTTTGAGACGAGAAAAGCATAGATAGCTAGAGGAGGTTCTTAGGCATTCTTGTCCATCCACTTGGCAAAAGAAGAAAGCCAAACAATCAAAACAACAAGTGGATGTCATCGAATGAGTAAAATATGCAACCAACATGCTCACACAATAAGATGGCAAATGAAATATGTGGCAAAGCATGCACAACCAATTCTAGCATCTATCAAGCAATTTGCGATGACTAGGTCATCTATATATGAGTATATTGACTTAGGAGTCAAGTGAGAACACTTGATCGTAGGTCATACTCATCGTTAAAGCTCTAGTGGGGTTACCACTTTTACATAAAGCATTGTTGTATTCACATCTTTAGAGTTGCTTTAGCTCAAGTCTTAGAGTAAAGCTCCCCCTAGATGTGATATCCCCCCTAAGAGGGATGAACTAACCTTGGGTTTTGTCGATGATGACTTCATGTAGATGTTGAAGATGTGGATGCTCAATGTTGATGTAGATCACTTGGAGCTATCCATTTGAGTGAATTGCACTTTCAATACCTACATGGGTTAGTCCCACAAGGAACAAACAAGGATAACCATAGACATAGAGTGATGCACACACAAGATGATGTCCATGAAAACTTTAGGTTACCTTGTCCCTTTCTTACCAACAAGAGGGTTTGTGACTCCTTGAACTAGCGCAAGATGTGGAAGTTGATTGCACTTGTTCTTGCCAAAATGATAAGAGTGAAGTATGTTGGCGGAGTCACCCTCAAGAACTCTCTAGTTCTTCTTCTTTTGGATCCACACCATCTTGATGGGAATCCTTGGAGTTGTAGTCGTACTTGATGTAGTGGAACTTGAAGTAGTCTTGGGAATCCACTTGACTAAGGTCTTAGGAGCTTCTTCAAATGCATCAATCTCCTCTTGAAGCTTGTCCTTGCCTTTTTGCTTGTAGTCTTGTGGTGGAAGATCATCTTGAGCTTGTGTCCCCTTGAAAGAAGTGTCATACTTCTCTTGTTGAGGAACAAACTTTGTCTTGGGGTATTGATCTTCTTCCCATTCAACCCCATTGGCATTGAATTTTCGTTCAAAACCAACACCTTGATTCTTCCGGTGCATTCCTTGCTTGCGCACAATTTCCTCGAATTGCTTACTTTCGGCAAGGCTCTTGTAAACACGTTTCTCTATAATTCCCTTCAATAAGCTATTTTCTTGCTCAAGTGTAACTTGGCTAAGAGAATCATTAGTGGAATCAAGAGAACTACTAGAAGCAACAATATTGGATTTAGCATGATCATTGTTACTACTAGAGGAAGAATCTTTCTTATTCTTGTTACTAGTCTTGACTTGAGGCATGTAGGTGGATAAAAGTAAACGCTTGGCAATGTGAGAAGAACTTTTCTTGCGGAGATCATCATTGATTTCTTTTAAGAACTCATGCTCTTGCTCAAGATTGAGCTTTTCAAAGCGTAGTTTCTCATGAGCTCTTAAAAGTTCTCGATGATCTTCGAAGATAGTTTCATGGGCTAACTTAAGAGTGTTTAGTTATTTAGTTAGAGCCTCAATCTTCTCCTTATCATTGTCATTCGTTTTAGCATGATTAATTGATATTTCACCATAATATTCTTCACTAGAGTTGTCAACAAGCAAATCATCATCACCTAACAAGTCATCTTCATCACTATTAAAGTCAACATACTCGGGGTGTGTTACCTTAGGACCTTTGGCCATGAAGCATCTTCCAATTCCTTCATTTGGTGAGTCAAATATGTCGTAGGAGTTGGTTGACACAAGTGCTAGACCGGCAACACCTTCATCTTGAGTATCTTCGGAGTCGGAGTGATAACTTCTCTCGGAGTGGCTGTCGGAGTCGGAGCCGGATACCCATTCACCAACATGAGCTTGATGTCTTCGTTTTGTATAGCTCCTTG
Source organism: Triticum monococcum (assembly GCA_034509565.1). Classification (NCBI taxonomy): domain Eukaryota; kingdom Viridiplantae; phylum Streptophyta; class Magnoliopsida; order Poales; family Poaceae; genus Triticum; species Triticum monococcum. Next base: position 151,207,771 of record CM067843.1, on the reverse strand, counting down.
ATGATTTTTCCTTCCTTTCCGAGTCCTTGCTTCTCCGTGAGTATCTTCGTTCATAATGATCATCTCTACTCCTTCTCTCTCTTGGTGGAGATTCTTTGCTTCTTCTCTTTGGAGAATCTTCTCTTCTCTTGTAGGGAGCCGTACACTCATTGGAATAGTGTCCAGGTCTTCCACAATTATAGCAGTTTCGCTCTCGACTAGAAGATCTTTTATCATTGTAGGACCTTGACTTGAAGCTTCTATCTTTGTTTCTACTCTTGTAGAACTTGTTGAAGTTCTTCACCATTAAGCTCAATTCTTCATTGAAGTTTTGTTTCTCACTTGATGATGTGGGGACTTCACATGACGCTTTGTAGGCACCACTTGATTTATTGTGAAGTTCCTCTTTATCCTTGAGTGACATCTCATGAGCAACAATCCTTCCAATTACTTCCGTTGGCTTGAGATCTTTGTAGTTGGGCATCATTTGGATTAATGTGCACACGGTATCATATTTCCCATCCAAGGCTCTTAGGATCTCCTTGATGATGAATCTATCGGTCATCTCTTCACTTCCTAAGCCGGCAATCTCATTTGTGATGAGAGCAAGCCTAGAGTACATTTCAGCGACACCTTCACCATCCTTCATCTTGAACTTGTCAAGTTGACTTTGGAGCACATCCAACTTGGATTCCTTTACAGAGTCGGTACCTTCGTGCATATCAATCAAAGTATCCCAAATTTCCTTTGCATTCTCAAGGCGGCTGATTTTGTTGAATTCTTCGGGGCACAATCCGTTGAAGAGAATATCACAAGCTTGAGCATTGTATTGCAACATCTTCAACTCATCCGCGGTAGCTTCACGGTTTGGTTCTCTCCCATCAAAGAACTCACCTTGCAAACCAACACAAACAATAGCCCATACAGAGGGGTTATGTCCAAGAATATGCATTTTCATTTTATGCTTCCAACTAGCAAAGTTAGTGCCATCAAAGTAAGGACCTCTACGGTGATAATTTCCCTCGCTAGACGCCATACTCTCCTAGGTTGTGAAACCAAGGCTATGACCACCAAAAACTATGGAGATCAAGGCAAATGGAGACCAAAGCTCTGATACCACTTGTAGGATCAAAAGTATGTCTAGAGGGGGGGGTGATTAGACTACTTGACCAATTAAAAACTTAGCCTTTTCCCAATTTTAGTTCTTGGCAGATTTTAGCTATCTTAGAGCAAGTCAAGCAATCATCACACAATTCAAGCAAGCATGCAAAGAGTTTATTGGCAGCGGAAAGTAAAGCATGCAACTTGCAAGAATGTAAAGGTAAGGGTTTGGAGGATTCAAACGCAATTGGAGACACGGATGTTTTCCCGTGGTTCGGATAGGTGGTGCTATCCTACATCCACGTTGATGGAGACTTCAACCCACGGAGGGTAACGGTTGCGCGAGTCCACGGAGGGCTCCACCCACGAAGGGTCCACGAAGAAGCAACCTTGTCTATTCCACCATGGCCATCGCCCATGAAGGACTTGCCTCACTAGCGGTAGATCTTCACGAAGTAGGCGATCTCCTTGCCCTTACAAACTTCTTGGTTCAACTCCACAATCTTGTCGGAGGCTCCCAAGTGACACCTAGCCAATCTAGGAGACACCACTCTCCAAGAAGTAACAAATGGTGTGTTGATGATGAACTCCTTGCTCTTGTGCTTCAAATGATAGTATCCCCAACACTCAACTCTCTCTCATAGGATTTGGATCTGATGGAAAGAAGATTTGAGTGGAAAGCAACTTGGGGAAGGCTAGAGATCAAGATTCATATGGTAGGAATGGAATATCTTGGTCTCAACACATGAGTAGGTGGTTCTTTCTCAGAACATATGAGTAGGAATGATGTATGTGTTCTGATGGCTCTCTCTTCGAATGAAGAGGTGGTGGAGGGGTATATATAGCCTCCACACAAAATCCAACCATTACACACAGTTTACCAATCTCGGTGGGACCAAATCAGAAAACTCGGTCTGACCGAAATAGTAAACCTAGTGACCGTTAGGAATTTCGGTGGGACTGAGATGCAACTCGGTAGGACTGATTCGGTTAGGGTTTGGGCATAATGTAATCTCGGTGAGACCGATCGCACAAACTCGGTGAGACCGAGTTCGGCAATTAGCTAACCAGAGAGTTGGTCAGGCAAACTCGATGGGACCGACTTGCTCTTTTGGTGAGACCGAAAAGTTACAAGAAGGAAACATAGAGTTTACCTTGCATTCTCGGTGGGACCGATTCGCTCTTTCGGTGAGCCCAAAAAGTTACGAAAGGGAAACAGAGAGTTTGCAAGCCCATCTTGGTAAGACCGAGATCCTTATCGGTAGGACCGAATTGCTAGGGTTTGACAGTGGCAAATGACAAGTGAAACTCGGTGGCGCCGGATTGACAGAATCGGTATGACCGAGTTTGGCTTAGGGTTTAGGTCATTTGTGGATATGGAAAGGTGGTTGAGGATTTGGGAGCATATCACTAAGCACATAAAGCAAGAGGCTCGTTAAGCAACACCTCATCCCTCCTTGATAGTATTGGCTTTTCCTAAAGACTCAATGTGATCTTGGATCACTAAAATATAAAATGAAGAGTCTTGAACTTTTGAGCTTGAGCCAATTCTTTGTCCTTAGCATTTTGAGGGTTCCACTTTCACATCCATGCCATGCCAATCATTGAGCTTTCCTGAAATAATCATCTTGAAATAGCATTAGCTCAATGAGCTATATGTTGTTATGAATTACCAAAACCACCTAGAGATAGTTGCACTTTTAGCGCTCCCTGCTCCGGCATGCCGCGACCCTGCTCCAGCTCCGGCGCGCCAAGACCCCGCCCTTCTCCTAGCTGCAGCACGTGGGGACCCTCAAGACCAAGCTCTCCACCAACCGAAGCCTTTTGTGGCCACCGCGGGCTGCCGTGCCTACATCCCTGAGCTGCGCAGCGTCGCGTGGCCCGGCAAGTTCAAGCCAGACTTGCCTCCTCGCTACGACGGCACGACTGATCCCGCGGAGTTCCTCCAGCTCTATGAGCTGGGCATCGAGGATGCCAGCGGGGACGAGAAGGTCATGGCGAACTGGTTCCCCATGGCGCTGAAGGAAGGAGCTCGCACCTGGCTCCTGAATCTGGCCCCGGGCACAATCTCCTCCTGGGACCAGATGCGCACCTGCTTCATCGCCAACTTCCAAGGTACCCGCGACCGGTCGCCCGCGTAAGCGACATGCGCCGCATCAAGCAACAACCCGGAGAGACCCTGCAAAAATACATCCAGCGCTTCAACAGCGCGCGCCTCAAGATCCCCAAGGTGTCCGAGGAAGCCATTATCTCGGCTTTCTCCGATGGCGTCCGCGACGTCAAGATGAAGGAGGAGCTGGCGATGCACGAAGACCTCTGCACCTCCCTAGAGCTGTTCAACTTGGCGAACAAGTGCGCCAGGGCTGAGGAGGGACGTCTCTCCCTCCTCGAGCTGCCTGCCGTAGATCCAAAAGAGAAGAAACCCAAGGCCAAGGATGTGAAGCGCAAGGGGGCTGCCATACTCGCGGCAGAACCAGACACCAAGCGGGGCAAGGATCTACCCGAACCCTCCAGAGGCAGCCGGTACTGTGTGTACCATGACCTCCACACCCACAACACCAATGAATGTCAAGAACTCCGCGCCATGCGAGAAGGAAGGATCGGTCATCGCCCTGACCGTGCTGACCGGGGCTACGCCCGAGGAGGAGGAAGAAACCCAGGACGCTGGGAAGATCGCGGCCCGCGCCCAGGGTGGCGCGACCAGCCCCGTGAGGACCGCTGGCGGGACCTGCCTTGCGAGGGAGACTGGAGGGATCAGCCTCGTGAGGATCGCCCTCATAGCAACGCAGGCCTACCTCCGCTGCCGCCTCAGCGAAGGAGGAACGAAGACCGCCATCAAGACGAGGGGGCTGGGGGCTTCCAAGAGCCGCGCGCAATCGCCTGCATCCTAGGCGGAGCTCAAGCCCCAGCCTCTCAACGTATCTTCAAGCAGTTTTCCCGCAAAGTGAATGCAGTTCTCCCCAAGCTCGAAGCAACGCGCCCCCTCAGGTGGTCGGCGTGCGCCATCACGTTCAGCTCGGCAGACCAGCTCAAGTGTGCAGCCACGGCCGGAGTCCTCCCGATGCTTTCCTCCCCAGTCATCAGCAATGTGCTGGTCACCAAGACCCTCATCGACGGAGGGGCAGGGCTCAACGTCCTGTCCGTGGAAACATTCAACAACCTCCAAGTGCCCTATGACCAGCTTTAGCCAACCAAGCCTTTCTCCGGGATCACCAACGGTTCCACAGTCCCGATCGGGCAGGTCCGCCTCCCTGTCACCTTTGGGCCCCACAGCAACTACCGCACCGAGCTCATCGACTTCGACGTCACCCACATCCGCCTGCCGTACAACGCCATCCTCGGGTACCCAGCGCTGGCCAAGTTCATGGCTGCGACTCACCATGGCTACAACGTCCTGAAGATGCCAGGAAGTGGCGGTGTCATCACGGTGCCCTGTGAAGAGAAGGATGCAGTGTGTTCCCTGGAGCGAGCCTATCAGGCCGCGTCGCTAGAAGACCCGGATCGCGGAAGCAAGAGGCTTCCTGAGACCACCCCCAAGAAGAAGAAGACATCGTCAGGCTCAACCCCTCAGGAGGCAGGCCCTTCAGGGCCCGTGTCTGCCCAGGGGGACCCTCCTTCGATCGCATAGGAAAGCGCACCCAGCGCCCTCCTCAGGCAGGGCTCGGTGGCTCTCACCTTGAGGGCCACCGACCTAGCCAGGGTCATGAGGGAGGCGCTTGGGCACCATGTGGAGGCATGCTTCGAAGCACGTTTCCCTCGAGAAGGAGCCGTGCAAGGAAGGTCAGACCAGCAGGAGTTCGTTAACAAGGCCATTCAAGAACTACAGGAGTCAAGGATCATGAGAGGTTGCTGCCGTCTACCAGCTGCGGCTCCACATCCAGGCGAGGATGGTGGGCTGCGCGTCTGTGTCGATGTACCAAGGCTCCATCAGATCGCCGCAACGGAGCGCCTCTGGCCTTCGCGAGTGGGGCGCTGCGGGGGTCCATCCCACAGCTATGTTCGCATGCCTTACGGCCTGCCGAGCATGGCTGTGGTGTACCAGCGCCTCATGAGGGGCATCACGGAGGCTCAGGAAGACAGGCGTTCCGCGGCCCTGGCGGAGATGAAGACAGCTCGCGAGGAGTCACCAGCGCCTCCGGAGCCTCCCGAGGTCCTAGGGCGTGGGGGCTCGTGAGGATCAGCTTCCGCAGCCCATCAAGTCTGCTGCACCAACACCACTTCACTGATGACATCCCCAGGTGACATCTTCCAAGCTTCATTCCCAGCTGGGAGCACCCTTCTAGGGTTGCATCACTCCCAGGCCGCGTGGGTCCGTCCATGCGGCATGTATCCGCTTTTTTATGTTTTCGGTCACTAGTTTGCCTCGTTGGGGGCGCCCCTCGGGCTGCATCATCCCCAAGCCGCTCGGGCTAGGCCCAGCGGCCCGTATCTCCCTCGCGCTTATTTCCAACTATGCATTGCCTATCACGCTTAACTGCATGGTGCCTGTCCGCGGCATCCTTTCTTCTCCATGTCGGCCACTTCACGTTAAAGGGGGGGGTGCCTGAGCATCGCGACTCAGGGCTCTTACTGGCTCTCCAGCCCTCACCCTCTTGCCTTGTCCACGGCATCGCGACCTGGCATACCAGCGACGGCTGAGACAAGCTTGAGGGCCGGGACCCGAGGACGTAGAGTACCGGCATCTAACCAAATTTTGCAGGGACACATCTCAAGATACGGCCCAGTGCCAGGCGCAACCCGCCTAGAGGTAGGGCCTCGTGAGTCCCGCGCTGGCTCACGGGTGCCCAGATACACCTCACCTAGCCCTACCGTGCCGGCCACATGTCAGGGCGGGGCTGTACACGCCCCGGGGGCTCCTCCCGGAGGGGAGCCCCCTCCCACATACTACTGGAAGCACCATGCTCCGCGCTGGCTGACGACACTGCCGAGGAGCGGCTATGCCCATACACATACGGAAGCGCTATGCTCCGCACTAGTGATAAACAACTGGGGGTGGCCTCCGGGCCGCATTAACCTCAGGGAGCCCAGAGCTTAGTGGCTGGCCTCATCGCAATGCCTCCCCTCGGGAGTGCCGCGCGAGGGGGCTAGGCACGGGGGCTACGACTGGGTCACGCCCAGACGTACGCCACCCAGCCAGGCCCCTCGGGCCTGGCTCGTCGCGCGCCTCTCCCCGAGTGAAGCCAATGTATGAAGGCCGTTCGCGCGTCAAGGGGGACCCCTGAGCATCGCGACTCAGGGGCCTAACTGGCTCCGTAGCCCCTCACTCCTTAGTTCCGAAAGGCTATGCTGGGTGAGGTACGCGCGGAGTCGGGCTCTGCAGACGTAGAACGGTAGCCCCGCTTACATTTCACCTCATCGCCCGCTGTTCGCGCGTCAAGGGGGACTCCTGAGCATCGCGACTCAGGAGCCTAACTGGCTCCGTAGCCACTCGCTCCTTAGTTCCGAAAGGCTATGCTGGGTGAGGTACGCGCAGAGTCGGGCTCTGCAGACGTAGAACGGAAGATACACCTACATCACGCCTCCCTACTTGTTTTTCGTGCGCCAAGGGGGACTCCTGAGCATCGCGACTCAGGAGCCTAACTTGCCACGTAGCCCCTCACTCCTTTGGTTCCGTCCTGGTTTCCGGTCGGGGCCAATGCTGGGTGAGGCACGCGCGGGGCCGGGCTCTGCCGGCGTAGAACACAAGCAAGTAGGGAAGAAAAAGCATAAAACTTAAGGAATTTAAAAGCAAATATTACAGTCCATACTGTCATCTCAATACCAAACGCAAGTTTAAATGCCTCCCCGAGGCGTGATGCATGTGCAGGAATTGAAAGAAGAACAGGGATGGAACGAAGCCACTTGTCGGCGGTGAAGCTGTGTGGAGTGGCTTCGCCTCATGGAGCAGCAGGGCCGACAGCGCCTTGCTTTGGCTTGGTGCTGAAGGCCCGGAACTTCCCCAGCAGCGCCTCCGCGCGCCCCTTCACAGCTTCGACAGCGGCGACAGCACCCTCGCCGCTCACCGGTTCCAGCAGGCCGTCGAGGTCGGTGTTGGGATCACGAAGGTAGATGTGGGCGAAGACCCACGTCAGCGCAGCAGAAGACAAGACGCGTGCCTCGGCCTCGGCCACGGGGCCGATGCCAAGGGCGACATCCCCAAGGGCCTTAACCAGGAAGGGAAGCAGCTTGGCGGGGCCCTCCCTGTCACCGGCTAGCGGGCCGTCCAGGCCGCTCTCGTAAAGCATCTTCAACGAAGCACGGGCATCTTTCTCCATGTCTACGAAGGCCACGCGATCCTCGGCAAGAACCTTGGCCTTGCTGTCCAGCTCGACCCTCGTCGCCTCCAGCTCCTCCCCCAGCGCACTCAGGCGGTCGCGACGCTTCTTGAGCTTGGCCTCCCGGCCCTCGATGGCCGCCTCGCGAGCCTTCATGCTTTCTTCTTGTTTCTGGCGAAGACGAACCTCCTCCGTGAGCTGGCCCCGCAGGCCTTGCAGCTCGTCCTCTAGCACCTTGCAACGACCGCGGACTTCAACCACCTCTCCCAGGGCCGCGTCTCGGGCAGCCTTCGCCTCGAGGGTGGCCTCCCTCTCTCCGTCACAGGCCGTTGAGGCCTGAACCAACGCCGCCCGAATCGAAGCATCAGAACGAATCCACCCCGAAGCCAGTTCCAGGCGCCCGGCCACCAGGCGAGGGTCGGCGCCGAGAAGATCCTTCCGTAGCCGGTCCAGTTCGGCGACGGCACGCTCCAAGATGGAAGAAGGAGGCGGAGAAACGTCGGTGCGCCCCAAGACAATAGGAGGAGCCGGGGAAGCAACGGTCAGTGGAATGGGAGGAGAAAGCAGCGGCGCGAGGCCGCAGTGTCCTGAGGCGGAGTCCGTTGCACCTCCACAGCCGTAGCAGCTGCGCCAGACGGGGGCGCCTCGGGAGCCGCTCGAGCCATGGGGGTTGAGCTCGCCCCAGCCAGCTCAGCCAAGCCTCGCAAGGATGAACGGGCAGGAGAGGCCCGCGCGTCACGATATCCCTCCCCTGCAAGCGAAGGCGTCGCCGCAGGTGGAGCCTCAGGAGCCCCCTTCGGCTTCTTCGCCGCTGGCGCCAGCCTATCCAAGAGAAGCAATCATCAAGCCTCGTCGGCGGAACGAGAAACAAAAGATCAAGGATCAAGCACTTACGGGTCTTCCCCGGTGAGCTCGGGCAGCCTCCGGCCTAACTTGAAGCCTGACAGCCGGCTGGAAGGGTCGACCTCAGAAGCAGAAGGCGCGTCCCCGGTTTGCCCCGGAGTCAGGACGGACCCGCGGGAGATCAGCCCGGTCCTGTCCTTCTTCGGGATCGTGGGTGAGCTCCCGCTACCCTGCACATCACCATCATCATCATCATCATCATCATCATCATCATCATCATCATCATCGCTCAGGAGGAGAGTGCGGGACCCGCGCCGGGAGAGGGGAGCCCTCGACTCTCCATTAGTCGCCCCAGAGTCGGGCCCCTCTCCCCGCTCCTCTTCCTCCTCATCATCACTGGAGTCGCCGGAGGGCACATCCACCGGTCCTTCAGAAGCCACCGCGGGCACGAGCCCGTCCCCGTTAAAAACAGGCATGGACTTCACCACCCGCTTCCAGTCGTCATGAAGGAACAAGGGCTTGGGAGCATCCTTCAACCTTCCCACCTCGCCCCCGACCAGAGATTGGAGAACCGCGGTCACATCCTCTTCGTCCACAGCCTCGGGGCTCGGATGAGGCCTCCACATTGGAGGAGAGTACTGCGGGAGCGGAGCCAGCTGGTGCTCCAGGAACTCCTTCAGCAGCGACGCACCGGTCAACTTCGCCGCTGCCATGTTGGCCGGCCTCAGGTCCGCGTCCATCTTCTCCAACACCAGTTTCGCGCGGGGGTCCGTGAGCTCCGCTCGGCACCCGTCACTGGAGCTCACGGGTTGCTCCGCGGGCAAGATCAGCCGAGGGTGGATGCGCCCGGCATCTGTCAAGACCCACTTGCTCCTGAAACCCTCAATCCTCTTCCCGGGATTCGAGATGGAAATGGTGCCGCCATACGCGACGAAGCCCGCGCACGCAGAAAGAGAGCTGCCGGAGACTCGGAGGGAGAAGTAGTGGCGCAGCAGGGCCACCGAAGGCTGCACCCCTACGTGGGCCTCGCAATAGTAAGCGAAGATCACCAGAAGGAGGACAGAGTTGGGGTGGAGATGCAGAGCCTACAAGTCGTAATGGCGGAGGACGGAGAAGAAGAACTCAGAGAAGGGAGGCAGGAGGCCCGCAGCAACGGAGCTTACAAAGAGAGGATAAAAGGTGCTCCCACGGCCCTCGGGGGTGGCGGAGCTGGTCTTGAACGCCTCCGTCCCGTTGATGCCCTGTGCCGTCGCCATCCGGCGCAGTCGGGCAAGGCTCGCCTTGGACACATTTGGCAAGTCCAGAGTAGGGGAATACCAAGCTTTGGCCGGAGGCTGGCGAGGCGCCATGGCTTCCCAGGTCGCACAACTGGAGTAGATCTAGAAGTTTAGAGGAAGAAAGGGAAGGCGCAAGAAAGGGGATCTGAGCAGCGACCGAAGAGAGCAAAAGGAGAAGTCTGGACAGATGTCGCTCCTTTACCAACCTGCGCGGTTGCTGAAGCACCCACGTCCCATCAACCGCCACGCGGCGCCCAAGGCCGCAGGCTGTTAGGGCCCGCGGCGCTTCGCCCTTGCCCTTTTGCCTCTCGGCATGACCAAGTCCAGGCGTGCCTTGGGCCCGGGGGCTACTGTCGGCGTTCTGGGAACGGGGGTCCCCAGACTTGCCTGCCTGCGGCCTGCAGCGTGGCTTGAATGGGGGCCCAACATGGCCCATCTTCTCCAGCACAACACTCAAGACCCTCGCGAGGGGCCAAGCCTCGCGAGGCGGACGACACGGCGCATCCTCAGGCGTAGCCTCCTCAGGCTGGCTCGCGAGGAGACGGAGATATCAAGGCGGGGTACCTCGCGAGGTGCCCGTGACGCAAGCCATGACGATCGGGGCTGCCAGGCGGGCGCCAGCGCGCGCAGCGTCCTTCTTTCCTCTTTGGTGCAAAGGGGCAAGCGCAGCCGCGGAGTACCGAGGCATCAGGCAAAGGTTGCCATTTCGGTGCAACGAGACCAGGACCAAGCGGACTACGAGACGGAGGTCACCATGGAGCCCAGCACGGCGTCACCGCAGGGTCTTTCGCAGGCGAAGACCAACTTTAGTCAAGATAAGTGTACTAGATGTTCCCCTTCGAATTGGCCAATTGTTGGCGCCCTTCCCGCTCAATATTTGGGAAGAGGCCCAGGGCCTTTGCCTATAAATAGGGACAGCCACCCACGTAGCAAGGGGTTTGGCATGTGGATCTGACTAGCAAGTAGAGAGAGTAAGTGAGAGAGAGAGAGAAGGTGACTGAACTCCTCCCAGCAGTTCATCACCCCAGCCAAGAACAGACCCTCGCGAGTCTGTTCTTCCTTGTACTGTCCATCAGCACCAGCCCCAGGAGGCAATCCATCCACCACACACTGGAGTAGGGTATTACACCACAATGGTGGCCCGAACCAGTATAAATCTTGTGTCCCTTGTGTAGTTCCTTTAGTAGTTTAGATCTTTGTGAGACGGGGGGGGGGGGTAGAAGGCGAGATTTCCGCGCGCACCCCAGTGTTCGAACCTTAAGGGTCTACCGGAACCCGAAATCCGACAGTCGCGTAGGCGGAGCACACCCCGGGAACTTCACCAATGAGCAATGGCAACATTTTGTGGAGCGTCTCGGGAGGAAGCGGTTTCCATTGCAGGCACATCGGATCCCTCCACTTGGAAAGGGTCCACATCGGCCGAGAGTGGCGCTGGAGCGGGGCGATGCACACGACGAGGAAGTCTTGCACCACCATCCCCATGGCAACCCGCTCTCCCTCAGGCTGGCCAGGCGGCGCCAGACTCGCTCTGCCCGTGGGTCCAAGAGGGCCTCGTGTCCCCATCCCGAGCTCGGCTCCGCGGGCGCGCGAGGAAGCTCAAGTAGAGGGCTGTGTGTAGTGGCATCGACATACACCCATTGTCGACGGAACCCCGCCGTGGCCGGGCGGAGCATGAAGTCAATCCCGGGGGCTGCGGTTTCCTGCACCGCGCACAGAAACACACATCCCGAGCGCTGCCCCTCGTCAACCAGACGGAGGGCGAAGAAGTGGCGAAGCAGGGCCACGGATGGAGGAATGCCGATGTAGACTTCGCATAGGAACGCGAAGCCGGAGAGGAGGACGATGGACCTCGAATCTAGATGCAACGCCAAGACCCGGTAATGCGTGAGCACCGCATTGAAGAACTCAGGGAAAGGGGGGACAAGACCGGCGAAGATGGCATGGATATGAAGCTGGATGTCGGTGGCGTTCATCTCCATCACCAGTCGGGAGGCAGGCCAGGCCTTGGTTGGTCCCCACTTGTTGGATTCATCGGCCAGGGCATGGCGGACCTTGTCCATGCCCTCTTGGTTCACCACAGAGGAGCTGCCGAGCGTCGGCTCGTGGCCCGGCGGCGGTGGCGCAGCCGCACCGATTACCCTCTTCCTTGCCCGGCGCGACATGGCGGCGAGGGCAGGGGACAAAGGAAGCAAGGAGAAGAAGAAGGCGATGGGGAGGAAGACAGGAGTGACGGCAGGGGAGCCGCTTATCGTCTGTGCAATGGTCAAATCACACGGTTACCAAGGCTGCGTGGGGAGTGGAGTCGTCATGTCCCATCCAACTGTCACGCGCCAGCCTGGCCCGCAGACTTTGGGGCCCGCGGCGCTTCGTCCTCGGCCAGGCTTCACCCAGAAGCCAACTCCGCACGCGCCTTGGGCCCGGGGGCTACTGTCGGTGTATTGGGAACGAGGGTACCCAGACTTGCCTGTCTGCAGCCCACGTCGCATTCCTGGTACGACCCGGTAGGGCCCAGCTGATCGACCAGCTGCTCAAGACCCTCGCGAGGGGGCCAGCCCTAGCGAGGAGAACGACCAAGACCTCCTCAGGGAGCGGCCTCACCTAGGCTGCTCCAGAGGGGCAACCAAGACCTCTCCCAAGAGTGGCCTTAGCTAGGCTACTTCAGGAGGGCGGAGATCTCAAGGCAAGGGCTGCCTCAGGAGGAGGCAGTGACGCAAGCCATGACGAACCATGCCAGCACGCGCCAGCGGGCACAGTTTCCATATCGGTGCAAAGGAGATCGCGCAGGCGCAGGTTCCCGAGGGGCGAGACAATGGTTTCCCCTTTGGTGCAACAAGACCGAAGACCGCAAGGACGGCATGAAGGATGTCATCGCCGAGCCCACCACCGCGTCACCGCCTGCCCTCTTTGCAGGCGAAGACCACCTTTTGTCAGGATAGGAGCGTCCTTGTGTTCCCGCTCAAATGGCCGTTGTGGGATTCCCTTCCCGCCTAAACATTTCGGGGCAAGAGGACCCTGGCCGTCTATATAAGTAGCTAGGGTTCCTAGCATAGGGAAAGGACCAACCCATTGGGACTTAGCATAGCAAAGGAGCAAGAACATCCGCTTCCTCACTCCTCTTGAGCTCGCCTCCTGAGCTCAGGAAACCACTGTATTTGTTCATACTCGAGCCCTCGCGAGGCCAATCCACTAAAGCAAGACGTAGGGTTTTACACCGCAAGGTGGCCTGAACCTGGGTAAACCCTTGTGTGCTCTACTTGTTTGCTTGCTTGCATTCCATTCCCACCGCCAGGAGAAGAGCGAGGCGCTAGGTGGACGTGTAGTGGGAGAGATCTTCGTCACACCCCTGTGTTCGAATCTTAAGGGTTTTACGGAGCCCGAAATCCGACACCGAGGGATAACGACTCCAGCACCGCCAGCTCGGCATGTTCGCCTCCGCGACTAGGGTGCTCCTAGGAGCCCTCGCCTCCGTGGCTAGGGCGCTCCTGGGAGCACTCGTCTCCGCGGCTAGGGCACTCCTGGGAGCCCTTGCCTGCCAGTGGGAGATCTTTCGATGTCTCTGCTAGGCGGCGAGCCCTCTCTTTTTTTCTGCGGCCTTGGTTGCTGCTCCCTTGTTAGGAGTAGTTCTCGACCTAGAGCTCTGCACACTGGCCATGGCAAGGACAGACGAACAAGAAAGACTTATGAGGAGGAAGAGGTAGAGTGATTTTCGGCTAGGTACTAGTTCCCCTTTTTATAACCTAGTACTAGCACTAGTACTAAAACCTGCATAGTGGGAACATGTTTAGGTTTGATACGTACTAGGTGTGAGCAGGTTTGCACTTAATTATACTATACACTTTGGAATGTGATGGGAACAAGCTAAAGATTAATTGATGGTTTTGGTTTTGAGGCCCGAAACGACTGCCGATGAGTTTCCTGGAACACAAATTTCAAGTACTGCTGGTCAAATACGGTCGCACAAGTTAGTGATGTAACTGGTCGTCCATGTCAGACCAAGCCGATGAGTGTTGCAGGTCCGATCGACCATCTATTGGTGCGACCGACCGTAAGTATTACGCGATTGAGACTTCTGGTTGTGGCTTCAGGTGATTGTCACAACCAAGCATTCAAAAACTAGTGATACATCAATTACCATCTTTTTCCAAATGACCAAGTATTCACAGGAATGCAATACATATAGATGGAGTGATTGTCACGGTTGCAAACCACCATGGCGCCGCAAGTTCACTACAGCAGCAACCAAGAAGGTCACTACATCACCATCAGGGAAGGAGGGCAGCTCACCTCGCCTATGATGCATACCCAGCGGTGCCGCAGTAGCTGGTCCCGTGATTTGGCTTCTCCTACCGCCCATTTGAACAGTTGCACCGGCTGCTCATGCCATTCCGCAGGCATGCGCATTCTTTCCTCCGCAGTTAACTTCGTGAATATGATCTATGCCATTAGCCCTAGCTCGAAATCAACGCGGCACTTCCATATGCTGACATCCCTCAGCATCTCTCCCCTGAGATCGACTTGCGCCTCTGCCTTGTGCTGCACCAGGCGCAGCTTCTTCCAACTTCTCTCCAATCGATGTGACGTTTCCTCGATCCAATTTGCCCTTGCTGCCCACCACCTGAAATGCAGCTCTGGCATGTCCTCCGGCGCCACCAATCTGTGATTCTAGAGCAATGGATCCCCTCTAAAACACATGTGGGTTTCGCTCAAAGGCGGCAGTGCTGCGGGCCATAGTGAGAGGGTAGCCCGCAGGATCCTGGGATCGAAGGGATTATCCATGGCGGGATCCGGTGCGCGAGGCGGGGAGGAGAGCCTAGGCGCTGGGAGAGCCCTACGAGGCTAAGATAAAGATAGTACTACTCCACTCCGTCCACATTTAAATACAAAGGCCACCAACAATAGCCCTGGCAAAAATTGATCATGGTGCCTGCGTCCTAGTTTATTGGCACTCTTTTTTGTGCCACTTTTTATGACATGCATAAATATTATGCTACTTAAAAATATGGTCAAAAATTGGCACAAAATACGAAGGAGATCAATGGAAGTAGCAACCCATGATTTAACTACTTGCATGCACACAGTGGAGTAGTAATGTCTTTCTCACCTACTTCCTCCCTCACATCCACTCAATTTGCATGCGCTGTATTAATTGACCATCAATGAAGTGAAGGACTTTACACACGCCAAATTATCACATGGGGTGGATATTCGTACAAAAATGCATCCCACCATGTACCCGCGTGTGCGTGCGAGGGAATAAGTGTGTGTGCGCACATCTTCGCTTCATGCATGTAGTGCCAGTGTGCCTAAGAGAGGACGAGTACATTCTTCTGGAACCAGAAGCACATCACTGTGATCAATCCACACAAGGAGGTCATGACAACGCCTCCAAATGTGCCACATGGCTTCATGAACTGAAAGAGAGACACTGTGTAGCGTGCCATTGGAATTCTTATTTACGTGTTTTGCACATACTCGAAGTACTAGTAAGGTACACGTGCATTGCATGCATCAGATTTGGCAACCAAATTATGAATAAATACCACACTATAGCATGTAAGCTTTGGGTCATATATGCACGATGTAGACGTTCATTTAATTATTATAGTTCACCTTATTCAAAATCAATTATTTTTTATAAAAAAATTAGGGCCTCTTTGATTTGTAGGATTTGCAAAACGCGGGGATAGGAAAAACATGGGATTAGAGTGGAATGTCGTCTTGAATCCTACGGGATTGTACGAGTGTTTGATTGTGCATAGAAAAAACGTAGGATTCTTTCAAAGAGGTTTGAGTGGATGGAAAGTTTCCTATGAAATCTAGTGCAAATGAATCCTATGGAAAAATTCCTATGGTTTACAATCCTACGAATCAAACAACCAAGATAGGAAAAATTCCTAAGGATTAGAATCCTCCAAAACTCCTTTGAGAATCCTTTGAATCAAAGAAGCCCTTAATCTATTTTATGATTCATGGAATTATGTGTTGTACAACATAAAATAAAAACAAACAATGGCAATTCAACTAGAAAAAAGTTTGGGCAGTTATGATACAGAAGATTCTAGAACAAAGGAGAAGCACTTGTGTTTTGAGGTTTGTGCATTATGCTTAAGTTCAACCATGGAGTCTGCTAGATTGTACATGTGGCAAAATCCGGTGGGGAGCTAAAAGATGGTGCGAGGGGCAAGTGAAGGGAGACTATGAAGGAGTGCACAAGTGCGAGATCGATATTTAAAGAGAGGGGCGAGAACATGCGTTGTTGCGCGCAGTGTCGGAGCCATGAAAAAAATGAGCTAGGGGACCAAGCATTGCTAATCCTTTACAAGGAGGGCCAACTCATCAACTTAAACCATTTTACTAGCAATTGATCTAATGATCACATTCATATTAGCCTTAATATATAGTGATGTTAGGGGGGGGGGGTGGGCCCTTGCTGCTCCTGTCTTCGCCACTGTGCGCGCATCTGAGAGATAAAGCGGAAGTCATGGATGATGAGAGGGGGACGTTGGATATATAATTAATGTGGGTGTATTAGCTATGTAATCCTATATGGAGAGGTATAGATTGATCGATGTGTACGTGGGAAAGAAGGCCATACCTCACTAGATATATAGATTGATCGGTTTGTGTGGAAAACCGAGAAAGACCTAGATATACACACACACACATAGAGGAACACCAATCGTTGCACATGCACGTGAGCGATAAAGAATGCCCGATATGATGAAGAGGGGGAGGTGTGTGTGTTCATGCATGGGAGACTGACCTGAAGAAAAATATTGCATGTGTGCGATGGATAATGCCGAGTGGTAGTGTGTGTGCATGCATGCACGAGAGGAAGTTAGTGGTACAATTATAAAGAGAAGACGACTGTGTGGGTGTAAAAGACTAGGTGAGGTCATAATCAATGTAAACTTGAATTCAAATATTTGAATAAGAGATCATGATGTTTGAAACCCATGCATGCATGAATATAACTGAGATATGCGCGGTGTGGTTTGGAAACGAGCATGCTATACTATATACACTGTTGTACCTGAAAGTGTAGTATTTGATAGACGAGTAGCCCACCACTTTCAATTTCATCGCAGAAATGACATTGATTCTTGTTGGACCTTGTTGATCAACTACAAGTAATCTCTCAAGTGAAGGTGTGTCCTGGATGACCATTGCTACCTCTTGAGCACTTGCGTTGGTTTTCCCTTGAAGAGGAAAGGGTGATGCAGCAAAGTAGCGTAAGTAATTCCCTCAGTTTTTGAGAACCAAGGTATCAATCCAGTAGGAGGCCACGCACGAGTCCCTTGCACCTACACAAACAAATAAATCCTCGCAACCAACATGATAAGGGGTTGTCAATCCCTACACGGCCACTTACGAGAGTGAGATCTGATAGATATGATAAGATACTATTTTTGGTATTTTTATGATAAAGATGCAAAGTAAAATAAAAGGTAAAGGAAATAAATAAGTATTGGAAGATTAATATGATAGAAGATAGACCCGGGGGCCATAGGTTTCAGTAGTGGCTTCTCTCGAGAGCATAAGTATTCACGGTGGGTAGACAAATTACCGTTGAGCAATTGACAGAATTGAGCATAGTTATGAGAATATCTAGGTATGATCATGTATATAGGCATCATGTCCGAGACAAGTAGACCGACTCCTGCCTGCATCTACTACTATTACTCCACACATCGACCGCTATCCAGCATGCATCTAGAGTATTAAGTTCAAGAGAACAGAGTAACGCTTTAAGCAAGATGACATGATGTAGAGGGATAAACTAATGCAATATGATGAAAACCCCATCTTGTTATCCTCGATGGCAACAATACAATACGTGCCTTGCTGTCCCCTACTGTCACTGGGAAAGGACACTGCAAGATTGAACCCAAAGCTAAGCACTTCTCCCATTGCAAGAAAGATCAATCTAGTAGGCCAAACCAAACTGATAATTCGAAGAGACTTGCAAAGTTAACCAATCATACATAAAAGAATTCAGAGAAGAATCAAATATTGTTCATAGATAAACTTGATCATAAACCCACAATTCATCGGTCTCAACAGACACACCGCGAAAGAAGATTACATCGAATAGATCTCCACAAGAGAGGGGGAGAACTTTGTATTGAGATCCAAAAAGAGAGAAGAAGCCATCTAGCTAATAACTATGGACCCGTAGGTCTGAAGTAAACTACTCACGCTTCATCGGAAGGGCTATGGTGTTGATGTAGAAGCACTCCATGATTGATGCCCCCTCCGGCGGAGCTCCGGAACAGGCCCCAAGATGGGATCTCGTGGATACAGAAAATTACGGCGGTGGGATTAGGGTTTTGGCTCCGTATCTGGTAGTTTGGGGGTACGTAGGTACATATAGGAGGAAGGAGTACGTCGGTGGAGCAACAGGGAGCCCACGAGGGTGGAGGGCACGCCTGGGGGGGGGGGGGGAGTAGGCGCGCCCCCTACCTCGTGGCCTCCTGGTTGATGTCTTGACATAGGGTCCAGGTCCTCTGGATCATGTTCGTTCCGATAATCACGTTCCCGAAGGTTTCCTTCCGTTTGGACTCCGTTTGATATTCTTTTTCTGTGAAACCCTAAAATAGGCAAAAAAACAGCAATTCTGGGCTGGGCCTCCGGTTAGTAGGTTAGTCCAAAAATAATATAAAAGTGTATAATAAAGCCCAATAATGTCCAAAACAGAATATAATGTAGCATGGAACAATAAAAAATTATAGATACGTTGGAGACGTATCAACCATATTATGGTCCACCTTTTGTGATGTCTTGTTGCAGCACCAATAACACACATAAATAGTCCGGAGAGTCCTGGAGGTGATGTGCAAGGTACTCGACCAATTCATCGCCTGAAGATGAAGGAACACGAGTGCAGTACAGCCGCGGAGCAGGCGCTCCATGTCATCCTTTGGGATGCGTACGGCGATGAGCTCGAGGTGCTTCAGTCATGGTAGAAAAAGAGCGGACGCGTCATTAGGGGGGGGAATGGTAGTTCATGAACTTGGCGAGGCACATCATGTGCACGAAGCGGAGCACAGACATTGGCAGCAAGCGCATATGCCCATCATTAAAACTAAGCTTCTCGAGCTGATCTATGGTGGGGGATTGGAACCACTCGTCAAGCTTCGCTCGGTCCTTGCCATTGGAACGGAACTTGCCTGTGATAAGGCCTTTGATTGGGCCATGCTGACTGCCGAGGATCTGGGAGAACGCATCCAAGCTTTGGCGATAGCCATGGCAGAGCTTGTGGGCGTCGAGGAGGTCGACAGGGGTGAGGAGACATAGGGGGTGCCAGGGCCGGGAAGGGCGGCTGTCCTCGCCTGATATTTGATTGGGAGGAGGGATATGATGACTATCAACATATCATCGGGGAGGTTGTTGATGAAGTCTAGGCCTGCTGGAGTCGCTTGAGGTTCTTTCTCGACCCGCCTCCGCTTGTTGGCAGCCTCGTTCTCCACCTCGTCGGCGGGGACAAAAACCTTTGTCTCCATATTCACGCCATTCTCTGGTGCTTCAGCAGCCCCGGCATCGCCACTTGATACGTCTCCATCGTATCTATAATTTTTGATTGTTCCATGCCAATATTATACAACTTTCATATACTTTTGGCAACTTTTTATACTATTTTTGGGACTAACTTATTGATCCAGTGCCCAGTGCCAGTTCCTGCTTGTTGCATGTTTTTTGTTTCGTAGAAAATCCATCTCAAACAGAGTCCAAACTGGATAAAAACCGACAGAGATTTTTTTGGAATATATGTGATTTTTGGGAAGAAGAATCAACGTGAGATGATGCCCGAGGGGGCCACGTGGCAGGGGGCGCGCCGTGATCCCTCGTGGCGACCCCGTAAGGCGGTTGGTGCCCTTCTTTCGCCGCAAGAAAGCCAATATCTGGATAAAAATCGTGTCCAAATTTCAGCCCAATCGGATTACGGATCTCTGGGAATTTAAGAAATGGTGAAAGGCCAGATGTGGGAACACAGAAACAGAGAGAGACAGAGAGACAGATCCAATCTCGGAGGGGATCTCGCCCCTCCGCCGCCATGGAGGCCATGGACCAGAGGGGAAACCCTTCTCCCATCTAGGGAGAAGGTCAAGGAAGAAGAAGAAGAATGGGGTGCCCTCTCCCCCCCTCTCTCCCGGTGGTGCCGGAACGCCGCCAGGGCCATCATCGTGTGACGGCGATCTACACCAACACCTCCGCATCATCTTCACCAACGTCTTCATCACCTTCCCCCATCTATCTACAACGGTCCACTCTCCCGCAACCCACTGTACCGTCTACTTGAACATGGTGCTTTATGCTTCATAGTATTATCCAATGATGTGTTGCCATCCTATGATGTCTGAGTAGATTTTCGTTGTCCTATCGGTAATTGGTGAATTGCTATGATTGGTTTAATTTGCTTGTGGTTATGTTGTTGTCCTTTGGTGCCCATCATATGAGCGCGCGCGTGGATCACACAATAGGGTTAGTTGTATGTTGATAGGACTATGTATTGGAGGGCAAGAGTGACAAAAGCTTCAACCTAGCATAGAAATTGATGCATACGGGATTGAAGGGGGACCAATATATCTTAATGCTATGGTTGGGTTTCACCTTAATGAACATTAGTAGTTGCAGATGCTTGCTAATAGTTCCAATCATAAGTGCATAGAATTCCAAGTCAGGGATGACATGCTAGCAGTGGCCTCTCCCACATACAACTTGCCATCGGTCTAGTAAAGTAGTCAATTGCTTAGGGACAATTTCGCAACTCCTACCACCACTTTTCCACACTCGTTATACTAACTTTATTGCTTATTTACCTAAAACAGCCCCTAGTTTTTATTTACGTGTTCTTTATATTCTTGCAAACCTATCCCGTTACACCTACAAAGTACTTCTAGTTTTATACTTGTTCTAGCTAAAGCGAATGTTAAGCGTGCGTAGAGTTGTATCGGTGGTCGATAGAACTTGAGGGAATATTTGTTCTACCTTTAGCTCCTCGTTGGGTTCTACACTCTTACTTATCGAAAGAGGCTACAATTGAACTCCTATACTTGTGGGTTATCACCACTCCCTCCAATGGGGCGCTTCAGCGACATCCTCGTACACTGACGGCTTTGAGGACTCAAAGCGGCGTTGAGGATGCGGGCGGAGAGAGAGGAATTCCGTGTGTGACAAGGATGGGGGGGTGCGGCTGCTCGGCGGCGCCATTAATATAGACCAGTGGGAGCGAGGTGGGCGGCGGTCCAAGGCTGTCTCGCTTCCCGGTGAGAACGACTGCTTAATCTCTAGTATGAATGAAACCTATGCTTAATTACTAAATTTTAGTTGCAAAAAATAGATAGTGCTATTGATTTTTAGCTGCATATTTTGACAAATCGCAGTGTCTCTTGGCTTAGCGCCGAAGTTTGGCTTTAATTTGCATACCGTAATCTGAACCATTTGCGTTGAAGAGATGCACAGATCCTGCGTTGAACAGCTTGTATGCTTCCCGGTGAGCCTGCGCATCGGACTGTGCTTGCACGCCTCCCGTTCAGTCAAGCAGCTGTCCACACAGCACCTCCTGTAGCCATTAAAACCAAGACACGTGGCATCACATGAATGGTTAACCGAACGCACACGGTTTGAATTATACAAACGTTTGAGATATTAAAGTGGCAACTATTTTTTTTCAAAATGCCTTTGTTGGCTGTCATTATTCGAGTGCGCCTTCTCTCAAAATGGACACGAAAAATCAAAGCATGTCGGGTGCCCTTCCAAGATAGCATGCCAAGTTTCATGAATTTCAGACGACTTTTGGATATACTAGAATTTAAAAACCAGGCATCTCAATGTTTTGCCGGCAATCAACGGTGCCCTGGTGTTTGAAATTGATTCCCATTTCTTGCATGGGACCTAAGCATGCACCCAAGGACACATATTTGATTTTTCAACCAACTTATATGCATTGGAGCATGTGCATGAAGTTGAAATTTCAATTATGCATGTAAATGCATTGAAAACTCACTTAATGCATAAAAATGTCCAAACGAACCCCGAAAAATCACAAAAATAACACAACACTCATATTGTTCTTTGTTGACACGAGAAATTTTTTGAATGCAATAAGAGGCAATGGATATCGTTTCGTCCCCAAAGGTGGGGCATTCCCTACCGAAACCATCATGCTTGTTGTGAGAAGCTCTGGTTTGTGAGAAGCATATACCCAAACCTGCCCCAAATGGGACAAAAATTTTACCATGCCATGTTGATGCTACTGCATGATAGCATGCCAAGTTTCATGAACTTCAGATGAGTTTTGGATTTACTAGAATTTAAAACCAGGCATCTCAATGTTTTGCTGGCAATCAACGGTGTCCTGGTGTTTGAAATTCATTCCCATTTCTAGCATGTGACCTAAGCATGCACCCAAGGACACATATTTGATTTTTCAACCAATTTATATGCACTAGAGCATGTGTATGTAGTTCAAATTTTAATTATGCACATAAATGCATTGAAAACTCACTTAATGCATAAAAATGTCCAAACGAACCCCGAAAGATCACAAAAAATAACACAACACTCCTGTTTTTCTATGTTGACATGAGAAAGATTTTAAAAGCAATAAGAGGCTATGGATATCGTTTCGTCCCCAAAGGTGGGGCGTTCCCTACCGAAACCATCATGCTTGTTGTGAGAAGCTCTGTTCGTGAGAAGCATATACCCAAACATGCCCCAAATGGAACAAAAAATTACCACGCCATGTTGATGCCGCTCCATGATGGCATGCCAAGTTTCATGAATTTCAGACGAGTTTTGGATTTACTCGAATTTAAAAACCAGGCATCTCAATGTTTTACTGGCAATCAACGGTGCCCTGGTGTTTGAAATTCATTTCCATTTCTTGCATGGGACCTAAGCATGCACCCAAGGACACATATTTGATTTTTTAACCGATTTATATGCACTGGAGCATGTGCATGTAGTTCAAATTTGAATTATGCACATAAATGCATTGAAAACTCACTCAATGCATAAAAATGTCCAAATGAACCCCGAAAAATCACAAAAAATAACACAACACTCCTGTTGTTCTATGTTGACATGAGAAATTTTTTGAAAGCAATAAGAGGCAATGGATATCGTTTCGTCCCCAAAGGTGGGGCGTTCCCTACAGAAACCATCATGCTTGTTGTGAGAAGCTCTGGTTTGTGAGAAGCATATACCCAAACCTGCCCCAAATGGGACAAAAAATTTACCATGGCATGTTGATGCCGCTCCATGATAGCATGCCAAGTTTCATGAATTTCAAACGAGTTTTGGATTTTCTAGAATTTAAAAAGAAGGCATCTCAATGTTTTGCCGACAATCAACGGTGCCCTTGTGTTTGAAACTCATTCCCATTTATTGCATGGGACCTAAGAATGCACCCAAGGACACAGATTTGATTTTTCTCCCGATATATATGCACTGGAGCATGTGCATGTATTTCAATTTTGAATTTTGCACATAGATGCATTGAAAACTCACTTAATGCATAAAAATGTCCAAAGGAACCCCGAAATATTAGAAGAATAACACCACACTCCTGTTGCTCTATGTTGACACGTGAAATTTTTTGAAAGCAATAAGAGGCAATGGATATCATTTCGTCCCCAAAGGTGGGGCATTCCCACCGAAACCATCATGCTTGTTGTGAGAAACTCTGGTTTCTGAGAAGCATATACCCAAACCTGCCCCAAATGGGACAAAAAATTTACCACAACATGTTGATGCCGCTCCATGATAGCATGCCAAGTTTCATGAATTTCGGACCAGTTTTGGATTTACTAGAATTTTAAAACCGGGCATCTGAATGTTTTGCGGTTAATAACGGTGCCCTGGTGTTTGAAATTCATTCCCATTTCTTGCATGGGACCTAAGCATGAACCCAAGGACACATATTTGATTTTCCAACCAATTTATATGCACTGGAGCATGTGCATGTAGTTCAAATTTGAATTATGCACATAAATGTATTGAAAACTCACTTAATGCATAAAAATGTCCAAACGAACCCCAAAAATTCACAAAAAAACACAACACTCCTGTTGTTCTATTTTGACACGAGAATTTTTTGAAAGCAATAAGTGGCAATGGATATCGTTTCATCCCCAAAGGTGGGGCATTCCCTACCAAAACCATCATGCTTGTTGTGAGAAGCTCTGGTTTGTGAGAACACTACAAAAAAAATACACTTCCTTGATGATAGGTCTTTGTCACAATAGGTCGCGTGTTTTGTCATGCATGTACATCCATGAAAAATTTATGACGGAATCAAGATAGTCATACCTGTGCTGTCATAGAAGTGTTCCATGACATTACCAAAATTATCATCAGGGAAGTGTCCACTTCCATGACGATAAATCGCGCGTCACGGAAGTGCTTTCGTCAAGGGTGATCGACACATGGCATCCACCGTAACGGAACGCCGTTAAGCTATTGGGTCGGGTTTTGGATCCGATAACCCATTAACAGCCCCGACCAATGGGGATTTTCCGCGTGTAAAATCATCATTGGCTGGAGGAAACACGTGTCGGCTCATCGTTGGGTATATGCCATCCACTCATTGGACAGAAGGCACCTATGATACGTCGACACGTGGCACGGCCCAACAGAGGCCCATTCCTGTGAAAAGACCGGCCCGTTTGACTTGGTCAAAAGGTGGCGGGCCGGCCCATGGAAAGCCTGTCAACGGCCTGTTCGCATATTGCCCATTTACAACCCGCTAACCCAAGGCCCGTTACGCCCTATCCGAATTAGGCCCAATAGCATCATCTGGGCCATCCAATATGATTCCAACCCGTTTTCACTTCTGGCCCATGTATGGCCCATGACGTCTTTTGGCCCATATGAGGCCCTATGTAACTCTTGGCCTATTAACGCCCTGTGGTGAAACTGGCCCGTAATGAACAGTGTATCACTTTATACCCATTAACGGCCCATTATTCCATTGGGCCGTTTCCAGCCCATGTTATCTTTCGGCCTTCTCAGAGCCCATTTATTCTTGGGCTCATTTCCAGCATTCGTTTACTTACGGCCCGTTACTGTCATTTTCTGCTAGTGGGCCAAATTCAACGCGTGGTTACAGTCGGCCCGTTTGTGGTCCGTTAATAAGTTGGGCCATTTTCATAGCGTCATCAAATACGGCCTATTAACGATGGCCCGTTACGGTCGACCCATGAACGGACGATTCCAACTCTAGCCTGTTTACGGCCATAATGCGGCCTGTTATTGGCCCATGTTTGGCCAATCAATCATACGACCCGTATAAGGCCCATTGATGATACGGCCCGTAGAAGGCCCATTGTTCCTATGACCCGTAGAAGGCCTACTGTTTCTACGGCCCGTAGAAGGCCCACTGTCTCTACGGCCCGTAGGAGGCCCAATGTCACTACAGTAAATATTAGCCCATGGTTATTGTGGCCTAGTTTTAAAAAATAGGTTATTGCAGCCACTAGTTAACCGCGGAAAAAGAACTGCAATGACTACAAGCAAACAAATAAATAATACAACAAGGAAATAAATAGGCAAGCAACTAACGCTAGGCTATCACGGCTATTACACATATTACATCCACTGGGCATGAAAGTTCGCCACCAGTGCAAATATAGGGAACAAAGCAGCATATCATATACACTGGCCGTCAAAATTGGCCACCAGTGAAAATAAACGCGACAGCAAAACAAGAGCATAACTGAAACAACTTCAGAAGAGCTCAAGAAACGTTATCCTGGGTATCCACCATGCTGGAGCTTAGCAAGCTGATTAGCTTTGTCCTGTTTGGCGCTAAAATACCCCAACGCTTGCTGTTGCACCAGAAAGTATGCATCTGAATGCTCCAGGGACTTCCGCAGTCCTTCCGCTTCTTGTCGTCGCACAGCTGAACGATGGCTTTCAGCTTGTAGTTGAGACTCAAGAAACCGAACTGATTCAGACAGTGAGTTTGAATAGCTTGTGCAAGCGCTAGTGACCAGTAACTCCAACACTAAACCAAGACAGGATGTGTCACTATCCTGAACCTTATCTGCATTACTTCCTTTACCGTTGCTTCATAAGGCACTCTTCCCCAATATTCTGTCAGCATTCTAAAGGAAGAAACAAGCAGACACATAACAAGTTTAGCATGTACTAGTATATGAAACTCATTTCGATGAACCAGTTCATTAGTAAGGTGGACAGGATTAAATTACCAAGTATTCTATTGCCAAGTACTAGTACATAATAAAAGCATCAAACAAACATATATCTATGTCCTATGGTAGCAATGGAATCTTAAATTAGAACAGTTGTTCTTCAGGTTTAGGCACTTGTTCCACATGAACAGAGTACAGTAAGACGCAAGAATATAATACTTAAAAATAGAAAATGAGCTCATAGACCTTACCACATTTTTGGTTCGGTACCAGTACAGAACAAGGTGTTCCCAGTCATCGTCCAGTAAATGTGTCTCAAGAGAACGTAAGGGAATTTGATGAGTTTCTTTGCCGGTGAAGTATGTTTTCTTCAGGTAATTCCGATACTGCCACCAAGCATTCTTGAAGATAGCAGAGGTATTAGCACAGGTTATCTCATCCTGAGTTTCCAAATCGGTCCTTCTCTATAGAGAAAAATGGGAAAATTTGCTGTATTATAACCATCATGGAGGTAGGATGTATGGGACGAAGCAAAGTAATTGCCATGAATAACATTACTTACACATAACTCCTGGACAAACACCTGCAACTGGAATTTTCCTTCATCTTCAGTATAATATTTCCAAGATGGGAAGATACGCACATACGATTTAACAACATCAAATGCGATAGATGCTAAACTACGACTAGCTGGTTGTGCTTCCTCCACAGGAATATGCATACTAACTGGTGGAGTTGGGGTTCGCCGTGATAGTACTGGCCCTTTGGGCACTGGAGCTTCCTTACTAACTGCACTTGTTTGGGAGCTCTATGGTGGAGATGGTGCTGTGTCAACAGGAACTGGGTTACTATCGGCTGGGGTTTGGGCTAGATTGGGTGAAGCTGGTTCTCTTTCCATCGTAGTAGGGGTACAATCTGCGAGAGTTTGGGTTATGTGTGGTAGGGCTGGTTCTTGTGCATGTACAACCGGGGTGCAATCTCCACCAAGTGGTAGCACTGTTTTATTTGAAGACCGTATTTTTAGTCCGCTAGATACTGGCATCACCCGCTCCAATTCAAATGGCTGATAAACAGGAAACATAGTTGAATGTACAGACATTGTATGAGAGACAGATGCAATAGATAGTGTGGAAAAAAGAGGGCATGAAATAGTTGACATGTATATTGTTTAACTAAAATGGATAGCATGACATAATTTCACATATATGATGTCTATCTAAACTGGATAGCATAGCATAACATAATTCAAAGATATGATGAATAACTAAACAAGATCGCATGACATAATTCACCTACATGTTATCTAAGTAATCAGGATCACATCGTTTAATTCACATATGTGATTTATATGCTAAACAGAGGGCATTTGATATGATGTCTGAACTAAGAACATGGTGTTGAATATTGTGTATATGATGTCTAAACTATGCAATGCAAGACACCGTATGCATGATATGAGCATACACCCCAGTGGGGGAATAGGACTGGTCATCTGTCTCTGAATCCATCTCCAAGGAGCTATCGGGACCCAACAAGAGATTTGCTTCGACAGGTAGCACTGTTTGCTCTGAAGGCCTTGTTTTCACTCCAGATTTTTCCATCTCCCACCCAAATGGCTGAATCACAGGAAGAGTAGTTTAATGTACAAACATTGTCGACAAATGGAAATGTAATGAAGAAAAGGATGGGCAAGATATCATTCAAATATATGATGCCTGGTTAAACAGGATGGCATTGCACATTTCACATATATTATGGCTGGCTAAAAGACATGAGACTGCATAATTCCCATATATGATATAGAAACTAAATAGGTGGCATTACAGAACATGTCTAAACTAAGCAGATGACATATATGATGTCAAAAGTAGGCACTGCAAGGCAACATATGCATGCTATGACTAACATCATCATGCCAAGGTAGAGCAAACACCTTGGGGGTAAATAGGAGTGGTTAGCAGCGTCCGAATCCGCCTCAGAACAGATATCTTCCTCTGGATTACAATCTGGAGAGGGGTGGGGAGGGTTTGCCATTGAACCCACCATGGAGCGATGTCTGCATGACATTGTATTGCCGCGCAAAACTCTTCTCTTTTTCTCTACATGTTCAGCATGACTGTGTACAATATCTGACATGCATACGAAAAAAATATGGTGAGATTATGTAAGGAGAGCATGCAGAAATTTAGAGTGATGGTAACAACCAGTCAATCGATGTTTTTCCATTGAATCAAAATAGCCCTAATGGATCGACGTGAATGTATAGTAATAAGTGATGCAACAAGTGTACAACCTCTTTGCCATAGCCGTGTCGACCTCAACATCATTGGGTTTGTCGCTGAAGCAGTTGAGGCAGAGGTGGCTGTCGGAGGTGTGGAGGAAGATCTGAGGAATCTGTAGACGGTGTCCAGGGCACTGCTCTATTGTGATGGATCGTTCTATCGTTGGAGCAGCTCCGGTGAGCCGTAAGACGTCAAGGCTGAAGCAGCACAAGACATACATTGATAATCTCAAGTGGGATTCTAATAGCATCTCCAATATATGATGTAAAATGGATGTAAAATTAACATCACCAAAACCACCTGACTACAACAGATGAGGTAAAAACTGTTGACTCTGAACTTAACTGTCGAAACTGAAATTTACTGTGGAATCTGAATGCTACTGTCGAAACTGAACGCAATGATAGCAGAGAGGCACTTGACATGTAGTTTAGGGAGGGCCTGTAGTTCATCTTCAACCTGCACCCTCCTGAGCCGCCAGCCACCATCGGCCGAACCGCCGGCGCCAGCGCCGCCTCGCCGCCCCGAAACAACTCGCCATCGCCGCCCGGCCAGCCCTCTAGGCCCCCCGCCCCCACCCTGAACCCTAAGATAGATAGTGGGGTACCTCTCCGGTGAGCCCCTGTCCCCGCTGCGGGTGGTTCTTCCTTAACTCCGGCGAGCCCCCCAACCCCTGAAAATTGACTGACCCAAAAGTCGATTCAGTCGACTGAAATGTGGCTTAATCGGAGCAGAGCAGCAACCCGAGCGAGGGGGAGAGCAGCAACAGCAGCTGGGCGAGCGAGCGATCGAGCGAGAGCCGGAGTAGCAGCAGATCCAGCTAGTATGGCCGCCGCTGAAGGGGCCTCACACTAGGGGAGAGCCGCCATGGAGATGTCGCCTGCGGCGCTGGCTTCAAGGTAGCCGCTCCATGGGGGTGCAGGATGGAGCACCGTCGGCGCCGGGAGGTCGAGTTAAGGAGAAGGTGCGATGCGATGAGTGTACAACCTCTTTGGTGGCGTCGAGTAGGCCTCGGCTTCGTCCGAGGAGTCGGTGAGGATGCTGCGGTTCTGGTGGAGCAGGTTAAGGCGGCGCTGTTGGGGATGGAGCAGCCGCAATAGATGAGGCGATCGTCGGAGCAGCTCCTTGGAGGTGGAGGATGGGGCAGCTAAACCGGTGGGACGACGATATGGACAACAGATCCTCATCCGGGGAGGTGGACGAGGGACGTTGAGCTGTTGCGGTGGACGACGTCATCGGGGAAGAGGCTCCGGCTGGGCAGCGGTGACGTGGCAGATGAAGGAGGGTGGGGTTTCGCGGCTGGAGCGGATAGATTATGGCGGCCTGGGATTTCGAATGGCGAAAAGGGGGCAATGGGAGGGGGTGAAGCATGTCTTAGGAACGTGCTTGTCCAAAATGTAGGGTGTGTTACAAAAGTACCCCCCCCACTGATTTGAATTAGCGGCCCTTTCGGCTCAGGGTTAGAAGGGGGATTTCGCATGTCGGGATTTGGCAGCTGGAGGGAGTTTTCGCGCGCGTTGTAATTTCGGGATAGCAAGGCGCGGGTTGTGAAGGCGCCAGTTTTGGGAGCACGATATCTGAATTTTCGGGATATAACAAGGCGCGGGTTGAATTTTAGGGGCAAGCCTAACATGTAGTAATATTGTACTTGTACGTACCAAATCAATTCGCACTTCCCTCAACCAAAAAGAAAACTAAAAAATAAAAACTATTCACACCACACAAAGAGAGAGTCTTGCCCTGTTTTACTATACAAATGCTATTCAAAGCTACTCCCTCCTTCAACTATATAGGGATAATGCGTTTTTCGATGCTAACTTTGACCAAATATTAGAGCAATGATATATGACATGCAACTTACACAAAGCACACCGTTAAATTCGTCTGTGAAAGGTTCTTTCAATGATATAATTTTCACATTGTGCATGTCATGTACTATTAATCTTGTCAATAGTCAAAGGCGGTCTTAAAAATCTCATTACGCCCTATATAGATGGAAGGAGGGAGTATGAATCCATGTTATGTCCGATTAAATTTTTTCGCTTGCTGTATAATGCATGTAACCTACTCATACCAACATTTTAGTGCATTCCAAATGTCTATACTACCGCTTCAATTCAAACTAAATTTGAATTCGTTTCTCTATTTCAATAAGAATCTACAATCATGATTGTTGCCAACTTCAACCATCATAGTTTCCTTGCTATCCGCTAGATATAAATCAGCCGGCCTATAATGCAGGATGGCAGGCACACCATCATCAACAACTTCGTTTTTTTATAAGAGTAGAGATAAAATATATTAAATGTAGTATACCATGTTCATAACCACACCATGTGTATCGCCGTTAAATATATTCACACATCCGTCGGTTTGAAACACTATGATAAATTCTTCAAATATCCGAATTCACTTTTTATAATGAAGTATATATGATCTCTATTCGTCTTTTACACCCACACAACCCTCTTATCTTTGTAGCTAGCGCTAACTTTCTCTTGTGCATGCACACGCCCGCATCCCTCTCACCCTCCCTCAGCATTCTCTAGCTCCATCGCACAAATTCGTCTTTTCACTTTAGGTCGTTCACCCACGGTGTGTGTAGGCCCCCCAGCTCCATCTTTGCGGCACACATCGATCGATATGCCTCTCTAGCCAGGTGTGCCTAGCACAAACACAAGCTTCCCCTCTTCTCTTGTCACCGTCCATGCCTCACTCCCACCACTCGTTTCATCGTTCTCGTACTCGCACACTCCTCCCCCTCGATATAGTATGCCTCTCGTACCACCTCCTACATGCATCCCTCTCTATCTATCCTTCTCCTCGTGCCTCATTTGCTTCTAACACACACTTGCATGTATACCGATCGATCTCCCAACATATACCTAGATCGACTTTAACTACCCCCCCATCGATCGACGTACCTCACAAGTTATGTCTCTCCTTTCTCTTACAAAGGGCGATTGATCTTCCTATGTAGTTATGTTTGCTTACCACAGCCACATCGTCCCCCCTCATCATTCGTGCATGCCTCCTGACCCGTCTCTCACACGCACATGCACAGACAACAAGCAGCCATCTCCTCTCTTATTGATATTGCGGGCGTGCCCTCCGTTTGTCTAGCAAGCCTATCCCACCATTTGTTAGAAGCAACTCCACTACCACCCCCTCCAACACGCTAGCTCTGTCTCTCTCTCTCCCAACCTTATTCATCTCAGGCACATATGCATGGATGCCGATCGATCTCCCTTAATACATGAGGTAGATCGATCTCCTTAATATATGAGGTAGGCCTCTCTCCTCCTCCACACATATACCAGCCATTGTACCTCTATAGTTAATTGGGCCTCCCTCTTCCCCCACCACACACTAATAGTCGAGCGCTGCAGGTAGGTATCCATGTCACAGAGACAAACTGCACATGTCCCATCTCACATTCCAGTAGGCCAGCCACTCTATATCTTTGACGTGGGCACACACAAATTCGACGGCACTCTTTATCGATAGCGCGCGCATAGACACACACATCATCCCTCTCTTCGATTCTATGGACACCTCAAGCCAATGATACCTCCACTCTCTTCTCGTGGATCGCCCCCTCTATATATATGTTATATCCAGGACTCTATTTCACACACATTGCATATGTTAAATTTTTTGATTGACCCCCCCCCCCAAACTCTCAAGAACCCACACACTATATCTCTCTAGGTTTGTATCTCTCTCACACAACCCCACGTAGGTGGTGTACGTATACAAGAAGAGAATAGGTGCACCGTGCACGTACTCACGCTTCGTGCCCAGCCACACCCGCGCGGGTACACAGTGGAGCTCATTTCTCCGCAGAAGCTGATTTTTTTGAAACATCAAGTGGCCAGAGACTCGAAAAATTATTTGCCCATTAGTGACTTGTCAGGGCGGTGGATTTTAGTTTGTACGATAATGCTGCATCCACCTAAAGTAACAAAAGTTCTTACGTAAACTTCCTAGTAATTCCCTCTTCGTAGGTGCAACATTACTCCTAACATTTGTAATATCAGTTTGAAACTTGTAATATTGCCGTGTCCTATTCCTGCATTTTCAAAATCCTGCGAATCAAACAGGTCATGAGTTGGTGATGATGTTGTGCCTCCCATCTTTCACCAATAGCCGTCGGATCTAGATCTGACGCATACAAACCAAGCTTCTCCATTTTTGCAAAAATATGCCCGCACTTGTTCCCTATTTACAAACAACTCGTTGTCTCTCACAATCAGCCTCATCTCCTCCCCACCACATCTAGGAGTAGAAGGCCGTGGAAAAATCTGGCGCGATGGCCGCTGCTGGAGCCATCCACCCCCAATCTTGGTGTTCCGTGCAATGCACAGGCATCTACGCACGAGAAATTATGTCGAACAGGGCTAGTTGTAAGCAGGCTAGCTCTACAGCCATGATGATAGTGAATGCATACGGTGAGGCTGACTATGGTATGCCGAACACGACGCCTATACTCAGGTGTCATCTCCGGCGCAGGGTCTTGTCACTTCACTATGAGGAGCAGCACATAATAATTTGACCAACGGATAGTACAGTGCTAGTACTCCTACTACTACTCCTACATTGGTAGTACTACTACTAGTACTAGTAGCACCACCGTCTGGATTTAGGAGTACTACCACGTCCATCTGGATTTTAGTATTTGACTAGCAATATCTAGTAATGCATGTCACCAAAAATGTACTACTCCCTCTGTAAATAAATACATGGTGTTTTATTCCTATCGGCGAGAGAACTTAATGTTTTTTTGCTACTCCTAACTAGAGTACTAATAGGATTACATGCAATGAACTAAACACTGCATGTCATGTTTGGTAGTCTCAAGTCATTTATAGCATGCACGGCCCACATCTCTCATTGGTTGATATGTCACAAAATAAGAAACAAGGAGGGAGTTAATGCACCGTGCCTAAGTATTTTGGGATTATTTGGTTTTCGTAAGGTGACTTACACAACATTTTTGTTTACATGCATTAACATTTTATTAGTTAAATCAAAGGTCAAAACTTGGCGCAAAATGCAAAGGGGACCAATAAACCAGTAAACATCAAACTTCTCTCATTTGGCCCCAACTAGAGGTCTGGTGAGATGACTATACTGCACCGGCACGGAGGGGGACGCAGCTTCATTGACTTACGGCAACTGCCTTTGGGTGAATGACACGTGGCCCCAGGGGGTGGCTGGCCCACCTATCATACAGCCAAAGGCAAGTGCAGTAGAGGGCTGAGGAGTAGTACGAAATCATACGCACCTACGCATGCTAACCAAGGGCTGAGTGATCACTCGAACCGCAAGATCTGTTGACTAGAAGCTACGCTAGACCCATGGAGGCGATGAGCGCGAGCATCAACCGACTGTGCCAGATGGTCCACGACGCTGGCCTGCGGCCCGACACCGAGGAACGTCTCTAGGTAGTATTGCTTGAGGCCGCCAGGGCGAGGGGCCGCTTGGACGACACCTTCGTCTCCTTGTTCGACGAGGTCCTCGTCAGTTTCCTCGACAAGTTCACCATCGTCAAGAAGCTTGCAGACGACTTTGACGTAAGCCTCCAGCCAACGCGCCCAGGCTCTGCGATGCACGCCACCCTCAACAGCCACTATGGTAACAACCTCTTTGACGCACTGGTCGCCCTGCGACTGCCCGCCGTCGCGCCGGAGAATGTCCACCTCGAGGTCACGCTCGCCGCGCAGCGCCTAGTGCAGCAAGACACCATCGACATAATCACCCACGTCTACGCGCAAATCGTCCACAAGGACTACTACATGCAAGAGGAGGACGATAGGACTCTGGCCTTCTTGGAGCGCAGGGCAACCTTGGACGGCACTGTTCAGAAGCACGTTGAGCTCGCCGCCAACGTCGCTGCTCCTTACATGTCGGTTGGTGACCCGGCGCACTAGGGCGTGAGGATGTCGTTGAACATTGATGGATCCGTATGTATTTTTATCTTTCCTTCAAATCCATGTAGTAGTATATGATACTACAGTAATTATCTTACCTTCCGCATCAACTTCATAATTTTCGTACGTACTCCATGCATGAACGGCGCCAGAACCAAACTTCTCATTACTCTAGGAAAAATTGTTATTTTCTATCTATCGGTCGCGCCATGGAGCAGAACCAAATTTTACAAGTTACGAGTTCAAAAGGAAAAGCCTGCCGTGTTCGCGTTGCACCCCCACACGGTTGGTCCGCACGCCGCTCATGCGGGAATGCGTGCGGTGTTACATTTTCACTTACAAGTGGGACCGCAGTTGAGCAAACCGACTATCGGCAAACCCCCACCCCGCCCACCGTGCCATGGCTGAGAAAACAGGAGGGAGAAGAGATGGCTGTAGCACGGACTCCAAGAAAATTGGTGTCGGATGGGACTCGTGTGGGTGGCGTGTGCCGTACTGCTAGACGTGAATGCTAGTTATGGCCCATGCCACCCCACTATATCGAGCCTATATCGTGGTACGTAGAACAAATTTCGTGCTGTCTGTGCTCAGCCCTCCTCTATCTCTCTTCTCAGCCTGCCAGTGGACGCGCAGAGCCCATCATCTGTTTGCTCACATGCGGCCCCACATGTTAGTGAAAACACAAGAGGACCCATTGAACCTGCACATCTTTCACCTCGACGTGCTGGTGATGAAAAACAAATCCAATAAAAATCTTCAGTGGCCGCTTTTGGAGTTACTCAAGAGTAGTAAGATTCTATTTACAGTTCAACCCAAGATGCACATCTCGTGGCTTCAACTACCACTCTATTTTCTTTCATGACATGACCTAGATGCTGGATGTCCCACGTGTCGGCAAAAGGAGGAAGAACCCGACCAAATCTTTGTTTCTGCTCTCGGATTATACTAGTTGTGCTAACTTAAAATTTTTATTGTGTACTCCCTCCGTTCCAAAATACTTGACTTCCATTTGTCCAAAAATGGATGTACCTATATACTAAGACATGTCTAGATACATATATATTTTGACAAATAGAAGGCATGTATTGTGCAATGGAGGGAGTAGAATGGATGCAAGTTTTTGTATTGGGAAGAAGAGTACATCCATATATTGATAGAGCACAATTTAGTAGATGTTCTATCACTTTTAGCTAGCACAGACGCAAGATCGAGCCTCCGCAGATCAACAATGAATGCATCGAGAAGGCACTAATCCAACTTACAGGAGTAGTAAAATGTATTCTTGTGGTTCTTGTTTTCTTTGGTCTTGCTTTTCTAGTCAAAATTATCATTGGAGTTCGTGCAAAACGGAGGTGCGTTTGGGGTCGTGCGTTGGAGTTAGCCTTACAAGTGGGACCGCAGTTAAGGAAACTGACTATCGACAAACCCCCACCTCGCCCGCCCCGTGATGGCTGAAGTTAGAGAAACGACGAGGTTGAAGAGATTGCTCTAGCACGGACTCCAAGAAATAATATCATGTCAGATGGATGTCGTGGTGGTGGCGTGTGACGTACTCCTGGACGTGAATGCTTGTTCTGGCCCATGCCACCCTACTACTCCTACTACTTACTCCTACTAGTATATAGTATACTAGTATCAAGGATTCGAGGTGCTAGTTACGTACAACGAACACATTAACATATGGCTACAGTAAAAACACCCGCCCGACGCGCGAAGCATGTGAAGCTAGTACAAATTTAGAGAAGCGACTCGAAAGCCATTCATAAATTTAGTAAGTTTATCACAGGCATATCATTTTATTACATACAACGGGTCATCAACCCACATTGACAACGAGGATACATTATAAATACTAAAGTTTTCACCACACAGCAAATAACAAGCCATGAAATGAACTTCAACTCAACCATTCCGCGGCGTTGGAAACGCTTGCTTTGAACCACAAGTGATTCTCTGGGACGGGCCATCCGTTGTCGATCTGGAGACCAACGCAGGACCGATCATCCAGGCTGAAGCTGCCTACTATATCAGTACCAGGGTAGGGAACCACCCAAATGTCCGAGGTATAGACATAGTTGCTTCTCATAAATGTGTCAACAACAGTTGGATCGCCTTTCACCATCATCGGATAGTTTTGTCCAAGGAAGAGCGAGTTTTCTCCAAGACTATCAATTCTGTGCCAGGGAGAAGGAGTTGGCGCTAGCACACTAGGATCCATCCCGAATACCATGCAATGGGTGTTGGAATAGGTCCGAAGAGTGCGACCATGGGAGACACCTGCTTCCTTAGCAGTAACATCATCAGTGGGCTATATACACACAAGAAGAGGTGATCCATCGGAATTAGTTGCCAGGTGCCACAGAGTATATGGGCGCTGCCTGTGATCATCACCATCGGCATCTCCCCCTTGGTTATAAATTTTTTCAAGTATAGGTGGTGGGATGTTCACAGGACCTTGGAAACACAAGAAGAAGGTTAATTAGTAAAGGGAAACTTTCTAACCCGCATGCATGTGGATGAAACAATTATAATTACGGTGGAAGACAAAACGTACCGAAACTACTAGGATGCCATGCAAAAATAGTGCCACGAGTGGTGGCAGCAAACACAAGGCCCTCGTATTGAATTGCATCACAGTACTCATCCATGTACAGAAACTGATTTTTGAGCAATATCCATCGAGTCGAACCACGAAGGACGGCAACAAGCTTGTCGAAGATAGCAACAACTTGATAGTTGTTGTAATTCCAAGAGCGGTTGGGAACTCGACAAATTTCTATATTCCGTAGAAGACAGTCACCATGATCGTATTTGAACATGCGTACGTTACCGGTGTGCTCAACCTCTGGGTAGTGTGCTGAGATTTTTGGAAGTGGAACCCGTTGATGAGTGTACACATTCAC
Organism: Triticum monococcum; assembly: GCA_034509565.1. Taxonomy (NCBI): domain Eukaryota; kingdom Viridiplantae; phylum Streptophyta; class Magnoliopsida; order Poales; family Poaceae; genus Triticum; species Triticum monococcum. Next base: position 151,171,042 of record CM067843.1, on the reverse strand, counting down.
AAGTTCCCACTCGCAGTTGGACCCAATGTAAACAACCCAATCTCCATTTGCGCCCGCCCAAGCCTTGCCCTCAAGCGATGGCATCTTAACATCATACGTATCATTATCAAGCGGCATCAACTGGCACAGGGCGAGGCCTCCGTCGTGGCGCCAGTCATCAGGGTCACGACGAAGAAGATAGGGGAGATCAAACTACTCCTTGACTCTTGGGTTCTTTGTAATGATGTTATTAGTTGAGTCGAGAATGGGCTTGAACGAACCTGCCATGCTAGCCGAGGTGATGATGTCGCACCGATCAATGAGTTCCTCCACCACGTCATCTTTCAGATCGGGGCAAGAATAAAGGGGTCGTTTCCGGCCTGTACCCTCCATGGAGAAGACGATCAAACAATGGCAGAAGAAAGGGTGAAGGGATGAAGGAAAATGGAGGAGGGAGAGGAAGAGCGTGCGACAGCAGTTCCAAATTGAGAGGGAAAGGCGAAAAGTCGGTGGACGGTTGCGAGTTTGCCATGGTTTACGAAGAGGCGCCCCGGCCTACACGTCCGTTCGGAAATACTCCTACTACTCGCCGTCCTCTCACTGATATGTTGGAACGGGACCACATGTCAACGAAACATGGTGTGTAATTTCTCGTGCAAAATGCGATCTGGCCGCGTTGGCCGAGGTGCCGCATTAGTTATTGGCCTTTATTTTTTAATGGTGTGCCGATCAGTTTTGAAGCACGACTAACTGGTACTATACGTGGAGAGGATGACAGCAGGGACCCGCCAAGGTCATGGCAGTACGCAAGCAAGTGCCTCCTTATTTCAAGCCAATAAAAAAAGGCTCCTCCTAGTGGATTTCTGACATCTGGGTCCCATGCCATTGTCAACATAGTCAATAAATGAGAGAATTGCACAACGAGCGGCTGACACCAGGGACCCAGAAGCTCGCCCATTTATTTTTGTTTTGGGTTAATTTGATAAATTCCACTCCAAATCTGGTGTATCCAAAAAATGCCACTGCAATTTCCAAACTTTGAAAAATGCCATTTCATGCCATTTCTAGTGGCATTTTTCGAAGTCTGGAGTGACGTTTTTCAAAGTTTGCAAAAATTGCTGTGGCATTTTTCAAAGTTTGGAAATTGTAGTGGCATTTTTATGAATCGCCATAATTGGAGTGGCATTTATGTAATTTGTTTTTGAGACGGAAGCAGGGTGTCAACTGGGCTGTGCGGGACACCCTGGCCTGTCTAGACAACATTTTCTTTTTTTCTTTTATGTTTACCACAGACCAACCCAGTTCTTTTGTGATTTGTCAAGTAAGTCGCTTTATCAGGCCTGTTGGGCTGCAAATCTTTCAAGACGAGGAGAGCTTCATTGGGCTGGCCGAGAAAATGGCCTATCAGTAATGAGAAATGGGCTGTACATTTTTAAAACACATCAAACCGGTAATTATTTTCAAATATCTTTTTTTCATTTAGAGATTTTAAATTGCATTGATTTTTATGCATGGACAATTTATTGGATTAAAATCAGTCTGAATGTGACTTGAAATTTCGGGATTAAAAATAGTTCAGATCGCACCGACATATGCAAAATTTCGTATAATTTTTTAACCGTGGCCACAATATGGGCTGTAATGCTAACATAAAGAATATGGGCTCCAAAAAAACTCGTAAGAATTAGGAAATGGGCTGTAAATTATTTGAAATAATGGCAGATGGGTTGTATGCTGTTTTCCACAGATGGCCTGTATACTGTTGGATGTCCATCCAACGGCCGTCGCGCTTCTTCAATCTCTGCTCTTCCTACTCCAGCCGCTCAAACAAGTGCCGGCGGGACTGCCTGCTCCCTCCTCCCCGCGGCCGGCTGTGCTACCGCGCAGGCCTCACCGCCCCACCGTACTCCCATCGCTGGCCTAGCCATGCCTCTACTCACCCACACCTGCTATTATTCTCCAGCGGCGACAGATGAACCAGTAAACCCTCGTACATTCGTACTCCCCTTTGCGTGGGAAACAAAAACAACGGCCGAGTCTTCGCTGCCTCCGTGTCGTTCACTTCCTAGGCCTCATCGTCGTCCACCGCCCTAGTGCTCTCGGCGTGGCGTGGTCAGCGTGGTCAACAACCGACATGCATCTGAAGTGGACTGTACGTGGAGAGGCTGACCGCTGGGTCCACGGCCGCACGCAAGGAAATGCCTCCTTATTACGCGTAAAATAATGATTTCCTCCACCTGACATCTGTGACCCACCGAAACGGCCTCTGTATTTCGTGAAAAAATGTTACCGCCGCTGACAGCTCGGACCCACCAGCTATATCTTCGCACGCAAGGAAGTGCCTCCTTATTACGCACAAAAAATGAATACTCCCCCTGCTAGCTGGGACCCAGTATAGTGGGCCTACTAAGTTGACGGGGACGAAGGGCTTTGTCAACTTAGTCAATATGCACGATTCTAGCTCGATTGACCGTACGATGTCCATCCAACAGCCATAGTGCTTCTTCAACCTCTGGTCTTCTTGTTCCAGCCGCCCAAAGCAGCGCCGGTCGTGCCGCCTGCTCCTGCCTCCCGTGGCCGGCTGTGCTGCCGCGGAGGCCTCACCGCCCCCATACTACTCCCACCGCTGGCCAGGCCATCCCTCCACTCCACTTACCCACACCCCTTGTTATTCTGGGGCGACGGCAGCGCAGCCGAACCAGTGAACCCTCGTACTCCTCTCCACGTGGGCATCCACTGCCGCGTCTTCCCCGGCTCCACGCCGTCCCCTTCCTAGGCCTCTCCGTCGTCCATCGCCGTGGTGCTGTCGGCGCGGCGTGGTCAATGTGGTCAACGACCGAATTCCATCGGAAGAATACTGTACGTGGAGAGGCTGACAGCTGGGTCCACGGCAGTCGCAAGGAAGTGCCTCCTTATTACGTGGAAAATAATTATTCCTCCACCTGACAGCAGGGACCCATCGGACGCCCACCAGTATATCGTGAAAAAATGTTTGCCCCGGACTACTGGGACCCACCCGACGGGCCACCGTATTTCGTGCAAAAACGTCCCCCTGCTGTTAGCTCGGACCCACCGGAAGTGCCTCCTTATTACGCAAAAAAAATGAATACCCCCTGCTAGCTGGGACCCACCTTGGTGGGAGGCTGACTTGTGGGCCTACTAAGTTGACGGGGACTGAGGGCTTTGTCAACTTAGTCAATATGCATGATTCTAGCTCCAGTGACCGTACGATGTCCATCCAACGGCCGTAGTGCTTCTTCAACCTCTGGTCTTCTTGCTCCAGCCGCCCAAACCAGCGCCGGTCGTGCCTCATGCTCCTGCCTCCCGTGGCCGGCTGCGACGTGGCGAAGGCCTCACCGCCCCCTACTACTCCCACCGCTGGCCAGGCCATCCCTCTACTCACCCACACCCCTGTTATTCCGCGGCAGCCTCACACCGCAGCGAACCAGTGAACCCTCGTACTCCTCTAGCATGGGCATCCACTGCCGCATCTTCCCCGGCTCCGTGTCGTCCCCTTCCTAGGCCTCGCCGTCGTCCACCGCCCTGGTGCTCTCGGTGCGGCATGGTCAACATGGTCAAGGAATGGCTTCCATCGGACATGGACTGTACGTGGAGAGGCTGACAGCTAGGTCCACGGCTGCAGCAAGGAAGTGCCTCCTTATTATGTGCAAAATAATTATTCCTCCACCTGACAGCGGGGACCCACTAGACGGGCCACCGTATTTCACGAAAAAAACATTTGCCCATGACTGCTGGGACCCACCAGCTACATCTTCGCACGCAAGGAAGTGCCTGACAGTCGGGACCCACCTGGCCGAAGCATATGTAGCGTTATCATTCTGGTCGCGAACGTGTACGTACATATATACTGGTGGATGTAGCGCACGTGTCGTAGTAGAGGCGCGCACGTAGCATGTACACGTACGTACAGCGGCCAGGGTGCAAGAAAGAAAATACGGCCACGTATGTGTACATACGGGCGGGGTCTCGAACGCCTACTCACGCATACGTACGGCCAGGGCTCGTGTACATGGCTGGGTCGGAACGGAGAAACATCATCGTCGTCATGTTCATGGGGAGGCAGCGGAATGCGTCGTGTTCATGGGGAGGCAACGGAATGCGTCGTGTTCATCGGGAGGGCTTGGACGGAACAGACAATGGAAACGAGGCCTGGCGTACTGCAGAACAGAGGAAACGGCCTTGTGTTCGACCGACCATGTTCGAAACAGGATCCTGTTGATCGGGAGGGGTCTGGCGTACCGCAAAACGGAGGAAACGGACCTCCTACGGTCGAAAAGGGGGTCCTGTTCATCGGGAGGGGTGTGGCGTATCGAAAAACGGAGGAAACGGACTTGTGTTGGAGCGCTACGGTCGAAACGGGGGTCCTATTCATCGGGAGGGGTGTGGCGTACCGCAAAACGGGACTCCACGGGATACTGTTCATCTCCACCGTCGACCCCCTCCAGCTTCCACAAGCTACTGTTCGTCCACCGTCGGCCTGCTCCAGCCTCCACCTGCGACTGTTCATCCACGGGCTCCTGTTCATCCAGCCTCCACCGCGCGCTACTCCACCGGCTACTATTCAACCAGCCCTCTCCACGGGCTCCTGTTCAACCACCCTCCACGGGCTACTATTCATCCTGCCCTCCACCGTCTACTGTTCATCCTGCCCTCCACGGGGTGGTCCTGTTCATCCAGCCCCAACCGGCTCGATCGATCGGGGTCCTATTCATCTAGAGGCAACACCACGGGGTCCTGTTCATCCACCCCCACCGGGAACTGTTCATCCAAACCCCCCCGCAACGCTCACTGTTCATCCACAGGCAGCATCGACTGGCTTCAGTTAACAGCAGTAGCGAAGGAATCGCTCGATCGGGTTCAGTTAACAGCCATCGATCGATCGCTCGGGTTCAGTAATGCGTAGCCTGCAGTGCAATCGCTTGGGTTCAGTTAGAGCCCAACGCCTCGCTCGGGTTCAGTTAGAGCCAACGCCTCGCACACACGTGCGTACATGTACGAGAGAAGCGCGCATCGCTCGGCCCCCGACCTCCCACCGTAACCGGGAACTCCTCGAAATTTTCCTCCCCCTCGCTTCTACCACGGTTGTTTCCGTCATGGACGGCCCAAAGAATGTCATGCAACTGCGTCTCCGGCCCACCCAGGACGAAAAGCCCATTTTCTGTCATGAATTTTTGTCATATAAGTAGGAGCCCACCACATCTATGATGATACCGGGTTTTGTCACAATTATCGTCATAGAAGTGTCATATGTATGACATAATTTTTTTTCGTTCGGCCCAAAATGTCATGGATGTGTCTTTTTTTGTAGTGGAAGCATATACCCAAACCTGCCCCAAATGGGACAAAAATTTTACCAAGGCATGTTGATGCCACTCCATGATAGCATGCGAAGTTTCATGAATTTCGGACGAGTCTTGGATTTACTAGAATCTAAAAACCAGGCATCTCAATGTTTTGCCGGCAATCAACGGTGCCCTGGTGTTTGAAATTCATTCCCATTTCTCGCATGGGACCTAAGCATGCACCCAAGGACACATATTTGATTTTTCAACCGATTTATATGCACTAGAGCATGTGCATGTAGTTCAACTTTGAATTATGCACATAAATGCATTGAAAACTCACTTAATGCATAAAAATGTCCAAATGAACCCGGAAAAATCACAAAAAATAACACAACGCTCTTGTTGTTCTTTGTTGACACGAGAAATTTTTTGAAAGCAATAAGAGACAATGGATATCGTTTCGTCCCCATAGGTGGGGCATTCCCTACCGAAACCATCATGCTTGTTGTGAGAAGCTCTGGTTTGTGAGAAGCATATACCCAAACCTGCCCCAAATGGGACAAAAAATTTACCACGGCATGTTGATGCCGCTCCATGATAGCATGCCAAGTTTCATGAATTTTAGACGAGTTTTGGATTTACTAGAATTTAAAAACCAGGCATCTCAATGTTTTGCCAGCAATCGACGGTGCCCTGGTGTTTGAAATTCATTCCCATTTCTTGCATGGGACCTAAGCATGCACCCGAGGACACATATTTGGTTTTTTCAACCAATTTATATGATCCGGAGCATGTGCATGTAGTTCATATTTGAATTATGCACATAAATGCATTGAAAACTCACTTAATGCATAAAAATGCCCAAACGATCCCTGAATAATTCCAATTCTTTTATGATCACCGCATATAAAAGTTCTAGCAATTCAAACACCGTCCATGGCCGCTGTGACCCCATTATGTAATTCAAATCAAGACGAAAAATCAAGTAGATACCACACAGTTTATTTTAACCAACCGTGTGAGATGCAGCACAAAATATCTCCAGACCGTGTCTGATGACACTTTGCGCGCTAGTGTTTTGGCTGAAGCGATTCCAAATTTTTGGCTTCCGGGGAAATATCTACGTCCCCGCCCCCTCTCCCTTACCAAAAGCCACATTTCCCTTGTTTCCGCCTTCCTTTCCAAGTTGAAACCTCCACTCCTTGCTTGCAGCGCCGCTGCCTCCTCGCCAATGACCCTCCTTCATGCTGCTCGGCCTCTCCTATCCTAGCAGGTAATCCACACCCGACCCCCATCCTCCTCCTCCTTCCACATCCCACATGCCTCGACTGTCAGCGCGAGCGCGACACCTTCCACCCAAATCACCGACCCATCCACCAAATAAGCGCCGACCTAATTAAGCCATGGTGCACGCAGTATAGCCAGGACCTCAAGGAGCATTTGGTAGCGGAGAAGCAAATCGCAGCCACGCACATGGATGAGGTTGCGATGGCTGCCATTCGTGCCGACCCGCAGATCTTGGATGAGCACCTCGCCATCGAGGCCACCGTTGATGCCTCGCGTGCCGACGCCGCGACGCAGTTGGGTGCTTTAAATGACAGTTCGTGGTGTTTTGTCGAGGCCACCGTCGGTGCCTTCAACAAAGACTATGAGGTGTTTTCTCAGCGTGCACGTGCTTACCTCATCTCAAGAGCCAGCAGGTTGGTGCCCGGAGCGGCTCAGGCAACTCACCACTACAACAAGGGCACCCACGATGCAGAGGGCTTGCCCTCTTCCATGTCCAAGGAGCCAATCATCATCGATATCTCCAACAATGAGGAATAGCTTGTCTTATTAGCTCACTATAAGGACCCATGTTCAGTTTGCTAGCTACTGTCTTTCCTTAACAAATTCCAGTGAATTGTGCTATATACTTTTACCATGCAATCTTATGCTATAGTGTATATGTTCTATATGTCGTGCAATGTGGTGTTCAGTTAACTGCTTGGTTCAATTCTGCAAATGTGATGTTCAATTCTTCAGGGTGCAATATTTCCAAGTTGTTAAGCATGCTTGGTTTGGTTAACTATCTGATCTTCTATTAGGAGTATGCTATATTGTTCAATTGGTGTTTAGTTAACTGCTTGGTTCATTTGTTGTGGCTTGGTTCACTTGCTATGGTGTTTAGTTAACTGCTTGGTTCAATTCTGCAATGCGATGTTCAATTGTTGTGGCTGCATTCTATTATTGTATACCATGTGAGGAATAAATCGAATTTGGCTTTACTAAATACATGAGAAACAAATACAATTGCTATATTTCGAAGTAGTTAAGCATGCTTGGTTTGGTTAACTGTCTGATCTTCTGTTAGGAGTATGTTATATTATGCAATGTGGTGCTCAGTTAATGTTTGGTTCATTTGTTGTGGTGTTTAGTTAACTGCTTGGTTCAATTTTGCAATGCGATGTTCAATTGCTATGGCTGCATTTTGTTATTGTATACCATGTCAGGAATAACTCGAATTTGGCTGCACTTAATACATGAGAAACATATACAAGTGCTATATTTCCTAGTTCTTAATCATGCTTGGTTTGGATAAATGGGTTTTCCATGTGGCTTCAATTAATCTGATGAATCCGCAATGTGCTTATTTTCCATCAACATATTTTACAGATAGCATGTGAACCCTTACTTAACCTGATGACTAACTACCTTATATGTGTTGCAGGGAAACAATGGGAAGCACTGAGGTTTACAAGATGGTACTAACTATTATACCTTGCCTTTTTTATTCCTTTGCCTTGTTTCCAATATAGAGAAGATATTTATGCACATCCTTGTTTTCAGGGTTCACTGATGATTACCTCTCAAACCACCTCTGTGGTCAGGAGGCGATGGAAGTTTTCATACAACACCCACGGTTCAATATTGAAGTGTTCCTGAAGAGGTCGAAGGATGGACGGCCAATCATCCACATGCACTGGCCTAAAGTTGCAAACACCTTCAACATGAATGAAGGCTCAATATTCGCCTTCCGCTTCAGAAGTTTCCAGATGAGATGTGTCTCTCTATGTACCGTCTATGATGCTAATTTCAAAAGGTTCTAGATGTTGCATGTGAAACTTGCTGCTGGTGCAATTGTGTAATGGGGCAACTGAGTGCTGAAGCTATATCATGTTGTACTCCGATGTATTTCAATTATGAAATCCTGCTTCCTTAATATGGAAATGGAATATATTATGTGCTTAATATGAATGTCAATTATATTAGTAAATGGATTATTAAGAATAGGGAAATTAGCCCGCTCATTGGCCAATTAGCTTGCTAATTGGGTTTTCCTATTGCAAACGGTTAATGAGAAAACACCGTGGGCGATGACCTGAGGCAATGCACACAGTTTCTAGGAATAAACCATGTTGGATCAATGAACAATCCCACACGACATTCTCTTCAAAACTGTTTGCGTTATGCCATCTTGCGCAAACGTTTTCCTTGTAGTGACTGTGTGGGATGTATATACGAACGGAAACATTTAGTGGCGACTGACTGTGTGGGATGTACTTACGACCGAAAATGATTTCACCTGTATAATTGTATTTTTTTGAGCACTACTATACGTATTTATGTATTTGAGTGCTTGCCGGTCGCACATGACCTCATTTTGCCGAGCATGTGTGCCAGGAGGGCATATCCCCAACGGTTTCTGGGTCGTGTGGGAAGGACCCCCCTATCGCCCACACTCACTTGGCGACGGTTTCGAATGTCGTCGCAGAAAGGGGTTAAAACCGTTTGTTTAGGACCGATGCGTACCAGTGAATGAACTATAAGAATTAAACGAACATCTACATCATGCATATATGACTCAAAGATTACATGCTATAATCTGGTATTTATTCATAATTTGGTTGCCAAATCTCATGCGTGCAATGCACGTGTACCTTACTAGTCTAAATGTGTTTGTGTGTGTGTTGTGCTTGTTAAACACATTGTACATAGTATCATACATGGTTTAGATTCTGAACATCTAGCTAGAGCATACATGTACTATGATTTGAATTCGACATAAAATGGATACATATATTTGAATTTGAGATCGTATGTACATGTAGTTCGTATTTATATAGGAATTTACTACTCCTATATTCATGTCATGTGTTGTGAAGATAATATTTAGATGGTTGTATAACTAACCTGAGTACAATCCCATTCAAACAAGGAAAATGTACTCAAATTTAGTCCATATGCTAGACAACGCGAATTGTTTTTATTATTATCGAGGGAAGTGCAAATTGAATTGGTACTGTACACGTTATGTTTGTTGTCCCATTTTTTTAGTTTTGTTGTTGTTGTATTTGAATGCATTTCTAGTATATAGTAAAACGGGACATGGCTCTCTCTAGTGATGAGGTGCGAATTGTCTTTTTTTGTACACGTTAAGCTTGTTCTCCCAAAATTTCAAGCCGCGCCTTGTTATGCCAAAATTTCAAGCTAGCATCTCTGTCTATCATGCTGTGAAACTCTTGCCTGTTCAACCCGCGCCTTGTTACCCCATATTTAAGATATATATTTGTCTTGTTGTGCTCCGGAAACTCCCTCCCTCTGAACCCGCGCGTTGCTATCCCAAAATTACAATGCGCGCGAAAACTCACATCTCTTGTGAAATCCTGACACGCGAAACGCCCGTGATACCCCTGAACCGAAAGAACCGCCTAGCTCAAATCGGTGGGGGTACTTTCGTAACTTACCCCACATTTCGGACAAGTGCGTCCCTAAGCCATGGTTCCCCCTCCCATCCCATCCGCCCACCCAGTCATACACCGAGGCGGTGAAAACTTGCAAAGCCCCACACCCTCCTCCGTCCGCCACCCAGCCGGAGCCTCTTCCCTGATGACGTCCTCCACAACAACACCTCGACGCCCCTCATCCACCGCACCGGATGAGGATCCATCGTCGATCACGTCGTCCCACCGGTTCAGCCACCCCGTCCTCCACCTCCAAGGAGCTGCCCCGACATTCCCCTCGTCTTTCACGCCACCTCCATTCCCACACCACCATTTTCACCAGGACCATTGGAAGAGCATCATCATCACTGTTTGCTTGGAGGCCTAATCGGCGCCACCAAAGAGGTTCTACACTAATCGCCGCATTTTCTTCTTGATTCGTTCTCATGGTGCTGCTAGCATTTGGTCCCGAGCCGACATGGCGCGGCTCCATCCACGGTTGCATCGCCGACCACTTCCTCAACGACATCGCTCCCTCGGCAGCGACGTCCACATCAGTAGGACCTGCTACTGCTTTGGCTCTTGCTCGTGCTGCTGCTCTGCTCTTGCTCTCGGTCCCCTGCCCGGTCTGCTCTTGCTCTTGCTCATGCTGTTGCTCTCGCTCTTGCTCTTGCTTGCGCTGCTGCTCTCACTCTTGCTCTTGCTTGCGATGCTACTTCGATTTAGCCACACTTCAGTCGACTGAATCGACTTTTGGCTCATGGAGTTAAAGAAGAACCAGTCGCAGCGGGGAGGGGGGCTCGCTAGAGAGGTACCCCACTATCTATCTTAGGGTTCAGGGTGGGGGCGGTGGTCGCCGATGGTGGTGGGGCGGGGGCATGGGGATCGCTGGAGAAAAATCTCGGCACGGGGGGCCTAGAGGGATGGCCGGGGCGGCGGCTGACCGGCGATGGGTAGTGGTTTCGCGGCGGCCAGGGTGGTGCACCACCGGCGGTTTGGCTGGTGGTGGCTAGTGGCTCATGGGGGTGGAGGTTGAAGATGAACTGCAGACCCTTGATTTCGTTTCCAACGGCTGGAAAATTGACTGACCAGAGATGAAAAAGTTAGTGGACTGACATGTAGCCTCACCCTGATGCTGCTACACGACCAGCTGCCCCGGCTCTTGCACGCGCTGCTGCTCCAGGCGCTGCTGCTGCTGGTTTTCTGCTACTAGTGCATTCAGTTTCGACCGTAAAATTCAGTTTTGACAGCAAAATTTAGTTTCGACGGTTAAGTTCAGTTTCGACAATTAAATTCAGTTTCGACAGTTAAGTTCAGAGATGACCGGCTGATGTATTTTACATCTAGCACTTTGTGGTTATGTACTTTACGTCATCTATTGGAGATGCTATTAGAATTCCACCCAGGTTGACGTTGTCTCTCTTGTCGCTTCAGCCTCGCCGTCAGACAACTCACCGGAGCTGCTCCAACGATGAAACCCTCCATCACAGTGGAACAGTACCCCAGGCTCCATCTCCAGACGCCTAAGATCTTCTTCCTCTCCTCCAAAAGCCAAGTCAGTCGGAGCATCCTCACCGACCAACCTAATCATGCTGAGATCGACATGGCTTCACCAAAGAGATTGTACACTAGTTGCATCTCTTTTTTACTCTACATGTTATATATATTGTCCACTGAGCAGATGTAGTAACAGGAAATACGATTAGTTTCTCCTACTATATGACAAGAAGTGAGGTACCAGGCAACTTAGCTATCCGTGATGGAATCTCTTGAACGCCATCATTATTTATTTCTGCGCGTTTGAGCTGTGCATTTGTCGATGGGCCTGGGAGTTGAGCTAGTAGGGCAGTAGCCTGGGTCCAAAGTAGTAGAAGTAGCACAAAAACATTTTTTGAGTGTAGGCTTTTCCATGCTCAAGCCTGCCTACTAGAATTGCAAGTGCTTGAAAGGAAAAGCGAAGCAAAAACATAGGAATTGGAAAGTTTTCCTATGGTACTACTATTCATGCATTTGGTTCAAAGGAATGGAGCAAAGGAAAACTGCAGGTTGTTCCTTTAGTGTCTCCTTGAAAGAAAAACCGTAGGAATTTTTATATCCACTTGTCCTCCTTTTCAAATTCCTATTCATGAAGCACAAGATTAAGAGATAATAGCATAATAGAATTATAACCGTACATTTTCTTGTGGTTTGACTTAATCTCACCATGCTTCTTTGCATCCTATGATCTTCCAATTCTTGAGAACCAAACACTGGCAAAAATCCTGTGATTTTAAATCCTCTGTTTTGCACGTGCATTCCTATCCTATTCCTATGTATTTCCTATCCCTGCATTGTTAGAATCCTCAAATTCAAACAAGCCCTTACACAATTACTTCTGTTACAGATATGTATCGAAGAAAACCTTGTGTGGTTTGTCCCGCTCCTATTGCACTGTGTTACACCCCAGCTCAGCTGCTCTAATGATGGAAGGGTTCACCACAACAGGGATCCACTCTCTAGACTGTCTTTCACCGCCTTAGATCTTCTTCCCCGCCGCTGGCAGCCACAACAACTGCATTACCATCATCAACCGAGCAGATGACCTTGAGAACTACACAGGTCCGTAAGAGAGGTCGCACTTTTCCATGTCTGCTTACGTTATGCATTGCTTAATATGATGACATGCTACTTTATCATCGTGTTCACCTATTAGACTCTGAGTCAGGTCCAAACTAATGCTGAAACTTGAGTTCTTAAATGGTTGTGGGGTACATATTGGGGCAACAATCAGTACTATCTAGTTAATATCGGGTGTCTACTATGAGTTTCATGTTTGGTGCAAGCAAAAATTAAAGGAGCCATTATTATTTTTAACTAAAGCTATTATCTGCCCACTATCATTGGTTTTGGGTCTATCCATAGTTTGCTACCATCACTCTGAGGTCTTCGCTCCTTACATAATCAATGGAACTGAATATGAGATTATGTTTAGTTCCTATTTACCCCCTGAGGTCTTCGCTCTAACTTGGCATGCTGATGTTGGTAATATCATGCATATGGTGCCTTGCATTGCTTACTTTATACATCACATATGTCATCTACTTAGGTTAGACATGCTTTGTGTGAATGCCATCTGTTTAGTTTCTTTATCGTAAATGTGAATCATGCAATGCCATCTTGTTTAGCCAAGCATCATATATGTGAATTTTGCAATGCCACCCTAGTTAGACAGTCATCTTATATGTGAATTATATCACACCATCATTTTTTTACGTATTAAATTTGTCAACAATTTTAGTACATTCAATTACTCTTCCTGTGCATCAACCATTCGACACGGTCATGGAAAAATCTAGAGTGGAAACAGGGTCTTTAGAGCAGACAATGCTATCCAACGAAGTGCATGTCTTGCTGGTTATGGATAGCTCCTTAGAGGAGGATTCAGAGACAGATGACCAGTCCTACCCCCCCGAGGTGCATGCTCTAACTTGGCAGAGTTATGTTGCTCATATCATGTGTACGGTGTCTTGCATTGCTATGTCATTTTCTTTGTTTAGACATGCTTTGTGTGAATGCCACATGTTTAGTGTCTAATTACCATATATGTGAATTATGCAATTCCATCTTGTTGCAAGACATTATATATGTGAATTATGCAATGCTATCTTGTGGCAAGGCATTATATATGTGAATTATGCAATGCCATGCTGTTTAGCCAAGCGTCATATATGTGAATTATATCATGTCATCCTTTTTTTGTATTTCTCATTGCATTTGTCGACAATGTTTGTATATTCAACTGCTCTTCCTGTTCATCAGCCATTTGAATTGGTGATGGAGAAATCTGGAGTGAAAACAAGGTCTTCAGAGCAGACAATGCTACCTGCTGAAGCAGATATTTTGCTAGTTACAGATAGCTCCTTAGAGGAGGATTCAGAGGCAGATGACCTATCCTATTATCCCCCTGAGGTGTATGCTCAAACTTGGCAGAGTTATATTACTCATATCATGCATCTGTTGTATTGCAATGCTTAGTTTTTACATCATATACACAATATTAAATGCCATCTCCTTAGTTGACACATCATATATGCGATTGCCCTCTGCTCACTTGCTTAGTATATAAATCATATATTTGAATTATATCGTGCCATGATGTTTACATAGACAACATATATCTAAATTATGGCATGCCAACCCATTTTCTAAAGACACAATATAGTTATATCATCTCATCCTGTTTACATAGTCATCATATTTTTGAATTATGTCATTCTATCTGTGAATTATATCATGCCATCATGTTTCCATCGACGGCATATTTGTGAATTATGGCATGCCAACCACTTTAATAGACGCATTGTATAGTTATATCATGTCATCCTGTTTACATAGTCATCATATTTTGAAGTATGTCATTCTATCCTGTTTAGTTAGCCATCATACATGTGAAATTGTGTCAAGCTATCCTGTTTAATTAGCCATCATATATGTGAAATTATGTCATGCTATTCTGTTTGGTTAGACAACATAAATATGAATTATTTCATGCCCTGTTTTCTTCCCTACTTTCCATTGCACCTGTCTATATTACAATGTTTGTACATTCAATTACTTTTCTTGTTTATCAGCCATTTGAATTGGAGGGGGTGATGGCAGTATCCATGGGGGTAAAAACATGGTCTTCAGAAAAGATCGTGCTACCTGTCGATGTAGATAGAACTGCAGTTGTACTTGCCCAAGAACCAGCCCCACCACACATAACCCAGACTCACGCACATTGTACCCCTACCCAGTTGGACAGAGAACCATCTACACCCCTTCTAACCCCAACCCTAGCAGATAGTAACCCAGTTCCAGTTGACATAGCACCGTCTCCACCACAAAGCACCCAAACACGAGCAGTTAGTAAGGCAACTGCAGTGCCCAAAGCACAAGGACCACCACTCCGAACCCCAAGTCAACGCTTAAAGCAGAAGAGGAATTGTTCTCAGGTCAAGTTCCGTAGCTATGGTTCATACTCCTTTGCTCTTGCATCAATGTATTTACTCATCCCAACTAATTTCAAATTTGAAGGATGCAATTGAAACTTCAATGGCGCAACAGGTATGTTTTAAACCTGTTTCTTTAACGTGTTTGTTGTTGTAACTTGCTCTATGTTGATTTCACTTTCAGTTGAATAAAAAATTATGTTCTCATGCCATGCACATTACAAGTGTTGTTATTGCTGTGTAGTTTCCCACACTTATATTCTATCTATGCTGCTTTATCTTAAATAGATATGATTTGAACTGTCTCTATCTTGGTTTGGCAACATAAACTAGAATGATATAGACCATATAGTGACCATACTACATAGGTATATATTTGTTTCATGTTGTTATCCTGTCCACCTTACTACTGAACTGGTTTACCAAAATGAGTTTAATATACAACATGGTAAACCTGTGATGTGTTTGTTTGCTTCTCTTTTAGAACGCGGATAAAATATTGGAGAAGAGTACCCCGTTATGCAATGGTAAAGGAAGTAATGCAGATAAGGTTCAAGATAGTGAGACATCCCTGTTGGTCTCCAAGAAAGCTGATAAAAACTATATTGAAGACACTAAGACAACCCCAAAGTCCTGTCTTGATGTAGTGTTCGAGTTACTGGCTACTACTACTGGCACTTGCTCTTCGAACTCGCTCCCTGAATCAGTTCGGCTTCTTGAGTCTCAACTTCAAGATGAAAGACATCGATCAGATGTTATGCGACAGGAACCCAAAGGACCGAGGAAGTCCCTGCAGAATTCAGATGCATACTTTCTGGTGCAACAACAAGTGCTGGAGGATTAAGCGCCAAACAAGAGAAAGTTAATAAGCTTGCTAACCATCTTGCCAGCATTATGGGTACCCAGGATATTGTTTCTTGAGCTCTTTTGAAGTGGTTTTAGTTCTGGAATTGTTTTGCTATGGCGTTTATTTGCACTGGTCACCAACTTTGACAACCAGTCTATGTGATATGCTGCTTTGTTCCCTATATTTGCACTGGTGGCGAACTTTGATGCCTTGTGGATGTAATATGTGTAATAGTCGTGATAGCCTAGCATAAGTTGCTTGCTTATTTATTTCCTTGTTGTATTGTTTATTTGTTTGCTTGTAGTGAGTGCAGTTCTTTTTTCGTGGTTTTCTAGTGGCCGCAATAACCTATTTTTTAAAACTAGTCCACAATAACCATGGACTACATATTTACTTTAGTGACCCTGGGCCTCCTACGGGCCATAGAAACAATGGGCCTTCTACAGGCCATAGAAACAATGGACCTTCTATGGGCAGTAGAAACAATGGGCCTTCTATGGGGCGTAGCATCAATGGGCCTTCTACGGGACATATGATCGATCGGTCAAATATGGGCCAATAACAGACTGCATTATGGGCCGTAAACATGCTAGAGTTGGAATCGTCTGTTCATGGGCTGACCATAATGGCCTGTTGTTAACTAGCCGTATTTGATGACGCTATGAAAACGACCCAACGGATTAATGGTCCGCAAATGGGCCAAATGTAACGACATGTTGAATTTGGCCCACAAGCACAAAAGGCCAGTAACGGGTTGTAAGTAACCGAATGCTAGAAATGAGCCGAAGAATAAATGGGCCTCGAGAAGGCCGAAAGATAACACTGGTTAGAAACGGCCCAATGGAATAATGGGCCATTAATGGGTATAAAGAGGTGCACTGTTCATTATGGGCCAGTTTAACCACCGGCCCTTAATGGGCCAAGAGTTATAAAGGGCCCCATATGGGCCGAAAGACATCATGGGCCATACATGGGCCGTAAGTTACAATGGGCTGGAATCATATTGGACGGCCCAGATGAAGCTACTGGGCTTAATTCCCATAGGTCATAACGGGCCATGAGTTAGCGCGCCGTAAATGGGCTATATTTGAACAGGCCGTTCACAGCTTTCCGTGGGCCGGCCCGTTACCTTTTGACCAAGTCAAATGGGCCGACCTTTTCACTGGAATGGGTCTCTGTTGGGTCATGCCATGTGTCAACGTATCATAGGAGCCTCATGTCCAATGAGTGGATGATATCTGTCCCAACGGTGAGCCAACACGTGTTTCCTCCAGCCAATGAGAATTTTACACATGGAAAATCCCCAATGGTCCGGGCTGCTAACGGGTTGTCGGATCCAAAACCCGACCCAATAGCTTAACGGTGACCCGTTACAGTGGATGCCACGTGTTGGTTACCCTTGACGAAAACACTTCCATGGCGCGTCGTTTATCGTCATGGAAGTGGACACTTCCGTGATGATAATTTTGGTAATGTCATGGAACACTTCTACGATAACACATGTATGACTATCTTGATTCTATCATAAAATCATCATGGATGTACATGCATAACAGAAAACGTGACCTACTGTGACAAACACGTATCACCACGGAAGTGTATTTTTGTAGTGCTTGTTGAGATATGTGAAATCTATGCAAAGCCTCCATTTTCTGTTAGCCTTGCGTACGACCACTGGGTTTGCTAACCACGTTGGATGCAACACTCCTCTGCCCAAACCAGCTGCCTCAAGTTTCTTGATCTCTTCTGCAATGAATTGTTGCCGTTCCAAAGCTTGCTTCCAAACCTTCTGCTTGACGGGTCGGGCATGTGGGCAGATAACAAGGTGGTGCTCGATTACGTCCCTGGGAAAACCGGGGATATCATATGGTTGCCAATCAAACACATCGACATTCGCCCACAGGAAGGCAACGAGTGTGCTTTCCTATTTGTCATCAAGGGTGGCACTGATAGTAAAGGTACCATCAGTGCCAGCCAGCCATGCCGGGATCTTTTTCACATGAGGTGCAGCAGCCTTGGATCTCTTGCTATTGGAACTCTCCAGCAAGTCATCAACAGGCGCATCATACTCCGAAGAGGTACGCTTCTTGGATTCCTTGCTGGTGTCCCTGCTAGCCTTCTTCTTTCCTCTGATTTCCTTGGCAGGAACCGTGGCTTCCGCCTCCTCTACCGGGACTCCATCCCTGTACATCTTATCCACGCAAATAATTGCGTCCTTCTCGTCCGACGGAATGGAAATGACTCCCACCGGCCCTGGCATCTTCAAAGTGTTGTAGGCATAGTGGGATGCCGCCATGAATTTTGCCAGAGCTAGGTGTCCAAGGATTCCATTGTACGACAGGGGGAGGTCGATGTAGCGCCCAAAATGCGATTCTATCCCAATCACATGATGAATTCATGATTGGGGGACAATCGCATTTCGAGCGCATAGGAAGGTGGATATCATTACAACATACCATGTACTAAATAGATGAGAATACAAGATAACGGCTTACACTCGCCACAAGCTACCACATGAATACAACAGTTCATCAACACATAGCAATCATCATACAGAAGAGCAGGATCCGACTATGGATGAAACCAAAAGAAAAAGAAGAACGATATCCACCCTGCTAATCCCAGGCTCCCGACCCGGAACCTATCCCTTGATTGAAGAAGAAGCAGAAGAAGAACTCCAAAAAATCAAGCATCGCTCTCACGTCAGAGCATCATTTACCTATACCTGCAACTATTGTTGTAGTAATCTGTGAGCCACGATGACTCAGCAATCCCATTACCATGGGTAGCAATACTAGCAAAGCTTAATGGGTATGGAATGGATATTGGTGAGGTTGCAGCAGCACTAAGCATCGTCTGGTGGCTAACTTACGAATGCAAGCGTAAGGTGGGAGGCCACACAAACGGTGGCAAACTAGTGATGATCAAGAAGTGATCATGAACTACTTACGTTCAAACATAACCCCACCGTGTTCTCTTCTCGAACTCACTCAAAAATAGACGGTCACGGTTACACACGTGGGTGGTGTATTTTATTTCAGATCTGGTGTCAAGTTTACTATAACTGGATATTAAAAATTCCCATCTGCCACATAACCGTGGGCATGGCTCTCGAAAGTTTAAACCCTGCAGGGGTGTGCCAACTTAGCCCACAACAAGCTCTCACGATCAACGGAGGAAAATCCTCCTCCCGGAACAACCCGTTCAAGCTCGGAATCCTGGTTCACAAGACATTTCGACAATGGAAAAACAAATCTAGAAAGACCTCCTGACATGCCGACACCCTGATAGTAGCCGAGCATATCTCGTCTCAGGCCACGATCGGATGGGTCAAGCTACGAGTAAAACCAATCCTCGAGTTTCCCCATGGTGGCCCTGTAGGCTGACCGGTTTGGACCAACACTCATGAGGAGAACTGGCCCGGGTTGTGGATTAATTATCCTCAGGGTTCGGAAAGTCCCTATGCAAGTTTTAGTTGTTATTAGGCAAATGGTAAAACCAATGTTGGGCCTTGCTGGAAGAGTTTTATTCAAAGTGAACTGTCAAGGGGGGCAGATAAACCCCGACCGTGTTAGGAACGCAAAATCAAGGAACATAACACCGGTATGACGGAAACTAGGGCGGCAAGAGTGGAACAAAACACCAGGCAAAAGGCCAAGCCTTCCACCATTTACCAAGTATATAGATGCATTAATTAATTAAATAAGATATATTGTGATATCCCATGATATTCATGTCCCAACATGGAACAACCTGCAACTAGCAACGCTATGAGAGGGGCTGAGCAAAGCGGTAACATAGCCAAACAACGGTTTGCTAGGATGGTGAATGCTACCTCTTTTAGCACTGCATTGGTTTTCCCCAAAGAGGAAGGGATGATGCAGCAAAGTAGCGTAAGTATTTCCCTCAGTTTTTGAGAACCAAGGTATCAATCCAGTAGGAGGCTACGTGCGAGTCCCTCGCACCTGCACAAAACAAATAAATCCTCGCAACCAACGCAAATAGGGGTTGTCAATCCCTATAGGGCCACTTACGAGAGTGAGATCTGATAGATATGATAAGATAATATTTTTGGTATTTTTATGATAAAGATGCAAAGTAAAATAAAGGCAAAGTAAATGGAAAAGTAAATAACTAAGTAGTAGGAGATTGATATGATAAAGATAGACCCGCGGGCCATAGGTTTCACTAGTGGCTTCTCTCGAGAGCATAAGTATTCTATGGTGGGTGAACAAATTACTGTTGAGCGATTGACAGAATTGAGCATAGTTATGAGAATATCTAGGTATGATCTTGTATATAGGCATCACGTCCGAGACAAGTAAACCGACTCCTGCCTGCATCTACTACTATTACTCCACTCATCGACCGCTATCCAGCATGCATCTAGAGTATTAAGTTAAAAACAGAGTAACGCCTTAAGCAAGATGACATGATGTAGAGGGATAGACTCATGCAATATGAAGAAAACCCCATCTTGTTATCCTCGATGGCAACAATACAATACGTGCCTTGCTGCCCTTACTGTCACTGGGAAAGGACACTACAAGATTGAACCCAAAGCTAAGCACTTCTCCCATTGCAAGAAAGATCAATCTAGTAGGCCAAACCAAACTGATAATTCAAAGAGATTTGCAAAGATAACCAATCATACATAAAAGAATTCAGAGAAGATTCAAATATTATTCATAGATAGACTTGATCATAAACCCACAATTCATCGGTCTCAACAAACACACCGCAAAAATAAGATCACATCGAATAGATCTCCACAAGAGAGGTGGAGAACATTGTATTGAGATCCAAAAAGAGAGAAGAAGCCATCTAGCTACTAACTATGGACCCGTAGGTCTGAGGTAAACTACTCACACTTCATCGGAGGGGCTATGGTGTTGATGAAGAAGCCCTCCGTGATCGATGCCCCCTCCGGCGAAGGTCCAGAACAGGCCCCAAGATGGGATCTTGTGGATACAAAAAGTTACGGCAGTGGAATTACGGTTTTGGCTCCGTATCTGATCGTTTAGGGGTACGTGGGTATATATAGGAGGAAGAAGTACGTCGGTGGAGCAACAGGGGGCCCACAAGGGTGGAGGGCGCACCTGGGGGGGGGGGGGTAGGTGCACCCCCTACCTCGTGGCCTCCTGTTACGTGTCTTGACGTAGGGTCCAAGTCTCCTGAGTTGTATTCGATGAGAAAATCACGTTCCCAAAGGTTTCATTCCGTTTGGACTCCGTTTGATATTCCTTTTCTTCGAAACCCTAAAACAGGCAAAAACAACAATTCTGGGCTGGGCCTCAGGTTAATAGGTTAATCCCAAAAATAATGTAAAAGTGGACAATAAAGCCCAATAATGTCCAAAACAGTAGATAATATAGCATGGAGCAATCAAAAATTATAGATACGTTGGAGACGTATCAAGCATCCCCAAGCTTAATTCCTGCTCGTCCTCGAGTAGGTAAATGATAAAAACAGAATTTTTGATGCGGAGTGCTACTTGGCATAATTTTAATGTAATTCTTCTTAATTTTGGTATGAATATTCAGATCCGGAAGATTCAAGACAAAAGTTCATATTGACATAAAAATGATAATACTTCAAGCATACTAACTAAGCAATTATGTCTTCTCAAAATAACATGGCCAAAGAAAGTTTATCCCTACAAAATCATATGGTTTAGTCATGTTTCATTTTCGTCACAAAAGAATGCTATCATCATGCACAACCCCGATGACAAGCCAAGAAATTGTTTCATACTTCAGTAATCTCAAACCTATAAACTTTCACGCAATATATGAGCGCGAGCCATGGACATAACACTATAGGTGGAATAGAATATAATGAGGGGGGTTATGTGGAGAAGACAAAAAAGAGGAAGTCTCGCATCAACGAGGCTAATCCATGGGCTATGGAGATGCCCACCGATTGATGTTAATGCAAGGAGTAGGGATTGCCATGCAACGGATGCACTAGAGCTATAAATGTATGAAAGCTCAACAAAAGAAAATAATGGGTGTGCATCCAACTTGCTTGCTCATGAAGACCTAGGGCACTTGAGGAGGCCCATTGTTGGAATATACAAGCCAAGTTCTATAATGAAAAATTCCCACTAGTATATGAAAGTGATAACATGAGACACTCTCTACTATGAAGATCATGGTGCTACTTTGAAGCACAAGTGTAGCAAAGGATAGTAACATTGTCCCTTCTCTCTTTTTATCTCATTTTTTCTCTCTTTTTTGGGCCTTCTCCTTTTTATGGCCTTTCTTTTTTTATATTCCTCACTTGGGACAATGCTCTAGAAAATGATGATCATCACACTTCTATTTATTTACAACTCAATGATTACAACTCGATACTAGAACAAAGATGACTCTATATGAATGCCTCCGGCGGTGTACCGGGATATGCAATGGACCAAGAGTGACATGTATGAAATAATTATGAATGGTGGCTTTGCCACAAATACTATGTCAACTACATGACCATGCTAAGCAATATGACAATGATGAATGTGTCATGATGAACGGAATGATGGAAAGTTGCATGGCAATATATCTCGGAATGGCTATGGAAATGCCATAATAGGTAGGTATGGTGGCTGTTTTGAGGAAGATATAAGGAGGTTTATGTGTGAAAGAGCGTATCATATCATGGGGTTTGGATGCACTGGCGAAGTTTGCGCCAACTCTCAATGTGAGAAAGGGCAATGCACGATACCGAAGAGGCTAGCAAGGATGGAAAGGTGAGAGTGCGTATAATCCATGGACTCAACATTAGTCATAAAGAACTCACATACTTATTGCAAAAATCTACAAGTCATCAAAAACCTCAGTACTACGTGCATGCTCCTAGGGGGATAGATTGGTAGGAAAAGGCCATCGCTCGTCCCCTACCGCCACTCATAAGGAAGACAATCAAATAACACCTCATGTTTCAAATTTGTTGCATAACATTTACAATACGTGCATGCTACGGGACTTGCAAACCTCAACACAAGTATTTCTCAATTTCACAACTACTCAACTAGCATGACTTTGATATTATTACCTCCATGTCTCAAAACAATCATCAAGCATCAAACTTCTCTTAGTATTCAACACACTCATAAGAAAGTTTTATTATTAATCTTGCATACCAAGCATATTAGGATTTTAAGAAAATTACCATGCTATTAAGACTCTCAAAATAATCTAACTGAAGCATGAGAGATCAATAGTTTTTATAAAACAAATCCACCACCATGCTCTAAAAGATATAAGTGAAGCACTAGAGTAAAATTATATAACTCAAAAGATATAAGCGAAGCACATAGAGTATTCTAACAAATTCCAAATCATGTATGGCTCTCTCAAAAGGTGTGTACAGCAAGGATGATTGTGGTAAACTAACAAGCAAATACTCAAATCATACAAGACGCTCCAAGCAAAACACATATCATGTGGAAAATAAAAATATAGCTCCAAGTAAAGTTACCGATAGAAGTAGACGAAAGAGGGGATGCCTTCCGGGGCATACCCAAGCTTTGGCTTTTAGGTGTCCTTAGATTATCTTTGGGGTGCCATGGGCATCCCCAAGCTTAGGCTCTTTCCACTCCTTGTTCCATAATCCATCAAATCTTTACCCAAAACTTGAAAACTTCACAACACAAAACTTAAAGTAGAAAATCTCGTGAGCTCTGTTGGCGAAAGAAAACAAAAGACCACTTTAAGGTACTGTAATGAACTCATTATTTATTTATATGTGTTTTATACCTACTGTATTACAACTTCTCTATGGTTTATAAACTATTTTACTAGCCATAGATTCATCCAAATAAGCAAACACCACATGAAAAACAGAATCTGTCAAAAACAGAACAGTCTGTAGTAATCTGTAGCTAGCGCAAGATATGGAACCCCAAAAATTATAAAATAAATTGCTGGACTTGAGGAATTTATCTATTAATCATCTGAAAAAATAATGAACTAAATATCACGTTCCAAATAAAAATGACAGCAGTTCTCGTGAGCGCTAAAGTTTCTGTTTTTTACAACAAGTTCAACAAGACTTTCCCCAAGTCTTCCCAACGGTTCTACTTGGAACAAACACTAATTAAACACAAAAATCACAACCAAAACAGAGGCTAGATAATTTATTTATTACTAAAGAGGATAAAAAAGCAAGGAATAAAAATAAAATTGGGTTGCCTCCCAACAAGCGCTATCATTTAACGCCCCTAGCTAGGCATAACAAGCAAGAATAGATCTAGGTATTGCCATCTTTGGTAGGCAATCCATAAGTGGCTCTCGTAATATATTCATAAGGTAATTTAATTTTCTTTCTAGGAAAGTGCTCCATGCCTTTCCTTCATGGAAATTGGAATCTAATATTTCCTTCCTTCATATCAATAATTGCACTAATCGTTCTAAGGAAAGGTCTACCAAGAATAATAGGACATGAAGGATTGCAATCTATGTCAAGAACAATAAAATCTATGGGAACATAATTCCTATTTGCAACAATAAGAACATCATTAATTCTTCCCATAGGTTTCTTAATAGTGGAATCCACATGGTGCAAGTTTAGAGAGCAATCATCAAAATCACGGAAACCTAACAAATCACACAAAGTCTTTGGAATCGTGGAAACACTAGCACCCAAATCACATAAAGCATAGCATTCATGATCTTTAATTTTAATTTTAATAGTTAGTTCCCACTCATCATAAAGTTTTCTAGGGATAAAAACTTTCAATTCAAGTTTTTCTTCATAAGATTTCATCAAGTCATCAACAATATGTTTAGTAAACGCTTTATTTTGACTATAAGCGTGAGGAGAATTTAGCACGGATTGCAACAAGGAAATACAATCAATCAAAGAGCAATTTTCATAGTTAAATTCCTTGAAATCCATAATAGTGGGTTTAGCAACATCTAGGGTTTTAATTTCTTCAATCCCACTTTTATCAAATTTAGCATCAGGATCAAAAGATTTAGAATTCTTGGAACACCTTCTAGGTAAAGGTGGATCATATTCAGTCCCATCATTATCAAGATTCATATTGCAAAACAAAGATTTAATAGGGTACACATCAATAACTTTTAGATCTTCATTATTATTTTCATAGGAACTAGAAGAACACGCTTTTATAAAGGCATCTTTCTTAGCACGCATCTTAGCGGTTCTTTCTTTGCACTCATCAATGGAAATTCTCATGGCTTTGAGAGACTCATTGATATCATGCTTAGGTGGAATAGATCTAAGTTTCAAAGAATCAACATCAAGAGCAATTCTATCAACGTTCCTAGCCAAATCATCAATCTTAAGCAATTTTTCTTCAATCATAGCATTAAAATTCTTTTGCGAAGTAATAAATTATTTAATATTAGATTCAAAATCAGAGGAAATCTTATTATAATTTCCATAAGAATTGTTGTAGGAATTACCATAATTATTAGAGGGATTACTAGGATAAGGCCTAGGGTTGAAATTTCCTCTATACGCATTATTACGAAAATTGTTCCTACCAACAAAATTCACATCCATAGATTCATTATTATTCTCAATCAAAGTAAACAAGGGCATATCATTAGGATCAGAAGAAACACTCTTATTAGCAAATAATTTCATAAGTTCATCCATCTTTCCACTCAAAACATTAATTTCTTCTATCGCATGCACCTTTTTATTAGTAGAACTTTCAGTAGCCATTGAGAATAATTAACCATAATATTATCTAGGAGTTTAGTAGCTTCTCCTAAAGCGATTTCCATAAAAGTGCCTCCCGCGGCCGAATCTAAAAGATTTCTAGAAGCAAAATTCAATCCGGCATAAATTTTTTGTATAATCATCCATAAATTTAAACCATGAGTAGGGCAATTACGTATCATTAATTTCATTCTATCCCAAGCTTGTGAAACATGTTCATGATCAAGTTGCTTAAAGTTCATAATATCGTTTCTAAGAGAGATGATCTTAGCAGGAGGAAAATACTTAGAGATAAAAGCATCTTTGCACTTGTTCCATGAATCAATACTATTTTTAGGCAAAGACGAAAACCAAGCTTTAGCACGATCTCTAAGAGAAAAAGGAATAGCTTCAATTTAACAATATCATTATCCACATATTTATTCTTTTGCATCTCACACAAATCAATGAAGCTATTTAGATGGGTAGCGGCATCTTCACTAGGAAGGCCGGAGAACGGATCTTCCATAACAAGATTCAGCAAAGCAGCATTAATTTCACAAGATGCAGCATCGGTAAGAGGAGCAATCGGAGTGCTAATAAAATCATTGTTTTTGGTATTGGTGAAGTCACACAATTTAGTATTATCTTGAGCCATCGTGACAAGCAAGCAAACTAACACACAAGAAAACAAAAAGCAAGCGGGCAAAAAGAGGTAAATAGAGGGAGGATAGAGAGAGAGGGCAAATAAAATGGCAAGGGTGAAGTGGGGGAGAGGAAAACGAGAGGAAAATGGCAAATAATGTAATGCGGCAGGTAAGGGTATGTGATGGGTACTTGGTATGTTGACTTTTGCGTAGACCTCGCCGGCAACGGCGCCAGAAATCCTTCTTGCTACCTCTTTTAGCACTGCGTTGGTTTTCCCTGAATAGGAAGGGATGATGCAACAAAGTAGCGTAAGCATTTCCCTCAGTTTTTGAGAACCAAGGTATCAATCCAGTAGGAGGCTACGCGTGAGTCCCTCTCACCTGCACAAAACAAATAAATCCTCGCAACCAACGCAAAATAGGGGTTGTCAATCCCTATAGGGACACTTACGAGAGTGAGATCTGATGGATATGATAAGATAATATTTTTGGTATTTTTATGATAAAGATGCAAAGTAAAATAAAGGCAAAGTAAATAACTAAGTAGGAGGAGATTGATATGATAAAGATAGACCCGGGGGCCATAGGTTTCACTAGTGGCTTCTCTCTCGAGAGCATAAGTATTCTACGGTGGGTGAACAAATTACTGTTGAGCAATTAACAGAATTGAGCATAGTTATGAGAATATCTAGGTATGATCATGTATATAGGCATCATGTCCGAGACAAGTAGACCGACTCCTGCCTGCTTCTACTACTATTACTCCACTCATCGACCGCTATCTAGCATGCATCTAGAGTATTAAGTTAAAAACAGAGTAACACCTTAAGCAAGATGCCATGATGTAGAGGGATAGACTCATGCAATATGAAGAAAACCCCATCTTGTTATCCTCGATGGCAACAATACAATATGTGCCTTGCTGCCCTTACTGTCATTGTGTGTTGCGTGTGGGAGGAGGGGATCGAGGAGAGGGTGAGGGGATCGGGCGCTAGCGGCGCTGGAGGATGGACGAGGGGGAGAGGGTTCAATCAGGAGAGGTTAGGATTAAGAGGAGGAGGGTTTAAGTGGGCTGCGAAGGATGGTTGGGCTGGCCTAGTTGGTTAGGCCCAAGAGGCTGGCGGGTGCATGATAACCCACAAGTATAGGGGATCACAACAGTTTTCGAGGGTAGAGTATTCAACCCAAATTTATTGATTCGACACAAGGGGAGCCAAAGAATATTCTCAAGTATTAGCAGCTGAGTTGTCAATTCAACCACACCTGGAAACTTAATATCTGCAGCAAAGTATTTAGTAGCAAAGTAATATGATAGTAGTGGTAATAGTAGCAAAAGGTAATGACAACAAAAGTAATGTTTTTGGTGTTTTGTAGTGATTGTGACAGTAGCAACTGAAAAGTAAATAAGCGAAGAACAATATATGGAAAGCTCATAGGCAATGGATCGCTGATAGAGAATTATGCCGGATGCGGTTCATCATGTAACAGTCATAACCTAGGGTGACACAGAACTAGCTCCAATTCATCAATGTAATGTAGGCATGTATTCCGAATATAGTCAGACATGCTTATGGAAAAGAACTTGCATGACATCTTTTGTCCTACCCTCCCGTGGCAGTGGGGTCCTAATGGAAACTAAGGGATATTAAGGCCTCCTTTTGATAGAGTACCAGACCAAAGCATTAACATGTAGTGAATACATGAACTCCTCAAACTACGGTCATCACCGGGAGTGGTCCCGATTATTGTCACTTCGGGGTTGCCGGATCATAACACATAGTAGGTAACTATAGACTTGAAAGATAGGATCAAGAACACTCATATATTGATGAAAACATAATAGGTTCAGATCTGAAATCATGGCACTCGGGCCCTAGTGACAAGCATTAAGCATAGCAAAGTCATAGCAACATCAATCTCAGAACATAGTGGATACTAGGGATCAAACACTAACAAAACTAACTCGATTACATGATAAATCTCATCCAACCCATCACCATCCAGCGAGCCTACGATGGAATTACACATGCACAACGGTGAGCATCATGAAATTGGTGATGGAGGATGGTTGATGATGACGACGGTGACGGATTCCCCTCTCCGGAGCCCCAAACGGACTCCACATCAGCCCTCCCGAGAGTTTTAGGGCTTGGCGGCAGCTCCGTATCATAAAACACGATGAATCCTTCTTCTTTATTTTTTCTCCCCGAAAGTGAATATATAGAGTTGGAGTCGAGGTCGGAGGAGCTCCAGGGGGCCCATGAGGTAGGGGGCGTGCCCAGGGGGGCAGGCGTGCCCCCGTCCTCGTGGCTAGGGTGTGGGCCCCCTGGTCTAGATCTTTTGCCATTATTTTCTTATTATTTCCAAAAAGACGCTCCGTGGAGTTTCAGGTCATTCCGAGAACTTTTGTTTCTGCACATAAATAACACCATGGCAATTCTGCTAAAAACAGCGTCAGTCCGGGTTAGTTCCATTCAAATCATTCAAGTTAGAGTCCAAAACAAGGGCAAAAGTGTTTGGAAAAGTAGATGCGACGGAGATGTATCAACTCCCCCAAGCTTAAACCTTTGCTTGTCCTCAAGAAATTCAGTTGACAAACTGAAAGTGATTAAGAAAAACTTTTACAAACTCTGTTTGCTCTTGTTGTTGTAAATATGTAAAGCCAACATTCAAGTTTTCAACAAAGATTATGAACTAAACACATTGACAATAACTCTTAGGTCTCATGATTACTCATATCAATGGCATAATGAACTAGCAAGCAATAATAATAAATCTTGGATGACAACACTTTATCAAAACAATCATAATATGATATAACAAGATGGTATCTCGCTAGCCCTTTCTGAGACTGCAAAACATAAATGCAGAGCACCTTTAAAGATCAACGACTGACTATACATTGTAATTCATGGTAAAAGAGATCCAGTCAAGTCATACTCAATGTAAACTAACAGTAATGAATGCAAATGACAGCGGTGCTCTCCCACTAGTGCTTTTTAATAAGAGGATGATGACTCAACATGAAAGTAAATAGATAGGCCCTTCGCAGAGGGAAGCAGGGATTTGTAGAGGTGCTAGAGCTCGGTTTTGAAATAGAGATGGATAATATTTTGAGCGGTATACTTTCATTGTCAACATAATAACCAAGAGATGACGATATCTTCCATGCTACACACATTATAGGCGGTTCCCAAACAGAATGGTAAAGTTTATACTTCCCCTCCACCAACAAGCATCAATCTATGGCTTGCTCGAAACAACGAGTGCCTCCAACTAACAAGAGTCCCAGGGGGAGTTTTGTTTGCAATTATTTTGATTTAGTTTGCATAAAGCATGGGACTGGGCATCCCGGTAACCAGCCATTTTCTCGTGAGTGAGGAGCGGAGTCCACTCCTCTTGAGAATAACCCGCCTAACATGGAAGATACAGACATCCCTAGTTGATACATGAGCTATTTGAGCATACAAAACAGGATATTTATTTGAAGGTTTAGAGTTTGGCACATACAAATTTACTTGGAACGGCAGGTAGATACCGTATATAGGTAGGTATGGTGGACTCATATGGAACAACTTTGAGGTTTATGGGATTGGATGCATAAGCAGTATTCCCGCTTAGTACAGGTGAAGGCTAGAAAAAGACTGGGAAGCGACCAGCTAGAGAACGTCAATAGTCATGAACATGCATTAAATTTAATCAACACCAAATGCAAGCATGAGTAGGATATAATGCACCATGAACATAAATATCATAGAGGCTATGTTGATTTTGTTTCAACTACATGCGTGAACATGTGCCAAGTCAAGCCACTCGAATTGTTCAAAAGAGGATACCACCCTGTCATACCACATCACAACCATTTTAATAGCATGTTGGCACGCAAGGTAAACCATTATAAGCTCATAGCTAATTAAGCATGGCATAAGCAACTATAATCTCTAATTGTCATTGCAAACATGTTTATTCATAATAGGCTGAATCAGGAACGATGAACTAATCATATTTACAAAAACAAGAGAGGTCGAGTTCATACCAGCTTTTCCCATCTCAGTCAGTCCATCATACATCGTCATAATTACCTTTCACTTGCACGACCGAACAATGTGGATAATAATAATAGTGCGCGTGCATTGGACTAAGCTGGAAACTGCAAGCATTCAATAAATAGGAGAAGACAAGGCAATATGGGCCCTTTTGTCAGATCAACAATAATGCATATAAGAGCCACTTCAACAATTTAATCAGGGTCTTGTCCTATCGACCCCCAAAGAAAAGAAATAAAACTATTTACACGGGAAAGCTCCCAACAAGCAAAAGAAGAACAGGAAATCTTTTTGGGTTTTCTTTTTAATTACTACTACAAGCATGGAAAGTAAAACTAGCTAAAAGCTACAACTAATTTTTTAATTTTTCTTAAGGTTTATTAAACACACAAGAAGAAAGCATAAAAAGAGAAAATAAACTAGCATGGATGATATAATGAAAAAGTATGAGCACCGACATCTAGCAATGAGTGTGTGAACATGAATGTAATGTTAGTGAGAAATACGTACTCCCCCAAGCTTAGGCTTTTAGCCTAAGTTAGTCTATGGCCATGGTTGGCCTGGCAGATATCCATAGTAATAGTTGGGGTCATACTGCGAAGAAGAAGACTCCGATTGCTACTGGTTGGCAATCATCTCCGGATCCCACTGGTAATTAGACTATCGTGGAGGATCAACTTATGGTTCCGACTCTGGCTCTGTGGCTGATGTAGGCTTCCGGTAAGCGTGAATGTCCTCCGGCGAGACGAGGTACTGGCCTATAGATAAATCAAACAAGGAAGGAGCAGGCAAGGTGATAGTCTCAGGATGACGTTTATCAAAGAACAATTTGTATTTCAGCTCCCCTTCCCTATTATTTATATTAAAATCATGCGCTACCATAGTCTTATAATCTAAATAAACAGTAGGCAACAATTTTTCTTCTTTCTCATAGTGCCTAATAGGTATGTTATAGTGTGCAGCAAGGCGTGAAGCATAGATACCACCAAAGATGGGCCCTTTTGTACGGTTCAGACTTAACCATTTAGCAATAATACCGCCCATACTAACAGAGTCATCACGGAATAAACCATGGAACAAAATACAAATATCAGGAACACTAAGGTTTCCACAGTTTCTGCGACCAATTAAGAAACGACTAGCAAATATTGCAAAGTAGCGTAAAACAGGAAAATGTATGCTAGTGATTCTTGCATCGGAAACCTTCCTAGTTTCCCCTATAGTGATAGTGTCAATAAACCCATCCACATCTTTACGATGTGGTTCCTCTAAGCTACCCTCGAAAGGTATTTTGCAAACCATGCAAAATTCATATAGTGACATCTTCTTAACCACATCATATAAATGAAACTCTACTGAAGGAGGTGATTCCCTAGTATAGTAGTAGAAGTTTTGCACAAAAGTATTGGTGAGTAAGAGATACTGTTCGCGTTGGTCGCGGAGGAAGTCGGTGAGGCCTGCATTCTTAACCAATTCATAAAAATCCTCATAAATCCCGGTTGCTCTCAAGAAATCATCATAGGGCCATTCACACGGCCGAACTTCCGCGGTGCGAGGCAGATTATATTTGGGCTTCTTTGCTTCTTCATTTTACTTGTCCTTCGAGTTTCGGCTTGATGAGACCCTCAAAAATCTCTTCATTATTTTCTGAAAAATTCTGAAATTTTTAGTAACTTCAAAATAAAAGTGAACCAAACTCAACAAAATTGATAGCAACTACTCCTACAAGTGCCTAGTGCCTATATCATGCATCAAAACTACTTGGAACCATATAAATTTGACATGCAAGCTCAAGAACAGGGTCACCTAAGCAGCAAAACTATGCAATGAATAAAGCACTAGAACAAAAACTAATTGGACCAATGGAGGAGTCACATACCAAGGAACAATCCCCCAAGCAGTTTTGTGAGCTGTGCTTTGAGCAAGGAGATCGAAAATGGCAGCAAAATGAGCTTGGACTCAGGTTTGAACTGGATAATGGTGTTTGTGGGAGGAAGAAGGAGTGTGTGGGTGCAGGAATAAGTGGAGGAGGGCCACAATGGGCCCACGAGGCAGGTGGCGCGCCCAGGGGGGTAGGGCGCGCCCTCCACCCTCGCGGCCATGTGGATGCCCCCCTGCTGTGTTCTCAATGCCAAATATTCTCAAATATTCCGTAAAAAATCATATTTAAATTTCAGGGCATTTGGAGAACTTTTATTTTTTGGGGTATTTTTATATTGCACGGATAATTTAGATAACAGACAGAAAATACTATTTTTATTTTATTTAATATAAATAACAGAAAGTAAAAGGAGGGTACAGAGAGTTGTGTTTTCTAACTTCATCCTTCTCATGCTCATCAAAAGGAATCCACTAGCAAGGTTGATCAAGTCTTGTTAACAAACTCATTCCGAATAACATGGAACCGGAGAATTTTCGAATAACACTAGGTTACCTCAACGGGGATATGCACATCCCCAATAATAAGAATATCATATTTCTTCTTGACAGTAGGTAGAGGAAATTCAAAACCTCCAAAAATAATTGATGGAATTTTTCCAATAGAATTGATACTATGAACTTGAGGTTGTTTCCTCGGAAAGTGTACCGTATGCTCATTACCATTAACATGAAAAGTGACATTGCCTTTGTTGCAATCAATAACAGCCCCCTGCAGTATTCAAAAAGTGTCTTCCAAGAATAATAGACATACTATCATCCTCGGGAATATCAAGAATAAAAAAGTTTGTTAAAATAGTAACGTTTGCAACCACAACAGGCACATCCTCACAAATACCAACATGTATAGCAGTTGATTTATCAGCCATTTGCAAAGATATTTCAGTAGGTGTCAACTTATTCAAATCAAGTCTACGATAAAAAGAGATAGGCATGACACTAACACCGGCTCCAAGATCACATAAAGCAGTTTTAACATAGTTTCTTTTAATGGAGCATGGTATAGTGGGTACTCCTGGATCTCCTAACTTCTTAGGTATTCCACCTTTAAAAGTATAATTAGCAAGCATGTTGGAAATTTCAGCTTCCGGTATCTTTCTTTTATTAGTGAAAATTTATTTCATGTACTTAGCATAAGGATTCATTTTAAGCATATCAGTTAATCGCATACGCAAAAAGATAGGTCTAATCATTTCAGCAAAGCGCTCAAAATCCTCATCATCCTTTTTCTTGGATGGTTTGGGAGGAAAAGGCATGGGTTTTTGAACCCGTGGTTCTCTTTCTTTACCATGTTTCCTAGCAACAAAGTCTCTCTTATCATAACATTGATTCTTTGATTGTGGGTTATCAAGATCAACAGCAGGTTCAATTTCTATATCATTATCATTGCTAGGTTGAGCATCATCATGAACATTATCATTAACATTATCACTAGTTTCAGGTTCATTAACAGATTGAGTTTCAGCATCAGAAATAGAAATATCATTTGGATTCTCAGGTGTTTCAGTAATATGTTCACTAGAAGCATGCAAAGTCCTATCATTTTTCTTTTTCTTCCTTTTAGAAGGACTAGGTGCATCTATATTATTTCTCTGAGAATCTTGCTCAATTCTCTTAGGGTGGCCTTCAGGATACAAAGGTACCTGAGTCATTTTACCAGTTCTAGTAGCCACTCTAACAGCAAAATCATTATTCTTACTATTCAATTCATTGAGCAATTCATTTTGAGCTTTAAGTACATGTTCCACTTGAGTAGTAACCATAGAAGCATGTTTACTAATAAGTTTAAGTTCACCTTTGACATTAGACATATAATCACCCAAGTGTTCAAGCATATCAGCACTGCATTTAATTCTTTACCAAAATAAGCATTGAAGTCTTCTTGCTTAACCATAAATTTATCAAACTCATCTAAACATGGGCTAGCAAACTTAGTAAATGGGATTTCAGCTTTATCATATCTATAGAGAGAGTTTACCTTTACTACCTGTGTCGGGTTATCAAGACCATGTATTTCTTCAATAGGAGATGGATTAAAATTATGCATTTCTTCGACAAGTGGTAAACTAAGACCATGTATTTCTTCAATAGGAGGTAAATTCTTAACATCTTTAGCTTTAATACCCTTTTCTTTCATGGATTTCTTTGCCTCTTGCATATCTTCAGGACTGAGAAATAGAATACCCCTTTTCTTCGGAGTTGGTTTAGGTATAGGCTCAGGAAGTGTCCAATTATTTTCATTTGTCAACATATTATTCAATAGAATTTCAGCTTCATCCGGTGTTCTTTCCCTGAAAACAGAACCAGCACAACTATCCAAGTAATCTCTGGAAGCATCAGTTAGTCCATTATAAAAGATATCAAGTATTTCATTTTTCTTAAGAGGATGATCTGGCAAAGCATTAAGTAATTGGAGAAGCCTCCCCCAAGCTTGTGGGAGACTCTCTTCTTCAATTTGCACAAAATTATATATTATATCCCTTAAAGCAGCTTGTTTCTTATGAGAAGGGAAATATTTAGCAGTGAAGTAATAAAGCATATCCTAGGGACTACGCACACAACCAGGATCAAGAGAATTAAACCATATCTTAGCATCACCCTTTAATGAGGACGGAAATATTTTAAGGATATAAAAGTAGCGAGTTCTCTCATCATTAGTGAACGGGGTAGCTATATCATTTAATTTAGTAAGATGTGCCACAACAGTTTCAGATTCATAGCCATAAAAAGGATCAGATTCAACCAAAGTAATTATATCAGGATCAACAGAGAATTCATAATCCTTATCAGTAACACAGATAGGTGAAGTAGCAAAAGCAGGGTCATGTTTCATTCTAGCATTAAGGGATTGCTGCTTCCATTTAGCTAATAACCTCTTTAGATCATATCTATCATTGCAAGCTAAAATAGCTCTAGCAGATTCTTCATCCAGAACATAACCCTCAGGAACAATAGGCAATTCATATTTATTAGGGGGGGAGTCTTCAACATCACTTTGATCAATATTATCAGTTTCAATAATTTCATTCTGTCTAACCCTAGCAAGTTGTTCATCAAGAAATTCACCAAGTGGCATAGTAGTATTAAGCATAGAAGTAGTTTCATCATAAGTGTCATGCAAAGCAGAAGTGGCATTGTTGGGGGTTGGGTGCGACATATGCTAATGTATGGCTTATCATGGTGGGGGCAAGTAGAACATCGCCGGTGCCTGGAAACGAGATGAGGCGTAGACATGAACACCGGCGTACTTTACCCAGGTTCGGGGCTCTCCTAGGAGATAACACCCCTAGTCCTGCTTTGCGGGGTCTCCGCATGATCACTAAGGCAAAGTGAGTACAAAGGTGCTCCTCGAGCTGTATCTATGGACAGGATGAGGCTAGGCTGGATCTCCCTCTTCTCTAAGGTCTGGTCTAGTTCTAATGAATCGGAACCCTTTGTATGGGTGCCCCGGGGGGTTTATATAGCCTACCCCCCGGAGGTACAATGGTAAACTGTAGGGACGCAGGGCCCAATTGTCAGTCTCTTTGCCTGTGGGCCCTCCTGCCAACTGCTGGGGCCCGCCGATTGGTGGGCCCAGCCGACTGGCCGGGTACGGAGCCGACAGGCCGCACCCACCGCTGGCGGGTCCTGCCGGCTGCTGATTACTGTAGCCGTGCCTTGAATGACGCATGCTTGGTCATGGGGTCGTGGCTACAGTCCTGCCGCCTGGCAGATGATTACTGTAGCCACTCCCCGTGTCGTCTGGTTAATGGCGCGGGAAACCAGTAGGAGGGGTAGGCCGACTCCCGGAGGCCGGTTCCCTACTGGTCCGACTTGGGGCGCTCTCGCCGTCTTCTGGACTCTCACTGGCTGGTGGGGCCCGTCTTCCGTGGATCGTACTGCCAGACGTCGTGGGTACAGGACTCCGCCCACTATTGCTGGCGTCAGGGATGGCATGGCACAGTGCTGTGCCAGACGGAGATCTCCACTGGTACGGTGCACTGTGCTCTGGCCATCCCCCGGAAAAAAGGGAGGGAGTGGGCTTCATTGTCGCCACTCCCTGTCCCATCCCCCCTGATGAGGGCATGTGCTTCGTTGACGTCGTGGGCCAACTTCCCGCGGCCGGTGACTCCGGAAGCCGCCAGTCGGAGTCAGCCGGCCTCGATCTCAACCGCAGGACTCGGACACTTATGGGCAGCCAGCCGTTCCTTCAGCTGCCCTCCCGAAGCCAGCTCTCCGTTCGTGTCTTGAGGGGCGCAGTCAGCCCGGAAGTCTTGAAAGGCTACAGGCCTCGAGATAGCCTACCCGTGACCCATTACTCCGACAGTAGTCCCCGAAGCTGATGAGGCGCCGCGATTAATCAGTCGAGGAGCCTCAGTAGCTTCATTCTCCGAGTATTCGTGGTGACTCCGCCGGGCCGGCTGGTAGGAGTCGGAGTCGCCGGACTTTGACTTGTATGAAAATGCCTTCGAATCCCCTGGCGGGAACTTAGTAGCGTATGAGCTAAGCTTCCTAACCGCCACCCACTCCGTGCCCACCACGTGGTAACCAGTGGCCGGGCGAGCCCGCCTACCCATCCGCGAGATGTGACATGTCTACAGGCGGGGCCCGCCACTACCACGCCTCAGCACGCGAGCGGATCCGCTGCGGCCATGGGGGGCGGTTGAGGTTCCCACGGAGTTACTGCGCGCAGTAACTTTGCGCGATAAACGTGGGGGCGTGGGGTAGTGGGCGCAATAAATCCCACAACCGCCCCCTCGGCTTCGCAGCCCACTGGGCTATAAGTAGGGGGAGGAGGGGAAGCGGCAGAGCACGCGCGTCCCACCTCCCCACTACTTCTTCTCCTTCTTCTCCCTCTCCGCTCCTCGAGGCTTGTCGAATGTTGCGGCGGTCCACTCATGATGAGCTCTTCCTCCACTGTTACGCCCCCGACGGCGCACTTCGGCACCTGGGATGGTTCGGAGGTCCACAAGGATCACATCGACTTCCTCCGCAAGACGCATCGACTGGCTGGCGAGGACCTCGTGAGGGTCCGCCTCGTGCGGAGGAGAGAGATCTCGCCGGCGCTGCAGGAGGGCGAGCGGTTCGTCTTCCGCTCGCACTACCTGCGCGGCCTAGGCCTGCCGGCGAGCAACTTCTTCCGCTCCTTCCTTGAGTTCTACGGACTCCAGCCGCACCACCTCACCCCCAACACGGTGGTGTTGCTGTCCGCCTTCGTCTCCTTGTGCGAGGGCTTCATCGGCGTTCTCCCCACCATGGAGCTCTGGGGGAGTTCTTCTTCTCCAAGCTCGGCACCTAGGTCACGGGCATGCCGGCTCAATGCGGCGCGTTCATCGCCGTGCGGAGGTGGGGGGCCGACAACCCGTTTCCCTCCATCAGGCTGATCAAATTGGTGAAGATGTGGCAGCGGTCGTACTTCTACGCGAAGAACGTCTCCACGGATGGCGACTGGATCAACCTGCTAGCCTACGTAGTCGGCTCGCCGGCTGGGAGGCAGCCCAACTAGTCGCACCGGGCCCGGATGTTGACGCCTGCGGGAGCCGGCACTGTTGCGCGGCTTCGAGTACTGTCGTAGTCGGAGGGCCTGACCGGGCCGGACTTGCTGGCCGCCTTCGTGGCGCGCCGAGTGCTGCCCCTCCAAAGTCGCCCCCACATGATCTGCCAGATGAGCGGGCACCAAGACCTGAGCCAAATGTGCACCAAGGAGATGCCTCACGAGGAGGTAGCCTACATGGTGAACTACCTTGCGAGCTGCGACCTCAACGAAGAGTGGCAGTTCGGCAAGGAGCCGTATTCGCGTGCCGCCCCTCCGCCTCTGGTGAGTCGTTTCCCTTCTCTCTTTTTCTTTGATTTTCCTGACTTCTTTGGTCAGAATCCCCTCCTCCAGCCAGTAGCCGGCACCATGGGGCCGGACCACGAGTTCCTCCCCGACTGAGCGGAGAGCGATGTGGACGACCCCGACTTGGGGGCGGCAGCCCTGGAGGATGACGCCGAGGGGGGAGGTGGTGTGTCAGGCGGCCCGAGACTTGGGGCCAGTCTTAAGGACTGGCCTGATGATGACGAGGAGGTTGTCCCACGCCACCAGCCAGGAGCCGGCCAGCTGGGCGTGGGCTCGTTAGCCCCGCCGGATGCTCAAGGCGGCGGCAAGAAGCGTAGGACCGGGACGAGCCTATTTGGCAACCGGCCGAAGAAGCCCAAGGGCTCAGCCGCGGCGACCAAGCGGGACGAGGCGGCCGCAAAGGCCAACCGCTTCCGCAAGATGGTGAAGACGCCGCAGCTTATTTCAGCGTAAGTACCACCTCCCTTTGTACCTTCATATTTCTTTATTGAGTCTGTCTGAAATTTCTTTACTTTGTTTCCTGGCTTTAGGGCCCCTCTCTCTCTTGAAAAGTCAGCCATCGGCTCCGTCGTGAAGTCGGCGGAGACCTCCTCCACCACCCGGCGGATTGATCCCGCCGCCGACCTCCGGGAGGCGATGGAGCGGAACGCGTGGGAGGCGCGTGAGGAGCGGGAAGCCGCCCGCCTGAAGAAGGCGGAAGCCGACAAGGCAGAGGCCGCCGCTCTGAAGAAGCTGGCGGAAGCTGAGGCCGCCGATGCGAAGAAGAAGCGCATGGAGGAAGCCGCACGCCACCAGTCGGTAGTGTTTGTCGTCCCCTTGAACTCCGCACCGCCGCCACCGGAGTTCTCGGCGCAGACTGGGGAAGCCGGTGACGAGAACCCGGTCATGGAGAGGGACGTCGACGTCACCACCATGCCGGAGGTCATTGTGCCGCCACCGCCAACCTCCGGAGGTGCGCCAGGCGGACAACCAGCGGACCCGCAAGTGCCGCCAACCGGAGGCGTGGCGGCGACGGGCCTGACCCTCGAGGTCAGTACACTGACGCGCCGCCGTCTCGCGAAGGCGGCCTTAGCGCCGCGTCCACTGGAGACCGGCACTGCGAGCTCCTCGATCCCGGACACCGAGGTGTCGAGCACCACGCCCACCGGGTGGGTGCGGGGAGGTGGGACGGGCCCGTTGAACCAGGCGCTCTTGGACGTCCAAGCCAAGCTCCGGGCCGAGGGCGACGCCATCAAGGAGTGCACCAAGGCATACCTGGCGTCACAAATGGCCATCCGGGTATGCATCCTTTCTTTGCTTTGCTTCCTTGTTTTTTCTTTGTGGGGGCGCGCCAGCGCACCCACT
Source organism: Triticum monococcum (assembly GCA_034509565.1). Classification (NCBI taxonomy): domain Eukaryota; kingdom Viridiplantae; phylum Streptophyta; class Magnoliopsida; order Poales; family Poaceae; genus Triticum; species Triticum monococcum. The sequence continues at coordinate 151,131,781 of CM067843.1, read as the reverse complement.
GGGTGTAGTCCCCGAGTTTCGGGCCGGCTGCTGAGCATGCGGCTCGAAACTCTAATCGGCGAGTTCTAAGTACCAATGCTTTTTTCTAAAATTTTGATGCAGGATTACCACAATCTTCACGTGACCTCCTTCAACGCAATGTTGAGGAGCTGGCCAAGCGGACCGCCGACTTGTCGGATAGCCGGGGTGAGTTTTCTTCTTTCTCTGCGGGGGCGCGCTGGCGCACCCGCGGGTTGTAGTCCCCGAGATTCGGGCCGATTACTGAGCAGTCGGGCCGGATCTCTCTGGCCACCTTTCTTCTTTGCTGACGACTGACATCCCTCCCCCTTCTTTTTCAGAGGCCAACGCCGCCCTTCAGCAGCAGCTGGGTGAAGTCAAAACCGCGCTGCGCGTCAGGGAGGAGGAGTGCGGCCGGCTGACGGAGGAGCGCGACCGGCTGGCTACACAGCTGGCGGAGTAGAAGGAGCTGCTCTAGAGGGCCCAGAAGGAGGCGGAGGACAAGCAGACCGCCCTTCTCGCTGAATTTGCGTCCGAGCGCTCCTCCTGGACCTACAAGGAGGCGACGCTGGTCTCCGGCTTCCAAGCAATCGAAGATCTTGTCGATGGTGAGCTTCCACTTGTTTCCTTTTCCGGGCTGCTGACTGCTAGTTGAGTCGGCCCTAAATTTTTTACTTTGTTTCTTTGCTCTTATTCCTTAGCAGACTTCTTCCCCGGCCATTCTGATGCCGCCAATCAAGCCATCGAGGCTGACCATGAAGCACGGAGGGCGGACGACGCACAGGTCGCCGCCGACGCCCCCCGAACTCTTAACGAGCGGATTCTAAGCATCGAGGCCCGTCTTCGACCAGCCCACTGGATGTTGCGCCGGCTTCAACGTGTCGGCGCCCAGGCGATTGCCACCCTATGGCCGAACATGCAGGCACCAGGCACCCCCGTCGGACTGCCGACTGGTTGGAGGTGGCAGCCGGCCGTCTTGAGGCCTAGAAGGGCTCTTCAGCCCGGGCTGGAGCCTGCCGGGCTTTAGAATTCACCAAGGTGTGGTATCCTGGGCTGAGTTTAACCCAGTTAGCCACGTTCCGGCTGGAAGCTCAGGTGGAGCTGGCAATGGTGGAGGATGACCTTGTCAAGCGTGTCGCGTCGATCGCTGAGTACACTGATACCAGCGTCTTCATCCCAAAGCGGGCTGAGAACGGCGAGGAGGCGGCGCCGGAGTGGTTCGGGCTAAACCCGGACAACAACGAGGACTCGGCGAAGGTGATCGACTCCAGTGGCGAAGAGGAAAGCGAGGCGGAGGAGGGAGAAGAGGAGGAGGCGCCAGAGGTCGAGGAAGACGGCCAGCCCCAGCCCGATCGCGCCTCTAGCAATGAGCCGCGCCCAACTGAGCCAGCTGTCGCCAGAGGTGATCAGGCGGAGACCAACCAGCCGACTGCCCCGGCAACTGGCACCGCCGACCCCTCCGGTCCTCCGAGTCCATCTGAGGCTTCCTAGGACACCACTTTATCTTTGTTTTACCTGCTTAGTAGTCTCGATGAACTTTTTATTTTGCACAATTCCACCCACTTGGTGTATCTTGAACTTCTGCTTGATGATTCGGCCAAGGGCCTTTTTATGTAAACATTTATCCGTATTCTATTTTTTCTTGCTCTTTGCTCTTTGACTTTTTCCTTTGCCGCCTTCCCTTAGTTGTTGTTTTGCTAGTCGGACACCCGCTCTGCAGACTGCCGCTAGATCAAATACTTGGCTTCTTTGGGAAGGCAAGTACTTAGCTTTTTAGAGTTTTTAGCAAGTTAATTTAGGAAACGGCAAGCCGGCTGCTAAAGAGTCGGTTGTAAAGGATTGAAAATCGTCCCTAAGCTATGAGCGAGCTTTGAGTCCCTAGCCATTTTTCATATGGGCACCCATTCTACCTTACTCCTGTTCGTCGGACAGTCGCTCTGCGATCTGCGGATTCTAACAGGAGACGGCTTAAGTGCCACACATTACTTGTCTGACTGCAGGAAGTCGTTTCATAGCTCAAGTCGGCGAGTCCCCGGGCCAACTAGTCAAACCCGGTGCCAAGTGGCATAACGAAGAATAACATATTCGTAGGCATAACTCTTTATCATATAGATAAAAGAAGGCAGTCCCCAAGATCTTCTCGAGGGGCCCGAAGTCTTCGTATTTTAATACAAAAGGTAGCGTGATACATACTGCATTAACTGTAAAATCTTCGGAGGAGATTTGCATTCCATGGCCGCTCCGTCTCTTTGCCGGAGTCGTCTCTTTTGCATGCTCGGGGCTTCTGAGCGTCGATCAGGTAGTAGGAGTCATTGCCCAACACCTTGCTGATGATGAAGGGGCCTTCCCAAGGTGCTGAGAGCTTGTGTTGGCCAGCTGTTCACTGAATCAGCCGAAGCACAAGGTCTCCTTCTTGGAAAGATCGCGGCTTGACCTTCCGATTGTAGTATCGATGTAAGCTCTGCTGGTAGATGCTGGACCGGCTGAGTGCCAACAGCCGGCCCTCTTCCAGTAGATCGACACCGTCTTGACGTGCTTCCTCTGCTTCCTCATCGGTGTACATGGTGACTCGAGGGGAGTCGAACTCTATGTCCGTTGGGATGACGTCTTCGGCACCGTAGACGAGGAAGAAGGGCGTGAAGCCAGTTGACTTGTTTGGAGTTGTGCGCAGGCTCCAAAGGACGGCTGTCAACTCATCAAGCCAGCAGCCTGCCAAGCGCTCCAGAGGCTCGATCAGCCGAGGCTTGATGCCAGATAGGATTAGGCCATTTGCTCGCTCTACCTGGCCGTTGGACTGCGGATGGGCAACGGGCGCTAGGTCCAGTCGGATGCCCCGCGTCACGCAGAAACGGGCCAAGGCACCTTTGGCAAAGTTTGTGACGTTATCGGTGATGATGATGTACGGTATGCCATACCGAATTGTGATGTCGGAGATGAAGGTCACAGCAGTCGGACCATTTAAACTCTTGATTGGTTTTGCTTCTATCCACACATCGCTGGTGTATACCAGTGATGCTGCGCCTTATGAGCTCTCTATTGATGATGGCGTATGCTGCCACCCGTTGTTGTACTTGCCGAGCCGAGATCTCGTTGGTTGGTAGCTCTTTGTTTACCATGAAATTGAGGATGGGCTGGGCCCATGAAGGTGCTGCAATTTCTGCAACCACCAAGACTACGACTTGGACGAGGGCGGCTGGGCCGGGGGGTGGCGGGCTGGAGTCGGCAGCCTCTTGTTGTGTTGACGAAGTCCCTGGGCGAATTGGCGCAGTCCCTGGGCCGGGCTCTGAAGTCTCCGGGCCGAGCTCTGAAGTCTCCCCGCCGCTTGCTGCAGTCCCCGAGCTGGGTGCGACTACCACGATTCCCGTGCCATCCGCCGGAATGCTCGTGCCGTCTGCGGGGGCTCTTGAGTCAGATCCAGCTACTTTTGGCGGAGCCGGCATGAAGATGGAGTCTGACTCCGGTGATGGCTTGACGGATGGCTTGAGGAGGCGCTGGAGGGCGACGCCGGACGGTATCGCCTGACGGGTGGAGCCGATTCGCACCAGGGCGTCTGCTTGGTCGTTGTCGTTGCTTGGTACATGGAGAAACTTGCACCCCTCAAAATATATGCTGAGTTGTTGTACGAGGAAGCGGTAGCTTGCCATGTTTGCGTCCTTGGCATCCCAATCGCCTGACGACTGCTGGACCACCAAGTCGGAGTCACCATAGCACAGGCTCCGGCGAATGCCGAGCTCTTTGGCTAGCCGGAGCCCGTGAATGAGTGCCTCGTACTCGGCGACGTTGTTGGAGGCGGCAAAATGGATTTACAGCAGATACTTGAGCTTGTCGCCCTTGGGAGAGGTGAGGACGATGCCGGCTCCCAAGCCGGTGCGCATCTTGGAGCCGTCGAAATGCATTCGCCAATGGGTGGAGTTGGGCTCTGGCGGTAGATACTGGGTTTCGGCCCAGTCGACGAGGAAGTCGGCCAGCGCTTGTGACTTGATGGCAGTGCGAGGTTGGTAGTAGATGGTGTAGGGGGCCAAATCTATGGCCCACTTGGCCACTCGTCCCCAAGCGTCTCGGCTGCCGATGATCTCGGCTAGAGGAGTCGTGCAGACCACAGTGATTGGATGTTCTTGGAAGTAAGGCTTCAATTTCTTGGTGGCAAAACGCACACCATAGCACATCTTCTGGTAGTGAGGGTAGTTTTGCTTGGAGGTCGACAGTACTTCACTCAAATAATATACTTGTCTCTGAACTGGTAGTGCTTTGTCTTCCTCCTTGCGTTCTACTACAATGACAGTGCTGACCACTCAGCTGGTGGCGGCGATGTAGAGGAGCATGGGCTCCTTAGGAGTCGGAGCCGCCAGGACAGGTGGAGTAGTCAGCATCTTCTTTAGTTGAAAAAATGCTTCATCCGCCTTGTGGTTCCACTCAAAAAAAGTGGTCTTCTTCATGAGTTGGTATAGGGGAAGAGCCTTCTCGCCCAGCCGACTGATGAATCGGCTGATGGACGCCAAACAGCTGGTGAATTTTTGTACGTCCAGGAGTTGTAACATCCCAAATTTTCAATTTGGAATGTTATACATAGATCATCCATGCAGATCATGATTTATTGCATTTCTGTTCCCCAATCCTCGAAATCCTAAGCAACTCAAGGACCCACGGAGAGAGTTGGGGATTTTCCGGTTTTCATATTTGATTTTTATCAAATGATGAAACGAGGATTTTGATTGTAATAATTTTTCTCTCTGAGAAATATTTCATATTAACTCAAATGAGTGGAGATAATATGACTTCTCCAAAACAATTGAAATATTGGAGGAAAAATATTAAAATCATTTAGTGGATTTTATTTGGTTTTATTTGCATTACAAAAATTGCACGTTTTCAAAATTTCATTTTAGGGCCAAGAAAATGTTCAACTCGTCCAAAATATTTTATTTAGATGGTGAAATTTTTTTTTTGGCATTTTTAGGTTTTTATTTATTTTTTTCTAGGATTTTATTTCGGTCGGCGAAGTTTAAAAAAAAAGGGGTTCCCGCGCCGACTAGGCCTAAGGCCCAGCTGCGCCAGGCCGCCGCCGCTGCCACTCGGACCGGAGTCCGAGTTGGACTCCGCCTCCGCCGCGCCTTGCCCCCTCCTCCAAGTCGCTGCCCCACCCCTTTATATACGCCGCCACCCCGCCCCCAACACCACTACACCACCGCCGCTGCCCGCGCCACGCCAAGCCGCTGCCGCTTGCCGACGCCGTAGGCCGTCACCGCCGCCGCCGCCGCTCGCGCCGCAGCCGAGCGCCGCCGCTCGCGCCGCAGCCGAGCGCCGCCGCCCCGCAAGTCACCGCCCACCGCTGCCTCGCCACGCCAGACCTCTTGCCGGAGGTAGCCGCCGCGCCCCGCCGTCGGTTTTTTTATAAACACCGTACGGTTTTTTTAGAAACCCTAGATCCGTTTTTTCGGATTCGCCGGTTTTTTCACGGTTCTTTTAGTTAGCGGATGTTCGTCCGAACGTTCGTTCTAACGAACGGTTCCTCGCCCATTAGTTACAACTAACGAATGCTCGTTCGTTAGTCTGTTCGTGAGTTTTCTTTTATCGGATTTATTCCGCAATTTTTTTCATCGCGATTTCTGATCTGATCTTAGATTCTGTTTATCTTTTCGCTCGTTTATCGGAATCAGGCGATTCAAGCGCCTGGAGTTTCGTATCGAAACCCTCTTTCCGGTTAATCAAGTCAAACAAGTTTTTGCTACTGTAAATTTTGACCTAGTTTCAGATTAGTAAATGAACCTTCTTTCTTTTGCCGTTTGACTTTCGTTGCTTCGTTTGATTTGATTCTTTTTGCGTATCGGAGTTCTTAAGTTGAACTTTTTGGTCAACCTCTCTTATTTGTGTTTTGCTTGCGCATCATTGTTTGTTACTTATGAATGTTATTGTTTGCTTGCGATAGAATTCCCGGAGTGCGAAGCGTGTTACTACAAGTCTCTAGGATTCGCGGATCATTAGCAAGGCAAGTAACACTTTGATCGTATCCCATTATTACCCAATTTTTATGCATTAGTTCCAATCCTCAAACATTGCATGATTAGGATGTCATTAACTTGTGGGTTGGGAAGTAGTTGCTGAGGTAGAACCTATTGCCCTGTTATATTCAAACCCTTGGGAGTTACTTCTACGTATTGCTTATATTGCTATGCTATGCTCGTAGACGTGGTCTGGGTTTGAGTGAAATTCATGTCAGATGTGAGATTGTTAATTAATGGTTCAACTTCAGGTGGCAACTTAATCAAACAACTGGGTGGATTGAGGCACCTGGGGAACCCAGTGTTGTCTGTTTTTTGGAAATCCCGGGGTACCAGTGTGATCTTCCTATGGACCGCCACCCAGGCTTAAAGGGAACTGAGATGATTCATGCTAGAAACTTCCCTGTGCAACCACAAGCTATTATGGGCTCTAGCATAGTTGAGTAAGTTACGCAAAGCTCCTGAAGAGGTAGATCAGCAGGTAGTGGGTTTTGTAGGTTTGGTATGGTCTACCCGGAGTAGAGAGTTAACGTTTCTGAAAGACCGTGTCTCGGTCATCCATTTCTCAAACACCATGTAGTATGAGAAATCCAACGGAGGCGATCGAGTCTTGTGGGGAAAAGTGTGCAAACCTCAGCAGAGTGTACAATCTAATCATGGTTAGCTGTGTCCCCGGTTATGGACAATTCTTGAGTATCTAGTACTTGGGTTATCACATGTATCTCACCATGTTTAATTAATACTGTTGGGTTGTTAATCACTTTAATTGGGATTGAGTTGGGGGTACCTTCTCAATGATGTTTCAACCACCATGATAGTAAAATTAAAATCTATTCCTTTGTTGTAGGGAAAAATTGGCTTTTCGCAAAAACTATAACCATAGAGCTTTCCACCAGCCATATATGCATGTAGCGATAGCATTATTCTGTTTCTGCCCTACTGTGTTATATTGCCAGCATATTCCATGTGCTGACCCGTTTTTCGGGCTGCAACGTATTATGTTGCAGACTTTTCAGACGAGGAGTAAGGTTTGTTAGGTCATTGCCGTGCAGCTCAGCTATGCCGTTGGAGTTGATGGACTCACCTTATCTTCCAAGCCTTCCGCTGTTATCACATTAGATGGCCTTAAGCCATATTCTTGTAAGAAGTTCTCTTTGGAGACATTCGATGTAATAAGTGTGTGATTGCTACTCTGTTATAAATCCTTCGAGTACTGTGTGTGTCAGCATTACCGATCCAGGGATGACACTGAAGCACAGAGACTTGACCATCTGAGGTAGGGTCGCTACAAGATGGTATCAGAGCACATGCTGAGTGTAGGACACGACCACTAAGATAAACCCTAGGTCACACTTCTCTTCTCATTTCTGACTCCTCTCCATTTTCTACTCTTTAGGATGACGGAGATGAAGAACAAGTTTGCACAACCGGATGAAGACACACCTTTTGGACGCCACTTGAAGGAAGTCACTAGGTACTTGAACATTGGAATACCAAGCTTCACCGGGACGTACGACGCCACTTTACCTGAAGAGGAGCGCTGGATGATTCAAGTACAAGTTCCAGGAAGGACGTTCTCACCAACTTCTAAACCCATAGAATTTTCCTTCAACGCACCAACCTGGAATTTAGGAAAGAGTATGGCAGCTCACATCACCATGGGACGCATTGGAGAAGTTTACAACAGGGAGCTTAAGGACACTATCTACCAAATATGCGGGCGCCGAGATGAGCAATGGGAAGTAATCAGCACTAAGAAGGATAGATCCATTGCAGCTTTCATCCAGGAGTTAAAACCAGCACATTGGACGTTAGGAGAACCAGATGTGCGCTGACATGATGGACCTGAAGAAGGCGAAGACTAGGATCATCGAGCTGGAGGAAGAACTCAAGTTTACCCGTGATGGATATGAGGAGGAAATCAAGACACTACTGGAGAAGAATGATGACTTAGTCAAGAAGATTGGAGTATTCATGGGAGGACCGGCACCGGGAATAGAAGACGACGATTCCACTTGCCCGAACAACTACATCATCATCGACGACACCGACTCCGACCCTAGTGATGATGACTTTGAAGACGAAGCTAGAGCAGACATCATGGAGTCTTCCACCGATCAAAATTTCTAGATGACCACCAACTATTAGTAGTATTTCCCGCATGTATATAGTAGTAGTGAGAACTTTTGCGATAGTTCTAGACCGCTTGTATGCCCTTGCTTGATTGATTGAGTGAAATGATTGTGTTTGTCTCATGTGCATATGGGTAGTGCCTTCTCATTAGACCCCTTTTCAATTCTAATCTCTTCCATCTAAACCCATCAGATGCCTCCGAGGCGTGACACCGGTTTTGCCTTCCCGCCGAAGCTCACCCAGTTGATCCAGCAATAGAATGCCGTAATGCAATTGCTAGTTCAGAACTAGGGAAACAACAACAAAAACAACCCACCGACAGTGGACAACCTAGCCCGTTTTCTAAGGTTATAGCCGCCGGTGTTTTCCAGTAGCACCGAGCCTATAGTTGCTGATGATTGGCTACGCCGTATTGGAAGGGAGTTGACCACCGCAGGTTGCACAGATGCTGAGAGGGTGCGCTTTGCCGCACATCAATTGGATGGACCAGTAGCCTCATGGTGGGAGAATTACACAGCCACTTTTCTGGTAGCCAACGTCACTTGGGACTAGTTTCAGCAAGCTTTCCGCACCGCCCATGTCTCAACTGGAGCTATGCAGATGAAGAAGCGGGAGTTCCGCAACCTACGCCAGGGGAATCGTACTGTGGCTCAGTACGTGGATGGGTTTAGCAAGTTATCACGCTATGCCCCTGATGATGTGGCCACAGATGCCGCGAAGCAGGAGAAGTTTATGGAAGGGCTGAATGATGAGATGAGCATGCAGTTGATGGTAGCAACCTTCAACAACTACCACTAGTTGGTAGATAAGGCTCTTATGATTGAAGGGAAACAGCAGCAGATTGAGAGCCGCAAGGGAAAGTATGGACAAGGGAAGTATAACTCAGGAGCTCAGCAGAAGCCTCGCCTAACCCCGAACTCGGGAGGACTTGTTCACAACCATGGAGGTCACAACCACACTGGAGTAGGATCACATAACCACAGCGGTGCTAAGAATGGGAATGGGAACGGAGCTAACAATAATCAGAACCGCTCCAACCCGTCCACTCCCGCCAAAAGAGACTTAAGTCAGGTTACCTGTTTTAAGTGCGGGAAGACAGGGCACTATGCCAATGATTGCCCCGAAGGAAGGAATGGAAACGGAAATGGAAGCGCTGGGAAGAAGCCCAATCCATTCAACAAAGGACAAGTGAACCACGTTAACGTGGAGGAGGTTGAAGAGCAGCCGGACACGGTAATAGGTAAGTTTTTGATTAAGTCATTTACCGCTCTTATTCTTTTCGATACTGGTGCATCGCATTCATACATATCAAGGGGATTCGTGGATAAGTTTAAACTACCAACCCAAACCCTTAGGACACCTCTTTTAGTGAGTTCACCCGGAGCTTAATATATGGCTAGCCGATGGTGTGACCAGATACCCTTAACCATTGGCACACATGTGTTTCCGTCTGACCTAATTATCTTGGAGTCGCAAGGATTGGATGTGATATTGGGTATGGACTGGATGTCAAAGTATGGAGGAAGCATTGACTATGCAAGTAGGTCGATTTATCTCACCACCCTAGAGGGAAAAAGGATTAAGTAGTGTCTAGGCATGTGCCAAAAAGGATCCAAGTGAATGCCCTTACGGGAGTTGTTCAGGAGGAAGTGTCGGTAGTAAAGGATTACCCGGATGTCTTCCCAGAGGAGTTACCAGGCATGCCACCGGACAGAGACATTGAGTTTTTGATAGAGCTGTTGCCAGGTACAGGACCAATATCCAAGAGACCCTATCGGATGCCCGCAAATGATCTGGAAGAAATTAAGAAACAAATCAAGGAGTTATTGGAGAAAGGATACATCCGAAGAAGTTCATCACCTTGGGGAGCCCCAATACTTTTGGTTGAGAAGAAGGATAAATCCCTAAGGATGGTTGTTGATTATTGAGCCTTAAATGAAGTGACGATAAAGAACAAGTACCCACTACCGATGATCAACGATCTGTTTGATCAGTTGCAAGGAGCTAGAGTGTTCTCAAAGATCGATTTACGATCAGGGTATCATCAGTTGAAGATACGAGAGAAGGACATACCAAAGACGGCGTTCACAACGCGATATGGATTATATGAGTAAACGGTCATGTCGTTTGGACTGACTAACGCCCCTGCCTATTTCATGAGCATGATGAACAAGGTGTTCATGGAGTATTTGGACAAGTTTGTTGTGGTGTTTATTGATGATATCATGGTATACTCGAAAAACGAGGAGGAGCACAAAGAGCATTTGCATTTAGTTCTCGAGAAGCTCAGGGAACACCAGTTGTATGCTAAGTTTAGCAAATGCGAGTTTTGGCTGAAGGAAGTCGGATTCCTTGGACATGTTATATCAGGGGAAGGTATAGCAGTAGACCCCAGCAAGGTTCAGTCAATCGTTGAATGGTTGGCACCCACCTCAGTTAGCGAGATCCGTAGTTTTCTTGGACTCGCAGGATACTACCGGAGATTCATTGAGAATTTTTCCAAGATTGCAAAACCAATGACGGAACTGTTGAAGAAGGATACCAAGTTTAAATGGACAGAAGATTGTGAAGCAAGTTTCCAAGAGTTGAAGAAACGTTTGACTATAGCCCCAGTGCTAGTACTGCCAGATATACATAAGGAGTACCAAGTGTATTACGACGCCTCTCGCTTAGGACTTGGATGTGTGCTTATGTAGGATGGAAGAGTTGTTTCGTATGTCTCACGACAACTAAAACCTCATGAGTTGAATTATGCTACGCATGATTTGGAGCTAGCAGCCGTAGTGCATGCATTGAAGACTTGGAGACATTACCTTATTGGAAACCGTTGTGATGTGTACACGGATCACAAGAGTTTGAAGTACATCTTCACCCAGAAGGAACTGAACCTTAGGCGGAGGAGATGGTTGGAGCTTATAAAGGATTATGACATGAAGCTACACTATCATCCAGGAAAGGCCAATGTCGTAGCAGACGCATTGAGTTGGAAGAGTTATGCTAATGTCCTTGAATGTAAAGGACTGCCGAAGGAATTAGCAAAGGACATCATGGAACTTCGATTAGAGATTGTACCTAGAAGGTTCATTGCCACAATGGAGGTTCAGTCGACATTGCTGGACAAGATTCGGGAATCTCAGAAAGATGATAAAGAGATTGCCGAGATAAAGGAGAAGATGGGCAAAGGAAAGACCAAAGGTTTTCGTGAAGATGAGCATGATACCCTATGGTTTGAGGACCGAGTTTATGTTCCCAACAACCAGGAGATCAGGAAGTTAATACTTCAAGAGGCCCATGACTCACCATACTTGATACACCCCGGAAACACCAAGATGTATTTGGATTTGAAGGAACGTTTCTGGTGGACTGGTATGAAGAAGGATATTGCCGAGTATGTAGCCGTATGTGATGTATGTCAGAGAGTTAAGGCAGAACATCAGAAGCCAGCAGGACTGTTACAGCCTATGCCGATACCCAAATGGAAGTGGGATAAACTTGGCATGGACTTTATCACCGGATTACCTAGGACTAAAGCAGGATATGATTCCATATGGGTAGTAGTTGATCGTTTGACCAAAGTAGCTCACCTCATCCCAGTGAAAACCACCTATACAAGTGCAAAGTTGGCCAAGATCTATATGTCCAGGATCGTATGTCTGCATGGAGTTCCGAGGACCATCGTATCGGATCGAGGAACACAGTTTACTTCAAAGTTTTGGCATCAGTTACACCAGACTCTGGGAACGAGATTGGAGTTCAGTACATCGTTTCACCCGCAAACAGATGGACAGACTAAGAGAGTCAATAAAATTTTGGAGGACATGTTGAGAGCCTGTGCGATAGATTATGGATCTAGTTGGGATGACAATTTGCCGTATGCAGAGTTCTCATACAACAATAGCTACCAAGCCAGTTTGAAGATGGCACCGTTTGAAGCCCTGTATGGACGCAGGTGTAGAATACCGTTGATGTGGGATGAGGTAGGAGACTGACAGTTGTTTGGACCAGACTTTATTAAAGAATCTGAGGAGAAGGTAAAGTTGATCTGAGACCAACTGAAGATTGCTCAGTCCAGGCAAAAGAGTTATGCAGACTCAAAACGCAAGGAGGTAACATACGAAATTGGAGACTGAGCATATCTGCGAGTATCGCCCTTGTGAGGAGTGAAACATTTTGGAGTTAAAGGAAAGTTAGCCCTAAGATTTGTAGGACCGTATCGCATTTTGGAACGGATGGGAGAAGTTGCCTACAAGTTGGAGTTACCTGAGGGATTATCAGGAGTCCATGATGTGTTCCACGTTTCACAGCTGAAGAAGTGTCATGCTGAGATGGCGGATATATCATTAAGAGATACAGTACCCTTGGAGGCGATTCAGTTGGACAGTGATTTGACTTACGAGGAGAAGCCGGTTAAGATTCTTGAGTTTGCCAGCAGAGTCACCCGTAGTAAGGTTATCAAGTTTTGCAAAGTTCAGTGGAGCCACCATACCAAGGATGAAGCTACCTGGGAACGAGAGGATGATCTCCACAAGGACCACCCATACCTATTTTCTAGCCAACCCAAATCTCGAGGGCGAGATTCATCTTAAGGGGGGGTAGGTTTGTAACATCCCAAATTTTCAATTTGGAATGTTATACATAGATCATCCATGCATATCATGATTTATTGCATTTCCATTGCGCAATCCTCAAAATCCTAAGCAACTCAAGGACCCACGGAGAGAGTTGGGGATTTTCCGGTTTTCATATTTGATTTTTATCAAATGATGAAACGAGGATTTTGATTTTAATAATTTTTCTCTCCGAGAAATATTTCATATTAAATCAAATGAGTGGAGATAATATGACTTCTCCAAAACAATTGAAATATTGGAGGAAAAATATTAAAATCATTTAGTGGATTTTATTTGGTTTTATTCGGATTTTATTTGCATTAGAAAAATTGCACGTTTTCAAAATTTCATTTTAGGGCCAAGAAAATGTTCAACTCATCCTAAATATTTTATTTAGACGGTGAATATTTGTTTTGGCATTTTTAGGTTTTATTTTTATTTTTTCTAGGATTTTATTTCAGTCGGCGAAGTTTAAAAAAAAGGGGGTTCCCGCGTCGACTTGGCCTAAGGCCCAGCCGCACCAGGCCGCCGCCGCCTCCTGCGCGCGCGCACGCGCCGCCGCCGCCACTCGGGCCGGAGTCCGAGTTGGACTCCGCCTCCGCCACGCCTTGCCCCCTCCTCCAAGTCACTGCCCCACCCCTTTATATACGTCGCCACCCCGCCCCCAACACCACACCACCACCGCCGCCGCCCGCGCCACGCCAAGCCGCCGCCGCCGCCGCTTGCCGTCGCCGCCGCCTGCCGCCGCAACCGCCATAGCTCGCGCTGCCGCCGAGCGCCGCCGCCCCGCAAGTCGCCGCCCGCCGCTGCCTCGCCTCGCCGGACCTCTCGCCGAAGGTTGCTGCCGCGCCCCGCCGCTGGTTTTTTTATAAAGACCGTACGATTTTTTTAGAAACCCTAGATATGTTTTTTTCGGATTCACCAGTTTTTTTCTCGGTTCTTCTAGTTAGCAGACGTTCATCCGAATGATCATTTTAATGAGCGGTTCCTCGCCTGTTAGTTACAACTAACGAACGCTCGTTCGTTAGTCTGTTCGTGAGTTTTCTTTTAGCGGAGTTATTCCGCGATTTTTTTGATCGCGATTTCTGATCCGATCTTAGATTCTGTTTATCTTTTCGCTCATTTATCAGAATCAGGCGATTCAATTGCCTGGAGTTTCTTCTCAAAACCCTCTTTCCGGTTAATCAACTCAACCAAGTTTTTGCTACTGTACATTTTGACCTAGTTTTAGATTAGTAAACGAAGCTTCTTTCTTTCGCCGTTTGACTTTCGTTGCTTCGTTTGATTTGATTCTTTTTGCGTACCAGAGTTCTTAAGTTGAACTTTCTGGTCAACCTCTCTTATTTGAGTTTTGCTTGCGCATCATTGTTTGTTACTTATGTATGTTATTGTTTACTTGCGATAGAATTCCCAGAGTGCGAAGCGTGTTACTACGAGTATCTAGATTCGCGGATCGTCAGCAAGGCAAGTAACACTTTGATCATATTCCATTATTACCCAGTTTTTATGCATTAGTTCCAATCCTCAAACATTGCATGATTAGGATGTCATTAACTTGTGGGTTGGGAAGTAGTTGCTGAGGTAGAACCTATTGCCCTGTTATATTCAAACCCTTGGGAGTTACTTCTTCGTATTGCTTATATTGCTATGCTATGCTCGTAGACGTGGTCTAGGTTTGAGTGAAATTCATGTCAGATGTGAGATTGTTAATTAATGGTTCAACTTAAGGTGGCAACTTAATCAAACAACTGGGTGGATTGAGGCACCTGGGGAACCCAGTGTTGTCTGTTTTTTTGGAAATCCCGGGGTACCCATGTGATCTTCCTATGGACCGCCACCCAGGCTCAAAGGGAACTGAGATGATTCATGCTAGAAACTTCCGTGTGCAGCCACAAGCTATTATGGGCTCTAGCATAGTTGAGTAAGTTACGTGAAGCTCTTGAAGAGGTAGATCAGCAGGTAGTGGGTTTTTTTAGGTTTGGTATGGTCTACCCGGAGTAAAGAGTTAACGTTTCTGAAAGACTGTGTCTCGGTCATCCGTTTCTCAAACACCATGTAGTGCGAGAAATCCAACGGAGGCGATTGAGTCTTATGGGGAAAAGTGCGCAAACCTCAACAGAGTATACAATCTAATCATGGTTAGCCGTGTCCCTGGTTATGGACAATTCTTGAGTATCTAGTACTTGGGTTATCACATGTATCTCACCATGTTTAATTAATACTGTTGGTTGTTAATCACTTTAATTGGGATTGAGTTGGGGGTACCTTCTCAATGATGTTTCAACCACCATGATAGTAAAATTAAAATCTATTCCTTTGTTGTAGGGAAAAATTGGATTTTCGCAAAAACTATAACCATACAGCTTTCCACCAGCCATATATGCATGGAGCGATAGCATTATTCTGTTTCTGCTCTACTGTGTTATATTGCCAGCATATTCCATGTGCTGACCCGTTTTTCGGGCTGCAACATATTATGTTGCAGACTTTTCAGACGAGGAGTAAGGTTCGTTAGGTCGCTGCCGTGCAGCTCAGCTATGCCGTTGGAGTTGATGGACTCACCTTATCTTCCAAGCCTTCCGCTGTTATCGCATTAGATGGCCTTAAGCCATATTCTTGTAATAAGTTCTCTTTGGAGACATTCGATGTAATAAGTGTGTGATTGCTACTCTGTTATAAATCCTTCGAGTACTGTGTGTGTCAGCATTACCGATCCAAGGATGACACGAAGCACAGAGACTTGACCATCTGAGGTCGGGTCGCTACAGCAGTCGGCTGGGTACCTCCATCCTTTCAATTGCCTTGATCTTCACAGGGTTGCATTCTATGCCGCGTTCATAGACCAAGAAGCCAAGGAGCTGGCCGACTGGTACTCCGAAGACGCACTTATCCGGGTTGAGTTTGATCTGAAATCGGTGCAAGTTCTTGAAGGTCTCATTGAGGTCCTCGAGTAGTGTTCCACGCTTCTCCGTTTTTACCACCACATCGTCCACGTAAACATGAGCATTTCTGCCGACCTGCTTGAGGAGGCACGTCTGCATGCATCGTTGGAAGGTGGCGCCGGTATTCCTTAAGCCGAACGTCATGGTTAGGTAGCAAAAAGCTCCAAACGGCGTGATGAAGGCGGTCTTCAGCCTGTCGGCCGGGTTCAACTTGATCTGGTGATACCCTGAATACGCATCCAGGAAACTCAACAGCTCGCATCCGGCAGTGGAGTCTATCACTTGGTCAATCCTTGGCAAAGCGAACGGGTCCTTGGGGCATGCTTTGTTGAGGCTAGTGTACTCAATACACATTCGCCATTGCTTGCTCTTCTTCAGTACCAAGACCGGGTTGGTCAGCCATTCTGGGAAGAATACTTCCATGATGAAGCCGGCTGCGAGCAGCCGGGCTATCTCTTCTCCAACAACTCTCCTCTTCTCCTCTGACAAGCGGCGCAAAGGCTGTCTGATTGGTTTGGCATCAGATCGGACGTGTAATTTGTGCCCGGTGAATTCCGTCGGGACACCTGGCATGTCCTTGGGGGACCATGCAAAGATGTCTCGATTCTCATGGAGGAAATCGACGAGCTCGCCTTCCTATTTGCTGTCGAGGTAGGCGCCTACGACAGCGTACCTCTCTAGGTGCTCTGGGTCCAAAGGTATCTTCTTTGTTTCCTTGGCCGGCTTGAACGAGCCCTCAGCTTCCGACTCTCTGGTGTCAGGAGGCATCTCTAGCTGCTTGCTTGCCATTGCCACAACTCGATCTAGCAGCCGCTTCTCAGCTGCGATCACGAGGGACTCGGCCAGCCGACTGCTCTCTGATGCACAGGCGGGTGACTTCTTGTAGTCGCCATTTATGGTCAGGATCCCCTTGGAACTCGGCATCTTCATCTTGAGGTAGGCATAGTGGGGGACGGCCATGAACCTGGCCAGGGCTGGCCGGCCAAGCAGCGCATGGTATGGGCTCTCTAGGTCCACCACCTCGAACCATATCGACTCTCGGCGGAAATGATCTTTGTCTCCGAAGAGGACATCGATCAAGATCTTGCCGATTGGCGAGCAGGAAAGGCCAGGAACTATGCCATGGAACACCGTCCGACTGGACTGTAGTTGCCTCTGCCTGGTTCCTAACTTCTCCATGGTGTCTCTGTACAGGATGTTGATGCTGCTGCCGCCATCTATCAGGACTCTAGAAAAGCGAGCAGCTCGCTTATCCGTGGCAAAGGTGGCGTCCAAAACCAAAGTGTAGGAGCCGGGTTTGGGCATCACTTCTGGATGGTCAGCTCGGCTCCACCTGATGGGCCTCTCAGACCAGTGCATGAACTCTGGGGCGTCAGTTGTTATTGCATTCACCTCCTGCTGCTGCAGTCGCCTGCTGCATCCATCGCCGGCCACACTGGTGAACACGACGTATGCTCCCTGCTCTTCTGGGTACTCGTCTTGTACTGCGCCGACTGGTCTGACCGCTGGCTACTGGGGCGGAGGAGGCGGCTGCACCGCAGGTGGAGGAGGCAAAAGCCCGTCTCCCTTGGATATCCTAGTGAGCCTGTGGCATTTCCGACTGGCGTGGTTGGACGGCTTCGCACCACTGTGGAACTTGCAAGGTCCATCCAGAGTCTGCTCAGATGAGAAAGCCGGCTGCCAGTTGGACTTGCCGTCCTTCTGGCGCTTGGGCAGGGGCTGCCCTTCTGGCTGCTGATTTTCGATTGTCGCCACCTGTCGGCTGGTGGAAGTCAGTGGTGGGGCTTTGCGCTTATGGTCGTTCTGTGGTTGACGCCGACTGGTGTCTCCGGCCGGGGTTCGGGGAGCCTGAGGAGCCACTTTGCCGGTTGCGCTAACCTGAATTTCCGTCTTCATGGAGGAGTCGGCTATGGCGTACTTGTCTGCTATGATCAGCAGCTCGTCGAGGGTTTCCGGCTCGTCATAGAGAACCTTGTGCTTGAGGAGGGTGCCCTCTCGGCATCCCGTGGTGAAGTACTCGATGGCCTGCACCTCGCGCACGCCTTCGCAGGAGTTGCGAAGGTCGGCCCAACGCGTGAGGTAGTCGCGGGTTGACTCGCTGGGGCCCTGCACATAAGGAGAGTCGGTGGAGGCTTGGGAGGCCACTTGTACGTGCTGGTGAAGTTGCGGACGAAGGCTTCGGTGAAGTCGACCCAACTGTTGATGCTGCGGGACCTCAAGCTATTTAGCCAAGTCCGGGCCGTGCCTTGGAGCATGAGCAGAACGCACTTCACTGCAACACGCTTGTTGCTGTTTGCTATGCTGACGGCCCTGGAGTAGTCGACCAGCCAATCTTCCGGCTTCACGGAGCCGGTGTATTTGGGTGTGTCTCTGGGGAGCGTGAACCCTTTGGGAAAGGGCTCGTCGCAGATGCGGGGGCCGAAGCACGATGGACCCAACTCATCTTCTTCTTCAAGCGCCAGGGATCGATGGAGACGGTCGATCCGGTGGCGGGCGTCGTTCTCTCCGACTCCCTCTCGGTGGCCAAGGCGGTCGCCGAGTGTCGGGTGATCAACAGGCGGCGGGGAAACTCGCCTTTTCCTCCGAGGGGGAGGAGGCGGACAGTCATCCATCGTTCCACTGTTCTTGGGCGACCGTCTCGGTCATGCTCTATGGTGATGCGAGTCCGACTACGGCTGGCAGCCGGCTCCTTGTCTTTTCTTCCGCCAAAGCCGCCAGTTGGCGTCCGAGACTCAGCGCCTTGGTCTCGGCGCGGAAGCAGGTTGTCATTCCGTTGGCGCGGCGCATCAGTGTGGCCGCCGGCATCGTTCTGCTCAGCGGCCGCGTCAAGGAGTCGCTGGACGCGCTCCGTCATCAAGCGGCGTTCTTCGCCCTCGAACTTGTCCAGCTCGTCCGCCGCCGCCTGGGCGGCTCGAATGTTCTCTGCAGGCATGGTGTAAACGGGGCGATTCACCCCGAACAGATCAGCGATAGCCGCGCCGCGCTGCTGGACCGTGCCAAGGCGGCTAGGCCCAGCCGCAGCCGGCGTGCCGCCCACAGCGTGGTCCATCTTGCGCTAGTAGGCTTCTGACAGGCGTCTCATGCTGGCTAGCTTTTTGGCGCCTTCGACTAGCTGAAGGCAGCGTGCCTCCAGCGTCTCGGCGTCGGCATCTTCAGGGATGGGCACTCCCAGGTCTTGCAGCGCCGCGTGGAGCGGGTCATAATCACCCCCGCCGGAGTGCTCGCCATGATTGATGACAAGCACTTCCATGACGGTGCTTCCACCGCTCTTCGCGCGAGGAAGCAGCTCGTCATAGACCACCATGTTGGTGGGGAACGTGTCAAGCGACACGGTGCCGGAGTCGACCAACATCGGATCGGTGGGGCCTACGGACTCGAAGTCCCCAGCTGGCTCGCTGGCGACATGGAGTTGATCAAGGAGGCCCGCGAGGAGGCTCTCGGGGCCGCCTGTGCCCGCATCGGATGCGGGTTTGTCGGAGAGGCGGACCTCGCCTACAAGATCGGCGAGGCAACTGGCCGCGCAGGCGATTTCAGTGCCATGCAGTGCGTCGGCGCAGACTCTGTCTGGCGTGCCGGGCTGGCTGCGCTCGCCAGGGAGGAAAGGGGTTTCCGTCCAGAACAGGTCTTCGGACGACGGTGCACCTTGCCCTATGGTGGGCACCAAATGTCGGGGGTTGGGTGCGACATATGCCAATGGATGCCTTATCATGGTGGGGGTGAGTAGAACGTCACCGGTGCCTGGAAACGGGATGAGGCGTAGACACGAATACCAGCGTACTTTACCCAGGTTTGGGGCTCTCCTAGGAGGTAACACCCCTAGTCCTGCTCTGTGGGGTCTCCGCATGATCACTAAGGCAAAGTGAGTACAAAGGTTCTCCTCGAGCTGTATCCGTGGACAGGATGAGGCTAGGCTGGCTCTCCCTCTTCTCTAAGGTCTGGTCTAGTTCTAATGAATCGGAACCCTTTGTATGGGTGCCCCGAGGGGTTTATATAGCCTACCCCCCGGGGGTACAATGGTAAACTGTAGGGATGCAGGGCCCAATTGTGAGTCTCTTCGCCTGCTGGCCCTCCTGCCGACTATTGGGGCCCGCCGATTGGTGGGCCCAGCCGACTGGCCGGGTACGGAGCCGACAGGCCGCACCCGCCGCTGGTGGGTCCTGCTGGCTGCTGATTACTGTAGCTGTGCCTCTAATGATGCAAGCTTGGTCATGGCGTCGTGGCTACAGTCCTGCCGCCTGGCAGATGATTACTGTAGCAACTCCCCGTCTCATCTGGTTAATGGCGCGGGAAACTAGTAGGAGGGGCAGGCCGACTCCCGGAGGCCGGTTCCCTACTGGTCCGACTTGGGGCGCTCTCGCCGTCTTCTAGACTCTCACTGACTGGTGGGGCCCGTCTTCCGTGGATCGTACTGTCAGACGTCATGGGTACAGGACTCCGCCCACTGTTGCTGGCATCAGGGATGGCATGGCACAGTGCTGTGCCGGACGGAGATCTCCACCGGTACAGCACACTGTGCTCTGGCCATCCCCCGGAAAAAGGGGAGGGTGTGGGCTTCACTGTCGCCACTCCCTGTCCCATGCCCCTCGATGAGGGCATGGGCTTCGTTGACGTTGTGGGCCGACTTCCCATGGCCGGCGACTCCGGAAGCCGCCAGTCGGAGTCAGCCGGCCTCGATCTCATCCGCGGGACTCAGACGCTTATGGGCAGCTGGCCGTTCCTTCAGC
Organism: Triticum monococcum; assembly: GCA_034509565.1. Taxonomy (NCBI): domain Eukaryota; kingdom Viridiplantae; phylum Streptophyta; class Magnoliopsida; order Poales; family Poaceae; genus Triticum; species Triticum monococcum. The sequence continues at coordinate 151,111,376 of CM067843.1, read as the reverse complement.
CGCCCTCCCGAAGCCGGCTCTCCGTCCGTGTCTTGAGGGGCGCAGTCAGCCCCGAAGTCTTGAAAGGCTATGGGCCTCGGGTTAGCCTACCCGTGACCCATTACTCCGACAGGCATCATCAATAACATGTGACATATCAGAATGAATAGCAGAAGCAGGTTTAGGTGTCGCAAGCTTACTCAAAACAGAAGGTGAATCAAGTGCAGAGCTAGATGGCAGTTCCTTACCTCCCCTCCTACTTGAGGGATAAATCTTGGTTTTTGGATCTCTCAAGTTCTTCATAATGATAAGCAGATATAAATCCCAAGTGACTCAAAGAATAGAGCTATGCTCCCCGGCAATGGTGCCAGAAAATAGTCTTGATAATCCACAAGTATAGGGGATCGCCACAGTTTTCAAGGGTAGAGTATTCAACCCAAATTTATTGATTCGACACAAGGGGAGCCAAAGAATATTCTCAAGTATTAGCAGCTGAGTTGTCAATTCAACCACACCTGGAAACTTAATATCTGCAGCAAAGTATTTAGTACCAAAGTAATATGATAGTAGTGGTAACGGTAGCAAAAGGTAATGACAACAAAAGTAATGTTTTTGGTGTTTTGTAGTGATTGTGACAGTAGCAACGGAAAAGTAAATAAGCGAAGAACAATATATGGAAAGATCGTAGGCAATGGATTGATGATAGAAAATTATGCCGGATGCGGTTCATCATGTAACAGTCATAACCTAGGGTGACACAGAACTAGCTCCAATTCATGAATGTAATGTAGGCATGTATTCCGAATATAGTCATATGTGCTTATGGAAAAGAACTTGCATGACATCTTTTGTCCTACCCTCCCGTGGTAGCGGGGTCCTAATGGAAACTAAGGGATATTAAGGCCTCCTTTTAATAGAGTACCCGACCAAAGCATTAACACATAGTGAATACATGAACTCCTCAAACTACGGTCATCACCGGGAGTGGTCCCGATTGTTGTCACTTCGGGGTTGCCGGATCACAACAGATAGTAGGTGACTATAGACTTGCAAGATAGGATCAAGAACACTCATATATTGATGAAAACATAATAGGTTCAGATCTGAAATCATGGCACTCGGGCCCTAGTGACAAGCATTTAGCATAGCAAAGTCATAGCAACATCAATCTCAGAACATAGTGGATACTAGGGATCAAACACTAACAAAACTAACTCGATTACATGATAAATCTCATCCAACCCATCACCGTCCAGCTAGCCTAAGATGGAATTACTCATGCACAGCGGTGAGCATCATGAAATTGGTGATGGAGGATGGTTGATGATGACGACGGTGATGGATTCCCCTCTCCGGAGCCCCGAACGGACTCCGGATCAGCCCTCCCGAGAGTTTTAGGGCTTGGCGGCGGCTCTGTATCATAAAACGCAATGAATCCTTCTTCTTTATTTTTTTCTCCCCGAAAGTGAATATATAGAGTTGGAGTTGAGGTCGTAGGAGCTCCAGGGGGGCCCTGAGGTAGGGGGGCGTGCGCAGGGGGGCTGGCGCGCCCCCACCCTCGTGGCTAGGGTGTGGGCCCCCTGGTCTTGATCTTTTGCCAGTATTTTTTATTATTTCCAAAAAGACGCTCCGTGGAGTTTCAGGTCATTCCGAGAACTTTTGTTTCTGCACATAAATAACACCATGGCAATTCTGCTGAAAACAGCGTCAGTCCGGGTTAGTTCCATTCAAATCATGCAAGTTAGAGTCCAAAACAAGGGCAAAAGTGTTTGGAAAAGTAGATACGATGGAGACGTATCAGTGCAGGTTCTCTCTCCCTCCCTTCTCTTTTCATTAACAAAGTACTGGAAGAAAGAAAGGAGAGAAGAGGAGGTTAGAGGAAGAATTTAGGCATGCGGTTAATTTTCCTGGACTCACAAAAATGAGCTTGATCCAAGAAAAATAGAAAGTGAGCATGGGTGTGAAGATGAATTCAAACTCATTTGAATTAATTCAAATGGGTTTGAACTAGGACTAGGATTTAGAAGTGCCCAAAAATGTTGAGAATTTAGAAAGAGCCTTGATAGATGGGAAAATAATTACAGGTAAGGTTAGAGAGTCAGAACTATAAGAAGGAAAGGCCAAGGATTTAACATGCACGTGTGTTGTGGTAAATTCCAAATTAATGGAATATTGTTTTATAGCTCCCTAATAATATTGGGAGGTTATATGTTATAAAGAGAAATCACCATGTGCATTTCCCTCGATTTAAATGGATCGAAGATCCATATAATTTATTTATGTGAGTTTTAGTTGGTTTGTGAAATTGATGGCATGATGACATGATGCAATGCGAAAGATGCGATGATAGATGAGACAAAAAATAGAACACATTGTGATAATGAAGTAACCGGAAGGCGTTTGGAGCATCGGTCTCGGGTCGTCATAGTCGACCACATCAAACACAACCTTCTCACTCCAGTAGTTCAACTCTCCTCCAAATTTCACTGGCAACGTGATCTTTCCCTTAGGATGACTCCTACCGGGGTTGATTCCTTGAAATGTGCCCGTGACTTTGAGTTCTCCCTCTGCTATCTAAAGCTTGCCGATAACCTTTGGGGAAATCAGATTCAACCCGGCCCCGCCATCGACCAACATCTTTGTGACTTTGAGGTTGCGAATCATTGGTGAAACCAACAACGACAAGCATCCTACCGCACTTGTGCGGTCTGGATGGTCCTCTTCGTCAAAGATGATGGGCGTGCGTGACCATTTGAGCGGCTTCTGAGACTCTGGCGCTGGCTCCACATCATTGACCTCATGTGCCACCATTTAAGTTGGCGGTGAGAGGAGTGCAGAGATGCACCCCCATAAATGCACAGGGCGTCAGTAGCCTTCTAGAATTCCTGCTCGTTGTTTTCATCTTCATCCCCTCTATCACTTTCGACACTGCAATCCTCCTTCTCTCGGCCCCTGGCGGGTTTTCCTTGGTTCCGAAGAGCCTTGCCGGGGCGATTTGCTTCACCGTCTCGGCCCTTCCTGCCAGTGCCATTCTGACATTTTTCCTTATCACACTTCTCATATTCATCCCTCTACTTCTTGACAAGCTGCTCAACCTGATGACACTCCTGGAGATCATGGCCCTTGGTCTGATGAATCATGCAGTACGGCCATCACCTTTCCCGGCCTTCTTGGCAGCCGTAGCCTCCTGGCAGTCAGTGCACGCGACAACTTCCTTGGTGGCTTCGGCCTTAGCCTTCTTGCCAGTACTAGGTGTGCCCGACCCCTCAACTGTCAGCACTCCTTTATCATTGCGCTTCTTATTGCGCTTCTTGTTATTCTTCTTCTGACTGGTGGCCTCGTCGTCATCTTCTAAGTCGATGCCTACGCAATCTTCCTCTCAAGGGAGTTTCCTCCCTTCCTCCACCCGAGCACATTTTTCTACCAAGGTGTAAACCTCCTTCATAGTCTTGGGCAACTGAACATTCATCTTGGACGTATCCTGTGGTTGCACACATTGGACTGGAACACAGCTATCACAGCTGCCGGGTGGATATCTGGAATATTCCTGTGGGCTTGGCTAAATCTCTGCAAGTACTTTCATAGAGTCTCTCCTTCTTTCTGTTGGAGAAGCTGCAAGTCACTGGGCTGCTCGGGTTCTTGATGGCCGCCCATGAAGGCGCCAATGAACTCATGGCACAGGTCAGCCCAGGTCGAAATCTAGTTCTCTAGCAGGTGCATCAGCCAAGACCTCACATTTGACTTGAGTGCCAAAGGGTAGTAGTTGGCGAAAACCTTCTCATCTCTTCCCTCGGTAGCGACAGTGATGGTGTAGATGCTCAAGAACTCTGCCGGGTTCAGTCTCCCGTCATATTTCTCGGGTATCTCTGGCTTGAACATGCGAGTGGATAGCCAATGGACTTGCCGTAGCTCATGAGTGAAGGCAAGGCACCCAACCTCGAAAGGCAGGCACCCGCCATCTCGAGCGCGGTCTCGTCAACGTCGGGTCCATCGCAACCATTGGTCTGGCGGTGGTTGTCTCAGCGTTGCTCGACGACTACGCGTCCACCTACGCTCCGCCTGTCCTCCGGGGCCCGCCGTTGGCCTTGACATGCTCGAGAACCGGACGAAGCCGACGAGACATCATCGGGTTTTTGATTTTGCATCTCTCGCGTTGATTTCCGTAGTGGGGACAACACCGTGAGGGTAGCCCCCTCCATACGGCCAGCAGCACAAGCCGCCGTCATCGTCTGGGCAGGCCATGGCGGGCCAGCTTGCTGTGTGCCCCCAGCCTCAGCAAAGCAAATCAAACTCTGAATGGTGGCTCTCCACTCATCCATCTGATCAGCTGCCGGCAGAAATCTCAACAACAGCTGGGCTCATGCCATGGCCTTCGAAGCGGTGCTTGGCATTGGTGCTGATGATGTAGACCGCAGCGTCGCCCAGCTCCTAACGGTGCCGGCGGTGGCTGCGTCGGGCTCCCATCGTCGGGACTCAGTTGCTGGAATGGCGTGGTGATGAGGTGATGGTGCGCACAGGCCAACGACTCCGTTCGGAGTAGTGGCTGGGCTAGTTTGCTCCGGGGGCGGTGCATGTCCTATGACCGCGCCCATGGCGGGGGCGGTCGTAAGATTGCGATTCGCCTCAGAGCGAACGTCACTGCCGCAATTGTGCCCCTCGTCCAGGCGAGGAGGGACAAAAGGAATAATCTCTCTACCCGTACCTCGCAGAGCGTGGTCACCGGGATGTTGTTGGTGTTGTCCTTCTCGGGTGCCTCCCGCTCCTGCTTCGGTCGCGACGGAGGTGGTGACAGCGCTCCTGCGCCGACCACGCCCCTGCAACGCCCACATCCTAATGCGCCTCCGCATTCCCTGAGGCATCGACGACCGTGGGTAGTGGGGCCTTCGAGGTGGACGGGTGAGCCATGGCACCAGACTTCTTCTTAGGCGCCATAGTCGATGGAGCCGTCGCTGATGAGAATGGCGATGAAGAGGACGCGCTGCTCACGCTCTCGGGTTCGTGCAAGTGACCCCCCTACCTGGCGTGCCAAAGATGTCGTGGGAAACCACGGCCACCTATGGGACCAAGAGTCCCTTTCTGGTTCAGCGGGGTGATGGGAACGTTGCACAAAGAGCAGAGAAGTGTAACACAACACGCCAGAGATCACACGAGCAGTTTTTACCCAAGTTCAGGCTGCCGCGAGGCATAAAACCCTACTCCTGCTTTGGTGGATTGATGGTGGAAAGTAGTAGAGAAGCGCAGCGCTCTTGCCCGGCAAGGTTGCCTCGGGGCGAGAGGAGCTACGCGCGTATGAGTGTGAGGGGGTCCGAATTCTTTCTACGATTGCCATGGGCGTCCTTTTATAGATTAAGGGGTCACCACAGTGGCACATCAGTCTTTACATACTGATTAGATAGCAAACAGTGCTATCATACCTAACTCTGCAGGCTGATAGAGCGCATTAAATGTGCCACTCAATGTCACATCATAGCTCGCCCGGCAGGCCCTGCTGGGCTGTTTTGCTAGCTTCGCGCCTGCTTGCTTGACACATCTTAGGATGGGTGTCTCTTGGAGGTATTTCTGTAGGAAGTGGTTGCCATGTGGCAAATAGCAGCCACTTAGTCGCTTAGGAGCTTGACACCGCACTGATTGATGACGTGCATCGTTGTGAGGTGGTTTGGTGGAGTTTTATTTGCCTCCGTAAGCCTCGGCAGGCCTGCCGGGACTATCTGGAGACTCGCTTCCGGGGGTAACCCCATCCTTCAAAGAACTGATGCCTCGTGCTTTGAGCTGACCTTGGTGCGGTAGTCTTGTTCTTGTGCCTATGCATAGTCTGGGCAACGGACCCAGGGTTTGTTGCATCGACAATGCAGGCAGGAGTCGGTCTATTAATCTTGGATGTGATGCCTATATACATGATCATTGCCTTGGACATCGTCATAATAATTTTCTTTTCTATCAATTGCCCGATAGTAATTTGTTTACCCACCGTATGCTATTTTCTCGAGGGAAGCCTCTAGTAAAATCTATGCCCCCCGGGTCTACTTTCTATCATATTGTTTTCAGATCTATTAATCCAAAAATCCAAAAATACCTTGCTGCACTTTTTCTTTACCTATTTTAGTTTGTGTTTTTGTTAGATCTATTTAACCAATCTCATACAATTTAATCTATCACAATATCAAGGAGCGATTGACAACCCCTCTTACGCGTTGGGTTGCAAGTTTTTTTTATTTGTGTGAAGGTACTGATTACATAGTTTGGTGGATCCTCCTACTGGAATGATACCTTGGTTTCATAACTGAGTGAAATACTTACATTTGTTGTGCTACACTATCCTCTCCTCTTCGGGGAAATACCAACGCAGATACAAGCAATCAGAGGAAGAAATTCTGGCACCATTGTCGGGGAAGATCAAGTCCAGATCTATCAGGTACCCAATCACAGATATCATTTCCTTGTAATTTACTTTATTTTCCTTTTGCCTCTCGTTTTCATCTCCCCCACTTCTAAAACATTTTCAGAAAAAAATTGCCTTCTTTTTCGTTTGCCTTTTTCTCGTTAGATGTTTTGTTTTGCCCGTGATCTTGCTTTCCTACTTTATCGCAATGGCTAGTTCTTCATCTACTATGTGTACCCTTGAGAATGAAGTTCTGAATTTTAAGCAAAGGGGAGGAGAGAATTTAAAAGATGCTTGGTATAGAATTTGTGATGCTCATAATAGATCTATTCGAAAGCAATCTACTACTATTCTTCTTCACAATTTCTATGTGGGCATTACTAAAAAGTATATATTTTTTCTTGACACCATCACCGGAGGGAATTTCTTGATGTGCCCTCCTTTGGACATTTTAATGTTATGGGAAATTTAGTAGGATCACCTCCTATCATCATCAATGAAACATTTTTAACTCTTGAGCATGTTATGCAAAGGCTAGATGCTATTGAAAAGAAAATGCTCACCGAAGAACATGTTGAAAATTTGGATAAAAGGATTCATAATCTTGCTAATAAAATTGGGTCGAAGGTAGGAGATACCCTTAAATTATTAAAAGAGAAAAAACCCATAGCTAACGAAAGGGGAGAAGAGAGTCCTGATCGGGTTGATAAATTGGAAGAAATTTTTAGTAACTTGAGCTTAGATTTTTATTCCATTAAAACTATTGAAAAATCTCCTATAAAAAATTGCAAGTCTACACATGTTCCCAAGAACAAGGGTGCTACTTCTAGTAGCAACAATGAAGATCTTAAAATGATTAGTATTCACCCTGACTTTGTTGAAGTGCTAAAAACCCCTACTTTCAAGAGTGAACTCTTTAATTTTATCCCTAGGAGCGTGATATTGAAAATATGTATGCTAGATCTAAGAAGAATTATGGTTGTGTGATTGAGGAGTTGGAAACCAAAGATGACAATACTTGAGTCCATGCATTATGCCTAGCTAAGCGCATAAAACAATAGCGCTTGTTGTGACGTAACCCAATGAATAAAATTTATTTTTCTCCCTTTCCTTCTGTTCTTGAGCGTTTGCACAATTATGCTACTGTTATGATTGTGTTCTAATGTTTTAATTATTTTTTTGTGCCAAGTAAAGCCTTTAGGATCATGTTGAGTGATAGTTGATTTGATCTTGTCGGAAAACAGAAACTTTTGCGTCCAGTAGCAGAATTGTTAAAAATTATAGAAATGTGATAAAATTCTGAATTTTCTACACAAGATTGACATACAAATTTCCTACGTTATCGTAATTTTTCAGAAGTTTTGGTGTTACAGAAGTATGGTCAAAGTCCATATTACTACTGACTGTTCTATTTTTGGCAGATTCTGTTTTTGTTGCATTGTGTGCTTATTTTGATGAATATTTGGACTATGTCGGGGGGTGTAAGACATGGTAAATTTAGAATACAGTAGGTATAAAATGGGTTTTCAACAATATTTAAAGTGGTGATTTGCTCTATTATACTAACGGATCTCACGAAGGTTTTTGTTAAGTTTTTTGTGACTGAAGTTTTCAAGTTTTGGGTGAGATCATGATGGATGAAGGAATAAGGAGTGAAAAGAGCCTAAGCTTGGGGATGCCCATGGCAGCTGAAGGTAATATTTAAGGAGTACCAAGCAACTAAGCTTGGGGTGCCCATATATGACCATCATTATGGCTCTCTCAAATAGGTTAGTCCAACTTCTAACGACCATCAGTAATTTTACTCTAACTAATCATATCATCGATAACTAAGTTGGATACAAGGATAGGTGTGTCCTGAAGGTAATATTCGTCATAATAGGTGTGCCCGTTATGATACAAGGATAGGTGTGTCCAATGACCATGGGCATCGGTAATTTTACTCTAACAAATTTGCTTATAATGACCATCGGTAATATAACAGAGCAACTCTAACAAATCATAGCATCATTATGGCTCTCTCAAATAGGTGTGTCCAACTTCTAACGACCATCGGTAGTTTTACTTGGAGCTATATTTTTATTCATCACATATCATGAGTTTTGCGTGGAGCGTCTTGTATTATATGAGTCTTTGATTGTTTTGCTTTTTAGTTTGTCACAATTATCCTTGTTGGACACACCTATTTGAGAGAGCCATAATGATGCTATGATTTGTTAGAGTTGCTCTATGTGCTTCACTTAAATTTTTGAGCTGTGGAATTGCTCTAGTACTTCACTTATATCCATCTAAGCACGGTGGTATTTTAATTTTGAAGAAATATGATCTCATGCTTCACTTAGATTATTTTTAGAGTTAGTAAAATTTTAAAGAAATATCCTCTCATGCTTCACTTATATTGTTTTAAGAGATGAAAATTATTTTGAAGAAATTTGTGCTCTCGTTCTTCACATAGATTTGTTTGAGAGCTTTGTTAGTAGCAATGGTAATATATGAAATTAGTCCCAAAGTGATAGATATTCAAGAGGGATATAATAGAAACTTTCATCAAGATCATTGGCTCTTAAAAATTTGGTTCCTTGCAATAGTTTTGAGATATGATGATAGTAATATATGAGTCATGTTGGTGAGTACTTATGCTTTAGTAAGAACATTGGTGTTAAGGTTTGTGATTCCCTATGCAAGCACGAAAGTCAATAGTTATGAAATGAATTACATCCTTCTTATGGTGCATTATTCAGTGTTAGTTATGTTTAATGCTCTTTTATGATCATTTTCGTTTCTTGGTTGGTCGCTTCTCAATCTATTTGCTAGCCTCCATGTGTACTAAGTAGAAATAATACTTGTGCATCCAAACTCCTTAAACCAAGTTGTGCCAAATGATTCCACTAGACCTACCTATATGTGGTATTTCCATGCCATTCCAAGTAAATATGTATGTGCTAACTCTAATTTTCAGAATGAATTTCCTTTTTGTGTGCCTGTACCGCTCATGAAGCGATAGGGGGTGGCCAATATTTTCCATGCTAGATATTTTATTGTCAAGACGAGTGTTTATTCACTTGTCATTGCACGAGAGTGTGGTAAGGTAATAGGGATGCCCAATCCCAGAATGAATTTTTTATTTTTGTCGTTCAATAATAAATTCCTTGGTAAGTGTTGGTATGGAAGGCACAAGTGGATGTGGCTAGCCATGGATTGTGAAAGAATGATGGAAAAAGGAATAAACTTTATTTTCTGTTTGGGAACCGCCTATGATTTATCTAGCATGGAAAGTATTGGGAATTCTCGGTTGTTTTCGTTGACGGGAAAAGCATGCCTCTCAAAATAATTGTATCTCTTGATTTAAGCTTTGAGCTCTTGCAGCTCTACAAATCTCTTCTTCGCTCTGTGAAGGGCCTATCTATTTACTTTATGCATTTTTTTATTTTTATTGAGTCTCCATCTTCTCTTATAAAGCACAAACTAGGGGAACGGTAAGTTATATGAATGGTAAGTTATATTTTTATCCATTATTATCATACTTGTGCATTGGGCATAGTTAATATTTGAGTGTGTTTCATGAATGGATGAATGATTGAGCATAATGGGCTAGGGATAGTTTTCTTTAGTGTTGATATTTTGAAAGACATGGTTGCTTGTTGATATGCTTGAGGATTGATGTCCTCATGTCAAATATAGACTATTGCTTTGAATCATCAATGTCCATGCTACAACAGAAAATAATATGTGATTAACATGTTAGGCAGCATTCCACATCAAAAATTCTGTTTTTATTATTTACCTACTCGAGGACGAGCAAGAATTAAGCTTGGGGATGCTGATACGTCTCCAACCATATCTATATTTTTTTGATTGTTCCATGCTGTTATATTATCAATCTTGGATGTTTTATATTCATTTTATAGTAACTTTATATTATTTTTTGGGACTAACCTATTGACATAGTGGCTAGTGCCAGTGGCTATTTTTTGCTTGTTTTTTACTTCGCAGAATATCCATATCAAACGAAGTCCAAATCCAAAAAACTTTTTGGAGATTTTTTCTGCCCAGAAGACACCAGGAGGCCAAGGAGGAGCATGAGAGGAGGCCCGTGGGGCCCACTAGGCACCAGGGCGCGCTAGAGGCCCCTGGCACGCCCTAGTGGGTAGTGGGGCCCGCGGGAGTCTTTTCCACCGCCTCTCAGCTCTATAGATACCCAAATATTCTAGAAACCCTAGGGGAGTCGAGAGATTAGAGTTTCCACTGCCGCGTTCCAGAACCACGAGATCCAATCTAGAGGCCTTCTCCGGCACTCTGCCGGAGGGGTCAACAATTACGGAGGGGTTCTTCATCATCACCCTTGCCCCTTCGATGATGCGTGAGTAGTTTACCATAGACCTACAGGTCCATAGGCAGTAGCTAGATGGCTTCTTCTCTCTTTTTGATCTTTAATACAAGGTTCTCCTCAATGTTCTTGGAGATCTATTTGATGTAACTCTTTTTTTGTGGTGTGTTTGTTGGGATCCGATGAATTGTGATTTTATGATTAGATCTAGCTATTAATATTATTTGAGTTTTTGTTGAACTCTTATATGCATGATTTTTAAAGCCTCGTATTTCTTCTCTGAAACTTTGGTTTGGTTTGGCCAACTAGACTGATTTTTCTAGCCATGGGAAGAGGTGCTTTGTGATGGGTTCGATTTTGCGGTGCTCAATCTCAGTGACAGAAGGAGACATGACACGTATGTGTTGTTGCCATTAAGGATAAAGAAGATGGGGTCTATTCCTACATGAATAGATCTTGTGTACATCATGTCATCGTTCTTATTGCATTACTCCATTTTTCCATGAACTAAATACACTAGATGCATGCTAGATAATGGTCGATGTGTGGAGTAATAGTAGTAGATGCAGGCAGGATTCGGTCTACTAATCTTGGACGTGATGCCCATATACATGATCATTTCCTTGGATATCGCCATAATTATTTGCTTTTCTATCAATTACCCAACAGTAATTTTTTTACCCACCGTATGCTATTTTCTCGAGAGAAGCCTCTAGTGAAATCTACGGCCACCGAGTTTATTTTCTATCATATTGTTTTCAGATCTATTAATCCAAACATACCTTGCTGCACTTTTTCTTTACCTATTTTATTTTGTGTTTTTGTTAGATCTATTTATCCAATGTCATACAATTTAATCTATCTCAGTACTGAGGAGGGATTGGCAACCCCTCTTACAGTTGTGTTGCAAGTTTTTGTTATTTGTGTGAAGGTACTGCTTACATAGTTCGGTGGATCCTCCTACTGGATTGATACCTTAGTTTCATAACTGAGGGAAATACTTACCGTTGCTGTGCTGGATCATCCTCTCCTCTTTGGGTTAATACCAATGCAGATACATGCAATCAATTCTTTATGGCTAATCCTTGATATTTCTATCATGATGATGATCATTTATCTTGGATACACTTGCACCTTTGTATGTTATCTAACCCTTGTAGGAACTTGGATGAGCCTAAATCTATGAGATTGCACGCTCATATCCTGAGCAATTTCAACATCACCTAGTATCTATGCTTTGGTTGTTAAAATCAAGGAAGAATGCACTTATTCAACATATCCTTTGACAATATCTATATGATGAATTTCACTCTTGTCATTTTGGATACACAAGTGCTATTCTTTGCAAAACTAACCCATGTAGGAAGAAGAGCTTAAAAATCCAAAGGATGCCCCCAACTCTTGATGGACAACATCAGCATTGGACATCCACCACAAGTTCAACTACATGATCAAGTTCAACACCACAACCCAAGGTATGTCATTCCATCTTAGAGAAGTTTTGCTCTAAGTCATGAGCTAAAGCAACTCAACAAGATGAGAATACATCAAGACGCTTAAATGAAAAATGGCAACCCCATTTTGAGCTTAACGATGAGTATGACCTATGATCAAGTGATCTCACTTGACTCGTAAGTCAATATACTCTAACATAGGTGACTATGTTGCCGACTACCTCTAGATGAAGTTCTCTAGTGTTCTTTTTTTCATTGAACTTCTTCTGCGTTTCTTCTTGCTATTGTGTTTCGCTTATAAAATAAAAAAACTTCATCTATATCTCTTTCTGTTTTCGGCATTTTATTTCTGTCTCTTTAATTCATTGCAAATCCTTATCAAAATTCCCTGAAAATATTTGTGAAATTTCATTTGCAAGTGGGCAGAGTTGACAAAATCTTTCCTCCGTGTTGAACTCGGTTCCACCAATCCAAGCCTATCGGTCAGACCGAAGTCCAAGTTTTACTTGTACGCATTCCATTGGTTCAACTGAACCACACAAACTCGGTCCCTTCGATATGCTCTGCCCGTGACCTAGCTATTTTGGAGTCACCAATTGAAACGGATCGACGCCGCTGACTTCACTGCTCAGAAAACCTTTTGCCATTTTATAGTGTTTATTTCTTTCAGCTCCACTCACTGATTCTTTCCCTCTATCTGCATCTTGAGCAGCATTCTTCTTACTTCTGTCTCTCGAGGATCACACTCACTTGACTCATACCCTTCTTGGAGATTGATGCCAAAGGGGGAGAGAGAGACCATCAAAGCTTATTCTTACAGAGATCTTCTAAGAAAGGAAGAGAGACGCACTGTCATAAGAGGAGATAAGTCACACGTCTTTAAGAGGGGAAAGACATGTCTGTTAGTGATTTTACTTGAGCCTTTATCTGCTTTGAGCTATTTATGCTCTTGATTATCTATTTCTGTTCTGATTTTATCTCACCCTACCTTCTCCCATTATCCGGTGTTAGATTCAGGGGGAGGAAGAGTCCATGCTTAAGGAGAAAAATCCTTAGAATTTATTGCAAATCCTTAAATCTTTGGGGACATGTTTATATTCAAAAAGTACTTACTTAGTGGTACTTACCCATTACATGTCATCCCAGTCTTGGTATTCTTGTGAATCTTGAAATCCTTCTTGTATGAAGTTCTCTTGTGTTATTTAACCTTGTTTTCTCAAGATTGCTTCCTCAAGAGTCAGTCCAAGAACCAAAAAGTAAGTATATGCATCACACTCATGTGCATGATGATCTCTTGCTTTTGCACATATTGTTTGCAAGAGGGATTCATAAACATGAAGGTACTCCTTGCAACACTACTTTTTGCTCTGATGCATATGGCCAAGATACATGTAACTCTTTACTTACTCTGTCATGCTGTGCATTCACATGTCTTTCAATTCTATCATTACATGATTGCACACATGTAGGGGGAGATCCTGTAAGTTACATGTTCCTCCAAAGCTTTACTTAGTACTCTTCATGTCATTCACTTAAAGCTTTCATGTATGTTGTCTCAATTACCAAAAAGGGGGAGATTGAAAGCACAAGTGCTCCATGGGTGATTTTGGTAATTAATGCCAACATATCTCTTGATCGACTAAAAGTTTTTTCTAGTATATTTTAGATAAGTTCAATAGTGGAGTGGCAAGGTGAAAGGATCAATATAGTTGACTAGAGGGGGGGGGTGAATAGGCAACTAACAATTTTTAGCTATTCTTTACCAAATTAAACTTGGCATCAAATAGGTTGTCTAGATATGCAACTAGGTGAGAAACCTATATGATGCAGCAGCAACAAACACACAAGCAAGCAAGGGATACACCACAATATAAACTTGCACAAGTAAAGGTAAGAGATAACCAAGAGTGGAGCTGGTGGAGACGAGGGTGTGTTACCGAAGTTCCTTCCCTTTGAGAGGAAGTACGTCTCCGTTGGAGCGGTGTGGAGGCACAATGCTCCCCAAGAAGCCACTAGGGCCACCGTATTCTCCTCACGCCCACACACAATGCGAGATGCCGCGATTCCACTACTTTTACAAACAAGGTTGGGGCAATCTCCACAACTTAATTAGAGGCTCCCAACGACACCACGAAGCTTCACGACAATGGAATATAGCTCTGTGGTGACCTCAACCATCTAGGGTGCTCAATTACCCAAGAGTAACAAGATCCGCAAGGGATTAGTGGGGGGAATCAAATTTCTCTTAGTACAAGTGTAGATCGGGGCCTTCTCAACCAATCCCTAGAAAATCAACAAGTTTGGCTAGGGAGAGAGATCGGGCGGAAATGGAGTTTTGAGCAACAATGGAGCTTGGGGAGGGAAGAGATGGTCAACTTGGGGAAGAAGACCCCCTTATATAGTGGGAGGAAAGATCCAACCATTACCCACTTATTCAGCCCGCGACATGCGGTACTACCGCAAGGTCGTGCGGTGTTAGGAATGTTGACGAGGTTGCATGTGCTAAGTATTTTACCATGATGTTAGAAGGAACGACTCGTACTTGGTTGAAGGGATTACCGGCTAACTTCGTTGGGTCATGGGCCGAGTCAAAAGCCCGTTTTATCCAAAATTTCAAGGACACGTGTAAGCAGCCCATGTCAATTGTGGATTTGGCCTCCTATGTCCAGGAAGAAGGAGAATCAACAACCCATTGGGTGCGCCGGGTTTCAACGATACTGCACTCGTCAGACCGGATCAATGCCGATTCAGCAGTCTTGACGTTAGAGAAAAAAATGTCGTTTTACGCCCCTCAAGCAGAAATTAGGGCGGCTCAAACGTCACTTCAATGACATAGGGACACTTATGGCTGCTCTGGTTAAGTACACTGACTCTGATAGTACCAAAGATCCCGAGTTTGATGATGACAAGCCGGGAAAGGGAAAGAAGAGCAGCAACACCAAAGGGCAGCAGCATAACCCGACAATGAATCATGGAGGTAATGGTAAGCGCAAGGCTGATAGCAACCTGGATTTTGTGGCAAATACCAATGCGCAGAATAAAGGCTAGGGACGTAAGGGTAGACTGCCCCCGCAGACTGGAGGATCAGGCGTTAATCATCAGGAGCATAAGTATGCTTACGGATTGGCGGAATAAGGTCTGGAGCGTTACAACTTGGCGGATTAACCTTCTTGTTGTTGGCATCATAAATCGCCTGATAATGTGACAGATCAGTTTCTTTAGCCAATTTGCTAGCCAGTGGACGCATCTCCCTTGTCAAAGCCCTGAGGTCATCATTATCAAAATATGACCCGTCCTCTTTTATGCTTGGATAGCCGTTTCCAAGATCGCCCAGGTCAAGATCAGGGATCCAGACTTTGGCCCGCGTCAATGCGGTAAGAGCACCCGCCCTGGCAGCCGATTTCTTCAGCTCCTCAATCCGAGCAGGCATCACAGCTAGCCTTACCAATGTATCCTTGATCAAAGTTGGGGGCAGTTTATTATAAGAAGCTATGCAGATAACCTGTTGTATGCCGGTATATAGTTGTTCTATAAAGGTATAGGCAGCTTTCAGACTTTGACGCATGTCGGTGCCCAGATGAGCAACACGACTCCCTGCATTCACAAAATTGGTAAACCGGCAGTGTATTTTATAATACATATTTACGGTTTGTGAAAATGATTACTCACCAAAGACAATAGTAGTCATGGAATTTATCTGCCGCTTTAAGCCAGTTAGTTCCTCCATGGCCGGATTAAGGGCCGCTTCAGCGTCCTTAGCCCTTTTCAATAGAGTGGCTTTCTCTGTATCCCAGCCTGCCTGCTCACTCTTAAAGTTTTCCTTCAGCTTTTCCATAGCTGCTAAAGCGTTGGTCAGCTCTTCTTTGGCCTTGGAAGTCTCGGCTTGTTGAGTTTTGATATTCTCTTGAAGGTCGGTGACTTGGGTCTCCCTTTTTCTAAACTCAACCTGCAAGAGGTGTGCAATTTGTCAGTTGGTAGTATACATGTGAAGTCCCAAGCACATGACAAGTCATACACTTGGCACTTGGGGGCTAATGGCTATTGCTTCTTCTCCAAACTTATTACAAAGTCCCAAGCACATGACAAGTCATATACTTGGCACTTGGGGACTAATGCATATTTTCTCAAATTAAAGACTATGGAGTTTGCTACCATCAATCAGCTTGGTGGTGCATCGGTTTACATAGATTTGTACATGAATGTTGAGTTTGACAATAAAAAGACCCGGTTCATCTTGAAAAGATAAACCGGTCCTTAGGGGCTACACAGCGAAAGTTGGAGTATTTTCTACAAAATCCCGGTTCATATCAGTACTTTAAACCGGCCCTTGGGGACTACTGGAGCTGGTAGCCTAAACTAGTTATAAGAGAAGAGTAAATATGCAGAAATCAGCAGTCTTTACCTCATATCACTCCTTCATCATGTTCAATAACCCGGCTTCATAATCATGGCTGGTGTATAGCCGGTTTAAAAACCCAGAGTGGATATCTTGGGCACTGAGATGGGCATAACTCTCCAGATCCACCTTCCACTTGCCCTTATCTATAGCAGAAAATTCTTCCTTGGCACTATGTTTTGACAGAGCAGTGGTGTTGCCTGGGGCCGTATAGCTGACGCCAGTAACTACAACATCGTCCATTTTATCATCAGCAGCTTTGGTTGGGCTTGGCGGTTTATCGTCGTGAGTCGCCGGATCAATTTCCACTTGCTCAACAAAGGTGTCATGACTTTGTGTTGGCAGATCATCAAGCACATCATCAGTATTCGGTTCAGATGGTTCTGGAGTCTTTTCCGGGTCGGCTGTCGTGTCATCGTCAACCGGTTTATTCAACTTGGCTTTTTTGCTGGGTCTGGCTTTGGCTCTAAAATGAATGGAACTAAAGGTTAGTATATTAAGCAGGCGCAAGGTATAAAGCGTTAGTTTAATATGCTTACCCAGGAACAGTCTTAAGGGGTGGAAGATGTGTCCCTGTTGACTCGCTAGATGATGAATGAGATGTCCCCTGATAGTTTGAGTCAGATGGATTAAGAGGTTGTTGAAAATAACCTGCCTTGGGATAATATGTGTCAGAAATAGGTGAAACATCTAGGCGGCGTTTATGAACCGGCGTGTTCGGTAAACCGGACGAAGTAACCACCTGGCCACTATGTCGGGTTGTGCAGCGAGCTTCATGCTGATGTTTCTTCAAAAGAAAGTTTGGATCCAGATAAGCTAGAGGGCGTGAAAATTTTACTTTTCGGTTTGCTTGACGGGTTTTCTGTGTTGGCAGAGGATCTGAACCGGAGGAAATAATAATTACCTCTACATCATCAGCCCGGCTAGCCTCAGCGTCATCCTGATAATGGTCATTGTCAATGAGGTGTATGAAAAAGGAACCAAGAGAATCAAGTTCTACCTCTGATTCCGGGTTATCAAGATCCTCGATGTTCAGCTCGGTGGACTCGGCGGCTTTCTTCTTGGCAGGCCTTTTGATGACCTTTGTCTTGGGGCGAGGCATCTTGGCCGGTTTATCCTGAGCTTTCTTCTTCCAGAATAGGTCATCACCCTGTTAAAAGATTGACAAAGGTTATGAGGAAGGGTTAAGAATATCAGGTTAAAACAGGGGTTAGGCAATTCTTACAGCTGGCCGTTTATTTGAAACACAGAAGGGACTAAGCCCTGTTTTGCTGCAGACAGCCACCGGTTCATCCTGTATCTTTTTGACAGCTTCAGTGATTTCAGCGTCAGTTAACTGAATGTTAGTGTGCCGTTGAGGGTCTTCCAAATCCCATGTGTACTTGCACATTAAACCGGGGCGACGGCTTAAAGGAAAAATGCCCCAAGATATCCAGCAATGAACAAGGTCAATGCCTGTTAAACCATTATCCACAAAGGCTCTGAGCTTTCCAAGTTGTGGTGCATATTTGGCCCATTCTTTTGCAGTCAGCCTTTGGGGAAATGGATGTGTATTGGTAAGCCGGTGAGCACGATAACCCAACAGAGGATTCTCGTCATCTGGGGACGTATCTTTGCAATAGAACCAAGTCTGGTTCCAATCCTTGGGGTGACTGTGATGCTTGGCGTGAGGGAAGCTGACATCTTTCCTTTTCTAAATTGAAATGCTGCCAAGTTCAGTATTGGGACCATTTGTAAACTTAGTACGGCGGGTTAAATAGAAGTCTCTGAATAGTTCAACGACCGGCTCTTCTTGTAGATAAGCCTCGCAAAACACTTGAAAATTACAAATATTGGACAGAGAGTTAGGTCCAATATCTTGAGAATGGATTTGGAAGCTAGCAAGCACATCGCGAATTTTTTTGATCTGGGAGGTTTAAAACCGCGGCTCAAATGATCAATAAACACAACTATTTCGCCATCCTTGGGGACAATTTTCTGGACCGGGAGCTCTCCAATGGATTTCACTCTGTTTGGGTAAAGCACCACTTGCAACACATCCGTTCAGATCTTCTTCCTTAATCTGGGACGGAACCCAGTTGCAAGCATAAAAAGACTTGGCCATTTCTTTGACAACCTGAAGGAAGGTTTGTGCCGGTTTAAGATCCATGGTTGACAAGCATAAAGCGTTACAAGTTAAGAGATGGAAGGTGTTAAAGCATGCAAAATTGTTAAACCAGATATTGGTGTTCTCAAAAGTACAATGATAAGTGATTGGCGGTTTAAAAGGGGACTAATGGTACCTGGCGGGTTATCATTTTGCTAAGCGATTGGCGGTTTAAAAGGGGACTAATGGTACCTGGCGGGTTATCATTTTCTAAAGTTAAACCGCCTATATTGATATTGAATGTATAGATCTGAAATAACTAAGTGATGGAAAAACAAGTTTCACAAGTTGACACCATAATTTTGGATCTATCACGGGTCAGAAAATGAAAGTATATTCAGGTTTAAATATGGATACCGAAGCAGTTGATAAAGGTTCAGATTGGAGTTTCTACTTAAACAAGATGCATTGATGAAAAAAGGACTATGGCCATCACTATACAGGTTGAATATCGATATTTGAATCAAAGAGCCACCACGCAGTGATGAACACCGACGAACACCGATGAACGCTCAAACCCTAAAGGTAGATCTACGATGGAGGAAAGGAAAGCTTACTGGTGCTGAGGGAACAGCGGAGAGGCGCCGTGATTTTTTGGTGCGTTCAGGGTGATGCAGCGGCCATGGTCGAAGTAGAGGCGAAGTCCGATGGCGGTGGTGGAGTCGAAGAACTGGGGCGATGCGAGGAATACGATGGGACGAAGAGGCACGAGGGGAAAAATGAAAATGACCCCGACCCTATTTATAAGGTGAATGGATAAGTGGCAGGTGCATGAATCGAGGAGGTTAGAAAAACAGATCTGTAGATACACAGACGCCTTGATTTTTGGAGATTCATTGAAGGAGATATATTAAAAGATTTGGGTTTTGTGTAAAGTTAATGGCAGATGATGTCACGATGGATTATCATGGTCTTGGAAGATGACGTCACGACGGTTTACAAGGTTTTTGTGAAGATATTGAAGAAGGAATTTTTCTAAGTACTAAAGATTGACATGAACATGTTCAAATCAATCTGGGGCCTAATGTTGGGGATATAACTATTGAGTATAAACCACCCAGGAGGGGCCGCATTATACTCGTAGTAAGTTGTTCCTATCAAAGCCCACGAGACAAGGATTATGACGCTTTACGAAGAAGAGTTAACAAGAAGGCCCAAGGCCCAAAGGCGGATTATGGCCCATAGAGATAAACCGCCCTAAGATGTATCACTTGTGTTGTAAGATAACAAAAGGTAGAAACCGAGTCGGACACATTTATGAGCCGGCCTGGACTCTGTAAACCGCCGGGCGTCGACCTGTGTATATAAGGGGACGACCCGGCGAAGGTTTAGGGACAAGAAACAAGAGATCGAGAGCCAGGTCAAGCGTATTCGCTCCCCGTTCATCGAAACCCTAGCAATACCAAATACAAACTGGACTAGGCTTTTACCTTCATCGTAAGGGGCTAAACCAGTATAAACTCCCATGTCCTTTGTCCTGTTTAACCTCTTTAAGCTAACCTCAACGCGATGGCTCCACGACTAAGCCCTCACGCTAGGACATCTCTCGTGACGTTTCCCCGACATGCGGTATTACCGCTAGGCAGTGCGGTACTACCGCTCGCGCGGTAGGGGCTAGACGAGGCCCTGTTGCGTATAGCAATGAGTGGTAGAACCGCCGGAGCGGTACTACCGCGCGCCCTTGCGATACTACCACAAGGAGGAATTCAATCTAGGCTGGGAAGGCACGAACTAATAAAATTACATCCGTGGCTACTTCCGCTGAGTTTCGGTCTATGCGAAAATCCGACACGGTACTACTGTTCACAAGGAGCGGTACTACCGCGTAGGGTGCGGAAGTAAAAAAATACTTCCGCCCCTACTTCCGTGCATGCCAGCATTCTGGGCTAGAGGCCACGGTACTACCGCTCGCTAGGAGCAGTACTACCGCACGACGTGGTACTACCATGGGCCGCTGCAGTACTACTACTGCCTTGAGCAGTACTACCGCATGGCACAGAACAGTAGCACTTGGAGGCCTTCATCTTCGTAAAGACAAGGGAAAACGACAGGTGCTCCAATGAAGCGAAGGAAAGGTGGTGCAAAGAAACAGATGTGTATGTGTTGATTCCACCCTAACCTTTCCGAAGCGGACCCCCTCTTAATAGTATGGCTTTCCTATGACTCAAATCCACCAAAAAGAAACATAGATAAACGTCGTCTTCGATAAGCTCCGAGGGGCACCGAATCGTCTTGTGCCTAGACATGAGATATTTGAAATGCTCAATGCACACGATTAGTCCACAAATGCAGTGTCATCAATCACCAAAACCACATAGGGAGAAATATGCCCTTACAATCTCCCCCTTTTTGGTGGATTGCTGACAATACAGGATTTGCACATAGGGATATAAAATGAATATAAGAAAACCCAACATCTATAAAATATAGACAGGCTCCCCCTAGATGTGTGCACTCTATAGAAATGCTTTGGACTGCATGGCACACATACTAGGATCAACACCCCCCCTATATTTTATAGACAAGGCAATCCTTGCAACAATATAAATGACACCAAGCATGGAGGAAAGGTAAAGTATGTGAGGATGAAGTAAAGGGCACAAGATAACATAAGCTCACAATCTACTAAACATACTAGACAATAATAAGATAAGCTTGAGGACATATGTCTTACACCATATGATAGTCTCCTGGACTCACACGAACACGTCCATGAACCAACACAACAAAGCAACAAAGGTTCAATAGAATGAAACAGAATGAAGGCAAAGCGACACAAGACTCGCAAATCCTACACTCTCTCCCCCTTTGGCATCGAGACACCAAAAAGGCAGAGAGGACACCTATGACACAGGTGGTGGTAGAACTCCAATGCATCACTAGTCATGTTCCTCCTCCTTAGACTCCTCAGCAACACGGGAGGAAGAGGGAACTCCAGTATCCTCCTCAGACTCACTTCACCAGTAGTGTTGTCTGGTCCATTGTTCCTCATTTGTGATCCTCTCCTCAGAGCCATCCTAGACCTTAAGGCCAACCTGCCTCATAATAGCCTTGTCATGACGACGAGCCATCTTGGCGTTCACATGAGCCTGGTACTGCCCCTTGGCCTGCATGCAGAACAAAGCCTTCATCTTGGCCTTGAGCTTTTTAGACCAAGTTGGCTCATTAGAGGGCGGAGCATATCCCTCAGAACTGTCCTCAGCCGCCTCCTCCTCCTCAAACTCATCCCCATCCACATCCATCCTAGCAGCCTCTGCCTGAGCCCGGGTAGTGGTGTTAGCCCACTTGCTCTTGATGTGTAGCTTGATGGGCTCATGGCGAATCTAGTTGGGAGCATGAAACTCTTCACCTGGAAAGAGCTTCTCCCAAGTCTTTGAGATCAAGAGAAACTGGTAAGGGCCATAGATGGGCGCCTGACAATTGAACACAGCAAACTGCAGCTCACACCACATGATATGAGAGACATCAAGGGGTCGGTTTGTTGGAGACACGCTTTCTCACAGATGAGCATCATGTCCACAAGATAGGCATGCACCTTGTCCTTGTCCCCTATGCGAGGAAACAGAGAGTTACGGAAGATCCGGTCCATGACATCAAGGAACGGGTTCAGCACAAAAGTCTTCTTGTCATTGGCGAGCTTCTTCTCAACAAGGTAGGGTAGAAGCTTGTTCTTGTTGGCCGACTCGGGGTTGGCATGTGGGCGAACATCAACGGGCACATTTAGCCCCTCATCATGAACATGCAACATCTCGATGAACTCCTTCCACTTAGTAGACATCCTCTTCCCATTATTCATCCAAGTCATGGTCCGCTGCTCATCCGTGTGGAAGTGGACAGAAGCAAAGAACTGCGCCACAATCTCTAAGTCAAAGTCCATGTGGAACATGAGTAACTCCTCAATGCCAAACTGCTCCACCAAATCTAGAGCCTCACCAAAATATGTCCGGTTGTTGTCCTTCTTCATGTGATGCATGTCAATCCACTTCACTGGCACATAGGAGTTCTGCTTGGCCTTGATCACATCCAAGAAGATAAGGTTTTGTTGCTTAGTCTAGAACATGTCATTTCCCCTTGAGATCTCCCTAGGGTTGACATAGGGATTGAGCTTCCTTCGAAGCCGAAACTCCCCTTGAGGCATCTCATCCATGCCAATTTTTGGCTCCTTGATCTTTTTAGCTGAGGTCTTGACGTTGCGTTGTGGGGCACTGGAGCCCTCAGGGGCTTCTTGGTTGCGAAGCCGCTTTTGGAGCTCGTCGCGGCTGGGATTCGAGCGACGGACATTGGAGCCACCACCTATGACACGCAACACAAACACACGAGAAGAACGAGAAGGATTATTGCAAATACCAAGGCCAAAACCAAATGAAACATGTAGAAATGAGATTGAGTGGACAAAACAAAGCAGTTTTTAACTCAATGGTAGTCCCGGCCCAGAGAGCAGATGTAAAATTTTACAGCCGCTCTAGCTGCGGTAGTACTGTGCTAGGGTGGCACGATAGCACCGCGCCTGGATCAGAAGTAAAATTTTACTTCCGTGCCCGGGCAGTAGTACCGCTCGAGCAGAGTGGTAGTACCGCACGGGGCGGTTCTTGTGCGAGCGAGCGATAGTACCGCTCCAGGAGCAGCGGTAGTACCGCGCGGAACCAAATCGTGCAAGAACAGCGTGTATGGATCTAGAAACATCCACAAAAGTAGATCGGTACTACTGTTGATCAAAACTACACTGTTGCATCACACCAAATAGCATATCTACTGCACTAGCACTCTCCTACAATCTCCTCTTGCAAAGATTTAGCCGAAAATCACAAGGACTACACATGCACCTCCCCAAGACCTAGAAGCACAACAACGGGGCAAAGAGAGAGGGACTATGGGAGATACTGGGTTCCATTGAAAGAGGGCGAGGTGGGGATCGATCCCATCGGTCGAAATGCAAGGAGAGCGGCCGAAGACAAAGATCCGCAAGGTCCTCCGGCGCCGTTCTTGGGTAGGAGAGAGAGAGACGAAGTGGGGAAAATAGATGAATGGGTATGGGGGAGTTGGAACTCCCCTACCCACTCTTAACCCCCACGCGCTCGTGACGGCGCGGTAGTACCGCGGGTCATCGCGGTAGTACTGCACACAGGGCAATAGTACCGCTCTTCCAGCGGCAATAAAAAATTACTGCCGTGATGGAAGCGGTAGTACCGTGCCTATGATGCAGCTGTGCACGCATAGGACAACCCATCTCCTGCGGTAGTACTGTGGCTGGCGACGGTAGTACCGTAAACCCAAGAAAGTGCATGTTTCGACAAAAAACAAAAAAACACGGCCTTTGCAATCTAACCTTCAAGCAACTGGGCACACAAAAGAGCACACACACGAGGCAACTCAAACACAAATACTGCTCAAAAGAAGGCAAAAGACAACGAGAACCAACCACGAAACAAAACCTCTCAAAAGAGAAGGCGGTGGCCGGAGCCACCTATGTTTCAGTCAATTGGTATGGCATCGTGAAGAATTATCCTTGGGCCCATGACCAAAACTCGTGTTTGAAGCACACGTACCATCAAAGATGGTTAATGTGAAAGAGTTGATCAATTTATGCATAATGGGGGGAGGGAGAGTTCATTGAGAGAACAACACTCCCCCTATGTCCATGCCTACACCTAAATAAGACATCAAGATGAGTATGGTGGGGTGTGCAAGGGTTCAAGCCACATTGCTCGAATCAATGATATTTAGCTCATGCATTAACTCACGAAATCTTTCTTCATCCAAGGGCTTCGTGAAAATATCTACAAGGTTATCATGAGTGTTGACATAGTTGAGCTCGATCTCCCCTCGCCCAATGTGATCCCGGATGAAGTGATACTGAATCTCAATATGCTTCGTCTTGAAGTGTTGCACCAGGTTGAGAGAAATTTTGATAGCACTTTCATTGTCACACCAAAGAGGCACTTTGTCACAAATGACACTGTAATCCTCTAAAGTTTGCATCATCCATAGAAGTTGAGCGCAACAACTACCGGCGACCACATACTCCACTTCGGTGGACAAGAGATATACACAACTTTGCTTCTTAGAAGACCAACTCAACAAAGAGCAACCAAGAAATTGGCACCCTCCAAAAGTTGATTTCCTATCCACTTTGTCTCCCACTCAGTTCGAGTCTAGAAATCCCACAAGGTTGAAGTTAGCTCCTCGTGGGTACCAAAAGCAAAAGTTTGGGGTATGAGCCAAATATCGAAAGATTCGCTTGACCACCACATAGTGGCTTTCCTTAGGTGTAGCTTGAAACCGTGCACAAATTCCCACACTCAACATGATATCCGGTCTAGATGCACATAGGTAAAGCAAGGAGCCAATCATGGAGCGATATACCTTTTGATCCATCGCTTTACCATTGGGATCTATATCAAGTTGGCATTTGACGGGCATTGGAGTGGAAGCCGGCTTGACATCACTTAGCTTGAATCTCTTAAGCATGTCTTGAGTGTATTTGGCTTGGTTGATGAAGGTTCCTTCTCTTCTTTGCTTGATTTCGAACCCGAGAAAGAACTTCAACTCTCCCATCATGGACATCTTGAACTTCGAGGTCATAAGAGCGGCAAATTCCTCATTGAAAGCTTTGTTAGCGGAACCAAAGATAATATCATCAACATATAGTTGGCATACAAACAACTCCCCTTTGACCTTCTTAGTAAAAATAGTGGGGTCAGTTTTCCCAATTTCAAACCCACGGTCATTTAAGGCCATAGAGTGCCTTATCGAGTTGGTACACATGATTGGGGAACTCGGGATCCTCAAACCCTGGGGGTTGTTTGTAACACCCACGATGCGGCCATATCTCCCACGTGTCGGAGCATGACTTAGAGGCATAACCGCATTGTAGGCATGTCGCAAGAGGGGTAATCTTTACACATCCCATGTACTGAATAAGAAAGAGGTACAGAGTTGGCTTACAATCGCCACTTCACACAATACATAAATATAGCATTACATCATCCAGATACAATCAAGGTCCGACTATGGAACCAAAATAAAGACAACCCCAAATGCATAAGATCCCCGATCGCCCCAACTGGGCTCCACTACTGATTGTCTGGAAAGGAAACATAGTAACGTCCTAAGTCCTCATCGAACTCCCACTTGAGTTCAGTCGCATCCCCTGGAATGGCATCATCGGCACCTACATCTGGTTTTGGAAGTAATCTGTGAGTCACGGGGACTCAGCAATCTCACACCCTCGCGATCAAGACTATTTAAGCTTATGGGTAGGGAAAAGTAGTGAGGTGGAGCTGCAGCAAGCACTAGCATATATGGTGGCTAACTTACACAAATGAGAGCGAGAAGAGAAGGCAAAGCACGGTCAAGAATCTATGATCAAGAAGTGATCCTAGAACTACTTACGTTCAAGCATAACACGAGACCATGTTCTCTTCCCGGACTCCGCCGAAAAGAGACCATCACGGCTACACACGCGATTGATCCATTTTAATTAAGTTAAGTTTCAAGTTCTCTACAACCGAATATTAACAAATTCCTATCCTCCCATAACTGCGGGCACGGCTTTCGAAAGTTCAAATCCCTGCAGGGGTGTCCCAACTTAGCCCATCGCAAGGTCTGACGGTCAACGAAGGATATTCCTTCTCCCAGGACGGCCCGATCAGACTCGGAATCCCGGTTACAAGACATCTCGACAATGGTAAAACAAGACCAACAAAGCCGCCCGAATGTGCCGACAAATCCCGATAGGAGCTGCACATATCTCGTTCTCAGGGTACACCGGATGAGCGCTCCGTACAACTAAAACCAAACCTCGAGTTTCCCTGAGGGGGCGCTGCAAAGGACTCTAGTTTGGACCAACACTCAGAGGAGCACTGGCCCGGGGGTTTAAAATAAAGATGACCCTTGAGTCCGCGAAACCCAAGGAAAAAGGCTTAGGTGGCAAATGGTAAAACCAAGGTTGGGCTTTGCTGGAGTAGTTTTATTCATGGCGAACTGTCAAGGGGTTCCCATTATAACCCAACCGCGTAAGGAACACAAAATCAAGGAACATAACACCGGTATGACGGAAACTATGGCGGCAAGAGTGGAACAAACACCAGGCATAAGGCCGAGCCTTCCACCCTTTACCAAGTATATAGATGCATTAAAGTAAACAAGATATAATAATGATATCCCAACAATAATCATTTTCCAACAAGGAACAAACTTCAATCTTCACCTGCAACTAGCAACGCTATAAGAGGGGCTGAGCAAAGCGGTAACATAACCAAACAACGGTTTGCAAGGAAAAGGTGGGTTAGAGGTTTGACATGGCAATATGGGAGTCATGATAAAGCATGTGGTAGGTATCGAGGCATAGGCATAGCAATAGAGCGAGCAACTAGCAAGCAAAGATAGAAGTGATTTCGAGGGTATGATCATCTTGCCTGCAAATTTCTCCGAGTTGACGTAAGCTTGATCCTCATAAGCGTACTCAATGGGTTCCTCGATCACGCACTCATCTCCCGGATCTACCCAAGGCAAGAACACAAGCAAGGGTAACACAATCAACCACAGTGCAATGCACAAGCAACATGATGCAAAACAAGGCATGATATGCGGTATGTAATATGCAATGCATATGCGTGCTCTGGAAGGAAAAGATTGAACCAGGCCTCAACTTGGAAAACCAAGCGTGCTGCTGGAAAGATGAGTTGATTTCGGTCGAAATCGATATGAAGATCACCGGAAACAGATGCACGGTTTGCAAATGGCAAGCAAAACGATAATGGCACTAATCTGCGATTAACAGTACGATGCCATCTAGAATGCAACAAGAAACTAAGCTACTACACTCTAACATAGCAACAAAGCACATGGCAGTGATCCACTCAAGATGCTTGACAAAAGATGAACACTGAGCTACGGCTAATTCACACAATAGAAGGCTCAAACAAGCATGGCAAAAGTGAAAAAGATATCAGGTTCACAGACTTAGTGAAAATAACATGTCAGGATTTAACATCAGGAAGCAATGTTTAGAGCAAGATAACAACATGCTACAGGAACATATCATGGCAAAGCAAGGCATGGCATGAAACTACTCAAAGCATATAACAAAAGTCCCTTACTGACCATAAGCCAAAAGGGAGCAGAAGATATAGTGGCACCCATGTAAACATAGCAAGTTTCGTTAACAGATTCAGACTTAGCAGAAAACTGGACATGGCAAAAACAGAGTTACGTAGGCATGTTTGCGAGCTCGATGCACTCACCACAAGGCATTGCATGACAAACTAAGCATACACCCAGCAAGAAGACATGATCAAGAAGCCAGACATGGCAAGAACAACCTCATAGCATGCATGGATCAACTACAACAACCTTGGCAAAATTGAATAACATGTAAACAATCTGCCAGGAACATTTTATAGCAAATGTATAGCAAGATTGAGTCATGCTAGGGTACTCCATAATTGCAAACAAAGACATGGATGGATAGAACATAACAATGTCTCAAAATCATCCTTATTGAACATGCTCAAAAGAGGCATGGATCACTCTGTAGCAACATGAATACATGGCATAAAAATAACATCAGGGAAATGACTTAGAAGAATTCTAACTCCTTGAAATCAGCAACATCAAGAGAGCTACTTTGCAAGCTTGTGCTAGTCAGCACATTGATCACAAAAATACATGGCATACACCCCTGTAAAGATGGCATGGCATAGCCCAAAACACATGTAGGGCTCAAGTTCATAGGAGGTACACAATAATCATGGAAAAAATGACAAATGTCCATAATGTGTTAAGAAACAGAAACTAACATGTTATAGCACTCTTGCAACCGCATTTTAGGCATCAAGACGGACTCAAGCAAGCATGGTGCAATGGAACAAAATGAAGAGCACATCCAGACGAACAATTCGATATATCACACGTGCAAAATGGAACTATAGATGATGAGATATGGTGCGATGAACATGCCTAGAAAATATGAACAGGAAAAGACTTAGAGAAAAAGAGGGGTCAACCCTAGGTTCTTCTCAGATCTAGATCGGGGCATGGTTCCCGAAGTCCGCCGGAGTATCACCGGAATTGATGGACGTGGTGGCCGGGCACGCCGGAGAGGAGTAACCGGACTTGGAGGGGCTCGCCGGAGACGGGAGGAGGCGGGGCGAGGTGCGGGGCCGGCGACCTCGCGGCGGCGCGGTCGGAGTAGCAGGCCGGCAGAGCTTGGCGGCGAGGACGGTGTCGAGGTCCGCGGCGGCGGACGGCGCACCGGCGAGCAAAGGCGGCGAGCGGCACAGCGGGTGGCGGAGCTTGGCGGTGGGGACGGCGCGGGGAGGCGCGGGGGAGCGGGGCGGCGCACGCGGGCTCAGGCGGGCCGGCAGCGGCGGGCGCGCCATGTGGCAGTACGCCACTGGCTACGGGCGGAGGCAGCGACTCATCTGGTGGGAACCGGACGTGTCCGGCGGCGGAGAGGGGCGATTTGCTAGGGTTAGGGGTGGTTTTTGCCTGAAATTCCAGGGGAGAGGGGGTTTATATAGGTAGAGGGAGCTAGGAGAGTCCAAATGAGGTGCAGTTTTCGGCCACACGATCGTGATCGAATGACAGATAGGATGGATGGGGTTTAGATAGGTTTTGGGCCACTTTGGAGAGGTGTTGGGCTGCAACACACACGAGGCCTTTACGGTTCCTCGGTTAACTGTTGGAGTATCAAACGAAC
Organism: Triticum monococcum; assembly: GCA_034509565.1. NCBI lineage: Eukaryota > Viridiplantae > Streptophyta > Magnoliopsida > Poales > Poaceae > Triticum > Triticum monococcum. Next base: position 151,081,993 of record CM067843.1, on the reverse strand, counting down.
TCCAAATGATACAAACTTGACAGGCGGTCTACCGGTAGTGAACCATGGCTGCTTGGCAAGTGTCGGTCCAATTCGAGAATGTTTAACATCGCACACGAAAAGAGGTAAAAGGGGGACGCCGGAGGACATAGGAGTGCCGGAATGCAAAACGGACAACGGGGAAAATGCTTGGATGCATGAGACGAACACGTATGCAAATGCGATGCACATGATGACATGATATGAGATGCATGACATGGACAAAAAGCAAAACGAAGACAAAAGCCAACCACGAGGGAGTATCATAACTTAGTGCCGAAAATGGCAAGAGTTGGAATACAAATATTGCAAGTTACTTACGGGGCGTTACATTGTTTGACATACACCAACTCATTAATAGGACCATTAAGAAAAGCACTCTTCATATCCATTTTTTGTAACTTGAAGTTATGATGAGAAGCATAAGAAATCAACAAACGAATAGATTCAAGGCGAGCAACAGGAGCAAAGGTTTCACCATAGTCGATACCATCGACTCGGGAGTAGCCTTGTGCTACCAAACGAGCCTTGTTGTGAACGATAATCCCATGAGCATCTTGCTTGTTCTTGAATATCGACTTGGTTCCAATGACATTATGGTTCCCCTTTGGCGTTGGCACCAATTTCCACACCTTGTTGTGCTCGAAGTTGTTGAGTTCTTCATGCATGGCATTAAGCCAATCCGGATCTTCGAGCACCTCATAGACCTTTTGTGGTTCCACGCAAGAAACAAACGCGTGATGTTCACAATAGTTTGCTAATTGTCCACGAGTGCTTACCCCTTTCTTAAGCTTCCAAGCACATTCATCATGAGATGATCTTTGGTAGTGAGCTTGGATGCAATCTTGGCGGCACGATGCTCCAATTCCTCCTCGGGAGAGAGTTGAGGAGCGGTAACTTGATCATCTTGAGCTTCTTCATGAGCTTCTTCTTGATCTTGAGCTTGCTCTTGATCTTGAACTTGCTCAGTGGTGAGAACTTGACCTTGGGCATCACTTAGTGGTTCACCACCATCTTGAGGTTGATCTTGCCCTTGATCTTGTTCATTTGGTTGAGGGCCTTCACTTTATTCTTCGGAAGCGTGTGGGTCTTGGGTTGGTGATGGTTCCACTTGAGTGGAACATTGTCCTTCTCCTTCGGCCACAAGGGATTCCTCATGGGTAGGATATGACCAACACCCATTCTTATTATGGCTTGGGGAGGAATTTCATCACCTACATCACAAGTACCACTTTTCTCCACTTAGGAGCCGTTATTTTCATCAAACTCCACGTTACACGTCTCCTTAATGAGTCTGGTGGACTTGTTGAGGACACGGTAAGCATGAGAGTTTGTAGCATAACCAACAAATATGCTCTCATGAGCTCTAGCCTAAAATTTAGACAAACAAACACCTTTCTTGAGAATGAAACACTTACACCCGAACACCCAGAAGTACTTGAGGTTGGGCTTGTCACCGGTGAGTATCTCATATGGAGTCTTGTTTAAGCCTTTGCAAAGATAGAGTCAATTGGATGCATGACAAGTGGTGTTGATGGCTTCAGCCCAAAATTGTATGGAGACATGAACTCCGCCATCATGGTCCTTGCCGCATCCATCAAAGTCCGGTTCTTCCTCTCGGCTACACCATTTTTAGGGGTGCATGGTGCGGAATATTGATGCTTGATCCCCTCATCACTAAGAAACTCATCTAAGGTGTAGTTCTTGAACTCGGTGCCGTTGTCACTTCTTATCGTCAAGATCTTGGCATTGTGTTGACATTGAGCTTCATTTGCAAAGTCGACCATGGTTTGTTGGGTCTCCCTCTTCCTCTTCAAGAAATATACCCAAGTGTATCTTGAATAATCATCCACAATCACCAAGCAGTACTTTCTACCCCCAAGACTATCAAAGGATGGAGGTCCAAAGAGATCCAAGTGAACGAGCTCCAAGGGCCTCTTCGAGTAGATGATAGTCGTGGGAGGGTGAGCCTTCTTGTGTAGCTTTCCTTCGATACAAGCACTGCAAGCACGATCTTTGGCAGAACTAACATTTGTTAGTCCACGGACATGGTCCCCCTTGAGAAGACTTTGCAAAGATCTCATATTGACATGGGCTAAATGGCAATGCCAAAGCCATCCCACATCAACTTTAGCCATTAGGCATGTCGTGGTCTTAGTGGGTCACTCCGAAAAGTTAACCACATAAAGACCGTTCTCTACATGCCCAACAAAGGCTACTTTAAGAGTCTTGCTCCACAAGAGGGCCACGGTATCAATATCAAAGAAAGTGGCAAAGCCCATGAGTGCAAGTTGACGAACGGAAAGTAAATTGTATGCAAGGGACTCAACAAGCATGACTTTCTCGATCATGAGAAATGACAACCTTGCCAAGACCCAATACCTTAGAAGACGAGGCATCACCCCTGTCGGTGTCAAAACCGGCAGATCTTGGGTAGGGGGTCCCGAACTGTGCGTCTAAGGCGGATGGTAACAGGAGGCAGGGGACACGATGTTTTACCCAGGTTCGGGCCCTCTTGATGGAGGTAAACCCCTACGTCCTGCTTGATTATTCTTGATAATATGAGTAGTACAAGAGTTGATCTACCACGAGATTGGAGAGGCTAAACCCTAGAAGCTAGCCTATGGTATGATTGTATGTTGTCCTACGGACTAAACCCCTCCGGTTTATATAGACACCGGAGGGGGATAGTGTTACACAAGGTCGGTTACAAAGGAGGAGATATACATATCCTTATTGCCTAGCTTGCCTTCCACGCCAAGTAGAGTCCCATCCGGACATGGTGTGAAGTCTTCAATCTTGTATCTTCATAGTCCAACAGTCCGGCCAAAGGATATAGTCCGGCTGTCCAGAGACCCCCTAATCCAGGACTCCCTTAGTAGCCCCTGAACCAGGCTTCAATGACAATGAGTCCGGCGCATAGTGTTGTCTTTGGCATTGCAAGGCGGGTTCCTCCTCTGAGTACACCACAGAAGAATTTGAATACAAGGATAGTGTCCGACCCTGCAAAATAAGTTCCACATACCACCGTAGAGAGAATAGTATTTCCACAAATCCAATCTGCTGACATGTTTTGGCAACATGACATCATGCCATGGCCCGGTAATTATTCGAACCGTTTTTCCTTAACCAGCCCCGCACCTAATGCGAGGCGGTTTCTTGACACGTCTTGTGAGAGTAGAGATCGTGTTCCCCTTATTACGGGATTCTCATTAATACGGACGTGGGTAACCCAACCGTGCCCAGGACTCCTAGATTTTAGGCAAGTCCCAAACGGTCACGAGGAGGACGCTTTATATTCACCCTCTTTATAAAGGGACAAGGCTTTTACTTCTTCTCTCCCGTGCTCAGTCGAATCCTTCCCCCGCCTCGAGTTCTAACACCCAAAGCCCAGGTCAGGTGCTTCGGACCTTCAATCATTTCCGAATCCATCCTTCAAGGCTGGTGGATGCCTTCCTCCGTCACGGAGGAGGATATCAAGAAGTTGAGGGAGGCCAGATACCTGACCGCCGAAATTTCGAATAGGCTGCCCGCCCGAGGGTAGGTCATCCCCACTCCCGAACCCAACGAGAGCGTTGTGTTCGTCTCCCACTTCCTCCGAGGACTAGGCCTCGCTCTAGATCCTTTTGTTAGGGGTCTTATGTTCTATTACGGGCTAGATTTTCACGATCTAGCCCCGGATTCCCTCCTTCATATCTCGTCATTTATTGTCGTTTGTGAGGCCTTCCTCCGCATTACCCCTCACTTCGGCCTGTGGCTCAAGACCTTTGATGTGAAGCCGAAGATGGTTGAGGGGCAGCATGCAGTGTGCGGAGGTGCTCTAATAAGCAAAATTGTTGGCGCTTCATGGACGAAGGGCTCCTTTCCAGAGGTGTCCGGACTGTGGCAATGGGAGTGGTTTTACGTCACAGCTCCCCGAAGTGCCAAGTGGGTAGCCAGCCCAACTAATGTCATGGATCAACAGGGGGCTAAGCTGGGGCCCGGCCAAGGACGTGCCCATACTGCAGAGCTGCATCCGAGATGTCTTCAAGGGAGATTTCAGTCTGGTTATGGTGATGCAAGTCATGTTGGTTCGTCGAGTCCAGCCTTGCAAACGCCGGCCCCTCCACATGTGGGAATTCAACCCGGAAGGACTGCGCACTATTCAGAATTTCCTCGGCATGACGCATGAGGAGATGTACAAATCGTTCTTCAGACCCCAAATAGAGTGTCTGGACATTACCGAGGATGTGGGCCTAAGCAGCAACCGCATCGTGGACCAAGTAAGTAATCCCATGGCCAAACACACTGTCCTTTTCTTTATCATGACATCATTCTGAAGAATCGCTCTTTGACCAGGACTGGATAACAAAGGCGAAGATGATTCGGTGTTCGACCCCCCTTCCTGAAGGCTTGGACAATCTGGTGCTGGAAAAGATGCTCGAGCCAGCACCTTGCCTAGTGCCCTCGATGGAAGATGAAGGGTGGAATAAAGAGGGCAAAAGCGGGCCTCCACCACTACCTATTCCAACCGAGGGAATGAGCGTCTCCGTGAGGGAGGACAACCCAGGGGAAGAATCTGACATTCTCGCGCCCCGGGGAAGGAAGAGGACTACCTTTGAAGATCCGGAAACCAAGGTTTCCAAACGGGAGAAGAAATATCTGCCAGAGGATCCTGCCTCGGAGGGTGCTATAGCCGCACAATGCCCGCGCGGGGATCAGCCCTCTAATGAGCTGTATGTAATCAAAAAGTACTTAATAGTGAAGATATCCTACCTTACTTCTGAGGAAAATAATCGAAGCATTTATCTTGCAGTTCGGATCTTAGCCCTTCTCAGCAGAGCTTGTCTTCGGGGGATCTTCTTCCGGAGATGATGGAGAGCGAAACGCCTCCCTCGGACTCCCCAGCTCAAGAAGCGGGGACCTTGAAGTGTCGTCGCGGAGGGTCTCTCCGGATCCGGCGAGGCCAGAAGACAATCCTATGGCCACCCGAAGTCCCCGGTATCCGGATCTTGAAGAGAACAACCAAAAGAGTCCAACACCGTCTGGTATGCGGTTGGACGTATTGAGGAATCTGCTAGAGCGAGCGACTATCTCAGAAGAGCACCGTACGTTGATGAGTACGGTAGTTGAAAGGATTTCATCCGCCGAAAGCGGGTTGCATGAGGCCTTTCTGAGTCTACTGATGGGTTTTAAGGTACGTGAAATGATGTATATTTTAGACAATACCGCACATTTTAAGGTGTGCCCTATGTAGATAGTATCCCCTGAGACTCTGGTTGTCGTCGAGAAGGGCGGCAAACAGAGGATCATAGTCCCAAGTAATGACCAGATCGCCTTTATGTGTAGGTGGTTGAAGCTCCGGTGGCCAGCCGGACTGTTGGGTTTGCCGTACTAAAGCGGCAACTAGATGCGGAAGATGCCGACATTGTGCTTGTCAACAAGCGGATTGACGAGGCACAGGGTGAGTGATTTTTCTGGTGATCGTCACATAATAAGAGCAGCATGATGCCAATATCTTTAATATGTTGTGACTGCAGATGGAGCTGCCACCGTGGAGGCCCTTCGGGCAGAGCTTGCCCGAGCCAAGGAGCAAGCAAGGAGTAGTAGTGCGGCCGCTTTAAAGGCAGCCCAAGAGTTAATAGCCGAAAAGGCCGTGCATTGCGAGAGCAAAGAGAAAATGGCCAAGATGGCTGTAAAGTTAAAAGACACTACCGACCATTACAGCTTCTTGAAGAAGAAAACCGGGCGAAGGCGACGGACCTGGAAAAGGCCACGATGGCGACCAAAGACACCCGCTCTGCAATGAGAGCGAAGAAGGAGGAGCTACGTCAAGCTGGGGATATCGCGGCTGGGAAACCCTTCATGCTGTGGAGGAAGTTTGGAGATCCTCAGTATGCCCCTCTGGATCGGCTGTGGAGTTCGACGGACGCATATCTGGACTTGGCGGCGAGTGCTATCGATGCGGCCAAATACTTCCGAGATCAAACTGATCGTGAAGTGGACAAGCTATTCTGGTCACAATTTAATGTTCCAGAGCGTCCGCTTCCATTGATTGATCAGCTTGCCGAATGGGCCGAGCTGAATAGATTGTCTGGACTCGCCATGAGGTCTGTTGTGGATCATCTATGGCCGGAAAGGCCAAAGCCGATCAACTATTTTAGTTTGGTGCAGCAGTTCCTTGGTGCAGTGCCGCGCATTAATGCGATGAAGAGGTCAGCGTGCATAGAAGGCTCGCGGATGGCCCTAGCCCATGTCAAAACATACTGGGCAGAGATGGATGCCACCACTGTCATGGCGCAGGGTTCGGCCATAGGCCGAGTGGCTGCCGAGCACTATTTTGAAGAAGTTCTCGAAGGCGCTCGTTCGATAGAGGCCCAGTGCTCGAAGAATATTATGTTTGAATGACATGTATTCCCATTGTAAAAACAATGTTTTATTAAGTTTATCAAGGCTCTATTTATACTTTTGCCCGAAAGTATTGTGATGCCTCTTGTGCGGCCGTTTATGTATATATATGTATATAACCTGAAAGATTGCAGTCGTCGGCTTCAGCCCCCACGCATATAATGCGGGGGTGTTCGCAGAAGACGCATGTTCACACTTGATCCAATGTCTTGGTCCATTAAGGAGGTGATAGCGCAGCGAACTAGGAAACCGGACTATAATGCTTTAACACTTTCACTTAGCCAGAGGAGTTTGACAGTGGGGCTACTATATAGCCCATGGTGGCTCCGCACTCATCTGAATTCGGGGTGCGTACATGCCTAGCCGGGAAACGACCCTTCGTTAAGGCGGAGGAATCCCGAAGATTCCGGTAGGTCATCAAGTGGTTGACCAGTCTCACGCTACATCATGACAGTCAGTTTTCGGCTTTCTCTACTGAGGTGCTCGTCTGGATGGACCAGGGCACAATCACAGTAGTTCTCCTGGTGCCGCCTTAGCCGATAGAGCGGAACGTAAGGCAGCAAAACTCAGGAGCCAGGCAAACCCAACATTTGACCAAAGACATGATTTGGAGCTGATGCATATAAGGCCAAACTCACAACGCCGAACACTCCCTAAGGTATTCGGTCTTTTATGGTGTAAACCAGACCTAAACAGTGCCCTTTGTAATAAGCCCCTAGTGTCCAGGTACGTGCAATATTCTGACGTGGCCACATGCCAATACGTCAGCATCCTTCTCCATTGTACTGAGAATCCGGGGGATGTGTATCAACAAGAGACCGTAAAAAAGGTTTACGCAGGGTCTTAATCTAAAAAGAATCCTTGGAACGGATCCCTGCTGCACATCTGCGCCTGCGTCTCTGTTGTGTCGTATCCTAGACGGATGTAGCACGATGGTCATCTGTAAAAGAGAGGAACTTAGTTGAAAAGTTGTCATGCAAAAAGGTAGGTTGTACTAACGAAAATATGTATAGTTCAAGATGAGTAAAGTTGAGCCTAATTGTCCCTTGTTTACGCGCGTTCAGCCCCTTGTATTGTAATAGGGGTATAGCCATCAAACCTGTATCGATTACATATAACTACACCGGACTCGTCTAACCGCGTCCGTGGTCTTAACGACCTGTCAGATGCTTCAGTTGGTGAGGCCGTTTAGCGTGCGGCAGCCAAGGCAGCCGCACAGTCTTCCGCGTGCAAGGAGTGCTCAATATTTCCATTTACCATAATGATGCCGTGTGGACCGGGCATCTTAAGCATAAGAGAAGCATAATGCGGTATTGCGTTGAAGCGAGCGAAAGCTTCGCGTCCGAGTAGAGCATGATAGCCACTTTGGAACGGAGCGATGTGGAAGGTTAACTTTTCGATGCGGAAGTTATCGGGAAAGCCGAATATAACTTCTAGTAGCAGGGAGCCCGTGCAATGGGCCTCTGCGCCTGGCTTTACTCCTTTAAAGGTAGTATTGCTATGGCTAATTATTGCTGGGTCTATCCCCATGTTGCATACTGTGTCCTGATATATCAGGTTTAAACTGCTGCCGCCATCCATCAGAACTTGTGTGAAGTGGTATCCGTCAATTATTGGGTCTAGTACCAAGGCAGCCCATCCTGCATGCCAGACACTTGCTGAGTAATCCTGATGGTAAAAAGTGATCGGTTGGGACGACCAGTGGCAGAATTCCGCGGTGATAGGCCCTAGGGCATGTGTCTCTGGGAGTGCCGCTTTGTTTCTCCCCTTTATTATGTGTAACACGTTGACTGTTTTGACTTCTGGTGGGAATTTCTTCTGTTCCCCAGTGCTTTGCTTGCGAGGCTCGCCCTCATCTTCGCTTGGTGTATCCTGCCCCTTATGTTTGGTGTTGAGCTTGCCGGACTGCTTGAAGACCCAACATTCTCTATGGGTATGATTTGCAGGTTTGTCGGGGATACTATGGATCTGACATATTTGGTCCAGAATCTTGGTTAGGCTGGACAGTTCATCTCTGTTGCCTTTGGAGGGCGGCTTTTGTTGACCTAGCCGGGAGCTTCTGAATCCGGCGTTTACCGTCGTGCTCTTTGGGCTGTCTTCTTTCTTCCGGCGCTTGTTTTTGCTACGTCATGATTTCTCGTTTCTGTCCCTGACTTCGGATGTACTTGGGTCGCTGGTGCAGCATCGGGCTAACCAGTTGTCCTCGCCCGCACAAAAGCGGGTCAGGAGGCTTGTTAGTGCTGCCATTGTTCTCGGCTTTCTTGGCCGAGGTGTCTGGCGAGCCATTCATCTCGAACGCTGTGCTTGAAAGCTGCTAAGGCTTTGGCGTCCGGACAGTCTACTATTTGATTCTTCTTAGTGAGGAACCTGTTCCAAAGCTTTCAGGCTGACTCTCCGGGTTGTTGAGTTATATGACTTAGATCGTGTGCATCCGGTGGTCGGACATAGGTCCCTTGAAAATTTGCCCGAAAGGCGTCTTCGAGCTCTTCCCAGTTTGGAATGGAGTTTTCGGGGAGGCTTTTAAGCCAGTGCCGAGCTGGCCCTTTGAGCTTGAGGGGTAAGTACTTGATGGCGTGGAGATCGTCTCCTTGAACCATGTGGATATGGGGGATATAGTCCTCAATCCAGACCCCAGGGTCTGTTGTTCCGTCGTATGCCTCTATGTTTACGGGTTTGAATCCCTCTGGAAATTCATGGTCCAGCACCTCATCGGTGAAACATAGGGGGTGTGCGGCACCCCTGTATTTGGGTGTACCGTGGTGTTCGGATGTTTGTTGTGTTGTATTTTATACTGGAGCACGCTTGCGTGGCCTGTATATGGATCTGGTTGCGCCGTCCTTTTGATGCGAGCCCTCGCGTGGATCGCGTACTGGCTTATGTGCGGCGCCGTTTGCCGCTCTGCATTGGCCACGAGGTCGTCTATCCGACCGGATGGCCATCTTGTTTTCTACTTGCGGGGGATCTAAGGCCTCCTCGTCGAATTCGGGTAGCAACTTTCGCTTTGGGTAGCTCTTGCTGTGGCGATTACCGCCGTACTTTTCTGTAGTGTTGTGTACTTCACTCCATCTGATTCTGAGTGTGCCTTGTGCAGCTCTAAGCCTTTGCTTCTGCTTTTTCAGGCTCCTTGCTGTGGCAACAAGCCTTTGATGGGCATTCTGTTGCTCCGGGCGCCTGTCTGGTGTGATGTTGTCTGGACTGTTATCTTTGACGGGGTCGGGTTGTTCGGTTTGATTCTCCGTGTTGCCCTGGTTGGGCGATGGTTCACCCTGCTCTATTGCCGGGTCTATATGACCATTGTATCTGCCGAGGCAGGATTTGGAGCGGCGCTTACGCCGCCGCTTTGACTGCTTCTCGAGGGAACAACCCTTCATTGCGTCCTTCCGTTCCTCGTCGTCGTTTTCTTTGGGTGTGTCCACCATGTATGTATCATATGATGAGGTGGCTGTCCAGTGCCCGGTGGGCAGTGGTTCCTCTTCGCCTCCCACGTCATCGTCCATACTGTCGATGTCTTCGGAGTCAAAGTCGAGCATGTTGGTTAAGTTGTCGATAGTGGCTACTAAATGGGTGGTGGGTGGGCGGCGAATTTCTTCGTCATCCGCATCCCAGTCCTGCCGAACATAGTTCGGCCAGGACTCTCCTGACAAGGAGAGAGACCTTAACGAGTTCAGTATGTCGCTGAAGGGTGAGTGCTGAAAGATATCCACGGAGGTAAACTCCATGGTCGGCGCCCAATCGGATTTGATAGGAACGGGCGCAGGCGGTTCGGAGTCCGTGGCCGGGGAGGAATCCGGTAATTCGGCATCACGACTCTTGTGAAGGGTAAGGTCGATACTTGGCTCGATCACCGATGAGAGTGCGGCCTCCGTGGCGGGGTCTATCCACCCATCCATGGAAGGCGCAGTTGGCTCCGAATTGAGGGTCGGAGCGGTTGCCGGCGCGATCTCCTGGACACTGTCTGATGGTAGAGCTAAATCATGCTCATCGTGGCCGTGTGGCGCACTAGGCACGGGCTCGAATCCGTCGAAGATCAAGTCTCCGCGGATATCAGCCGTATAGTTTAAGCTTCCAAACCTGACCTGATGGCCAGGGGCGTAACTCTCGATCTACTCCAGATGGCCAAGCGAGTTGGCCCATTGTGCGAAGCCACCGAATACAAAGATCTGTCCGGGGAGAAAAGTCTCACCCTGGACAGCATCGCCATCGATGATCGAAGGAGCCATCAAACCTAACGGCAACGACACAGAGGAACTCTCAATGAAAGTACCAATGACGGTGTCAAAACTGGCGGATCTCGGGTAGGGGGTCCCGAACAATGCGTCTAAGGCGGATGGTAACAGGAGGCAGGGGACACGATGTTTTACCCAGGTTCGGGCCCTCTTGATGGAGGTAAAACGCTACGTCCTACTTGATTATTCTTGATAATATGAGTAGTACAAGATTTGATCTACCACGAGATCGGAGAGGCTAAACCCTAGAAGCTAGCCTATGGTATGATTGTATGTTGTCCTACGGACTAAAACCCTCCGGTTTATATAGACACCGGAGGGGGCTAGGGTTACACAAGGTCGGTTACAAAGGAGGAGATATACATATTCGTATTGCCTAGCTTGCCTTCCATGCCAAGTAGAGTCCCATCCGGACACGGGACGAAGTCTTCAATCTTGTATCTTCATAGTCCAACAGTCCGGCCAAAGGATATAGTCCGGCTGTCCGGAGACCCCCTAATCCAGGACTCCCTCAACCCCACTCGACATTGGTGGGCATAGATGAAATCTTGTGCACGTCCACCACCAAGTCCTTGCTTCTGGTCATATGATTTGTGGCTCCACTATCGGGCAACCATGATCCCCCACCGGAAGCAAACACCTATAAGAGATCTATGCTTGGTTTTAGGTACCCATTTTGTAATGGGTCCTTTGATGTTAGTAACAAGGGTCTTAGGAACCCAAATAGACCATTCAATGTACTCATAAGGAGAACCAACAAATTTGGCATAAACATGCCCATCACCAGCACGGCATAACACGTAAGAAGGGTTAAAGTCGTCAGCTTCGTTGGAAGGGGTGGCATTGCCCTCCTTGACACCACCACCCTTCACATTGTTCTTCTTCTCCTTAGAAGCACTCTCTCCCTCCTTCGCAAAAGTTTGCTTGAGAGGAGGAGGTCGTTTGGCCTTGTCATTCTTCTTCTTGTTCTTGGACTTGGGTGCAAACCCAATTCCCTCCTTGCCCACAACTTCCTTTTGATTGCTCAAAAGGTTGTTGAGGTTCTTCTCACCTTGTATGCAACACACAAGGCCTTTCTCAAGTTGCTCCTTCAACTTTGCATTCTCCTCCACAAGATGCACATGCTCAGAACACGGGTTAGTATCATTTGCATTATCAATTAAAACCATATGAGGAAATGTGGCTTTCTCCTTGGTTAGCTTCACTTGGAGTTGATCATGAGACTCTTTGAGGCTAGCATGAGCACCCTTCAAGGCCTTGTGAGCCTTGTCAAGTATATAAAACTCCTCCTTGAGTCTAGCAAGATCAACCCAAGGTTTGGCCTTCTCGGAATTGAGCACATGAGATACAACAAGAGCATGATCAAGATTTTTCTTTAATTTAGCATGATCATCATTGTGTGACTCCTCAAGAGCCACATGATGACCACGCTCTTCCTCAAGCACATTAGAGAGATCCGATATCTCATCAGCATAGTCACGACTATGCCCCTCCATCTTAGAGATGGTTTATTCATGAGCCTCGATCATGTCATTGGCTTCACCAAGTTGTTCCAACAGAGCAACGAAGTGCTTCTTGGGGTTTGCCCTTGAGCTTACTCATAAAATACTCAAATTCATTTTCTTCCTCCTTCGACCCCTCACTTTCATCAATGCAATCCATCAAGGAAGGATTAGTAGTGATGGTAGTTTTGATGTTGGGAGTTACCTTGTTGGTGGATTTGGCCATGAGGCACTTGGTGGTGATGTTCTCATTGGGTGAGTCGAAGAGGGACACCCGTGGAGTTGTTGCAATGGCAACGGAGGCCATGGCAACCATCTCACCATCATCATCATCATCCTCATTGTACTCTTCTTGTGTCACCAACCCCTTGGGAGGAGTCTTCTTGGTGAAGTTGTTCTTGTTGGGGAAAGACTTGGACTTGTCTTTTCAGATAAGCTTGCCACCATTGTATTCCCTCTTCTCGTATGGGAACTCTGGAACAAAATGGCTCACATTGCCACAGTTATAGCATGTCCTCACATGTTGCTTGACCTTGGCGCCACTTGAGTTGTTCTTGTTGAAGTTGGGCCTTGAGTTCTTCTTGCTCCAAAATTGTCGTGAAGCAAGAGCCATGTGCTCATGATAAGCATACTTGGTATCTTTGGGGCAACACTCCTCTTCTTCCTCTTCACCCTCTTCATCCACACTAGCCTTGTCCTACAAAGAATGGCTGGGTTTCTTTGCTCGTTGCGAACGCAACACTGCATTGTCGGCGGTCTTGTGCAAGATCCTCATTGGCACAAACTCATCCAACACTTAACTTGAGGACAAGGTGTGAAAGTCCGGCCTTTGACGGATGATGGAGGACATGGCCTTATGGTAAGGCATCATGGCCTTGAGAAACTTGCGCTTGATCCAATTGTCATATGTATCCTTACTCCCATGATCTTGGAGTGAGACCGCGAGAGTGGTTAATCGTCGGTAAAGCTCACGAGGTTCTTCATCTTCATTCATTGCAAACTCATCGGCTTCATCTTGCACCACTTCATAGTTGGAGTGTTGAATGCTTGCGCTTCCCTTGTAAATGGAAACAACATGTTGCCATGCTTCCTTGGCCACGGTGAAAGGTTGAAGATGCACAATATCTTTGGGTGGAATTGCATCTTGGATAATGAAGAGAGCGGACTTGTTGAATTGATGATCCGCGGCTTCTCTAGGGGTGAAGTTGCTTGGGTCATGCGGGTAGAAACCTTTCTCAATAATTATCCAAAGATTAGTAGAACTATGATTTAAATGACGTTTAAAACGGTAGACCCAAGAGGCAAAATCCTCATTTCCACTTCTAACACTAGTCAAAGGAACTCTCTCACTAGTAGCTTCCCCCTTGTCGGAGTTAGCATCTGTCACCTTGTTAGTGGGATTGACCACTTCCAACAGTGCGGTGGATAATTTAAGTCCATCAAGAAACTCCTTAAACATGCCTTTGACCTCGGTCGTCATGTAGGTTTTCAATGTGTCTAAAGCCGCATTGAATTCCTCTCGAGAGACCGAGGATTCCGCATCAGCCGTAGACGAGGACGGATTCACACCGGGGTGCTCCTCCCCACCATCTACGGTGTCAACCATACTCTTCGGACGGCAAAGTCCTTAATAAAGAGACGAGGCTCTGATACCAATTGAAAGGATCGATATAGTTGACTAGAGGGGATGAATAGGCAACTAACAATTTTTAGCTATCGTTTACCAAATTAAACTTTGCATCAAAGTAGGTTGTCTAGATATGCAACTAGGTGAGCAACCTATATGATGCAACAACAACAAACACACAAGCAAGCAAGGCATACACGACAATATAAGCTTGCACAAGTAAAGGTAAGAGATAACCAAGAGTGGAGCTGGTGGATACGAGGGTGTGTTACCGAAGTTTCTTCCCTTTGAGAGGAAGTACGTCTCCGTTGGAGCGGTGTGGAGGCACAATGCTCCCCAAGAAGCCACTAGGGCCACCGTATTCTCCTCACGCTCTCACACAATGCGACATGCCGTGATTCCACTATTGGTGCCCTTGGAGGCGGTGACCGAATCTTTACAAGCAAGGTTGGGGCAATCTCCACAACTTAATTGGAGGCTCCCAATGACACCATGAAGCTTCACCACAATGGAATATGGCTCCGCGGTGACCTCAACCATCTAGGGTGCTCAAACACCTAAGAGTAACAAGATCCGCAAGGGATTAGTGGGGGGAATCAAATTTCTCTTGGTGGAAGTGTAGATCGGGGCCTTCTAAACCAATCCCTAGAAAATCAACAAGGTTGCTAGGCTAGGGAGAGAGATCGGGAAAAAATGGAGCTTTGAGCAACAATGGAGCTTTCAGCAACAATGGAGCTTAGGGAGGGAAGAGATGGTCAACTTGGGGAAGAAGACCCCCCCTTATATAGTGGGAGGAAAGATCCAACCATTACCCACTTATTCAGCCCGCGACATGTGGTACTACCGCACATACGCACGGTACTACCGCAAGTATGTGCGGTACTACTGCTAGGTAGTGTGGTACTACCACTCGCGTGGTAGGGGCCAGATGAGGCCACGTTGCATATAGCAACGAGCGGTAGAACCGTTAGAGCAGTACTACCACGCGCCCTTGCGGTACTATCGCAAGGCAGGGTTCAATTTGGGCTGGGAAGGCATGGACTAATAAAATTACATCCGTGGATACTTCCGCTGATTTCGGTCTGTGCAAAAATCCGGCATAGTACTACCGTTCACACGGAGCGGTACTACCGCGTAGGGTGCGGAAGTAAAAAATTACTTCCGCCCCTACTTCTGTGCATGCCAGCGTTCTGGGCTAGAGGCCATGGTACTACCGCTCGCTAGGAGCGGTACTACCGTGGGCCGCTGCGGTACTACTGCTCCCTTGAGCAGTACTACCGCACGCCCCAGAACAATAGCACTTGGAGGCCTTCATCTTTGCAAAGACAAGGGAAAACACCCAGTGCTCCAATGAAGTGTAGGAAAGGTGGTGCAAAGGAACATATGTGTACGTGTTGATTCCTCTCTAACCTTTCTGATGCGGACCCCCTCTTAATAGTATGCCTTTCCTACGACTCAAATCCACCGAAAAGAAACATAGAGAAACACCGTCTTTGATAGGCACCGAATGGTCTTTACCTAGACATGAGATATCTAAAATGCTCAATGCACACGATTAGTGCACAAATGCATTGTCATCAATCACCAAAACCACATAGGGAGAAATATGCCCTTACACAAGGACAAGAGGATGTGGAAGCCCTTTAAAATGCTAAAGACAAGGATTAGCAAAAGCTCAAGACTCTACATTTTTGTTTAAATGATCCAAGATCACATTGAGTCCATAGCGAAGCCAATACTATTAAAAGGGGATGAGGTGTGGCTTAATGGTTTACTTGCTGAAACTGCTTTGTTATATTGCTGCAAAACCCTCAATCACTTTCTCTATCCAAATATGTCCAAACCCTATTCCCAAACTCGTCTCCACCGATATTTCCCATCCGGAGCCACCGAGTTCTATTTGACATAGCCATAGCAAAAACCCTAAGGATTCGGTCACACCGATACGGATCTCGGTCTCACCGCGATGGCCTTTCCAGTGCTCTATGACTTGTTGCAATCCACTTCGGTCTCACCGAGATGTTGTAATCAGTCCCACCAAGTTGGCTTGACTAATTCTCCGTTTCTCATTGCATTCACTCTGGTCCAAACGAGATGATGCAGTCGGTGCCATCGAGATGAACTTTTCCCTAAGCCCTAGCACATTGGTCCCACCGAGATTCCTAACATTAATATTTTTGTACAGATCTGTGCTATCGAGTTTACTAATCGGCACCACCGAGATGGACCAAAAGTGTGTAATGGTTAGATTTTGTGTGGAGGCTATATATACCCTCCACCCCCTTCTTCTCATAGGAGAGAAAGCCAACGGAATGTGCCTACCCTTCCACTATTCATTTTCTGAGAAAGAACCACCTACTCATGTGTTGAGATCAAGATATTCCGTTCCTACCATTTGAACCTTGATTCCTAGCCTTCCCAAGTTGCTTTCCACTCAAATCATCCTTCCACCATAGCCAAATTTGTGAGAGAGAGTTGAGTGTTGGGGAGACTATCATTTGAAGCACAAGAGCAAGGAGTTCATCATCAACACACCATCTATTACCTTTTGGAGAGTGGTGTCTCCTAGATTGGTTAGGTGTCGCTTGGGAGCCTCTAACATGATGTGGAGTTGAACCAAGAAGTTTGTAAGGGCAAGGAGATCGCCTAGTTCGTGAAGATCTACCCGAGTTAGGCAAGTCCTTCATGGGCGATGGCCATGGTGGGATATATGAGGTTGCTTCCTCGGTCCTTCGTGGGTGGAGCCCTCTGTGGACTCGCGCAACCATTACCCTTCGTGGGTTGAAGTCTCCATCAACATGGACGTACGATAGCACCAACTATCGGAACCACGCCAAAAACTCTATGCGTCTCCATTGCGTTTGCACACTCCAATCCTATCCCTTTACATTCTTGCAAGTTGCATGTGTTACTCTTTCTGCTGCCTATACTCTTTTCATGCTTGCTTGAGATGTATTGAATGCCATTTAACATGTGCTAAAACTCCACCTTAACTTGAAGAAACTAAAAACTGTCACTTTTACTTGTTAAGGGTCTAATCACCCCCCTCTAGACCCATCTTCTCGATCCTTTCACATGACCTCTCCAAATCCACTTTTATCACTACTCCAATAATATTCAACACCGTAAAAAATAGTAGGGTCATTACTACCTAGAGTTGACACTATTCCAAACCCACTTTCATCATTGTAATCATCATAAATATGAGGCATGCTATCATCATAATAAATTTGCTCATCAAAAGTAGGTGGGCTGAAAAGACTATTTTCATCAAACATAGCATCCCCAAGCTTATGACTTTGCATGTCATTAGCATCATGGATATTCAAAGAATTCCTACTAGAAATGTTGCAATCATGTTTATCATTCAAGGAACTCACACCAAACATTGTGTTAAATTCTTCTCTAAACACTTCATAGCAATTATCGGAATCCATATTTTCAAGAAAGACTTCATAAAGATAAATAATTTCGTGCAACTTCACTTCCATTTTTTAGTTTTCTTTTATAAATCAAACTAGTGGAAAATAAGAAAATGAAATATTCAATTGCAAGATCTAAAGATATACCTTCAAGCACTCATGTCCCCGACAACGTCGCTAGAAATAGCTTGATGTCTACTATGCAACTTTATTCTTGTAGACTCAGTTGGGCCTCCAAGCATACAGTTCTGTAGGACAACAACAAATTTCCCTCAGGTGGATGACCTATGGTTTATCAATCCATGGGAGGTGTAGGAAGAAGTTGGTCTCTCTCAAACAACCTTGCAAACATATACAAGAAATCTCTTGTATCCCCAACACACCCAATATAATGGAAAATTGTATAGGTGCACTAGTTCAGTGAAGAGATGGTGATACAAGTGCAGTATGGATAGTATAAATAGCTTTTTATAATCTAATAAATAAAAGCAACAAGGTAGCAAGTAGCAATTAGTGAGCAAAATAGCATATTAATGCTTATAAACAAGGCCTAGGGTTCATACTTTCACTAGTGCAATCTCTCAACAGTGCTAACATAATTGAATCATATAACCCTCCCTCAATGTGCGATAAAGAATCACTCCAAAGTTCCTACCGAAGGAAGTAGGATGAAAATGTGTATCAGCCCTTGTGCCTAGATTACCCCAGTGTCACCACGGGAATCCGCAAGTTGATTGCCCAAACATATATCAGGTGACTCAGTAGAATACCCCATTGTCACCACGGGTATCTACATGCAAGACATACATCAAGTGATCTCAAATCCGAAATATTCTATCTCATAACAATGAAACCTCATAGAACAAGACTCAATTCATCACAACCAAGATAGAGAGGGATGAACACCATATGATTCCACTATATTAACAAAGCTCATGGTACATCAAGATCGTGCCCTATCAAGATCACGGGAGAGAGAGAGAGAGATGAAACACATAGCTACTTGTACATACCTTCAACCCCGGTGGTGAACTACTCCCTCCTCATCATGGAGACCACTGGGCTGATGAAGATGGACTCTAGTGATGGTTTCCCCCTCCGACAGGGTGCCGGAGAAGGCCTACAGATGAGATCGCTTTGGAACAGAGGCTAGCGGTGTGGCATAAAAGTTCTAGGTTTCTTTATGGGGTTTCTCAATTTATAAGAATTTTTCAGCGTTGGAATCATGCCAATCGGAGTTACGAGGGGCCTAGAAGCTCAAACAACACTACCCACCCCCTAGGGCACACCGTGCGATATTCTAGCCTCCTCATGGGTCTGCTAGTCCTTCCTGGAAGCTTTAGGGGTCTCTTATGTTCCAAGAAAATCACCATGATTTTTTATTGCGTTTGGACTTCATTTGGTATGCTTTTTCTATGAAACATGGAAATAGGCTAAGAAAACAGGAACTGGCACTGGGCACTAAGTTAATAGGTTAGTCCATAAAATCATATAAGAGTGCACCAAAACAATGTAAAATCATTGTAAACATGGCATTAATTCTTCATAAATTTTAGATACATTGGAGATGTATTGCGCGTCGATTGGGTGCACTTCATTCTCTGGCTTGCTTGATGCAACTATATCCTTTGGCACATCCTTGTTTGCTTGTACCTTGGCCGCTAGGGCTGTGGCTCGCTCCTTCTTTAGTGGGGGAAGCGACTTGCAACCATTTACCATGATTATGTCCTTTGGTCCATCCGTCTGGAGCGTAAGATGGCCGTAGCGTGGGAGGATATGAAAATAAGCAAAGGTCGGTCGCCCGAGGAGTGCATGACAACAGATGTGAAAGGGTGATATCTCAAAGATTAAGGCCTCCCTTCGAAAGTTCTCGGGCGTGCCGAATACTATGACTAGCGTAATACTTGTCATACTTCGGGTCCACACCCCTGGCGTAAAGCCTTTGATCGCGACGTTGCTTGGCCTTACCCTTGCCAGGTTGTTATGCATTTCCCCGATGGTATCGGCATATAGCAGGTTAAAGCTATTGCTGTAGTCCATCAGGACACATGTTAAGTGAAAATCGTCCACAATGGGATTAACTATTAATGCGGTCGCAAATCCATGGTGGAGATCCTCTGAGCTCTTCTGTAGATCATGTATGATCGGAAACTCTGACCACCTGTTGTAGTAGGATGGTTTTGACCTGTCACCGTCCATGTGGTGCGGTGCACGCAATTTTTCTCGTTGAATAAACATAGGATATATCACGTTGACATCCTTGACCTCACGAGGGAATTGCTTTTGGCCACTAGTGCTTGGCCCAGGATGGCCTCCGTTCTTGTTACGAGTCTAACTTTTGCGCTGGTTCTCGGCCACTATCTTGCCAGCTTGCTTGATCACCCAGTAGTTCCAGTTGGAATGTGTAGCCGGCTTGTCGGGAGTACCATGAATGGAACATGGCCTATCTAGGATTTGGTCCAATGTTGAAGGGCCATCCTTATACCCTTCAAGAGGTTTTTGCTTTCTACATTGGCATTGCTTGGCAAATCCCGCATTAACTGCTCCATCCTTGGCATCACTATTATTACCTCTGTCTGTACTATACCCAGGCCTGACGTTTCCATCGCATGCCTCGAAGGCACCTGGATTGCCATTGTGATTAATTCCACATGCGAGCCAACTGTCCTCTCGTGCACAAAATCTGGTCATCAATTGAGTGAGGGCATCCATTGACCGGGGCCTCTCTTATCTGAGCTCTCTAGCGAGTTGTTCGTCATGGATGTTGTTCTTAAATGCGGCAATGGCCTCTTTGTTAGGGCAGTCCACTATTTGATTTTTCTTAGTTAAGAAGCGGTTCTAGAATTGCCTGGTAGCCTCCCTTAGCCTTTGCACGATATGACCAAGGTCATCAGAATCTGGCGGGTGGGGGTAGATCCCTTGGAACTTGGCTCAAAAAGTGTCTTTGACGTCTTCCCAACTTCCAACCGAGTCTCGGGCAGGCTATTAAGCCAATGTCGGCCTAGTTCCTTGATCTTTAAAGGAAAGTACTTGATGGCCTGAAGTTCATCGCCTTGGGCCATATCAATGTGCGTGAGGAAGTCTTCGAGCCATACTCCTGGGTCCATAGTCCCATCGTATGGCTCAATATTGATGGATTTAAACCCATCCAGGAACGGATGCCGCATCACCTCATTGGTGAAACACCTAGGGTGAGCTGCTCCTCGGGTCAGAGATGCGGTGTGTCGGACATCCAATGTCGTTACTGCCTAATTATGTGTGTAATCACAGGTTTGACCATACTTGGATAGCCAAGCCAGGTATCCCACTTGTACAGTAGGTGGATTATCTTGGAACCTATAAATCGAACCCAATGGAGCGGCTAGCCTCTCCCATGGATCGTAAGCATTCCGCAGTTGGATAGGTTCCTTGCCATGACGGCGTAGTTCCTCTAGAGGGCTATGTGTGGGGACCCCGACTCATAAGTCAAGATCACCGAATGCACGTGTACAGTGATCCCAGAGATCAATGCTCACTGAACACACAGAAGCTGAATAACAAGAGTCTTACATCCATACATATCGTCTTACACAAATTATGACCATTATGGTCAAGTCTTACAAAGATAAAGCCTTAAGGGCTGAACATCAAATGAAACATAAGCAGCGGAAATCTTTGTCGATAAGTAGAACCCATGCCATCTGCCTTAACCCTACAGGCATTCTGACTGGGAAACGTCCTAGTTCGCATGTTCGTCTTCAAAGAACTCTTCTTCGAACTCGTGTTCTTCCATGCCTGGCCAATTAAATAACCAGTGGCAAGCCAATGAGTACTTTGAATGTACTCGCAAGCAACCCATGTTTTGGTTCAAGGTACAATAATGCATGATATAGGTAAATTTTTGCGGAAAGCTAGTTTTGAGTGCAATGACATGTTCAACAACTTGTAAGACATGCATCAGGAGAATTCAATTAACCATGAGGACAGGTTACAGATATCAACATAAATAGAGTGGGCATCAACCCACATCAATCATGTCAAGTCCTTGACTTGACCCAAGTAGTTCTTCCCACTTATTCGAACACTCCCACTGGTTTGAAAACACGTGGACGTAGTTTAACCAGCACCGCCCAACTGTCCTTAACCGTGGACACGGCTATTCGAATAGTTTTACACTCTCCAGAGGTTGCACACTTTACCCACAAGATCCAGGGAACTTCCGTGTCATCCACGACCCGCGGTACCTCAAGTACCCGGGGTAAGCACCCAATCACTATCTTTCCCTAGACGACACTAACATGGAGTCCACTTGATTGGTAGTAACCCCCGTGCCGAACATTTCACAACTTAAAATTATGGAGCCTCGCTCCCATATTCATCACATACCACAGGCACGGGGTACCAACGGTGTGTCCAGTGCCCCATAAAAATGTTCTTGGCCGCCCAACCTGGCACGACCCCGTCCCGAGAGAGAGCACCAACTCTCCCCCGTCACTAGTAATGTGGGCTCCAAGCTAGTATTGGCCTAGGTAATCAATAATGCCCTTTCCCATATAAGGGTAGAGTGGTTGCGCATGTAAGGTTGGGACAGTCGACAAATCTTAAATCTAATCCATTTTCAAAAACAACACACACACACTTGCCTCGGTACACCACTTCGTCATCAAGTGCTTACCCATCTCATTGTCTCCCTCGGGCATAAGTGGCACCCGACGGGTTTTTCGAAGAGTCTTTTGAAAGTACTTGTCTCCATCACCATGCATATTCCCGTCCCTTTTTGCGTAGCACTACTTTAGCATCCTACCTATTCCCACCGGCATAACCCTCATAAGGAGGTAGGGTCATGCACAATGCAAGTATCAATAAGGAGGAAATGAAGGCAACCCACCAAAGTGGCTACCCTCTCATCATGATTCCGATGCAACAATAATAAAGTGCTATATGAAATGCATAAAAAGGGTTTCATAGACATGGTCAAAGGGCTGCTTGCCTAGCTCAACAAAGTCTTCTGGGTCTTCAAAGTCTTCTGGTCCAACTCCTTCGTCAGCAACGCAATCTATCGTCGCAAAATAATAACGAGAAAAATAAGGCAATAATAAAACAGAAAAACCAAAGTGCTCAGAAAAATGTCAACTTATTTTTGTTAAATACTAGGTTGAAACTAAGAAGGGGAAAATTCCTATTTTTGGATTTGGAGTTATATAAGAGGGGATATGGATTTCCAAACAGAGATTAAACTGCTCAAATTTGAATTTAAATTTGAACAGTACATAAAAGTTGGTTGGATTTGAATGAAAGTTGCACCATTAAATAGGTGGGATTTTTACAAGATTTTAAGAACTGGAATTGTTGCATTTGGATTAATATTTAATCCTGTGGAATTTTGCAAGTATCCAGAAAAAGAAAAAGGGGAAGGAGCACTGTGCCTGCTGGGCCAGAACAGCCGCAGCGCAGCAGGCCTAGCCAGGGAGTGGCCCAGCGCACTGGTGCACGCGCGCGCGCCAGGTTTAAACCTGACGGGCGGGGCCCGGGCGTTAGCGAGAGAGGGGGGGCGATGGAGGGGAGAGGCTAACAGGCGGGGCCCGCCTGTCATCCCTAACCCCGAGTCCAGGCGGCTGGCGAGCTCACCGGCGACGATGCAGGGCACGACGAGGTCGGGCGAGGGCACAACTGGGCTCAGCATCGTGTCACCGTTCGGGTGGGGTGGTGGACGTCACCAGAGTTGCCTGGATCGCCGGCGACGAGGTCTCGCGGCGGAGAGGCTTCGGGTGGTGGTTGTTCCGGTCGACTCCGGCTGCAAACGAGGCGGGGGAGAGAGGGGAAATGATCAGTGGGAGGAGGCGGTTTCAGATCTGGGCAGAGGAGGAGCAGGGGAGGCCTGTACCTCGCGGACTCCGGCGAGCCGAAGCGGCGGAGCTCGAGCTCGATCTCGAGCTCGGGTGGCTCTGGAGAGGAACTGGGGGGGTGCAGGGGGAGGTTCCGGTGGTGCAGAGAGCGAGTGGTGAGGAAAGAAGGGCTCGGGGAGGCCCTTAAATAGGCGAACGGCGAGGTCCCGTAGACCCGTGCGCCGGCGAGGTCCTACTCATTGCCACACGGCTTGGGAGGAGCTGGCGCCGTGTTTGGGGTGTTCCTGGGTGTGGACTACGTCAGGCGAGATAGAGAGAGGGAGTGGGGAGAGGTCAGAGACGCGCGCGTGTGAGCCGCGCCATTGGCACGCTCGGGCAGCCTCTGTTTGCTAGCGCGGAGGCGCGGGGAGGAGGAGAGAGGAGGGGGACAGCACCATGGCGTGTTCCAGACATCAAGGCGCATCGTCGGGCGCGCTGGGGAGGCCCGAGGTGGCCGGAGGTGGTTGGAAGGGGGCGGCTACAGTGCGGGAGCGCACTGTAGCGCGCTCCAAAGTGCCCAAATGGCATGCCAAGCCATTTTCTATGCTTGTGGGTGCGCCCTTGCATGTCCAGTAGTGTTTGGGGGTGCTAGGGAAGGGATCTTGGCGTTGGATGCTTTGGATGGCCAGTGGGTGAAGAGAGAGGAAGGAGAAGAGTGGAAATGGGGCTGTCCAGAGAGAGAAAGTGGGGGTTTCACCCCCAAATAATTGATCTGAGGACTTGCCATTGCTACTAGAGGTATAAGGTGACTAGATTAAGCTCTGGTAAAAAGTTGAGCTCATGAAGAATAGTGGAAGGGGTCAAAACAGTGGTTTTTGTAAAATGGTAGAAGGTGTTTGATAAGGGTTTTGGCAAGCAAATGATTTCCAATTGCCATGATACTCCACAGGGTGAAATGACACATATAATTAGGGCCTTCCACCAATTTGGAGCTTATTTGGGCAAAGTTGCCAATGCAACTTTTGTAAACCCTAGAAATGAGCAGAAATGCACTTGTGTAGATCTAGTTGAGCAAATCACTTCTCCTTGATGCACCACTTGGTGTAGTGGCCTCATTTGGTCATATGAACATGCTCACAAAAGTTGGGGTCAAGGAGAGAAAGTTGGTAGTTCAAACTTGTTCAAATTTGATTCTGGTCAGAGAGGGGTTTGGGGCATTTTGGTGAGCCAAAATGGCTTTAATTGACATGAGGCTTTGCAAGGTGATCACAATATGCATTTGTGACTTGCTGGATTTTTCTTGGATTCTTATGGAAATATGTCCTGTAGAAATATTTCAAATCCTTGAAATGGGCAGAAATGGTTTTGGGAGGTTTTGTCCAATATTTTGAACATGACCATGTGTTTAAACTCATATATATGGAAAATATATGTCCACTGAGTTTCCCTAAATTTTCTCAAATATTTTTGAAACATTAAAATAATTTTAACCTATTAAAGACCATTTCTGGCCTTAAGAAAAATCCTTTAAATAAAATAGGAAAATAACTTTTAAAATTATATTTTCGGGGTTTATGGGAATCCTATATCTAATAGGTTTCAAATATACCTTTTGAAATATTTTTCATACCCCAAATCAGGTACTTGCAGTGCAAACCTCAATCCAGGGGTTTTTGGAAAACTAATTTTTGAAAATACCATTTGGCCAAATTATTTTTGTAAGAAAATACTATATTGTACTATACACATGGCATGATCATTGGGCAGAAGTTTGGGGCAAGGAGATGAAGTATAGGAGGTGAAGTTGTTGACTTTGCAGAGCACTTGAAAATCACAGAGAGAAAACCAACTTCAAAATAAAAGCCAAATAAATGCAAAAGTTTTTGTTGGTCCAAATTTTCATGCTTTATTAATGCAAATGAAGAGTTACAAAATGCAGGGTGTGAAAGACCTACCCCCCTTACAAGAATCTCGTCCCCGAGATTCCTAAACTAGGCTTTGAAGAGATACGGAAACTCGGATCTAAGGTAGTCTTCACGTTCCCAGGTTGCTTCTGCTTCAGCATGGTTGCTCCACTGGAGCTTGAAGTACTTGATAGTGCGGCTTCGAGTGCATCGCTCAGCCTCATCCAAAATGCAGATGGGCCTCTCACGGTAAGTCAAATCAGGCTGAAGGTCAATGGCTTGACGATCAACGTCCTTGTAAAGATTAGGCTTGCTCGAGACTTGGAGACACTTCCGGAGTTGTGACACGTGGAATACGTTGTGCACATCGGATAGTTCAGGTGGCAGTTCCAACTGGTAAGCCACTTCTCCACGTCGTGCGGTGATCTCGAAGGGGCCGATAAATCTTGGTGCGAGTTTTCCCTTAACGTGGAAACGCTTGGTTCCCTTAAGAGGAGTTACTCGCAGGTATACATGGTCTCCGAGTTGGAAGTCTACTTATCGGTGATGAGTGTCAGCATAGCTCTTCTGTCTGGACTTAGCGGTCTTCAGTTGTTCTCTGACTAGCTGAACTTGCTCTTCTGCTTCACAGAGGATTTCAGGCCCAAATACTAATCCTTCTCCGGTTTCTGACCAATTGAGGGGTGTGCGGCACTTCCGACCATACAATACCTCAAATGGTTCCATCTGGAGGCTTGACTGATAACTGTTGTTGTAGGAGAACTCGGCAAAAGGGAGGCAATCTTCCCACTTAGCTCCATATGCTAGGACACAGGCTCGGAGCATGTCTTCGAGTATCTGATTCACTCGTTCTGTCTGACCTCCGGTCTGTGGGTGGAAAGCAGAGCTGAAGGACAACTTGGTCCCCATGGCATCTTGGAACTTCTTCCAGAATCTTGAGGTAAACTGGGTTCCTCGATCTGACACAATCTCCTTGGGAACACCATGAAGACTTACGATTCTGTGGATGTATAGAGCCGCTAGCTGGTTGCCATCATAGGTAGTCTTCACAGGAATGAAATGGGCTACTTTAGTCAAATGATCGACAATGACCCAGATGGAGTCATGTCCCTTGTTTGACCTAGGTAGTCCAGTGATGAAATCCATTCCGACTTTATCCCATTTCCACTCGGGAACCTTGAGTGGTTGGAGCAATCCAGCAGGTCGCTGATATTCAGCTTTGACCCTTTGGCATACATCACACTTTGCAACATAGGTGGCAATCTCCCTTTTCATCTCGTGCCACCAAAATCTTTCCTTCAGGTCTTGATACATTTTGGTTCCTCCGGGTGGATGGAATACGGGGTGTCATGAGCTTCTTGCAAGATCAAATTCTTGAGCTCAATCTTGTTGGGTACGCAAATGCAATTCCCAAACCACGCAATTCTTTGCTCATCCTATGAGAATCCTGGGGCCTTGCCTGCCTTGATCTTCCTCTTGATGCCTTCAATACTTTCGTGTCCCTTCTGAGCTTCCTTAATATCATCCATCAAGGTAGGCTTGACTTCAAGGTTGGCTAAGAATCCTGGTGCAACCAGTTCCAACCCGAAGCTTTCAAGTTCTTCATACAAGGCGGGTAGCCTTTCCTTAAGCATAGCATTCAAGGAACAAGCCTTCCTGCTTAATGCATCTGGTACCACATTAGCCTTTCCAGGGTGGTATTGAACACTAAGGTCATAATCCTTGATCAACTCTAGCCACCTTCTCTACCTCATGTTCAATTCCTTCTGGGTGAAAATATACTTCAGACTTTTGTGATCCATGTATATCTCACACCGCTTCCCTAGGAGGTAATGTCGCCATGTTTTCAGGGCATGAACTACAACTGCCAACTCGAGGTCATGAGTAGCATAGTTCTCTTCATGAGGTCATAGTTGCCTTGAGAGGTAAGCTACGACCCTGCCTTCTTGCATCATAACACCTCCCAGTCCGGTTCTTGACGCATCACAATATATTACAAACTCCTTGTGTATATCTGGTGTGGCCAGAACTGGAGCGGTGGTCAATCTCTTCTTCAGCTCCTGGAAGCTTTCTTCACACTTCGGCGTCCATTCAAACTTCTTGTCCTTCTTCAAGAGCTGAGTCATGGGTCGTGCAATGCTTGAGAATCCTTCAACAAACTTGCGGTAATATCCCGCGAGTCCGAGGAAGCTTCTGACTTCCTTCACATTGCTTGGGGATTGCCATTCAGTCACGGCTTCAATCTTAGTGGGATCGACCGACAATCCTTCTTCAGTCAAAACATGACCCAAGAATCCAACTTCGCACAGCCAAAATTCGCACTTGCTGAACTTGGCATACAGTTGGTGTTCTCGAAGCTTGTCTAGGACCATCCTCAAGTGTTGCTCGTGCTCTTCTTCCGTCTTCGAGAAGACAAGAATGTCATCAATGAAGACAACGACAAACTTGTCCAAATATTCCATGAAGACCTTATTCATGAGATACATGAAGTAAGCTGGGGCATTGGTCAATCCAAAGGACATGACCGTGCACTCATACATGCCATATCTGGTTACAAATGCCGTCTTCGGAATATCTTGGGGTCTGATTTTCAGCTGGTAGTACCCAGATCTGAGATCAATCTTGGAGAACACCTTGGCCCCATTGAGTTGATCAAACAGATCTTCAATCTTGGGAAGTGGATACTTGTTTTTGATTGTAACTTCATTGAGGGAGCGGTAGTCAATGCATAAGCGGATGGTACCATCCTTCTTTGCCACAAACAGAACAGGTGATCCCCAAGGGGAGGCACTAGGGCGGATAAATCCCTTCCTCAACTGCTCTTCCAGTTGCTTCTTCAATTCTGCTAACTCTTCCGATCCCATTCTATAAGGCTTCTTATAGATGGGTCCTTCTCCGGGTATGAGTTCGATGATGAACTCAATGTCTCGGTCAGGGGGCATTCCGGTAGCTCATCAGGAAAGACATCGGGGTATTCGCATACTACCGGCACTTGCTCCAATCCAACTTCTGACAGAGAGTTGACTTGGTTGGCTTGAGCAGAGGAGGGGTTGGAGGAAAATTTAACTTCGACTCCTTGGTCATTGGTTACAGTGACAGTCCGGTTGGCACAATCTGGCAAGCCTTGGTGTTTGATGAGCCAATTCATTCCTAAGATCACATCCAAGCCTTGTGATCTTAAGATGATAAGGTCTGCTAGGAAGTCTACCCCATTAATGACAATCCCGACTGCTTTACATCCTATCTTGGCTCTCATCTCTGCTCTGGGGGTTTGTACCACCATAGGGTTATTCAGGGGTGTAGGGGTCATGCCACTTTTTAATGCAAACTTTTGGGTGACAAATGAATGCGTGGCTCCAGAATCAAACAAGACAGTTGCAGGTGTTGAGTTGACAAGGAACATACCCAGCACGACGTTCGGGGTCTTCTTGGGCTTCTTCTATAGTGACATGATTCACACGACCCTTGCCGTTGTTGGGCAGGTTGCGGGGAGCTTGGTTCCTTGGTGGCATTCCACGACCTTGTCCTGGGTTCTGCGCATTGGGGCGCGGGGCGTCGAGCTTCTTGTTGGGGCAATTCTTGGAGTAGTGTCCTGTCTGACCACATCCGAAGCAAGTGACTTGATTGGGGTTGCTGCTCTTGCCGGCATTGTTATTGGGGTTGTTGTAAGCTGGCCGGGGGTTGGAGTACTGCTGAGGTGGATAGTTGGTGCGGGGTGCAGGAGCTCTTGGCTGCTGATAGGTTGGCTTGACCGGGGCTGGCTGCCACGGGCGAGGCTTCTGGTTGCCGGAGCTACCCTTGCTGATCATCTTACGCTTACGGGTATCATCCAAAGCATGTCGCTTGTCCTCAAGCATGAGTGCCTTGTTCACCAGATCAGGAAAGGTCGGGCAGTCACACACAACAAGCAAGTACTGCAGAGTCTGATTAAGGCCTTCCATGAAGCGCTCCCTTTTGGCAGCATCAGTGCTGACATCTTCAGGGGCATACCTTGAGAGAACACTGAACTTCTGCATGTACTCCTTGACAGTGCCACTACCTTGCTTTAGGGCTCCGAACTCACACTTCTTGATGGCCATGATTCCGGAGGGAATGTGGGCCTTGCGGAATTCTGCCTTGAAGTCATTCCAAGTGATGTTTCGCTCAACATGCATGGCCTTGAATCCATCCCACCAAGCTCTAGCAGTTCCCCCGAGACAATGAGCAGCATATGCCACCTTCTCACGGTCCTCAGTGCATCCAACTAGTTCCAGCAGATCCTCAATGGTGCGGACCCAGTCGTCTGCATCCAGGGGTTCAGCAGTCTCGATGAAGGTGGGTGGTGCATGTTTCTTGAACTCCACCAACGTGGAACGTCCATTGCCGTTTCCCGCCGGCTGGCGGTTGACAGCTTGAGCAATCATCTGGAGGGCTGCGGTGTTGGCTTGGCGTTCCTCTCGGAAGGCTTGGAGAAGCTGAGCCATTTCCATGCTTGGAGGTGGTGGCGGTGGTGGAGCTTGTCCTTGGGTTTGGTCCTGACTGGCTCCTTCTCCGGCTTCTTGCTGCTGGGTAGAGGTACCAGTACGAGTTACAACAGGCATCCTGTTGGAGCGGTCAAGGTCTCATGATTAGGAAAGATGAGGAAAGCAATATAGATGGGACGCCTAGTAAGGGGGTTGGTATGACACTAATTGTTTTCATGCAAGGGCCAAAAGGCCAAACACATTCATTAAAATCCAAATGGGTGATGTAGTCGCTTACAAGTTCCCAAAGGAAAGTACGACGTCCATCAAACACATCAAAAGCAATCACAATACTACATGGTTTCATATGAACCATTACAAGGACTCGACTTCGCATAGGGGTACACGACCTATCCTACCGTAGGGGTTACTAATGGGCATATCCGGGTTGCGAATGATGCCTAAGTGGTGGAATGCTCGGTCGCGTAGTCTAGCTCTTCTAGGTCTTCCTCCTCGTCATCGGTGGCCTCACTTCCCTCTTCACTTGAAGGGGTGGGGGAGGGGAGGAGCTCAACACGGCGTTGCTTTGCCGGTGGTGCAAAGAGCTTGCGGTATTCCTTTGCACTCATGCGGTGTTGCTGTGGTGGTTCTCCATCCTTTGGGGGTCTTCCGCCTCTGTATGCGATTGCGGGTTGTCCAGGGGGAGCACCTTCCTTCTTGATCCTATCCGTCTTCCCTTTTGCTTGAAGAAGAAGTGCCTTGGTCTCATGAAGTTCCTTTCGGAGTTCCATTGATTCAGAGGCCAAGTGTTGTGCCAAACTATCGGCACAAAGGCTGAAGTAGGTCTGGAATCGGAGTGGAAGTCCTTCTTCTAATGGTGGAGCTGGTGCACTGCTCTCATCCTCACCTTCCTTCCGATAAGGCAAGAAACGGGTTGCCAACTCGTCTGCCATCTCTGGAAGAAGGTCTCGGAGGCGGGTGAGTGCCTTGAGGGTTGCCGTCTCGACGGCAAGGACTAGTGTTGCCATCTGGGGTCCCTCGAAAAACCAGCTTGTTGGAGAGTCATTGGCCTTCACGATCACTTCCACATGATACTCCGTCTCGGTGTCATTGATCCAATGCTCATGGTAGGTGAAAATGGGGGCTCGGTGGTACTGGCATTTCTGGAGGCTATCCTCGAGAAGCACGGGAAATCCTGTGGTCAGGAAGTCTTCAGGTATGGCAGCCATCTACAAAGGTTGAATGGGAGAGGTCAATAAGGGTAATATATCTTGGGTTGGGTAAGCTTTAGAAAAGAAGAGAAGTTTAGATGGTCTCAAGCTAACTAACGCCCATGCTAACTAAGGCTTCCTACAGTCAGGATGGCTCTGATACCAGCTCTGTGGGGACCCCGACTCATAAGTCGAGATCACCGAATGCACGTGTACAGTGATCCCAGAGATCAATGCTCACTGAACACACAGAAGCTGAATAACAAGAGTCTTACATCCATACATACCATCTTACACAAATTATGACCATTATGGTCAAGTCTTACAAAGATAAAGCCTTAAGGGTTGAACATCAAATGAAACATAAGCAGCGGAAATCTTTGTCGATAAGTAGAACCCATGCCATCTGCCTTAACCCTACAGGCATTCTGACTGGAAACGTCCTAGTTCGCATGTTCGTCTTCAAAGAACTCTTCTTCGAACTCCTGTTCTTCCATGCCTGGCCAATTAAATAACCAGTGGCCAGCCAATGAGTACTTTGAATGTACTCGCAAGCAACCCATGTTTTGGTTCAAGGTACAATAATGCATGATATAGGTAAATTTTTGCGGAAAGCTAGTTTTGAGTGCAATGACATGTTCAACAACTTGTAAGACATGCATCAGGAGAATTCAATTAACCATGAGGACAGGTTACAGATATCAACATAAATAGAGTGGGCATCAACCCACATCAATCATGTCAAGTCCTTGACTTGACCCAAGTAGTTCTTCCCACTTATCCGAACACTCACACTGGTTTGAAAACATGTGGACGTAGTTTAAGCAGCACTGCCCAACTGTCCTTGGCCGTGGACACGGTTATTCGAATAGTTTTACACTCTGCAGAGGTTGCACACTTTACCCACAAGATCTAGGGAACTTCCGTGTCATCCACGACCCGCGGTACCTCAAGTACCCGGGGTAAGCACCCGATCACTATCTTTCCCTAGACGACACTAACATGGAGTCCACTCGATTGGTAGTAACCCCCGTGCCCAACATTTCACAACTTAAAATTATGGAGCCTCGCTCCCATATTCATCACATACCACTGGCACGGGGTACCAACGGTGTGTCCGGTGCCCCATAAAAATGTTCTTGGCCGCCCTACCTGGCATGACCCCGTCCCGAGAGAGAGCACCAACTCTCCCCCGTCACTAGTAATGCAGGCTCCAAGCTAGTATCGGCCTAGGTAATCAATAATGCCCTTTCCCATATAAGGGTAGAGTGGTTGCGCATGTAAGGTTGGGACAGTCGACAAATCTTAAATCTAATCCGTTTTCGAAAACAACACACACACTTGCCTCGGTACACCACTTCGTCATCAAGTGGTTACCCATCTCATTGTCTCCCTCGGGCATAAGTGGCACCCGACGGGTTTTTCGAAGAGTCTTTTTAAAGTACTTGTCTCCATCACCATGCATATTCCCGTCCCTTTTTGCGTAGCACTACTTTAGCATCCTACCTATTCCACCCGGCATAACCCTCATAAGGAGGAAGGGTCATGCACAATGCAAGTATCAACAAGGAGGAAATGAAGGCAACCCACCAAAGTGGCTGCCCTCTCATCATGATTCCGATGCAACAATAATAAAGTGCTATATGAAATGCATAAAAAGGGTTTCATAGATATGGTCAAAGGGCTTCTTGCCTGGCTCAACAAAGTCTTCTGGGTCTTCAAAGTCTTCTGGTCCAACTCCTTCATCAGCAACGCAATCTATCGTCGCAAAATAATAACGAGAAAAATAAGGCAATAATAAAACAGAAAAACCAAAGTGCTCAGAAAAATGTCAACTTATTTTTATTAAATACTAGGTTGAAAACTAAGAAGGGGAAAATTCCTATTTTTGGATTTGGAGTTATATAAGAGGGGATATGGATTTCCAAACAGAGATTAAACTGCTCAAATTTGAATTTAATTTTGAACAGTACATAAAAGTTGGTTGGATTTGAATGAAAGTTGCACCATTAAATAGGTGGGATTTTTACAAGATTTTAGGAACTGGAATTGTTGCATTTGGATTAATATTTAATCCTGTGGAATTTTGGCAAGTATCCAGAAAAAGAAAAAGGGGAAGGAGCACTGTGCCTGCTGGGCCAGAACAGCCGCAGCGCAACAGGCCCAGCCAGGGAGGCGGCCCAGCGCACTGGTGCACGCGCGCGCGCCAGGTTTAAACCTGACGGTCGGGGCCCAAGTGTCAGCTAGAGAGAGGGGGGGGGGGGGCGATGGAGGGGAGAGGCTGACAGGTGGGGCCCGCCTGTCATCCCTAACCCCGAGTCCAAGCAGCTGGCGAGCTCACCGGCGATGATGCAGGGCACGACGAGGTCGGGCGAGGGCACGGCTGGGCTCAGCGTCATGTCTCCGTTCGGGTGGAGGTGGTGGACGTCACCGGAGTTGCCTGGATCGCCGGCGACGAGGTCTCGCGGTGGACAGGCTTCGGGTGGTGGTTGTTCTGGTCGACTTCAGCTGCAAACGAGGTAGGGGAGAGAGGGGAAATGATCAGTGGAAGGAGGCGGTTTCAGATCGGGGCAGAGGAGGAGCGGGGGAGGCCTGTACCTCTTGGACTCCGACGAGCCGAAGCAGCGGAGCTCGAGCTCGATCTCGAGCTCGGGCGGCTCTGGAGAGGAACTGGGGGTGCAGGGGGAGGTTTTGGTGGTGCAGAGAGCGAGTGGTGAGGAGAGAAGGGCGAGGTCCTACTCGTTGCCACAGGGCTCGGAAGGAGCTGGCGCCGTGTTTGGGGTGTTCCTGGGTGTGGACTACATCGGGCGAGATAGAGAGAGGGAGTGGGGAGAGGTCAGAGACGCGCGCGTGTGAGCCGCGCCATTGGCGCGCTCGGGCGGCCTCTGTTTTCTAGCGCGGAGGTGCGGGGAGGAGGAGAGAGGAGGGGGACAGCACCGTGGCGTGTTGCAGACGTCGAGGCGCATCGTCGGGCGCGCTGGGGAGGCCCGAGGTGGCCGGAGGTGGTTGGAAGGGGGCGGCTACAGTGCGGGAGCGCACTGTA
This sequence comes from Triticum monococcum, assembly GCA_034509565.1. Taxonomy (NCBI): domain Eukaryota; kingdom Viridiplantae; phylum Streptophyta; class Magnoliopsida; order Poales; family Poaceae; genus Triticum; species Triticum monococcum. The sequence continues at coordinate 151,048,407 of CM067843.1, read as the reverse complement.
GCGCGTTCTAGAGCGCCCAAATGGCATGCCAAGCCATTTTCTATGCTTGTGGGCGCGCCCTTGCATGTCCAGTAGTGTTTGGGGGTGCTAGGGAAGGGATCTTGGCGTTGGATGCTTTGGATGGCCAGTGGGTGAAGAGAGAGGAAGGAGAAGAGTGGAAATGGGGCTGTCCAGAGAGAGAAAGTGAGGGTTTCACCCCCAAATAATTGATCTGAGGACTTTCCATTGCTACTGGAGGTATAAGGTGACTAGATTAAGCTCTGGTAAAAAGTTGAGCTCATGAAGAATAGTGGAAGGGGTCAAAACAGTGGTTTTTGTAAAATGGCAGAAGGTGTTTGATAAGGGTTTTGGCAAGCAAATGATTTCCAATTGCCATGATACTCCACAGGGTGAAATAACACATATAATTAGGGCCTTCCACCAATTTGTAGCTTATTTGGGCAAAGTTGCCAATGCAACTTTTGTAAACCCTAGAAATGAGCAGAAATGGACTTGTGTAGATCTAGTTGAGAAAATCACTTCTCCTTGATGCACCACTTGGTGTAGTGGCCTCATTTGGTCATATGAACATGCTCACAAAAGTTGGGGTCAAGGAGAGAAAGTTGGTAGTTCAAACTTGTTCAAATTTGATTCTGGTCAAAGAGGGGGTTGGGGCATTTTGGTGAGCCAAAATGGCTTTAATTGACATGAGGCTTTGCAAGGTGATCACAATATGCATTTGTGACTTGCTGGATTTTTCTTGGATTCTTATGGAAATATGCCCTGTAGAAATATTTCAAATCCTTGAAATGGGCAGAAATGGTTTTGGGAGGTTTTGTCCAATATTTTGAACAGGACCATGTGTTTAAACTCATATATATGGAAAATATATGTCCACTGAGTTTCCCTAAATTTTCTCAAATATTTTTGAAACATTAAAATAATTTTAACCTATTAAAGACCATTTCTAGCCTTAAGAAAAAGCCTTTAAATAAAATAGGAAAATAACTTTTAAAATTATATTTTTGGGGTTTATGGGAATCCTATATCTAATAGGTTTCAAATATACCTTTTGAAATATTTTTCATACCCCAAATCAAGTACTTGCAGTGCAAACCTAAATCCAGGGGTTTTTGGAAAACTAATTTTTGAAAATACCATTTGGCCAAATTATTTTTGTAAGAAAATACTATATTGTACTATACACATGGCATGATCATTGGGCAGAAGTTTGGGGCAAGGAGATGAAGTATAGGAGGTGAAGTTGTTGACTTTGCAGAGCACTTGAAAATCACAGAGAGAAAACCAACTTCAAAATAAAAGCCAAATAAATGCAAAAGTTTTTGTTGGTCCAAATTTTCATGCTTTATTAATGCAAATGAAGAGTTACAAAATGCATGGTGTGACACTATGGTGTTTGCCCGCTGGCTTGTCTCAACTTTGAGGGAAATGGTCTAATTTTTTTGGCCCAACCATGCTTTGATAGTGGGGTGCCGGTCGTCTCTTTGTTGATTTTCAGAAGGACTCCTACTACTTGTGAGTTGAATTGGGATTTTCCCCAAAGAGGAATGGTGAAGCAATATAGTAGCGGATAATATTGCCCTCGGTAGAGACCCAAGGTTATCGAACCAGAGACCCATGCAAATGCCAGTCAACAGTACCTACACGCATAAGAGCAAATACTTGAACACAACACGGGCAAGAGGGTTGTCAATCCGCTTATACTCATTAATTGCAAGGATTAAATCTGATAGTAGTAGATAGATAAATTGCAAAGTAAAATAAAAGAAATAAAATTGCAACAAGGTATTTTTGGTTTTTTGTAATATGATTAAAGTAGACCCCGGGGGGGCATAGTTTTCACTAGAGTCTTCTCTCTCACAAAAATAGCATACGGTTGGTAGACAAATTAATGTTGGGCAATTTATAGTAAAGTGCATAGTTATGACGTTAGCCATGGCAATGATTGTGTGTATAGGCATTACGTCCGTGACAAGTAGACCGACTCCTGACTGCATCTACTGCTATTACTCCACTTTGAGAGTGCTTCTATGCTTGCCTATCTACGTATTAACACTGCCGCGAGATGGTGCTAACGTGACACATGTGTCAGAGACCCTTCGACCAAATTGCGTGCGATGCATGATCGCAAACAGTATCGTAGCAAAACCGTTACCAATAAAACAAACTGTGTTTGATGGCAGAGGCATCAAGCACATCAAGCACAATTCAGATTAGAGTCGTGTGTGCGATATGTGGCATACTGTTGATCCATACGAACTGTTTCCAACGAGTGAAACAACAGAAACGGTTAGCCAAATCAAGGTGTCTGTGATAGACGACATATAGTTCACTCGGATGACCTGTTTGCGATAAGCAAAAACAACAGAATCGACCAGCTAGATCAAGGTGTGTGCCATAGATGGCTTACAATTCACTCAGATGAACTATTTGCAATGAGCCAAAACAGCAGAAAAGGCCAACCAGATCAAGATGTGTGCGATAGATGGCATACAATTCACTCGGATGAACTGTTTGCGATGAGCCAAAACAAGATAAACGGTCAGCCAGATCAAGGTGTGTGCGATAGAAGGAATACATGTCACTCGGATGAGCTATTTGCGATGAGCCAAAATAACAAAAACGATTTGGCTTAACAAGATGTGTGTGATACTGGCAAACTGGTTAGTAATCAGAATTGTGTGGGTAGACCGATAGTAACACAAACAATTGCTCCAAATAAGCTGTGTGTGTTGTGGGCAAACGGTTGGTGGTAAACAATTGTCAGCGATTGATGAAATAATCATCGACGGTTTCGTAGTTTAATCTGTATGCGATGTGATTTGCTCAGTCTGCACAACATCTATGCTTTGTCTACACAACAACATATATAGTTATAAGGACATGATTACATAACCAAATTAAACATCCAATTACATAAGTGACTACACACATAACATTTGCACACACCAAAGTAAAAAATTACATGCATAATAAACTAGGATAAATGATCATCTAATCATCATGTACTTCTTCGGTGACACTGCTCTGATGGTGGCTCAATCCCTCGTCAATTACAGGACAGAGGAACTCCCTCATGTCAATGATCGGCCTGTGCATCTCGTAGCATATGTACATGTTCTTGGCGACAGACTTGAGATGAGGTTTATCCAGTCTCCGCATCCAAGCCCTGTGCCAAGCTGCTGGATTTTTCTTGCCATCATCCTTCATGTTTTTGTAGTAGGGGCCGATGATGGTTGCAACGAGGTCAGCCAAGGATTCCTTCTTCTTAAGGGTGCCCCATACCCTATATAGTGGCCACGGATGTCGACAAGCTTCTAGCAGGCCATACCCGAAATCTCAAGCACTTTTACATCGTCGGCGGTGTCCACCATAGCGAACTTGTAGTTGGCGTTGTTGACAAACCCTACAAAATGCTCGCAAGGCCTTGTGGCTAGGCAGTAGTGGTAAACGAGGACGTGATGGCACACGCACAACCGAGCGACGACAACCTTCTGATCTTTCCTGGGATGACCGTGGTGTATTGGAGGTTAAAGCCGACCACTTTGTACTTGCCATCCTCAGCAAGAAACTGCTCCATGGTGTTGATGGAGTCCTCCACCATGGTCGGGTTGTTGGTGTACACCACCGAGAGGCCCTTCTCCTTCATGTGGGTGTCCACATGCATGATGCATGCCGAACACCATTGGAGCACCGCTAGATATCCTCTTTGTATGTGTCATCATGGGAGTTCTTATTGTGTTGTGGGGCGCGATCAAAAGGTTGAAGAGAGTAAGGTTATAACGGATGGTAGCGGGAATTAATGTGGAGGCCAGACGGCCTGGAATATCGGCATGTCCATATGGCAGTTTTTGCAGCATATAACTCCATCATGCCGCACGTAAATGCATCAGGGCGACATGCATAGTGCAACTACACGCATATGTTCCCCCCAACGTGATCGTGCACCAGCCCCCACCACTAGGAGAGCGCGCGCGGAGGGATGCGAGAGCATAGCACGCAGAGGGACACAAAAGCTGAGCGCACGGAGAGACGCAAAAGAAGAGCGTGCAGAAGGACGCGAAAGCAGAGCGCGCCATGGCCGCCTCAATAGTGAGCAACCACATGCATATAGTAGTTGACACATCGGGAATGGCCACCCACTAGCCGGCGGATGGACGTACTAGCTCGTACCTACCAACATAGACGCCCAGTGCAGAAATTAATGGCATTATACATGTGTCCCGCAATCCACGCCAATGCTTCACGGCTCTTCCCCCATCGGTTTCCCACCACTAGCGAGTGGCTAGCTCTATATGACCTAGGAAGCAACTCACCGTAGTGAGACTATGTGCAGATCTAGTCCACACTATGTGCATGCCAGGCAACCAAAGCTTTGGTGTCGGCCCCTTTATGGATTACATCTTCGACGAGGTGAACGAGCTGGAGCAGGTCGGAAAGCAAGAGCTTCGCCAGCCGGTGCAGGTGCCACGGCCCATTAGCAGAGATATCACCATGCCATTCCTTGGGTGCATAAGGGACATAATGTAGAGGAAGTGGGAAGTGTAGTTTGACATCCCCAGTGCAAAAGATCCATAGCTGCTAGGCGGCATGATCGATGACCCACCCGAAGAGCCACCATCATCACTGCTCATCAAGAGCCTGATGCCCCGCCAGGAATGGGCAGAGGTCCTCTGCGATTTAGTTATGAGGCAACCTGTCTGCTGCCTTATCAGTACTGTCGGCGGCTATGTCATCCTCCATCCTGGCATGTGGTTGCCAGGCTCGAGCACCTCACTGGCGGAGTTGATGTCCCCAACGAAGTAGAACAACGCCAAATACGAACATAGTAGCATCATGATCATTATCATAGCAGCAACATATTATCATAAAACTTCTCATGATCAAGTAACAATTCATCACAATAACGAAGTATAAAACATAAACTTTCTTGAAAACTAAAAAACGATGTTCTCGGGAGGCGAGGATCCAACGAGAGGTCGACAGAAGGTGGCAGTGATTCATGAGGCCCTTGTCGAGGAGTATCGCCAGAAGCTGGGGCTCCAGGAGGCTCACTTCAAGCAGCGGCGTGTTGAACTGTAGGGCAAGGCCGATGCCCTCAAGGTGAAGCTGGCTGCAGTAGAGCGTCGTGAGAAGGTCGCGGAGGTAGCCCGGGCAACTGCCGAGGCCGAGCTATCCTTCCTTCATCAGCAGGTTGAAGGTGTTACATCCCTCGTCGAGAGAGCCTTGGATGAGGCGGGCCGCCGCCGAACGCCGCAGCGCGAGCGCTCCTTGGTGTTCGAGGACCTCAGGGTCAGGGCCAACCAGGCCCTAAGAACCATCTGCGACGAGAGCACCTCCCGCCCGTACAAAGATGATGATGCCGTCTACCTCCGCTTCTTCACCCAGGTTGTGACCTGCCTTGAAGGCGGGGCCCCGAGGGCGCGCCAGCTCGTCGAAGAGAAGAGTCGCAACCTTCTCGACGCGCGTTCTTGCGTGTCTTTAGCCACCTTCTTAGCCTCGACCCTGACTTCAACTTCAATGCCGTGATAGCCCCCGTGCCTGGAGTAACCCAAGGTACCCTGGCGAGTTGGGTGGACGACTTGATCACGGAATTTGCCCTTGCCGATGATGTGGTTGCACTCATAGCTGAAGAGGGCGAGCTGATGGTGATGATGATGACAGTGATGTTGACGGTGGCGCGTCTCGCTAGGCTTGTATTTCCCTGTTTTCCTGTCAAGATTCTGAACGTGACCCTGCGGGGGTGCGAAAGTATTTATGGAAAAAAATCCCTACGATGTGTTAAGTGATATTTGCACTCCCTGTTGTGGTCTTTACTTTTCACGCGCTCATGACCCCTGAGCAGGGGTGGCCACCGTTGCCGTGCCTGGTCGTGGTGTCTGGTTCAAAGCCCAAGAGGGGCCGCCTATTGAGGGTCCTAGGCGATGCGCGCCCGCCAGTTCGCTTGAGAGTGCCTCACGAGGATCAGAGAGGTGTGCGTGCTGGCAAGGACATGGCTGTTGTGGCCTGGGCCCTCATGGCGCTTTTAGCACCGGCGTGCGCACCATGCCCAGCCCCCGCTCACGCGGCGTGGTGGGGCAAACCACGGGCGTCCGCCATCTTTCGCGAAAACAAAAACCAAACGAAGGAAAAACATCTAGGAGAATGAAGAGCCAGGAACACGCCCCCCTTTTCCAATAACAATGCAAAGAGCTACAAGTTTATTCCAAGAAACAACACATTCGACTACAAGAGAAGGCAAGGAAAAATGTTGCGTCCGGCGCCTATGCTAGTCTTCTAGTCTTCCCCCAGCGCGGAGCATGGGGCCTCCAGTTGGCCTGGGTATAGCCATTGGGGGCAGTGTTGTCCGCCAGCACAGAGCATTGGGGCCCCTATGAAGCTCAGGGGCAGCGCTCAGGAGACTCCGGGGCGTGTACAGCCCCACTCATTATTGCATGAGAGTGTCACGAGCGGTGACTAGAGGGGTGCCTCTTGTCCCCTAGGCGGGGACCCCGCCGCGCGCATACCGTGACCACCGTTGGGGCGTCCAGAAACCAGGACAGGACGAAGGGTTAAAGGGCTACGTGGGTGGTGGTCAGGTGGCCGCAGGCACTCAACTAGGGGAGGGCTCACCGGCGCCTTCCCCAATGGAGGACCCACTTCTGGATGGCACGCGCCACCGTAGCGGTGGTGCCCTGCGCCTCGCGATGCGAGGGGGTGCCCTGGCGTCAGGCTTCCTCGTTGTGCGGTGCGCGCTCGCGTGACCTCCCAGCGCGCCCTACCTGCCCGGGGCGGGGCCAACGTCTGGAGGTGCACCGTCGTGGCGCGGTTTACCTGCGATCCAAGGTTAGCGTGACATGTTCCAAAGGTATTGGTTGTAACTAGCGACCGTTGCTGTCGAAGGCACCGGTGAGGCATCGGGTCGGCTCGTAAGGGGCTCCGGTCCCGCGTGGCCTTGGCGATCCCGACGTCCGGACTGATGAGGGGAACGCGCGCGAGCCTCTCCTTTTCTCGTATAGCAAGCCCACTGATGGCGGCACAGAGGCACCAGGGGCCATCCTCCTGAGGTCAGCCCCCGGTCCCTCTGGTCCGCTGCCCGCCATCTCCGGTGCCTAGTCGCGACGACTAGGGGGGGTCCTTCGTTGTGGCTCCTAGAGGGGCCACCGATCCCGATCGAATTTTGGGGGGCACGTCTTGAGCCGGGCGGGCGACCCCTGATGTCTACTACACAACCTTCTTCTTGTAGACGTTGTCGGGCCGCCAAGTGCAGAGGTTTGTAGGACAGTAGTAAATTTCCCTCAAGTGGATGACCTAAGGTTTATCAATCCGTGGGAGGCGTAGGATGAAGATGGTCTCTCTCAAACAACCCTGCAACCAAATAACAAAGAGTCTCTTGTGTCCCCAACACACCCAATACAATGGTAAATTGTATAGGTGCACTAGTTCGGCAAAGATATGGTGATACAAGTACAATATGGATAGTAGATAATGGTTTTTGTAATCTGAAAATATAAAAACAGCAAGGTAAGTAATGATAAAAGTGAGCACAAACGGTATTGCAATGCTAGGAAACAAGGCCTAGGGTTCATACTTTCACTAGTGCAAGTTCTCTCAACAATAATAACATAATTGTATCATATAACTATCCCTCAACATGCAACAAAGAGTCACTCCAAAGTCACTAATAGCGGAGAACAAACGAAGAGATTATGGTAGGGTACAAAACCACCTCAAAGTTATCCTTTCTGATCGATCCATTCAAGAGTCCGTAGTAAAATAACATGAAGCTATCTTTCTGTTCAATCTATCCTAGAGTTCGTACTATAATAACACCTTAAGACACAAATCCACCAAAACCCTAATGTCATCTAGATACTCCAATGTCACCTCATGTATCCGTGGGTATGATTATACGATATGCATCACACAATCTCAGATTCATCTATTCAAACCAACACAAAGAACTTCAAAGAGTGCCCCAAATATTCTACTAGAGAGTCAAGACGAAAACATGTGCCAACCCCTATGCGTAGGGTCATGGGCGGAACCCGCAAGTTGATCACCAAAACATACATCAAGTGGATCATGTGATATCCCATTGTCACCACAGATAAGCACGGCAAGACATAGATCAAGTGTTCTCAAATCCTTAAAGACTCAATCCGATAAGATAACTTCAAAGGGAAAACTCAATCCATTACAAGAGAGTAGACGGGGAGAAACATCATAAGATCCAACTATAATAGCAAAGCTCGCGATACATCAAGATCGTACCACCTCAAGAACATGAGAGAGAGAGATCAAACACATAGCTATTGGTACATACCCTCAGCCCCGAGGGTGGACTACTCCCTACTCGTCATGGAGAGCGCCAGGAAGATGAAGATGGCCACCGGAGAGGGATTCCCCCCTCCGGCAGGGTGCTGGAACTGGTCTAGATTGGTTTTCGGTGGCTACGTAGGCTTCTGGCGGCGGAACTCCCGATCTATTCTGCTCCCCGAAGTTTTTAGGGTATATGGGTATATATCGGAGGAAGAAGTACGTCGGTGGATCTCCAGGCTGTCCATGAGGGGGGTGGGCGTGCCCCCCACCCTCGTGGGCAGCCCGGGACCCTTCTGGTCCATCTCCGATACTCCGTGGGCTTCTTCTGGTCCAAAAATAAGTTTTGTGAAGTTTCAGGTCAATTGGACTCCGTTTGATTTTCCTTTTCTGCGATACTCCAAAACAAGGAAAAAACAGAAACTGGCACTGGGCTCTAGGTTAATAGGTTAGTCCCAAAAATCATATAAAATAACATACAAATGCATATAAAACATCCAAGGTTGATAAGATAATAGCATGGAACAATCAAAAATTATAGATACGTTGGAGACGTATCAGCATCCCCAAGCTTAATTCCTGCTCGTCCTCGAGTAGGTAAATGATAAAAACAGAATTTTTGATGCGGAATGCTACCAAACATATTTATCCATGTAGTTATCTTTATTGTGGCAAGAATATTCAGATCCATAAGATTCAAGACAAAAGTTTAATATTGACATAAAAATAATAATACTTCTAGCATACTAATAAAGCAATCATGTCTTCGTAAAATAACATGCCCAAAGAAAGCTATCCCTACCAAATCATATAGTCTGGCTATGCTCCATCTTCACCACACAACGTATTTAAATCATGCACAACCCCGATGACAAGCCAAGCAATTGTTTCATACTTTTGATGTTCTCAAACTTTTTCAATCTTCACGCAATATATGAGCGTGAGCCATGGATATAGCACTATACGTGCAATAGAAGGGTGGTTGTGGAGAAGACAAAAAGGGAGAAGATAGTCTCACATCAACTAGGCGTATCAACGGGCTATGGAGATGCCCATTAATAGATATCAATGTGAGTGAGTAGGGATTGCCATGCAACGGATGCACTAGAGCTATAAGTATCTGAAAGCTCAACAAAAGGAACTAAGTGGGTGTGCATCCAACTCGCTTGCTCACGAAGACCTAGGGCATTTTGAGGAAGCCCATCATTGGAATATACAAGCCAAGTTCTATAATGAAAAATTCCCACTAGTATATGAAAGTGATATCATAGGAGACTCTCTATCATGAAGATCATGGTGCTACTTTCAAGCACAACTGTGGAAAAAGGATAGTAGTATTGTCCCTTTATATATATTTGGGCCTTCCTTTTTTTATTTGGCCTTTCTCCTTTTTTTGGGACAATACTCTATGAATGATGATCATCACACTTCTATTTATTTACAACTCAATTATTACAACTCGATACTAGAACAAAGTATGACTCTATATGAATGCCTCCGGTGGTGTGCTAGGATGTGCAATGAATCAAGAGTGACATATATGAAAGAATTATGAACGGTGGCTTTGCCACAAATACAATGTCAACTACATGATCATGCATGGCAATATGACAATGATGGAGCATGTCATAATAAATGGAACGGTGGAAAGTTGCATGGCAATATATCTCGGAATGGCTATGGAAATGCCATAAAAGGTAGGTATGGTGGCTGTTTTGAGGAAGGTATATGGTGGGTTTATGGTACCGGCGAAAGTTGCGCGGTACTAGAGAGGCTAGCAATGGTGGAAGGGTGAGAGTGCGTATAATCCATGGACTCAACATTAGTCATACAGAACTCACATACTTATTGCAAAAATCTATTAGCTATCAAAACAAAGTACTACGCGCATGCTCCTTGGGGGATAGGTTGGTAGGAAAAGACCATCGCGCGTTCCTGACCACCACTCATAAGGAAGACAATCAATAAATAAATCATGCTCCGAATTCATCACATAACGGTTCACCATACGTGCATGCTACGGGAATCACAAACTTTAACACAAGTATCTCTCAAATTCACAACTACTCAACTAGCATGACTCTAATATCACCATCTTCATATCTCAAAACAATCATCAAGTATCAAACTTCCCATAGTATTCAATGCACTTTATATGAAAGTTTTTATTATATCCCACTTGGATGCCCATCATATGAGGACTAGTTTCATAACCAAAGAAAACTACCATGTTGTTCTAAAGACTCTCAAAATAATATAAGTGAAGCATGAGAGTTCATCTATTTCTATAAAATAAAACCACCACCGTGCTCTAAAAATATTTAAGTGAAGCACTAGAGCAACAACAAACTACTCCGAAAGATAAAAGTGAAGATTAAATGAGTAGTCGGATATTTATGCAACTATGTGAAGACTCTCTAACATCTAAGAATTTCAGATCTTGGTATTTTATTCAAACAGCAAGCAAAAAATAAAATAAAATTACGCTCCAAGCAAAACACATATCATATGGTGAATAAAAATATAGCTCCAAGTAAAGTTACCGATGAACGAAGACGAAAGAGGGGATGCCTTCCGGGGCATCCCCAAGCTTAGACTCTTGGTCGACCTTGAATATTACCTTGGGGTGCCTTGGGCATCCCCAAGCTTAGGATCTTGCCACTCCTTATTCCATAGTCCATCGAATCTTTACCCAGAACTTGAAAACTTCACAACACAAAACTTAACAGAAAACTCGTAAGCTCCGTTAGTATAAGAAAATAAATCACCACTTAGGTACTATAATAAACTCATTATTTATTTATATTCGTGTTAAACCTACTGTATTTCAACTTCTCTATGGTTTATAAACTATTTTACTAGCCATAGATTCATCAAAATAAGCAAACAACACACGAAAAACAGAATCTGTCAAAAACAGAACAGCCTGTAGTAATCTGTAGCTAACACAAACTTTTGGAACCCCAAAAATTCTAAAATAAATTTCTGGACGTGAGGAATTTATCTATTAATCATCTTCAAAAATAATTAACTAAATAGCTCTTTCCAATAAAAAATGGCAGCAATTCTCGTGAGCGCTAAAGTTTCTATTTTTTACAGCAAGATCGTAAAGACTTTCCCCAAGTCTTCCCAAAGGTTCTACTTGGCACAAACACTAATCGAAACATAAAAACTCAATCATAACAGAGGCTAGATAAATTATTTATTACTAAAGAGTAACAAAAATCAAGGAACAAAAATAAAGTTGGGTTGCCTCCCAACAAGCGCTATCGTCTGACGCCCCTAGCTAGGCATGATGATTTCAATGATGCTCACATAAAAGATAAGAATTGAAACATAAAGAGAGCATCATGAAGAATATGACTAGAACATTTAAGTCTAACCCACTTCCTATGCATAGGGATTTTGTGAGCAAACAATTTATGGGGACGATAATCAACTAGCATAGGAAGGCAAAACAAGCATAACTTTGAAACTTTAAGCACATAGAGAGGAAACTTGATATTATTGCAATTCCTACAAGCATATGTTCCTCCCTCATAATAATTTTCAGTAGCATCATGAACGAATTCAATAATATAACCATCACATAAAGCATTCTTTTCATGATCTACAAGCATAGAAATTTTATTACTCTCCACATAAGCAAATTTCTTCTCATGAATAGTAGTGGGAGCAAACTCAACAAAATAATTATAATGTGAGGCATAATACAATTGAAAACTGAAATCATGATGACAAGTTTCATGGATATCATTATTCTTTATATCATACAAGTCATCACAATAATCATCATAGATAGCAACTTTGTTCTCATAATTAATTGGAACCTCTTCCTGAATAGTGGATTCATCACAAAATAAAGTCATGACCTCTCCAAATCCACTTTCATCAATATAGTCATCATAAATAGGAGGCATGCTTTCATCATAATAAATTTGCTCATCAAAACTTGGGGGACAAAAATAATCATTTTCATCAAACATGGCTTCCCCAAGCTTGTGGCTTTGCATATCATTAGCATCATGGATATTCAAGGAATTCATATTAACAACATTGCAATCATGCTCATCATTCAAATATTTAGTGCCAAACATTCTAATGCATTCTTCTTCTAGCACTTGATCACAATTATCGGAATCCTTATTTTCATGATAGATATTATAAAGATGAAGCATATGAGGTACCCTTAATTCCATATTTTTGTAGTTTTGTTTTATAAACTAAACTACCGATAAAACAAGAAACAAAAAGATTCGATTACAAGATCTAAAGATATACCTTCAAGTGCTAATCTCCTCGGCAACGGTGCCAGAAAAGAGATTGATGTCTACTACACAACCTTCTTCTTGTAGACGTAGTAAGGCCTCCAAGTGCAGAGGTTTGTAGGAAAGTAGCAAATTTCCCTCAAGTGGATGACCTAAGGTTTATCAATCCATGGGAGGCATAGGATGAAGATGGTCTCTCTCAAACAAACCTGCAACCAAATAACAAAGAGTCTCTTGTGTCCCCAACACACCCAATACAATGGTAAATTGTATAGGTGCACTAGTTCGGCGAAGAGATGGTGATACAAGTGCAATATGGATAGTAGATAATGGTTTTTGTAATTTGAAAATACAAAAACAGCAAGGTAAGTAATGATAAAATTGAGCACAAACGGTATTGCAATGCTAGGAAACAAGGCCTAGGGTTCATACTTTCACTAGTGCAAGTTCTCTCAACAATAATAACATAATTGGATTATATAACTATCCCTCAACATGCAACAAAGAGTCACTCCAAAGTCACTAATAGCGGAGAACAAACGAAGATATTATGGTAGGGTACGAAACCACCTCAAAGTTATCCTTTCTGATTGATCTATTCAAGAGTCCGTAGTAAAATAACACGAAGCTATTCTTTCCGTTCAATCTATCCTAGAGTTCGTACTAGAATAACACCTTAAGACACAAATCAACAAGAACCCTAATGTCACCTAGGTACTCCAATGTCATCTCAAGTATCCGTGGGTATGATTATACGATATGCATCACACAATCTCAGATTCATCTATTCAAACCAACACAAAGAACTTCAAAGAGTGCCCCAAAGATTCTACTAGAGAGTCAAGACGAAAACGTGTGCCAACCCCTATGCATAGGTTCATGGGCGGAACCCGCAAGTTGATCACCAAAACATACATCAAGTGGATCATGTGATATCCCATTCTCACCACAGATAAGCAGGGCAAGACATGTTGGGGAACGTAGTAATTTCAAAATTTTCCTACGCACACGCAAGATCATGGTGATGCATAGCAACGAGGGGGAGAGTCTGATCTACGTACCCTTGTAGATCACAACGGAAGCGTTGACACAACGGAGAGGAAGTAGTCGTACGTCTTCTTCCCGATCCGATCGATCCAAGCACCGTTACTCCGGCACTTCCGAGTTCTTAGCACACGTACAGCTCGATGACGATCCCTGGGCTCCGATCCAGCAAAGCTTCGGGGAGGAGTTCCGTCAGCACGACGGCGTGGTGACGATCTTGATGTTCTACCGACGCAGGGCTTCGCCTAAGCACTACAACAATATGATCGAGGTGGAATATGGTGGCAGGGGGCACCGCACACGGCTAAGGAACGATCTCAATGATCAACTTGTGTGTCTAGAGGTGCCCCCTGCCCCCGTATATAAAGGATGCAAGGGGGAGGGCTGGCCGGCCAAGCCTATGGAGGCGCAGGAGGAGTCCTACTCCTACCGGGAGTAGGACTCCCCCCCAATCCTATTCCTAATAGGACTCCCAAGGGGGAAAGAGAGAGAGAGAGGTGGCCGGCCACCTCTCCTAGTCCTAATAGGACTAGGGGAGGGGGGAGGCGCGCAGCCCACTATGGGCAGCCCCTTTCACCTTTCCACTAAAGCCCAATAAGGCCCATATGGCTCCCGGGGGGTTCCGGTAACCTCCCGGTAATCCGGTAAAATCCTGATTTCACCCGGAACACTTCCGATGTCCAAACATAGTCTTCCAATATATCAATCTTTATGTCTCGACCATTTCGAGACTCCTCGTCATGTCCGCGATCACATCCGGGACTCCGAACTACCTTCGGTACATCAAAATGCATAAACTCATAATAACTGTCATCGTAACGTTAAGCGTGCGGACCCTACAGTTCGAGAACAATGTAGACATGACCGAGACACGTCTCCGGTCAATAACCAATAGCGGGACCTGGATGCCCATATTGGCTCCTACATATTCTATGAAGATCTTTATCGGTCAGACCGCATAACAACATACGTTGTTCCCTTTGTCATCGGTATGTTACTTGCCCGAGATTCGATCGTCGGTATCCAATACCTAGTTCAATCTCGTTACCGGCAAGTCTCTTTACTCGTTCCGTAATACAACATCCCGCAACTAACTCATTAGTTGCAATGCTTGCAAGGCTTTAAGTGATGTGCATTACCGAGAGGGCCCAGAGATACCTCTCCGACAATCGGAGTGACAAACCCTAATCTCGAAATACGCCAACCCAACATCTACCTTTGGAGACACCTGTAGTACTCCTTTATAATCACCCAGTTACGTTGTGATGTTTGGTAGTACCCAAAGTGTTCCTCCGGTAAACGGGAGTTGCATAATCTCATAGTCATAGGAACATGTATAATCATGAAGAAAGCAATAGCAACATACTAAACGATCGGGTGCTAAGCTAATGGAATGGGTCATGTCAATTAGATCATTCATCTAATGATGTGATCCCATTAATCAAATAACAACTCTTTGTCCATGGTTAGGAAACATAACCATCTTTGATTAACGAGCTAGTCAAGTAGAGGCATACTAGTGACACTCTGTTTGTCTATGTATTCACACATGTATTATGTTTCTGGTTAATACAATTCTAGCATGAATAATAAATATTTATCATGATATAAGGAAATAAATAATAACTTTATTATTGCCTCTAGGGCATATTTCCTTCAGTCTCCTACTTACACTAGAGTCAATAATCTAGGTCACATCACCATGTGATTAACATCGATAGTTCACATCATCATGTGATTAACACCCATAGTTCACATCGCCATGTGACCAACACCCAAAGGGTTTACTAGATTCAGTAATCTAGTTCACATAGCTATGTGATTAACACCCAAAGAGTACTAAGGTGTGATCATGTTTTGCTTGTGAGAGAATCTTAGTCAACGGGTCTACCACATTCAGATCCACATGTATTTTGCAAATTTCTATGTCAACAATGCTCTGCATGGAGCTACTCTAGCTAATTGCTCCCACTTTCAATATGTATCTAGACCGAGACTTAGAGTCATCTAGATCAGTGTCAAAACTTGCATCGGCGTAACCCTTTACGACAAACCTTTTTATCACGTCCATAATCGAGAAACATATCCTTATTTCACTAAGGATAATTCTGACCGCTGTCCAGTGATCTACTCCTAGATCACTATTGTACTCCCTTGCCAAATCAGTGCAGGGTATACAATAGATCTGGTATACAGCATGACATACTTTATAGAATCTATGGCCAAGGCATAGGGAATGACTTTCATTCTCTTTCTATCTTCTGCCGTGGTTGGGCTTTGAGTCTTACTCAACTTCACACCTTATAATACAGGCAAGAACTCTTTCTTTGACTGCTCCATTTTGAACTACTTCAAAATCTTGTCAAGGTATGTACTCATTGAAAAAACTTATCAAGCGTCTTGATCTATCTCTATAGATCTTGAAGCTCAATATGTAAGCAGCTTCACCGAAGTCTTTCTTTGAAAAACTCCTTTCAAACACTCCTTTATGCTTTACAGAATAATTCTACATTATTTCCGATCAACAATATGTCATTCACATATACTTATCAGAAATGTTGTAGTGCTCCCACTCACTTTCTTGTAAATACAGGCTTCACCGCAAGTCTGTATAAAACTATATGCTTTGATCAACTCATCAAAGCGTACATTCCAACTCCGAGATGCTTGCACCAGTCCACAGATGGATCGCTGGAGCTTGCACATTTTGTTAGCACCTTTCGGATTGACAAAACCTTCTATTGCATCATATACAACTCTTCATTAATAAATCCATTAAGGAATGCAGTTTTGACATCCATCTGCCATATTTCATAATCATAAAACGCGGCAATTTCTAACATGATTCGGACAGACTTAAGCATCGCTACGGGTGAGAAGGTCTCATCGTAGTCAACCCCTTGAACTTGTCGAAAACCTTTTGCAACAAGTCGAGCTTTATAGACAGTAACATTACCGTCAGTGTTAGTCTTTTTCTTGAAGATCCATTTATTCTCAATTGCTTGCCGATCATCGGGCAAGTCAACCAAAGTCCATACTTTGTTCTCATACATGGATCCCATCTTAGATTTCATGGCTTCAAGCCACTTTGCGGAATCTGGGCTCACCATCGCTTCTTCATAGTTCGTAGGTTCATCATGATCTAGTAGCATGACTTCCAGAACTGGATTACCGTACCACTCTGGCGTGGATCTTGCTCTGGTTGATCTACGAGGTTCAGTAGTATCTTGTTCTGAAGTTTCATGATCATTATCATTAACTTCCTCACTTATTGGTGTAGGTGTCGCAGAAACAATTTTCTGTGATGTACTACTTTCTAATAAGGGAGCGGGTACAGTTACCTCATCAAGTTCTACTTTCCTCCCACTCTCTTCTTTCGAGAGAAACTCCTTCTCTAGAAAGGATCCATTATAAGCAACGAATGTCTTGCCTTAGGATCTGTGATAGAAGGTGTACCCAACAGTCTCCTTTGGGTATCCTATGAAGACATATTTCTCCGATTTGGGTTTGAGCTTATCAGGATGAAACTTTTTCTCATAAGCATCGCAACCCCAAACTTCAAGAAACGACAACTTTGGTTTCTTGCCAAACCATAGTTCATAAGGCGTCATCTCGACGGATATAGATGGTGCCCCTTTTTTAACGTGAATGCAGCTGTCTCTAATGCATGACCCCAAAAGCGATAGTGGTAAATCGGTAAGAAACATCATAGATTGCACTATATCCAATAAAGTACGGTTATGACGTTCGGACACACCATTATGTTGTGGTGTTCCAGGTGGCGTGAGTAGTGAAACTATTTCACATTGTTTTAACTGAAGACCAAACTCGTAACTCAAATACTCTTTTCCACGATCAGATCGTAGAAACTTTATTTTCTTGTTATGATGATTTTCCACTTCACTCTGAAATTATATGAACTTTTCAAATGTATCAGACTTCTATTTCATTAAGTAGATATACCCATATCTGCTCAAATCATCTGTGAAGGTCAGAAAATAATGATACCCGCTGCAAGCCTTAAATATTCATCGGACCACATACATCAGTATGTATGATTTCCAACAAATCTGTTGCTTGCTCCATTGTTCCGGAGAATGGCATTTTAGTCATCTTGCCCAAAAGGCATGGTTTGCAAGCATCAAGTGATTCATAATCAAGTGATTCCGAAAGCCCATCAGCATGGAGTTTCTTCATGCGCTTTATACCAATATGACCTAAACGGCAGTGCCACAAATAAGTTGCACTATCATTATTAACTTTGCATCTTTTGGTTTCAATATTATGAATATGTGTATCACTATGATCGAGATCCAACGAACTTGTTTCATTGGGTGTATGACCATCGAAGGTTTTATTCATGTAAACAGAACAACAATTATTCTCTGACTTTAATGAATAACCGTATTGCAATAAACATGATCAAATCATATTCATGCTCAACGCAAAAACCAAATAACACTTATTTAAGTTCAACACTAATCCCGAAAGTATAGGGGAGTGTGCGATGATGATCATATCAATCTTGGAACTACTTCCAACACACATCATCACTTCACCCTTAACTAGTCTCTGTTTATTCTGCAACTCCTGTTTCGAGTTACTACTCTTAGCAACTGAACCAATATCAAATACTGAGGGGTTGCTATAAACACTAGTAAAGCACACATCAATAACATGTATATCAAATATACTTTTGTTCACTTTGCCATCCTTCTTATCCGCCAAATACTTGGGGCAGTTCCGCTTCGAGTGACCAGTCCCTTTGCAGTAGAAGCACTTAGTCTCAGGCTTAGGACCAGACTTGGGCTTCTTCACTTGAGCAGCAACTTGCTTGCCGTTCTTCTTGAAGTTCCCCTTCTTCCCTTTTGCCCTTTTCTTCAAACTAGTGGTCTTGTCAACCATCAACACTTGATGTTTTTCTTGATTTCTACCTTCATCGATTTCAGCATCACGAAGAGCTTGGGAATCGTTTCCGTTATCCCTTGCATATCATAGTTCATCACGAAGTTCTACTAACTTGGTGATGGTGACTAGAGAATTCTGTTAATCACTATCTTATCTGGAAGATTAACTCCCACTTGATTCAAGCGATTGTAGTACCCAGACAATCTGAGCACATGCTCACTAGTTGAGCGATTCTCCTCCATCTTTTAGCTATAGAACTTGTTGGAGACTTCATAACTCTCAACTCGGGTATTTGCTTGAAATATTAACTCCAACTCCTGGAACATCTCATATGGTCCATGACGTTCAAAACGTCTTTGAAGTCCCGATTCTAAGCCATTAAGCATGGTGCACTAAACTATCAAGTAGTCATCATATTGAGCTAGCCAAACGTTCATAACGCCTGCATCTGCTCCTGCAATAGGTCTGTCACCTAGCGGTGCATCAAGGACATAATTTTTCTGTGCAGCAATGAGGATAAACCTCAGATCATGGATCCAATCCGTATCATTGCTACTAACATCTTTCAACACAATTTTCTCTAGGAACATATCAAAATAAACATATGAAAGCAACAACGCGAGCTATTGATCTTCAACATAGATATGCTAATAATACCAGGACTAAGTTCATGATAAATTAAAGTTAAATTAATCATATTACTTAAGAACTCCCACTTAGATAGACATCCCTCTAATCCTCTAAGTGATCACGTGATCCAAATCAACTAAACCATAACCGATCATCACGTGAGATGGAGTAGTTTTCAATGGTGAACATCATTATGTTGATCATATCTACTATATGATTCATGCTCGACCTTTCGGTCTCCGTGTTCCGAGGCCATATCTGTATATGCTTGGCTCGTCAAGTATAACCTGAGTATTCCGCGTGTGCAACTGTTTTGCACCCATTGTATTTGAACGTAGAGCCTATCACACCCGATCATCACGTGGTGTCTCAGCACGAAGAACTTTCGCAACGGTGCATACTCAGGGAGAACACTTCTTGATAATTTAGTGAGAGATAATCTTATAATGCTACCGTCAATCAAAGCAAGATAAGATGCATAAAAGATAAACATCACATGCAATCAATATAAGTGATATGATATGGCCATCATCATTTTGTGCTTGTGATCTCCATCTCCGAAGCACCGTCATGATCACCATCGTCACCGGCGCGACACCTTGATCTCCATTATAGCATCGTTGTCGTCTCGCCAATCTTATGCTTCCACGACTATCACTACCGCTTAGTAATAAAGTAAAGCATTACATCGCGATTGCATTGCATACAATAAAGCGACAACCATATGGCTCCTGCCAGTTGCCGATAACTTGGTTACAAAACATGATCATCTCATACAATAAAATCATGCCTTGACCATATCACATCACAACATGCCCTGCAAAAACAAGTTAGACGTCCGCTACTTTGTTGTTGCAAGTTTTACGTGGCTGCTACGGGCTTAAGCAAGAACTCATCTCACCTATGCATCAAAACCACAACGATAGTTTGTCAAATGGACTCCGTTTTAACCTTCTCAAGGACCGGGCGTAGCCATACTCGGTTCAACTAAAGTTGGAGAGACAGTGGCCCGCAAGCCATCTATGTGCAAAGCACGTCGAGGGAACCGGTCTCGCGTAAGCGTACGCATAAGGCTGGTCTGGGTCGTCTCGTCCAACAATACCGCCGAACCAAAGTATGACATGCTGGTAGGCAGTATGACTTGTATCGCCCACAACTCGCTTGTGTTCTACTCGTGCAAATAACATCAAACCATAAAACCTAGGCTCGGATGCCACTATTGGGGAACGTAGTAATTTCAAAATTTTCCTACGCACACGCAAGATCATGGTGATGCATAGCAACGAGGGGGAGAGTCTGATCTACGTACCCTTGTAGATCACAACGGAAGCATTGACACAACGTAGAGGAAGTAGTCGTACGTCTTCTTCCCGATCCGACCGATCCAAGCACCGTTACTCCGGCACTTCCGAGTTCTTAGCACACGTACAGCTCGATGACGATCCCCGGGCTCCGATCCAGCAAAGCTTCGGGGAGGAGTTCCGTCACCACGACAGCGTGGTGACGATCTTGATGTTCTACCGACGCAGGGCTTCGCCTAAGCACTACAACAATATGATCGAGGTGGAATATGGTGGCAGGGGGCACCGCACACGGCTAAGGAACGATCTCAATGATCAACTTGTGTGTCTAGAGGTCCCCCTGCCCCCGTATATAAAGGATGCAAGGGGGAGGGCTGGCCGGCCAAGCCTATGGAGGCGCAGGAGGAGTCCTACTCCTACCGGGAGTAGGACTCCCCCCCCCCCCCAATCCTATTCCTAATAGGACTCCCAAGGGGGAAAGAGAGAGAGAGAGGTGGCCGGCCACCTCTCCTAGTCATAATAGGACTAGGGGAGGGGGGAGGCGCGCAGCCCACTATGGGCAGCCCCTTTCACCTTTCCACTAAAGCCCAATAAGGCCCATATGGCTCCCGGGGGGTTCCAGTAACCTCCCGGTAATCCGGTAAAATCCCGATTTCACTCGGAACACTTCTGATGTCCAAACATAGGCTTCCAATATATCAATCTTTATGTCTCGACCATTTCGAGACTCCTTGTCATGTCCGTGATCACATCTGGGACTCCGAACTACCTTCGGTACATCAAAATGCATAAACTCATAATAACTGTCATCGTAACGTTAAGCGTGCGGACCCTACGGTTCGAGAACAATGTAGACATGACCGAGACACGTCTCCGGTCAATAACCAATAGCGGGACCTGGATGCCCATATTGGCTCCTACATATTCTACGAAGATCTTTATCGGTCAGATCGCATAACAACATACGTTGTTCCCTTTGTCATCGGTATGTTACTTGCCCGAGATTCGATCGTCGGTATCCAATACCTAGTTCAATCTCGTTACCGGCAAGTCTCTTTACTCGTTCCGTAATACAACATCCTGCAACTAACTCATTAGTTGCAATGCTTGCAAGGCTTTAAGTGATGTGCATTACCGAGAGGGCCCAGAGATACCTCTCCGACAATCGGAGTGACAAACCCTAATCTCGAAATACGCCAACCCAACATCTACCTTTGGAGACACCTGTAGTACTCCTTTATAATCACCCAGTTACGTTGTGACGTTTGGTAGTACCCAAAGTGTTCCTCCGGTAAATGGGAGTTGCATAATCTCATAGTCATAGGAACATGTATAAGTCATGAAGAAAGCAATAGCAACATACTAAACGATCGGGTGCTAAGCTAATGGAATGGGTCATGTCAATCAGATCATTCATCTAATGATGTGATCCCATTAATCAAATAACAACACATGTCTATGGTTAGGAAACATAACCATCTTTGATTAACGAGCTAGTCAAGTAGAGGCATACTAGTGACACTCTGTTTGTCTATGTATTCACACATGTATTATGTTTCCGGTTAATACAATTCTAGCATGAATAATAAATATTTATCATGATATAAGGAAATAAATAATAACTTTATTATTGCCTCTAGGGCATATTTCCTTCAAGACATACATCAAGTGTTCTCAAATCCTTAAAGACTCAATCCGATAAGATAACTTCAAAGGGAAAACTCAATCCATTACAAGGGAGTAGAGGGGGAGAAACATTATAACATCCAACTATAATAGCAAAGCTTGCGATACATCAAGATCGTACCACCTCAAAAACACGAGAGAGAGAGAGAGAGAGAGATCAAACACATAGCTACTGGTACATACCCTCAGCCCCGAGGGTGGACTACTCCCTCCTCGTCATGGAGAGCACCGGGATGATGAAGATGGCCACCGGAGAGGGATTCCCCCCTCCGGCAGGGTGCCGGAACGAGTCTAGATTGGTTTTCGGTGGCAATGGAGCCTTCTGGCGGCGGAACTCCCGATCTATTCTGCTCCCCGAAGTTTTTAGGGTATATGGGTATACATAGGAGGAAGAAGTATGTCGGTGGATCTCTGGGCTGTCCACGAGGCAGGGGGCACACCCCCACCCTCCTGGGCAGCCCGGGACTCTTCTGGTCCATCTCCGATACTCCATGGGCTTCTTCTGGTCCAAAAATAAGTTTCGTGAAGTTTCAGGTCAATTGCACTCCGTTTGATTTTCCTTTTCTGCAATACTCTAAAATAAGGAAAAAACAGAAACTGGCACTGGCACTGGGCTCTATGTTAATAGGTTAGTCCCAGAAATCATATAAAATAGCATATAAATGCATATAAAACATCCAAGGTTGATAATATAATAGCATGGAACAATCAAAAATTATAGATACGTTGGAGACGTATCCACGACACATGCGAGATCACCACCGCGGGACCCACTAGGCTCCCTCCGGAAGGACGAGCATACGCAGCAGGGGGCAGGCACGGATCTCGGTGGCATCCGTGACACGGACATGGCGCGAAAAGGCTCCTTGCCCTCGCAGGCGGCATCGTGTAGCTCAGCCACCCGGCCAAGCAGGGCATCATGGTGCCTCCTACTAGCTGGCATCTCAGCAACTCCCGCGTCATGAGGAGTGATGCCCACACGTTCGCAAGCCCCCGACAAGCATGCAGGTACGACGCGGCGTGGTCAAAGGACCGTGCGGCAGCACGGTTATGGGGCCACGTGAGAGGGGGGCGGCGGGCCCGGCCACCGATGGCTGGTGACGCCGGCATCGTCGTTAGCCCCGAAAAGCATGGGGTGATGATGAGCTCTATGGCCGAGGGGCGCCACTCGGGTGGTGCCAGTGCCCCAAAGCTCAGCGAAAGCCCGGGGAGCCTCCACCATGGGTGCGGCGGAGCGAGGACGGGACGTGATTGACGAAGAGGCCGAGCTTTGACAAGCCCCTATCTGGCGCGCCAAATGTCGGATTCAGGGCTCCGTAGACCCAAGAAAGGTTCGAATTATGGGGCGTGTGCGAAGAGCTCAACCTCTTCAGCCAACCAGTTTGTCACCCCCACGGCCTAGCTGGATGATCAAAGGAGAAGATGGACCCAAGAGTTTTACCCAGGTTCAAGCCACCTTGCGGTGTAAGACCCTACTCCTGCTTTGGGGTGGATTAGCCTCTCGAGGGGCTGAGAATGAACTAGTACAAGGGAAGAACAACCTCGCGAGGTCTGCTCTAGTGAGGGTGGAGAAGGATTCGATGATCTGTCGATTTGATCATCTCCTCCTATGGTGGTGGCTAGCCTATACTTTCAGTTAGATTTGATCCATGTAAAGTATCTATTTCTGCAAAAATTTCCGTGTTGTGCTACTTTGTTCGCAGAACGAGATCAAGATTTTTTAGTAGCATTGGCGGCATCCACCGCCCGACATATGTCAAATCCGAGTTAAGCTGTGATATGCTGCATAAATTAAAAGTAATCTGACCGGTGGTCATCCGAGGACTTGGTTCAGAGCAAGTATTGCTCATACGGAACAGTATAGATGGGCGGACATGAATTATGCTAGGCGGCGGGGTACATCGAAGATTTGTTCTTTCCTTCCTTTAACTATTTAATTGTTAAAGTGTGGAGCCAGGCTAGTTGTCGCTTGGTGCACTTTTCATAGACTAGTATTAGTGCTAATAGTTGGCAATTTGGAGCCTAGATTTATGAACGCAGGATTCGAGGTCTACTGTGGATAACGGGCAGAACATGTGAAGGCATGCTACCTCGCGTGCCGCGGAAGGTTTGCGTGTGCGTGCGGATGGCTGATGTGCGGTTCAACGTAAGGCTGGTCACAATGGGCAAGAACATAAGCTAGTAACCTACACATTTCTCTAGAATATGTTATTACCTCTAGCATGAGTAGTGGGTAGGAACATGTATATAGTGTCATGCAACAATGTATTTATTAGGTCATAGACTCATTGTTTTTTGGAGTGTCTGATGTTCCGGTAACTTAGCTAGTTACCACAAGAAGCTCTCTCTTCATTAAATATGTGCCACATAAGCAAAGTTGCATTGGAGTGTGTGATGTTACTCCTAAGGCTAGTCATAGTGGGAGTAACTTAGGTAGTAACATAACGCACTTCGAGGAATTTTTGCTTATGTGGCATTTAGTTAATGAGAAGTAGTAACATAATATGTTATTGTAACATAGCGCTTCCCAAAACAAAATGAGTCTACAAGCTAATAAATAAAGCCACATATGACACTACTAATATATTACTTTGCACTATGAAGGTAGTAACTTAGTCTAGTGTCATATGCATGACACTAGTCTAAGTTACTCCTCACTATAACCAGCCTAAGTTCCTGCCCATTGTGACCAGCCTAAAAGCAATCTGTCTGGCGGCGGTGCGGCCGAGGGAAACCAGCATGATTGCATACTATTCATATGGAATAGTGCCTCAGCCGAAAAGGATTGAGCTCGATTGCAGCACACTAGGAGATCCGACCCTTTCTTTTTTGCTTTATTCATTATTTAATTATATGTGGAGGTAGTCTGTGATTTTGTAGTAGTTTTCTTTTCATCTACCTTTTACATAGTGGCCTACACCTCCTACTAGTATTGGTAATACTAGCCGCCGGAGCAAACGCAGAGTGCTACCCTAGTAATAGTCTTATTTCGGCTATTTCATCTGCAGTTGGATGACCTTCCCGTCAGACTTTGCATTGTCTGTCTTTAATTTAGCCGCCTCATATTACTATCAGGTGGTACCTTTTTGAATTATTTTTAATACCTTTATTTTTCTCTCTCTTGAGAATAACTACTTCGTCCAGTGTTATCTTCTGTACACAGGTGATTTACGGCCTCAACGATGATGCTTGGTTCGGATCTGCAGCGACTTCGTCGCGGCGCCACTCCCCCAAGCCGACGTGAACCGTGTCTTGTCACCACTCAGGCCACATCTCTTTAAAAAAATTATTGCCTTGCGTAAAATAATTATGCGAGGATTATTTATTATTATTATTATGTTTTGGACTACACTATTTTGCATAATCGACTTCGACTGTGGCATGCGGTCACTTCGGCAAGCCGACGTCGTCATCCCAATCGACATAAATCGACTAGCATGATCACCTTGTTGGTTGAATTGCCATACCAACATGTTCGGCTGCCTCGGGGACTTAGGCATCGTTGAGAGAGTTCTACCTCATCCAGTATAAATGATCCGGGTTGGGCATCGCTGTCACCTCGGCATACCGATGTACCATGTCACCTCGGCTGACTGGGGGCTTCGCCAACGCTTCATTAACCCAAGTCGAGGACTTTGTGTCAGATGTGGGGTTTTGGCAAACCCTTAAGGTTCAAACACTTGGGTGCGCGCGAAGTATTTTGCTTCCACCGATCTACGCCCTAGCTCGCTAAGATCACGCGGACGAACTCGACGCGGTCACAACGCAGAAAGGCACAAGATTTATACTGATTCGGGCCACCGTTGTGGTTTAATACCCTACTCTAGTGTGGTTGTGGATTGCCTCTTGGGCTGATGATGAACAATACAATGGGAAGAACAGCCTCCTGAGGTTGAGGTGTTATTGTGCTAGGCTAACTTGTGTGGGTGAGAGTGATCTAAGATGTCGTCCCTACCTATGGTGGTGGCTAGTCCTACTTATAGAGGCCCTGGTCCTCTTCCCAAATACTGAGCGGGAAGGGAGCCAACAACGGCGGGCTAATTTGAAGGGGGACAGCTAGTACAAGCCATCCTGACAAAAGTTGGTCTCCGCCTGTGAAAGGCTATGGTGGTGACGCCGTCTTGGGCTCCACGATGACCTCCGTCTTGTCGTCCTTTTGGTCTTGGTCTTGTTGCACCAAAATGGCAACCTTTGCCTGATGCCTCGGTACTCCTCGCCTGTGCTGGTTTCCTTAGCACCAAAGAGGAAACAAGGACGTTGTGCGCGCTGGCGCCCGCCTGGTGTCGATCGTCATGGCTCACGTCACGAGAGCCTCGTGAGGCTTGCCTCACCTTGAAATCTCCGCTCCTTGTGAGCCTATCCGACTAGGCCACTCCAGAGGAGGTCTTGTGTCGTCTGCCTCGCTAGGCTTGGCCCCTCGCGAGGGTCTTGGATGCCTTGTTGATGAAGATGGGCCATACGGCCTGCTAGCTTAGCCACGCCGCGGGCCGCAGGCAGGCAAGTCTGGGGACCCCCGTTCCTTGAACGCCGACAGTAGCCCCCGGGCCCAAGGTGCCCTCGGGCTTGGCTTTGCGATGAAGCCAAGGGCCAAGTACGGAGCACCGCAGTCCCCAAAAGCCTGCGGCCTCGGTTGACGTGTGGCGGTTAATTGGACTTGGGCATCTCCGCTTCCCCATGCTGCCTCAGCAACTGCTCGACCTGACAAAAGACTGGTGCATGCAGCACTTGCCTTCATTGCTTCTCCCTCGCCTTGCTCCAGATCCCCTTCCTTGCTTTCCGCCACTGCTATCTCCAGATCCGCTCCAATCTCATCCCGTAGCTGCAATCCATGGCGCCGTGCAAGGCCAAGGCTTCCTCAGCGCCGGCTTGGTACGAGCCGGCCCTTGAGGCGCCCACCATCACAGAGAAGAGCCTCGCCTCTGTGCGCCTCCTCACAGCGGGCAAGAGCAATGAGTGGGGGAAGAACGAGCTTCGGCTTGCCTCCGACGCGCCGGAGCTTGAGGAAAGCACCTTCTTCCCCTTCTTCTCGAGCAGCGTCGCCAATGGGTTGGTTCCTCCCTTCTCCGATTTCTTTTATGAAGTCCTCGACCACTACAGGCTGCAGGCGTTGCATCTCCATCCCAACTCTGTCCTCCTCCTTTCCATCTTCGCTTACTACTGTGAGACATAACTGGGCATGACGCCGTCTGTGGCGCTCCTGCGCCATTTCTTCTTCCTTCGTGTCAGCGAGGGTAACATCTCTGGATGCGCTAACTTCGTTGCATCCGGCAAGGCCAACTCGATCTCGAGCACCGGGAAGAGGGCCGACAACATTCGATCCAAATGGTTCATGATGGACGCCAAGTGTGCCGATCTGCGTCTGGCGTTGCCCACGGCGGCGCCCTCTTTCCACGGGGGATGGCCCAGGGCAGAGCTTGCTGATGAGCGGGCCTCGTCAGTGTTGGGCAGATGGTGACCGACCTGAAACCGGGCAACGCGAGGGCGGAAAAGGTGACAGGGGTCATGCTTCTGAGGGAGTTCTTGACCCTGCGAGTAGCTCCACTCCAGGCGTGTGCACGCCCCCTGTGGGAGTTTGAAGAAGAGGGGAACATGACCCGCCTGAGGCCGGGGGCCCTACCTGACGATGAATTGGCTGCTGTCATGCGCCTCATAGTTGGGGACAACCAGGAGTACCCACCAAGCGCCTTCGCCCCCCTGTTCCATCGCAAGGATCGGGAGGAATTCTTCGCCTCCAGGCCGACCTTTGATGCGCGTGGGCTGGTGCCACCGGTGCTCCTGGGAGCCCCCATGGCACCAAAACCGGTGGAGGTGTCTTCTGGCGAGCCCCACGGGGAGGGCGAATAGGAGGTGGACCCGGAGAAGACTCTGGAAGAGGTGGGGCAGACTTCCCCTCTGAGCAAGGCCGAGATCCTTCGCGCCCTTCCTGACGATGCCGAGGCCGACGCTCGCCAAAGGGAGAGGGAGCAACCCCCCATCCCGACGAGGGGTAGGTCGTCGTTGGTGCCTCGCGATGCCGCGTCCGCCCCGATGCTGTCAGGCTTCAGGCTTCCTAAGCGGAAGTATGTCATGGTGGATCAGTAAGTGTCTCAAGCTTCGCCTTGTCCCTGTTTGCACTCTTCATTTCCTGATGCTGGCCCTTGGTTGGTCAGGCCAACGTCTTCTGCGAAGAAGATGAAGGAGGATGCGGCGTCCGTGCCTCCTTCCTCAGGGAAAGGTGGGAGAAGCGCCCGCATCTCCCTAGCCCGGTCGTCCTCGCGGGGCCAAGAAGAGCATCGCCACGTGGAACCAGCCCACATGGCCCTGCTAGCTCCGGAAGTGCCGACGCCTGGTGCGGCTGACGATGTCCCATCTGCTCCGAAGGTCGCGGTCTCCCGGGCCCTGGTGATGATGTCGCCTCCTCCCACTGCTGCACCTCCACTTCCAGGTTCTTCTGCTCCTCCTGCTACTCTGGAACATGCTCTCTCGGGGATGACCCAGCTGTAGGCGGTTCTCCTGGGCGTAGACCCATGCCTTGTGGCCGGGCGCCTGGAGCTGGCTTTAGGGTGGCTCCATTCCGACTTGGCGGTTCGCGCGGCGCTGGGTCAGGCCGCTGCGGCTTCTGAGAAGGAGAAGCAGAGTGCTGCCAACGCCGCAGCCGGTCGTGAGATGGCTTTGAAAGACGCCGAGGTCGCCCGCGACCGCTGGCAGGCACTAGAGGACGAATTGCTGGGCCTGTGCACCAAGCTCGCCGAAGAAGCATGCTACCATGAAGCGAAGCAGGGGGAAATGAAGGCTCGGGAGGACGCCGTCAAGAACCGTGATGCCGAGCTGGCGGAGTTGGGGCAGACGCAGGCCGCTGAGCGCAACCGGTTGGAAGAGATGGAGCGGGAGGCTGAGCTCGACGCCAAGGCGCGAGTCCTGACCGAAGACCGTGCGGCCTTTGCTGATCTCGAGAAAAGGTCCCGCAAGGCGCTGAAGACGCTTTACGAGCACGGCCTGGAGAGGTCGCTAGCCACCAACGAGGATGGCCCCGCCCAGCTGCTTCCTCTCTTGGTGCAGGCGCTCGAGGAAGTCATTGACGGCGTTGGTCCTATGGTGGAGGTGGAGGCTCGCGTCCTGTCTTCAGCTGCATTGACTCACATCTTCAGCCACCTGCACCTTCGCGACCCCGACGCTTGCCTTGATGAGCTGCTGGAGCCCGTGGCTAAAGACCAATACGAGGCTGCCGCCGCAGCTGTGCAAGGTCAGGTGGAGGCCTTGTTGGAGAAGTTCTGCGGCTTTGTCTATGCTCCTTTGTCCGGCGATGACGCCAATCCTGCAGCTGGTGGTGAAGGCGAAGACAATGTTGCTCACGAAGTGGCACCTTTCGCAGGTGATGGCGGCGTCCAGGGGTGACCTGTGGCCACTCTCCTGTTTCGTTCATGCAACATGCATTAGGCCTCGGGGAGGCGTTTAGACTTTTCATTTGGTATCATGAGGACAACATGTAAGGACAATATGTTTGTAATATTTTCTTCAAGATTTTGCGATTTTCTTCCTATTTGCTTTGTGTTCTGCGTTGGCAGAGCCCGGCCCCGCGCATACCTCAACCGCCATTGGGCCGACCGGAAACTAGGACGGACCAAAGAGTGAGGGGCTACGTGACCAGTTAGGCTCCTGAGACGCGATGCTCAGGAGTCCTCCTTGACGCACAAACAACTTATAGGGAGAGTTTGCGAGAATAGACTAATGTTCTACGTCAGCAGGGACCGGCCCCGCGCATACCTCAACCTCCATTGGGCCGACCGGAGACCAGGACGGACCAAGGAGTGAGGGGCTATGTGACTAGTTAGGCTCCTGAGTCGTGATCCTCAGGAGTCCCCCTTGACGCGCAAACAATTTCCATACCTGCCCTTGCCAAGGCCTCAGGAGGGGAGCACGACCCCCAGGTCCGAGAGACCTGGTCGGGTGGCGTGCGCTTGGGTGTGGCCCGAGCGCAGCCCCCATGCCCAGCCCCCTCGCGCGACTCTCCCGAAGGGAGGCGTTGCGGTGAGGCCGGACGCGAGCTCTAGGCTCCCTGAGGTTGGTACGACTATGGGGCTGCCCTCAGTTGTTTATCACCAGCGCGGAGCATAGTGCTTCTGCTTGTGCACGGGCATAGCCACTCCTCTGCAGTGTTGACGGCCGGCACGGAGCATGGTGCTTCCACTTGTGCGTGGGATGGGGGCCCCCTCCGGGAGGAGCCCCCGTGGTGTGTACAGCCCCGCCCTGACACATGGCTTGCACGACAGGGCTGTGAGGTGTATCTGGGCACTCGTGAGCCAGCACGGGACTCACGAGGCCCTACCTCAAGGCGCGTTGCGCCTGGTCTTGAATCTTGGTGATTGTGTGTTCCTGCAAGGCGGTCAGGTGCAAGCACTCTACGTCCTCAGGTCCCGGCCCTTGAGCGAGCTCAGCCGTTGCTGGTATGCTAGGTCGTGATGCTGTGGTCAAGCCAGGGGGTGAGGGCTGGAGAGCCAGTAAGAGCTCCTGAGTCGTGATGCTCAGGAGCCCCCCTTTTAACGCGCAAGCGAATTGCACGGGGTGAATGTATCCGCGGCGGGTGGCAATCGAGAAGGCGATAACCATAGGCAGGTTAAGCAGGGAAGGCAAATCAGCTTGGGTAAATGCAGGAAGATACATGCCACTGGGTCCGGCCCGAGCGGGTTGGGGATGATGCAGCCCGAGGGGCGCCCCTAGTAAGGTAAGCTAAAGACATAAGCAAATGGGATACATGCCATAGGGATGGACCCAAACAGCCTGGGAATAATGCAACCCAAGGGGCGCTCCCAGCTTAACGAGCTTGGAAGATGTCACCTGGTTCTATAGATGAAGCAGAGTTGGTGCAGCTGAAGGCATGCGTCGAAGAAAGAACTCCTCATGAGCCACCGGAGCCCTGAGCCTCGGGAGGCTCTGGGGGCACAGGAGGCTTCCTGAAGACCGTCTCCATTCCCTCCAGGACGACGCGGTACCTAGCCTCTTGAGCCGCCAGGTCATGCCGCATGGCGCGCTGATAGGCCGACGCCACACTTGGCAAGCCGAGGGGCATGCAAACGTAGCTGTGTGGCGGGCCCTCGCAACGGCCCACATGCGAAGGCCAGAAGTTCTCCTGAGACGCGGCCCTATTGAGCCCTGGGACGTCAATGCAGACACGCAGCTGAGCACCCTCGCCTGGGTGGTGAGCCGCGCCCTGTGAGCAGCTGTCGCCATGCATGGCTCTTGCGTCTTGCAGTTCCTGTGTGGTCTTGGCCATGAACTCCTCAGCGGTGGGCACCCCTTGCCCTACGTTCTCCTGAGGAAAACGTGCCGCATGGCATGCCTCCAAGTGGCGCCCAAGCGCCTCCCTCGTGAGGTTGGCAAGGCCTAAGGCCCTCCAGAAGAGAGCCCACGAGCCCTGCCCGAGGAGGGCGCTGGGCGCACCTTCCTATGCGATGGAGGGAGGCGCCCCTCGGACGGACACTGATCCTGACAAGGCCCCTGCCGCGACGCCATCCTCCTGAGGACCTGTGCGGCGCAGTTGCTTCTTCTTGGGGATGGCCTCCGGAGGGCCCTCACTTCTGCTGTCGGGGTCGTCGATTGCTGCAGCTTGGAAGGCGCGCTCGAGGGAGCACACCGCATCCCTTTCTTCACATGGGGCGGTGATGACCCCACCACTTCCAGGGATCTTGAGGACGTTGTAGCCGTGGTGGGTGACCGCCATGAACTTTGCCAGGGCCGGATACCTGAGGATGGCGTTGTACGGCATGTGGATGTGCGCAATGTCAAAGTCGATGAGCTCGGAGCGATAGTTGTCGCGCGTGCCAAAGGTGACAGGCAAGCAGACCTGCCCTATCGGTGTGGTGGAGCCGTCGGTCACTCCTGAAAAAGGTTTGGTAGGCTGGATGTAACACCCACAATGCGGCTATATCTCCCACGTGTCGGGGCACGTCTTAGAGGCATAGCTGCATGGTAGGCATGTCGCAAGAGGGGTAATCTTTACACATCCCATGTACTAAATAAGAAAGGGATAAAGAGTCGGCTTACAATCGCCACTTCACACAATACATAAATATAGCATACATCATCCAGAATACAATCAAGGTCCGACTACGGAACCAAAATAAAGAAAGACAACCCCAAATGCTAGATCCCCGATCGCCCCAACTGGGCTCCACTACTGATCAACTGGAAATGAAACAACACAACGAACACGAGCTTCATCAAGCTCCCACTTGAGTTGGTTTGCGCCATCTGCACTGGTATCATCAGCACCTGCAACTGTTTGGAAGTATCTATGAGCCACGAGGACTCAGCAATCTCACACGCGCGAGATCAAGACTATTTAAGCTTATGGGTAGGATAGAGTAATGAGGTGGAGTTGTAGCAAGCACTAAGCATATATGGTGGCTAACTTACGCAAATAAGAGCGAGAAGAGAAGCAACACAACGGTCGAGGAGCTAGAGACGATCAAGAAGTGATCCTGAAACTACTTACGCACAAACATAACTCCAAAACCGTGTTCACTTCCCGGTCTCCGCCTGAAAGAGACCATCACGGCTACACACGCGGTTGATGCATTTTAATTAAGTTAAGTGTCAAGTTCTCTACAACCAAATATTAACAAATTCCCATCTGCCACATAACCGCGGGCATGACTTTGGAAAGTTCAAAACCCTGCAGGGGTGTCCCAACTTAGCCCATCACAAGCTCTCATGGTCAACAAAGGATATTCCTTCTCCCAGGAAGACCTGACCAGACTCGGAATCCCGGTTACAAGACATTTTGACAATGGTAAAACAAGACCTGCAAAGCCACCCGATGTGCCGACAATCCTGATAGGAGTCACACGTATCTCGTTCTCAGGGCAACACCGGATGAGACTAGCTACGAGTAAAACCAAACCTCAAGTTTCCCTGAGGTGGCCCCGCAGGTAGCTCGGTTCGGACCAACACTTATACAAGCACTGGCCCGGGGGGTTAAAATAAAGATGACCCTTGAGTCTGCAGAACCTAAGGGAAGGTACATGGTGGTAGGTAGGCAAATGGTAAATCCAAGGTTGGGCCTTGCTGCAGGAGTTTTATTCAAAGCGAACTGTCAAGGGGTTCCCATAACACCCAACCGCGTAAGGAACGCAAAATCAAGGAACATAACACCGGTATGACGGAAACTAGGGCGGCAAGAGTGGAACAAAACACCAGGCATAAGGCCGAGCCTTCCACCATTTACCAAGTATATAGATGCATTAAAGTAAATAAGGGATAATAATGATATCCCAACAATATCCATGTTCCAACATGCAACAAACTCCATCTTCACCTGCAACTAGCAATGCTATAAGAGGGGCTGAGCAAAAGCGGTAACATAGCCAAACAACGGTTCGCTAGGAAAGGTGGGTTAGAGGCTTGTCATGGCAATATGGGAGGCATGATAAGGCAAGTGGTAGTTATCGCGGCATAGCGATAGAGCGAACAACTAGCAAGCAAAGATAGAAGTGATTTCGAGAGTCTGGTCATCTTGCCTGAGATCCCGCAAGGAAGAAGAACGAGTCCATGAAGAAGAGAAACGGACGTAGTCGAACGCACCCTCACAACTCCGGAACGGAACCGAAGCTAACGAGAGAAGCAACCCGGAAAGAAGCAAGCAACATAGTAAACAACCATCACGTAAACATGGCATGATGCACAACCAAGTATGATGCATGTCTGGTTTAATGAGGCATGGCATGGCAAAGTGCAACAAACAACACTACGAGTTAAGTGGTGCTCAATATGCAACGAGTTGCATATTGACGAAACACCACAAAAATTATTTAGTTCTCTCCTGTTTAGGTACCCAACAATATTAAATGCTGTTAAACATGGCAAGAGGTGAGGCAAATGAGAACTACCTATCTAGGCAAGTTTAAATGAGGCCGGAACAACAAACAACAATTCCGGAAAATCTTCATATGCAAAATATGGATTTGGTACTGTTCTTCCCTAAACCATAGTTTAGAGTTGTTAAACATGCAAAATAAAGCCACCATGTTAAACTAGGCATTTTTCTACCCCATTTACATATAAAGTTTGTTAGGTTTGGAGCTACGGTTATTCAGTTATGAATTAAATCATTTTAACATGGCAATATGGCAAATAAATGCAAACAACAGTTTAAACATTTTAAAGATGGTTGAAAGTTGGATATTATGAAACTAGACACAATTCTAAGTATTTTACATATATAAATCATTTTAAACCGATGCACGGTTATTAAGTTATTATATGCATGAAGTTAAGGGTCTTGTCTGTAAAACTGCCTTTCTCTGAAAATTAGACAAATTCGCATGCTGAAAAAAAACAAATACGGGCCGAATCTAAAGCATGTTGGGCCAGCAGAAAGAAAAAAAACAAAAGAGGCGCTGCAATGGGGCCTCACCATGGGCCAAGCCCATGTCGTTGAAAGAGGTGAGGCCGGCAGGGGCGCGCGGCTGGGCCTTGCTGGAAGCGGTGCTGGGCCGCGGCTGGGCCTTGCTGGAAGCGGTGCTGGGCCGCGGCTGGAGAGGAGGCCGGCCCATGCAGTTGGCCAGCGCGGTCAACGCGGGGCTGGACCGGGCGAGCTCCTCTTGCTCGATTGAACGAAGCAGACAACAGCGGTTCGGCGTGGCGGGACTTCCAGCAGCAGGGCCAACCGGAGGAGGGACTTGGCGACGCAGCAGGCAACCTGGGGGCGCCAGGAATCCGAGGCGGCGGGTCGATCTCGGCTGGAACGGGTCAAAACAAGGAGTGGCGGCTGATGTCTACTACACAACCTTCTTCTTGTAGATGTTGTTGGGCCTCCAAGTGCAGAGGTTTGTAGGACAGTAGCAAATTTCTATCAAGTGGATGACCTAAGGTTTATCAATCCGTAGGAGGCGTAGGATGAAGATGGTCTCTCTCAAGCAACCCTGCAACCAAATAACAAAGAGTCTCTTGTGTCCCCAACACACCCAATACAATGGTAAATTGTATAGGTGCACTAGTTCGGCAAAGAGATGGTGATACAAGTGCAATATGGATAGAAGATAATAGTTTTTGTAATCTGAAAATATAAAAACAGCAAGGTAACGAATGATAAAAGTGAGCGTAAACGGTATTGCAATGTATTGAAACAAGGCCTAAGGTTCATACTTTCGCTAGTGTAAGTTCCCTCAACAATACTAACATAATTGGATCACATAACTATCCCTCAACATGCAACAAAGAGTCACTCCAAAGTCACTAATAGCGGAGAACGAACGAAGAGATTATGGCAGGGTACGAAACCACCTCAAAGTTATTCTTTCCAATCAATCCATTGGGCTATTCCTATAATTGTCACAAACAGCCCTAGATTTCGTACTAGAGTAACACCTTAAGACACAAATCAATCAAAACCCTAATGTCACCTAGATACTCCAATGTCACCTCAAGTATCCGTGGGTATGATTATACGATATGCATCACACAATCTCAGATTCATCTATTCAACCAACACAAAGGACCTCAAAGAGTGCCCTAAAGTTTCTATCGAAG
The DNA here is from genome assembly GCA_034509565.1 of Triticum monococcum. Taxonomy (NCBI): domain Eukaryota; kingdom Viridiplantae; phylum Streptophyta; class Magnoliopsida; order Poales; family Poaceae; genus Triticum; species Triticum monococcum. Next base: position 151,012,766 of record CM067843.1, on the reverse strand, counting down.
AATCACGATGAAAGCGTGTGCCAACCCCTATGCATAGGTTCATGGGCGGAGCCCGCAAGTTGGTCACCAAAACATATATCAAGTGGCATGCGGTATCCCATTGTCACCACAGATATCCACGGAAAGACAAACATCAAGTGTTCTCAAATCTTTAAAGACTCAATCCGATAAGATTACTTCAAAGGGGAAACTCAATTCATTACAAGAGAGAAGAGGGGGAGGAGAAACATAAGATCCAACTATAATAGCAAAGCTCGCGATACATCAAGATCGTATCATCTCAAGAACACGAGAGAGAGAGAGAGATCAAACACATAGCTACTGGTGCATACCCTCAGCCCCGTTTGAGAACTACTCCCTCCTCGTCATGGAGAGCACTGGGATGATGAAGATGGCCACCGGAGAAGGATTGCCCCCTTCGGCAGGGTGCCGGAACGGGTCTAGATTGGTTTTCGGTGGCTATGAAGGCTTCTGGCGGCGGAACTCCCGATCTATGTTGTGTTCTGGAAGTTTTAGGTCACGTGGGTATATATGGGTGCAGGGAGGACGTCGGAGGAGCCACGGGGGTCCCACGAGACAGGGAGCGCGCCCTAGGGGGGGGTGTCGGTGTCAAAACCGGCGAATCTCGGGTAGGGGGTCCCGAACTGTGCGTCTAGACCGGATGGTAACAGGAGGCAGGGGACACGAAGTTTTACCCAGGTTCGGGCCCTCTCGATGGAGGTAAAACCCTACGTCCTGCTTGATTAATATTGATGGTATGGGTATTACAAGAGTTGATCTACCACGAGATCAGAGAGGCTAAACCCTAGAAGCTAGCCTATGGTATGATTGTTGATGCGTATGTTGTCCTACGGACAAAAACCCTCCGGTTTATATAGACAACGGATAGGTTTAGGGTTACATAGAGTCGGTTACAATGGTTGGAGATCTAAATATCCGTATCGCCAAGCTTGCCTTCCACGCCAAGGAAAGTCCCTTCCGGACACGGGACGAAGTCTTCAATCTTGTATCTTCATAGTCCTGGAGTCCGGCTGAAGGTATAGTCCAGCCATACGGACACCCCCTAATCCAGGACTCCCTTAGTAGCCCCTGAACCAGGCTTCAATGACGACGAGTTCGGCGCGCAAATTGTCTTCGGCATTGCAAGGCGGGTTCCTGCTCCAAGTACTTCATAGAAGATTTTGAACACAAAAGTAGTGTCCGGCTCTGCAAAATAAATTTCCACATATTGCCATAGAGAGAATAATATTTACACAAATCTAATTTGCTGATGCACTCTGTAGTGTGACATCACACCACGGCCAAGCTTTTATTCAAACCGTTTTACTGTCCCATCTCAGCGCGTTATGCGAGGCGGTTTCCTTGGCACGTCTTGTTAAAGCAGAGATCGTGTCCCCTTATTCCGGGATTCTCATCAATATGGGCGTGGGTAACCCAACCGCTTCTAGGACTCCTAGATTATAGGCAAGTCCAAACGGACACGGAGAGGACGCTTAATATTCACCCTCTTTATAAAGGGGACAAGGCTTTTATTTTTCCCTCCCGTGCTCAATCAAATCCTTCCCCCACCTCGAGCTCAAACGCGCAAAGTTCAAGTCAGGTGCTCCGAACCTTCAATCATGTCCGGATCTAGCTTTCAAGGCCAATGGGTGCCTTCCTCCGTCACGGAAGAGGACATCAAAAAGTTGAGGGAGGCCAGATATCTGACCGCCGAGATTTTGCATCGGCTGCCTACTCGAGGGCAGGCCGTTCCCACCCCCGAACCCAATGAGAACGTCGTGTTCGTCTCCCATTTCCTCCGAGGTCTAGGCCTTGCTCTGGATCCTTTTGTCAGGGGTTTGATGTTTTATTACGGGCTAGACTTCCATGATCTAGCTCCGGACTCCTTTGTTCTTATCACGACATTTATTGTCGTGTGCGAGGCCTTCCTTCGGGTTACCCCTCACTTTGGCCTCTTGCTCAAGACCTTTGAAGTGAAGCCGAAGATGATCGAGGGGCAACATGCAGCGTGTGGAGGTGCCTCAATACGCAGGATGACGGGAGCCCCATGGCCCAAATGTTCCATCCCAGAGGTGTCTGAATTGTGGCAACGGGAGTGGTTCTATATCACGGCTCCTAGAAGTGCCAAGTGGGCGGCCGCCCCTGTTTTCCGCTCGGGCCCTCCACCACAACTGATGTCATGGATCAGTAGAGGTCTGAGCTGGGGGCCGGCCAAGGACGTGTGCATACTGCAAAGCCGCATTCGAGATCTCTTCAATGGAGATTTTAGTTCGGTTGCAGTAATACAAGTTATGCTGGTTCGTCATGTCCATCCTTTCAAACGCCGGCCTCTTCGCCTATGGGAGTTCAATCCCGAGGGACCACGTGTCATTCAAGATTTTCTCGGCCTGACGCACGAGGAGATGTACAAGTCATTCTTCGGACCTCAGGTGGAGTGTCCAGAAATCATCGAGGATGTGGGCCTGAGTAGTAACCGCGCCGCCGAACAGGTAAGGTATCCTCCAGCCGAACATACTATCTCTCTTTTGTTACGAAGTTATTTTTTTGAGAGTTCGCTTTTTGACCAGGACTGGCTAACAAAGGCGAAGTTGATTTGGTGTTTGGCCCCCCTCCCCGAGGGTTTGGAAAACCCGGTATTGGAAAAGATGCTCCAGACCGCACCTTGCCCGGAGCCCTTGAAGGAAGATACTGTGGAGGATAATGCGGGCGGACGCGGGCCCCCTACGCTGCTCATTCTAACCGAGAGAGCAAGCGTCTCCATGAAGGAAGACGACGTGAAGAGGAAAAGGACTGCGCTCGGGGATTCAGAAGCGGAAGCTTCCAAACGGGAGAAAAAGTCTCCCACAGAGGGTCCTGCCTTCGAGGGCGCTGTTGCCGCACAAAGTCCGCGGGGGGATCAATTCTCCCGCGAGTCGTAAGTGACTCGAAATACTTTAATAGTACAGATATGCCATCTTTTTCCTCTGAGAAGATAACCACCGCATATATTTTTGCAGTTCGGGCCTTAGCCCCTCTCAAATGAGCTCGTCTTCGGGGGATCTTCTTGCAGAGATGATGGAGAGCGAAACGCCTCCTCTGGACTCCTCCGCTCTGGAAGCGGGCGACCCTGAAGTGTCGTCGCAGAGGGCCTCTCCGAGTCCGGTGAGGCCAGAAGATAATCCCATTGACCCCCGAAGCTCCTAGTGTCCGGCTCCCGAAGAGAGCAGATGAAAGAGTCCGGCACCGTCTAGTGTGCGATCGGATGTTCTGAGGGAGTTGGTGGGGCGAGCGGCCATCTCAGATGAACACCGTGTGCTGATGAATACGGTGATGGAGAGAATATCGTCCGCCGAAAGCGGATTGCATGAAGCTTTTATGAGTCTACTGACAAGCTTTGAGGAACGTAAAAGAATGTATGATAGTCCTGCACATACTAGGTGTGCCCTGTGTAGACAGTAGCCCCTGAGACTCTGGTTGTCGTCGGAAACGACGATGAACACAGGATCATATTCCCAGGTAATAACCATACTGCCTCTATGTGTAGGTGATGGAAGCTCTGGTGGCTAGCCGGACTAGCGAGTTAACAAAAGGCTTGACGAGGCACAGGGTAAGTGTCATTATCTGATAAACGCCACAATAGGAAGAGCAGTATGATGCCAGCATCTTTAATATGTTGTGACTGCATATGGAGCTGCCACTGTTGAAGCCTTGTGGGCAGAACTTGCCCGAGCCAAGGAACACGCGAGGTTGGGTAATGCGACTGCTTTGAAGGCGGCCGAAGAGTTGCAAGCCGAGAAGGCCGCACATGGCGAGAGCCGAGACAAGATGGCCAAGATGGCCAAAGAATTAAAAGCCGCCGCCGACCGTTGCCGGGTTCTTGAAAAGGAAAACCAGGCGAAGGCACTGGACCTTGAGAAGGCTGCTGCGACGAGAAAAGACCACCACTCTGCTATGAGGGCAAAGAAGGAGGAGCTGCGGGAAGCCAGGGATATTGTAGCTGGGAAATCCTTTATGTTGTAGAGGAGGTTCGGAGATCCACGGTATGCCCCTCTGGATCGGCTGTGGAGTTCGGAGGATGTGTATATGGATTTGGCGGCGAGCGCTGCCGATGCGGCCAAGTACTTCTAGGGTCAGACGGACCGTGAAGTATCAGCTGTTTTGGAGACAATTCCATTCTCCCGAGCATCCGCTGTCATTGACTGACCAATTAGCCGAATGGGCCGAACTAAATAGGTTGTCCGGACTCTCCATGAGGTCTGTTGTGGATCAGTTATGGCCGAAAGGGTCAAAACCGAACAGCTATTTCAGCTTGGTGCAGCAGTTACTTGATGTGGTGCCACGCATTGATGCGATGAAGAGGTCGGCGTGCATAGAGGGCGCACAGATGGCCTTTGCCCGTGTCAAGGCATACTGGGCGGAGATGGATGCTACCAATGTTGCAGCGCGGGATTCGGCCATAGGCTGAAAGGCTGCTGAGCACTACTTTGAAGAAGTTCTTGAGGGTGCCCGTTTGGTAGAGGCCTAGTGCTCAAAAAATATTATGTTTGAGTGATATGTAATCTCATTGTAAGCGAAATGCTTTTATAGAGTTTGATAAGGCTATTTTTATACTTTTTCCTGAAAGTAATATGATGCCTCCTGGGCGGCCGTTTTTGTATACGTGTGTATAACCTGAAAGATTGCAGTCGTCGGCTTCAACCGCCACGCATATAATGTGGAGGTGCTAGAAAAAACACGCGTTCACACTTAACCCAACGTCTTGGTCCTATTAAGGAGGTGATAGCGGAGCGAGTGAGGCAACCTGACTATAATGCTTTAACACTTTCACTTAGCCATAGGAGTTTGAAAATGGGGCTACTAGATAGCCCCTGGTGGCTCCGCACTCTCCCAATCTCGGGGTGCGTACATGCCTGGCCGGAAAACGGCCCTTCGTTTAGGCGGAGGAATTCTAGCATTCCCATAGGTCATTGAGTGGTTGACCAGTCTCACGCTATATCATGACAATCAGTTTTCGGCTTTCTCTACTGAGGTGCTCGTCCGGATGAACCAGGGCACAATCGTAGTAGTTCTCCTGGTGCTACCTTAGCCGGTAAAGCAGAACATAAGGCACCAAAACACAGGAGCCGGACAAACCCAACATTTGACCAAAGACAATGATTCGGAGCTGATGCATATAGGGCCAAACTCGCGATGCCGAACACTCCCTAGGGTATTCGGTCTTTGTGGTATAAACCGGGCCTAGATAATGGCCTTTGTAAGAAGCCCCTTGTGTCCAGGTACGTGCATTGTTCTGGCATGGCCACATGCCAAGAGGTCAGCATCCTTCACAACGGTGGATATGTATCAACAAGAGACAGTAAAAAAGGTTTACGCAGGGTCTTCATCTAAAAAGAATCCTTTGAGCGGGTCCCTGCTGCATGTCTGCGCATGTGTCTCCGTTGTGCCGTATCCTGGACGGGTGTAGCACGATGATCGTCTGTAAAAGAGAGGAAGTTAAGTGAGAAAGTTGTCGTGCAAAAAGGTGGTTTTTAAAGAAACCATGTATAATTGAAGATGACAAGAAATTGCCACTTGTCTGCGCGCGTTGAGCCCCTTGTATTGACAAATAGGGGTGTGGTCACTTATTCGGTGTAAATAGCGGCGCCGGACTCGATTGCTAGTCCGAACGCCTTTAATGTTCGGCTGCCAAGGCAGCCTCACTCTCTTTGGCGCGCAGAGAGCGCTTGATATCTCCGTGCACTGTAATGATGCCACATGGACCGGGCATCTTGAGTGTGAGGGAGGCGTAGTGTGGTATTGCATTAAAGCGAGCAAAAGCTTCGCGTCCGAGCAGTGCTTGATAGCCACTTTGAAACGGAGCGATGTGGAAAGTTAAATGCTCACAACGGAAGTTATCAGGGGAGCCGAATGTAACTTGTAATGAGAGGGAGCCCGTACAATGGGCCCCTGGGCCTGGCGTTACTCCTTTAAAGGTGGTATTGCTATGGCGAATTTGTGTTGTGTCTAACCCCATCCCGCGGATTGTATCCTGATATATTAGGTTTAGGCTACTGCCGCCGTCCATCAAGACTTGTGTGAAGTGATATCCGGCAATTATTGGGTCTAATACTAGGGCAGCCCATCCTGCATGTCGGATATTTGCTGAGTAATCGCGATGGTCGAAAGTGATCATTTGAGACGACCAGTGGCAGGACTTCGCGGTGACAGGCACTTGGGTATATGTTCCTGAGAGTGCCGCGTTGTTTTTTCCCTTGATCACGTGTAACATGTTTACTGTTTTGACTTCTGGTGGAAATTTCTTTTGCTCCGCCGCGTCTTGTTTGGGAGGCTCGTCCTCGTCTTCACTTGGTGCATCCTCCCCCTTGTGTACGGCGTTGAGCTTGCCGGACTGCTTGAAGACCCAACATTCTCTGTGGGTATGATTAGCGGGTTTACCAGGGGTACTATGGATCTGACATACTTGGTCTAGAATTTTGTTGAGGCTGGACAGTTCATCCCTGGTGCCTTTAGGGGGCGGCTTTTGACCTGGCCGAGAGCCTTTGAATCCGGCATTTACTGCCATGCCCTTCATGCTGTCTTCTTTAATCTGGGGCTTGTTATTGCTGTTGCGCCGTGATTTCCCGTTTCCATCTCTAACTTCAGATGTACTGGGGTCGCTGGTGCTGCATCTGGCTAGCCAGCTGTCCTCACCCGTGCAAAAGCGGGTCATGAGGTTTGTTAATGCGGCCATCGTTCTCGGCTTATTTTGGCCGAGGTGTCTGACGAGCCATTCGTCACGGACGCTATGCTTGAAAGCTGCCAAGGCTTCTGCATCCAGACAGTCGACAATCTGGTTCTTTTTAGTAAGAAACCTATTCCAAAGCTTTCGGGCTGACTCTCCGGGCTGTTGAGTTATATGACTCAAATCGTCTGCATCCGGAGGCCGGACATAAGTCCCTTGAAAATTTGCCCGAAAGGCATCTTCTAGCTCTTCCCAACTTCCAATGGAGCTTTCAGGGAGGCCTTTGAGTCAGTGACGAGCTGGCCCTTTGAGCTTGAGGGGTAGGTACTTGATGGCGTGGAGATCATCTCCTCAAGCCATATGGATATGAAGGATGTAGTCCTCAATCCAGACCCCAGGGTCTGTTGTTCCGTCGTATGCCTCTATATTTATGGGCTTGAATCCCTCTGGAAATTCATGGTCCAGCACCTCATCGGTGAAACATAGGGGGTGTGTGGCACCCCTGTAGCTGGGTGTACCACGTTGTTCGAGTGTTTGTTGTGTTGCATTGTATGCTGGGGCGCGCTTGCATGGTCCATAGATGGATCTTGTTGCGCTGTCCTTTGGGTGCGAGCCCTCGCATGGGTCGCCTATTGTATTGTGAGCGGCGTTGTATGCCACTCTGTGTTGGTAGAGGGGTTGTCTATCCGACCAGGTGGCTGCTTTGATATTTGGTTGTGGGGGGTCTGAGGCCTCCTCATCGAATTCGGGTAGCAGCTTCCGCTTTGGGTAGCTCTTGGAGGGGCGATTGTCGCCGTACCTCGCTGCTGTGTTGAGTATTTTGCTCCATCTAATGTGGAGTGTGCCTTGCATAGCCTTGAGCCTTTGCTTCTGCTTTTTCAGACTCCTCGCGGTGGCAACAAGCCTTTTACGGGCAGTCTGCTGCTCCGGGTGTCTGTCCAGCGTTATGTCGTCCGGACCATTATCCTTGATAGGATTTGTTTGTTCGGTTTGATTATCCGGATTACCGTTGTCTGGCAGCAGTTCGCCCTACTCCAACGCTGGGTCTGTGTGATCGCTATTTCTGTCGAGGCAGGATTTGGGGCGGTGCTTGCGTCGCTGCTTTGACTGCTTTTCGAGGGAACAAGCCTTCGGTGCGTCCTTCCGCTCCTCGTCGTCATCTTTTGGCGCGTCCACCATGTATACATCATATGACGAGGTGGCGTTCTAGGGCCCAATAGGCGCTGGTTCTTCCCCATCTCCTTCATCGGCGTCCATACCGTCAATGTCTTCGGAGTCGAGCATGTCGGTTAAATTGTCGACAGTGGCAACAAAGTGGGTGGTGGGTGGGCTTTGAATTTCTTCATCGTCCGCATCCCAATCTTGCTGACCATAGTCCGGCCAGGGCTCTCCTAATAAAGAGAGAGACTTTAGTGTCTTCAGAATATCGCCAAAAGGCGAGTGCTGAAAGATGTCCGCGGTAGCAAACTCCATGATCGGCACCCAATCGGATTCGATTGGTTGGGGCGCGGAGGCTTCGGAGTCCGGAGAGGAGTCTGGCTCCTTGGAGTCACGAGTCTCGGGGAGTGCAGGGCTGGTGTTCGTCTCAATCACCGTTGGGATCGCAGCCCCCGAGGTGGCGTCCAACCGCCCATCCTCGATCGGCGCAGTTGGCTCTGAATTAGGGACCGGGGCCGATGCGGGTGCGGCCTCCAGGGCACTGTTCGGCGGCAGAGCTAGATCATGCTCATCGGGACAGTGCGGCACGCTCGGTAGTGGCTCGAATCTGTCAAAGATCAAGTCCCCGCGGATGTCAGCCGTGTAGTTAAAACTTCCGAAACCGACCTGACGGCCAGGGGCGTAGCTTTCGATCTGCTCTAGATGGCCAAGTGAATTGGCCCGCAGCGCGAAGCCGCCGAAGACGAAGATCTGTCCGGGGAGGAAGGTCTCACCCTGGACTGCATCGCTGTTGAAGATTGTAGGAGCCATCGGGCCTGATGGCGATGGCACAGAGGAACTCTCAATGAAAGCACCAATGTCGGTGTCAAAACCGGCGGATCTCGGGTAGGGGGTCCCGAACTGTGCGTCTAGGCCGGATGGTAACAGGAGGCAGGGGACACGAAGTTTTACCCAGGTTCGGGCCCTCTCGATGGAGGTAAAACCCTACGTCCTGCTTGATTAATATTGATGGTATGGGTATTACAAGAGTTGATCTACCACGAGATCAGAGAGGCTAAACCCTAGAAGCTAGCCTATGGTATGATTGTTGATGCGTATGTTGTCCTACGAACTAAAACCCTCCGGTTAATATAGACACCGGATAGGGTTAGGGTTACATAGAGTCGGTTACAATGGTAGAAGATCTGAATATCCGTATCGCCAAGCTTGCCTTCCACGCCAAGGAAAGTCCCTTCCGGACACGGGACGAAGTCTTCAATCTTGTATCTTCATAGTCCTGGAGTCCGGCTGAAGGTATAGTCCAGCCATCCGGACACCCCCTAATCCAGGACTCCCTCAGGGGGCGCCCCCACCCTCGTGAGCACCTCGTGTCTCCCCTGACATGGGGTCCAAGTTCATCAGGTGTGTTTCCTTACAAAATAACTTCTCCAGTTGATTTCGTTCCGTTTCGACTCCGTCTGATATTCCTTTTCTTCGAAACACTCAAATAGGCATAAAACAGCAAATCTGGGCTGGGCCTCCGGTTAATAGGTTAGTCCCAAAAGTAATATAAAAGTGGATAATAAAGCCCAATATTGCCCAAAACAGTAGATAATATAGCATGGAGCAATCAAAAATTATAGATACGTTGGAGACGTATCAAGCATCCCCAAGCTTAATTCCTGCTCGTCCTCGAGTAGGTAAATGATAAAAAAGATAATTTTTGATGTGGAATGCTAGTTGTCATAATTTTAATGTAATTCTTCTTACTTGTGATATGAATATTCAGATCCATAAGATTCAAGACAAAAGTTCATATTGACATAGAAATAATAATACTTCAAGCATACTAACAAAGAAATTATGTCTTCTCAAAATAACATGGCCAAAGAAAGTTATCCCTACAAAAACATATAGTCTGGCTATGCTCCATCTTCACCACACAAAATATTTAAATCATGCACAACCCCGATGACAAGCCAAGCAATTGTTTCATACTTTTGATGTTCTCAAACTTTTTCAATCTTCATGCAATATATGAGCGTGAGCCATGGATATAGCACTATAGGTGGAATAGAATGGTGGTTGTGGAGAAGACAAAAAGGGAGAAGATAGTCTCACATCAAGTAGGCGTGTCAATGAGCTATGGAGATTCCCATCAATAGATATCTGTGTGAGTGAGTAGGGATTGCCATGCAACGGATGCACTAGAGCTATAAATGTATGGAAGCTCAACAAAAGAAACTAGTGGGTGTGCATCCAACTTGCTTGCTCACGAAGACCTAGGGCACTTGAGGAGGCCCATCATTGGAATATACAAGCCAAGTTCTATAATGTAAAATTCCCACTAGTATATGAAAGTGACAACATATGAGACTCTCTATATGAAGAACGTGGTGCTACTTGGAAGCACAAGTGTGGTAAAAGGATAGTAGCATTGCCCCTTCTCTCTTTTTCTCTCATTTTTATTACTTTTTTTATTTTTTTATTTGGGCTTTTCTCTTTTTTTATGGCCTCTTTTCTTTCTATTTTTTTATTTGGGCTTCTTTGGCCTCTTTTATTTATTTTTTGTCCGGAGTCTCATCCCGACTTGTGGGGGAATCATGGTCTCCATCATCCTTTCCTCACTAGGACAATGCTCTAATAATGATGATCATCACACTTCTTTTTACTTACAACTCAAGAATTACAACTCAATACTTAGAACAAGATATGACTCTATATGAATGCCTCCGGCGGTGTACCGGGATGTGCAATGACTCATGAGTGACATGTATGAAAGAATTATGAATGGTGGTGAGGGAGTCCTGGATTAGGGGGTGTTTGGATAGCCGGACTATACCTTCAGCCGGACTCCTCGACTATGAAGATACAAGATTGAAGACTTCGTCCCGTGTCCGGAAGGGACTGTCCTTGGCGTGGAAGGCAAGCTTGGCGATACGGATATGCAGATCTCCTACCATTGTAACCGACTTTGTGTAACCCTAACCCTCTCCTGTGTCTATATAAACCGAATGGTTTTAGTCCGTAGGACAACATACACAACAACAATCATACTATAGGCTAGCTTCTAGGGTTTAGCCTCTCCGATCTCGTGGTAGATCTACTCTTGTACTACCCATATCATCAATATTAATCAAGCAGGACGTAGGGTTTTACCTCCATCGAGAGGGCCCGAACCTGGTTAAAACTTCGTGTCCCTTGCCTCCTGTTACCATCCGGCCTAGACGCACAGTTCGGGACCCCCTACCCGAGATCCGCCGGTTTTGACACCGACATTGGTGCTTTCATTGAGAGTTCCTCTGTGTCGTCGCCGTCAGGCTTGATGGCTCCTACGATCATCAATGGCGAGGCAGTCCAAGGTGATACCTCCCTCCCCGGACAGATCTTCGTCTTTGGCGGCTTCGCACTGCAGGCCAATTCACTTGGCCATCTGGAGCAGACCGAAAGCTATGCCCCTGGCCGTCAGGTCAGATTTAGAAGTTTAAACTACACGGCTGACATCCGCGGGGACTTGATCTTCGACGGATTCGAGCCACTGCCGAGCGCGCCACACTGTCACGACGAGCATGATCTAGCTCTGCCGCCAAACATTGCCCTGGAGGCCGCACCCGCGTCAGCTTCAACCCTTAATTCGGAGCCAACTGCGCCGATCGAGGATGGGTGGTTGGACGCCGCCTTGGGGGCTGCGATCCCAACAACAATCGAGCCGAACACCAGCCCTGCACTCTGCGAGACTTGTGACTCCAAGGAGCCGGACTCCTCTCCGGACTCCGAACCCTCCACGCCCCTGCCGATCGAATCCGATTGGGCGCCGATTATGGAGTTTACTACCGCGGACATCTTTCAGCACTCGCCTCTCGGTGATATTCTGAAGACACTGAAGTCTCTCTCTTTATCAGGAGAGCCCTAGCCGGACTACGGTCAGCAAGGTTGGGATCCGGACGATGAAGAAATTCATAGCCCACCCACCACCCACTTCGTAGCCACTGTCGACGACTTAACTGACATGCTCGACTTCGAATCCAAAGACATCGACGGTATGGACGTCGATGAAGGAAACGATGAAGAACCAGTGCCTATCAGGCCCTGGAAAGCCACCTCGTCATATGCCATATACATGGTGGACATCCCAAAAGAAGGAGATGGCGATGGAACAGCGGAGGATGACCCCTCCAAGAAACAGCCTAAGCGTCGGCGTCAGCGGCGCCGCTCAAAATCCCGCCAAAACAAATATGGTGATTCCAGCACGGGAGATAATAATACTCTAGAAAGTGCCGAAGAAAACCCCCTCCAGCAAGATTTAGCGCAGGAGGATGGAGAAACCAGCCCTCATGAGAGAGCGGCAGACAGAGAGGTCGAGGACGATAATTATATGCCTCCCTCCGAAGATGAGGCAAGCCTCGACGACGACGAATACTTCGTGCCAGAGGATCCCGTCGAGCAAGAGCGTTTTCAACGCAGGCTTATGGCCACGGCAAGAAGCCTCAAGAAAAAACAGCAACAGCTTAGAGCTGATCAAGATTTGCTAGTCGACAGATGGACTGAAGTCCTTGCGGCCGAAGAGCATAAACTCGAACGCCCCTCCAAGAGCTACCCAAAGCGCAGGTTGCTACCCCGATTAGAGGAGGAAGCACTTGATGCGGCCGACCGGCCACCTCGTGGCCGCGACAGAGAGGCCCGTCGGCCCTCCACTCAAGCCGCACCCCGTACCAAGGCACGGGAATATGCGCCGGACTTACGAGATATGTTGGAGGACAAGGTAAGGCAAACAAGATCGATCTACAGACCGCGTGGGCGCCCCACGGCTCGACACGGTAACCGTCATGCCGGCCACAAATTCGGCAAGGCCGAACACAGTAGACAAAGCTCATTGGAGCTACGTCGTGATATTTCCCAGTATAGAGGCGCCGCACACCCACTATGCTTCACAAACGAAATAATGGATCATCAAATCCCCGAGGGTTTCAAACCCGTAAATATCGAATCATATGATGGCACAACAGATCCTGCGGTATGGATCGAGGATTATCTCCTTCATATCCACATGGCCCGCGACGATGATTTCCACGCCATCAAATACCTCCCACTTAAGCTTAAAGGACCAGCTTGGCATTGGCTTAACAGCTTGCCAACATGATCAATCAGTTGTTGGGAGGACCTGGAAGCCGCATTCCTCGACAATTTCCAGGGCACTTATGTGCGACCCCCAGACGCCGATGACCTAAGTCACGTAATTCAGTAGCCACAGGAACCGGCCAGGCAATTCTGGACACAGTTCCTAACAAATAAAAATCAAATAGTCGACTGCCCGGACACTGAGGCCCTAGCAGCCTTCAAGCACAATATCTGTGATGAGTGGCTTGCCCGGCACCTTGGACAGGAAAAGCCGAAGTCTATGGCAACACTCACGACACTCATGACCCGCTTTTGCGCGGGAGAAGACAGTTGGCTTGCTCGTAGCAACAATATGACCAAGAACCCTGGTAATTCAGATACCAGAGACAGTAGTGGCAGGTCGCGTCGCAACAAGCAGAAGCGCCGCATTAACGACAACAATGCTGAGGATACAACAGCTAATGCCGGATTCAGAGGCTCTAAATCTGGTCAGCGGAAAAAGCCATTCAAAAGGAACCCTAGGGGCCCGTCCAGTTTGGACCGAATACTCGACCGCTTGTGCCAGATACATGGTACCCCCGAAAAGCCGGCCAATCACACCAACAGGGATTGTTGGGTGTTCAAGCAGGCAGGCAAGTTAAACGCCGAAAATGAAGACAAGGGGCTGCATAGCAATGACGACGAGGAGCCCCGGCCGCCGAACAACAGTGGACAGAAGGGTTTTCCCCCACAAGTGCGGACGGTGAGCATGATATACGCAACCCACGTCCCCAAAAGGGAGCGGAAGCGCGCGTTAAGGGACGTATACGCGGTAGAGCCAGTCGCCCCAAAGTTCAACCCATGGTCCTCCTGCCTGATCACCTTTGATCGAAGGGACCATCCCACTAGCATCTGTCATGGCGGATTCGCCGCATTGGTTCTAGACCCAATTATTGACGGATTTCATCTCACTAGAGTCCTTATGGACGGCGGCAGTAGCCTGAACCTGCTTTACCAGGATACAGTGCGGAAAATGGGCATAGATCCCGCGAGGATTAAGCCCACGAAAACGACCTTTAAAGGCGTAATACCAGGTGTAGAGGCCAACTGTACAGGCTCAGTCACACTTGAAGTGGTCTTCGGATCTCCGGATAATTTCCGAAGCAAGGAGTTAATCTTCGACATAGTCCCATTCCGCAGTGGCTATCATGCACTGCTCGGACGAACCGCATTCGCCAAGTTCAATGCGGTACCGCACTATGCATACCTTAAGCTCAAGATGCCAGGCCCTCGAGGAGTAATTACGACCAATGGAAACACCGAACGCTCCCTCTGAACGAAGGAGCACACGACGGCCCTTGCAGCGGAAGTACAAAGCAGCCTCTCCAGGCAGTTCATGAGTCCGGCCATTAAACGACCGGACACCGTCAAGTGCGCCCGGAGTAACCTACAACAAGACCGCCTGGCACGATCCAAGCAGGCGTAGCAATGCGACCCCAACCCCAGCCCTCGCAAAAATGCGACACCAGTACTTCGCGTACATAACTATGCTCTAGAAATACCATGGGTACATGGGAAGGGGCACCATCACGGCACGCCCGAAACACGGCTTAAACCGCACCAGGGGCTGCCGATTTTTTAATTTTCTCGAACTTTCAGGACTCCACACTTCGGAAGGCCTGTTCGGCAGTTCAATTTCCGCACAAACAATGCAAGAACCAGGGAAGCAGACAAGCCGCGCCGCATTACGGAACCCCCAGGTGGTCTCTATCACGAGCAGTATACCTGTTTCGCATACTATTTCGCAGCTTGCCCCTGGAACGGACATGTTACATAGTCCAACCTTTTGTTTATTGCATTATTTGTATTGTTTTGCTTTGATCGCAGCCCTCTTTAATAAACAGTGCATAGCTTTTGTCTATTTTTGCATTACTCTTATATATATATATATGTTCCTCAACGACATATTGCACTCGTACACTTCGGTACGGCCGAAATACACCAGGGGCTTTAGTACCCCTTAATATGGTGTGAGAAGTCCGAACACTTTAACAAGTGCGACACCCCAAACTTATAGCATTATATGCATCGGCTCCGAATCATGTCTTGGGTCAATAGTTGGGTTTGCCCGGCTCCTATGTTTTGGTGCCTTACGTTCCGCTATATCAGCTAAGGTAGCACTAGGAGAACCACTGCGATTGTGCCCCAGTTGAGCTGGGTCGTGCACCTCAGTGGAGAAAGCTAAAACTGACTGTCATGATGAAGCGAGAGCTGGTCGCTGTTCGAGAGGTTTTTCGAGTCCCTAACGACTTATGCCACTTAGAGCGCGGAGCCGACTCTGTCCGGCCAAGGCGTGGATAGCGCCCCGAACTCGGTCTTCCGAATACCAGGGGCTTCACCGAAATTTAAAATTATAGAATTCTATGGCTAAGTGAGAGTGTTCACGCATTATAGTCCGATTGCCTTGTTTGTTGGGCTGAGCGCCTCCCTCGAAGGACCCAAACATGGGAAAAAGAGCGCTCAGGTTTATCCCCGAACACCCCAGCACTAGCGGCATGGGGCAGAAGCCGACGACTTGCCATCTCTCAGAATTGATAAACAGCCCACAAAAGGTAATATTTTAAATTCCAACAGCATTGCGTAGCGCATATGAACAAGTTTTCAGCGCGCCGGACAAAACGAGCAAGTTTCACTCAAAAATTACATCCCTAGAACATTCATCCGCCACAAGGCAGGCACCCTTCAGAACATCCTTATAATAATTCTCGGGCTTGCGATGCTCTTTCCCCGGGGGTGGCCCGTCCTTCACAAGCTTCTCAGCATCCAGCTTGCCCCAATGCACCTTAGCACGGGCAAGGGCCCTATGGGCACCTTCAATATAGACGGAGCGCTTGATGACTTCGAGCCTTGGAGAAGCCTCCACCAGCCGCCGCACCAGCCCGAAATAGCTCCCAGGCAGAGCCCCTCCAGGCCACAGCCGAACTATGAGGCCCTTCATGGCCTGTTCGGCCGCCTTGTGGAGCTCGACCAGTTGCTTCAGCTAGTCGCTCAGGGGCACGGGGTGTCTGGCCTCAGCATACTGAGACCAGAACACCTTCTTTGTCGAGCTACCCTCCTCGGCTCGATAGAATGCGGCGGCATCGGGCACAGTCCGGGGAAGATCTGCGAACGCTCCTGGAGAGCTCCGGATTCGGGTAAGTAACAAGTAACTCACGTTTATGTGTTTGCCTTGCATAAAGAATGCATTATCGGCCGCTATCTTCTTCACCTCATCCAACTCCTGGAGGGTCTTCTGGGATTCGGCCTTGGCAGACTTGGCATTTTCAATAGCCACCGCGAGCTCGGACGCTCGCGTCTTTGAGTCAAGCTCCAAACTCTCATGTTTTTCCATGAGAGCCTGGAGCTCTTGCCGTACCTTGCCAACCTCGGCCTCATACTTCTCCCGCTCGGTGCGCTACGTGGCCGCCTTCTTCTCGGCCTCGACCAGCGCTTGCTTAAGGGTCACCACCTCAGACGTGGCCCCTATAATAGCCACGATAATCCTGTCATTTTTTTGCAATTGCACCTTTTCATATATATTTAAACAAGGTATTTCTTACCTTCATTGTCCTCGAGCTGCTTCTTGACACGCCCGAGCTCTTGCTCGGACCGCTCGAGGTTCTGCTTTAGCATGTCTACTTCCGCAGTCAGTGCGGTGGATGTCGTGGTTCTAAGTCTGACAGTGAGGTAGGGGGGTATGTATGAAGAGGCTAGACCTTAGCTATTGGGAAGTTGTAAGCACGCAAGGTTTACGAGTTCAGGCCCTTCCCTGAGGAAGTAACAGCCCTACGTCTCGGTTCCCGGAGGCGGTCGATTGGATTATGCGTGAGTAAGATCACAGGGGTGCGAACCCTTCATACTGAGGAGGGGGGTGGCTTATATAGAGTTCGCCAGCCCTCTCCTGCCCTCAGTAATGCAGGGTTTAAGGTACATTTAAGGTGGGCGTTACTGATAACGTCCCTAATAAAGCGTCATGATGGTCATAAAGACTACTTAATAGCTGACCGTTTGCCTGGGAGTGATTTGAGGTCTCCTGGCGGTCGAGTGGTTGGCTTGGTGGTCGAGTGACAGCTTCTTGGTCGAGTGTCTTGGCCCCGTTGAGTGGGACACCTTCGAGTCGATTGAAAGGTGACTTCCTCTAAGGATGTCCTATGGTAGGGCTCTTAGGACGGGTCCGTGCCCCTACCGTAGGTGCATGCCTTCATCATTAGCCCCCGAACGGATCGAGGCTGGAGTGAGAAAAAGGGTTTGGGACCTTTCCAGCCGACCCTTCGGGTTATTATAGGTGCTTCATTCTGGTCGACTGTCACGGATGACGTTATTAACCTCTTTCAGTCGCCTTGATCCGTTCCAGGCCTTTCGTCGAATGGATTCTTTTACCTACGACGCATCGGGCGCCGACGTGTGCGGGATTTCTGTTTCGCCAAGTTGTTCTGCACCCGGCGGAGATCGCGGGATTCGGATTTTTTGGGAAGCGCGCGGGACGGGGGCGGCCGCAGTAATCGGGAGCGACAGTGCGAAGGCTCCTCGATCCCCGCGCCGCCTTTTTCGCCACGTACAGCGCGCGCGCCTGCCACGGGATTTGACTGGATAGCTCGGGCCTACCTGTCAGCCAATCGGGAGTGGCCCCTTATAAATAGTTGGCCCGGAGCCTCTCTTCAGTACGCGTGCTCATCTCTTCTGCTCCTATCTCTGTCTCTCCGTCGTCTCCTCTGCTTCCTTCGCTCTCGCCCCGCCACCACAAAAACCAGCCTGAGACCTTGCCGGCGACGATGGTGAAGGGCAAGACGACCGCCCTGGAGCGCGCGAAGAAGGCGGCGACGGCCGGGAAGGGGAAGAAGTCTGCGCGCGGGGGCTCTTCTTCTCGGACGGCCCTGCCCAAGGGGTGGATCCAGGGCGACTGGATGCCCTCGGTGCTTCGTCAGGAGGACCTCGACGACATGGTCGAGGGAGGAGTCATCCTCCACAAGGCGGCGCATCTTCCGGGGAGAGAAATCGAGCCCCAGCCACGTGACGGTGAGCGCGTCCTCCTGGCGACTCACATTGACCGTGGTTTCTCCTTGCCGCCCCACCCTTTTTTCCGCAATTTCCTGAATTTCTTCGGGGCGCAGCTCCACCACTTCACTCCGAACTCCATAGTCTATCTCGCCGCTTTTATTTCTATGTGCGAGGCGTTCCTGGGGTGCCGCCCACACCGGGGACTTTTCAAGCATATCTTCATCGTTCGCTCTCAGTCAGTGAAGAAGGCTAAGTCGAGTGACGAGAGGACACAGGTGATCCAGCTGTGCGGGGGCTTGGCGATCCAGACAAGGGGGAAAAGTTGTTTTCCCTCCATCACTTTCCCGGAGTCGGTTCGAGGGTGGCAGGCGACTTGGTTCTACTGCCAGGATCAAGTGACCCCGGGGCAGTCGACTGGACTCCCACCCTTCACCCTCGACCGAGCTGAAAAGCCGGCTTCTCTGAAGGTGACGCCCGAAGAAAAGGCCCAGGTCAAGATACTGGCGGGTCGAGTGGTCGAACTTGTCCGTGAGGGCATGACGGGGATGGACCTGCTCGAAGTCTTCCTCAGGAGGAGAATCCAACCCCTCCAGGCTCGGGATCACCCGATGTGGTTGTACTCCGGCCTCGAGGACTCCACTCGGGTCCACCCAGAGGAGGTCACCGACGAGATGTTGGAGGGGTGGCTGTCAAGCATTACAAGGAACAAAGACAACCCCCGAGGAGCCAGGAGGGTCGTTCCACTCGACAGTTCTTATGAGGTCGACCAGGTGTGTCTTTGCATTTTCGACTGAAATCTTGCTTTCTGCACTGGTCTTCTTTTGAGCGAGTCGACTGACTTTCCATTTTGCCTGCTGTCTTTTAGGCGACCACTGAGATGTATTCGACGCCCAACGGGGTGCAGGGGTCGACTGAGGAAGGTGAGGGGAGCGGAGGTGAGAGCGGGGACGACCAGGGCGAGTGGGAGTCAGACGGCGAAGGAGAGGAAGGCGACGACATCTTCTCCAGCAAGGAGGAGGAGGAAGAAGCCGAACCTCCCCGCCCAGAGAGACGATCCAAGCTCGTGCACGACCCGGCGCAGGGACGTGGTCAGGCGACTGCCTCCGTCGGGCCATCGTCGAAACACCCTCGGACCTCTTCTCCGACACTGACTGGGAAGGTTCCCAAGCAACCGCGCACGACGCAGTCCAAGCCGCCCAAGACTCTGCCGAAGATGAAGATAACTGTCCCTATCATCTCCGGGTAACAAGCTTTGACTTCTTTCGTCGATTGGAGGACAGATCCTGAGTCGACTCATTATGCTGAACTGGTTGATTCTTCGAAATTTGCAGTGCTGCTACCTCCGAGGTCTCAGCCAAGGATGACGACCAAGAGATGGGGGACGCTGCAACCTCCAACCCTGGTACGATCATCGACGTTTTGTTTTTGAGTTGACTTGGTCGTTTCTTGCAATTCTTGTCGATTGAAAGTTCTTCCTGCAGCTCCTCCCCAAGTTATCGACCTCCCGGATGACGATGACAATGAGCCGCTGAGGATAGGGAGGACCAGGAGGCCGTCGACTGACAGGGCTCCCCAGCCTGCTCTGGCGCCTGAGGCCGCGGCACGGGACGGCGGCGATGCCCCTCGGGCCTCTGTGTCCTTCGCCAATCCCCTGTCGAGTGTGCAGCCTTCGGCGTCGGCTGCCAATCCGACTGCCAATCCTCCATCGAGTGCATAGCCCTCGGCGTCGACTGCCGATCCGACTTCACTCTTTGTCGCGTACTCTGCCCCTGAAGACGAAGTGGCTGCTGCGAAGGAGGCCATACACCAGGCAGGGGTCATGATGGAGCAGGTGAAGAGGGCTCGGGAGGCCAGCCAGGCGGCTTACGACGCGAGTTCGGCGCTTCAGAGTAACGTCCAGGTCAGTTGACTTGATGTTTGTTTGTTTGAAGAGTCTTTCTCTCTCTTTCTCTTCCTTTTTTGAAGATCTTTGTATCTGTACTTGTACACCCACTGGGTGTGTTTTCTCTTTGGTCGAACCAGTGGGGGCACGCTGAGTGCACCCACTGGGTGTAGTCCCCGAGACTACGGTGGACTGCTGGCAGTCGACTGTAGTCTGTATATTGTGTTTGTGAATATGTACTTCTTCACTCGGTCTGATCTGCCAGGTCGAGCGGTTCGTGTCCTGTCGACTGTATGCAGTCGTTTTTTTTGGTCGAACTAGTGGGGGCACGCTGAGTGCACCCACTGGGTGTAGTCCCCGAGACTACGGTCGAATATTTTTTATTCGGCTGTGGTCTTAGAAACGTCACCATTGTTCCTTAGTTACTCGGGAGAAACTTATCTCGAACGTCTGTCGGCTGGTTTTTTCTTTTGCAGAGATCTTGCGAACTTGTCGCTCGTTATGCTGAATTGGAGAAGCAGAAGATTCAGCTGGACCTTGATTTAGAGCTGGCCAGGACAGAGTTGCAGAAGGTCAGGGAGGGCGCCGCAGGTAAAGCGACTTTGTCGACTGGTTCTGTTTTCAGGCTTGGGCATTCCTTTGCTGTTTCTGATTCAATCGCCGTTTCTTTGTAGGAGAATTGGAAAGAGCGTTGGCGAGGAAGGACCAGGACCTGGCTGTTGCCCGTAAGGCGGCTAACGACAAGATGGTTCTGGCCGAACAGAAGCTGGCTTCGGTCGGCCAGTTGGAGCAAGAGAACATTAGGTTGCAGGCCGCTCTGACTGATGCCAACAAGCTGACTGCCAGTTGGAAGAAGAAGAACCTCCTCTTGGGTGAGGAGATGGAAGGCGTCGCCCGTAGGAGGGACGACCTGGAGAGCTTCCTGAGGAGCCTCGCCAAGAGGCTGTACATCAAACTTGAAGGTGCACATCTAATTTTGACTATTTTGTACTTTTTGTGTCGACTCAATCCTATGGTCGTTGGCTTATCTTTAGGTCTTGTGTGCAGAATTCTGTCAGAACTTCAAAGAGGAGACCGGGCGGATCGAAACGGGTCCTGACCCAATCAATTCCCCGGTGAAAGACGACACTGCCATGAACTGGCTCCGACTGGAATCTCGAATCGACGGCGCCGTGGATTACCTGGCTCGACTGATGGTTGCCGTGTCGCGGATCGACTCGACACTTTGGCCAGAATCTGCGCTCCAGAACGATCTCGAGTCTCTTGTGGCTCGACTTGACAAAATCCCCGATCGAGTGCAGGAGTGGAAGAAGTCCTCTTCCCGGTGCGGCGCTGACGTGGCTCTATCCTTAGTCCGCATTCATTGCAAGGAGGTGCGAGAAGAAAAGCTGGCCGCCATCCAAGTCGCCAATACCAAGAGGCACAGCTTCCAGGACTTCATGGAGACCTTCATCGCTGCAGCTACTCGCATTGCGGACGAGATCGACTTGGATGAGTTCGTCGCTCCTGCCAGCCCTCCTCTTGAGGAGTCAGAAAACTTTTTATGCCTTTCCTTAAATTTGCCTCGGGATGCCGAGTGGATTTGTAGTCGTTTAAACTCTGCTGAGCTGAGGGCTCGAGTACTTTGATTCGGGGCCCGGGGCCTTTTAAGCTTTATCCGAACTTTATTTTTGCTGAATGTCTCTGTGGTCTGGAACTGTCGTGAGAGGCTTGATGGCCGACCCCCACCCTGTCGTTGTACATTGTATTTGTGGCAGAGCTCTCGGGAGAAGGTGGCAGTCGACCCACACTCCGTTGTTGTACATTGTATTTGTGGCGGAGCTCTCGGGAGAAAGTGGCAGTCGACCCACACTCCGTTGTTGTACATTGTATTTGTGGCGGAGCTCTCGGGAGAAGGTGGCAGTCGACCCACACCCAACACCCAGTTGTTGTACACTGTATTTGTG
Organism: Triticum monococcum; assembly: GCA_034509565.1. Classification (NCBI taxonomy): domain Eukaryota; kingdom Viridiplantae; phylum Streptophyta; class Magnoliopsida; order Poales; family Poaceae; genus Triticum; species Triticum monococcum. Next base: position 150,990,967 of record CM067843.1, on the reverse strand, counting down.
GCGGAGCTCTCCACTCGGTAGGATTTTTCAAACTTAGGCGAGTGTCTGACTGCAGCTAAGTCTCTTCGTGGAGAACTTAGGCGAGTGCTGAACTGCAGCTAAGCCCCGAGTGGGAGGATTGCTCTCCACTCGGTGGGATTTTTCAAACTTAGGCGAGTGTCTGACTGCAGCTAAGTTTCTTCGTGGAGAACATAGGCGAGTGCTGAACTGCAGCTAAGCCCCCGAGTGGGAGGATTGCTCTCCACTTGGTAGGATTTTTCAAACTTAGGCGAGTGTCTGACTGCAGCTAAGTCTCTTCGTGGAGAACTTAGGCGAGTGCTGAACTGCAGCTAAGCCCCCGAGTGGGAGGATTGCTCTCCACTCGGTAGGATTTTTCAAACTTAGGCGAGTGTCTGACTGCAGCTAAGTCTCTTCGTGGAGAACTTAGGCGAGTGCTGAACTGCAGCTAAGCCCCCGAGTGGGAGGATTGCTCTCCACTCGGTAGGATTTTTCAAACTTAGGCGAGTGTCTGACTGCAGCTAAGTCTCTTCATGGAGAAGTTAGGCGAGTGCTGAACTGCAGCTAAGCCCCCGAGTGGGAGGATTGCTCTCCACTCGGTAGGATTTTTCAAACTTAGGCGAGTGTCTGACTGTAGCTAAGTCTCTTCGTGGAGAACTTAGGCGAGTGCTGAACTGCAGCTAAGCCCCCGAGTGGGAGGATTGCTCTCCACTCGGTAGGATTTTTCAAACTTAGGCGAGTGTCTGACTGCAGCTAAGTCTCTTCGTGGAGAACTTAGGCGAGTACTGAACTACAGCTAAGCCCCCGAGTGGGAGGATTGCTCTCCACTCGGTAGGATTTTTCAAACTTAGGCGAGTGTCTGACTGCAGCTAAGTCTCTTCGTGGAGAACTTAGGCGAGTGCTGAACTGCAGCTAAGCCCCCGAGTGGGAGGATTGCTCTCCACTCGGTAGGATTTTTCAAACTTAGGCGAGTGTCTGACTGCAGCTAAGTCTCTTCGTGGAGAACTTAGGCGAGTGTTGAACTGCAGCTAAGCCCCCGAGTGGGAGGATTGCTCTCCACTCGGTAGGATTTTTCAAACTTAGGCGAGTGTCTGACTGCAGCTAAGTCTCTTCGTGGAGAACTTAGGCGAGTGCTGAACTGCAGCTAAGCCCCCGAGTGGGAGGATTGATCTCCACTCGGTAGGATTTTTCAAACTTAGGCGAACCGGATTCGCAGCTAATTCACCCACTGGGGGATTTCGGATATATACAACAGTGACAACAATTATTGGAACACTCTTATTTCTGATAAAAATGAACATTAGGAGTTTTTCTTATTACATCTGGTTTAAGAGCGGACTTAAGTGTAAAAGGGGCGGAGAAGCTCCGCGTTCCAAGCTCGAGGTTCGTCGATTTGTCGATCAACATTGTAAAGGTGATATGCTCCATTGTGGAGGACTCTGGTGATGATGAAGGGGCCTTCCCAAGTGGGAGCGAGCTTGTGAGGTTTCTGTTGATCCACTTGGAGGACCAAATCTCCTTCTTGAAAGGCTCGACTCTTCACATTCCGGGCGTGGAATCGACGCAAGTCCTGCTGGTAAATGGTCGATCTGATCATTGCCATCTCCCTTTCTTCCTCCAAGAGGTCGACTGCGTCTTGCCGGGCCTGCTCTGCTTCATCTTCGGTGTAAAGTTCAACTCGAGGCGCATCGTGAAGGAGATCGCTTGGCAGGACAGCTTCGGCTCCATAAACCAGAAAGAACGGGGTCCTTCCAGTCGACCGGTTAGGGGTAGTCCTTAATCCCCACAGCACTGACGGAAGCTCGTCGACCCAAGCGCCTGCCGCGTGCTTGAGATCACGCATCAGCCGAGGTTTTAGCCCTTTGAGAATCAGACCATTTGCTCTCTCAGCCTGTCCATTCGACTGGGGATGAGCGACTTAGGCGTAGTCGACTCGTGTGCCTTGAGAAGCGCAAAATGCCCTGAAATCGTCCGAATCAAAGTTTGACCCATTATCAGTGATGATGCTGTGTGGGACTCCATATCTGAATGTCAACCCTCTGATGAAACTGATAGCGGTGCCAGCGTCAAGGCTCTTTATGGGCTTAGCCTCGATCCATTTGGTAAACTTGTCGACTGCCACAAGCACGTGAGTGAACCCACTCCTGCCAGTTCTCAAGGGGCCAACCATGTCCAATCCCCAGACGGCAAAGGGCCAGACGAGCGGAATGGTTTTCAGGGCTGACGCGGGCTTGTGTGACATGTTGGAGTAGAACTGGCAGCCCTCGCACCTGTCGACTATCTCTTTCGCCATCTCACTTGCCCTTGGCCAATAAAATCCAGCCCGGTATGCTTTAGCCACAATGGTCCGAGAGGACGCATGGTGTCCGCAGGTTCCCGAGTGGATATCGTTGAGGATTATTTGACCTTCTTCTGGCGTTATGCATTTCTGGCCGACTCCGGTCGCACTTTCTCTGTACAGCTGTCCCCTTATGACTGTGAAGGCCTTAGATCGGCGGACGATCTGTCGAGCCTCCTCCTCGTCCTCCGGGAGTTCTTTCCTTAGGATATATGCAATGTATGGTATCGTCCAGTCGGGGGTGACTGCCAAGACTTCCATGATCAGGTCGACTACTGCAGGCACTTCAACTTCAGTCGGGTCCGCGGCACTTTTCGGCTGCGGGGCTTCTTCTGTGAAAGGATCTTCTTGTACTGACGGCGAGTGAATGTGTTCCAAGAACACGTTGCTTGGAATGGTTTCTCTCTTGGAGCCTATCTTTGCCAAGTCGTCAGCTGCCTGGTTTTTCAGTCGAGGGATGTGGTGGAGTTCCAACCCCTCGAACTTCTTCTCTAGCTTCCGTACTGCATTGCAGTATCCAGTCATTGCCGGACTCCTGACATCCCATTCCTTCATCACTTGATTAACCACCAGATCTGAGTCGCCATAGACCCTGAGGCGACGGACGCCGAGTGAAATGGCCATGCGCAACCCATACAAAAGTGCTTCATACTCTGCTTCGTTATTGGAGGAATCGAAGTGAATCTGGAGAACGTATCTGAGCTTATCTCCTCGGGGGGAGACCAGAACTACCCCCGCGCCCGAACCATTCAGCATCTTGGATCCATCGAAGAACATAGTCCAGTGTTTCGAGTGAACTTGAGTCGGAAGTTGCTGTTCAATCCACTCGGCGATAAAATCCGCGATCGCTTGAGACTTGATGGCTTTCTTTGCTTCAAACTTGATGTCTAAAGGAAGGAGTTCAGTTGCCCACTTGGCCACTCGACCAGTTGCATCTCTGTTATGCAGGATCTCCGATAATGAGGCGTCGCTGACGACTGTAATGGAGTGGTTAGAGAAATAATGTGCAACTTTCTTCGTGGTCATGTAAATCCCATATACAAGCTTCTGGTAGTGGGGGTATCTTTATTTTGAAGGGGTCAAAACTTCAGACACATAATAAACAGGGCGTTGAACTTTGAAGGCCTTCCCTTCCTCTTCTCTCTCGACCGTAAGTACTGTACCGACAACTTGTCCCGTGGCTGCAATATAAAGCAGCAGAGGCTCTTTGCTGATTGGAGCAGCTAGCACCGGCTGGGTGGAGAGCAGAGCTTTGAGCTCCGCAAACGCTGCATCAGCTTCTGGAGTCCATTCGAACTTGTCAGACTTTTTCATCAGTCAGTAAAGAGGCAACGCTTTTTCACCGAGTCGAGAGATGAATCAACTTAAGGCGGCCAAGCAGCCTGTAAGTTTTTGGACATCATGCACACGTACGGGACGCTTCATCCGGAGTATGGTTCCAATTTTTTCAGGATTGGCGTTGATTCCCCGTTCGGAAACGAGAAAACCGAGTAGCTTGCCACCTGGAACTCCGAAAGTGCATTTTGACGGATTGAGCTTGATATCGTACCTCCTGAGGTTGGCGAAGGTTTCAGTAAGGTCAGCCCGTAGGTCGGAACCTTTCCGGGACTTGACTACGATATCGTCCATGTACGCCTCCACATTCCAACTGATTTGAGTGAGTAAACACTTCTGGATCATTCTCATGAATGTGGCTCCGGTGTTCTTGAGGCCGAACGGCATGGTGACGTAACAGAAGCATCCGAATGGAGTGATGAAAGCTGTTTTGATTTCGTCGGGCCCATACAGACGGATCTGATGGTACCCGGAGTAGGCATCTAGAAAAGACAATCTCTCACATCCCGCAGTTGAGTCGACAATTTGGTCGATGCGAGGGAGAGGAAAATGATATTTCGGGCAGGCCCGATTGATATGCTTGAAATCAATGCACATGCGGAGTGACTTTTCCTTCTTGGGGACCATGACAACATTGGCGAGCCACTCGGAGTGGTAGATCTCTCGAATGAACTCAGCTTCTAAGAGCCGAGCCACTTCTTTGCCGATAGCTTGTTTTTCCTGGACGGCGGACCGCCGCAGATGTTCCTTCACGGGTTTGAACTTTGAGTCGACTCATAGGCGGTGCTCAGCCAGCCCCCTGGGAACTCCGGGCATGTCAGAGGGTTTCCATGCGAAGATGTCCCAGTTCTCACGGAGGAGCTGGATGAGCGCTTCTTCCTATTTGGAGTCGAGCGTTGTTGAGATGTGAGTCGGAGCTGCGTCGGGGTCGGTCGGGTGAATGTGGACCGTCTTCGTTTCGCCGGCCAACTGAAAAGCTGATTCGGAGGCAGGCTTCTTAGCCCGCAGCAATTCACTCGGGTCGGCAGTCTTTTGGTACTCTTTCAGCTCGACTACTGCCATCTGAGCGTCGGCGATCTTTGATCCCTTCTGGAGACATTCTTTTGCTTTCTTCCGGTTGCCTATAACAGTGATCACACCTTTGGGACCAGGCATCTTTAATTTAAGATACACGTAGCATGGTCGAGCCATGAAGCATGCATAAGCCGGCCTGCCCAAGATGGCGTGATAAGCACTCTGGAAGTCCACAACTTCAAACGTTAACTTTTCCTTGCGGTAATTCTTTGAATCACCGAAAACCACATGAAGAGCAATCTGGCCGAGTGACTCGGCTTTCTTCCCAGGAATGACTCCGTGGAAGCTCATGTTACTGGTGCTGAGTCTACACATCGGAATGCCCATTCCTTTCAAGGTTTCCGCGTACAGTATGTTCAGGCCACTGCCACCGTCCATCAGGACTTTGGTCAGTCGAGTGCCTTCGACAACTGGGTCGACCACCAAAGCTTGCCTCCCAGGGGTGGCAATGTGTGTTGGATGATCGGATTGGTCGAACGTGATGGCCGTCTGGGACCACTTTAGGTAACTGGGAGTTGCAGGGGCAACCATGTTCACCTCCCAGTTTATGACTTTCAGTCGACTTTTGCTTTCGACATCGGCAAAAATCATCAGGGTGGAATTGACCTGGGGGTATCCATCGTCGCTATCATCCCTGTCCTCAACCCTGTCCGGCTCTTTCTCTTTATCCTTGGGCTGCTTGCCCTGAAACTGTTGGATCAGGAGCCGGCATTGTCGAGTGGTATGTTTGGGGTAAATAAAATTACCCTCTTCGTCTTTCTTGGTGTGGATGTGACATGGCAAATCCAAAACATCATTCCCATCCTGATCCTTGACTTTCTTGGGCTTCCAAGTGCCCTTGGGTTTCCCCTTGAAGTTTCCCTGGGCCACAGCCAGGGCCTCCCCGGGAGCGGCTGGCTCGGCCTTCCGCTTTTGCTTCCGACTGGAGTTTCCTCCGGTTTCTTGGGCGACTGACTTAAGTTTGCCGCTTCGGAGTCGGTCCTCGTCTTCTCCATTAGCGTACTTGGTGGCAATCTCCATCATCCGATTAAGGGACATCTCTCCGGTCCGGCCAAATTTCAGATTCAACTCCCTGTACTTGACCCCTTCCTTGAAAGCGCAGACTGCTTGATGGTCAGGCACGTTCTCGACCGAGTGGTGCAGTGTGATCCACCTCTGGATGTATTCCCTCAGTGTTTCATTCGGCTTCTGTACGCAAGACCGCAGCTCTGTAAGGCCTGTAGGGCGCTTGCATGTCCCTTCAAAGGTTGTAACAAACACTCGAGAGAGATCCTCCCAAGTGTAAATGCTGCTGGGCGCCAGCTGATTCAGCCACGCCCTAGCTGAGCCTTCCAACATGAGGGGTAAATGCTTCATGGCCACCTCGTCGTTGCCGCCACCGATCTGCACAGCCACTCGGTAATCTTCGAGCCACGTGTCAGGCTTGGACTCGCCGGTGAACTTGCTGATTCCAGTCGCCAGCCGGAAGTTGGATGGGATCACCGCGGCTCTGATGGCTCGACTGAAACACTCAGGCCCCGAGGCGTGTGCCCTCCTGCCGGTGGGCGTATCTCTGTTGTGGCCCTCTCGATGAGCCCTGTTCCTGTCCACCAGACCTTGAACGAGGATGGATCTCACGTCAAAGCCTGGGTCTCTGGGGTCGACTGGGACCCTCTGCCCAGTGTGATGAGGGCGCCTGTCGACTCGATGCTGAGGTGCATATGATCCACTCCGTGGAGGAGGGGATGGCACCCGACGCCCATCATCACGGTTGAGTCGGTGATCGTATTGCTCGTTCCCCCTATACCGATCGTGCCGGTCTCCACGCCCCTCACGCCTCGGGGGCGATCTCGGGCTGTGAGCCGACTGGACGGTCTCCGTTGCAACGGATCGACTGTGGATCCTGTCCCGCGACTGAGAGACGGCGGAATTCTGATTCCCCGCTGCTCGGAGCAATGCTCTGATCTGCAGCAATCCTCTTTCGGCCTCCGTCTGGGAGGGCTGGATCGACTCTGCTATGCGGGCCGCGGCAGCCAGGTTCTGAACCGGAGTTCGGTACACCTGTGGTGGCGGGAAGAGCTGCCGTCGACTGGGTTCGGGTGCCTGTTGGCGTCGACTGGACTCGGGAGCCCGCTGACACGCCCGCTCGTCGAGAGCCCGCTGTAGGTTCTCCAGTCGAGTGCGCTCGGCTAGATTAGCCAAGCGCGCATCCTCCAAGGCCCGGGCCTCGGGGGTTTCTCCAATAATAGGTGTGTAGAGCGCGTCCATGTTCCGGCGACGAAGCTCCTCCCGTTGCAACGACGTAAGAGGCTCGGGGAGGTATTCGTCGTGAGGGTGCGACGGATCGCCCCTGTCGGCACCATCGTCAGCACGAGGGAATCCGGGGGGACTGCGTGTCCCCTCGACCGCTAGGACCTCCGCCAGGGGGTCGCTGCTGTCGCACTCGGAAGCGGAATCCATGGAGCCAGTCGACAGATCGAACAGGCCGCAGAGGGATTCGTCAGGCTCGATTGCAGTGACCTGCTGGGTCGCCGACTGGCGGGCCACGGCGCGCTTCATCCACCGCTAGAGCCTCGACCGACCCGAACGCTTGCGCTGGCGGGAGACAGGACGGGGAGAAGGCACGGGAGTCGACCGATATGGGGTCGATGGCTGCCTCAGGAGGACGCCACGGACGCACGCGCGGAAGTGTGTCGCACCGCGGACGGGGAGCGCGTCGACGTCAAGCGGCGCCTCCTGGAGCCAAGCGGAGTCGTCGGCGATGAAAGCAAGTCGGCCGAGACGGATCTCGCGGCCCTCCGCCAAAGCTCCGCAGGAAAACATGATCGAGTGGATCGAAAAAATCGCAACTTCTCCAATTAGGCGCTAAGACTACTGCCCCACAGTGGGCGCCAACTGTCGTGGTTCTAAGTCTGACAGTGAGGTAGGGGGTATGTATGAAGAGGCTAGACCTTAGCTATTGGGAAGTTGTAAGCACGCAAGGTTTACGAGTTCAGGCCCTTCTCTGAGGAAGTAACAGCCCTACGTCTCGGTGCCCGGAGGCGGTCGATTGGATTATGCGTGAGTAAGATCACAGGGGTGCGAACCCTTCATACTGAGGAGGGGGGTGGCTTATATAGAGTTCGCCAGCCCTCTCCTGCCCTCAGTAATGCAGGGTTTAAGGTACATTTAAGGTGGGCGTTACTGATAACGTCCCTAATAAAGCGTCATGATGATCATAAAGACTACTTAATAGCTGACCGTTTGCCTGGGAGTGATTTGAGGTCTCCTGGCGGTCGAGTGGTTGGCTTGGTGGTCGAGTGACAGCTTCTTGGTCGAGTGTCTTGGCCCCGTCGAGTGGGACACCTTCGAGTCGATTGAAAGGTGACTTAGGATGTCCTATGGTAGGGCTCTTAGGACGGGTCCGTGCCCCTACCGTAGGTGCATGCCTTCATCAGCGGACGCCAGCAGCGAAGCCTGCATACGCATATTGACTCCTTTTTGTTAGACTCCTACGAATTTTATTTGATCCTCTATTCGGCTTTTCTTCCCGAACACCAAACAGAGCATCAGGGGCTACTGTCTATGCGGTAATATTATTTACACATTCTTTACTTACCTCAAAGCCTGCTAGAAGGCTAGTACAAGCTTCAGTCAGTCCGCTCTTGGCGGACTGAACCTTCTGGACCACCGCACTCATAATGGTGCGGTGCTCCTCGTCGATGGAGGCGCCTTGGAGCGCCTCCAACAGATTGTCCAGCGCCTCCGGTTGGACGGGGGTCACCGGCACGATGGGCTTGCTCCTCTTGGAAGGAGGTCCCCCGCCGGACTCTGGAACCTTTGAAGGTTCTGGAGCGGTGTCCGGCCTAGAGACGGACTTGGAGCCCGGGGGTTTCATCCCCTTTACTCCTGGAGTCCGGGAGGTCGCCTTGCGGCGCCTCCAGGACCACCTCCTCCCGGCTTGGAACCTGTTGGGACAACACTTCGGTGTCGTCCATAGGGCGGGGGAAGGAAGCCGTCGGAAGCGAGTTCACATCCGACGTGTCCAGTGAGCCGCTCGACGACGTGTCGAGCCGGTCTTTGAGTGGGCTGCATAAACATATTCGACATAAGGGAAAGTTGTGCAATAAACAAATACTATGAATTACTCTGGTATCCGAATACTTATGATTTAGCCAGGGGCTTGGCCCTGGGCAGCCACTCCTCTCCGCCATCGTCGGCGTCGGTGGAGTAGTCCGGAGGAAGGGTTTTCCCCTTCTTGGACCCTCCGGCCTCCCCAGAGAGGTCGGCCTTCCTTTTCTTCTCTCCTCCCGCTAGAGGGGGAGATGCCTCTTCTTCTTCCTCCTTGTCTTCACGGGAGGAATGTGCCTCGGAACCGTCGGATGATGGATCCGACACCTCCTGGCGCCAGGCACTCTTTCGAGTCCCCGTGGCCTTTTTTGCGACCTTCTTCTTTGGCACCACATAGGGTGCCGGAACCAGCAGCTTCGACAAGCGAGCGTCCGCTGGGCCTTCGGGCAAACGAGCCAGATAGTTGATCTGTCCGGACGTCACCTGCCAATCCTGTCAAATGTAAGGGAGCTTAGATCCCGCATAGAATCAAACTATGAAAAACTGATACCCTGTAAAAGGAAAAAAACAGCTTACCGCATGAGCGTGATGCTGCGTACTGAATCCGCGATCCTCGGTAGCGGATGCAGGGGCCTCGACGCCCTTGAAAAGCACCTTCCAGGCATCTTCGTACGTCGTGTCGAAGAGCCTGCTCAGAGTTTGGTGCCGCGCCGGGTCGAACTCCCACAGGTTAGAAGCCCGTTGTTCACACCGGAGGATCAGGTGGATGAGCATAACCTGGACAACGTTGACAAGTTTGAGCTTCTTGTCCACCAGGGTTTGGATGCATGTTTGGACTCCGGTCAGCTCTCCTTTTTTACCCCACGATAGGCCCGTCTCCTTCCAGGAGGTGAGCCGCGTAGGGGGTCCGGATCAAAACATGGGGGTTGCGACCCATTCAGGGGCACGCGGCTCGGTGATGTAAAACTACCCCGATTGCCACCCCTTCAGGGTCTCCACAAAGGAGCCCTCGAGCCATAAGACATTGGCCATCTTGCCCACCATGGCGCCTCCGCACTCCGCCTGGTTGCCGCGCACCACCTGAGGGTTGACATTGAAAGTCTTGAGCCATAGGCCGAAATGGGGGCGGATGCGGAGGAAAGCCTCACACACGATGATAAACGCCGAGATGTTGAAGACAAAGTTCGAGGCCAGATCATGGAAATCCAGGCCATAGTAGAACATGAGCCCCCGGACAAATGGCTGGAGAGGGAAGCCCAGTCCGCGGAGGAAATGGGGTAGGAACACCACCCTCTCATGGGGCCTAGGGGTGGGGATGAGCTGCCCCTTTTCGGGAAGCCGGTGCGCGATGTCGTTAGACAAGTATCTAGCCTTCCTCAGTTTTTGATGTGTCCCTCCGTGACGGAGGAGACCATCCACTTGCCTCCCGCTCCGGACATGGCTGGAGAAGGTTGAGGTGGGAGTGTGGACTTGGGCGCTGGAGCTCGAGTGCGCGAGAATGGATAGGCAAAGGAGGAAGAAGGCATAGGTGAAAAGGTGGATCCTTATCCCCTTATATGGGTGGATGCAACTACGTGTCCCCACCAGCATGGTAAGACTCGCTTATCTCCAAGCGCCGTAATCAATGGCGTGGTTGGGTTACCCATGCCCGTATTGATGAGAATCCAGGAATAAGGGGACACGATCTCTGCTTTGAAAAGACGTGCCAAGTAAACCGCCTCGCATGACGTGCTGAGGTGGGATAATGAAACGACTCGGATAAAGGCTTGGCCATGGTGTGTCACACTACGGATACGTCAGCAGATTAGATTTGTGTAAATATTATTCTCTCTATGGCAATATGTGGGAACTTATTTTGCAGAGCCGGACACTATCTATGTGTTCAAAATCTTCTATGAAGTACTTGGAGGAGGAACCTGCCTTGCAATGTCGAAGACAATCTGCACGCCGGACTCGTCGTCATTGAAGCCTGGTTCAGGGGCTACTAAGGGAGTCCTGGATTAGGGGGTGTTCGGATAGTCGGACTATACCTTCAGATGGACTCCTGGACTATGAAGATACAAGATTGAAGACTTAGTCCCGTGTCCGGAAGGGACTTTCCTTGGCATGGAAGGCAAGCTTGGCGATATGGATATGCAGATCTCCTACCATTGTAACCGACTTTGTGTAACCCTAACCCTCTCTGGTGTCTATATAAACCGAAGGGTTTTAGTCTGTAGGACAACATACACAACAACAATCATACCATAGGCTAGCTTCTTGGGTTTAGCCTCTCCGATCTCGTGGTAGATCTACTCTTGTACTACCCATATCATCAATATTAATCAAGCAGGACGTAGGGTTTTACCTCCATCGAGAGGGCCCGAACCTGGGTAGAACTTTGTGTCCCTTGCCTCCTGTTACCATCCGGGCTAGACGCACAGTTCGGGACCCCCTACCCGAGATCTGCCGGTTTTGACACCGACAGGTGGCTTTGCCACAAATACGATGTCAACTACATGATCATGCTAAGCAATATGACAATGATGGAGTGTGTCTTAAACGGAACGGTGGAAAGTTGCATGGCAATATATCTTGGAATGGCTATGGAAATGCCATAATAGGTAGGTATGGTGGCTGTTTTGAGGAAGGTATATGGTGGGTGTATGGTACCGATGAAAGTTGCACGGAACTAGAGAGGCCAGCAATGGTGGAAGTGTGAGAGTGCGTATAATCGATGGACTCAACATTAGTCATAAAGAACTCATATACTTATTGCAAAAATCTATTAGTTATCGAAACAAAGTACTACGTGCATGCTCCTAGGGGGATAGATTGGTAGGAAAAGACCATCGCACGTCCCCGACCACCACTCATAAGGAAGACAATCAATAAATAAATCATGCTCCGACTTCGTCACATAACGGTTCACCATACGTGCATGCTACGGGAATCACAAACTTCAACACAAGTATTTCTCAAATTCACAACTACTCAACTAGCATGACTCTAATATCACCATCCTCATATCTCAAAATAATCATCAAGTATCAAACTTCTCTTAGTATTCAACACACTCATAAGAGAATTTTATTATTCTTGAATACCTAGCATATTAGGATTTTAAGAAAATTACCATGCTATTTAAGACTCTCAAAATAATCTAAGTGAACCATGAGAGTTCATCTATTTCTTCAAAATAACACTACCACCATGCTCTAAAAGATATAAGTGAAGCACTAGAGCAAACGACAAACTACTCCGAAAGATATAAGTGAAGATCAATGAGTATTCGAATAATTATGCAACTATGTGAAGACTCTCTAACATTTAATAATGTCAGATCTTGGTATTCTATTCAAACAGCAAGCAAAGCAAAATAAAATGACATTCTAAGAGTAGCAAACATCATGTGAAGAAGCAAAAACTTAGGATCAACCGATACTAACTGATAGTTGTTGAAGAAGAAAGGTGGGATGCCAACCGGGGCATCCCCAAGCTTAGATGCTTGAGACTTCTTGAAATATTATCTTGGGGTGCCTTGGGCATCCCCAAGCTTGAGCTTTTGTGTCTCCTTAATTCCTCTCATACCATGGTCCCCCTAAATCTCAAAAAGCATCATCCACACAAAACTCAACAAGGGCTCGTGAGATAGGTTAGTATAAACCATTGCCAAAACCTTATCATACTCTACTGTAGAAAATCCCTAAAATTATTATTCAACATTGCATACTAAATGCCTCTGCATATGTCCTATCCTCAAATAGAATCATTAAAGAAGCAAACATATGCAAACAATGCAAACATAACAACAATCTGCCTAAACAGGATAGTCTGTAAAGAATGCTGCAACATCCATACTTACCTAACTCCAAAAATTATGAAAGTAAATTCCCACTGTATTAAATTTATCAGAGCTTAATATGCAAAAGGTTTCAACATTTTATCACATTCTGACTTTTCTAGGGAATTATTGCAACAGCGGTAAACTTTCTGTTTTCAAACAGCGACATGTATACTTGTAACATAGGCAAGTAAAGGCTATCAATGCCACTTTTATTGAAAATAAAGGATGAAAAACATTGTTCTAAATAACAGAAAGCAAACCCTCACAAAATAAATTGATGCTCCAAGAGAAACACATATCATGTGGCGAATAAAAATATAGCTCCAAGTAAAGTTACCGATGAACGAAGACGAAAGAGGGGATGCCTTCCGGGGCATCCCCAAGCTTAGGCTCTTGGCTATCCTTGAATATTACATTGGCGTGCCTTGGTCATCCCCAAGCTTAGGCTCTTGCCACTCCTTATTCCATAGTCCATCGAATCTTTACCCAAAACTTGAAAACTTCACAACACAAAACTTAAAGTAGAAAACTCGTAAGCTCCGTTAGCGAAAGAAAACAAAATACCACTTCAAGTTACTGTAATGAACTCATTCTTTATTTATATTGCTGTTAAAACTAATGTATTCCAACTTCTCTATGGTTTATAAACTCTTTTACTAGCCATAGATTCATCAAAATAAGTAAACAACACATGAAAAACAGAATCTATCAAAAACAGAACAGTCTGTACTAATCTGGATCAAACGTATACTTCTGGAACTCATAAAATTTTAAAATAAATTGCTCGACCTGAGGAATTTATCTATTAATCATCTTCAAAAATAATTAACTAAATAGCACTCTCCAAGTAAAAATGGCAGCATTTCTCGTGAGCGCTAAAGTTTCTGTTTTTGACAGCATGATCAACAAGACTTTCCCCAAGTCTTCCCGAAGGTTCTACTTGGCACAAACACTAATTAAACACATAAAACGACATCTAAACAGAGGCTATATGAATTATTTATTACTAAACAGGAACAAAAAGCAAGGAACAAAAATAAAATTGGGTTGCCTCCCAACAAGCGCTATCGTTTAACGCCCCTAGCTAGGCATGATGATTTCAACGATGCTCACATAAAAGATAAGAATTGAAACATAAAGAGAGCATCATGAAGAATATGACTAGCACATTTAAGTCTAACCCTCTTCCTATGCATAGGGATTTTGTGAGCAAACAATTTATGGGAACAATAATCAACTAGCATAGGAGAGCAAAACAAGCATAACTTCAAAATTTTAAGCACATAGAGAGGAAACTTGATATTATTGCAACTCCTACAAGCCTATGTTCCTCCCTCATAATAATTTTCAGTAGCATCATGAATGAATTCAACAATATAACCAGCACCTAAAGCATTCTTTTCATGAGCTATAGGCATAGAAATTTTATTACTCTCCACATAAGCAAATTTCTTCTCATGAATAACTATCATGTGATTGAAAATTAAGATCAAGATGACAAGTTTCATGGTTATCATTATTCTTTAAAGCATACGTGTCATCACAATAATCATCATAGATAGGAGGCATGCTTTCATCATAATAAATTTGCTCATCAAAACTTGGGGGACAAAAGATATCATCTTCATCGAACATAGCTTCCCCAAGCTTGTGGCTTTGCATATCATTAGCATCATGGATATTCAAGGAATTCATACTAACAACATTGCAATCATGCTCATCATTCAAGTATTTAGTGCCAAACATTTTATAGATTTCTTCTTCTAGCACTTGAGCACAATTATCCTTTCCATCATACTCACGAAAGATATTAAAAAGATGAAGCGTATGAGACAAACTCAATTCCATTTTTTGTAGTTTTCTTTTATAAACTAAACTAGTGATAAAACAAGAAACTCAAAGACTCGATTGCAAGATCTAAAGATATACCTTCAAGCGCTAACCTCCCCGACAACGACGCCAGAAAAGAGCTTGATGTCTACTACACAACCTTCTTCTTGTTGACGTTGTTGGGCCTCCAAGTGCAGAGATTTGTAGGACAGTAGCAAATTTCCCTCAAGTGGATGACCTAAGGTTTATCAATCCGTAGGAGGCGTAGGATGAAGATGGTCTCTCTCAAGCAACCCTGCAACCAAATAACAAAGAGTCTCTTGTGTCCCCAACACACCCAATACAATGGTAAATTGTATAGGTGCACTAGTTCGGCAAAGGGATGGTGATACAAGTGCAATATGGATAGAAGATAATAGTTTTTGTAATCTGAAAATATAAAAACAGCAAGGTAACGAATGATAAAAGTGAGCGTAAATGGTATTGCAATGTATTGAAACAAGGCCTAAGGTTCATACTTTCGCTAGTGTAAGTTCCCTCAACAATACTAACATAATTGGATCACATAACTATCCCTCAACATGCAACAAAGAATCACTCCAAAGTCACTAATAGCAGAGAACGAACGAAGAGATTATGGTAGGGTACGAAACCACCTCAAAGTTATTCTTTCCAATCAATCCATTGGGCTATTCCTATAATTGTCACAAACAGCCCTAGAGTTCGTACTAGAATAACACCTTAAGACACAAATCAATCAAAACCCTAATGTCACCTAGATATTCCAATGTCACCTCAAGTATCCGTGGGTATGATTATATGATATGCATCACACAATCTCAGATTCATCTATTCAACCAACACAAAGGACCTCAAAGAGTGACCCAAAGTTTCTACAGAATAATCACGACGAAAATGTGTGCCAACCCCTATGCATAGGTTCATGGGCGGAACCCGCAAGTTGGTCACCAAAACATACATCAAGTGGCATGAGGTATCCCATTGTCACCACAGATATCCACGACAAGACATACATCAAGTGTTCTCAAATCTTTAAAGACTCAATCCGATAAGATTACTTCAAAGGGGAAACTCAATTCATTACAAGAGAGAAGAGGGGGAGGAGAAACATAAGATCCAACTATAATAACAAAGCTCGCGATACATCAAGATCATATCATCTCAAGAACATGAGAGAGAGAGAGATCAAACACATAGCTACTGGTGCATACCCTCAGCCCCGAGGGAGAACTACTCCCTCCTCGTCATGGAGAGCATCGGGATGATGAAGATGGCCACCGGAGAAGGATTGCCCCTCCGGCAGGGTGCCGGAACGGGTCTAGATTGGTTTACGGTGGCTACGGAGGCTTCTGGCGGCGGAACTCCTGATCTATGTTGCGTTCTGGAAGTTTTAGGTCACGTGGGTATATATGGGTGCAGGGAGGACGTCGGAGGAGCCACGGGGGTCCCACGAGACAGGGGGGCGTGCCCTCGGGGGGGAGGAGCGCCCCCACCCTCGTGAGCACCTCGTGTCTCCCCGGACGTGGGGTCCAAGTTCATCAGGTGTGTTTCCTTCCAAAAATAACTTCTCCAGTTGATTTCGTTCCGTTTTGACTCCGTGTGATATTCCTTTTCTTCGAAACACTGAAATACGCATAAAACAGCAAATCTGCGCTGGGCCTCCGGTTAATAGGTTAGTCCCAAAAGTAATATAAAAGTGGATAATAAAGCCCGATATTGCCCAAAACAGTAGATAATATAGCATGGAGCAATCAAAAATTATAGATACGTTGGAGACGTATCAAGCATTCCCAAGCTTAATTCCTGCTCGTCCTCGAGTAGGTAAATGATAAAAAAGATAATTTTTGATGTGGAATGCTAGTTGGCATAATTTTAATGTAATTCTTCTTACTTGTGCTATGAATATTCAGATCCATAAGATTCAAGACAAAAGTTCATATTGACATAGAAATAATAATACTTCAAGCATACTAACAAAGCAATTATGTCTTCTCAAAATAACATGGCCAAAGAAAGCTATCCCTGCAAAATCATATAGTCTGGCTATGCTCCATCTTCACCACACAAAATATTTAAATCATGCACAACCCCGATGACAAGCCAAGCAATTGTTTCATACTTTTGATGTTCTCAAACTTTGTCAATCTTCACGCAATATATGAGCGTGAGCCATGGATATAGCACTATAGGTGGAATAGAATGGTGGTTGTGGAGAAGACAAAAAGGGAGAAGATAGTCTCACATCAACTAGGCGTATCAACAGGCTATGGAGATGTCCATCAATAGATATCAATGTGAGTGAGTAGGGATTGCCATGCAACGGATGCACTAGAGCTATAAATGTATGAAAGCTCAACAAAAGAAACTAGTGGGTGTGCATCCAACTTGCTTGCTCACGAAGACCTAGGGCACTTGAGGAGTCCCATTATTGGAATATACAAGCCAAGTTCTATAATGTAAAATTCCCACTAGTATATGAGAGTGACAACATATGAGACTCTCTATATGAAGGACGTGGTGCTACTTTGAAGCACAAGTGTGGTAAAAGGATAGTAGCATTGCCCCTTCTCTCTTTTCTCTCATTTTTTATTACTTTTTTTATTTTTTTATTTGGGCCTTTTCTCTTTTTTATGGCCTATTTTCTTTCTATTTTTTATTTGGGCTTCTTTGGCCTCTTTTCTTTATTTTTCGTCCGAATTCTCATCCCGACTTGTGGGGGAATCATGGTCTCCATCATCCTTTCCTCACTTGGACAATGCTCTAATAATGATGATCATCACACTTCTTTTTACTTACAACTCAAGAATTACAACTCAATACTTAGAACAAGATATGACTCTATATGAATGCCTCCGGTGGTGTACCGGGATGTGCAATTACTCATGAGTGACATGTATGAAAGAATTATGAATGGTGGCTTTGCCACAAATACGATGTCAACTACATGATCATGCTAAGCAATATGAAAATGATGGAGTGTGTCATAAACGGAACGGTGGAAAGTTGCATGGCAATATATCTCGGAATGGCTATGGAAATGACATAATAGGTAGGTATGGTGGCTGTTTTGAGGAAGGTACATGGTGGGTGTATGGTACCGGCGAAAGTTGCGCGGTACTAGAGAGGCTAGCAATGGTGGAAGGGTGAGAGTGCGTATAATCCATGGACTCAACATTAGTCATAAAGAACTCATATACTTATTGCAAAAATCTATTAGTTATCGAAACAAAGTACTACGCGCATGCTCCTAGGGGGATAGATTGGTGGGAAAAGACCATCGCTCGTCCCCGACCACCACTCATAAGGAAGACAATCAATAAATAAATCATGCTCCGACTTCGTCACATAACGGTTCACCATACGTGCATGCTACGGGAATCACAAACTTCAACACAAGTATTTCTCAAATTCACAACTACTCAACTAGCATGACTCTAATATCACCATCCTCATATCTCAAAACAATCATCAAGTATCAAACTTCTCTTAGTATTCAACACACTCATAAGAGAATTTTATTATTCTTGAATACCTAGCATATTAGGATTTTAAGCAAATTACCATGCTATTTAAGACTCTCAAAATAATCTAAGTGAAGCATGAGAGTTCATCTATTTCTTCAAAATAAAACTACCACCATGCTCTAAAAGATATAAGTGAAGCACTAGAGCAAACGACAAACTACTCCGAAAGATATAAGTGAAGATCAATGAGTAGTCGAATAATTATGCAACTATGTGAAGACTCTCTAACATTTAATAATTTCAGATCTTGGTATTCTATTCAAACAGCAAGCAAAGCAAAATAAAATGACATTCTAGGAATATCAAACATCATGTGAAGAAGCAAAAACTTAGGATCAACCGATACTAACCGATAGTTGTTGAAGAAGAAAGGTGGGATGCCAACCGGGGCATCCCCAAGCTTAGATGCTTGAGACTTCTTGAAATATTATCTTGGGGTGCCTTGGGCATCCCCAAGCTTGAGCTTTTGTGTCTCCTTAATTCCTCTCATATCATGGTCTCCCTAAATCTCAAAAAGCTTCATCCACACAAAACTCAACAAGGACTCGTGAGATAGGTTAGTATAAACCATTGCCAAAACCTTATCATACTCTACTGTAGCAAATCCCTAAAATTATTATTCAACATTGCATACTAAATGCCTCTTCATATTTAATAGTCCTATCCTCAAATAGAATCATTAAAGAAGCAAACATATGCAAACAATGCAAACGTAACAGCAATCTGCCTAAACAGGATAGTCTATAAAGAATGCTGCAACATCCATACTTCCCTAACTCCAAAAATTATGAAAGGAAATTCCCACTGTAGTAAATTTATCAGAGCTTAATATGCAAAAGGTTTCAACATTTTATCACATTTTGACTTTTCTAGGGATGATGAAGATGGCCACCGGAGAAGGATTGCCCCCTCCGGCAGGGTGCCGGAACAGGTCTAGATTGGTTTTCGGTGGCTACGGTGGCTTCTGGCGGCGGAACTCCCGATCTATGTTGCGTTCTCGAAGTTTTAGGTCACGTGGGTATATATGGGTGCAGGGAGGACGTCGGAGGAGCCACGGGGGTCCCACGAGACAAGGGGGCGCGCCCTGGGGGGCGCCCCCAACCCTCGTGAGCACCTCGTGTCTCCCCTGACGCGGGGTCCAAGTTCATCAGGTGTGTTTCCTTCCAAAAATAATTTCTCCAGTTGATTTCGTTCCGTTTCGACTCCGTCTGATATTCCTTTTCTTCGAAACACAGAAATAGGCATAAAACATCAAATCTGGGCTGGGCCCCCGGTTAATAGGTTAGTCCCAAAAGTAATATAAAAGTGGATAATAAAGCCCAATATTGCCCAAAACAGTAGATAACATAGCATGGAGCAATCAAAAATTATAGAAACATTGGAGACGTATCAGCGGCGCCGGCGAGCTGTGGAAGAGGACCGGCAGCAACTAACCACGACGGCGGGTCGGGGCTCCCTGTTAGCGAAGCAGAGAGAGATGTGAGAAAGAGCGAGAGGTAGAGAAGGGAGTAAGGAGGAAGGAAAGGGGAACGGAGCTCCGGCCTGGTTGGTCGACTCGCCGGACGGTGGCTGACTACTCCGCCCAGACGGAGGTGGCGACGCGAGAGGAGGACTGCGGGGACGGTGAGATGTCCTGGAGGAGGACGACTCGGGGAGGACGAGCCCGATGCTCGGGAGGTTGAAGGCGCATGGGATCGAGGCTGGTGGGTGGAACTATGGGGCTGCGCGAGAGGCTCTCTGGGCTGTTGGATCTGAGATCTGGCGGTCCAGATCGAGTGCGGGTTGGCTAGTGGATCTGGCCAAGTGGATCTCAGAGGGATGGTGGTTGGCTCGGTGCTGAAACCAAGGGAGAGAGTGGCGGCGGCGTGGGGATTTGCTGGAGATTGGACATGCTAGGCTAGGGTTGGACTGTTATATACATCGCGTGGATTAGAACAGACAACGGAAAGAACGAGGGGACTAGGACGGATGCAAATTTTGAAAACATGATGATGCAATGCACATGATGACATGACAAGATGCAACGCACAAGAGAAAGACATGGCAACCACGGCAAATAACTGGAAGACACCTGGCACATCAGTCTCGGGGTGTCACAACACTCTACAACTATGAGAGGATCTCGTCCCGGAATCTAGGATGGCACCGGAGAGAAATGGAAGAGGAAGAGGTAAAACAAAGTTGCTTCTTTGACAAACGAGTGAAACCAAAGAACCTTGAGATGTTGAAAACTTGAAAGAGAGAATACAATGGAGATGAACGAAGTTGAAAACACTCCGTTAGAAAAGAGGAACAAGGAACGTTACTAGAACCTTGTAGGTTAAAAAACATAAGAAAAAGGTTGCAATGGACAAGAATTACATGCAAGCACTCCGGTTGAAACGAGATGTACAAGGAACGATAAGGATCAATTACGACAACAATCCGGTTGGAAATGGAAGGTAAAGAATATGAGCTTGACAAAAGGAAAGCACTTGGATGAGACTCCGGCTAGAAGAGGAATGACAGACACAACACTCTGGTTAAAACAAGATAGAGAAGGAATAAGAATGATATAATTTGGACAGCACTCCGACTATAAATGGAAGTAATCGAACATGATCTTGACAAGATGAGAGGATACTTGATGAAATCAACAACACACTGCCTCCGGAACTAATGAAAGAATGACACAAGGGTTAAGAAAGATTGCAGACAGCACTTCGGTTGATAAGGGATGCAGAACTTGATAAAATGGGAAGAACTTGAAAAGAGGGCACGACACTCCAGTTAAATGGATAAGCACGAAAAGAACACGATCCTCACAATTCGAGATGATGATTGAAAAGAGCAACATCACAATGCCTCTGGATGAAATAATAGAAGGTAGGTCGTCAGAACAAAAGAACGGAGAAGAAAATGGCAACTCCTCCCACAATTTATTTTGAAATAAACATCCCTGCGAAGATGGCTTGAACGGAATTGTTGAAATATCAACAACAAAAACATCTCAAAACTTGAGGTGAAATTCTGTCACAAACGAAAACAATAGATTGGATTGATGCCAACAAGGAGACGAGAAGCTTATTTCATCGGAAGGATAAATGAAGAACTTGGGTCATTATAAGCACCATAAATAGCAATAGTCCTTAGGGAAAGCTTCAGGTGAAATATAACCCAAGATAACTCCAACAAAGAGATTAATGGATTTGAATACCTCATTCTTGACAACAAGTGAATCGTGAAACACGAAAGAAAATTGTCAAGAATGACATAACACCACCTCAAAAGATAAGATCAAAATAATTGCACTTCGGAATGCAAGATGAAGAATACTTGAGCTCCTCTGAAAATAATCTCGATGAGCACTTCGAGAAGGAATTAAATCCTTGATGAACAATCATGTAGAGCCTCCATGAAGAACTTCGGTAATAAAAGAATGATCAAAAGGAAGTGAAAGATGCAAAGAATAAGATTGGAGCCTTGCAATGATTAGTTGGAGCTTCGCGATGATATAACCGAGAAAAACTTGGAACTCCGGATAGAAAGATGAACAAATGAATTAAAGAATTTTGATGAACCTCCGAAATAAGGAATTAATCGCTTGAAAGAAAACAAGAATAAGAATTACATTATGCTTATCCTTCATCAATTAAATTGATGACAAGCAACGGATTTGGCATACTACTTATTCTTCTTGAAAAAGGATTAAGGAGAGATATAGCGTAAACTCAATGGACCACCGGTAGGATTGGAAAGAACGAATGAATTGATATGATAACGAAGGAAGAGAAATCTTGAACGAACCACCATAAGGATTGAAAATGAAACTATCAAAAGCACAATTCACCGGGAAGAATTGGAAAATGAATGAAGATACTTGCTAGGATTTAGATACATGAGAAAGAAGAGATCATGAATTGATTAGAGAATACTTGAATGATGCACCGATTAGATTTGGAGAATGAGAGCTGAAAGCTGGAATGAATAATTCTGAGATGATGGGCTCCGGAGAATCAAAATGAAAAGACTCTTGAATTGCTACGGATGGGTCAAAAGAATTCTCACAATCGAAAACAATTATGAGAGGATGACATAAAGCTAGCACCATGAATCTTGAAGAGAATGGAGCAAGATTTAGAGGAAACACTTCTTTTTGGTCTTCAAATGATGAGAATGGCGATGAGAAACACCACCATGAATTGTTGAGGCACTCCGAAATGAAAAATTAGAAAGGTTGAACCAACAACGAAAAGAATTTGAAAGATCTTGGAGAAAGACATTTGACTGATGAAAATTCATTCTTACGTCAAACTTTAGAAGATTTGAGAATAACCTGAGAAAATAAGAAGAGTCGGGTAAGATCCTGGGAAAATACCTGTGGGTTAGGGCCCACTCAAAAGATACACCGTTGAAAAGATTGCTTGAAAAAAAATATTGCACCGGTTGAATTAAATGGCTTGAATGAGATAACATCCTCGAAAGAGCTTGAACGAATAGAGAGTGGAAACACGAATCTTTGAGATATCATCAGCACTCCGGAACAATTGAATAGTGAGAAGTGGAAGATTAAGAGGTGCACCGGCATGAGAAAACATTTGAAACAAGGAAAAGATATGATCGACAAAGTTTGACTTTAATCCACCGGAGAAGAAAACGAGTGAAGAGTGACGAACTTGAAGCTCCTTTAGCATCTTCATAAGAAACACTGGGTAAAAACATTGACAGAAAAGAATGGAGAGGCTTCCCATCAATAAGATGGATACTTGAATAAGAAATCCGAGTCCTTGAAGAAAAAGGGTGGGAGGGCGGGAAAAACAAAAGCAACTTCGGACGGATGAAACAAATAACGTTGAGAAGACTTTGAGTTGATCTTGTGGATGGGAAAAAGATCGGATCCACTTGAAGATAAACACGCCGGTTGAAAAGGATTGACATGACAATCTCAATTATCATGAAGGATTGGTATTCACATAGGAGTATAAGAACACCGCTTAGGAAAGGTATGGAATCAACACTTGACTTCGAAGCAAATCGAATACCACAAACCAAAACAAAAACAAAGGATTGACTTAGGAAATACGCCGGAAACAAACATATGATAGGTCCCATATCGTATCATGTATCTATTGGAAAGATATCGTACGTGATACTTGAATTCCCACTTATAAACTCCCGAAACTTTCTGGTTATGCAATCAGGTGTTGGGGATATAGGGGAAGCATAATATCTCACCCAAACTAACAATCCCTACATCCAACTATATCCATCCTTCAACACATAACCAAGAAACCTTCGGAAATCGTGTACCTCAACCTTCGAAAAGGATCCGTTATACGAGTTATGGCAATACTCCCGAACTCCCGCCCCAGTACTGGGTGGCGTCGAGGTTATCTCACTAACAACTGCATAAAAGAGATTTTCGATGTCGGCGAACTCAGATATTCCAGAACTGCAATGATAAAATTGTGACGACAACACCTCGGAACTCAACTCCCGGGACACAGCCACAACCCCTAAATGTCAGGAGGCACCAAGAACAATGTTCTCGTCACAAAACCATCGAAACGATTCCAAGATACCCGCGTGGTCCTAATTTTTTTAGTGAAATTTGAGAAGAGAAGGGTCAAAACTATACGTCAGGAGGCCTCACCAGAGCGACGAAGGGTCTGAGGAGTAAAAAGAATCCTACTCTCCGATATATATAATCCTAAGACTCAAAACCATTTGTTCTAGACTCAACAACATCAGTGATTCGATCAAGCAGGGGGCTTCTAAGTCGGGGATGGCTATGATTACCAACTTGTAACACCCACAATGTGGCTATATCTCCCATGTGTCGGGGCACGACTTAGAGGCATAGCCGCATGGTAGGCATGTCGCAAGAGGGGTAATCTTTACACATCCCATGTATTGAATAAGAAAGGGATAAAGAGTCGGCTTACAATCACCACTTCACACAATACATAAATATAGCATACATCATCCAGAATACAATCAAGGTCCGACTATGGAACCAAAATAAAGAAACACAACCCCAAATGCTAGATCCCCGATCGCCCCAACTGGGCTCCACGACTGATCAACTGGAAACGAAACAACACAACAAACACAAGCTTCATCAAGCTCCCACTTGAGCTGGCTTGCGCCATCTACACTGGTATCATCGGCACCTGCAACTGTTTGGAAGTATCTGTGAGCCACGAGGACTCAACAATCTCACACTCGCGAGATCAAGACTATTTAAGCTTATGGGTAGGATAGAGTAATGAGGTGGAGCTGCAGCAAGCACTAAGCATATATGGTGGCTAACTTACGCAAATAAGAGTGAGAAGAGAAGCAACGCAACGGTCGAGAAGCTAGAGGCGATCAAGAAGTGATCCTGAAACTACTTACGCACAAACATAACTCCAAAACCGTGTTCACTTCCCGGTCTCCGCCGGAAAGAGACCATCATGGCTACACACGCGGTTGATGCATTTTAATTAAGTTAAGTGTCAAGTTCTCTACAACCGGATATTAACAAATTCTCATCTGCCACATAACCGCAGGCACGACTTTTGAAAGTTCAAAACCCTACAGGGGTGTCCCAACTTAGCCCATCACAAGCTCTCACGGTCAACGAAGGATATTCCTTCTCCCAGGAAGACCCGATCAGACTTGGAATCCCGCTTACAAGACATTTTGACAATGGTAAAATAAGACCAGCAAAGCCACCCGATGTGCCGACAATCCCGATAGGAGTCGCACGTATCTTGTTCTCAGGGCAACACCCGATAAGACTAGCTATGAGTAAAACCAAACCTCAAGTTTCCCCGAGGTGGCCCTGCAGGCAGCTCTGTTCGGACCAACACTTAGACAAGCACTGGACCGGGGGGGGGGGGGTTAAAATAAAGATGACCCTTGAGTCTGCAGAACCCAAGGGAAGGTATATGGTGGTAGGTAGGCAAATGGTAAATCCAAGGTTGGGCCTTGCTGGAGGAGTTTTTTTCAAAGCGAACAGTCAAGGGGTTCCCATAACAACCAACCGCGTAAGGAACGCAAAATCAAGAAACATAACACCGGTATGATGAAAACTAGGGCGACAAGAGTGGAACAAAACACCAGGCATAAGGCCGAGCCTTCCACCCTTTACCAAGTATATAGATGCATTAAAGTAAATAAGAGATAATAATGATATCCCAACAATATCCATGTTCCAACTTGGAACAAACTCCATCTTCACCTACAACTAGCAACGCTATAAGAGGGGCTGAGCAAAAGCGGTAACATAGCCAAACAACGGTTCGCTAGGAAAGGTGGGTTAGAGGCTTGGCATAGCAATATGGGAGGCATGATAAGGCAAGTAGTAGGTATCGCGGCATAGCAATAGAGCGAACAACTAGCAAGCAAATATAGAAGTGATTTCGAGGGTATGGTCATCTAGCCTGAGACCTTGCAAGGAAGAAGATCGAGTCCATGAAGAAGACAAACAGACATAGTAGAACGCATCCTCACAACTCCGGAACGGAACCGAAGCTAACGAGATAAGCAACCCGGAAAGAAGCAAGCAACATAGTAAACAACCATCACATAAACATGGCATCATGCACAACCAAGTATGATGCATGTCCGGTTTAATGAGGCATGGCATGGCAAAGTGCAACAAACAACACTATAAGTTAAGTGGAGCTCAATATGCAATGAGTTGCATATTGACGAAACACCACAACAATTATTTAGTTCTCTCTCGTTTAGGTACCCAACAATATTAAATGTTGTTAAACATGGCAATAGGTGAGGCAAATGAAAACTGCCTATCTAGGCAAGTTTAAATGAGGTCGGAACAACAAACAACAATTCTGGAAAATCCTCATATGCAAAATATGGATTTGGTACTGTTCTGCCCTAAACCATATTTTAGAGTTGTTAAACATGCAAAATAAAGCCACCATGTTAAACTAGGAATTTTTCTACCCCATTTACATATAAAGTGTGTTAGGTTTGGAGCTACGGTTATTTAGTTATGAATTAAATCATTTTAACATGGCAATATGGAAAATAAATGCAAACATCAGTTTAAACATTTTAAACATGGTTGAAAGTTGGATATTATGAAACTAGACACAATTCTAAGCATTTTACATATATAAATCATTTTAAACCGATGCACGGTTATTAAGTTATTATATGCATGAAGTTAAGGGTCTTGTCTGTAAAACTGCCTTTCTCTGAAAATTAGAAAAATTCGCATGCTGAAAAAAATACAGGCCGAACCTAAAGCATGTTGGGCTAGCAGAAAGAAAAAAACAAAAGAGGCATTGCAGTGGGGCCTCACCATGGGCCAAGCCCATGTCGTTGGAAGAGGTGAGGCCGGCAGGGGCGCGCGACTGGGCCTTGCTGGAAGCGGTGCTAGGCCACGGCTGGAGAGGAGGCTGGCACGCGGCTGGCCAGCGCGGTCAACGCACGGATGGACCGGGCGAGCTCCTCTCGCTCGATTGAATGAAGCAGACAGTAGAGGTTCGGCGCGGCGGGACTTGCAGCAGCAGGGCTGGCCGAAGGATGGACTTGGCGACGCAGCAGGCAAGCTGGGACGCCGGGAATCCGAGGTGGCGGGTTGATCTTGGCTGGAACAGGTCAAAACAAGGAGTGGCGGTGCCGGCGAGCTGTGGAAGAGGACCGGCAACAGCTAACCACGACGGCAGGTCGGGGCTCCCTATTAGCGAAGCAGAGAGAGATGTGAGAAAGAGCGAGAGGTAGAGAAGGGAGTAAGGAGGAAGGGAAGGGGAACGGAGCTCCAGCCTGGTTGGTTGACTCGCCAGACGGCGGCTGACTACTCCGCCAGACGGAGGTGGCGGCACAAGAGGAGGGCTGCGGGGACGGTGAGATGTCCTGAAGGAGGACGGCTCGGGGAGGAGACGAGGGAGGCTCCTGGTGGTGCTGGCCTTGGTCGCCGGTTGAGGGGTCGGCGAGGACGAGCCTGATGCTCGGTTGGTTGAAGGCGCACGGGATCGAGGCTGGTGGGTGGAACTTTGGGGCTGCGCGAGAGGCTCTTTGGGCCGTCGGATCTGAGATCTGGCGGTCCAGATCGAGTGCGGGTTGGCTGGTGGATCTGGCCAAGTGGATCTGAGAGGGATGGTGGTTGGCTCGGTGCTGAAACCCAGGGAGAGAGTGGCAGCAGCGTGGGGATTTGGTGGAGATTGGACAGGCTAGGCTAGGGTTGGACTGTTATATACATCACGTGGATTAGATTAGGGGCTACCTCGTCCCTCCGATCGTAATCGGACGGACAATAAAAATAGTGTAACATCCCAAATTATCAATTTGG
The DNA here is from genome assembly GCA_034509565.1 of Triticum monococcum. Taxonomy (NCBI): domain Eukaryota; kingdom Viridiplantae; phylum Streptophyta; class Magnoliopsida; order Poales; family Poaceae; genus Triticum; species Triticum monococcum. Next base: position 150,963,707 of record CM067843.1, on the reverse strand, counting down.
AATGTTATACATAGATCATTCATGCATATCATATTTTATTGCATTTCGTTTCTCGATCCTCGAAATCCTAAGCAACTCAAGGACCCTTGGAGAGAGTTGGGGATTTCATTGTTTTCATATTTGAATTTTATCAAATATTGAAACGAGGATTTTGGTTTTAATTATTTTTCTCTCGGAAAATATTTCATATCAAAATATATGAGAGGATACAATATGACTTCTCCAAATAATTGAAATAATGAAGGAAAATATTAAAATCGAATATTTGATTTTATTCTGATTTTATTGCTATTTTATTCGCATTAGAAAAATTGCACGTTTTTAAAAATTGCATTTTAGGGCCAAGAAAATGTTCATCTTGTTCTAAATATTTTATTTAGATGGTGAAATTTTGTTTTGGTATTTTTAAATTTTTATTTTATTTTCTAGGATTTATTTAAGTTCCGGCAAAATTATTTAAAAAAAACTCCAGCGCCGGACTGGGCCGGAGCCCAGCCGAGCCGGCCCACAGCCCCACACCTCCTCTCCTCCAGGAGACCGCGCGCGCCGCCGCCACCCGCCGCCGAGTCCGGCTGGGACTCCGCCTCCCTGCGCCGCTTGCCTCCTTCCCCAAGCAGTCCCCCTCCTTAAAGACCCCGCCACGGGACCCCCCCCCCCACCACCACCAACCCCGCCCCGCCTGCAGCGCCGCCACCGCCGCCACCCATTGCCGCCGCCGCCGCGCACCCCGCTGCCGTAGCTCCACCTCACCGGAGCCGCCCCGCCACGCCGGAGCCTCGCCACCGTTCGGTTTTTTTAAACCGATCCAATTTTTTTAGAAACCCTAATTCGTTTTTCAGATCGGTTCAACGGTTTTCTCAATTTACTTTATATAGCGGACGTTCGTCCGTACGTTTCTTTTAATGAATGGTTTTCGCTCGTTAGTTGTAGAAAACGAACGTTCGTTCGTTAGCCTGTTCGTCAGTTTTCTTTTTCTCGGATTATACGCGATTATTTTCAATCGCGATTTCTGGTCCGATTTTTGTTTTAGTTTGTCTTTTCTCTCATTTATCGGAATCGGGCGTTTTAAGCGCCTAGATCTTCGTCTCGAAACCCTCTTTCTGTTTAATATACTTGAACAAGATGTTGGTACTGTAAAATTTGACTTTAGTCTAGAATAGTAAACGGATCTTATTTCTTTAGCAGTTTGAGTTTTGTTGCTCCGTTTGATTTGATTCTTTCCGCAAACCGGGGTTCTTAAGTTGAACTTTCTGGTTAGATCTTCTTACTTGAGATTTACCCGTGTTTCTTTGCTTGATTGCTTATGTATGCTATTGTTTGTTTGCGATAGAATACCCGGAGTGCGAAGCGTGCTACTACGAGTCCTAAGGTTTTGCAGATCATCATCAAGGAAAGTAACACTTAGATCATACTCCTTCCATACCCAGTTTTATGCATTAGTTCCAATCCTCAAACATTGCATGATTAGGATGTGATTAACTTGTGGGTTGGGAAGTAGTTGATGAGGTAGAACCTATTGCCCTGTTATATTCAAACCTTGGGAGTTACTTCTACGTATTGCTTATATTGCTATGCTATGCTCATAGATGTGGTTTGGGTGAGTGAATCCATGATAGATGTGAGATTGTTAATTAATGGTTCAACTTAAGGTGGCAACTTTAATACACATCTGGGTGGATTCCTTGTCGGGCACTTGGAGAACCCGGTGTTGTCCTAGGATATCCCGGAGTACCCGTGTGATCATCCTAAGGTCCGCCACCCAGGCTCAAAGGGAACTGAGATATTTTCATGCTAGAAACTTCCATGTGCATCCATAAGCTATTATGGGCTCTAGCATAGTTGGGTAAGTTGCGTGAAGCTCCTGAAGAGGTGGATCAGCAGGTAGAGGGATGTAGGTTGCTATGGTCTGCCCGGAGTAAGTAGTTAATGCTTCTGAAAGACTGTGTCTCGGTCATCTGTTTCTCAAACACCATGTAGTGCGAGAAATCGAACGGAGGAGATCGAGTCTTGTGGGGAAAAGTGCGCAAACCTTTGTAGAGTGTATAAACTAATCATGGTTAGCCGTGTCCCCGGTTATGGACAATCTTGAGTATCTAGTACTTGGAGTATCCTAAGTTTCTCATCACTATTAAATAATATTGTTGGGTTGTTAACTACTTAATTGGGATTGAGTTGGAGGAACCTTCTCAATGATGTTTCAACTACCATGATAGTTAAATAAAATTTAGTCCTTTGTTGTAGGGAAAAATTGGCTTTTCGCAAAACCATAACCATAGAGCTTTCCCCCAGTCAAATATGCATGTAGTGATACCAATTACTCTGTTCTTGCTCTACCATGTTATCTTGCCAGCATATTCCATGTGCTGACCCGTTTTCTGGCTGCAACGTATTATGTTGCAGACTTTTTAGACGAGGAGTAAGGTTCGTTAGGTCGTTGTCATGCAGCTCAGCTGTGCCATTGGAGTTGATGGACTCACTTTATGTTCCAAGCCTTCCGCTGTTATCGTATTAGATGGCCTTAAGCCATATTTATTGTAATAAGTTCTCTTATGAGACATTCGATGTAATGAGTGTGTGATTGCTACTCTGTTATAAATCCTTTGAGTACTGTGTGTGTTAGCATTACCGATCCAGGGATGACACTGAAGCACAGAGACTTGACCATTTGAGGTTGGGTCGCTACAAGATGGTATTAGAGCACACACTAAGCTAAAGTCCTAGATCACCATTCTCTTCTCATTTCTGACTCCTCTCCATTTTCTATTCTTTTGGATGGCGGACACAAGGAACAAGTTTGCACAACAGGATGAAGAAGCACCTTTTGGACGACACTTGAAGGAAGTCACTAGGTACCTGAACATTGGAATACCAAGCTTCACCGGGACTTACAACGACACTTTACCAGAAGAGGAGCGATGGATGATTCAAGTTCAAGTTCCAGGAAGGACATTCACGCCAGTCACTAAGCCTATAGAGTTTTCCTTCGATGCGCCAACCTGGAGTCTAGGAAAGAGATGGCAGCTCACATCACCATGGGACGCATTGGAGAAGTTTATCATAAGGAGCTTAAGGATACCATCTATCAGATTTGTGGGTGCCGAGACGAGCAATGGGAGATGATCAGCACCAGGAAGGATAGATCAATTGCAGCTTTCATCCAGGAGTTAAACCAGCACATTCGTCACCAGGAGAACCATATGTGCGCAGGAATGATAGATCTGAAGAAGGCGATGACTAGGATCACGGAACTGGAGGAAGAACTTAAGGCTACACGTGAAGATTATGAGGAGGAAATCGTCGTACTGGTGAAGAAGAATGACGATCTGGAAAGGAAGCTAGGAGTATTCATGGGAGACCCCGCAACAGGAGGAGAAGCCGAAGAACCCAAGGAGATTCATCCGGAGGGCTACATCATCATCGACGACACCGACTCAGACCCCAACGATAGGAATGATGACTATGAAGATGAAGCTGGAGCAAACATTATGGAGTCTTTGACCGATCAATATTTTTAGTAGACCACCACATCAGTAGTAGTATTCCACCATGTATATAGTATAGTCCGATCACTTTTGTAACGATAGTTAGATCGATTGTATGCCCTTGCTTGATTGATTGAGTGAAATGACTGTGTTTGTCTCATGTGCATATGGGTAGTGTTTTTCTCATTAGACCTCATTCTGTTCTAATCTCTCCCCTCTAAACCCATCAGATGCCTCCGAGACATGACCCCGGATTTACTTTCCCACTGGAGCTCACTCAGTTGATCCAGCACCAGAATATCCTGATGCAGTTGTTAGTTCAGAACCAAGGCAACAACAACAACCCACCGCCGCCACCACCAGTTGACAACTTAGCCTGCTTTCTAAGGTTGTAGCCGTCGGTGTTTTCCAGTAGCACCGAGCCTATAGTGGCAAATGATTGGCTCCGTGGGATTGGAAGGGAGTTAACCACTGCAGGATGTACAGATGTTGAGAAGGTGCGTTTTGTCCCACATCAGTTGGATGGACCAGCAGCCTCATGGTGGGAGAATTACATTGTCACCTACCCTATAGCCACTGTTACATGGGACTAGTTTCAGCAAGCTTTTCGTATAGCCCATGTCCCAACTGGAGGTATGAGTATGAAGAAGCGTGAGTTTCGCAACTTATGCCAGGGGAACCGTACTATGGCATAGTACACGGATGAGTTTAGCAAGTTATCTCACTATGCCCCTGACGATGTGGCCACAGATGCCGCAAAGCAGGAGAAGTTTATGGAAGGGATGAATGATGAGATGAGCATGCAGTTGATGGTGGCAACATTCAACCACTACCAGGAGTTGGTAGATAAGGCTCTTATGGTTGAAGGGAAGCAGCAGCAGATTGAGAGCCATAAGAGGAAGTATGGACAAGGAAGGTATAATTCAGGACCTCAGCAGAAGCTTTGCCTAACCCCAAACTCGGGAGGACTTGTTCATAAAAATGGAGGCCACCCCCACAATGGAGGAAGTACCCATAATCATACTGTCCCAAGGAATGGGAATGGGAATGGAGCAAGCAACAATCAGAACCGCCCCAATCCAGCCACACCCGCCAGGAGAGACCTAAGCCACGTTACTTGTTTCAAGTGCGGGAAGACTGACACTATGCCACGGAGTGCCCTGAAGCGAAGAATGGAAATAGTAATGGGAGCGCTGGAAAGAATCCCAATCCATTCAACAAAGGACAAGTGAACCATGTTAATGTGGGGGAGGTTGAAGAGCAGCTAGACGCAGTTATTGGTAAGTTTTTGGTTAAGTCTTTTACCGCCCTTGTTCTTTTTTATACTGGTGCATCGCATTCATACATATCAAGGGAATTCGTGGATAAGTTTAAACTACCAACCCAAACCCTTAGGACCCCTATGTTAGTAAGTTCACCTGGGGCAGAGTATATGGCTAGTCGATGGTGCGACCAGATACCCTTAACCATTGGTAGCCATGTTTTTCTGTCCGACCTGATAATCTTGGAGTCACAAGGATTGGATGTGATATTAGGCATGGACTGTATGTCAAACTATGGAGGAAGCATTGACTGTGCTAGTAAGTCAATTTTTCTCACCACCCCGGAGGGAAAAAGGATCAAGTATGTATCTAGGCATGCGCCTAGGAGGAGCCAAGTAAATACCCTCACGAGAGTTGTTCAGGAGGAAGTGCCTGTAGTGAAGGATTACCCAGATGTTTTCCAGAGGATTTACCAGGCATGCCACCGGATCGAGACATCGAGTTTTTGATAGAGCTATTGCAAGGTACAAGGCCAATATCCAAGAGACCATACCGGATGCCCGCAAATGATCTGGAGGAGATTAAGAAACAAATCAAGGAGTTATTGGAGAAAGGTTACATTCGACGGAGTTCATCACCATGGGGAGACCCAATGCTTTTGGTTGAGAAGAAGGATAAGTCTCTAAGAATGGTTGTTGATTATCGTGCGTTAAATGAAGTGATGATCAAGAACAAATACCCACTACGGATGATCAATGATTTGTTTGACCAACTGCAAGAAGCTAAAGTGTTTTCAAAGATTGATCTGCGATCAGGATATCACTAGTTGAAGATACGAGAGAAGGATATACCAAAGACAACATTCACCACACGGTACGGGTTGTATGAATATACGGTCATGTCATTTGGACTGACTAATGCCCCTGCCTACTTCATGAGCATGATGAACAAAGTGTTCATGGAATATTTGGATAAGTTTGTTGTGGTGTTCATTGATGATATAATGGTATACTCGAAGAATGAGGAGGAGCACAAAGAGCATTTGCATTTAGTTCTTGAGAAACTCAGGGAACAACAGTTGTATGCCAAGTTCAGCAAATGCGAGTTTTGATTGAAGGAAGTTCGATTCCTTGGACATGTTATATCAGGAGAAGGTATAGCAGTAGATCCCACCAAGGTTCAGTCAGTCACTGAATGGTTGGCACCCACTTCAGTTAGCGAGATCTGAAGTTTTCTTGGACTCGCGGGATACTATTGGAGATTCATTGAGAATTTTTCCAAGATTGCGAAGCCAATGACGGAGTTATTGAAAAAGGATACCAAGTTTAAATGGACAGAAGAATGTGAGACGAGTTTTCAGGAGTTAAAAAACCTTTGACTACAGCCACAGTGCTGATTCTGCCGGACATACGCAAGGATTTCCAAGTGTATTGTGACGCTTCTCGCCTAGGACTTGGAAGTGTGCTTATGCAGGACGGAAGAGTTGTTTCGTATGCCTCACGACAACTAAAACCGCATGAATTGAATTATGCCACACATGATTTGGAGTTAGCAGCCGTTGTGCATGCATTGAAGACCACGAGACATTACCTTATTGGAAATTGTTGTGATGTGTACACGCATCATAAGAGTTTGAAGTACATTTTCACACAGAAGGAGCTAAACCTTAGGTAGTGGAGATGGTTGGAGCTTATAAAGGATTATAACATGAAACTTCACTATCATCCAGGCAAGGCCAATGTTGTAGCAGACGCTTTGAGTCGGAAGATTTATGCTAACACCCTAGTAAGCACGGGATTGCCAAAGGAGTTAGCAGAGGATCTCAGGGAACTTCGATTGGAGATTGTTCCTAGAGGTTTGGTTGCAACAATAGAGGTTCAGTCTACATTGTTAGGAAAGATTCGAGAAGCTCAGAAGGATGACAAAGAGATTGCCGAGATAAAAGAGAGATTGAGCAAAGGAAAGGCCAAAGGTTTTCGTGAGGATGAGCACGACACCTTATGGTTTGAGGACCGTGCTTATGTGCCCAATAACACAAAGATCAGGAAGTTAATACTGCAGGAGGCTCATGACTCACCATACTCGATACACCCCAAAAACACCAAGATGTATTTGGATTTGAAGGGACGTTTCTGGTGGACTGGTATGAAGAAGGATATTGCCAAGTATGTAGTCGTATGTGATGTGTGTAAAAGATTGAAGGCAGAACATCAAAAGCCAGCAGGATTGTTACAGCCTATGCCGATACCCAAATGGAAGTGGGATAAACATGGCATGGACTTCATCACAGGATTGCCCAGGACCAAATCAGGATATGATTCTATATGGGTAGTAGTGGATCACTTGACCAAAGTAGCTCACTTTATCCCAGTGAAAACCACCTATACAAGTGCAAAGTTGGCCAAGATATATATGACCAGGATCGTATGTCTGCATGGAGTTCCGAGGACCATCGTATCAGATAGAGGAACACAGTTTACTTCAAAGTTTTGGCATTAGCTGCACCAAACTTTGGGGACAAGGTGGAGTTTAGTATGGCATTCCACCCGCAGGCAGATGGACAGACCGAGAGAGTCAACCAAATTCTGGAGGACATGTTGAGGGCCTGTGCGCTAGATTATGGATCTAGTTGGGATGACAATTTGCCCTACGCGGAGTTCTCATACAACAATAGCTACCAAGCCAGTTTGAAGATGGCACCGTTCGAAGCCCTGTACGGACGAAGGTGCAGAACACCGTTGATGTGGGATGAAGTCAGAGATCGGCAGTTGTTTGGACCAGATTTGATCAAGGAGTCTGAAGAGAAAGTTAAGCTGATCCGAGGTAGACTGAAGGCAGCTCAGTCCAGGCAAAAGAGTTATGCAGATTCGAAATGCAAGGAGGTAACCTATGAAATTGGAGACATAGCATATCTGCGAGTATCACCCTTGCGAGGAGTGAAACGTTTTGGAGTTAAGGGAAAATTAGCCCCGAGATTTGTAGGACCGTATCGTGTTTTGGAGCGTATGGGAGAAGTTGCCTACAAGTTGGAGTTACCTGAAGGACTGTCAGGAGTTCATGATGTATTTGATGTTTCACAGTTGAAGAAGTGTCATGCTGAGATGGCCAATATACCGTTAAGAGATACAGTACCCTTGGAGGTGATTCAGTTGGACATTGATTTGGCCTATGAGGAGAAGCCAGTCGGGATTCTTGAATTTGCCAGCCGAGTCACCCGCAGCAAGGTTATCAAGTTTTGCAAAGTTCAGTGGAGCCACCATACCGAGGATGAAGCCACCTGGGAATGAGAGGATGATCTTCGCAAAGACCACCCACATCTATTTTCTAGCCAACCCGAATCTCGAGGGCGAGATTCATCTTAAGGGGGGTAGGTTTGTAACATCCCAAATTTTAAATTTGGAATGTTATACCTAGATCATTCATGCATATCATATTTTATTGCATTTCGTTTCTCGATCCTCGAAATCCTAACCAACTCAAGGACCCTCGGAGAGAGTTGGGGATTTCATTGTTTTCATATTTGAATTTTATCAAATATTGAAACGAGGATTTTGGTTTTAATTATTTTTCTCTCCGAAAATATTTCATATTAAAATATATGAGAGGAGATAATATGACTTCTCCAAATAATTGAAATAATGGAGGAAAATATTAAAATCAAATATTTGATTTTATTCAGATTTTATTGCTATTTTATTCGCATTAGAAAAATTGCATGTTTTTCAAAATTGCATTTTAGGGCCAAGAAAATGTTAATCTCGTTCTAAATATTTTATTTAGACGGTGAAAATTCGTTTTGGTATTTTTAGATTTTTATTTTATTTTCTAGGATTTATTTAAGTTCCGGCAAAATTATTTAAAAAAAAAGTCCAGCGCCCGACTGGGCCGGAGCCCAGCCGCGCCAGCCCACCGCCCCACGCCTCGTCTCCCTCCAACAGACCACGCACGCCGCCGCTGCCGCCCGACGCCGAGTCCGGCCGGGACTCCGCCTCCCCGCGCCGATTGCCCCCTCCCCCAAGCAGCCCCCTCCTTAAATACCCCGCCACCGGACCCCCCCCACCACCACCAACCCCGCCACCAACCCCGCCCTGCCTACAGCGTCGCCGCTGCCGCCTTTGCCTTTGCCACCGCCTCTGCAGCGCCGCCGCCGCGCACCCCACCGCCGCAGCCCCACCTCATCGGAGCCACCCCGCCTCGCCGGAGGTATACGCCTCGCCGCCGTTCGTTTTTTTAAACTGGTCCGGTTTTTTTAGAAACCCTAGTTCATTTTTTTTCAGATCGGTTCACCGATTTTCTTGGTTTAGTTTATATAGCGGACGTTCATCCGTATGTTCGTTTTAACGAACGGTCTTCGCTCGTTAGTTACAAACAACGGACGTTCGTTCGTTAGCCTGTTCGTTAGTTTTTCTTTTTCTCAGATTATCCGCGATTATTTTCAATCGCGATTTCTGGTCTGATTTTCGTTTTAGTTTATCTTTTCGCTCGTTTATCGGAATCGGGCGATTCAAGCGCCTAGATCTTCGTCTCGAAACCCTCTTTCTGTTTAATCAACTTGAACAAGATTTTGGTACTGTAAAATTTGACTTTAGTCCAGAATAGTAAACGGATCTTGTTTCTTTCGCAGTTTGAGTTTCGTTGCTCCGTTTGATTTGATTCTTTTCGCAAACCGGAGTTGTTAAGTTGAACTTTCTGGTTAGATCTTCTTACTTGAGATTTACCCATGTTTATTTGCTTGATTGCTTGTGTATGCTATTGTTTGTTTGCGATAGAATACCCGGAGTGTGAAGCGTGCTACTACGAGTACCTAGGTTTTGCGGATCATCAGCAAGGCAAGTAACACTTTGATCATACTCCTTTCATACCCGGTTTTTATGCATTAGTTCCAATCCTCAAACATTGCGTGATTAGGATGTGATTAACATGTGGGTGGAAAGTAGTTGATGAGGTAGAACCTATTGCCCTGTTATATTCAAACCTTGGGAGTTACTTCTACGTATTGCTTATATTGCTATGCTATGCTCGTAGACGTGGTTTGGGTGAGTGAATCCATGACAGATGTGAGATTGTTAATTAATGGTTCAACTTAAGGTGGCAACTTTAATACACATCTGGGTGGATTGCTTGTCGGGCACCTGGAGAACCCAGTGTTGTCCTAGGATATCCCGGAGTACCCGTGTGATCATCCTAAGGTCCGCCACCCAGGCTCAAAGGGAACTGAGATATTTTCATGCTGGAAACTTCCGTGTGCAGCCACAAGCTATTATGGGCTCTAGCATAGTTGGGTAAGTTGCGTGAAGCTCCTGAAGAGGTGCATCAGCACGTAGAGGTATGTAGGTTGGTATGGTCTGCCCGGAGTAAGGAGTTAATGCTTCTGAAAGACTGTGTCTCGGTCATCTGTTTCTCAAACACCATGTAGTGCAAGAAATCGAACGGAGGAGATCGAGTCTTGTGGGGAAAAGTGCGCAAACCTTTGTAGAGTGTATAAACTAATCATGGTTAGCTGTGTCCCCGGTTATGGACAATCTTGAGTATCTAGTACTTGGAGTATCCTAAGTTTCTCATCACTATTAAATAATATTGTTGGGTCGTTAACTACTTAATTGGGATTGAGTTGGAGGAACCTTCTCAATGATGTTTCAACTACCATGATAGTTAAATAAAATTTAGTCCTTTGTTGCAGGGAAAAATTGGCTTTTCGCAAAACCATAACCATAGAGCTTTCCCCCAGTCAAATATGCATGTAGTGATAGCAATTATTCTGTTCTTGCTCTACCGTGTTATCTTGCCAGCATATTCCATGTGCTGACCCGTTTTCTGGCTGCAACGTATTATGTTGCAGACTTTTCAGACGAGGAGTAAGGTTTGTTAGGTCGTTGTCATGCAGCTCAGCTATGCCATTGGAGTTGATGGACTCACTTTATGTTCCAAGCCTTCCGTTGTTATCGTATTAGATGGCCTTAAACCATATTTATTGTAATAAGTTCTCTTATGAGACATTCGATGTAATGAGTATGTGATTGCTACTCTATTATAAATCCTTCGAGTACTGTGTGTGTTAGCATTACCGATCCAGGGATGACACTGAAGCACAGAGACTTGACCATTTGAGGTCGGGTCGCTACAAATAGGCTAGGGAGTCCAAATAAAAAAACAGTGATGTTTTATAGATGTTTGGGGATGATCCGAATCCAACAGTGACGACTGTCCGGGCCGGGTCCGGGGAAGTTTCTGACGCGCACGAGAGGTCTATGCACATCGCAAAGAGGGGTGGGCTGGGCCTAGGTGGACTGTGGAGACTGGGTTGGTCTAAGAGAAGAGGGGAGAGATGCAGCCCGGCACGGTTTCCGGAGACCGAAAATGTCCGACGAAAAGACCGACTATACTGCCGTTATAGTTATCCGTTCGGGCGTCAAACGGACTCCGAATGCGATGAAACTTGGCAGGCGGCCTACCTAAACTATAATAAGACCACATGCCAACTTTCAACCCATTCCGAGAACATTTTCTGGCCACTTATAAAATACTATTTTGGATATGCCGCGGGCGTGTGCACGTGTGTCTGGGCTCAGAACGGACAACGGAAAGAACGAGGAGACCGGGACGGATGCAAGTTTTGAAAACATGATGATGCAATGCACATGATGACATGACAAGATGCAACGCGCAAGCGAAAGACATGGAAATGATGGCGAATAACTGGAAGACACCTGGCACATCGGTCTCGAGGCGTCACACTGGAGCTGCTCATATGGCACTTGGAGGTTGTCGAAGGTGTCGACGGACAGGACGTTGAGCCCTACACCACCGTCAATGAGGGTCTTGGTAACCTACACATTGCTGATGACTGGGGAACACCACATCGAGAGGACACCGGCGGTGGCCGCGCACTTGAGCTGATCTGCCGAGTCGAAAGTGATGGTGCACTGGGACCACTTGAGCGGGCGCGCGACCTCAAGCTTGGGGAGCGCCGCGTTCACCTCGCGAGCGAACCATTTGAAGATGCGCTGAGAGGCTGGGGCCTTGGCACCGCCCAAGATGCATGCCATTGCACGTGGCTCCTGGAAGCCCCAACCCCCTCGTCCTGATGGTGGTCGTCATTCCTTCTTGGTGGCGGCAGTGGAGGAAGACCGGTGTTTCCTTAGGGGCGATCCTCACGAGGCTGGTCCCTCCAGGGCCCCTCGCGAGGATGGTCCTACCAGCGGTCCTTGCGAGGCCTGTCGCGTCATTCCTGGCACGGGCCACGGTCGTCCCAGCGTCCGCCTCCTCGTCCTCCTCCACGGCCGTAGCCCCGGTCGCTGCGCTCGGGGCGTCGACCGTAGTGTCCCTCGCGTAGAGCTTGGAGCTCTTGGCAGTCGCTGGTGTTGTGGGAGTTCAGGTTGTGGAGGACGCAGAACGGTCGGCTATTCTTGGATGACTCGGGTTGATCTCTGCCCCGTTTGGTGTCGGGCTCCGCAGCTAGCACTAGCGATTCCTTGCGCTTCACGTCCTTAGCCTTGGCTTTCTTCTCCTTTGTGCTTGCGGCTGGCAGCTCAAGGAGGGAAAGGCGCCCCTCCTCAGCTCTTGCGCACTTGGTCACCAGGTTGAATAGCTCCTGAGATGTGCAGAGCTCCTCGTGGATAGCGAGCTCTTCCTTCATCTTGACGTCACGGACGCCGTCGGAGAACGCGGAGATGATGGCCTCGTCCGTGACCTTGGGGATCTTGAGGCGGGTGCTGTTGAAGCGCTGGATGTACTTCTGGAGGGTCTCCCCTGGTTGTTCCTTGATGCGGCACAGGTCGGTCGCGGCCGGCGGGCGGTCGTGAGTGCCCTGGAAGTTGGCGATGAAGCGGTCGCGCATCTCGTCCCAGGAGGAGATCAAGCCATGCTGTAGGTTCAGGAGCCAGGTGCGGGCCCCATCCTTGAGAGCCATGGGAAACCAGTTCGCCATTGGCTGCTTCGGTGCTCAGCTCATATAGCTGCAGGAAGTCCGCAGGGTCGGCGGTACCATCGTAGCGAGGAGGCAGATCCGGCTTGAACTTGCCTGGCCAGGCGACGCTGCGCAGCTCTGGGGTGAAGGCGCGGCAACCGGCCGTGGTTACTGGGGCCCGCCTTGGAGGTGGAGCTCGGTCTTGCCGAGGTCCACGCGGCGCCGCCGCAAGCGGCGCACAGTCTTGACGAGGCGGCGCGGGAAGTGCGGGTGCAGCTTCTCGTGGCCATGGGATTTCTTGGCAGCTTCTCTCTTCACTCGCGGGCATCGGGCGTGGCGGATCGCACCACGGGGCCGCACGCCATGGTGCCAAGGCACCGTCTTTGGGCTGGGGTGGTGGAGGCGCGCCTCGGGCCTCGTCATCCGTGGCTGGCTGAGGGTGAGGCCTAGAGAGGGACGGCGCCGGGGAGCCCCCTGCGGCGCAGACGAGCTCGGCGACGCGGTCTAGCCACTCCTCGTAGAGGTCGTCGACTGGGCGGTAGCGCAGGAGCTCGTTTGTGGCAAGGAGTGCGACCGGCGCCTCCATGGGAGCATGGTGTGCATGAGACAAAGAACCAGCTGGGGCCAGCGATGGAGTGGCGGTGTGGCTGTCCTGCCGCACCGAAGGATGCAGCAAAGACGCTTGCTGATCGTTCCCCACCGGGCCGGTGGCAGGGTTGGCGGCGGGAGACGGAGAATGACGTGGTGGCCCGCCGATGGGAACCGTCTGAGCAACGTGGGCGGTGAGGGCAGCCCGACGCTCACCTCGAGCACGGCGAGCGTTCTCCATGGAGACGATGGAGCGATGGAGCGATGAACCAATGGAGGGAAAGCTACGGCGCACCCCTACCTAACGCCCCAAATGTCGAATGTGGGGTTCCGGCAAACCCTTAAGGTTCGAACACTGGGGTGCACGCGAAGTCTTTTCCTCCCACCGATCTACGCCCTAGCTCACAACGCAGAAAGACACAAGATTTATACTGGTTCGCGCCACCGTTGTGGTGTAATACCCTACTCTAGTGTGGTGGTGGATTGCCTCTTGGTCTGATGATGAACAATACAATGGGAAGAATAGCCTCCTGAGGTTGAGGTGTTCTTGTGCTAGGCTAACTTGTGTGGGTGAGAGTGATCTAAGATGTCGTCCCTGCCTATGGTGGTGGCTAGTCCAACTTATAGAGGCCCTGGTCCTCTTCCCAAATACTGGGTGGGAAGGGAGCCAACAACGGCGGGCTAATTTGAAGGGGGACAACTAGTACAAGCCATCCTGACAAAAGGTGGTCTCCGCCTGCGAAAGGCTCTGGTGGTGATGCCGTCTTGGGCTCCACAATGACCTCCGTCTTGCCATCCTTCTGGTCTTGGTCTTGTTGCAACAAAATGGCAACCTTTGCCTGATGCCTCGATACTCCTCGCCTGTGCTGGTTTCCTTAGCACCAAAGAGGAAACAAGGACGCTGTGTGCGCTGGCGCCCGCCTGGTGTCGATTGTCAGGGCTCACGTCACGAGAGCCTCGTGAGGTTTACCTTGCCTTGACATCTCTGCTCCTCGTGAGCCTGTCCGACTAGGCCACTCCAGAGGAGGTCTTGTGTCGTCCACCTCGCGAGGCTTGGCCCCTCGCGAGGGTCTTGGATGCCTTGTTGATGAAGATGGGCCGTATGGCCTGCTAGGTTAGCCATGCCGCGGGCCGCAGGCAGGCAAGTCTGGGGACCCCCGTTCCCATAACGCCAACACTTTGGCATCATACTGTCGGCCTCCTCCGTCGCCTCAGTCGGACTGCGGGTTATACCTCACCACATTGGTCGTGCTACGTCGCTACTTCAGAGTACCGAGCTCTTCGCTCCACCACCTCGGGACCGGCTTGAGGGCTGGGACCTTGTCCCACATCAAGCTCATACCATGTCATCAATGCCGAACACATTAACTATCTAAGTCACTTTCATGCTCAAAAACTTTCAGTCTTAAATTTTGTTCGGTTCGACCAAGCATTATACTTTTTTTGGCAAAAAGTTGTATGTGACAAACTTCCTTGTCAAAACTTTGTTTGTGACACACAAATTCAAATACCCCGATTACTTGGGGGCTTCCTTTATGAAGCCTTTCCTCTTGCATATGATTATACTTGTATGGCTTTGTTCCTTGTTCGTGTATTACGCCACAATATGCACCATGTTGACTTAAGTGTTTCGCAAGCTGGATTGCCTAGCTCATGTGCTTACCCCTGCGTTCCCGATTGTTTGGCTAGGCAGTAAAGGGAGCACTTCTATGATTGTTACTACCAGGCCATCCGAGTTAGTACCTTAGACTGGGTGAAGCCGAAAGCTAGCGCTCTTATTGTTTTCAATCATGGTCGGCACACAACGGAACTCATGAGTACAAAAAATCTGTTGCACAAGTCTCATAGTAACAATGAGCAACCGAAGAAAGGTATCGGTGGGGATACTATTTTCTTCAAAGATGCTTCTTACACTTCATTAGTAATATAGCATAAGTTCCCTGAGCACGCTTTGTCTGTTACAGCCTTATGGCCTGATTGCCTGGTTATCGGAAACATCGTTGATATTCTCGACAGGTGGAGTACATAACACTTTTCGACCCTTGACCGAAGAGGGAGAAGACAACGGTTGGTTAAGACGCGTTTAAAGTTCGGGTGAACACATATATGATATAAGTACTTAGGTACATACAATCATTATAGATAAAATTCTTTTACCCAAGTCACTTGGGGGCTCTTAAAATTTATATGAGTTGTTTTATAGTAAATGTGTTTTCTTCTTGGTCGTGGCAAAGTAATTTTCTACCGCCCCTTTTTCGACTCGAGTGTATGGTCAATAGCCGGATAGCCTGCCTTCTCTCTGAAAGTCGCTCGCGTTTAGTTCGCTAAACTAGCCTGAGAAACACTCCACCTTCGGGATAGGGAGGTTGAAGCCGAAGGCTGACCCACTTGAAGTCTAGAGATCGGATTTTTCATGTCAAAAGCGCGATGAAAGAAGCAGGACATTCTCTTGGTTGAGGTGTTCGGGGTGAAACTCTTTTCTAAAACTACAGTTCGGCATCTTTTCTGTCGAACCCCACCTCGGTATTGTCAAAACATACATGATAGTTGAACTAGTTCCCGAGGAGGTACGATCCCAGGATCGGCCATGTTGCCCAACCCAATTCTCGGGGGGCTACTGCATTGGCAATCCTCAGGTGCAACATAGTTTCCGAGGAGATTATGATCCTCAGGTTGGTCGGCAGCACCCAACCTGAGTCTCGAGGACTATGCACACCGCTTTTTGTGTCCCGAAGTATTCTGCCGAGCTAGGAGTTGATCCTCAGGCTGACTTTGAAAATCAACCTGAGTCTCAGGGTCTACTGGGATTAGTGGTCTTGTGTCATCCTTCAGGTGCATCTCGGGTTTTAGATCGACACACACCTTGAGGGCTACTGGAAAT
This sequence comes from Triticum monococcum, assembly GCA_034509565.1. Classification (NCBI taxonomy): domain Eukaryota; kingdom Viridiplantae; phylum Streptophyta; class Magnoliopsida; order Poales; family Poaceae; genus Triticum; species Triticum monococcum. Next base: position 150,947,588 of record CM067843.1, on the reverse strand, counting down.
ATATCTCGGCAGAGAATAAATTGCACCAATCGAAAATATTCACAAAAAATCAGCGCACAGTTAGGGTGGTGCACCACCTTAGAGGCAGTCTGGCATAAAGCTCGGGCGCTAGTGGCTGGCTCCATAAAGGGCATTTCCGGCATAAAGCTCGAATTCGAATGGCTCATTCTATAGAAGACTACTCCGCCATTTTAGCTCAGATAAAGTCCTTCAAACTTTTTTGAACCAAGTTGATTTATGACACATATGATACAGTCCAGCGTTGGAGCTCGGATATAGTCCGGCGTTGGAGCTCGGATACAGTCCGGCGTTGGTGCTCGGCTGCAAAAGATACCTTGAATGCAGTCTAGTGTTGGGGCTTGGATGCAAGAGGACACCGCTGTACGGGAACAACTTCAAACCTGAGGTGGGCATAAAAATAACAAGGCATTGATAAAGCCTGATAACTTAAAGGGGCTCCTCGGATACCCGACGTGAAAACTCTTTGGATTCACTTTGGCGATGCTCAAGATCAAAGATGGAAAGATTTGTTGAACCAGTTTTCAAGACCGAGGACCGAAGATGAAGAACAGCTCAAAAGAATCGAGGAGCGTCCCCGACTTGAAGACCGGTTCAGGGGGCTACTGACGGTGTCCTGGACTAGGGGGTACTCACCATGTTGTCTCCCAACTAGCTAGATCGGGCCGAGGACCCCCGTGGTGGTTCACTATTGGGCTAGTTCGGACAGCCCATGCCGCATACAAGGAAGACTCCACAAGACCTTGCGCCCAAGACAAGGACTCTCCTAAAAACCCTAGGCCAGGCTAGTCAATAGACAATCTCATATTCATTACTATAGTCTCGTGGTAGACATATGTACTCTGTACTACACCCTATATGAATACAATCAAAAGCAGGACGTAGGGTTTTACCTCCATCAAGAGGACCCAAACCTGGGAAAAATCCCGTGTCCATGTTACCATCGCTCCAAGACGCCTAGCTTAGGACCCCTACTACGAGATACGCCAGATGTTGAACTGACAGAGGCATGTGGGTGCCTAGATGGTGCACCCTCAAACTGAGAACCATATTGCTGTTGTGTTCGCTGCCATGAGCATGTGGTGGTGCGGCCTTGGAAAGCACGAGTACGACCATTACGCATATTCTTCTTCTCAACTCTTATAGCTTGATGTACCACATCTTGTATTGTATCATAAGGAAACATCTCCACAAAATCTGATATTTCATCATTCAACCCATGTAAAAATCTTGCCATTTTCGCCTCATCATTTCCATGGGTTCTTGTCCGAATTAGCAGCACCTCCATCCCTTTATAGTACTCCTCAACAGTGCGGGAACCTTGAGCGAGCCCCTGCAACCGCTTGTACAATTGCCTCTCATAGTATGATGGAACCAAACGATGCCTCATGACTTCCTTCATCAAGGTCCAGCTGTGGATATGATTATTGCCTGACATCAACCGATCGTCTTGCAGCTGATTCCACCATGTAAGAGCATAACCAGAGAACTCCATAACAACAAGATCAACTCTCTGGGCTTCATAAAAACCATGGATGTGAAATATTTGGTCACACTTCTCTTCCCACTCAATATATGCATCCGGGTCCTCTTTTCCCGTGAATGATGGCACATGTAACTTCACTCTCGCTTGGTTGTCACGGTCATCCTGATCACGACGGTCATAATCATGACCATTGCGACCAAAAATAGCACCACAGAGAGGTGGGGAGTAGGGTTCATAGTCCCCCATGCCTTCATCTTCGTCACCATGCTCGGAGAGATCTTCAAGGAAGATGGCATCATCATCATGTGCCGCTCATCGCCAGTGATCAGTCGCAAACCCGCAGGGGTCATGGCCTCACCCCACAAGCTTCCCCTCCATGAAGCTCACCCTCACGGGGGGTAGCAAAGTCGCCACGCCTCCGTTCAGCACCAATAGCAGGGGCGCCGTGGGCAGCAGCTCCTGCCGCTCGTCCACTACCAACATGGTGATCGTTGTGTTCTTGACATTGCCGGTTGTTAGCGGCCAGTGAGGCAGAGGGGCTGTGTTGATGTTGATCCCCATCACCCGCAATAGGAAGACGACCACCGAACATCCTTCGCATAGCTGCAACTATACTCTCCTCAATCATATCACCAAGTGCTGCGCGAGATTTTGGGAGGTCATCTTCCACATGTTGATGTCCATGTACACTCGAGTTGGATCCTGTCATGTTAATTCTTGGAAACAAGTGGACAAAAGAAAAATATATGTGGAAAACACTCAGCTCACCTTCTTGCTTACCCAAATTCTAATGATTCCTTAGCGGCTGTGCGGAAGCAGCAAATCATGAGTGGACAAGCGAATGAAAGGAAGGAAGCTGGCGGTTTCTAGGTGGATTTGGGTGGGGTAAAAAGGGAGGGCTAGTTCTGAGATCCAATCGATACAAACCAAATGAACAAGAAAAATTTGTAGATCCTTGCACCATGTTTGAGATGCAACACTTGCCACTACAACTTCTGAAATTTCTCACCCAACTGAAAATGATTGCACACTTGCTCAACACTTTCTCTTCTCTTTTTCTGCTCTTTTCACTCTTTTTTTGCTCTTTTTTGCAGCACAATAGATCCAACAACAAGACTCAAAGAAAAACAACATCAACTTTGGATAGAACTTGGTGCAGACACAAAGAGGAAAGCAAAACAACTAGATCTCAACAACAAAGGCTCGGATTTTTGTGTGGCTTTTTGGCTTTGGACTCTAGGACGGGGAAAACCAAACTAAAAAGGATAGATCTAGCAACAAAGATACAGATGCTACTATGTAAACCTTGCTCTGAATACCAGATGATGCGACCCCATCTTCGGAGAAGAGGGAGTACAAGGGGAGGTCCGATCTTCATGGCGTAGGATCGATAAATGGATGGGGATAACTAGCTGCAAGCAGCCGAAAAATGGAAAATAAGAGATTATGACCGGAGGAGGAGGAGGCTCACCGAAGCTTGCAATCCGAACATTCACCGATCCACAACCCGCAATACTACCCCACACAACCACGCTCAAGTTGTGGAGCATGGGATAGGTGCAATCCGCAAGGGAAACCACAAACTCTAATCCACACAACACGATCTAGTCGTGGAGCACGAATTAGGAGCAATTTCTCAAGGAATCACGAGAATAAGGGTAACAAGAGCTCTCCAATCTCAGGAGGAGTCTATGTCTTTGGTCTTTGATAGAAATGGCAAAAGTCCCCAACAAAGGGAATAGCTAGCCTATTTATAATCGGGACAACCCCCTAGATAGGTGTGAAAGAGAACTAGATTCTGAAACCAGCTTAGGTGTGAAAGGGAACCAGCTTTGTTTGACTAAATGGCTTCAAGACTTAATGAGGTAGCTTCTGGAATACTCTCGTCGGAGGTGGTTGGAAGTTCCCAACCAAACATTGTACACTAGAGTCGAACAATGTTTCCTTCAGCAGCAAACTCGAGTTCTGGGAACCTTTCGCAAGTTGGAATATGGAAACTCGTACAAAACATTGTTTCGTCAGAATCGGAACAATGTTTCTTCAGCAGACAACTCATTCTTCATGAATTCCTCACTTTGTTCCTTCGCCATAAAACATTGTTTTTCACGGACTGAAATGTGTTCGGCCTTCTTCAATATCGCACCTGAGTTCAACCAACAACAAAGGAGGTGAACGCACAACCATGTTTTCAAGGTCAAATGATATACTTAAGTTAGCGTTCACCTAATCATGTATTTGCATTGCGCGGCTTCTTGTGATTGGACCTTTGATGATTCGTGGTGTGTTGCCCATGGTCGGGATGTCCTCATCAATATGGGCCGGCCAATACCTTCGCGGCTCGGCCACGACGCGCCCTGCGCGCATTGAGCCACGCGATGCTGTGGGAATGGTTGACGCGAGGAAATTTAACCCAGCCAATCGAAGGCCACACCGAGCCCACCAGTCATCATGCGCCCATGAAGCATCCAAGGTCAAAACAATCTGTAAAAATCAAACGGCTGGCATATCTGCGTTGGCGCGACCAGACCTAATCGAAGGGTCAAAGTGAAGCAAAATCTAAGGAGCCCTCAGGTGAGCGGGTCGCCTAGCCTCCTTATATGTTAGAATATGTGTATCACTACGATCGAGATTCAATAAACCATTCACATTGGGTGTGTGACCATAGAAGGTTTTATCCATGTGAACAGAACAACAATTATTCTCTAAATTAAATGAATAACTGTATTGCAATAAACATGGTCTAATCATCTTCATGCTCAACGCAAACACCAAATAACATTTATTTAAGCTTAACACTAATCCTGAAGGTAGAGGGAGTGTGCGATGGTGATCATATCAATCTTCAAAACACTTCCAACACACATCGTCACCTCGCCCTTTACTAGTCTCTGTTTATTCTACAACTCCTGTTTCAAGTTACTAATCTTAACAACTAAACCGGTATCAAATACCCAGGAGCTACTACGAATACTACTAAGGCACACATCAATAACATGTATATCAAATATACCTTTGTTCACATTGCCACCCTTCTTATTCGCCAAGTATTTGGGGCAGTTCTGCTTCTAGTGACCATTCCCTTTGAAGTAGAAGCACTTAGTTTCAGGCTTAGGTCTAGCCTTGGGTTTCTTCATGGGAGTGGCAACTTGCTTGCCATTCTTCTTGAAGTCCCCTTTCTTTCCCTTGCCCTTTTTCTTGAAACTAGTAGTCTTGTTTAACCATCAACACTTGATGCTCTTTCTTGATTTTTACCTTCGCCGATTTTAGTATCAGGAAGAGCTCGAGAATTGTTTTCTTCATCCCTTGCATATTATAGCTCATCACGAATTTCTAGTAGCTTAGTGATAGTGACTAGAGAACTCTATCAATCACTTGACTCAAGAATTGTAGTGATTGTATCTGGAAGATTGACTCCCACTTGATTCAAGCGAGTGTAGTACCCACACATTCTGAGCACATGCTCACTGGCTGAGCTACTCTCCTCCATCTTGTAGGCAAAGTACTTGTCAAAGGTCACATACCTATCGACACATGCATGAGTCTGAAATACCAATTTAAGCTCTCGGAACATCTCATATGCTCTGTGGCGTTCAAAAAAAATTGAAGTCCCGATTCTAAGCCGTAAAGATTGCCAAACATTCATAACGTCCGCATCTGCTCCTTAATAGGTCTGTTACCTAGCGGTGCATTAAGGACATAATTCTTCTATGCAGCAATGAGGATAATCCTCAGATCACAGACCCACTCCGCATCATTGCTACTATCATGTTTCGACTTAGTTTTCTCTAGGAACATATCAAAAATACGGGAGCTATATTGTGAGCTACTGATCTACAACATAGATATGCAAAAACTACTTAGACTAAGTTCACGATAAATTTAAGTTCAATTAACCAAATTACTAATGAACTCCCACTTAAATTAACATCCCTCAAGTTATCTAAGTGATACATGATCCAAATCAACTAACCCATGTCCGATCATCATGTGAGATGGGGTAGTCATCAACGGTGAACATCTCTATGTTGATCATATCTACTATATGACTCATGTTTTACCATTCGGTCTCCAGTGTTCCAAGACCATGTCTGTACATGCTAGGCTCGTCAAGTTTAACCCAAGTAATCTGCATGAACTGTCTTACACCCGTGGTATGTGAACGTAGAGTCTATTGATACGTCCATTTTGCATCATGTTTTCTTACTATTATTTACAATGTTTTTATCCACTATAATGCTTTTTTGAGTAATTCTAATGCCTTTTCTCTCATAATTTGCAAGGAACACACCAAGAGGGAGAATTCTGGGAGCTAGAAATCTAGACCTGGAAAAGCTACGTCAGTCCACCTATTCTGCACTCCAAATGAGTTGAAACTTCATGGAGATTTTTTATGGATTATTTAAGAAATACTGGAGCCAATAGACACCATAGGGGGGCACCATGTGGGCACAACCCACCTGGTCGTGCCTGGGGGGCCTGGGGGTTGTGGCCTCCTTGGCCCACCTTCGGTGCCCATATTTTAGTATATAAGTCATTTTGACCTAGAAAAAATAAGGAGGAGACTTTCCGGATGAAGCGTAGCCGCCTCGAGGCGGAACTTGGGCAGGAGCACTTCTTCCCTCCGGCAGAGCGATTCCGCCGGGGGACCTTCCCTACTAGAGGGGGAAATCATCGTCATCATCATCACCAAAAAATATCCCATCTTGGGGAGGGCAATCTCCATCAACATCTTCAACAACACCATCTCCTCTCAAACCCTAGTTCATCTCTTGTGTTCAATCTTGTTACCGGAACTATAGATTGGTGCTTGTGGGTGACTAGTAGTGTTGATTACATCTTGTAGTTGATTACTATATGGTTTATTTGGTGGAAGATTATATGTTCATATCCATTATGGTATTTAATACCCCTCTCATCATGAATATGTTTATCATTTGTGAGTAGTTACTTTTGTTCTTGAGGTCACGGGAGAAATCATGTTGCAAGTAATCATGTGAACTTGATATGTGTTTGATATTTTGATAGTATGTATGTTGTTATTCCCTTAGTGGTGTCATGTGAACGTCGACTACATGACACTTCACCATATTTGGTCCTAAGGGAATGCATTGTGGAGTAGCAATTAGATGGTGGGTTGCGAGAGTGGCAGAAGCTTAAACCCCGGTTTATGCGCTATTTCGTAAGGGACCGATTGGATCCATAAGTTTAATGCTATGGTTAGAATTTATTTTTAATAATTTTGTTGTAGTTGTGGATGCTTGCGGGAGGCTTAATCATAAGTACGAGGTTTGTTCAAGTAAGAACAACACCCTAAGCACAGGTCCACCCACATATCAAATTATCAAAGTAGCCAACACAAATCAAACCAACATGATCAAATTCCCGTGTACCCTCAAGAACGCTTTGCTTATCATAAGAGACTGTTTTGGCCCGTCCTTTGCCTCAAAAGGATCGGGCTACCTTGCTGCACTTTTGTTACCATTATCGTCACTTTATCCTTACAAATTATCTTGCTATCAAACTACTTCGCTAGTTACAATTTCAGCACTTGCAGACAATACCTTACCGGAAACTACTTGTCATTTCCTTCTGCTCCTCGTTGGGTTCGACACTCTTACTTATCGAAAATAGCTAAAATTGGTTCCCTATACTTGTGGGTCATCAAGGCTATTTTCTGGTGCCGTTGCCGGGGAGTGAAGCGCTTTTGGTAAGTGGAATTTGGTAAGGAAACATTTATATAGTGTGCTGAAATTTATTGTCACTTGTTACTATGGAAAACAATCCTTTGAGGAATTTGTTCGGGGTATCTTCACCTCGTCCGGAACCACAATTAGCAACCCCTCAACCTACTGCACCTACTAAAAATATTGAATATGAAATTCCTTCGGGTATGATAGAACAACTGCTAGCTAATCCTCATGTAGGAGATGGAACCGAACATCCTGATATGCACTTGATATATGTGGAACAAATTTGTGGATTGTTTGAGCTTGCTGGTTTACCCAGGGATGAAGTGATGAAAATGGTTTTCCCTTTATCTTTGAAGGGAAAAGCATTGACATGGTATAGGCTATGTGATGATATTGGGTCATGGAATTGGAATCGTTTGAAATTGGAGTTTCACCAAAAAAATTATCTTATGCATCTAGTTCATCGTGATCGGAATTATATATATAATTTTTGGCCTCGTGAAGGAGAAAGTGTCTCTCTAGCTTGGGGGAGGCTTAAGTAAATGTCATATTCATGCCCCAATCATGAGCTCTCAAGAGAAATTATTATCCAGAATATTTATGCTCGGCTTTCTCGTAATGATCAAACCATGCTTGATACTTATTGTGCTGGTTCTTTTATGAAGAAGACTATTGAATTCTAGTGGGATCTTTTGGAAAGAATTAAACACAACTCTGAAGATTGGGAACACGACGAAGGTAAAGAGTCAGGTATTAAAATTAAGTATGATTGTGTTAAATCTTTTATGGATACCGATGCTTTTCAAAAGTTTAGCACTAAATATGGACTTGACTCTGAGATAGTAGCTTCCTTTTGTGAATCATTTGCTACTCATGTTGAACTCCCTAAAGAGAAGTGGTTTAAATATCACCCACCTATTAAAGAAGAAATTAAAGAACCAGTACCAGTTAAAGAAGAAACTATACTTTATAATGTTGATCTAGTTGTTCCTTTTGCTTATATTGAGAAACCACCTTTCCCTATTAGGATTAAGGAACATGCTAAAGTTTCAACTGTGGTTAACAAAAGATATATTAGAACACCTAAACCTGATGAACAAATTAAAGTAGAACCTAGCATTGCTATGGTTAAAAATCTCCTAGAAGAAGATATGGATGTGCATGTTATTTATTTCTGTGAAGAAGCTGCTAGAATTGCTAAACCTGATAGAAAAGATAAACATAGACCTGTTGTTAGAATGCCTGTTATTTCAGTTAAAATAGGAGATCGCTATTATCATGGTTTATGTGACATGGGTGCTAGTCTGAGTGCTATTCCTTAGACTTTATATGAAGAAATCATGAAAGACATAGCAGCCGCTGAGATAGAAGAAATAGATGTTACTATTAAACTTGCTAATAGAGACACCGTATCACCAATTGGGATTGTTAGACATGTTCAAGTCTTGTGTGGGAAAATAAAATACCCTACTGATTTTCTTGTACCTGGTTCCCCACAAGATAACTTTTGTCCCATTATCTTTGATAGACCTTTCTTGAATACAGTTAATGCCAAGGCAGATTGTAGGAAACAAACTGTTGGTGTTAGCTTTGGTGATGAGTCTCATGAGTTTAATTTTTCCAAGTTTAGTAGAAATCATCATGAAAAAGAAATTGCCTAGTAAGGATGAATTAATTGGTCTTGCTTCTATTGTTGTTCCACCTACTGATCCTTTAGAACAATATTTGCTAGACCATGAAAATAATTTACACATGCATGAAATAAATGAAATAGATAAGGTTTTCTTTGAACAACGTCCTCTGCTTAAACACAATTTGCATATTGAAACTCTAGGAGGTCCTCCTCCACCTAAAGGTGATCCTGTGTTTGAATTAAAACAATTGCCAGACACGATGAAATATGCTTATCTTGATGAAAAGAAGATATATCATGTTATTATTAGTGCTAACCTTTCAGAACATGAAGAAGAAAGATTACTGAAAGTTCTAAGGAAGCACCAGGCTGCTATTGGATACTCTTGATGATTTAAAGGGCATTAGTCCCACTCTATATCAGCACAAAATTAATATGGAACCTGATGCTAAACCCGTTGTTGATCACCAACGTCGGTTGAATCCAAAAATGAAGGAAGTGGTAAGAGCAGAAATCTTAAAACTTCTGGAAGCAGGTATAATCTATCCTATAGCTGATAGTAGATGGGTAAGTCCTGTTCATTGTGTCCCTAAGAAAGGAGGTATTACTGCTATTCCTAATGATAAGAATGAACTTATTCCACAAAGAATTGTTACATGCTATAGAATGGTAATTGATTACAGAAAATTAAACAAAGCAACTAGAAGAGATGAGTATCCTCTGCCTTTTATTGATCAAATGCTTGAAATATTATCTAAGCACACACACTTTTTCTTCCTAGATGGATACTCTGGATTTTCACAAATACCTATTTCTCAACCCGATCAAGAAAAAGACTACTTTTACTTGTCCCTTTGCAACATATGCTTATAGACATATGCCTTTTGGTTTATGCAATGCACCTGCTACCTTTCAAAGATGTATGACTGCTATATTCTCTAAATTTTGTGAAAAGATTGTTGAGGTTTTCATGGATGAATTTTTTGTTCATGGGAAGTCTTTTGATGATTGTTTAAGCAATCTTGAGCGAGTTTTGCAGAGATGTGAACAAACAAATCTTGTCTTGAATTGGCAGAAGTGCTACTTTATGGTTAATGAAGGCATTGTCTTGGGTCATAAAATTAATGAAAGAGGTATTGAAGTGGACCAAGCTAAGGTTGATGCAATTGAGAAAATGCCATGTCCTAAGGACATTAAAGGTATTCGTAGTTTCCTAGGTCATGCTGGTTTCTATAGGATATTTATCAAATACTTTACTAAAATTTCTAGGCCTCTTACTAATCTTTCACAAAAGGATATTCCTTTTGTTTTTGATGATGATTGTTTAGAAGCTTTTGAAACACTCAAGAAAGTCTTAATATCTGCATCTATTATTCAACCACCTAATTGGAACTTGCCTTTTGAAATTATGTGTGATGCTAGTGATTATGTTGTTGGTGTTGTTCTAGGACAGAGAGTTGATAAGATACTTAATGTTATTCATTATTCTAGTAAATCTCTAGACAGTGCTCAAAGAAATTATGCTACTACTGTAAAATAATTCTTAGCAGTGGTGTTTGCTTGTGATAAATTTAGATCTTATATTGTTGATTCCAAAGTAACTGTTCACACATACCATGCTGCTATTAAATATCTTATGGAAAAGAAAGATGCTAAACCTAGACTTATTCGTTGGGTTCTCTTGTTACAAGAATTTGATTTACATATCATTGATATAAAAGGAGCTGAGAACCCCGTAGCTGATAATTTGTCTAGGCTTGAAAATGTGCTTGATGATCCACTACCTATTGATGATAGTTTTCCTGATGAGCAGTTAGCTGCAATAAATGTTGCTAATAGTACTCCTTGGTATGCTGACTATGTTAATTACATTGTTGCTAAATATTTACCACCTAGCTTTACATACCAGCAAAAAAATGTGTCTATGATTTAAGACATTACTTTTGGGATGACCCACATATTTATAAAGAAGGAGTAGATGGTATTATTAGACGTTGTGTACCTGAGCATGAACAGGGACAAATCCTACGGAAATGTCACTCTGAGGCTTATGGAGGGCATCATGCTAGAGATAGAACTGCTCACAAGGTATTGCAATCTGGATTTTATTGGCCAACTCTCTTCAAGGATGCCCGTAAGTTTGTCTCTTCTTGTGATGAATGTCAAAGAATGGGTAATACCGGTAAGCGTCAAGAAATGCCTATGAATTATTCACTTGCTGTTGAACCATTTGATGTTTGGGGATTTGATTACATGGGACCTTTTCCTTCCTCTAATGGGTATACACATATTTTGGTTGTTGTTGATTATGTTACTAGATGGGTAGAAGCCATTCGAACCAGTAGTGTTGATCACAACACCTCTATTAAAATGCTTAAGGAAGTTATTTTCCCAAGGTTTGGAGTCCCTAGATATTTAATGACTGATGGTGGTTCACACTTTATTCATGGTGCTTTCCGTAAGATGCTTGCTAAGTATGATGTTAACCATGGAATTGCATCACCCTATCATCCTCAGTCTAGTGGTCAAGTTGAACTTAGCAATAGAGAAATAAAATTAATTTTGCAAAAGGTTGTTAATAGGTCCAGGAAGAATTGGTCTAAGAAATTAGATGATGCACTTTGGCCTTATAGAACAACATATAAAAATCCTATGGGTATGTCTCCTTATAAAATGGTTTATGGAAAAGCTTGTCATTTGCCTCTTGAGTTGGAACATAAAGCATATTGGGAAGTTAAAGAACTCAACTATGATTTCAAACTAGCTGGTGAAAAGAGGCTATTTGATATAAGCTCCTTAGATGAATGGAGAACCCAAGCTTATGAGAATGCAAAGTTATTCAAAGAAAAAGTTAAAAGATGGCATGAAAAAAGGATTCAAAAGTGTGCGTTTAAAGTTGGAGAATATGTTCTTTTGTACAACTCTTGTTTTAGATTTTTTGCAGGAAAGCTCCTCTCGAAATGGGAAGGCCCATACATCATCGAGGAGGTTTACAGGTCTGGAGCCATCAAAATAAATAACTCTGAAGGTACTAACCCGAAGGTTGTCAACGGGCAACGAATAAAGCATTATATCTCAGGTATGCCTATCAATGTTGAAAGTAATATTATCCAAACTTTGACATGGGAAGAACACATAAAAGAGTCCTTCCGGAACACTCAAGAATCATGAAAATAAAGAGGTGCGTGATACGGTAAGTAAACAGACTCCAAAAAATCCATAAAAATATATTTTATCAGTTTTGGAATATTTTAAAATTTTGGAAATAAAGAAACTTCCAGGAAGCGTCCCCTGGTGGGCACAAGACACCAGCGGGCGCCAGGCTTGCCTGGCGTGCCCAGGTGGGTTGTGCCCACCTGGGACACCTTCCGTACTCCATTTTTCTTCCATGTACTTGTCCTCCAAGATAAAAAAATCTATATATATACTTCCTGAACCTGTTGATGACCGTATTGCGGAGAAATCCTCTGTTCTATTTTTCCTTGTTGTTTTGTGTCAGATCCCATCTACCATGGCCTCTTCAAGCTCCTCCAAGGACAAGTTCTTAAAGAACTTCATCAACCCATATTTGCGGGAAGTGGTGCAGCACCCTCAGGTCATCCAGATGCATGAGGGGGTGCTTCACCTCCGTGATGTGTCGTGTCCCAAGGGGACGGGAACCATGGAGGCCAGGCTTGAAGTTGTGGAGCAAGAAATCTTCCGATGCAAGGGGATGGTGGAGCATGGGCTCAATGCCAATCACCTCATGATCACGGACCTTTCCCGTGATCTCAAGGTGGATGGCAAGCCCATGAAGGACATCATCTTCACCCTCAACGAGCAAATCAACTTTCTCCAAAGCCACATCTATGATCTTAAAAACCAAGTCTTTGAATATGAGGCCAATTTAAAGGTATGAGTTTGGCTGCTAGTTACAGGACTCGTGAGACTCACTCCTCCTCTTATGATGGTGGGCCACTGCCATGGAAATCTGAGGACAAGATCTCTCCTTCATCACCACCATCATCTTCTTCACCACCAAAGGAGAACTGAGTATTAGGTATGGGCACTCCCATTGGCTTCTGCCAAGCTTGGGGTAGGTGCCACAGTTGAGGGAGTACTGGACTAAGGGGTCCTCGGGCATCCGACCTATTGATATGGGCCAGACTGTTGGGCCGTGAAGATACAAAGACCGAAGACTCTACTCGTGTCCGGATAGGACTCTCCTTGGCGTGGAAGGAAAGCTTGGCGATCAACTATGAAGATTCCTTTCTCTGTAACCGACCTTGTGTAACCCTAGATCCCTCCCGTGTCTATATAAACCGGAGGGCTAGGTCCGTAGATACCCCCGAATAATCATAGCCAGACTAGACTTTTAGGGTCTAGCCATTACGATCTCATGGTAGATCAACTCTTGTAATACTCATATTCATCAAGATCAATCAAGCAGGAAGTAGGGTATTACCTCCATAGAGAGGGCCCGAACCTGGGTAAACATTGTGTTCCCTATCTCCTATTACCATTGATCCTAGACGCACAGTTCGGGACCCCCTACCCGAGATCCGCCGGTTTTGACACCGACATTGGTGCTTTCATTGAGAGTTCCACCGTGATGTCCTCAAAAGGTTTGATGGCTCCTTCAATCATCTACAATGATGATGTCCAAGGAGAAGTCTTCCTCCCCGGACAGATCTTCGTGTTCGGCGGCTTCGCACTACGGGCCAACTCGCTTGGCCATCTGGAGCAGATCGAAAGCTATGCCCCTGGACACTAGGTCAGATTTGGAAACTTGAACTATGTCACAGATATCCATTGAGACTTGATCTTCGACGGATTTGAGACCACGGCAGCCGCTCTCTGCTACCACGATGAACATGACCTAGATCTGTCATCGATCCACACGTAAGAGGTAGTACCTGTAGCTATTCCAGCCATAGATCCGGAGCAGATCGCGCCATCCGAAGACAAAAAGCTCAACCCCGCCGCGGAAGCCGCGGTCTTAGCGGCGTTGGAGCCGCACATAGACTTAACTTCAAGTGACATCTATGTCACTGAAACTATGGGCCCGTCTCCGGCTATAGGTTCTGAACTACGCGCGTCCGCGCATATCGAGCATGATCGGTCATCGATCACCGGATTCAGTGCCGCGAACATCTTCCGGCACTCGCCTCTGGGCGACGTGCTAAACTCGTTAAGAGTACTATCCTTAGTGGGGGGCTCACGGCCGAACTCTATCCGATTCGAACTGGAGATTGATAACAGAGAATTTTGCTTCCCACCCACCACCCACTTCATAGACACCGTCGAAGACTTAACCGACTCGCTCGACTACAGCTCCGAAGACATCGATGGTATGGGAGACGATGCCAATGAGGAACCGGGCCAAGACCCACCGTTTACTGAATGCTGGACAACCACCTCTTCCTACGACGTATACATGGTGGATACACCTAAGAGAACTAACAACAACGAGAAAGCAGATCCAGTTGAGGACAAACCTCCTGTGATACAACCAAAATGCTGGCGTCAGCGGCGCTGCTCTAAGTCGTGTCATGGAATAAACGGCGATACTGGCACAGGAGAGGACAATACTCCGGACGGTGCCGAAGACAGAGAAGATTCCGATTAATGAACTGCCGAACAGGACGATCGGGAAAACGGGCAAGTTAGCCCTGACGAACAGGCCCTAAACGATGACTCAAAGGACAGTAATTATCTTCCACTTTCCGAGGATGAGGCGAGTGTCAGCAGCGAGGATTTTATCGTTCCTGAGGAACCTCAGGAGCAGGAGCGCTTTAAGCGCCGGCTAATAGCCACTGCAAGGAGCCTGAAAAAGAAGCAGCAGAAGCTTCAAGCTGACCAAGATCTGCTCAACGATAGATGGACTGATGTCCTAGTAGCCGAAGAATACGGCCTCAAGCGCCCAATCAAAATTTACCCGAAGCACAAATTGCTACCTCAGTTCGATAACGAAGCACAGGAGCCCATACCATCACCGCACAATGCGGCTAACTGACCACCACGTGGTCGGGACAAAGCGGCAACTGAAGCCGAACACCAGCCCGCCCCTCCTCACCGTAAAGGCAGAGACAACACAGCTCGTGGTCACACATATGACCTTCGGCAGGACCTGGACAATAGAGGAGGACATACCAGATCGATCTACGGATCACGAGGACGTGCCCCGACACGTGACAATGGCTATCTATTCGGACGTGACAAGCCTAGTCACACCCGGGCCGAAAACCGCAGACGGACCCCATCGGAGCTACATCGCAACCTGGCCCAACATAGAGGCGCCGCACACCCTCTTTGCTTCATAGACAAAGTAATGGAGCACAAATTCCCAGAAGGGTTTAAACCCGTGAATATCGAATCATATGATGGAACAACTGTTCCCGTGGTATGGATCGAGGATTTCCTTCTCCATATCCACATGGCCCACAGAGATGACCTTCATGCCATCAAATACCTCCTGTTAAAACTCAAAGGTCAAGCTCAACACTGGTTAAATAGTCTACCTGAAGACTCTATTGGCATCTGGGAGGATTTGGAAGACGTCTTCCATGGCAACTTCCAAGGTACATATGTCCGGCCATCAGACGCTGATGACTTAAGCCATATAGTTCAACAGCCCGGAGAGTTAGTCAGGAAGCTCTGGACTAGGTTCTTAGTTAAAAAGAACCAAATCATCGACTGTCCGGATGCGTAAGCCCTAGCGGCCTTCAAACACAGCATCTGGGACGAGTGGCTCGCCCGCCACATCGGTCAAGAAAAACCAAAATCCACGTCAGCCCTTATATGCTCTGATGACCCGCTTTTGCACGGGAGAACACAGCTGGCTCACTCATAGAAACAACAGTGCCAGCGATCCGGGCACTTCCGAAGTCCGAGACGGCAATGGCAAACCATGACGCAACAAACACAAATGTCGCAATGATAATGAGAGAACGCGCGACACAACGGTCAACGCCAGATTCAGCGGCCCCAAACCGGTCAACGGAAAAAGCCATTCAAGGCAAACAGGGACGAGCCATCCACCTTAGACAAGATATTGGATCGATCCTGCTAGATTCATGACAATCCCTATAAGCCAGCCAATCACACCAACAGAAGTTGTTGGGTCTTCAAACAGGCCGGCAGGCTCAACACCGAACATAAGGGGAAACGACCAGCCAGTGATAGCGATGATGAAGAGATTCAACAACCAAATACCGGGGGTCGGAAGCAATTTCCCCCCGAGGTAAAAATGGTGAACATGGTATACATGACACACGCCCCTACAAAGGCATGAGACATACTCCCTCCGGACTGAGGATCATACTACGTTCCCCCCAGCCGGAGTACAAGTCGGCCTTATTAAATCGCGTACCTTGTCGTCCATAAAAGCCGCCGGTCCCCATTCGGCAGGACCAACAAAATATGGAGCTGCACTAGCAGTTCAGCCTCCGCCGTCCACCTCATATACCTGCGAAATCCATACCACGCGTACATAACTATGCACTTAAAATGCCATGGGCATCGGCGAAGGCATAATATGGATGGGCCTACAAGTACTTGTATAACCCCCTTATTTTCAATTCTTTTCTGATGACTTTTTCCCTTTTTTCATTATCCTTTTATCATAGGTGACTCATAGGCTGGTCATCTCACCGGCTCCATCGGAGTTCCAGTTTGTACATTCATCCAAAAGTTACTCCCTTTAAGGAGCCCCTTCATCGAGGAAAGGCGGCGCAGATGTGCGACAGGACGTCCAAAACAACTTTTTTAGATAGTACTCTCTCTTTTGCGAGCCTGTAAAGTGCCTTCTACCTCAGCCATCGACCCTTGGCATGTCAAGTAGCCCGGGGCGTGGCGTTATTATATACAAAACAATGATTGGCATGTCACTCAAGTTCTAGTGAATATAATTTATATCCCGTATTCACTTTTCTCTAAAAACTGTATTTTGCTCCTTGGGTTATTTCACACGCCCCGCCAGGGGCTCGATATGGGAACAAACGAAATTGCCAATAAGTCTGAACAGCTTTATAGCATACTTAGGCGTCGCGAGTTTGGCCTTATATGCATCAGCTCTGAATCATGTCTTGGGTTAATAGTTGGGTTGCTCCGCTCCTGTGCTTGCTACCTTATGTTCAGCTCTAGCGGCTAATTAAGGTAGTAAAGGGAGAACTACTGCGATTGTGCCCTGGTTTACCCAGGCGAGCACCTTAGTAGAGAAAGCCGAAAACTGACTGTCATGATGCGGCGAGAGCTGGTCAACCACTCAACGACTTATCGGAATTTTTCGCGATTCCCTTCGTATTACACGAAGGAACTTTCTTTAGGTCATACATGTGAACACACCACATTGGGATAATAGCGCACATACCAGGGTTTATATCGTAGACCCACCATAAAACTCCTATGGCTAAGTGAAAGTGTTAACACCCTATAGTCCGGTTGCCTCGTTCACCGCATTGACACCTCCATTCATGGACCAAGACTTTGGGTTAAGAGTGATCATATGCTTTTCCGAACACCCCCGTATTTTGTACGTGGGGGCTGAAGCCGATGACTGGAGAACTTTTAGATTATGCAAACAAACGGCTGCACAGGAGGAACCAAAAACTTTTAACCAAAAATCATAATATTATCATCATAATGTCTTTTACAATTCAATACATTTCATTCAAATATCATATCTTTCGAGCACTGACCCTCTATCAAGCAGGCACCCTCTAAGACATCCTCGAAATAATTTTCGGGTGCGTGATGGTCCTTACCCTTGGGGGGCTCCTCACTGCAATGTCAGTGGCCTTCATCTTGGCCCACTATGTTTTGACACGGGCAAAGGCCATCCGTGCACCTTCAATGCATGTTGAACGCTTAACGGCGTCGATACGCGGCACCGCATCCACGAGCCACTGCACCAAACCGAAGTAACTATTCGGAATGGGCTTAGTAGGCCACAGCTGGACTATGACGTCCTTCATGGCGGAACCAGATATCCTATGGAGCTTGGCCCTCTGGGCCATCTGTTCATTTAGTAACAATTGACACTTTGGCGCACCGAACTGTGACAACAAAGCTTCTCCATGGCACACCCTTCCTGCACTGGGTAAAATTGTGATGCATCGGAGGCACTCTTCGGTAGGTCCAAAAAGGTATCCGGAGAACTCCACATTTGGCTAAGCGGGGAATACATTGGATCTCCAAACTTCGTCTGTAACAAGAAAGGTTTACCAGTCGCTATCTCCCCAGCTTGTCGGATCTCTTCCCGAGCCGCTCTAGACTCAGACCATGCATCTTTCGCCTCTTGTAAGGCCTTGTCGAGATCGGCCGCTTTGGCCTTGTTATCCTTCTCAAGGAATTCACACTGGATGGTGGCCTCCTCCAGCTTGCGCGCCATGGTAGTAATTCTTTCCTCACACTGACGCGGAACAGCCTGTTCGGTTTTTAACTCTTCAGCCGCCTTATGGGCAGCCAAATTACTCATCCGGGTTTGTTCCTTGGCAAGGACAAGCTCAGCCTGAAGGGCCTCCACCGCAGCAGCACCATCTGTTGTTATGCATGTCTAAGTATACAATTCCAGCTTCATGCTCAGATTATCATGCATAAATATACTGGCTGGCCCAAACATACCTTGCGCCTCGTCAAGACGCATGTTAATCGGCGTAATGTCATGACCCGCCTCATCAATCTTCCGCTACAGATCCGCAACCTCCGCGGATCGGGCAGTTGTAGGGGAGGTAATAGCATGTGTTCCAAATAGTCAGATTATTCCCTGGATAACTATTTTTGATCCTCTGATTGCCTCCCTCGGGAAGCCTATCAGAGTCTCAGGGGTTACTATCTATACATAGGAGTATTTTGTGAATAAAACACAACTGAAAGCATTACAGCACATACCTCAAAATCTCTTAGCAGGCCCGTAAAGGCCTCATTCAATCCCCTTTTTGCGGACAAGACCTTTTTAACCACCGTACCCATCAAGGTACGATGATCTTCGGAGATGGACGCCTGTCGTAGCATGTTTTTCAATATATCCGATGTCTCTGGGTCTCTGGAAGCAGCCGCAGCAGCACGGCCCTCCTTCAAAGGGATTCGTTCATTCGCCCCTGGAGTTGTCTCTGGCTGAAAGCCGGACAGTCCGGGGCCTTTATTGTTGGCCCCCGGACCCTGGGCTTCCAAAGTATCATCTTTGGTTCATGTTTTTGTCACCCCTCGCATCACTTGCGGATCAGGAGAGACCCTCCGGGATGACACCTCGAGGTCATCCACCTTATTGGGAGAGGAGACTGGTGGAGGCGTCTCGCGTTCCATCATCTCTGGGAGAAGATCTCCCAAGGAAGATAATAGTTGAGAAAGATTGTGCACCGAGCTGCAAACAAGCATACATTTTAGATGTTACCCTGGTCAGAGGAGAGGAACGAAGTATGTGTAAAACACCCTTTGTTTGCTTACGATTTAGGTTTGGCCTCATTGGAGGACTGCGTGATAATGTCGTCCTTCAAGCCTGAGTCACCCAACAAGGGCATCTTGCCTCGCTTCGGAGCCTTTCCTTCCCAATCTTCGGAGACGGCCCTTTTCTTACCATAGGGGGAATGAATGTTGGCTTCTCCTTTATTTTTTCCTTCGGGCGATGGAATTTTCACCTCCCCGGACATGGCGTCTAAAATATCTTCGGGATGGAGGCCCTCTTTGGTCCTCCCGCTCTCCGTCTTGTCCTCCTTCACAGACATCTGGTATGGTGCCGAGCCCAGTATCCTTGTTAATATGGGATTCGCTGAGGCTTCGGGAAGGGGGGCCGAACACTTAATTAGTTCCGCTTTCTTTATCCAGCCCTGAAAGAAGATAGTTTGCTCGGTAACGTATTATGATATACGTAACTACAAAGTGCTTGGAAGACAGGAGCTTACCGGTGTATCCGGACAGTTGAAGTCAAGGCCGACGTCTTCAGTAGTGTCCGGCTAATGTTTTCATTTCCCAAAAAACATCTTCCACATCCCTTTGTGCGTAGTGCCGAAGAACTATTGGAGGGTTCGAGGCCCATTCGGATTAAACTCCCACATGCGGAGAGGCCTACGCTGGCATGGCGGGATTCGGCGAATTAGCATTACTTGAATCACGCTGACAAGGTTAATGTCCCTCTGGGGAGGGTTTGGATGCGGCTCTATAGGGTCCGCACTTCATGAACTGATCCCCAGTCCATCCCCTTATTGACCCATGATGCAAGCTGTAACGGAGGGCCGAAACAAAATGTAGGTGTAGCTGCCCACTTGGTGCTATGGGGTTCGTAACATAAAACCACTCTCGCTGCCATTGATTGGAAGTTTCGGTGAAAGAGCCTTTTGGCCAGGGAGTGTTGGTAAGCTGGCTCACTACAGCGCCGCCGCACTCCACCTGTTCCCTGTCGACTGCCTTTGGCTTCACACCAAAGGTCTTGAGCCATAACACGAAGTGTGGGGGGATTCGAAGGAAGGCCCCACACGTAACAAGAAACGTCGAGAAGTGAAGGAAAGAATCCGGAGCTAGATCATGAAAATCTAGTCCGTAATAAAACATTAGCCCCCAGACAAAGGGGTGGAGAGCAAACCCTAGCCCTCGGAGGAAGTGAGAGATGAATACGACCCTCTTGTCGGACCTGGGGGTCGGGATAACCTGTCCTTGAGCAGGAAGCCTGTGGTGGATCTCCGCGGTCAGGTATCTGGCCACCCGAAGCTTTGCAATGTCCTCATCTGTAACGGAGGAAGCCACCCATTGGCCTCGAGGGATGGGTCCAGACATGATGGGGAAGCTTGAAGCAATGAAGTTGAAACTTAGGTGCTAGAACTCGAGGGTGGAATGGTTGAGGAGAGGTTTGGTGTAAAAGGATGGCCCTTGGTTCCTTTATAAAGGTAGCGGGTATTGAACGCCTCCTCCTAAGCCTAAACCTACCTATTCCCAAGGAATCTTTCCAGTGGAATGGTTGGGTTACCCACGCTCGTATTAATGAAGATCCCGCAATAAGGGGACGACCTCTTCTTTGACAGGACGTGCCAATAAAAACCTCGCCTCGAAACGTGGAACAAGAAACGGTTCGAAATAATGCTACTTCTTGAGCACTGCGTTGGTTTTCCCTTGAAGAGGAAAGGATGATGCAGTAAAGCAGCGTAAGTATTTCCCTTAGTTTTTGAGAACCAAGGTATCAATCCAGTCGGAGACCACGCGTGAGTCACCTCGCACCTACACAAACAAATAAGAACCTCGCAACCAACGTGATAAAGGGGTTGTCAATCCCTTCACGACCACTTGCAAGAGTGAGATCTAATAGAGATAATAATAATAAGATAAATATTTTTGGTATTTTTATGATATAGATTGAAAGTAAAGATTACAAAATAAAATAGATTGGAAACTTGTATGATGGAAAATAGACCCGGGGGCCATAGGACTCACTAGTGGCTTCTCTCAAGATAACATAAGTGTTACGGTGGGTAAACAAATTACTGTCAAGCAATTGATAGAGAAGCGAATAATTATGAGAATATCTAGGCATGATCATGTATATAGACTTCACGTCCGCGACAAGTAGACCGACTCCTGCCTGCATCTACTACTATTACTCCACACATCGACCGCTATCCAGCATGCATCTAGAGTATTAAGTTCATAAGAACAGAGTAACGCCTTAAGCAAGATGACATGATGTAGAGGGATAAACTCATGCAATGTGATATAAACCCCATCTTTTTATCCTCTATGGCAACAATACAATACGTGTCGTTTCCCCTACTTTCACTGGGATCGAGCACCGCAAGATTGAACCCAAAGCTAAGCACTTCTCCCATTGCAAGAAAGATCAATCTAGTAGGCCAAACCAAACTGATAATTCAAAGAGACTTGCAAAGATAAACCAATCATACATAAAAGAATTCAGAGAAGAATCAAATATTGTTCATAGATAATCTGGATCATAAACCCACAATTCATCGGATCTCGACAAACACACCGCAAAAGAAGATTACATCGAATAGATCTCCAAGAGAATCGAGGAGAACTTTGTATTGAGATCCAAAGAGAGAGAAGAAGCCATCTAGCTACTAGCTATGGACCCAAAGGTCTGAAGTAAACTACTCACACATCACCGGAGAGGCCATGGAGTTGATGTAGAGGCCCTCCATGATCAATGCCCCCTCCGGCGGCGCTCCGGAAAAGGCCCCAAGATGGGATCTCTTGGGTACAGAAGGTTGCGGCGGTGGAATTAGGTTTTCGTGGTGCTCCTGGATGTTTGGGGGTATGTGGATATATATAGGAGGAAGAAGTATGTCGGTGGAGCAACGAGGGGCCCACGAGGGTGGAGGGCGCACCTAGGGGGGTAGGCACGCCCCCTGCCTCATGGCCTCCTTGATTGTTTCTTGACACCCACTCCAAGTCTCCTCGATCACGTTTGTTGGGAAAATCATGTTCCCGAAGGTTTCATTCCGTTTGGACTCAGTTTGATATTCCTTTTCTGCAAAACACTGAAATAGGCAAAAAACAACAATTTGGGTTGGGCCTCCAGTTAATAGGTTATTCCCAAAAGTGATATAAAAGTGTAAAATAAAGCCCATTAACATCGAAAACAGATAATATAGCATGGAGCAATAAAAAATTATAGATACGTTGGAGACGTATCAAGCATCCCCAAGCTTAATTCCTGCTCGTCCTCGAGTAGGTAAATGATAAAAGAGAATTTTTGATGTGGAATGCTTTCTAACATATTTCTCAATGTAATTTTTGTTTATTGTGGCATGAATGTTCAAATTCGAAAGATTCAAGATAAAAGTTTAATATTGACATAAAAATAATAATACTTAAAGTATACTAACTAAGAAATCATGTCTTCTCAAAATAACATGGCCAAAGAAAGTTGTCCCTACAAAATCATATAGTCTCGCTATGCTCTATCTTCACCACACAAAATATTTAAATCATGCACAACCCCGATGACAAGCCAAGCAATTGTTTCATACTATTGATGTTCTCAAACTTTTTCAATCTTCACGCAATACATGAGCGTGAGCCATGGATATAGCACTATATGTGGAATAGAATGGTGGTTGTGGAGAAGACAAAAAGGAGAAGATAGTCTCACATCAACTAGGCGTATCAACGGGCTATGGAGATGCCCATCAATAGATATCAACGTGAGTGAGTAGGGATTGCCATGCAACAGATGCACTAGAGCTATAAGTGTATGAAAGCTCAACAAAAGAACTAAGTGGGCGTGCATCCAACTTGCTTGCTCATGAAGACCTAGTGCAATTTTAAGGAACCCCATCATTGGAATATACAAGCCAAGTTCTATAATGTAAAATTCCCACTAGTATATAAAAGTGATAACATAGGAGACTCTCTATCATGAAGATCATGGTGCTACTTTCAAGCACAAGTGTGGAAAAAGGATAGTAACATTGTCCCTTCACTATTTTTTTCTCTCATTTTTTTATTTGGGCCTTCTTTTTTTGGCCTCTTTTCTTTTTTCTCTTTTTTTTATTTTTCGTCCAGAGTCTCATCCCGACTTGTGGGGGAATCATAGTCTCCATCATCCTTTCCTCAGTGGGACAATGCTCTAATAATGATGATCATCATACTTTAATTTACTTAAAACTCAAGAATTACAACTCAATACTTAGAACAAAATATGACTCTATGTGAATGCCTCCGGCAGTGTACCGGGATGTCCAATGATGCATGAATGATATGTATGAATAATTATGAATGGTGGCTTTGCCAAAAATACGATGTCAACTACATGATCATGGAAGCAATATGGAAATGATGAAGCATGTCATAATAACGAAACGGTGGAAAGTTGCATGGCAATATATCTCAGAATGGCTATGGAAATGCCATAATAGGTAGGTATGGTGGCTGTTTTGAGGAAGGTATATGGTGGGTGTATGGTATCGGCGAAAGTTGTGTGACACTAGAGAGGCTAGCAATAGTGGAAGGGTGAGAGTGCGTATAATCCATGGACTCAACATTAGTCATAAAGAACTCACATACTTATTGCAAACTTCTATTAGCTACCGAAACGAAGTACTACGCGCATGCTCCTGATGACCCACAAGTATAGGGGATCTATCGTAGTCCTTTCGATAATAGCATGGAGCAATCAAAAATTATAGATACGTTGGAGACGTATCAAATAACGACCGGGCAAACATGATGCCACGTCACAAAAAGTTGCCAGCAGGTTGGACTCGTGAAATATTATGCTCTACTCGGTTGTGTGGGGTACTTGTATTGCAGATCCGGACACATTTTGTTTCATCCAAAGACTATCTTCGAGTATTCGAAAAAGGGAACCCGCCTTGCAATGCCGAAGACAATCTACGCGCCGGACACATTGTCATTGAAGCCTGGTTTAGGGGCTACTGAGGGAGTCCTGGACTAAGGGGTCCTTGGGTGTCCAACCTATTGATATGGGCCGGACTGTTGGGTCATGAAGATACAAAGACCGAAGACTCTACTCGTGTCCGGATAGGACTCTCCTTGGCGATCAACTATGAAGATTCCTTTCTCTGTAACCGACCTTGTGTAACCCTAGATCCCTCGCATGTCTATATAAACCGGAGGGCTAGGTCCGTAGATACCCCCGAATAATCATAGCCAGACTAGACTTTTAGGGTCTAGCCATTACGATCTCATGGTAGATCAACTCTTTTAATACTCGTATTCATCAAGATCAATCAAGCAGGAAGTAGGGTATTACCTCCATAGAGAGGGCCCGAACCTGGGTAAACATTGTGTCCCCCGTCTCCTGTTACCATCGATCCTAGACGCACAGTTCGGGACCCCCTACCCGAGATCCGTCGGTTTTGACACCGACACCGATATCGTATTATCCCACTATATTTTTGCTTTTACTTATCCTAGTTTGATCATTTTCTTTTAGATGAAATAAAGTTTAGTTCGATCCTTTCTTCTTTGAGAGTTTGCTTAGTGATCTATCCTTGTAATCGTGTGCAAGTTATATAATAAAGTTAGTTTGAGTTTTTGCTTTCTTTACTTTCATGTTGCAAATAAAGAAAAGAAATAAAGAAAGAAAAAGAGAAAGGAAATAAATCAATAAGATTATATACTAATCCTATGATAGGTGATGGCTCCACATAAGGAAAAGTGTAAGTAGAAAATTTTATTAGAGATGGACAAACATAGCATTAGTCAATGATGCAACTCATGAAAGAATTAATAAGGGAAGAGAAGATTCACATATAGATATACTATCCTAGAAATATTTTGTGATTGCGAGCCCTCATCAAAATATTATATGCCAAAATTGTTGACATTGTACAAGGAAGACAACTTAATGGTTTATGTTTGTTTATATTCACATAGAAGTCATATTGTCATAGATCCTTTAACATGTGGTGCTTGCCCCCTATCTTTGCTAGCCAGAAAAATTATGTACTAAGTAGAGATACTACTTGTGCATCCAAAAACCCTTAAACCCAAATCTTTTTCAAGTGTCCACCATACCTACCTAGGGATTGAGCAAGATCCCTCAAGTAAGTTGTCATCGGTGCAAAAAGGAAATAAAAATTTCTTCTAAAAGTGTGAGATCATTTAGTGTAAGAGAAAATTGAGCGTTGTACGAACTTGGATAACAAAGAATAAAAGCGACATACTGCATAATAAAGCTTGTCATCTTAAGGGGTAATACAACATGGCGTTCTCTTGCACTAAGGGATTGAGCACACAAACAAATAAGCGCATGGCAACCTCTGCTTCCCTCTTTGAAGGGCCTATATTTTACTTTTATGCAAAGAGTCAAAGTTTTTTTCTCTCTATTCCTTTTATTTTTCTCTTTTGGCAAGCATCATGTGGTGACGAAAGATCTAGGCACATATGTCCAGTTGAATATAGATAGCATGAGTTATTATTGTTGACATCACCCTTGAGGTGAGTATGTTGGGAGGCGAAACTATAAGCCCCTATCTTTCTATGTGTCCGGTTGAAACGTTTTGTTCATGGGTACGAGGTGAAAGTTAGCAATCATAGAAGACTATATGATGGTTGAGTATGTGGACTTGCCTAAAGGCTCCGACACGTGACCCTTCCTGAAAAGATGATGAATTTTAGTTGCAAAGTTGACTGAGAACATGGTTTGTCGGTTTCTAATAGAGTTTTTGCTTTATACTTCGATTGTGTGATAAACTATTACTTATTCTTGAGAAGTATATGATCAAAGTTCTATAATAAAAGTCCTATGTTTAATGTTGTTGTTATAATAATCAACATGATGCTTCTATGTCCGTATTTTGTTTTTATCGACACCTCTATCTCAAAGCATGTGGACATGTTTTTCGATTTCAGTTTTTGCTTGAGGACAAGCGAGGTCTAAGCTTGGGGGAGTTCATATGTCCATTTTGCATCATTGTGGCACCCCGGCTCGGAGCAACCGGTTTACCTTGCATTGTCAGCCCAGAGATCAAGTCTTCTGGCAACACACAACAACAGGGTACAGAAACAAACGCTTTATTGATGCTAGCGGATAAGTCTGATATTACATCGAGATAAGAGGCCAAGGGGCACACACGGTGCGGCTGAACAGTATGTACATTATTTAATGAACATGAAGTGGCCTCGAGCACATAAGCTACGCAGCAACAGAATGACAATGAAGTGGAACTCCATAGCACAGGGACACCGACGTGGACACGGCCTAGACACGGGAAGCTCTCCGATGCGGTACTACTTGCCTGAAATCTAGCATGACACGCCATGTTAGTACATTGAATGTACTTGCAAGCTCATAACAAACATAAGCACAATGACAACAATATCATGACAATTATTCAGGTTAATGCAATGGAAGTAATGCTACTAATACGATGAAACCAACATGTGCATCGAGTCCCTCGGACTCGCTTACCAGACGGGTTACCTCGTAACCAAACAGTGATCATACCTGGATCACAACTGAAGCCAATCACTCATGATCAGCTCATGATCTCACAAATCATCACAAAGCCGGTGCCAACAATAAATATTTAGTTTGCAGGATTAATTATAAATGTTGATCCATGGTGTGACCTACTCCCGAGTTGTGTCAGTAACCGAGGACACGGCTATCGATAGATTGAATACACTCTATAGAGGTAGCGCACTTTACCCACACCACGGAACCCATGGCCTCGCACTCCCATTCGGGTGGACCAACGGCGTTCTGACGAAACCCTCCCCTTGCCATGATACTCTCCCGGCCACTCCGACCAACTCCCTCTCAGGGCTAAGTCCTGGGTGGCCTCGTGCCTACCAAAGGCATCAATGACACCGTCATGGCAAAACGGCCCCAAACGGGGACAAGGTACCATAAAAACAAATGGGCACACAAGGTTGTGTCTGCTTACCGGGCTAGGGTACCGCATGCCCATAACCTTCCCTTGTTGGAGGCACCGGCGAGAGGCACGACAAGGGACCGAATCAAGACCCCCCATAAACATAAATGTGGTTGCACTGAGGAAAAACCCGATTCAGTGGCACCATGACTTGATCAATGTTATCTTCAAGTTCGATTATTATCAGGTTTAACTTGAAAATAAAAACTACTATGCCAAGTCATACGATGCCATGAGCATGCACTAAATGATATGCGAAACATGCAACTCACAAGAACGGATCAACCTTATCAATATAACTTTCTGGCAATAACTCATCATTAAATTTTACTGGTTCTACCTCACTATTTATGATCATGCAATATTTTGATTAACTCATAATTTATATGGAATTCTCATTAGCAAAAAGAACTATATATCATTATTTATCATAGCAATATAACCATGTCAAACTCTATTCTACTAGACCAAACTACTCCATGCATTCAACCAGTAACTTAAACAAGCATTTCAAGCATGACAAGGTAACTAGCATTCAACCAAATTTATTTATCAAATTTTGAATGCATAAAAGAACTCATATTCAAGGAAGAAAAATCATAGATATTGAAGTGACACCATCCAAATGCTAGTGTGGCTTGCCTTAGTGCAGAGGAGGGTCACACTCCTCCTGGTTATCCTCAAGGCAAGTCTCTCCTTCTGAAAAATATTTAAAAACCACAAAACAAAATGTGAAAAACCAATCTGAAAATCACCAGAAATTCTAGACGGCAAGGAAAATTCCACATTTTGGTGTGCTGCTAGAGTTTTCTGAAACAAACACCTGCAAAAAAGAATCAACTCATTTGGACTTATAGGCTAGAAATTATCACTGGTCAAAGTTGTGGTCAAATTTTTGAATTAATTTGAATAAAACAGAAAACTGGGGGGTGACGTCGATGGCGTAAAGGCAGAATACGCCTCCACTCGTACTGCTTCAGGTGCGAGTGGAGAGGCTGACATTGGGCCCCATCGGTCAAGAGAGAGGGGGGGAGAGAAGAAACAGAGCACGGCGGTGCTCCGCCGGAGCTTACGCCGGCGATGAGAGGTTCTTGGGCGAAGCCAGAGGGATAGAAGTGGAGAGGGGGTCATGGCGCACCTTCCCGTACCCGTGGCTTGTCGGGGGATGGCCGGAGCTTCTCGCAAGCAGCAGTGGTGGTCGGGGCTTGCCAGAGAGGAAGAAGGCGATGGCGAGGGGTGACTCCAGGGGCTTTGCTTCTTCCAGGCGACACCAGTGGACCTCCAATGATGCGCCTGAGAGGTTGGTTGAGATCGAGGGGCTCTAGAGAAGGGTGGCTGGGCTGCGGGCATCGCCAGCGATCTCTGGTCATGGTCGATGGCCAAAGGCCTACCCAACCGGGCTACGGCTTTCCTACATGGTCATGGTGGTTGAGAAGTGCAGTGTGTTGCTTTGGAACGGAGGGAGGGGCTCTATATATAGATAGAGTAGGAGGGGGGGTAAGTGGCGACGCCGGAGTTCTCTGGAAGCCGGCGAGCAACGACGAAGGGCGCCAGTGAGAGGGGGCAAGGGCTCAGCGCTCAGGCGGGAGCTGTCCATGCTCACGGATGAGCACATGAGGCAGGGGAGAAGAAGACAAGGGCACGAACGCACTGTGGCTTTTGGCCGCGACGTGCCCATGCTCACTGCGGCGTCTCCGGTGTCGGTGAGTGCCAGGGAGAGGTCAAGGGTGATGAGTCGAAGCTAGTGGCGCGGGGCGGCAGTCATCGGCGAGCTCTGGCTCGAGCATGCGCCAAATAGAGGTGTTGGCGCGACGCAGAGCGTGTCGAACACATGCCAAACCTCGTGTCCACACACGGTCACCGCCCTGGCATGGTCAAAACGACGCCCATGATCGGCCAAACCTTGTCTGGGCTATAGTCCACGCAGTGTTAGGTCTAGGGAGGCTGAGGACTCACTGCCAAGCCGACCAGAAGTGCCTCAAGCTTCTTGGCAAGTTTCTAGCTAGAAACTTGGACGCTATGTTTGGAGGGCTTGGGTTAGGGTTTACTTAGGAGGGTAATGAGGCTCAAGAAAAACCAGGGCCAAAGGATCAAGGAAAAATACACTTGTTGTACAAAGTGCATTTTTGGGCAGAAGAGAAATGATTTTCTGTAGCCAAAATATTACAAAAATACATGCAACATTTTTTCTTGGGGAGGTGGGCCAAGGTCCAAAGAATATTCAAGAATTATTTTAGGATTTTTGGAGCAATAAAAATGAGGGTTGCTTTGGAGCACTAGTTTCTGAAATGAGTTTTAGAAGAGAAATTGAATATTTTTCTTTTATGAAAATATTCATTTGACCATTTTGGGATTTTTTAGAGAAATGAGATTGAATGAGAGGTAGATGGGTCACTTGGGTGAAGGTCAAGGGCACGCCCAAGTGATAAGTCCATTTGGATTGATTCCAAAAACTCTAATCCAAGGCAAAGGCAAAACCAAGTCCGGAAAAAGAGAGAAGGCAAAATCCAGGCTGTCACAATCATGTTTTCTTACTATTATTTACAATTTTTATCCATAATAATGCTTTTTGGAGTAATTCTAATGCCTTTTCTCTCATAACTTGGAAGGAACACACAAAGAGGGAGAATTCTGGCAGCTGGAAATCTGGACCTGGAAAAGCTATGTCAGGCCACCTATTCTGCACGACTCCAAATGAGCTGAAACTTCACGGAGATTTTTTATGGATTATTTAAGAAATACTAGAGCCAATAAACACCAGAGAGGGGCACCAGGTGGGCACAACACACCTTGGCACGCCGGGCCCCGAAGCGCGCCCTGGTGGGTTGTGGCCTCCTCGGCCCACCTCCGGTGCCCATATTTTGGTATACAAGTCATTTTGACCTAGAAAAAATAAGGAGGAGACTTTCAGGACGAAGCGCCGCCGCCTCGATGCGAAACTTGGGCAGGAGCACTTTTGCCCTCCGGCGGAGCGATTCCACCGGGGGAACTTCCCTCCCGAAGGGGGAAATCATCACCAACAATTCTCCCATCTTGGGGAGGGCAATCTCCATCAACATCTTCAACAAAACCATCTCCTCTCAAACCCTAGTTCATCTCTTGTGTTCAATCTTGTAACCAGAACTATAGATTGGTGCTTGTGGGTGACTAGTAGTGTTGATTACATCTTGTAGTTGATTACTATATGGTTTATTTGGTGGAAGATTATATGTTTAGATCCATTATGCTATTTAATACTCCTCTGATCATGAACATATTCATCATTTGTGAGTAGTTACTTTTGTTCTTGAGGTCACGGGAGAAATCATGTTGCAAGTAATCATGTGAACTTGATATGTGTTTGATATTTTGATAGTATGTATGTTGTTATTCCCTTAGTGGTGTCATGTGAACGTCGACTACATGACACTTCACCATATTTGGGCCTAAGGGAATGCATTTTGGAGTAGCAATTAGATGGTGGGTTGCGAGAATGACAAAAGCTTAACCCCCAGTTTATGCGCTATTTCGTAAGGGGCCGATTGGATCCAAAAGTTTAATGCTATGGTTAGAATTTATTCTTAATACTCTTCTCATAGTTGCAGATGCTTGCGGGAGGGTTAATCAAAAGTAGCCAGTTTGTTCAAGTAAGAACAACACCTAAGCACCGGTCCACCCACATATCAAATTATCAAAGTAGCGAACACAAATCAAACCAACATCATGAAAGTGACTAGATGAAATTCCCGTGTACCCTCAAGAACGCTTTGCTTATCATAAGAGACCGTTTTGGCCTGTCCTTTGCCTCAAAAGGATCGGGCTACCTTTCTGCACTTTTGTTACTATTATCGTTACTTTCTCGTTACAAATTAGCTTGCTATCAAACTACTCCTATACTTACAATTTCAGCACTTGCAGACAATACCTTATCGGAAACTACTTGTCATTTCCTTCTGCTCCTCATTGGGTTCGACACTCTTACTTATCGAAAAGAGCTACAATTGATCCCCTATACTTGTGGGCCATCATGTATCACACCTGATCATCCAGAGGTGCTTCAAAACGACGAACTTTGGCAAATGTGCATACTCGGGGAGAACACTTTTATCTTGAAATTTAGTGAAGGGATCATCTTATAATGCTACCGCCATTCTGAGCAAAAAAGATGCATAAAGGATAAACATCACATGCAATCAAAATATGTGACATGATATGGCCATCATCAACTTGTGCTTTTGATCTCCATCTCCAAAGCATCGTCATGATCTCCATCGTCATCGGCTCGACACCTTGATCTCCATCGTTGCGTCCGGGTCACCTCGCCAACTATTGCTAAAGCATAGCGATCAAATAAAGCAATTACACGGTGTTTGCATTTCATACAATAATTAAGAGACAACCCTATGGTTCATGTCGGTTGTCGATATTACAAAACATGGTCATCTCATACATCAACATATATCACATCATATCTTGACCATATGATAACACAACATGCCCTACAAAAACAAGTTAGACGTCCTCTACTTTGTTGTTGCAAGTTTTACATGCACTGATACACGTCGGTGCTATACAAACGGTTTTAACCCCTTTCCACGATGACATTTGGAACCGTCGCCAAGTGAGTGTGGGCGATAGTAGGGTCCTTCCCACACGACCCAGAAAGCATCAAGGATAGGACCTCCTAGCACACAGGCTGGGGCAAAATGAGCTCATGTGCGATTAGGCGAGGCATCAAAACCCAATTGTTTATGTTCGTATGTACATCCCACACGGTGAATCCCAGAAAAACATTTCCAGTCGTATGTATATCACACACACTCAAACCAAGGAATATGTTTCCGTTCTTATGTACATCCCGCACAGTCAATCCAGGGAAAATGTTCTTGTTCGTATGTACATCCCACACAGTTTTATGTATAGGCTCGTGTGTGAAAGGTGTAACTATCACACACGCTCTGCCTTTGTTAACCGTTTGCTTTTATCAACTACATCACACATGATTTGATGAAGAAAACTGTGTGGCATTGGGCTATCCATCACAAGCGCTTTTACTGCTAGAACTGTTTGCAAAGTTCCATGACCCATTTAGCAGGTTTATTAGTTTACAATTAATAATTCCAGTATTATGCAAATTCACATTTCATATCGAACAGTTGTTTGCCAATTTCATATCAGGCACATAAATATATTTTAACATCACAATACGATAGCTACCTGAAAACATCACAGTACAACATATAGCTAGTTCAACTTCATAAGAACAATATTAGAACAATATATACATTTCCCTATTCGACATCATCTAGGAACATCTTATCCACCTCTCCTTTTAGTTCAGTAAGAACATGTTTTGCACTGTCCAACTGGGAAAGTGCCTCCTCCTTCGCCAACACGATCTTAGCAAGTTTGATTTAAAAAATCTGAGCTCATTCTCCACCTTCCTCTTTTTATCCCTCATTTTCAAATATTCTTCCCCGTTGACAACACTTTCTCTAAGCCTACCTCTGTTCTCTTCCTCATACATGCTGCAGAGCTTTGCTAGGCACATCTTCAAAGACTATGTCCACTCTTGATCAACCCACTCCAAGTAAGAACACTTCCGTTCATCCTATAATATTTAAAACTAGATCAGTAACAATTGTAGGGGTAATGGGTTTATAGCAACATAGAAAATCACCAATACTTATTTTGAAAAACAGAAGAAACAGGTTAATTATGACATATCTTCTCAAAAAGATCAATGTGCAAATGAATTAATTGCTACTAAGACAACAACCAAATTCTGAAACATCAGAAGCTATAATTAACTACAACAATGCTACAAGTTCTTACTCATCAACTATAAATAATAAATTGAACATTTTATGACGAAGGTAAATATAATTGCAACAGCATAGCGACAGTGTTTGGATGACAACAAATTGATACTAGCAGGTGTGTACATGCGCAAATTTAGTAACATAGAACTAATAACACTAAGGTCGTCCACTATGTATGCCAAAACTGGTGTAAAGACAACTGTTGCTACATCTCACACCGGTGTCCTGCACTGGCGAGCCGATGTAGCGGAAAAAAATCAGGGACCCGGACTCCGGAGCACCTAGTTGCTCCGATGCCCCGTTCCTTCGTACCATATAGATTTAGTATTTTACTGCTTGGCTGCTCGGATGTGTGGACCAAAGTTGGCTGCACAAATTTCTAAAGTGGTGCCAAATAATTTTCTAATGGCACCGCTGATGAGATGGAAACATTTTTAGATACTAGGTACAAACTGTGACACTGTCTTAGGATGCATTTTGTTGAAGGTGTGGTATAAATGGGATGGGACCATGACAGCGTCTGAATCACATCTAACAAAGGATTTGTAACAACAAATGAGGGTCTAACCTTCTCTGCACATGCCAGAAACTTCCTCCCACTATCCACAGATTCAAACGCAACTAGCTTCACGCATGAAGATTGATGGTGACAATGAGCAGACATATCTTCAACTACCCCACTCCATTCGTTGCAGCTAATGGTCCTAGGGAGCTACAAGAGGAAGAAATGACTCAAATCGACTGTTGGGTTAAAATCCTTCATTCCAAGTCATAGCCCGAGAGAGAGAAGAGAGGCATACCCGGATGGTGAAGGAGGAGGAACTGCTGTAGAGGTCATTGAAGAAGACCATGGCGACCCTGGCGGTAGGATGCGAGACGGCGAGAGCAATGAAGCAAGCGAAGAAGCGGCTATAGCTTAGGAAGGAAGGAAGGAGGAAACAGGGGAAATGTGATGTGGTTAAGGAGAAAAGGGGGTGGGGAAGGGGGGAGGGGGTAGATATTTTGGCGGTAGGACAAAATTTTGGAAATGTGGAGGGAAACTTTGCACGCGGTGCCACCGGACACCATTCACTTTCAACGATTGTGTTCATCGCAAACGATTCTTCTGCTTTACACGAATGCATGGGATGAGTTTGATAATTCAAATTTTGGTGGAAATTTCCCTGGGTACGTCATTGCATAATTTAACATCGCTTGCTAATTTGGGCACACAAAAGAGCGTACAACACACACCACACTTACTGAATCAAGCAATTTTAGTAATTAAACAAAGCCAGTTGACCTAAACATTGCTCTAACAAAAGACCAACATTAAAAACAAAGCCTAAGTATGATAATTTTAACAAATCCACCGTCGCGCCGGCCTATGCATCGCCGGTATGAGATACGTCGATGACTTGTCCTGGCGAAATGCCGCCGTTGGTGGACTCCGTGTCCCCCTTGCTGAAGTCGACCGCATCCTCGTCCTCGTCCTTGGCGCCGTCCTCAAGGTTGTAGTACTCGTAGTAGTGGTTGCGCCAGAGCTCGCGTTGGTACTCTACCGCCGATTCCTCGACAGGCAGACTCTTCTCTACCTCAACCTCGGCCACGTGCTCCTCGATCTCCGCCGCCTCCTGCATCTCGAGCTCCCGCTCGGCTATCTCATGAGGAAGCAGGTGCTCCATGGCCACCGCCGCCTTTTCATACATGGGTTGCATGCTAGATTCCGAGGTGGCCTAGAATATCTTGGCGTGTGCGTCCTCGATCTTGGCATGGATGGTCTTGACCCAGGACAGGGTGACATTGGCGGCACGGATGGCAACTCAAGCACTCTCGCCGTTTGCAGCCGCCGTCGTAGCTGCCGCTGCAGCCATCTCGGCTGCTGCACCTACCATGTCGGCTGCCGCAGACGTCCTCTCAGCATATGCGTCCGCGCTCAATGTAGATGCGGCGGCACTCTCGGCATAGGTGGCGGCACTCTCGGCGCAGGCGGCGGCGCTCAGGGAGGACGACGGCCATCGTACGGGCCTTCGCGAAGCGTTTCCACGGTGTCATCTTTGCAAGAAGGGGGTGTGGGAATGGGTATCAGGATTCGTGGATTCGGGGGTTGCTGGCAGTGGAGCAGACGAGCCAGCGAAGCTTAAGGAGGAAGACTTAAATAGACCTAAAAAATTTCATCGTAAACGGTTCCTACAAACAAATTGTGTGTGATGTTGTGGATATTTTTTATTAGCTTTGAAAGACGAATTTGGAGTAAAGTGGAAACGGGTGGTGTTTTAAATGTACGAGAAAATTTGTAGTACTAATACAACTGTCATGTCAAATTTTGGAAAATTTCAGGGGTCATTTGACCTTTTAAGACATTTAAGTGATTTTCTAGCCATTTAATGACCGTAATTCAAATTTGAACTACATGTACATGCAACAGCTAATCATAACGGTTTGAAAAGTCAAATTTTGTGTACTTGTGTGCGATTTAATTCCATGTCCAGTAAATTGGAAGGAATTTTCAAACATAGTGGTCTAACTGCTATGACACAATTAAGCATGGAGTGCCATGGCATTTAAATTCCAAAAAATTAAAAAAAATCAGAAACACATGAAACCTTGCTTGATGTAATGTCATGCCACCAAGATAGATGTGTTAAAAAATTTGGCATGTTTGACGAAAGTTTGGACACACACCCCTCAGAAACCGAAACAACTCACTAGAAGGCTCGTGTTTTCGAGAGGGGAAAATGCATGTTTGATGACGAACGGGAGATAGCTTCCCCTTACGGCCATCAATTTTTTTCTACGTTTAACATGCACTAATACAATTGTCAAGTGAAATTTTGGAAAATTTCACGGGTCATTTGACCTTTTAAAGACATTTAAGTGATTTCTAGCCATTTAATGACCGTAATTCAAATTTGAACTACATTTACATGCAACAGCTAACCATAATGGTTTGAAAAATCATATTTGTGTACTTGTGTGCGAGTTAATTAAGTGTGTAGTAAATTAGAAGGAATTTTCAAACATATTGGTCTCACGGCATGGACACATGCATGCATGGAGTGCCATCGCATTTAAATTCCAAAAAATAAAAAAAATGATCATAAAAACATGAAACCTTGCTTGATGTACTGTCATGCCACCAAGATGATGTGGTAAAAAAATTGGCATGTTTGATGAAAGTTTGGTCACACACCCCTCACAAACCGGAGCAGCTCACTAGAAGGCTCGTGGTTCCGAGAAGGAACAATGCATGTTTGATGACAAATGGGAGATAACCTCCACTTATGGTCTTCAATTTTTTCTATGTTTAATGTGCACTAATACAATTGTCATGTCAAATTTTGGAAAATTTCAAGGGTCATTTGACCTTTTAAATACATTTAAGTGATTTTCTAGCCATTTAATGATCGTAATTCAAATGTGAACTACATGTACATGCAACAGCTAACCATAAAGGTTTGAAAAGTTATATTTTTTGTACTTGTGTGCGAGTTAATTTCAAGTGCAGTAAATTAGAAGGAATTTTCAAACATATTGGTCTCACGGCATGGACACATGCATGGAGTGCCATGGCATTTTAATTCCAAAAAATTAAAAAAAGATCAGAAACACATGAAACCTTGCTTGATGTAATGCCATGCCACCAAGATGATGTAGTAAAAAAATTGGCCTGTTTAACAAAAGTTTGGACACACCCCGTCCCAAACGGAAGCAACTCACTAGAAGGCTCATGTTTCCGAGAGGGAACAATGCATGTTTGATGACGAACGGGAGATAGCTTCCCCTTATGGCCTTCAATTTTTTCTACATTTAACATGCACTAATACAACTGTCATGTGAAATTTTGGAAAAAATTCGGGGTCATTTGACCTTTTAAAGACATTTAAGTGATTTTCTAGTCATTTAATGACTATAATTCAAATTTGAACTACATGTACATGCAACAGCTAACCATAAAGGTTTGAAAAATCATATTTGTGTACCTGTGTGCGAGTTAATTCAATGTGCAGTAAATTAGAAGGAATTTTCAAACATATTGGTCTCACGGCATGGACACATGCATGGAGTGACATGGCATTTAAATTCCATAAAATAAAAAATGATCAGAAAAACATGAAACCTTGCTTGATGTAATGTCATGCCACCAAGATGATGTGGTAAAAAAATTGGTCTGTTTGACGAAAGTTTGGACACACTGATGGCGTCTTCAAGCTACGTCGATATTTCCCCAAAGAAGAAGGGATGATGCAGCACAACAGCGGTACGTATTTCCCTCAAATATGTAACCAAGGTTATCGAACCAGTAGGAGAACCAAGCAACACAATGTAAACAGCACCTGCACACAAATAACAAATACTCACAACTTGATGTGTAAAAGGGGTTGCCAATGCCTTTTGGGTAGCGGCGCCCCAAGATGGGCAAACGGACATGAATAAAATTGTAGTAGATTGATAGATTGAACACCAAATAAGAATAAATAAGAATAAATTGCAGCAAGGTATTTTTGTATTTTTGGTTTAATAGATCTAGAAATATAAGCAAAGGAAAATTAGATCACAAAGGCAAATAATATGAGAAAGAGACCCGGGGGCCGTAGGTTTCACTAGTGGCTTCTCTCGAGAAAAATAGCAAATGGTGGGTAAATGAATTACTGTTGGGCAATTGATAGAACTTCAAATAATCGTGATGATATCCATGCAATGATCATTACATAGGCATCACGTCCAAGATTAGTAGACCGACTCCTGCCTTCATCTACTACTATTACTCCACACATCGACCGCTATCCATCATGCATCTAGTGTATTAAGTTCATGGAGAAATGGAGTAATGCAATAAGAACGATTACATGATGTAGACAAGATCTATTTATGTAGAAATGGACCCCGTCATTTTATCCTTAGTAGCAACGATACAAACATGTCGGTTCCCTTTCTATCACTGGGATCAAGCAGCGTAAGATCAAACCCACTACAAAGCACCTCTTCCCATTGCAAGATAAATAGATCAAGTTGGCCAAATAAAACCCAAATATCATAGAAGAAATACGAGGCTATGCGCAATCATGCATATAAGAGATCAAAGAAACTCAAATAACTTTCATGCATAAAAAGAGATAGATCTGATCATAAACTCAAAGTTCATTGGATCCCAACAAACACACTTCAAAAAGAGTTACATCATATGAATCTCCAAGAGACCATTGTATTGAGAATCAAACTGTAGCGACCTGACCACAGACGGTCAAGTCTCTGTGCTTAAGTGTCATCCCTGGATCGGTATTTCTGACACACACAGTACTCGAGGAATTATAACAGAGTTCAATCACACACTTATTACATCGAATGTCTCAAAAGAGAACTTATTACAATAATATGGCTGAAGGCCATCTAAATAAGATAACAGCGGAAGCCTCGAAGGTGGAAGCATCCATCCAACTCCATGGCAAAACTGGCTGCATGACAACGACCTAGCGCCCCTTACTCTTCGTCTGAAAATTCCGCAACATACTACATTGCAGCCTGTGTAGGTCAGCACACGGAATATGTTGGCAAGATAACACTATAGAGCAATGAACAAGTAACAACTATAATTACATGCATATATGGCTGGTGGAGGCTCTATGGTTATCATTTGCATAAAGCTAGTTTTTCCCTACAACAAAGGAATATATTTTATTTAACTACAAAGTTTGTTGAAACATTGAGATGGTAACCCCAACTCAATCGCAATTAAAAGTTAATCAACCCAACAAATTAATTAAGTAGAGTGATGAGATCAACATAATAATTCAAGTACCAGATACTCAAGATGTCCATAACCGGGGACACGGCTAATCATGATTAGTTTGTACACTCTGCAGAGGTTTGCGCACTTTTCCCCACAAGACTCGATCTGCTCCGTTGTATTTCTCGCACTACATGGTGTTTGAGAAACGGATGACCGAGACACAGTCTTTCCGAAGAGGTCCCCTTAACCGATAGATAGGCCGGTACACCTAAAATCCCCTACATCTGCTATCCCATCATGGAAAGGATTCCCACAACTTACTCAACAATTCCAGAGCCCATAATGGCATGTGGCTGCACACGGAAGTTTCTAGCATGAAGAATATTATGATCCCTTTGAGCCTGGGTGGCAAACCATAGGTTGATCACACGGATTCCCCGGGATCTCCTTGGACAACAATGGATTTCCCAGGTGCCCACAAACCAATCCACCCAGATGTGTATTAAAGTAGCCACATTAAGTTAAACCTTAGTAAACAATAACTCTCACAACTTCCATGAATTCTCTCAAAACCCAATTGATACGTCTCCAACGTATCCATAATTTTTGATTGTTCCATGCTATTATATTATCAACCTTGGATGTTTTATATGCATTTATATGGTATTTTATATGATTTTTGGGACTAACCTAGAGCCCAGTGCCAGTTTATGTTTTTTTCCTTGTTTTTGAGTATCGCGGAAAAGGAAAACCAAACGGAGTCCAATTGACTTGAAATTTCGCAGATATTGTTTTTGGACCAGAAGAAGCCCACAGAGTATCGGAGATGGGCCAGAAGAGTCCCGAGGTACCCACGAGGGTGGGGGCACACCCTACCTCCTGGGCGCGCCCCCTACCTCGTGGCCGCCTCGGGGACCCCCTAACTTTTTATCGACTCCAACACCTCTTATATATACCCAAACTTCCAGAAAGAAACCTAGATTGGGAGTTCCACTGCCGCAAGCCTCCAGAGCCACGAAAAACCAATCTAGACCTGTTTTGGCACCTTGTCAGGGGGGGGAATCCATCACCGATGGCCATCTTCGTCATCCTGGCGCTCTCCATGACAAGGAGGGAGTAGTTCACCCTCGGGGCTGAGGGTATGTACCAGTAGCTATGTGTTTGATCTCTCTCTCTCTCTCTCTCTCTCTCTCTCTCGTGTTCTTGATTTGGAACGATATTGATGTATCACGAGCTTTGCTATTATAGTTGGATCTTATGATGCTTCTCCCCCGCTACTCTCTTGTAATGGATTGAGTTTTCCCTTTGAACTTATCTTATCGGATTGAGTCTTTAAGGATTTGAGAACACTTGATGTATGTCTTGCATGTGCTTATCTGTTGTGACAATGGGATATCACGTGATCCACTTGATGTATGTTTTGGTGATCAACTTGCGAGTTCTGTGACCTCGTGAACTTATGCATAGGGGTTGGCACACGTTTTCGTCTTGACTCTCCGGTAGAAACTTTGGGGCACTCTTTGACGTTCTTTGTGTTGGTTGAATAGATGAATATGAGATTGTGTGATGCATATCGTATAATCATACCCATGGATACTTGAGGTGACATTGGAGTATCTAGGTGGCATTAGGGTTTTCGTTGATTTGTGTCTTAAGGTGTTATTCTAGTACGAACTCTAGGATAGATTGAACGGAAAGAATAGCTTCGTGTTATTTTACTATGGACTCTTGAATAGATCGATCAGAAAGGACAACTTTGAGGTGGTTTCGTACCCTACAATAATCTCTTCGTTTGTTCTCTTCTATTAGTGACTTTGGAGTGACTCTTTGTTGCATGTTGAGGGATAGTTATATGATCCAATTATGTTATTATTGTTGAGAGAACTTGCACTAGTGAAAGTATGAACCCTAGGCCTTGTTTCAACGCATTGCAATACCGTTTTCGCTCATTTTTATCATTAGTTACCTTGCTATTTTTATATTTTCATATTACAAAAACCTATATCTACCATCCATATTGCACTTGTATCACCGTCTCTTCGCCAAACTAGTGCACCTATACAATTTACCATTGTATTGGGTGTGTTGGGGACACAAGAGACTCTTTGTTATTTGGTTGCATGGTTGTTTGAGAGAGACCATCTTCGTCCTACGCCTCCCACGGATTGATAAACCATAGGTCATCCACTTGAGGGAAATTTTCTACTGTCCTACAAACCTCTGCACTTTGAGGCCCAACAATGTCTACAAGAAGAAGGTTGTGTAGTAGACATCACCAATCCACGTCTACAAGCATAGCATAGTAGTATAAGCATAACGTAGTAACTCCCAGGGTTTTATATAAGACAATAGGTGCTACCTCATCAACTACTTCCCAATACCCCCAAGTTACTTGCCTTGCTGACGATCGGAAAACCCTAGAGATTCGTAGTAGCAAGCCTCACACTCTGGAAACTCTATCGTGAACAAACATTAACATACATAAGCACTCAAACATAAGATGCAAAGGTAAAACCAATAGAAAAGATCTGAACAGAAAGTTCAAGAGAAGATCTTCGATTTTCAAAAAATAATCAATCGAATCAGAGTTACGAAACTCAAACTACGATCAAAAGAAGTTCAAAATCAAATATGCTTGAAACCAAATTTTAAATTTTCAAAACCATGTTCAAGTTGATTATCTGGATAGATGGGGTCAAGACAAAGACTTTGGCGTTGGTTTCACTAGATTTGGATAAACGATCAAAAAGTAACGAGGGTTTAGAGATCAAGGACTAATCTATAAGAAAAGTATTCGCAGATAGGTCCCTGGCTGAAAATAAAAATAAAAATAAAAATCTATCGCACGAACGTCCGCTAATAGAGACTACCGAACAAAAACCATTTGCTATTAGAAACTAATGGGTGAACGTTTGTCAACTAACGAACTAAAACAAAAACCGAACGGTTTATACGGTTTTAACCGGAGAAAACCGGCGGCGGAATCCGGCGGGGTTTGGCGGCGGGCGTCGGCGGGAAGGCAGAGCGGCTCTGACGGCGTGCGGCGGTGGCAGCAGGCGGCGACGGCGGCGCGGGCGGCATGGCGGCAGCTTCATGAGGGGAGAGGGGGGCGGGACGGCTTTGGCTTATAAAGCCTGGGGCGGCGCGGTGGCTTGGGCGAGGGGGCGGTGGAACGGGAGTCCGAGCCGGACTTCCTAGGCAGAGGCGGCGGAGAGGACTCCTCCCGAGTGGGGAAGGAGGTGGCGCGCGAGCTGGGCCGTGGCCCGGCTTTGGCTGGGCCGGCCCAGGAACTTAAAAAAATCACCATGGAAGAAAAATCTTAATAAAATATAAAAAAATAGCAGAAACAATTTTCACCATCCAAACCTAATATTTAGGACAAGATGAACATTTTTCTAGACTAAAAATGAAAAAATGCATGTTTTTCTCTAATTCAAATAAAATAGCAAATAAAATACAAATAAAACAATAATTTGATTTTAAAATTTCTTCTCCAATATTTCTTTTCTGTTTGAAGAAGTCATTTTATCATCTCTCATTTATTTTTGTTATTGGAAGTAATTGGAGAGAAAATATTAAAATCAAATTGATCCTTTCTTCAAATTTGAAATAAATTCAAATCTGAAAATTTAGTGAAACCTCCAACTCTCTCCTTGGGTCCTTGAGTTGCTTAAGATTTCTAGGATCACAACCAAATGCAAACAAAAATATGATATGCATATGATGACCTATGTATAACATCCAAATTGAAAATTGGGATGTTACAAACCTACCCCCTTAAGATGAATCTCGCCCTCGAGATTCGGGTTGGCTAGAAAAAGGCGTGGGTGGTCTTTTCGTAGGTCTTCCTCTCGTTCCCAGGTGGCTTCCTCCTCGGTATGGTTGCTCCACTGAACTTTGCAAAACTTGATAACCTTGTTGCGTGTAACTCGGCTGGCAATCCCGAGAATCTTGACCGGTTTCATCTCGTAAGTTAGGTCGCTCTCCAACTGAATTGCTTCTAGGGGCACTATATCTCTCAGAGGTATATCGGCCATCTCTGCATGGCACTTCTTCAACTGGGAAACGTGAAACACATCATGAACTCCTGACAATCCTTCAGGTAACTCCAACTTGTAGGCCACTTCTCCCATACGTTCCAAAACTCGATATGGTCCTACAAATCTTGGGGCTAACTTTCCTTTAACTCCAAA
This sequence comes from Triticum monococcum, assembly GCA_034509565.1. NCBI lineage: Eukaryota > Viridiplantae > Streptophyta > Magnoliopsida > Poales > Poaceae > Triticum > Triticum monococcum. The sequence goes on along the minus strand of CM067843.1, from coordinate 150,904,728 downwards.
TCGTTTAACTCCTCGAAGCGGTGACACATGAAGATACGCTTTATCTCCGACTTCGTAGACTACCTCCTTGTGTTTGGTGTCCGCATAACTCTTCTGCCTGGACTGAGCTACCTTCAGTCTATCGCGAATCAACTTAACCTTCTATTCAGACTCCTTGATTAAATCTGGTCCGAACAACTAACGGTCTCCAACTTAATCCCACATCAATGGTGTCCTACACCTCCTTCCATACAAGGCTTCGAAAGGGGCCATCTTCAAACTAGCCTGATAGCTGTTGTTGTATGAGAACTCTGCATAAGGCAAATTATCATCCCAACTAGATCCATAATCTAGCGCACAAGCTCTCAACATGTCCTCCAGAATCTGATTGACTCGATCAGTCTGTCCATCTGTCTGTGGATGAAAGGTTGTGCTGAAATCTAGCCTAGTACCCAAAGTCTGGTGCAACTGATTCCAAAACTTTGAGGTAAATTGTGTTCCTCTATCTGATACGATGGTCCTCGGAACTCCATGCAGACATACGATCCTGGTCATGTATATCTTGGCCAACTTCCCACTTGTATAAGTGGTTTTCACAGGGATAAAGTGTGCCACTTTGGTCAAGAGATCAACTACTACCCAGATAGAATCATATCCTAATCGGGTCCTGGGTAATCCAGTGATGAAATCTATGCCAAGCTTATCCCACTTCCATTCGGTTATCAGCATAGGCTGAAGTAAACATGTTGGCCTCTGATGTTCTTCCTTAACTCTCTGACATACGTCACATACAGCTACATACTCGGCAATATCCTTCTTCATACCTGTACATCGGAAACATTCCTTCAAATCCAAATAGATCTTGGTGTTTCTGGGATGAACTGAGTATGGCAGGTCGTGAGCCTCCTGAAGTATTAACTTCGTGATCTCTGAGTCATTAGGCACGTAAATACGGTCCTCAAACCATAAAGTTTCATGCTCATCTTCACGAAAACCGCTGGCCTTTCCTTTGCTCATCTTCTCCTTTATCTCAGCAATTTCCTTATCATCCTTCTGAGATTCTCGAATTCTTCCCAATAACGTAGACTGAACCTCCATTGTTGCAACAAAACCTCTTGGAACTATCTCCAAATGAAGTTCCTTGAGATCGTCGGCTAACTCCTGCAGTAATCCTCCGCTTATGAGGGTATTGACATAACTCTTGTGGCTCAATGCGTCTGCTACGACATTGGCCTTTCCTGGATGATAATGTAGTTTCATATCATAATCCTTTATGAGTTCCAACCATCTCCTCTGCCTGAGATTCAACTCCTGAAAATTGGCCTCACATTCTTCGGTCCATTTGAACTTGGTGTCCTTCTTCAACAACTCTGTCATGGGTATCGCAATCTTGGAAAAATTCCCAATGAATCTCCTATAGTATCCCGCGAGTCCCGGAAAACTGCGGATCTCCCCAAGTAAGGTGGGTGCCAACCACTCAGTGACAGACTGAACCTTGGTAGGGTCTACTGCTATACCTTCTCCTGATATAACATGTCCAAGAAATCAACTTCTTTCAACCAAAACTCACACTTGCTGGACTTGGCATATAGCTAATGTTCCCTGAGCTTCTCGAGAACTAAGCGTAAGTGTTCCTTGTGTTCCTCTTCATTCTTCGAGTACACCAATATATCATCAATGAACACCACAACAAACTTATCCAAGAACTCCACGAACACCTTATTCATCATACTCATAAAATAGGCAGGGGCATTAGTCAATCCAAATGGCATGCCCGTGTACTCGTATAGCTCATACCTTGTTGTAAAAGCTGTCTTAGGTATATCCTGTTCTCGAATCTTCATCTTGTTGTATCCCGATCGAAGGTCAATCTTGGAGAATACTTTGGCTCCCTGTAGATGGTCAAACAAATCGTTGATCATCGATAGTGGGTATTTGTTCTTGATTGTCACCACATTCAATGCATGATAATCAACAACCATTCTCAAAGACCCACCCTTCTTCTCAACAAAGAGCACTGTGGCTCCCCACGGTGATGATCTGGGTCGAATATACCTTTCTCCAATAACTCCTTAATTTGCTTCTTAATTTCCTCCAGATCATTCGCGGGCATCCGATATGGTCTCTTCGATACTGGTCTGGTGCCTGGCAACAGCTCTATCAAAAATTCTATGTCCCGATCTGGTGGAATGCCTGGTAATTCTTCTGGGAACACATAGGGATAATCCTTCACAACAGGAACTTCTTCCTGAACAACTCATGAGAGTGAATTTACTTGATTCCTCCTTGGCGCATGCGTAGGCATGTACTTGATCCGTTTACCCTCTGGGGTGGTGAGGATAATCGACTTACTTGCACAATTGATATTTCCTCCGTACATCGATAGCCAATCCATGCCTAGTATCACATCCAGTCCTTGTGACTCCAAAATGATTATGTCTGAGGGGAAAACATGCCTACCTATGGTCAATGGCATATGAAAACATCCACTACTTTCCATATACTCCGCTCTGGGTGAGCTTACTAGCATAAGTGTATTAAGGGCTATGGTGGGAAACTTAAACTTATCCACAAATCCCCTTGATATGTATGAATGCGATGCACCAGTGTCAAAAAGAACAGTAGCAGTAAATGACTTAATCAAAAACTTACCGATAACTGCATTTGGGTGTTCTTCAACCTCCTCCACGTTAACGTGGTTCACCTGTCCACTGGTGAAAAGGTTGGGCTTCTTCCCCGAACTTCCATTTTTGTTACCATTCTTCAACTCAGAACAATCGTTGGTGTAGTGCCCAGTCTTCCCGCACTTGTAACAGGTGACATGACTTAGATCCTTCTTAGCGGGTGTTGCTGGGTTGGAACGGTTCTGATTGTTGTTTCCTACATTCCTATTCCCATTCTTGGGACCACTATGGTTATGTGACCTTCCTCCATTGTGAGTGTGGCTTCCATGGTTATGATGGGTATGTCCTCCCGAGTTTGGAGTAAAACGAGGCTTCTGTTGAGCTCCAGAGTTGTACTTCCCCTGTCCATACTTCCATTTACGGCTCTCTATCTATTGTTGCTTGCCTTCAATCATGAGGGCCCTATCTACCAACTCATGGTAGTTGGCAAGATAACACTATAGAGCAATGAACAAGTAACAACTATAACTACATGCATATATGGTTGGTGGAGGCTTTATGGTTATCATTTGCATAAAGCTAGTGTTTCCCTACGACAAAAGAATATATTTTATTTAACTACAAAGTTTGTTGAAACATTGAGATGGTAACCCCAATCAATCCCAATTAAAAGTTAATCAACCCAACAAATTAATTAAGTAGAGTGATGAGATCAACATAATAATTCAAGTACCAGATACTCAAGATGTCCATAACCGGGGACACGGCTAATCATGATTAGTTTGTACACTATGCAGAGGTTTGCGCACTTTTCCCCACAAGACTCGATCTGCTCCGTTGTATTTCTCGCACTACATGGTGTTTGAGAAACGGATGACCGAGACACAGTCTTTCCGAAGAGGTCCCCTTAACCGATAGATAGGCCGGTACACCTAAAATCCCCTACATCTGCTATCCCATCATGGAAAGGATTCCCACAACTTACTCAACAATTCCAGAGCCCATAATGGCATGTGGCTGCACACGAAAGTTTCTAGCATGAAGAATATTATGATCCCTTTGAGCCTGGGTGGCGAACCATAGGATGATCACACGGATTCCCCGGGATCTCCTTGGACAACAATGGATTCCCCAGGTGCCCACAAACCAATCCACCCAGATGTGTATTAAAGTAGCCACATTAAGTTAAACCTTAGTAAACAATAACTCTCACAACTTCCATGAATTCTCTCAAAACCCAATTGATACGTCTCCAACGTATCTATAATTTTTGATTGTTCCATGCTATTATATTATCAACCTTGGATGTTTTATATGCATTTATATGCTATTTTATATGATTTTTGGGACTAACCTATTAACCTCGAGCCCAGTGTCAGTTTCTGTTTTTTCCCTTGTTTTTGAGTATCGCAGAAAAGGAAAACCAAACGAAGTCCAATTGACCTGAAATTTCACAGAGATTGTTTTTGGACCAGAAGAAGCCCATGGAGACTCAAATTCAAAAATAAAAATTGCATAAAGTAAAAAGAAAGTCCCTTCATAGAGGGAAGTAGGGATTTGTAGAGGTGCTAGAGCTCAAAGCGAAAAACTTAGAGATAAAAACATTTTGGGAGGTGTGTCCTTCCCACCAACGAAAACGACTTAGAGTTCCCAACACTTTCGATGCTAGATATATCATAGGTGGTTCCCAAACAGAAATTAAAGTTTAATCCTTTTTCCACCATACTTTCACTTTCCATGGCTAACCGTATCCACGGGTGCCTTCCATACTAACACTTTCCAAGGAATTTATTATTTGACAACATAAAGTACATTCATTTTTCATTTCTGGACTGGGCATCCCTAATACCTTTGCCTTACTCTCGTGCAATGACAAGTGAATAAACACTCACCGTGAGAATAACACATCTAGCATGGAAAATATTAGCCACCCCTCACCGCTCTGCGAGCGGTACGAACACACAAAAGAGAAGTTTATTTTGAAAATTAGAGATGGCACATACAAATTTTCTTAGAATGGAAAAATAATACCGCATATAGGTAGATATAGTAGACTCATGTGGCAAAACTGGTTTAAAGGTTTTTGGATGCACAAGTAGTGATCTTAGTGCAAAATGAAGGCTAGCAAAAGATTGAGAAGCGACCAACCAAGAAACGAATAATCTCATAAGCGAGCATTAAGCATAATTAACACTGAATCATGCACCACAAGTAGGATATAATTTCATTGCATAATTATTTACTTTCGTCCTTGCATAGGGAATCACAAACCTTAACACCAATATTCTTACTAAAGCATAATTACTCATCAACATGGCTAACATATCACATCATTATATCTCAAAACTATTACTAAGAATCAAGATTATTTTGTCCAATGATCTTCATGAAAGTTTTTATTATATCCTTCTTAGATATCTATCACTTTGGAACTAATTTTCGTATGTTGCTTTTGATATGCTCAAACAAATATAAGTGAAGATAATGAGCATAATATTTCTTTCTCTCAAATTAATTTAAGTGAAGCAAGAGAGAATTTCTTGAAAATTTTACTAACTCTCAAATAAATCTAAGTGAAGCAAGAAAGAATTTCTTCAAAAATACTAAAGCACACCATGCTCGAAAATATATAAGTGAAGCACTAGAGCAAGTCCATAGCTCATAAAAATTTAAGTGAAGCATGGAGAGCAATTCTAACAAGTCATGACATAATTTTGGCTCTCTTAAATAGGTGTGTCCAGCAAGGAATCAAGATTTAAAACACAAAATAAAACAAGCAAAGACTCATATCATACAAGACACTCTAAGCAAAATACATAGTATGTGACGAATAAAAATATAGCTTCGAGTAAAATACCGATGGTCGTTAGAAGAAAGAGGGGATGTCACTCGGGGGCATCCCCAAGCTTAGTTGCTTGCTCTCTTTTGGATAATAGCTTGGGATGCCGGGGCATCTCCAAGATTAGGCTCTTCTTACTCCTTATTCCTTCATCTATCGTAAGATAACCCAAAACTTGAAATCTTCAATCACACAGAACTCAACAAAAGCCTTCGTGGGATCCGTTAGTATAAGAAAACAAATCACTAGTATAAGTGTTGTAGCAAACCAATTCATATTTTGTTCTTGCATTATATCTACTGTATTCCAACTTTTCTATGGCAAAAACTCATCAAAGAAAACCATAGAGCCATAAAAATAAGCATACAACATAAAGAAAATAGAATCTGTCAAAAACAGAATAGTCTGTAGAAATCTGGATAACTCGAATACTTCTGTAACTCCAAAAACGCTGAAAAATTAGGACGACCTAGGAAATTTGTATATGAATCTACTGCAAACGGAATGGGTATTTTACCCCTCTCTGGTTAAAAACAAAAATTATTTTCGTGAGCGCAAAAGTTTCTATTTTTTCAGCAAGATCAAACAACTATCACCCAAGAAGATCCTAAAGGCTTTACTTGGCACAAACACTAATTAAAACACACAAAAGCACAATCATAACAGTAGCATAATTGTGCAAACACTCAAGAACAGAAAGCAAAAATAAATTTTATTCATTGGGTTGCCTCCCAACAAGCGCTATAGTTTTACGCCCTTAGCTAGGCATAAAGCAAGGATCTAAGTTTTGTCATCCTTCTTCTTAATTCCCTTAGAGGTATTTTCATCATGGGGTTTTGTAAAAACAACATAAAACATATTATCCATAGAAACCTTAGCATTATGAAGTTGCCCATTATCATAACCACGTTGATTTCCGGCAACAATCCAAGAGTAATGTTGATTAACATTATTAAAAACTTGTTGAATTACATCTAGAATAGGGACTTCATTTTTAAGATTATGATCAAAGATTTTATTATCCCCAAGCAAATGTGTTAAAGCATAATCACTATTGTAAAGAATTTCATCTATCACGGGCTTTTCACGATTCATACCGTAAAGATCAAAGATTTCCCTTGCTTCCCATATGATGTAGTCAAACTCATTCATAAGAACAAGAGTGGCCAACTTTTTAGCCTTAGGATTCTTTATAGCGGGAAGCTCAAAAAACAATCTTTCCAAAGTAGGATGCGTACGGATAAATTTGGTCTCAAGTTTTAGAACTAGTGTTGAAATAGCATCCGCATAAGATCTAGTAGTTCTAAGTATAGGAGCATCATCGAGACTTAGATTTCCCACATAATTGAAAAATTCTTGGATACGTTCTTTTCCCATAACATTCCCTTGCCCCAAGATAAAAGTTTTGGCATATAGATTGCCCGTACGTCCAATTTTAGGAGTTAGGCCATCATCTGTTGGTGCCTACCAAAATCACTCATGATTGCAAGTAAAAGATAGATCTGACGAGAAAACGGTGAATGAAAAAGAGGGCGAATAAAATGGCAATTTTTTGTGAAGTGGGGGAGAGGAAAACGAGAGGTAAATGGCAAATAATGTAAATTGCGAGGAGATGAGATTCATGATTAGGAACCTGGTATATGTTGAACATCCTCCCCGGCAACGACACCAGAAATTGGTGCATTGACGGTAAACTATCTTGACTTGATCCTCCCTGGCAACGGCGCCAGAAATTTCTTTTGATGGCGGCTTGAAGTTACATCGGTATTTCCCCAAAGAGGAAGGGATGATGCAGCATAGCAGCGGTAGGTATTTCCTTCATATATGAAACCAAGGTTATCAAACCAGTATGAGAACCAAGAAACACAATGTAAATAGCACCTGCACACAAATAACAAATACTCGCAACCCGACGTGTAAAAGGTGTTGTCAATCCCTTTCGGGTAGCGGCGCCCCAAGATGGGCAAACGGACGTGAATAAAATTGTAGTAGATTGATAGATCGAACGCCAAATAAAATAAATAAGAATAATTTGCAGCAAGGTATTTTTGTAATTTTGGTTTAATATATCTGGAAATAAAAGCAAAATAAAAGTAGATCGCAAAGGCAAATAATATGAGGAAGAGACCCGGGGGCCGTAGGTTCCACTAGTGGCTTCTCTCGAGAAAAATAGCAAACGATTGGTAAACAAATTACTGTTGGGCAATTGATAGAACTTCAAATAATCATGACGATATCCAGGCAATGATCATTACATAGGCATCACGTCCAAGATTAGTAGACCGACTCCTGTCACGACCGGTTTTCCAATAAAAATATTTATTGAGAAACCAATCTTTTGAGTCCAGTATGAGAGAAATCCTTCTCACTGGTAGACAAATTCTTGATACAATAAGCCAGTAGCATAGAATATATTACAGGGTTGAGCTAGGGCTGCTCAACAAATTATTACAAGCGCGCCAATAATTATACATAATGGCGGATATAACACAATGGTGTGGTGGCATACTACTGACTCGAGGATAAAGTGATGGTGGAATAACACAGTGGGGAGTGTGATAACATGACTCTCAAACTAGCATCTCATCAAGTGTCGAGGTGAGGCTCGATGAATTTTTTCGGGTTGCGGAAGCGGATATAATACAGTGACCAAATCCAGGGTCGCACGAGACTGACTGGGATTCCTGTAGGCGTCGGACTCGCTATCGAACTCTTCATCCATGATATCGCCTTTGTCAGCATCTGGCCAAATCAACAAGCCAGTGAGTACTTTGAAAGTACTCGCAAGACAGTTCGGATGTAAGATATAACAAATGCATGCATGAATGCGTCATGATTAATTTACCAAATGCACTTTCAGAAAAATTAGCATAACGAAGTAAGTAAAAGGGAAGCGGCGGTAGTCCGCCCGAAATCCCAACAAAAGATATAAAAGGAAACCGATCGGGTGTCTGAAGCGACGCCTCGAAAGGTGAACAAATAAATAAAAGAAAATAATGCCACAGTCGGGCGTCTTAGCGACACCACATAAAGGGATTTAAAAGAAATGCCACAGTCGGGAGTCTTAGCGACACCACATAAAGGGCTTCAAAAGAAATGCCACAGTCGGGCGTCTTAGCGACACCACATAAAGGGCTTTAAAAGAAATGCCGCAGTCGGACGTCTGAGCGACATCGCAGAAAGGGCTTTTATTGAAAATAAATAATAACATTGCCACAGTCGGACGTCTGAGCGACATCGCAGAAAGGGCTTTTATTGAAAATAAATAATAACATTGCCACAGTCGGACGTCTAACCGACATCGCAGAAAGGGCTTTTATTGAAAGTAAATAATAACAATGCCACAGTCGGACGTCTGAGCGACATCGCAGAAAGGGCTTTTATTCACAAGGAAATAATGCTCATAATAAATATTCAATTCATGATAATAAACGGGTTAGTCCATCCACAGAACTAAACATTTAACCGGACTTAGCACTCATGGGATTCACCGGAGTCTCTGTCATCAAACTGACACAGTTAGGACAAGATAATACGAATTTGGACATGGAATAGATGATTCAAGGGAATGTATGACTCTGCAGAGTTTGTACAAAATTTTTTCCCACAACCAACGGATTACCGTAGTCACGAAGGACTAGTTCCGTTTACGGTTTTTCGGAAGAAAACACAGCTAACCAGTACACACCCATCCTACCTCTCGATGCCAGGACTCACCCTAGACATCGTCCAAGAAAAACTTTTGAGACGGGGAGATCACAATCTCGAATAGCATGGGATCAAATTTATATACGTGCGCTCTAAGGGGTGCCCCCCTCTCGGTCCCAGCCGGAAACACCCATGCCCCCTGACCGGATGACTGACTTTAATCCAGGGCCATGGAACCATCATCACGGCCTCTCCTTTTGGTGTGTACCAGGAAAGCGGTTTGCAACTAACTAAGCCATATTCCTTGCAGAAAACATGTGGTAGTACAGGGAAGAAAATGGGAGGAACATGACCGATACGGTTTGACACTGTAGTCATATAGTCTGGCATAAGACTGGCATGCTACAACACTGCCATCTTACCCATCCTCATGCCAACACATGGCCATTCATACTCACATCCATCCACCTATGGATCCTCGAACTCACTTACCTCAACAATGCATGAAAATAACGTTCATCGGTATGCTCATCAACATGCCATGAAACTAACTAAATGCAAAACATGCCAAGACACTCATCATAACAAAAGTTCAAACATGCTTGCCTGGTTCAGAGTAGTCGGAGCCTAGCTCGGTGAAGTTCGCGGCTCCGTCACCTCCTTCGGTATCTATGGTATAAAGAAAACACACGCGCTATCGTAAATACCGAGAGGTGCACAAAAATTATTCCAAATATTTTTCAAATAAAACTGATAAAAAACTAGACCAAATTCTAAAGAGGACAGAAAAAGAATCAATCAAAAATATGCTTCTGTTAAAAAGTTATAAAGGTTTTTGTCCAGGGACTCATCTGTAATGAAACAGAAAGTTTCCAGGGGTTAGCTTATAAAAACAGAAAACGATTCGATTGAAACTACGCCGGCCCAGAGGGAAAACGTATTCCGTAGGAGACGTTTTCAGAAAACAGTTCGTTTAAAAAGAACTGAGAGGCTGACGGGCGGGTCCCACCCGTCAGGTTTAAACTTTCAAATGGGGGACGAAGCTCGTCGGTGCCCGAGAGCCGCGGTGGTCGCCGGCGGCGATCCACGGCGAGGTAGGGAGATCGGAGAGTACCTCCGTGCTCAGGGCGCCCTTCCGCGTCGGTTGGTGGTGGTGGTGGCGGTCGGCGAGCAACACGTCGACGGCGAGCCTTGCTCCGGCGGAAGGTGGTTCGGGTGGAGATGGATCTCATCGGGGAGAGCTGCGAAGGCCAAATTGATGCTTGGGTTAGCTCAGTGGTTGCTCGAGGATGCTACTGACGAGGTTTGGGCGCCGGAGATGGCCTCACCGGAGCGAATCGAGATGTAGGCCGAGGCGGAACGGGGCGGCCGGAGCCGGGGGAGGAGACCTCCTCGAGGTCCTCCTAGTGGCCTGGCGGGGTGTTTGTGGGGTGCAATGGTGGTGCGTCCTCGAGGGCGAGCTCGGGGTCTCCTTTTATAGGCGATCCGAGGCGGTGGCTGTGAACGGGGATCTCCGGCGATGGATTACGGCGGCGCAGTGCTTGGTCGGGGAGTTTAGGAGGTTGGGCATCAACGTGGAGGTCCACTGGTTCCATTCAGACGCTAAACGGACTTGGATTAGAAGCTTAGGGCAGGTTTTGGTCGGAACGGGATGGCGCGGGTCCGTCGGTGGTAAAGAGCGCGTCCAGTGCTGTCGGGCCACAGCGACGGTGCAGCGGGGCTGCGCTGGCATGCATGAGCCACGCGGAGGGCAGAGAAGCGTTGGGCGGCGCCGAACGGCGTTGAGCCGCCGTTCTGCTCCCTGTCGGCCGCTACGGTTGTTCGGCCGCCGCAAGACACGCCGGCGCAGGCGGGCCAGGGTGCCACCGACGCCAGGATGGCGCCAAGCGCGCGTGTGGTGCTCCAGACAGGAGGAAGAGGCGGCGAGGAACGTGCCAAGGGCACTGTCTACGCATGATTGAAACTGACGAACGAAAACGACACTGAACTCTGAATTTTACTGAATATGAACAGCAAGAGTGCACGCCAAGTGTTCGACAGAATGAATTTGGCCTCTAGGGATTTTTCCTTGAGCTGAAACTTGGTGGAGTGGCCTCTCATTGGTCCAGTAGGCTTCCTGAATTTTGGTGGATTTTTTGGAGAAGTGTAGATATGAATTTCACCAAATTTGGCAAATCTGGTCCAAACTTGCAGAGACTAAAATTTGAAAATTTTGAAAAGAGGAGTGGATCAAGATGGTTCTGGGTTGTGGATGTTAAGGACAATCCAGGGGAGTTGGTTTGAGGTCAAAACTCAAATGCAATAGGGTACTTGCTTTGAAAAACTCTCAGGCTCCAAATAGTTGACAGAAATGATTTGAGAGGAAGAATAATTAGAATAAAATCCAAAACTTGTTTGGATTAGTTGGGACAGAGAACTTAGGTTGATTACAAGGAGGAGGAAGGGATTTTGAGAGGTTTTACCACATGGGCAAAAATACAAAGTCATGGGTGGTTTTCAAGATATGAAAATCCCCAATTTTCATAGAGTTTCTTTTTAAAAGAAAAAGATTAAACTTCCAAAAATATAATTTGAGAAGGGAACCAACAGAGAAGAAGTTTTGAATGATCAAACACCATAGTTTGAAGAAAAATAAAAATCCTTACCAAAGAAAAGGAAGTTTTTAAGAGGAAGGATTTCTGGAAAAGAAATTTTAAATGCTCTCTTTTAAAATCCAACAAAGTTTTTGATGAAAACCAAATTAAAAATTTTGGAGTGTCACAACACCTACCCCCTTAGGAAAAATCTCGTCCCCGAGATTTCAGCTGTCCCTCAAATAAGTGTGGACGCTCTGTCCGAAGAAAATCCTCTCTTTCCCAAGTTGCTTCACTGTCGGTGTGATTGCTCCACTGGACTCTGAAGAATTTGATGGTCTTCTGTCGGGTCCTCCTTTCAGACTCCTCTAATATTCTTACTGGACGTTCCCGATAAGTGAGGTCTGGCTGCACGTCAATGCTCTCATGGGATACTTGTTTCTCTGGGTTGCTTACGCACTTCCTCAATTGCGAGACGTGGAACACGTCGTGGACATCGGATAATTCCTCGGGTAAGTCTAGCTAGTAGGCTACCGTGCCTCTTCGTGCCATTATACAGAATGGTCCGATGAATCTTTGTCACGACCGGTTTTCCAATAAAAATATTTATTGAGAAACCAATCTTTGAGTCCAGTATGAGAGAAAATCCTCTTCACTGGTAGACAATTACTTGACACAATAAGCCAGTAGCATAGAATATATTACAAGGTTGAGCTAGGGCTGCTCAACGAATTATTACAAGCGCGCCAATAATTATACATAATGGCGGATATAACACAATGGTGTGGTGGCATACTATTGACTCGAGGATATAGTGGTGGTGGAATAACACAATGGGGAGTGTGGTAACACGACTCTCAAACTGGCATCTCATCGAGCGTCGAGGTGAGGCTCGATAAATTTATTCGGGTTGCGGAAGCGGGTATAAAACTGTGACCAAGACCAGGGTCGCACGAGACTGACTGGGATTCCTCTAGGCGTTGGACTCGCTATCGAACTCTTCATCCATGAGATCGCCTTCGTCAGCATCTAGCCAAAACAACAAGCCAGTGAGTACTTTGAAAGTACTCGCAAGACAGTTCGGACGTAAGATATAACAAATGCATGCATGGATGCGTCGTGAATAATCTTCCCAATGCACACTGATAATATTTGCACAACGAAGTAAGTACGAGGGAAACGGCGGTAGTCCGCCTGAAATCCCAACAGAATATAAATGGGAACCGATCGGGTGTCTGAAGCGACGCCTCGAAGGGTAAACAAATAATAACAGAAAAATCATGCCACAGTCGGACGTCTGAGCGACATCACAGAAAGGGCTTTAAAAGAAATGCCACAGTCGGACGTCTGAGCGACATCACAGAAAGGGCTTTAAAAGAAACGCCATAGTCGGACGTCTGAGCGACATCACAGAAAGGGCTTTAAAAGAAATGCCACAGTCGGACGTCTGAGCGACATCACAGAAAGGGCTTGAAAAGAAATGCCACAGTCGGACGTCTGAGCGACATCACAGAAAGGGCTTTAAAAGAAATGCCACAGTCGGACGTCTGAGCGACATCACAGAAAGGGCTTTAAAAGAAAAGCCACAGTCGGACGTCTGGGCGACATCACAGAAAGGGCTTTAAAAGAAACGCCACAGTCGGATGTCTGAGCGACATCACAGAAAGGGCTTTAAAAGAAATGCAACAGTCGGACGTCTGAGCGACATCAAAGAAAGGGCTTTTATTCACAAGTAAGTAATACTCATAATAAATATTCAATTCATGATAATAAACAGGTTAGTCCATCCACAGGAATAACATTTAGCCGGGCTTAGCACTCATGGGATTCACCGGAGTCTCTGTCATCAAACTGATACTGTTAGGCCAAGATGATACGAATTTGGACATGGAATAGATGATTCAAGGAATGTATGACTCTGCAGAGTTTGTACAAAAAAAATTCCCACAGCCAACGGATTTCCGTAGTCACGAGGGACTAGTTCCGTTTACGGTTTTTCGGAAGAAAACACAGCTAACCAGTACACACCCATCCTACCTCTCGATGCCAGGACTCACCCTAGACATCGTCCAAGAAAAACTTTTGAGACGGGGAGATCACAATCTCGAATAGCATGGGATCAAATTTATATATGCGCGCTCTAAGGGGTGCCCCCCTCTCGGTCCCAACCGGAAACACCCATGCCCCCTGACCGGATGACTGGCTTTAATCCAGGGCCATGGAACCATCATCCCGGCCACTCCTTTTGGTGTGTACCAGGAAAGCGGTTTGCAACTTACTAAGCCATATTCCTTGCGGAAAACATGTGGTAGTACAGGGAAGGAAATGGGAGGAACTAGACCGGTATGGTTCGTCCCTGAAGTCATATAGTCTGGCATAAGACTGGCATGCTACAACACTGCCATCTTACCCATCCTCATGCCAACACATGGCCATTCATACTCGCATCCATCCACTTATGGATCATCGAACTCACTTACCTCAGCATTTCATAAAAATAACGCTCATCGGTATGCTCATCAACATGCCATGAAACTAACTAAATGCAAAACATGCCAAGACATTCATCATATCAAAAGTTCAAACATGCTTGCCTGTTTCAAAGTAGTCGGAGCCTAGCTCGGTGAAGTTCGCGGCTCCGTCACCTCCTTCGGTATCTATGGTATAAAGAAAATATATGCGCTACCGTAAATACCAAGAGGGGCACAAAAAGTATTCCAAATATTTTCCAAATAAATATGATAAAAAACTAGACAAAAATCTGAAGAGGACAGGAAAAGAATCACTCAAAAATTCCTTTCTGTTAAAAGGTTATAAGGGTTTTAATCCAAGGACTTATCTGTAATGAAACAGAAAGTTTTCAGGGGCCACTTTATAAAAACAGAAAGCGCTCCGGCAGAAACTGCGCCAGCCCAGAGGGAAAGCGCATTTGGCAGAAGGCGTTTTCAGAAAATGATTCGCTTAGACAGGATAGAGAGGCTGACAGCGGGTCCCGCCCGTCAGGTTTGAACTTTCAAACGGGGGTGGTAGATTTCGCCGGTGCCCGAGAGCCGCGGTGATCACCGGCGGTGATCCACGGCGAGGCAGGGTGATCGGAGATTACCAACGTGCTCACTGTGTCCTTCCGCAACGGTGGGTGGTGGTGTTGGTCGCCGGTGAGTACCACTTCGACAGCGGTCTTGACTCCGGTGGACGGTGGTTCGGGCATTGATGGATCTCGCCGAGGAGGGCTGCAAGGATCAAATTGAGGTGGGGGTTAGAGCACTAGGTGTAAGAGAAGGCTACAGACGAGGTTTGGGCGCCGGAGATGGCCTCACCGGAGTGAATCAAGGTGGAGGCCGAGGCGGAGCGAGGCGACCGGAGTTGGGGGAGGAGACCTCCTCGAGGTCCTCCTGCTGGCTTGGTAGGGTCCTGGAGAGGTGCAGTGAAGGTGTGGGTCTCGTGAGCGAGCTCGGGGTCCTTTTTATAGGCGATCCGAGGCGGTGGCCGTGAACGGGGATCTCCGGTGAAGGTTACAGCGGCGCAGAGCTTGGTCGGGAAGGTTTAGGGAGTTGGGCGTCATCACGCAGTTCCACCGGTTCCATTTAGGTGCTAAGCGAGCTTGGATTGGGGTGTTAAGGGCGAGCTCGATGGAACGGGGCGGCGCGGGCCCGTCGGCGGCAGGGAGCACGTTCCGTGCTTGCCGGGCCGCGGTGATGGTGCCACGGGCGTGCGCTGGCATGCATGAGGCCACGCGGAGAGCCAGGGAGCTTTGGGCGGCGCCGAAACGGCGTTCTGCCGTGGTGTGCCTTCTGTCGGCCGCCACGGGAGGTCCCGACGCCGCAGAAGACGCCGGCAAGGGCGGGCCAGCGCGCCGCCGACGCCAGGAAAGCTCCAAGCACGCGTGTGAAGCTCCGGACAAGAGGGAGGGGCTGCGAGCATCGAGCCAAAGGCACTGTGAGCATGTGCCTGAAACTCTGAAGAAAACGACACTGTAAAACTGAATTTTACTAAACTTTTCTGAAAAATGCAAAGAACAGTGCAGCTCAGGTGTTCGACAGAATGTTTTTGGCGTCTAGGGATTTTTCCTTGAGCTAAAACTTGGTGGAGTGGCCCCTCATTGCTCCAGTAGGCTGCCTGAATTTTGGTGCAATTTTTGGAGAAGTGTAGATATGAATTTCACCAAATTTGGCAAATCTGGTCCAAACTTGCAGTGAGTGAAATTTGAAATATTTGAAAATAAGAAGAGTGGATCAAGATGGTTCTAGGTTGTGGGTACCAAAGACAATCCAGGGGAGTTGGTTTGGGATGAAAACTCAAGGGCAAAGTGATACTTGCTTTGAAAATCACTTAAGCTCAAAATAAATGGCAGAAATGTTTGGGGGGGGGGGGAAATAATTTAAATAAAATCCAAAACTTGTTTGGACTTGTAGAGACAGAGAATTTAGATTGTTCAAAGGTGGAGGGATGGATTTTGAGAAGAGTTACTATAGGAGACATGGTAAAACCATGGGTGTTTTCAAAAAGAAAGAAGTCCCAAAACTCTTAGGGTTTCTTTTTTTTGAAAATAAATAAGTTTGAGAGGGAAATAACCAGAAGAAAAGCTCCCAAAAACTTCAACACCAAATTTGAAAAGGGAAAAGATAATCCTTGTCAAAGGAAAGGAAGTTTTTAAGAGGAAGGATTTTCTGAAAGAGAAATTTTTTAAAGGCCCTCCTTTAGAATCCAATAAAGTTTTTGATGAAAACCAAAAAAAAAATTTGGAGTGTCACAACACCTACCCCCTTAGGAAAAATCTCGTCCCCGAGATTTCAGCTGATCCTTAAATAAGTGTTGATGCTCTGTCCGAAGAAAATCCTCTCTTTCCCAAGTAGCTTCACTGTCGGTGTGATTGCTCCATTGTACTCTGAAGAATTTGGTGGTCTTATGTCGGGTTCTCCTTCCAGACTCCTCTATTATTCTTACAGGACGTTTCCAATAAGTGAGGTCTGGCTGTACGTCAATGCTCTCATGGGATACTTGTTTCTCTAGGTTGCTCACGCACTTCCTCAATTGCGAGACGTGGAACACGTCGTGGACATCGGATAATTCCTTGGGTAAGTCTAGCTGGTAGGCTACCTTGCCTCTTCGCGCCATTATACAGAATGGTCCAATGAATCTTGGTGCTAGCTTCCCTTTAATCTTGAATCGTTGCAATCCTCTCATAGGAGATACTTTCAGGTATACGAACTCACCGGGCTCGAAGCTGACCCTACGATGTTTCTGATCATAATAACTCTTCTGTCGATTTTGAGCGGTCTTAAGTCGGTCTCTGATTAGCTTGACTTTTTCCTCGGCTTCTCTAAGCATGTCCGGTCCGAAGATGCGGCTGTCTCCGGTCTCTGACCAATTGAACGGGGTACGACATCTCCGTCCGTATAAAGCCTCAAATGGTGCCATTTGCAGGCTGGCCTGTAGTTATTGTTGTATGCGAATTCGGCGTATGGCAGGCTTTCTTCCCAACTAGTTCCATATGTGAGGACACATGCTCTCAGCATGTCTTCTAAAATATGGTTTACTCGTTCCGTTTGTCCATCGGTCTGTGGGTGATATGCGGTACTGAAGGCTAGTTGAGTTCCCAGAGCCTGTTGTAAATGCTCCCAAAATCTTGAGACGAACTGAGTGCCTCTGTCGAATATTATAGTTTTCGGGACTCCATGCAGACAAGCTATGCGGGTGAGATAAATCCTGGCAAGCCGCTGAGTGTTGTAGGTTGTCTTTACTGGAATGAAATGTGCCACCTTGGTTAACCTGTCAGTGATGACCCAGACGGCATCATTCCCATGCTGTGACCGAGGTAGCCCAACAATAAAATCCATCCCTATTTCATCCCATTTCCACTCAGGTATTTTGTTAGGTTGCAGTAGTCCGGCCGGTCTCTGATGCTCAGCTTTTATGCGTTGACACGAGTCGCAACGTGTAATGAAGGTGGCTATGTCCCTCTTCATACCGTGCCACCAAAATCTTTCCTGAATATTTTTATACATCTTGGTCCCGCCAGGGTGGATCGAGTACGGGGCGGTATGGGCTTCAGCTAGGATTTGCTGTTTAAGGTCTTCTATGTTTGGCACACAGAGTCTTTCTCCGTACCACAATATTCCTCCATTGTCTATGACGAACTCCAAGGCCTTGCCCATACTCACCTTTCTTTTGATGCCTTCAATGCTGGGGTGACCGGGCTGAGCTCTTTTAATTTCCTCCACAAGGTCGGGTCGTATTTCCAAGTTTGATATGGTGCCTTCTGCGACGATTAACAAATTGAGCTTGGCAAATTCTTGTTGGAATTCGGGCCTCAAGCTTTGCAGATTGCTTTCGTCGGGGTTGGGGTTCCGACTAAGAGCATCGGCCACTACATTTGCCTTTCCTGGATGGTAATGGATACCAACATCATAATCCTTTACCAATTCCAACCAGCGTCTCTGTCGTAAATTTAGTTCTGGCTGCGTGAAAATATATTTGAGACTTTTGTGATCTGTATATATTTCACATCGGTTCCCAAGTAAGAAATGCCTCCATTCCTTGAGTGCATGAATAACTGCTGCCATTTCAAAGTCATGAGTGGGATAATTTTCCTCATGCTTGCGAAGTTGCCTTGAAGCGTAGGCGACAACCTTGCCTTCTTGCATCAACACGCATCCGAGACCCTTTTTGGACGCGTCACAAAATACTTCAAAATTCTTGTGTATGTCTGGCTCAATTAATACTGCTGCTGTTGTTAATTTTCGCTTTAGCTCTTGGAAACTCTTTTCGCAGGCTTCTGTCCATTCAAACTTTTTGTCTTTCTTGAGTAACTGCGTTATAGGCTTGGCTATGGTGGAAAATCCTTCAATAAATCTACGGTAATATCCTGCCATTCCCAAGAAACTACGTATATCTGTTACGCTGGCTGGCGACTTCCAGCCAAGTATGGCCTTGACTTTCTCTGGGTCCACTGCGATACCGTCTTGGGTTAGCACGTGGCCTAGAAAGCCTACTTGTCTTAGCCAAAATTCGCACTTGCTGAACTTGGCATACAATTGGTGTTTCCTGAGTTCTCCTAGCACAATCCTGAGATGATCTGCATGCTCTTCTGTTGTTTTGGAGTATACCAGAATATCGTCGATGAATACCATGACGAACTTGTCCATATATTTCATAAATACTTTGTTCATGAGGTGAACAAAATATGCAGGGGCATTCGTTAACCCAAATGGCATTACTGTGAACTCATACAGTCCATATCTGGAAGTGAAGGCTGTTTTGGGGATATCTTCCGTTCGCACCTTTAATTGATGGTATCCAGATCTTAAGTCAATTTTTGAAAATACCTTGGCCTGAGCAAGTTGATCAAACAAATCGTTTATCCTTGGCATCGGGTATTTGTTCTTAATTGTGACCATATTAAGTGCTCGATAGTCAATACACAATCTCAGTGTTCCATCCTTCTTTTTGGCAAATAGAATTGGTGATCCCCAAGGTGAGGAGCTGGCTCGAATATATCCTTTGTCCAGTAATTCTTTTATTTGCTTCTTCAATTCAACCAACTCGGATGGTGCCATTCTGTATGGTTTCTTGTATATGGGGGTGGATCCTGGTGCGAGCTCAATGCAGAATTCTATCTCTTGGTCTGGTGGCATGCCTGGTAGCTCTTCAGGGAATATTTCTGGAAATTCACACACTACTGGAACCTTGTTTAGCTCAGAAATGTCCACCTTATTCAATCTCGGTTGCCGGGGTATTTTTCCTTCCTTGGCTGATACTTTTATTGTCTTCCCTTGGTGGTGTGTGAGAATTACGGTCCTGTTGAAACAGTCGATAAACCCCTTGTTGGTGGTCAGCCAATCCATCCCTAGGATGACATCCAGTCCTTTATTTTCCAACACAATAAGATTTGCGTGAAACTCCAATCCTTCGAACTCAATGACCACATTCTGACAGTAATTCTGAGTAACTTGCTGAATCCCAGGGGACTTGATGATCATGGATTTCTCCAAAGGAAGCATCAAAAAATTATTTTGCAAAGCAAAACTTTTCGAAATGAAAGAGTGAGAAGCTCCAGAATCAAACAAAACCGTTGCAGGTATTGTGTTGACAGGAAATGTACCGAGTACGATATCCGGAGCATTTTGTGCCTCCTCTTTGGTTACGTGGTTCAGATGACCCTTCCTGTGGTTGTTGTTGGGATTGAAATTGTTTCACTTGGGCGCTGAATTATTGCCGCCGTTGTTCGGCTTTGGGGTTGAGTTCCTTGGCTTGGGGCACTGTTTGGCATAGTGCCCTTCTTCTCCACAAGCGTAACAAGTAACGCCGGGGCGATATGTGAACTCCTTGTCCCTTGCATGAAAATTCTTGATTGGGCGTGAGACGTTGGATGAGGATTTGTGCGTCCCACCCTTTTTGAAATCTGTCTTGCTCTGGTGATTGCGAGCAAGGTTAGTCTGGTCCCTTTTTCGCTTGCGGATATCTTCCAGACTGCGTCTCTCATTCTCCAGAGTAATGGCTTTGTCCACCAGTGTTTTAAAATCAGGAAAAGTGTGCACGACCAGTTGGCATTTAAGTGCGGGTGCCAGACCGTCAAGGAATTTCTCCATCTTCTTGCTTTCAGTCATACGCTCTTCATTGGCGTAGCGGGATAATAGTGTAAATTGACTGTTGTAATCTGCCACTGTCAAGTTCCTTTTTTGAGGTCGTCGAACTCTCTCTTCTTGATTTTCATAATACTCTTAGGAATGTGTGCACCACGGAAACCTTCCTTGAAATCATCCCAGGTTATGTCACCTTCGTTTGGATGCATATGCAGAAAATTCTCCCACCAAGATGCGGCTGCTCCTGTAAGATAGTGCGGAGCATATCATACCTTCTCGGGATCTGAACATTTTGCAATAATTAATTTCCTCTCCATATCTCTAAGCTAGTCCTCGGCTTCAAGAGGCTTGTCAGTATGTGAAAATGTTTGGGGACGCGTCTTCTGTAGCTCGGATAACTTGGAATGCTGCGGATACTGTCCATGGTAATTTCCCATGTTGATGACTTGGTTCATCATTTCACGATGTTGTTGCTGACTCTGTTCATAAAGGCGGCACATTTGAGAAAGTGCCGTTTCACTGCCCTGTTGGCTCGACTGCCCTTGCGTGAAATTGTTGCCTGGTTGAGTTTCCAAATTTTCCTCTGGCGGAGTAGGCATGGAGCGTGTCCAAGGACGAGACTTTTTTCACTCTGGGGTTATATTTTATAAAACTCATAAGAAAAGCGAAAATGGTCGCAAAAACAAATCCAAAATTGCACAAGGATGGCAAATAATTTAAATGACCAAGATCACTTAAGAAAACAAATCGAATTACGCACGGAGAAGGACTGCTCATTACATATCTTACACGCGGGCGATAATTATACAGTACATCACTCAGGATATGCGTACATAATCCTGACATGTTATTTAGGCTAGTGCACTCCTCCTGTTCTACATGATGCGCAAACAAGCTACTTCTCACAACACATCTTACAAAGCGGTACATCGCATGACGGGCAAACGCACTCAGCCGGAAATGTCGATGATCTCCTTGGCCCTGCCGAGGGTGAGGCGTAGTGAGGCTGGGGATTCGACCTCCTCCTCACTAATAGGCTCCAGACGAGAAGAGCCACGTCGGGTAGATGGAACTGGTGCCAGGGGTGGAGCAACACAAATGGGAGTGGGCACAGCGGGTGGTGCATTGTGCGCTGGAGTGGGCGCAAAGGCCTGGTTGATCCCTCGGTGGTAGGCAGGTGACGAGTAGGTGCATGCGATGTTGAAGACGAGAAAAAAGTCAGTGGCGGTGCAGTGAGCAGGAGCTCCCTCCTGTTGGCGGCACAGCCATGGACTGAGTCCATGCGGGCAGCCACGAAGTCATCCACCAGGTTGTCGAAGGCTGCCTCCAGAGCCCGGAGATACTCAATAAGCATCTCAAAAGCCTCGTCTCGTTCTCCTCTGGGGCAGGAGAATGCATAGTGACAGGTGTAGGGCACATGGCATGGAAGATAGCGGTAACGACGAATCTTCATTACGGGAAGGACATCCCTGAGGCGAGCTATCGCCTCGCGGGCTGCCATCTGCATAGCATGCCTCTCCGTAGGCATGGCTCTTCCCACGAACCGAAAGCGGCGTAACTCACCACGCCCTCCCTTGAACTGCACCGTGGCCTGGTGCATGGTCAGACCGTCATTGACTCTATGCTGGCGGAGTGTGAAGACTGGGCGCACGGATGGTCCCATCGCGACCTAAACGATGAAGGAGAGAAGCTTGACAAACCCATCGGGTACGTTGGCGAAGGTCTAAGACTCGCAGTTGTTGTCGGCCATCTACAAAAGTAGGCAAAATTCCTGCATGGTCAGATCATAAATTTATGCTGACTGTCAGAAAAAGACTACCATTGTAAAAATATAAATTAGGTCTATTATGCTAATAACCGATTAGCGATCGCACCTAGTGGCTTCCTACAGTCAGCCTGGCTCTGGTACCAAGCTTGTCACGACCGGTTTTCCAATAAAAATATTTATTGAGAAACCAATCTTTGAGTCCAGTATGAGAGAAAATCCTCTTCACTGGTAGACAATTACTTGATACAATAAGCCAGTAGCATAGAATATATTACAGGGTTGAGCTAGGGCTGCTCAACGAATTATTACAAGCACGCCAATAATTATACATAATGGCGGATATAACACAATGGTGTGGTGGCATACTACTGACTCGAGGATATAGTGGTGGTGGAATAACACAATGGGGAGTGTGGTAACACGACTCTCAAACTAGCATCTCATCGAGCGTCGAGGTGAGGCTCGATAAATTTATTCGGGTTGCGGAAGTAGGTATAAAACTGTGACCAAGACCAGGGTCGCACGAGACTGACTGGGATTCCTCTAGGCGTCGGACTCGCTATTGAACTCTTCATCCATGAGATCGCCTTCGTCAGCATCTGGCCAAAACAACAAGCCAGTAAGTACTTTGAAAGTACTCGCAAGACAGTTCGGACGTAAGATATAACAAATGCATGCATGGATGCGTCGTGAATAATCTTCCCAATGCACACTGATAATATTTGCACAACGAAGTAAGTACGAGGGAAACAACGGTAGTCCGCCTGAAATCCCAACAGAATATAAATGAGAACCGATCGGGTGTCTGAAGAGACGCCTCGAAGGGTGAACAAATAATAACAGAAAAATCATGCCACAGTCGGACGTCTGAGCGACATCACAGAAAGGGCTTTAAAAGAAATGCCACAGTCGAACATCTGAGCGACATCACAGAAAGGGCTTTAAAAGAAATGCCACAGTCGGACGTCTGAGCGACATCACAGAAAGGGCTTTAAAAGAAATGCCACAGTCAGACGTCTGAGCGACATCACAGAAAGGGCTTTAAAAGAAATGCCACAGTCGGACGTCTGAGCGACATCACAGAAAGGGCTTTAAAAGAAACGCCACAGTCGGACATCTGAGCGACATCACAGAAAGGGCTTTAAAAGAAATGCCACAGTCGGACGTCTGAGCGACATCACAGAAAGGGCTTTTATTCACAAGTAAGTAATACTCATAATAAATATTCAATTCATGATAATAAACAGGTTAGTCCATCCATAGGAATAACATTTAGCCGGGCTTAGCACTCATGGGATTCACCGGAGTCTCTGTCATCAAACTGGTATTGTTAGGCCAAGATGATACGAATTTGGACATGGAATAGATGATTCAAGGAATGTATGACTCTGCAGAGTTTGTACAAAAAAAATTCCCACAGCCAACGGATTTCCGTAGTCACGAGGGACTAGTTCCGTTTACGGTTTTTCGGAAGAAAACACAGCTAACCAGTACACACCCATCCTACCTCTCGATGCCAGGACTCACCCTAGACATCGTCCAAGAAAAACTTTTGAGACGGGGAGATCACAATCTCGAATAGCATGGGATCAAATTTCTATACGCGCGCTCTAAGGGGTGCCCCCCTCTCGGTCCCAACCGGAAACACCCATGCCCCCTGACCGGATGACTGGCTTTAATCCAGGGCCATGGAACCATCATCCCGGCCTCTCCTTTTGGTGTGTACCAGGAAAGCGGTTTGCAACTTACTAAGCCATATTCCTTGCGGAAAACATGTGGTAGTACAGGGAAGGAAATGGGAGGAACTGGACCGGTACGGTTCGTCCCTGAAGTCATATAGTCTGGCATAAGACTGGCATGCTACAACACTGCCATCTTACCCATCCTCATGCCAACACATGGCCATTCATACTCGCATCCATCCACTTATGGATCATCGAACTCACTTACCTCAGCATTTCATAAAAATAACGTTCATCGGTATGCTCATCAACATGCCATGAAACTAACTAAATGCAAAACATGCCAAGATATTCATCATATCAAAAGTTCAAACATGCTTGCCTGGTTCAGAGTAGTCGGAGCCTAGCTCGGTGAAGTTCGCGGCTCCGTCACCTCCTTCGGTATCTAGGGTATAAAGAAAATATATGCGCTATCGTAAATACCAAGAGGTGCACAGAAAGTATTCCAAATATTTTCCAAATAAATATGATTAAAAACTAGAAATTTTTTTGAAGAGGACAGAAAAAGTTATAAGGGTTTTAATCCAAGGACTTATCTGTAATGAAACAGAAAGTTTTCAGGGGCCAGTTTATAAAAACAGAAAGCGCTCCGGCAGAAACTACGCCAGCCCAGAGGGAAAGCGCATTTGGCAGAAGGCGTTTTCAGAAAACGATTCGCTTAGACAGGATAGAGAGGCTGACAGCGGGTCCCGCCCGTTAGGTATAAACTTTCAAACGGGGGTGGCATATTTCGCCGGTGCCCGAGAGCCGCGGTGATCGCCGGCGGCGATCCATGGCCAGGCAGGGTGATCGGAGATTACCAACGTGCTCACCGTGTCCTTCCGCAACGGTGGGTGGTGGTGTTGGTCGCCGGTGAGTACCACGTCGACGGCGGTCTTGACTCCGGCGGACGGTGGTTCGGGCGTTGATGGATCTCGCCGAGGAGGGCTGCAAGGATCAAATTGAGGTGGGGGTTAGAGCACTAGGTGTAAGAGAAGGCTACGGACGAGGTTTGGGCGCCAGAGATGGCCTCACCGGAGTGAATCGAGGTGGAGGCCGAGGCGGAGCGAGGCGGCCGGAGTTGGGGGAGGAGACCTCCTCGAGGTCCTCCTGGTGGCTTGGTAGGGTCCTGGAGAGGTGCAGTGAAGGTGTGGGTCCCGTGAGCGAGCTCGGGGTCCTTTTTATAGGCGATCCAACGCAGTGGCCGTGAACGGGGATGTCCGGTGAAGGTTACGGCGGCGCAGAGCTTGGTCGGGAAGGTTTAGGGAGTTGGGCGTCATCACGGAGTTCCACCGGTTCCATTTAGGTGCTAAGCGAGCTTGGATTGGGGTGCTAAGGGCGAGCTCGACGGAACGGGGCGGCGCGGGCCCGTCGGCGGCAGGGAGCACGTTCCGTGCTTGCCGGGCCGCGGTGATGGTGCCACGGGCATGCGCTGGCATGCATGAGGCCACGCGGAGAGCCAGGGAGCTTTGGGCGGCGCCGAAACGGCGTTCTACCGTGGTGTGCCTTCTGTCGGCCGCCACGGGAGGTCCCGACGCCGCAGAAGACGCCGGCGAGGGCGGGCCAGCGCGCCACTGACGCCAGTAAAGCTCCAAGCACGCGTGTGAAGCTCCGGACAAGAGGGAGGGGCTGCGAGCATCGAGCCAAAGGCACTGTGAGCATGTGCCTGAAACTCTGAAGAAAACGACACTGTAAAACTGAATTTTACTGAACTTTTCTGAAAAATGCAAAGAACAGTGCAGCTCAGGCGTTCGACAGACTGTTTTTGGCGTCTAGGGATTTTTCCTTGAGCTAAAACTTGGTGGAGTGGCCTCTCATTGCTCCAGTAGGCTGCCTGAATTTTGGTGGAATTTTTGGAGAAGTGTAGATATGAATTTCACCAAATTTGGCAAATCTGGTCCAAACTTGCAGTGAGTGAAATTTGAAATATTTGAAAAGAAGAAGAGTGGATCAATATGGTTCTAGGTTGTGGGTACCAAAGACAATCCAGGGGAGTTGGTTTGGGATGAAAACTCAAGGGCAAAGTGATACTTGCTTTGAAAATCACTTAAGCTCAAAATAAATGGCAGAAATGTTTTGGGGGGGGGGGAATAATTTAAATAAAATCCAAAACTTGTTTGGACTTGTAGAGACAGAGAATTTAGATTGTTCAAAGGTGGAGGATGGATTTTGAGAAGATTTACTATAGGAGACATGGTAAAACCATGGGTGTTTTCAAAAAGAAAGAAGTCCCAAAACTCCTAGGGTTTCTTTTTTTTGAAAATAAATAAGTTTGAGAGGGAAATAACCAGAAGAAAAGCTCCCAAAAACTTCAACACCAAATTTGAAAAGGGAAAAGATAATCCTTGTCAAAGGAAAGGAAGTTTTTAAGAGGAAGGATTTTCTGAAAGAGAAATTTTTTAAAGGCCCTCCTTTAGAATACAATAAAGTTTTTGATGAAAACCAAAAAAAATTTGGAGTGTCACAATCTTGGTGCTAGCTTCCCTTTAATCTTGAATCGTTGCAATCCTCTCATAGGAGATACTCTCAGGTATACGAACTCACCGGGCTCAAAGCTGACCCCACGATGTTTCTGATCATAATAACTCTTCTGTCGACTTTGAGCAGTCTTAAGTCGGTCTCTGATTAGCTTGACTTTTTCCTCGGCTTCTCTGAGCATGTCTGGTCCGAAGATGCGGCTGTCTCCGGTCTCTGACCAATTTAACGGGGTACGACATCTCCGTTCGTATAAAGCCTCAAATGGTGCCATTTGCAGGCTGGCCTGGTAGCTATTGTTGTACGCGAACTCGGCGTATGGCAGGCTTTCTTCCCAACTGGTTCCATATGTGAGGACACATGCTCTCAGCATGTCTTCTAAAACCTGGTTTACGCGTTCTGTTTGTCCATCAGTCTGTGGGTGGTATGCTGTACTGAAGGCTAGTTGAGTTCCCAGAGCCTGTTGTAAATGCTCCCAAAATCTCGAGACGAATTGAGTGCCCCTGTCGGATATTATAGTCTTCGGGACACCGTGCAGACAAACTATACGGGAGAGATAAATCCTGGCAAGCCTCTGAGTGTTGTAGGTTGTCTTCACTGGAATGAAATGTGCCACCTTGGTTAATCTGTCGGTGATGACCCATATGGTATCATTCCTGTGTCGTGACCAAGGTAGTCCGACAATGAAATCCATCCCTATTTCATCCCATTTCCACTCAGGTATTTTGTTCGGTTGCAGTAGTCCGGCTGGTCTCTGATGCTCAGCCTTTATGCGTTGACAAGAGTCGCAACATGCAATGAAGGTGGCTATGTCCCTCTTCATACCGTGCCACCAAAATCTTTCCTGAATATCTTTATACATCTTGGTTCCTCCAGGGTGGATCGAGTACGGGGCGGTGTGGGCTTCAACTAGGATTTGCTATTTGAGGTCCTTTATATTTGGTACGCAGAGTCTGTCTCCGTACAATAATATTCCTCCATCGTCTACGACGAATGCCGAGGCCTTGCCCATACTTACCTTTCTTTTGATGCCTTCGATGCTGGGGTGACCAGGCTGAGCTTCTTTAATTTCCTCCACAAGGTCGGGTTGTATTTCCAAGTTTGATATGGTGCCTTTTGCTACCAATATCAATTTGAGTTTGGCAAATTCTTGTTGGAATTCAGGCCTCAAGCTTTGCAGACTGTTTTCGTCGGAGCTGGGGTTCCGACTAAGAGCATCGGCCACTACATTTGCT
The DNA here is from genome assembly GCA_034509565.1 of Triticum monococcum. Classification (NCBI taxonomy): domain Eukaryota; kingdom Viridiplantae; phylum Streptophyta; class Magnoliopsida; order Poales; family Poaceae; genus Triticum; species Triticum monococcum. Next base: position 150,877,284 of record CM067843.1, on the reverse strand, counting down.
TTACCTGGATGGTAGTGGATACCGACATCATAATCTTTTACCAATTCCAACCAGCGTCGTTGCCGTAAATTTAGTTCTGGCTGCGTGAAAATATATTTGAGACTTTTATGATCCGTATATATTTCACATCGATTCCCAAGTAAGAAATGCCTCCATTCCTTGAGTGCATGAATGACTGCTGCCATTTCTAAGTCATGAGTGGGATAATTTTCCTCATGCGTGCGAAGTTGCCTTGAAGCGTAGGCGACAACCTTGCCTTCTTGCATCAACACGCATCCGAGACCCTTTCTGGACGCGTCACAATACACTTCAAAATTTTTGTGTATGTCTGGCACAATTAATACTGGTGCTGTTGTTAATTTCCGCTTTAGTTCTTGGAAACTTTTCTCGCAGGCTTCTATCCATTCAAACTTCTTGTCTATGGCTTGGCTATGGTGGAGAATCCTTTAATAAATCTGCGGTAATATCCTGCCATTCCCAAGAAACTCCGTATGTCTGTTACGCTCGCTGGTGACTTCCAGCCAAGTATGGCCTTGACTTTCTCCGGGTCCACCGCGATACCGTCTTGGGTCAGCACGTGGCCTAGCAAGCCTACTTGTCTTAGCCAAAATTCGCACTTGCTGAACTTGGCATACAATTGGTGTTTCCTGAGTTCTCCTAGCACAATCCTGAGATGTTCTGCGTGCTCTTCTGGTGTCTTGGAGTATACCAGAATATCATTGATGAATACCACAACGAACTTGTCCATAAACTTCATAAATACTTTGTTCATGAGGTGAACAAAATATGCGGGGGCGTTCGTTAATCCAAATGGCATTACTGTGAACTCATACAGTCCATATCTGGAGGTGAAGGCTGTTTTGGGGATATCTTCTGTTCGCACCTTTAATTGATGGTATCCTGACCTTAAGTCAATTTTTGAGAATACCTTGGCCTGAGCGAGTTGATCAAACAAATCATTTATCCTTGGCATCGGGTATTTGTTCTTGACTGTGACCATGTTAAGTGCTCGATAGTCAATACACAATCTCAGTGTTCCATCCTTCTTTTTGGCAAATAGAATTGCTGATCCCCAAGGTGAGGAGTTGGCTCGAATGTATCCTTTGTCTAGCAATTCTTTTATTTGTTTCTTCAATTCAACCAGCTCGGATGGTGCCATTCGATATGGTTTCTTGTATATGGGGGTGGTTCCTGGTGCGAGCTCAATGCTGAACTCTATCTCTCGGTCTGGTGGCATGCCTGGTAGCTCTTCGGGGAATACGTCTGGAAATTCACACACTACTGGAACCTTGTTCAGCTCAGAAACGTCCACCTTATTCAATCTCGGTTGTCGGGGTATTTTTCCTTCCTTGGCTGACACTCTTATTGTCTTCCCGTGGTGGTGCGTGAGGATTACGGTCCGGTTGAAACAGTCAATAAAACCCTTGTTGGTGGTTAGCCAGTCCATCCCTAGGATGACATCCAGTCCTTTGTTTTCCAGTACAATAAGATTGGCGTGAAACTTCAATCCTTCGAACTCAATAACCACATCCTGACAGTAGCTCTGCGTAACTTGCTGAATCCCAGGGGACTTGATGATCATGGATTTCTCCAAAGGAAGCATCGAAAAATTATTTTGCAAAGCAAAACTTTTCGAAACGAAAGAGTGAGAAGCTCCAGAATCAAACAAAACCATTACAGGTATTGTGTTGACAGGAAACGTACCAAGTACGATATCCGGAGCATTTTGTGCCTCCTCTTTGGTTACGTGGTTCAGATGACCCTTCCTGTGGTTGTTGTTGGGATTGAAATTGTTTCGCTTGGGCGCTGAATTATTGCCGCCATTGTTTGGGTTTGGGGTTGAGTTTCTAGGCTTGGGACACTGCTTGGCATAGTGTCCTTCCTCTCCACAGGCGTAACAAGTAACGGCGGGGCGATATGTGAACTCCTTGTCCCTTGCATGAAATTTTTTGATTGGGCGTGAGACATCGGATGAGGACTTGTGCGTCCCACCCTTTTGAAAATCTGTCTTGCTTCGGTGATTGCGAGCATGGTTGGTCTGGTCCCTTTTTCGCTTGCGGATATCTTCCCGGCTGTGTCTCTCATTTTCCAGAGTAATCGCTTTGCGCACAAGCGTTTTAAAATCTATAAAAGTGTGCACGACCAGTTGGCATTTAAGCGCGGGCGCCAGACCGTCAAGGAATTTCTCCATCTTCTTACTTTCAGTCATACGCTCCTCATTGGCGTCGCGAGACAATAGAGTAAATTGACCATTGTAATCTGACACTGTCATGTTCCTTTGTTTGAGGTCATCGAACTCTCTCTTCTTGATTTTCATAATACTCTTAGGAATGTGTGCGCCACGGAAACCTTCCTTGAAATCATCCCAGGTTATGTCGTTTTCGTTGGGATGCATGTGCAAAAAATTCTCCCACCATGATGCGGCTGCTCCTGTGAGATGGTGCGGAGCATACAATACCTTTTCGAGGTCTGAACATTTGCAATAATTAATTTCCTCTCCATATCTCGAAGCCAGTCCTCGGCTTCAAGAGGCTTGTCAGTATGAGAAAATGTTTGGGGACGTGTCTTCTGTAGCTCAGATAACTTGGAATGCTGCTGATACTGTCCATGGTGATTTCCCATGTTGATGACTTGGTTCATCATTTCACGATGTTGTTGCTGACTCTGTTCATAAAGGCGGCACATTTGGGAAAGTGCCGTTTCACTGCCCTGTTGACTCGACTGCCCTTGTGTGAATTTGTTGCCTGGTTGAGTGTCATAATTTTCCTCTGGCGGAGTAAGCATGGAGCGAGTCCAAGGGCGAGACATTTTTCACTCTGGGGATATATTTTGTAAAACTCATAAGAAAAGTGAAAATGGTCGCAAAAAAACAACTCCAAAAAATGCACAAGGATGGCAAATAATTTAAATGACCAAGATCACTTAAGAAAACAAATTGATTTGCGCACGGAGAAGGACTGCTCATTACATATCTTACACGTGGGCGATAATTCTACAATACATCACTCAGGATATGTGTACATAATCCTGACATGTTATTTAGGCTAGTGCACTTCTCCAGTTCCTACATGATGCACAAACAAGCTACTTCTCACAACCTATGTACATATAAACATATCTTACAAAGCGGTACATCGCATGACGGCTAAGCGTACTCAGTCGGAAATGTTCACGGTCTCCTTGGCCCTGCCAAGGGTGAGGCGCAGTGAGGCTGGGGACTCGACCTCCTCCTCACTAATAGGCTCCAGACATGTAGTGCTGCGTCGAGTAGATGGAGCGGGTGCCAGGGGCGGAGCAACGCGAACAGGAGTGGGCGCGAAAGGTGGTGCAGTGCGCGCTGGAGTGGGCGCAATGACTTGGTTGAACTCTTCGGTGGTAGGCAGGCGGCGAGTAGGTGCATAAGATGCTGAGGACGAGAAAAAAGTCAGTGGCGGTGCGGTGGGCAGGAGCTCCCTCCTGTTGGCGGCACAGCCATGGACTGAGTCCATGCGGGTAGCCACGAAGTCGTCCACCAGGTTGTCGAAGGCTGCCTCCAGAGCCCGGAGATACTCAATAAGCATCTCAAAAGCCTCGTCTCGTTCTCCTCTAGGGTAGGAGAATGCATAGTGATAGGTGTAGGGCACATGGCATGGAAGATAGCGGTAACGACGAGTCTTCATTACGGGAAGGACATCCCTGAGGCGAGCTATCGCCTCGCGGGCTGCCATCTGCATAGCATGCCTCTCCGTAGGCATGGCTCTTCCCACGAACCGAAAGCGGCGTAACTCACCACGCCCTCCCTTGAACTGCACCGCGGCCTGGTGCATGGTCAGACTGTCGTTGACCTTGTGCTGGCAGAGTGTGAAGACTGGGCGCACGGATGGCCCCATCGCGACCTGAACCATGAAGGAGAGAAGCTTGACGAACCCATCGGGCACGTTGGCGAAGGTCTGAGACTCGCAGCTGTTGTCGGCCATTTACAAAAGTAGGCAAAAATCCTGAATGGTCGGATCATAAATTTATGCTGACTGTCAGAAAATGACTACAATTGCAAAAATATAGATCGGCTCTATCATGCTAATAACCGATTAGCGATCGCACCTAGTGGTTTCCTACAGTCAGCCTGGCTCTGGTACCAAGCTTGTCACGACCGGTTTTCCAATAAAAATATTTATTGAGAAACCAATCTTTTGAGTCCAGTATGAGAGAAATCCTCCTCACTGGTAGACAAATTCTTGATACAATAAGCCAGTAGCATAGAATATATTACAGGGTTGAGCTAGGGCTGCTCAACAAATTATTACAAGCGCGCCAATAATTATACATAATGGCGGATATAACACAATGGTGTGGTGGCATACTACTGACTCGAGGATAAAGTGATGGTGGAATAACACAGTGGGGAGTGTGATAACATGACTCTCAAACTAGCATCTCATCGAGCGTCGAGGTGAGGCTCAATGAATTTTTTTCGGGTTGCGGAAGCGGATATAATACAGTGACCAAATCCAGGGTCGCACGAGACTGACTGGGATTCCTCTAGGCGTCGGACTCGCTATCGAACTCTTCATCCATGAGATCGCCTTCGTCAGCATCTGGCCAAATCAACAAGCCAGTGAGTACTTTGAAAGTACTCGCAAGACAGTTCGGACGTAAGATATAACAAATGCATGCATGAATGCGTCGTGATTAATTTACCAAATGCACTTTCAGAAAAATTAGCATAACGAAGTAAGTAAAAGGGAAGAGGCGGTAGTCCGCCCGAAATCCCAACAAAAGATATAAAAGGAAACCAATCGGGTGTCTGAAGCGACACCTCGAAAGGTGAACAAATAAATAAAAGAAAATAATGCCACAGTCGGGCGTCTTAGCAACACCACATAAAGGGCTTTAAAAGAAATGCCACAGTCGGGCGTCTTAGCGACACCACATAAGGGCTTCAAAAGAAATGCCACAGTCGGGCGTCTTAGCGACACCACATAAAGGGCTTTAAAAGAAATGCCGCAGTCGGACATCTGAGCGACATCGCAGAAAGGGCTTTTATTGAAAATAAATAATAACATTGCCACAGTCGGACGTCTGAGCGACATCGCAGAAAGGGCTTTTATTGAAAATAAATAATAACATTGCCACAGTCGGACGTCTGAGCGACATCGCAGAAAGGACTTTTATTGAAAGTAAATAATAACAATGCCACAGTCGGACGTCTGAGCGACATCGCATAAAGGGCTTTTATTCACAAGGAAATAATGCTCATAATAAATATTCAATTCATGATAATAAACGGGTTAGTCCATCCACAGAACTAAACATTTAACCGGACTTAGCACTCATGGGATTCACCGGAGTCTCTGTCATCAAACTGACACAGTTAGGACAAGATAATACGAATTTGGACATGGAATAGATGATTCAAGGGAATGTATGACTCTGCAGAGTTTGTACAAAAATTTTCCCACAGCCAATGGATTACCGTAGTCACGAAGGACTAGTTCCGTTTACGGTTTTTCGGAAGAAAACACAGCTAACCAGTACACACCCATCCTACCTCTCGATGCCAGGACTCACCCTAGACATCGTCCAAGAAAAACTTTTGAGACGGGGAGATCACAATCTCGAATAGCATGGGATCAAATTTATATACGTGCGCTCTAAGGGGTGCCCCCCTCTCGGTCCCAACCGGAAACACCCATGCCCCCTGACCGGATGACTGGCTTTAATCCAGGGCCATGGAACCATCATCACGGCCTCTCCTTTTGGTGTGTACCAGGAAAGCGGTTTGCAACTTACTAAGCCATATTCCTTGCGGAAAACATGTGGTAGTACAGGGAAGAAAATGGGAGGAACTGGACCGATACGGTTTGACACTGTAGTCATATAGTCTGGCATAAGACTGGCATGCTACAACACTGCCATCTTACCCATCCTCATGCCAACACATGGCCATTCATACTCACATCCATCCACCAATGGATCCTCGAACTCACTTACCTCAACAATGCATGAAAATAACGTTCATCGGTATGCTCATCAACATGCCATGAAACTAACTAAATGCAAAACATGCCAAGACACTCATCATATCAAAAGTTCAAACATGCTTGCCTGGTTCAGAGTAGTCGGAGCCTAGCTCGGTGAAGTTCGCGGCTCCGTCACCTCCTTCGGTATCTACGGTATAAATAAAACACATGCGCTATCGTAAATACTGAGAGGTGCACAAAAATTATTCCAAATATTTTTCAAATAAAACTGATAAAAAACTAGACCAAATTCTAAAGAGGACGGAAAAAGAATCAATCAAAAATATGCTTCTATTAAAAAGTTATAAAGGTTTTTGTCCAGGGACTCATCTATAATGAAACAAAAAGTTTCCAGGGGTTAGCTTATAAAAACAGAAAACGATTCGATTGAAACTACGCCGGCCCAGAGGGAAAACATATTCCGCAGGAGACATTTTCAAAAAACAGTTCGTTTAAAAAGAACTGAGAGGCTGACGGGCGGGTCCCACCCGTCAGGTTTAAACTTTCAAATGGGGGACGAAGCTCGTCGGCGCCCGAGAGCCGCGGTGGTCGCCGGCGGCGATCCACGGCGAGGTAGGGAGATCGGGGAGTACCTCCGTGTTCAGGGCGCCCTTCCGCGTCGGTTGGTGGTGGTGGTGGCGGTCGGCGAGCACCACGTCGACGGCGATCCTTGCTCCGGCGAACGGTGGTTCGGGTGGAGATGGATCTCGTCGGGGAGAGCTGCGAAGGCCAAATTGATGCTTGGGTTAGCTCAGTGGTTGCTCGAGGATGCTACTGACGAGGTTTGGGCGCCGGAGATGGCCTCACCGGAGCGAATCAAGATGTAGGCCGAGGCAGAACGGGGCGGCCGGAGCCGGGGGAGGAGACCTCCTCGAGGTCCTCCTAGTGGCCTGGCGGGGTGTTTGTGGGGTGCAGTGGTGGTGCGTGCTCGAGGGCGAGCTCGGGGTCTCCTTTTATAGGCGATCCGAGGCGGTGGCCGTGAACGGGGATCTCCGGTGATGGATTACGGCGGCGCAGTGCTTGGTCGGGGAGTTTAGGAGGTTGGGCATCAACGTGGAGGTCCACTGGTTCCATTCAGACGCTAAACGGACTTGGATTAGAAGCTTAGGGCAGGTTTTGGTCGGAACAGGACGGCGCGGGTCTGTCGGCGGTAGAGAGCGCGTCCACTGCTGTCGGGCCACGGCGACGGTGGAGCGGGGCTGCGCTGGCATGCATGAGCCACGTGGAGGGCAGAGAAGCGTTGGGCGGCGCCGAACGGCGTTGAGCCGCCGTTCTACTCCTTGTCGGCCGCTACGGTGGTTCGGCCGCTGCAAGACACGCCGGCGCAGGCAGGCCAGGGTGCCACCGACGCCAGGATGGCGCCAAGCGCGCGTGTGGTGCTCCAGACAGGAGGAAGAGGCGGCGAGGAACGTGCCAACGGCACTGTCTACGCGTGATTGAAACTGACGAACGAAAACGACACTGAACTCTGAATTTTACTGAATATGAACAGCAACAGTGCACGCCAAGTGTTCGACAGAATGAATTTGGCCTCTAGGGATTTTTCCTTGAGCTGAAACTTGGTGGTGTGGCCTCTCATTGCTCCAGTAGGCTCCCTGAATTTTGGTGGAATTTTTGGAGAAGTGTAGATATGAATTTCACCAAATTTGGCAAATCTGGTCCAAACTTGCAGAGACTAAAATTTGAAAAAAATGAAAAGAGGAGGAGTGGATCAAGATGGTTCTGGGTTGTGGATGTTAAGGACAATCCAGGGGAGTTGGTTTGAGGTCAAAACTCAAATGCAATAGGGTACTTGCTTTGAAAAACTCTCAGGCTCCAAATAGTTGACAGAAATGATTTGAGAGGAAAAATAATTAGAATAAAATCCAAAACTTGTTTGGATTAGTTGGGACAGAGAACTTAGGTTGATTACAAGGAGGAGGAAGGGATTTTGAGAGGTTTTACCACATGGGCAAAAATACAAAGTCATGGGTGGTTTTCAAGATATGAAAATCCCCAATTTTCATAGAGTTTCTTTTTAAAAGAAAAAGATTAAACTCCCAAAAATATAATTTGAGAAGGGAACCAACAGAGAAGAAGTTTTGAATGATCAAACACCATTGTTTGAAGAAAAATAAAAATCCTTACCAAAGAAAAGGAAGTTTTTAAGAGGAAGGATTTCTGGAAAAGAAATTTTAAATGCTCTCTTTTAAAATCCAACAAAGTTTTTGATGAAAACCAAATTAAAATTTTTGGAGTGTCACAACTCCTGCCTGCATCTACTACTGTTACTCCACACATCGGCTGCTATCCAGCATGCATCTAGTGTATTAAGTTCAAGGAGAAACGGAGTAATGCAATAAGAATGATTAAATGATGTAGACAAGATCTATTTATGTAGAAATGGACCCCATCGTTTTATCCTTAGTAGCAACGATACAAACGTGTCGGTTCCCCTTCTATCACTGGGATCAAGCACTGTAAGATCGAACTCACTACAAAGCACCTCTTCCCATTGCAAGATAAATAGATCAAGTTGGCCAAACAAAACCCAAATATCGAAGAAGAAATATGAGGCTATAAGCAATCATGCATATAAGAGATCAAAGAAACTCAAATAACTTTCATGGATAAAAAGAGATAGATCTGATCTTAAACTCAAAGTTCATCGGATCCCAACAAACACACCGCAAAAAGAGTTACATCATATGGATCTCCAATAGACCATTGTATTGAGAATGAAATGAGAGAGAGGAAGCCATGTAGCTACTAACTACGGACCCGAAGGTCTACAAAGAACTACTCACACATCATCGGAGAGGCACCAATGGAAGTGGTGAACCCCTCCGTGATGGTGTCTAGATTGGATCTGGTGGTTCTGGACTCTACGGCGGCTGGAATTGATTTTTGTTGACTCCCCTAGGGTTTCTGGAATATTGGGGTATTTATAGAGCAAAGAGGCGGTCCAGGGGGCACCGGAGGTGGGCACAACCCACCAGGGCGCGCCTGGGCCTCCTGGTGTGCCCTGGTGGGTTGTGCTCCCCTCGGAGCAGCCCCCAGGCGCTGCCTTGGCCCATTGGGTGTCTTCCAGTCCATAAACAATCTCCATAAAGTTTCGTTGCATTTGGACTCCACTTGGTATTGATTTCCTGTGATGTAAAAAACATGCAAAAACAACAACTGGCACTTGGCACTATGTCAATAGGTTAGTACGAAAAATGATATAAAATGATTATAAAACATCCAAGATTGACAATATAACAGCATGGAACAATCAAAAATTATGGATACATTAGAGATGTATCACACCCCCCCCCCTCACAAACCGGAGCAACTCACTAGAAGACTCATGGTTCCGAGAGGGAACAATGCATGTTTGATGACGAACAGGAGATAACTACCTCTTACAGCCTTCAAAAAAATCTATGTTTAACGTGCACTAATACAACTGTCATGTGAAATTTTGGAAAATTGCAGGGGTCATTTGACCTTTTAAAGACATTCAAGTGATTTTTAGACATTTAATGACCGTAATTCAAATTTGAACTACATCTACATGCAACGGCTAACCATAACAGTTTGAAAAAAAATCATATTTTGTTACTTGTGTGCGAGTTAATTCCATGTGCAGTAAATTAAAAGGAATTTTCAAACATATTGGTCTCACGGCATGGACACATGCATGGATTGCCATGGCATTTAATTTTCAAAAAAAATAAAATATGATCAGAAAAACATGAAACCTTGCTTGATGTGATGTCATGCCACCAAGATGATGTGGTAAAAAATTGTTCCGTTTGACGAATGTTTAGACACACACACCCCTCACAAACCTGAGCAACTCACTAGAAGGCTTGTGGTTTCGAGAGGGAACAATGCATGTTTGATGACGAACGGAAGATAGCTTCCTCTTACGGCCTTTAAAAAAAATTCTACGTTTAACGTGCACTACTACAACTACCATGTGAAATTTTGGAAAATTCTAGGAGTAATTTGACCTTTTAAAGACATTTAAGTGATTTTCTAGCCATTTAATGACCGTAATTCAAATTTGAACTACATCCACATGCAACGGCTAACCATAACGGTTTGAAAAATCATATTTTTGTGTACTTGTGTGCAAGTTAAAAAATCATCATAGGATGTAAATATCTGGTGTTCAAAAATGAAAATGTAAAGATCTAGCACAACAACCGGACCCCACACGATTGGCACTCTATTTCGCGGCTCGAGGTTTGGTAGGTGAGTGGCGGGGGCCATTAATTAGACATGGTTCTGTATTGGAAACCGTCAGCTATTAAGTTCACACACTGATTTTGCTGCGGGAATCATGTGTAATTCAAACTACAGTAAATTCCGGGACCGGCGTGTGTACTTTTCCCGTTGATCTAGATTCCGGCTGCCGATAAACACTACCTTGCTCACGTCGTCCTGCCTGCATTCTCATCTACATCCTCCCCTCGCTCGCCGTCTCTCTCTCTCAAATCTCTACCATGGCGCCGCTGATCTGCCCACGCGCCGACAAGGAGTCGCCGCCCCCCGAGGACGCTCACTCAAATAGCAGCAACGAGGACCCCTACATGCCGCCAGATGAGGTTGCGCTGGATCCCCCAACTATGGATTGGTTTTGGGGCCACTACAATCTTTGTATGTGGAAGTCACTGCTGCCGGCTGAGAAAGACAGGCAAGTGGCATTCAAGAAGGAGATGGCAGAGGAGGAAGCCAGGTACCAGGTGGCCTATGAAGCCCATGATGCCGCCTGGAAAAAGGAGGCAGCGGAGCTTTGGGGGCGGGGGCGTCATCGTGCAGAGGAGGTGTACGAAGACGGGTACTTCGCGGGAAGGTCAAAGGCGCTGGGCGCCTCATCACTACGTGGAGGAGGGTCGATAAGCTCCAGCGTGCCACCGACGAGGAGCTCCGGTGGGCGCCCAATGAAATGGCAAGATCGTTCGCGGTCGTCCGCCAGCAAGAGGCAGATCGGTACGTCAAGTGCTATAAGGTGGAGGAGGCGGAGTACTGCCTCCGCACTGGGAAGACGCCGTGCACCAGGGAGCTGCTGGTAAGGGGCTGCCGGAATGCTGCACCAGGAGGGATTATTAGTTTTAGTATTGTTCTTTTTCAATTTTATGCATTGTACCTAGTAGTTAAGTATCATTACATATATTTGATGATATTATATATATACTGTGATGAACTAATGAACAATTATTATATATATGAAAGTGCAACTAATCCCTAGGTGGTTTTGGTAATTCTTAACAACATATAGCTCATTGAACTAATATTCTTTCAAGATAATCATTTCAGAAAGTTCAATGATTGGTATGGCATGGACTAGAAATGTGGACCCCTCAAAATGCTAAGGACACATATGGGCAAAAGCTCAAGACTCTACATTTTCATTTTAGTAATCCAAGATCGCATTGAGTCCATAGGAAAAGCCAATACTATTAAAAGGGGATGAGGTGTTGCTTAATGGCTTGCTTGCTCAAAATGCTCAGTGATATGCTCCAAAATCCCTCAACCACTTTCTCATTTCCACATATGTCCTAAACCTAAAGTCAAACTCAGCCCCACAGATTCGATCCATTCGGCGCCACCGAGTTCACTTGACATAGCCATTACCAGAAACCCTAATTAGTTCGGTCTCATCGAGGGATCTCGGTCTCACCGAGATGGGATTGCAAACTCTCCATTTCCCTTCATAACATTTCGATCTAACCGAGATGAGCTATCGGTCCCACCGAGTTGGCAATGCAAACTCTCTGTTTCCTTTTCGTAACATTTTGGCCTCACCGAAATGAGCGATTAGTCCCACCGAGTTTGCCTGGCCAAGTCTCTGTTCGCTTATTACTGAAATCGGTCTCACCGAGTTCATGTGATCGGTCTCACCGAGATGAGGTTTTGCCCTAACCCTAGCACATCGGTCCCATCGAGTTGGTATTGTCGGTCCCACCGAAAAACTCTAACGTTCAGATTTTGAACCGGGTCGGTCTCACCGAGTTTCACTTTCGGTCCCACCAAGTTTGGTAAATTGTGTGTAACGGTTAGATTTTGTGTGGAGGCTATATATACCCCTCCACCCCCTCTCCATATGAGAGAGAGCAATCAGAACGTGCCTACACTTCCAACATTCATTTTCTGAGAGAGAATTACCTACTCATGTGTTGAGACCAAGACATTCCAATCCAACCACAAGAATCTTGATATCTAGCCTTCCCCAAGTTGCTTTCCACTCAAATCATCTTTCCACCATATCCAAATTTGTGTCAGAGAGAGTTAAGTATTGGGGAGACTATCGTTTGGAGAACAAGAGCAAGGAGTTCATCATCAACACACCATCTATTACCTTTTGGAGAGTGGTGTCTCCTAGATTGGTTAGGTGTCACTTGGGAGCCTCCGTCAAGATTGTGGAGTTGAACCAAGGAGTTTGTAAGGGCAATGAGATCGCCTACTTCGTGAAGATCTACCCAAGTGAGGCAAGTCCTTCATGGGCAATGGCCACGGTGGGATAGACAAGGTTGCTTCTTCGTGGACTCTTCGTGGGTGGAGCCCTACGTGGACTCGCACAACCAGTACCCTTCGTGGGTTGAAGTCTCCATCAACATGGATGTACGATAGCACCACCTATTGGAACCACGCCAAAAACCTTCGTGTATACATTGCATTTGCTCCCTCCAAACTCCTCCCCTTTACCTTCATATGAAATGATTTACATTCCGCTGCTATACTCTTAGAATTGCATGTGTAGGTTGATTGCTTGACTTGTGTTAAGTTGCTAGAATCTACCAAGACATAAAATTGGGAAAAGGCTAGATTTTTATTTGGTCAAGTAGTCTAATCACCCCCCTCTAGACATACTTTCGATCCTACAATATATATTATGAATTCCATGTTCTATCTGTTTTGTATACTAATATGAATCTAGCTATTATCATCCACATATACAGAATGGAAAAGCGTATATACAAACATTGAAACAGAACATATAAGAATAGAAAACAAAGTAGATACATTGAAACAGAGCAATACTATGATTGATGTGAATACATAGCTATCCATGTCGAAACGACTCAACAAAATAAAATGCGTCCATGAGACCATGACCAGCAGCCCTTGCCTATGGTAGCTCTTGGTTCTACCCGACCTCGTGCAGGCGTTCGTCCAAGCGGTCGACATGCTCGTGGTACATCTGGAGCGCGATCTCGAGCTCCAAGTTGCCTATTTCGTTGGAGATCACCAGCTCGAGGATGCGACGACCATGTTCCTCTTCTGCGCCCAAGTGGACAAATGGGCCAAGGAGGCGGTCGAGCCTCCCGACCAGCGCATTGGCATCGAGCGAGCCGCGGACAAGGCGAACGACGTGACCCATGCGAACGGTGCTGTGGGCGTCCGGTGCAAGTACGGCGCAGCCGGCCTCTAGTGCAAGTACGGCGCAGAGGGCCTCTACCCACTCCTGGCCTACCCACTCCTGGCGAGGAATGGGGGTACTGACAGGACGTGTACCCAGCTGCGATGCCCAGTCGACAACAGGCAAGCGCCGGTGGATCCACTATTGTTGTGCCGCGTGCCGTGCCTCTCGCTCTGTGGTGCTCCAACAGTCTCGTCGTGGGGCGAGCTGTAGCCTATCGGCGCGGGCGCGCCTAGCTTTCTCTGCGGCGCGCCATCGATCATGTTGTGTGGCGAGCTGCAGCCTCTCCGTGCTAACATGCATATCTTGATCTGCGGCACTGAAGCGCCATGCACCAAGGGTCTGCTCAACCCTGGCGATGACGCGCATCAGGGGAGCGCCTCGACCTCGACGGGCCATAGCGCCTTCTTGTTTTCCTTGTCAACATGGTTGATGGCAGAGGCAGCTCTTTGGTGGGTTGGCATGCTTGTAAAAGGTGGATTTGCTACAGGCTACGCTTGTTGCCTCCGTGCATCGCGCGCCTCCTAGGTGTATGCGCAATATCGCTAGGTGGCGGGAAACCGGTGAGGAAATGGCGGGAAACGGTGGCGTCTTCATAAAATGCCATCAATTAATGGAAACTTGGAATAGAAGGAACATTGAGCTAGCACAAGAAGTAGATGATGATCAGATGATCATTTATCCTAGTTAATTATGCATGTAATAGTTTACTTTGGTGTGTGGAAATGTCATGTGTGTATTAGCCACCTATGTAATTGGATGTTTGCCGCATATTACACACATCTTGTTTATGTGAAACGTTTCTGTTCTCTTGGCTCAACACAAACAGTTTATTGGAATGAACTGTATTCCCTCCATTGCACACATCTTGATCTGGTTGAACCGTTTTTGTTGTGCTGCCTAATCGAAAACAGTTCATTTGAGTGAACCGTATGTCGTATATCACACACACCTTGATCTGGCCGACCATTTCTGTTGTGTTGCCTAATCACAAACAGTTCATCAGAGTGAACCATAAGCTGTATATCGCACATGCCTTCATCTGGCTTCCCGTTTCTTTTGTTCTGCCACATCGCAAACAGTTAATTGAACCAAACCGCATGCCCTGCATCGCACACGCAACTAAAATCTGAACCGTGCTTGATGCATCCGTCATCGCAAACGTTTTGCACCTTTTTTGACGGGATTTTTTACATCACCGTTTGCGATTAATGCATTGCACACAGTTTCGTCAAAGGGTCTCTGATCCTAGTGTCACGTTAGTAGCAACCTGCAGTAGTGGTGGTTGCTATGGGCTTCTAGCAAGAATCGTTCTTAACTACGCAAAAACCACAACAGTGATTATCAAGTTTGCTGGTTTAACCTTCTTCAAGGACCAGCCATAGTCAAATTTGATTCAACTAAAGTAGGAGAAACAGACACCCTCCGGCCACCTTTATGCAAAACAAGTTGCATGTCAATCGGTGGAACCGATCTCATGTGCGTGGACATGTAAGGTTGGTCTGGGCCGCTTCATCCCACAATACCACCAAATCAAAATAAGGCGTTGGTGGTAAACAGTATAACTATCACTGCCCACAACTCTTTGTGTTCTACTCGTGGATATCATCTATGCATAGACTTGGCTCTGATACCACTATTGGGAAACGTTGCATGGAAAACAAAAAAAATTCTATGCACACGCAAGATCTATCCATGGAGATGCATAGCAATGAGGGAGAAGTGTGTCTACGTACCCTCGTAGACCATAAGCGGAAGCGTTTGTTAATAGGTTGATGTAGTAAAACTTCTTCATGATCCAACCGATTGAGTACCGAATGTACGACACCTCCGTGTTCAGCACATGTTCAGCTCAGTGACATCCTCGCCTTCTCGATCTAGCAAGATGGCGAAGTACTGGATGAATTCCGGCAACACGACAGCATGATGACAGTGGTGGTGATGCTATCTCTGCAGGGCTTCACCTAAGCACTACGAACATATGACCGAGGAACAAAACTGTGGAGGGGGTGCCGCACAAGGCTAAGTGATTGTCGTGGTTATGTGTGGCGCCCCCCTCCCACATATATATAGGTGGGGGAGGAGGAAGCAGCCAAGGAGGTGCCCCAAGTAGGGAGAATTCTACTTGCGGTCCTCCCCAAGCTGCGCCCCCCTTTCCGTATTAGGTGAGCGAGGAAAGGCAGGGGAGGGAGGCGCCCCCCCTTTTCCTTTCTCCCATGAGAAGGGGAAGGCAGGAGGGGCTAGCCCTCCCCCTTTCCTTCCCTAGGGACGGCGGACACAGAGAAGGGTGTGCCAGCCCCCTTGTGGGCTCGTCTGTCCCCTCCCTTGGCCCATTAGGCCCATACACCTACCGGCAATGTCCGGAACCCCTTCCAGCGACCCGATGACTACCCGGTGAACTCCGAAACCCTTCCGATGTCCAAATATCATCGTCCTATATATCGACCTTTACCCCCGGACCATTCTGGAGCTCCTCGTCATGTTTGTGATCTCATCCGGGACACCGGACAACATTCGGTCACCAAATCATATAACTCATATAACACTATATCGTCAACGAACGTTAAGCATGCGGACCCTACGGGTTCGAGAACCATGTAGACATGACCGAGACACCTCTTCGGTAAATAACCAATAGCGAAACCTGGATGCCCATATTGGCTACTACATATTCTATGTGGCACCCCAGCTCAGAGCAACCGGTTTACCTTGCATTGCCAGCCCAAAGATCGAGTCTTCTGGCAACACACAATAACTTGGTATAGAAAACAACCGCTTTATTGATGCTAGCGGAAACATAGGTCTGATAATACGTCAAGTAGCAAGGCCAAGCAGCACACACGATGCATCTGAACAATATGTACATTATTTAATGAACATGAGTGGGCCTCGATCACGATAAATTCGCGACAGCGGAACGACAAAGAAGTGGAACTCCATAGCACAGGGACACCAATGTGGACATGATCTAGACGCGGGAAGCTCTTCGATCCGATACGACTTGCCTGAAATCTGGCATGACATGCTAGGTCAATACATTGAATGTACTTGCAAGCTCACAACAAACATAAGCATAATGGCAAACAACATCATGACAATTAATCAAGTTAATGCAATGCAAATCATACTACTGATGCGGTGAAATCAACTTTTGCACCGAGTCACTCGGACTCTCTTACCAGATGGGTTACCTCGTAACCAAACGGTGGTCATACCTAGATCACAAATGAAACCAACACTTTGGTTCCCACCACGATCATACTCATGATCTCACAGATCGTCACATAATTAGTGCCAACAATAAACTTTTAGTATGTAAGATTACTTATTAATGTTGATCCATGGTGTGACTTACTCACGAGCTGTGTCTGTAAATGATACGTCTCCAACATATCTATAATTTTTGATTGTTCCCTGTTGTTATATTATCAATATTGGATGTTTTATAATCATTTTATAGTCATTTTATATCATTTTTGGTACTAACCTATTGACATAGTGCCAAGTGCTAGTTCCTATTTTTTCGTGTTTTTTACATCACAGAAAATCATATCAGACGGAGTCCAAATGCCACGAAACTTTACGGAGATTTTTTATGGACCAGAAGGAACAAGTTGGGCCCTGATAGCACCTGGGGGAGTACCGAGGACGGGACAACCCACCAGGGCGTGCCAAGAGGCCCCGGCACGCACTGGTGGGTTGTGCCCACCTCTGGTGCCCCCCAGACCGCCTCTTTGCTCTATAAATACCCAAATATTCCCAAAACCCTAGGGGAGTCGATGAAATATTCATCCAGCCGCCGCAGAATCCAGAACCACCAGATCCAATCTAGACACCATCTCAGATGGGGTTCACCACCTCCATTGGTGCCTCTCTAATGATGCGTGAGTAGTTCTTTGTAGACCTTCGGGTCCGTAGCTAGTAGCTAGATGGCTTCATCTCTGTCTCTCTCTCTCTCTCTCTCTCTCTTGATTCTCAATACAATGGTCTCTTGGAGATCCATATGATGTAACTCTTTTTGCGGTGTGTTTGTTGGGATCTGATGAACTTTGAGTTTATGACCAGTCATATCATTTTATATCCATGAAAGTTATTTGAGTTTATTTGATCTCTTATATGCATGATCTCTTATAGCCTCATATTTCTTCTCCGATATTTGGGTTTCCTTTGGCCAACTTGATATATTTATCTTGCAATGGGAAGAGGTGCCCGGTAGTGGGTTCGATCTTACGGTGCTTGATCCCAGTGACAG
Source organism: Triticum monococcum (assembly GCA_034509565.1). Taxonomy (NCBI): domain Eukaryota; kingdom Viridiplantae; phylum Streptophyta; class Magnoliopsida; order Poales; family Poaceae; genus Triticum; species Triticum monococcum. Next base: position 150,859,643 of record CM067843.1, on the reverse strand, counting down.
AAAAGGGAACCGACACATATGTATCGGTGCTACTATGGATAAAAAGATGTGATCTATATCTAAGCAATAGATAAACGGATCTCGTCTACATCATGGCATTGTTCTTATTGCATTACTCCGTTTTTCCATGAACTTAATACACTAGATGCATGCTGGGTAGCGGTTGATGTGTGGAGTAATAGTAGTAGATGCAGGCAGGAGTCGGTCTACTAACCTTGGACGTGATGCCTATTTAATGATCATAGCCTGGATATCGTCATAATTATTTGAGGTTCTATCAATTGCCCAACAGTAATTTGTTTACCCACCGTTTGCTATCTTTCTCGAGAGAAGCCACCAGTGAAACCTACGTCCCCGGGGTCTTCTTCCTCTTATATTTGCTTACGATCTACTTTTCCTTTGCATTTTTATTCAGATCTATTAAACCGAAAATACAAAAATACTTTGCTGCAATTTATTTTATTTGCAATCTATAATTTCAATCTACTACAATTTTCTGGCATAGTTACCCGAAACGGATTGACAACCCCTTTAACACGTCGGGTTCCGAGGTGTTGTTATTTGTGTGCAGGTGTTGATTATGTTGTGTTGCTTGGTTCTCCTACTGGTTTGATAACCTTGGTTTCTTCACTAAGGGAAATACCTACCGTAATTGTGCTGCATCATCCCTTCCTCTTTGGGGAAATACCGACATAGTCCTAGCAGACAAGAGCTTTTTTGGTGCTATAACCAGAGAGCAATCAAAAGGAATTTCCGACGCCGTTGCCGGGGAGGATCTTCAACATAACCAGGTTCCTAATCACAAATCTCATCTCCTCTCAATTTACATTATTTTCCATTTGCCTCTCGTTTTCCTCTCCCCCACTTCACAAAAAATTACCATTTTATTCGCCTCTCTTTTTTCGTTCGCCGTTTTCTTGCCGGATATGTTTTTGAGTGCAATCTTGTTGTGTGGTCATCATAACTCAAGAGAACACCAAGTTATGTGATTTCTCAAATACCAACAACAATTATTTTATTGGCACTCCGCTTGCTCCTCTCGCCACTAGTGCGGAGACTTGTGATATTAATACTGCTTTGGTGAATCTTGTTATGAAAGATCAATTTTCTGGTACTCCTAATGAGGATGTCGCGTCCCATCTTAATACCTTCATGGAATTATGTGATATGCAAAAGAAAAAAGATGTGGACATTGATGTGGTCAAGATGAAATTATTTTCGTTTTCTTTGCATGATTCTGCAAAAATTTGGTTCTCTTCTTTGCCTCGCAGTAGTATCGATCTTGGAATAAGTGCAAAGATGCTTTTATCACTAAGTATTTTCCTCCCGCAAAACTTATTTCCGTTAGAACCCAGATCATTAATTTCAAGCAACTTGAACATGAGCATGTCGCACAATCTTCGGAAAGGATGAAAATGATGCTAAGGAATTGCCCAACTCATGGGTTAAATCTTTGGATGATCACAAAGTTTTTATATGGGGTTGAATTTCATTTCTCGTAATCTTTTAGATTCTGCCGCGGGTGGTACTTTTATGGAAATTACTTTGGGTGAAGCCACCAAATTGCTTGACAATATCATGGCAAATTATTCGCAATGGCATACTGAAAGGGCTGCTACTAGTAAAAAAGTTAATTCGGTTGAAGAAATTTCTTCTTTGAGTGAAAAGTTGATTCTCTTGTGAAATTGGTTGCTAGTAGAAGTGCTCCTATTGATCTTAATGATATGCCTTTGTCTACTTTGATTGAGCAAAATAGTGATGCCATAGATGTCAATTTTATCTCTCGAAATAATTTCAACAACAATGCTTATAGAGGTGATTTTAATCCTAGGCCCTTTCCTAGTAATTTCTCTAATAATTATGGTAATTCCTACTGAAATCAATCTTATAATAATAATAGGAACACCTCTGATCTTGAGAATAATATTAAAGAATTTATCAACATGCAAAAAGTTTTCAACGCTTCCATAGAAGAAAAGTTGAATAAGATTGATGATTTGTCTAGAAGTGTTGATAGAATTGCTCATGATGTGGAAAATCTCAAGATGAAATTTTTTGTTCCTAAGGTTGATGAATCGATTAAAGCTCTTTGTGTTTCTATGGATGAAAGTAAGAAAAGAACCGATATGCTTAGAGCAAAAAGAGAATTTAAAAAAAAGCGTTTGCTAGTGATTTCTTTCGTAAAAGTGATGAAGATCTTAAAATGGTTGGTGTTTCTTCTATTGATTCCTTGTTTAGTAAAGTTAATATTGATGAAAAAAGGACTGAATAAGAGTCAACTTTAGGTAGAAGGCGTCCCAATATTTCGAGGGTGAAAATGTTGTTGAAAAAATTGATGAAAGTGGGTTTGGAGAGGTCAAAACTTTAACTAGTGATGGGCCCACTCTTTTGGATTACAAAGACTTTAATTATGATAGTTTCTCTTTGATTGACTGTATTTCTTTGTTGCAATCCATGATAAATTCACCCCATTCTTATGAACAAAATAAAGCTTTTACTAAACATATTGTTGATGCTATGATGAAAGCTTTTGAAGAAAAATTGGATGTTTCAATTCCAAGAAAATTGCATGATGAATGGGAACCTACTATCAAAGTCAAGATTAAAAATTATGAGTGTTTTGCTTTGTGTGACTTGGGTGCTAGTGTTTCTACACTTCCAAAATCTTTATGTGATGTGCTTGGTCTTACCGATCTTGAATCATGCTCTTTAAATTTGCATTTGGCAGATTCTACTATTAAAAAGCCTATGGGAATAATTAATGATGTTATTATTCTTGCAAATAGGAATTATGTGCCCATAGATTTTATTGTTCTTGATATTGATTGCAATCCGTCTTGTCCAATTATACTTGGTAGACCATTTTTACGCACTATCGGTGCCGCGATTGATATGAAAGAAGGCAATATTAAGTTCCAATTTCCTTTGAGGAAGGGTACGGAACACTTTCCTAGAACTAGAATTAAGCCACCCTATGAATCAATCATGAGGGCATCTTGTGGATCTCGAACCAAAGATGACAAAACTTAGATCCTTGCTTTATGCCTAGCTAAGGGCGTAAAACTATAGCGCTTGTTGGGAGGCAACCCAATGAATAAAATTTATTTTTGCTTTTAGCTTCCTATTCTTGTGTGTTAGAAAAATTACGTTAGTTTTATGATTGTTTTTAATGTTTTAATTAGTGTTTGTGCCAAGTAAAGCCTTTAGGATCTTCTTGGTTGATAGTTGTTTGATCTTACTGAAAAAACAGAAACTTTTACACTCACGAAATTAATTTTCATATTTTACTAGGGAGCGATAAAATACCCATTCCACCTGCATTAGATCAATATACAAATTTCTCAGGTCATCCTAATTTTTCAGAATTTTTGGACTTACAGAAGTATTCGAAATAGTCAGATTGCTACAGACTGTTCTGTTTTGACAGATTCTGGTTTCTTTGTGTTGTGTGCTTATTTTGATGGCTCTATGGTTTTCTTTGATGAGTTTTTGTCATAGAAAAATTGGAATACAGTATATATAATGCAAAACAAAATATGAATTGGTTTGATACAACACTTATAGTAGTGGTTTATTATTCTTATACTAACGGATCTCACGAAGGTTTTGTTGAGTTTTGTGTGATTGAAGTTTTCAAGTTTTGAGTTAACTTACGATGGATGAAGGAAGGATGGAAGAGCCTAAGCTTGGGGATGCCCCGGAATCCCAAGCAATTATCCAAAAATGAGCAACCAACTAAGCTTGGGGATGCCCCCGAGTGGCATCCCCGCTTTCTTCCAACAACTATCTGTATTTTACTCGAGACTATATTTTTATTCGTCACATGATATGTGTTTTGCTTGGAGCGTCTTGTATGATATGAGTCTTTGCTTGTTTTATTTTGTGTTTTAAGTCATCAATCCTTTCTGGACACACCTATTTGAGAGAGCCAAAATTATGTCATGACTTGTTAGAATTGCTCTCTTTGCTTCACTTAAATCTTTTATGAGCTAGGACTTGCTCTAGTGCTTCACTTATATCCTTTTGAGCATAGTGTGCTTAGTATTTTTGAAGAAATGCTCTCTTAATTCACTTAGATTTATTTGAGAGTTAGTAAAATTTTGAAGAAAATCTCTCTTGCTTCACTTAAATTATTTTGAGAGAAAGAAATATTATGCTCATGATCTTCACTTATATTTGTTAGAGCTTATGAAAATCAACACATGAAAATTAGTCCCAAAGTGATACATATCCAAGAAGGATAATGAAAAGAAAAATGTCATGAAGATCATTGGACAAAATAAACTTGATTCTTAGTAGTAGTTTTGAGACATGATGATGTGATATGTGAGTTATGTTGATAAGTAATTATGCTCTAGTAGGAATATTGGTGTTAAAGTTTGTGATTCCCGAAGCATGCACGTATAGTCCCTCGTTATGCTATGATGTTGGAGTATGATTTATTTTTGATTGTCTTCCTTATGAGTTGCGGTTGGGGACGAGCACTGGTCTTTTCCTACCAATCTATCCCCCTAGGGGCATGCGTAGTAGTACTTTGCTTCGAGGGCTAATAAACTTTTGCAATAAATATATGAGTTCTTTATGACTAATGTGAGTCCATGGATTATACGCACTCTTACCTTTTCACAATTTGCTAGCCTCTACGGTACCATGCATTGCCCTTTCTCACATTGAGACGTGGTGCAAACTTCGTAGGTGCATCCAAACCCCGTGATATGATACGCTCTATCACACATAAGCCTCATTATATCTTCCTCAAAACAGCCACCATAGCTACCTATTATGGCTTTTCCATGGCCATTCTGAGATATATTGCCATTCAACTTCCATCGTTTTCGTTTGATGACTTGAGCATTCATTGTCATATTGCTTTGTATGATCATATAGTTGACATAGTGTTTGCGGCTCAGCCACCATTCATCATTTTTCATACATGTTATGCTAGATCATTTCCAGAGGCATTCATATAGAGTCATACTTGTCATAGGTATCGAGTTGTAATTTTTGTTTCTTTTGAGTTATAAGTGATGATCACCATTATTCATTTTTAGAGCAGTGCCCCAGTGAGGAAATGATGATGGATACTATGATTCCCCCTCAAGTCGGGATGAGACTCTGGACAATGAGAGAAAAGAAAAAGAAAAAGAAAAAAATAAAGAAAAAGAAAAAAGGGAAAAGGGAAAAGAAAAAAAGAAACAAAGAGAGAAGGGGCATTGTTAGTATCTTTTACCACACTTGTGCTTCAAAGTAGCACCATGTTTTTCATATGGAGAGTCTCCTATGTTGTCACTTTCATATACTAGTGGGAATTTTTTATTATAGGATTAGATGCACACCCACTTAGTTTTCATATTGAGCTTTCATACACTTATAGCTCTTAGTGCATTTGTTGCATGGCAATGCCTACTCCTCACGTTGATATCGATTGATGGGCATCTCCATAGCCCGTTGGTTAGCCGCATCAATGTGATACTTTCTTACTTTTTGTCTTCTCTATATTTATCCCTATCATCATACTCTATTCCACCCATAGTGCTATATCCATGGCTTGCGCTCATGTATTGCGTAAGAGTTGAAAAGGCTGAATCGCGTTAAAAAGTCCGAACCAATTGCTCGGCTTGCCATCGGGGTTGTGCATGATAAATACTTTGTGTTAGGAAGACAAAGCATGACAAGACTATATGATTTTGTAGAGATAACTTATTTTAGTATTGATATTTTGAAAGACATAGTTGCTTGTTGATATGCTTGAGTATCTAAATTATTATGTCAACACTAGACTATTGCTTTGAACCACATAAAAAGTCCAATTGTCCATGCTATAAAAGAAAAAAGAATATGCTATGACATGTTAAACAACACTCCACATCAAAAATTCTGTTTTATCACTTACCTACTCGAGGACGAGTACGAGTTAAGCTTGGGGATGATGATATGTCTCCAACGTATCTATAATTTGTTATTGTTCCATGCTGTTATATTATCAATCTTGGATGTTTTATAATCATTTTATACCATTTTTTGGTACTAACCTATTGACATAGTGCCAAGTGCCAGTTCTTGTTTTTCCGTGTTTTTTACATCACAGAAAATCAATATCAGATGGAGTCTAAATGCCATGAAACTCTATGGATATTTTTTATGGACCAGAAGGAACAAGTTGGGTCCTGGTAGCACCTGGGGGGAGTCCCGAGGAGAGGACAACCCACCAGGGCACGCTAGGAGGCCCAGGCGTGCCCTGGTGGGTTGTGCCCACCTCGGGTGCCCCCAGACCGCCTCTTTGCTCTATGAATACCCAAATATTCCGAAAACACTAGGGGAGTCGACGAAATATTCATCCAGCCGCCGCAGAGTCCAGAACCACCAGATCCAATCTAGACACCATCTCGGATGGGGTTCACCACATCCCTTGGTGCCTCTGCGATGATGCGTGAGTAATTCTTTGTAGACCTTCAGGTCCGTAGTTAGTAGCTAGATCGCTTGATCTCTCTCTCTTGATTCTCAATACAATGGTCCGTTGGAGATCCATATGATGTAACTCTTTTTGCGGTGTGTTTGTTGGGATCTGATGAACTTTGAGTTTATGATCAGTCATATCTTTTTATATCCATGAAAGTTATTTGAGTTTCTTTGATCTCTTATAGCCTCGTATTTCTTCTCCGATATTTGGGTTTTGTTTGGCCAACTTGATCTATTTATCTTGCAATGGGGAGAGGTGCCCGGTAGTGGGTTCGATCTTATGGTGCTTGATCCCAGTGACAGAAAAGGGAACCGACATGTATGTATCATTGCTACTAAGGATAAAAAGATGGGATCTATATCTACGCAATAGATAAACGGATCTTGTCTACATCATGTCATCATTCTTATTGCATTACTCCGTTTTCCCATGAACTTAATACACTAGATGCATGCTGGATAGCGGTCGATGTGTGGAGTAATAGTAGTAGATGCAGGCAGGAGTCGGTCTACTAATCTTGGACGTGATGCCTATGTAATGATCATTGACTGGATATCGTCGTAATTATTTGAGGTTCTATCAATTGCCCAACAGTGATTTGTTTACCCACCGTTTGCTATCTTTCTCGAGAGAAGCCATGAGTGAAACCTACGACCCCCGGGTCTTCTTCCTCTTATATTTGCTTGCGATCTACTTTTGCTTTGCATTTTTATTCAGATCTATTAAACCAAAAATACAAAAATACTTTGCTACAATTTATTTTATTTGCGATCTATTAGTTCAATCTACTACAATTTTCTGGCATCGTTACCCGAAAGGGATTGACAACCCCTTTAACACGTTGGGTTGCGAGGTGTTTTTTACGTTGTGTTGCTTGGTTCTCCTACTGGTTCGATAACCTTGGTTTCTTCACTGAGGGAAATACCTACTGTCGCTATGCTGCATCATCCCTTCCTCTTTGGGGAAATACTGACGTAGTCCTAGAAGACAAGAGCTTTTCTGGCGCTATAACCAGAGAGTGATCAGTAACCGAGGATGCGGCTATCGATAGATTAAATACATTCTACACAGGTAGCGCACTTTACCCACATCATGGAACCCATGGCCTTGTCTTCCCATTCGAGTGGACCAACGGCATTCCGACGAAACCCTTTTTTTCCATGACACTCTCCTGGCCACTCCGACTAACTCCCCACTGGGCTAAGTCATGGGTGGCCCCGTGCCTACCAAAGGCATCAACGGCCACAGTCGTGGCAAAAACGGTCCCAATCAGGGACAAGGTACCATAACAACAAACGGGCACACAAGGTTATGTCTGCTTACCGGGCCAGGGTACCGCACACCCATAACCTTCCCTCATTGGAGGTACTGACCAGACACATGACAATGGACTGAATCAAGACCTTCGCATAAAGGCAAATGTGGTCGCACTTGGAAAAACTCGATTCAGTGGCACCATGACTCGATCAACGTTATGTTCAAGTTGGATTAACATCATGTTTAACTTCAAAATACAATAACTCGAGTCATCATATGCCATGATCATGGAACTATTTGACATTTAAAACATACTACTTAAGTAAACAGATCAACGTCATCAAAATTTCATGCTTGCACTAGTCATCATTTAAACTTTACTGGTTTTTAGCATTCATCAATTTAATTGTATCATAATATATATATATATATCACTTTATCCCATAAAGAAACTACCATTATTCTTGAAAGGATAATCACACAATAAGAATTCTTCTACTGCTTTAACTAGCTCATGCATTCAAATAGTATCATAACAAGGCAATTCAAGCATGACAAAATAACTAGCACTAAACCATATTCATTTAATTAATAAAATTCATGAAAATAACTCATATTCAAGTTGGAAAAATCATAGATATTGAAATGACACCATACAAATGTTGGTGTGGCTTGCCTTGGTGCAGAGGAGGTTCACACTCCTCCTGGTTATCTTCGAGACAAGCTTCTCCCTCTGAAAATATTTAAAAATAGCAAAATAAAATATCAAGAACCACTCTGAAAATCACCAGAAATTCTAGACAGCAAGGGAAAATCTAAATTTTGGTGTGTTGCTAGAACTTTCCAAAACAAACACAATGCAAAAAGAATCAACTCATTTGGACTTATAGTTTAAGAGTTATGGCTGGTTAAAGTTCCTGGTCAAATATTTGAATTAAATTTGAATAAAAAGAAAACCAGGGGTTGACGTCGATGGCGTATTTTCAGAATACGCCTCCACTCGTACCACTTCAGGCGCGAGTGGAGAGGCTGACATCGGGCCCCACCAGACAGGTGCGGAGGGAGGGGAAGAGAGATAGAGCGGTGGCGGCGCTTCGCCATAGCTCACGCCGGCAAGGAGGGGTTCTTGGCTGGATCCAGAGGGATAGAAAGAGAGAGGGGGGGACAAGGTGCACCTTCCTGCACCCGTGGCTCGACGAGAGATAGCCGGAGCAGCGGGGAATTAAGCTCGCAAGCGGCAGCTATGGTCGGGTCTCGCCGGACAGAGAGGGGCGGTTCCAGGGGCTCCAACGTGTCCGGACGGCACCAATGGACCACCAGGGAGTCGCCTGAGTAGTTGCTCAAGCTCGAGGGGCACCGGAGCAAGGAGGAGGGGCTGCAGGGATCGCCGGTGAGCTCGGGTCAGGAATGGCGGCCAAAGGCCTGCCCGGCCGGGCTGGGGCTATGCTACGGGCCTGTGGAGGTTGGGTGGTAGGTTTTGAGTGCTCGGAGTGGCAGGAGGGGCTCGAATTTATAGCCGAAGGGGGAGAGGGTTACGTTGCTCCACCGGAGCTCTTAGGAAGCCAGTGAGCAATGACGAGAAGTGTCAGCAAGGGGTGGAGGGGCTTAGCATTCACGCGGGGCTGTGCAGCATGTAGACGAGCACAGGAGGCGGTGGAGGAAGAAGACAGGCACGGGGTGCACTGTGGCTTTGGCCGCGTCGTGCCCGTGCCCGCTAAGGCATCTCCGGCATCAGCGAGCGCCAGGGAGAGGTCAAGGGTGAAGAGAAGGAGGTGGTGGTGCGGTGCGGCAGTTGTCGGCGAGCTCTGGATCGATCACGCGATGAACAAGCACTTGGGCCCAGCACAGAGCGCGTTGGGCGCGTTGCCAGAGCCGTGTCTTCACGCGGTCTCCACGCTGGCATGGTCAGGACAACGCCCACTCGATGCCAAACTATGTGTGGGGTGTTTTTTGTGCAGTGTTAGGTCTAGGAAGGGTGATGGCACACTGCGAGGTCGACCAGATGAGACTTGAGCTTGTTGGCAAGTTTTTGGTCAGAAACTTGGTCGCCAAGTTTGGAGGGCTTCTAGAAGGTGATTAGGGTTGATTATCTGGGATTAAGGTTTAGCTAGGAGGGTAAACAAGCTCAAGAAAATTCAGCTCCATTAGGGCAAGGAAAAATACACTTGCTATAGAAACTGGATTTTTAGGCCAGAACAGAAATGATCGTTAAGGATCATCTGACCTTCTTCTGGTGTGATACACTTCTGGCCGACCCCAGTCGCGCTTTCTCTATATAACTGTCCCTTTATGACTGTAAAGGCCTTGGATCGACGGATGATCTGTCGAGCCTCTTCTTCGTCTTCTAGGAGTTCTTTCCTTAGGATGTATGTGATGTATGATTCTGTCCAGACGGGAGTGATAACCAACACTTCGATGATCAGATCGACCACAGCTGGAACTTCAACTTCAGTCGGATCCGTGGCGCTTTTTGGCTGCGGGGCCTCTTCCGTGAAGGGATCCTCCTGGACTGATGGTGTGTGGATGTGTTCCAAAAACACATTGTTGGTAATGGCTTCTCTTTTGGAACCTATTTTTGCCAAATCATCAGCTGCTTGATTTTTTAGTCGGGGTATGTGATAAAGCTCTAACCCCTCGAATTTCTTCTCCAGCTTTCTCACTGCATTGCAATAACCAGTCATGGCTGGACTTCTGACATCCCATTCCTTCATCACCTGATTAACCACCAAATCTGAGTCGCCATAGACCATGAGGCGACGGACGCCAAGTGAGATGGCCATGCGCAACCCATATAAAAGTGCTTCATATTCTGCCTCGTTATTGGAGGAATCAAAGTGGATTTGGAGAACATATCTGAGTTTATCTCCTCTGGGGGAGACCAACACCACTCCGGCACCGGAACCACTCAGCATCTTGGAGCCGTCGAAGAACATAGTCCAATGCTCCGAGTGAATCATGAGTCGGCAGCTGCTGTTCAATCCACTCGGCGACGAAATCTGCGATTGCCTGGGACTTGATAGCTTTCTTTGCCTCAAACTTGATATCTAGGGGAAGGAGTTCAATCGCCCATTTTGCCACTCGACCAGTTGCATCCCTGTTATGCAGGATCTCTGACAATGGAGCGTCGCTCACGACTGTAATGGAATGATCAGAGAAGTAGTGAGCAACTTTCTTTGTGGTCATATAAATCCCATGTACAAGCTTCTAATAGTGAGGATATCTTTGCTTTGATGGGGTCAAGACTTCAGAAATATAATATACTGGGCGCTGAACTTTGAAGGTTTTCCCTTCCTCTTCCCGCTCGACCGTAAGTACCATACTGACGACTTGTCCTGTGGCTGCAATGTAAAGCAGCAAAGGCTCCTTGCTAATTGGGGCAGCAAGCACCGGCTGGGTGGAGAGTAGAGCTTTGAGCTCTACAAACGCTGCATCAGCTTCAGGAGTCCACTCGAACTTGTCGGACTTCTTCATCAATCGGTAAAGAGGCAATGCCTTTTCACCGAGACGAGATATGAATCGACTTAGGGCGGCCAAGCAACCAGTAAGCTTCTGGACGTCGTGCACTCGCACAGGGCTTTTCATTCGGAGTATAGTGCCAACTTTTTCTGGATTGGCGTCGATTCCCCGTTCGGAAACGAGAAAACCGAGTAACTTTCTGCGAGGGACTCCGAATGTACACTTTGATGGATTAAGCTTGACATCATACCTCCTGAGGTTGGCAAAGGTTTCAGCAAGGTCAGTCAGCAGGTCGGAACCCTTCCGTGACTTGACCACAATATCATCCATGTATGCTTCCATGTTCCGACTGATTTGAGTGAGTAAACACTTCTGAATCATCCTCATGAATGTGGCTCCAGCATTCTTGTGGCCGAATGGCATGGTAACATAATAGAAGCACCCAAATGGAGTGATGAAAGCTGTCTTGATCTCGTCAGGTCCATACAGACGGATCTGATGGTACCCGGAATAGGCGTCTAAGAAAGACAGTCGCTCACATCCCGCAGTCGAGTCGACTTTCTAGTCGATGCGGGGGAGAGGAAAATGATCTTTCGGGCAGGCCGATTGATATGTTTAAAGTCAATGCACATGCGAAGTGACTTGTCCTTCTTGGGGACAATGACAACGTTGGCGAGCCACTAGGAGTGGTAGATTTCTTGGATGAACTCCGCTGCTAAGAGTCGAGCCACCTCCTCGCCAATAGCTTTTCTCTTTTGGATGGCGGACCGTCGAAGATGTTCCTTGACAGGTTTTACTTTTGAGTCGACTCTCAAGTGATGCTCAGCCAGCTCCCTGGGAGCACCTGGCATGTCAGAAGGCTTCCATGCGAAGATGTCCCAGTTCTCACGGAGGAACTGGATGAGCGCTTCTTCCTATTTGGAGTCGAGTGTTGTCGAGATATGAGTCGGGGCGGCGCTGGGGTCGGTCAGGTGGATGTGAGCTGTCTTCGTGTCGCCAGTCGACTGGAAAGCTGACTCTGTAGCGGGCTTCTTGGCTCGCAACAGATCACTCGGGTCTGCAGTCTTCTGGTATTCCTGCAACTCCACCACTGCCATCTATGCGTCGGCGATCTTCGAACCCTTCTGAAAACATTCTTCTGCTTTCTTCCGATTGCCCGTAATGGTGATCACACCTTTGGGGCCAGGCATCTTCAATTTGAGATACACATAACATGGTCGGGCCATGAAGCATGCATAAGCCGGCCTGCCCAAAATAGCGTGATAGGCACTCTGGAAGTCTACAACTTCAAATGTCAACTTTTCTTTGCGGTAATTCTTGGAATCATTGAAAACCACATCAAGAGCAATCTGGCCGAGTGATTCAGCCTTCTTCCCAGGAATGACTCCATGGAAACTCAAGTTGCTGGCACTGAGTCTGGACATCGGAATGCCCATCCCCTTCAATGTCTCAGCGTATAATATGTTCAAACCACTGCCACCATCCATCAGGACTTTGGCCAGTCGAGTGCCTTCAACAACTGGGTCGACCACCAAAGCTTGCCTCCCAGGGGTGGCGATGTGTGTTGGGTGGTCGGACTGGTCGAATATTATGGCAGTCTGAGACCATTTCAGGTAATTAGGTGTCGCCGGAGCGACCATATTCACCTCTCGGTTAATAACTTTCAGTCGACTTTTGCTCTCAACATCAGCAAAAATCATCAGGGTGGAATTGACTTGAGGGTATCCGTCATCACTGTCTTCTTTGTCCTCGACCTTGTCTGACTCCTTTTCCTTACCCTTGGGCTGCTTGCCCTGGAACTGCTGGATCAAGAGTCGACACTGCCGAGTGGTATGTTTCGGGTAAATAAAATTACCCTCTTCATCTTTCTTTGTGTGGACGAGACATGGTAAGTCCAACACATCATTTCCCTCCTGGTCTTTAACCTTTTTGGGGTTCCAAGGGCCTTTAGGTTTCCCTTTAGACTTTCCTTGGGCCAAAGCTAAGGCTTCCCCGGGAGCCACTGGCTCGGCTTTCCGCTTCTGTTTCCGATTGGAATTGCCTCCGGTTTCTTGGGCGACTGACTTGAGCTTGCCACTCCTGAGTCGATCCTCATCTTCACCATTAGCGTACTTGGTGGCAATCTCCATCGTCCGATTCAGGGTCATATCTCCGGTTTGACCGAATTTCAAATTCAGTTCTCTATACTTGACGCCTTCCTTGAAGGCACAAACTGCTTGGTGGTCAGGCACATTCTCCACCGAGTGATGTAACGTGATCCATCTCTGGATGTAATCCCTCAAAGTTTCATTCGGCTTTTGCACACAAGACCGCAGTTCCGTCAGTCCTGGCAGTTGCTTGCATGTGCCTTCAAATGTGGTGATGAACACTCGGGAGAGATCTTCCCAAGTGTAAATGCTGCTAGGTGCTAACTGGTTTAGCCACGCTCTGGCCGAGCCCTCCAACATGAGAGGCAGGTGCTTCATGGCCACTTCATCATTGCCGCGCCAATCTGGATGGCCACTTCATCATTGCCGCGCCAATCTGGATGGCCACTCGGTAGTCCTCAAGCCAAGTATCGGGCTTGGACTCGCCAGTGAACTTACTAACTCCAGTCGCCAACCTGAAATTGGGAGGAATCACAGCAGCCCTGATGGCTCTACTAAAGCACTCTGGCCCCGAAACATGTACTCTGCTGCTGGCAGGTGCATCTCTGTCGTGGCCTTCTCGGTGAGCCCTGTTCCTGTCGACCAGACCTTGGACGAGGATGGATCTCGCGTCAAAGCCTGGCCCTCTAGGGTCGACTGGAATCCTTCGCCCACCACTATGAGGGCGCCTGTCATCTTGCTGGCGAGGCACATACGACCCGCTCCTCGGGGGAGGCGTGGGCACTCGACGTCGACCGTCACGATCGACTCGGTGATCATACTGCTCATGGTTCCCATACTGGTCACGCCGGTCTCCACGTCCCTCACGCCTCGGGGGCGATGTCGGGCTATGAGCTGACTGGACTGTGTCCGCGGCAACGGATCTGCTGTGAATTCTGTTCCGCGACTGAGAAACAACGGAATTCTGATCTCCTGCTGCCCGAACTAACGCTCTGATCTACAGCAAGCCTCTGCCAGCCTCCGACTGGGAAGGCTGAATCGACTCCGCTATACGGGCCGCAGCTGCTAAATTCTGAATCGGAGTTCGATATACCTGCGGGGGTGGGAAGAGCTGACGTCGACTGGATTCGGGAACCTGTTGTCGTGCACGCTCGTCAAGTGCTCGCTGGAGGTTCTCTAGTCGAGTGCACTCGGCCAAGTTTGCCAGGCGCGCGTCCTCCAAGGCACGAGCCTCGGGGGTTTCTCCAACGATAGGAGTGTGCAGCGCATCCACGTTCCGGCGGCGAAGTTCTTCTCTCTGAAGCGACGTGAGAGGCTCGGGAAGATACTCCTCATGGGGACGCGACGGGTCACCTCCTCCCGCGCCTCCGTCGGTGCGGGTAAAACTGGGAGGACTGGGCGGTCCATCGACCATCAGAACCTCCGCTGCCGGATCGCTGCTGTCGTACTCGGATGCAGTCTCTTAGGAGCCAGTCGAGCAGGCCGTAGAGGGATTCATCGAGCTCGATCGCCGCGACTTGAGGGGTGGCCGACTGACAGGCCACCGCGTGTCTCACCCACCGCTGAAGTCTTGACCGACCGGAGCGCTTGCGTCGGCGGGAAACGGGGAGGGAGGACAACACAGGAGCCGACCGGTAGGGGGTCGACGGTTGCCGCAGGAGAACGCCGCGGACACACGCGCTAAAGTGCATTGCCCCGCGGACAGGGAGTGCGTCCACGTCGAGCGGAGCCTCCTGAAGCTAGGCGGAGTCGCCGGTGATGAACATGAGCGCGCCAAGACGGATCTCGCGGCCCTCCACCAAAACTCCGTCGAAAACCATGATGATTTGGGTCAGAAAAGATCGCAACTCCTCCAACAAAACGCTAAAACACCAGCCCCACGGTGGGCGCCAACTGTCATAGTTCTAAGTCTGACAGTAGTGTAGGGGGGTAAGTATGGAGAGGCAAGGTCTTAGCTATGGAGAAGTTGTAAGGATGCAAGGTTTACGAGTTCAGGCCCTTCTCGGAGGAAGTAATAGCCCTACGTCTCGGAGCCCGGAGGCGGCCGATTGGATTATGTGGGTATGAGTTACAGAGGTGTGAACCCTTGTCTCGGAGGAGGGGGTGGCTTATATAGAGTGCGCCAGGACCCCGGCCAGCCCACGTTACGAAGGGTTCAATGTACATTAAGGCAGGGCGTTACTGATAACGCTAGTAATAAAGTGCTATGATGACCATAAAAGCTACTTA
The DNA here is from genome assembly GCA_034509565.1 of Triticum monococcum. NCBI lineage: Eukaryota > Viridiplantae > Streptophyta > Magnoliopsida > Poales > Poaceae > Triticum > Triticum monococcum. Next base: position 150,844,154 of record CM067843.1, on the reverse strand, counting down.
ATGACCGACCGTTAGCGTGCGGAGTGACTTTAGGTCTCCTGGCCGTCGAGTGGTTGGATCTTGGTCGAGTAATTGCTTCTTGGTCGAGTGTCTTCGAGTCTGTCGAGTGGAACACCTCCAAGTCGATTGAAAGGTGATTTATTCTAGAGGTGTCCTTGGGTAGGGCAGTTAGGACAGGTCCGTGACCCTACCCTAGGTACATAGCTTCATCACATACTGGTCGATGTAGAGGCGCGCATGTGTCATAGTAGAGGCGTGCACGTGTCATAGTACAGGCGCACACATAGCATTTACACGTATGTACAGCGGCCAGGGTGCAAGAAATAAAATACGGCCACATATGTGTACATACGGGCGGGGTCTCGAACGCCTACTCGCGCATACATACGACCAGGGCTCATGTACATGGCTGGAAACATCGTCGTCGTCGTGTTCATGGGGAGGCAACGGAATGCGTCATGTTCATGGGGAGGCAACGGAATGCGTCGTGTTCATCGGGAGGGCTTGGACGGAACAGGCGATGGAAACCGAGGCCTGGTGTACCACAGAACGGAGGAAACGGCCTTGTGTTCGACTGGCCACGTTTGAAACGGGATCCTGTTCATCGGGAGGGGTCTGGCGTACCGCAAAACGGAGGAAATGGACCTCCTACGGTCGTAACGGGGGTCCTGTTGATCGGGAGGGGTGCGGCGTACCGCAAAATGGACGAAATGGACTTGTGTTGGAGCGCTACGGTCGAAACGGGGGTCCTGTTCATCAAGAGGGGTGTGGCGTACCGCAAAACGGGACTCCACGGGATACTCTTCATCTCCACCGTCAACCCCCTGCAGCCTCCACGAGCTACTGTTCATCCACCGTCGACCTCCTCCAGCCTCCACCTACGACTGTTCATCCACGGGCTCCTGTTCATCCAGCCTCCAGCGCGCGCTACTCCACCGGCTACTATTCAACCAGCCCGCTCCACGGGATCCTGTTCAACCACCCCTCCACGGGCTACTATTCATCCTGCCCTCCACCGTCTACTGTTCATCCTGCCCTCCACGGGGTGGTCCTGTTCATCCAGCCCTCCACGGGGTCCTGTTCATCCAGCCCCAACCGGCTCGATCGATCGGGGTCCTGTTCATCCAAAGGGAACACCACGGGGTCCTGTTCATCCACCCCCACCGGGAACTAATCATCCAACCCCCCCCCCCCCCCCCCCGCAACACTCACTGTTCATCCAGAGGCAGCATCGATCGGCTTTAGTTAGCAGCAGTAACGAAGGAATCGCTCGATCGGGTTCAGTTAACACCCATCGATCGATCGCTCGGGTTCAGTAACGCGTAGCCTGCAGTGCAATCGCTCGGGTTCAGTTAGAGCCCAACGCCTCGCTCGGGATCAGTTAGAGCCAACGCCTCGCACACACGCGCGTACGTGTATGAGAAAAACGCGCATCGCTCGGCCCTTGACCTCCCACCGTAACCGGGAACTCCCTGAAATTTTCCTCCCCCTCGCTTCTACCATGGTTTTTCCGTCATGGACGGCCCAAAGAATGTCATGCAGCTGCGTATCTGGCCCGCCCAGGACGAAAATCCCATTTTCTGTCATGATTTTTGTCATAGAAGTAGGATCCCACCGGGTTTTGTCACAATTATCGTCATAGAAGTGTCATATGTATGACAGAAAAAAAAATCTTTTGGCCCAAAATGTCACGGATGTGTCTTTTTTTTGTAGTGTAAGGTGACATCTTCAGGTTGGTCTGAAAACTATTGTTGTAGGAGAACTCGGCATACGGCAGGCAATCTTCCCACTTGGGTCCTTGGGCCGAAGCACATGCTCGGAGCATATCTTTGAGTATCTGATTTACTCGCTCAGTCTGCCCGTCTGTCTAAGGATGATAGGCGGTGCTGTATTTTAGGGTAGTTCCCAAGGCTTGATGAAGATGTGACCAAAATGCTGAGGTAAAGAGAGAGCCTCGGTCTAAGGTAATTGTTCTTGGCACTCCATGCAAACTGACGATTATGGACACATATAACTGTGCGAGTTGGTCGGCTTGATAGGTGGTCCAGATGGGAATGAAGTGAGCTACCTTTGTTAGGGTGTCCACTACGACCCATACTGCATCATTGCCTCGGTGAGTCCTTGGTAGGCATGTGATGAAATCCATGCAGACGCCATCCCATTTCCATTGCGAGACGGGTAGTGGTTGGAGGAGTCCGGCGGGCTTTTGGTGTTCCGCCTTCACTTTGTTGCATATATCACAGCAAGCGACAAAATATGCGATATCTTTCTTCATTCCATCCCACCAAAATACCTGACGGGGATCTTCATATATTTTGGTACCTCCTGGGTGAATTGAATACGAAGACTCATGTGCTTCTGCCAAGATCTTCTTTCTCAGGTCTGCTTGCTCAGGTACGCAAATCCGTCCTTGAAACCATAGCATACCTTGTTGATCCTTAGAGAAATCTTGAGTCTTTCCGTTTTGCATACGCTTGTCATGGGCTTGTAGCGATACGTCATCTGTATGGGACATGTGAATCTCAACCTCAAGGGTAGCAACAACTTCCAATATACTAGCGAGACTGGCATCAACTATCACCAAACTGAGCTGAGCGATCTCGTCTTGGAGTTCAGACTGGCAGGCTTGCGGCTGAGGGCATTGGCAACCATGTTGGCTTTACCCAGATGATAATTTATCCTGAGGTCATAATCCTTGACCAACTTGAGCCATCTTCATTGTCGAAGGTTTAAGTCTGGTTGAGTGAATATATATTTGAGACTCTTGTGGTCGGTGAATATTTGGCACTTTTTTCCAATGAGATAGTGTCTCCAAATTTTCAAAGCATGCACAACAGCGGCCAACTCCAAATCATGCATTGGATAGTTCCCTTCATGAGGCCGTAACTATCGAGATGTGTAGGTCACAACCTTGCCATCTTGCATGAGTACACATCCAAGGCCCTTCCTGGATGTGTAGCAGTATACATCAAAGTTGCGGTAGATGTCTGGAAGAGTCAATACCGGTGTTGTGGTCAGTATGGTTTTTAGCTCGTTGAAGCTCCTTTCGTAGTCCTCAGTCCAATCAAACTTCTTATCCTTCTTGAGGAGCTCTGCCATTGGCTTGGAAATCTTAGAGAATCCCTCGATAAAGCGGCGGTAGTATCCAGCTAATCCAAGGAAACTCTGGATCTCTGATACTATCGTGGGTGCGGTCCAATCAAGCACGTCTTTCACCTTACCTGGATCCACGGCTATCCCTTCTGCTGAAAGAACATGCCCTAAACATCCAACTTGCTTGAGACAAAACTCACATTTGCTAAACTTCACATGTAGCTGATGGTCACGGAGCCTCTGTAAAACTGCTCTGAGGTGTTCCTTGTGCTCTTCCTCACTCTTTGAGTAAATGAGGATGTCGTCAATGAATACCACCACAAACTTATCCAAGAAATCCATAAATACATTATTCATCATATGCATGAAAAAGGCAGGGGCATTGGTGAGACCGAAAGACATGACTGTATATTCATAAAGACCGTATCGAGTAGTGAACGCGGTCTTGAGAATATCTTCCTTCTTGATCTTGAGCTGGTGATATCCGGTCCTCAAATCAATCTTGGAGAATACTTTTGCCCCACTAAGTTGATCAAACAAGTCATCAATCCTTGGCAATGGATATTTGTTCTTGATAGTAACATCATTCAGCTAACCGTAATCTACACACATTCGAAGACTGTCGTCCTTCTTATCCACAAATATTGAAGGTGATCCCCATGGTGAAGACCTCGGACGGATGTATCCTTTCTACAGAATCTCATCAAGTTGTTTCTTTAATTCCACTAATTTTGATGAAGGCATCCAATAATACTTCTTGTATAACGGTGTAGTTCCAGCCACTAGATCAATTGCAAACTCAAGTTCCCTGTCTAGCGGCATGCCTGGTAATTCCTCAAGAAATACATCTGGAAACTCACTGACCATAAGAATTAATTCCAATTCTCCAGCCACAGCAGTGAAAACCATTTCTTTCTTGGGTATGCTCCTCCGGGCATAGAACTTTATGGTTCGACCTTCCTGGCTTGTCAAAGTGACTTCTCTGGTCGCACAGTTGATGCGTACTTGATATTGGGTTAACCGATTCATTCCCAAAATGATGTCCAATTTGACATACTCGATGACTATCAAGGATGTTGGAAATCTGACTTCTTTGGTATCAATTTCCAAATTACGGCAGACCAGATTGCTTCTGAGCACGGATCCCGGGGGTTGTACCATCATACTTTTTCCCAAAATCGAGCAAGGAAATTTGTTTTGGGTAGCAAAACTCCGCGAAATAAAAAGAGTGGGAAGCCCTAGAGTCAAATTAAAGTATTGCAGGTATGCTATTAACAGGAAACATACCAATGACGACTTCCGGGTCCTCTTCGGCTTCATCGGCGGAGAGGTGGTGAATTTGCCCTTGGATGGTCCTCTGGGCTGAATAGGGCTCCAGATGATTGACTTGTGGCCTGAATGGAGCAGTTGGCTCGCCGTTCTTGGGGCACTGTCTGGCATAATGTCTGGTTTGTCCACAATTGAAGCAGGAATTATTGCGCTGACATTCTTTGCGCACCGGGCTGGTCACGACATTCTTGACTTGGGTAGTGGTCTTGTTAACATTCTGCTGCCAATTAGGTTTGTACTCAACCTGAGTCTGCTGCCAAGTACGAGCCTTTTGCACTGGCTGCCCATCGTTCTTAGGCTCAAATTTGCACTTGTGATCATTATTAGCGGGCCTGATGTCGTGCACGAGCTTGTGTTCCCTTTCTATGATGAGAGCTTTGTTTACCAGAGTTTGGAAATCCGGGAAATCAAACATACTGAGAGTGCATCTGAGGTGTTGGTTCAATCCTCCAAGAAATTTGTCGACCTTCCTTTCTTCTGTGGCCACATCATAAAGAGAATAACGGGCCAAATGGTTGAACTTGTGCAGGTACTCACTTACTGACATGCTTCCTTGTGTGAGAGCGATGAATTCGCGCTGCTTGACTTTCATAATCCCGGGTGGAGTATGGTACTTACGGAAATGGTCCTTGAATTTAGTCCAAGTGATTTCTTCCTCCGCAGGCCACATAGCCTTAGTGTTATCCCACCATATAGCGGCAGCTCCTTCAAGATAATGCCTAGCGAATGGAACCTTGTTAGCTTCTTCAGTGCAAGAAATCTCAAGCTTTTTCTCAATAGTCCTTAACCAATCATCGGCTTCCAAAGGATCGATAAATTGACTGAACTGGGAGGCTTGGTCCTCTGAAAATTTGACAGCTTGGAGTGATGACCATTCTGATTTCAATTCTGCCCAACCATAGCTTGCACACTTTTCAACAGCTCGATCAGATCATTGTTCCTTCTTTCTTGAAACATGCGCACAATTTTCTCACTGGAGGGTGGATGTGGCAGTGGAGGCCGTGGTGGCTGAAATGGCTCGGGGGAATGTCCCGCTTATCTTGCTGAGTGCCGAACAGGGACATCCTCACAATCGTGGCTATTGCTGCCTCCCTGTGCCATCCTATTATTTGTTTTGCCAATATAAAGCAACCGAGATGAGAAATATCCGAAAATGGGAAGGAAAGCCAGCGACAAACCCAGAAGAAAACAACAAAAAAGAAATCAAGGCGAATAAATAAAAAGTTCCAACATAATTATACATAGACTCATACATGCAAGATAAACATCATGACGGGTTTGACTACCCCCATACATGAAACTAAGCATCATGACACAAATGACTACATCCGCACATCAACCTCATGACGACTTCGGTACTCTAACAATCTATTGTTCAGCTGGCGTTGCGGCGGACTCCTCTCCTGAGCCGGACTCAGATCCTGAGCTGATGGTGCTGCCTCGAGGACTCTCCCTCAGGGGCAAGTGCGGGACGATACCTAAGCATAGGGGCTGCAGGAGTAGCAACAAGGGAAGCCCACGCAGTAGGGGCACTACGAGGGGTCACCGCCAAAGGGTTTGTGGTACCATGAGTGGTCACCGAAGTAACCGGAGTAACAGAGGCTGGAGGAACAAACGGAGTGAAACCGATAGTGGGTGGAGGGTTCCTATTCCGAGCAGCAGCAAGGGCTACACGGGCTCGGGCCAGCTCTTGGGCTAACTCATAGATCAAGAGATAACTAGCAGTGATATAGCGAGAAAGGTGGCTAGCAGGACGATCGCACGCCGGATCAATAAAAGGGAAGTGGCTACGCCCGTTCTCATGCACAGACGGGTAGAAATAGAAACCTAGGTGGGTCTGCATGCAAACCTCGGTGTAGCGCAAGTCTATAAGGGCCTCGATCGCAGCAAACTGGATGACCTGGGATGGTGTGGAAGCAAAACCACCCTTAAAAGAATGGATGTAAGCGCCGGAAGGAGAACTGTGGTGTAAGGTGATCTCCGCATAATACTCGGATAGTGAGCCGGCCAGATGCTCCCGATACACCTGATACACTGGATTAGCACCCTCTGGGTAGATTCGTCGCCACACATTCTGAAGCAGGTGCGGCAATGTGTACGGGGCTGGCTCAGCCTGGTACATGAACGGAACTAGAGCCATCTACACTCACAATCATCAGACGGTTAGTAATAACAACAAATAAAATGCATGCAATGCAACAATCAATTTCTATTACTACCGGCACTCAGACTAAGCTATCTACCATTCATCTAGCACATCGACGATCTAGCATGTCCCACAGTTAGCGCGGCTCTGATACCAAGCGTTGTGGCACCCCGGCTCAAAGCAACCGGTTTACCTTGCATTGCCAGCCCAAAGATCCGGTCTTCTGGCAATACACAACAACTTGGTAGAGAAAACAACGCTTTATTGATGCTAGCGAAAACAAAGGTCTGATATTACATCAAGTAACGAGGCCAAGTGGCACACACGGTGCGGCTGAACAGTATGTACATTATTTAATGAACATGAGTGGGCCTCGATCACGATAACTACACAGCAGCAGAGCGATGACGAAGTGGAACTCCATAGCACAGGGACACCGATGTGGACACGATCTAGATGCGGGAAGCTCTCCGATCTGATACGACTTGCCCGAAATCTGGCATGACACGCTAGGTCAGTAGATTGAATGTACTTGCAAGCTCACAACAAACATAAGCATAATGCCAAACAGTATCATGACAATTAATCAGGTTAATGCAATGCAAATCATACTACTGATGTGGTGAAATCAACTTGTGCATCGAGTCACTCAGACTCTCTTACCAGACGGGTTACCCCATAACCGAACGGTGATCATACCTGGATCACAAATGAAACCAACACTTTGGTTCCCACCACGATCATATGTTGGGGAACGCAGTAATTTCAAAAAAAATCCTACACAGATGCAAGATCTATCTAGGTGATTCATAGCAACGAGAGGGGAGAGTGTTGTCTACGTACCCTTGTAGACCGTAAGCGGAAGCGTTATGACAACACGGTTGATGTAGTCGTACGTCTTCATGATCTGACCGATCATAGTACCGAAAGTATGGCACCTCCGCGATCTGCACACGTTCAGCTCGGTGACGTCCCATGAACTCTCGATCTAGCTGAGTGTCGAGGGAGAGCTTCATCAACACGACAGTGTGATGACGGTGATGATGAAGCTACCGGCACAGGGCTTTGCCTAAGTACTACAACGATATAACCGAGGTGGATTATGGTGGAGGGGGGCACCGCACACGGCTAAGACAATGATCAACATGTGTGCGTCTATGGGGTTCCCCCTCCCTCGTATATAAAGGAGTGGAGGAGGGGGGCCCTCTATGGCGTGCCCTAGGGGAGTCCTACTCCCACCGGGAGTTGGATTCCCCCTTCCAAGTAGTAGGAGTAGGAGAGAAGGAAGGGGAGGAGAGAGGGAAGGAAAGGGGGGCCGGCCCCCACCCAATTCGGGTTGGGGAAAATATTTGTTCTTTTGGGGCTGGCACCTCAAACAAGCATAAAAATAAAGGGAAGCGAAACCTTTGTGAAGCCATTGAAAAAACCGGAAGGTAAGAAAAATCTTGATTTCTCCTCCATGGCGCCTCCCACCCCCTCCACCTCCTCCACCACCCCATCTCCGGCGCCCTTCTCCATCTTCGGCGACCATGATCTCAAGGTTGGCATCATGGAAGGTCTACTCCACTGGGACTTCAACCCCGGCCTCAAGGTCGAGGACCAGGTTCATAGGAGATTCAAATCCACGGTCCATTTCTCTCTCCCATCTACATCCAAGGAATTTTTCTTGGTGGTCACCTTCTCCTCTGCCTCCTTTCCCCTATCTTGTGCTTCAGTTGGTTTGGCTTTGCAATGTTGCATTGGAGGTCTTGCTTCTGGTTTTCACGTGACACAAATTGGAGCAAAGAATTTTTGGTTCTTCGTGGCTTCAAATAAGGTGGGCCATTTCATCTATGCCCTACGGAATAGAGTCTGGCCGGATTTTGTTTGTCATTCTGGTTTATTCAAACAGGCATGGACTGCACCTGCTGATGGATCTGTGGGTTGGTGCTCGCCGCATGAAATCTCTGAGTTATGGGCAAGAACTCCCAGAGCAGTTTGTTCTAACCTTGGATTTCTTGAGACCAGTGCTACTAAAGATAATTCATCCAACCGTGAGTTGGCAAAATTTGGTTTCTCCAAACACATCTCTGCTAATCTAATGAGCTCATTTGAAGAAGTTTCTACCCACAGAGTTGAGGATCTTGATATTTCTTGCTTCGACGAGATTCTGAGCAACACAATTATTCAGTTTGGTAGTTTGGTAATTCCTTGTTCTTCGGTTAGCCATAATGTTCTTGCCTAAAAAATATTTTGGAAAGAAACACCGTGAGCACAATTGGCGCAACATACAAATCTCCGTTTTGGAGCATATCTTGGATTTTCGTCAGGCTTCGTATGACGAGGCAACTATCCAAAAATATTATGATTTAAACGACTTGCCATCTTCGGAGATCATTCATGATATTCTGGGCTGCTGTTTTCATTGTGGTGCAACTGACCATAGGTCAGTAGATTGCAAGGCCAAGCTCTGTGATTCGTGCAACACCTTTGAGCGGGCGTGTTTCTGTGGTAAACAGCCCATCGGCCAATCTCTACGACCCTGTAGCATATGCAATAGTCAGTCGCATCAAAAGGTTTTCTTCCCCGGTCTTTTAAGATGCCCAAAATGCAAACTTCTGGGCCATGAACCGCAACATTGTTTGGCCAAAAATGTGTTTCGTCTTACCTGGCGTAGAAAGAAGTTGGAACGGCAGGCCACCACTACCACAAATCCTCTGCCTCTTCCTAGGAAGCGGGTGCGTCAACGGAATCCTGTAGCGAGCAAACCTCAAACTGTCCAATCTCTGTGCTTAGGTGTCATCCCTGGATCAGTAATGCTGACACCACACTGTACTTGAAGGATTTATAACAGAGTAGCAATCACACACTTATTACATCGAGTGTCTCAAAAGATAACTTATTACAATAAATATGGCTTAAGGCCATCTAATAACGATAACATCGGAAGGCTTGGAAGATAAGTGAGTCCATCAACTCCAACGGCATCACTGAGTATAGAACCACGACCTAAAAGCACCGTAATCGTCGTCTGAAAAGTCTGCAACATGAATGTTGCAGCCCGAAACGGGTCAGCACATGGAATATGCTGGCAGAGTAACACATAGAGAGTAATGGAAAGAAATAGGCTAATCTATATGCATATTTGGCTGGTGGAAAGCTCTATGGTTACAGTTTTGCGTAAAGCCAATTTTTCCCTACAGCAAAGTAATAAATTTTATTTAACTATCATGGTAGTTGTTAAACATTGAGAATGGTTGACAGCATTCTCAATCCCAATTAAGCATCATCATTAAACAAAACCCAACAAAATTAATTTTAGAGTAACATGTTGAGATTCACACGATAATCCAGGTACTAGATACTCAAGATGTCCATAACCGGGTACACGGCTAATCATGATTAGTTTATACACTCTGCAAAGGTTTGCACACTTTTCCCCGCAAGACTCGATCTCCTCCGTTGGGATTCTCGCACTACATGGTGTTTGAGAAACGGATGACCGAGACATAGTCTTTCAGAAGCGCTAGCACCTTACGATCGGGTAGACCGTTACACCTACTTTTCCCTACATCTGCTAGTCTACCACTGTAAGAGTTCGCACAACTTAATCAACTATGCTAGAGCCCATAATAGCTTGTGGCTGCACACGGAAGTTTCTAGCATGAATAATCTCATGATCCCTTTGAGCCTGGGTGGCGGTCCATAACGAAAAATAGGCAATCGCTGGAATACCCAGGTGCCTCAATCCACCCAGATGTGTATTTAAGTTGCCACCTTAGATAAACCATTAATTAACAATCTCACATCTGTCATGGATACACTCACCCAATCCACGTCTACTAGCATAGCATGGCATAATAAGCAAACGTAGAAGTAACTCCCAAAGGTTTGATAATAACAGGTAATAGGTACTACCTCAACTACTTCCCAAACCCACAATTTAATTAGATCCTAATCATACAATGTGTGAGGATTGATCTAATGTAATAAAACTGGGTAGTGGGAAAACATGATCAAAGTGTTACTTGCCTTGCTGATGATCTGGGAAACCTAGCGATTCGAAGTAGCAAGCGGCGCACTCCGGGTACTCTATCGCAAACAAACAAGCATACAATAAGTACTCAACTAATGCACAGGTAAACTCAAATAAGATATCTAACCAGAAAGTTCAACTTAAGAACTCCGGTTGGCAAAAAGAATCAAATCGAACGAAACAACGAAAGACAAACGGCGAAAGAAACAGGCTTCATTTACTATTCTGGATCTAGGGCAATTTTTACAGTGGCAAAAACTTGTTTGAGTTGGTTAAATGGAAAGAGTGTTTTGAGACGAAACTCCAGGTGCTTGAATCGCCTGATTCCGATAAATGAGCGAAAAGTTAGACTAAAACGAAAATCGGACCAGGAATCGCGATCAGAAAATTCGCGGATTTAATCCAAGAAACAGAAAATCGACGAACGTTCGTTAAAACGAACGAACGGACGAACGCTTGCTAATTAAATAAACTGGAAAAACCGATCTATTTAAAAAAACCGAATCTAAAAAAACCAAACAAAACCGTCGGAAAACCGATCGGTTTTCTAAAAAAACCGACGGCGAAAACTACCTCCGGCGGCGGCGGATCCTGCGGGGCGGCGGCGAGGCGGCGGGGCGGCGTGGGGCCGCGATGGGGCCTAGGCTTAGGGTTTCGGAGTGGGGCATGGCTTGGGCGGGCCTCGGGGCCTCGGGCGCTATTTGAAGGCCGGCCGGGCGAGGTGTCCTAATCGGACACGGCCCAGTTAGGTCGGTTCGTTTTTTAAAATAATTACGCTTGAAAAAAACAAAAGAAATACTAAATAGACTCCAAAAATCCCAAAATAAATTTTCCCCGACTTATATAATCAAGCCGCACAAGATGAACATTTATTTGGAGCCTAAATGCAATTTTGAAAAACGCGCATTTTTCCCTAATACAAATAAAATAGCAAATAAAACCAAAAAAATCTTATTTGATTTTTTCATTAAATCCTCAATATTTCTTTATTTTGGAAAGTCATTTTATTCCCTCTCTCATATTTCTGTAATAGAAATAATTGGAGATAAAATAAATAAAATCAAATGATCCTGTTTTTCATAATTTGAGAAAACTCAAATAAGAAAATAACGAAATCCCCAACTCTCTCCAAGGGTCCTTGAGTTGCGTAGAATTTCTAGGATCAACCAGAATGCAACAAAATATGATATGCAAATGATGATCTAGTGTATAACATTCCAAATTGAAAATTTGGGATGTTACAGATCCCCACCTACCAAAAATTAACAAGATTTGGCGACCCAAAAAGAAAGTACCAGATATTGGGCCCATCCCCTCCTCGGCTATTTGCATGACGATTATGCTCCAAACCATACACCAGCTACCTATTCTGCCACCCCAGCCGGCCAACGAGCAGCAACGAAAACCCCCATCCGGCAAGACACCACCATCGACAGCAGATCCTCGAGGCGCCAAGCCAGCTACGGCCATGGCTAACTTCCCGGTCCGCCCATTCCTGTTCGTGCCGATGGGAGCTCAGATCGGGCGAGGACCTGACCATCGGTTGGCGCGCAACATGATAGTGGTGGATGACCCGTCGCTCAGCCATGAAAGGTATGCCATTGTCACCGCCACACCTCCAGTGCCCGATCATCAGAAGCAGTTAGTTCTGAATGAGTGATAACCCACAAGTATAGGGGATTGCAACAGTTTCCGAGGGTATAGTATTCAACCCAAATTTATTGATTCGACACAAGGGGAGCCAAAGAATATTCTCAAGTATTAGCAGCTGAGTTGTCAATTCAACCACACCTGGAAACTTAATATCTGGAGCAAAGTGTTTAGTAGCAAAGTAATATGATAGTAGTGGTAATGGTAGCAAAAGGTAACAGTAGTAAAAGTAGTGTTTTTGGTATTTTGTAGTGATTGTAACAATAGCAACGGAAAAGTAAATAAGCGAAGAACAATATATGGAAAGCTCGTAGGCAATGGATCGGTGATAGAGAATTATGCCGGATGCAGTTCATCATGTAACAGTCATAACCTAGGGTGACACAGAACTAGCTCCAGTTCATCAATGTAATGTAGGCATGTATTCCGAATATAGTCATACGTGCTTATGGAAAAGAACTTGCATGACATCTTTTGTCCTACCCTCCCATGGCAGCGGGGTCCTTACGGAAACTAAGGGATATTAAGGCCTCCTTTTAATAGAGTACCAGAACAAAGCATTAACACATAGTGAATACATGAACTCCTCAAACTACGGTCATCACCGGTAAGTATCCCGATTATTGTCACTCGGGGTTAACGGATCATAACACATAATAGGTGACTATAGACTTGCAAGATGGGATCAAGAACTCTCATATATTGATGAAAACATAATAGGTTCAGATCTGAAATCATGGCACTCGGGCCCTAGTGACAAGCATTAAGCATAGCAAAGTCATAGCAACATCAATCTCAGAACATAGTGGATACTAGGGAGCAAACCCTAACAAAACTAACTCAATTACATGATAGATCCCATCCAACCCATCACCGTCCAGCAAGCCTACGATGGAATTACTCACGCACGACGGTGAGCATCATGAAATTGGTGATGGAAGATGGTTGATGATGACGATGGCGACGGATTCCCCTCTCCGGAGCCCCGAACGGACTCTAGATCAGCCGTCCCAAGAGGTTTTAGGGCTTGGCGGTGGCTCCGTATCATAAAACGCGATGAATTCTTCTCCCTGATTTTTTTCTCCCCGAAACACAATATATAGAGTTGGAGTTGGAGTCGGAGAGGCACCAGGGGGCCCACGAGGTAGGGGGCGCGTCCCCACCCTCGTGGACAGGTGGTGGGCCCCTTGGCCTTCATCTCTTGCAGGTATTTTTTATATTTTCCAAAAAGTTGCTCCGTGAAATTTCAGGTCATTCCGAGAACGTTTGTTTCTGCACATAAATAACACCATGGTAATTCTACTGAAAACAGCGTCAGTCTGGGTTAGTTCCATTCAAATCATACAAGTTAGAGTCCAAAACAAGGGCAAAAGTGTTTGGGAAAGTAGATACGACGGAGACGTATCAACTCCCCCAAGCTTAAACCTTTGCTTGTCCTCAAGCAATTCCGTTGATAAACTGAAAGTGATAAAGAAAAACTTTTAGAAACTCTATTTGCTCTTGTTGTTGTAAATATGTAAAGCCAGCATTAAAGTTATCAGCAAAGATTATAACTAACCACATTCACAATAACGCTTAGGTCTCAAGTTTACTCATATCAATTGCATAATCAACTAGCGAGCAATAATAATAAATCTCGGATGACAACACTTTCTCAAAACAATCATAATATGATATAACAAGATGGTATCTTGCTAGCCCTTTCTGAGACCGCAAAACATAAATGCAGAGCACCTTTAAAGACCAAGGACCGATTAGACATTGTAATTCATGGTAAAAGAGATCTAGTCAAGTCATACTCCATGTAAAATTAAAATAATGAATGCAAATTACAACAGTGATCTCCAACTGGTGCTTTTTAACAAGAAGATGATGACTCAACATGAAAGTAAATAGATAGGCCCTTCGCAGAGGGAAGCAGGGATTTGTAGAGGTGCCAGAGCTTGGTTTTGAAACAGAGGTGAATAATATTTTGAGTGGTATGCTTTCATTGTCAACATAACAACCGAGAGATGGCAATATCTTCCATGCTACAGACATTATACGCTGTTCCCAAACAGAATGGTAAAGTTTATACTCCCCCTTCCACCAACAAGCATCAATCCATGGCTTGCTCGAAACAATGAGTGCCTCCAACTAACATAGTCCCAGGGGGAGTTTTGTTTGCAATTATTTTGATTTATTTTGCATAAAGCATGGGACTAGGCATCCCAGTGACCAGCCATTTATCTCGTGAGTGAGGAGCGGAGTCCAATCCTCTTGAGAATAAACCGCCTAACATGGAAGATACAGACAGCCCTAGTTGATACATGAGCTATTCGAGCATACAAAACGGGATATTTATTTGAAGGTTTAGAGTTTGGCACATACAAATTTACTTGGAATGGCAGGTAGATACCGTATATAGGTAGGTATGGTGGACTCATTTGGAATAACTTTGGGGTTTATGGAGTTGGATGCACAAGCAGTATTCCCGCTTAGTACAGGTGAAGGCTAGCAAAGGACTAGGAAGCGACCAGCTAGAGAGCGACAACAGTCATGAACATGCATTAAAATTAATCAACACCGAATGCAAGCATGAGTAGGATATAATCCACCATGAACATAAATATCGTGAAGGCTATGTTGATTTTGTTTCAACTACATGCATGAACATGCGCCAAGTCAAGTCACTTAAATCATTCAGAGGAGGATACCACCCTATCATACCACATCATAACCATCTAAATAGCATGTTGGCACGCAAGGTAAACCATTATGACTCATAGCTAATCAAGCATGACACAAGGAACTATGATCTCTAGTTGTCATTGCAAACATGTTCATTCATAATAGGCTGAATCGGGAACGATGAACTAATCATATTTACAAAAACAAAAGAGGTCGAGTTCATACCAACTTTTCTCATCTCAGTCAGTCCATCATATATCGTCATAATTGCCTTTCACTTGCACGACCGAACGATGTGAATAATAATAATAGTGCGCGTGCATTGGACTAAGCTGGAATCTGGAAGCATTCAATAAACCGGAGAAGACAAGGCAATATGGGCTCTTTTGTCAGATCAACAATAATGCATATAAGAGCCACTTCAACAATTTAATTTATGGTCTTCTCCTATCGACCCCCAAAGAAAAGAAAATAAATAAAACTATTTACACGGGAAAGCTCCCAACAAGTAAAAGAAGAACAGGAAATCTTTTTGGGTTTTCTTTTTAATTACTACTACAAGCATGGAAATTAAACTAACTAAAAAGCTACAACTAAATTTTTTGGTTTTTCTTAAGGTTTATTAAACACACAAGAAGAAAGCTTAAAATGGAAAATAAACTAGCATGGATGATACAATGAAAAAGTATGAGCACCGACATCTAGCAATGAGTGTGTGAACATAAATGTAATGTCAATGGGAAATACGTACTCCCCCAAGCTTAGGCTTTTGGCCTAAGTTGGTATATGGCCAGCGGATATCCATAATAGTAGCTGGGGTCGTACTGAGAAGAAGAAGAAGACTCCGATTGCCACTGGCTGACAATCATCTCCAGATCCCACTGGTAATTAGACTGTCGTGAAGGATCAACTTGTGGTTCCGGCTCTGGCTCCATGGCTGGTGCAGGGTTCCGGTAGGCGTGAATAGCCTTTAACGGAACAAGGTACTGGCCTGCAGATAAATCAAACAAAGAAGGAGCAGGCAAGGTAGTAGTCTCAGGATGATGTTTATCAAAGAACAATTTATATTTAAGCTCTCCTTCCCTATTCTTAACAACAAAATCATGTGCCACCATACTTTTATAATCTAAATAAACACGAGGCAATACTTTTTCTTCCTTCTCATAATGCCTAATAGGTATGTTAAAATGTGCAGCTAGGCGTGAAGCATAGGTGACTCCAAAGATGGGGCCCTTGGTACGGTTCAGACTTAACCGTTTAGCAATAATGCCACCCATACTAACAGAGTTATCACTGTATAAGCCCTGGAGCAAAATAATAATATCAGGGATACTAAGGTTTCCATAGTTTCCGCGACCAATTAAACAACGACTAGCAAATAATGCAAAATAGCATAAAACAGGGAAATGTATGCTAGTGATTCGTGCATCGGAAACCTTCCTTGTTTCCCCTACAGTGATAGTATCAATAAACCCGTCCACATCCTCGCGATGTGGTTCTTCTATCTTGCCCTCGAAAGGGACCAAACAAACCCGACAAAAATCATAAAGTGACATCTCCTTATGCTCATCATATAAATAAAACTCCAACGTAGGTGGTGAGCTCCTAGAATGGAAATGAAAGTTTTGCACAAAGATATTTGTGAGTAAGAGATACTGATTGCATTGGTCATGGAGGAAAGCGGTGTGATGTCTACTACACAACCTTCTTCTTGTAGACGTTGTTGGGCCTCCAAGTGCAGAGGTTTGTAGGACAGTAGAAAATTTCCCTCAAGTGGACGACCTAAGGTTTATCAATCCGTAGGAGGCGTAGGATGAAGATGGTCTCTCTCAAGCAACCCTGCAACCAAATAACAAAGAGTCTCTTGTGTCCCCAACACGCCCAATACAATGGTAAATTGTATATGTGCACTAGTTCGGCGAAGAGATGGTGATACAAGTGGTATATGGATGGTAGATAAAGGTATTTGTAATCTGAAAATATAAAAACAGCAAGGTAGCAAGTGATAAAAGTGAGCGTAAACGGTATTGCAATGCTAGGAAACAAGGCCTAGGGTTCATACTTTCACTAGTGTAAGTTCCCTCAACAATACTAACATAATTGGATCACATAACTATCCCTCAACATGCAACAAAGAGTCACTCCAAAGTCACTAATAGCGGAGAACGAACGAAGAGATTATGGTAGGGTACGAAACCACCTCAAAGTTATTCTTTCCAATCAATCCGGTGGGCTATTCCTATAAGTGTCACAAACAGCCCTAGAGTTCGTACTAGAATAACACCTTAAGACACAAATCAACCAAAACCCTAATGTCACCTAGATACTCCAATGTCACCTCAAGTATCCGTGGGTATGATTATACGATATGCATCACACAATCTCAGATTCATCTATTCAACCAACACAAAGGACCTCAAAGAGTGCCCCAAAGTTCTACCGGGGAATCACGACGAGAACGTGTGCCAACCCCTATGCATAAGTTCATGGGAGGAACCCGCAAGTTGATCACCAAAACATACATCAAGTGAATCACGTGATATCCCATTGTCACCACAGATATCCCCAGCAAGACATACATCAAGTGTTCTCAAATCTTTAAAGACTCAATCCGATAAGATTACTTCAAAGGGGAAACTCGATTCATTACAAGAGAGAAGAGGGGGAGGAGAAACATAAGATCCAACTATAATAGCAAAGCTCGCGATACATCAAGATCGTGCCAAATCAAGAACACGAGAGAGAGAGAGATCAAACACATAGCTACTGGTACATACCTTCAACCCCGAGGGAGAACTACTCCCTCCTCGTCATGGAGAGCACCGGGATGATGAAGATGGCCACCAGAGAGGGATTGCCCCCTCCGGCAGGGT
Source organism: Triticum monococcum (assembly GCA_034509565.1). Taxonomy (NCBI): domain Eukaryota; kingdom Viridiplantae; phylum Streptophyta; class Magnoliopsida; order Poales; family Poaceae; genus Triticum; species Triticum monococcum. Next base: position 150,826,378 of record CM067843.1, on the reverse strand, counting down.
GCCCGAATGGGTCTAGATTGGCTTTCGGTGGCTACGGAGGCTTCTGGCGGCGGAACACCCAGTCTATTCTCCGTTCTGGAAGTTTTACGATACGTAGGTATATATGGGTGCAGGGGGTACGTCGGAGGAGCTACGGGGGCCCCACAAGGCAGGGGGCGCGCCCCCACCCTCGTGAGCACCTCTCGTATCTCCTAACGTGGAGTCCAAGTCTATCCAGTGGCTTTCGTTCCAAAAATAACTTCTCTAGTTGATTTCGTTCCGTTTCGACCCTGTTTGATATTCCTTTTCTTCGAGACACTGAAATAGGCATAAAACAACAAATCTGGGCTGGGCCTCCGGTTAATAGGTTAGTCCCAAAAATAATATAAAAGTGGAAATAAAGCCCAATATTGCCTAAAACAGTAGATAATATGGCATGGAGCAATCAAAAATGATAGATACGTTGGAGACGTATCAAGCATCCCCAAGCTTAATTCCTGCTCGTCCTTGAGTAGGTAAATGATAAAAAGATAATTTTTGATGTGGAAGGCTAGTTGGCATAATTTCAATGTAATTCTTCTTAATTGTGGTATGAATATTCAGATCCGAAAGATTCAAGACAAAAGTTCACGTTGACATAAAAATAATAATACTTCAAGCATACTAACAAAGCAATTATGTCTTCTCAAAATATCATGGCCAAAGAAAGTTATCCCTGCAAAATCATATAGTCTAGCTATGCTCCATCTTCACCACACAACATATTTAAATCATGCACAACCCCGATGACAAGCCAAGCAATTGTTTCATACTTTTGATGTTCTCAAACTTTTTCAATCTTCATGCAATACATGAGCGTGAGCCATGGTCATAACACTATAGGTGGACTAGAATGGTGGTTGTGGAGAAGACAAAAAGGGAGAAGATAGTCTCACATCAACTAGGCGTATCAACGGGCTATGGAGATGTCCATCAATAGATATCAATGTGAGTGAGTAGGGATTGCCATGCAACGGATGCACTAGAGCTATAAGTGTATGAAAGCTCAAAAAGAAACTAAGTGGGTGTGCATCCAACTTGCTTGCTCACGAAGACCTAGGGCATTTTGAGGAAGCCCATCATTGGAATATACAAGCCAAGTTCTATAATGAAAGATTCCCACTAGTATATGAAAGTGACAACATAGGATACTCTCTATCATGAAGATCATGGTGCTACTTTGAAGCACAAGTGTGGTAAAAGGATAGTAGCATTGCCCCTTCTCTCTTTTTCTCTCATTTTTTTATTTTTTTTATTTGGGCCTTCTCCTTTTTTACGGCCTCTTTTCTCTTTTTTTATTTGGGCTTCTTTGGCCTCTTTTATTTATTTATTTTCATCCAGAGTCTCATCCCGACTTGTGGAGGAATCATAGTCTCCATCATCCTTTCTTCACTGGGACAATGCTCTAATAATGATGATCATTACACTTTAATTTACTTACAACTCAAGAATTACAACTCGATACTTAGAACAAGATATGACTCTATATGAATGCCTCCGGCGGTGTACCGGGATGTGCAATGATGCATGAGTGGCATGTATGAAAGAATTATGAACGGTGGCTTTGCTACAAATACGATGTCAACTACATGATCATGCAAAGCAATATGACAATGATGAAGCATGTCATAATAAACGGAACAGTGGAAAGTTGCATGGCAATATATCTCAGAATGGCTATGGAAATGCCATAATAGGTAGGTATGGTGGCTATTTTGAGGAAGGTATGTGGTGGGTTTATGGTACCGGCGAAAGTTGTGCAGTACTAGAGAGGCTAGCAACGGTGGAAGGGTGAGAGTGCGAATAATCCATGGACTCAACATTAGTCATAAAGAACTCACATACTTATTGCAAAAATCTATTAGTTATCTAAACAAAGTACTACGCGCATGCTCCTAGGGGGATAGATTGGTAGGAAAAGACCATCGCTCGTCCCCGACCGCCACTCATAAGGAGGACAATCAATAAATAAATCATGCTCCGACTTCATCACATAACGGTTCACCATATGTGCATGCTATGAGAGTCACAAACTTCAACACAAGTATTTCTCAAATTCACAACTACTCAACTAGCATGACTCTAATATCACCATCTCCATATCTCAAAACAATCATCAAGCATCAAACTTCTCTTAGTATTCTACACACTCATAAGAGAATTTTATTATTCTTGAATACCTAGCATATTAGGATTTTAAGAAAATTACCATGCTATTTAAGACTCTCAAAATAATCTAAGTGAAGCATGATAGTTCATCTATTTCTATAAAATAAAACCACCACCGTGCTCTAAAAGATATAAGTGAAGCACTAGAGCAAATGACAAACTACAACGAAGGATATAAGTGAAGATCAATGAGTAGTTGAATAATTATGCAACTATGTGAAGACTCTCTAACATTTAATAATTTAAGATCTTGGTATTTTATTCAAACAGCAAGCAAAGCAAAATAAAATGACATCTAAGAATAGCAAACATCATGTGAAGAAGCAAAAACTTAGGATCAACCGGTACTAACCGATAGTTGTTGAAGAATAAAGGTGGGATGCCAACCGGGGCATCCCCAAGCTTAGATTCTTGAGACTTCTTGAAATATTATCTTGGGGTGCCTTGGGCATACCCAAGCTTTAGCTTTTGTGTCTCCTTAATTCCTCTCATATCACGGTCTTCCTAAATCTCAAAAGCTTCATCCACACAAAACTAAACAAGGACTCGTGAGATAAGTTAGTATAAACCATTGCAAAAACCTTATCATACTATACTATAGAAAATCACTAAAATTATTATTCAACATTGCATACTAAATGCCTCTGCATATTTAATAGTCCTATCCTCAAATAGAATCATTAAAGAAGCAAACATAACAGCAATCTGCCTAAACAGGATAGTCTGTAAAGAATGCAGCAACATCCATACTTCCCTAGCTCCAAAAATTATGAAAGAAAATTACCACTGTAGTAAATTTATCAGATCTTAATATGCAAAAGGTTTCAGCATTTTATTATATTCTGACTTTTCTAGGGAATTATTGCAACAGCGGTGAACTTTCTGTTTTCAAACAGCAACATGTATACTTGTAACATAGGCATAGTAAAGGCTATCAATGCCACTTTTATTGAAATAAAAGATGCAAAACATTTTTCTAAATAACAGCAAGCAAGTCCTAACAAAATAAATTGACGCTCCAAGCAAAACACATATCATGTGGTAAATAAAAATATAGCTCCAAGTAAAGTTACCGATGAACGAAGACGAAAGAGGGGATGCCTTCCGGGGCATCCCCAAGCTTAGGCTCTTGGTTGTCCTTGAATATTACCTTGGGGTGCCTTGGGCATCCCCAAGCTTAGGCTCTTGCCACTCTTTATTCCATAGTCCATCGAATCCTTACCCAAAACTTGAAAACTTCACAACACAAAACTTAAAGTAGAAAACTCGTAAGCTCCGTTAGTATAAGAAAATAAAACACCACTTCAAGGTATTGTAATGAACTCATTCTTTATTTATATTGGTGTTAAACCTACTGTATTCCAACTTCTCTATGGTTTATAAACTATTTTACTAGCCATAGATTCATCAAAATAAGTAAACAACACATGAAAACAGAATCTGTCAAAAACAGAACAGTCTGTAGAAATCTGGATCAAACATATACTTCTGGAACCCCAAAAATTCTAAAATAAATTGCTGGACCTGAGGAATTTATCTTTTAATCATCTGCAAAAATAATTCACTAAATATCGCTCTCCAAATAAAAATGGCAGCAATTCTCGTGAACACTAAAGTTTCTGTTTTTTACAGCATGATCAACAAGACTTTCCCCAAGTCTTCCCAAAGGTTCTACTTGGCACAGACACTAATTAAAAGCATAAAACCACATATAAACAGAGGCTAGATGAATTATTTATTGATAAACAGGAACAAAAAGCAAGGAACTAAAATAAAATTGGGTTGCCTCCCAACAAGCGCTATCGTTTAACGCCCCTAGCTAGGCATGACGATTTCAATGATGCTCACATAAAGGATAAGAATTGTAACATAAAGAGAGCATCATGACGAATATGACTAGCACATTTAAGCCTAACCCACTTTCTATGCATAAGGATTTTGTGAGCAAACAACTTGTGGGAATAAGGATCAACTTGCATGGGAAGGTAAAAATAGCATAACTTCAAAATTTTAGGCACATAGAGAGGAAACTTGATATTATTGCAATTCCTACAAGCATATATTCCTCCATCATAATAATTTTCAGTAGCATCATGAATGAATTCAACAATATAACCATCACATAAAGCATTCTTTTCATGATCTACAAGCATAGAAATTTTATTACTCTCCACATAAGCAAGATTCTTCTCATGAATAATAGTGGGAGCAAACTCAACAAAATAATTATCATGTGAGGCATAATCCAATTGAAAGTTAAAATCATGATGACAATTTTCATGGATATCATTATTCTTTATAGCATACAAGTCATCACAATAATCATCATAGATAGCAACTTTGTTCTCATAATCAATTGGAACCTCTTCCGGAATAGTGGATTCATCACAAAATAAAGTCATGACCTCTCCAAATCCACTTTCATCAATGTAATCATCATAAATAGGAGGCATGCTTTCATCATAATAAATTTGCTCATCATAACTTGGGGGACAAAAAATATCATCTTCATCAAACATAGCTTCCCCAAGCTTGTGGCTTTGCATATCATTAGCATCGTGGATATTCAAGGAATTCATACTAACAACATTGCAATCATGCTCGTCATTAAAATATTTAGTGCCAAACATTTTATAGATTTCTTCTTCTAGCACTTGAGCGCAATTATTCTTTCCATCATACTCACAAAAGATATTTAAAAGGTGAAGCATATGAGACAAACTCAATTCCATTTTTTGTAGTTTTCTTTTATAAACTAAACTAGTGATAAAACAAGAAACTAAAAGACTCGATTGCAAGATCTAAAGATATACCTTCAAGCACTCACCTCCCCGGCAACGGCGCCAGAAAAGAGCTTGATGTCTACTACACAATCTTCTTCTTGTAGACGTTGTTGGGCCTCCAAGTGTAGAGGTTTGTAGGACAGTAGCAAATTTCCCTCAAGTGGATGACCTAAGGTTTATCAATCCGTAGGAGGCGTAGGATGAAGATGGTCTCTCTCAAGCAACCCTGCAACCAAATAACAAAGAGTCTCTTGTGTCCCCAACACACCCAATACAATGGTAAATTGTATAGGTGCACTAGTTTGGCGAAGAGATGGTGATACAAGTGGTATATGGATGGTAGATAAAGGTATTTGTAATCTAAAAATATAAAAACAGCAAGGTAGCAAGTGATAAAAGTGAGCGTAAACGGTATTGCAATGCTAGGAAACAAGGCCTAGGGTTCATACTTTCACTAGTGTAAGTTCGCTCAACAATACTAACATAATTGGATCACATAACTATCCCTCAACATGCAACAAAGAGTCACTCCAAAGTCACTAATAGCGGAGAACGAATGAAGAGATTATGGTAGGGTACGAAACCACCTCAAAGTTATTCTTTCCAATCAATCCGGTGGGCTATTCCTATAAGTGTCACAAACAGCCCTAGAGTTCGTACTAGAATAACACCTTAAGACACAAATCAACCAAAACCCTAATGTCACCTAGATACTTGTGACGCCCTCGATTCAATCATACACGCAAATGTGTACGATCAAGATCAAGGACTCATGGGAAGATATCACAACACAACTCTAGACACAAATTAAAATAATACAAGCTTTATATTACAAGCCAGGGGCCTCGAAGGCTCGAATACATAAGCTCGAATACACAAGAGACAGCGGAAGCAACAATATCTGAGTACAGACATGAGTTAAACAAGATTGCCTTAAGAAGGCTAGCACAAAAGCAACAACGGTGGAAAAGACAAGGCCTCCTGCCTGGGAGCCTCCTAACTACTCCTACTCGTCTGCGGCCCTCACGTAGTAGTAGGCATCCTCCGGGTAGTAGTAGTCATCAGTGGCGTCGTCTGGCTCCTGGGATCCGTCATCTGGTCGCAACAGTCGGGTATGCGGGAAAAGGAAGTAGCAAAGCAACCGTGAGTACTCATCCAAAGTACTCGCAAGACTTACATCAGATCTAAACTAATATGCATCTGTATCAAAGGAATGGGTTGTATCTATGGACTAAAGTGCAGAATGCCAGAAGGGAAGGGAAAAGCCTAGCCTATCGAAGACTAGCATCTTCTGGAAACCACCATCTTGCAGTAACAGGAGGGAGTAGAGTAGCATAAAGTAAAGTAGTAGAAGTGTTATCAACCTCGGCCAGAGATCCTTTCTCGACTCCCTGCGAGAAAGCAATCCCAGAGCCATACTATCCAGTTCTCATCTCCATTTCTCATCACAGTCCATTCTCATTTCAGGTATCCAGTTCTAGTTGTATCGATCGGGATACAACTCCAAGTGTCCGTTACCGTAGGACAGGCTATCCATAGATGTTTTCTTCCCTGCAGGGGTGCACCAACTTACCCACCACGCTCGATTAACTCCGGCCGGACACACTTTCCTGGGTCATGCCCGGCCTCGGCCAAACAATATGCCGCAACCCGACCTAGACTTAATAGAGAGGCCGGCACGCCGGACTAAACTTATGCCCCCAGGGGTCATGGGCCATCTCCCCGGGAACTTTCGCACGTTGCGTACACGGCCGGTGAGCAGACCTGGCTACCTCCTTCAACAAGGCAAGTGCTTACGCAGTCCAACCCGGCGCGCGCCGCTCAGTCGCTGATGTCTATTAAGCTTTGGCTGATGTATATGATGCAGAACACCCATACTATGCCCACGTGATGGTTAGTGCTATCAGGCCAGAGGCCCCTCGGATCAAATATCCAAATCATAGTGGATTAGGAATGTGCGGTAACGAGCAGAGACTCACGATCAATGTGACCCCGTCGCCCCATCTCGAGTACTTGTGGCAAGGGCTAAGAATGCCCGGCCACGCCTTGTAAGTATCTTGCGGGCTCCTTCCAGGTCAACCCGACTCCACATCACTCGCTATTAAGCTCGCGCGGGTACCCCTCAGGGTCGACCCGTCTTCAGTAACATGGTTCAGTGTAAAGTCATAGTAACCATAGTAACTGTGTGTCTAACACCAAAGGGAAAACCCGAGGAATCACCCCCGATGAATTCCACTTGATGTTGTCATCAAGGTGAACGTAAGGGGATCCGCCCTCGAGGTTCACGTTTGATGGGTTGCACGACAGAGCCGTAATGGAAGTGGTTAAGGAGGAAATCACCCTCGATGACCTCGACCGTATAGCTACACTACGGAGATCTCATTAGGAGCGATGTAAGAGGTTCCACCCTCGGCACTAGATGGTAACTCTGCAGGGTCGTACAACTAGGGGGGTGATGTGCGGTGTCGGGGCCTGGATGTCGATCACGTTGATCGAGTCATCGAACATAAGTGAGGCAACTAGGACAAGGTGGGGGTCACTGATGGATCACTAACCAACCTATACTAAACAGTTTAGGATAAGCAGGTAAGGTATAAAAGCAGGTAACAACAACAAGCTATGCATCAGAGTAGGATCATACAGAAAGCAGTAGCAGTTCTAATGCAAGCATGAGAGGGAAAGAAATGGGCGATATCGGAATGCTCAAGGAGGGTTTTCTTGCCTGGTTGCTCAGACAAGGAGGGGTCGTTGGTGACATAGTCAATCACATCGGCATCATCGGTCTCGGGGTCTACCGGAGAGAAGAGGGGGAAGAAACAGTAAATAGAGAGCAAACAATGCATCACAAGGCATAACATGGCAATAAGATGTGCCGGGTGTGACCTAACGCGGTAGGATATGATACCGGCGAAGGGGGGAAAACATCCGGGAAAGTATCCATGGTGTTCCGCGTTTTAGGACAAATGAACCGGAGGGGGAAAGTTGCGTGTTCGCTATGCTAGGGATGCGTGGCGGACGAACGGGCTGCGCATCCAGATTCGTCTCGTCGTTCTGAGCAACTTTCATGTACAAAGTTTTTCCATCCGAGTTACGATTTATTTTATATTAAATTTTAAAAGATTTAAAACATTTTAAGGATTTATTTAATTATTTTAATTCAACATTATCCAGAATAGTGCTTGATGACGTCAGTGTGACATCATCATGACGTTAGCAGTCAACAGGGGTGTTGACTGGGTCGCTGACGTGTGGGTCCCACTGGTCATTGACTTAGTTAACTAAACAAGATTAGTTAATTTAATTAAAGTGATTCGGTTAATTAATTAGGCTTAATTAGATTAATTAACATGATTAATTAGGTTAATTAATTAATTAACTAATTCATATTTATTATGTATTATTTATTTAATTATTATTTCGAATTCCTTTTTTAAAGCGTTCCAGGGCGGTGGGGCTACGCTAGCAGTGACCCATCTGGCCACTGGAGCGGCTATCGGGGCCACGGGAGCGGGCCATCGCCCGGACGGGCACGAGCCAGAGGACGTGCCTGGGTGCCGGCGTAGCGCCAGCGGCAAGCGAGGAGCGAGGCGGGCGTGCGGGGCCAGGTTTGGTCATGGGCGCCGGACATCAGACACCGTAGCGCGCGACAGCGCGGGCGAGTGCAGGCGGGCGCGACAGCCGGAAAGGAGGCCACGGTGCGGGGAGGCGGCGGACGGTGAGCAATGGCGCGGTCAGCGCAGGCGGCGAGCATGGCCACCGGGCGCGTGCGGAACGGTGACCACAGGCAAGACGACGCGTGGGCGCAACGAGCGCGATAGGGGGCGCGTGCGGGGGCGATACCGTGTGCAACGACGGGAGGAAAAGGGGGAGGCGGAGGTCGAGGGCCTCACCAGCGATGGAGGGAAGCAGGGGGTCGCGAGGCTCGGGGCCGGCCGTCGATGGAGAGGCGGGGGCGGGGCAGTCCGGCGCGAGGGTGAGGAGGCGACGGCAAACGGCGTCGAGCGACGGGGGCACCGGCTGCCGTCGGGGCAGAGGCGAGGGTCGTCATAGCGGTTGTCGGGGAGGCAGGGTCAGGGGCGACGTGGATCGCCCGGATCCAACAGAGAGAGGGGAAGGAGTGGAGGAAGGCGAGGCGTCCGGCGAGGGGGGGTTCTTTGGGCGGCGGCGGCGTTCGACGGGGCCGGGGCATCTGCCCCGATCCAGATCCAAACGGGATCGGGTGAGGAAGGGGAAGTGGGGAATCGGGGGAGTGGGCTTGGGTTTACGGTTGGGTAGTGGGGGGTTATGGGGGAAGCAGGGAGAGGTGGGTCGGCCTGGTTCGGGAGGCCAGCTGGGCCGATTGGCTCCATTGTGCCAGGGGGTTGCTCTCTCTCTCTCTCTCTCCCTTGTCCTTTTCTTTTAGTTTTCCCTTTTTAGCAGCTTTTGCATTTTCTTTTTAGCCAATAATGACTTTTTGAAATTGTGCCACTGGCCAAAAGAATTTCAAGGAATTAAAGTGCATTGCCACAAAAAGGTTGGGGGGCTTTTGGAATGGTTGCCAATTTTATAAATTAAAAAGGGCATTTAATTTATTGCTTAAGTCACTATTATAAGTAGTTTAGGCCACTCAAACCCTTTGCAAAAATGTTGGGAAAACTTTGTTTTTGCCACTCTAGCTTTTGCCAATTTTACTTATGCCACTCTAGAATTTGACATATCACTTTTGCCAATCTTGGCTTTTGACAATACATCAAAAATGCCATTCCATGGCAAAACCAATAATTTTTTATTTCACTTTTGCCACTCTTAGCTTTTGACAATGTATCACAATTGCCACACTGAAAATGTTGCTTTTGCCACGGAATGGCAAAAGTGATATATTGTCAAAACTAAGAGTGGCAAAAGTGAAATGTCAAATTCTAGAGTGGCATAAGCAAAGTGGGCAAACACTAGAGTGGCAAAAACAAAGTTTTCCCAAAAATGTTGGTTCACCACGAATATCAGTTGTGGAATATTTGGCACATGATGAACAATTTTGTTTTCATGTTTGAGAAATTTGAATTTTTGACATTAATTTGAAAATGAGATCTGGACTGGAATAGAATCAAAGTGAGATTAGCAACAGTAACAATGTAACAATGATGACAAGGCATCATTTAAAGGTGATTATTGTAGCATGATTCTCGGGGTGTTACAGTACTCCAATGTCACCTCAAGTATCCGTGGGTATGATTATACAATATGCATCACACAATCTCAGATTCATCTATTCAACCAACACAAAGGACCTCAAAGAGTGCCCCAAAGTTCTACCAGAGAATCACGACGAGAACGTGTGCCAACCCCTATGCATAGGTTCATGGGCGGAACCCGCAAGTTGATCACCAAAACATACATCAAGTGAATCACGTGATATCCCATTGTCACCACAGATATCCACGGCAAGACATACATCAAGTGTTCTCAAATCTTTAAAGACTCAATCCGATAAGATTACTTCAAAGGGGAAACTCGATTCATTACAAGAGAGAAGAGGGGGAGGAGAAACATAAGATCCAACTATAATAGCAAAGCTCGCGATACATCAAGATCGTGCCAAATCAAGAACACGAGAGAGAGAGAGAGAGAGAGAGAGAGAGAGATCAAACATATAGCTACTGGTACATACCCTCAGCCCCGAGGGAGAACTACTCCCTCCTCGTCATGGAGAGCACCAGGATGATGAAGATGGCCACTGGAGAGGGATTGCCCCCTCCGGCAGGCTGCCGGAACGGGTCTAGATTGGCTTTCGGTGGCTACGGAGGCTTCTGGCGGCGGAACTTCCGATCTATTCTCCGTTCTGTAAGTTTTACGATACGTAGGTATATATGGGTGTAGGGGGTACGTCGGAGGAGCTATGGGGGCCCCACGAGGCAGGGGGCGCGCTCTAAGGGGGGCGCGCCCCCCACCCTCGTGAGCACCTCCCGTATCTCCTGACGTGGAGTCCAAGTCTATCCAGTGGCTTTCGTTCCAAAAATAACTTCTCCAGTTGATTTCGTTCCGTTTCAACTACGTTTGATATTCCTTTTCTTCGAGACACTGAAATAGGCATAAAACAACAAATCTGGGTTGGGCCTCCGGTTAATAGGTTAGTCCCAAAAATAATATAAAAGTGGAAAATAAAGCCCAATATTGCCTAAAACAGTAGATAATATAGCATGGAGCAATCAAAAATAATATATACGTTGGAGAAGTATCACGGTGAGGCCTACATTCTTAGCCAATTCATGAAAATCTTCATAAATCCTGACTGCTCTCAAGAAATCGTCTGAAGGCCATTCACACGGCCGAACCTCCGTGGTGCGAGGTAGATTATACTTAGGCTTCGGTGCCTTTTCCTTCAAGCTTCGGCTCGATGAGCCCCTCAAAAGTCTCTTCATCATTTTCTGAAAAATTCTGAAATTTTTAGTAACTTCAAAATAAAAGTAAACCAAACTCAATAATATTGATAGCAACTACTCCTACAAGTGCCTAGAGCCTATATCATGCACCAAAACTACTTTTGACCATATAAATTTGTCATGCAAGCTCAAGAACAGGGTCACCTAAGCAGCAAAAGTTTGCAATGAATAAAGCTCTAGAACAAATACTAATTGGACCAATGGAGGAGTCACATACCAAGGAACAATCTCCCCGAGCAGTTTTGTGAGAAGTGCTTTGAGCAAGGAGACCGAAAATGGAAGCAAAATGAGCTTGGACTCGGGTTTGAGCTGGATATTTGTGTTTGGGGGAGGAAGAAGGAGTGTGTGGGTGAAAGGATAAGTGGAGGAGGGCCACCGTGGGCCCACGAGGCAGGGGGCGCACCCAGGGGGTGGGGCGCGCCCTCCACCCTCGTGGGCAGGTGGTTGACCCCCTGCTATGTTCTCAGTGCCAAATATTCTCAAATATTCTAGAAAAATCATATTTAAATGTCAGGGCATTTGGAGAACTTTTATTTTCGGGGTATTTTTATATTGCATGGATAATTCAGATAACAGACAGAGAAATACTATTTTTATTTTATTTTATATAAATAAAAGAAAGTAAAAGGAGGGTATAGAAGTTGTGTTTTCTAGTTTCATCCATCTCATGATCATCAAAAGGAATCCACTAACAAGGTTGATCAAGTCTTGTTAACGAACTCATTTCAAATAACATGGAACCAGAGAAATTTTGAATAACACTATGTTACCTCAATGGGGATATGCACATCCCCAATAATAAGAATATAATATTTCTTCTTGACAGTAGGAAGAGGAAATTCAAAACCTCCAAATATAATCGATGGAATTTTTCCAATAGAGTTGATACTATGAACTTGAGGTTGTTTCCTCAGAAAGTGTACCGTATGCTCATTACCATCAACATGAAAAGTGGCATTGCCTTTAGTGCAATCAATAACAGCGCCTGCAGTATTCAAAAAGGGTCTTCCAAGAATAATAGACATACTATCGTCCTCGGGAATATCAAGAATGACAAAGTCCGTTAAAATAGTAACGTTTGCAACTACAACAGGCACATCCTCACAAATACCGACAGGTATAGCAGTTGATTTATCAGCCATTTGAAAAGATATTTCAGTAGGTGTCAACTTATTCAAATCAAGCCTACGATATAAAGAGAGAGGCATAACACTAACACCAGCTCCAAGATCACATAAAGCAATTTTAAAATAGTTTCTTTTAATAGAGCATGGTATAGTGGGTACTCCTGGATCTCCCAGTTTCTTTGGTATTCCACCCTTAAAGGTATAATTAGCCAGCATGGTGGAAATTTCAGCTTCTGGTGTCTTTCTTTTATTTGTAACAATTTCTTTCATATACTTAGCATAAGGATTCATTTTGAGCATATCAATTAATCGCATACGCAAAAAGATAGGTCTAATCATTTCAGCAAAGCGCTCAAAATCCTCATCATCCTTTTTCTTGGATGGTTTGGGAGGAAAAGGCATGGGTTTCTGAACCCATGGTTCTCTTTCTTTACCATGTTTCCTAGCAACAAAGTCTTTCTTATCATAATGTTGATTCTTTGATTGTGGGTTATCAAGATCAACAGCAGGTTCAATTTCTATATCATTATCATTACTAGGTTGAGCATCATCATGAACATTATTATTAGCATTATCACTAGTTTCAGGTTCATTACCAGATTGTGTTTCAACATCAGAAATAGAAATATCATTTCGATTCTCAGGTGTTTCAGTAACAGGTTCACTAGAAGCATGCAAAGTCCTATCATTTTTCTTTTTCTTCCTTTTAGACGAACTAGGTGCATCTATATTATTTCTCTGAGAATCTTGCTCAATTCTTTTAGGATGGCCTTCAGGATACAAAGGTTCATGAGTCATTCTACCACCTCTCGTCATAATTCTAACAAAATTATCATTATCCTTACTATTCAATTCATTGAGCAAATCATTTTGAGCTTTAAGTACTTGTTCTACTTGAGTGGTAACCATAGAAGCATGTTTACTAATAAGTTTAAGTTCACCTTTGACATTAGCCATATAATCACCCAAGTGTTCAAGCATATTTGAATTGTATTTCAATTGTCTACCAAAATAAGCATTGAAGTCTTCTTGCTTAGCCATAAATCTATCAAACTCATCTAAGCATGGGCTAGCAAATTTAGTAAATGGGATTTCAGCTTTATCATATCTATAGAGAGAATTTACCTTTACTACCTGTGTCGGGTTATCAAGACCATGAGTTTCTTAAATAGGTAAAGGATTAAGATCATATGTTTCTTCAACAGGCGGTAAATTAAGACCATGTATTTCTTCAATAAGAGGTAAATTCTTAACATCTTCAGCTTTAATGCCTTTTTCTTCCATAGATTTCTTTGCCTCTTGCATATCTTCGGGACTGAGTAATAGAATGCCCCTCTTCTTCGGAGTTGGTTTAGGAATATGCTCAGGAATTGGCTCCGGAGGTGTCCAATTATTTTCATTTGTCAACATATTATTCAATAGAATTTCAGCTTCATTCGACATTCTTTCCCTGAAAACAGAACCAGCACAACTATCCAGGTAATCTCTGGAGACATCGGTTAGTCCATTATAAAAGATATCAAGTATTTCATTTTTCTTAAGAGGATGATTAGGCAAAGCATTAAGTAATTGGAGAAGCCTCCCCCAAGCTTGTGGGAGACTCTCTTCTTCAATTTGCACAAAATTATATATATGTATCCCTTAAAGTAGCTTGTTTCTTATGAGCAGGGAAATATTTAGCAGAGAAGTAATAAATCATATCCTGGGGACTATGCACACAACCAGGATCAAGAGAATTAAACCATATCTTAGCATCACCCTTTAATGAGAACATCTTTAGTGAGGGTGGCTATATCATTCAATTTAGTAAGATGTGCCACAATAGTTTCAGATTCATAGCCATGAAAAGGATCAGATTCAACCAAAGTAATTATATTAGGATCAATAGAGAATTCATAATCCTTATCAGTAACACAGATAGGTGAAGTAGCAAAAGCAGGGTCAGGTTTCATTCTAGCATTTAGAGATTGCTTATTCCATTTAGCTAATAACCTTTTGAGTTCATATCTATCTTCACAAGCTAAAATAGCTAAAGAAGCTTCTTGATCAAAAACATAACCCTTAGGAATAACAAGTGATTCTTCATGTCACTTTCATCAGGATCATCAGATTCAATATTTTCAATCTCTCTAGCCCTAGCAAGTTGTTCATCAAGAAATTCACCAAGTGGCACAGTAGTATCAAACATAGAAGTAGTTTCATCATAAGTATCATGTATAGCAGAAGTGGCATCATCAATAACATGCGACATATCAGAACGAATAGCAGAAGCAGTTTTAGGTGTCGCAAGCTTACTCAAAACAGAAGGTGAATCAAGTGCAGAGCTAGATGGCAGTTCCTTACCTCCCCTCGTAGTTGAGGAATAAATCTTGGTTCTTGGATCTTTAAAGTTCTTCATAATGATAAGCAGATATATATATCCCAAGTGACTCAAAGAATAGAGCTATGCTCCTCGACAACGGCGCCAAAAAATAGTCTTGATAACCCACAAGTATAGGGGATCGCAACAGCTTTTGAGGGTAGAGTATTCAACCCAAATTTATTGATTCGACACAAGGGGAGCCAAAGAATATTCTCAAGTATTAGCAGCTGAGTTGTCAATTCAACCACACCTGGAAACTTAATATCTGGAGCAAAGTGTTTAGTAGCAAAGTAATATGATAGTAGTGGTAACGGTAGCAAAAGGTAACAGTAGTAAAAGTAGTGTTTTTGGTATTTTGTAGTGATTGTAACAATAGCAACAGAAAAGTAAATAAGCGAAGAACAATATATGGAAAGCTCGTAGGCAATGGATCGGTGATAGAGAATTATGCCGGATGCGGTTCATCATGTAACATTCATAACCTAGGGTGACACAGAACTAGCTCCAGTTCATCAATGTAATGTAGGCATGTATTCCAAATATAGTCATACATGCTTATGGAAAAGAACTTGCATGACATCTTTTGTCCTACCCTCCCGTGGCAGCGGGGTCCTTACGGAAACTAAGGGATATTAAGGCCTCCTTTTGATAGAGTACCGGAACAAAGCATTAACACATAGTGAATACATGAACTCCTCAAACTACGTTCATCATCGGTAAGTATCCCGATTATTGTCACCTCGGGGTTAACGGATCATAACACATAATAGGTGACTATAGACTTGCAAGATAGGATCAAGAACACTCATATATTGATGAAAACATAATAGGTTCAGATCTGAAATCATGGCACTCGGGCCCTAATGACAAGCATTAAGCTTAGCAAAGTCATAGCAACATCAATCTCAGAACATAGTGGATACTGGGGATCAAACCCTAACAAAACTAACTCGATTACATGATAGATCCCATTCAACCCATCACCGTCCAGCAAGCCTACGATGGAATTACTCACACACGGCGGTGAGCATCATGAAATTGGTGATGGAACATGGTTGATGATGACGATGGCAACGGATTCCCCTCTCCGGAGCCCCGAACGGACTCCAGATCAGCCCTCTCGAGAGGTTTTAGGGCTTGGCGGCAGCTCCGTATCATAAAATGCGATGAATTCTTCTCCTTGACTTTTTATCCCCGAAACACAATATATAGAGTTGGAGTTTGAGTCGGAGAGGCATCAGGGGGCCCACGAGGTAGGGGGCGCGCCCCCCACCCTCGTGGACAGGTGGTGGGCCCCCTGGCCTTCATCATTTGCAGGTATTTTTTATATTTTCCAAAAAGTTGCTCCGTGAAGTTTCAGGTCATTCCGAGAACGTTTGTTTCTGCACATAAATAACACCATGGTAATTCTGCTGAAAATAGCGTCAGTCCGGGTTAGTTCCATTCAAATCATACAAGTTAGAGTCCAAAACAAGGGCAAAAGTGTTTAAAAAAGTAGATACGACGGAGAAATATCAATGAGGTGGTCCGAATCGTGACTGAAGATTTCCATCTAGAAGTTCCTGATGCTTTTGTTTATCCGATTTGGGTGGGCATGGTTGCTTTTGCGGATGTTGCCCTAAGAGATCAATTTATCATGGAAAGTCCACACCAATTGGATCCCTTGGATGATGATATGACATTTTCTTTTGTGCCGCATGATGAAGGGGAGAATATGCGTCAATGCCCCTTCTAGTACGTAGCCTGGGTACTATTTCTGGCTTTCCCTATGGATTATCAAACAGATCATTACATCAACAAAGTTGTTTATTGTTTTGGAAAGTTAGATCTCTGGCACAGGCCTGGTCAAAATAAGGAGTGTGTTCTTGTGCATGTAATCATTAGTAACATTGCACAGGTGCCCCATAGCCTCGTGGTCAAACGCATTCGCACTCTGCCGGATATGGGCAGATCCTGGTCGGTGCCTGTGTATGTTCTTAACGGCAGAGACACAATCCCTGGTCTGGTTGGCAATGAAGATGATGCTCCACCCATGAATGCATCCCCACATCCGTATGAATTTCCCTACCTCTCTGCTGCACAGCAATGGACTTTCGAGCATCAGCAGTTGCTACAACAGCAGATTGATGCAGCATGGGAACACCAAGCACCTCAGCAGCAGCAGATGCATGCTGAGGGCTGGGGTATTTGGCCTGTTGCACGTCCACCTTACCGAGGCTTCAGTTTCAGAACTCTGTTTCAATATACTGGCCCCTCCCTCATGGACGGTGTGGAACAGGAGAGCAACATCACTGATGACCCCCAAGATGAATGGTCAGTCTACTCTGACATTGAAGAAGCCGCCGATGCACTGATCAATGGTAGGCAGACCTCAGGAGCTTAATTCGCTCGTGCAGTAGGCAGTTCTTACACTGTTGAGGTGAGAGCAGAGGAAGGGATGTCTTTTCTTCAGTTTCTCTGGATGATTTCTTTTGGGAGGTTCACTCGCTGCATTGTGGGCCCGGTAGCCACTGCCCCAAATCTACATCAGGGTCTGCTGCCAATCAATCCCCTCGCCTTCTTCCAAGTAGTTACTTATGCTATTCTCAGTGCGACAGATTTTTCTTGTGCCCAGCCTGCTAATTTGACTGAATTTCTGTTCCACCTTGACGAGCCGGTCGTCCTTCCTTCGGAAATTTGGGACGTCTTTGCGGTGCAGATACCAACTATTGGAGTTGAGTATATTCCTTCACTACAGCAGGACTCTGCTAGCTCCACCCTTGCTACATCTGCCAAACCTAACCCTGGTAGTAAGCCACGCCAAGGGTATCTCTAGAAGATGGTCTCTGAGGAAATGACGCTTGTCGATACTGCTTTTCTTTGACGCAGTACCAGATCCAAGCGGTATGATGGCTTCAGAGTCGCACTGATCACTGATGCTAAGAAGGGGCAGTCCAAAGTCAAGCCTAGGGGTGCCCCCTCGATTACTTGCTCCTCGAAAGCGAACAATCCCTACAACAACTCGATGCTGAATCCCTCTGTATCTGAGCAACTGCCTCCTCCAACGCCCATCGATCAGCTGCAGTATGTGGGTACGGCTCTGTGTGGGATACCCTGTAACGATCTCAGCACTGAAAAGCTCCTAGAGGGCGACAATGGGGGTGAGCCTGACCAACACTAGGTGTGATGTCATCGAATAAGCAGTGGAACATCCTTGCTGGAACGTGCGTGGAATCAACTCCGAGAAGAAGCAACTCACGATCTGTAATGCAATTGATATCAGTGGATGTTCTATCATTTGTTTCCTGGAAACTAAACGTACCTCTTTTGATGCTTCTTATGTTAAGCTTTTCTGTCCTAAAAAATTCGATATGTTTGAATTTTTACCCTCTGTGGGTAACTCTGGAGGGATCTTAACTGCGTGGATGAGCTCGGTTTTCACTGGCATGGCTGTTTTCTCTGAATATTTCGCTTTAGGTGTCAGGCTTACTTCAACGCAGCCAAGCGATTCTTGGACGCTCGTAAATGTATATGGCCCATGTAATGATCCGAATAGAGCATTATTTACTTCGTGGCTTTTTTATCTTGATATCCCTACGGGTGAATATTGTCTTCTCCTAGGCGCTTTCAACTTCATCTGAGTGCCGGATAACCGCAATAGAGGAGGAGGGCATGCTAACGATATGATGCTCTTCAATGAATTCATATGTCGGCAATCTCTCGTAGAACTTCCAATTAAGGGGCGCACGTTTACATGGAGCAATATGCAATCTGATCCACTTCTCGAACAGCTGGACTGGCACTTCACCTCCGTGGACTGGGCAGCAAAATACCCGAACACATTGGTTATGCCTCTTGGTAAACCCACACCATACCATGTCCCGTGCTATGTAAGCATCCAATCCAGGATACCAAAATCCAAAAAAAATCGATTCGAGGACTATTGGATCAAACAACCAGGGTTTTTCAACGTGATGCAACGATCTTGGGCTAAATAGTGTTATGCTTTGAACTCAGCCGCTGTCCTGTGCAAAAAGCTTAAGAACTTGCGTTATGATCTAAAGCAGTGGAGCAAGAAAATCTCTAAACTATCCATGTTGATTGATAATTGCAACAAAACCCTTCTAGAGATAGATGGGTTGGAAGAAAGAAGGAGGTTGTCTTTACCAGAAGCTAATTTCAGAAGAATTTTGAAGCAACACCTTTTTCACCTGCTGGAGTGAAAAAATCTTATTGGATGAAACGCTGCACTGTCAGGCACTTCAAATTTGGGGATGACAACACAAAATTCTTCCATAGGGTGGCTACGGAACGATACTGTAGAAACTATTGCCACACTAAAACTGTCTCATGACTCGGTCATTCAAGACCACCTGGGTAAAGAAGCAGTTCTCTTCCAGGCCTTCAAAGACAGGCTGGGATGCTCCAATCAAACCAACATGAGATTTGATTTGAAACGTATCATAAAAAAGGTAGAGGGGCTACAGCATCTGATGGCCCCTTTCACTCGCAGTGAAATTGACCAAGTGGTCAAGGAGTTGTCGTCTAACCAAGCTCCTGGACCGGATGGCTTCAGTGGTAGCTTCATCAAATCATGCTAGCACATCATTAAAGAAGACTTTTACCAGCTTTGTTTTGATTTTCATGCAGGTAATCTTGACCTCAAAAGTTTAAACACTGGATTTATCACTCTCATCCCCAAAACCCAGTCCCCAGAAACTGCCAATGACTATCGCCCAATAACCCTGCTGAATTGCTGCCTAAAACTGATGACGAAGCTCCTCGCAAACCGCTTACAGAAAGTGATTCTTAAGATTATACACAGAAACCAGTATGGATTTCTGCATGGGAGATCGATCCAGGACTGTGTAGCGTGGGCTTTCGAATTTATACACCAATGCCAAGCGTCGGGATGTGCGATCGCCATTCTGAAATTAGACTTTGCCAAAGCTTTCGACATGATCGAACACGCCCTGATGATGGAGATCATGAAATGTATGGGTTTTGATGATAAATGGCTTGGGTGGATGAGCAGCCTGTTTTTGACTGGCAAATCCTCCGTCCTCCTTAATGGGACCCCGGGCAGAACTTTCTTATGTCTACGTGGAGTGCGCCAAGGAGACCCGCTGTCCCCGCTCATCTTTGTGCTTGTGGCCGATCTGTTACAAGCCGCCATAAACGATGCATACAGAGCGGGCGCTCTACAGCTTCCTATCCCAGTTCCAGATGACAACTACCCCGTAATACAATACACCGATGACACGATTCTAGTGATGCCCACAGACCAATCTCAAGCAGAAACCATCAAGATCATCCTCCAGGACTATGCGGCATCGGTTGGTCTGCACATAAATTTTCAAAAATCCACTCTGATCTCTGTCAATACTGATGCGTCTGAAACTTCTCGCTTGGAGCAGGTCTTTGGTTGTGCAATCGGTTCCATGCCATTCACATACCTAGGACTGCCCATGGGGACCACCCGACCAACGGTGGCTGATCTCATGCCGCTGGTAGCGTCGGTGGAACGTAAACTTTCCACTGCAACTACTCTCCTCGATCTAGGCTCAAAACTTACGCTTGTCAACTCAGTGATCACGTCGCTCGCGATATATGCCATGTGCTCCATCAGATTGCCGCCGAAGATCCTTGAGCACCTGGATAAACTCATACGGTATTGACTATGGGCTAAAAACACTGATGATGGCATGAAAGCGGACTCGCTGGCAGCTTAGGAATTGATCTGCCGCCCCAAAAACAAAGGTGGCCTCGGCATCATTGATCTTAGGGTTCAGAACCAAGGCTTGCTCCTCAAACAGCTGCATAAATTCTATAATCGCATGGATATGCCTTGGGTGAAGTTGGTTTGGACGGCTTATTACAATGGGCTGGTCCCACATGCGACTGAACCATGTGGCTCGTTTTGGTGGCGTGACATCATTCACCTAGCACCGGTCTATAGGGGGGTCACGACTATCGAAGTAGGAGATGGGAGCACAGCGTTGTTTTGGAAAGATGTGTGGCATGAGGATGTGCTGGCTGACACCCACCCTCGGTTGTTTTCTTACTCAAAGAATGATGACGTTTTTGTGCAGAAACTTCTGACTGCGCCTACGCTCGGCCGAAACTTTCACCTGCCGCTCTCAGTGTAGGCAAGGGGTGAGCTCCACGATCTCCAAAACAGCATGGCCCTGATAGAGCTGACTGAGACAAAAGACACCTGGAGATGCACCTGGGGATCAGAGGGTTTTGATTCTGGTAAATTCTACTTACATTGCTTTCATGATGAAGTAGCTGACCAAGCCTTTGAGTGGATCTGGAAGACCAAGTGCACCAATAAGTGGAGGGTTTTCGCATGGTTGCTGCTAGCGGACAGACTTAACACGAGGGGCCTGCTCAAAAGAAAAAATGAAACTTAGGGACAATAACTATGCCTGCTTGTTGTGTAATAACCCCCCTGAGGAGACGGTTGAGCATTTGTTTTTCCAATGCGAATTCAGCAAAGTGTGTTGGGCGAAGCTGGGGATCACGTGGCCCGTGGATGGAAACAGACTAGAGCTGGTGCATGCAGCGAAGGGTGCGTGGGCCGGGCCTATGTTCATGGATGTATTCACCGTGGCGGCCTGGAGCATCTGGAAGGAGCGCAACAACAAACATTTTAGGGGGGTGGCACCCGTGGTGGATGGTTGGCGGCAAAGATTTCACCATGACTTTGGCATGATGAGGCACATAGTCAAAGAGGCCCTAGTGCCCTTTGTTGAGCGGCTGGTTGCTTCCACTTAATTGTATTTTTTTGATAGGAGATGGTTTTTTCTTCTTCCTATCTCTGTACTCCTGATGTACAAACTCTCTCTTAACCCCTCAGTAGATGTAAATTATCATATGTAATCTCTGTTTGATGAGGTTTTAATATAAAGTCTGTGGGGGTGCCCTCACTGTCCTAAGTTCCTCAAAAAAATCGGATTGGGCTAGGGGGCGCGCCTCCCACCTTTTCCCTTCCTCTCCTCTATTCCACTAAGGCCCAATAAGGCCCATATACTCCCCGGGGGGTTCCGGTAACCTCCCGGTACTCCGGAAAATGTCCGAACTCATCTAGAACCATTTCGATGTCCAAACATAGGCTTCCAATATATCGATCTTTATGCCTCGACCATTTCGAGACTCCTCGTCATGTCCGTGATCATATCTGGGACACCGAACTACCTTCAATACATCAAAACACATAAACTCATAATACCGATCGTCGTCGAACGTTAAGCATGCGGACCGTACGGGTTCGAGAAGTATGTACACATGATCGAGACTCATCTCCGGTCAATAACCAATAGTGGAACCTGGATGCTCATATTGGTTCCTACATATTCTACGAAGATCTTTATCGGTCAAACCGCACAACAGCATACATTGTTCCCTTTGTAATCGGTATGTTACTTGCCCGAGATTTGATCGTTGGTATATCAATACCTAGTTCAATCTCGTTACTGGTAAGTCTCTTTACTCATTCTATAATGCATCATCCCGCAACTAACTCATTAGTCACATTGCTTGCAAGGCTTACAATGATGTGCATTACCGAGAGGGCCAGAGATACCTCTTTGATACTCGGAGTGACAAATCCTAATCTCGATCTATGCCAACTCAACAAACACCATCGGAGACACCTGTAGAGCATCTTTATTGTCACCCAGTTACATTGTGATGTTTGATAGCACACTAAGTGTTCCTCCAGTATTCGGGAGTTGCATGATCTCATATTCATAGGAACATGTATAAGTTATGGAGAAAGCAATAGCAACAAACTAAACGATCATCATGCTAAGCTAACGGATGGGTCAAGTCAATCACATCATTCTCTAATGATGTGATCATGTTAATCAAATGACAACTCATGTCTATGGTCAGGAAACATAACCATCATTGATTCAACGAGCTAGTCAAGTAGAGGCATACTAGTGACACTCTGTTTGTCTATGTATTCACACATGTACTAAGTTTTCGATTAATACAATTCTAGCATGAATAATAAACATTTATCATGGTATAAGTAAATATAAATAACATCTTTATTATTGCCTCTAGGGCATATTTCCTTCAGTCTCCCACTTGCACTAGAGTCAATAATCTAGATTACATTATAATGATTCTAACTCCCATGGAGTCTTGGTGTTGATCATGTTTTGCTCGTGAGAGAGGCTTAGTCAACGGGTCTGCAACATTCAGATCCGTATGTATCTTGAAAATCTCTATGTCTCCCTCCTTGACTTGATCGGGGATGGAATTGAAGCGTCTCTTTATGTGCTTGGTTCTTTTGTGAAATCTAGATTCCTTTGGCAAGGCAATTGCGCCAGTATTGTCACAAAATATTTTCATTGGACCCGATACACTAGGTATGACACCTAGATCGGATATGAACTCCTTCATCCAGACTCCTTCATTTGCTGCTTCCGAAGCAGCTATGTACTCCACTTCACACGTAGATCCCGCCGCGATGCTCTGTTTGTAACTGCACCAACTGACAGCTCCACCATTTAATAAAAATATGTATCCGGTTTGTGACTTAAAGTCATCTGGATCAGTGTCAAAGCTTGCATCGATGTAACCGTTTACGACAAGCTCTTTGTCACCTCCATAAATGAGAAACACATCCTTAGTCCTTTTCGGGTATTTAAGGATGTTCTTGACCATTGTCCAGTGATCCACTCCTCGATTACTTTGGTACCTCCCTGCTAAACTAATAGCAAGGCACACATCAGGTCTGCTACACAGCATTGCATGCATGATAGAACCTATGGCTAAAGCATAGGGAATGACTTTAATTTTCTCTGTATCTTCTGCAGTGGTCGGGTATTGAGTCTGACTCAACTTCACACCTTGTAACACAGGCAAGAACCCTTTCTTTGCTTGATCTATTTTGAACTTCTTCAAAACTTTATCAAGGTATGTGCTTTGTGAAAGTCCAATTAAGTGTATTGATCTATCTCTATAGATCTTGATGCCCAATATATAAGCAGCTTCACCGAGGTCTTTCATTGAAAAATTCTTATTCAAGTATCCTTTTATGCAATTCAGAAATTCAATATCATTTCCGATCAACAATATGTCATCTACATATAATATCAGAAATGCTACAGAGCTCCCACTCACTTTCTTGTAAATACAGGCTTCTCCAAAAGTCTGTAGAAAACCATATGCTTTGATCACACTATCAAAGCGTATATTCCAACTCCGAGAGGCTTGCACTAGTCCATAAATGGATCCCTAGATCTTGCACACTTTGTTAGCACCTTTTGGATCGACAAAACCTTTTGGTTGCATAATATAAGACTCTTCTTTAAGATATCCATTAAGGAATGCAGTTTTGACATCCATTTGCCAAATTTCATAATCATAAAATGCGGCAATTGCTAACATGATTTGGACGGACTTAAGCATCGCTACGGGTGAGAAGGTCTCATCGTAGTCAACTCCTTGAACTTGTCAAAAACCTTTTGCAACAAGTTGAGCTTTGTAGACTGTAACATTACCGTCAGCGTCAGTCTTCTTCTTAAAGATCCATTTATTCTCTATGGCATGCCAATCATTGGGCAAGTCAACCAAAGTCCACACTTTGTTTTCCTACATGGATCCCATCTCAAATTTCATGGCCTCAAGCCATTTTGCGGAATCTGGGCTCATTATCGCTTCCTCATAGTTCGTAGGTTCGTCATGGTCAAGTAACATGACCTCCAGAACAGGATTACCGTACCACTTTGGTGCGGGTCTTACTCTAGTTGACCTACGAGGTTTGGTAGTAACTTGACCAGAAGCTTCATGATCATCATCATTAGCTTCCTCACTTACTGGTGTAGGAATCACTAGAACTAATTTCAGTGATGAACTACTTTCCCATAAGGGAGAAGGTACAATTACATCATCAAGTTCTACTTTACTCCCACTCACTTCTTTCGAGAGAAACTCCTTCTAGAAAGGATCCATTCTTAGGAACGAATATCTTTCCTTCGGATCTGTGATAGAAGGTGTACCCAACAGTCTCCTTTGTGTATCCTATGAAGACACATTTCTCCGATTTGGGTTCGAGCTTATCAGTTTGAAGCTTTTTCACATAAGCATCGCAGCCCCAAACTTTAAGAAATGATCACTTGGGTTTCTTGCCAAACCACAGTTCATAAGGTGTCGTCTCAATGGATTTTGATGGTGCCCTATTTAACGTGAATGCAGCCGTCTCTAAAGCATAACCCCAAAACGATAGCAGTAAATCAATGAGAGACATCATAGATCGCACCATATCTAATAAAGTGCGGTTACGACATTCGGACACACCATTACGTTGTGGTTTTCCAGGTGGCGTGAGTTGCAAAACTATTCCACATTGTTTCAAATGAAGACCAAACTCATAGCTCAAATAGTCACCTCTACGATCAGATCGTGGAAACTTGATTTTCTTATTACGATCATTTTCCACTTCAATCTGAAATTCTTTGAACTTTTCAAATGTTTTAGACTTATGTTTCATCAAGTAGATATACCCATATTTGCTCAAATCATCTATGAAGGTAATAAAATAACGATATCTGCCACGAACCTCAATGTTAATTGGACCACATACATCAGTATGTATGATTTCCAATAACTCTGTTGCTCACTCCATTGTTCCGAAGAACGGAGTTTTAGTCATCTTGCCCATGAGGCATGGTTCGCAAGTACCAAGTGATTCCAGAAGACCATCAGAATGGAGTTTCTTCATGCGTTTTACACCAATATGACCCAAACGACAGTGCCACAAATAAGTTGCACTATCATTATCAACTCTGCATCTTTTGGCTTCAATACTGTGAACATGTGTATCACTAGTATCAAGATTTAGTAAAAATAGACCACTCATCAAGGGTGCATGACAATAAAAGATATTACTCATATAAATAGAATAACCATTATTCTCTGATTTAAATGAATAACCGTCTCGCATCAAACAAGATCCAGATATAATGTTCATGCTCAACGCTGGCACCAAATAACAATTATTTAGGTCTAAAACTAATGCCGAAGGTGGATGTAGAGGTAGCGTGTGAAAGCACAAGTGCTCCCTGGGTGATTTTGGTAATTAATGTCAACATATCTCTTGTTGGACTAATGTTCTCATCTAGTATGTTTCATATAAGTTCAACAATGGAGTGGCATGGACTAGAGGATGTGGAACCCTTTCAAGATGATGAAGTCAAATGATTGGCTCAAGCTCAAAGCTCGGGACTCTACATTTTCTATTTTAGTGATCCAAGATCACATTGAGTCCATAGGAAAGCCAATACTATTAAAAGGGGATGAGGTGTTGCTTAATGGCTTGCTTGCTCAAAGTGCTTAGTGATATGCTCCAAAGCCCTCAACCACTTTCTCATATCCACATATGTCCCAAACCAAAAGTCAAACTCGGCCCCACCGAAATTTCCTACCCGGCGCCACCGAGTTCACTTGACATAGCCACTACCACAAACCCTAGTCATTTCGGTCTCACCGATAAGGATCTCGGTCTCACCGAGATGGGATTGCAACCTCTTTGTTTCCCTTCGTAACGTTTCGGTCTAACCGAGATGAGCGAATCGGTCCCACCGAGTTTGCCTGACCAACTCTCTGTCTGCCTATTACCAAAATCAGTCCCACCGACTTTGTGTAATCGGTCTCACCGACATTACTTTATGACCTAACCCTAATGAAATTGGTCCCACCGAGTTGACATGTAGATCCCACCGAAAATCCTAACGTTCACATTTTGAACTAAATCGGTCTGACTGAGTTTCATGATTCGGTCCCACCGAGTTCAGTGATTTGTGTGTAACAGTTAGATTTTGTGTGGAGGCTATATATACCCCTCCACCCACTCTTCATTCGTGGAGAGAGCCATCAGAACATGCCTACACTTCCAACATACATTTTCTGAGAGAGAACCACCTACACTTGTGTTGAGGTCAAGATATTCCATTCCAACCACATAAATCTTGATCTCTAGCCTTCCCCAAGTTGCTTTCCACTCAAACCCTCTTTCCACCAAATCCAATCCTATGAGAGAGAGCTGAGTGTTAGGGAGACTATCATTTGAAGCACAAGAGCAAGGACTTCATCATCAACACACCATCTATTACCTTTTGGAGAGTGGTGTCTCCTAGATTGGTTAGGTGTCACTTGGGAGCCTCCGTCAAGATTGTGGAGTTGAACCAAGGAGTTTGTACGGGAAAGGAGATCGCCTACTTCGTGAAGATCTACCCTAGTGAGGCAAGTCCTTCGTGGGCGATGGCCATGGTGGGATAGACAAGGTTGCTTCTTCATGGACCCTTCGTGGGTGGAGCCCTCCGTGGACTCGCGCAACCGTTACTGTCAGATCACAGGTTCCGGCAGACCCTTAAGGTTCGAACACTGGGGTGCGCGCGGAAATCACGCCTTCTACCTCCCCGTCTCGCAAAGATCTAAACTACTAAAAGAACCGCACAAGAGACACAAGATTTATACTGGTTCGGGCCACCATTGTGGTGTAATACCCTACTCCAGTGTGTGATGGATGGATTGCCTCCTAGGGCTGGTGATGATGAACAATACAAGGAAGAACAGCCTCGCGAGGGTCTGTTCTTGACTGGGGTGATGAACTGCTGGGAGGAGTTCAGTCACCCTTCTCTCTTTCTCTCTCTCTCTGCTTGCTAGACGGACCAACCAACGAACCGAACCGAACCCCTTGCTACGTGGGTGGCCGGTCCTATTTATAGGCAAAGGCCCTGGGCCTCTTCCCAAATATTGAGCGGGAAGGGCGCCAACAATGGCGGGCTAATTTGAAGGGGAACATCTAGTACACTTATCCTGACTAAAGTTGGTCTTCACCTGCGAAAGACTCTGCGGTGACGCCGTGCTGGGCTCCATGGTGACCTTCGTCTCGTAGTCCGCTTGGTCTTGGTCTCGTTGCACCGAAATGGCAACCTTTGCCTGATGCCTCGGTACTCCGCGGCTGCGCTTGCCCCCTTTGCACCAAAGAGGAAAGAAGGACGCTGCGCGCGCTGGCGCCCGCCTGGCATCCTAAGTTGTCATGGCTTGCGTCATGGGCACCTCGCGAGGTACCCCGCCTTGATTTCTCTGCCTCCTCGCGAGCCAGCCTGAGGAGGCTACGCCTGAGGATGCACCGTGTCGTCCGCCTCGCGAGGCTTGGGCCCTCGCGAGGGTCTTGAGTCTTGTGTTGATGAAGATGGGCCGCACTGGGCCTCCCTTGAGCCATGCTGCAGGCAGGCAAGTCTGGGGACCCACGTTACCAGAACGCCAACAGTAGCCCCCAGGCCCAAGGCACGCATGGGCTTGGCCGTGCCGAGAGGCGAAAGGGCAAGGGCGAAGCGCCGCGGGCCCTAATAGCCTGCGGCCTTAGGCGCCGCATGGCGGTTGATTGGACGTAAGTGCTTCAGCAACCGCGCAGGTTGGTAAAGGAGCAGCATCTGCCCAGACTTTGCATTTTGCTTTCTCCGGTTGCTGCTCAGATCCCCTTTCTTGCGCCTTCCCTTTCTTCCTCCAAACTTCCAGATCTACTCCTGCTGCGCGACCCTAGGAAGCCATGGCGCCTCGCCAGCCTCCGGCCAAAGCTTGGTATTCTCCTGTCCTGGACTCGCCGAATGTGTCCAGGGCGAGCCTTGCCCGGCTGCGCCGGATGGCGGCAGCGCAGGGCATCAACAGGACGGAGGTGTTCAAGACCGGCTCCGCCACCCCTGAGGGCCGAGGGAGCACCTTTTATCCTCTCTTTGCAAGCTCCATTGCTGCGGGCCTGGTGCCTCCCTTCTCCGAGTTCTTCTTCTCTGTCCTCCGCCATTACAACTTGCAGGCTCTGCATCTCCACCCCAACTCTGTCCTTCTTCTGGCGATCTTCGCTTACTACTGCGAGGCCCATGTAGGGGTGCAGCCTTCGGTGGCCTTGCTGCGCCACTACTTCTCCCTCCGGGTCTCCGGCAGCTCTCTTTCTGCGTGCGCGGGCTTCGTCGCGTATGGCAGCACCATTGATATCTCGAATCCCGGGAAGAGGATTGAGGGCTTCAGGAGCAAGTGGGTCTTGACAGATGCCAGGCGCATCCACCCTCGGCTGATCTTGCCCGCGGAGCAGCCCATGAGCTCCACCGACTGGTGCCGAGCGGAGCTCATGGACCCCCGCGCGAAACTGGTGTTGGAGAAGATGGACGCGGACCTGAGGCCGGCCAACATGGCGGCGGCGAAGTTGACCGGTGCGTCGCTGCTGAAGGAGTTCCTGGAGCACCAGCTGGCTCCACTCCGGCGGTACTCTCCTCCAATGTGGAGGCCTCATCCGAGCCCCGAGGCTGTGGACAAAGAGGATGTGACCGCGGTTCTCCAATCTCTGGTCGGGGCGAGGTGGCAAGGTTGAAGGGCGCTCCCAAGCCCTTGTTCCTTCGCGGCGACTGGAAGCAGGTGGTGAAGTCCATGCCTGTTTTTAACGGGGATGGGCTCGTGCCCGCGGTGGCTTCTGAAGGACCGGTGGATGTGCCTTCCGGCGACTCCAGCGAGGAGGAGGACGAAGAGGAGCGGGGAGAGGGGCCCGACTCTGGGGCGACCGATGGAGAGTCGAGGGCTCCCCTCCCCCGGCGCAGGTCCCGTACTCTCTGCCTGAGCGATGATGATGACGTGCAGGGTAGCGGGAGCTCGCCCCCGATCCCGAAGAGGGGCAAGACCGGGTTGATCCCCCGCGGGTCCATCCTGACTCCGGGGCGGACCGAGGACACGCCTTCTGCTTCTGAGGTCGACCCCTCCAACCGGCTCTCAGGCTTCAAGTATGGCCGGAGGCAGCTAGAGCTTTCTGGCGACGACCCGTAAGTGCTTGATCCTTGATCTTTTGTTTCTCGTTCCACCGACGAGGCTTGATGATTGCTTCTCTTGAATAGGCTGGCGCCCATGGCGAAGAAGCCGAAGGGGGCTCCTGAGGCTCCATCCGCGGCAGCGCCTCCGCCTGTGGCGGGGGGCGACCACGGCGCGCGGGCTTCCCCTGCCCGGTCGCCCTCGGGAGGCCTGGCCATGCTGGCTGGGGCGAGCTCAGCCCCCATGGCCCAAGTGACTCCTGAGGTGCCCTCGTCTGGCGCCGCTGCTACGGCTGTGGAGGCGCAGCGGACTCCGCCTCGGGACACTGCGGCCTCGCCGCCGCTACCTTCTCCTCCCGTTCCACCGACCGTTGCTTCCCTGGCTGCTCCTATCGTCCTGGAGCGCGCCGATGTTTCTCCGCCTTCTTCTTCCATCTTGGAGCATGCCATTGTTGAACTGGACCGGCTGCGGCAAGATCTTCTCGGCGCCGACCCTCGTCTGGTGGCCGGGTGCCTGGAACTGGCTTTGGGGTGGATTCGCTCTGATGCTTCGATTTGGGCGGCGTTGGTTCAGGCCTCGACGGCCTGTGACGAGGAGAGGCAGGCCGTCCTCGAGGAGAAGGCTGCTCGTGACGCAGCCATGGGGGAAGTGGTCGAAGTCCGCGATTGTTGCAAGGCGTTGGAGGACGAGCTGCAAGGCATGTGAGGCCAACTTGCGGAGGAGGTCCGCCTTCGCCAAGAGCAGGAGAAGGGGGCGAAGGCGCGTGAGGCGGCGCTCGAGGACCGAGAGGCCAAGCTCAAGAAGCGCCGCGACCACCTAGGCGCATTGAAGAAGGAGCTGGAGGTGACGAAGGTCGAGCTGGACGCTAAGGCCCGGGCCCTTGCCGAGGATCGCGTGGCCTTCGCGGACATGGAGAAAGATGCCCGTGCTTCGCTGAAGATGCTTTACGAGAGCGGCCTGGACGGCCTGCTAGCCGGTGACTGGGACGGCCCCGCCAAGCTGCTTCCCTTCCTGGTTAAGGCCCTTGGGGATGTCGCCCTTGGCATCGGCCCCGTGGCCGAGGCCGAGGCGCGCGTCCTGTCTTCTGCTGCGCTGACGCGGGTCTTCGCCCACATCTACCTTCGCGATCCCAGTGCCGATCTCGACGGCCTGCTGGAACCGGTGAGTGGCGAGGGTGCTGCCGCCGCTGTCGAAGCCGTGAAGGGGCGCGCAGAGGCGCTGCTGGGGAAGTTTCGGGCCTTCAGCACCAAGCCAAAGCAAGGCGCTGCCGGCCCTGCTGCTCCACGAGGCGAAGCCACTCCGCACAGCTTCACCGCCGACAAGTGACTCCATTTCATCCCTGTTCTTCTTTCAATTCCTGCACATGCATCACGCCTCGGGGAGGCATTTAAACTTGCGTTTGGTATTGAGACGACAGTATGGACTGTAATATTTGCTTTTATGTTCCTTGAATTTTATGTTTTTCTTCCCTACTTGCTTGTGTTCAACGTCGGCAGAGCCCGGCCCCGCGCGTGCCTCACCCAGCATTAGCCCCGACCGGAAACCAAGACGGGACCAAAGGAGTGAGGGGCTACGTGACAAGTTAGGCTCCTGAGTCGCGATGCTCAGGAGTCCCCCTTGGCGTGCGAACAACAAGTAGGGAGGCGCGATGTAGGTGTATCTTCCGTTCTACGTCTGCAGAGCCCGGCTCCGTGCGTACCTCACCCAGCATAGCCTTTCGGAACTAAGGAGTGAGGGGCTACGGAGCCAGTGAGGCTCCTGAGTCGCGATGCTCAGGAGCCCCCCTTGACGCGCAAACAGCGGCTGATGAGGTGCAATGTAAGCGGGGCTACCGTTCTACGTCTGCAGAGCCCGGCCCCGCGCGTACCTCACCCAGCATAGCCTTTTGGAACTAAGGAGTGAGGGGCTACGGGACCAGTTAGGCCCCTGAGTCGCGATGCTCAGGGGTCCCCCTTGACGTGCAAACGGCCTTCATACCTTGGCTCCGCTCGGGGAGAGACGCGCGACGAACCAGGCCCGAGGGGCCTGGCTGGGCGGCGTACATCTGGGCGTGACCCAGTCGTAGCCCCCGTGCCTAGCCCCCTCGCGCGGCACTCCCGAGGGGAGGCGTTGCGATGAGGCCAGCCACTGAGCTCTGGGCTCCCTGAGGTTAATGCGGCCCAGAGGCCACCCCCAGTTGTTTATCACCAGCGCGGAGCATAGCGCTTTCGTATGTGTACGGGCATAGCCGCTCCTCGGCAGTGTCGTCAGCCAGCGCGGATCATGGTGCTTCCACTGGTACGTGGGAGGGGGCTCCCCTCCGGGAGGAGCCCCCGGGGCGTGTACAGCCCCGCCCTGACACGTGGCCGGCATGGTAGGGCTAGGTGAGGTGTATATGGGCACCCGTGAGCCAGCGCGGGACTCACGAGGCCCTACCTCTAGGCGGGTTGCGCCTGGCACTGGGCTGTATCTTGAGATGTGTCCCTGCAAAATTTGGTTAGATGCCAGTACTCTACGTCCTCGGGTCCCGGCCCTCGAGCTTGTCTCAGCCATCGCTGGTATGCCAGGCCGTGATGCCGTGGACAAGGCCAGAGGGTGAGGGCTGGAGAGCCAGTAAGAGCCCTGAGTCGCGATGCCCAGGCACCCCCCCCTTTAACGTGCAAGTGGCCGACATGGGGAAGAAAGGATACCGCGGAAGGGCATCAAGCAATCAAGCGTGATAGGCAATGCATAGTTGGAAATAAACGCGAAGGAGATACACGCCGCTGGGCCTAGCCCGAGCGGCTTGGGGATGATGCAGCCCGAGGGGCACCCCCAACAAGGCAAACTAACGACCAAAAGATAAAAGTAGATACATGCCGCAGGGACGGACCCACGCGGCCTGGGAGTGATGCAACCCTGGGAGGGTGCCCCCAGCTTGGAATGAAGCTTGAAAGATGTCACCTGAGGATGTCATTGGCGAAGTGGCGTTGGTGCAGCAGACTGGATGGGCTGCAGAAGCTGATCCTCACGAGCCCCCAGGCCCCGGGGCCTCGGGAGGCTCCGGAGGCACTGGTGACTCCTCGCGAGCTGCCTTCATCTCCGCCAAGGCTGCGGAACGCCTGTCTTCCTCAGCCTCCATGATGCCCCTCGTGAGGCGCTGGTACGCCGCAGCCATGCTCGGCAGGCCGTAAGGCATGCGAACATAGCTGTGGGGTGGACCCCCGCAGCGCCCCACTCGCGAGGGCCAGAGACGCTCCATCGTGGCGATCTGATTGAGTCCTGGTATGTCGACGCAGACGCGCAGCCCACCATCCTCGCTTGGATGTGGGGCCACAGCTGGTAGATGGCGGCAACCTCTCATGATCCTTGACTCCTGTAGTTCTTGAATGGCCTAGTTAACGAACTCCTGTTGATCTGACCTTCCTTGCCTGGCTCCTTCTCGAGGGAAACGTGCTTCAAAGCACCCCTCCACATGGTGCCCAAGCGCCTCCCTCGTGACCCTGGCTAGGTCGGTGGCCCTCCAGGTGAGAGCCCCCGAGCCCTGCCTGGGGAGGGCGCCAGGCGCACTTCCCTATGCGATGGAAGGAGGTTCCCCCTGGGCAGATGCGGGCCCTGAAGGGCCTGCCTCGTGAGGGGTTGAGCCTGACAACGTCTTCTTCTTCTTGGGGGTGGTCTCAGGAAGCCTCCTGCTTCCGCGATCTGGGTCTTCTAGCGACGCGGCCTGAAAGGCTCGCTCCAGGGAACACACTGCATCCTTCTCTTCACAGGGCACCGTGATGACGCCGCCACTTCCTAGCATCTCGAGGACGTTGTAGCCGTGGTGAGTTACAGGCATGAACTTGGCCAGCGCTGGGTACCCGAGGATGGCATTGTACGGCAGGCGGATGTGGGCGACGTCGAAGTTGATGAGCTCGGTGCGGTAGTTATTGCGAGCCCCGAAGGTGACAGGGAGGCGGACCTGCCCGATCGGGACTGTGGAACCGTCGGTGATTCTGGAGAAAGGCTTGGTTGGCTGAAGCTGGTCATAGGGCACTTGGAGATTGTTGAATGTTTCCACGGACAGGACGTTGAGCCCTGCCCCGCCATCGATGAGGGTCTTGGTGACCAGCACGTTGCTGATGACTGGGGAGCAAAGCATCGGGAAGACTCCTGCCGTGGCCGCGCACTTGAGCTGGTCTGCTGAGCTGAACGTGATGGAGCACGCCGACCACCTGAGGGGGCGCGTTGCTTCAAGCTTGGGGAGGACTGCATTCACTTCGCAGGCAAACTGCTTGAAGATACGTTGAGAGGCTGGGGCTTGAGCTCCGCCCAGGATGCAGGCGATTGCGTGTGGCTCCTGGAAGCCCCCAGCCCCTCGTCTTGATGGCGGTCTTTGTTCCTCCTTGGCTGAGGCGGCAGCGAAGGTAGGCCAGCGTTGCCATGAGGGCGATCCTCACGAGGCTGATCCCTCCAGTCTCCCTCGCGAGGCAGGTCCCGCCAGCGGTCCTCGCGAGGCTGGTCGCGCCACCCCTGGCGCGGGCCGCGATCTTCCCAGCATCCTGGGTTTCTTCCTCCTCCTCGGCCGTACCCCCGGTCAGCACGGTCAGGGCGACGGCCGACCCTTCCTTCTCGCACGGCGCGGAGTTCTTGGCATTTGTTGGTGTTGTGGGTGTGGAGGTCGTGGTACACACAGTACCGGCTGCCCCTGGAGGGTTCGGGCAGATCCTTGCCTCGCTTGGTTTCTGGTTCTGCCGCGAGTACGACAGCCCCCTTGCACTTCACGTCCTTGGCCTTGGGCTTCTTCTCTTCTGGGTCCGCGGCAGGCAACTCGAGGAGGGAGAGACGTCCCTCCTCAGCCCTGGCGCACTTAGTCGCCAAGTTGAACAGCTCCAGGGAGGTGCAGAGGTCTTCATGCATCGCCAGCTCCTCCTTCATCTTGACGTCGCGCACGCCATCGAAGAAGGCCGAGATGATGGCTTCCTCGAACACCTTGGGGATCTTGAGGCGCGCGCTGTTGAAGCGCTGGATGTAATTTTGCAGGGTCTCTCCAGGTTGTTGCTTGATGCGGCGCATGTCGCTCACGGCGGGTGGCCGGTCGCGAGTACCTTGGAAGTTGGCGATGAAGCGGGTGCGCATCTGGTCCCAGGAGGAGATCGTGCCCAGAGCCAGATTCAGGAGCCAGGTTCGAGCTCCTTCCTTGAGCGCCATGGGGAACCAGTTCGCCATGACCTTCTCGTCCCCGCTGGCAGCCTCGATGCCCAGCTCATAGAGCTGGAGGAACTCTGCGGGATCAGTTGTGCCGTCGTAGTGAAGAGGCAGGTCTGGCTTGAACTTGCTGGGCCACGCGACGCTGCGCAGCTCAGTGGTGTAGGCGCGGCAGCCTGCGGTGGCCACGAAAGGCTTCAACTGGTGGCGAGCTCGGTCTTGAGGGTCCCCACGCGTTGCAGCTAGGAGCAGAGCGGGGTCTTGGCGTGCCGGAGCTGGAGCAGGGAGCGCCGGGGCAGCTCCTTGCGGGCGAGGGACTTCTTGGCAGCTCCATTCTTGTTGCGCTGGCGCCTGACGGAGCGGGTTCCGCCCAGGGGCCAGGCGCCTTGGAGCCATGGCATCTTCTTGGAGAGGAGGCGGCTAGTGCACCTCTGGAGCTTCGTTGCCCGCGCGGGGCGGGGTGTGGCACAGAGGAACGGATGGCGCGGAAGAGCCCCCTGCGGCGCGGACAAGCTCGGCGACGCAGTCGAGCCACTCCTCGTAGACGTCGTTGACGGGGCGGTAGCGCAGGAGCTCGTTTGCTGCGAGGAGCGCAGCTCAAGCCTCCAAGGGTGCGCGGAGCGCGCGGGACGAAGAACCAGCTGGTGCGAGCGATGGAGTAGCGGTGCAGCCGTCTTGGCGCACGGACGGATGCTGAGACGACGCTTGCTGCTTGCCCCCCGCCGGGCCGGTGGCGGCGTTGACGGCGGGTGACGGGGAACGACGAGGACGCCCACCGATGGGGGCCGTCTGGGCGACGCGAGAAGCGATGGCGGCCCGGCGCTCGGCGCGGGCCCGACGAGCGTCGGACATGGATGCGACGGTCGGAGGAGAACGGAGTGGTGGAGGACAGATTCCAGCGCACCCCTACCTGGCGCGCCAAATGTCGGATCACGGGTTCCGGCAGACCCTTAAGGTTCGAACACTGGGGTGCGCGCGGAAATCACGCCTTCTACCTCCCCGTCTCGCAAAGATCTAAACTACTAAAAGAACCACACAAGAGACACAAGATTTATACTGGTTTGGGCCACCATTGTGGTGTAATACCCTACTCCAGTGTGTGGTGGATGGATTGCCTCCTGGGGCTGGTGATGATGAACAATACAAGGAAGAACAGCCTCGCGAGGGTCTGTTCTTGACTGGGGTGATGAACTGCTGGGAGGAGTTCAGTCACCCTTCTCTCTTTCTCTCTCTCTCTGCTTGCTAGACGGACCAACCAACGAACCGAACCGAACCCCTTGCTACGTGGGTGGCCGGTCCTATTTATAGGCAAAGGCCCTGGGCCTCTTCCCAAATATTGAGCGGGAAGGGCGCCAACAATGGCGGGCTAATTTGAAGGGGAACATCTAGTACACTTATCCTGACTAAAGTTGGTCTTCGCCTGCGAAAGACTCTGTGGTGACGCCGTGCTGGGCTCCATGGTGACCTCCGTCTCGTAGTCCGCTTGGTCTTGGTCTCGTTGCACCGAAATGGCAACCTTTGCCTGATGCCTCGGTACTCCGCGGCTGCGCTTCCCCCTTTGCACCAAAGAGGAAAGAAGGATGCTGCGCACGCTGGCGCCCGCCTGGCATCCTGAGTCGTCATGGCTTGCGTCATGGGCACCTCGCGAGGTACCCCGCCTTGATTTCTCCGCCTCCTCGCGAGCCAGCCTGAGGAGGCTGCGCCTGAGGATGCGCCATGTCGTCCGCCTCGCGAGGCTTGGCCCCTCGCATGGGTCTTGAGTCTTGTGTTGATGAAGATGGGCCGCACTGGGCCTCCCTTGAGCCACGCCGCAGGCCGCAGGCAGGCAAGTCTGGGGACCCCCGTTCCCAGAACGCCGACAGTTACCCTTCGTGGGTTGAAGTCTCCATCAACGTGGATGCATGATAGCACCACCTATCAGAACCACGCCAAAAATCTCCGTGTCTCCAATTGCGTTTGCACACTCAAATCCCATCCCATTACATTCTTGCAACTTGCATGATTTACTTTCCGCTGCTCATATACTCTTATCATGCTTGCTTGATATGTATTGTGAATGTGTAAACTTGTGTCAAAACTCCACTTCAACTTAAAGAAATTAAAAACTGCAACTTTTCTTACTAAGAGTCTATTCACCCCCCTCTAGACACCTCTTCTCGATCCTTTCAATTGGTATCAGAGCTTTGGTCTCCATTGCTTTGGTTTAAACACCTTTGGAGGAAGATGGATGAGTCTACGTTGGGGAGTCTTAGACATATAGTGCCTATACTTGATGGAGAGTACTTTCATGAGTGGAAAAATGAGATGCTTGAGATGTTCAATGAATATCATTTGAACAAGTACATTACTAGCCCTTGTGCACCTCATGTTGATCCTTTGCATCCTACCCTTGATGAGTCTATTGACATGATCCGTAATCTTAGAACTGTCAATTTAATCACTAGAGGTTTGCCCAGAAACTTGATTGCTAGCTTGCCTGCTCTTGATTGTGCCTACACCATATGGAGATTCCTTGAGGAACAATTTCCAAACTATTCCTTGAAAAACTTAGATGAGATTCTTCATAAGTCTATTGCCTTGAGTAAGATGATTCCAATGATCCCAAATTTGGTGATTGTTTACTTGAGCTTACTAATCTTACAAGTGCCAAAGGAGATGTTGGAATCATTAGCAATATCATTTCCGAAGTCATTAGAATTCATAGAGATGAACATTGTTACGGTCATACTTCTAATGAATCATTCTCTCTAGGAATTTATCCACCACATGATGATGTTGAACATGGATACTATGATGAGGATGATGACAGTGACTATGATCTTGATGATGAAATGTGACACTTTTGTCTTATGGCTAATCTTCGTGGCTACATGGCTGGAGGAAAGGAATGGGTTCTGGATAGTGGGTGTACCGATCATATGACTAGAGACAAAGATATGTTTCGTGAGCTTGCTAAAAACGACGGCCCTCGAATGTATGTCACTTTTGGTGATAACTCAAAGGGTAAGGTGGTTGGCCTTGGTAAGGTGGCCATCTCACATGATAGCTCCATACAAAATGTTATGCTCGTTGAATCTCTTGGCTACAATTTACTTTCCGTATCTAGACTTGCTGACTTTGGTTTCAATGTTCTATTTACTGAAGTAGATTGTCAAGTGTTTCGTAGAGATAATCATAAAATTGTCTTTACCGATACACATAGAGGTGATCTTTACATTGTTGATTTCACTAAAAAGGCTCAACCTAGAACTTGCCTAATTGCTAAATCCTCGATAGGTTGGTTGTGGCATAGAAGTTTAGGTCATGTGGGCATGCGAAATCTTGATAAGCTTATTAAAGGTGATCATATCCTTGGAGTAAAAGATGTTATATTTGACAAGGATAGACTTTGTAGTGCTTGTAAAGCAGGAAAAAAAGTTGGAGGAAGTCACCCCATGAAGAACATTATGACCACGAGAAGACTGCTCGAGCTACTTCATATGGATCTCTTTGCTCCCAATGCCTACAAGAGTCTCGGTGGTAACTCATTTGGTCTAGTCATAGTTGATGATTTTTCAAGATTACGTGGGTGTTCTTTCTTGATGATAAATCGCAGGCCCAAAAGATCTTCAAGAACTTTGCTAGGAAGGCCCAAAATCAATTTGAAGTAAAGATCAAGAAGGTTCGCAGCAACAATGGAATAGAGTTCAAGAACGCAAACGTGGATACCTTTCTTGATGAAGAAGGGATTTCACATGAGTTCTCGGCTACGTACACGCCTCAACAAAATGGAGTTGTTGAGAGGAAGAACCGAACTCTTATTGAGATGGCGAGAACGATGCTTGATGAGTACAAGACTCCAAAACACTTTTGGGCGGAAGCGGTTGAGATAGCCTGTCATGCAACAAATCACTTGTATCTTCACAAGCTGCTCGGCAAGACGGCATATGAGCTTCTCACCGGTAACAAACCCCAAGTTGGATACTTTCGAGTATTCGGCTCAAAGTGCTACATTGTTGATAAGCATCATCGTTCTAAATTTTCTCCTAAATCTCATGAAGGTTTCCTACTTGGTTATGGCTCAAACTCTCACCCTTACCGTGTCTACAACAATTTCACCCGAAAGGTTGAAGAGACGGTAGATGTGAAGTTTGATGAATCTAACGGCTCGCAAGTAGAGCAATTGCCAATTGATGTAGGAGATAAGGATCCTTCGGAAGCAATCCAAGACTTGTCTATTGGCGAGATTCGTCCAATGGACGTAAAGGAGAGTACCTCGTCCATCCAAGTGGAAGCTTCTACCTCATGACAAGGTGAACCAAGAGTTGATACGGAAGCATCCACAAGTGGGACGCACCAAGGTGAAGAGAACGAGGAAGTACACCAAGATGAACCTCATCAACCTCCTTCTCCACCAAGACAAGAGAAGAACAACGCCAATAATGAAGAAGGCCAAGAAGAAGGACAAGATGATGAAGAAGATGTTCCACCCCGACCCAAGCAAAAGCTTTCATGAGTTCGAGCAAGAGTCTCAAGATACCATCCCGTCGAACAAATCTTCAATGATATTCAAACCGGGAGAATCACTCGCTCTAAAACTCGCTTGGCTAACTTTTGTGAACATTATTCATTCATCTCTAGCATTGAACCTATGAAGGTTGAAGAAGCATTGGATGATCTGGATTGGATAAACACCATGCATGAAGAGCTACACAACTTTGAGAGAAATCAAGTGTGGACATTGGTCGAGAAGCACGACAACAACCACAACATCATTGGCACCAAATTGGTGTTTCGCAACAAGCAAGACGAAGAAGGTCAAGTCGTCCGCAGCAAAGCTCGTCTCGTTGCCCAAGGCTACACTCAAGTCGAAGGTATGGAATACGGTGAGACATATGCACCCGTTGCTAGACTTGAGTCCATCCGCATCTTGCTTGCCTATGCCAATCACCATGATTTCACTTTATACCAAATGGACATTAAAAGTGCTTTTCTAAATGGTGAAATTGAGGAGGAATTTTACGTTAAACAACCTCCCGACTTTGTCAATCCTAAGAAACCCGATCATGTTTACAAACTTCACAAAGCTCTTTATGGTCTTAAACAAGCTCCTAGAGCGTGGTATAAATGCTTGACCAAGTTCCTTATTGAGAAAGGCTTTGAGATTGGAAAGATAGATTCTACTCTTTTCACTAAAAGGGTTAATGGTGAATTATTTGTATGCCAAATTTATGTTGTTGATATCATATTTGGTTCGACTAACCCTCATTTTAGAGAAAAGTTTGGCAAGCTAATGTCGAAGAAGTTTGAGATGTCTATGATGAGTGAACTCAAGTTCTTTCTTGGTTTGCAAATCAAGCAAACTAAGGAAGGCACCTTTGTTTCTCAAACAAAGTACACCAAGGACTTATTCAAGAAGTTCAACATGCAAGAAGCAAAGGTATGAAAACTCCCATGCCAACTAGTGGACATCTGGATTTGCCCAAGGATGGCAAACCGGTTGACCAAAAGGTTTACCGCTCTATGATTGGTTCGTTATTATATCTATGTGCCTCCCGTCCCGATATTATGCTAATTGTGTGCATGTGTGCACGATATCAAGCGGCCCCCAAAGAATGTAATCTTAAGGCTGTGAAAAGGATAGTGAGATACTTAATACATACACCAAATTTTGGCATTTGGTATCCTAAGAGGTCCTCTTTTGATCTTGTTGGCTATTCCGATTCGGACTATGCCGGAGACAAGGTTGATAGAAAGTCCACTTCGGGTACTTGTCAATTTCTTGGTAGGTCTCTTGTGTATTGGTCCTCCAAGAAAGAAAACTCGATATCCTTATCAACCGCTGAAGCGGAATACATTGTCGCTGGTTCATGTTGTGCTCAATTACTTTGGATGACCCAAACTCTTAAAGATTATGGGATCAAAGTGAAACATGTTCTATTGCTTTGTGACAATGAGACTGCTATTAAGATTGCTCACAATCCCGTGCAACATTCTCAAACTAAGCATATTGAAGT
Organism: Triticum monococcum; assembly: GCA_034509565.1. Classification (NCBI taxonomy): domain Eukaryota; kingdom Viridiplantae; phylum Streptophyta; class Magnoliopsida; order Poales; family Poaceae; genus Triticum; species Triticum monococcum. Next base: position 150,785,563 of record CM067843.1, on the reverse strand, counting down.
TCATCATCATTTCATTCGAGATCATGTTGCTAAAGGGGACATTGATCTTAAGCATGTTCGTAACGATAAGCAGTTGGCGGATATATTCACCAAACCGCTTGATGAAAAAATATTTTGCCATTTGAGAGGTGAATTGAACATCATTGATGCTTCAAACTTGGAGTAGAAACTTGATACATCTCCATCGTATCTACTTTTCCAAACACTTTTGCCCTTGTTTTGGACTCTAACTTGTATGATTTGAATGGAACTAACCCGGACTGATGCTGTTTTCAGCAGAATTGCCATGGTGTTGTTTTATGTGCAGAAAACAAATATTCTCGAAATGACCTGAAACTCCACGGAACATCTTAGAAAAAATAAAAAAATCCTCGCCAAAGATGAAGACCAGGGGGCCCACACCCTGTCCATGAGGGTGGGGGGCGCCCCCCCCTCTAGGGCGCGCCCCCTACCTCGTGGGCCCCCTGGATGCCCTCCGACGCCAACTCCAACTCTATATATTTGCTTTCGTAGAGAAAAAAATCATAGAGAAGAAATCATCGCGTTTTACGATACAGAGCCACCGCCAAGCCCTAAAACCTCTCGGCAGGGCTGATCTAGAGTCCGTTCGGGGCTCCCGAGAGGGGGATTCGTTGTCGTCGTCATCATCAACCATCCTCCATCACCAATTTCATGATGCTCACTGCCGTGCGTGAGTAATTCCATCGTAGGCTTGCTGGACGGTGATGGGTTGGATGAGATTTATCATGTAATCGAGTTAGTTTTGTTAGGGTTTGATCCCTAGTATCCACTATGTTCTGAGATTGATGTTGCTATGACTTTGCTATGCTTAATGCTTGTCACTAGGGCCCGAGTGCCATGATTTCAGATCTGAACCTATTATGTTTTCATGAATATATGTGAGTTCTTGATCCTATCTTGCAAGTCTATAGTCACCTACTATGTGTTATGATCCGGCAACCCCGAAGTGACAATAATCGAGACCACTCCCGGTGATGACCATAGTTTGAGGAGTTCATGTATTCACTATGTGCTAATGCTTTGTTCTGGTTCTCTATTAAAAGGAGGCCTTAATATCCCTTAGTTTCCAATAGGACCCCGCTGCCACGGGAGGGTAGGACAAAAGATGTCATGCAAGTTCTTTTCCACAAGCACGTATGACTATATACGGAATACATGCCTACATTACATTGATGAATTGGAGCTAGTTCTGTGTCACCCTATGTTATGATTGTTACATGATGAACCGCATCCGGCATAATTATCCATCACTGATCCGGTGCCGATGAGTTTTCCATATACTGGTTTACGCTTATTTACTTTCCCGCTGCTACTATTACAATCACTACAAAATACCAAAAACATTACTTTTGCTGTCTTTACTTTTGTTGCCGCTACCACCACTATCATATTACTTTGCTACTAAACACTTTGCTGCAGATACTAAGTTTACAGGTGTGGTTGAATTGACAACTCAACTGCTAATACTTGACAATATTCTTTGGCTCCCCTTGTGTCGAATCAATAAATTTGTGTTGAATACTCTACCCTCGAAAGCTGTTGCGATCCCCTATACTTGTGGGTTATCAAGACCAATTTATGGCGCCGTTGCCGGGGAGCATAGCTCTATTATTTGAGTCACTTAGGATTTATATCCGTTGGACACTATGAAGAACTTGAAAGATGCTAAGACAACAATTTATCCCTCAACTACGAGGGGAGGTAAGGAACTACCATCTAGCTCTGCACTTGATTCACCTTCTGTTATGAGTAAGCTAGCGACACCTAAACCTGCTTCTGCTATTCGTTCCGATTTGTCGCATGTTATTGATGATGCCACTTCTGCTATGCATGATACTTATGATGAAACTGCTTCTATGCCTGATACTACTGTGCCCCTTGGTGAATTTATTGATGAACAAATTGCTAGGGCTAGAGAAAAAGAAATTATTAAATCTGAATACAATGATGATAGTAATGATGAAAATATGCTTGTTATCCTTGAGGGTTATCTTTTCGATATGGAATCTTCTGCCGCTATTTTAGCTTGCAGGGATAGATATGAGCTTAAGAGGTTATTAGTTAAATGGAACAAAGAATCACTTAGAGATAAAATGAAACCCGACCCTACTTTTGCTACTTCACCTATTTGTGTTCCTGATAAGGATTATGAATTCTCTGTTGATCCTGATATAGTTACTTTGGTTGAATCTGATCCATTTTATGGCTATGAATCTAAAAATGTTGTGGCACATCTTACTAAGTTAAATGATATAGGTGCCCTGTTTACTAATGATGAGAGATCGCGTTACTTTTATATACTCAAAATATTTCCGTTCTCATTAAAGGGTGATGCTAAGATATGGTTTAATTCTCTTGATCCTGGTTGTGTGCGTAGTCCCCAGGATATGATTTATTACTTCTCTGCTAAATATTTCCCTGCTCATAAGAAACAAGCTGCTTTGAGGGAAATATACAACTTCGTGCAAATTAAAGAAGAGAGTCTCCCACAAGCTTGGGGGAGGCTTCTCAAGTTACTTAATGCTTTGCCTGATCATCCTCTTAAGAAACCTGAAATACTTGATATCTTTTGTAATGGACTAACCGATGCTTCCAGAGATTACCTGGATAGTTGTGTTGGTTCTCTTTTCAGGGAAAGAACACCGGATGAAGCTGAAATTCTATTGAATAATATGTTGACAAATGAAAATAATTGGGCACCTCCTGAGCTAGCTCCTGCTCCAATTACTGAGTCTATTCCTAAACCAACTCCGAAGAAGAGTGGTATTCTATTCCTCAGTCCCGAGGATATGCAAGAGGCAAAGAAATCTATGAAAGAAAAAGGTATTAAAGCTGAAGATGTTAAGAATTTACCTCCTATTGAAGAAATACATGGTCTTAATATACTGCCTGTTGAAGAAACATATGATCTCAATTCTTTATTTATTGAAGAACCTCCTGATCCCGATATCCCGACACAGGTAGTAAAGGTAAATTCTCTCTATAGATATGATAATGCTGAAGTCCCTCTTACTAAAATTGCTAGTCAGTGCTTGGATGAGTTTGATAACTTTATGTTTAAGCAAGACGACTTCAATGCTTATTTTGGTAGACAATTAAAAGAAAATGCTTATATGATTAGACGCTTGGGTGATTATATGGCTAATATTAAAGGTGAACTTAAACTTGTTAGCAAACATGCTTCTATGGTTACCACGCAAGTAGAACAAGTGCTTAAAGCTCAAAAAGAAGTGCTTGATGAAATGAATAGTAAGAAAAATGATTATGCTATTAGAGTGGCTACTAGAACTGGTAGAATGACTCAGGAACCTTTGTATCCTGAAGGCCACCCTAAGAGAATCGAGCAAGATTCTCAAAGAAATAATATTGATGTTCCTAGTTCTTCTAAAAAGAAGAAAAAGAAAAATGATAGAACTGTGCAAACTTCTAGTGAACCTATTGCTGAACCACTTGATAATCCAAATGATATCTCTATGTCTAATGCTGAAACACAATCTGGTAATGAACATGAACCTAATGAAAATATTAATGATGATGTTCATGACGATGCTCAACCTAGTAATGATAATGATGTAGAAATTGAACCTGATGTTGATCTTGATAACCCACAATCAAAGAATCAATGTTATGATAAAAGAGACTTTATTGCTAGGAAACATGGTAAAGAAAGGGAACCTTGGGTTCAGAAACCCATGCCTTTTCCTCCAAAACCATCCAAGAAAAAGGATGATGAGGATTTTGAGCGCTTTGCTGAAATGATTAGGCCTATCTTTTTCGTATGCGATTAACTGATGTGCTCAAAACAAATCCTTATGCTAAATATATGAAGGATATCATTACTAATAAAAGAAAGATACCGGAAGCTGAGATTTCCACCATGCTTGCTAATTATACTTTGAAGGGTGGAATACCAAAGAAACTTGGAGATCCCTGAGTACCTACTATACCTTGCCCCATTAAAAGAAATTATATTAAAACTGCTTTATGTGATCTTGGAGCTGGTGTTAGTGTTATGCCTCTCTCTTTATATCGTAGACTTGACTTGGATAAGCTGACACCTACCGAAATATCTTTGCAAATGGCTGATAAATCAACTGCTATACCTGTCGGTATTTGTGAGGATGTGCCTGTTGTGGTTGCAAACGTTACTATTTTAACGGACTTTGTTATACTTAATATTCCCGAGGATGATAGTATGTCTATTATTCTTGGAAGACCTTTTCTTAATACTGCAGGGGCTGTTATTGATTGCAACAAAGGCAATGTCACTTTTCATGTTAATGGTAATGAGCATACGGTACACTTTCCGAGGAAACAACCTCAAGTTCATAGTATCAACTCCATTGAAAAAATTCCATCGATTATAATTGGAGGTTCTGAATTTCCTCTTCCTACTGTCAAAAAGAAATATGATATACTTATTATAGGGGATGTGCATATCCCCGTTGAGGTAACTTAGTGTTATTCGAAATTTCTCCGGTTTCATGATTATCGGAATGAGTTTGTTAACAAGACTTGATCAACCTTGTTAGTGGATTCTTTTTGATGAGCATGAGATGGATGAAACTAGAAGCACAACCTTCTGTACCCTCTCTATATTTTTTGTTAATTAGTAGAAATAAAGTAAAAATAGTATTTTTTCTGTTTGTTTCCTGACTTATCCGTGCAATATAAAAATATCCCAAAAATAAAAGTCCTCAGAATGACATGCCAATTTAATATGATTTTTTCGGGAATATTTGAGGATTTACTGTGTAAAAATTACCGCGGGAGGAGCTGCCACCTGGCCACGAGGGTGGTGGGCGCCCCCCCTAGGGCGCGCCCCCCTGCCTCGTGGGCCCACGGTGGCCCTCCTCCACTTATCCTAGCACCCATGTTCTTCCTCTGTCTCGCACAAACCCGAAAAACCAACTCAAGCACGAGTTCCAGCCACTTTTGCTATGATTTTCGATCTCCTTGCTCAAAGCACCTCTCGCAAAACTACTTGGGGAGATTGTTCCTTGGTATGTGACTCCTCCATTGGTCCAATTAGTTTTTGTTCTAGTGCTTTATTCTTTGCAAATTTGTGCTGCATAGGTGACCATATTCTTGAGCTTGCATGTCAAATTTATATGGTTCTAAGTAGTTCTAATGCTTGATATAGGCTCTAGGCACTTGTAGGAGTAGTTGCTATCAGTTTTATTGAAGTTGGTTCACTTTTGTTTGAAGTTACTAAAAATTTCAGATTATTTCAAAAAAATAATGAGGAGACTTTTGAGGGGTTCATCGAGCCAAAGCTCAAAGGATAAACAAAATGAAGAAGCTCAGAGGCCCAAATATAATTTGCCTCGTACCACGGAGATCCGGCCGTGTGAATGGCCTTCTGATAATTTCTTGAGAGAGGCCGGGATTTATGAGGATTTCTATTCATTGATTAAGAATGCTGGCCTCACCGACTTCGTCCGTGACCAACGTCCACAGTATCTCTTACTCACAAATACTTTTGTGCAAAACATCTACTTTTTCCCTAAAGAGTCACCTCCTTCAGTAGAGTTTCATTTATATGACGTTGTGAAGAAAATGCCATTGTCTGAATTTTGCGCAGTCTGCAACATACCTCCTGATGGTATCTTAGAGGAACCACCTCATAAAGAGTTGGAACCATTTATTAACCTTATCTCTATGGGAGAAACCAGGAAGGTTTCTGATGCAAGAATCACTAGCATACATTTTCCCGTGTTACACTATTTTGCTTTATTTGCTAGTCAATGCTTGATTGGTCGTGGGAACTGTGGGAACCTTAGTGTTCCTGATATTATTATTCTATTCCATGGTTTATACCGCGACAACACTGTCAATATGGGCGGAATTATTGCTAGGCGGTTGAGTCTGAACCGTACTAAAGGCCCCATCTTTGGAGGCATTTATGCTTCTCACCTTGCTGCACACTTTAACATAGCTATTAGGCATTATGAGAAAGAAGAAAAAATGCTGCCTAATGCTTATCTAGACTATAAGAGCATGATAGCTCATGATTTTCTTGTTAAGGACAGGAATGGAGAGCTCAAATATAAGTTATACTTTGATAAACATTATCCTGGAACTATTACGTTGCCTGCTCCTTCTTTGTTTAATTTTGTAGGACCCTACCTCGTTACGTGGGCTGCCGTCCAAGCTTACAAGAATCCTGCACCAGCCCCGAAACAGGAACCACAAGATGAGCCTCCACGACAATCTGTTTATTCTTGGGATCCAGAGATGACTATCAGCCAGTGGTAGTCAGAGTCTTCTTCTTCATCATAGTATGATCCCAACTATTCTTCGTCGCAGTACGACCCCAGCTACACCTATGGGTATCCGCCAGGCTATCCCTGGCAATAGACCAACTTAGGCCAAAAGCCTAAGCTTGGGGGAGTACGTAGTTCTCACCGACATTACATTCATGTTCACACAAACTCATTGCTAGATGTCGGTGCTCATACTCTTTCACTGTAATATCCATGCTAGTTTATTTTCTTTTTCCTGCTTTCTTCTTGTGTGTTTGGCAAACCTTAAGAAAAACCAAAAAATTAGTAGTAGATTATTTTTCTGCTATAGTAGTAATAATTAAAAAGAAAGCCCAAAAATATTTCCCGTTCTTCTTTTGCTTGTTGGGAGCTTTCCTGTGTAAATAGTTTTATTTCTTTTCTTTGGGGGTCAGTAGGAGAAGACCATGATTAAATTGTTGAAGTGGCTCTTATATGCATTATTGTTGATTTAACCAAGAGCCCATATTGCCTTGTCTTCTCCTGTTTATTGAATGCTCGCAGATTCCAGCTTAGTCCAATGCACGTGCACCCTTATTATTATTCACATCGTTCGGTCGTGCAAGTGAAAGGCAATTATGATGATATATGATGGACTGACTGAGATGAGAGAAGCTAGTATGAACTCGACCTCTTTTGTTTTTGTAAATATGATGAGCCCCTCGTTCTTGATTCAGCTTATTATGAATAAACATGTTTGCAATGACAATTAGAGATCGTAGTTGCTTGTGCCATGCTTGATTAGCTATGAGTTATAATGGTTTACCTTGTGTGCCAACATGCTATTGAGATGATTATGATGTGGTATGATGGGGTGGTTGAAGGAAATATGCCCTAGAGGCAATAATAAAGTTATTATTTATTTCCTTATATCATGATAAATGTTTATTATTCATGCTAGAATTGTATTAACCGGAAACATAATACATGTGTGAATACATAGACAAACTTAGTGTCACTAGTATGCCTCTACTTGACTAGCTCGTTAATCAAAGATGGTTATGTTTCCTAACCATGAACAAGGTGTTGTTATTTGATTAACGAGGTCACATCATTAGTTGAATGATTTGATTGACATGACCCATTCCATTAGCTTAGCACCAGATCGTTTAGTATCTTGCTATTGCTTTCTTCATGACTTATACATGTTCCTATGACTATGATATTATGCAACTCCCATTTACCGGAGGAACACTTTGTGTGCTACCAAACGTCACAATGTAACTGGGTGATTATAAAGGAGCTCTACAGGTGTCTCCAAAGGTAGATGTTGGGTTGGCGTATTTCGAGATTAGGATTTGTCACTCCGATTGTCGGAGAGGTATCTCTGGGCCCTCTCGGTAATGCACATCACATAAGCCTTGCAATCATTGCAACTAATGAGTTAGTTGCGGGATGATGTATTATAGAACGAGTAAAGAGACTTGCCGGTAACGATATTGAACTAAGTATTGGATACCGACGATCGAATCTCAGGCAAGTAACATACCGATGACAAAGGGAACAACGTATGTTGTTATACGGTCTGACCGATAAAGATCTTCATAGAATATGTAGGAGCCAATATGGGCATCCAGGTCCCGCTATTGGTTATTGATCGGAGACGTGTCTCGGTCATGTCTACATTGTTCTCGAACCGTAGGGTCCGCACGCTTAACGTTGTGATGACAGTTATTATGAGTTTATGCATTTTGATGTACCGAAGTTAGTTCGGAGTCCCAAATGTGATCACGAACATGACGAGGAGTCTCGGAATGGTCGAGACATAAAGATTGATATATTGGACGGCTATATTCGGACACCAGAAGTGTTCCGGGTGATTTCGGAGAAAACCGGAGTACCGGAAGGGTTACCGGAACCCTCCGGGGAAGTAATGGGCCTTATTGGGCCTTAGGGGAGAGAGAGGGCTGCGGCCTAGGAGGTGGCGCGCCCCCCCACATGGGGAGTCCGAATTGGACTAGGGAGGGGGGCGCGGCCCCTCTTTCCCTCTCCCTCTCCCCCTCTTTCCTTCCCCCTTAGGGTTTTCCTAATTGGATTAGGAAAGGGGAGTCCTACTCCCACTAGGAGGAGGACTCCCCCTCCCCTTGGCGCGCCCCATAGGGTCGGCCGGCCTCCCCCTTGCTCCTTTATATACGGGGGCAGGGGGCACCCTAGAACACACAAGTTGATCTTTGAGATCGTTCCTTAGCCGTGTGCGGTGCCCCCTGCCACCATATTCCACCTCGATCATATCGTTGTAGTGCTTAGGCGAAGCCCTGCGTCGGTAGAACATCAAGATCGTCAACACGCCGTCGTGCTGACGGAACTCCTCCCCGAAGCTTTGCTGGATCGGAGCCCGGGGATCGTCATCGAGCTGTACGTGTGCTAAGAACTCAGAGGTGCCGGAGTAACGGTGCTTGGATCGGTCGGATCGGGAAGAAGACGTACGACTAATTCCTCTATGTTGTGTCAACGCTTCCGTTGCGATCTACAAGGGTACGTAGATCATGCTCTCCCCTCGTTGCTATGCATCACCATGATCTTGCATGTGCGTAGGAATTTTTTTGAAATTACTACGTTCCCCAACAGTGGTATGAGAGGCTAGGTTTTATGGTTTGATGTTATTTTCACGAGTAGAACACAAGTGAGTTGTGGACGATATAAGTCATACTGCCTACCAGCATGTCATACTTTGGTTCGGCGGTATTGTTGGATGAAGCGGCCCGGACCGACATTACGCGTACGCTTACGCGAGACTGGTTCTACCGCCGTGCTTTGCACATAGGTGGCTGGCGGGTGTCAGTTTCTCCAACTTTAGTTGAACCAAGTGTGGCTACACCCGGTCCTTGCAAAGGTTAAAACGGAGTCTATTTGACAAACTATCGTTGTGGTTTTGATGCGTAGGTGAGATTGGTTCTTACTTAAGCCCGTAGCAGCCACGTAAAACTTGCAACAACAAAGTAGAGGACGTCTAACTTGTTTTTGCAGGGCATGTTGTTATGTGATATGGCCAAGACATGATGCTAAATTTTATTGTATGAGATGATCATGTTTTGTAACCGAGTTATCGACAACTGTCAGGAGCCATATGGTTGTCACTTTATTGTATGCAATGCAATCGCGATGTAATGCTTTACTTTATCACTAAGCGGTAGCGATAGTCGTGGAAGCATAAGATTGGCGAGACGACAACGATGCTACGATGGAGATCAAGGTGTCGCGCCGGTAACGATGGTGATCATGACGGTGCTTCGGAGATGGAGATCACAAGCACAAGATGATGATGGCCATATCATATCACTTATATTGATTGCATGTGATGTTTATCTTTTTATGCATCTTATCTTGCTTTGATTTACGGTAGCATTATAAGATGATCTCTCACTAAATTATCAAGAAGTGTTCTCCCTGAGTATGCACCGTTGCCAAAGTTCGTCGTGCCCAGACACCACGTGATGATCGGGTGTGATAAGCTCTACGTCCATCTACAACGGGTGCAAGCCAGTTTTTGCACACGCAGAATACTCAGGTTAAACTTGATGAGCCTAGCATATGCAGATATGGCCTCGGAACACGGAGACCGAAAGGTCGAGCGTGAATCATATAGTAGATATGATCAACATAGCGATGTTCACCATTGAAAACTACTCCATCTCACGTGATGATCGGTTATGGTTTAGTTGATTTGGATCACGTGATCACTTAGAAGATTAGAGGGATGTCTATCTAAGTGGGAGTTCTTAAGTAATTTGATCAATTGAACTTAAACTTATCATGAACTTAGTACCTGATAGTATCTTGCTTGTTCATGTTGATTGTAGATACATGGCTCGTGCTGTTGTTCCGTTGAATTTTAATGCGTTCCTTGAGAAAGCAAAGTTGAAAGATGATGGTAGAAATTACACGGACTAGGTCCATAACTTGAGGATTATCCTCATTGCTGCTTAGAAGAATTACGTCCTAGAAGCACCGCTGGTTGCCAGGCCTGCTGCTGGAGCAACACCAGATGTTATGAACGTCTGGCAGAACAAAGCTGATGACTACTCGATAGTTCAGTGTGCCATGCTTTACGGCTTAGAATCGGGACTTCAACGATGTTTTGAACGTCATGGAGCATACGAGATGTTCCAGGAGTTGAAGTTAATATTTCAAGCAAATGCCCGGATTGAGAGATATGAAGTCTCCAATAAGTTCTATAGCTGCAAGATGGAGGAGAACAGTTCTGTCAGTGAGCATATACTCAAAATGTCTGGGTATAATAATCACTTGATTCAGATGGGAGTTAATCTTCCAGATGATTGCGTCATTGACAGAATTCTCCAATCACTGCCACCAAGCTACAAGAGCTTCGTGATGAACTATAATATGCAAGGGATGAACAAAACTATTCCCGAGCTCTTCGCAATGCTGAAAGCTGCGGAGGTAGAAATCAAAAAGGAGCATCAAGTGTTGATGGTCAGCAAGACCACTAGTTTCAAGAAAAAGGGCAAAGGGAAGAAGAAGGGGAACTTCAAGAAGAACAGCAAGCAAGTTGCTGCTCAAGAGAAGAAACTCAAGTCTAGACCTAAGCCTGAAACTGAGTGCTTCTACTGCAAGCAGACTGGTCACTGGAAGCGGAACTGCCCCAAGTATTTGGCGGATAAGAAGGATGGCAAGGTGAACAAAGGTATATATGATATACATGTTATTGATGTGTACCTTACTAGAGCTCGCAGTAGCACCTGGGTATTTGATACCAGTTCTGTTGCTAATATTTGCAACTCGAAACAAGGACTACGGATTAAGCGAACACTGGCGAAGGACGAGGTGACGATGCGCGTGGGAAACGGTTCCAAAGTCGATGAGATCGCGGTCGGCACGCTACCTCTACATCTACCTTCGGGATTAATATTAGACCTAAATAATTGTTATTTAGTGCCAGAGTTGAGCATGAACATTATATCTGGATCTTGTTTGATGCGAGACGGTTATTCATTTAAATCAAAGAATAATGGTTGTTCTATTTATATGAGTAATATCTTTTATGGTCACGCACCTTTGAGAAGTGGTCTATTTTTGATGAACCTCGATAGTAGTAACACACATATTCATAATGTTGAAACCAAAAGATGCAGAGTTGATAATGACAGTGCAACTTATTTGTGGCACTGCCGTTTAGGTCATATCGGTATAAAGCGCATGAAGAAACTCCATACTAATGGACTTTTGGAACCACTTTATTATGAATCACTTGGTACTTGCGAACCGTGCCTCATGGGCAAGATGACTAAAACACCGTTCTCCGGTACTATGGAGAGAGCAACAGATTTATTGGAAATCATACATACCGATGTATGTGGTCCGATGAATATTGAGGCTCGTGGCGGATATCGTTATTTTCTCACCTTCACAGATGACTTAAGCAGATATGGGTATATCTACTTAATGAAACATAAGTCTGAAACATTTGAAAAGTTCAAAGAATTTCAGAGTGAAGTTGAAAATCATCGTAACAAGAAAATAAAGTTTCTACAATATGATCGTGGAGGAGAATATTTGAGTTACGAGTTTGGTGTACATTTCAAAAATTGTGGAATAGTTTCTCAACTCACGCCACCCGCAACACCACAGCGTAATGGTGTGTCCGAACTCGTAATCGTACTTTACTAGATATGGTGCGATCTATGATGTCTCTTATTGATTTACCGCTATCGTTTTGGGGTTATGCTTTAGAGACGGCCACATTCACGTTAAATAGGGCACCATCAAAATCCGTTGAGACGATGCCTTATGAACTATGGTTTGGCAAGAAACCAAAGTTGTCGTTTCTTAAAGTTTGGGGCTGCGATGCTTATGTGAAAAAGCTTCAACCTGATAAGCTCGAACCCAAATCGGAGAAATGTGTCTTCATAGGATACCCAAAGGAGACTGTTGGGTACACCTTCTATCATAGATCCGAAGGCAAGACATTCGTTGCTAAAAATGGATCCTTTCTAGAGAAGGAGTTTCTCTCGAAAGAAGTGAGTGGGAGGAAAGTAGAACTTGATGAGGTAACTGTACCTGCTCCCTTATTGGAAAGTAGTACATCACAGAAAACTGTTTCTGCGACACCTATACCAATTAGTGAGGAAGCTAATGATGATGATCATGAAACTTCAGGACAAGATACTACTGAACCTCGTAGATCAAGCAGAGCGAGATCCGCACCAGAGTGGTACGGTAATCCTGTCCTGGAAATCATGCTGCTAGATCATGATGAACCTATGAACTATGAAGAAGAGATGGTAAGCCCAGATTCCGCAAAATGGCTTGAAGCCATGAAATCTGAGATGGGATCCATGTATGAGAACAAAGTATGGACTTTGGTTGACTTGCCCGATGATCGGCAAGCAATTGAGAATAAATGGATCTTCAAGAAGAAGACAGACGCTGATGGTAATGTTACTGTCTACAAAGCTCGACTTGTCGCAAAAGGTTTTCGACAAGTTCAAGGGGTTGACTACAATAAGACCTTCTCACCCATAGCGATGCTTAAGTCTGTCCGAATCATGTTAGCAATTGCCGCATTTTATGATTATGAAATTTGGCAGATGGATGTCAAAACTGCATTCCTGAATGGATTTCGAGAAGAAGAGTTGTATATGATGCAACCGGAAGGTTTTGTCGATCCAAAGGGAGCTAACAAAGTGTGCAAGCTCCAGCGATCCATTTATGGACTGGTGCAAGCCTCTCGGAGTTGGAATAAACATTTTGATAGTGTGATCAAAGCATTTGGTTTTATACAGACTTTTGGAGAAGCCTGTATTTACAAGAAAGTGAGTGGGAGCTCTGTAGCATTTCTGATATTATATGTGGATGACATATTGCTGATTGGAAATGATATAGAATTTCTGGATAGCAAAAAGGGATACTTGAATAAGAGTTTTTCAATGAAAGACCTTGGTGAAGCTGCTTACATATTAGGTATAAAGATCTATAGAGATAGATCAAGACGCTTAATTGGACTTTCACAAAGCACATACCTTGACAAGATTTTGAAGAAGTTCAAAATGGATCAAGCAAAGAAAGGGTTCTTGCCTGTGTTACAAGGTGTGAAGTTGAGTCAGACTCAATGCCCAACCACTGCAGAAGATAGAGAGAAAATGAAAGATGTTCCCTATGCTTCAGCCATAGGCTCTATCATGTATGCAATGCTGTGTACCAGACCTGATGTGTGCCTTGCTATAAGTTTAGCAGGGAGGTACCAAAGTAATCCAGGAGTGGATCACTGGACAGCGGTCAAGAACATCCTGAAATACCTGAAAAGGACTAAGGATATGTTTCTCGTATATGGAGGTGACAAAGAGCTCACCGTAAGAGGTTACGTTGATGCAAGCTTTGACACTGATCCGGATGATTCTAAATCGCAAACCGGATACGTGTTTATATTAAACGGTGGAGTTGTCAGTTGGTGCAGTTCTAAACAAAGCGTCGTAGCGGGATCTACATGTGAAGCGGAGTACATAGCTGCTTCAGAAGCAGCAAACGAAGGAGTCTGGATGAAGGAGTTCATATCCGATCTAGGTGTTATACATAGTGCATCGGGTCCAATGAAAATCTTTTGTGACAATACTGGTGCAATTGCCTTGGCAAAGGAATCCAGATTTCACAAGAGGACCAAACACATCAAGAGACGCTTCAATTCCATCCGGGATCTAGTCCAGGTGGGAGACATAGAGATTTGCAAGATACATACGGATCTGAATGTTGCAGACCCGCTGACTAGGCCTCTTCCACGAGCAAAACATGATCAGCACCAAGGCTCCATGGGTGTTAGAATCATTACTTTGTAATCTAGATTATTGACTCTAGTGCAAGTGGGAGACTGAAGGAAATATGCCCTAGAGGCAATAATAAAGTTATTATTTATTTCCTTAAATCATGATAAATGTTTATTATTCATGCTAGAATTGTATTAACCGGAAACATAATACATGTGTGAATACATAGACAAACTTAGTGTCACTAGTATGCCTCTACTTGACTAGCTCATTAATCAAAGATGGTTATGTTTCCTAACCATGAACAAGGTGTTGTTATTTGATTAACGAGGTCACATCATTAGTTGAATGATCTGATTAACATGACCCATTCCATTAGCTTAGCACCCGATCGTTTAGTATGTTGCTATTGCTTTCTTCATGACTTATACATGTTCCTATGACTATGAGATTATGCAACTCCCGTTTACCGGAGGAACACTTTGTGTGCTACCAAACGTCACAACGTAACTGGGTGATTATAAAGGAGCTCTACAGGTGTCTCCAAAGGTAGATGTTGGGTTGGCGTATTTCGAGATTAGGATTTGTCACTCCGATTGTCGGAGAGGTATCTCTGGGCCCTCTCGGTAATGCACATCACATAAGCCTTGCAAGCATTGCGACTAATGAGTTAGTTGCGGGATGATGTATTACAGAACGAGTAAAGAGACTTGCTGGTAACGAGATTGAACTGCGTATTGGATACCGATGATCGAATCTCGGGCAAGTAACATACTGATGACAAAGGGAACAACGTATGTTGTTATGCGGTCTGACCGATAAAGATCTTCGTAGAATATGTAGGAGCCAATATGGGCATCCAGGTCCCGCTATTGGTTATTGACCCGAGACGTGTCTCGGTCATGTCTACATTGTTCTCGAACCGTAGGGTCCGCACGCTTAACATTACGATGACAGTTATTATGAGTTTATGCATTTTGATGTACCGAAGTTAGTTTGAAGTCCCGGATGTGATCACGGACATGACGAGGAGTCTCAAACTGGTCGAGACATAAAGATTGATATATTGGACGGCTATATTCGGACACTGGAAGTGTTCCGGGTGATTTCAGAGAAAATCGGAGTACCGGAAGGGTTAGCGGAACCCTCCGGGGAAGTAATGGGCCTTATTGGGCCTTAGGGGAGAGAGAGGGCTGCAGCCTAGGAGGTGGCGCCCCCCCCCCCCCCACATGGGGAGTCCGAATTGGACCAGGGAGGGGGGCGCGGCCCCTCTTTCCCTCTCCCTCTCCCCCTCTTTCCTTCCCCCTTAGGGTTTTCCTAATTGGATTAGGAAAGGGGAGTCCTACTCCCACTAGGAGGAGGACTCCCCCTCCCCTTGGCGCGCCCCATAGGGCCGGCCAGCCTCCCCCTTGCTCCTTTATATACGGGGGCAGGGGGCACCCTAGAACACACAAGTTGATCTTTGAGATCGTTCCTTAGCCGTGTGCGGTGCCCCCTGCCACCATATTCCACCTTGATCATATCGTTGTAGTGCTTAGGCGAAGCCCTGCGTCGGTAGAACATCAAGATCGTCACCACGCCGTCGTGCTGACGGAACTCCTCCCCGAAGCTTTGCTGGATCGGAGCCCGGGGATCGTCATCGAGCTGTACGTGTGCTAAGAACTCGGAGGTGCCGGAGTAACGGTGCTTGGATCGGTCGGATCGGGAAGAAGACGTACGACTAATTCCTCTACGTTGTGTCAATGCTTCTGTTGCGATCTACAAGGGCACGTAGATCATGCTCTCCCCTCGTTGCTATGCATCACCATGATTTGCGTGTGCGTAGGAAATTTTTTGAAATTACTACGTTCCCCAACAGTGGTATCCTCCTTTGAATGATTGAAGTGACTTGACTTGGCACATGTTCACGCATGTAGTTGAAACAAAATCAACATAGCCTTCACGATATTTATGTTCATGGTGGATTATATCCTACTCATGCTTGCATCCAATGTTTATTAATTTTAATGCATGTACATGGCTGTTGTCGCTCTCTAGTTGGTCGCTTCCTAGTCTTTTGCTACCCTTCACTTGTACTAAGCGGGAATACTACGTGTGCATCCAATCCCTTAAACCCCAAAGTTATTCCAGATGAGTCCACTATACCTTCCTATATACGGTATCTACCTGCCGTTACAAGTAAATTTGTATGTGCCAAACTCTAAACCTTCAAATAAACATTCTGTTTTGCATGCTCGAATAGCTCATGTATCAACCAAGGCTGTCCTTATCTTCCGTGTTAGGCGGGTTATTCTCAAGAGGAGTGGACTCCGCTCCTCACTCATGAGAAAATGGCTGGTCACCGGGATGCCCAGTCCCATGCTTTATGCAAACTAAATCAAAATTAATTGCAAACAAAACTCCCCCTGGGACCTGATGTATGTTGGAGACACTCGTTGTTCCGAGCAAGTCATGGATTGATGCTTGTTGGTGGAGGGGGGTATAAACTTTACCATTCTGTTTGGGAACCGCCTATAATGTGTTTAGCATGGAAGATATCACCATCTCTTAGTTGTTACGTTGACAATGAAAGTATACCGCTCAAAATGCAATTTATCTCTATTTCAAAACCGAGCTGTGGCACCTCTACAAATCCCTGCTTCCCTCCGCAAAGGGCCTATCCATTTACTTTTATGTTGAGTCATCACCCTCTTATTAAAAAGCACTAGCTGGAGAGCACAGCTATCATTTGCATTCATCACTATTAATCTATGTTGGGTGTGACTATGATTGGATCTCTTTTACCATGAATTAAAATGTCTAGTCAGTCCTTGATCTTTAAAGGTGCTCTGCATTTATGTTTTGTGGTCTCAGAAAGGGCTAGTGAGATACCATCTTGTTATATCATATTATGATTGTTTTGAGAAAGTGTTGTCATCCGAGATTTATTATTATGACTTGCTAGTTGATTATGCTATTGATATGAGTAATTATGAGACCTGAGAATTATTGCAAATGTGGTTAGTTATGATCTATGCTGAAAACTTGAATGCTAGCTTGACATAGTTACAACAACAAGAGCAAACAGAGTTTGTAAAAGTTTTTCTTTCTTTCTTTCAGTTTGTCAACTGAATTGCTTGAGGACAAGCAAGGGTTTAAGCTGGAGGGGGTTGATACGTCTCCGTCGTATCTACTTTTCCAAACACTTTTGCCCTTGTTTTGGACTCTAACTTGTATGATTTGAATGGAACTAACCCGCACTGACGCTATTTTCAGCAGAATTGCCATGGTGTTGTTTTATGTGCAGAAAACAAATATTCTCGGAATGACCTGAAACACCACGGAACATCTAAGAAAAAATAATAAAAAATCCTCGCCAAAGATGAAGACCAGGGGGCCCACACCCTGTCCATGAGGGTGGGGGCGCCCCCCCCCCCCCCTCTAGGGCGCGCCCCCTACCTCGTGGGCCCCCTGGATGCCCTCCGACACCAACTCCAACTCTATATATTTGCTTTCGGAGAGAGAAAAATCAGAGAGAAGAAATAATCGTGTTTTACGATACGGAGCCGCCGCCATGCCCTAAAACCTCTCGGGAGGGCTGATCTGGAGTCCGTTCGGGGCTCCGGAGAGGGGGATTCGTCGCCGTCATCATCATCAACCATCCTCCATCACCAATTTCATGATGCTCACCGCTGTGCGTGAGTAATTCCATCGTAGGCTTGCTAGACGGTGATGGGTTGGATGAGATTTATCATGTAATCGAGTTAGTTTTGTTAGGGTTTGATCCCTAGTATCCACTATGTTCTTACATTGATGTTGCTATGACTTTGCTATGCTTAATGCTTGTCACTAGGGCCCGAGTGCCATGATTTCAGATCTGAACCTATTATGTTTTCATGAATATATGTGAGTTCTTGATCCTATCTTGCAAGTCTATAGTCACCTACTATGTGTTATGATCCGGCAACCCTGAAGTGACAATAATCGGGACCACTCCCGGTGATGACCATAGTTTGAGGAGTTCATGTATTCACTATGTGCTAATGCTTTGTTCGGGTTCTCTATTAAAAGGAGGCCTTAATATCCCTTAGTTTCCAATAGGACCCCGCTGCCACGGGTGGGTAGGACAAAAGATGCCATGCAAGTTCTTTTCCATAAGCACGTATGACTATATACGGAATACATGCCTACATTACATTGATGAATTGGAGCTAGTTCTGTGTCACCCTATGTTATGACTGTTACATGATGAACCGCATCCGGCATAATTATCCATCACTGATCCGGTGCCTTCGAGTTTTCCATATACTGGTTTACACTTATTTACTTTCCCGCTGCTACTGTTACAATCACTACAACATACCAAAAACATTACTTTTGCTGTCTTTACTTTTGTTGCCGCTACCACAACTATCATATTACTTTGCTACTAAACACTTTGCTGCAAATACTAAGTTTCCAGGTGTGGTTGAATTGACAACTCAGCTGCTAATACTTGAGAATATTCTTTGGCTCCCCTTGTGTCGAATCAATAAATTTGGGTTGAATACTCTACCCTTGAAAGCTGTTGCGATTCCCTATACTTGTGGGTTATCAAAACTCCATTTGGATACATGCAAGACATAAGCCTTTGACTAACCCTTGACTTCTTCTCTTATGATGATGACCATATGTCTTGGATATATTTGCACCCTTGCTTGCTATCTAACCCTTGTAGGTACTTGGATGAATCTAAATCCATGAGATTGCAACGCACTCACATCTTGAGAAATCTCTACATCACCAAGTCTCTACTCCATGGTGGTTGAAGACAAGGAAGCATGAAACCCTTCAACATATCCTTTGACAAATTCTATATCAAATTTCATGGTTGTCATTTTGGATACACAAGTGCTCTTCCTTGCAAGACTAACCCATGTAGGTAAATGAACTCCAATTACAAGTGGTGCTCCCAACTCTTGATGAGCTACATCAACCTTGAGCAACCCACACAAGTTCAACTACATGACTAAGATCAACACCACCACCTAAGGTATGTCATTTCCATCTTAGAGAAGCTTTACCTCAAGTCATAGGTCAAAGCAACTCAACAAGATGTGAATACATCAAATGCTTAAACGAAAAATGGTAACCCCATTTTGAGCTTAAACGATGAGTATGACTTATGATCAAGTGTTCTCACTTGACTCCTTAGTCCATATACTCTAACATAGGTGACTTTGTCACCACCCATTTCTAGATGAAGTTCTCTAGTGTTTCTCTGAGTTATTGCATTTGTCCTTTGCATGTTTGTTCCCAACTTCATCTAGATTTTCCTTTATCTGTTTTTTCTGCAATTTCTACATCCAATTCACTGCAAATCCTTCAGTTAATTCCTTGCAAATCCTTGAGAGATCTTATTCGCCAAGTTAGCTAAGGTGACAAGTGTTCTCTCTGTGTTGAACTCGGTCATACCGATCTGTTGCTTTCGGTCACACCGAACCAATTCGGTACCACCGAAGACTACAACTCGGTATCACCGATTTCACTGCAGAGAAGACAATTTGCCATATGTTCCTCTAGTTTTATTCCAGCTCCACTCGATGATTCTTGTCCTCTATCAGCATCACATTCTATATGCTGCTTTGCTTTGTGACTCTAGGAACAAACCTTTTGACTCACACTCCCCGAAGGTCCCTTCTTGGAAATTGATGTCAAAGGGGGAGAGAGATCACATCAAAGCTTATTCTCTTCAAAGGGGGGAGAGAGAGAAAGGGAGAGAGAGGTAATCACATCAAAGGCCCCAGATGCTTGGTGTTCAAGAGGAGAGAAGTCACATGTCTTTAAGAGGGGAAAGACATGTCTATGTTATGTTTATGTTCATGATCTGTTTTGCTCTGATTTTGTTTCCCTATGTTCTCCCATTATCTAATACAATATTCGGGGGGAGAAAGACTACTAGGGAAGGAAATCCTTGAATTCATTGCATATCTTTTTCCTTTGGGGACATGTCTACATCTAATAGAGTACTTAGTACTCACTCTCTACATGTCATCCCAGTCTTGGTACTCTTGTGGTTTCGTTTGGTTGCTCTGGCTTGTAGATGTATCTGTGTTATCTAACCTTGTTTACTCAGGTTCATTCCTTCCTAAGCCAACTCAAGACCACAAGGTAAATATATGCATCACACTCATGTGCATGAGGATTTCTTGCTGATGTACATACTATTTGCAAGGACTCATGAGCATGTAGGTACATTTCCTATATTCACATCTTTTGCTCTGATGCATATAGCCAAGATACATGTAACACATTGCTTACTCTGTCATGCCTATGCATGCACATGGTCCTATATTCCATATTTGCATGATTACATACACATAGGGGGAGCCTATGCATGTTACATGTCTTTCCAAAGCTTTACTGGTTATTCTCTATATCTTTATCTAAAGCTTTGATGTATGTTGTCATCAATTACCAAAAAGGGGGAGATTGAAATCACAAGTGCTCCCTGGGTGATTTTGGTAATTAATGTCAACATATCTCTTGTTGGACTAATGTTCTCATCTAGTATGTTTCAGATAAGTTCAACAATGGAGTGGCATGGACTAGAGGATGTGGAACCCTTTCAAGATGATGAAGACAAATGATTGGCTCAAGCTCAAAGCTCAAGACTCTACATTTTCTATTTTAGTGATCCAAGATCACATTGAGTCCATAGGAAAGCCAATACTATTAAAAGGGGATGAGGTGTTGCTTAATGGCTTGCTTGCTCAAAGTGCTTAGTGATATGCTCCAAAGCCCTCAACCACTTTCTCATATCCACATATGTCCCAAACAAAAAGTCAAACTCGGCCCCATCGAAATTTCTTACCCGGCACCACCGAGTTCACTTGATAGAGCCACTGCCACAAACCCTAGTCATTTCGCTCTCACTGATAGGGATCTCGGTCTCACCGAGATGGGATTGCAACCTCTCTGTTTCCCTTCGTAACGTTTCGGTCTAACCGAGATGAGCAAATCGGTCCCACCGAGTTTGTGTAATCGGTCTCACCGAGATTACGTTATGCCCTAACCCTAATGAAATCGGTCCCACCGAGTTGACATGTCGGTCCCACCGAAAATCCTAATGTTCACATTTTGAACTAAATCGGTCTGACCGAGTTTCATGATTCGGTCCCACCAGGTTTGGTGATTTGTGTGTAACTATTAGATTTTGTGTGGAGGCTATATATACCCCTCCACCCACTCTTCATTCGTGGAGAGAGCCATCAGAACATGCCTACACTTTCAACATACATTTTCTGAGAGAGAACCACCTACACTTGTGTTGAGGTCAAGATATTCCATTCCAACCACATAAATCTTGATCTCTAGCCTTCCCCAAGTTGCTTTCCACTCAAACCCTCTTTCCACCAAATCCAATCCTATGAGAGAGAGCTGAGTGTTGGGGAGACTATCATTTGAAGCACAACAGCAAGGACTTCATCATCAACACACCATCTATTACCTTTTGGAGAGTGGTGTCTCCTAGATTGGTTAGGTGTCACTTGGGAGCCTCCGTCAAGATTGTGGAGTTGAACCAAGGAGTTTGTACGGGCAAGGAGATCACCTACTTTGTGAAGATCTACCCTAGTGAGGCATGTCCTTCGTGGGCGATGGCCATGGTGGGATAGACAAGGTTGCTTCTTCGTGGACCCTTCGTGGGTGGAGCCCTCTGTGGACTCGCGCAACCGTTACCCTTCATGGGTTGAAGTCTCCATCAACGTGGATTTACGATAGCACCACCTATCGGAACCACGCCAAAAATCTCCGTGTCTCCAATTGCGTTTGCACACTCAAATCCCATCCCTTTACATTCTTGCAACTTGCATGATTTACTTTCTGTTGCTCATATACTCTTATCATGCTTGCTTGATATGTATTGTGAATGCGTAAACTTGTGCCAAAACTCCACTTCAACTTAAAGAAATTAAAACTACAACTTTTCTTACTAAGAGTCTATTCACTCCCCTCTAGACACCTCTTCTCGGTCCTTTCAACATGCCGACGGCGATCACATCGACTTTGGAACCATTTCCCACGTGCATCGTCACCTCGTCCTTAGCCAATCTTCACTTAATCAATAGCCCCTGTTTCGAGTTGCAAATATTAGCAATAGAACCAGTATCAAATAACCAGGCGCTACTGCGAGCATTAGTAAGGTACACATCAATAACATGTATATCAAATATACCTTTCACTTTGTCATCCTTCTTCTCCACCAAATACTTGGGGCAGTTCTGCTTCTAGTGACTAGTCCCTTTGCAGTAGAAGCACTCAGTTTCAGGCTTAGGTCCAGACTTGGGTTTCTTCACTTGAGCAGCAACTGGCTTGCTGTTCTTCTTGAAGTTCCCCTTCTTCCCTTTACCCTTTTTCTTGAAACTAGTGGTCTTTTTAACCATCAACACTTGATGCTCCTTCTTGATTTCTACCTCCGCAGCCTTTAGCATTATGAAGAGCTCGGGAATAGTCTTATCCATCCCTTGCATATTATAGTTCATCACGAAGCTCTTGTAGCTTGATGGCAGTGATTGAAGAACTCTGTCAATGACACTATCATCAGGAAGATTAACTCCCAGCTGAGTCAAGTGGTTGTGGTACCCAGACATTCTGAGTATATGTTCACTGGCAAAACTATTCTCCTCCATTTTGCAGCTGTAGAACTTATTGGAGACTTCATATCTCTCAATCCGGGCATTTGCTTGAAATATTAACTTAAACACTTGGAACATCCCATATGCTCCATGACGTTCAAAACATTGTTCAAGTCCCGGTTCTAAGCCGTAAAGCATGGCACACTGAACTATCGAGTAGTCATCAGCTTTGCTCTGCCAGGTGTTCACAACATCTGTTGTTGCTCCTGCAGCGGGTTTGTCACCTAGCGGGCTTCCTGGACGCAATTCTTCTGTGCAACAATGAGGATAATCCTCAAGTTACGGACCCAGTCCGTGTAGTTGCTACCATCATCTTTCAACTTAGCTTTCTCTAGGAACGCATTAAAATTCAACGGAACAACAGCACGGGCCATCTATCAACAACAACATAGACATGCAAAATACTATCAGGTACTAAGTTCATGATAAATTAAAGTTCAATTAATCAAATTACTTAAGAACTCCCACTTAGATAGACATCCCTCTAATCATCTAAGTGATCACATGATCCATATCAACTAAACCATGTCCGATCATCACGTGAGATGGAGTAGTTTTCAATGGTAAACATCACTATGTTGATCATATCTACTATATGATTCATGCTCGACCTTTCGGTCTCAGTGTTCCGAGCCATATATGCATATGCTAGGCTTGTCAAGCTAAACCCGAGTATTATGTGTGTGCAAAACTGGCTTGCACCCGTTGTATGTGAACGTAGAGCTTATCACACCCGATCATCATGTGGTGTCTCGGCAACTGTAGCAACGGTGCATACTCAGGGAGAACACTTATACCTTGAAATTTAGTGAGAGATCATCTTATAGTGCTACCGCCGAACTAAGAAAAATAAGATGCATAAAGGATAAACATCACATGTAATCAATATAAGTGATATGATATGGCCATCATCATCGTGTGCCTTTGATCTCCATCTCCAAAGCACCGTCATGATCACCACTGTCACCGGCTTGACACCTTGATCTCCATCGAAGCATCATTGTCGTATCGCCAACTATTGCTTCTACGACTATCGCTACTGCTTAGTGATAAAGTAAAGCAATTACAATGGCGATTGCATTTCATACAATAAAGTGACAACCATATGGCTCCTGCCAGTTGCCGATAATTCTGTTACAAAACATGATCATCTCATACAATAAAATATAGCATCATGTCTTGACCATATCACATCACAACATGCCCTGCAAAAACAATTTAGATGTCATCTACTTTGTTGTTGCAAGTTTTACGTGGCTGCTACGGGCTGAGTAAGAACCGTTCTTACCTACGCATCAAAAACCACAATGCGGTATAGTGATCGCTTTTTGATCTTTAGAAAGAACCCTATTCATTGAATCCGATTCAACTAAATTTGGAGAAACTGACACCCACTAGCCACCTCTGTGCGAAGCACGTCGGTAGAACCAGTCTCGTGTAAGCGTACGCGTAATGTTGGTCCGGGCCGCTTCATCCAACAATACCACCGAATCAAGAATCAACTAGTGATGACAAGCAATATGTATATACCCACGCCCACAACTACTTTGTGTTCTACTCGTGCATATAACATCTATGCATAGACCTGGCTCGGATGCCACTATTGGGGAACACAGTAATTTCAAAAAAAAATCCTACGCACATGCAAGATCTATCTAGGTGATGCATAGCAACAAGAGGGGAGAGTGTTGTCTACGTACCCTTGTAGACCGTAAGTGGAAGCGTTATGACAACGCGGTTGATGTAGTCGTACGTCTTCACGATCCGACCGATACTAGTACCAAAAGTACGACACCTCCACGATCTGCACACGTTCAGCTCGGTGAATTCCCACGAACTCTTGATCCAGCTGAGTGTCGAGGGAGAGCTTCATCAGCATGACAAGGTGATGACGGTGATGATGAAGCTACCGGCATAGGGCTTCGCCTAAGCACTACGACGATATAACCGAGGTGGATTATGGTGGAGGGGGCACCGCATATGGCTAAGACAATGATCAACTTGTGTGTGTCTATGGGGTGCCCCCCTCCCCCATATATAAAGGAGTGGAGGAGGGGGAGGGTCGGCCCTCTATGGCGCGCCCTAGGGGAGTCCTACTCCCATCGGGAGTAGGATTCCCCCCTTCCAAGTAGTAGGAGTAGGAGAGAAGGAAGGGGAGGAGAGAGGGAGGGAAAGGGGGTGCGGCCCCCACCCAATTCGGATTGGGCTAGGGGGCACGCCTCCCACCTTTTCCCTTCCTCTCTTCCATTCCACTAAGGCCCAATAAGACCCATATACTCGCCGGGGGGTTCCGGTAACCTCTCGGTACTCCGGAAAATGCCCGAACTCATCTGGAACCATTCTGATGTCCAAACATAGGCTTCCAATATATCAATCTTTATGTCTCGACCATTTTCGAGACTCCTCGTCATGTCTATGATCATATCCGGGACTCCGACCTACCTTCGGTACATCAAAACACATAAACTCATAATATCGATCGTCACCGAATGTTAAGCGTGCGGACCCTACGGGTTCGAGAACTATGTAGACATGACCGAGACTCTTCTCCGGTCAATAACCAATAGCAGAACCTAGATGCTCTATCGGGACCCCGATTACAAGTCACATCGATCTAGCCGGTAACACCTCATATCACTTTGCGGCCTCACGCACGGTATTCCCACGGGTGTCGCCTTACCCTGGCCCGGGACCATTTGCGCCTTTTGGCTCACGTATATGATTGTGTCACTAGCATCCATATGACAGAGAACCCGGGCCGACATGGCTAGTCGTGAACCCAAAGCGGCACTAACCTATGGGGACAGGCATACATGATTCACATCGAGCATGTCGGTCAGCAGCATGTGAATCCGGGCTGTAGCACTAGGCTAACAGGACTCCGGGGAATCCGGACTGTAGCAGGCTAGGCAGGACTCCGGATGTCACCGCGTGACATTTCCCCGAAGGGATAGACACAGGAACGAAGCGAAACACATGCCGGCCAGTCAAGTGTCCTGAGCAGTAGTGCTGGGCTAGCAGGACTCCGGTGAACCGGGCTGTAGCGGACTACTATGGCTCAAGGAAGCACTAGACTACATTTCCCCATAAGAGAGGCTGCCAAGGATAAACAACTAGATTGTCGGATCCCACACATAGCAATACACGTCACACGTACGCATAACATGCAAGTATGTGTTGTACAACATGGCATCACAACATAACGCAAACTCATATAGATAAAGGCCCAAAAGAGATAGATAGCATTAAATACAAATAGGGGTCACATGACCCATCATTCAGAGCATACAAGCAATGGAAGCATTACATGTCTGAGTACAGACAACTACAAAAGGAAAACGCTAAGAGGCCTAACTATCTACAAGTCCCTCCTAAGGGTACAAGATCGTAGCTGAGGTAACAAGCTACTCGTCGAAGTCCAAGCGGTACTACTAGTGAGACAGATGTCTCACCTGCAAAACATAAATAAAGCAAATGTGAGTACAAAGGTACTCAGCAAGACTTACATCAGATCCTATCATACATGCATTTGTATCAAGAAGGTAATGTGGGGTTTAGTTGCAGCAAGCCAGCTTTGACTCAGTGGATATCCTGTTCTACGACAACGAGAAACTTCTTTGGGGTGAGGTAGCGCACACGAGTCCACTAATCACCACATCAATACACTACTATGGATTCATCCTCGTCTTCCTACGAGAAGGCCATCCATAGCACTCACACTTGTCTTGAGCATTTTAGAGTAACCACTTTAAGTTGTCTATGTACCACGTAAGCATCCAAGAAGTCCATAACCGAGGACACGGCTATTCGAATAGATCATGATAACCCTGCAGGGGTGTACTTCTTCACACATGCTCTCACCACTTATCGCCATTTACACGACGTGTACTCGGCAACCTTCAAGCGGAAGCCCAGTGAGGGTGTCGGCCACGACCTGACTAACCACACAAGTCTCTCATCCAGGTTTATCGCCTATTCGGGTTCCATCCGCAAGGATATCCGGCCGGGGTGTCGCTCACGGCCCCAAATGATGTGAGCAGGGTTCCCAAGCCCACCATCCGGGTGCCACTTGGTACACCGTGCCACTGTGCCTAGTCTATCCCAAGCCCACCTGGCCGGGTGCCACTTGGTACACTACTAACACTACCTACAAACACCAGAAACTATTTGCAACTCCTGGACAGAGATCAAGTTGGCTAATAAGTCGAGAGAGCTTGGAGCGCCCGGAGCCCAATGTGTGGTAGTAGCTAGTCATTGGACAACTTACACAGAACTCAGTTCTTAAGGACGGTCCCAATGATACAACCCACCATGTACTCCTACATGGCCTCTCACCGCTACCTTTACCAAATCGTGTTCACACGCTTAACTCTCAGCACCAGAACATATCGTACCACTCCAATTCATTCCCGATGAATCAGACCTGACGCAACTCTAAGCAATAGCAGGCATGGCATGGTAGGAACACAACATGGCTCAATCAACTCCTACACATGCTGTGGGTTTTAACTATTTACTGTGGCAATGACAGGCCATGCAAAGGAATGGGTTCAACTACCGCAGCACAAAGTAGCAGTTGAATCATTGTTGTCCTAATGCAATAATTGAGAGCAGGAGCGAGAGAGTAGGATTGTATCAGAATGAACAAGGGGGTTTTCTTGCCTGGTAGATCAACAGGGGGCACTGCTCCTCTGACAGGTACTCTGGATCGATCTCCGGAGCAGGACCTATCGAGAAGGAACGATGTCGACAATCAAACACAAGCATATGAAACAATATGATGCATGATCATGGCATGAGTATGTTATGTTTGTTTGAGCTAATGCAACTAGCTTTTATTTGGGTGAAATCCATTTGAACCAAAGATTCAAATGCACCTCCATAATAAGCTCTTTATATAAGCCATTTTAGTGTTTCACTTATAGAGTAGGTATAAGTTGGTTTGACATGCGTGAAACTATTACAGATGGATGGATTGAATTTTTCTGATAATTTTTCTTATATAAATTATTTCAATCTGAGATACGGTTGAATTTCTATGAATTTTTGAAGTTTATAGCATTTTATGGAATTTCCTGATTTATTTTTAAACCAGAAAATGATATATTGCGTCAGCATGACAGTAGCATGACGTCAGCAGGTCAACAGGCACGGTCCAGATCAAACCTGACCAGTGGGACCCACTGGTCAGTGACACGGTGTCAACTACAGAGGTTGACGTGTGGGCCCAGTCGAATTAGATTAATTCTAACTAATTACGTTAGCTGGTTAACTAAACCGGTGGGGCCCATCTGTCATTGACCCTTGGGGTTAAACTAATATGTGATTAGTGCTAATTAAGCAAGTGCCATGTCAGCCCGCCGGAGTTTGGCCGGCGGTGACCAAAACCGCGGCGGACGCTCGCCGGAAATGCTGCTTCGGCGTCCATTCGATGCGCGGATGGGTACTCAGGGTGCCTGGCGCTCGCGCGCATCTAACGGAGCAGGTGGGAGGCCGTGGGGTGGACGGAGCTCACCGAAAGTGAGCTCGTGGCGGCGCCGGAGTTCGGGTGAGTGCGGGGTTGCGGCTGCAGCGCTTGAGCAAGCAAACGGAGTGGCTAGACGGCCTCCTGGAGGCGCCAGGAGCATGTCAGTTCCCATGGAGCGAGCAGGAGAGGCTATGGAGCGCGGGCTCGCCGGCCATGGCGGATGATGGCCTCGGTTTCACGAGCGATGAGGCTAGAGGAAGAAATCGAGCAGGGAAGGATGGGGGAAACGACCAGTAGCTCACACCGGTTTTGTTGGTGCAGCTGGCGAGCTCGGGGACGGGCTGAGGACGACGAATCGGCAACGGCGATCGGCGGCGCCCGAGGTCGAAGGCGAGTGCGATGAGGACGCTATGGTGCATCCCGGCTGCCTGGCTCGGTGGAGAAGACGAGGACGACGTCGCAGAGCTCGTAGACACGTCAGAGGGGCGAGGCGGAGACGGTGGCCGCGGCAGCAGCGATCGGCAGCGACGAGCTCGCTCGGATGCGAGGGAGAGGGATCCAGGAAAGGGGGTGAGAGCGAGGGAGAGTGAGAGAGAGTCGAGGGGGTTTGCGTGGCGTCTCCAAGGGTCGCGGGAGCAAGCAGGGAGGCAGGAGGTGGCGTGCGGTCGCTATGCGCGCGTCGGGCACGCGTTGTGCATCCGACTGGCGGGAGGAAGAAGACCACCCTGCCCCTGGTGGGCTGGGCCGGCCAGATGGGCTGCCAGGTAAGGCCCAGGTACTTCTCTCCTTCTCTCTTATTTCTCTTTTCTATTTCTTTAATTTGTTTTTATTTGATTTTTATACCAAATCATTTCATAAACTTCTGAAAATTACTATGTGGCATGTTTAAAAGTATTCAAGGCCACTTGCAAACTTTCAGAGTTATTGGATCATATTTGAAAAATATCAAATATAAATCCAATGCAAATAATTATTGAATTAATTCCAAAAGTCCAAAATAAATACTTATGAGCTCCTGAAAATGTTGGTTTGAATTTTATCTCTGTCCAAGATTTTCAGAGAGCAACATGAGCATTTTCTTGGACCCTTTTAGAGCAATTTTTTATTTGGGTCATTTCCAGAAATGATTATGAGGTTTTACAAATCCCCATTTCAAAATTAAATGGAATTTAAACATGATGCAAACATGAAGGGCTAGCCTAGGTCATACCAGAACTAGGGATGTGACATGCTCATATTGGTTCCTACATATTCTACGAAGATCTTTATCGGTCAAACCGCACAACAACATACATTGTTCCCTTTGTCATCAGTATGTTACTTGCCCAAGATTCGATCGTCGGTATCTCAATACCTAGTTCAATCTCATTACCGGTAAGTCTCTTTACTTGTTTCGTAATGCATCATCCTGCAACTAACTCATTAGTCACATTGCTTGCAAGGCTTATAATGATGTGCATTACCGAGAGGGCC
This sequence comes from Triticum monococcum, assembly GCA_034509565.1. Taxonomy (NCBI): domain Eukaryota; kingdom Viridiplantae; phylum Streptophyta; class Magnoliopsida; order Poales; family Poaceae; genus Triticum; species Triticum monococcum. The sequence continues at coordinate 150,755,946 of CM067843.1, read as the reverse complement.
AGAGATACCTCTCTGATACTCGGAGTGACAAATCCTAATCTCGATCTATGCCAACTCAACAAACACCATCAGAGACACCTATTGAGCATCTTTATAGTCACCCAGTTACGTTGTGAAGTTTGATAGCACACTAAGTGTTCCTCCGGTATTCGGGAGTTGCATGATCTCATAGTCATAGGAACATGTATAAGTTATGGAGAAAGCAATAGCAACAAACTAAACGATCATCGTGCTAAGCTAATGGATGGGTCAAGTCAATCACATCATTCGCAAATGATGTGATCCCGTTAATGAAATGACAACTCATGTCTATGGTCAATCACATCATTCTCTAATGATGTGATCCCGTTAATGTAGTGACACTCTGTTTGTCTATGTATTCACGCATGTACTAAGTTTTCGGTTAATACAATTCTAGCATGAATAATAAACATCTATCATGATATAAGGAAATATAAATAACAACTTTATTATTGACTCTAGGGCATATTTCCTTCATCATACTCATGATCTCACAGATCATCACATAATCAGTGCCAATAGTAAACTTTTAGTGTGCAGATTACTTATTAATGTTGGTCCATGGTGTGACTTACTCACGAGCTATGTCCGTAACAGAGGACACGGATATCGATAGATTAAATACACTCTGTAGAGGTAGCGCACTTTACCCACATCACGGAACCCATGGCCTCGTCTTCCCATTTGGGTGGACCAACGGCATTTCGACGAAACCCTCCCATTGTCATGACACTCTCCCGGCCACTCCGACTAACTCCCCACTGGGCTAAGTCATGGGTGGCCCCATGCCTACCAAAGGCATCAAAGGCCACCGTCGTGGCAAAACGGTCCCAATCGGGGACAAGGTACCATAACAACAAACAGGCACACAAGTTTATGTCTACTTATGGGCCAGGGTACCGCACACCCATAACCTTCCCTTGTTGGAGGTACCGACCAGAGGCATGAGAACGGACTGAATCAAGACCTTCCATAAAGGCAAATGTGGTCGCACTGGGAAAACCTCGATTCAGTGGGACCATGATTCGATCAATGTTATGTTCAAGTTGGATTAACATCAGGTTTAACTTGAAAATAAAATAACTCGAGTCATCATATGCCATGATCATGCAACTATTCGACATGCAAAACATACTACTTAAGTAAACAGATCAACATCATCAAAATTTCATGCTTGCACTACTCATCATTTAAACTTTACTAGTCCTACTTTACTAGTTTTTAGCATTCATCATTTTAATTGTATCATAATATATATATATATCACTTTATCCCATAAAGAAACTACCATTATTCTTGAAAGCATAATCACACAATAAGAATTCTTCTACTGCCTTAACTAGCTCGTGCATTCAAACAGTATCCTAACCAGGCAATTCAAGCATGACAAAATAACTAGCACTAAACCATATTCATTTAATTAAAAAATGCATGAAAATAACTCATATTCAAGTTGGAAAAATCATAGATATTGAAATGACACCATACAAATGTTGGTGTGGCTTGCCTTAGTGCAGAGGAGGTTCACACTCCTCCTGGTTATCTTCAAGACAAGCTTCTCCCTCTGAAAATATTTAAAAACAGCAAAATAAAATATCAAAAACCACTCTAAAAATCACCAGAAATTCTAGACAGCAAGGAAAAATCTAAATTTTGGTGTGTTTCTAGAACTTTTCAAAACAAACACAATGCGAAAAGAATCAACTCATTTGGACCTATAGTGTAAGAGTTATGGCTGGTCAAAGTTCTTGGTCAAATATTTGAATTAAATTTGAATAAAAAGAAAACCAGCGGTGACGTCGATGGCGTATTATCAGAATACGCCTCCACTCGTACCGCTTTGGGCGCGAGTGGAGAGGCTGATAGCGGGCCCCACCAGACAGGTGTGGAGGGAGAGGAAGAGAGACAAAGCAGCGGTGGCGCTTCGCCGGAGCTCACGCCAAGGAGGAGGGGTTCTTGGCCGGATCCAGAGAGATAGAAAGAGAGAGAGGGGCGAGGCGCACTTGCCTGTTCCCGTGACTCGACGAGAGACGGTCGGAGCAGCTCGGAACCAAGCTTGCAAGCCACGGCTGCGATCGGGTCTCGCCGAAGAAGAGGAAGACGACGGACAGGGGCGGTTCCAGGGGCTCCAACCTGTCCGGATGGCACCAGTGGACCACCAGGGAGTCTCCTGAGTAGTTGCTCGAGCTCGAGGGGCACCGGAGCAAGGAGGAGGGGCTACGGGGATCGCCGGTGAGCTCGGGTTGGGGACCGCGGCCAGAGGCCTACCCGGCCGGGCTGCGGCTATGCTACGAGCTTATGGAGGTTGGGTGCTAGGTTTTGAGTGCTCGGAGCGGCAGGAGGGGCTCGAATTTATAGCCAGAGGGGGAGAGGGGTATGTGGCTCCGCCGGAGCTCTCTGGAAGCCGGCGAGCGACGACGAGCGGTGTCAGCGAGGGGTGGAGGGGCTCAGCATTCACGCGGGGGCTGTGCAGTGTGCGGACGAGCACAGGAAGCAGTGGAGGAAGAAGAAAGAGGCACGAGGCGCACTGTGGCTTTGGCCGTGTCGTGCCCGTGCCTGTTGAGGTGTGTCTGGCGTCGGCGAGCGCCAGGGAGAGGTCAAGGGCGAAGAGAAGGAGGTGGTGGCGCGGTGCGGCAGTAGTCGGCGAGCTCTGGATCGATCACGCGATGAACAAGCACTCGGGTGCAACGCAGAGCGCATCGGGCGCGTTGCCAGAGCCGTGTCTTCACACGGTCACCATGCTGGCATGGTCAAGACGACGCCCACTCGATGCCAAACTATGTCTGGGGTGTTGTTCGTGTAGTGTTAGGTCTAGGAAGGGTGATGGCACACTGCCAGGCTGGCCAGATGAGACTTGAGCTTGTTGGCAATTTTCTGGTCAAAAACTTGGTCGCCAAGTTTGGAGGGCTTCTAGAAGGTTATTAGGGTTGATTCTCTGGGATTGAGGTTTAGCTAGGAGGGTAAACAAGCTCAAGAAAATTCAGCTCCATTAGAGCAAGGAAAAATACACTTGTTGTAGAAACTGGATTTTTAGGCCAGAACGGAAATGATTTTCTGTAACAAAAATATTCCATACTTATATGGAATATTTTTGCACAAGGAGGTGGGCCAAGGTTCAAAGAATATTTGAGAATTTTCTCAGATTTTTGGAAGCAAGAAAAATGAGGGTTGCTTTGGAGCACAAGTCTCCGAATTGAATTCAGAGAAGAAATTGAATATTTTTCTTTTATGAAAAATATTCCTTGGGTTATTTTGGGATTCTTCAGAGAAAGAATGTTGAATGAGAGATGAATGGTGTAAGTGCATCTAGTGCCACCCCTAGTTGGTTTTGTAGTATTGACGACAAACTTTGTTGAGGGACTAATGTGTTTGTGAGAATTGCAGGATAACACAGGTAGTAGTCCCTCATTAATTTGGTTTACCTACCAGAGATGACCCCTAAAAATGTGTGAAGACATTGAAGACAATGGTGGTCTATGAAGTGATTCATATTGAAGACTATGACATCAGAAGACATCATATGAAGACTATGGAGTGCGAAGACATAGTTGTTTCGTAGTTTCCTTTTCTTCTTTGTTGAGTCATAGGAACTATCGTACTGTTAAGTGGGGTCCAAGTGAACAAAGTCAGAGTGACTGAAGTGATGCTCAACCAAATCCAATGTCCTCGAGCGAAGACAATGAGAGCAAATCTTATCCAGAGCTGGATAAGTCACTTTACTTGTAGCCCATGTCAAGCTGTCGCGTGTGTTTGAAATCTGACCGTTGGACACGTGTCAGTTCCTTAGTGACCCAGGGTCATTTCGGACAAATCAGGTCGGGTTGCCTCCTGGCTATAAATAGCCCACCCCCTACACCATAAATTGGTGGCTGCTTAGAGTCAGTGCATGACTTTTGTCGTTTGAGAGCAACCCACCTCTGAGGCCTTTGAGAGAGAAATCCTTATGAGGACAAAGCCCTAAACACCCAGAGCCAAAGAGTGTTAGGCATCACTGAAGTCTTTCTGTCTGCGTGATCTGAAGACTTGTTAGACTTGAGGACTGTGAATCCTCCAGCCGGTTAGGCATCGTGTTCTGAGCATCCAAGAGTCATTGTGGATCACCGGTGAACGAACTCTGTTAAGGTTTGGTAGTCTCCCTTGAAGACTTACCAGAGTGATTGGGCGAGGACTGTGTGTCCTTAGCTCAAGGGGAATAAGGTGAAGACGCGGTCTTCTGAGTTGAATCTCAGCCTCTCTAACCAGACGTACAGTTGTCACAGCAACTGGAACTGGTCCAACAAATCCTTGTCCTCACCAAGCAACTGGTTCTATCCTTTACCTCTCTTTACTTACAGTTTGTCTTCGTGAAGTCATTGCCCGCTTGCATGATCTGATTGACTTCACTATGTAAAGACTGTTGTTGTTTGGCTTCATACTATCTTCCAACCTGATCCATACTACCTAGCTGCTGATAGTCATTGTGCTCTCACTTCATTGCTTACTTGTCTATGGCTTGTCTAGTGTAGTCTACCTTCCGCTGCATATCGATAGGTTCATTTCTGCTATTTGTCTTCAAAGCCCACGTGTTTTGAAGACTTTCGTAAAAATCGCCTATTCACCCCCTCTAGTCGATAACTAGCACTTTCAATTACTATCAGAGCAAGGTGCTCCCCTGTTCTGTGTGATTCGGTTTAACCACCTGGAGTTTTAGCTATGTCGACTGCAGGGATAATCAAAGTCTCCGATGCATGCCCTGTCTTCGATGGCACTGATTTCCCCTACTAGAAGAATAAGATGTGCATGCATCTTGAAGCCATTGATGTTGACCTCTGGTATGTCGTCAAGAACGGCGTTCCCAAGGCCGGTGAAGGCGTCACCCCAGCTGATGTCAAGAAGTTCATTCAGTTGGATTCTACTTCCAAGAACATCATCTGTGGTCATCTGATCAAAGGACAGTATGGCCATGTGAGTGCTCTGGAAACTGCGAAGCTAGTCTGGGACTGGCTCTCCAAGGTCAATGAAGGCGTCTCAACCTAGAGAGGCTCGAGGATCGGTGTTCTTCGCATTATCTTCAACCGCTTCTAGAGAAATGACAATGAGAATGTTCAGCTGACATTTGATCACCTCACTGACATCACAAATGAGCTTCATGCACTCGGCGCCACTGAGATCTCCAAACATGAAATCGTCAAGACACTCTTGAGATCACTCGATAGCTCAATTGACACCCTAGCCCTGATGATTCAAGAATGCCCTGACTTGAAGACTCTCGATCCGTCTGACATACTTGAGAGGCTCAACACACATGAGTTCTAGCTATCTGAGAAAAGAGATATCTATGGTCCCAACTATGGCCGAGCTCATGCTCTGAAGGCAAAGGATGTTTCCTCATTTGAAGAAGAATCTGACTGCAGTTCTGAGGATCCTGAAGACATTGGAAAGGAACTTCCCATGCTCGTGAAGAAGTTCCAAAGGTTCACTGGGAAGAAAGGCTCCAAACGGTCTTCAAGATCCAGCTCAAGAAATGATGAAGCTTACTCCCGTGACTACAAGAAGAGAACGTGCCACAAGTGCAAGAAACCTAGCACTACATCTTTGAATGTCCTCAATGGGACAACAAGAACAAGAAGAAGAGCAAGGAATATGATTCTGATGACAAGAAGAAGAAGAAATCCTCAAAGTCTTCTTCCAAGTCTTCGTCGAAGTCTTCATCACACAAAAAGAGCTCATCTAGCAAGGCTCGTGTGTTTGTTGGCAAGGAGATGGATTCAGAGGAGGAGTCTACATCTGAGGAGGTGGAGATGGAGTCTGAAGAGGAATATGATTCAGGCGTGGCAAGCCTGGCCTTAGCTTTAGCATACATCGCCAAGTCCATCTTCAACACTGAAGACGATGGCCTTTTCACGAACGCTGATGCTAATGATGAGGATGACTCTGCACCCACCTACCGCTTCATGGCACGTGGTGCCAAGGTAAACTCATGCGATACTCACTATCAAACATCAAGTGAAGATGACTCTGAATGTAAATCTAAACCTAGCTACAAAACACTTGCTACAATTGCAACACAGCAATAGACTGCTATGGAACATATTCAAAAACTGTTAAACAAAAGCGATGACCTGTTGGATGCAGAAATGACTCGAACTCAGTCCTTAATTGAAGACATTAAAAATCTTCATGTTAAGTACGGAGAACTTGAAAGTCTTCATGAAACGCTCTCAACTACTCATGAAAAGCTCTCCTATGATTATATTCAAAGGAAGCAAGAGCTTGAGAACTTGAGATCGGCTCATGAAGATCTTCAAAAGGAGAACGAATCACTTCGCGCTCAACAGATCAGTTCCTTTCAGGAAGGATTTGAGCCACCATGTCTAAAATGCCTTGAGCATGATAACGCTATTTCTGTTGCTAGATGTTCTACTGCTACTACTATTGCAATATCTTCAACTATTGATGTGGTAACTAACCCCTCTGCTGAGGATACCACTACTATTGCTGATGAGAATGCCAGGTTGAAGAAAATGCTTGAGACAGGAATGTACAAAAGTCTCAAAGGGCATCAGACACTATGTGATGTCCTCAAGAAACAGATTCTGAACCGAAACCCTAGGAAAGAGGCTGTTGCGTTCGAGAGGAAAATGAACATGGATGGTTCTTACTGGAAGCCTGAGCAGTACCCCAAAACCACATGGGTTGCTGCAAAGGGACCTTTAGTGGATTCATCTACCTTATCTGGCTTCACTTGTGTAACCTAATTATCATTGATGAATCCTTTGATGCAAACTAAAAACTGTTTAGGAATCAGACTGGTGAAGTGTTTGCCACGTATATTGGTATTAACTGCAGGAATGGACCACCTTTGAAGAAGATCTGGGTGCCCAAGAGTTGTCTTGAAAATATTTAGGTGAATGTCATCATGACACCACCTGGGAAGAAGACAAACCCCAGACCAAAGGCTTCATATGGTCCAAAGGCTTCATACAGATAGAGGACTCACCAGAGTCACCCTAACACTAATGTTTTGCAGGGTAACCATACTCAGGCCTATGAATATGAGCGTGTTTCATCAAACCGCCATGTTCATAAGACCAAGAACTATTCTGTCTATTCTTATGAGTATTATTCACCTCCTGCAAGACTATTTTCTAGGGCCCCAAAGCCAAAGTTCTCAGATGCTGCACTTAGACTCATTGCTTCGAAGCCACCCCTGAAAATGTGGGTGGTTAAGAAAACTTAACTCTCTTTTGCAGGGAAGGGTCTCCAGCCGGAAATCAAAGGCGTCGGATACTATTGCTGGAGACCTAAAACATCTTGTGCGGTGCAAGATAAAATGCCCAAATGGTCTTACTATATATTTTGTTCCTGAGTCACTTGCCAATCATCCTATCAGTCCTAACCTAGATCTGAGCTTTCATAATCCACTTGCTCGTCAAATGTTTATGCTTCACAATACCCTTCGTGAAGCCTATCCCCCTAACTATACTGTAGGGTATGACACCAGCTGATTCAGAATGGATTATTGACAGTGGATGCACTAACCACATGACTGGCGATCGAAGTCTTCTCATGGACTCAACCTTACGTCCATCTGACAAGAGTCACATCACATTTGTTGACACTGGTAAAATCAAGTCTTTGAAGGGTACCGAAAAGGTGATCTGTACATGGTAGATTTCTCAGCAGGACCATAGTTGGCCGTATGTCTTCTAGCAAAAGCTTCAGAGTGCTGGCTCTGGCATCGAAGGCTAGGGCATGCTGGCATGAGGAACTTATACACTCTCGTGAAGAAGAAGCATGTCGTAGGCATTGAGGGCATCAAGTTCAAAACGGATCATCTGTGTGGTGCCTGCAAAGCCGGGAAGATGACTAGTGAAAGTGCTAGTGATCGACTAGAGGGGGTGAATAGGAGATTTTTCATGAAAGTCTTCAAAACATGGAAGTTTCGAAGACAAATGATAGAAATAAACCTATTACCACGCAGCGCAAGCCATAGTCAGGTATTCAATGAAGTGAAAGCACAACGACTAATAGCAGCTAGGTAGTATAGATCAGGTAGGAAGATAGTGTGAAGCCAATCAGAACAAGCGGTCACTTAGTGAAGACAAAAGATAATGCAATCATACAATGACTTCACTAGAGCCAACAGTAAGTGAATGAATGGGAAGGATGAAACCAGTGACTCGTTGAAGACAATGATTTGTTGCACCAGTTCCAGTTGCTGTGACAATTGTGCATCTGGTTAGGGAGGCTGAGATTCAACTCAGAAGACCGTGTCTTCACCTCATTCCCCTTGAGCTAAGGACACCCAGTCCTCGCCCAATCACTCTGGTGAGTCTTCAAGGTAGACTTCCAAACCTTCACATACTTCGTTCACCGGCGATCCACAATGACTCTTGGATGCTCAGAACGCGACGCCTAACCGGCTGGAAGATTCACAGTCCTCAAGTGTAATAAGTCTTCAGACCACACAGACAGGAAGACTCAAGTGATGCCTAACACTCTTTGGCTCTGGGTGTTTAGGGCTTTATCCTCGCAAGGAATTCTCTCTCAAAGGCTTCGAGGTGGGTTGCTCTCAAACGCAAAAGCCGTATACTAACTCTGAGCAGCCAACCGTTTATGGTTGTAGGGGGTGGGCTATTTATAGCCACTAGGCAACCCGACCTAATTTGTCCGAAATGACCCTAGGTCACTAAGGAACTGACACGTGTTCCAACAGTCAGATTTCAAACACACACGGCAACTTTACTTGGGCTACAAGCAAAGCTGGCTTACCCAGCTCTGGATAAGATTTGCTCTCATTGTCTTCGCTCGAAGACATAGGATTTTTGGTTAATCATCACTTCAGTCATTCTGACTGGTTCACTTGGACCCCATGTAACAGTACGGTGGTTCCTATGACTCAACAAAGAAGAAAAAGAACGACGAAACAACTAAGTCTTCGCGCTCCATAGTCTTCACACGTTGTCTTCTCTTGCCATAGACTTCAATGTGAATGTCTTCACATCCCACCTTTGACTTCAATGTCTTCATACATTTTTAGGGGTCATCTCTGGTAGGAAACCGAATCAATGAGGGACTTCTACCTGTGTTATCCTGCAATTCACACAAACACATTAGTCCCTCAACCAGGTTTGTCGTCAATACTCCAAAACCAACTAGGGGTGGCACTAGATGCACTTACAATCTCCCCCTTTTTGGTGATTGATGACAAACTGGTTGAAGTTTTCAACAGGGAATAAAATATGTGAAATTGTAAAGGATAGGGTATTGTCTTCATAAGTTGCAAGGGCTCCCCCTGAAGATGTGCATATAAGTAATTTGCTTTTGGAATGCAAATGCACATGGCAGGTTGTACTCGTGGAGATCCTCTTCAACCTATGATGACAATTCATCATGCATGATATGATGTAACGAAGATAATGACATGCATAATGGAAAATGGACGTCTACAAAATGATCTAAGTGCGGAATTTATCGTCGCACATGCGGAATTTATCATCGCATCACAGAATAGCAAATAAGTAGCAGACGACCATCGAGTTTAAGTGTTACAACTCAAAGAACCAAATGTATCGAAAACGAGAGTTGTAAGCACTTGGCAAAAGTAGCAAAAAGTAAAGCATCCACCCATATTGACCCGCTTGAAGACTATCAACTCATATGCTTCTCCCCCTTTTGTCAGTGACGACCAAAAAGGTTTGAAGACATGGAGCGCCTACTCGTTCCCATGAGGTGCAGGCGAGGCAGCAGGGTCGTCGTTGAGGTCCGGTGGTGCAGAAGAACTTGGTGCAGTGTCGACACGCGCTGAAGTTGGAGGAGGTGAAGTTGCATCATCTTGGTCATTGATGACTCTGGCATTCACTGTCGCAGCTGAGGACGAGTAGTCAGAGTCTTCAAGTGAGGGAGTCCGACGCAAGTGAGCATTTCTGGGAGGAGTTGAGTCAAACTTGAACCGCTCGGTGAAGCCATCGTCTTGCAGATCAGCTTCAGCACTAAGTAAGGTCAAACTCTTCCACGACCTCCGACAGGTTTCATGAGTGACAAAGGCATTCTTGGTGGCAAGATTGCGAATGCGGTTGACATCCACCAAGAGGCTTTGCATCTAACGCTTAAGCTAGTCGTGATGTTTGTCCTGTTTCTGATGCAGTGCGACAAGAAGCTCTCGGTCATTTAGGACACGAGACCGTCTTCGAGGCCTTTGCACAATGGTGCTACCAGTGGCGTCAGTCTGAGCGCGAGGGGCCCGTGTGTTACCAGCAAGAGGATAAATATGAGAAACTGCTGAAACATTGGGTTCAGGTGCTTGTACCTCAGGTGCTTCAGCATTGACTTTGGGTGCTGCAATGGCTTCAGTTGCTTGGACTTCTGGCACCGCAGTAGCTTCAGGCACCATATTAGCTTCAGCTATGACGATGTCATTGGCTTCAGCGGTGATGTTGGTGGCCACCTCAGGGTTGTTAACCTCCACATCAGGAGCTGGAGGGTCGGACACGTTTTCCTCGAGAACAACATCTTGGTGGGACGGGGGTGTAGCAACTCTTTGTGCTTCTTCTTCATCGGCTGATGCAGCCGGAATATCTTCAGCCATTTTGGCTTCGGACTCAGACACATGCATAGTGGGACTAACTTGGGGCCTTGGTCCTTTGCGAAGCCTGCGTAATCCTGGCGACACTTGTGGAGATGGAGTGCGATGGGCCTCAAAGTCATCATCTTCTTGCACTAGTGGGGTAGCTTGCGGTTGGGGAGAGCTTGGAGTGTCTTGTCGTTGTGGGTGATCAGCCCAGGATGCATCCTGAGCAGTTGGCGTCAGAGGACGACCAATGCTGATGAGCTCGCTGTGCGTGAGCACAGGCGATGATACCAATTGGTGCTCGATCTGAGGAAGGACTTCATCATCTTCAACATTGTCGTGAGGACCAATGTCTTCAACTGCAGTGGGGTCAACAGCTGGATTGTCTTCAGCTTCAGGAGCCTCTGGAGAAGCAGGCTCATGAATTACCACTTGGCGTTCTTTATTTTCAGACGCAGGATGAGCCACTTAGATTGGCTCGACATTAAGGGGCTCTGTGGGAGCAGCCCGATCTCTCTTCTTGGTTTTGCATTTCTTGGTTGGAGGAGCATCATCAGTAGTGCCCTTGGTTTTGCGCTTTCTGGCTTCAGCTTCAGCAGCCCTTGTTTTCTTCAGTTCTGAAGCCACTATGGGGACCTTAGGCTTCGAGCCTGTCATACTGGCTAGGAAGACAATTGGATGTACTTCCTGCCTTGGTGCTTCGGGTTCTGCCACAGCTGGCTTCTTCTTCTTCTTGGCCGCCATTCGGGGGTCGATCCCTGGTCGCCCCAAGGCCTTGTGCTTTTCAGCCTCATTGTATCCTTGGACACATTTAGCGGCAAGATCCTTCATGCGCTCACGAGAACCCTTGGCTTCTTCGTGTTTGGTTCGAAAAGCTTCCTTAAGCTCATGCATCATGGTCTGGAAGTTTTGAATGTCTTCAACATTGAGCTTGGCCATGTGCTTCTTGAACTGAGCCTTTTCATAATCTATCTTATGCTTCAGTTCAACAATCCTCTGAGCTAGAGCCAGCTCAGCAGCAATGGCTCCGTGGAAGGCGACGCTTAGGCCAATCGGAAGCTGAAGATCATCAAAGCTGACATTTGGGCTGTCAAAACCATTCATCAATGAATGTGGTGATGATTTCAACATCAAAGAGAGGAAGGTCATTGAAGATTTCTGCCTCTTGCTTGCTCTTGATCAACTGCTCAAGAGCATCATCGCCAAGATCGTGTTCGTTGGACAGATCAATGGCGTCATTGCACAGAATAGCAGCAACGGTCAGTGCTTGGCTAGTGGGTTGCAAGGCCATCTTCACTTTGGAGGGCTTGGAGATGTGTGACAAATCTTCAGACTACACACTGTGTTCAGGAGGTGCAGTGGCCAGAGGCTTTGCTCGTGAGACCTTAGGTGCAAGAGCAGGCTTTGAAGCTTTAGGCTTTTTCAGCTTCTTTAGCTTCGGTGGTGCATGTGCTTTATCAGATTCAGCATCGTCTGCAGGCTCATCCACGGCTGTCCCTTGAACCATGATATGAGTGATGAGACCTTCCAGGTTGTAGAAGGGCCCGACAAGATTGGGTTCAGCTTCATGTGAGCCATCGGCACGAGGAGTAGAGGGACCTGGGTTGAAGTCTAAGCCTTGTGACTTCTTGTTCTCTTTGGCCGAGTTCCTGGAAAACTAAAGGTTGCGCTTGAGCAGATTATCGTCACGGCACCACAGTAATGAAGATGGGTCTGCATCTGCAGGCTGTGGTCCACGGACCATGCAAGGATAGAAGCCTTGTTCAATGGCTTCAGCTCTGGGCCTGGGTTGAAGATTTCTGTATAGAATGTCTCCCCATGGTCGTTTGATGGCATTCTTCTCAGCATACTCCTGGGTCACGAACCTGTACTTGAACCACTGTTCTGCCCAATATCTTCGAATCCATTGGATTCGAGTTTTTCGCTGATTGTAGTCCTCCTCTGGATCTGTCTTGTACAACTCATAGAGGTCAGGAGGCAAATCTCTTGAGGTGTTGCCACAACGATGTCTGCCACCCTTCCTTGCAGATTTATCTGGTGCCATGAAGTTTAAACTGAAAGGCTTCAAAGCTGTCAAAGTCTTCCGTCTACTGGTTAGACAAGAACTAGCTTCAGGAGAATTTATATGATGTTGTAAGAATTCTGCAAATGAATGCAGACTATGAGAACCAAGTGATTCTCCCACAGACATGTACTTGTGACAGCATTAAGGTCTGAGGGAAGGGGAAGAGGTCATATGCATTCTCAGAAGATTTTGAAGATAAATCAGTTTAGAAGACATTGACCTCATAGTGCGAAGACATTCACTCATAGATAGAGAGTTGGTTCCAGATTTGTACAAATCCACAAATAAGTACAAGTGAGGAATCTAACTACTTTGTGAAGCATAACTAAACATACTAGGCATATTATGAGATGCAGTGTGAAATAGATTCAACTTGTGTGAATAGAAACTGCTTGTGGTAGAAAATGATGAATCTATAGGATCAAAGGGGCCATAAAAAGGAGGTTTTATTTACCACACAAAGAACTGCTAGATGGAGTGGAAGAGGAGGCCGAGCAGTTCGAATCTTTCATGCCCTAACTTGGCGACGGAGGACACCTACGGCGACGGCGGAGAAGACGATGTTCGCGGTCGGCGTGAAGACGGCGTCGGTGAGGTCACGGCAGCCAAGCGCTTCGTCGCCAGCGTCGTCGAGGGCTAGAGGTGGCGCTAGGGTTTGTGCGAGAGTGGAAGAAAGGATAATGACTATGGTGAGGCGTGTATTTATAGGGATAGGGACGGCACAATGTTATTACACAGGTGCCCCTGGCGATTCACATCTGAAGGACATGTGGCTATCATGCAACACATTGGAGGTTGTTCCATGTTCCCACGCACTCCTGGATTGTCGGGTGGTCGTTCCCACTTCTCCGGGTTTCAGGTGAAAGGATTTAGCATTGAAAACGGGTTAATGTTTGTCTCTGTGTCTTCTGCTGACAAGGATGCAGAGAAGACATTTTGACAGTGTCAATAGAATGCATATGATTTGGATAGATAGACTTAGGAAAGAAGCATAGAGGGGTTAGGGTCCGATCACATTCACTTAGTTCAAAAGATTCAGTGAGAAGCATAGCTATAAGTGAATGCTGTAGAGGACAGAAACCAAATCAGTAAGTTGAAGATAATCATGAGGTCATTTTAACATTGAAGACAAACAAAATGCGAAGACTTTGCAAATGTAGCGTCATGAGAAAAACACTTCCAAGGAAAAAATTTGGTGGTGGCGTTACCCACCGTATAGGAAATATTAGACCCAGACACGGCGCACAATTATCGTGGCGCTCCAAAGTCAAATTCCACGTTAATATATTCACACTCAGAATGTAAGTCTTCATTGATTGAAGATATACTTTACTTCATGTGTTGCACATCTAAGTCATCAACATGCTTAAGTGTTAGGATGTGTGCCTGATCACTGGACATTTGAGGATTCCAAGATATTTAGCTCACACCATAACTTGCAAAACCTCTTCTCATCCAAGGGCTTGGTGAAGATATCTGCCAATTGCTCTTCAGTGTTGACGTGTATGATATCAATATCTTCCTTCATAACATGATCTCTGAGAAAGTGATGACGAATTTCAATGTGCTTTGTCTTCGAGTGCTGAACTGGGTTGTTGGCAATCTTGATGGCGCTTTCGTTGTCGTAGTAGAGTGGCACTTGCTTCAGATGAATGCCATAGTCTTTGAGTGTTTGCTTCATCCAGAGAAGCTGAGCGCAGCAAGATCCAGTAGCAATGTATTCAGATTCAGCAGTGGAGAGAGATACACAGTTCTGCTTCTTTGAAGACCAACATACAAGTGATCGTCCCAGAAAATGACATGTGCCTGATGTAGACTTGTGATCCACCTTGTCACCAGCATAATCAGCATCCGAGAATCCAACTAGATCAAACTCTGAGCCCTTTGGATACCATAATCCTAGTGTTGGGGTGTGAGCCAAATATCTGAGAATTTGCTTCACAGCTAAGTGATGCGATTCCTTTGGTGCCGCTTGGAACCGGGCACACATGCAAACACTAAGCATGATATCTGGCCTAGATGCACATAAATAAAGCAAGGAACCAATCATGGAGCGGTATACCTTTTGATCGAACTCTTTACCATTGTCGTCGGGACCCAGATGGTGTTTGGCTGGCATTAGCGTCATGTAGCCTTTGCAGTCCTGCATTCCAAACTTCTTCAGGCAATCTTTGAGGTATTTCTCTTGAGATATGAAGATGCCGTTGCGTTGCTGTCGTATTTGAAGACCAAGGAAGAACTTCAGTTCACCCATCATGGACATCTGATATTGCTCTTGCATCATATATCCAAACTCATCACTGTATTTCTGGTTGGTGAAGCCGAAGATAATATCATCCACATATATTTGACACACAAATAGTTCACCATCATATGTCTTCGTGAAGAGAGTGGGATCGAGAGAACCAGGTTTGAAGCCTTTGCTCTTCAGGAAGTCTTTGAGTGTGTCATACCAAGCCCGAGAGGCTTGTTTGAGGCCATACAGTGCCTTGTTAAGCTTGTACACCATGTCAGGATGTTTTGGATCTTCAAAGCCAGGTGGTTGTGCAACATACACTTCTTCTTCAATCTTGCCATTGAGAAAAGTGCTCTTCACATCCATTTGATACAGAAGAATGTTGATGATTTGCATAGGCCAGCAGTATGCGTATAGCTTCAAGCCTAGCCACAGGAGCAAATGTTTCATCGAAGTCAATCCCTTCAACTTGAGTGTATCCTTGAGCAACGAGACGAGCTTTGTTTCTGACAACTTGACCATGCTCATCTTGCTTGTTGCGATATATCCATTTAGTGCCTATTATATTGTGCTTACGAGGATCAGGGCGCTTAACCAGTTCCCATACATTATTCATCTCAAACTATTGAAGCTCTTCTTGCATAGCTTGAATCCATTCAGGTTCCATGAAGGCTTCATCAACTTTCTTGGGTTCAGATATTGAGACGAATGCGAAGTGCCCACAGAAGTTTGCTAGCTGTGTTGCCCTTGAACGAGTGAGTGGACCTGGTGCATTGATGCTATCAATTATCCTTTCAATTTGTACTTCATTTGCAACACAAGGATGGACAGGATAAAGATTTTGCTCTTGCTGATCATTGTCATCGTTGGAAGGATTGTCTTCGGGCTGAGCATTGTCTTCAGGTTGATCAGGTGCAGAGATGATAAGTTCCTCTTTAGGCTGAGCTTTAGATGGTATGATTTCTCCAGTTCCCATAAGTTTGATTGATTCACTGGATGGAACTTCATCTAGCACATTTGGCAGGTGCTCTCTTTGCGAGCCATTAGTCTCATCGAACCGCACATCCACAGTTTCAACCACTTTATAGTGAAAGAGGTTGAAGACTCTGTAGGAGTGCGAATCCTTTCCATATCCAAGCATAAAACCTTGATGTGCTTTTGGTGCAAATTTTGAAGTGTGATGTGGATCCTTGATCCAGCACCTGGCGCCAAATACTCTGAAGTAACTGACATTTGGCTTCTTGCCAGTAAGGAGCTCATAGGATGTCTTGTTCAGAAGCTTGTGAAGATAAACACGGTTAATGATATGGCATGCAGTATCAATGGCTTCAGGCCAAAACTTTCTTGGAGTCTTGTATTCATCAAGCATCGTCCGGGCCATCTCAATAAGTGTTCTGTTCTTGCGTTCCATGACGCCATTCTGCTGCGGCGTGTATGGAGCTGAGAATTCATGTGTGATGCCCAAAGTATCAAGATAAGTATCTAGGCCAGTGTTCTTGAATTCAGTGCCATTGTCACTTCTGACATGCTTGATCTTGACGCCATAGTTGTTCATGGCTCGATTGGCGAAGCGTCTGAAGAAATCCTGCACTTTAGTCTTGTAGAGGATTATATGCACCCAAGTATATCTTGAATAATCATCAACAATGACAAAGCCATAGAGACAAGCAGTAGTAGTAAGAGTTGAGTAATGAGTGGGACCGAAAAGGTCCATGTGGAGCAGTTCGAAGGGTTGAGTCGTTGTCATGGTTGTCTTCGAGGGATGCTTGGCCCTCGTCATCTTTCCTGCTTCACAGGCACCGCATAAGTGATCCTTCTTGAACTTGACGCCCTCGATGCCTATGACATGCTTCCTCTTTGCAAGGGTGTGCAGGTTCCTCATGCCAGCATGCCCTAGCCTCCTATGCCAGAGCCAGCATTCAGAAGCTTTTGCTAGAAGACATACGGCAAGTTGAGGTCCTGTTGAGAAATCTACCACGTACAAATCATCTTTCCGATACCCATCAAAGACTAGAGACTTGTCAGATTTCATTAGAACAAGGCAACGATATTTTCCAAACATCACAATCATGTTCAAATCGCAAAGCATTGAGACAGACATTAAGTTGAAACCAAGGGATTCAACAAGCATGACTTTATCCATGTGTTGATCCCTTGAGATTGCAACTCTACCTAGACCCAATACCTTGCTTTTACCAGTGTCAGCAAATGTGATGTGACTTTTGTCAGATGGACATAAGGTTGAGTCCATGAGAAGACTTCGCTTGCCAGTCATATGATTAGTACACCCACTATCAATAATCCATTCTGAAGCAGCTGGTGTCGTACCCTACAGTGCAGTTGGGGGATAGGCTTCACGAAGAGAATTGTGAAGCATAAACATTTGACGAGCAAGTGGATTATGAAAGCTTAGATCAAGGTTAGGACTGATAGGGCAAGTAGCAAGTGACTCAGGAACAAAATACATAATAAGACCATTTGGGCATTTGATCTTGCGCCCTACAAGATGTTTAAGGTCCCCAGCAATTGCTTCAGACGAATTTGATTGTCGGCTGGAGAGATTTCCCTGCAAAAGAGAGTTAAGCTTTCTTAGCCACCCACATCTTCAAGGGTGGCTTCGAAGCAATGAGTCTAAGTGCAGCATCTGCGAATTTTGGCTTTGGAGCCCTAGCAAAAAGTCTTGCAGGTGGACAATAGTACTCATAAGAATAAGCAGAGTAGTTCTTGGTCTTATGAACATGGTGGTTTGATGAAACACACTCATATTCATAGGCCTGAGTATGGCTTCCCTGCAAAACATTTGCATTAGTTCGACTCAAGTGAGTCCTTTGTCTGTATGAAGCCCTTGGACCATATGAAGCCTGCGGTCTGGGGTTTGTCTTCTTCACTTGTGGTGTCATGACGACATTCATAGGAAGATTCTCCAACAACCTTTTCGGCACCCAGACTTTCTTCATAGGTGGCCCATTCCTGCAGTTAGTACCAATATACCTGGCAAACACTTCACCATTCTGATTCTTAAATAGTTTATAGTTTGCATCAAAGGATTCATCAATAACAATGGGATTAGCACAATTGAAGCCTGACAGAGTGGATGGATCCACTGAGGGTTCCTTTGCAGCAACCTATGTGGTTTTGGGGTACTGCTCAGGTTTCCAGTAAGAGCCATCAGCATTCATTTTCCTTTCGAACCCAAGACCCTCTTTCCTAGGATTTCAGTTCAGGATCTGCCTTTTGAGAACATCACATAGTGTCTGATGCCCTTTGAGACTTTTGTACATCCCTATTTCAAGCAATGTCTTCAACCTTGCATTTTCATCAGCAATAGCAGTGGTATCCTCAGCAGAGGGGTTAGTTACCACATCAACAGTTGAAGATATTGCAATAGTAGCAGCAGTAGAACATCCAGCAACAGAAGTAGCGTTGTCACGCTCAATGCATTTATGACATGGTGGTTCAAATCCTTCCTGAGCGGGACTGGTCTGTTTGGCGCGAAGTGACTCATTTTCCTTTTGAAGATCTTCATGAGCCGCTCTCAATTTCTCAAGATCTTGCTTCCTTTGAAGATAATCATAGGAAAGCTTTTCATGAGTTGTTGAGAGCGTTTCATGACGACTTTCAAGTTCCTCATACTTAACATGAAGATTTTTTATGTCTTCAATTAAGGACTGAGATCGAGTCATTTCAGCGTCTAACAGGTCATCGCTTTTGTCTAATAGTTTTTGAATATGTTCCATAGCTTTCTGTTGTTCAGTTGCAATTTTAGCAAGTGTTTTGTAGCTGGGTTTGGAACCACAATCAGAGTCATCTTCACTGGATGTTTGATAGTGAGTAGTGTGTGTGTTTACCTTGGCACTGCGTGCCATGAAGCAGTAAGTGGGAGCTGAGTAGTCCTTGTCATTTGCATCAGTGTCGGTGATGAAGTCATTGTATTCAATGTTGAAGATGGACTTGGCAACGTATGATGTAGCCAAACTCGCAACACCAGAATCGGACTCCTCCTTAGACTCCACCTCCGCCTCCTCAGAAGAATACTCCTCCTCTGAATCCATTCATTGCCAACAAACGCACGAGCCTTGCCAGATGAGTTCTTCTTGTGTGATGAAGACTTTGAGGAAGACTTGGAAGAAGATTTTGAGTATTTCTTCTTCTTCTTGTCGTCAGAATCATACTCCTTGCTCTTCTATTTCTTCTTGTTCTCATTGTCCCACTGCAGACACTCGGAGATGTAGTGGCCAGGTTTCTTGCACTTGTGGCATGTTCTCGTCTTGTAGTCATGAGCAGAAGCTTCGTCATTCCTTGAGCTTGATCGTGAAGACTTTCTGAAGCCTTTCTTCTTGGTGAATTTTTGGAACTTCTTCACAAGCATAGCAAGCTCCTTTCCAATGTCTTCAGGAACATCAGAACAAGCATAGCAAGCTCCTTTTGCCTTCAAGGCACGAGTTCGCCCATAGTTGGGACCGTAGATGTCGCTTTTCTCAGAAAGCTGAAACTCATGTGTGTTGAGCCTCTCAAGTATGTCAGATGGATCGAGTGTCTTGAAGTCAGGACGTTCTTGAATCATCAGGGCTACGGTGTCAAACGAGTTGTCAAGTGATCTCAGGAGTGTCTTGACGACTTCATGCTTGGTGATCTTAGTAGCGTCGAGGGCTTGAAGCTCATTTGTGATGTCAGTGAGTCGATCAAACGTGAGCTGGACATTCTCATTTTCATTTCTCTTGAAGCGGTTGAAGAGGTTGCGAAGGACACTGATTCTCTGATCTCTCTGGGTTGAGACGCCTTCGTTGACCTTGGAGAGCCAGTCCCAGACTAGCTTAGATGTTTCCAAAGCACTCACACGGCCATACTGTCCTTTGGTCAGATGACCACAGATGATGTTCTTGGCAGTGGAGTCCAGTTGAACGAACTTCTTAACATCAGCAGCGGTGACACCATCACCAGCCTTGGGAACGCCATTTTTGACGACATACCATAGGTCGACATTGATGGCTTCAAGATGCATGCGCATCTTATTCTTCCAGTAGGGATATTCAGTTCCATTAAAGACTAGGCACGCAGCAGAGACTTTGATTATCCCTGCAGTCGACATAGCTAAAACTCCAGGTGGTTAAACTGAATCACACAGAACAAGGGAGTACCTTGCTCTGATACCAATTGAAAGTGCTAGTGATCGACTAGAGGGGGGTGAATAGGCGATTTTTATGAAAGTCTTCAAAACATGGAAGTTTCTAAGACAAATGATAGAAATAAACCTATTACCATGCAGCGGAAGGTAGACTACACTAAGCAAGCCATAGTCAGGTATTCAACAAAGTGAAAGCACAACGACTAATAGCAGCTAGGCAGTATAGATCAAGTAGGAAGATGGTGTGAAGCCAATCAGAACAAGCGGTCACTTAGTGAAGACGAAAGATAATGCAATCATACAATGACTTCACTAGAGCCAACAGTAAGTGAATGAATGGGAAGGATGAAACCAGTGACTCGTTGAAGACAATGATTTGTTGGACCAGTTCCAGTTGCTGTGACAACTGTACGTCTGGTTAGGGAGGCTGAGATTCAACTCAGAAGACCGTGCCTTCACCTTATTCCCCTTGAGCTAAGGACACCCAGTCCTCGCCCAATCACTCTGGTGAGTCTTCAAGGTAGACTTCCGAACCTTCACATACTTCGTTCACCGGCGATCCACAATGACTCTTGGATGCTCAGAACGCGACGCCTAACCGGCTAGAGGATTCACAGTCCTCAAGTGTAATAAGTCTTCAGATCACACAGACAGGAAGACTCAAGTGATGCCTAACGCTCTTTGGCTCTGGGTGTTTAGGGCTTTATCCTCGCAAGGAATTCTCTCTCAAAGGCTTCGAGGTGGGTTGCTCTCAAACGACAAAAGTCGTATACTAACTCTGAGCAGCCAACCGTTTATGGTTGTAGGGGGTGGGCTATTTATAGCCACTAGGCAACCCGACCTGATTTGTCCGAAATGACCCTGGGTCACTAAGGAACCGATAGGTGTTCCAACGATCATATTTCAAACACACACGGCAACTTTACTTGGGCTACAAGAAAAGTTGACTTACCCAGCTCTGGATAAGATTTGCTCTCATTGTCTTCACTCGAAGACATAGGATTTTTGGTTAAGCATCACTTCAGTCATTCTGACTGGTTCACTTGGACCCCACTTAACAGTACGGTGGTTCCTATGGCTCAACAAAGAAGAAAAAGAACGATGAAATAACTAAGTATTCGCGCTCCATAGTCTTCACACGTTGTCTTCTCTTCTCAGAGACTTCAATGTGAATGTCTTCACATCCCACCTTTTACTTCAATGTCTTCATACATTTTTAGGGGTCATCTCTGGTAGGAAAACCGAATCAATGAGGGACTTCTACCTGTGTTATCCTGCAATTCTCACAAACACATTAGTCCCTCGACTAGGTTTGCCGTCAATACTCCAAAACCAACTAGGGGTGGCACTAGTGCACTTACAACTAGGTCCAAGCATCCTTCAAAGACAATCATGACGACATCACGTCCTTTTCGAGCTGCTTCACATGGACCTATTCGGCCCTACTCATTACTCCACACTTACTACCACTGCTTGTCTCTATAGGTTCGTTATTGTTGATGATTACTCTAGATATACCTGGGTGCATATAATTCTCTATAAGACTGAAGTGCAGGATGTCTTCAGACAATTTGCCAATCGTGCCATGACGAACTATGGCATCAAGTTCAAGCACATCAGAAGTGACAATGGCACAGAGTTCAAGAACACCAGCCTCGACACCTATCTTGATACATTGGGCATCACTCATGAGTTCTCTGCTCCATACACACCATAGCAGAATGGCATCATGGAGCGCAAGAACAGGACACTTATTGAGATGGCCCAGATGATGCTTGATGAGTACAAGACTCCAAGGAAGTTCTGGCTGAAACCATTGATAATGCATGCCATGTCATCAACCATGTTTATCTTCACAAGCTTCTAAGAAGACATCATATGAGCTACTGACTGGTAAGAAGCAAAACATAAGCTACTTCAGAGTATTTGGTGCTAGGTGCTGGATCAAAGATCCGCATCACACTTCAAAATTTGCACTGAAAGCAAATGAAGGTTTTATGCTTGGTTACGGAAAGGATTCGCACTCCAACAGAGTCTTCAACCTCTTTCACTATAAAGTGGTTGAAACTATGGATGTGCGGTTCGATGAAACTAACGGCTCACAAAGAGAGCACCTCCCAAATGTGCTAGATGAAGTCTCACCGAGTGAATCCATCAAGCTTATGGGTACTGGAGAATCATACCTTCAGAGGGACAGGCTGAAGAGGAACTTATCATTTCTGCACCAAATCAACCTGAAGACTCTACTCAGCCTGAAGCCAATGTTGAAGAGGAAGCCGATGATCAGGAAGGGCAAAATCTTCGTCCAGTTCATCCTCGTGTTGCAAATGAAGTACAGATTGATGATGTCTACTACACAACCTTCTTCTTGTAGACGTTGTTGGGCCTCCAAGTGCAGAGGTTTGTAGGACAGTAGCAAATTTACCTCAAGTGGATGACCTAAGGTTTATCAATCCGTAGGAGGTGTAGGATGAAGATGGTCTCTCTCAAGCAAGCCTGCAACCAAATAACAAAGAGCCTCTTGTGTCCCCAACACACCCGATACAATGGTAAATTGTATAGGTGCACTATTTCGGCTAAGAGATGGTAATACAAGTGGTATATGGATAGTAGATAAAGGTTTTTGTAATCTGAAAATATAAAAACAGCAAGGTAACTAATGATAAAAGTGAGCACAAATGGTATTGCAATGCTAGGAAACAAGGCCTAGGGTTCATACTTTCACTAGTGCAAGTTCTCTCAACAATAATAACATAATTGGATCACATAACTATCCCTCGGCATGCAACAAAGGGTCACTCCAAAGTCACTAATAGAGGAAAATAAACGAAGAGATTATGGTAGGGTACGAAACCACCTCAAAAGTTATTCTTTCCAATCAATCCGTTGGGCTATTCCTATAGGTGTCACAAACAGACCTAGAGTTCGTAATAGAATAACACCTTAAGACACAAATCAACCAAAACCCTAATGTCACCTAGATACTCCAATGTCACCTCAAGTATCTGTGGGTATAATTATACGACATGCATCACACAATCTCAGATTCATCTATTAAACCAACACATAGAACCTCAAAGAGTGCTCCAAAGTTTCTACCAAAGAATCACGACAAAAACGTGTGCGAACTCCTATGCGTAGGTTCATGGGCAGAACCCACAAGTTGATCACCAAAACATACATCAAGTGAATCATGTGATATCGCATTGTCAGCACAGATACGCACGGCAAGACATACATCAAGTGTTCTCAAATCTTTAAAGACTCAATCTGATAAGATAACTTCAAAGGGGAAACTCAATCCATTACAAGAGAGTAGGGGGGGAAGAAACATCATAGGATCCAAATATAATAGCAAAGCTCGCGATACATCAAGATCGTATCACCTCAAGAACACGAGAGAGAGAGAGAGAGAGAGAGAGATCAAACACATAGCTACTGGTACATACCCTCAGCCCCGAGGGAGAACTACTCCCTCCTCGTCATGGAGAGCACCGGGATGATGAAGATGGCCACCGGAGAAGGATTGCCCCTTCCGGCAGGGTGCCGGAACAGGTCTAGATTGGCTTTCGGTGGCTACAGACGCTTCTGGCGGCGGAACTCCCGATCTATTGTGCTCTTCGATAGTTGTAGGGTATATGGATATATATAGGAGGAAGACATACAACAAGGGAGCCACGAGGGTGGAGGGCGCACCCAAGGGTGGGAGCGCCCCCCTGCCTCGTGGCTTCCTTGTTGCTTCCCTTACGTACACTCCAAGTCTTCTGGATTGCTTCTGTTCCAAAAATAAGTTTCGTGAAGTTTCAGGTCAATTGGACTCCATTTGATTTTCTTTTTCTGCGATACTCTAAAACAAGGAAAAAACAGAAACTGGCACTGGGCTTTAGGTTAATAGGTTAGTCCAAAAAATAATATAAAAGTGTATAATAAAGCCCACAAACATCAAAAACAGATAATATAATAGCATGGAACAATCAAAAATTATAGATACGTTGGAGACGTATCAGCATCCCCAAGCTTAATTCCTGCTCGTCCTCGAGTAGGTAAATGATAAAAACAGAATTTTTGATGTGGAATGCTACCTAACATATTTCTCTATGTAATTCTTTATTGTGGCAAGAATATTTAGATCCATAAGATTCAAGAAAAAAGTTTAATATTGACATAAAAATAATAAAACTTCAAGCATACTAACAAAGCAATTATGTCTTCTCAAAATAACATGGCCAAAGAAAGTTATCCCTACAAAATCATATAGTCTGGCTATGCTCCATCTTCACCACACAAAGTATTTAAATCATGCACAACCCCGATGACAAGCCAAACAATTGTTTCATACTTTTGATGTTCTCAAACTTTTTCAATCTTCACGCAATACATGAGCGTGAGCCATGGACATAGCACTATAGGTGGAATAGAATGGTGGTTGTGGAGAAGACAAAAAGGAGAAGATAGTCTCACATCAACTAGGCGTCTCAACGGGCTATGGAGATGCCCATCAATAGATATCAATGTGAGTGAGTAGGGATTGCCATGCAACGGATGCACTAGAGCTATAAGTGTATGAAAGCTCAAAAAGAAACTAAGTGGGTGTGTATCCAACTTGCTTGCTCACGAAGACCTAGGGCATTTTGAGGAAGCCCATCATTGGAATATACAAGCCAAGTTCTATAATGAAAGATTCCCGCTAGTATATGAAAGTGACAACATAGGAGACTCTCTATCATGAAGATTATGGTGCTACTTTGAAGCACAAGTGTGGTAAAAGGATAGTAGCATTGCCCCTTCTCTCTTTTTCTCTCATTTTTTATTTTATTTTTTATTTGGGCCTTTTCTCCCTTTTTTATGGCCTCTTTTTTTCTATTTTTTTTTATTTTTCGTCCGGAGTCTCATGCCGACTTATGGGGGAATCATAGTCTCCATCATCCTTTCCTCACTGGGACAATGCTCTAATAATGATGATCATCACACTTTTATTTACTTACAACTCAAGAATTACAACTCGATTCTTAGAACAAAATATGACTCTATATGAATGCCTCCGGCGGTGTACCGGGATGTGCAATGACTCATGAGTGACATGTATGAAAGAATTATGAATGGTGGCTTTCCCACAAATACGATGTCAACTACATGATCATGCAAAGCAATATGACAATGATGATGCATGTCATAATAAACGGAACAGTGGAAAGTTGCATGGCAATATATCTCGGAATGGCTATGGAAATGCCATAATATGTAGGTATGGTGGCTGTTTTGAGGAAGATATAAGGAGGTTTACGTGTGACAGAGCGTGTCATATCACGGGGTTTGGATGCACCGGCGAAGTTTGCACCAACTCTTAGTGTGAGAAAGGGCAATGCACGGTACCGAAGAGGCTAGCAATGATGGAAGGGTAAGAGTGTGTATAATCCTTGGACTCAACATTAGTCATAAAGAACTCACATACTTATTGCAAAAATCTACAAGTCATCAAAAACCAAGCATTATGTGCATGATCCTAGGGGGGTAGATTGGTAGGAAAAGACCATCGCTCGTCCCCGACCGCCACTCATAAGGAAGACAATCAAATAACAACTCATGTTTCAAATTTGTTACACAACGTTTACCATACGTGCATGCTACGGGACTTGCAAACTTCAACAGAAGTATTTCTCAAATTCACAACTACTCAACTGGCACAACTTTAATATCACTATCTCCATATCTCAAAACAATCATCAAGCATCAAACTTCTCTTAGTATTCAAAACACTCATAAGAAAGTTTTTACTAATCTTGAATACCTAGCATATTAGGATTATTTAAGCAAATTACCATGATATTTAAGACTCTCAAAATAATCTAAGTGAAGCATGAGAGTTCATCTATTTCTTCAAAATAAAACTACCACCGTGCTCTAAAAGATATAAGTGAAGTACTAGAGCAAACAACAAACTACTCCGAAAGATATAAGTGAAGATCAATGAGTAGTTGAATAATTATGCAACTATGTGAATACTCTCTAACATTTAAGAATTTCAGATCTTGGTATTTTATTCAAACAGCAAGCAAAACAAAATGAAATAAAATGACGCTCCAAGCAAAACACATATCATGTGGCGAATAAAAATATAGCTCCAAGTAAATTTACCGATGAACGAAGACGAAAGAGGGGATGCCTTCCGGGGCATCCCCAAGCTTAGGCTTTTGGTTGTACTTGAATATTACCTTGGGGTGCCTTGGGCATCCCCAAGATTAGGCTCTTGCCACTCCTTATTCCATAGTCCATCGAATCTTTACCCAAAACTTGAAAACTTCACAACACAAAACTTAACAGAAAACTGTAAGCTCCGTTAGTATAAGAAAGAAAATCACCATCATAAGGTACTGTAATGAACTCACTCTAAATTCATATTGGTGTAATATCTACTGTATTCCAACTTCTCTATGGTTCATACCCTCCGATACTACTCATAGATTCATCAAAATAAGCAAACAACACACGAAAAACAGAATCTGTCAAAAACAGAGCAGTCTGTAGTAATCTATATCAAACGTATAGTTCTGGAACTCATAAAATTCTAAAATAAATTTCTGAACGTGAGGAATTTATCTATTAATCATATGCAAAAAGAATTAACTAAATAGCACTCTCCAATAAAAAAATGGCAGCAATTCTCGTGAGCGCTAAAGTTTCTGTTTTTTACAGCATGATCGCAAAGACTTTCCCCAAGTCTTCTCAAAGGTTCTACTTGGCACAAATACTAATTAAAACATTAAAAACTCAATCATAACAGAGTCTAGATAAATTATTTATTACTAAACAGTAGCAAAAAGTAAGGAGCAAAAATAAAATTGGGTTTCCTCCCAACAAGCGCTATCGTTTAACGCCCCTAGCTAGGCATGATGATTTCAATGATGCTCACATAAAGGATAAGGATTGAAATATAAAGAGAGCATCATGAATAATATGACTAGCACATTTAATTCTAACCCTCTTCCTATGCATGGGGATTTTGTGAGCAAACAACTTGTGGGAACAAGAATCAACTTGCATAGGAAGGTATAACAAGCATAGCTTCAAAACTTTAAGCACATAGAGAGGAAACTTGATATTATTGCAATTCCTACTAGCAATATATTCCTCCCTCATAATAATTTTCAGTAGCATCATGAATGAATTCAACAATATAACCAGCACCTAAATCATTCTTTTCATGATCTACAAGCATAGAAATTTTATTACTCTCCACATAAGCAAAATTCTTCTCATGAATAATAGTGGGAGCAAACTCAACAAAATAATTATCATGTGAGGCATAATCCAATTGAAAACTAAAATCATGATGACAAGTTTCATGGATATCATTATTCTTTATAGCATACAAGTCATCACAATAATCATCATAGATAGCAACTTTGTTCTCATAATCAATTGGAACCTCTTCCGAAATAGTGGATTCATCACAAAATAAATTCATGACCTCTCCGAAACCACTTTCATCAACATAATCATCATAAATAGGAGGCATGCTATCATCATAATAGATTTGCACATCAAAACTTGGGGGACTAAAAGTATCATATTCATCAAACACAGCATCCCCAGGCTTGTGGCTTTGCATATCATTAGCATCATAGATATTCAAGGAATTCATACTAACAACATTGCGATCATGCTCATCATTTAAAGATCCAGTGCCAAACATTTTAATGCATTCTTCTTCTAACACTTTGGCACAATTTTCCTTTCCATCATACTTATGAAAGATATTAAAAAGGTGAAGCGTATGAGACAAACTCAATTCCATTTTTTATAGTTTTCTTTTATAAACTAAACTAGTGCTAAAACAAGAAACAAAAAGATTCGATTGCAAGATCTAAAGATACACCTTCAAGCACTCACCTCCCCGGCAACGTCACTAGAAAAGAGCTTGATGTCTACTACACAACCTTCTTCTTGTAGACGTTGTTGGGCCTCCAAGTGCAGAGGTTTGTAGGACAGTAGCAAATTTCCCTCAAGTGGATGACCTAAGGTTTATCAATCTGTAGGATGAAGATGGTCTCTCTCAAGCAACCTTGCAACCAAATAACAAAGAGTCTCTTGTGTCCCCAACACACCCAATACAATTGTAAATTGTATATGTGCACTAGTTCGGCGAAGAGATGGTAATACAAGTGGTATATGGATAGTAGATAAAGGTTTTTGTAATCTGAAAATATAAAAACAGCAAGGTAACTAATGATAAAAGTGAGCACAAACGGTATTGCAATGCTAGGAAACAAGGCCTAGGGTTCATACTTTCACTAGTGCAAGTTCTCTCGACAATAATAACATAATTGGATCACATAACTATCCCTCAACATGCAACAAAGAGTCACTCCAAAGTCACTAATAGTAGAAAACAAACAAAGAGATTATGGTAGGGTACGAAACCACCTTAAAGTTATTCTTTCCAATCAATCTGTTGGGCTATTCCTATAGGTGTCACAAACAGCCCTAGAGTTCGTACTAGAATAACACCTTAAGACACAAATAAACTAAAACCCTAATGTCACCTAGATACTCCAATGTCACCTCAAGTATCCGTGGGTATGATTATACGATATGCATCACACAATCTCAGATTCATCTATTCAACCAACATAGAACCTCAAAGAGTGCCCCAAAGTTTCTACCGAAGAATCACGACGAAAACGTGTGCCAACCCCTATGTGTAGGTTCATGGGTGGAACCCGCAAGTTGATCACCAAAACATACATCAAGTGAATCACATGATATTCCATTGTCACCACAGATACGCACAACAAGACATACATCAAGTGTTCTCAAATCTTTAAAGACTCAATCCGATAAGATAACTTCAAAGGGGAAACTCAATCCATTACAAGAGAGTAGAGGGGGGAAGAAACATCGTAGGATCCAAATATAATAGCAAAGCTCGCGATACATCAAGATCGTATCACCTCAAGAACGCGCGTGAGGGAGAGAGAGATCAAACACATAGCTACTGGTACATACCCTCAGCCCCGAGGGAGAACTACTCCCTCCTCATCATGATGAGCACCGGGATGATGAAGATGGCCACCGGAGAAGGATTGCCCCCTCCAGCAGGGTGCCGGAACGGGTCTAGATTGGCTTTCGATGGCTACGGAGGTTTCTGGCGGCGGAACTCCCGATCTATTGTGCTCTTCGATAGTTTTAGGGTATATGGATATATATATATATAGGCGGAAGAAATACATCAGGGGAGCCACAAGGGGCCCACGAGGGTGGAGGGCGCGCCCAGGGGGGTGGGCGCGCCCCCCTGCCTCGTGGCTTCCTCGTTGCTTCCCTTACGTACACTCCAAGTCTTCTGGATTGCTTCCGTTCCAAAAATAAGTTTCGTGAAGTTTCAGATCAATTGGACTCCGTTTGATTTTCCTTTTCTGCGATACTCTAAAACAAGGAAAAAACATAAACTGGCACTGGGCTCTAGGTTAATAGGTTAGTCCCAAAAATAATATAAAAGTGTATAATAAAGCCCGCAAACATCCAAAACAGATAATATAATAGCATGGAACAATCAAAAATTGTAGATACGTTGGAGATGTATCAATTGAGAAGATAATTGAAAACATCAATGCACTAGGTCCCCTTACTCGTTCAAGAGCTACACAGCTAGCAAATTTCAGTGGGTACTTTGCATTTGTCTCCATATCTGAACCCAAGAAAGTTGCTGAAGACTTCATGGAACCTGAATGGATTCAAACCATGCAAGAAGAGCTTCAACAATTCAAGCTGAACAATGTATGGGAACTGGTCAAGCGTCCTGATCCTCGTAAGCACAATATCATAGGCAAAAAATGGATCTACCGCAACAAACAAGATGAGCATGGTCAAGTTGTCAGAAACAAGGCTCGTCTCGTTGCTCAAGGATACACTCAAGTTGAAGGGATTGAATTCGATTAAACATTTTGCTCCGGTGGCTAGGCTTGAAGCTATTCGCATTATGCTAGCCTATGCCAACCACCACAACATCCTTCTATATCAGATGGATGTGAAGAGTGCCTTTCTCAATGGCAAGATTGAAGAAGAAGTGTATGTTGCACAACCACCTGGCTTTGAAGATCCAAAACATCCTGATATGGTTTACAAGCTCAACAATGCATTGTATGGCCTCAAACAAGCCCCTCGTGCTTGGTATGACACACTCAAAGACTTCCTGAAGAGCAAAGGCTTCAAACCCGGTTCCCTAGATCCCACTCTCTTCACGAAGACATACGATGGTGAACTGTTTGTGTGTCAGATCTATGTGGATGACATTATCTTTGGCTGCATTGACAAAAGATACAGTGATGAGTTCGGACACATGATGCAAGAGCAATATCAGATGTCCATGATGGGTGAACTAAAGTTCTTTCTTGGTCTTCAAATCCTTCAGCAAAGCAACGACATCTTCATATCTCAAGAGAAATACCTCAAAGATTTCATGAAGTTTGGAATGCAAGACTGCAAGGGATACACGACGCTAAGCCAACCAAAAGTCATCTGGGCCCCGACGACAATGGTAAAGAGTTCGATCAAAAGGTATACCGCTCCATGATTGGTTCTTTACTCTATTTTTGTGCATCTAGGCCAGATACCATGATTAGTGTTTGCATGTGTGCCCGATTCCAAGCGGCACCAAAGGAGTCGCATCACTTAGCTGTGAAGCAAATTCTTCGATATTTGGCTTACATCCCAACACTAGGATTATGGTATCCAAAGGGCTCAGACTTCGATCTAGTTGGATTCTCATATGCTGATTATGCTGGTGACAAGGTTGATCGCAAGTCTACATCAGGCACATGTCACTTTCTTGGATGATCTCTTGTCTGTTGGTCTTCAAAGAAGCAGAACTGTGTGTCTCTCTCCACTGCTGAATTTGAATACATTGCTACTGGGCCTTCCTGCGCTCAGCTTCTATGGATGAAGCAAACTCTCAAGGACTATGGCATTCATCTGAAGCATGTGCCACTCTACTGCGATAATGAAAGCACCATCAAGATTGCCAACAACCCAATTCAGCATTCGAAGACAAAGCACATTCAGATCCATCATCACTTTCTCAAAGATCATGTCATGAAGGAAGATATTGATATCATTCACGTCAACACTGAAGAGCAATTGGCAGATATCTTCACAAAGCCCTTGGATGAGAAAAGGTTTTGCAAGTTGCAGTGTGAGCTAAATATCTTAGAATCCTCGAATGTCCTGTAATTGGACACACATCCTAAGGCTTATGCATGTGATGACTTAGATGTGCAACACACAAAGTAACGTATATCTTCAAATAATGAAGACATACACTCTAAGTGTGAATACATTAATGCGGAATTTGACTTCGGAGTGCCACAATAATTGTGCGCCGTGTCTAGGTCTAATACTTCCTATACGGTGGGTAACGCCACCACCAAACTCTTGCTTAGGGTGTTTCATTAGACGTCACATTTGCAAAGTCTTCGCATTTGGTTTGTATTCAACATTGATTCGACTTCATGTTTATCTTCACAATGTTGATTTGGTATCATATTGGTATATGCATATATTGGTGTTATGTCCTCTACAGCATTCACTTATAGCTATGACTTCATGTTTGAATCTTTTGACCTAAGTGAATGTGATCGGACCCTAACCCCCTCTATGCTTCTACCTCAGATTCTATCTATCCAAATCATATGCATTCTATTGAAACTGTCGATTGTCTTCTCCGAGTCCTTGTCAGCAGAAGACACAGAGACAAAAAATTGAATATGTTTTAATGCTATATCCTTATTGCCTGAAAACCAGAGAAGCGGGAACGACCACCCGACAATCCAGGCGTGCGTGGGAACATGGAACAACTTCCAATGTGTTGCATGCATGCCACGTGTCCTTCAGATGTGAACCACCAGGGGCACCTGCGTAATAACGTTGTGTCGTCCCTGTCCTATAAATACACACCTCACCGTAGTCATTATCTCTTCTTCCACCTTCTCTCCTCGCACAAAAACCCTAGCACCTCCGCTAGCTCGCGACGACGCCGGAGACGAAGCGCTTAACTGCCGCGACATCTTCGACGTCGTCTTCGCGCCGACCAGGACCTCGTCCTCTCCACCGCCGTTGTAGGTGTCTTCCATCGCCAAGTTAGGGCACGGGAGATTGAACTGCTCGGCCTCCCTCTCAACTTCGTCTAGTAGTTCTTCGTGTGGTAATTAAATCTCACTTTTACTGCCCCTTTTGATTCGTCAGATCCATCCACTTCAACTAGAAGTGGTTTCTAAGCTTACAAATATGGATCTATCTTGTTTTGCATCTCATATCATGCCGAGTATGTTCACGTATGCTTCACTACTAGTTAGATTCCTCACTTGTACTTATTCTTGGATTCGTACAAATCTGGAACCAACTCTCATCAAATAAGTGAATGTCTTCACACTATGAGGTCAATGTCTTCGAACTGATTTATCTTCAAAAACTTCTAAGAATGCATATGACCTCTTCCCCTTCCCTCGCATCTCTAATGCTGTCGTAGGTACATGTCCGTGGGAGAATCCCTTGGTTCTCATAGTCTGCATTCATTTGCAGAATTCTTACGGCGACACATCAATTCTCCTGAAGCCAGCTCCTGTTTGACCAGCAAACGGAAGCCATTCACAGTTTTGAAGCCTTTCAGCTTGAATACTATGGCCACTGAGAAATCTGCTAGAAAGGGCGACAGGCAGCGCCATGGGGATACAACCAAGGACCTGCCACCAGATCTCTTTGAACTGTACAAGTCAGATCCTGAAGAAACCTATGGTGAGCGCAAGACACGAATCCAATAGATTCGAAGATACTGGGCTGAAGAATGGTTCAAGTACAAATTTGTGACCGCTGAGTATGCTGAAAAGAATGCCATCAAGCGACCATGGGGAGATATTATATACAGAGGTCTACAGCCCAAGTCCAAGCCCGAAGCTATTGCTCAAGACTTCTATCCGTGCATGGTCCGAGGACCACAGCCTGAAGATGCCAACCCATCTAGTTTGCTATGGTGTCGCAAAGACAATCTCTTCAAGCGCAACTTTCAGTTTGCCAAAGAGTCTGCCAAGAAGAACAAGAAGCAGTTTGGCCTAGACTTCAACCCTGGTCCATCTGCTCCATGGGTTGATGGCACACGTGATGCCAATCCCAATGAGATCGGCCCCTTCTACAACCTCGAAGGTATCATCACTCACATTGTTGTCCATGGGGCTACGGGGGATCACTTAGCTGGCGACGCGGATTCTAAAGATGTGCCAGCCCCACCGAAGCAGAAGCGGAAGAAATCAAAGGCTTCAAAGCCCTCTGCAGCACCAAAAGTTTTGCATGCGAAGCCATTGGCCACCGCACCTCCTGAACCCAGTGTGCAGTCAGAAGATCTTTCTCGCGTCTCCAAGAAGAAGGAGAAGCCCAAGAAGAAGCCCATGAAGATTTCTGGGCATGAACTGACTCCAGCTGTCGTTCTGAGGAACAAAGATGAAACCATTGATCTGTCAAGCGACGAAGACTTTGGTGATGATGCTCTTGAGATGCTGATCAAAAGCAAGCAAGAGGCGGAGATCTTCAATGATCTTCCCCTCTTTGATGTGGAAATTCTGAACAGCTTCATTGATGAGTGGTTCAACGACCAGAGCATCAACATTGATGATATTCAGTTGCCAGTGGACATCAGCGTCACCTTCCACGGAGCCATTACAAATGAGCTGGCCTTGGCTCAAAAGATCATCGAGCTAAAGAATAAAATTGATTTTGAGAAGGCTCAGTTCAAGAAGCACATGGCAAAGCTCAGCATTGCTGATGTTCAAAACTTCAAGCAGATGATGCATAACCTCAAGGAGCAGTTTCACCAGAAACGCGAGGAAGCCAAAGGCTCAAGAGTGCGGATGAAATACTTCGCAAAGAAGTGTGTTCAAGCGCACAATGAGGCTGAAAAGCGCAAGGCACTGGGGTGTCCTGGCATCGATCCAAGGATGGCTGCCAAACAGAAGAAGAAGTCTGTTGCAGCACACACTCAAGCACCAAGGCGGGATGCACCTAGCATTGTCTTCCCTGTCGGCATGACAGGCTCGAGGCCTAAGGCCCCCTCAGCAGCTTCAGAGCTGAAGAAAACCAGGGCAGCTGAAGCTGATTCCAGGAAGCGCAAGCACAAGGATGCCTCTGATGGTGCTCCATCAACCAAGAAGCCTAAGACAAAGTCTTCACGGAAAGAGCGTGCTGCTGCCATAGAGCCACTTGTTGTTGAGCCCATCTCAGTTGCTCGTCATGCCTCCCCAAACCAAGAGCGTCAGCTTGTAGTTCACGAGCCTGCTACCACAGCAGCTCCTGAAGACGAAGAAGTACCAGTTGTTAACCCCATCACAACTGAAGGCATTGGTCATGAAGACAATGTAGAAGATGATGAAGTCCTTCCTTAGATTGAGAACCAACCGGTATCATCGCCTGTTCTCACGAACAGCGAACTCATTAGCATTGGTCGTCCTTTGACGCCAATTGCTCAGGATGCATCATGGGATGATCACCCCCAACAAGACACCCCCATTCAAGATGAAACCCCTAGAACTCCAACCCCTCAAGTCACCACTCTGGTACTTGACGACGACTACATGGTGCAGACCACTCCATCACCAGAGGCGTCGCCCGCATTCCACAGGCTTCGCAAAGGCCCTAGGCCTTCGGTCACCATGTCGAGCATTCCAGAAGGAGAAGTGCAACAACGCTCAGTCGCATGTGAAGTGTTTCCTAAAGCCACTCCTACTATGAATGTCTCTGAGTCTGAAGCCAAAGTTGCTGAAGACAATCCAGCTGCATCAGCCGAAGATAATCAAGAACCAAGACAAGAAGACGAGAGAGTTGCCACACCCCTATCACTCAAAAAGATGTTCTCGAGGAGAACGTGTCAGTGCCTAACCCTCCTACTACTGATGAGGAGGTTGACAACATTAAGGCGGCCACAACCAACACTGCTGAAGCCAATGACGTTGTCATGGCTGACGATAATGTGGTGCCTGAAGCTGATGTTGCACCCGAAGCTAGTGTGCAACCTGAAGCCCATGTGGATGCTGAAGCCACTGTTCTGTCTCCTAGGCCTCACACAATTGAACAGGCCTTCGATTGTGGACAGCTGGTCACTGTGAAATGGCCAATCATGGTTCCTCCCACTGCTCCCGGACCACAATATGAATACCATGTGGATCATAGGCCTCAGGTCCAGAAGCCAAAGCCCAGACTGCCAAGGTTTCCCGGTGCTGCATCATCACCAGGCTCGTTTAGTGTCAACAGCTTCAGGGCACACAACACATTCTTCAACAATGCCAAGAACCCATACTCGAAGCCAAAGATCTCATCTGATTGCTTCTAGAGCTTTCCACAGCGCGGTTATTACTCATGTGTCTTATACAATCAAGAGCGGATCTTTCCTCACATGCGTCTGGATTGTGAAGCCATTGCTGTACTGCCCTGCTTGGAAGAAGCCTTAGACTGTTTCAGAGATGTTGGCCTTCTGCATTTTGTCACTGATAAAGAGCATTGGAACGAAGAGCTTCTACTGCAGTTCTATGCTACTCTTCACATTCGTGGCTACAACAGGGATCCGAAGACTTGGGTCCTTGAGTGGATGACAGGTGATGTGCACCATGAAGCCAAAGCTCAAGATATCATCGAGCTTACTCCCCTGCCCACTCCAGGTGAATACTATGAACCTGGTTGTCAGCTACATAGGAATGCGTTGGAGAGCATCTTTTAGAAGCCTGAGCCAAACATGAGTTAGATGCTCAGCACGATGAAGCCACTGCCACAACACACTGAATATCCTAAGGAATTCTTTGTCGACGACCTTGAGTATCTGCCACGGAGCATTTATCACATTGTTAGGCAAACTCTATGGCCCGTCAAAGGACATTCCCCTGCAGCCAAGCTTGAAGGCGCGATGAAGACATTGGTGTTCTATATTCTGAATGGCATCAGCTTCAATGCTCAAGATTTCTTCATCAGACAACTTGCTACATCAGGAATTGATCTCTTTGGCCTGAAGTTTTATGCTCCATGGGTGATGCGCTTAATCAAGCTTCACTCTTCTGTCAACTATCAGCCCTCTGTGCGCAACCATCTTATCTTCTTGCCTGAGGTTGATATGTTTGTCGAAGCCATCTACCCTGAGCCTGCGAAGGAGCCACTTTATCTTCATAACATTGATCGCCAAAGCTTCACGCAACCAATTAAAGGAGTTCCTGCTGCTACTCGTGTCTATCCTCTGGCTGGCAATACACGTACACCTCGTCATGCAGCTACTGAAGCCACTGAAAGCACCATTTCTCAAAGGCCTCAGAAGCGATCGCGTGTGCTCAATGACCGAGAGATTCTCGTGGCCTTGCATCAGAAACAAGATAGGCATCATGGCTGGCTAAAACGTCAGATGCAGAGCATCTTGGTGGACATCAATCACATCAGAAACTTGGCCACCAAGAACTCATTTTTTGCTCATGAAGCCTGTAGGAGGTCCTGGAAGAGTCTCACACTTCTCTGCTCTGAAGACGGTCTTCGCGAAGATGGCTTCACTGAGGGTTTCAAAATTGACTCCACTCCTCCTCGCAATGCAAGCTGGCATCGGACTCCACCAATTGAAGATTCGGAGTATTCATCTTCGGCTGCAACTGTTGTTGCGAGAGTCGTCAAATAAGAAGACAATGCCACTTCACCAGCCATGGCTTCACCATGTCTCGACACTGCACCAGGCCCCTCTGCACCATCGAACGTCAACGTCGACCCTGCACCTTCATCTGCTCCTGATGGGAATGAGTAGATGCTCTATGTCTTCAAACCTTTTTGGTCCTTACTGACAAAAGGGGGAGAAGCATATGAGTTGATAGTCTTCAAGAGGGTCCATATGTGTGGTTGCTATTTTTTTTTGCTAAGTGGTTACAACTCTCATTTTTGATACATTTGGTTCTTTGGGATGTAACACTTAAAACTAGATGGTCGTCTGCCACTTTGTGATGCGATGATAAATTCCACATGAAGTCATTCCGCAGACGTCCATTTCTCATTATGCATGCCATTATCTTTGTTATATCTTTACTTGCATAATGAATTTTCTTCATAAAGTGAAAAGGATCTCCACAATTAAAACCTGCCATGTGTATTTGCATTCAAGAGCAAACTACTTATATGCACATCTTCAGGGGGAGCCTTTTTTCTACTTATGAAGACAATGCATTTACTCCTACAATTTCACATACCTTTATCCCCGTTGAAAACTTCAACCAGTTTTTCATCAATCACCAAAAAGGGGGAGATTGTAAGTGCATCTAGTGCCACCCCTAGTTGGTTTTGGAGTATTGACGACAAACTTGGTTGAGGGACTAATGTGTTTGTGAGAATTGCAGGCTAACACAGGTAGTAGTCCCTCATTGATTCGGTTTACCTACCAGAGATGACCCCTAAAAATGTGTGAAGACACTGAAGACAATGGTGGTCTGTGAAGTGATTCACATTGAAGACTGACATGAGAAGACATCATATGAAGACTATGGAATGCGAAGACATAGTTGTTTCGTAGTTTCCTTTTCTTCTTTGTTGAGTCATAGGAACCACTGTACTGTGAAGTGGGGTCCAAGTGAACAAAGTCAGAGTGGCTGAAGTGATGCTCAACCAAATCCTATGTCTTCGAGCGAAGACAATGAGAGCAAATCTTATCCAGAGCTGGATAAGTCAGCTTTACTTGTAGCCCAAGTCAAGCTGTCGCGTGTGTCTGAAATCTGACCGTTGGACACGTGTCAGTTCCTTAGTGACCCAGGGTCATTTTGGACAAATCAGGTCGGGTTGCCTCCTGGCTATAAATAGCCCACCCCCTACACCATAAATTGGTGGCTGCTTAGAGTCAGTGCACGGCTTTTGTCGTTTGAGAGCAACCCACCTCCGAAGCCTTTGAGAGAGAAATCCTTGCAAGGACAAAGCCCTAAACACCCAGGGCCAAAGAGTGTTAGGCATCACTGAAGTCTTTCTATCTGCGTGATCTGAAGACTTGTTACACTTGAGGAATGTGAATCCTCCAGCCGGTTAGGCATCGCGTTCTGAGCATCCAAGAGTCATTGTGGATCGCCGGTGAACAAAGTCTGTGAAGGTTTGGCAGTCTCCCTTGAAGACTTACCAAAGTGATTGTACAAGGACTGTGTGTCCTTAGCTCAAGGGGAATAAGGTGAAGACGCGGTCTTCTGATTTGAATCTTAGCCTCCCTAACCAGACGTACAGTTGTCACAGCAACTGGAACTAGTCCAACAAATCCTTGTCCTCACCAAGCAACTAGTTCTATCCTTTACCTCTCTTTACTTACAGTTTGTCTTCATGAAGTCATTGCCCCCTTGCATGATCTAATTGACTTCACCGTGTAAAGACTATTGTTGTTTCGCTTCATACTATCTTCCAACCCGATCCATACTACCTAGCTGTTGATAGTCGTCGAGCTCTCACTTCATTGCTTACTTGTCTATGGCTTGTCTATTGTAGTCTACCTTCCGCTGCATATCAATAGGTTCATTTCTACTGTTTGCCTTCAAAGCCCCCGTGTCTTGAAGACTTTCGTAAAAATCGCCTATTCACCCCCCTCTAGTCGATAACTAGCACTTTCAAATGGGTTACTTGGGTGAAATCAAGGACATTCCCAAGTGTTTAAGTCCATTTGAATTGATTCAAAACCCCAAATTCAAAGCAGAAGCAAGTGAAGTCTGAAAAAAGAGAGAAGGCAAAAACTAGGTTGTCACATTCTACGAAGATCTTTATCGGTCTAACCTTATGACAACATACATAATTCCCTTTGTCCATAGGTATGTTACTTGCCCGAGATTCGATCGTCGGTATCTTCATACCTAGTTCAATCTCGTTACCGGCAAGTCTCTTTACTCGTTCCGTAATACATTATCTTGCAACTAACTCCTTAGTCATTATGCTTGCAAGGCTTCTTATGATGTGTATTACCGAGAGGGCCCAGAGATACCTCTCTGATACTCGTAGTGACAAATCCTAATATCGATCTATGCCAACTCAACAAATACCTTCGGAGATACTTATAGAGCATCTTTATGATCACCCAGTTACATTGTGACATTTGATGGAAGACAAGGTATTTCTTCGGTATCCGGGAGTTGCATAATCTCATAGTCGAAGGAATATGTATTTGACATTAAGAAAGCAATAACAATAAACTTAACGATCAATATGCTAAGCTAACGGATGGGTCTTGTCCATCACATCATTTTCCTAATTGTTCGCACACGAACATGTCACCGTGTACCTCCAATGCCGGGGGTGATGCACCGCAGCTCACGTCGAAGGAGACACGCCGGAAGCGCGGTACGCAAGCAATCCGGTGGGCGCTTTTGTAGACCTGAAACCCCACACGCCCGGGAGGGACCCCGTCTGGACGCGCGGCAGCTATGGGCTGCCCTAGGTCGGCCTGACCGCCCCTAGAGCCTCGAGGTTCGCCGCCCTGCAATGAAGAAGAACGAACGAAGAACGAGGAAGAAGAAGAACAAGGGAGAAGGAAAAGTAAAGGTAAAAGATGTAGATAGATTTGTTCGATTGTGTGTTGTTTCAATCGGCCGTCACCCCCAACATATATAAGAGGTGGCTGGACTTCCCGTACAAGCAAAGGATTTATCTAGGCTTTCCTTACAAGAAAATTACATCAATTCACGTCCAAAACCCTAGTCAAATTCGGACTAGTTTTATCTGAACTTTCCAAAACTGTTAGGTTTAAACTGACTGTACTTTGAGGGTCCTTTTTGTGGTGACAAACGACCTCGGATGGAAACGAGCCCAAAAGCAATCTTGACCGTTTGGACGAGATGAAAAACTTTCCTGTTGAACGTTTTTTCATCAAAGGTCATCTCGAGGGTCAAATCGCTCGTGCAAGACAGCTAATTATTCACGCAGCACATCAGACATACCCACATATGTGTCTGGTTCCGGGCGTCATATTTTTGCTCACTGGAGGGTCGCGCTGTGCGGGCTCTAACTTTTGCATATGACCTCGGATTGAGACGATCTTTATATCAAAATCAATCGTTTCGACGAGACGAAGACAATTCATGTAGATCAGTTTTCAATATGGGGTAGTCTTGGGGGCGTAATCAGCCAAATAATGTTCTGAATACAAAATCTAAGTACTTCGAATGCAACTTTGGCCTTAGAGATGAGACCGGATGACTATGGCCCAAATATCAAAGTTTTTCTTTTTGATGATACGGAACTTCCTCACTTTGAGCACTTCTCCATTTGAGGTCATCTTAATTAAGTTCTTTGTCGTGCCAAAATTTGGTGTGAACACATGCCCCCCTGTTTTTCGGCAAACTTGTGTGCCGAAAAATAACTTGCACGATGCTTTTCCTAAGGACGATGTCAACACTCCATCGGCCATTTTATGTGCTTAGGACGATAAGTATATATCAGCCATTTGGATTAGTAACAAAAGTAAAGCTAATCAAACATATGATGATTTGGTAATACCCTTTCATGATGTAAGAAATTATATTGCATCCATGGTTTAAAATAAGCCCATTGAGGGTAACCAATCATACCTGATGAGAAATTCCATGGCATAGGCATCAACAACATTGTTGAAGAAAATGGATAATGTGTAGACCGAAGATGTTGAAACCTTCGGCTTGGTCCTTCATAGTTTTCACTCTTTTCCTTTATCACATTTTCCGCACTCCTTGTAAAGGAAGCTTGCACATAATTCTTATTTTGAATACTTCCTTTGGGAACCCATGCCATATTCCTTTATTCAAGTTCTTGTGCACTAAGTTTTTGTAATTTCTTCTTTTGCCAATATGATAAGCCGAGTGGGCACCCTGGCTGTGATTTTGTTTGAAGCAATGGCAATTCTTGTTTTACCATGTGCACTCTCAACTTCTTCTCTTCAGATTTGGTACTTGATTGACTTGCCTCATCGCCATTAGTAGCCAATGTCAATACTTTAATTGGCTCCTTCTCATTTGAGATCAAATCTGAAGTAGCCCTCTTATGGCCATCTTTTTTAACACGATAAATTTGTTTAACCACCTCTTTCTTGTTCCTTGAGCTCCGGACCGATTCCTTATGATTGAAACGGTCTTTGACATGTGATTCTTCAAATGTTGATCTTTTTGGAGCTGCATAAATGTTTGTGAGATGGTCTAAAATAAGATGAAGAATGCGCCCTTGTATCATACTTGTCCCACGATGGATATGGATTTACATGATCATAGGAAGGTATCCATGGCATTGGCATTGGCGGCACAAAATATGGATATGAATATACCACATTAGAATTCTCATTTTGCCAATACCCATCCTCGGGTTTGTGCCTAGGGGGTGATCTTGATACTTTTCCATTAGTTGGCCGATAAGCACTTTTCTCTTCACTCTTCTTTTGATATTTATCTAATAATTGTGCAAAAGTGACCTTGGATTTCTTGCACTTGTGCTTATTGCGGCCTTTATCTCCTTTGTCTTGACTTGCATCGATCTTTGGATTTTCTTGTTGCCCCGCAGTCCTTGGCGTCTTCATCGTATCTTCGATAGAACTCATGCCTTCAAGAATATTTTCATTGTGCTCTTGAACAACTTTTTTACTTGAAAGCTTGATCCCATCACCTGTAGTTTTTACCTTCTCATCTTTAAAGGAATCGTCTTGAAGCAGTCGATTCAAAAACCTTTTTCCATTAGGACCAATCAGAATAGACTGGTCATCCCTTGGTGTTTCAACAAATTTTAATCGTCCTTTATCAATGGCCGATTTAACTATTTGACGAAACATGTTGCAATCCTCAAAATTATGCTTGGGCGAATCATGCAACTTGCAATACATTCGTCCTTGGATTGATGGCTTCGCATGGTGATCAAGAACTTTAATGTAATTATTTTTCAGCAACAAATCAAATATTTGATCACACATGCTTGAATTGAAGGTATACTTCTTATTTTCTAGCCGATCTTGGTGTGCAAACGGCTTTGGAGTTGAGCAAACGAATGGTTCAGATTTAGAATCTCCCCATTCGGTTATGCATTGTGTTTTACACCCTATCTCCAATGTATTTGGATAAGATATTATATTAGCACTGGATTTTTCAAAAGAATTGGACCTTGGTTTTAAATTTCTAAAACGAAAATAGTTAGAATACACATGTCTCAATTGAGACCAAGTGCAAGCCAAGTAAGAAACAAGCAAAGCTACCCAATTAGATACGAAATTTTGATAAAGCAATGGGGAAAACTTTGGCTGCAATAATAGGTCACTATCGGTCTTTATAAATGGCACAATAGACTGACCGATATGTTCTATAACAGTTTTATTGCTAACAAGTAAATTTCCCTTCGTCATTGATCTTTCAAAATTACTTATGAGAATTTCTCTTATAGAAGCATCAACAATAAAGCTGCAACCAAATTTGAAGATAGGTAAATCACTTGCTAGACATACCTTTTCAAACACGTTGGGAGAGCCTGATGGTTGTGTTACTTGAACGATAGGTTGTTCCTCTTTCGAATAGCTCCCCAACACCTTATCATCTTGTTTTTCTAGAATAGATTCGGCATACGTAATATTTGATTCGGTCTTTTCAATAGCTGAATTAACTTTATTATCCGAATCACCATCTTTTTTGATAATTCTATCCACACCCAATGCTTTCTCTTTTTGGCATAATCTAGCTTGGATTGCAGTAGAATTAATAGGCTTTCCCTATTTTATTAATTCATGTAGGACAACATTGCATTCATCCCAAAAAGACGTAAGATTTTTCTTAATGACCCAATCTGGATAGAATTGCCCCCCGACACTTTTAGACTATTTCGGTAACGATATGTCACCAAAATTTTGTAATTGTGTTGGGGGGACATGATATGCCACAGTAGTAGGTGAAGGCATTTGTGCTCCTATAGAAGTTTCACTTATTCGGCCATGACCATGAAGGTCGGGAGCCGAATTATGGACATCAACAATTGCGTATGGTGCCAGAAAATTAGTAGCATGAGGTGTAGCATATGATGTTTGAGGATAATTGGCCGAATAACTAGTAGTAGCATGGCCAATTCCCCTATCCACCGGCACGTTTGGATTAACAAACTACAAGTTATTTGCCAATGAATAAAAAGTTGAAACACTTTGTTGCATCCTATTGGAAGTTCCTACATGGGGTATCTCAACTTGATTAACCAAACTCATCATGTTGTCCATCGGCATATAGATTTGTGGGGTTGCCGATGCATTGGAGTTGGGATATATATGTTGCATGTTGCTGAAATTATATGAAGTTGAAGCATGAAGATTATTCTGAATCGGCTGTTGCACATAATTAGATACATTATTGATAAAACTAGGGCTAGCTGATACATTATGCTCATTAGACGATCTAACAACAACATATGCATTATTTTCATCTACATAAGTGAAGTGGGTATTCATATTAACTTTGTAGATGCCAAACCCTAGATGACGATCTCTTCGTAGCAAGAACGGGCCAGAGACCGTTCAACGCTTCGTCCCCGGCGGAGTCGCCAAAAAGTGTGTTCGCACACGAACACGTCACCGTGTACCTCCAACACCAGGGGTGATGCACCGCAGCTCACGTCGAAGGAGACCCGCCGGAAGCATGGTACGCAAGCAATTCGGCGGGCGCTTTTGTAGACCCGAAACCCCACGCGCCCGGGAGGGACCCCGTCTGGACGCGCGGTGGCTATGGGCTACCCTAGGTCGGCCTGGCCGCCCCTAGAGCCTCTAGGTTCGCCACCCTACAATGAAGAAGAACGAAGGAAGAACGAGGAAGAAGAAGAACAAGGGAGAAGGAAAAGTAAAGGTAAAAGATGTAGATAGATTTGTTCGATTGTGTGTTGTTTCAATCGGTGTCACCCCCAACATATATAAGAGGTGGCTGGACTTCCCGTACAAGAAAAGTATTTATCTAGGCTTTCCTTACAAGAAAATTACATCAATTCACGTCCAAAATCCTAGTCAAATTCGAACTGGTTTTATCCGAACTTTCCAAAACTGTTCGGTTTAAACTGGCTGTACTTTGAGGGTCCTTTTGTGGTGACAAACGACCTCACATGGAAATGAGCCCAAAAGCAATCTTGACCGTTTCGACGAGACGAAAAACTTTCATGTTGAAC
Source organism: Triticum monococcum (assembly GCA_034509565.1). Taxonomy (NCBI): domain Eukaryota; kingdom Viridiplantae; phylum Streptophyta; class Magnoliopsida; order Poales; family Poaceae; genus Triticum; species Triticum monococcum. The sequence goes on along the minus strand of CM067843.1, from coordinate 150,711,794 downwards.
GTTTTTTCGTCAGAGGTCATCTCGAGGGTCAAATCGCTCCTGCAAGACAGCTAATTATTCACGCAGCACATCAGACATACCCACATATGTGTTTGGTTCCGGGAGTCATATTTTGCTCACTGGAGGGGCGCGCTGTGCGGGCTCTAACTTTTTAATATGACCTCGGATTGAGACGATCTGTGTATCAAAATCGATCGTTTCGACGAGACGAAGACAATTCATGTAGATCAGTTTTCAATATGGGGCAGTCCTTGGGGCGTAATCAGCCGAATAGTGTTCTGAATACAAAATCTAAGTACTTCGAACACAACTTCGGCCTTAGAGATGAGACCGGATGACTATGGCCCAAGTATCAAAGTTTTTCCTTTTGACGATACAGAACTTTCTCACTTTGAACACTTCTCCATTTGAGGCCATCTTAATTAAGGTCTTCGCCGTGCCAAAATCTGGTGTCAACACTAATGATGCGATCCTGTTATCAAATGACAACACATGTCTATGGTTAGGAAACCTTAACCATCTTTGATCAATGAGCTAGTCTAGTAGAGGCTTACTAGGGACATTGTATTTGTTTATGTATTCACACATGTATTTAAGTTTCCGATCAATACAATTCTAGCATGAATAATAAACCTTTACAATGAATAAGGAAATATAATAATAATCATTTTACTGTTGCCTCTAGGGCATATTTCCATCAAATTTCTTATCATTAATTTCATCGTCTCCCAAGATTGAGAAACATGTTAATGCTCAAGTTGCTTAAAATTTATAATTTTATTTCTAAGTCAAATAATTTTGGTGGTAGCAAAATACTTGGCAATAAAAACATCTTTACACCTATCCCAAGAATCAATACTATTTCGTGGCAAAGATGAAAACCAAGTTTTAGCGCGATCTCGCAATGAGAACGGAAATAATTTTAATTTGACAATATCATTATCCACATCTTTTTTTGCATATCACACAATTCAACGAAAGTGTTAAGATGGGATGCAGCATCTTCATTAGGACTACCAGAAAATTGTTCTTTCATAACAAGATTTAACAAAGCAGCATTAATATCACAAGACTCCGCACTAGCGGCGAGAGGAGCAATCGGAGTACTAATAAAATCATTATTATTAGTATCGAAAAAGTCACACATTTTTTTATTTTCTTAAGACATCGCGACTAGCTAACAAGATAACAAGCAAACAAAAAGGCAAACGGAAAATATTTTGTGTTTCTGTAAAAAAAGATGTTTTAGAAGTGGGGGGGATGAAAACGAGAGGCAAATGGCAAATAATGTAAATGCAAGGAGATGAAAGTTTATGTGTAGGTACTTGATAGATGTTGATGATGTCTCCCGGCAATGGCTCCAGAAATTCTTCGTACTACTTGTGAGCTGCATTGGGATTTCCCCGAAGAGGAGGGCATGATGCAGTACACTAGAGAAAAGTATTTTCCTCAGTTAGGAACCAAGGTTATCAATCTAGTAGGAGAACCAAGCAACACCTCGTTAGTAGTACCTGCACACAAAATAAGAAATACTTGCACCCAACGCAAACAAGGGGTTGTCAATCCATCGGCAGTTAATTGCAAGGATTAAATCTTATAGAGGTAGATAGATAAATAAAACACAATATAAAATAAAGTAAAGAAAAATTGCAGCAAGCTATTTTTGGATTTTAATATATTATAAAATTAGATCCGTGGCTATAGTTTTCACTAGAGGCTTCTCTCTTGAAAATAGCATACGGTGGGTAAACAAATTACTATTGGGCAATTGATAGAAAAGCAAATAATCATGACGGTATACAAGGAAATGATCATGTATATAAGCATCATGTCCAAGACAAGTAGACCGACTCCTGCCTGCATCTACTACTATTACTCCACCCATCGACCGCTATCCAGCATGCATCTAGAGTATTAAGTTCATAAAGAACGGAGTAACACCTTAAGCAAGATGGCATGATGTAGAAAAAGTGAACTCACGCATGAATAAACCCCACATTTTTATCCTTGATGGAAACCATACAAACACGTGTCATGTCGCTTTCTATCATTGGGATTGAGCACCGCAAGATCGAACCCATCACAAAGCACATCTCCCATTGCAAGAAAAACCAATCTAGTTTGCCAAACCAAATCAATAGATCGGAGAGAAATACAAATCTATAATAATCATGCATAAAAGAGTTTAGAGAAGAATCAAATAATATTCATGGATAATCTGATCATAAACTCACAATTCATCGGATCCCAATAAACACACTGTAAAAAGTGATTACATCGAATAGATCTCCAAGAACATCGAGGAGAACATTGTATGGAAGATAAAAGAGAGAGAAGAAGCCATCTTGCTACTAACTATGGACCCATAGGTCTATGGTAAACTAATCACACATCATCAGAAGGGCATCAAGGTTGATGTATAGCCCTTCTTGGTCGATTCCCCCTCCAACGGAGTGCTAGAAAAGGCCTCCAGATGGGATCTCTCGAGAACAGAAGCTCGCGGAGGCGGAAAAAGTATTTTGGGCGGCTCTCTATTGGTTTCCCAATTATAGAGAATTTATAGAGGTGGAATTAGCTCAAATGGGTGAAGATGGGCCCCACGAGCCACCAAGGCACGCCCACCCCCTTGGGCGTGCCTTGGTGCCTTGTGGGCCCCTCCTTCATCTTCTGGCCATCTCCTGAAGCTTCCAGGGTCTCTTTTGTCCAGAAAAAAATCTCCAAAAAGTTTTGTGGCATTTGGACTTTGTTTGGTACTGATATTCTGGAAAATAAAAAACAGGCAAAAAATAGCAACTCGAACTAGGCACTAAGTTAATAGGTTAGTCCCAAAAGATGATATATATAATTGCTTGTAATTGCATATAAAACATCCAAAATTGATACTATAATAGCATGGAACAATCAAAAAATATAGATACATTGGAGACATATGATAATAGTTATGACGATATTCAAGGCGATGATCGTGTATATAGGCATCACATGCAAGACAAGTAGACCGACTCCTGCCTGCATCTACTACTATTACTCCACACATCGACCGCTATCCAGCATGCATCTAGAGTATTAAGTTTATAAAGAACAGAGTAATACCTTAAGCAAGATGGCATGATGTAGACAAAGTAAACCCAATTAATATGAATAAACCCCACCTTTTATCCTTAATGGCAATGATACAAGTACATGTCTTGTCCCCTACTTTGTCACTGGGATATAGAGCACTGCAAGATTGAACCCATTGCAATGCACCTCTCACACTGAAGATAAATCAATCTAGTTGGCCAAACCAAACAGATGGATCAGATAGAAATACAAAGATATAATAATCATGCATAAAATAGTTTAGAAGTACTCAATTAATATTCATAAATATTCAGATCATAAACCCACAATTCATCAGATCCCAACAAACACACCGCAAAAGAAGATTACGTCGAATAGAACTCCAAGAACATCGAGGAGAACAGTGTATTGAAGATCAAAGAGAGATAAGAAGCCATCTAGCTACTAGCCATGGACCCGTGCTACCTCTTGAGCACTGCGTTGGTTTTCCCCAAAGAGGAAGGGATGATGCAGCAAAGTAGCATAAGTATTTCCCTCAGTTTTTTAGAACCAAGGTATCAATCCAGTAGGAGGCTACGCGCGAGTCCCTCGTACCTGAACAACACAAATAAATCCTCGCAACCAACGCGAATAGGGGTCGTCAATCCCTACACGGCCACTTAAGAGAGTGAGATCTGATAGATATGATAAGATAATATTTTTTGGTATTTTTGTGATAAAGATGCAAAGTAAAATAAAGACAAAGTAAAAAAGCAAAGGAAATAACTAAGTAGTAGGAGATTAATATGATAAAGATAGACCCGGGGTCCATAGGTTTCACTAGTGGCTTCTCTCGAGAGCATAAGTATTCTACGGTGGGTGAACAAATTACTGTTGAGCAATTGACAGAATTGAGCATAGTTATGAGAATATCTAGGTATGATCATGTATATAGGCATCACGTCCGAGACAAGTAGACCGACTCCTGCCTGCATCTACTACTATTACTCCACTCATCGACCGCTATCCAGCATGCATCTAGAGTATTAAGTTAAAAACAGAGTAACGCCTTAAGCAAGATGACATGATGTAGAGGGATAAACTCATGCAATATGATGAAAACCCCATCTTGTTATCCTTGATGGAAACAATACAATACGTGCCTTGCTGCCCCTACTGTCACTGGGAAAGGACACCGCAAGATTGAACCCAAAGCTAAGCACTTCTCCCATTGCAAGAAAGATCAATCTAGTAGGCCAAACCAAACTGATAATTCGAAGAGACTTGCAAAGATAACCAATCATACATAAAAGAATTCAGAGAAGATTCAAATATTGTTCATAGATGGACTTGATCATAAACCCACAATTCATGGGTCTCAACAAACACACTGCAAAAAGAAGATTACATCGAATAGTTCTCCACAAGAGAGGGGGAGAACATTGTATTGAGATCCAAAAAGAGAGAAGAAGTCATCTAGCTAATAACTATGGACCCGTAGGTCTGAGGTAAACTACTCACACTTCATCGGAGGGGCTATGGTGTTGATGTAGAAGCCCTCCGTGATCGATGCCCCCTCCGGCGGAGCTCCGGAACAGGCCCCAAGATGGGATCTCGTGGATACAAAAAGTTGCGGCGGTGGAATTAGGTTTTTGGCTTTGTATCTGATTGTTTGGGGGTACGTAGGTATATATAGGAGGAAGGAGTACGTCGGTGGAGCAACAGGGGGCCCACGAGGGTGGAGGGCGCGCCTGGGGGGGTAGGCGCGCCCCCCTACCTTGTGGCCTCCTCTTTTGTGTCTTGACGTAGGGTCCAAGTCTCCCGGGTCTTGTTCGTTGAGAAAATCACATTCCCTAAGGTTTCATTCCGTTTGGACTCCGTTTGATATTCCTCTTCTTCGAAACCCTAAAATAGGCAAAAAACAGCAATTCTGGGTTGGGCCTCCGGTTAATAGGTTAGTCCCCAAAATAATATAAAAGTGGAAAATAAAGGCCAATAATGTCCAAAACAGTAGATAATATAGCATGGAGCAATCAAAAATTATAGATACGTTGGAGACGTATCAAGCATCCCCAAGCTTAATTCCTGCTCGTCCTTGAGTAGGTAAATGATAAAAACCGAATTTTTGATGCGGAGTGCTACTTGGCATAATTTTAATGTAATTCTTCTTAATTGTGGCATGAATATTCAGATCTGAAAGATTCAAGACAAAAGTTCATATTGACATAAAAATAATAATACTTTAAGCATACTAACTAAGCAATTATGTCTTCTCAAAATAACATGGCCAAAGAAAGTTATCCCTACAAAATCATATAGTCTGGCTATGCTCCATCTTCACCACACAAAATATTTAAATCATGCACAACCCTGATGACAAGCCAAGCAATTGTTTCATACTTTTGACATTCTCAAAACTTTTTCAATCTTCACGCAATACATGAGCGTGAGCCATGGATATAGCACTATAGGTGGAATAGAGTGGTGGTTGTGGAGAAGACAAAAAGGGAGAAGATAGTCTCACATCAACTAGGCGTATCAACGGGCTATGGAGATGCCCATCAATAGATATCAATGTGAGTGAGTAGGGATTGCCATGCAACGGATGCACTAGAGCTATAAGTATATGAAAGCTCAAAAAGAAACTAAGTGGGTGTGCATCCAACTTGCTTTCTCATGAAGACCTAGGGCATTTTGAGGAAGCCCATCATTGGAATATACAAGCCAAGTTTTATAATGAAAAATTCCCACTAGTATATGAAAGTGATAACATAGGAGACTCTCTATCATGAATATCATGGTGCTACTTTGAAGCACAAGTGTGGTAAAAGGATAGTAGCATTGTCCCTTCTCATTTTTTTATTTTTTATTTGGGACTTTTCTCTTTTTTTGGCCACTTTTCTTTATCCTTTTTTTCGTCCAGAGTCTCGTCCCGACTTGTGGGGGAATCATAGTCTCCATCATCCTTTCCTCACTGGGACAATGCTCTAATAATGATGATCATCACACTTTTATTTTTCTTACAACTCAACAATTCCAACTCGATACTTAGAACAAAATATGACTCTATATGAATGCCTCTGGCGGTGTACCGGGATATGCAATGAATCAAGAGTGACACCTATGAAAGAATTATGAATGGTGGCTTTGCCACAAATACGAGGTCAACTACATGATCATGCTAAGCAATATGACAATGATGGAGTGTGTCATAATAAACGGAACGGCGGAAAGTTGCATGGCAATATATCTCGGGATGGCTATGGAAATGCCATAATAGGTAGGTATGGTGGCTGTTTTGAGGAAGGTATATGATGGGTGTATGATACCGGTGAAAGGTGCGCAGTATTAGAGAGGCTAGCAAAGGTGGAAGGGTGAGAAAAGTGTGTATAATCCATGGACTCAATATTAGTCATAAAGAACTCATATACTTATTGCAAATATCTACAAGGTATCATAGCAAAGTATTACGCGCATGCTCCTAGGGGGACAGATTGGTAGGAAAAGACAATCGCTCGTCCCCGACCGCCACTCATAAGGAAGACAATCAAAAAATAAATAATGCTCCGACTTCATCACATAACGGTTCACCATACGTGCATGCTACGGGAATCACAAGCTTCAGCACAAGTATTTCTCAAATTCACAACTACTCAACTAGCATGACTTTAATATCACCATCTTTATATCTCAAAACAATTATCAAGCATCAAACTTCTCATAGTATTCAACACACTCATAAGAAAGTTTTATTATTAATCTTGTATACCAAGCATATTAGGATTTTAAGCAAATTACCATGCTATTTAAGACTCTCAAAATAATCTAAGTGAAGCATGAGAAATCAATAGTTTCTATAAAACAAATCCACCACCGTGCTCTAAAATATATAAGTGAAGTACTAGAGCAAAACTACATCACTCAAAAGATATAAGCGAAGCACATAGAGTATTCTAAAAAAATTCCAAATCATGTATGGCTCTCTCAAAAGGTGTGTACATCAAGGATGATTGTGGTAAACTAAAAAGTAAAGACTCAAATCATACAAGATGCTCCAAGTAAAACACATATCATGTGGCGAATAAAAATATAGCTCCAAGTAAAGTTACCGATAGAAGTAGACGAAAGAGGGGATGCCTTTCGGGGCATACCCAAGCTTTGGCTTTTAGGTGTCCTTTGATTATCTTGGGGGTGCCATGGGCATCCCCAAGCTTAGGCTCTTGCCACTCCTTGTTCCATAATCCATCAAATCTTTACCCAAAACTTGAAAACTTCACAACACAAAACTTAAAGTAGAAAATCTCGTGAGCTCCGTTAGCGAAAGAAAACAAAAGACCACTTCAAGGTAATGTAATGAACTCATTCTTTATTTATATTGGTGTTATACCTATTGTATTCCAACTTCTCTATGGTTTATAAACTATTTTACTAGCCATAGATTCATCAAAATAAGCAAACAACACACGAAAAACAGAATCTGTCAAAAATAGAACAGTCTGTAGTAATCTATAGCTAGCGCAAGATCTGTAACCCAAAAAATTCTAAAATAAATTTCTGGACCTTAGGAATTTATATATTAATCATCTGCAAAAATAATTAACTTAATATCACTTTCCAATTAAAATGGCAGCAGTTCTCGTGAGCGCTAAAGTTTCTGTTTTTTACAGCAGGTGTAACAAGACTTTCCCCAAGTCTTCCCAGCGGTTCTACTTGGCATAAACACTAATTAAACACAAAAAACACAACCAAAACAGAGGCTAGATAAATTATTTATTACTAAACAGGAGCAAAAAGCAAGGAATAAAAATAAAATTGGGTTGCCTCCCAACAAGCGCTATCATTTAACGCCCCTAGCTAGGCATAACAAGCAAGGATAGATCTAGGTATTGCCATCTTTGGTAGGCAATCCATAAGTGGCTCTCATAATAGATTCATAAGGTAATTTAATTTTATTTCTAGGGAAGTGTTCCATGCCTTTCCTTAACGTAAATTGGAATCTAATATTTCCTTCCTTCATATCAATAATTGCACCAATCGTTTTAAGGAAAGGTCTACCAAGAATAATAGGACATGAAGGATTGCAATCTATGTCAAGAAAAATAAAATCTACGGGCACATAATTCATATTTGCAACAATAAGAACATCATTAATTCTTCCCATAGGTTTCTTAATAGTGGAATTCGCGAGGTGCAAGTTTAAAGAGCAATCATCAAAATCACGGAAACCTAACAAATCACACAAAGTCTTTGGAATCGTGGAAACACTAGCACCAAAATCACATAAAGCATAGCATTCATGATCTTTAATTTTAATTTTAATAGTTGGCCCACTCATCATAAACCTTTCTAGGGATAGAAACTTCCAATTCAAGTTTTTCTTCATAAGATTGCATCAAGGCATCAACGATATGTTTAGTAAACGCTTTATTTTGACTATAAGCATGAGGAGAATTTAGCACGGATTGCAAAAAAGAAATACAATCAAACAAAGAGCAATTTTCATAGTTAAATTCCTTGAAATCCAAAATAGTGGGTTTAGCGACATCTAGGGTTTTAATTTCTTCAATCCCACTTTTATCAATTTTAGCATCAAGATCTAAAAACTCTGAATTCTTAGAACGCCTTCTAGGTAAAGGTGGATCATATTCAGTTCCATCATTATCAAGATTCAAATTGCAAAACAAAGATTTAATAGGGGACACATCAATAACTTTTAGATCTTCATCTTTATTTTCATAGGAACTAGAAGAACACGCTCTTATAAAGGCATCTTTCTTAGCACGCATCCTAGCGGTTCTTTCTTTGCACTCATCAATGGAAATTCTCATGGATTTGAGAGACTCATTGACATCATGCTTAGGTGGAATAGATCTAAGTTTCAAAGAATCAACATCAAGAGAAATTCTATCAACGTTCCTAGCCAACTCATCAATCTTAAGCAATTTCTCTTCAATCAAAGCATTAAAATTCTTTTGCGAAGTAATAAATTCTTTAATATTAGATTCAAAATCAGAGGGCATATTATTATAATTTCCATAAGAATTGTTGTAGGAACTACCATAATTATTAGAGGGATTACTAGGATAAGGCCTAGGATTAAAATTTCCTCTATATGCGTTGTTACCAAAATTGTTCCTACCAACAAAATTCACATCCATAGATTCATTATTATTCTCAATCAAAGTAGACAAGGGAATATCATTAGGATCATAGGAAACACTCTTATTAGCAAATAATTTCATAAGTTCATCCATCTTTCAACTCAAAACATTAATTTCTTCTATCGCATGCACCTTTTTATTAGTAGATCTTTCAGTATGCCATTGAGAATAATTAACCATAATATTATATAGGAGTTTAGTAGCTTCTCCTAAAGTGATTTCCATAAAAGTGCCTCTCGCGGCCGAATATAAAAGATTTCTAGATGAAAAATTCAATCGGGCATAAAAATTTTGTATAATCATCCACAAATTTAAACCATGAGTAGGGCAATTACGTATCATTAGTTTCATTCTCTCCCAAGCTTGTGCAACATGTTCATGATCAAGTTGCTTAAAATTCATAATATCGTTTCTAAGAGAGATGATCTTAGCGGGAGGAAAATACTTAGAGATAAAAGCATCTTTGCACTTATTCCATGAATCAATACTATTTTTAGGCAAAGACGAAAACCAAGCTTTAGCACGATCTCTAAGTGAAAAAGGAAATAGCTTCAATTTAACAATATCATTATCCACATCTTTCTTATTTTGCATATCACACAAATCAACGAAGCTATTTAGATGGGTAGCGGCATCTTCACCAGGAAGGCCGGAAAACAGATCTTTCATGACAAGATTCAGCAAAGCAGTATTAATTTCACAAGATTTAGCATCGGTAAGAGGAGCAATCGGAGTGCTAATAAAATCATTGTTGTTGGTATTGGTGAAGTCACACAATTTAGTGTTATCTTGAGCCATCGTGACAAGCAAGCAAACTAACACACAAGCAAAAAGCAAGCGGGCAAAAGGAGGCAAACGGGAAAGAGAAGGAGGATAGAGAGAGAGGGCGAATAAAACGGCAAGGGTGAAGTGGGGGAGAGGAAAACGAGAGGCAAATGGCAAATAATGTAATGCGTGAGATAAGGGTATGTGATGGGTACTTGGTATGTTGACTTTTGCGTAGACCTCCCCGGCAACGGGGCCATAAATCCTTCTTGCTACCTCTTGAGCACTGCGTTGGTTTTCCCCGAAGAGGAAGGGATGATGCAGCAAAGTAGCGTAAGTATTTCCCTTAGTTTTTGAGAACCAAGGTATCAATCCAGTAGGAGGCTATGCGCGAGTCCCTCGTACCTGCACAAAACAAATAAATCCTCGCAACCAACGCGAATAGGGGTTGTCAATCCCTACACGGCCACTTATGAGAGTGAGATCTGATAGATATGATAAGATATTATTTTTTGGTATTTTTGTGATAAAGATGCAAAGTAAAATAAAGACAAAGTAAAAAAGCAAAGGAAATAACTAAGTAGTAGGAGATTAATATGATAAAGATAGACCCGGGGGCCGTAGGTTTCACTAGTGGCTTCTCTCGAGAGAATAAGTATTCTACGGTGGGTGAACAAATTAATGTTGAGCAATTGACAGAATTGAGCATAGTTATGAGAATATCTAGGTATGATCATGTATATAGGCATCACGTCCGAGACAAGTAGACTAACTTCTGCCTGCATCTACTACTATTACTCCACTCATCGACCGCTATCCAGCATGCATCTAGAGTATTAAGTTAAAAAAAGAGTAACGCCTTAAGCAAGATGACATGATGTAGAGGGATAAACTCATGCAATATGATGAAAACCCCATCTTGTTATCCTTGATGGAAACAATACAATACATGCCTTGCTGCCCCTACTGTCACTGGGAAAGGACACCACAAGATTGAACCCAAAGCTAAGCACTTCTCCCATTGCAAGAAAGATCAATCTAGTAGGCCAAACCAAACTGATAATTCGAAGAGACTTGCAAGGATAACCAATCATGCATAAAAGAATTCAGAGAAGATTCAAATATTGTTCATAGATAGACTTGATCATAAACCTACAATTCATCGCTCTCAACAAACACACCGCAAAAAGAAGATTACATCGAATAGTTCTCCACAAGAGAGGGGGAGAACATTGTATTGAGATCCAAAAAGATAGAAGAAGCCATCTAGCTATTAACTATGGACCTGTAGGTCTGAGGTAAACTACTCACACTTCATCGGAGGGGCTATGGTGTTGATGTAGAAGCCCTGCATGATCGATGCCCCCTCCGGCGGAGCTCCGGAACAGGCCCCAAGATGGGATCTCGTGGATACAGAAAGTTGCGTCTGTGGAATTAGGTTTTTGGCTCCGTATCTAATCGTTTGGGGGTACGTAGGTATATATAGGAGGAAGGAGTACGTCGATGGAGCAACAGGGGGCCACGAGGGTGGAGGGCGCGCCTGGGGGGGTAGGCACGCCCCCTACCTCGTGGCCTCCTCTTTTGTGTCTTGACGTAGGGTCCAAGTCTCCGGGTCTTGTTCGATGAGAAAATCACGTTCCCGAAGGTTTCATTCCGTTTGGACACTGTTTGATATTCCTTTTCTTCGAAACCCTAAAACAGGCAAAAAACAGCAATTCTGGGTTGGGCCTCCAGTTAATAGGTTAGTCCCAAAAATAATATAAAAGTGGAAAATAAAGGCCAATAATGTCCAAAACAGTAGATAATATAGCATGGAGCAATCAAAAATTATAGATACATTGGAGACGTATCAACCCGTAGGTCAATGGTGAACTACTCACGCATCATCGGAAGGCAGCAAGGATGATGTAGAAGCCCTCCATGATCGATTCCCCCTTCAGCAAAGTACCGGAAAAGGCCTCCCGATGGGATCGCGAAAGAACAGAAACTTGTGGTGGCAGAAAAAGTGTTTGGGTTGGCTCTGTGCTGGTTACCCAATATTTGATAATTTATATAGTTGGAGTTAGGTCAGACGGAGCCACGAGGGGCCCATAAGGCATCAGGGAGCACCTGCCCCCTGGGCACGCCCTATTGCCTTGCAGTCTCCTCGCTTGCCATCTGGTCTCCTCCCAAAGCTTCTAGGGTCTCTCTTGTCTAGAAAAAATCATCAAAAAGTTTTGTAGCGTTTGGACTCCGTTTGATACTGATTTCCTGGAAAATCAAAAACAAGAAAATAGCAACTGGCACTTGGCATTGGGTTAATTGGTTAGTCCTAGAAAATGATATAAAATAGCATATAATTGCATACAAAACATCCAAGATTGATACTATAATAGCACGAAACAATCAAAAAATATAGATGCGTTGGAGACGTATCAACCAACAAAATAAAAATTACTTCTTTGACTTGAGACATTACTTCTGGGATGACCCACATCTTTATAAAGGAGTAGGTTATATTATTAGACGTTGTATACCTGAACATGAGCAGGGACAAATCTTGAGGAAGTGTCACTCTGGTGCATACAGAGGACACCATGCTCGAGACGAAACTGCATACCAGGTATTGCAATCCGGTTTTTAGTGGCCTACTCTTTTCAAAGATGCACATAAGTTTGTTGTGATGAATGTAAAATAGTTGGAAATATTAGTACACATCAGGAAATGCATATGAATTATTCGCTTGTTGTTGAAACATTTGATGTTCGGGGTTTTGAATATATGGGACCTTTTCCTTCACCGCATGGGTACACTCATATTCCAGTTGTTTGATTATGTTACCAAGTGGGTAGAAGCTACTCAAACTAGTAGCGTTGATCATAAGACTTCTATTAAAATACTTAAAAAAGTAATCTTCCTGAGGTTTGGAGTCCCTAGATATTTAATGACTAATGGTGGTTCACAATTTATTCCTAGTGCTTCCAGGAAAGTTTTAGCTAAATATGATGTAAACTGTATAGTAGCATCACCTTATCATCCTTGGTCTAGTGGGCAGGTAGAATTGAGTAATAGAGAGATAGAATTAATCTTGTAAACGATTGTTAATAGATCCAGACAGGATTTCTCTAAAAAACTTAATGACGGACTCTGGGCATACATGTTGCTTATAAAAATCCTATTGGCATGTCCCCTTATAAAGGATCAGTTCTTTTGGCAACTTAAAAAAATAAGTCATCTCCTCCCGAGCTTATCCCATAAGCCGTCTCTCTTATTCATTGGGGCTTCTAAACTAGTTATGAGATAACTAATTTACAAGCTCAACAAACTTGATAAGAGGCTTTTTTAAGCTGGGGACAGGCAGCTTATTTTTAAGCCGCCCAAAAGAACTGGCCCAAAATGATTTTTGGAAAATCTTGTCACTTACCTCTTGAGTTAGAACATAAATCTTATTGGGCTATTAAAGAACCTAACTATAATTTTAAACTTGCTATAGAAAATAGGTTATTTGATATAATTTCTCTCGATGGGTGGATAATGGAAGCTTATGAGAATGCTAAACTATTTAAAAAAGTTAAAAGATGGCATGATAAAAGAAATCAGAAATGAGAATTTAATATTGGTGATAAAGTTCTTTTATACAAGTCTCGTTTCAGACATTTTGCAGGCAAACTTATCTCCAAATGGGAAGGACATTATATCATCGAAGAAATTTACCACACTTGAGAGCCATCAAGATTAATAACGCTGAAGGAGACAAACCAAAGGTTGTTAATGGGTAAATACTTAAACATTATATTGCAACTAACCACGGTAACATTGATTCGGGTGTTATTCAAGTAATTACACCGGAAGAGTACATAAAATAGACTTTCAGGAACACTCCAGAATTCCGAAAAAGGAATAGGTATGTGGTAAGATAAGTAAACTCACTCCAAAAATTCCTTAAAAATACTTTTCATTAGTTTTGGAAAATATAAAAAATAAGGAAAATAAGAAACATCTGAGGAAGTGCATGCTACCTCTTGAGCATGCATTGGTTTTCCCTTGAAGAGGAAAGGGTGATGTAGCAAAGTAGCGTAAGTATTTCCCTCAGTTTTTGAGAACCAAGGTATCAATCCAATAGGAGATAACACGCAAGTCACCTAGTACCTGCACAAACAATCAAGAACCTTGCAACCAACGCGATAAAGGGGTTGTCAATCCCTTCACGATCACTCGCAAAAGTGAGATCTGATAAAGATAATAAGATAAATATTTTTGGTATTTTTGTTGTATAGATTGGAAAGTAAAGATTGCAAAATAGTAAACGAGATGCGATGTAAATAAAAAGAGATGTAATATAATAAGAAAGAGACCCGGGGGCCATAGGTTTCACTAGTGGCTTCTCTCATGATAGCATGTATTACGGTGGGTGAACAAATTATTGTCGAGCAATTGATAGAAGAGTGCATAGTTATGAGAATATATATAGGAAATGATTATGACTATAGGAATCACGTCCGTGTTAAGTAGACCAAAATGATTATCCATCTACTAGTATTACTCCACACATCGACCGCTATCCAGCATGCATCTAGAGTATTAAGTTCATAAGAATAGAGTAATACATTAAGCAAGATGACATGATGTAGAGGGATAAACTCAAGCAATATGATATAAACCCCATCTTTTTATCCTCGAAGGCAAAAATACAATACGTGCCTTGCTGCCCATACTATCACTGGGAAAGGACACCGCAAGATTGAACCCAAAGCTAAGCACTTCTCCCATTGCAAGAAAGATCAATCTAGTAGGCCAAACTAAACCGATAATTAGAAGAGACTTGCAAAGATATAAAATCATGCATGTAAGAATTCAGAGAAGAACCAAATATTATTCATAGATAAACTTGATGATAAATCCACAATTCATCGGATCTCAGCAAACACACCGCAAAAAGTATTACATCGAATAGATCTCCAAGAACATCGAGGAGAACTTTGTATTGAGAACCAAAGAGAGAGAAGAAGCCATCTAGCTAATAACTATGGACCCGAAGGTCTGTGGTAAACTACTCACACGTCATCGGAGAGGCTATGGTGTTGATGTAGAAGCCCTCCGTGATCGATTCCCTCTCCGGCAGATCACCGGAAAAGGCCCCAGATGGGATCTCACGGGTACGGAAGGTTGCGGCGGTGGAAAAGTGGCTTCGTGGCTCCCCCTGATGTTTTTAGGGTATAAGAGTATATATAGGCGAAAGAAGTACGTCGGTGGAGCTCCGTGGGGCCCACGAGGGTGCCGGCGCGCCTACCCCCTGGGCGCGCCCTCCTATCTCGGGGCCGCCTCGCGGAATTCCAGACTTCCACTCCAAGTCTCCTAGTGTGCGTTTATTCCAAGAAAGATCCTCGCGAAGGTTCCATTTCGTTTGATATTCCTTTTCTGCGAAACACTAAAATAGGCACAAAAAAACAGAAATTGGCACTGGGCCTCCGGTTAATAGGTTAGTCCCAAAAATAATATAAAAGAGCATATTAAAGCCCATTAAACATCCAAAACAGATAATATAATAGCATGGAACAATCAAAAATTATAGATACGTTGGAGACGTATCAAGCATCCCCAAGCTTAATTCCTGCTCGTCCTCGAGTAGGTAAATGATAAAAACAGATTTTTTTTTTGATGTGGAATGCTACCTAACATAATTTTCAATGCAATTTTCTTTATTGTGGCATGAATGTTCAGATCCAAAAGATTCAAGACAAAAGTTTAATATTGACATAAAAATAATAATACTTCAAGCATACTAACCAAGCAATTATGTCTTCTCAAAATAGCATAGCCAAAGAAAGCTCATCCCTACAAAATCATATAGTTTGGCCATGCTTAATTTTCGTCACACAAAATGCACCCATCATGCACAACCCCGATGACAAGGCAAGCAATTGTTTCATACTTTAGCATTCTCAAACTTTTTCAACTTTCACACAATATATGAGCACGAGCTATGGACATAGCACTATAGGTGGAATAGAACAATGGTTGTGGAGAAGACAAAAAGGAGGAAGATAGTCTCACATTAACTAGGCGTATCAATGGACTATGGAGATGCCCATCGATAGATATCAATGTGAGTGAGTAGGGATTGCCATGCAACGGATGCACTAGATCTATAAGTGTATTAAAGCTCAACAAAAGTAACTAAGTGGGTGTGCATCCAACTTGCTTGCTCACGAAGACCTAGGGCAATTTGAGGAAGCCCATCATTGGAATATACAAGCCAAGTTCTATAATGGAAAATTCCCACTAGTATATGAAAGTGACAACATAAGAGACTCTCTATCATGAAGAACATGGTGCTACTTTGAAGCACAAGTGTGGAAAAGGATAGTAACATTGCCCCTTCTCTCTTTTTCTCTCATTTTTTTGTTTGGGCCGTCTTCTTTTTTGGCCTTTTTTCAATTTTTCATCTGGAGTCTCATCCCGACTCATGGGGGAATCATAGTCTCCATAATCCTTTCCTCACATGGGACAATGCTCTAATAATGAAGATCATCACACTTTTATTTTCTTACAACTCAAGAATTACAACTCGATACTTAGAACAAAATATGACTCTATGTGAATGCCTCCGGCGGTGTACCGGGATGTGCAATGAATCAAGAATGACATGTATAAAATATTATGAATGGTGGCCATGCCACAAATACGATGTCAACTACATGATCATGCAAAGCAATATGACTATGATGAAGCGTGTCATAATAAACAGAACGGTGGAAAGTTGGATGGCAATATATCTCGGAATGGCTATGGAAATGCCATAATAGGTAGGTATCGTGGCTGTTTTGAGGAAGGTAAATGATGGATTTATGGTACCGGTGGAAGTTGCGCGGCACAAGAGAGGCTAGCAATGGTGGAAGGGTGAGAGTGCGTATAATCCATGGACTCAACATTAGTCATAAAGAACTCACATACTTATTGCAAAAATCTACAAGTCATCAAAACCAAGCACTACATGCATGCTCCTAGGGGGATAGATTGGTAGGAAAAGACCATCGCTCATCACCGACCGCCACTCATAAGGAAGGCAATCAAAGAACACCTCATGCTTCAAATTTGTCACACAACGGTTACCATACGTGCATGCTACGGGACTTGCAAACCTCAACACAAGTATTTCTCAATTTCACAATTACTCAACTAGCATGACTCTAATATCACCATCTTTATATCTAAAAACAATTATCAAGTATCAAACTTCTCATAGTATTTAATGCACTCTATATGAAACTTTTTATTATACCCATCTTGGATGCCCATCATATTAGGACTAATTTTATAACCAAAGAAAATTACCATGATGTTATAAAAGACTCTCAAAATAATATAAGTGAAGCATGAGAGATCAATAATTTCTATAAAATAAAACCACCACTGTGCTCTAAAAAGATATAAGTGAAGCACTAGAGCAAAATTATCTAGCTCAAAAGATATAAGTGAAGCACATAGAGTATTCTAATAAATTCTGATTCATGTGTGTGTCTCCGAAAAGGTGTGTACAGCAAGGATGATTGTGGTAAACTAAAAAGCAAAGACTCAAATCATACAAGACTCTCCAAGCAAAACACATATCATGTGGAGAATAAAAATATAGCCTCAAGTAAAGTTACCGATAGACGAAGACGAAAGAGGGGATGCCTTCCGGGGTATCCCCAAGCTTAGGATTTTGGTTGTCCTTCAATTTTTCCTTGGGGTGATGATGCGGTGCTTCCCACGATCATCCCCATGTACACTTCGACTACTCCCCAAGCCCCAAAAGGACATACAATAAGACCTCGACCATACGCCATGGGACACAAGGTGAACTCACTCCTCTTCGAACCGTATCTTCCCACATACGAGACATGGTTACTACCTCATGCATGGACCTTGTGTATACTCAGGCTCATACGGGATGACCATGGAGATTCAAAGGACCAAGGCCAAGCATGGAAGAGAAGACGAAAGAAACGAGAAGAAGATGGAGCAGTTGCTGGCATCAGCCCGGACGTCCGGACCTCCCTACGGATCATCCGGACTCATCCGGATGCCCTCCCGGATCATCCGGGTAATCCCGCAGCCATGACACCCAAAGCTTGTAGAATCCACTCGATGAAGCCGGATCATCCGGACGAGGACCCGGATCATATGGACGATGCCCGGATCATCCGGACCCCCATCCGGATCATCCGGCCTTTGCCTGCGCACATGACTTGGGCCGAGGCCCGTGTACCCCTTCGCCCCTCACTTACTCCTTCGTGGCTTAGCACTATATATAGACTCCCTCCTCCTCCATTTGAGGGTTAGCAAATGTTTAGCTCATGTTTGTGAGAGATCTTTGCTCATCCACTTGGTAGTCTTCTCTACGGAGATTCGAGCCTCCACCGGAGAACATCCCCCAAGCGGATTCAAGACCCCTTTTAGGGAAGAACTCAAGACCTCCTAGCGGAGAAGACCGGCTACCCTTGTATCATCCCTAGTTGTCTGTGGATCGTGTATCTTTCCTTATGTACTCGAGGATCTAGCCCATGTGTGACTTATTCATGTCGATTTAGTGATTCCTCTCGTGCTTCTTATTGTGTTTTCTCTCCGTTCTTCCCCGTGTTCTTCGTGATTTTCGCGGGATCCGCTCCTTTCGTGAAAGATCGAGCGATTAGGGTCTCTACCCTACATCATCTTGGATCAGAGCAAGGTTAATCACGAATTTGGAGCCCCCACCCCTCTTTTTCTAGCCTTCTTTTGCTTAATTTCATCCTAAATTTGAAAATCCCCACCAAAAATAGCCCCAGATTTTTTTGTGATTTGTTGGTTTGATGATGTTTTGTTGATTTTGATCCATGGATTTGCTAGGTTTCGAGTGGATCTAGCATCTCCCCAAGTTTCCCGCCTTCCATCCACAAAATCTCCTCAAATTTGCCCCGAAAATCCCCCATTTCCGCCCAAAAATTCGTCCCCGAGAGGAAATCCCAAGCAGTTTGACCTGCCCGGATCATCCGAAAGTGCTCCCGGATCATCCAGATCCACCCGGATCAGCTGGACCATCTCCCGGATGTCCGGACGCCCCACACGACAGAAATCCGGTTGTCGAACCCGGATCATCCGGACCTACTCCCGGATGTCCGGCTAACCCTGAAACTGACACGGGCAAATTTTTGTTTTGGCCATATCTAATTCATCCGAACTCCGTTTTTTTGACGTTCTTTAGCTCGTTTTGAAGCTCTTGACATCCCCCTTCCCACAAAAATACCACCAACATCATTTGACTCCATCTAATTTTCTGAAATTTGGCATGTTTGCCTAGGCCCTCCACCATATCATCCGCATTACCACCACCAACTTCCGCAACCTAACACATTTTGATCCCCATTGTATATGTGGTTGCTTGAGTAGTGATTTGAGTCTCCTAAGGTGTTTCGGCTACTTAGGGACAGTTGCTTCTTCATCAACCACCACCATACACTTCCGCCACCTCAACTTAACCCAATTTTGTTTGTGTTGTGAGTTGTGTCTCCTAAGGTGTTTCGGCTACTTAGGGACCGTGCTTTCAATTCCGACACCGTGTATAGTCCACCACCATGACCTCCACTTCCGCATTGCCTACCCCAAAACCCATCATTTCATTTCCGCAAACACCACCGCATTCCGCTACCACCATTTGACTTTTGTCCTTGAGATTTTGAGTTGTGGTTTTTCCGTTTCCTAAGGTGTTTCGTCTACTTAGGGACGAGTCTCCATCATCTTGGTATCTCCATCAAGATCACCGCCACTCATCATCACCGCGGACGGTAACCTCCATATCATCTTGGTATCATGGTACCCCTCCATTGTATATTCCCTTGCCATTGCATTGATAACCCCTAGCCCATTTTGCGTTACTTGCCTATCAAGACTAGCCATTTGAGTATTGCCGGCAACGTTACTTGTGCACATTAGTGATCTACACCATACGCTGCATACATACCATATCATATTTGTTGGGGAATGTAGTAATTTCAAAAAAATTCCTACGCACACGCAAGATCATGGTGATGCATAGAAACGAGAGGGGAGAGTGTTGTCTACGTACCCTCGTAGACCGAAGCAGAAGCGTTGACGCAGCGTAGAGGAAGTAGTCGTACGTCTTGCCGGTCCAACCGATCCAAGCACCGTTACTCCGGCACCTCCGAGTTCTTGACACACGTACAGCTCGATGACGCACCCCGGGCTCCGATCCAGCAAAGCTTCAGGGAGGAGTTTCGTCAGCACGACGGCGTGGTGACAATCTTGATGTTTAACCGTCGCAGGGCTTCGCCTAAGCACCGCTACAATATGATCGAGGTGTAATATCGTGGAGGGGGCACCGCACACGGCTAAGGAACGATCACGAAGATCAACTTGTGTGTCCTAGGGTGCCCCCTTGCCCCCGTATATAAAGGAGCCAAGGGGGGTGCGGCTAGCCCTAGTGAACAAAAAACGAATAAAGCTTTTAAGCAAAAGAGTGAACAAAGTCTGTATAAAACCAAATGCTTTGATCACACTATCAAAGCGTTTATTCCAACTCCGAGAGGCTTGCACCAGTCCATAAATGGATCGCTGGAGCTTGCACACTTTGTTAGCTCCCTTTGGATCGACAAAACCTTCCAGTTGCATCATATACAACTCTTCTTCCAGAAATCCATTCAGGAATGCAGTTTTGACATCCATCTGCCAAATTTCATAATCATAAAATGCGGCAATTGCTAACATGATTCGGACAGACTTAAGCATCGCTACGGGTGAGAAGGTCTCATCGTAGTCAACCCCTTGAACTTGTCGAAAACCTTTTGCGACAAGTCGAGCTTTGTAGACAGTAATATTACCGTCAGCGTCAGTCTTCTTCTTGAAGATCCATTTATTCTCAATTGCTTGCCGATCATCTGGCAAGTCAACCAAAGTCCATTCTTTGTTTTCGTACATGGATCCCATCTCAGATTTCATGGCTTCAAGCCATTTTGCGGAATCTGGGCTCACCATCGCTTCTTCATAGTTCGTAGGTTCATCATGATCTAGTAGCATGATTTCCAGAACAGCATTACCGTACCACTCTGGTGCGGATCTTACTCTGGTTGACCTACGAGGCTCAGTAGTAACTTGATCTGAAATTTCATGACCATCATCATTAAATTCCTCACTAATTGGTGTAGGTGTCGTAGAAACCAGTTTCTGTGATGAACTACTTTCCAATAAGGGAGCAGGTACAGTTACCTTATCAAGTTCTACTTTCCTCCCACTCACTTCTTTCGAGAGAAATTCCTTCTCTAGAAAGGCTTCATTCTTAGCAACGAATGTCTTGCCTTCGGATCTGTGATAGAAGGTGTACCCAACAGTCTCCTTTGGGTATCCTATGAAGACACATTTCTCCGATTTGGGTTCGAGCTTATCAGGTTGAAGCTTTTTCACATAAGCATCACAGCCCCAAATTTTAAGAAACGACAACTTTGGTTTCTTGCCAAACCATAGTTCATAAGGCGTCGTCTCAACGGATTTTAATGGTGCCCTGTTTAACGTGAATGCGGCCGTCTCTAAAGCATAACCCCAAAACGATAGCGGTAAATCAGTAAGAGACATCATAGATCGCACCATATCTAGTAAAGTACGATTACGACGTTCGGACACACCATTACGCTGTGGTGTTCCGGGTGGCGTGAGTTGCGAAACAATTCCGCATTGCTTCAAATGTACACCAAACTCGTAACTCAAATATTCTCCTCCATGATCAGATTGTAGAAACTTTATTTTCTTATTACGATGATTTTCAACTTCACTCTGAAATTCTTTGAACTTTTCAAATGTTTTAGACTTATGTTTCATTAAGTAGATATACCCATATCTGCTTAAGTCATCTGTGAAGGTGAGAAAATAACGATATCCGCCACGAGCCTCAATATTCATCGGACCACATACATCTGTATGTATAATTTCCAACAAATCTGTTGCTCTCTCCATAGTACCGGAAAACGGTGTTTTAGTCATCTTGCCCATGAGGCACGGTTCGCAAGTACCAAGTGATTCATAATCAAGTGGTTCCAAAAGTCCATCAGTATGGAGTTTCTTCATGCGCTTTACACCGATATGACCTAAACGGCAGTGCCACAAATAAGTTGCACTATCATTATCAACTCTGCATCTTTTGGTTTCAACATTATGAATATGTGTATCACTACTATCGAGATTCATCAAAAATAGACCACTCTTCAAGGGTGCATGACCATAAAAGATATTACTCATATAAATAGAACAACCATTATTCTCTGATTTAAATGAATAACCGTCTCGCATCAAACAAGATCTAGATATAATGTTCATGCTCAATACTGGCCCCAAATAACAATTATTTAGGTCTAATACTAATCCCGAAGGTAGATGTAGAGGTAGCGTGCCGACCGCGATCACATCGACTTTGGAACCATTTCCCACGTGCATCGTCACCTCGTCCTTTTCCAGTGTTCGCTTAATCTATAGTCCCTGTTTCGAGTTGCAAATATTAGCAACAGAACCAGTATCAAATACCCAGGTGCTACTGCGAGCTCTAGTAAGGTACACATCAATAACATGTATATCACATATACCTTTGTTCACCTTGCCATCCTTCTTATCCGCCAAATACTTGGGGCAGTTCCGCTTCCAGTGACCAGTCTGCTTGCAGTAGAAGCACTCAGTTTCAGGCTTAGGTCCAGACTTGGGTTTCTTCTCTTGAGCAGCAACTTGCTTGTTGTTCTTCTTGAAGTTCCCCTTCTTCTTCCCTTTGCCCTTTTTCTTGAAACTAGTGGTCTTGTTGACCATCAACACTTGATGCTCCTTTTTGATTTCTACCTCCGCAGCTTTTAGCATTGCGAAGAGCTCGGGAATAGTCTTATTCATCCCTTGCATATTATAGTTCATCACGAAGCTCTTGTAGCTTGGTGGCAGTGATTGGAGAATTCTGTCAATGACGGAATTATCTGGAAGATTAACTCCCATCTGAATCAAGTGATTATTATACCCAGACATTTTGAGTATATGCTCACTGACAGAACTGTTCTCCTCCATCTTGCAGCTATAGAACTTATTGGAGACTTCATATCTCTCAATTCGGGCATTTGCTTGAAATATTAACTTCAACTCCTGGAACATCTCATATGCTCCATGACGTTCAAAACGTCGTTGAAGTCCCGATTCTAAGCCGTAAAGCATGGCACACTGAACTATCGAGTAGTCATCAGCTTTGCTCTGCCAGACGTTCATAACATCTGGTGTTGCTCCAGTAGCAGGCCTGGCACCCAGCGGTGCTTCCAGGACATAATTCTTCTGGGCAGCAATGAGGATAATCCTCAAGTTACGGACCCAGTCCGTGTAATTGCTACCATCATCTTTCAACTTTGCTTTCTCAAGGAACGCATTAAAATTCAACGGAACAACAGCACAGGCCATCTATCTACAATCAAACATACATAAGCAAGATACTATCAGGTACTAAGTTCATGATAAATTTAAGTTCAATTAATCATATTACGTAAGAACTCCCACTTAGATAGACATCCCTCTAATCCTCTAAGTGATCATGTGATCCAAATCAACTAAACCATAACCGATCATCACGTGAAATGGATTAGTTTTCAATGGTGAACATCATTATGTTGATCATATCTACTATATGATTCACGCTTGACCTTTCGGTCTCCGTGTTCCGAGGCCATATCTACATATGCTAGGCTCGTCAAGTTTAACCTGAGTATTCTGCGTGTGCAAAACTGGCTTGCACCCGTTGTAGATGGACGTAGAGCTTATCACACCCGATCATCACGTGGTGTCTGGGCACGACGAACTTTGGCAACGGTGCATACTCACGGAGAACACTTCTTGATAATTTAGTGAGAGATCATCTTATAATGCTACCGTCAATCAAAGCAAGATAAGATGCATAAAAGATAAACATCACATGCAATCAATATAAGTGATATGATATGGCCATCATCATCTTGTGCTTGTGATCTCCATCTCCGAAGCACTGTCATGATCACCATCATCACCGGCGCGACACCTTGATCTCCATCGTAGCATTGTTGTCGTCTCGCCAATCTTATGCTTCTACGACTATCGCTACCGCTTAGTGATAAAGTAAAGCATTACAGGGCGATTGCATTGCATACAATAAAGCGACAACCATATGGCTCCTGCCAGTTGCCGATAACTCAGTAACAAAACATGATCATCTCATACAATAAAATTTAGCATCATGTCTTGACCATATCATATCACAACATGCCCTGCAAAAACAAGTTAGACGTCCTCTACTTTGTTTGTTGCAAGTTTTACGTGGCTGCTACGGGCTTAAGCAAGAACCAATCTTACCTACGCATCAAAACCACAATGATAGTTTGTCAAGTTGATGTCGTTTTAACCTTCACAAGGACTGGGCGTAGCCACACTCGGTTCAACTAAAGTTGGAGAAACTAACACCCGCCAGCCACCTGTGTGCAAAGCACGGCGGTAGAACCAGTCTCGCGTAAGCGTACGCGTAATGTCGGTCCGGGCCGCTTCATCCAACAATACCGACGAACCAAAGTATAACATGCTGGTAGGCAGTATGACTTATATCGCCCACAACTCACTTGTGTTCTACTCATGCATATAACATCAAACCATTAAACCTAGGCTCGGATGCCACTGTTGGGGAACGTAGTAATTTCAAAAAAATTCCTACGCACACGCAAGATCATGGTGATGCATAGCAATGAGAGGGGAGAGTGTTGTCTATGTACCCTCGTAGACCGAAGCGGAAGCGTTGACACAACGTAGAGGAAGTAGTCGTACGTCTTCCCGTTCCAACCGATCCAAGCACCGTTACTTCGGCACCTCCGAGTTCTTGACACACGTACCGCTCGATGACGCACCCCGGGCTCCGATCCAGCAAAGCTTCGGGGAGGAGTTTCGTCAGCACGACGGCGTGGTGACAATCTTGATGTTTAACCGTCGCAGGGCTTCGCCTAAGCACCGCTACAATATGATCGAGGTGTAATATCGTGGAGGGGGCACCGCACACGGCTAAGGAACGATCACGAAGATCAACTTGTGTGTCCTAGGGTGCCCCCTTGCCCCCGTATATAAAGGAGCCAAGGGGGGTGCGGCTAGCCCTAGTAGGAGGCGCGCAGGAGGAGTCCTACTCCTACTGGGAGTAGGACTTCCCTCCCTTTCCTTGTCCAAGTAGGAGAGGGGGAAAGAAGGGAGAGAGGAGAGGAAGGAAAGGGGGGGTGCCGCCCCTCCCTCCTTGTCCAATTCGGACTAGGGGGAGAGGGGGCGCGTGGCCTGCCCTGGCTGCCTTTCCTCTTCTCCACTTTAGGCCCATGAGGCCCATTAACCCCCCGGGGGGTTCCGGTAACCCCCCGGTTCTCCGGTTTTATCCAAAACTTCCCCGGAACACTTCTGGTGTCTGAATATAGCCGTCCAATATATCAATCTTTATGTCTCGACCATTTCGAGACTCCTCATTATGTCCGTGATCATATCCGGGACTCCGAACAACCTTCGATACATCAAAATACATAAACTCATAATGAAACTGTCATCGTAACTTTAAGCGTGCGGACCCTACGGTTCGAGAACAATGTAGACATGACCGAGACACGTCTCCGGTCAATAACCAACAGCGGGACCTGGATGCCCATATTGGCTCCTACATATTCTACGAAGATCTTTATCGGTCAGACCGCATAACAACATACGTTGTTCCCTTTGTCATCGGTATGTTACTTGCCCAAGATTCGATCGTCGGTATCCAATACCTAGTTCAATCTCGTTACCGGCAAGTCTCTTTACTTGTTCCGTAATACATCATCCCGCAACTAACTCATTAGTTGCAATGCTTGCAAGGCTTAAGTGATGTGCATTACCGAGAGGGCCCAGAGATACCTCTCCGACGACCGGAGTGACAAATCCTAATCTCGAAATACGTCAACCCAACATGTACCTTTGGAGACACCTGTAGAGCACCTTTATAATCACCCAGTTACGTTGTGACGTTTGGTAGCACACAAAGTGTTCCTCCGGCACACGGGAGTTACATAATCTCATAGTCATAGGAACATGTATAAGTCATGAAGAAAGCAATAGCAACATACTAAACGATCGGGTGCTAAGCAAATGGAATGGGTCATGTCAATCAGATCATTCAACTAATGATGTGATCCATGTTAATCAAATGACAACTCTTTGTCCATGGTTAGGAAACATAACCATCTTTGATTAACGAGCTAGTCAAGTAGAGGCATACTAGTGACACTTTGTTTGTCTATGTATTCACACATGTATTATGTTTCCGGTTAATACAATTCTAGCATGAATAATAAACATTTATCATGATATAAGGAAATAAATAATATCTTTATTATTGCCTCTAGGGCATATTTCCTTCAATATTGGTATCATATCACCTCGTGTGCCTCAAGTTTGTTCCCGCATATACACAATAGCTATCTTGGTTTGTGCATTTCGCAAAGTGGCCATACAAAAAACGAATAAAGCTTTTAAGCAAAAGAGTGAACAAAGATCTTGTAAGCAAGTGCCATAGCGTCATACCACATTTTCATATCCGATCATCTTGGATCATACCACCGGAACATCATATACATAGTATACTTGGGATAGAAGTTCGTACATTTTGCATCTTATAGGTTGTGCACAATTGTCGTATCTGCCTATTGAGCAATCGTGCTAGCGTCTCTCTTGAGTTGTGCAACATGAGCGTTTTCCGTGGATTCCACATTTTGTGCGCATCCTTGGTTGCACGACCCCATTTATCTATCCGTGTGTGTGTTTCCATGAGCCACCCATATTGCTATTGGTCTACTTGTTACACTTGTGAATTTGTGAATCTCTTTCAACATTATTGAATCTTGCTAACATTTTGCATTAAATTTTTGTGCCACTATCCTCACCGAGCTCCACCATAAGCCTTACTTTTGTAGGTGTGAGAAACCGACAAGAATTGGTACCAATTGTGCTATTTCCTTGTCCACATTGGAGTGATCATTGATCCACTTTCAACTTCAGTCAAGGTACATTTGGTATTCATTCTTCTCCTTCTCCACTCATATTGGTTCGAATCTTGTGATGGATAGGCAAGGCATTTCATCTCCGGTCTTCCACAACAAAGACGGCGTGAACAACTACATCACCAAAGCGTCAATCTTCGATCTACAACGACAAATGCAAGGCGCACAATCAAGATTGCAAGAGCGCATTGAGAACCTCTCCATCGACATTCGTCACTCCGAAGCGAGGAAAAGGGACTACATCGACAACAAGCTTTCCGCACAAAAGGAGGAGCAAGATGCAAGGATGGAGGAGATTCGGGCCTTGATCAAGTCTACTTCCCTTTCATCATCCTTAAGGCGGCGACATTCAAGTCATAAGTCTTCGGAGCGCAAACAAGATGTAAGCGCTCGTCCACGTCCACATCTCCATGGCGACCACCATCACCTTCGTGATCCACCTCGTCATGAAGGGCAAGTCACCTCCAAGCAACATGTGCACGACGACGATGGACGACATCTACTACGAGCTCAAGTGCGACAACGCCAACATCATCATGATGATGCTCACCAAGCGCAAATGCACACGTCTCAACAAGCCCTACTTCACGCCAAGTCCAAACTTCATGAGCACAAGAGAAGACCACGACATGAGCACCACCAAGATGGCGCTACGGCTACTACCACCACCACTTTGGCATCTTCGCCAAGTGCTATCAAGGCATCTTTGCCAAGTGCTATCAAGGCATCTTCGCCTTTGGACCATCTTCGCCTACTTCCCGTGAGTTCGCCTACATCAACATCATCAAGTACACGGCGACCACCTATGAGCGAGGGCGACACTTCCATCTTCGGAAGCCCCTCAAGGAAGATGGCCGAGCATGGGAAATTCCCTTCGGTCATGGAGACGAGCTACGAGGTTCCACATCATATGGGCCTCCTACAACAAGACGGCGACAAGAAGGTCGAGCAAGGGCCATCCCCTTTGACCACGACGACGCGCACGGACCTCTTCAACAACATGAAGACGGCGCCCATATTGGACTCATACTCCGAGTCAAGCTACAAGACCGCACATGAGACCTTATCTTTGGTCTTAGAGGAGAGTGATGATGTGCCATCTTCAGCCTTCGTCCACGGCTACAACTACGACATGATTGAGCATGGAGACATTTGCACCAACATCTCTTCGACACCCACATATAAAGAGATGCCACAATTCCCATGTGAGGAGAGCCACCCCACCATGAGTGATATGAGTGACTCCACCATTTGTGACATTGAGTGCATTTCCTATGAGAGGATGAGTGTGACCACCACTAGCCCCACACTTGAGAGCATCCAAGAGGGAGTGAGTGAGCCACAACACTTAGTGAGTGAGGTAGTTGACACAGCATGTGAGGCCACTTTGATTTCTAACGACTTAACCTCTACTCCTAGTGGGTTTTCTTATATGGTGCTAGGTCTCCTACATGACGACACGCCTATCCTCGACGAGTCCATACCTCCAATGGAGATGATGATGGCCATGGTGGACGATGCTACACCCCCCACATGGTTCCATCACGATGAAGATGACCACGACTTGGTCCTCGACACCTCACCTACAACACATGAGCGATGCTCCAAAGGTAACATAGGTGATGGTGCTTCTCTTATCCCACTAGCGGACTATCTCACCAATGATTGCTTGCATGATGTTGACACACCTATTCCCATGCTTCATGCTAGTGTGACTTCTTCATGTCATGACTTACCAATTTATGATGACTATGATGATGAGCATGTTGAGTTGCCTAGTTTTGATGCTATGCTCCATAGGATATCATGTGAAAATTCTATTGGTCACGTCATGTTTGACAATCCGTTAAACTTGTCATATGCTATGAGTGAGATCTCCCATATTGCTTCATATCAATCTCAACATAGTAACTATGCATGCCCCATTAAAGTAAACCTCATTTGCACTTATGGCATAGATGACGAGATGATGGTCATTGGCTTTTGTTTTTCATGCAATGATATTGCCATGCTTCCTTTACATGATTTGCGCAATTCATCTACTATACCATGCCATGATCACATTGTTCCAAATATGCTTTGTTTTGGATGTTGTCAATATTCTCCAAGAGATGTTTCCATTAATGCTCATGAGGAGACCCCCATAGTTTCCTCATACATATTAGGAGATTTGGATGCATTCCATACTTGGCATGATTCCCATAATTGCTTCCACCATATGCGTTCCATGAATAACAATGCTCTACCTATTTCTTGTGATGCATTACACAATTTGAGTCTCCATTATGTTGTACATAACAACAAACCTCTCATGATGGATGACATGTTTCTATATCATGCATCTCATTTATTTGAGCATTGGATATTTTGTGCTAACCAACACAAGCACGTGCACATCATGATGGATGATGTGTACATCTACCACGCACACACAATTCTCCCTTTGTCTTTGTTTTGTGTAGGTACTCGCGTATACTCGTCAACCTCTCAATCCCAAGAGTTGACGAAATGAGCTCTTGAGAGCACAGATGACTTGGGATCCCGTGAACTATCCTTCCCACCGCTCTCTTCGCGCACCGACTACGCGCATCTGCCTCACTTGGCTCTCACACGGCTATGGGCTATATACCGCTTGTCGCTTCATGCTCATTTTACCGTGTTCACTTTGCATGCTATGCTTGCTTCTTTGCCATGCAATTGTGACACTTGCTTGCATCTACCCATGATTCACCATTATGCTACTCCTATGTGTATTTGCATGCTTGGTGGAGATCCTTGTTGCTATTGCCATGTTTATCATGTGCCTCATGCTATTGATGCTATTTTGTTCATATCCTCCTTTCATGCTTGTGATATGTCTTGTGCATTATTCATGACCACTATTTGCACACATGACATACTTGACATGATTCCTTCTAGTACGTTGCATCTTTGCACTACTAGCTTGCTTGCCTTGATTCATATGATTGCTTGCTTTGTCGCATCACCCATGTTACACTCTTACTTGCTTTCTAGGGTTGATGACATATATGTTCATGACTCTCACATGATACATCTTGTTCATTGTCGCTTGCCTCCAATTGTTGCATCTATGCTTATTGATCATGGAGACTTGGACACTTTACTTGTGATGCATGCTTGCTTGTTTGAGCCTATTGTATTTGGTTGTTCTCGCATCATATGCCTCAATACTATGATATGCTCCCTTGTCCTTTCCTATGACGAGCATGATGCATACACTTGTTGGGTATTTTACCACACGAATGATAGGTTTTGCACTTCCGCTAACCTCATTTGTTTTTCCGAGTGTTTGTCATGTTCTTTCATTTTGGAGGATTCACAAGGCGGTGCCGTTATGCGACAACTTGGTCATGCGAAGGCATACACGATGTGCAACACCAACATTTGCGAGAATCTCCTAAAGGTGAACTCCTTCCCTTTGAGCCATCCTCAAATATGCATATTGGATGGGTCACTCTTTAATTGTTGTTTCCTTCTTGTCTACATGTTACATCTATTGGATGGAGGACCGACATTGGAGATGGAACCCATGGACCTTCAAGTTGAGGAGTGCTCGGACTTAGTGGATTCACCACTGGACCACCACTTCTACCACAACATTGAGCTATGGTACAACAACACCCATAACAAATTTGCATCTTATGCATGGATTGACTCACCTTATGATTGCCTTGTTGCATCTTGTATTTCTATGTCATCCATGATATATGAGCTTGTGCATTTCCTTAGAAAATTTGTTGTGATCTTTCTTGATGGCATATTCATACATAATGATCACATTGCCTACCATCAATTGCATGATAACATAATCATATTGAGCATACATTGCCATATTCATGCTATTGGTAAACCATCTCACTATGACATCATTTTGCACCGTGGTTGCATTGATCACATCCACAATACATTTGTGTGCACAATGAATGCTTTTGCTCCCATGAATGCTTTACATGTAATTTTACATCATTTGGATAAGCATCTCATGCATTTTCATGAACAATTCCTTTGGACGAACTCATGTTTATTTTATGGACACCTTGTGTGCGTTAACCATTGTATTTCCGAGTGTCGTTTGTGTTTGCTCTTCTTGCATGTATACCACTCCGGTGACACCTTGGAGTACTTGGATTGCGCAATGTCTTCAACTTCGTCCAACTACAAGTCCGTCCACAACAACCGTTTCCATGGTGATGTGAATCATGATCCGAGGTCGGATCTTTCCCAAGGGGCGGAGATGATGTGGTGCATCCCACGATCATCCCCATGTACACTTCGACTACTCCCCAAGCCCCAAAAGGACATACGATAAGACCTCGAGCATATGCCATGGGACACAAGGTGAACTTACTCCTCTTCGAACCGTATCTTCCCACATACGAGACATGGTTACTACCTCATGCATGGACCTTGTGTATACTCAGGCTCATACGGGATGACCATGGAGATTCAAAGGACCAAGGCCAAGCATGGAAGAGAAGACGGAAGAAACGAGAAGAAGATGGAGCAGTTGTTGGCGTCAGCCCGGACGTCCGGACCTCCCTCTGGATCATCCGGACTTAGCCGGATCATCTGGATGCCCTCCCGGATCATCCGGGTAATCCCGCAGCCACGACACTCGAAGCTTGCAGAATCCACTCAGTGAAGCCAGATCATCCGGACGAGGACCCGGATCATCCGGACGATGCCCGGATCATCCAGACCCCCATCCGGATCATCCGGCCTTTGCCTGCGCGCATGACTTGGGTCGAGGCCCGTGTACCCCTTCACCCCTCACTTACCCCTTCGTGGCTTAGCACTATATATAGACCCCCTCCTCCTCCATTTGAGGGTTAGCAAATGTTTAGCTCATGTTTGTGAGAGAGCTTTGCTCATCCACTTGGTAGTCTTCTCTATGGAGATTCGAGCCTCCACCGGAGAAGATCCCCCAAGCGGATTCAAGACCCCTTTTAGGGAAGAACTCAAGACCTCCTCACAGAGAAGACCGGCTACCCTTGTATCGTCCCTAGTTGTCCGTGGATCGTGTATCTTTCCTTATGTACTCGAGGATCTAGCCCATGTGTGACTTATTCGTGTCGGTTTAGTGATTCCTCTCGTGCTTCTTATTGTGTTTTCTCTCCGTTCTTCCCCGTGTTCTTCGTGATTTTTGCGGGATCCGCTCCTTTCGTGAAAGATCAGGCGATTAGGGTCTCTACCCTACATCAGGTGCCTTGGGCATCCCCAAGCTTAGGCTCTTGCCACTCCTTGTTCCAAAATCCATCAAATCTTTACCCAAAAACTTGAAAACTTCACAACACAAAACTTAACAGAAAATCTCACGAGCTTCATTAGTATAAGAAAACAAACCACCACTTTAATGTACTGTAATTAACTAATTCTTTATTTATATTGGTGTTAAACCTACTGTATTCCAACTTCTCTATGGTTCATACCCCCGATACTAGCCATAGATTCATCAAAATAAGCAAAAGAATACACGAAAAACAGAATCTATCAAAACAGAACAGTCTGTAGCAATCTGGAGGTTTCAAATACTTCTGTAACTCCAAAAATTCTGAAAAATTAGGACGACCTAAATAATTTGTATATTGATCTAGTGCGGTTGGAATTATTATTTTATCGCTCTCCGGTAAAAATGAAAATTATTGTCGTGAGCGCATGTTTTCTATTTTTTTCAGCAAGATCAAACAACAATCACCCCAGAAGACCCTAAAGGCTTTACTTGGCACAAACACTAATTAAAACATAAAAACACAATCATAACATAGGATAGATAAATTATTTATTACTAAACAGGAACAAAAAGTAAAGAACAAAAATAAAATTGGGTTGCCTCCCAACAGGCGCTATTGTTTAACGCCCCTAGCTAGGCATTGATAATTTCAATGATGCTCACATGAAAGATAAGAATTGAATCACAAAGAGAGCATCATGAAACACGTGACTAACACATCTAAGTCTAACATACTTCCTATGCATAAGCATCTTATAGGCAGACAAATTATCATAGCAAGCAAAAACTAGCATATGCAAGGAAGAGGAAAGAGACAATAGCAATCTCAACATGACGAGAGGTAATTTAGTGACATGAAAATTTCTATAATCATATTTTCCTCTCTAATAATAATTACATGTGTGATCATAAGCAAATTCAACAAAATAGCTATCACATAGAATATTTTCAACATGGTCCACATGCATGCAAAGTTGACACTCTTCCAAAATAGTGGGATTAACATTAACTAAAGTCATGACCTCTCCAAACCCAGATTGAACATTCTCCAAATACGTCGGATCTAAAGTTGACACTCTTCCAAACCCACTTTCAATATTGCGAACATTATTATCAATCTTATATTCATCATGGGGCTTAAATAAATTTTCAAGATCATAAGAAGAATCACCCCAATCATGATCATTGCAACAACTAGTGGACATAGCAAAACTAGCATCCCCAAGCTTAGGGTTTTGCATATTATTAGCACAATTGACATTCATAGAATTTATAATAACATCATTGCAATCATGCTTTTTATTCAAAGATCTATCGTGAATCACTTCATAAAGTACTTCATCACAATTTTCAGGTTCACGAATTCCAAGCAAAACTTCATAAAGATAATCTAGTGCACAAAACTCACTAGCAATTGGTTCATCATAATTGGATCTCTTAAAAATATTGGCAAGCGGATGAGGATCCATAACAATATATATTTAGCAAGCGAAGATGCAAGCTAACAGAAGGCACATGGTAACACAAGATCCAACGGAAGAAGGGCGAAAGAAAAGGGCAATTTTTTCAAAAATAGTTTTAAAGTGGGAGAGGGGAAAACGAGAGGCGGATGGCAAATAATGTAATGTGAGGGAGAAGAGTTTATGATGGGTACTTGGTATGTCTTGACTTGAGCGTAGATCTCCCCGGCAACGGCGCCAGAAATCCTTCTTGCTACCTCTTGAGCATGTGTTGGTTTTACCTTGAAGAGGAAAGGGTGATGCAGCAAAGTAGCCTAAGTATTTCCCTCAATTTTTTAGAACCAAGGTATCAATCCAGTAGGAGATAACACGCAAGTCACCTAGTACCTGCACAAACAATCAAGAACCTTGCAACCAACGTGATAAAGGGGTTGTCAATCCCTTCATGGTTGTCGATGTCAAAACCGACGGATCTCGGGTAGGGGGTCCGGAACTGTGCGTCTAAGGTCGATGGTAACAGGAGACAGGGGACACAATGTTTTACCCAGGCTCGGGCCCTCTATATGGAGGTAATACCCTACGTCCTGCTTGATTGATCTTGATGAATATGAATATTACAAGAGTTGATCTACCACGAGATCGTAATGGATAAACCCTAGAGGTCTAGCTTGTATGGCTATGGTAATGTATCTCCTCCGGACTAAATCCTCCGGTTTATATAGACACCGGGAGGATCTAGGGTTACACAAGGTCGGTTACAAAGAACAGAATATACATATCTAGTCGCCAAGCTTATCTTCCACGCCAAGGAGAGTCCTATCCGGACACGGGTGCAGTCTTTGGTCTTCGTATCTTCACAGCCCACTAGTCCGGCCCATGGCTAACAGGCCGGACACCCGAGGACCCCTTAGTCCATGACTCCCTCAGTAGCCCCCGAACCAAGCTTCAATGACGAGGTGTTCGGCGCATAGATTGTCTTTGCATTGCAAGGCGGGTTCCTCCGACGACGACTTCCAAGCAATGTATTCGGTTTTTAATTCAAGGCCACGCCCCTCGGCTTCTGTGCATCGATGACTTCAGCTTCCACGTGTCGGGCGAATGCGGACGGTCAGGGTATTTTTGCAAATAACACCCCAGCCATGCAAGAAAGAGCGTCTATTTAAAGAGTTTGGGTTTCAGATCCATTCGGCACCATACGGAGAAAATCCTCAGAGATTGCCAGGAAATACCATTCCAACATGGCTAGCATTCCCAACTCCTCCTCCCGTTCCAACCCGGAGAAAGGAGAGTGAGAGAGGTGCTCCGTGTCCCACAGTTGATTGGCGAAGTTGCAAACGCAGGGATTCCCCCCCTGCGGATCTGGTCCCTGTTTGAGTAGGGTTCGCTTCCTTCAATGGCAAAACCTGGGCGGAGGATTTCCCCAATCCATCTGCGGGGGAACGAGTGTGCTTCGTCCCCTATCTGCTGAGGGCATGGGATTTCCAATTCACCCATTCCTCCGAGGGCTTCTGGAGTATTATGGCCTCCAGCTGCACAATTTTACCCCAGCCTCCATCCTGCACATTGCGGGTTATGTTGCTTTATGCGAACTATTCCTGGGTTGTGAGGCCCATTTTGATCTGTGGAGAAGGTTGTTCTATCTTGTCCCGCGCAACCATGTGGGATCGATATTTGCAGTGGGTGGGGCTGAAATATGGCGCATTGCTGAGACCGGATACCTATCCGGCACACCGAAGAAAGCTTCTGAAGAGTGGACCTCTGAATGGTTTTACATTGAGGACGTCGTACTTCCAGATCCAGTTCGGATGGGCCTCCCCGAATTGTCAAGTGCTCCATTGAAGAAACGCCATAGTTGGCGTCCTCGGAGCCTCGAGGAATAGGATAGCGCAGAGATCAGTCTACTGCTGGGTAAGATTAAGATACTCGCCCAGTCCGGATTGTCAATAGTTGAGGTAATGGTGGTCTCCATAACGCGGGGGGTCCAACCACTCCAATATAGAGGGCTACCCATGTGGCATTACAATGGGGAAGACGACGCCTCCCTCTGCGGTCGAAAGGGCTCGAAGACTCCCACCGCTTTGGCCAGAATATTGGCCGAACTGTATAAAGGGGAGCAGGAGGAGTTCACCCATCTCCAATATCATGACGGGTTTTCCATGTACAACTATCCTAGCTGGGTAAGCTCTAACTCCACTATTCGACTCCTCTCCTTGAATTATTTTTGAAGGGCGGTATCTTATTCATTCATGACAGGAATGGCGAAAGGTTGTCGATGGGATCCATGACCCTGCCCCTCAGCAGGAGAATCACAATCGGGATCTTGACCCCGGATATGAGGAAGATCCTGACATATTCGTGGAGCTCAAAGATGGAGTTTTCTATTAGACAAGCTATGACGGCATGGATGTACCCATCATCGCCGATTACCCCAGCCTCCTTCCTGCTTTGCACGTAAGTAATTTTAGCTGGTACTTTCTTCTAGAGAGTTCCCTTACTATGCCTCACCCACCACACTATTCCGTGTTTCAAAGGGGAGACGCTCAGTACCGCAACATGCACCAGAAGCGTCTCCGAGGAGAGCAGTGCCCGCGCCTGGCACATCTTCGAAGAGGAAGGCCAATGATAGCACAGCAGAACCCTCATCAAAGAGGTAAGGCTTTTCTTTTCAAGAATACCCGTTCTGATCGTCACATCCAACTGAAATGCCACTCACTGTATTCTAGCAGGAAAAATATCCGTCGGACTATGTCCGGGGATCCGGCTGGTCGTGCCTTTACTAGCCACGTTGCGGACTCCGCCCAAAGAAGGGGGGCTGATACGGGAGCGGCGCCAGACTGTCCTCCCACAGAGGATTCGGACGATGTGTCTGTCACGAACTCTGAAGTGGAGAGTGCTATGAATCATCATCATCGGAGGGCCATTCTTCGTAACCCTGGTTTTTTGAAAGCATCATTTGATGCCTTCAATTCGGCTGATGCGTATATTCGAGCTGCTCGGGATGGGCTTGTCAGAGCCACAGACCAGCATCTGAAATATATGCAGGTAAGCGTAGATTTAATAATCATACACCAGCAGCCCCCGAGACTTAAAGTAGTTGATACAACTGATTTAAGGATCAATGTATAACCAGGTGCTTACGGAGAAGAACACCCTGTTAACTCAGGAACTAGAAAAGTGTCGGAGCCATCTAACTGCTGCCAATGCTGAACTGGAGAAATCCAAGAAGGCATACCTTGGTAATGTTTCCCTCCATCGAGAAAACATAATGTTACACTAATAATGCTAACCTGGTTGCTTACCTTTTTATTGGATCATTAGACCAACTACAAGAACAACTGGACGCCGCTCAAAGCGGAGAACATGGAGCCAAAAAACTACTAGCCGCGGGCGAGCGTGTGCTAACAAAAGTCATTCAGGAGAAAAACAAGCTCCAGGATTCGAACACCCAAATGAGCGAGGAACCGAAAGATGTACGGGCCCAGCTAGCAGACTCCATAAAGGAGAATAAAAGGCTATGAGGCGGCATATTCAGTATGTAGTTCAAACTTACCTTCGAATAATTCGGAGGCAGAAAGGGCCGACAGACTTATGTCTGCAGGTATGCTGACTGGTCGTCCCGAAGAGGAGATGTCTGGATCGTCGAGAGATATGCTACAAGAATTGTTGCAGGTGCACGAGCGGGCTTGTCAGGTAATGCAAAGTGTTGCCAAGGCCCTTTGGCCAGCCGCCTCCCCTTCAGGAAAGATGGAGGAGCTGATATAGCTATTTAAGGGAGTGCGGCGGTGCTTTCAACTTTGGAAGATATCGGCCTGTCGGGAAGGCGCACGGGAAGCCTGGGCCATGGTGAATACGCGGTATACCAAGCTCGATCCGAATTATATGGCTCGGGTCGGACCTCTAGGGTCATATGGAAAAGAAATTCCCGTGAATTTGGTATATAACCAAGTAGAAGTAGCCGCCAAATATTCCCGGCGGGATTGTAAATTAGACCGCCTACTGGACGGCATAGAGGAGGAAATTTTTGAGTCGTAGTGACTATGTACTTTCCCTGACATATGTGATTCTAGCTGGATTATAAAAACAATTTTCATGGCCGACCTTTTCGCTTCGACCTCTGGACCCGAAGGTGTGGAGTGTTTCGGAATACCCTAGCGGTAGAATATACCGGGGTATGCATGGGAACCAGGCGTAGGGGTCATAGTTGCTTGAATAGACAATGTGTATCCGGCTAGTTATGTTATATTACATTATGTAAGAAACATCTTCCAGAGAGAATAGTTCCGTTAAGGGTTCCTTTCCCTAGGTGTGCATCGTTTAATGTGCATGTCCGAACTGTGATTGAAAAAATCATAGAGTAAGTAACTTCTGGGGTTTCACAATGGAGTGAATGCGGAAACGTCTTTAATTCACCGACCGAATATTCCCTTAAGAACGCTAGCTTTCGGCTTCACCCAGTCTGAGTTACACATCCGGATGACCCGGCAGTAACAATCGCAGAGGTGCTCCCTTTATGCCCTAGCCGAACTAACGAGAACGTAGGGCATAAGCACAGGAGCCAGGCAACCCAGCTTGGCCAAAACTTAAGTCATATCGATGCATATAATGGCGAAGAAAAGGTACATATGGGAAGAATGCATATGTGCTGAGCTTGATGCTCAAAGAATAATAGCAAGCTTCTGTACAAGAAGCCCCTGGGTATAATGGACGTACATATTTGGAGATGTACGCATCAGGGGAGCACGGTCTAGCCGTACTAAAGCCGTAGGGCTAAAGAGCAAAACGAAAAGAGATAAAAAACTAAAAGAGAGAAAAAATAATGTTAATAACAGGAGGAAGGAGACGAACACAGAGTTCGGCGCTAGGCATAGAATCATCGGAGTCTGGCCGCATTCCAGGGGTTTGGCTCTAAGTGATTATCTGACGCATCACGTAGGAGGTACGCTCCTCCGGTGAGAACTTCCTCAATGATGAAGGGACCCTCCCACTTGGGCTTGAGTTTGTCCTTTTTCTTCTCCGGCGGGCGTAAAATGAGTTCACCAACGTTATAAGTCTTGGCCCGCACTTCTCTGCTTTGATACCTGCGAGCCTGCTGTTGATAAAATGCGGAACGGGCTTTTGCGACGTCGCACTCCTCCTCTAGGGCATCTAAGCTGTCCTGCCGATCAAGCACGGCCTCTCTCTCTCTCTCTCTCTCTTCGTACATGCGCACTCGAGGTGAGTCATGAATAATGTCGCAGGGTAACACTGCTTCCGCACCGTACACCATGAAGAAAGGTGTATATCCAGTAGTGCGGTTGGGCATGGTCCGCAGCCCCCAGAGTACGGAGTCAAGTTCCTCCACCCAGTGCTTGTCTGATTCTTTCAAAGACCACACTAGTCTAGGTTTGATGCCGCTCATAATAATACCATTAGCCCGTTCGACTTGATCGTTTGTCTACGGGTGATAGACAGAGGCGTAATCGAGCTTAATGCCTAGATTAGCACACCAAGTTTTCACTTCATCGGCTGTGAAATTGGAGCCATTATCGGTGATGATGCTATGCAGAACACCATAACGGTGTACCACGTCGGATATGAAATCTATTACCGGCCCCGCCTCGGCCGTTTTAACTGGTTTGGCCTCTATCCACTTAGTGAATTTATCCACCATGACCAGCAGATACTTTCTCTTATGGCTTCCTCCTTTAAGGGGTCCGACCATATCGAGTCCCCAGACTGCAAAAGGCCAAGTGATGGGGATTGTTTGTAAGGCAGTGGGGCATATGGCTTTGGCTGGTGAAGAGTTGGCATTCGACGCAACGTTGGACAAGGTCACGTGCATCTGCTCGGGCCGTCGGCCAATAAAACCCTGTACGGAAGGCCTTGCTAACAAGGGCCCGAGCTGTGGCATGGTGCCCGCCGAGACTTGCATGAATCTCAGCCAGAAGCTGTCGCCCCTCCTCTTTGGAGATACATCTTTGAAGGACTCGAGTAGCGCTTTTCTTATAGAGCTCTCCGTCATGAACCTTGTAGGCCTTCGAACGCCGGACAATGCAGCGGGCCTCATTCTGATCCTCGAGAAGCTCCTTCTTAGTAAGGTAGGCCAAGAATGGTTCGGTCCATTGGGCAATGACTGCCATAATGAGATGGGCCGATGGTGTTATTTCGGTGGTTGAGCCTCCGACGATATCGGTGTGTTCGGAATCTGGGGTTGTGTTCGGATCCGGACCAGTGTTGCCGCCCTCCCCTGCCACACCACGGATGGCTTAAAAAGCCTTTCTAGAAAAATGTTAGGTGGGACAGGGTCACGCTTAGAGCCTGTGCGAGCAAGAACATCCGCCGCTTGATTACTTTCTCGGGCCACATGATGGAACTCGAGTCCCTCAAACCGAGCCGACATTTTTAGGATGGCATTACAATAAGCTACCATCTTCGGGTCTTTGGCATCAAAGTCTCCATTTATTTGAGATATTGCGAGGTTTGAGTCCCCGCGCACTTCCAGGCGATGTATGCCCATGGAGACAGCCATCCGGAGACCATGCAATAAGGCCTCGTATTCGGCTGCGTTATTGGAGTCTGTGTATAATATTTGGAGTATGTACTGAACGATGTCTCCAGTAGGGGATGTTAAAACGACGCCCGCTCCTAGTCCTGCCAGCATTTTGGAGCCATCGAAATACATAACCCAATTGGAATATGTGTCGTACTCTTTAGGGAGTTCGGCCTCTATCCATTCGGCGACGAAGTCAGACAGTAATTGGGATTTAATAGCTCGACGTGGTTTATATGTAATGTCAAATGGGAGGATCTCAATTGCCCATTTGGCAATCCGGCCCGTGGCATCGCGGTTGTTTATTATGTCGTTGAGTGGTACTTCGAAAGCCACCGTGATCGAACACTCCTGGAAGTAGTGTCGTAGCTTTCGGGATGCCATGAAGACCGCGTATGCTATCTTTTGATATTGGGGGTACTGGGATTTGCATGGTGTAAGGACAGTGGATATGTAGTATACTGGCTTCTGAAGCGGGAGTTTGTTTCCGTCATGTTCTCGTTCAACGACGAGTACGACGCTCACCACCTGATGTGTTGCCGATATGTATAGCAACATGGGTTCGCCGATGTTTGGTGTGGCCAGGATTGGGTTGCTCGCTAGAAGGGTTTTTATTTCTTCCAGTCCGGTTGTTGCCGCGTCCGTCCACTCGAAGTGATCGGTTCACCGTAGAAGATGATAGAGTGGCAATGCCTTTTCTCCCAATCTGGATATAAAGCGGCTTAGAGCTGCCACACAACCCGTGACTTTTTGGACTTGTTTAAGGTCTGTTGGCGTAGCCAATTGTGACAGAGCTCGGATTTTGGCTGGATTTGCTTCAATTCCTCTATTGGAAACGATGAAGCCC
Organism: Triticum monococcum; assembly: GCA_034509565.1. NCBI lineage: Eukaryota > Viridiplantae > Streptophyta > Magnoliopsida > Poales > Poaceae > Triticum > Triticum monococcum. The sequence continues at coordinate 150,670,694 of CM067843.1, read as the reverse complement.
AGCAGCTTTCCTGCGGGGACACGAAAACACACTTTTACGGATTGAGCTTAATGTCATATGCGCAGAGGTTGTTAAATGTGAGGCGTAGGTCGTCTATTAGTGTTTTGATGCGCCTTGTCTTGATTACGACGTCATCCACATAGGCTTCAATTGTCTTTCCGATCTGTTTCTCCAGACATGTTTGGATCATGCGTTGATAAGTGGCGCTGGCGTTCTTGAGTCCGAAGGGCATGGTGTTGAAGCAAAATGGCCCATATGGGGTGATGAATGTTGTTGCAGCTTGATCGGTCTCCATTTTAATTTGATGGTATCCGGAATATGCGTCAAGGAAGCATAATGAGTCGTGTCCTGCGGTAGCATCAATGATCTAGTTGATGCGGGGGAGGGGGAAGGGATCCTTAGGGCAAGCCTTGTTGAGGTCTTTGAAATCGACGCACAGGCGCCAGGACTTGTCCTTCTTTGAACCATCACCAGGTTTGCCAGCCAGTCCAGATATTTTATTTCTCTAATGAATCCTGCCTTGATTAGCTTGGCTAGCTCCTCCCCCATAGCTTGACGTTTGGGTTCGGAAAAGCGCCGCGGTGTTTGCTTGACCGGTTTATATCCCTTCAATATATTGAGGCTCTGTTCGCCAACTCGCGTGGGATTCCTGGCATATCAGAAGGGTGCCAGGCAAATATATCCCAATTCTCGCGCAGGAACTCTCGTAGCGTGGCGTCAACCATTGGGTCTAGTTGTGCTCCAATGGATGTTGTCTTCTTGGGGTCCGTTGGATGGACTTGGAATTTGACTATTTCTTCTACTGGTTTGAAGGAGGTGGATTTGGGTCATTTGTCTAGGACCACATCATCCCTGTCCACTGTGGAGCGCGGTGTGGTTAATTCTTCGGCCGCGAGGGCTTCAGATAATGCCTCGAGGGCCAGGGATGCAGTTTTATTCTTGGTGTGGAGTGCTATGCCCGGATCACTAGCTAGAGTGATTATACCGTTGGGCCCAGGCATCTTAAGCTTCATGTATCCATAATGGGGTACCGCTTGGAAGCGCGTAAATGCATCTCGCCCTAAGAGGGCGTGATATCCACTGTTGAAAGGGGCCACTTGGAAGGTTATTTCTTCGGACCGATAGTTCTCCGGTGTGCCGAATACCACGTCGAGTGTGATTTTTCCCGCACACTGTGCCTCCCGACTGGGAATGATTCCTCGGAAGGTCGTGTTGCTTTGCTCGATGCGGCTCCTGTCTATTTCCATTTTTTGTATTGTATCCTCATAGATGATGTTTAGTCCGCTATCGCTGTCCATGAGAACCTTGGTGAACTGAAAGCTGTCCACAATTGGGCTAAGGACCAAGGCGGCTAGTGCTCGGACTGTCCTGTATTTTGGCTCGTCGCCAGCATTAAAGGTTATCGCCGTGTCGTTCCAAGGGTTTATTGTTGCAATCTGGAAGACTTCAGCGAGTTCGCGGAGTGCCCTTTTGCGCCTATTGTTTGAGGCGAATATCTCGAAGACCGTCAATACTTTGAGGTCATCGTCTTCTGAGGGGTGTTGCTCTCGGGTATTCCTGGTAAGGATATCTTCACTGCTCTTGGCCACCTGCCGGATTATTCAACATGCTCTAAGGCTCTGGGTTGGTATGCTATCCGGTGTTGTGTGTAGTTTGCATGGCCCGTCGAGCCATCCTTCTAAAACGGTTCCGCGCCCTGTAACGGGCTTGTGTTTCTTTACCATTTGTCCCGGCGTGCCATGAGGGTGCACCCTTTTCGTCTGAACGAGGGGTTGAGTGGGGACTGCTAGTCCCCACCGTGCTGCCTGAGTTTTCCAGGCGCTTTCCATTACGTTATACTTCTGCATGATAGTTGCCAAGTCAGCAAAGTGTAATATGCGACGATGGTTGATGGCGTTGAGGATTCCCTCGTCCGCGCAATTGTTGCGAAACACTGAGATCGAGTCTTCGTCGCGGCAATGAAAGCACCAATGTCGGTGTCAAAACTGGCGGATCTTGGGTAGGGGGTCCCGAACTGTGCGTCCAAGGTCGATGGTAACAGGAGACAGGGGACACAATGTTTTAACCAGGTTCGGGCCCTCTCTATGGAGGTAATACCCTACGTCCTGCTTGATTGATCTTGATGAATATGAATATTACAAGAGTTGATCTACCACGAGATCGTAATGGCTAAACCCTAGAGGTCTAGCTTGTATGGCTATGGTAATGTATCTCCTCCGGACTAAATCCTCCGGTTTATATAGACACCGGGAGGATCTAGCGTTACACAAGGTTGGTTACAAAGAAAGGAATCTACATATCTAGTCGCCAAGCTTGCCTTCCATGCCAAGGAGAGTCCTATCCGGACACGGGTGCAGTCTTCGGTCTTCATATCTTCACAGCCCACCAGTCTGGCCCATGGCTAACAAGCCGGATGCCCGAGGACCCCTTAGTCCAGGACTCTCTCAACGGTCACTCGCAAAAGTGAGATCTGATAAAGATAATAAGATAAATATTTTTGGTATTTTTGTTGTGTAGATTGGAAAATAAAGATTGCAAAATAGTAAATGAGATGTGATGTAAATAAAAAGAGATGCAATATAATAAGAAAGAGACCCGGGGGACATAGGTTTCACTAGTGGCTTCTCTCATGATAGCATGTATTGCGGTGGGTGAACAAATTACTGCCGAGCAATTGATAGAAGAGCGCATAGTTATGAGAATATCTAGGCAATGATTATGAATATAGGTATCACGTCCGTGTTAAGTAGACCGAAACGATTCTGCATCTACTACTATTACTCCACACATCGACCGCTATCCAACATGCATCTAGAGTATTAAGTTCATAAGAACAGAGTAATGCATTAAGCAAGATGACATGATGTAGAGGGACAAACTCAAGCAATATGATATAAACCCCATCTTTTTATCCTCGATGGCAACAATACAATGCGTGCCTTGCTGCCCCTACTGTCACTGGGAAAGGACACCGCAAGATTGAACCCAAAGCTAAGCACTTCTCCCATTGCAAGAAAGATCAATCTAGTAGGCCAAACTAAACCGATAATTCAAAGAGACTTGCAAAGATATCAAATCATGCATATAAGAATTCAGAGAAGAACCAAATATTATTCATAGATAAACTTGATCATAAATCCATAATTCACAGGATCTCGGCAAACACACCGCAAAAAGTATTACATCGAATAGATCTCCAAGAACATCGAGGAGAACTTTGTATTGAGAACCAAAGAGTGAGAAGAAGCCATCTAGATAATAACTATGGACCCGAAGATCTGTGGTAAACTACTCACACATCATCGGAGAGGCTATGGTGTTGATGTAGAAGCCCTCCGTGATCGATTCCCCCTCCGACAGATCGCCAGAAAAGGCCCCAGATGGGATCTCACGGGTACGAAAGGTTGCAACAGTGGAAAAGTGGTTTTGTGGCTCCCCTGATGTTTTTAGGGTATAAGAGTATATATAGGCGAAAGAAGTACGTCGGTGGAGCTCCGTGGGGCCCACGAGGGTGGGGGCGTGCCTACCCCCTGGGCGTGCCCTCCTATCTCGTGGCCGCCTCACGGACTTCTAGACTTCCACTCCAAGTCTCGTGGTTTGTGTTTGTTCAAAGAAAGATCCTTGCGAAGGTTTCGTTTCGTTTGGATTTCGTTTGATATTCCTTTTCTGCGAAGCACTAAAATAGCAAAAAACGGAAACTGGCACTAGGCCTCCGGTTAATAGGTTAGTCCCAAAAATAATATAAAAGAGCATATTAAAGCCCATTAAACATCCAAAACAGATAATATAATAGCATGGAACAATCAAAAAATATAGATACGTTGGAGATGTATCAGTGCTTATGGGGCCCACAAGACCAAGGGCACCCTACCCCCTAGAGCGCGCCACCCAGGCTTGTGGGCCCATGTGCACTTTCCTGACTCCATTTTCTTCCTAAATACTTGTCCTACAAGATAAAAAAATCATTATATATACTCCTCGATGTTTTGACAAGTTTTTTCCTATTTTTGTTTCAAGTTGTTTTTGCCAGGTTCTAGATCGCTATGTCATCGTCAAGCTCCTACAAGGATCAGTTATTTGAGAAGGTCATCAACCCCTACCTCCTTGGAGTAATGAAGCATCCCCAAACCATGGAGTTTCTGGGATGGGGTGCTTCATACCGAGATCTTCAAGGACCCAGGAAGGAAGGAGATGAGAAGGCCGGGCTTAAAGATGTGAAGCAGGAACTCTTCAAGTGCTAGAGGATAGTGGAGTGTGGACTTGATACCAACCTCTCTATGATCAAGGATTTTGTTCGTGATAAGAAGTGGGACAACAACAAGATCTAGGAGGCTATTGGTAGTCTTCACGTCAAGATTGAAGACCTCCAAGCACAAGTTTATGGCATGCAAAACCAAAACTGTGAGTATGAAACCATGTTTAAAAGGATGAGTTTAGCTACGGATTTCAGGATAATGAAGACCATTTCTTGTTTCTTTGATGGAGAACCTATGCCCTGGAAGAATGAGGACAAGCTCGCCACTTCACCACCACCATCACAGAAGAAGGGAACTTGAGAATTCATATATGGGTACCACCCTTGTGTGGTTCCAAGCTTGGGGGAGGTGCCCCGGCATCGTATCACTGTCACCTTTTATCATTATTATATATCTTAGTTTGATCTTTAGTATTTCGTGATCTAGGAGAAGTATTAGTATGAAGTAGTTTTTGAGTGTTCGTTTCATCCCCAAGTGATGCGGCTTGAACTACCGCATATAGGTAGGTATAGTGGTCATATGGCAAAATTGGTTTAAGGATTTTGGATGCACAAGTAGTAATCATACTTAGTGCAAGTGAAGGCTAGCAAAAGATTGAGAAGCATCCAACCAAGAAAAGAAGAGTTTCATAAGTGAGCATTAAGCATAACTAACACCAAATAATGCACCATAAGTAGGATGTAATTTCATTGCATAACTATTGACTTTCGTGCTTGCATAGGGAGTCACAAACCTTAACATCAATATTCTTACTAAAGCATAATTACTAAATAATCCCCTTTGATTTCCGGCAACAATCCAAGAATAGTGTTGATTAACATCATTAAAAACTTGTTGGATTATATCTAAAACGGGGATTTCCTTTTTAAGATTGTCATAAAAAATTGATTATTTCCAAGCAAATCTCTCAACACATAATCACTATTATAAAGGATCTCATTTATCACCGTTTTTTCAAGGCTCATCCCATAAAATTCAAAAATTTCCCTAGCTTCCGGTATTATGTAGTCAAATTCATTCATAAGAACAAGGGAAGCTAGCTTTTTAGCCTTAGGATCCTTTATAACGGGTAGCTCATAAAACAATCTTCGCAAGGTAGGATGGGTATGGATAAATCTATTTTCAAGTTTGAGAACTAGTGCTGAGATGGCTTCCACGTAAGATTTAGTTCTTTTAGGTATAGGAGCATCATCGAGAGTCAAATTTCCGATACAAAATTCTTGATTATGTTCTTTTCCCATAATGTTCCCTTGTCCCCAAGACAAAAGTTTTAGCATCCAGATTGCCAGATCGTCCAATTTTAGGAGTTAGGCCATCATCTGTTTCTACCATACCAAAGTCAGTCATGGTGACAAGTTCAAGCAAGTAAAAGATCTAACTAGAAAAACGGCGAACAAAAAATAGGGCGTTTTTTTGTGATTAGGAAGTGGGGGAGATGAAAATGAGAGGCAAATGGCAAATAATGTAAATTGCAAGGAGATGAGATTTGTGATTAGGAACCTGATAGATGTTGATGATGTCTCCCCGGCAATGGCGCCAGAAATTCCTTTTGATGTCGCTCGAACTACGTCGGTATTTCCCTAGAGAGAAAGGGATGGTGCAACACAGCTATGGTAGGTACTTCCCTCAGTGATGAAACCAAGGTTATCAAACCAGAAGGAGAATCACGCAATAGTATGTAAATGGTACCGGCACACAAAGAACAAATACTTGCAACCCGATGCGTAAGAGGGGTTGTCAATCCCTCCCGGGTAAAAAGATAGATAAATTTGTAGTAAATTGGATAAACAGATCAAACGATAAAACAAAACAAAATAAAAGAAAGAAAGAAAGAAAAAGTGCAGCAAGGTATTTTTTGGGTTTTTGGAATAATATATCTGAAAATAAAGCGAATAAAAATAGATCTCGACGGCAAATATGATAAAGAATAGACCCACGGGCCGTAGATTTCACTAGTGGCTTCTCTCAATAAAAATAGCAAACGGTGGGTAAACAAATTACTGTTGGGAAATTGATAGAACTTCGAATAATTATGACAATATCTAGGCAATGATCATTATATAGGCATCACGTCCAAGATTAGTAGACCGACTCCTGCATGCATCTACTACTATTACTCCACACATCGACCGCTATCCAGCATGCATCTAGTGTATTAAGTTCATGGAGAAACAGAGTAATGCAATAAGAACAATGAAATAATGTAGACAAGATCTATTCATGTAGGAATAGACCCCATCTTGTTATCCTTAATGGCAATGATCAATACGTGTCTTGATGCCCCTTCTGTCACTGGGAAAGAACACCGCACGATCGAACCCATCACAAAGCACCTCTTCCCATGGCAATAAAAATTGATCTAGTCGGCTTAACTAAACCAAATATTCGAAGAACAAATATGAGGCTATAAGTAATCATGCATATAAGAGATCAAAACTCAAATAACTTTCATGGATAAAGTAGATCTGATCATAAACTCAAAGTTCATCGAATCCCAACAAACACACCGCGAAAAGAGTTACATCAAATATATCTCCAAGAGACCATTGCATTGAGAATCAAGAGAGAGAGAGAGAGAGAGAGAGGAAGCCATCTAACTACTAACTACGGACCCGTAGGTCTACAATGAACTACTCACGCATCATCGGAGAGGCACCAATGAGGATGATGAACCCCTCCGTGATGGTGTCTAGATTGGATCTGGTAGTTCTGGAACTTGCGGTGGTTGGAATTGTGTTTCGTCGACTCCTTCTAGGGTTTTTGGATTTTCGGGGTATTTACATAGATAAGAGGCGGTTTGGGAGGTGACCAAGGTGGGCACAAGCCACCAGTGCGCGCCTGGGCCCCTAGGCACGCCTAGGTGGGTTGTGCTCCCCTCGGAGCCCACCTTTGGTACTTCTTTGGCCCAACAGGTGTCTTCTGGTCCAGAAAAATCTCCAAAAAGTTTCACTATGTTTGGAATCTGTTTGGTATTGATTTTCTGCAAAGTAAAAAACGAGCAAAAAACAACAACTGGCACTAGGAACTATGTCAATTGGTTAGTCCCAAAAAATGATATAAAGTTGCTATAAATGATTGTAAAACATCCAAGAATGATAATATAACAGCATGGAACAAGCAAAAAAATATAGATACGTTGGAGACATATCAGAGGTCCATTGACGATGATCTTCTCCTATATAAATGTTGGGGAACATAGCATGCAATTTCAATAAATTTCCTACGATCACGCAAGATCTATCTACGGGATGCATAGCAACGAGACGGGGAGAGTGTGTCCACGTACCCTTGTAGACCGAAAGCGGAAGTGTTAGGTTAACGCGGTTGATGTAGTCGAACGTCTTCGCGATTCAACCGATCAAGTACCGAACGTACGACACCTTGATACGTCTCCGTCGTATCTATAATTTTTGATTGTTCCATGCCAATATTCTACAACTTTCGTATACTTTTGGCAACTTTTTATAATATTTTTGGGACTAACATATTGATCCAGTGCCCAGTGCCAGTTCCTGTTTGTTGCATGTTTTTTGTTTCGCGGAATATCCATATCAAACGGAGTCCAAACGGAATAAAAACTGACGGAGATTTTTTTTGGGATATATATTATTTTTGGGAAGAAAAATCCACGCGAGATGGTGCCCGAGGTGGCCACGAGGTAGGGGGGCGCGCCTGCGACCCTCATGGGCCACCCGTAAGGCGGTTGGTGCCCTTCTTTCGCCGCGAGAAAGCTAATTTCCGGATAGAGATCGTGTCCAAATTTCAGCCCAATCGGAGTTACGGATCTCTGGGAATATAAGAAATGGTGAAAGGGAAGAATCTGAGAACGCAGAAAGAGAGAGAGACATAGAGACAGATCCAATCTCGGAGGGGCTCTCGCCCCTCCCGTGCCATGGAGGCCATGGACCAGAGGGGAAACCCTTCTCCCATCTAGGGAGGAGGTCAAGGAAGAAGAAGAAGAAGAAGAAGAAGAAGAAGAAGGCGGGGGCCTCTCTCCCCCTCGCTTCCGGTGCCACCGGGGGCCATCATCATCACCGTGATCTACACCAACACCTCCGCCATCTTCACCAACATCTCCATCACCTCCCCCCTCTATCTACAACGGTCCACTCTCCCGCAACCCGCTGTACCCTCTACTTGAACATGGTGCTTTATGCTTCATATTATTATCCAATGATGTGTTGCCATCCTATGATGTCTAAGTAGATTTTCGTTGACCTATTAGTGGTTGATGAAATGCTATGATTGATTTAATTTGCTTGTGGTTATGTTGTTTTCCTTTGGTGCCCATCATATGATTGCGCGCGTGGATCACACCCTAGGGTTAGTTGTATGTTGATAGGACTATGTATTGGAGGGCAAGAGTGACAGAAGCTTCAACCTAGCATAGAAATTGATGCATACGGGATTGAAGGGGGACCAATTTATCTTAATGCTATGGTTGGGTTTTACCTTAATGAACGTTAGTAGTTGCGGATGCTTGCTAATAGTTCCAATCATAAGTGCATAGAATTCCAAGTCAGGGATGACATGCTAGCAGTGGCCTCTCCCACATAATACTTGCTATCGGTCTAGTAAAGTAGTCAATTGCTCAGGGGCAATTTGGCAACTCCTACCACCACTTTTCCACACTCGCTGTATTTACTTTATTGCTTCTTTACTTATAATGGCTCATACCTTTTATTTAATTGCTCTTTATTATCTTGCAAACCTATCCAACAACACCTACAAAGTACTTCTAGTTTCATACTTGTTCTAGGTAAAGCGAACGTCAAGCGTGCGTAGAGTTGTATCGGTGGTCGATAGAACTTGAGGGAATATTTGTTCTACCTTTAGCTCCTCGTTGGTTTTGACACTCTTACTTATCAAAAACTGTTGTGATCCCCTATACTTGTGGGTTATCAAGACCTTTTTCTGGCGCCGTTGCCGGGGAGCAATAGCGTGGGGTGAATATTCTCGTGTGTGCTTGTTTGCTTTATCACTAAGTAATTTTTATTTGCTGTTCTTAGTTTTTCTTTATCTTTATTTATGGATATGGAACACGAAATACCAAAAAAATTAGGTGTACTTGCTACTCATGGAGATGGGGAACCTCCTAAAACCCTCGATGCTGGTTATGTGAAAAATATTATGTACTACTTTAATAATCCTGAGAAAACCCCATTCAATTATGTAATGGGAGTAACGTTGGATCAACGTGAATACTTTTAGGGATTACCGCTTGACACAAAAAGGGAAACTATTATGGGATCAAATTCATATATTGAATTGGTATGCTAGGCAACTATGCTTGAGATATGATTATACTTGTTGCTCTAAGGTGAAGGCTCCACAACTTCCCTTTTCATGTGAATTTAATGATAATGAAACCTTAGCTTCTTATGCTAATGGTATATATGATTACTATGATGTGGAACAAATAGAAGAATTTGTTGCTTTTAAGGGTGCTTATGAAATTGAATCTTTGTTTGGAAAGCATGAAGCTTATGATGATGATGTTTATAGGCCTGAAAATTTAGCTATCTTAAAATATTGCTATGATAATTATGAATATAATTCCTATATTAATGTGCTTATTAAGAAAGTCTCCGCTATCCAAGAAGAGACTAATATTTTGCAAGAGTCTATGGAAGAAGAAATTGATGAAACTGTGAGCTCATTGGACGAAAAAGATGAGAAGAGCAAAGAACAAAAGGAGGAAGAGCAGATTAGCTACCCGTGCCCACCTTCTAATGAGAGTAACTCTTCAACTCATACATTGTTTAATTCCCCTTCATGCTTACCGAAGGATGAATGCTATGATAATTGCTATGATCCCGTTGATTCTTTTGAAATATCCCTTTTTGATGATGCTTGCTATGCTTGTGGCCAAGATGCCAATATGAATTATGCTTATGGATATGAACTTGCTATAGTTCCTTATGTTAAACATGAAATTGTTTCTATTGCACCCACGCATGATAGTCCTATTATCTTTTTGAATTCTCCCGACTACACTATATCGGAGAAGTTTGCACTTATTAAGGATTATATTGATGGGTTGCCTTTTACCGTTGCACATGATGATTTTGATGAATATAATATGCATGTGCTTGCTGCTCCTACTTGCAATTATTATGAGAGAGGAATATATCTCCACCTCTCTATGTTTCCAATATGATAAAATTGCAAGAAACTGTTTATACTATGCATTGGCCTTTACTATGTGTGCATAAATTGTTCTTTTATGACATCCCGATGCATAGGAAGAGACTTAGACTTCGTAGTTACATGATATATGTTGCTTTGTGCTCACTACTAAATTACAAATCATTGTTAATTAAAATTGGCTTTGATATACCTTGGGATCCGGGTGGATTCATTACTTGAGCACTATATGCTTAGCTTAATGGCTTTAAAGAAAGCGCTGCTAGGGAGACAACCCGGAAATTTTAGAGAGTCATTTATTTCTGTTGAGTGATTTTATATAGTTTAAAAACAACAAAAATAAAGAGGGGAACCCAAAACTTTTTCAAAAAGGAAAGCGAAAGTGAGAAAGACAAACATTGTTGAAGTGGGAGCTAGCCTTGAACTTTGTTCATGCTCACAGAAACTTTGTGAATCTTGATTATAGAAACTTTTCAACAAAAATAATTATCCCCTTGTACAATTCCATTGTATTATAAAAATAATGTGCCAAGGTTTGCCTTTAGGATGTTTACATTTGCTTGAGGTTTGTACGGTGCAGGACAGAAACTTTGGCTGCAGTGCGCGATTTTATGTTTTTAGCTGGAACGTCAAATGGTTATGATTATTTTTGAAATATCTTCCTATATAATTTTTTTATTTTTCATAATTTTGGTAGAATTTTTCAAGTATCATAAGTATGGTGAATGTTCAGATTATTACAGACTGTTCTGTTTTAGACAGATTCTGTTTTTGATGCATAGTTTGCTTGTTTTGATGAAACTATCGATTCATATTAGTGGATTAAGCCATAAAAAGTTATATTACATTAGACACAATGAAAAAACAAAATATTAATTGGTTTGCAACAGTACTTAGAGTAGTGGTTTGCTTTATTATACTAACGGATCTTACCGAGTTTTCTGTTGAAGTTTTGTGTGGATGAAGTGTTCGATGATCGAGAAGGTCTCGATGTGAGAAGAAGGAAGAGAGGCAATAGCTCAAGCTTGGGGATGCCCAAGGCATCCCAAGTAAATATTCAAGGAGACTCAAGCGTCTAATCTTGGGGATGCCCGGAAGGCATCCCCTCTTTCTTCAACAAGTATCGGTATGTTTTCGGATTCGTTTCGTTCATGCAATATGTGCAATCTTGGAGCGTCTTTTGCATTTAGTTTTCATTTTTCTTTTATACACCATGCTGGTATGAGATAGTCCTTGGTTGATTTATAGAATTCTCATTGCACTTCACTTATATCTTTTGAGTATGGCTTTATAGAATGCTTCATGTGCTTCACTTATATCATTTGAAGTTCGGATTGCCTGTTTCTCTTTACATAGAAAACCGCCATTTGTAGAATGCTCTTTTGCTTCACTTAGATTTTTTAGAACAGGGGCATATCTTTTGTAGAAAGAATTAAACTCTCTTGCTTCACTTATATCTATTTAGAGAGATGACAGGAATTGGTCATTCACATGGTTAGTCATAAAATCCTACATAAAACTTGTAGATCACTAAATATGATATGTTTGATTCCTTGCAATAGTTTTGCGATATAAAGATGGTGATATTAGAGTCATGCTAGTGGGTAGTTATGGATTGTAGAAATACTTGTGTTGAGGTTTGTGATTCCCATAGCATGCACGTATGGTGAACCGTTATGTAACGAAGTCGGAGCATGATTTATTTATTGATTGTCTTCCTTATGGGTGGCGGTCGGGGACGAGCGATGGTCTTTTCCTACCAATCTATCCCCCTAGGAGCATGCGCGTAGTACTTTGTTTCGATGACTAATAGATTTTTGCAATAAGTATCTGAGTTCTTTATGACTAATGTTGAGTCCATGGATTATACGCACTCTCACCCTTCCACCATTGCTAGCCTCTCTAGTACCGCGCAACTTTCGCCGGTACCATAAACCCACCATATACCTTCCTCAAAACAGCCACCAAACCTACCTATAATGGAATTTCCATAGCCATTCCGAGATATATTGCCATGCAACTTCCATCATCATCATATACATGACTTGAGCATTCATTGTCATATTGCTTTGCATGATCGTAAGATAGCTAGCATGATGTTTTCATGGTTGTCCGTTTTTTGATGTCATTGCTACGCTAGATCATTGCACATCCCGGTACACCGCCGGAGGCATTCATGTAGAGTCATATCTTTGTTCTAGATATCGAGTTGTAATATTGAGCTGGAAGTAAATAAAAGTGTGATGATCATCATTATTAGAGCATTGTCCCATGTGAGGTTATCAAAATAAAAGTGGCCAAAGAAGCCCCCCCCCCCCCCCCAAAAAAGAGAGAGGCCAAAGAAGCCTACAAAAAATGAGAGAAAAAGAGAGAAGGGGCAATGTCACTATCCTTTTACCACACTTGTGCTTCAGAGTAGCACCATGTTCTTCATATAGAGTCTCTTGAGTTATCACTTTCATATACTAGTGGGAATTTTCATTATAGAACTTGGCTTGTATATTCCAACGATGGGCTTCCTCAAATGCCCTAGGTCTTCATGAGCAAGCAAGTTGGATGCACACCCACTTAGTTTCAGTTAGAGCTTTCATATACTTATAGCTCTAGTGCATCCGTTGCATGGCAATCCCTACTCACTCACATTGATATCTATTGATGGGCATCTCCATAGCCCGTTGATACGCCTAGTTGATGTGAGACTATCTTCTCCCTTTTTGTCTTCTCCACAACCACCACTCTATTCCACCTATAGTGCTATATCCATGGCTCACGCTCATGTATTGCGTGAAGATTGAAAAAGTTTTGAGAATGTCAAAAGTATGAAACAATTGCTTGGCTTGTCATCAGGGTTGTGCATGATTTAAATATTTTGTGTGGTGAAGATGGAGCATAGCCAGACTATATGATTTTGTAGGGATAACTTTCTTTGGCCATGTTATTTTGAGAAGACATAATTGCTTAGTTAGTATGCTTAAAGTATTATTATTTTTATGTCAATATGAACTTTTGTCTTGAATCTTTCGGATATGAATATTCATGCCACAATTAAGAAGAATTACATTAAAATTATGCCAAGTAGCACTCCGCATCAAAAATTCGGTTTTTATCATTTACCTACTCAAGGACGAGCAGGAATTAAGCTTGGGGATGCTTGATACGTCTCCAACGTATCTATAATTTTTGATTGCTCCATGCTATATTATCTACTGTTTTGGACATTATTGGCCTTTATTTTCCACTTTTATATTATTTTGGGGACTAACCTATTAACCGGAGGCCCAGCCCAGAATTGTTGTTTTTTGCCTGTTTTAGGGTTTCGAAGAAAAGGAATATCAAACGGAGTCCAAACGGAATGAAACCTTAGGGAATGTGATTTTCTCAACGAACAAGACCCGGGAGACTTGGACCCTACGTCAAGACACAAAAGAGGAGGCCACAAGGTAGGGAGGCGCGCCTACCCCCCCCCCCCCCCAGGCGCGCCCTCCACCCTCGTGGGCCCCCTGTTGCTCCACCGACGTACTCCTTCCTCCTATATATACCTACGTACCCCCAAACAATCAGATACAAAGCCAAAAACCTAATTCCACCGCCGCAACTTTCTGTATCCACGAGATCCCATCTTGGGGCCTGTTATGGAGCTCCCTAGGTCTTCATGAGCAAGCAAGTTGGATGCGCACCCACTTAGTTTCTTTTTGAGCTTTCATATACTTATAGCTCTAGTGCATCTGTTGCATGGCAATCCCTACTCACTCACATTGATATCTATTGATGGGCATCTCCATAGCCCGTTGATACGCCTAGTTGATGTGAGACTATCTTCTCTTTTTGTCTTCTCCACCATCATATTCTATTCCACCTATAGTGCTATGTCCATGGCTCACGCTCATGTATTGCGTGAAAGTTGAAAAGGTTTGAGAACGTCAAAAGTATGAAACAATTGCTTGGCTTGTCATCGGGGTTGTGCATGATGTGAATATTTTGTGTGGTGAAGATGGAGCATAGCCAGACTATATGATTTTGTAGGGGTAACTTTCTTTGGCCATGTTATTTTGAAAAGACATGATTGCTTTATTAGTAGGCTTGAAGTATTATTGTTTTTATATCAAATGATAGACTATTGCTTTGAATCACTCATATCTTAATATTCATGCCATGATTAGATATGTGATCAAGATTATGCTAGGTAGCATTCCACATCAAAAATTATCTTTTTTATCATTTACCTACTCAAGGACAAGCAGGAATTAAGCTTGGGGATGTTGATACGTCTCCGTCGTATCTATAATTTTTGATTGTTCCATGCCAATATTCTACAACTTTCGTATACTTTTGGCAACTTTTTATACTATTTTTGGGACTAACATATTGATCCAGTGCCTAGTGTCAGTTCCTGTTTGTTGCATGTTTTTTGTTTCACAGAATATCCATATCAAACTGAGTCCAAACGGAATAAAAACTGACGGAGATTTTTTTTGGAATATATATGATTTTTGGGAAGAAAAATCCACGCGAGACGGTGCCCGAGGTGGCCACGAGGCAGGGGGCGCGCCTGCCCCCTGGGCGCGCCCCTGACCCTCGTGGGCCACCCGTAAGGCGGTTGGTGCCCTTCTTTAGCCGCAAGAAAGCTAATTTCCGGATAAAGATCGTGTCAAAATTTCAGCCCAATCGGAGTTACGGATCTCCGGGAATATAAGAAACGACGAAAGGGAAGAATCTAAGAACGCAGAAAGAGAGAGAGAGACATAGAGACAGATCCAATCTCGGAGGGGCTCTCGCCCCTCCCGTGCCATGGAGGCCATGGACCAGAGGGGAAACCCTTCTCCCATCTAGGGAGGAGGTCAAGGAAGAAGAAGAAGGAGGGGGCTCTCTCCCCCTCGCTTCCGGTGGCACCGGAGTGCCACCGGGGGCCATCATCATCACCGCGATCTACACCAACACCTCCACCATCTTCACCAACATCTCCATCACCTTCCCCCCTCTATCTACAACGGTCCACTATCCCGCAACCCGCTGTACCCTCTACTTGAACATGGTGCTTTATGCTTCATATTATTATCCAATGATGTGTTTCCATCCTATGATGTCTAAGTAGATTTTCATTGTCCTATTGGTGGTTGATGAATTGCTATGATTGATTTAATTTTCTTGTGGTTATGTTGCTGTCCTTTGGTGCCCATCATATGATTGCGCGCGTGGATCACACCCTAGGGTTAGTTGTATGTTGATAGGACTATGTATTGGAGGGCAAGAGTGACAGAAGCTTCAACCTAGCATAGAAATTGATGCATACGGGATTGAAGGGGGACCAATTTATCTTAATGCTATGGTTGGGTTTTACCTTAATGAACTTTAGTAGTTGCGGATGCTTGCTAATAGTTCCAATCATAAGTGCATAGAATTCCAAGTCAGGGATGACATGCTAGCAGTGGCCTCTCCCACATAATACTTGCTATCGGTCTAGTAAAGTAGTCAATTGCTTAGGGGCAATTTGGAAACTCCTACCACCACTTTTCCACACTCGCTATATTTACTTTATTGCTTCTTTACTTATAACAGCCCCTACCTTTTATTTAATTGCTCTTTATTATCTTGCAAACCTATCCAACAACACCTACAAAGTACTTCTAGTTTCATACTTGTTCTAGGTAAAGCGAACGTCAAGCGTGCGTAGAGTTGTATCGGTGGTCGATAGAACTTGAGGGAAAATTTGTTCTACCTTTAGCTCCTCGTTGGGTTCGACACTCTTACTTATCAAAAACTGTTGCGATCCCCTATACTTGTGGGTTATCACACCTCCATGTTCAGCACACGTTCGACTTGATCGCGTCCCTCGAACTCTTAATCCAGCAGAGGGTCGAGGGAGAGTTCCATCAGCACGATGGCGTGGTGACGGTGATGGTGATGTGATCCGTGCAGGGCTTCGCCTAAGCACTATGATGCTATGACCGGAGGAGTAAACTGTGGAGGGGGGCACCGCACACGGCTAAGAGAACAATTGATGTGCTTTAGGGTGCCCCCCCAGCCCCCGTATATAAAGGAGGAGGGGAGGAGGCCAGCCACAAGGGGCGCGCCAAGGAGAGGGGAGTCCTACTAGGACTCCAGTCCTAGTAGGATTCACCCTTTTTTTCCTTCTACCGGAGGGGAAAAGGGGAAGGAGAGGGAGTAGGAGAAGGAAAGGGGGTGGCGCCCCCTTCCCTAGTCCATTTCGGTCTCCTCCCTTGTGGGGGCGCACCAGCCCATATCTTTCCCCGGGGGGTTCCGGTAACCTCTCCGGTACTCCGGTATGTACCCGATACACTCCGGAACCCTTCTGGTGCCCGAATACTACCTTCCAATATATCAATCTTTACCTCTCGACCATTTCAAGACTCCTCGTCATGTCCGTGATCTCATCCGGGACTCTGAACAAACTTTGGTCACCAAAACACATAACTCATAAATACAAATCGTCATCGAACATTAAGCGTGCGGACCCTACGGGTTCGAGAACTATGTAGACATGACCGAGACACCTCTCCCATCAATAACCAATAGCGGAACCTGGATGCTCATATTGGTTCCCACATATTCTACGAAGATATTTATCGGTCAAACCGTTATGACAACATACGTTATTCCCTTTGTCATCGGTATGTGATACGTCTCCATCATATCTACTTTTCCAAACACTTTTGACCTTGTTTTGGACTCTAACTTGCATAATTTTAATGGAACTAACCCGGACTAACACTGTTTTCAGCAGAATTTCCATGGTGTTATTTTAGCAGAAATAAAAGTTCTCGGAATGACCTGAAACTTCACGGAGAATATTTTTGGAATTTATAAAACATACTGGCAAAAGAATCAACGTCGGGGGGCCCACACCCTGTCCACGAGGGTGGGGGCGCGCCCCCCTGTCTCGTGGGCCCCCTGAGGCTCCACCGACCTCAACTCCAACTCTATATATTCATGTTCGGGGAGAAAAAACCCAGGGAGAAGGATTCATTGCATTTTACGATATGGAGCCGCCACCAAGCCCTAATATCTCTCGGGAGGGCTGATCTGGAGTCTGTTCGGGGCTCCGGAGAGGGGAATCCGTCGCCATCGCCATCATCAACCTTCCTCTATCACCAATTTCATGATGCTCACCGCCGTGCGTGAGTAATTACATCATAGGCTTACTGGACGGTGATGGGTTGGATGAGATTTATCATGTAATTGAGTTAGTTTTGTTAGGGTATGATCCCTAGCATCCATTATGTTCTGAGATTGATGTTACTATGACTTTGATATGCTTAATGCTTGTCACTGGGGCCTGAGTGCCATGATTTCAGATCTGAACCTATTACGTTTCCATGAATATATGTGAGTTCTTGATCCTATTTTGCAAGTCAATAGTCACCTACTATGTGTTATGATCCGGTAACCCCGAAGTGACAATAATCGGGACCACTCCCGGTGATGACTATAGTTTGAGGAGTCCATGTATTCACTAAGTGTTAATGCTTTATTCCGGTACTCTATTAAAAGGAGGCCTTAATATCCCTTAGTTTCCGATAGTACCCCGCTGCCACGGGAGGGTAGGACAAAAGATGGCATGCAAGTTCTTTTCCATAAGCACGTATGACTATATTCGGAATACATGCCTACATTACATTGATGAACTGGAGCTAGTTCTGTGTCACCCTATGTTATAACTGTTACATGAGGAATCACATCCGACATAATTATCCACCACTGATCCATTGCCTATGAGCTTTTCACATATTGATCTTTTCTTAGTTACTTTACCGTTGCCACTGTTACAAATACTACAAAACTGCTACTGTTACTTTTGTCACCATTACCGTTACTTCCATATTACTTTGTTATTAAATACTTTGCTGCAGATATTAAGTCTTTCAGGTGCGGTTGAATTGACAACTCTACTGTTAATACTTAAGAATATTCTTTGGCTCCCCTTGTGTCGAATCAATAAATTTGGGTTGAATACTCTACCCTCGAAAATTGTTGCGATCCCTTATACTTGTGGGTTATCAATACTATTGTCTGGCGCCGTTGCTGGGGAGCTTAGCTCTATTCTTTGAGTCACTTGGGATTTATATCTGTTGATCACTATGAGGAACTTGAAATATGAAAGAACCAAGATTTATCCCTCAACTATGAGGGGAGGTAAGGAACTGCCATCTAGCTCTGCACTTGATTCACCTTCTGTTATGAGTAAACTTGCGACACCTACTCTTGCTATTCATTCTGATATATCGCATGTTATTAATGATGCCACTTCTGCTTTGCATGATGCTTATGATGAAACTACTTCTATGCTTGATAATACTGTGCCACTAGGTGAATTTCTTGATGAACAACTTGCTAGGGTTAGAGAGAATGAAATTATTTAAACTGATAATATTGATGAAAGTGATGATGAATATTCTCCCCTAGATATAAATTGCATGTTGTGCCTGAGGGTTGCGTTATGGATGAAGAAACTACTAGAGACTTTTTAGCTTGCAATGATAGATACGATCTTAAGAAACTGTTAGCTAAGCTGAAAGAAAAATCTTTGAATGCTAGAATGAAATACGGCCCTACCTTTTCTACTTCACGTATCTGTATTTCTGATAAGGATTATGATTTCTCTGTCGATCCTGAGTTAATTACTTTGGTTGAATCTGATCCTTTTTATGGCTATGAATCTGAAACTGTTGTGGCACATCTTACTAAATTAAATGATATAGCCACCCTGTTCACTAATGATGAGAAAACTCGCTATTACTTTATCCTTAAGTTATTTACGATCACATTAAAGGGTGATGCTAAACCATGGTTTAATTCTCTTGATCCTGGTTGTGTGCGTAGTCCCGGGGATATGATTTATTATTTCTCTGCTAAATATTTCCCCGCTCATAAGAAACAAGCTTCCTTAAGGGAAATATATAACTTTGTGCAAATTGAAGAAGAGAGTCTCCCACAAGCTTGAGGGAGGCTTCTTCGATTACTTAATGCTTTGCCTGATCATCCTCTCAAGAAAAATGAAATACTTGATATCTTTTATAATGGACTAACTGATGCTTCCAGAGACCACCTGGATAGTTGTGTTGGTTGTGTTTTCAGGGAAAGAACTGTTGATCAAGCTGAATTGCTACTGAATAATATGTTGAGTAATGAAAATTATTGGACACTTCCTGAACTAACTCCTAAGCCAACTCCGAAGAAAAGGGGTATTCTATTTCTCAGTCCCGAAGATATGCAAGAGGCAAAGAAATCTATGAAAGAAAAAGGTATTAAAGCTGAAGATGTTAAGAATTTACCACCTATTGAAGAGATACATGGTCTTGATAACCCGACACAGGTAGTAAAGGTAAATTCTCTCTATAGATTTGATAAGGGTGAAATCCCATCTACTAAGTTTGCTAGCCAATGCTTGGATGAGTTTGATAATTTTATTGTTAAACAAGAAGACTTCAATGCTTATGTTGATAGACAATTGAAACGTAATGCTTATATGATTGAACACTTGAGTGATTATATGTCTAGAGTTAAAAGTAAACTTAAACTTATTAGTAAACATGCTTCTATGGTTACCACTCAAGTAGAACAAGTACTTAAAGCTTAGAATGATTTTCTCAATGAATTAGATAATAAGAAATATGATAATGTTGTTAGAGTTGTGACTAGAGGAGGTAAAATGACTCAGGAACCTTTGTATCCTGAGGGGCACCCTAAGAGAATTGAGCAAGATTCTCAGAGAACTAATGTTGATGCACCTAGTTCTTCTAAGAAGAAGAAAAAGAAAAATGATAGGACTTTGCATGCTTCTAGTGAACCTGTTGTTGACACACCTGAGAATCCCAATGATATTTCTATTTCTGATCCTGAAACACAATCTAGTAATGAACATGAACCTAGTGATAATATTAATGATGATGTTCATGTTGATGCTCAACCTAGCAATAACAATGATATAGAGATTGAACCTATTGTTGATCTTGATAACCCACAATCAAAGAACCAACGTTATGATAAGAGAGACTTTGTTGCTAGGAAGCATGGTAAAGAAAGAGAACCATGGGTTCAGAAACCCATGCCTTTTCCTCCTAAACCATCCAAGAAAAGGATGATGAGGATTTTGAGCGCTTTGCCGAAATGATTAGACCTATCTTTTTGCGTATGCGTTTGACTGATATGCTTAAAATGAATCCTTACGCTAAGTATATGAAAGATATTCTTACAAATAAAAAGAAAGATACCGGAAGCTGAAATTTTCACCATGCTTGCTAATTATACTTTTAAGGATGGAATACCAAAGAAACTAGGAGATCTAGGAGTACCAACTATACCATGCTCCATTAAGAGAAACTATGTTAAAACTGCTTTATGTGATCTTGGAGCCGATGTTAGTGTCATGCCTTTCTCTTTACATCATAGACTTGATTTGAATAAGTTGACACCTACTGAAATATCTTTGCAAATGGCTGATAAATCAACTGCTATACCTGTCGGTATTTGTGAGGATATGCCTGTTGTGGTTGCAAACATTACCATTTTAATGGACTTTGTTATTCTTGATATTCCCGAGGATGATAGTATGCCTATTATTCTTGGTAGACCCTTTTTGAATACTGCAGGGGTTGTTATTGATTGCAACAAAGGCAATGTCACTTTTCATGTTAATGGTAATGAGCATACGGTACACTTTCCGAGGAAACAACCTCAAGTCCACAGTATCAATTCTATTGGAAAAATTCCAACGATTACTATTGGAGGTTTTGAATTTCCTCTTCCTACTGTCAAGAAGAAATATGATATTCTTATTGTTGGGGACATGCATTTCCCCATTGAGGTAACTTAGTGTTATTCAAAAATTCTCCGGTTTCATGTTATTCGGAAAGAGTTTGTTAACAAGACTTGATCAACCTTGTTAGTGGATTCCTTTTGATGAGCATGAGATGGATGAAGTTAGAAAGCACAACTCTCTGTACCCTCCTTTTACTTTCTGTTATTTAGATTAAATAAATCAAAATAGTATTTTCTGTCTGTTTTCTGAATTATCCTTGCAATAAAAAATACCCCAAAAATAAAAGTTCTCCAAATGCCCTGAAAATTTTACATGATTTTTTCTAGAATATTTGGCACTAAGAACACACCTGGGGGCCACGAGGGTCCAGGGCACGCCCACCCCCCGGGACACGCCCCCTGCCTCATGGACCCCACGTGGGCCCCCTCCACTTATTCTTGCATGCACACACTTCATCTTCCTCCAGAAAAAAAATCCTCCACCAGCTCAAACCCGAGTTCTAGCTCATCTTGCTGCCATTTTCGATCTCCTAGCTCAAACCTCCATTCACAAAACTGCTTTGGGGGATTGTTCTTCGGTATGGACTCCTCCAATGGTCCAATTAGTTTTTGTTCTAGTGCTTTATTTATTGCAATTTTTTGCTGCTTAGGTGACCCTATTCTTGAGCTTGCATGTCAAATTTATGTGGTCAAAAGTAGTTTTAATGCATAATATGGCCTCTAGGCACTTGTAGGAGTAGTTGCTACCAATCATGTTGAGTTTGGTTCACTTTTATTTTGAGTCACTAAAAATTTCAGAAATTTTTCATAGAAAATGATGAAGAGATTGTTGAGGGGCTCTTCGAGCTGAATCTCAAAGGGTAAGCAAAGTGAAGAGAATAAAAAGCCCAAATATAATCTCCCTCGCACTGCGGAGGTTCGGCCGTGGGAATGGTCTTGTGATGAGTTCTTGAGAGTAGCCGAGATTTATGAAGACTTTTATTATTTGGCTGATAATGCAGGCCTCATCGACTTCCTCCATGACCAGCGCGAACAGTATCTCCTCCTCACTAATATTTTCGTGCAAAATTTTTACTTTCATGCTAAGAAATCATCATCTTCAGTGGAATTTCACTTATATGATGAGGTTAAGGAGATGTCACTATATGATTTTTGTCGGGTCTGTAAGATACCCTTTGCGGGCAGCATCGAGGAACCACATCGTAATGATGTGGAGGGGTTTATTGATACGATTGTTGTAGGGGAAACGAGGAAAGTTTCTGATGCAAGAATTACTAGCATACATTTTCCTGTTCTATGTTACTTTGCAATATTTGCTAGTAGATGCTTAATTAGTCGCAAGAACAGTGGAAATCTTAGTGCCCCTGATATTGTTATTTTGCGTCATGCTTTGTTTCGTGATACCACTTTCAGTTTAGGCGCTATTGTTGCTAAACGATTAAATCTGAACCGTACAAAGGGTCCCATCTTCGGAGGCATCTTTGCTTCGCGCCTTGCTGCACACTTTAGTATACCTATTAAGCATTATGAGAAAGAGGAAAAGTTGATACCTCCTATTTTTCTAGATTATAAGAGTATGGTAGCACATGATTTTATTGTTAAGGATAAGAAGAAGATGCTTAAGTATATATATTGATATTTGATAAAAAAAACTACTATGAGATTATTACCTTGCCTGCTCCCTCTTTGTTTAACATATTTTCAGGCATGTACCTCGTTTTGTTGGAGGCCGTTCATGCATACTGGAGCCTGACATCAGCTCCAGAACCTGAGCCGAAGCCACCCCTTGACCCTTATCGACAGTCTGTTTACCAGTGGGATCCGGAGGAGATCGTCAACCAGTGGCACCTAGAGGACACTCCTCCGTACACCGGAGAAGGCAGCTTTGAGCCGTCGCCCTAGACCAACTTAGGCCAAAAGCCTGAGCTTGGGGGAGTACGTATTTCTCACCAACATTACGTTCATGTTCACACGCTCATTCCAGTTGTCGGTGCTCATACTTTTTCATTGTATTATCCATGCTAGTTTAATTTCTTTTTAAGCCTTCTTCTTGTGTGTTTGAAAAACCTTAAGAAAAACAAAAAAAAATAGTTGTAGCTTTTAGCTAGTTTACTTTCCATGCTTGTAGTAGTAATTAAAAAGAAAACCCAAAAAAATTCTCATTCTTCTTTTGCTTGTTGGGAGCTTTCCCGTGTAAATAGTTTTATTTCTTTTCTTTCCTTTGGGGGTCGAGAGTAAGACCATGATGAAAATGTTGAGTGGCTCTCATATGCATTATTGTTGACCTAACCAAGAGCCCACATTACTTTGTCTTCTCCCTTGTATTGAATGCTTGCAGATTCCAGCTTAGTCCAATGCACGTGCACTATTATTATTATCCACACGGTTCGGTCGTGCAAGTGAAAGGCAGTAATGACGATATATGATGAACTGATTGAGACTAGAGAAGCTGGTATGAACTCTGTGACGCCCGGAAATTAGACTACAGTAATCCTCTGCTAGTGATGCCATGTCACCTCGGTTACTGTGCATAAACTCACGTCAATTCGAAACCCAGTTCAAATTTCAAACTTTAAAACTAAAATGTTCGAGTTGTGCCAGACAATGCAAAGGTAATTGTGTTGAAGAAACCACACTTTTATAAAAGTGTAAAATATTCAAAAATGTTTTGAACAATAGCAAAAACAATTATTTTAATGCCTTTTTCAATAAATAAAATTTTAAACTACTTTGTTTTGTTGCCCAAACTTGTGTGGCAGTAGCTATTTACTAACACTAAATTAGGGACTACTTTTATAGCAATATAACTAAAATAAAAGAGGAATTAAAATAAAACAGAAACAGTAAAAGAGTAATAAACAAAAACAGAACAAAAGGAAATAAAAACAGAAAAGGGGATACAAAAAAAGAGACCTAAACCTACTGGGCACCTTGGCCCATTAAACCAAACGGCCCAACCGGCCCAACCGGCCCAACCCCACTCCCCTTATCCCTGGACCCAAACCCTAACCACTAACCGACGCCCCACTCTTCCCCCACGTCGTTCCCCTCCTCTCCCCCCCCCCCCGATCCAGATCGGATCGGGGCTCGCACACGCGCGCCTCGGAGCCCGACGACCCCGCCGCCTGGATCAACGCCGCCTCGACCTCGTCTCGTCCCCGCCGGCCTGCCTCCCCTCTCCGTCGCGCCTCCCCGACCTCCACCTCGCCCCCCGCTGCCCGAATCCCTACACCCCTCGGTGAGCCCCGCCGCCGCGCTCGTCTCCGTCGCCCCCTGCCGCTCCATCGCCGCGCACCTTGGCCACCGTCCGCGCCCGAACGCGCCCGCACACCGTGCTCACCGCGACCGCGCGCCCGCGCCTCCCTGCTCGCCTGCCGCACCGCTCGCGTGTGCCCCCGCGCATACGCGCCCGAGCCCCGCCTCGCTCTGCCGCGGCGCTGCGCCGCCCGCGCGTCGCCCTCTTCCCCTCCCCCTCTCGCCCATCACCGGATCTGGCCGCGCTTCCGCACGCGCGCCCGCGCCCCTGACCACGTCGCCCGCACGTTGCTCCGCTCGCGCCCACCACTCCATGGCCGCACCCCTGGCCATCGGCCCCGTGCGTCCTCGCCACCGCAGCCTGCCGCTGCCACTTCCCTGCAGCTGCTCGCCGCTCCCGCGCGCGCTCCGGGCGCATCCCGCCCAGCACCCACAGCCGCCAGCCTCTCCCTGTCGGACCGGCCCCCGTCGCGCCCTCTGCAGCTGCTCGCCGCGGCCTCCACCCCCGCACGCGCTGCACCGCTTCGGCCGCGCCTCCACGCGCGTGCCCGCGCCCTGCCTGGCCGCACCGTGGCCGCACCATGGCCCCCTTTCCTTCCCCGGCGGCTGCGGCCGCCCGTTGCGGTGGCCGGCGACGCCTCGCCGAACCCCCCCCCCTGTTGGCTTGGGCGGGCGCTCGTTCGGGTCGGCGCCCGTGCGCCCGCTGCCCGGCACCCGTGCACCCAGCGCCCGCTATGGCCCC
This sequence comes from Triticum monococcum, assembly GCA_034509565.1. Taxonomy (NCBI): domain Eukaryota; kingdom Viridiplantae; phylum Streptophyta; class Magnoliopsida; order Poales; family Poaceae; genus Triticum; species Triticum monococcum. The sequence goes on along the minus strand of CM067843.1, from coordinate 150,645,518 downwards.
AGGGGCCTATGACAGTTGGGCCCCACGGCCCCAGAACGTTTAATAAATAAAAATAAATAAATAAATAAATAATTAATTAATTAATTAACCTAATTAATTATGATTAAATTAACTAATTACGATTAACTAACCTAATGTTAATTAACCTAATCCACTACTGTTAATTAGTTAATTAACTAGTATGACAGTGGGGCCCACCCCCTTAATTAATTTTGATTAGTTTAATTAATCTGTTTAATTAAAATGTGTCACTGACCAGTGGGACCCACTGGTCAGGTTGACCAAGTCAACTCTGTTGACTGCTGAGGTCAGCATGACATCATGCTGATGTCATTAATCTGTTTATCGAATTAATTTAAATAATTAATTAAATTCCAGAAATTAATAAAATCTTTAGAAAATCATATCTTTTAATCCGTAACTCGGATTAAAATATTTTCAACATGAAAGTTGCTCAGAACGACGAGACGAACCCGGATACGCAACCCGTTCGTCCGCCACACCTCCCTAACCTATCGAACTCGCAACTTTCCCCCTTCGGTCCTCTGCCCGAAAACGCAAAACACCGTGGATACTTTCCCGGATGACATCCCCCTTCACCGGTATCACCTACTACCGTGTTAGGGCACCTCTAACGCCGTTACTTGTCATGTCATGCATCACTATGCATATGCTTGCTTAAATATTTATTGTTTCTCCCCCCTCTTCTCTCGATAGCTACCGAGACCGACGCCACTGCTACCCTGTACGACTACGGTGTTGACGACCCCTCTCTCTTGCCAGAGCAACCAGGCAAGCCACCCCTTTGATCACCAGATATCGCCTACTCTTCTCTATACTGCTTGCATTAGAGTAGTGTAGCATGTTACTGCTTTCCGTTAATCCTATACTGCTGCATAGCCTGTCCTTGTTACTACTGTTGTTACCTTACCTGCTATCCTACTGCTTAGTATAGGATGCTAGTTTATCACCAGTGGCCCTACATTCTTGTCCGTCTGCCATGCTATACTATCGGGCCGTGATCATTCGGGAGGTGATCACGGGTATATACTTTATACTTTATACATGATACATGTGGTGACTAAAGACAGGACGGCTCGTAGGAGCACCCGCGAGTGGATCTTTGAGGCGGAGCGACAGGGCAGGTTCCGACCACCTAGGAGAGAGGTGGGCCTGGCCCTGGTCGGTGTTCGCGGATACTTAACACGCTTAACGAGATCTGGGTATTTGATCTGAGTCTGGCCATTTGGTCTATACGCACTAACCATCTACGTGGGAGCAGTTATGGGTATCCCGGCGTCGTGGTATCAGCCGAAGCCTTCGTGACGTCAGCGACTGAGTGGCGCGCGCCGGATTGGACTGGAAAGCCACTAGGCTAGGTCTGCTTCCGGCCGCGTACGCAACGTGCAGGTGTGCAAAGGGCGATGGGCCCAGACCCCTGCGCCATAGGATTTAGACCGGCGTGCTGACCTCTCTGTTGTGCCTAGGTAGGGCTGCGACGTGTTGATCTTCCGAGGCCGGTCATGACCCAGGAAAGTGTATCCGTCCAAATGGGATCGAGCGTGTTGGGGTATGTGGTGCACCCCTGCAGGGAAGTTTATCTATTCGAATAGCCGTGTCCCTCGGTAAAAGGACGACCCGGAGTTGTATCTTGACCTTATGACAACTAGAACCGGATACTTAATAAAACACACCCTTCCAAGTGCCAGATACAACCGGTGATCGCTCTCTCACAGGGCGACGAGGGGAGGATCATCGGTTAGGATATTGCTATGCGATGCTACTTGGAGGACTTCAGTCTACTCTCTTCTACATGCTGCAAGACGGAGGCTGCCAGAAGCGTAGTCTTCGAAAGGACTAGCTATCCCCCTCTTATTCCGGCTTTCTGCAGTTCAGTCCACTTATAATAGCCTTATCCCAGTTGATACCAATGCATACATATGTAGTGTAGCTCCTTGCTTGCGAGTACTTTGGATGAGTACTCACGGTTGCTTTCTCCTTCTTTTCCCCTATCCCTTCTACCTGGTTGTCGCAACCAGATGTTGGAGCCTAGGAGCCAGACGCCACCGTCGACGACGACTCCTACTACACCGGAGGAGCCTACTACTACGTGCTGCCCGCTGACGACGACCAGGAGTAGTTTAGGAGGATCCCAGGCAGGAGGCCTGCGCCTCTTTCGATCTGTATCCCAGATTGTGCTAGCCTTCTTAAGGCAAACTTGTTTAACTTATGTCTGTACTCAGATATTGTTGTTTCCGCTGACTCGTCTATGATCGAGCTCTGGTATTCGAGCCTTCGAGGCCCCTGGCTTGTAATATGATGCTTGTATGACTTATTTTATTTGTAGAGTTGTGTTGTGATATCTTCCCGTGAGTCCCTGATCTTGATCGTACACATTTGCGTGTATGATTAGTGTACGATTAAATCGGGGGCGTCACAAGTTGGTATCAGAGCCGACTGCCTGTAGGAATCCCCCTTCCACACTCCTTGGCCGAAGTCGAGTCTAGACATTACAAAACTTTTACTAACATGGCTGTGTGTCTTACGGGCACACGTCGCCATCGGGTGGTATTAGGATCTTTTACTCCTCGATCCTTACTCTGGGACTCTGAGCTCTCTCCTATTCGGTTAAATGATTTTACTAAAAACAAAACTAACTTTAGGTTCCCGAAAGTACTTTCTCCCGGAGAGCCCCTCACCTCAGATGATCGCCTGCTGCACTAGGAGAATCCGAAGATACTCTCTGATGTTCTCTAGAGACTTTATGGCGTCGCTTTTGCAATTCCCCTCCACCGATAAACCCCTATGGATAACCACGTATACTCGCCATTCATACAATGCTTCCCGGTTGGTCTTGTTATTACAAGATACCCCGAAATACTCGTCGTTGTTTCGGTAATCCTTTGGGCCTACTGCCTTGCTGTTCTTTGTCACCTGAATACCCCTACGGATAATTCTCGCACTTATCGAGTATCCGCTCATCCCCCAGTTGTTCATGTGTTTCACAAAAGTCTTTGAAATACTATTCAATCCTCCGAAAATCCTTAGCAGCTTTATTGCTCTGCAAATACTTGTCTACTTCCATTATGGATGCTTCCCATATATCTGGCAATATTCACTAGTATCTTTTGACACCATCATTTTGACCCTATTGATTCAACATGTGTGCGAATGCACACAATCATCAGTTGATCCTTTTATATTATCTTTCCGACTCAGACGTCATTTTAATCATGAGCTAGTTCTCAACCAATCCAATTGCCATCGATTGTACCCCTAAGGCTATTCAACTTATCCATCCCTAATCAGAACATCGTTTCCGATCCCTTGATTTGAAAATCATAATCCTTTGCGTTTGAGCTCTGGATTAGTCAGTTGTTTCTATAATCCAATGCCTTTGCATTGTTACTTCCTCTGGTTGTGTGCCGATGCTCGCACCAGATCCCTTGAGGACCACCAGATCATTGTTGGATTTTATCCGACAGCGTCCTTCATATTCAATAAGTCTGTGAGCCTTTCCTCGGATACATAATACCTTTGGTAAGTTGTATCCTTTGCTTTCTCAAACATGCTCTACTATCGAGCTGGTGTTATTTATTCTTGAAATTTGTGGTATATACTCCTAAGATGCCCTGATGGGTTGAATATATGCCTTCTCTAAACTGTGTGAACTCGAAAGTTTTCACGAGTCATACTCTTCTGGTATTTTGCTAGATAAAATTTCTATACTACAGCTTCATCAAAAGCGAAAAGTAAAATGAAAGGTTATGCATGGAAGAATTGGGAGTCGACCTTGAGCCTTTGCGTTCATGCCCATGGACCCGATGTGAAACTTATCATCGAAGCTTCTTGTAAATGATATTAGTTCCCTTGGTATAAGTTCATCTTATATCTGGGATCCGGCCTTTTACAATCGTGGTTCCGGCCATGTTCTCTTTTAAATACCATTTTCGATGCAAGTGTAAGCACTTGTCTCATGTGGATCAATACCCCAGTCCAACCTCTACTTTGATCCGTCATCGAGTATTACCCCCTCTGGTATCTCGAGATTATCTTGAAACTGCATAACTTCTTATGAGTTCTTCATCAAGTACTACATTCTCACTGATTACAGTTTTCATGGGCTCTGAGTTATTAAACACTCAAAGACACCGATAACTGAACCGAGTCTGCCCTACGGTTCAGCAACTCTTGATAATCTTCTTTAAGTCCGAGTTTGTACTCGATCATGTCATTCCTAGCCTGATCGGCTATATCATTATCGTGCTAAATTTTAACTGTGCTACCTGGTCCTTAATCCCGGAGCACAACTTTCGATGATGAGCTAAGCTTACGTCGATCTTCCTCGTCATATCAGTTCACCTTGAACAACAAGCTTGATTTCAAGTTTGTGCCCTACACATGGTTCCAATAACCTTCCGCTTCATCATTCCTTTGATTTGATGTTGTCACTGATTGATTACATCTTGAAATCTCTCGACCAATGTGCCGTGAAGATCATCAACCTTATGAGGTCTTCCTGGGTACCAATTGAATTCATGATGAGAAATACCATCCTTGCCCCCGATGAATTGTATTATCATCGGCCACTTTATTGCCTTCCCTCCAACACAAACTTATTCGTGTTTTGAGTTATACCTTGAGGTCCTTGCTATACAGCATTTGTTCTTCTTTACCTTGGAATGTTACCACCTTTTATGTCAAGAATGTCTTGGTAATTTTACCACCTCTTGAGAATTCTTGATATAGTAATATCTCTCGCCTTTTGCGTTCATCTCTTGGTCTCCGTATTGTTTCTAACCGGAATACCGACTAATGGTCTGTGTTGTGCAAATTCTAAACTTCTAGCAACCCTATTGCTTGAAGTTATTGGTCTACAGTTTCATTCTAAGTCTATTGATTATTGAATCATCATTCAAACATTGATCGTGCTACCTAGTCCAGATTCCTGGTTGCACCCTTCTATCATTGTTCAGTTGTGTATGTTTCCCTCAAGCATACATCATTATGACATTTGATCCGACAAATGATATTTCCTTGTTCACATAATTGTGGAAATCAATCCTTTGGAAATCGCGATGAATTGTTGCTGAGCCTATCAGCCACCTCCTCATCCTCTCCTTGGTTTACTGATGAACTCTTGTTTCGGAACTCGCTTCCATAGTTTAATCTTACAATGTCATCCCGTCAAATTGTGCTGCACCTTTTCTTCTCAGGCATCCTAAGTCTGAGGTATCGTGCCACCAATCAGATCTGAATCTCGGTCAGATATGATGGTTGGAACTTATTTCCAAGAGTTATAATGTTGGTCTTTATATATGACCCGGTAAGGTTATGTCAGGCCTAGCACACCTGGCTGGAGGACCTATTGTTGTAGTATCCTTTTTAGCAAGTTTAGCCATTCTTCCGTGAGGAAATTGTAAGACTTATTTCACAAGCTATTCCTGATGGATCCTTTGTGTTTCCAAACTCTGACATTTGCTTGAATACCATGTCAATGCTTCTTGAAGCATGTTTGTGGTACTCCGATTTTTCAATAAGAGCATTGAAATCGCAATGCTAAGTTTTCTTTAACCATTATCCAAACACCGTTGTATGGGTACTGTCATGAAATTTCTCCCCCCTTACTTAAAGGGTTTTCTACATTATATCCTGCCACGGATATCATGCTCTGTTTGTCCTTGGGAAGGATATACCCCTGAAATATGTGTTTAAACACATTTTCCTTTCCATTCTTCTGTTAAATCTGATAATCATATTTTCCTTTCCATTGTTCTGTTTAACCTTCTTGAAGTTTATATGATCTAAGAAGTAATACGTCACTGTTTTTATAAGCACCTCGGCGTACAACTCTGTCAGTAAGACCCTGTTACTATTGTTGTTGACATTCCGGTAACCACCGATGAACGAGAACTTTGCCTATTGGTCCACCTTGTTTCAACGAGCAGGAAAATGGTTCTCTTCGTCCCTCGCCCTTGGTACCGATGTTGTTGCCGACATAACCGATAGTCTATCCTCTGACATGCCTTGCTTACATGATCCTGCAAGATGTCATCGCCCTTCCTACTCTTAAACCACATGGTGGGCCCATAACCCCCAGGTCCCAGGATCGAAACCTGACTCTCTTGTACACCCTGTTTCAAGGTTATCCCTTGCACTTGGTTTCGTGTGTAATTCGTGAGCCACCTTCCGAGTGATCTATTCTGGCATCACACACAATACTTGGTCCCATTGCTCTGAAACCTTTCACACTCTATTTCACGCAATGAACGATTGTCTATCCACTTGAAACTTCTTATGGTACCTTCTTACCTTGCTCTCGGTGTTTTTCATTTGTTCAACTCGAGAGATACTCTTATGATCATTCTTGGGATACCCCCGCCCAGATGACTTTCCCTTATACCATTCAATTGTCGTAAAGCTGCCCCGTTACCTATTCGTAAATACGATGGAGTTCCCGAAGAAAAGAGCCGACTTCATCATGAGGACCTGAAACAGAGGAATGAAGAAATCAATATAATGGATCGACCTCTTCGAGAAGAGCAACCAAGACTGAAAAGATTCGCTAGATTCATTATCAAACTTTTCCCCCTTACTCCCCTCTTAAATCTCGGGACGAGATTTCTTGTAGTGGAGGAGAATTGTGACGCCCGGAAAATTAGACTACAGTAATCCTCTGCTAGTGATGCCATGTCACCTCGGTTACTGTGCATAAACTCACGTCAATTCGAAACCCAGTTCAAATTTCAAACTTTAAAACTAAAATGTTCGAGTTGTGCCAGACAATGCAAAGGTAATTATGTTGAAGAAACCACACTTTTATAAAAGTGTAAAATATTCAAAAATGTTTTAAACAGTAGCAAAAACAATTATTTTAATGCCTTTTTCAATAAATAAAATTTTAAACTACTTTGTTTTGTTGCCCAAACTTGTGTGGCAGTAGCTATTTACTAACACTAAATTAGGGACTACTTTTATAGCAATAAAACTAAAATAAAAGAGGAATTAAAATAAAACAGAAACAGTAAAAGAGTAATAAACAAAAACAGAACAAAAGGAAATAAAAACAGAAAAGGGGATACAAAAAAAGGAGACCTAAACCTACTGGGCACCTTGGCCCATTAAACCAAACGGCCCAACCGGCCCAACCCCACTCCCCTTATCCCTGGACCCAAACCCTAACCACTAACCGACGCCCCACTCTTCCCCCACGTCGTTCCCCTCCTCTCCCCCCCCCGATCCAGATCGGATCGGGGCTCGCACACGCGCGCCTCGGAGCCCGACGACCCCGCCGTCTGGATCGACGCCGCCTCGACCTCGTCTCGTCCCCGCCGGCCTGCCTCCCCTCTCCGTCGCGCCTCCCCGACCTCCACCTCGCCCCCCGCTGCCCGAATCCCTACACCCCTCGGTGAGCCCCGCCGCCGCGCTCGTCTCCGTCGCCCCCTGCCGCTCCATCGCCGCGCACCTTGGCCACCGTCCGCGCCCGAACGCGCCCGCACACCGTGCTCACCGCGACCGCGCGCCCGCGCCTCCCTGCTCGCCCGCCGCACCGCTCGCGTGTGCCCCCGCGCATACGCGCCCGAGCCCCGCCTCGCTCTGCCGTGGCGCTGCGCCGCCCGCGCGTCGCCCTCTTCCCCTTCCCCTCTCGCCCATCACCGGATCTGGCCGCGCTTCCGCACGCGCGCCCGCGCCCCTGACCATGTCGCCCGCACGTTGCTCCGCTCGCGCCCACGACTCCATGGCCGCACCCCTAGCCATCGGCCCCGTGCGTCCTCGCCACCGCAGCCTGCCGCTGCCACTTCCCTGCAGCTGCTCGCCGCTCCCGCGCGCGCTCCGGGCGCATCCCGCCCAGCACCCACAGCCGCCAGCCTCTCCCTGCCGGACCGGCCCCCGTCGCGCCCTCTTCAGCTGCTCGCCGCGGCCTCCACCCCCGCACGCGCTGCACCGCTCCGGCCACGCCTCCACGCGCGTGCCCGCGCCCTGCCTGGCCGCACCGTGGCCGCACCATGGCCCCCTTTCCTTCCCCGGCGGCTGCGGGCGCCCGTTGCGGTGGCCGGCGACGCCTCGCCGTCCCCCCCCTGTTGGCTTGGGCGGGCGCTCGTTCGGGTCGGCGCCCGTGCGCCCGCTGCCCGGCACCCGTGCACCCAGCGCCCGCTATGGCCCCAGGGGCCTATGACAGTTGGGCCCCACGGCCCCAGAACGTTTAATAAATAAAAAAATAATTAATTAATTAATTAATTAATTAATTAATTAATTAATTATGATTAAATTAACTAATTAAGATTAACTAACCTAATGTTAATTAACCTAATCAACTACTGTTAATTAGTTAATTAACTAGTATGACAGTGGGGCCCACCCCCTTAATTAATTTTGATTAGTTTAATTAATCTGTTTAATTAAAATGTGTCACTGACCAGTGGGACCCACTGGTCAGGTTGACCAAGTCAACTCTGTTGACTGCTGAGGTCAGCATGACATCATGCTGATGTCATTAATCTGTTTATCGAATTAATTTAAATAATTAATTAAATTCCAGAAATTAATAAAATCTTTAGAAAATCATATCTTTTAATCCGTAACTCGGATTAAAATATTTTCAACATGAAAGTTGCTCAGAACGACGAGACGAACCCGGATACGCAGCCTGTTCGTCCGCCACACCTCCCTAACCTATCGAACTCGCAACTTTCCCCCTCCGGTCCTCTGCCCGAAAACGCAAAACACCGTGGATACTTTCCCGGATGACATCCCCCTTCACCGGTATCACCTACTACCGCATTAGGGCACCTCTAACGCCGTTACTTGTCATGTCATGCATCACTATGCATATGCTTGCTTAAATATTTATTGTTTCTCCCCCCTCTTCTCTCGATAGCTACCGAGACCGACGCCACTGCTACCCTGTACGACTACGGTGTTGACGACCCCTCTCTCTTGCCAGAGCAACCAGGCAAGCCCCCTTTGATCACCAGATATAGCCTAATCTTCTCTATACTGCTTGCATTAGAGTAGTGTAGCATGTTACTGCTTTCCGTTAATCCTATACTGCTACATAGCCTGTCCTTGTTACTACTGTTGTTACCTTACCTGCTATCCTACTGCTTAGTATAGGATGCTAGTTTATCACCAGTGGCCCTACATTCTTGTCCGTCTGCCATGCTATACTATCGGGCCGTGATCACTCGGGAGGTGATCACGGGTATATACTTTATACTTTATACATGATACATGTGGTGACTAAAGACGGGACGGCTCGTAGGAGCACCCCGCGAGTGGATCTTTGAGGCGGAGCGACAGGGCAGGTTCCGACCACCTAGGAGAGAGGTGGGCCTGGCCCTGGTCGGTGTTCGCGGATACTTAACACGCTTAACGAGATCTGGGTATTTGATCTGAGTCTGGCCATTTGGTCTATACGCACTAACCATCTACGTGGGAGCAGTTATGGGTATCCCGGCATCGTGGTATCAGCCGAAGCCTTCGTGACGTCAGCGACTGAGTGGCGCGCGCCGGATTGGACTGGAAAGCCACTAGGCTAGGTCTGCTTCCAGCCGCGTACGCAACGTGCAGGTGTGCAAAGGGCGATGGGCCCAGACCCCTGCGCCATAGGATTTAGACCGGCGTGCTGACCTCTCTGTTGTGCCTAGGTAGGGCTGCGACGTGTTGATCTTCCGAGGCCGGTCATGACCCAGGAAAGTGTGTACGGTCAAATAGGATCGAGCGTGTTGGGGTATGTGGTGCACCCCTGCAGGGAAGTTTATCTATTCGAATAGCCGTGTCCCTCGGTAAAAGGACGACCCGGAGTTGTATCTTGACCTTATGACAACTAGAACCGGATACTTAATAAAACACACCCTTCCAAGTGCCAGATACAACCGGTGATCGCTCTCTCACAGGGCGACGAGGGGAGGATCATCGGTTAGGATATTGCTATGCGATGCTACTTGGAGGACTTCAGTCTACTCTCTTCTACATGCTGCAAGACGGAGGCTGCCAGAAGCGTAGTCTTCGAAAGGACTAGCTATCCCCCTCTTATTCCGGCTTTCTGCAGTTCAGTCCACTTATAATAGCCTTATCCCAGTTGATACCAATGCATACATATGTAGTGTAGCTCCTTGCTTGCGAGTACTTTGGATGAGTACTCACGGTTGCTTTCTCCTTCTTTTCCCCTATCCCTTCTACCTGGTTGTCGCAACCAGATGTTGGAGCCCAGGAGCCAGACGCCACCGTCGACGACAACTCCTACTACACCGGAGGAGCCTACTACTACGTGCTGCCCGCTGACGACGACCAGGAGTAGTTTAGGAGGATCCCAGGCAGGAGGCCTGCGCCTCTTTCGATCTGTATCCCAGATTGTGCTAGCCTTCTTAAGGCAAACTTGTTTAACTTATGTCTGTACTCAGATATTGTTGTTTCCGCTGACTCGTCTATGATCGAGCTCTGGTATTCGAGCCTTCGAGGCCCCTGGCTTGTAATATGATGCTTGTATGACTTATTTTATTTGTAGAGTTGTGTTGTGATATCTTCCCGTGAGTCCCTGATCTTGATCGTACACATTTGCGTGTATGATTAGTGTATGATTAAATCGGGGGCGTCACAAACTCGACCTATCTTGTTTTTATAAATATGATTAGTTCATCATTCCTGATTCAGTTTATTATGAATGAAACATGTTTGCAATGACAATTAGGGATTATAGTTGCTCGTGCCATGCTTAATTAGCTAGGAGTTTATAACGGTTTACCTTGCGTGCCAACATGCTATTAAAATGGTTGTGATGTGGTATGATAGGGTGGTATCCTCCTTTGAACGATTCGAGTGGCTTGACTTGGCACATGTTCACACATGTAGTTGAAACAAAATCAACATAGCCTCCACAATATTTATGTTCATGGTGAATTATATCCTACTCATGCTTGCACTCAACGTTGATTAATTTTAATGCATGTTCATGACTGTTGTCGCTCTCTAGCTGGTCGCTTCCCAATCTCTTTCTAGCCTTCACTTGTACTAAGCAGGAATACTGCTTGTGCATCCACTTCCATAAACCCCAAAAGTTATTCCATATGAGTCCACCATACTTTCCTATATGCGGTATCTACCTGTCGTTCCAAGTAAATTTGTATGTGCCAAACTCTAAACCTTCAAATGAAATTCTATTTTGTATGCTCGAATAGCTCATGTATCAACTAGGGTTATCTATATTTTCCATGCTAGGTGGGTTATTCTCAAGAGGAGTGGACTCCGCTCCTCATTCATGAGAAAATGGTTGGTAACCGGGATGCCCAGTCCCATGCTTAAATTAAAATAATTGCATACAAAACTCCCCCAGGATTGTTGTTAGTTGGAGGCACCCATTGTTTTGGACAAGCCATGGATTGATGTTTGTTGGTGGTGGGGGAGTATAAACTTTACCATTTTGTTTGGGAATCGGCTATAATGTGTGTAGCATGGAAGATATCGAGATCTCTCGGTTGTTATGTTGACAATGAAAGTATACCACTCAAAATATTATTTATCTCTATTTCAAAATCGAGCTCTGGCACCTCTACAAATCCCTTCTTCCCTCTGTGAAGGGCCTATCCATTTACTTTTATGTTGAGTCATCATCCTCTTATTAAAAAGCACCAGTTGGAGAGCATTGCTGTCATTTGCATGCATTACTATTAGTTTACATTGAGTATGACTGGATCTCTTTTATCATGAATTACAATGTTTAGTCAGTTCTTAATCTTCAAAGGTGCTCTGCATTTATGTTTTGCGGTCTCAGAAAGGGCTAGCGAGATACCTTCTTATTATATCATATTATGATTGTTTTGAGAAAGTGTTGTCATCCGAGATTTATTATTATTGCTCGCTAGTTGATTATGCCATTGATATGAGTAAACATGAGACCTAAATGTTATTGTGAATATGGTTAGTTCATAATCTTTGCTAAAAACTTGAATGTTGGCTTTACATATTTACAACAACGAGATCAAATAGAGTTGTAAAAGTTTTTCTTTATCACTTTCAGTTTGTCAACTGAATTGCTTGAGGACAAGCAAAGGTTTAAGCTTGGGGGAGTTGATACATCTCCGTCGTATCTATTTTTCCAAACACTTTTGACCTTGTTTTGGACTCTAACTTGCGTAATTTGAATGGAACTAACCCGGACTGATGTTGTTTTCAGCAGAATTACCATGGTGTTATTTTTGTGCAGAAATAAAAGTTCTCAGAATGACCTGAAACTTCACGGAGAATATTTTTGGAATTTATAAAAAATACTGGCGAAAGAATCAACACCAGGGGCCCACACCCTGGCCACGAGGGTGGGGGCGCGCCCACCCCCCTGGGGTGCGCCCCTGTCTCGTGGCCCTCCTGAGGCTCCACCGACCTCAACTCCAACTCTATATATTCATGTCCGGGGAGAAAAAACCCAGGGACAAGGATTCATCACGTTTTACAATACAGAGCTGCCGCCAAGCCCTAATCTCTCTCGAGAGGGCTGATCTGGAGTCCGTTCGGGGCTCCGGAGAGGTGAATCCGTCGCCATCGTCATCATCAATCTTCCTCCACCACCAATTTCATAATGCTCACCACCGTGCGTGAGTAATTCCATCGTAGGCTTGCTGGAAGGTGATGGGTTGGATGAGAGTTATCATGTAATCGAGTTAGTTTTGTTAGGGTTTGATCCCTAGTATCCATTATGTTCTGAGATTGATGTTACTATGACTTTGCTATGCTTAATGCTTGTCACTAGGGCCCGAGTGCGATGATTTCAGATCTGAATCTATTATGTTTCCATGAATATATGTGAGTTCTTGATCCTATTTTGCAAGTCAATAGTCACCTACTATGTGTTATGATCCGGTAACCCCGAAGTGACAATAATCGGGACCACTCACGGTGATGACTATAGTTTGAGGAGTTCATGTATTCATTAAGTATTAATGCTTTGTTCCGATACTCTATTAAAAGGAGGCCTTAATATCCCTTAGTTTCCGATAGGACCCCGCTGGCACGGGAGGGTAGGACAGAAGATGCCATGCAAGTTCTTTTCCATAAGCACGTATGACTATATTCGGAATACATGCCTACATTACATTGATGAACTGGAGCTAGTTCTGTGTCACCCTCTGTTATAACTGGAGCTAGTTCTGTGTCTACCATGTTTTTACGTCATGAACGGCCCAAAGAATGTCATGCAGGTGCGCCTCCGACCCACCCAGGACGAAAAGCTTATTTTATGTCATAATTTTTTGTCACGGAAGTAGGAGTCCAACACATCTATGATGATAAGTGTTTTTGCCACAATTATCGTCATGGAAGTGTCACTTCCATGACATCATTTTTTTCGTTCAGACCATAATGATGCAGATGTGTCTTTCTTGTAGTGCTTCCTTAGGGCCAACCCGGACCATGGACCCTAACTAGTGTTGTTTTGTTATATCATTAGCACTTAATTAGACAGAAATGGTGGAGTTTTTGCCCAATATTTGATTGAATGGCCCCTCCTACATGGGTTAACCTCTCCTATAATTTTGATCAAGCTCCGCCACTGCCCTTGACAGTCCGTCTTGGACCACTTTTAGGCGGCCTATGATGATCTACAAGGAAAATCAAGAAGGCCTACTATTCAAGACGAGGACTCTGTATCCCCCGAGGACTCCTCTCAACTGACGTAGCCAACTAGGACTCTTGGCCTCCAGTATCTTATATAAATTGAGGTTGGCTAAGTGATAGAGACATCTTACATTATACACATTACAATCTCAGGATAGAATATACATACTTTGTACATAATCTAACGCAATATGCAAAAGCATGATGTAGGGTGTTATCTCCTTGAAGAGCCTGAACCTGGGTAAAAACTCATGTCCTTGTTACCATCCTGCTTAGACGCTTAGCTCGGGACCCCTTAACCCGAGATATGCCAGATTTAGCTCCGTCACAAAGTACACAGGAAAGACTAGTGTTGGTTTGTAGGGTCAGTGTAGATTCTGCCAGGCGTAACACACGGGAATCAGTGGTTGTGGCCGAGGTGTTACACACACAGTAACATGCTTGTGTACAAACATTAAGGAAAGGACTTTTCTTGGTTTCTTTCACATATCTTGTCAGCTCGCCTATTTCAGGGGATATTCCAAAAATGGTTGATTTATTAATCCACTTATTCTGGGAATAAACAAGTGGCAACCATCCTAAAAATTGACTATCTGAGTCGCATTAAGGGTGTGTTTGGTATGAGTCACCAAGTAGAATGGCATGTGTCCGATCGTAATTCGCCCCCCTTCTCGTGTTGGGTACAACTAAAACCCAAACCCACTCGTTACACCTTTGGAAATATTCAATTGAGATCCGTAATGCAGTGGTTCCTCCAAGAGGCAATAACCAAAATACCATTAGTCAAAACCAAAATGCACTAGTAAAAACCAAAGAGCTGCAATAGCTCATTTCAATATGTTCATGCCAAAAACCCACTAGTGGCTAAACTGAGAATAGCATAGTCGAAAAAAGATATATGTGCCCTTACCTCCACACATCATGCTACTCATTCAACAGCAAATTAACATCATTTTACCAACACAATCAACATAAAAGACATCATTTTCAACACAAGTAGGCAACACAATCAACACACATGCAGAGGCAGTGCTAGCTAGGGTTGCACGGGATCAAAGGTCGAGGTCCAAATCCAAGCACAAAGGGAATCCTAGTCAGGAACGCACACGAGCAGTGGAGGTAGGGAAGGATGGCGAGCAAACAGAGCCAGTGGCGGGGAGCTAGGGCGGACTACCATCGCGAGGGGACTAGGGAAGTGTGGCGAGCGGCAGAGTTAGGGCGTCGTCGGCCCGTACACTGGAGGCTACCGTGACGAGAGACCTAAAGGAGGCGACCATAACGGGGACGACCGAGAGGAGCAGGCGCCGGCACGGGCTGGTTTGATGCGTCGCCATGATAGCGCTCTTGGATGAAGGGAATAAAGCTAGTACAATAGAGTAATGGAGATAAAATTTAAAACTAAAAAAGGTAATTTATGATTTCACAAGAATCTGAAAAATATCAAATAATTTTGAACTAACAGGAAACATCTGGCATTCGACGGGAGCGGTATTCTGACAACGAAGCCGAGATTGCAGTGCCATTTTGGCGTTTCGGTTTCTACTAGCGGTATTTTGGCACTCCCGGTTTTGACTAGTGCTATTCTCTCTTCCTCCAAATCGGTGAACGACGGGGAACGCTGCCTGGCGCTCACCCCTCCCCTCTCGCACGAACCCTCTCGCGTCTCCCTCTCTCGCACAAACCCTATCGGTGGCGGCTGCTGCTCCTCCCCCTGGATCCGCGCCCCCGGCTCCTCCTCTCCTTCATCCTCGCCGCCGGCTGCTCCCCCCCCCCCCCCCCCCCCCCCCTTCATCCTCGCCGCCGGCTGCTCCTCTCCTCCCATCCACGCCGCCGGATGCTCCTCTCCCTCGTCTCCTCCTCAATCGGCTGCGCGGCGGCGGTCTTGAAGCTGGGCGGCGAGCGAGGGGCTACTCCGGCGGCGGCCCTGAAGGTGAGAACGTCCCCTCCTCCCCCCTTGTATCTCGCGGCTTGCCCCTCTCTAGATCTTGGAACTTGTCTCATCTGCCTTACCCAGACGAGAGGGAGATGGAGAGGATATTGAGACGACACTCGTGGCGTTTGTTTGATTCGAGTTCCTTGCTCTATGCTGTTCAAACTAGTGGGCGATTTTCCTATTTTATACTCAAAGTGCTGTTTTCCAATATATCTTTGCAATATATTCTGCTGTCACAACTCACAAGTCATTGGTAGAAATATTTTTGATATCATGCATGAATTGTAGATGGTCAAGAAGATGAACAAAAGAAAAATGATGATTAGGGGAGCCACTGTTTTTGTTGCACTTGCTGCAATGGCAGTCATTGTCCGGGCTATAATAAGGAAGAGGAGACCATGTATTACCTATGGCCCAATGAATGAAAGAGATCGTGGATCAGATTTGATTATCTAAACCAAAAAATATGGCAATGTGATGTGATGTGGTAAAACATGTTAATGTTCGAAAGAAATGTGTTATTTCGGTTGTGTGACATATTGCGGGATCACAAGTTGCTAGAAAACAGCCCACATGCCAGCGGGGAGTAACAATGGACGTTTTTTCTTTTTGCATACTATTGGGCATAACCATTGGAATAGGGTTCTTGCAACAATTTTTTGTAGATCATAACATAAAGCAGTTGATGCTATCACCAAAACAGTTGATTCAGTTCACTGCCCAACAAGGAAGTCCATGAAACTAAATCAATCAACCTATAACGAGAAGTATGATAGCAGAGGTAAAAAACCCGTTACTCTACGAAACATACAATATAACTGCTGCCACAGTTCACAATCTAAAGAATAAAAAGCGCTTACATTTTTTAATATCAAAAAATTATATGCGCAGAAGTTGGTGATTTGCTCTGATCTTTGAGGCATATAAAATTTTAATACTAGCGCACACAAGCCAATTAAGATCTAGCAACAAAAAATCTCAAGCATAAGGTTCTTTGAGGAGAAGGCTCACACTCAAGCCAATTAAGATCATCTGAACAAAAGAAAGGTATAGCAAAAGTACTCCATAGCAAGTCAATCATTCTAGCGGCAAAATCATGAGTGCTAATCATTATCTGCTCTGGAAGGCTAAGAAAGATGAAATTATTACCTACTAACCCAACAAACCACTACAACAACGCCACTCCAATATCACAACAGCAATGAATATTCACACAAAAATGTGCCAAAAACAGAACAAGTAGAACTCAAAATGATTCCCAAAACTCCAGTTCTAGTAACTCAAAAAAATACCAAATTTCCCATCATATTAACAAAATCCAGCCAGCACACTGCACGACCTAGACAAAAAAGGGCACAATGAAGAGATTATTACCGCTGTTCCGGCGATACGCATTTGAACAGCGCCTTAAAACCTCCCCACCTCCACCACTAGCACTTCCTCTGCCCACTACCTTAGTTGTCGACGAAATCAGAATCTTTCCAAAATCCACCTTTGCTGGCAGTAGAATCTCCACACCATCCATCCACCGCCCTGAAATGCGCCCTTTAAACACCTCTAGAAACAAACAACTCGCCGCAAAAACTACCCCAAATTGATGCCGATTCTGGCCACACCAGTGCCGAATCGGAGCGCGGTACGCGCCTGGGGCACACATTCGTTAGAGATCGGGGGGCGGGGGGGGGGGGGGGGGGGGGGGGGGGGGGGTTCGGCGCTCGCAAGGTGAAGAGGCGGCCGCACGGTGGGTAGGGGAGGGGGACGTCTAGGGCATAGGTCTGGGTGAGGAAGGGAAAGGGGAGGTAGAATCAACTGCCTTATTTGGTGATAGCATCAACTGCTTTATGTTATGATAGCTGATAAGCTTACTGCTATTTCTTGATGATTGTGTTCTTTGGTATTCTCGTGTTGGGCTGTTGGCAACAATTTAGCTTTAAAGGAAGCCTTTTTTGGTTTTTGTTTTATAACAGTACTGTTTTTTAATGCTTCAAAATTGGATATCAGAAGGTTAACTTGAAAAATGGCGACACCTTGTGCTGTGAGGTCTGTTAGCTTTGTAGATGCCTTCAGAACTTAGTACAGACACTTGATGCCAGCAAATTCTATTGTTTTACGGAAATGATATTTGGATTTCGATGATGAGGGGATTGAAGTCACACCTCATGATTGACTGTGGCATCACAACGAGGATATGATCTGTTAATTTGAGGGTGCCACTTTGTCAAAGATAAGCTTCCCTTGCCATTTGGGAAGTGTAGTATATATGTGAAGGCCCCTGACAAAGAATACATTTACAGAACTAGTTGTTATGTTACTCTCTACTTGGTTTTATTTGTACATTATTGTTGCATAAAGATAATAGACATGAGATGTGTATATCACTATGTTTTTAAAGAGACATTTCATCACATGACAATGATGATGCTTTTTGCACCATCAATAATTCGGGCATTGTCTTATGCTTGGTCAAGGTTGCATGCCACGTGCTAACCCCACTCTAGGCCCCTCTGTTCCATGAGCATGGACAGCTTGCCTGGGACGCCATGCGCAAGAGGTGGTGTGGAGAAATATGGGAGTTTGAGACTCTGAAGGGTGCTGTAATGCTCTGCCCAAGTTGTGGCAGAATCACTCGTGTAAGCAACTGTCTTTTCCCTCTACGTGATGGCAACTTGTTGCTCACAAACAGCAAAAACAGAGGCATCGGAGGATATCATCCAAGGATGACAATGTGTTGATGTTCATGTGGCATGGGTGCCTGTGGAGCAAGAAGACCGTCGACGCCACTTTTGGGTGCTCGATGTCCCCAAAGCGAGTAGAAACTGACCTTTGGAACTGTGAGGACTTGATTGCACGCGGAGGCGGTCCACCTTGTTTGATTGAGGAGCTGCACACAGGGGTTTCTGACAGTTGCGTAGCCAGGGCTAGGCAACGCCCCGGGCCAACCCTTCAAAGTACACTAGGTACAGCAGCCTGACAGTAGCTACAATGCCTATAATCGCTACAGTGAATGACTGGGTTGGGGAGGCGCAGAATCGTGAAAGGTGCAACCCCGTCCTTAGAACAGGAGGTGCTGCAACTAAGTGCCTGTAGATGCTTATTGATAGAGGGAGGCGCCCTTGTCTGGGTGACCTCTTCTTGAAAATTGAGTTCTTTTAAATGCAACTGTGCTTATTTACTTGTGCTGCAATGGATGTTTTCGTTCTTCTGCTGATTTTAGGGAGTTGTTAAGTACTTACAGGTTTGTGATCCGTATAATCTTAAACATGTAAAAGTTTCATTTGATTGAGTAGAGCATATTTTACTTGGCCGTGTACTGGAATGCAGCAATCACACCAGTTTTTGCCTTGTCTTTGGCAATTTTTTTTGTTCCTTTTTACCCTGTAGACTGTTTCAGGTTTCATGACTGTGAAACTTGATACTACTATTTTCCATATGGGATGTGGAAATTACTCAAATTAGGCTGTTTTATTTCTTGTAAGTGTTGATCAGTTGGTTGAAGAAAGTGATACATGAACTTAAAAATCTGGCGTTTACTTTTGTTTTAACTTTTTGATTTTGTTTCCCCTTTTCTGATTTGAACTTTCTCGCTTCTGCCCAATGGCAGATGTAACAGTCCTGCCGATCTACCATGGGTTTTATTGTGCGTATTTTTATTTATGTGAAGCTTTGTATTAGTGATGGTAATATGCTCTCACTTGTTCAGTGCTTATACCCGTGAGACAAATATGCTGAATCTCGTTGGAAGGGCTTTAAGATACTAGATGCAAAAGCACCATCAGCATGTGCCCATGTGTCCATGAAACCACAGCTTGCAAAACATATACATACTTGTTAGTTTCCATAGATGTGTGACTCTCCTTGTCTCTTTGGGGCCTGAATGTTGCATTGAAGTTTCCCTCTTTCACGGCGAAATAAATGGTGTCTTGTAACCTTAGTATTTATTGATATCCTTCCTTTCTAGTGTCATGGAATTTGCTTTTTCCCAGTTGTTTCCGGTATTATATGCAAATTATTTTTGCCATGTGTTTCATCTACCAAAAGGTTTTGTCTTTAATGTGTTTCACTTTTGATGACTAATTTACTAATCCATCGAACTTGTGTATGGGCAGATCAGCAGATGTGAAGCAGCACCACCAGAACACAGAAAGCAGTTCATCTTATAAAACGTAAAAGGACTTCTTTGGAGGTTTCTATGCAGAGATCTCTCGCTGTTGGCATTAAGTCTGAGAACAATGGCAAGCGGGATTACACTGGAACTGGTACTGTTCCATCCTTGCATAAGCAAGATAGCAAGATACTGACCAAAAAGACCATAAAGTTGTTGGATGCACCACCTTGTCCAAAAAGGCCAAAGCTAGAGCCAACTCAAACCACTAGAGGTGCTGAAGCTAAGGGCCATGAATCGCTGCCACATAAGATTGTTCCTGAAATGGTACGATGCACAGCATCTGGTAAGTTATGAAGTCTCATTTCTTCATCTATGGGTGTCTAATTTTACATAACAGAACTACTCACCAAATGACTCTGCATATGTTAATGGATTCATTATGGACCTTCCCGTCAGAGCTTCATATCTTATCTTTTGGCTAAATGTTACCATCATTTGAATCAATACCATGCTTCCATTGCACTTATTTCTCTATTACAGTTTTTATGTTCTTCGGACCTCTGTAGTCTATACATGACCGCAAAGTAGTTTTCTTAGAACACGCAGGAGAGCTGCATATCATTTCACTAAGATGAAGGAAAGGTACAGAGGAGAGCTGTGTATCATTTCGTTAAGATGATATACATGAGAGTTGGGGTAGTGCTGATTGAAGAGAAGCTTGTCCAACATCGCCTGGGATTGTTTGGGCATATGCAACACAGGCCTCCAGAAGCGGCATTGCATAGCGGACGGTTAAAGCGTGATAATGTCGAGAGGTCGGAGTAGACCAAACTTGACACCGGAGGAGTCTGTAAAGAGAGACCTGAAGGACTGGAATATCACCAAATAACTAGCTGCAGAGGTGTGTGGAACTTGGTTTCAAGATCTTTTGGGTTTCAAAGCCTACCCCAACCTCTTTGGGACTGAAAGGCTTTGTTGTTGTTGTTGTTGAAGGAAAGGTACAGAGTAGCGGGAATAAGGACCCTCACCCTAACGACCAGCTGACTGCAGAGTCAGGGATAGCCCCATAACGACCAACTGACCGCAAAGTAGTAATTTTAGTGGTCTTCCTATTCACGTTATATTAGCAGGTATATATAAACCTGAAAGCTGACCCTTAAATTTCAGTTTTTGACTGAGCAAAAAAATAAAGAATAAAAAGGAACGTGTTACACAAATGACTTCTGGAATGATACTTGTGCTGTAATGGATGTTTTCATTCTTCCTATTCACGTTATATTAGCAGGTATATATAAACCTGAAAGCTGACCCTTAAATTTCAGTTTTTGACTGAGCAAAAAAATAAAGAATAAAAAGGAACATGTTACACAAATGACTTCTGGAATGATACTTGTGCTGTAATGGATGTTTTCATTCTTCTGCTAATTTTTGGGAGTTGTTTAAGTACTTACAGGTTTGTAATCCACATAATCTAAACATGTAAAAGTTTCATCTGCCCGAGTAGAGCATATTTTACTTGGCTGTGTACTGGAATGCAGCAATTACACCAGTTTTTGCCTCCTGGAAATTTACAATGTGTACTGTAAGTACTTAAACAACTACCAGAAATTCAGTTTTTTAAGTTCATTCCACATCAAATAAATAGAAATATGGACCAGTAAGTGGCTAATTTATCCTATTATTAATTCAGAAATTTGACTGTTATGTTCTCATGGTCCAAAAAGCTATTGTTTGGTGCATATTTCAGTATTCAACGTGTTAATGTTGTGTCTTCTTCTGGAATGACTAGTGTGTATTAGGGCGAGTTGGCACAAGAGCTCTTGAATTGCCCCTCATAATTTGAAATTTGTTAGTACAAATGCGGGATTTTCTTGGTTTAGTCTTTCCCCATGATAAATATTGTCAGCAGTGGTTATTTCTCAGCCTTTTACAGTTCCTGATTCAGGTAATAATACCTTTTAATCTGCCATGGAACCAAAAAAATGATTGCAGTTCTATTGGATCAGCATATAGTATACAACAACAATTGCACTTGCAGCACTGCAGAGAGAAAACTTAAGCAAACAGGCAATACTGCACCTCCGTAACTGGGCATGTGTGCACCAATGCAAGATTTGAAGCGCGGAGCCATGATCGTATTTTGAAATTTAGAAGTTATGATGATGGAGACTGGGAGGAGGGGTAGCCGTAGTACAGTGATTGTGGAGATGCGGTACCACGAGCGCGCGCCCCCTGTTGGTTATCTAGTTACACCTATGTTTAATTAACCTGACTAGTCCACAGGCTCACTGTAAAAAAACTAGTCCACGGATTGGTAACCCTTTAGTTCTCTTACAATGGTTGATTACTATGTCGGTGTCCTCCAAAGGGTGGCCTGATTTGGTGGACCGGTGCGTCCAGCGTAACCATTTTAATTATGTTAGATTTTTGCCGCTGTTTTACTAGGTAGGCGGGGCATCAGTGCTTGCACTGGTAACGCTTTTAGTTCTGCTACCATTTCTGGAGTATGTTTTACTATTACTAGTACTAGTAGGGGGGAGGAAAGTTGATTTTTTAGCTGAGCAGCGCTCGCGACCTGGCTGGAGCGCAGGATTAGCATTTTACGCTCACGCTTGCTTTAGCGCTGCCGTATACATATACATGCGATTAATGTTTTTTCTCTGTTTGATGATTCATTATCGATAACAAGTTGCTGTACAATGTGCCATTCTCTGCTTTCGTACGACATCTCATATAGCTCTACCTTGTGCGCGCAGTCATTTGTTTGCTCTAGTTAGTGTCAATGCTTCTATCTAGTTTGATATTCTGACAGCAATTGCTTTTGCCCTTACCTTAATGTTATACAGAAAAATCTGGGTTGCTAAAGCAGAGGCGCATTTCTGATGCGAAGAGAATTGACAAGAAGAATGCTAGGTCTGGTGTCAGATCTAAATATGATTGTTTCACATTAAAGTCTGGTTTAGGAAATCATGATTCCAGTTTCGTGGGAAATGGCATGCTTGGTATGTATTAACTGGTTGCAACTATGATTTTGTTTATCGATGTGTTATACTAGTTATTATCCTTCTCATGCCTTCTTATCATAGTGCAAACTTTCTCACTTACATTACAAAGTTCCACATTTAGACATACTAAGTCATTCTATATGCATGTTAGCTCTTGATTTGTCAGCATATGGCCTGTACATGATGCACTCGCTATGTTTGGTATGCTTGAGAAATATAGATCTGTTAGTTCATTTGACCTTTCATGAGCCTGTCCCTGGATAAAGAACATGATATGCCAGACCGTGGATGTAGATTTATAAGTTAGTTATTATTCTATGGCGTTCACATCCATAACTGATTTTCTCAGTAAATTGATCCTAGATAATGTGGGCAATGAGATCTAGTTGTATAGATCCTTTTAATTTTGTTACTTGTTTAGTTCTGAGATTTCTGTTTTGTTTCATTGTCGATTGTTTTAGAAACTTCATTTTTAACCTGCAAAGGGCAATTCTTGGTCTTCTCACATTTTAATCATATGATCTAAATAAAATAAAATCTCATTGACATGGAGTTGCTTTTCCTTTTAAGCACCCACTTTTTGTTTTGGTTTCATCTTCCCTCTATTACTTGTTAAAATGATATCCCCTCAGTTCTAATAGAGATGATATTCGACTTTGCAATGGTGTCTGAATGCATCTTTGGCCATCACGGTATTATGAATATCTAAGTATGAGATTGTACAAAATTATATTGTGGAATGTTTTTTCATGACAAACCTATGGCGTTATTTTTATTTCCACTTAACCAACCTAAATAATTTTTAATAGTTAGTTTACAAAGATATAGAAGTTTGACTGTATGCTTTGTAGAATGCGTCATCTATTTTAGAACAGATGTAGTGCCGAGTTTCGTTATGGCTGAACACAACTCATTCATGATGCAAATTAGTGTTTGCTCACACAAATATAAACACTACTGGGATGAATGCTAGAATCTTTTACATATTGGTGTTTTAATTTCTTTTTTTCCTTTCTTGAATTTCTTGGTTTTTATACCGTATTTGTCTATTTATTTGATGACCGTTATTTATTAAACATGTTCCAACTTGCCTTTCTGTTTCTAGTTTCATTTTAGTGTCAGTTGTTCCATTTTTGTTGCTTTGCATCTCTCTAATTGTAATACCAATATGAAAAACAATTTTTTTATCGGATATGAAAAACAATACTAATGGCACATCTGACCTTTTTTTGTTCGTTCTTCAGTGGTACATGATTTTCTTACTTCAATATGTAGGATTCTGCAATCTGCATTATCATTTATTATAATTCATGGCCGCCAGTGACTTTTGCATCATTAGGCCTTTTCAATTCATCTGATATGACTAGTATAGTATTTTACTATGTGGGTGGTTCTTCAGTGTACATCTTTTTACTTAAAAAGTACGCCGTATGCATCCACAAAAAATCTCATTGTTCAATTTCAACATATATTTATGAATACTCTAGGATGACTAATATGGTATTGTAATGGAGAAAACACGCTATTGATTAATTTTTAGGCCTCTTATCATTGATCACGTATTCTTGCATGTCACCTTACAGTGTTTATCTGTTCATTCAGGGGCACATGGCCTTAAATCTGATATCCGTGACATCACGAATCACATTGAGAACCTGACATTGAGCGAACTTCTCGATGGCACTTACAAATATTCCAGCTTAGGAAGAGAAAAAGGAAAGAAGGTATTGCACACAAAAGATGAACTCCTAGTCTCTGTCAGAAAAGCTTTTTTTATGCTATCTGACATGGACAGTAGCCCTGGAAAAGATGGTAATTTGACTCCTAGTCCTAGGCTGCATTCAGCAACCACCTCAAGCTCTGATATCAAAGATCAGTGTAGTGACAGACCGTCCTCTTTGATTAAGGTAAGTGGAATCAATTGTGTTTAAATCATTAACATGTCTTGAAGCACCTCACAATACCATTTATGCTTATTGTAATACTACTGCTACCCAGGATCCTTTACAAACTGAGGTCTGCAATGTTTGCCCAAAGGACATCCTAAGCCGTTTAACACTTCCCCAAGGACATGATCTTGATTCTCTTTTATCAGCTGGAAGCGAGAGCTCAGCTACAGGGCCTTCCATGACAACTCATGGAGCTAGTTTGCCACCATTTACTTGGTCACACTCACAAGCTGGGGTTTACCGACCGAGCGTTGACTCTGGTAAACATGGGTCAAGTAGGAGTAACTCCCATTGGCAGTGGTTGAGAGTTGGATCATATCCAACTGCTCAGGGTTACGAAGATTTACCTGTCCATCAAATTGATGATCTTCTTCAGGAAATGGATATGGCAAAGTCATCTATCATTGATTCATGTAGCAGACAATCTAATTTATGCTGCACGGAATCAACTTCTGGATCCCTCGGACAAACTATTTACTCAAGAAAAACTGAAAGCGAGCATGGTCCGCAGCAACTGCATCCACTAGACCATGTGGGCTCCTCAGATAGCTTCCAGAGGAATGACAGTGAACGTTCTCTTCTGAAAGCACGTCAAGGTATGACACAGTTTATTAGGGAACTCATGCTATATCACTTCTTGGTATAACCTAAAATAATGCAATGAATGATATGTAGTATAAAGCCCCTTTGCATTCTGTGTCATTAGATCTAGCTATCTGCCGGTTTTTTAGTGAACCGTGATTACTATTTCATTTGGGTTGCATATTTTGTATTATCCATTTTTAATTCTTAAAATTTGCTGATTTGCTGATATGAGCTCCATGATCAGCATCACGGAAGATATTGTGCGCAGCTGAGACCCTATGTGATATGAGAAGAAGCACGGAAGGGTGGAGTCCCCAAGTATATAGCAATGGGACAATAAATTTGCCAAAGTCACCTCCTGATAAGGTGAAAGCCCGTAAGCCGTCATCACCGTTTGGTACAGCTGAGAGCTCCTCGGGCTCTCGGAATAGTGATCCAGCTCGCAGCGGAAACCATTCTACTAAGAAAGTGGTCGATAGGAAGAACGATTCTGCTGCGTGCATGAGCAATCCAGGGAAAGGGCTTATTAGGTGGCCTGTTCCTATTGAAGATGCTGTATCTCCTGTCAAACCCGAGAAGGGCCTTATGCTTGATATGAGACAAAACCACAGCAATGCCGCAAGGCATCCGATTCATGTATCGTCTCAGGCACGGCTTGAGAAGGAATACGAGAACCAGCAGAAACTGAGGAAAGCAACATTGGCCTCGTCTCTAGGATCGGGAGACTGGAATAAGGAGAGGAACAGGAGATTGTGAATTGTACATTATTCATGTTTGACATCATAGAGGCGATATATTTGTCTGGGGATTGGCGTAAACCAGGCAACTGTTTCATAAGAGGTAACAACATGACATTGGGAGATGCGTTCATTCAGGTGGCGGATGTATTTATTGGGCATTTGTTGGTGGAATTGGTGTAACAAGTGTAGCCTGTCTTCTTTTTACTATTTGCCATCTTATCGCATGTCTCTCACTGTCTTGGTATCTTCTGTTGTTTGCTGGTAATTTAGATTTAGTTATGTCAGCGGGAGCTGTGGCCTGCGCACGTGCTCCCGCTTTCTCTCCCTTTGATCCTTTTTTACTTTGCATATAAGATTTGTTTGAAGTCAAACTTTGTAAAATTTGACCAACTATATAGAAAACAGATTAACATTCACAATATGAAATCAAGTTTTTCATATAAATATGGTAAAACTTTATGAAGTGTGACTTCAGACAAATCTTATAATCTTATATGTAGAGTAAAAAAGATCGGACGGAGTATTATGTGATCTGTGCGTAAGATTCTTCCCACCCCTATGCATTTAAACGGGCTGGCTCACCAGAACTGGTTTCGTGACCCCTCGCTGGAAACAGATGCCGGCGAAGTCGCACAACCCACCGGTCATGTTGCACTTGTGAAGCTGGACTAGCTTTGCTTTGCTCCTACCTGTCGGCACTTCAAGCTGAACTAGCCTTGCTCTGCTCGGGCGACCTTCCCGCCTTTGGCTGCTTTGGATGGTGTCATTTCCCTTTGTTGGTGGCGGACGCACGCTTGGGCTCTGGTGGTTGCAGTCCAACCCATCATTGGCCGTGGCCACCCCGAGCATGCTCGCCCCCTGGCCTTCATCGAGCTCCACCTCATTGATCGAGGATGCTCGAGGTCAGTTGTTGGAGTCCAACCCTTCATTGGCCACGGCCATCCCGAGCTCCACCGACCCCGAGCATGCTTGACCCCTGCCTCCATCGAGCCTGACCTCACCGGCCACGGACGCCTCGAGCTCCACTGACCTCGAGCATCCTTGGCCGCTGGCTCCCCTTCCCGAGGACAGTCCTCGGCTACAAACCATCTCGGTGAACTCCTCCTACATAATTAGCATTGATACAAATTGATTGCTTGCGATGGTGCCGGCCATCGAGCCGGTTTTTTTGTCAAAAAGGCCATCTGCGCAGTGTAATTGATAGAAAATACCACTTCTGAATCAAATTGCCAGAAAAGACCATCTGGTTTGTGGCGGCCGTGACGCCTGCCGCCACGCGCGGAGGCGGCAGCCCTTGCCGCCACAGGCCCAGCCGGCAGCTGGCCTGTCACAGGAATCGTTGGGATCGGCTAGAACACAATGGAACGGGAACTGCGATGGACTGCTGGCCGGCGGGCCATGCCGCCACGCCCAGAGGCGGCAGGTACTGCAGCAGCATGGCTGATGTCCCAGGTTGGTTAGGGCCAGTTCTTTTGCTAGCTTTTAGAATAAGCTGAAATAAGTTACCCCTACCCAGCTTATTCTAGAAGCCCAATCAAAATTATTTTTTTAAAAGCCTAATAGTTAAGAATTGACTAATAAACTTTTAAAAGAAAAAAATCGATTCGGTTTCTAGAATAAGCTGAATAAAGGGCAGCTTATTTTAGAAGCCAAAAAAACCAGCAAAAGAACTGGTGCTTAATCAGGACGTATAGCAAGCACATGCATGCATGCATGGCAGTGCAGGCCCAAAAGCTACAGCGATCGATCCAACTAATGATTATAATACACGGGTGGATGGTTCAGCTAAGCAAAGCTGCACTGCACTGCACGTACCTCTTCCTTGCGCATGCACTTCGGTCAGGCGGCGAGGCGTGATCAGCTCAGCGCAGCGATACTCGGCCCGTGCTCCAGCCGAACTCGCGGCCGCAGCAGCACTGCCGCCTCCTGGTGTGGCGGCGGGGCCCACCACTGATCCCGTTCGGTCTCGTTCTGGCCGCTCCCGAGGATTCCATGTGACAGGCCACTTGCCGCCTGGGAGTAACTTTTTTTTTTGCGGGAAATTACTTGTATTACTCACGTAGCCGAGCTACTAGCAGAATTACACAGTTTTGACGACCTCATCAGGTCCAGATCCGAGCCACACCATGGTACGACCCATAGTTCTACCAAAAGATGCCAACAAATGGCTTACAGTGTTTTGACTACGATAAATGTGAGTAATACAAGAATTTCGTTGATCCATGAGTATTTTGATTTCATGAACCATGAAACTGTTCGCAGATCTATCCATTTCTCCTTTCTTCAACAGATTGATAGCCTCCAAGCAATCAGACTCAATGTCTATAGGTAGCTCGCTCCATTGTAAAGCAAGTGATAGACCCTCTCTGATGGCTGCAAGTTCAGACTCTAAAGCATTGAGGCAATGATACAGATGACGACAAGCACTGATGACTATATTACCGTTGTGATCACGCAAGATCATGCCGCTGCCAGCAGTACCGTCCACTGAAACAAAGGAGCCATCTGTATTGAGTTTTAATCGTCCTTCTTCAGGTCTCAGCCACACAGCTGGTGGAATTACCAGTTCAGACGTAGCCGCAGGTGCAACAGGAAAAGAACAATCTAGCATAGCAGATTTCCCCTTCAAGGGGTCTTTCTCTGGCTCTTTGGCGATTGTCAAAATGGACTGAACATAGCTTCTAAGAAAGCGTACAGAAACATGAACTGGCGGTGCCTGGGAGTAACTAGGTGGTCTTTTTTGGCAATTCGATCCCGAGGCGATCTTTTCTGTCAATTGTACTGGACATGTGGTCTTTTTAGACAAAAATTTGATGCAACATTTGGTTGCTCGCGCTTTGCCGTCTTCTTTTTCATGGAATACAAATGAGTGTCAACATTTTGACAAAAATGTTTATTTATTTCCATTTCGTTGAATTTCTGGCACTCATTTTATTTACAAGATCTTCCAAATCGTTTTATGAACTTTATTGTTTGTTTAATCAATTACATGGTTAATTACATGTACAATCAATAATTTTTTAGTTACAAGATGGCAAATATTAAAAAAAAGTTATAAGATGGCAAGAGAGACCCCCATCTTCGAAGCGGACACGGACTAATGATGAGTCGGTGCCTTCCCATCAGGAAGATCCCTGAAACGCATCATTGCTGATGATGTTGACGAGTAAGCCGGTGAAAATTGCGACACGGATTTTGAAGAAGAGACTGTTAGAATAAATTTGAGGCACTCTGTCGATTATCTAAGGATCAAGCAATCATATGAATACGACACCGAGATTTGTTAACAAGGTTCATCGATATGGCTACATTCCGGGGCCTGACTATGGACGCTCTTCCCCATGACACCGCTACAATACTGCATCTGGTCGTCCTGGACATCGGCACATGCCGCCGGCTTCCCCGGTGTTCCGGTGCTATTATTTGGCATAGATTGTATCGTGTGTCTAGCCCCGCTATATATAAAAGGCCTAGGATACAAGTGTCCTACTTGGACATGACTCCATATCCTATCTAAACACAATACAACTACAAGTCCAACTGTGACCTACCTTGTACAAAATATTCGACACAACTCTAACAAACTCCACCTTGACGAATATTCTTCACCACCTTGAATTCGTCCATGTGTCAAACTTCCATGTACATTGGACTTGAACTTATCCATGAGAACCACTGCTACTTCAAAGACTCCATGTGACTCCACCTGCAACTTGTAGTCTCTTCTTTTTGAAGGAAATATGCCCTTGAGGCAATAATAAAGTTATTATTTATTTCCTTATACCATGATAAATATTTATTATTCATGCTAGAATTGTATTAATCGGAAACATGATACATGTGTGAATACATAGACAAACAGAATGTCACTAGGATGCCTCTACCTGACTAGCTCGTTGATCAAAGATGGTTATGTTTCCTGACCATAGACAAAGAGTTGTCATTTGATTAACGGGGTCACATCATTAGGAGAATGATGTGATTGACTTGACCCATTTCGTTAGCTTAACACTTGATCGTTTAGTTTGTTGCTATTGCTTTCTTCATGACTTATACATGTTCCTATGACTATGAGATTATGCAACTCCCGTTTACCGGAGGAACACTGTCGGCATTCTGGGAATGGGGGTCCCCAGACTTGCCTGCCTGCGGCCCACGGCGTGGCCAAGCAGCAGACCGTACGACCCATCTTCATCAACAAAGCATCCAAGACCCTCGCGAGGGTCCAAGCCTCGCGAGGCGTACAACGCAAGACCTCCTCTGGAGTTGCCGAGCCAGGCAGGCTCACGAGGAGCGGAGATATCATGGTGAGGCGAACCTCACGAGGCTCTCGTGACGTGAGCCATGACGATCGACACCAGGCGGGCGCCAGCGCGCGCAGCGTCCTTATTTCCTCTTTGGTGCAAGGGAGGCAAGCGCAGCCGCAGAGTATCGAGGCCTCAGGCAAAAGTTGCCATTTCGGTGCAACAAGACCAAGACCATGGACTGCAAGACGGAGATCATCGTGGAGCCCGAGACGGCGTCACCACCAGAGCTTTGCGCAGGCGAAGACTACTTTTGTCAGGATAGCTTGTACTAGCTGTCCCCCTTCGAATTAGCCTGCCATTGTTGACCCCCTTCCCGCTCAATATTTGGGAAGAGGATCAGGGCCTCTATAAGTAGGGCTAGCCACCACCATAGAAGGGGGGTGAGGAGAGGGGAGAAGATCGAACCCTCACGCCACAAGTTCATACGCACAAGAACACCTCAACCTCAGGAGGCTGTTCTTCCCCTGTAATTGTTCATCATCAGCCCAAGAGGCAATCCACCACCACCACACTGGAGTAGGGTATTACACCACAACGGTGGCCCGAACCAGTATAAACCCCGTGCCTTTCTGTGTTGTGAGTTCGTCGAGTTCGTCCGCAAGATCTTAGCGAGCTAGAGCGTAGATCGGTATGAGGGAAGATTTCGCGCGCACCCCAGTGTTCGAACCTTAAGGGTTTGCCAGAACCCACATCCGACAAACACTTTGTGTGCTACCAAACGTCATAACGTAACTGGGTGATTATAAAGGTGCTCTACAGGTGTCTCTGAAGGTACTTGTTGGGTTGGCGTATTTCGAGATTAGGATTTGTCACTCCGTGCACTATGCGGTGCCGGCGCGCCATGCGGTCGCGGCACTGCTGGGTGGCTCTCAAGCACCACCTTCAGATCGCCACGTCAAACCTTTCTTCCGTCAGATTGGGGCAGCCACCAGGCGCCCGGGGGCTCCACCGGGTTGGGCCGCGCCGGAGGCCGACCTCACCTTCGGCTCGGAAGACCACCCCGACTCCACCGCCGGCTCCGAGGTGCTCCCGATGCTCTGCACGCCCACCATCTGCAATGTGGCCGTTACCAAGACCCTCATCGACGGCGACGCCGGCCTCAACTTGCTCTCTGTAGAAGCCTTCAGCTTTCTTCATGTGCCGCTCGAGCGGCTCGGCCTCAGTAAGCCCTTCGTGGGCGTGGGTGGTGGAGCTGCCGACTCTCTGGGGCAGATCCGCCTCCGTGTCACCTTTGGCACGCGAGACAACTACGCACCGATCTGGTGGACTTTGACATCGCCCGCATTGGTCTCCCGTACAACGCCATCCTCGGGTACCCGGCTCTCGCTCAGTTCATGGCGGCGACTCACCCGGCCTACAACCTCATGAAGATGCCAGGGAGCAAGGGCGTCCTCACCATCAAGGGGGACACTAAGGAGGCCGTGACGGCGCTCAGGCTTGCCTTCAAGACCGCGGCTGCGGCACAGCCATCCGGCGCCGCTGTGCCCGAGGCCAAGGAGACCGCACCCACCAAGAAGAAGCAGCTGTTCACCCAAGACAAGGCGGAGACCAAGCAGGTGCCGGTCGACGAGGACGGGTCTTCAGGAGCCACCTTCACCATAGGAACCGGCCTTGACCCGGGACAAGAAGAAGCTTTGGTGAGGTTTTTGCGCGCGAACAAGGAGATATTTACGTGGGAGCCCAATCAGCTGGTAGGGGTTCCGAGAGAGGTAATCCGGCATCATCTAAGGGTGTGCCCCAACGTACGCCCCGTGAAGCAGCGAGCAAGACGGCAGTCCACTGAGAAGCAGGCCTTCATCGTCCAAGAGACACTCAAGCTGGAGGCGGCACGTACCATCCGAGAAGTTCGATACCCCGAATGGCTGGCGAACCCCATCGTAGTACCGAAGAAAGGTGGGAAGGAACGGATGTGCGTCGACTTCACCAACCTCAACAAAGCCTGCCCCCAAAATCCGTTCCCGCTTCCACGCATCGATCAAATCGTCGACTCCACTGCCGAGTGCGATTTGTTATGTTTCCTGGATGCGTTCTCTGGATACCATCCGATCAAGATGGCGGTGGAGGATGTGGAGAAGACGGCTTTCTTGACACCATGTGGGGTGTACTGCTACACCTGCATGCCTTTCGGCCTTTGCAACGCGGGCGCGACCTTTCAGCGGCTGATGCACATCGCCTTGGGGCGGCAGCTCGGCAGGAACACAGAGGCCTACGTTGATGATATAGTGGTCAAATCTCGTGAGGCGAGGATGTTGATTCAAGACTTGGAGGAGACCTTTGAGAATTTGCGCCGGGTGAACTTGAAGCTTAACCCGGAGAAGTGCGTGTTTGGCGTCCCCTCTGGCAAGCTGCTAGGGTTTCTCGTATCCCACAGAGGGATCAAGGCGAACCCGGAGAAGATCAAGGCCAACGAAGACATGAGCCCACCACAGACCCTCAAGGAGATGCAAAAGCTGGCAGGACGGGTGACCGCGTTAGGGCGTTTCATCTCTAAGCTAGGCGAGCGCGCCTTACCCTTCTTTAAGCTCATGAAGAAGAAAGGCCCCTTCGAGTGGACCCCGGAGGCCGACCGGGCCTTCCAAGACCTCAAGAAATACCTCACCAGCCCCCCGGTGATGGTGGCGCCACGGCCTCTCGAGCCTCTGGTACTCTACCTCGCCGCCACCCCGTACTCCGCCAGCGCGGCGCTGGTGGCGGTTCGGGAGGAGCGCAAAGACAAGGGTGTGCCGCGCCAAGCCAACGCTGATGCAGCGCAGGGTCAAGAAGGCGCACCAGGGCCATCAGCGGCGGAAGATCAAGCACGCCAGGGCAACGTCGCGGAAACTCCTGAGGATGGCCAAGTCTCAGGAAACCCTCCACCTCAGGATACGCCACAATCTCCGCAAGACCCAAGCCTCAACAGTGTGCCAGCCCTCGTCGAGCACCCGATGTACTTCGTCAGCATCGTACTGCGGGACGCGAGGGCACGCTACCCCATGCCACAAAAGCTCCTGCTCATACTCTTGGTGGCCTCGTGCAAGCTGCGACACTACTTCCAGGGGCACCCCATCAAGGTCGTCTTGTCTTACCCATTGGAGAGGGTACTCAGGAGCCCAAACTCAGCCGGAAGGGTCGCTGAATGGAACATCGAGCTGCAAGCATTCCAGCTGGAGTTCAGCACCACCAGGGTCATCAAGGGAGCCGCGCTCGCCGATTTTGTGGCAGAATGGACAGATGCCTCGGCTCTTGAGGAAGGAGAAGACCGGTCAACCTCCCGAGGAAGTGAGGCACCAAATGGCTGGGTCATGTATTTTGATGGCGCCTTTGCGCACCAGAGCGCAGGGGCTGGAGTAGTGCTCATCTCGCCCACTCAGGACAAGCTTTACTACGCCGTGCAACTCTGCTTCCAGCATGGCGAGAAGGTCTCCAACAATATCGCAGAATACGAAGGCCTCATAGCCGACATGAAGGCTGCGACGACTCTGAGGGTGAGGCGCCTTACCGTCAAGGGCGACTCGCAGCTCCTCGTCAACTTCTCCAACAAAGTGTATGAGCCAAAGGACGAGCACATGGAGGCCTACCTTGCGGAGGTGCGCAAAATGGAAAAGCAGTTCTCAGGCTTGGAGCTGCAGCACGTGCCCCGGGGCACCAACAAGGAAGCCGACGACATCGCCAAGAGAGCATCCAAGCGGCAACCGCAAGAGCCTGGCGTCTTCGAAGAGCGGCTCTTCAAGCCTTCAGGTACGCCACCTCTTTCAAGCATGACTCAGCCTCGGGAGGAGCTCCCACAGCCCCCGGCCACGGGAGCCCCAGCTTGCGGCCCAACCTCAGGAGCTCGGCTACTCTTGGCGCTCGAGCTCCAGGAGGAGTGCTGGACCAAGGAGTTCAAGGAGTACCTGATGCACGGGACACTGTCGGAGAAGGAAGAAGATGCGGAGCGCGTGGCCCGACAGGCCACGGCATACTGCATTCAAGACGACAAGTTGTACTGGAAACGGCCGAATGATGTCACGCTGCGCTGCATCTCCAGCGATCAAGGGAGGGAGTTGCTGATTGACATACACGGCGGGGACTATGGACATCACTCATCATCACGGACCCTCGTCGGCAAGGCTTTCCGCATCGGATTCTATTGGTCCACAGCACTCAACGATGCAGCCGAGCTGGTGAAGTCCTGCGAAGCTTGCCAATTCCACGCCAAGCAAATCCATCAGCCTGCTTAGGGCCTCCAAACCCTCCCTCTCACGTGGCTGTTCACGGTCTGGGGGCTAGACATCCTAGGCCCGTTCCCACGAGTGCCAGGGGGCTACCGTTATCTCTACGTCGCCATCGACAAGTTCACCAACTGGGCGGTGGAAGCCGTCTGTACCATTCCAGCCGGCTCTGCTGTCAAGTTCATCAAGGGCCTCGTGAGCCGCTTCGGGGTCCCCAACCGCATCATCACAGATAACGGCTCACAGTTTACTAGTAACCTCTTTAAAACCTACTGAAAGATTGTGGATGTCGCCTAGAGGGGGGGGGGGGTGAATAGGCGTTTTAAAATAATGAACAAATGCGGAATAAACCTAGCGGTTAATTTGTCAAGCACAAAACCTAAAACAACTAGGCTCATCTATGTGCACCAACAGCTTATGCTAAGCAAGATAAGCAACTATGTGATAGCAAGATATATGACAAGAAACAATATGGCTATCACAAAGTAAACTGCATGAGTAAAGGGGCTCGAGTAAGAGATAACCAAGGCACGCAGAGACGACGATGTATCCCGAAGTTCACACCCTTGCAGATGCTAATCTCCGTTTGTAGCGGTGTGGAGGCACAATGCTCCCCAAGAAGCCACTAGGGCCACCGTAATCTCCTCACGCCCTCGCACAATGCAAGATGCCGTGATTCCACTAAGGGACCCTTGAGGGCGGTCATCGAACCCGTACAAATGGCAACCCTTGGGGGCGATCACCGAACCCGTACACTTTGGCAACCCTTGGGGGCGGTCACCGGAACCCGTCAAATTGCTCGGGACGATCTCCACGACCTAATTGGAGACCCCGACGCTTGCTCGGAGCTTTACACCACAATGATTGAGCTCCAAACAACACCAACCGTCTAGGGCGCCAAGGCACCCAAGAGGAACAAGCTCTAGGGTGCCCAAACACCCAAGAGTAATAAGCTTCTCAAACTTCACTTCCACGTATCACCGTGGAGAACTCAAACCGATGCACCAAAGCAATGGCAAGGGCACACGGAGTGCCCAAATCCTTCTCTCTCAAATCCCACCGGAGCAACTAATGCTAGGGAGGAAAATGAGAGGAAGAACAAGGAGAACACCAAGAACTCCAAGATCTAGATCCAAGGGGTTCCCCTCACATAGAGGAGAAAGTGATTGGTGGAAATATGGATATAGATCTCCTCTCTCTTTTCCCTCAAAACTAGCAAGAATCCATGGAGGGATTGAGAGTTAGCAAGCTCAAAGAAGGTCAACAATGGGGGCAAAAACAAGCTCAAGAGATGGGGAACCATTGGGGAAGAAGACCCCCTTAAATAGGTCCCCACGAATCTACCCGTTATGTACAGAATAACATAGGAGCGGTACAACCTCTATGAGCACCGGTACAACCGGTAACAGGCAATAAGCGGTACAACCGGCCCACAACCGCACCACAACAGAGACCAGTCCGGTGGTAGAGCGGTACATGACCGGTACAACATCCGGACCAATTCTGGAGCGGTACAACCGCTCCAAACACCGGTTGTACCGGTCAAGCAGTACAACCTCTCCATGGGGCGGTACAACCTCTCTGTGTAAAACAGGCAATATCAAAACAGCCACAACTTTCGCATACGAGCTCCGAATTCAACGAAACCAAGTTTGTTGGAAAGCTAACGACAAGGGCTAACACAATCTTGAGAGAAATAATAATAAGAAGCAAATGAGAAAAGGACCATAATAAAATGGTGAGAACCCATCCTCGGGAAAGACCGGTAAAACCTCCAACACCGAAAACATCATAGAAGATGCATGCGAACTCCGTTTTCGATGAACTCAAGCTTGTCATCAAGATGACCATAAGCTTTAAGACTCACAAATGGAACCAAACAAGAACCAAGAAAGATGATGCAATGATGCAATGGTTTGAGCTCTCGACTAATGATACGATCAAGCTACTCCCTAGAGAGCCCCCCTTGATAGTACGGTAATCGATCCTACAACCCGGTCTCCCAACTACCACTATGAGACCGGTAAAATAGAAAACCTATCAAGGGCAAACCTTTGCCTTGCACATAGTCCACTTGAGCTAGATGATGACGATCTTGACTTCCTCAAGTTGGACCATCTTTCTTGATTGTGTTGGCTCGATGAAGACTAGTTGATTGCTCCCCCATACTCCACTACGGGTGAGCCACTCTTTGGCACATCTTCACAATTCCATTGACACCACAATGGACAACAAGCTTCAAGCTTGATTGCTCCCCCATACTCCATTATGGGTGAGCCACTCTTCGAGTTGCTCCACTTGAACTTGCACACTGCAAACTTGATGACGATCACCACTTGATGTCATCCTCCATGGGTTGTATGAGATCTTCCTCTTGACGCAAGACCATGGAAACATACCTAACCCCACAAAGAACTCTCACGTAGACCATGGGTTAGTACACAAAGCATAATGGACAATGCTTACCATACCATGGGATCACTTGATCCCTCTCGATACTTCTTCTATGCTTTGTGAGTTGATCAACTTGATTCACTCTTGACTTAGTCTTGATCAACATTGAATCTTTCCAACTCTCTTCATTTGGATGATGTCTTGAAGGTAAACATGAATGATCACACAATCTTCTTCTTCAAGACATGCTTGCAATAAGCTCAACTCACACATGACCAATCTTTGGATAATTCCTTGAAAAGCACTTTGGCCATCTCATAAACTCCTTGAAACCAACACATAGCCTTCAAGACAATCCTATGGACAAATCGTTCAAATATAACTCAAGGCAACCGTTAGTCCATAGAGATTGTCATCAATTACCAAAACCACACATGGGGGCACCGCATGTCCTTTCAATCTCCCCCATTTTGGTAATTGATGACAATCACTTTCAAGAGAGTTTATATAAGGAATTATTTATCACCATGCAATGAAACAACCAATAATGCATGTGTATGAGATGCAAATGCTTAGGTACAAAACCAAAGCAAGAAGAAAAAAAAACTCTCTAAACTTATCCACAAAACTCTCTGAAACTTCTCCCCCATTGGCATTGATTGCCAAAATGGGTGAAAAGCTTAGAAGGCCAATATAAATTGTGGTCCTCCATAAATTGTGTATTTCTCAACAAGTGAGTGAAATGCAACACACATGTCCAACGGTAAATACTTGGAGGAAGACAAACTATATTGCGGCCCAAAGATTGCAAAAGGAAGATATGCCACAAAGACATAATCAAAGAGAGAAACAAGCAATCAAGCAATCAAAAGATACCAATTGAAGAAAGCTATCAAAAGATACCAATTGAACCAACTAGGCCAATGATCCTACGAGCCACATGAATAAAGGATATTATGATAAGAGCGGAGCAGTGTTCTAAAGAAACTAGAGAAGCTCCCCATGATTTGTGCACATCAAGAATTTTTGTATTTGGATACAAAGTGCACAAAATAGGATCATAGCTCCCCCAAAATTAATAGAAACTTACAACAAGTGCAAGAGAGCATATAGGAAACTAAGCCTAGTACTTGCAACAAACACATGGTTGAGCAACAAGTAAGAGAGGCAACTTAAGAGTGGGCTCAACCAAAAAGATGTGTGTGAGTCAAGGCAATGCACTTGAGAGGACTAATGTACAGAAGAGCATTAAGCATCAATAAAGTCTTCAAAGAATGAGGCACACGGTGCAAGGCCTATCATTCCCACACACAACTAGCAAATGGGTTCACAAGCTTACTAATAAGCATATAGAGAACTATGCTTGTGACAACCCGCGGTGAAGATAGAAGATGAAAGGCGCATCAAGACGAGGGATGCCAATTAAGATGGCAAAAACCTCGTAAAGATAAGAATGAGGAAAATAATCTTCACCACACAAGAGCGCATCAAGATGCAACGAGATACGACACACACTCAAGGCAAAAGCTTTCACGGAGCCACCAAAGAAATAACAAAAGAGAGACAAGGTGGACGTGAAAGAAAGGATATCATCTAGAGATGTAATTTCTCTCAAGTGTATAAGGTTCTAGGTAGACGAAATCATGATGATATATATCTACAAAGAAGGATGTACACCCGAAATAGTTACAACATGAAGGAACAAGATATCCAAAAGGAAGTCATACATATACCAACAAGATATTTGCTTGAGAGCATAGGACAAGGATAGATATGGTCTTATTGCATATAAATGAATTCCAACCACACGAACATCAAAGACATCACAACTAGCAACAAGACATCATTGTTGGGATGCTTTGAGAAAGGAAACAAGTATCACAAGAGAGAATGGATAACATGCCATGATACAACCTACGAAAGGTTGATGCAAGAAATGTGTGCATGAAGTAGATGATGATACTTGTTACCGAGATACCATTGGATGGATGTAGTAGATACCAATTAAAGGTAGATAGTAGTTCATTAATCATCATAGCTTGACTCCAATAAGCACATGGTGACACCACCTTCCTTGTGAGTGAGTCGAGCATCCAATGCATCTCCACTTGTTCCTAGAACAACAACACAAACAAAATGGTACCCAAACTCATTGGGACCAAAGAGTTAGAGAACCAACAACACATAGGACAAACTCCACATAAATATGTGCATATAGATATGAAAATGAATTTCATGCACATCTCATCCAATTTGAGACTTGGTGGAGTTCCCCCTATATATTGGGTCAAAGAAAGAAAGCATGCCAAAGAAACTACAAGAAGTAAATATGCATGCTCAAGACTTTCAAGAACCGAGACCAAAAGACAAAGAAATACCAAGCGAAGAAAAGATACCAAATGAATAAATCATCACTTGGAGGATATCCAAAAAGATACATCAAGGAATGAGATATCCATTGATACACTCAAAAAGAAAGATGTCAAACTCCCAAAATAGAGGATGGTTCCAAACAAACCAAGTGCTCTACAAAGTTTCATGATGGCATAAAGTACCAAAAAGAAACGGTTTGCATTCCACCAACACACACTTGATAAGGATCACAAGGTGAGCATTCTAAGAAGAATAGGATAGCTCCCCCAAGCATTGTGCATTATAGAGAACTTGCATTTGAATACAAAAAGCACAAGATGGGATCACCACTTTCACTATATCTATACAAACACTAGACAAGCTCAAGTAAATAACAATATCCACAAGTGGTATGGAATACAATGGGAGTTGACACAGTCCTAGGCAAGAGATAAAGCAAATAAAAGCAAAGGCCAATGTAAAGATGATCAATAATTTCTACCACACATAAGTGAGTACCAATTGTCAAAAGACAAGAAGTATTTGGAAATAATTCCTGGTGGTAGATAGCAAGGATATCCGACATCATCTTCACACCAAACAAAAATCAAATTGCAACTTGTAGAGGTCACATGCCACCTAGGAACAAGATAATTTACAATATCAATTCTAGGTGATAATATCTCAAATGTACACATTTTCTAGGCTAGTAATATACACATAGCATATTACTCCCCCATAATGTGATACCAATAAAAGATAAACAAGAGGAAAAAAACGATCCAACAAGAGATAATTAATGGACAATTTAGAATTTGAATTTCTCATGAGAAGACATACCACATAGCGACTAGATAAGCTTGCAATATCAATTCTAAGTGGTATTCCCCATGTACCCACCTTTATATGATTATGAAGTGCACAAAGCACATCACTCCCCCATAATGGGATATTCCATTAATATCTCACAAGAGCCAACTAAGAAATAAACAAGATGCAAAAGGCTCAATGCATGACACACACGTACATGATGTGCAAACCAACACACACATACTTGATTGCTCAAGATAATCAAGTTGGAAGCACAACATATACAAACACATGCAAGGAACAAAGCCAAACATGCAAAGGGGCAAGTAACTTTCAATGTAAACAATTTAAGCACGAGTTATCGCAAGGATGAACATTGGATATAAGATAGAAACTGGATAATTTGAATGACTTGGCTTGAGACAATAAGAATGATGAAGTCCCCTTAATTCTTCATAATGTAGCCAAGTCTCCAATGACCTCCAACATCACCTATTGATCAAGTTTGAGCTTGTTGGTCCCCAACCAAGTTGGGTCCTAAGAGGTTAGTCACAATAGGCTTGGCTACCCAAATGGTTCTTTGCTTCAAACCACTTTGAGTACCAACAAACTTGGCAACCACATTGCCAACATTATCCTTCCCAAGAGAATAGACATCATCAATAATAATTGGGTTGGATAAGTTACCACTAGTGCATGAAGAAGCGAGGTGACCTTTCTCGTGACATAGGTAGCAACGTCTACTCTTCACTTTCTTCTCACTTGATTTCTCAACTTGAGAAGCATAAGCTTGAGTCTTCTTGGGAAGAGGCTTTTCTTCAACTTGAGGTTGAGAATGAGAGTGAACTAGTGGCCGCTTCCCTTGTTGCTTGTCACTAATGGGCTTCTTCTTCAATGGGCAAGATCTAACATGATGCCCTTCTACTTTGCACTTGAAGCAAACAATCTTGGCCGAATTCTTGACTTGTTCTTGGCCCTTCTTTTTGTTCACCTTGGACTTCTTATTTTTGTTGGAGTTGAATCCAAGTCCACCTTTGTCATTGGGGGATTTTTGCACACTCAAGATATTGTTGAGTGTGAATTTCCCTTCATGACTCTTTTCCAAGTCTTTCTTCAAAGAAGTGACTTGGGCCTTGAGCTCTTTGATTTCCTCTACATGGTTAGTCTCAACACAAGTACTAGAGGAAGTATAAGCTTCATTGTTAGAGCAACAAGGCAAGGAAAGAAATTCATCACAAGATGTACTAACATTGTGAGTAGATGAATTACTAGGACTAGCACATGGCAACATAGCATTTTGACTAGAAGTAGTGCTAGTATCCACATGAGGCTCACTAGATGTTACCTTAGCAAGCATGGCCTCATGAGCTATCTTTAGCACATTATGGGATACTATAAGATCATCATGAGAGCTTGAGAGCTTTTCATGGCTTTCTTCCAATTTCCCATAATTGCTAGATAGCAACTCAAGTTGAGCCCGTAGCTCAACGTTCTCCTTTGAAGCCTTGGCCATAAGGCAAAATGCAATAGATGGTGATGTAGGATCCCTTGAAGCACCATTCAAGACCACATCTTGTTCCATGGAGTGTTGGGTTTCCTCTACATTGTTAGCATAACAATTCGAGGAAATATATGCATTTTTATTATGGCAACAAGACATAGTAAACATATCATCATAAGATTTAGTCAAGCAATTTCTACATGATATGCAAGAACTATCAACACAAGCATGTGAAACATTTGGAGTGCTCGGAGTGCTAAAGTCCAAAGATGAAGCATTGCAATAAGAAAGTGACGAAGGATTATTAACAATAAGCCCACTATCATCATTGCAATGTACACCACTACTCACCATGTCATTACCTTGTGGCAGCCCACATGTAGGTGAAGTAGAAGAAGTTGAGAAGGCAACACGGACGGAGGTGGAGGGAGAACAATCATCCCCACAAATCTTGGACACACCATATTTATCTTGAAGCTTTGTCCACAACTCATGAGCATCCCGGAACGGCATGAGTTGAAATATAACTACATTGCTCAAAGCATCGAAAAGCACATTAGAAGCTTGAGCATTGAGATAAGAGTTTTTCTCATCCTCTAAAGATAATCTTTGGGGATCCTTTGGAGGAGAAAAACCCATATCTACAATTCACTCTAAATTTGGGTCCATGACCCTGAAGAGATTAAGCATGCGAATTACCCAAACATCAAAATTTGTGCCATCGAAACTAAGAGTGTCAGAGAATCCTAATCCCCTAGTCGACATCTTTACTCTCTAGGCGGTTAAGCCTTACAAAGAGAGACGAGGCTCTGATACCAATTGAAATATTATGGATGTCGCCTAGAGGGGGGGGGTGAATAGGCGTTTTAAAATAATGAACAAATGCGGAATAAACCTAGCGGTTAATTTGTTAAGCACAAAACCTGAAACAACTAGGCACACCTATGTGCACCAACAACTTATGCTAAGCAAGATAAGAAACTATGTGATAGCAAGATATATGACAAGAAACAATATGGCTATCACAAAGTAAAGTGCATGAGTAAAGGGGCTCGAGTAAGAGATAACCAAGGCACGCAGAGACGACGATGTATCCCGAAGTTCACACCTTGCATATGCTAATCTCCGTTTGGAGCGGTGTGGAGGCACAATGCTCCCCAAGAAGCCACTAGGGCCACCGTAATCTCCTCACGCCCTCACACAATGCAAGATGCCGTGATTCCACTAAGGGACCCTTGAGGGAGGTCACCGAACCCGTACAAATGGCAACCTTGGGGGCGGTCACCGAACCCGTACACTTTGGCAACCCTTGGGGGCGGTCACCGAAACCCATCAAATTGCTTGGGGCGATCTCCACAACCTAATTGGAGACCCCGACGCTTGCCCGGAGCTTTACACCACAATGATTGAGCTCCAAACAACACCAACCGTCTAGGGCGCCAAGGCACCCAAGAGGAACAAGCTCTAGGGTGCCCAAACACCCAAGAGTAATAAGCTTCTCAAACTTCACTTCCACGTATCACCGTGGAGAACTCAAACCGATGCACCAAAGCAATGGCAAGGGCACACGGAGTGCCCAAGTCCTTCTCTCTCAAATCCCACCGGAGCAACTAATGCTAGGGAGGAAAATGAGATGAAGAACAAGAAGGAGAACACCAAGAACTCCAAGATCTAGATCCAAGGGGTTCCCCTCACATAGAGGAGAAAGTGATTGGTGGAAATGTGGATCTAGATCTCCTCCCTCTTTTCCCTCAAAAACTAGCAAGAATCCATGGAGGGATTGAGAGTTAGCAAGCTCAAAGAAGGTCAACAATGGGGGCAAAACGAGCTCAAGAGATGGGGAACCATTGGGGAAGAAGACCCCCTTAAATAGGTCCCCATGAATCTGCCCGTTATGTACAGAATAACATAGGAGCGGTACAACCTCTATGAGCATCGGTACAACCGGTAACAGGCAATAAGCGTTACAACGGACCCACACCGCCCAACAACCGCACCACAACAGAGACCAGTCCGGTGGTAGAGCGGTACATGACCGGTACAACCTCCAGACCAATTCTGGAGCGGTACAACCTCTCCAAACAACAGTTGTACCGGTCAAGCGGTACAACCTCTCCATGGGGCGGTACAACCTCTCTGTGTAAAACAGGCAATATCAAAACAGCCACAACTTTCGCATACGAGCTCCGAATTCAACGAAACTAAGTTTGTTGGAAAGCTAACGACAAGGGCTAACACAATATTGAGAGAAATAACAATAAGAAGCAAATGAGAAAAGGACCATAATAAAATGGTGAGAACCCATCCTCAGGAAAGACTAGTAAAACCTCCAACACCGAAAACATCATAGAAGATGCATGCGAACTCCGTTTTCGATGAACTCAAGCTTGTCATCAATATGACCATAAGCTACCCATCCTCAGGAAAGACTAGTAAAACCTTCAACACCGAAAACATCATAGAAGATGCATGCGAACTCCGTTTTCGATGAACTCAAGCTTGTCATCAAGATGACCATAAGCTGTAAGACTCACAAATGGAACCAAACAAGAACCAAGAAAGATGATGCAATGATGCAATGGTTTGAGCTCTCGACTAATGATACGATCAAGCTACTCCCTAGAGAGCCCCCCTTGATAGTACGACAATCGATCCTACAACCCGGTCTCCCAACTACCACTATGAGACCGGTAAAATAGAAAACCTATCAAGGGCAAACCTTTGCCTTGCACATAGTCCACTTGAGCTAGATGATGACGATCTTGACTTCCTCAAGTTGGACCATCTTTCTTGATTGTGTTGGCTCGATGAAGACTAGTTGATTGCTCCCCCATACTCCACTATGGGTGAGCCACTCTTTGGCACATCTTCACAATTCCATCGATACCACAATGGACAGCAAGCTTTAAGCTTGATTGCTCCCCCATACTCCATTATGGGTGATCCAC
Source organism: Triticum monococcum (assembly GCA_034509565.1). Lineage (NCBI taxonomy): Eukaryota > Viridiplantae > Streptophyta > Magnoliopsida > Poales > Poaceae > Triticum > Triticum monococcum. Next base: position 150,601,094 of record CM067843.1, on the reverse strand, counting down.
TCTTCGAGTTGCTCCACTTGAACTTGCACACTGCAAACTTGATGATGATCACCACTTGATGTCACCCTCCATGGGTTGTATGAGATCTTCCTCTTGACGCAAGACCATGGAAACATACCTAACCCCACAAAGAACTCTCACGTAGACCATGGGTTAGTACACAAAGCGTAATGGACAATGCTTACCATACCATGGGATCACTTGATCCCTCTCGGTACTTCTTCTACGCTTTGTGAGTTGATCAACTTGATTCACTCTTGACTTAGTCTTGATCAACATTGAATCTTTCCAACTCTCTTCATTTGGATGATGTCTTGAAGGTAAACATGAATGATCACACAATCTTCTTCTTCAAGACATGCTTGCAATAAGCTCAACTCACACATGACCAATCTTTGGATAATTCCTTGAAAAGCACTTTGGCCATCTCATAAACTCCTTGAAACCAACACATGGCCTTCAAGACAATTCTATGGACAAATCCTTCAAATATAACTCAAGGCAACCGTTAGTCCATAGAGATTGTCATCAATTACCAAAACCACACATGGGGGCACCGCATGTCCTTTCATCTACTGTGCTAACCTTGGAACGCAGATCTACTATGCTTCGGTGGCCCGCCCCAGGAGCAATGGTCAGGCTGAGCGCATCAACGCTGAGGTCCTGAGGGGCCTCAAGACCAGGACCTTGAAGAAGAAGAAGCTGGAGGCCTGCGGCAGGGGCTGGCACGACGAGCTCCAGTCCGTGCTGTGGTCCATTCGCACCACCGCTACCAAGCCAACGGGCGAGACTCCGTTCTTCCTCGTCTATGGAGCTGAAGCAGTCCTCCCTCACGAGGTCAAGCATCGCTCCGCGCGGGTTCCGGCGTTCGACAAAACGCAGTAGGACGTCATGCGGGGGATGGATCTTGTGCTGGGGGAGGAACGCCGTCGCGAAGCTGCATTAAGGGCGGCAAGGTACGAGCAAGCGCTGCGGCATTACCACTGCCGCAACATTCGCTCCAGGACGCTAGAGACGGGCGACCTGGTCTTGAGGCGGGTCCTCTCCAAGGAAGGGTTGCACAAGCTTTCACCCATGTGGGAGGGCCTGTTCAGGGTTGTCCACATCTCCAGGCCTGGCGCTGTGCGCCTGGAGACACAAGAAGGGACACCTACCCAAAACTCCTGGAACATCCAGCACCTCCGGAAGTTCTACCCATGAAACAAGGCCGAGATCCTATGAAGAAAGGCCCAGAGCCTGTGAAGCAAGGCCCATAACCTGTGAAGAAAGGACCAGAGCCTGTGAAAAGGCCCGGTGACTGTGAAGAATCACCGCCCGTGACACTCTCACGTAATAATGAGTTGGGGCTGTACACGCCCCGGAGTCTCAGGAGCGCCGGACTCAGGCCCTGGGGCTCCCTCCCACGCCTAATGGACATCACTTAGCTCCGCGCTGGTGAGAAGACTTGAAGACTAGATTAGGTGTCGGACGTGGCTTTTCATTTGCTTTCCGTAGTTGGCCCGCTTCTCCTTAATCAAGTTTGCCTTTGGCATTCCTTGCTGATTTGGTTCCTTTGCCTTTTACCGCGTTTTTTGGCTTTGGTTTGCTCTCGCTCTCTCTCTCGCATACCTCGCGAGGGGGCCAGGCAGGTGCTCTCGCGAGCATTTTTCTTCTCTCTGCCTTGTCGCGAGTCATCCTCGTTCGAGCCTGAAAGCTGGCACATCTCTCCTAATCCGTTCCCCTCGGGTACCGCAATACAAAGCGCCAAGTCAAGGTTTGGGTGAACGGCAAATCCTCTAGCGCTAACAAATTTTCTGTAGTTTCTGAGCAAACACAGACATCTCGTGAAGGAAAGGCCGTCCCAAACGCGCCAGGTTAAGTTATCTTTGCGCAAAATAACAACACGACATGTGAATAACACACACGTTGCATTAACCAAGAACCACAGTTTGATACACGCCCCTCTAGGCCCATACTGGTTTCATTTTCTGATGCAGGAAAAAAGGAAAAAGCTAAACAAAGCGGCATTTCAACAATCCACGGAGGAAGGCCTTAGCGATGCCCCGAGCCTAGCAGGACCCCCCCTCGCGCTTCACGGAGGCACGATGATGAGATGACCCGCTGCCTCCTTCGAAGCGGGCGCGGCGGCTGGTCGTAGCCACCGCTGCTGGAGCTGTCACCGAAGGAAGAGCCGCCGTAGCTGGAGAAGACACGGTCGCCGCCGAGGGAAGGCTTGCCCTCATCCTCGTCGCGACCGTCACCAAGGCCGAGCACCTCCTCACCGTCATTCATCTCAGGGCAGCACTTGGCGTGGCGACCATCTTCCCCGAACACCCTCACATAGAGGGGCGACCCACCGTCATACTTGAAGTGGAGCGTGCACCGCCTGTCCAGGCCGCGCGCGCGGGCGAATGTCTGCCAGCCACGGGCCAGGGCTATGTTGCTCACATCGGAAGTATCGACCACGACCCAGGAGGCCTTGCTGCAGCAAACATCTGCCTGCAACCAGAGCCCGCCTGGACTAGGGGCCGGCAATTCATCGAGAAGGAAGCGCGGAAGCTGGAGCCAGTTGCCGTCCGGGTTCTCCGACCAGACAATGAACTCCGTCGACACCTCCGCTGAATGGAAGCGCGGGCGGGGAGGCCGCGCCACCATCGCGCGCCTCCCCTCGTCACCTGGACCGCCATGGTTGGGACGCCCCCCTCCCGCGTGCCGCGGCGCCGCCTCGATGGTGGGCCACGGCGGGGGTCGCAGCGTGCTTGCGCGGACAGTCGCGACCGCGCTTGCGCGTCGGGGAACCAGGGCCCTCGCGAGGGGCCTTCCCCTTCTTGGCGGCAGAGAACTTCCTTCGTGGCGCCATCGGAGGCACTGCAAGCAATGAAGCAAAGAAGAAGCGAGCAAGCGAGGAAGAGATGGGCAATGGGGGCTCCACTCCCCTCCCTCATTTATAGCAAGAGAAGGCCAACCGGCGTCTCCCACGATCGCAAGTAATGATGGTTTTCCTTGCATGTCACAGGGACTTGTCAAGTCGTGTAGTTGCCGAGGCAACGTGGGGAAGCGGAGACGCCCATGACCAATCAACCGCCATGCGTCAACCGAGGCCGCATGCTTTTGGGGCCTGCGGTGCTCCGAACTTGACCCTTGGCTTCGCCGCGAAGCCAAGCCCGAGCGCACCTTGGGCCCGGGGGCTACTGTCGGCGTTCTGGGAACGGGGGTCCCCAGACTTGCCTGCCTGCGGCCCACGGCATGGCCAAGCAGTAGGCCGTACGACACATCTTCATCAACAAAGCATCCAAGACCCTTGCGAGGGTCCAAGCCTCGCGAGGCGGATGGCGCAAGACCTCCTCTGGAGTTTCCGAGCCATACAGGCTCACGAGGAGCGGAGATATCAAGGCGAGGCGAACCTCACGAGGCTCTCGTGATGTGAGCCATGACGATCGACACCAGGCGGGCGCCAGCGCACACAACGTCCTTGTTTTCTCTTTTGTGCAAGGGAGGCAAGCGCAGCCGCAGAGTACCGAGGCCTCAGGCAAAGGTTGCCATTTCGGTGCAACAAGACCAAGACCATGGACTGCAAGACGGAGGTCATCGTGGAGCCCGAGACGGCGTCACCACCAGAGCTTTGCGCAGGCAAAGACTACTTTTGTCAGGATAGCTTGTACTAGCTGTCCCCCTTCGAATTAGCCCGCCATTGTTGGCCCCCTTCCTGCTCAATATTTGGGAAGAGGATCAGGGCCTCTATAAGTAGGGCTAGCCACCACCATAGAAGGGGGGCGAGGAGAGGGGAGAAGATCGAACCCTCACGCCACAAGTTCATACGCACAAGAACACCTCAACCTCAGGAGGTTGTTCTCCCCCTGTAATTGTTCATCATCAGCCCAAGAGGCAATCCACCACCACCACACTGGAGTAGGGTATTGCACCACAATGGTGGCCCGAACCAGTATAAACCCCGTGTCTTTCTGTGTTGTGAGTTCATCGAGTTCGTCCGCAAGATCTTAGCGAGTTAGAGCGTAGATCGGTAGGAGGGAAGATTTCGTGCGCACCCCAATGTTCGAACCTTAAGGGTTTGCCGGAACCCCACATCCGACAAACACTTTGTGTGCTACCAAAGGTCACAATGTAACTGGGTGATTATAAAGGTGCTCTACAGGTGTCTCCAAAGGTACTTGTTGGGTTGGCGTATTTCAAGATTAGGATTTGTCACTCCGATTGTCGGAGATGTATCTCTGTGCCCACTCGGTAATACACATCACTTAAGCCTTGCAAGCATTGCAACTAATGAGTTGGTTGCGGGATGATGTGTTAGGGAATGAGTAAAGAGACTTGCCGGTAATGAGATTGAACTAGGTATTGAGATACCGATGATCGAATCTCGGGCAAGTAACATACCGATGACAAACGGAACAATGTATGTTGTTATGCGGTCCGACTGATAAAGATCTTCGTAGAATATGTAGGAGCCAATATGGGCATCCAGGTTCCGCTATTGGTTATTGACCAGAGAGGTGTCTCTGTCATGTCTACATAGTTCTCGAACCCGTAGGGTCCGCACACTTAACGTTCGTTGACGATATAGTACTATATGAGTTATGTATGTTGGTGACCGAATGTTGTTCGGAGTCCGGGATGAGATCACGGACATGACGAGGAACTTCGGAATGGTCCAGAGATTAAGTTTGATATATGGGATAATAGTGTTTGGTCACCGGAAGGGTTCCGGAATTCATCGGAAGGGGTTCCGGATGTTTCCCGAAATGTTTGGGTACGAGAACACTTTATTTGGGCCAAAGGGGAAAGCCCACAAGGTTTTTGGAAAGCGCAAAAGGAAGTTTTGCGGAGTCTAGGGGCCAGACGCCAGGGTCCCTGGCATCTGGGTCCAGACGCCGGGAACCCTGGCGTCTGGCCCTGGAGTCCGAGAAGGACTCTTGCCTTTCGGGTGAAACCGACTTTGTGGAGGCGTTTACTCCAAGTTTCGACCCCAAGGCTCAACATATAAATAGAGGGGTGGGGCTAGCACGCAAGACAGATCAAGAAACACCAAGCCGTGTGCCGGCTACCCCATCTCCTCTAGTTTATCCTCCGTCATAGTTTTCGTAGTGCTTAGGCAAAGCCCTGCGGAGATTGTTCTTCACCAACACCGTCACCATGCCGTCGTGCTGCCGGAACTCATCTACTACTTCGCCCCTCTTGCTGGATCGAGAAGGCGAGGACGTCATCAAGCTGAACGTGTGCTGAACGCGAAGGTGCCGTACGTTCGGTACTTGATCGGGACGGATCGTGAAGGTGTATGACTACATCAACCGCGTTGATAAATGCTTCCGCTTACGGTCTACGAGGGTACGTAGACAACACTCTCCCCTCTCGTTGCTATGCATCACCATGATCTTGCGTGTGCATAGGAATTTTTGTGAAATTACTACGTTCCCCAACAGTGGCATCCGAGCCTGGTTTTATGCGTTGATGTTATATGCACGAGTAGAACACAAGTGAGTTGTGGGCGATACAAGTCATACTACTTACCAGCATGTCATACTTTGGTTCGGCGGTATTGTTGGATGAAGCGGCCCGGACCGAGATTACGCGTACTCTTACGCGAGACTGGTTCTACCGACGTGCTTTGCACATAGGTGGCTGGCGGGTGTCAGTTTCTCCAACTTTAGTTGAACCGAGTGTGGCTACGCCCGGTCCTTGAGAAGGTTAAAACAACACTAACTTGACGAACTATCGTTGTGGTTTTGATACGTAGGTATGAACGGTTCTTGCTCAGCCCATAGCAGCCACGTAAAACTTGCAACAAAAAAGTAGAGGATGTCTAACTTGTTTTTGCAGGGCATGTTGTGATGTGATATGGTCAAATCATGATGCTAAATTTTATTGTATGAGATGATCATGTTTTGTAACCGAGTTATCGGCAACTGGCAGGAGCCATATGGTTGTCGCTTTATTGTATGCAATGCAAACGCCCTGTATGCTTTACTTTATCACTAAGCGGTAGCGATAGTCGTAGAAGCATAAGTTGGCGAGATGACAACGATGCTACGATGGAGATCAAGGTATCGCGCCGGTGACGATGGTGATCATCACGGTGCTTCAGAGATGGAGATCACAAGCACAAGAAGATGATGGCCATATCATATCACTTATATTGATTGCATGTGATGTTTATCTTTTATGCATCTTATCTTGCTTTGATTGACGGTAGCATTATAAGATGATCTCTCACTAAATTATCAAGATATAAGTGTTCTCCCTGAGTATGCACCGTTGCGAAACTTCTTCGTGCTGAGACACCACGTGATGATCGGGTGTGATAGGCTCTACGTTCAAATACAACGGGTGCAAAACAGTTGCACACGCGGAATACTCAGGTTAAACTTGACGAGCCTAGCATATAACAGATATGGCCTCGGAACACGGAGACTGAAAGGTCGAGGGTGAATCATATAGTAGATATGATCAACACAGTGATGTTCACCATTGATACTACTCCATCTCACGTGATGATCGGACATGGTTTAGTTGATATGGATCATGTGATCACTTAGAAGACTAGATGGATGTCTATCTAAGTGGGAGTTCTTAAGTAGTATGATTAATTGAACTTAAATTTATCATGAACTTAGTACCTGATAGTTTCTTGCTTGTCTATGTTAATTGTAGATAGATGGCTCATGCTGTTGTTCCGTTGAATTTTAATGCTTTCCTTGAGAAAGCAAAGTTGAAAGATGATGGTAGCAATTACACGGACTGGGTCCATAACTTGAGGATTATCCTCATTGCTGCACAGAAGAATTACGTCCTGGAAGCACCGCTGGGTGCCAGGCCTGCTGCAGATGCTGCTGACAACGTTAAGAACGTTTGGCAGAGTAAAGCTGATGACTACTCGATAGTTCAGTGTGCCATGATTTACGGCTTAGAACTGGGACTTCAACGACATTTCGAACGTCATGGAGCATATGAGATGTTCCAGGAGTTGAAGTTAATATTTCAAGCAAATGCCCGGATTGAGAGATATGAAGTCTCCAATAAGTTCTATAGCTGCAAGATGGAGGAGAATAGTTCTGTCAGTGAACATATACTCAAAATGTTTGGGTATCATAATCACTTGACTCAACTGGGGGTTAATCTTCCTGTTGATAGTGTCATTGACAGAGTTCTTCAATCACTGCCACCAAGCTACAAAAGCTTCGTGATGAACTATAATATGCAAGGGATGAATAAAATGATTCCCAAACTCTTCACAATGCTAAAGGCTGCTGAGGTAGAAATCAAGAAGGAGCATCAAGTGTTGATGGTCAATAAGACCACCAATTTCAAGAAAAAAGGCAAAGGGAAGAAGAAGGGAAACTTCAAGAAGAACGGCAAACAAGTTGCTGCTCAAGAGAAGAAACCCAAGTCTGGACCTAAGCCTAAGACTGAGTGCTTCTACTACAAGCAGACTGGTCACTGGAAGCGCAACTGCCCCAAGTATTTGGCGGATAAGAAGGATGGAAAGGTGAACAAAGGTATATGTGATATACATGTTATTGATGTATACCTTACTAATGCTCGCAGTAGCACCTGGGTATTTGATGCTGGTTCTATTGCTAATATTTGCAACTCGAAACAGGGGCTACGGATTAAGCGAAGATTGGCTAAAGACGAGGTGACGATGCGCGTGGGAAATGGTTCCAAAGTCGATGTGATCGCAGTCGGCACGCTACCTCTACATCTACCTTCGGGATTAGTTTTAGACCTGAATAATTGTTATTTGGTGCCAGCGTTGAGCATGAACATTATATATGGATCTTGTTTGATGTGACACGGTTATTCATTTAAATCAGAGAATAATGGTTGTTCTATTTATATGAGTAATATCTTTTATGGTCATGCACCCTTGAAGAATGGTCTATTCTTATTGAATCTCGATAGTAGTGATACACATATTCATAATATTGAAGCCAAAAGATGCAGAGTTGATAATGATTGTGCAACTTATTTGTGGCACTGCCGTTTAGGTCATATCGGTATAAAGCGCATGAAGAAACTCCATACTGATGGACTTTTGGAACCACTTGATTATGAATCACTTGGTACTTGCGAACCGTGCCTCATGGGCAAGATGACTAAAACGCTGTTCTCCAGAACTATGGAGCGAGTGACAGATTTGTTGGAAATCATATATACAGATGTGTGTGGTCCGAAGAATATTGAGGCTCGCGGCGGGTATCGTTATTTTCTCACCTTCACAGATGATTTAAGCAGATATGGGTATATCTACTTAATGAAACATAAGTCTGAAACATTTGAAAAGTTCAAATAATTTCAGAGTGAAGTTGAAAATCATCATAACAAGAAAATAAAGTTTCTATGATCTGATCGTGGAGGAGAATATTTGAGTTACGAGTTTGGTCTTCATTTGAAACAATGTAGAATAGTTTCGCAACTCACACCACCCGGAACACCACAGTGTAATGGTGTGTCCGAACGTCGTAATCGTACTTTACTAGATATGGTGCGATCTATGATGTCTCTTACTGATTTACCGCTATCATTTTGGGGCTATGCTCTAGAGACAGCTGCATTCACGTTAAATAGGGCACCATCAAAATCCGTTGAGACGACGCCTTATGAACTATGGTTTGGCAAGAAACCAAAGTTGTCGTTTCTTAAAGTTTGGGGCTGTGATGCTTATGTGAAAAAGCTTCAACCTGATAAGCTCGAACCGAAATCGGAGAAATGTGTATTCATAAGATACCCAAAAGAGACTGTTGGGTACACCTTCTATCACAGATCCGAAGGCAAGACTTCTGTTGCTAAATTTGGAATCTTTCTAGAGAAGGAGTTTCTCTCGAAAGAAGTGAGTGGGAGGAAAGTAGAACTTGATGAGGTAACTGTACCTGCTCCCTTATTGGAAAGTAGTTCATCACAAAAACTGGTTCCTGTGACACCTACACCAATTAGCGAGGAAGTTAATGATGATGATCATGAAACTTCAGATCAAATTGTTACTGAACCTCGTAGGTCAACCAGAGTGAGATCCGCACCAGAGTGGTACTGTAATCCTGTTCTGGAGATTATGTTGCTAGACCATGACGAACCTACGAACTATGAAGAAGCGATGGTGAGCCCAGATTCCGCAAAATGGCTTGAAGCCATGAAATATGAGATGGGATCCATGTATGAGAACAAAGTGTGGACTTTGGTTAACTTGCCCATTGATCGGCAAGCCATCGAGAATAAATGGATCTTCAAGTAGAAGACTGACGCTAATGGTAATGTTACTGTCTATAAAGCTCGACTTGTTGCAAAAGGTTTTCAACAAGTTCAAGGGATTGACTATGATGAGACCTTCTCACCCATAGCGATGCTTAAGTCTGTCCGAATCATGTTAGCAATTGCCGCATTTTATGATTATGGAGTTTGGAAAATGGATGTCAAAACTGCATTCCTGAATGGATTTCTGGAAGAAGAGCTATATATGATGCAACCGGAAGGTTTTGTTGATCCAAAGGAAGCTAACAAAGTGTGCAAGCTCCAGTGATCCATTTATGGACTGGTGCAAGCCTCTCGGAGTTGGAATAAACGTTTTGATAGTGTGATCAAAGCATATGGTTTTATATAGACTTTTGGAGAAGCCTGTATTTACAAGAAAGTGAGTGGGAGCTCTATAGCATTTCTAATATTATATGTGGATGACATATTGTTGATTGGAAATGATGTAGAATTTCTGGATAGCATAAAAGGATATTTGAATAAAAGTTTTTCAATGAAAGACCTCAGTGAAGCTGCTTATGTATTGGGCATCAAGATCTATAGATATAGACCGAGACGCTTAATTGGACTTTCACAAAGCACATACCTTGACAAAGTTTTGAAGAAGTTCAAAATGGATCAAGCAAAGAAAGGGTTCTTGCCTGTGTTACAAGGTGTGAAGTTGAGTAAGACTCAATGCCCGACCACTGCAGAAGATAGAGAGAAAATGAAAGATGTTCCCTATGCTTCAGCCATAGGCTCTATCATGTATGCAATGCTCTGTACCAGACCTGATGTGTGCCTTGCTATTAGTTTAGCAGGGAGGTACCAAAGTAATCCAGGAGTGGATCACTGGACAACGGTCAAAAACATCCCGAAATACCTGAAAAGGATGAAAGATATGTTTCTCATATATGGAGGTGACAAAGAGCTTGTCGTAAATGGTTACGTCGATGCAAGCTTTGACACTGATCCGGACGATTCTAAATCGCAAACCGGATACGTATTTTTATTAAACGGTGGAGCTGTCAGTTGGTGCAGTTCTAAACAAAGCATCGTAGCAGGATTGATAACCCACAAGTATAGGGGATCGCAACAGTTTTCGAGGGTAGAGTATTCAACCCAAATTTATTGATTCGACACTAGGGGAGCCAAAGAATATTCTCAAGTATTAGCAGCTGAGTTGTCAATTCAACCACACCTAGAAACTTAATATCTATAGCAAAGTGTTTAGTAGCAAAGTAATATGATAGTAGTGGTAACGGTAGCAAAAGGTAAAAGTAGTAAAAGTAATGTTTTTGGTATTTTGTAGTGATGATAGCAATAGCAACGGGAAAGTAAATAAGCGAAGAACAATATATGGAAAGCTCGTAGGCAATGGATCGGTGATAGAGAATTATGCCATATGCGGTTCATCATGTAACAGTCATAACCTAGGGTGACACAGAACTAGCTCCAGTTCATTGATATAATGTAGGCATGTATTCTGAATATAGTCATACGTGCTTATGGAAAAGAACTTGCATAACATCTTTTGTCCTACCCTCCTGTGGCAGCGGGGTCCTTACGGAAACTAAGGGATATTAAGGCCCCCTTTTAATAGAGAACCGGAACAAAGCATTAACACATAGTGAATACATGAACTCCTCAAACTACGGTCATCACCGGTAAGTATCCCGATTATTGTCACTTCGGGGTTAACGGATCATAACACATAATAGGTGACTATAGACTTGCAAGATAGGATCAAGAACACTCATATATCGATGAAAACATAATAGGTTCAGATCTGAAATTATGGCACTCGGGCCCTAATGATAAGCATTAAGCATAGCAAAGTCACAGCAACATCAATCTCAGAACATAGTGGACACTAGGGGTCAAACCCTAACAAAACTAACTCGATTACATGATAGATCCCATCCAACCCATCACCGTCCAGCAAGCCTATGATGGAATTACTCATGCACGGCGGTGAGCATCATGAAATTGGTGATGGAGGATGGTTGATGATGACGATGGTGACGGATTCCCCTCTCCGGAGCCCCGAACGGACTCCAGATCAGCCCTCCCGAGAGGTTTTAGGGCTTGGCGGCGGCTCCGTATCGTAAAACGCGATGATTTCTTCTCTCTGATTTTTTTCTCATCGAAACTCAATATATGGAGGTGGAGTTGGAGTCAGAGATGCAACAGGGGGCCCACGAGGTAGGGGGCGCGCCCTAGGGGGGCAGGCGCCCCCCACCCTCGTGGCAAGACGGTGCCCCCCTGGCCTTCATCTTTGGCAGGTATTTTTCTTATTTTCTGAAAAGTGTCTCCGTGAAGTTTCAGGTCATTCCGAGAACGTTTGCTCCTGCACATAAATAACACCATGGTAATTCTGCTGAAAACAGCGTCAGTCCAGGTTAGTTCCATTCAAATCATGCAAGTTAGAGTCCAAAACAAGGGCAAAAGTGTTTGGAAAAGTAGATACGTTGGAGACGTATCAACTCCCCCAAGCTTAAACCTTTGCTTGTCCTCAAGCAATTCAGTTGACAAACTGAAAGTGATAAAGAAAAACTTTTACAAACTCTGTTTGCTCTTGTTGTTGTAAATATGTAAAGCCATCATTCAAGTTTTCAGCAAAGATTATAACTAACCACATTTGCAATAACGCATAGGTCTCAAGTTTACTCATATCAATAGCATAATCAAGTAGCAAGCCATAATAATAAAACTCGGATGACAACACTTTCTCAAAACAATCATAATATGATATAACAAGATGGTATCTCACTAGCCCTTTCTGAGACCGCAAAACATAAATGCAGAGCACCTTTAAAGACCAAGGACTGGCTAGACATTGTAATTAATGGTAAAAGTGATCCAGTCAAGTCATACTCAATGTAAACTAACAATAATGAATGCAAATGACAGCAGTGCTCTCCAACTGGTGCTTATTAATAAGAGGATGATGACTCAGCATAAAAGTAAATAGATAGGCCCTTCGCAGAGGGAAGCAGGGATTTGTAGAGGTGCTAGAGCTCGGTTTTGAAATAGAGGTGACTAATATTTTGAGCGGTATACTTTCATTGCCAACATAACAACCAATAGATGGCGATATCTTCCATGCTACACACATTATAGGCGGTTCCCAAACAGAATGGTAAGGTTTATACTCCCCCTTCCACCAAGAAGCATCAATCCATGGCTTGCTTGAAACAACGAGTGCCTCCAACTGACAAGAGTCCCAGGGGGAGTTTTGTTTGCAATTATTTTGATTTAGTTTGCATAAATCATGGGACCGGGCATCCCGGTGACCAGCCATTTATCTCGTGAGTGAGGAGCGGAGTCCACTCCTCTTGAGAATAACCCGCCTAACATGGAAGATACAGACATCCCTAGTTGATACATGAGCTATTCGAGCATACAAAACATGATATTTATTTGAAGGTTTAGAGTTTGGCACATACAAATTTACTTGGAACGGCAGGTAGATACCGTATATATAGGTAGGTATAGTGGACTCATGTGGAATAACTTTGGGGTTTAAGGGATTGGATGCACAAGCAGTATTCCCGCTTAGTGCAGGTGAAGGCTAGCAAAATACTGGGAAGAGACCAGCTAGAGAGCGACAACAGTCATGAACATGCATTAAAATTAATCAACACCGAATGCAAGCATGAGTAGGATATAATCCACCATGAACATAAATATCGTGAAGGCTATGTTGATTTTGTTTCAACTACATGCGTGAACATGTGCCAAGTCAAGTCACTTAAATCATTCAGAGGAGGATACCACCCTATCATACCACATCATAACCATTTTAATAGCATGTTGGCACGCAAGGTAAACCATTATAACTCATAGCTAATCAAGCATGGCACAAGAAACTATGATCTCTAGTTGTCATTGCAAACATGTTTATTCATAATAGGCTGAATCAGGAACGATGAACTAATCATATTTACAAAAACAAAAGAGGTCGAGTTCATACCAGCTTTTCTCATCTTAGTTAGTCCATCATATATCATCATAATTGCCTTTCACTTGCACGACCAAATAGTGTGAATAATAATAATAGTGCACGTGCATTAGACTAAGCTGGAATCTGCAGGAATTCAATAAATAGGAGAAGACAAGGCAATATGGGCTCTTTTGCCAGATCAACAATTAATGCATATAAGAGCCACTTCAACAATTTAATTATGGTCTTCTCCTATCGACCCTCAAAGAAAAGAAAAGAAATAAAACTATTTACACGGGAAAGCTCCCAACAAGCAAAAGAAGAACAAGAAATATTTTTGGGTTTTCTTTTTTTTAATTACTACTACAAGCATGAAAAGTAAATTAATTAAAAGCTACAACTAATTTTTTTGGTTTTTCTTAAGGTTTATTAAACACACAAGAAGAAAGCATAAAAAGGAAAATAACCTAGCATGGATGATACAATGAAAAATTATGAGCACCGACATCTAGCAATGAGTGTGTGAACATAAATGTAATGTTGGTGGGAAATATGTACTCCCCCAAGCTTAGGCTTTTGGCTTAAGTTGGTCTATGGCCACGGCTGGCCTGGCGGATATCCATAATAATAGTTGGGGTCGTACTGTGATGAGGAAGAAGAAGGCTCAGATTGCCACTGGGTGACAATCATCTCCGGATCCCACTGGTAATTAGACTGCCGTGAAGGATCAAATTGTGGTTCCGGCTCTGGCTCCTCGGCTGGTGCATGATTTTGGTAGGCGTGGATAGCCGTCAATGGAACAAGGTACGTGCCTACAGTCAAATCAAACAAAGAAGGATCAGTCAAGGTAATAGTCTCAGGATGATGTTTATTAAAGAACAATTGATATTTAAGCTCTCCTTCCCTATTCTTAACAATAAAATCATGTGCCACCATACTTCTATAATCTAGATAAACACGGGGCAGCACTTTCTCTTCCTTCTCAGCATGCCTAATAGGTATGTTAAAATGTGCAGCTAGGCGTGTAGCATAGATGCCTCCAAAGATGGGGCACTTGGTATGGTTCAGACTTAACCGTTTGGCAATAATGCTGCCCATACTAAAAGAGTTATCACCGTATAAACCGTGGTGCAAAATAATAATGTCAGGGATACTCAGGTTTCCACAGTTTCCGCGACCAATTAAGCAATGACTAGCAAATAATGCAAAGTAGCGTAAAACAGGAAAATGTATGCTAGTGATTCGTGCATCGGAAACCTTCCTTGTTTCAACTACGGTGATAGTGTCAATAAATCCCTCCACATCATCACGATGTGGTTCTTCTATCTTGCCCCCAAAAGGGACTAAACAGATCCGACAAAAATCATAAAGTGACATCTCCTTATGCTCATCATATAAATGAAATTCCACCGTTGGTGGTGAGTTCCTAGAATGAAAATGAAAGTTTTGCACAAAGGTATTTGTGAGCAAGAGATACTGACCGCATTGGTCGTGGAGGAAAGCGGTAAGGCCTGTAGTCTGAGCCAACTCATGAAAATCTTCATAAATCCTGGCTGCTCTTAAGAAATCCTCGGAAGGCCATTCACACGCCCGAACCTCCGCGGTGCGAGGCAGACTATACTTAGGCTTTGGTGCCTTTTCCTTCGAGCTTTGGCTCGATGAGCCCCCCCCAAAGTCTCCTCATCATTTTTTGAAAAATTCTGAAATTTTTAGTAACTTCAAAATAAAAGTAAACCAAACTCAATAATATTGATAGTAACTACTCCTACAAGTGCCTAGGGCCTATATCATGCATCAAAACCACTTTTGACCATATAAATTTGACATCCAAGCTCAAGAACAGGGTCACCTAAGCAACAAATTTTTTCAATGAATAAAGCACTAGAACAAAAACTAATTGGACCAATGGAGGAGTCACATACCAAGGAACAATCTCCCCAAGCTGTTTTGTGAGTGGTGCTTTGAGCAAGGAGATCGAAAATGGCAGCAAGATGAGCTTGGACTCGGGTTTGAGGGGAGGAAGATGAAGTGTGTGAGTGTAGGAATAAGTGGAGGAGGGCCAACGTGGGCCCATGAGGCAGGGGGGCTCGCCCTAGAGGGGTGGGAGCGCCCTCCACCCTCATGGCAAGGTGGCTGGCCCCCCTCGTGTGTTCTTTGTTCCATAAATCCTCAAATATTCTTGAAAAAATCATATTTAATTTTCAGGGCATTTGGAGAACTTTTATTTTCGAGGTATTTTTATATTGCATGGATAATCAGATAATAGACAGAAAAATATTTATTTTTATTTTATTTAACATAAATAACAGACAGTAAAAGTGGGGTACAGAAGGTTGTGCCTTCTAGTTTCATCCATCTCACGATCATCAAAAGGAATCCACTAACAAGGTTGATCAAGTCTTGTTAATGAACTCATTCCGAATAACATGGAACCGGAGAAATTTCGAATAACACTATGTTACCTCAACGGGGATATGCACATCCCCAATAATAAGAATATCTTATTTCTTCTTGACAGTAGGAAGAGGAAATTCAAAACCTCCAAATATAATCGATGGAATTTTTCCAATAGAGTTGATATTATGAACTTGAGGTTGTTTCCTCGGGAAGTGTACCGTATGCTCATTACCATTAACATGAAAAGTGACATTGCCTTTAGTGCAATCAATAACAGCCCCTGCAATATTCAAAAAGGGTCTTCCAAGAATAATAGACATACTATCATCCTCGGGAATATCAAGAATAACAAAGTCCGTTAAAATAGTAACGTCTGTAGCTACAACAGGCACATCCTCACAAATACCGACAGGTATAGTAGTTGATTTATCAGCCATTTGCAAAGATATTTCAGTAGGTGTCAACTTATTCAAATCAAGTCTACGATATAAAGAGAGAGGCATAACACTAACACCGGCTCCAAGATCACATAAAGCAGTTTTAATATAGTTTCTTTTAATGGAGCATGGTATAGTGGGTACTCCTGGATCTCCAAGTTTCTTTGGTATTCCACCCTTAAAAGTATAATTAGCAAGCATGGTGGAAATTTCAGCTTCTGGTATCTTTCTCTTATTTGTAATAATATCTTTCATATACTTAGCATAAGGATTGATTTTGAGCATATCAGTTAATCGCATATGCAAAAAGATAGGTCTAATCATTTCAGCAAAGCGCTCAAAATCCTCATCATCCTTTTTCTTGGATGGTTTGGGAGGAAAGGCATGGGTTTCTGAACCCATGGTTCTCTTTCTTTACCATGTTTCCTAGCAACAAAGTCTTTCTTATCATAATGTTGATTCTTTGATTGTGGGTTATCAAGATCAACAGCAGGTTCAATTTCTATATCATTATCATTACTAGGTTGAGCATCATCATGAACATTATTATTAGCATTATCACTAGTTTCAGGTTCATTACCAGGTTGAGTTTCAGCATCAGAAATAGAAATATCATTTGGATTCTCAGGTGTTTCAACAATAGGATCACTAGAAGCATGCAAAGTCCTATCATTTTTCTTTTTCTTCTTTTTAGAAGAGATAGGTACATCTATATTATTTCTCTGAGAATCTTGCTCAATTCTCTTAGGATGGCCTTCAGGATACAAAGGTTCCTGAGTCATTCTACCAGTTCTAGTAGCCACTCTAACAACATTATCATTATTTTTACTATTCAATTCATTGAGCAAATCATTTTGAGCTTTAAGTACTTGTTCTACTTGAGTGGTAACCATAGAAGCATGTTTACTAATAAGTTTAAGTTCGCCTTTGACATTAGCCATATAATCACCCAAGTGTTCAAGCATATTTGAATTGTATTTCAATTGTCTACCAAAATAAGCATTAAAATCTTCTTGCTTAGCCATAAATTTATCAAACTCATCTAAGCATGGGCTAGCAAATTTAGTAAATGGGATTTCAGCTTTATCATATCTATAGAGAGAATTTACCTTTACTACCTGTGTCGGGTTATCAAGACCATGCGTTTCTTCAATAGGAGAAGGATTTGGATTATATGTTTCTTCAACAGACGGTAAATTAAGACCATGTATTTCTTCAATAGGAGGTAAATTCTTAACATCTTCTGCTTTAATACCTTTTTCTTTCATAGATTTCTTTGCCTCTTGCATATCTTCAGGACTGAGAAATAGAATACCCCTCTTCTTCGGAGTTGGTTTAGGAATAGGCTCAAGAATGGGCTCCGGAGGTGTCCAATTATTTTCATTTGTCAACATATTATTCAATAGAATTTCAGCTTCATCCAGTGTTCTTTCCCTGAAAACAGAACCAGCAAAACTATCCACGTAATCTCTGGAGGCATCAGTTAGTCCATTATAAAAGATATCAAGTATTTCATTTTTCTTAAGAGGATGATCAAGCAAAGCATTAAGTAATTCGAGAAGCCTCCCCCAAGCTTGTGGGAGACTCTCTTCTTCAATTTGCACAAAATTATATATATCCCTTAAAGCAGCTTGTTTCTTATGAGCAGGGAAATATTCAGCAGAGAAGTAATAAATCATTGTAACATCCCAAAATTCTAAATTTTGGAATGTTATAATAAATAGATAGATTTGATTGATTGTTTGATTGATTGTGTGAAATTGATTGAAATTCGAAACCTTTTTGAAAGTTAAATGAGAGGGAATAAAAGGACTTTCCCAAACTTTCATTTTTGCATTCGTAATCTCCGTGAATTCAAATTCTTTTCACCATGAAACCCTGGAGAGAATATGACATGACTTCTTCCATTTATTTAAATGACAAGGGGTGTTGAAAATATTTGAATTTCATTTGGAAAACATTTCCAATTCTGAAACTTTATGCAACTCAATGATTTTCACGAGAGGAGATAAAATGACTTCTTCAAATTATATGAAATATGAGTTCAGAGTTTCAAAGGATCAAATTCAAAGTCTTTTGGAATTATTTTTCAATTTGGAGTTATTTGGATTTTATTCAAATCATTTTTCTCCAAAAATAAAATACATGGAAAATAGGGTAACATGATTCCCTACAACAGAAAATTGGAGAGAAATAAATTTGATTTCATTTTGTTTTTTTAAATGATTTTTGTTGGATCTTATTAGAGCAGGAGCACTGTTGGAATTATTAGAATTTGTGTGTATTTTATTTAATGCTAGAAAAATGTTCATGTTGTAGAAAAACTTTTTATCAAAATTTTGATATATTATATGCCTATATAATATTTTTAGTTATTTTCTTTTATTATTTTAGTTCTCTGAAAAAAAATGTTTTTTTAAAAAACTTCGCCGACTGGGCCGGCCCAGCATCCCAGCCAGGCCAAGGCCCAGCCTCGCGCCGCCTCGCCCGTCGTCCCCGACCGGGACTCCTCCTGGAGTCCGGCGCCGCCCCGCCACCGGCTGCCCCTTCCCCACGCCACCGCGCCTCCCCTCCTGTATAAATGCGCCGCCCCCGCCGCCCTCTTCTCCCCCCCTCTCTCTCCCTCGAGCGCCGCGCCCCTCGCCTCACGCCACCACCAACCGCCGCCGCCGCCGCACCTTGCTGCCGCCGTCGCCCCTCGCTGCGCGCTGCCGCCGCCCGCACCACCGCGCCACCGCTCCCCGCTGCCGCGCCGCGCCTTGCTGCTGCTCGCCCGCAGCCATCGCCCCGCTCCTCGCCGACGCCCGCCGCCGCGGGAAGCCGCCGGAGTTCACCGCCGGTTTTCCAAGGGAAAACCGCCCCGACCAGTAAAACCCTAGAACGGTTTTATTTCGGTCTTTTTCGGTTAGTTAGATCGGTTTTTCTCTTTTAGTTAGATTTAGTTTACGGACGTTCATTAAATAGGATTCGGTAGAGAACGAGTTCGTTCTTTAGTTCTCTGTAGCGAACGTTCACTATTTAGTTTTTTTCTTTTATTTCTTTAGTTTTCTGTCCAAGGACCTATTTGTAGTAGTTTCTTTTACAGATTAGTCCCTGTACTTGAAGCGACCACATCTTTTCGCTCGTTTGTTCAAATCCAACAAAACCAACGCCCACTTCTTCTTATGATCTCCTCTATCCAGTAATCCAACTCAAACATGTTTTTGAAAAGTTTGAAATTTGAATTAGATCAGATTTGAATTCAAACTTCGTTTGATCATAACTTGAGTTTCGTAGCTCCGTTTGAGTTGATTCTTTTTGCAAATCGAAGCTCTTGACCTAAACTTTCTGATAAGGCCAAATTCACATAATTTTGGTACTGTTAGAAATTGTTTTATGTTGCAAGAGTTATTTTCTTGGTTTTGAAAGTTTCTGAATCGTCTTCTTCGATCTTTCTGATCTTTTGAGTGATTGCTTATGTGTGGTTCCTATTGCTCGCATACGATAGATTGACCAGAGTGTGACGAGTAGAACTATCAAGAGTTTTGAGTGCAAATCATCTTCATCAGCATTGCAGGCAAGTTCACACTTTGATCATATCCCCCTTCATACCTAGTTTTATGCATTAGTTTCACCCTCAAACATTGCATGAGTAGGATTGATAACATGTGGGTATTGGGAAGTAGTTGATGAGGTAGGAACCTATTGCCCTGCATTCAAACCTTGGGAGTTACTATTACGTTATGCTTATATTGCCATGCTATGCGCGTAGACGTGGATTGGGTTTGAGAGTATTTCATGATAGATGTGAGATTGTTAATTAATGGTTTACTTAAGGTGGCAACTTTAACACACATCTGGGTGGATTGAGCCACCTGGGTATTCCATCGATTGCCTGTCTAGGCACCTGGGTATTCCAGGATTGCCTGTTTTATTTATGGACCGCCACCCAGGCTTAAAGGGATCATGAGATTATTCATACTAGAAACTTCCGTGTGCAGCCACAAGCTATTATGGGCTCTAGCATAGTTGATTAAGTCGTGTGAATTCTTATAGTGGTAGACTAGCAGATGTAGGGGTTGTAGGTGGTATGGTCTACCCATCGTAAGGTGCAAACGCTTCTGAAAGACTATGTCTCGATCATCCGTTTCTCAAACACCCTGTAGTGCGAGAAATCCAACGGAGGAGATCGAGTCTTGTGGGGAAAAGTGCGCAAACCTCTGCAGAGTGTATAAACTAATCATGATTAGCCATGTCCCCGGTTATGGACATCTTGAGTATCTAGTACTTGGATTATCATGTGAATCTCATCATGTTACTTTAAATTAAGTTTGTTGGGTTTAATGATGTTATTTAATTGGGATTGAGAATGATGTCAACCATTGTCGGGGGTGCTGATCCCCACGGACACCTATGGGACCACGGCGGACCGGGCCCCTTTTCGGTTCGGCAGGGGGCGGAGAGCGCACGAAGAGCAGATCGAGGTGAAGTGCACGAGCACGCGATCAGTTTACCCAGGTTCGGGCCGCACGGATGCGTAAAACCCTACTCCTGCTTTGTGGTTGTATTGATTTCTTGCTCGGGAGCGCTGATTGCTATAGTACACACCAGCAGCTAGCCAGACCGAGCGTGAGAATGATTGTCCGACCCCCTCTACGTTGCGCATGGGCCTCCTTTTATATGCTTAAGGGGTCACCGACAGGTGGCAACATAGATGAGGGTAAAAATGGAAAAGGCGTGGCGGTTGGCACCACCGCCTACTACAGTTGTATCATACCTAACCCTGACGGCAGGGGACAAAGGCATTAAATGCCTGTCTGCGTCGCCTAGACGGTGCAGAAAGGGACCGCCAGGGACGCCACTGCTTGCCACGATGGCAATCTTGTCAGCGCCGCTTGCCACCGTGTACCTCTGGCTGCACAGCTTCCCGCCACGTACACCTGGAAGGGTCCCAGAGCGACACGTTGGTGGATGTGCTGGAGCGCAGGTACAGAGTGGAGGCTTGCCGCGGCAAGTGCCTTGCCGCAGTCGTCGTCTTGTCGCATCCGGGAGCTTGTCGCTCACCGGGCCTTGCCGGAACGCGTGGTGCGTTGCGGCAAGTTCCTTGAGATGCCTTGGTTGGCCTTCCTGGCAAGCTCCTCTTGCCGGGGTCTTGTCTCCTTCCTGGCAAGCTCCTCTTGCCGGGGTCTTGGATACTTTGTTCTTGAATGGCTCCAAAGGAACCATGGAGGATCTTGGCGGTCACCCGGCAAGCCTTGCCACGGGACGCTGCGACTGCCCGTGCACAAGTTCGGGATACTAGGGTACCCCTACTCTAGTACACCGACAGGAGCCCCCGGGCCTGGGCCATACACGGTGCCAAGCGCTGTTGGGCCAGGCCCAAAACAGGGCACGGGCACTCGCGGCCTAGGTTACGCCGTGTCTCACTCCGCATCCACCGCGCCCTCCCCGCACGGCACGCGTCGAACGCGGCGTCGTGGGAGAGATCGTGGGCGGTTTCTTTATTAGGAAAGGCGGAACGTCCACTCCCCCCTCCTTTATAAGCAGGGAAAGCAGGGGTAGTGCGCCCACTCGCCCCCTTTCCACTCCAATCTCTGAAGCCTCCGCCGCGCCCCCGTCTTCTCAAAGCAGCAAGAGAGCAGCGCTCTGCCGCCCCATTGCCACCAGCACCACCAACGCCGTCGACCTCCTCCACCACCTCCGCCATGGCTCCGAAAGCCGACAAGGGGAAGGCCGTGAAGTCGACCGAGGCGCAGCGGCTTGCGGCGCTGCGGAAGGAGCGGACCATCTTCCCCCCAAGCTTGCCGCAAAGGAGCTGAGGGAGTACTACTACCTCTTCTGGTCGACGGAGATGCGAGCACACCCGAGCACCAAGGTACTCCCAGCCACTGCTCACAAAATGGCTTCGCAAGGATATCCCTTCTTCGCTGTGTTCTTCTACTACGGGCTCTGCCCGCCTTTCTCTGAATTCTTTTGCGACATCATGAACACCTACGGCCTCTGCCTCCTTGACTTCACTCCCAATGCCGTCCTGACCATGGCAGTTTTCGCACACCTTTGCGAAAACTTTGTCGAAGTCCACCCAAACGTAGCTCTTTTCCGCCATTTCTTCATGCCCCGAGTAGAGAGAGGAGAGCCTCTATCTGGCGGAATTGCTTGGATCTCAAGGTCCGGCAAGAAGGACTCGTATCTGGAGGGCGAGTTCCGCGGCAAGTGGGAGGAGTGGAGAGAAGATTGGTGTTGGATTGTAGAGGAGAACCCGCAGCCATTTACCGCCCGGCGCCAAGTAGCAGCAGTACGCGGCAGCAATTGGAGTGACATGGCCCCGGAGGATGACAGGCTGAGGATTGCCGTCACCAGGATCCAACGCCTCAGGCTTGCCGGACTCACGGTAGGCGCCGTTGGCGCAGATTTCCTTCGCCGCCGCATCGCCCCCCCTGCAGGAACGGAGGAGGCCCGCCTGGGAGTTCTAGAACGCGGCGGATATCATGAGGCTGCGCCCGGGCCTCAACTACAACTTCATCATCTTGGAGCTCAACGCAATGCTGCAGGAGCTCTTCAAGTACGATCCTGATCATCCCGAGGTTTTTAGGTTGCCGCAGGGCGTCGTCCCGTTGTGCAACAATTCTGCGCTTGACCGCATCCGGGCGATGATGCCGCTGTGCGACTCGCATGGACTTGTGCCAACTTGGCAAGAGCCTGCCGACAAGGTCATGCAGGAATTCTTTGACAACTTGGTAGAAGTGCCGATCCGCCCCGACAAGAAGGACGGCCTCACTCGCGACACCACCGACGCAGAGTTGAAGCGCATCGCCTCCAGGCTGGAAGAGGCGGCAGCAGCCGCAGCGGCAGGCAAGTTTGGATTCACCATGGAGGAAGCAGAGGCAGCAGAGGCGGCAAACCGTGCTGAGCGAGATGAGCTTGCCGGCAAGAAGGAGCTCGCTGGCAAGAAGGAAGTTGCCGGGCAAGGTGAGACTACCGGCAAGAAAGAGCTTGCCGGGCGTGACGCTGAGCCAAGCGAGCCTGCCGAGGATACGAGCGGCTCACTGGATATCAACTCCTCTTCCTCTTCGTCTTCAGACAGCACGCCGCAAGCAGAGCCTCCATCTCCACCAAGAAGGCGTCTCCGCAAGGCTGGGGACGTGGCAAGGCGGCAGGCGAGTCGATAGTCGCCGCGCCGCGCGACGCGCTCCACCGCGGCAAGCACTGTTTCCGCGGGAGTGCCTCACGCTGCTGCAGCAACTGGGGCGGGGTCTTCTCGGACCACCGCTTCTGCTCCCGCCAAGCGGCCAAGGGAACCCACTCCTCCACCTTCCCGCGCCGAGCGTGAGCCGGATTTTGACTTCTCCGCGTTCAGCTCCGACGAGGAAGAAGAAGAAGAGTAAGATCCTCTTGCCGTACTTGCAGTTCTTCAATTTTTGCTGTTTTTGTCTTGCATCTCACTTGTTCTACTCTGAACCTGTTCCTTTTCAGGACTCTGGCCCAGAGGGCAGCAAAGAGAGCCAAGGCGCCGGTGATTGTCATCGAGGACGAACCCACTGCATCAACAGGGGATGCGCCCGAGACAACCTTGCCGGACCCGGCAACTGTCCTCCAAAGCAGCCCCCAGCGTAAGTATCTTGTTTGCTTTCCGCTGTCGGGCGCGCACGAAGACTCTTGCTTTTGCTGATATCTGTTTGTTGACTTGTGCAGGAGCAGAGCAGCCCCACCAGGAGAGCCCAGAGGCCGCCCCCGAGGCGCCAAGGGAGAGTCCTCTGGCAGGGGAGAGGTCCCCGGCAAGGGAGAGCTCTCCGGCAAGGGAGATGTCTCCGACAAGGGAGGGGTCTCCGGCAAGGGACAGCACCAGCGCCCCCCCGGCGGCGGAGACCACGGGTGCAGAACCTGGCACAGGTACTCCCCTTGCTCCAAAACTTCCCTTGGGTTCTTCTTCTTTTGATTTTCTTCTTCTTTCTTTTTCTTGGATATTTGCTTGAATCTTCTCCCCTTTTCCGGCTGTCAGATCCATCTACTGCCGAGCCGATGGAGACCGAAGCTGCCGCCGACGACACCATTGCCGCCGAGGAAGCAGCCGGTGCTGACGAGCCCGCCGGCGAAGAGGCCGCCAGGGCTGCTACTGCAGAAGCAGGCGGGGGATCTGGCGATTGTACTGACGACCCAGAGGCCGCAGGAGCGCCAGGCGCTGCACCGACTGCCGATCCCTCCGCCGCTGCCGCAGCGTCAGGCTCCGAGGAGCCCCAGCCTGGCGTCTACTTGAAGGCCGGCGACGACATCTTCATCAACCTCCCCTGGGCGTCAAGCTCCAGGGCGCCGGTCGAAGGAGAGAGTTTCGACGGAGAAGTGCTTGCCTCCGCCGGACTGGCGCTTGTCGACGCGCCAAGCAGCAGCAGCGGCGAGCCTGAGGAGGAGCGGCTGCTGCAGAAGCTGGTGTCACTCTACCGCGCCCGGCAAGCCAAGCTGGAATCCCGTGAAGCGCTTGTCGCCAAGGCGGGAGTCGATATTGAGAAGCGCGCGGAGGAGCTCCAGGGTCAAAATCAAGAAGCTCTCCAGTCCTTGGCGGCGGAGCGGGAGCAGCTTGCCGAGGAGCAGAGGGCCTTCCTCCTCGAGAAGGCCAAAATCGAAGAGCAACATAGGCTTGCCGCTGAGAAGCTGTCCGTGCAGGAGGGCGAGCTGGTGCAGCGGAAAGTTGATCTTGACAGCCACGAGGAGGAGCTTGCCGCGCGTGAGCGAACGGTTGGCGGAGCTCTCAAACAAGCCGAAGACGCTGCTACAGCTGCCGAGGCCGCCAAGAAAGAGTTGGAGACGAAGGTGGTGCAGCTGGAGGCCGATCTCAAGGCGGGCGGCGACGAGCTTGCCGCGCTCAAGCTTGAGCGGGAGAAGGACGCCAACAGCTACTCAGAGCTGCAGACCCGCCTCGCCGAGAAGGGCAAGGAGCTTGACGCCGCCAAAGACTCCAATGTAGATCTGCAGTTGAAGCTGATCGCTTTGACCAAGGCGCTGGACAGCGCCAAGGAGCAGGAGACGGCCCTGAAGGAGGAAGTCAAGGCCGGCAAGGCGCTGCTGGCGAGTGCCGTTGCCGCCCAGAGCACATTCCGGGAGAATGTGGAGCATTGGACGGAAGGGCTCGTGGATGTTGCCGCCGACATCGACAAGGAGCTGGCGCAGCTGGGAATGGAGGATCTCGGGTACTCCTCTGACGAGAACCTCCAACCCAGCGCCAAGCTCACTTCGTTCTTCAAGGGCGTGGCAACGGTGCTCCGGCGACTCCGGGAAGGGATCCCGAAGCAGCTTGCCGACGAGTCGCACAAGATCTGCGCGGGAGCTCTTCAGAAGGTGCTGATGAAGGTGGCGTTCCGCAATCCGGGCCTCAACCTCACCAACGTCCTCAGGTCCTTGCCGCCGGATACTGATTTGGAGGCGCTCAAGACCCTTGTCGCACCCATTGTGGACAGGGTGAGCGGGATCAAGAGGGTCGAGGGCGACCATGTAGACTAGGCCGCCCATTTTCTTCTTTTCTTGTCGCTTCTGGTCATGTCATGAGAACAATTTATTAGGGCCGCGACAAGCTATTCTGTAATATAACTTTATCCTGTGCAATGATTGCAATGTTATTTCCTTTACTTGATTCCTTCCTTTGTATGTTTCTACCCTGCGCTTTTAGGGAACTTGCCGGCGCAGGCACCTTTGCCGCGAGCGCTGAGTGCGGAACGTCAGCAGCCTGCTGGCGGTGCCGCAGCCGACAAGAAACCTTGTCGCAGCTAGTCGCAGCTCACTTAAGTTGTTGAGAGGACTCGAAACAACAGTAAGGGCGCAACTAGCTACGAGTTGGTTCCTCCGCGCACAGGTTTTCCATACAAAGCACGGTCGTTCAAGGAAAATAACTTAAAAATTTAAAGGAAATCTGATTGCTCAAACTTTGGCAACTTATCTTTTCTGTTACTTGCTTCCCGGCAAGGCGAAACCTTCTTGAACGACGCCTGGTCCATATCATTATCTTCTCCCTTCCCCTGGCAAACTTGTGCGTGAGGGAACCTTCTTTTCCTTGTGAAAAAGAAAGGGGATGAAATAAAAATATGGAGCCTTATGGCTCGTTGTTGCTTACCGGGTGTGAGGGCTGCACAAAGTGTCAGATAACACATGCAATAATAATAAAAAAGCACGAAATCGACAAGGTGTGCGGAGCACATGATCTTTATGCACGGGGTCTGCGCCCGGCTTTGTACAAAGGATTACATGCAACAGCGGCAAGACTTGTACAAAAGGTGGTTGCCGGAACGGGTTCCGGCAACCGCGCCCTACGGGTAAAACTTGCGAAGATGCTCAATATTCCAGGAGTTGCTCACTGGGATGTCGTCTTCGGTCTCCAGGCGGACAGCGCCAGGCCTAGTGACTCGTTTCACCGGGTAAGGGCCTTCCCACTTCGGCGTCAACTTGTTGGAATTCTTGGTGGACTGAACGCGCCGAAGAACAAGGTCGCCTTCCTTGAGAATTCTAGCGTTAACTTTGCGGCTATGGTAGCGGTGCAAAGCTTGCTGGTAGCGAGCAGCTCGCACAGCAGCCTGAAGACGGTCTTCCTCAAGGAGCAGCGCGTTGTCTTGTCGCAGCTGCTCTTGCTCGAGCTCATCATAAGCGAGCACTCGAGGCGACCCGTATACGAGTTCAGTGGGGAGAACTGCCTCTGCTCCACAGACTAGAGCAAAAGGTGTCTGGCCAGTGGCTCGATTTGGCGTCATCCTGATCGACCAAAGAACCACCGACAGCTGCTCGATCCAGTTTCTTTCGCACTTGTGCAGCCTGTCGAAAGTTCTGGTCTTGAGCCCGCACAACACTTCAGCATTTGCCCTCTCCGCTTGACCGTTGCTTCTCGGGTGAGCAACAGAAGCGAAGCAGACCTTGGCGCCAAGATCTTGGACGTACTGCAAGAAGGTGCGGCTCGTAAATTGCGTACCGTTATCGGTGATTATTCTGTTAGGGATTCCGAAACGGCAAACAATCGACCTGAAGAACTTGACTGCTGACTGTGCCGTCACCTTCCTCACTAGTTCCACTTCTGGCCACTTTGTGAACTTGTCGATTGCAACGTACAAGTACTCAAAGCCCCCGACTGCTCGGGGAAAGGGGCCGAGGATGTCGAGCCCCCAGACCGAAAATGGCCAGGATAAAGGGATCGTCTGGAGAGCTTGAGCTGGCTGGTGTATCTGCTTGGAATGGAACTGGCACACTTCACACTTGGTTACTTGTGCAGTTGCATCCTGGAGGGCTGTCGGCCAGAAGAAGCCTTACCGGAATGCTTTGCCGACAAGTGCTCTTGCGCCAATGTGGTGACCACATATGCCTCCATGTATCTCTGCCAACAGCTTTTGTCCATCTTCCCGGTGAATACATTTCAATTTCACACCGTTGAGCCTTCTTCTGTACAGTGTGCTGTCGACAAACTGGTACATACTTGACTGCCGGGCTACTCTTTCCGCTTCTTCTTGTTCTTCGGGAAGTTCTCCTGTCTGAAGGAAACGGACAATCTGCTGTGCCCATGTTGGAGCTTGCGGCTCGACAACAAGGACTAAAGGCATATCTGCGGCTGTGGGAACATCCGCTTCTACGGCAAGAACCTGTGGCTCTGCCGGAGCTTGACGTTCCCCGGCAAGCTTGCCGGAGCAAAACTTGTCGGGAGCGTCTGCTTCAACGGAACAAACCCTAAGGCTTGCCGGAGCAGACTGCTCCTCAGCACTCTTGGTGTATATCTTGGGGACCTTCTTGGCGGCGGCTTCGGGAAGCTCTGCCGGAAAATAGTCGCCAGAAATCAACTTCCTCTTCTTGCTCTGTCCAGTTGACGGTGTTACGGATGGTTGAGTTAGCTTGAGCACAAAAATCCCTAGTTCCACAGGTAACTTAAGTGCGGCGCACTTTGACAGGCCATCGGCAATGTCGTTCTGAGCTCTTGGGACATGCTCCATTTGCAGGCCGTCAAAGTGCTCTTCTAGCTTTCTCACTTCGTCAACGTAGGCCTCCATCAATGGACTCTGATAATTCTTGTTTACTTGGCGGATGACAAGCTGCGAGTCACCCCTGACAATGAGCTTCTTAATCCCAAGGTCTGCCGCGATCCTGAGACCGGCAAGCAAGCCTTCATACTCCGCAGTATTATTTGTCGCTTGCTCCTTGGGAAAGTGCATCTGGACTACGTACTTGAGGTGCTCTCCAGTGGGTGCGACAAGCAGCACACCAGCGCCGGCGCCTTGCAGCGAGAAGGCACCGTCAAAGTACATAAGCCACTCTTTGCTTGCCTCCTTGGCGGGGATGCTCGTTTTCGGAACTTCTTCGTCTGGTGTTGGCGTCCACTCTGCTATGAATTCTGCCAATGCTCTGCTTTGGATGGTTGAAGTGCTTTCAAACTTGAGGCCAAAGCTTGACAGTTCCAGTGCCCACTCAACAATCCTGCCTGTCGCTTTTGGATTCTGCAGTATCCTCTTCAGCGGAAAGCGAGTGACAACTGTGATCTCGTGTGCTTGGAAGTAATGGCGCAGCTTTCTCGAGGCCATGAGAAGGCCGAAAAGCAATTTCTGCACACCAGAGTACCTTGACCTAGCCCCCTGCAGAAGGGAACTGACAAAGTAAACTGGGCGCTGCACCATTTTCTTCTGCATCTCTTCGCGCACCTGCGCAGATCCATCCTTGTCGGGACCAGAGCTTGTCGGGGAAGCCCCCTGCTTGTCGCTGGATGCGCTTGCCGTGGTTGCTGGCTCGTCATCTGCCTCCCTCTCCGCCACTAATGTAGCACTAACCACTTGATTGGTTGCCGCTATGTACAGCAACAACTTCTCTTGTGGCTTAGGTGCGACAAGTGTTGGAGTGGAGGACAGGTATCTCTTCAAGTCCTGCAGCGCAGCCTCCGCTTCCGGAGTCCATTTCATTGGACCTGCCTTTTTCAAAATTTTGAAAAACGGCAGGGCGCGCTCAGCAGACCGAGAGATAAACCTGCTGAGAGTAGCCACGCAACCGGCAAGCTTTCGTACATCCTTGATGCGCTTTGGTGCTTCGATCTGCTCAATGGCCTTGATCTTGTCGGGATTGGCTTCAATTCCCCGCTGAGACACAAAGAACCCGAGAAGCTTGCCGGAGGGGACTCCAAACACACACTTCTCGGGGTTGAGCTTGAGGTTGATCTTGCGCAGATTTGCAAAGGTCTCGTCTAAATCTTGGATCAGAGTTGCCCTGTCCTTGCTCTTGACCACTATATCATCCATGTAGGCTTCCACATTTCTGTGTATTTATGGCTTAAGAGAGACATGGACTACTCTTGCAAATGTTGAACTAGCATTCTTTAATCCGAAAGGCATCCGTATGAAACAATACGTGCCACATGGAGTAATGAATGCGGTTTTCTCCTCATCCTCTTCTGCCATGAAGATTTGATGGTATCCTGAATATGCGTCAAGAAATGAAAGCAATTCAATCCGGCCGTGGAGTCAACAATCTGGTCAATGCGCGGCAAGGGAAATGGGTCTTTGGGACAAGCTTTATTAACATCAGTAAAGTCAATACAAAGCCTCCATTTCCCGTTTGCCTTGCGCACGACTACAAGATTGGCCAGCCACGTGGGATGGAGCACTCCTCTGACAAGGCCTGCTGCTTCCAATTTCTTGATCTCTTCTGCTATGAATTCTTGGCGCTCCAATGCTTGCTTCCTGACTTTCTGCTTGACGGGCCGCGCATGAGGACAAACGGCAAGATGGTGCTCAATTACTTTCCTGGGAACACCGGGGATGTCAGACGGTAGCCACGCAAACACGTCGACATTCGCCCGCAGGAAAGCAATGAGCGCGCTTTCCTATTTAGGGTCGAGAGTGGCACTGATGGTGAAGGTACCACCAGTGCCGTCCTCCTTGGCGGACACCTTCTTAGTATGTGGCGGAGCTGCCATTGCCTTCTTACACTTGCCGATGGAGCTCGATGGTGCGTCCTCGACGGTAGCGCAGCACTCCGAAGAGGTGCGCTTGCCGGAGTGGGCATCAGAGCTCTTGCCGGACTTGGTCTGCTTCTTCCCCCCGGGAGCTTCGGCGGCAAGTGTCTTGCGATCTGTAGCAGCTGCTGCTTCCCGGTAAATCTTGTCGGCACAGATAAGGGCATCCTTCTTGTCGCCAGGGACAGAGATGACGCTTATCGGGCCTGGCATCTTGAGCATGTTGTATGCGTAGTGAGAGACTGCCATGAACTTGGCGAGCGCTGGACGACCAAGTATCCCATTGTAAGGCAATGGAAAATCGGCAACGTCAAAAGTGACCCTCTCAGTCCTGAAGTTCATCTCGCTGCCAAATGTTACCGGCAACGTGACCTTCCCCTTCGGCTTGCTCCTTCCCGGGTTAATTCCTTGGAATGTGCCGGTCTCTTCGAGCTCGCTGTCAGGGATCTGGAGTTTCTGGAGTACAACGGAGGAGATCAGGTTCAAGCCGGCCCCGCCGTCAACTAGCATCTTAGTGACTTTGAGGTTGCGAATAGTTGGTGAGACCAACAACGGCAAGCACCCGACCGCAGTTATGCGATCAGGGTGGTCCTCAATATCAAAGATGATAGGCGTGCTGGACCATTTTAGAAGCTTGCGCGATTCGACAGGTGGTTCTGCCGCATTGACTTCCCGCGCCCACTGCTTGAGTTGGCGGTGGGAAGTATGCAGAGAAGCACCGCCGTCTACGCACAAGACTTCTGTGGCTTTCTGAAACTCCTGCTCACTGTTCTCGACATCATCCATGTCTTCGTCGTCGTCGTCTTCATCCTTGTCGCGCCCACGGGGAGGTCTGTCTCCTTGCCGCTGCTTGGCCTTGCCGCGGCGTCCTCCCCGGCCGGCGCGCTTCTTGCCGGCTTCTCCAGCGCCTCCTTGGGCCCTCTCCTTGTCGCGCCGCTCGTACTCAGCTTTTTGCTGCTGGACAAGCTGCTCGACCTTCTTGCAGCTCTGGAGGTCATGGCCCTTAGTGCGGTGGATCTTGCAATACTGCTTGTCGGCAGCTGCCACAGCCTGGCAGTTGGTGCATGCGGCAACCTCCTTGCCGGAGCTACCAACTTTGGCTTGCTTGGCACCACCGTCGTTGCCGGACTGCTCAACGACTAGCACATCTTTGCCTTTCTTCTTCCTGTTATTGCGCCGCCGGCTTTTCTTTGCCGGGGCAGCATCTTCGCTGTCAGATCCTCCCACTCCAGTATTCTCTCCGGGGAATTTCCTCCCTTCCTCAGCACGTGCACACTTGTCGGCCAGGGCATATAGCTCACTGACGTCTCTGATCCCGCTCATCGCCATCTCCTCCCGCATCCTGCGGTTACGCACGTTCTGATGGAACGCGCTGATGACCGCGGCAGGGTGGATATCTGGGATGTTGCGCTGTACACGGCTGAATCTTTGAATATACTTGCGCAGGGGCTCTCCTTCCTTCTAGGCAAGCAGGTGGAGGTCACTCTCTTGGCCATGAGGTTTGTGGCCGCCTGTAAAGGCGCCGACAAACTGATGGCAAAGGTCTGCCCAAGAGGATATGGAGTTGTCCGGCAAGTGCATGAGCCAGGACCTGACATCGGGCTTGAGCACCAGCGGGAAGTAGTTGGCAAGGACCTTGTCGTCTCGCCCCTCGGCAACTTGCACCGCGATGGTGTAGATGCTGAGGAACTCCGACGGGTGCGACTTGCCGTCGTACTTCTCCGGTACGTCTGGCTTGAAATGCTTCTGGCTGGGCCACTGGACTTGCCGCAGCTCACGGGTAAATGTAGGGCAACCTACCGCATATGGCAAGTCGCCTGGTTCCCCTAGCGCATGCATATCGACAGAGGGCCCAGCGCGCAGGTCTGATTGACGCCGCGCTTCTCTTCGGCGCTTGATGCGAGTACGAGCGTCTTCTTGCTGTCGCTCGTGAAGAACTTGGCGCTGATCGTGACGAGCTCGTGGATCCGATGACGCAGTGGAGTCGCTGTCGTGGTGGATCCGGCGAGTCGGCAATCTTGGCCTTCGGGGCGGAGAGTGCACAGTGGTTGCACCCCCACCGGTCTTGTCACCACCGGCTCGTGCTTGGCTGACTTGCCGCGGCAATGAAGTACTCGGTTGCCGTGGATTTTTGCCGTTGGCGAAGCCGATGAGACTCTAAATGGTGGCCCTCCAGTCGTCGATCTTGTCTGCTGCTGGAGGGTAGTCTAGGTGCAGTTGAGCTCGCGCCAAAGCTTCTGCCGGAGTGGCGGGCGGCGGCGGCGAACGATGCGAGGAACGGGATATGCTCGGACTTCTAACTACGTTAGAAGGAGCAGTATCTCGTCCAAGCGACCGTGCCACGCTCGCGCCAGCATGTTGGCGTGCATGCTGGTCTTGAGCACTCCGGGATCCACCAGCTTGATATTGGCCCAGCAAACGTATGGTACCATGAGTACCATAACGCTGCTGGTCCCGTGCCTCCTGAGATGGGCGCGGTGCGTGTACGGACGCCGAGGTCTTGGAGTGCGCCCGGTCGTTGTGGGAGCCGACTGCGCCGCCGGTGTGCAGCGTAGTATTGTCCTTGGACCTGGCAGCACCATGAGCTCCCTCGTCGGCGCCCGTTCTTCCGCCGGCGTCTACCCCACCAGCCGTTCCCTCCGGCGATGGTGGGCTTGGCGCGGACGGAGCAGCCGCCTCCGAAGCCTTCTTCTTCGGCGGCATGTCGATGAAGACGATGAAGATTTGGCTCGTGCGAACGCCGGATCAGGTTCACACAACCTCGACGCACCCCTACCTGGCGCGCCAAAGATGTCGGGGGTGCTGATCCCCACGGACACCTATGGGACCACGGCGGACCAGGCCCCTTTTCGGTTCGGCAGGGGGCGGAGAGCGCACGAAGAGCAGATCGAGGCGAAGCGCACGAGCACACGATCAGTTTACCCAGGTTCGGGCCACACGGATGCGTAAAACCCTACTCCTGCTTTGTGGTTGTATTGATTTCTTGCTCGGGAGCGCTGATTGCTACAGTACACACCAGCAGCTAGCCAGACCGAGCGTGAGAATGATTGTCCGACCCCCTCTACGTTGCGCATGGGCCTCCTTTTATATGCTTAAGGGGTCACCGACAGGTGGCAACATAGATGAGGGTAAAAATGGAAAAGGCGTGGCGGTTGGCACCACCGCCTACTATAGTTGTATCATACCTAACCCTGACGGCAGGGGACAAAGGCATTAAATGCCTGTCTGCGTCGCCTAGATGGTGCAGAAAGGGACCGCCAGGGACGCCACTGCTTGCCACGATGGCAATCTTGTCAGCGCCGCTTGCCACCGTGTACCTCTGGCTGCACAGCTTCCCGCCACGTACGCCTGGAAGGGTCCCAGAGCGACACGTTGGTGGATGTGCTGGAGCGCAGGTACAGAGTGGAGGCTTGCCGCAGCAAGTGCCTTGCCGCGGTCGTCGTCTTGTCGCATCCGGGAGCTTGTCGCTCACCGGGCCTTGCCGGAACGCGTGGTGCGTTGCGGCAAGTTCCTTGAGATGCCTTGGTTGGCCTTCCCGGCAAGCTCCTCTTGCCGGGGTCTTGTCTCCTTCCCGGCAAGCTCCTCTTGCCGGGGTCTTGGATACTTTGTTCTTGAATGGCTCCAAAGGAACCATGGAGGATCTTGGCGGTCACTCGGCAAGCCTTGCCGCGGGACGCTGCGACTGCCCGTGCACAAGTTCGGGATACTAGGGTACCCCTACTCTAGTACACCGACAACCATTCTCAATGTTTAACAACCACCATGATAGTTAAATAAAAATTTATTCCTTTGCAGTAGGGAAAAATTGGCTTTCCGCAAAACTGTAACCATAGAGCTTTTCCACCAGCCATATATGCATGTAGTGATAGCCATTGTTCATCATTCTCTATGGTGTGAATTTGCCAGTACATTCAATGTACTGACCCTTTCTGGCTGCAACATCTCATGTTGCAGGAATCTTACGACGAGTAAGTGATACGTTAGGGTTACTATTTCTACACTCAACTTTGCCGTTGGTGTTGATGGGAATCCACAACCTTGTTACTTCCGCTATTTGGATTGAGGTAATAGTATTTACGTTACTTTTACATGTGATTTACCTCTGTTATAAATCCTCGAGTACTGTGTGTGTCAGCATACCGATCCAGGGATGACACTTAAGCATAGAGACTTGACCGTCTGAGGTCGGGTCGCTACAAGATGGTATCAGAGCACATGTTGACTGTAGGACGTGACCCTAGAAACGGGCAAGCCCATAGTAAAGATTTTTCTCTACAACCTTCCCTTTCAAAAAGATCTTTTACCTCTCTTCTCTTCTGAGCTTATTCAAAAATTCCCTTTAGTGATACCATACCCCTTTCCCCTTTTGACCACATGAAGATTCGACTGATGAGACCACTCCAAGAAGTACAAGATATCAGATAACTAAGACCACTTCGGAATGAAGAGTATTTTCCATGCATCTGAATAATGGAAACTACAACGGTTAAAGACTGAAGACAAGTAGAATTTGAAGGCTCTGAAGAATTCCCAGATTTGTATGACCTAGGAAGGCTACCCTTATGGAACTTGGCAGACTATGGAAGTTGTCAATACCCGAGATCAAGGTGTATCGAAGAAGGACTGAAACAAGGAGCATGAGAACTCAAAGTTTTGTCAAAGAAAACCCTAAGGCAGGAGATATCAACTATGGAATGATAGCTCATGGGAATGACAAGAGCAGAAACACGGTTATCCGTGATGTCATCGCCCGTTGATGCTATTGTCACCGTGCTGAGTTAAGGATGCATTTCTTCAGAATGGATTTGATGGAAGAAGGCTGATGGAGCACCTACTAGTAAGATGAAGTTTTAACCTTAGCCGGTGTATCACCAGGATCTGGAGTAGTACATCAAGAAGTTTAAGGTGGAGCTCCATGAAGCCGTATTAGACAAGGAAGCATTTCGTGAAGAACTCAGGAACCAAAAGCTGAAAGTAGCCAAGATGGAGGAGCTACAACCTCAAGATACCGGAGATTTGTCAGGAACTGAAGGACAGTATGACCATGGTTCATGTGAAGGATGTTGAAACCAGAAGTTTGGAACGCAACTCCAGAATATTAAAGGACGTCACGAGAGACTTCGCGTCAACAGAGTTGATCTGGCAAAAGAACTTGAGAAAGACAAGCATGATCGGAAGAAGCCATTGGAGGCATGAACAAGGCTTGAAGAGTTTAGAGACGTTGAAGATTTATTAACCTTTAGAAGACCAAACCCCTGTTATATACCTATGTTAGATGCGACGTTTGTGAGCTGTCATTTGTTTGATGTTTTTCCCGACGGCCACAAATAAAATCTGTCTTTTCAAAACTTTTGTTTGTATTGTGTGTATCCCTTTCCCTCTCTCTTATCTTACCCCAAACCCACATGGACCCAATAGAGGATGAATGGAGATGAGGTTGTATTTTCTGGACCGATGAGTCAGTTGGAGACAGACCGATGGATTCAGAACATGGAGGATCACATGAAGAATAACCCTATAGTTGGAAAGGATATGACCCAGCATGCTCTTCAGTGCTTTGAAAGAGGTGCTGCTACTTGGTGGAGGATGTACCAAAACATCAATGGATGGCACGGAGTAACCACTTGGAAAGAATTTAAGTTGACTCTGCCAAAGTCTCGGCTTGTGTCCCAGAAGTTGAAGCCTTATGGAAAGGATATGAAGAAACCTTGTGCATGCAAGATTTGTGGAGAAATAGGACACACCCATAAAGAACACAAGGATGAATGCCCTAATTGTGAAGGAAGTCACCCAGTTGAAGAATGCCCAATCAGGCAGATTACTTGTTTCTTGTGTGAAGGGACTACCCACTATCCTGCTCAGTGTCACATTTACCCCATGGTACAATGAACCATCCAGCAAAAGAAAGAAGTAATGAAAGGAGCCCTCGTGGAAATTTTAGAAGAAGTTGTGATGAAGGAAGAGATGGAGGACACGCCTAAAGAAGACCCTAGTAAACCCTGCACTAAGTCTTGCTATTCATGTGGAGAAGAAGGACACATCTCCCAAAATTGTTTGAATGGGGATCTAGTATAATTCCCGACAGAGGAAGTAGAATATGACCCACAAGAAATAGAAGCCATGATTGGCATGGAAAGGTCCAGGAAGAGAAGCAGATTGGATTCCAGGAAGGACCTGAGTCATATCACCTGTTACAGGTGCAAGGAGTCATGGCACTACCTCAACAGTTGCCCAAAAAGGAAACCCCGATACTTGTCAGATGTAATATGTTTTAGTTGTAATGGAGCAGGGCACTTTGCCAGAGAATGCCCCAAGGAGAAGGAAACTTGTGCTAGATAGTTGAGTTTGCAACAAAAGAATGGAGTAGTAGAAGTGAGAACATTTCCTTTTATATTGAGGTGTTTAGTTGAGACATGTAATGGAAAAGCGAGAGATTGTAATCACTTGAGAATGAATAAAGTTAGCATCATTGGTACTGATATGGATTTTACTCTATGAAGAAGAATTTTGGCCATTCTGAGGATATGAGAAATATGGTCTATGGAAGATTTCTGCATTCTAAGGGTGGTAGTACACTGTAAGAACCGTTGACCCCTGGAAAAGATAAGGATACCCCACTGACTGGATTTTGGACAAAATGAATACAAGTTTTGTCTCGATATGTGTGATGCCCCAAGAGTATGTGGGATGAAGTTGGAGACCGTCAGTTGTTGGACCAAATGTGATCAAGGAGTTAGAAGACAATGTTAAGTTGATTCGAGATAGACTAAAGGTAGCTCAGTCCAGGCAGAAGAGTTATGCAGACTAAAAAAACGCAAGGAGGTAGTCTATGAAATTGGAGACAGAGCATGTCTTCGTGTGACCCCTCTGCGAGGAGTTAAATGATTTGTAGTTAAGGGAAAGTTAGCCCCGAGATTTGTAGGACCATACCGAGTTTGGGAGCGTATGGGAGAAGTGGCCAACAAGTTGGAGTCACCCGAAGGACTGTCAGGAGTTCATGATGTGTTTCATGTTTCCCAGTTGAAGAGTGCCATGCAGAGATGGCCAATATTCCCCTATAAGGATGCTTGACCCTGGAAAGGATAATGATGTTCCACGAAGTGGAGTATGGACTTCATGAGTATAAATTTTATCTCGGTATGTGGGATATCCCACGAGGATGAAGAGATGAATTAATATTGGATATAAAGGAGGTATGAAGTTAGAAATATGGATCAATGGAAATTCCATGATGAGTCTGAGTAATCGTGCATGTCCTAGTTTGGTACCAATAGAAGGAAGGAAGACAGTACAATTGGATGGATTTAAGAATACTAGGAAGTTGGAAGTTGGAATAATGATCAGTTGGCCGATGATAAGTTCAAGGACTACAAGTGATGAGATGGGCCATAACCCACAGGCCCCAGGACCTGCCAAGAAGCAAGCACACTCTTGCTGAAGGAAAAACCCTGGAAGAAGTTATGATTTTATTGATAGACGATCTTATAGGAGTAACGCAAAACCTGAGAGTTGTGAAGAAACGATAGATGTTTGTCTGGCTTGCAGAATCTATGGATATATCCGAACTTCGTTCGTCGACAAGATAAATTCTACAATGCTTGTGAGGATGACCGAGTGTTAGAATGCGAGATTCGCTAAACCGTATACAAGCTAACGATTTGGGTGTGGGATGGATTGATCACCATACCGACTTACTCTTATTATTCGCCTTGCTATATGGGATGGTAAATTTGAGTGACTTACCTATAGTAGAGAGACAAGGATCAAAACCTTGTTTAAGCCTTAGAATGGTATAGGTATTTTTCCTTGTACAAGGCAGCTTTGCCAACCGTAGGTTATACGGTGAGGATCAACCCAGACCCATTTCCTACAGGAGAAACCCTAAATTGTTGACTACCATGAGAGATATCGATAGTTGGTTAGTATTGGCGCCAGACCTGTCAGCTAAGAAGACCCAGTCACAGAAGAACCTTACCTAGATGAAAGACACAAGAATTGAGGAAAAGGTTATGCCACTACCGAAAGAGCCCAGATAAGGAATTATCCTGAAGATCTGAGAAGATCGACACTGTTAACAATATGGATGAAGTACATGAGTTTTGATGGAACCGTAACCATGCTTCTAAGGGTGGTAGCACCCCAGACCCGGGTGGCGATTGATGGATTTTGAGGAGACCCCCAAACCCTAACCTTTTTCTTGCTAGCCTCTCCGAATCTCGAGGACGAGATTCATTTTAAGGGTGGTAGGTTTGTAACATCCCAAAATTCTAAATTTTGGAATGTTATAATAAATAGATAGATTTGATTGATTGTGTGAAATTGAGTGAAATTCGAAACCTTTTTGAAAGTTAATTGAGAGGTAATAAAAGGACTTTCCCAAACTTTCATTTTTGCATTCGTAATCTCCGTGAATTCAAATTCTTTTCACCATGAAACCGTGGAGAGAAGATGACATGACTTCTTCCATTTATTTAAATGACAAGGGGTGTTGAAAAAATTTGAATTTCATTTGGAAAACATTTCCAATTTTGAAACTTTATGCAACTCAATGATTTTCACGAGAGGAGATAAACTGACTTCTTCAAATTATATGAAATATGAGTTGGGAGTTTCAGAGGATCAAATTCAAAGTCTTTTGGAATTATTTTTCAATTTGGAGTTATTTGGATTTTATTCAAATCATTTTTCTCCAAAAATAAAATAAATGGAAAATAGGGTAACATGATTCCCTACAACAGAAAATTGGAGAGAAATAAATTTGATTTCATTCTGTTTTTTTAAAATGATTTTTGTTGGATCTTATTAGAGCAGGAGCACTGTTGGAATTATTAGAATTTGTGTGTATTTTATTTAATGCTAGAAAAATGTTCATGTCGTAGAAAATCTTTTTATGAAAATTTTGATATATTATATGCCTATATAATATTTTTAGTTATTTTGTTTTATTATTTTAGTTCTTTGAAAAAAATGTTTTTTTAAAAAAAACTTCGCCGACTGGGCCGGCCGAGCACCCCAGCCAGGCCAAGGCCCAGCCTCGTGCCGCCTCGCCTGTCATCCCCGACCGGGACTCCTCCCAGAGTCCGGCACCGCCCCGCCACTGGCCGCCCCTTCCCCACGCCACCGCGCCTCCCCTCCTGTATAAATGCGCCGCCCCCACCGCCCTCTTCTCCCCCTCTCTCTCCCTCGAGCGCCGCGCCCCTCACCTCACGCCACCACCAACCGCCGCCGCCGTCGCACTTTGCTGCCGCCACCGCACCATGCTGCCGCCATCGCCCCTCGCTGCGCGCTGGCGCCGCCCGCACCACCGCGCCACCGCTCCCCGCTGCCGCGCCGCGCCTTGCTGCTGCTCGCCTGCAGCCATCGCCCCGCTCCTCGCCGACGCCCGCCGCCGCGGGAAGCCGCCGGAGTTCGCCGGAAAACCGCCCCGACCGGTAAAACCCTAGAACGGTTTTTATTTTGGTCTTTTTCGGTTAGTTAGATCGCTTTTCTCTTTTAGTTAGATTTAGTTTATGGACGTTCATTAAATAGGATTCGGCAGACAACGAGTTCGTTCTTTAGCTCTCTGTAGCGAATGTTCACTATTTAGTTTTTTTCTTTTATTTCTTTAGTTTTCTGTCAAGGGACCTATTTGTAGCAGTTTCTTTTACAGATTAGTCCCTGTACTTCAAGCGACCACATCTTTTTGCTCGTTTGCCCAAATCCAACAAAACCAACGCAAACTTATTCGTTATGATCTCCTCTATCCAGTAATCCAACCCAAACATGTTTTTGAAAAGTTTAAAATTTGAATTAGATCAGATTTGAATTCAAACTTCGTTTGATCATAACTTGAGTTTCGTAGCTCCGTTTGAGTTGATTCTTTTTGCAAATCGAAGCTCTTGACCTAAACTTTCTGATAAGGCCAAATTCACATAATTTTGGTACTGTTAGAAATTGTTTTATGTTGCAAGAGTTAATTTCTTGGTTTTGAAGTTTTTCGAATCGTCTTCTTCGATCTTTCTGATCTTTTGAGTGATTGCTTATGTGTGGTTCCTATTGCTCGCTTACAATAGATTGACCGGAGTGTGACGAGTAGAACTATCAAGAGTTTTGAGTGCGAATCATCTTCATCAACATTGCAGGCAAGTTCACACTTTGATCATATCCCCCTTCATACCCAGTTTTATGCATTAGTTTCACCCTCAAACATTGCATGAGTAGGATTGATAACATGTGGGTATTGGGAAGTAGTTGATGAGGTAGGAACCTATTGCCCTGCATTCAAACCTTGGGAGTTACTATTACGTTATGCTTATATTGCCATGCTATGCGCGTAGACGTGGATTGGGTTTGAGAGTATTTCATGACAGATGTGAGATTGTTAATTAATGGTTTACTTAAGGTGGCAACTTTAACACACATCTAGGTGGATTGAGGCACCTGGGTATTCCAGCGATTGCCTGTCTAGGCACCTGGGTATTCCAGGATTGCCTTTTTTATGGACTGCCACCCAGGCTCAAAGGGATCATGAGATTATACATACTAGAAACTTCCGTGTGCAGCCACAAGCTATTATAGGCTCTAGCATAGTTGATTAAGTCGTGTGAACTCTTATAGTGGTAGACTAGCAGATGTAGGGGTTGTAGGTGGTACGGTCTACCCATCGTAAGGTGCAAACGCTTCTGAAAGACTATGTCTCGGTCATCCGTTTCTCAAACACCCTGTAGTGCGAGAAATCCAACGGAGGAGATCGAGTCTTGTGGGGAAAAGTGCGCAAACCTCTGCAGAGTGTATAAACTAATCATGATTAGCCATGTCCCCGGTTATGGACATCTTGAGTATCTAGTACTTGGATTATCATGTGAATCTCATCATGTTACTTTAAATTAAGTTTGTTAGGTTTAATGATGTTATTTAATTGGGATTGAGAATGCTGCCAACCATTCTCAATGTTTAACAACCACCATGATAGTTAAATAAAAATTTATTCCTTTGCAGTAGGGAAAAATTAGCTTTCCGCAAAACTGTAACCATAGAGCTTTTCCACCAGCCATATATGCATGTAGTGATAGCCATTGTTCATCATTCTCTATGGTGTGAATTTGCCAGTACATTCAATGTACTGACCCTTTGTGGCTGCAACGTCTCATGTTGCAGGAATCTTACGACGAGTAAGTGATACGTTAGGGTTACTATTTCTACACTCAACTTTGCCGTTGGTGTTGATGGGAATCCACAACCTTGTTACTTCCGCTATTTGGATTGAGTTAATAGTATTTACGTTACTTTTTACATGTGATTTACCTCTGTTATAAATCCTTGAGTACTGTGTGTGTCAGCATACCGATCCAAGGATGACACTTAAGCACAGAGACTTGACCGGTATAGGTCGGGTCGCTACAATCATATCCTGGGGACTACGCACACAACCAGGATCAAGAGAATTAAACCATATCTTAGCATCACCCTTTAATGAGAACGTAAATATTTTAAGGATGTAAAAGTAACGAGTTCTCTCATCTTTAGTAAACAGGATAGCTATATCATTCAATTTAGTAAGATGTGCCACAACAGTTTCAGATTCATAACAATGAAAAGGATCAGATTTAACCAAAGTAATTATATCAGGATCAACAGAGAATTCATAATCCTTATCAGTAACAAAGATAGGTGAAGTACCAAAAGCAGGGTCAGGTTTCATTCTATCATTTAGGGATTGCTTACTCCATTTAGCTAATAATTTCTTAAGTTCAGTTCTATTTCTGCAAGCTAAAATGGCTAAAGAAGCATCTTGATCAAATACATAACCCTTAGGCATAGCAAGTGGTTCTTCATCATCACTTTCATCAGTATCATCAGATTCAATATTTTCAATTTCTCTAGCCCTAGCAAGTTGTTCATCTAGAAAAGCACTAAGTGGCATAGTAGTATCAGGCATAGAGGTAGTTTCATCATAAGTATCATGCATAGCAGAAGTGGTATCATCAATAACATGCGACATATCAGAACGAATAGCAGAAGCAGGTGTAGGTGTCGCAAACTTACTCATAACAGAAGGTGAATCAAGTGCAGAGCTAGATGGCAGTTCCTTACCTCCCCTCGTAGTTGAGGGATATATCTTGGTTTTTGGATCTCTCTAGTCCTTCATAATGATAAGCAGATATATATCCCAAGTGACTCAAAGAATAGAGCTATGCTCCCCGGTAACGGCGCCAGAAAAAGGTCTTGATAACCCACAAGTATAGGGGATCGCAACAGTTTTCGATGGTAGAGTATTCAACCCAAATTTATTGATTCGACACAAGGGGAGCCAAAGAATATTCTCAAGTATTAGCAGCTAAGTTGTCAATTCAACCACACCTGGAAACTTAATATCTGCAACAAAGTGTTTAGTAGCAAAGTAATATGATAGTAGTGGTAACGGTAGCAAAAGGTAATAGTAGTAAAAGTAATGTTTTTGGTATTTTGTAGTGATGATAGCAATAGCAACGGGAAAGTAAATAAGCGAAGAACAATATATGGAAAGCTCATAGGCAATGGATCGATGATAGAGAATTATGCCGGATGCGGTTCATCATGTAACAGTCATAACCTAGGGTGACACAGAACTAGCTCGAGTTCATTGATATAATGTAAGCACATATTCCGAATATATTCATACGTGCTTATGGAAAAGAACTTGCATAACATCTTTTGTCCTACCCTCCCATGGCAGCGGGGTCCTTACGGAAATTAAGGGATATTAAGGCCTCCTTTTAATAGAGAACCGGAACAAAGCATTAACACATAGTGAATACATGAACTCCTCAAACTACGGTCATCACCGGTAAGTATCCCAATTATTGTCACTTCAGGGTTAACGGATCATAACTCATAATAGGTGACTATAGACTTGCAAGATAGGATCAAGAACACTCATATATTGATGAAAACATAATAGGTTTAGATCTGAAATCATGGCACTCGGGCCCTAGTGACAAGCATTAAGCATAGCAAAGTCATAGCAACATCAATCTCAGAACATAGTGGACACTAGGATCAAACCCTAACAAAACTAACTCGATTACATGATAGATCCCATCCAACCCATCACCGTCCAGCAAGCCTACATTGGAATTACTCACGCACGGCGGTGAGCATCATGAAATTGGGGATGGAGGATGGTTGATGATGATGATGATGGCGATGGATTCCCCTCTCCGGAGCCCCGAACGGACTCCAGATTAGCCCTCCCAAGAGGTTTTAGGGCTTGGCGGCGGCTCCGTATCGTAAAACGCGATGATTTCTTCTCTTTGATTTTTTTCTCATCGAAACTCAATATATGCAGGTGGAGTTGGAGTCGGAGACGCAATAGGGGGCCCACGAGGTAGGGGGCGCGCCCCCCACCCTCGTGGCAAGACAGTGCCCCTGGCCTTTATCTTTGGCAAGTATTTTTCTTATTTTCTGAAAAGTGTCTCCGTGAAGTTTCAGATCATTCCAAGAAC
The DNA here is from genome assembly GCA_034509565.1 of Triticum monococcum. Taxonomy (NCBI): domain Eukaryota; kingdom Viridiplantae; phylum Streptophyta; class Magnoliopsida; order Poales; family Poaceae; genus Triticum; species Triticum monococcum. The sequence continues at coordinate 150,557,699 of CM067843.1, read as the reverse complement.
GTTTGCTCCTGCACATAAATAACACCATGGTAATTCTGCTGAAAACAACGTTAGTCTGGGTTAGTTCCATTCAAATCATGCAAGTTGGAGTCCAAAACAAGGGCAAACGTGTTTGGAAAAGTAGATACGTTGGAGACGTATCAGGGATCTACATGTGAAGCGGAGTACATAGCTGCTTCGGAAGCAGCAAATGAAGGAGTCTGGATGAAGGAGTTCATATCCGATCTAGGTGTCATACCTAGTGCATCGGGTCCAATGAAAATCTTTTGTGACAATACTGGTGCAATTGCTTTGGCAAAGGAATCCAGATTCCACAAGAGAACCAAGCACATCAAGAGACGCTTCAACTCCATCCGGGACCAAGTCCAGGTGGGAGACATAGTGATTTGCAAGATACATACGGATCTAAATGTTGCAGACCCGTTGACTAAGCCTCTTCCACGAGCAAAACATGATCAACACCAAGGCTCCATGGGTGTTAGAATCATTACTGTGTAATCTAGATTATTGACTCTAGTGCAAGTGGGAGACTGAAAGAAATATGCCCTAGAGGCAATAATGAAGTTATTATTTATTTCCTTATATCATTATAAATTTTTATTATTCATGCTAGAATTGTATTAACCGGAAACATGATACATGTGTGAATACATAGATAAACAGAATGTCACTAGGATGCCTCTACTTGACTAGCTCGTTGATCAAAGATGGTTATGTTTCCTGACCATAGACAAAGAGTTGTCATTTGATTAACGGGGTCACATCATTAGGAGAATGATGTGATTGACTTGACCCATTTCGTTAGCTTAGCACTTGATCGTTTAGTCTGTTGCTATTGCTTTCTTCATGACTTATACATGTTCCTATGACTATGAGATTATGCAACTCCCGTTTACCGGAGGAACACTTTGTGTGCTACCAAACGTCACAACATAACTGGGTGATTATAAAGGTGCTCTATAGGTGTCTCCGAAGGTACTTGTTGGGTTGACGTATTTCGAGATTAAGATTTGTCACTTCGATTGTCGGAGAGGTATCTCTGGGCCCACTCGGTAATACACATCACTTAAGCCTTGCAAGCATTGCAACTAATGAGTTGGTTGCGGGATGATGTGTTACGGAACGAGTAAAGAGACTTGCCGGTAACGAGATTGAACTAGGTATTGAGATACCGACGATCGAATCTCGGGCAAGTAACATACCGATGACAAAGGGAACAACGTATGTTGTTATGCGGCCCGACCGATAAAGATCTTCTTAGAATATGTAGGAGCCAATATGGGCATCCAGGTTATGCTATTGGTTATTGACCAGAGGGGTGTCTCGGTCATGTCTACATAGTTCTCGAACCCGTAGGGTCCGAACGCTTAATGTTCGTTGATGATATAGTACTATATGAGTTATGTATGTTGGTGACCGAATGTTGTTTGGAGTCCGGGATGAGACCACGGACATGACGTGGAACTCCAGAATGGTCCGGAGATAAAGTTTGATATATGGGATAATAGTGTTTGGTCACTGAAAGGGTTCCGGAATTCACCGGAAGGGGTTCCGGATGTTTCCCGAAATGTTTGGGTATGAGAACACTTTATTTGGGCCAAAGGGGAAAGCCCACAAGGTTTTTGAAAAGCGCAAAAGGAAGTTTTGCGGAGTCCAGGGGCCAGACGCTAGGGTCCCTGGCATTTGGGTCCAGACGCCGGAAACCCTGGCGTCTAGCCCTGGAGTCCGAGAAGGACTCCTGCCTTTCGTGTGAAACCGACTTTATGGAGGCTTTTACTCCAAGTTTCGACCCCAAGGCTCAACATATAAATAGAGGGGCAGGGCTAGCACCCAAGACAGATCAAGAAACACCAAGCCGTGTGCCAGCTACCCCATCTCCTCTAGTTTATCCTCCGTCATAGTTTTCGTAGTGCTTAGGCGAAGGCCTGCGGAGATTGTTCTTCACCAACACCGTCACCACGCCGTCGTGCTGCCGGAACTCATCTACTACCTCGCCCCTCTTGATGGATCGAGAAGGCGAGGACGTCATTGAGCTGAACGTGTGCTGAACGCGGAGGTGCCGTACGTTCGGTAATTGATTGGGACAGATCGTGAAGGTGTACGACTACATCAACCGCGTTGATAAACGCTTCCGCTTACGGTCTACGAGGGTACGTAGACAGCACTCTCCCCTCTCATTGCTATGCATCACCATGATCTTGCGTGTGCGTAGGAAGTTTTTTGAAATTACTACGTTCCGCAACACTTTTCTTGAACACAGTCAACACTCGAGCAAAATTAAGTTCCATAATACTCTAGTTTCCACTCCCAACTTCTAGAGTATCCGTCCAACACCATCACACACTGATCACTGACCTGCGTGAAAGTGAACAACTCACATATTGGGCATCACACATACGAGTAACCTGAACTCAACATCACCGCTCCTTTGTTTCTTGACTGTCTGTCTGCAACTTGAAGGAATTTCACCATTGCTTGTAGTCATTCTGAGTCAAATTTGCAGTTGTCTCGCCACATGTATGACCACCAGAGCCCTGGCCCGTCTCCATGTCCCGTATGTACCGCACGCCTCGCCGCTATTACCGCCTCGAGCCTCCGCTGTCCTGGTCGAGTCTCAAGGGTCGCGAAACCACACCACTCAACCCCCACTGCAGAGTACCATCGATCATCACCGACCGACGACGAGTATTACGCTTCCATCAGACCACTGGGCTCCAGTCTGAATTACGCGTCCCTCGCTTTTCCGCTGAATAGGCTTCGACTCACTGAGCTCTTATGTTGTAGCCCCTCAATCAGCACTGAGTGAAGTCTTCCAGACTCCAACTCCACCTTCAACATGACTCCATGGTAGATGATCAGTCCACCCTCGCGCCTCACCGACTTCAAGTTCCGTGTATACACCACCTTGAATCAATCCCGTGCCATAGTCTTGTCAGAGCCGCACAAGCCTCGGGCATGTGAACCATGTGTTTCCATGCCCAGAAGTCGGTCACCATCAGCATCACGCTCCTATGTCGTCATCACCGATCCCACCACCGTCTTCTGTACCAACCGACTCGCGTCGATCCGTCAGACTGACAAGTCCGACCCAGCCGAATATATCCGACTGCAACCATGCTCCACTATGCGTCGTGTCCATCGGCACATCTCTGTGCATGTCTTAGGCGCCATGTGTATGCATGATCCTGTATGACGCACTTATCCGCGTGCCTCCGTAGCCTGTCCATGTGTTGCAAGCCAACTTAGCAAACTGATCCAGAAAAAACTTCCATGCAAACTGCACAAATCTTCTTTTTCCCTGTCACTCTTTGCTGTTGCTTCTCCGTGCATCTTATAGTAGAAAATAGATCAAACTTGACCCAACCAAACTGCTCCTGTGCACACACACGTAGTCTTGGTTGCTACCCTTGTTTTTCTTTCTCAAACAAATCTCAGACGTGCAAGTCTGCATGTTCCAGAACACCAGCACTTGTCCTCCGGCTGCCTTGTACGCATGTCTCCGCCTTTCCGGAACTGAACCGACCTGCGCTTGGTCTGCTGCCCCGCATGGGCCATAGCCCAAAATCTAGCCGGGTGCCCCAGCTGCTGCCTCTGTACGTGTCCCGCTGCTGCACGACTCATATCGATCTGCGAAGACCACCCACATACATGTCGAACGCCGACGCCCAGGACTTCCGCTTTACGCTGCTGCTGCCACGATCCGATACGAATCTCGTCGCCGTTGTACGCGTTGCTGTTGCTGCGATCGATCAACCAAGCCACTGCTTTCGATTGCTTCTTGAAGATTGCAACATGACCAGCTCTGCTTCTAGCTCGCAACTCACCAACGATATTGTCCCCTATTGCGATTGCTTCCACAGATTTCTGTCGATGTTCTCTTGATCCTCGTTTCGATCAATAATCCATAGTTTCCGAATAACCTAGCTCATGATACCACTTGTTAGAATAAATTCGAGGCACTCCGTCGATCATCTAAGGACCAAGCAATCACGTGAGCACGACACCGAGATTTGTTAACGAGGTTCACTGATATGGCTACGTCCCCGGGGCCTGACTATGGGCGCTCCTCCCCACGACACCGCTACAATACCGCACCCGGTCGCCCTGGACACCGGCACATGCCGCCAGCTTCCCCGGTGTTCCGGTGCTATTATGTTGGCATAGGTTACATCGTGTGTCTAGCCCCGCTATATATGAGAGGCCTAGGATACAAGTGTCCTACTTGGACACGACTCCATATCCTATCTAAACACAATACAACTACAAGTTCAACTGTAACCTATCTTGTACACAATATTCGACACAACTCTAACAGAGACCAGCGGTGCTGAAGAAGAAGCGCAAGATAGGGGAGAAGAGTCCGACGGTGCTAAAGAAGAAGACGAAAATGGTGTAGAAGCTAAGCGAGCAAAAGAGCAGCGGAGGCCTATGAACATGATAACTCAAATTGCCAAGAGTGGGAAACCTGTTAGTCCCAAGAAGAACACAAAGAAGTGGGGTAATTGTGTTAGCTGTCATCGTCTATGAAAACCACGACATCAACCTGAAGTCCATAAGGGGTCGTGAAAACAAACACTGGGCTGGCCTACTATTAGCAAAGATGGGAGATATTTTCAAGTTCAGCAACCATGACATGGCCGGACCTGCCGTTAGAAAGGCATTCCATGCTCACGTTCACCTCGGCCTTGAGTTCCCAGAGATACAGTGCAAACAAACTACTGGAAGAGGGAAATGATTTAGATGAGGTTATCAGAAAAGCTATATTCTATGACTAACTGTGAGGAATGAGAGGTGTTCCTTGCTTACCGAAACTCCCAACCATACCAAGAGGACAAAGTGAAGTATAAGGACCTCTGGAGCAAAATGTTTGGAAACCACACTCTCAACATCCGTGGTTTCTAAGGGAAGGAAATGTTTTAATTCAAACACTAGACCGTGATTTGGGAAAAGCATGATGCTAAGTTTGCTTCGCAAGGTAAACCCGTGTCCTTGAGTAATATCTTGAAGCCGTGTACCAAGAATTTGACTCAGGATGACTACGAGCAATGGGAAAAAACATTCATCTTCATATAGAAAGTCTAGAAAAAGCGAGGATGTTAAGTTCAAGTAACTCTTATGTGTGACACCTAATAAGAAAGTTATTAACTTTCTGGCAGATCAATGTTTAGTGTGTGATAGCGTTGCCGGAAATTGGGTGCAAACTAGATTAAAGAGAAACTGAATTCGCTCAAGCGTTGACTGCGATGAAGAAAGAAGAGACTACAGTTGCAGATGAAGTCACGTGGAATCTGAGAGTAGCATCAGTACTCAAGGTATGAACTCAAGTCCGTTGTACATGGAGGTCAGTTTGATGCATGGACGAATTCAAGGTGGCGGAGAATATTTGACAATGTGAAATTTGTTGGAATTGTGTCAAATATTGTGTATAAGGTAGGTTACATATGCATTTAGAGTCGTATTATGCGTAAACAGGGTATACAGCCATGTCCTAGTAGAACACCTGTATCTTAGGCCTCCCATATAATGTGGAAGTGGACATGATGTAATCTATGCCAACATAACAACACATGTGCACAGGGGAAGCTGCAACATGTGTCGACTCCTGAGTGGCCGGTATGCAGTATTGTCGTGGTATCAGCGGAGAGGAGCACCCATAGTCATGTTCCAAAGATTAGCTGATGTTTGGTAAATCTCGTTAACAAATCTCGATCATGCTTCATGCAATTTGTCGTGGAGTTGTCACGATAGATGTCCTAGAAGAAGGACTTAATCGTAGGGCCATCGCAACTAGGAAGCTTAAAGGGGTTAATCGGGACAAATGACACGAGAGGTTTTATACTAGTTCGGCCCCTTACGATGTAGGTAAAAGCCTACGTCTAGTTGTGTTGGTATTGCTGGGGTTTCGATCACCAAGAGGCTATTTCGCCGGCTTGGTTATCGATCACTTGTTTCTTGCCCTAAGCCGCCACCGGGTCGTCCCCTTATATACACGGGTTGACGCCTGGCGGCCTACAAAGTCCCAGCCGGCTCATAAAACGTGTCCGACTTGGTGTCTTCTTTTACATGCCTTTCTTTACAAGTCTTTCCTTACACACGGCTATTTACAATATTGGGCCTTAAGCCGCCTCTGGACCTTAAGCCTTCTATAAGCCTTGATAAACTATCGCCTTGACTGTTTTCTGGGCTTCCTTTGTGACCCGCTATTGGGACTGACCCGGCCCCTCCTGGGCGGGTCATAGCTGATGGTTACATCCCCAACATTAGGCCCCAGGTTGACTTTGAACTTTGTTCTTTGTCAATCTTCAATATTTAGAAAAAAAAATCCATCTTCTTCTCTTTGCAGAAATTTTTGTAACCCGCCATGATGTCATCTCTTGAAAACACAAAAACTATCATGATGTCATCTTCTCAATGGATCTTTCATTTTTAATGCTCTCCGGGAATCGATGCGCCTGTTTAGTTGGATAATCATTACATGGGTCTTCCTTATTTTTTGCACCCGCTTGTTTCAGTTACCCCCTTATAAATAGGCACGCCTCAGTCTTTCCCATTCTCCTATCTTCTTCGTCTTCCTCCTCTCGCGACCTCCGCTGCTGCTCGAGCTCCGCCGCCGTCAGAGAGCATCTCGTCGTCGTCGACCTTGGCCGCTGCATCAACCAGAATCGGTTCAGATAACGGCGGCGACCTTCCGTGGAGGATTTGCGGCCATAAGTATTCGCCCTCCTGTTCCTCAGATCCACATTTAGGGCTTCTAGGTTTTCCGCATGTTCTTCGCGGTTCTTCGCGGTTGTTCGCATTTCTTCCACTGCCATCTCTTCTTGATCCGAAAAGAAACATATGCTTGTGCGGAAACGGTTTGGTGCCTAGTCTTGACATTAATAGATCCCTTTTTCTGGTGTAAAGGCAGCATTAGGACTGATGCATTCATCTCCGCTATATTTCTAGGTCTAGAATTTTTTTCATTTTGAACGACCATTTGATCCATAATAATATCCAGAAGTTAAGAAACCTGTTTGTCTCAACACTTAATCAATTTCTGTTGCTGGTATTTCTCAAATATCTGTAGTCATGGCGGCTTACTGCACCGGCTTACGTTTCCTTATATGACATTAGCCCTTACTTAAGCCGCCATTATTCCCCTGTATCATTATCATTGAATTGAACCAGCATGTTACTTTCTTTTCAGTTCGTCTTTTGAACATCATGTCGTCCAAAGCACTGACTGTCTGCAACTGGGTCCCTTCAACAGTAACTGAGGACAATCTGAAGGAGTTATTTGCCATAGGTTTTTTGCCAGGGAAGGATGTTATGTCTTACCGTGCACCTGACCCGGATGAGGAATGGGCCAATCCAAAAGATGGTGAAGTTATTATCTTTTCTGACCATATGAACCGTGGTTTTTCCCCTCCCGGATCAAAGTTCTTCAGAGACGCCCTCCATTTTTTCAATCTTCACCCTCAAGATATCGGGCCCAATTCCATATCCAACATCTGCAACTTCCAAGTACTCTGTGAGGTTTACCTTCAACAAGAACCGACTTTGGAACTCTTTAGAGAGTATTTCTATCTGAACCGGCAGAACGAGTGCACCAATGGCCTTAGCTTGGAACTTGGAGGCATCTCGATTCAACGCCGACAGGGCACCATCTTCCCCCTCATAGTCTTGCCGAGTCATCCCAAAGACTGGAATCAGACTTGGTTATATTGTCAGGACATTTCACCAGCGAATGAGAAGCCACTGCCGGGTTATCGCGCCGAGCGTCTTGACGCCAAATTTGCGCTCCCTAACAAGCTTAATACTGCCGAGCGTAAGAAGTTGATTCCATCAATCAAAAGGATTAATGCTTTATTGGGGAACGGCTTAACCGGGGTCGATCTGACCCGTTGCTGGATCTCATGTCGGGTCATCCCTCTAAGCCGCCGATCCAAACTGATGTATGAATATGGTGGAGGTCCAAATGATCCTCTTCGCTACAAATCCGTTCAATTATCCGAAGAAGATATTGTTGCAATGTCAACTCTTTTGGTAAACGGAAAATATGAAGACTGTAGTAAGCTCGGGTTGAATCCCTTCTGCAAGCTTAACCCGGTGCCAGAGGTAAAGAACCTCCGCTCTCTTACTCTTTGCATTCTTCTCAACCATTTTAAACACTTGTATGACCTTTCATCTTGCCTATTTGCTTATAGGCCAAATCTGACTTCTGGAAAGCCGAGTACGACCACGAAGCTGCCAAGAAAGCGAGAGCCGCCGCCATAACTGCCAAAAAGACAACCCGGAAATCTAAGAAGAAAAAGAAGAGCACTTCTGAAGATCTGCTGAAGCTTGATGATACTTCTGAGTCGGAGGTAGCCCTTGACTCCCTTGGCTAGCTTTTTAATAATCTTATTAACACTGATCATTGCCAGGACGACACAGGGGCCAGTCAGGCTGTGGAAGAAGAGGTAACTATTTCCTCCGACTTAGCCCATTTGCCAAGACAGAAACTTCGAGTCGTAACCCGGAAAGTAAGGTTTTCCCACCCTTTGGCTTATTTGGACCCTCATTTTCTTTTGAAAAAACAGCAACATGGGAGCTGCTGTCAGGCCAGGAACGATGATGAACCGCCTTCTGCTCTTCAACAGACTCCTCAAAAACGCCCGAATGAGGTTTATATCTTTGTCTTTACTTTTCATTATTGGACCTTTTCCCTTGCATCACTAACTTTATTTTTATCTTTAGAGGAGATGCCTTGCTCTTCTGGCGACTCGTCTCAAACTCAATTCCCGGCCTTCAAGACTGCCCCTGGGTAAGCAAAAGAATATCTTTCCTCTGTGTCTTTCAAACTGCTTCTTTATACTAACTGTTTCATAACATTTTTCTTAGCGGCCAAGCCAAATCCAAGAAGGCCAAGGTGACTAAGCCGGTGGAAGACCCGCCAATCATTGTACCTGAACCGTCCATGCCACCTTCTCCCCCTCCAACTGAAGCACCAGAAAACTCGGCTGCCAATGTTGTATTGGACCCTCCTAAGCCGTCAGTTGACGATACTATCATTAACCCTTCTGCTACCGGTCCATTGAGCTCAGCCAACCCACCATTGTCGCCAACCCAGGATGTCCTGATCACTGGAAGCCACTTTGTTGAACAGGGGAATCCTACTGTGCTGGCTCGCCACACGGCAAAACAAGAGGCTTTGGAGAGACAAAAGGTGTGTTTTGATGTTTCGCATTATGACCATCTGAACGCCAATGACATATTGTCCGGCTATCTCAGCCACGTGCACTCCAGCCGTGAGTCGGAAATCGAAATGGTCAAGCAGTTGCAGCTGAAGTATGAGGTATGTTTTTCCGGCTTACTTATATCCTGCCAGCCCCCAAGTCTATAGATTATGATGAAACTTTAAATGATTTGTGGACTTATGATATAGGCTAAAGATGTACCTTTAGATATTTCTGGAGTCCAATAACATAGAATAAACTTCACTGGTAGTCCCCAAGGGCCGGTTCACTTGACCATAAATGAGCCGGTACTTTAAATTTCATAACTGTCCTGTGCCGAGCTTAACACATATTGTAGTCCGGCTTAACCTTGAGATAGTTGCTGAATATCACACATTAGCCCCCAAGTGCCAAGTGATGTTACTTTGCAAAGTACTTGGGACTTTGAAGTATAGTAGAGTCATGAGAATTTGTTTTGGCATACATTAGCCACCAAGTATCATGTGGTTTTGTAGTGCAAAGGCACTTAAGACTTGAATCTTTACTCTTGAATGTTGACACACTTGTATATGTTTTGCAGAATGCCCTATCTGAAGTGAGTTCGCAATTGACTGATGCCAAGACCCGGCTAGCGGACCAGGAAGCAGAAATCAAGGCTGCTGACTCCAAGCTTCAATTAAGTCTTGCTGAGACGGAAAAATTAAAACCCAGCTTATCTTCCAAGAAGAAAACCTGGGCTGAAGAGAAGACGCTGCTGATACAACGCGCCCAGAAAGCTGAAACAGCTCTTGAAGAGGTTACTACGGAGCTGACCGGATTAAAGAACCGGGTGTCACAGATGGTTTCCGCCATTTTTGGTACGTCATCTGTACTGATCTATTGTACCTTCTTTTGACCCGAAATATAAACTGCTAGTTGACCCTTTGTTTAAAATATGTGCAGGCCCGCGAAGCAAAAATCTGAGTCAAGACAACGTGACTAAATTGAAGGCGGTTTATACCTTAGTAGAGCAACTGTACATTGGCGCACAACGGGCACCTGTCGCCATCTCTCCTGCCAATCAAGGACCCAACCGGTTTAGTGATGTCTTAAAAAGACTATCAATCTTACCCGCCAGGTTCCAAGAAGTCAAACGATCATGTGCTAGAGCCGGGGCGTTGACTGCCCTGAGCCGCTCCAAGGCCTGGGGTGCCTGACCTAGACCCGGCGGATGTAGCCAGGGGGTACCCTACCGTAAAGGAAGACGGATCACCTTTTGAACAAGACGACTTCGTCGCTTGTGCGAGAGGAGTTTGACCTCAGGCTACGATTCTTGGAGATGAAACCAACATTGACAAGTATCAGCCGGGTCTTGATTCGGAGAATAAGAAGATGGCAACTCCCTCATACAAGGTGACAGATCTAATCCCGCCGGCTCATGAACATACATTTGCTCCGAAAGTTGATCCGACTGGCCTGATTGATGAAGAGGCAGAATTCATTGCCATGGACGGTTTTGACTGGTTAAAACCCAACTTCCAATCCGCAGAAGGAGGTGCACCGACGAGGGGAGAGTAAAAACCATCTTCATGGGCTCTTTTTTGATCTTTGTAATAGTTTTAGTTTAAAACAACCGTATACTTTGCTTATGCCATCGTGCATAAGACACCGTGTGTGACTCTAAGCTTCTTGATGTCAATATATGCATCACATTTATGGTTATTTCTGTAATATTTCAGTTCTGTTCCTGTAAAAAAGGAAGACAACTTGCTTGGCGGTTTAACATTGAATAGGTCAGAACAACCGGTATATAACCAATGGTTTATCATAGTAAACTAAACAGAAGTAGATGCGAAAATAAACAAAGTTGAAACAACTTTTGATTAACGCAGAAAAAACAACCGTTCATGATTACCAGTCATATCCATATTTTTACCTTTGGATCGCAGGTTTATATGACCCGGGTGACGAGGTTGATAATGCAGTCCTTGCTACCTCTTGAGCTTGCGTTGGATTTCCCCGAAGAGGAAAGGATGATGCAGCAGAATAGCATAAGTATTTCCCTCAGTTTTTGAGAACCAAGGTATCAATCCAGTAGGAGGCCATGCTCAAGTCCCTCGTACCTGCACAAAACGATAGCTACTCACAACCAACGCGATTAGGGGTTGTCAATACCTTCACGGTCACTTACGAGAGTGAGATCTGATAGATATAATATTTTTGGTATAGAGATGCAAAGTGAAAAGTAAAAGGCAAAGTAAAAAAAGCAAAGCAAGATTAAAGTGACGGAGATTAATATGATGAGAATAGACCCGGGGGCCATAGGTTTCACTAGTGGCTTCTCTCAAGAGCATAAGTATTCTACGGTGGGTGAACAAATTACTGTTGAGCAATTGACAGAATTGAGCATAGTTATGAGAATATCTAGGCATGATCATGTATATAGGCATCATGTCCGTGACAAGTAGACCGAAACGATTCTGCATCTACTACTATTACTCCACTCATCGACCGCTATCCAGCATGCATCTAGAGTATTAAGTTAAAAATAGAGTAGCGCTTTAAGAAAGATGACATGATGTAGAGAGATAAATTCATGCAATATGAAATAAACCCCATCTTGTTATCCTCGATGGCAACGATGCAATACGCCTTGCTGCCCCTTCTGTCACTGGGAAAGGACACCGCAAGATCGAACCCAAAGCTAAGCACTTCTCCCATGGCAAGAACTACCAATCTAGTTGGCCAAACCAAACGGATAATTCGAAGAGACTTGCAAAGATAACCAATCATACATAAAATAATTCAGAGAAGATTCAAATATTATTCATAGATATACTTGATCATAAACCCACAATTCACCGGTCTCAACAAACACACCGTAAAAAGAAGAAGATTACATCGAATAGATCTCTAGAAGAGAGGGGGAGAACTTTGTATTGAGATCCAAAAAGAGAGAAGAAGCCATCTAGCTACTAACTATGGACCCGAAGGTCTGAGGTAAACTACTCACACTTCATCGGAGACGCTATGATGATGTAGAAGCCCTCCGTGATGACGGCCCTCTCTGGCGGAGCTCCGGAACAGCCCCCAAGATGGGATCTCGTGGATACAGAAAGTTGCGGCGGTGGAATTAGGTTTTTGGCTCCTCATCTGATCGTTTGAGGGTACATAGTTATATATAGGAGGAAGGAGTACGTCGGTGGAGCACCGAGGGGCCCACGAGGCAGGGGGCGCGCCCTAGGGGGGTGGGCGCGCCCCCACCCTCGTGACCGCCTCTTTGACTCCTTGGAGTAGGGTCCAAGTCTCCTGGATCACGTTCGGTGAGAAAATCACGTTCCCGAAGGTTTTATTCCGTTTGGACTCCGTTTGATATTCTGTTTCTCTGAAATACTAAAATAGGCAAAAACAGGAATTCTGGACTGGGCCTCCGGTTAATAGGTTAGTCCCAAAAATAATATAAAAGTGGAAAATAAAGCCCAATATAGTCCAAAACAATAGATAATATAGCATGGAGCAATCAAGAATTATAGATACATTGGAGACGTATCAGACATCCCCAAGCTTAATTCCTGCTCGTCCTCGAGTAGGTAAATGATAAAAAGAGAATTTTTGATGCGGAGTGCTACTTGGCATAATTTCAATGCAAATCTTCTTAATTGTGATATGAATATTCAGATTCGAAAGATTCAAGACAAAAGTTTATATTGACATAAAAATTATAATACTTCGAGCATACTAACAAAGCAATTATGTCTTCTCAAAATATCATGGCCAAAGAAAGTTATCCCAACAAAATCATATAGTCTGGCTATGCTCTATCTTCACCACACAAAGTATTTAAATCATGCACAACCCCGATGACAAGCCAAGAAATTGTTTCATACTTTAACTTTTTCAAAACTTTTTCCATCTTCACGCAACACATGAGCGTGAGCCATGGATATAGCACTATAGGTGGAATAGAATGGTGGTTGTGGAGAAGACAAAAAGGAGAAGATAGTCTCACATCAACTAGGCGTATCAACGGGCTATGGAGATGCCCATTAATAGATATCAATGTGAGTGAGTAGGGATTGCCATGCAACGGATGCACTAGAGCTATAAGTATATGAAAGCTCAAGAAGAAACTAAGTGGGTGTGCATCCAACTTGCTTGCTCATGAAGACCTAGGGCAATTTGAGGAAGCCCATCATTGGAATATACAAGCCAAGTTCTATAATGAAAGATTCCCACTAGTATATGAAAGTGACATAACATGAGAGACTCTCTACTATGAAGATCATGGTGCTACTTTGAAGCACAAGTGTGGTAAAAGGATAGTAACATTGTCCCTTCTCTCTTTTTCTCTCATTTTTTTATTTTTTTATTTGGGCCTTTTCTCTTTTTTATGGCCTCTTTTTTGGTCTTCTTTGGCCTCTTTTATTTATTTTTCGTCCGGACTCTCATCCCGACTTATGGGGGAATCATAGTCTCCATCATTCTTTCCTCACTTGGGACAATGCTCTAAAAAATGATGATCATCACACTTTTATTTTTCTTACAACTCAACAATTACAACTCGATACTTAGAACAAAATATGACTCTATATGAATGCCTCTGGCGGTGTACCGGGATATGCAATATGACAATGATGAATGCGTCATGATAAACGGAACGGTGGAAAGTTGCATGGCAATATATCTCGGAATGGCTATGGAAATGCCATGATAGGTAGGTATGGTGGTTGTTTGAGGAAGGTATATGGTGGGTGTATGATACCGATGAAAGGTGCGCGGTATTAGAGAGGCTAGCAAAGGTGGAAGGGTGAGAGTGCGTATAATCCATGGACTCAACATTAGTCATAAAGAACTCATATACTTATTGCAAAAATCTAGAAGTTATCAAAGCAAAGTATTACGCGCATGCTCCTAGGGGGATAGATTGGTAGGAAAAGACCATCGCTCGTCCCTGACCGCCACTCACAAGGAAGACAATCAATAAATAAATCATGCTCCGACTTCATCACATAACGGTTCACCATACATGCATGCTACGGGAATCACAAACTTTAACACAAGTATTCTTTAAATTCACAACTACTCAACTAGCATGACTCTAATATTATCACCTCCATATCTCAAAACAATTATCATGCTTCAATCTTTTCTTAGTATTCAACACACTCAAAAGAAAGTTTCACAAATCTTGAATACCAAGCATATTATTATTAAGCAAATTACCATGCTATTAAGAGACTCTCAAAATAATTTAAGTGAAGCATGAGAGATCAATAGTTTCTTTAAAACTAATCCACCACCGTGCTCTAAAAGATCTAAGTGAAGCACATAGAGCAAAATTGTAACGCTCAAAAGATATAATTGAAGAACATAGAGCAAAACTACATAGCTCAAAAGATATAAGTGAAGCACATAGAGCAAAACTACTTAGCTCAAAAGATATAAGTGAAGCACATAGAGCCAAACTACATAGCTCAAAAGATATAAGTGAAGCACATAGAGTATTCTATCAAATTTTAATTCATGTATGGCTCTCTCAAAAGGTGTGTACAGCAAGGATGATTGTGGCATACTAAAACACAAAGACACAAATAATACAAGATGCTCCAAGCAAAACACATATCATGTTGGTGAATAAAAATATAGCTCCAAGTAAATTATCGATGGAAGTGGACGAAAGAGGGGATGCCTTCCGTGGCATCCCCAAGCTTTGACTTTTTGGTGTCCTTGGATTATCATGGGGGTGCCATGGGCATCCCCAATCTTAGGCTCTTGCCACTCCTTGTTCCATAATCCATCAAAATAATTCACCCAAAACTTGAAAACTTCACAACACAAAACTTAAAGTAGAAAACTCGTGAGCTCCGTTAGAGAAAGAAAACAGAAGACCACTTCAAGGTACTGTAATGAAATCATTCTTTATTTATATTGGTGTTAAACCTACTGTATTCCAACTTCTCTATGGATTATAAACTATTTTACTAGCCATAGATTCATCAAAATAAGCAAACAACACACGAAAAACAGAATCTGTCAAAAACAGAACAGTCTGTAGTAATCTGTAACTAACGCAAACTTCTGGAACCCCAAAAATTCTAAAATAAATTGCTAGACGTGAGGAATTTATCTATTAATCATATTCATAAAGAATTAACTAAATAGCGCTCTCCAAATAAAAATGTCAGCAGTTCTCGTGAGCGCTAAAGTTTCTGTTTTTTACAGCAAGTTCAACAAGACTTTCCCCAAGTCTTCCCAACGGTTCTACTTGGCACAAACACTAATTAAACACAAAAAAACAACCAAAAAAGAGGCTAAATAAATTATTTATTACTAAACAGGATCAAAAAGCAAGGAATAAAAATAAAATTGGGTTGCCTCCCAACAAGCGCTATCGTTTAACGCCCCTAGCTAGGCATAAAAGCGAGGATAGATGTAGGTATTGCCATCTTTGGTAGGCAATCCATAAGTGGCTCTCAGGATAGTTTCATATGGCAATTTTATTTTCTTTCTTGGAAAGTGTTCCATGCCCTTTTTTAATGGAAATTGAAATCTAATATTCCCTTCCTTCATATCAATAATCGCACCAACCGTTCTAAGGAAATGTCTACCAAGAATAATAGGGCAAGAAGGATTGCAATCTATATCAAGAACAATGAAATCTACGGGCACATAATTCCTATTTGCAACAATAAGAACATCATTAATCCTTCCCATAGGTTTCTTAATAGTAGAATCCGCAAGATGCAAGTTTAGAGAGCAATCATCAAAATTACGGAAATCTAGCAAATCACACAAAGTTTTGGGGATAGTGGAGACACTAGCACCCAAATCACACAAAGCATAAAACTCATGATCTTTAATTTTAATTTTAATAGTTGGTTCTCACTCATCATAGAGTTTTCTAGGGATAGAAACTTTCAACTCAAGTTTTTCTTCATAAGATTGCATCAAGGCATCAACAATATGTTCGGTGAAGGCTTTCTTTTGACTATAAGCATGTGGAGAATTTAGCACAGATTGCAACAAGGAAATACAATCAATTAAAGAGCAACTTTCATAATTAAATTCCTTGAAATCCAATATAGTGGGTTTAGCAACATCTAGATTTTTATTTCTTTCAATCCCACTTTCATCAATTTCATCATAAAGATCTAAATACTCCGAATTTTTAGAACGCCTTCTAGGTAAAGGAAGATCATATTCAGTTTCATCAAGATTCATATTGCAAAACAAAGATTTAATAGGAGACACATCAATAACTTTTAGATCTTCATCTTGATTTTCAAAGGAATTGGAAGAACACGCTTTAATAAAGGCATCTTTGGAAGCACGCATCCTAGCGGTTCTTTCCTTGCACTCATCAATGAAAATTCTCATGGCTTTGAGAGACTCATTGATATCATGCTTAGGAGGAATAGATCTAAGATTTAAAGAATCAACCTCAAGAGAAATTCTATCAACGTTCCTAGCCAAATCATCAACTTTAAGCAATTTCTCCTCAAGCAAAGCATTAAAATTCTTTTGTGAATTCATAAACTCTTTAACACTATTCTCAAATTCAGAGGGCATCTTATTATAATTTCCATAAGAGTTGTTGTAGGAATTCCCATAATTATTAGAAGGATTACTAGGATATGGCCTAGGATTAAAATTCCCTCTATAAGCGTTGTTACCAAAATTATTCCTACCAACAAAATTCACATCCATAGATTCATTGTTATTCTCAATCAAAGTAGACAAAGGCATATCATTAGGATCAGAAGAAACACTCTTAGTAGCAAATAATTTCATAAGTTCATCCATCTTTCCACTCAAAACATTGATTTCTTCTATCGCATGCACTTTTTTATTAGAAGATCTTTCAGTATGCCATTGAGAATAATTAACCATAATATTATCTAGGAGTTTAGTAGCATCTCCTAAAGTGACTTCCATAAAAGTGCCTCCCGCGGTCGAATCTAAAAGATTTCTAGAAGCAAAATTCAATCCGGCATAAATTTTTTGTATAATCATCCACAAATTCAAACCATGAGTAGGGCAATTACATATCATTAATTTCATTCTCTCCCAAGCTTGTGCAACATGTTCATGATCAAGTTGCTTAAAGTTCATAATATCGTTTCTAAGAGAGATGATCTTAGCGGGAGGGAAATACTTAGATATAAAAGCATCTTTGCACTTGTTCCAAGAATCAATACTATTTTTAGGCAAAGACGAAAACCAAGCTTTAGAATGATCTCTAAGCAAAAATGGAAATAGCTTCAATTTAATGACATCATTATCGACATCCTTTTTCTTTTGCATATCACATAAATCAACGAAGCTATTCAGATGAGTAGCGACATCTTCACTAGGAAGGCCGGCGAATTGATCTTTCATAAAAAGATTCAACAAAGCAGTATTGATTTCACAAGATTCAGTATTGGCAAGAGGAGCATTCAGAGTGCTAAGGAAATCATTATTATTGGTATTGGTGAAGTCACACAATGTGGTAGTATCCTGAAGCATCGCGACAAACAAGCAATCCAACACACGAGCAAACAAAAGGCAAGAAGGCAAAAAGAGGCAAATAGAGAGGGAGGATAGAGAGAGGGCGAATAAAACGGCAAGGGTGAAGTGGGGGAGAGGAAAACGAGAGGCAAATGGCAAATAATGTAATGCGAGAGATAGGGATTGTGATGGGTACTTGGTATGTTGACTTTTTGCGTAGACTCCCCGGCAACGGCGCCAGAAATTCTTCTTGCTACCTCTTGAGCTTGCGTTGGATTTCCCCGAAGAGGAAAGGATGATGCAGCAGAGTAGCGTAAGTATTTCCCTCAGTTTTCAAGAACCAAGGTATCAATCCAGTAGGAGGCCACGCTCAAGTCCCTCGTACCTGCACAAAACGATAGCTACTCGCAACCAACGCGATTAGGGGTTGTCAATCCCTTCATGGTCACTTACGAGAGTGAGATCTGATAGATATAATATTTTTGGTATTTTTGGTATAGAGATGCAAAGTGAAAAGTAAAAGGCAAAGTAAAAAAGCAAAGCAAGATTAAAGTGATGGGGATTAATATGATGAGAATAGACCCGGGGGCCATAGGTTTCACTAGTGGCTTCTCTCAAGAGCATAAGTATTCTACGGTGGGTGAACA
Organism: Triticum monococcum; assembly: GCA_034509565.1. Taxonomy (NCBI): domain Eukaryota; kingdom Viridiplantae; phylum Streptophyta; class Magnoliopsida; order Poales; family Poaceae; genus Triticum; species Triticum monococcum. The sequence goes on along the minus strand of CM067843.1, from coordinate 150,539,386 downwards.
AATTACTGTTGAGCAATTGACAGAATTGAGCATAGTTATGAGAATATCTATGCATGATCATGTATATAGGCATCACGTCCGTGACAAGTAGACCGAAACGATTCTGCATCTACTACTATTACTCCACTCATCGACCGCTATCCAGCATGCATCTAGAGTATTAAGTTAAAAACAGAGTAACGCTTTAAGCAAGATGACATGATGTAGAGTGATAAATTCATGCAATATGAAATAAACCCCATCTTGTTATCCTCGATGGCAATGATGCCATACGTGCCTTGCTGCCCCTTCTGTCACTGGGAAAGGACACCGCAAGATCGAACCCAAAGCTAAGCACTTCTCCCATGGCAAGAACTACCAATCTAGTTGGCCAAACCAAACGGATAATTCGAAGAGACTTGCAAAGATAACCAATCATACATAAAATAATTCAGAGAAGATTCAAATATTATTCATAGATAGACTTGATCATAAACCCACAATTCATCGGTCTCAACAAACACACCGCAAAAAGAAGAAGATTACAACGAATAGATCTCCAGAAGAGAGGGGGAGAACTTTGTATTGAGATCCAAAAAGAGAGAAGAAGCCATCTAGCTACTAACTATGGACCCGAAGGTCTGAGGTAAACTACTCACACTTCATTGGACAGGCTATGATGATGTAGAAGCCCTCCGTGATGACGGCCCTCTCCGGTGGAGCTCCGGAACAGGCCCCAAGATGGGATCTCGTGGATACAGAAAGTTGCGGCAGTGGAATTAGGTTTTTGGCTCCTCGTCTGATCGTTTGGGGGTACGTAGGTATATATGAAGGAAATATGCCCTAGAGGCAATAATAAAGTTATTATTTATTTCCTTATATCATGATAAATGTTTATTATTCATGCTAGAATTGTATTAACCGGAAACATAATACATGTGTGAATACATAGACAAACAGAGTGTCACTAGTATGCCTCTACTTGACTAGCTCGTTAATCAAAGATGGTTAAGTTTCCTAACCATGAACAATGTGTTGTTATTTGATTAACGAGGTCACATCATTAGTTGAATGATCTGATTGACATGACCCATTTCATTAGCTTAGCACCCGATCGTTTAGTATGTTGCTATTGCTTTCTTCATGACTTATACATGTTCCTATGACTATGAGATTATGCAACTCCCATTTGCCGGAGGAACACTTTGGGTGCTACCAAACTTCACAACGTAACTGGGTGATTATAAAGGAGTACTACAGGTGTCTCCAATGGTAGATGTTGGGTTGGCGTATTTCGAGATTAGGATTTGTCACTCCGATTGTCGGAGAGGTATCTCTGGGCCCTCTCGGTAATGCACATTACACAAGCCTTGCAAGCATTGCAACTCATGAGTTAGTTGCGGGATGATGTATTACAGAACGAGTAAAGAGACTTGCTGGTAACGAGATTGAACTAGGTATTGGATACCGACGATCGAATCTCGGGCAAGTAACATACCGATGACAAAGGGAACAACGTATGTTGTTATGCGGTCTGACCGATAAATATCTTCATAGAATATGTAGGAGCCAATATGGGCATCCAGGTCCCGCTATTGGTTATTGACCGGAGACGTGTCTCGGTCATGTCTACATTGTTCGCGAACCGTAGGGTCCGCACGCTTAACGTTACGATGACAGTTATTATGAGTTTATGCATTTTGATGTACCAAAGGTAGTTCGGAGTCCCGGATGTGATCACGGACATGACGAGGAGTCTCGAAATGGTCGAGACATAAAGATTGATATATTGGAAGCCTATATTTGGATATCAGAAGTGTTCCGGGTAAAATCGGGATTTTACCGGATTACCGGGAGGTTACCGGAACCCCCCCGGGAGCCATATGGGCCTTATTGGGCTTTAGTGGAAAGGTGAAAGGGGATGCCATGGTGGGATGCGCGCCTCCCCCCTCCCCTAGTCCTATTAGGACTAGGAGAGGTGGCCGGCCACCTCTCTCTCTCTTTTCCCCTTGGGAGTCCTATTTGGAATAGGATTGGGGGGGGGGGGAGTCCTACTCCCGGTAGGAGTAGGACTCCTCCTGCGCCCTCCTCTTGGCCGGCCAGCCCCTCCCCCTTGGATCCTTTATATACGGGGGCAGGGGGCACCTCTAGACACACAAGTTGATCATTGAGATCGTTCCTTAGCCGTGTGCGGTGCCCCCTGCCACCATATTCCACCTCGATCATATCGTTGTAGTGCTTAGGCGAAGCCCTGCGTCGGTAGAACATCAAGATCGTCACCACGCCGTCGTGCTGACGGAACTCCTCCCCGAAGCTTTGCTGGATCGGAGCCCGGGGATCGTCATCGAGCTGTACGTGTGCTAAGAACTCGGAGGTGCCGGAGTAACGGTGCTTGGATCGGTCGGATCGGGAAGAAGACGTACGACTACTTCCTCTACGTTGTGTCAATGCTTCCGTTGCGATCTACAAGGGTACGTAGATCAGACTCTCCCCCTCGTTGCTATGCATCACCATGATCTTGCGTGTGCGTAGGATTTTTTTTGAAATTACTACGTTCCCCAACAATATATAGGAGGAAGGAGTACGTCGGTGGAGCACCGAGGGGCCCACGAGGCAGGGGGCGCGCCCCCACCCTCGTGACCGCCTCTTTGACTCCTTGGAGTATGGTCCAAGTCTCCCGGATCACGTTTGGTGAGAAAATCACGTTCCCGAAGGTTTTATTCCATTTGGACTCCGTTTGATATTATGTTTCTCCGAAATACTGAAATAGGCAAAAAAACAGCAATTCTGGGCTGGGCCTCCGATTAATAGGTTAGTCCCAAAAATAATATAAAAGTGGAAAATAAATCCCAATATAGTCCAAAACAGTAGATAATATAGCATGGAGCAATCAAAAATTACAGATACGTTGGAGACGTATCAGTCCTTTGGAGAAGTCTGCTTCTGAACGCCTGATAATTATCATGCCTTGGTGGTTTATTGTCAAAAATAATTAAGTCGGCAAAAAGACCACGCTGATTGTTTAAAATTGAGACAATAAAATACCAATAAGACAAATAGCAGGTGGCAAACAATATAAATAACCTTGTAACTAAAGGTTGGGGGTTTATGATTCAAATACGATCAGTAAACCGGACCAAAGGGGTTAAGCTATGATTCGAAAACGATCAAATAGCCCCCAGTGGCTTTGGCGTTGCGCCGATCATGAGGGTACCGACAGCTATGTTCTCTTTGGTTCGAATACGACCTATGTTTGAACAGGAAGCCCCCAAATGACCTTGAGAGGTTTTTAACGACCCTGATTCGAATACGATCCAAGTCGGACCCAAAAGGGGTTAAGCTATGATTCAGATACGATCAAGAAGCCCCCTCGTGAGTTTGGCTTTGAGCCGATCAAGAGGGTTACAATAGCTATGTTCTCTTTGGTTCGAATACAACCTATATTTGAACAGGAAGCCCCCAAGTGACCATGCTAGTTTACAGCTAGATTCGAATACGATCATAAGCCGAACAAAAAAGGCTAGACTTGATTCAGATATGATCAGCTCCTTAATAGTCATATTAAATAAAAGATAGTAAAGATATGTAATCTTTGTAAAGGAAAAGGACAGAGGTCCTGCTTTATTACTTATCATAGTATATACAACGTCAAAGTATGTACATGACGAGAGCCGGTGGCTCGGGTGTAGTATGGCCGAAGCTGAGCAATGTTCCATGACCGGCGGGGCTCCTCCTCTGACTTATGTGAGCCTTTGTGCTCTCGAACGTCAATGAGGTAATATGACCCGTTGTTTAAGTTTTTGCTAACCACAAAGGGTCCTTCCCAAGGCGGGGATAGCTTATGTGCATCTAACAGATCCTGGATGAGCCGGAGCACCAGGTCACCTTCTTGAAAAGTTCTGGACTTAACCCGACGGCTGTGATAATGGCGCAAGTCCTGTTGATAAATTGCTGACCGAGCCGCTGCTAAGTCTATTTCCTCATCCAACAAGCCAAGTGCATCCTGCCTGGCTTGCTCTTTATTAGCTTCAACATAAGCCGTCACACGGGGCGAGTCATGACGGATGTCACTAGGCAACACTGCTTCCGCTCCATAAACCATGAAGAAAGGTGTATAACCTGTAGACCTGTTAGGAGTGGTGTTGATACTCCACAGCACCGAGGGTAACTCCTCTACCCAACAACCCGGCGTTCGCTGCAAGGGAACCATAAGCCGGGGTTTGAGACCTTTTAAGATTTCCTGATTTGCTCTCTCAGCTTGACCATTGGATTGAGGACGGGCTAGAGAAGAAACATCAAGCCGGATATGCTCATGTTGAGAAAACTCCTCCATAGTCCCTTGGGATAGATTAGTGCCGTTGTCAGTGATAATGCTGTGTGGAAAACGAAAGCGAAAAATCACCTTTTTATGAACTGAACCGCCGTGGCTGCATCACACTTACTCACTTGTTCTGCCTCAACCCACTTGGTGAATTTGTCAACTGCCACTAAAAGATGTGTCTTTTTATCTTTAGACCTTTTCAAAGGTCCAACCATGTCAAGCCCCCAGACCGCAAACGGCCAGGTGATTGGAATCATCCGCAACTCTTGAGCCGACACGTGCGCTCGCCGTGCGAATTTTTGACAACCATCACACCTACTGACCAGATCTTCTGCATCGGCATGAGCTGTTAACCAGTAAAAACCATGACGAAAAGCCTTGGCCATAAGGGATTTTGACCCGGCGTGATGACCACAATCGCCTTCATGGATCTCACGAAGTATTTCTTGGCCTTCTTCAGGAGAAACACACCGCTGAAACGCTCCGGAGACGCTGCGATGGTATAATTCTTCATCGGAAATCGTCATTGACTTAGACCACTGGGTTATCTGTCGGGCCAGGGTCTCATCCGCTGGCAACTCGCCCTGGGTCATGTAAGCCAAGAACGACACTATCCAATCCGGGATGACATGAAGAGCCGCCACCAACTGTGCCTCCGGGTCAGGAATAGCTAGATCTTCCTCTGTAGGTGACTTAACAGACGGGTTATGCAAAATATCCAAGAAGGTGTTAGGTGGCACCGGCTTGCGCTGAGACCCTAACCGGCTTAGAGCATCTGCCGCTTCATTCTTCCTATGGTCAATGTGTTCCACCTGATAACCTTTTAAGTGTCCTACAATAGCATCGACTTCACGGCGATAAGCCGCCATGATAGGGTCCTTGGAGTCCCACTTGCCTGACACCTGTTGATTCACCAAATCTGAATCGCCAAGACACCGGACCCAACTTAGGCTCATCTCTTTGGCCACTCGAAGACCATGGAGCAAGGCTTCATATTCTGCTGCATTGTTAGTACAAGGAAAAAATCAATCGCAACACATAACAAAATTTGTCACCTCGAGGGGAAGTTAGCACAACTCCAGCCCGCGAGCCCTCCAACTGTCTCGACCCATCAAAGTGAATTGTCCAGTATGTGTTGTCTGGTTTCTCCTCTGGCATCTGCATCTCTGTCCAGTCATTAATAAAGTCAACCAGCGCTTGAGATTTGATCGCAGTGCTTGGTACATACTTCAACCCATGAGACCCAAGCTCAATGGCCCACTTGGCGACTCGTCGAGTGGCTTCTCTATTTTGAATGATGTCTCCGAAAGGAGCAGAGCTAACCACGGTGATTGGGTGACCCTGAAAGTAATGTTTGAGCTTCCGGCTTGCCATGAACACTCCATATACGAGCTTCTGCCAATGTGGATATCTTTGTTTAGATTCAATCAGCACCTCACTGACGTAATAAACCGGCCGTTGAACCGGATGTTCCTTGCCAGCCTCCTTGCGCTCCACCACAATCGCCACACTAATAGCTCGTGAGTTAGCGGCTACATATAACAGCAGCGGCTCTTTCTCAATTGGAGCAGCAAGAACTGGCGGCTCAGCAAGTTGTTTCTTCAAATCCTCAAAGGCAGAGTTTGCGGCATCGCTCCAAACGAAATCATCCGTTTTCTTCATCATCTGATACAAAGGCATCACCTTCTCCCCTAGCTGGCTTATGAACCGGCTCAAAGCAGCGACGTGACCCACCAGTCGTTGAACGTCATTGATACACGCCGGTTTAGCTAGGGAGGTGATTGCCTTAATTTTCTCTAGGTTAGCTTCAATACCTTTGTTAGACACCAAAAAACCCAAGAGCTTACCGGCTAGGACTCCGAAGACACATTTGGTCGGGTTAAGCATCATCTTGTAGACCCGGAGGTTATCAAAGGTCTCCTTCAGATCTGTTATCAAGGTCTCCTCCTTTCTGGATTTTACCACTATATCATCCACATAAGTATGAACATTACGCCCAATCTGATTGTGAAGGCAACTCTGCACACACCGTTGATAAGTGGCCTGGGCGCTTTTGAGCCCAAAGGGCATAGACACATAGCAGAAGGCTCCAAACAGAGTGATGAAAGTTGTTTTCTCCTGGTCCTTAATCGCCATTTTGATCTGATGATACACTGAGTACGCATCCAAAAAACTCAAACGCTCACAACCCGCCGTAGCATCAATGATCTGATCAATACGAGGGAGAGCAAAAGGATCGGCCGGACAAGCCTTGTTCAAATCGGTGTAATCTATACACATACGCCAAGTGCCATTCTTCTTGAGTACCAGCATCGGGTTAGCCAACCACTCTGGGTGAAAAACTTCAACAATAAATCCAGCCGCCAAGAGCCGGGCCACCTCTTCTCCAATAGCTTTGCGCCTTTCCTCATTGAACCGCCGAAGGAATTGCCGGACCGGTTTAAACTTTGGATCAATATTAAGAGTGTGCTCAGCGAGTTCTCTCGGGACACCCGGCATGTCAGAAGGTTTCCATGCAAAAATGTCCCGGTTCTCACGGATGAACTCGATGAGCGCGCTTTCCTATTCTGAATCCAAGTTGGCGCTGATGATGAACTGTTTGGATGAGTCGTCAGGCACAAAATCGACCATTTTGGTGTCATCAGCTGACTTGAACTTCAACGCCGTCTCATGTTCCGTAGTTGGCTTCTTTAAAGATGTCATGTCTGCCGGATCAACATTGTCTTTGTAAAACTTCAATTCCTCTGTCGCGCAAACAGACTCAGCATAGGCAGCATCACCTTCCTCACATTCCAGGGCTATTTTTTGGCTTCCATGTACTATGATGGTGCCTTTATAACCCGGCATCTTGAGCTGTAGATATACATAACATGGCCGAGCCATGAACTTGGCATAAGCCGGCCGCCCGAACAGAGCATGATACAGGCTTTTGATCTTAACCACCTCAAAAGTTAACTTCTCCGCCCTGGAATCATATTCATCCCCAAAGGCTACTTCCAGTTCAATCTTACCAACTGGGTATGCCGACTTGCCAGGTACCACACCATGAAAAACAGTGTTGGATTGCTTAAGATTCTTATCAGTCAATCCCATCCGATGAAAAGTTTCATAGTAGAGGATGTTGATGCTACTGCCTCCATCCATGAGCACTTTAGTGAATTTATACCCACCAACCTGAGGTGCTACTACCAAGGCCAAGTGACCAGGATTATCAACCCAGGGAGGATGACCCTCTCTGCTCCACACAATAGGCTGTTCCGACCACCGTAAGTAACGCGGAATCGCCGGCTCAATGGCATTAACAGCTCTTTTGTGAAGCTTCTGGTCCCTCTTGCACAAGCTAGTGGTAAATACATGATATTGCCCACTATTCAACTATTTTGGGTTGCTCTGATATCCGGACTGTTGCTACTGATTACCTTGGCGGGGTTGTGGATTATAACCTCCCTGGTTACACGTATGGCCCTGACCGTGAAAACCGCCTCCACCTGAACCGGCGCCCGGGCCATGAAAGCCGCCTCCACCTGAACCGCCCCCAGGGTCGTGACTTCCATCAAATGCATTCAAATTTTTAAATGCCCTCATGATTGTGCAGTCCTTCCACAGATGGGTGGCTGGCTTCTCCCGGGTGCCGTGTTTTGGACAAGGTTCATTCAATAGTTGCTAAAGGGTGGGACCTGACCCGCCCAATCGCGGGGGTTGCCTACCCTTGCGCCGTTGACTGTTGCCCTGCGCATTGGTGTTAGCCACAAATTCGTCAGCCTTAAGTTTATTACCTCCTTGATTTGCTGGGTTATGCTGGTGACCCTTGCCATTGCCGCTCTTCTTTCCCTTCCCTGCTTTTTCTTCGTTAGACACAGGATCCTTGGTACTATCAGAATCAGCATACTTGACGAGAGCCGCCATCAACTGGCCCATGTCATTGCAGTCACGTTTAAGCCGCCCTAGCTTCTGCTTCAGAGGTTCAAAACGGCAATTTTTCTCCAACATTAAGACTGCCGAGCCGGCATCCATCTTATCAGATGAATGAATTATCTCCTTGACCCGGCGCACCCAATGGGTTGTGGACTCACCTTCCTCTTGTTTCCAATTATTCAGGTCCACGATTGACATAGGTTGCTTGCATGTGTCCTTGAAGTTCTGAATGAACCGGGATTTTAACTCCGCCCATGAGCCGATGGAGTTGGGGGGCAATCCTTTTAGCCAAAGTGCGAGTTGTTCCATCCAACATCATAGTGAAATACTTAGCCATTGTCGCGTCGCTGACCTCCAATAGCTCCATTGCCATCTCATAACTCTCAATCCAGGCCCCAGGCTGCAAGTCGGCCGTGTAATTAGGCACCTTACGAGGCCCCTTGAAGTCCTTTGGCAAACGCTCATTACGTATGGCCGGCACCAGGCAAGGGACACCTCCGGTTCTTGTGGCCACTCATGCCTCAATCGAGGTTGCTGGGTAAGCTGGAAAAGTCTGATGAGCCGCCTGCTCCGCTGCCAGTTGAACCGCTCGCTCAGCCTCTTGTTGGATCCTCTCCTGATCCGCTAACTTAAGGGCTCCAGCCTGTGCCGGCTCATGCCTGTGCGGCCGGTTGCGGCGTTGAGCATTGCTTGACATATCAGCTGAGTCCATATGCCTATTGTAGCTTGGGCTCCGGCTCTGGCGCGGGGTTGAATGGATCTTGTCTCGACTGTAAGAGTACGCATCCTGCTGCGCCAGAGCTGTTTGAAGAAGTTCTCTCACCCTTCGCGTTTCGATCGCCGTCAGAGAGTCGCCTTCCATCGGGAGAGCCGCCAAACGAGCCGACGCAACAACAAGGTTTTCCAAAGGATTGGAGAAGTGACTCGGTGGTGTTGGCACATAATGAGGCGGAGCGGTATGTACACGAGGTGGTTCCATGGCGCGTGGCTGAACCGGCGCCCCGGGTGCCGTGATTTGCTTCTGGCGGGTTACTTGGGCCAGCCCCGGGCGTATGGAAAAGGTTCCTAGGATCAAACGTCAGAGGTAGCCGCGACTGAGTTTTCTGATGCCTTCTTCTCATGACCTCGTTTGACGCGTTCAGATCCACCGAGAGCCGGAAAGTCTCCGCTTGCAGCTGCTGAGCACAAGCGTCCAAAGCCGCCCGTTCCGCGGCCATCCTGACCTCTTCTGCTGCTAAATTCTCCTTGGCCTGTGTCATCTCTTCGTGTACCTATGCCACCTCCGCGTCATGCCGGGCTTTATCCGTCGGCTCTACCATAGCAGTTAACAGAACCGTCGACTTATCCATGAGGTCCATCAGTATCTGAGCCGGGGGGCGCGCGGGGTCTCCTGACCCGGCTGCTGCCGACCCGGTGGCGGCTGCTGCTGCAGCCGTGGAGTTCTGCCCAGGTTGAGTGCCAGCCATGAAGACCCCGTCTTGATTCGGCGGCTCGCAGGGGTCCGGAATACTGTTGCCATCGGAACAGCCCCCGAGCATGTCATCTTGCAGTTGGTACAGGGAGTCTGTCTCGCCTGTTGATGATGTAGCGTCAGAACAGATGGCCGTCTCACCGCCATCCACCGATTCATCAGAGTATTCACCGCCATGGATGCAACCTACGAAGGCATGCTTCACGACAGATTGAACATGGGTGGACCTCGCGCGCTGAGCCGTCTTGACAAGGTTGGTGTGGACGTCCGGCTCACGGCCTGATTCGCTGATCCGGCCGATGAAGACATGAATTCCGCCGAAGGGGACCCGGTACCCGTACTCAATTGAGCCGGCCTCGGAGCCCCAACCTTCGTCGTCGATGTAGAGCTTGCCACGACGACTCTTTGTCATCCGGCCACAGCGTATCCCTTGAGCCCTTCAAAGTTTCCCTTTAGGAACTCAAATCCACCGTGCGCTGGCCCCACGGTGGGCGCCAACTGTCATGGAGTTGTCACGGCAGATGTCCTAGCAGAAGGACTTAATCGTAGGGCCATCGCAACTAGGAAGCTTAAAGGGGTTAATCGGGACAAATGACACGAGAGGTTTTATACTAGTTCGGCCCCTTATGATGAAGGTAAAAGCCTACGTCTAGTTGTGTTGGTATTGCTGGGGTTTCGATCAGCAAGAGGCTATTTCGCCGACTTGGTTATCGATCACTTCTTTCTTGGCCTAAGCCGCCACCGGGTCGTCCCCTTATATATACGGGTTGACGCCTGGCGGCCTACAGAGTCCCGGCCGGCTTATAAAGCGTGTTTGGCTCGGTGACTTCTTTTACATGCCTTTCTTTACAAGTCTTTCCTTACACACGGCTGTTTACAATATTGGGTCTTAAGCCGCCTCTGGGCCTTAAGCCTTCTATAAGCCTTGATAAACTATCGCCTTGACAGTTTTCTGGGCTTCCTTTGTGACCCGCTATTGGGACTGACCCGGCCCCTTCTGGGCGGGTCATAGCTAATGGTTACATCCCCAACACAATTGCTTAATCCTCGGTAGATCAACTTGTGTCTTGAAATATTCTAACACGCCCCACATATGAGCCGAATTTGAGGTGTGCGAGATAACCCAAACATATAGGTTGAGTTTGGGGTCTGGTTAGGTCATGTTTTTCTGTCCGGGATGTCCGCCCGAACATACGAGTGGAGTAGGAGTCTGGTTGGAGATGCTCTTAATTCAGGTAGCCTGAGATTAGTATGAATACTAGTACAGAAAGGTCACACATGTTTTGCTGCACTTTGAAACACAACTAACTATACACCGAGCAATATTATACTACATGTAGAGCATAAATTAACTATACATTAAGAAGCTTAATTAAGACATACGCAATCCTCAGTTTCACACATCAGCCACCACTAGCTAGCTAGTACTTGAAATTCAAAAGATCAACGCGTCCAAATTATCATACAGACACACACATATTTATATATATGCCATTTCATAGCAAGTAAATAGAAACTATATCGAAAAACTCCGTAGCTAGCTAGCTAGTCGATCTCTGCATATACGGATAATAACACAGTAGCACATCATCTCTCAGGTCCATCGTAAGTTAGTCATGAATGCATGGTTCATGAGCACGGCTCCATGGTCGAGGGAGAAGACTAGACGTACGGCCCGGCAGCGAGATCAGTTGCCGGCGCCCCAGAGGAAGGCGCCCATGGCGAAGCTGCGCTTCTGCTGGACGCTGCCGTGGACGGGGAGGCCGTAGTCGGAGAGGAGGCGGTCGAGCTGCCACTCGGGCATGGCCTCGTAGTTGACCCTGGTGTACCTCGGGTAGTGCAGCGGCATCTGGAAGCGGCGCGCGCCCCCGCACCCGGCGCCCTGCTGCTCCCTGTCCCCGTACCTCGCCGCCGCCCGGCCCTCCCCGCCGCCGTTCGCCACCATCGTCTCCATGCACGTCCTACCTCGAGACCGGGCTAGGAGGCTTTGCAAGGGGTGGCGGTGATGTGGCTGCGTCGCCCTGCCGTCTTTGATCGAAGGTCTGAGCTCGCTGGGCAACGAAGCGGGCCGGGCGACCGCCTTTTATAGCGCCGGGCGGGAGCCGCGCGCCATGGGAAATATCAGACGGAGAGTTCGGTTGGTTTGTCACGAGGAATGCAGCTGAGCCAGCTATGACTCTGTGGCCCGTGTGGCCGGTGTGGAGACCCAGTACGTGTGCCAGTGTGTGTTCGACGGGCAGTTGGCAGGCGCACGGGCGGGCGTGGACGGCGGGCGTCCCACGCCCGTGCCTCGGCAGTTGACACCCGCGTATGCATGCATGTCAACGACGCCCTGCGCCGTCCGTTGCGAACTTGCGCGGGAAAAGGTGGCGGAAATGGCCAGCGCGGCATAGCAGGCCCGCCTTTTGGACTGGCGGCTGGGCGTGCTTGTTTAGTTGAGCCGGCCAGGCACGACTCGCTCTGGCTCGCGCCAAATGATCGATCTGACGGGTGTTACGAGGGTTTACGGGCGTGGTACGTGAGACCTTGCGTTTGTCGCCCATCTAGTGCTTGATCCAGCTTTCTTGTCGAGGACCTCTTTCTTGTAGGGACGGAAACGTGCAGTAACAACGTAGAGTACATGATCGAGCAGGTCGAGCGGCACTTGTTTCATGGCCCAACTAATCGTCATGCAGGGCTGTAGGCATGCATGGACCGGCTCGTATCAGGTGGATTGTAGGTGTAGCTGATGCCAATTTTGCCGAGCCGTGAGAGAGAAACAAAACAGAGTATATCCGTTAGCCTAGTGACTACCCCATTCTTAGGAGCTTTTTTATACGGAGGCACAAAAAATAATGGCCGAGAGAGCTCAGATCATTTGTGTAAAATATTGTTCAGAACCTAGTTTATAAAGATACCTTCTTTCCAACCGGCGTACTGTGCATACATTGCTCTGACCGATCGATGCAGATGAAACGAACATCGTAAGCGTTGAAAACTAACGTCCTTTCGTTGTACTAATGCTACTGGTTGTGGAAAACAATGGGTCGAAAGCAACGGAAAGGTCGAGAAAGGGTGTGCTGGTCTCCACATACGGCAGACGACACCAAACAAAACCTGAGCCGGCCAACCAAATCGGTTAGTCCTCCACAGGCTGACAGGCACGGCGAAGAACACACCGGCCAGCCAGCGACATGGTGCGTGAGCGCGCGACGGCCCGTGACACAACCGGCACCTTTGACGAGAAGGGAGGGCTGCTCAGGCGCCACGCAGAAAGGAGCCAACCGGTAACACGCCGTCGCAAGTGAGAACAGCTGCCTCGCCGGTCAGAAGCCTTCCTCGCCGACGGTTTCTCAGCTAGAAGCGCGCGCGCACGGGAGAAAGGCAGCCGAGATGCTGAAACACCGGGAATATACCAAAGTAAAGGGATATGGAGTATCTGCTCTCGAGCTCAAATTAGCTCAAATTAGTAAAAGCGAAAAAATAGTAAAAAAACAATTCTGGAATTGTTTTGTGGTAAACTTTGTCAAATGTTTTATATGCTTGAAAAATTTCAGCACGAAATGACATTTGTGGAAGTCGTGGCAAAAAAAAATCAATGCTACAAAAATGTTAGTTTTGAAAACATTTTGGAGTGCTGATTTTGTTTTTTTTTTGCCACGACTTCCAGGAATGTCATTTCGTGCTGAAATTTGGTAAGCATACAAAACATATTTCAAAGTTTATCCCCAAAAAATTTAAGATTTTTTTGAGTTCTTTACTTTTTTATTTTACCGTTCACCAAGGTGTGTATTTGAGCTCGGGATCATAATATGACTTTTGAAAGTGAAGCTGCTTCCTAATCAAGGCAAAAACAATGGGAGATGGTTTGTGCCACACAGGTGCGGGAACTCCGCACCATCTCTCATGCTTATCTTTTTTGAAATTTCAAATTTGGATATATTATATGTTTTGAATCAAAAAGTTTAATTTATGTTTCATTTGCATATTTGGATTCCTTGTGATGGGGTATTTGAAATAAAACCACTTTTGAATATGTTTTAACACGTTTTGAAAACTTCACTCAGTTTCACCTGCTAAAACTTAATAGGAACAAGCGGCAAATTCAACAAGTTTCAAAAGGTAAACTTAAAACAACATAGAGAACTGCAAGAAATCAAATGAGTTTGCCAATCGCGAGACTATTAGGAGCCTGACGCGACCGGGCAGGTGCGTGCCCCTACAAATTTTTAAAACAACACAGAGAACTGCAAGAAATCAAATGAGTTTGCCAATCGCGAGACTATTAGGAGTCAGGCACGATCGGGCAGGTGCGTGCCCCTGCAAATTTTCCCAGAAACAACCTGTAGCCAACGTAGTTGCGAGGTCTCACAACTAGGAGCAAGTATGATAAGGCGTGATAAGCCTACCTACATGGATTTTTGTTTATGTGAAGGACAGGGACAAAGAATTATTTTTTGAAATGAATTCTAGTGCAAGAGTGAGTCTCTACACTAAACGAAGAGAAAATAGGAAGGAGAGAACGCGAAAAGAATGACTAACTTAATTTCTGTGATTAATAATGATGTCTCTTGATGACATATCACTATCGTCTTCATGGCCACATCTTGTCGACTATATTATTAGTCATGCTCTATGATGGTGTGTATCCGCTGGTAAGGGGTGGATTTTGGTTTTAATGATATATTGCAACTCGATGTAATTGGGATGTTTGTTTTCGGGAAGCACAACTGGAGAAATTCAATATGGACGAGTTTGTGCTAAATGACAATTGACACATACAACTCGTCTAGTCATTTATCATTGGTTTCCATAACACTGCTGCACTTCTTTTTGATAAAACATTATTGCAAAAATGTGCTAGGCCATGTTTAAAAGCAAAAAATAAAGAATTTCCTTTGGGTACCATGGCTTCTAAGAAATTTTGGTTCTAAATACTCCGAGGAGTTTTGATCCAATTAATCTACTCAAAACATGTTGGAGTGTTACAAACTATGGTATTAGACAGCGGGATTCCTTCGGGGTAGGCCCACGAAGAGGATAAGGCTCAACAGGTCCTCATAGTCAAGCTAGGCCATACCATGACATTCATCTAACTGAACTGGTTGTGGGGCATTGAAGATAGACGTTACCAACGACACAATAAACCTTAGTTATACCACGACGCCATCAAGATCCTAGTAATGGCGGATCTCACGGGATTCAATTGGTGATGGTCTTTGGTGGACCAATTCGTACGTAATCATCATTCTTGTGTACATTCTTGTGTTTACATGGTTGATCCTTTCGATCCAGAACTCTCTTTATCCGTGATGATTGTTACTCTGTTGCGCTGGTCCTGGTCTAATTAAGCACATGTTTTGCCTGGTCTGAGAGGAAGGAACAATGAAGGCGCCACGCCTTCGTCTCGCTTCAGCGCTTTTAGTCATCGTTAGATGATTGATGAACATGCTTGTCATTTTTGTTACCTCTGATATTCTCTGTATTGTTGTGATTGCTTATGAACAGATTGGAAGGTTGTATCAGAAGATGACTTTTTTTCCTCTGGGAAAAAATATGGCTTATTTTTAGTGGAACAATATGACTTATCCGTCTTTTAGTATTTTGATGATAGGCAAATAAGTTTTTATATAATATAGTGTATTTTTAGAACAATATATGACTTATCCGGCTGATGTCTTCGGCTCAAAGCCCAACTAGACGAGAAGTTGATCCGTCCTAGACTTCCCTATACTTCCCGTTTCGTTGGCCCAGAAAGCGCAAAGCCTCTCTTCCCATCACCCCCCACAGATCGATCCCTCCTGGACAGAAACGCAGCAAGGCCGACTACCTTCCACCGCCGCTTCGACACTAGGGTTCAGCCGTTACATCGTCGGCGGGGCTTGGCCCGCCGCCGCCGGAGATGGGCGTCGCGGAGATTGCGAAGAAGGTCGACGCACTCAAGGCTGACCTCGCCGCCAAGTCGTCCCGCATCGCCGACCTGGAGGCCCGGGTCTCGCTCCTCGAAGCCGAGAACGCGCGCTTGAGGAAGGCCATGTCTGAGGGAGTTGCGATGCACCGTAGAGGCAGAAAGGGTCCAACCTTTGGTCGATTGGAGGAGGGTCTCGGCGGAAACAAGCAAAAGTCAGCCGACATCTCCGGCCCCGACTCCTAGCAAGTGTGCGGTGCGGGTGGTGACCGGCAAGAGGGGTGTTGCAGATGAGATTAAGGACGCCGATGGAGGTGGTGGACGAGACCATGTGAGCGTTCGCTGTTTTGGCAATGTGATTCTGGACGACGATGATGTCTTGATTGCGCCGCAAGGCAAGAAGCGCGCAGCGGCACGGGTAATCAGTGACAGTGAGAGTGAGGATGGAGATGAGAATGGTCAAGGGAATGGAGATGGGGAGGTGGGTGTTAGAAGCAGCAGGAAGCGTGCGTTGCGTGGAGTCAGTGATAGTGAGAGTGAGGATGGCAGTGAGGGTGTTCGTGTGGTTAATCAAAAACCTGTTTCACTGCTAGTTACGACAGGGGTCGAGAGTGAGGATGATGATGGTGAATTACATGAGATGGAGGGGCGTTCTACTCCGGCAACTAGGCGCTTGGCTCGGTTAGCTAAAGGCCAATCAAAGAGAATGCGACCTACACGTCGGGAACTTGAGTTTTTTGAACCCAAGAATCATGAAGAGAGTGAGGATGATTCAGAAGAGGATGATAATATGGAAAATTTTATAGTAGATGATTCAGATTGTTCAGAAAACTCTGCTGATTCTGTTGAAGAATCCTCTGCTGGACCAGAAGAGTCTGACAACGAGGAAACTTATAAAGAGCTTATGGATAGGATACGCGGCAAAAGGAATGCCAAGAATAAGGATTGGAAGATTGAGCCAGAGATGCTATCAGCATTTGATGAATACCCTGAACTTCGCCTGAAAGCTGTTTGTGCCCTCTATCGAAAGCAGACCCAGGAAGAACAGGCAGGAAAAGCTACTATCATGCACAACAAAAAAGGATTTAACCAGATGGATGCCCGAAGGTAATACCTACTACTAAGGGTAATTAATTTGTGTATATGCGTTGTGAGTACCTCTTTTCCTTGCACTTTAATCGACAGTTCTGCACACAGTTGTATCACCATTTATGTACTACAGTCTACATTTGCTATTTTGTCCTGACATCATTGGGACTGTTCATTGTCTGCATAGCATTTTGTTTGTATCATTGGGTTCATTTCTACACAGTTGTATGACAGCTTGGCCTTGTCCTCAACAAGAACTTTAATCTAGACATTCCTGTATAGTAAGTATTTTGTCTTTACTCTTTAAGGGAAGAAGAGATTTTCTATCATTGGGTTGACAGATTACTGCATTGACTTGACCATGTGTTGTACTGATCTTGATGTTCAGTTCTATTTGTAAAGTACCTCTCTTTTCCATGTATAATGCAGGGCTTCTCAGACTAATAGGTGTAGTTTTATTTGCAAAATACCTCTCTTTCCTGTGTAGAAATCTAGGCCACATGGGTGTAGGTTTAACTGTCAACACGTCAAGCTCAGTTTTTAGGTACCGTTCGTTCTGATGCTCAAGTTTAGCTTTTGTTCTATTTGGTTATGCCGTTATGGCATCATAAACACATAACACAATTTTGTTTGCCACGTATGAATAAGTAACACACACCACTAGCATAGGTAATATTTTATTTTGCTTTCATTTTTCAGCATATTACTTCAGTCATTGAGGAAGAGATCAAGAACTAGCATTGAAGTTGGGGTTTCTGTTTGTCTTACCCTGCAAGTTGTTTTCTGTGTTTAGGGGTTCTAACATAGCACAGTTTCTTCTGGATGGTGATGCTGTTGGGCCGCTTAAGAAGACTGCACAAGACTTGGAAAATTACGATCGGTATGCTCTTGAGTTCTGTCACAAGATGGCTTTACGTTACTCGAAGCAGTTGTTTGCAATATATCAGAATAAGGAGGACCCCTACTTTCCATGACTCTGGTGTCAGTTATCACTTACTTCATATGTTGACCCTTTCTGTGACCCTTGTACCTCCCCAATCAGTCAGTCAGAGTCTTTTGTATATATGGGTTTAGTTTTGTGTCTTAAGTAATCTGTAGTTAGGGCATGCTAAAGTTAGTTTATCACTAGGATGCACGCTGTTAAGTGAAGCACGTGTCTGACAGGGTCTATGTTGTTTAGCTGAACTGCTTGTGCTCCCTGTAATATCCATGCATAGTAAATCTATCTCTATCCTTGAAATGTTACCCAAGGAGTTGTTCTGCATTGTTCAATTGCTTTGTTCATGGAGTCAGAATGTCACTATTTCTCTCCTGCGCGTGCGCTTCAATAATTTTTTCGAGAAAACGCAAAGCGATTTTGCGTTTCATTGCATTGAAAAGGTGGAAGAGTACATGCGCTTCAATAATGAATGGAAGGTTGGCACGAAGTGGAAATTGTGCGGCTTCAACATACACTTTGAATTTCCCGATCACATTCTTCATGCCTCTTCCGCAGCAGTTCTTCTCAAAGAGATTTGTTCATTTGTATCACCTGAAGCCACAAGAGCTTGACGATCAGGCCGAAGCACTCTGCTTAGGCAATCACGTGGAGAACTTAGATTGATACAGGAACTATTCTGTTTATGATTTAGCTCAATAGTCACTATATATTCTTCTAATATGTATTCACTATAATAAGATATATCAACGAAGACAAGATGTAGGGATCATCTTACCCACCTCGGTGACCTGAACGTGAGTAAATTTGTCGTTCATGTTTCCTTAGCTGTTGCGAGCTTTATTGGCGAGATCATTGTGTCACCCCTTAATCTACGATTTCCACTATGTATCCACTATGTATACTCTTGTGTATCAATGCTTAGGTTAACTTTTCTTGATGAAAACTGTCAAGGTTTTGTGTGTATCATAGTATAATATGAAATCTCACCCTTTCAGTGTTGCAGTTTCTCCTACAACTCAAATACATGAGAAATAATGGGAAATTAAAATGTATCGTCTTCCTTCCACTTTTTGCTTGGGAAGGTCTCCAACCCTAATTCATTTCAAGACTTTGGAGCTAATAACTCATTGAACACTTGTTAAACCATCAGTCCCTCTAATTATTTTCATCAGCGCCAAAACCCACTTAGGAGCTTAGATGTCTTTACTTTGGCGGCGCTCACAACTGGTCTTTGAAGATGCCCTGCAAGCGTCAACTGCTGAAAGCGCTCATTGATGCCTACGCGTCCCGCGGAGAGGGCGTGGAAGATGGGAGGGTGCTGTTTGATGCGTTGGGGAGTGGACGTACTGCCGCGTCGTGGAAGTTGGTGATTGCTGGGTATAACAATGATTCAGGTGAGATATCGCTGACTAAATGACTTCTATAACGACCATCTATTATCTTTACTGCTCTAATCTGAACCATTTTGTAACAGTTATCAGCGTTTGAGTAATCTGGACAAACAATATCTTTGTTGTGGATGTTCTGTGTGTATATGGCGTAAAGGGCAGCCCCAGTGCATGTAGCTCCCGCTTGCGCAGGGTCTGGGGAAGGGTCCGACCACTTTGGGTCTATTGTACGCAGCCTTTCCCTACATTTCTGATAAAATCAAATCTATACTTCATTGTTGTAATACATGTACATTATCTTGATATTTCTAGATTCGTTATGAAATATGCTTTGGTAACACCTGTTAATTTCCAACTCAAAACTAATGCCATGGTGTTACCTCTAGAACTGTGTGAATGCCTCAGACGACACCAGGGGTTTCTAAAGTCTAAGATGTGGATCACTTCTGTTTTCATTTTATTTGGCACCCTTTGAGTTGCTGGCTAGTTTGGAGTTAGTATTAGCTGATTATCTTACAACGGTAATAGATAACAGGTGACAGTAGAAGTAGCAAACATGTTATTGTACCATTTTCCCGTTGTTATGTCCTAGCACAATGTTAGACGAAACATCATATGATATGTTTGTCAATTTTTCCTATGGTATTCACATAATGGATTTCCTGCCAAGCACAGATTTTTTCGTGGCCCATCATCTGCTGTTTCTATAGTGCAGGTTAGCATTGAACTGAGCACATTTACATGCTTTGCACTACATGCATGTGCTTGTACGGCCAACTTAGCTTTCATCTACTGTCCATAAAGAAAGCTCTCACTGCGAACCTTGCTGCTGCCAATGCTCTGATCAACTTGTACTGCAGTTTTTTAGGTTGATTTGTACTTGAGTTGTGCACATCTTTTGGGTGCAAGGCCTTTTGATGAAATTCCTGAGAAGTTTTTTTCACCTGGGATACCATGATTGCTGGGTATAACCAATGCAATCCCCTATTGCCCTTGCAGCTACTTTCTCATGAACCTTAAGCCAAATTGCTTCACCCTGACTAGCATTACATCTGCCTGTGCTGGTATTGCAGCTCTGAGACTTGGGAAGCAGGTCCATGGCACTTCCCTTCAGAGAAACTATGACAAGGGCCTACAAATGAGCAATACCCTTGTGAACATGTACTCCAATTCTGGGCGCATAGCAGATGTGAAGGTTTTCAACAGGATGAGTTGCAAAGACAAATTATCTGGACATCAATGATTGTTCCTTGATACGTGCTGGGTGCATCCTGACCATGCTGTGTTCTTGGTCCTGACAAGTGCTTGCAACCATGCTGGTTTAGTAGATGAAGTATGGAGCTTCTTCAGGTCAATGACATTTGAATATAATTTGCAGCCTAAGAAAGATGTTTACGTGTGTGTCATCGATCTCCTTGCTCATGCAGGGACGTGAGACATGCATTTGATCCTATTGATAAAATGCAATTTGCTCCTGATGAATCTTTTTGGGGAGCATTAGTTGCCTGCAAGATGCACAGGAATGTGGAGCTGGGCAGATTGGTTGCAAGGAAGATCATCGAGGTCAATCCTGATGGAGCAAAGAATCACGTCCTACTTGATATGCTGCAGGTAGCAAATGGGGTGAGTATGGTGTCACGAGAAGGCTACTGAGAGGCATAGGGAGCTGGAAGGTGGCTGGAGTGGGCTGGATAGATGTAACCTATATGATCTATAACTTTAACACAGCTGACAGTAGCAGCCATCAGCCCATCAATTTAGTTTGGCAGATGAGGTATTGAAGATCTTGGCTCTACGGATGCATGACATTGGAACTGATTTCATTCATGATGTTTTCAGATTTACATGGTCAAGTTGTGCCTGGATGATTCATTAGTTGGAGCAAAACACTAGCAGAGATGGGATGCTGATGGATATAGTACATGTTCAGAACCAAGCTACTCTGAACTCAATTAAAGATTATCTAGCACAAGTATATTTCAGCTTAAGCAAAAAATTGAAGTGCTTACAGTAAGAAACACATAGAAAGATATTGTTCAACAGTTTCCTTTAAGTTTTTATGATTTCCTCATTTGCACCTGGGCAGTTAGCACAACGGGGTCCGCATTTGGCCTTCTCATTTTGCTACAAGATTCAAGTATTAATGCTGGAGCAAAAAAAGTCAAGGACAAGTGAACTGGTTATATTTATTTACTGAACTTATTCAGGTTATCCTGAAGTGCCATCGGAATTGATTTCAGCTGTATCATTCAATATTGGTTGATTGCTTTGATCGTTATAATAATCAGTATAATCTGGAAGAAAGCAGCACTTGCTCCATTGCCACACTTCTCAAATGGCTGGTGGTCGCATGGATACTGCGACGATGCATTGTTCAGTAAGTATGGTTGCTCTAGCAACATTCTGAATTTGAAGTCCCATTTTTTGTTCTCTGTGTTTGGCACTACTCTTCTAGGCTATTTAAAATGCTCTCATCACTTAATCATATTATAATTCTGGGCATGCATAAAAGATCTGCATTTATCAAGTGGAGGAACTGACTAATACATAACGAGCATGCTAACATTAACATATCCTTCTTATTTTGGTACATTCACAAGTTTTCTCAATGGTCCAACAAAGGTAGTCATACCACTCCAATAGCACACAATGGTATTAACTGAAGTTCTGCACATTGTGCACACCTTAAAAGCAATCTATAAGATCTTAAATGTTGTACTGTATTACGAACATATGTTATGCTGCGAGCAAGAGCCAGCAACGTCTTATGTTCACAATATAGACTTCACTACTTTGTATCAGCAAACCCTTCATTTCCTGCCAGCCTCAAGTACTTGTCCTTACGGGTGAGTGTGGTGGATCGAAACCCAAGAGTCCTACCAATCTCACCTTGCACCAGATTGGCCACCTCTTTGCTCTCGCATCTCTTCCCTTGGATCACCATCCTTGTTGGCATCTTGTCCATGAACTGAACATCATACGCTGGGCGTGGGTTCATGAAGTAGTAGAAGTGGTCTAGATACTTGAAATTGCCGGTGGAGGTGCCGTGGAACATGCCGGACCAGTTCACCAGTGCCACTGGGTAGACCTCATCAACGAGCTCGACAAACAGAGGGCTGAAGCGGAGCAGGTATGGCTCCCGGCATGTGGTCCCCTCAGGGCAGACCACCAGGTCCCCCTGCCTCAGTGACTGCTCCATCCTCCTCCGGTCCTCATCTCTGTTTCGGGTCAGCCGGACAGTCCCGATTGGTGATAGGAGCTCACTTACACGGCTGACACTGTATGTGACGGTTGACACCTGCTTGTTCAGCATTGCCGAGATGTACACCGGGTCGAGAAGTGTGCGGTGGTTGCACACGTAAAGGTGGCCCTGTGGGCTGGGCTGGGCATGTGGTTCATCGCAGCCCACTTGACCACTGTGGACTGGTGAGTTGATGACCCGGGTCGTTACTCCTATTACAGCCCCGATTGCGACGGAGATAGAATATGGTAGTTTCACAAAGATTAGTGTTCGGAGCACGGTGAGAGGGAGGGAAAGTGGGAGCCACATGAACATGGCTAGGGTGGCCTGAGGGGTAGGCCTAAAGGCTAGCCTGCCATCATGGAAGATCAAGGGTCTTGGGTACTGGTCCCTTGTCAAGGGTGACCATTTTCTCTTATCTTCTCGTGTCACCAAGTGTACTTCCTGCAAATGAGAAGCAAAACTATATTAGATTTCACTAGCCAATGGCTTGTACGCTTTACCTATTCACCCTGTAAACAACAGTTTGCAAACTGAAGTACACCAAAGTACAAATCGACAAAGCTGAAGAAACTTTCTCAATGTAGAAGGTAAATTGTAAAATGAACTCTGTGAACTACTATAATTTTACCTGAGCCTGTAGAGTCCAGAATTCTATAAGCAAACTTGCAAACAACAGAAGGTAATCTTTTGTGATTTCTAACTTCTTTTTGTAGATTATGAATAGTCATGATTTACTGTTTTACGAGCTATGTGTCTCTTTACCAAGGGACCATACATAAGACTAATCCTTTCATTCTGGAATATTCTAATACTGCCCCTAAATTTTCATAGAAGTTTTCTTCCTGCACAATCTTTTTTGTTTTGTTTTTTTGCATATCTCATGTATAGCTCGTTAGAATTAATTGTACCGAAAGTGAACACAGGGTTATCTTCTTCCAAACAACAAGTATCAAGTAACTAGTTTATCAATTTTCACTAGTGAGGAAGCCATTTCTAAATAACTTGCACAAGGTGATCATTTTGGTCTAATCAAGTTAGGGTAAACTAAGGTAAAGTAATTTATCAAATAAATCTGCGTGGCCTCATTCCTGTCTTTCTCTTCCTGGTCTCAAGCTTGTGAGAGATAAGTGCATTAAGCCTTGCATACATTGTCTTGTGATGAGCAAGCCGGAATCTGCCAGCGGATGGCCAGTGAGCTAAAAAACGAAAGAATGGGTTACATTTTTCATATGCTCTCCTCTTATAGATAGGACGAACCAAGAACAAAGTTTTTTGATCCCAAATGATCCAAGGGAGCGGAAAGAGAGGGATTCGAACCCTCGGTACAAAAAAAAATTGTACAACGGATTAGCAATCCGCCGCTTTACTCCACTCAGCTATCTCTCCACTTTCGATACAACTAAAAAAAACTGCTTACTTATCCCATGATATGGGGCAAAATTTAGGAATCTGCTTATGTAATAGAGCCGATCCACTAAGGGATTAAGCAGCGGTGTAGTATCAGATCCCAAAGATAGTAAGTTCTTTTTTCAACCTTGACATGAGCTTAGCTAATTGCAATGCTATTGTTAACGAGACATACATAGTACTCTTATAGCATTTTTTTAATTATATTTTTCCAAGCACAAATTCTCCATCTCAACACATCATACCTCTGTACCTTTTCATGAGGCTTTCAACTACCACCAGCGGAATTCAAATGTCTACCTAACTTGTGTGAGTAAGATGTTCCAAAGATGCCAGGAGGCTAGCTACATCGAGTTAAATGAGACAAGAACTGCACAGCTATATGGAGTTAAATAAGACAAGAACTGCATGGATACATATGTCTAACATCTGTGATAGTCATGCTTAGCTGCATGGTACGTGATTTTGAGCCTGTTCGATGTGAACGACTAACCTTTGGCTCATATTATTCTTAGGTACTTGATTTTTATATATCATCCATGAGGCAAGCTAGCCTTGCTAGTTTCAGGCTTTCAGTTACATATAGTTTCAGACTTGCATGTATACTATGTGTGCATATGCTGGGTATATGTATTTAGAGATCTCATGTATTTATGACAGATTTCGGAAAAACTAAAACTTGTAAAGAGTAACACACATATGTTCAGTATACGATGTACAACATACATAACTTAACGGCAAATAACAACAATGAAACACATTTCAGCTTAGAAGTGATACTAGTTCACCTTAATTATGATCGTTTCAAAGAACACCCATAGTGTTCAACTATTATAATCAATTAATACTTGAATGGACTAATTGGCTCAAAAGTTGCAGCAGAAAAGTATGACACGGAAGAACAAAAAAGGAGAGGGGTAAAATACATGATGCAGCATTGCAGTGTATTTCAAAAAGATAAAAATAATATCCATTCATAGAATCTAACCTTGCACCGAGAGAAAAGCTGGTGATGATCATAGTCAAAATAGCTTGAGCTGCTTCCAAACCCTATCATCTCGTTTTGGTCGAACTTTGCCTGCCCTAGCCTTGCTTCACTCTCATTTCCCAATAAACCAACATAACGCCCTCTTATCATCTTCACCTCCCTTCCCACAACCACTTCAAATCCTGTATACTCCTTAAGAAATGCTTCCGCCATAACCCTAGGGATCAACCTACAAACCCCTGCCACCCTCTTTACCCCTCTCACCACCTCAAGTCCTTCCCTCCCCACATCCTCTAGGAAATACTTGGGCAAAGTAGCCCGTGCAACCCTAACCACCTTTTCCTCCCTTAACCCCACGAAGCACACCATGACCATGATCTTTGTTTCTACTTCTTGTGTCAGGCAACATAGCAAAGGGTAGAGGCATAGTAGGATGAAACCTCTTAGGAAACTACCTGCCTCTATTGCAATAAGCATGAAATAAGGGAAGGTAGATGTAGACCTCAGGAGACCTCCTTCAACATCTAGGACTAGAGTTTTGTTCCGGAGGTGTTCATCATCTTGTGGCACTCTCAAGCATGTCTGGATGATCTTAGGACAGGTAGATATGCCGCTCGAGCTTTGCAGGTGATGATACTGGCCTAGTGGATTCCCCAACCTTCGGCGAAGTAAGCGGTAGAAGGCAAGGAGGGATTTGGAGAAGGGCTTTAAAGCCATGTGTCCACCTTGAACCCCAAAGAATTATGCCTCCTGTGTTTGTTCAATCTAGTTTATTTGATGCAGGTTGTAAGGTGCAACTATAAGAGGTGTCATATATATATATATATATATATGCAGGTAAAGCTTAGGTGCTTAGATGGTGAAATGATTGTATACAATTATTGCAAGAGAAACAAGGTTTGATCCCAAATTAGGTCACAAGCTCTGACTTGGCTTAACACTCTTAATTTTGTTGCTTGACAACACTGTCAAAATGAACCAGGATTACTTGAGCTTTAGACAGAAGTTAAGGACATTGATTTGCCGACGATAGTAAGCGTAAATATGTGTTTACCACCCACCCTGTTTAGGATAAGAAAAGGTATGAATCTGTTGACTAAGATTTTTCACCGGAATGCCACATGTTAAGGTCACTCTCTTTGTGTATAGTCGTGTATGATATGACGTGTCTATTGATATACTTTGAGTGCCCAGAGAATTACAACTTTTGACCTAGCTCTTTTACGTATTTTGTGCCGCGTCATTGGTTCATCGTGCATAAGTGTTTGCTATTGATGTGGTTTGATCTCACGGCCTGTATGTAATATATACCTTTGTATACAAAACAAGTAGTTTTGCATGCACACAAATCACAGGATCTAACAGGGGTCAATGCATGTCTTTGTTCTGGCAGAATTGCGGTTGATGTTATCAAATAAATGAAAAAAGCAGTATGTTTGGTGCAGGCTTGATGTGTCTCCATTGTTCAAGCCTGGAAGAAAGCTAGCTGAGGATGACTTCTCACCTAAAAGCTAGAGCAATCGAGGTACGTACGTAACGTACCTGCTGGCCATTGATTGGATAATAATATTACCTGTCTGTTTGCTTTTAACTTCACATGGGTTCACAAAGTAATTTGATTTGTTTTCAAATGCAGAGTTAAAATATGGATTGCCAACATTTTTTCTACCATCGGTCACTCAAGACTCAACAGTGTATAGAGACTATAGAAATTTCGTTGCTTTGTGCTCTAAGTCGTAACCCGAAGGACTTTTTTACTTCGCCGATACTCCCTCCGTTTCGAATTATAATAAGATGTTCTATTTTTTCAGAATTAAATGTATATAAACATGTTTTATTGTGTTTGTTCACTCATTTCAGTAGGTATGTACTCCCTCCGTTCCTAAATATAAGTCTAGTGGAATCACTACAAAGACTTATATTTAGGAAAGGAGGGAGTGGTTTATATTAAAATATCCGAAACATCTTATAATTTGAAGTGGAGGGAGTATTTCACTACAAATGCGCATGAATTTACGTTGTTCTGTAAGAAGCGGTGCTGTTCCTAGAGGAATCTTGTAGCAAGCGATCAGCGTGTCCACCTACCAGATCTGCTGTTGCGTCATTGTGTGTCAGTGCCGGTGCTAGGGCTGCAGTCACTTTTAGGGTCAAATGCATGATTGTGTACAAAGCTCTGTTTCGTCTTCCACATTGTACGAATTTATTTATACTTGTGTTATGCTTTACCAGAAAACTCTGCGCCGCACTCCATCGCCCATGCAGCATCGTAGGGCTGCTGTCGGTGCGGTCGGCCTCCAGTGCCTTGCACCCCTGTTTGAAGGTTGCCAAGAAGTCATCCAGCCAACACCACCCCTGCTCTGAGCTCCTGCTGCACGCAGGAAAACAATGGCTGGTGTGACCATCTCCAGGGTTGGCGGTGCTCTTTCGCTGCACAAGATGCGGGCGGCAAGCCGCCCCAGGGCCACGCCAGTGGCTACAACGGCAGAAATTATGGCCTGTCGCTCTCTCGGCATCGTCAAGGATGGTGAGGCTGTAACTGCTGCAGCCCTTGATGCCTTCGCGGAGCGCTTCAAAGAGCACTTGTCGTCGGAGGTGATCACAACCATGAGGAGGCTTTTTAAGCTCAACGACGCGAATGCGCATGCTGTGGAGGAGGCCCTCCTGGCGCATGGTGGGCGTGGTGCGCTGGACCTGGAGAGAGCCGATGAGGAGGTCGAGCTCCAGCAGGCTGCAACCTAAGCAGTTGTTGGTCAAACTGGGACTGATCTTGTTTAAATGTTAGTACAACCAAATGCATGTCCTGGGGTGTCTATGTACTGGGTCCAGTGTATCCCTAGAGTAAAAGTTTGTGAGCGTGCTGGCTACATGCCTAGTATCAAGTCTGTGGAGTTGCTTTTGCATCTCAGGGTGTCTGCTATTGTAACCGGGTGCAAGCAGTCTGTTGCTGCTCTTGCCATTATGCCAAGTGCTATTGTGGTTGTCTCTGCTCATGATACGTGCCTATGCTCCAGGGATCTTATGTTTAAATCATGTTAGCTCAACCGATAAACTTCTTGACCTGGAATGTTAGGGGCCTTAACTGCCCGGATCGACGGTCCACAGTTAATGCACCCATTGCTTCCTCCTCCTCCTGCCATGTGGTATGTCTCTAGAAGACGAAGCTTGACAATATCGACCAGTTCACGGCCGTGTTTTTTTTGGGGGGAGGGGGGGGAGGGGGGGGGGGCATAGGTTACGCAGCTTTGCGCAACGCCCGACAAATGGCATGAGGGGAGGTATCCTCCTTCTCTGGGATGATCTCTTGCTGGAGATGTCCAACATCACCTTTACAACCTATTGCCTCTCAACCATGGTTCTTGTCAGAGATTCGGGCGTGAGATTTAAGATAACAACTGTCTATGGCCCGACCGACCCTTCGCTTAAAAATGTGTTCTTTGCCGAGCTCATTAGCCAGAAGCCGCCTGTTGGGGTTGCTTGGATCACCTCCGGGGATTTCAACCAGATTTATCGGGCAAGGGATAAAAACAAGCGGAATGTTAACACCAGTCGAATCAACTGGTTCCGTGCAACTCTCAATAGTTGTGAGCTTAAAGAAATCCACCTCCAGAATAGGAGGTTCAGCTGGAGCAACGAGAGGGCAAACCCAACCCTGAGCAAGCTTGACTCTTTCTTTTGCAATGCGGAGTGGGACACCACCTTCAACGACCACGTGCTCCATGCACTTTCTTCGTCCCTATCCGACCATTGCCCGCTCCCGCTCGCCGATGATAAGGGTCCTAGGAGGCCTAAGACTTTCAAATTCGAGAACTTTTGAACTTCTATGCCCGACTTCAGTGAGGTGGTCCAAAAGGCCTGGGTCGAGCCCGTTGAGCACACCGAGCCACACATTATCCTTTTCCACAAGCTAAAGAAAACAGCGATGCACCTCTCACAATGGAGTAGGGGTCTCTTCTCTAAAGCTAAGGTTCATCTCCATGCCGCCCTCTTGGTGATCCTACGCCTCGACATTGATCAGGAGGGAAGGCTGCTCTCCCTCGAGGAGCTCGATCTTCGGGCTAGCCTCAAGAGAAGGGTCATAAGCCTGGCCGTGCTCGAGAAAGCATGAAAGAAGCAATGTGCTAGAATTGCAAACATCAAAGAAGGTGATGCCAACACAAAGTTCTTTCATCGTCGGGTTAATGCACGAAGGAGGAAAAACCACATTCACCGTATCATGAATGATCAAGGGTGGGTGTCCGAGCACAACGCCAAGGAAAAAATAATTCATGACCATTTCTCGCATATAATGAAAAGGGGAAGTGCGAGCACAAATGACTTCAATTGGGAGGAACTTAACCTGGAGTCGCATGACCTACAGGAGCTTGACTCTTCCTTCTTCGAGGAGGAGGTCATCGAGGCAATAAATAGCATACCTAGCGACAAGGCGCCTGGGCCGGATGGCTTCACCGGCCTCTTTTTCAAGAAGTGTCGGGGCATCATCAAGCGCGACCTCATGAGGGTGATTCAATGCTTTGACTCCCTTCACACAACAAATCTTCACCGGCTCAACTCTGCGAATGTTGTGCTGCTTCCCAAGAAGGATGGGGCGGAGAGCTTCATCGACTATAGACCCATCAGCCTCATTCATGGAATCGCCAAGATCATTGCGAAAGTGCTTTCCATAAGACTCGGACCGCACATGTCCACCCTCATCTCCAATGCTCAAAGTGCTTTCATCAAAACTCGAAGCATCCACGACAACTTCATGTATGTTCGAAACCTCGCACGACGCCTTCACAAGAGCAAGACCCCCTCCCTGTTATTCAAGTTGGACATTCGCAAGGCCTCCGACTCCGTCAAATGGGAGTATTTGCTTGACCTCCTTCGGAGACGAGGTTTCCCAAGCAAATTTCGAGAGTGGATTGCGACACTCCTATGTTCCTCATCTTCAAGGATCCTCTTGAATGGGGTACCTGGTGCTCCCATCAAGCACGACCAGGGGCTAAGGCAAGGGGACACCATCTCCCCACTCTTGTTTGTCATAGCTATTGACCCCCTACAATGTATCCTCGACATAGCGACAAAAAAGGGGTTGCTTCATAAGCTCTGAGGGAGAGGTGTCATGGTGCGTACCTCCCTCTATGCGGACGACGCGGCCGTGTTTGTAGCTCCAATTAAAAGTGATGTGGACAACCTTGCGACTATTCTGAGAGGCTTTGGGGATGTCACCGGTCTATGCACCAATTCCCATAAGAGTTTGGTGGTTCCGATTCGGAGCGGTAACCTTGACTTGGGGCAAATCACCCAAGGGATGCCGACTGTTAGGGCCTCCTTCCCGCTATGATATTTGCGCCTACCACTCTCTGCGTGGAAGCTAAAGCTCGTTGACTTGCAATTCCTTGTGGACAAGGTGGCAAGCAGATTGACAACATATGAGGGCTAGAACATCACCACCATTGGGTGCGCGGCTCTTGTCAAGTCGGTGCTCGCTTCCCAAGTGATCTACTTCATCACGCCGCTTGTCATATAGCCCACCATCCTTTAAAACATCGACAAGCTTGAGAGGGCCTTCCCGTGGTCTGGGTCAGCTAAGACAACCGGGGCAAAATGCAAGGTCAATTGGGACATTGTTAGTCGACTGCTTGCTTATGGTGGGCTTGGGGTCCTCAACACCAATAAGTTCGCGCGGGCTTTGAGACTGCGGTGGCCTTGGTATGAATGGAAGGAGCTACAAAATTGTTGGTTGGGAGAGGTAACCCGTGTGATGAGGAAGATCTCAACTTCTTCTATGCTAGCACCAGAATCAAGGTCGGGAATGGGGCGAAGACACCCTTCTGGGAATCCCATTGGCTTCTTGGGCACAAGCCTAGGGACATTGCTCCTCTCATCTACAAGTCTTCATCACGGAAACATTGGAAGGTACGGGAGGCCCTCAAGGAAAACGCGTGGATCCTCAAGATCAGGCCACCTGTGGTTGTTTCCACTGAACATGTAACACAATTCTTCACCCTTTGGATGCTTCTGCTTGAGGTGCATCTTGATGAGCTTGCCGAGGACGACATAGTACGGAAACACTCGGACTCTAGGCATTACTCTATGGCCTCTGCTTACAGGGCACAATTTTTGGGTTTGGTCCTCTCCCCCATGGACCAAATTGTTTGGAAGCCTTGGGCCCCACCGAAGGTCAAGTTCTTTGCTTAGCTCGTGCTGCAAGATAGAATTTGGACCGCCGACAGACTGGCTAAGCCGGGTTGGCCAAATTGTGGCCCTTGCCCCTTGTGCAGGGGAGTGCAATAATGTGGAACACATCTATTCTTCAGATGCCGCTTCACGTTGAGGCTTTGGAATTTGGTTATTCAGAAATTTCTCATAGATGACATGAACACGTCGGCGTGGAGCTCCTTCGACTCAGTCAAGACATGGTGGGCGAGAACGGCGCCGTGGGCACCACCAACGGAAAAGCGAAGGCCTCGATCACCATGCTTGTGTCGTGGGTCATTTGTAATGAGAGAAACGCAAGAGTGTTCCGGCATAAGAGCACGCTTCCGCCAATTCTAGTCAACACCATCATCGACGAGGCAAACCTTTGGATCACCGCCGGGGCAAAGAAGTTAGGGTCTTTTTTATTGCGAGAAAAATTGTCATGCCGTATTCTGGTGTGTGTTGTAACAAACTCTTATCTCCTTATTTAATATATGAGGCAAATCTTTTGCCTCCGTTTCAAAAAAAAACTAAAATGTGGTGCCGAGGTGTGGCCAGTGAAGCTCGTATAAAAAAATAGCCCAAAAATAAAATCTGCCATAATTTTTATTTCCCCCACTATTCTTTACTATTATCTACTCCCTCTGATTCTAAATATAAGCCTTTTTAGAGATTCCAAACTACACACATAGAAAAATGAGTGAATATACACTCTAAAACACTTCTATATACATCCGTACATAGTTCATATTGAAATCTCCAAAAATGACTTATCTTTAGGAACGGAGGGAGTAAATGGAGTTCGTAATTTCGTCTCACCTCCTCTCTCAGATTTTTCCTCCCCATCCCCTGTCGGGGGAAATGACAACTATGGGATCATGAAGAATCCCTTTTGCT
Organism: Triticum monococcum; assembly: GCA_034509565.1. NCBI lineage: Eukaryota > Viridiplantae > Streptophyta > Magnoliopsida > Poales > Poaceae > Triticum > Triticum monococcum. The sequence continues at coordinate 150,507,680 of CM067843.1, read as the reverse complement.
ACGGTTGGCGGGCATGGGGTTGTGGAAAGAGCGGGTTTGAGGGATCAACACAGGGGGATTATACAGGTTCGGGCTGAAAGTGATGCGTAATACCCTACTCCTGCTGGTTTATGTTTATCTGGTGTTCTTGGACTAGCTACAAAGCGTGTAGGGTCCAAAACGTCTGAATCCTCTCTCAGTACGCCGCGGGCCTCCTTTTATAGTCAAAAGGGGTTACCACAGTGGCACACAGGAGGTGGAAAGTTATACAGTAGTCGAGTCTATCTCCTGGCACCGCAGGACAAACACATTTAATGCGCTGCCGATGTGCCCTTCTTGCTTTATCGGGGACGGCAAGGAAGCTCATCCTAGCTGTCGCCGCCTCGCCTGGCTTCGACGCGCGTCCGAACTGACGGGGTGTGTAGTGCCACGCTGGCTGGCTGCTGAGTTGGTGCGGTGGCAGAGTTTTCACGAAGATCTGCATGCCGCCATGTAGGTGCTTGCTGAGTTGGCCTGGAAGCCACACGTCGCCACGCAGGTGCTCGCCTAGTTGGTGGGCTGGCAGCTATGTGGGAACGGCGGTGGAGTCTTGACAGGTGTGGGCCTGGCTGCGGCCCCGTGGATGTCTTCAGCAAGGGTCTTGCCGCCGCGTCGTGGGCCTCCCCGGCAAGGGTCTTGCCGGGGAGTCTCATGGGTATCCTCGACAAGGATCTTGCTGAGGATCTTCGTCTTCTGATTCTCACCTAGTCTTGTATGTTCTTGGTCTTCACACAGATCTGCATGCCACCACAGAGGCGCCTCACGAGCTTTGGTTCCAATGTGGTTGAGGGCGTCGGAACTCTTAGGCCCAAGGGTGGCAGCCCTGCTAGCGTTAAGCAAGTTGCCCCGGCAAGGTTCTTGTCGGGGCCATGAAGGCCGCGCCTGGCAAGGACCTTGCCATGGGAGTTCCACCTCACCCCTCAGTCCTTCATGCTCCTGGTCTTGAGCATGGCTCTGGTAACCTTGGCTTCTTCTGCCCCGCCAAGTGTGGTCAGGGCTGCGACTGCCCGTGCACAAGTAAAGGGGTACAAAAAGGACCCCTACTTTTGTACACCGACAGGAGCCCCCGGGCCTGGGCCACATATAAGCGCGGGGCGTTATTGGGCTAGGCCTAGAACGGTGCGCGGGCGCGCGTGCGGCGGAGTTTTTACTGCAGTAACTCCCTCGCTCGTTGCGCTTCCCCACGACCCGCATTGAATGCGTGACATGGGGGTCATGCGTGGGGCGGTTGCTACACGCATGCATCACATCATGGTAAAGAGGCGGCCCACGCCTTCCCCATAAAAAGAGGAAAACGCAGGGGCGCGGCTCATTTACTAAGTGGACTCGAGTCGCGGCCTTCAAGGCGCCCGTGCCCCACGATCATGGGGTGGAAAACAGTCGCTTCACTTGTCTTCTCGATTTTGGCTTGCTCGCCATGTGTCACCCATGCGTCGAAAATGGTAGGCGATGGACACGGGGGGCACGTGCCTTAAATGGCGAGGCGGGAAATCGGGTCGTCGCTGATTGGAGCAGCGGGTCGGTCTTGATTCCTTGCGCCCTTGGCGGCCGGGTTGGTTAAGTGGGGTGGCTGAGCCCCCGCTCCGCCCCTTTATAAGAAGGGGAGGGGGATGGCACCCCTCAATCCTTCATCATTCATATCCTCCCACATTGGCTCCTTCCTTCCTTTTGCTATGGCGACAGGGCGCGCCGGCACTTCGATGGCGGCGATGAGGGTCTCTGCTCGACAGCGTGCCCCTCCTTCCCAAGAGCTCGTGGCGGAGGAGCCAGCCGTGAGAGGAAGAGGGATGGGGCGAGGCCGAGGCCACCGTGGCGCTCGGGGAAGAGGAGGGCGGGGCGGCGCACCAACCTTGCCTCCGCTAGCGGCCCCTCCCCCAATGGAGAGCCACGTCGGAGACCAGCCCCGTGAATTCGTCATCAGGCTGCACAAGCCAGTGCACCATCGTCTTTGTCTCCCTACTCCGTTCGCTCGGGAGATGGAGCTCGACCCGCCATAGGCTTTGAGACTGCATATGAGGGGCTGTGGGAATGGCAGCATGCGGGTCGACGTCGACTTCCCCACCCCTCATGTTATGTATCTTCGTCGTGGATGGAAGACCTTCTCTCGTGCCCACAGCCTGTCGGAGGGGCTCGTTCCCCACTTCAAATTAATGGAGAATGGTCTGCTCTTCATCAAGGTCTTTGGGGACTTGGGAACTCGCCTAAGGTGTTGCGTGGAGAGCTCCTCCAATGATGAAGACTCCTCCTCAAGCGGGAGTGACGAGGAGGAAAGCGGAAACGACGATGAGGGCGTCAAGCGGGAGAACGCCGACTCCGACTCCGACTGACCGTGCCGCCCTCCTTCCTCGGCCACGCGCCCTGCCGAGGGTCTTCCTCGTCAAGCTCTCCATCGACGCGTTCCCCATTGCTTCCTTTTTGCCTTCACCTGCCGCACCTGGGGGGAAGAGGGCAAGAACGGGGATCATGAGGCACCTATCCTTTGTAGTTTTTAAGCCTGCGGGCACTCGTTAGATTTAAACCTTGTAATCCCCTTGCTCATGTTTACATTTCATACGAACTATACCTGTTTGGAACGTATTAATGAAAAAGGGTGCTTGCTGGGTTCTTTGTGCACGAATGAGGCCCATGCCAAGGAATGAATCCTTGTTATTCCTAAGATAAACATTATCGCCCGGCAACAGGCCTTGCCATCCCCTCACTTCATAGCACGACCATACCCACGCTCTCGGCGGAGGCAGGGGCGAAGTAGGATTAGGCCCTTCGTTTGCTTCCTTGTCACCGCAACTACAACCAAGTTTCGACCCAGAGAATAGTTCTAGGGCACAGGAAAGGGGGAGCACGGTGGCCCAAGAATAAATGAGGCTTCATACGTCCCAGTTCCATACAGAAATGCATAACAGGGGATAAAAGACTTATCTGAATCTGCAGCCCTCGGCAACCTTGGCTTGCCGTGGTTGAGGATGTCGACCCGTCTCCCTGCCCTTAAATGGCTTCGCAGAAATGCATGTGCAGCCTACGAACCAAAGAAATGACTGGAAAAGTCAGAAAGACACACACCTGACCTCTATGCTAGGGGTTAGCTGCCGCCGAGCACTATCAACCCTACCAAAGAGGGAGACTTAACCTAGCATGCATGCTAAAACTTAGGGCGCTAGCGCTTCATTTATTTATGCTCAGGGTCTGCGCCTGGCTCTGTACAAAGGGTTACATGCCTTGTCGGCAAGGCTTGTACAAAAGGTGGTTTGCTAGGAGGCCCGGCAACCGTGCCTCATGGGTAAAACTTATGAAGATGTTTGATGTTCCAGGAGTTGCTCACTGGGATACCATCTTCGGTCTCTAGGCGGACTGCGCCAGGCCTGGGGACTTGTATTACCCGATAAAGGCCTTCCCACTTTGGCGTCAACTTGTTGGAATTCTTGGCTGACTGAACGCGCCGAAGAACAAGGTCGCCTTCCTCAAGACTTCGGGCAGGAACCTTGCGGCTATGGTAGCGGCACAAGGCTTGCTGGTAGCGTGCAGCTCGCACAACCGCCCAAAGATGATCTTCCTCGAGGAGCGTCACATCATCTTGCCGCAACTGCTCTTGCTCAAGCTCGTCATAAGCGAGCACTCGAGGTGACCCGTATGTGAGTTCCGTGGGGAGAACTGCTTCTGCCCCGTATACCAGGGCAAAGGGTGTCTGGCCGGTGGCTTGATTTGGCATCGTTCTGATCGACCAAAGAACAGTCGGCAATTCATCAATCCAGTGCCTTCCACACTTGTGCAGCCTGTCAAAAGTATTTTTCCTCAGGCCTCGCAGTACTTCAGCATTCACCCTCTCCGCCTGGTCGTTGCTCCGTGGGTCTGCCACTGAAGCTAAACAGACCTTGCTACCGAGGTCCTAGATGTATTGCATGAAGGTGCGACTTGTGAACTGCGTGCCGTTGTCGGTGATGACCTGTTGGGCACACCAAAATGGCAAACTAGCCCCTTAAAGAACTTGACGGCCGACTGTGCTGTCACCTTCCTCACTGCTTCTACTTCGGGCCACTTTGTGAACTTGTCGATTGATACGTCTCCAATGTATCTACTTTTCCAAACACTTTTGCCCTTGTTTTGGACTCTAACTTGCATGATTTGAATGGAACTAACTCGGACTGATGCTGTTTTCAGCAGAATTACCATGGTGTTATTTATGTGCAGGAGCAAACGTTCTCGGAATGACCTGAAACTTCACGGAGACACTTTTCAGAAAATAAGAAAAATACCTGCCAAAGATGAAGGCCAGGGGGGCCACCACCTTGCCACGAGGGTGGGGAGCGCGCCTACCCCCCTAGGGCGCGCCCCTACCTCATGGGCCCCCTATTGCCTCTCTGACTCCAACTCCACCTCCATATATTGAGTTTCGGGGAGAAAAAACATCAGAGAGAAGAAATCATCACGTTTTACGATACGGAGCCGCCGCCAAGCCCTAAAACCTCTTGGGAGGGCTGATCTGGAGTCCGTTCGGGGCTCCGGAGAGGGGAATCCGTCGCCATCGTCATCATCAACCATCCTCCATCACCAATTTCATGATGCTCACCGCCATGCTTGAGTAATTCCATCGTAGGCTTGCTGGACGGTGATGGGTTGGATGGGATCTATCATGTAATCGAGTTAGTTTTGTTAGGATTTGATCTCTAGTGTCCACTATGTTCTAAGATTGATGTTGCTATGAATTTGCTATGCTTAATGCTTGTCACTAGGGCCCGAGTGCCATGATTTCAGATCTGAACCTATTATGTTTTCATCAATATATGAGTGTTCTTGATCCTATCTTGCAAGTCTATAGTCACCTATTATGTGTTATGATCCGTTAACCCCGAAGTGACAATAATCGGGATACTTACCGGTGACGACCATAGTTTGAGGAGTTCATGTATTCACTATGTGTTAATGCTTTGTTCCGGTTCTCTATTAAAAGGAGGCCTTAATATCCCTTAGTTTCCATAAAGACCCCGCTGCCATGGGAGGGTAGGACAAAAGATGTCATGCAAGTTCTTTTCCATAAGCACGTATGACTATGTTCGGAATACATGCCTACATTATATCAATGAACTAGAGCTAGTTCTGTGTCACCCTAGGTTATGACTGTTACATGATGAACCGCATCCGACATAATTCTCCATCACCGATCCATTGCCTACGAGCTTTCCATACATTGTTCTCCGCTTATTTACTTTCCCGTTGCTATTACTATCATCACTACAAAATACCAAAAACATTGCTTTTACTACTGTTACCTTTTGCTACCGTTATCACCACTATCATATTACTTTGCTACTAAACACTTTGCTACAGATACTAAGTTTCCAGGTGTGGTTGAATTGACAACTCAGCTACTAATACTTGAGAATATTCTTTGGCTCCCCTTGTGTCGAATCAATAAATTTGGGTTGAATACTCTACCCTCTAAAACTGTTGCGATCCCCTATACTTGTGGGTTATCAAGACTATTTTCTGGCACCGTTGCCGGGGAGCATAGCTCTATTCTTTGAGTCACTTGGGATATATATATCTGCTTATCATTATGAAGAACTTGAGAGATCCAAAAACCAAGATCTATCCCTCAACTACGAGGGGAGGTAAGGAACTGCCATCTAGCTCTGCACTTGATTCACCTTCTGTTTTGAGTAAGCTTGCGACACCTACACCTGCTTCTGCTATTCGTTCTGATATGTCGCATGTTATTGATGATGCCACTTCTGCTATGCATGATACTTATGATGAAACTACCTCTATGCCTGATACTACTATGCCACTTAGTGCTTTTCTTGATGAACAACTTGCTAGGGCTAGAGAAATTGAAAATATTGAATCTGGTGATACTGATGAAAGTGATGATGAAGAACCACTTGCCATTCCTAAGGGTTATGTTTTTATCAAGATGCTTCTTTAGCTATTTTAGCTTGCAGAAATAGAACTGAACTTAAAAAGATTATTAGCTAAATGGAGTAAGCAATCTCTAAATGCTAGAATGAAACCTGACCCTGCTTTTGCTACTTCACCTATCTTTGTTACTGATAAGGATTATGAATTCTCTGTTGATCGTGATATAATTACTTTGGTTGAATCTGATCCTTTTCATGGTTATGAATCTGAAACTGTTGTGGCACATCTTACTAAACTGAATGATATAGCTACCCTATTCACTAAAGATGAGAGAACTCGCTACTTTTACATCCTTAAAATATTTCCGTTTTCATTAAAGGGTGATGCTAAGATATGGTTTAATTCTCTTGATCCTGGTTGTGTGCGTAGTCCCCAGGATATGATTTACAAGCTGCTTTAAGGGATATATATATAATTTTGTGCAAATAGAAGAAGAGAGTCTCCCACAAGCTTGGGGGAGGCTTCTCCAATTACTTAATGCTTTGCCTGATCATCCTCTTAAGAAAAATGAAATACTTGATATCTTTTATAATGGACTAACCGATGCCTGCAGAGATTACCTGGATAGTTGTGCTGGTTCTGTTTTCAGGGAAAGAACATCGGATGAAGCTGAAATTCTATTGAATAATATGTTGACAGATGAAAATAATTGGATACCTCTGGAGCCAATTCCTGAGCCTATTCCTAAACTAACTCCGAAGAAGAGGGGTATTCTATTTCTCAGTCCTGAAGATATGCAAGAGGCAAAGAAATCTATGAAAGAGAAAGGTATTAAAGCTGAAGACGTTAAGAATTTACCTCCTATTGAAGAAATACATGGTCTTAATCTTCCACCTGTTGAAGAAACATATAATCCAAATCCATCACTCATTGAAGAAACTCATGGTCTTGATAACCCGACACAGGTAGTAAAGGTAAATTCTCTCTATAGATATGATAGAGCTGTAATCCCATTTACTAAATTTGCTAGCCCATGCGTAGATGAGTTTGATAAATTTATGGCTAAGCAAGAAGACTTTAATGCTTATTTTGGTAGACAACTAAAATATAATTCAAATATGCTTGGACACTTGGGTGATTATATGGCTAATGTCAAAGGTGAACTTAAACTTATTAGTAAACATGCTTCTATGGTTACCACTCAAGTAGAACAAGTACTTAAAGCTCAAAATGATTTGCTCAATGAATTGAATAGTAAGAATAATGATAATGTTGTTAGAGTTATGACTAGAGGTGGTAGAATGACTCAGGAACCTTTGTATCCTGAAGGCCACCCTAAGAGAATTGAGCAAGATTCTCAAAGAAATAATATAGATGCACCTAGTTCTTCTAAAAAGAAGAAAAAGAAAAATGATAAGACTTTGCATGCTTCTAGTGATCCTATTGTTGAAACACTTGAGAATCCAAATGATATTTCTATTTCTGATGCTGAAACACAACCTGGTAATGAAATTGAAACTAGTGATAATGTCAATAATAATGTTCATGATGATGCTCAACCTAGTAATGATAATGATATAGAAATTGAACCTGCTGTTGATCTTGATAACCCACAATCAAAGAATCAACGTTATGATAAGAAAGACTTTGTTGCTAGGAAACACAGTAAAGAAAGAGAGCCTTGGGTTCAGAAACCGATGCCCTTTCCTCCCAAACCATCCAAGAAAAAGGATGATGAGGATTTTGAGAGCTTTGCTAAAATGATTAGACCTATCTTTTTGCGTATGCGATTAACTGATATGCTTAAAACCAATCCTTATGCTAAGTATATGAAAGATATTATTACAAATAAAAGAAAGATACCAGAAGCTGAAATTTCCACCATGCTTGCTAATTATACTTTTAAGGGTGGAATACCAAAGAAACTTGGAGATCCAGGAGTACCCACTATACCATGCTCCATTAAAAGAAATTATGTTAAAACTACTTTACGTGATCTTGGAGCCGGTGTTAGTGTTATGCCTCTCTCTTTATATGGTAGACTTGATTTGAATAAGTTGACACCTACTGAAATATCTTTGCAAATGGCTGATAAATCAACTACTATACCTGTCGGTATTTGTGAGGATGTGCCTGTTGTAGTTGCAAATGTTACTATTTTAACGGACTTTGTTATTCTTGATATTCCTGAGGACGATAGTATGTCTATTATTCTTGGAAGACCCTTTTTGAATACTGCAGGGGCTGTTATTGATTGCACTAAAGGCAATGTCACTTTTCGTGTTAATGGTAATGAGCACACGGTACACTTTCCGAGGAAACAACCTCAAGTTCATAGTATCAACTCTATTGGAAAAATTCCATCGATTATATTTGGAGGTTTTGAATTTCCTCTTCCTACTGTCAAGAATAAATATGATATTATTATATTGGGGATGTGCATATCCCCGTTGAGGTAACATAGTGTTATTCGAAATTTCTCCGGTTCCATGTTATTCGAAATGAGTTCGTTAACAAGACTTGATCAACCTTGTTAGTGGATTCCTTTTGATGACCATGAGATGGATGAAACTAGAAGGCACAACCTTCTGTACCCCACTTTTACTGTCTGTTATTTATATTAAATAAAATAAAAATAATTATTTGTTTGTTTGTTATCTGATTATCCGTGCAATATAAAAATACCTCGAAAATAAAAGTTCTCCAAATGCCCTGAAAATTAAATATGATTTTTTCTAGAATATTTGAGGATTTATGGAACTAAGAACACACAAGGGGGGCCAACCACCTGCCCACAAGGGTGGAGGGCGCGCTTGCCCCCTAGGGTGTGCCCCCTGCCTCGTGGGCCCATGGTGGCCCTACTCCACTTATCCTTTCACCCATACACTCCTTCTTCCTCCCCCAAACACGAATAACCAGCTCAAACCCGAGTCCAAGCTCGTTTTGCTGCCATTTTCGATCTCCTTGCTCAAAGCACCTCTCGCAAAACTGCTTGGGGAGATTGTTCCTTGGTATGTGACTCCCCATTGGTCCAATTAGTTTTTGTTCTAGTGCTTTATTCATTGCAAATTTTTGCTGCTTAGGTGACCCTGTTCTTGAGCTTGCATGTCAAATTTATATGGTCAAAAGTAGTTTTGATGCATGACATAGGCCCTAGGCACTTGTAGGAGTAGTTACTATCAATATTATTGAGTTTGGTTTACTTTTATTTTGAAGTTACTAAAAATTTCAGAATTTTTCAGAAAATGATGAGGAGACTTTTGAGGGGCTTATCGAGCCAAAGTTCGAAGGAAAATGCACCAAAGCCTAAGTATAATCTGCCTCGCATCGCGGAAGTTCGGGCGTGTGAATGGCCTTCCGAGGATTTCTTGAGAGCAGCCAGGATTTATGAAGATTTTCATGAATTCGCTTAGACAGCAGGCCTTACCGCTTTCCTCCACGAACAATGCGATCAGTATCTCTTGCTCACAAATATCTTTGTGCAAAACTTCCATTTCCATTCTAGGAGCTCACCACCTACGGTGGAGTTTTATTTATATGATGAGCATAAGGAGATGTCACTTTAATTATGATTTTTGTCGGATTTGTTTAGTTCCTTTTGAGGACAAGACAGAAGAACCACGTCGTAATGATGTGGAGGGATTTATCGATACTATCACTATAGGGGAAACAAGGAAGGTTTCCGATGCACGAATCACTAGCATACACTTTCCTGTTTTACGTTATTTTGTATTATTTGCTAGTCGTTGCTTGATTGGTCGCGGAAACTGTGGAAACCTGAGTATTCCTGATATTATTATTTTGCACCACGGTTTATACGGTGATAACTCTTTTAGTATGGGCGGCATTATTGCCAAACGGTTAAGTCTGAACCGTACCAAGGGCCCCATCTTTGGAGGCATCTATACTACACGCCTAGCTGCACATTTTAACATACCTATTAGGCATTATGAGAAGGAAGAAAAGGTGCCGCCTCGTGTTTATTTGGATTATAAAAGTAGGGCCATTTGCATTTCTGTCCCTAACTCGAACCACCTAATTAGATATACCCCTAATTCGAAAGGCTGCTCAAATTTGCCCCTCCGCCGTTAGGTGCCCTTATAGAAATGCCCTTCTGCGCCGTTACCGTCCGGTCAAACAGCTTTGACCGTCCTGAAAAAATAGCAAATTTTTTTTTAAAAATCTAAAATTTTGTGAGATCGAAGATACTCATGTGCCCAAGGTGTGTGCAAAATTTCGTGCTATTTAGACATTCCAGGAGCTCGTGGCGAGGAAAAACAGTTAATCTACACGCTTGTGAACAATAAATTTGAAATAAAATAGCAAGAAAATTTTAAAAAATATGAATTTTTTTGGAATCAAAGTGGCTTGGGTGCACAAGGTGCTTGCAAGTTTTTGTGATCAAATGACATGCGAGGAGCTCTAGCAAGAAAAAACAAAATAGTCATTTTTCCAAAGGTTTTTCCCGAGTCAAATTTTGTTTTTTTTCTCCACAAGCCCCTCCAATGTCCAAACACAACAAAAATTTGCACGCAGCTTGCAGACCCGAGCCTCTTTGATGCCAAAAAATTTCATATTTTTTGAGTTTTCTTGCTATTTTTGAATTTACTATTCACAGGCTTACATATTTATTGTTTTTCCTCTGACACGAGCTCCTAGAATGTACAAACAGCACGAAACTTTGCAGGCACCTTGCGAACCTGAGTATCTTTGATCCCACAAATTTTCAGATTTTTTAGAATTTTTTTGCTATTTTTTTCAGGACGGTCAAAGCCCTTTGACCGGCTTTGACCTGCTTTGATCGGACGGTAACGACACAGAAGGGTATTTCTGTAAGTGCACCTAACGGCGGAGGGGAAAATTTGAGCAGGCTTTGAAATTAGGGGTAAATCTGAGAGTGGGCGCAAATTAGGGGCATAGATGTAAATTTCCCATAAAAGTGTGGTAGCACATGATTTTATTGTTAAGAATAGGGAAGGAGAGCTTAAATATCAATTGTTCTTTAATAAACATCATCCCGAGACTATTACCTTGCCTGCTCCTTCTTTGTTTGATTTGACTATAGGCACGTACCTTGTTCCGTTGACGGGTATCCACACCTACCGGAACCCTGCACCAGCCGAGGAGCCAGAGCAGGAACCACAATTTGATCCTTCACGACAGTCTAATTACCAGTGGGATCCGGAGATGATTGTTAGCCAATGGCAATCGGAGTCTTCCTCGTCTGCATCATAGTACGACCCCAACTATTATTATGGATATCCGCCAGGCCAGCCATGGCCATAGACCAACTTAGGCCAAAAGCCTAAGCTTGGGGGAGTACGTATTCCTCATCGACATTACATTTATTTTCACACACTCATTGCTAGATGTCGGTGCTCATACTTTTTCATTGTATCATCCATGCTAGTTTATTTTCCTTTTTTATGCTTTCTTCTTGTGTGTTTAATAAACCTTAAGAAAAACCAAAAAAAATTGTTGTAGCTTTTAATTAGTTTACTTTCCATGCTTGTAGTAGTAATTAAAAAGAAAACCCAAAAAGATTTCATGTTCTTCTTTTGCTTGTTGGGAGCTTTCCCGTGTAAATAGTTTTATTTCTTTTCTTTTCTTTGGGGGTCGATAGGAGAAGACCATGATTAAATTGTTGAAGTGGCTCTTATATGCATAAATGTTGATCTGACAAAAGAGCCCGTATTGCCTTGTCTTCTCCTGTTTATTGAATGCTTCCAGATTCCAGCTTAGTCCAATGCACGTGCACTATTATTATTATTCACATCATTCGGTCGTGTAAGTGAAGGGCAATTATGATGATATATGATGGACTGGCTGAGATGAGAAAAGCTGGTATGAACTCGACCTCTTTTGTTTTTGTAAATATGATTAGTTCATCGTTCCTGATTCAGCCTATTATGAATAAACATGTTTGCAATGACAACTAGAGATCATAGTTTCTTGTGCCATGCTTGATTAGCTATGAGTTATAATGGTTTACCTTGCGTGCCAACATGCTATTAAAATGGTTATGATGTGGTATGATATGGTGGTATCCTCCTCTGAATGATTTAAGTGACTTGACTTGGCACATGTTCACGCATGTAGTTGAAACAAAATCAACATAGCCTTCACGATATTTATGTTCATGGTGGATTATATCCTACTCATGCTTGCATTCGAAGTTGATTAATTTTAATGCATGTTAATGACCGTTGTCGCTCTCTAGCTGGTCGCTTCCCAGTCTTTTGCTAGACTTCACCTATACTAAGCGGGAATACTGCTTGTGCATCCAATCCCTTAAACCCCAAAGTTATTCCACATGAGTCCACTATACCTACCTATATACGGTATCTACCTGCCGTTCCAAGTAAATTTGTATGTGCTAAACTCTAAACCTTCAAATAAATATCCTGTTTTGTATGCTCGAATAGCTCATGTATCAACTAGGGTTGTCTGTATCTTCCATGTTAGGCGGGTTATTCTCAAGAGGAATGGACTCCGCTCCTCACTCACGAGATAAATGGCTGGTCACCGGGATGCCCAGTCCCATGCTTTATGCAAACTAAATCAAAATAATTGCAAACAAAACTACCCCTGGGACTCTTGTTAGTTGGAGGCACTCGTTGTTTCGAGCAAGCCATGGGTTGATGCTTGTGGTGGAAGGGGGAGTATAAACTTTACCATTCTATTTGAGAACCGCCTATAATGTGTGTAGCATGGAAGATATCGCCATGTCTTGATTGTTATGTTGACAATGAAAGTATACCGCTCAAAATATTATTCACCTCTGTTTCAAAACCGAGCTCTGGCACCTCTACAAATCCCTACTTCCCTCTACGAAGGGCCTATCTATTTACTTTTATGCTGAGTCAGCACCCTATTATTAAAAAGCACCAGTTGGAGAGCACCGCTGTCATTTGCATTCATTACTGTTAGTTTACATTGAGTATGACTTGACTGGATCTCTTTTACCATGAATTACAATGTCTAGTCAGTCCTTGGTCTTTAAAGGTGCTCTGCATTTATGTTTTGCGGTCTCAGAAAGGGCTAGCGAGATACCATCTTGTTATATCATATTATGATTGTTTTCAGAAAGTGTTGTCATCCGAGTTTTATTATTATGGCTCGCTAGTTGATTATGCTATTGATATGAGTAAACTTGAGACCTATGCATTATTGCAAATATGGTTAGTTATAATCTTTGCTGAAAACTTGAATGCTGGCTTTACATATTTGCAACAACAAGAGCAAACAGAGTTTGTAAAAGTTTTTCTTTATCACTTTTAGTTTGTCAACTGAATTGCTTGAGGACAAGCAAAGGTTTAAGCTTGGGGGAGTTGATATGTCTCCAACGTATCTACTTTTCCAAACACTTTTGCCCTTGTTTTGGACTCTAACTTGCTTGATTTGAATGGAACTAACCCGGACTGACGCTGTTTTCAGCAGAATTACCATGGTGTTATTTATGTGCAGGAGCAAACGTTCTCGGAATGACCTGAAACTTCACGGAGACACTTTTCAGAAAAATAAGAAAAATACCTGCCAAAGATGAAGGCCAGGGGGGCCACCACCTTGCCACGAGGGTGGGGGCGCGCCCCCTACCTCGTGGGCCCCCTGTTGCCTCTCCAAATCCAACTCCACCTCCATATATTGAGTTTCGGGGAGAAAAAAACCAGAGAGAAGAAATCATCGCGTTTTACGATACGGAGCCACCGCCAAGCCCTAAAACCTCTCGGGAGGGCTGATGTGGAGTCCGTTCGGGGCTCTGGAGAGGGGAATCCATCGCCATCGTCATCATCAACCATCCTCCATCACCAATTTCATGATCCTCACCGCCGTGCGTGAGTAATTCCATCGTAGGCTTGCTGGACGGTGATGGGTTGGATGGGGTCTATCATGTAATCGACTTAGTTTTGTTAGGATTTGATCCCTAGTGTCCACTATGTTCTGAGATTGATGTTGCTATAACTTTGCTATGCTTAATGCTTGTCACTAGGGCCTGAGTGCCATGATTTCAGATCTGAACCTATTATGTTTTCATCAATATATGAGTGTTCTTGATCCTATCTTGCAAGTCTATAGTCACCTATTATGTTGAAGGAAATATGCCCTAGAGGCAATAATAAAGTTATTATTTATTTCCATATATCATGATAAATGTTCATTATTCATGCTAGAATTGTATTAACCGGAAACGTAATACTTGTGTGAATACATAGACAAACAAAGTGTCACTAGTATGCCTCTACTGGACTAGCTCGTTAATCGAAGATGGTTATGTTTCCTAACCATAGACATGAGTTGTCATTTGATTAACGGGATCACATCATTAGGAGAATGATGTGATTGACATGACCCATTCCATTAGCTTAGCACCCGATCGTTTAGTATGTTGCTTTCTTCATGACTTATACATGTTCCTATGACTATGAGATTATGCAACTCCTGTTTACCGGAGGAACACTTTGTGTGCTACCAAACGTCACAACGTAACTGGGTAATTATAAAGGTGCTCTACAGGTGTCTCCAAAGGTACATGTTGGGTTGGCATATTTCGAGATTAGGATTTGACGCTCCGATTGTCGCAGAGGTATCTCTGGGCCCTCTCGGTAATACACATCACTTAAGCTTTGCAAGCAATGCAACTAATAAGTTAGTTGCAAGATGATGTATTACGGAACGAGTAAAGAGACTTGCCGGTAACGAGATTGAACTAGGTATTGAGATACCGACGATCGAATCTCGGGCAAGTAACATACCGATGACAAAGGGAACAACGTATGTTGTTATGCGGTCTGACCAATAAAGATCTTCGTAGAATATGTAGGAGCCAATATGAGCATCCAGGTTCCGCTGTTGGTTATTAACGAGAGACGTGTCTCGGTCATGTCTACATTGTTCTTGAACCTGTAGGGTCCGCACGCTTAACGTTACGATGACAGTTTCATTAGGAGTTTATATATTTTGATGTACCGAAGGTTGTTCGGAGTCCCGGATGTGATCACAGACTTGACGAGGAGTCTCGAAATGGTCGAGACATAAGGATCGATATATTGGACGACTATATTTGGACATCGGAAAGGTTCCGTGTAAGATTGGGACAATACCGGATCACCGGGAGGTTATCGGAACCCCCCGGGAGGTATATGGGCCTTATTGGGCCTTAGTGGAAAGGAGGGGAAAGGAGCAAGGGAGGGGGCACGCCCCTCCCAAGCCCAATCCGAGTTGGGAGGGGGGCCGGCCCCCCTTTCCTTCCTCCCTCCTTCCTATTCCTTCCCTCTCCTACTCCTAATAGGAAAAAGGGGAGTCCTACTCCCGATGGGAGTTGGACTCCCCCCTTGGGCGCGCCACCCTCCTTGGCCGGCCCCCTCCTCCACTCCTTTATATACGGGGGCAGGGGGCACCCCAGAGACACAACAATTGATCATTGATCTCTTAGCCGTGTGCGGTGCCCCCCTCCACCATAATCCTTGACAATATTGTAGCGGTGCTTAGGCGAAGCCCTGCGACGGTAGAACATCAAGATCGTCACCACACCGTCGTGCTGACGGAACTCATCCCCGACACTTTGCTGGATCAGAGTCCGGGGATCGTCATCGAGCTGAACGTGTGCAAAAACTCGGAGGTGCCGTAGTTTCGGTGCTTGATCGGTTGGGCCGTGAAGACGTACGACTACATCAACCGCGTTGTTATAACGCTTCCGCTTCCAGTCTACGAGGGTACGTAGACAACACTCTCCCCTCTTGTTGTTGTGCATCACCATGATCTTGCGTGTGCGTAGGAATTTTTTTGAAATTACTACGTTCCCCAACAGTGGCATCCGAGCCTAGGTTTTATGTGTTGATGTTATATGCACGAGTAGAACACAAGTGAGTTGTGGGCGATATAAGTCATACTGCTTACCAGCATGTCATACTTTGGTTCAGTGGTATTGTTGGATGAAGCGGCCCGGACCGACATTACGCGTACGCTTACGCGAGACTGGTTCTACCGACGTGCTTTGCACACAGGTGGCTGGCGGGTGTTAGTTTCTCCAACTTTCGTTGAACTGAGTGTGGCTACGCCCAGTCCTTGCGAAGGTTAAAACAGCACCAACTTGACAAACTATCATTGTGGTTTTTGATGCCTAGGTAAGATTAGTTCTTGCTAAGCCCGTAGCAGCCATGTAAAACTTGCAACAAACAAAGTAGAGGACGTCTAACTTGTTTTTGTAGGGCATGTTTTGATGTGATATGGTCAAGGCACGATGCTAAATTTTATTGTATGAGATGATCATGTTTTGTAACCAAGTTATCAGCAACTGGCAGGAGCCATATGGTTGTCGCTTTATTGTATGCAATGCAATCGCTCTATAATGCTTTACTTTATCAGAAGCGGTAGCGATAGTCGTAGAAGCATAAGATTGGCGAGACGACAATGATGCTACGATGGAGATCAAGGTGTCGCGCCGGTGACGATGGTGATCATGGCGATGCGTCGGAGATGGAGATCACAAGCACAAGATGATGATGGCCATATCATATCACTTATATTGATTGCATGTGATGTTTATCTTTTATGCATCTTATCTTGCTTTGATTGATGGTAGCATTATAAGATGATCTCTCACTAAATTTCAAGATAAAAGTGTTCTCCCTGAGTATGCACCATTGCCAAAGTTCATCGTGCCCAGACACCACGTGATGATCGCGTGTGATAAGCTCTACGTCCATCTACAATGGGTGCAAGCCAGTTTTGCACACGCAGAATACTCAGGTTAAACTTGACGAGCCTAGCATATGCAGATATGGCCTCGGAACACTGAGACCGAAAGGTCGAGCGTGAATCATATAGTAGATATGATCAACATAGTGATGTTCACCATTGAAAACTACTCCATTTCACATGATGATCGGTTATGGTTTAGTTGATTTGGATCATGTGATCACTTAGAAGATTAGAGGGATGTCTTTCTAAGTAGGAGTTCTTAAGTAATATGATTAATTGAACTTAAATTTATCATGAACTTAGTACCTGATAGTATCTTGCTTGTTTATCTTTGATTGTAGATAGATGGCCCGTGCTGTTGTTCCGTTGAATTTTAATGCGTTCCTTGAGAAAGCAAAGTTGAAAGATGATGGTAGCAATTATACGGACTGGGTCCGTAACTTGAGGATTATCCTCATTGCTGCATAGAAGAATTACGTCCTGGAAGCACCGCTGGGTGCCAGGCCTGCTGCTGATGCAACTGATGACATTAAGAACGTCTGGCAGAGCAAAGCTGATGACTACTCGATAGTTCAATGTGCCATGCTTTACGGCTTAGAACCGGGTATTCAACGACGTTTTGAACGTCATGGAGCATATGAGATGTTCCAGGAGTTGAAGCTAATATTTCAAGCAAATGCCCGGATTGAGACATATGAAGTCTCCAATAAGTTCTATAGCTGCAAGATGGAGGAGAACAGTTCTGTCAGTGAGCATATACTCAAAATGTCTGGGTATAATAATCACTTGATTCAACTGGGAGTTAATCTTCCGGATGATTGTGTCATTGACGGAATTCTCCAATCACTTCCACCTAGCTACAAGAGCTTCGTGATGAACTATAATATGCAAGGGATGGATAAGACAATTCCCGAGCTCTTCGCAATGCTAAAAGCTGTGGAGGTAGAAATCAAGAAGGAGCATCAAGTGTTGATGGTCAACAAGACCACTAGTTTCAAGAAAAAGGGCAAGGGGAAGAAGAAGGGGAACTTCAAGAAGAACAGCAAGCAAGTTGCTGCTCAGGAGAAGAAACCCAAGTCTGGACCTAAGCCTGAAACTGAGTGCTTCTACTGCAAGCAGACCGGTCACTGGAAGCGGAACTGCCCCAAGTATTTGGCGGATAAGAAGGATGGCAAGGTGAACAAAGGTATATGTGATATACATGTTATTGATGTGTACCTTACTAGAGCTCGCAGTAGCACCTGGGTATTTGATACTGGTTCTGCTGCTAATATTTGCAACTCGAAACAGGGACTACGGATTAAGCGAACACTGGCGAAGGACGAGGTGACGATGCGCGTGGGAAATGGTTCCAAAGTCGATGTGATCGCGGTCGGCACGCTACCTCTACATCTACCATCGGGATTAGTATTAGACCTAAATAATTGTTATTTGGTGCCAGTGTTGAGCATGAACATCATATCTGGATCTTGTTTGATGCGAGACGGTTATTCATTTAAATCAGAGAATAATGGTTGTTCTATTTATATGAGTAATATCTTTTATGGTCATGCACCCTTGAAGAGTGGTCTATTTTTGATGAATCTTGATAGTAGTGATACACATATTCATATGAAGCCAAAAGATGCAGAGTTGATAAAGATAGTGCAACTTATTTGTGGCACTACCGTTTAGGTCATATCGGTGTAAAGCGCATGAAGAAACTCCATACTTATGGACTTTTGGAACCACTTGATTATGAATCACTTGGTACTTGTGAACCGTGCCTCATGGGCAAGATGACTAAAACACCGTTCTCCGGTACTATGGAGAGAGCAACAGTTTTGTTGGAAATCATACATACAGATGTATGTGGTCCAATAAATGTTGAAGCTCGTGGCGGATATCGTTATTTTCTCACCTTCACAAATGATTTAAGCAGATATGGGTATATCTACTTAATGAAACATAAGTCTGAAACATTTGAAAAGTTCAAAGAATTTCAGAGTGAAGTTGAAAATCATCGTAACAAGAAAATAAAGTTTCTACGATCTGATCGTGGAGGAGAATATTTGAGTTACGAGTTTGGTTTACATTTGAAACAATGCGGAATAGTTTCGCAACTCACGCCACCCGGAACACCACAGCGTAATGGTGTGTCCGAACGTCATAATCGTACTTTACTTGATATGGTGCGATCTATGATGTCTCTTACAGATTTACTGCTATCGTTTTGGGGTTATGCTTTAGAGACGACCACATTCACGTTAAATAGGGCACCATCAAAATCCGTTGAGACGACGCCTTATGAACTATGGTTTGGCAAGAAACCAAAGTTATCATTTCTGAAAGTTTGGGGCTGCAATGCTTATGTGAAAAAGCTTCAACCTGATAAGCTCGAAGCCAAATCAGAGAAATGTGTCTTCATAGGATACCCGAAGGAGACTGTTGGGTACACCTTCTATCACAGATCTGAAGGCAAGACATTTGTTGCTAAGAATGGATCCTTTCTAGAGAAGGAGTTTCTCTCGAAATAAGTGAGTGGGAGGAAAGTAGAACTTGATGAGGTAGCTGTACCTACTCCCTTATTGGAAAGTAGTACATCACAGAAACCGGTTTCTGTGACACCTACACCAATTAGTGAGGAAGCTAATGATGATGATCATGAAACTTGAGAACAAGTTACTACTGATCCTTGTAGATCAACCAGAATAAGATCCGCACCAGAGTGGTACGGTAACCCTGTTCTGGAAGTCATGCTACTAGATCACGATGAACCTACGAACTATGAAGAAGCAATGGTGAGCCCAGATTCTGCAAAATGGCTTGAAGCCATAAAATCTGAGATGGGATCCATGTATGAGAACAAAGTGTGGACTTTGGTTGACTTGCCCAATGATCGGCAAGCAATTGAAAATAAATGGATCTTCAAGAAGAAGACTGACGCTGACGGTAATGTTACCGTCTACAAAGCTCAACTTGTCGCAAAAGGTTTTCGACAAGTTCAAGGAATTGACTACGATGAGACCTTCTCACCCGTAGCGATGCTTAAGTCTGTCCGAATCATGTTAGCAATTGTCACATTTTATGATTATGAAATGTGGCAGATGAATGTCAAAACTGCATTCCTGAATGGATTTCTGGAAGAAGAGTTGTATATGATGCAGCCGGAAGGTTTTGTCAATCAAAAAGAGCTAACAAAGTGTGCAAGCTCCAGCGATCCATTTATGGACTGGTGCAAGCATCTCAGAGTTGGAATAAACGCTTTGATAGTGTGATCAAAGCATTTGGTTTTGTACAGACTTTTGGAGTTTACAAGAAAGTGAGTGGGAGCTCTATAGCATTTCTGATATTATATGTGGATGACATATTGCTAATCGGAAATGATATAGAATTTCTGGATAGCATAAGGGATACTTGAATAAGAGTTTTTCAATGAAAGACCTCGGTGAAGCTGCTTACATATTGGGCATTAAGATCTATAGAGATAGATCAAGACGCTTAATTGGACTTTCACAAAGCACATACCTTGACAAAGTTTTGAAGAAGTTCAAAATGGATCAAGCAAAGAAATGATTCTTGCCTGTGTTACAAGGTGTGAAGTTGAGTAAGACTCAATGCCCGACCACTGCAGAAGATAGAGAGAAAATGAAAGATGTTCCCTATGCTTCAGCCATAGGCTCTATCATGTATGCAATGCTGTGTACCAAACCTGATGTGTGCCTTGCTATAAGTCTAGCAGGGAGGTACCAAAGTAATCCAGGAGTGGATCACTGGACGGCGGTCAAGAACATCCTGAAATACCTGAAAAGGACTAAGGATATGTTTCTTGTATATGGAGGTGACAAAGAGCTCATCGTAAATGGTTACGTTGATGCAAGCTTTGACACTGATCCGGACGATTCTAAATCGCAAACCGGATACATATTTACATTAAACGATGGAGCTGTCAGTTGGTGCAGTTCTAAACAAAGCATTGTGGCGGGATCTACATGTGAAGCGGAGTACATAGCTGCTTCGGTAGCAGCAAACGAAGGAGTCTGGATGAAGGAGTTCATATCCGATCTAGGTGTCAAACCTAGTGCATTGGGCCCAATGAAAATCTTTTGTGACAATACTGGTGCAATTGCCTTCGCAAAGGAATCCAGATTTCACAAGAGAACCAAGCACATCAAGAGACGCTTCAATTCCATCCAGGATCTAGTCGAGGTGGGAGACATAGAGATTTGCAAGATACATACAGATCTGAATGTAGCAGATCCATTGACTAAGCCTCTTCCACGAGCAAAACATGATCAGCACCAAGGCTCCATGGGTGTTAGAATCATTACTGTGTAATCTAGATTATTGACTCTAGTGCAAGTGGGAGACTGAAGGAAATATGCCCTAGAGGCAATAATAAAGTTATTATTTATCTCCTTATATCATGATAAATGTTTATTATTCATGCTAGAATTGTATTAACCAGAAACGTAATACTTGTGTGAATACATAGACAAACAAAGTGTCACTAGTATGCCTCTACTTGACTAGCTCGTTAATCGAAGATGGTTATGTTTCCTAACCATAGACATGAGTTGTCATTTGATTAACGGGATCACATTATTAGGAGAATGATGTGATTGACATGACCCATTCCATTAGCTTAGCACCCGATCGTTTAGTATGTTCCTTTCTTCATGACTTATACATGTTCCTATGACTATGAGATTATGCAACTCCCGTTTACCGGAGGAACACTTTGTGTGCTACCAAACGTCACAACGTAACTGGGTGATTATAAAGGTGCTCTACAGGTGTCTCCAAAGGTACATGTTGGGTTGGCGTATTTCGAGATTAGGATTTGTCGCTCCGATTGTCAGAGAGGTATCTCTGGGCCCTCTTGGTAATACACATCACTTAAGCCTTGCAAGCAATGCAACTAATAAGTTA
The DNA here is from genome assembly GCA_034509565.1 of Triticum monococcum. Classification (NCBI taxonomy): domain Eukaryota; kingdom Viridiplantae; phylum Streptophyta; class Magnoliopsida; order Poales; family Poaceae; genus Triticum; species Triticum monococcum. The sequence goes on along the minus strand of CM067843.1, from coordinate 150,486,200 downwards.
GTTGCAAGATGATGTATTACGAAACGAGTAAAGAGACTTGCCAGTAACGAGATTGAACTAGGTATTGAGATACCGACGATCGAATCTCGGGCAAGTAACATACCGATGACAAAGGGAACAACGTATGTTGTTATGCGGTCTGACCGATAAAGATCTTCGTAGAATATGTAGGAACCAATATGAGCATCCAGGTTCCGCTATTGGTTATTGACCGGAGACGTGTCTCGGTCATGTCTACATTGCTCTCAAACCCGTAGGGTCCGCACGCTTAACGTTACGATGATAGTTTCATTATGAGTTTATATATTTTGATGTACCGAAGGTTGTTCGGAGTCCCGGATGTGATCACAGACTTGACAAGGAGTCTCGAAATGGTCGAGACATAAAGATCGATATATTGGACGACTATATTTGGACACCGGAAAGGTTCCGGGTAAGATTGGGACAATACCGGATCACCGGGAGGTTATCGAAACCCCCCGGGAGGTATATGGGCCTTATTGGGCCTTAGTGGAAAGGAGGGGAAAGGAGCAAGGGAGGCCCCCCCCCAAGCCCAATCCGAATTGGGAGGGGGGCTGGCCCCCCCTTTCCTTCCTCCCTCCTTCCTCTTCCTTCCCTCTCCTACTCCTAATAGGAAAAAGGGGAGTCCTACTCCCGGTGGGAGTTGGACTCCCCCCCTTGGGCGCGCCACCCTCCTTGGCCGGCCCCCTCCTCCACTCCTTTATATACGGGGGCATGGGGGCACCCCAGAGACACAACAATTAATCATTGATCTCTTAGCCGTGTGCGGTGCTCCCCTCCACCATAATCCTCGATAATATTGTAGCGGTGCATAGGCGAAGCCCTACGATGGTAGAACATCAAGATCGTCACCACGCCGTCGTGCTGACGGAACTCATCCCCGACACTTTGTTGGATCGCAGTCCGGGGATCGTCATCGAGTTGTACGTGTGCAAAAACTCAGAGGTGCCGTAGTTTCGGTGCTTGATCGGTCGGGCCGTGAAGACGTACGACTACATCAACCGCGTTGTTATAACGCTTCCACTTCCGGTCTACGAGGGTACGTAGACAACACTCTCCCCTCTCGTTGCTGTGCATCACCATGATCTTGCGTGTGCGTAGGAATTTTTTTGAAATTACTACGTTCCCCAACATATGTGTTATGATCCGTTAACCCCGAAGTGACAATAATCGGGATACTTACCGGTGATGACCGTAGTTTGAGGAGTTCATGTATTCACTATGTGTTAATGCTTTGTTCCGGTTCTCTATTAAAAGGACGCCTTAATATCCCTTAGTTTCCGTAAGGACCCCGCTACCACGGGAGGGTAGGACAAAAGATGTCATGCAAGTTCTTTTCCATAAGCACGTATGACTATGTTCGGAATACATGCCTACATTATATCAATGAACTGGAGCTAGTTCTGTGTCACCCTAGGTTATGACTGTTACATGATGAACCGCATCCGGCATAATTCTCCATCACCGATCCATTGCCTACGAGCTTTCCATATATTGTTCTCCGCTTATTTACTTTCCCGTTGCTATTACTATCATCACTACAAAATACCAAAAACATTGCTTTTACTACTGTTACCTTTTGCTACCGTTATCACCATTATCATATTACTTTGCTACTAAACACTTTGCTATAGATATTAAGTTTCCAGGTGTGGTTGAATTGACAACTTAGCTGCTAATACTTGAGAATATTCTTTGGCTCCCCTTGTGTCGGATCAATAAATTTGGGTTGAATACTCTACCCTCGAAAACTGTTGTGATCCCCTATACTTGTGGGTTATCATCAATCGCAACGTACAAGTACTCAAAGCCCCCGGTAGCACGGGGGAAAGGGCCCAGTATGTCGAGTACCCAGACCGAGAATGGCCAGGAGAGAGGGATTGTTTGAAGGGCTTGAGCTGTTTGATGAAGCTTCCTCGAGTGGAACTGACATGCTTCACACTTGGTTACTAGCGCAGCTGCATCCTGGAGGGCTGTGGGCCAGAAGAAACCTTGCCGGAATGCCTTGCCGGCAAGGGCCCTTGACCCTATGTGGGAGCCACATACACCTCCATGTTACTCCACCAACAGCTTTAGTCCGTCCTCTTGAGGAATGCACTTCAGCCTCACACCATTTGGCCTCCTTCTGTATAGGGTATCTCCACAAACCGGTACATGTTGGATCGACAGGCTACTTTCTCGGCTTCTGCCTGTTCCTCGGGGAGCTCTCCTGTTTGGAGGAAATAGATGGTGAGCTGCGCCCATGCCGGAGCCTGGGGCTCGACGGCAAGGACCAAAGGCACATCTTCGGCCGCAGGGGCAGCTGCCTCTACGGTCAAGGCCTGGGGCCCTGTCAAAGGTAGTTGCCCCTCGGCAAGCTTGGGGTACCCGACAACCTCCTTGCTGGTGGCTCCTGGGAGCTCGGCGGGGAGGTACTTGCCAGGGCTTGTCTTCCTTCGCTTGTTCTGCCCTGCCGATGGCTCAACGGATGGCTGAGTTAACTGAAGTACACACCTGGTTCCACAAGCAACCTAAGGGCAGCGCATTTCGACAAGTCATCGGCAACGCTGTTCTTCGCTCGGGGAACATGCTCTGCTTGTAGGCCATCGAAACGTTCTTCCAACTTCCTCACCTCATTCACGTAGGCCTCCATCAGCGGGCTCTGGTAATCCTTGTTAACTTGCTTGACAATGAGTTGCGAATCACCCTTGATGATGAGCTACTTGATTTCGAGGTCTGCCACGATCCTGAGACCGACAAGCAACCCCTCGTACTCTGCCGTATTGTTTGTTGGTTTTTCCTGGGGAAAGTACATTTGAATTACGTACCTGAGGTGCTCTCCGATGGGTGCGACGAGTAGCACGCCAGCACCAACACCTTGGAGTGAGAAAGCTCCGTCAAAGTACATAATCCACTCACTGCTCATCTCCTTGCCGGGAAGGGTGGTCTCTTGAATCTCCTCGTCGGGCGTTGCAGTCCACTCTGCTATGAACTCTGCCAAAGCTCGGCTCTTGATTGTTGAAGTACTTTCAAACCCGAGGCTAAAGCTTGACAGCTCCAATGCCCACTCCAAAATCCTCCCTGTCACATCTGGGTTGTGCAAAATCCGTTGCAAAGGGAGGTGGGTGACGACGGTGATCTCGTGCGCTTGGAAATGGTGGAGCAGCTTTCTCGAGGCCATGAGGAGGCCGAAAAGCAGCTTCTGCATTCCAGAATATCTTGACCTAGCCCCCTGCAAGAGGGAACTGACAAAATACACTGGGTGCTGCACCATCTTGTTCTTCTATCCCACTTCGCCCATCTGCTCAGACTCTGCCTCGTCGAGATCGGGCCTTGCCGGGGGTCCTGGTTTGCCGGCGTCAGGCTCTGCCGGGGAGGACACCAGCCCGCCATCCAACGGCTCTGCTGCGACTGCCGCTTCTCCCTCAAGTTCCCTTTGCGCCACCAGCGCATCACTGACCACTTGATTCATTACTGCTAAGTACAACAGCAACGGCTCCCGTGGTTTAGGCACGACCAGTATTGGCGTGGAGGAGAGGTACCTCTTCAAATCTTGCAGTGTTGCCTCTGCCTCCGGAGTCCATTTTACTGGACCCGCCTTTTCAAAACTTTGAAAAAGGGGAGGGCGCGCTCAGCAGATTTGGAGATGAACCTACTCAGGGCAGTAACGCAGCCGGCGAGCCTACGGACGTCTTTGACCCGTTTCGGTGCCTCAATCTGCTCGATCGCCTTGATCTTGTCGGGATTTGCTTCGATTCTGCATTGAGACACAAAGAACCCAAGAAGTTTGCCGAAGGGGACACTATTGGGGATATGACTATCAGATATGACCCGCCCAGGAGGGGCTGGGTCAACCACAATGGCGGTTCATCTATATGAAGCCCAATAATATACAAGATGGTGGTTCATAGTTTGGCTTGTAAGAGGCCCAAGCCCAGAGACGGCTTAAGGCCCGTAAGTATAAACCACCATGTACGTATAGACTTGTAATGTAAGGCATGTAAAATTGTCACCAAGCTGGACACGTTATATGAGCCGGCCAGGACTCTGTAGGCGCAGGGCGTCAACCCGTGTATATAAGGGGACGACCCGGTCGCGGCTTAGGGCAAGAAACATCAAATCGAGATCCAGGCAAAGCGTGTTTTCTCCCTGGTAATTGAAACCCTAGCAATACCACCTCAACTGGAGTAGGCCTTTACCTTCACTGCAAGGGGCCGAACCAGTATAAACTCTCCGTGTCCCTTGTCCCGCTTAACCCCTTTAAGCTAACCTCATCGCAATGGCCACACAACTAAGTACTTCCATGAGGACATCTTCCGTGACACTTCCACGACAGTTGACGCACACCGTGGGGCCAGCGCACGGTGGTTTCGAGTTCTTAAAGGGCAGCTTCGAAGGGCTCAAGGGATACGCTGTGGCCCGGATGACCAAGAGTCATCGCGGCAAGCTCTACATCGACGATGCAGGCTGGGGCCCCGAGGCCGGCTAAATTGAGTACGGGTACCGGGCCCCCTTCGGCGAAATCCATGTCTTCACCGACAAGATCGACGAGCCGGGCCCTGAGTCGGACATCTGCACCGACATCATCGAGACGGCTCAGCGTGCACGGCCAGCCCCGGCTCAGCCAGCCGTAAGGCATGTCTTTGTTGGGTTTACCCATGGGGCTGAGTTGGAAGGCTCTGTCTCTGGCGGTGAGAAGGAGATCTGCTCTGATGATGAGTCCAAGGGCGAGACCAATTCAATGTATCAACTACAAGATGGAAGGCTTGGGGGATGTTTCGATGGCGACAGTATTCCGGACCCCCATGAGCCGCTGAACAGGGTGGCGATCTTCATGGCTGGCACACAGCCGGTTCTTGGCTCGACAGCCGCCGTGGCTATAACTTCTAGTACAACTGCGGTCATGACAGCCAGGGCTGGCGGTTCAGCTCGCCCGCCGGCTCAAGTCTTAACAGATCTACTGGATGCCCTGGCGACTCTGATGGAGGTTGAGGTAACCCCCAAAACCAGGAGCAACAGAAGGTAGAAGTGGCTAAATTATGTGATGGAATAGCGCAAGCTAAGGCAGACTTAGCGACAGAGAATGCTAGGATGGCCACAGAACAAGCCATTTTGGACGCCCAAGCACAACGGATTCAAGCAGATTCATATCGGCTTAGGGTAGATCAGAACGCTTCACATGAAGTCTTGAGGAGGAAGCACCGGAGTCGTTTGCCCTTGGTTTACGAGTCAAGGGACCTCTTCAACACCCTTGGAGCTGGGGCCGATAACCCGCCGGTGGTGAACCGGATAGCTGAATCGCCCGGCCAACCACATATGAACAACACTCCGCCTCAGCGTGTGATGACACCGCTGGGTCATTACTCCACCCCTCTAGACAACATGATCGCTGCAGCTACATGATTGGCGGCTTTGCCCGGCGAGGGCGAAACTCCAGCAACGGTTGAAACCCGAAGGGCCAGGGAGCTTCTTCAAACAGCTCTGGTGCATCAGCAGGCTTACTCTTACAGCCGTGATCGGATTCATGAGACCCCTTGTCTGAGCCGGAGCTATAGCAGGCACATTGACTCGCCAGCGGTCTCAAGTACTGAAAGGCACCGTAACCAACCTCATGACCCGGCACGCAATGGAGCCAACGCACAAGATTTGGTGGACCAGGCCAGAGCATGTCGGGGGGCTGAGCTGGCGGCTCACCAGCACGCGACGGTTTACCCGACAGCTTCAATTGAGGCAGGAGTGACTTCCAAGGCTTTCGGTGTACCGTGTCTAACAACAGCTATACGAAACGAGCGTCTGCCCAAGGACTTTAAAGGCCCTCGTAAGGGGCCCAATTACAAAGCCGATCAACCTCCTGAGGCGTGGGTGGAGAGTTATGAGATGACCATGGAGATGCTGGATGTTAGTGAAGCTGCTTACGCCAAGTACTTCACCATGATGTTAGAAGGGACGACTCGTACCTGGTTGAAGGGATTGCCGGCTAATTCCATCGGGTCATGGGCGGAGTTGAAGGCCTGGTTTATCCAGAATTTCAAAGACACATGCAAGCAGCCTATGTCGATTGTGGATCTGGTTTCTTGCATTCAGGCCGAGGGCAAGTCCACGACCAGCTGGGTGCGCTGGGTCTCAACCATCATACATTCTTTAGATAACATCAATGTCGGCTCAGCAGTTCTGATATTGGAGAAAAAATGTCGGTTCATTCCACTCAAGCAGAAGCTTGGGCGGCTCAAGCGTCATTGCAACGACATGGGGGAGCTGATGGCGGCTCTAGTTAAGTATGCCGACTTTGATGGTACCAAGGACCCCGATTCATAGGATGAAAGATCGGGAAAGGGAAAGAAGAGTAATGGCATGAAGGGACAACAGTACAACTCTGCCAGTCAGGGTGGCAACGGTAAGCGCAAGGCTGATGACTTTGTGGCTAACACAGGTGCACGCAATAATGACCAGCGTCGTAGGGGGCCGCCGGCTCTGAGGGCAGGATTCGACCTCGAAGCAATGTTAAACCAGCCGTGTCCAAAACATGGCACGGATCATAAGCTGGCTACTCATTCGTGGAAGGATTGCAACATAATGAGAAGCTTTCGGGAATCCATCCAGCGCCACCATGGCCCAAATGGCGGATCAGGGTCCGCTCTCACGGTCCGGGTCATGGAGGCGGCGGCTCAAGTTCTGGATCTCAAGGTCACGGTAACCAGGGTGGTTACAATCAGCAAAATAGTCAGGGGAATCAATAGTAGTAGTCCGGTTATCAGAGCAATCCAAAACAATTGAATAGTCGGCAGTATCATGTCTTCACAACTAGCTTATGTAAGCGGGACCGGAAACTTCATAAGAGGGACGTGAACGCAATTGGGTCGGCGGTGCCACGTTATCTGTGATGGTCAGAGTAGCCTATTGTGTGGAGTCGAGAGGATCATCCGCCCCGGGTCGATAATCCGGGTCATCTGGCTTTAGTAGTAGCGCCTCAAGTTGGAGGTTATAAGTTTACGAAGGTGCTCATGGATGGAGGTAGCAGCATTAACATCCTATATTATGAGACCTTCTGACGCATGGGACTGACAGATAAGAATCTTAAGCCATCAAACACTGTCTTCCATGGTGTCGTGCCAGGTAAACCAGCCTACTCAGTGGGTAAGATTTCGTTGGAAGTGGCCTTTGGAGATGAGCCTGATTCCAGGTCTGAGACGTTAACCTTCGAAGTGGTCAAGATCAAAAGCCCTTATCATGCTTTGTTTGGGCGGCCGGCTTATGCTAAGTTCATGGAGAGGCCCTGTTATATCTACTTGCAGCTTAAAATGCCGGGTTATAAGGGCACCATCACAGTGCATGGGAGTCGCAAGGTGGCCCTGGAATGTGAGGAAGGTGGCGCGGCTTATGCTGAATCAGTTTGTGCAACAGAGGAGCTGAAATTTTACAAAGGCAATGTTGACCCGACAGACATGACATCCTTGAAGAAGCCAACCATAGAGCATGATCCTACGTTAAAGTTTAAATCGGCGAACGACACTAAGATGGTTGATTTCACCCCTGGAGACTCATCTAAACAGTTCAGCATCAGCACTAATCTGGATCCAAAATAGGAAAGTGCGCTTATTGAGTTCATCCGTGAGAACCGGGACATCTTTGCATGGAAGCCTTTTGACATGCTGGGTGTACCGAGGGAACTCGCTGAGCACACTCTTAATATTGAACCGAAGTTTAAACAGGTCAATGAATTTCTTCGCTGGTTTAACGAGGAGAGGCGGAAGGTGATTGGTGAGGAAGTGGCCTGGCTTTTGGCGGCCGGGTTTATCATTGAAGTTTTTCATCCTGAGTGGTTGGCTAATCCGGTGCTGGTACTCAAAAAGAACGGCACTTGGCGAATGTGCGTGGATTACACGGACTTAAACAAGGCTCGTCCGGCTGATCCGTTCGCCCTTCCTCGTATTGATCAAATCATTGATCCTACGACGGGTTGTGAGCGTTTGATTTTTTTGGATGCTTATTCTGGTTATCATCAGATCAAAATGATAGTTAAGGACCAGGAGAAGACATCTTTCATTACTCTGTTTGGAGCCTTCTGCTATGTGTCTATGCCTTTTGGGCTCAAGAGTGCCCAGGCGACTTATCAGCGGTGTGTACAAAATTGCCTTCACAATCAGATTGGGTGCAATGTTCATGCTTATGTAGATGACATTGTGGTGAAGTCAAGAGAGAAAGAGACCTTGATTGATGATTTGAAAAAGACATTTGACAATCTCCGGGTCTACAAAATGATGCTTAACCCGGCCAAATGTGTCTTTGGTGTGCCAGCAGGCAAGGTATTGGGATTTCTGGTTTCTAACAGAGGCATTGAAGCTAACCCGAAGAAGATCAAAGCCATTACGTCTTTGGCTAAATCGGCGTGTGTCAATGATGTTCAGCGACCGGCGGGTCGTATTGCGGCTTTGAGTCGGTTCATAAGCCGGCTGGGTGAGAAGGCTATTCCCCTTTACCAGATGATGAAAAAGATGGATCATTTTGTTTGGAGTGATGCTGCTGATCGGGCGTTTGAGGATCTGAAGAAACAGTTGGCTGAGCCGCCCGTGATTGTTGCCCTTGTTGATAAAGAGCCTTTGTTGTTATATGTGGCTACTAATAGCCGGGCCGTCAGTGTAGCCATTGTGGTGGAAAGGAAGGAGGATGGCAAGGAATATCCGGTTCAACGGCCGGTTTATTATATCAGTGAGGTGCTTATTGAGTCTAAACAGAGGTACCCACACTGACAGAAGTTTGTTTATGGGGTTTTCATGGCAAGCCGGAAGCTCAAGAAATATTTTCAAGGTCATCCTATCACTGTGGTAAGTTTTGTTCCTTTAGGAGATATCATTCAAAACAGGGAAGCCACATGCCAGGTTGCTAAATGGACTATTGAGCTCGGTCCTCACGGTTTAAAGTATGTGCCACGCACGGCCATCAAGTCCCAAGCACTGGTGGATTTCATCAATGATTGGACAGAGTTGCAGGCGCCTGAGGAAAAGCCGGATAACACATATTGGACTATTCACTTTGATGGATCCATACAGCTGGAGGGCTCGGGGGGTGGAGTTGTTTTGACTTCCCCACAATCTGACAAGTTTTCCTATGTTCTCTGGTTAATGTTACCCTGTACTAACAATGCAGTGGAGTATGAGGCCTTGCTCCATGGTCTTCGGATGGCTAAGGAGATGAGCTTAAGCCAGGTGAGGTGCTTTGGCAACTCAGATCTGGTGGCTCAGCAAGTTTCAGGCACTTGGGATTCCAAGGATCCTCTTATGGCGGCTTATCACCGAGAGGTTGATGCCATTGCAGGTCATTTCAAGGGTTACCAAGTTGAACATATTGATCGCCGGAAGAACGAGGCGGCTGATACTTTAAGCCGACTAGGATCTCAGCGTAAGCCGGTGCCGCCCAATATGTTTTTGGATATTCTGCTTAACCCATCTGTGAAAGTGCCTACAGAGGAGGACCTTGTTGTTCCTGACCCAGAAGCACAATTGGTGGCGGATCTCCATGCTATTCCTGATTGGACGGTTCCGTATTTGGCTTACATGACATGGGGTGAGTTGCCAGGGGATGAGGTCTTGGCCAGGCAGATAACCCGGCGGTCTAAGTCAATGACGATTGTCCATGGAGAGTTGCACCATCGCAGCGTTATAGGAGCGTTTCAACATTGTGTCTCTCCTGAAGAAGGCTGTGAGATTTTACGAGAAATCGACGAAGGAGATTGTGGTCATCACGCCGACTCTAAATCTCTAGTAGCCAAGGCTTTCCGTCATGGGTTTTATTGGCTAACGACTCATGCCGATGCTAAGGATTTGGTAAGAAGATGTGACGGCTGTCAGAAATTTGCACGACGAGCTCATGTGCTGGCTCAAGAATTGAGGATGATTCCAATTACTTGGCCATTTGCAACTTGGGGGCTTGATATGGTTGGGCCTTTCAAAAGGTTCAAGGATAAGTAGACCCACCTCTTGGTAGCGGTTGATAAGTTTACTAAGTGGATTGAAGCAGAGCCGGTTAGTAAATGTGATGCGGCAACGATGGTTCAATTCATGAAGAAGGTGATCTTCCGTTTTGGCTTTCCGCACAACATCATAACAGATAATGGCACTAATCTTTCTAAAGGTGCTATGGAAGAATTTTGTCAACGGGAGCATATCCGGCTTGATGTTTCCTCTGTAGCTCACCCTCAATCCAATGGGTAGGCAGAACGAGCAAATTAGGAGATTCTGCGAGGTATCAAGCCCTGGCTTATGGTTCCTTTACAGAGAACGCTGGGTCGTTGGGTGGAGGAATTATCTTCAGTGTTATGGAGCATCAACATGACCCGTAACAGGTCTACGGGTTACACACCCTTCTTCATGGTTTATGGGGCAGAGGTGGTTCTCCCTAGTGACATTCGTCACGATTCACCCCAGGTGGCGGCTTATGTTGAGGCCAACAATGAAAAGGTGCGTCAAGACACACTTGACTTATTGGATGAGGAGCGTGACCTCGCGGCGGCTCGTTCGGTGATTTACCAGCAAGACCTACGACGTTATCACAGCCGCCGGGTCAAAACCAGAACCTTTCAAGAAGGCGATTTAGTGCTCCAGCTCATCCAAGATCAGACAGATATGCACAATTTATCACCACCTTGGGAAGGACCTTTTGTGGTCAGCAAGAATTTACATAATGGGTCATACTACCTTATCGACATTTGAGACAACAAGGACTCACGCACATCGGAGGAGGAGACCCATCGGCAATGGAACATTGCTCATCTTCGGCCCTACTATACTTGAGCCTCCGTCTCTCGTGATGTACATAGTCATCTGATGTATATATTATAAGCAGTATAATAAAGCCGGCATCCCTGACAATTCAGGGCCTCTGTCGTTTACTTATTCAAAGCTAAGTCTTTATCATCATTTAAGAGGCTTGACGCCCACAACTTCCAGGACCAAAGAAAGTTGGATACATAGCACAACTCAAACATAGGTCCCTGATGATCACTTGGGGGCTTCCTGCTCATTGAGCATAGCTGTTAGTACCCTCTTGATCGGCGCAATGACAAAACTTATATGATCACTTGGGGGCTTCCTGCTCATCGAGCACAGCTATCAGTACCCACATGATCGACGCACGACCAAAAGGTTATATGGTCACTTGGGGGCTTCCTGTTCAAACATAGGTGTATTCACCAAAGAGAACATAGCTGTCGGTACCCTCTTGATCGGCTCAACGCCATGTTTGTAAGTATGTCACTTGGGGGATTCCTATTCAAACATAGGCATATTCGACCAAAGAGAACATAGCGTTACTACCCTCTTGACCAGGTTTGTTCAAACATAGGCGTATTCGACCGAAGAGAACAAACTCTGACCGGGTCGTCCTACCTGTAACACCAGCTGCTTCAACTCCATCAGGTCATCCTGATTGACCTGCACTTCTCTAGGTTGAGCTTGAGGTTGATCATGCGCAGATTTGTGAATGTTTTTCCTAAATCTTGCACGGGCGTGGCCCTGTCCTTGGTTTTGACCACTATGTCATCCATATAAGTTTCCATATTTCTATGTAGCTGGGGCTCAAAACCAATCTAGACCGCTCGAGCAAATGTTGAACCAGCGCTCTTCAACCTGAAAGGCATTCATACAAAACAGTACGTACCACATGGGGTGATGAACGTGGTCTTCTCTTCGTCTTCCTTCATCATGAAGATCGGGTGGTATCCTGAATAGGCATCAAGGAATGACAACAGGTCACACCCGGTAGTGAAGTCTACAATCTGGTCGATGCGTGGCAGAGGGAAAGGATCCTTTGGACAAGCTTTATTGATGTCTGTGTAATCAATACACTGCCTCCACTTCCCATTTGCCTTACGCACCACCACCGGATTGGCCAACCATGTGGGGTGGAGTACTCCTCTTACCAGGCCTGCCGCCTCCAACTCCCTGATCTCTTCAATGATGAACTCTTGTCACTCCAAAGCTTGCTTCCCGACCTTTTGCTTGACGGGCCGCGCGTGAGGACAGACAACAAGATGGTGCTCAATCACCTCCCTGGGAACGCCGGGGATGTCAGATGCTTGCCATGCAAATACATCGATATTCGCCCGCAGGAAGGCGATGAGCGCGCTTTCCTATTTGCTGTCGAGGGTGGAGCTTATAGTGAAAGCCCCACCCGTGTCGTCCTCCTTGATGGACACCTTCTTGGTTTCTGGTGGTGTAACCTTGGAATTCTTGCTCTTGCCGGTGGAGCTCTCTGGCACGTCCTCAACGAGAGCACAACACTCCGAAGAGGTGCGCTTTCCGGAGTGGGTGCAAGAGGTCTTGCCGGCCTTCTTCCTTCTCAGGGCTTCAACGGCAAGATCAAGTGCCCTGGCGGCAGCTGCCGCAACTACCTCTCGGTAGAGTTGGTCGGCGCAGATGAGCACGTCTTTCTTGTCAGAGGGGACGGTGATGATGGTCAGCAGCCCGACATCTTCAATGTGTTGTAGGCATAGTGTGACGCTTCCATGAACTTGGCCAGCGCCAGGCGGCCAATGATCCCGTTGTACGGTAGGGGGATCTCGACAGCATCAAAAATGATCTTCTCCGTCCTGTAGTTTAGCTCGCCCCCGAATGTAACGGGCAATGTGATTTTACCTTTCGGCTGACTCCTTCCTGGGTTGACCCCTTGGAACGTGCCCGTCTCCTCGAGGTCTCTGTTAGGAATCTGCAACTTTTTGATCACAGCGGGCGAGATCAAATTCAGACCGGCCCCACCGTCAACCAGCACTTTGGTCACCTTGAGGTTGCGTATTGTTGGTGAAACCAACAACGGCAAACACCCGACCGCAGTTGTGTGATCAGAGTGATCCTCGGTGTCAAAAACGATGGGCGTGCGGCACCACTTCAGTGGCTTCTGGGCATCGACTGAAGGCTCCGCCGCAGTGACCTCACGCGCCCACTGCTTCAGCTCGCGATGTGAGGTGTGCAACGAGGCGCAACCGTCGACTGATACGTCTCCAACATATCTATAATTTTTGATTGCTCCATGCTATATTATCTACTATTTTGGACATTATTGGGCTTTATTATCCACTTTTATATTATTTTTGGGACTAACCTATTAACCGGAGGCCCAACCCAGAATTGCTGTTTTTTTGCCTATTTTAGGGTTTCGAAGAAAAGGAATATCAAAAGGAATGAAACCTTCAGGAACGTGATTTTCCCAACGAACAAGACCCAGGAGACTTGGACCCTACGTCAAGAAACAAAGGATGAGGCCACGAGGTAGGGGGCGCGCCTACCCCCCAGGCACGCCCTCCACCCTCGTGGGCCCCCTGTTGCTCCACCGACGTACTCCTTCCTCCTATATATTCCTACGTGCCCCCAAACGATCTGAAACGGAGCCAAAACCCTAATTCCACCGCCACAACTTTTTGTATCCACGAGATCCCATCTTGGGGCCTGTTCCGGAGCTCCACCGGAGGGGGCATCGATCACGGAGGGCTTCTACATCATCACCATAGCCCCTCTGATGAAGTGTGAGTAGTTCAACTCAAACCTATGGGTCCATAGTTATTAGCTAGATGGCTTCTTCTCTCTTTTTGGATCTCAATACAATGTTCTCCCCCTCTCTTGTGGAGATCTATTCGATGTAATCTTCTTTTTGCGGTGTGTTTGTTGAGACTGATGAATTGTGGGTTTATAATCAAGTCTATCTATGAACAATATTTGAATCTTCTCTAAATTCTTTTATGTATGATTGGTTATCTTTGCAAGTCTCTTCAAATTATCAGTTTGGTTTGGCTTACTAGATTAATCTTTCTTGCAATGGGAGAAGTGCTTAGCTTTGGGTTCAATCTTGCGGTGTCCTTTCCCAGTGACAGTAGGGGCAGCAAGGCACGTATTGTATTGTTGTCATCGAGGATAACAAGATGGGGTTTTCATCATATTGCATGAGTTTATCCCTCTAGATCATGTCATCTTGCTTAAGGCGTTACTCTGTTTCCATGAACTTAATACTCTAGATGCATGTTGGATAGCGGTCGATGAGTGGAGTAATAGTAGTAGATGCAGACAGGAGTCGGTCTACTTGTCTCGGACGTGACGCCTATATACATGATCATACCTAGATATTCTCATAACTATGCTCAATTCTGTCAATTGCTCGATAGTAATTCGTTCACCCACCGTAGAATACCTATGCTCTTGAGAGAAGCCACTAGTGAAACCTATGGCCCCCGGGTCTATCTTCGTCATATTAATCTCCCAATACTTAGTTATTTCCTTTGCTTTTTACTTTGTTTTATTTTACTTTGCATCTTCATCATAAAAATACCAAAAATATTATCTTATCATATCTATCAGATCTCACTCTCGTAAGTGGCAGTGTAGGGATTGACAATGTAACGCCCCGGACACACCCGCCGGTGGTCGTTACTCCTGGCAGGATCTAGACTGGCCCCACAGATCAATACTAGTCTTTTCTGCGCACTTTGTCCTCACTCGTGCGCACTCGGGAGCAACTTCCCGGTCGGTCACCCATCCTGACACTACTCCAAGCTGAGCATGCTTAACTTTGAAGTTCTGTCCGAATGGGCTCCCGGAAAAGAAGGAATTCCTTATTGATATAAGTAGTCTATCATCCCTAATAAGCCAGGCCATCGCATACACCCCCACTCAGAGGAACCGACGTCCTCGTCGGGCCACAGGAACGTTCCCTCTTGGCACAAACTTCTGTGCTTCCAGTCCAGTACATGTGCCATGCCGGGTGCCACGACGGGTCACAAACATCATGAACAACATGACCACACACCTGTCCGCAACCATCCGTGTAACCGTGAGGGTCGGCTCTGATACCAACTTGTAACGCCCTGAACACACCCGCCGGTGGTCATTACTCCTGGCAGGATCTAGACTGGCCCCATAGATCAATACTAGTCTTTTCTGCGCACTTTGTCCTCACTCGTGCGCACCCGGGAGCAACTTCCCGGTCGGTCACCCATCCTGACACTACTCCAAGCTGAGCACGCTTAACTTTGAAGTTCTATCCGAATGGGCTCCCGGAAAAGAAAGAATTCCTTATTGATATGAGTAGTCTATCATCCCTCATAAGTCAGGCCATCACAGACAACCCCTTATCGCGTTGGTTGCGAGGATTTATTTGTTTTCTGCAGGTACGAGGGACTCGCGCGTAGCCTCCTACTGGATTGATACCTTGGTTCTCAAAAACTGAGGGAAATACTTACGCTACTTTGCTGCATCATCCCTTCATCTTCGGGGAAAACCAACACAGTGCTCAATAGGTAGCAAGAAGGATTTCTAGCGCCGTTGCCGGGGAGTCTACACAAAAGTCAATATACCAAGTACCCATCACAATCCTTATCTCCCGCATTACATTATTTGCCATTTGCCTCTCATTTTCCTCTCCCCCACTTCACCCTTGCCGTTTTATTCGCCCTCTCTCTATCCTCCCTCTCCTTCTCCGTTTGCTTATTTTTGCCCGCTTGCTTTTTGTTTGCTTGTGTGTTAGTTTGCTTGCTTGTCATGATGGCTCAAGATAACACTAAATTGTGTGACTTTACCAATACCAACAACAATGATTTTATTAGCACTCCGATTGCTCCTCTTACCGATGCCGAATCTTGTGAAATTAATACTGCTTTGCTGAATCATGCCATGAAAGATCCGTTTTCCGGCCTTCCTAGTGAAGATGCCGCTACCCATCTAAATAGCTTCGTTGATTTGTGTGATATGCAAAAGAACAAAGATGTGGATAACGATATTGTTAAATTGAAGCTATTTCCTTTTTCGCTTAGAGATCGTGCTAAAGCTTGGTTTTCGTCTTTGCCTAAAAATAGTATTGATTCATGGAATAAGTGCAAAGATGCTTTTACCTCTAAGTATTTTCCTCCCACTAAGATCATCTCCCTTAGAAACGATATTCTGAAAGCAACTTGATCATGAACACGTTGCACAAGCTTGGGAGAGAATGAAATTATTGATACGTAATTGCCCTACTCATGGTTTGAATTTGTGGATGATTATACAAAATTTTTATGCCGGATTGAAATTTTCTTCTAGAAATTACCCTTAGAAATTATTTGCTAGTAAGAATGTTTCTTCTGATCCTAATGATATGCCCTTGTCTACTTTTATTGAAAATAATAATAAATCTATGGATGTGAATTTTGTCGGTAGGAACAATTTTTGTAACAACGCGTATAGAGGAAATTTTAATCCTAGGCCTTATCCTAGTAATCCCTCTAATAATTATGGTAATTCCTACAAAAATTCTATGGAAATTATAATAAGATGCCCTCTGATTTTGAATCTAATATTAAAGAATTTATTACTTCGCAAAAGAATTTCAATGCCATGATTGAAGAAAAATTGCTTAAGATTGATGATTTGGCTAGGAACGTTGATAGAATTTCTCTTGATGTTGATTCTTTGAAACTTAGATCTATTCCACCTAAGCATGATATCAATGAGTCTCTCAAAGCCATGAGAATTTCCATTGATTAGTGCAAAGAAAGAACCACGATGCGTGCTAAGAAAGATGCCTTTATAAGAGCGTGTTCTTCTAGTTCCTATGAAAATAAAGATGAAGATCTAAAAGTTATTGTTGTGTCCCCTATTAAATATTTTTTTTTGCAATATGAATCTTGATAATGATGCGACTGAATAAGATCCACCTTTACCTAGAAGGCGTTCCAAGAATTCGGAGTTTTTAGATCTTGATGCTAAAATTGATAAAAGTGGGATTGAAGAAATTAAAACCCTAGATGTTGCTAAACCCACTATTTTGGATTTCAAGGAATTTAATTATGAAAATTGCTCTTTGATTGATTGTATTTCCTTGTTGCAATCCGTGCTAAATTCTCCTCACACTTATAGTCAAAATAAAGCATTCACTAAACATATCATTGATGCCTTGATGCAATCTTATGAAGAAAAACTTGAATTGGAAGTTTCTATCCCTAGAAAACTTTATGATGAGTGGGAACCAACTATTAAAATTAAAATTAAGGATCATGAGTTCTATGCTTTATGTGATTTGGGTGCTAGTGTTTCCACGATTCCAAAGACTTTGTGTGATTTGTTAGGTTTCCGTGATTTTGATGATTGCTCTCTAAACTTGCACCCTGCGGATTCCACTATTAAGAAACCTATGGGAAGAATTAATGATGTTATTATTGTTGCAAATAGGAATTATGTACCCATCGATATTATTGTTCTTGACATCGATTGCAATCCTTCATGTCATATTATTCTTGGTAGACCTTTCCTTAGAACGATTGGTGCAATTATTGATATGAAGGAAGGAAATATTAGATTCCAATTTCCGTTAAGGAAAGGCATGGAACACTTTCCTAGAAAATAAATAAATTACCTTATGAATCTATTATGAGAGCCACTTATGGATTGCCTACCAAAGATGGAAATACCTAGATTTATCCTTGTTTTTTATGCCTAGCTAGGGGCGTTAAACGATAGCGCTTGTTGGGAGGCAACCCAATTTTATTTTTATTCCTTGCTTTTTGCTCATGTTTAGTAATAAAAAATTTATTTAGCCTCTGTTTAGGTTTTGTTTTTTGTGTTTAATTAGTGTTTGTGCCAAGTAGAACCGTTGGGAAGACTTGGGGAAAGTCTTGATATCTTGCTGTAAAAAACAGAAACTTTAGCGCTCACGAGAACTGCTGCCATTTTTATTTGGAAAGTGATATTTAGTTAATTATTTTTGAAGATGATTAATAGATAAATGCCTCACGTCCAGAAATTTATTTTAGAATTTTGGGGCTCCAGATCTTGCGCTAGCTACAGATTATTACAGACTGTTCTGTTTTTGACAGATTCTGTTTTTCATGTGTTGTTTGCTTATTTTGATGAATCTATGGCCAGTAAAAGAGTTCATAAACCATAGAGAAGATGGAATACAGTAGGTTTAACACCAATATAAATAAAGAATGAGTTCATTACAGTAACTTGAAAGGGTCTTTTGTTTTCTTTCGCTAACGGAGCTCACGAGATTTT
Source organism: Triticum monococcum (assembly GCA_034509565.1). Lineage (NCBI taxonomy): Eukaryota > Viridiplantae > Streptophyta > Magnoliopsida > Poales > Poaceae > Triticum > Triticum monococcum. Next base: position 150,468,192 of record CM067843.1, on the reverse strand, counting down.
CTACTTTGAGTTTTGTGTTGTGAAGTTTTCAAGTTTTGGGCAAAGATTTTATGGATTATGGAACAAGGAGTGGCAAGAGCCTAAGCTTGGTGATGCCCATGGCACCCCCAAGATAATCTAAGGACACCTAAAAGCCAAAGCTGGGTGATTCCCCGGAAGGCATCACCTCTTTTCGTCTACTTCTATCGGTAACTTTACTTGGAGCTATATTTTTATTCACCACATGATATGTGTTTTGCTTGGAGCGTCTTGTATGATTTAAGTCTTTGCTTTTTAGTTTACGACAGCCATCCTTTCTGTACACACCTTTTGAGAGAGCCATATATGATTTGGAATTTGTTATAATACTCTATGTGCTTCGCTTATATCTTTTGAGTTATATAGTTTTGCTCTAGTACTTCACTTATATCTTTTAGAGCACGGTGGTGGATTTGTTTTATAGAAACTATTGATCTCTCATGCTTCACTTAGATTATTTTGAGAGTATTAAATAGCATGGTAGTTTGCTTAAATAATCCTAATATGCTAGGTATTCAAGATTAGTAAAATTTTCCTATGAATGTTATGAATAATAAGAGAAGTTTGGTGCTTGATGATTGTTTTGAGATATGGAGGTAATAATATCAAAGTCGTGGTAGTTGAGTAGTTGTGAATTTGAGAAGTTCTTGTGTTGAAGTTTGCAAGTCCCGTAGCATGCATGTATGGTAAACGTTATGTAACAAATTTGAAACATGAGGTGTTATTTGATTGTCTTCCTTATGAGTGGCGGTCGGGGACGAGCGATGGTCTTTTCCTACCAATCTATCCCCCTAGGAGCATGCGCGTAGTGCCGAGGTTTTTGATGACTTGTAGATTTTTGCAATAAGTATGTGAGTTCTTTATGACTAATGTTGAGTCCATGGATTATACGCACTGTCACCCTTCCATCATTGCTAGCCTCTTCGGTACCGTGCATTGCCCTTTCTCACATTGAGAGTTGGTGCAAACTTCGCCGGTGCATACAAACCTCGTGATATGATACGCTCTTTCAAACATAAACCACCTTATATCTTCCTCAAAACAGCCACCATACCTACCTATTATGGGATTTCCATAGCCATTCTGAGATATATTGCCATGCAACTTTCCACCATTCCATTTATCATGACACATTCATCATTATCATATTGCTTAGCATGATCATGTAGTTGACATAGTATTTTTGGCAAAGCCACCGTTCATAATTCTTTCATACATGTCACTCTTTGTTCATTGCATATCCCGGTACACCGCCAGAGGCATTCATATAGAGTCATCTTTTGTTCTAGCAGCGAGTTGTAAATAAATAGAAGTGTGATGATCATCATTTTCTAGAGCATTGTCCCAAGTGAGGAAAAAAAGAGGCCATATAAAAAAAGAGAGAAAGGCCCAAATAAAAAAAAGAGAAAAAGAGAGAAGGGACAATGTTACTATCCTTTGCCACACTTGTGCTTCAAAGTAGCACCATAATCTTCATGATAGAGAGTCTTTTGTTTTGTCACTTTCATATACTAGTGGGAATTTTCATTATAGAACTTGGCTTGTATATTCCAACAATGGGCCTCCTCAAGTGCCCTAGGTCTTCGTGAGCAAGCAAGTTGGATGCACACCCACTTAGTTTCTTTTGTTGAGCTTTCATACATTTATAGCTCTAGTGCATCCGTTGCATGGCAATCCCTACTCCTTGCATTAACATCAATCGGTGGGCATCTCCATAGCCCATTGATTAGCCTCGTTGATGTGGGACTTTCTCCCTTTTTGTCTTCTCCACATAACCTCCATCATCATATTCTATTCCACCCATAGTGCTATGTCCATGGCTCGCGCTCATATATTGCGTGAAACTTTATAGGTTTGAGATTGCTAAGGTATGAAATAATTGCTTGGCTTGTCATCGGGGTTGTGCATGATGAGAGCATTCTTGTGTGACGAAAATGGAGCATGACTAAACTATATGATTTTGTAGGGATGAACTTTCTTTGGCCATGTTATTTTGAGAAGACATAATTGCTTTGTTAGTATGCTTGAAGTATTATTATTTTTATGTCAGTATGAACTTTTGTCTTGAATCTTTCGGATCTGAATATTCAAACCACAATTAAGAAGGATTACATTAAAATTATGCCAAGTAGCACTCCGCATCAAAATTTCTGTTTTTATCATTTACCTACTCGAGGACGAGCATGAATTAAGCTTGGGGATGCTTGATACGTCTCCAACGTATCTATAATTTTTGATTGCTCCATGCTATATTATCTACTGTTTTGGACATTATTGGGCTTTCTTATCCACTTTTATATTATTTTTGGGACTAACCTATTAACCGGAGGCCCGGCCCAGAATTGCTGTTTTTTTTGCCTATTTTAGGGTTTCGAAGAAAAGGAATATTAAACGGAGTCCAAACGGAATGAAACCTTCGGGAATGTGATTTTCTCAACGAACAAGACCCAGGAGACTTGGACCTTACGTCAAGAAACAAAGGAGGAGGCCACGAGGTAGGGTGCGCGCCTACCCCCCTAGGCGCGCCCTCCACCCTCGTGCCCCCCCTGTTGCTCCACCGACGTACTCCTTCCTGCTATATATACCTACTTACCCCCAAACGATCAGAAACGGAGCCAAAACCCTAATTCCACCGCTGCAACTTTCTGTATCCACGAGATCCCATCTTGGGGCCTGTTCCGGAGCTCCGGAGGGGGCATCAATCACGGAGGGCTTCTACAACATCACCATAGCCCCTTCGATGAAGTGTGAGTAGTTCACCTCAGACCTACGGGTCCATAGTTATTAGCTAGATGGCTTCTTCTCTCTTTTTGGATCTCAATACAATGTTCTCCCCCTCACTTGTGGAGATCTATTCGATGTAATCTTCTTTTTGCAGTGTGTTTGTTGAGACCGATGAATTGTGGGTTTATGATCAAGTCTATCTATGAACAATATTTGAATCTTCTCTGGATTCTTTTATGTATGATTGGTTATCTTTGCAAGTCTCTTCGAATTATCAGTTTGGTTTGGCCTACTAGATTGATCTTTCTTGCAATGGGAGAAGTGCTTAGCTTTGGGATCAATCTTGCGGTGTCCTTTCCCAGTGACAGTAGGGCAGCAAGGCACGTATTGTATTGTTGCCATCGAGGATAACAAGATGGGGTTTTCATAATATTGCATGAGTTTATCCCTCTACATCATGTCATCTTGCTTAAGGCGTTACTCTGTTTTCATGAACTTAATACTCTAGATGCATGCTGGATAGCGGTTGATGAGTGGAGTATCAGTAGTAGATGCAGGCAGGAGTCGGTCTACTTGTCTCGGACGTGATGCCTATATACATGATCATACCTAGATATTCTCATAACTATGCTCAATTCTATCAATTGCTCAACAGTAATTCGTTCACCCACCGTAGAATACCTATGCTCTAGAGAGAGGCCACTAGTGAAACCTATGGCCCCCGGGTCTATCTTCATCATATTAATCTCCCAATACTTAGTTATTTCCTTTGCTTTTTTACTTTGCTTTTATTTTACTTTGCATCTTTATCATAAAAATACCAAAAATATTATCTTATCATATCTATCAGATCTCACTCTCGTAAGTGGCCGTGTAGGGATTGACAACCCCTTATCACATTGTTTGTGAGGATTTATTTGTTTTGTGCAGGTATGAGGGACTCGCGCGTAGCCTCCTACTGGATTGATACCTTGGTTCTCAAAAACTGAGGGAAATACTTATGATACTTTGCTGCATCATCCCTTCCTCTTCGGGGAAAACCAACGCAGTGCTCAAGAGGTAGCATCGACGCACGTGGCCTCTGTAGCCTTCTGGAACTCATGCTCGCCGAACTCGTCATCGTTGTCGTGATCATCATCTTCCTATTTCTTGTCGCGGCCTCGGGCGGGCCTCTCTTGTTGGTTATCCTTGCCGCGGTGACCCCCTTGGCCGCCACGCTTCTTGTCGGACCCCTCGGCACCATCCTGACCCTTCTCATTGTCTCACCTTTCATATCCAGCCTTCTGCTTTTCTGCCAGCAGCTCAACCTGTCGACAGTTCTGGAGGTCATGGCCCTTGGTGCGGTGATCTTGCAGTACTGCTTGTCAGAGCCTCCTGGCTTGCCGGCAGCCTCCAGGGCTAAACTGGCGGCACACTCGGCAACCTCCTTGCCGGGGTCGTCAGCCTTGGCCTTTTTGGCGACGTCGGGCTCGCCGGATCCCTCAACGGCAAGCACAGTCTTGCCCTTACGTTTCCTGTTGCGGCGCCAGCCCTTCTTTGTCAGGGCAGCAGTGCCTTCATCTGTGGAGTCGGTTTCCCCACCGGCATCTTCGCCGGGGTACTTCCTCCCCTCTTCAGCTCGAGCACATCTATCGGCCAGAACATAAAGTTCGTCCACATCCTTGACCTTGTTCATCGCCAACTTTTCATGCATCTTGTGGTTGCGCAATGCGCTAATGAAAGCATCGGGATGAACGTATGGGATGTTGTACTGCACCCGGCTGAACCTCTGTATGTACTTGCACAGGTTTTGACCTTCTTTCTGGGGGATGATATGCAAATCGCTTGCCTGGCCATGAGCTTGGTGGCCTCCCGTGAAGGTGCCAACAAACTCATGACACAAATCCGACCAAGAAGAAATGGAATCCACTGGCAAGTGCATCAACCACGACATGACGTTGGGTTTGAGTGCCAACGGGAAGTAATTGGCAAGCACCTTGTCATCGCGAGCTCCAGCAGCTTGCATCGTGATGGTGTAGATCCTGAGAAACTCCGACGGGTGGGTTTTGCCATTGTACTTCTCGCCAACATCGGGCTTGAACGTGCAGTGGGAGGACCACTGGAACTGCCATAGCTCTCGGGTAAAGGCTGGACAACCCACCTCGTAAGGCGGGTTGCCAGGGCCCCCCGGCACCGGGTGGTCCATAGTAGGCCCCGCACGCCGATATGACTGATGGCGCATCTCCCGTCATCGTTCGATGGTAGTTCGAGCGTCTTCCTGGGCCTGTTCCCAAAGGACTTGACGTTGGTTAGGGCGGGTTCGCGGGTCGGACGACGCTGTGGAAACATTGTCACAGACGTCGGCTCGACGGGCCGGTGGCTATTGTCGCGACCACGGGGAGGAGGGGAGAGTGCACCGTGGTTGCAGCGTCTCTGGTCCTCCCACCGCCGGCATGCACCGGCTTGTCTGGACGCCGGTGTGAGGGTCCCGTTGGGAGCGGCTCATCTTTGTTGACAAAGCTGACAAGGCTTCGGATGGTGGCCCTCCACTCATCAAGCTTCTCCGCAGCAGGGGGAAGTCAAGGAGTAGTTGCACGCGCGCCAGTGCTTCTGCTGGCTGATACGTCTCCAACGTATCTATAATTTTTGATTGCTCCATGCTATTATATTATCTATTTTGGATGTTAATGGGCTTTATTTTACACCTTTATATCATTTTTGGGACTAACCTACTAACCGGAGGCCCAACCCAAATTGTTGTTTTTTTTGCCTATTTTAGGGTTTTGAAGAAAAGGAATATCAAACGGAGTCCAAACGGAATGAAACCTTCGGGAACGTGATTTTCTCAACAAATGTGATCCAGGAGACTTGGAGTGGCCATCAAGAAACAAGGGAGGAAGGCACGAGGCAGGGGGCGCGCCTACCCCCCTGGGCGCGCCCTCTACCCTCATGGGCCCTTTGTTGCTCCACCGACGTACTTCTTCCTCCTATATAAGTCCACGTACCCCCCAAACATCCAGGAGCACCACAAAAACCTAATTCCACCGCCGCAACCTTCTGTACTCGAGAGATCCCATCTCGGGGCCTTTTCAGGAGCTCCACCGGAGGGGGCATTCATCACGGAGGGCCTCTACATCAACTCCATGGCCTCTACGGTGATGTGTGAGTAGTTTACTTCAGACCTACGGGTCCATAGTTATTAGCTAGATGGCTTCTTCTCTCTCTCTCTCTTTGGATCTCAATACAAAGTTCTCCTCGATCTTCTTGGAGATCTATTCGATGTAATCTTCTTTTGCGATGTGTTTGTCGAGATCCCATGAATTGTGGGTTTATGATCCAGATTATCTATGAAGAATATTTGATTCTCCTCTGAATTCTTTTATGTATGATTGGTTTATCTTTGCAAGTCTCTTCGAATTATCAGTTTGGTTTGGCCTACTAGATTGATCTTTCTTGCAATGGGAGAAGTGCTTAGCTTTAGGTTCAATCTTGCGGTGCTCGATCCCAGTGACAGAAAGGGAACCGACACGTATTGTATTGTTGCCATCGAGGATAAAAAGATGGGGTTTATATCATATTGCATGAGTTTATCCCTCTACATCATGTCATCTTCCTTAAAGCATTACTCTGTTCTTATGAACTTAATACTCTAGATGCATGCTGGATAGCGGTCGATGTGGAGTAATAGTAGTAGATGCAGAATCGTTTCGGTCTACTTATCTCAGACGTGGTGCCTATATACATGATCATACCTAGGTATTCTCATAACCATGCTCAATTCTATCAATTGCTCGATAGTAATTCGTTTACCCACCGTAATACTTATGCTCTTGAATAGTTACTGCTAGTTGAGAATTTAGAAGAGAATCATCACCTTTGCTGAGGCCCCCGCTCCCGCTCCCTGCTAGGGTTCCCCGCCACCGCCGGCGGGCCCTAGGCCCTTCCCCCACCGCCGCCATCCTCCCGGCGCGACGCCCCGCTCCCCCGTTCCTAGCACCGCCGCCCGCCCGGCGCGGGCGTCCCGCCCTGCCTCGCCCCTCCCCCGCCCCTATCCCCTCCCCCATCCCGCCGCCTCCGCCATCTCCCCGGGCAGCGGCCAGGGCGGCGCCCGACCTCCCCTCGCCTCGTCCGCCCCTTCTCCCTCCTCCCCCCGCCCTGCCGCCGGTGGTCGCCCCCGGATCTGGCCGGCTGGTGTCGGGGGCGGCGGGTCGTTCCTTACCGGCGCGTGCTCCTCCTTCCCAGGGTGGGGGAAGGCCGCGGTGATGCTCGACCGGTGGCGGCCCGGCCTCCTGGTGCGGAGGCCGGCGGCGCTCATCGTGGTGGTGCCGTCGCTTGGCGGTGGGGCGGTCCGGTGGTGCTGGTCGACCGGTGGCGTGTCCTCGGCCCAGATCTGGGCCTGTAGGGTCCCTTATGGGTCCTTGCGGGTCGGCTCCGGCGCAACCGTGATGCCTTCTGTATGGGAAGGCAGGGGAGCGGCTTGGAGCTGTCGGGGCCTTTGAGGGCCCGGCCGGGCCTGTGGAGCCACGGGCCCGGTAGGCTCCTGGTATGGCGTCCGGTCGGCTACCATCATGGACGGTGGAGGTGGGGCCCTCCCGTATGCCGACGGTGTTGCTGTCCTAGTCCTGGCTCCTCTTCTTCATTGTGCAGACCATCTTCGCAGCGTCGTGGTGAGACAGCGTGTGAAGCTTCATGTCCGTGTTGGCATTGGGTGGTGGTCGGTTTGGTGGCGAGCTCCGAAGTGCCCGAGGTAGAGGCTGGGATCGGGAGAAATCCCTGTTGGCTTGGCCGACACCGACGCGGTGGCGCCTGAGGGTGCCGCTGGACCTTCCTGAAGGCCGCCGGGGCTACCTTTCCTCTCTCCTTGCCGTGTATCGAGGGAGACCCTTGGCAGCAGTGTCCTCATCGTCGCATTCCTTCTTGGATGTGTTGATTGGTACCGGCGCTTCGGAGTCTCGAAGCTTGGTGGGGGATCTCCGGTGGACGTTGCGGTCACGAGGCTTCACCATTTTTGTCGATCCGTTGTTATCGACATTTGTTTCTTTTCTTTTTCTCTTTCTTTTCTTTTGGGCGTGATTGTGCTGCTTCCGCCCCAGCTGCTATTGTTGGTTGTATCGTATGGTTGCTTTGTAATACAAAGTGGGGGAAAACCCTTTTTCTCAAGGCTTATGCTCTTGAGAGAAGCCACTAGTGAAACCTATGGCCCCTGGGTCTATCTTCCATCATATTAATCTTCCAATACTTAGTTATTTCTTTTGCCTTTTATTTTACTTTGCATCTTTATCATAAAAATATCAAAAATATTATCTTATCATATCTATCAGATCTCACTCCCGTAAGTGACCATGAAGGGCTTGATAACCCCTTTATCGTGTTGGTTGCAAGGTTCTTATTTGTTTGTGTAGGTGCATGGGACTTGAGCATGATCTCCTACTGGATTGATACCTTGGTTCTCAAAAACTGAGGGAAATACTTATCCTAGTTTGCTGCATCACCCTTTCCTCTTCAAAAAACCAATGCGGTGCTCAAGAGGTAGCAAGAAGGATTTCTGGCGCCGTTGCCGGGGAGATTTGCGCCAAGTCAAGTCAGGATTTGACTTCCAACAACGAGTCATCTCTGGTGCCGTTGCTAAGTCAAGACATACCAAGTACCCATCACAAACCCTTATCCCTCGCATTACATTATTTGCCATTTGCCTCTCGTTTTCCTCTTCCCCACTTCACCCTTACCGTTTTATTCGCCCTCTCTCTCCATTCCCCTTCTCTTTCCCCATTTGCCTTTTTTTGCCTATTTCTTGTTTGCTTGTGTGTTGGATTGCTTGCTTGTCACGATGGCTCTACCTAGATTTGGTGATCTCCAACTTAAAAGGTTAGAAGAGATCAAAAACAACATCAGAAGTTTTATGACTTTACAATTTGAGCATAATAATTTCTTTAGGAATGAGCTTAAGGAACAAAAAAGCTTTATGGGTTATATGGATAAAGAGCTTGATGATATGTTTAAGGAATTTCATGGTTTGAAATCTCAGATTGCTCATCTTAAAAAAATTAATTGCTGAAGTTTTGAATAAGCAAGCCACCTTAGTTAATAAGATAGCCGCTAAGCCGGAAAGTTTTCATGATAATAAGGATGAAGATCTAAAAGTGATGGATGTGTCCCCTATTAAATCTTTGTGTTGCAATATGAATCTTGATAACGATGGGATTGAAGATGAGCCACCTTTACCTAGAAGGCGTTCTAAAAATTCGGAGTTTGTAGATCTTGATGCTAAAATTAATAAAAGTGGGATTGGAGAGATTAAAACTTTAAATAGCAATGAACCCACTATTTTGGATTTCAAGGAATTTAATTATGATAATTTCTCTTTGATAGATTGTATTTCCTTGTTGCAATGCGTGCTAAATTCTCCTCATGCTTATAGTCAAAATAAAGCTTTTACTAAACATATCGTTGATGCTTTGGTGCAATCCTATGAAGAAAAACTTGAGTTGGAAGTTTCTATCCCTAGAAAACTTTATGATGAGTGGGAACCCACAATAAAATAAAAATTAAAGATCATGAGTGCTATGCTTTGTGTGATTTGGGTGCTAGTGTTTCCACGATTCCAAAAACTTTGTGTGATTTGCTAGGTTTCCGTAATTTTGATGATTGTTCTTTAAACTTGCACCTTGCGGATTCCACTATTAAGAAACCTATGGGAAGAATTAATGATGTTCTTATTGTTGCAAATAGGAACTATGTTCCCGTAGGTTTCATTGTTCTTGATATAGATTGCAATCCTTCATTTCCTATTATTCTTGGTAGACCTTTCCTTAGGACGATTGGTGCAATTATTGATATGAAGTAAGGGAATATTAGATTCCAATTTCCATTAAGGAAAGGCATGGAACACTTCCCTACCATATGAATCTATTATGAGAGGCACTTATGTATTGCCTACCAAAGATGGCAATACCTAGATCTATTTTTGCTTTTTTGCCTAGCTAGGGGCGTTAAACGATAGCGCTTGTTGGGAGGCAACCCAATTTTATTTTTATTCCTTGCCTTTTGCTACTGTTTAGTAATAAATAATTTATCTAACGTCTGTTTTGGTTGTGCTTTTTGTGTTTAATTAGTGTTTGTGCCAAGTAGAACCGTTGGGAAGACTTGGGGAAAGTATTTTTGATCTTGCTGTAGAAAACAGAAACTTTAGCGCTCACGAGAATCACTGCCATTTTTATTTGGAAGGAGATATTTAGTTAATTCTTTTTGCATATGATTAATAAATAAATTCCTCACGTCCAGCAATTTATTTTATAATTTTTGGGGTTCCAGAAATTGCGTTAGCTACAGATTACTACAGACTGTTTTGTTTTTGACAGATTCTGTTTTTCATGTGTTGTTTGCTTATTTTGATGAATCTATGGTCAGTAAAAGAGTTGATAAACCATAGAGAAGTAGGAATACAGTAGGTTTAACACCAATATAAATAAATAATGAGTTCATTACAGTACCTTGAAGTGGTGTTTTGTTTTCTTTCGCTAACGGAGCTCACGAGATCTTCTATTTTGAGTTTTGTGTTGTGAAGTTTTCAAGTTTTGGGTAAAGATTTGATGGATTATGGAACAAAGAGTGTCAAGAGCCTAAGCTTGGGGATGCCCATGGCACCCCAAGGTAAAATTCAAGGACACCAAAAAGCCTAAGCTTGGGGATGCCCCGGAAGGCATCCCCTCTTTCGTCTTCGTCTATCGGGAACTTTACTTGGAGCTATATTTTTATTCACCACGTGATATGTGTTTTGCTTGGAGCGTATTGTATGATTTGAGTGTTTGCTTTTTAGTTTACCACAATCATACTTGCTGTACACACCTTTTGAGAGAGACTCACATTAATTGAAATTTATTAGAATACTCTATGTTCTTCACTTATATCTTTTGAGTTATATAGTTTTTGCTCGAGTGTTTCGCTTATATCTTTTAGAGAACGGTGGTGGATTTGTTTTATAGAAACTATTGTTCTCTCATGCTTCACTTATATTATTTTGAGAGTCCTTTAGAACAATATGGCAATAATAAAAACTTTCATATAAGTACATTGAATACTATGAGAAGTTTCATACTTGATAATGTTTTGAGATATGGAGATGGTGATATTAGAGTCATGCTAGTTGAGTAGTTGTGAATTTGAGAGATACTTGTGTTGAAGTTTGTGATTCCCATAGCATGCACGTATGGTGAACCGTTATTTGATGAAGTCGGAGCATGATTTATTTATTGATTGTCTTCCTTATGAGTGGCAGTCGGGGACGAGCGATGGTCTTTTCCTACCAATCTATCCCCCTAGGAGCATGCGCGTAGTACTTTGTTCCGATAACTAACAGATTTTTGCAACAAGTATGTGAGTTCTTTATGACTAATGTTGAGTCCATGGATTATGCGCACTCTCACCCTTCCACCATTGCTAGCCTCTCTAGTATCGCGCAACTTTCGCCGATACCATAAATGTGACGCCCCGATACCGACGCGCCAGGTGTCTTCCAGTGATTCGTTGCTGTTGCCATGTCATTTGCTTGCGTGTTGCATTTCATCATGTCATCATGTGCATTGCATCATCATGTTTTCAAAACCTGCATCTGTCCGGTTTCCCCCAGTTCCGTCCGTTGTCTATTCTGAGCCCAGGCACACTCTCACGCTCCCGCGGCATGTCCGAAATATTATTTTATAAGTGGCCGGAAAATGTTCTCGGAATGGGATGAAAGTTGGCGCGCGGTGTTGTTTTGTTGTCAGTAGGCTGCATGCCAAGTTTCATCGCATTCGGAGTCTGTTTGATGCCCCAACGGATAAATATAGCGGCAATAATAGTCGGGCACATGTCAGACGTTTTCGGTCTCCGGAAACAGTCGTCGGGCCTCTCTCTCTTCTCTTCTCTCAGCCTAAGGCCTTCTGCACAGCCCACTACCACTCACCGTCAGGCCCAACCTAACCTCTCTCGTTAGCCCGCGGCCCTCCTTGCGCGCGCGTCCGAGAATCATCCCGGACCCGACCTAGACAGTCGTTACCGTTGTGTCCGGATCATCCCCAAACATATACAAAACATCACCGTTTTCTCTTTTGGACTCCCTAGTCTATTTTTCTCGACCGCTTGATTTTATTTGGAGGGATGGATTAGCCCCTAAACTCTCTCTCTTTCCTTATATATATATATATATTCCCCCTAGTCTAAATCTAGACCAAACCCTAGAAACTAGGGATCTGTCCCATCCATTCCGTGCCCGCCGCCACCACTCTCTCCCTTGGTTTCAGCGCCAAACCAATCCCCAAATCGGCAGCCTCGATCCAAATCCTCCCGCACCACCAAGCTCTTCCTCGACACCGAGCTTGCCATGCCCCGGCACCGCTCCTCCTCTACGCGCCCGTCTTCCTCGTCAACCAGGACCGGCCCCGTCCGTCTCTCTCTCCCTCCGTTCTCCTCCTTCGGTCTCTCTCGCTCTCTCAAATTCTATCTCTCTCTCGCCAGGTACAGGAGGTCGCCCCTACTGCCATGGCGCCCGAGACCTTGCCCGCACCTCCTCTACCCCGCGCCTCGGATCCGTTCCCTGTTTCGCCTCCCACGCTGAGCTCCTCAAGTCCCGCGTCCGCCGTGGCCATGGAGCACATCGGCGTCATCCTCGCCTCCCGCAGGACCCTCCTGCTCCGCAAGTCCAGGCCGCGGCCTCCTTTTGCTTCCTTCGTCCTCGCTCGATCTCGAGCAGGGGAACAGACGCGTCATCGCTCCCTTTGCCATGGAGCTCGCGTCCCCTCGCGTCGCGCCGCCGGTCCCTCTCCGGCCAGGCTCATCCCCTGCTCCTCCGCTATGCCTGTACGCTCACAGCGCCGCCCCTGACTCGCTCGATCCAGGCGGGATCGAGGAGCGGGACGAGCCCAGCCACCGTGTGGGCCTCCAGGGCCCATACCTCCGTGTGTGGCCCAAATCCAGCAGGCCCAGCCTGCCTTCCCAGCTGCGCCCAGCCTTTCCACAAGTCGGCCCATGAGGCCTGGTGAGCAGCCCCCGCTCCTATGCACTTTGGGCTGGCCAGATTCGGCCTAGTGTATATTTTTTTAGATCTGTGAGTTTTCTTTTTCCAGAGACAACAGTTTTTACAGAAAAACCCTCCAACATCATGCATATAATAACTTTTCAACCGTGCATCGGATTAAAACATTTTATTTATGAGAAATGCTTAAAATTGTGTCTAGTTTCATAATATGTCACCTTCATCTATGTTTAAAATGTTTCTAATGATGTTTGTTTAATTTTGTCCATATGCCATGCTAAAATGATTTATTTCATGACTAAATAACCGTAGCTCCAAACATAACAAACTTTATATGTAAATGGGGTAGGAAAATGCCTAGTTTAACATGGTGGCATCACTTTGCATGTTTAACAACTATAAAATATGGTTTAGGGTAGAACAGTACCAAACCTAAAATATGCATATGGGGATTTACCGGAATTGTTGTTCGTTGTTTCCGGCCTCATTTAAACTTGCCTAGATAGGTAGTTTTATTTTGCTTCACCCTTTGCCAAGCTAACAACATTTAATACTGTCGAGTACCTAAATGAGAGAGAACTAAATAAGTCACGCGGTGTTTCGTCAATATGCAACTCGTTGCATATTGAGCTCCATTTAATTTGTAGGATTGTTTGTGCATTTTGCCATGCCATGCCTCATTAAACCGGAGGTGCATCATACTTGTTTGCGCATCGTGCCATGCTTATGTGGTGGTTGTTTACTATGTTGTTTGCTTCTTTCCGGTGTTGCTTCTTCGGGTTGGTTCCGATAACGTCGCGTTTGTGAGGATTCGTTCGACTACGTCCATTTTTCTTCTTCATGGACTCGTTCTTCTTCCTTGCGGGATCTCAGACAAGATGACCATACCCTCGAAATCACTTCTATCTTTGCTTGCTAGTTGCTCGCTCTTTTTCTATGCCTATGCTGCGATACCTACCACTTGCTTTTTATGCCTCCCATATTGACATCTCAAACCTCTAACCCACCTTGTCCTAGCAAACCGTTGTTTGGCTATGTTACCGCTTTGCTCAGCCCCTCTTATAGCGTTGCTAGTTGCAGGTGAAGATTGGAGCTTGTTCCATGTTTGGAACATGGTTATTTTGTTGGGATATCACAATATCTCTTATTTATCTGAATACATCTATATACTTGGTAAAGGGTGGAAGGCTCGGCCTTATGCCTGGTGCTTCGTTCCACTCATGCCGCCCTAGTTTCCGTCATATCAGTGTTATGTTCCCGGTTTTTGCATTCCTTACACGGTTGGGTTATAATGGGAACCCCTTGACAGTTCGCCTTGAATAAAACTCCTCCATCAAGGCCCAACATTGGTTTTACCATTTGCCACCTAGCCTTTTCTTTTCCCTTGGGTCGGCCAACCCAAGGGTCATCTTTATTTTAACCCCCCCGGGGCAGTGCTTCTCTAAGTGTTGGTCCAACTAAGCGATGTATGGGGCTACCAGGGGAAACTCTGGGCTGGCCTACCCGACGTCTTGCTCATCCGGTGTGCCCTGAGAACGAGATATGTGCAGCTCCTATCGGGATTTGTTGGCACATCTGGGTAGCTTTGCTGGTCTTGTTTTACCATTGTCGAGATGTCTTGTAACCGGGATTCCGAGTCTGATCGAGCCATCCTGGGAGAAGGAATATCCTTCGTTGACCGTGAGAGCTTGTGATGGGCTAAGTTGGGACACCCCTGCAAGGATTTGAACTTTCGAAAGCCGTGCCCGCGGTTATGGGCAGATGGGAATTTGTTAATGTCCGGTTGTAGAAAACCTGAAACTTATCCTAATTAAAATGCATCAACCACGTGTGTAGCCGTGATGGTCTCTTCTCGGCGGGGTCCGGGAAGTTAACACGGTGTTGGAGTTATGCTTGAACGTAAGTAGTCTAGGATCACTTCTTGATCATAGTTTCTCGATCGTGCCTTGCCTTCTCTTCTCGCTCTCATTTGCGTATGTTAGCCACCAAATATGCTAGTCGCTTGCTGCAGCTCCACCTCATACCTTTTACCCTTCCCATAAGCTTAAATAGTCTTGATCGCGAGGGTGCGAGATTGCTGAGTCCCCGTGACTCACAGATTACTTCCAAAACCAGCTTGCAGGTGCCGATGATACCGTGCAGGTGACGCAACCGAGCTCAAGGAGGAGTGAAAGATCGTGGATGTCGCCTAGAGGGGGGGGGTGAATAGGCGTTTTAAAATAATTACGGTTTAGGCTTGAACAAATGCGGAATAAACCTAGCGGTTAATTTGTCAAGCACAAAACCTAAAACAACTAGGCTCACCTATGTGCACCAACAACTTATGCTAAGCAAGATACGCAACTATGTGATAGCAAGATATATGACAAGAAACAATATGGCTATCACAAAGTAAAGTGCATAAGTAAAGGGGCTCGGGTAAGAGATAACCGAGGCATGAGGAGACGACGATGTATCCCGAAGTTCACACCCTTGCGGATGCTAATCTCCGTTTGGAGCGGTGTGGAGGCACAATGCTCCCGAAGAAGCCACTAGGGCCACCGTAATCTCCTCACGCCCTCGCACAATGCAAGATGCCGTGATTCCACTAAGGGACCCTTGAGGGCGGTCACCGAACCCGTACAAATGGCAACCCTTGGGGGCGGTCACCGAACCCGTACACTTTGGCAACCCTTGGGGGCGGTCACCGGTACCCGTCAAATTGCTCGAGGCGATCTCCACAACCTAATTGGAGACCCCGACGCTTGCCCGGAGCTTTGCACCACAATGATTGAGCTCCGAACACCAACAACCGTCTAGGGCGCCCAAGCACCCAAGAGGAACAAGCTCAAGGGTACCAAGCACCCAAGAGTAATAAGCTTCTCAACTTGTAACTTCCACGTATCACGTGGAGAACTCAAACCGATGCACCAAATGCAATGGCAAGGGCACACGGAGTGCCCAAGTCCTTCTCTCTCAAATCCCACCGAAGCAACTAATGCTAGGGAGGAAAATGAGAGGAAGAACAAGAAAGAGAACACCAAGAACTCCAAGATCTAGATCCAAGGGGTTCCCCTCACATAGAGGAGAAAGTGATTGGTGGAAATGTGGATCTAGATCTCCTCTCTCTTTTTCCTCAAAAACTAGCAAGAATCCATGGAGGGATTGAGAGTTAGCAAGCTCGAAGAAGGTCAACAATGGGGGAAGAACACGAGCTCAAAAGGATTGGGGTTCAACGGGGAAGAAGACCCCCTTTTATAGGAGGGGGAAAATCCAACCGTTAACCCCCACTCAGCCCCGCAGAGAGCGGTACTACCGCGGAGGCAGGGCGGTACTACCGCTCGTAAGCGGTACTACCGCTCCCCCTCAGCGGTACTGCCGCGCCAGAAGAAAAGGGCTGGGGCTGGGACCCAGAGCGGTACTACCGTGGAGGTAGGGCGGTACTACCGCTCACAAGCAGCACTACCGCCACTACTACCGCAGCAAGTACCGCAAAACCCGACACGAGAAAATGCGCACTCGAATCGAAGCGGAAGGAGCACGAAGCCACAGCGGTACTGCGGCTGAGCCCAGCAAGCGGTACTACCGCTTAGTGGACTGCAGCCGTACTACCGCTCCAACCACTATGTCAAGGCGGTAGGAGCACGGATCCGCAGAGGCACTGCTGCTGAGGCCATCAAGCGGTACTACCGCTCCGAGGAGCGGTACTACAGCTCCGAGGAGCGGTACTGCCGCTCCGAGGAGCGGCACTGCCGCTTAGTGAGCCTCAGCGGTACTACCGCTGTGGCCCGCGGTACTACCGCTGGGTCCAGGAGAAAAACCACACTCCAGAAAACCAGAACTGCCATAACTTCTGTATATGAACTCCGAATTGAGCAAACTCAAGCTTGTTGAAAACAAGACGACGAGGCCACCCAGCGGTACTACCGCTCCGGGGAGCGGTACTACCGCTCCAGGGAGCGGTACTACTGCTCCGGGAGCGGTACTACCGCTTAGGGAGTCTTAGCCGCACTACCGTTGTGGACCGCGGTACTACCGCTGGGTCCAGGAGAAAAACCATACTCCAGAAAACCAGAACTGCCATAACTTCTGCATATGAGCTCCGAATTGAGCAAACTCAAGCTTGTTGAAAACAAGACGACGAGTAGCATCAAAACAGCGACTGGTTATAGTAAGAAGAGGCAGGGGAGGTATGCCAACAAATAGAGGAGTGAAACCTCCAACCGAGAAGAACCGGCAAAACCTCCAACATCGAAAACATCATAGAAGATGCATGCGAACTCCGTTTTCGATGAACTCAAGCTTGTCATCAAGATGACCATAAGCTCTAAGACTCACAAAGAGAACCAAGCAAGAACCAAGAAAGATGATGCAAGGATGCAATGGTTTGAGTTCTCAGCGAACGATACGATCAAGCTACTCATCGAGAGCCCCCCTTGATAGTACGGCAATCGATCCTATAACCCGGTCTCCCAACTACCATCATGAGACCGGTAAAATAGAAAACCTACCAAGGGCAAACCTTTGCCTTGCACATGGTCCACTTGAGCTAGATGATGACGATCTTGACTCCCTCAAGTTGGACCACCTTTCTTGATTGTGTTGGCTCGATGAAGACTAGTTGATTGCTCCCCCATACTCCACTATGGGTGAGCCTTTCTTCCGCACATCTTCATGAGTCCATCGTCACCACAATGGACGGCAAGCTTCAAGCATTTGATCTCTTTGTGATGCTCCACTTGAACTTGCACACCGCAACCTTTCTTGATTGTGTTGAGTCGATGAAGACTAGTTGATTGCTCCCCCATACTCTACTATGGGTGAGCTACTTTTCCGCACATCTTCACAAGTCCATTGACACCACAAAGGACGGCAAGCTTCAAGCATTTGATCTCTTCGTGATACTCCACTTGAACTTGCACACCGCAACCTAACCCCACAAAGAACTCTCACGAAGACCATGGGTTAGTACATCAAGCGTAATTGACAATGCTTACCATACCATGGGATCACTTGATCCCTCTCGGTACATCTTCTACGCTTTGTGGGTTGATCAACTTGATTCACTCTTTAACTTAGTCTTGATCAACCTCTCACAAGACCAATCTTTAGGTAATTCCTTGAATAGCACCTTGGTCGACACAAACTCTCCTTGAAACCAACACATGTACTCCAAGAAAAGCCTATGGACAAAACCTTCAAATATAACTCAAGGCAACCATTAGTCCATAGAGATTGTCATTAATTACCAAAACCAAACATGGGGGCACCGCATGTTCTTTCAAGGAGCTCGTTGAAGATCGTGTTCGTTATGTCGTTCCATTTCCAGTTGATCAGTAGTGGAGCCCAGTTGGGACGATCGGGGATCTGTGTAGCATTTGGGGTAGTCTTCTTTTATTTTGGTTCCGTAGTCGGGCCTTGATTGTATCTGGATGATGTAATGCTTTATTCATGTATTGTGTGAAGTGGCGATTGTAAGACAACTATGTATCTGTTTCCCTTATGTATTACATGGGTTGTGTGAAGATTACCTCACTTGCGACTTTTCTTACAATGTGGTTATGCCTCTAAGTCGTGCTTCGACACGTGGGAGATATAGCCGCATCGTGGGCGTTATAATAAACCACCCATATACCTTCCTCAAAACAGCCACCATACCTACCTATTATAGCATTTCCATAGCCATTCCGAGATATATTGCCATCATTGTCACCATACCTACCTATTATAGCATTTCCACCATTCCGTTATTATGACATGCATCATCATTGTCATATTGCTTGCATGATCATGTAGTTGACATTGTATTTGTGGCAAAGCCACCGTTCATAATTCTTCATACATGTCACTCATGCATCATTGCACATCCCGGTGCACCGCCGGAGGCATTCACATAGAGTCATATTTTGTTCTACGTATTGAGTTGTAATTCTTGAGTTGTAAAGTAAATAAAGTGTGCTGATCATCATTATTAGAGCATTGTCCCAAGTGAGGAAAGGATGATGGAGACTATGATTCCCCCACAAGTCGGGATGAGACTCCGGATGAAAGAAAGAAGAAGAGAAAGGCCAAAAAAGAAGAAGGCCCAAAAAATGAGAGAAAAAGAGAGAAGGGATAATGCCACTATCCTTTCTCCACACTTATGCTTCAAAGTAGCACCATGTTCATCATGTAGAGAGTCTCCTATGATATCACTTTCATATACTAGTGGGAATTTTTCATTATAGAACATGGCTTGTATATTCCAATGATGGCCTTCCTCAAAATGCCCTAGGTCTTCATGAGCAAGCAAGTTGAATGCACACCCACTTAGTTTCTTTGTTGAGCTTTCATATACTTATGGCTCTAGTGCATCCATTGCATGGCAATCCCTACTCATTCACATTGATATCTATTGATGGGCATCTCCATAGCCCGTTGATACACCTAGTTGATGTGAGACTATCTTCTCCTTTTTGTCTTCTCCACAACCACCATTCTATTCTACCATAGTGCTATATCCATGGCTCACGCTCATCTATTGCGTGAAGATTGAAAAAGTTTGAGAACATCAAAAGTATGAAACAATTGCTTGGCTTGTCATCGGGGTTGTGCATGATTTAAATATTTTGTGTGGTGAAGATAGAGCATAGCCAGACTATATGATTTTGTAGGGATAACTTTCTTTGGCCATGTTATTTTGAGAAGACATAATTGCTTAGTTAGTATGCTTGAAGTATTATTATTTCTGTGTCAATATTAAACTTTTATCTTGAATCTTTCGGATCTGAACATTCATGCCACAATAAAAAAATTACATTGAGAAATATGTTAGAAAGCATTCCACATCAAAAATTCTTCTTTTATCATTTACCTACTCGAGGACGAGCAGGAATTAAGCTTGGGGATGCTTGATACGTCTCCAACGTATCTATAATTTTTGATTGCTCCATGCTATTATATATCTATTTTTGATGTTAATGGGCTTTATTTTACACTTCTATATCATTTTTGGGACTAACCTACTAACCGGAGGCCCAGCCCAAATTGCTGTTTTTTGCCTATTTTAGGGTTTCGAAGAAAAAGGAATATCAAACAGAGTCTGAACGGAATGAAACCTTCAGGAACATGATTTTCTCAACAAACATGATCCAGGAGACTTGGAGTGGCCGTCAAGAAACAAGGGAGGAAGGCACGAGGCAAGGGGGCGCGCCTACCCCCCTAGGTGCACCCTCCACCCTCGTGGGCCCTCCGTTGCTCCACTGACGTACTTCTTCCTCCTATATAAGTCCACGTACCCCCCAAACATCCAGGAGCACCACGAAAACCTAATTCCACCGCCACAACCTTTTCTACTCGAGAGATCCCATTTCGGGGCCTTTTCCAAAGCTTCGCCGGAGGGGGCATTGATCACGGAGGGCCTCTACATCAACTCCATGGCCTCTCCGGTGATGTGTGAGTAGTTTACTTCAGACCTACGGGTCCATAGTTATTAGCTAGATGGCTTCTTCTCTCTCTTTGGATCTCAATACAAAGTTCTCCTCGATCTTCTTGGAGATCTATTCGATGTAATCTTCTTTTGCGGTGTGTTTGTCGAGATCCGATGAATTATGGGTTTATGATCCAGATTATCTATGAACAATATTTGATTCACCTCTGAATTCTTTTATGTATAATTGGTTTATCTTTGCAAGTCTCTTCGAATTATCAGTTTGGTTTGGCCTACTAGATTGATCTTTCTTGCAATGGGAGAAGTGCTTAGCTTTGGGTTCAATCTTGTGGTGCTCGATCCCAGTGACAGAAAGGGAACCGACACGTATTGTATTGTTGCCATCGAGGATAAAAAGATGGGGTTTATATCACATTGCATGAGTTTATCCCTTTACATCATGTCATCTTCCTTAAAGCATTACTCTGTTCTTATGAACTTAATACTCTAGATGCATGCTGGATAGCGGTCGATGTGTGGAGTAATAGTAGTAGTTGCAGAATCATTTCGGTCTACTTGTCTCGGACATGATGCCTATATACATGATCATACCTAGATATTCTCATAACTATGCTCAATTCTATCAATTGCTCGACAGTAATTTGTTTACCCACCGTAATACTTATGCTCTTGAGAGAAGCCACTAGTGAAACCTATGGCCCCCGGGTCTATCTTCCATCATATTAATCTTCCAATACTTAGTTATTTCTTTTGCCTTTTATTTTACTTTGCATCTTTATCATAAAAATACCAAAAATATTATCTTATCATATCTATCAGATCTCACTCTCGTAAGTGACCGTGAAGGGCTTGACAACCACTTTATCGCGTTGGTTGCGAGGTTCTTATTTGTTTGTGTAGGTGCTGGGACTTGAGCATGATCTCCTACTGGATTGATACATTGGTTCTCAAAAACTGAGGGAAATACTTACGCTATTTTGCTGCATCACCCTTTCCTCTTCAAGGGAAAACCAACGCAGTGCTCAAGAGGTAGCACTGGCGTAGGCGGCGGCGAGATCTGCGTAGACCATGACACGCTCTGACTCCTAACCGGGTTAGAAGGGGCTCTGTCGCGGTCGCATGCCGCCTGCACCGGCGTCTGAGCACGCACGCCGGCCTGGTTCGTCCTGCGAGTGGCGCACATGGCTCTTTCCGCGGCGGTGCCCGGGGGCTCCGGCATCGCGGTGTCGCTCATCGCGCGTGGCCTAGGAAGGGCGTGGCACGGGTGCGAGCTGGGGTGCCGTAGAGGCTGCCACATTGCCTGTGGGTAGCACGGCCCCGCCCCCGGACCCAGCGCGTGTGGCTCGTTGTCTCAGATTCGGACGACGCCCCTCGCTTGGCCCCGATCACTAGAATGTTGTGGATGCTCGCGGGCCACGTCTCCTGCCCCATCCGTGGCCACCCTACCGCCTGCTTATGCTGGCGCGGACGGGTCGGCCCCAGACGAGCTGATCGCTATGATCCCCTTTAATTTCTCTTGGGGGACATGGTGATGATGAAGTCAGTGTGCTAACCTCCAAACCGGATTTTCATAGCTTGCGCCCCCTACCTGGTGCGCCAAAGATGTCGGGGGAAAGGATACCTACGGGATCACGAAGAATCCCTTTTGCTACGGTTGGCGGGCGCGGGGCTGTGGAAAGAGCGGGTTTGAGGGATCAACGTAGGGGGATTATCCAGGTTCGGGCCGCAAGTGATGCGTAATACCCTACTCCTGGTGGTTTATGTTTATCTGGTGTTCTTGGACTAGCTACAAAGCATGTAGGGTCCAAAAAGTCCAAATCCTCTCTCAGTACGCCACGAGCCTCCTTTTATAGTCAAAAGGGGCTGCCACAGTGGCACACAGTAGGTGGAAAGTTGCATAGTAGTCGAGTCTATCTCCTGACACCGTAGGACAAACACATTTAATGCGCTACCGACGTGCCCTTCTTGCTTTATCGGGGATGGCAAGGAAGCTCGTCCCAGCTGTCACTGAAGGAAATATGCCCTAGAGGAAATAATAAAGTTATTATTTATTTCCTTATTTCATGATAAATGTTTATTATTCATGCTAGAATTGTATTAACCGGAAACATTATACATGTGTGAATACATAGACAAACAGAGTGTCACTAGTATGCCTCTACTTGACTAGCTTGTTGATCAAAGATGGTTATGTTTCCTAGCCATAGACAAAGAGTTGTCATTTGATTAACGGGATCACATCATTAGGAGAATGATGTGATTGACATGACCCATTCTGTTAAGCTTAGCACTTGATCGTTTAGTTTGTTGCTATTGCTTTCTTCATGACTTATACATGTTCCTATGACTATGAGATTATGCAACTCCCGTTTACCGGAGGAACACTTTGTGTGCTACCAAACGTCACAGCGTAACTAGGTGATTATAAAGGTGCTCTACAGGTGTCTCCGAAGGTACTTGTTGGGTTGACGTATTTCGAGATTAGGATTTGTCACTCCGATTGTCGGAGAGGTATCTCTAGGCCCACTCGGTAATACACATCACTTAAGCCTTGCAAGCATTGCAACTAATGAGTTAGTTGCGGGATGATGTGTTACGGAATGAGTAAAGAGACTTGCCGGCAACGAGATTGAACTAGGTATTGAGATACCGACGATCGAATCTCGGGCAAGTAACATACCGATGACGAAGGGAACAACATATGTTGTTATGCGGTTCGACCGATAAAGATCTTCGTAGAATATGTAGGAGCCAATATGGGCATCCAGGTTCCGCTAT
The DNA here is from genome assembly GCA_034509565.1 of Triticum monococcum. Lineage (NCBI taxonomy): Eukaryota > Viridiplantae > Streptophyta > Magnoliopsida > Poales > Poaceae > Triticum > Triticum monococcum. The sequence goes on along the minus strand of CM067843.1, from coordinate 150,445,276 downwards.
TGGTTATTGACCAGAGAAATGTCTCGGTCATGTCTACATAGTTCTCGAACCCGTAGGGTCCGCACGCTTAACGTTCGTTAACGATATTGTATTTATGAGTTATGTATCTTGGTAACCGAATGTTGTTTGGAGTTCCGGATAAGATCACGGACATGACGAGGAACTCCGGAATGGTCCAGAGATAAAGTTTGATATATGGGATAATAGTGTTTGGTCTTCGGAAAGGTTCCAGAATTCACCGGAAGGGGTTCCGGATGTTTCCCGAAAAGTTTGGCTACGAGAACACTTTATTTGGGCCAATGGGGAAAGCCCGCAAGGTTTTTGGAAAGCGTAAAAGGAAGTTTTGCGGAGTCCAGGGGCCAGACGCGTCCAGACACTGGGAACCCTGGCGTCTGGCCCTGGAGTACAAGAAGGACTCTTGCCTTTCGGGTGAAACCGACTTTGTGGGGGCTTTTACTTCAAGTTTCGACCCCAAGGCTCAACATATAAATAGAGGGGCAGGGCTAGCACCCAAGACACATCAAGAAACACCAAGCCGTGTGCAGGCAACCCTGTCCCCTCTAGTTTATCCTCCGTCATAGTTTTTGTAGTGCTTAGGCGAAGCCCTGCTGCTACCTCTTGAGCACTGCGTTGGTTTTCCCCGAAGAGGAAGGAATGATGCAGCAAAGTAGCATAAGTATTTCCCTCAGTTTTTGAGAACCAAGGTATCAATCCAGTAGGAGGCTATGCGCGAGTCCCTCGTACCTGCACAAAACAAATAAATCCTCGCAACCAACGCGAATAGGGGTTGTCAATCCCTACACGGCCACTTACGAGAGTGAGATCTGATAGATATGATAAGATAATATTTTTGGTATTTTTATGATAAAGATGCAAAGTAAAAAAGCAAAGGAAATAACTAAGTAGTAGGAGATTAATATGATGAAGATATACCTGGGGGCCATAGGTTTCACTACTGGCTTCTCTCGAGAGCATAAGTATTCTATGGTGGGTGAACAAATTACTGTTGAGCAATTGACAGAACTAAGCATATTTATGAGAATATCTAGGTATGATCATGTATATAGGCATCACATCCGAGACAAGTAGACCGACTCCTGCCTGCATCTACTACTATTACTCCACTCATCGACCGCTATCCAGCTTGCATCTAGAGTATTAAGTTAAAAACAGAGTAACGCCTTAAGCAAGATGACATGATGTAGAGGGATGGACTCATGCAATATGAAGAAAACCCCATCTTGTTATCCTCGATGGCAACAATACAATACGTGCCTTGCTGCCCCTACTGTTACTAGGAAAAGGACACCGCAAGATTGAACCCAAAGCTAAGCACTTCTCCCATTGCAAGAAAGATCAATCTAGTAGGCCAAACCAAACTGATAATTCGAAGAGACTTGCAAAGATAACCAATCATACATAAAAGAATTCAGAGGAGATTCAAATATTGTTCATAGATAAACTTGATTATAAACCCACAATTCATCGGTCTCAACAAACACACCGCAAAAAGAAGATTACATCGAATAGTTCTCCACAAGAGAGGGGGAGAACATTGTATTGAGATCCAAAAAGAGAGAAGAAGCCATCTAGCTACTAACTATGGACCCGTGGGTCTGAGGTAAACTACTCACACTTCATCGGAGGGGCTATGGTGTTGATGTATAAGCCCTCCGTGATCGATGCCCCCTCCGACGGAGCTCCGGAACAGGCCCCAAGATGGGATCTCGTGGATATAGAAAGTTGCGGCGGTGGAATTAGGTTTTTGGCCCCGTATCTGATCGTTTGGGGGTACGTTGGTATATATAGGAGGAAGGAGTACGTCCATGGAGCAACAGGGAGGCCACGAGGGTGGAGGGCGCGCCTGGTGGGGGTGGGCGCGCCCCCCTACCTCGTGGCCTCCTCTCTTGTGCCTTGACGTAGGGTCCAAGTCTCCCGGGTCTTGTTCGTTGAGAAAATCACGTTCCCGAAGGTTTCATTCCGTTTGGACTCCGTTTGATATTCCTTTTCTTCGAAACCCTAAAACAGGCAAAAAAACAGCAATTCTGGGCTGGGCCTCTGGTTAATAGGTTAGTCCCAAAAATAATATAAAAGTGGATAATAAAGCCCAATAATGTCCAAAACAGTAGATAATATAGCATGGAGCAATCAAAAATTATAGATACGTTGGAGACGTATCAAGCATCCCCAAGCTTAATTCCTGCTCGTTCCCGAGTAGTTAAATGATAAAAACAGAAGTTTTGATGCGGAGTGCTACTTGGCATAATTTTAATGTAATTCTTCTTAATTGTGGTATGAATATTCATATCCAAAATATTCAAGACAAAAGTTTAATATTGACATAAAAATAATAATACTTCAAGCATACTAACAAAGAAAGTTATCCCTACAAAATCATATAGTCTGGCTATGCTCCATCTTCGCCACACAAAATATGTAAATCATGCACAACCCCGATGACAAGCCAAGCAATTTTTTCATACTTTTGGTGTTCTCTAACTTTTTCAATCTTCACGGAATACATGAGCGTGAGCCATGGATATAGCACTATGGGTGGAATAGAATGGTGGTTGTGGAGAAGACAAAAAGGGGAAGATAGTCTCACATCAACTAGGCGTATCAACGGGCTATGGAGATGCCCATCAATAGATATCAATGTGAGTGAGTAGGGATTGCCATGCAACGGATGCACTAGAGCTATAAGTATATGAAAGATCAAAAAGAAACTAAGTGGGTGTGCATCCAACTTGCTTGCTCATGAAGACCTAGGGCATTTTGAGGAAGCCCGTCTTTGGAATATACAAGCCAAGTTCTATAATGAAAAATTCCCACTAGTATATGAAAGTGATAACATGAGAGACTCTCCACTATGAATATCATGGTGCTACTTTGAAGCACAAGTGTGGTAAAAGGATAGTAACATTTTCCCTTCTCTCTTTTTCGCTTTTTTTTATTTGGGCCTTTTCTCTTTTTTTATGGCCTCTTTTTTCGTCCAGAGTCTCATCCCGGCTTGTGGGGGAATCATAGTCTCCATCATCCTTTCCTCACTGGGACAATGCTCTAATAATGGTGATCATCACACTTTTATTTTTCTTACAACTCAACAATTACAACTTGATACTTATAACAAAATATGACTCTATATGAATGCCTCTGGTGGTGTACCGGGATATGCAATGAATCAAGAGTGACATGTATGAAATAATTATGAATGGTGGCTTTGCCACAAATACGATGTCAACTACATGATCATGCTAAGCAATATGACAATGATGGAGCAGAACGGTGGAAAGTTGCATGGCAATATATTTCGGAATGGCTATGGAAATGCCATAATAGGTAGGTATGGTGGCTGTTTTGAGGAAGGTATATGGTGGGTGTATGATACCGGCGAAAGGTGCGCGGTATTAGAGAGGCTAGCAATTGTGGAAGGGTGAGAGTGCGTATAATCCATGGACTCAACATTAGTCATAAAGAACTCATATACTTATTGCAAAAATCTACAAGTTATCAAAGCAAAGTATTACGCACATGCTCCTAGGGGGATAGATTGGTAGGAAAAGACCATCGCTCGTCCCCGACCGCCACTCATAAGGAAGACAATCAATAAATAAATCATGCTCCGACTTCATCACATAACGGTTCACCATACGTGCATGCTACGGGAATCACAAGCTTCAACACAAGTATTTATCAAATTCACAACTACTCAACTAGCACAACTTTAATATCACCATCTTTATATCTCAAAACAATTATCAAGTATCAAACTTCTCATAGTATTCAACACACTCATAAGAAAATTTTATTATTAATCTTGTATACCAAGCATATTAGGATTTTAAGCAAATTACCATGATATTAAGACTCTCAAAATAATCTAAGTGAAGCATGAGATATCAATAGTTTCTATAAAACAAATCCACCACCGTGCTCTAAAAGATATAAGTGAAGTACTAGAGCAAAATTATATAACTCAAAAGATATAAGCGATGCACATAGAGTATTCTAAAAAATTCCAAATCATGTATGGCTCTCTCAAAAGGTGTGTACAGAAAGGATGATTGTGGTAAACTAAAAAGCAAAGACTCAAATCATACAAGACGCTCCAAGCAAAACACATATCATGTGGTGAATAAAAGTATAGCTCCAAGTAAAGTTACCGATAGAAGTAGACGAAAGAGGGGATGCCTTCCGGGGCATCCCCAAGCTTTGGCTTTTAGGTGTCCTTAGATTATCTTGGGGGTGCCATGGCCATCCCCAAGCTTAGGCTCTTGCCACTCATTGTTCCATAATCCATCAAATCTTTACCCAAAACTTGAAAACTTCACAACACAAAACTTAAAGTAGAAAATCTCGTGAGCTCCGTTAGCGAAAGAAAATAAAAGACCACTTCAAGGTACTGTAATGAACTCATTATTTATTTATATTGGTGTTATACCTACTGTATTCCAAATTTTCTATGGTTTATAAACTATTTTACTAGCCATAGATTCATCAAAATAAGCAAACAACACACGAAAAACAGAATCTGTCAAAAACAGAACAGTCTGTAGTAATCTGTAGCTAGCGCAAGATCTGGAACCCCCAAAATTCTAAAATAAATTGATGGACGTGAGAATTTATCTATTAATCATATGCAAAAAGAATTAACTAAATATCACTCTCCAAATAAAAATGACAGCAGTTCTCGTGAGCGCTAAAGTTTCTGTTTTTTACAGCAAGTTCAACAAGACTTTCCCCAAGTCTTTCCAACGGTTCTACTTGGCACAAACACTAATTAAACACAAAAAACACAACAAAAACAGAGGCTAGATAAATTATTTACTACTAAACAGGAGCAAAAATCAAGGAATAAAAATAAAATTTGGTTGCCTCCCAACAAGCGCTATCGTTTAACGCCCCTAGCTAGGCATAACAAGCAAGAATAGATCTAGGTATTGCCATCTTTGGTAGGCAATCCATAAGTGGCTCTCATAATAGATTCATAAGGTAATTTAATTTTGTTTCTAGGAAAGTGTTCCATGCCTTTCCTTAACGGAAATTGGAATCTAATATTTCCTTCCTTCATATCAATAATTGCACCAATCGTTCTAAGGAAAGGTGTACCAAGAATAATAGGACATGAAGGATTGCAATCTATGTCAAGAATAATAAAATCTATGGGAATATAATTCCTATTTGCAACAATAAGAACATCATTAATTCTTCCCATAGGTTTCTTAATAGTGGAACCCGCAAGGTGCAAGTTTAGAGAGCAATCATCAAAATAACGGAAACCTAACAAATCACACAAAGTCTTTGGCATCGTGGAAACACTAGCACCCAAATCACATAAAGCATAGCATTCATAATATTTAATTTTAATTTTGATAGTTGGTTCCCACTCATCATAAAGTTTTCTAGGGATAGAAACTTCCAATTCAAGTTTTTCTTCATAAGATTGCATCAAGGCATCAACGATATGTTTAGTAAACGCTTTATTTTGACTATAAGCGTGAGGAGAATTTAGCACGAATTGCAACAAGGAAATACAATCAATCAAAGAGCAATTTTCATAGTTAAATTCCTTGAAATCCATAATAGTGGGTTTAGCAACATCTAGGGTTTTAATTTCTTCAATCCCACTTTTATCAATTTTAGCATCAAGATCAAAAAATTCCGACTTCTTGGAATGACTTCTAGGTAAAGGTGGATCATATTCAGTCCCATCATTATCAAGATTCATATTGCAAAACAAAAATTTAATAGGGGACACATCAATAACTTTTAGATCTTCATCTTTATTTTCATAGGAACTAGAAGAACACGCTCTTATGAAGGCATCTTTCTTAGCACGCATCCTAGCGGTTCTTTCTTTGCACTCGTCAATGGAAATTCTCATGGCTTTGAGAGACTCATTGATATCATGCTTAGGTGGAATAGATCTAAGTTTCAAAGAATCAAAATCAAGAGCAATTCTATCAACGTTCCTAGCCAAATCATCAATCTTAAGCAATTTTTCTTCAATCAAAGCATTGAAATTATTTAATATTAGGTTCAAAATCAGAGGGCATCTTATTATAATTTCCATAAGAATTGTTGTAGAAATTACCATAATTATTAGAGGGATTACTAGGATAAGGCCTAGGGTTGAAATTTCTTGTATACGCGTTGTTACCAAAATTGTTCCACCAACAAAATTCACATCCATAGATTCATTATTCTTCTCAATCAAAGTAGACAAGGGAATGTCATTAGGATCAGAAGAAACACTCTTATTAGCAAATAATTTCATAAGTTCATCCATCTTTCCACTCAAAACATTAATTTCTTCTATCGCATGCACCTTTTTATTAGTAGATCTTTCAGTATGCCATTGAGAATAATTAACCATAATATTATCTAGGAGTTTAGTAGCTTCTCCTAAAGTGATTTCCATAAAAGTGCCTCCCGCAGCCGAATCTAAAAGATTTCTAAAAGCAAAATTCAATCCGGCATAAACATTTTGTATAATCATCCACAAATTTAAACCATGAGTAGGGCAATTACGTATCATTAGTTTCATTCTCTCCCAAGCTTGTGCAACATGTTCATGATCAAGTTGCTTAAAATTCATAATATCGTTTCTAAGAGAGATGATCTTAGCGGGAGGAAAATACTTAGAGATAAAAGCATCTTTGCACTTGTTCCATGAATCAATACTATTTTTAGGCAAAGACAAAAACCAAGCTTTAGCACGATCTCTAAGCGAAAAAGGAAATAGCTTCAATTTAACAATATCATTATCCACATATTTCTTCTTTTGCATGTCACACAAATCAACGAAGCAATTTAGATGGGTAGCGCATCTTCACTAGGAAGGCCGGAAAACGGATCTTTCATGACAAGATTCAGCAAAGCAGTATTAATTTCACAAGATTCAGCATCGGTAAGAGGAGCAATCGGAGTGCTAATAAAATCATTGTTGTTGGTATTGGTGAAGTCACACAATTTAGTATTATCTTGAGCCATCGTGACAAGCAAGCAAACTAACACACAAGCAAACAAAAAGCAAGCGTGCAAAAAGAGGCAAATAGAGAAAGAGAGGGAGGATAGAGAGAGAGAGAGCGAATAAAACAGCACGGGTGAAGTAGGGGAGAGGAAAACGAGAGGCAAATGGAAAATAATGTAATGCGGGAGATAAGGGTATGTGATGGGTACTTGGTATGTTGACTTTTGCGTAGACCTCCCCGGCAACGGCGCCAGAAATCCTTCTTGCTACCACTTGAGCACTGTGTTGGTTTTCCCCGAAGAGGAAGGGATGATGCAGCAAAGTAGCGTAAGTATTTCCCTCGGTTTTTGAGAACCAAGGTATCAATCCAGTAGGAGGCTACGCGCGAGTCCCTTGTACCTGCACAAAACAAATAAATCCTTGCAACCAACGCGAATAGGGGTTGTCAATCCCTACACGGCCACTTACGAGAGTGAGATATGATAGATATGATAAGATACTATTTTTGGTATTTTTTATGATAAAGATGCAAAGTAAAATAAAGGCAAAGTAAAAAAGAAAAGGAAATAACTAAGTAGTAGGAGATTAATATGATGAAGATAGACCGGGGGGCCATAGGTTTCACTAGTGGCTTCTCTCGACAGCATAAGTATTCTACGGTGGGTGAACAAATTACTGTTGAGCAATTGGCAGAATTGAGCATAGTTATGAGAATATCTAGGTATGATCGTGTATATAGGCATCACGTCCGAGACAAGTAGACCGACTCCTGCCTGCATCTACTACTATTACTCCACTCATCGACCGCTATCCAGCATGCATCTAGAGTATTAAGTTAAAAACAGAGTAACGCCTTAAGCAAGATGACATGATGTAGAGGGATAGACTCATGCAATATGAAGAAAACCCCATCTTGTTATCCTCGATGGCAACAACACAATACGTGCCTTGCTTCCCCTACTGTCACTGGGAAAGGACACCGCAAGATTGAACCCAAAGCTAAGCACTTCTCCCATTGCAAGAAAGATCAATCTAGTAGGCCAAACCAAACTGATAATTCGAAGGGACTTGCAAAGATAACCAATCATACATAAAAGAATTCAGAGGAGATTCGAATATTGTTCATAGATAAAATTGATCATAAACCCACAATTCATCGGTCTCAACAAACACACCGCAAAAAGAAGATTACATTGAATAGTTCTCCACAAGAGAGGGGGAGAACATTGTATTGAGATCCAAAAAGAGAGAAGAAGCCATCTAGATACTAACTATGGACCCGTAGGTCTGAGGTAAACTACTCACACTTCATCGGAGGGGCTATGGTGTTGATGTAGAAGCCCTCCGTGATCGATGCCCCCTCCGGCGGAGCTCCGGAACAGGCCCCAAGATGGGATCTCGTGGATACAGAAAGTTGCGGCGGTGGAATTAGGTTTTTGGCTCTGTATCTGATCGTTTGGGGGTACGTAGGTATATATAGGAGGAAGGAGTACGTTGGTGGAGCAACAGGGGCCCATGAGGGTGGAGGGCGCGCCCCTACCTCGTGGCCTCCTCTCTTGTGCCTTGACGTAGGTTCCAAGTCTCCCGGGACTTGTTCGTTGAGAAAATCACGTTCCCGAAGGTTTCATTCCATTTGGACTCCGTTTGATATTCCTTTTCTTTGAAACCCTGAAAAATAGGCAAAAAATAGCAATTCTGGGCTGGGCCTCCGGTTAATAGGTTAGTCCCAAAAATAATATAAAAGTGGATAATAAAGCCCAATAATGTCCAAAATAGTAGATAATATGGCATGGTGCAATCAAAAATTATAGATACGTTGGAGACGTATCACCTGCGGAGATTGTTCTTGACCAACACCGTCACCACGCCGTCGTGCTGCCGGAACTCATCTACTACTTCGCCCCTCTTGCTGGATCGAGAAGGCGAGGACGTCACCGAGCCGAACGTGTGCAGAACTCGGAGGTGTCGTGCTTTTGGTACTTGGATCGGTCGGATCATGAAGATGTATGACTACAACAACCGCGTTGATATAACGCTTCCGCTTTCGGTCTACGAGGGTACGTAGACAACACTCTCCCCTCTCGTTGCTATGCATCACCATGATCCTGTGTGTGCGTAGGATTTTTTTTTTGAAATTACTACGTTCCCCAACAATCGCCGCCTCACCTGGCTTCAACGCTCGTCCAAACTAACGAGGCGTGTAGTGCCACACTGGCTGGCTGCTGAGTTGGTGCGGTGCCAGAGTCTTCACGAAGATCTGCATGCCATCACGCAGGTGCTTGTTGACATGGCCTGGAAGACGCACGTCGCCACGCAGGTGCTCGCCTAGTTGGTGGGCTGGCATCTGTGTGGAACGACGGTGGAGTCTTGGCAGGTGTGGGCCTGGCTGCGACCCCATGGATGTCTTCGGTAAGGGTCTTGCCAGGGCCCCGGCAAGGGTCTTGCCGCGGCGTAGTGGGCCTCCCCGGCAAGGGTCTTGCCGGGGGGTCTCGTGGGTATCCTCGGCAAGGATCTTTGAGGGAGTCTTGGACTAAGGGGTCCTCGGGCGTACGACCTGTTATCCATGGGCCGGAATGATGGGCTGTGAAGACATGAAGGCCGAAGACTGTACCTGTGCCCGGATTGGACTCTCCTTGGCGTGGAAGGCAAGCTTGGCGACCGACTATGAAGATTCCTTCTTATGTAACCAACTCTATGTAAACCTAGACCCCCCCCCCCCCCGTTGTCTATATAAACCGGAGGGGTTTGTCCGGAAAGGATATACTCATTACCATAGTCATACAGGCTAGTCTTCTAGGGTTTAGCCATTACGATCTCATGGTAAATCAACTCTTGTAACACTCATATTCATCAAGATCAATCAAGCAGGACGTAGGGTATTACCTACATAGAGAGGGCCCAAACCTTGGTAAACATCGTGTCCCCCGTCTCCTGTTACCATCGGTCCTAGACGCATAGTTCGGGACCCCCTACCCACGATCCGCCGGTTTTGACACCGACATTGGTGCTTTCATTGAGAGTTCCACTGTGCCGTCAACGAGAGGTTCGATGGCCCCTCCGATCGTCTATAGTGACGTTGTCCAAGGAGAAACCTTCCTCCCCGGACAGATTTTTGTATTCGGCGGCTTCATATCGCGGGCCAACTCGCTTGGCCATCTAGAGCAGATTGATAGCTATGCCCCTGGCCATCAGGTCAGATTTGGAAGCTTGAACTATGTCGCAGATATCCGTGGAGACTAGATCTTCAATGGATTTGAGACCGCATCGATCGCTCCCCCTTGCCCCGATGAACATGACTCAAATCTGTCATCGGACAAGATTCAGGAGATGGATCATGTTGCTGCAATGGCCTTAGAACCAGAGCAGATCATGCCATTCGAGGCCTGTAACATCCCAAATTTTCAAATTTGGAATGTTATACATAGTCATCCATGCATATCATACTTTATTCGCTTTTCGTCTCACGATCCTCAAAAATCCTAATCAACTCAAGGACCCTCGGAGAGAGTTGGGGATTTCCCGGTTTTCAAATTTGATTTTATCAAATTTTGGAATGAGGATTTTTGATTTTAATTATTTTCTCTCCAAACATATTTCATACCAAAATATATGAGAGGAGATAATATGAGTTCTCCAAGATAATTGAAATATTGGAGGAAAAATATTAAAATCAAATATTTGTTTTATTTGGATTTTATTGCAATTTTGCTTGCATTAGAAAAATTGCACGTTTTTCAAAATTGCATTTTAGGGCCAAGAAAATGTCCATCTCATTCTAAATATTTTATTTAGATGGTGAAAATTTATTTTGGCATTTTCAGATTTTTTTATTTATTTTTCTAGGATTTTATTTCGGTCGGCAAAATTATTTTAAAAAAAATTCATGCCCGATTGGGCCTAAGGCTCAGCCGAGCCAGGCCGGCCGAGCCGCCACCACCTCCCGCGCGCGCGCCACCGCCGCCAACCCGGACTCCAAGTCCGAGCCGGACTCCCCGCCACCGCCGCTGATTGCCCCCTCCCCCAAGCAGCCGCCCCTCCCCTTTAAATACCGCCCCCCCCTTGGAGCCCAAGTCGCCGCCGCCCGCAGCCCCTCGCTCCGCCGCCTGCAGCCGCCCGCGCCACCGCCCGCAGCCCCTCGCCCTGCCGCCTGCAGCCGCCCGCGCCACCGCCCACGCCAACTCCATGAAGACATACTCGATACACCCTGGAAACACCAAGATGTATTTGGATTTGAAGGAACGTTTCTGGTGGACCGGTATGAAGAAGGATATTGCTGACTATGTTGTCGAATGTGATGTATGTCAGCGCGTGAAGGCAGAGCATCAGAAGCCAGCAGGACTGTTACAGCCTATGCCGATACCCGAACGGAACTAGGATAAACTGGGCATGGACTTTATCACCGGATTGCCCAGGACCAAAGCAGGATATGATTCCATATGGGTAGTAGTTGATCGCTTGACCAAAGTAGCTCACTTCATCCCAGTGAAAACCACCTATACAAGTGCAAAGTTGGCCAAGATATATATGTCCAGGATAGTATGTCTGCATGGAGTTCCGAGGACCATCGTATCAGATCGAGGAACAAAGTTTACCTCAAAGTTTTGGCACCAGTTGCACCAGACTTTGGGAACGAGATTGGAGTTTAGTACAACATTTCACCCGCAGACGGATGGACAAACAGAGAGAGTCAACCAAATTTTGGAGGACATGCTGAGAGCCTGTGCGCTAGATTATGGATCTAGTTGGGATGACAATTTGCCATACGCAGAGTTTTCATACAACAATAGCTATCAAGCCAGTTTGAAGATGGCACCATTTGAAGCCCTGTATGGACGAAGGTGCAGAACACCGTTGATGTGGGATGAGGTAGGAGACCGATAGTTGTTTGGACCAGACTTGATCAAAGAGTCTGAGGAGAAGGTTAAATTGATTCGTGACAGACTGAAGATTGCTCAGTCCAGACAGAAGAGTTATGCTGACTCAAAATGCAAGGAGGTAATCTATGAAATTGGAGACCGAGCATATCTGCGAGTATCACCCTTGCGAGGAGTGAAACGTTTTGGAGTTAAGAGAAAGTTAGCCCCGAGATTTGTAGGACCGTACCGTATTTTGGAATGGATGGGAGAAGTTGCCTACAAGTTGGAGTTACCCGAGGGATTGTCAGGAGTTCATGGCGCGTTTCATGTTTCATAGTTGAAGAAGTGTCATGCTGAGATGGCAGATATACCGCTAAGAGATATAGTACCCTTGGAGGCGATTCAGTTGGACAGTGATTTGACCTATGAGGAGAAACCAGTTAAGATTCTTGAGTTTGCCAGCAGAGTCACCCGCAGTAAGGTTATCAAGTTTTGTAAAGTTCAGTGGAGCCACCATACCGAGGATGAAGCCACATGGGAACGAGAGGATGATCTTCGCAAAGACCACCCACACCTATTTTCTAGCCAACCCAAATCTCGAGGGCGAGATTCATCTTAAGGGGGTAGGTTTGTAACATCCCAAATTTTCAAATTTGGAATGTTATACATAGTCATCCATGCATATCATACTTTATTCGCTTTTCGTCTCGCGATCCTCAAAAATCCTAATCAACTCAAGGACCCTCGGAGAGAGTTGGGGATTTCTCGGTTTTCAAATTTGATTTTATCAAATTTTGAAACGAGGATTTTTTATTTTAATTATTTTCTCTCCAAAAATATTTCATACTAAAATATATGAGAGGAGATAATATGACTTCTCCAAGATAATTGAAATATTGGAGGAAAAATATTAAAATCAAATATTTGTTTTATTTGGATTTTATTGCAATTTTGTTTGCATTAGAAAAATTGCACGTTTTTCAAAATTGCATTTTAGGGCCAAGAAAATGTTCATCTCGTTCAAAATATTTTATTTAGATGGTGAAATTTTATTTTGGCATTTTTAGATTTTTATTTATTTTTCTAGGATTTTATTTCGGTCGGCGAAATTATTTAAAAAAAGTTTCGCGCCCGACTGGGCCTAAGGCCCAGCCGAGCCAGGCCGGCCGAGCCACCACCTCCTCCCGCGCGTACCGCCGTCGCCGACCCGGACTCCAAGTCCGAGCTGGCCTCCCCGCCGCCGCCGCTACCTTGCCCCCTCCCCCAAGAAGCCGCCCCCTCCCCTTTAAATACCGCCCCCCTGGAGCCCAAGTCACCGCCGCCCGCAGCCCCTCGCCCCGCCGCCTGCAGCCGCCCGCCCCGCCGCCTGCAGCCGCCCGCGCCGCCGCCCCGCCACCCCACGCCGTCCCGTCGCCGCACCGGAGCCGAGCCGAGGTAGCCGCTGCACCGCCCCGGTTTTCTAAAGAAAAATCGTTCGGTTTTTTTAGAAACCCTATATTCGTTTATTTGGTTTCGCCGTTTTTTGGTTCTTCTAGTTAGCGGACATTTGTCCGAACGTTCGTTTTAACGAATGGTTCTTCGCCCATTAGATACAGCTAACGAACGCTCGTTCGTTAGTCTATTCGTCAGTTTTATTTTATTAGATTTATGCCGCGATTTTCTCTGATCGCGATTTCTGATCCGATCTTAGTTTATGTTTATCTTTTCGCTCGTTAGGCGGAATCAGGCGATTCAAGCGCCTAGAGTTTCGTCTCGAAACCCTCTTTCCGTTTAACCAACTCAAACAAGTTTTTGCTACTGTAAAATTTGACCTAGTTCCAGATTAGTAAACGAAGCTTCTTTCTTTCGCCGTTTGAGTTTCGTTGCTCCGTTTGATTTGATTCTTTTTGCGAACAAGAGTTCTTAATTTGAACTTTCTGGTTAACCTCTTTATTTGAGTTTTGCTTGTGCATCGTTGCTTGTTACTTATGTATGCTATTGTTTGCTTGTGATAGAACACCCGGAGTGCGAAGCATGCTACTACGAGTCCCTAGGTTTCGCAGACCGTCAGCAAGGCAAGTAACACTTTGATCATACCCCTTTATCACCCAGTTTTTATGCATTAGTTCCAATCCTCAACCATTGCATGATTAGGATGTCATTAACTTGTGGGTTGGGAAGTAGTTGATGAGGTAGAACCTATTACCCTGTTACATTCAAACCCTTGGGAGTTACTCTATGCGTTGCTTATATACTATGCTATGCTATGCTCGTAGACGTGGTTTGGGTTTGAGTGAAATACATGACAGATGTGAGCTTGTTAATTAATGGTTCAACTTAAGGTGGCAACTTAATCAAACAACTGGGTGGATTGAGGCACCTGGAGTACCCAGTGTTGCCTGTATTTTTGGAAATCCCAGAGTACCCGTGTGATCTTCCTATGGACCGCCACCCAGGCTCAAAGGGAACTGAGATGATTCAAGCTAGAAACTTCCGTGTGCAGCCACAAGCTATTATGGGCTCTAGCATAGTTGAGTAAGTTACATGAAGCTCTTGAAGAGGCAGATCAGCAGGTAGTGGGATGTAGGTTTGGTATGGTCTATCTGGAGTAGAGAGTTAATGTTTCTGGAAGACTGTGTCTCGGTCATCCGTTTCTGAAACACCCTGTAGTGCGAGAATACCAACGGAGGCGATCGAGTCTTGTGGGGAAAAGTGCGCAAACCTCTGCAGAGTGTACAATCTAATCATGGTTAGCCGTGTCCCCGGTTATGGACAATTCTTGAGTATCTAGTACTTGGGTTATCAAAAGTATCTCATCATGTTTAACTAATATTGTTGGGTTGTTAATCACTTTAATTGGGATTGAGTTGGAGGAACCTTCTCAATGATGTTTCAACTACCATGATAATTAAATTAAAATCTATTCCTTTGTTGTAGGGAAAAATTGGCTTTTCGCAAAACTGTAACCATAGAGCTTTCCACTAGCCAAATATGCATGTAGTGATAGCATTATTCTGTTCTTGCTCTACTGTGTTACTTTGCCAGCATATTCCATGTGCTGACCCGTTTTCGGGCTGCGACGTATTATGTTGCAGACTTTTCAGACGAGCAGTAAGGTTCGTTAGGTCTTTGCCGTGCAGCTTAGCTATGCCGTTGGAGTTGATGGACTCACTTTATCTTCCAAGCCTTCCGCTGTTATCGTATTAGATGGCCTTAAGCCATATTATTGTAATAAGCTCTCTCTTGAGACGTTCGATGTAATAAGTGTGTGATTGCTACTCTGTTATAAATCCTTCGAGTACTGTGTGTGTCAGCATTACCGATCCAGGGATGACACTGAAACACAGAGACTTGACCATCTGAGGTCGGGTCACTACAAGATGGTATCAGAGCACACGCTGAGTGTAGGACACGACCACTAAGATAAACCCTAGGTCACCCTTCTCTTCTCATTTATGACTCCTCTCCATTTTCTACTCTTTAGGATGACAGAGATGAAGAACAAGTTTGCCCAACCGGATGAAGACACACCATTTGGACGCCACTTGAAGGAAGTCACTAGGTACTTGAACATTGGAATACCAAGCTTCACCAGGACATACAACGCCACTTTATCTGAAGAGGAGCGTTGGCGGATTCAAGTACAAATTCCCGGAAGGACGTTCTCGCCAACTTCTAAACCCATAGAGTTTTCTTTCGAAGCACCCACCTGGAGTCTAGGCAAGAGCATGGCAGCCCACATTACCATGGGACGCATTGGAGAAGTCTACAACAGGGAGCTTAGGGACACTATTAACCAAATATGTGGGCGCCGAGACGAGCAATGGGAAGTAATCAGCACCAGGAAGGATAGATCCATTGCAGCTTTCATCCAGGAGTTAAACCAGCACATCCGACGTCAGGAAAACCAGATGTGCGCGGACATGATGGACTTAAAGAAGGCGAAGACTAGAATCATCGAGCTGGAGGAAGAACTCAAGTTTGTACGTGATGGATATGAGGAGTGTCGGTGTCAAAACCGGCGGATCTCGGGTAGGGGGTCCCGAACTGTGCGTCTAGGCCGGATGGTAACAGGAGGCAGGGGACACGAAGTTTTACCCAGGTTCGGGACCTCTCGATGGAGGTAAAATCCTACGTCCTGCTTGATTAATATTGATGATATGGGTAGTACAAGAGTAGATCTACCACGAGATCAGAGAGGCTAAACCCTAGAAGCTAGCCTATGGTATGATTGTTGATGTGTATGTTGTCCTACGGACTAAAACCCTCCAGTTTATATAGACACCGGATAGGGTTAGGGTTACATAGAGTCGGTTACAATGGTAGGAGATCTGAATATCTGTATCGCCAAGCTTGCCTTCCACGCCAAGGAAAGTCCCTTCCGGACACAGGACGAAGTCTTCAATCTTGTATCTTCATAGTCCTGGAGTCCGGCTGAAGGTATAGTCCGACCATCCGGACACCCCCTAATCTAGGACTCCCTCAGTAGCCCCTGAACCAGGCTTCAATGACGACGAGTCCGGCACGCAAATTGTCTTCGGCATTGCAAGGCGGGTTCCTCCTCCAAGTACTCCATAGAAGATTTTGAACACCAAAGTAGTGTCCGGCTCTGCAAAATAAGTTATCCACATATTGCCATAGAGAGAATAATATTTACACAAATCTAATCCGCTGACGTATTCCGCAGTGTGACATCACACCACGGCCAAGCTTTTATTCGAACCGTTTTACTGTCCTATCTCAGTGCGTTATGCGAGGCGGTTTCCTTGGCACGTCTTGTTAAAGCAGAGATCGTGTCCCCTTATTCCGGGATTCTCATCAATACGGGCGTGGGTAACCCAACCGCGCCTTTGATTACGGCGCTTGGGAGATAAGCGAGTTTTACCAGGCTGGTGGGGACATGTAGTTGCGTCCACCCATATAAGGGGATAAGGATCCACCTTTTCACCTACGCCTTCTTCCTCCTTCGCCTATCCATTCTCGTGCACTCGAGCTCCAGCGCCCAAGTCCGCACTCCTCACCTCAACCTTCCCCAGCCATGTCCGGAGTGGGAGGCAAGTGGATGGTCTCCTCCGTCACGGAGGGACACATCAAAAGCTGAGGAAGGCCGGATATCTGGCTAGCGACATCGCGCACCGGCTTCCCGAAACGGGGCAGCTCATCCCCACTCCCAGGCCCCATGAGAGGGTGGTATTCCTCCCCCATTTCCTCCGCGGACTGGGCTTCCCTCTACATCCATTTGTCCGGCGGCTCATGTTCTACTACGGCCTGGATTTCCACGATCTGGCCCCGAACTTTGTCCTCAACATCTCGGCATTTATCGTCGTGTGCGAGGCTTTCCTATGCATCCACCCCCATTTCGGCCTATGGCTCAAGACCTTCAACGTCAAGCCAAAGGTGGTGCGCGGCAACTAGGCGGAGTGCAGAGGAGCCATGGTGGGCAAGATGGCCAACGTCCTATGGCTCGAGGGTTCCTTTGTGGAGACCCTGAAGGGGTGGCAATCGGGGTGGTTCTACATCACCGAGCCGCGCGACCCTAAGTGGGTCGCAGCCCCCGAGTTCCGGTCCGGCCCCCCAACACGGCTCACATCTTGGAAAGAGACGGGCCTGTCATGTGGCAGGCAAAAGGAGGTGACCGGACTCCAAACATGCATCCAATCCCTGGTGAACAAGCAACTCAGGCTTGTTAACGTAGTCCAGGTTATTTTCATCCTCTTGATCCTCCTGTGTCAACAACAGGCTTTCAACCTGTGGGAGTTCAACCCAGTGTGGCACCAAACTCTGAGCAGGCTCTTCGACATGACGTACAAAGATGTCTGGAAGGTGCTTTCCAAGGGCGCCGCGGCTCCCGCATCCGCTACTGAGGATCACGGATTCAGTGCACAGCGTCACGCTCTTGCGGTAAGCCGTCTTTTACCTTTTACAGGGTATCAGTGTTTCATAGTTTGACTCCATGCAGGATCTAAGCTCCCTTTCCTTTGACAGGATTGGCAGGTGACGTCCGGACAGGTCAACTGTCTGGCTCCTTTGCTCGAAGGCCCAGTGGATGCTCAACTGGCGAAGCTGCTGGTTCCGGCACCCTATGTGGTGCCAGAGAAGAAGGCCAAGAAGAAGGCCACGGGAACTCGAAAGAGTGCCCGGTGCCCAGAGGTGTCGGATTCATCATCCGACGAATCCAAGACGCACTCCTCCCACGAAGATGAGGAGGAGGAAGAAGAGACCCCTCCCCCTCCAGCGGGGGAAGGGAAGAAAAGGAAGGCCGCCCCAACTGGGGAGGCCGAGGGGTCCAAGAGAGGGAGAACCCCTCCTCCGGACTACTCCACCAACGCCGACGACGGCGAAGAAGAGTGGCCGCCCAGGGCCAAGCCCCTGGCGAAATCGTAAGTATCCGGATACTGGAGTGATTTCATAGTACTCGTTTGTTGCACCACTTTCCCTTATGTCGAATATGTTTATGCAGCCCACCCAAAGACCGGTTCGACGCATCGTCGAGCAGCTCACTGGACTCGTCGGACGTGAACTCGCTGCCGACGGCTTCCTCCCCCCGCCCTACGGACGATGCCGAAGTGTTGTCCCAACAGGGTCCAATCCGGGAGGAGGTGGTCCTGGAGGCGCCGCAAGGCGACCTCCCGGACTCCAGGAGTAAAGGGGACGAAACCCCCCAGGGCTCCAAGTCCGGCCTTAGGCCGGGCACTGCTCCGGAACCTTCAAAGGTTCCAGAGTCCGGCGGGGAACCTCCTTCCAAGAGGAGCAAACCCACCGCGGCGGCGACCTCCGTCCAACCGGAGGCGCCGGACAATATGTTGGAGACGCTCCAAGGCGCCTCCATCGACGAGGGGCACCGCACTATTATGAGTGCGGTGATCCGGAAGGTTCAGTCCGTCAAGAGCGGACTGACTGAAGCTTGTACAAGCCTTTTAACAGGCTTTGAGGTAAGTAAAGAATGTGTAAATAACATTACCGCATAGACAGTAGCCCCTGATGCTCTGTTTGGCGTTCGGAAAGAAAAGCCAAATAGAGGATCAAATAAAAATCGCAGGAGTCTAAAAAGAGTCAATATGCGTGTGCAGGCTTTCCTGATGGCGTCCGACGCACTGACTATGGAAGTGGACGTGCTAAAGCAGAACCTCGAGCGGTCCGAGCAAGAGCTCGGATGTGCCAAGAAGCAGCTCGAGGACAATGAAGGTAAGAAATACCTTGTTTAAATTAAATATATGTATATATAAAAAGGTGCAATTGCAAAAAATGATAGGATTATCGTGGCTATTGTAGGGGCCACGTCTGAGGTGGCAACCCTGAAGCAAGCGTTGCTCGAGGCCGAGAATAGGTTGGCCGCGAAGCACGTTGAGCAAGAAAAGTATGAGGCCAAGGTTGGCAAGGTGCGGCAAGAGCTTCAGGCTCTCATGGAAAAACATGAGAGTTTGGAGCGTGACTCAAGGACGCGAGCGTGAAATCAAGACACTACTGGAGAAGAATGACGACCTAGTCAAGAAGATCGGAGTATTCATGGGAGGACCAGCGCCAATAGAAGAAGAAGAAGAACCCAAGGAGATATGCCCCGAGGACTACATCATCATCGACGACACCGATTCCGATCCTAGTGATGATGACTTTGAAGACGAAGCTGGAGCATACATCATGGAGTCTTCCACCGATTAAAATTTCTAAGATGACTACCATATATCACTAGTATTCCCCCATGTATTTAGTAGCAATTGAGCACTTATGCGATAGTTCTAGATCGTTTGTATGCCCTTGCTTGATTGATTGAGTGAAATGATTGTGTTTGTCTCATGTGCATATGGGTAGTTTTTTCTCATTAGACCCCTTCTCTATTCTAAATCTCTTCCATCTAAACCCCTCAGATGCCTCCGAGACGTGACACCGGTTTTGCCTTCCCACCGGAGCTCACCCAGTTGATCCAACAACAGAATACGTTGATGCAATTGCTAGTTCATAATCAGGGCAACAACAACAACAACAACAACCCGCCGCCCGTGGACAACCTAGCCCATTTTCTAAGGTTACAGCTGCCGGTGTTTTCCAGTAGCACCGAGCCCATAGTTGCGGACGATTGGCTGCACCGTATTGGAAGGGAGTTGACCACCGCAGGTTGCACAGATGCTGAGAGAGTGCGCTTTGCCACACATCAATTGGATGGACCAGCAGCCTCATGGTGGGAGAATTACACAGCCACTTTTCCTATAGCCAATGTCACTTGGGACCAGTTTCAGCAAGCTTTCCGCACAGCCCATGTCTCCACTAGAGCTATGCAAATGAAGAAGCGGGAGTTCCGCGACCTACGCCAGGGGAACCGTACTGTGGCTCAGTACGTGGATGAGTTTAGCAAGTTATCTCGCTACGCCCCTGATGATGTGGCCATAGATGCCGCGAAGCAGGAGAAGTTTATGGAAGGGCTGAATGATGAGATGAGTATGCAGTTGATGGTAGCAACCTTCAACAACTACCAGGAGTTGGTAGATAAGGCTCTTATGATTGAAGGGAAGCAGCAGCAGATTGAGAGCCGTAAGAGGAAGTGCGGACAAGGAAAGTATACCTCAGGAGCTCAACAGAAACCTCGCCTAACCCCTAATTCGGGAGGACTTGTTCATAACCATGGAGGTCACAACCACACTGGAGGAGGATCGCATAACCACAATGGATCTAAGAATGGGAATGGGAACGGAACCAACAATAATCATAACCGCCCCAACCCCGCCACACCCGCCAAAAGGGACTTAAGTCATGTTACTTGTTTCAAGTGCGGGAAGACTGGACACTACGCCACGGAGTGCCCTGAAGGAAAGAATGGACATGGAAATGGGAGCGCTGGGAAGAAGCCAAATCCATTCAACAAAGGACAAGTGAACCACGTTAACGTGGAGGAGGTTGAAGAGAAGCCGGACACGGTAATAGGTAAGTTTTTGGTTAAGTCATTTACCGCTCTTGTTCTTTTCGATACAGGTGCATCGCATTCATACATATCAAGGGGATTCGTGGATAAGTTTAAACTACCAACCCAAACCCTTAGGACCCCTCTTTTAGTGAGTTCACCCGGAGCAGAGTATATGGCTAGTCGATGGTGTGACCAGATACCCTTAACCATTGGTACACATGTTTTTCCGTCCGACCTAATTATCTTGGAGTCACAAGGATTGGATGTGATATTAGGTATGGACTGGATGTCAAAATTTGGAGGAAGCATTGACTGTGCTAGTAAGTCGATTTATCTCACCACCCCGGAAGGGCAAAGGATTAAGTATGTATCTAGGCATGTGCCTAGGAGGAGTCAAGTGAATGCCCTTACGGGAGTTGTTCAGGAGGAAGTGCCTGTAGTGAAGGATTACCCGGATGTTTTCCCAAAGGAGTTACCAGGCATGCCACCGGATAGAGACATTGAGTTTTTGATAGAGCTATTGCCAGGTACAGGACCAATATCCAAGAGACCCTATCGGATGCCCGTAAATGATCTGGAAGAAATTAAGAAACAGATCAAGGAGTTATTGGAGAAAGGATACATCCGAAGAAGTTCATCACCTTGGGGAGCCCCAGTACTTTTGGTTGAGAAGAAGGATAAATTCCTGAGGATGGTTGTTGATTATCGAGCATTAAATGAAGTGCCGATTAAGAACAAGTACCCACTGCCGATGATCAACAATCTGTTTGATCAGTTGCAAGGAGCTAAAGTGTTTTCGAAGATCGATTTGCGATCGGGGTATCATCAGTTGAAGATACGAGAGAAGGACATACCGAAGACAACGTTCACAACACGATATGGATTATACGAGTACACGGTCATGTCATTTGGACTGACTAACGCCCCTGCCTATTTCATGAGCATGATGAACAAGGTGTTCATAGAGTATTTGGACAAGTTTGTTGTGGTGTTTATTGATGATATTATGGTATACTCGAAGAACGAGGAGGAGCACAAGGAGCATTTGCGCTTAGTTCTCGAGAAACTCAGGGAACAACAGTTGTATGCTAAGTTTAGCAAATGTGAATTTTGGTTGAAGGAAGTTGGGTTCCTTGGCCATGTTATATCGGGAGAAGGTATAGCAGTAGACCCCAGCAAAATTCAGTCAGTCACTGAATGGTTGGCACCCACTTCAGTTAGCGAGATCCGCAGTTTTCTTGGACTCGTAGGATACTACCGGAGATTCATCGAGAATTTTTCCAAGATTGCAAAGCCAATGACTGAACTGTTGAAGAAGGATACTAAGTTTAAATGGACAGAAGACTGCGAGGCAAGTTTCCAGGAATTGAAGAAACGTTTGACTACAGCGCCAATGCTAACACTGCCAGATATACATAAGGAGTTCCAAGTGTACTGCGATGCCTCACGCTTAGGACTTGGATGTGTGCTTATGCAGGACGGGAGAGTTGTTTCGTATGCTTCACGACAACTAAAACCTCATGAGTTAAAGTATGCCACGCATGATTTGGAGTTAGCAGCCGTAGTGCATGCATTGAAGACCTGGAGAAATTACCTTATTGGAAACCATTGTGATGTGTACACGGACCATAAGAGTTTGAAGTACATTTTCACTCAGAAGGAGCTGAACCTTCGACAGAGGAGATGGTTGGAGCTTATAAAGGATTATGACATGAAGCTACACTATCATCCAGGAAAGGCCAATGTCATAGTAGACGCTTTGAGCCGGAAGAGTTATGCTAATATCCTTGAAAGCAAGGGACTGCCGAAGGAATTAGCAGAAGACATCATGGAACTTCGATTGGAGATTGTTGCTAGAGGATTTATTGCAACAATGGAGGTCCAGTCGACATTGCTGGACAAGATTTGGGAAGCTCAGAAGGAGGACAAGGAGATTGCTGAGATAAAGGAGAAGATGAGCAAAGGAAAGGCCAAAGGTTTTCGTGAAGATGAGCACGATACCCTATGGTTTGAGGACCGAGTTTATGTGCCCAATAACAAGGAGATCAGGAAGTTAATACTTCAAGAGGCCCATGACTCACCATACACGATACACCCCGGAAACACCAAGATGTATTTGGATTTGAAGGAACGTTTCTGGTGGACCAGTATGAAGAAGGAAATTGCCGAGTATGTCGCCGTATGTGATGTATGTCAGCGTGTGAAGGCAGAGCATCAGAAGCCAGCAAGACTGTTGGTGTCAAAACCGGCGGATCTCGGGTAGGGGGTCCCGAACTGTGCGTCTAGGCCGGATGATAACAGGAGGCAGGGAACACGATGTTTTACCCAAGTTCGGGCCCTCTCGATGGAGGTAAAACCCTACGTCCTGCTTGATTAATATTGATGATATGGGTAGTACAAGAGTAGATCTACCACGAGATCAAGGAGGCTAAAACCCTAGAAGCTAGCCTATGGTATGATTGTTGTATATGAAGTTTATTGCCTACGGACTACAACCCTCTGGTTTATATAGACACCGGATAGGGTTAGGGTTACATAGAGTCGGTTACAATGGTAGGAGATCTTGAATATCCGCATCGCCAAGCTTGCCTTCCATGCCAAGGAAAGTCCCATCCGGACACGGGACGTAGTCTTCAATCTTGTATCTTCGTAGTCCTGGAGTCCGGCTGAAGGTATAATCCGGCTACCCGAACACCCCCTAATCCAGGACTCCCTTAGTAGCCCCTGAACCAGGCTTCAATGAAGACGAGTCCGGCGCGCAAATTGTCTTCGGCATTGCAAGGCGGGTTCCTCCTCCAAGTCCTTCATAGAAGATTGTAAACACCAGAGTAGTGTCCGGCTCTGCAAAATAAGCTTCCACATATTGCCATAGAGAGAATAATATTAACACAAATCAAATCTGCTGGCGTATTCCGCAGTGCGTCATCACACTACGGTCAAGTCCTTTACTCAAATCGTTTTCACTTTTTCCACCTCAGCGTGTTTTGCAAGGCGGTTTCCTTGGCACGTCTTGTCAAAGCAGAGATCGTGTGCCCCCCTGTTATAGGATTCTCATCAATACGGACATGGGTAACCAATCGTGCCACTTATCACGGCGCTTGGGAGGCAAGCAAGTTTTACTAGGCAGGCGGGGACGCACAACCGCATCCGCCCATATAAGGGGATAAGGATCCACCTTTTTACCTACGCCTTCTTCCTCCTTTGCCTATCCATCTCCTGCGCACTCGAGCTCCAGCGCCCAAGCCCGCACTTCCCACCTCAACCTTCTCCAGCAATGTCCCGAGCGGGAGGCAAGTGGATGGTCTCCTCCAGCACGGAGGGCCAAGTCAAGAAGCTAAGGAAGGCTGGATACCTGTCCAAGGACATCGCGCACCGGCTTCCCGAAAACGGGCAGCTTCTCCCCACCCCAAGGCCCGATGAGAGGGTAGTATTTCTCCCCCACTTCCTCCGCGGACTGGGTTTTCCACTCCACCCATTTGTCTGGGGGCTCATGTTCTACTACGGCCTCGATTTCCACGATCTGGCCCCGAACTTCATCCTCAACATCTCGGCGTTTATCGTCGTGTGCGAGGCTTTTCTCCGCGTCCGCCCTCATTTCGGCCTCTGGCTCAAGACCTTCAACGTCAAGCCCAAGGTGGTGCGCGGCAGCCAGGCGGAGTGCGGAGGCGCCATGGCGGGCAAGATGGCCAACGTCCTATGGTTCGAGGGCTCTTTTGTGGAGACCCTAAAGGGATGGAAATCCGGGTGGTTTTACATCACCGAGCCGCGCGATCCGAAATGGACCACAGCCCCCGAGTTCCGATCCGGACCCCCCACGCGGCTTGTGTCCTGGAAAGAGGCGGGCCTATCATGGGGTGACGAAAAAGAGGTGACCGGATTGCAAACATGCATCCAGTCCCTGGTGAACAAGCCAGTCCGGCTTGTTAATGTAATCCAGGTTATGCTCGTCCGCCGGATCCTCCCGTGCCAACAACAGGATTTTAATCTATGGGAGTTCGACCCGGCGCAGCATCAAACCCTCAACAGGCTCTTCGACACGACGTACGAAGACGCCTGGAAGATGCTATTCAAGGGCGCCGAGGCTCCCGCATCCGCTTCCGAGGACCGCGGATACAGCTTGCAGCGTCACGCTAGTGAGGTAAGCCATCTACACCTTTTACAGGATGTTAAGCTTTTTTCATAGTTTGACTCTATGCGGGATCTAAACTCCCTTACCTTTAATAGGCTTGGCGGGCGATATCCGGACCGATTAACTGTCTGGCTCCGCTACCCGAAGACCCAGCTCCAGCTCTACTAGTGAAGCTGCTGGCTCCGACGCCTTATGTGGTGCCGGAGAAGAAGGCCAAGAAGAAGAAGACCACGGGGACTCGAAAGAGTGCCTGCAACATGGTGGTGTCGGACTCATCATCTGACGAGTCCGAGACACCCTCCTCCCGTGAAAACGAGGAGGAGGAAGAAGAAAACTCTCCCCCCCCCCCAGCGGAGGGAGGAGAGAAGAGGAAGGTCGCCCCAACGAGGGAGGCCGAGGGGTATAGGAAAAGAAAGACCCCTCCGCCGGACTACGCCCCCGACGCCGAAGAGGGCAAAGTGGAGTGGCCAAACAGGGCCAAGCGTCCGGCGAAATCGTAAGTTCGGATATCAGAGTAACTCATGATGTTCCTTTGTTGCACAGCTTTCCCTAATGTCGAATGTAATTATGCAGTCCGCCCCGGGCCGAAGTCGACGAATCGTCGGGCGGCTCCCTGGACTCATCGGACGTGAACTCAGTTCCGCCCGCTGTCTCCCCCCGCACTGCAGACGACACCGAAGTGGCGTCGCGTCAAGCTCCGGGGTAGGAGGAGGTGGTCCCGGAGGAGCCGCAAGGCAACCTCCTGGACTCCAGGAGTGAAGGGGATAAGGCCCCCCAGGGCTCCCAGTCCGGCTTTGTGCCGGACACCACGCCAGAATCTTCCACAGTTCTGGACCGCGGTAGGCGAACTCCTTGCAAGAGGAGTAAGCCTTCTGAGCCGGCAGCCTCCGTCCAACCGAAGGTGCCGGACAATCTGCTGGAGGTGCTTGACGGCGCCTCCATCGACGAGGAGCACCGTACTATTATGAGTACGGTGATCCGGAAGGTTCAGTCCGCCAAGAGCGGACCGAGTGAAGCTTGCGCTAGCCTTCTAACAGGCTTCGAGGTAAGTAAAAAATATGTAAAAATATAACCGCATAGACAGTAGCCCCTGATGCTCTGTTTGGCGTTCGGAAAGAAAAGCCGAATAGAGGATCTATTAAATTTCGCAGGAGTCTAACAAAAAAGAGTCAATATGCATATGCAGGCTTCGCTGCTAGCCACCGCCGCACTGACTGCGGAGGTGGGTGCCCTGAAACAGGGCCTTGAGCGGACCAAGCAAGAGCTCGGCGTTGCCAAACGGCAGCTCGAGGAGAAAGAAGGTAAGAAATACCTTACAAAAAAGTGCCTATAAAAAGACGTGATTGCAAAAAATAACAGGATTGTGCTGCTTATTGTAGGGGCCACGACCGAGGTGGCAACCCTCAAGCAGGCGCTGTCAGAGGCTGAAAAGAAAACGGCCGCGGAGTGCACCGAGCGAGAGAAACTTGAGGCCCAGGTCGGCAAGGTGCAGCAGGAGGTTCAGGCTCTCATGAAGAAACATGAGAGTTTGGAGCTTTAGTCCAAGACGCAAGCGTCCGAGCTCGCGGTGGCCCTTGAGACTGCCAAGTCTGAATCCGGGGCTCTCCAGGGGCATTCGCAGATCTTCCCGCAGCTTATTCGACGCCGCCGCATTCTACTGAGCCGAAGAGGGCAGCTCGACAGAGAAGGTGTTCTGGTCTCAGTATGCTGAGGCCGGACACCCTATGCCCTTGAGCGACCAGCTGAAACAGCTGGTCGAGCTCCACAAGGCGGCCGAACAGGCCATGAAGGGCTTCATAGTTCGGTTGTGGCCCAGAGAAGCCCTGCCTGGGAGCTATTTCGGGCTGGTGCGGCGACTGGTGGAGGCCTATCCAAGGCTCGAGGTCATCAAGCGCTCCGTCTGCATGGAAGGTGCCCGTAGGGCCCTTACCCGTGCAAAGGTGCACTGGGGTAAGCTAGACGGTGAGAAGCTTGTGAGGGACGGGCCGCCCCCGGGGAAGAAGCATCGCAAGCCCAAGAACTACTATAAGGATGTTCTTGCCGGTGCCCGCCTTGTGGCAGATGAATGTACCAAGGATGTAATTTTTGAATGAACTCGCTCGTGTTTATCCTGTGCGCTGAAAACTTGTTCATATGTGCTAAGCAATGCTTATTGAATTTAAAATATTACTTTCTGTGCGGCCGTTTATCAAAAAATTGAGAAATGGCCAGTCGTCGGCTTCTGCCCCCATGCCACTAGTGCCGGGGTGTTCGGGATAAACCTGAGCACTCTTTTTCCCGTAGTTGGGTCCTTCGAGGGAGGCGCTCAGCACAACGAACCAGGCAATTGGACTATAATGCTTGAACACTCTCACTTAGCCATAGAACTCTATAATTTTAAATTTCGGCGAAGCCCCTAGTTCAGAAGACCGAGTTTGGGGCGCTATCCATGCCTTGGCCGGACAAAGCCGGCTCCTCGCTCGAAGTGGCATAAGTCTTTAGGGACTCGAAAAACCTCTCGAACAGCGACCGGTCTCACGCCTCATCATGACAGTCAGTTTTAGCTTTCTCCACTGAGGTGCTTAACCTAGCTCAACCGGGGCACAATCGCAGTGGTTCTCCTAGTGCTACCTTAGCCGATATAGCAGAACGTAAGGCACCAAAACATAGGAGCCGGGCAAACCCAACTATTGACCCAAATCATGATTCGGAGCCGATGCATATAGTGCTATAAGTTCGGGGTGCCGCACTTGTGAAAGTGTATGGACTTCTCATGCCATATTTATGGGTACTAAAGCCCCTGGCGTATTTTGCCGTACCATAGTGTACGGGTGCAACATGTCATAAACATATATGTGAAAAGAAGATAATGCAAAAAATAGACAGAGAGCTATGCATTGTTTATAGAGAGGCTATTTATCAAAGCCGAACGATACAAATAGTGTGGTAAGCAAAAGATATTGGACTATTTAGTATGTCCTGACCAGGGGCAGGCCGCGGAATTGTATTTAAAACAGGTATACCACTCGTAGCAGAGACCACCTGGGAGTTCCATAATGCAGCATGGCTTGTCTGCCTCCCTGGAGCTTGCATCGTTTGTGCGGCAGTCGAATTGCCGAACAGGTCACCGAAGTATGGAGTCCTGAAAGTAAGAAAAAATTAAAAAAAAGAATCCGGCAGCCCCTAGTATGTTTTAAGCCGTATTTTGGGCATGCCGTTATTGTGCCCCTTCCCCTGTGCCCATGGTATTTCAAGGGCGTAGTTATGTACGCGAGGTACTGGTTTCGCTATGTCGCGAGAGCTGGGGTTGGAGCTGTATTGCTACGCTTGTTCAAAGTGTGCCAGGCGGTCCTGCTGTGGGTTACTCCAGGCGCGCTCGGCAGTGTCTGGGTTTTTAATGGCCGAACTGGAGAATTGCCTAAGAAGGCTACTTTGTACTTCCGCTGTGAGAGCCGCCATGTGCTCCTCCATACGGAGGGAGCGTTTGGTGTTTCCGTTGACCGTGATTACTCCTCGAGGGCCTGGCATCTTGAGCTTGAGATATGCGTAGTGCGGCACCGCATTGAACTTTGCGAATGCGGTTCGTCCGAGCAGGGCGTGATAGCCACTGCGAAACGGGACTATATCGAAGATTAACTCTTCGCTTCAGAAATTGTCCGGGGATCCGAAGACCACGTCAAGTGTTACTGAGCCTGTACAGTTGGCTTCTACACCTGGTATAACGCCTTTAAAGGTCATTTTTGTGGGCTTAATCCGTGAGGGATCTATGCCCATTTTCCGCACTGTATCCTGATAAAGCAGGTTTAGGCTACTGCCGCCGTCCATGAGGACTCTTGTGAGATGAAATCCGTCGATGATTGGGTCGAGAACCAATGCAGCAAAGCCGCCATGACGGATGCTAGTGGGATGGTCCCTTAGATCAAAAGTGATCGGGCAGGAGGACCATGGGTTGAACTTTGGGGCGACTGGCTCCATCGCGTATACGTCCCGTAGCGCACGCTTCCGCTCCCGCTTGGGAATGTGGGTTGCGTATATCATGTTCCCCGTCTGCACTTGTGGGGGAAATCCCTTCTGTCCATTGTTGTTCGGCGGCTTGGGCTCCTCCCCGTCGTCGTTGTGCAGCCCCTTGTCTCTGTTTTCGGCCCTTAACTTGCCTTCCTGCTTGAACACCCAACAATCCCTGTTAGTGTGATTGGCTGGCCTTTCGGGGGTGCCATGTATCTGGCACAAGCGATCGAGTATTCGATCCAAACTGGACGGGCCCTGAGTATTCTTTTTGAATGACTTTTTCCGCTGACCGGATTTATAGCCTTTGAATCCGGCATTAACTGCCGTGTCCTCATTGCTGTCCCTGCTAACGCGGCATTTTTGCTTATTCTGACGTGTCCTGCCACTTTTGTCCTTGGTATCCGAATTACCAGGGTTCTTTGATAAGTTGTTACTACGAGCTAGCCAGCTGTATTCTCCCTCGCAAAAGCAGGTCATGAGTGTCGTGAGGGCTGCCATGGATTTCGGCTTTTCCTATCCCAAGTGCCGGGCAAGCCACTCGTCGCGGATGTTATGCTTGAAGGCCGCTAGGGCCTCTGCGTCCGGACAGTCGACTATCTGGTTTTTCTTTGTTAGGAACCGTGTCCAGAATTGTCTGGCCGATTCCTCTGGCTGCTGAATTATGTGGCTTAAGTCGTCGGCATCTGGTGGTCGCACGTAAGTGCCCTAGAAGTTGTCGAGGAATGCGGCTTCCAGGTCCTCCCAAGAACCGATTGAGTCTGCTGGCAAGCTGTTAAGCCAATGTCGGGCCGGTCCTTTAAGTTTGAGCGGGAGGTATTTGATGGCGTGTAGATCATCGCCGCGTGCCATGTGGATGTGAAGGAGATAATCCTCGATCCATAGCGCCGGATCTGTTGTCCCATCGTATGATTCGATGTTTACGGGTTTAAAACCCTCTGGGATTTTATGATCCATTACTTCATTCGTGAAGCATAGCGGGTGTGCGGCGCCTCTGTACTAGGCTATATCACAACGCAGCTCGGAAGAGCTATGTCTGTTGTGTTCGGCCCGGCCAGATTTTTTGTATCCGGGGTGAAGATCATCGTCACGTGTCGTAGGGCACCTGCGCGATCCGTAGATCGATCTTGTTTGTCCTGCCTTATCCTCCAGTACGTCTCGCAGGTCTGGCGCATTTTCCCGTGCCTTAGTTGAGCGGCATCGGGGCATGGCTTGGGTGGAGGGCCGAGAGGCCTCTCTGTCGCGGCCGCGAGGTGGCCGGTCTGCCATGTCATGCGCTGGTGATGTAGGTGCTTCCTCCTCTGATCGGGGTAGCGGCCTGCGCTTTGGGTAACTCTTGGAGGGGCGTTCGAGTTCATACTCTTCGGCCGCAAGGACTTCAGTCCATCTGTCAGCTAGCAAATCTTGGGCAGCTCTAAGCTGTTGCTGCTTTTTCTTGAGGCTGCTTGTCGTGGCTAAAAGCCTGCGTTTGAAACGCTCTTGTTCGGCGGGGTCTGATGGTATGACGAATTCGTCGTCATCGAGGCTTGCCTCATCTTCGAAGGGAGGCATATAGTTATCCTCGACCTCTCGGTCTGCCGCTCTCTCATGAGGGCTGGCTTCTCCATCTTCCTGTGCCGAATCTTGCTGAGGTGGGTGTTCTTCGGCGCTATCCGGGGTAGTATTATCTCCTGTGCCGGAATCACCGTTTCCGCTTTGGCGGGATTTAGAGCGGCGCCGCTGACGCCGGCGCTTTGGCTGTTTCTTGGGGGTGTCATCCCCCACTGTTCCATCGCCATCTCCATCTTTTGGAGTATCCACCATATATATGTCATATGACGAGGTGGCCTTCTAGCGCCCTACAGGTGCTGGTTCCTGTTCGTCTCCTACATCGTCGTCCATACCGTCGATGTCTTCGGAGCCGAAGTCAAGCATGTCGGTTAAATCGTCGACAGTGGCTACAAAGTGGGTGGTGGGTGGGCTTTGAATTTCTTCGTCGTCTGTATCCCATCCTCGCTGACCGTAATCCGGCCAGGGCTCTCCTGATAAAGAGAGAGACTTAAGAGAATTCAGGATGACGCCAAAGGGCGAGTGCTGAAAGATGTCTGCGGCGGTGAACTCCATTATCGGTGCCCAATCAGATTCGATTGGTAGGGGCGCAGGGGGTTCGGAGTTCGGGGAGGAGTCTGGATCCTCGGAGTCACGGGTCATGCAGAGTGCGGGGCTAGCGTTCGGCTCGATCGCCTTTGAGATCGCAGCCCCCGAGGTGACGTCCAACCGCTCGTCCTCGATTGGCGCAATAGGCTCCGACTTAGGGGTCGGAACCAATGTGTGTGCGGCCTCCAGGGCACTGTCCGGAGGCAGATCAGCTAGATCATGCCCCTCGAGATAGTGCGGCGCGCTTGGCTGTGGCTCAAACCCGTCGAAGATCAAGTCTCCGCGGATGTTAGCCGTGTAGTTTAAGCTTCCAAACTTGACTTGATGGCCAGGGGCGTAGCTTTCGACCTGCTCCAGGTGGCCAAGCGAATTGGCCCGCAGAGCGAAGCCGCCGAAGACGAAGATCTGTCCGGGGAGAAAAGTATCACCCTGGACCGCATCGTTGTTGATGATCAAAGGAGCCATCGGGCCTAAAGGCGATGACACAGAGGAACCCTCAATGAAAGCACCAATGTCAGTGTCAAAACCGGCGGATCTCGGGTAGGGGGTCCCGAACTGTGCGTCTAGGCCGGATGGTAATAGGAGGCAGGGAACACGATGTTTTAGCCAGGTTCGGGCCCTCTCGATGGAGGTAAAACCCTACGTCCTGCTTGATTAATATTGATGATATGGGTAGTACAAGAGTAGATCTACCACGAGATCAAGGAGGCTAAAACCCTAGAAGCTAGCCTATGGTATGATTGTTGTATATGGAGTTTATTGCCTACGGACTACAACCCTCCGGTTTATATAGACACCGGATAGGGTTAGGGTTACATAAAGTCGGTTACAATGGTAGGAGATCTTGAATATCCGCATCGCCAAGCTTGCCTTCCACGCCAAGGAAAGTCCCATCCGGACACGGGACGTAGTCTTCAATCTTGTATCTTCATAGTCCTGGAGTCCGGCTGAAAGTATAGTCCGGCTACCCGAACACCCCCTAATCCAGGACTCCCTCAAGGACTGTTACAGCCTATGCCGATACCCGAATAGAAGTGGAATAAACTGGACATGGACTTTATCACTGGATTGCCCAGGACCAAAGCAGGATATGATTCCATATGGGTATTAGTTGATCGCTTGACCAAAGTAGCTCACTTCATCCCAGTGAAAACCACCTATACAAGTGCAAAGTTGGACAAGATATATATGTCCAGGATAGTATGTCTGCATGGAGTTCCGAGGACCATCGTACCAGATCGAGGAACACAGTTTACCTCAAAGTTTTGGCACCAGTTGCACCAGACTTTGGGAACGAGATGGAGTTTAATACAGCATTTCACCCGCAGACGGATGGACAAACAGAGAGAGTCAACCAAATTTTGGAGGACATGTTGAGACCTGTGCGCTAGATTATGGACCTAGTTGGGATGACAATTTGCCATACGCAGAGTTATCATACAACAATAGCTATCAAGCTAATTTGAAGATGGCACCGTTTGAAGCCCTGCATGGACGAAGGTGCAGAACACAGTTGATGTGGGACAAGGTAGGAGACCAACAGTTGTTTGGACCAGACTTGATCAAAGAGTCTGAGGAGAAGGTTAAATTGATTTGTGACAGACTGAAGATTGCTCAGTCCAGACAGAAGAGTTATGCTGACTCAAATCGCAAGGAGGTAACCTATGAAATTGGGGACCGAGCATATCTGCCAGTATCACCCTTGCGAGGAGTGAAACGTTTTGGAGTTAAGGGAAAGTTAGCCCCGAGATTTGTAGGAATGTATCGTATTTTGGAACGAATGGGAGAAGTTGCCTACAAGTTGGAGTTACCCGAGGGATTGTCAGGAGTTCATGATGTGTTTCACGTTTCACAGCTGAAGAAGTGTCATGCTAAGATGGTAGATATACCGCTAAGAGATACAGTACCCCTGGAGGCGATTCAGTTGGACAGTGATTTAACCTATGAGGAGAAACCAGTTAAGATTCTTGAGTTTGCCAGCAGAGTCACCCGCAATAAGGTTATCAAGTTTTGTAAAGTTCAGTGGAGCCACCATACCGAGGATGAAGCCACATGGGAATGAGAGGATGATCTTCGCAAAGACCAACCACACCTATTTTCTAGCCAACCCGAATCTCGAGGGCGAGATTCATCTTAAGGGGGGTAGGTTTGTAACATCCCAAATTTTCAAATTTGGAATGTTATACATAGTCATCCATGCATATCATACTTTATTCACTTTTCGTCTCGCGATCCTCAAAAATCCTAATCAACTCAAGGACCCTCGGAGAGAGTTGGGGATTTCCCGGTTTTCAAATTTGATTTTATCAAATTTTGAAACGAGGATTTTTGATTTTAATTATTTTCTCTCCAAAAATATTTCATACTAAAATATATGAGAGGAGATAATATGACTTCTCCAAGATAGTTGAAATATTGGAGGAAATATATTAAAATCAAATGTTTGTTTTATTTGGATTTTATTGCAATTTTGTTTGCATTAGAAAAATTGCACGTTTTTCAAAATTGCATTTTAGGGCCAAGAAAATGTTCATCTCGTTCTAAATATTTTATTTAGACGGTGAAAATTTATTTTGGCATTTTTAGATTTTTATTTATTTTTCTAGGATTTTATTTCGATCGGCGAAATTATTTTAAAAAAAAGTTTCACGTCCGACTCGGCCTAAGGCCCAGCCGAGACAGGCCGGCCGAGCCGCCACCGCCTCCCGCGCACGCGCCGCCGCCGCCGACCCGGACTCCAAGTCCGAGCCGGACTCCCCGCCGCCGCCGCTGCCTTGCCCCCTCCCCCAAGAAGCCGCCCCCCTCCCCTTTAAATACCGCCCAACTGGAGCCCAAGTCGTCACCGCACGCAGCCCCTCGTCCCGCCTCCTGCAGCTGCCCGCCTCGCCGCCTGCAACCGCCGCCAGGAGCCGCCGCCGCCTCCCGCCGCCGCTTGCAGCCGCCGCCCTGCCACCCCACGCCGCACCGGAGCCCTGCCGGAGCCGAGCCGAGGTAGCCGCCACACCGCCCCGGTTTTCTAAAGAAAAACCGTTCGGTTTTTTTAGAAACCCTAGATTCGTTTTTTTGGTTTCGCCGGTTTTTTTCGGTTCTTCTAGTTAGCGGACGTTCGTCCGAACGTTCGTTTTAACAAACGGTTCTTCGCCCATTAGATACAGCTAATGAACGCTTGTTCATTAGTCTGTTCGTCAGTTTTCTTTTATCAGATTTATTCCGCAATTTTCTCTGATCGTGATTTCTGATCCGATCTTAGTTTCTGTTTATCTTTTCACTCGTTAGGCGGAATCAGGCGCTTATAGCGCCTAGAGTTTCGTCTCGAAACCCTCTTTCCGTTTAACCAACTCAAACAAGTTTTTGCTACTGTAAAATTTGACCTAGTTTCAGATTAGTAAACGAAGCTTATTTCTTTCGCCATTTGAGTTTCATTCCTCCGTTTGATTTGATTCTTTTTGCGAACGAGAATTCTTAATTTGAATTTTCTGGTCAACCTCTTTTATTTGAGTTTTGCTTGTGCATCGTTGCTTGTTACTTATGTATGCTATTGTTTGCTTGCGATAGAACACCCGAAGTGCGAAGCATGCTACTACGAGTCCCTAGGTTTCGCAGCTCGTCAGCAAGGCAAGTAACACTTTGATCATACCCCTTTATCACCCAGTTTTTATGCATTAGTTCCAATCCTCAACCATTGCATGATTAGGATGTCATTAACTTGTGGGTTGGGAAGTAGTTGATGAGGTAGAACCTATTGCCCTGTTACATTCAAACCCTTGGGAGTTACTCTACGCGTTGCTTATATACTATGCTATGCTATGCTCGTAGACATGGTTTGGGTTTGAGTGAAATACATGACAGATGTGAGCTTGTTAATTAATGGTTCAACTTAAGGTGGCAACTTAATCAAACAACTAGGTGGATTGAGGCATCTGGAGTACCCAGTGTTGCCTGTATTTTTGGAAATCCCGGAGTACCCGTGTGATCTTCCTATGGACCGCCACCCAAGCTCAAAGGGAACTGAGATGATTCATGCTAGAAACTTCTGTGTGCAGCCACAAGCTATTATGGGCTCTAGCATAGTTGAGTAAGTTACATGAAGCTCTTGAAGAGGCAGATCAGCAGGTAGTGGGATGTAGGTTTGGTATGGTCTGTCCGGAGTAGAGAGTTAATGTTTCTGAAAGACTGTGTCTCGGTCATCCGTTTCTCAAACACCCTGTAGTGCGAGAATACCAATGGAGGCGATCGAGTCTTGTGGGGAAAAGTGTGCAAACCTCTATAGAGTGTACAATCTAATCATGGTTAGCCGTGTCCCCGGTTATGGACAATTCTTGAGTATCTAGTACTTGGGTTATCAAAAGTATCTCATCATGTTTAACTAATATTGTTGGGTTGTTAATCACTTTAATTGGGATTGAGTTGGAGGAACCTTCTCAATGATGTTTCAACTACCATGATAGTTAAATTAAAATCTATTCCTTTGTTGTAGGGAAAAATTGGCTTTTCACAAAACTGTAACCATAGAGCTTTCCACCAGCCAAATATGCATGTAGTGATAGCATTATTCTGTTCTTGCTCTACTGTGTTACTTTGCCAGCATATTCCATGTGCTGACCCGTTTTCGGGCTGCAACGTATTATGTTGCAAACTTTTCAGACGAGGAGTAAGGTTCGTTAGGTCATTGTCGTGCAGCTCACCTATGCCGTTGGAGTTGATGGACTCACTTTATCTAACAAGCCTTCCGCTGTTATCGTATTAGATGGCCTTAAGCCATATTATTGTAATAAACTCTCTCTTGAGACGTTCGATGTAATAAGTGTGTGATTGCTACTCTATTATAAATCCTTCGAGTACTGTGTGTGTCAGCATTACCGATCCAGGGATGACACTGAAACACAGAGACTTGACCATCTGAGGTCGGGTCGCTACAAGGCCACAGAGTCTGCGGTGTTAGAGCTACACACAGACTCGACGCCCTGCAATATCTGCGCCAATGGAACTCCGGACTCATCTCCGGCTATAAGTTCCGGACCATGTACGCTTGCGGACACTGAGCTAGATCGGTTATCGATCTTCGAATTCAGCGCCGCAGATGTTTTTCAGCACTCACCTTTGGGCGATGTGCTAAACTCTTCAAAGAACCTGTCATTCACGGGAGACTCGCAGCCGAACTATGTCCGGCTCGAACTAGGGGGCGACGACGGAGAATTTCGCTTCCCACCCGCCACCCACTTCATAGCCACTGTCGAGGACTTAACCGACATGCCCACTCCTGGCTTCGCAGACATTGACGGTATAGACGACGATGCCGATAAGGAGCAAGGCCAAGACCCACCAGTCATCAGGCTCGAGATAGACACCCCTTCACATGACGTGTACATGATCGATACACTTAAAAAGCCTCGCGGCGAAGACAAGGGAGATCCAGTTAAAACTCCTAAGTCATAGTCTAAGTTTCGGCGCCCCAAACGCCGCCCCAAGTCACGCCGCAGCAATAATGGCACTGGAGAAAACAGTACTCCGGATGGCGCCGAAGCAATGAAGACCCTGTGGGAGAAACATCCGAGCAGGGGGAACAGGAAAATGAGCAAGCCAGCCCCGACGAATAGGCCCTGCCAAGTGATGGTGCGGAGGACGACAACTACCTTCCGCTCTTCGAAGATGAGGTAAGCCTCGGTGACGAAGACTTCATCGTACCCGAAGAGCCCCTCGAACAAGAGCGCTTCAAGCGCAGGCTGATAGCTATGGCAAGGAGCCTAAAAAGAAGCAGCAGCAGCTTCAAGATGACCAAGACCTACTCAACGATAGATGGACCGAAGTCTTGGTCGCCAAAGAATACGGCCTTAGTAGCCTAGCCAAAGGCTACCCAAAGCACAGATTGCTATACCAGTCCGATGAAGGGGCATTGGAGCCCATACCATCGTCACACAATGCAGCAGGTCGCCGGCAACCCTGTCCGTATAAAGAGGCAACTCAAGCCGAACACCAGACCAACCCACCTCACCGTAAAGGCAGGAACAACACAGGTCATGATTACCCAGACGACCTGCAGAGAGACTTTGACAACAGAGAAGGACACGCAAGACCGATCTATGGATCGCGAAAGCATGCTTCGACACGCGACGACGGCTACCTATTCGGACGTGTCAAACCTTGCCACGCCCAAGCCGAGAACCGCAAAGGTACTCCTTCGGAGTTACGTCGCAGTGTGGCCCAACATAGAGGCGTCGCACACCCGCTTTGCTTCACTAATGAAGTAATGGATCATGAATTCCCCGAGGGATTCAAACCCATCAATATTGAATCATATGACGGGGCAACCGATCCCCCGGCGTGGATAGAATATTTCATCCTCCACATCCATATGGCCCATGGGGAAGACCTTCACACCATTAAATACCTCCCACTATAACTAAAAGGGCCAGCTCGGTACTGGTTAAACAGCCTGCCTGAAAATTCCATAGGGAGCTCGGAGGACTTGGAAGAGGCCCTCCTCGATAACTTCCGAGGAACATATATCAGACCACCGGATGCCGATGACCTAAGTCAAATTGTCCAACAGCCTGGAGAATCAGCCAGGGAGCTGTGGACTCGGTTCTTAGTCAAAAAGAACCAAATCATCGACTGTCCGGATGCAGAAGCCCTTGCGGCTTTCAAACATGGCGTCCGGGACGAATGGCTTGCACGCCACCTTGGCGAAGAAGGACCTAAATCCATGA
Organism: Triticum monococcum; assembly: GCA_034509565.1. Classification (NCBI taxonomy): domain Eukaryota; kingdom Viridiplantae; phylum Streptophyta; class Magnoliopsida; order Poales; family Poaceae; genus Triticum; species Triticum monococcum. Next base: position 150,407,616 of record CM067843.1, on the reverse strand, counting down.
CAGCCCTCACTGCTCTAACGGCCCGCTTTTGCATGGGAGAAGACAGCTGGCTCGCTCGTAGAAGCAATAGAGCCAGCAACCAGGGCATCTCCGAAATCCGAGACGGCAATGGCAAGCCATGAGGAAGCAAAAACAACAGTCGCAATGATAATGAAAGATCAGGCGACACGACGGTCAACGCCGGATTCAGCAACCCCAAGCCCGGTCAGCGGAAGAAGCCATTCAAGGTGAATCGAGATGAACCATCCAACCTAGACAGGGATGACGGAAAGGTTCACCAATGAAACACCAGGGGTCAGAAGCAACACCAGGGGCCTAGAACGGAAATAGCAACCTGGCTTCCGCCGCCCACTCCACACACCTACAAAATTTGAACGAGGCATACATCATTACGCACTCAAGATACCATGGGCATTGGCGGAAGCACAATAAGGACAAGCCTGCAAGCACTCTAGTAACTTTCTTTTATTACTTATTTTTTATTTTTCTTCCTTCGCTATCCTTTAAAAACAGGTGACGAACAGGATAAACATCTGAAACTGGCTCTATCGGAGTCCGGTTCCGTACACTCACCCAAGGGGCTACTTCCATCAAGGATTCCCCCAACTGAGGACTGGCGGCGCAGACGTGCGATAGGAGGTCCAAAATAACTTTTTGTAGACTGCACTCCCTATTTCTTGAGCCTGTACTATGCATGTTCCTCCGCCTCCAACCCCGAGCATGTCAAATAGCCGGGCGGATGGCATATATATCATAAGTAATCATTAGCATATCACTCAGTTACCAGTAAACAATATCCGAACTAATTATCCGTATTGTTTTCCTGACAAATACGGCTCATACGGTTATTTCACAGAAATACCTTGGCATAACCTGCCAGGGGCTCGGTGTGGAAACAAATGAGTTGCCAGTAAAAGTCTGAATAGCTCTATAGCATACTTCGGCGTCGCAAGTTTGGCCTTATATGCATCAGCTCCGAATCATTGTCTTGGGTCAATAGTTGGGTTGCCCGGCTCCTGTGCTTGCTACCCTATGTTCCGCTCTATTGGCTAGGGTAGTCAAGGGAGAACTACTATGATTGTGCCCTGGTCTAAACTGGACGAGCACCTCAGTAGAGAAAGCCGAAAACTGACTGTCATGATGCGGCGTGAACTGGTCAACCACTTGACGACTTATTGGAATCTTTAGCGATTCTCCGTGTCACATGAGGGATCTTTTTCAGATCGAATATGTAAGGCACCATATGCCGCATACATACCAGGGGCTATGTCGTAGCCCCACCATAAAACTCCTATGGCTAAATGAAAGTGTTAACGCCTTGTAGTCCAATTGCCTGGTTCACCGAATTATCACCTCCTTCATGGACCAAGACGTTGGATAAAGAGTGATTAAATGCTTTTCCGAACACCCCCGTACTTCCTACGAGGGGGCTGAAGCCGACGACTGGAAAACTTTCAGATTATATCAAAACGGCCGCACAGGAGGAATTCAAGCTTTCAGGCAAAACATAAATAGATTAACTATAAAACTGTCTTTTACAATTTTCATACACCTCCCTCGAACATTATGTCTTTTGAGCACTGACCCTATAAAGCGGGCGGCCTCTAGGACGTCTTAAAAATAATGCTCCGGTTCCGGACGGTCCTTGCCGTTGGGTGGACCCTTCGTCACAACATCGATGGCCTTCATCTTCCCCTAGAATGTCTTGACTCTGGCAAAAGCCATCCGTGCACCCTCAATGCACGTTGACCGCTTCACAGCGTCGATACATGGCACCGCGTCAACAAGCCTTTGCACCAAACCGAAATAGCTTTTCGAAACAAGCTCGGTTGGCCACAACCGGATTACGACGTCCTTCATGGCAGCGCCGGATATCCTATGAAGTTTGGCCCATTGGGACATCTGTTCATTGGGCAACAAAGGGCGCTTTGATGTGCCAAACTGCGACCAAAAAAGCTTCTCCATTGCATATCCATCTCGCGCTTGGTAATACTGCGACGCATCGGCAGAACTCTTCGACAAGTCCAAGAACTCATCCGAAGAACTCCATACTTGGTTAAGCTGGGCATAGTTCGGATCACCGAACTTAGTTTGCAGCAGAAAGGGCTTTCCTGCCGCAATCTCCCTCGCCTGTCGAACCTCCTCACGGGCTGCTCTGCATTCCGACCGTGCTTCTCTCGCCTCTTGTAAGGCCTTGTCCAGATCAGCCATTAAGGCTTTACTCTCCTTCTCCAGAAATCTGCAGCGGTCAGTAGCATTCTCCAGTTCGAGCATCATCGTGGATATCTTCTCCTCATCTTGGCGCCGTGCAGCTTGTTCGGCTTTTAATTCAGCCGATGCCTTTTAGGCAGCAGCATTGCTACGCCAGGCCTGCTCCTTGGCCCGGGCCAGCTCTGCTTGAAGAAATTCAACGGCGGCAGCACCATCTGCAGCCAAATCTCAGCATCATGCTTATACCACAAAAATGTATGAGGATTGTCCCGAATACATACCTTGCGACTCGTCCAGGCGCATATTGATTAAAGCAAGATCATCCCCTGCCACATCAAGCTTCCGCTGCAAATGGACAATCTCCATAGTCCGGGAAGTGGCCAAGGGGGAAGTAGCCTGTGTCCAAAGTTCATCAGGTTAGTCCTCAAACGATCCTTTTCGATCCTCCGTTTGCTTCCTAGTGGAAACCAACCCGAGTATCAGGGGCTACTACCTATACACAGGCGCATCTTTGCAAATGAAACATAGCTGAAAACATTATGTCACAAACCTCGAAGCCCTTTAGTAGGCTCATAAAGGCTTCATTTAATCCGCTCTTCGCGGACGAAATCTTCTCAATCACTGTACCCATCAAGGTACGTTGCTCCCCCGAGACAGATGCTTTCCGCAACATGTCCCGCAATATATCCAGAGTCTTCGGGTTTCCGGAGGCTGCTCCAGGAGCACAATCATCCTTTGAAGGAATATGTTCACCCATCTCCAGAATCACTGTCGGCTGCAAACCAGTCAGTCTAGGGCCTTTGCTATCACCGGCCCTGGAATCCCGGATGGTCGAAGCTCCACCATCGGGTACTGTCTCTTCTGTCCCCTGCGTAACTTGTTGGTCAAAAGGGACCCTCCACGATGACACTCCAGAGTCATCCGCCTTGTTGGGCGAGGAGGTTGGAGGAGGCGTCTCGCTCTCCATCATCTCTGGGAGGACACTCCCCGAAGAAGAGGATCGCCCAGAAAAACTCTGTGTCGACCTGTAGAAATACATGAATGCGTTACGTATATCTTCGGTAACAGCAACAGAGCGGGACGTTATCAAAGTGCTCTGGATTCTCTTATGGTTTGGCCAAGGGCTTGTCCCCTTGTTGGAGTTGTTTAACGGTGTCGCTTTCCAAACCCAGGCCGCTCGACGGTGGCATCTTGCCCTTCTTGGGAGATCGCCCCTCCCAATCTTCGGAGGTGGCCCTTTTCCTCCTGTTTGGAGAAGGGATACTGGGTCCTTTTCCGCCTCCATCTTCAAGCGAGGAAAGGTCGATTTCTCCAGACTCAGTGTCTAACTTACCCCTGGAACCAAGGTCATCTTGGGTCTTCTCGCCCTCCCCTGCTGGTGCCTGGTATGGCACCGAGGCCAGCTGTAACGCCCTCGATGCGGCTATATCTCCCACGTGTCGAAGCACGACTTAGAGGCATAACCACATTGAAAGCAATGTCGCAAGTGAGGTAATCTTCACACAACCCATGTAATACATAAGGGACAGAGATACATAGTTGGCTTACAATCGCCACTTCACACAATTACATGAATAAAGCATTACAACATCCAAATACAATCAAGGTCCGACTACGGAACCAAAATAAAAGAAGACTACCCCAAATGCTACACAGATCCCCGATCGACCCCAACTGGGCTCCACTACTGATCAACTAGAACGAAACAACACAAAGGACAAGATCTTCATCGAGCTCCTCCTGAGCTTGGTTGCGTCATCTGCACGGGCTCATCGGCACCTGCAAGTTGGTTTTGAAGTATCTGTGAGTCACGGGGACTCCGCAATCTCACACCCTTGCGATCAAGACTATTTAAGCTTATAGGAAGGGTAAAAGGTATGAGGTGGAGCTGCAGCAAGCGACTAGCATACATGGTGGCTAACATACGCAAATGAGAGCGAGAAGAGAAGGCAAAGCACAGTCGATAAAAGTATGATCAAGAAGTGATCCTATAGCAACCTACGTCAAGCATAACTCCAACACCGTGTTCACTTCCCGGACTCCGCCGGAAAGAGACCATCACGGTAACACACGCGGTTGATGTATTTTAATTAAGATCAACTTCAGGTTTTCTACAACCGGACGTTAACAAATTCCCATCTACCCATAACCGCGGGCACGGCTTTTGAAAGTTCAAATCCCTGCAGGGGTGTCCCAACTTAGCCCATGACAAGCTCTCACGGTCAACGAAGGATATACCTTCTCCCGAGACATTCCGATCAGACTCGGTATCCCGGTTCTACAAGACAACTTCGACAAGTTAAAACAAATCCAGCAACACCGCCCGAATGTGCCGACAAATCCTGATAGGAGCTGCACATATCTCGTTCTCAGGGCACACTCAGATGAGCGCTCCATACAACTAAAACCAAACCTCGAGTTTCCCCGAGGTGGCGCTGCACAGGACTCTAGTTTGGACCAACACTCAGAGGAGCACTGGCCCCGGGGGGTTAAAATAATGATGACCCTTGAGTCTGCAGAACCCAAGGGAAAGAAAAGCTAGGTGGCGAATGGTAAAACCAATGTTGGGCATTGCTGGAGGAGTTTTATTCAAGGCGATTTGTCAAGGGGTTCCCATAATAGCCCAACCGCGTAAGGAACGCAAAATCCGGGAACATAACACCGATATGACGGAAACTAGGGCGGCAAGAGTGGAACAAAACATTAGGCATAAGGCCGAGCCTTCCACCCTTTACAAAGTATATAGATGCATTAATTAAATAAGATATATTGTGATATCCCAACAAGGAACAACATCTCCATGTTCCAACAAGGAACAAACTTCAATCTTCACCTGCAACTAACAACGCTATAAGAGGGGCTAAGCAAAGCGGTAACATAGCCAAACAACGGTTTGCTAGGACAAGGTGGGTTAGAGGCTTGGTTCAACAATGTAGGAGGCATGATAAGCAACTGGTAGGTATCGCAGCATAGGCATAGCAAAAGAGCGAGCAACTAAGCAAGCAAAGATAGAAGTGATTTCGAGGGTATGGTCATCTTGCCTGAAATCCCGCAAGGAAGAAGAACGAGTCCATGAGGAAGACAAACGGACGTAGTCGAACGAGTCCTCACAAACGCGACGTTATCGTAACTAACCCGAAGAAGCAAACACCGGAAAGAAGCACACAACATAGTAAACATCCACCACATAAACATGGCATGATGCACAATCAAGTATGATGCATGTCCGGTTTAAAGAAGCATGGCATGGCAAAGTGCACAAACAATCTTACAAATTAAGTGGAGCACAATATGCAACGGAGTTGCATATTGAAGAAAACACCACATGACTTATTTAGTTCTCTTTCGTTTAGGTACCCAACAAGATTAAATGTTGTTAGCATGGCAAGAGGTGAAGCAAATGAAAACTACCTATCTAGTCAAGTTTAAATGAGGTCGGAAACAACAAACAACACTTCCGGAAAATCCCCATATGCATTTATTAGGTTTGGTACTGTTCTGCCCTAAACACAATTTTAGAGTTGTTAAACATGCAAAGTGATGCCACCATGTTAAACTAGACATTTTTCTACCCCATTTACATATAAAGTTTATTAAATTCAGAGTGGATTAGATCATTTTAACATAACATAGGAGCAAATTTAAACAAACGGCATTGTAAACATTTTAACATGGCAAGAAAATGGCATATTATTAATCTACACATAATTTTAAACAAAGTGGGTGGATCTGGATCCCAAGGAAGATAGTGGCGGCGGCTGGGAGGATCCCTAGAAATTAGGTGGGTTGTCTAGATATATATAGTAGGTAGGTGAAAGGAGAGGGATTTAGATCAACGAATCGAAATCCGACGGACAAGAATAAATATGCTAAAGAGTCCAATAATAAAACGATGATATTTTGTAGATGTTTGGGGATGATCCAGACTCGTTGGTAACGACGGCCCGGGTCAGGTCCGGGACAACTTTCGGACGCTCACGTGAGGTGTTCGATGCACTGTGCAGAGAGGGTTTCGGACCGTGCGGTCGCATCGGACAACTCCGGAAGCGAAGAGGGGAAGGAGGATGGACTAGGTGGGCTGTGGCGAGACTGCGAGGGGGAGAAGAGAGAGAGAGAGCGAGGGCCCGGCATCTGTTTCCGGAGACCGAAAACGTCCGACGTTAGACCGGCTATAATTCCGCTATAGTTATCAGTTGGGGCGTCAAATGAACTCCGAATGCGATGAAATTTGACAGGAAGTCTATCTACACTATAATAAGACCGCACGCCAAATTTCAACCCAATCCGAGAACATTTTTCTGGCCACTTCTAAAATACTATTTGGATGTGCCGCGGGCGCGTGCAAGTGTGTCTGGGCTGAGAACAGACAACAGAGAGAACTCGGAGAACCCGGACGGATGCAAGTTTTAAAACATGATGATTCAATGCACATGATGACATGATAAGATGCAACACGCAAGCAAATGACATGGCAACGACGGTGAATAACTGGACGACAACTGGCACATCGGTCTCGGGGTGCTACAACACTCCACCACTACGAGAGGATCTCGTCCCGAGATCTAGAATGGCACCGGAGGGAAAACGGAAAAGAAAGAGAAGAGGTAAAACTAAGTTGCTCCTTTGGCAAATGAGTGAAACCACGAACCTTGAGAGGCTAAGCCATCTCGAGAAAAGAATACAACGGGGATGAACGAAGTTGAAAACACTCCGTTAGAAGAGAGGGGCAAGGAAGAGCAACTTCGAGCAGCACTCCGGTTGAGAAGTTATGCAAGACTTGATACAGTGAAAATAACTTGAGGAGAGGACACGACACTCCGGTTAAACAAGATAGAGAAGGAATAAGACTGATATAATTTGGACATCACTTCGACTATAAATGGAAAAAATTGAACATGATCTTGACAAACCGAGATGAGGAGTGAAAAGAGCAACATCACTAGACCTCCGGGAGAAAGAGCTTGAAAAGGCATCTTTAGGAGAAGGGTTGAAAGGAGTTGTTGGAAAACCAGCAACGGAAAGGATAAGCTTGATATGGACTTATGGAATACATCTCAAATTATGAGGTGACAACTTGCCACTCACGGGAAAAGAATTGGATTGATATGAACAAGGAGACGAGAAAGCTATTTCACCGAGAGGATAGATGCAGAACTTGGATCATATATTATCACCATTAATAGCATTAATCCTTAGGGAAAGCTTTAGGTGAAACATGACACCAGACAACTCCAACGAAGAGGTTGGTGGATTTGAAATACCTCATTCTTAACAACATGTGAATCATGAAACATGAACTCAAATTATCAAGAATGACATAATACCAGATCTAGTGATACGGTTGAAAGAATTGCGCTCCGGATAGCAAGATGAAGAAAACTTGAGCTCCTCGGAAAAGAATCTTGAAGAATGCTTCGAGAAGGAAATAAATCCTTGATGAACCATCATGTATAGCCTCCATGAAGAAACTCCGGTAACAAAAGAATAATCACACGAAGGAAAGAGAAGTTGAAAACACAAGGTGAATCCTTGTACCGATTTAGATGAATCTCCGTGGTGAACTAATTGAAAAAGGTTGGGACTCCGAGAAAAAGAGGAGATGAAACAATTGAAAACCGAGAGCTTGATGAGCCTCCGAAATAAGGAATTGAATTTACACGATGAAACAAGAATAAGAATTATATTATGCTTATCCTTCACCAATTTAAATTGATGACAAGCAATGGATCGCATACGACTTATTCTCGTAGACAGGGTTTAGATAGATATAGCGCAAACTTGGAAAGGTCTTCCATGAACCACCGATCGGGTTGAAACAATGAATAGATTGATATGATGAACGAAGGAAGACAAAATCTTGGAATAACCACCGTAAGAATTGAGAATGAACGAAAATACATGAGAGAGTTTAGATACAAGAGAACAAAGAGATCATGAACTAATTAGAGAATATACTTGAATGATGCACTAGTTAGATTTGGAGAATGAGAGCTGAAAGCTGGAATGAATAATCCTGAATTGATGGCCTTCAGATAAACAAACTGAAAAGACTCATGAATTACTATGGATGGGTGAAAAGAATTCTCATAATCAAACCAATTATGAGGGGATGGCAACAAGCTAGAATCACGAATCTTGAAGAGAATGGAGCAGGATTGAGAGAAAATCTTCTTCGGTCTTCAAATTTTGAATTACGACGAGAAATACCACCATGAATTGTTTAGACACTCCGGAAGAATCAAAACAAAGAGGTTGAGCCAATGATGAAAAGAATTCGACAGGTCTTGGGGAAAAACATAAGACTGATGATAATTCATTCTTACGTCAAACTTCGAAAAGAATTTTAAGGATATCTCCGGGAGAATTAGAAGAGTCGGGTAAGGTCCTGGGAAAAGACCTGTGGGTTAGGGCCCACTCAAAAGAAACACCATTGAAAAGATTACTTGAAAAGGAGAAAGCACCGGTTGAATTAGATGACTTGAATGAGATAACATCCTCGAAAGAGCTTGAACGAATATAGAGTGGAAAACACGAATCTTCGAGATATCTTCAGCACTCCGGAACAATTGAATGGCAAGCGGGGAAGATTAAGAGGTGCACTAGCATAAGTAAGCATTGAAACGAGGAAAAGATATGATCAACAAATCTTGACTTGAAACCACCGGAGAAGAAAAGGAATGAGGAATGACGAACTTGAAGCTCCGTTAGAATCTTCATGAGAATCACCGGATAGGAATATTGAAAGAAAAGAATGAAGAGACTTCACATGAATAAAAGGATACTTGATTAAGACATCTGAGTCCTTGAAGAAAAAGGGTGGGTGGGCGGGAAAACAAAGGCAACTTGGGGACGGATGAAACAAACACTGATGAAGCTATGTACCTAGGGTAGGGGCACGGACCCGTCCTAAAGAGCCCTACCCGAGGACATCCCTGGAAGGAGTCACCTTTCAATCGACTTGAAGGTATCCCACTCGACGGGTTCAAGACACTCGACCAAAGAAACTATCACTCGACCATGAAGCCAACCACTCGACTGCCAGAAGACCTAAAGTCACTCCGCAGGCAAACGGTCGGCTATTAAGTAGTCTTTATGGTCATTATAACACTTTATTAGGGGCGTTACCAGTAACGCCCAACCTTAAATGTACCTAAAACCCTGCATTACTGAGGGCAGGAGGGGGCCGGCGAACTCCATATAAGCCACCCCCCTCCTCAGTGTGAAGGGTTCGCACCCCTGTTATCTACACACACATAATCCAATCGACCGCCTCCGGGCACCGAGACGTAGGGCTGTTACTTCCTTCGAGAAGGGCCTGAACTCGTAAACATTGTGTGCTTACAACTTCCCAATAGCTAAGATCTAGCCTCTCCATACACACCCCCCTACATTACTGTCAGACTTAGAACCACGATAGTTGGCGCCCACCGTGGGGCAGGAGTCCTAGCGCCTAATTGGAGAAGTTGCGATTTTTCCGATCCATTTGATCATGGTTTCCTGCGGAGTTTTGGTAGAGGGCCGCGAGATCCGTCTCGGCGCGCTCACCTTCATCATCGACGACTCCGCCTGGCTCCAGGAGGCGCCACTCGACATCGACGCGCTCCCCGTCCGTGGTGCGACGCACTTCCGCGCGTGCATTCGTGGCGTCCTCCTACGGCAGTCGTCGCCCCAATATCGGTCGGCCCCCATGTCGTCTCCCCGCCCCGTCTCCCACCAGCGCAAGCGCTCAGGTCGGTCGAGACTCCAGCGGTGGGTGAGGCACGCCGTGGCCCGCCAGTCGGCGGCCCCACAAGTCGCGGCAATCGAGCCCGACGAATCCCTCTGCGGCCTGTTCGACCTGTCGACTGGCTCCACGGAGACCGCATCCGAGTGCGATAGCAGTGACCCTTTGGCTGAGGTTCTGGCGGTCGAGGGGACACATAGTCCTCCCAGATTCCCTCGCGCTGATGGAGGCGCGAGTGGAGGCGACCCGTCGCATCCCCACGATGAGTACCTCCCCGAACCTCTCACGTCATTGCAGCGAGAGGAGCTTCGCCGCCGGAACATGGACGCGCTCCACACTCCTATTGTTGGAGAAACCACCGAGGCCCGGGCCTTGGAGGACGCGCGCTTGGCTAACCTGGCCGAGCGCACTCGACTGGAGAATCTACAGCGAATACTCGACGAGCAAGCGCGTTAGTGAGCTCCCGAGTCCAGTCGACGACAGCAAGCTCCCGAATCCAGTCGACGTCAGCTCTTCCCGCCGCCGCAGGTATACCAAACCCCAGTTCAGAATTTGGCCGCCGCGGCCCGTATAGCGGAGTCAATTCAGCCTTCCCAGTCGGAGGCTGGCAGGGGCTTGTTGCAGATCAGAGCGTTGCCCCGAGTGGCAGGAAACCAGAATTTCGCCGTTTCTCAGTCGCGGAACAGGATCCACAGTCGATCCGTTGCAACAGAAACAGTCCAGTCGGCTCACAGCCCGAGATCGCCCCCGAGGCGTGAGGGACGTGGGGACCGGCACGATCAGTACAGACGAAATGAGCAGTATGATCACCGACCCGACCGTGATGATCGACGTCGAGTGCCATCCCCTCCCCCGAGGAGTGGGTCATATGCGCCTCGACATCGAGATGACAGGCGCCCCCATAATGTTGGGCAGAGGATTCCAGTCGACCCCAGGGACCCAGGCTTTGACGCAAGATCCATCCTCGTTCAAGGTTTGGTTGACAGGAACAGAGCTCATCGAGAGGGCCACAACAGAGATGCGCCCGCCGGCAGCAGGGTACATGCTTCGGGGCCAGAATGTTTCAGTCGAGCCATCAGGGCTGCAGTGATTCCTCCCAACTTCAGGCTGGCGACTGGAGTCAGCAAGTTCACCGGTGAATCCAAGCCTGACACATAGCTCGAAGATTACCGAGTGGCTATGCAGATTGGCGGTGGCAATGATGAGGTGGCCATGAAGCATTTGCCTCTCATGTTAGAAGGCTCAGCCAGAGCGTGGCTGAATCAGTTGGCACCCAGCAGTATTTACACTTGGGAGGACCTCTCCCGAGTGTTTATCACAACCTTCGAAGGAACCTGCAAGAGAGCTGCAGGCCTTACAGAGTTGCGGTCCTGCGTACAGAAGCCGAATGAAACACTGAGGGATTACATCCAGAGGTGGATCACACTGCATCACACGGTTGAGAATGTGCCAGACCATCAAGCAGTTTGTGCCTTCAAAGAAGGCGTTAAATACAAAGAATTGAATCTGAAGTTCGACCGAACTGGAGAGATGTCTCTGAATCGCATGATGGAGATTGCCACCAAGTACGCTAATGGTGAAGATGAAGACCGACTCCGAAGCGGCAAGGCAGTCACCCAAGAAACCGGAGGAAACTCCAGTCGGAAACAGAAGCGGAAGGCCGAGCCAGCCGCTCCTGGGGAGGCCCTGGCCGTAGCCCAGGGAAACTTCAAGGGAAAACCCAAGGGCGCCTGGAAGCCCAAGAAAGTCAAGGATCAAGATGGAAATGATGTTTTGGATCTGCCGTGTCACATCCACACCAAGAAAGATGAAGAGGGTAATTTTATTTTCCCAAAACATACCACTCGACAGTGTCGGCTCCTGATCCAGCAGTTTCAGGGCAAGCAGCCCAAAGATAAGGAAAAAGAGCCAGACAGAGTTGAGGACAAGGATGATAGTGACGATGGATACCCCCAAGTCAATTCCACCTTGATGATTTTTGCTGATGTCGAAAGCAAAAGTCGACTAAAAGTCATTAACCGTGAGGTGAACATGGTTGCTCCGGCAACACCCAGTTACCTGAAGTGGTCTCAGACTGCCATCACATTCGACCAGTATGATCACCCGACGCACATTGCCACCCCTGGGAGGCAAGCTTTGGTGGTCGACCCAGTTGTCGAAGGCACTCGACTGACCAAAGTCCTGATGGATGGTGGCAGTGGCCTGAACATACTGTACGCTGAAACTTTGAAAGGAATGGGCATTCCGATGTCCAGACTCAGTACCAGTAACATGAGCTTCCACGGAGTCATTCCTGGGAAGAAAGCCGAGTCACTCGGCCAGATTGCTCTTGATGTGGTTTTTGGTGATTCAAAGAATTACCGCAAGGAACAATTGACATTTGAGGTTGTGGACTTCCAGAGTGCTTATCATGCCATTTTGGGCAGGCCAGCTTACGCACGCTTCATGGCTCGACCATGTTACGTGTATCTCAAATTGAAGATGCCTGGCCCCAAGGGTGTGATCACTGTTACGGGCAACCGAAAGAAAGCAGAAGAGTGTTTTCAGAAGGGATCAAAGATCGTTGATGCTCAGATGGCAGTGGTCGAGCTGAAAGAGTACCAAAAGACTGTCGATCTGAGTGAATTGCTGCGAGCTAAGAAGCATGCCTCAGAGTCAGCTTTTCAGTCGTCTGGTGAAACAAAGACAGTCCACATTCACCCGACCGACCCCGACGCTGCTCCGACTCACATCTCGACGACGCTCGACTCCAAATAGGAAGAAGCGCTCATCCAGCTCCTCCGTGAGAACTGGGACATCTTCGCATGGAAACCCTCTGACATGCCTGGAGTTCCCAGAGGGCTGGCTGAGCACCGTCTATGAGTCGACCCAAAATTCAAGCCTGTGAAGGAACATCTTCGATGGTCCGCCGTCCAGAAGAAGCAAACCATTGGCGAGGAGGTGGCTCGGCTCTTAGCAGCGGAGTTCATCCAAGAGATTTACCACTCCGAGTGGCTTGCCAATGTCGTCATGGTCCCTAAGAAGGACAAGTCACTCCGCATGTGCATTGATTTCAAACATATCAATCAGGCCTGCCCGAAAGATCATTTTCCCCTCCCTCGCATCGACCAAATAGTTGACTCGACTGCGGGGTGCGAGAGATTGTCTTTTCTAGATGCCTATTCCGGGTACCATCAGATCCGTCTGTATGGGCCCGACGAGATCAAAACAGCTTTCATCACTCCATTCGGATGCTTCTGTTACGTCACCATGCCGTTCGGCCTCAAGAACGCCGGAGCCACATTCATGAGAATGATTCAGAAGTGTTTACTCACTCAAATCAGTCGGAATGTGGAGGCATACATGGATGATATTGTGGTCAAGTCCCGGAAAGGTTCCGACCTACGGGCTGACCTTGCTGAAACCTTTGCCAACCTCAGGAGGTACGATATCAAGCTCAATCCATCAAAGTGCACTTTCAGAGTTCCAGGTGGAAAGTTACTCGGTTTTCTCGTTTCCGAACGGGGGATCGACGCCAATCCTGAAAAAATTGGCACCATACTCCGGATGAAGCGTCCTGTACGCGTGCACGATGTCCAAAAGCTTACAGGCTGCTTGGCCGCTTTAAGTCGATTCATTTCTTGTCTCGGTGAAAAGGCGTTGCCTCTTTACCGACTGATGAAGAAGTCTGACAAGTTCGAGTGGACTCCAGAAGCTGATGCAGCGTTTGCAGAGCTCAAAGCTCTGCTCTCCACCCAGCCGGTGCTTGCTACCCCAATCAGCAAAGAGCCTTTGCTGCTTTACATTGCAGCCACAGGACAAGTTGTCAGTACAGTACTTACGGTCGAGCGGGAAGAGGAAGGAAAGGCCTTCAAAGTTCAACGCCCAGTATATTATGTGTCTGAAGTTTTGACCCCTTCAAAACAAAGATACCCTCACTACCAGAAGCTTGTATATGGGATTTATATGACCACGAAGAAAGTTGCACATTACTTCTCTGACCACTCCATTACAGTCATCAGCGACGCCCCACTATCAGAGATCCTGCATAACAGAGACGCAACTGGTCGAGTGGCCAAGTGGGCGATTGAACTCCTTCCCTTAGATATCAAGTTTGAAGCAAAGAAGGCTATCAAGTCCCAAGCAATCGCAGATTTCATCGCCGAGTGGATTGAACAGCAACTTCCGACTCAAGTTCACTCGGAGCACAGGACCATGTTCTTCGATGGATCTAAGATGCTGAATGGTTCCGGTGCGGGGGTAGTCCTAGTCTCCCCCCGAGGAGATAAGCTCAGATATGTTCTCCAGATTCACTTCGATTCCTCCAATAACGAAGCAGAGTATGAAGCACTTTTGTATGGGTTGCGCATGGCCATTTCACTCGGCGTCCGTCGCCTCATGGTCTATGGCGACTCAGATTTGGTGGTTAATCAAGTGATGAAGGAGTGGGACGTTAGGAGTCCGGCAATGACTGGTTATTGCAATGCAGTGCGAAAGCTAGAAAAGAAATTCGAGGGGTTAGAGCTTCATCACATCCCCCGACTGAAAAATCAGGCAGCTGACGATTTGGCAAAGATAGGCTCCAAGAGAGAAGCCATTCCCAGCAACATGTTCCTGGAACACATTCACTCGCCATCAGTCCAAGAGGATCCTTTCACAGAAGAAGCCCCGCAGCCGAAAAGTGCCACAGATCCGACTGAAGTTGAAGTACCTGCGGTGGTCGACCTAATCATGGAAGTCTTGGCAATCACCCTTGACTGGACGATACCATACGTCGCGTATATCCTAAGGAAAGAACTCCCGGAAGACGAGGAAGAGGCTCGACAGATCGTCCGCCGATCCAAGGCCTTCACAGTCATAAAGGGATAGGTGTATAGAGAGAGCGCGACTGGAGTCGGTCAGAAATGCATAACACCAGAAGAGGGTCAGATAATCCTTAATGATATCCACTTGGGGACCTGTGGTCACCATGCGTCCTCTCGGACTATTGTGGCTAAAGCATACCGAGCGGGATTTTACTGGCCAAGAGCAAATGAGATGGCAAAAGAGATAGTTGACAAGTGTGGAGGGTGCCAGTTCTACTCCAACATGTCACACAAGCCTGCATCAGCCCTGAAGACCATTCCACTCGTCTGGCCCTTTGCCATCTGGGGACTGGACATGGTTGGTCCACTAAGAACGGGCAGGAGTGGATTCACTCATGTGCTTGTGGCAGTCGACAAATTTACCAAATGGATCGAAGCTAAGCCCATCAAGAATCTCGATGCTTGCACTGCTATCAGTTTCGTCAGAGGGTTAACATTCAGATATGGAGTCCCGCATAGCATCATCACTGACAATGGGTCAAACTTTGATTCGGACAAGTTCAGAGCTTTTTGCGCCTCTCAAGGCACACGAGTCGACTACGCATCGGTCGCCCATCCCCAGTCGAATGGACAAGCTGAGAGAGCAAATGGTCTGATTCTCAAAGGACTAAAGCCTCGACTGATGCGTGATCTCAAGCACGTGGCAGCCGCTTGGGTCGACGAGCTTCCGTCAGTTCTGTGGGGATTAAGGACCACCCCTAACCGGTCGACTGGAAGAACTCCATTCTTTCTGGTTTATGGAGCCGAAGCAGTTCTGCCGAGTGACCTTCTTCATAACGCACCCCGAGTCGAACTTTACACCGAAGATGAAGCAGAACAGGCCCGGCAAGACGCAGTCGACCTCTTAGAAGAAGAGAGGGAGATGGCCATGATCAGATCGACCATTTATCAGCAAGACTTGCGCCGGTTTCACGCCCGGAATGTGAAGAGTCGAGCCTTCCAAGAAGGAGATCTGGTCCTCCGAGTGGATCTACAGAAACCACACAAGCTTGCTCCTACTTGGGAAGGCCCCTTCATAGTCACCAGAGTCCTCCACAATGGAGCGTACCACCTCTACAATGTTGATCGCCAGATCGACGAGCCACGAGCTTGGAACGCGGAACTGCTCCGCCCTTTTTACACTTGAGTTCTCCCTTAGACGAGATGTAATAAGAAAAAAATCCGCAGTTCATTTTTACCAAAGACAAGAGTGTTCCAATAATTGCTGTCACTTTGTTTGCATACAAAATCCCCCAGTGGGTGACTTGGCTGTGAATCCGTTTCGCCTAAGTTTGAAAAAATCCTACCGAGTGGAGAGCAATCCTCCCACTCGGGGGCTTAGCTGCAGTCTAGTACTCGCCTAAATTCTCCCACTCGGAGGCTTAGCTGCAGTCGAGCACTCGCCTAAGTTTGAAAAAATCCTACCGAGTGGAGGGCAATCCTCCCACTCGGGGGCTTAGCTGCAGTCCAGTACTCGCATAAGTTCTCCCACTCTGAGACTTAGCTGCAGTCAGGCACTCACCTAAGTTTGAAAAAATCCTACCGAGTGGAGAGCAATCCTCTCACTCGGGGGCTTAGCTGCAGTCCAGTACTCGCCTAAGTTCTCCCACTCGGAGGCTTAGCTGCAGTCGAGCACTCGGCTAAGTTTGAAAAAACCCTACCGAGTGGAGAGCAATCCTCCCACTCGGGGGCTTAGCTGCAGTCCAGTACTCACCTAAGTTCTCCCACTCGGAGGCTTAGCTGCAGTCGAGCACTCGCCTAAGTTTGAAAAAATCCTACCGAGTGGAGAGCAATCCTCCCACTCGGGGGCTTAGCTGCAGTCCAGTACTCGCCTAAGTTCTCCCACTCTGAGACTTAGCTGCAGTCAGGCACTCGCCTAAGTTTGAAAAAATCCTACCGAGTGGAGAGCAATCCTCTCACTCGGGGGCTTAGCTGCAGTCCAGTACTATCCTAAGTTATCCCACTCGGAGGCTTAGCTGCAGTCGAGCACTCACCTAAGTTTGAAAAAATCCTACCGAGTGGAGAGCAATCCTCCCACTCGGGGGCTTAGCTGCAGTCCAGTACTCGCCTAAGTTCTCCCACTCGGAAGCTTAGCTGCAGTCGAGCACTCGCCTAAGTTTGAAAAACCCCACCGGGTGGAGAGCAATCCTCCCACTCGGGGGCTTAGCTGCAGTCCAGTACTCGCCTAAGTTCTCCCACTCTGAGACTTAGCTGCAGTCAGGCACTCGCCTAAGTTTGAAAAAATCCTACTGAGTGGAGAGCAATCCTCTCACTCGGGGGCTTAGCTGCAGTCCAGTACTCGCCTAAGTTCTCCCACTCGGAAGCTTAGCTGCAGTCGAGCACTCGCCTAAGTTTGAAAAATCCTACCGAGTGGAGAGCAATCCTCCCACTCGGGGGCTTAGCTGCAGTCCAGTACTCGCCTAAGTTCTCCCACAAAGAGACTTAGCTGCAGTCAGCTCTCACCTAAGTGTTTAAGAAATCCTATCGAGTGGAGAGCAAACCTCCCACTCGGGGGCTTAGCTGCAGTCCAGCACTCGTCTAAGTACGGGACTCGACCCAATCCACAAGAACTTATGCCACAAATACAAAGGGTATTCCGAGCGAAGATCAAGTTCCGCTCGACAGATCAAACACGAAGATATTCAACAAAAAATCAAGTTCGGATAAAGCCTAAAAGGTCCCAGACCTCAGATCAAAATACTCGAGCCCTCGGCTCGGCAGAGTTTAACGGTTACAAATCCACTCGGCATTCCGACGCAAATTTAAGGAGAAGCATAAAAGTTTTTCATTCCTCAGGCGGAGGACTGGCAGGGGCGACGAACTCATCCAAGTCGATCCCGTCTGCAATACGGGTGGCAGCAGCAATAAAGGTCTCCATGAAGTCTTGAAAGCTGTGCCTCTTGGTATTGGCGACTTGGATGGCGGCCAGCTTCTCTTCTCGCGCCTCCTTGCAATGGACGCGGACTAGAGACAGAGCCACATCAGCGCCGCACCGAGCAGAAGACTTCTTCCACTCCTGCACTCGGTCAGGGATTCCGTTAAGTCGAGTCATCAGAGACTCGAGATCATTTTGGAGCGTAGATTCTGGCCAAAGTGTCGGGTCGATCCGCGACAAGGCAACCTTCAGCCGAGCCAAGTAATCCACGACGCCGTCAATGCGGGATTCCAGTCGGAGCAAATTCATGGCAGCTTCATCATTCACCGGAGAGTTGATTGGATCCAAACCTATTTCAATCCGCCCAGTCTCCTCCTCAAAGTTTTGGCAAAGCTCTGCATACAGGATCCAAGGATAAGTCAATTTTCATAGACTGAGTCGACACAAAAGAAAACCAGTCGGAATTGAATGTGCACCTTCAAGCTTGATGTACAACTTCTTGGCGAGGCTCCTCAAGTAGCTCTCCAGGTCGTCCCTCCTGCGAACGGCGCCATTCATCTTCTCGGTCAGGGAGAGGTTCTCCTTCTTCCAACGTGTGCACTCCCTGTTGGCTTCATTCAGAGCAGTCTTCAGGTTGGTATTCTCTTCTTCTAATTGGCCGACCGAAGCCAACTTCTGTTCAGCCAGAGCGATCTTGTCGTCAGCCTCCTTGTGGGCAGCAGCCAAGTCCTGATCCTTCTTCGCCAGGGCCTCGCTCAGTTCTCCTGCAAAAGAAATGATGATTGGTTCGGAAACAGCAGAAGGGTACTCAAGCCTAAAAACAAAACCAGTCGACAAAGTCGTCTTACCAGCGACGCCGTCTCTGACCTTCTGCAGCTCTGTTCTGGCAAGCTCCAGATCAAGGTTCAGTTGAATCCGCTGCTTCTCCAACTCAGTATAGCGAGATGCAAGTTCGCAGGATTTCTGCAAAAGGAAAAATCAGTCGACAGACATCCAAGATAAGTTGCTTCCGAGTAACTAAGAGAAAAAGATGACGTTTCTAAGACCACAGCCGAATCAAAAACATTCGACAGTAGTCTCGTGGACTACACCCAGTGGGTGCACTCGGCGTGCCCCCACTGGTTCAAAAAAAAGAAGAGAGAAAGTCAACTGTCCACAGTCGACCGGATACAGCTCCATTCGACGTGGCCTGACCAGACCAAGTAAAGAAATACAGATACAGAAACACAATGTAAAGACTATAGTCGACTGCCAGCAGTCCACCGTAGTCTCGGAGACTACACCCAGTGGGTGCACTCAGCGTGGCCCCACTCGTCCAAGAATTGGTAAACACACCCAGTAGGTGTACAGATACAAAAGATCTTCAAAAAAAAGAGAGACTCTTCAAACGATCAAGTGTCGAGTCGACTGACCTGGACGTTGCTCTGAAGAGCCGAACTCGCGTCATAGGCTGCTTGGCTGGCCTCTCGAGCCATCTTCACCTGCTCCATCATGACCCCTGCATGGCGTATAGCCTCCTTTGCAGCAGCCACTTCGTCCTCAGGGACGGGGTACGCAGCAAAAAGTGAAGATGGATCCGCAGTCGACGCCGAAGGCCGCACACTCGACAGAGGGTTGGCGAAAGTCACAGAAGCCCGAGGGGTGTCACCACCATCCCGAGCCATGGTCTCAGACGCCGGAGTAGGCTGGGGAGTCCTGTCAGCCGACGACCTCTTGTTCCACCTCATCCTCAGCGGTTCATTGTCGTTGTCATCCGGCAGGTCGATAACATGAGGAGGGGCTGCAAGGGAAACATTCAATCGACCAGAATTGCAAGAAATGACCAGTCGACTCAAAAACAGAACGTCAGTAATTGTACCAGGGTTGGAGGTAACAGCATCCCCCATCTCTTGGTCGTCGTCCTTGGCAGAGACCTCAGAAGTAGCAGCGCTGCAAATCTCGAAAAGTCAGTCAGTTGGCTCAATGAATCGACCAAGGATCCGTCCACGGTCGACGAAGGAAAACAAGCTTTATTACCCGGAAATGGTAGGGACGGCTATCTTCATCTTGGGCGGAGCCTTGGGCGGCTTGGACAGCGTCGTGCGTGGGTGCTTGGGGACCTTCCCAGTCGGTGTTGGAGAAGAAGTCCGAGGGCGTTTTGACGACGGCCCAACGGAGGCAGTCGCCTTGCCGCGTTCCTGCGCCGGGTCGTGTGCGAGCTTGGATCGCCTCTCCGGGCGGGGGGGTTCAACCTCCTCCTCCTCCTCTTCGCTGGAGAAGATGTCGTCGCCTCCCTCTCCTTCACCATCAGACTCCCACTCGCCTTGGTCATCCCCGCTCTCGCCTCCGCTCGCCTCCCCTTCCTCAGTCGACCCTTGTGCCCCGTTGGGCGTCGAGTACATCTCAGTGGTCGCCTGGAAAACAGCAGACAAAACGAAAGTCAATCGACCTACTCAAAGAAGACCAACGCAGAAAACAAAGATTTCAGTCGGGAGCATAAAGACATACCTGGTCCACCTCGTACGAATTGTCGAGTGGAATGACCCTCCTGGCTCCTCGGGGGTTGTCTTTGTTCCCCGTGATGCTCGACAGCCACCCCTCCAACATCTCGTCGGTGACCTCCTCCGGGTGGATCCGAGTGGTGTCCTCGAGGCCTAAGTACAGCCACATCGGGTGGTCACGAGCCTGGAGTGGTTGGATTCGCCTCTTGAGTCGCCTGGTCCTGGCAGTAGAACCAAGTTGCCTGCCAACCTCGGACCGACTCCGGGAAGGTGATGGATGGAAAACAGCTCTTCCCCCTTGTTTGGATCGCCAAGCCCCCGCACAACTGGATCACTTGTGTCCTCTCATCACTCGACTTGGCCTTCTTGACCGACTAAGAGCGACAAGTAAAAAATGTGCTTGAAAAGCCCCCAATGTGGGCGGCAACCCAGGAACGCCTCACACATGGAAATGAAAGCAGCGAGGTAGACAATGGAGTTTGGAGTAAAGTGATGGAGCTGTGCTCTAAAGAAGTTCAAGAAATTCCAGAAGAAAGGATGGGGCGGCAGAGAAAACCCTCGGTTGATGTGAGTGGCCAGGAGCACGCACTCACCATCACGGGCTTGAGGTTCAATCTCTCCCCCCGGAAGACGCGCGGCTTTGTGGGGAATGGCTCCCCCCTCGACCATGTCGTCGAGATCCTCCTGCCGGAGCACCGACGGCATCCAGTCACCCTGGATCCAAACTTTGGGCAGGGCAGTCCTGGAGGAAGATCCGCCACATGCAGACCTCTTCCCTTTCCCCGCCGCCGCCGCCTTCTTCGCGCGCTCCAGAGCAGTCGTCTTGCCCTTCACCATCGTCGCCGGCGAAATCTCGAACGGGTTTGCGGCGATAGGGCGAGAGCGGAGGTGGTGGAAGAAGTTGCGAAGGGAGAGAGGAAGAAGGAGAAGAGAGAAGTACGCGCACTGATGGGGAACTCCGAGCCGGCAACTTATAAGGAGCCGCTCCCGAGTGGCTGACCAGTAGGCCCAGGCTATCCAGTCAAATCCCGCAGCAGGCGCGTGCGCAGTACGTGGCGAAAAAGGCGACACGGGGATCGAGGAGCCTCTGCGTTGTCACTTCCGATTACTGCGGCCGCCCCCGTCCCACGCGCTTCCCGAAGATCCGAATCCCGTGATATCCGCTGGCTGCAGAACAACTTGTCAAAATAGAAGACCCCGCGCGCACCGGCGCTCGGTATGTCACAGGTAAAGAAATCCACTCGACGAAAGGCCTGGAATGGATCAAGGCGACTGAAAGAGGTCGATGATGTCATCCGTGACGGTCGACCCAGAACGAGGCACTCATATAGTCCAAAGAACCAGTCGGAAAGGTCGCCAACCCTTTCTCACTCTAACCTCGATCCATTCGGGGGCTAATGATGAAGCTATGTACCTAGGGTAGGGGCACGGACCCGTCCTAAAGAGCCCTACCCGAGGACATCCCTGGAAGGAGTCACCTTTCAATCGACTTGAAGGTATCCCACTCGACGGGTTCAAGACACTCGACCAAAGAAACTATCACTCGACCATGAAGCCAACCACTCGACTGCCAGAAGACCTAAAGTCACTCCGCAGGTAAACAGTCGGCTATTAAGTAGTCTTTATGGTCATTATAACACTTTATTAGGGGCGTTACCAGTAACGCCCAACCTTAAATGTACCTAAAACCCTGCATTACTGAGGGCAGGAGGAGGCCGGCGAACTCTATATAAGCCACCCCCCTCCTCAGTGCCGCAGGACTCCGCAATCTCACACCCTTGCGATCAAGACTATTTAAGCTTATAGGAAGGGTAAAAGGTATGAGGTGGAGCTGCAGCAAGCGACTAGCATACATGGTGGCTAACATACGCAAATGAGAGCGAGAAGAGAAGGCAAAGCACAGTCGATAAAAGTATGATCAAGAAGTGATCCTATAGCAACCTACGTCAAGCATAACTCCAACACCGTGTTCACTTCCCGGACTCCGCCGGAAAGAGACCATCACGGTAACACACGCAGTTGATGTATTTTAATTAAGATCAACTTCAGGTTTTCTACAACCGGACGTTAACAAATTCCCATCTGCCCATAACCGCGGGCACGACTTTCGAAAGTTCAAATCCCTGCAGGGGTGTCCCAACTTAGCCCATGACAAGCTCTCACGGTCAACGAAGGATATACCTTCTCCCGAGACATTCCGATCAGACTCGGTATCCCGGTTCTACAAGACAACTTCGACAAGTTAAAACAAATCCAGCAACACCACCCGAATGTGCCGACAAATCCTGATAGGAGCTGCACATATCTCGTTCTCAGGGCACACTCAGATGAGCGCTCCATACAACTAAAACCAAACCTCGAGTTTCCCCGAGGTGGCGCTGCATAGGACTCTAGTTTGGACCAACACTCAGAGGAGCACTGGCCCCGGGGGGTTAAAATAATGATGACCCTTGAGTCTGCAGAACCCAAGGGAAAGAAAAGCTAGGTGGCGAATGGTAAAACCAATGTTGGGCATTGCTGGAGGATTTTATTCAAGGCAATTTGTCAAGGGGTTCCCATAATAGCCCAACCGCGTAAGGAACGCAAAATCCGGGAACATAACACCGATATGACGGAAACTAGGGCGGCAAGAGTGGAACAAAACATCAGGCATAAGGCCGAGCCTTCCACCCTTTACCAAGTATATAGATGCATTAATTAAATAAGATATATTGTGATATCCCAACAAGGAACAACATCTCCATGTTCCAACAAGGAACAAACTTCAATCTTCACCTGCAACTAACAACGCTATAAGAGGGGCTAAGCAAAGCGGTAACATAGCCAAACAACGGTTTGCTAGGACAAGGTGGGTTAGAGGCTTGGTTCAACAATGTAGGAGGCATGATAAGCAAGTGGTAGGTATCGCAGCATAGGCATAGCAAAAGAGTGAGCAACTAAGCAAGCAAAGATAGAAGTGATTTCGAGGGTATGGTCATCTTGCCTGAAATCCCGCAAGGAAGAAGAACGAGTCCATGAGGAAGACAAACGGACGTAGTCGAACGACCTCACAAACGCGATGTTATCGGAACTAACCCGAAGAAGCAAACACCGGAAAGAAGAACACAACATAGTAAACATCCACCACATAAACATGGCATGATGCACAATCAAGTATGATGCATGTCCGGTTTAAAGAAGCATGGCATGGCAAAGTGCACAAACAATCCTACAAATTAAGTGGAGCACAATATGCAACGGAGTTGCATATTGAAGAAAACACCACATGACTTATTTAGTTCTCTCTCGTTTTGGTACCCAACAAGATTAAATGTTGTTAGCATGGCAAGAGGTGAAGCAAATGAAAACTACCTATCTAGTCAAGTTTAAATGGGGCCGGAAACAACAAACAACACTTCCGGAAAATCCCCATATGCATTTATTAGGTTTGGTACTGTTCTGCCCTAAACACAATTTTAGAGTTGTTAAACATGCAAAGTGATGCCACCATGTTAAACTAGACATTTTTCTACCCCATTTACATATAAAGTTTATTAAATTCGGAGTTACGGTTATTTAGTTATGAATTAAATCATTTTAACATGACATAGGAGCAAATTTAAACAAACAGCATTGTAAACATTTTAACATGGCAAGAAAATGGCATATTATTAATCTACACATAATTTTAAGCAAGTTTCATATACAAAGTTTTTACAAAGGATGCACGGTTGTTGAGTTATTAAATGCATGAACTAGGGGGACTTTTTGTAAAACTGCAGTCTCTGAAATATTATCTAAATTGTCCACTAAAACAAATAGGAGTTGGGCAGAAACTGGCTGGCCCAACCGTGCACAGTGGGGGTTAGGGCGGCTGCTCACAGTGGGATGGCTTCGCGCGAATGGGCCGGGGAGGGTGGGCCTCAGCGAGCTGGAGGCAGGCAATCGGTCAACGCGAGGCGCGGGCGAGCTGGCAACCTACTCGTTTCTGAAGACAGAAACAACCCCACCTCATGGCGTTGCAGAGATTGACAGTGGGGTTCTTGGCGACGGGGTTGAAGGGAACTGGCCCAGAACGGGCGGAACAGAGCGCGTGGAGGTGCCTGGAGGGGGCAGCGTGGTCCGGCGAAGGCGGATGCCGATGGCGAACTCCAAGGGTGCCATGAGTGGTGGAGGCAGAGGCGTCCTCCTCCTCTGTCCGAGTTGCTGCTGCTCGATGCAGCACTAGGGACGAGGCTAGGAACGCAGGGCCTCGCCGGATCTTGTCGAGACGGCGACGAACGGAGCAGGGCGGCGGAGGAGCTGCAAGGACATGGCAGGGGAACAAGTTCAGAGAAGCAGCGGTGAGGGAGGACGGAAAAACGAGAAGGAGAGGGACGCGACGGGGTCGGCCTGGTCATGCGGGGGCGAAGCAGAGGAGGCGAGCGGTGCTCGATGCAGAGGAGGCGCAGGGGATTTGGCGCTGCGATGGAATCCTGGCGGATTGGATGCAGCGGAGGTCACAGGCGAGGTTGGGGGAGGCGTGGCGTGGAGCTCCGGGTGGGCGTCCATGGCGACGCAGAGGACGGGGATGGTCTGGAGACGGTGGATCTACCTGCAGGCGCTTCGGCGACGAAGGGAAAACAATAGGAGGCGGCATCCACGGGCGGCTATCCATGGCGCTCCTGCTTGATGATAGGAAAAATGAGGGAGAGAGAGATTAGCGGAAACAGGAGGAGTAGGGGAAGAAGGAAAACCAGCAGGGACATCGCTCATCTGTTTGGTGCACCGACGATGTGGTGGTTGGCTCACTTGGGAAAACGAGGTAGAGTGGGTGGATCTGGATCCCGAGGAAGATAGTGGCGGCGGCTAGGAGGATCCCTAGAAATTAGGTGGATTGTCTAGATATATATAGTAGGTAGGTGAAAGGAGAGGGATTTAGATCATCGGATCGAAATACGACGGACGAGAATAAATATGCTAAAGAGTCCAATAAATAAAATGATGATATTTTGTAGATGTTTGGGGACGATCCGGGCCTGTTGGTAACGACAGCCCGGGTCGGGTCTGGGACAACTTTCGAACGCTCACGTGAGGGGTTCGATGCACTGTGCAGAGAGGGTTTCGGACTGTGCGATCGCATCGGACAACTCCGGAAGCGAAGAGGGGAAGGGGGATGGACTAGGTGGGCTGTGGCGAGACTGCGAGGGGGAGAAGAGAGAGAGAGAGAGGGCCCGGCATCTGTTTCCGGATACCAAAAGCGTCCGACGTTAGACCGGCTATAATGCCGCTATAGTTATCTGTTGGGGCGTCAAACGAACTCCGAATGCGATGAAATTTGACAAGAGGTCTATCTACACTATAATAAGACCGCACGCCAAATTTCAACCCAATCCGAGAACATTTTTCCGGCCACTTATAAAATACTATTTGGATGTGTCGCGGGCGCGTGCAAGTGTGTCTGGGCTCAGAACGGACAACAGAGAGAACTCGGCGAACCCGGACGAATGCAAGTTTTAAAACATGATGATGCAATGGACATGATGACACGATTGTTGGGGAACGTAGTAATTTCAAAAAAAATCCTACGCACACGCAAGATCATGGTGATGCATAGCAACGAGGGGGAGAGTCTGATCTACATACCCTTGTAGATCGCAACAGAAGCGTTGACACAACATAGAGGAAGTAGTCGTACGTCTTCTTCCCGATCCGACCAATCCAAGCACCGTTACTCCGGCACCTCCAAGTTCTTAGCACACGTACAGCTCGATGACGATCCCCGGGCTCCGATCCAGCAAAGCTTCGGGGAGGAGTTCCGTCAGCACGATGGCGTGGTGACGATCTTGATGTTCTACCGAGGCAGGGCTTCGCCTAAGCACTACAACGATATGATCGAGGTGGAATATGGTGGCAGGGGGCACCGCACACGGCTAAGGAACAATCTCAATGATCAACTTGTGTGTCTAGAGGTGCCCCCTGCCCCCGTATATAAAGGATCCAAGGGGGAGGGGCTGGCCGGCCAAGAGGAGGGCGCAGGAGGAGTCCTACTCCTACCGGGAGTAGGACTCCCCCCCCCCCCCAATCCTATTCCAAATAGGACTCCCAAGGGGAAAAGAGAGAGAAGGTGGCCGGCCACCTCTCCTAGTCCTAATAGGACTAGGGGAGGGGGGAGGCACGCAGCCCACCATGGCAGCCCCTTTCACCTTTCAACTAAAGCCCAATAAGGCCCATATGGCTCCCGGGGGGTTCCGGTAACCTCCCGGTAATCCGGTAAAATCCCGATTTTACCCGGAACACTTTCGATATCCAAATATAGGCTTCCAATATATCAATCTTTATGTGTCGACCATTTCGAGACTCCTCGTCATGTCCGTGATCACATCCGGGACTCCGAACTACCTTCGGTACATCAAAATGCCTAAACTCATAATAACTGTCATCGTAACGTTAAGCGTGCGGACCCTACGGTTCGAGAACAATGTAGACATGACCGAGACACGTCTCTGGTCAATAACCAATAGCGGGACCTGGATGCCCATATTGGCTCCTACATATTCTATGAAGATCTTTATCGGTCAGACCGCATAACAACATACGTTGTTCCCTTTGTCGTCGGTATGTTACTTGCCCGAGATTCGATTGTCGGTATCCAATACCTAGTTCAATCTCGTTACCGGCAACTCTCTTTACTTGTTCTGTAATACATCATCCCGCAACTAACTCATTAGTTGCAATGCTTGCAAGGCTTGTGTAATGTGCATTACCGAGAGGGCCCAGAGATACCTCTCTGACAATTGGAGTGACAAATCCTAATCTCGAAATACGCCAACCCAACATCTACCATTGGAGACACCTGTAGTACTCCTTTATAATCACCCAGTTACGTTGTGACGTTTGGTAGCACCCAAAGTGTTCCTCCGGCAAATGGGAGTTGCATAATCTCATAGTCATAGGAACATGTATAAGTCATGAAGAAAGCAATAGCAACATACTAAACGATCGGGTGCTAAGCTAATGAAATGGGTCATGTCAATCAGATCATTCAACTAATGATGTGACCTCGTTAATCAAATAACAACACATTGTTCATGGTTAGGAAACTTAACCATCTTTGATTAACGAGCTAGTCAAGTAGAGGCATACTAGTGACACTCTGTTTGTCTATGTATTCACACATGTATTATGTTTCCGGTTAATACAATTCTAGCATGAATAATAAACATTTATCATGATATAAGGAAATAAATAATAACTTTATTATTGCCTCTAGGGCATATTTCCTTCAACGATAAGATGCAACACGCAAGCAAATGACATGGCAACGACGGCGAATAACTGGACGACAACTGGCACATCGGTCTCGGGGCGCTACACCAGCATCCTTGTTAAGACGGGAGTTGCTGAGTCTTCGGGAAGGGGAGCCAGACACCTAATCAGTTCCAGCTTCTTTATCCAGCCCTGAAAAAGGATGATAATGTTGGTATCTTGCCACTTGGTATTTGATTATAGGGTATTCGGTAATCGGGTACTTACCGGGGTATCCGGACGGTTACAGTCTAGGCCAACATCTTTGGTAGTATCCGGCCATTGCCTTCGTTTCCCGAAGAATAATTTCCACATTCCTTTGTGCGTTGTGCTGAAGAAGTGCTGAAGAGTCTGCGGCCCTTCTAGATTAAACTCCCATAGGCGGAGTGGCCGTCGCTGACACGCCAGGTTCTGACGAACTAGCATTACTTGAATGACGTCGGCTATGTCGATGTCCCTCTCAATGAGGCTTCGGATGTGACTTTGCAGAGTTCGCACATCATTCGTTGATCCCCAATCCAGCCCCTTGTTAATCCACGATGCAAGATGAATTGGGGGGCTGGATCGGAAGGCGGGCGCAGTTGCCCACTTGGAGCTGCGGGGCTTGGTGATATAGAACCACCCCTGCTGCCACAGATCGGAAGATTTGGCTAAGGATCCTTTCAGCCAAAGGGCGCTAGCTAGCTTGCTCACTACAGCGCCGCCGGACTTGGCTTGCTCCCCCTCTACCACTTGTGGCTTCACATCGAAGGTCTTGAGCCACAAGCCGAAGTGCGGAGTAGTTCGGAGGAAGGCTTCGCACGTGACGATAAACTCCGAGATAAGAAGAATAGAGTCCGGGGCCAGATCGTGAAAATCTAGCCCGTAGTAGAACATGAGCCCTCGGACGAAGGGGTTAAGTGCAAACCCTAACCCGCGGAGGAAGTGGGACACGAACACGACCCTCTCGCCGGATCTGGGGGTGGGAATAACCTGCCCCTCGGCAGGAAGCCGGTGACGGATTTCTGCGGTCAAGTATCTCGCCGCCCGAAGCTTTGCGATATCTTCCTCGGTGACAGAAGAAGCTACCCACCGGCATTGACGACTGGATCCGGGTATGATTGGGGCTTGTCGTGACCGAAACCCGGGTGTTGGAACTCGGGGTTGCAGGGGTCGAGGAGGAGGAAAGCGTAGAAGAAAAAGACGGGTCTGTACCCCTATATAAAGGCTGCAGATATCAAACGTCTCCTCTTGGGCCTCAAAAACGTGCTTGTTTCCAAGGAGTTGTACCCCAGCGATGGTTGGGTTACCCATGTCTGGGTTGTCATGAATCCCTTAAAAAGGGAGGCACGATCTCCGTTTGGATAAGACGCGCCAATAAAGCCACGTCTTGGGACGTGGGGCGACGGGCCGGCTAAAACGGTTCGCAAGTAGTGGCCGGGCAGGCATGGTGTCATATTACCAAAAAATGGTCGATGATGTGAACTCATAAAATATTATGTCATCTGTGGTTGTGTATACAAGTCCGGATACAATCGTCACATATGAAGATCAACTGGGAGTTCGGAAGGGGGAACCCGCCTTGCAATGCCGAAGACAATCTGCGCGCCGGACTCCTCGTCATTGAAGCCAGGTTCAGGGGCTACTGAGGGAGTCCTGGACTAAGGGGTCCTCCTGTTATCCATGGGCCGAACTGATGGGCTGTGAAGACATGAAGGCCGAAGACTGTACCTATGTCCGCATTGGACTCTCCTTAGCGTGGAAGGCAAGCTTGGCGACCGACTATGAAGATTCCTTCTTATGTAACCGACTCTATGTAACCCTAGATTTCCTCCCCCCCCCTGGTGTCTATATAAACCGGAGGGGTTAGTCCGGAAAGGATATACTCATTACCGTAGTCATACAGGCTAGGCTTCTAGGGTTTAGCCATTACGATCTCGTGGTAGATCAACTCTTGTAACACTCATATTCATCAAGATCAATCAAGAAGGACGTAGGGTATTACCTCCATAGAGAGGGCCCGAACCTGGGTAAACATCATGTCCCCCATCTCCTGTTACCATCGATCCTAGACGCACAGTTCGGGACCCCCTACCCGAGATCCGCCGGTTTTGACACCGACAATCTTGCCGAGGATCTTCGTCTTTTGATTCTCACCTAGTCTTGTATGTTCTTGATCTTCACACAGATCTGCATGCCACCACGGAGGCGCCTCCCGAGCTTTGGTTCCAATGTGATTGAGGGCGTCGGAACTCTTAGGCCCAAGGGTGGCAGCCCTGCTGGCATTGGGCAAGTTGCCCCGACAAGGTTCTTGTCGGGGCCGTGAACACTACTAGGAGCTTATAGATAGAAGTTTACCAGTAGCGCATGTTTATGACCCCATGCTACTAGTATTTAGCAGTAGCGCTGGGCAGAAAACACGCTACTACTAATATATAACAACAATGTTTGTTTGCTTGGGCCGCGCTACTGTTACATGGGCCGCAGGGCAAAAGCAGTAGCCCACTTAGCTGTAGCGTTTGTTTTGAACGGGCGCAACAGCTGGTGGGCTTAGCAGTAGCGCCGGCCTCTAAACAGCGCTACTACTAGAGCAAAAGAAAACCGGCTCGAGCGCCCCCGCACCCCCTCACACTCTCACAATCGATCCCCTTCGCCTGACGACGACGCCGCGGTTAGGGTTCGTCCCCGGCCGCCTCACCCCCGTCGACGGTGTCATGCGCCGCCACCACGCGTGGTCGCCTCTCGCCTACTCCGACGCTCCAGCCCCGTAAGTCCCCCTCGATCTCCTCCTCCCTGCGCGCGCCACACTAGCTAGGCTCCAATCGATTTGCCGCGGCGGCTCGCCATGTTTTGGGATTTAGGGATTGCACGGTGGCTTTTTGTTGTAGGTGAGAGAAGTAGAGGCTTTTGTTGCTCACCGAAACTTAGGAGAGAGTAGAGAGAAGTAGCTAGAGAAGTAGCTGGAGAAGTAGAGGCTTTTAGCACATATAATTGAAACTTGGGTTTCAATTCTTGGTTGCTGCCCCTGGAGGAGTGGTGGCGGCGGCGGTGCCTAGTGTTCTAGGGTTTAGAGAGGGGGCGTCCATGTCGTGACTATTGTTTCTGACATTTAGGATCATTGATGTAGTACTTGTAACTACTTGTCATTCCTTCGCTGGAACAACCATAGTGCTCGGCCGTAGAATCGTGAGCATTTTTTTAGCTCTGATATGACAGCAACAGTTGAGGGTTTCAATTCTTGGCTACTGGCACTAGCTTCTTTGTTGATGCACATAAAGATATGACCAAGAAGCCCTCACTGTTATGTGGTTTCATGGAAAAATCAATGCTTGATTCGATACTCTCTTTCAGGTTGAAGAGAGTATCTGTATGTGGTGATGCTCAAATTGCTAAGTTCTTATGATGCTGTTAGTGAGCCCATTTTTGGTAAATTTCAGAAAAAGAAAACACAGATAGACAGAGAGTTGTATCTGATCGAAAAGGGGGGTGTTTGCCTTTTATAGTTTTAATTATTGTGCATCTGATGCCAAAGGTGGAATGGATGTTTACTTATTGTGTTCTGGAAGATTCTAAGCTGGTTCAACTTCTGGATGTGGGAATAGATGAAGTGTTCCCCTGGACTGAACTTTATGTTTACTTTTTAGTTATTATTTTGCTTGCCATGTGAACTCTAGCTATGAAAACTTTATGTTTACTTTTTGGATCGTTAATCCTTTAATCATATTGCTTTAGGGAAATGGCGCCACCACCACCACCACCATGTCGATGGTGCAAGTCAAGGTGCGCCAGCAGCCTTGCAACTGGCATGCTGTTTGGCATCTACTTCGAGTCTAGTTTTTTTCATGCGGCAGTAATAAATTATATGAAACTAGTAACTACTATTTTGTTTTTAGTGTTATTGGCATTAATGCATCGTGTATATATCATTTTGCTTTTTGTACACGGATCATCCCATGCAATGTGAGGTCAGAATTCAACAATCTGACTGGAGACTCTGTGACCTTTGAGGCTCCTGAGGGCCCTACACTATGGAGATCGAG
This sequence comes from Triticum monococcum, assembly GCA_034509565.1. NCBI lineage: Eukaryota > Viridiplantae > Streptophyta > Magnoliopsida > Poales > Poaceae > Triticum > Triticum monococcum. The sequence goes on along the minus strand of CM067843.1, from coordinate 150,376,219 downwards.
AAAGGACGAAAGATGACGCGTGTGGGAGGAGATGGATGGGTCCGTTTCATCGACCACATGCGTATCACCGGTGGTGAGTTGATCAGCTTCTCCTTCAGAGCTGAAAAACCCAAGCTGGCCGTGATTTATGTCAACAAAGCAGAATATTATGAGGATGATGACGACCCACTCGGTGATGCCATCATAGCTCAAAGAATGAAGTTGAGCGAGGAGGAGGTGTGCAACCTATGGGAGATCATTCCGCCACGTGCTGACTTCGTCGGGGTGCCATTAGTGACCCGCCTGACAAGTACCATGGTTGATCGGCATATCATGGTATGTTGCATTTACTGTAGTTTTTAGAGTAATTTGATGATATGCTTTATTGTTATACTTAGTTTAGAGTCCGATGATATATATGCTTAGTGAATCTTATATGCTTTATTGTTATACTTAGTGTAGAGTCTGATGATATATATGCTTAGTGAATCTTATATGCTTAGTGAATCTTATATGCTTTATTGTTATACTTAGTGTAGAGTCCAATGATATATATGCTTTATTGTTATACTTAGTGTAGAGTCCTATGATATATATGCTTAGTGAATCTTATATGCTTAGTGAATCTTATATGCTTTATTGTTATACTTAGTGTAGAGTCCGATGATATCTATGCTTAGTGAATCTTATATGCTTAGTGAATCTTATGTGCTTAGTGAATATTATATGCTTTATTGTTATACTTAGTGTAGAATGTGTGAGGCTACTTATTAATTGATATGTTTTTCTTATTCATAAATTGCCAAAGAGCCTATCTGAGAGTTGTGGTATCAAGCCTGATGAAGAAGGCTCTGCTGGAATACGCCTTACCGCAAGGGGCTCCGTCACCACTTGTGCGTACGGCGTGGACACGGAAGATCGCACACACTTCAACTCGGTTGGGTGGAAGAGCTTCCTCGTCGGCAAGAATCTTTATGTTGGACAGGCAATCCTAATTACTATCAGGAACACCCACAGCCCAGGCTTGAAGATGATGGTCGTCATTGACATCATCTAGAACTTCATATGCATGCGTGTGGCTGTTGAACCATATATATGCTAGTATGACTACCTAGTAGACTTATCAACTATGATCTATCCATGCATTGTTGACTACTATATGAGTTTGTGAGATTGTGTGGTTATATTAAATGTGGTGCTGTCGTTAATGTTTGTGAGATGGTTCTGTGAACTTAGTTTATTTGTACTGGACTTGTCTTGATTTCCATGAATATTGCAACCGACTGCATTTTTTTATTTTTTATTTCTATTTGCCTAGTTGTAGCGTGGGGAGAAAATAAGGGCTACTACTACGTGATGATAGTAGTAGCGTTGGTGGAGAAATCGGCGCTACTAATGAGTATTTTAGCTGCAGCGCTTGTTTAGAAACACGCTACTGTTAAATAATAGTTGTAGCGCCCTAGCAGTAGCGCGGGTGCCCATGCTACTGGTATGTAAAAAACCAGCGCCACTAGTAAGCTTTTCTGTAGTAGTGGAAGGCCGCACCTGGCAAGGACCTTGTTGGGGGAGTTTCACCTCGCCCCTCAGTTCTTCATGCTCCTGGTCTTGAGCACGGCTCTGGTAACCTTGGCTTCTTCTGCCCCGCCAAGTGTGGCCACGGGCGTGGGGCTGCGACTGCCTGCTCACAAGTAAAGGGGTACAAAAAGGAACCCCTATTTTTGTACACCGACATCCCCCCCCCCTCCCCCCAAAAAAAATCCCCACGAAACGTATCTGGTGCACCATTTGAAGAAAATTGGTGCTACCAGTGCACCGGATCCCATTGCACATTAAAAAATGTAAGAAAAAATCTGGAAAAAATAAATTAGTGCATTGACACAACATCAATGTATGTTGTCACAAAAATTCAAATCAACGATTGAAATATTGCTCGAGATACAAAAACGATAAATTTGACATCAATGTGCTAATGGGCCAAAACTGAATCCCACCTTGTGTTATATACTAGTGCTTAGTTTCAAATTTGTCATTTTTGTGTCTCGAGCTATGTATCATATTTTGGTTTGAATTTCTGTGACAATAGATGTTGATGTTGTGTCAGTGCACTAATTTTTTTTCCGGATATTTTCAAACATTTTTAAATGTGTAACGAGGGACCGGTGCACTGCTAGCACCAATTGCCCCGATGTATCAGATACACTATGTTTTTTGTTGATTTTTTTTTAAATCTCAACCGATGACACAAAAATAGAAAGCATTGTACATGGAGTAACCTGAAATAATCTAAACTAAACCAGTACTTCCTTAGAAGCAGGTTGACTCACTTCAACCTGGACGGCAGGTTGATTTCAGGAAACTGTTTGGTTTTTTTTGTTGTTGCAAAAAAGCACAACAAGCGGGCAGCAGCTTTCCTCCGTTTATTAGTAGGTAAAATATAAATTAGGTAAAGATGTAAGGCCTATTACATATTTGAGATTTAATTTCACCAATTTATGAGATGTATGCCATAGAAAAAATACGATGAAAACACCTTCTAAATACTAATTCGATGGTAAACTTTTTTTAACATACACATCATATATTATTGGTCTAATCAATGGTTAAAGTATATCGTGAAATGTATATTAGGCCCTTCACATCGAATGAAGAGGGTACATTGTATCGACATGGATCGTTTCTTTAAGATCTATGCAATATGCTTTAGAGGGTGTGTACTAAAGCAAAGCTTGTATACATATGTGAATTTTCAACGAGGCCAGATGAAAAGGCAAAACAATTAAATCAAATTCAAGCTTTCTTACATGCCATGTTGCAAAATGTACCCATAGATAATAACAATTAGCAAAATGGGAAATAAAATGTGATGCACGAGCCTAAATTATGTCTTAATAAAATTAAATTGTGTTACAAACTAAACTTCATGACTTTGACCACTATGAACAAAACTGGGTTCTATTATGGCTTCCAGGTAACGACCCCATCCAACATGGCATGTATGGGAAAGAACATTCAATCTCGTTCTTCCCCATTTTGATATGACCCAAATCCCGAACCTTCAAAGTGTTCGTATGGTAGGCCATTACATTGCCGCTCGATTCAAACAGGGCAACATCTTTGTAAGGATGAAATCCAAGAAAATCAATTGTCGAGTTAGAACCGTGCTTCGCAACCCAATCTTCAGCGCTAACCACATTATCATTGTTCAGATCCCATTCAGAATTGTCTTCGACTAGCTGTTCCTTATTGTCGCTTCCTTGTAAGATTCAGGATCCCCGAACAAAGTTACAAGGGCATTTAGGAACATGCTCAAAGTTGATGTCATTGTTCAACACCCACTCCATCTTTCCATATGTTTCGTTAAGGAACCTATAAGAGTAGCGATCTCCCTCTAGATTAATCTCACTCCAACACAAGGTTCAGTACATGATGGTGATTACAGAGAAATGGTTACACTAATGGAGGAAGAACACATGAACTGGAGGAAAGGGAAAGGAAGGAGATAGGGGAGAGAGGTAGCCGCCGCCGCCGGTTCGTTGATCCACTGGATGCTCGTCTCTTCTTGCTGCGAGGCTTATGTAGCTGTGCAGCTGGGCCGGGCCTTCACTTGCAGGACCGCACTGGGTGCTGGCCTGGCGAGAGACAGGCCGATTCACCGACAGGTAGGGTCGCCATGGCAGGGGGGCAGACATTCCCCCCTTCTTAAGATGAGGCTTGCCCCCAAGCCTCCGCACCAAGGAAGTGAGCTGAAGGAGTAGTTTTGTCTGCTCATGAACCAGCCATTGTGGTGCCACTGAATTGGGGTACCAACACTTACTCATCTCTTGACATTCATTTGTTTGTAGTTTCCCAGGGTCCCATGGAAAACATCGGATAACTGTGTAACGAGCTGATCCCATGACAACATTGCCAGTGAAGCATCTGGAGTCATGACACCCGAGCTCGCTGGACTCCGAGCGCCTGGTACACTCTGAACTCCATTTCTCATTCCTGCCGGACCTGAATGTAGAACAGCAAACCAACTGCAATATGTTCACCAAGGGCGTGACTACAGTGGTGGTCTCGTCGCCCCCCGGATGCCATGACTTGTGCACATAAGTTGCAGCTTGAATGACTTCATGCTTGGATTCAGTGATGGTCTGCTTGTCCATTCCGTTGATTCCCTCCAGACCAAGACATGGTACACTCTTACTGATACAAACAGATGCTTTTGCTCGAATTCGAGGGTTCCTGTACTTGAGGTAGGGCTGCATTTTGGTTATAATGGTTGCCTCAGCTTCACAAACAATGCGCTTGTCTTGTGAAGATTTCAGAAATAGTGGCATTAGTAGCAGATCAACCACGGATTGAGAGCTGCAGGTTCAGAGCTGCAGGTTTCCACAGAACTATCTTTGCTTTTTTCCAGCACCACGGATTGAGCAACGTTGAGATCTTGCAAGACAAGAACAAGCATATGCACAACCACCGTAGCAAGACAAGAGTGATGTTGTTCGGAAGCAGTGGGAGGCTTGACATGCTTAATAAAACTTGAATCAATATTGTCATGCTTCAAGGACCACAAATGCAAGAACTGGTCGGTGAGTACCCCTCCGTAGGGTCCACTGAAATTGTACTGCTGCTGCCATGATTCATACACAAAATCTCCTGTTGCAGCATGTTCGTACAAGCAGAGAGGAATTCCATCAATAAGATGCATAGTCAACAATCCCAACTGATGTAGCTGAAGACAAATCCTGTTACAAGCGACATGTTGCTGAATAGTGGATGTATTCACACTTTCGAATAGAGGTAATGTCCAGCTCCAGATTCTGTTAGAAGACTGTGGCCAAATTTCCCTAGAAGGAAACTGAAAATTATGCAAAAGACATGGTCTACTAGCAGTTGTTTTCCTCTCGGAGCTAAGTGGCTTTGCAACTTTCCATCGATATTGTTCAGAGCATTTAGGGAAAACAGACGGAGTGTTGAATTGCTCTCTCTTTGACCCAGCCTCACAACAATTGCTTGGCTCAGTGGAAACCAAGGAAGTAGGTTGCCCAGAAGGCCATGGTTGTCGCTCAACTACTGAAGCTAGAAGAACTTGCCCTCGGGCATGATGTAACAATTGTTGTGTTGTGCTCTTATTTTTTTGTTGATGGTGGGGTCGCCATGGCCGTTGCAGTTCAAGATTAGCAGACCTCAGGTAGTCTTCAAGCAAGTACAGCACAACAACACCTGATGGTCGCAGCCTTTGTGATTTGATTTCTCTATGAGTCATGTGACTCTTAAGGCATCCCTTGTCCAACCAAAGATTATCAGACATCATAAAAATACTTCCTGAATATTCCTCCATGCCAAGGTCAAGTGTACTGAAGGTCAAGCTCATAAGCTGAATCTTCCTTTGCAATTTCTCACCCATAGAAATACTACACACAGTAGCATGCTCCAGTATGTGATGCTCAGACAAGTTCCAATGCTCGTGGGTTTTGCACACAAGATTTCTAGTAGTATCCAATTTCCTGGACTGCTCATCGGTAGCTAGAAACAGGTCCTCCCAATATTTAACTGAACCCAGATCAGGGGCAGATGTAGTTGCATGCCAACACAAATTGCTAACACTGGAACATAATTTATGAGGGAGCACAGTTTTGGGTAGTTCTGACTGCACACATACTGCTCGACAATCGTAGGCAAAATATGGTAGCTTCGGCTGAACATTTTTCTGACTGAACTCAAACCTTAGTTGTACATCTTGAGCACAAAGTTCATAAGAGGGCTGCACAAAGCAGACTGCGAGTATCCGTATGTATTTTCCAAGTAGACTGAACCTGAACAGCATATGTGCATCTTGAACACAAAATTCATGAGAGGATTGCATCAGAAAGATAATTGACCGCCCTTCCACAACACCCAGGTACAGACCACGGATAATTTGCATTATTGGCTGACTCACAACAGGAATATCTCTTGGCAATTTTCCAGCCCTAGGAAAACTACACACGACAGCATGTTCAGAAAACTTCCAATGTCCCTGCTCAAGAACAACTGTAAACTGATGCTCAATAGGTTCCAATGAACAAACAACATTAACACCAATAGTCACCAGTGAAGCAAAATTGTCAAGAGTAGAATAGTATTCATCTGGAAGCTCACACTTGGGTAATTCCGACCACACTAGTGTTGCTTGCCCATTGCTTGAAAACGATGGCCATGGTAGTTTCAGCTGCATACTTTGCCAATATTTCCAAGATTCTCTCAACGAATTCAGAACACTAGAAAAATGCTCCATCGCAAAAGTATCTTGTGACAGCAGCCCAACGTGCGTCCGATACAGTTCATGAGAGCAAGTTAATGACGGCCACGGCCGTTTCTCGTTTCCATCTGCAGGATCTCTCCAAAACGATGGCCATGACTTCGGTCGTAACACCATCCATGAGGGTGTCATAGCTTGGTGGAGCACATACCTCAGTACTTTGGCGTTGTGACGAGAGTATTTCGTTGAACAGGTGGTCAGCATTGGTGCAGAGAGGTCGCTGGGAATGACGAGTATGACGCTCGGGCGGAGGCAGATTTTTTGAGCATATGCACCCAGGCCCATCTATCTTAGTTCTTCAATATTGCTTTGAGATTTGTGCTATACAACTAACATTTTACGTGTAAATTTCTTTTTTTTGTTTCTCTCATATAGAACATGTCTTGAATCTCAAATTTTGCAGCACAATAAAGCTTCCTAACTAGAACGTGAGATAAAACTTTCATATTTTTGGTCCGACATAAATTCTAAAAATAAGATTTATTAACCAAAAAAAATCTTATTTCATATATTTATATTGGATGAAAAAATCTGAAAGTTTTACCACAGATTCTAGATAGAAAGCTTTGCCGTGCTGTGGAATTTGAAGTTCAAAACATGTTTTATGTGAGAGAAATAAAAAAGAGAAATGTGCTTGCATGAATCGCAATGCAAAAAATAGATAACTAGAATAGACAGGTCTGAGTGCAGGTACTCTAAAATATATTTTCCGTAGCGGCCACAAGTGCGTACTCCTCCGGTCCTGCAACAGCGACGCCGCGGGTGCTATCGGGGGAAAGACTTGGGTGACGAATCCTGGACGTGGAGCGGTGGGTTGGTGTGGACCGTCACACTAATGTTGATGCTGGCCATCCCATGAATTTTGAGGGCGCCGAACTTGTCGCTGAGGTCAATGGCGGGCTCGGGGCAGACGACGGTGACCTTGTTGGCGCTGTTGGTGGCGACAGCTTGGTTCGAGCCATCCGTCGAATAGGTGATGTGCCCCATCGCGACACAGGCAGGGGGTGCGTCGTGGATGACCGCGAGCACTTTCTGGGCCTTGGTGGTGAAGCCGGAGACGTCGGGAACGAGATGCTAGAAATTTAGGGTTTATGGTCTATCCCTATTCCTCTGTGTTTATCCGCGATGTCGTTCACAAATCACATATCTGAGGCTAGGGGGTAGGGACTTTCTTATACTGTCTTTCTAAAAAGTCCACCTCTTATACAGATATAAGATTCCTAGTCTTTTTCACTAGTTTCCGACATAGAATCCAGATCAAATTACCAACCACGAACATATTTGTCTGTTTAACGGATTCTACCCGTTTTGTCCCTGGAGCACGCGCTTGTGAGCAACACACCATAATAGAGTGTAAATTCCTCTAATTATGTAGATCAACATTACGGCTGTAATCTAACTATACGATCTAGCTCCTTCCAATCATCAATATACCCGGGTAGTCTTTTCAATATAAATAGTATATTGTATTCCACTGATAATCGGCCAGCTTCTTTAAGCATTTGTTACTTAAGTACATTTCAACAAGTGATAATTTTCCATAATAAACATGTAAAATAATTCCATGTACAAATACATGTATAATTCTATAATGAGGTAATTCAAATATTTAACAATTCCAAGTAATTTGAATATAGTTGCAGGACACATAATTCCAGCATCTTCCACTTGTCCAAAACGATCATTCAAATATTCGTATAACATGCTTGCCAAATACCTCCTGACTAAGAGGCTTAGTCAAGGGATCAACAATCATATTAACACTACGTTGAAAACCCACAAATATATATACGGTGATACTTTCCTTCAATATGTTTCCTTGCCGTGACACTTAAAATCACTAGAGACCTTTAGTTTCCGCCTAATTATTCCAGCATAGATGTCCTCGACGCCTCGAGTATTATTTCCTCGAGTGTAATTCCACCTTTGTAGGCACCTTGAGTATTTTGTTTCCTCACTTGAAATTCCGCATCAATTATTTTCCATCACATATATAATAATATGATTAATTCCACATCGAGTCAAGTATAAGATAACCACGTTGAATAAATTTTCAAAACCACATAAATATCAAATCCAATCAGTAAATGAAGTTCCATAATTAACCATGTTTTGAAAGAAATTCCTGACTTCGGTCAGTGAACCTGCACCATATTACTACTATAAAAAATTGAATATGTGTACTTGGACTTATTTCTCATCTTGTAGATAGAGTAATAGCTTCCTCAATGTGTTTACCTTTAATATAAATTTCAGAATAAGTGACAGGTTGTGATGCACTTTCCACGATCTTATATGATGTGTGAGATTCCCTTAGTTGTTCGCCTTTCATTCCACTGCTTGAAATGCGGCATAAATTCCGGTAGCTAAGGTATGATAATATAATGAAGATACATATGAATTTCAGTACCATTTATTATTCTATTTTCCTCGGGAGTTTAAATATAATTCCTCACTGAGTATGATTCCCTTTATCAAAGGTATTTTAAAGGGTTTGCAACACTTCAAAATAGTTTCTATGTATTTCCACTCGTAAAACATATGATGTTTCAAATGTTCCTTTCATATGAAAGTTAAAAGATGACCAAGCTTTCACTTCCATCAATGTGACTTTATCATTGCAAACAACAAAACAATATTAACATATATAATAATGATGCAAAATACTTTACACTTACGTTTGTAAATGACCGCCTTGCTTCATTTAGAAAACCATATGACCTGCTATTCCATTGGTGTGAAGCTTGTTATAAGACCATACATTAATATACTCAATTAGCAAACCATGTCTTTAGTTCCTCTTTCCTAAAATTCCAAGAGAGAGAGAGAGAGAGTTTCCACAAAGTATATTTCCCTTTGTGTGAATAATCGAATAACAAGAGTGACATTATAATAGTCCAGTGAGCCAAATATCCTTAGAAACAAATCACTTCCAGACAATAGGCTTGCGATTATTTGGTATGATATTAAGTTCCCAAACTATGCTCTTCCTCATTTGAGTTTATTCCTTCTCGCAATTATTCCACCCATAGTTGACATTGATGAACAAACCTTCTTAAGAGAATTTAGTGATTCCTCTAGAATTTAGAGTGACTTCCCCCAAGAACACATAACAATTGTCAAGAGATGACATTCCAAGTTAATTCCTCCCACTTATCCTAAGCATGTTAGTGTTGGGAGTTTCACTTGTAGTTTCCTTTGTGGTCAAGATTATATTCCAGTATGATTGCTAATATTTCCACCATTGACCATAAAAATAATTGTTTTCCTACTTTCCACCAGTTTTCCTTTTTCAAATAATAAAAAACCGTTTGATCCACTAGAATAACCATGAAAATATTCCCGGTGTGTGCTTTGTAGTAACTGGCAATTTCCTACCAAAATAGAAGATTTCTTTCCAGTCTAAAAAGACATATAGTGATTGTGCTAGATGGATAATGATATCAACAAATGACAGTATGCAATGCTTCCTTCCAAAGAAACAAGGGAGTATAAAATACATTCAATTCCTCCATTCAATCGTGGAGTGTATGGTATATTACAATGGTGAATAGTTCCATGCTCTTTACCTACAAATGATATATTCCTGAAGTGTACTTCCCCGCCCAGTCGGTTGTTAAAAACTATGATATTCTTTAATCAACTGATTTTCCACAATATAACCTCTAGTAGGAGTGTCCAAAAAAAATACCATAAGCATATCAGAAAAAAAATGATGTGAAACTTTTATCTCCTTCCATCTTAAGAAAAGGCATGTAAACCAGAAATAACCATTATATATGCTTCATGAGTACGATAGTCCTCACACTAAAATTTAGAATTCCAGAATTAATGCTTTATCATATTCCAAGATATGTGTCCAAGTCGTACATGGCATAAACATTGAGATTCCAAGCATGTATTTCCATTGTAGGTATTCCTCAGTGTGGAGTTATCTTCCCCAAATAAACAGTTTGGGTTGCCAACATTCATTGAACTATCAACAAATACGAGACCATTGTACAGAATTCCATAATGCACCGATTTTACCATTGAGCAATATATTTGCACTCTTCCTTTTTCCAAATAGAATGACATAGTCAATAGACTCCAAGATAGAACAATAAATCAAATATCCTCTCACTGAAGATGCACAAAAGGTTCTATAACAATAATAGGTTTCCTCTACAAGGGAGCTTGATGAATTAATTTCCAATCCAAAGTACATCAATTTTCCTTTGAAATTGTTGCATGCCAATAAAGTTGCTATAGTATTCCAACAATGAATGATGTATATAAACCAACACCATAATCCAACTATTTGAAAAAAGAGTACCCACAAATAAATCTATATAGTGCAAATATTATCATTAGGCATATCGACAAATGAAGAGCAAATTTCCTTGTCCTTGGAGTAACTGCTCTTCCTCCATAAACAAGTGATGCTCAATAATAACAATTGCATGAAATCCCTTTCCAAATTATGCATGATTTTCCGTAGAATATTTCATCATGGCAATTTTCAATATGCAATCATTTGCTCTGTGCAGTCCATCCACAGATTTAATCCGGAGTTCCTGCTAAATTTCTTCCAAGGGGTAGATGTATTTTCCTTGTTGTGACTTGCATGCAGTAGATGAGAAATCAAACAAGTCAGACAATTAATCAATAATCTAATAAAACACACCAATTAATAGGGTACTAGATAGGGGAAAATATTAGCACCCCTTCCCTCATAGCATGTATGCGCAGATGCATGTGGTTCTTCCAAATTATGCACGTAGCAATTTGACATTGGTATTAGAGCATCGGAGGGTCATCAGATTGCTTTTCTACGCACGGGAATCAAAGAACTACTAGTGATGCACTTTAACATTGACCACGTCGGCAGAGTTGCACAGCGGATTTGGATTTGTGAGCGACACCACGGATAAGCGCAGAGGAATAGGAGGTACACCACAAACCCTAAATTTCTAACATTGCTAAAAATAATCTGCACTAATAGCAAAACCCACGTCAAGTAGTAGTGAAAGATCGTGGATGTCGCCTAGAGGGGGGGGGTGAATAGGCGTTTTAAAATAATTACGGTTTAGGCTTGAACAAATGCGGAATAAACCTAGCGGTTAATTTGTCAAGCACAAAACCTAAAACAACTAGGCTCACCTATGTGCACCAACAACTTATGCTAAGAAAGATACGCAACTATGTGATAGCAAGATATATGACAAGAAACAATATGGCTATCACAAAGTAAAGTGCATAAGTAAAGGGGCTCGGGTAAGAGATAACCGAGGCACGCGGAGACGATGATGTATCCCGAAGTTCACACCCTTGCGGATGCTAATCTCCGTTTGGAGCGGTGTGGAGGCACAATGCTCCCCAAGAAGCCACTAGGGCCACCGTAATCTCCTCACGCTCTTGCACAATGCAAGATGCCGTGATTCCACTAAGGGACCCTTGAGGGCGGTCACCGAACCCGTACAAATGGCAACCCTTGGGGGCGGTCACCGAACCCGTACACTTTGGCAACCCTTGGGGGTGGTCACCGGTACCCGTCAAATTGCTCGGGGCGATCTCCACAACCTAATTGGAGACCCCGACGCTTGCCCGGAGCTTTGCACCACGATGATTGAGCTCCGAACACCAACAACCGTCTAGGGCGCCCAAGCACCCAAGAGGAACAAGCTCAAGGGTACCAAGCACCCAAGAGTAATAAGCTACTCAACTTGTAACTTCCACGTATCACGTGGAGAACTCAAACCGATGCACCAAATGCAATGGCAAGGGCACACGGAGTGCCCAAGTCCTTCTCTCTCAAATCCCACCGAAGCAACTAATGCTAGGGAGGAGAATGAGAGGAAGAACAAGAAGGAGAACACCAAGAACTCCAAGATCTAGATCCAAGGGGTTCCCCTCACATAGAGGAGGAAGTGATTGGTGGAAATGTGGATCTAGATCTCCTCTCTCTTTTCCCTCAAAAACTAGCAAGAATCCATGGAGGGATTGAGAGTTAGCAAGCTCGAAGAAGGTCAACAATGGGGGAAGAACACGAGCTCAAAAGGATAGGTTCAATGGGGAAGAAGACCCCCTTTTATAGTAGGGGGAAAATCCAACCGTTATCCCCCACACAGCCCCGCAGAGAGCGGTACTACCGCTGAGGTAGAGCGGTACTGCCGCCCTCAAGCGGTACTACCGCTCCCCCTCAGCGGTACTACCGCGCCAGAAGAGAAGGGCTGGGGCAGGGGCCCAGGGCGGTACTACCGCGGAGGTAGAGCGGTACTACCGCTCTCAAGCAGTACTACCGCCACTACTGCCGCAGCTAGTACCGCAAAACCCGACACGAGAAAAAGCGCGCAAGAATCGAAGCGGAAGGAGCACCATCCCACCACGGTACTGCGGCTGAGCCCAGCAAGCGGTACTACCGCTCCGAGGAGCGGTACTACCGCTACAGACGCAGTGACAGGACGGTAGTAGCACGGAACCGCAGAGGTACTGCCGCTGAGGCCACCCAGCGGTACTACCGCTCCGGGGAGCGGTACTACCGCTCCAGGGAGCGGTACTACCGCTTAGGGAGTCTCAGCCGCACTACCACTGTGGACCGCGGTACTACCGCTGGGTCCAGGAGAAAAACCATACTCCAGAAAACCAGAACTGCCATAACTTCTGCATATGAGCTCCGAATTGAGCAAACTCAAGCTTGTTGAAAACAAGACGACGAGTAGCATCAAAACAGCGACTGGTTATAGTAAGAAGAGGCAGGGGAGGTATGCCAACAAATAGAGGAGTGAAACCTCCAACCGAGAAGAACCGGCAAAACCTCCAACATCGAAAACATCATAGAAGATGCATGCGAACTCCGTTTTCGATGAACTCAAGCTTGTCATCAAGATGACCATAAGCTCTAAGACTCACAAAGAGAACCAAACAAGAACCAAGAAAGATGATGCAAGGATGCAATGGTTTGAGCTCTCAGCGAACGATACGATCAAGCTACTCATCGAGAGCCCCCCTTGATAGTACGGCAATCGATCCTATAACCCGGTCTCCCAACTACCATCATGAGACCGGTAAAATAGAAAACCTACCAAGGGCAAACCTTTGCCTTGCACATGGTCCACTTGAGCTAGATGATGACGATCTTGACTCCCTCAAGTTGGACCACCTTTCTTGATTGTGTTGGCTCAATAAAGACTAGTTGATTGCTCCCCCATACTCCACTATGGGTGAGCCTTTCTTCCGCACATCTTCATGAGTCCATTGTCACCACAATGGACGGCAAGCTTCAAGCATTTGATCCCTTCGTGATGCTCCACTTGAACTTGCACACCGCAACCTTTCTTGATTGTGTTGAGTCGATGAAGACTAGTTGATTGCTCCCCCATACTCTACTATGGGTGAGCTACTTTTCCGCACATCTTCACAAGTCCATTGACACCACAAAGGACGGCAAGCTTCAAGCATTTGATCTCTTCGTGATACTCCACTTGAACTTGCACACCGCAACCTAACCCCACAAAGAACTCTCACGAAGACCATGGGTTAGTACATCAAGCGTAATTGACAATGCTTACCATACCATGGGATCACTTGATCCCTCTCGGTACATCTTCTATGCTTTGTGGGTTGATCAACTTGATTCACTCTTTAACTTAGTCTTGATCAACCTCTCACAAGACCAATCTTTAGGTAATTCCTTGAATAGCACCTTGGTCGACACAAACTCTCCTTAAAACCAACACATGTACTCCAAGAAAAGCCTATGGACAAAACCTTCAAATATAACTCAAGGCAACCATTAGTCCATAGAGATTGTCATCAATTACCAAAACCAAACATGAGGGCACCGCATGTTCTTTCAAGTAGTACACGCGGCCAGGCACCTTTGGTCGGACAAACATGACAATCCATGAAGATGACCGGCAACAAATCAATGCGAGTGGGGGAGTCTTTCCAATATAAATAGTATATTGTATTCCACTGATAATCTACCAATTTCCTTAAGCATATGTTACTTAAGTACATTTCAACAAGTGATAATTTTCCGTAATAAACATGTAAAACAATTCCATGTACAAATATATGTGTAATTCCATAATGAGGTATTCCGAATATTTAACAATTCCAAGTAATTTGAATATAGTTGCAGGACACATAATTTCAACACGAGCGTCGACAAGGCGTGAGTCGTGATTGAGGCCACTGGATCAACAAGCGGGGTAACCACGGGAGGGGCACCCGCACTTGCAATACCCAACACTGAGCTCATCTCATCTGCCTGGGCGCATAACCTCTCGAGATACCACAACAACTGCACCTTGGCAGACATGGCATCCCACTCTGGTGATTTGACAGCGGGCATGGTGCCGTCGCCGATGGAATTGTAGGAATTGAGAGAAAAATTGAAGGGGAAGGGTGGTGCCTGGCTCTGTATACCAGATGTAAGAGTAGCGATCTTCCTCTAGATTAATCTCACTCCAACACAAGGTTCAGTACATGATGGTGATTACAAAGGAATGGTTACACTAATCTTTACCTAATAATAAAATAAATTGGGTTTCTTTCGTCCGTCATGGCATTTTTCAAAAAAGTCCCTTTATTTCAGAGAATTCAACTCGCAGTCCTGTTTTAAGTTAAAACGAAACGTTATGTTTGTATTTTACACAAAAGTCTTTGTCTTTTTTTGAAATCAACCCACCGTCCGGATTTAAGTCACACCCGAACCGTTATTTTAATTAGAAAAATATGTGGAATATGAATATGAGATTATTTTTACCTGTTAAGTTTTTTTAAATATTATTTTGAAATATATTTGAGTCAAACAAAATGATTTTCTAAATTATATGTATCTTTTAAACCGTAACTTTGATTTTAACATATTATATATGAAATTTTATTAGAAAAATGTGTGGAATCGAAATATGATGTTAATTTTACCTGTTAAATATTTTTAAAATATTGTTATGGAAGCAAACTTATAATTTATAGCGCAAAATTCGTTTTTTCATACCGGCGGCGATCCGGATTACAAATAAACACCCAACTATAACCATATACGGAAAAGAAAATATCGATAACTACACATGCATACCTCTGAAAAATGTCGCAGGGGAAAACAACAGATTTCTCATCGCGAGTGTGAGAGAAAGCGAGCGAGAGAGAGGGAGAGGAAGGAGAGAGGGAGAGAGAGAGACGCCTTAGAATTAACCATATTCAACACATATTTTTTTGTTGTTTTGTGTGAACACCGAAGCCATCGCCGGCGAGGGTGAGAAGGAGGATAAGCGGCAACACAAATATGATGCCTCACAAAAATAAAAGAGATGAACCTATTGTGGTCTTGAGTGATGATTGTTGAGTTAAGAGCGTGTGTTATGTTTTCTCTCCCGTTGCAACACACGGGCTCTTTTGCTAGTGGAACTAATGGAGGAAGAACACATGAACTGGAGGAAATGGAAAGGAAAAGAGATAGGGGAGAGAGGTAGCCGCTGCCGCCGGTTCGTTGATCCACTGGATGCTCGTCTCTTCTTGCTGCGAGGCTTATGTAGCCGTGCAGCTGGGCCGGGCCTTCACTTGCAGGGTCGCGCTGGCTGCCAGCCTGGCGAGAGACAGGAGAGGAAACCTCGATCCCCTAGGGTTTTCCTAGGGTTCCACCCATCCTCTGGCGACTTTGCCAGAGTCCACGTCAAATCTCGCCGGAATGCCAGGTTTTCTCGATAACCAGCGAGATCAACCACTGCTCGGGGGGCGTGCGCAGGTGCATGGCGGAACCGGAGGCAAAGGAGATGGAGGATAATGGGGTAGATCGGGCGATGGCAAGTGTGGTGGAGGCGCCGAGTGGGGGGATGTCATCGAAGGATGGTGAGCGAGCTCGGGAGGTGGGAGTAGAGGAACAGGCAAGTAGAAGGGATGGAGGAAGGCGCAGATGGGGGGATTCAACGGATGAGGGGGATGATTATGGCGACGATGTTGACGCCGATCCAGATCTAGAGAGCCAGTTTGCGGGGATGAGGCTGCACGGGAAGGAGGAAGAAGATCTTGATTTCTCGGCTGAGGTTGATGATCTGGTCAAGGACGTCCGCTGGCTTGCTCTGTTCCGAGTTCATACTACAAAACCTTTTAGTCATGCGGCACTCCTATCCCAGATGCGTAATGCTTGGATGGCGGCGCAGGGGGTCACTTTCAACATCAAGGGGCCTAATCTTTTCTTGGTGCAGTGTCACTGCTTGGGGGACTGGAGGAAGATTATGGAGGGAGGGCCGTGGCTGTTTCGTAAGGCACCTGTAGTTTTGCAGGAGTATGATGGTTTCTCGGATGTGAAGGAGTACAAACTCAACATGATTCCAGTTTGGACTAGGGTTAAGGGCCTGCCTGATGGTCTGGCAAGGAAGCGGCAGCTTGTTGAAAAAGTGGCGGCGAAGGTCGGCGAGCCTCCTTTCAATGTGATCGTCAATGAGGGGCGCATCAACCCAGCTAGCACCCTGCGGGCGAGGGTGTTTGTTGACGTGAATATACCATTGGTTCGCTTTGTTCATATAACTTTGAAGGAACGGAAGAAATATAGTGTATATTATGAGAAACTCCTGGATTTTTGCTTTGCTTGTGGTCTCATGGGTCACCTTGCGGATGAATGTGGCGATGGTGTGCACGACCCTAGATTCTTTGAATGGGGAGAGTGGCTGCTGTGGGAACCGGAGATTCTAGCGGGCCAAACTTTTGGTGCCCGGGGAAGAGGTGACGGAGGAGCTAGAGGGAGAGGAAGGGAGTCTGGCAGAACGGATCGGGGGGTAGAGGCTGGGGGGCATCGACAGGAGGCAGTGGTCGAGGAGAAGTTACAAGGCCTAAGTCTCCAGCACCGCAGCGGATGGATTTGGATGTTAATGGAGGGAATCATGACCGTGGAGAGAAGGGAGCGCGTAAGCGGCTGGTTAGTGCGGATGGCACTCTCACCATTACGGGGCAGCCTGTTTCAAGCCTCGGAAGGGTAGCTGGGACGGTGCAGCTGCTCGAAGGTGCTATCCCAAGCTCGAGTAATACTGTGACGGCATCCACACCAGAGAAAGATCCGCTGGTCAAGAGGAGGAAGCAACAAGATGAGGAGGAGTTGAGCAAAACACAAGCAATGGAGGCGGCCTCCCTAGAGGAGGGCCGCCGAGCCAAATGAGAGTACTATGCTGGAATTGTCGTGGGATTGGCGACCCTGTGACAGTCCATGAGCTCCGCGATCTTGCGGGAGCTAGTGCGCCGTCGGTTCTTTGTATTGTGGAAACTCAAATAGCAAAGAATCGAGTGGAAGGTTTGGCGGTCTCTTTAGGTTTTCAAAACAGCTTTGCAGTAGCTAGTAGTGGACGTAGTGGGGGTCTTTGTATCTTTTGGAAGACGGCTGTTAATCTGGTAATAAAGAATTTCTCGCAATATAACATAGACTCCTGGATTTCTGAATCGGGTTCAGAACAATGGCGCCTTACTTGTTTCTATGGTGAGGCAAATCGGAGCTTGAGGTACAAAACATGGGATACCATGAAAAGGTTGAGGGGAGAAAGCACGCTACCGTGGCTCTGCATGGGCGATTTCAACGAGATACTTCGCCAGGAGGAGCAAATGGGCCCTAATCCAAGGGATAGCGCTCAAATGGAGGGGTTTAGGGAGGCGTTGGATGTTTGTGAGCTGGCGGATTTGGGCTATACCGGCTTAGACTGGACTTTTGAGAAGCGTGTTACAGGTGGCCAGTTTTGTAGGGTCCGTTTGGACCGGGCGCTAGCTTCGGCAAGTTGGTCCAACATGTTCCCGTTTGCAAGAGTGGAGCATTTAACAGCAGTTAAGAGTGATCATAGCCCTATTCTTTTGATGAATGAGATGGAAGCGGGGAATCGGCGCATTGCGGTGAAGAAGCCTTTTCGATATGAATGTGTCTGGGAAAGAGATGCCCGTTTCAAGGACGTGGTGGAAGCAGCATGGAATGGTGATGGACCGGCCTCATCGGTGTCGGACTTGGCCAATAAATTACAGTCGTGGCCACTTCTATTTCCAGTTGGGGACGTACTACGTTTGGGTCGGTTCGGCAAGAGCAGCGATCACTTCGTCAGAAACTTGCAATGCTGCGTGCGGATCCTTTGAGACTCGGACCTAGTGAGGAGGAACGCAAGGTCGAGGAGCGCATGGTGGAACTGGCATATAGGGAGGAAATAATGGCGAGACAGAGGTCTCGTATCACATGGTTATCCGAGGGCGATAGCAATACTAAGTTTTTTCAGAGGAAAGCCAGTGCTAGACGGGCCAAAAACAGCATCACCCAACTTGATCGTGCGGATGGGACCACTTGCACGGACCCGGCGGAATTGGCAAATATGGCGACAGCGTTTTACTCAAACCTCTATACGTCGGAAGGAACAATAGGTATGGAAGAGGTGTTATCACACATACCGGTGAGGGTGGATGGCAATATGAATGCCCTCCTAAACACTGCTTATAGCAATAATGAGGTTAAAGAAGCTCTCTTTCAAATGTTTCCAACTAAGGCGCCGGGACCGGACGGTTTCCCTGCACATTTTTTTCAGAAGCATTGGGACTTATGTGGTGATGAAGTTACAAGGATGATCATCCGGGTGCTTGATGGTGTGGACTCACCGGAGGAGATAAATAACACGTTCATCGTTTTAATTCCAAAGATAGCAAGTCCAAAAGTTTTAGGACAGTTTCGGCCGATAAGCCTTTGTAATGTGATCTACAAGATCGCCTCAAAGGTCTTAGCCAACAGGCTGAAGGTAATCCTCCCTGAGATCATTTCCGAAGAGCAGTCGGCCTTTGTCCCTGGTCGTCTCATCACAGATAACTTCATTACAGCCTATGAATGCTTACATTACATGAAGACTAGGAGGGTGAAGGGTAACAAATTCTGTGCTCTAAAATTGGATATGATGAAAGCGTATGATCGCTTGGAGTGGTCGTACTTGAGAGCTGTAATGCTAAGGATGGGTTTTAGCCCCCGCTTCACTGATACAGTTATGAGATGTGTGACGTCGGTATCCTTTTCTGTGATGTTTAATGGCAGGAGTCTGGATGGTTTCAAGCCCTCTCGGGGTTTGCGCTAGGGCGACCCGAGCTCACCATATCTGTTCTTGTTGGCAGCTGAAGGACTGTCCTGTTTACTGAAATCTGGTGCAGGAGTACGGGGGATCACAGTCGCACCAAATGCACCATCTGTTAATCATCTACTTTTTGCTGACGATAGCCTACTTTTCTTTGAAGCAAATGATGATTCAGCCACACGCATTGATGAGCTACTGCGGATCTATTGTAACGCATCCGGACAAAGGGTTAATATGGAGAAGTCATCTATCTTTTTCAGTAAAGGAGTACCCAACTCTGCTCGTGACTCCATCAAGAACATCCTCGCTGTACACAATGAATCTTTAACAGAGAAGTACCTGGGCTTGCCTTGGGATGTGGGGAGGGCCAAAGAAGGAGCGTTTAAGTACTTGAAGGATATAATTTGGAAGAAGGTGCAAGGATGGATGGAGAAGTGCTTATCTGCCGGAGGGAAAGAGGTTCTAGTAAAATCTGTAGCTCAATCTATCCCAACATACTCTATGTCATGTTTCAAGCTGCCACGGGGTTTGTGTGAGCATATCAACGGCTTGATCCGTAAGTTTTGGTGGGGAAGCAAGGATGGCCAGTGGAAAACAGCGTGGGTTTCTTGGAGAACAATGTCGAAACCAAAGTTCATGGGGGGATTGGGCTTTAGGGATGTGGAGTTGTTCAACCTAGCGTTGCTCGCTCGCCAAGCATGGAGGTTACTGCAGGATCCGGACTCGCTCAGCGCTCGCATTCTGAAAGCCAGGTATTATCCAGATTGCCACCTCTTGGATGCCACTTTGGGTGCAGGTCCGTCCCAGGTCTGGCGCTCCATACTAGAGGGAAGAGATGTGCTTGCGCAAGGACTCATCAAACGCATTGGCTCTGGATCACATACGTACATATGGAATGATAATTGGTTGCAAGGGATTACAAGCTCATGCCAATATGCTCACGGTCGGCCAACCCTCCACTTCTGGTCTCGGAGCTGATTGATCCCACCACCAGGACATGGAACACGCAGGTGCTCATGGAACACTTCATTGCTCCCGATGTTGAAGTTATTCAGAATATACCACTGAGTACTAGGGTGCAGGACGATTTTTGGGCCTGGCACTATGACAAGAAGGGTGTTTTTTCGGTTCAATCGGCTTACCGTATGATGTCTGCAGTCAAGGCTCAGAGGGAGGATTGGCTTGATCATCGACCGGGACATTCAAACATTGCAGCTGACAGGAAATCTTGGTCGCAGCTATGGAAAGTGCGGGTTCCCTCTAAGATCAAAATTTTTGTCTGCAGATTAGCGCATACCTCGATACCGACGGGGCACGTGCGTCATGTGAGAAAGATGGCAGATTCACCAGCATGCTCGATTTGCGGGGCAGACGAGGACACTTTGGCGTCATTCCCTGTTAAGCTGCTGCATGTCGCGATGTGTTTGGGCTTTGGGTGATGATGAGCTCCTAGAGCATGTGATATCGAACCAGACCGCAGATGCCCGGCTTTGGTTGTTTTGGTTGTTCGAATCAACAAGCCAGCGTGATGTAACTCGGGTTCTAGTGACAATGTGGGCAATTTGGTGGGCGCGCCGTAAAGCAATCCATGAGAATGAGTACCAGAGCCCGTTGTCAACCATGAATTTTATTACACGTTTCTTGGAGGACCTGGACATTGTTGAGTCCCCAAAGGAGCGACCGAGGCATGCGCCTGCTGCTCCGAGAGCACGGGCATGGCTGCCGCCCGAGGATGAAGCAGTGAAATTTAACTGTGATGGAGCATTATCGACCCTGGGTGAGAAGGGAGCGGCGGCTGTGGTTTGTCGAGACAAGTTGGGGAAGTTTCTTGGAGCTTCAGCACTAGTCTTTGAAGGCTTGATCGACCCGGCAAGTTTGGAGGCGCACGCGTGCAGTGAAGCACTCGCCCTTGCTCGCGATCTGAATGTGCAGGATCTGGTGATTGCGTCTGATTGTCTAGAGGTGGTTTCAAATATCAGCACACAGTCTCTACCAGCGTATGCGCCCATTCTGCATGATATACATATTAGTATGAACCTTTTCTCTTCAGATGTTTTTCGGTTTGAGTGTAGAGAAAATAATTTTGAGGCCCACTCGGTTGCAAAAGGAGCTGCGTCTCTGCCGGTGGGTCGCCATGTGTGGCTAGGGATCCTTCCAGATGTTGCTTGTATTTCGGATGTGATGCACTTTGAATAAAATTCACTAGTTATCTTAAAAAAAAAGGCGAGAGACAGGACGATTCACCGACAGGAACTATACCTGGAATGCATCACGTGCAACACGGAATGCGCAATAGACACCCTTCCTGGATTTGTCTACGCGAGGTGCATAAGACTCTAGCTTCTTTCCTCCATGGCACTGAATTACTTGGTATTTATTATTTGACAAGTTCATTCTGCAAAATATGGGATCATCATTAGAACATCTGGAATGTAGTAGTTGCTTTGTGATGAAGAAATAAAAAAAATAAAGAATCCGAACACATATAAGGTGTGAGCAGATATACATACCTCAAAACAAAATCGTCTTCGCAAGAGACGTAGAGTGCTCCACTAAGCGGGGTAACGCAATATGCGTCTTCCTTTTGACCTAGTACAATCGGCGACCGTTCCCGCGGCCTTCCCTTCCCGAACAAACGACCTCTCCTTCTACTCGTCGGTCCGCGACGAGATGACATCCATGACGTACGGCGAAGGCGGCCACTCCATCTTGGACACCGGCCTATCCTCGCACGCATGCTTAGAAATGTTTCCCGTCGGAAGGTTCCATGATATGTCCAGGACAGAGAGCACCTCGTAGTGCTGCGACACCGTAGGATCAAACGCGAGGTAGTGGCCGCTCATGCAGAGAAAGTAGCACCGGGGCGGCGCCGTAGGCAACTCCACCCACTGCAGCGTGGCGGGGTTGACCACATGGCCGCAGAGCAGCAGGAGGAGGACGTTGCGGCAGTCCTGCACGCCACAGTCGAACATACAGGGGGTGTTCGGGTAGCCGAGGCTGGCGGCGATCTGGCGCGCCGGCCGTGGTGCCACGTGAGAAGAGCGCGGGCATGGGGTGCTCCATCCTCTCCAGGGGAAGGTCCTGGCCGCGGAAGACACCGTCGAGCCAGAGCGGGAGAAGGTCCGTGCGCAGTATACTTGGCCATGGGCCCGGGCTTGGGCCGGGCCTTAAAAGCCCATGGCAGAAAACTGAGGCCCAGGCCCTATCATCAGGCCTACTTTTTAAGCCTAAGCTCGACTCATCTAGTAAAAAGCCCTTAGGGTTTAGGGCCGTGGGCCGGGCCTCTTCCTTAAAATGCCAATATGCCAAGCCCAAGCCCGTCTAGGCCCTGCTGGTGGGCTCAAAACTCAGGCCCAAGCCTGGCCCACGGGCAAGCCCATTGGGCCGAGGCCCTGAATTTTAGGGCCGGGCTTGGGTGGGCCGACAGGGTCGGGCCGGAGATGACCAGGACTAGTGCGCAGTAGGCAGTGGTCGTCGACGGCGGCGTGCCATTCCTTGCGGCACGCCGCGAGGCTGCGGGGAGGGAGGTGGCGGAGGACGTCCAAGAGCATGTCCTCGGGCAGCTGCCCGGTCATGTCCATGTCGACCGATATGAGTTAGGTCGGTCGGCGTCAGGTAGGAAGCTTGGGATTCTGTAGTCTGTACCTACATCTGCTTACTACTCCTCGTTATATCAATATAATTCTACACCTACGAAACAAGTTACGAAAGGCTACGTAAACTTTCCTTCGATAATTCTTTTTGCCTCCTGATTTTATGTGGGATGGGCCCCTCATTCGCCCCCCGGTGCAACACATGCGAACGATCCTTCCCATCGGGCACGAGAGCTACGTTATTGGTTCCTAAGAGCAACTCTAGCCGATCTCATATAACCAATTCAAAGGAGTAAGAATTTTGGTTTACTTCTTTAAACCGAAACTAGCCAAACTCATATAACCATTAGATGAGTATAAATTTTACTTCGAGCGGCCGCGAGGAGTAAATATACTCGACCTCTCGGCCGTCGAGTAAAATTTGCTCACATGCACGCGCTCCAGTCCTCACCTCACCATCCAGCAAAAAAGACAAATAAAAACAAAAAACATTGAAAAAACACAAAGAAACATAAAAATATAAAGAATAAACAAAAAAAGTGAAAAATACAAAGAAAAAGACGGAAAACACCTTGAGAAAAACCATACGGAAGCTTCCCAAACCAGTGCGGAAGGTTCCTAGAACGTTTCCCGCACAGAACGCTTCACGGTTTCATGATGAGCCGGTCCATCTTCTTCTACATAGCGTGTGAGCGCAGCTACAAGTATCGCAGCGGGCGATACATATCAATCGCGGTCCCCGCATTGCGGGATGGGAGGCAAGCAAACACGTACCCCATTTCTCATAGGTCGGCCGAGCACGGGGGCGCCATGCCTTTTTTTCTAGATTCTTTTTTTTCTTTTTTCATTTAAAAAAATCAAAAATATGTTTCAAATTTGAAATAATATTCACAAATATAAAAAATATATACAAATTTGAAAACATTCATGAATCCAAAAAATACCAACAAATAATCATGATTTTGGGAAATGGTCGCAAATTTGAAAAATATGTTCATGAATTCAAAATAATGTTCAATACTAAAAAGTGTGCAAATTCAAAAAATATTCGTGAACAGTTCACGAATTTATAATCAATGTGGATTTAAAAAATGTTGGAATCGTGAAAAATGTTCACGAATGTGAAAAAACATGAATAAAAAGTTGTTTGCAGATTTCTGAGTGTTCATAATTGTTTTGTGAATTCTTTAAATGTTCACTAATTTGAAAAGTGTTCTAATATGAAAAAATGTTCATGATTTGAAAAAATGTTCGTGCATTCAAATAATGTTCATGAATTTTTAAATGTTCATAAATTTGAAAAAAAATCTTGTGAATTCAAAAAAAATCTCTCTAATTAGAAAATGGTAGTGAATCTATAAATAAAAGATGGAAAAATAAAAATAATCAGGAGAAAACCAAATGAAAAACAAATAAAACGGTGGAAGAAAGTCGCGTAAGTGGGCCCTCTTAATAGGCATTCGCAAGTGCTGGAGGGTGCGCGTTTGAGGAGTATCCGGGGCGATACGCGTGGATCCACCTATACTTGGCCATGGGCTGGGCTTGGGCCGGGCCTTTTCAGGCCCTATCATCGGGCCTACTTTTCAAACCCAAGCCTGGCCTATCTGGGAAAAAGCCCTTAGGGCTTAGGGCCGTGGGCCGGGCCTCTTCCTTAAAATGCCAATATACCAAATCCAAGCCCGTTCAGGCCCTGCTGGTGGGCTTAAAACTCAGGCCAAGCCTGGCCCACAGGCAAGCCCATCAGGCCCAGGCCCTGGATTTTAGGGCTGGGGTCTGGGTGGGCCGACAGGGCCGGGCCGGAGATGGCCAGGACTAGATCCACCCCTCGGTAGATTGTCAAAAAAAAGTCATAAAAAAAGGATCCAGCCCTCAGTCTCTCCCCTATGGCGGCCTTGGCCTGTGCATCTAACGTGCGCCGCCTCCTCCTCCACCCCGGCGCCGGAGCTCCGGCGAGATCCTTCTACGCCCAGCCCTACCAAGGTACACCCGCTTAGTTACTTCCCTCCTGATCCGTAAACTTCGTGGTTCTTTTCTTATCCGTTCGTCGTGGTGAAGTGGATTGGGATTCCTGTGCGCAGCCAAGGTAGGCGTGGTGGAGTTCTTGAATGGGGTCGGCAAGGGGGTGGAGACGCACGCCGCGAAGCTGGAGGAGGCCGTAGGAGGCGATCTCCAGAGGCTGCTCGAGACCCGCACGCTACGGCTCAAGAAGCTCGGCGTCCCCTGCAAGCATGTACGTGTCCTCCCTGTTCAAGACATTCCTTTGATTTAGTTTAATAGTGTCCTTTGTAGTTTCACAGAAGGCTTGGTGTGGTTTTGCTGGCTACGCCTGGTTTCTTTGGGCATTTCGTTGTGTAAATGTATAGTTTGGTTAGGTTTTGTTCTCCAATGTTGTGATTCTTCGATAAGAGCCATCGGGTTAATTTGGTATTAGATGGTTCATGTGCACCAACACAAAGACCCCACCCTTCTTGATGAAGTAATTTGAGGAAGTCTGGCAATTTTGTTCAAAATGTCTTGACCTGTCGAATGTTCGAAGTATAGGATTGCCTATAAATTGGCACACACATATCCAGAAAGAACCAATTAAGCAATTAAGAGATTCAATAGCATGATTTAGGGTAGCATACAAATACCATAGTAAACCGGTGCTCGGACATCACATTGTTGACTCAGTGTCATACCTGTGTGGAACTCATCAGCATGTGATGGGTCCTTGGACGATGTTTCCACCAGGTAAGACCTTTCCGGGGTTTAAAATCAAAGTTAACATAACAGAGGTCCCTGACATATCGTATAGGGATGTCCTAATAACCAGCATTTATGAGCAATTGCCACAAGATTAGGAAAAATCTTTGGGACTGCAAGTGTAATGTCAAAACTCTTAGTTAACTTCAGACTGATTAAAAGACGACCCTACATAAATGTTATAATTGTAGGAAATTGCACAAGTAAACTGAACAAAATTAATCTGAATGTCGTATTTAGCTTTACGTAGCATTTTACTAAACCAGACATCTAATAGAAACATCCCAACTCTATTTAGTGAGGTCCAGTTTGCTTTCAAAGCTATGAGAAATGGTGAGCCTCCAAGTTGATATGTTCGTCCACACGCTGATTACAACAATAAATATGTAAGCATAAAGATTTGCCAAGTATAGAATGTTAAATCAACCGTACGCAAAAGTTTGAATGGAAACAAAAATGTTTCCCATCTAGCTGAGTATCTAAGCTGAGCACATTCTCCCATAACATGAAACAAGTATATAAAGAAATTCTGAGAACAACTTTAGGAGCAGAAACCTGATAGGCTAAGATGAGGAAACCAAACTAGTTTCTTTGTGTATTATTATCTTAAGCTGCAGAATGGCTCAATGAGTCTAATATGTTGAGAAAATAAGTTTCATATCTCAAAAACAATTGTTCATACTGCTACATCTATCAGTATGAATGAATTGAATGGTTCTGATCAAGAACTTAATTAATAATTACGTTGGAATTAAATAAAAATTGCAGGCTCCACATAGCAAGAACTGCGGAAACTCCCTGAATCTGTACAAATAAACCCTTAGACAATGTACATGTTATCTAGACAACATTTTGTATCCAAGCATACAACCAGAGCTGTTGCCGGACCAGGAGTACAACTGGCACTATTTTAACGTATGGGTTATTCACGCCAATACAGAGAACACTACCAAGTTCCAACAGATTTATCGAACATCCTCCATGAATCCCCGATAATCTGTTAGAATGAAATTTGTAGGTATAAAAAGGGTAACCAGGAAAGGAGTATTCCAGTGCACCAATATTCAGGTAGCAACTTTGTACTTGTTTGTTTCCCCTAGTTACTATAGTGAACATGAAATAGCAGCACCAACGGACAAAGCTTGGACGTCAGTGGAGGCTTGGTTGGAGGACTTGACACCCACAAAATGTCTGTTGTGCCATATGGTGGGCTGGCCAAGGCACATGGCAGTGCTGTGGTGGCCCGGCGTAGGAGGAGGCTGGCATATGTTGAAATCTGATTTGGACTTGGAAAATTTTGAGTTGAATGCATTTGCAGTTCAATAACTGCATTGAGGCTGCAAATTTTGATATAAGTACATTATCTGTAATTTCTGAATGTGAATGCATTGAAGTAATTTCTTTGTCAATTAACGGCTAGCATACTAACATGTGTGAAGTGTTACTTAGTCGATTATGATTTTTCCTAGGAAGTAGGTAGCTTGTAAATGTGTGGGTAATATTTGGTGGATGTTCCAATTGCTTGTAAAATACCGTGAGCGGTGTTCTAAATAACGGCAGCCAAACGAGCGCATGAGAAGCATTTGGGATATTCGACATATCCAGGTTGCCAATCCACACAAATTCTAAAGATAGCTCACAGCTCGCTAGCCGCTATTTGCCATCATCAACATTTACTGTGATATGTTTCTTCTGTTTAATTTCCTTTCTTTTCCAGACGGTTAATTTATGATTAAGTTATGCTTGAATTAAATTACTAACTTCGTTTCTTTGCCATGGTGCAGAGGAAGTTGATTTTGAGTTTTGCTCACAAGTACCGCCTTGGTCTTTGGAAGCCCCCGGCAGAAGCCAGGAAAGTGCAATGAAGTTGATATGTTTTCAAAGTGTCCACTTGGGAAAATTATGTGCTGTTATTGGGCCGAAGCATGCTTGGGGGCATCGAATAGTTGTGTTGTCAGTTATTGGTTGGAGTAATTTGGATGCCGCAGTTAGAATGTTGTCTGATAACTGGTAAACTCTCATGCACATCCAACCAATAACTGGCCCACCTGATGGTACTCTTTTGTAGGATTTCACTTTGCTATGTTTGGGCATCATCACTCTTATTGTTCTGAAGTCATTCGGCTCGCGTACCTTGCTGTCCCTGTGTTATCCCTAATAATATACCAATTGGCCTACTGATGATTATACCAGAATGTTTGTTATGCGTATGGATGATCATTAGTTTATTTTCTTCTTTAATGCAATAGCATTGGTGGGTCCAATTGTTCTCGACAAAACTTGGAATAATCCAGCAGCAGTCGTGGCGTAGCACTGCCATCAACTCATCGCAAATGTGGCTTTGAGGGTAGCAAGATGCACTGCACGGCATCACTCTCTTTTCAGAAAACTGGGAAAGCAGCACAGCAACAAATGGAACAAAACAGGAAAAACGACAGCAACGAAGACCAAACAAAACTCCCAAAAATAGCCACATATCTCGAGAGCTGTGGGGGTCCTGGAAGACCAGCAATTAAGCATGCAGGTGCTGAAGCTTAACTGCGTAAGTGCAATTCCAACGCCGATCATCACCTTCTTCTTTTTTCACGAATATGCAACAGCTTGCGTGTCATTTAATCATTCATTGAAAAACGCCGATCATCGTCAAATTTACGGCACCAAATATCTACGGACACGTCCGGACGTGTCCGCGGACAGTAGGTAAGGCACCTAACACAGGGAGTGGAGGCCCCCGGCAAGTCCTAGGCGGTGTTCGATGTGGTGCAACGACGCCTTCGAAATCTGGGAGCATGAATACAAAGCACATGAGGATGAATGAAGTGGGAAAAAATAATGATAGCTTCATGTGGGTTTTCTGTTAGGCCGGGGTATCAAAGTTTAACGTGGCGAACGTCTCGACTCCCCCAAACCTCTCTCCGATTTGGTGTCGGTTGGCAGGATTTCAAACATCTAGACCAGTCTAAACAATTCTGGTGACCGGCGTTAGATGACTAAAAATGTCCAGATGGTCCAGTATAGACATTTGCGGTGTATTGGTGATTCGCGTTACAGCTGCCCTCATGTTCATGACTTGATGCAATATTTACCTCTTACAAAAAGACTTGATTAATATTTTCATGCTGTGGTTTAATGGCTAGAAGGATAGTGGTATCTTCAGCCCACCAGAGTTCAAGTCTTGGTGCTCGTATTATTTCTGGATTTATTCAGGATTTCCGGCAATGCCTTTTCAATGGGAGGAGATGTTCCCGTCGATGATGAAGCGTCTATAGTGAGTTCGTAAATCTCAAGATGATATGCCGGCTGAGTCTCTGACGAGTGTATGTGCATATGTATGAACGCTTACGTTTGTATTTTGCAAAAATGATTAGATCTGTTATAAAAATTCACCAGAAATACAAAACACTTTAAACATAATAAAAATTACATCAAAGTCCATGGACCACCAAACAATCATTGCCGCCAACACGCCGCTGTCGCCGCTCCCATATCGAAGTCGGCCCGACCTTGTTGATGATACTCGAAAAGTCTTCGTGCATGTGCCCCTAAAAACCAGTGCATCGGAGCCGCAGTGTCATCATTGAATTCTTGAATCGATCTGAAAAACCTGACACCTCGCCGCCCCGAGGAGTTGGCGAGAATGTGAACATTTTATGACCAAGATTAATTTATTTGACACAATGTGAACATTTTATGACAATCGTTTTAACATTTTCTTGCAGAGCGAGTCACGTAACAATTTTTTTTCAACGAGCCAACGAGAGGGGAGTTCCGGAGATTCCGCGCAAATCTCTCCTCATTTCTCCGAGACCCCTCCCACACAGAAACGAAGCGTACGCAGCCGACTATCCTCCTCCACAGCCAATCCGACGCTAGGGTTCTGCCCCCACGACCCGCCGGTGCCGCGGTCGCAAGAGATGGACGCCGCGGAGATTGCGGAGAAGGTCCGCGCCCTCGAGGCCGCGCTCGCCGCCAAGGCCTCCCGCATCTCTGACCTGGAGGCTAGGGTCTCCCTCCTCGAAGCCGAGAACACGCGCTTCAGGAAGGCCGTGCCCAATGTACACTCAATGGATCATTCAGGCGACCAGGGCCCAACCTTCGGCCGATTGGACGAGGGTTTCGGCGGAAACAAGCAAAACTCAGCGGGAGGCCATCTGGTGAATGGTTCTACGGTGGTCAGTGACGGCGGGCCAGAGGGGATGGCTGTTGGCGTCGCCATTAGGAGTAGCGCGGAGGAGAGCCTTCTTGCTGTCCCGGCTCCTTGGGAGCGCACAGTGCCGCCGGTGATTGGCGAGAGCGGCGGCGAAGACGAGATCGAGGATGCTGATGTGGGTCTTGAAGACGATGATGTTCCGATTATGTCACGAGGCAACAAGCGTAAAGCGATGATTGCCAGCGATAGCGACGACGAGGACTGGAATGACAAGGATGGTAAAGTGCAGGAGGGGTTGGGTGTTACACCCGGTGGAAAGCGTTTGTTACGTGGACTCAGTGATGATGAAGATGATGCTGAGGATGTTTGTGTGGTTAGGCCAGAGCATGTGCCATGTGCAGCTGAGACAGGGATTGAAGATGAGGAGGACGAGGACGGGGATGATAGAATCGTCATTCGTGAAGTGGTTCAGACGATGAAGGACGAGAGGGGCAGTAGAGATGATGGTGAATTGGGTGAAGAGTATGTGGAGAGTGAGGATGATTCAGCAGAAGCCAGTAGTATGGATGGATTTATAGATGATGAGGATTGTTCAGAAAATTATAATGAAGAGCCTGTTGAGCCAGAAGAGTCTGACGGTGACATGAACTATAAAGATGTTATGGATGCGATACGTCGCAAAAAGAATGCTAATGGTAAGGGGTGGGACTACGAGGCAGAGATGCTCTCAGCATTTGCTGAACAGGATGAACTTTGCTTGAAAGCCGTATGCGCTCTCTACCGAAAGCAAACTGAGGAAGAACAGTCAATAAAAGCCAGCATGGTGCATAACGGACAAGGATTTAGCCAGATGGATGCTGTTAGGTATGCCTTGGTGCAGTTAATTTGCGTGTATGCAGCACTATTATAAACTGTTACTAACAGCTCTATCTCCATTTTACAATTTTTCATGCTTCATTTGCGATTTAGCTTTACCTCAACATAATTTGCGCCGCTAATTGCCTGCAAAATGTAGACTTCAGAAGGAGATTTGCCTTATTTGTAATGATAACTTATTAACTTGCATCTACATCTTATCAATTCCAAAAGTAGAGTTGTAGGTAAGAAGAAATTCCCTGAGTGGATTAACAAACATCCCTCATGCCGGCTGATGTGTTGATCATGCCTTACACTGATTTTGATGTTCAGTTGTATTTGGAAAGTGCCTTGGTTTTCATGTGCATTGTAGGGCCTTGTCAGACTACATTGGTGTCAAAATTGAGCTACCTTGATTACTGTTAAGGATCCTCGTAATCAGGTGTACAGGATGTCCTAACTAGTGCTCATTGGTGGTGTATTTATTCTGGTTCTCAAATTTAATTTTTGGTGTATTTGGTGTAGTGGATTAACAAATACCTAACATGATTTCCTTTGTAATGATTGAATAATAATAATACACATCAAGTATATGTAGTATTTACTTCTGTCTTCATTTTTCAACGTATCGCTCCAATCATAAGAGAAGATCAAGTGCTAGAATTCAATAAGAGTTTCTGTTTGTCTCATGATGCAAATTGTTTTCTTTGTTTAGGGGATCTCACATAGCAGAGTTTCTTCTGGATGGTGATGCTCTTGGACCACCTAGGAAAACTGTCGATGATTTGGAAAAATACGACAAATATGCTCTCAAGTTCTGTCAGAAGATCGCTAGGCATTACTCAAAACAGCTTTTTGCGATATATCAGAACAAGGAGGACCCCTACTTTCCCTGAATGGTAATGCTAACTCCAGATGGTGACCTTTGTGTGGCCGTTGTAATGTTTTGCATGCTCAAGCCTGTCCCTGTCATTTTTGTGTATATATACGTTCAGTTCTCGTTTCTTCTGATGCAGTTAGGGCATGCTAAAGTTAGTTTTGGGGGATGGCAACCATCCTATGTAAATCACTAGGATGCATGTTTCTAAGAAAAGTGGTTGTCTGATCTCTGATGCGGTTTCCGCTGTGGTACCAGTGCCTCTTCTGGAGATGCTGCTCAACTGCCGATTCACACACAAAACTGCATATTTATATTTATGTAAAGGTAGTACTTCTTAGTGCAAAACAGGAAAGCGAAAGCGAAAGCAACAGCAACAACAATGACCCGAACTGAACTTGCAGGAGCATGGGTTAGTTTGCAAAATCCATGTTCACGTTGATTAGCGTCGGTGATGGTCCAACGGCAAGATTTTTGGCATGCTCCATGGCTTGAGGCGAAAACCGGAAGACATTGTCCCTTCCAGTTTTGCAATCTCCAAAGCCACCAATGGTAATGTGAAGAAGGCCTTCGTGGGTGATGCCTGGATTAAGCAAGAGCAACATCAACACCTCAGGAGGTATTAATATGAATCATGTGTAAGAGTTCTCTCCCTTTGGACTATGCTTTAGCATGTGACCCTATACGAAGGGAGGATGGCCGACACTATCACTTGGAAGTTCCAGCAACTACTTGGCATCCTCGGCTTACCATACGTAGTCCGAAGGTATCACTTCGACGGTCATGAGACATATCATTTGGAATAACTTAGGAATGCAATTTCTCTGTGTAGTTAAACTATCAAAATAGAGTGTGGATGGTGATCGCCTACAAAGAAAAGGTTGGCCAAATAGTGGTCTTTGCAAGCTGTGCGGGCAGGAACCGGAGATCACCTCCCACATTCTCTTTAAGTGCCAATTTTTCATTCACTTTTGGCCCATGGTTCGGGTTGGCGCAATTAATTCTATGGTTGGGCAGATTTAATTTATGTTAAGGGTTTGGCCTTCGTTTATTCATGTCGGCCGGAGTAGGGCCATGCTTGTTTCTCAGGAGATATGGAATGTAAGAAGTGTAAGGATTTTTCGGAATCACTCTTTAATGCCTCAAATCGTCATTGCCAAAATTAAAAGGGTGGCCAAAATTTGGTGTGGGCCGGTGCTAAGCATTTGAGATATATGCCGCGAGAGTAAGGTTTTGTTGCCTGCGGGTGTATATTCATATTGATGCTATTTTGAATTTTGGTACACGAGAATAATTACATTCATATTGATTCACTAGATAAAAATTCATATAAGAAAAGCAAGATATGAGTGTAAATTTTATATCATACTCCCTCCGTTCTTTTATCTAATGTGTATTTTTATCGGCACAGTGACCAAGGCACGGAATTGTAAAGAATTTAGGATGAAATTACCCTTGGCTAATTTGTTGGTTTGCGACAAGTAAATCAATTATTTTAGAAAAAAAGAGATACATACAATCGGGAGAGAGATACTTTTCATATTTTTCCTACAAGGAGGGATGTGTGCAATCGGGAGGGAGATACTTTGCTTTTTTCTGGAAGGCTAAAAAAGAAATCATGAGCAATTCAAAGAAATGCACCTTACATTTTGAAGTTTTTATGAACAAACAGATACACCTCATGTAAAGGAATGGAGAGAGTATTTTCTTTTGCAAAAAAAAAAAATCTTGTATATTACTCAAAACTTAGGGATTACAATCAAGTTCACATTACTCCTCTAAAAGGATGCTAAAGTATGTGCCTCATGAGGCATCTTCGCTCGTGCCTGCCCTCCACGCCGTCTGACCGGCGCGTGCCTCAAGTTGTTGCCTGCCTGGCGGCTTTACCCCTGTTTGATCGTGTCGGGGTGTTTTTCACGGCGCCAACGACATCAGTGATCCATGATGTGTGGGACGTGGGCGTGGTCGGTGTAACGCCCACGATGCGGCTATATCTCCCACGTGTCGGAGCACGACTTAGAGGCATAACCGCATTGTAGGCATGTCGCAAGAGGGGTAATCTTTACACATCCCATGTATTGAATAAGAAAGAGGTACATAGTTGGCTTACAATCGCCACTTCACACAATACATAAATATAGCATTACATCATCCAGATACAATCAAGGTCCGACTACGGAACCAAAATAAAGACAACCCCAAATGCATAAGATCCCCGATCGCCCCAACTGGGCTCCACTACTGATCGTCTGGAAAGGAAACGTAGTAACGTCCTGAATCCTCATCGAACTCCCATTTGAGTTCAGTCGCATCCCCTGGAGTGGCATCGTCGGCACCTGCATCTGGTTTTTGAAGTAATCTGTGAGTCACGGGGACTCAGCAATCTCACACCCTCGCGATCAAGACTATTTAAGCTTATGGGAAGGAAAAGGTAGTGAGGTGGAGCTGCAACAAGCACTAGCATATATGGTGGCTAACATACGCAAATGAGAGCGAGAAGAGGAGGCAAAGCACGGTCGAGAAGTTACAAAGATTAAGAAGTGATCATAAAACTACTTATGTTCAAGCATAACACAAGACCGTGTTCTCTTCCCGGACTCCGCCGAAAAGAGACCATCACGGTTACACACGCTGTTGATTCATTTTAATTAAGTTAAGTTTCAAGTTCTCTACAACCGGATATTAACAAATTCCCATCTGCCCATAACCGCGGGCACGGCTTGCAAAAGTTCAAAACCCTGTAGGGGTGTCCCAACTTAGCCCATCACAAGCTCTCACGGTCAACGAAGGATATTCCTTCTTCCAGGACGACCCGATCAGACTCGGAATCCCGGTTACAAGACATTTCGACAATGGTAAAACAAGACCAGCAAAGCCGCCCGATGTGCCGACAAATCCCGATATGAGTCGCACGTATCTCGTTCTTAGGGCACACCAGATGAGACATCCTACGAGTAAAACCAACCCTCAAGTTGCCCCGAGGTGGCCCCACAGTCTACTCGTTTCGGACCAACACTCAGAGGAGCACTGGCCGGGGGGGGGGGGGGGGGGGGTTAAAATAAAGATGACCCTCGGGCTTGCGAAAACCCAAGGGAAGTTTATAGGTTGTTAGGCAAATGTAAAACCAAGGTTGGGCCTTGCTGGAGGAGTTTTATTCAAGGCGAACTGTCAAGCGGTTCCCATTATAACCCAACTGCGTAAGGAACGCAAAATCAAGGAACATAACACCGGTATGACAGAAACTAGGGCGACAAGAGTGGACCAAAACACCAGGCATAAGGCCGAGCCTTCCACCCTTTACCAAATATATAGATGCATTAAAGTAAACAAGATATAATAATGATCTCCCAACAATAAGCATGTTCCAATAAGGAACAAACTCCATGAAGGAAATATGCCCTAGAGGCAATAATAAAGTTATTATTTATTTCCTTATATCATGATAAATGTTTATTATTCATGCTAGAATTGTATTAACCGGAAACATAATACATGTGTGAATACATAGACAAACTTAGTGTCACTAGTATGCCTCTACTTGACTAGCTCGTTAATCAAAGATGGTTATGTTTCCTAACCATGAACAAGGTGTTGTTATTTGATTAACGAGGTCACATCATTGGTTGAATGATCTGATTGACATGACCCATTCCATTAGCTTAGCACCCGATCGTTTAGTATGCTGCTATTGCTTTCTTCATGACTTATACATGTTCCTATGACTATGAGATTATGCAACTCCCGTTTCCCGGAGGAACACTTTGTGTGCTACCAAACGTCACAACGTAACTGGGTGATTATAAAGGAGCTCTACAGGTGTCTCCAAAGGTAGATGTTGGGTTGGCGTATTTCGAGATTAGGATTTGTCACTCCGATTGTCGGAGAGGTATCTCTGGGCCCTCTCGGTAATGCACATCACATAAGCCTTGCAAGCATTACAACTAATGAGTTAGTTGCGAGATGATGTATTACGGAACGAGTAAAGAGACTTGCCGGTAACGAGATTGAACTAGGTATTGGATACCGACGATCGAATCTCGGGCAAGTAACATACCGATGACAAAGGGAACAACGTATGTTTTTATGCGGTCTGACCGATAAAGATCTTCGTAGAATATGTAGGAGCCAATATGGGCATCCAGGTCCCGCTATTGGTTATTGACCGGAGATGTATCTCAGTCATGTCTACATTGTTCTCGAACCGTAGGGTCCGCACGCTTAACGTTACGATGACAGTTATTATGAGTTTATGCATTTTGATGTACCGAAGTTAGTTCGGAGTCCCGGATGTGATCACGGACATGACGGGGAGTCTTGAAATGGTCGAGACATAAATATTGATATATTGGAAGCCTATATTTGGACATCGGAAGTGTTCCGGGTGAAATCGGGATTTTACCGAAGTACCGGGAGGTTACCGGAACCCCCCGGGAACCAGATGGGCCTTAATGGGCTTTAGTGGAAAGGAGAAAGGGGCAGCCCAAGGTGGCCGCGCGCCTCCCCCTTCCCCTAGTCCTATTAGGACTAGGAGAGGTGGTCGGCCCCCTCTCTCTCTTTCCCCCCCTCAAGGAATCCTATTCCAACTAGGATTGGGGGGGGATCCTACTCCCAGAGGGAGTAGGACTCCCTTGGCGCGCCCTCCTTGGCCGGCCGGCCCCTCCCCCTTGGCTCCTTTATATACGGAGGCAGGGGCACCTCTAGACACACAAGTTGATCATTGTGATCGTTCCTTAGCCGTGTGCGGTGCCCCCTGCCACCATATTCCACCTCGATCATATCGTTGTAGTGCTTAGGCGAAGCCCTGCGTCGGTGGAACATCAAGATCGTCACCACGCCGTTGTGCTGACGGAACTCCTCCCCGAAGCTTTGCTGGATCGGAGCCCGGGGATCGTCATCGAGCTGTACATGTGCTAAGAACTCGGAGGTGCCGGAGTAACGGTGCTTGGATCGGTCGGATCGGGAAGAAGACATACGACTACTTCCTCTACGTTGTGTCAACGCTTCCGTTGCGATCTACAAGGGTACGTAGATCAGACTCTCCCCCTCGTTGCTATGCATTACCATGATCTTGCGTGTGCGTAGGAATTTTTTTGAAATTACTACGTTCCCCAATAGTGGCATCCGAGCCTAGGTTTTATGGTTTGATGTTATATGCACGAGTAGAACACAAGTGAGTTGTGGGCGATGCAAGTCATACTGCCTACCAGCATGTCATACTTTGGTTCGGCGGTATTGTTGGACGAGACGACCCGGACCAACCTTACGCGTATGCTTACGCGAGACCGGTTTCCCTGACGTGCTTTGCACACAGGTGGCTTGCGGGCGACTGTCTCTCCAACTTTAGTTGAACCGAGTGTGGCTACACCCGGTCCTTGCGAAGGTTAAAACGGGGTCTATTTGACAAACTATCGTTGTGGTTTTGATGCGTAGGTGAGATTGATTCTTGCTTAAGCCCGTAGCAGCCACGTAAAACTTGCAACAACAAAGTAGAGGACGTCTAACTTGTTTTTGCAGGGCATGTTGTGATGTGATATGGTCAAGACATGATGCTAAATTTTATTGTATGAGATGATCATGTTTTGTAACCGAGTTATCGGCAACTGGCAGGAGCCATATGGTTGTCGCTTTATTGTATGCAATGCAATCGCGATGTAATGCTTTACTTTATCACTAAGCAGTAGCGATAGTCGTGGAAGCA
The DNA here is from genome assembly GCA_034509565.1 of Triticum monococcum. Lineage (NCBI taxonomy): Eukaryota > Viridiplantae > Streptophyta > Magnoliopsida > Poales > Poaceae > Triticum > Triticum monococcum. The sequence goes on along the minus strand of CM067843.1, from coordinate 150,338,972 downwards.
TAAGATTGGCGAGACGACAACGATGCTATGATGGAGATCAAGGTGTCGTGCCGGTGACGATGGTGATCATGACGGTGCTTCGGAGATGGAGATCACAAGCACAAGATGATGATGGCCATATCATATCACTTATATTGATTGCATGTGATGTTTATCTTTTTATGCATCTTATCTTGCTTTGATTGACGGTAGCATTATAAGATGATCTCTCACTAAATTATCAAGAAGTGTTCTCCCTGAGTATGCACCGTTGCCAAAGTTCGTCGTGCCTAGACACCACGTGATGATCGGGTGTGATAAGCTCTACGTCCATCTACAACGGGTGCAAGCCAGTTTTTGCACACGCAGAATACTCAGGTTAAACTTGACGAGCCTAGCATATGCAGATATGGCCTCGGAACACGGAGACCGAAAGGTCGAGCGTGAATCATATAGTAGATATGATCAACATAACGATGTTCACCATTGAAAACTACTCCATCTCACGTGATGATCGGTTATGGTTTAGTTGATTTGGATCACGTGATCACTTAGAGGATCAGAGGGATGTCTATCTAAGTGGGAGTTCTTAAGTAATTTGATTAATTGAACTTAAACTTATCATGAACTTAGTACCTGATAGTATCTTGCTTGTTTATGTTGATTGTAGATAGATGGCTCGTGCTGTTGTTCTGTTGAATTTTAATGCGTTCCTTGAGAAAGCAAAGTTGAAAGATGATGGTAGCAATTACACGGACTGGGTCCGTAACTTGAGGATTATCCTCATTGCTGCTTAGAAGAATTACGTCCTGGAAGCACCGTTGGGTGCCAGGCCTGCTGCTGGAGCAACACCAGATGTTATGAACGTCTGGCAAAGCAAAGCTGATGACTACTCGATAGTTCAGTGTGCCATGCTTTATGGCTTAGAATCGGGACTTCAACGACGTTTTGAACGTCATGGAGCATATGAGATGTTCCAGGAGTTGAAGTTAATATTTCAAGCAAATGCCCGAATTGAGAGATATGAAGTCTCCAATAAGTTCTATAGCTGCAAGATGGAGAACAGTTCTGTCAGTGAGCATATACTCAAAATGTGTGGGTATAATAATCACTTGATTCAGATGGGAGTTAATCTTCGAGATGATTGCGTCATTGACAGAATTCTCCAATCACTGCCACCAAGCTACAAGAGCTTCGTGATGAACTATAATATGCAAGGGATGAACAAGACTATTCCCGAGCTCTTCGCAATGCTGAAAGCTGCGGAGGTAGAAATCAAGAAGGAGCATCAAGTGTTGATGGTTAACAAGACCACTAGTTTCAAGAAAAAGGGCAAAGGGAAGAAGAAGGGGAACTTCAAGAAGAACGGCAAGCAAGTTGTTGCTTAGGAGAAGAAACCCAAGTCTGGACCTAAGCCTGAAACTGAGTGCTTCTATTGCAAGCAGACCGGTCACTGGAAGCGGAACTGCCCCAAGTATTTGGCGGATAAGAAGGATGGTGTAGGATCGAAAGTATGTCTAGAGGGGGGGGGGTGATTAGACTACTTGACCAAATAAAAACTTAACCTTTTCCCAATTTTAGTTCTTGGCAGTTTTTAGCTATCTTAGGACAAGTCAAGCAATCATTACACAATTCAAGCAAGCATGCAAAGAGTATATTGGCAGCGGAAAGTAAAGCATGCAACTTGCAAGAATATAAAGGGAAGGGTTTGGAGAATTCAAACGCTATTGGAGACACGGATGTTTTTCCTGTGGTTCGGATAGGTGGTGCTATCCTACATCCACGTTGATGGAGACTTCAACCCACAAAGGGTAACGGTTGCGCGAGTCCACGGAGGGCTCTACCCACGAAGGGTCCACGAAGAAGCAACCTCGTCTATCCCACCATGGCCATCGCCCACGAAGGACTTGCCTCACTAGCGGTAGATCTTCACGAAGTAGGCGATCTCCTTGCCCTTACAAACTCCTTGGTTCAACTCCACAATCTTGTCGGAGGCTCCCAAGTGACACCTAGCCAATCTAGGAGACACCACTCTCCAAAAAGTAACAAATGGTGTGTTGATGATGAACTCCTTGCTCTTGTGCTTCAAATGATAGTCTCCCCAACACTCAACTCTCTCTCTCATAGGATTTGGATCTGGTGGAAAGAAGATTTGAGTGGAAAGCAACTTGGGGAAGGCTAGAGATCAAGATTCATATGGTTTGAATGGAATATCTTGGTCTCAACACATGAGTAGGTGGTTCTCTCTCAGAACATATGAGTTGGAATGGTGTATGTGTTATGATGGCTCTCTCCACGAGTGAAGAGGAGGTGGAGGGGTATTTATAGCCTCCACACAAAATCCAACCGTTACACACAATTTATCAATCTCGGTGGGACCGAATCAGAAAACTCAGTCGGACCGAAATAGTAAACCTAGTGACCGTTAGGAATTTCGGTGGGACTGACATGCAACTCAGTACGACCGATTCGGTTAGGGTTTGGGCATAACGTAATCTCGGTGAGACCGATTGCACAAACTTGGTGAGACCGAGTTTGGCAATAAGCTAACCAGAGAGTTGGTCAGGCAAACTCGGTGGGACCGACTCGCTCTTTCGGTGAGACCGAAAAGTTACAAGAAGGAAACATAGAGTTTACATTGCATTCTCGGTGGGACCGATTCGCTCTTTCGGTGAGACCGAAAAGTTACGAAAGTGAAACAGAGAGTTTGCAATCCCATCTCGGTGAGACCGAGATCCTTATTGGTAGGACCGAATTGCTAGGGTTTGGCAGTGGCAAATGACAAGTGAAACTCGGTGGCGCTGGATTGAAAGAATCGGTATGACCGAGTTTGGCTTAGGGTTTAGGTCATTTGTGGATATGGGAAAGTAGCTGAGGATTTTGGAGCATATCATTAAGCACGTAAAGCAAGAGGCTCATTAAGAAACACCTCATCCCTCCTTGATAGTATTGGCTTTTCCTAAAGACTCAATGTGATCTTGGATCACTAAAATATAAAATGAAGAGTCTTGAACTTTTGAGCTTGAGCCAATTCTTTGTCCTTAGCATTTTGAGGGTTCCACTTTCATATCCATGCCATGCCAATCATTGAGCTTTCCTGAAATAATCATCTTGAAATAGCATTAGCTCAATGAACTATATGTTGTTATGAATTACCAAAACCACCTAGGGATAGTTGCACTTTCAATCTCCCCCTTTTTGGTAATTGATGACAACATATAGATCAAAGCTTCGACAAATGATAATAAGCATGAAATATATCGTCGCTTTGAGAAGTATGTGACAAATAAGAGCTCCCCCTAAATTTGTGCATATTTAAAATTTGCTTTGGACTGCAAATGCACAAGGAGTTAGAATCATGGGTTACTCTTCCATGTCACATACATCTTGGTGGAGCGCTCAAAAATGATAAGATTGAAATACATGCACTCATCACCAAGAATAGTGAATGATCACAAAAGATAGATAGAATGATAATATTTAAGCAAGCATTAAGCAAACATTAAGTGTAGCTTATGATCAAACACATGATCATCGATGTCTCACACAGATAAGGACGTAGTAACTCACGCACAAGCAAATAAAGTTCGAAAAACCACCAAATAAAACAAGAGAGAATAAAAGCAACACTCTCTCGAAGCCTATGATCTATACATTTTCTCCCCCTTTGGCAACAAGTTACCAAAAAGTTCCTAGAAAATGCATAGTGCTAAGTCGACGCTCAGGCTTGATCTTCAGGTGGTGGTGGAGTCCGGAGCACTCCAAGGACGAAGCCTTCGGTAGACGTGGTCGGAGTTGAGGCTGAAGTGGATGCTGGAGCTGGTGGAACTGAGGCTGTGGCTGGTGCAGACGTTGTAGCTCTGGTGTCAGCAACTGGCAGTGCAGACGACCTCGGACCTCGTGGCACCCTGGCAAAAGCATCAATCGTGGTCCTGCCTCTCCTCTCATTCATGTCCTCCTGGAGCTGCTCCACGGCAGTCTGTATCTCTGTCACCTTGATGTCCAAGTCATAGAACCTCTGTTCCATGATCCTCTCTAAGCTTGTCTGGTTCTGAGTCAGGGTGGCAAGTCCTTGCTCAATCCGCAGGGTGGACGCAATTAGGTAACCAAGCTGCTCTTGTTTGGTTTTCAGGAAGTAATCAGATGCCTCCGCTTGATTAGGCATCCTGGCAGCTTTCTCCTTCTTCGCCTTCTCCTTCTGAGCTTGTGCATGGATAGGTGATGGCTCATTCTCAGCCATGACCACTTGGTTATCTTCAAAATCTGGATGGATGGGCAGGTGTTCCTTATCCAAGAGGTATATGCCCGTGCCCATCTTGGAGTTGATGAGCTCCTGAATCTGTGGGGCATATCCACAGCTCCTCTTCTGGTCTGCTGCTGTCCTCTTGATTGTTTCCACTATGAGACTCATGACTTTGAATTTTTGAGGCACGTCAAAGACATGAAGCAAATTGATCGCGTGACCTCTGATCATCTTGTGATCTCCAGACTTGGGCAACAAGGTGTGCCTTAGAATCTAGTTGATAGTGGGCAGTCCTGACAGAAGATGGTGCACTGAGCCAAACTTGAACGTGTCAAGTGCTTCATTCAGAATCTCCTCGTACATGTTGGACATAGTGTTGTGGTCCATCTTCTTCTTGGCATAAATGTCCAAGTCATCTGCTTGCTCCTCTGGGGCATTGATCAACTTCGCCCATTCCTCAACAGTTGATTGGTACCTTGTACCCTCTGACATCCAAGTGATCCTACCATCTGGGTAGAAGTGTGCTGTGGAGTAGAATTGCATGATTAGCTCCTCGTTCCACTTTGTGAGCTTCTGCCCAACAAAGTCTGCCACTCCACATGCACTAAAGCTGTCATATACTCCGGGGTAGTGTTCCTCATTCTCCTTCATGTAGGTCCAGTCGACCCATCTCATGTCACATACGATTGGCTTCTTGTCAAGCAAAACTGTCTCATAGAAATCCTGCTGCTCCTTGGTATGAAATCTGTAGTCCACTGCAGTCCTTCTCCTAGAAGCATACGGATCTGCTTCTCTCCACTTCCTCAGCCCTGAATCTCTCCTGAGCTTCATATCCTCAGCCACAGGATGAGCATCGTTGTGGTCTGGGATCTTGGGCTTGAGCTTCCTAAGGACATGCTCTTCTTCTTCCTCTGCAACTTCAGGCACTGGGGCCTTGTTCTTTTCAGTGGCTGGGATGCTTCTTGTGTTTCTCTTTGGCTTTGGCTTTGGAGCTGACTTGGCCTTGGAAGCAGCTCCCCCTGATTTTATGGCATCTCCCATTAGCTTGGGAGCCTTGGGTGCTGGTGCAGCAACCTCTTCTTCTTCCTCCTCATCTACCATGATGGAGGCCTTGCCAAGCACTCTGGCTACAGTCTTCTTCACTCTTTCTTTCCTCTTTTTGCCCTCAGCAGCAACGGGCTCAATGGGAGCAGGCTTCACAGTTGAAGCTCTAGCTTTTGACATGGGCTGCCTGCCTGCTGGCCTTTTGATTTTTAGGCCTGGCTTTGTGCCTTGAGCTGGCTCATCTCTCTTTGATGTGGCCTCTTTCTCTGCCACATAGTCTTCATCTTCAGAATCAGAAGTTCTCTTCTTCCTTTGTCTAGTGGCAGCTTTAGGCAGGTTGCTGGGTGTGCTCCTGCTGCCATCATCTGAGGAACTTGAGGGGCTAGTGCCCTCACTCAATTGTACTTGCTGCTCTGAGAGGTTTTGGCTGTCACTTTGGTCTGACATGATGCAAACTGACTACTGACCCTGTGAATAGATTATAGATGAGATAGAGTGGATGAGCATCACAAAATGCAGAGATTTTTGCAAAAGAACAATTCAAAAACTTAGTTTTAGTTTCCCACTGAAATCATCTCGGATCTACCGATTTTCAAACTCGGTGACACCGAAGCAGTTTTGGCACCAGAACTAGTGAACTCGGTCAGACCGAGTCACAGTTCGGTGGCACCGAGACTGCTAGGGTTTCACAGAATTCCAAAATCGGTCACACCGATAAGTAATTCTCGGTCAGACTGAGTTTTACTTGTGCAATGGCATAAGCCAAATCAGTGGGACCGAGTTTTTCAACTCAGTGGGTCCGAGATGGTTTCGACGGAAACCTAACCCTAAAATTTTCGAATTAAACCTAACCTACGAGCTCATTGACTGGATAGGAGTTTATCAAACGTGGCAAGAATCATGATGATCACAATGTGCTAGGAATCGGATTGGAGAATAGCACAAAGATCGAGTCCATACCCTAGTTCGGCGGAGACTCGCTACGGCGGCAACGGCGGGGCAGAAATCCCGTTGACGGCGATGGAGACCAGCGACTGGAGGCTGCTGGCGGCGAGGAGGACGATCCGGAGACCCAGGAGGCAGAGCGAGCTATGCACGGGCGAAGAGGTTTCGGAGAAATTTCCAGAATCCTGCCCGTCACTATATATAGCCCGACCCTATCGGTGTGACCGAGTGGAACAACTCGGTGGCACCGAGATGCAAAACTGTATACAGTTATTGCAACTCGGTGTGACCGAGTGGTTCAAATCGGTTGCACCGAGATCGAAAACCTAGATCAACTTAATGATCTTGGTAGGACCGAAACTATGGTATCGGTCAGACCGAGAATCACAAAGAGGTTTTGGAAGTTTAAGTCTATGACGAATCGGGGACTCCGAGCGCTCCTCACACAGAGTGGTTCGAATCTGACTTGATCAAATTTTGTGATGCAGCATGAATAGAGTTTGAGACGAGAAAAGCATAGATAGCTAGAGGAGGTTCTTAGGCATTCTTGTCCATCCACTTGGCAAAAGAAGATAAAGCCAAACAATCAAAACAACAAGTGGATGTCCTCGAATGAGTAAAATATGCAACCAACATGCTCACACAATAAGATGGCAAATGAAATATGTGGCAAAGCATGCACAAACAATTCTAGCATCTATCAAGCAATTTGCGATGACTAGGTCATCTATATATGAGTATATTGACTTAGGAGTCAAGTGAGAACACTTGATCGTAGGTCATACTCATCGTTTAAGCTCAAGTGGGGTTACCACTTTTACATAAAGCATTGTTGTATTCACATCTTTAGAGTTGCTTTAGCTCAAGTCTTAGAGTAAAGCTCCCCCTAGATGTGATATCCCCCCTAAGAGGGATGAACTAACCTTGGGTTTTGTCGATGATGACTTCATGTGGATGCTCAATGTTGATGTAGATCACTTGGAGCTATCCATTTGAGTGAATTGCACTTTCAATACCTACATGGGTTAGTCCCACAAGGAACAAACAAGGATATCCATAGACATAGAGTGATGCATACACAAGATGATGTCCATGAAAACTTTAGGTTACCTTGTCCCTTGTCTTACCAACAAGAGGGTTTGTGACTCCTTGAACTAGTGCATGATGTGGAAGTTGATTGCACTTGTTCTTGCCAAAATGATGAGAGTGAAATATGTTGGCGGACTCACCCTCAAGAACTCTCTAGTTCTTTTTCTTTTGGATCCACACCATCTTGATGGGAATCCTTGGAGTTGTGGTCGTACTTGATGAAGTGGAACTTGACGTGGTCTTGGGAATCCACTTGACTAAGGTCTTAGGAGCTTCTTCAAATGCATCAATCTCCTCTTGAAGCTTGTCCTTGCCTTTTTGCTTGTAGTCTTGTGGTGGAAGATCATCTTGAGCTTGTGTCCCCTTGAAAGAAGTATCATACTTCTATTGTTGAGGAACAAACTTTGTCTTGGGGTATTGATCTTCTTCCCATTCAACTCCATTGGCATTGAACTTTCGTTCAAAACCAACACCTTGATTCTTCCGGTGCATTCCTTGCTTGCGCACAATTTCCTCGAATTGCTTACTCCCGGCAAGGCTTTTGTATACTCCTTTCTCTATAATCCCCTTCAATAAGCTATTTTCTTGCTCAAGTGTAACTTGGCTAAGAGAATCATTAGTGGAATCAAGAGAACTACTAGAAGCAACAATATTGGATTTAGCATGATCATTGTTACTACTAGAGGAAGAATCTTTCTTGTTCTTGTTACTAGACTTGACTTGAGGCATGTAAGTGGATAATAGTAAACGCTTGGCAATGTAAGAAGAACTTTTCTTGCGGAGATCATCATTGATTGCTTTTAAGAACTCATGCTCTTGCTCAAGATTGAGCTTTTCAAAGCGTAATTTCTCATGAGCTCTTAAAAGTTCTCGATGATCTTCGAAGATAGTTTCATGAGCTAACTTAAGAGTGTTTAGTTCTTTAGTTAGAGCCTCAATCTTCTCCTTATCATTGTCATTCGTTTTAGCATGATTAACATGATTAATTGATGTTTCATCATAGTACTCATCACTAGAGTTGTCAACAAGCAAGTCATCATCACCTAACAAGTCATCTTCATCACTATTAAAATCAACATACTCGGGGTGTGTTACCTTAGGACCTTTGGCCATGAAGCATCTTCCAATTCCTTCATTTGGTGAGTCAAATATGTCGTAGGAGTTGGTTGACACAAGTGCTAGACCGGCAACACCTTCATCTCGAGTATCTTCGGAGTCGGAGTGATAACTTCTCTCGGAGTGGCTGTCGGAGTCGGAGCCGGATACCCATTCACCAACATGAGCTTGATGTCTTCGTTTTGTGTAGATCCTTGATGATTTTTCCTTCCTTTCCGAATCCTTGCTTCTCCGTGAGTATCTCCGTTCATAACGATCATCTCTACTCCTTCTCTCTCTTGGTGGTGATTCTTTGCTTCTTCTTTTTGGAGAATCTTCTCTTCTCTTGTAGGGAGCCGTACACTCATTGGAATAGTGTCCGGGTCTTCCACAATTATAGCAGTTTCGTTCTCGACTAGAAGATCTTTTGTCATTGTATGACCTTGACTTGAAGCTTCTATCTTTGCTTCTACTCTTGTAGAACTTGTTGAAGTTCTTCACCATTAAGCTCAATTCTTCATTGAAGGTTTGTTTCTCACTTGATGATGTGGGGACTTCACATGAGGCTTTGTAGGCACCACTTGATTTGTTGTGAAGTTCCTCTTTATCCTTGAGTGACATCTCATGAGCAACAATCCTTCCAATCACTTCCGTTGGCTTGAGATCTTTGTAATTGGGCATCATTTGAATCAATGTGCACACGGTATCATATTTCCCATCCAAGGCTCTTAGGATCTTCTTGATGATGAATCTATCGGTCATCTCTTCACTTGCTAAGCCGGCAATCTCATTTGTGATGAGAGCAAGCCTAGAGTACATTTCAGCGACACCTTCACCATCCTTCATCTTCAACTTGTCAAGTTGACTTTGGAGCACATCCAACTTGGATTCCTTGACGGAGTCGGTACCTTCGTGCATATCAATCAAAGTGTCCCAAATTTCCTTTGCATTCTCAAGGCGGCTGATTTTGTTGAATTCTTCGGGGCACAATCCGTTGAAGAGAATATCACAAGCTTGAGCATTGTATTGCAACATCTTCAACTCATCCGCGGTAGCTTCACTGTTTGGTTCTCTCCCATCAAAGAACTCACCTTGCAAACCAACACAAACAATAGCCCATACGGCGGGGTTATGTCCAAGAATACGCATTTTCATTTTATGCTTCCAACTAGTAAAATTAGTACCATCAAAGTAAGGACTTCTACGGTGATAATTTCCCTCGCTAGACGCCATACTCTCATAGGTTGTGAAACCAAGGCTATGACCACCAAAAGCTATGAAGATCAAGGCAAATGGAGACCAAAGCTCTGATACCACTTGTAGGATCGAAAGTATGTCTAGAGGGGGGGGGGGTGATTAGACTACTTGACCAAATAAAAACTTAACCTTTTCCCAATTTTAGTTCTTGGCAGTTTTTAGCTATCTTAGGACAAGTCAAGCAATCATTAGACAATTCAAGCAAGCATGCAAAGAGTATATTGGCAGCGGAAAGTAAAGCATGCAACTTGCAAGAATATAAAGGGAAGGGTTTGGAGAATTCAAACGCTATTGGAGACACAGATGTTTTTCCCGTGGTTCGGATAGGTGGTGCTATCCTACATCCACGTTGATGGAGACTTCAACCCACGAAGGGTAACGGTTGCGCGAGTCCACGGAGGGCTCCACCCATGAAGGGTCCACGAAGAAGCAACCTTGTCTATCCCACCATGGCCATCGCCCACGAAGGACTTGCCTCACTAGCGGTAGATCTTCACGAAGTAGGCGATCTCCTTGCCCTTACAAACTCCTTGGTTCAACTCCACAATCTTGTCGGAGGCTCCCAAGTGACACCTAGCCAATCTAGGAGACACCACTCTCCAAGAAGTAACAAATGGTGTGTTGATGATGAACTCCTTGCTCTTGTGCTTCAAATGATAGTCTCCCCAACACTCAACTCTCTCTCATAGGATTTGGATCTGGTGGAAAGAAGATTTGAGTGGAAAGCAACTTGGGGAAGGCTAGAGATCAAGATTCATATGGTTTGAATGGAATATCTTGGTCTCAACACATGAGTAGGTGGTTCTCTCTCAGAACATATGAGTTGGAATGGTGTATGTGTTCTGATGGCTCTCTCCACGAGTGAAGAGGAGGTGGAGGGGTATTTATAGCCGCCACACAAAATCCAACCGTTACACACAATTTATCAATCTCGGTGGGATCGAATCAGAAAACTTGGTCGGACCAAAATAGTAAACCTAGTGACCGTTAGGAATTTCGGTGGGACTGACATGCAACTCGGTAGGACCGATTCGGTTAGGGTTTGGGCATAACGTAATCTCGGTGAGACCGATTGCACAAACTCGGTGAGACCGAGTTTGGCAATAAGCTAACCAGAGAGTTGGTCAGGCAAACTCGGTGGGACCAACTCGCTCTTTTGGTGAGACCCAAAAGTTACAAGAAGGAAACATAGAGTTTACATTGCATTCTCGGTGGGACCGATTCGCTCTTTCGGTGAGACCGAAAAGTTACGAAAGGGAAACAGAGAGTTTGCAATCCCATCTCGGTGAGACCGAGATCCTTATCGGTAGGACCGAATTTCTAGGGTTTGGCAGTGGAAAATGACAAGTGAAACTCGGTGGCACCGGATTGAAAGAATCGGTATGACCGAGTTTGGCTTAGGGTTTAGGTCATTTGTGGATATGGGAAAGTAGCTGAGGATTTTGGAGCATATCATTAAGCACGTAAAGCAAGAGGCTCATTAAGCAACACCTCATCCCTCCTTGATAGTATTGGCTTTTCCTTAAGACTCAATGTGATCTTGGATCACTAAAATATAAAATGAAGAGTCTTGAACTTTTGAGCTTGAGCCAATTCTTTGTCCTTAGCATTTTGAGGGTTCCACTTTCATATCCATGCCATGCCAATCACTAAGCTTTCCTGAAATAATCATCTTGAAATAGCATTAGCTCAATGAACTATATGTTGTTATGAATTACCAAAACCACCTAGGGATAGTTGCACTTTCAGATGGCAAGGTGAACAAAGGTATATGTGATATACATGTTATTGATGTGTACCTTACTAGAGCTCGCAGTAGCACCTGGGTATTTGATACTGGTTCTGTTGCTAATATTTGCAACTCGAAACAGGGACTACGGATTAAGCGAACACTGGCGAAGGACGAGGTGACGATGCGCGTGGGAAACGGTTCCAAAGTCGATGTGATCGCGGTCGGCACGCTACCTCTACATCTACCTTCGGGATTAATATTAGACCTAAATAATTGTTATTTGGTGCCAGCGTTAAGCATGAACATTATATCTGGATCTTGTTTGATGCGAGATGGTTATTCATTTAAATCAGAGAATAATGGTTGTTCTATTTATATGAGTAATATCTTTTATGGTCATGCACCTTTGAAGAGTGGTCTATTTTTGATGAATCTCGATAGTAGTAACACACATATTCATAATGTTGAAGCCAAAAGATGCAGAGTTGATAATGATAGTGCAACTTATTTGTGGCACTGCCGTTTAGGTCATATTGGTGTAAAGCGCATGAAGAAACTCCATACTGATGGGCTTTTGGAACCACTTGATTATGAATCACTTGGTACTTGCGAACCGTGCCTCATGGGCAAGATGACTAAAACACCGTTCTCCGGTACTATGGAGAGAGCAACAGATTTGTTGGAAATCATACATACCGATGTATGTGGTCCGATGAATATTGAGGCTCGTGGCGGATATCGTTATTTTCTCACTTTCACAGATGATTTAAGCAGATATGGGTATATCTACTTAATGAAACATAAGTCTGAAACATTTGAAAAGTTCAAAGAATTTCAGAGTGAAGTTGAAAATCATCGTAACAAGAAAATAAAGTTTCTACGATCTGATCGTGGAGGAGAATATTTGAGTTACGAGTTTGGTGTACATTTGAAAAATTGTGGAATAGTTTCGCAACTCACGCCACCCGGAACACCACAGCGTAATGGTGTGTCCGAACGTCATAATCGTACTTTACTAGATATGGTGCGATCTATGATGTCTCTTACTGATTTACCACTATCGTTTTGGGGTTATGCTTTAGAGACGGCCGCATTCACGTTAAATAGAGCACCATCAAAATATGTTGAGACGACGCCTTATGAACTATGGTTTGGCAAGAAACCAAAGTTGTCGTTTCTAAAAGTTTGGGGCTGCGATGCTTATGTGAAAAAGCTTCAACCTGATAAGCTCGAACCCAAATCGGAGAAATGTGTCTTCATAGGATACCCAAAGGAAACTGTTGGGTACACCTTCTATCACAGATCCGAAGGCAAGACATTCGTTGCTAAGAATGGATCATTTCTAGAGAAGGAGTTTCTCTCGAAAGAAGTGAGTGGGAGGAAAGTAGAACTTGGCGAGGTAACTGTACCTGCTCCCTTATTGGAAAATAGTACATCATAGAAAACTGTTTCTGCGACACCTATACCAATTAGTGAGGAAGCTAACGATGATGATCATGAAACTTCAGGACAAGATACTACTGAACCTCGTAGATCAACCAGAGTGAGATCCACACCAGAGTGGTACGGTAATCCAGTTCTGGAAGTCATGCTACTAGATCATGATGAACCTATGAACTACGAAGAAGCGATGGTGAGCCCAGATTCCGCAAAGTGGCTAGAAGCCATGAAATCTGAGATGGGATCCATGTATGAGAACAAAGTATGGACTTTGGTTGACTTGCCCGATAATTGGCAAGCAATTGAGAATAAATGGATCTTCAAGAAAAAGACTGACGCTGATGGTAATATTACTGTCTATAAAGCTCGACTTGTCGCAAACGGTTTTCGACAAGTTCAAGGGGTTGACTACGATGAGACCTTCTCACCCGTAGCGATGCTTAAGTCTGTCAGAATCATGTTAGCAATTGCCGCATTTTATGATTATGAAATTTGGCAGATGGATGTCAAAACTGCATTCCTGAATGGATTTCTGGAAGAAGAGTTGTATATGATGCAACCGGAAGGTTTTGTCGATCCAAAGGGAGCTAACAAAGTGTGCAAGCTCCAGCGATCCATTTATGGACTGGTGCAAGCCTCTCGGAGTTGGAATAAACGCTTTGATAGTGTGATCAAAGCATTTGGTTTTATACAGACTTTCGGTGAAGCCTGTATTTACAAGAAAGTGAGTGAGAGCTCTGTAGCATTTCTGATATTATATGTGGATGACATATTGCTGATTGGAAATGATATAGAATTTCTGGATAGCATAAAGGGATACTTGAATAAGAGTTTTTCAATGAAAGACCTCGATGAAGCTGCTTACATATTAGGCATAAAGATCTATAGAGATAGATCAAGACGCTTAATTGGACTTTCACAAAGCACATACCTTGACAAGATTTTGAAGAAGTTCAAAATGGATCAAGCAAAGAAAGGGTTCTTGCATGTGTTACAAGGTGTGAAGTTGAGTCAGACTCAATGCTCGACCACTGCAGAAGATAGAGAGAAAATGAAAGATGTTCCCTATGCTTCAGCCATAGGCTCTATCATGTATGCAATGCTGTGTACCAGACCTGATGTGTGCCTTGCTATAAGTTTAGCAGGGAGGTACCAAAGTAATCCAGGAGTGGATCACTGGACAGCGGTCAAGAACATCCTGAAATACCTGAAAAGGACTAAGGATATGTTTCTCGTATATGGAGGTGACAAAGAGCTCACCGTAAGAGGTTACGTTGAGTGCAAGCTTTGACACTGATCCGGACGATTCTAAATCGCAAACCGGATATGTGTTTACATTAAACGGTGGAGCTGTCAGTTGGTGCAGTTCTAAACAAAGCGTCGTAGCGGGATCTACATGTGAAGCGGAGTACATAGCTGCTTCGGAAGAAGCGAACGAAGGAGTCTGGATGAAGGAGTTCATATCCGATCTAGGTGTCATACCTAGTGCATTGGGTCCAATGAAAATCTTTTGTGACAATACTGGTGCAATTGCCTTGGCAAAGGAATCCAGATTTCACAAGAGGACCAAGCACATCAAGAGACGCTTCAATTCCATTCGGGATCTAGTCCAGGTGGGAGACATAGAGATTTGCAAGATACATACGGATCTGAATATTGCACACCCGTTGACTAAGCCTCTTCCACGAGCAAAACATGATCAGCACCAAGGCTCCATGGGTGTTAGAATCATTACTGTGTAATCTAGATTATTGACTCTAGTGCAAGTGGGAGACTGAAGGAAATATGCCCTAGAGGCAATAATAAAGTTATTATTTATTTCCTTATATCATGATAAATGTTTATTATTCATGCTAGAACTGTATTAACCGGAAACATAATACAGGTGTGAATACATAGACAAACTTAGTGTCACTAGTATGCCTCTACTTGACTAGCTCGTTAATCAAAGATGGTTATGTTTCCTAACCATGAACAAGGTGTTGTTATTTGATTAACGAGGTCACATCATTGGTTGAATGATCTGATTGACATGACCCATTCCATTAGCTTAGCACCCGATCGTTTAGTATGTTGCTATTGCTTTCTTCATGACTTATACATGTTCCTATGACTATGATATTATGCAACTCCCATTTCCCGGAGGAACACTTTGTGTGCTACCAAACATCACAACATAACTGGGTGATTATAAAGGAGCTCTACAGGTGTCTCCAAAGGTAGATGTTGGGTTGGCGTATTTCGAGATTAGGATTTGTCACTCCGATTGTCGGAGAGGTATCTCTGGGCCCTCTCGGTAATGCACATCACATAAGCCTTGCAAGCATTACAACTAATGAGTTAGTTGCGAGATGATGTATTACGGAACGAGTAAAGAGACTTGCCGGTAACGAGATTGAACTAGGTATTGGATACCGACGATCGAATCTCGGGCAAGTAACATACCGATGACAAAGGGAAAAACGTATGTTGTTATGCGGTCTGACCGATAAAGATCTTTGTAAAATATGTAGGAGCCAATATGGGCATCCAGGTCCCGCTATTGGTTATTGACCGGAGATGTATCTCAGTCATGTCTACATTGTTCTCGAACCGTAAGGTCCGCACGCTTAACGTTACGATGACAGTTATTATGAGTTTATGCATTTTGATGTACCGAAGTTAGTTCGGAGTCCCGGATGTGATCACGTACATGACGAGGAGTGTCGAAATGGTCGAGACATAAAGATTGATATATTGGAAGCCTATATTTGGACATCGGAAGTGTTCCGGGTGAAATCGGGATTTTACCGGAGTACCGGGAGGTTACTGGAACCCCCCGGGAACCAGATGGGCCTTAATGGGCTTTAGTGGAAAGGAGAAA
Source organism: Triticum monococcum (assembly GCA_034509565.1). Taxonomy (NCBI): domain Eukaryota; kingdom Viridiplantae; phylum Streptophyta; class Magnoliopsida; order Poales; family Poaceae; genus Triticum; species Triticum monococcum. Next base: position 150,323,285 of record CM067843.1, on the reverse strand, counting down.
GGGGCAGCCCAAGGTGGCCGCACGCCTCCCCCCTTCCCCTAGTCCTATTAGGACTAGGAGAGGTGGCCGGCCCCCTCTCCCTCTTTCTCCCCCTCAAGGAATCCTATTCCAACTAGGATTGGGGGGGGGGGGGATCCTACTCCCAAAGGGAGTGGGACTCCCTTGGCGCGCCCTCCTTGGCCGGCCGGCCCCCTCCCCCTTGGCTCCTTTATATACGGAGGCAGGGGGCACCTCTAGACACACAAGTTGATCATTATGATCATTCCTTAGCCGTGTGCGGTGCCCCCTGCCACCATATTCCACCTCGACCATATCGTTGTAGTGCTTAGGCGAAGCCCTGCGTCGGTGGAACATCCAGATCGTCACCACGCCGTCGTGCTGACGGAACTCCTCCCCGAAGCTTTGCTGGATCGGAGCCCGGGGATCGTCATCGAGCTGTACGTGTGCTAAGAACTCGGAGGTGCCGGAGTAACGATGCTTGGATCGGTCGGATCGGGAAGAAGACGTACGACTACTTCCTCTATGTTGTGTCAACGCTTCCGTTGTGATCTACAAGGGTACGTAGATCAGACTCTCCCCCTCGTTGCTATGCATCACCATGATCTTGCGTTTGCGTAGGAAATTTTTTGTAATTACTACGTTCCCCAACACTCCAATCTTCACCGGCAACTAGCAACGCTATAATAGGGGCTGAGCAAAGCGGTAACATAGCCAAACAACGGTTTGCTAGGACAAGGTGGGTTAGAGGTTTGAAATGGCAATATGGGAGGCATGATATAGCAAGTGGTAGGTATCGCAGCATAGGCATAGCAATAGAGCGAGCAACTAGCAAGCAAAGATGTGATTTCGAGGGTATGGTCATCTTGCCTACAAAGTTCTCCGAATTGACGTAAGCTTGATTCTTGTAAGCGTACTCAACGGGTTCCTCGAACACGTACTCGTCTCCTGGCTCTACCCAAGGCAAGAACACAAGCAAAGGCAAACACAATCAACCACGGTGCAATGCGCAAGCAACATGATGCAAAACATGGCATGATATGCGGGATGTAAAATGCAATGCATATGCGTGCTCCGGAAGGAAAAGATTGAACCCGGCCTCAACTTGGCAAACCAAGTGCGCCGCTGGAAAGATGAGTTGATTTCGGTCGAAATCGATATAAAGATCACCGGAATCGGATCCACGGTTTGCAAATGCAAGCAAAACAATAATGGCACTATTCTGCGATTAACAGCACGATGCCATCTAAAATGCAACAAGAAACTAAGCTACTGCACTCTAACATAACAACAAAGCACATGGCAGTGATCCACTCAAGATGCTTGACAAAAGATGAACACTAAGCTACGGCTAAATCACACAATAGCAGGTTCAAACAAGCATGACAAAAGTGCAAAAAAATATCAGGTTCACAGACTTAGTGAAAATAACAACATGTCAGGATTTAACATGAGGAAGCAATGTTTAGAGCAAGATAACAACATGCTACAGGAACATATCATGGCAAGGCAAGACATGGCATGAAACTACTCAAAGCATATAACAAAAGTCCCTTACTGGCCATAAGCCAAAAAGGATCAGAAGATATGATGGCACCCATGTAAACATAGCAAGTTTCGTTAACAGATTCAGACTTAGCAGAAAACTGGACATGGCATAAAAAGAGTTACGTAGGCATGTTTGCAAGCTCGATGCACTCACCACAAGGCATTGCATGACTAACTAAGCATACACCCAGTAAGAAGACATGTTCAAGAAGCTAACCATGGCAAGAACCATCTCATAGCATGCATGGATCAACTACAACAACCTTGGCAAAATTGATTAACACGTAAACAATCTACCAGGAACAATTTATAGCAAAAGTAGAGCAAGAATGAGTCATGCTATAATTGCAAACAAAGACATGGATGGGTAGAACATAACAATATCTCAAAATCATCCTTACCGAACATGCTCAAAAGAGGCATGGATCACTCTGTAGCAACATGAATACAAGGCATAAAAATAACATCAGGGAAAAGACTTAGAAGAATTCTAAGTCCCTGAAATCAGCAACATCACGAGAGCTACTTTGCATGTTTGTGCTAGTCATCACATTGATCACAAAAATACATGGCATACATCCCTGTAAAGATGGCATAGCATAGCCCAAAACACATGTAGGGCTCAAGTCCATAGGAGGCACACAACAATCATGGCAAAAATGACAAATGTCCATAATCTGTTAAGGAACAGAAACTAACATTTTATAGCACTCTTGCAACAGCATTTTAGGAATCAAGATGGACTCAAACAAGCATGGTGCAATGTAACAAAATGAAGAGCACATCCTAACGAACATTTTGATATATTTGAAGGAAATATGCCCTAGAGGCAATAATAAAGTTATTATTTATTTCCTCATAACATGATAAATGTTTATTATTCATGCTAGAATTGTATTAACCGGAAACATAATACATGTGTGAATACATAGACAAACAGAGTGTCAAGTAGTATGCCTCTACTTGACTAGCTCGTTGATCAAAGATGGTTATGTTTCCTAACCATAGACATGAGTTGTCATTTGATTAACGGGATCACATCATTAGGAGAATGATGTGATTGACTTGACCCATTCCATTAGCTTAGCACTTGATCGTTTAGTTTGTTGCTATTGCTTTCTTCATGACTTATACATGTTCCTATGACTATGAGATTATGCAACTCCCGTTTACCGGAGGAACACTTTGTGTGCCACCAAACGTCACAACGTAACTGGGTGATTATAAAGGTGCTCTACAGGTGTCTCCGAAGGTACTTGTTGGGTTGGCGTATTTCGAGATTAGGATTTGTCACTCCGATTGTCGGAGAGGTATCTCCGGGCCCACTCGGTAATGCACATCACTTAAGCCTTGCAAGCATTGAAACTAATGAGTTAATTGCGGGATGATGTATTACGGAACGAGTAAAGAGACTTGCCAGTAACGAGATTGAACTAGGTATTGAGATACCGACGATCGAATCTCGGGCAAGTAACATACCGATGACAAAGGGAACAACGTATGTTGTTATGCGGTTTGACCGATAAAGATCTTCGTAGAATATGTAGGAGCCAATATGAGCATCCAGGTTCCGCTATTGGTTATTGACCGGAGACGTGTCTCGGTCATGTCTACATAGTTCTCGAACCCATAGGGTCCGCACGGTTAAAGTTCGATGACGGTTATATTATGAGTTTATGTGTTTTGATGTACTGAAGGAGTTCGGAGTCTCGGATGAGATCGGGGACATGACGAGGAGTCTCGAAATGGTCGAGACGTAAAGATCGATATATTGGACGACTATATTCGGACATTGAAAAGGTTTCAAGTGATTCGGATATTTTTGGGACTACCGGGAAGTTACGGGAATTCGTATTGAGCCTTAATGGGCCATACGAGAAAGGAGAGAAAGGCCTCAAAGGGTGGCCGCACCCCTCGCCATGGGCTGGTCCGAATTGGACTAGGGAGGGGGCCGCCCCTTCCTTCCTTCTCCTTTTCCCTTCCCTTTCCTTCCCTCCTACTCCTACTACTTGGAAGGGCTCCTAGTTCTACTAGGAAAGGGGGAATCCTACTCCCGGTGGGAGTAGGACTCCCCTAGGGTGCGCCATAGAGAGGGCCGGCCCCTCCCCTCCTCCACTCCTTTATATACATGGCCAGGGGGCACCCCATAGAGACAACAATTGATCTCTTAATCTCTTAGCCGTGTGCGGTGCCCCCCTCCACCATAATCCACCTCGATCATATCGTAGTGGTGCTTAGGCGAAGCCCTGCATCGGTAGAACATCATCATCGTCACCATGCCGTCGTGTTGGCGAAACTCTCCCTCAACACTTGACTGGATCAGAGTTCGAGGGACGTCATCGAGTTGAACGTGTGCAGAACTCGGAGGTGCCGTGCGTTCGGTACTTGATCGGTCGGATCATGAAGACGTACGACTACATCAACCGCGTTGTGCTAACGCTTCCGCTTTCGGTCTACGAGGGTACGTGGACAACACTCTCCCCTCTCATTGCTATGCATCACCATGATCTTGCGTGTGCGTAGGAAATTTTGAAATTACTACGTTCCCCAATAGTGGCATCCGAGCCTAGGTTTTATGCGTTGATGTAATATGCACGAGTAGAACACAAGTGAATTGTGGGCGATATAAGTCATACTGCTTACCAGCATGTCACACTTTCGTTCGGCGGTATTGTTGGATGAAGCGGCCCGGACCGACATTACGCGTCGCTTACGCGAGACTGGTTTTACCGCCGTGCTATGCACACAGGTGACTAGCGGGTGTTAGTTTCTCCAACTTTAGTTGAACCGAGTGTGGCTACGCCCGGTCCTTGCGAAGGTTAAAACAACACCAACTTGACAAACTATCGTTGTGGTTTTGATGCGTAGGTAAGAACGGTTCTTGCTTAAGCCCGTAGCAGCCACGTAAAACTTGCAACAACAAAGTAGAGGATGTCTAACTTGTTTTTGCAGGGCATGTTGTGATGTGATATGGTCAAGACGTGATGAGATATAAGTTGTTGTATAAGATGATTATGTTTTGTTGAAGTTATCGGCAACTGGCAGAAGCCTTATGGTTGTCTCTTTATTGCATAGGATGCAAGCACCAAATAATTGCTTTACTTTATCGCTATGCGATAGCAATAGTTGGCGAGACAACCATGTGATGACACATTGATATAGATCAAGATGATGGAGATCATGGTGTCATGCCGGTGACGATGGAAATCATGACGATGCTTTGGAGATGGAGATCAAAGGCACAAGATGATGATGGCCATATCATGTCACACATTTTGATTGCATGTGATGTTTATCTTTTATGCATCTTATCTTGCTTTGATTAACGGTAGCATTATAAGATGATCTCTCACTAAATTTCAAGATAAAAAGTGTTCTCCCTGAGTATGCACCGTTGCCAAAGTTCGTCGTGCCCAGACACCACGTGATGATCGGGTGTGATAAGCTCTACGTCCATCTACAACGGGTGCAAGCCAGTTTTGCACACGCAGAATACTCAGTTTAAACTTGACGAGCCTAGCATATGCATATATGGCCTCGGAACACTGAGACCGAAAGGTCGAGCGTGAATCATATAGTAGATATGATCAACATAGTGATGTTCACCATTGAAAACTACTCCATTTCACATGATGATTGGTTATGGTTTAGTTGATTTGGATCACGTGATCACTTAGAAGATTAGAGGGATGTCTTTCTAAGTGGGAGTTCTTAAGTAATATGATTAATTGAACTTTAATTTATCATGAACTTAGTCCTGGTAGTATTAGCATATCTATGGTGTAGATCAATAGCTCGCGTTTAGCTCCCCTGTTTTATTTTTGATATGTTCCTAGAGAAAACTGAGTAGCAATGATGCGGACTGGGTCCGTGATCTGAGGTTTATCCTCATTGCTGCACAGAAGAATTATGTCCTTGATGCACCGCTAGGTGACTGACCTATTGCAGGAGCAGATGCAGACGTTATGAACTTTTGGCTAGCGCAATATGATGACTACTTGATAGTTTAGTGCACCATGCTTAACAGCTTAGAATCGGGATTTCAAAGACGTTTTGAACGTCATGGACCATATGAGATGTTCTAGGAGTTGAAATTAATATTTCAAGCAAATACCCGATGTCGGTATCAAAACCGGCGGATCTCGGGTAGGGGGTCCCGAACTGTGCGTCTAGGCCGGATGGTAACAGGAGGCAAGGGACATGAAGTTTTACCCAGGTTCGGGCCCTCTCGATGGAGGTAAAACCCTACGTCCTGCTTGATTAATATTGATGATATGGGTAGTACAAGAGTAGATCTACCACGAGATCAGAGAGGCTAAACCCTAGAAGCTAGCCTATGGTATGATTGTTGATGTGTATGTTGTCCTACGGACTAAAACCCTCCGGTTTATATAGGCACCGGATAGGGTTAGGGTTACATAGAGTCGGTTACAATGGTAGGAGATCTGAACATCCGTATCGCCAAGCTTGCCTTCCACGCCAAGGAAAGTCCCTTCCGGACACGGGACGGAGTCTTCAATCTTGTATCTTCATAGTCCAGGAGTCCGGCTGAAGGTATAGTTCGGCTATCCAAACACCCCCTAATCCAGGACTCCCTCAGTAGCCCCTGAACCAGGCTTCAATGACGACGAGTCCGGCGCGCAAATTGTCTTTGGCATTGCAAGGCGGGTTCCTCCTCCAAGTACTTCATAGAAGATTTTGAACACAAAGATAGTGTCCGGCTCTGCAAAATAAGTTTCCACATATTGCCATAGAGATAATAATATTTACACAAATCTAATCTGCTGACGTATTCCGTAGTGTGACATCACACCATGGCCAAGCTTTTATTCGAACCGTTTTACTGTCCCATCTCAGTGCGTTATGCGAGGCGGTTTCCTTGGCACGTCTTGTCAAAGCAGAGATCGTGTCCCCTTATTCCGGGATTCTCATCAATACGGGCGTGGGTAACCCAACCGCTTCTAGGATTCCTAGATTATAGGCAAGTCCAAACGGACACGGAGAGGACGCTTGATATTCACCCTCCTTATAAAGGGACCAGGCTTTTATTTTTCCCTCTCGTGCTCAATCGAATCCTTCCCCCACCTCAAGCTCAAGCGCCCGAAGTTCAGGTCAGGTGCTCCGAACCTTCAGTCATGTCCAGATCTAGCCTTCAAGGCCGATGGGTGCCTTCCTTTGTCACGGAAGGAGACATAAAAAAGTTGAGGGAGGCCAGATATCTGACCGCCGAGATTTTGCATCGGCTGCCTCCCCGAGGGCAGGTCGTCCCTACCCCCGAACCCAACGAGAACGTCGTGTTCGTTTCCCACTTCCTCTGAGGTCTAGGCCTCGCTCTGGATCCTTTTGTCAGGGGTTTGATGTTTTATTACGGGCTAGACTTCCATGATCTAGCTCCAGACTCCTTTCTTCACATCACGACATTTATCATCGTGTGCGAGGCCTTCCTCCGGGTTACCCCTCACTTTGGCTTGTGGCTCAAGACCTTTGAAGTGAAGCCAAAGATGGTCGAGGGGCAACATGCAACGTGTGGAGGTGCCTCAATACGCAAGATGACGGGAGCTCCGTGGCCCAAAGGTTCCATCCCAGATGTGTCTGAATTGTGGCAACAGGAGTGGTTCTACATCACAGCTCCTAGAAGTGCCAAGTGGGCGGCTGCCCCTATTTTCCGCTCGGGCCCTCCACCACAACTGATGTCATGGATCAGCAGAGGCCTGAGCTGGGTCCCAGCCAAGGACGTGCCTATACTGCAAAGCCGCATTCGGGATCTCTTCAATGGAGATTTCAGTTTGGTTGCGGTAATACAAGTTATGCTGGTTCGTCAAGTCCAGCCTTGCAAACGCTGGCCTCTTCGCCTATGGGAATTCAATCCCGAGGGACCGCATGTCATTCAAAATTTTCTCGGCCTGTCGCACGAGGAGATGTAAAAGTCATTCTTCGGACCTCAGGTGGAGTGTCCGGAAATCACCAAGGACGTGGGCCTGAGTAGTAATCGCGCCGCCGAACAGGTAAGGCATCTTCCGGCCGAACATGCTATCTCTCCTTTGTTACGAAGTTATTTCTGAGAGTTCGCTTTTTGACCAGGACTGGCTAACAAAGGCGAAGTTGATTCGGTGTTCGGCCCCCCTCCCTGAGGGTTTGGAAAATCTGATATTTTAGAAGATGCTCCAGACCGCACCCTGCCCGGAGCCCTTAAAGGAAAATACTATGGAGGGTAATGCGGGCGGACACGGGCCCTCAGCGCTGCCCATTCTAGCCGAGGGAGCGAGCGTCTCCATGAAGGAAGACTACCAGAAGAGGAAAAGAACTGCGCCCGGGGATTCGGAAGCCGAAACTTCCAAACGGGAGAAGAAGTCTCCCATAGAGGGTCCTACCTCGGGGGCACCGTTGCCGCACAAAGTCCGCGAGGGGATCAATTCTCCCGCGAGTCGTAAGTGAGCCGAAATACTTTAATATTACAGATATGCCATCTTTTCCTTCTGAGAAGATAACCACCGCATATATTTTTGCAGTTCGGACCTTAGCCCCTCTCAAATGAGCTCATCTTCGGGGGATCTTCTTCCAGAGATGATGGAGAGCGAAACGCCTCCTCCGGACTCCTCCGCTCCGAAAGCGGGCGACCCTGAAGTGTCGTCGCGGAGGGCCTCTCCGAGTCCGGTGAGGCCAGAAGATAATCCCATTGACCCCCGAAGCTCCCAGTGTCTGGCTCCCGAAGAGAGCAGACAAAAGAGTCCGACACCGTCTAGTGTGCGATCGGATGTGCTGAGGGAGTTGGTGGGGCAAGCGGCCATCTCAGATGAACACCGTGTGCTGATGGATACGGTGATAGAGAGAATATCGTCCGCCGAAAGCGGATTGCATGAAGCTTTTATGAGTCTACTGACAGGTTTTGAGGTACGTAAAAGAATGTATGATAGTCCTGCACATGCTAGGTGTGCCTTGTGTAGATAGTAGCCCCTGAGACTCTGGTTGTCATCGGAAACGACGACGAACTGAGGATCATATTCCCAGGTAATAACCATACTGCCTTTATGTGCAGGTGATGGAAGCTCCGGTGGCTAACCGGACTAGCGACTTTGCCCATTTAGAACGGCAGTTGGATGCGGCAGACGCCGACATCGAGCTTGTTAACAAAAGGCTTGACGAGGCACAGGGTAAGTGACATTATATGGTGAACGTCACATAGGAAGAGTAGCATGATGCCAGTATCTGTAATATGTTGTGACTGCAGATGGGGCTGCCACTGTTGAAGCCTTGCGGGCCGAACTTGCCCGAGCCAAGGAACAAGCGAAGTTGGGTAATGCAGCTGCTTTAAAGACGGCCAAAGAGTTGCAAGCCGAGAAGGCCGCACATGGCGAGAGCCGAGACAAGATGGCCAAGATGGCCATAGAATTAAAAGCCGCCGCCGACCGTTGCCGGGTTCTTGAAAAGGAAAACCGGGCGAAGGCATCGGACCTTGAGAAGGCTGCTGCGACGAGAAAGGACCTCCGCTCTGCTATGAGGGCAAAGAAGGAGGAGCTGCGGGAAGCCGAGGATATTGTGGCTGGGAAATCCTTTATGTTGCGGAGGAAGTTCGGAGATCCACGGTATGCCCCCCTGGATCGGCTGTGGAGCTCGGAGGATGTGTATATGGATTTGGCGGCGAGCGCTGCCGATGCGGCCAAGTACTTCTAGGGTCAGACGGACCATGGAATAGACCAGCTATTTTGGAGACAATTCCATACTCCCGAGCGTCCACTTTCATTGACTGACCAATTAGCTGAATGGGCCGAACTAAATAGGTTGTCCGGACTCTCCATGAGGTTTGTTGTGGATCAGTTATGGCCGGAAGGGTCAAAACCGAACAGCTATTTCAGCTTGGTGCAGTGGTTACTCGATGTGGTGCCGCGCATTGATGCGATGAAGAGGTCAGCGTGCATGGAGGGCGCACGGATGGCCTTTGCCCGTGTCAAGGCATACTAGGCGGAGATGGATGCTACCAATGTTGCAGCGCGGGATTCAGCCATAGGTCGAAAGGCTGATGAGCACTACTGTGAAGAAGTTCTTGAGGGTGCCCGTTTGGTAGAGACCCAGTGCTCAAAAAATATTATGTTTGAGTGATATGTAATCTCATTGTAAGCGAAATGCTTTTATAGAGTTTTATAAGGCTATTTTTATACTTTTGCCTGAAAGTAATATGGTGCCTCCTGGGCGGCCGTTTTTGTACATGTGTGTATAACCTGAAAGATTGCAGTCGTCGGCTTCAACCCCCACGCATATAATGCAGAGGTGCTAGCAAAAACACGCGTTCACACTTAACCCAACGTCTTGGTCCTATTAAGGAGGTGATAGCGGAGCGAGCGAGGCAACTGGACTATAATGCTTTAACACTTTCACTTAGCCATAGGAGTTTGACAGTGGGGCTACTAGATAGCCCCTGGTGGCTCTGCACTCTCCCGATCTCGGGGTGCGTACATGCCTGGCCGGAAAACGGCCATTCGTTAAGGCGGAGGAATTCTAACATTCCCACAGGTCATCGAGTGGTTGACCAGTCTCACTCTATATCATGACAGTCAGTTTTCGGCTTTCTCTACTGAGGTGCTCGTCCGGATGAACGAGGGCACAATCGCAGTAGTTCTCCTGGTGCTACCTTAGCCGGTAAAGCGGAACGTAAGGCACCAAAACATAGGAGCCGGGCAAACCCAACATTTGACCAAAGACAATGATTCGGAGCTGATGCATATAGGGCCAAACTCACGACGCCGAACACTCCCTAAGGTATTCGGTCTTTGTGGTATAAACCGGGCCTAAATAATGGCCTTTTTAAGAAGCCCCTTGTGTCCAGGTACGTGCATTGTTCTGGCGTGGCCACATGCCAAGACGTCAGCATCCTTCACAACGGTGGATATGTATCAACAAGAGACAGTAAAAAAGGTTTACGCAGGGTCTTAATCTAAAAAGAATCATTTGGGCGGTCCCTGCTGCACGTCTGCGCCTGTGTCTCCGTTGTGCCGTATCCTGGACGGGTGTAGCACGATGATCGTCTGTAAAAGAGAGGAAGTTAAGTGAAAAAGTTGTCGTGCAAAAAGATAGTTTTTGAAGAAACCATGTATAATTGAAGATGATAAGAAATTGCCACTTGTCTGCGCGCGTTGAGCCCCTTGTATTGACAAATAGGGGTGTGATTACTTATTCGGTGTAAATAGCGGCGCCGGACTCGATCGTTGGTCCGGACGCCTTTAATATTTGGCTGCCAAGGCAGCCTCACTCTCTTCGGCGCGCAGAGAGCGCTTGATATCTCCGTGCACTGTAATGATGCCACGTGGACCGGGCATCTTGAGTGTGAGGGAGGCGTAGTGTGGTATTGCATTAAAGCGAGCGAAAGCTTCGCGTCCGAGCAGTGCTGGATAGCCACTTTGAAACGGAGCGATGCGGAAAGTTAAATGCTCGCAATGGAAGTTATCGGGGGAGCCGAATGTAACTTGTAATGAGAGGGAGCCCGTACAACGAGCCCCTGGGCCTGGCGTTACTCCTTTAAAGGTAGTATTGCTATGGCGAATTTGTGTTGGGTCTAACCCTATCCCGCGGATTGTATCCTGATATATTAGGTTTAGGCTACTGCCGCCGTCCATCAAGACTCGTGTGAAGTGATATTCGCCAATTACTGGGTCTAATACCAGGGCAGCCCATCTTGCGTGTCGGATACTTGTTGAGTAATCGCGATGGTCGAAAGTGATCGGTTGAGACGACCAGTGGCAGGACTTCATGGTGACAGGCACTTGGGTATATTTTCCTGAGAGTGCCACGTTGTTTTTTCCCTTGATCACGTGTAACACGTTTACTATTTTGACTTCTGGTGGAAATTTCTTTTGTTCCGCCATGTCTTGTTTGGGAGGCTCGTCCTCGTCTTCACTTGGTGTATCCTCCCCCTTGTGTACGGTGTTGAGCTTGCCGAACTGCTTGAAGACCCAACATTCTCTGTGAGTATGATTAGCGGGTTTACCAGGGGTGCTATGGATCTGGCATACTTGGTCCAGAATTTTGTTGAGGCTAGACAGTTCATCCCTGGTGCCTTTAGGGGGCGGCTTTTGACCTAGCCGAGAGCTTTTGAATCCGGCATTTACTGCCGTGCCCTTCATGTTGTCTTCTTTAATCCGGCGTTTGTTATTGCTGTTGCGCCGTGATTTCCCGTTTCCATCTCTAACTTCAGATGTACTGGGGTCGCTGGTGCTGCATCTGGCTAGCCAGCTGTCCTCGCCCGCGCAAAAGCGGGTCATGAGGTTTGTTAATGCGGCCATCGTTCTCGGCTTATTTTGGCCGAGGTGTCTGGCGAGCCATTCATCACGGATGCTATGCTTGAAAGCTGCCAAGGCTTCGGCGTCCGGACAGTCAACAATCTGGTTCTTTTTGGGAAGAAACCTGTTCCAAAGCTTTCGGGCTGACTCCCCGGGCTGTTGAGTTATATGACTCAAATCGTCTGCATCCGGAGGTCGGACATAAGTCCCTTGAAAATTTTCTCGAAAGGCGTCTTCGAGCTCTTCCCAACTTCCAATGGAGCTTTCGGGGAGGCCTTTGAGCCAGTGACGAGCTGGCCCTTTGAGCTTGAGGGGTAAGTATTTGATGGCGTGGAGATCATCTCCTCGAGCCATATGGATGTGAAGGATGTAGTCCTCAATCCAGACCCCAGGGTCTGTTGTTCCGTCGTATGCCTCTATGTTTACGGGCTTGAATCCCTCTGGAAATTCATGGTCCAGCACCTCATCGGTGAAACATAGGGGGTGTGCGGCACCCCTATAGCTGGGTGTACCGCGTTGTTCGGATGTTTGTTGTGTTGTATTGTATGCTGGGGCACGCTTGCGTGGTCCATAGATGGATCTTGTTGCGCCATCCTTTGGGTGCGAGCCCTCGCAGGGGTCGCGTATTGCATTGTGAGCGGCGTTGTATGCCGCTCTGTGTTGGTAGAGGGGTCGTCTATCCGACCAGGTGGCTGCTTTGATATTTGGTTGTGGGGGTTCTGGGGCCTCCTCATCGAATTCAGGTAGCAGCTTTCGCTTTGGGTAGCTCTTGGAGGGGCGATTGTCGCCGTACCTTGCTGCAGTGCTGAGTATTTTACTCCATCTGAATTGGAGTGTGTCTTGCGCGGCCTTGAGCCTTTGCTTCTGCTTTTTCAGGCTCCTCGCGGTGGCAACAAGCCTTTTACGGGCAGTCTGCTGCTCCGGTGTCTGTTCGGCGTTATGTCGTCCGGACCCTTATCCTTGATAGGATTTGTTTGTTCGGTTTGATTATCCGGATTGCCGTTGTCCGGCAGTGGTTCACCCTGCTCCAGCGCTGGGTCTGTGTAATCGCTATTTTTGTCGAGGCGGGATTTGGGGTGGCGCTTGCGTCGCTGCTTTGACTGCTTTTCGAGGGAACAAGCCTTCGGTGCGTCCTCCCGCTCCTCATCGTCATCTTTTGGTGCGTCCACCATGTATACGTCATATGATGAGGTGGCGTTCCAAGGCCCAATAGGCGCTGGTTCTTCATCGTCTCCTTCACCGGCGTCCATACCGTCGATGTCTTCGGAGTCGAAGTCGAGTATGTCGGTTAAATCGTCGACAGTGGCTACAAAGTGGGTGGTGGGTGGGCTTTGAATTTCTTCATCGTCCGCATCCCAATCTCGCTGACCGTAATCCGGCCAGGGCTCTCCTGATAAAGAGAGAGACTTTAGTGATTTTATAATATCACCAAAGGGCGAGTGCTGAAAGATGTCCACGGTAGTAAACTCCATGATCGGCGCCCAATCGGATTCGACTGGCAGAGGCGCGAATGGTTCGCAGTCCGGAGAGGAGTCCGACTCCTTGGAATCATGAGTCTCACGGAGTGCGGGGCTGGTGTTTGGCTCGATCGCCGTTGGGATCGCAGCACCCGAGGCGGCGTCCAACCACCCATCCTCGATCGGTGCAGTTGGCTCCGAATTAAGGGTCGAAGCCGATGCGGGTGCGGCCTCCAGGGCACTGTTCGGCGGCAGAGCTAGATCATGCTCGTTGTGACAGTGCGGCGCGCTCGGCAATGGCTCGGATCCGTCGAAGATCAAGTCCCTGCGGATGTCAGCTGTGTAGTTTAAGCTTCCAAATCTGACCCGACGGCCAGGGGCATTGTCGGAGTAAATAGCCATGGGTAGCCCAGCCGGCTTCCCCTGGCCCATTAGAAGAGATTACGAGCCCGTCCGGCTCTCAAGAAGACTCAAGACCTGGGGCCGCCTCCCCCCTTTGCCGGCTATCTTCCAGGCCGGCTTCGGGGGCGGCCCGCCCTTTACCCTCATGAAGGAAGTCGTGGGAGGGCCGACTACGAGAAGTCGGCTGCGACAAGGCCGACTCCAAGAGGCCGGCTCCCTTAAAGCGGTCAAAGCCGTACCCGCAGAGTACGGGTCCACCCCGCGATGATGAAGCAGGGCGTGGCTACAGTGGAGTCTGCCACCCTCGAAACCCGGAGCACGCCTGGTACAGTGCGCCGTATGGGTGGCCACGACCCATCCGGCGCAGCACTGTTGCCATGGCGGCCCCGACGCCGTCCACGACGGGCCACCAGCGTGGCCCCTGAGGTGGCGGGCCCCTTCAGGCAGAGAGATATCGAAGGCGGCCGCACCTTCCTCCAAGTCGGCCTGATGAGGAGCCGGCTCCTTGTAGCCGGCTCGCCATCATCCTCGAAGGAGACGACCATTAAAGAGACAAGATACGGCGGGGCTACAGTAATCGCCCGCCAGGGCGGCGGTACTGTAGCCACGCTTACCCCGACCAAGCCTGCGCCAACCGCACGGAGCAACAGTAACCAGCCGCCGACCAGGCCCTGGATAGTGGGGCCTGCCTGTCGACCAGGGAGCCGGCAGCCGGCGGGACCCACCAGTCGGCGGGCCCCAGCAGCCGGCGCAGAAGCCGGCGAGCACAGTCACAGACAGCTGGGCCCCGCGCCCAGCTGGATTACCATTGTACCCCCGGGGGGTAGGCCTATATAAACCCCCCGGTGCACCCATGCAAACGGGGGACTCTCAAGCTAGACTTAGACACCACACAAGGAGAAGAAGCAAGCTAGCCGAGCCCTTCTTCCTCCTTCCACCCGAAACAGCTCAAGGAGCATTGTGTAGCTACTTGTTCATTTAGTAACCATGCGGAGACCCCGCAGAGCAGCAGTAGGGGTGTTATCTCCTCGGAGAGCCCTGAAGCTGGGTAAGATTCGCCGGCGTGCATGTCTTCGCCTTATCCCGTTTCCAGGCACCGGCGATGTTTTATTGGCTCCCACAATGAGAAGCCACCCGTTGGCATATGTCGCACCTACCACCCGACATTTGGCGCCCACCATGGGGCCAGGTGCACCGTCGTCCGGAGACCTGTTCTAGACGGGAACCCTTTTCCTCCCCCGCGAGCGTAGCCAGCCCGGCTCGCCCGATGGCGCTTGCCATGACGCGCTGCGTGGCTTCACCAACATCTGCACGGCGAGCGGCCTCGCCGACCTCTTCGACAAGGCCCGCATCTCCGACGAGCTTGCCTCCGATGCGGGCACCGACCACCTCGCCAACCTCCTCGGCCAGCTCCACGTCTCCAGCGAGCCCGCTGCGGACTTGGAGTCGGTTGGCTCCACCGACCCGATGCCTGTCGACTCCGACACGGCATCCTACGACACCTTCCCCACCAACGTCACGATCTACAACGACCCGCTCCCTCCGACCGGCGATTGCGATACCGTCACCACTAAGGTGATGGTTATCGGCCGCGACGGCCCGACCGACGAGGGCGTCCACGACGCCCCGCGCGCGGCGGCCCACGACTTGTCCGTCCCCCTCCCGGCTGATGCCGGCGACGAAGTACTGGAGGCACGCCGCCTCGCCCTCCTTGCGGAGGGCCGGCGGCTGGCCTCCGTAAGACGCCTCACCGAGGCCTACCAGCGTGAAGCTGACCGCGCCGCCTTCAGCACGCCGGCTCCCGCTGGCCCAAGCCGGGCTGGTGCGGTTAGGCAACGCGGTGCCGTCATTGCCGACACGCTTGGAGTCGATCGCCCGGTCTACGCCACTCCGCTCGAGAACCTGCGCGCCGCCCAGGCGGCCGTAGACGAGCTGGATGGCTTGGAAGCCGAAGACCTCCCCCACATGACGCGACGCATACAGCAACTGATTGACGCGGCCGCTCGGCGGCACGAAGCCGATGCCTGCGCGGGAAGTCCACCCCCGCGCCGCGATCACGGCGTGACTTCCCGATCGCCGACTACGAGCAACACCCGCGCGCGGCGCGAGAAAGAGCCGGCTTCCAACCGAAGCCAGACCCGAATCTCCATCGAACGAGACGCGGACGGCCGTCCCCGAGCCATGGAATGGCGGGGCACCCCGCCTCCGCCTCGAGCTCGTGGAGAGAGATACCCCACCCCGCCTCCAGTGGCGCACCCGACTCTCAGCGGCCGGCTTGGTCGCCGTGAAGGAGTCGGCGAAAACGACGCCCGCCACCGGATCGACCGCCTGGCCAGATCCCTGGCGCTAGAAGAAGAAGACGATGTCGGCCCGCCCTGCTTTGGCCCCCGCATCCGCGATGAGCCCTTCCCCAAAGGGTTCTCGCTCCCAAGAGACACGCCCAAGTACAACGGCTCGGTGAAGCCGGAAGACTGGCTGACCGACTACTCCACGGCCGTCAGCATCGCCAATGGCAATCGGCGCGTTGCCGTGACGTACGCGCCCCTCATGCTGCAAGGCACGGCGCGGACTTGGCTTAACAGCCTCAAGCCTCTCAGCATCAACAGCTAGGTAGATTTTACGGAAGCCTTCGTTCGCAACTTCACCAGCACCTACAAGCGGGCTCCCAAGCCCACACAGCTCTCCCTGTGCGTACAGGGCCCAGCCGAGTCCACTCGCGACTACCTCACGCGCTGGGCCGAGCTCCGCAACTCTTGCGAAGGGGTGCACGAGGTGCAAGCCATCGAATACTTCATTGCCGGGTGCCGAGAGGGCACCCTCCTTAAGCACAAGCTCCTTTGCGACGAGCCGGCTACCCTCGACGAGCTCCTGAACATCGCCGACAAGTACGCCACCGCCGACTCTTCGATGAAGACCGAGCTCCGGGTGGACGCATCCGGGAAAGTGCTTAATCCGGCGCCCCAAACGCCGGCGGGAGATTCCGGCCGCCGCCAACACCAGAACGACCAGAAGCGCAAAGGCCCCGCGCCGCCTCCCGCTAGCCGGCAGGTGGCCACGGTCGAAGACGCGCCGCCTGAGGGGCGGCCCGCGCCCAAGAAGCCCAAGGGCGGCCGGCCGGCTTGGCAGCCAGCCTTCTCCTATGAACAAACCCTTGACGCCCTGTGCAAGTTCCATAGCGGCGCGAAGCCATCCAACCATACGACCCGAAAGTGTAACTGGCTCGCCCGAATCTCCAAGGGCGAAGGGCTCACACCGACTCCGCCTGCCGGCCCGCTGCCTCCGGCTCCGCCGCCCAAGGCCGCTCGGCCCGCGGTCGACGCCGTGCAGGACGAGTTCCCTGACGAGCAAGCATCTTACGTTGTCTTCACAAGCCAACCCGAAGACCGGCACAGCAAGCGCCGAGAGCAGCAAGAAGTCAATATGGCCGCCGCCAACCCAGCTGGCCACATGCATTGGTCGGAGAAATCCATCAGCTGGAGCCGGGCCGACCACCCAGAGGTGATGCCGTCCCCCGGCTCCTATGCTTTGGTCCTGGAGGCCACCCTCGCAACGGACACGCGCGCCGCCCGCTTCTCCCGTGTGCTGATCGACGGTGGAAGCAGCATCAACATCCTGTACCGCGACACCCTGGAGAAGTTGGGTGTCAAGGCGAAGCAGCTTGTGCCGACTCGGACGGTGTTTCACGGCATTGTACCCGGTTTGTCCTGTGCCCCCATTGGCAAGATCAAAATCGACGTACTCTTTGGGGGCAAGGATCATTTCCGCCGAGAAGCGATCTGGTTCGAGGTGGTGGACCTGGAGAGCCCTTACCACGCCTTGCTTGGTCGACCCGCCTTGGCCAAGTTCATGGCGGTCCCCCACTATGCATACCTCAAGATGAAGATACCAAGTTCCAAGGGCATCATCACCGTCGCCGGCGACTACAAGAAGTCCGCCGACTGCGCCGCGGCCAGCAGCCGGCTGGCCAAATCCCTCGTGATTGCCGAAGAAAAGAAGACGCTGGATAGAGTCGTGGCCTTAGCCAGCAAGCAGCTGAACCCGCCCGTCGACTCCAAGGAGTATGATGCCCAAGGATCTTTCCAGCCGGCTAAGGAGACCAAGAAGATACAGCTCGACCCCGAGCACCCCGAGAGGTTTGCCGTCATTGGGGCGAGCCTAGACAGCAAATAGGAAGGCGAGCTCGTCGATTTCCTCCGTGAGAATCGGGATATCTTTGCATGGTCCCCCAAGGACATGCCGGGTGTTCCGAAGGATTTCGCCGAGCACAAATTACATGTGCGGGAGGACGCCAAACCAGTCAAGCAGCCTCTCCGCCGACTGTCAGAGGAGAAGAGAAGGATCGTAGGGGAGGAGATAGCCTGGCTTCTTGCAGCCGGCTTCATCATGGAAGTTTTCTTCCCCGAGTGGCTCGCGAACCCGGTTCTCGTGCTGAAAAAGAATAACAAGTGGCGCATGTGCATAGATTACACAAGCCTCAACAAAGCCTGCCCCAAAGATCCCTTCGCCCTGCCCAGAATTGACCAAGTGATAAAATCCACAGCCGGATGCGAGCTGTTGAGCTTTTTGGATGCTTATTCAGGATATCACCAGATAAAACTGAACCCGGATGACCGACTGAAGACCGCCTTCATCACGCCATTTGGAGCCTTCTGCTACCTGACCATGAGGTTCGGCTTGAGAAATGCCGGCGCCACTTTTCAGCGTTGCATGCAGAAGTGCCTCCTCACGCAGCTCGGCAAAAACGCCCACGTCTACATGGATGATATCATGGTGAAGACGGAGAAGCGCGGCACTTTGCTGGAAGACCTGAAAGAGACATTCAAGAACCTGCGTCGGTTCCGAATCAAGCTCAACCCTGAGAAATGCGTGTTCAGAGTGCCAGCCGGCCAGCTCCTAGGCTTTCTGGTCTCCGAACACGGCATCGAGTGCAACCCTGTGAAGATCAAGGCCATCGAGAGGATGGCGGTCCCAACCAAGCTTCGAGAGATCCAGAAGTTCACCGGGTGCCTGGCCTCTCTGAACCGCTTCATCAGCCGGCTTGGAGAGAAAGCTCTCCCCCTCTACCGCCTCATGAAGAAGAGCACTCACTTCGAGTGGAATGACCAGGCCGACCAAGCTTTCCACGAGCTGAAGAAAATGCTAGCCATGCCGCCTGTCTTGGTGGCGCCGACTGAGAAAGAGCCCATGCTCCTTTATATTGCCCCCACTAGCCGGGTGGTCAGCACCGTTGTTGTAGTCCAACGCCCCGAAGAAGGCCAAGCCCAGCCGGTCCAGAGGCCGGTTTATTACCTGAGCGAGGTGCTGTCCGTCTCAAAACAGAACTACCCGCACTACCAGAAGATGTGCTACGGCGTGTACTTCACTGTCAAGAAGCTGAAGCCGTACTTTCAAGAACATCCCATCACGGTCGTATGCACCGCCCCGCTGGCCGAGATCATAGGCAGCCGGGATGCATCTGGCTGGGTGGCTAAGTGGGCCATCGAACTGGCCCCTTACATGATCTGCTACCAACCCCGCACCGCCATCAAGTCACAAGCACTGGCCGACTTCCTCGTCGACTGGGCCGAGACCCAGTACTTACCGCCAGCTCCCGACTCCACCCATTGGCGCATGCACTTTGACGGATCCAAGATGCGCACCGGCTTGGGAGCTGGCATCGTCCTTACCTCTCCCAAGGGCGACAAGCTCAGATACATGCTGCAGATCCACTTCGCCGCCTCCAACAATGTAGCCGAGTACGAAGCGCTCATACATGGGCTCCGGCTTGCCAAGGAACTCGGCATCCGCCGGATCCTGTGCTATGGCGACTCGGATTTGGTGGTTCAGCAATCATCTGGCGACTGGGACGCCAAGGACGCAAACATGGCAAGCTACCGCTTCCTAGTGCAGCAAATCAGTGGGTACTTCGATGGATGTGAATTCCTCCATGTACCGCGAGCCGACAACGAGCCAGCAGATGCCCTGGCCCGAATAGGCTCCACGCGGCAAGCAATACCAACCAGCGTCACCCTACAATGCCTCCTCAAGCCGTCTCCGGAATCCGACTCCATCTTCGTGCCGCCTAACCCCGATGGGGCCGGGTCCGGCTCGAAGATTCAAGCAGTCGGCCCGGGGACTTCAATACTCGGCTCGGGGCCTGCCGCACCCGGCTCGGGGACTGCCGCACTCGGCTCGGGGACTGCGGTAGCCGGCCCGGGGACTGCGGTAGCCGGCCCGGGGACTGCGGTAGCCGGCCCGGGGACTTCTTCAGCACAGCAAGCGGCAGCCGACTCCAGTACTTCATTACCCAGCCCGCCCACCCTGGTGGCTATAGCCACATTGGCGGCAGGGGAAGTTGCAGCTCCATCATGGGCTCAAAACATCCTCAACTTCTTGGTGAACCAAGATTTGCCGGCTGACGAAACAGAAGCGAGACAAGTCCAACGTCGAGCCGGAGCATACACAATCGTCAACAGAGAACTTGTCAAGCGCAGTGTCACCGGAGTCTTACAGCGATGTGTCGAGCAGGAGAAAGGCATTGCGATCCTCAGAGATATACACCAAGGAGAGTGCGGCCACCACGCCGCATCAAGATCACTTGTCGCCAAAGCCTTCCGCCACGGTTTCTTCTGGCCGACTGCTTTGGACGACGCCAAAGAGCTAGTCAAACACTTCAAAGGCTGCCAGCTTTTCAGCTCCAAGCAGCACATGCCGGCTTCGGCACTCAAGACCATTCCCCTCACCTGGCCCTTTGCCGTCTGGGGACTGGATATGGTGGGCCCATTCAAGACGGCGCGCGGCGGCATGACGCATTTGCTTGTCGCCGTGGACAAATTCACCAAGTGGATTGAGGCGAAGCCGATCAAGAAGCTGAATGGGCCGACTGCGGTGACTTTCATTGCAGATATAACAACCCGGTACGGTGTACCGCACAGCATCATCACCGACAACGGCACGAATTTTGCCAAAGGTGCCTTGGTACGGTTCTGCGCTGCACAAGGTATCCGGCTGGACCTTGCGTCCGTCGCCCACCCGCAGTCAAACGGCCAAGTAGAGCGAGCAAACGGTCTCATCCTGTCCGGCATCAAGCCCCGACTGGTCGTACCTCTGGAGCGTTCAGCCGGCTGTTGGCTCGACGAGCTGCCGGCTATCCTATGGAGTCTGCGTACTACCCCAAACAGATCAACCGGCTTCACTCCTTTCTTCCTTGTATATGGTGCCGAGGCAGTCATCCCAACAGACATCGAGTTCAACTTGCCTCGGGTAACCATGTACACGGAGGCGGAGGCCAAAGAAGCACGAGAAGACGGTGTCGACCTGCTGGAAGAAGGCCGGCTGTTAGCCCTCAGCCGGTCTGCCATCTACCAGCAGGGCTTGCGCCGTTACCACAGCCGAAAGGTCAGGCCAAGATCCTTCCAGGAGGGCGACCTTGTGCTCCAGCTGATCCAGCAAACAGCCGGCCAGCACAAGCTCGCAGCCCCATGGGAAGGCCCCTTCGTCGTCAGCAGAGCTCTAGGCAACGACTCCTACTACCTCATCGACGCGCAGAAGCCGAAGGCACGCAAGAGAGACGACTCCGGCAAGGAGTCGGAACGACCATGGAACGCCAATCTTCTTCGGAAATTTTACAGTTGAAATGCAGTATGTATCACGTCCACTTTTGTATTAAGTACGAAACAATAGGCCCCCCGAGGAGGACTCGGGGACTGCCATCCTTTATTTTATGAATGAAAGCTATCATGCGTATGGTATCTCCTGTTCATTTATTTTGTCCGACACCGAGTTCGACGAGTCGGCCCGAGGACTAGCCGACTGGAGTTATATCAAGAGTCCTACCCGCGGTCAGACAAGTAATGTGCCGACACCCAGGCTTGGCTCTTGCCAAAATCGCAGTTCGAAGAACCGACTGCCCGGCTGGCAAGAGTCATAAGCCGGAAAGGGTGCGCACACGAAAAACGGCTAGGGACTAACGGGCTTATATAACAAAGGCCGGCTTGCCGCCTCCCGCCGGCCGGCTTGCATTCAGTCTGCTTCAAATCCAAGAAAGCTCAAGTACTTTCCTTCCCAAAGAGGGAAGGCGGCAAAGGAAAAAGCCTAAGGATAAAAAGTGCACTCGAATGGGAACCAAAACATGCATACAATAATATTTACACAAAGGACCTCCAGAGAGGTCAGCATCCAACATTGTTCGATACACCCCCAGTGGGTGGAATTGCGGAAATTTAAAAGTTGTACGAAAAAGCAAAAGCAGGAACAACAGGGACGGCAGATCAAGCCGGCGGGGCCGCTAACGAGCCAGGCTGGGCGGTGGAGGCGGTCGTGCCGGCTGAAGGAGCGGCCGGCTGGCCAACTTCGGCCTAATCACCGCCTCCGGCAGAGGGCGCGCTCCCGCGCGGCTCGTTGCTGGAGGCACGGTCGGCTTGAGGGCGGTCGGTCGTCTCACCAGCCGGCTCGGCGTCTCCGCCGTCTTCTTCCTCGTCATCCTCGCCCTCGTCGCTGGAGGCAATCTCCTCAGCTGAGTCCTCGCCTTCCGCCGGGTTCAGCCCGAACCACTCCTCTGGTTGGGTGATGCCGTCGTCATTGAGTTCCGGCGCGAAGACGCTGGTGTCGGTGCACTCGGTGATCGTCGAGGCATGCTGCGCGATCGCCGGCCGCACCTCGTCCAACTCCGCGTCGGCCTCCAGCCGCCAAGTCCGCAACTGGTCCAGGCTTAGCCCTGGGTACCATGCGCGAACGAACTCCAACGCATGCCCGGCTCCAAGACGGGCTGTCGACGCCTTCCAAGCCTGGAAGCGGCCGACTGCGACTTCTAGCCAGTCGGCGGTCCGTCTTGGGGTGCGGGGAATCATCTGGCCGGGCCAGAGCACGGACAGCACCTGCGCCCCGGCACGTTGGAGCCGGCGGAGCATCCGATGGGCCGGCTGCAGTCGCGCTTGGACGGCAATGAGCTGCTCCAACAGCGTTCGATTTGCATCCGGCGCAATGACAACTCCAGCCTGACGGCGCGCCTCGCGATGGGCCTCGATGGCTTGGGTGGCAAGGACGGAGTGGACGGGAAAGTAATCTGCCCAAAGTAACAAGCACAAGTCAGAATAAAACTCCAGGCGGCTGGCAGATGGAGGAAGGGCAAGAAAGGCAGCTTACCATCGATCAGATCTTTGATTCGGCCGAAACCTTCCTCCAGCGCCTGGCGCGTCTCGGCCCAGCTCGCCGCCTTGATCTCGAACTCCGCCTTCAGGGCAGCCTCGCTGTCCTGCGCCTTCTGCAGGGCCGCCTTATGGCTCTCTTCCTGGTCGGCCAGTTTCTTGGCCAGGCGGTTGCGCTCCCGAACTAGGTCGGCATACTCGGCGTCCCTGGCACGAAGAGCGGTCTGCGCCTCGCCGAGCTCCCTCCACAAGTCGGCATTGGCCCCTACATGAGAAAGAGTCAATAAGAGAAAAGGTCAATAAGAGAAAGATCCGACCCGACTGCGCTACAGTCGGCCCGGATCTCGGGGACTACACCCAGTGGGTGCGCTGTCGCGCCCCCACGAGAGACAGATAAGAGCAATATACTTACGTCAGCTGCTGGCCAGGTCTTCGGACCTCCGGCTCAGCTCCCGAGCCTGGGAGTTGAAGGCGGCAGCACGAGAGTTGTGATAATCCTAAAGACCAGACAGAAAATAGAGTTAAGATAGCCGCCGAGAAAGATCCGACCCGACTGCGCTACAGTCGGCCCGGATCTCGGGGACTACACCCAGTGGGTGTGCTAGCGTGCCCCCACGGAAAAAAATCAGAGGATCAGAGCGGTCGACAAGTAAAAAACTTACCCGGATTGCAGACTGCGTCGACAGAAACTCCTGAGTAAATTGCTGCAGGAGGGCGGACTGAGCCTGCAGCCGGCTCCGAACCCCTTGGGCCGCCACGTTCAGCTCGCCACTTCCTCCGCTGGGAGTCCACCCGGACGTAGCGGAACTGGCCGCCTCCAAGGCCTCTGCCATCTGGTTGGCACCCGCGGCTTGGCGCGTGTCCGGCGGGCCCGTGCTCCCTCCGGCGCGCTGGCTCGCCGGCAGCTGAATTTCAAGACCGGCTCCGGCCTCGGGCGCGCCCCGGGCCGGCTCCTCCGGCACCGCCGACGATTGGCCGCCTTCGCCCGCTCCGGCTGGCGCTGCCAGCGGCGTCCTCTCTGTGAAGACCTCAAAGAGCTCATCCCTCTGCACCGGCGGCTGATCGGGGGTGATCTCCTTTGCCGTGGGCAGCGGGATGTCCGGGTCTACGGTGCGGAGGGGGATGGCAAGCAGCGGAGGCCGGCTGCGGGTGCCCTCCGCCTCCGTCTCCGCGGTCGCCCGCTCCAATGGAGTCTCGGTTGCCGCCTCCGCTCGCTCCATCACCGCCCGGGCGGCCTCCCGCTCCGCCGCCTCCCTCTCCTCTCGCGCCTCGCGGGCGTTCCGCTCCGTGGCCTCCGCAAGATCGGCGCGGGGGTCCACGCGGCGGGGCCCTGAAGATCTGGCACCCGGCCCAACCACAGAGCCGCCTGGGCCTCGCTCAAGGGAAAGCGGCGCCCTGCTCAGAAATCGGAGAAGGGTTAGAACAAAATACAACAACAACAAAAAAAGGGACACGCAAGCGGCCAAAGGGCTTACGATGAAACCGCTAGAGGTTGCTTCACCGCCTTCCGGAAACGGGCCGCCTTCGTTGCCGCTTCGTCTCGCTTCGTTGCCGCGGCAGAGGCCCTCGTTTTCTTCGGCCGGCTACCGAAGAGAGGAAGCGCGGCCCGGCGCTTCGCCGTTCCACCACCGGCAGCCGGCGCGGCGGACGAGCCCACGCTGTGGCGATCGGTTGCCGGCTGGTGGCGCGGGATTTCTTCGGCGTCGGCGTCGTCTAGCCAGTCGTCAAAACTGGCCGAGAGCCCCGTGCCTCCGGGCTCGGTGATGTCCCCCGTGGCGGTGTCCTCCATGGCGGCCGCCCCCAAATCCGGGTCATCAATGTCGTCCACCGTATGGTCCGGGGCATACCGGCGTTCAACTCCTGCCGCCCCGGCTGGCGGCGGAAGAAGAGGGTTCTGACAAAAAAAGAGCCGCCTGGTCAGAAGCCGGCCGGCATAAGCCGGCTGATGACAGAAAGAAGGGCTTACCACGGGCGGAGGATGGGCGCGGGAGTACGGCGCCTTGCCGTATTGCCAGTCGTCGGCAAGCTTGAGGTTGGTGATGTAGTTCACCATGAGCGCCACCTCGGCATGGGGCATGTCCCATATGCTCAGCCGGCAAGGGTCGAAGCGGCCGCTCAT
The DNA here is from genome assembly GCA_034509565.1 of Triticum monococcum. Lineage (NCBI taxonomy): Eukaryota > Viridiplantae > Streptophyta > Magnoliopsida > Poales > Poaceae > Triticum > Triticum monococcum. Next base: position 150,298,366 of record CM067843.1, on the reverse strand, counting down.
CTGGCATAGCATGTGGGGCCGGCTCTGAAGGGGAAGGATCCAACGCTCGACGAAGGCGGCCACCAAGTCGGCTCCGCGCAGGCCTTCCAACTGGATCATTACCTGAAGCCGGGCGATGGCGGCGTTCCCAGCCAGAGATAAGGACTTGGACCTGAAGCCCCAAGACGGCTGCCTCCCAGCCGGCGGGGCCGGCTATGTAAGTCGGCAGATTAACGTAGTCTCCTTGCGGGGCGATGTTCTTGACGTAGAAGTATGATTTTTGCCAGAGCTTCACCGATTGGATTAAAGGAATGTGCGGGAAGGGGTTGTTCTCGCTTGACCTTTTCATCGCGATGAAGGCCCCGTAGGGGGCGGGCACGCCGGCGGTGACGGTGCCGAGCTTGTTTTGGAAGAGCTCCGCCCAAAGCTCCAGCGTGGGCAGCACTCCCAAGAAGCCTTCGGAGAGAGAGACGAAGGCCGACAGCAGCATCACCGCGTTGGGTGTGAGGTGATGCGGCTGGAGACGGTAGAAGTCGAGGAAAGAGCGCATGAACCCACTCCCGGGAAGCCGAAGCCACGCAGGAAATGCGTGCGGAAGACGACGCGCTCGCCTTCCTCAGGCGCCGGCGAGATTTTCGCCTCCGGCGCCAGACGAGCCTGCACGAGGTTGGCGGCGGGTAGGCGGCGGGTCCGGCGGAGAAACTCTATGTGATCTTCATGGACGTTAGAGCCGTCCCACGAGCTCGACAACGCCATGGACATGGCGGCGTGGGCAGGCTGCGATGGGAGGTTGCGTTGGGCGCGGAGGAAGGAGAAGAAAGGAAAGAAGAACAAGGAGGGACGGGGAGCGGGGGAGCGAGCAAGCCTTTGTCTCTCCCCCTCCCCCTCCTACTTGTAGGCTCATGCGCTGGGGCCGAGGAGGCGCGGCGTGGGGGATCGTGGGGATCGATCGTGCCCACTTCCCCCACGCCCCGCGTTTATTGCGCGCTAAAGACACGAAGAAACGGCCGCGGGGAGGCGAGCAGTCCCCTCGGGCCACAGAAGATCTGCGCCCGGGCCGAGGCCGAGGAGTGGCGGGCCCGGGCCTGCGGCGGCGTCCCGTCGCGCGCGTGCGACGGCAGGACTTCTCCGCCACGTGGCCCGTCATGGGGCCCGCGGGCTGCCCGCGGGTCAACCGTGGTCATAAGGATAAACCAATAAGTTCTCCAAAGTCGGCCTGCGACGGCAAGGTCGGCTCCTCAGGGTATGAAGCTGGCCAAGCTTCTCGTCCCTCCGTCCGCCGTGAAGCTCGCCCAGCTTCGGGGACTACTGTCGGAGTAAATAGCCATGGGTAGCCCAGCCGGCTTCCCCTGGCCCATCAAAAGAGATTACGAGCCCGTCCGGCTCTCAAGAAGACTCAAAACCTGGGGCCGCCTCCCCCCTTTGCCGGCTATCTTCCAGGCCGGCTTCGGGGGCGGCCCGCCCTTTACCCTCATGAAGGAAGTCGTGGGAGGGCCGACTACGAGAAGCCGGCTGCGACAAGGCCGACTCCAAGAGGCCGGCTCCCTTAAAGCGGTCAAAGCCGTACCCGCAGAGTACGGGTCCACCCCGCGATGATGAAGCAGGGCGTGGCTACAGTGGAGTCTGCCACCCTCGAAACCCGGAGCACGCCTGGTACAGTGCACCGTACGGGTGGCCACGACCCATCCGGCGCAGCACTGTTGCCATGGCGGCCCCGACGCCGTCCACGACGGGCCACCAGCGTGGCCCCCGAGGCGGCGGGCCCCTTCGGGCAGAGAGATATCGAAGGCGGCCGCACCTTCCTCCAAGTCGGCCTGATGAGGAGCCAGCTCCTCGTAGCCGGCTCGCCATCATCCTCGAAGGAGACGCCCATTAAAGAGACAAGATACGGCGGGGCTACAGTAATCGCCCGCCAGGGCGGCGGTACTGTAGCCACGCTTACCCCGACCAAGCCTGCGTCAACCGCACGGAGCAACAGTAACCAGCCGCCGACCAGGCCCTGGATAGTGGGGCCTGCCTGTCGACCAGGGAGCCGGCAGCCGGCGGGACCCACCAGTCGGCGGGCCCCAGCAGCCGACGCAGAAGCCGGCGAGCACAGTCACAGACAGCTGGGGCCCGTGCCCAGCTGGATTACCATTGTACCCCCGGGGGTAGGCCTATATAAACCCCCCGGTGCACCCATGCAAAGGGGGGACTCTCAAGCTAGACTTAGACACCACACAAGGAGAAGAAGCAAGCTAGCCGAGCCCTTCTTCCTCCTTCCACCCGAAACAGCTCAAGGAGCATTGTGTAGCTACTTGTTCATTTAGTAACCGTGCGGAGACCCCGCAGAGCAGCAGTAGGGGTGTTATCTCCTCGGAGAGCCCTGAAGCTGGGTAAGATTCGCCGGCGTGCAAGTCTTCGCCTTATCCCGTTTCCAGGCACCGGCGATGTTTTATTGGCTCCCACAATGATAAGCCACCCGTTGGCATATGTCGCACCTACCACCCGACAGGCATAGCTTTCGATCTGCTCCAGATGGCCAAGTGAATTGGCCCGCAATGCGAAGCCACCGAAGACAAAGATCTGTCCGGGGAGGAAGGTCTCACCCTGGACTGCATCGCTATTAATGATCTTTGGAGCCATCGAGCCTGACGGCGATGACACAGAGGAACTCTCAATGAAAGCACCAATGTTGGTGTCAAAACAGGCGGATCTTGGGTAGGGGGTCCCGAACTGTGCATCTAGGCCGGATGGTAACAGGAGGCAAGGGACACGAAGTTTTACCCAGGTTCGGGCCCTCTCGATGGAGGTAAAACCCTACGTCCTGCTTGATTAATATTGATGATATGGGTAGTACAAGAGTAGATCTACCACGAGATCAGAGAGGCTAAACCCTAGAAGCTAGCCTATGGTATGATTTTTGATGTGTATGTTGTCCTACGGACTAAAACCCTTTGGTTTATATAGGCACCGGATAGGGTTAGGGTTACATAGAGTCGGTTACAATGGTAGGAGATCTGAACATCCGTATCGCCAAGCTTGCCTTCCACGCCAAGGAAAGTCCCTTCCGGACACGGGACGGAGTCTTCAATCTTGTATCTTAATAGTCCAGGAGTCCGGCTGAAGGTATAGTTCGGCTATCTGAACACCCCCTAATCCAGGACTCCCTCACCCGAGTTGAGAGATATGAAGTCTCCAACAAGTTCTATAGCTAAAAGATGGAGGAGAATAGCTCAAGCAGTTAGCATGTGCTCAGATTGTCTGGGTACTACAATCGCTTGAATCAAGTGGGAGTTAATCTTCCAGATAAAATAGTGATTGACAGAATTCTCTAGTCACCATCACCAAGTTAGTAGAACTAAGTGATGAACTATAATATGCAAGGGATGATGAAAACAATTCCCAAGATCTTCGCGATGCAAAAATCGGCGAAGGTAGAAATCAAGAAAAACATCAAGTGCTGATGGTTGACAAGACCACTAGTTTCAAGAGAAAGGGCAAAGGGAAGAAGGGGAACTTCAAGAAGAATGGCAAACAAGTTGCTGCTCTAATGAAGAAACCCAAGTCTGGACCTAAGCCTGAGACTAAGTGCTTCTACTGCAAAGGGACTGGTCACTAGAAGCGGAACTACCCCAAGTGTTTGGTGGATAAGAAGGATGGCAAAGTGAACAAAGCTATATTTGATATACATGTTATTGCTGTGTACTTTACTAGTGTTTATAGCAATCCCTCAGTATTTGATACTGGTTCAGTTGCTAAGAGTAGTAACTCGAAATGGGAGTTGCAAAATAAACAGAGACTAGTTAAGGGTGAAGTGACGATGTGTGTTGGAAGTGGTTCCAAGATTGATATGATCATCATCGCACACTCCCTATACTTTCGGGATTAGTGTTGAACCTAAATAAATGTTATTTGGTGTTTGCGTTGAGCATAAATATGATTGGATCATGTTTATTGCAATACGCTTATTCATGTAAGTTAGAGAATAATTGTTGTTCTGTTTACATGAATAAAACCTTCTATGGTCATACACCCAATGAAAATGGTTTGTTGGATCTCGATCGTGGTGATACACATTTTCATAATATTGAAGCCAAAATATGCAAAGTTAATAATGATAGTGCAACTTATTTGTGGCACTGCCATTTAGGTCATGTTGGGGATATTACTACTGGGCGTAAACCGGCCTATCTGGGCCGGATCAACTTCATCAGTAGTTCCAGAAGTGATAAAGCCCAAGAAGGCAGATGAGGGCCTAAGGCCCGTAGCCGGTTCGAGACTTGTAGCTGTAAACCGTAATTTGTATATAAACTTGTATTGTAAGCTAGGAATAAGGAGAGACCGACCCGGATACGAATATCGACCGGTGTTGGGACTCTGTGAACCGACGGGTGTCACCCGTGTATATAAGGGGACGACCCGGCGACGGTTCAAGGACAAGAGACAACAACTCGAGACATAGGCGAAGCTTATTTGCTCCCTAGTCATCGAAACCCCATCAATTCCATCACAACTAGACGTAGGCTTTTACCTTCATCAAAGGGGCCGAACTAGTATAAACTCTCTTGCGTCCCTGTGTCCGCTTTAACCCCTTCAAGCTAACCTATTGCGATGGCTCCACGACTAAGTCCTTTCTCTAGGACATCTGCCGTGACAAAACCACGACAGTTGGCGCCCACCGTGGGGCTATCGCACAATGGTTTCCGGTTCTTGGAGGGCCGCTTTGAAGGACTAGAGGGCTACGTTGTAGGCCAGATGACTAAGAGTCGTCGCGGCAAGCTCTACATCGATGACGCAGGCTGGGGCCCCGAGGCTGGCTCAATTGAGTATGGTACCGGGTCCCCTTTGGTGGCATTCACGTTTTCATTGGCAAGATCGGTGAACCGGGCCCTGAGCCGGATATCTGCACCGACCTCGTCGAGACGGCTCAGCGTGCGCGATCCGCCCGGGTTAAACCGGCAGTGAGCGTGCCTTCGTTGGAGTCATCCATGGAGGAAGTTATGAGGGCAGATCGGAATTTCGCGGCACGGCCGTCGTTTGTTCCGATGACGAGTCTTTGACTGGAGAAACCAAATCTCTTTATCAACTACAAGATGGCTGGATTGGGAGCTGTTCCGATGGTGACAGTATTCCGGACCCCTCTGATCTGCCCAACCGGGTTGGAATATTCATGGCCGGAACACAAGCAGCGCTTCATTCTTCGATGGCTGCGGCAACAATCTCCGGTTCAGCAGCGGCGACGGCTGCCGGGGCAGGAGGCCCTGTGCGCTCGCCGGCTCAGGTTCTATCAGAGCTATTTGATGTGTTGGCTGTGCTTATGGCGGAAATTAATCCGCCGGATTAGGACGTTCACAACACGGAGATTGCAAAGGTAAAGGAACAGATCACCCAGGCCAAGGCGGATCTGGCGGCTGAGGACACCAGGATGGCCGCAGAGTGGGCCGCTTTAGACGCACAAGCCTACATGCTTATGTTGGACCAGAGCGCGTCGCATGAAGTCATGAGGAGGAAGCATCGATCCCGTTTACCTCCGGTTTTCGAGGCCAGAGACCTTTTCAACACTCCAGGACCAAGAGCCGGCAATCCGCTGGAGAGAAACCGGGCAGAAGCCCCTGGGACCGGCGCACCGGTTCAGCCTCGTCAGATGGACCCGCCTCATCAAAACACCGTTATACCTCAGGCTGCTTTAACACCTCCGGGTCACTACTCCAACCCAATGGACAATCTTGTCGCCGCTACTGCACGGCTGGAGGCCATTCCAATTGAAGGTGACTCGCCGCAGGCAGTAGAGATGCGACGGGTCAAGGAACTTCTGAGGACAGCTTTGGTCCAACAGGAAGCGTACTCGTACAGCCGCGACCGGATCCACTCGACCCCCCTCCAAGCCGGAGCTATAGCAGACATATGGATGAACCGACGGTGTCGAGTAATGAACGACGGGGAGCACCCCGTGACAACAACCTGGCGGGTGGTGCTGATAACGCCCAGGGAGTGGTGGACCGGGCCCGCGCGCACAGGGAGGCCGAGTTAGCCGCACAGCATCAGGCTCGGCAGCTCACGCCGGTTCGTCCAACCACCTTGACTGAACCTGGTGTTACTTCTAGTTCTTTGGGGGTGCCTTGCCTTATCCCCGCTTTACGCAATGTGCGCCTGCCCAAGGATTTCAAAGGCCCGCGCAAGGTACCAAATTACATGGCGGATCAACCTCCAGAGACATGGGTGGAGAGCTATGAGATGGCCATGGATATGCTTGATGTGGATGACGCGGCGTGTGCGAAATACTTCACCATGATGCTTGAAGGAACGACCCGTACTTGGTTAAAAAGCTTGCCGGCTAATTCTATCAGTTCATGGGCCCAGTTACGAGCCCGGTTTATCAGCAATTTCAAGGATACCTGTAAACAACCTATGTTGATAGTAGACTTAGCTGCATGCGTCCAGGAGGAAGGAGAATCAACGACTCATTGGGTGCGCCGGGTTTCACAAGTGTTGCACTCCTCAGACCGCATCAACGCTGACACCGCAGTATTAACCCTAGAAGGCAACTGCCGGTTTGGGCCCCTGAAGCTAAAGTTGGGACGGATGAAGCGTCATTGCACCGACATGGGGACCCTCATGGCCGCTTTGGTGAAATATGCTGATTCTGATAGTACCAAGGATTCCGAATCTGATGATGACAAGACAGTAAAAGGGAAGAAGAACAGCAGCTCCAAAGGTCAGCAGCATCACTGGGCAGGCAATGGTGGTGGAGGCAAGCGTAAAGCGGATGGTAACATGGACTTTGTGGCTAATACCAACGCACAGGACAATGGCCAGCGACGCAAGGGTAGACCGAAAAATCGTAATGGAGCACCCAACCCTAACCCAAACCGCCTAAACTATCTGCTAAGCCAGCCCTGTCCAAGACATGGGACGAAGGAGGCGCCAGCAAACCACCTTTGGAAGGATTGCTTTATTATGCAGGAGTTCAAGAATTCTAATAATTTCTGGTATGATCACGAATCTGGCGGTGGCTCAGGATCCAGGCCGGGTTACAGTGGAGGAAGTTTCGGTTCAGGATTCAATGGTAATCCGGGTGGACATAATGGTCAAAATAGTCAGAACAGCCAGGGTGGTTACAACCAACAGCAGCAACAGTCAGGTTACCAGAGCAACCTAAAGCAGTTGAGTAGTGGGCAGTACCATGTCTTCACCACTAGTTTGGACAAGCGAGACCGGAAGGTTCAGAGGCGGGCGGTCAACTTTGTTGAACCGGCCATACCCCGTTATCTATGTTGGTCTGAACAGCCCATCATATGGAGCAGAGAAGATCACCCTCCCCAGGTCGATAATCCGGGTCAGTTGGCTCTGGTGGTGGCGCCTCAGGTGGGAGGTTACAAGTTCACCAAGGTGCTCATGGATGGAGGGAGCAGCATTAACATCCTGTACTATGAGACCTTCCGTCGTATGGGACTAACAGATAAGAATCTCAAACCGTCTAATACAGTATTCCACGGTGTAGTGCCTGGCAGATCAGCGTATCCCATTGGTAAGATAGCTCTGGAAGTGGCCTTTGGGGATGACCATGATTCCAGGTCGGAGACATTGACGTTTGAAGTGGTGAAAATCCAGAGTCCATATCACGCCCTGTTTGGGCGACCGGCTTACGCCAAGTTTATGGCACGGCCCTGTTATGTGTATTTGCAGCTCAAGATGCCGGGCCACAGGGGGACAATAACGATTCACGGAAGCCGCAAAATTGCTTTGGAGTGCGAGGAAGGAGATGCGGCTTATGCAGAGTCGGTTTGTGCCACCGAGGAGTTAAAGTACTATAAGGACAATGTTGATCCGGCGAACATGACTCCATTAAAAAAGCCAACTACAGAGCATGATCCGGCCCTGAAGTTCAAATCGGTAGCAGAAAATAAGCTTGTTGACTTCGTACCTGGCGATTCATCCAAGCAGTTCAGCATCAGTGCCAACTTGGATCCGAAATAGGAAAGCACGCTCATCGAGTTCATCCATGAGAATCGAGACATTTTTGCATGGAAGCCCTATGACATGCCAGGTGTACCGAGGCAACTCGCTGAGCACACCCTTAATGTGGATCCTAAATATAAACCGGTGAAACAGTTCCTCTGCCGGTTTAACAAAGAAAGACGCAAGGCGATTGGAGAAGAGGTAGCCGGGCTCTTAGCAGCTGGCTTTATTGTTGAAGTTTTTCACCCTGAGTGGCTTGCCAATCCGGTACTGATCGTCAAGAAAAACGGCACCTGGCACATGTGTGTGGATTACACAGATCTTAATAAAGCTTGTCCAGCAGATCCTTTTGCCCTCCCCCGTATTGATCAAATTATTGATGCTACGGCGGGTTGTGAGCGTTTAAGTTTTTTGGATGCATATTCTGGCTATCATCAGATCAAAATGGCAGTTAAGGACCAGGAGAAGACGACATTTATAACTCCCTTTGGAGCCTTCTGCTATGTGTCTATGCCCTTCGGGCTCAAGAGTGCCCAGGCAACTTATCAACGGTGTGTACAAAATTGTCTTCACAAGCAGATTGGCCGTAATGTACATGCTTACGTGGATGATGTTGGGGAACGTAGTAATTTCGAAAATTTTCCTACGCACACGCAAGATCATGGTGATGCACAGCAACGAGAGGGGAGAGTGTTGTCTACGTACCAACGCAGACCGACTGCGGAAGCAATCACACAACATAGAGGAAGTAGTCGTACGTCTTCTTCCCGATCCGACCGATCCAAGCACCGTTACTCCGGCACCTCCGAGTTCTTAGCACACGTTCAGCTCGATGATGATCCTCGGGCTCCGATCCAGCAAAGCGTCGAGGAAGAGTTCCGTCAGCACGACGGCGTGGTGACGATCTTGATGTACTACCGACGCAGGGCTTCGCCTAAGCACTACAACGGTATGATCGAGGTGGAATTTGGTGGCAGGGGGCACCGCACACGGCTAAGGAACGATCTCAAGGATCAACTTGTGTGTCTTGGGGTGTCCCCTGCCCCCGTATATAAAGGTTGGAGGGAGGGGGGCTGGCCGGCCAAAGAGAGGGAGGCGCAGGAGGAGTCCTACTCCTACCGGGAGTAGGACTCCCCCCTCCAATCCTAATCCAACTAGGAATCCTTCAAAGGGGAGAGAGAGAGAGGTGGCCGGCCCCTCTCCTAGTCCTAATAGGACTAGGGAGAGGGGGGGAGGCGCAGCCCTATGTGGGCTGCCCTCTCACCTTTCCACTAAGGCCCATGTTGGCCCATTTGGCTCCCGGGGGGTTCTGGTAACCCTCCCGGTAATCCGGTAAAATCCCGATTTCACCCGGAACACTTCCGATGTCCAAACATAGGCTTCCAATATATCAATCTTTACGTCTCGACCATTTCGAGACTCCTCGTCATGTCCGTGATCTCATCCGGGACTCCGAACAACCTTCGGTACATTAAAATGCATAAACTCATAATAACTGTCATCGTAACGTTAAGCGTGCGGACCCTACGGTTCGAGAACAATGTAGACATGACCGAGACACGTCTCCGGTCAATAACCAATAGCGGGACCTGGATGCCCATATTGGCTCCTACATATTCTACGAAGATCTTTATCGGTCAGACCGCATAACAACATACGTTGTTCCCTTTGTCATCGGTATGTTACTTGCCCGAGATTCGATCGTCGGTATTCAATACCTAGTTCAATCTCGTTACTGGCAAGTCTCTTTACTCGTTCCGTAATACATCATCTCATAACTAACATCTTAGTTATTATGCTTGCAAGGCTTATGTGATGTGTATTACCGAGAGGGCCCAGAGTTACCTCTCCGACACTCGGAGTGACAAACCCTAATCTCGAAATACGCCAACCCAACATCTACCATTGGAGACACCTGTAGTACTCCTTTATAATCACCCAGTTACGTTGTGACGTTTGGTAGTACCCAAAGTGTTCCTCCGGTAAACGGGAGTTGCATAATCTCATAGTTATAGGAACATGTATAAGTCATGAAGAAAGCAATAGCAACATACTAAACGATCGGGTGCTAAGCTAATGGAATGGGTCATGTCAATCAGATCATTCAACTAATGATGTGACCTCGTTAATCAAATAACAACTCTTTGTTCATGGTTAGGAAACATAACCATCTTTGATTAACGAGCTAGTCAAGTAGAGGCATACTAGTGACACTCTGTTTGTCTATGTATTCACACATGTATTATGTTTCCGGTTAATACAATTCTAGCATGAATAATAAACACTTATCATGATATAAGGAAATAAATAATAACTTTATTATTGCCTCTAGGGCATATTTCCTTCAGATGATATCGTGGTTAAGTCTAGGGAGAAGGAGACTTTGATTGATGATTTGAAGGAAACTTTTGATAACCTGAGGACATACAAGATGATGCTTAATCCGGACAAGTTTGTTTTTGGTGTACCAGCGGGCAAGCTATTGGGTTTTCTGGTGTCCAACAGGGGAATTGAGGCTAATCCGGAGAAGATCACGGCCATCACCTCCCTGGCTAAACCAAAGTGTATCAATGATGTTCAACGACTGGCCGTTCGGATTGCGGCATTAAGACGGTTTATCAGTCGTCTTGGTGAGAAGGCAATCCCTTTGTATCAGATGTTGAAAAAGACGGATCAGTTTGTCTGGAGTTCCGCCGCTGATGAAGCATTTGAGGACTTAAAGCGGCAATTGGCCAATCCGCCGGTGCTCGCCGCTCCCATTGAGAAGGAGCCATTGCTGCTATATGTTGCTGCCAATGTTCGGGCGGTCAGCGTGGCTATTGTGGTGGAACGAAAGGAGGAAGGTAAGGAGCATCCGGTTCAACGTCCGGCCTATTATATCAGCGAGGTACTAATCGAGTCCAAGCAAAGGTATCCGCATTGGCAGAAGCTGGTGTATGGAGTTTTTATGGAAAGCCGGAAGCTTAAACAATACTTCCAAGGGCACCCAATTACGGTGGTCAGTTCTGCTCCTTTGGGAGATATCATCCAGAACCGGGAAGGAACTGGCTGGATTGCGAAGTGGGCTATAGAGCTGGGGTCGTACGGTTTGAAGTATGTGCCTCGGACAGCGGTTAAATCTCAAGCACTTGTTGATTTCATCAATGATTGGACGGAAATGCAAGCACCTGAAGAAAAGCCGGATCACACGTATTGGACCATCCATTTTGACGGATCCAGGCAATTGGAAGGCTTGGGGGCTGGAGTCGTATTAACTTCCCCACGAGGTGATAAGTTTTTTTATGTTCTCCGCTTAATGTTCCCTTGTACTAACAATGTAGCTGAGTATGAAGCCTTGCTCCATGGTCTCCGGATGGCTAAGGAGATGAATCTAAGTCGAGTTAAGTGCTTCGGTGACTCGGACCTTGTGGCTCAGCAAGTGTCTGGCACTTGGGACTCCAAGGACCCACTCATGGCAGCATATCATCGTGAGGTGGATATTGTTGCAGGTTATTTCAGAGGTTACCAGGTGGACCACGTGGACCAGCGGAAAAATGAAGCGGCGAACGCTTTAAGCCGGCTGGGCTCTCAGCGCAAACCGGTCCCGCCCAATGTTTTTCTGGATGTGCTGCACAACCCGTCGGTCAAGATCCCTGGTGAAGAGGATTTGGCTATTCCTGGTCCGGAGGCTCAATTGGTGGCAGCTCTTCATGTTATTCCAGATTGGACGCTTCCTTACCTGGCGTACAAGAACCGGGGCGAGTTGCCAGAGGATGAGATTCTGGCCCGGCAGATAATCCGGCGATCCAAGTCCATGGCTATTATCAACGGAGAGTTACATCATTGCAGTGTGTCAGGAGCTTTTCAACGCTGCGTGTCTCCTGAAGAAGGCCGTGAAATTTTGCGTGAGATCCACGAAGGAGATTGTGGTCACCACGCCGGTTCAAAGTCTCTGGTGGCTAAAGCATTTCTCCATGGCTTCTATTGGTTAACTGCTCATGCTGATGCGGAGGATCTGGTCAGACGATGTGATGGTTGCCAAAGGTTTTCAAGACGTGCTCATGTACCGGCTCAAGAATTGAGAATGATTCCAATTACTTGGTCGTTTGCGACTTGGGGGTTGGATATGGTTGGGCCTTTCAAAAGGTCCAAAGATAAGAAGACCCACCTCCTGTGGCGGTTGACAAGTTTACAAAGTGGGTGGAGGCAGAACCTGTTAGCAAGTGTGATGCGGCCACGGCGGTTCAGTTCATCAAAAAGGTGATTTTCCGGTTTGGCTTTCCGCATAGTATTATCACAGATAATGGTACCAATTTGTCCAAAGGTGCTATGAAAGAGTTCTGCGAACGGGAGCACATCCGGCTCGACGTTTCATCAGTGGCACATCCACAGTCCAATGGTCAAGCAGAAAGAGCTAATCAAGAGATCTTGAGAGGCATCAAGCCCCGGCTCATGGTTCCTTTGAAGAGAACGCCGGGTTGTTGGGTAGAAGAATTACCATCTGTGTTATGGAGCATCAATACAACACCCAACAGATCAACAGGATACACACCGTTCTTCATGGTTTATGGAGTGGAGGCGGTTCTCCCCAGTGATATCCGTCATGATTCACCTCGTGTGACGGCTTATATTGAAGCGGACAATGAGACAGCACAGCAAGATGCTTTGGACAGGTTGGATGAAGAGCGTGACATCGCAGCCGCCCGATCGGCGATTTACCAGCAGGATCTTCGTCGTTATCACAGTCGCCGAGTCAGAACCAGAACCTTTCAGGAAGGAGATTTGGTGCTTCGGCTCATCCAAGATCAGACTGATATGCATAAGCTATCCCCACCTTGGGAGGGGCCTTTCGTGGTCAGCAAGAATCTGCACAACGGGTCGTACTATCTGATCGATATTCGAGAGCATAAAGACTCACGCACATCCGAGGAGGAGACCAACAGGCCGTGGAACATAGCTCATCTTCGGCCTTACTATACCTGAGCCATTGGCTATATTTATGTACATATTACGACAATGTATATATTATGATCAAATATAATAAACCGGACCTCAGCTAAAGCGGGGTATCTGTTCTTTTACATCAAGTGAGGTTACACGGAGTTGCTCTAAAGCGGCCTCCAGTTTATCCCTTGAGTTCGCTTTTTAAAAAGCATCATGTTATATCACTTGGGGGTTTGGTCGTGTCTGAACCAATACCATGCCTCTTGATAGGCGAGAGCCACCAGATCACTTGGGGACTTGGTCATGTCTGAACCAGTCATGCCTCTTGATTGTCCTAAGGCCACAGAATCACTTGGGGGCTTGGTCGAACCCGAACCATGACCATGCCACTTGATCGGCATAAATGCCACGGTTTCATTTGGGGACCTGGCTGACTAGAACCATAGTTACACCTAACGGGAGCTTGGTCGTGTTCGGCCATGGTAACACCATCTGATCAGCTCAAATAAACCTTTTTTTGCAACGGTTTTGTCATTGCACTTGATTTATTCTTTTCTTTGAAGGGGTTTTTTTGTTTTTTATTGCGTTTTCTAAACCGACAAAGTCTTTTAACCAATCAATTGATGGAACACAGTTCACTTCAATCCAGAGACTATTTGCCCGGTTTGATCCTTGTTGTTAACAATCCTCTTATGGAGTAACACGGTGTTTATTATAACCCGGCACGGTTTGCATGGTAAACCAGCGTCATATATATACAGGAGCTGTTATGTCCTCCAACAGTGTGGGTTTGCACAACTCCGCTTCAAGATTGGCCAAGCCAACTTCATGCTCAACGAGGGCGGGTATTATGTATCACAAAATTTGATCATATACTTAAGAATTTTTTTTGGATGTTTTGACTTCATATATGCAGACATCATATTTAGCTGGACGGTACAACCGCGGTGGCACTTGAAGAGTTTTTTATTGCAGAAGGTGCTTTGGAAAGTTCATCACCACAGGAAGAACAAATTATGCATGAAGGCATATCAACATCAAAAGTACTAGCTAGTCTATTACAAGGCAACACGGTGCCCATAATAATATCATTATTTTTCGCAAAGGAGAGGCAGTTTCAAAACCAGCTTCCGGTTCAAGCTTGGTCACCAACCTGGCCTGATGTTTGTGGGTCACCTTGCGCCGCTTCAGCCTCCGTTTCTCTACCCAGTGGCTGGAAATCAACATTTGTCCAGTCGATTCCCATTAATGCTTGAAAAACAGCTTCATCGTGGATCAGCAATGACGGGTCAATATCGGGAGCGAAAGTGTGCTTACGGATTGGAGGGATAAGATTTTTCGACTCATGAATTGGGGCAGCTATTCGCTTGTTCTGATTATCATATTGAGCTTGATAACGAGACAAGTCTGCTTCTTCAGCCAGTTGACAAGCTAGCGGACGCACCTCCCGGTTTATGGCTCGCTGATCCGCTTCACTAAATTCGGACCCATCTTCTTTCAAGCTGGGATAGCCCTGAGCCGCTTCAAAAGGATCAAAATCCGGCACCTAGGCTTTTGCCCGCATTAAGGTATTGATCGCACCGGTTCGAGCAGCAGATTTCTTTGGCTCTTCAACCCGGGCGGGAAGCACCGACAGCTTCATCAGGGTGTCTTGAATCAAAGTGGGTGCCGGTTTGTTGTGAGATGCGGTACAGATGATCCGCTGCGCGCCAGTATACAGCTGTTCGACCAACGTGTAGACGGCTTTCAATTTTTTCCGCGCGTCTGAACCCAAGTGACCAGTGCGTGTCCCTGAAATATCATAAGGGTTAAACCGGCAGCTCTATAAGAAGGCCGAGTCAATTTAGAAGTCAAACTGGCTTACCAAAGATAGCAATAGTCATAGTATGCACATGCCGCTTTATACTGGTCAATTCATCCGCCGCCGGTTTGAGTGCAGCCTCGGCATCCTCTGCTCATTTGATTAAAGTGGACTTTTCAGTGGCCCAATCTGCCTGCTTCTTCTTGAAGCTCTCCTTAAGCTGCTCCATGGCGCTTAAAGCGCTGGCTAATTCCTTTTTTGCTTTGGAGGTTTCAGCTTGTTGGGTTTTCAGGTTTTCTTGGAGGTCGGTGATTTGGTTTTCTTTCGTCTTCAGCTCAGCCTGCATGCAGACAGTTATATGCTTCAACAAAACGGTACAAGGATTGAAGTACCAACCACATAACAAGTTATGCACTTGGCACTTGGGGGCTAATGCATATTCGATCTTCATCTTTCAATTGCTTACAAAGTCCCAAGATCAATACAAGTATTCAACTTGGCACTTGGGGGCTAATGGCTATTTGCTCGTATATATTCTGATGCGGCAATGTCAATCACTTAAAGTACCGGTTTAACTACGCTAAGTTGAACCGGCCCTTGCGGGCTACATCAGCGAATTTCAAAGCATCAAGATTTATATTAGTAAGTCCCGGTTTGAAAGAATATTACAAACCGGCCCTTGGGGGGCTAGGAGAGTCAGCAAGAATGGAAGTATACAAGCAGGAAGGAGCATATGGAAGTTACCTCATATTTATCTTTCATCATATTAACCAGACCGGCTTCATAGTCACGACTGGTATACAACCGGTTCAGATAGCCGGAATGGATATCTTGGGCGTTCAGAGCAGCGTAAGTCGTCAGGTCAGCGTTCCACTTGCCTTTGCCAAAGGCAGCAAATTCTTCCTTGGCAGAATGTTTGGACAAAGCGACAGGATTGCTTGGCTCGGTATGGCCAGTGCCAGTAATGACAACCTCATCATCCTGGGTACCGCCAGTTTGCACTAGGGCTGTTGGCTTGTTAGTAGGTTTTGCTGGACCGGTGGAGCTTTCAATGCGGATGGAACATGCGGGCTGATTGACAGGACCTGAGGCATCAGTAGGTCTTTCTTCAGCAATAAGATCGTCGTCTTGCTGCGGTGGATCGTTGGGTATATCCTCGGGAATAGCTGCTTCAAGATTGGGTGTCTTGCCTGGTTCAAGAACGACTTCTTCTTCGGCCGCTTTATCCAGGCGGGCCTTCTTGCTTGGCCTAGGTTTGGCCCTGAGAAGAATAACAAAATCAAATACAGCATATGTTCTAAGGCGATGTACTGTAAATATCACAATAAGTATAGCTTACCCGAGCACCGTTTTGAGCAGTGGGAGCTGAGTAGCCGATGACTCGCCAGAAGATGAGTGGGAAGTAACCTGGTAATCAGAGTCAGACAGATTAAGAGGTTGACGAAAGCAGCCCGCTTCAGGACAAGCACTGACAAGCAAATTAGAGACCTCTGAATGGCGTTTCCGAACCGGACTGTTCGGTAAACCGGCGGAGGTAACTACCTGGCCGCTGTGCCGGGTTGTGCGACGAGCTTTGTGTTGTTGGGTCTTCATAAGAAATTTAGGATCCAAATAAGCAAGAGGATGAGAAAATTTAACTTTCCGGTTTGCCTGATGGATTTTTTGTGAAGGCAAAGTTTCTGAATTGGAAGAGAGAAATTACCTCTGCAACATCCGTGTGCCTGGCTTTGGCATCATCCTGACAAGTATCATCATCAATAAGACGTATGAAAAATAAACCAAGTGAGTCAAGTTCTACCTCAAAGTACGGATTATCCACATCATCATCAGGGGGCGGATTAGAAGATGTAGTGGTTCTTTTCCTGTGGCAGTCTTCTTCACAACTTTAGTCTTTTGCCGAGTTGCTCTCTCCGATTTGTCTGGTTTTTCTGGTTTCTCCCGCGGCAGTTTCTTGCTCCAAAACGGATCATTGCCCTGATTGCACAAACACTAATATTAAACAATGACCAGACATATCAACAACAGATTTAGCAAAGAGAAAAATCAAAGTCTTACAGCTGGCGGTTTGTTGGTGGCACAGAAGGGAAGCAGGCCGGTTCTAGCGCAGACGTGTTCCGGTTCATTCAGCATCTTATTCCTAGCCTCTGTGATTTCTTCATCGGAAAGCTGGATTTTGGAATGTCGCAGTGGGTCATCAACACTGTCAGTATACTCACACATCAAACCGGAGCGCCGACTAAGGGGCAGTATGCTCCATGATATCCAACAGCGAGCAAGATCAATCCCTGTTAAACCGTTGGCCATAAAGGCTCTGAGCTTTGACAATTGAGGAGCATATTTGCTTCTCTCCTGGGCAGTCAATGTTTGAGGAAAAGGGTGTGTATTGCTGAGCCGCTCCGGACGAAAGCCAGGCAAGGGATTCTCACCAGCAGGGGAGGTGTCTTTGCAATAGAACCATGTCTGATTCCACTCTTTGGGGTGGCTGTGCAGTTTGGCATGAGGGTATGTGACCTCTTTCCTTTTCTGAATCGCCAAGCCACCCAACTCCGTATTAGAGCCATCAGTAAACTCAGTATGGTGGTTTAGATGGAAAAGGTCTTTGAACAATTCCACTGTGGGCTCCTCTTGAAAGAACACCTCACAGAGCACTTGGAAGTGACACATATTTGTAACAGAGTTGGGGCCAGTGTCTTGTGGATGGAGTTGGAAATTGGCTAAAACATCCCGGTAAAATTTAGAACCAGGCGGCTTAAAGCCCCGGGCTAGGTGATCTACAAAAACAACGACCTCTCCTTCTTGAGGTGTGGGAGGGCATTCTTTGCCAGGAGCCCTCCAATGGATGGTATCTTTGCTGCCTAAAGCACCAATCAAGACTAGATCGTCCAGTTGAGCCTCTGTGACATGAGAAGGAACCCAATTGCATTCATATACTTGCTTGGCCATGAGGAAATCTACAAGGTAGAAGATCCCGGTTCAAAAATGCATTGATCAAGGTACATTGGTATGCGTAATATTAAACCGGGGACATATCTATCTAAAACGGAGTTTATGAAGCAACAACATCTGGCGGTTCAACTAGGGGACTAATGATATATACCGGGTTGGTAAATTTTTTTCTACAAGGTTAAACCGCCTGATCTACGCATGGAGACAGCTGAGATGGCGGATGGATAAGTGTGCAGAAACAGATTTCACACGATTTCTTTATAGCGTTGGATCTGAAGCAAATAAGAAAAATATTCAAAAGCTCAAGGCAGAACAGCATTGAATCAATGGGCAGAAATATATGTGAGATCTATGGTCTAGGGCATGAAACTAAAAGCGGATACTAACAGCTACCGTTATACAGAGCAGAGGTTCGCAGATGCATCCAGGGTTAGTGTATGAACATGAACAGGTGATGAACACTGCAAGAACATGAAACCCTAGAACAGATCTGAGTTGAGAAGAGTAGAAGGTTTACCAGAGTTAAGGAATACGCGGAAGGTTGCCGCGGCGCTCTGGTGCGTTCAGGTTGATGCAGCGGCCAAGGTTGGTGCAGAGGTTGACGGCGGCGGCGGAGCTCCGAGGATGGCAACGCGATGAAGACGAAGCAGAAGGGGAAGAAGGTAAAGAGAAAGGAAATGACCCTTCGATCCTATTTATAAGGCAAAAAGACATGAGTCAAGCGCGACAATCAAGGGGCCACGAAACGGAGCTGTCACCTCGATTTCCGCAGATATATTAAACAAAGAAGCATAATGGATATCTTCGTTATGACATGTGACGTCACTCCGGTTTACAATAATTAGAAAAGATGACATCATGGCGGTCTACCAATTTAAGAGAAGACGTTGAAGATGAAGTTTTTGTTAAAGGATTGACATGAACCTGTTCAAATCAATCTGGGGCCTAATGTTGGGGATATTACTACTGGGCGTAAACCGGCCTATCTGGGCCGGATCAACTTCATCAATAGTTCCAGAAGTGATAAAGCCCAAGAAGGCAGATGAGGGCCTAAGGCCCGTAGCCGGTTCAAGACTTGTAGCTGTAAACCAGAATTTGTATATAAACTTGTATTGTAAGCTAGGAATAAGGAGAGACCAACCCGGGTATGAATATCGACCGGTGTTGGGACTCTGTGAACCGATGGGTGTCACCCGTGTATATAAGGGGATGACCCGGCGATGGTTCAAGGACAAGAGACAACAACTCGAGACATAGGCGAAGCTTATTTGCTCCCTATTCATCGAAACCCCATCAATTCCATCACAACTAGACGCAGGCTTTTACCTTCATCGAAGGGGCCGAACTAGTATAAACTCTCTTGCGTCCCTGTGTCCGCTTTAACCCCTTCAAGCTAACCCGTTGCGATGGCTCCACGACTAAGTCCTTTCTCTAGGACATCTGCCGTGACAAAACCACGACAGGTCATATTGGTGTAAAGCGCATGAAGAAAATCCATGCTGATGGGCTTTTGGAATCACTTGATTATGAATCAGTTGATGCTTGCGAACCATGCCTCATGGGCAAGATGACTAAGACTCTGTTCTCCAGAACAATGGAGCAAGCAACAGATTTGTTGGAAATCATACATACTGATGTATGTGGTCCGATGAATATTGAGGCTCGCGGCAAGTATCATTATTTTCTGATCTTCACAGATGATTTGAGCAGATATGAGTATATCTACTTGATGAAACACAAGTCTCAAATATTTGAAAAGTTTAAAGAATTTCAGAGTGAAGTGGGGAATCACCGTAACAAAAATAAAAGTTTCTATGATATGATTGCAGAAGTAAAATATTTGAGTTACGAGTTTGACCTTCAGTTAAAACAATGTGAAATAGTTTCACTACTCACGCCACCTGGAACACCATAGCGTAATGGTGTGTCGAACGTCGTAACCATGCTTTATTAGATATGGTGCGATCTATGATGTCTCTTACCGATTACCACTATCGTTTTGGGGTTATGCATTAGAGATAGCTACATTCACGTTAAATAGGGCACCATCTAAATCCATTGAGATGACACCGTATGAACTATGGTTTGGCAAGAAACCTAAGCTGTCGTTTCTTAAAGTTTGAGGTTGCAATGCTTATGTGAAAAAGTTTCAACCTGATAAGCTCAACCTCAAATCGGAGAAGTGCGTCTTCATAGGATACCCAAAAGAAAATGTTGGGTACACCTTCTATCATAGATCCAAAGGCAAGTTATTCATTGCCGAGAATGGATCCTTTCTAGAGAAGGAGTTTCTCTCGAAAGAAGTGAGTGTGAGGAAAGTAGAACTTGATGAGGTAACTGTACCTGCTCCCTTATTGGAAAGTAGTTCATCACAGAAATCTATTCCTGTGACTACTACACCAATTAGTGAGGAAGCTAATGATGATGATCATGTAACTTCAGATCAAATTACTACCGAACCTCGTAGGTAAACCAGAGTGAGATCCGCACCAGAGTGGTACGGTAATCCTGTTCTGGAGGTCATGTTACTTGACCATGATGAACCTATGAACTATGAGGAAACAATGATGAGCCCAGATTTCGCGAAATGGCTTGAGGCCATGAAATCTGAGATGAGATCCATCTATAAGAACAAAGTATGGACTTTGATTGACTTGCCCAAAAGATCGGCGAGCCATTGAGATTAAATGGATCTTCAAGAGGAAGACGGACGCTAGTGTTACTATCTACAAAGCTAGAATTGTCGCAAAAGGTTTTCGACAAGTTCAAAGTGTTGACTACGATGAGAGTTTCTCACTCGTATCTATGCTTAAGTCTGTCCGAATCATGTTAGCAATTGCCACATTTTATGAAATCTGGCAAATGGATAAACAAAACTACATTCCTTAATGGATTTATTAAAGAAGATTTGTATATGATGCAACAAGAAAGTTTTGTCAATCCTAAAGGTGCTAACAAAATATGCAAGCTCCAGCGATCCATCTATGGACTGGTGCAAGCATCTTGGAGTTGGAATATACGCTTTGATAAGTTGATCAAAGCATATAGTTTTATACAGACTTGCGGTGAAGCCTGTATTTACAAGAAAGTGAGTGGGAGCGCTACAGCATTTCTGAGAAGTATATGTGGATGACATATTGTTGATCGGAGATAATGTAGAATTATTCTGCAAAGCATAAATGAGTGTTTGAAAGGAGTTTTTCAGAGAAAGACCTCGGTGAAGCTGCTTACATATTGAGCATCAAGATCTATAGAGATAGATCAAGACGCTTGATAAGTTTTTTCAATGAGTACATACCTTGACAAGATTTTGAAGTAGTTCAAAATGGAACAGTCAAAGAAAGAGTTCTTGCCTGTGTTACAAGGTGTGAAACTGAGTAAGACTCAAAGCCCGACCACGGCAGAAGATAGAAAGAGAATGAAAGTCATTCCCTATGCCTTGGCCATAGGTTCTATAAAATATGCCATGTTGTGTACCAGATCTATTGTATACCCTACACTGTTTTTGGCAAGGGGGTACAATAGTGATCTAGGAGTAGATCACTGGACAACGGTCAAACTTATCCTTAATGGAATAAGGATATGTTTCTCGATTATGGAGGTGACAAAAAGGTTCATCGTAAAGGGTTATGTCGATGCAAATTTTGAAACTGATCCAGATGACTCTAAATCTCAATCTGGATACATATTGAAAGTGGGAGCAATTAGCTAGAGTAGCTCCGTGCAGATCATTGTTGACACAGAAATTTGCAAAATACTTACGTATCTGAATGTGGCAGACCCGTTGACTAAACTTCTCTCATAAGCAAAACATGATCACACCTTAGTACTCTTTGGGTGTTAATCACATAGCGATGCGAACTAGATTATTGACTCTAGTAAACCCTTTGGGTTTTGGTCACATGTCAATGTGAACTATGGGTGTTAATCACATGGTGATGTGAACTATTGGTATTAAATCACATGGCGATGTGAACTAGATTATTGACTCTAGTGCAAGTGGGAGACTGAAGGAAATATGCCCTAGAGGCAATAATAAAGTTATTATTTATTTCCTTATATCATGATAAATGTTTATTATTCATGCTAGAATTGTATTAACCAGAAACATAATACATGTGTGAATACATAGGCAAACAGAGTGTCACTAGTATGCCTCTACTTGACTAGCTCGTTGATCAAAGATGGTTATGTTTCCTAACCATAGACATGAGTTGTCATTTGATTAACGGGATCACATCATTAGGAGAATGATGTGATTGACTTGACCCATTCCGTTAGCTTAGCACTTGATCGTTTAGTTTGTTGCTATTGCTTTCTTCATGACTTATACATGTTCCTATGACTATGAGATTATGCAACTCCCGTTTACCGAAGGAACACTTTGTGTGTCACCAAACGTCACAATGTAACTGGGTGATTATAAAGGTGCTCTACAGGTGTCTCCGAAGGTACTTGTCGGGTTGGCGTATTTCGAGATTAGGATTTGTCACTCCGATTGTCGGAGAGGTATCTCTGGGCCCACTCGGTAATGCACATCACTTAAGCCTTGCAAGCATTGCAACTAATGAGTTAGTTGCGGGATGATGTATTACGGAACGACTAAAGAGACTTGCCGGTAACGAAATTGAACTAGGTATTGAGATACCGACGATTGAATCTCGGGCAAGTAACATACCGATGACAAAGGGAACAACGTATGTTGTTATGCGGTTTGACCGATAAAGATCTTCGTAGAATATGTAGGAGCCAATATGAGCATCTAGGTTCCGCTATTGGTTATTGACCGGAGACGTATCTCGGTCATGTCTACATAGTTCTCGAACCCGTAGGGTCCGCACGCTTAAAGTTCGATGACGGTTATATTATGAGTTTATGAGTTTTGATGTACCGAAGGAGTTTGGAGTCCCGGATGAGACCGGGGACATGATGAGGAGTCTCGAAATGGTCTAGACATAAAGATTGATATATTGGACAACTATATTCGGACATCGGAAAGGTTCCGAGTGATTCGGATATTTTCGGGACTACCGGGAAGTTACGGGAATTCGTATTGGGCCTTAATGGGCCATACGAGAAAGGAGAGAAAGGCCTCAAAGGGTGGCCGCACCCCTCCCCATGGGTTGGTCCGAATTGGACTAGGGAGGGGGCCGCCCCTTCCTTCCTTCTCCTTTTCCCTTCCCTTTCCTTCCCTCCTACTCCTACTACTTGGAAGGGCTCCTAGTTCTACTAGGAAAGGGGGAATCCTACTCCCGGTGGGAGTAGGACTCCCCTAGGGCGCGCCATAGAGAGGGCCGGCCCCTCCCCTCCTCCACTCCTTTATATACGTGGCCAGGGGGCACCCCATAGAGACAACAATTGATCTCTTGATCTCTTAGCCGTGTGCGGTGCCCCCCTCCACCATAATCCACCTCGATCATATCGTAGTGGTGCTTAGGCGAAGCCCTGCATCGGTAGAACATCATCATCATCACCACGCCGTCGTGCTGGCGAAACTCTCCCTCAACACTCGACTAGATTGGAGTTCGATGGACGTCATCGAGTTGAACGTGTGCAGAACTCGGAGGTGCCATGCGTTCGGTACTTGATTGGTCGGATCGTGAAGACGTACGACTACATCAACCGCGTTGTGCTAATGCTTCCGCTTTCAGTCTACGAGGGTACGTGGACAACACTCTCCCCTCTCGTTGCTATGCATCACCATGATCTTGCGTGTGCGTAGGAAATTTTGAAATTACTACGTTCCCCAACAATATTGCACGCGCAAAATGGAGCTACAGATGCGGAGTTATGACATGATGAAAAGTGCTAAAATAATTGCAGAAAAGGGGACTTAGTGGAAAAAATGGACCTCGGGATCTAGGCTTACTATAGCCCGCAGATCAAGGTTCGCCGGATCTCGCCGGAGGAGACACGCGGCGGCCGGAGTCGGAGAAGGGTGTGCTCGCCAGAGCGCGGGGACGCCGGATTCGGGCCGGACCTGCCCGGATCTGGCCGGAAGGCGAGGCGGGGTCGCGCAGGCGGCGCTCGTAGGCGGCGGCGGCCGGCGGAGGCGAACGGCGACGAGGCGGCGGAGATTGCCGGAGACGGCCGGCGGGTGGAGGCAGCGAGGCGCGGGGCGGCGCGGTCGGCGGAGGAGGCGCGGGGCGGCGCGGCTGCGCGGGCGGGCCGCGGGGGCCGGCCTCGGGCCGGTGGCGGCGCGCGGTGGCCGGGACCACGTGGCGCGACGGGAGTGGCTGAGGGCGGCGGCGCGATTTCGTCCGGCGTCGCTCGGACGTGTCCGGCGGCGCGGAGGGGAATTTTTTAGGGTTTCGTCTGCGATTTTGAACGAGGGAGACCTAATTATAGCTAGAGGGGGCTAGGAGAGTCCAAATGGAGTGCGGTTTTCGGCCACGCGATCATGATCGAACAACCGAGAGGATGGAGGGGTTTTAGCTGGGTTTTGGGCCACTTTGGAGGGGTGTTGGGCTGCAACACACATGAGGCCTTTACGGTTCCTCGGTTAACCGTTGGAACATCAGACGAACTCCAAATGACACAAAACTTGACATGCGGTCCACCGGTAGTGAACCAAGGCCGCTTGGCAAATCTCGGTCCAATCCGAGAACGTTTAACACCCGCATACGAAAAGAGGCAAAAGGGGGCGCCGGAGGACGTAGGAGTGCCGGAATGCAAAACGAACAACGGGGAAAATGCTCGGATGCATGAGACGAACATGTATGCAAATGCGATGCACATGATGACATGATATGAGATACATGACAAGGACAAAAAGCAAAACGAAGACAAAACCCAACCACGAGGGAATAGCATAACTTAGAGCCGAAAATGGCAAGAGTTGGAATACAAATATGGCAAGTTACATACGGGGCCACCTTTTTGTAGTGTTTTTCCGTTGCACCTGCATGCGCCGCTTCGTGAATTGGTCGGAGTGACAGTTGACATGGCTTATTCGGTTTGTTGGCCTTCGCTGGGTCAGGTTGTGCCAGGTACCTCTCATGCGATGTTGCTGGGTCGAGGATGGTTATTGCTTTCCGGGTCCAGTTTGCTGGCCACTTTTGGTGTGTTGTTAGTGGCTGGTTAGGAGGTCCTTGGGGAGGCTACTTGGTTTGTTCGGGTCGGCGTCGTAGTGCTCCGTTGGTCCGGTTTGGTGTTGCCTGTGTCGGCATGGTCGGTTTGGTGTTGCATGTGTCGGCATGCGCTGATGTAATCGAAATTGTTCGCCATGTCAAATATAACATTTGAAGTTGCTAATGGTGAAGGAAATATGCCCTAGAGGCAATAATAAAGTTATTATTTATTTCCTTATATCATGATAAATGTTTATTATTCATGCTAGAATTGTATTAACCGGAAACATGATACATGTGTGAATACATAGACAAACAAAGCGTCACTAGTATGCCTCTACTTGACTAACTCGTTAATCAAAGATGGTTATGTTTCCTAGCCATAGACAAAGAGTTGTCATTTGATTAATGGGATCACATCATTAGGAGAATGATGTGATTGACTTGACTCATTCCGTTAGCTTAGCACTTGATCGTTTAGTTTGTTGCTATTGCTTTCTTCATGACTTATACATGTTCCTATGACTATGAGATTATGCAACTCCCGTTTACCGGAGGAACACTTTGTGTGTTACCAAACGTCACAACGTAACTGGGTGATTATAAAGGTGCTCTACAGGTGTCTCCGAAGCTACTTGTTGGGTTGGCGTATTTCGAGATTAGGATTTGTCACTCCGATTGTCGAGGAGGTATCTCTGGGCCCACTCGGTAATACACATCACTTAATCCTTGCAAGCATTGCAACTAGTGAGTTAGTTGCGGGATGATGTGTTACGAAACGAGTAAAGAGACTTGCCGGTAACGAGATTGAACTAGGTATTGAGATACCAACGATCGAATCTCAGACAAGTAACATACCGATGATAAAAGGAACAACGTATGTTGTTATGCGGTTTGACCGATAAAGATCTTTGTAGAATATGTAGGAGCCAATATGAGCATCAAGGTTCCGCTATTGGTTATTGACCGGAGACGTGTCTCGATCATGTCTACATAATTCTCGAACCCGTAGGGTCCGCACGCTTAAAGTTCGATGACGGTTATATTATGAGTTTATGGTTTTTGATGTACCAAAGGTAGTTCGAAGTCCCGGATGTGATCATGGACATGACGAGAAGTCTCGAAATGTTCGAGACATAAAGATCGATATATTGGACAACTATATTTGGATACCAAATTGGTTCCGGGTGAGAGCAGGATAATACCGGAGCACCAGGAGGTTATCGGAACACTCTGGAAGGTATATGGGCCTTAATGGGCCTTAATGGGCTTTAGTGGAAAGGAGGGGAAAAGAGCAAGGGAGGGGGCGCCCCCCAAGCTCAATCCGAATTGGGAGGGCCCCCCTTTCCTTCCTCCCCCCTTCCTCTTCCTTCCCTCTCCCTCTCCAAATAGGAAGGAGGAGTAGGACTCCCCCCTTGGGCGCGCCTCCTCCCCTTGGCCGGCCCTCTCCTCCCCTCCTTTATATACGGAGGAGAGGGGCACCTCATAGACACAACAATTGATCTCTTGGATCTTTTAGCCGTGTGCGGTGCCCCTCTCCACCATAGTCCACCTCGATAATATTGCAGCGGTGCTTAGGTGAAGCCCTGCGACAATAGAACATCAACATCGTTACCACGCCGTCGTGCTGACGGAACTCTCCCTCAAAACTCGGCTGGATCGGAATTCGAGGGACGTCATCGAGTTGAACATGTGCAGAACTCGGAGGTGTCGTACGTTCGGTACTTGATCGGTCGGATCGTGAAGACGTACGACTACATCAACCGCGTTGTGCTAACGCTTTCGCTTTCGGTCTACAAGGGTACGTGGACACACTATCCCCTCTCATTGCTATGCATCATCATGATCTTGCGTGTGCGTAGGATTTTTTTGAAATTACTACATTCCCCAACAAATGATACAATTTTTATGATTTAACCACTCTTTATGTGTTGTTGGTGGCCGGTCAGGAGGTCATTGGGCCACCTACTTCTCGTTAGTTTGGGTCGATGTTATGGTGCTCGGTTCATTCAGTTTGGTGTTACCTGAGTCGGCATGCGCCAATGTAATCAAAATTGTTTGTCACGACAAATATATCGCTTGAAGCTGCTAATGGTGTAATTTTCATGGTTTGTACCTTATGAATTTCGTCGTTTGTTTTTTCAGTTTGTATCTGTGAGTACACCATTCCAGGACGGTGGCCCTCTTACATCTCATAGATCGCATGTACCGAAAGAATGCACCGTTTCTCCGTCTTTGTCTTAGGAGAGTTGCAAAAACGGTTATACGCATTAAGAACAAAAGATGATGTGTGTGCTCCTCTTATCATGCAAACATCATGTCGTTATTTTATGCGGGCCGGTGATTGGGTTGGTGGGGGTGGTAGTCCTGTTCTCTTTCTTCATGTGTCGATTTGTGCTTTTCGGTGTTGCTTTTGCCATCTTTGTGTTGGCTTCTCTATGCCATGGTTTGCATCGCGCGACTCTGCTCTTTGGCTATGTGGCTATTCCTAGGCCCGTGTGTTTCTGGTCCCGCGGGTTAGTGACTCGTGTTTTCTGTAGTTATCTCGCCCCCGTCTCTCGCGTTGTGTTTGCACTATGCATGGGGTGGCACCTAGCAGTATGACCTCTTCTCGCAGGCATTTAGAGCTCCCGCTTTGTTGTTGGGTTATCCCTGTTCGTATCCCTCTATCTCTCCAGTCGAGGTAGGTCCCTTCTAAGCCTCATTGCTCTTGCTCGTCGTCTTCTCGCTTACCATCATTTTTCTTTCTTCGCTATGCATATAGGCCTTCGCAGTTGTTGTTTGATATCTGCATGTGATTCTTCCTGGCATGGTGTGTTCCTGCCCCGATACGTCACTTCTCCGTTTCTCCGCTCTTGTCTTTTCTCCCTCTTTTTCCAGGGTCTCCTCTGTTTTGTTTTTGGTTGGTCTTGTTTATTTTGAAGAAAAATAGCATGTGTTTCCCAAAATCGGCAGTGGAAGTTGTTCATAAAAAAGATCTAAGCAATGATTTTCTAAAGTCTGACACAACTAGGATCTGAATAGCTACATGTAAGCATGAATTTAGTTTGGGTTATAGGTCTCTAGCACTCAGTTAGTCCACGACCTTCTAGTAGGGTTGGAATTACACACTCTTCCTACACTTGGAAGGGAACCCACAGGTAGGGACGGCTTCGGTTGCCTCGCTTTCCATTGCCACGCTTTTCGCTTGCGCATCCTTGACATGGGATAGTGCAAGGTTCTTAAACTCCGGCGTGAGCAGGACGTTCGCTTGTCCATTGTCACACACTCAAATTAGCCGAGGACGGTAGGAAGTCAGGGTCGACCGAGATCCTCGACTTATTCTTTTTTTTTTCACGAATACGCAAGCTGTGTATCTTTGTATTGATAGGAGAAGAGTACAAGCATGGGATTACATTGCTAACAAGGCCATGTGCGCGGTAGACATGGTGTACAAGCGAAGGAGCACAACAGATGGGGGTATGCTCAGCCCCGCGATCAGAAACTACAGACTACGTGCCGGGGATAATGTTTTGCAGTCTGATGGCGCCCGCCTTGGCCCATAGTCGTGCCTCGTCCTTGATGGTGTCGGAGGTGAAGGTGAACGATGGTGTCGCTCCGTCAAAGATGCAGGCATTACGTTGCTTCCAAATCCACCAAGCTGTGAGGATGATGAGGGAGTATATACCCTTGCGCATGGAAGCGGGCGCGATGTCGAGGGAGGATTGCCACCACACTTGGAATGGTGTGTCAGGGGCAGGGAGGCTGATGGGCACGTGTGCCCAGCCGAGGATCTCGTGCCAAATTTGGCGAGAGAAGGAGCAACCGGCAAGAAGGTGGTGCATGGTCTCTTCGTCCTGGTCACACAAAACGCAAGCGTCGTCGTGGGGCAATCCGCGGCGAGCCAGGCGCTCCGCGGTCCAGCATCGGTTTTGCATGGCCAGCCAAAGGAAGAACTTGACGCGGAGCGGGGCCCAAGGTCGCCAGGTAAGCCGCCAGAAAGGGTCTTCACAAGCGCCGAAGAATAGGGCCTTGTAGCAAGAGCTTGCCGTGTATGTAGCAGTTGAGGTCCAACGCCAGTGTCGCGTGTCCGGCTCATTGGAGAGAATAGTATGACGCACCAAGCGCCAAAGCTGCACGTACTGCACCATGGCCGCCGGCCCAGGCGCACCGCGGATATCCTCGACCTATTCTGAGTATTCCCATGTCGTGAATTGAAAAGGTTCATGAATTTGAGGAAAACTTCGTGAAGTTAAAATAAGTTCGTGAAATAAAGAAAATTCATGAATTTGAAAAATACTCATAAATTTTAAAATAATTTGTGAATTTTGAAAAAAATGATTATAAATTCGAAAAAGATCACAGATTTGAAAAAGTTTGTGGGTTTAAAAAAAGTTGACGAAAACAAAAAAGTTGACAATTGGATTTTTTTTCGTGATTTTCAATAAAATAAAAATGAATAAACATCAAACAAAAACCAAAAAAACGAAAAACTAGCAGGAAAAAGTAGAACAAAAAAGAAAAGGAGAAGCCAGAAGCTTCCCAAAAACCGAATCTATGTCGCAACGTACATGGGCTAGCCCACTACAAAACAAGCGCTCACCTTTTATATACAAAAAAAGGTAGTATCTGGCGTGTTAAGCGCCCAATAGGAGATGGCCAAGCTTTTCCAATTGAAAATAAATAAATAATGTCAATACGCTTCAGGGAAGCGTGAGAGCTATATATCTCGCTTATAACAGGCTGGAAGCTGCCTGCTCTATTTTTTTTTTGAGCATCAGTAAGACACAAGCGCTCATATACACGCGCATACACTCACCTCTATGAACGTACACATGCATATCCTACCCCTATGAGCACCTTCAAGAGACTGAGCCGGCATATCATCTTGAGATTTACGAAGTCACCGTAAGCGCCTCGTCGTCGACGGGAACGTCTCCTCCCATTGAAAGCGCATCGCCGGAAATCCTGAAATAAATTCAGGAATAATGCGAGCACCAGGATTTGAACCCTGATGGGTTGGGGATACCACTGTCCACCTAACCAACTCAACCACAGGTTGATTCGCGGAAGGTGCCTGCTCTCAAGCGGAGGATTCTCCCTCTTCCGTTGTTTCTGCGCCGGCCTATTTGTGGCATTTTTTTCAATCGATGTCTTCTCGTCCCTCGATTGTGTGATGTTCGTTGGTTCCAGTCCTTTCTCTACTGTTCTTTTCTGTTTTAGTTTTTTCGGTTTTCCTTTTTCACCGGTTTTCTTCATTATTTCTCTGTTTCTACTCTTTTCTTTGCTTTTTCGGTTTTCTTTATTTCTTTTCTTCGTTCTCACTGGTCTTTTCTCTTTCTTTTTTCTTTCTATTTTCTTTCCTTTTATCCCATTTTCTTAGTTTCTTTCTTGCTTTTCATCAGTTTTCTTTGTTTCTTTATCGGGTTTCATTCTTTTGCAACGGTTTTCACTAGTTTCTTTAATTTTTATTTCTTGGGTTTCATTCGTTTTTTATTTCTTTTTCATATACAACAGGAACATTTTCTTAAATACATGAAACATTTTTTGTATACATTAAAATATTTTTTCTATACAAGTTGAGTACTGTTTTCTATACAAATAGATTTTTTTTCAAATATATGGTTAATACTTTTTCCAAACATATATTTTGATTTCAAAAAAATTCACACACATTCTATATTTTATGTATACATTAGAAATATTTTTTATATAATATATTTTCCTAATACATTATGAAATTTTTTGAAAACTTATATTTTTTATGTATACTTTTTTCATACAAATTGTTCATTTTTTGTTATAAATCATGAATATTTTTCAAATTCAGGTTTAATATTTTATAAATACATGATTAAAAAAATTCTAAACGTATATTTTATGTCAACCTTTTCCAAACACATTGTACATTTTTAGCATACATCATGACCCTATTTTATATACATGTTTAATATTTATAAAATACATTATTAACATGTTTACATATATGTTTTAATGTCCTTTTTTCATACACATTATATATTTTTTGTATACAGTAAACATATTTTTTCTATAACCATTTAGTATTTTTCAAATGCATGATTAACATTTTCATTTTTGTTTATAAAGTGGTTTTTATGATAGATATATTTAGGCAAATCAATCAGTGGTTGGATGGTTAGGAGACAGTGATATTGTCAGTTCACCAGGGTTCAAATTCTAGATTTGATATTGATGCTCATATTTTCTGAATTTATTTCAGGCCTTCTGGCGATGTGCGTTCAGTGTGAGAAGACATTTTCATCGACTAAAAAGGTCTCTGTGGCGACTTCATCAATTTCAAGTCTTTCAGAGATGCTCATAGGGGTAGGGTATGTGTGTGTGTTTCACAAGGTGAGTGTATGCATTAGCGTCGCATCTATAGTGTGTTAAAAATAGATATACTCTGTATATTTCGAAATATAGGCAAAAGTAACAAAAGATTGGAAGAATGTGAAAAAGACAGAAGAAGAAAAAGTGCTGAAGGACTGTGGTCTGCGCTAGGCTGCTTGACGCGAGGCTGCGCTACAACCTGCTATAAGCGAGACATAGTCGCGCCCTCCGGGAATCCAGTTCAGTAGAAGCCCACCTGCTAACCCTAATTGCCAGTTCAGTTTTTCTTTTCTAACAGAACAGGACACAAGGTTGTATCGAGCGCCCGCACGAGCGCGCCGCCGCCGCCGCCTGTAGGCGCCTCCGCCGCCCATCGCCAGCAAGGTAACTTCTTAATCTTGCTCTCCTCCGGTCATACCGCGCTGTTGCCTCCTGCATGTCGTGCTCCTCCGGTGCGCTCGCCGCTGGGAGCTTTGCTTGCTGCTGCGTGTGCTTGCTGACTGCGTGCGTGTGAGCTGGTTGCGGCTTTGCTGCTGGGAGCTAGTGCTGGACCGCTACACCACATGTAGGGACATCAAAGGTGCAATCATACTAGTAGACTTTGGAATGGCTGGGCCTTCTTTGGTTCATAGGATAGGAATTTTATAAGAATAGGAAAATCATAGGAAGTGAGATGACATGCATGTCGAGATGCCATTTGATGCATAGGATAGGATTTTTTCCATTGAGTCTAGGCTAATGTTTTTTTTCCTCCAAAACGTGAAGGATTGATTCCTGTCCTACATGGAAATAGGAATGCATTCCTACAAACCAAAGGGCTTCAAAGGAATTTTTCCTTTGCAAATCCTATCCTATAGAATTCCTACAAAAATCCTACAAACCAAAGGAGGAATATGTAAGGACTTGAAAAGAGGCTCCCAGCATTTGGTTGCAGACATTTTATTAATTATTTTACATATACTCGCTGTATTGCTGTTTGTAGAAATTGGCGTATCTTGTATCACGGTGTCCCCATCCCTGTATTGATGCTTCATACGTTTCCCTGTTCCCGCAGAACCGCACAACCATGGCCACCGCCGTCGCCACAGCCGCCTCAGCGTTGCACGACCAACAAACCTTCGCTCTGCAGCAGGGTGAGTTGGATGGGCGCTTTGCGGATGCTGAAATGAAACCAGCAGCAGCATCCGAGGAGCCTGCGGAGGCGGAGGAGGACGAGGACGACGATGATGATGAGGAGTATTGGTCCTACCATGACGTGGGTGAAGCCCTAGACTGGCTCGACGCCGCGGAGGGACCGGATGGTTCGACGCGTCTTTCCTCAACATTCTCGGCAGCCGGAAGCGCAGCTGCGGCACGGAGGCCGAATGCGCACGGCGGCATGCTCGCGCGCACACTCCAGCCACTCTCCAACCGCACACAGATGCTTGCCTCGCATGTCCGCGCCGCTCCGTTGGAGGTATGCGGTTTCAACTCCTCACCTTGGATCAGTATACTGATCGGCTTGTTCTGTAACATTTATTGGGTGTATGCTATCAAGGACTAGGGTTCAATGGTTCACTATCTTTTGATTAAAGTTGGTTACCTATAAAATTACTGAAGAGAACGGGTGCACTTCATATTGGAGCTAGGCCTAGTACTATCAGCTAGGGAATTTCCAAGTTTCAAATGTCACTCTGCAAACCACTAACTGAAATAATTAGGCTCAAGTTTTGATGTCTGTTGCAGTATTGATTTTTATGTAACACTGGTGCCTTACCATATGGATATTTTTATCTGAACGAAACACCGGTGATGCTTTATTCATCTGGGTGTTGTACCTTTTTTGCTTATTATTTGATGTCGTGAGTTTTGAACCACTCAGGAGTGGGAAGGTAGAATGAACGTGGGGATGTCAAATTCCGTGACGACTGCAATCAGGGACAGCATAAGAGATACTGCAATTGGGAAAACAAGGAACACTGGGAAGGCAGATCGTGCTACAGTTGAACAGGTTTGTACATTTTTTGCTGTTTGGTGATGCTTATTTCATTCCCTGCTTGGAAGTTGAATCCATGCACTTTCATATTCCTTCAGCAATAAGAATCTTCCTTTAGCCTTTCACCTTAATTTGCTTTCTGTCAAGTGGCTGTCTGTTTTAAAAGTTTCTCCCCTCATCAAGTATGCAGTAAATCAAAGTTTATTTACTACTTAGAAAACGTTTGGTTTGATGTACATGAATAAGAATTCTTATTGAAGACTTGAGTTCCGCTTCATTTTCTATTGCCGGTTGTGTAAGTTCGTGAAGCAGAAATTTGTTAGTTTGAAGTTTGAGCATTCCTCTTTTTGGTGCCTACTCCATTTCTGTTTATGAGTTCTCCTGTCTAATTAGGTACCATTGCTTCAATGCTGATAAGTGCGGGTGGGGTTGGGGGGATCTGACCTATTTCTTTTTCCTCTTATGCAATTTGTTTAATTAATATTTCTTGTCATTGTGGACCCTCAAAAGAATGCAATCTATTGCACATGTGATTTGATTACTTGATCTGATGATCGCATGATATTTTCAGTTCTTATAGGCAGGGCATACTTGCTCATTCGTCCATCCAGATAAAATTATGAATTTTGATTAACTGGAAAGACAAAAACATGCTTTATCTCTAGTCTATGTAATGAATGATGTTTTACTGAAGTACTTTTTCTGAACATTCGATTTTTTATTTATATGCAGGCTATTGACCCAAGAACCCGCATGGTTTTGTTCAAAATGTTAAACCGTGGTGTTTTTAATAACATAAATGGTTGCATTTCTACCGGAAAAGAGGTAACCTTCAATTTGCAGTGCCACATCGTAGCTACAAGGCATCTGCTACTTGCCAATTTCATTGCACCTGCGGATTTAAAAATAATGTTATGAGAAAAGTATGTGGAGCATGGCACTACTTTAGCTGTTGACAGAGGAACATAGAAAAGGCATCCCATACTACAAGTTGCATTTTGTATTCATCATTCTAGAAATCTATAATTAGAATAACACACTCAATATTAACTGTGGCGGTTGATTTGTTTTTCTTTCCTTTGTAGGCAAATGTATATCATGCAACAAAGACAGATGGCAGTGAGTTAGCAATCAAAGTCTATAAAACTTCAGTGCTTGTTTTTAAGTAAGATATGGATGTTATACTTGCTTTGTCTTATAATAACTGGATACTCAAAGCTACGTCAGAAATACACACTTCCTTGTTGCAGGGATAGAGATCGATACGTTCAAGGAGATTATCGTTTTAGACATGGTTACTGCAAGCATAATCCTCGGAAAATGGTGAAGACTTGGGCTGAAAAGGAAATGCGAAATCTTTTCCGGTATGAAATATTCTCATTAAGCGTGCTTTATTCATGATTTTCATTCCAGTAATTTGGCAAGATGTTTCTCAATGGCATTTTGTTGTTGAATCGGGTTTTTTTTGGGGGGGGGGGGGGGGGGGAGATGATGCATCTGGAGGCATAAGCTGTTGCTATCCTATATTTTGTTCTGTCTCTCTCTTTAAATTCCCACCCTATATAATTGTTATCTTCTTCTGCAATACTTTGCAAAATGCTTTCAGTTATTGAAATAGGAAGATTCACACTTCTCTCCCTTGTTCAGAGTTAGAGCAGAAGGAATCCGATGCCCGAAGCCGTTGCTCTTGAGGCTTCATGTTTTAGTGATGGAATTTATAGGTAAAACTTGTGGTGACATTTTCTTATTCAATGCCTATCAAGATTTTCCTATAAACATGGTATCATATCATGACCTAATAATTGTTCAAAACATACGCCTCGTAGCAGAACATCCCACAGAACAGTATTTTCATAGGTATTATCATTTGGTCTAATAAATTGAGTTGGTTCTCCTTCAGGAAAAGGAGGTTGGGCTGCTCCTCGACTTAAGGATGCTGCTTTGTCAGATGACAAGTTGCGTGAAACTTACTTTGAGGTACATGGCATATGCAAAGATTAACTGCAAGTTGAAATGTCAGCTGAATATGGCCTTTACCTATAGAAGAATGAATAAGGAACCACATAGTACCCAAACATTAGATTTTGGGTACTCTTATAGTAACATTTTCCAATATACTTACTGCAGCTTATTTTCAGATTGTTACAACAATGCGGACACTTTACCAAAAGTGCAAGCTTGTCCACGGTGATTTGAGTGAATACAACATTCTTTATTTTGAGGTAGTTGAGCACTTTTGATTAAGCCTTCTTATCCTCTTTCATTTCCCAGTCAACCAGATCCTTCATTCTTATTTGCTTGTTGTGCAGGGACACTTGTACATCATTGATGTTTCACAGTCTGTCGACCTTGACCATCCTTCAGCTTTGGATTTCCTGAAGGAAGATTGTTTGCATGTTAATGTGAGTAAAATTAAATTAAAATTGACCAGACATGGATAACTCATGGTATTTAATGCGTGTGCAATGCTGTTTTCAGGATTTCTTTGAAAAACGAGGCGTTGCTGTCATGACAGTAACAGAGCTATTTAATTTCGTTGTGGATCAAAATATCGCTGATGATGATGTTGATGATTACCTGGAGAAGGCATGCCTTTATTTTACTTTGAGTAGTTACAAAGCTTTGTAATCATCCGATTTTTGTGTGAAACTATGCTCATCCTTGGACAGACGATCCGATGGGTTAACAATATTGTGGTTAACAGGTTCAGCAAAAGATTCTGGAAAATGGAGATACAGCTGCAGATGATGAAATTGCTCCGACAGTCTTGGTGCAGGTAGGAATATGATTATTGTTATTACAATGCATTTGTGCAGCTTTTCCAGAAATGTCATTTACAACAGTGAGCATCTTCACTTCTTCAGTGAGAGATCCTAGTCTGAGGCATACATTTATTTATTGCATATATCTGTTAGTCGTCAATCATCTCTATTTTATACTATGTTTTAATTCAAGGTATTGCCATTACCTTTGAGGTAACTGTTTTATCTCATCTACATAGTTTACTATGTTCATTCCAATTAGTCTTGTGTAACGCCCTCGATGCGACTATAGCTCCCACGTGTCGAGGCACGACTTAGAGATATAATCGCATTGAAGGCATATGTCGCAAGTGAGGTAATCTTCACACAACCCATGTAATACATAAGGGAAAGAGATACATAGTTGGCTTACAATCGCCACTTCACACAAATACATGAATAAAACATTACATCATCCAGATACAATCAAGGTCCGACTACGGAACCAAAATAAAAGAAGAACCCCAAATGCAACAAAGGTCCCCTATCGACCCCAACTGGGCTCCACTACTGATTAACTAGAACGAAACAACACAAAGGGCAAGATCTTCATCGAGCTCCTCCTTGAGCTTGGTTGCGTCATCTGCACGGACTCAGCGGCACCTGCAAACTGGTTTTGGAAGTATCTGTGAGCCACGGGGACTCAGCAATCTCGCACCCTCGCGATCAAGACTATTTAAGCTTATGGGTAAGGTAAAGGTATGAGGTGGAGCTGCAGCAACCGACTAGCATATATGGTGGCTAAAACATACGCAAATGAGAGCGAGAAGAGAAGGCAAAGCACGATCGTGAAACTATGATCAAGAAGTGATCCTAGAACAACCTACGTCAAGCATAACTCCAACAACCGTGTTCACTTCCCGGACACCGCCGGAAAGAGACCATCACGGTTACACACGCGGTTGATTCATTTTAATTAAGGTCGACTTCAGGTTTTCTACAACCGGACATTAACAAATTCCCATCTGCCCATAACCGCGGGCACGGCTTTCGAAAGTTCAAATCCCTGCAGGGGTGTCCCAACTTAGCCCATGACAAGCTCTCACGGTCAACGAAGGAATATACCTCCTCCCGAGACTTTCCGATCAGACTCGGTATCCCGGTACAACAAGACATTTCGACAGGGTAAAACTAAACCAACAACACCACCCAGATGTGCCGACAAATCCCGATAGGAGCTGCACATATCTCGTTCTCAGGGCACACCGGATGAGCAAGACGTCGGGTAAGCCAGCCCAGAGTTGCCCCTGGTAGCCTCGGACATCGCTCAGTTGGACCAACACTCAGAGGAGCACTGGCGGGGGGGGGGGGGTAAAATAATGATGACCCTCAGGAGCGCGACTCCCAAGGAAAAAGAAAAAGGCTAGGTGGCGAATGGTAAAACCAATGTTGGGCATTGCTGGAAGAGCTTTACTTAAGGCGAACTGTTCAGGGGTTCCCATTATTACCCAACCGCGTAAGGAACGCAAAATCCGGGAACATAACACCGATATGACGGAAACTAGGGCGGCAAGAGTGGAACAAAACACCAGGCATAAGGCCGAGCCTTCCACCCTTTACCAAGTATATAGGTGCATTAATTAAATAAGATATATTGTGATATCCCAACAAGTAAACATGTTGCAACAAGGAACATCACCTCCATGTTCCAACGAGGAACAAACTTCAATCTTCACCTGCAACTAACAACGCTATAAGAGGGGCTGAGTAAAGCGGTAACATAGCCAAACAACGGTTTCCTAGGACAAAGTGGGTTAGAGGCTTGGTTCAACAACATAGGAGGCATCATAAGCAAGTGGTAGGTATCGCAGCATAGGCATAGCAAAAGAGCGAGCATCTAGCAAAGCAAAGATAGTAGTGATTTCGAGGGTATGATCATCTTGCCTGAAATCCCGCAAGGAAGAAGAACGAGTCCATGAAGAAGATAAACGGACGTAGACGAACGGGTCCTCACAAACGCGACGTTATCGGAACCAACCCGAAGAAGCAACACCGGAAAGAAGCACACAACATAGTAAACAACCACCACATAAACATGGCATGATGCACAACCAACTATGATGCATGTCCGGTTTAAATATGCATGGCATGGCAAAGTGCACAAGCAATCCTATAATTTAAGTGGAGCTCAATATGCAACGGACGTTGCATATTGATGGAACACCACATCACTTATTTAGTTCGACCTCGTTTATGTACCCAACAATATTAAATGTTGTTAGCATGGCAAGAAGTGAAGCAAATGAAAACTACCTATCTAGGCAAGTTTAAATGAGGCTGGAACAACAAACCACAAGTCTGGAAACTCCTCATGTGCATATATTAGGTTAGGTCCTGTTCTGCCCTAAACCATATTTTAGAGTGGTTAAACATGCTAAGTAAGGCCACCATGTTAAACTAGGCAAAATTCTACCCCATTTACATATAAAGTTTATTAAATTTGGAGCTACGGTTATTTTGTTATGAATTAAATCATTTTAGCATGGCATTTAAGCAAATTTAAACAAACAACATTTTAAACATTTTAATTGTTGTTATCATGATGCGGATGACCTATGCAAGTTTTAAGCAATTTTATGAAAATGTTGACAAGAGCATTATGAAGCATTTGTCGTCATGGCGGAAACGAAAAAGGGTGCCACGGCAACGACAACGGAAATGGTGCCACGGCAACATTCCAGTTCCGATAACTCGATTGAGATGTCGGTGCAAAAGAAAATGTGGAGAGCGTGCCATGCAAGATGGTGGGGTGATCCCGGTTACCGGGTTCCCACGTGTCGACGGCAAGGCAATGAGGAACGCGCAAGGAACAACTCGGACATGGTGCAAACACGGGCATCTCATACAACACACATTCGTTCTCGGAAGGTCATCTCGGGGTTATACCTTCGAAGCGTGCATTTTCGAAGTGAATCGGTTCGGAGGGGAAGTAGTCGTTCTCGCGACGGTAGTGGTTCACGTTTCGAAGAGGAAGTAATTGTTCATGTTCCGTAGATGTTCGGGGTCACGACAAGGAACTTGACGTCCACGGGGTCTTCGTGGGTGGACGGTAGTGGTACACGTTACGTAGACGTTCGAGCCATCTGTAGCGGTACTTGATGAATCCCGAAACGGACTTGTCGTCTTCGTGCGTAGGGGTACTTGGCGTTTCCGGAGACGACGGTAGAGGTACTTGACGCGTCGTTGTGGTACTTGGCAAAATCACAGAGAAGATGCTTGGTGGTCCTGGTATGGTCTTGGCGTCCATGTAGTCGATCTTGCAGATCTTGACGGTCCAACACAAAACATCACAAGGGGCCTCGGGGCGGCGGCAGCAAGGAGACGATGGTGGTGGTGAGCGGCAGAGGCTCGCCGGAGAAGCTGGTGACGACTGGGCGCGACGCGATGGGGCCCCTGGTCGCCGTAGAGGAAGCAGAGGATGGCGCAGGTCCGGCGACGACGGAGAACGGCAGGATGCGGCGAGGAGGAGGCCGCAGGTGAGGGAGGAGGTTGGGCACGCGGCGCATGGTGGTGGAGGCGAGATCCGGGCGCGGGGACTCCTCCCTGGTGTGTTGCGTGTGTGTTTGCCGGCGGTGTGAGAGGACGAGAGGGAGAGGTCGAGAGGAGGGAGGCAAGCGAGGAGGAGGCAGAAGGGATCGGGCGAGGCGCTCCTCTCGTGCGTGGTGACGGCGCGAGGGAGGAGACGAGGGAGAGTGGGGGATCGGGCAGGGGGTTCGGGCTAGGGTTAGGAGGAATTGGTGGGGGCGGCTGGGCCTTGGCCTTGGGCCGGCGTGGGAAGTTGGGAGGCCCAGGCTGCTGGGCTCCTCTCTCTCTCTTTCTCTAATTCTCTTTTCAAAACAGAAAATAAAGAGAAAGAAAAAGGGAAGAAAAGAAAGGTTAGAGAACGAGTTGGGCACGGGGATAATTTCCACGGACTCGTAAAAATGTGCACGGCCCATGAAAAATAGGAGTGGCAAGATTGCAGGAATTAAATTCAAAAGGTTTGAGCAAGGACTAGGAGTTAGAGGTTTCCAAAAATGTTGGGATTTTTGGTGGAGCTCCAGAAGATGATGAAAAAATAAATGGCAAAGTTGGAGATCAAGAATTAAGACAACAAAGGCATTAGGATATTTTGTAAGTGTGTTATGGTTAATTCCAAATAAATGGAATATTTACTATAGCTCCCTAAATATCGAGAGGATATGTTTTAAAGAGAATCACCATGTGAATTCCCTCGTTTTAAATGGATCAAAGATCCATGCCATTTATTTAGTTGAGTTGCAAAAGATTTATAAGATGAAGGCATGATGACATGATGCAATGCAAAAATAAAAGGGCAGGCACAAATGAAACACACGGCGAAACCCGGAATATATGGAAGTCTTCTCAAGCATCGGTCTCGGGGCGTTACATCTTGTCTCCCAGATCTCTTACAGGAGTTTGTAACTATTTTGTGTTTATTTTGTTTCTTTCATATGTTTGTGCGCATGTTATACAGTTCACTTATACTAATAATATTATCTGCTTTGCTCTTTTTGATAGACGTTGGATTATGTGAAGCAATGTGAGGCAGAGATTGTCAGCATGTCAATGATGCAACGTCCATCTATTGGTTATGAGCCAACAGCAGATAAGCTTTATGACCAGCCATTGTTAGGATTTGTGCGGACTAAAAATGAGCATACCGAAAACCAGGAAGCACGACCAGCACAAAATACACCGGAAGAACCCTTGGACCTGCAAACTAAGTGCTGCTCCTTGGAGAACAAGGAGGAAGATGCATCGGGTGACAGTGAATCTTGCTCTAGTTCCGACGAAGACGGTTCGTGGCATGAGTCCACAAAGATGGGGCCCGAGGAAAGGAAGGCTGCTCGCAAGGAAAACAAGAAGAAAGTGAAGGAAGAGAAGAGGGAAACTCGCAAGACGAAGATCCCAAAGGCTGACAAGAAGAAGAGGAAGAAAATGGCGAAAGCTAAGTGCAAGCGGTAGTGGATCACTGGTGGCAATCCACATGGTTGACACCATCAATTTTGTTATACTTGTCTAGTTCCAGTCAGTCTTGTGAGCGATGTGTTGGATGTGCTTTCTTTTTGTTGTAGTCCTGAATATATTGCTTAAAAACAAATGTCGTAAAAGATCCTTCTTGCTGCAACATTATAAGATATTTTGAGTTGTGTCTGCTTAATGTGCCTGAATGATATATCTTGATTTCTTATTCTAGTGTAAACTATGGATGAGAACGTCAATTCTTTAAGTTGGCTATGAATTATTCTCAAGCCCAAATCGCATAGCAAAAGCAGGACATTTTGAATGTATGGTGTGAAGATAAAGAAAGGAGATGGATGCCTGGACGGTGTGATCCGAATCTCCTAAGCTTGCATCAAATAGAGGAGCACCCTATTTGAAATTTCAATTCTGTTTATCTGATTCTGTTTTTTTCAGGAGCACCCCTAACATAATTTTTGTATGTCTCTTGTGATCACATGTGTACTCGTTGTAATTTGTTTGTCTAATAAAATATAGATGTGGATATTTCAAAAAGAAACTCCATGGATACTAGTACTATGAGTTCTAAAAAATCCACATCTTACGGTTGTCTTCCTTCGAATTGAAGGCGAGCGAGCAAGTAAACCCTCCTAAAATCATGAGCCCCTCCTCCGTGTCCCTGGCTCTCCTCTGCCGAAGTTGATGCGAATGTCGGAACTACAGGCCATTCTCTTGCTTCGCGCGTTGCCACTTGACGTGCCACTCCCTTTCCCCCGCCACGTCATTCCACCACCATGGCCAGCGCCATCCGGACTCCGGGCACGCCCTCAAACCCGACCCCTTCCCCGCCCACACACCCCCTTGGTCGTTCGCGTGAGCCTGGCTCGAGTCCTTCCTCGACGGCCGCCTCCCCACCGGACATGAGGTCGACACCTACATCGGACTAATGAAAATGAACTACTTTTTGTGTTGCACTTCAGGGGATAAGTGGCTAAAACTAACGAAAACATCATGGAGGGAACAAATCAAAAGGGGAAGATTTTTTAGGGCTAAAAAAGAAAGCAGTTTAAAAAAAAAAATGACCAAATAAGGTTTCATGTTGCACTTCACGGTGTAGTGGCTACCACTAACGGAAATGCCATTGAGAGAACAAGTCAAAAAGGAAAGATTTTCTTATGGCAAAAAAGAAAGCAGATTTTTAAGAAAGCCCAAATAAGAGCATGGTTAACAATATAGCCGATTGATGGCTATAACATGTTGCCATGTCATCTTAGTCAATGTAATAGCTAACATGTATAGCAGTGGGCTACAAGAAAGTATTATTTTTCTATCACATGACCCATCATATACTCTCACATAGCGAGTCCGTGCTACAGCCGACTATAAATCCCGCGTACTTACGCTATCCTCTTCTCTCTCATCCAACTTAACTAAGATATAATATTTAAAGTATTACAGCCCGCATACGTCACCTTATTATACTTGCTCTACGGTATTCTCTCATCGAAGAATGCACAAACTTGTGAAGCTTTTTTTTTAGGTTTGTGAAGTTTTTGTTCAGGGGAACAAGCGTGTGAAGCAAAAAGCCTATAGAAGCGGTCCATGCGGCCCGTCCCAGTCCCAGCCCATTTCACCGCACGTGTCGCCAGCCCAGAAGCGCAAAGGGCAAAGCCGCCTCTCCTTCTCCTTCTTTCCGCACACAATCGTGGCACAGTCCTCCTGACGTCTGACCACCAGTGCGAGCATTCCGACGCTAGGGTTCTACCGCGGTGCCGCCGCATCGTCGCCCGCGACCGTCCCCGCCGCTAGAGATGGACGCCGCGGCGGAGGTCGCGGCGAAGGTATGCGTCCTCGAGGCCGAGCTCGCCGCCACGTCCCCCCGCATTGCCGACCTGGAGGCCCGGGTCTCGCTCCTCGAAGCAGAGAACGCGCGCTGGTGGAAGGCCATGCCCCGTGGGGAGGTCTCTGGTCCATTGGTGGAGGGTTTGGGCGGCCCCAAGCCAAAAACAGTCCAGGCGTATGGTTCTTTTAACGAGGTCGGTGACGGCGAGGAAGAGGGGGTTGCCGCTGATGCCGGCAACGGGAGGAGCGGCGAGGAGGATGGTGTTCCCGCGGTGCCGACCCCTAGGAAGCGTGCGGTGCGGGCGGTTACCGGTGGGAGC
The DNA here is from genome assembly GCA_034509565.1 of Triticum monococcum. Classification (NCBI taxonomy): domain Eukaryota; kingdom Viridiplantae; phylum Streptophyta; class Magnoliopsida; order Poales; family Poaceae; genus Triticum; species Triticum monococcum. The sequence goes on along the minus strand of CM067843.1, from coordinate 150,255,473 downwards.
AAGGATGGTGAATTGCAGGTGGGGGTGTCGGGTGCTCCACCCAGTAGGAAGCGTGCACTGCTTAGAAGAATTGACGGTGATGAGGAGGATGACGAGACAGAAGGGCGCCCTGCACCCACCATAAGGCGCTCGACTCGCTTAGCTGAAAAACAGTCGAAGAAAGCACGAGTCGAACCCAATGATCATGAAGAGAGAGAGAGGATGGTTCAGGACAAGATGGTGGTATGGGTGAATCTAAAAATGATGCAGATTGTTCAGAAGATTCTGACAGCGAGGTAGTCTATCACGATATTGTAGCTTACATTGTTCACAAAAGGAAGGTTAAGGACTGTAAGCATCTGTTGAGTTCTTCAGTCCATGCCATGTTGTAGCAGTCCTCTGTTATGTGTTCCGCTCTGTTTAATTCAGCACAGAGCTTTCTCCTTTTGGATATATGTCAGATTTGTTCTTTTTGCAGTGTCGCACACCGTGTATCCTCTAGTGGGTTCATGCCCATTTATTGTTTTCCTAGTTTTGGTTTAGCTCTGATTTTGTTTCCTTTTCTGTTAGCAGGAGATGGATTACACCTTGCTGAAGGATGTGACCCTGGCGTCAAACAACCGGGTGAGGATTCGAGTCAGAATAACGCGCATTTCACATTACATGAGCAAGCATCAACTAACAGGAATTCCGCGGCTTGATTTTGTGATGCTCGATGAGCAGGTGAGATACTTGTAGCTTTGTAATGTTTTGTTTCATTTACCTTTATCATGTAAGGTCACCGTGCTGGTTCAATGTCTATGACATAGGGGGATATGATGGCCGGCCAAGTACCTGCGTGGCTTGCACAGCTCTTTTTGTCACGCATCAAGGAGGTTGATGTGTATTACATACACCACTTTAAGGTTGTCCACCCTAGTCTGCCCTATAGGGCTGTTGATCATCCTTGCATGGCAATGTTCACGAGGGAGACAGAGATAAGCAAGGATGAACATGTGCCTGATAGTTTTCCGGTGTATGCATACAAGATATCGCCTTATGAAGTCCTCCGATCGCGTGAAAACAACACAGCGCTAATGTCTGGTATATAATCTGTAGTTGTGACTGAATCATTCTGCCTCCATAATTATGTGTGCAGCCGCTGCTCTTTTCTCTGTCTAATCTAGGATTGCTATTGCCTTTTGGTGCCTGATGCAGATGCCATTGGTCTTATGCTGGAAGTTTCAAATGTGAAAACTGTTACTGTCAATGGTGCACCTCGGGCAGTCCGTAACGTGTACATAAGCGATGGCAGGTATGTTTATAGAGCTTCATTGTTGGTCACTTTTAGTTGCTTCATGACAGTCTTCTGTGCTGTTCTACATGCTTGTGCATTTTCTGATTATGTTTTTGAAGAGAGACGGCTGTTGTTGCTTTGTGGGAGGCACATGCAAATCAATTCCCAGCCGAGACTCTGCAGCAGCAGATGCAGCAAAGACCAGTTGTCATTCTCTTTGTTGCCGTGACTGTCAAGCTGCGTGAAGGTGATGTTTTTTTTGTTTTCGGCAGTTTTATTTTGTCTTTGGTTTCCTTTGGTAATTGCAGTCTACGTGTTTTAGTAAACATCAGATATCATTTGCCTAATTTTTCATCACATCAGGCCAACTGTGTTTGCAAGGAAGCAAAGTCTGTAGGTGGTATCCCAATGCTCCTATTCCAGAAGTTTTAGCTTTGCAGAACAGGTGTATTTCATTTTATTTTGTAGTTCTGTGTCAAGTAGGAATATACAGATCTTATGGTATAACCTTTGTTTCCCTGATATCATCTTGATTTGGCTTTGGTATCTGTTAGTTCTGCTGGAGTTTCACATGAGGCCAGATTGGTTGACACATCACCAACACAGACCCAGACGGTACGTGTCAGTGTAATGCTATATAGGAATACATGTTATGATCTTCACTTGTTCAAAATATTGGCCAATAAATCAGTTAACTGGCCGATTAATCCCTGCTCAGTGGATCAGCGAGTAGCTGATTTATCGGCCGATTAACTGATCGATTCACCTATTAATGCCCTACTCGCCAGCCGACCGAGCAGTTACCTGTTAACGATTTCCTGAACATTGCTTTTGAATAATGTTGGAGACCTCCATGGTTTCTACTTCTTATTTTCCCTATATATTTAGGTTTATAGTGAGAGTGTAAGTGAGAATGATGGTGCTTTGGGCGAAATAAAAGAGTATTCTACATCCATAGATCCACTACAAGACGTTTGGCTCAGTTAGTTAAAAAAGTCAGTTCAAAGAGAGTCCACACAGATTGCTGAGGAAACTCTATGTAGATGTTATGGGTTTTGCATAGGCCGTAACAGCAACTCCAAAGGGCCGACCCATTTCGTCCGCCTGCGTCCGTTTGGGTCGGCGCGGACAAAAGTGGCGGCCCAACGCGCCGACCGAAACCCAAATCACGTCCGCGTCGCGTCCGCGCCGACGCATTTGCGGCCCAAATTTGTGCCCCAAATGCGTCGGCGTGGACGCCGAACGGACGCTTCGCGCGCCTTCCCACTGTCCGCCGCGTCCCCACATGGCGGCCGTCCAACTACCCGCTGCCCACGCGGTTAGCTTAATTTATGATGACGGGCCCATGCGTCAGCGACGGCGCTCGTCCTTTTTTAAGCCAACCGTGCGGCGGGGCCGTCCTCATCCAAACTTGCCGTCCACATCTGCCATCCTTTGCTCCCTCGTCGCCGGCAAACCCTAGCCACCACAACCACAACAGAGATGGGCCTCTTCTCCGGCGCCAGCGGCAGCAAGGCCAAGGGCAAGTCCCCCGCCACCCCTTTCCTCCCGCCTCCGCTGGCGTCGGCGCCTCGCCGGTAGAGGCAGCGCGTGAATGTGCCAGTGCACCAGGCGGAGTGGCACTGGCAGCACCGCCAGCCTCTGCCGTATCCCGACGTGACGCTGCCGCACGACTGGCATCTAGATCCAGAGAGGATCCCAGTGCCGGCGGCGCCGCGGTCGGCTCGTGCTCACGCGGAGGAGGTGCGGCGCCGGCGGGCGATGCTGACGTCGGAGCAGCGCCGTGAGGCCGCCTACGCAATCGACTCGCCCAACTGGGCGAGGTGGTTCGCCTTCGAGCACGAGGAGGCGAGGCGACGGGGGGTGCACGAGGTCGACTGGAGGTCGCCGCCACCGGCGCTTGTCGTCCGCGAGGAGGACCAGGCAGCGGAGGACGCCTACCAGGCGGCACTTGCGGCCGTCTTCCGGGAGAGCGAGGAGGACGAGCGGCGCAGGGCGGAGGCGGCGGAGGCGGAAGAAGAGGCTCGGTATGAGGCGGCAATGGCGCAGGCCCTTGCCCTCTCCGCGGCGGGCGACAGCGTGGTGCCGCCGGTGGCCTCGCCGTCCCCCATCAAGCCAGAGGCGGAGCCCAAGCCGTCCCCCATCAAGCGCTACTCCTGGACAGGAGTAGTGCGCGAATGGGTACGCGCGCCGCCGGTCTGGATGGGAGCGACGCCGACGCAGGAGCAGGCGTACCTCAAGCACTGGCGCAGCATCAGGGTGGCCGAGGAGCGCCGCGACGGCGAGTACCTCGAGATGCTCGAGCGTGACGTCGAGGAGGAGCAGCGCGAGGCCGAGGAGGAGGCGCGCCAGGCCGCGGCTGCACAGGCGGCCGCACAACCCCCCGCGCCGGCACAGCCCGACATGACGGCGCTCTGGAACACGGCGTTCGCCTGGGCCAGGCCGGCGCCGACGCTCACGGACCCCGAGGACGACGACGACGCCTAGGGCAGCGCGCCGCCTCGTAATTTAGGCTGTTTTTTTAAATGCAAATGTGGACGCGTGGACTCTCGCCGGCCTTTGTGGCCGGCTTTAATGTTTAATTAATGCTGTTTTTCTTTTTTTTTAATATGCATGTGTTCATTTTTTTTTGGCGCCCGTCAAAATGGGTCTCCGGCCAGCGTTGGGCACACGCGCCGACCCAAATGCGGAAGCGGGCATCTGTGTTCGTCTGGCCGACCCAAACGGACAAAAAGCGGACGAAATCGCCGTCCGTTTGGGTCGGCCCGTTGGAGTTGCTCTAAAAGGACTGCTAAGAGTATGGCTTGTGTGTGTAAGGTGGATATGCTATCAGCATTTGCTGAACACCCTGGACTTTGCCTGAAAGTTGTTTGTGCCCACTATGGAAAGCAAACAAAGGAAGAGCAGCCAGAAAAGCCATTTTATGCATAACAAGCAAGTATAAAGTATTTAGCTAGATACATGCTGGCCCTTGACTTCAACTGACATTTATGCATATAGCTCTATCTCCATTTAAATGCCACATGTTCTATTTAGTTTGTCTTTGACTTCATTTTTATATAATTCTCCAACTTTATGCCGCATCTGTAAAAATTAATGTTTGAGAGCCAACTTGAAAAGATTGTCTACCTGGGTCCATTTGCACCATATATTTGGAGTTGTTTTCACCACTACGACAAGTTATACTTCATTTTAAACAAATCATGCATGAAGACCACGCTATAGCAATTAACAACTTTCCTTGCCGAATTTGACATGATCACATGAAAATAGGACAATATGCACGCTTTATGCAATTTGTCCTTGTTTGTAGAAAGAATTTCCATCTAGACACTTATTTATTTCATAATTTTTTCTTTAGTTAAGAAGAGGATTTTCAGTGTGTGGATTAATATCTTCTGTTGACCATGCATTATACTGATTTTGACGTTCAATTCTATCTGTGGAAGTTTGAAGTGCTTGTCTTTTCCATGTAAACTGTAGGGCTTCTAAGACTACACCGAAGTAGGTTGAACAGCCAACACGACACACTCTATGTTTAGTTAAAATTGAGCTACACTGATGACTATGCATCCTCATAATCACGTTTTTGTTTGAGGTCTTAACTAGTGCTCATGCCCTTACAAGATACTCCCTCTGTAAAGAAATATAAGAGTGTTTAGATCACTATTTTAGTTATCTAAACGCTCTTATATTTCTTTACGGATGGAGTACGAGAATAAGTATACAGAGCACTGTGTTCATAAGATAAGGGTGTATTTATTGTGATGCCAAGGCTTAGCTTTGGGCCTACCTGTTAACAGCTTAATGAACATAGAATGTAATTTTGTTTGTGACTATTGAATAGGTACTGCAGAACACAATCATATGTGATGTTTTCTTGTCTGATCTTTTCACTTGTACTATGTCAGTATACTTGTAGGGAAGAGATCAAGAACTAGCATTGAACTGGGGGTTTCAGTTTGTCTCATGCAGCAAATTGTTTTCTTGTTTAGGGTTAGTGCATAGCAGGGCTTTCTTCTGGATGATGATGCTTTTGGACCGCTTAAGAAGAAGACTGTTCATGATATGGAGACGCGCTCCCCGTGGTTGTTTGCGATATACAGTAGTATGAGAACAAGGAGGACCCCTACTTTCCAAGTTTCCATGGCTCGTGGTGTTGGTTATATTTTGACCTCTGTGACCCTTTGTACCTCCCCAATCAGTCAGTCTTTTGTAGATATATGGGCTTGGTTTCGTGTCTTCTCGAGTAGCCCGTAGTTAGGGGAATGCAGCCATCCTATGTTCATATCACTACCTAGGATGCTCCCTGTAAATCTGTAATATCCCCCGCATAGTACTACATGTATCCTCGAGGTGCTCTTGGCCACTTTTTGTGTGTTGTTCGATGTCTTTGTTCATGGAGTCAGAATGGCATGCCTTCTCCTGCCAATTGGAGGCGTGGCCAGTCCTGTCCAATTCCTCTAATGAATGGAGGGTTGGCGCAAGGCAGAAATTCAAGAGTCTATGTCGGGGTGTCTGGTTTACTTGACCACAAATTCGCTGCCGTTTGATGTCAGTTTCAGGTTAATGGAGAAGGTGATGGTTTATGTCCAGAAAAGGCGAAAAGTTGCTGTGGACGCTGCTGAGCTGCCGACAATACGAGCCCGCAGAGCCTTCTGATTAACGCATACCGCTGCATGGTTATTTTGTCAGACGCTGATATGGTGATGCTAGCTCGTCAACCAAGTTGACAGCTTCATCCAATTCACCGATGAAGATCGACTGCTGGTTTAGTACTATTAGCAGCAGCAGCAGCAGCAGCAAACCATATGACTGTAGACTCGTTTCCCCGATTGTTGTCTCAACCAAACACTGAACAATCCAGCAACAACAACGGACGCACCAGTCCCTCTCCAGCATCAGAAAGGGGCTCTGTCCAACTCCTCCTCGCACTCCTGACAGGAGAGCGGCAGCAGCAGCAACAAAGACGCGAACAAAAAGCTCGCACCAAATCAGCCACATATCTCCAGCGCATGGGCATGCCCCCCCCCCCCCTCTTACATGACCAGCAATTAAGCTATGGAGCGGTCAGTTCAGTCTCTGTATGTGGCAGTGGCACGGACGGGTGCATAACCCCACCGGTGCCGCTGTCAAGTGAGACCTTCGGAGCACGTGGGAGCTGCGGCAATGGCGAGCTCGAGATCGATCAGTTTCGGATCTGGTTCGCCGTTGCTCTCGGCTCCGACAGAAGTCAACTGGGCGTATCAATGGCGGTGTGGGCTGCTTCGCGCGCACATTGACGCGTTGAAAGCTGGGGATTTGAGTGTGGTGGTTGTGACCACTTGTTCCTACTTAACAAACTGATTATGATTTCTCAAAAAAAAAAACGAGCACTTGCTCCTAGTTAAGAAACTGATTATGATTTATAAAAAAACAGATTATGACCAGTCCGATCCTCCGGGAATCCATTTCCTTACCACCTTAATTGTTACGAAATAAAAATTCTTGTCTTGTGCCGAACGATGAATAAATTTTCCCAAATGATAAGTGACACACATGTATCACGAAGTAACACCGCCCTAGCGTTTTTTACAACTAAAATTGCCATAAAAAATCCTCCAGAAAACTAAAACTTGTCATTCAAACAGAAAGTTGAAATGCTTCACAACTAAAATTGTCATCCTTGGATATAATCCTCCAGAACTATGTTTTCTTTCAGTCCTTCCAACCAATCAATGTGACTTCGTAGGCCAGTTTTTGCTAAAACTCGAGCAGTTTCTTGAAACTTTGGGTAGCCCTTGTTATTCAATAAGATTCCTCCGTAAAGAAATATAAAAGCGTTTAGATGGTGATCTAAACATTCTTATATTTCTTTACAGACGAGAGAGGGAGCACTAGCTTTGTAAACTAATGTAAGGTTTAACTTTAACTGCAAAATCATCTTATATTATATTAGTGTACAGAGCTAGTAGCACTTAGTTGTCCAAAAAGGATAAAAATCACTGCTTTTGTCTACCAGCATGATTGTTAGTTTTGACCGATTGGAAAAAAATAGCATGTGGCACTGCTGACTAGGATAAAACTGGAGTCAAACAGGTCAAAGACCAGTTAAATGTGAAAGAAAGTTGCAAAGTCGACGATTTTCTGACTTGAGGGGAGTAAACTGAACCCTTGGACTTGACTGTGAAGCTGTGCCTACTTGAGTGCTACCGATACTTGACGTAGCACGGCCCAGAGTGTGGACGATGGACAGACAGATAACCGGCAGCAAATGATTATCCAAGGAAAAAGAGGAGAGGTAAATCGTCTTATCATTCACATCTGGTCATCAGACGAATGATAAGTCGGGGCGTTGGCCGACTCGCCGGGGAAATGAAATTCTCCCGAATGTGCTGGCTCGGGCAGATCCATGCATCTTCCAGAGCTGTTTTAGCTTGTCAGGACAGCCAGCCGTTGCACACCACACTCGTCAGTGAACAGTCCTGGCCGGTCGTCCACACAGTACATACACGCTCTGGCATGCGGCGCGACCGGCGACGAGGAGACTTCCCCACAGGAGAGTCGACACGGCGCCGCTCGCGTCTCTCGGCCGGTTCTCCGCATGTCCCGTCCCCACGGCCATGTGGTCTTGGTTGGGCCTCTAGGCATGCCCCAAGCGTCAACCTGAAGACCCCGATCGACTCCTCGAACCCCAGGCTGCGGTGCAGTGCAGCACAGTCGCATCATTTCGGACGCAGGAGAGTCCGTCGCCTGACAGACAAACCCGGCATGGCCGGCGACTGATGGCGGCCCCTCCCGTGGCAGCCGGTCGGCCCCGGGCAGGCGGGCAGGCGATGATGCCACTGGAGAGGCGCCGTTCGCGGACACTGCATGAGCGTTGGGAGCAGAAACACTGCACCGTCCAGGTAATACCCACAGGGTTCCTGTCTCCGAAGCCGAGCAGTCAGTCAGCTTGTGTCTGCTTTTCATGCTGTGCCGACAGTACGGTATGCCATATCACATTGGCACGATTCCCTTATTAAAGTACATTTGGACCACACCGCACGGAGCATCTACAACCGGACCTGAAAAATTGGGCAAAATCGACAAGCGAAATTAGACCAACTCCATCGCACGACCCCAACCGGACGTCTGGTTTGACCGTTGGACTCCCAGGGGGCGCCTAAAATCGCCGTCTGGGGGTGAGCCGGCGCAAAAATTGGGCCTGGGACCGAGTTGGTCCCCAGCCGCCGGCCCCAGGGCCGCCCCCAGGCGTGTTTAAAAATAAAATTTGTATAGCAAATTTCGGCATAGTTCGGCGAAGTTCGGCTAAACACGATAAATTTTGGCAAACTTGGGCATATATTACACATGTTCGCGGATTTTCATTACATAGCAAAATAGATAACTAATCTAAAAAAGAAACTGGCTGAACGCCGAGTAGTCGCCGTCGTCGCCGCCATCGTCGCCGCCGTCGCCGCCATCGTCGCCGCCGTCGTCGGACTTCTCCTCCTTGACGCGGACGTCCCTGGTGGACCCCCGACCGGCGTCGCCAATGCGGGCCGGTGGCGGCGGCGCGTCGTCGTCGTCGCTGTCGCAGATGACGACGACTCCGCCTTCGTCGCGGCCGCGTCGGCGCTCCGCGAAGCGGCGCAGGGCGGCGCACTGGCGCTCCTTCGCCTTCTCCAGGCGCTCCTTCTCCATCGCTATGGAGTCCCTGCGCGCCCATTCCAGGGCCGCGTCGTCGTCGTCGAGCTCCGTCTTCACCGGCGTGGCCGGCTCCTTCTTCACCGGCGCGAGCCCCGGCTCCGTCTTCACCGCCGCGAGCCCCGGCTCCGTCTTTGCCTTGACGAAGCGCGGAGGAGGAGCCGACGAGGAGGCGCCGGCCGCCCTCGTTGATGACGATGCCGGCGCTGCGAGTGCGCCGGCCGAGCGGCGTCTCCGCCGCGGGCTCGGCCTTGACGCCGAGCAGGGCCGGAGTACCGGAGGAGTGCGAGGAAGATCGCGAGAAGGAAGAAGAGGAGGATCCGAACCTCCTTGGCGCCCATGGCCCGACGCGTCGGTGGTGCGCCGGGGTGGCCACCCTCACCGGGTACGCCAACGGCGGGTCGTTGCCGCCCTCGAGGTACGTCAGCACGCCCTCGAGTGTGCGGCCGGGGACGCCCCACCACAGGTGGCGCCCCTCGCTGTTCTTCTGGCCGCCGACCACCGCCGCACCGTTGGTGGACGCCAACCGCTGCTGCTGGCGGCGCTCGAAGTACGCCGCCCAAGCCGCGTGGTTGTCGGCGGCGTACTGGGGGAGGGAGAGTTGGGCATCGGTGAGGGAGGCGCGTACGACCTCGACCTCCTAGGCGAAGTATTTGGGCTTGGCCACGGCGTCGGGCAACGGGAGAATGGGCACTCCCCCGTCGCTGAGTCTCCACCCCGTCGGCCCGGCGCGCATGTCCGGCGGCGCCGGGATGTTCACCTGGAACAGGAGCCGGGACTCCTGTTCGCGCAGCGAACGGCGACCGAAGCCGTTGGCTGCCGCCTCGTCTCCGGGGAAACGCTCTGTCATGGCGACGGGCTCGGGAGAGGTAGAGAGGGAGAGGGAGGGGCTGGGCGGCGGCGCTCAGGAGAGGTAGAGGGAGGGGCTGGGCGGCGGCGAGGGGCGGGGCTGGTGCGGGCACAGGCGAGTGAGGCCACCGGCTATATAGCCGCGCCGTGCCCGTGTGTACGCATGCGAGGGAGGGGAGGCGTCGGCGCGCCGTCCCGTGGGGAATCAATGGCAAGGCTGACCGGCGGCAACCTTGCCATTGATTCCCCACGGGAACCGAGGCCGTTGGGGGAAGACGAGGCGCCGTGTCACTGACGCGGCTGGCCCGCGGCTTTTTCGCGCCAAAACAGCTCGCCCCGGCGCCCCCAGCGCGCGCAGGTTCGGCCTGGGTCCGCCCGCGTTGTTTTCGGCCCAGGCCGGCGAAAATCGGGCTCCTGAGCCGTTTTTTCGGCGCCGGCGCAAAAAAAATCGCCTGGGGAGGCCTTCCTGGGGGCGCGGCTGGAGATGGTCTTAGGCCAACTCCACCGCACGACCCCAAACGGACGTCCGGTTTGGCCAGATTTTGTCTCTTTGGGACGGCAATGGGTACGTCTATGTCCGTGTTTGTCCGTTGGGTCATGGGTGCGCCCAACGCGCGGCCGCACCTCAAATCATGTCCAGAGTGGACGTGATAAAAAAACAAAAAAACTTAAATAAAATGCCTAAAAAGGTAAATAAACGCAATTAAAAAAACTTAAAACATATTTAGGGGTCACGGGCACAAAACGCCCAGTTTCACGGTCCACTTAAACGGCCTAGTTCCATAATTTACATAAAAGAAAATTAAAAAAACGCCGCCAGCGCGCTCCTGCCGCATCCGTCGATGCCGTGGCCATCGTCGCCGTCTTCAGTGGCCGCCAGTGTCGTCGTCGTCGCTGACGAGGTCGACGTAGTCCGACGGCGTCTAGAGGTGGGCCGACGGTCCGCGGTGCACGGGGGCGGCGGGCTGGAAGGTGGCCGGTGCCTGCACCACCTCCTCCCGAGGCGAGGCGTCCCGCTCCGGCGACCGCGGCGGCATAGGGCACCAGTTCACGCCCGCACGGCGGCCGCCATCTGCTCCGCCGTGCACGACCAGCTCCACCACTGGCCCACTAGGCCCGGGTGGAAGGCGGCCACCGGCGGATCCTCCCCCACCTCCTCCTTCAGCACCATCTCCAGCTCAGGGATGGCGACGTCGCCGGCCGCGGAGAGGGCCATCATCTCCTCGAGGCCCTCCCATTGGCGCTCGTCATGCGTGCGCATGGAGTCCTCCATGACACGCGCCATGAGACGAGTCTCCTCCTCCGCTGTCATGCGAGGAGGTGGAGGTGGTGACGAAGACGGGGAAGGTGACGGCGTGGGCATGAGACCACGCACCCGCGTACGCCCGCGCACCTCTCGACGTGGTCGTCGCGGCCCCGACACCGTGCCGGTGAAGTAGGACGCGCACCACACGTCGTGCACGTCCTGGAGCCACGTGTCCCATAGGACGTAGTCGGGGGCGTACCTCTCGTCGTAGTAGAGGTCGTCGGGGAGGAGGCGGCGGTGGCGATCGATCTCATCGCGCCGTGCACGGCCGCTCGCCGGCACCGGCGGGATGGGGACCCGGTCCGCGGAGAGGTGCCAGTTGTTGGGGAGGTGCACGTCGCTCCACGGGACCGGCGTCCTCGTCTCCCAGTACTGCTAGCACACGTCCATGGCCAGGTACCGCCGGTCATGCTCGCCGGCGGCCCTAGGGGCGATGGTGAAGGGGCCAGGCGTGGGGGCTCGACTAGAGGAGCGTGGCGGTGATGTGGCCTCCTCCTTCTTGACGGAGCCGCGGCGGCGTCCCGAGGAGGAGCCGGCCTCGCGGTCATGCTTCCCCTTGCGGCCGTAGTTCCAAAGCCCCATGGCTGCGGCCGGCCGACGAGGTCGAGGACAGGGAGAGACTAGGGTTTCGAGGGTGTCAGTTTTCGAGGGGGCAGAAAGGGGCCAGAGTGGGAAGTGTGGACGGCGACCGGTCCACGGCTTCCCATTTAAGAAGGACGGCGACCGTTCGCTGGGCGGATGACAGGTGGGGCCACCCGCCCGTGCGCATTGATGTTGGCGGGTGGGAGGTAGGTGGCCGCCTGCCACGCGACCCTGACGCGGACGTTCGAAGCGTCCGTTCACTGTCCGCCGCGACCCAAACCCAGTGCATGTTTGCGCTCGAAATGGGTCGGTCTAGACACAAAACGGATCAGATGTGCCCGGGCTGTCGCGCGCTGGGCCGCCTTGTTTGTCCCTTTTATCCCAAACGGACGGGCCCCGACAAAATGGGGTCGTGCGGTGAAGTTGGCCTTATTTCACAAACTAAACTGTTTTTGAAAACATTTCACATCGCTAACCCTTTTGTGCAGCGTCAGACAACAAGGCAATGCATTCTACTGTGCAGGTCCATACAGCTAGGCGCTTCACAATGTAATATAGTGTAGCGCCTAGCTGTAGGGCGCTGCACAGGTATGGCGCCTGAGTGTTAGGCGCTGCACAGTAGACTGCATCGCCTAGCTGTCGGGCGCTGCACAGGTGTGACACCTGAGTGTTAGGCGCTGCATAATAGACTGCAGCACCCAGTTGTCAGGCGCTGCCTATTAGGGGTCAGCTGGGTAAAATGTATTCAGAAACAGTTTAGTTTGTGAAATAATTTCGCTCTAAAGGTAAATTTTTGCCTTTTGCCGAAAAATTGAGCCCCTAAACATCCGCGCACGCGGACACTAACCAATCATCCCCCGAATGTTCGCATCCACAACCGTCTTATTTAGCAAATCCTTAAATCCATATAATCTTAGGGCAACTCCAACGCACGACTCCAAACAGACGTTCATTTCGTCCGCTTATTGTTTGCTTGGGGTGGCAATGGGGTCGTGTCCACCCGGATTTGTGGATATGCACGGCCGCATCTCTTCCGCTGTGCATGCAAACAAAAATGACAGCAGCCATAGTTCATGCTAGCGGCCGCGTTCACGCTAGATCATGTCAGCCGACAATAAAGCCAACGGCCTACAGAATGGTCACCTCAAGTTTGGCATCAGCAACAAAGCCAGCGGCCGGCACACTCGCCATCCTTTAGAATGGACAAGTTTTTGGAACGGCAACGAAGCCAGCGGCCGGCACACGAGTCAGCCTTCAAAATGGACAAGTTTTGTCGCTAGCAACAAAGCCAACGACCGGCACACTAGCCAGCCTTCAAAATGGACCGCCATCGCGGCCGAGGTCTCACCTAGTTCAGGCCATCATGGGCGAACATCTCCTGTCGGTTCGCGAACCAAGCCTTCCTCTTGGTGACATGTTGTTTTTGTCGATGCTCATCAACGCGAGTGCCACCTCCTTGGCTTTTGTGTCGGCATTGGTGGCCTCGATCTCTAGCTTCTTGAGTTGAGTGACCTCCTCGATGTCAAACTTCCTCCTCTTCGCGGCCTCCTCAATGTCAAGCTTCTTCATTTGGAGATCTAGATATATCTTCATTTGCTCCTCCTTCCCTTTGGTCTTCCTCTCATCCCTCGCATCCTTTTTTCTCATCATTTCCTCCAAAGTTCCTTGCAAGGCAATGGACGACGCATCACGCTTCTCATCGGCCTTCGAGTTTTTTGTGCCCCTCGGCCTCTTGAGCAAGTCTACATCATCAGCCATAGCCGCCTTCCCTCCTTTCTTCTTCTTAGGAGCGCTATATTTGTCTTTGAACTTCGGGCAATCTTTGATGAGCACCCAACAATGCGTGAGAGTGAATGGCTTGTCTTTGTGCCGTGCCTTAAAGGCTTCCAAAGATCTGATGCCTACACAATCAAACATGCGGCCACAATTGTAACATGAAAGGACATACAATGCATGAAACTTAAATGACATACCAACATGAATGGACACATGATGAAAAAGCGAGAGGTTCATACCAAGTCACCTAGGCCTAGGTCGCTCACGGGATGGGCTTTGATGTTCTCAAGCATGGCACAATATTTGTTGCACTCTTGTTGGATGAATCCCCACCTCTTTTGGATTGAATTGATGCCGCGGGTGCTTGTGAATTGGTAGGGGGGAATTTTCTTCACTCATGAAAGTTCTTGTGAACTCTTGTCCAAAAGATGGCTCCTTTTTTCTCGGCGCCTTTGATTGGATCTTGGACGATTTCCTTCTAACTCTCGCAAATCAAAGTGTCCTCAGCTTGGTTGTATGATCCGGTGTGAATGTTTTTCCTCTTCTTTTGTGCTTCGGCCTTTTGGGTGAGCTCATAGATAAACAACAATGGCTCTGCGAAAATGTTGACCTCTTCTTCTTCATCTTCACAATACAAGTCATCATCTTCATGCCACGAGTTGCCATGGTCGTCCTCATCACCATCATCTTGACCGGCGAATTGAGTGCCATCATAGGTACCCTGGCTGTCCCGGCTTTAGGTCGCGTCGGGATCAAAAGCTTGTTGTTGGCCGTCGACGTGGAATGCCTCACCACGGCCCTCGAAGATGACGTTCTGCATGAACGAGGCATAGTCAGGGTCGTCGATCGTCGTCGTCGGTGTCGGCAGTGGCATTTCGTTGAACAACTTGTGAGTGCTGGACATGTGAGCCGAAGCGAATGACCGGGGCTGCTTCCTTTGCGCTCCGTCGGACGGCTGGCCAACGCCACTGTACCCCGGCGTGATGTTGAGGTCGATGATGCCCACGGGCGTGGCCGAATCGAGCATGATGCAGTCTGACGACGTGGAGAATCACGTCTGCCCATGGACGTGCGACGATGGAGCATGAACATCCAGCATCTCGTGTGTGACGACGAGCTTGGGGAACTGTGTTGCGACGGACGATGGGCAAAGGAGCATGTGCTGCCCGCGGCCATGGCATCGGTCGAGTGATTGTCCGGTGTGGGGCGGCACATATCCAACATGAGGAGGGCATGCGCCTTGGAGACGATGGATTCCTTGTCATCGACGTCGGCTTGGTGCTGCAACACACGCGGCACGACACACTCGGCAGCGTACCTAAAGGCGGCCTTCTTCTCTGCCGCGATAGTTCACCGCTTCCTCCTCTTGGCTGATTCGGCGTGGAGCTTGGCGACCTCCACCGACGTGAGCTCTGACCGAGGCTTCTTCACAGGCTTCTTTTTCTTCGCCGTGGGGCAGGCGGCAGCTAGTGGGTCGACGGGATTCGCCTCGTCGACCATGGTGGATGGAGGGAGGGGGAAGGGCGGGGCGTGGGAGCGTTTTGGAGGAAAGAGAGGGAAAGTGGCCACCTGTGCCACCGATGGGCGGGCCAGGGGAGGACAAGGGCGCGCGTCCGCCCGTCTGCGCGTTGTCCGTTTGGCTGCAAACTTGGCTCAAACTTGGGCCGGGAATGGGTCGAAAGCGGACAGAAAACGGATGACGGTCCGTTTGCTCCCGCGCGGTGGAGGGCTTGCTTTGTTCGTTTACCCCCAAACAGACGAGGGCGGAACATTTAGGGTCGTGCGTTGGAGTTGCCTTATGCAACATTAAATATCACACGTAGTTCATCTAGATTAACACACACATCATAGGGGAGTTTATACAATGCCATCGTACTATCAAAAATTGACATATTCTACTAGCTATGAATTATATAGCTATGGAGGAAGTTTATCCAAGGCCGTCCTTGCTCTTGCCCTGCCGTCTTCATCGCGAAGTCGATGATGCAACATGGACCGAGGCGAGTCTGCTCACTGCCCGAGTTGTCCGATCTGGCACCGGCCTTCTGAAGGAAATATGCCCTAGAGGCAATAATAAAGTTGTTATTTATATTTCCTTATATCATGATAAATGTTTATTATTCATGCTAGAATTGTATTAACCGGAAACTTGATACATGTGTGAATACATAGACAAAACAAAGTGTCCCTAATATGTCTCTACTTGACTAGCTCGTTAATCAAAGATGGTTAAGTTTCCTGACCATAGACATGTGTTGTCATTTGATGAATGTGATCACATCATTAGGAGAATGATGTGATGGACAAGACCCATCTATTAGCTTAGCATAATGATCTTTAAGTTTTATTGCTATTGCTTTCTTCATGACTTATACATATTCCTTTGACTATGAGATTATGCAACTCCCGAATACCGGAGGAACACCTTGTATGCTATCAAACGTCACAACGTAACTGGGTGATTATAAAGATGCTCTATAGGTGTCTCCGAAGGTGTTTGTTGGGTTGGCATAGATCAAGATTAGGATTTGTCACTCCGAGTATCGAAGAAGTATCTCTAGGCCCTCTCGGTAATGCACATCATGATAAGCCTTGCAAGCAATATGACTAATGAGTTAGTTACGGGATGATGCATTATGGAACGAGGAGACTTGCCGGTAACGAGATTGAACTAGGTATGAAGATATCGACGATCGTATCTCGGGCAAGTAACATATCGATGACAAACGGAATGGCGTATGTTGTCATTGCGGTTTGACCGACAAAGATCTTCGTAGAATATGTAGGAACCAATATGAACACCCAGGTTCTGTTGTTGGTTATTGATCGGAGATGTGTGTCGGTCATGTCTACATAGTTCTCGAACCCGTAGGGTCCGCACACTTAATGTTCGATGATGATTTGTATTTGGAGTTATGTGTTTTGGTGACCAAAGATTGTTTGGAGTCCCGAATGAGATCACAGACATGATGAGGAGTCTCGAAATGGTTGAGAGGTAAAGATTGATATATTGGACGATGGTATTCGGACACCAGAATGGTTTCAGAGTGGTTCGGACATTTATCGGAGTACCGAGGGGTTACCGGAACCCCCCGGGGAAAGTAATGGGCCAACATGGGCCATAGGGGAGAGAGAGAGGGAAGCCCACAAGGGGTGGAGCCCCCCCATGGGCAGTCCAAATTGGACAAGGGGAGGGGGCGCGACCCCCCTTTCCTTCCCCCTCTCCCTCTCCTTCCCTTTTCCCCATCCGAAAGAAAGGAAGGGGGCCGACTAGGACTGGGAGTCCTACTTGGTTCCCCCCCCACTTGGCGCTCCCCCTAGGGTCGGCCTCCTCTCCTCCTCCTTTATATATGGGGGAAGGGAAGCACCCCAAAGCACATCAATTGTTCTCTTAGCCGTGTGCGGTGCCCCCCCATAGTTTACTCTCCGGTCATATTGTCGTAGTGCTTAGGCGAAACCCTGCGCGGATCACATCACCATCACTGTCACCACACCATGATGCTGATGAAGCTCTCCCTCGACACTTTCCTAGATCAAGACTTCGAGGGACATCATCGAGCTGAACGTGTGCTGAACTCGGAGGTGTCGTACGTTCGGTGCTTGATCGGTTGGACCGCGAAGACCGACTACATCAACCGCGTTAACCTAATGCTTCCGCTTTCGGTCTACGATGGTATGTAGACACACTCTCCCCCTCTCGTTGCTATGCTTCTCCTAGATAGATCATGTATTATCATAGGAAATTTTTTGAGATTGCATGCTACGTTCCCCAATAGTGCTTTCAGAGTCAGGTCTATGCATAGACGATATGCACGAGTAGAACACAAAGAGTTGTGGGTGATCATAGTCATACTGCTTACCACCAACATCTTATTTTGATTCGACGGTATTGTTGGATGAAGCGGCAAGGACCAACATTACATGACCACATTCATGAGACCGATTCCACCGACAGACATGCAACTTGTTTTGGAGAAAGGTGGCCGGCGGGTGTCTGTTTCTCCAACTTAGTTGAAGGTTAAAACAACACACTTGGCGAAAAATCATTGTGGTTTCGATGCGTAGGTAAGAACGGTTCTTACTAGAAGCCTGTAGCAGCCGCGTAAAACTTGCAACAACAAAGTAGAGGACGTCTAACTTGTTTTTGCAGGGCATGTTGTGATGTGATATGGTCTAAGACATGATGTGATATACGTTATTGTATGAGATGATCATGTTTTGTAAAACTTACCGGCAACTGGCATGAGCCTTATGGTTGTCGCTTTATTGTATGAAATGCAATCGCCATGTAATTGCTTTAATTTATCGCTATGCGTTAGCGATAGTTGTAGAAGCAATAGTTGGCGAGACGACAACGATGCTACGATGGAGATCAACGTGTCAAGCCGGTGATGATGGAGATCATGACAGTGCTTTGGAGATGGAGATCAAAGGCACAAGATGGTGATGGCCATATCATGTCACATATTTTGATTGCATGTGATGTTTATCTTTTATGCATCTTATTTTTCTTAGTACGACGGTAGCATTATAAGACGATCCCTTGATAACCCACAAGTATAGGGGATCACAACAGTTTTCGAGGGTAGAGTATTCAACCCAAATTTATTGATTCAACACAAGGAGAGCCAAAGAATATTCTCAAGTATTAGCAGCTTAGTTGTCAATTCAACCACACCTGGAAAACTTATTACCTGCAGCAAAATATTTAGTAGCAAGGTAATATGAAAGTAACAGTAACGGTGGCAAAAGTAACAGTTTTGGTTTTGTAGTTGTCGTGGTTTTGTCACGGCAGATGTCCTCGTGAAAGGACTTAGTCGTGGAGCCATCACAACGGGTTAGCTTGAAGGGGTTAAAGCAGACACAGGGACGCAAGAGAGTTTATACTAGTTCGGCCCCTTCGGTGAAGGTAAAAGCCTACATCTAGTTGTGATGGAATTGATGTGGTTTCGATGACTAGGGAGCAAATAAGCTTCGCCTAAGTCTCGAGTTGTTGTCTGTTGTCCCTGAACCGCCGCCGGGTCGTCCCCTTATATACACGGGTGACGCCCGTCGGTTCACAAAGTCCCAATACCGGCTCATAGATGTGTTCGGTTTGGTCTCTACTTATTCCTAACTTACAATACAAGTTACATACCAATGCCGGTTTACGGCTACAGGCCTTGAACCGACTATGGGCCTTGGGCCCTCATCTGCCTTCTTGGGCTTTAACATAATTAACTACTAATGAAGTTAACCCGGCTCAGATAGGCCGGTTTACGCCCAGTAGTGATATCCCCAACATTAGGCCCCAGATTGATTTGAACAGGTTCATGTCAATCCTTAGCTAAAATCTTCATCTTCAACATCTTCTTGTAGTTTGTTGAACCGCCGTGATGTCATCTTCTCTGGTTGTTGTAAACTGGCGTGACGTCACCTGTTATAAAGAAACTTTATCCATGATACCTTTTTTGTTTAATAGGTCTGCGATAATTGGGGCGACAGCTTCGTTTCCAAACCCACGGTCCCTTGATTTTCGCGCCTGGCACATGTCCTTTGCCTTATAAATAGGACCGAGGGGTCATTTCTTTTTTCCCCTTCGTGCCCTTCTGCTTCATCTTCCCCGTGTCGTCCAGCTTCGGAGCTCCGCCGCCGTCGACGACCTCTGCTCCAACCTTGGCCGCTGCATCACCCTGATTGCACCAGAGCATCGCGGCGACCTTCTATTTCTTCCTCGGCTCCGGTGAGTTCTTCACCTTTTCCTCCGTAGATCCGTTCTAGGGTTTCCAAGTTCTTAAGTGTTCATCATCTGCTTCGTACTCATATGATAGATCTTAGATGAACCTGTGAATCTTTGCTCTGTGTAGTGGTAGTTTTTAGCATCCGTCTTCACTTACATGCCTCAAGACCATATACCTACCTGTATCTCTGCCCATTGATTCGGTACTATTCTTTTTTGAGCTTTTGAATATTTTCCTTCTTTTCTGAACTTGCTTCAGATCCATCGCTGTAGAGAAACCTTGTGAAATCTGTTTTTGTACACTTACCCATCCGCAATCTCAATTGTTTCAATGCTTAGATCCGGCGGTTTAACTTTGTAGAGCAATTGCCAAACCGGTATATACCATTAGTCCCCATGTTGAACCGCCAGATGCTGTTTGCTTCATAAAACTCCAGTTTAGATAGAGCTGTCCCCGGTTTAATATTGTACATACCAGTGTATTTTAATCAATGCCCTCTTGAACTAGAATCACCTATTTTGTAGATTCCATCATGGCCAAGCAAGTATATGAGTGCAACTGGGTTCCTTCTCATGTCACAGAAATTGAACTGAACAATTTAGTCCTGATCGGCGCTTTAGGCAGCAAAAACACCATCCATTGGAGGGTCCCTGGCGAAGAATGCCCTCCCACACCTCGAAAAGGAGAGGTCGTCGTTTTCATAGATCACTTAGCCCGGGGCTTTGAGCCGCCCGGTTCTAAATTTTACCGGGACGTTTTAGCCAATTTCCAACTCCACCCACAAGACATTGGCCCCAACTTTGTTACAAACATGTGTCACTTCCAAGTACTCTGTGAGGCGTTCTTTCAAGAGGAGCCCACAGTGGAGTTGTTCAGAGACTGCTTCCATCTAAACTGCCGCACTGAGTTTACTGACGGTTCCAATACCGAATTGGGTGGTGTGGCGATTCAAAAAAGGAAAGAAGTCACATACCCTCACGCGAAGCTGCACAACCACCCCAAAGAGTGGAATCAAACATGGTTCTATTGCAAAGACACCTCCCCTGCTGGTGAAAATCCTTTGCCTGGCTTTCGTCCGAAGCGGCTTAGCAATACACACCCCTTTCCGCAAAGGTTGACTGCCAAGGAGAGAAGAAAATACGCTCCTCAACTGTCCAAGCTCAGAGCCTTCATGGCCAATGGTTTAACAAGAGTTGATCTCGCTCGCTGTTGGATATCATGGAGCATACTGCCCCTTAGTCAGCGCTCCGGTTTGATGTGCGAGTATACTAGCAGTGTTGATGACCCACTGTGACATGCTAACATCTAGCTCACCGATGAAGAAATCACAGAGGCTGTGAATAAAATGCTGAATGAACCGGAACACGTTTGTGCTCGAACCGGCCTGCTTCCCTTCTGTGCCACCAACAAACCGCCAGCTATAAGAGTTTGATCTTTTCCTTTTACTGAACCTGTTACTGATATATCTGGTCATTGTTTAATATCAATGTCTATTTAAACAGGGTAATGATCCGTTTTGGAGCAAGAAACTTCCATAGGAAAAGCCAGAAAAAATAGACAAACCGGAACGACCAACCCGGCCAAAGACTAAAGTCGTGAAACGGTCTGCTCATAAGAAGAAAACCACCGCGTCTTCTGATCCTGCCCCTGATGATGATGTGGGTAATCCGGACCTTGAGGTAGAGCTTGACTCACTTGGCTTATTTTTCATGCGCCTTATTGATGATGATATTTGTCAGGATGATGCCGAAGCCAGCCATGCTGATGCTGCAGAGGTAATTATTCTCTCTTCCGATTTAGACCCTTTGCCTTCACTAAAAATCCGTCAGGCAAACCGGAAGGTTAAATTTTCTCATCCTCTTGCTTACTTGGATCCCAAATTTCTTATGAAGACCCAACAGCACGAAGCTCGCCGCACAACCCGGCACAGCGGCCAGGTAGCTACCTCCGCTGGTTTACCGAACAGTCCGGTTCGGAAACGCCGTTCAGAGGTCTCTAATTTGCTTGTCAGTGCTTGTCCTAAAGCGGGCTGTTTTCGTCAACCTCTTAATCCATCTGACTCCGATTATCAGGTTACTTCGCACTCATCCTCTGGCGAGTCATCGGCTACTCAGCTTCCACCGCTCAAAACGGTGCTTGGGTAAGCTATACTTCTCATAATATTTCTGGTACATCACCTTGTAACACATGCTGTATTTGACTTTATTATTCCTTTCAGGGCCAAGCCTAGGCCAAGCAAGAAGGCTCGCCTGGATAAAGCGGCCGAGGAAGACACCGTTCCTGAACCGGGTAACACACCGGATCTTGAAGCGACCATTCATGAAGATATACCCAATGATTCACCACAGCAAGATGATGACTTTATTGCTGAAGACAGGCCTACTGACACCACAGGCCTGTCAATCAGCCCACAAGCCCTATCCGGATTGAGAAGTCCACCAGTCCATCAAAGCCTACTGACAAACCGACAGCGCCAGTGCAAACCGGTGATGCTAAGGATGATGAAGTTGTAATTACTGGTGTTGGCCATACAGAGCCCAGCAATCCTGTTGCTTTATCCAAGCATACCGCCAAAGAAGAATTTGCTGCCATGGGCAAAGGCAAGTGGAATGTTGACTTGGCGACCTATGCCGCTCTGAATGCTCAAGATCTCCATTCCGGCTATCTGAACCGGCTATACACCAGCCGTGACTATTAAGCTGGTCTGGTTAACATGATGAAAGAGAAATATGAGGTAACTTCCCTATGCTTATCTGCGTATGTACTTTAATCTGTCAACTTCTCCTAGCCCCCAAGGGCCGGTTTAGAATCCCTGTTCAAACCGGGACTTGTCAATGCAGACTTCAATGTTATCTAAATTTGCTGATAAACCGGGCTCGTAATTGGGCCCATGAACTGATAGAATTAGCCGGCAAGCTTTTTAACCAAGTACGGGCCGTTCCTTCAAGCATCATGGTGAAGTATTTCGCACACGCCGCGTCATCCACATCAAGCATCTCCATGGCCATCTCATAGCTCTCCACCCATGTCTCTGGAGGTTGATCCGCCGTGTAATTTGGTACCTTGCGCGAGCCTTTGAAATCCTTGGGCAGGCGCACATTGCGTAAAGCGGGGACAAGTTAAGGCACCCCAAAGAACTAGAAGTAACACCAGGTTTGATCGAGATAGTTGGACGAACCGGCGTAAGCTACCGAGCCTGATACTGTGCGGCTAACTCGGCCTCCCTGCGCGCTCGGGCCCGGTCCACCACTTCCTGAGCGTTATCAGCACCACCTGCCGGGTTGTTGTCGCGGGGTGCTCCACGTCGTTCATTACTTGACACCGCCGGTTCATCCATATGCCTGCTATAGCTCCGGCTTGGACGAGGGGTCGAGTGGATCCGGTCGCGGCTGTACGAGTATGCTTCCTGTTGGACCAAAGCTGTCCTCAGAAGCTCCTTGACCCGTCGCGTCTCGACTGCCTGCGGCGAGTCACCTTCAATTGGAATGGCCTCCAGCCGTGCAGCAGCGGCAACGAGATTTTCCATCGGGTTGGAGTAGTGACCCGGAGGTGTCGAAACAGCCTGAGGTATGACAGTGTTTTGACGAGGCAGATCCATCCGACGGGGCTGAACCGGCGCGCCGGTCGCAGGAGCTTCCATCCGGTTTACCTCCAGCGAATTACTGGTTCCTGCTCCTGGGGTGTTGAAAAGGTCTCTGGCCTCGAAAACCGAAGGCAAACGGGATCGGTACTTCCTCTTCATGACTTCATGCGACGCGTTCTGGTCCAACATGAGCCTGTAGGCTTGTGCGTCTAGAGCGGCTCGCTCTGCGGTCATCCTGGCATCCTCAGCTGCCAGGTCCGCCTTGGCATGGGTGATCTGTTCCTTCACCTTTGCTATCTCCGCGCTATGAGCGTCCTGATTCGTCGGGTTAGCTTCTGCCATGAGCACATCCAATGCATCAAATAGATTTGATAGAACTTGAGCCGGCGGGCGTACAGAGCCTCCTGCCCCGGCAGCCGTCACTGCTACTGAACCGGAGGTCATTGGCGCAGCGGTCGAAGAATGAAGCACTGCTTGTGTGCCGGCCATGAATATTCCAACTCGGTTGGGTAGATCAGAGGGGTCCGGAATACTATCGCCATCGGAACAGCCCCCAATCCGGCTATCTTGTAGCTAATACAGAGATTCGGTTTCTCCGGTTGATGACTCGTCGCTGGAACAAACGACGGTCTCGCCGCGAGATTCCGATCCGTCCTCATAACTTCCTCCATGGATGACCCCCATGAAGGCACGCTTCATGGCTGGTTTAACCCGGGCGGATCGCGTGCGCTGAGCCGTTTCGATGAGGTCGGTGCAGATGTCCGGCTCAGGGCCCGGTTCACCGATCTTGCCGATGAAAATGTGTATGACACCAAAGGGGACCCGGTACCCGTACTCAACTGAGCCGGCCTCAGGGCCCCAGCCTGCATAATCGATGTAGAGCTTGCCGCGACGACTCTTAGTCATCCGGCCCAGAGCATAGCCCTCGAGTCCTTCGAAGCGGCCCTCCAAGAACTTGAAACCATCGTGCAATAGCCCCACGGTGGGCGCCAACTGTCGTGGTTTTGTCACGGCAGATGTCCTCGTGAAAGGACTTAGTCGTGGAGCCATCGCAACGGGTTAGCTTGAAGGGGTTAAAGCGGACACAGGGACGCAAGAGAGTTTATACTAGTTCGGCCCCTTCGGTGAAGGTAAAAGCCTACGTCTAGTTGTGATGGAATTGATGGGGTTTCGATGACTAGGGAGCAAATAAGCTTCGTCTAAGTCTCGAGTTGTTGTCTGTTGTCCCTGAACCGCCGCCGAGTCGTCCCCTTATATACACGGGTGATGCCCGTCGGTTCACAGAGTCCCAATACCGGCTCATAGATGTGTCCGGTTTGGTCTCTACTTATTCCTAACTTACAATACAAGTTACATACCAATGCCGGTTTACGGCTACAGGCCTTGAACCGACTATGGGCCTTGGGCCCTCATCTGCCTTCTTGGGCTTTAACATAATTAACTACTGATGAAGTTAACCCGGCTCAGATAGGCCGGTTTACGCCCAGTAGTGATATCCCCAATAGTAGTGATTGTGAAAGTGGCAACGGAAAAGTAAATAAACGAATATCAATATATGAAAAGCTCGCAGGCAATGGATCAGTGATGGATAATTATGTCGGCTGCGATTCCTCATGCAACAGTTATAACATAGGGTGACACAGAACTAGCTCCAGTTCACCAATGTAATGTAGGCATGTATTCCGAATACAGTCATACGTGCTTATGGAAAAGAACTTGCATGACATCTTTTGTCCTACCCTCCCGTGGCAGCGGGGTCCTATTGGAAACTAAGGGATATTGAGGCCTCCTTTTAATAGAGTACCGGACCAAAGCATTGCCACTTAGTGAATACATGAACTCCTCAAACTACGGTCATCACCGGTAAGTATCCCAATTATTGTCACTTCGGGGTGAAAGTGCTAGTTATCGACTAGAGGGGGTGAATAGGCAATTTTTATGAAAGTCTTCAAAACATGGAAGTTTCAAAGACAAACGATAGAAATGAACCTATTAACATGCAGCGGAAGGTAGACTACACTAGGCAAGCCATAGTCAAGTATTTAATGAAGTGAAAGCACGAAGACTATTAGCAGCTAGGCAGTATGGATCAGGATGGAAGAAGTATGAAGCCAATCAGAACAAGTGGTCACATAGTGAAGTCAAACAGATAATGCAAGCAGGCAATGACTTCACAAAGACAAACTGTAAGTAAAGAGAAGGAAGAGATAGAACCAGTTGCTTGGTGAAGACAAAGGATTTGTTGGACCAGTTCCAGTTGCTGTGACAACTGTACGTCTGGTTAGGGAGGCTGAGATTCAACTCAGAATACCGCGTCTTCACCTTGTTCCCCTTGAGCTAAGGACACTTAGTCCCCACCCAATCACTGTGGTAAGCCTTCAAGGTATACTTCCAAACCTTCACAGACTTTGTTCACCGGCAATCCACAATGACTCTTGGATGCTCAGAACGCGACGCCTAACCGGCTGGAGGATTCACAGTCCTCAAGTGTAACAAGTCTTCAGATCACGCGGACAAAAAGACTTTAGTGATGCCAAACACTCTTTGGGCTCTGGGTGTTTTGGGCTTTGTCCTTGCAAGGATCTCTCTCTCAAATGCTTCAGAGGTGGGTTGCTCTCAAACGACAGAAGCCGTGCACTAACTCTAAGCAGCCACCAATTTATGATGTAGGGGGTGGGCTATTTATAGCCACTAGGCAACCCGACCTGATTTGTCCAAAATGACCCTGGGTCACTAAGGAACTGACACGTGTTCCAACGGTCAGATTTCAAACACACGCGACAGCTTGACTTGGGCTACAAGTAAAGCTGACTCATCCAACTCTGGATAAGATTTGCTCTCATTGTCTTCGCTTGAAGACATAGGATTTGGTTGAGCATCACTTTAGTCACTCTGACTTTGTTCACTTGGACCCCACTTAACAGTACGGTGGTTCCTATGACTCAACAAAGAAGAAAATGAAACCGCGAAACAACTATGTCTTCGCGCTCCAAAGACTTCATGCGATGTCTTCTCATGTCATAGTCTTCAATGTGAATATCTTCACATACCACCATTATCTTCAATGTCTTCACACATTTTAGGGGTCATCTCCGGTAGGTAAACCGAATCAATGAGGGACTACTACCTGTGTTATCCTGCAATTCTCACAAACACATTAGTCCCTCAATCAGGTTTGTCGTCAATACTCCAAAACCAACTAGGGGTGGCACTAGATGCACTTACAATCTCCCCCTTTTTGGTGATTGATGACAAACTGGTTGAAGTTTTCAACGGGGATAAAACTGTGTGAGATTGTAAAGGATTAAGATATTGTCTTCGTAAGTGGCAAAAGGCTCCCCCTGAAGATGTGCATATAAAGGTTTTTCTTTGGAATGCAAATGCACATGGCAGGTTGTACTTGTGGAGATCCTCTTCAACTTATGAAGAGAATTCATCATGCATGAAAAGATATAACAAGGATAATGACATGCATAATGAAAAATGGACGTCTGCAAAATGACTTCATGCGGGATTTATCATTGCACATGCGGAATTTATCATCGCATCACAGAATAGCAGAAAAAGTAGCAGACGACCATTAAGTTTAAGTGTTACAACTCAAAGAACCAAATTTATCAAAAGCGGAAGTTGTAAGCACTTGGCAAAATTATAGCAACCACCCATATGGACCCGCTTGAAGACTATCAACTCATATGTTTCTCCCCCTTTTGTCAGTAAGGACCAAAAAGGTTTGAAGACATAGAGCCTCTACTCGTTCCCATGAGGAGTAGGTGAAGTAGCAGGGTCGTCGTTAAGGTTTGGTGGTGCAGAAGAACTTGGTGCAGTGTCGATATGCGCCGAAGTTGGAGGTGGTGAAATAGCATCATCTTGGTCATCAATGACTCTGGCATTAACAGTTGCAGCTGAGGAGGAATAGTCAGAGTCTTCAAGTGAGGGAGTCCGACGCAAGACATCATTCCTTGGAGGAGTTGAGTCAAACTTGAATCTTTCGGTGAAGTCATCGTCTTGAAGATCAGCTTCAGCACTGAGCAATGTCAGACTCTTCCTCGACCTCCGACAGGTTTCATGAGTGACAAAGGCATTCTTGATGGCAAGGTTGCGAATGTTCGGCGTTCTGGGAACGGGGGTCCCCAGACTTGCCTGCCTGCGGCCTGCGCGTGGCTCAAAGGGGGGCCCAGCACGGCCCATCTTCACCAACACAAACCCAAGACCCTCGCGAGGGGCCAAGCCCCGCGGGGTGGATGATGTGGAGCTTCCTCAGGCACGGCCTCGTCAGGCTGGCTCACGAGGAGGCAGAGAGATCAAGGCGGGGTACCTCACGAGGTGCCCATGACGACCAAGGGCGCCAGGCGGGTGCCAGCCCGCGCAGCGTCCTCCTTTCCTCTTTGGTGCAAAGGGGGAAAGCGCAGCCACGGAGTACCGAGGCATCAGGCAAAGGTTGCCATTTCGGTGCAACGAGACCAAGACCAGGAGGACTACGAGACGGAGGTCACCGTGGAGCCCAAGACGGCGTCATCACCAGAGCTTTGCGCAGACGAAGACTACTTTTGTCAGGATAGCTGATACTTGCTGTCCCCCTTCAAATTAGCCCGCCATTGTTGGCTTCCTTCCCGCTTGATATTTGGGAAGAGGACCAGGGCCTCTATAAATAGGACCAGCCACCCACAAAGCAAGGAGATCAATCGGTCGGTTGGTTGGAAGCAAGGGTTAGAAGGAAGAGGCTCGTTAGAGAGGCTCTCGATCAGAAAGAGAGAGAGAGAAAGGTGACTGAACTCCTCCCAGCAGTTCATTGCCCTAGCCAAGAACGGACCCTCGCGAGGCTGTTCTTCCTTGTATTGTTCATCATCATCAGCCCAAGAGGCAATCCACCACACCACACACTAGAGTAGGGTATTACACCACAACGGTGGCCCGAACCAGTATAAACCCTGTGTCTCTTGTGTTGTTCTTTCTGTAGTTTAGATCCTAGCATGGCGGAGGGGTGCAGGTAGGTAGGAGGCAAAATCTCCGCATGCACCCTAGTGTTCGAACCTCAAGGGTCTGCCGGAACCTGAAATCCGACATTTGGCGCGCCAGGTAGGGGTGCGCCGGAATTCGTCTTCCACCGCCCCGTTCTCCTCCGACCATCACGCCCATGCCTGACGCTCGTCGGGCCCGCGCGGAGCGCCGGGCCGCCCTTGCTTCCTACGTCGCCCAGACGGCCCCTGTCGGCGGGCGTCCTCGCCTTTCCCCATCACCTGCCATCAACGCCGCCACCGGCCCGGCGGGGGACGAGCAGCAAGCATCGTCCCAGCATCCGTCTGTGCGGCAAGACGGCCGCACCGCAACTCCCTCATTCACCCCAGCTGGATCTTCGTCCCGCGCGCTCTGCGCGCCCATGGAGGCTCAAGCTACGCTCATCGCGGCAAACGAGCTCCTGCGCTACCGTCCCGTCGACGACGTCTACGAAGAATGGCTCGACCGCGTCGCCGAGCTCGTCCGCGCCGTCCGTTCTGCTGCACCGCACCCTGCCCCGCGCGGGCGACGAGGCTCCGGCGGCGCCCCGGCCGCCTCCTCCTCAAGAAGACGCCATGGCTCCAAGGTGCGTGGCCCCTGGGCGGAACCCGCTCTGTCAGGTGCCAGCGCGGCAAGAACAGAGCTGCCAAGAAGTCCCTCGCCCGCAAGAAGCCACCCGGGCGCTCCCTGCTCTAGCACGTCGCGACCATGCTCCTGCTCCCGCGCGTCAAGACCCCGCGCTGCTCTCAGCTGCAGCGCGTGGGGACATGCAAGACCAAGCTCTCCGTCACCCAAGGCCTCCCGTGGCCACAGCAGGCTGCCACGCCTTCACCACCGAACTACGCAGCGTCGCGTGGCCCGGCAAGTTCAAGCCAGACCTGCCTCCTCGCTACGACGGCACGCCCGACCCTGCGGAGTTCCTCCAGCTCTACGAGCTGGGCATCAAAGCTGCCAACAGAGACGAGAAGGTCATGGCGAACTGGTTTCCCATGGCGCTCAAGGACGGGGCCCGCACCTGGCTCCTGAACCTGGCTCCAGGCACAATCTCCTCCTGGGAAGAGATGCGCACCCGCTTCATCACCAACTTCCAAGGCACTCGCGACCGGCCACCCGCCGTGAGCGACATGCGCCGCATCAAGCAACAACCCGGGGAGACCCTGCAGAAGTACATCCAGCGCTTCAACAACGCATGCCTCAAGATTCCCAAGGTGACTGAGGAGGTCATCATCTCAGCCTTCTCCGACGGCGTGCGTGACGTCAAGATGAAGGAGGAGTTGGCGATGCATGAAGACCTGTGCACTTCCTTGGAGCTGTTCAACTTGGCAAACAAGTGCGCCAGGGCTGAGGAAGGGCGTCTCTCCCTCCTCGAGCTGCCTGCCGCAGACCCAGAAGAGAAGAAGCCCAAGGCCAAGGACGTGAAGCGCAAGGGAGCCACCGTGCTCGCGGCAGAACCAGACACCAAGCGGGGCAGAGATCAGCCCGAACCTCCCAAGGGCAGCCGGTACTGTGTGTACCATGACCTCCATACCCACAACACCAACGAATGTCAACAACTCCCAGACGTGCGTGAAGGAAGGATCGGCCGTCGCCTTGACCACGGTGACCGGGGCTACGGCCGAGGAGGAGGAAGGAACGCAGGACGCTGGGAAGACCGTGGCCCGCGCCAAGGGTGGCGCGATCAACCTTGCGAGGATCGCTGGCAAGACCCGCCTCGCGAGGGAGGCTGGAGGGATCAGCCTCGCGAGGATCGCCCGCAAGGCAACACAGGCCTCCCACCGCTGCCGCCGCAGCCAAGGAGAGACGAGGACCGCCACTAGGACGAGGAGACTGGGGGCTTCCAGGAGCCGCGCGCGATCGCCTGCATCCTGGGCGGGGCTCAAGCCCCAGCCTCTCAACGCATCTTCAAGCAGTTCGCCCGCGAAGTGGACGCAGTCCTCCCCAGGCTCGAGGCCACGCGCCCTCTCAAGTGGTCGGCGTGCGCCATCACGTTCAGCTCAGCAGATCAGCTCAAGTGTGCGGCTACAGCCGGAGTCCTCCCGATGCTTTGTTCCCCAATTATCAACAACATGGTGGTCACCAAGACCCTCATCGATGGCAGGGCAGGGCTCAACGTCCTGTCTGTGGAGACATTCAACAACCTCCAAGTGCCCTACAGCCAGCTTCAGCCAACCAAGCCTTTCTCCGGTATCACCGATGGCTCCACGGTCCCGATCAGGTAGGTCCGTCTCCCTGTCACCTTCGGGGCACGCGACAACTACCGCACCGAGCTCATCGACTTCGATGTTGCTCACATTCGCCTGCCGTACAACGCCATCCTTGGGTACCCAGCGCTGGCCAAGTTCATGGCCGTAGCTCACCACGGCTACAACGTCCTCAAGATGCTAGGAAGCGGCGGAGTCATCACGGTGCCCTGTGAAGAGAAGGACGCGGTGTGTTCCCTGGAACGAGTCTTTCAGGCCGCCTCATTGGAAGACCCGGATCAAGGAAGCAGGGGGCTTCCCGAGACCACCCCCAAGAAGAAGAAGACATCGTCCGGCCCGGCCCCTCAGGAGGCAGGCCCCTCTGGGCCCGTGCCTGACCAGGGGGAACCTCCTTCCATCGCATAGGAAAGCGCGCCCGACGCCCTCCTCAGGCAGGGCTTGGGGGCTCTCCCCTGGAGGGCCACTGACCTAGCTAGGGTCACGAGGGAGGCGCTTGGGCGCCACATGGAGGCGTGTTTCGAAGCACGTTTCCCTCAAGAAGGAGCAAGGCAGGGAGATCCAGACCCTCAGGAGTTCGTCAGCAAGGCCATTCGGGAGCTACAAGAGTCAAGAGTCATGAAAGGCGGCCACCGCCTACCAGCACTGGCTCCCCATCCAGGCGAGGATGGTGGGCTGCGTGTCTGCGTCGACGTACCAGGGCTCAACCGAGTCACCTCCCTGGAGCACCTCTGGCCCTCGCGAGTGGGGCGCTGCGGAGGTCCACCCCACAGCTACGTTCGCATGCCTTACGGATTGCCGAGCGCGGCTGACACATACTAGCACCTCATGAGGGGCACCACGGAGGCACAAGAGGCCAGGCGCTCTGCAACCCTGGCGGAGATGGAGATGGTCCGCGAGGAGCCACCAGCACCTCCGGAGCCTCCCGAGGCCCCAGGGCCTGGGGGCTCATGAGGATCGGCTTCCGCAGCCCACCGAGTCTGCTACACCAACACCCCTTCGTCTTTAGCGTCATCAGGTGACATCTTTCAAGTTTCACTTCCAGCTGGGAGCGCCCCCAGGGCTGCATTATTCCCAGGCCGCGTGGGTCCGTCCCTGCGACGTGTATCCCTTTTTATTTCGCGTTGTTAGCTTACCTTGTTGGGGGTGCCCCTCGGGCTGCATGAACCCCCCCCCCCAAGTCACTCGGGCCTGACCCAGTGATGTCCGCATTCCCAGCATCTATTTGAACGAATCCACTCCTTCGCGGCTAATGTGTTCTACCTAGTTGCGTGCTCAACTGACGCCAACTAACGGAGCTGCTCCCAAACGGCGCGACGCTTAAGCATGGGTCCGTCCCTGCAACGCGGACACACCTGGATGGCTGAGCTCTGGCCGCGGCAGCCCCGCATAGCGTCACCTCGTCAAGCCTTCAGTACCTCACTGCCCCTCGGAAGCAACCAATGGCTGACTGTCAATTGTCATGGCAACCCCTTGTTTTTCTATGATGGACCTGCAGGACCTCCTGAAGGAGCTGCGTCAGGCGAGGCTCTTGCGGTGTCTCCTTCGCTCTCGTCCGCGCGAACCGCTTGCATGTTAAAGGGGGGTGCCTGAGCATCGCGACTCAGGGCTCCTACTGGCTCTCCAGCCCTCACCCTCTGGCCTTGACCACGGCATCGCGACCTGGCATACTAGCGACGGCTGAGACTCGCTCGAGGGCCAGGACCCGAGGACGTAGAGAAGAAAGGGGAGCAAAGGCGAGAGGGGAGAGACACACGAGGACCTCGCCAAGCAACCTCGCGCCTGCCGATGCACGGACCCGGCGACACACCAGGGAGCGGCCCTTGATCCCCGAGATAAGTCATCACCCGGAAGCGCCAGCTACCGTGGCACCATCCCCGCACCTAATCCTATCCCTTGTTAGCGACGCCGCTCTCCTTTCTCACCAAACGACGGCTGCTTGGGCGCCAAAGGGGACCTCCTGAGCATCGCGGCCCAGGGGCTCTTACCGACTCCGGGTCTCTCACCTCCTGGCCTTGACCACGGCATCGCGACCTGGCATACCAGCGACGGCTGAAGCCGCCTTGGGACTGGGACCTGTCAGCGCAGAGCACCAAGCCCTCGTGAGGTTTAAAGGGAGGACCGAGCTAAGACGGGATGAGCAACTCGCGCAATTCTATGACAAGGGTTATATTAACAAAACAGGATCGCAGGCACCTTACAAGCCCCCACGGGGCGCGTTTTTGGTTCCTCGCAGGGAACAGATCCAAAAGAGACGCAAACTACGCGCATCCCTACAAAATACACCATCATCAACAGTGGGCCATCAAGCATCAACGCCAACCCCATCCAGATCAGAGTCGGCGGCGGCCTGACGAGCCCGCCCTGCTCCAGGAGCGGCGCCGGCTCGGGGGCTCGTAGCTGTTGTCGCTCGTCTCCGGAGTCGTGAAGGGCTCGTCGGAGTCACTGGAACCTCCGGCATCTCCACCGCCTGAGGAGCCGCCAAGGGAGCGGTTGGCGAGCCCGGTCCTCGTCGCAGCAGGGTCCCGGCTGCCTTCCCTCGGGCAGCACTCCAGCCGGCGCCCGCTCGCATCGAAGACCTTGAAGAGCATCACCGAAGCACCGTCGTAGTCCAAGTGGATCGCGAAGACGCCCCTTGTCCTACAAACCCGGGCGATCTCTCTCCAGCCCCGGGTCATGTAGACCTCGCCCGGGGCGACGACCGCGACCTCTGCCTCGGTCGCGAGGGTGCTGCAGCCAGAGCTCCAGGGGCTCCCCCTGCGGGATGATGGAGGCGAAGAAGGGAGGAAGGCGGATCCAAGACTGAAGAGGAATGGCGACGTGGAGCACGAAATCTTGGGAGGAGCCCTCGGTGTGGACCCCAGGGGGGACGACCCACACCTTCGTGACCCGTCGGCAGCGCCGCCCGTGGCGGTCAGCATCAGCTCCTTCGGGGCCCTCGACGTGGGCGTACAATGGAAGCGGGAACCCCGGCGGCGCCCACTCGCCCCAAGGCCTCGACACCACCTGAAGGGCCCCCTCGTCCGGGCCACGGGGGATGAGCCGTTTCTTCGGCGGGAGTGGATCTGGTCCCTCTCGGGGAGCCTTTCCCTTCTCTGCCGTTGAGAACCGGCGGATCGGAGCCATTGCGGCAAGACGAAGCAAGGATGGGGAAGAAGGAGAAGCAAGGAGGGATGGACTGGAAGGGCGCGCGCCATTCCGTACTTATAGCCGGCGAAGGCCAACCGCCGACCTCCACGATCGCAAGAAATCATGACCTATTTTGCGTGCAGGGACTTGTCCAATCCATGCAGTTGCCGAGGTGCCATGGGGAAGTGGAGGCGCCCACGTCCAGTCAACCGCCATGCGGCGCCCAAGGCCGCAGGCTGTTAGGGCCCGCGGCGCTTTGCTCTTGCCCTTCCGCCTCCCTGCACGGCCAAGTCCGGGCGCGCCTTGGGCCCGGGGGCTACTGTCGGCGTTCTGGGAACGGGGGTCCCCAGACATGCCTGCCTGCGGCCTGCGGCGTGGCTCAAAGGGGGGCCCAGCACAGCCCATCTTCACCAACACAAACCCAAGACCCTCGCGAGGGGCCAAGCCTCACGGGGCGGACGACGCGGAGCTTCCTCAGGCACGGCCACGTCAGGCTGGCTCACGAGGAGGCAGAGAGATCAAGGCGGGGTACCTCACGAGGTGCCCATGACGCAAGCCATGACGACCAAGGGCGCCAGGCGGGAGCCAGCCCGCGCAGCGTCCTCCTTTCCTCTTTGGTGCAAAGGGGGCAAGCGCATCCGCGGAGTACCGAGGCATCAGGCAAAGGTTGCCATTTCGGTGCAACGAGACCAAGACCAGGAGGACTACAAGACAGAGGTCACCGTGGAGCCCAAGACGGCGTCATCACCAGAGCTTTGCGCAGACGAAGACTACTTTTGTCAGGATAGCTGATACTTGCTGTCCCCCTTCAAATTAGCCCGCCATTGTTGGCTCCCTTCCCGCTCGATATTTGGGAAGAGGACCAGGGCCTCTATAAATAGGACCAGCCACCCACAAAGCAAGGGGGTCGATCGGTCGGTTGGTTGGAAGCAAGGGTTAGAAGGAAGAGGCTCGTTAGAGAGGCTCGATCAGAAAGAGAGAGAGAGAGAGAGAGAGGTGACTGAACTCCTCCCAGCAGTTCATCGCCCCAGCCAAGAACGGACCCTCGCGAGGCTGTTCTTCCTTGTATTGTTCATCATCATCAGCCCAAGAGGCAATCCACCACACCACACACTGGAGTAGGGTATTACACCACAACGGTGGCCCGAACTAGTATAAACCCTGTGTCTCTTGTGTTGTTCTTTCTGTAGTTTAGATCCTAGCATGGCGGAGGGGTGCAGGTAGGTAGGAGGCGAAATCTCCGCACGCACCCCAGTGTTTGAACCTCAAGGGTCTGCCGGAACCCGAAATCCGGCAGAATGCGATTGATATCCACCAAGAGGCTTTGCATTTGATGCTTGAGCCAGTCATGATGCTTATCCTGTTTTTGATGCAAGGCGACGAGAAGCTCTCGGTCATTGAGAACACGAGATCGCTTCCTAGGCCTTTGAGCAATAGCGCTTTCAGTGGCTTCAGTATGGGCACGGTGAGGTGCATGTGTATTGCCAACCAAAGGATAAACACGAGTGATGGCCTGAACTCTTTCAATGGGCTGGGTGAACCTTCGGTGATCAGCATTGTGAAGATAAATTGGCTCCTTGGAAGGCTCTGGGTATATGGCTTCAACTGACATATCAACCTCTGGCAAAAATATCAGATGGTTGCGTGCAGAAGGCTGATAGTAGACAGCTGAATGAAGCTTGATAAGGCGCATAACCCATGGAGCGTAGAATTTCAGACCAAAGAGGTCAGAGCCAGATGTAGCCAATTGCCTGATAAAGAAGTCTTGAGCATTGAAGCTGATGCCATTGAAGATATAAAAGACCAATGTCTTCATCCCTCCTTCAAGCTTCGCTGCAGAAGAATGTCCCTTAATGGGCCATAGAGTTTGCCTTATGATATGATAGATTGTTTGGGCAGATACTCTAGGTATTCAACAAAGAGTTCTCTTGGGTATTCAACATCGTGTGGCAGAGGCTTCATCATGCTCAGCATCTGGCTCATGTCGGGCTCTGTCTTGTGAAAAATGCTCTCCAAGGCATTGCGGTGAAGCGGACAACCATGTTCGAAGAGTTCACCTGCAGTGGGCAGGCCTGTGAGCTCAATGATATCTGGAGCTTTGGCTTCGTGGCATGTATTGCCTGTCATCCACTCAAGGATCCAAGTCTTCGGATCCCTGTTGTAGCCGCGAATGTGGAGGGTAGCATAGAATTGTAGCAGAAGCTCTTCATTCCAATGCTCTTTATCAGTCACAAAGTTCAGGAGACCAGCATCACGGAAACAGTCAAGAGATTCTTCTAAGCAGGGCAGTCCAACAATAGCTTCACTGTCTAGATGCATATGGGGAAAGATGCGCCCTTGATCATAGAGAACACATGAATAGTAACTACGCTGCTGATAGCTCTAGAACCGATCATATGAAATTCCTGGCTTGGAGTAGGGGTTCTTCGCACTATCAAAGAAAGTGTTGTGTGCAATGAAGCCATTTGCATTGAAAGATCCTGGTGAAGTTGCAGTACTTGGAAACCTTGGCAGCCTTGGCTTCGGCTTCTGGACCTGAGGCCTGTGCTCTACATGATAGTCAAATTGCGGACCGACAGCAGGTGGAGGAACCAGAATGGGCCATCTGACAGTAACCAACTGACCACGATCAAATGCTTGCTCGATGGTGTGTGTGTCCTTGGAGGCAGTACAGGAGCAGTGGCAGTGGCAGTGGCATTAACTTCAGGCTGTAGATTTGCATCAGGTGCAGCATTGGCTTCAGGTGCATTCACTTCTGGCACCACATTAGCTTCAGGTGCCACATTAGCTTCGGCCATGACAATGTTATTGGCTTCAGTTGAGTTGTTTGTGGCCGCCTCAGTATTGCCAGCCTCCACTTGAGTAGTTGGAGGGTTGGACACATTCTCCTCGAGAACAACTTCAGGGTTGGATGGGCGTGTAGCAACACGTTCTTCTTCTTCTCTTGGTTCTTCTTGTTCATCGGCTGATGCAGCCGGAATGTCTTCAGCAGCATTGGCTTCAGACTCTGAGATGTTCGCAGTCGGAGAGGCTTCAAGAAACACTTGTCGTGAGATCGAGTGGTGGTGCTCTTCTCCTTCTGGAACACTCGAAAGAGTGACTTGTGTCCTTGGTCCTTTGCGAAGCCTGCGAAATGCTGGCGACGCTTGTGGAGATGGAGTTTTCTGGGCCACAAAGTCTTCATCATCAAGCACCAGAGTGGTGACTTGAATTGGGGGAGTACGTGGTGATTCTTCTTGATGGGGGGAGACTTGAGGGTGATCAGCCCAGGAATCATCCCGAGAGATTGGCGTCAAAGGAGGACCAATGCTGATGAGCTCGTTGTTCTTGAGAACAGGCGATGATACCATGTTGTGCTTGATCTGAGGAAGGACTTCATCATCTTCTACATTGTCTTGGGGACCAATGTCTTCAGCTGCGGTGGGGTCGACAGTTGGATCTTCTTCAGCTTCAGGAGCCTCTGTGGTAGCAGGCTATT
The DNA here is from genome assembly GCA_034509565.1 of Triticum monococcum. Taxonomy (NCBI): domain Eukaryota; kingdom Viridiplantae; phylum Streptophyta; class Magnoliopsida; order Poales; family Poaceae; genus Triticum; species Triticum monococcum. Next base: position 150,218,931 of record CM067843.1, on the reverse strand, counting down.
GAACAATTAACTGACGCTCTTGGTGTTCGGATGCAGGACGAGCAACAGAGATTGGCTCGATGACAAGGGGCTCTATGGTAGCAGTCTGATCTTTCTTTTTTGTTTTCCTCTTCTTGGCCTGAGGAGCATCATCAGTGGCATTCTTGCTCTTGCGTTTTCTGGCTTCAGCCTCAGCCGCCCTTGTCTTCTTCAGTTCTGAAGCAGCTGTAGGGACCTTAGGCTTCGAGCCTGTCATGCTGGCAGGGAAGACAATGCTTGGCGCTTCCTGCCTTGATGCTTCAGCTTGGGCCACAATAGGCTTCTTCTTCTTCTTCTTGGCAGCCATTCTGGGGTCTATGCCAGGGCGCCCCAGTGCCTTACGCTTCTCAGCCTCATTGTGTGCTTGCACACTTTTCTTAGCAAAATATTTCATTCTCTCTCTTGAACCTTTGGCTTCCTGGCATTTCTGGTGAAACTGCTCCTTGAGCTCATGCAGCATCTGCTTGAAGGTTTGAACATCCGCCACGCTGAGATTTGCCATGTTTCTCTTGAGCTGAGTTTTCTCATGATCAATCTTGTTCTTTAGTTCAACTATCTTCTGAGCCAAAGCCAACTCAGTAGTAATGGCACTGTGGAAAGAGACATTGATGCCAATTGGAAGCTTAAGGTCATCGAGGTTGATGCCGGGGTTCTCAAACCATTCATCAATGAAGTTGTTCAAGATATCCACGTCAAAAAGGGTAGATCATTGAAGATCTCCGCCTCTTCCTTGCTCTTTATGAGCATCTCAAGAGCATCATCACCAAGATCATCGTCGCTGGACAAACCAATGGTGGCTTCTTCATTTCGCAAGATATCAGCTGGGGTCAGTTCTTGTCTGGAGTGCTGGATGGGCTTCATCTGCTTTGAAGACTTTTCGGTCTCCTTGGAGATGCGAGAAACATCTTCAGACTGCACACTTGCTTCAGGTGGTGCAGTGGCCAGTGGCTTCAGATGCGAAGCTTTGGGTGCAACCAAGGGCTTTGAAGCCTTTGGTTTCTTCTGCTTCTATGGCTTGGGAGGAGCAGGCGCTTCATCAGAATCAGCGTCATCTGCAGAGTGCTCCATGGCTGCCCCCTGAACAGCAATGTGTGTGATGAGACCTTCGAGGTTGTAGAAGGGCCCGATAATATTGGGTTAAACATCACGGGTGCCATCATCCCGAGGAGCAGATGGACCTGGGTTGAAGTCTAATCGAAGCGATTTCTTGTTCTCTTTGGCAGATGCTTTGGCAAACTGAAGGTTGCGCTTGAACAAATTGTCGTCGTGACACCATAGCAGTGATGATGGGTCAGCATTTGCAGGCTATGGTCCACGAACCATACAAGGGTAGAAACCCTGAGCAATAGATTCAGGTATGTTCTTGGGTTAAAGATTTCGAAAGAGAATATCACCCAAGGACACTTGATGGCATTCTTCTCAGCATACTCCTTGGTCACGAACTTGTATTTGAACCATTGCTCGACCCAATATCTTCGAATCCATTGGATTCGTGTTTTGCGCTGATTGTAATCCTCTTCAGGATCAGTCTTGTACAACTCATAGAGATCTTTGGGCAAATCCTTTGATGTATCCCCACGGCGCTTCCTGCCTCCCTTCCTTGCTGACTTATCTGCGGCCATGTAGTTCATACTGAATGGCTTCAACACTATCAAAGGCTTCCGTCTGCTGGTCAGACAGGAACTAGCTTCGGGAGGATTGGTGTGATGCTGTAAGAATTCTGCAAATGAATGCAGACTATGAGAACCAAGGGATTCTCCCACGGACATGTACCTGTGACAGCATTAGAGATGCGTGGGAAGGGGAAGAGGTCATATGCATTCTCAGAAGATTTTGAAGATAAATCAGTTTAGAAGACATTGACCTCATAGCGTGAAGAAATTCACTTATATGTTGAGAGTTGGTTCCAGATTTATACGAATCCAAGAATTGGTACAAGTGAGGAATCTGACTACGTGTGAAGCATAAGTGAATATACTAGGCATATTATGAGATGCAGAACATGATAGATCCAAATTTGTGGAGGCAGGAACTACTTTTGGTAAGGAAATATGAACCCATCGGATCAAAAAGACAGTAAAAAGAGAGTTTTAATTTGCCACACGATGGACTGCTAGACAGAGTAGAAGATGAGGCCGAGCAGTTTGATCTTCCATGCCCTAACTTGGCGACGGAGGACACATATGGCGGCGGCAGAGAAGACGATGTCCGCGGCCGGCGTGAGGATGCCGTCGGCGAGGTCACGACAGCTAAGCGCTTCGTCGCCGGCGTCGTCGAGAGCTAGCGGTGGCGCTAGGGTTTGTCTGAGGTGGAGAGGTGGAAGAAAGATTTTGACCGTGATGTGATGTGCATTTATAGGGAGAGGGACAACACAGCGCAATTACGCAGGTGCCTCTGGCGGTTCACATCTGAGGGACACGTGGCGAACATGCAACACACTGGAAGTTGTTCCATGTTCCCACACATGCCTGGACTGTCGGGTGGTCGTTCCGGCTTCTCCGGTTTTCAGGCAATAAGGATTGAGCATTTAAAACAGATTTAATGTTTGTCTCTGTATCTTCTGCTGACAAGGACGCAGAAAAGACATTCGGCGGTTTCAATAGAATGCATATGATTTGGATATATAGATTTGAGAAGGAAGCATGGAGAGGTTAGGGTACGATCACATTCACTTAGTTCAAAAGGTTCAAACAAGAAGACATAGCTATAAGTGAATGTTGTAGAGGACAGAACACTAACATATGTATATATCAGAATAAGACCAAATCAACATTGTGAAGATAAACATGAAGTCATGTCAATATTGAAGACAAACCAAATGTGAAGACTTTGCAAATGTAACGCCAACAGAAAACACTCCAAACAAAAGTTTGGTGGTGGCGTTACCCACCGTATAGGAAGTATTAGACCCAGACACGACACACAATTATCGTGGCGCTCCGAAGTCAAATTCCGCGTTAATGTATTCACACTTAGAGTGTAAGTCTTCATTAATTGAAGATATACGTTACTTCGTGTGTTGTACATCTAAGTCATCAACATGCATAAGTGTTAGGATGTGTGCCTAATCACAGGACATTTGAGGATTCCAAGATATTTAGCTCACACCGCAACTTGCAAAACCTTTTCTCATCCAAGGGCTTTGTGAAGATATCTGCCAGTTGCTCTTTAGTGTTGACGTGAATGATATCAATATCTTCCTTCATGACATGATCTCTGAGAAAGTGATGACAAATTTCAATGTGCTTTGTCTTCGAGTGCTGAACTGGGTTGTTGGCAATCATGATGGCGCTTTTATTGTCGCAGTAGAGTGGTACTTGCTTCAGATGGATGTCATAGTCTTTGAGTGTTTGCTTCATTCATAGAAGCTGAGCGCAGCAAGATCCAGCAGCAATGTATTCAGATTCAGCAGTGGAGAGAGATACACATTTCTGCTTCTTTGAAGACCAACAAACAAGTGATCGTCCCAGAAAGTGACATGTGCCTGATGTAGACTTGCGATCCACCTTGTCACCAGCATAATCAGCATCCGAGAATCCAACTAGATCAAACTCTGAGCCCTTTGGATACCATAATCCTAATGTTGGGGTGCAGACCAAATATCGAAGAATTCGCTTCACAGCTAAGTGATGCGATTCCTTTGGTGCCGCTTGGAATCGGGCACACATGCAAACACTAAGCATTATATCTGGCCTAGATGCACATAAATAAAGTAAATAACCAATCATGGAGCGATATACCTTTTGATCAAACTCTTTACCATTGGCGTCAGGACCCAAATGACTTTTGGTTGGCATGGGCGTCGTGTATCCTTTGCAATCTTGCATTCCAAACTTCCTCAGGCAGTCTTTGAGATATTTTTCTTGAGATATGAAGATGCCGTTGCTTTGCTGACGTATTTGAAGACCAAGGAAGAACTTCAGCTCACCCATCATGGACATCTAATATTGCTCTTGCATCATGTGTCCAAACTCATCACTGTATTTTTGATTAGTGCAGCCGAAGATAATGTCATCCACATATATTTGGCACACAAACAATTCACCATCATATGTCTTCGTGAAGAGTGTGGGATCCAGGGAACCAGGTTTGAAGCCTTTGCTCTTCAGAGAATCTTTGAGTGTGTCATACCAAGCGCGAGGGGCTTGTTTGAGGCCATACAGTGCCTTTTTGAGCTTGTATACCATATCAGGATGTTTTTGATCTTCATAGCCAGGCGGTTGTGCAACATACACTTATTCTTCAATCTTGCCATTGAGAAAGGCACTCTTCACGTCCATTTGATACAGAAGGATGTTATGATGATTTGCGTAGGCTACCAGTATGCGAATGGCTTCAAGCCTAGCCACGGGAGCAAATGTTTCAGTCGAAGTCAATCCCTTCAACTTGAGTGTATCCTTGAGCAATGAGACGAGCCTTGTTTTTGACAACTTGACCATGCTCATCTTGCTTGTTGCGATATATCCATTTAGTGCCTATGATATTGTGTTTACGAGGATCAGGGCGCTTGACCAATTCCCACACATTGTTCAGCTCGAACTGTTGAAGCTCTTCTTGCATAGCTTGAATCCATTCAGGTTCCATGAAGGCTTCAACAACTTTCTTGGGTTCAGATATTGAGACAAATGCAAAGTGCCCATAGAATTTTGCTAGCTGTGTTGCTCTTGAACGAGTGAGTGGACCAGGTGCATTGATGCTAACAATTATCTTCTCAATATGTACTTCATTTGCAACACGAGGATGAACTAGACGAAGATTTTGCTCTTGCTGGTCACTGTCATCATTAGGAGGATTGTCTTCAGGCTGAGCTTTGTCTTCAGGTTGATTAGGTGTAGTAATGATAAGTTCCTCTTCAGCCTGAGCTTCAGACAGTATGATTTCTCCAGTTCCCATAAGCTTGATGGATTCACTGTGGAACTTCATCTAGCACATTTGGCAGGTGCTCTCTTTGCTAGCCATTAGTCTCATCAAACCACACATCCACAGTTTCAACCACTTTATAGTGAAAGAGGTTGAAGACTCTGTAGGAGTGTGAATCCTTTCCGTAACCAAGCATAAAACCTTCATGTGCTTTTAGTGCAAATTTTGAAGTGTGATGTGGATCCTTGATCCAGCACCTAGCACCAAATACTCTGAAGTAACTGAAATTTGGCTTCTTACCAGTAAGGAGTTCATAGGATGTCTTCTTCAGAAGCTTGTGAAGATAAACATGGTTGATGACATGGCATGCAGTATCAATAGCTTCAGGCCAGAACTTTTGGAGTCTTGTATTCATCAAGCATCGTCCGAGCCATCTCAATGAGTGTTCTGTTCTTGCACTCCACGATGCCATTTTGCTGAGGTGTGTACGGAGCTGAGAACTCATGAGTGATGCCCAATGTATCCAGGTAAAGGTCGAGGCCGGTGTTCTTGAACTCTGTGCCGTTGTCACTTCTGATATGCTTGATCTTGATGCCATAGTTGTTCATGGCACGGTTGGCGAAGCGTATGAAGACATCCTGCACTTCAGTCTTGTAGAGGATTATGTGCACCCATGTATATCTTGAATAATCATCAACGATGATGAAGCCATAGAGACAAGCAGTAGTAGTGAGAGTAGAGTAGTGAGTAGGGTGGAATAGGTCCATGTGTAGCAGTTCGAAGGGTTGAGTTGTTGTCATGATTGTCTTCGAGGGATGCTTGGCCCTTGTCATCTTTCCAGCTTCACAGGCACCACATAAGTGGTCCTTATTGAACTTGACGCCCTCGATGCCTATGACTTGCTTCTTCTTTGCGAGAGTATGCAAGTTCCTCATGCCAGCATGCCCTAGCCTCCGATGCCAGAGCCAGCACTCTGAAGATTTTGCAAGAAGACATAGGCAAGCTGTGGTCCTGCTGCGAAAGCTACCATGTACAAATCATCTTTCCGATACCCTTAAAAGACTAGAGACTTGTCAGATTCCATTAGAACAAGGCAACGATATTTTTCAAATATCACAATCATGTTCAAATCGCAAAGCATTGAGACATACATTAAGTTGAAGCCAAGGGATTCGATAAGCATCACTTTATCCATGTGTTGATCCTTTGATATTGCAACTCTACCTAGACCCAATACCTTGCTTTTACCTGTGTCAGCAAATGTGATGTGACTCTTGTCAGATGGACGTAAGGTTGAGTCCATGAGAAGACTCCGATCACTAGTCATATGATTAGTGCATCCGCTGTCCATAATCCATTCTGAAGCATGAGGTGTCATACCCTACAGTACAGTTAGGGGGTAGGCTTCACCAAGAGTATTGTGAAGCATAAACTTTTGACGCACAAGAAGATTATCAAAGATCAGATTAAGATTAGGACTGATAGGATGAATGGCAAGCGATTCACGAACAAAATACATAGTGAGACCATTTGGGCATTTTATCTTGCGCCCAACAAGATGTTTTAGGTCCCCAGCAATAGCATCTGACGCCTTTGATTTCTGGCTGGAGACCTTTCCCTGCAAAAGAATGTCAATTTTTCTTAGCCACCCACATCTTCAAGGGTGGCTTAGAAGCAATGAGTCTAAGTGCAACATCTGAGAACTTTGGCTTTGGAGCCCTAGCAAATAGCCTTGCAGGAGGCGAATAGTACTCATATAATAAGCAGAGTAGTTCTTAGTCTTATGGACATAGCGGTTTGATGATACGCGCTCATATTCATAAGTTTGAGTATGATTTTCCTGCAAAATATTGGCGTTAGGGTGACTCGGGTGAGTCATGTGTCTGTATGAAACCTTTGGACCATATGATGCCTTTGGTCTGGGGTTTGTCTTCTTCCCTTGTGGTGTCATGACGACATTCACAGGAAGATTCTCCAGACACCTTTTGGGCACCCAGATTTTCTTCATAGGTGGCCCATTCCTGCAGTTAGTACCAATATACCTGGCAAACACTTCACCATTCTGATTCTTAAACAGTTTATAGTTTGCATCAAAGGATTCATCAATGATAATAGGGTTAGCAGAAGTGAAGCCAGATAGGGTGGATGGGTCCACTAAAGGTTCCTTTGTAGCAACCCATGTGGTTTTGGGGTACTGCTCAGGCTTCCAGTAAGAACCATCAACATTCATTTTCCTCTCAAACCCAACACCCTCTATCCTAGGGTTTCGGTTCAGAATATGCTTTTTGAGGACATCACATAGTGTCTGATGCCCTTTGAGACTTTTGTACATCCGTGTCTCAAGCAATGTCTTCAACCTAGCATTTTCATCAACAATAGTAGTGGCATCCTCAGCAGAGGGGTTAGTTACCACATCAACAGTTGAAGATATTGCAACAGTAGCAACAGTAGAACATTCAGCAACAGAAGTAGCGTTATCACCCTCAAGGCATTTTAGACATGGTGGTTCAAAGCCTTCCTGAGAAGGATTGATCTGTTGAGCGCGAAGTGACTCGTCTTCTTTTTGAAGATCTTCATGAACTGCTCTCAATTTCTCAATTTCTTGCTTCCTTTGAAGATAATCATAGGAAAGTTTTTCATGAGTTGTTGAGAGCGTCTCATGACGACTTTCAAGTTCCTCATACTTAACATGAAGATTTTTTGTGTCTTCAATTAAGGACTGAGATCGGGTCATTTCCGCGTCCAACAGGTCATCGCATTTGTCTAATAGTTTTTGAATATGTTCCATAGTTTTATGTTGTTCAGTTGCATTTTTAGCAAGTGTTTTGTAGCTGGGTTTGGATTCACAATCAGAGTCATCTTCACTTGATGTTTGAAAGTAAGCATCGCGTGAGTTTACCTTGGCACCACGTGCCATGAAGCAGTAGGTGGGAGCGGAGTCATCCTTGTGATTAGCATCAGTGTAGGTGACGAAGCCATTGTCGTTAGTGTTGAAGATGGACTTGGCAACGTAGGCTGTAGCTAGAGCCAGACTTGCAACGCCAGAGTCGGACTCCTCCTTAGACTCCACCTCCGCCTCCTCAGAAGCAGACTCCTCCTCTGAATCCATCTCCTTGCCAACAGAAGCATGAGCCTTGCCAGATGAGCTCTTCTTGTGTGATGAAGACTTTGATGAAGACTTGGAAGAAGACTTTGAGAATCTCTTCTTCTTGTCATCAGAATCATATTCCTTGCTCTTCTTCTTCTTCTTCTTCTTCTTCTTCTTCTTCTTCTTCTTCTTCTTCTTCTTCTTCTTCTTCTTCTTCTTCTTCTTCTTCTTCTTTTGGACTCTAATTTGCACGATTTGAATGAAACTAACCCCGGAATGATGCCGTTTTCAGCAGAACTACCATGGTGCTGTTTTTGTGCAGAAATAAAAGTTCTCGGAATGGAACGAAACTTTGCGAGGATTTTTATGTCAATAATAAGAATTTCTAGAGCCAAGACCCACCAGAGAGTGGCCCCTGGGTGGGCACAACCCACCAGGGTGCACCCCCCTCTGCTGGCGCGCCCAGGTGGGTTGTACCCACCTGGTGGCCTCACTGATGACCCCCCTGATACTATGAAATCACATTATTCTAGAAAAAATGGGGGAGAAAGAATTATCGTGATCTGTGAAACGGAGCCGCCGCCAAGCCATGTTCTTCCTCGGGAGGGCAGATCTGGAGTCTGTTTGGGGCTCCGGTGAGGGGGATCTTCGTTCTTCGTCATCACCAACCCATCTCCATCGCCAATTCCATGATGCTCCCCACCGGGAGTAAGTAATTCCTTTGTAGGCTTGCTGGTCGGTGAGGAGTTGGATGAGATTCATCATGTAATCAAGTTAGTTTTGTTAGGGCTTGATCCCTAGTATCCACTATGTTCTTAGATTGATGTTGCTATGACTTTGCCATGCTAAATGCTTGTCACTTTGGGCCCAGGTGCCATGATTTCAGATCTGAACCATTTATGGATTCATCATTATATCCATGTTTTAGATCCGATCTTGCAAGTTATAGTCACCTACTACGGTTATGATCTGACAACCCCGGAGTGACAACAACCGGGCCCACTCTCGGTGATGACCGTAGTTTGAGCAGGTCTTGTATTCACTATGTGTTAAGGCTTTGTTCCGATTCTGTATTAAAAGGAGGCCTTAATATCCCTTAGTTTCCAATATGGACCCCGCTGCCACGGGAGGGTAGGACAAAAGATGTCATGCAAGTTCTTTTAATAAAGCACGTATGACTATTTACGGAATACATGCCTACATTATATCGATGAACTGGAGCTAGTGCCGTATCGCCCTAGGTTATAACTGTTACATGATGAATATCATCCAACAAGTTACCGATCCAATGCCTACGAATTTATCCTATATTGTTTCTGCTAAGTTACTACTGCTATCATCACTTTACACTTGCTACAAATTACTGCTATCACTATTACTGTTACCGTTGCTACTTTCACTACTATCAAAACTATCAAACTACTTTGCTACTGATCACATTGCTGCAGATAATTAATCTCCAGGTGTGGTTGAATTGACAATTCAGCTGCTAATACCTTCAAATATTCTTTGGCTTCCCTTGTGTCGAATCTATAAATTTGGGTTGAATACTCTACCCTCAAAAACTGTTGTGATCCCCTATACTTGTGGGTTATCAAGATCTTTCTCTGGCGCCGTTGCCGGGGAGCATAGCTATATTTGTTGAGTCACTTGGGATTATTATCATATTATCGCTATGAAGAATCTGAAGGATCCTAAGACTAAGATATTTCCCTCAACCACCACATGCTATTAATTCTAATATGTCGCAAGTTATTGATGATGCAACTTCTACTATGAATGATGCTTATGATGATGCTAGTACCTTGCTTGATAATGATGATGTGCCACTTGGTGAATTTCTTGATAAACAAATTGCTAGAGTTATACAACATGATGTTGTTGAATCTGATGATGATCTTGAAACTGAAACTCCTGAAACACCTGCTAGAACTAGCCCTCCTAGATATGAATTGCCTAAGGTAACGGAAAAGGTTATGTTATGAGTGAAGAAGCAACTAGAGATATTCTTGCTTGCAATGATAGAGATGATCTAGAGAAATTATTACATAAGTATAAAGAAAAATCTCTGAATGCTAGAATGAAATGTGATCCTAAGTTTGCAACTTCACCTATCTTTATTGATGACAAGGATTATCAATTCTCTGTCGACCCATAGTTAATTACTTTGGTTGAATCTAATCATTTCCATGGTTATGAAATTGAAACTATTGTGGCACATCTTACTAAGTTGAATGATATAGCCACCCTTTTTACTCATGATGAGAAAACTCGTGTTTTACTTTATTCTCAAATTATTTCCTTTCTCATTAAAGGGTGATGCTAAAGCTTGGTACAATACTCTTGCTCCTGGTTGTGTGCGTAGTCCCCAGGATATGACTTATTACTTCTCTGAAAAATATTTTCCTGCTCATGAGAAACAAGCTGCCTTACAGGAAATATTTAACTTTGTGCAAACTAAAGAAGAGAGTCTCCCACAAGCTTGGGGGAGGCTTTGCCAGTTACTTAATGCTTTGCCTGATCATCCTCTTAAGAAAAATGAAATACTTGATATCTTCTATAATGGACTAACCGATGCTTCTAGGGATGTCCTTGATAGTTGTGCTGGTTGTGTTTCCAGGGAACGAACTATTGCTCAAGCTAAAGAATTGTTGAATAACATATTGAAAAATTATGATGATTGGACCATTCTTGAACCACCGGCTACACCAACTCCGAAGAAGAGGGGTATATTATATCTCAGTCCCGAAGATATCCAAGAGGCAAAGAAGTCTATGAAGGAAAAAGGTATTAAAGCTGAGGACGTTAAAATTTTACCTCCTATTGAAGAAATACATGGGCTTAATATACCACCACTGCCTAAGGTGGTAGAGGTAAATTCTCTTGTGAAGTTTAATGATAATGATAATCCTCACAATATGCATCCTAGTCAATGCCTTTATGAGTTTGAAAACTACATTAGAAAACAATATCACTTCAATGCAAATGTTATGAAACAATTGAAATATAATTCTGATATGATTTCTCTCTTGAGTGACTTGTTATTTAGAATATCAAATGATGTTAGTGGTGTTGGAAAACATGCTTCTATGGTACAAACTCAATTAGAACAAGTTGCTAAGTCACAAAGAGAATTACTTGATGAAATGAATCATAATATGCATGACTTTGCTGTTAGAGTTGCAACTAGAGGAGCTAAAATGACTCAAGAACCACTTTAACCCGAGGGACATCCTAAAAGAATTGAACAAGATTCACAAAGAGCTAACACCAATGCACCTAGTCCGTCTAAAAAGAAAAAAAAGAAAAATGATAGGACTTTGCACACTTCTAGTGAACCTAAAATAGAAAAACCTCCTGATAATAATGAAACTTCTATCTCAGATGCTGAAACTCGGTCTGGTAATGAAAACTCACCTAGTGATAATGAAAAAGATAATGATGAGGTTCATGAAGGCACTCAACCAAATGATAAGGAACCAGATAATGATGTTGAGATAGAACCACCTGTTGATCTTGATAACCCACAACCTACAAATAAAAGATATGACAAAAGAGACTTTGTGGCTAGAAAACATGTTAAAGAAAGAGAACCGTGGGTTCAAAAACCCATGCATTTTCCACCCAAGTCAACTAAAAAGAATGATGATGAAGAATTTGAACGCTTTGCTGAAATGTTGAGGCCAGTCTTTTTGCGTACTCGCTTGACTGATATCTTGAAAATGCCTCCTTATGCAAAGTATATGAAAGAAATCATCACAAATAAGATAAAAATACCTGAAGCTGAAATCTCCACTATGCTTACTAATTACACTTTTAAAGATGGAGTACCTAAAAAACTTGGAGATCCGGGAATACCAACTATACCTTGCTCTATCAAAAAGAAATATGTGAAAACTGCTTTGTGTGATTTAGGAGCTGGTGTTAGTGTTATGCCTTTCTCTTTATATAAAAGACTTGACTTGAATAAACTCACACCTACTGAAATATCTTTGCAAATGGCTGACAAATCAACTGCCATACCAATCGGTATCTGTGAGGATGTGCCCGTTGTTGTTGCCAATGTTACTATTTTAACTGACTTTATTATACTTGAGATGCCCGAGGGTGACAGCATGTCGATTATCCTTGGTAGACCCTTCTTGAATACTGCAGGGCTGTTATTGATTGCAATAAAAGCAAGGTCACTTTTCATATCAATGGTAATGAACATACGGTGCACTTTCTGAAGAAACAATTCCAAGTGAATGGTATTAATGTTATTGAAAAATCTCCGACAATCACCATTGGAAGTTTTCGAATACCGCTACCTACTTTCAAAAAGAAATATGAAATGCTTATTGTTGGGGAAATGCATATCCCCATTGAGGTAACTTAGTGATTCACGAAAGTTCTTCGGTTTCATGCTAATCGAAAGTGGTTGTTAATAAGACTTGATCAACCTTATTAATGGATCATTTTTTGAACGGTATGAAGTCGATGAATTTAGTAAGCACTACTTTCTATCCCTACTTTTTATTCTCTGTTTTTATTAGTTAAATAAAATAAATGCCATGTTTTGTCTATTTTCTGAATTTCCCATGCAATAAAAAAGTGACCCAAAAATAAAAGTTCTCAGAATGCTCTGAAAATTTTATATGATTTTTTCCTGAATATTTAAGAATTTTTGGTGCAAAAATAACCAGAGGGGGGGGGGGGTGCACTAGGTGGGCACAACCCACCTGGGTGCGCCAGATCCCCCTGGCGCGCCTTGGGGGTTGTGGTCCCCACATGGGCCCCCTCACTTATCTCTTTAGCCCACATTGTCACCTGCCTCCAGAAAAAATCACCCTTGCTCTCTCTCCCATGTTCTTGAGCTCAAACCCACGGATTTTGATCTCTTTGCTCGAAGCTCCATTTCGGAAACTGTTTCGGGGGATTGTTTCTTGGTATGTGACTCCACCATTTGTCCAATTAGTTTTTGTTTAGTTGTTTATACTTTGAATAAATAGATACTCTTGGTGCTACTATAGATGTGCTTGCATGTTCAATTCTTAGTGTTCTAAGTAGTTTGAATGCTTGCTATGGCCTCTATGTATCCCTATGAGTAGTTGCTATCAATTTTGTGAAGTTTTGTTGGAATAATTTTGTGAACTAAAAATTCAGATTTTTGTTCATAGGAAAAATTGTACGCGGACATGAATATCTTCAGGAAGTTTGGCTCAAAGAAGAACTCCAAGGGTGTTATTGGCGACTCTTCTGACAATGATCTCCACCCTCAGAGGTTGGCGGAGGTACGGCCATGCGAATGGCCGCACATCCCATTCCTGCAAGAAGCTAGAATTCATGAGGAGTTCATGCAATTCATTGCCAATGTCAGTCTCACCGACTTCATCGCAGATGAGTGTGACCAGCACCAAATCCTCACAAATGTCTTTGTTCAAAGCTTTTCTTTCTTGCCTAGAAATAATCCTCCTAAAGTGAGCTTTAATTTATATGCTGAAAACCATCAGATACCACTTACTGAGTTTTGTGACATATGCATGATCCCATCTGATGGGAGCTTGGCTGAGCCTAGGCCGGCTGGGTTTGAGGATTTTTATCGCAATCTGACGGTGGGTGATGAGAGAGGAGTGTCAGCCAATACGGTTGCTAGCATACACTTTCCTGCCGTACATTATTTTGTTTTATTTGTTGCTAAGTGCTTGCTTGCTAGAAAGAAAGTAGGTGCGCTCAGTGCACCAGACTTTGTTGTTTTACACCGAGCACTACAGGGCGACAACACCTATAGCTTGGGAGCTATTGTGGCTCGTCGTCTCCATCTTAATAAATCACAAGGTGAAATACATGGTGGGATTTATGCTACTCGTTTGGCGGCTCACTTTGAGGTTGAGATACGCCCTCATGATTTCCCTTTGACCAAAGTTTACCTAGACCGTGCAGCCATGGATCACCACCATTTTACTGATATCGAGTCTCCTCACATCCCTATTACGTATAATCTGGTTTTTAGTATGAGGACTCGTGATGTTATTCCATTGTGTGCTCCTGCTTTGTTTGATTCTGTTGCCAGGGGCGGATATAGGATTATAACTGCAGACATCATCGCCTACCGGAACGCTCAGGCTACTGCTGAGGTAGCACACCAGGCACCTTCGCAGTGGGATGAGTGGATGCCCGCTCCTCAGGATCCATACTACCCTCCAGGCTACTGATTCATTACCAACTTAGGCCAAAAGCCTAAGCTTGGGGGAGTACGTGTTTCTCACTGACATTATATTCATGCTCACATATCATTCTATTTGTCGGTGTTCACACTTTTTCATTGTATCATCCATGCTTAGATTTATTTATTTTCTTGCTTTCTTCTTGTGTGTTTGTTAAACTTTAGAAAAAACCAAAAAAATTAGTTGTAGTAGTTTACTTTCTATGCATGCTTAGTAGTAGTACTAAAAGAAAATCCAAAAATTTTTCCATGTTCTTCTTTTGCTTGTTGGGAGCTTTCCCATGTAAATAGTTTTTTTTTCTCGTTTTTGCTTTCTATCTACTTGTTGAAGAAAACCAAAAACTCCAAAATATTTCATTGTGTTTCTCTGAAATTCTTTCCTTTTATTCGAGTTGTACCAAGGAGAAGACCACGATGAAAATGTTGAGTGGCTCTCATATGAATAATTGTTGCACTAATAAAGAGCCCACTTTACCTTGTCGTCTCCTGTTGAATAAAATGCTTGCAGATTCCAGCTTAGTCCGTGGCACTCTTGCACTATTATTATTTTCATATCATTTGGTCCGTGCAAGCATTGGTGCACGTTGGTCCTAAACAAACGGTTTAAAAACCCTTCCCATGACGGCATTTGGAACCGTCGCCAAGTGAGTGTGTGCGATAGGGTGTCCTTTCCACACGACCCAGAAATCGTCGGGGATAGGCCCTCCTGGGACCCAGGCTGGGGCCGTGTGCGATCGGGCGAGGCATCGAAACCCATTCATTTCCGTAGGTATGTACATCCCGCACGGTGAATCCCAGAAATCATTTCCATAGGTATGTACATCCCACACAGTGAATCCCAGGAATCATTTTCGTAGGTATGTACATCCCACACGGTGAATCCCAGAAAATCATTTCCATTCGTATGTATATCACACATAGTCAATCCAAGGAATACGTTTCCATTCTTATGTACATCCCACACAGTCAATCTAGGGAAAACGTTTCCATTCAGATGTACATCCCACACAGTTTTATGTATACGCTCGTGTGTGAAAGGTGTAACTATCACACACACTCTGCCTTGATTAACTGTTTTCTTTCATTAACTACATCACACACGATTTGATGTAGAAAACTATGTGGCATTGGGCTATCCATCGCAAGCGCTTTTACTGCTAGAACCATTTGCAAAGGTCGATGACCATCTGTTCTATTTTTATTTTTGCCTGTAATTTATTATTCTAATTGGAAATTTTGAAATACGAAACGTGCAATTCAAATTCTCAGCACAATGGTTCAACAATTAATCCATAAATAAAATTGCCAGTACAATATGTTCAATAATTAGAGGATTAGACAACAATTAACTATAATGAACCGCAATATTTAAAGGCGGTAAAGGTGAAGAGACAAGTGTAAATCATTTTGACTGCCGACGGTGTTGAAGAAGCGGAATGCCCATAATGTGCCTTCCTGCATGCCATAGGCACCAACCACTTTTGTCCAACCCCTTGTGACGATCGCCCGCCCATCCTTCACCGCCTTCAGGAAGACTTCTAGAGCATTATCATGGTAGCATGAATTATATACTTTAACCTTAGTTGCCTCCACTTCGGTCATGTAGTTTGCAAGGTAATCAGCAGTAAATAGCTTCGGAAACCACTGAAAAGAGAAAAATATCAGATATTGAGGTCTAATAGAGTAACTTGTTGTGGGCGGGGGGAAAAGGCAACACATTACTTACCATCTTAAAGTTCACTGTTCGACAAAGTGTAAATAAAGAGCTTAATTCCAATCACCCATTTCTTTCGCCTAACAATCTTTCTTAGTTTCCTCACTTGACGCTGGTTCATGAATATCTCATTGCCCCATACGCAAAAGGGATCGAAGCGTGGACCAGTAACCCTCATATATGTACCTACAAGTAACCAGTAAATGTTAGAAGCTAAACTGAGATTGCACAAATGATGTAAAATACAACTACCTATGTTCCTAAGTCCAAGCATTTTTTTAGATTTCAATATGAACTACATACGGATGTATATATAATTATAGATATAGTTTAGATTAGAATCTAGATTCACCCATTTTGCTCCTTATGTAGTCTATATTGGAATCACTAGAAATACTTATATTTAGGAATAGATGATGTATAAGACATGAGATGCAGCTAACCTCGATGTCAAACAACAGCATCGCCCATTGTAGCCGTGTGTAAGTACATGGAAAGCCAATGTTAACTACAACAGGGTTAACATCCACCAAAAATAGTAAATGGTAATAAAATGACAACATCTGTAGTGATATCTTCATTTCGAAAGAGTAGCACGATAGCAAAGGGACAAATTAAAAAATGGGTACAACTGTTAATTGCAACAGGCTTAACAACATCCCAATTCATGTTTTGTAAGTTTGTAGCCATTGAAATACAACTCTTTAAAATGGATACAACTGTTAATTGCAACAGGCTTAATGGTCATTGAAACCGGTACTGATAAAAATGCAATTGGCAAAGTTAAACATCATAGGGAAGGTGCTGCCAGAGCAGATAATGGCCCAATTGTCTATAAAAAGGTAGGGAAAATAGCTCAAACGTGTTAGGCATGTTTACTACAACATGCTTAATACATTGGCAGTACAAAACATAGCCATTAATTGCAACTGGTATTGGTAAGATTGAACTAGTGGGTACATACTTGGTAAGTCCTGAGAGGTAGTTGCTAGGGCACTTCATCTTGGCCAGAGCCCGCCCAAAGTCAGCGGCGGCGGAGGTGAGCTGTTCCTCTGGGTCGAAGCGTGGATGAGTGCCACTGACATGTGTACCTACAGGCAACCAGTAAATGGTAGAAGTTAAACTGCAATTGCACAAATGATGTGAAATACTGTAAGACATGGGATGCAGCTAACCTTGATGGAAAACAACATCAGCGGCCGTTATGACCCTGGGTAAGTACATGGACAAGCATGTTAAGTACAACAGGGTTAGCATCCACGAAAAATAGCAAATGGGGCAGCATCTCTAGTATATCTTCATTGCGGAGAGTAGCATGGTAGCAAATGGACAGATTAAAAAATGGATACAACTGTTAATTGCAACAGGCTTAACAACATCCTAAGTCATGTTTTGTAAGTTTGTAGCCATTGAAATGCAACTGTTTAAAAATGGATTCAACTGTTAATTGCAACCGGCTTAATAGACATTGAAACCGGTACGGATAAAATGCAATTGGCATAGTTAAACATCACAAGACAGGTGCTGCCAGAGCACAGAATGGCCCAGATGTCTATAAAAAGGTAGGGATAGTAGCAAAAACGTGTTAGACATGTTTACTAAAACATGTTTAATACATCGACCGTACAGAACATAACCATTAATTGCAGCTAGTATTGGTAAGATTGAACTGGTGAGTACATACTTGGTAAGTTCTGAGAGGTAGTTGTTGGGGCACTTCATCTTGGCCAGAGCTCGCCCAAAGTCAATGACGGTGGAGGCGAGCTGTTCCTCCGGGTCGAAGCGTGGATCAGTGCCACTGACATGTGTACCTACAGGCAACCAGTAAATGGTAGAAGTTAGACTGCAATTGCACAAATTATGTGAAATACTGTAAGACATGGGATGCAGCTCACCTCAACGGCAAATAAAAGCATCGGCCGTTATGACCCTACATAAGTACAGGGGCAGGCATGTTAAGTGCAACAGGGTTAGCATCCACTAAAGATAGCAAATGGGCAACATCTCTAGTGATATCCTGAGTCATGTATTGTAAGTTTGTTGCTGGTATTGGTGAAATTGAGTTGGACACGGTAATATTTGAACATCACATTGTGTGAAGTACTGAAATAAACAAGTCACGAACATGCTTAATACATCAACTGTACAAATCATAGCCGTTGCAAGTGGTATTGCTAAGATTTAGCTGGTCAGATCTTACCTGTTAAGTCTTGGGGGGTAGTCGCTGGGGGACTTCATCTGGGCCAGAGCCTGCATCATGTCGGTGGCGGCGGCAGAGGCAAGGTGTTCCTTCGGGTCAACACGCACAGCGGCCATCGCGCCATGGACCGCCATTATCTCCTGGCAAGGGGGATTTGGAGGCATGATGATGTTTTGCAGGCGCCATTTAAGCAACCAGGCCGGGGACGTGATAGAGATCGGTGGGTTACCTGACTGGATCTGAGCAGAACGTAGATGTGGTTGAAGCTATGGTTGCGGCGGCGGCAGTTTGAGATGCCGGTATGGGGAGGCGCGAGGGAGGGGGATACTGAGGGGAAGGGGATGTGGTTGGAGGAATAAATTCTGAAATCGTGCGCTTAATGAAAATTTTGGTGCAAAATTTGAAACTTGGGCGGGGAAACACACAACACAGACGAAACGCATATAATACTCGTGTGCGAGAAAAAAGAAAGTTGGCTGATCCCGTCTCCAAAAAAAATTACACATGCACTTGATTTTTTCGGTCAATGGTACGCCTGGTTTATTAGGAAATATCGCACAGGTAACTGACTTATAGGTCATTAACGCAAAAAACGCATACGGGTACGGCATAGAAACTGTGTGTTTTGTGATCTTCTAATGATTAACGCAAAAAATCGCAAACGGGCACACATGCTAATCAATGCTCAAAGCCCTCAAATGATGCTCTTACCGACATTGTACATTAATACTACAAACTTAAAGTACTACTGGTAATTTTCTCTAATACTACAGACTTAAACTACTTCTCACATGCTGCCATCAGGGTATGCTGGCCAGACATCGGCGTTCTCCTTCCCGGCCTTGTAGGCGGCAACCCACCGTGCTTCGATCTTCGCCAAGCTCTCCTCACCACGGCATGCGGCCTCTTTTTTTGTTGCGGCGGCGGGACTCTCTTTTCTTGACTGCTTTATGCCTTTTCTGCTCCTTCTGTGCGGCTTTGGCCGCCTCTAGATCCACCACCCATTCGTCCATGGCAGCCTCAAAGTCCGCCCATGTAACTGTCTGGCTGCCGGCAGCGATGAACTTGGCACAGCGAGATGCCATCGCTTCCTTACCATGTGCATGGTCGCGGGCGGCGAGGAACGCGACACAGCGGGATGCCATCGCTTCCTTACCAGTTACTGTGCGCCGCGGTGCCATGGACAACGCTTGGAGAGAGCTTTGGGACGGAGGGCCGGGCAGCCATACAGTGCGATGGTATTGAAGAGCTCAACCACAAACGACAACAGAAATTTGGCTTCCCTTACAATTTTGCTCGTTCATTATCGCACATGGTTCATCTCTGTCGCTTCCGGAAACAGCGTGCGCTGAGCCTACTGTGTGTTGTGTTATGATTGGCCGGAATCCCAGCCATGCGGATCGCGCGTTTGCACCGTTGGATGCGTCGCGATCAAACGGCAATCCACGTCCCTCACATCACACCCGTGCACCTGTCGCTGGATTGGATTTATATGCGCTAAATGCCTAGAAAATGCACATAATCCCCTAAATATGGTAAATGAGCCCGGAAAAATGCCAAATTTGAACACGGTGATTTGCAGGGTGTATGTTTGTCATAGAAAAAAACTCCAGGGCAAAGAACGGAGAAAATTTGGATTCCCCTTTAATCTTGAGGATTTCCCTTTCGAAAGCATGGAACTTCCTCGGTGATGGTTCGATTTATGAAGGGCGTGCACGACAACATAAGCCAAACCTTCTCAAATTTTTACCAAGGCATGGGGAGGTCATACCATGGCACCATGCCAGGCGTCATATTTTTTAAGCATTTATTTCATTTTTTATAGTTGAAAACCCAACAAACAGACATTTGTGGTTGACTATTGCCACACATTTCATTGAAATATCTGTCCATTCCTTGTAAAAGGCATGAGAATTTACTAAATGGCACGAGCATGGTTTTCTTGGCCGTTCTTGTGGACCCTTTCATGCATCGATTGTTTGAACTTGAATTATGCGCATTAATGCCTGGGAAATGCACATAATCCCCTAAATATGGCAAATGAACCCGGAAAAGTGCCAAATTTGAACATGGTGATTTGCAGGTTGTATGCTCGTCGTATAAAAAAACTCGTGGACAAAGGACAAAGGAAATTTGGACCGCCCCCCCTTCAATCTTGGTGATTTCCCCCTTGAAACCATGAAACTTCCTCGGTGATGGTTCGATTTATGAAAGGCGCGGATCACGACATAAGGAAAACATTCTCCAATTTTTACCAGGGCATGGTGAGGCCATACCATGGCACTAAGCCAGGCGTCATGTTTTCCAACCATGTGTTTCATTTTTGTATAGTTGTTAACCGAGTAAACAACGCGTTTATGGTTGACTATTGCCACACATTTCCTTGAAATGTCTGCCCATTCCTTGTAAAAGGCATGAGAATGTGCTAAATAACACTAGGATGGTTTTCAAGACCGTTCTTGTGCACCTTTTCATGCACCGATTGTTCGAATTTGAATTATGTCCATTAATGCCTAGAAAATGCACATAATCCCCTAAATATTGTAAATGAGCTTGGGAAAATGTCAAATTTGAACATGTTGCATTTGAGGCGGTACGTTGATCGTTGGAAAAAAAACCGAATGACAAACTACGATGGAAATTAGGATTCCCCTAAATATGGCAAATGAACTCGGAAAAGTGCCAAATTTGAACACGGTGGTTTGCAGGTTGTATGCTCATCATAGAAAAAAAACTCGTGGACAAAGGACAAAGTAAATTTGGACCCCCCTTCAATCTCGGTGATTTTCCCCTCGAAACCATGAAACTTCCTCGGATGATGGTTCATTTTATGAAAGGTGCACATCACGACATTAGGAAAACATTCTCCAATTTTTACCAGGGGCATGGTGAGGCCATACCATGGCACTACACCAGGCGTCTTGTTTTCCAATCATGTGTTTCATTTTTTGTATAGCACGAGCATGGTTTTCCAGGCCGTTCCTGTGCACCTTTTCATGCACCGATTGTTCGAATTTGAATTATGTGCACAATTAATGCCTAGAAAATGCACACAATCCCCTAAATATGGTAAATGAGTTCGGAAAAATGTCAAATTTGAACACGTTTCCTTTGAGGCGGTATGTTGATCGTTGGAAAAAAAATCTGAAAGACAAACTACGACGGAAAGTTGGATTCCCCTTCAATCTTGGTGATTTCCCTCTCGAAAGCATTGAACTTCCTCGGTGATGGTTCGATTTATGAAGGGCGTGCATGATGACATAAATCAAACCTTCTCAGCTTTTAACCAAGGCACGGTGAGGCCATACCATGGCACCATGCCAGTCGTCATGTTTTTCAAGCACATATTTCATTGTTCTATAGTTGATAACGGAGTAAACGACGCGTTTGTGGTTGACTCCATTGAAATCTCTGCCCATTCCTTGTAAAAGGCTTGAGAAAATACTAAATACCACGAGTATGGCTTTTCCAAACCGTTCTTGTGCATCCTTTCATGCACCAATTGTTTGAATTTGAATTACGTGCATTAATGCCTACAAAATGCATATAATCCCCTAAATATTGTATTTGAACCCGGAAAAGTGTCAAATTTGAACACGGTGATTAGCAATGTTTATGTTCATCATAGAAAAAAACTCATGGATGAAAGACAAAGGAAATTTGGATTCCCATTCAATCTCGGTGATTTACTATCGCACACGGTTCATCTCCGTTGCCTCTGCGAACCGTGTGTGTTCACTCACACATGCAAAAGGAAAAGAAAACCCTCGCCCACTTCGTCCCCACTCACTCGCTGCGGACTCCTCCGCAACTCTGCACCCTAAGCTCGACGGCTGTTGGCGGCGGCCGTAGGTCGCGCTCCAAACAGCACCGGATTTCACCTCCACCGCTTTCCGCCGCCTATCTGCACCAACATTCTAGACTCTGGTCGACTGGGGTTTTCTGCGGGATTGGGCCGGGGATTTTTCTCAGGGAGAATGTAATCAACTTAATTAGCAAAATATTCACTCATCTCTTATCGCAATCTGTCCGTCGCCGTTAATCAACCGGTGGAAATCACCGTGGAATCATTTTTGTTCTAGCTGATTCGTGGGTGTTCATTCATGTGTGCATAGTGCGAGCACAAATCAGGCAACTGTGGTCGTGGCTATTCGGGAACGAAGTTCTATCTCACCATTCCGGATGACTTCAGGGAGCGCTTGGTATGTTCAATCTCAACCTACCACGGTCAGCATGGCCTAAATTTGTGAACATGTACCGTCTGTTGCTACATTATCTATATATTTGCATCAAATCTTTGTTACATTATCTATTTTTAATTCTATATTTTTGTACTTCGCTTGCATCTATATATGGATATGTTCTATCAGTTACTCCCATATTTGCATCTTGCTTAGTTATTTAAATATATCTAATTTATGATCTTAATTTTCATTTCAAGCAGTACATCCCTTGATTTGCAAGAACATGAGTAGAAGGAAATCTTGGGCTTTACTTTGCTGATGACTCCCAGGATGTCATATTGACAACGCAACATGGTTTACAATGACGGTTAGCATAAAACTTGATAAAGATGGTCACTCCTATTTTAATGCGGACCTTTGGAGAAAAATGTCTAAGTGTTATGAATAGAAAACTGGCAATAAAATTCTAGTGCGTGCACCACAGCCTGGTCTAATTAACATGGATGTTTACTTCCCCAACGTCATCAGCCGATCAAAGTATGATCAAGGTTAGTGTCCTTTCAACTTTCTCCATGCTGTCATATTACTATTTAAGCAACCAATTGATCACTATTTAAGCAACCAATTGTGATATCATATTCTGACTCCGTTCCTAGGCAGTAACAAATTTTGTTTACCAATTTATGCACACTATATATTCTTCTGCCATGTTCTGAATAAATAATACCTTTCCACCTTTTAAGCAGGATATGTTGGATGCATAGTGAATGATCTGTATGTTACTAAGCGTACCAAATTTCACTGGAAGGACTTGAAGCATGTCATAAACTTTGTTGATAATCTGGCAGAGATAGCATAGCATATGAACGCTAGATTTTGGATGGGATTAATTAGACCTATGATGCACACACTGAACAAGACCAATTGTGTGCACAAAGCGCTGGCAAAAAGTCTTATTTTAATGTTGATGCTCATAAACTATATATATCTTCATCTATATGTTAGAATTGTTTTTTATTCTACATGTCAACAGAAATTGCCTCTTGTAGCCGTTCCTGGATCGATTTCCCGGCGTGGTCGAATTACACTTGTGCCTGCTAATAACGCCAAAAGTGATTGCAAGGTGCTGCATTTCCCGCAAAAATGGAACCATTCAAATTAACAAGTTCTCGCGTCTCGTGGCAATGCATCCATATTGGAAAATTGGAGACATTGTTCTACTCCTTCTCTACCAAGGCACAGGAGGGCTCTTTCTTTTCATTGACGAGATGCCGAGTCACCGTGATCAAGCTGCTTCCAGTGGATAGTTGTGGTTGTTGGCCCTCAACCTCTTAAAATGTGATAGCTATTACTATATATATGTCAAGTATGTAGATATGGACGATATGGTTGTTGGCCCTTAGCCTCTTAAAATGTGATAGTTGTTACTATGTTAAGTATGTAGATATGGACCATATGGTTGTCAAAACCGTGTTACGAAGATCCTCCTTTTGTCGAATAGTGTAACCACTATACATATGTTACTCAAATGTTGTTACCCAAGTTCATAAATTTTCATGGAAAGTATTAGTATCGTACATAGTTCATTGAGTTTAAGCGTGTGCCCGATGTCCAGAAGGCATTTGCATATTAACTGTCCATATTACAAATTCACACACATGTTCACATAAGGAAACGTATGTGTAACATACTAATCATCGCACACGAGTACTCAGACGCATCGTGTGCGATACTCCTAGCCACCGCAAGCAACTAGTTTGCAGTTTTCAAAGTTTTTTGTACACACAGAATCACACACGAAGTAACTGTATTGATCGTCTGTGTTGTAATTTCTCATCGCAAATAGTTCATCCGAGTCGGCTGTTTGCCACGTATAACACACCTCTTGTTTACATGACTCGTTTGTGCTCTTTTGGCTCATCGCAAACGGTTGATCCATGTGAACTGTATGCTGCATATCACACACATCTTGTTAAGTTGAACTGTTTCTATTGTGTTCCCTAATCGAAAACATTTCATCCGAGTTAACCGTATGTCGTATATCGCACACACATTGATATGGATGCCCGTTTCTGTTGTTCTACCTCATCGCAAACAGTTTGAATGGATTAACCGTGTGTCCTGCATCGCACACACATTGTTATGGCTGCCCATTTCTGTTATTCTGCCTCATCGCAGACAGTTTGAATGGATTAACCGTGTGCCCTTCATCGCACACGCAACTAAAACCTGAACTGTGTTTGATGCATACATCATCGCAAACGTTTTGCACCTTTTTGACGGGTTTTTACACCACCGTTTGCGATTATCGTACCGCACACAGTTTCGACAAAGGGTCTCTGATCGTAGTGTCGTGTTAGCAGTCTCCTGTAGTAGTGAAGTGAAAGGCAATAATGACGACATTCGATGAACTGGTCGTGGCAAAGAGAAACTGGTATGAACTTGACTTGTCCTGTCTGTGTAAATATGTTTAACCTAGTGCCCATGATTCAGCCCATTATGATTAAACATGTTTGCAATGACAATTAGAGATTATAGTTTCTCATGCCATGCATAAGTAGCTGGTAGTTAATAATGATTTATCTTGGATACCAACATAGCGTTAAAATGATTGTGATGTAGTATGATGATATGGTATCCTCCTTTGAATGTTCGAGTGGCTTGACTTGGTACATGTTCATGCATGTAGTTGAATCAAAACCAACATAGCCTCTATAATGTTTATGTTCATGGTGTTCATATACTACTCATGCTAGTGTCCGATGTTACTTATTCATAATGCATGGTTTGATCGTTGGTGCTCTCTAGCTGGCCGCTTCTCAATCTTAATTGCTAGCCTTCGCCTGTACTAAGTGGGAACTCTGCTTGTACATCAAAAACCTTGAACCCAAAGTTATTCTAGATGAGTCCACCATACCTACCTATATACGGTATTACCCTGCCATCCTAAATAAATTTGCATGTGCCACCTCTAAAAACTTCTAAAAAATTACACTTTGTGTGTGCCTGGATCGTTCATGGAACGACAGGAGGTGGTCGATATCTTCCGTGCTAAGCATGTTATCCTCAGGTTGAGTGTTTATTCACTCGCGATCCCACGAGGAAATGGGCGGTAATAGGGATGCCCAGTCCCAAACTGCAAACATAAAAAAAGAGTTCATCTATTGAATAATTAAACAAAAACTCCAAATGGAGTCAAAACCTTTACTTTTTGCTTGGGAACCGCCACTAGCGTGCTTAGCATGGAAGATGTTGATAACTGATGGTCGTGAAGTGAATGAGAAGGGTGCATGTCTCAAAATTTCATTTATCTCTGTTTTAAAAATTGAGCTCTAGCACCTCTGCAAATCACTGCTTCCCTCTGTGAAGGGACTATCTATTTACTTGTATGTTGTGTCATCACCTTCTATAAACAAGCGCCAGAAACTGAGTAGAGCACAACATCATGATTTATGCATTGTGTGTAGCTAATGTTGGGTGCATCATGACTGGATCTTTTCTACCATGAATTACAATGTTTAGTTGCTGCTTGAACTTTGGAGGTGCTCTGCATTTACGTTTTGCGGTGTCAGAAAGGGCTAGCGAGATACCATTATTGTCATATTATATCATAGTTGTTTTGACAATGTGTTGTCAGAAAGGGCTAGCGAGATACCATTATTGTCATATTATTGCTCGCTAGCTGATTATGTCATTGATATGAGTCATTATAACCTTTATGAGTTATTGTCGACATGGTTAGTTATAATGCTGGTTGAAAACCTGGGTGCTGTTTAAGCTTATTTATCCAAACAAGAGCAAAAGAGTTCATAAATGTTGTTCTTTCTCACTTTCAGTTTATCAACTGAATTGCTTGAGGACAAGCAAAGGTTTAAGCTTGGGGGAGTTGATACGTCTCCAATGTATCTACTTTTTCTCACGCTTTTCCTCTTGTTTTGGACTCTAATTTGCATGATTTGAATGAAACAAACCCCGGGCTGACGTTGTTTTCAGTAGAACTACCATGGTGTTGTTTTTGTGCAGAAATAAAAGTTATCGGAATGGAACGAAACTTTGCGAGGATTTTTTATATCAATAATAAGAATTTCTGGAGCCAAGACCCACCAGTGAGGGGCCCCTGGGTGGGCACAACCCACCAGGGCGCACCCCCTTTCCTGGCGCGCCCAGGTGGGTTGTACCCACCTGGTGGCCCCGCTGATGACCCCCCTGATACTATAAAATCACATTATTTTAGAAAAAATGGGGGAGAGAGAATTATCGCGGTCCGCGAGACAGAGCCGCTGCCAAGCCCAGTTCTTCCTCGGGAGGGCAGATCTAGAGTCCGTTCGGGACTCCGGAGAGGGGGATCTTTGTTCTTCATCATCACCAACCCATCTCCATCGCCAATTCCATGATGATCCCCATCAAGAGTGAGTAATTCCTTCGTAGGCTCGTTGGCCGGTGAGGAGTTAGATGAGATTCATCATGTAATCGAGTTAGTTTTATTAGGGTTTGATCCCTAGTATCCACTATGTTCTTAGATTGATGTTGCTATGACTTTGCCATGCTTAATGCTTGTCACTTTGGGCCCGAGTGCCATGATTTCAGATCTGAACCATGAATTCATCATTATATCCATGTTTTAGATCCGATCTTGCAAGTTATAGTCACCTACTACAGTTATGATCTGACAACCCCAGAGTGACAACAACCGGGCCCACTCTCGATGATGACCGTAGTTTGAGCAGTTCATGTATTCACTATGTGTTAAGGCTTTGTTCCGGTTTTGTATTAAAAGGAGGCCTTAATATCCCTTAGTTTCCAATATGGACCCCGTTGCCACGAGAGGGTAGGACAAAAGATGTCATGCAAGTTCTTTTAATAAAGCACGTATGACTATTTACGAAATACATGCCTACATTATATCGATGAACTGGGGCTAGTGCTGTATCGCCCTAGGTTATAACTGTCACATGGTGAATATCATCCAACAAGTTGCCGGTCCAATGCCTACGAATTTATCCTATATTGTTTCTGCTAAGTTACTACATCTATCATCACTGTTACACCTTCTACAAATTACTGTTATCACGGTTACGATAACCGTTGCTACTGTCACTACTTTCAAAACTATCAAACTACTTTGCTACTAATCACTTTGTTGCGGATAATTAATCTCCAGGTGTGGTTGAATTGACAACTCAATTGCTAATACCTTCAAATATTCTTTGCCCCCCCCTTGTGTCAAATCTATAAATTTGGGCTGAATACTCTACCCTCAAAAACTGTTGTGATCCCCTATACTTGTGGGTTATGAATGATCGGGTGTGATAAGCTCTACGTTCACATTCAACGGGTGCAAGACAGTTTTGCACATGCAGAATACTCGGGTTAAACTTGAGGAGCCTAGCATGTGCATACATGGCCTCGGAACACTAACACCGAAAGGTCGAACGTGAATCATATAGTAGATATGATCAACATAGAGATGTTCACCATGGAAAACTACTCCATATCACGTGATGATCAGACATGGTTTAGTTGATATATATGGATCACGTGATCATTTAGATGACTTGAGGGATGTCTATCTAAGTGGGAGTTCTTAAGTAATATGATTAATAGAAATTAAATTTATCATCAACTTAGTCCTGATAGTTTTTGCATATCTATGTTGTTGTAGATCAATGGCTCGTGCTACCGTTCCCTTGAATTTTAATGCATTCCTAGAGAAAGCTAAGTTGAAAGATGATGGTAGCAACTACATGGACTCCATACGTAATTTGAGGATTATCCTCATTGCTGCACAGAAGAATTACGTCCTTCATGCACTGCTAGGTGCAAGGCCTGCTGCAGAAGCAACTCCAGACGTTATGAACGTCTGGCAAGCTAAATCTGATGACTACTCGATAGTTCAGTGTGGCATGCTTTACGGCATAGAATCGGGACTTCAAAGACATTTTGAACATCATGGAGCATCTGAGATGTTCCAGGAGTTGAAGTTAATATTTCAAGCAAATTCCCGAGTTGAGAGATATGTAGTCTCCAACAAGTTCTAGAGCTGCAAGATGGAGGAGAACAGTTCTGTCAGTGAACACATACTCAGAATGTCTGGGTACCATAACCACTTGACTCAGCTGGGAGTTAATCTTCTGGATGATCGTGTCATTGACACAGTTCTTCAATCACTACCACCAAGCTATAAAGGCTTCGTGGTGAAGTATAATATGCAAGGATTGAATACGACAATTCCCGAGCTCTTCGCAATGCTCAAGGCTGCGGAGGTAGAAATCAGGAAGGAGCATCAAGTGTTGATGTTTAACAAGACCACTAGTTTCAAGAAAAAGGGAAAAGGAAAGAAGGGGAACTTCAAGAAGAATAGCAAGCTAGTTGCTGCTCCCAGGAAGAAACCCAAGTCTGGACCTAAGCCTAAAACTGAGTGCTTCTACTACAAAGGGACTGGTCATTGGAAGCGGAACTGCCCCAAGTATTTGGCGGATAAGAAGGATGGCAAAGTGAAAGGTATATTTGATATACATGTTATTGATGTGTACCTTACTAATGCTCGTAGTAGCGCCTGGGTATTTGATAGTAGTTATGTTGCTCATATTCGTGAAGGAAATATGCCCTAGAGGCAATAATAAAGTTGTTATTCATATTTACTTATATCATGATAAATGTTTATTATTCATGCTAGAATTGTATTAATCGGAAACTTAGTACATGTGTGGATACATAGACAAACAGAATGTCCCTAGTATGCCTCTACTTGACTAGCTCGTTAATCAGAGATGGTTAAGTTTCTTGACCATAGACATGTGTCGTCATTTGATGAACGAGATCACATCATTAGAGAATGATGTGATGGACAAGACCCATCCGTTAGCTTAGCATAATGATCATTTAGTTTTTCTTCTATTGATTTCTTCATGACTTATACATGTTCCTCAGACTATGAGATTATGCAACTCCCGAATACCGGAGGAACACCTTGTGTGCTATCAAACGTCACAACGTAACTGGGTGATTATAAAGATGCTCTACAGGTGTCTCCGATGGTGTTTGTTGAGTTGGCACAGATCGAGATTAGGATTTGTCACTCCATGTATCGGAGAGGTATCTCTAGGGCCCTCTCGGTAATGCACATCACTATGAGCCTTGCAAGCAAAGTGACTAATGAGTTAGTCACGGGATGATGCATTATGGAACGAGTAAAGAGACTTGCCAGTGACAAGATTGAACTAGGTATGATGATACCGACGATCGAATCTTGGGCAAGTAACATACTGATGACAAAGGGAATAACGTATGTTGTTATGCGGTTTAACCAATAAACATCTTCGTGGAATATGTAGGAGCCAATATGAGCATCCAGGTTCCACTATTGGTTATTGACCAGCGATATGTCTCTTTCATGTCTACATAGTTCTCGAACCCATAGGGTCCGCATGCTTAACGTTCGATGACGATTTGTATTATGAGTTTCGTGTTTTGATGAACCGAAGTTTGTTCCGAGTCCCAGATGAGATCACGGACATGACGGGGAGTCTCAAAATGGTCGAGACATAAATATTTATATATTGGAAGGCTACATTCGGACACTGGAATGGTTTGGGTCATTTCGGATAAGTTTCGGAGTACCGGGGGTTATCGGACCCCCCCCCGGAAGGTTAATGGGCCACCATGGGCCTTGGTGGAGAAGAGAGAGGTCTGGACTGAGGTGGCGCACGCCCCCCCCTTTCCTGGTCCGAATTGGACAAGGGGAGGGGCTGGCGCCCCCTCCTTCCTTTTCTCCTGTTCCTCCTTCCCTTCTTCTACTTGGAATAGGGAAGGGGAGGACCGAATCCTACTTTGACTGGGAGTCCAAGTAGGAGTCCCCACATGGCGCGCCCCCCTAGGGCCGGCCACCTCTCCTCCCCCCTTATATTCATGGGAGGGGGCACCCCAAAGACACACCAAGTCTTCTCTTAGACGTGTGAGGTGCCCCCTCCAAAGTTACACACCTTGGTCATATCGTCATAGTGCTTAGGTGAAGCCCTGCGTCGGTAACTTCATCATCACCGTTGCCACGTCGTCATGCTGACGGAACTCTCCCTCGTCCTCAACTGGATCAAGAGATCGAGGGACATCATTGAGCTGAACGTGTGCTGAACACGGAGGTGCCGTACGTTCGGTGCTAGGATCGATTGGATCGCGAAGACGTTCAACTACATCAACCGCGTTACTAAACGCTTCCACTTGTTGGTGTACGAGGGTACGTGGACACATTCGCCCCTTTCGTTGATATGCATCTCCTAGATAGATCTTGCGTGGTCGTAGGAATTGTTTTGAAATACTGCGTTCCCCAACAGTGGCATCCGAGCCAGGTCTATGCGTAGATGCTATATGCACGAGTAGAACACAAAGAGTTGTGGGCGATAATAGTCATGCTGCTTACCGGCAATGTATTACTTTGATTCGGCAGTATTGTTGGATGAAGCAGCCTGGATCGACATTACATGACTGTGTTCATGAGACTGGTTCTACGGACGTGCTTCGCACACAGGTGGCTAGCGGGTGTCTGTTTCTCCAGCTTTAGTTGAATCGAGTTTGACTACGCCCGGTCCTTGTTGAAGGTTAAAATAGCACACTTGACAAAAAATCGTTGTGGTTTTGATGCGTAGGTAAGAACGGTTCTTGCTAGAAGCCCGTAGCAGCCACGTAAAACTTGCAACAACAAAGTAGAGGACTCTAACTTGTTTTTGCAGGGCATGTTGTGATGTGATATGGTCAAGATGTGATGATATAAATTGTTGTATGAGATGATCATGTTTTGTAATAGTTATCGGCAACTGGCAGGAGCCATATGGTTGTCGCTTTATTATATGAAATGCAAATGCCATGTAATTGCTTTACTTTATCACTATGCGGTAGCAATAGTCGTAGAAGCAATAGTTGGTGATACCACAATGATGCTACAATGGAGATCAAGGTGTCAAGCCAGTGACGATGGTGATCATGACGGTGTTTTGATATGGAGATCAAAGGCACAAGATGATGATGGCCATATCATATCACTTATTTTGATAGCATGTGATGTTTATCTTTTATGCATCTTATTTTGCTTAGTACGGCTGTAGCATTATAAGATGATCTCTCACTAAATTTCAAGGTATAAGTGTTCTCCCTAAGTATGCACTGTTGCTACAGTTCGTCATGCCGAGACACCATGTGATGATCGGGGTGATGAGCTCTACGTTCACATACAACGGGTGCAAGCCAGTTTTGCACAAGCAGAATACTCAGGTTAAACTTGACGAGCCTAGCATATGCAGATATGGCCTCGGAACACTGAGACCGAAAGGTCGAACGTGAATCATATAGTAGATATGATCAACATAGTGATGTTCACCATTGAAAACTTCTCCATCTCACGTGATGATCGGACATGGTTTAGTTGATATGGATCACGTGACCATTTAGATGACTAGAGGGATGTCTATCTAAGTGGTAGTTCTTGAGTAATATGATCAATTGAACTTTACTTATTACAAACTTAGTACCTGATAGTATTTTACATGTCTCTGTTGTTGTAGATAAATGGCTAGTGCTACTGTTCCTTTGAATTTTAATGCATTCCTAGAGAAAGCTAAGTTGAAAGATGATGGTAGCAACTACACGGACTGGGTCCGTAACTTGAGGATTATCCTCATTGCTGCATGGAAGAATTACGTCCTGGAAGCACGGCTAGGTGCAAAGCCCGCTGCAGGAGCAACTCCATATGTTATGAACTTCTGGAAGAGAAAGCTGATGACTACTCGATAGTCCAGTGTGCCATGCTTTACGGCTTAGAATCGGGACTTCAACAATGTTTTGAACGTCATGGAGCATATGAGATGTTCCAGGAGTTGAATTTAATATTTCAAGCAAATGCCCGGATTAAGAGATATGAAGTCTCCAATAAGTTCTACAATTGCAAAATGGAGGAGAATAGTTCTGTCAGTGAACATATACTCGGAATGTCTGGGTACCACAACCACTTGACTCAACTGGGAGTTAATCTTCCTGATGATAGTGTCATTGACAGAGTTCTTCAATCACTGCCACCAAGCTACAAAAGCTTCATGATGAACTATAATATGCAAGGGATGGATAAGACAATTCCCGAGCTCTTCGCAATGCTAAAGGCTGCGGAGGTAGAAATCAAGAAGGAGCATCAAGTGTTGATGGTCAACAAGGCCACTAGTTCCAAGAATAAGGGCAAAGGGAAGAAGGGGAACTTCAAGAAGAACGACAAGCAAGTTGCTGCTCAAGTGAAGAAGTCCAAGTCGGGACCTAAGCCTGAGACTGAGTTCTTCTACTTCAAAGGGATTAGTTAGTGGACAACTGCCCCAAGTATTTGGCGGATAAGAAGGATGGCAAAGTGAAAGGTATATTTGATATACATGTTATTGATGTGTACCTTACTAATGCTTGTAGTAGCGCCTGGGTATTTGATACTAGTTCTGTTGCTCATATTTGCAACTCGAAACAGGGGCTACAGATTAAACGAAGATTGGCTAAGGACGAGGTGACGATGCACGTGGGAAATGGTTCCAAAGTCGATGTGATCGCCGTAGGCACGCTACCTCTACATCTACCTTCAGGATTAATTTTTAGACTAGAATAATTGTTATTTGGTGCCAGCGTTAAGCATGAACATTATATCTGGATCTTGTTTGATACGAGACGGTTATTCATTTAAATTAGAGAATAATGGGTTTTCGATTTATATGAGTAATATCTTTTATGGTCATGCACCCTTGATGAGTGGTCTATTTTTGTTGAATCTCGATAGTAGTGTTACACATATTCATATTATTGAAGCCAAAAGATACAAGTTTAATAATGATAGTGCAAATTATTTGTGGCACTGCCGTTTTGGTCATATTGGTGTAAAGCGCGTGAAGAAACTCCATGATGATGGGCTTTTGGAATCACTTGATTATGAATCACTTGATGCTTGCGAACCATGCCTCATGGGCAAGATGACTAAGACTCCGTTCTCTGGAACAATGGAGCGAGTGACAGACTTAATGGAAATAATACATACTGATGTATGCGGTCCGATGACTGTTGATGCTCGCGACGGGAATCATTTTTTTCTGACCTTCACAGATGATTTGAGCAGATATGGGTATATGTACTTAATGAAACATAAGTCTGAAACATTTGAAAAGTTCAAAGAATTTCAGAGTGAAGTGGAAAATCATCGTAACAAGAAAATAAAGTTTCTATGATCTGATCGTGGAGGTGAATATTTGAGTTATGAGTTTGGTCTTCATTTGAAACAATGTGGAATAGTTTCGCAACTCACGCCACCTGGAACACCACAGTGTAATGGTGTATCCGAACATCGTAACCGCACTTTATTAGATATGGTGCGATCTATGATGTCTCTTACTGATTTACCGCTATCGTTTTGGGGTTATGCTTTAGACAGGGCTGCATTCACGTTAAATAGGGCACCATCGAAATCCGTTGAAACGACACCATATGAACTGTGGTTTGGCAAGAAACCCAAGTTGACGTTTCTTAAAGTTTGGGGCTGCGATGCTTATGTGAAAAAGCTTCAACCTGATAAGCTCGAACCCAAATCGGAGAAATGTGTCTTCATAGGATACCCAAAGGAGACTGTTGGGTACACCTTCTATACAGATCCGAAGGCAAGATATTTGTTGCTAAGAATGGATCCTTTCTAGAGAAGGAGTTTCTCTCGAAAGAAGTGAGTGGGAGGAAAGTAGAACTTGATGAGGTAATTGTACCTTACCCCCTTATTGGAGAGTGGTTCATCACAGGAATAAGTTCCACTGATTCCTACACCAATTAGTGAGGAGGCTAATTGAAAGATCATGGATGTCGCCTAGAGGGGGGGGGGTGAATAGGCGTTTTAAAATAATTACGGTTGAGGCTTGAACAAATGCGGAATAAACCTAGCAGTTAATTTGTCAAGCACAAAACCTAAAACAACTAGGCTCACCTATGTGCACCAACAACTTAAGCTAAGCAAGATAAGCAACTATGTGATAGCAAGATATATGACAAGAAACAATATGGCTATCACAAAGTAAAGTGCATAAGTAAAAGGGCTCAGGTAAGAGATAACTGAGGCACGCGGAGACGACGATGTATCCCGACGTTCACACCCTTGCGGATGCTAATCTCCGTTTGGTGCGGTGTGGAGGCACAATGCTCCCCAAGAAGCCACTAGGGCCACCGTAATCTCCTCACGCCCTCGCATAATGCAAGAGGCCATGATTCCACTAAGGGACCCTTGAGGGCGGTCATCGAACCCGTACAAATGGCAACCCTTGGGGGCGGTCACCAAACCCGTACACTTTGGCAACCCTTGGGGGCGGTCACCGAAACCCGTCAAATTGCTCAGGGCGATCTCCACAACCTAATTGGAGACCCCGACGCTTGCCTGGAGCTTTACACCACAATGATTGAGCTCCGAAACACCACCAACCGTCTAGGGCGCCCAAGCACCCAAGAGGAACAAGCTCAAGGGCACCAAGCACCCAAGAGTAATAAGCTTCTCAACTTGTAACTTCCACGTATCACCATGGAGAACTCAAACCGATGCACCAAATGCAATGGCAAGGGCACACGGAGTGCCCAAGTCCTTCTCTCTCAAATCCCACCGAAGCAACTAATGCTAGGGAGGAAAATGAGAGGAAGAACAAGAAAGAGAACACCAAGAACTCCAAGATCTAGATCCAAGGGGTTCCCCTCACATAGAGGAGAAAGCGATTGGTGGAAAAGTGGATCTAGATCTCCTCTCTCTTTTCCCTCAAAAACTAGCAAGAATCCATGGAGGGATTGAGAGTTAGCAAGCTCGAAGAAGGTCAACAATGGGGAAAGAACACGAGCTCAAAGGACAAGGTTCATTGGGGAATAAGACTCCCTTTTATAGGAGGGTGAAAATCCAACCGTTATGTGCTCAGCCCGCACACGAGCGGTACTACCGCTCGAGCGGAAGAAGCAGGGAAATGGAGCAACAACCATGAACCTTGGGGCGGTAGTACCGCATATAAGCGGTACTACCACTCACCCTAGCGGTACTACCGCTGGAGGAGCAGAACACGGGACCAAAAGAGGCAGGGCAGAGCAGAGTACGGCGGCAGTAATGCAGTAGCGGTACTACCGCCCGACCGAAGCGGTACTACTGCTTATATGCGGTAGGCAGAACTATCATGCCTTACTGCCGTGAAACTACTGCTAAACACGACATGAAAAGTGCAGGAACCAAAATTGAGGCGGTAGTAGAGCGGTACTACCGCTTGACTCTACAAGCGGTACCACCGCTGCCGACCACGGTACTACCGCAGGGAGAAAACCAGAACTGCCATAACTTCTTCATAAGAGCGCCAAATTGAGCAAACTGAAGCTTGTTGGATACAAGACGATGAGTAGCATCAAAACAGCGACCGAGAAGAACTGGGGAGGTATGCCTAACAAATAGAGGAGTGAAACCTCCAACCGAGAAGAACCGACAAAACCTCCAACATCGAAAACATCATAGAAGATGCATGTGAACTCCGTTTTCGATGAACTCGAGCTTGTCATTAAGATGACCATAAGCTCCAAAACTCTCAAAGAGAACCAAACAAGAACCAAGAAAGATGATGCAAGGATGCAATGGTTTGAGCACTCTACGAACGATACGATCAAGCTACTCATCGAGAGCCCCCCTTGATAGTACGGCAATCGATCCTATAACCCGGTATCCCAACTACCACTACGAGACCGGTAAAATAGAAAACCTATCAAGGGCAAACCTTTGTCTTGCACATAGTCCACTTGAGCTAGATGATGACGATCTTGACTTCCTCAAGTTGGACCACCTTTCTTAATTGTGTTGGCTCGATGAAGACTAGTTGATTGCTCCCCCATACTCCACTATGGGTGAGCCACTCTTTGGCACATCTTCATAAATCCATTGTTACCATAATGGACGGCAAGCTTCAAGCATTTGATCTCTTCATGATGCTCCACTTGAACTTGCACATCGCAACCTAACCCCACAAAGAACTCTCACGATAACCATGGGTTAGCAAACAAAGCGTAATGGATAATGCTTACCATACCATGGGATCACTTGATCCCTCAGTACATCTTGTATGCTTTGTGTGTTGATCAACTTGATTCATTCTTGACTTAATCTTGATCAACCTTGAATCTTTCCAATTCTCTTCATTTGGATGATGTCTTGAAGGTAGACATGAATGATCACACAATCTTCTTCTTCAAGACATGCTTGCAATAAGCTCAACACTCACATGACCAATCTTTGGATAATTCCTTGAATAGCACCTTGGTCGACACAAACTCTCCTTGAAACCAACACATGTACTCCAAGAAAAGCCTATGGACAAAACCTTCAAATATAACTCAAGGCAACCATTAGTCCATAGAGATTGTCATCAATTACCAAAACCAAACATGGGGGCACCGCATGTTCTTTCACTAATGATGATGATCATGAAACTTCTGATCAAGTTACTACTGAACCTCGTAGGTCAACCAGAGTAAGATCCGCACCAGAGTGGTACGGTAATCCTATTCTGGAGGTCATGTAACTTGACCATGACGAACCTACGAACTATGAGGAAGCGAGGATGAGCCCAGATTCCGCGAAATGGCTTGAGGCCATGAAATCTGAGATGGGATCCATGTATGAGAACAAAGTATGGACTATGGTTGACTTGCCCGATGATCAACAAGCCATAGAAAAAAATGGATCTTCAAGAAGAAGACTGACGCTGATGGTAATGTTACTGTCTACAAAGCTTGACTTGTTGCGAAAGGTTTTCGACAAGTTCAAGGAGTTGACTACGATGAGACCTTCTCTCCCATAGCGATGCTTAAGTCTGTCCGAATCATGTTAGCAATTGTCGCATTTTATCATTATGAAATTTGGCAAATGGATGTCAAAACTGCATTCCTTAATGGATATCTTAAAGAAGGGTTGTATATGATGCAACCAGAAGGTTTTGTCGATACAAAAGGTGCTAACAAAGTTTGCAAGCTCCAGCCATCCATTTATGGACTGGTGCAAGCCTCTCGGGGTTGGAATATATGCTTTGATAGTTTGATCAAAGAATATGGTTTATACAGACTTTTGGAGAAGCCTGTATTTACAAGAAAGTGAGTGCGAGCTAGAAGGCATTTCTGATATTATAAGTGGATGACATATTGTTGATCAGAAATGATACTGAATTTCTGAATGGCATAAAAGGATACTTGAATAAGAATTTTTCAATGAAAGACCTCGGTGAAGTTGCTTATATATTGGGCATCAGGATCTATAGAGATAGATTAAGATGCTTAATTGGACTTTCACAAAGCACATACCTTGATGGATCAGTCAAAGAAAGGGTTCTTACCTGTGCTACAAGGTGTGAAGTTGAGTCAGACTCAATGCCCGACCACTACAGAAGACAAAGAGAAAATGAAAGTCATTCCCTATGCCTCAACCATAGGTTCTATCATGTATGCAATGTTGTGTACCAGACCTAATGTGTGGCTTGCTATTAGTTTAGCAGGGAGGCACCAAAGTAATCCAGGAGTGGATCACTAGATAGCGGTCGAGAACATCCTGAAATACCTGAAAAGTACTAAGGATATGTTTCTCGTTTATGGAGGTGACAAAGAGCTCGTCGTAAACGGTTACGTCGATGCAAGCTTTAACACTAATCCGGATGACTCTAAGTCGCAAACCGGATACGTATTTATATTAAATGGTGGAGCTGTTAGTTGGTGAAGTTCCAAGCAGAGCGTCGTGGCGAGATCTACGTGTGAAGTGGAATACATAGCTACTTCGGAAACAGCAAACGAAGAAGTCTGGATGAAGGAGTTCATATCCGATCTAGGTGTAATACCTAGTGCATCGGGTCCAATGAAAATCTTTTGAGACAATGCCGGTCCAATTGCCTTGGCAAAGGAATCCAGATTTCACAAGAGAACCAAGCACATCAAGAGACGCTTCAATTCCATCCGCGATCAAGTCAAGGAGGGATACATAGAGATTTGCAAGATACATACGGATCTGAGTGTTGCAGACCCGTTGAAGACACCAAGACTCCATGGGTGTTAGAATCATTACTGTGTAATCTAGATTATTCACTCTACTTCAAGTGGGAGACTGAAGGAAATATGCCCTAGAGACAATAATAAAGTTGTTATTCATATTTCCTTATATCATGATAAATGTTTATTATTCATGCTAGAATTGTATTAACCGGAAACTTAGTACATGTGTGGATACATAGACAAACAGAATGTCCCTAGTATGCCTCTACTTGACTAGCTCGTTAATCAAAGATGTTAAGTTTCCTGACCATAGACATGTGTTGTCAATTGATGAATGGGATCACATCATTAGAGAATGATGTGATGGACAAGGCCCATCTGTTATCTTAGCATAATGATCGTTTAGTTTTTCTGCTATTGCTTTCTTCATGACTTATACATGTTCCTCAGACTATGAGATTATGCAACTCCCGAATAACGGAGGAACACCTTGTGTGCTATCAAACATCACAATGTAACTGGGTGATTATAAAGATTCTCTACAGGTGTCTCTGATGGTGTTTGTTGAGTTGGCATAGATCGAGATTAGGATTTGTCATTCCGTGTATCGAAGAGGTATCTCTAGGGCCCTCTCGGTAATGCACATCATTATGAGCCTTGCAAGCAAAGTGACTAATGAGTTAGTCACGGTATGATGCATTATGGAACGAGTAAAGAGACTTGTCGGTGACGATATTGAACTAGGTATGATGATACCGACGATCGAATCTTGGGCAAGTAACATACCGCTGACAAAGGGAACAACATATGTTGTTATGCGGTTTGACTGACAAAGATCTTCATAGAATATGTAGGAGACAATATGAGCATCTAGGTTCCGCTATTGGTTATTGACCAGAGATATGTCTCGGTCATGTCTACATAGTTCTCGAACCCGTAGGGTCCGCACGCTTAACGTTCGATGACGATTTGTACAATGAGTTTCGTGTTTTGAAGAACCGAAGTTTGTTCGGAGTCCCGGATGAGATCACGGACATGACGAGGAGTCTCGAAATGGTCGAGACATAAAGATTTATATATTGGAAGGCCACATTCGTACACCGGAATGGTTTGGGTCGTTTCGGAGTACCGGGGGTTACCGGAACCCCCCGGGAGGTTAATGGGCCACCATGGGCCTTGGTGGAGGAGAGGGCCGGCCAGAGGTGGCGTGAGCCCCCCCTTTCCCAGTCCAAATTGGAAAAGGGGAGGGGCGGCGCCCCCTCCTTCCTTCTCACCTCTTCCTCCTTCCCTTCTTCTCCTACTTGGAATAGGAAAGGCGGGACCGAATTCTACTTGGACCGGGAGTCCAAGTTGGACTCCCCCCCATGGCGCGCCCCTAGGGCCGGCCACCTCTCCTCCCCCTTTATATACATGGGAGGTGATACGTCTCCAATGTATCTATAATTTTTGATTGTTCCATGCTATTATATTATCTGTTTTGGATGTTTAATGGGCTTTAATATACCTTTTATATTATTTTTGGGACTAACCTATTAACCGAAAGCCCAGTGCAAATTGCTGTTTTTTTGCCTATTTCAGTGTTTGGCAGAAAAGGAATATTAAACGGAATCCAAACGGTATGAAACCTTCGCGAGGATCTTTTTTGGAACAAACGTGATCAACGAGACTTGGAGTGGACGTCAAGGAAGCAGCGAGGAAGCCACGAGGCAGAACGGGGCGCCCCCGACCCTCGTGGGCCCCTCGCAGCTCCACCGACCTACTTCTTTCTCCTATATATACTCTTATACCTTCAAACCTTTGGGGACAGCAACGAAACACCTTTTCCACCGCCGCAACCTTCTGTACCCATGAGATCCCATCCTGGGGCCTTTTCAGACGCTTCACCGGAGGGGGATTTGATCATGGAGGGCTTCTACATCAACACCATAGCCTCTCCGATGATGTGTGAGTAGTTCACCACAGACCTTCGGATCCGTAGTTATTAGCTAGATGGCTTCTTCTCTCTCTTTGGATCTCAATACAAAGTTCCCCTCGATCTTCTTGGAGATCTATTCGATGTAACTCTTTTTGCGGTGTGTTTGCCGAGATCTGAGGAATTGTGGGTTTATGACTTGATTATCTATGAATATTATTTGATTCTTCTCTGAATTCTTATATGGATGATTTGATATCTTTGCAAGTCTCTTCGAATTATCGGTTTAGTTTGGCCTACTAGATTGATCTTTCTTGCAATGGGAGAAGTGCTAAGCTTTGGGTTCAATCTTGCGGTGTCCTTTCACAGTGACAGCAGGGGCAGCAAGGCACGTATTGTATTGTTGCCATCGAGGATAAAAAGATGGGGTTTATATCCTATTGCTTGAGTTTATCCCTCTACATCATGTCATCTTGCCTAAAGCGTTACTCTGTTCTTATGAACTTAATACTCTAGATGCATGTTGGATAGCGGTCGATGTGTGGAGTAATAGTGGTAGATGCAGAATCGTTTCGGTCTACTTGTCACGGACATGATACCTATATTCATGATCATTGCCTTAGATATCATCATAACTATGCGCTTTTCTATTAATTGCTCGGCAGTAATTTGTTCACCCACCGTAATACTTGCTATCTTGAGAGAAGCCACTAGTGAAACCTATGGCCCCCGGGTCTACTTCGTATCATATAAGTTTCCAATCTACAATTCTAGTTTACTATTTATTTTGCAATCTTTATTTTCCAATCTATACAACAAAAATACCAAAAAATATTTATCTTATTATCTTTATCAGATCTCACTTTCGAAAGTGCCCGTGAAGGGATTGACAACCCCTTTATCGCGTTGGTTGCGAGGTTCTTGTTTGTTTGTGTGGGTAGTAGGCGACTTGCGTGTAGTCTCCTACTGGATTGATACCTTGGTTTTCAAAAACCGAGGGAAATAATTACGCTACTTTTCTACATCGCCCTTTCCTCTTCAAGGGAAAACCAACGCATGCTAGGTAGCAAGAAGGATTTCTGGCGCCGTTGCCGGGGAGGATTACGCAAAGTCAAGTCTACATTTGATCTCCCGACAACTAGCCATTTCTGGCGCCGTTGCCGGGGAGATCTACGCTCAAGTCAAGACATACCAAGTACCCACCATAAAATCTTCTCCCTCGCGTTACATTATTTGCCATTTGCCTCTCGTTTTTCCTCTCCCCCACTTCACCTTTGTCGTTTTATTTGCCCTCTTCCATTCGTCCTTCTGTTTGCTCGTGTTACCATGTGCCTTCTATTAGCTTGCATCTTCTCTTGCTAAATATCTATTGTTATGGATCATCATCCTCTCGCTAATCTTTTTAAAAGATCCAATTATGATGAACCAATTGCTAGTGAGTTGAGTGCACTTGATTATCATTATGGAGTTTTGCTTGAAATCCGTGAATCTGAAAATTGTGATGAAGTGCTTTATAAAGTGATTCACGATAGATCTTCGAATAAAAAGCATGATGTTATTATAAATTCTATGAATGTCAATTGTGCTAATAATATGCAAAACCCTAAGCTTGGGGATGCTAGTTTTGCTATGACTACTATTTGTTGCAATGATCATGATTAGGGTGATTCTTCTTACGATCTTAAAAATTTATTTAAGCCCCATGATGAATATGAGATTGATAATAATGTTTGCAATAATATTGAAAGTGGGTTGGGAGAGGTCATGACTTTAGTTAATGTTAATCCGACTATTTTGGAAGAGTGTCAACTTTGCATGCATGTGGATCATGTTGAAAATATTTTATGTGATAGCTATTTGTTGAATTTGCTTATGATCCCACATGTAATTATTATGAAAGAGGAAAATATGATTGTAGAAATTTTTATGTTACTGAATTACCTCTCGTTATGTTGAGATTGCTATTGTTTCTTTCCGTTTCCTTGCATATGCTAGTTTTTGCTTGCTATGGTAATGTGTTTTCCTATAAGATGCCTATGCATAGGAAGTATGTTAGACTTAGATGTGTTTGTTACGTGTTTCATGATGCTCTCTTTGTGCTTCAATTCTTATTTTTCATGTGAGCATCATTAAAATTATAGATGCCTAGCAAGGGGCGTTAAACGATAGCGCTTGTTGGGAGGCAACCCAATTTTAATTTTGTTCCTTGCTTTTTTTCCTGTTTAGTAATCAATAAATCATATATCCTCTGTTATGATTGTCTTTTTTATGTTTTAATTAGTGTTTGTGCCAAGTAAAGCCTTTAGGATCTTCTTGGATGATTCTTGTTTGATCTTGCTGAAAAAAACAGAAAGTATGCGCTCACGATAATAATTTTCATTTTTAACCAGAGAGCGATAAAATACTGATTACAAGTGCAGTAGATCAATATAGAAATTAGTTAGGTCGTCCTAATTTTGTAGGATTTTTTTAGTTACATAAGTATTAGAAACCTACAGATTACTACAGACCGTTCTGTTTTTGACAAATTCTGTTTTTCGTGTGTTGTTTGCTTATTTTGATGAATCTATGGCTAGTATCGGGGGGTATGAACCATAGAGAAGTTGGAATACATTAGGTTTAACACCAA
This sequence comes from Triticum monococcum, assembly GCA_034509565.1. Taxonomy (NCBI): domain Eukaryota; kingdom Viridiplantae; phylum Streptophyta; class Magnoliopsida; order Poales; family Poaceae; genus Triticum; species Triticum monococcum. The sequence goes on along the minus strand of CM067843.1, from coordinate 150,176,089 downwards.
TATAAATAAAGAATGAGTTCATTACAGTACCTTAACTGATGATTTGTTTTCTTATACTAACGGAGCTCATGAGATTTTCTGTTGAGTTTTGTGTTGTGAAGTTTTCAAGTTTTTGGGTAAAGATTTGATGGATTTTGGAACAAGAAGTGGAAAGAGCATAAGCTTGGGGATGCCCAAGGCACCCCAAGTTAAAATCCAAGGACAACCAAAAGCCTGAGCTTGGGGATGCCCCGGAAGGCATCCCCTCTTTTGTCTTCGTCTATCGGTAACTTTACTTTAGGCTATATTTTTATTCACCACATGATATGTGTTTTGCTTGGAGCGTCTTGTATGATTTGAGTCTTTTCATTTTAGTTTACCACCATCATCCTTGCTGTACACACCTTTTGGGAGAGACACACATGAATTGTAATTTATTAGAATACTCTATGTGCTTCACTTATATCTTTTGAGCTAGATAATTTTGCTCTAGTGCTTCACTTATATTTTCTTTTTAGAGCACGGTGGTGGTTTTATTTTGTAGAAATTATTGATCTCTCATGCTTCACTTATATTATTTTGAGAGTCTTTTAGAACAACATGGTAATTTGCTTTGGTTATGAAATTAGTCCTAATATGATAGGCATTCAAGATGGGTATGATAAAAAACTTTCATAAAAAGTGCACTGAATACTATGAGAAGTTTGATTCTTTATGATTGTTTTGAGATATGAAGATGGTGATATTAGAGTCATGCTAGTTGAGTAGTTGTGAATTTGGGAGATACTTGTGTTAAAGTTTGTGATTCCCGTAGCATGCACATATGGTGAACCGTTATGCGATGAAGTCGGAGCATGGTTTATTTTTTGATTGTCTTCCCTATGAGTGGTGGTCGAGGACGAGCGATGGTCTTTTCCTACCAACCTATCCCCCTAGGAGCATGCACATAATACTTCGTTTCGATAACTAATAGATTTTTGCAATAAGTATGTGATTTATTTATGACTAATGTTGAGTCCATGGATTATACGCACTCTCACCCTTCCACCATTGCTATCCTCTCTAGTACCGCGCAACTTTCACCGGTACCATAAACCCACCATTTACCTTCCTAAAAACAGCCATCATACCTACCTATTATGGCATTTCCATAGCCATGTCGAGATATATTGCCATGCAACTTTCCACCGTTTCGTTTATTATGACACGCTCCATCATTGTCATATTGCTTTGCATGATCATGTAGTTGACATCATATTTGTGGCAAAGCCACCATTCATAATTTTCCATACATGTCACTCTTGATTCATTGCACATCCCAGTACACCGCCGGAGGCATTCACGTAGAGTCATATTTTGTTCTAAGTATTGAGTTGTAATTCTTGAGTTGTAAGTAAATAAAAGTGTGATGATCATCCTTATTAGAGAATTGTCCCAGTGAGGAAAGGATGATGGATACTATGATTCCCCCACAAGTCGGGATGAGACTCCAGACAAAAAAAAGAAAAGAAAAAGAGACATAAAAAAGAGAGAAAAGGCCTAAATAAAATAACGAGAGAAAAAGAGAGAAGGGGCAATGCTACTATCCTTTTCCCACACTTGTGCTTCAAAGCAGCACCATGATCTTCATGATAGAGAGTCTCTTATGTTGTCACTTTCATATACTAGTGTGAATTTTTCATTATAGAACTTGACTTGTATATTCCAATGATGGGCTTCCTCAAAATGCCCTATGTCTTCATGAGCAAGCAAGTTGGATGCACATCCACTTAGTTTCTTTTGTTGACCTTTCATATATTTATAGCTTTAGTGCATCCATTGCATGGAAATCCCTACTCACTCACATTAATATTTATTGATGGGAACCTCCATAGCCCATTGATACGCCTAGTTGATGTGAGACTATCTTCTCCATTTTGTATTCTCCATAACCACCATTCTATTCCACCTATAGTGCTATATCCATGGCTCACGCTCATGTCTTGCATGAAGATTGAAAAAGTTTGAGAACATCAAAAGTATAAAACAATTGCTTGGCTTGTCATCGGGGTTGTGCATGATTTAAATATTTTGTGTGATGAAGATAGAGCATAGCCAGACTATATGATTTTGTAGGGATAGCTTTCTTTGGCCATGTTATTTTGAGAAGACATAATTGCTTAGTTAGTATGCTTGAAGTATTATTATTTTTATGTCAATATTAAACTTTTATCTAGAATCTTTCGGATCTGAATATTCATGCCACAATAAATATAATTACATTGAAAATTATGTTAGGGAGCATTCCACATCAAAAATTCTGTTTTTATCATTTACCTACTCGAGGAAGAGTAGGAATTAAACTTGGGGATGCTTGATACGTCTCCAACGTATCTATAATTTTTTATTGTTCCATGTCATTATATTATCTATCTTGGATGTTTAATGGGCTTTAATATACCTTTTTATATTATTTTTGGGACTAACCTATTAACCGAAAGCCCAGTGCAAATTGCTGTTTTTTTTGCCTATTTTAGAGTTTCGAAGAAAAGGAATATCAAATGGAATCCAAACGGAATGAAACCTTCGCAAGGATCTTTTTTGGAACAAATGTGATCTGGGAGACTTGGAGTGGACGTCAAGGAAGCAGCAAGGAAGCCACAAGGCAGGAGGGCACGCCCAGGGGGTTGGGCGGCCCCCCACCCCCCACCCTTGTGGGCCCCTTGCAGCTCCACCGACCTACTTATTTCGCCTATATATACTCTTATACCCTAAAACCTTCGGCGAGAGCAACAAAACACCTTTTCCACTGCCACAACCTTCTGTACCCGTGAGATCCCATCTTGGGGCCTTTTCAGGTGCTCCACCGGAGGGGGATTCGATCACGGAGGGCTTCTACATCAACACCATAGCCTCTCCGATGATGTGTGAGTAGTTTACCACAGATCTTCGGGTCCATAGTTATTACCTAGATGGCTTCTTCTCTCTCTTTGGATCTCAATAAAAAGTTCTCCTCGATCTTCTTGGAGATCTATTCGATGTAACTCTTTTTGCGGTGTGTTTGCTGAGATCCGATGAATTGTGGGTTTATGACTTGATTATCTATGAATATTATTTGATTCTTCTTTGAATTCTTATATGCATGATTTTATATCTTTGCAAGTCTCTTTGAATTATCGGTTTAGTTTGGCCTACTAGATTGATATTTCTTGCAATTGGAGAAGTGCTTAGCTTTGGGTTCAATCTTGCGGTGTCCTTTCCCAGCGACAGTAGGGGCAGCAAGGCACGTATTGTATTGTTGCCATCGAGGATAAAAGTAGGGGTTTATATCATATTGCTTGAGTTTATCCCACTACATCATGTCATCGTGCCTAAAGCGTTACTCCATTCTTATGAATTTAATACTCTAGATGCATGCTGGATAGCAGTCGATGTGTGGAGTAATAGTAGTAGATGCAGAATCATTTCGGTCTACTTGTCACGAACGTGATGTCTATATTCATGATAATTACCTTAGATATCATCATAACTATGCGCTTTTCTATCAATTGCTCGGCAGTAATTTGTTCACCCACCGTAATACTTGCTATCTTGAGAGAAGCCACTAGCGAAACCTATGGCCCCTGGGTCTACTTCGTATCATATAAGTTTCCAATCTACAATTCTAGTTTACTATTTATTTTGCAATCTTTATTTTGCAATCTACGCAACAAAAATACCAAAAAATATTTATCTTATTATCTTTATCAGATCTCACTTTCGTAAGTGACCGTGAAGGGATTGACAACCCCTTTATCGTGTTGGTTGTGAGGTTCTTGTTTGTTTGTGCAGGTACTAGGCGAATTTCGTGTAGTCTCCTACTGGATTGATACCTTGGTTCTCAAAAACTGAGGGAAATACTTACGCTACTTTGCTGCATCACCCTTTCCTCTTCAAGGGAAAACCAACGCATGCTCAAGAGGTAGTAGGAGGGGGCACCCCAAAGACACACCAAGTCTTCTCTTAGCCGTGTGCGGTGCCCCCCTCCATAGTTACACACCTCGGTCATATCGTCGTAGTGCTTAGGTGAAGCCCTGCGCCGGTAACTTCATCATCACCGTCGCCACGCCATCGTGCTGACGGAACTCTCCCTCATCCTCAACTGGATCAAGAGATCGAGGAACGTCATCGAGCTGAACGTGTGCTAAACGCAGAGGTGCCGTACATTCGGTGCTAGGATTGGTTGGATCGTGAAGACGTTCGACTACATCAACCGCGTTACTAAACGCTTCCGCTTTTCGGTCTACGAGGGTACAAGGACACACTCTCCCCTCTCATTGCTATGTATCTCCTAGATAGATCTTGCGTAATTGTAGGAATTTTTTTGAAATACTACGTTCCCCAACAATTTGCAACTCGAAATAGGGGCAACGGATTAAACGAAGATTGGCTAAGGATGAGGTGACGATGCGCGTCCGAAATGGTTCCAAGGTCGATGTGGTCGCCGTCGGCACCCTACCTCTACATCTACCTTCAGGATTAGTTTTAAACCCGCATAATTGTTATTTAGTGCCAGCGTTGAGGATGAACATTATATCTGGATCTTGTTTAATGCGAGATGGTTATTCATTTTAATCAGAGAATAATGGTTGTTCTATTTATATGAGTAATATCTTTTATGGTCATGCACCCTTGATGAGTGGTCTATTTTTGTTGAATCTCGATCGTGGTGATACACATATTCATAATATTGATGCCAAAAGATGCAAAGTTAATAATGCTAGTGCAACTTATTTGTGGCACTGCCGTTTAGGTCATATTGGTGTAAAGCGCATGAAGAAAATCCATGTAGATGGGCTTTTGGAATCACTTGATTATGAATCATTTAATGCTTGCGAACCATGCCTCATGGGCAAGATGACTAAGACTCCGTTCTCCGGAAGAATGGAGCAAGCCACTGACTTATTGGAAATAATACATACTGATGTACGTGGTCCGATGAGTGTTGAGGCTCGCGGCGGGTATCGTTATTTTCTGACCTTCACAGATGATTTGAGCAGATATGGGTATATCTACTTAATGAAACACAAGTCTCAAACATTTGAAAAGTTAAAAGAATCTCAGAGTGAAGTGGAAAATCATCATAACAAGAAAATAAAGTTTCTATGGTCTGATCGCGGAGGCAAATATTTGAGTTATGAATTTGGTCTTCATTTAAAGCAATGTGGATTAGTTTCGCAACTCACGCCACCTCGAACACCATAGCGTAATGGTGTGTCCGAACATCATAATTGTACTTTATTAGATATGGTGCGATCTATGATGTCTCTTACCAATTTACCACTATCGTTTTGGGGTTATGCATTAGAGTCAACTGCATTCACGTTAAATAGGGCACCTTCTAAATCCGTTGAGACGATGACGTATGAACTGTGGTTTGGCAAGAAATCTAAGATGTCATTTCTTAAAGTTTGGGGTTGAGATACTTATGTGAAAAAGCTCCAGCCTAATAAGCTCAAACCCAAATCGGAGAAGTGCGTCTTCATAGGATACCCAAGAGAAACTGTTGGGTACACCTTCTATCACAGATCCAAAGGCAGGATATTTGTTGCTATGAATGGATCCTTTCTAGAGAAGGAGTTTCTCTCGAAAGAAGTGAGTGGGAGGAAAGTAGAACTTGATGAGGTAATTGTACCTTCTCTCGAATTGGAAAGTAGTTCATCACAGAAATCAGTTCTAGTGATGCCTACACCAATTAGTGAGGAAGCTAATGATGATGATCATGAAACTTCATATCAAGTTACTACCGAACCTTGTAGGTCAACCAGAGTACGTTCCACACCAGAGTGGTACGGTAATCCTGTTCTGGAAGTCATGTTACTAGACCATGACGAACCTATGAACTATGAGGAAGCGATGATGATCCCAGATTCCGTCAAATGGCTTGAGGCCATGAAACCTGAGATGGGATCCATGTATGAGAACAAAGTATGGACTTTGGTTGACTTGGCCGATGATCGACAAGCCATAGAAAATAAACGGATCTTCAAGAAGAAGACTGACGCTGATGGTAATATTACTGTCTACAAAGCGTGACTTATTGCGAAAGGTTTTTGACAAGTTCAAGGAGTTGACTACGATGAGACCTTCTCACTTGTAGCGATACTTAAGTTTGTCTGAATCATGTTAGCAATTGCCACATTTTATGATTATGAAATTTGGCAAATGGATGTCAAAACTGCATTCCTTAATGGATTTCTTAAAGAAGAGTTGTATACGATGCAACCAGGAGGTTTTGTCGATCCTAAAGGTGCTAACAAAGTTGGCAAGCTGCAGCGATCCATTTATAGACTGGTGCAAGCCTCTCGGAGTTGGAATATACACTTTGATAGTGTGATCAAAGCATATGGTTTTATACAGACTTTTGGAGAAGCCTGTATTTACAAAAAAGTGAGTGGGAGCTCTGTAGCATTTCTAATATTATATGTGGATGACATATTGTTGATTGGAAATGATATAGAATTTCTGGATAGCATAAAAGGATACTTGAATAAGAATTTTTCAATGAAAGACCTCGGTGAAGCTGCTTATATATTGGGCATCAAGATCTATAGAGATGGATCAAGACGCTTAATTGGATTTTCACAAAGCACATACCTTGATAAAGTTTTTAAGAAGTTCAAAATGGATCAGTCAAAGAAAGGGTTCTTGCTTGTGTTACAAGGTGTGAAGTTGAGTCAGACCCAATGCCCGACCACTTCAGAAGATAGAGAGAAAATGAAAGTCATTCCCTATGCCTTAGCCATAGGTTCTATCATGTATGCAATGTTGTGTACCAGACCTGATGTGTGCCTTGCTATAAGTTTAGCAGGGAGGTACCAAAGTAATCCAGGAGTGGATCACTGGACAGCGGTCAAGAACATCCTGACATACCTGAAAAGGACTAAGGATATGTTTCTCGTTTATGGAGGTGACAAAGAGCTTGTCATAAATGGTTATGTCTATGCTAGCTTTGACACTGATCCGGATGACTCTAAGTCGCAAAGCGGATACGTATTTATATTGAATGGTGGAGCTATCAGTTGGTGCAGTTCCAAGAAGAGTGTCGTGGCAGGATCTACATGTGAAGCGGAGTACAAACCTGCTTCGGAAGTAGCAAATGAAGGAGTCTGCATGAAGGAGTTCATATTCGATCTGTGTGTAATACCTAGTGCATCGGGTCCAATGAAAATCTTTTGTGACAATACTTGAGCAATTGCCTTAGCGAAGGAATCCAGATTTCACAAGAGAACCAAACACATCAAGAGACGCTTCAACTCCATCCGCGATCAAGTCAAGGAGGGAGACATAGAGATTTGCGAAATACATACGGATCTGAATGTTGCAGACCCATTGACTAAGCCTCTTCCACAAGCAAAACATGATCAGTACCAAGACTCCATGGGTGTTAGAATCATTACAATGTAATCTAGATTATTGACTCTAGTGCAAGTGGGAGACTAAAGGAAATATTCCCTAGAGGCAATAATAAAGTTGTTATTTATATTTACTTATATCATGATAAATGTTTATTATTCATGCTAGAATTGTATTAATCGGAAACTTGATACATGTGTGAATACATAGACAAAACAAAGTGTCCCTAGTATGCCTCTACTTGACTAGCTCGTTAATCAAAGATGGTTAAGTTTCCTGACCATAGACATGTGTTGTCATTTGATGAACGGGATCACATCATTAGGAGAATGATGTGATGGACAAGACCCCTCCATTAGCATAGCATAATGATCGTTAATTTTTATTGCTATTGCTTTCTTCATGTCTTATATATATTCCTTTGACTATGAGATTATGCAATTCCCGAATACCGGAGGAACACCTTGTGTGCTAGCAAACATCACAACATAACTGGGTGATTATAAAGATGCTCCACAGGTGTCTCCGAAGGTGTTTTTTCGGTTGGCATAGATCGAGATTGGGATTTGTCACTCCGAGTATCAGAGAGGTATCTCTGGGCCCTCTCGGTAATGCACATCATGATAAGCCTTGCAAGCAATGTGACTAATTAGTTAGTTATGGGATGATGCATTACGAAACGAAGAGACTTGCCGGTAACGAGGTTGAACTAGGTATGAAGATACCGACGATCGAATCTCGGGCAAGTAACATACCGATGACAAAGGGAATGACGTGTGTTGTCATTGCGGTTTGACCGATAAAGATCTTCGTAGAATATGTAGGAACAAATATGAGCACCCAGGTTGTGTTGTTGTTTATTGATCGGAGATGTATCTCGTTCATGTCTACATAGTTCTCGAACCCGTAGGGTCTGCACACTTAATGTTCAATGACGATTTGTATTATGAGTAATGTGTTTTGGTGACCGAAGATTGTTCGGTGTCCCGGATGAGATCACAGACATGATGAGGAGTCTTGAAATGGTCGAGAGGTAAAGATTGATATATTGTACGATGGTATTCAGACACCGGAATGATTTCAGAGTGGTTCAGCTATTTATCAGTGTATCGGGGGGTTACCGGAACCCCCCGGGAAAGTAATGGGCCAACATGGGCCATAGGGGAGAGAGAGGGCAGCCCACAAGGGGTGGAGCCCCCCATGGGCAGTCCGAATTGGACAAGGTGAGGGTGCGCGGACCCCCTTTCCTTATCCCTCTCCCTCCCCTTCCCTTTCCCCCTCCAAAAGAAAGGAAGGAGGCGACTAGGACTAGGAGTCCTAGTCGGTTTCCCCCCACTTGGCGCGGCCCCTATGGCCGACCTCCTCCCCTCCTCCTTTATATACGGGGGTAGGGGGCACCCCAAAGCACATCAATTGTTCTCTTAGCTGTGTGCGCCCCCCCCCCCCAGAATTTACTCCTCCAGTCATATTGTTGTAGTGCTTAGGCGAAACCCTGCACGGATCACATCACCATCACCGTCACCACGCCGTCGTGCTGACGAAACTCTCCCTCGACACTTTGATGGATCAAGAGTTTGAGGGACGTCATCGAGCTGAACGTGTGCTGAACTCGGAGGTGTCGTACGTTTGGTGCTTGATCGGTTGGATTGCGAAGATGTTCGACTACATCAACCACGTTAACCTAACACTTCCGCTTTCGGTCTACGAGGGTACGTAGATACACTCTCCCCCTCTCGTTGCTAAGCATCTCCTAGATAGATCTTGCGTGATCATATGAATTTTTTTGAAATTGCATGCTACGTTCCCCAACACCTTCTCCTCCTCACTTTGGGGGCGGTCCGACGAGGGCATGGACCACTCGGGTTTGCTCCTTTATGAGGGCACATGTCGTTCGGGTTTTCTCCTTTATGAGGGCATGCGTCATCCGGGTTTGCTCCATTGTGAGGGCATGCGTCATCTGGGTGTGCTCCTTTGCAAGCGCTTGCACTGTCTAGGTTCGTTGCCTGCCATGCTAGAGATCGTCGGAGAGAAGCTTGAAGGCTGAGCGGAGTAGACTGAAAGTGGAGTGGAGCAAAGTGGAGCGGAGTGGAGTGGCTAGGGTTTGGTCTTGGATGCAGATAGGAATGCATATTTGTGGGGTCGGGATGGCCAGCATGGGTCGAATTCGATGTTGTGGAGGCGGCCGGTGATACGTGTCCATCGTATCTACTTTTCCTAAAGCTTTTGATCTTGTTTTGGACTCTAATTTGCATTATTTGAATGAAACTAACCCAGACTGACACTATTTTCAACAGAACTACCATGGTGTTGTTTTTGTGTAGAAATAAAAGTTCTCAGAATTGGATGAAACTTTTTGGAGAATTATTTTTGAATAAAAAATATACTGGAACCAAGACCCACTGGAGGGGGTGCAACTGCACACTAGGCACCAGGGCGCGCCACCCCCCTCTAGCGCGCCTTGGTGGGTAGTGGGGCACACGAGGCCCCATTGACCCTAATTCCAACTCTATAAATTCCTATTCTTGGAGAAAATAGGAGAGGAAGTTTCATTGCGTTTTACGATACGGAGCCGCCGCCGCCTCCTGTTCTTCATCGGGAGGCCTGATACATCTCTGTCGTATCTATAATTTTTGATTATTCCATGCCAATATTCTACAACTTTCATATACTTTTGGCAACTTTTTATACTATTTTTGGGACTAACATATTGATACAGTGCCTAGTGCTAGTTCCTGTTTGTTGCATGGTTTTTGTTTCCAGAAAATCCATATCAAATGGAGTCCAAACGGGATAAAAACTGACGGAGATTTTTTTTGGAATATATGTGAATTTTGGGAAGTGAAATCAACGTGAGACGATGCTCGAGGGGGCCACGAGGCAGGGGGCACGCCCTGGGCCCTCGTGGCCGCCCTGTAAGGCGGTTGGTGCCCTTCTTTCGCAGCAAGAAAGCTAATATCCGGATAAAAATCGTGTCCAAAATTCATCCCAATCGGAGTTACGGATCTTCGGGAATTTAAGAAATGGTGAAAGGGAAGAATCAGGAACGCAGAAACAGAGAGAGACAAAGAGACAGATCCAATCTCGGAGGGGCTCTCGCCCCTCCGTCGCCATGGAGGCCATGGACCGGAGGGGAAACCCTTCTCCCATATAGGGGGAAGGTCAAGGAAGAAGAAGAAGAAGAAGAAGAAGAAGAAGAAGAAGAAGAAGAAGAAGAAGAAGGGGGGGCTCTCTTCCCCTCTCTCCCGGTGGCGCCGGAACGCCGCCGGGGCCATCGTCATCACCGCAATCTACACCAACAACTTCACCGCCATCATGACCAACTCTCCCACCCTTTATGCTACGGTGTAACCCCTCTTTTACCCGCTGTAATCTCTACTTAAACATGGTGATCAACGCTATATATTATTTCCCAATGATGTATGGCTATCCTATGATGTTTGAGTAGATCCATTTTGTCCTATGGGTTAATTGATGATCGTGATTGGTTTGAGTTGCATGTTTTATTATTGGTGATGTCCTATGGTGCTCTCCGTGTCACGCAAGCGTGAGGGGTCCCCGTTGTAGGGTTTGCAATATGTTCATGATTTGCTTATGGTGGATGGCGTGAGTGATAGAAACACATACCCGAGTAAGTAGGTTGTTTACGTATGGGAATAAAGAGGACTTGATGCCTTATAATGCTATGGTTGGGTTTTACCTTAATGATCTTTAGTAGTTGCGGATGCTTGCTAGAGTTCCAATCATAAGTGCATATGATCCAAGAAGAGAAAGTATGTTAGCTTATGCCTCTCCCTCAAATAAAATTGCAATAATGATTACCGGTCTAGTTATCGATTGCCTAGGGACAAATAACTTTCTTGTGTGACAACAAGCTCTCTACTAAAACTAACTTAGTTGTGTCTTCATCTAAACAGCCCCTACATTTTATTTACACGCTCTTTATTATCTTGCAAACCTATCCAACAACACCTACAAAATACTTCTAGTTTCATACTTGTTCTAGGTAAAGTGAACGTTAAGCATGCGTAGAGTTGTATCGGTGGTCGATAGAACTTGAGGGAATATTTGTTCTACCTTTAGCTCCTCATTGGGTTCGACACTCTTACTTATCAAAAGAGGCTACAATTGATGCCCTATACTTGTGGGTTATCAAGACCTTTTTCTGGAGCCGTTGCCGGGGAGTTATAGCGTGGGGTGAATATTCTCGTGTGTGCTTGTTTGCTTTATCACTAAGTAATTTTTATTTGCTGTTATAAGTTGTTCTCTATCTTTAGTTATGGATATGGAACACGAAATACCAAAAAAAATTAGGTTTACTTGCTACTCATGGAGATGGGGAGCCTCCTAAAACCCTCGATGCTCATTATGTGAAAGATATTATGCACTACTTTAATAATCTTGAGAAAACCCCATTCAATTATGTAATGGGAGACACGTTGTATCAACGTGAATACTTTAGGGATTATCGCTTGACTCAAAAAGGGAAACTATTATGGGATCAAATCTATATGTTGTATTGGTATGCTAGGCAACTATGCTTGAGATATGATTATACTTGTTGCTCTAGGATGAAGGCTCCACACCTTCCCTTTTCATGGAAATTTAATGATGATAAAACCTTAGCTTCTTATGCTAATGGTATATATGATTGCTATGATGTGGAACATATAGAAGAATTCGTTGCTTTTATGGGTTCTTACGAAATTGAATCTTTTTTTAAAGAGTTTGAAGATTTTTATGATTCAGTTTATAGACCTAATTTTTTTGCTATACTTAAATATTGCTATGAGAATTATGAATTCAATTCTGATATTGATAATTTTATTGGGAGAGTCTCCGCTGTCCAAGAAGAGACCAATATTTTGCAGGAATCTATGGAAGAAGAAATTAATGACATTGTGAGCTCATTGGATGAAAAAGATGAGGAGGAGAGTGAAGAACAAAAGGAGGAAGAGCGGATTGATCACCCGTGTCCACCTTCTAATGAGAGTAACTCTTCAACTCATAGACTGTTTAATTTCCCTTCGAATTTATCGAAGGATGAATGCTATGATGATTGTTATGATCTCGTTGATTCTTTTGAAATATCCCTTTTTGATGATGCTTGCTATTCTTGTGGCCTAGATGCCAATATGAATTATGCTTATGGAGATGAACTTGCTATAGTTCCTTATGTTAAACATGAAATTGTTGCTATTTCACCCACGCATGATAGTCCTATTATCTTTTTGTATTCTCCTGACTACACTATATCGGAGAAGTTTGCCCTTATTAAGGATTATATTGATGGGTTGCGTTTTACTACTACACATGATGATTTTAATAGATATAATATGCATGTGCTTGCTGCTCCTACTTGCAATTATTATGAGAAAGGAACTACATCTCCGCCTCTCCATGTTTCCAATATGATAAAATTGCATGAAAATGTTTATACTATGCATTGGCCTTTACTATGTGTGCATGAATTCTTCTTTTATGACATGCAAATGCATAGGAAGAGAGTTAGACCTCGTTGTTGCATGATATATGTTACTTTGTGCTCATTTCTAAATCACAAATCATTGCTAATTCAAATTGGCTTTGATATACCTTGGGATCCGGGTGGATTCATTACTTGAGCACCTTATGCCTAGCTTAATGGATTTAAAGAAAGCGCTGCCAGGGAGACAAGACGGAAGTTTTAGAGAGTCATTTATTTCTGTTGAGTGCTTTTATATAGTTTAAAAACAAAAAAATAAAGAGAGGAACCCAAAACTTTTCAAAAAGGAAAGTGAAAGTGAGAGAGACAAGCATTGTTGAAGTGGGGGAGCTCCATGAACTTTTTTCATGCTCACATAAACTTTGTGAATCTTGATTACAGAAACTTCTCAACAAAAATAATTATCCCCTTGTACAATCCCATTGTATTAAAAAAATGTGCCAAGATTTTCCTTTAGGATGTTTACATTGCTTGTTGGTTTGTGCGGCGCGGAACAGAAACTTTGGCTGTAGTGCGCGACTTTACATTTTTTTAACTGGAATGTCAAACGGTTCCGAAACTTTTTGCACTGTCTTTCTATACAAATTGTTTATTTTTCCTGATTATTACAGAATTTTTAGAGTACGAGAAGTATGGTGAATGTTCAGATTACTACAGACTATCTTGTTTAAGACAGATTCTATTTTTGATGCATAGTTTGCTTGTTTTGATGAAACTATCAATTTATATCAGTGGATTAAGCCATGGAAAAGTTATATTACAGTAGCTACAATGCAAAAATATGAATTGGTTTGCAATAGTACTTATACTAGTGATTTGCTTTATTATACTAACGGATCTCACCGAACTTTTTGTTAAGTTTTGTGTGATTGAAGTTTTCAAGTTTTGGGAGAGATCACGATGGATGAAGGAATAAGGAGTGGCAAGAGCTGAAGCTTGGGGATGCCCAAGGCACCCTAAGGAAATATTCAAGGGCTCCCAAACAACCAAGCTTGGGGATGCCCTGGAAGGCATCCCCTCTTTCTTCTAACAATCATCGGTAATTTCACTTGGAGCTATATTTTTAATCGTCACATGATATGCGTAAATCTTGGAGCGTCTTTTTCATTTAGTTTTCGCTTTTCTTTAATGCACCATGCTGGTATGAGATAGTCCTTGGTTGATTTATAGAATGCTCATTGCACTTCACTTATATCTTTTGAGTATGGCTTTATAGAATGCTTCGTGTGCTTCACTTATATCTTTTGAAGTTCAGATTGTTGATACGTCTCCAACGTATCTATAGTTTTTGATTGTTCCATGCTATATTATATTCTGTTTTGGATGTTTAATGGGATTTATTATACACTTTTATATTATTTTTGGGACTAACCTATAAACCAGAGGCCCAGCCCAAATTGCTGTTTTTTTGCCTATTTCAGTGTTTCGCAGAAAAGGAATATCAAACGAAGTCCAAACGGAATGAAACCTTCGGGAACATGATTTTCTCAACAAACGTGATCCAGGAGACTTGGAGTGGGCGTAAAGAAACAATCAAGGAGGCCACAAGGCAGGGGGCGCGCCTACCCCCTGGGCGCGCCCTCCACCCTCATGGGCCCCTCATTCCTCCACCGACCTACTTCTTCCTCCTATATAAGTCCACGTACCCCGCAAACATCCAGGAGCACCACGAAAACCTAATTCCACCACCGCAACCTTTGATACGTCTCCAATGTGAGTATAATTTTTGATTGCTCCATGCTATATTATCTACTGTTTTAGACATTATTGGGCTTTGTTATCCACTTTTATATTATTTTTGGGACTAACCTATTAACCGGAGGCCCAGCCCAGAATTGCTGTTTTTTGCCTGTTTTAGGGTTTCGAAGAAAAGGAATATCAAACGGAGTCCACACAGAATGAAACCTTCGGAAAGGTGATTTTCTCATCAGATAAGATCCAGGAGACTTGAACCCTCCGTCAAGAAAGCCACGAGGTGGTCACGAGGGTAGGGGGCGCCCCCCTAGGCCGCGCCCCCTGCCTCGTGGACCCCTCGAAGCTCCACCGACGTACTTCTTCCTCCTATATATATCCACGTACCCCCAAACGATCGGGGACGGAGCCAAAAACCTAATTCCACCGCCGCAACTTTCTGTATCCACGAGATCCCATCTTGGGGCTTGTTCCGGAGCTCCGCCGGAGGGGGCATCGATCATGGAGGGCTTCTACATCATCATCCGAGCCCCTCCGATGAAGTGTGAGTAGTTTACTTCAGACCTACGGGTCCACAGCTAGTAGCTAGATGGCTTCTTCTCTCTTTTTGGATCTCAATACAATGTTCTCCCCCTCTCTCGTGGAGATCTATTCGATGTAATCTTCTTTTGCGGTGTGTTTGTTGAGACCGATGAATTGTGGGTTTATGATCAAGTCTATCTATGAATAATATTTGAATCTTCTCTCAATTCTTTTATGTATGATTGGTTATCTTTGCAAGTCTCTTCGAATTATCAGTTTGGTTTGGCCTACTAGATTGGTTGTTCTTGCCATGGGAGAAGTGCTTAGCTTTGGGCTCGATCTTGCGGTGTCCTTTCCCAGTGACAGAAGGGGCAGCAAGGCACGTATTGTATTGTTGCCATCGAGGATAACAAGATGGGGTTTTTATCATATTGCATGAAACTATCCCTCTACATCATGTCATCTTGCTTAAGGTGTTACTCTGTTTTTTAACTTAATACTCTAGATGCATGCTAGATAGCGGTCGATGAGTGGAGTAATAGTAGTAGATGCAGAATCGTTTCGGTCTACTTGTCTCGGACGTGATGCCTATATACATGATCATACCTAGATATTCTCATAACTATGCTAAATTCTCTCAATTGCTCAACAGTAATTTGTTCACCCACCGTAGAATACTTATGCTCTTGAGAGAAGCCACTAGTGAAACCTATGGCCCCCGGGTCTCTTTCTCATCATATCAATCTCCATCACTTTATTATTGCTTTGCTTTTACTTTGCTTTTACTTTATTTACTTTGCATCTCTATACTGAAAATACCAAAAAATATATTATTTATCATCTCTATCAGATCTCACTTTCGTAAGTGACCGTGAAGGGATTGACAACCCCTAAGCGCGTTGGTTGCGTTGAGCTATTGTTTTTGTGTAGGTACGAGGGACTCGACCGTAGCCTCCTACTGTATTGATACCTTGGTTCTCAAAAACTGAGGGAAATACTTACCCTACTTTACTGCATCACCCCTTCCTCTTCGGGGAAATCCAACACAGTGCTCAAGAGGTAGCAACCTTCTATACCCGAGAGATCCCATCTTGGGGTCTTTTCCGGAGCTCCGCCGGAGGGGGCATTGATCACGGAGGGCCTCTACATCAACTCCATGGCCTCTCCGGTGATGTGTGAGTAGTTTACTTCAGACCTTTAGGTCCATAGCTAGTAGCTAGATGGCTTCTTCTCTCTCTTTGAATCTCAATAGAAAGTTCTCCTCGATCTTCTTGGAAATCTATTTGATGTAATCTTCTTTTGCGGTGTGTTTGTCGAGATCCGATGAATTGTGGGTTTATGATCAAGTTTATCTATGAACAATATTTGAATCTCCTATGAATTCTTTTATGTATGATTGGTTATCTTTGCAAGTCTCTTCGAATTATTAGTTAGGTTTGGCCTACTACATTGATCTTTCTTGCAATGGCAGAAGTGCTTAGCTTTGGGTTCAATCTTGCGGTGTCCTTTCCCAGTGACAACAGGGGCAGCAAGGCATGTATTGTATTGTTGCCATCAAGGATAAAAAGATGGGGTTTATATCATATTGCATGAGTTTACCCCTCTACATCATGTCATCTTACTTAAAGCATTACTCTGTTCTTATGAACTTAATACACTAGATGCATGCTGGATAGCGGTCGATGTGGAGTAATAGTAGTAGATGCAGAATCGTTTCGGTCAACTTGTCACGGATGTGATGCCTATATACATGATAATACCTAGATATTCTCATAAATATGCTCAATTCTATCAATTGCTCGACAGTAATTTGTTTACCCACCGTAATACTTATGCTCTTGAGAGAAGCCACTAGTGAAACCTATGGCCCCCGGGTCTATCTTCCATCATATTAATCTTCCAAGACTTAGCTATTTCTATTGCCGTTTGTTTTACTTCGCATCTTTATTTCTCTTTATCAGAAAAATACCAAAAATATTATCTTATCATATCTATCAGATCTCACGGAGAGGGCCGTCATCACGCTGGGCTTCTACATCATCATAGCCCCCCCGATGAAGTGTGAGTAGTTTACCTCAGACCTTCGGGTCCATAGTTAGTAGCTAGATGGCTTCTTCTCTCTTTTTGGATCTCAATACAATGTTCTCCCCCTCTCTCGTGGAGATCTATTCGATGTAATCTTCTTTTTGTGGTGTGTTTGTTGAGACCGATGAATTGCGCGTTTATGATCAAGTCTATCTATGAATAATATTTGAATCTTCTCTCAATTCTTTTATGTATGATTGGTTATCTTTGCAAGTCTCTTCGAATTATCAGTTTGGTTTGGCCTACTAGATTGGTTGTTCTTGCCATGGGAGAAGTGCTTAGCTTTGGGTTCGATCTTGCGGTGTCCTTTCCCAGTGACAGAAGGGGCAGCAAGGCACGTATTGTATCATTTCCATCGAGGATAACAAGATGGGGTTTTTATCATATTGCATGAAACTATCCCTCTACATCATGTCATCTTGCTTAACGCGTTACTCTGTTTTTAACTTAATACTCTAGATAAATGCTGGATAGCGGTCGATGAGTGGAGTAATAGTAGTAGATGCAGAATCGTTTCGGTCTACTTGTCTCGGACGTGATGCCTATATACATGATCATACCTAGATATTCTCATAACTATGCTAAATTATGTCAATTGCTCAACATTAATTTGTTCACCCTTCGTAGAATACTTATGCTCTTGAGAGAAGCCACTAGTGAAACCTATGGCCCCCGGGTCTCTTTCTCATCATATCAATCTCCATCACTTTATTATTGCTTTATTTACTTTGTGTCTCTATACTAAAAATACCAAAAAGTATATTATTTATCATCTCTATCAGATCTCACTTTCGTAAGTGACCGTGAAGGGATTGACAACCCCTAAGCGCGTTGGTTGCGTTGAGCTATTGTTTTTGTGTAGGTACGAGGTACTCGAGCATAGCCTCCTACTGGATTGATACCTTGGTTCTCAAAAACTGAGGGAAATACATATGCTACTTTGTTGCATCATCCCTTCCTCTTCAGGGAAATCCAACGCAGTGCTCAAGAGGTAGCAACCTTCTATACCCGAGAGATCCCATCTTGGGGTCTGATCACGGAGGGCCTCTACATCAACTCCATGGCCTCTCCGATGATGTGTGAGTAGTTTACTTCAGACCTTCGGGTCCATACCTAGTAACTAGATGGCTTCTTCTCTCTTTTTGGATCTCAATACAATGTTCTCCCCCTCTCTCGTGGAGATCTATTCGATGTAATCTTCTTTTTGCGGTGTGTTTGTTGAGACCGATGAATTGTGGGTTTATGATCAAGTTTTTCTATGAACAATATTTGAATCTCCTCTGAATTCTTTTATGTATGATTGGTTATCTTTGCAATTTTCTTCGAATTATCAATTTGGTTTGGCCTACTACATTGATCTTTCTTGCAATGGGAGAAGTGCTTAGATTTGGGTTCAATCTTGCGGTGTCCTTTCCCAGTGACAACAGGGGTAGCAAGGCACGTATTGTATTGTTGCCATCGAGGATAAAAAGATGGGGTTTATATCATATTGCATGAGTTTATCCCTCTACATCATGTCATCTTACTTAAAGCATTACTCTATTCTTATGAACTTAATACTCTAGATGCATGCTGGATAGCGGTCGATGTGTGGAGTAATAGTAGTAGATGCAGAATCGTTTCGGTCTACTTGTCACGGACGTGATGCCTATATACATGATAATACCTAGATATTCTCATAACTATGCTCAATTCTATCAATTGCTCGATAGTAATTTGTTTACCCACCGTAATACTTATGCTCTTGAGAGAAGCCACTAGTGAAACCTATGGCCCCCGGGTCTATCTTCCATCATATTAATCTTCCAAGACTTAGCTATTTCTATTGCCGTTTGTTTTACTTTGCATGTTTATTTCTCTTTATCATAAAAATACCAAAAATATTATCTTATCATATCTATCACATCTCACTCTCGTAAGTGACCGTGAAGGTATTGACAACCCGTTTATCGCGTTGGTAGCGAGGTTCTTATTTGTTTGTGTAGGTGTGTGGGACTCGAGCGTGATCTCCTACTGGATTGATACTTGTCTCGGACGTGATGCCTATATACATGATCATACCTAGATATTATCATAACTATGCTAAATTCTGTCAATTGCTCAACAGTAATTTGTTCACTCACCGTAGAATACTTATGCTCTTGAGAGAAGCCACTAGTGAAACCTATGGCCCCCGAGTCTCTTTCTCATCATATCAATCTCCATCACTTTATTATTGCTTTGCTTTTACTTTGCTTTTACTTTATTTACTTTGCATCTCTATACCAAAAATACCAAAAAAATTGTTATTTATCATCTCTATCAGATCTCACTTTCGTAAGTGACCGTGAAGGGATTGACAACCCCTAAGCGCGTTGGTTGCGTTGAGCTATTGTTTTTGTGTAGGTACGAGGGACTCGAGCATAGCCTCCTACTGGATTGATACCTTGGTTCTCAAAAACTGAGGGAAATACTTACGCTACTTTGTTGCATCATCCCTTCCTCTTCAGGGAAATCCAACGCAGTGCTCAAGAGGTAGCAAGAAGAATTTCTGGCGCCGTTGCCCGAGAGTCTGCGCAAAAGTCAACACACCAAGTACCCATCACAGTCCCTATCTCCCGCATTACATTATTTGCCATTTGCCTCTCGTTTTCCTCTCCCCCACTTCACCCTTGCCGTTTTATTCGCACTCTCTCTCTCTCTCTCTCTCTCTCAATCCTCCCTTTCTTTCCCTGTTTGCCTCTTTTTCGCTTGCTTCTTGTTTGCTCGTATGGTTAGAATAGTTGTTTATTTATTACTAAACAGAGAACTTAAGATCTATGGATCCTCATCCACTTTCTAATATTTTTAAGAGGTCCAATTATGATAAACCAATTGCTAGTGAGTTTTGTGCACTAGATTATGTTTATGAAGTTTTGCTTGAAAATCGTGAATCTGAAAAGTGTGATGAATTACCTTATGAAGCGATTCACGATATATCTTTGAATAGAAAGCATAATTGCAATGATTCTATTATAAACTCTATTAATGGCAATTGTGCTAATAATATGCAAAACCCTAAGCTTGGGGATGCTAGTTTTTCTATGTCCTCTACTTGTTGCAATGATCATGATTGGGGTGATTCTTCTTTTGATCTTGAAAATTTATTTAAACCCCATGATGAATATGAGATTGATTATAATGTTTGCAATATTATTGAAAGTGGGTTTGGAAAAGTGTCAACTTTAGATCCCACATATTTGGAGAATGTTCAATCTTATGAAGTTTTCGATAAAAGTGGGTTTGGAAAGGTCATGACTTTAGTTAATGTTAATCCCACTATTTTGGAAGAGTGTCAAATTTGCATGCATGTGGATCATGTTGAAAATATTTTATGTGATAGCTATTTTGTTGAATTTTCATATGATCCTACATGTAATTATTACGAGAGAGGAAAATATGGTGGTAGAAATTTTCATGTTACTAAATTACCTCTCGTTATGTTGAGATTACTATTGTTTCTTTCCTCTTCCATGCATATGCTAGTTTTTGCTTGCCATGATAACTTGTTTGCCTATAAGATTCCTATGCATAGGAAGTATGTTAGACTTAGATGTGTTTGTCGCATGTTTTATGATGCTCTCTTTGTGCTTCAATTCTTGTCTTTCATGTGAGCATCATTAAAATTATCAATTCCAAGCTAAAAAGGTTTTAAAGAAAAACGCTTGTTGGGAGTCAACCCAATATTTAGCCTTGCTGTTATTTAATAAATAAATTATCTAGCCTCTGCTTTGGTTGTGTTTTTTGTGTTTAGTTAGTGTTTGTGCCAAGTAGAACCGTTGGGAAGACTTGGGGAAAGTCTTGTTGAAGTTGCTGTAAAAAACAGAAACTTTAGCGCTCACGAGAACTGCTGTCATTTTTATTTTAAAAGTGATATTTAGTTAATTCTTTTTGAAGATGATTAATAGATAAATTCCTCACTTCCATAAATTTATTTTAGAATTTTTGGGGTTTCAGATCTTGTGCTAGCTACAGATTACTACAGACTCTTCTGTTTTTGACAGATTCTGTTTTTCGTGTGTTGTTTGCTTATTTTGATGAATCTATGGCTAGTAAAATAGTTTATAATCCATAGAGAAGTTGTAATACAGTAGGTTTAACACCCATATAAATAAAGAATGAGTTCATTACAGTACCTTGAAGTGGTCTTTTGTTTTCTTTCGCTAACGGAGCTCACGAGTTTTCTACTTTAAGTTTTGTGTTGTGAAGTTTTCAAGTTTTGGGTAAAGATTTGACGGATTATGGAACAAGGAGTGGCAAGAGCCTAAGCTTGGTGATGCCCATGGAACCCCAAAGATAATCTAAGGACACCTAAAATCCAAAGCTTGGGGATGCCCCGGAAGGCATCCCCTCTTTCGTCTACTTCTATCGGTAACTTTACTTGGAGCTATATTTTTATTCACCACATGGTAGGTGTTTTGCTTGGAGCGTCTTTTATGATTTGAGTCTTTTCTTATTAGTTTACCACAATCATCCTTTCTTTACACACCTTTTGAGAGAGCCATACATGATTTGGAATTTGATAGAATACTCTATGTACTTCACTTATATCTTTTGAGCTTTATAGTTTTGCTCTAGTGCTTCACTTATATCTTTTAGAGCACGGTGGTGGATTTTTTTTATAGAAACTATTGATCTCTCATGCTTCACTTAGATTATTTTGAGAGTCTTAATAGCATGGTAATTTTCTTAAAATCCTAATATTCTTGGTATGCAAGATTAGTAATAAAACTTTCATATGAGTGTGTTGAATACTAAGAAGAAATTGATGCTTGATAATTGTTTTGAGATATGAGGATGGTGATATTAGAGTCATGCTAGTTGAGTAGTTGTGAATTTGAGAAATGCTTGTGTTAAAGTATGTGATTCTCGTAGCATGCACGTATGGTGAACCGTTATGTGATGAAGTCGGAGCATGATTTATTTATTGATCGTCTTCCTTATGAGTGGCGATCGGGGACGAGCGATGGTCTTTTCCTACCAATCTATCCCCTAGGAGCATCCGCGTAATACTTTGCTTTGATAACTTCTAGATTTCTGCAATAAGTATATGAGTTCTTTACGACTAATGTTGAATCCATGGATTATACGCACTTTCCTTCCTTCCACCATTGCTAGCCTCTCTAATACCGCGCACTTTTCGCCGTATCATACACCCACCAAATACCTTCCTCAAAACAGCCACCATACCTACCTATCATGGCATTTCCATAGCCATTCCGAGATATATTGCCATGCAACTTTCCACCGTTCCGTTCATTATGACACGCTCCATCATTGTCATATTGCTAGCATGATCATGTAGTTGACATCGTATTTGTGGCAAAGCCACCGTTCATAATTCTTTCATACATGTCACTCTTGATTCATTGCACATCCCGGTACACCGCCGGAGGCATTCATATAGAGTCATATTTTGTTCTAAGAATCGAGTTGTAATTCAAGAGTTGTAAGTAAATAAAAGTGTGAAGCATTGTCCCAGTGAGGAAAGGATGATGGAGACTATGATTCCCCCACAAGTCGGGATGAGACTCCGGACGAAAAAATAAATAAATAAAAGAGGCCATAAAAAAGGAGAAAGGCCCAAATAAAAAAATGAGAGAAAAAGAGAGAAGGGACAATATTACTATCCTTTTACCACACTTGTGCCTCAAAGTAGCACCATGATCTTCATGATAGAGAGTCTCTCATTATGTCACTTTCATATACTAGTGGAAAATTTTCATTATAGAACTTGGCTTGTATATTCCAATGATGGGCTTCCTCAAATGCCCCGGGTCTTCGTGAGCAAGCGAGTTGGATGCACACCCACTTAGTTTCTTTTGAGATTTCATATACTTATAGCTCTAGTGCATCTGTTGCATGGCAATCCCTACTCACTCACATTGATATCTATTGATGGGCATCTCCATTGCCCGTTAATATGCCTAGTTGATGTGAGACTATCTTCTCCCTTTTTGTCTTCTCCACAACCACCATTCTCTTCCACCCGTAGTGCTATATCCATGGCTCACGCTCATGTATTGCGTGAAGATTGAAAAAGTTTTGAAAATGTCAAAAGTATGAAACAATTGCTTGGCTTGTCATCAGGGTTGTGCATGATTTAAATACTTTGTGTGGTGAAGATAGAGCATAGCCATACTATATGATTTTGTAGGGATAGCTTTCTTTGGCCATGATATTCTGAGAAGACATAATTGCTTTGTTAGTATGCTTGAAGTATTATTATTTTTATATCAATATGAACTTTTGTCTTGAATCTTTCAAATCTGAATATTCATACCACAATTAAGAAGATTTACATTGAAATTATGCCAAGTAGCACTCCGCATCAAAAATTATGTTTTTATCATTTACCTACTCAAGGACGAGCAGGAATTAAGCTTGGGGATGCTTGATACGTCTCCAACGTATCTATAATTTTTGATTGCTCCATGCTATATTATCTACTGTTTTAGACATTATTGGGCTTTATTATCCACTTTTATATTATTTTTGGGACTAACCTATTAACCGGAGGCCCAGCCTAGAATTGTTGTTTTTTTGCCTGTTTTAGGGTTTCGAAGAAAAGGAATAGCAAACGGAGTCCAAACGGAATGAAACCTTCAGAAACGTGATTTTCTCATCAAATAAGATCTAGGAGACTTGAACCCTCCATCAAGAAAGCCACGAGGTGTCACGAGGGTAGGGGCGCACCCCCTAGGGCGCGCCCCTTGCCTCATGGGCCCCTCGAAGCTCCACCGACGTACTTCTTCCTCCTATATATATATCCACGTACCCCCAAACGATCGGGGACGGAGCCAAAAACCTAATTCCATCGCCGCAACTTTTTGTATCCACGAGATCCCATCTTGGGGCCTTTTCCGGAGCTCCGCCGGAGGGGGCACCGATCACGGAGGGCTTCTACATCATCATCCAAGCCCCTCCGATGAAGTGTGAGTAGTTTACTTCAGACCTACGGGTCCATAGCTAGTAGCTAGATGGCTTCTTCTCTCTTTTTGGATCTCAATACAATGTTCTCCCCCTCTCTCGTGGAGATCTATTCGATGTAATCTTCTTTTTGTGGTGTGTTTGTTGAGACCGATGAATTGCGCGTTTATGATCAAGTCTATCTATGAATAATATTTGAATCTTCTCTCAATTCTTTTATGTATGATTGGTTATCTTTGCAAGTCTCTTCGAATTATCAGTTTGGTTTGGCCTACTAGATTGGTTGTTCTTGCCATGGGAGAAGTGCTTAGCTTTGGGTTCGATCTTGCGGTGTCCTTTCCCAGTGACAGAAGGGGCAGCAAGGCACGTATTGTATCATTTCCATCGAGGATAACAAGATGGGGTTTTTATCATATTGCATGAAACTATCCCTCTACATCATGTCATCTTGCTTAACGCGTTACTCTGTTTTTAACTTAATACTCTAGATAAATGCTGGATAGCGGTCGATGAGTGGAGTAATAGTAGTAGATGCAGAATCGTTTCGGTCTACTTGTCTCGG
The DNA here is from genome assembly GCA_034509565.1 of Triticum monococcum. Taxonomy (NCBI): domain Eukaryota; kingdom Viridiplantae; phylum Streptophyta; class Magnoliopsida; order Poales; family Poaceae; genus Triticum; species Triticum monococcum. Next base: position 150,151,445 of record CM067843.1, on the reverse strand, counting down.
ACGTGATGCCTATATACATGATCATACCTAGATATTCTCATAACTATGCTAAATTATGTCAATTGCTCAACATTAATTTGTTCACCCTCCGTAGAATACTTATGCTCTTGAGAGAAGCCACTAGTGAAACCTATGGCCCCCGGGTCTCTTTCTCATCATATCAATCTCCATCACTTTATTATTGCTTTATTTACTTTGTGTCTCTATACTAAAAATACCAAAAAGTATATTATTTATCATCTCTATCAGATCTCACTTTCGTAAGTGACCGTGAAGGGATTGACAACCCCTAAGCGCGTTGGTTGCGTTGAGCTATTGTTTTTGTGTAGGTACGAGGTACTCGAGCATAGCCTCCTACTGGATTGATACCTTGGTTCTCAAAAACTGAGGGAAATACATATGCTACTTTGTTGCATCATCCCTTCCTCTTCAGGGAAATCCAACGCAGTGCTCAAGAGGTAGCAACCTTCTATACCCGAGAGATCCCATCTTGGGGTCTTTTCCGGAGCTCCGCCGGAGGGGGCACTGATCACGGAGGGCCTCTACATCAACTCCATGGCCTCTCCGATGATGTGTGAGTAGTTTACTTCAGACCTTCGGGTCCATACCTAGTAACTAGATGGCTTCTTCTCTCTTTTTGGATCTCAATACAATGTTCTCCCCCTCTCTCGTGGAGATCTATTCGATGTAATCTTCTTTTTGCGGTGTGTTTGTTGAGACCGATGAATTGTGGGTTTATGATCAAGTTTTTCTATGAACAATATTTGAATCTCCTCTGAATTCTTTTATGTATGATTGGTTATCTTTGCAATTTTCTTCGAATTATCAATTTGGTTTGGCCTACTACATTGATCTTTCTTGCAATGGGAGAAGTGCTTAGATTTGGGTTCAATCTTGCGGTGTCCTTTCCCAGTGACAACAGGGGTAGCAAGGCACGTATTGTATTGTTGCCATCGAGGATAAAAAGATGGGGTTTATATCATATTGCATGAGTTTATCCCTCTACATCATGTCATCTTACTTAAAGCATTACTCTATTCTTATGAACTTAATACTCTAGATGCATGCTGGATAGCGGTCGATGTGTGGAGTAATAGTAGTAGATGCAGAATCGTTTCGGTCTACTTGTCACGGACGTGATGCCTATATACATGATAATACCTAGATATTCTCATAACTATGCTCAATTCTATCAATTGCTCGATAGTAATTTGTTTACCCACCGTAATACTTATGCTCTTGAGAGAAGCCACTAGTGAAACCTATGGCCCCCGGGTCTATCTTCCATCATATTAATCTTCCAAGACTTAGCTATTTCTATTGCCGTTTGTTTTACTTCGCATCTTTATTTCTCTTTATCAGAAAAATACCAAAAATATTATCTTACATATCTATCAGATCTCACTCTCGTAAGTGACCGTGAAGGGATTGACAACCCCTTTATCGCGTTGGTTGCGAGGTTCTTATTTGTTTGTGTAGGTGCGTGGGACTCGAGCGTGATCTCCTACTGGATTGATACCTTGGTTCTCAAAAACTGAGGGAAATACTTACGCTACTTTACTGCATCACCCTTTCCTCTTCAAGGGAAAACCAACGCAGTGCTCAAGAGGTAGGAAGAAGGATTTCTGGCGCCGTTGCCGGGGAGTCTACACACAAGTCAAGACATACCAAGTACCCATCACAAACTCTTATCCCTCGCATTACATTATTTTCCATTTGCCTCTCGTTTTCCTCTCCCCACTTCACCCTTGCCCTTTTTTCGCCCTCTCTTTTTCCGTTTGCCTCTTTTTCGCTTGCTTCTCGTTTGCTCGTGTGTTGGATTGCTTGCTTGTCACGATGGCTCAAGACAATACTAAATTGTGTGACTTTGCCAATACCAACAACAATGATTTTCTTAGCACTCCGATTGCTCCTCTTACCGATGCTGAATTTTGTGAAATTAATGCTGCTTTGTTGAATCTTGTCATGAAAGATCAATTCGCCGGCCTTCCTAGTGAAGATGCCGCTACCCATCTAAATAGCTTTGTTGATTTGTGTGATATGCAAAAGAAGAAAGATGTGGAAAATGATATTGTTAAATTGAAGCTATTTCCTTTTTCCCTTAGAGATCGTGCTAAACCTTGGTTTTCGTCTTTGCCTAAAAATAGCACTGACTCATGGAATAAGTGCAAAGATGCATTTATCTCTAAGTATTTTCCTCCCACTAAAATCATCTCTCTTAGAAACGATAATATGAATTTTAAGCAACTTGATCATGAACATGTTGCACAAGCTTGGGAGAGGATGAAATTAATGATACGTAATTGCCCTACACATGGTTTGAATCTTTGGATGATTATACAAAGTTTTTATGCCGGATTGAATTTTGCTTCTAGAAATCTTTTAGATTCGGCCGCGGGAGGCACTTTTATGGAAATCACTTTGGGAGAAGCTACTGAACTCCTAGATAATATTATGGTTAATTATTCTCAATGGCACACCGAAAGATCTACTAATAAAAAAGTGCATGCGATAGAAGAAATTAATGTTTTGAGTGGAAATATGGATGAACTTATGAAATTGTTTGCTAATAAGAGTGTTTCCTCTGATCCTAATGATGTGCCTTTGTCTACCTTTATTGAGAATAATAATGAATCTATGGATGTGAATTTTGTTGGTAGGAATAATTTTGGTAATAACGCGTATACAGGAAACTTTAATCCTAGGCCGTTCCCTAGTAATTCCTAATAATTGTGGTAATTCCTACAACAATTCTTATGAAAATTTTAATAATATGCCCTCTGAATTTGAGACTAGTGTTAAGGAGTTTATGAATTCTCAAAAGAATTTCAATGCTTTTCTTGAAGAAAAATTGCTTAAGGTTGATGAATTGGCTAGGAACGTTGAAAGAATTTCTCTTGATGTTGATTCTTTGAAACTTAGATCTATTCCACCTAAGCATGATATCAATGAGTCTCTCAAAGCCATGAGAATTTCCATTGATGAGTGCAAAGAAAGAACCGCTAGGATGCGTGCTAAGAAAGATTGCTTTATGAAAGCGTGTTCTTCTAGTTTCTATGAAAATAAAGATGAAGATCTAAAAGTTATTGATGTGTCTCCTATTAAATAATGATGGGACTGGAGATGAGTCACCTTTACCTAGAAGGCGTCCCAAAAATTCGGAGTTTTTAGATCTTGATGCAAAAATTGGTAAAAGTGGGATTGAAGCGGTCAAAACTTTAGATATCAACGAACCAACTATTTTGGATTTCAAGGAATGTAATTATGATAATTGCTCTTTGATAGATTGTATTTCCTTGTTGCAATCCGTGCAAAATTCTCCTCATGTTTATAGTCAGAATAAAGCTTTTACTAAACATATCGTTGATGCTTTGATGCAATCTTATGAAGAAAAACTTGAGTTGGAAGTTTCTATCCCTAGAAAACTTTATGATGAGTGGTAACCTACTATTAAAATTAAAATTAAAGATCATGAATGCTATGCTTTGTGTGATTTGGGTGCTAGTGTTTCCACGATTCCGAAAACTTTATGTGATTTGCTAGGATTCCGTGAATTTGATGATTGTTCTTTAAACTTGCACCTTGCGGATTCCACTATTAAGAAACCTATGGGAAGAATTAATGATGTTATTATTGTTGCAAATAGGAACTATGTGCCCGTAGATTTCATTGTTCTTGACATATATTGCAATCCTTCATGTCCTATTATTCTTGGTAGACCTTTCCTTAGAACGATTGGTGCAATTATTGATATGAAGGAAGGGAATATTAGATTCCAGTTTCCGTTAAGGAAAGGCATGGAACACTTCCCTAGAAATAAAATTAAATTACCATATGAATATATTATGAGAGCCACTTATGGATTGCCTACCAAAGATGGCAATACCTAGATCTATCCTTGCTTTTATGCCTAGCTAGGGGCGTTAAACGATAGCGCTTGTTGGGAGGCAACCCAATTTTATTTTTATTCCTTGATTTTTGCTCCTGTTTAGTAATAAATAATTTATCTATCCTCTGTGTTATTTGTGTTTTTTGTGTTTAATTAGTGTTTGTGCCAAGTAGAACCGTTGAGAAGACTTGGGGAAAGTCTTTTTGATCTTGCTGTAAAAAAAGAAACTTTAGCGCTCACGAGAATTGCTGCCATTTTTATTTGGAGAGTGATATTTAGTTAATTATTTTTTAAGATGATTAAAAGATAAATTCCTCACTTCCAGCAATTTATTTTAGAATTTTTGGGGTTCCATAAGTTTGCGTTAGTTACAGATTACTATAGACTGTTCTGTTTTTGACAAATTCTGTTTTTCGTGTGTTGTTTGCTTATTTTGATGAATCTATGGCTAGTAAAAGAGTTTATAAACCATAGAGAAGTTGGAATACAGTAGGTTTAACACCAATATAAATAAAGAATGAGTTCAATACAGTACCTTCAAGTGGTGTTTTGTTTTCTTTCGCTAACGGAGCTCACGAGATTTTTTGTTGAGTTTTGTCTTGTGAAGTTTTCAAGTTTTGGGTAAAGATTCGATGGATTATGGAACAAGGAGTGGCAAGAGCCTAAGATTGGGAATGACCATTGCACCCCAAGGTAATCTAAGGACACCAAAAATCCAAAGCTTGGGGATGCCCCGGAAGGCATCCCCTCTTTCGTCTTCGTCCATCGGTAACTTTACTTGGAGCTATATTTTTATTCACCACATGATATGTGTTTTGCTTGGAGCGTCTTGTATGATTTGAGTATTTTATTTTTAGTTTACCACAATCATACTTGCTGTACACACCTTTTGAGAGAGACACACATGATTCATAATTTATTAGAATACTCTATGTGCTTCACTTATATCTTTTGAGCTATATAGTTTTTGCTCTAGTGCTTCACTTATATCTTTCAGAGCACTGTGGTGAATTTGTTTTATAGAAACTATTGTTCTCTCATGCTTCACTTATTTAGTTTTAGAGTCCTACAAAACAGCATGGTAATTTTCTTTAATCATAAAAATTAGTCCTAAAGTGATAGGCATCCAAGATTAGTAATTTTCTTCTTCTTATGAGTGTGTTGAATACTATGAGAAGTTTGATGCTTGATAATTGTTTTGAGATATGAAGATGGTGATATTAGAGTCATGCTAGTTGAGTGGTTATGAATTTGAGAAGTACTTTGTTAAAGTTTGTGATTCCCGTAGCATGCACGTATGGTGAACCGTTATGTGATGAAGTCGGAGCATGATTTATTTATTGATTGTCTTCCTTATGAGTGGCGGTCGGGGACGAGCGATGGTCTTTTCCTACCAATCTATCCCCCTAGGAGCATGCCCGTAATACTTTTCTTTGATAACTTGTAGATTTTTGCAACAAGTATATGATTTCTTTATGACTAATGTTGAGTCCATGGATTATATGCACTCTCATCCTTCCACCATTGCTAGCCTCTCTAATACCGCGCAATTTTCGCCGGTATCGTACACCCACCACATACCTTCCTCAAAACAGCCACCATACCTACCTTTCATGGCATTTCCATAGCCATTCCAAGATATATTGACATGCAACTTACCACTGTTTCGTTTACTATGACACGCATCATCATTGTCATAATTGCTTTGCGTGATCATGTAGTTGACATCGTATTTGTGGCAAAGCCATCATTCATAATTCTTTCATACATGTCACTCTTGATTCATTGCATATCCTGGTACACCGCCGGAGGCATTCATATAGAGTCATATTTTGTTCTAAGTATTAGTTGTAAGTAAATAAAGTGTGATGATCATCATTATTAGAGCATTGTCCCAAGTGAGGAAAGGATGATGGAGACTATGATTCCCCCACAAGTCGGGATGAGACTCCGGACGAAAAAAAGAGAAAGGCCATAAAAAAGAGAAGGCCCAAAAAATGAGAGAAAAAGAGAGAAGGGACAATGCTACTATCCTGTATCCACACTTGTGCTTCAAAGTAGCACCATGATCTTCATGATAGAGAGTCTCCTATGATATCATTTTCATATACTAGTGGGATTTTTCATTATAGAACTTGTCTTGTATAATCCAATGATGGGCTTCCTCAAAATGCCCTAGGTCTTCATGAGCAAGCGAGTTGGATGCACACCCACTTAGTTTCTTTTGTTGAGCTTTCATATACTTATAACTCTAGTGCATCCGTTGCATGGCAATCCCTACTCACTCACATTGATATCTATTGATGGGCATCTCCATAGCCCGTTGATACGCCTAGTTGATGTGAGACTATCTTCTCCTTTTTTGTCTTCTCCACAAGCACCATTCTATTCCACATATAGTGCTATGTGAGTGGCTCACACTCATGTATTGCGTGAAGATTGAAAAAGTTTGAGAACATCAAAAGTATGAAACAATTGCTTGGCTTGTCATCGGGGTTATGCATGATTAAATATTTTGTGTGGTGAAGATATAGCATAACCAGACTATATGATTTTGTAGGGATAACTTTCTTTGGCCATGTTATTTTGAGAAGACATAATTGCTTAGTTGGTATGCTTGAAGTATTATTATTTTTATGTCAATATTAAACTTTTGTCTTGAATCTTTCGGATCTGAATATTCATACCACAAATAAGAGAATTACATTGAAAATTATTCTAAGTAGCATTCCACATCAAAAATTCTGTTTTTTATCATTTACCTACTCGAGGACGAGCAGGAATTAAGCTTGGGGATGCTTGATACGTCTCCAACGTATCTATAATTTTTGATTGTTTGTAGCGACCAGACCTCAAACGGTCGGATCTCTGTGCTCAGGTGTCATCCCTGGATCAGTAATGCTGACACCACAAAGTACTCGGAGGATTTATAACAGAGTAGCAATCACACACTTATTACATCGAGTGTCTCAATAGAGAACTTATTACAATAAATATGTCTTAAGGCCATCTAGTAACGTTAACAGCGGAAGGCTTGGAAGATAAGTGAGTCCATCAACTCCAACGGCATCACTGAGTATAGAACCACGACCTAAAAACTCCTTAATCGTCGTCTGAAAAGTCTGCAACATTAACGTTGCAGCCCGAAACGGGTCAGCACATGGAATATGCTGGCAAAGTAACACATAGAGAATAATGGAATGAAACAGCTATACTATATGCATATTTGGCTGGTGGAAAGCTCTATGGTTACAATTTTGCGTAAAGCCAATTTTTCCCTACTGCAAAGGAATAGATTTATTTAACTATCATGGTAGTTGTTAAACATTGAGAATGGTTGACAGCATTCTCAATCCCAATTAAGCATCATCATTAGACAAAACCCAACAAAATTAATTTAGAGTAACAAGTTGAGATTCACATGATAATCCAGGTACTAGATAGTCAAGATGTCCATAACCGGGGACACGACTAACCATGATTAGTTTAATACACTCTGCAGAGGTTTGCGCACTTTTCCCCACAAGACTCGATCGCCTCCGTTTGGTTTCTCGCACTACATGGTGTTTGAAATACGGATGACCGAGACATAGTCTTTCAGAAGCGCTAGCACCTAACGATGGATAGACCGTTACACCTACTTTCCCCTATATCTGCTAGTCTACCCTGTAAGAGGTCGCACGACATAATCAGCTATGCCAGAGCCCATAATGGCTTGTGGCTGCACACGGAAGTTTCTAGTATGAATAATCTCATGATCCCTTTGAGCCTGGGTGGCGGTCCAAAAAGAAACAGGCAATCCTGGAATACCCAGGTACCTCTATCCACCCAGATGTGTGTTTAAGTTGCCACCTTAGATAAACCATTAATTAACAATACTCACATCTGTCATGGATATCACTCACCCAATCCACGTCTACTAGCATAGCATGGCACAGTAAGCAAACGTAGAAGTAACTCCCAAAGATTTGATAATAAACAGGTAATAGGTTCTATCTCAACTACTCCCCAAACCCACAATTGAATTAGATCCTAATCATGCAATGTGTGAGGATTGATCTGATGCAATAAAACTGGGTAGTAGAAAAGGTATGATCAAAGTGTTACTTGCCTTGCTGATGATCCGCGAAACCTAGAGATTCGAAGTAACAAGCGGCGCACTCCAGGTACTCTATCGCAAACAAACAAGCACACAATAAGTACTCATCTAATGCGTAGGTAAAACTCAAATAAGAGATCTAACCAGAAGGTTCAACTTAAGAACTCCGGTTGGCAAAAAAATAAAATCAAATCGAATGAAGCAACGAAAGTCAAACGGAAAAAGAAAACAACTTTGTTCTACTAATCTGGATCTAGGGCAATTTTTACAGTAGCAAAAACTTGTTTAAGTTGGTTAAACGAATAGAGGGTTTCGAGACATACTAAAACGAAAATCGGATCAGAAATCGCGATCAGAAAAATTGCGGGTTTAATCCGAGAAAAAGAAAAACGATGAACGTTCGCTAGAACGAACGAACGGACGAACGCTCGCTATTTAAATAAATCGGAAAAACTGATCTATTTAAAAAAACCAAAACTAAAAAAAACCGACAGAAAAACCGAACGGTTTTTCAAAAAAAATATAATACGGCACGGATTTCGAGGTGACCTCGGGCGGCGGGTCGGCGAGGCGGCGGGCGGCGGCACAGCGGGCGGTGGCGGCGGCCGGCGGCGGGCGGCGCGGGGCTCGAGGCGGCGGGGCGCTAGGGTTTCGGGGCGCGCGGGCTGAGGTTCGGCTGGGCCTCCCCCCGGCTTATAAAGCCGGCCGGGCCAGGAGTCCGGGTTGGACACGGCTCGTTAGGTCGGTTCGTTTTTTTAATAATTACGCGCAGAAGAAAAATAAAAAGAAATACTAAACGGACTCCAAAAATCCCGAAATAAATTTTCCCGGGCTTCTAAAATCAAGCCGCACAAGGTGAACATTTATTTGGGCCTAAATGCAATTTTGAAAAACGTACATTTTTCCTAAATTGAAATAAAATAACGAAAAACTCCGAAATAAAATCTTATTTTATTTTATTATTAAATCCTCAATATTTCTTTATTTTGGGAAAGTAATTTTATTCCCTCTCTCATATTTTTGTAATAGAAATAGTTGATGATAAAATAATAAAAATCAAATGATCCTATTCTCAAAATTTGAGAAACTCAAATATGAAAATAAAGAATTTCCCAACTCTCTCCGTGGGTCCTTGAGTTGCGTAGAAATTTCTAGGATCAAACCAAAAGCAAAATAAAATATGATATGCAATGATGATCTAATGTATAACATTCCAAATTGAAAATTTGGGATGTTACAAACCTACCCCCCTTAAGATGAATCTCGCCCTCGAGATTCGGGTTGGCTAGAAAATAGGTGAGGGTGGTCATTGAGCAAATCTTCCTCTCGTTCCCAGGTGGCTTCATCCTCCGTGTGGTTGCTCCACTGAACTTTGCAAAACTTGATAACCTTGCTGCAAGTGACTCGGCTGGCAAACTCGAGAATCTTAATTGGCTTCTCCTCGTAGGTTAAATCGTTATCCAACTAAATTGTTTCCAATGGCACTGTGTCTCTCAAGGGTATGTCAGCCATCTCCGCGTGGCACTTCTTCAACTGAGAAACGTGGAACACATCATGAACTCCTGACAATCCTTCGGGCAATTCCAACTTGTAGGCCACTTCTCCCATACGTTCCAAAACTCGATATGGTCCTACAAATCGTGGCGCTAACTTTCCCTTAACACCAAAATGCTTTGTTCCCCAAAGTGGGGATACTCGAAGATAAGCTCTATCTCCATCTTCGTAAATAGTCTCCTTGTGTTTGGAATCTGCATATCTCTTCTGTCTGGACTGAGCTACCTCGAGTCTATCGCGAATCAATTTCACCTTCTGTTCAGACTCTTTAATCAAATCAGGCCCAAACAACTGGCGGTCTCCAACTTCGTCCCATGACAACGGTGTCCTGCACCTCCTTCCGTACAAAGCTTCAAAAGGGGCCATCTTTAAACTGGTTTGGTAACTGTTGTTGTAAGAGAACTCTGCATATGGCAAATTGTCGTCCCAACTAGATCCGTAATCTAGCGCACAAGGTCTCAGCATATCCTCCAAAATCTGATTGACTCTCTCGGTCTGTCCATCTGTCTGTGGATGAAAAGTTGTACTGAATTCTAGCCTGGTACCCAAAGTTTCATGCAACTGCTTCCGGAACTTTGAGGTAAACTGGGTTCCTCTATCTGATACGATACTCCTCGGAACTCCATGCAAACATACGATTCTGGTCATGTATATCTTTGCCAACTTAGCACTGGTGTAAGTGGTCTTTACCGGGATGAAATGAGCTACTTTTGTCAATCGATCGACTACAACCCAAATCGAGTCATAGCATGAACGAGTCCTGGGTAATCCCGTGATAAAATCCATAACTAACTTATCCCACTTCCATTCAGGTATCGGCAATGGTTGTAACAATCCTGCTGGCTTCTGATGCTCTGCCTTTACTCTCTGACACACATCACAAACTGCTACATACTCCGCAATATCCTTCTTCATTCCGGTCCACCAGAAAATATCTTTCAAATCCAAATACATCTTGGTATTTCCTGGGTGAATCGAATATGGTGAATCGTGTGCCTCTTGCAGAATTAGCTTCCTAATCTCTGGGTCATTGGGCACATAAACACGGTCTTCAAACCATAGGGTGTCGTGCTCATCCTCACGAAACCCTTTAGCCTTTCCTTCGCTTATTTTCTCCTTTATAGTGGCAATCTCCTTGTCAGTCTTCTGAGCTTCTCTGATTCTATCCATCAAAGTTGACTGAATTTCCAATGCTGCTACATAGCCTCTCGGAACTATTTCCAAACATAGTTCACGAAGATTTTCGGCTAACTCCCTTGGTATTTCTCCCGTTATTAATGTATTGACATGGCTCTTACGACTTAATGCGTCAGCTACTACATTAGCCTTTCCGGGATGGTAATGCAATCTCATATCATAATCCTTGATGAGCTCCAACCATCTCCTTTGTCTGAGGTTTAAATCCTTCTGTGTGAAGATGTATTTCAAACTCTTATGATCCATGTACACCTCGCAATGGTTTCCAATGAGGAAATGTCTCCATGTTTTCAATGCATGCACTACGGCTGCTAACTCCAAATCATGCGTAGCATAATTCAACTCATGAGGCTTAAGTTGTCTTGAGGCATATGAAACAACTCTCCCTTCCTGCATAAGCACTTCTCCAAGTCCTCGACGTGAAGCGTCGCAATACACCTCATAGTGCTTGGTCTGATCTGGCAAAATCAACACTGGTGAAGTAACCAAGCGTTTCTTCAACTCCTGGAAACTAGCCTCACATTCCTCCGTCCATATGAACTTAGTATCCTTCTTCAACAACTCCATCATAGGCTTCACAATCTTTGAGAAATTCTCAACAAATCTCCGGCAGTATCCTGCGAGTCCAAGAAAACTCCGTATCTCTCCAACCATGGTTGGTGCTTCCCACTTGGTCACGGTATTAACTTTAGTGGGATCAACTGATATTCCCTCTCCGGATATAACGTGTCCGAGGAATCCTACTTCCTTCAACCAAAACTCACATTTGCTGAACTTGGCATACAACTGATGTTCTCTGAGCTTCTCAAGTACCAATCGCAAATGTTCCGTATGCTCCTCTTCATTCTTCGAGTAAACCAGGATATCATCAATGAACACCACGACGAACTTATCCAAGAACTCCATAAACACTTTGTTCATCATGTTCATAAAATAAGCAGGTGCGTTAGTCAGACCAAATGACATAACGGTATACTCGTACAGCCCATACCTAGTGGTAAAAGCTGTCTTAGGAATATCTTGTTCTCGAATCTTCAATTGGTGGTATCCTGATCGCAGATCGATCTTGGAAAATACCTTAGCTCCTTGCAATCGATCAAACGGATCATTGATCGTTGGTAGTGGGTACTTGTTCTTGATGGTTACTTCATTCAATCCTCGATAATCAACAACCATCCTTAACGATCCATCCTTCTTCTCCACTAGAAGTACTGGCGATCCCCAAGGCGAAGAACTTGGGCGAATATATCCCTTATCCAGTAACTCCTTAATCTGCTTCTTAATTTCCACCAAATCCTTTGCAGGCATCATATATGGTCTCTTAGATATTGGCCCTGTGCCTAGCAATAGCTCAATCAAAAACTCAATATCTCTATCCGGTGGCATGCCTGGCAACTCTTCTGGAAATACTTCAGGGAAATCCCTTACCACTAGTACTTCCTCCTGCACAACTCCTATTAAACAATTTCCTTGAGTCCCTTTTGGCACATGCCGGGATACATACTTGATCCTTCTCCCTTCTCGGGTGGTAAGCAAAACTGACTTACTAGCGCAATCGATGTTTCCTCCATACATCGACAGCCAATCCATACCCAGAATTACATCCAATCCTTGTGATTCCAAAATGATCAAATCCGAGGGAAACACATGCCTACCTATACTCAATGGCACTTGAAAACATCCTTGATTGGCCATATACTCCGCTCCCGGTGAGCTTATGTAACACCCTCGATGCGACTATATCTCCCACGTGTCGAGGCACGACTTAGAGGCATAATCGCATTGAAGGCATATGTCGCAAGTGAGGTAATCTTCACACAACCCATGTAATACAATAGGGGAAAAAGATACATAGTTGGCTTACAATCGCCACTTCACACAATTACATGAATAAAGCATTACATCAATCAAATACACTCATGGTCCGACTATGGAACCAAAATAAAAGAAGAACCCCAAATGCGACAAAGGTCCCCGATCGACCCCAACTGGGCTCCACTACTGATCAACTAGAACGAAACAACACAAAGGACAAGATCTTCATCGAGCTCCTCCTGAGCTTGGTTGCGTCATCTGCACGGACTCAACGGCACCTGCAAACTGGTTTTGGAAGTATCTGTGAGCCACGGGGACTCAGCAATCTCGCACCCTCGCGATCAAGACTATTTAAGCTTATGGGTAAGGTAAAGGTATGAGGTGGAGCTGCAGCAAGCGACTAGCATATATGGTGGCTAACATACGCAAATGAGAGCGAGAAGAGAAGGCAAAGCACGGTCGATAAAAGTATGATCAAGAAGTGATCCTAGACTACCTACGTCAAGCATAACTCCAACAACTGTGTTCGCTTCCCGGACTCCGCCGGAAAGTGACCATCACGGTTACACACGCTGTTGATTCATTTTAATTAAGGTCAACTTTAGGTTTTCTACAACCGGACGTTAACAAATTCCCATCTGCCCATAACCGCGGGCACGGCTTTCGAAAGTTCAAATCCCTGCAGGGTGTCCCAACTTAGCCCATCACAAGCTCTCACGGTCAACGAAGGAATAGACCTCCACCCGAGACATTCCGATCAGACTCGGTATCCCAGTACAACAAGACATTTCGACAGGGTAAAACTAAACCAGCAACACCGCCCGATGCGCCGACATCCTGATAGGAGCTGCACATATCTCGTTCTCAGGGCAACACCGGATAAGCAGTCCGTATAACTAAAACCAGCCCTCGAGTTTCCCCGAGGTGGCGCTGCAAGGGGCTCTAGTTTGGACCAACGCTTAGACAAGCACTAGCCCGGGGGGGTTAAAATAAAGATGACCCTCGGGATGCGCGACTCCCAAGGGAAAAGGCTAGGTGGAAAATGGTAAAACCAATGTTGGGCATTGCTGGAAAAGCTTTACTTAAGGCAAACTGTCAAGGGGTTCCCATTATAGCCCAACCGCGTAAGGGACGCAAAATCCGGGAACATAACACCGATATGACGGAAACTAGGGCGGCAAGAGTGGAACAAAACACCAGGCATAAGGCCGGGCCTTCCACCCTTTACCAAGTATATAGATGCATTAATTAAATAAGATATATTGTGATATCCCCACAAGTAAACATGTTCCAAGCAAGGAACAACATCTCCATGTTCCAACAAGGAACAAACTTCAATCTTCACCTGCAACTAACAACGCTATAAGAGGGGCTGAGCAAAGCGGCAACATAGCCAATCAACGGTTTGCTAGGACAATGGTGGGTTAGGGGCTGAACATGGCAATTTGGGAGGCTGACAAGCAAGTGGTAGGCATCATAGCATTGGCATAGCAAAGAGCGAGCATCTAGCAAGCAAAGATAGAAGTGATTTCGAGGGTATGATCATCTTGCCTGAAATCCCGCAAGGAAGAAGAATGAGTCCATGAAGAAGACAAACGGAACATAGACGAACGGGTCCTCACAACACGACGTTACCGGAACCAACCTGAAGAAGCAAACACCGGAAAAGAGCAAACAACATAGTAAACAACCAACACATCAACATGGCATGATGCACAAATGAGTATGATGCATGTCCGGTTTAATGAAGCATGGCATGGCAAAATGCACAAGCAATCCTACAAATTAAATGGAGCTCAATATGCAACGACTTGCATATTGACGGAGCACCACATCAATTATTTAGTTCGATCTCGTTTATGTACCCAACAATATTAAATGTTGTTAAACATGGAAAGACGGGAAGCACAACAAAACTACCTATCTAGGCAAGTTTAAATGAGGCCGGAACAACAAAACAACAAGTTCGGAAACTCCTCATGTGCATAATTTAGGTTAGGTCCTGTTCTGTCCTAAAACATATTTTAGAGTTGTTAGGCATGCAAAACGATGTCACCATGATAAACTAGGCAAAATTCTACCCCATCTACATATAAAGTTTTTTAAAATCCGAGTTACGGTGATTTAGTGATGAATTAAACCGTTTTAACATGGCATAGGGGCAAATTTAACCAAACATCAATTTAAACATTTTAAACATGGATGAAAGTGATATATTATGAAACTAGATGCAATTCTAAGCACTTTTCATATTAAGTTTGTTTTAAACCGATGCACAGTTGATTAGTTATTATATGCATGAAGACTAGGGGCTTTGCTGTAAAACTGGCACTCTCTGGAAAAAGCTAAAATCTGAGATCTGATAAAAAACAAATGGGCCGAATCTGAACAGGCCCAACAGGCACAAAGGGCTGGAGGGGGTGCTGCTCACCCATGGGCCTCTTGGGCCGGCGGATCTGGACGGGGGCGTAGTCAACGCGCAGCGTGTCAGTGCCCGTTCGTTCGAAGCAGGGGCCATGGCCGCCCTGGTTCATTGCTGCCGACGAGGAAGAAGTACGGCGTGGGCTCGCGGGCATGGGGAAGGCACGACGCTGGCAGCAGGTCTTGGCAGGGGGGGCAAGCGCGGCGGCAGCCTGGTCTCCGGCGGCGGAGCGGCGGCCTGGGAGCAGGGACGAGGCCGGGGCGCAGAGAGTTGGCGCTGGTCGAGCGGTTCCAGGCGCAGGGGGAACTTGGCATCGGGCAGCACAGGGGAAACAGCAGCGCAGGGCAGGGACGAAGCAGGGGCGCGGCCTGGTGCAGGTCCATGGCGCCGCACGAAGCACCAAGGGGCGGCCATTGCGTGGAGCTCCTGGGTCCTTGTGTTCCCTGCGAGAGAGAGAGGGAGCAAGGAGATGAGAGGGAAAGAGAGAAAGGGAAGGGAAGGGAGAAGAGGCACGGGCGCAGGGTGAGGGGCTTGCCTGGAGCTTTGCCAGAGACATCCGGGCACGGCTACGCTGGATCTGCTGCTGCTTGCGGCATGGGACGAGGAGGAGGGAGCTCGTGCTCCTGCTGGGCTCCGGCGAGGCTAGCTTGTGGTCGCTGCGGAACAGCTAGATCCAGGGCCTCGGTGGATTGGTTGGCTGGAAATGACTGCGCGAGAGAATTGGGCAGATAGATCGGGATGGATCCCGAGGTGAAAGAGGACTGGCGGCGGTGGCTGGGAGGATGGGACAAGGGCCCTCGGTTTTAGGGTTTTGTCCAAAGAGCACTAGGAGTATATATATATAAAGGAAGAGGGAGACATTTAGGGGCTAAACCGTCCCACCAAATAAATCGAGCGGTCGAGAAAAATAGGGTAGGAAGTCCAATTAACAAAACAGAGACGTTTTGTAGACGTTTGGGGATGATCCGGATCCAACGGTGACGGAAGTCCAGTTCGGGTCCGGGACAGCTTTCAGACGCGTGCGAGGAGGGCCGCGGGCTGACAAGAGAGGTTAGGTTGGACCTGACGGTAGGTAGCGAGTTGTGTAGACGGTCTCGAGCTGAGAGAAGAGAAGAGAGGGCGGCCCGGCGTCTGTTTCCGGAGACCGAAAACGTCCGACGTAAATACTGGCTATAATGCCGCTATAGTTTAACGGTTAGGCTATCAAACGAACTCCGAACGCGATGAAACTTGGCAGGCGGTCTATCTACACTATAATAAGACCACACGTCAACTCTCATCCCATTCCGAGAACATTTCCTGGCCACTTATAAAATACTATTTTGGACATGCCGCGGGCGCGTGCAAGTGTGTTTGGGCTCAGAACGGACAATGGAGAGAACAAGGAGACCCGGACGGATGCAAGTTTTGAAAACATGATGATGCAATGCACATGATGACATGATAAGATGCAACATGCAAGCAAAAGACATGGCAACAACAACGAATAACTGAACGACACCTGGCACATCGGTCTCGGGGCGTTACAACACTCCACCACTACGAGAGGATCTCATCCCGAGATCTAGAACGGCACCGGAGGGAAAACGGAAGAGAAAAGAGAAGAGGTAAAACAAATTGCTTCTTTGACAAACGAGTGAGACCAAAGAACCTTGCGAGGTTGAACAAATTCGAGAAAAGAATACAGCGAAGGTGAACAAAGTCGAAAACACTCCGTTAGAAAAGAGGGACAAAGAACATTGCAAAACCTTGAGGTTGAAGGGAAGATATATATAGAAAAACACTCTGTTAAAGAAGGGGATCAAGGAAGACCAAATTTCGGGCAGCACTCCGGTTGAAAAGAAAAGGAATTGAATAATAACTTGATAAGATGATAGGATGCTTGATGAGATCAACAACATACTGCCTCCGGAACTATTGAATGAATGGAACAAGGGGTAAGAACGATCTCAGACAGCACTCCAGTTGAGAAGGGAGTCAAAATTTGATAAGATGATAGAGCTCAAATGAAAACACGACACTCTGGTTGAGAAAGGGATGCAAGACTTGATAAGGTGAAAAGAACTTGAACAAAGGGGCACAATACTCCGGTTAAGCAAGATAGGGAAGGAATAAGAGTGATATAATTTGGACAGCACTTCGTCTGTAAATGGAAGGAATTGAACTTGACAAGATGAGAGGATACTTGAAAAGAGGACACAACACTCAGATTAAAAGGATAGGCATGGAAAGATCATGATCTTGATAAAACAAGAAGATGAGTTGAAGAGAGCAACATCACCATGCCTCCAGAACAAAAGAGTAGAGTAAAGATAGTTGAGACGAGCGAATGTAGAAAACAATGCCAACTTCTGCTACAAAAGAGCCTGAAAAGGCATCTCTAGGGGAAGGGTTGAACGGAGTTGCTGGAAAACCAACCACGAAAAGAATAATCTTGATATGGTCTTATGGAATACATCTCAAATTATGAGGTGACAACCTGCCATTTACGGAAAAGAATTGGATTGATAAGAACAAGGAGACGAGACGGTCATATCACCGAGAAGATAAAAGAAGAACTTGGGTCAATTATATGCCTCACAATAGCAAGATCCTTAGGGGAAGTTTTAGGTGAAATATAACCCAAGATAATTCCAATGATGAGATTGATGGATTTAAAATACCTCATTCTTAATAGCATGTGAATCATGAAACA
Source organism: Triticum monococcum (assembly GCA_034509565.1). Classification (NCBI taxonomy): domain Eukaryota; kingdom Viridiplantae; phylum Streptophyta; class Magnoliopsida; order Poales; family Poaceae; genus Triticum; species Triticum monococcum. Next base: position 150,133,774 of record CM067843.1, on the reverse strand, counting down.
TGAACTCAAATTATCAAGAATGGCATAATACCACCTCCAAAGATACGGTAGAAAGAAATGCACTCCGGATTGCAAGATGAAGAAAACTTGAACTTCTGTGAAAAGAAACTTGATGAACATTTAGAGAATGAATTAAATCCTTTATGAACCATCATGTAGAGTCTCCATGAAGAACTCCGGTAATAAAAGAATGATCCAAAATAATTGAATGATGAAAAGAATAAGATTGAAGCCTCGCAATGATTTAGATGGAGATCTCCGTGATAATATAATTGAAAGAGGTTGGAACTCTGGGAAAAGATAAGATGAACAATTGAGATCAAGAATTTTTGATGAGCCTCCGGAATAGGGAATTAAATTCACTCGATGAAAGAAGACTAAGAATTACATTATGCGTATCCTTCACCAATTAAATTGATGACAAGCAATGGAATTGGCATACTACTTATTCTCGTAGAAAAGATTAAGAGAGATATAACATAAACTTGAGAAGGTCTTGAACGAACCACCGGTAGGATTAAGAAGCAACGAATAAATTGATAAAGAAGAGAAATCTTGAACGAACCACCGTAAGAATTAAAATGCACAAAGAAAAGATAAAGAAGACACCGGTAAGAATTTAGCAAATGAACGAAGATGCTTGAGAGAATTTAGATACATGAGAACGAAGAGATCACGAGCCGATTAAAGATCACTTGAACGAAGCACCGGTAAAATTAGGAGAACGATAACTGAAAGCTGGGAACGAATAATTATAAGATGATAGGCTCCGGAGAATCAAACTGAAAATACTCTGAATTACTCCGGATGGGTGAAAAGAATATCTCACAATCGTAAATAATTATGAGAGGATGGCAACAAGTTATAATCACGAATCTTGAAGAGAATGGATCAAAAAAATGAGAGAAACTCTTCTTCGGTCTTCAAAATATGAGAATGACGACGAGAAACACCACCAATAATTATTTAGGCACTCCGGAAGAATCAAAACGAATAGGTTGAGTCAATGATGAAAAGAATTTGAAAGATCTTGGAGAAATACATTTGACAGATAATAATCATTCTTACGTCAAACTTCGAAAATAATTTTATTATAACTCCAGAAATAAGAAGAGTCAGGTAAGATCCTGGGAAAAACCTGTGGGTTATGGGCCCACTCAAAAGAAACACCGTAGAACGATTACTTGAGAAAGGAGATTGCACCGGTTGAATTAAATGGCTTGAATAAGATAACAACCTCGAAAGATATTGAACGAAAGCAAAGTGAAAAACACGAATCTTCGAGATATCTTGAGCACTCCGGAACAATTAAATAGCAAGAGGTGGATGATTATGAGGTGCACCAGGATGAGAAGGTATTTGAACAAGGAAAAAGGATATGATCCACAAGGCTTGGCTTGCATCCACCGGAGAAGAAAAGAACGAAGAACGATGAACTAGAAGCTCCGTTAGAATCTTCATAAGAAACACCGGATAAGAATGGAGAGACTGCCATCGATAAAATGGATAGTTGAATAAGAAATCTGAGTCCTTGAAGAAAACAAGGGTGGGTGGGAGGGAAAAACAAAGGCAACTTGAAGACGGATGGAACAAACACCGTTGAGAAGAAGTGATAAAAGATCTTGCTGATGTTGAAGTGATCGGATCCACTTGAAGAGACAACACGCCGGTTGAAAAGGATTGGAAAGACAATCTTGATGATCAAGAAGTATTAGTATTCACATAGGAATATGAGAACACCATTTGGGGAAGGTATGGAATCAACATTTGACTTCGAAGCAACTCGGATACCACAACTCAAAACAAAAACAAAGAATTGGCTTGCAAAATAAGCCAGAACAAACATATGATAGAGATTTCGTCCGAAGTTTTCGTGGTGGGACCTACACGGGCTCGATCGTACAACACCATCATATACAAGGCAGTGCACATGACATACGAAGCGTCCCCGAGTCAGCATAGCCAAGGACTCTTTAAGACACAACGAGACCACTGTAAAATCGACCGTGAATAGGCGAACCACTAGACGTCGAACCCCAATTTCATATCATACATCTGTCGGAAAGATATCCTAAGAGCTACTTGAATTCCCACCTATGAAACTCCCGAAACTTTCCGGTTATGCAATCAGGTGTTGGGGATACAGGGGAAGCATAATATCTCACCCAAACTAGCAAATCCTACATCCAGCTGTATCCATCCTTCAACACATAACCAAGAAACCTTCGGAAATCATCTACCTCAACCTTCGAAAAGCATCCATTATACAAGTTATGGCGATACTCCCGAACTCCCGCCCCAGTACTGGGTGGCGTCGAGGTTATCTCACCAACGAACTGCATAAAGGAGATTTTCGATGTCGCGAACATATCTCAGGTATACCAGAATTGCAACAATAAAATTATGATGACAACACCTCAGAGCTCAACTCCCCGGGACACTTCCACTAAACCCCTGACAGGAGGCACCAAGACAATGTTTTCATCATAAAACCATCGAAACGATTCCAAGATACCCGCGTGATCCTAAAAATTTTTTTAGTGAAATTTGAGAAGAGAAGAGTCAAAACTCTACGTCAGGATGCCTTACCAGAGCGATGAAGGGACTGGGGAGTAAAAAGAATTCCTAAACTCTCCGATATATAATTCCTAAAGGACTCAAAACATTTTTCTAGACACAACTCGGCCGCTAAAAACGATCAAGCAATGGGGGCTCCTAAGGTTGGGGAAGTCTCTGATTACCAACTTGTAACACCCTTGATGCGACTATATCTCTCACGTGTCGAGGCACGACTTAGAGGCATAATCGCATTGAAGGCATATGTCGCAAGTGAGGTAATCTTCACACAACCCATGTAATACAATAGGGGAAAAAGATACATAGTTGGCTTACAATCGCCACTTCACACAATTACATGAATAAAGCATTACATCAATCAAATACACTCATGGTCCGACTACGGAACCAAAATAAAAGAAGAACCCCAAATGCGACAAAGGTCCCCGATCGACCCCAACTGGGCTCCACTACTGATCAACTAGAACGAAACAACACAAAGGACAAGATCTTCATCGAGCTCCTCCTGAGCTTGGTTGCGTCATCTGCACGGACTCAACGGCACCTGCAAAATGGTTTTGGAAGTATCTGTGAGCCACGGGGACTCAGCAATCTCGCACCCTCGCGATCAAGACTATTTAAGCTTATGGGTAAGGTAAAGGTATGAGGTGGAGCTGCAGCAAGCGACTAGCATATATGGTGGCTAACATACGCAAATGAGAGCGAGAAGAGAAGGCAAAGCACGGTCGATAAAAGTATGATCAAGAAGTGATCCTAGACTACCTACGTCAAGCATAACTCCAACAACCGTGTTCGCTTCCCGGACTCCGCCGGAAAGAGACCATCACGGTTACACACGCTGTTGATTCATTTTAATTAAGGTCAACTTTAGGTTTTCTACAACCGGACGTTAACAAATTCCCATCTGCCCATAACCGCGGGCACGGCTTTCGAAAGTTCAAATCCCTGCAGGGTGTCCCAACTTAGCCCATCACAAGCTCTCACGGTCAACAAAGGAATAGACCTCCACCCGAGACATTCCGATCAGACTCGGTATCCCAGTACAACAAGACATTTCGACAGGGTAAAACTAAACCAGCAACACCGCCCGATGCGCCGACATCCTTATAGGAGCTGCACATATCTCGTTCTCAGGGAAACACCGGATAAGCAGTCCGTACAACTAAAACCAGCCCTCGAGTTTCCCCGAGGTGGCACTGCAAGGGGCTCTAGTTTGGACCAACGCTTAGACAAGCACTGGCCCAGGGGGGTTAAAATAAAGATGACCCTTGGGATGTGTGACTCCCAAGGGAAAAGGCTAGGTGGCAAATGGTAAAACCAATGTTGGGCATTGCTGGAAAAGCTTTACTTAAGGCGAACTGTCAAGGGGTTCCCATTATATAGCCCAACCGCGTAAGGGACGCAAAATCCGGGAACATAACACCGATATGACGGAAACTAGGGCGGCAAGAGTGGAACAAAACACCAGGCATAAGGCCGAGCCTTCCACCCTTTACCAAGTATATAGATGCATTTATTAAATAAGATATATTGTGATATCCCCACAAGTAAACATGTTCCAAGCAAGGAACAACATCTCCATGTTCCAACAAGGAACAAACTTCAATCTTCACCTGCAACTAACAATGCTATGAGAGGGGCTGAGCAAAGCGGTAACATAGCCAATCAACGGTTTGCTAGGACAATGGTGGGTTAGGGGCTGAACATGGCAATTTGGGAGGCTGACAAGCAAGTGGTAGGCATCGTAGCATTGGCATAGCAAAGAGCGAGCATCTAGCAAGCAAAGATAGAAGTGATTTCGAGGGTATGATCATCTTGCCTGAAATCCCGCAAGGAAGAAGAACGAGTCCATGAAGAAGACAAACGGAACGTAGACGAACGGGTCCTCACAACACGACGTTACCGGAACCAACCCGAAGAAGCAAACACCGGAAAAGAGCAAACAACATAGTAAACAACCAACACATCAACATGGCATGATGCACAAACGAGTATGATGCATGTCCGGTTTAATGAAGCATGGCATGGCAAAATGCACAAGCAATCCTACAAATTAAATGGAGCTCAATATGCAACGAGTTGCATATTGACGGAGCACCACATCAATTATTTAGTTCGATCTCGTTTATGTACCCAACAATATTAAATGTTGTTAAACATGGCAAGACGGGAAGCACAACAAAACTACCTATCTAGGCAAGTTTAAATGAGGCCGGAACAACAAAACAACAAGTCCGGAAACTCCTCATGTGCATAATTTAGGTTAGGTCCTGTTCTGTCCTAAAACATATTTTAGAGTTGTTAGGCATGCAAAACGATGTCACCATGATAAACTAGGCAAAATTCTACCCCATCTACATATAAAGTTTTTTAAAATCCGAGTTACGGTGATTTAGTTATGAATTAAACCGTTTTAACATGGCATAGGGGAAAATTTAACCAAACATCAATTTAAACATTTTAAACATGGATGAAAGTGATATATTATGAAACTAGATGCAATTCTAAGCACTTTTCATATTAAGTTTGTTTTAAACCGATGCACGGTTGATTAGTTATTATATGCATGAAGACTAGGGGCTTTGCTGTAAAACTGGCACTCTCTGGAAAAAGCTAAAATCGGAGATCTGAAAAAAAACAAATGGGCCGAATCTGAACAGGCCCAACAGGCACAAAGGGCTGGAGGGGGGTGCTGCTGACCCATGGGCCTCTTGGGCCGGCGGATCTGGACGGGGGCGTAGTCAACGCGCAGCGTGTCAGTGCCCGTTCGTTCGAAGCAGGGGCCATGGCCGCCCTGGTTCATTGCTGCCGACGAGGAAGAAGTACGGCGTGGGCTCGCGGGCATGGGGAAGGCACGACGCTGGCAGCAGGTCTTGGCAGGGGGGGGCAAGCGCGGCGGCAGCCTGGTCTCCGGCGGCGGAGCGGCGGCCTGGGAGCAGGGACGAGGCCGGGGCGCAGAGAGTTGGCGCTGGTCGAGCGGTTCCAGGCGCAGGGGGAACTTGGCATCGGGCAGCACAGGGGAAACGGCAGCGCAGGGCAGGGACGAAGCAGGGGCGCGGCCTGGTGCAAGTCCATGGCGCCGCACGAAGCACCAAGGGGCGGCCATTGCGTGGAGCTCCTGGGTCCTTGTGTTCCCTGCGAGAGAGAGAGGGAGCAAGGAGATGAGAGGGAAAGAGAGAAAGGGAAGGGAAGGGAGAAGAGGCACGGGCACAGGGTGAGGGGCTTGCCTGGAGCTTTGCCAAAGACGTCCGGGCACGGCTGCGCTAGATCTGTTGCTGCTTGCGGCATGGGGACGAGGAGGAGGGAGCTCGTGCTCCTGCGGGGCCCCGGCGAGGCTGGCTCGTGGTCGCTGCGGAACAGCTAGATCCAGGGCCTCGGTGGATTGGTTGGCTGGAAATGACTGCAAGAGAGGATTGGGAAGATAGATCGGGATGGATCCCGAGGTGAAAGAGGACTGACGGCGGTGGCTGGGAGGATGGGACAAGGGCCCTCGGTTTTAGGGTTTTGTCCAAAGAGCACTAGGAGTATATATATATAAAGGAAGAGGGAGACATTTAGGGGCTAAACCGTCCCTCCAAATAAATTGAGCGGTCGAGAAAAATAGGGTAGGAAGTCCAATTAACAAAACGGAGACGTTTTGTAGACGTTTGGGGATGATCCGGATCCAACGGTGACGGAAGTCCAGTTCGGGTCCGGGACAGCTTTCAGACGCGCGCGAGGAGGGCCGCGGGCTGACAAGAGTGGTTAGGTTGGACCTGACGGTAGGTAGCGAGTTGTGTAGACGGTCTCGAGCTGAGAGAAGAGAAGAGAGGGCGGCCCGGCGTCTGTTTCCGGAGACCGAAAACGTCCGACATAAATACCGGCTATAATGTCGCTATAGTTTAACGGTTAGGCTATCAAACGAACTCCGAATGCGATGAAACTTGGCAGGCGGTCTATCTACACTATAATAAGACCACACGTCAACTCTCATCCCATTCCGAGAACATTTTCCGGCCACTTATAAAATACTATTTCGGACATGCCGTGGGCGCGTGCAAGTGTGTTTGGGCTCAGAACGGACAACGGAGAGAACGAGGAGACCCGGACGGATGCAAGTTTTGAAAACATGGTGATGCAATGCACATGATGACATGATAAGATGCAACACGCAAGCAAAAGACATGGCAACAACAACGAATAACTGAACGACACCTGGCACATCGGTCTCGGGGCGTTACAGCTTACTAGCATAGGTGCTGTAAGAACCTTAGTGGGCAGCTTATACTTATCCACAAATCCCCTTGATATGTATGAATGTGATGCAGCAGTATCAAAAAGAACGAGTGTAGTAAATGACTTAACCAAAAACTTACCGATTACGGCATCCGGCTGCTCTTCAACCTCCTCCACGTTAACGTGGTTCACCTGTCCCCTGTTAAAAGGGTTCGACTTCTTCCCAAAACTTCCATTGCCATTCTGGCCTTCAGGACATTCATTGGCATAATGTCCGGTCTTCTGACACTTAAAGCAAGTGACTTGGCTCAGGTCCTTCTTGGCTGGGGTTGATGGGTTGGTGCGACTCTAGCCATTGCTTCCTCCATTGCCATTACCATTCTTGGCGCCATTGTGATTGTGCGAGCTACCTCCTCCATGGGTATGCTGAAAATGTCCTCCCGGTCTAGGGGTAAAACTTGGCTTCTGCTGAGCTCCTGAATTGTACTTCCCTTGTCCATACTTCCTCTTGTGATTCTCAATTTGCTGCTGCTTGCCTTCAATCATAAGAGCACGGTCTACCAACTCCTGGTAGTTGTTGAAGGTTGCTACCATCAACTGCATGCTCAACTCATCGTTCAAACCTTCCAGAAACTTCTCCTGCTTAGCTGCATCCGTAGCAACGTCATCTGGGGCATAACGTGCTAATTTACTAAAGTCCTCCACATACTGGCCAACTGTCCGTCCTCCCTGGCGCAAGTTGCGAAACTCATGCTTCTTCATGGCCATAGCTCCTGCTGAAACATGGGCAATACGAAAGCCTGCTGAAACTGGTCCCATGTGACAGTGTCGATAGGGAAAGTGGCTGTGAAATTCTCCCACCATGATGCTGCGCAAGCTGATGTGCGGCAAACTTCACCTTCTCCGCATCTGTGCATCCTGCTGTGGTTAACTCTCTAGCTGTCTTGCGGAGCCAATCATTTGCTACTATCGGCTCGGTGCTACTGGAAAACGCCAGCGGATTCAACCTAAGAAAATGGGCTAAGTTCAACAGGTGGTGGTGGGTTGTTGTTGTTGTTGTTGTTGCCCTAATTTTGATTCTAGACTAGCAACTACATCAATGTGTTCTTCTGCTGAATCAACTGCGTGAGCTCCGGTGGAAAGGTAAATCCGGGGTCATGTCTCGGAGGCATCTGAGGGTTTAGAAAAGATGAGAGTTAAGAATAGAGGGGTCTAAAGAGAAAACACTACCCATATGCACATGAGGCAAAAGCAAACAATTCACTTCATTCAATCAAACAAGGGCATACAATAGATCTAACTATCGCAAAAGTGCTCGGACTACTGTATTTACATGGTGGACGACTACTACTGATGAGGTGGTCTACTAGAAATATTCTTCGGTTGCAGACTCCATGATATCTGCTCCAGCTTCATCAACATAGTCACCATCGCTATCATTTGGGTCCGAGTCGGTGTCGTCGATGATGATGTAGTCTTCCGGGCGAATCTCCTTGGGTTCTTCGTCTTCATCTACTGGTGTAGGGCCTCCCATAAATATTGCTAGCTTCATTGTTAGGTCGGCATTCTTATCCACTAGTACTTCAATTTCCTCTTCATAATCTTCACATGTAGCCTTGAGTTCTTCCTCCAGTTCCTTGATTCTTGTCTTAGCCTTCTTCAGATCTATCATGTCGGTGCACATCTGGTTCTCCTGGCGTCGAATGTGCTGGTTTAATTCCTGGATAAAAGCTGCAATGGATCTATCCCTTCTGGTGCTAATCATCTCCCAGTGTTCATCTCGGCGCACACAAATCTGGTAGATAGTATCCTTGAGATCATTGCGGTAGAATTCTCCAATGCGTCCCATGGCGATGTGAGCTGCCATGCTCTTTCCTAGACTCCAAGTTGGTGCATCAAAAGAAAACTCTATAGGGTCGGTGACTGGCATGAACGTTCTTCCTGGAACTTGGACTTGAATCATCCAGTGCTCTTCTTCAGGTAAAGTGGCGTTGTAGGTTCCGGTGAAGCTTAGTACTCCTATGTTCAGGTATCTAGTGACTTCCTTCAAGTGACGTCCAAAGGGTGTATCGTCATCCGGTTGCGTGAACTTGTTCCTTGCGTCCGCCATCCTAAATAGTAGAAAAGATGAGAGGTCAGAAGAGAAGAGGGTGAATAGTGATCTAGGTCTTTAGCTTAGTGGTCGTGTCCTACAGTCATCGTGTGCTCTGATACCATCTTTGTAGTGACCAGACCTCAAACAGTCTGATCTCTGTGCTCAGGTGTCATCCCTGGATCAGTAATGCTGACACCACACAGTACTCGGAGGATTTATAACAGAGTAGCAATCACACACTTATTACATCGAGTGTCTCAATAGAGACCTTATTACAATAAATATGGCTTAAGGCCATCTAGTAAGTTAACGGCGGAAAGCTTGGAAGATAAGTGAGTCCATCAACTCCAGCGGCATCACTGAGTATAGAACCACGACCTAAAAACTCCTTAATCGTTCTTTGAAAAGTCTGCAACATTAACGTTGCAGCCCGAAACGGGTCAGCACATGGAATATGCTGGCAAAGTAACACATAGAGAATAATGGAATGAAACAGCTATACTATATGCATATTTGGCTGGTGGAAAGCTCTATGGTTACAGTTTTGTGTAAAGCCAATTTTTCCCTACTGCAAAGGAATAGATTTATTTAACTATCATGGTAGTTGATAAACATTGAGAATGGTTGACAGCATTTTGAATCCCAATTAAGCATCATCATTAGACAAAACCCAACAAAATTAATTTAGAGTAACATGTTGAGATTCACATGATAATCCAGGTCCTAGATACTCAAGATGTCCATAATCGGGGACACGGCTAACCATGATTAGTTTAATACACTCTGCAGAGGTTTGCGCACTTTTCCCCACAAGACTCGATCGCCTCCGTTTGGTTTCTCGCACTACATGGTGTTTGAGAAGACGGATGACCGAGACATAGTCTTTCAAAAGCGCTAGCACCTTACGATGGATAGACCATTACACCTACTTTCCCCTACATCTGCTAGTCTACCCTGTAAGAGGTCGCACGGCATAATCAGCTATGCCAGAGCCCATAATGGCTTGTGGCTGCACACGTAAGTTTCTAGTATGAATAATCTCATGATCTCTTTGAGCCTGGGTGGCGGTCCAAAAAGAAACAGGCAATCCTGGAATACCCAGGTACCTCAATCCACCTAGATGTGTGTTTAAGTTGCCACCTTAGATAAACCATTAATTAACAATACTCACATCTGTCATGGATATCACTCACCCAATCCACGTCTACTAGCATAGCATGGCACAGTAAGCAAACATAGAAGTAACTCCCAAAGGCTTGATAATAAACAGGTAATAGGTTCTACCTCAACTACTCCCCAAACCCACAATTTAATTAGATCCTAATCATGCAATGTGTGAGGATTGATCTAATGCAATAAAACTGGGTAGTAGAAAAGGTATGATCAAAGTGTTACTTCCCTTGCTGATGATCCGCGAAACCTAGAGATTCGAAGTAACAAGCGGCGCACTCCGGGTACTCTATCGCAAACAAACAAGCACACAATAAGTACTCATCTAATGCACACGTCAAACTCAAATAAGAGATCTAACCAGAAGGTTCAACTTAAGAACTCCGGTTGGCAAAAAAAATCAAATCGAACGAAGCAACGAAAGTCAAACGGCGAAAGAAAACAACTTCGTTCTACTAATATGGATCTAGGGCAATTTTTACAGTAGCAAAAACTTGTTTAAGTTGGTTAAATGGATAGAGGGTTTCGATATGAAACTCCGGGCGCTTGAATCGCCTGATTCCGATAAACGAGCGAAAAGTTATACTAAAACGAAAATCGGATCAGAAATTGCGATCAGAAAAATCATGGGTTTAATCCAAGAAAAAGAAAAATGATGAACGTTCGCTAGAACAAACGAACGGACGAACGCTCGCTATTTAAATAAATCGGAAAAACCAATATATTTTTTAAAAACCGAAACTAAGAAAAACGATGAAAAACCGACGGAAAAACCGAACGGTTTTACGAAAAAAACAATAAAAAACGGCGCGGATTTCGATGCGACCTCGGGCGGCGGGCGGCGGCTCCGGTGACGGCAGACGGCGGTGCTGGCGGCGGCGGGCGGCGCGGGGCTCGAAGCGGCGGGGCGCTAGGGTTTCGGGGCGCGCGGGCTGAGGTTTGGCTGGGCCTCCCCCCCCCCCCCGGGGCTTATAAAGCCGGCCGGGCCAGGAGTCTGGGTCGGACATGGCCCGTTAGGTCGGTTCGTTTTTTTCATAATTACGCGCAGAAGAAAAATAAAAAGAAATACTAAACAGACTCCAAAAATCCCGAAATAAAATTTCCCGGGCTTCTAAAATCAAGTCGCACGAGGTGAACATTTATTTGGGGCCTAAATGCAATTTTGAAAAACGCACATTTTTCCTAAATTCAAATAAAATAACGAAAAACTCCGAAATAAAATCTTATTTGATTTTATTATTAAATCCTCAATATTTCTTTATTTTGGGAAAGTCATTTTATTCCCTCTCTCATATTTTTGTAATAGAAATAATTGATGATAAAATAATAAAAATCAAATGATCCTATTCTCAAAATTTGAGAAACTCAAATATGAAAATAAAGAATTTCCCAACTCTCTCCGTGGGTCCTTGAGTTGCGTAGAAATTTCTAGGATCAAACCAAAAGCAAAATAAAATATGATATGCAATGATGATCTAATGTATAACATTATAAATTGAAATTTTGGGATGTTACATTGTTCCATGCTATATTATATTCTGTTTTGGATGTTTAATGGGCTTTATTATACACTTTTATATTATTTTTGGGACTAACCTATTAACCGGAGGCCCAACCCAAATTGTTTTTTTTCCTATTTCAGTGTTTCGCAGAAAAGGAATATCAAACGAAGTCCAAACGGAATGAAACCTTCAGGAACGTGATTTTCTCAACAAACGTGATCCATGAGACTTGGAGTGGGCGTCAAGAAACAATCGAGGAGGCCACGAGGCAGGGGTGTGCGCCCTCCACCCTGGTGGGCCCCTCGTTGCTCCACCGACCTACTTCTTCCTCCTATATAAGTCCACGTACCCCGCAAACATCCAGGAGCACCACGAAAACCTAATTCCACCGCTGCAACCTTCTGTACCCGAGAGATCCAATCTTGGGGTCTTTTCCGGAGCTCCGCCGGAGGGGGCATTGATCACGGAGGGCCTCTACATCAACTCCATGGCCTCTCCGGTGATGTGTGAGTAGTTTACTTCAGACCTTCGGGTCCATAGCTAGTAGCTATATGTCTTCTTCTCTCTCTTTGAATCTCATTACAAAGTTCTCCTTCATCTTCTTGGAGATCTATTCGATGTAATCTTCTTTTGCGGTGTGTTTGTCGAGATCCGATGAATTGTGGGTTTATGATCAAGTTTATCTATGAACAATATTTGAATCTCCTATGAATTCTTTTATGTATGATTGGTTATCTTTGCAAGTCTCTTCGAATTATCAGTTTGGTTTGGCCTACTAGATTGATCTTTCTTGCAATGCGAGAAGTGCTTAGCTTTGGGTTCAATCTTGCGGTTGAAAGAACATGCGGTGCCCCCATGTTTGGTTTTGGTAATTGATGACAATCTCTATGGACTAATGGTTGCCTTGAGTTATATTTGAAGGTTTTGTCCATAGGCTTTTCTTGGAGTACATGTGTTGGTTTCAAGGAGAGTTTGTGTCGACCAAGGTGCTATTCAAGGAATTACCTAAAGATTGGTCTTGTGAGAGGTTGATCAAGACTAAGTTAAAGAGTGAATCAAGTTGATCAACCCACAAAGCGTAGAAGATGTACCGAGAGGGATCAAGTGATCCCATGGTATGGTAAGCATTGTCAATTACACTTTGTGTACTAACCCATGGTCTTCGTGAGGGTTCTTTGTGGGGTTAGGTTGCGGTGTGCCAGTTCAAGTGGAGCATCATGAAGAGATCAAATGCTTGAAGCTTGCCGTCCTTTGTGGTGACAATGGACTTGTGAAGATGTGCGGAAGAGTGGCTCACCCATAGTGGAGTATGGGGGAGCAATCAACTAGTCTTCATCAAGTCAACACAATAAAGAAAGGTTGCGGTGTGCAAGTTCAAGTGGAGCATCACAAAGAGATCAAATGCTTGAAGCTTGCCGTCCTTTGTGGTGACAATGGACTTGTGAAGATGTGCGGAAGAGTGGCTCACCCATAGTGGAGTATGGGGGAGCAATCAACTAGTCTTCATCGAGTCAACCCAATCAAGAAAGGTGGTCCAACTTGAGGGAGTCAAGATCGTCATCATCTAGCTCAAGTGGACCATGTGCAAGGCAAAGGTTTGCCCTTGATAGGTTTTCTATTTTACCGGTCTCATGATGGTAGTTGGGAGACCGGGTTATAGGATCGATTGCCGTACTATCAAGGGGGGCTCTCGATGAGTAGCTTGATCGTATCGTTCGTTGAGAGCTCAAACCATTGCATCCTTGCATCATCTTTCTTGGTTCTTGTTTGGTTTTCTTTGTGAGTCTTAGAGCTTATGGTCATCTTGATGACAAGCTTGAGTTCATCGAAAACGGAGTTCGCTTGCATCTTCTATGATGTTTTCGATGTTGGAGGTTTTGCCGGTTCTTCTCGGTTGGAGGTTTCACTCCTCTATTTGTTGGCATACCTCCCCTGCCTCTTCTTACTCCTCTATTTGTCGCTGTTTTGATGCTGCTCGTCGTCTTGTTTCCAACAAGCTTGAGTTTGCTCAATTCGGAGCTCATATGCAGAAGTTATGGCAGTTCTTGTTTTCTTGTGTGTGGTTTTGTCAGGGTCCCAGCGGTAGTACCGTGGTACCCAGCGGTAGTACCGCTGAGGGGTCACAAGCGGCAGTACCGCTCCGCAGCGGTAGTACCGGCGATGACTCCGCAGCAGTACTACCGCTGGCTTACCAGGTCCCTACCGCGTCGATTCGAGGGGTCTTTTTCTGTGTCGGATTGTGCGGTACCTCGCTGCGGCAGTAGTCCGGCAGTACCGCTCCTTAGTGGTAGTACCGCCCTTCCTCCGCGGTAGTACCGCCCGGTTCCCTCTTTCCCTTTACCCTTCGTTCTGCGCGGCAGTACCGCCGAAGGGAGCGGTAGTACCGCTTAACCCAGCGGTAGTACCGTTGTCTCCTACGGTACTACCGCCCCAAGGTTCATGTTTTGTTGCTCCTTTTCCATGTTTCTTCCACCTGAGCAGTAGTACCGCTCGTGGAGCGGTAGTACCGCTCATGTGCGGGTTGAGCACATAACGGTTGGATTTTCCCCCTCCTATAAAAGGGGGTCTTCTTCCCCATTGAACCTAATCTTTTGAGCTCGTGTTCTTCCCCCATTATTGACCTTCTTCGAGCTTGCTAACTCTCAATCCCTCCATGGATTCTTGCTAGTTTTTGAGGGAAAAGAGAGAGGAGATCTAGATCCACATTTCCACCAATCACTTTCTCCTCTATGTGAGGGGAACCCCTTGGATCCAGATCTTGGAGTTCTTGGTGCTCTCTTTCTTGTTCTTCCTCTCATTTTCCTCCCTAGCATTAGTTGCTTCGGTGGGATTTGAGAGAGAAGGACTTGGGCACTCCATGTGCCCTTGCCATTGCATTTGGTGCATCGGTTTGAGTTCTCCACATGATACGTGGAAGTTACAAGTTGAGAAGCTTATTACTCTTGGGTGCTTGGTACCCTTGAGCTTGTTCCTCTTGGGTGCTTGGGCGCCCTAGACGGTTGTTGGTGTTCGGAGCTCAATCATTGTGGTGCAAAGCTCCGGGCAAGCGTCGGGGTCTCCAATTAGGTTGTGGAGATCGCCTCGAGCAATTTGACGGGTACCGGTGACCGCCCCCAAGGGTTGCCAAAGTGTACGGGTTCGGTGACCGCCCCCAAGGGTTGCCATTTTTACGGGTTCGGTGACCGCCCTCAGGGGTCCCTTAGTGGAATCACGGCATCTTGCATTGTGCGAGGGCGTGAGGAGATTACGGTGGCCCTAGTGGCTTCTTGGGGAGCATTGTGCCTCCACACCACTCCAAACGGAAATTAGCATCTGCAAGGGTGTGAACTTCGGGATACATCGTCGTCTCCGCGTGCCTCGGTTATCTCTTACCCGAGCCCTTTACTTATGCACTTTACTTTGTGATAGCCATATTGTTTCTTGTCATATATCTTGCTATCACATAGTTGCTTATCTTGCTTAGCATAAGTTGTCTATGCACATAGGTGAGCCTAGTCGTTTTAGGTTTTGTGCTTGGCAAATTAACCGCTAGGTTTATTCCGCATTTGTTCAAGCCTAAACAGTAATTATTTTAAAACGCCTATTCACCCCCCCTCTAGGCGACATCGTCGATCTTTCAGCGATGTCCTTTCCCAGTGACAACAGGGGCAGCAAGGCACGTATTGTATTGTTGGCATCAAGGATAAAAAGATGGGGTTTATATCATATTGCATGAGTTTATCCCTCTACATCATGTCATTTTACTTAAAGCATTACTCTGTTCTTATGAACTTAATACTCTAGATGCATGCTGGATAGCGGTCGATGTGTGGAGTAATAGTAGTAGATGCAGAATCGTTTCGGTCTACTTGTCACGGACGTGATGCCTATATACATGATCATACCTAGATATTCTCATAACTATGCTCAATTCTATCAATTGCTCGACAGTAATTCGTTTACCCACCATAATACTTATGCTCTTGAGAGAAGCCACTAGTGAAACCTATGGCCCCCGGGTCTATCTTCCATCATATTAATCTTCCAAGACTTAGCTATTTCTATTGCCATTTGTTTTACTTTGCATCTTTATTTCTCTTTATCATAAAAATACCAAAAATATTATCTTATCATATCTATCAGATCTCACTCTCGTAAGTGACCGTGATGGGATTGCTAACCCCTTTATCGTGTTGGTTGCGAGGTTCTTATTTGTTTGTGTAGGTGCATGGGACTTGAGCGTGATCTCCTACTGGATTGATACCTTGGTTCTCAAAAAGTGAGGTAAATACTTACGCTACTTTACTGCATCACCCTTTCCTCTTCAAGGGAAAACCGACACAGTGCTCAAGAGGTAGCAATTGCATGTTTCTCTTCACATAGAAAACCGCCATTTGTATAATGCTCTTTTGCTTCACATATATTTGTTAGAGCGTGGGCATATCTTTTGTAGAAAGAATTAAACTCTCTTGCTTCACTTATATCTATTTAGAGAGATGACAAGAATTGGTCATTCACATGGTTAGTCATAAAATCCTACATAAAACTTGTAGATCACTGCATATGATATGTTTGATTCCTTGCAATAGTTTTGCGATATAAAGATGGTGATATTAGAGTCATGCTTGTGGGTAGTTGTGGATCGTAGAAATACTTGTGTTGAGGTTTGTGATTCCCGTAGCATGCATGTATGGTGAACCGTTATGTAACGAAGTTGGAGCATGAGGTATTTATTGATTGTCTTCCTTATGAGTGGCGGTCGGGGACGAGTGATGGTCTTATCCTACCAATCTATCCCCCTAGGAGCATGCGCGTAGTACTTTGTTTCGATGACTAATAGATTTTTGCAATAAGTATGTGAGTTCTTTATGACTAATATTGAGTCCATGGATTATACGCACTCTCACCCTTCCATCATTGCTAGCCTCTTTGGTACCGTGCATTGCCCTTTCTCACCTCGAGAGTTGGTGCAAACTTCGCCGGTGCATCCAAACCCCGTGATACGATACACTCTATCACACATAAGCCTCCTTATATCCTCCACAAAATAGCCACCATACCTACCTATTATGGCATTTTCATAGCCATTCCAAGATATATTGCCATGCAACTTCCATCATCATCATATACATGAGTTGAGCATTTATTGTCATATTGCTTTGCATGATCGTAAGATAGCTAGCATGATGTTTTCATGGCTTGTCCGTTTGTTGATGTCATTGCTACACTAGATCATTGCACATCCCGGTACACCGCCGGAGGCATTCATATAGAGTAATATCTTTGTTCTAGTATCGAGTTGTAATATTGAGTTGTAAGTAAATAAAAGTATGATGATCATCATTATCAGAACATTGTCCCATGATCAAAATAAAAGTGGCCAAAGAAGCCCCCCTAAAAAAATATAGAGGCCAAAGAAGCCTACAAAAAAAGAAAAAAAAGAAAAAAAAGAAAAAAAAAGAAAAAAAAAGAAAAAAAAAGAAAAAAAGAAAAAAAGGAGAAGGGGCAATGTTACTATCCTTTTACCACACTTGTGCTTCAGAGTAGCACCATGTTCTTCATATAGCGAGTCTGTTGAGTTATCACTTTCATATACTAGTGGGGATTTTCATTATAGAACTTGGCTTGTATATTCCAACGATGGGCTTCCTCAAATGCCCTAAGTCTTCATGAGCAAGCAAGTTGGATGCACACCCACTTAGTTTCCAGTTTGAGCTTTCATACACTTATAGCTCTTAGTGCATCTGTTGCATGGCAATCCCTACTCCTCGCATTGACATCAATTGATGGGCATCTCCATAGCCCATTTATTAGCCGCGTCGATGTGAGACTTTCTCCTTTTTTGTCTTCTCCACACAACCTCCACCATCATATTCTATTCCACCTATAGTGCTATGTCCATGGCTCACGCTCATGTGTTGCGTGAAAGTTGAAAAGGTTTGAGAACGTCAAAAGTATGAAACAATTGCTTGGCTTGTCATCGGGGTTGTGCATGATTTGAATATTTTGTGTGGTGAAGATGGAGCATAGCCAGACTATATGATTTTGTAGGGATAACTTTCTTTGGCCATGTTATTTTGAAAATACATGATTGCTTTATTAGTATGCTTGAAGTATTATTGTCTTAATGTCAAATGATAGACTATTGCTTTGAATCACTCGTGTCTTAATATTCATGCCATTATTAGAATACATGATCAAGATTATGCTAGGTAGCATTCCACATCAAAAATTATCTTTTTTATCATTTACCTACTCGAGGACGAGCAGGAATTAAGCTTGGGGATGCTGATACGTCTCCGTCGTATATATAATTTTTGATTGTTCCATGCCAATATTCTACAACTTTCATATACTTTTGGCAACTTTTTATACTATTTTTGGGACTAACATATTGATCCAGTGTCAGTTCCTATTTGTTGCATGTTTTTTGTTTCGCAGAAAATCCATATCAAATGGAGTCCAAACGGGATAAAAACTGACGGAGATTTTTTTGGAATATATGTGAATTTTGGGAAGTGAAATCAACGCGAGACGATGCCCGAGGGGGCCACGAGGCAGGGGGCGCCCCCCAGGGGGTCAGCCGCGCCCTGGGCCCTCGTGGCCACCCCGTAAGGCGGTTGGTGCCCTTCTTTCGCCACAAGAAAGCTAATATCCGGATAAAGATAGTGTCCAAAATTCAGCCCAATCGGAGTTATGGATGTCCAGGAATTTAAGAAACGGTGAAAGGGCAGAATCAGGAATGCGGAAACAGAGAGACAGATCCAATCTCAGAGGAGCTCTCGCCCCTCCGCTGTCATGGAGGCCATGGACCAGAGGGGAAACCCTTCTCCCATCTAGGGGGGGGGAGGTCAGGGAAGAAGAAGAAGAAGGGGGGCTCTCTCCCCCTCTCTCCCGGTGGCGCTGGAACACCGTCGGGGCCATCATCATCACCGCAATCTACACCAACAACTTCACCGCCATCATCACCAACTCTTCCCCCCTCTATGCAACGGTGTAACCCCTCTTTTACCCGCTGTAATCTCTACTTAAACATGGTGCTCAACGCTATATATTATTTCCCAATGATGTATGGCTATACTATGATGTTTGAGTAGATCCGTTTTGTCCTATGGGTTAATTGATGATCGTGATTGGTTTGAGTTGCATGTTTTATTATTGGTGGTGTCCTATGGTGCTCTCCATGTCGCGCAAGCGTGAGGGATCCCCGTTGTAGGGTTTGCAATATGTTCAGGATTTGCTTATGGTGGGTGGCGTGGGTGATAGAAACACATACCCGAGTAAGTAGGTTGTTTGCGTATGGGAATAAAGAGGACTTGATGCCTTATAATGCTATGGTTGGGTTTTATCTTAATGATCTTTAGTAGTTGCGGATTCTTGCTAGAGTTCCAATCATAAGTGCATATGATCCAACAAGAGAAAGTATGTTAGCTGATGCCTCTCCCTCAAATAAAATTGCAATAATGATTACCGGTCTAGTTATCGATTGCCTAGGGACAAATAACTTTCTTGTGTGACAACAAGCTGTCTACTAAAACTAACTTAGTTGTGTCTTCATCTAAACAACCCCTACTTTTTATTTACGCACTCTTTATTATCTTGAAAACCTATCCACCAACACCTACAAAATACTTCAAGTTTCATACTTGTTCTAGGTAAAGCGAACATTAAGCGTGCGTAGAGTTGTATCGGTGGTCGATAGAACTTGAGGGAATATTTGTTCTACCTTTAGCTCCTCGTTGGGTTCGACACTCTTACTTATCAAAAGAGACTACAATTGATCCCCTATACTTGTGGGTTATCAAGGCCAGATCTGGAGCCCATTCGGGGCTCCGGAGAGGGGGATCTTCCGTCTTCGTCATCACCAACCCTCCTCCATCACCAATTTCATGATGCTCACCGCTGGGAGTGAGTAATTCCTTCATAGGCTTGTTGGGCAGTGATGGGTTAGATGAGATTCATCATGTAAGTGAGTTAGTTTTGTTAGGCCTTGATCCCTAGTATCCACTATGTTCTGAGATTGATGTTGATATGACTTTGCTATGCATAATGCTTGTCACTAGGGCCCGAGTGCTATGATTTCAAATCTGAACCGTTTATGTTTTCACCATTATATCTATGTTCTTAATCGGATCTTGCAAGTTATATGCACCTATTACGTGTTATGATCTGCATACCCCAATGTGATAATAATTGGGATTCTTTCTGGTGATTACCGTAATTTGAGGAGTTCATATATTCACTATGCGTTAATGCTTTGTTCTGGTTCTCTATTAAAAGGAGGCCTTAATATCCCTTAGTTTCCTTATGGACCCCGCTGCCACGGGAGGGTATGAAAAAAGATGTCATGCAAGTTCTTTTCCATAAGCATGTATGACTATTTACGGAATACATGCCTACATTATATTGACGAATGGGAGTTAGTTATGTGCCGCTCTAGGTTACGACTGTTATATGATGAACATCATCCAATGAAATCACCGATCCAATGCCTACGAGCTTTTAACATATTGTTCTTGCTACGTTACTACCGTTGCCGCTACTGTTACAACTACTACAAAATTATTGATACAGTTGTTACTGTTACAATTGTTGCTGCTACTATTGCTATCGCTATCAAACTACCCTATTACTGTGCTACTGATCACTTTTGCTGCAGATATTTAATCTCTAGGTGTGATTGAATTGAAAACTCAACTGCTAATACTTACAAATATTCTTTGGCTCCCCTACTGTCGAATCAATAAATTTGGGTTGAATACCCTATCCTCGAAAACTGGTGCGATCCCCTATACTTGTGGGTTATCAGCCAGACATCCCCATCCGCCCCACATATGGGCTGGGTATGGAGGTGCCGGACTGTCTGGGCATATAAGGTTGGTTTGAGATGTTCGGTTGGGTGGCATTTTTATGGTCGAGCTGCCTGCCTGGACGTATGGGGATGATAGAAGTTCGTTTGTAGATAGGAACACATATTTATGAGGTTGTGGTGGGCTAGAGTGGGCCGAATCCAATCGCGTCCCTACCCACCCCACATATGTGCTGGGTATGGGGGTGCTTGTTTTGAAAAGGAGGAAGACCCCCAGCCTCTGCATCTGGGCGATGCATGTAGCTATTTTATTAATTATTCACAAAAGACCTTACACAGTAATACAACAGTAAGACTGAAGCCACCGTCTAGGCATCTGTCACTACTCCTATCCATTTGATGAAGAGATGCCGATAGTCTGGGCCTAATACCAAACAGGCCTCGCAGCCAAACCTAACATCTAAGACATGAGGCCCCAATCAAGCCACCCGCCGAGTATGGAGCACCCACCGGTACGGCGCACACTCAGATGTCGCTGCCGCCAACTGCCACCAATCCATTTTCAGAGCTGTACTGACGCATCAACCTTGCCCGTTCTAGCTGTCGTCGACGCCACCATGACGTGAGACAACGCCGCCATCCTACACTCGTTCATCAACACATGCCTAGCAGCGAGACCTCATTGCTCCATGCCACTGGGACCCTCCATTGTCGACATGTCAGATGCAACGCCGCACCTCCTTCGCAAACACCACCTGCTACCACTAGTCCCATTCCTCCACATGCAGTTCCTCTGTACTCCCAACCGAGCCCCAAGGCCCCTGATGACACCTCCAGGAAGGTCACGACATGAAGCACCGCTGCCGCCAAATCTGAAGAGGATTATAGGTTTTCATCCGGAATGAGATCGGGGTGGGTAGAATGGGCCCTCAGCTGCGCCTTCATGAAGGAAAGCGACGCCCATGGACGCCGCCGCTGGGCCGACAAGACCGGACAAGGTTTCCCCCGGACCCAAGGTACACCACCAGGGCTCACCATCACCAGATTCTACAGCACAAACCACCGGGATGACGAGAGAGACATCGAGAGGGAAGGGAACCACCAGATCTGACACCGCGATGCCAAACCGTCAGAAGATCATCGGCCACCCTATCCGATCCCCGGTAGCACACCTGCCCCGCCGCTCCCGGACGAGAAGGCCAACCTAGGGGCCGCTGCCCCGGATCCAACACCCTCCGCCCCAGATCAGGCAGAGCATAGCAAGGCTACCGCCACGACCGCCCCTAGGAACAGGCCAGCCGGCCGCCATGTCGCGGCGCTCATGGGACCGTCGTGGGCTAGATTAGCGCCGCTGCCATAGATCGGGGCCTCATCCTTGAGATCGGGGATCCCGCACATCCCTAGCCCATAGTGAGAGGGCGATGCCTTCACCGCCGCCATCGCACGCGCGGGCTTAGCCCGGTGCCAACCACCAGCGGCGGCGAGGGGAGAGCAGGAAGGAGGAGGGGGCCGGTGACGGAGGGTTGGGTCCTCTCGGTCGCCTGTGCGGGGGGGAGGTATGGGGGTGTTGGATTGCACGAACGTATATGGTCAATTTGAGATGTTTGGTTGGGTGGCATTTTCATGGCCGGACCGTCTGCCCGAACATATAAAAAGGGTCTGAGGAGTCTGTTTGTAGATGCTCTTATTTTTCTACTAAGGAAAACACTCCAAACCGCTGAATATCTACTTGAGGGAGTCCTGGATTAGGGGGTCTCCGGATAGCCGGACTATATCCTTTGGCTGAATTGTTGGACTATGAAGATACAAGATTGAAGACTTCGTCTCGTGTCCGGATGGGACTCTACTTGGCGTGGAAGGCAAGCTAGGCAGTACAGATATGGATAGCTCCTCCTTTGTAACCGACCTTGTGTAACCCTAGCCCCCTCCGGTGTCTATATAAACCGGAGGATTTTAGTCCGTAGGACAACATACAATCATACCATAGGCTAGCTTCTAGGGTTTAGCCTCTCTGATCTCGTGGTAGATCAACTCTTGTAATACTCATATCATCAAGAATAAATCAAGCAGGACGTAGGGTTTTACCTCCATCAAGAGGGCCCGAACCTGGGTAAAACATCGTGTCCCCTGCCTCCTCTTACCATCCGCCTTAGACGCACAGTTCGGGACCCCCTAACCGATATCAGCCGGTTTTGACACCGACATTGGTGCTTTCATTGAGAGTTCCTCTGTGTCGTCGTCGTTAGGCTTGATGGCTCCTACTATCATTGATAGCGATGTAGTCCAGGGTGAGACTTTTCTCCCCGGAGAGATCTTTGTGTTCGGCGGCTTCGCACTGTGGGCCAACTCGCTTGGCCATCTGGAGCAGATCGAAAGTTACGCCCCTGGCCACCAGGTCAGGTTTGGAAGCTTAAACTACACGGCTGATATCCGCGGAGACTTGATCTTCGATGGATTCGAGCCCCTGCCTTGTGCGCCACGCGGTCACGATGAGTACGATTTAGCTCTACCATCGGACCGTATTCAGGAGATCGCACCGGCGGCCGCTCCGAGCCTCAATTCGGAGCCAGTTGCTCCATCCATGGACGGGTGGATAGACCCCGTCACGGAGTTCATATCCTCAGTGGAGATCGAGCCGAATATCGACCTTACCCTTCACGAGAGCCGTGCTGCCAAACTGTCGGATCCTTCTCCGGCCACTCCGAACCGCCTGCGCCCATTCCTATCGAATCCGATTAGGCGCCGATCATGGAGTTTACCTCCGCGGATATTTTTCAGCACTCGCCCTTCGGCAACATACTGAACTCATTAAGGTCTCTCTCCTTCTCAGGAGGATCCTGGCCGAACTATGTCCGGCAGGATTGGGATGCGGGTGACGAAGAAATTCGCCGCCCACCCACCACCCACTTAGTAGCCACTATCGACGACTTAACCGACATGCTCGACTTCGACTCTGAAGACATCAACGGTATGGACAACGATGCGGGAGACGAAGAGGAACCACTGCCCACAGGGCACTGGACAGCCACCTCATCATACGATATATACATGGTGGACACGCCCAAAGAAGGCAATGGCGACGAGACAACAAAGGATGACCCCTCCAAGAAGCAACCCAAGCGCTGGCGTCAGCGGCGCCACTCTAAGTCCGACCAAGGCAAAAGTGGTGATACCGGCACAAGAGATAATAGCACTCCAGACAGTGCCAAAGACGGCAACAATCCCCTCCAGCAAGATTTAGGGCAGGAGGATGGAGAAGCCAGCCCTCCAGAGAGAGCGGCAGATGGAGAGGCGGAGGATGATAATTACATGCCTCCCTCTGAAGACGAGGCAAGCCTCGACGATGACGAATTCGTCGTGCCTGAGGATCCCGTCGAACAAGAGTGCTTCAAGCACCGGCTTATAGCCACGGCAAATAGCCTTAAGAAAAAGCAGCAGTAGCTTCAAGCTGATCAAGATTTGCTAGCTGACAGATGGACTGAAGTCCTGGCGGCCGAGGTATACAAACTCGAATGCCCCTCCAAGAGTTACCCAAAGTGCAGGTTGCTACCCCGACTGGAGGAGGAAGCACCGAAACCTACATCCCCGGCGTATGACGCGGCTGATCAGCCACCTCGTGGCCGCGATAGAGAGACATTCCAGCCAAAAGCTCAACCCGCACCCCGACGCCATTCAAATAAAAAGGCAAGGGGAAATACGCCAGACCTGCGAGACGTATTGAAGGACAAAGAAAAACATGCAAGATCGATCTACGTATCACCAGGGCGCGCCACTATGTGAGACGATAATCGTAACGCCGGATACAGTAAAAGTAAGTCCGGCCGGGCCGAACACAGCGGGCAAGACTCATTCGAGCTGCGTCGCGACATAGCCCAGTACAGAGGCGCCGCACACCCCTTATGCTTCAGAGACGAAGTAATGGATCATCAAATCCCAGAGGGTTTCAAACCCGTAAATATAGAATCATATGACGACACAACAGATCCTGCGGTATGGATCGAGGATTTCCTCCTGCACATCCACATGGCCTGCGGTGATGACCTACACGCCATCAAATACCTCCCACTCAAACTCAAAGGACCAGCTTGGCATTGGCTCAACGGCTTGCCAGCAGAGTCCATTGGCTATTGGGAAGATCTGGAAGCCGCATTCCTCGGCAACTTTCAGGGCACTCATGTGCGACCACCAGATGCCGATGACTTGAGCCACATAATTCAGCAGCCAGAGGAATCGGCTAGGCAATTCCGGACACGGTTCCTAACAAAGAAAAATCAAATCATCGACTATTCGGATGCTGAGGCCCTAGCAGCTTTTAAGCACAACATCCGCGACGAATGGCTCGCCCGGCACCTTGGCTAGGAAAAGCCGAAATCTATGGCAGCCCTCAGGACACTCATGACCCGCTTCTGTGCGGGAGAGGACAGCTGGTTGGCTTGCAACAATAACATATCAAAGAACCATGGTACTTCGGATACCAAGGACGGCAACGGCAGGTCACGTCGCAACAAACATAAGCGCCGCATTAACAGCGACAATACCGAGGATACGGCAGTCAATGCCGGATTCAAAGGCTCTAAACCCGGTCGGCGGAAAAGCCATTGAAAAGAAGCACTCTAGGCCCGTCCAGTTTGGACCGTATACTCGATCGCTCGTGCCAAATACACGGCACCCCCGACAAGCCAGCCAACCACACCAACAAGGATTGTTGGGTGTTCAAGCAGGCTGGCAAGATAAATGCCGAAAATAAAGATAAGGGGTCACATAGCGATGACGAGGAGGAGCCCCGGCAGCCGAACACCGGAGGACAGAAGAGGTTCCCCCCACAGGTGCGGACGGTGAACATGATATACGCAACCCACATCCCCAAGAGGGAGCAGAAGCGTGCGCTCAGGGACGTCTATGCGTTGGAGCCAGTTGCCCCAAAGTTCAACCCATGGTCTTCCTGCCCGATCACCTTCGACCGCAGGGACCACCCCACTAGTATCCGTCATGGCGGATTCGCCGCATTGGTCTTAGACCGAATCATTGACGGATATCATCTCACTCGAGTCCTTATGGATGGCTGCAGCAGCCTAAACCTGCTTTATCAGGACACAGTGCGCAAAATGGGTATAGACCCCTCAAGGATCAAACCCACTAAAACGACCTTTAAAGGCATCATACCAAGTGTAGAGGCCCATTGCACAGGCTCAGTAACACTGGAAGTGGTCTTCGGATCTCCGGATAACTTCCGAAGCGAAGAGTTAATCTTCTACATAGTCCCGTTCCGCAGTGGCTACCATGCACTGCTCGGGCGAACCGCATTTGCGAGATTCAATGCGGTACCGCATTATGCATATCTCAAGCTCAAGATGCCAGGACCTCGGGGGGTCATCACAGTCAATGGAAACACAGAGCGCTCTCTCCGCATGGAGGAGCACACTGCGGTCCTTGCGGCAGAAGCGCAAAGCAGCCTCTTAAGGCAATCCACTAGTTCGGCGATTAAGGACACGGACACCTTCAAGCGCGCCCGGAGTAATCGGCATCAGGACCGCCTAGCACATTCCGAGCTCGCATAGCAATGCGGCCCCCACCCCAGACCCAGCCAAACGGCGAAATCCGTGCCACGCGTACATAATTACGCATTAAAAATACCATGGGCACAGGCGGGGAGGGGGCAAGACTGCGGCACGCTCCAAGTCGCGGCTTAAACCGCACTAGGGGCTTCCCGCTTTGTTATTTTTCTCTTTCAGGACTTTAATCTCTGGAAACCCTGTCCGACAGCATGATTGCCGAACACATGATGCAGCAACCAAGGAGACAGAAGGCTACGTCACACCACGGAACTCCCAGGTGGATTACGATTACGAGTGAAATATTTGCTTTAATACTATTCCTCAGCTTGCCCTTGGAAGGGACATGTCAAACAGTCCTACTTTTTGCTTATCACACTACTTGTATCATTCTGCTTTAACGCACCTTTTTGAATAAACAATGCATAGCATTAAGACTATTATTGCATTCTTCTTTTCTATATATGTTCATTCATGACATCTAGCACTCGTACACTCTGGTACGGCCAATACGCTAGGGGCTTAAGCATACCCCATAATACGGCGTGAGAAGTCCGAACACTTTCGACAGTGCGGCACCCCTAACTTATAGCATTATATGCATCAGCTTCGAATCATGTCTTGGGTCAATAGTTGTGTTTGCCCGGCTCCCATGTTTTGGTACCTTACGTTCCGCTATATCGGCTAAGGTAGCACTGGGAGAACTACTGCGATTGTGCCCCGGTTCTGCTGGGCTAAGTACCTCAGTAGAGAAAGCTAAAACTGATTGTCATGATAAGGTGAGAGACTGGCCGCTGCTCGAGAGGTTTCAAGTCCCTAAAGACTTATGCCGCTTAGAGCGAGGAGTCGGCCTTGTCCGGCTTAAGGCCTGTATCGCGCCCCAAATTCGGCCTTCCGAATACTAGGGGCTTCGTCAAAATTTAAAATTATAGAATTCTATGGCTAAGTGAGAGTGATAACGCATTATAGTCCGATTGCCTTGTTCGTTGTGCTGAGCACCTCCCTCGAAGGACCCAACAATGGGAATAAGAGTGCGCAGGTTTATCCCGAACACCCCAACACTCGTGGCGTGGGGGCAGAAGCCGACGACTAGCCATCTCTCAGATTTGATAAACAGCCGAACAGAAGGCAATATTTTAAATTCAAACAAGCGTTGCATAGCGCATATGAACAAGTTTTCATAATACAGGATTACACGAGCAAGTTTACTCAAATATTACATCTTTCGCACACTCGTCCGCTACAAGACGGGCACCCTTCAGGACACCCTCATAATACATCTCGGGGTGGCGATGCTCCTTGCCCTGCGGCAGCCCTTCCTTCACCAGCTTCACGGCGTCCATCTTGGCCCTGTGCACCTTCGCACAGGCGAAAGCCCGGCGTGCACCTTCGATGCAGACGGACCGCTTGATGACTTCCAGCCGTGGGCAGGCATCCACAAGCCGCCTCACCAGGCCGAAGTAGCTGTTGGGAAGGGCGTCACCAGGCCACATATGGACTATAAAGCCCTTCATGGCCTGTTCGGCCGCCTTGTGCAGCTCGACCAGTTGCTTCAGCTGGTCGCTCAGAGGCATCGGGTGTTCGGTCTCAGTATACTTATACCAGAACAGCTTCTCCGTTGAGCTTCCCTCCTCGGCCTGGTAAAACTGTGCGGCATCCAACATGCTGCGGGGCAAATCTGCGAATGCTCCTGGAGAGATCCGGATTAGGGTAAGTAACAAGTAATTTACTTTCACATGCTTGCTTTACATATAGAATGCCTTACCCGCCGCTATCTTCTTCATCGCATCAATCTCCTGGAGAGCCTTTTGGGCTTCAGCCTTAGCACTCTTTGCACTCTCAAGGGCCGCGGCAAGCTCGGACTCTCGCATCTTCAAGTCAAGCTCCAACGCCTCGTGCTTCGTCACGAGAGCGTGGAGCTCTTGCTGCACCTCGTCCACCTATGCCTCTTGTTTTTTCCACTCAGTGCGCTCCTAGGCCGCTTTGTTTTTGGCCTCGGATAGCGCTTGCTTCAGGGTCGCCACCTCGGTCGTGGCCCCCGGCAAATTTACGATGATCCTGTCATTTCACAATCACATTCTTTTTATATATATCCATAGACTAGGTACTACTTACCTTTGTTCTCCTCGAGTTGCCTCTTGGCTAGGCTGAGCTCTTCCTTGGACCCTTCGAGATCCTGCTTCAGTGCGGCGACCTCCGTAGTCAGTGCGGCAGAGGCCAACAGCGAAGCCTGCATACGTATATAGACATACTTATATTAGACTCCTGCGATATTGTTTGATCCTCTGTTCGGCTTTTCTTTGTGAACACCGAATAGAGCATCAGGGGCTACTGTCTATGCGGTAATATTTTTCCTATATTTCAAATACCTACCTCAAAGCCTGTTAGAAGGCTGGCACAGGCTTCAGTCAGTCCGCTCTTGGCGGACTGAACCTTCTGGATCACCGCACTCATAATAGTGCGATGCTCTTCGTCGATGGAAGCGCTGCCAAGCGCTCCCAGCAGATTGTCCGGTGCCCCTGGATGGGCAGAGGTTACCGGCACAGGCATCTTGCCCCTTTTGGAAGGAGGCCGCCTGCCCGAGTCCGGAACCACTGGAGGTTCCGGCGCGGTGTTCGGCTGAGGGCCGAACTCGGAGCCCTCGGGAGCCTTACTCCATCTGCTCCTCGAGTCCGGAAGGTCTCCTTGAGTCGCCTCCGGGATTGTCTCCCCTCGACCCGGTGCCTCTTGAGACAATACCTCGGCATTGTCCGTAGGGCAAGGGGAGGTGGCGGTCGGAAGTGGATCACTATCCATATCCGACGAGTCCAAGGAGCCGCCCGACGAAGATACGTCGATACGGGCTTGGGGCGGTCTGCATAATCATATTCGGCGTTAGGAGAAGCAGTGCGACAAAGGTATGCTATGAGTTACTCTCGTATCCCAATACTTACGACTTCGCCAGGGGCTTGGCCCTGAGCAGCCACTCGTCTTCGCCTTCGGCGGCGGTGGTGGAGTAGTCCGGAAGGAGGGTCCTCCCCTTCTTGGACCCTTCGCCCCCCCCCCTCCCGGTCGGGCGGCCTTCCTTTTATTGTCTCCCCTGACTAAAGGGGGAGCATCTTCATCTTCCTCCTCGTCTTTGGGGGAGGAGTGCGTCGTGGAGTTATCGGTCGATGAGTCCGATAACACCTGGCGTCGGGAACTCTTTCTGGTTCACTTGGCCTTCTTGGTCTTCTCCGGCACCTTGTAAGGATCCAGAGTCAGCATCTATGTCAGGAGAGCGTCCGCAGTGTCTTCGGGCAGAGGGGCCAGACAGTTAATCTGCCCCGACGTCTCCACCCAGTCCTGTCAAAGGCATGGAGCTCAGACCCCGCACATTGTTAAGCTAGGGGAAATAAATATCCTACCGGATGTATAGAACTCACTGAATGCGCTAGGCGCTTCACGCTTAGCCCGCGGTCCTCGGTGAGAGAGGGAGGGACCTCGTCGCCCTTGAACAGCACCCTCCAGACGTCCTTGTGCGTCGTGTCGAAGAGCTCGCTCAGAGTCTGGTGCTGGGCCGGGTCGAACTCCCACAAGTCGAAATCCCGTTGTTGACACGGGAGGATCCGGCGGATGAGCATGACCTGGACTATGTTGACAAGCTTGAGCTTCTTGCTTGCCATATTCCGGATACATTTCTGGAGTCCGTCCAGCTCCACCAATGAACCCCGGGATATGCCCTTCTCTTTCCAGGAGGTGAGCCGTGTGGGGGTTCCAGATCGAAACTCGAGGGCCGCCACCCAGTTGGTGTCGCGCGGCTCGGTGATGTAGAACCACGCCGATTGCCACCCCTTTATGGTCTCCACGAAGGAGCCTTCAAGCCATATAACATTGGGCATCTTGCCCACCATGGCTCCGCTGCATTCTGCTTGTTGGCCTCCCACCACCTTTGGCTTGATATTGTAGGTCTTCAGCCACAGGCCGAAGTGGGGCCGGATGCGGAGGAAAGCCTCACACACGACGATGAACGCTGAAATGTTGAGGATGAGGTTCGGGGCTAGATCATGAAAGTCCAGCCCGTAGTAGAACATAAGACCACGGACGAATGGATGGAGGGGAAACCCCAGTCCGCGGAGGAAGTGGTGGAGGAAAACTACCCTCTCGTGAGGTTCCAGGGTAGGAACAATCTGCCCCGCAGCGGGCGGCCGATGCGCGATATTCACGGCTAAGTATCTGGCTCCACGCAACTTCTTGATGTGCCCCTCCGTAACGGAGGAAGCCATCCATTTGCCTCCCGCTCCAGACATGTTTGGAGAAGGTTGAGGGGAAGGATGTGGACTTGGGCGTTGGAGCTCGAGTGCATAAGAATGGATGAGCAAGGAGGAAGAAGGCATGGGTAGAGAAAGGTTAAACCTTATCCCCTTATAAGGGCGGCCGAAACTATGCGCCCCCACTAGCCTGGTAAAACTCGCTTATCCCCCAAGCGTCGTAATTGATGGCGCGGTTGGGTTACCCACGCCCGTATTGATGAGAATCCCATAATAACGGGGACACGATCAAGAAACTGCCTCGCGTTATGTGCGGGGCTGGTTAGAAGAAACGGTTCGAATAATCACCGGGCCATGGCATGATGTCATGTTGCCGAAAAATGTCAGCAGATTAGATTTGTGGAAATATTATTCTCTCTACGGTGGTATGTGGAACTTATTTTGCAGGGTCGGACACTATCCTTGTATTCAAATTCTTCCGTGGTGTATTCGGAGGAGGAACCCGCCTTGCAATGCCGAAGACAATACTGCACGCCGGACTCATCATCATTGAAGCCTGGTTCACGGGCTACTGAGGGAGTCCTGGATTAGGGGGTCTCCGGACAGCCGGACTATATCCTTTGGCCGGACTTTTGAACTATGAAGATACAAGATTGAAGACTTCGTCTCGTGTTCGGATGGGACTCTACTTGGCGTGGAAGGCAAGCTAGGCAGTACGGATATGGATATCTCCTCCTTTGTAACCGACCTTGTGTAACCCTAGCCCCCTCCGGTGTCTATATAAACCGGAGGATTTTAGTCCGCAGGACAACATACAATCATACCATAGGCTAGCTTCTAGGGTTTAGCCTCTCCGATCTCGTGGTAGATCAACTCTTGTAATACTCATATCATCAAGAATAAATCAAGCAAGACGTAGGGTTTTACCTCCATCAAGAGGGCCCGAACCTAGGTAAAACATCGTGTCACATGCCTCCTGTTACCATCCGCCTTAGACGCACAGTTCGGGACCCCCTACCCGAGATCCGCCGGTTTTGACACCGACACTGCTCTTGAGTTGTCTTAGGAACTTGTTATAGATGTCGAATCAGGCGCCTTGTCGGTTGAGCCATAACCGGCGCGTTCATCGTTGTTAGCTGACACGATCAAGACCCACACATTTTGCGCCTAAGAGCAACTTCAATGGGGCAACCCAAACGGACGACGATTTCGTCTGCTTTTTGTCTGTTTGGATCTGCCACCCGTCAGGCATCTGCCCTGTTTTAGATATGGGTCGGCAGCGCACCCAACACGCTGACCCATATGTGCCGGCGTGGCCGGCTGGCCGCCCTATTTTGCATTGATGAATTTGCATTTAAACATATAGTCAAATAACATAGTTTGAACCGAATAAATTAGTTACAAGCCGAATAAAAATAGAAATGTCTCGCATAGTTTTGCAAACAAATAAAAAAAAGATACATCTATTGGTTGCCAACATGAGCCCACATATGCTCAACCAAATCATTTTGCAGTTGCACGTGAGTTTCCCAATCACACATGTCATGATGAAATTGGATGAACTGTTCAAACGTTGCTGCTCCTCCATCCTCAGACACAACATTCTCATCTTGAAACTGAAACTTTGATCGTACAGACGTTCCAGGCGCTCGTCTTCTACGGTCATATTGTGCATGATCACACAAGCAGTCATCACCTCCCATAGTTTCTGCGTTCTCCAGGTATTAGCAGGATACCGAACGATGCCCCATCGAGATTTCAAAACACCAAAGGCACGCTCGACATCCTTCCTAGCACTCTCTTGCTCTTGGGCAAATCTTTTCCTCTTCTCTCCGATAGGGTTGGGTACTATCTTGGCAATAGTGGTCCACCGAGGATAGATACCGTCACCCAGGTAGTATCATTTGTCGTAGTTGTGGCCGCTGACAGTAAAGTTCACCGGTGGGCTGTTGCCTTTGGCAAGCCTAGCAAACACCGGCGAGCGCTGAAGCACGTTGATATTATTGTGTGATCCGGCCATGCCAAAGAAAGAGTGCCAGATTCGGAGATCTTAAGACGACACGGCCTCTAGTATGACAGTGCAAGCCCTGACATGGCCCTTATACTGCCCTTGCCAAGTGGAAGGGCAGTTCTTCCACTCCCAGTGCATGCAATCTATGCTGCCAAGCATCCCTGGGAAGCCCCTGCTGGCATTCATCGCCAACAAACGGGTTGTATCTTCAGCAGTCGGCTCTCTCAAGTACTCAGGGCCAAACACGACAATAACAACCTTGTAGAACTTATACAAGGACTCTAGTCATGTAGACTCGCTCATACGGACGTACTCGTCAATGAGATCACCGGGCACTCTGTATGCAAGCACTCGGATGGCGGCAGTGCATTTCTGATAAGAGGAGAAACCAATCTTGCCAACGACATCCTCTTTGCACTTGAAATAGTCATCATAGCCGACCAGCCCCTCTCTAATGCGGTTGAAAAAATGCCTACTCATACGGAAACGGCGGTGGAATTTTTTATGTTTGAACAACGGGTTTGTTGTATCAAAATAGTCCTTCCAAATAAGGAAATGCCCGTTCTCTCGGTTGTGATTCAACGCCGGAAGGTGGCCCGGAATGGGGCCACGAAACAACGGCCGCTGGTTGTGGAGGTGGTGATGGACCAACACGGCAGCCAATATCTCCGCCTTGTCATCGAAGGACGAATCGTCGGAGTCGCAAAGAAAATTGTGAAAAAGAACTCGTCGGCAGATTCCATTTTGTACCTTGGCAAACCGTCGAACAGTTTGCGGGCGTTGATGAAGGAGACGGCCGGCGAAGGGAGTCGGGGCCGGCGTCTGACAAGTGTGCCGGTGAGGATCTGGTCGGGGCGGCGAGGCGGCTTCTTGATCGGGGGCGGCTGTGTGGTGGGGGTGCGGGGGTGGGAAGCAGTCGGCTCCCCGGCGGCAAGACGGCGGTGGCGGGCGACGTGGGAGTGGGCGGCGTTGCGGTGCGGATGTAGAGGCGCCGGCAGCTGGCAGAGTTGCCGGCAAAAATGGGCGGCGACGAAGGAGGCGGGCGAGGGTTGCTGTTAGATGGGTGAGGCCATTGTGCGACCGACTAGCGGGCCCGGGTAAGAAGAAGGCGAGCGCACGCGCGTCCGTCGCGTATCCGCGCCGACGCAAATCCGGCTCAAAAATGAGCCGGGAATGGATCGCCCGCGAACGAAAAGCGGACGCGCGTACGTTTAGATTGACGCGTTGGGTCATCTTTTTTGTCCGCATCAATCTAAACGAACGACAGTAGACGAAATGGGTCGTCCCAATTGAAGTGCTCTAATAGCTTGTTTTTTTCAAGCCGACACGACATATCCATCTGCACACCCGCACCTTGTACATAGCATGAAACAGAGGAAGCAGTTTGCAGGACAAACCAAACCAAACCAGACCAACCCACGAACAGGCGACTTGTGTGAGCCAGCGAGGCACACACAAACACGCCGGAGTGGCCGCATGCAGAGTGGAAGACAAATTCAGTGGTTGGTTGCATCACCATCCTCTAGTGACGCTCAGTATTGGAGCTCGCTTGCTCGGCTCATGGTCATGGGGATAAGCATGACTCCACCGGGGAGCCCCTGGGTGGGAGACGTCGCTGTTGGAGCCCGGGCGTGTGCGTGCGTGGCTGAAACAGTGCGGCGACAACCGTTGGGGAACAGTGCGGCCGTGCAACGATTTGGTTGGTGTGCCGGTCAAGGCGGTCCCCTGTGGCAAGATCAGGCGTATGATGAGGCAGGCAAAAAAAATCTCTTTTCTTCCATCTGGTTCGTTGGATTGACGCTCCGGAAGGATTTCAGATGCGACCTTCTCCGATATGGGAGATGCTTGAATCTGACTCCAATCGAACATGTATCTCCTTTTCTCTTTTGGTTGAGGTCCATCGCCATCGGCCGGGCTGAGATCCTTACCGCATGATGTTGTAGTGTCGATGACATGTGAGGCTGGGTTCACATGGCAGTGCCTGTACTGGCTGCATGATGCGCCACTGTGATAAATCTTTTAATAGCATGTCAAAACAATTCTGGCAGTTTTTATATTCTCATCTCTTGTTACGAAAACTGCCAATATAAAAATCAGGAGACAAACCACTCTAACTGATTCCTTGTACCTCTTCTATCCCTGAAACGTCTAGAGTGTAATTTTAGAAACTAGGAAGTAATAGTGTGTCAAAACAATTCTGGCAGTTTTCGTGCCTAGGAAGTAATAGTGTGTCAAAAGCAATTTCCCTCTTCTCACCTTTTGTTACAAAAAATGTCAATATAAATAAAAACCAAGGGGACAAACCACTCTAACCGATTCCTTCTACCTCTTCTATCCCTGAAACATCTAGAGTGTAATTTAAAAAACTAGGTTGTGGTTTTTATGTTTAGAGGTTGGGGTTGTTTTACATGGCATTGTAAACGCGACAGTTATGGCGGGATGGAATTTCTAGATCCATCGAGCTCTCCTTTTTGTCGAGGGTGCTTCGAAATGTATATACAATGGTACGATGCACGTACGTGGATTTCAACGGCGGTGGGACGTCACCTTAGATTACCAAATGGACGCGAGGCACAAGTTTTAGCGAGATTTGGGCCCTCGTGTGGCCAGTAATAACCCTGCTCTTGCTTATGTGAGATTATATCATCGACAAGTGACAATGGGGTGCACAATGGCATGTCCGGCGAGTTAGAAGGCAACTCCTCGAATGTGGGCGTGGACGATCTAGATGAGAGATCTACAGATGAGTAATCTATGCTTCTAGGGTTTCTAGAGTCGAAGAAGTCCTCCCTTATGTCCCAATAAATTTCCTTGTGTAGAGGGCTTGGTTGGTGGCCGCCATTCTTCATCTTGATCTTCTTGCTACACACATCTTGTACTCCTTCATATTTGATAGTCGCAGGGTTCACTTAAGAAAACCAGAGGTGGCAAATCCAAGTGTTGGTGTAGATTTCGGTAGACTCTTTGGTAGAATACCGCGACTAGCCGGAAAGTCCAAAGGGAAAATAGGAAGCAAGATTACCTAGGCTCAGGCCCTCGCATTGGAGATAAAACCCTACTCGTGCTCTTATTGTATTGATTGGATGGGTACAAGGACAACAAGGGAGATCGTAATAATCGTAGGTATACCGAAGGGTGAAGATTGATGTGCCTATGACTAGCCCTACACGACTTATAAAGGGCGTCAAGGGCTAGGGTTACATAGTCCTACTTGGTATCTAGGGCAGTTTGAAGGCTTCCATGATGATCCAGCCTCCTTGCCTTGCAGGACACGGACGTTGGTTCTTTCCTTCTGGAGGGCCCAAAGACCGAGCTAGAGACCGAGGTTGTATAGCGGCCCGGGGGTCCTGAGCTGGTCTAGTGGGCCGACTTCCGGTGTCCTGCGGCACCTTGGACCATGACACCGTCAGTAGCCCCTGAACAAGCCCAAGAGCTTGGTAGCTTCAAGCCTGGGTTCATTCTAAGCCTGTCGTCTTCCGCTAGCTTGACGAGGACTTGGTTGTTTCATAAAGTTGACGAAAAGATGTGCGTGGAGGGGCATGTCTTCGAGAGGTGTGCTCCATGCCGGTACCTCATGTGCTCCCTCGTTGGCTTGATAAAAGGACATGACTATTCTTAGGTCCAACCATCAAGATCTAATGGATTTGATTGATTCTTGGTATAATATTACAATTGTTCTTTTTAGAGTGATGTGATTTAACATGGATGCTACATTAGGAGTCAAGAATAAAGAGATCTATCAGATATCGGTTTGCCCTCCTATTTGAAAGATGGGTTTTTATCATTTATGCCATTAGTTGTGTCCCACCACTCAGTTTTGCCATTAGAAGTTACAACTGCTCAAAAATGCCATCAATCCATGAGATGCTTGCTCAAAAATGCCATTAGATATCTCAAAAATGCCATCGTTCTGTTAGATGTTTGCTCAAAAATGCCATTAGACATTGTTATTTTTACGTCAAACCCGTTGACCATGTTCTATGACAAAAATAAGCCTAGACCCACATGTCAGTTCTCTCTATCTCACAATGATATGTGTGGCCCCACTTGTTAGGAGTAACCAAGCAAATAATTTTATAGGAAAATAAGAACGTTGTTGGGATCAAGTGGGCCCCATACTTTATTGTAGTGAGATAGAGGGAGAGCTGGCATGTTGGTTCATAGGTATTTATGTCATTATAACATAGCAAAAGAGATTTGAGATCACAATAATGGTGTTTAGTGGCATTTTTGAGCATGTGTCTAATGAAGCGATGGCATTTTTGATCAGTTGAAATTTCTAATGGCAAAACTGAGTAGTGGGACACAACCGGTGGCATAACTGATAAAAACCGTTGAAAGATATAGTTTTGAAGTAGTATTATCATGATACATGCACCTTTGCATTTTTAGGGTGGTAAATGTATATACTGCTTCCGGTCCATGGGAAACAATTGATCTTTGGGACATTGGTATAATCTTTCAATGTAACTTTGGCCACTAGATACTAGTTTCTGTTTTAATTTTCTCCATGCCAAAAGGAACATATAGCTTGAAGTTACATATCAAGGACAAGTTAAAAGGGATTATTTGGGCTTTATGCATTGACTCACAGAGGTATTGATCATAAACACTTCTTCATGCATTGGCCTTGATCTCCTAATACATGATGTAATATTAAAAATACAAATATATTTTCCTTTTAGGAACAAAGGGAGTATGCCTAAAATCCAACCAAATTATAATATTATCCATAAAGTACTTCCCAGACAAAAATGTGCATATGATTACTGAGTTCTCAGTCTAAATATCTAAAACAATAATTTCATTGGTCAAAACTTTCAAAGTCTGATTTAAGGCTCCTTGGGATAACGTGATTCTAAAAACAGGGAAAGGAGAAAAAACAAGAATTGGGTGGGGATGCATGTGTAAAACATATGGGAATTTTGCAAGTGTTCAATTTATAGGAATAGAAAAAACACATGAATTCTAATAAACAGAGTCAAATCAAAGTCAAATCACATGAAAATGTATAATTAACATGTCATTATACGATTAGGGATCTCAGTCAAGCACATGAATCCTATATTTTTCTTTCATTTTTCTTTTGAACAAAGGATCTTAAGACCTATGCTTCTTTTCATCGGTTGCGATTGCTGTTCTGTTGTGTTGGTCACGTGGGACCTTAGCTTAACAAGTTTTCGACTGTCTATTATAACAATGTTTGTCCGGCTCTAATGCTTGTAGTCTTCGCTAGATGGTTTTTGACCAAGATGAATTTTTTTATTTTTCTTTTACTATTTTGACGGTTAGTGAATACGGAGTAGATCGTAAGTTTTTCCAAGAAAAAATAGTGTAAAACTTTGTTTTTGTACAAGTGGAGTGAATATACCATGTATACGAGACTGTCCGTGCAGAAAAGATAATTATCCACTCTGGGTTATCCTAAAATTACTTGAGGGACACAACCAAGGATGTTGTGATTGGAATTAAATCGGCATGGCTGTCGCTACCCGCGAGGCAATAAAGCTAAATCAAACCCTTCCTAGCTTCAACTCACCCATTTGCAGCCATGGATAAAACTGGATAGCAAGCTTTCCGCCGTATTACTGCAGCCCGATCGTGTCGTGCCACAGCAAGATGAAAAGGCCGTCATCGTGTCCCATCAACAACAACCCATGGCAAAAAAGATCGTCTGTTCCCGTATTACTACCAGTACCCTTTCGCACACAGATAAAACCGCGCATGTATATATGCGCCCGCGCTCGTCGTCTCCTCAGTCCTCGCCTCACCGTACTCTCCACTCCGCACCGCGCGCAGCCCCCTGTGCGTCTTCGCACCTAGGTGTTCGAGCGGCGGCGCAGAAGGACGGAGAGGCGCCTCGTTCCCTGCCGCGCCGTGCTTCGTCCGTTGCCGCGGCCCGTGCGTCCCCGGCCGCCGTCGTCTTCCCGGCCCCGCGGCGGACACCCCGAGGTGAGTGGGCGGGCTCCGGCTCGTGGCCGCGCGCTCCTCTTTTCTTTTCTTTCTCGGGTTCCCCAGCTGTTCTTTGTCTCTTGCGTCGTCCCTTTGCTCTGCTCTGCCCTTGGCTCCTTCCCGGGAGCTCGTCTCCGCGGCGTAGACTCCCCATCATTCTGCGTGAGAGAGGGATAAAAGAAACGGAAGGATAGAGATGATCGTTGGATCTTTGTCCCTGGACCGAACTAGTTTAGCAAGCAGAGCTCGAGGCCTGCCTCACGGACAGCGAGGGGCACACAGGCCTGTGGCCACTGTTCCCGGTGCTCTCCTCTCACGATCCTCTCCTCTCGTTTGCCCCCTTGGTGTTTGGTCGAAGAGGCAAAGAAAAGTCATGCTGTTAATTTTGTCCTGCTCGAGCTTTTTATCCAAAAGAGGACACGAGCGATGTTGGACACAAAATCTCATCGCCGACGTCACCTCCTCTTCTTCAACAGTCGAACCAACTAGCCCCACCCCCCATGTTTCTGACTTGGTTTCGGCTCTTCTTCCTGTTCTTGTAGCGTCTGGCAGCAGGGTTGGATCCCGACTGAGGTAGAGAGTGCACTAGCATCACTGGAAGTGGCAGCAAGATGTTGGAGAAGAAGAACGGCGAGTTCAGCGGCGAGAAGGTGATCGCCGAGTTCGAGCGGCTGACGCGGGACGCCGCCATTGTGCAGCGGGAGACGCTGCGGCGGATCCTCGCCGAGAACGGCGACACCGAGTACCTGCGGGGGCTGGGCCTCGCCGGCCGCACCGACGCCGCCAGCTTCAAGCAATGCGTGCCGCTCGCCACGCACGCCGACCTCGAGCCCTACATTGAGCGCATCGTCGACGGCGACGCCACGCCCGTCCTCACCGGCAAGCCCGTCACCTCCATCTCCCTAAGGTTGGCCACTTGCTAATCATCAAGGCTCCTATCCTAGCGCATAGCTCCTCTTTTAGCTCTCCTCAAGGACTGATCATGGTGA
Source organism: Triticum monococcum (assembly GCA_034509565.1). Taxonomy (NCBI): domain Eukaryota; kingdom Viridiplantae; phylum Streptophyta; class Magnoliopsida; order Poales; family Poaceae; genus Triticum; species Triticum monococcum. Next base: position 150,094,694 of record CM067843.1, on the reverse strand, counting down.
TGTACGACGTGCAGCTCCGGCACGACGCAGGGGAAGCGCAAGTACCTGCTGTTCAACGAGGAGCTCGTCAAGTCCACCATGCAGATATACCGGACCTCCTACGCCTTCAGGAACAGGTAGAGAGCAAATCCAGCCCAGATTTCGTTCGCTTAAAGTTAAATTTCTTGCTTCTGGTGCCCGGCCTCGATCCGGGGAGTCGTCCTCCGCCATAATTCGGCCGTTCTCAATTTGTACATCACGTGAACCAACAGTAGCGATCGATCTGTGAGTTGGAATGGAGTAATCAATCGTAGAATAACCTGTTATTAGAATTAAATTCATGATCGATGCAACAAGCCTAACGTACGACTGCAACCTCCTTTTGTTCCTTCACTTGTACCGTCGGCTCGTCAGTTTCGTTCTAGTTTCAGTGAAGGTTTTTCGGCTGGTGATCTCCATTAATGAGGTATGTTTGGTGACTGCTTAACGGCAGGGAGTTCCCCGTGGAGGACGGCAAGGCGCTGCAGTTCATCTACAGCAGCCGGCAGTTCACGACCAAGGGCGGGCTGACGGCGACGACGGCGACCACCAACGTGTACCGCAGCGAGGAGTTCAAGGCGACGATGCGCGCGGTGCAGTCGCAGTGCTGCAGCCCCGACGAGGTGATCTTCGGCGCCGACTTCGCGCAGTCGCTCTACTGCCACCTCCTCTGCGGCCTGCTCGCCGCCGGCGAGGTGCAGATGGTGTCGGCCACCTTCGCGCACAGCGTCGTGCTCGCCTTCCAGACCTTCGAGCGGGTGTGGGAGGAGCTCTGCGCCGACATCCGCCGCGGCGCCCTCTCGCCGACCCGCGTCACCTCGCCGGCCGTCCGGCAGGCCGTGTCGGCGCTCCTCGCCGGGCCGAACCCGGAGCTCGCCGACGCCGTTGCGCGCAGGTGCGCCGGCCTGAGCAACTGGTACGGGGTGATCCCGGCGCTGTGGCCCAACGCCAAGTACGTGTACGGCATCATGACGGGCTCCATGGAGCACTACGTGAAGAAGCTCCGGCACTACGCGGGCGGGCTGCCGCTGGTCGCCGCCGAGTACGGCGCGTCCGAGGGGTGGATCGGCGCCAACGTGGAGCCCGCGGCGCCGCCCGAGTCCGCCACCTTCACCGTGCTCCCCGACATCGGCTACTTCGAGTTCATCCCCCTCCGGCCCGGCTGCGCGGCCGCCCCCGGCCCCGACGCCTGCTACGGCGAATCGGAGCCCGTCGGCCTGACGGACGTCGTCGCCGGCGAGCACTACGAGGTCGTCATGACCACGTTCGCAGGTACGCCGCACGCACCACTGTACCACCCTAACTCCTTGCCTCTTTTACGTACGCTCCATGGAGTGAGTCCATGCATGAACCCGCCAAGGTTCTTCCATCTGACTTGACTTGGCAAGGGGGGCATTGACTTGGCCTGTCGCCCTCCGGTTCCAAACCCTTGTGCTTGTGCTGGGTGATGAGTCCTTCACTGAGGTCTTAACTTAACCAAGTGGAGCCTCCACTGTCCAAATGGCTAGCTTTTAGGTAGATAAGACGGTCGCCTGTCGATGGATTCCCGTCGAAACGCACAGAGATTTTGAGGTGGACGTACGACGCCAACATTTTCTGCCCGGTTATCTAGCCAGTCTAGTGGGTCAATTTGGTCGCCAAATAAGCCGTCCGGTGAACTAGACCCCGTTTGGTACGTATATTGGCGAGCATTCTTGGAGGGACATGGATTCTCTCCTCTGACCTTGTGAACCAAAGTCGAACACAGTGCTACTGCGCTGTCACCATGCTTCACGAAGCAGAAAATGGCGGCTACGGTGGGTATTAGTTGTGGCGTTACTGTCACGTATATAGTAGCTTGTGATCGGTGATCTGTATGAAAGTTACACCGTCGAGCATACATTAACTTTGTTGACTAGTACGTTAATCGACACGGCTGATGCAAGTCCTTTTCGCCGGGAAAATACAAAAAGGTGATGAGTGTCCGAGGACTTTTCAGCATGGTCTGGAATGAACATGATCGTTCAACACATGGAGCCAAAAAACCAGGCATCAAGTGCTCGTTGTTTTTCCAAAGACCAAACATGTAGCCCTGCCCAAGACACGACTTAGCACTCGATGTTCCAATATAAATCTTACTCCCGCCCATCATTGATGCAAGTTCCATACAAAGAGAAGCAAGCCTAGAAAGTGTGGCGTGTGGATAGCTTGCAAAAACGTATTATATTATGGGATGGAGGTTAATGAATCAAAATGCGTCAAAATCTAACACGTTGGAGTTTATGTGAAAAATATCCATAGATTAGGTGTTGAACCGGTGGACCGGTAATAATATATATGCGAGAGCTCTTTTACGGTACCCTGGTACTCCCTAAGGGTCATGTGGAGTACCAACTGAATCCATCCATTGATATTAAAGGGTACTCCCTCCCTTCCGAATTACTTGTCTTAGATTTGTCTAAATACAGAGTTATCTAGTACTAAAATGAGTCTAGATACATCCATATCTAGACAAATATCCAAGACAAATAATTCGAAACGAAAGGAATATTATGGACCTTTTACAATTTACGATGGTGTTTTGTTTAACCTAAGCCTTCTCAATTTCCGAATCTGGTATGCTCCACAACGATGCAATCAGCCGCCGCCCGCTTTGTTCTGAATCGGCTATCACCGTTACAAAGAACTGGCCGGCGCCGCTGCAATTGAATCGACCGCCGTTGCTTGTTATTGATTACTCCCTCCGTTCCAAAATATAAGTCTTTCTAGATATTCTAACAAGTGACTACATACGGAGCAAAATGAATGAATCTATACTTTAAAATATGTCTACATACATCCGTATGTTGTGTTCCATTTGAAATGTCTAAAAAAACTTATATTTAGGAACGGAGGGAGTACTAATTTCCTCTTTTCAATCACAAGGGTGTTGAGACGATAGAATCAAGAGTATTGATCGCAGCTGACATAGCTGACGTGATTAAGAAATCCTTATGTTGGATTGTTCTTGGCTGCATGATCTGGTGTTAACGAAGCAAAGAAAAGGGATTAATCAAGTCGAATGATGCTATTTCCATAATCAGGTCGTCGTCCTGGAGAAGAAGAAGGCAAAGGGGGTTGGATAATCATCCCAAATCTGTCTACTCAAGCTTTATCTCACTAGGGTTTCCGACGAAGTTGAAATTGTCGTGCAGCGCCGAAAGGAGAAGAAGGCAAAAGGCGAAACCATGAGCCGTCAACTCTCCTCTCCAGCAAATAACTCGTTCAAGATCACCTAGAAGAAACGTAGGCCAAACGAAACCCAAGATCTAGCCCTAACTCAAGCTTTGATGCACCGTCTCCCAATGCCAATCAGCATCGCCAGAACGACGACAAGATACATAGATCGTATTCCACACTGTCGATGATGTCATTGCTCGCCACTGACCTAAACACCCAAACTGAAGCCTAGCCCAAGCTAGGACGGCCCAAACACTGCTAACTTCAAACCAGGGTTTTCCCCACCTCTGTGGTGTTGGAACTTGAAAGGCACCTGAAGGCGAGGGGTACCAGCGGCACTTCCGTGAAAACCCTAGCCACCGTTTCTTCTTCTTCTAGAGAGGTAGGAGGCGACATTCTTGATCCCTATAACTAGCAGCTACTCTACTCCATCCATGGAGTAGCTTGGAATTCGCAGTATTCAATTTCCGGAGCAGGTTAGCCAAAGTTTAACTTTGACCAGGCCGGCAGGCGGCAGGTCATTACACGCATTCACATGTGAGTGCAACGCCTGCAACTGTCAAACAAAACCTAAGATCAAAGACAACAAAAACTCTTCCGTCATCTGAAGCCACGTACACTCCCAACCTCCCTATCGATCTACCCCGGAAAATTTATCCTAGTGTTGTGTTAGTTTTCAGTACTACGTCAGTTAACAGTAGGATTTGTCGTCGCGTCGCCTCACCTGCATGGCTCCACGGATGAGGTCGAGCATGGGCGCCACATCAACCTACAGGAAACGATGTGTCCTGCCAGATGATAATTGGATAAGAACCGGTGCAACACACAGCACAAGTGGGCACGCACGCACAGGTTGCCGGTACATGTCCAATCCGTGACCACAACTAACTATAGGGTCCGGGCCAGTGTCACAAATAGGAGAATTCTGCTTGCATCATTGCTTGTTTGTCTCATGTTAGCCCGTCATTTTACATGCCGTGTTGGGCCTTTTATTTCATCATGACTTTGTGCGTACTTTCTTCGATGGATACTATGTTTCCTCTCTCAGAAAATCACAAGAAAATAAATCCGTAATTATTTGGTGATAGAATTGTAGTGGTTTCTGAAGCAAAAAAAAATATTTGGCAGGGCTGTACCGGTACAGGCTGGGCGACGTGGTGCGGGTGGCCGGGTTCCACAACGCGACGCCCAAGCTCAAGTTCGTGTGCCGCCGGAACCTGGCGCTGTCCATCAACATCGACAAGAACAGCGAGCAGGACCTGCAGCTGGCCGTGGACGCCGCCGCCGCCAAGTTCCTCGCCGCCGAGAAGCTGGAGGTGGTGGACTACACCAGCCACGCGGACATGTCGTCGGACCCGGGCCACTACGTGGTCTTCGTCGAGCTCAACGCCGCCGCGGCCGACGCCAGCGCCGACGCGCTGCAGGGGTGCTGCGACGAGCTGGACCACGCCTTCGCGGACCCCGGCTACGTCGGGTCGCGGCGGTCCCGCGCCATCGGCCCGCTGGAGCTGCGGGTGCTGCAGCGGGGGACGTTCCACCGGGTGCTCCGTCACTACCTCTCCCTGGGCGCCCCCGTGAGCCAGTTCAAGTCGCCGCGCTGCGTCGCCCGCTCCAACGCCGGCGTCCTCCAGATCCTCGCCGCCTGCACCGCCAAGGCCTTCTTCAGCGCCGCCTACGACTGACGCGCCGACATCACACGGCTACGTGTCGTGCCACGTCTGTCTGTAAGATATCTGATGAAACGTACGTACTACGTGGCTGCGGTGGTTACAGGGTACATGCATCATGCACGGTTGTCTGGGAAGAGCGGTACAGAGTTGTCCGCATGCAGGCGAAGGTGTCTCTGTGACTGTGTTTGAGTGTGTGAGTGACACTGATGTGTGTCTGTTGCGGTACGTGATGTTGCGAAGTGTGGCCACCGGCCGAAAGTGTGTGTGTGGTGTGTCTACCGGTTCGGTCTCACGCATGTGGCCTGTTTGCAAGGTGCATGTATATGTATGTACTCCCTCCATTTCAAAATATAGTGCGTCCACATTTTCCGAGGTCCAACTTTGACCATAAATTTAACCAACAAGACCAACTGCGGCGAGAGAAAAAATATATAATTGAAAACTTCTTTTGAATACGAATTCACTGATATAATTTTTGCCCCGTCGCAATCGGTCTTGATAGTTAAATTTCCGGTCAAAATTCAAGCACGGGGATAGAGTAAGCACTACATTGTGGAATGGAGGGAGTATCAAATACGAATAAGTTTTTTTACCGGTGGCGGGATGTACTGGTGGAGAATCCATCATCCATCAATTTTCTCAAGATGCATGCTATTTGACTCCGTATAAATTTGTAAATTGATTCTTCTACTATACCCAGTTAATACAACAGACAAAACTGACACTGCATATCTTTTCAGCCTTTTCACAGAGGAGAGAGAGAGAGTTAGAGTGAAGATGAATGACGCATGCATGCAGCCTCTCTTTCCACTCACATGGATTAATTTTCATCCTCATATTTTTGAATACTTGATATGTTTTGAACCAAATGTCTATTTTTGAAATTTTCGAGTCCAGGACGATAAGACCTTTCAAACAAGACCAATCTTGGATACATTTTGACTAGTTTGAATTTTATGTATCATATTTCAATATTATTGTATTTGATTATTTCACTCATCTCAAACTATATTACACTCATTCAATTGAAATACTATATTTCACTTGTTTTAAAAAGGCGATTCCACTCGTTACAAAAGATAGATTTCACTCATTTCACTAGTTTCAGAAAACATATTACACTCATTCAATTCAAAAACTATATTTCACTTGTTCTAAAAAAGTGATTTCACTCGTTACAAAAGAAAGATTTCACTAGTTTAGAAAACATATTACACTCATTTAATTGAAATACTAAATTTCACTTCTTTCAAAAAAGTGCTTTCGCTCATTACAAAAGATAGATTTCACTCATTTCACTAGTTTCAGAAAACATATTACAGTCATTCAATTGAAATACTGTATTTCACTTGTTTCAAAAAAGTGATTTCACTTGTTACAAAAGATAGATTTCACTCATTTCACTAGTTTCAGAAAAATATTACACTCATTCAATTGAAAAACTATATTTCACTTGTTTGTAAAAAGTGATTTCACTCATTACAAAATATATGTTTCAATTCTTTGAAATAATTGATATCTATGAACTTAGTGAAATTTATTTTTTGAACTACGTGAAATCTATGAAACGAGATATTTTTTGAAGACTATGAAACATGTTATTTTGAAATCTAATTTAAAATATTCAAGATTGATCTTGTTCTGAAGATCATGTTGCAAGGAATTTGAATCTACAAAAAAAATTCTATAATGAAATTTTAATGTGAAATATGATGACCATCTAAAATTGTAAGCAAAAATAAAAAGGTGGATTTGTTTGGGAGCGAGGAGAGAGGAAAAAGGTTGCATGCATGCTGAGCTGACAAAGCTGACATACTAGTACAAATAGTGGGTCATCCTTCTGACATATTACAGTGATATACTAAAGGTGGGTTATAGAAATACAGTGCTATACAAAAGGTGGGCCATGACGACGCACGAATCGCAAATCCAGCGAACGGCGGATAAAGAGACTTTGCGGTATCAAATAACCCTGTCGAGTTGTCCGCGCGGCATCTGCCAGCATGCATTGTTTTTTTTTAAATGGAACACACCGATTCCATACTTAAACTGGCTCAGCCAAATTGCTTGCCAGCATGCATTGTTGGTAACGAAGGCTGGCTAGAGTATATTCTTGGAGACCCTTTCTTGCCATGTTCGATCAGATCCGTCCGACCACATGCACCGATGCACCCAGTTCGTGGCACCACTTACGGACTGACAGTGGGACTAAGCACCCGGGCAGGCTGATCATCGTACGATTTCAATTTGCTGCGAGGAAAAGGCTCCACGTCTTGGCCGGAGGTCCAGAAGGCAGAAGGGGACGCTGGAGACGGCGGACGCATCCTTCCTTTCTGCCTGCCTGCGGTTGGGAGAGCAGAGCATTCTCTCGCTCGTTCGCTCGCTCGGCCTCCCCACTCCCCAGGCACGTCACATGCATTGCATGGCTGCAGACCAGCAACCCGCAAAGCGGCGGCATCGTGCTCGTCGATGATTGAAGGCCGGCCGGGCCAAGGCCGCCGGGGATATGCTCGTGGGTGGCCAAGGGCCATGGGCACACAGGTACGCGTGCCCGTGGGTTGTGGGTGCCCTACGTGCCGGCCGTTTGCAAGCTGCAGACCGCCCGTTAATTGGGTCCGACGGTTTGCGCGGCAGCGGCACATGCCGATGAGGCGCTTCAATGGTTGATGCGAGGGTTCGTGGCGGAATATTCCTTGATAAGAGTATCTACAGCCAGCCTCCTTACTTTTTTCCCCTCAAACGTCTAAAACGCCCTCCTGATCAGTGTCTGGTCAAAAAATGCTGACCCAAACGGATCCCTCAATTTTCATCCTAAATGTTTGGACTGATCGGCGTACATCTGATCCACCTCAAATCTAGGGATAATATGAGGCTACCCGGTCATGCCGGGACACATTGTAAGGTTGTTCGTTGCCTATAAAAAATTGTGACACCATTATGTCTTTTCATAATTTCGAGAAACTTCACTAGATATTGGGTTTTTTTTTCGCAGACAGTTTGACTAACCAACCTCTTAACTACGTACTCCCCTTCATCCTGAAATAGACGACATCTAAATTTAATTAAGAAGTCAATTATTTATCAGTTTGACAAATATATAGATAATTTTTTTGCGAAATATATAGATAAATTGTTAAGAACTACAATACTGAATAATACATATGAAAATATATCTATTGATGGATTTTTTTATATTAATTTGGTATGTATTGTCTTATCAATCAAATTCTTTGATACAACGTGACCCCACCCAGGTGTACTTCAGTAGGTTACATTTGGGCTGTACTGATAGAAGAAGTGATATACGACGTTAAAGTACATGGTCATGCGTAATGGAACATGTAAAAATAAGTGACCCTATTTGTTAGTTTGTTTAATCCGGGGCCAACTGCTATGGATCAAGCGGCTGATTTTGATGCAAATTTAAGTCGCCTGATCAATAACACCACAACCATAGGATCCAGGTGCCATCCGAGCCACGTGCAGCCACACTCTCGATAACCCGTTGCACAGGCAGCACCGACCCCACATGTCGCGTCCTACCTAACCCACGAATCGCGGGTGGCAGCGACCGCCCGCTGTCTGCCTACCATCTGACGTCGTTTCCCCGCCACAACGCCACCACTGCAACACCCGCCTCCGAATCCTCGCATCATGCCCCCTAATTCAGCCCGATGGCTCACTATATTGTTAGAGATGTGCTTGCCTTCGCCTTGCCTTGCCTCAAAGCTCTGATGGGTCGGTTGCTCCCCGGTGGACGAGTTCAACTCCGGCGTGGGGCGTAGATCCGAGACATCAAGCCCCTCCTACGAGCATGTACCGTGATCCGCCAGTGGTCTACCAGATGCCTCCCCAGCCAGTTCTGCTGCAAATTGGGTAAGATTCTAAAAGTCCTAGCGAAGATACTTATAGCAGATTCGTTTGTTGCATTGACACTTGCAGTAGGTGATTTGAACCACCAATTACAGATTTGAACTGAAAAACTTGAGCAGATTCCATGTTGCCATTTTTATTCTTGCACTATTTTTTTTTCCATATTCATGTGTGAATTCAGCGAGTTGCATCCCAACAAAACTAAACTGTGAGTACTGGTTTTCTGATCGAATTCAACACAAGATTGTGCCCAAACTAGTGAAATGGTTGAAAAAATTGCATGGAGTAAAATGTGTTGCATTCAGAAATTTACCTGAAAATGCTTAGTTTACAGTAACTTGATGGTAAGTTATAGAGTTGAATTATCTAAAAAAAAATGTTGATGATGGATAATAGTAGCCGAGTGGACTCCATTCAAACCTACAAGTTCTGATTTCAGGGGAAGTAAAAATGAAAAGTTGTTTGATGATGAAGGTGATTTTAGCATGTTGTATTGAATGTGCATGCATGTCTCAACTGTTTTTTTGGATATATGAAGCATTTACATCATGTGGAAAACACAAAGAGGTTTCAACTCATAAAGCCTATTGCTTGCTTCCCTTTCACTGAACTACTACTTTGTTTTAGTGGAAGAGTACTTTATGTTGCAAAAGTAAGAAAAAAATGATATTGTGTGATGAATCGTTTACATCATGTCATATTGATTTGTTTATAAAAATTTCTGATGGATCGTGTTATATTTTTGTTGCATTGTTGATAGGATACCAAGGATGGGATAGGAGGCGAGGAAAGATTATGGTATCCAACTATGAACATACATCATGCAAGGCTTGCATGGGTAAGGAGTGATGTTGTAACCAATTGATTATATCTTGATCACCAACTATAAAGAAAAGCAAGATAACAGGGAACTATAACCTGATGAGTATTAACAAAAAATAATTGGAATGTACCAACATGAGATCTAATTTGCATCTAGCTGAAACACAACCAAACGTGAAAAGTAGATGGTTAATTTGGTACATGGATAAATTATTGAAATTGGTTGTCTAAATGAATCTTTTCACATCATGTGTTTTAAACCGAAGCACATGCACCCACGCATGCGAATTGTTGGTTTAAGTGTTAAAAATTGAATTCAAGGGTGTTTGATAGCACTCGAAAAACAAAGGAATTATGTCAAGAGATTTGAGTGGATGACATTTTTCCTCCAAAACATACTAGTACAAATGAATCTCAAGTAAAAACACCTAAGGTTTCCAACCCTGTGAATCAACAAACATAGAAAAATTCTTCAGAAGCAAATCCTCTGAAATTTTTATGAAATTTCTTTGAATGAAAGGAGCCCCAAGAGAAGGAATTCAGGTGAAGGTGCCGGTACCCTAAGACTATGGTGGATACACTTCACCCCGTAGATGTTTATGTAAATTTCTAGCTGAATTGAAAATATAAATCAAATGTTTTTCCTAAATGTCAACCTTTACAACTGAGTGCTGCTAATAAACAAACATGTTGAAACATCCAGTCTAATCAAAATTTACAAAAGTTGCAAACCTATATCTCTGATATGCCCTGAAATAAACAAATCATAGTACTACTAGTGGGCCCTGTTCCCCGAGACGGGCCTGTTGCTGCTCCGCACCGTGGTGAGGATGGCGTCCAGGACCCTGAAGCGGCCTTCCTTGACCTTGAGCTCCTTGGCCAGCACCCGCAGCTTCTCCTCGTGCATCTCGTACGTCCTCACGGCGACCCTCCGCTGCTCCTCGGCCTCCCGCTGGCGCCTCTCCGCGCCGGACGCGGCCGCCTGCGCCGCCGCCGTCTCGCGGGCCACGTCGTCGATCCTGCGCTGCAGCGCGTCGGCTCGCTCCGTCAGCCGCTGCACGGCCGCGCGCTGGGACGCCGCGGCCTCCTCCCGCTCCAGCAGCTGCTCCCGCAGCGCCGCCTCCCGCGACGTTGGGTTCGCCGGCAAGACGGCCGAGGTGATCGACTCCCAGCACGACGGCGACGACGACATCGCGATTGTTGATCCGCGCGGGTACCGACGATCGATCGCTCGCTTGGCCTTGTGGAAACTTAATTAGGTGCTTGATTGACGCAGGCGTGCGCGTACGTGGTGGAGAGGAGTTCGTGTGGGCGCCGGCTCGAGTAGAATCCGAACAACGGGACGGTGTCCGCGCGTTCTACTAGCGTTTTCGTAGACGGGTGAAAAGATCGGGGGAGCTTTGTTCTGGACGATCACGATTCTTCCTATTTTTGTTTTAGTTGACGATACTTCTACGTACTTTGAATAAAGGACTGTGATATTTGGCACACGTGTGCCATATAAACAAAACTGTCATATCTCTACTTCTTTTATTTTAAAGTACCACACGATTCCTCGTTCTTTGACCTCGCCTTTTCCCAAACGACCCCGCAGCCTCGCTCGAGAAACCTGCTTCTCCTGCACATCTCGGGCGCCCACCCCCAAGAAAACTGCCACTTCTTCACGTCTATCACATGATTTCTCCTCAGGACAAAGTTACCATGGTATTCGTATGCAAGTTATCAGGCATATGTTGCATAACTTACCGTGCTATTTACATAGAACGTACCAGATACTATGCTTCAACAACCACACCCCTTCAAAGTTACCACTATGTTTTGTACACAAGTTATAAGGTCTTCGATGTGTAAAATACAGTGGTACTTACACATAAGTTATCAGGGTATATGTACATCAACCTCCTCCCGGTCAAAGTTACCATGGGGGATTGTACATGAGTTACCGGGTCTACAGTTCGTATATTATCATGATACTTGCACCTAAAAATCTGGGTGTGTTTCGGTAGCTTTTTCCATAGGTCAAAAATTACCAGGATGTTTTTGCGTAACTTATCACACCTATAGCACATGTGTCCCTCATGACATTAAACATTATGTGACTTTCCCGTGACACGCCATGTGTTGTGTTCATCCAGAGGCCCACGCGCGAGGTGAGTGTATGTTTTTAACAACTTTGGTAAAAAAGTTACCATCATGTTTATATTGCAAGTTATCGGTTATGCGGTGCTTATATTATCATGTTATTTACACAAAAATTATTGGGAATGTTCTGAACAACTTTTTTCCGGAACAAAAAGTTATCATGGTGATTCTAGATAATCTATCAAGCCCGTAGTGCTTAAAATATCAGCTATTTACACAAAATTTATCAGGGGTATGTTTTAGCAACAAATCCCCCCCCCCCCTCCCCCACGGGTCAAAAACTTATCATGGTGTTTAGTTATCGCAGTGCATATGTTTTCATGCTATATACACATAAAAATGTCAGGGGAGGGAGGTATACTACCGTGCTATTTACACAGAAGATACCGGAGTATCTTTTCAAAAAAAATATTCCCTACGATACAGAAGTTACCATGGTGTTTCTACCTCAGTTATCAGATGTGCAATGCGTATATTACCATCTATTTACACATAAATTATCGGATATCTTTTCACATTTGTCTTCCCCAATGGTTAAAGTTACCACGATGTTTGTATCTAAATTATCAGGTCAACGGCGTGAATGTTATCGTGCTATTTACAGAAATTACCGGGGGACGGGTTCAACAAATTTATTCCCTATGATCAAAGTTACCACGATGCTTGAAACAATAAGTTTTTCAGTGCTAACATATTAAAGGCAAAAATATGTCAAAAACAGTATTTCCCTTAGCTTGTTCAACAATGAGTGTCATAGGTGAGGTGGTAAGCTCCCTTTGTTGATTACCTGCAAACCAGAGATCAAATCCTAGTCCAAGCATTATTTTTGCCAAAAATTAGGAAGGCGCAAAAATTAGGAAGGAAATCAGGGAAGGTCGATGGGGAAGGACGTGCGGGAAAGGAAAGAGATCGGGAGTCATGCGGGAAAGGAAAGAAATCGGAAGGTCGTGCGGAAAAGGAAGGAGATCGAGAGGGAACTCACGGCGCTGAATGCGTGTGGCAGTTTCGCAATCTACCACACAGTTGCCATATACATATTTCGTTGAATAAAACGTAAGGCATATCAGAGACTCGACAGTGTGCGTTGTTGCCTAAGGCCGAGACCAAGCTAGCGGGCCGGCCCATAAACTGCTTTTCCTTTTTCTGTTGTTTTCTATCTCTAGCTTTCCTGGGTTTTTTAGGATGTGGCCACCTGGCGCCCGAACGCCCGCTCGCGGGATCGAGCGCTCTCCCCAAAAGGAAGACGGACTGTCACTTTCCCAAAAAACCAAATCAGTTTCTCACACCATCATCCCACGCCCATGTGATTCTGAAATCAACTGACATCCTAAAAGAAAACTACTTGACGTATTCGCGCTACTTAGGAAATCACCTACGATCTTGTCCTGCGTGCATTTATTTGGGTTTCAAAAAATTTCAACAGGTATAACTTTTGATTCGTGCATCGGAATTCAGATCCGTTTTCACTGTTGAGTTTCTCACGACGAGTACTTCAAAACTAAATCCCATATGGATACATTTTGGCAAACTTTTTTCGCGGGCAACTTTGGGTTGTATTGAGGCAACTATAGTGCTATAAGAAAGCAACTTCTTTTTTTCCTAGTATGACCGCCTATCAACGAAAAATCCTTCTAAGTTGGTTATCGCAACTATCAATTTGACTAGCTTCATCTCTAAGTTGTACTAGAAGAACGCCCGTGCGTTGCAACGGGGTCATATTAGCTTTAAGAGTTCAATATCAGTTATGTTAATATTACATTTAATATTCTCATACATATCAAGTGACATTGGTTTTGGTATTTGAAGATTGATTACCATCCGTTAGTTGGGTTACTAATGAAGAAATCAATCATCATATGTAGAAAAAGGAACTACATTACACATGCTTACACCTCATCTACTCGTGAGAATATATAGAATTGGAGTAAACAAAATCGTATACAGAACACACCATCACTGTTTGATACTCCTGCATGCATTAGTAAAATAAGCACACAAGTTATAAAACCAACTTAGTACAAAGCATAAGATGAAAAATTCTTAGTATAGAACATACGAAAGGTCCCCACGCCAACACTATGTGCCCTAAAAACAACCACAAGCGGTCCTGCATCATGAATTATTCGGTACATGTACAATCGTGCATCTGCTCCAGCTCATCAGAAACACAGACAATCATTATGCATATTTTTCGCAAGGTAGCTCAATATGGAACAACCTTGATTAAAACATCATTTCACTATAAATTTGAAGAAAATATGAGATTGGGCCATACACTAAAATACGTGCACATGAACTACCAAAGGCCATACTAAAATAATATTAGATCTGGTAATTTTGGGATATCCTCACAGGAAGTGATACCAAATAGAAACTTCATCATTTAAATACTCATCGACAATTTTGAGAAATCCTTACAGGAAGAAAGAGCAGATAGAAACTTGATCAATCTAAATACTCCTATAATGACCTCAACACCCTTAAAGTATATATGGACGCCCTGTGCCACACCGCGTCGATCGTGCCCGCCACTGCCGCCGCGCTCGCCGCAGCCACCGCACCATTGTGACCCGCGCAACGCACACCCTGGCCACGCGCCACACTCTCGCTAGCTGCGCTCATCCCGTCTGCTGCCGCCTATGCCTTCGCTCGCCCCGCAGTCGCGCCCCTGCCTCGCGCCCCCTCCTGTCACAGCCATCTTCTGCCGTCCGCCCCCTCAGCCACGCCGGCCGCTTGCCTCGCCTGCTGCTATGCACTACTCTACCGCTGGTACGCTGCTGCGCCATGTCCTCGACACCGCCGTGGACAAACATGACGGAGGGATTGTCAATGGAGTATGAGGAGGAGGTGGCGGAGAAGGTGTGGAGAGGCAGGAGGTCTGGGGTGGCATCAGCTGGCTATGGTGGAGGTGTTTATGCGAGAAGGAGCCGGAGCGGAAGGAGAGGTCACAATTGGAAAGAATTGCAAAAAAAATCATAACCTAGAGATCTCATTCCATAAAAATGCTAATATCGATGGAGGGGTGATTTCCTTCTATAGGTGGAAAACATAGGAAATATTGGTTGTTATCAAGGAAAGGTAAAAATTTAGGAAAGTTAGGATTTTGAACTGATTTCTATGCAAATGGGGTTTTATTGTTTGGTAACGTGATATCAGTACCTACCCGTTTGTGACGCGTCTGATTAGGAAAGTTTGCAAATGTTAAGAAACTATTTATTAAGAGGAAAGTTTGTGACGTGTCTGTTATTTGTTTCCTAAAGCAAATTGCATTAACGGGAGAGATCCGTTGATTTGGCTAAGGTACGAAAGAATCTATTATTTGTTTCCTAAAGAAAAATTGCATTAATGAGAGAGATCCGTTGATTTGGCTAAGGTAGGAAAGAATCTATTATTTGTTTCCTAAAGCAAATTGCATTAATGGGAGAGATCCGTTGATTTGGCTAAGGTAGGAAAGAATCTATTATTTGTTTCTTTGGCTACGTGCGTGGGTGGGGTTCGCTGGGCGCGTTTCGGTGGGTGGGCGTGGGGGTGGGGGTAATTTGATGGAAAAAACCGGTTGAAAATAAACTGGTTGAAAATAAATCGGTTGAAAGTGGGGGGGGGGGACTATTCAACCAAGTCGTCCAAAAGCATGGCTGCAGCTGCTGGCAACGATGCTGACCCAATGGTGCTTGTGCGGGCGAAGTACATCGCTGTTGGGCTTGTCGTCGGGGAGTTCTGCAACTCACCGCAGCCTCAAGTCGAGAAGGTTGAACCCTCGGGGTGGGATTGGATCCAGCTTCCCCATAGCATCAGAAGTTCGAGTCCATCGCAATGATGTGCTACGCGACGACGAAGGACGGAGGGTGAGAGGAAGACCGGCGAGGAGGTATCGATAAGGAGAGGCAACAAAAGCGACGTGGGCCGGTGGTGTGTTGGCGGGTGCGAGGGGACATTGAGGACAGCGGCCAGCGCCGTGCGCGAGAGCACGATGGCGCCTGTGGAGGAGCCGATCGAGCGGCGGGTGTGGCTGGCAGCTGCTAACCCTAGCGTGTCGTGCTTTTGTTGACATAGAGACGTGGGTTGGATCTCATTCTCTTGCAGCGCTTGGCCCATGTATGGGTGTGCGGGCAGGGACGAACCGACGACCGTCAAAGAAGCGATAAAAGAATTGGTAGCGGGGATGCCTTCGATCGATGGTACGTTGGGCAGGAACGAACGACATACTAAGAGTAGAGATTAGGAAAGGTAACAATCAATGCGTTAGGAAAGTTAGGATTTTGATTTGATTTTTATGAAAATAAGGTTTTATTGTTTGGTAACGTGATATTATTACATGCTTGTTTGTGACGTGCCTAGTTAGGAAAGTTTAAAAATTAGGATTTGGAATTGATTGTGATGAAACTAAATTTTATTGATTGGTAACGCGCTATCAGTTCCTGCCCGTTTATAACGTGTCTAGTTAGGAAACTTTAGAAAGATTAGGAATTTTTTTATTCTGAGGGTAAAAAAATCAACGTGAGGAGAGATGCTGATGGGATGTGAGACGAAAATAAACCAGACGAAAATAAACCAGACGAAATATAACCAGACGAAATATAACCAGATGAAAATAAACCGTGGACGTAATCCTACCAACTCAGACATTAGGAGTAGAGATACCATAAGTAGCAAGTATCCTAACTCTATGCCACCTATTACACTACTGCACACATCTAATTAGAAGGTTACTAGGTGAATTCACCAATAGATACGGTTCAATTCATCTAGCATCAAAGTAGCTCCTACTTAGCACTAAAGTTGCCTCATTTAGCATCATGCTCTTATTTTTGGCTTGGTATGGCTTTCTATTAGGTTGATCTATGTCAAAACAATAAAATCACACAAAACAGGTGCCTTTAGTGCTACATACAAGCAACTTCACTGCACTATGTGCTGTGAATCTTGCTAACTTTATCCCAACTTGCCTATCAGGATTGCTCGGTTGCTTATCATTGATTATCAGTTGCCTACGATTGATGCTCAGTTGCCTACAAATACTATGAAGTTGCCTAACATTGATACGCGGTTGCCTATCTGTGATGCTCAGTTGCCTACAGTTGATGCTCAGTTGCCTACAAATACTATGAAATTGAACATTGATGCACAGTTGCCTATCATTGATGATTAGTTGCCTGTTGTTGAAGCCCAGTTGCCTACAAATACTATGGAATTGCCTAACACTGATGTCCATTTTGCCTATCGTTAGTGACCAGTTGCCCACGGTTCATGCTCGGTTGGCTACAAAATCCTATGAAATTTCCTAACATTGATGTTAGTTGCCTAACTTTACAAATTAGTTGCCGACTAATATTGGGATGTTTCTTATCATTCTTTTTCTAAGTTGCCTACCTGTGATGCTCTGTTGTCTGCCATTTCTATTTTAGTTGCCTAGAATACATTGAAAAGGTGGTCCATCATTGTTAGTAAGTTGCCTTTCTATGAAACTAAGTTGTTTACCATACCAAAAGGTATTACATGCAACTAAGGATGATGTTAAGCTACTCGCTTGTCATGGCAAGCAGCTTAGAATAATGTTAGCCTACCCCAGAAACTAAGTTGCCTACAATACTATCAAATTGGAGGCGGAGCTAATTACGGTAGAAAACTTAGAAGTGAAGCTAGTTAACTAGATAGTCATGGTAGCCAACTTCAAAGAGATTTTCAATCATAGAAAGTCATACTAAACAAAATAACAAGAAGTTGCTTTCCTATAGCACTAAAGCTGCCTCCGTAGCACCCAAAGTTGGTCATAAAAAAAGTTAGTCGAAACATACTCATATGGGATCTAGTTTTAAAGATCTCGCCACGATTAACCAAAGGGTGAAAACAGATCTTAATTTCGATGCTTGGTCTAAACGTTATAGCTTTTCAAAATTTTGAAAACGCTAATTAAATGCATGCAGATCTAAGTTTGAATTGAATCCCCATCTCATGCAGTGTCCCCACGTGGGCCGCACCTTTGCGCTTGTCATGACGTGGGTTATTATTGTTCTGGTCGGACGATTCCGCACGCGTCGGTGGCGATCGGGCGCAACGGGCGGCTCTCGCGTGTGCGCTCGTGACGCCCATATGGCGCAGCTGCACGATTGAGTATTTAGATTTTTTTTTATCTCAGCACTGCTAATGGCGAATGGAATCAGACAAAAGAAAAAGCTGAGGTATTATTGATGTGGAGGCTATCTGATCGATCCCGTTCTGCACTAGACAACTGCATGGCTTTTGATCATGGGCTCATGAGAATAATGGATTAATTATGGTAAAACGGCCGACGTGATCAACTTTTGGTCAGTGGGTCATGAGAATAATGAAGTTTTTATGGCGTACCGAATGCTTGTGGCAACCAAGCTTAGGCGTGAAGCTTGACTCTAAGGGCGCCCCGCCACGTCGAACTCTTAGGAGAACATAAAATGTGGACTAAGATGTGGAAGGTTTGATGTCCCTTCAAAAGTCAAAATATTTCTTTGGAGGCTTGCACAACAGTCCCTCCCAACAACCGACTTATCACATCACAGAAATATGTCAACGATCTCTAGCTGTGGTCTTTCCGACGCGGATGACTCTTAGCAGCATTCATCGCTACATTGCAATGTGGCTCGATGCATATGGGCGTTACAAGAAGCTGACTTGGTGGAAGCACTAAATGGAGTTAGGGAACCAGATGCCAAAAGATGGATTTTCTCGCTAATGGAAGAGCTCCTACATGACAACTTTGTCCAAGTTCTTGTCACTCTATGGGCTATATGGTATGGTCGACGACAAGCACTCCATGAACAGATTTTTCAGAGCCCACATGCTACACATAGCTTCATAATGAAATACATAAGGGAGCTAGATGATTATAAGCCCAAGAATACACAGGCCGCGGCTCCCATGTGGCAACGCATCAATGAGTAGGATGAATCTTGCATGTGCAAGGTGTTGCTAAGATAAGAGTTGACAGTGTCGTATCGCATGAAGCAAATGAAGGATCATTTAGTGCAGGATACATGGATTCATCGGATGTCTATCCAGGCATCTCAACCATTAGGATCTCCGGGATTACAGATTCATCGTCTCTTGAAGCGCTGGCTTGTCGAGAGCCTATGGCTCTGTTGGAAATATGCCCTAGAGGCAATAATAAAAGCGTTATTATTATATTTCCTTGTTCATGATAATTGTCTTTTATTCATGCTATAATTGTGTTATCCGAAAATCGTAATACATGTGTGAATAATAGACACCAACATGTCCCTAGTAAGCCTCTAGTTGACTAGCTCGTTGATCAACAGATAGTCATGATTTCCTGACTATGGACATTGGATGTCGTTGATAACGAGATCACATCATTAGGAGAATGATGTGATGGACAAGATCCAATCCTAAACATAGCACAAGATCGTGTAGTTCGTTTGCTAGAGTTTTCCAATGTCAAGTATCCTTTCCTTAGACCATGAGATCGTGTAACTCCCGGATACCGTAGGAGTGCTTTGGGTGTACCAAATGTCACAACGTAACTGGGTGACTATAAAGGTACACTACGGGTATCTCCGAAAGTGTCTGTTGGGTTGACATGGATCAAGACTGGGATTTGTCACTCCGTATGACGGATAGGTATCACTGGGCCCACTCGGTAATGCATCATCATTATGAGCTCAAAGTGACCAAGTGTCTGGTCACGGGATCATGCATTACGGTACGAGTAAAGTAACTTGCCGGTAACGAGATTGAACGAGGTATTGGGATACCGACGATCGAATCTCGGGCAAGTAACATACCGATTGACAAAGGGAATTGTATACGGGGTTGCTTGAATCCTCGACATCGTGGTTCATCCGATGAGATCATCGAGGAGCATGTGGGAGCCAACATGGGTATCCAGATCCCGCTGTTGGTTATTGACCGGAGAGCGATCTCGGTCATGTCTACGTGTCTCCCGAACCCGTAGGGTCTACACACTTAAGGTTCGGTGACGCTAGGGTTGAAAAGATATGTATATGCAGTAACCCTAATGTTGTTCGGAGTCCCGGATGAGATCCCGGACGTCATGAGAAGTTCCGGAATGGTCCGGAGGTAAAGAATAATATATAGGAAGTGCTGTTTTGGCCAACGGGAAAGTTTCGGGGTCACCGGTATTGTACCGGGACCACCGAAAGGGTCTCGGGGGTCCATCGGGTGGGGCCACCCATCCCGGAGGGCCCCATGGGCCAAAGTGGGGAGGGGAACCAGCCCATAGTGGGCTGGTGCGCCCCCCTAGGCCCACCCCATGCGCCTAGGGTTGAAACCCTAGGGGTGGGGGGGCGCCCCACCTTGCCTTGTGGGCTACTCCAGCCCTGGCCGCCGCCCCCCTAGGAGATCCCATCTCCTAGGGCCGGCGCCTCCCCTAGGGGGCCTATATAAAGGGAGGGGGGAGGGGGGCAGCCGCACCTTGAGCCTTGGCGCCTCCCTCTTCCCTGCTACACCTCTCTCTCTCGTAGTACACGGCGAAGCCCTGCTACTGTGATGCCCTGCATCCACCACCACGCCGTCGTGCTGCTGCATTTTAATCAACCTCTCCTTCCCCCTTGCTGGATCAAGAAGGAGGAGATGTTACGCTGACCGTACGTGTGTTGAACGCGGAGGTGCCGTCCGTTCGGTGCTAGGATCTCCGGTGATTTGGATCACGTCGAATACGACTCCCTCATCCCCGTTCTTTGAACGCTTCCGCTCGCGATGTACAAGGTATGTAGATGCATCAAACCACTCGTTGCTAGATGAACTCATAGATGGATCTTGGTGAAACCGAAGGAAATTTTTTGTTTTCTAAAACGTTCCCCAACAGTGGTATCAGAGCTAGATCTATGCGTAGTTATTTATGCACGAGTAGAACACAATTTGTTGTGGGCGTTGATGTTGTCAACTTTCTTGCCGCTACTAGTCTAATCTTGCTTCGACGGTATTGTGGGATGAAGCGGCTCGGACCAACCTTACACGTACGCTTACGTGAGACCGGTTCCACCGACTAACATGCACTAGTTGCATAAGGTGGCTGGCGGGTGTCTGTCTCTCCCACTTTAGTTGGAGCGGATTCGATGAAAAGGGTCCTTATGAAGGGTAAATAGAAGTTGACAAATCACGTTGTGGCTTTCACGTAGGTAAGAAAACGTTCTTACTAGAACCCTATTGCAGCCACGTAAAACTTGCAACAACAATTAGAGGACGTCTAACTTGTTTTTGCAGCAAGTGTTTTGTGATGTGATATGGCCAAAGTTGTGATGAATGATGAATGATCTATATATGATGTATGAGATCTTCATGCTATTGTAATAGGAATCACGACTTGCATGTCGATGAGTATGACAACCGGCAGGAGCCACAGGAGTTGTCTTTATTTTTTGTATGACCTGCGTGTCATTGAGAAACGCCATGTAAATTACTTTACTTTATTGCTAAACGCGTTAGCCATAGTAGTAGAAGTAATAGTTGGCGAGCAACTTCATGGAGACACGATGATGGAGATCATGGTGTCATGCCGGTGACAAGATGATCATGGAGCCCCAAGATGGAGATCAAAGGAGCTATGTGATATTGGCCATATCATGTCACTCTTATTATTTGATTGCATGCGATGTTTATCATGTTTTTGCATCTTGTTTACTTAGAACGACGGTAGTGAATAAGATGATTCCCCATAATAATTTCAAGCAAGTGTTCCCCCCTAACTGTGCACCGTTGCGACAGTTCGTTGTTTCGAAGCACCACGTGATGATCGGGTGTGATAGATTCTAACGTTCACATACAACGGGTGTAAGACAGATTTACACATGCAAACACTTAGGTTGACTTGACGAGCCTAGCATGTACAGACATGGCCTCGCAACATAGAAGACCGAAAGATCGAGCATGAGTCGTATAGAAGATACGATCAACATGAAGATGTTCACCGATGTTGACTAGTCCGTCTCACGTGATGATCGGACACGGCCTAGTTAACTCGGATCATGTTATACTTAGATGACTGGAGGGATGTTTATCTAAGTGGGAGTTCATTGAGTAATTTGATTAGATGAACTTAATTATCATGAACTTAGTCTAAAATATTTACAATATGTCTTGTAGATCAAATGGCCAACGTAGTCCTCAACTTCAACGTGTTCCTAGAGAAAACCAAGCTGAAAGACGATGGCAGCAATTACACGGACTGGGTCCGGAACCTGAGGATCATCCTCATAGCTGCCAAGAAAGATTATGTCCTACAAGCACCGCTGGGTGACGCACCTGTTCTCCCTGCTGAACAAGACGTTATGAACGCTTGGCAGGCACGTACCGATGACTACTCCCTCGTTCAGTGTGGCATGCTTTACAGCTTAGAGCCGGGGCTCCAAAAACGTTTTGAGAGACACGGAGCATATGAGATGTTTGAAGAGCTGAAAATGGTTTTCCAAGCTCATGCCCGGGTCGGGAGATATCAAGTCTCCGACAAATTCTTCAGCTGTAAGATGGAGGAAAACAGTTCTGTCAGTGAGCACATACTCACTATGTCTGGGTTGCATAACCGCTTGACTCAGCTGGGAGTTAATCTCTCGGATGACGCGGTCATTGACAGAATCCTTCAGTCGCTTCCACCGAGCTACAAGAGCTTTGTGATGAACTTCAATATGCAGGGGACGGAAAAGACCATTCCTGAAGTATTTGCAATGCTGAAATCAGTAGAGGTAGAAGTCAGAAAGGAACATCAAGTGTTGATGGTGAATAAAACCACTAAGTTCAAGAAAGGCAAGGGTAAGAAAACCTTCAAGGAGGACGGCAAGGGAGTTTCCGCGCCCGGCAAGCAAGCTGCCGGGAAGAAGCCAAAGAATGGACCCAAGCCCGAGACTGAGTGTTTTTATTGCAAGGGAAGTGGTCACTCGAAGCGGAACTGCCCAAATACTTAGCGGACAAGAAGGCCGGCATCACAAAAGGTATATGTGATATACATGTAATTGATGTGTACCTTACCAGTACTCGTAGTAGCTCTTGGGTATTTGATACCGGTGTAGTTGCTCACATTTGTAACTCAAAGCAGGAGCTGCGGAATAAGCGGAGACTGGTGAAGGACGAGGTGACGATGCGCGTCGGGAATGGTTCCAAGGTCGATGTGATCGCTGTCGGCACGCTGCCTCTTCATTTACCTACGGGATTAGTTTTGAACCTTAATAATTGTTATTTAGTGCCAAGTTTGAGCATGAACATTGTATCAGGATCTCGTTTGATACGAGATGGCTACTCATTTAAATCCGAGAATAATGGTTGTTCTATTTATATGAGAGATATGTTTTATGGTCATGCTCCGATGGTGAATGGTTTATTCTTAATGAATCTCGAGCGTAATACTACACATATTCATAGTGTGAGTACCAAAAGATGTAAGGTTGATAATGATAGTCCCACATACTTGTGGCACTGCAGCCTTGGTCACATAGGTGTCAAACGCATGAAGAAGCTCCATGCAGATGGACTTTTAAAGTCTCTTGATTACGAATCATTTGACACGTGCGAACCATGCCTCATAGGTAAAATGACCAAGACTCCGTTCTCAGGAACAATGGAGCGAGCAACCAACTTATTGGAAATCATACATACTGATGTGTGCGGTCCAATGAGTGTTGAGGCTCGCGGTGGCTATCATTATGTTCTCACCCTCACTGATGACTTGAGTAGATATGGGTATATCTATTTAATGAAACACAAGTCTGAGACCTTTGAAAAGTTCAAGGAATTTTAGAGTGAGGTTGAAAATCAATGTGACAGGAAAATCAAGTTCCTACGATCAGATCGTAGAGGAGAATACTTGAGTCACGAATTTGGCACACACTTAAGAAAATGTGGAATAGTTTCACAACTCATGCCGCCTGGAACACCTCAGCGTAACGGTGTGTCCGAACGTCGTAATCGCACTCTATTAGATATGGTGCGATCTATGATGTCTCTTACCGATCTACCACTATCTTTTTGGGGCTATGCTTTAGAGACTGTCGCATTCACTTTAAATAGGGCTCCGTTGAAATCCGTTGAGACGACACCGTATGAATTATGGTTTGGGAAGAAACCTAAGCTGTCGTTTCTAAAAGTTTGGGGATGCGATGCTTATGTCAAGAAACTTCAACCTGAAAAGCTCGAACCCAAGTTGGAAAAATGCGTCTTCATAGGATACCCTAAAGAAACTATTGGGTATACCTTCTACCTCAGATCCAAAGGCAAGATCTTTGTTGCCAAGAATGGATCCTTTCTAGAGAAGGAGTTTATCTCGAAAGAAGTAAGTGGGAGGAAAGTAGAACTTGATGAAGTATTACCTCTTGAACCGGAAAAGGGCGCAACTCAAGAAAATGTTCCTGAGGTGCCTGCACCGACTAGAGAGGAAGTTAATGATGATGATCAAGATACTTCTGATCAAGCTCCTACTGAAATCCGTAGGTCCACAAGGACACGTTCCGCACCAGAGTGGTGTTGGAAATATGCCCTAGAGGCAATAATAAAAGCATTATTATTATATTTCCTTGTTCATGATAATTGTCTTTATTCATGCTATAATTGTGTTATCCGGAAATCGTAATACATGTGTGAATAACAGACACCAACATGTCCCTGGTAAGCCTCTAGTTGACTAGCTCGTTCATCAACAGATAGTCATGGTTTCATGGCTATGGACATAAGATGTCATTGATAACGAGATCACATCATTGGGAGAATGATGTGATGGACAAGACCCAATCCTAAACATAGCATAAAGATCGTATAGTTCGTTTGCTAGAGTTTTGCAATGTCAAGTATCTTTTCCTTAGACCATGAGATCGTGTAACTCCCGGATACCGTAGGAGTGCTTTGGGTGTACCAAACGTCACAACGTAACTGGGTGACTATAAAGGTAGACTACGGGTATCTCCGAAAGTGTCTGTTGGGTTGACACGGATCAAGACTGGGATTTGTCACTCCGTATGACGGAGAGGTATCACTGGGCCCACTCGGTAATGCATCATCATAATGAGCTCGAAGTGACCAAGTGTCTGGTCACGGGATCATGCATTATGGTACGAGTAAAGTGACTTGCTGGTAACGAGATTGAACGAGGTATTGGGATACCGACGATCGAATCTCGGGCAAGTAATATATCGATTGACAAAGGGAATTGCATACGGGGTTGATTGAATCCTCGACATCGTGGTTCATCCGATGAGATCATCGTGGAGCATGTGGGAGCCAACATGGGTATCCAGATCCTGCTGTTGGTAATTGACCGGAGAGTCGTCTCGGTCATGTCTACATGTCTCCCGAACCCGTAGGGTCTACACACTTAAGGTTCGGTGACGCTAGGGTTGTGAAGATATGTATATGCAGTAACCCGAATGTTGTTCGGAGTCCCAGATGAGATCCCGGACGTCACGAGGAGTTCCGGAATGGTCCGGAGGTAAAGAATTATATATAGGAATTGCTGTTTCGGCCATCGGGACAAGTTTCGGGGTTACCGGTATTCTACCGGGACCACCGGAAGGGTCCCGGGGGTCCACCGGGTGGGGCCACCTATCCCGGAGGGCCCCATGGGCTGAAGTGGGAAGGAAACCAGCCCTTAGTGGGCTGGGACGCCACCCCTAAGGGGCCCATGCGCCTAGGGTTAGGGGAAACCCTAAAGGGGAGGCGCCCCCTTGCCTTGGGGGGCAAGCCCCCCACCCTTGGCCGCCCCCCCCCCCCTAGGAGATCCATCTCCTAGGGCCGGCGCCCCCCCCTTGGCACCCCTATATATAGTGAGGGAGAGGAGGGACTTGAGGCTACGCTTTTGGTGCTTCCCTCTCTCCCTGTTACATCTCTCTCTCTTGTAGTATAGGCGAAGCCCTGCTACTGTGACGCCCTGCATCCACCACCACGCCGTCGTGCTACTGGATCATCACCAACCTCTCCTCCCCCCTTGCTGGATCAAGAAGGAGGAGACGTCTCCCGTCCCGTACGTGTGTTGAACGCGGAGGTGCCGTCCGTTCGGCACTCGGTCATCGGTGATTTGGATCACGTCGTGTTCGACTACATCATCCCCGTTCGTTGAACGCTTCCGCACGCGATCTACAAAGGTATGTAGATGCATCTCATGACTCATTGCTAGATGAACTCCTAGATGGATCTTGGTGAAATGAGTAGGAAATTTTTTGTTTTCTGCAACGTTCCCCAACAGTGGCATCATGAGCTAGGTCTATGCGTAGTTCTTCTTGCGCGAGTAGAACACAATTTGTTGTGGGCGTGGATTTGTCAACTTTCTTGCCGCTACTAGTCTTTTCTTGCTTCAGCGGTATTGTGGGATGAAGCGGCCCGGACCAACCTTACACGTACACTTACGTGAGACCGGTTCCACCGACTAACATGCACTAGTTGCATAAGGTGGCTGGCGGGTGTCTGTCTCTCCCACTTTAGTTGGAGCGGATTCGATGAACAGGGTCCTTATGAAGGGTAAATAGAAGTTGACAAATCATGTTGTGGCTTTCACGTAGGTAAGAAAACGTTCTTGCTAGAACCCTAATTCAGCCACGTAAAACTTGCAACAACAATTAGAGGACGTCTAACTTGTTTTTGCAGCAAGTGGTTTGTGATATGATATGGCCAAAGTTGTGATGAATGATGAATGATCTATATGTGATGTATGAGATGTTCATGCTATTGTAATAGGAATCACGACTTGCATGTCGATGAGTATGACAACCGGCAGGAGCCATAGGAGTTGTCTTTATTTTTTGTATGACCCGCGTGTCATTGAGAAACGCCATGTAAATTACTTTACTTTATTGCTAAACGCGTTAGCCATAGTAGTAGAAGTAATAGTTGGCGAGCAACTTCATGGAGACACGATGATGGAGATCATGATGACGGAGATCATGGTGTCAAGCCGGTGACCAGATGATCATGGAGCCCCAAGATGGAGATCAAAGGAGCTATGTGATATTGGCCATATCATGTCACGTTTATTATTTGATTGCATGTGATGTTTATCATGTTTTGCATCTTGTTTACTTAGAACGACGGTAGTAAATAAGATGATCCCTCATATTAATTTCAAGAAGTGTTCCCCCTAACTGTGCACCGTTGCGACAGTTCGCTGTTTCAAAACACCACGTGATGATCGGGTGTTTTATTCAGACGTTCACATACAACGGGTGTAAAATAGATTTACATATGCAAACACTTAGGTTGACTTGACGAGCCTAGCATGTACAGACATGGCCTCGGAACACAGAAGACCGAAAGGTCGAGCATGAGTCGTATAGAAGATACGATCAACATGAAGATGTTCACCGACGTTGACTAGTTAACTCGGATCATGTAATACTTAGATGACTAGAGGGATGTCTAATCTAAGTGGGAGTTCATTATATAATTTGATTAGATGAACTTTATTATCATGAACATTAGTCTAAAATATTTTACAATATGTCTTGTAGATCAAATGGCCCACGTAGTCCTCAACTTCAACGCGTTCCTAGAGAAAACCAAGCTGAAAGACGATGGCAGCAACTATACGGACTGGGTCCGGAACCTGAGGATCATCCTCATAGCTGCCAAGAAAGATTACGTCCTACAAGCACCGCTAGGTGAAGCTCCCATCCCACAGAACCAAGACGTTATGAACGCTTGGCAGACACGTGTTGACGACTACTCCCTCGTTCAGTGCGGCATGCTTTACAATTTAGAGCCGGGGCTCCAAAAGCGTTTTGACAGACATGGAGCATATGAGATGTTCGAAGAGCTGAAAATGGTTTTCCAAGCTCATGCCCGGATCGAGAGATATGAAGTCTCCGATAAGTTCTTCAGCTGTAAGATGGAGGAAAATAGTTCTGTCAGTGAGCACATACTCACTATGTCTGGGTTACATAACCGCTTGTCTCAGCTGGGAGTTAATCTCCCGGACGATGCGGTCATTGACAGAATCCTCCAGTCGCTTCCACCAAGCTACAAGAGCTTTGTGATGAACTTCAACATGCAGGGGATGCAAAAGACCATTCCTGAGTTGTTTGCAATGCTGAAATCAGCGGAGGTAGAAGTCAAGAAGGAACATCAAGTGTTGATGGTCAATAAAACCACTAAGTTTAAGAAGGGCAAGGGCAAGAAAGCCTTCAAGAAGGACGGCAAGGAAGTTGCCGCGCCCGGCAAGCAAGCTGCCGGGAAGAAGCCAAACAATGGACCCAAGCCCGAGACTGAGTGCTTTTATTGCAAGGGAAGCGGTCACTGGAAGCGGAACTGCCCTAAATACTTAGCAGACAAGAAGGCCGGCAAAACAAAAGGTATATGTGATATACATGTAATTGATGTGTACCTTACTAGTGTCCGTAGTAGCTCCTGGGTATTTGATACCGGTGCAGTTGCTCACATTTGTAACTCAAAGCAGGGGCTGCGGAATAAGCGGAAACTGGCAAAGGACGAGGTGACGATGCGCGTCGGGAATGGTTCCAAGGTCAATGTGATCGCCGTCGGCACGCTACCTCTACATTTACCTTCGGGATTAGTTTTAAACCTTAATAATTGTTATTTAGTACCAGCTTTGAGCATGAACATTATATCGGGATCTCGTCTAATTCGAGATGGCTACTCATTTAAATCGGAGAATAATGGTTGTTCTATTTATATGAGAGATATGTTTTATGGTCATGCTCCTATGGTGAATGGTTTATTCTTTATGAATCTCGAACGTAATACTACACACGTTCATAATGTGAGTGCCAAAAGATGCAAGGTTGATAATAATAGTCCCTCATACTTGTGGCACTGCCGCCTTGGTCACATAGGTGTCAAACGCATGAAGAAGCTCCATGCAGATGGACTTTTAGAGTCTCTTGATTATGAATCATTTGACACGTGCGAACCATGCCTTATGGGTAAAATGACCAAGACTCCGTTCTCAGGAACAATGGAGCGAGCAACCAACTTGTTGGAAATCATACATACTGATGTGTGCGGTCCAATGAGTGTTGAGGCTCGCGGTGGCTATCGTTATGTTCTCACCCTCACTGATGATTTGAGTAGATATGGATATATTTACTTAATGAAACACAAGTCTGAAATCTTTGAAAAGTTCAAGGAATTTCAAAGTGAGGTTGAGAATCAACGTGACAGGAAAATCAAGTTTCTACGATCAGATCGTGGAGGAGAATACTTGAGTCACGAATTTGGCACACACTTCAGAAAATGTGGAATAGTTTCACAACTCACGCCGCCCGGAACACCTCAGCGTAACGGTGTGTCCGAACGTCGTAATCGCACTCTATTAGATATGGTGCGATCTATGATGTCTCTTACCGATTTACCGCTATCTTTTTGGGGCTATCTCCGAAAGTGTCTGTTGGGTTGGCACGGATCAAGACTGGGATTTGTCACTCCGTATGACGGAGAGGTATCACTAGGCCCACTCGGTAATGCATCATCATTATGAGCTCAAAGTGACCAAGTGTCTGGTCACGAGATCATGCATTATGGTACGAGTAAAGTAACTTGCCGGTAACGAGATTGAACGAGGTATTGGGATACCGACGATCGAATCTCGGGCAAGTAACATACCGATTGACAAAGGGAATTGTATACGGGGTTGCTTGAATCCTCGACATCGTGGTTCATCCGATGAGATCATCGAGGAGCATGTGGGAGCCAACATGGGTATCCAGATCCCGCTATTGGTTATTGACCGGAGAGCGATCTCGATCATGTCTACGTGTCTCCCGAACCCGTAGGGTCTACACACTTAAGGTTCGGTGACGCTAGGGTTGAAAAGATATGTATATGAAGTAACCCGAATGTTGTTTGGAGTCCCGGATGAGATCCCGGACGTCACGAGGAGTTCCGGAATGGTTCGGAGGTAAAGAATAATATATAGGAAGTGTTGTTTTGGCCAAAGTTTCGGGGTCACCGATATTGTACCGGGACCACCGGAAGGGTCCCGAGGGTCCACCGGGTGGGGCCACCCATCCCGGAAGGCCCCATGGGCCAAAGTGGGGAGGGGAACCAGCCCATAGTGGGCTGGTGTGCCCCCCTAGGCCCACCCCATGCGCCTAGGGTTGAAACCCTAGTGGTGGGGGGCGCCCCACCTTGCCTTGGGGGCTACTCCAGCCCTGGCCGCCCCCCCCCCCCCTAGGAGATCCCATCTCCTAGGGCCGCCCCCCCCCTAGGGGGCCTATATAAAGGGAGGGGGAGGGGGGCAGCCGCACCTTGAGCCTTGGTGCCTCCCTCTCCCCTGCTACACCTCTCTCTCTCGTAGTACACGGCGAAGCCCTGCTACTGTGACGCCCTGCATCCACCACCACGCCGTCGTGCTGCTGGATCTTCATCAACCTCTCCTTCCCCCTTACTGGATCAAGAAGGAGGAGACGTTACGCTGACCGTACGTGTGTTGAACGCGGAGGTGCCGTCCGTTCGGCGCTAGGATCTCCGGTGATTTGGATCACGTCGAGTACGACTCCCTCATCCCCGTTCTTTGAACGCTTCCGCTCGCGATCTACAAGGTACGTAGATGCATCAAACCACTCGTTGTTAGATGAACTCATAGATGGATCTTGGTGAAACCGTAGAAATTTTTTTGTTTTCTGCAATGTTCCCTGACAGGCTCTTGCTCTACACCTATCACTATCACATGTGAAGATCACTTCAGATTGTCAAGCTGTAGTCAATAGCATCAAACAGGGAACCGCAGGAACCTTTGCGACCGCCATAAGGGAGGTTATAGCTACTACAAGCGAATGCTCCTTCATCTTTGAAGGTTGTGACACCAATTTAAGGTATATAAACCTGCTAGACATGCTTTTGGTTTGGAGTTTGGCTGCCACCTTTGGCTATTGAACCCTCTAGATCTTTCTTGTATTCACAAATACATTGTTGAATTATAAATAAAGCGTGTTTGGACTAAAAAAATCCTGGTTTTTTATTATTCATTTTTAATTCTTATTAGTTTTTTGTTTCCTTTTTCCTTTTTTTTCTTTTCCTTTTTTCTTTCTTCATAAGTTCAAATTTTCAAAAACTATTCAGATTTTGAAAAGTTGTTCATTTTCCCAAATATATTTTGTGTTTTTCAAAAAAAAATTGTAAATTTTAGAAATATGTGTTCTTAAATAATTGTTCGCAAGTTTAAAAATCTTGTTTAAAAATTTTGTGCATAAATTAAAAAAATGTGCGTGTTTTTTGAAAATTGCTTGGAAATTTTCAATTTTTTTTGTTTTCTTGAAAATGTTCAGTTTAAAAAAAATTTAGGTTTACCTTTTTTTACCAATTCAGAAAATGTTCAAAAAAAATTCAAAATAAGTTTGAATTTGATAAACTATTATCAAAATCCAAAAATTGCTCAGAAATTTCAGAAAGTATTCGTGTAAATTATTTGTGTTTTCAAAGTATATTTGGATTTTTGTATAATCCATCTCGTAAAAAATGTCCATGTCAAGAAATGTTTGCGTTTTTTAATGTTTGGAATTCACCACTGCAGGGAGTTCTTAAACATTGGCGCTGCCTATCTTCTTCTATCACTATCACTCACTAGTTCGAGTGGCTAGCATTACAGATTCATAGTTAGAGGTCGCGAGTTTGATTCTTTCGAAGTGCGTCGATTTTTCGTGCTCGCTGATAGGTGAAATAAGTGTCCAATAAGAGCTCCTGAATCTAGGATTGGAAATCAAGAGGTGCCTAGATATTGGTGCTCCTAAAGCGGGGAAAACCTATTTTAAGGAGATATTTGCGCTCTCGGATTACCAAATCAGCGGTTGCACGGACACATGACAATATGTAAAAAAATAGGAATTTCTGCGGTATCAGATGCGGAGATTGGGGTCCTTGGTTCGCTTTTGTCTCAATTGCTGGCAGGGAAGGGGCCCTTAAATTTCCGTCTCAGTGCCTCTTTTCTCCTACTATTCTAACAACGAGGCCTCCATTTTGAATTCGGATGTTGTGCTAAACTGTACCGCCCCGCCCCCAATACCCCTTACCTCCATTGTTGCCCGGTTCATGCCAACCCACCCCACCCCAATGAACGAGAGCGCCTGCCATGGACATTCCCTTGCTCCGCTTCGGCCATGGACACCCCCTTGCCCCGCATTGGCGAAAACCACCCCAGTAACATCACCTAAACCCTAGAAAATCGAACCCCAAGGCCGAATCAGACGCGAGAAAAACAGCGTGCGGGGGGGGGGGGGGGGGGGGGGGGAGGGGGGATCACCGCTGCATGTCACCGATGATGCGCGCCTGCCAACGGCCTGCCGCGTCAGCGTACCCACGCACGAATCACCGCACAAGCCGTCGTGAATGGAGGAGGGGAAATCGCGAGCAGTTGTATGCCAGAGCAACGGTCGTTTCGAAAAATGGTTTCGAACCAAGAGGGCGGAGTGGGGGCAGTTTCGCCTAAATTTATTGTCGGGCCAATGCTCGTCGAGGCCCCTCTCTCTGTCGCCAGGTGTGTCGGGAGATATCGAGCCGCATCCGATAGTGGCGTGTGTGCGCTTGGTTCGACTGAGAAATGCAGCTGCACTTTCTAGCATTTAGGTTTATTTTGTGGCGCTGTTTAGAGGAGGGCATACTACCGTCTGAATCATACATTTGTGCCTGAAACATTCATACATTTGTCAACTTTCTGTTCGCTGTAAAATTTGAATTTAGCTCGATCTCTTTCTAATGCAAAATAGACACCCCCCAAGATAAAAACAAATTTCAAGATAAAAAACTATTCCGAAGAATCTTAGTGCGCCATGGCAATGTCAAGAAAAACTGTGAATTGAAACATGTCGATGCCGCAATGGCAAGCTGGACGAATCGATTAGGACTGCCACCCATTGCTCGTCATGTAGCATCTCCTCCTCGAGCTCCCTGATGCGCACGCCCCTCCCATGCCTTCCCCCTCCTTCTCCACGTCTCCGCGGCGGCGGCCTCCAGCGCGGTCTCCAGCGCCCATTGTTCGCCATCACGTAGCACTAGCATCTCCCTCTCGAGCTCCCTGATGCGCGTGTCCGTCGCCACGGTCTGCTCCGTCTTCTCCCGCACTTCCGCCGCGGCAAGCTCGCCGGCCCTCGCAGCGGCCTCGACGGCAGCCTCGGCCTCCTCCGCGTGCCGCTGGGCCTCGTGCATCAGTGCCACGGCCACGTTGCGCCGCAGCACCGCCGATTCGAGGGCGCGCTGGAGGGACGCCACGCGCACGTTGACTGCCCAGAGTGCCTCGCCGTCGGAGACCGCCTCCTCGTTGGCATCCCACAACCGGCGACGGGGCGACTCCGTGCTGTTCGTCTCGTATCCCACGAACGACAGCAGTCTCCTCCAGCACGGACACGCCATTGTTTGCGCAGCCAGGTGCAATTATTCCGAGTTCGAAGGGTTCTTTCGATCCGATCGTGCCAAGGTAGTAGGAAGATAGTAGGAAAAGAGTTAGCGTCCTATTACGGCACGGACCACGTACAAAGAGTACGAATATGACGCGAACCAACGATCACGGCCTTCCAACCGGAGTCGGCCGTGCCTTCAATAAAGGGTGCGATCCCCGCGTCTCCACCTCACCACAACACCAACGCAAATCAGCGCTCCACAACATCCATCGAAGGTAATACACGAGAGACCACGCAGCAAGTCGATCAACGGGAGTTGAAGGCGATGGCGAGCGCGGCAACGTCGAAGAAGGCGGCGAACCGGCTGGTGGTGGAGGAGGCCACCACCAACGACGACAACTCCGTCTGCAACCTCCACCCGGCCACCATGGAGAAGCTCTCCATATTCCAGGGCGACATCGTGCTGCTCAAGGGCAAACGCCGCCACAACACGGTCTGCATGGCACTGGCCGACGACACCTGCGATGGGCACAAGCTCAGGATCAACAAGGTGGCCCGCTCCAACCTGCGCGTGCGCATCACCGATGTCGTGTCCGTGCACCTGTGTCACGACGCCAAGTTCGGCAAGCGCGTGCACATCCTCCCTCTGGACGACACCATCGAGGGCATCACGGGGAACCTCTTCGAGGCCTACCTCAAGCCTTACTTCGTGGATGCCTTCCGCCCGGTCCACAAGGGCGACCTCTTCCTCGTGCGTGGCGGCATGCGGAGCGTCGAGTTCAAGGTCATGGAGATCGACCCTGCGGTGGAATACTGCGTCGTGGCGCCCGACACGGAGATCTTCTGCGAGGGCGAGCCGGTCAAGCGGGAGGACGAGGAGAGGCTTGACGACGTCGGCTACGACGACGTCGGTGGCATGGGGAAACCGTTGACTCTGATCAGGGAGCTCGTCGAGCTGCCACTCAGGCATCCGCAGATCTTCAAGAGCATTGGCGTCAAGCCTCCCAAGGGCATCCTCCTGTACGGCCCTCCAGGGTCCGGCAAGACGTTGATCGCCCGTGCGGTGGCCAACGAGACCGGGGCCTTCTTCTTCCTTATCAACGGGCCAGAGATAATGTCGAAGATGGCCGGAGAGAGCGAGAGCAACCTGAGGAAGGCCTTCGAGGAGGCCGAGAAGAATGCGCCCTCCATCATCTTCATTGACGAGATCGACTCCATTGCTCCGAACAGGGAGAAGACTCACGGGGAGGTCGAGAGGCGCATCGTCTCCCAGCTGCTGACTCTGATGGATGGCATGAAGGCCCGCGCGCACGTCATCGTCATGGGTGCCACGAATCGTCCCAACAGCATCGACCCTGCCTTGAGGCGCTTCGGGAGGTTCGATCGCGAGATCGACATCGGCGTGCCAGACGAGGTCGGGCGTCTCGAAGTGCTCCGCATCCACACCAAAAACATGAAGCTGGATGAGGACGTCAACCTTGAGGTGGTTGCCAAGGATACGCACGGCTACGTCGGCGCCGACTTGGCCGCGCTCTGCACTGAGGCGGCGCTGCAGTGCATCAGGGAGAAGATGGACGTGATTGACTTGGAGGATGACACCATCAACGCCGAGATCTTGAACTCCATGGCCGTCACCAATGACCACCTTAAGACGGCTCTCGTCGGCACGAACCCGTCTGCGCTACGTGAGACCATCGTGGAGGTGCCGAACGTCAGCTGGACCGATATCGGCGGCCTCGACAGCGTCAAGAGGGAGCTGCAAGAGACCGTCCAGTACCCGGTCGAGCACCCGGAGAAATTCAAGAAGTTCGGCATGTTGCCATCCAAGGGCGTCCTGTTCTACGGGCCACCAGGATGCGGCAAGACCTTGCTGGCGAAGGCTATCGCCAACGAGTGCCAGGCCAACTTCATCAGCATCAAAGGGCCAGAGCTGCTCACCATGTGGTTCGGCGAGAGCGAGGCCAACGTGCGCGAGATCTTCGACAAGGCACGTCAGTCTGCGCCGTGCGTGCTGTTCTTCGACGAGCTCGACTCCATCGCTACCCAAAGGGGCGGCAGAGTGGGCGACGCCGGCGGCGCGGCGGACAGGATCCTGAACCAGCTGCTCACGGAGATGGACGGCATGAACGCCAAGAAGACGGTCTTCATCATCGGCGCCACCAATAGGCCTGACATTATTGACTCGGCATTACTCCGTCCTGGCCGCCTGGACCAACTCATCTACATCCCCTTGCCGGACGAGGCCTCGCGGCACCAAATCTTTAAGGCCTGTCTCAGGAAGTCTCCCGTGGCCAAGGACGTTGACCTCGGTGCTCTCGCAAGGTTCACCGCTGGCTTTAGCGGTGCCGACATCACGGAGATTTGCCAGAGGGCGTGCAAGTACGCCATCAGAGAAGACATTGAAAAGGACATGGAGCGGCAGAGGAAGGGGAAAGACACTATGGAGGTGGACGGCGGGCAGGAAGAGGACGAGGTGGCTGAGATAAAGGCGGCTCACTTCGAGTTGTCGATGAAGTATGCGAGGCAGAGCGTGAGCGACGCTGACATCAGGAAGTACCAGGCCTTTGCGCAGACGCTGCAACAGTCTAGGGGGTTCGGCACTGAGTTCCGCTTTCCGGCGCAGCCACAGGCGGCAGAAGCTGCCGTCGACACCTTTGCAGCAGCTGATGAGGATGAAGATGATCTGTACAAGTGATCCAGTAAACATTGTTAGAACATGAAGTACTAGAATATTATTGTAGACTCTGTTTTTGTTATGCTTTCTCTTCATCGAGTCGATCATTCACTTTATATTGTTGATTCCCTTCATGTATCTAATTTTCGTTCTTTAGAACTAAGAACTTACATCATATAA
Organism: Triticum monococcum; assembly: GCA_034509565.1. Classification (NCBI taxonomy): domain Eukaryota; kingdom Viridiplantae; phylum Streptophyta; class Magnoliopsida; order Poales; family Poaceae; genus Triticum; species Triticum monococcum. Next base: position 150,058,848 of record CM067843.1, on the reverse strand, counting down.
ATACAGTTCGTGAAATTAGAATCTCCCTCTTGTCGCAAAGAAAGCATAGCACAAGATTTTCCTGTTATTTTTAGGCAGTGAAGCTTAGCCTAAGCCGTTAACTGAACCATCCCTCTGCTCCTCTGCTCCTGCACAAGATTTGGAAGATCCTCTGTTATTTTCGATTGTCAGACACTTATAAATTCGAATATTTTACTTAATTGAATAGAGGCAGCGTAGAACAGATTAGTCAAGGAAAGAGTGGCCTTCTTAATTGGGAGTATCTAAGGTATCAGTCAGTTTGTTGTAATTTCAGTCAATGGTCAGTCTGTAAAAAGTCTGTTTTCCATCCGGTTTCAGGTCGAATTCTACCTTCCCGTCTTGGACCTTTAAGCAAATATTGGTACTCAGCCTGTCCCCTAACTGGCCCTTGCAAAAACTTATTACCGTCTAACAATCTGCTACTTAGATGGTGCTGAAGACAATCATCATATTCAGTTCACTTAACCTGCCCCCTAACTGCGCCAACCCCTAAGAGAGGAATGAAAGACTGAAGATGACTAAGAAGAAGTAAGAAGTAGACTCTAGCTCACTGACTGATAGCTTAACCAGGTCCAAAAAAAAATGAAGAAGAAAGGAAAGCTGGCTCCCAAATGAACTATCAAAGAGCTACGCTAGGCGTGTGGAAACACAAAAATGTTGAATGACTGAACTATGTGTCTTCCATAGAATAACTGAACCCCGAGGGACAAACTGTTGGATTATGGATGGGCTTAGGCCCATATAAAACACTAATCCCTGGTTAATCTTGAGGCCCATGTATGAGATGGCAGGTGGTGGGAAGTTTAGTCCCACCTTACTAGTTGAGGAGAGTTGAGGCCCTTTTATAAGGGCTGCTCTAGCACTTGCTATTGGGAGCTTGGGAAGAGGAGTGGTACATGCGCGCTCCTCCTCCTCCGCCACGCCACGCCACGAGCCGAGCCGAAGCTTATTTTTGCCGCTCAGGAATGAATTAATTAACGCTAACAGGTGGGCCACTGTCCAAGACGTTGGAAGCAGAGGCTAACAGGTGGGCCACTGTTCCTCACTCTGTGCTGCCTCCGGCGATCCCATCCCAACGACCGCGTGCACGGCAATAAGGTTTTTGGGGAGCGTCTCGACGCGACTGCTCCCGATCCGTCCCTAACTCCGTTCGCCTCCGCATCGACACCATGGACTGCTGGAGCTGCTCCGGCGCATGATGCGGGTTCGGCTGCGCCAGGGCCCGCGCGGGCAGTGGCGCCGCCGCCTGCCAGGTCTGCGCAGCCGCCGCCCAGAGTTGCACCCACGCCACCGCAGCGACCTTGGCCTAGGCAGATGGCTGGCGGGCGTGGGGGTTCTGTTCAAGGTGCGGGTGACCGTGGCTCGGGCAGTTTCGCGGGAGACGGACGCATCCCCCCTCGCGGTCAGTGGGGTGAAGACGGCTTCAATGCATACGGAGAAGGGCTTCATCGAGGTTCATCATCGACCGGAGGTGGGCGTGGCTATGCTGGGACTGATCACGGTACTAATGATAGAGGTTTTCAAGGGCCACCCGGTAACTTTGTGGAGGGTGCGGTTGGCCCCAATAACCGGCCCTTCCGAGGCCGTTTCCGTGGAGGTCGAGGCAGCTACCGCCGTCCTCCTCCGCCATGCTATGCGCCCGTTGCCACGGTTTCGACCACGAGCCTTGAGGAGGGGATCACCGATGGTACGATTCTGCCTCAAGTTGCGGTGGAGACTGTTCGGGCCTTCGTAGATGTGACGGTGTTGGAGGCCTCTCGGTCTGGTGATGCTGTGTCCGACAAAGGCACGGAGAAGTCTGAGGGTGACAAGCCGTCCAAGTGGGCGATTAAGAAGAAGAAGTTGACTTGTTTTCGGTGCGGTGAACCGGGTCACATTATGGCTGAATGCTCTGCTGAGTTATGTGATTTATGCCGGAAACCGAAGCATACGGCGGAGGAGTGTCCACTTCTTTTGGGGCCTAAGCCTACAGTTAACATTTATGGAGTCTATTGCGCTGGGTTGATGTTCTTCGAGTCACCAACTGTGGCACCGGTGGCTCCCATGATTGAAACTTCCTTCCCAGGCATGGTTAAGGTGGTTCATGGCCCTCTCACTGAAGCTCAGATTATTCAGCAGTTGCGGGAGTTGGCGCCGGGTAATTTTCAATGGTCTTTGTTGAAGTTATCAGATCAGACTTACAAAGTAGAGTTTCCGTTGAAGGAGGATCAGACGAGAATTCTGAAGTTTGGCATGTGCCAAGTTACTGGTACAAGTTTTGTGTTGCAGTTTGATGAGTGGAAAAAGAAGGAGCCTCACGGTACACCGCTGACTCAGATTTGGGTTCATTTTTCGGGGGCGCCGTCTGAACCCTTGGATAGCTTCCTGGTCACTTGGAGCGTGGGATCCATGCTCGGTAAGACGAAGCAGGTGGATATGCCCTTCACGTGTGCTCATGGTGTGGCACGTTTGCTGGTTAGTGTGGCTAACATTCAGTTCTTGCCGGATGTGGTAAGATGGACTCACGAGGGCATCACGTATATGTTGGATGTCGAGTACGAGGATCCTGATCTGTTCCAGGAGTTTGAGGAGATACATCATATGGACACTTCTGAGGGGGGAGATGCTTCTGGGAACCAGGATGGCAGTACACACGATAACGGGGACAAGGCTACAGGGCCTACAGATTCTACTAAGGCAGGAGAGACTGCTAAGGAGAAGTCGCCAGGTTCTGTTCCGACTACTATGCTGCAGCTTGGATCCTTAGGAGCTTTCTCAGCGCCTCCTTGTCTTTGGAGTGACCGAGTGGATTCGGATGATCCGCCGGAACATATTCCGCCAGTGATTGCCGGGTCGGATTCGTTGTTGGTGATGGATGGACTGGGAGGAGCCGGTGGGCACGAGGTCTCCGTTACTCCCCCTTCATCGCCTTTGCTTAGGCTGGAGGTGACGGACATTCTGGACGGTTTGGCGGACGGTGGCGGGCAGGTGGCCCGGCCTTCGTACGCCGCTTCTTCACCTACTTCGGGGGGCCCAAGGGTGGCTCAGCGATGTTGGGCACCCCGGAGGCTGGGGAGGACCTAGGAGGGGCAAGCGGGCAGGGGGCATGCGCATCCCTCTCTTCTTCCCTGGTGTCGCGTCCTCCGATGCCCTCTCCGGAGCCATCTCCGGTGATGTCTGCCCTGGCGGAAGGGTCGGCTGGTGTGTGTGTGGGGGGGGCAGGAGCCTCCCATTGCTTCGCCGCGACGCCTTACTCTGGTGGCATCGCCTGTCTCAGGTACTCTCACGGGCCCTGTTGCCGCGCCACTGGTTGATTCTCAGGTGCATCCGGGACCTGGACTCAGGCCAAGGTCGGGCGAGGCCTTGAGGATTCTTGGTGATCTATCGGCTGATCCAGTTCAGTTGAGCTCCGTTGGGGGTCAGGCAGGCGGCCTTACTCCTAACAGGGCGACGAGGGAGGAGATCATAGCTTTTGGCGGGATCCCGGATCTTGTTTCTGAGGGGCGGCAGATCAGCAGCCGTCTCCAGGAGCAACCGGATGTGGACGACATGCAGCTGAGGTGCGCTATGCGGGCGGCCAAGCTTCGTGACATTGAGGTCACTACTGGTATGTCTATCAATTTGTCTAATTCAATTTTGCACTTTTCCAATGATGAGATGGTTCATAATGCAAATCAATTAGGGGTCTCACTAGGCAGTAATGGTTCTGAAATAAATAAATCCGTTAATGATATTCTAGATCTCGAAGCGGAGCGCGCTTTGGAATTGATTCGTAACATAGCAGCTATTAAACCCATGGCTGATTCCGACATAGATGCGTTGGGAGTTAGGGCTCTTGATAGTTTTTGTGCGGATCTGGCCCCTGGGGTAGATGAGGCGGAGGGACTCGAGTCCCCTTTGGCTTCGAGCCATGTAGATGTTCCAGAGGCTACATCCTCAGAGACTGGTCGTGAGGACCGGCAGGAGGATCCGTATAAGCCTAAGCGGAAGTGGAAATGGAAGGTTTATCCAGCTTCGGCTGTGCGTAGGAGTGCTAGGATCCGTACCTCTAAAAAATTTCATGATGAAATATGAGAGGAATTTTTTGGAATAGCAGAGGTCTTAAAGACTTGGCTAAAAGAAGGTTTCTAGCGGAAGCATCTATTGATTACCAGCTGGATTTTATTGCCCTGTCCGAGACTGGAAGGGGTAATTTTACCCCCCCCCCCCCCCAATTCCTTAGTACTTTATCCGGGGGTGTTGACTTTGACTGGCACTGCCTACCTCCAAGAGGAAGGTCCGGAGGGGTCCTACTCGGGGTTAGGTGTGATTCGTTGGAAGTGCGGAGTGTGGTCATGGGAGATTTTGTGGTAAAATTTCGGGTCAGATCTAAGGCCGATTCTGGCTGATCTGGTTCGTATTTGTGGTAGCGAGCAACTCCCAATCCTAGTTGGGGGTGATTTTAACATTATTCGAAGAAGGGAGGAGAAGAATAATGATAATTTTGACGGCAGGTGGTCGTTTATATTCAATACCATAATCGAAAGCATGGATCTTAGAGAGACAGAGCTATGTGGTAGGAAATTCACTTGGGCTAATTCGCTACCTAACCTGACTTTTGAGAAGTTGGATCGTGTCCTCACTAGTGTCGAATGGGAACAGAAGTTCCCTCTCGTAACTGTCCAGGCGTTATCGCGCGGAATTTCGGATCACACTTCGTTGCTAGTTGACTCTGGCGATCCATCTCATGTGGGGAATAAGAACACTTTTTCTTTTGAGCTCTCGTGGTTTGATAGAGAAGGGTTCTTTGAGCTGATCGCTAGAGAATGTGCTAAAGACGTAGGAGGAAGGTCTCCTATCGAGAGATGGCAGAACAAGATTAGGCATCTGCGAAGATTCCTTCGTGGATGGGCTAAACATACCCATGGGATTTATAAGGCTGAGAAGGAAAGGCTCCTTTTACTTATTCAGTCCCTAGACTTAAAAGCCGAATCCACTATTTTAGATACCAGAGAGCTGGAAGCTAAGATAGAGGTGGAATTGAGACTGAAACATCTCTTCGGGAGGAGGAATTGAAGTGGGCTTTGCGAGCTAAGGTTCGCAAAATCGTCCAAGGGGATGATAACACTCAATTCTTTCACTTGATTGCAAATGGCAAGCACCACAAGAAGCGGATATTTCAGCTTGAGCAGGAAGAGGGGACGATTTTGGGTCAAGATAATCTGAAAGTCTATATCACCAATTACTATAAGCAGTTGTTTGGGCCGCCGGAAGATAACTTTGTGTCCTTAGACGAGTCCAGGGTTGAGGATGTGCCTCAACTTGCGTCGGACGAGAATGAGGTCTTAACTGCCCCATTTACGGAGAAAGAAGTCTTTGAGGCTATTTCGCAAATGACGAACAATAAGGCTCCCGGGCCGGATGGATTCCCGACGGAGTTTTATAAAAAATGTTGGCATATCATCAAAGGGGATTTACTTCCTTTGTTCCATGATCTCTTCTCTGGACAGCTTCAGTTGTTTCAACTTAATTTTGGAACGATTACTTTGCTTCCCAAGAAGACAGATGTAATGCCCTCGATGCGGCTATATCTCCCATGTATCGAAGCACGACTTAGAGGCATAACCGCATTGAAAGCAATGTCGCAAGTGAGGTAATCTTCACACAACCCATGTAATACATAAGGGAAAGAGATACATAGTTGTTTTACAATCGCCACTTCACACAATTACATGAATAAAGCATTACATCATCCAGATACACTCAGGGTCCGACTACGGAACCACAATAAAAGAAGACTACCCCAAATGCTACACAGATCCCCGATCGACCCCAACTAGGCTCCACTACTGATCGACTAGGACGGAACAACACAAAGGACAAGATCTTCATCGAGCTCCTCCTTGAGCTTGGTTGCGTCACCTGCTCGGTAACATCGGCACCTGCAAACTGTTTTTGGAAGTATCTGTGAGTCACGGGGGCTCAACAATCTCACACCCTTGCGATCAAGACTATTTAAGTTTATGGGTAAGGTAAAAGGTATGAGGTGGAGCTGCAGCAAGCGACTAGCATATATGGTGGCTAACATGCGCAAATGAGAGCGAGAAGAGAAGGCAAAGCACGGTCGAACAACTATGATCAATAAGTGATCCTAGAACAACTTACGTCAAGCATAACTCCAACACCGTGTTCACTTCCAGGACTCCGCCGAGAAGAGACCATCACGGTTACACACGCGGTTGATGTATTTTAATTAAGGTCAACTTCAGGTTTTCTACAACCAGACATTAACAAATTCCCATCCGCCCATAACCGCGGGCATGGCTTTCGAAAGTTCAAATCCCTGCAGGGGTGTCCCAACTTAGCCCATCACAAGCTCTCACGGTCAACGAAGGATATTCCTTCTAGCGGGAAGACCCGATCAGGCTCGGAATCCCGGTTACAAGACATTTCGACAATGCTAAAACAAGACCAACAACATCGCCCGAATGTGCCGACAAATCCCGATAGGAGCTGCACATATCTCGTTCTCAGGACACACTTAGATGAGACATCCTACGAGTAAAACCAACCCTCAAGTTGCCCCGAGGTGGCCCCGCAGTCTACTCGGTCGGACCAGCACTCAGAGGAGCACTGGCCCAGGGGGGTTAAATAAAGATGACCCTTGAGTCTGCAGAACCCAAGGGAAAGAAAAAGGCTAGGTGGCGAATGGTAAAACCAATGTTGGGCATTGCTGGAGGAGTTTTATTCAAGGTGAACTGTCAAGGGGTTCCCATTATAACCCAACCGCGTAAGAAACGCAAAATCCGGGAACATAACATCGATATGACAGAAACTAGGGCAACAAGAGTGGAACAAAACACCAGACATAAGGCCGAGCCTTCCACCCTTTACCAAGTATATAGATGCATTAATTAAATAAGAGATATTGTGATATCCCAACAACATATCCATGTTCCAACATGGAACAAGCTCCAACCTTCACCTGCAACTAACAATGCTATAAGAGGGGCTGAGCAAAGCGGTAACATAGCCAAACAACGGTTTGCTAGGACAAGGTGGGTTAGAGGCTTGGTTCAACAACATGGGAGGCATGATAAAAAAGTGGTAGGTATCGCAGCATAGGCATAGCAAAAGAGCAAGCAACTAGCGAGTAAAGATAGAAGTGATTTCGAGGGTATGGTCATCTTGCTTGAAATCCCGCAAGAAAGAAGAACGAGTCCATGAAGAAGACAAACAGACGTAGTCGAACGGATCCTCACAACTCCGGAACGAAACCGAAGCTAACGCGAGAAGCAACCCGGAAAGAAGCAAACAACATAATAAACAACCAACACATAATCATGGCATGATGCACAACCAAGTATGATGCATGTCCGGGTTAAATATGCATGGCATGGCAAGGGGCTCAAACAAAACTACAAGTTAAGTGGAGCTCAATATGCAACGAGTTGCATATTGACGGAACACCACATCAATTATTTAGTTCTCTCTCCGTTAGGTACTCAACAATATTAAATGTTGGTTAACATGGCAAGAGGTGTAGCATAACAAACTATACCATCTAAACAATTTAATGGGGCCGGATATAATAAACAACAAAACCGATAAATCCCCATATGCAATTATCAATTTGGTGCAACAACAATTTTAACCAATCTTGAAGTTGTTATCATGATGCGGATGACATGTGCAAGTTTATGCAATTTTTATTAAAAGTTGACAAGAGCATTATGAAACATTTGTCCGTGGTGGAAAGGAAAAAGGGTGCCACGACAACGATAACGAAAACGATGCCACGGCAACGTTCCGGTAACTCAATTGAGATACCGATGCAAAGGAGAAGTGTGCGGATGCGTGCAAAAGATGGTGGGGCGCTTCCGGATTCCGGGTGTCCCACGAGTTGGCGACAAGGAAACGAGTGACAATTTAGACAAGGCGCAAACACGAGCATCTCAAACATCGCAAGCATTCATCCACGACGGTCGTCTCGATGTTATATCTCTGAAGCTTGCATTATTGGAGCGGTTCGAGTCGGCGTAGAGGAAGTAGTGGAAGTAGACGTTCTCGGACGTCGAGGGAAGTAGTGGTTCACGCGACGGTAGTCGAAGTAGTCGTTCTCGCACGCTCTAGGGTCGACGGTAGAGGTTCTCGCGATATCGGCGACGGCAGTGGTACATGTTTATCATTGCACGAGTTTCCGTAGACGTTCATATCATCGGTGTCGAGGTACTTGGGGTCTTCGGACTTTCTGGTCCCGTTCTTGCGACGGTAGTCATTCACGTTCGTTTCAGAGAGGTACTTGATGACTCCAAACCCTTCGCGGTCCATGGTAGTTGAACTTGATGCTTGCGGTGCACATGTCTTCGTCAACGGTAGTGGTACAAGATCGTCGTGGGAAGTGGTCGTACTCGCGAACTTGTCGGATCCATGACGACGGTAGTGGAACTTCAAGGATCCGTGGTCTCTAGGCGTAATGGTACTTGGCGAATCCCGCAACATTATTGACGATCCAAAATGGCACAAGTGAGATGCACATCCACGGAGTCTTCCGGCTTGGGCTCTTGGTACACGACTTGACGAACCCAGGGAGACGATGGAAAAAGCCAACATCGTAACATCAATAGCCAACGAGGCCACGGACAAGACTTGGGGCTCCCCGAACCCATGGAAACGGCCGGCACCAGGAGGCTGCTAGTGGAGGCAGAGTCATGCCGAGGTCGAAGGTGGCCGGGCGAGCTCGACGGAGGTCATCCGCTGTCGGACGAAGCAGGAGCAGTAAGGCACAGCGGCACTCGAAGCTGCAGGCCAGCACGATGGCCTCCATGGCCGGCGGCCATGCAGGTCGCGCGAGGCAAGGCGGGCGTGCAAAAGGGCGGTCGCACGGTCGTAGGCCGGCGGCGAAACAACCACAGGGGAGGAGAGGCCGGCGTAGTCGCGCGCGCAGGGCGGCGCAGTCCAACAAGACACAGCGGGGCGGCGGCCAAGCGACAAGGAGGAGGCGAACGGGCGAGGGGAAGGTAGAGATGGTGCAGGGTAGGTCGGGTCACCGGCGCGGGCGCCATGGTCGCCTGCAGAGGCCGCGACAGGGGTTCGAGCGAGGCCTGGGCGGCGCTAGCGAGAAACTGGACGAGGGGAGAGAGGAAGATGGGGACGAGAGGGATGGAGAAGAAAGGAGATCGAGGGAGAGAAAGGATGGGGATCGAGCTGCGTGCGCCCCTCTCCTGAGCGATGTGCGTGTGTGGCGCTGTGGAAGGGAACGAGGAGGAGGGAGACAGGTGTGGCGGCGGCCTCAGGAACGAGAGGGAGAGATGGGATCGAGCAGTGTGGCTAGGTTAAGGAGGGACTTGGTGGGCTGTGGGAACAGGAGACAGTTGGGCCATGAGCCTGGGAGGCCGGCGCTGCTAGGAGGCCCAAATGGCCAGAGGCGGCTGGGCTCCCTTCTCCCTCCCTCTTCTCTTAAAAAAACTTATTTTCTTTAACAGAAAAGAAGTTAGAGAGAGAGAGGAAAAGAAAGAGAGGGTTACGGACGGATTTTGCGCATGGGGATAATATTCCTGGACTCGCAAAAATGTGTATGATCCAAGAAAAATGGAGAGGCCATTTTACAAAGTTTAAATTCGAACTCATTTGATTTAAATTCAAATGGTTCGAATAGGAAGTGAGGGTTAGGAAGGTCCAAAAATGTTCGGATTTTTGGTGGAGCTTCGAAAAATGACGAAAGAATTTATGGGCAAAGTTTGGAGACCAAGAATTGAGATAACAAAGGCATGGGATATTTGCAAGTGTGTTTATGGGTGAATCCAAAATTATTGGAATATTTAATATAGCTCCATAAATATTAGGAGGATAATGTTATAAAGAGAAGTCACTCTTCCCTCGGTTTAAATGGATCAAAGATCCATACGGTTTATTTAGTTGAGTTAAGAAAAGAAATGACATGATGGCATGATGACATGATGCAATGCAAACGATGCAAAGATGAATGCAACAGTCGAAACAAAACACACAACGAAACCCGGAAACCCTGGAAGGCATTTGCAACTCCGGTCTTGGGGCGTCACAACAGAGGCCATTCGTATTGAGCAGTTCAGGCTGATCTGTCTTCTTAATGTAAGTTTCAAAATATTCACCAAGGTCGGGACTAATAGACTTACGCAAATTGCGCATTCTGTCGTGCAGCCGTCCCAAACTGCTTTTATGCCAGACAGAAACATCCTGGAAGGGGTTGTAGTTATGCATGAAACACTTCATGAAATCCACTCAAAAAAACTAGATGGCGTAGTTTTCAAAGTGGACTTTGAGAGGGCATACGATAAGGTCAAATGGCCCTTCCTTCAATAGGCTTTGCGGATGAAAGGCTTTGATCAGGCCTGGAGACACCAGGTACACTACAAGAAATATGTCAACTTATGACCTTGACTATTGGTCACTAAAAGGTCATTGTTTTTCATTTGCGACCTTTTTGTGATAAAAAATAGAAGGTCAAAAGCTGGCGATCGTAAACTGAAATTAACGACCTTCTCTGTGAGAAGGTCGTAGACGTTTACGACCAAAATATGCCTATTGTTTTGTTTTGGTCACTAGCAGCCTCCCCAGGACACGTAGGCATCCGACGTGCCAATCTGATGTGGTACAAGAATCAGCCCGGTCCAATTCGATTTTCTACATGGGCCTAGCCCAACAATTCGGCCTTTTTAATGTTATTTTCTTGTGCTTTTATTAGCTACATGGGTCTGACCCAATAATTCGGCCCATGTATTATTTTTTGGGCAAGCCCTTTTAATATATGTATTTTATGTTAATTTCGGTTAGCTACATGGGCCTGGCCTACAATTTGGCCTTTTTATTTTCTAGTGCACAACATTTTGCAGTCAATTTATTTTTTATTTCCAGATTTTTTTTCCCAGCTCCAGTTTACAGATGGATCCCAAATGTCAGATTTTTCACAGCTTATTAAAAGCAATATATATGTATATATCAAACAGACAGAAGAGAGAAAGCATATGAAAATCTTCAAATAATAGCTAAAATAAGTTTATTACAGAACAGAACACGCGAAACTACATACACTCATTCACATCACAATAACCAGTTTCCATACACTCATTCACATCACATCAACCAGTTTAACCATCGAATCTTGCATACCCAGGAACTTCAAACTTCACCCAGATCCACACAATCATAAATATTGGGATCTACAAATAGACCGCTCTGCCAGTACAAAAGCTAGCTACTCTTGGATACCACAGAACATGCTCTTCAACATGGGTAGAAGTCCTCAACAGAGTTCTACCAACGGAGTTCCATTCACCTACAAGAACAGAATGGAATATCAAGTACTTGCATTCTTCAAGAAGATTACAACCAACATATATATATGTAGAAGGACATCAGGAAAGCTGATGGAGCAAAATCAAACAACAGATAAATCAAGCAAACAAACCATTTGGAAAAAAAGATACTACTAGGCTTGAACATGAGCATAGAAAAGAAAAGATGATTTCATGAAATTAAAACTGCCAATGAAAGCTGAATAATAGTGCAGCTGATTAGCTCCTAGTATGGAGGAATATCACAAAATTAAACAAGATGGTCGTGCAAGTTTCTATACAAGTATTCGTGATTACAGTTTGTTATCGTCGTCTAAATTCTCCAACATGCATAAAATTAATTAATATATCTGAATGTGCTACCAATGAAGCAAATTCTAAAAGATACACGGACATGGCTTAATTAGCCAACCATGTCATTCTATAAACACACAACAAACTCAACGATAACATGTATAGTTATTACCATATAACATGGGAAACATACCTACTGTCCACATATTTCATAATGTAAATAGCTAAATGCTGCAGGAAATAGATTGTTGAGCATTTCCGCCCTTCTTTCAAGCCAGCACCAGCATAACACTCTCACTATAACAAGATCCACACAGACCACCATCTGCAGAAACCGCACACACAAAACAACCAGGGTTGAAGAGAGTGAGATTACCTTGTCACCGTAGATCTTAGAAGACACCTCATGCGCGAGGAAGTCCTTGTCGTCCACCGCCAAGCAGCAGGATGCTGGTGGAGCATCCCTCACTGAGCCTACAGGAAGTTTTGTATATAGTTAAAAAACCTGGAAACGTACAGGATGGACTACCATAACATAGCATTGACGGAAAAAACTAAAGAGCATGTAACTGAACCTCCTACAGCTCTAGCCTCTAGCATGCACTCGAGATTCAGTTCCCACGAATCCAGAAGAGCAATCACATACATGGCAAAGAAGCTTTACAAGAAAAAAAAACTACTGCTGTAGATTGCAATGAAATCAAAGTACTACAGCAGACTAAGAAGGAACAAAAAAACATTACCAGGACGAAGGGATGCTCTTGAAACCTCCATGCTTGACCTTTCATATCAGTACAGTAGGCACTGCAAGTGAACGACAAAGAAGAAAGTGATATGCATAAATGACTCATCCATCTGTGTTCATATTTTAATTTCATTAGCATGGTACACCCATAAAGAACAACAGTTTGCTACCTACTAGCAAAGTATAAGACCTGAATCATATAGTATAAATGAATCAAGAAAACAAGAACTGACAACGAGAACTGCATACTAGTGCACCAAATGATCAACATCAAGCATAGTATATTCACATAAGTTTGCTAGTGTCACAGAATTAAGCAGTGCAGGTAAACATCATCATCGGTGTATAATTGCCAATATAAACAAGCCATGTAGAAAAGCCAAGTTACAGAAACTGCATCACAAATATGATTTGCCTTTGGTGTTTTCCATACAACAACAGCAGTAGTTGATCATGGAATCTAACAGAGTTTAGCTTATGTAGGGCAGATATAACTGACACAAAAATCATATAGTTCAGATCAGGAATAAACCAAACAAGCAAACATCCAATACAGCTAAACTAAGCACAGAACCGCAACATGAAGAGTAAACCAATCACTGTATAGGAGGCTTGGACTGCATACATGGTCGTCCTTGAGGTAGAGGACCATCTTGGTACCCCTGCCGAGCTGCTCCCCAGACGTATCACAAGTGACGGTGAAAGAACGACCAGCCTGGGACTCCCACACGTACTGCTCATCGTTGTTGTGCTTCGTGCTGACAACGACCCTCTCGGCAAGGGAGATGGGGTAGAAGCCAACACCGAACTGCTCCTTCTCGGTGGTCTTCTCAGTCCACAGGGAGATGGGGTGCTCCTCAAGGTATTCCATCTGAAAGCAAATTATATCAAATCAGACAACGAGCATAAAGAATGTGCAAACCAATACTGTAAAGAAAAAAGTTTTGAAGAATAGCCAAACATACAGCAATACTATATCAGAAATAAACTACGAGAATACATCAGAAATAAACTACGAGAACACATAGAAATTCCATTAAGATGCATAATTCCAGAACAACAATTTTTAACAGTTCCATACTGCAGTATTATAATTAAAATAGATATAATGTTTAATTGTAAGAGGCCAGAACCATATAAATTACTAAATACAAGGAAAGCATACATTATCAATTAATAGAGAGGGTCAATCAATAAGGATGAGTTAACCCATGCATTCCTCATGTATGCATGCATTAGAATATAGTTAACAAAAAGCACATCATCAATTTAATTATTTCACCATCAAATCTGAAGTAATACTACCAATCATAGTTAAAATGGCTAGGACGAAACTCATATCTATAAGCAGGTTCCATACTACAACCAACACAGATCTGAAATGAGCTGTGTTCAGGTATGATAAAATTATTGGTACCAAATTAATACATGACTATTACCAGTTCTAACAGCAAGCTGGTTGAGCAGTGAGGCATTCCAGATACCATTGCATAAAACTTATAACATTACAATCAAACTTCTACATAAAAGAAGATAAACAGGCCGTCGGATAAGTTGCACCAAGATAGGTGTACTTAATAGTTAGACCATCTATGTTCTGACTATGAATCCGTTGCAAGCATGCGGGCATGCCTACCAAAAGTCAAGACATTATTATGAATCTGATTGCCATTTATTTCAAAAGGCCATGGCAACGCACGGGCATGTGTTCTACTAGTATCAATAGTGGATATCATTGCAGGAAGAAAACACAACACTTGCATGTTCAAACTTCATACCATAAGCAAAAACTCCTTGTGCCATTAGTTTAAGCCTGCAGCCACAGGGGAACAAAGTGGAGACAAACTAAAAACAACAGAGGCGCCAGATGCCTCAACTCCAAACACAAGGTTTTTATTCTCAGCAGAGAACAAAAGCAACACACATACATGCACGTGAGAGGCATCATTCCCAGTTTTTGAAGTACAGATCAAACATTTACTATTACGCACTTCATCCAGACATCTACGGCTCATCATGGATAATCCTGGGTGGTTCATCAACTAATCATCATGACAAAGATTAACTGACATAGTGGCATTGACTAAACTCGGCCTTAGTACAAGTGGAACTATGACTACAAGAATAGCACCACCATGACCAGTGGGCTGCTCTGCTTCTGCTAGCAACTACAAGAATGGTAGCACGTCAAGCATCAGCGACCGTACGTGTTTCAGAGAAGGGAAATCCCCAAACCCAGCGCCTCCGGAGCAAACCAGATCGGATACGAAGTGCTGGGTCAGAAGATGGGCGGTGGCACAGATGAAAAGGGAAGCGAGAGGGGAAGGGGAAGGGGACCTGGAAGGGCTCCATGGAGTCGGAGCAGCCGAGCCGCCGCCGGCTCCCTCCTCGCGCGGAGCGGAAGAGCGGCGTCAAATCCCACCCACCGCATGGCTGTGTCGTCGCCCGAGAAGAAATGCACGGGGGCACCTCCCGCGGCGCACGATTGTGGGGAAGGAGAAAACCTCCAGCACCTCCGTCGCGACCAAGCTCAAATCCCGTGACGATGAGGTGGAGGGGGCGCGTATGCGCTATGGCTATCGCGGATCTCGGAGAGCCGTCTGATCGGCTCCATCTTGGGCCTATGTAGGGAAAGAAGGCGAGGGGGAGGGTGGATGTCGCCGGCGGAGGGTGAGGGAATTGGAGGGGACGACGGTGGAGGGCGAGAGGGCAACGACGGCGGAGGGTGAGGGAATTAGTGCGTGCAACAGCGGCGCCGTCGTGCTCCGGGCGCGGTCGTAGGAGGGGCCGCGGAGCCAGCATAGAGGGTACGGTGCCGGCCGTGGAGACGAGGCTGCGGTGCTGGCCATTAAGCGCGGAGAGAAGGAGGAGGGCGGCGCGACCAAGCGCAAGGATGGATCTGGGGAGTCGAGGAGAGGGGGAGAGGGTGGGTGAGCGGTGGGTGGGTGAGTGGGGGTGGCGGCGGGTGGGGATCTGGGGAATCGAGGGGAGGGTGGGTGGGTGGGTTAGGGTTTTTGATTCTCAGTAGAAGCTCCACCGTTGGATAGGTGCACGATGGATGGCTCAGATTGCGTCCAATTTGGTGATCCGTGTGAAGGCGGTTCCTCCCGTCTTATTGGCCGGTTGTCTCGCACTTGAATCTCAAAATTTTAGACCCAAAACTCTGCTTTTGTTAAACATAATAATGCCATAGTTTGTCAAAATGATCTCGTTTTTTGCATAAGTGTGCATCTTGGAATGGCAAACAACGGCATAGTTCGACAGCTTTCATTTTCTTTGCACAGAAAAGTTATTTTCCATTTTCCTAGTGCATAAAAAGGTTTTTTTGTGAAGAAGCTATCAAATATTTGTTCTAAAATAGCACAACTCCATTTTTCCAAAATATTATACCACATTTTATGTAAAATTGACCAAATAGTTACATGTCAAAAGTTTTTGATCCACCTCTTATGAAAAAAACAAAATTCACCCATTGAGTAGGAAGCGGGGCAAATTTGAGCAACACCTACCTCATAGTTTGTTCAAATGATCTCATATTATGCACAAGGGTGCATCTTGGAATTCCAAACAATGTTGCCTAAGGGAGTTTTCATTTTCTTTGCACGAAAATTTCATTTTCCATTTTTTGAGTGCCCGAAATGAGTTTTTTTGTGAAGGACCTACCATATATTTGTTGCAAAATTGGACCAAATCAATTTTGTAAAATACTAGGCTGTATTTAATGCACAATTGACCAAATAGTTGGGTGTAAAAAGTTTTTATCCACCTCTTGTGAAGAAGACAAATTTCCGCCGATTCAGCTGGAAGCGGGTCAAATTTGAACCGTAGCTACCTCGTAGTTTGCTCTTTATTTTTTTCCAAAAATCATTTCTAGGTACATAAGTATCTATTTAATCAGAGAAACATCAAAAGGTCTCCAAGATTCAACAACTAGCTAGGAACGGTCAAGCCCGCCATTTTGACAGCATTTTGAAACGGGCATAAAAAATTCAAAAAAAATCAAAAAATGGGAAACATCCGCATTGTGTCATTATATGTGACTAAGTTTCCAGAAAAAATAATAAACTTGTAATACGGTAATTATTTTAAAAAAGTGTTTTTAGAAATGAGCTATCATGTGGTAAGATTCATGGCTTTCAATCCAAATGATCAATCTTATGGCCACATTCATGGCATAGTTTGTTCAAATAATCTCATATTGTGCACATGGGGGCATCTTGGAATTCCAAACAATGTTGCCTAAGGGAGTTTTCCTTTTCTTTGCACGGAAAATTCATTTTCCATTTTCTGAGTGCCCGAAATGAGTTTTTTTGTGAAGGCCCTACCATATATTTGTTGCAAAATTGGACCAAATCAATTTTATAAAATACTAGGCCATATTTAATTCACAATTGACAAAATGGTTGGGTATCAAAAGTTTTGATCCACCTTTGGTGAAAAAGACAAATTCCCGCCGATTCAGCAGGAAGCGGGTCAAATTTGAACTGTAGCTGCCTTATTGTTTGCTCTTTATTTTTCCAAAAATCATTTCTAGTTACATAAATATCTATTTAATCATAAATACATGGTTTGCTGGCGATACGTCGAGGTTTGGATGGTGTCCCAGGGCCCCAACTCCAAAGCGCGTGAACTCGCCTGCCTGGTGCGTGGTCACCGCGTGACCTTGGCGTTGACATGCGTTCTGAGAGACCTAGGCATGTCTAGAGGGTTGGGCACTCCCTGAGTAGGTGCTAGGATGAAAATTACAACAGAATAATCTCATGAGGAGACCGACGTATGCTCAAAGATGAATTAGCAGCCAAGTGTTTGATTGGCAATACGAGAAATGCACATGGCCAATGGGTGTGAGTTTTGGCTGAGGATGATCATATACTAATAAGAATGTCTTTGCAAATTTTCAGATCAAAAGGAGGATCCTAGGTGGTACTTGCTTTGCAAAGTACCACATTGGACAGAAATATGAATGTTGAAGCTGGGCTCAAAATAATGAATGGATTGAGCTGAAATTTGGTGGAGGATGGTTATTTGGGCATTGGAAAGCACCGTATCAAATTGATACCATTTGGACATGTCAAACTTGTACTTCCTTCACAATGCTCTTCTATGGACAGAAACTTGGGAAAACTAGTGAGAGAAATTGGATGAATGAAATGAGCTCAAATTTGGTGTAGGTAAGTTACATATGTATGGTTATGCCTTGGTAGATTTTCAGATCATTTGGGTAAGCCTAGCTAGTACTTACTTCACAAAGCTTCTCTCGAGGTAGAAATTTTGGAAATTTCTTGAGAAAGATTTACTAGGAAAATGGAGCTGAATATTTGTTGGGGATCGTAGCAGAAATTTAAAATTTTCTACGCATCACCAAGATCAATCTATGGAGTAATCTAGCAACAAGGGGAAGGAGAGTGCATCTACATACCCTTGTAGATCGCTAAGCGGAAGCGTTCAAGTGAACGGGGTTGATGGAGTCGTACTCGTCGTGATCCAAATCACCGATGATCCTAGCGCCGAACGGACGGCACCTCCGCGTCCAACACACGTACAGAACGGAGACATCTCCCACGCCTTGATCCAGCAAGGAGGAGGAAGAGGTTGAGGAAGAGAGTCCAACAGCAGCACGACGGCGTGGTGGTGATGGAGTGGCAGTTCTCCGGCAGGGCTTCGCCAAGCTCACGCGGAGGAGGAGATGTATTGGAGGGGAGGGGCTGCGCCAGGTTCAAGGGTGTGGCCGCCCTACCACCCCTCCACTATTTATAGGTGGGGATAGAGGGGGCCGGCCCCCCTAGATCCCATCTAGGGTTGGGGCGGCGGCCAAGGGGGGGAGGAATGCCTCCCAAGCCAAGTGGAGGCCTTCCCCCTTAGGGTTTCCCCTCTCCCATGCGCATGGGCCTTGGGGGGCTAGTGCCCTTGGCCCGTTAAGGTTAGGGCACCCCCCTATAGCCCATGCTGCTATATTGGACGTGGTGGAACATTTTCCGGACCTCCGGACCCCTCCAAAATCCTCCGGAACCTTCCGGAAGCTTCCCGGTACAATACCGGAAAAAACCGAACTTTTCCCGGAACTCGAACAACAACTTTACATATATAAATCTTTACCTCCGGACCATTCTGGAACTCCTTGTGACGTCCGAGATCTCATCTGGGATTCCGAACAACATTCGGTAATCACATACAAATCTTCCTAATAACCCTAGCGTCACCAAACCTTAAGTGTGTAGACCCTACGGGTTCGGGAACCATGCAGACATGACCGAGACAACTCTCCGGCCAATAACCAACAGCGGGATCTGGATACCCATGTTGGCTCCCACATGTTCCACGATGATCTCATCGGATGAACCACGATGTCGAGTATTCAATCAATCCCGTATTCAATTCCCTTTGTCCAGCGGTATTGTACTTGCCCGAGATTCGATCGTCGGTATCCCGATACCTTGTTCAATCTCGTTACCAGCAAGTCTCTTTACTCGTTCCGTAACACATCATCCGTGATCAACTCCTTGGTCACATTGTGCACATTATGATGATGTCCTACCGAGTGGGGCCAGAGATACCTCTCCGTTTACACGGAGTGACAAATCCCAGTCTCGATTCGTGCCAATCCAACAAACACTTTCGGAGATACCTGTAGTGTGCCTTTATAGCCACCCAGTTATGTTGTGACGTTTGGCACACCCAAAGCACTCCTATGGTATCCGGGAGTTGCACAATCTCATGGTCTAAGGAAATGATACTTGACATTAGAAAAGCTTTAGCAAACGAACTACACGATCTTGTGCTAGGCTTAGGATTGGGTCTTATCCATCACATCATTCTCCTAATGATGTGATCCCGTTATCAACGACATCGAATGCCCATGGTCAGGAAACCGTAACCATCTATTGATCAATGAGCTAGTCAACTAGAGGCTTACTAGGGACATGGTGTTGTCTATGTATCCACACATGTATCTGAGTTTCCTATCAATACAATTCTAGCATGGATAATAAACGATTATCATGAACAATGAAATATAATAATAATAACTAATTTATTATTGGCTCTAGGGCATATTTCCAACAGTCTCCCACTTGCACTAGAGTCAATAATCTAGTTCACATCGCCATGTGATTAACACTCACAGGTCACATCGCCATGTGACCAACATCCAAATAGTTTACTAGACTGAATAATCTAGTTCACATCACTATGTGATTAACACTCAATGAGTTCTGGGTTTGATCATGTTATGCTTGTGAGAGAGGTTGTAGTCAACGGGTCTTGCCATATTCAGATCCCTATGTATTTCACAAAATTTTATGTCATATCATAGATGGCTACCACGTTCCACTTGGAGCTATTTCAAATTGTTGCTCCATTATACGTATCCGGTATCTCTACTCAGAGCTATCCGGATAGGTGTTAAGCTTGCATCGACGTAACTCTTTACGTCGAACTCTTTATCACCTCCATAACCGAGAAACATTTCCTTATTCCTCTAAGGATAATTTCGACCGCTATCTGGTGATCCAGTCCTAGATCACCTTTGTACCCTCTTGCCAGACATGTGGCAAGGCACACATCAAGTGCAGTACTCAGCATGGCATACCGTATGGAGCCTATGATAAGAGCATAGGGGACGACCTTCGTCCTTCCTCTTTCTTCTGCCGTGGTCAAGCTTTGAGTCTTACTCAACTTCACACCTTACAACTCAGGTAAGAACCCCTTCTTTGACTGATCTATTTTGAACTCCTTCAAAAACATGTCAAGGTGTGCGTTCTTTGAAAGTATCATCAGGCGTCTTGATCTATCTCTATAGATCTTGATGCCCAATTTGTAAGCAGCTTTATCCAGGCCTTCCTTTGAAAAACACTCTTCAAACAGCCGTTTATGCTTTCCAGAAATTCTACATTATTTCAGATCTACAATATGTCATCCACATATACTTATCAGAAATGTTGTAGTGCTCCCACTCACTTTCTTGTAAATACAAGTTTCTAGCAAACATTGTATAAACCTAAAAGCTTTGATCACTCCATCAAAACATATATTCCGATTCCGAGATGCTTGCTCTAGTCTATAGAAGGATTGCTGGAGCCAGTATACCTTTTAGCATCCTTAGGATCGACAAAACCTTTTTATTGTATCACATACAACTTTTCTTACGAAAACTGGTAAGAAAACTTGTTTTGACATCCATCTGTAAGATTTCATAATCGAAAAATACAGCTAATGCTAACATGATTCCGACGGACTTAAGCATCGCTACGGGTGAGAAATTCTCATCGTAGTCAACTCCTTGAACTTGTGAAAAGACTCTTTCCCACAAGTCGAGCTTCATAGACGGTAACATTACCGCCCACGTCCGTCTTCTTCTTAAAGATCCATTTATCTCAATGGCTTGCCGATCATCGGGCAAGTCCACCAAAGTCCATACTTTGTTCTGATATATGGATCCTATCTCGGATTTCATGGCTTCTAACCATTTGTCGGAATACGGGCCCACCATCGCTTCTCCATAGCTCGTAGGTTCATTGTTGTCTAACAACATGATATCTAAGACATGATTACCGTACCACTCAGGAGTAGTACATATCCTTGTCGACCTACGAGGTTTGCTGCTCAACTTGATCCGAAGCTTCATGATCACTACCATTAACTTCCTCTTCAACAGACGCAGGCGCCACAGAAAACATCTTTCTGTGTTGCATCACTCTCTGGTTGAAGCAAAGGTTCGACAACCTCATCAAGTTCTATCTTCCTCCCACTCAATTCTTTCGAGAGAAACTCCTCGAGAAAGGACCCGTTCTTAGCGACAAACAATTTGCCCTCGGATCTTAGATAGAAGGTATACCCAACTGTCACCCTTGGGTATCCTATGAAGATGCATTTGTCCGCTTTGGGTTCGAGCTTCTCCGGTTGAAGCCCTAAGCATCACATCCCCAAACATTAAGAAACGACAACTTTGGTTTCTTGCCAAACCAATGTTCATATGACGTCATCTCAACGGACTTAGATGGTGTCCTATCTAAAGTGAATGCAGCTGTCTCTAACGCATAACCTCAAAATGAAAACCGTAGATTGGTAAGAGACATCATAGATCGCACCATATCTCATAGGGTTCGATTACGACGTCCGGGACACACCATTACCTTGTGGTGTTCTAGGTGGCTTCAACTGTGAAACAATTCCACAATGTCTTAAGTGATTGCCAAACTCATAACTCAGAAAATCCCCTTTTGATTAGATCGTAGGAACATGATCTTATTGTTATGATGATTCTTAACTTCACTCTAAAATCGCTTGAACTTTTCAAACGTTTCAGACTTGTGCTTCATTAAGTAGATATACCTATATCTACCCAAATCGTCAGTGAAGATGAGAAAATAGCGATATCCACCGCACGCTTCAATTCTCATTGGATCACATGCATCAGCATGCATGATTTCCAACAAGTCACTTGCCCGTTTCATTGTACCTGAAAACGGGGTCTTAGTCATCCTGCCCTTGAGGCATGGCTCGCATGTGTCAAGTGATTCAAAATCAAGTGACTCCAAACATCCATCGACATGGAGTTTCTTCATGCATCTTATGCCAATATGACCTAAGCGGCAGTGCCACAAGAAAGTGGTACTATCATTATTAAGTCTACATCTTTTGGCATGAACATGTGTATTACCACGACCGAGATTCAATGAACCATTCACATAGGGTGCATGACCATGAAAGGTATTATTCATGTAAACAGAATAACCATTACTCTCTAACTTAAATGAATAACCGTATTGCAATGAACATGATCTAATAACATTCATGCTCAACGTAGACACCTGATAACATTTATCTAGGTTCAATACTAATCCCGAAGATAGATGGAGCGTGCGATGGTGATCTCATCAACTTTGGAAACACTTCCAACACCCATCGTCACCTCGCCTTAGCCAGTCCCCGTTTAGTTCGTAGCTTTTACTTCAAGTCACCAATAATAGCAACTGAACCGGTATCCAATACCCAGGTGCTACCAGGAGTACTAGTGAGGTACACATTAATAACACGTATATACTTCGTTGAAGTTGCCAGCCTTCTTATCTACCATGCATTTGGGGTAATTCCGCTACCAGTGACAGTTCCCCTTACAATAGAAGCACTTAGTCTCGGGTTTGGGTTCAACCTTGGGTTCCTTCACTAGAGCGGCAACTGGTTTGCCATCCATGAAGTTTCCCTTCTAGCCCTTGCCCTTCTTGAAACCAGTGGTCTTGTTAAACCATCAACACTTGATGCTCCTTCTTGATTTCTACCTTTTGCGGTCTTAAGCACCACGAACAGCTCCGGGATAAACTCCATCCTTTGCATGTCATAGTTCATCACGAAGATCTAGTAGCTTAGTGATAGTGTCTAGAGAACTCTATCAATCACTATCTTATCTAGAAGTTTAACTCCCACTTGATTTAAGTGATTGTAGCACCCAGACATTCTGAGCACATGCTCACTAGCTGAGCTATTCTCCTCCATCTTGTTGGCAAAAGAACTTGTCAGAGGTCTCACACCTCTCAACACGGGCATGAGCCTGAAATCCCAATTTCAGCTCTTGGAACATCTCATATGTTCTATGGCGTTCAAAACGTCATTGGAATCCCGATTCTAAGCCGTAAAGTATGGTGCACTAAACTATCATGTAGTCATCAGGATGTGTCTGTCAGGTGTTCACAACATCCATAGACAATGTTGTAGGGGTTTGCACATCGAGCGGTGCATCAAGGACGTAAGCCTTCTGTGTAGCAGTGAGGACACTCCTCGGACTACGGACCTAGTCCGCATCATTGCTTACAATATCTTTCAACTTGGTCTTTCTCTAGGAACGTATTGAAACAGGGAACTACAACGTGAGCTATTCATCTACACCATATTTGCAAAGACAATTTAGACTATATTCATGATAATTGAGTTCATCTAATCAAATTATTTAATGAACTCCCACTCAGATAGACATCTCTCTAGTCATCTAAGTGAAACATGATCCGAATCGACTAGGCCGTGTCCGATCATCACGTGAGACGGACTAGTCATCAACGGTGAACATCTCATGTTGATCGTATCTTCTATACGACTCATGTTCGACCTTTCGATCTTCCGTGTTCCGATGCCATGTCTGTACATGCTAGGCTCGTCAAGTCAACCTAAGTGTTTCGCATGTGTCTCGAGGCCATGTCTGTACATGCTAGGCTCGTCAACACCCGTTGTATTCGAACGTTAGAATCTATCACACCCGATCATCACGTGGTGCTTCAAAACAACGAACCTTCGGAACGGTGCACAGTTAGGGGGAAAACTTTTCTTGAAATTTTAGTGAGGGGTCATCTTATTTAAGCTACCGTCGTTCTAAGCAAATAAGATGTAAAACATGATAAACATCACATGCAATCAAATAGTGACATGATATGGCCAATATCATTTTGCTCCTTTTGATCCCCATCTTCGGGGCTCCATGATCATCGTTGTCACCGGCATGACACCATGATCTCCATCATCATGTCTTCTTGAAGTTGTCTCGTCATCTATTACTTCTACTACTATGGCTAACGCTTTAACAATAAAGTAAAGTAATTACATGACGTTTATGTTGACACGCAGGTCATAGATAAATTAGGACAACTCCTATGGCTCCTGTCGGTTGTCATACTCATCGACATGCAAGTCGTGATTCCTATTACAAGAACATGATCAATCTCATACATCACATATATCATTCATCACATCCTTTTGGCCATATCACATCACAAGGCATATGCTGCAAAAACAAGTTAGACGTCCTCTAATTGTTGTTGCAAGTTTTTACGTGGCTGCTATAGGTTTCTAGCAAGAACGTTTCTTACCTACGCGAAAACCACAACGTGACATGCCAATTTCTATTTACCCTTCATAAGGACCCTTTTCATCGAATCCGATCCGACTAAAGTGGGAGAGACAGACACCCGCTAGCCACCTTATGCAACTAGTGCATGTCAGTCGGTGGAACCAGTCTCACATAAGAGTACGTGTAAGGTCGGTCCGGGCCGCTTCATCCCACGATGCCGCCGAATCAAGATAAGACTAGTAACGGCAAGTAAATTGACAAAATCGACGCCCACAACTGCTTTGTGTTCTACTCGTGCATAGAAACTACGCATAAACCTAGCTCATGATGCAACTGTTGGGGATCGTAGAAGAAATTTAAAATTTTCTACGCATCACCAAGATCAATCTATGGAGTAATCTAGCAACGAGGGGAAGGAGAGTGCATCTACATACCCTTGTAGATCGCTAAGCGGAAGCGTTCAAGTGAACGGGGTTGATGGAGTCGTACTCGTCGTGATCCAAATCACCGATGATCCTAGCGCCGAACGGACGGCACCTCCGCGTCCAACACACGTACAGAACGGAGACATCTCCCACGCCTTGATCCAGCAAGGAGGAGGAAGAGGTTGAGGAAGAGAGTCCAACAGCAGCACGACGGCGTGGTGGTGATGGAGTGGCAGTTCTCCGGCAGGGCTTCGCCAAGCTCACGCGGAGGAGGAGATGTATTGGAGGGGAGGGGCTGCGCCAGGTTCAAGGGTGTGGCCGCCCTACCACCCCTCCACTATTTATAGGTGGGGATAGAGGGGGCCGGCCCCCCTAGATCCCATCTAGGGTTGGGGCGGCGGCCAAGGGGGGGAGGAGTGCCTCCCAAGTCAAGTGGAGGCCCTCCCCCTTAGGGTTTCCCCTCTCCCATGCGCATGGGCCTTGGGGGGGGGGGGCTGGTGCCCTTGGCCCATTAAGGTTAGGGCTCCCCCCTACAGCCCATGCTGCTATATTGGACGTGGTGGAACATTTTTCGGACCTCTGGACCCCTCCAGAACCTTCCGAAAGCTTTCCGGTACAATACCGGAAAAACCAAACTTTTCCCGGAACCCGAACAACAACTTTCCATATATAATATTTACCTCCAGACCATTCCGGAACTTCTCGTGACATCCGGGATCTCATCCGGGACTCCGAACAACATTCAGTAATCACATACAAGTCTTCCTAATAACCCTAGCGTCATCGAACCTTAAGTGTGTAGACCCTACGGGTTCGGGAACCATGCAGACATGACCGAGACAACTCTCCGGCCAATAACCAACAGCGGGATCTGGATACCCATGTTGGCTCCCACATGTTCCACGATGATTTCATCGGATGAACCACGATGTCGAGGATTCAAGCAATCCCGTATTCAATTCCCTTTGTCCAGCGGTATTGTACTTGCCCGAGATTCGATCGTCGGTATCCCAATACCTTGTTCAATCTCGTTACCGGCAAGTCTCTTTACTCGTTCCGTAACACATCATCCCGTGATCGACTCCTTGGTCACATTGTGCACATTATGATGATGTCCTACCGAGTGGGCCCACAGATACCTCTCCGTTTACACGGAGTGACAAATCCCAGTCCCGATTCGTGCCAACCCAACAGACACTTTCGGAGATACCTGTAGTGTGCCTTTATAGCCACCCAGTTACATTGTGACGTTTGGCACACCGAAAGCACTCCTACGGTATCCGGGAGTTGCACAATCTCATGGTCTATGGAAATGATACTTGACATTAGAAAAACTTTAGCAAACAAACTACACGATCTTGTGCTAGGCTTAGGATTGGGTCTTGTCCATCACATCATTCTCCTAATGATGTGATCCCGTTATCAACGACATCCAATGCCCATGGTCAGGAAACCGTAACCATCTATTGATCAACGAGCTAGTCAACTAGAGGCTTACTAGGGACATGGTGTTGTCTATGTATCCACACATGTATCTGAGTTTCCTATCAATACAATTCTAGCATGGATAATAAACGATTATCATGAACAATGAAATATAATAATAATAACTAATTTATTATTGCCTCTAGGGCATATTTCCAATAATATTATCATGTGGCAATGATTTGGCTATGGAAGAGTGCCCAAAGAGTTTGAGGGTAATAGGAGGGGTCTAGATAACACTTGCTTTGCAACGTGCCAATCTGGCCATAAAATATAAATTGAACCTGGGCTCACATAGATAATTTGACTGAGCTGCAATTTGGAGGAGGGTGATAGTTTGGGCATATGAAGGAACTGCAATTTGGAGGAGGGGAAAGACACCATGGAGGTGGATGGCGGGCAGGAAGAGGACGAGGTGGCTGAGATAAAGGCGGCTCACTTCGAGGAGTCGATGAAGTATGCGAGGAGGAGCGTGAGCGACGCCGACATCAGGAAGTACCAGGCCTTCGCGCAGACGCTGCAGCAGTCTAGGGGGTTCGGCATGGAGTTCCGCTTCCCGGCGCAGCCACAGGCGGCAGAAGCTGCTGTCCACACCTCCGCGGCAGCTGATGAGGATGAAGACGATCTGTACAAATGATCCAGTAACCATTGCTGGAAAATTAAGTGCCAAAATATTATAGGCTATGTTTTTGTTCTGTTTCCTCTCGTCCATCACTCTTTACATGTATATATAATTTTCGTTTGTAAGAATTTACATACATCATACAATTACATACTCTGTTTTTATTCTGCTTCCTCTTTGTTGATCACTTTATATTGTTGCTTCCCTTCATTCATGTGTATAATTTTCGTTTGTAAGAA
Organism: Triticum monococcum; assembly: GCA_034509565.1. NCBI lineage: Eukaryota > Viridiplantae > Streptophyta > Magnoliopsida > Poales > Poaceae > Triticum > Triticum monococcum. The sequence continues at coordinate 150,031,890 of CM067843.1, read as the reverse complement.
ACTAAGAACTTACATCATATAAGTACAGTTCGTGAAATTAGAATCTCCTTCTTGTCGCAAAGAAAGCGTACGTGATTTTGTGTCATTTTTAGGCAGTGAAACTAGCCTAAGCCGTTAGCTGAACCGTCCCTCTGCTCCTGCACAAGATTTGGAAGATACTCTGTTATTTTCGTTTGTCAGACACTTATACGCTTGAATATTTAACTTAATTGAGTAGAGGCAGTCTTGAAGAGATGAGTCAAGGAAAAGAGTGGAATTGGGAATGTCTAGTTATCATACATGTGTTTTTCCATTTGGTTTAGTTTGTTTTTTTTATGTCCAGTCAGTTTTTGACAGATGTATTGTTGTAATTTCAGTCAATGCTCAGTCTGAAAAAAGTCTGTTTCCCATCCGGTTTCATATCGAATTCTACCTTCCCGTCTTATACCTTTAAGCAAATGTTTGCAGTTAGCCTGTACCCTAACTGGCCCTTGCAAAAACCTATTACCGTCCCACACAGATAACAACAATCTGCTACTTAGATGGTGTCGAAGACAATCATCATGTTCACTTCATTCAGAGTGTTGTTCCTGATGGTGATCAGAACTGCTGCGCCAACCCCTAAGAAGAGAGGAATGAAAGATTGAACATGACTAAGAGCTAGACTCTAGCTGACTGACTGAGGCCCTTCCCAGTGCTTCACGGTGTACAGGTGCTAAGGGTGCCACATAGGCAGAAATATGATGTGGCAAAGCATTTAAAGAGGAGAGAGAGCATTATGATGACCCAATAAGAACCAATGCTAAGCACATGGACCTAGGCAAAAAGACTACCAACCAATACATGAAGAAGTTTTATTGCTAAACAATTAAATAGAAGAGGCTTAGCTACAAAATCTAAGCACCAATGCATTGGAGACATCAGTTGATAAACATTTTGATGCACTTAGCACTCCACTTTAGCACCAATGCATTGGGAGAGGTCTGATAGCTTAGCTAGGTCATGGAGGAAATGAAGAAGAAAGGAAAGCTGACTCCCAAATGAACTATCAAAGAGCTACACTAGGTATATGGAAACACAAAAGTGTCGAATAACTGAACTATATGTCTTCTGTAGAATAACTGAACCCGGAGGGACAAACTGGAAATCAGTGGCAATTTGAAATGAATGAAAACTTTTTCTGGTAAAAACTGAATGAAAATACATGGCAGACAAGACTGACAAACTTCTATACCCCTCACCAGTCACCACCTCAATCTAAGACTGACAACAAAAAGCACATAAATGGAAACTGACTCCCTAGGCGACACGGGGGGCGATCGCGCCGCTGGCCCTAGGCCTCCTCCCTCGTCTCCTCCCTGCTGCTGCCGCCTGAGGTCTTGCCGGCGAAGCCTGGCCTGTGATGGCGGCGGCGGGGCCTTCTCCCTTGTGCGGTGGTGGCGAGATCTCCTGGCGGCAGCGGCGCATGGTACGGCGGTGATCCAGCGGCAAGGAGCGGTGGGATCCCGGCGGCGACAGGGGAGGCGCGACCTCCCCGTGGCAGAGGCGCCCCTGTGGTGGCGGCCGGGCTCCTGGGTCTCGCCTTGCCCAGATGGGCTTGGGCGGACCGGTGGTTTCGGTGTGCATCTACAGGCAAGCGTGGTGGGCCTGCCGGCGCCGGCTGTAGACACTGTGGTTTTGCCATGGCCGGTCAGGCAGCGGCGGTCTGGATCCCTTTCTCCAATCCCTGGCAGAGATGGCGGCGGTCTGTGCACGGGATGCTTGATGGAGGCTCTTCGAACAGATATGGGTGAAAACCTGGTCTCGCCTAGATGCACGGATGCTTGATGGAGGCTCTTCGAACAGATGGAGGCTCTTCGTACTGAAGAACTCCAGGATGCATCTCATGCACGAACTCCAGGATGTATCAGAAATTTCCAACGGGCCATAAGAAATTTTGGATACTGATCTACCACATACTGGTAATGCAATTGTCAAATGACAATGAAAACTGGAGTAAATAACTAAAATGATAATTAGAGTATAATAATTACTGTTAGCTGCATACATGCATTCATGCTCTCCTTCCCCTCCTTGCATGTCTGTTTCTGTTGGCTAATTGGTTACTGACAAAGAAACTTAGTGTGCACTAAAGACTAAAGAGTTGTATTCGTACTACCAAAAACTAGGTGGATGGTTAACCTTAGCCTAACATTTTAGACACACACACATACACACCATGGTGAAGAGGTACGTGGATAAAAAGTATTTCTCTGGTGAGATGCTTACCAGTTTAGCAATCAGAATATACAGGGCTTTGGATTTTGCTGCTACAGCCAAGGTTTTGGATTCCGAATGAACGAATTTTCTCGTGGGGGGGGGGGGGGGGGGGGGGGTGGGGGGGGGGGCGAGATTCTCGATTACCATGGTTACCGAGAAATACCGAACATATTTCGGACGAAATTTATAATTGAATTTCGAATTCAAATTGTTTTAAGTTCGATATAGATAAAAGTTGAACCAATATTGTGCACAGAGTTGGTAGCACCCCAGTGGAATGTCTTGTACACGCGTTTGGTGATATTCTAGAGTTGCAATACTATTGTAGTAAACGCTGAACGTAAAAATTCAAAAATTTCGAATTTTTTTCTCGGGATACGCGTTTTTCGTGCGGCAACGAGAAGCTCGGTAACCGCCGGATAACCGTTTTTCTCGGGCGGTACCTAAAACCATGGCTACAGCCACTAAAAAGTAACGCCGCTTGAGCGCCGCCGGCAACAGCCAGCTCCTTCTTGGCTGCTAGCTTGCTACAGGCACTGGAAGTGACACCGCTGTCAGCGGTCTTGTACTGAAATGATAAATGAATATAGACTGAAAACACAATCAGAAGACTCATAAACTGAATATTGTCTGGAGGATGCCAGTGACACCTCAATTCAATCTATTTCTAGCGCGTTTGATCTGGAAAATTAACACCTTAAAAATGCAAAACTAAAATGGAAATGAAAATGAAAATTTTCTGAAAACTTGCTAAACTAGATAACTATAACCTACCTATGTGGTAACTCAAAAAATCTGAAGAAAATGACACCGAACACTGAAAACTAGTGACTGCACATATAACTCTCTAACCCCCCAAAAAATGCTATCTGCTATCTGCCATCAGCCATCGGCGTATTCTTGTTTTTTTATTAACAAACTCTTAAGCTAAAAAATCCCAGGAATGCTAGTTTAATTTTGAAGAAAAGGGAAGAGAAAGTTATAGAAATAAAGAGTCATTCTAAAACTTGGACTGAAGAATGAGAGTAGTTTATAACTAAAGAATGAAATAACTTATTTAAAGCAAAAAATAATGACTAAGAAACAGATTTTACTAATGTAATGATTGATTGAACATTTACTAAGAAAAACAAAGGGGCTTAAAATCTGGATACTAATGAAAAGATAACCCAAACTGAACAAAATGACACCTAACACCGAAACTAAACACGAAACTGAACAAAATGACACCTGACCCTAAAAGTGCGGACGAAAACTGATGAAATTGAGAAAAAGCTAAAGGGAAAAGTCAATGAAAACTGAATAATTGAGAAAATTGAGAAAAAGCAAAAGGACAGATTGACTGAAAACTCAAGAAGATGACCAAATAGTTAAAAGACAGAGAATGGAGCAAGCAAAACGCCAAAGGAAGTTACTGAAGTGGAAAACAAACAACGACTGAAGAAAACAAAATGCTGAAGGAAATAAATGAAGAATGAACAAACTGAATAAAAAAATGAAGAAGCAAATGGCTGAAGAAAGATACTGAAATAAATGTTTTTTTTAAAGATCCGGGGTCATCGGCTTCATTGATTTAGAAGAAAGTAACGGGAAATACAAGGATGATCAAGTGATCGTGGTTTACCAGAAATTGGGAGATCTAGCTTCCCAAACTAAAAGAAGCGAAGGGTTTTATCTCGCTACATTTTCCCCGAACGGGGGCTCAAGACATCTTGCTCCTGCAAGACGCCAGAGTTCCAGCGTGCTCCTAATGGCTCGCAGAACATCCTCCGTCAGTGGCGTTTTCCCCCTGAAGACACATGCGTTCCTCTCTTTTCAAAGCTCCCAGGTGATCAACAGCAACATTGTCTTGAGGCCCTTTCTGCAGCTCTGAGGCGTCATCGAGACGAGCCGTTCCCAGTGTCTAAGAGAGCTGTGGTTCGATTCCCGCTCTTCTTTCAGTGCTGCACAGCCGAATCTAGTAGACATCGTCTGCCAGACTTACCGAGCGAAAGGGCAGTCCCAGAAGAGGTGTGTGGAACTCTCCAAATTTCTGTTGCAACGGGTGCAGAAATACACGTTAGGCCATCCTCGACGTTGCAAGCGATCGTTGCACCATAACCTGTCCTTGAGGAGAAGCCAGGCGAAGATTTTCACTGTGCCTGGCGCCCAAGCCTTCTAGCATGCTACTTTGATCCCCGAGGAAGGGACATCATTGATTTGAAGATTGTACGCAGCCCTGGCCGAGTAAGAACCGCCTCCTCTTCCGGCGACCCAGCTGATCTTGTCCTCCTCGGAGGAAAGCACGATGCCTGCCCTCTGAATCTTCCTCCACATTTGCAAGAACTCCAGAGCGATCTCCGCAGTGTTTCCATGTCGAAGATCTCGCACCCATTTGTCCTCTGTCAAAGCATCTGCAACCGTCCTGTTTTTCCTTCTTGAATGGTGGAACAGAGCTGGGAACTCACGGTGCAACGTGGAAACTGAAATAAATGTCAGAACAAAGAATAAAGGGACTAAAGGAAAAAAAATGAAAACTGAAGAATGAAAGGAGAAAAATGACAAGAAAAAGAAAGGAGTAAATGAAAAGTTCTTAATAAACAGAACGAGAAAAATGAGAAGGACTAAACAAAGAAAGGGAGAACAGCCCCAAGACTAACGAAAATGAATGAAATAAAAAAGAGAGAATGATTGCTCAAGAGGACTCTGATGAAACAGCGACTGGGGACAAAGAATATACTTTTCTTCAGTGACTAACATAGTAAAAAGAGATACTGAAAAAATTGAGAAGAGAGACATTGATTATTCAGAGTAACACCGAACAAAAAAGGAAAATAAATGAATACTAACAATGTAATTTTCATCAATGAATATGAAGACTGATTGAAGAATGAATTAACACACAAGAAAATGAGCAAGTGTATATAAACATGACTTAAGAGATTCTCAATGTGAAATTGGGTAGTAGGAAGGGCAACGAAGACATGCATGTAATGAACAGAAAACTGAAGAAACAAATGGACATGCAGTTTCAATGCTAAGTGTGCTTCTGAATCTAAATACTAAAGGCTAGTTTCAGATGTGGATAAATGATGATGAAGAACTAAATGACAGGAAATGAATAAATTAAGTTGATGATAAACAAAATTGCAGGGAAACTACATATGGTTGCCTGCTCGATTTTTGGCAGAACCCCAACATACACTACGAAACGCAATCCACCACAAATTCTTCAGAACTGAACGAGTAAATTCCCTCTAATCTCCCCTCCGATATATGGCATAAGTGTAGATATCCCTCATCAAATCTTACTTCTTACAAACTACCAAACAAATGAAGGGTAAATAGACTGAACCGCCAAATACTAAGAATGGCACTCACAAATGATGATCCAGCCTGAAAAATCAGCATTGGCGAACAAACACGACATCAAAGCAACAAACTAATTTCTTCAGTGTGGTTACGAAAATAATTAATTAGTCTTGGAGCATTATCCAGTATGACACACTCATTTAGAAAATAAAATCCTGTATGACAAACACAAACTGCGCAGAATGAAATTGGGGCTGAGAATCAAAAGAGCGATAACGGATCTTACAATTGGGGAACCACTTTAGCAGCATCTACAGGCGATCAAACCAGCATTTGCCATGGGGGCAAAATTCTCTATAGGGAACGGTAGGTCGGCGCGATTCTGGACAGATTTTTGGATAGGAACCCAACCCCTATGGGTTGAATTCCGGGATCTGTATGCTATCGCTGTCGACCCAGCGATGTCGGTGGCAGATGCGCTCGTGGCAACACCACCGGAGATTCATTTTAAACGGGAACTTAATGGGCAAGAGCAATCTAGCCTCGCGGCCTTGCTGCAGTTGATTGACCCAGTGGGTCTCTCGGACCAACCTGACACGGTGAGCTGGGCGCTCACCAGCTCGGGAAAGTTCTCGCTTAACTCCTTATACCGCAAGATGTGGCGAGGGCCGGCGCAACTTGTGATTGCAGAGCTGTGGAGAGCGCGGTTGCCTCTGAAGATCAAACTCTTTCTGTGGCAACTGTTCCGCGATAAATTGCCCATTTCCTTGAACGTGGCCAAACGTAATGGACCGGCCACCCAGAGGATGCCAATCATGTGTTCCTTCGATGCCCGCTTGCGAGGTTTGCGTGGAGCGCTGTCCGGACCGCGACGGGTGTCCAACGGGACCCGCGCTCGACTGCGGAGCTCATTCACCTCTTAGATGCGATTCAGGGTCCTGCGAAGCGGGTTATGTGGAGTTGTGAAGGGGCACTACTCTGGACCATGTGGCTAACTAGAAACAAATTCACTATCGAGGGATGCTTTCCAACTCACCCGGCTAATATTATCTTCAAATGCAACCTCCTATTGCAGTAGTGGAGTCCGTTGGGGAGGCGCAAGGATGCTGAGATGATCAAGATGTTGGAAATATGCCCTAGAGGCAATAATAAAAGCATCGTTATTATATTTCCTTGTTCATGATAATTGTCTTTATTCATGCTATAATTGTGTTATCCGGAGATCGTAATACATGTGTCAATAACAGACACCAACATGTCCCTAGTGAGCCTCTAGTTGATTAGCTCGTTGATCAACAGATAGTCATGATTTCCTGACTATGGACATTGGATGTCATTGATAACGAGATCACATCATTAGGAACGATGTGATGGACCTGACCCAATCCTGAACATAGCATAAGATCGTATAGTTCGTTTGCTAGAGTTTTTCCAATGTCAAGTATCCTTTCCTTAGACCATGAGATCGTGTAACTCCCGGATACCGTAGGAGTACTTTGGGTATACCAAACGTCACAACATAACTGGGTGACTATAAAGGTAGACTACGGGTATCTCCGAAAGTGTCTGTTGGGTTGACATGGATCAAGACTGGGATTTGTCACTCCGTATGACGGAGAGGTATCACTGGGCCCACTCGGTAATGCATCATCATAATGAGCTCAAAGTGACTAAGTGTCTGGTCACGGGATCATGCATTACGGTACGAGTAAAGTGACTTGCTGGTAACGAGATTGAACGAGGTATTGGGATACCGACGATCGAATCTCGGGCAAGTAACATACCGATTGACAAAGGGAATTGTATACGGGGTTGCTTGAATCCTCGACATCGTGGTTCATCCGATGAGATCATCGTGGAGCATGTGGGAGCCAACATGGGTATCCAGATCCCACTGTTGGTTATTGATCGGAGAGTCGTCTCGGTCATGTCTGCTTGTCTCCCGAACCCGTAGGGTCTACACACTTAAGGTTCGATGACGCTACGGTTGTGAAGATATGTATATGCAGTAACCCGAATGTTGTTCGGAGTCCCGGATGAGATCCCGAACGTCACGAGGAGTTTCGGAATAGTCCGGAGGTAAAGAATTATATATAGGAAGTGCTGTTTCGGCCATCGGGACGAGTTTCGGGGTCACCGGTATTGTACCGGAACCACCGGAAGGGTCCCGGGGGTCCACCGGGTGGGGCCACCCATCCCGGAGGGCCCCATGGGCCAAAGTGGGGAGGGGAACCAGCCCATAGTGGGCTGGTGCGCCCCTAGGCCCACCCCATGCGCCTAGGGTCGAAACCCTAGGGGTGGGGGGGGGGCGCCCCACCTTGGCTTGGGGGCCACTCCAGCCCTAGCCGCCGCCCCCCTAGGAGATCCCATCTCCTAGGGCCGGCGCCCCCCTAGGGGGCCTATATAAAGGGAAAGGGGGAGGGGGGCAGCCGCACCTTGCATCCTGGGCGCCTCCCTCTCCCCTGCTACACCTCTCTCTCTCGTAGTACACGGCGAAGCCCTGCTGCCGTGACGCCCTGCATCCACCACCACGCCGTCGTGCTGCTGGATCTTCATCAACTTCTCCTTCCTCCTTGCTGGATCAAGAAGGAGGAGACGTCATCCGCTCCATACGTGTGTTGAACGCGGAGGTGCCGTCCGTTCGGCGCTTGGTCATCGGTAATTTGAATCACGACGAGTACGACTCCGTCATCCACGTTCTAGTGAACGCTTCCGCTCGCGATCTACAAAGGTATGTAGATGCAATCCAATCACTCGTTGCTAGATGAACACATAGATGGATCTTGGTGAAACCGTAAAAAGAACGTTGTTTTCTGCAACGTTCCCCAACAGTGGCATCATGAGCTAGGTCTATGCGTAGTTCTTCTTGCGCGAGTAGAACACAATTGGTTGTGGGCGTAGATGTTGTCAACTTTCTTGCCGCCACTAGTCTTATCTTGCTTCAGTGGTATTGTGGGATGAAGCGGCCCGGACCAACCTTACACGTACGCTTACGTGAGACCGGTTCCACCGACTAACATGCACTAGTTGCATAAGGTGGCTGGCGGGTGTCTGTCTCTCCCACTTTAGTTGGAGCGGATTCGATGAAAAGGGTCCTTATGAAGGGTAAATAGAAGTTGAAAAATCACGTTGTGGCTTTCACGTAGGTAAGAAAACGTTCTTGCTAGAACCCTAATTCAGCCACGTAAAACTTGCAACAACAATTAAAGGACGTCTAACTTGTTTTTGCAGCAAGTGCTTTGTGATATGATATGGCCAAAGTTGTGATGAATGATGAATGATCTATATGTGATGTATGAGATGTTCATGCTATTGTAATAGGAATCACGACTTGCATGTCGATGAGTATGACAACCGGCAGGAGCCATAGGAGTTGTCTTTATTTTTTGTATGACCTGCGTGTCATTGAGAAACGCCATGTAAATTACTTTAATTTATTGCTAAACGCGTTAGCCATAGTAGTAGAAGTAATAGTTGGCGAGCAACTTCATGGAGACACATTGATGGAGATCATGATGATGGAGATCATGGTGTCAAGCCGGTGACAAAATGATCATGGAGCCCCAAGATGGAGATCAAAGGAGCTATGTGATATTGGCCATATCATGTCACGTTTATTATTTGATTGCATGTGATGTTTATCATGTTTTTGCATCTTGTTTACTTAGAACGACGGTAGTAAATAAGATGATCCCTCGTAATAATTTCAAGAAGTGTTCCCCCTAACTGTGCACCGTTGCGACAGTTCGTTGTTTCGAAGCACCACGTGATGATCGGGTATGATAGATTCTAACGTTCACATACAACGGGTGTAAGACAGATTTACACATGCAAACACTTAGGTTGACTTGACGAGCCTAGCATGTACAGACATGGCCTCGGAACACAGAAGACTGAAAGGTCGAGCATGAGTCGTATAGAAGATACGATCAACATGAAGATGTTCACCGACGTTGACTAGTCCGTCTCACGTGATAATCGGACACAGCCTAGTTAACTCGGATCATGTTATACTTAGATGACAAGAAGAGGGATGTCTATCTAAGTGGGAGTTCATTAAATAATTTGATTAGATGAACTTAATTATCATGAACTTAGTCTAAAATATTTACAATATGTCTTGTAGATCAAATGGCCAACGTAGTCCTCAACTTCAACGCGTTCCTAGAGAAAACCAAGTTGAAAGACGATGGCAGCAACTACACGGACTGGGTCCGGAACCTGAGGATCATCCTCATAGCTGCCAAGAAAGATTATGTCCTACAAGCACCGCTGGGTGACGCACCTGTTCTCCCTGCTGAACAAGACGTTATGAACGCTTGGCAGGCACGTACCGATGACTACTCCCTCGTTCAGTGCGGCATGCTTTATAGCTTAGAGCCGGGCTCCAAAAACGTTTTGAGAGACACGGAGCATATGAGATGTTTGAAGAGCTGAAAATGGTTTTCCAAGCTCATGCCCGGGTCGAGAGATATCAAGTCTCCGACAAATTCTTCAGCTGTAAGATGGAGGAAAACAGTTCTGTCAGTGAGCACATACTCACTATGTCTGGGTTGCCTAACCGCTTGACTCAGCTGGGAGTTAATCTCCCGGATGACGCGGTCATTGACAGAATCCTTCAGTCGCTTCCACCGAGCTACAAGAGCTTTGTGATGAACTTCAATATGCAGGGGATGGAAAAGACCATTCCTGAAGTATTTGTTATGCTGAAATCAGCAGAGGTAGGAGTCAAGAAGGAACATCAAGTGTTGATGGTGAATAAAACCACTAAGTTCAAGAAGGCTAAGGGTAAAAAGAACTTCAAGAAGGACGGCAAGGAAGTTGCCGCGCCCGGCAAGCAAGTTGCCGGGAAGAAGCCAAAGAATGGACCCGAGCCCGAGACTGAGTGTTTTTATTGCAAGGGAAGTGGTCACTGGAAGCGGAATTGCCCCAAATACTTAACGGACAAGAAGGCCGGCAAAACAAAAGGTATATGTGATATACATGTAATTGATGTGTACCTTACCAGTACTCGTAGTAGCTCTTGGGTATTTGATACCGGTGCAGTTGCTCACATTTGTAACTCAAAGCAGGAGCTGCGGAATAAGCGGAGACTGGCGAAGGACGAGGTGACGATGCGCGTCGGGAATGGTTCCAAGGTCGATGTGATCGCCGTCGGCACGCTACCTCTTCATTTACCTACGGGATTAGTTTTGAACCTCAATAATTGTTATTTAGTGCCAGCTTTGAGCATGAACATTGTATCGGGATCTCGTTTAATTCGAGATGGCTACTCATTTAAATCCGAGAATAATGGTTGTTCTATTTATATGAGAGATATGTTTTATGGTCATGCTCCTATGGTGAATGGTTTATTCTTAATGAATCTCGAGCGTAATACTACACATGTTCATAGTGTGAGTACCAAAAGATGTAAGTTTGATAATGATAGTCCCACATACTTGTGACACTGCCGCCTTGGTCACATAGGTGTCAAACGCATGAAGAAGCTCCATGCAGATGGACTTTTAGAGTCTCTTGATTATGAATCATTTGACACGTGCGAACCATGCCTCATGGGTAAAATGACCAAGACTCCGTTCTCAGGAACAATGGAGCGAGCAACCAACTTATTGGAAATCATACATACTGATGTGTGCGGTCCAATGAGTGTTGAGGCTCGCGGTGGCTATCGTTATGTTCTCACCCTCACTGATGACTTGAGTAGATATGGGTATATCTACTTAATGAAACACAAGTCTGAAATCTTTGAAAAGTTCAAGGAATTTTAGAGTGAGGTTGAGAATCAACGTGACAGGAAAATCAAGTTTCTACGATCAGATCGTGGAGGAGAATACTTGAGTCACGAATTTGGCACACACTTAGGAAAATGTGGAATAGTTTCACAACTCACGCCGCCTGGAACACCTCAGCGTAATGGTGTGTCCGAACATCGTAATCGCACTCTATTAGATATGGTGCGATCTATGATGTCTCCTACCGATTTACCGCTATCTTTTTGGGGCTATGCTTTAGAGACTACCGCATTCACTTTAAATAGGGCTCCGTCGAAATCCGTTGAGACGACACCGTATGAATTATGGTTTGGGAAGAAACCTAAGCCGTCGTTTCTAAAAGTTTGGGGATGCGATGCTTATGTCAAGAAACATCAACCTGAAAAGCTTGAACCCAAGTCGGAAAAATGCGTCTTCATAGGATACCCTAAAGAAACTATTGGGTATACCTTCTACCTCAGATCCGAAGGCAAGATCTTTGTTGCCAAGAATGGATCCTTTCTAGAGAAAGAGTTTCTCTCGAAAGAAGGAAGTGGGAGGAAAGTAGAACTTGATGAAGTATTACCTCTTGAACCGGAAAAGGGCGCAACTCAAGAAAATGTTCCTGAGGTGCCTGCACCGACTGATGTAGTCATATACCTACGGTAGGGACACGGACCCGTCCTAAGAGCCCTACCGTAGGACATCCTTAGAGGAAGTCACCTTTCAGACAACTTGAAGATATCCCACTCGACGGGGCCAAGGCACTCGACTAAGAAGCTGTCACTCGACCAACAAGCCAACCACTCGACCACCAGGAGATCTCAAATCGCTCCCAGGCAAACGGTCAGCTATTAAGTAGTCTTTATGATCATCATGACGCTTTATTAGGGACGTTATCAGTAACGCCCACCTTAAATATACCTTAAACCCTGCATTACTGAGGACAAGAGAGGGCTGGCGAACTCTATATAAGCCACCCCCCTCCTCAGTATGAAGGGTTCGCACCCCTGTAATCTTACTCACGCATAATCCAATCGACCGCCTCCGGGCATCGAGACGTAGGGCTGTTACTTCCTCAGAGAAGGGCCTGAACTCGTAAACCTTGCGTGCTTACAACTTCCCAATAGCTAAGGCCTAGCCTCTTCATACATACCCCCCTACCTCACTGTCAGACTTAGAACCACGACAGTTGGCGCCCACCGTGGGGCAGTAGTCTTAGCGCCTAATTTGGAGAAGTTGCGATTTTCGTCGATCCACTCGATCATGTTTTCCTGCGGAGCCTTGGCGGCGGGCCGCGAGATCCGTCTCGGCCGACTTACTTTCATCGCCGACGACTCCGCTTGGCTCCGGGAGGCGCCGCTCGACGCCGACGCACTCCCCGTCCGCGGTGCGACGCACTTCCGCGCGTGCGTCCGTGGCGTCCTCCTGAGGCAGCCCTCGACCCCATATCGGTCGACTCCCGTGCCATCTCCCCCTCCTGTCTCCCGCCAGCGCAAGCGCTCGGGTCGGTCGAGGCTCCATCGGTGGATGAAGCGCGCCCTGGCCTGCCAGTCGGCGACCCAGCAGGTCGCTGCAATCGAGCCTAACGAATCCCTCTGCGGCCTGTTCGATCTGTCGACTGGCTCCATGGAGTCCGCTTCCGAGTGCGACAGCAGCGACCCCCTGGCAGAGGTCCTGGCGGTCGAGGGGACGCGCAGTCCCCCGGATTCCCTCGTACTGACGATGGTGCCGACAGGGGCGATCCGTCGCGCCCTCACGATGAATACCTCCCCGAACCTCTGACGTCGTTGCAGCGGGAGGAGCTTCATCGCCGGAACATGGACGCGCTCTACACACCTATTGTTGGAGAAACCCCCGAGGCCCGGGCCTTGGAGGATGCGCGCTTGGCTAATCTAGCCGAGCGCACTCGACTGGAAAACCTACAGCGAGCTCTCGACGAGCAGGCGCGTCAGCGGGCTCCCGAGTCCAGTCGACGTCAGCGGGCTCCCGAACCCAGTCGACGGCAGCTCTTCCCGTCACCACAGGTGTACCGAACTCCGGTTCAGAACCTGGCTACCGTGGCCCGCATAGCGGAGTCGATCCAGCCCTCCCAGTCGGAGGCCGGAAGAGGATTGCTGCAGATCAGAGCATTGCTCCGAGCAGCGGGGAATCAGAATTCCGCCGTCTCTCAGTCGCGGGACAGGATCCACAGTCGATCCGTCGCAACGGAGACCGTCCAGTCGGCTCACAGCCCGAGATCGCCCCCGAGGCGTGAGGGGCGTGGAGACCAGCACGATCGGTATAGGGGGAACGAGCAATACGATCACCGACTCAACCGTGATGATGGGCGTCGGGTGTCGTCCCCTCCTCTACGGAGTGGATCATATGCACCTCGACATCGAGACGACAGGCGCCCTCATCACACTGGGCAGAGGGTCCCAGTCGACCCCAGAGACCCAGGCTTTGACGCGAGATCCATCCTCGTTCAAGGTCTGGTGGACAGGAATAGGGCTCATCGTGAGGGCCACAACAGAGATACGCCTACCGACAGCAGGGCACACGCCTCGGGGCCTGAGTGTTTCAGTCGAGCCATCAGAGCTGCGGTGATCCCACCCAACTTCCGGCTGGCGACTGGAATCAGCAAGTTCACCGGCGAGTCCAAGCCTGACACGTGGCTCGAAGATTACCGAGTGGCTGTGCAGATCGGTGGCGGCAACGACGAGGTGGCCATGAAGCATTTACCCCTCATGTTGGAAGGCTCAGCTAGGGCGTGGCTGAATCAGCTGGCGCCCAGCAGCATTTACACTTGGGAGGATCTCTCCCGAGTGTTTGTTACAACCTTCGAAGGGACATGCAAGCGCCCTGCAGGCCTTACAGAGCTGCGGTCTTGCGTACAGAAGCCGAATGAAACACTGAGGGAATACATCCAAAGGTGGATCACACTGCACCACTCGGTCGAAAACGTGCCTGACCATCAAGCAGTCTGCGCTTTCAAGGAAGGGGTCAAGTACAGGGAGTTGAATCTGAAATTTGGTCGGACCGGAGAGATGTCCCTTAATCGGATGATGGAGATTGCCACCAAGTACGCTAATGGAGAAGACGAAGACCGACTCCGAAGCGGCAAACTTAAATCAGTCGCCCAAGAAACCGGAGGAAACTCCAGTCGGAAGCAAAAGCGGAAGGCCGAGCCAGCCGCTCCCGGGGAGGCCCTAGCTGTGGCTCAGGGAAACTTCAAGGGGAAACCCAAGAACACTTGGAAGCCCAAGAAAGTCAAGGATCAGGATGGGAATGATGTTTTGGATTTGCCATGTCACATCCACACCAAGAAAGACGACGAGGGTAATTTTATTTACCCCAAACATACCACTCGACAATGCCGGCTCCTGATCCAACAGTTTCAGGGCAAGCAGCCCAAGGATAAAGAGAAAGAGCCGGACAGAGTTGAGGACAGGGATGATAGTGACGATGGATACCCCCAGGTCAATTCCACCCTGATGATTTTTGCCGATGTCGAAAGCAAAAGTCGACTGAAAGTCATTAACCGGGAGGTGAACATGGTTGCCCCTGCAACTCCCAGTTACCTAAAGTGGTCCCAGACGGCCATCACGTTCGACCAATCCGATCATCCAACACACATTGCCACCCCTGGGAGGCAAGCTTTGGTGGTCGACCCAGTTGTCGAAGGCACTCGACTGACCAAAGTCCTAATGGACGGTGGCAGTGGCCTGAACATACTGTACGCGGAAACCTTGAAAGGAATGGGCATTCCGATGTCCAGACTCAGCGCCAGTAACATGAGCTTCCACGGAGTCATTCCTGGGAAGAAAGCCGAGTCACTCGGCCAAATTGCTCTTGATGTGGTTTTCGGTGATTCAAAGAATTACCGCAAAGAAAAGTTAACGTTTGAAGTTGTGGACTTCCAGAGTGCTTATCACGCCATCTTGGGCAGACCGGCTTATGCACGCTTCATGGCTCGACCATGCTACGTGTATCTTAAATTAAAGATGCCTGGTCCCAAAGGTGTGATCACTGTTACAGGCAACCGGAAGACGGCAGAAGAATGTTTCCAGAAGGGATCGAAGATCGCCGACGCTCAGATGGCAGTAGTCGAGCTGAAAGAGTACCAGAAGACTGCCGACCCGAGTGAATTGCTGCGGGCTAAGAAGCCTGCCTCCGAATCAGCTTTTCAGTCGGCCGGCGAAACAAAGACGGTCCACATTCACCCGACCGACCCCGACGCAGCTCCGACTCACGTCTCAAAGACGCTCGACTCCAAATAGGAAGAAGCGCTCATCCAGCTCCTCCGTGAGAACTGGGACATCTTCGCATGGAAACCCTCTGACATGCCGGGAGTTCCCAGGGGGCTGGCTGAGCACCGCCTACGAGTCGACTCAAAGTTCAAACCCGTGAAGGAACATCTGCGACGGTCCGCCGTCCAGAAAAAACAAGCTATCGGCGAAGAGGTGGCTCGGCTCTTAGCAGCTGAGTTCATTCGAGAGATCTACCACTCCGAGTGGCTCGCCAATGTTGTCATGGTCCCCAAGAAGGACAAGTCACTCCGCATGTGCATTGATTTCAAGCATATCAATCGGGCCTGCCCGAAAGATCATTTTCCTCTTCCTCGCATCGACCAAATTGTCGACTCAACTGCGGGATGTGAGAGATTGTCTTTTCTAGATGCCTATTCCGGGTACCATCAGATCCGTCTGTATGGACCCGACGAAATCAAAACAGCTTTCATCACTCCATTCGGATGCTTCTGTTACGTCACCATGCCGTTCGGCCTCAAGAACGCCGGAGCCACATTCATGAGAATGATCCAGAAGTGTTTACTCACTCAAATCAGTCGGAATGTGGAGGCGTACATGGACGATATCGTAGTCAAGTCTCGGAAAGGTTCTGACCTACGGGCTGACCTTACTGAAACCTTCGCCAACCTCAGGAGGTACGATATCAAGCTCAATCCGTCAAAATGCACTTTCGGAGTTCCAGGTGGCAAGCTACTCGGTTTTCTCGTTTCCGAACGGGGAATCGACGCCAATCCTGAAAAAATTGGAACCATACTCCGGATGAAGCGTCCTGTACGTGTGCATGATGTCCAAAAACTTACAGGCTGCTTGGCTGCCTTAAGTCGACTCATCTCTCGACTCGGTGAAAAAGCGTTGCCTCTTTACCGACTGATGAAAAAGTCTGACAAGTTCGAATGGACTCCAGAAGCTGATGCAGCGTTTGCGGAGCTCAAAGCTCTGCTCTCCACCCAGCCGGTGCTAGCTGCTCCAATCAGCAAAGAGCCTCTGCTGCTTTATATTGCAGCCACGGGACAAGTTGTCAGTACAGTACTTACGGTCGAGAGAGAAGAGGAAGGGAAGGCCTTCAAAGTTCAACGCCCTGTTTATTATGTGTCTGAAGTTTTGACCCCTTCAAAACAAAGATACCCCCACTACCAGAAGCTTGTATATGGGATTTACATGACCACGAAGAAAGTTGCACACTATTTCTCTGACCACTCCATTACAGTCGTCAGCGACGCTCCATTATCGGAGATCCTGCATAACAGAGATGCAACTGGTCGAGTGGCCAAGTGGGCAATTGAACTCCTTCCTTTAGACATCAAGTTTGAAGCAAAGAAAGCCATCAAGTCTCAAGCGATCGCGGATTTTATCGCCGAGTGGATTGAACAGCAACTTCCGACTCAAGTTCACTCGGAACACTGGACTATGTTCTTCGATGGGTCTAAGATGCTGAATGGTGCGGGCGCGGGGGTAGTTCTGGTCTCCCCCCGAGGAGACAAGCTCAGATACGTTCTCCAGATTCACTTCGATTCCTCCAATAACGAAGCAGAATATGAAGCACTTTTGTATGGGTTGCGCATGGCCATTTCACTCGGCGTCCGTCGCCTCATGGTCTATGGCGACTCAGATCTGGTAGTTAATCAAGTGATGAAGGAATGGGATGTCAGGAGTCCGGCAATGACTGGATACTGCAATGCAGTACGGAAGCTAGAGAAGAAGTTCGAGGGGTTGGAACTCCACCACATCCCTCGACTGAAAAACCAGGCAGCCGACGACTTGGCAAAGATAGGCTCCAAGAGAGAAGCCATTCCAAGCAACGTGTTCTTGGAACACATTCACTCGCCGTCAGTACAAGAAGATCCTTTCACAGAAGAAGCCCCGCAGCCGAAAAGTGCCGCGGACCCGACTGAAGTTGAAGTGCCTGCAGTAGTCGACCTGATCATGGAAGTCTTGGCAGTCACCCCCGACTGGACGATACCATACATTGCATATATCCTAAGGAAAGAACTCCCGGAGGACGAAGAGGAGGCTCGACAGATCGTCCGCCGATCTAAGGCCTTCACAGTCATAAGGGGACAGCTGTACAGAGAAAGTGCGACCGGAGTCGGCCAGAGATGCATAACGCCAGAAGAAGGTCAAATAATCCTCAATGATATCCACTCGGGAACCTGCGGTCACCATGCGTCCTCTCGGACCATTGTGGCTAAAGCATACCGAGCTGGATTTTATTGGCCAAGGGCAAATGAGATGGCGAAAGAGATAGTCGACAGGTGCGAGGGCTGCCAGTTCTACTCCAACATGTCACACAAGCCCGCGTCAGCCCTGAAAACCATTCCGCTCGTCTGGCCCTTTGCCGTCTGGGGATTGGACATGGTTGGCCCCTTGAGAACGGGCAGGAGTGGGTTCACTCACGTGCTTGTGGCAGTCGACAAGTTTACCAAATGGATCAAAGCTAAGCCCATAAAGAGCCTTGACGCTAGCACCGCTATCAGTTTCATCAGAGGGTTGACATTCAGATATGGAGTCCCACACAGCATCATCACTGATAACGGGTCAAACTTTGATTCGGACGATTTCAGGGCATTTTGCGCTTCTCAAGGCACACGAGTCGACTAGGCCTCAGTCGCTCATCCCCAGTCGAATGGACAGGCTGAGAGAGCAAATGGTCTGATTCTCAAAGGGCTAAAACCTCGGCTGATGCGTGATCTCAAGCACGTGGCAGGCGCTTGGGTCGACGAGCTTCCGTCAGTGCTGTGGGGATTAAGGACTACCCCTAACCGGTCGACTGGAAGGACCCCGTTCTTTCTGGTTTATGGAGCCGAAGCTGTCCTGCCAAGCGATCTCCTTCACAATGCGCCTCGAGTTGAACTTTACACCGAAGATGAAGCAGAGCAGGCCCGGCAAGACGTAGTCGACCTCTTGGAGGAAGAAAGGGAGATGGCAATGATCAGATCGACCATTTACCAGCAGGACTTGTGTCGATTCCACGCCCGGAATGTGAGGAGTCGAGCCTTTCAAGAAGGAGATTTGGTCCTCCGAGTGGATCAACAGAAACCTCACAAGCTCGCTCCCACTTGGGAAGGCCCCTTCATCATCACCAGAGTCCTCCACAATGGAGCATACCATCTTTACAATGTTGATCGACAAATCGACGAACCTCGAGCTTGGAACGCGGAGCTTCTCCGCCCCTTTTACACTTAAGTCCGCTCTTAAACCAGATGTAATAAGAAAAACTCCTAAGGTTCATTTTTATCAGAAATAAGAGCGTTCCAATAACTGTTGCCACTGTTGTATGTATCCGAAATCCCCCAGTGGGTGACTTAACTGCGAATCCGGTTCGCCTAAGTTTGAAAAATCCTACCGAGTGGAGAGCAATCCTCCCACTCGGGGGCTTAGCTGCAGTTCAGCACTCGCCTAAGTTCTCCATGAAGAGACTTAGCTGCAGTCAGATACTCGCCTAAGTTTGAAAAATCCTACCGAGTGGAGAGCAATCCTCCCACTCGGGGGCTTAGCTGCAGTTCAGCACTCGCCTAAGTTCTCCACGAAGAGACTTAGCTGCAGTCAGACACTCGCCTAAGTTTGAAAAATCCTACCAAGTGGAGAGCAATCCTCCCACTCGGGGGCTTAGCTGCAGTTCAGCACTCGCCTAAGTTCTCCATGAAGAGACTTAGCTGCAGTCAGACACTCGCCTAAGTTTGAAAAATCCTACCAAGTGGAGAGCAATCCTCCCACTCGGGGGCTTAGCTGCAGTTCAGCACTCGCCTAAGTTCTCCACGAAGAGACTTAGCTGCAGTCAGATACTCGCCTAAGTTTGAAAAATCCTACCGAGTGGAGAGCAATCCTCCCACTCGGGGGCTTAGCTGCAGTTCAGCACTCGCCTAAGTTCTCCACGAAGAGACTTAGCTGCAGTCAGACACTCGCCTAAGTTTGAAAAATCCTACCAAGTGGAGAGCAATCCTCCCACTCGGGGGCTTAGCTGCAGTTCAGCACTCGCCTAAGTTCTCCACGAAGAGACTTAGCTGCAGTCAGACACTCGCCTAAGTTTGAAAAATCCTACCAAGTGGAGAGCACTCCTCCCACTCGGGGGCTTAGCTGCAGTTCAGCACTCGCCTAAGTTCTCCACGAAGAGACTTAGCTACAGTCAGACACTCGCCTAAGTTTGAAAAGTCCTACCGAGTGGAGAGCAATCCTCCCACTCGGGGGCTTAGCTGCAGTTCAGCACTCGCCTAAGTTCTCCATGAAGAGACTTAGCTGCAGTCAGACACTCGCCTAAGTTTGAAAAATCCTACCAAGTGGAGAGCAATCCTCCCACTCGGGGGCTTAGCTGCAGTTCAGCACTCGCCTAAGTTCTCCATGAAGAGACTTAGCTGCAGTCAGACACTCGCCTAAGTTTGAAAAATCCTACCAAGTGGAGAGCAATCCTCCCACTCGGGGGCTTAGCTGCAGTTCAGCACTCGCCTAAGTTCTCCACGAAGAGACTTAGCTGCAGTCAGATACTCGCCTAAGTTTGAAAAATCCTACCGAGTGGAGAGCAATCCTCCCACTCGGGGGCTTAGCTGCAGTTCAGCACTCGCCTAAGTTCTCCACGAAGAGACTTAGCTGCAGTCAGACACTCGCCTAAGTTTGAAAAATCCTACCAAGTGGAGAGCAATCCTCCCACTCGGGGGCTTAGCTGCAGTTCAGCACTCGCCTAAGTTCTCCACGAAGAGACTTAGCTGCAGTCAGACACTCGCCTAAGTTTGAAAAATCCTACCAAGTGGAGAGCACTCCTCCCACTCGGGGGCTTAGCTGCAGTTCAGCACTCGCCTAAGTTCTCCACGAAGAGACTTAGCTACAGTCAGACACTCGCCTAAGTTTGAAAAGTCCTACCGAGTGGAGAGCAATCCTCCCACTCGGGGGCTTAGCTGCAGTTCAGCACTCGCCTAAGTTCTCCATGAAGAGACTTAGCTGCAGTTAGACACTCGCCTAAATTTGAAAAATCCTACCGAGTGGAGAGCAATCCTCCCACTCGGGGACTTAGCTGCAGTTCAGCACTCGCCTAAGTTCTCCACGAAGAGACTTAGCTGCAGTCAGACACTCGCCTAAGTTTGAAAAATCCTACCGAGTGGAGAGCAATCCTCCCACTCGGGGGCTTAGCTGCAGTTCAGCACTCGCCTAAGTTCTCCACGAAGAGACTTAGCTGCAGTCAGACACTCGCCTAAGTTTGAAAAATCCTACCGAGTGGAGAGCAATCCTCCCACTCGGGGGCTTAGCTGCAGTTCAGCACTCGCCTAAGTTCTCCACGAAGAGACTTAGCTGCAGTCAGACACTCGCCTAAGTTTGAAAAATCCTACCGAGTGGAGAGCAATCCTCCCACTCGGGGGCTTAGCTGCAGTTCAGCACTCGCCTAAGTTCTCCACGAAGAGACTTAGCTGCAGTCAGAGACTCGCCTAAGTTTGAAAAATCCTACCGAGTGGAGAGCAATCCTCCCAATCGGGGGCTTAGCTGCAGTTCAGCACTCGCCTAAGTTCTCCACGAAGAGACTTAGCTGCAGTCAGACACTCGCCTAAGTTTGAAAAATCCTACCAAGTGGAGAGCAATCCTCCCACTCGGGGGCTTAGCTGCAGTTCAGCACTCGCCTAAGTTCTCCACGAAGAGACTTAGCTGGAGTCAGACACTCGCCTAAGTTTGAAAAATCCTACCGAGTGGAGAGCAATCCTCCCACTCGGGGGCTTAGCTGCAGTTCAGCACTCGCCTAAGTTCTCCACGAAGAGACTTAGCTGCAGTCAGACACTCGCCTAAGTTTGAAAAATCCTACCGAGTGGAGAGCAATCCTCCCACTCGGGGGCTTAGCTGCAGTTCAGCACTCGCCTAAGTTCTTCACGAAGAGACTTAGCGGCAGTCAGACACTCGCCTAAGTTTGAAAAGTCCTACCGAGTGGAGAGCGATCCTCCCACTCGGAGGCTTAGCTGCAGTTCAGCACTCGCCTAAGTTCTCCACGAAGAGACTTAGCTGCGGTCAGACACTCACCTAAATTTGAGAAATCCTACCGAGTGGAGAGCAATCCTCCCACTCGGGGGCTTAGCTGCAGTTCAGCACTCGCCTAAGTTCTTCACGAAGAGACTTAGCGGCAGTCAGACACTCGCCTAAGTTTGAAAAGTCCTACCGAGTGGAGAGCAATCCTCCCACTCGGAGGCTTAGCTGCAGTTCAGCACTCGCCTAAGTTCTCCACGAAGAGACTTAGCTGCAGTCAGACACTCGCCTAAGTTTGAAAAATCCTACCAAGTGGAGAGCAATCCTCCCACTCGGGGGCTTAGCTGCAGTTCAGCACTCGCCTAAGTTCTCCACGAAGAGACTTAGCTGCAGTCAGACACTCGCCTAAGTTTGAAAAATCCTACCGAGTGGAGAGCAATCCTCCCACTCGGGGGCTTAGCTGCAGTTCAGCACTCGCCTAAGTTCTCCACGAAGAGACTTAGCTGCAGTCAGATACTCGCCTAAGTTTGAAAAATCCTACCGAGTGGAGAGCAATCCTCCCACTCGGGGGCTTAGCTGCAGTTCAGCACTCGCCTAAGTTCTCCACGAAGAGACTTAGCTGCAGTCAGACACTCGCCTAAGTTTGAAAAATCCTACCAAGTGGAGAGCAACCCTCCCACTCGGGGGCTTAGCTGCAGTTCAGCACTCGCCTAAGTTCTCCACGAAGAGACTTAGCTGCAGTCAGACACTCGCCTAAGTTTGAAAAATCCTACCAAGTGGAGAGCACTCCTCCCACTCGGGGGCTTAGCTGCAGTTCAGCACTCGCCTAAGTTCTCCACGAAGAGACTTAGCTGCAGTCAGACACTCGCCTAAGTTTGAAAAGTCCTACCGAGTGGAGAGCAATCCTCCCACTCGGGGGCTTAGCTGCAGTTCAGCACTCGCCTAAGTTCTCCATGAAGAGACTTAGCTGCAGTCAGACACTCGCCTAAATTTGAAAAAGCCTACCGAGTGGAGAGCAATCCTCCCACTCGGGGACTTAGCTGCAGTTCAGCACTCGCCTAAGTTCTCCGCGAAGAGACTTAGCTGCAGTCAGACACTCGCCTAAGTTTGAAAAATCCTACCGAGTGGAGAGCAATCCTCCCACTCGGGGGCTTAGCTGCAGTTCAGCACTCGCCTAAGTTCTCCACGAAGAGACATAGCTGCAGTCAGACACTCGTCTAAGTTTGAAAAATCCTACCAAGTGGAGAGCAATCCTCCCACTCGGGGGCTTAGCTGCAGTTCAGCACTCTCCTAAGTTCTCCACGAAGAGACTTAGCTGCAGTCAGACACTCGCCTAAGTTTGAAAAATCCTACCGAGTGGAGAGCAATCCTCCCACTCGGGGGCTTAGCTGCAGTTCAGCACTCGCCTAAGTTCTCCATGAAGAGACTTAGCTGCAGTCAGATACTCGCCTAAGTTTGAAAAATCCTACCGAGTGGAGAGCAATCCTCCCACTCGGGGGCTTAGCTGCAGTTCCGCACTCGCCTAAGTTCTCCATGAAGAGACTTAGCTGCAGTCAGACACTCGCCTAAGTTTGAAAAATCCTACCAAGTGGAGAGCAATCCTCCCACTCGGGGGCTTAGCTGCAGTTCAGCACTCGCCTAAGTTCTCCATGAAGAGACTTAGCTGGAGTCAGACACTCGCCTAAGTTTGAAAAATCCTACCGAGTGGAGAGCAATCCTCCCACTCGGGGGCTTAGCTGCAGTTCAGCACTCGCCTAAGTTCTCCACGAAGAGACTTAGCTGCAGTCAGACACTCGCCTAAGTTTGAAAAATCCTACCGAGTGGAGAGCAATCCTCCCACTCAGGGGCTTAGCTACAGTTCAGCACTCGCCTAAGTTCTTCACGAAGAGACTTAGCGGCAGTCAGACACTCGCCTAAGTTTGAAAAGTCCAACCGAGTGGAGAGCGATCCTCCCACTCGGAGGCTTAGCTGCAGTTCAGCACTCGCCTAAGTTCTCCACGAAGAGACTTAGCTGCGGTCAGACACTCGCCTAAATTCGAAAAATCCTACCGAGTGGAGAGCAATCCTCCCACTCGGGGGCTTAGCTGCAGTTCAGCACTCGCCTAAGTTCTTCACGAAGAGACTTAGCGGCAGTCAGACACTCGCCTAAGTTTGAAAAGTCCTACCGAGTGGAGAGCAATCCTCCCACTCGGAGGCTTAGCTGCAGTTCAGCACTCGCCTAAGTTCTCCACAAAGAGACTTAGCTGCGGTCAGACACTCGCCTAAATTTGAAAAATCCTACCGAGTGGAGAGCTCCGCCACAAGTACAATGTACAACAACTAGGTGTTGGGTGTGGGTCGACTGCCGCCTTCTCCCGAGAACTCCGCCACAAATACAATGTACAACGACAGGGTGGGGGTCGGCCATCAAGCCTCTCACGATAGTTCCAGACCACGGAGACATTCAGCAAAAATAAAGTTCGGATAAAACTCAAAAGGCC
The DNA here is from genome assembly GCA_034509565.1 of Triticum monococcum. Lineage (NCBI taxonomy): Eukaryota > Viridiplantae > Streptophyta > Magnoliopsida > Poales > Poaceae > Triticum > Triticum monococcum. Next base: position 150,007,902 of record CM067843.1, on the reverse strand, counting down.
TCGGGCCCCGAATCAAAGTACTCGAGCCCTCAGCTCGGCAGAGTTTGAACGACTACAAATCCACTCGGCATCCCGAGGTTAATTTAAGGAAAGGTATAAAAAGTTTTCTCACTCCTCAAGAGGAGGGCTGGCAGGAGCGACGAACTCATCCAAGTCGATCCCGTCCGCAATGCGAGTAGCTGCAGCAATGAAGGTCTCCATGAAGTCCTGGAAGTTGTGCCTCTTGGTATTGGCGACTTGGATGGCGGCCAGTTTTTCTTCTCGCGCCTCCTTGCAATGAACACGGACTAAGGATAGAGCCACGTCAGCGCCGCACCGGGCAGAGGACTTTTTCCACTCCTGCACTCGATCGGGAATTTTGTCAAGTCGAGCCATAAGAGACTCAAGATCGTTTTGGAGCGCAGATTCTGGCCAAAGCGTCGAGTCAATCCGCGACACGGCAACCTTCAGTCGAGCCAGGTAATCCACGGCGCCGTCGATTCGAGATTCCAGTCGGAGCAAGTTCATGGCAGTGTCGTCTTTCACCGGGGAATTGATTGGGTCAAGACCCATTTCGATCAGCCCGGTCTCCTCTTCGAAGTTCTGACAGAATTCTGCACACAAGACCTAAAGATAAGCCAACGACCACAGGATTGAGTCGACACAAAACTTACAAAATAGTCAAAATTAGAGGAGCACCTTCAAGTTTGATGTACAACCTCTTGGCGAGGCTCCTCAGGATGCTTTCCAGGTCGTCCCTCCTACGGGCGACGCCTTCCGTCTCCTCACCCAAGAGGAGGTGGTTCTTCTTCCAACTGGCAGCCAGCTTGTTGGCATCGGTCAGAGCGGCCTGCAACCTAACGTTCTCTTGCTCCAACTGGCCGACCGAAGCCAGCTTCTGTTCGGCCAGAACCATCTTGTCGTCAGCCGCCTTACGGGCGACAGCCAGGTCCTGATCCTTCCTCGCCAACGCTCTTTCCAATTCACCTACAAAGAAACGGCGACGGGATCAGAAACAGCAAAGGAATGCCCGAGCCTGAAAACAGAACCAGTCGACAAAGTTGCTTTACCTGCGGCGCCCTCCCTGACCTTCTGCAACTCCGTCCTGGCCAGCTCTAAATCAAGGTCCAGCTGAATCTTCTGCTTCTCCAATTCAGCATAACGAGGGACAAGTTCACAGGATCTCTGCAAAAGAAAAAACCAGCCGACAGACATTTGAGATAAGTTGCTCCCGAGTAACTAAGGAACAATGGTGATGTTTCTAAGACCACAGCCGAATAAAAAATATTCGACCGTAGTCTCGGGGACTACACCCAGTGGGTGCACTCAGCGTGCCCCCACTGGTTTGATAAAAAAAAACGACTGCATACAGTCGACAGGCCACGGACCGCTCGACCTGGCAGGGCAGACCGAGTGAAGAAGTTCAGATTCACAACCACAATATACAGACTACAGTCGACTGCCAGCAGTCCACCGTAGTCTCGGGGACTACACCCAGTGGGTGCACTCAGCGTGCCCCCACTGGTTCGACCAAAGAGAAAACACACCCAGTGGGTGTACAGATACAGAAACAAAGATCTTCAAAAAAGGAAGAGAAAGAGAGAGAAAGACTCTTCAAACAAACAAACATCAAATCAACTGACCTGGACGTTACTCTGAAGCGCCGAACTCGCGTCGTAAGCCGCCTGGCTGGCCTCCCGAGCCCTCTTCACCTGCTCCATCATGACCCCTGCCTGGCGTATGGCCTCCTTTGCAGGGGCCACTTCGTCTTCAGGGGCAGAGTACGCGACAAAGAGTGAAGTCGGATCGGCAGTCGACGCCGAGGGCTGCGCACTCGACGGAGGATTGGCAGTCGGATCGGCAGCCGACGCCGAAGGCTGCGCACTCGACAGGGGATTGGCGAAGGACACAGAGGCCCGAGGGCTGCCGTCCCGTGCCACGGCCTCAGGCGCCAGAGCAGGCTGGGGAGCCTTGTCAGTCGGCGGCCTCCTGGTCCTCCCTATCCTCAGCGGCTCATTGTCATCATCATCCGGGAGGTCGATAACTTGAGGAGGAGCTGCAGGAAGAACTTTCAATCGACAAGAATTGCAAGAAACGACCAAGTCAACTCAAAAACAAAACGTCGATGATCGTACCAGGGTTGGAGGTTGCAGCGTCCCCCATCTCTTGGTCGTCGTCCTTGGCTGAGACCTCAGAGGTAGCAGCACTGCAAATTTCGAAGAATCAACCAGTTCAGCATAATGAGTCGACTCGGGATCTGTCCTCCAATCAACGAAAGAAGTCAAAGCTTGTTACCCAGAGATGACAGGGACAGTTATCTTCATCTTCGGCAGAGTCTTGGGCGGCTTGGACTGCGTCGTGCGCGGTTGCTTGGGAACCTTCCCAGTCGGTGTCGGAGAGGAGGTCCGAGGGCGTTTGATGTACAGCCTCTTGGCGAGGCTCCTCAGGAAGCTCTCCAGGTCGTCCCTCCTACGGGCGACGCCTTCCATCTCCTCACCCAAGAGGAGGTGCTTCTTCTTCCAACTGGTAGCCAGCTTGTTGGCATCAGTCAGAGCGGCCTGCAACCTAACGTTCTCTTGCTCCAACTGGCCGACCGAAGCCAGCTTCTGTTCGGCCAGAACCATCTTGTCGTCAGCCGCCTTACGGGCGACAGCCAGGTCCTGATCCTTCCTCGCCAACGCTCTTTCCAATTCACCTACAAAGAAACGGCGACGGAATCAGAAACAGCAAAGGAATGCCCGAGCCTGAAAACAGAACCAGTCGACAAAGTTGCTTTACCTGCGGCGCCCTCCCTGACCTTCTGCAACTCCGTCCTGGCCAGCTCTAAATCAAGGTCCAGCTGAATCTTCTGCTTCTCCAATTCAGCATAACGAGCGACAAGTTCACAGGATCTCTGCAAAAGAAAAAACCAGCCGACAGACATTTGAGATAAGTTGCTCCCGAGTAACTAAGGAACAATGGTGACGTTTCTAAGACCACAGCCGAATAAAAAATATTCGACCGTAGTCTCGGGGACTACACCCAGTGGGTGCACTCAGCGTGCCCCCACTGGTTCGATCAAAAAAAAACGACTGCATACAGTCGACAGGCCACGGACCGCTCGACCTGGCAGGGCAGACCGAGTGAAGAAGTTCAGATTCACAACCACAATATACAGACTACAGTCGACTGCCAGCAGTCCACCGTAGTCTCGGGGACTACACCCAGTGGGTGCACTCAGCGTGCCCCCACTGGTTCGACCAAAGAGAAAACACACCCAGTGGGTGTACAGATACAGAAACAAAGATCTTCAAAAAAGGAAGAGAAAGAGAGAGAAAGACTCTTCAAACAAACAAACATCAAATCAACTGACCTGGACGTTACTCTGAAGCGCCGAACTCGCGTCGTAAGCCGCCTGGCTGGCCTCCCGAGCCCTCTTCACCTGCTCCATCATGACCCCTGCCTGGCGTATGGCCTCCTTCGCAGCGGCCACTTCGTCTTCAGGGGCAGAGTATGCGACAAAGAGTGAAGTCGGATCGGCAGTCGACGCCGAGGGCTGCGCACTCGACGGAGGATTGGCAGTCGGATCGGCAGCCGACGCCGAAGGCTGCGCACTCGACAGGGGATTGGCGAAGGACACAGAGGCCCGAGGGGCATCGCCGCCGTCCCGTGCCACGGCCTCAGGCGCCAGAGCAGGCTGGGGAGCCTTGTCAGTCGGCGGCCTCCTGGTCCTCCCTATCCTCAGCGGCTCATTGTCATCATCATCCGGGAGGTCGATAACTTGAGGAGGAGCTGCAGGAAGAACTTTCAATCGACAAGAATTGCAAGAAACGACCAAGTCAACTCAAAAACAAAACGTCGATGATCGTACCAGGGTTGGAGGTTGCAGCGTCCCCCATCTCTTGGTCGTCGTCCTTGGCTGAGACCTCAGAGGTAGCAGCACTGCAAATTTCGAAGAATCAACCAGTTCAGCATAATGAGTCGACTCAGGATCTGTCCTCCAATCAACGAAAGAAGTCAATGCTTGTTACCCAGAGATGACAGGGACAGTTATCTTCATCTTCGGCAGAGTCTTGGCCGGCTTGGACTGCGTCGTGCGCGGTTGCTTGGGAACCTTCCCAGTCGGTGTCGGAGAGGAGGTCCGAGGGCGTTTGATGTACAGCCTCTTGGCGAGGCTCCTCAGGAAGCTCTCCAGGTCGTCCCTCCTACGGGCGACGCCTTCCATCTCCTCACCCAAGAGGAGGTGCTTCTTCTTCCAACTGGCAGCCAGCTTGTTGGCATCAGTCAGAGCGGCCTGCAACCTAACGTTCTCTTGCTCCAACTGGCCGACCGAAGCCAGCTTCTGTTCGGCCAGAACCATCTTGTCATCAGCCGCCTTACGGGCGACAGCCAGGTCCTGATCCTTCCTCGCCAACGCTCTTTCCAATTCACCTACAAAGAAACGGCGACGGAATCAGAAACAGCAAAGGAATGCCCGAGCCTGAAAACAGAACCAGTCGACAAAGTTGCTTTACCTGCGGCGCCCTCCCTGACCTTCTGCAACTCCGTCCTGGCCAGCTCTAAATCAAGGTCCAGCTGAATCTTCTGCTTCTCCAATTCACCATAATGAGCGACAAGTTCACAGGATCTCTGCAAAAGAAAAAACCAGCCGACAGACATTTGAGATAAGTTGCTCCCGAGTAACTAAGGAACAATGGTGACGTTTCTAAGACCACAGCCGAATAAAAAATATTCGACCGTAGTCTCGGGGACTACACCCAGTGGGGTGCACTCAGCGTGCCCCCACTGGTTCGACCAAAAAAACGACTGCATACAGTCGACAGGCCACGGACCGCTCGACCTGGCAGGGCAGACCGAGTGAAGAAGTTCAGATTCACAACCACAATATACAGACTACAGTCGACTGCCAGCAGTCCACCGTAGTCTCGGGGACTACACCCAGTGGGTGCACTCAGCGTTCCCCCACTGGTTCGACCAAAGAGAAAACACACCCAGTGGGTGTACAGATACAGAAACAAAGATCTTCAAAAAAGGAAGAGAAAGAGAGAGAAAGACTCTTCAAACAAACAAACATCAAATCAACTGACCTGGACGTTACTCTGAAGCGCCGAACTCGCGTCGTAAGCCGCCTGGCTGGCCTCCCGAGCCCTCTTCACCTGCTCCATCATGACCCCTGCCTGGCGTATGGCCTCCTTCGCAGCGGCCACTTCGTCTTCAGGGGCAGAGTACGCGACAAAGAGTGAAGTCGGATCGGCAGTCGACGTCGAGGGCTGCGCACTCGACGGAGGATTGGCAGTCGGATCGGCAGCCGACGCCGAAGGCTGCGCACTCGACAGGGGATTGGCGAAGGACACAGAGGCCCGAGGGGCATCGCCGCCGTCCCGTGCCACGGCCTCAGGCGCCAGAGCAGGCTGGGGAGCCTTGTCAGTCGGCGGCCTCCTGGTCCTCCCTATCCTCAGCGGCTCATTGTCATCATCATCCGGGAGGTCGATAACTTGAGGAGGAGCTGCAGGAAGAACTTTCAATCGACAAGAATTGCAAGAAACGACCAAGTCAACTCAAAAACAAAACGTCGATGATCGTACCAGGGTTGGAGGTTGCAGCGTCCCCCATCTCTTGGTCGTCGTCCTTGGCTGAGACCTCAGAGGTAGCAGCACTGCAAATTTCGAAGAATCAACCAGTTCAGCATAATGAGTCGACTCAGGATCTGTCCTCCAATCAACGAAAGAAGTCAATGCTTGTTACCCAGAGATGACAGGGACAGTTATCTTCATCTTCGGCAGAGTCTTGGCCGGCTTGGACTGCGTCGTGCGCGGTTGCTTGGGAACCTTCCCAGTCGGTGTCGGAGAGGAGGTCCGAGGGCGTTTGATGTACAGCCTCTTGGCGAGGCTCCTCAGGAAGCTCTCCAGGTCGTCCCTCCTACGGGCGACGCCTTCCATCTCCTCACCCAAGAGGAGGTGCTTCTTCTTCCAACTGGCAGCCAGCTTGTTGGCATCAGTCAGAGCGGCCTGCAACCTAACGTTCTCTTGCTCCAACTGGCCGACCGAAGCCAGCTTCTGTTCGGCCAGAACCATCTTGTCATCAGCCGCCTTACGGGCGACAGCCAGGTCCTGATCCTTCCTCGCCAACGCTCTTTCCAATTCACCTACAAAGAAACGGCGACGGAATCAGAAACAGCAAAGGAATGCCCGAGCCTGAAAACAGAACCAGTCGACAAAGTTGCTTTACCTGCGGCGCCCTCCCTGACCTTCTGCAACTCCGTCCTGGCCAGCTCTAAATCAAGGTCCAGCTGAATCTTCTGCTTCTCCAATTCACCATAATGAGCGACAAGTTCACAGGATCTCTGCAAAAGAAAAAACCAGCCGACAGACATTTGAGATAAGTTGCTCCCGAGTAACTAAGGAACAATGGTGACGTTTCTAAGACCACAGCCGAATAAAAAATATTCGACCGTAGTCTCGGGGACTACACCCAGTGGGGTGCACTCAGCGTGCCCCCACTGGTTCGACCAAAAAAACGACTGCATACAGTCGACAGGCCACGGACCGCTCGACCTGGCAGGGCAGACCGAGTGAAGAAGTTCAGATTCACAACCACAATATACAGACTACAGTCGACTGCCAGCAGTCCACCGTAGTCTCGGGGACTACACCCAGTGGGTGCACTCAGCGTTCCCCCACTGGTTCGACCAAAGAGAAAACACACCCAGTGGGTGTACAGATACAGAAACAAAGATCTTCAAAAAAGGAAGAGAAAGAGAGAGAAAGACTCTTCAAACAAACAAACATCAAATCAACTGACCTGGACGTTACTCTGAAGCGCCGAACTCGCGTCGTAAGCCGCCTGGCTGGCCTCCCGAGCCCTCTTCACCTGCTCCATCATGACCCCTGCCTGGCGTATGGCCTCCTTCGCAGCGGCCACTTCGTCTTCAGGGGCAGAGTACGCGACAAAGAGTGAAGTCGGATCGGCAGTCGACGTCGAGGGCTGCGCACTCGACGGAGGATTGGCAGTCGGATCGGCAGCCGACGCCGAAGGCTGCGCACTCGACAGGGGATTGGCGAAGGACACAGAGGCCCGAGGGGCATCGCCGCCGTCCCGTGCCACGGCCTCAGGCGCCAGAGCAGGCTGGGGAGCCTTGTCAGTCGGCGGCCTCCTGGTCCTCCCTATCCTCAGCGGCTCATTGTCATCATCATCCGGGAGGTCGATAACTTGAGGAGGAGCTGCAGGAAGAACTTTCAATCGACAAGAATTGCAAGAAACGACCAAGTCAACTCAAAAACAAAACGTCGATGATCGTACCAGGGTTGGAGGTTGCAGCGTCCCCCATCTCTTGGTCGTCGTCCTTGGCTGAGACCTCAGAGGTAGCAGCACTGCAAATTTCGAAGAATCAACCAGTTCAGCATAATGAGTCGACTCAGGATCTGTCCTCCAATCGACGAAATAAGTCAAAGCTTGTTACCCAGAGATGACAGGGACAGTTATCTTCATCTTCGGCAGAGTCTTGGGCGGCTTGGACTGCGTCGTGCGCGATTGCTTGGGAACCTTCCCAGACGGTGTCGGAGAGGAGGTCCGAGGGCGTTTGATGTACAGCCTCTTGGTGAGGCTCCTCAGGAAGCTCTCCAGGTCGTCCCTCCTACGGGCGACGCCTTCCATCTCCTCACCCAAGAGGAGGTGCTTCTTCTTCCAACTGGCAGCCAACTTGTTGGCATCAGTCAGAGCGGCCTGCAACCTAACGTTCTCTTGCTCCAACTGGCCGACCGAAGCCAGCTTCTGTTCGGCCAGAACCATCTTGTCGTCAGCCGCCTTACGGGCGACAGCCAGGTCCTGATCCTTCCTCGCCAACGCTCTTTCCAATTCACCTATAAAGAAACGGCGACGGAATCAGAAACAGCAAAGGAATGCCCGAGCCTGAAAACAGAACCAGTCGACAAAGTTGCTTTACCTGCGGCGCCCTCCCTGACCTTCTGCAACTCCGTCCTGGCCAGCTCTAAATCAAGGTCCAGCCGAATCTTCTGCTTCTCCAATTCAGCATAACGAGCGACAAGTTCACAGGATCTCTGCAAAAGAAAAAACCAGCCGACAGACATTTGAGATAAGTTGCTCCCGAGTAACTAAGGAACAATGGTGACGTTTCTAAGACCACAGCCGAATAAAAAATATCGACCGTAGTCTCGGGGACTACACCCAGTGGGTGCACTCAGCGTGCCCCCACTGGTTCGACCAAAAAAAACGACTGCATACAGTCGACAGGCCACGGACCGCTCGACCTGGCAGGGCAGACCGAGTGAAGAAGTTCAGATTCACAACCACAATATACAGACTACAGTCGACTGCCAGCAGTCCACCGTAGTCTCGGGGACTACACCCAGTGGGTGCACTCAGCGTGCCCCCACTGGTTCGACCAAAGAGAAAACACACCCAGTGGGTGTACAGATACAGAAACAAAGATCTTCAAAAAAGGAAGAGAAAGAGAGAGAAAGACTCTTCAAACAAACAAACATCAAATCAACTGACCTGGACGTTACTCTGAAGCGCCGAACTCACGTCGTAAGCCGCCTGGCTGGCCTCCCGAGCCCTCTTCACCAGCTCCATCATGACCCCTGCCTGGCGTATGGCCTCCTTCGCAGCGGCCACTTCGTCTTCAGGGGCAGAGTACGCGACAAAGAGTGAAGTCGGATCGGCAGTCGACGCCGAGGGCTGCGCACTCGACGGAGGATTGGCAGTCGGATCGGCAGCCGACGCCGAAGGCTGCGCACTCGACAGGGGATTGGCGAAGGACACAGAGGCCCGAGGGGCATCGCTGCCGTTCCGTGCCACGGCCTCAGGCGCCAGAGCAGGCTGGGGAGCCTTGTCAGTCGGCGGCCTCCTGGTCCTCCCTATCCTCAGCGGCTCATTGTCATCATCATCCGGGAGGTCGATAACTTGAGGAGGAGCTGCAGGAAGAACTTTCAATCGACAAGAATTGCAAGAAACGACCAAGTCAACTCAAAAACAAAACGTCGATGATCGTACCAGGGTTGGAGGTTGCAGCGTCCCCCATCTCTTGGTCGTCGTCCTTGGCTGAGACCTCAGAGGTAGCAGCACTGCAAATTTCGAAGAATCAACCAGTTCAGCATAATGAGTCGACTCAGGATCTGTCCTCCAATCGACGAAAGAAGTCAAAGCTTGTTACCCAGAGATGACAGGGACAGTTATCTTCATCTTCGGCAGAGTCTTGGGCGGCTTGGACTGCGTCGTGCGCGGTTGATTGGGAACCTTCCCAGACGGTGTCGGAGAGGAGGTCCGAGGGCGTTTGATGTACAGCCTCTTGGCGAGGCTCCTCAGGGAGCTCTCCAGGCCGTCCCTCCTACGGGCGACGCCTTCCATCTCCTCACCCAAGAGGAGGTGGTTCTTCTTCCAACTGGCAGCCAGCTTGTTGGCATCAGTCAGAGCGGCCTGCAACCTAACGTTCTCTTGCTCCAACTGGCCGACCGAAGCCAGCTTCTGTTCGGCCAGAACCATCTTGTCGTCAGCCGCCTTACGGGCGACAGCCAGGTCCCGATCCTTCCTCGCCAACGCTCTTTCCAATTCACCTACAAAGAAACGGCGACGGAATCAGAAACAGCAAAGGAATGCCCGAGCCTGAAAACAGAACCAGTCGACAAAGTTGCTTTACCTGCGGCGCCCTCCCTGACCTTCTGCAACTCCGTCCTGGCCAGCTCTAAATCAAGGTCCAGCTGAATCTTCTGCTTCTCCAATTCAGCATAACGAGCGACAAGTTCACAGGATCTCTGCAAAAGAAAAAACCAGCCGACAGACATTTGAGATAAGTTGCTCCCGAGTAACTAAGGAACAATGGTGACGTTTCTAAGACCACAGCCGAATAAAAAATATTCGACCGTAGTCTCGGGGACTACACCCAGTGGGTGCACTCAGCGTGCCCCCACTGGTTCGACCAAAAAAAACGACTGCATACAGTCGACAGGCCACGGACCGCTCGACCTGGCAGGGCAGACCGAGTGAAGAAGTTCAGATTCACAACCACAATATACAGACTACAGTCGACTGCCAGCAGTCCACCGTAGTCTCGGGGACTACACCCAGTGGGTGCACTCAGCGTGCCCCCACTGGTTCGACCAAAGAGAAAACACACCCAGTGGATGTACAGATACAGAAACAAAGATCTTCAAAAAAGGAAGAGAAAGAGAGAGAAAGACTCTTCAAACAAACAAACATCAAATCAACTGACCTGGACGTTACTCTGAAGCGCCGAACTCGCGTCGTAAGCCGCCTGGCTGGCCTCCCGAGCCCTCTTCACCTGCTCCATCATGACCCCTGCCTGGCGTATGGCCTCCTTCGCAGCGGCCACTTCGTCTTCAGGGGCAGAGTACGCGACAAAGAGTGAAGTCGGATCGGCAGTCGACGCCGAGGGCTGCGCACTCGACGGAGGATTGGCATTCGGATCGGCAGCCGACGCCGAAGGCTGCGCACTCGACAGGGGATTGGCGAAGGACACAGAGGCCCGAGGGGCATCGCCGCCGTCCCGTGCCACGGCCTCAGGCGCCAGAGCAGGCTGGGGAGCCTTGTCAGTCGGCGGCCTCCTGGTCCTCCCTATCCTCAGCGGCTCATTGTCATCATCATCCGGGAGGTCGATAACTTGAGGAGGAGCTGCAGGAAGAACTTTCAATCGACAAGAATTGCAAGAAACGACCAAGTCAACTCAAAAACAAAACGTCGATGATCGTACCAGGGTTGGAGGTTGCAGCGTCCCCCATCTCTTGGTCGTCGTCCTTGGCTGAGACCTCAGAGGTAGCAGCACTGCAAATTTCGAAGAATCAACCAGTTCAGCATAATGAGTCGACTCAGGATCTGTCCTCCAATCAACGAAAGAAGTCAAAGCTTGTTACCCAGAGATGACAGGGACAGTTATCTTCATCTTCGGCAGAGTCTTGGGCGGCTTGGACTGCGTCGTGCGCGGTTGCTTGGGAACCTTCCCAGTCGGTGTCGGAGAGGAGGTCCGAGGGCGTTTCGACGATGGCCCGACAGAGGCAGTCGCCTGACCACGTCCCTGCGCCGGGTCGTGCACGAGCTTCGATCGTCTCTCTGGGCGGGGAGGTTCGGCTTCTTCCTCCTCCTCCTCGCTGGAGAAGATGTCGTCGCCTTCCTCTCCTTCGCCGTCTGACTCCCACTCGCCCTGGTCGTCGCCGCTCTCGCCTCCGCTTCCCTCACCTTCCTCAGTCGACCCCTGCGCCCCGTTGGGCGTCGAATATATCTCAGTGGTCGCCTAAAAGACAGCAGGCAGAATGGAAAGTCAGTCGACTCGCTCAAAAGAAGACCAGTGCAGAAAGCAAGATTTCAGTCGAAAATGCAAATACACACCTGGTCGACCTCATAAGAGCTGTCAAGTGGAACGACCCTCCTGGCTCCTCGGGGGTTGTCTTTGTTCCCTGTAATGCTTGACAGCCACCCCTCCAGCATCTCGTCGGTGACCTCCTCTGGGTGGACCCGAGTGGAGTCCTCAAGGCCGGAGTACAACCACATCGGGTGATCCCGAGCCTGGAGGGGTTGGATTCTCCTCCTGAGGAAGACTTCGAGCAGGTCCATCCCCGTCACGCCCTCACGGACAAGTTCGACCACTCGACCCGCCAGTATCTTGACATGGGCCTTTTCTTCGGGCGTCACCTTCAGAGAAGCCGGCTTTTCAGCTCGGTCGAGGGTGAAGGGTGGGAGTCCGGTCGACTGCCCCGGGGTCACTTGATCCTGGCAGTAGAACCAAGTCGCCTGCCACCCTCGAACTGACTCCGGGAAAGTGATGGAGGGAAAACAACTTTTCCCCCTTGTCTGGATCGCCAAGCCTCCGCACAACTGGATCACCTGTGTCCTCTCGTCACTCGACTTAGCCTTCTTCACCGACTGAGAGCGAACGGTGAAGATATGCTTGAAAAGTCCCCAGTGCGGGCGGCACCCCAGAAACGCCTCGCACATAGAAATGAAAGCGGCGAGATAGACTATGGAGTTCGGAGTGAAGTGGTGGAGCTGCGCCCCGAAGAAATTCAGGAAATTGCGGAAAAAAGGGTGGGGCGGCAAGGAGAAACCACGATCAATGTGAGTCGCCAGGAGGACGCGCTCACCGTCACGTGGCTGGGGCTCGATTTCTCTCCCCGGAAGACGCGCCGCCTTGTGGAGGATGACTCCTCCCTCGACCATATCGTCGAGGTCCTCCTGACGAAGCACCGTGGGCATCCAGTCACCCTGGATCCACCCCTTGGGCAGGGCCGTCCGAGAAGAAGAGCCCCCGCGCGCAGACTTCTTCCCCTTCCCGGCCGCCGCCGCCTTCTTCGCACGCTCCAGGGCGGTCGTCTTGCTCTTCACCATCGCCGCCGGCAAGGTCTCGGGCTGGTTTTTATGGTGACAGGGCGAGAGCGAAGGAAGCGAAGGAGACGACGGAGAGACAGAGAGAGGGGCAGAAGAGATGAGCACGCGTACTGAAGAAGGACTCCGGGCCAACTATTTATAAGGGGCCACTCCCGAGTGGCTGACAGGTAGGCCCGAGCTATCTAGTCAAATCCCTTGGCAGGCGCGCGCTGTACGTGGAGAAAAAGGCGGCGCGGGGATCGAGGAGCCTTCGCACTGTCGCTCCCGATTACTGCGACCGCCCCCGTTCCGCGCTCTTCCCAAAAAATCCGAATCCCGCGATCTCCGCCAGCTGCAGAACAACTTGGCGAAACGGCAATCCCGCGCACGCCAGCGCTCGATGCCTCGCAAGTGAAGAAATCCATTCGACGAAAGACTTGGAACGGATCAAGTCGACTGAAAAAGGTTAATGACATCATCCGTGATAGTCGACCCAGAATGAAGCACCCATAATAACCTGAGGGGTCGGATGAAAAGGTCCCTAACCTCTTTTTCCACTCCAGCCTCGATCCGTTCGGGGGCTAATGATGTAGTCATATACCTACGGTAGGGACACGGACCCGTTCTAAGAGCCCTACCGTAGGACATCCTTAGAGGAAGTCACCTTTCAGACAACTTGAAGATATCCCACTCGACGGGGCCAAGGCACTCGACTAAGAAGCTGTCACTCGACCAACAAGCCAACCACTCGACCACCAGGAGATCTCAAATCGCTCCCAGGCAAACGGTCAGCTATTAAGTAGTCTTTATGATCATCATGACGCTTTATTAGGGACGTTATCAGTAACGCCCACCTTAAATATACCTTAAACCCTGCATTACTGAGGGCAAGAGAGGGCTGGCGAACTCTATATAAGCCACCCCCCTCCTCAGTATGAAGGGTTCGCACCCCTGTAATCTTACTCACGCATAATCCAATCGACCGCCTCCGGGCATCGAGACGTAGGGCTGTTACTTCCTCAGAGAAGGGCCTGAACTCGTAAACCTTGCGTGCTTACAACTTCCCAATAGCTAAGGCCTAGCCTCTTCATACATACCCCCCTACCTCACTGTCAGACTTAGAACCACGACACCGACTAGAGAGGAAGTTAATGATGATGATCAAGATACTTCTGATCAAGCTCCTACTGAAATTCGTAGGTCCACAAGGACACGTTCCGCACCAGAGTGGTACGACAACCCTGTCTTGGAAATCATGTTGTTAGACAATGGTGAACCTTCGAACTATGAAGAAGCGATGGCGGGCCCGGATTCCGACAAATGGCTAGAAGCCATGAAATCCGAGATAGGATCCATGTATGAAAACAAAGTATGGACTTTGACTGACTTGCCCGTTGAACGGCGAGCCATAGAGAATAAATGGATCTTTAAGAAGAAGACAGACGCGGATGGTAATGTGACCATCTATAAAGCTCAGCTTGTCGCTAAGGGTTATCGACAAGTTCAAGGGGTTGACTATGATGAGACTTTCTCACCGGTAGCGAAGCTAAAGTCCGTCCGAATCATGTTAGCAATTGCCGCATTTTACGATTATGAGATATGGCAAATGGACGTCAAAACGGTATTCCTTACTGGTTTCCTTAAGAAAGAATTGTATATGATGCAGCCGGAAGGTTTTGTCGATCCTAAGAATGCTGACAAGGTGTGCAAGCTCCAACGCTCGATTTATGGGCTGGTGCAAGCATCTCGGAGTTGGAACATTCGCTTTGATGAGATGATCAAAGCGTTTGGGTTTACACAGACTTATGGAGAAGCCTGCGTTTACAAGAAAGTGAGTGGGAGCTCTGTAGCATTTCTCATATTATATGTAGATGACATACTTTTGATGGGAAATGATATAGAACTCTTGGACAGCATTAAGGCCTACTTGAATAAGAGTTTTTCAATGAAGGACCTTGGAGAAGCTGCTTATATATTAGGCATCAAGATCTATAGAGATAGATCAAGACGCCTCATAGGTCTTTCACAAAGCACATACCTTGATAAGATATTGAAGAAGTTCAATATGGATCAGTCTAAGAAGGGGTTCTTGCCTGTGCTGCAAGGTGTGAAATTGAGCTTAGCTCAATGTCCGACCACGGCAGAAGATATAGAAGAGATGAGTGTCATCCTCTATGCCTCAGCCATAGGTTCTATTATGTATGCCATGCTGTGTACCAGACCTGATGTAAACCTTGCCGTAAGTTTGGTAGGAAGGTACCAAAGTAATCCCGGCAAGGAACACTGGACAGCGGTCAAGAATATCCTGAAGTACCTGAAAAGGACTAAGGAAATGTTTCTCGTTTATGGAGGTGACGAAGAGCTCGTCGTAAAGGGTTACGTCGACGCTAGCTTCGACACAGATCTGGATGACTCTAAGTCACAAACCAGATACGTGTATATTTTGAATGGTGGGGCAGTAAGCTGGTGCAGTTGCAAGCAGAGCGTCGTGGCGGGATCTACATGTGAAGCGGAGTACATGGCAGCCTCGGAGGCAGCACATGAAGCAATTTGGGTGAAGGAGTTCATCACCGACCTCGGAGTCATACCCAATGCGTCGAGGCCGATCAAGCTCTTCTGTGACAACACTGGAGCTATTGCACTTGCCAAGGAGCCCAGGTTTCACAAGAAGACAAGGCACATCAAGCGTCGCTTCAACTCCATACGTGAAAATGTTCAAGATGGAGACATAGATATTTGTAAAGTACATACGGACCTGAATGTAGCAGATCCGTTGACTAAACCTCTCCCTAGAGCAAAACATGATCAACACCAGAATTCCATGGGTGTTCGATTCATCACAATGTAACTAGATTATTGACTCTAGTGCAAGTGGCAGACTGTTGGAAATATGCCCTAGAGGCAATAATAAAAGCATTATTATTATATTTCCTTGTTCATGATAATTGTCTTTATTCATGCTATAATTGTGTTATCCGGAGATCGTAATACATGTGTGAATAACAGACACCAACATGTCCCTAGTGAGCCTCTAGTTGACTAGCTCGTTGATCAACAGATAGTCATGATTTCCTGACTATGGACATTGGATGTCATTGATAACGAGATCACATCATTAGGATAACGATGTGATGGACCAGACCCAATCCTGAACATAGCATAAGATCGTATAGTTCGTTTGCTAGAGTTTTTCCAATGTCAAGTATCCTTTCCTTAGACCATGAGATCATGTAACTCCCGGATACCGTAGGAGTACTTTGGGTATACCAAACGTCACAACGTAACTGGGTGACTATAAAGGTAGACTACGGGTATCTCTGAAAGTGTCTGTTGGGTTGACACGGATCAAGACTGGGATTTGTCACTCCGTATGACGGAGAGGTATCACTGGGCCCACTCGGTAATGCATCATCGTAATGAGCTCAAAGTGACTAAGTGTCTGGTCACGAGATCATGCATTACGGTACGAGTAAAGTGACTTGCCGGTAACGAGATTGAACGAGGTATTGGGATACCGACGATCGAATCTCGGGCAAGTAACATACCGATTGACAAAGGGAATTGTATACGGGGTTGCTTGAATCCTCGACATCGTGGTTCATCCGATGAGATCATCGTGGAGCATGCGGGAGCCAACATGGGTATCCAGATCCCGCTGTTGGTTATTGATCGGAGAGTCGTCTCGGTCATGTCTGCTTGTCTCCCGAACCTGTAGGGTCTACACACTTTAGGTTCGGTGACGCTAGGGTTGTGAAGATATGTATATGCACTAACCCGAATGTTGTTCGGAGTCCCGGATGAGATCCCGGACGTCACGAGGAGTTTCGGAATAGTCCGGAGGTAAAGAATTATATATAGGAAGTGCTGTTTCGGCCATCGGGACGAGTTTCGGGGTCACCGGTATTGTACCGGGTGGGGCCACCCATCCCGGAAGGCCCCATGGGCCAAAGTGGGGAGGGGAACCAGCCCATAGTGGGATGGTGCGCCCCCCTAGGCCCACCCCATGCGCCTAGGGTTGAAACCCTAGGGGTGGGGGGGCGCCCCACCTTGGCTTGGGGGCCACTCCAGCCCTAGCCGCCGCCCCCCCTAGGAGATCCCATCTCCTAGGGCCGGCGCCCCCCCTAGGGGGCCTATATAAAGGGAAAGGGGGAGGGGGCAGCCGCACCTTGCATCCTTGGCGCCTCCCTCTCCCCTGCTACACCTCTCTCTCTCTCTCGTAGTACACGGCGAAGCCCTGCTGGCGTGACGCCCTGCATCCACCACCACGCCGTCGTGCTGCTGGATCTTCATCAACTTCTCCTTCCCCCTTGCTGGATCAAGAAGGAGGAGACGTCATCCGCTCCGTACGTGTGTTGAACGCGGAGGTGCCGTCCGTTCGGCGCTTGGTCATCGGTGATTTGAATCACGACGAGTACGACTCCGTCATCCACGTTCTAGTGAACGCTTCCGCTCGCGATCTACAAAGGTATGTAGATGCAATCCAATCACTCGTTGCTAGATGAACACATAGATGGATCTTGGTGAAACCGTAGAAATTTTTTTATTTTCTGCAACGTTCCCCAACACAAGACCGCCCAACAACGTCTGATGCAAGTGTACGCGATGGCTAGGGAGTCATGACTACGGTTCTGGCCGTGGTCCCTTTTGGTTGTTTGACGAGTCTGTGCGCTCTGTACGGGCTTAGTCTTGTAATTCGCTTGTGGCTTGTTTAGTTTAGTTTTCTTTTTTTTGCCTTGAGCTTGTTTAGTTTAGTTGCGTCTGAACTTTGTGGGTATGGGCCGGAATGGCTTTTGGTATTGTATTAAGACTTGATAGTGTGTTACGCTGTCGTTGGAGTTTTATTAATTTAAAGCCGGACGTATCTAACATCTTCGTTTAAAAAAAAGCAGCATCCTTCATCTATCTCCTCCGGACCAGGCTCCATCATAACACGCAATAATTAAATGTAGATAGCATTTAGGTAGAAAAAAATAAAAACTGACGGATTGGGAGAGAACATGAAGGACATGAGCAACATAATGTTGATGGAGGGAGAGGAAGAATAAGCGTCGGTCACTGCCAAGTGACGGGCGCCTGAGGTCGCTGGCGCCTCCGTACACTGCAGTAGCCACCATCCCGGACCGAGGTGGAGATGAACTGAGGGAGAAGAAAAGAAGCAGCTCCGGTCGCTGCCGGGGACGGGCCCAACGGGCGAAAGCTGATGGCGAGGCCAGCGGGAGAACTCTTCCGACCTCCTGCCGTTCCACTTCCAGCGCAGACGCAGCACGCACCCTCCTCTCAGCGCTCACCGCTGTTCATGCATGGACTCCAGCGAGCCCCTGCCGCTCACGTGCACATCCATCTCAGTGTTGATTTGCAGCTACACGTGGACGAATATGACGTGAACGATCTCGACTCGGAACGTTTTTTTTTTTTGAGTAAATCTCGACTCGGAACGTGTGAAGTGCGCGAGCCTACGGGCCTTCCAACCGGAGTCGAATTCTTCAGGCCGGGCCTTCAAAAGGGGGGCTGACCCCCAGCTATCCTCTTCACCGCAACACGAACGCAAACTAGCCTGGCGCTCGATCGAGATCCACGAGAGTAATACACGAGAGCAGCAAGTCGACCAACGAGACCACGAGAGTTGAAGGCGATGGCGACCGCAGCGGCGTCGAAGAAGGCGGCGAACCGGCTGGTGGTGGAGGAGGCCACCACCGACGACAACTCCGTGTGCAACCTCCACCCGGCCACAATGGAGAAGCTCTCCATATTCCAGGGCGACATCGTGCTGCTCAAGGGCAAACGCCGCCACAACACGGTCTGCATGGCACTGCCCGACGACACCTGCGAGGGGCACAAGCTCAGGATCAACAAGGTGGCCCGCTCCAACCTGTGCGTGTGCATCGCCGACGTCGTGTCGGTGCACCTGTGCCATGAAGCCAAGTTCGGCAGACGCGTGCACATCCTCCCCTTGGACGACACCGTCGAGGGCATCGGGGGGAACCTCTTCGACGCCTACCTCAAGCCCTACTTCGTCAACGCCTACCGCCCGGTCCACAAGGGTGACCTCTTCCTCGTGCGTGGTGGCATGCGGAGTGTTGAGTTCAAGATCATGGAGATCGACCCCGCGATGGACTACTGTGTCGTGGCGCCCGACACGGAGATATTCTGTGAGGGCGAGCCGGTCAAACGGGAGGACGAGGAGAGGCTTGACGACATTGGCTACAACGACGTGGGTGGCATGGGGAAACCGCTGACTCTGATCAGGGAGCTCGTCGAGCTGCCACTCAGGCATCCGCAGATCTTCAAGAGCATTGGCGTCAAGCCTCCCAAAGGCATCCTCCTCTACGGCCCTCCAGGGTCCGGCAAGACGCTCATCGCCCGCGCGGTGGCCAACGAGACTGGGGCCTTCTTCTTCCTTATCAACGGCCCAGAGATAATGTCGAAGATGGCTGGAGAGAGCGAGAGCAACCTGAGGAAGGCCTTCGAGGAGGCCGAGAAGAACGCGCCCTCCATCATCTTCATCGACGAGATCGACTCCATTGCTCCGAACAGGGAGAAGACTCACGGCGAGGTCGAGAGGCGCATCGTCTCCCAGCTGCTGACTCTGATGGACGGCATGAAAGCCCGCGCGCACGTCATTGTCATGGGCGCCACGAACCGTCCAAACAGCATCGACCCTGCCTTGAGGCGCTTCGGGAGGTTCGATCGCGAGATCGACATCGGCGTGCCGGACGAGGTTGGGCGTCTCGAAGTGCTCCGCATCCACACCAAAAACATGAAGCTGGACGAGGACGTCAACCTTGAGGTGATTGCCAAGGATACGCACGGATACGTCGGCGCCGACTTGGCCGCGCTATGCACCGAGGCGGCGCTGCAGTGCATCAGGGAGAAGATGGACGTGATTGACTTAGAGGACGACACCATCGACACCGAGATCTTGAACTCCATGGCCGTCACCAATGACCACCTTAAGACGGCGCTCGTCGGCACGAACCCGTCCGCCCTACGTGAGACCGTCGTGGAGGTGCCCAACGTCAACTGGAACGATATCGGCGGCCTCGACGGCGTCAAGAGGGAGCTGCAAGAGACCATCCAGTACCCGGTCGAGCACCCGGAGAAATTCAAGAAGTTCGGCATGTCGCCGTCCAAGGGCGTCCTCTTCTACGGGCCACCAGGATGCGGCAAGACCTTGCTGGCGAAGACGATCGCCAATGAGTGCCAGGCCAACTTCATCAGCATCAAGGGGCCAGAGCTGCTCACCATGTGGTTCGGCGAGAGCGAGGCCAACTTGCGCGAGATCTTCAACAAGGCGCGGCAGTCTGCACCGTGCGTCCTATTCTTCGACGAGCTTGACTCCATCGCAACCCAAAGGGGCGGCAAAGTGGGCGACGCCGGCGACGCGGCAGACAGGGTCCTGAACCAGCTGCTCACCGAGATGGACGGCATGAACGCCAAGAAGACCGTCTTCATCATCGGCGCCACCAATAGGCCGGACATTATTGACTCTGCATTGCTCCGCCCCGGCCGCCTGGACCAGCTCATCTACATCCCCTTGCCGGACGAGGCCTCGCGGCACCAAATCTTCAAGGCCTGCCTCCGGAAGTCTCCCGTGGCCAAGGACGTCGACCTCGGTGCACTCGCAAAGTTCACCGCCGGCTTCAGTGGTGCCGACATCACGGAGATCTGCCAGAGGGCGTGCAAGTACGCCATAAGGGAGGACATTGAAAAGGACATGGAGAGGCAGAGGATGGGGAAAGACACCATGAAGGTGACGGTGGGCAGGAGGAGGAGGCTGCGGAGATCAAGGCGGCTCACTTCGAGGATTCAATGAAGTATGCGAGGTGGAGCGTGAGTGACGCCGACATCAGGAAGTACCAGGCCTTCGCACAGACGCTGCAGCAGTCCAGGGGGTTTGGCACCGAGTTCCGCTTCCCGGCGCAGCCCCAGGCGGCAGAAGCTGCTGCAGACAACTCCGCGGCAGCTGATGAGGAGGAAGATGATCTGTACAAGTGATCCAGTAACCATTGTTAGAACATGAAGTAGGAGTACCAGAATATTATAGGCTATGTTTTTGTTCTCGTCGATCACTTCTTTCCATGTATGTAATTTTCGTTAGTAAGAATTTATTTACATACATACATTATACAGAAATACAGTTGACGAAATAAGAAGCTCTTTGTTGTGCTTTCTATTCATTTGTAGGCAGGGATAAGACTCTGAAAACTAGACTAAGCCGTGAAATGAACCGTGGATTGCACGCAATTAGCGTGCTTCTCTCTCAACCCCCCTCTCCTCTGCTCCTGCACAAGATGCAGAAGGTCACTGGATATGTCTGACATGTGAGCCTGTAAGAACATGAGTTTCATATTATTGAACCTGTAAGAACTAGAGTTGAAGGCAAATATTTCATGCCGGTGCTTAGCAACTTGTGTCTGATACGTGTGGCTCCCAACAGACTTAGTTGCAGAGAGACGTTTGCAGTGGCGTAGCCAGCCCAATACACCAGGGTGGTCCATTAATAGAAATATTAACATAAGTTATTTATTTTTCAAAGAAATGTTTATTTTACTACATTATATACAAGCTATGGGGAAATTCCAGGGTGGTCCATGGACCACCCTGGCCACCCCCTAGCTACGCCATTGTACGTTTGTTAGCCAACAATGAGTCGTTCTGCACTACCCTTTTCCTAAGGTTATTTGGTTCTACCCAACTGAATGTCATGTCTGCAGAGGCCGTGGTCTGATCCTCCTTTTCCAGAAAAAAGGAAAAAGAAAACTGAATGTCATGCAGCCCGGCCTTTCAAAATGTACCCTTCGGGGCGAGGTCTCTGCGGACGCTGTCTCCTCGCCTGTGCGGCCCACTGCCGTGATGCTCGGTTAGTCCGGCTTGTCGTCGCCGGCCCGACAAATGGTCATAGAGGCGAACAAATCTCTCACATGGCTTCCTACTTGGGAAAATTAATTTTTGAAAAGAGCATGATGGATTGGAACTTAAGGCTTAACCTATCAGTTTCATGAAAATGGAATTGGGGGCCTGGTGCTCTTTTCTCTAAAAGAAACTTAAGGCTTAACTGCTTGTCGAAACAATGTTTGACTTTCATGCTCTTTCCTTCTGTCATTGAAATGCTTTAAAGATTCAGTGACGATTTCCGGAAAGTGTGTCATGTACTCCCTCCGTTCCTAAATACTTGTCTTTCTAGGCATTTCAACAAGTGACTACATACGAAGCAAAATGAGTGAATCTACTTTCTAAAATATGTCTACATACATCCGTATGTAGTAGTCATTTGAAATGTCTAAAAAGACAAATATTTAGGAACGGAGGGAGTAATACATTAACTAGTCGTTCTGCAATGTTTATTCACTGAAAGAAAAGTAAATAGCAAGAAGGTCAAGAAGTCGTAAATAACGAACAGTGTCAGATGAGTATAATAGATTATGGTGTACACTGATATGTGGGATATAGTGTCATCCTAAACGGTGGCTGTCTGGTTGGAGTTCATAGATGAACTTGGTAGATGTGGCTGTCCTAGATGAAACTTGCTATTTTTTCTTATGTCATGTTAGACTTGCTTGTCTGAGATAACTTGACACTTTGTTCGAGTTCATGTACTGAACTAAGCTATGACTGAGGGCGTGAGACCTAAGTTCTTCAATTATGTGCCATTTTCAGATATTTTCGTCCTTTTTACATATGAAGTGTCCATGATGGTCTAATGCTAGCTAAATGGTGTCAACAAAATTTGCCCAAAAAATGAATGTACCCATAAGTTTTTAAAAAAAAAATCTCAAAAATGACGAATACTCTTATATTCAATCTGGGAAGTTTCAAAACTTTTTGAGAAATATAAAAAAATTAGAAGGAAAATACACATTCAGGGACATTTTGAGTCAAAATTTGGCCCAAAAAAATGAAAGTTTACAGAAAATTTTGAAACAGTTCTAAAAAATGAACACTCCCGTTATGTTTAATCGGGGAAAATTTCAAAACGTTTTGCCACATAGAAAAGAAACTAGAAGGAAAATACACATTCAGGACCATTTCGTGTCAAAATTTGGCTAAAAAATAAAACTTTCCAACACAAATTGAAACAATTCCAAAAAATGCACAGTACCATTATATTTAATCTGGGAAATTTTCAAAATGTTTTTCTACATAGAAAACAAATTAGAAGGAAACTACACATTCAGGGTCGTTTTGCCAAAAGTTTTGGCTTCTTTATTTCTACTTCTCTCTTTTTGTATGGACTTCACACTTTGTATTTTGCAGCAAAGAAGTAAGAATGGAGGAGGATATGGAATGGGAAGTCGTGGAGAAAACAAAAGCACATCAAAATCTTCCAAATTTTTCATGATTGTTCTGACTAATGAGCACATCAAACCAATTTTGTGACCAAAATTGTACACTCTAAAAATCAACATCTCACAACAGGAAGAACATTTCACTGGTACACAAAAGATGCAAATTGTATTCTGGCAATAATTTGTTCACAACATAACAACTTTCACTTCTACCGACCAACATTCAATCGAATCCACTACTGAGTAAAGCCACCACAGCATACATGACTGGAACAGCACAAACCCCAAACACACATAATAGTTTCATTCAGTTTGTTTTCTTGTTCTGTTACTTCTCTTCCTCTGTTCCTTCATCAAACCTATCTCCTTGTCCTTATCAATGATCATCTTCTGCAGCCTCAGATTATCATCAACAAGCTTCTTCATCAATGTCCTTCCCTACAAAATTCAGTAAATCATGTCAGAGATTTTCAGTGTAAAGTCCTACAAAATTCAGTAAACCATGTTACAATAACTCATGCGGGCAGCTAAAAAATCTACGGCAGTACTCAGACTTACCTATCCTTGTGCCCGCATGAATCGGACCTATCTATCCCTTTGAATTCTGAGTGAAGGGGGAAATCACTAAGGCCTTGTTTGGTTGTAGGGGAACTAATCCCCAAGTGGAACTATTCCACTAGGGGATTAGGTTGATCCCTGCTTGTCACCCAATCCCCTAGGGATGAATCCTGTCAATTCCACTTAGGCTCTAATTTCATTACCTCACAGGAAGCTGTTTGGACATATACAGTCTAGCTAAATACCAATGTTGCAGAACAACAGGTGGAGCAGAAAGGCATCACAGGAGATATATTATCTTGATCAAAATTAATATTTGCCATACATAAATTTCCTAAACCTAAAATATCTATGATCAATACTCCAAAGTACTTCGACAGATATTTGCATTCTTTTGGAAGAACTTCAATACATTTATCCAAAACAAAAGCTAATATGCATCACAGAACATTATAGCTAAATACAAATTTATATGCCAAACAAAAATATCTCAAAGAACAATAATTCATGTCTCCTAGAAATTAGCAGATATGTTCGATTTCATCCGGCGTGTCACATCATCTCGTCCTAGCACTTGCATAAAATGTGTAGCAGATCCTAAAATAGTTGAATCTTTATAATGTGCCTTCCTCCTGGGTATAGAACAAGAAAATGGAGGACGCTCGCAACAAAAATGGATCCTCAAATGGATGGTGTTATACAACAAGAAAAATGCATGACCCTAGTGGATTTTCAAGAGAAAAAAAATACAATATGGGTTAACTAAAAATGTTCATCGTGAACATGGCTCATATACATATATATAAAATAAGTTTTTTAGTGATGAATTCTCAGAAGAACGATAAGATCAGCTTGTAATAATTAGCTACGAGGTTGCTTGCAGAAAATGATGAACACTGTTTTTTAGTGACCGGGTGCCACTCCATGCCCTGCTTCTTTACCATTTTGCCTACCTCGGAAGTTTCCCCAAATTATCATATTCTGGAGCTGTTGTTCTATTGAAATTAAACTTTAAAATCATAGACAGTTAGCAGCAGGTCCTTGGTCATTAGTTTTATAGAAGTATACCATCATAGTGATAACAGAGTGCTTAGTGCTTGTTCAGACACTTTTAGGCTTCATTTGGATTCTAGGGGAGCTATTCCGAGGGAAGAGGTCTCCGCGTGAAGTCATCTTGTGCAAATGAAATCCCGTAAAAAATCAACATCATCATTTGGCCGACGGGGAGACCTGGGAAGCCCAAATCAGGAAACAAAGGACTGAAGCAGTGAAATCTACATCATCTAGGAGAGAGGAGCAGAAGAAAGAGATTGTGCTAACTGTTAATTTGACGATGGTGGGAGAGCTCCAAGATTCTGATTAGCTGGATCGTTGTTGTTCATCGAAGATAGGAGCCACGAGGGATAGTCCATCTCGGCAGAAGTAGAAACCGACCTCTGGGTCGGCGCCATCACCGGGCAGAGGATCTTGACAGGAGGGGAGGGGTGATGTCTTGGTCGAAGGGTCGCTGGAAGGAGAAGCTCAGGAGGATCAAGTCGGCGGCATCGCTTCTCGAGTATTTCCTTCCCGACCTGATTTTCTTTTTGAGAAATCCTTCCCGATCTGATGAGATCAGGAAATTGCTCCCGGGGAAGGGCCGTGGAAAGGGCATGTGTCGCTCTGTGGGCGGTCCTGGTGAAGTCGGCCATGGCTTCTTTTCCAGGACTAGTAAACTTGTACGTGCAACACATGTCTCTATAATGGTAAGTCAGGACGATCCAAGAAGCGATAGCAGTTGAGTGCACAAGATGTGTTGAAGAAGTGGTATTGTGTGGGTTGCAACTATTGTAGGCATATGAAATGCTTGTCTCTTCGTCGCTACGTGAGAGTGCCTCGTGACTTCTTTCCAGTATTGATGGAAGACTGGCTTGTTCGACGGAGCAAGTTCCCCAACCAGTGTATGTTTGTGTGATTGGCATTTGTTGTGGCATTCAACACGTGGCCCTATGTGTTTGCGGTGTTCTGAAGTGGGATTTGCCCATTTGTTTCGGTTTTTGCTTTGTATTCTATGATTAACTGGACAATGTTAAGCTTAATCAAAACGGCAAAGCTTTTGCTTCATGTTTGAGTTTATTTTTACTCATTCTTGTTTGCTCAACTAAAATTCAGATATATCTATAAAAATTACCAGAAAAGAAGGCATGCTAAACACAAAGGATAACACTCTTGTCTGGTTTGAACCGCAGAAGGTAAAATCGAATTAAGAAGCATGCCCATAGAGAAATAGACCTAGAAAGTAAAATTCCTATATTTACAAATTCATGACGTTCTTATGCCAATTTTCAGTGAATCATGTTCATAACTTTAACCCCTCTTAGAAAAATTAAAAAAAACAGGCTCTTCATTGCCAAACCTTTGAAATAATATAAATGAATCATCTACTGAACTGACGGTTATACATCATACAAATTATAGATCAGATTATCCATAATACCAGAGGAAAAATCCAATAATATGCCATCAAATAACACCATCCGCTAAATTAGTTACATATTTTACTAACCCAAACAGTAGGCAGAACATTATTTCTGAATTTAAACATATTTACATCCTATACATTAGGATCTGGAAATGAACAGAGGAAATATACAACATGAGATGTAGTCTAGCGGAGCGCCGGCATCTGTGGTCAATATATGGTAGGCAAATGATTTATGTAGTGTCGCGTCTGTTGTTCACTGGTGATGAAGGGAAGCGGCGGCCAAACGAAGGAGATGTTCCTGGCCGTGATGCCTCCCCCTGAGAGCCCTACCGTTCGACACTGGCTGTGTCAAACAGTTGAGGAATTGCACAGGGCGCTCCTAGTAATCTTGCATGTGAACATGGCGCCAAACAGTGCAATCACATAGGGTAACCATTTAGTATATCAACAAAGAAACCAATGAGCTACACCAACCCTTGAAACTAATGGCAGCGTGGGTAATTACGTGCGGCTAAACACGGTTGGTGCTAAAACATCAGGGCTATGTGGAAGTAGGATTTACCCCTCTGTACAGTGCAGATTATTTGGTTCTCCGCCCTCTCTTCCTTTTAGTATATCAACAAAGAAACTAATGAGCTACACCAACCCTACTCTGCTGTAGCAAACATGTACTTATAAGTAAATACATACATCAGCGCCTGAGTAATATGCACATATTACTCTGTGATTCACATGAAAAATATGGAAACAAGGCCCTAAACATGCATGATATAGACATCCAGTAAGTAAGACAGTTGGCTCCTTCACACAAACTTGGACGATTTAAAGATGGGACATTACCTTCTTATGCAAACCTTGTGGAGACCTTTGTATATCAGGCTTTCTTGGGATGCATTCTTCTGCTTTTATTAAGTTAATTGTAGAAAACTATTACATTTGCGGCTAGGTTTGCAGAAAACCACCAAGTCGGTAATCCATTGCAAAAATCACTGCGTTCCCAGTAAACTTTTTGCAAAAAGCACTAATAGTGTGATTCGGCCCGTTTGATCACTTAGCAAAAAATTTATACACACACCCTTAAATCTAAAAATAAAAAGCAATCAATCCCTTGCTCCCAATCCCCTACGGCCGATCCAATTTGGAGGAGGCAACCGCCGCCTGCCCTCGCACCGCACCGCACCGCCCCCACCGCTCCCGTCGTCGCTGCCGGAAGCCCACCGCCAGCCCTGCCTCTCCTCATCACCTCGTTCGCGCCTCCTTTCCTTCCTCTCCCGCCCACCACTTGCGCCGTCAAGCTCGGTTGTTGACGCCTCCCATGGCGCTGCCGCCACGGTACCACGGCCGGCCTCCTCATCCAGTCGGTCGGACCACCTCGGCTTGAAGCATGTCCGTTGCTATGCTCCAAGCATGGCCGCCTCCTGCCTCCTGTGCACGCACGGGCGCAAGCCGAGGCCATGGCCGGTCAACCTCCCGGTGTCAGCTTCAAGCAAGGCCGAGGCCATGGTCGGGCAACTTCTAGCCAGCTCTCTCATCTAGCGCCTCCACCGCGTGTTGGCTAACATCATGGCGACGCACGGGCTGGTGTTGCTCCTCCGCTTCGGCTATTGCCGCAAGCTGCACATCGCCGACATGTCCGCCACCGCCGCTGCAGCTCCGGCGCCTAAAAAATGCACGCACTCCGGCCGCCGCCGCCTCCTCCTCCACCACGGCCGTAGCTGTCTCCAACGACGACGAGGGCGCCATGTACCTACCGGACGGCAGGGCCGTCCACACTGGAGGGTCTGACTGCGTTTTTAAAAAGATCTAGGGGTGCATGTGTTTTTTTTTGCCAATTCAGCTCCTTACAATCTGGCCCCACTTGTCAAAAAGTGATCAACACGCTAAATCACCCGATCAGTGCTTTCTGCAACAAGTTTACTGGGAACGCGGTGTTTTTTGCAACGGATTACCGACTTGGTGGTTTTCTGCAAACCTAGCTGCAAATGTGGTAATTTTCTGCTTTTAGCTCGCGCGCTCCTTCTTCAGCAACTGCACTAACCCCGACAGAATAGACAAACATGAAGAAGAGCCCTGATTGACTCATTGATCAACCTTATATTTGTTCTTTCTCTCCAAATGACAACACAATAATTTTCATCCATTCTATTCTCTGAATTCTAAGTCATATTTTCACAAGACTAATGTGACATGAATTTGCAGTCTCCGTCAGTAAATTATAATTTGTTGTCTGTTGCGGTACTTTCCAACACAGTAAGTTCAGAAGAGAATATTACCAATTGAACAGTCCAATCTCAAAGCAGAAAATGAAAACGAAAAGAGAGAAAACATACTTCAGAGCAGAGAAGTCATTTCCAGCAGAAGATTTAGCTTCATCCTAATTATGTTAAGTCTTCCACTCCATGATGCCCAAGTAGCAGAAGATCCATGCCTCTACGTAGGCGCCCGTGGAGTTCTAGAAGTAGGCAAGTTCCTCGAAGGTGCTAGCTTTGCTCTATATATGTATGGTTTAAGGTTGTCAAAAGGAAAAAAAATCAAATGTAGGGGAACTTACATGATGGAAAACGAATAACTGCAGTGTTACTGTTCTATCAAGCAACAACTCATGCTTCTTTTTTACATGCTTCTTTTTTTATTTGATAGCCATGTAGCTTCTATCAAGCAACAACTCATCACATATTTGTTGAATAGAAATTAATAAATTAAGTTTCCTAGGAAAACATAAGAGCAATGAGAACTCCACAAAATATGCTTGAACCAGTTGTTATAATAAAAATGACCAATGGAAATCTCAAAGGTAAGCTCCATGACAAAAAATGTTGTACAATTTTTTAAATGAATACTCCCTCCGTCCCAAAATAAGTGTTTCAACTTTGTACTAATTTTAGTATAAATTGTACTAAAGTTGAGACACTTATTTTGGGACATAGGGAGTACATATTATGTCCACCATGTTTCCACCTTTATGCAAATTTGAAAAGGATAAACATAGACCATCCTGGATCTGGAAGAAATTAGATAAGAGTTAAAAATGAAAAAATTGACATGGGACAAAGTATTAGCTCAAGAACAACAGTTCAATGGTACCTCAAGGAATTTCTGAACTCATAAAGTTGCCTGCCAATTTCTTGCAGCTATCATCGAGACATCTAGGAACAACCATTTTGTTGAGCTTCACCATCTCTGCAGTGCCAAGACAAACATGTACTTGCATGTACCATGATTCATATGGTGCCTAAAGTTTGGTAAGGCACACTTCTATATATCTACGAAAAACCATTTTGCCGGGCTTCACCATCTCTGCAATGCCAAGACAACCATGTGTGCATGTACCATGATTCTTATGGTGCCAAAGTTTTGTAAAGCACACTTCTATATTTGCAATTATATATACTGGAACTAACCAGTGGCTATTAGAGGATTGGTCGAAATCGGAAGTAATCTTATGCGTACATAATGTGATTAACAGAGATAACATTGCAACCAAAAAGGTTAAGATAACCAAAAGTACTAAACTGAAACTATGTTACAAGGTCCGGGAGGGGGTGCAGTGTTCTCTTTCTATCTCTTGGTTATATGTCAAATAGGCAATGTGTAAGCGTATGGCAACCTGAAACAGTGCAACGGCACTTGGAAGCTAGATAAGTTAGCTAGATTTACAGCTTACTATCTCAGTAGTGAGACAAATTTCTGAACAATATAGGTATATACATCTATGGGGCCAGTTCCATGACGTTGGTAGATATAGACCAAAAAGATAGGATGGTTTCAAAAGTTGCGACAACAACACAGGATCTATTAAGCCTTGATATCCTACAGAATTAGAGAAGAAATTTTAACCTGACAAACAGAGTCCCCCCTGAATTAGCCACGAACGCCGAATAAAATAGCCTGAAAATAGATCGAAGCATGTGTTCGTATCTATCGAGAGAGACGGAATTTCATACTTACTCAAAACCAGATAAGCAATGGATGGACCTGAGGTAACTGTGGTTTGCACGTGCGTACATGTCCCCGGTGACAGCACTGGCTAGTACGTCCTGGGCACTCACCTTGCAGGCCGTTTGTGCACCATGAATCCATGATGCGGTGACGTGCTGCCCTGTGCCTCCTTCCCGCCTCGGCACCACGCCGTCGCCAGTCCGCCAAGGTGACTTTCATGTGTGGCCTAGATCTAAAAGCCATGGGATCTGCAGCCATAAGGCCAGGCAGCGACAGCGTCCCCCACGGCCCGACCGCGACGGCCGGCCAGGCGGTCTAGGCGGCGTCCCCGACGGCCAGGGCCATGCGGTCTAGGCGGCGTCGTTCTTGGGTCAGCGGTGGCAGACCGGCGGCCGGCGGCGTTCTTGGGGCAGCAGAGGAGGACCGGCGGCCGGCGCGGTGGGCGGCGAGGAGGCCGGCGTGGTGGGCGGCGGAGGATCGGCGCTGGCATCGGTTGGGAGGAGGAGAAGCGGGCGAAAGGTCGTGCGGGCGTGGAGTTGTGCGGTGCTTTTTTTATTCGAGAGGTCGGGAGGGTTAGTGGCCTGATTGCGTGGCTTGTTGTGTTACACGACATTTGAACGTGTATGTATGGTACCGATGGCAGCGTGGGTAATTACGTGCGGCTAAATACGGTTGGTGCTAAAATATCAGGGCTATGTGAAACATAGGATTTAACCCTTTGTACGGTGCAGATTATTTGGTTCTCCGCCCTCTCTTTCTTTTATAGGGGTAGTAGATAAGGCCGGAATTTTCCAGGGATCTACTGCTGACTTCACGCGGAGATATTTTCCTTTTTAGCCAAAATTTGTTTATTTTTGCTACGAACTCCTTGAATGTCGAAACAGCACGCAAATTTTCACGCACCTAGCGCACCCAAGCATCTTGGTTGCCATAACATTTCAGATTTTTTTGATTTTTTTGCTATTTTTTTATTGAATTCACTATTCACCGGTCAAACTTGATCAAACCTGTTCAACGTGCTTAAAATATGGTTTTTGACCTATCTTATCCGGTTTTAAGATTTGAAGGACCAAATGTATACCTAAAAATCTTGAGGGACCAAGTTTATACTTTTGGAGAACTTAAGGGACCAAAAACATACTTTTCTCGTAAAGAAATATAAAAGTTGATCTAAACGCTCTTATATTTCTTTACGGAGGGAGTACTATGTTTTATGTGATAAGGTATAATTTGTTGAGTTTTTTTCTCTCTTTTGTTAGTCTCAAAGCATTTGTACCCACATGTTTTATGCAAGAAGATATAATTTGTTGCTTCTTACTTTCTCTTCTAATAGCTCTATGTTTTTTTGCAGGGCTAATAGCTCTATGTTAAAAGGAGATCAATGTTCACGGGTTGATCTACTGCTGAAAAAGACATAACCACCGGTCCCATAGTTTATAGCAGATCAGTGTATATCAAGTTTACGTGCGTGCTTAGTCTTTGCATGACTGCATGCAATTGATTATAAAGATTAGTTTTAAGGCACATAACGGTAACTGGCTTGGCTATTGAATGACAATGCAGCACTAAAACTCTTCTTGTCCATGTACGAAGAGGAAGAACAACATGTGTGTTATATCATAGTTATGGTTGTGGTATCTGCTCGCGTGAGGAAGGATCAAAATTTAACTTCAAAGTGGTGCGTAGTTTGAACAAAACGAGGGGTAACCAAAAAATGCCGTGAAAAAAGACCATGCTCTATGTGGTCTTGAAAGCATATTTTCTCTCTTTCTAGATAAGCTACTTATGGTGGTAGGCATGTGAAGACTCATAACAACGTGGGAGGGTCAGGCTATAGAGGACGAATACATGAGGAGCAAAGCATAGGCTAAAGAAATGAAGAATCACGCCTTTCATTTTATGATTGTATTAACATGCCTTCTATTTACATATATTTATTCATATTTATTTTTCTATGTACTATGGTATAATTCTATAAGGCTCACTATCTACTCTGCTCTATTTGGATCAAGGATTAGGCACCCACCCCACATGTTTGCTTGAGTGTCTTACATTTCTATTGCCAGTTAATGAGGACGAAAAAAGCCTTCTTTCATAGGACTAAATCCATCATTGAAAACGGTAACTTGACTAGATTTTGGGAGGATGCATGGTTAGGAGTAACCCCTTTAACCACACAGTAGCCGCCTCTTTATAATATTGTACAGCGTTAGAACACTTATGTTGCTACAATATTATAGTCAGTTCCTTTAAACATCAACTTCAGGAGATCTTTAATAGGTGACTGGTGGGACACATGGTTACATCTAGTGCGGAGGTTGGTGGACATTCACCTCTCTGGTGAGCGAGATGCGATTCACTGGAGACTATCTGTGAATGGAGTTTTTTTTCAATGAAACCCATGTATTTAGATTTAATTAACTCTGGTCCAATTTTGAAATCGTCAAATATTTGGAAGATTAAAGTACCTTTAAGAATCAAAGCCTTCATGTGGTTTGTTCACAAGGAGGCGATTCTGACTAAGGATAACTTAGCAAAGCAACGATGGGAGGGTAGTCAACGATGTTGCTTTTGTGATCAGGATGAAAATATTAGATAACTCTTTCTCAAATGTACTCTTGCTAAACTTTTATGGTGCTCGATTCATATAGCCTTTAATGTCAGCCCTCCAAATAGTATTAACATGTTATTTGGGACGTGGCTAAATGGAGTGGAGCCAAACACGAGGGGGGGAGGCATATTCGAATAGGAGTATGTGCGGTACTTTGGGTCATATGGAATTGCAGAAATGAAATTATTTTTAACAGGCAAACTTACATAAACTTTTTGCAGGTTATTTACAGGTCCACTGCTTGGATCCGTATGTGGTCGTTACTCACTCCTATGAAAGCCAGGGTCCTTTTGGATACTGGGTGTACCCGGTGGGAGATGAAAGCTTGGGATATCTACAACCGGTTTGGATGTTGGTCTAATAATAGACTAGGTGTTTAGTCATCTCTACCTATTTTCGCTTGTTGTGGCAACTTTTATCTTTCTTCATTTATTTTAAGCTTAGGATGAGCTTGTACTACACCACAAACCTTTGTGGATTTTTCGCTTAATAATATGGGTGCATGCATCATTCTGATGCAGAGTTCGGAGGTGGTCCTCCTTTTTCTAAAAAAAGCTTCTTATGATGATAGTTTCATGATGCAGAGAATACATTTTAAACAAGCTTAACTTATATAGCTAGGTCAAGGTCGAGGACATATTCTACTTGCAATAACTACCATATTAACAGTGTAGCATGAGCTCCAAAATAGGTTGGTAGTATGGAATACTGATGCACTAATAAATATAAAAAAGAGCTCGTTCTGAACTACCTACCATATGGATTGTAGTTCCAGTCACGTGAAATTTTGCTGATATTTAATTATGGTT
Source organism: Triticum monococcum (assembly GCA_034509565.1). Taxonomy (NCBI): domain Eukaryota; kingdom Viridiplantae; phylum Streptophyta; class Magnoliopsida; order Poales; family Poaceae; genus Triticum; species Triticum monococcum. The sequence goes on along the minus strand of CM067843.1, from coordinate 149,974,947 downwards.
TGGCCATGTATTGTGCTAGAAATTATCTGTTGATAAGATTGTAATTTGAGCATTTGTTCTCGCTTTTTGCCCCAATCAAGTTTAATGTATTTTTTCCTATTCCTATGGCTCTACATTGTTGTATCAATCAGACTGATATGAAGATAATCTGTGAAGGCTAAGACGATGCTTCATTTTCTACTAACTTTGGTTGAAATATTTTGATGTCTCATCTACCCGGCAGATCATTCATTAATGTGTGCTCAAAGTTCCAGGTTCTTAGAAATGCCTCCTCTGTTTATTATTCAAGTTATGATGTCAACAATGCCTTTGTCTAAGTAGAAAACTTTGATGAATGAATGCTTTCAACATCCTAATCATGAAACCTTCATGCACCCAGGTTTCTTACTTAAACCAGATGACGAGTAAGATAAAGAAGCAAGTTGCAGGTGCATACTATTAAATGGTTCCTTGCTCCAAATTTTTTTTGTGTGTATGCATGCTACTTGTGAGCTGCGTTTGGATTTCCACCCAGAGAGAAAGGGTGAAGCAGTACAATAGAGATAAGTATTTCCCTCAGTGAGAACCACAGTTTATTGAACCAAAAGGAGAATCATGCAAATCCTACTGAATAGTACCTGCACACACAAAAACAAATACTTGCACCCAATGCAGGCAAGAGGGTTGTCAATCCCCTAGAACTCATTACTTGCAAGGATCAAATCTTGTATAGGTAGATAGATAAATTGCAAAAAAGTAAGTAAATTGCAGAAAGGTATTTTTTTATTTTTATAATATGATTAAAGTAGACCCGGGGGGCATAGTTTTCACTGGAGGCTTCTCTCTCGAAATAGTAGCATACGATGGGTAGACAAATTACTGTTGGGCAATTGATAGAAAAATGCATAGTTATGATGTATTCATGACAATGATCATGTATATAGGCATCAGTACGTGACAAGTAGACCGACTCTTGCATGCATCTACTACTATTACTCCACCAGTTGACCGCTATCCAGCACGCATCTATGGTATTAAGTTTATGACAAACAAAGTAACGCCTTAAGCAAGATGACACGATGTAGACAGAATAAACTCAAGCAATATGAATAAACCCCATCATTTTACCCTTAATAGCAACAATACAATATGTGCCTCGTTACCCCTTCTGTCACTGGGTGAGGACACCGCAAGCTTGAACCCATTACAAAGCACCTCTCCCACTGTAGATAAATCAATCTAGTTGGCCAAACCAAGCAGATAGATCAGCGAGAAATACAAAGCTATAACAATCATGCATAATAAAGTTCACAAAAAACAATCATGCAAGTTCAAAAAATACTCAGTTACTTTCAATGAATAATCTGATCATAAACCAACAATTCATCGGATCCCAACAAACACACCACAAAATATGATTACATCGCATAGAACTCCAAAAAGACCGAAGAGAACATTGTATTTAAGATCAAAGGGAGAGAAGAAGTCATCAAGCTACTAGCTATGTGATACGTCTCCAATGTATCTATAATTTTTTATTGTTCCATGTTGTTATATTATAAATCTTGGATGTTTTACAATCATTTTATAGCAACTTTATATCATTTATTAGGACTAACCTATTGACATAGTGCCCAGTGCCAGTTGCTATTTTTTGCTTGTTTTTTACTTCGCAGAAAATCAATACCAAACGGAGTTCAAATGCAGTGAAACTTTTTGGTGATTTTTTTGGACCACAAGACACCTGTTGGGCCAAGAAAGTACCTGAGGGGAGCTCCGAGTGTTGGAAATATGCCCTAGAGGCAATAATAAAAGCATTATTATTATATTTCCTTGTTCATGATAATTGTCTTTATTCATGCTATAATTGTGTTATCCGGAAATCGTAATACATGTGTGAATAATAGACACCAACATGTCCCTAGTAAGCCTCTAGTTGACTAGCTCGTTGATCAACAGATAGTCATGGTTTCCTGACTATGGACATTGGATGTCATTGATAACGAGATCACATCATTAGGAGAATGATGTGATGGACAAGACCCAATCCTAAACATAGCATAAAGATCGTATATTTCGTTTGCTAGAGTTTTTCCAATGTCAAGTATACTTTCCTTAGACCATGAGATCGTGTAACTCCCGGATACCGTAGGAGTGCTTTGGGTGTACCAAACGTCACAACGTAACTGGGTGACCATAAAGGTATACTACGGGTATCTCCGAAAGTGTCTGTTGGGTTGACACGGATCAAGACTGGGATTTGTCACTCCGTATGACGGAGAGGTATCACTGGGCCCACTCGGTAATGCATCATCATTATGAGCTCAAAGTGACCAAGTGTCTGGTCACGGGATCATGCATTACGATACGAGTAAAGTGACTTGCTGGTAACGAGATTGAACAAGGTATTGGGATACCGACGATCGAATCTCGGGCAAGTAACATATCGATTGACAAAGGGAATTGTATACGGGGTTTCTTGAATCCTCGACATCGTGGTTCATCCGATGAGATCATCGAGGAGCATGTGGGAGCCAACATGGGTATCCAGATCCCGCTGTTGGTTATTGACCGGAGAGTCGTCTCGGTTATGTCTACATGTCTCCCGAACCCGTAGGGTCTACACACTTAAGGTTCGGTGACGCTAGGGTTGTGAAGATATGTATATGCAGTAACCCGAATGTTGTTCGGAGTCCCGTATGAGATCCCAGACGTCACAAGGAGATTCGGAATAGTCTGGAGGTAAAGAATTATATATAGGAAGTGCTGTTTCGGCCATCGGGACAAGTTTCGGGGTCACCGGTATTGTACCGGGACCACCGAAAGGGTCCCGGGGGTCCATCGGGTGGGGCCACCCATCCCGGAGGGCCCCATGGGCCAAAGTGGGGAGGGGAACCAGCCCATAGTGGGCTGGTGCGCCCCCCTAGGCCCACCCCATGCGCCTAGGGTTGAAACCCTAGGGGTGGGGGCGCCCCACCTTGCCTTGGGGGCCACTCCAGCCCTGGCCGCCCCCCCCCTAGGAGATCTCATCTCCTAGGGCCGGCGCCCCCCTAGGGGAGCCTATATATATGAGGGGGAGGGAGGGGGCAGCCGCACCTTGAGTCTTGGCGCCTCCCTCTCCCCTGCTGCACCTCTTCCTCTCGTAGTATATGGCAAAGCCCTGCTGCTGTGACGCCCTGCATCCACCACCACGCCGTCGTGCTGATGGATCATCATCAACCTCTCCTTCCCCTTGCTGGATCAAGAAGGAGGAGACGTCACGCTGACCGTACGTGTGTTGAACGCGGAGGTGCCGTCCGTTCGGCGCTAGGATCTCCGGTGATTTGGATCACGTCATGTACGACTACCTCATCCCCGTTCTTTGAACGCTTTCGCTCGCGATCTACAAAGGTATGTAGATGCATCCGATCACTTGTTGCTAGATGAACTCATAGATGGATCTTGGTGAAACCGTAAGAAAAAATTGTTTTCTGCAACGTTCCCCAACAGTGGCATCATGAGCTAGGTCTATGCGTAGTTCTTCTTGCACGAGTAGAACACAATTTGTTGTGGGCGTAGATGTTGTCAACTTTCTTGCCGCCACTAGTCTTATCTTGCTTCAGCGGTATTGTGGGATGAAGCGGCCCGGACCAACCTTACACGTACGCTTACGTGAGACCGGTTCCACCGACTGACATGCACTAGTTGCATAAGGTGGCTGGCGGGTGTTTGTCTCTCCCACTTTAGTTGGAGCGGATTCGATGAAAAGGGTCCTTATGAAGGGTAAATAGAAGTTGACAAATCACGTTGTGGCTTTCACGTAGGTAAGAAAACGTTCTTGCTAGAACCCTATTTCAGCCACGTAAAACTTGCAACAACAATTAGAGGACGTCTAACTTGTTTTTGCAGCAATTGCTTTGTGATATGATATGGCCAAAGTTGTGATGAATGATATATATGTGATGTATGAGATGTTCATGCTATTGTAATAGGAATCACGACTTGCATGTCGATGAGTATGACAACCGGCAGGAGCCATAGGAGTTGTCTTTATTTTTGTATGACCTGCATGTCATTAAGAAACGCCATGTAAATTACTTTACTTTATTGCTAAACGCGTTAGCCATAGTAGTAGAAGTAATAGTTGGCGAGCAACTTCATGGAGACACGATGATGGAGATCATGGTGTCAAGCCGGTGACAAGATGATCATGGAGCCCCAAGATGGAGATCAAAGGAGCTATGTGATACTGGCCATATCATGTCACTATTATTATTTGATTGCATGTGATGTTTATCATGTTTTGCATCTTGTTTACTTAGAACGACGGTAGTAAATAAGATGATCCCTCATAATAATTTCAAGAAAGTGTTCCCCCTAACTGTGCACCGTTGCGACAGTTCGTTGTTTCGAAGCACCACGTGATGATCGGGTGTGATAGATTCCAACATTCACATACAACGGGTGTAAGACAGATTTACACATGCAAACACTTAGGTTGACTTGACGAGCCTAGCTAGCATGTATAGACATGGCCTTGGAACACAGAAGACCGAAAGGTCGAGCATGAGTCGTATAGAAGATACGATCAACATGAAGATGTTCACTAACGTTGATTAGTCCGTCTCACGTGATGATCGGACACGGCCTAGTTGACTCGGATCATGTTATACTTAGATGACTAGAAGAGGGATGTCTATCTAAGTGGGAGTTCATTGAATAATTTGATTAGATGAACTTAATTATCATGAACTTAGTCTAAAATCTTTGCAATATGTCTTGTAGATCAAGTGGCCAACGTTGTCCTCAACTTCAACGCGTTCCTAGAGAAAACCAAGCTGAAAGACGATGGCAGCAACTATACGGACTGGGTCCGGAACCTGAGGATCATCCTCATAGCTGCCAAGAAAGATTATGTCCTACTAGCACCGCTAGGTGACCCACCCGTCCCACAGAACCAAGATGTTATGAACGCTTGGCAGACACGTGCTGATGACTACTCCCTCGTTCAGTGCGGCATGCTTTACAGCTTAGAGCCGGGGCTCCAAAAGCATTTTGAGAGACATGGAGCATATGAGATGTTCGAAGAGCTGAAAATGGTTTTCCAAGCTCATGCCCGAGTCGAGAGATATGAGATCTCCGACAAGTTCTTCAGCTGTAAGATGGAGGAAAATAGTTCTGTCAGTGAGCACATACTCACTATGTCTGGGTTGCATAACCGCTTGACTCAGCTGGGAGTTAATCTCCCGGATGATGCGGTCATTGACAGAATCCTCCAGTCGCTTCCACCAAGCTACAAGAGCTTTGTGATGAACTTCAATATGCAGGGGATGGAAAAGACCATTCCTGAGTTATTTTCAATGCTGAAATCAGCGGAGGTAGAAGTCAAGAAGGAACATCAAGTGTTGATGGTGAATAAAACCACTAAGTTCAAGAAGGGCAAGGGTAAAAAGAACTTCAAGAAGGACGGCAAGGAAGTTGCCGCGCCTGGCAAGCAAGCTACCGGGAAGAAGCCAAAGAATGGACCCAAGCCCGAAACTGAGTGTTTTTATTGCAAGGGAATTGGTCACTGGAAGTGGAACTACCCCAAATACTTAGCGGATAAGAAGGCCGGCAAAACAAAAGGTATATGTGATATACATGTAATTGATGTGTACCTTACTAGTACTCGTAGTAGCTCCTGGGTATTTGATATCGGTGCAGTTGCTCACATTTGTAACTCAAAGCAGGAGCTGCGGAATAAACAGAGACTGGCGAAGGACGAGGTGACGATGCGCGTCGGGAATGGTTCCAAGGTCGATGTGATCGCCGTCGGCACGCTACCTCTACATTTACCTACGGGATTAGTTTTAAACCTCAATAATTGTTATTTAGTGCCAGCTTTGAGCATGAACATTGTATCGGGATCTCGTTTGATACGAGATGGCTACTCATTTAAATCCGAGAATAATGGTTGTTCTATTTATATGAGAGATATGTTTTATGGTCATGCTCCGATGGTGAATGGTTTATTCTTAATGAATCTCGAGCGTAATGCTACACATGTTCATAGTGTGAATACCAAAAGATGTAAGGTTGATAATGATAGTTCCACATACTTGTGGCACTGCCGCCTTGGTCACATAGGTGTCAAACGCATGAAGAAGCTCCATGCAGATGGACTTTTAGAGTCTCTTGATTATGAATCATTTGACACGTGCGAACCATGCCTCATGGGTAAAATGACCAAGACTCCGTTCTCAGGAACAATGGAGCGAGCAACCAACTTGTTGGAAATCATACATACTCATGTGTGTGGTCCAATGAGTCATGAGGCTCGCGGTGGCTATCGTTATGTTCTCACCTCACTGATGACTTGAGTAGATATGGGTATATCTACTTAATGAAACACAAGTCTGAAACCTTTGAAAAGTTCAAGGAATTTCAGAGTGAGGTTGAAAATTAACGTGACAGAAAAATCAAGTTTTTGCGATCAGATCGTGGAGGAGAATACTTGAGTCATGAATTTGGCACACACTTAAGAAAATGTGGAATAGTTTCACAACTCACGCCGCCTGGAACACCTCAGCGTAATGGTGTGTCCGAACGTCGTAATCGCACTCTATTAGATATGGTGCGATCTATGATGTCTCTTACCAATTTACCGCTATCTTTTTGGGGCTATGCTTTAGAGGCTGCCGCATTCACTTTAAATAGGGCTCCGTCGAAATCCGTTGAAACGACACTGTATGAATTATGGTTTGGGAAGAAACCTAAGCTGTCATTTCTAAAAGTTTGGGGATGTGATGCTTATGTCAAGAAACTTCAACCTGAAAAGCTCGAACCCAAGTCGGAAAAATGCGTCTTCATAGGATACCCTAAAGAAACTATTGGGTATACCTTCTACCTCAGATCCGAAGGCAAGATCTTTGTTGCCAAGAATGGATCCTTTCTAGAGAAGGAGTTTCTCTCGAAAGAAGTAAGTGGGAGGAAAGTAGAACTTGATGAAGTGTTACCTCTTGAACCGGAAAATGGCGCAACTCAAGAAAATGTTCCTGAGGTGCCTGCACCGACTAGAGAGGAAGTTAATGATGATGATCATGAAACTTCAGATCAAGTTGTTACTGAACTTCGAAGGTCCAGAAGGACATGTTCCGCACCAGAGTGGTACGGCAACCCTGTCTTGGAAATCATGTTGTTAGACAAGGGTGAACCTTCGAACTATGAAGAAGTGATGGCGGGCCAGATTCCGACAAATGGCTAGAAGCCATGAAATCCGAGATAGGATCCATGTATGAAAACAAAGTATGGACTTTGACTGACTTGCCCGATGATCGGCGAGCCATAGAAAATAAATGGATCTTTAAGAAGAAGACAGACGCGGATGGCAATGTGACCATCCATAAAGCTCGGCTTGTCGCTAAGGGTTATCGACAAGTTCAAGGGGTTGACTACGATGAGACTTTCTCACCAGTAGCGAAGCTGAAGTCCGTCCGAATTATGTTAGCAGTTGCCGCATACTATGATTATGAGATATGGCAAATGGACGTCAAAACGGCATTCCTTAATGGTTTCCTTAAGGAAGAATTGTATATGATGCAGCCGGAAGGTTTTGTCGATCCTGAGAATGCTGACAAGGTGTGCAAGCTCCAACGCTCGATTTATGGACTGGTGCAAGCATCTCGGAGTTGGAACATTCGCTTTGATGAGATGATCAAAGTGTTTGGGTTTACGCAGACTTATGGAGAAGCCCGCGTTTACAAGAAAGTGAGTGGGAGCTCTGTAGCATTTCTCATATTATATGTAGATGACATACTTTTGATGGAAAATGATATAGAACTCTTGGACAGCATTAAGGCCTACTTGAATAAGAGTTTTTCAACGAAGGACCTTGGAGAAGCTGCTTATATATTAGGCATCAAGATCTATAGAGATAGATCAAGACGCCTCACAGGTCTTTCACAAAGCACATACCTTGATAAGATATTGAAGAAGTTCAATATGGATCAGTCTAAGAAGGGGTTCTTACCTGTGTTACAAGGTGTGAAATTGAGCTCGGCTCAATGTCCGACCACGGCAGAAGATATAGAAGAGATGAGTGTCATCCCCTATGCCTCAGCCATAGGTTCTATTATGTATGCCATGCTGTGTACCAAACCTAATGTAAACCTTGCCGTAAGTTTGGTAGGAAGGTACCAAAGTAATCCCGGCAAGGAACACTGGACAGCGGTCAAGAATATCCTGAAGTACCTGAAAAGGACTAAGGAAATGTTTCTCGTTTATGGAGGTGACGAAGAGCTCGTCGTAAAGGGTTACGTCGACGCTAGCTTCGACACAGATCTAGATGACTCTAAGTCACAAACCGGATACGTGTATATTTTGAATGGTGGGGCAGTAAGCTGGTGCAGTTGCAAGCAGAGCGTCGTGGCGGGATCTACATGTGAAGCGGAGTACATGGCAGCCTCGGAGGCAGCACATGAAGCAATTTGGGTGAAGGAGTTCATCACCGACCTCGGAGTCATACCCAATGCGCCGGGGCCAATCAAACTCTTCTGTGACAACACTGGAGCTATTGCACTTGGCAAGGAGCCCTGTTTCAGAAGAAGACCAGGCACATCAAGCGTCGCTTCAACTCCATTCGTGAAAATGTTCAAGATGGAGACATAGATATTTGTAAAGTACATACGGACCTGAATGTAGCAGATCCGTTGACTAAACCTCTCCCTAGGGCAAAACATGATCAACACCAGAATTCCATGGGTGTTCGATTCATCACAATGTAACTAGATTATTGACTCTAGTGCAAGTGGGAGACTGTTGGAAATATGCCCTAGAGGCAATAATAAAAGCATTATTATTATATTTCCTTGTTCATGATAATTGTCTTTATTCATGCTATAATTGTGTTATCCGGAAATCGTAATACATGTGTGAATAATAGACACCAACATGTCCCTAGTAAGCCTCTAGTTGACTAGCTCGTTGATCAACAGATAGTCATGGTTTCCTGACTATGGACATTGGATGTCATTGATAACGAGATCACATCATTAGGAGAATGATGTGATGGACAAGACTCAATCCTAAACATAGCATAAAGATCGTATAGTTCGTTTGCTAGAGTTTTTCCAATGTCAAGTATACTTTCCTTAGACCATGAGATCGTGTAACTCCCGGATACCGTAGGAGTGCTTTGGGTGTACCAAATGTCACAACGTAACTGGGTGACCATAAAGGTATACTACGGGTATCTCCGAAAGTGTCTGTTGGGTTGACACGGATCAAGACTGGGATTTGTCACTCCGTATGACGGAGAGGTATCACTGGGCCCACTCGGTAATGCATCATCATTATGAGCTCAAAGTGACCAAGTGTCTGGTCACGGGATCATGCATTACGGTATGAGTAAAGTGACTTGCCGGTAACGAGATTGAACAAGGTATTGGGATACCGACGATCGAATCTCGGGCAAGTAACATATCGATTGACAAAGGGAATTGTATATGGGGTTGCTTGAATCCTCGACATTGTGGTTCATCCGATGAGATCATCGAGGAGCATGTGGGAGCCAACATGGGTATCCAGATCCTGCTGTTGGTTATTGACCGGAGAGTCGTCTCGGTCATGTCTACATGTCTCCCGAACCCGTAGGGTCTACACACTTAAGGTTCGGTGACGCTAGGGTTGTGAAGATATGTATATGCAGTAACCCGAATGTTGTTCGGAGTCCCGGATGAGATCCCGGACGTCACGAGGAGTTTCGGAATAGTCCGGAGGTAAAGAATTATATATAGGAAGTGTTGTTTCGGCCATCGGGACAAGTTTTGGGGTCACCGGTATTGTACCGGGACCACCGAAAGGGTCCCGGGGGTCCACCGGGTGGGGCCACCCATCCCGGAGGGCCCCATGGGCCAAAGTGGGGAGGGGAACCAGCCCATAGTGGGCTGGTGCGCCCCCCTAGGCCCACCCCATGCGCCTAGGGTTGAAACCCTAGGGATGGGGGGCGCCCCACCTTGCCTTGGGGGCCACTCCAGCCCTGGCCGCCGCCCCCCCTAGGAGATCTCATCTCCTAGGTTCGCCCCCCCCCTAGGGGAGCCTATATATATGAGGGGGAGGGAGGGGCAGCCGCACCTTGAGTCTTGGCGCCTCCCTCTCCCCTGCTGCACCTCTTCCTCTCGTAGTATACGGCGAAGCCCTGCTGCTGTGACGCCCTGCATCCACCACCACGCCGTCATGCTGCTGGATCATCATCAACCTCTCCTTCCCCCTTGCTGGATTAAGAAGGAGGAGACGTCACACTGACCGTACGTGTGTTGAACGCGGAGGTGCCGTCCGTTCGGCGCTAGGATCTCCGGTGATTTGGATCACATCGTGTACGACTACCTCATCCCCGTTCATTGAGCGCTTCCGCTCGCGATCTACAAAGGTATGTAGATGCATCCGATCACTCGTTGCTAGATGAACTCATAGATGGATCTTGGTGAAACCGTAGGAAATTTTTTGTTTTCTGCAACGTTCCCCAACACCGAGGGGAGTAGGCGCGCCCTGGTGGGTTGTGCCCACCTCGGTGGCCTTCCGCACCGCCTCTTTGATTTATAAATACCCCAATATTCCAGAAACCCTAAGGGAGTCGACGAAAATCAATTTCACCCGCTGCAAGTTCCAGAACCACTAGATCTAATCTAGACACCATCACGGAGGGGCTCATCATCCTCATTGGTGCCTCTCTGATGATGCATGAGTAGTTCATTGTAGACCTACGGGTTTGATCTCTTATATGCATGATTGCTTATAGCCTCGTATTTCTTCTTCGGTATTTGGGTTTTGTTTGGCCAACTTGATCTATTTATCTTGCAATGGGAAGAGGTGCTTTCTAGTGGGTTCGATCTTATGGTGCTTGATCCCAGTGACAGAAAGGGAACCAACACGTATGTATCGTTGCTACTAAGGATAAAACGATGGGGTCTATCTCTACATAGATAGATCTTGTCTACATCATGTCATCATTCTTATTGCATTACTCCATTTCTCCATGAACTTAATACACTAGATGCATGCTGGATAGCGGTCGATGTGTGGAGTAATAGTAGTAGATGCAGGTAGGAGTTGGTCTACTAATCTTGGACATGATGCCTATATAATGATCATTGCTTGGATATTGTCATGATTACTTGAATTTCTAACAATTGCCCAACGGTAATTTGTTTACCCACCGTATGCTATTTTTCTTAAGAGAAGCCACTAGTGAAATCTACGGCCCCTGGGTCTCTTCTTTATTATATTTGCCTTCGCGATCTATTTTTATTTGCTTTTATTTTCAAATCTATTAATCCAAAAATACATTGCTGCAATTTATTATCATTTATTTTATCTCGCGTTCCCGCGAGATCTATTTATCCAATCTACTACAATTTTACCTATCTTTTTACCCTTGAGGGATTGACAACCCCTCTCTTGCGTCGGGTTGCAAGTATTTGTTCTTTGCGTGCAGAAGCTATTTACGCGGTTTTGCCTAGTTCTCCTAATGGTCCGATAACCTTGGTCTCATCACTGAGGGAAATACCTACCGTAGCTATGCTGCATCATCCCTTCCTCTTTGGGGAAATACCGACGTAGTTCAAGCCACATCACTATGGACCCGTAGGTCTATGGTGAACTACTCACGCATCATTGGAAGGTAGCAAGGATGATGTAGAAGCCCTCCATGATTGACCCCCCTCCGACAGAGTACCAGAAAAGGCCTCCAGATGGGATCGTGGAAGAAGAGAAGCTTGCGGTGGCGGAAAAAGTGTTTCGGGTGGCTCTCTATTTGTTTGCAAATATTTGGGAATTTGTAGAGGTGGAATTAGGTCAAACAGAGTTGCGTGGAAGTCACGAGCTCAGGGGGCGCCCCCCTGTGAGCTCGTGGCTCTCCCGTAAGTCTTCTGACCTCCTTCTGAACCTTCTAGGCTCCTTTCTGGTCCAGAAAAAATCACCGTAAAGTTTCATCATGTTTAGACTTCATTTGGTACTGATTTTCTGAAAAACCAAAACAAGCAAAAAAAACAAGATCTGGCGTTGGGCACTGGGTTAATAGGTTAGTCCCAAAAAATAATATAAAATAGCATATAAAGCATCTAAGATTGATAATATAATAGCATGAAACAATTAAAAATAGATACGTCGGAGACGTATTAATGCACTATGACATGAACTGGTTCTTTGGCAAAATGTTTGTGGCTGAAAATTGGTGGGGGTTATTTAGTTCAGTTTAGAGAATATTCATGAATTATAACACTTGGTTGATCAGCTGTGTATTTTTTGTTTCGTGGGAACGCACATACATTAAGCTAGGATCTTGGATCAAAGGGGAAACCAGGTTTCGGTATGTTTTTTCTTTCTTTTCTTTGGACAATATAACATGTTTCTAAACTTCATAAACCCTTACATAAATTTTTTGTCACAAGCTTGTGGACATTGCTACCTATTTATTGTAGTTTTTGGTATCGTGCATATGTTCTCTTTGCTACACAAATAAATGGGTTAATTCCCATAGTGGCTTGCAGACGATCAACTGTGCCATCTAATAGAATGTATGGATAAATATATATAATTATTTTAATATGATATGACACCCATCTCACCAGTGTTGTCTTTAAAGTAGGCTAACTATGATTTACTATGTTCAATGTATTTCTTCTGGTAAGATCTACAGTTCAATGTTGTGAAGGTTGAGCTAGCTACATTTTGTTGAAAGTGTAAATTGGGCAAGAATAGAACAACATTCTCAAGGGGTTATACATTGATTGATTGCATTGATCTTTACCACAATATTCCCATCTTGATTTGTGGGAGGAGTAAGCGGAGGCGGTTCAAGGATGAAGAAGCAATATTGAGCTAGGGAGAATCGAACAAGAGTTTACACAACTAGAAGACATGATAATGCACTATGTTGTCATGTTGTGATGAAGGAAAAGAGCCCAGAGTAGTGCTTGGACAAAAAAATTCAGGGACAGAGTATGTATGTCATATGCGGAAATCTTGGTAAATATAAGTTGAGTCTTTCACTCGCTCAACATGTTCCTTTTGTCTGCATTATTTTTCTAATCTACATTTCAAAAAATGGCTATCGTGAAGTTGTAGCTCTCCTATTGAACAATTCAAGTTTTATGGTAGTTTGCAAATTCTATTATTAGGCTCAATCCAAAATAAAATGGTGTCTTGCTTTACCCAAATCCTGGTGCGGTCTTTTCTTCCTGAGAAACCATGGTGTGGTCTTCGATGTAGATTACCAGTTGACTTCCTGAATCAACTTGTTTTGTTGTAACTTACCTTACCTTTTTCATTCTCAGTTATAAGTTGCTGCATATATCTAAAGATCCTATGGGAAAGTAATAATCGTATGGAAAAGGAACCCACAAATTATGTGCTTAGTGCTTATAGCGTAATATGGATTTAAGACAACAGTGTATATCATTTCTTCTTGGTTAAAACTGAACATACCTTCACCATTCCTAATAAGTTTTGTTACTTAGAAGCCAATTATGTTTGTCCGCTTGAGTGAATTTGTCTAATGTATACACAAATATACGGTTATGTGTTTGAGATATGAAGTATGTGATTGTTGGTGTGGTCAAGGTGGGTACGCGGGGTCACGAGCCGGGCGCACCATTGATATTGATAATAAGTTTGGATGAGAGAAGCAGAGATAGTGGATAGTAGTAGTAGTAGTAGTAGAAGAAGAAGAAGAAGAAGAAGAAGAAGAAAAGAGTTTTAATGGTAAAAAAATAATGATACCGTCTCATGTGCATAAGAATTATGTTCCATAAAAATGATGTTGAACAACTAAATTTATGCCTCAGATGCAATGAGCGGACAATTTTCAAGTTATATATAGGTGAACACTCAACACATCAAGCCAATGACTAAATATTAAAATATGAGGAGCACTGAACAGATCAAGTTGATGACTAAATCTTAAATATGAACAAGAAACTAGAGTAAAGAAATATTAGCGCTCCTCATCTCCCAGGCTTTCAATGATGTGATCTGGATGTCGGACTCCACGTTGTTCAAGACGAACAGGTGTGCCTTTTGGCCTTCTGCCTGTGTTGGGAAGACCCTAGACAATTGTTGGGGAACGTAGCATACAATTTAAAAAATGTCCTATGCTCATGCAAGATCTATCTAGGAGATACATAGCAACGAGAGGGGAGAGTGTGTCCACGTACCCTCATAGACCGAAAGAGGAAGCGTTTGACAACACGGTTGATGTAGTCGAACTTCTTCTCGTTCCGACCGATCAAGCACCAAACGTACGGCACCTCCGAGTTCAGCACATGTTCAGCTCGATGACGTCTCTTGAACTCTTGATCCAGCAAGGTGTCGAGGGAGAGTTCCGTCAGCACGACGGCGTGGTGACGGTGATGGTGAAGTAATCCGCGCAAGGCTTCGCCTAAGCACTATGTGAATATAACCGGAGGCGTAAACTATGGAGGGGGGCGCCGCACACGGCTAACAACCATGGATGTGAAGGAAATATGCCCTAGAGGTAATAATAAAGTTATTATTTATTTCCTTATATCATGATAAATGTTTATTATTCATGCTAGAATTGTATTAACCGGAAACATAATACATGTGTGAATACATAGACAAACAGAGTGTCACTAGTATGCCTCTACTAGACTAGCTCGTTAATCAAAGATGGTTAAGTTTCCTAACCATGAACAAGGAGTTTTTATTTGATTAACGAGGTCACATCATTAGTTGAATGATCTGATTGACATGACCCATTCCATTAGCTTAGCACCCGATCGTTTAGTATGTTGCTATTGGTTTCTTCATAACTTATACATGTTCCTATGACTATGAGATTATGCAACTCCCGTTTACCGGAGGAACACTTTGGGTACTACCAAACGTCACAACGTAACTGGGTGATTATAAAGGAGTACTACAGGTGTCTCCAAAGGTAGATGTTGGGTTGGCATATTTCGAGATTAGGATTTGTCACTCCGATTGTCGGAGAGGTATCTCTGGGCCCTCTCGGTAATGCACATCACTTAAGCCTTGCAAGCATTGCAACTAATAAGTTAGTTGCGGGATGATGTATTACGGAACGAGTAAAGAGACTTGCCGGTAACGAGATTGAACTAGGTATTGGATACCGACGATCGAATCTCGGGCAAGTAACATACCGATGACAAAGGGAACAACGTGTGTTGTTATGCGGTCTGACCGATAAAGATCTTCGTAGAATATGTAGGAGCCAATATGGGCATCCAGGTCCCGCTATTGGTTATTGACCGGAGACGTGTCTCGGTCATGTCTACATTGTTCTCGAACCGTAGGGTCCGCACGCTTAACGTTACGATGACAGTTATTATGAGTTTATGCATTTTGATGTACCGAAGATTGTTCGGAGTCCCGGATGTGATCACAGACATGACGAGGAGTCTCGAAATGGTCGAGACATAAAGATTGATATATTGGAAGCCTATATTTGGATATCGGAAGTGTTCCGGGTGAAATCGGGATTTTACCGGAGTACCGGGAGGTTACTGGAACCCCCCGGGAACCATATGGGCCTTATTGGGCCTTAGTGGAAAGGTGAAAGGGGCAGCCCAAGGTGGGCTGCACGCCTCCCCCCTCCCCTAGTCCTATTAGGACTAGGAGAGGTGGCCGGCCCCCTTCTCTCTCTCTCTCTCTCTCTCTCTCTCTCTCTCTCGGAATCCTATTAGGAATAGGAATTGAGGGGGGAGTCCTACTCCCGGTAGGAGTAGGACTCCTCCTGCGCCCTCCTCCTTGGCCGGCTAGCCCTCCCCCTTGGATCCTTTATATACGGGGGCAGGGGGCACCTCTAGACACACAAGTTGATCATTGAGATCGTTCCTTAGCCGTGTGCGGTGCCCCCTGCCACCATATTCCACCTCGATCATATTGTTGTAGTGCTTAGGCGAAGCCCTGCGTCGGTAGAACATCAAGATCGTCACCACGCCGTCGTGCTGACGGAACTCCTCCCCGAAGCTTTGCTGGATCGGAGCCCGGGGATCGTCATCGAGCTGTACGTGTGCTAAGAACTCGGAGGTGCCGGAGTAACGGTGCTTGGATCGGTCGGATTGGGAAGAAGACGTACGACTACTTCCTCTACGTTGTGTCAACGCTTCTGTTGCAATCTACAAGGGTACGTAGATCAGACTCTCCCCCTCGTTGCTATGCATCACCATGATCTTGCGTGTGCGTAGGAATTTTTTTGAAATTACTACGTTCCCCAACAGTGGCATCCGAGCCTAGGTTTTATGGTTTGATGTTATTTGCACGAGTAGAACACAAGTGAGTTGTGGGCGATACAAGTCATACTGCCTACCAGCATGTCATACTTTGGTTCGGCGGTATTGTTGGACGAGACGACCCGGACCAACCTTACGCGTACGCTTACGCGAGACCGGTTCCCCCGACGTGCTTTGCACACAGGTGGCTTGCGGGCGACTGTCTCTCCAACTTTAGTTGAACCGAGTGTGGCTACGCCCGGTCCTTGCGAAGGTTAAAACGGAGTCTATTTGACAAACTATCGTTGTGGTTTTGATGCGTAGGTGAGATGAGTTCTTGCTTAAGCCCGTAGCAGCCACGTAAAACTTGCAACAACAAAGTAGAGGACGTCTAACTTGTTTTTGCAGGGCATGTTGTGATGTGATATGGTCAAGGCATGATGCTAAATTTTATTGTATGAGATGATCATGTTTTGTAACCAAGTTATCGGCAACTGGTAGGAGCCATATGGTTGTCGCTTTATTGTATGCAATGCAATCGCGATGTAATGCTTTACTTTATTACTAAGCGGTAGTGATAGTCATGGAAGCATAAGATTGGCGAGACGACAACGATGCTACGATGGAGATCAAGGTGTCGCGCCGGTGACGATGGTGATCATGACGGTGCTTCGGAGATGGAGATCACAAGCACAAGATGATGATGGCCATATCATATCATTTATATTGATTGCATGTGATGTTTATCCTTTTATGCATCTTATCTTGCTTTGATTGACGGTAGCATTATAAGATGATCTCTCACTAAATTATCAAGAAGTGTTCTCCCTGAGTATGCACCGTTGGCAAAGTTCGTCGTGCCCAGACACCACGTGATGATCGGGTGTGATAAGCTCTACGTCCATCTACAACGGGTGCAAGCCAGTTTTGCACACGCAGAATACTTAGGTTAAACTTGACGAGCCTAGCATATGCAGATATGGCCTCGGGACACAAAGACCGAAAGGTCGAGTGTGAATCATATAGTAGATATGATCAACATAACGATGTTCACCATTGAAAACTACTCCATCTCACGTGATGATCGGTTATGGTTTAGTTGATTTGGATCACGTGATCACTTAGAGGATTAGAGGGATGTCTATCTAAGTGGGAGTTCTTAAGTAATTTGATTAACTGAACTTAAACTTATCATGAACTTAGTACCTGATAGTATCTTGCTTGTTTATGTTGATTGTAGATAGATGGCTCGTGCTGTTGTTCCGTTGAATTTTAATGCGTTCCTTGAGAAAGCAAAGTTGAAAGATGATGGTAGCAATTACACAGACAGGGTCCGTAACTTGAGGATTATCCTCATTGCTGCTCAGAAGAATTACGTCCTGGAAGCACCGCTGGGTGCCAGGCCTGCTGCTGGAGCAACACCAGATGTTATGAACGTCTGGCAGAGCAAAGCTGATGACTACTCGATAGTTCAGTGTGCCATGCTTTACGGCTTAGAATTGGGACTTCAACGACGTTTTGAACGTCATGGAGCATATGAGATGTTCCAGGAGTTGAAGTTAATATTTCAAGCAAATGCCCGAATTGAGAGATATGAAGTCTCCAATAAGTTCTATAGCTGCAAGATGGAGGAGAACAGTTCTGTCAGTGAGCATATACTCAAAATGTCTGGGTATAATAATCACTTGATTCAGATGGGAGTTAATCTTCCAGATGATTGCGTCATTGACAGAATTCTCCAATCACTGCCACCAAGCTACAAGAGCTTCGTGATGAACTATAATATGCAAGGGATGAACAAGACTATTCCCGAGCTCTTCACAATGCTGAAAGCTGCGGAGGTAGAAATCAAGAAGGAGCATCAAGTGTTGATGGTCAACAAGACCACTAGTTTCAAGAAAAAGGGCAAAGGGAAGAAGAAGGGGAACTTCAAGAAGAACAGCAAGCAAGTTGCTGCTCAGGAGAAGAAACCCAAGTCTGGACCTAAGCCTGAAACTGAGTGCTTCTACTGCAAGCAGACTGGTCACTGGAAGCGGAACTGCCCCAAGTATTTGGCGGATAAGAAGGATGGCAAGGTGAACAAAGGTATATGTGATATACATGTTATCGATGTGTACCTTACTAGAGCTCGCAGTAGCACCTGGGTATTTGATACTGGTTATGTTGCTAATATTTGCAACTCGAAACAAGGACTACGGATTAAGCGAACACTGGCAAAGGACGAGGTGACGATGCGCGTGGGAAACGGTTCCAAAGTTGATGTGATCGCGGTCGGCACGCTACCTCTACATCTACCTTCGGGATTAATATTAGACCTAAATAATTGTTATTTGGTGCCAGCGTTGAGCATGAACATTATATCTGGATCTTGTTTAATGCGAGACGGTTATTCATTTAAATCAGAGAATAATGGTTGTTCTATTTATATGAGTAATATCTTTTATGGTCATGCACCTTTGAAGAGTGGTCTATTTTTGATGAATCTCGATAGTAGTGATACACATATTCATAATGTTGAAACCAAAAGATGCAGAGTTGATAATGATAGTGCAACTTATTTGTGGCACTGTCGTTTAGGTCATATCGGTGTAAAGCGCATGAAGAAACTCCATACTGATGGGCTTTTGGAACCACTTGATTATGAATCACTTGGTACTTGCGAACCGTGCCTCATAGGCAAGATGACTAAAACACCGTTCTCCGGTACTATGGAGAGAGCAACAGATCTGTTGGAAATCATACATACCGATGTATGTGGTCCGACGAATATTGAGGCTCGTGGCGGATATCGTTATTTTCTCACCTTCACAGATGATTTAAGCAGATATGGATATATCTACTTAATGAAACACAAGTCTGAAACATTTGAAAAGTTCAAAGAATTTCAGAGTGAAGTTGAAAATCATCGTAACAAGAAAATAAAGTTTCTACGATCTGATCGTGGAGGAGAATATTTGAGTTACGAGTTTGGTGTACATTTGAAAAATTGTGGAATAGTTTCGCAACTCACGCCACCCGGAACACCACAGCGTAATGGTGTGTCCGAACGTTGTAATCGTACTTTACTAGATATGGTGCGATCTATGATGTCTCTTACTGATTTACCGCTATCGTTTTGGGGTTATGCTTTAGAGACGGCCGCATTCACGTTAAATAGGACACCATCAAAATCCGTTGAGACGATGCCTTATGAACTATGGTTTGGCAAGAAACCAAAGTTGTCGTTTCTTAAAGTTTGGGGCTGCGATGCTTATGTGAAAAAGCTTCAACCTGATAAGCTCGAACCCAAAGCGGAGAAATGTGTCTTCATAGGATACCCAAAGGAGACTGTTGGGTACACCTTCTATCACAGATCCGAAGGCAAGACATTCGTTGCTAAGAATGGATCATTTCTAGAGAAGGAGTTTCTCTCGAAAGAAGTGAGTGGGAGGAAAGTAGAACTTGACGAGGTAACTGTACCTGCTCCCTTATTGGAAAGTAGTACATCACAGAAAACTGTTTCTGCGACACCTATACCAATTAGTGAGAAAGCTAATGATGATGATCATGAAACTTCAGGACAAGATACTACTGAACCTCGTAGATCAACCAGAGTGAGATCCACACCAGAGTGGTACGGTAATCCAATTCTGGAAGTCATGCTACTAGATCATGATGAACCTACGAACTATGAAGAAGCGATGGTGAGCCCAGATTCCGCAAAGTGGCTTGAAGCCATGAAATCTGAGATGGGATCCATGTATGAGAACAAAGTATGGACTTTGGTTGACTTGCCCGATGATCGGCAAGCAATTGAGAATAAATGGATCTTCAAGAAAAAGACTGACGCTGACGGTAATATTACTGTCTATAAAGCTCGACTTGTTGCAAAAGGTTTTCGACAAGTTCAAGGGGTTGACTACGATGAGACCTTCTCACCCGTAGCAATGCTTAAGTCTGTCAGAATCATGTTAGCAATTGCCGCATTTTATTATTATGAAATTTGGCAGATGGATGTCAAAACTGCATTCCTGAATGGATTTCTGGAAGAAGAGTTGTATATGATGCAACCAGAAGGTTTTGTCGATCCAAAGGGAGCTAACAAAGTGTGCAAGCTCCAGCGATCCATTTATGGACTGGTGCAAGCCTCTCGGAGTTGGAATAAACGCTTTGATAGTGTGATCAAAGCATTTGGTTTTATACAGACTTTTGGAGAAGCCTGTATTTACAAGAAAGTGAGTGGGAGCTCTGTAGCATTTCTGATATTATATGTGGATGACATATTGCTGATTGGAAATGATATAGAATTTCTGGACAGCATAAAGGGATACTTGAATAAAAGTTATTCGATGAAAGACCTCGGGGAAGCTGCTTACATATTAGGCATAAAGATCTATAGAGATAGATCAAGACGCTTAATTGGACTTTCACAAAGCACATACCTTGACAAGATTTTGAAGAAGTTCAAAATGGATCAAGCAAAGAAAGGGTTCTTGCCTGTGTTACAAGGAGTGAAGTTGAGTCAGACTCAATGCCCGACCACTGCAGAAGATAGAGAGAAAATGAAAGATGTTCCCTATGCTTCAGCCATAGGCTTTATCATGTATGCAATGCTGTGTACCAGACCTGATGTGTGCCTTGCTATAAGTTTAGCAGGGAGGTACCAAAGTAATCCAGGAGTGGATCACTGGACAACGGTCAAGAACATCCTGAAATACCTGAAAAGGACTAAGGATATGTTTCTCGTATATGGAGGTGACAAAGAGCTCACCATAAGAGGTTACGTTGATGCAAGCTTTGACACTGA
The DNA here is from genome assembly GCA_034509565.1 of Triticum monococcum. Classification (NCBI taxonomy): domain Eukaryota; kingdom Viridiplantae; phylum Streptophyta; class Magnoliopsida; order Poales; family Poaceae; genus Triticum; species Triticum monococcum. Next base: position 149,953,974 of record CM067843.1, on the reverse strand, counting down.
TCCGGACGATTCTAAGTCGCAAACCGGATACGTGTTTACTTTAAACGGTGGAGCTGTCAGTTGGTGCAGTTCTAAACAAAGCGTCGTAGCGGGATCTACATGTGAAGCGGAGTACATAGCTGCTTCGGAAGCAGCAAACGAAGGAGTCTGGATGAAGGAGTTCATATCCGATCTAGGTGTCGTACCTAGTGCATCGGGTCCAATGAAAATCTTTTGTGACAATACTGGTGCAATTGCCTTAGCAAAGGAATCCAGATTTCACAAAAGAACGAAACACATCAAGAGACGCTTCAACTCCATCCGGGATCTAGTCCAGGTGGGAGACATAGAGATTTGCAAGATACATACGGATCTGAATGTTGCAGACCCGTTGACTAAGCCTCTTCCACGAGCAAAACATGATCAGCACCAAGGCTCCATGGGTGTTAGAATCATTACTGTGTAATCTAGATTACTGACTCTAGTGCAAGTGGGAGACTGAAGGAAATATGCCCTAGAGGCAATAATAAAGTTATTATTTATTTCCTTATATCATGATAAATGTTTATTATTCATGCTAGAATTGTATTAACCGGAAACATAATACATGTGTGAATACATAGACAAACAGAGTGTCACTAGTATGCCTCTACTAGACTAGCTCGTTAATCAAAGATGGTTAAGTTTCCTAACCATGAACAAGGAGTTGTTATTTGATTAACGAGGTCACATCATTAGTTGAATGATCTGATTGACATGACCCATTCCATTAGCTTAGCACCCGATCGTTTAGTATGTTGCTATTGGTTTCTTCATGACTTATACATGTTCCTATGACTATGAGATTATGCAACTCCCGTTTACCGGAGGAACACTTTGGGTACTACCAAACGTCACAACGTAACTGGGTGATTATAAAGGAGTACTACAGGTGTCTCCAAAGGTAGATGTTGGGTTGGCATATTTCGAGATTAGGATTTGTCACTCCGATTGTCGGAGAGGTATCTCTGGGCCCTCTCGGTAATGCACATCACTTAAGCCTTGCAAGCATTGCAACTAATAAGTTAGTTGCGGGATGATGTATTACGGAACGAGTAAAGAGACTTGCCGGTAACGAGATTGAACTAGGTATTGGATACCGACGATCGAATCGCGGGCAAGTAACATACCGATGACAAAGGGAACAACGTATGTTGTTATGCGGTCTGACCGATAAAGATCTTCGTAGAATATGTAGGAGCCAATATGGGCATCCAGGTCCCGCTGTTGGTTATTGACCGGAGACGTGTCTCGGTCATGTCTACATTGTTCTCGAACCGTAGGGTCCGCACGCTTAACGTTACGATGACAGTTATTATGAGTTTATGAATTTTGATGTATCGAAGATTGTTCGGAGTCCCGGATGTGATCACGGACATGACGAGGAGTCTCGAAATGGTCAAGACATAAAGATTGATATATTGGAAGCCTATATTTGGATATCGGAAGTGTTTCGGGTGAAATCGGGATTTTACCGGAGTACCGGGAGGTTACCGGAACCCCCCAGGAACCATATGGGCCTTATTGGGCCTTAGTGGAAAGGTGAAAGGGGCAGCCCAAGGTGGGCTGCGCGCCTCCCCCCTCCCCTAGTCCTATTAGGACTAGGAGAGGTGGCCGCCCCCTTCTCTCTCTCTGTCTCTCTCTCTCTCTCTCTCTCTCTCTCTCTCTCGGAATCCTATTAGGAATAGGATTGAGGGGGGGAGTCCTACTCCCGGTAGGAGTAGGACTCCTCCTGCGCCCTCCTCCTTGGCCGGCCAGCCCTCCCCCTTGGATCCTTTATATACGGGGGCAGGGGGCACCTCTAGACACACAAGTTGATCATTGAGATCGTTCCTTAGCCGTGTGCGGTGCCCCCTGCCACCATATTCCACCTCCATCATATCGTTGTAGTGCTTAGGCGAAGCCCTGCATCGGTAGAACATCAAGATCGTCACCACGCCGTCGTGCTGACGGAACTCCTCCCCGAAGCTTTGCTGGATCGGAGCCCGGGGATCGTCATCGAGCTGTACATGTGCTAAGAACTCGGAGGTGCCGGAGTAACGGTGCTTGGATCGGTCGGATCGGGAAGAAGACGTACGACTACTTCCTCTACGTTGTGTCAATGCTTCCGTTGCAATCTACAAGGGTACGTAGATCAGACTCTCCCCCTCGTTGCTATGCATCACCATGATCTTGCGTGTGCGTAGGAATTTTTTTGAAATTACTACGTTCCCCAACAGGATGTGTGTTCTAGCGGTGCCCCCCTCTAGTGGTTGGAGGGGAGGAGAGGCAGCCAAGGGGGCATCCCAAGTTGGAGGAATCCTACTTGGGCGCCTCCCAATTCAGCCTCCCCCTTTCCATATCCATCCGGAGGGGGAAGGAAGGAGGTGGGAGGAGGGAAGGAAGGGGGAGGCCGAATCCCTCCCCTTCATTTCTCCCTTCTCATCTTTCCTTCCCCCTTAGGCTCTTCTTACTCCTTATTCCTTCATCCATCGTAGATAACCCAAAACTTGAAAACTTCAATCACACAAAACTCAACAAAAGCCTTCGTGAGATCCGTCAGTATAAGAAAACAAATCACTACTGTAAGTGCTGTAGTAAACCAATTCATATTTTGTTCTTGCATTATATCTACTGTATTCCAACTTTTCTATGGCAAAAACTCATCAAAGAAAACCATAGAGCCATCAAAACAAGCACACAACGCAAAGAAAATAGAATCTGTCGAAAACAGAACAGTCTGGAGCAATCTGGATGTTTCGAATACTTCCATAACTCCAAAAACTCTGAAAAATTAGGGAGACCTGGGTAATTTGTATATTGATCTACTGCGGAAGGAATGCGTATTTTATTGCTCTCTGGTTAAAAATGAAAATTATTTTCGCGAGCGCGAAAGTTTCTATTTTTTCAGCAAGATCAAACAACTATCACCCAAGAAGATCCTAAAGGCTTTACTTGGCACAAACACTAATTAAAACACCAAAAACACAATCATAACATTAGCATAATTGTGCTAACACTCAAGAACAGGAAGCAAAAAGAAAAAATAAATTTTATGCATTGGTTTGCCTCCCAACAAGTGCTATAGTTTTACGCCCTTATCTAGGCATAAAGCAAGGATATAAGTTTTGAGTCGAAGGAATATGTATTTGACATGAAGAAAGCAATAGCAATAAAAATGAACGATCAACATGCTAAGCTAACGGATGGGTCTTGTCCATCACATCATTCTCCTAATGATGTGATCATGTTCATCAAATGACAACACATGTCTATGGTTAGGAAACTTAACCATCTTTGATTAACGAGCTAGTCTAGTAGAGGCTTACTAGGGACACGGTGTTTTATCTATGTATCCACACATGTATCAAGTTTCTGGTTAATACAATTCTAGCATGAATAATAAACATTTATCATGATATAAGGAAATATAAAATAAGAACTTTATTATTGCCTCTAGGGCATATTTCCTTCAGTCTCCCACTTGCACTAGAGTCAATAATCTAGTTCACATCGCCATGTGATTTAACACCAATAGTTCACATCTTTATGTGATTAACACCCATAGTTCACATCTCCATGTGACCAACACCCAAAGGGTTTACTAGAGTCAATAATCTAGTTCACATCGCTATGTGTTTAACACCCAAAAAGTACTAAGGTGTGGTCATGTTTTGCTTGTGAGAGAAGTTTAGTCAACGGGTCTGCCACATTCAGATCCATATGTATTTTGCAAACTTCTATGTCTACAATGCTCTGCATGGAGCTACTCTAGCTAATTGCTCCAACTTTTAATATGTATCCAGATTGAGACTTAGAGTCATCTGGATCGATGTAAAAGCTTGCATTGACGTAACTCTTTACGACGAACTCTTTATCACCTCCATAACTGAGAAATATTTCCTTAGTCCTCTAAGGATAATTTTGACCACTGTCTAGTGATCTACTCCCAGATTGTTGGGGAACGTAGAGTGCAATTTCACAAAAATTCCTATGATCACGCTGTTGGGGAACGCAATATTTCAAAATTTCCTACGATCATGCAAGATCTATCTATGAGATGCATAGCAACGAGAGGGGGAGAGTGTGTCTACATACCCTCGTAGACCGAAAGCGGAAGCGTTTAGTAACGCGGTTGATGTAGTCGAACGTCTTCGCGATCCAACTGATCCAAGCACTGAACATACGACACCTTCGTGTTCAGCACACGTTCAGCACGATGACGTCCCTCGAGCTCTTTATCCAGTTGAGGACGAGGGACAGTTCCATCAGCACGATGGCGTGGCGACGGTGATGACGAAGTTACCGGCGCAGGGCTTCGCCTAAGCAATACGACAATATGACTGAGGTGTTAACTATGGAGGGGGGCGCTGCACACGGCTAGGAACAATTGATGTGTGTTCTAGGGGTGCCCTCCCCACGTATATAAAGGAGGGAGAGGAGGGAGGCAGCCTAGGGCGCCCAAGTAGTAGGAATCCTACTTGGGCCCCTAGTCCAATTCGGACCCCCTTACCATATTTGGACAAGGGGGAAAGGAAGGAGGGGGAGAGGAAGGAATTAGGAGTCCTACTTCATACTTTCCTTTTCCTCCTGCCCTTCCCCTTTCTCCCCATGTGGCTGGCCCTATAGGGGGCGCACCAGCCCCTTGTGGGCTGGTGTGTTCCCTTACTTGGCCCATTAAGCCCATATTTTTGCCGGGGGTTGCCCGGAACCCCTTCCGGTGACCCGGTATCACACGAAACACTTTCGGTGTCCAAATACCATCGTCCTATATATGAACGGCCAGTTCAAGACTCCTCGTCATGTCTGTGATCTCATTTGGGTCTTTGAACAAACTTCGTTCATCAAATCACATAACTCATAATACAAGTCGTCATCGAACGTTAAGCGTGTGGACCCTACGGGTTCGAGAACTATGTAGACATGACCGAGACACTTGTCCGATCAATAACCAATAGAGAAACCTGGATGCTCATATTAGCTCCCACATATTCTACGAAGATCTTTATCGGTCAAACCGCATAACAACATACGTTGTTCCCTTTGTCATCGGTATGTTACTTGCCCGAGATTCGATCATCGGTATCATCATACCTAGTTCAATCTTGTTACTGGCAAGTCTCTTTACTCGTTATGTAATGCATCATCCCGCAACTAACTCATTAGTCACATTGCTTACAAGGCTTATAGTGATGAGCATCACCGAGAGGGCCGAGAGATACCTCTCCGATACATGGAGTGACAAATACTAATCTCGATCTATGCTAATCTAACAAACACCTTCGGAGACACCTGTAGAGCATCTTTATAATCACCCAGTTACGTTGTGATGTTTGATAGCACACAAGGTGTTCCTCCGGTATTCGTGAGTTGCATAATCTCATAGTCAGAGGACACATGTATAAGTCATGAAGAAAGCAATAGCAATAAAACTAAACGATCATAATGCTAAGCTAACGGATGGGTCTTGTCCATCACATCATTCTTTAATGATGTGATCACATTCATCAAAGGACAACACATGTCTATGGTCAGGAAACATAACCATCTTTGATTAACGAGCTAGTCAAGTAGAGGCATACTAGGGACACTCTGTTTTGTCTATGTATTCACACATGTACTAAGTTTGCGGTTAATACAATTCTAGCATGAATAATAAACATTTATCATGATATAAGGAAATATAAATAACAACTTTATTATTGCCTCTAGGTCATATTTCCTTCAGTCTCCCACTTGCACTAGAGTCAATAATCTAGTTTACATCGTCATGTGATTTAACACCAATAGTTCACATATTTATGTGATTACTTCACATTGCTATGTGACTAACACCCAAAGGGTTCTAAGGTGTGATCATGTTTTCCTTGTGAGAGAAGTTTAGTCAATGGGTCTGTCACATACAGAGCCATATGTATTTTGCAAATTTTCTATGTTTACAATGCTCTGCATGGAGCTACTCTAGCTAATTGCTCCCACTTTCAATATGTATCCAGATTGAGACTCAGAGTCATCCAGATCGGTGTAAAATCTTGCATCAACGTAACTTTTTACGACGAACTCTTTATTACCTCCATAACCGAGAAATATTTCCTTAGTCCTCTTAGTTAACTAAGAATAACTTTGACCACTGTCCAGTGATCCACTCCTGGATCACTATCGTACCCCCTTGCCAAACTCATGTCAAGGTAGTAATAGGTCTGGTACACAACATAACATACTTTATAGAACCTATATCTAAGGCATAGGGAACGACTTTCATTCTCTTTTCTCTTTTTTGTTGTGGTCGTGTTTTCAGTCTTACTCAACTTTACACCTTGCAATACAGGCAAGAACTACTTCTTTGACTGTTCCATTTTGAACTACTTCAAAATCTTGTCAAGGTATGTACTCATTGAAAAAAAATCTTATCAAGCGTCTTGATCTATCTCTATAGATCTTGATGCCCAATATGTAAGCAGCTTCACCGAGGTCTTTCTTTGAAAAACTCCTTTCAAACACTCCTTTATGCTTTCTAGAAAATTCTACATCATTTTCGATCAATAATATGTCATTCACATATACTTATCAGAAAAGGTTGTAGTGCTCCCACTCACTTTCTTATAAATACAGGTTTCACCACAAGTCTGTATAAAACTATATGCTTTGATCAAATCATCAAAGCGTATATTCCAACTCCGAGATGCTTGCACCAGTCCATAGATGGATCGCTGGAGTTTGCACACTTTGTTAGCACCTTTAGGATTGAGAAATCATTCTGGTTGCATCATATACAACTCTTATTTAATAAATCCATTAAGGAATACCGTTTTGACATCCATTTGCCAGATTTCATAAAATGCGGCAACTGCTAACATGATTCAGACAGACTTTAAGCATCGATACGAGTGTGAAAATCTCATCGTAGTCAACACCTTGAACTTGTCAAAAACCTTTTGCGTCAATTCGAGCTTTGTAGATAGTAACACTACTATCAACGTCCGTCTTCCAATTGAAGATCCTTTTATTCTCAATGGCTCGCCGATCATTGGGCAAGTCAATCAAAGTCCATACTTTGTTCTCATACATGGATTCCATCTTAGATTTCATGGCCTCAAGCCATTTCGTGGAATATGGGCTCATCATCGCTTCTTCATAGTTCGTAGGTTCGTCATGGTCTAGTTACATGACTTCTAGAACAAGATTACCGTACCACTCTGGTGCAGAACATACTCTGGTTGACCTACGAGGTTCGGTAGTAACTTGATCTGAAGTTTCATGATCATCATCATTAACTTCCTCACTAATTGGTGTAAGCATCACTGGAATTGATTTCTGTGATGAGCTACTTTCCAATTCGAGAGAAGGTACAATTACCTCATCAAGTTCTACTTTCCTCCTAGTCACTTCTTTCGAGAGAAACTCCTTCTCTAGAAACGATCCATTCTTAGCAACAAATATCTTGCCTTTGGATCTATGATAGAAGGTGTACCCAACAGTTTCCTTTGGGTATCCTTGAGGGAGTCTTGGACTAAGGGGTCCTCGGGCATCCGGCTTGTTATCCATGGGCCGGACTGATGGGCTGTGAAGACACGAAGACCGAAGGCCATACTCGTGTCCGGATTGGACTCTACTTGTCATGGAAGGCAAGCTTGGCGACTGGAGATTCCCTCTTATGTAACCGACTCCATGTAAACCCTAGATCCCCTTGGTGTCTATATAAACCGAAGGGGATAGTCCGGAAAGGACACACATATACTCATTACCATATCCACATAGGCTAGACTTCTAGGGGTTTAGCCATTACAATCTCGTGGTAGATCAACTCTTGTAACACCCATATTCATCAATATCAATCAAGCAGGACGTAGGGTTTTACCTCCATAGAGAGGGCCCGGACCTGGGTAAACATCGTGTCCCCCGTCTCCTGTTACCATCGATCCTAGACGCACAGTTCGGGAACCCCTACCCGAGATCCGCCGGTTTTGACACCGACATTGGTGCTTTCATTGAGAGTTCCACTGTGCCGTCAGCAAAGGGCTCGATGGCCCCTTCGATTGTCAGTAATGACGTTGTCCAGGGAGAAACCTTCCTCCCCGGACAGATCTTTGTATTCGGCGGCTTCGTACTGTGGGCCAACTCGCTTGGCCATCTAGAGCAGATCGATAGCTACGCCCCTGGCCATCAGGTCAGATTCGGGAGCTTGAATTACGTTGCGGACATCCGTGAAGACTTGATCTTCGACGGATTCGAGACCGCAGCAACCGCTCCCCATCGCCCCAATGGACATGGCTTAAACCTGTCATCAGGCCGCCTCCAGGAGATAGCTCCCGTAGCAGCTCCGGCCTCAAATCCGGAGCAGTCTAAGTCATCCGAAGATGGGAAGCTCAACCCCATCACGGGGACTACCGATTCCGCGACGCTGGAACCACACGCAGATTCCACTTCGTACGGTATCTGCATCAACGGAACCCTGGACTCGCCTCCGATGTCGAGCTCCGAACCCTGCGAGCCCGCGTACACCGAACTCGATCGGTTATTGATCTTCAAGTTCAGCGCCGCAGATGTCTTCCAAAACTCGCTCATGGGCAACATACTAAACTCGCTAAAAACCTATCCCTGGCAGACGACCCGTCTCCGAACTATGTTCGTTTAGAACTTACGACGGACAACGGAGAATTTTGCTTCCCACCCGCCACCCACTTCATAGCCACTGTCAAAGATGTAACCAACACACTCGATCCCCTCTCCGAAGACATCGACGGTGTGGACGATGATGAGGGGCAAGTCCAGAGCTTACTACCCACTAGACACGAGATAAGCACTTCCTGGTATGACGTGTGTATGATAGACACACCTTATGTCGCTCTCGACGATGAGAAGGAGGATCCGGTCGAGGATAAACCGCCTGGTACACACCCCAGACACCGGCTCTCTAGGCCTCATCGCCCAAGAGAAAACACTGCCAGCACCAGAGAAGACGATACTCCGGACAACGAAGACCCTGTTGAGGTAGAATCCTAGCAGGAGGAACAGGAAGGCGGGCAAGACAGCCCTGACGAACAGGCCACATATGGGGACTCGGAGGACAACAATTATCTCCTCCTCTCCGAGGAGGAGGAGATCCTCGGCAACGAGGATTTTACCGTGCCAAAGGAACCTCTCGAGCAGGAGCGCTTCAAACGCCGGCTTATAGCCACTGCAAGGAGCTTAAGAAAGAAGCAGCTGCAGCTTCAAGCAAGCCAAGACTTGCTCAATGATAGATGGACCGAGGTCTTGTCCGCCGAAGAATACGGCCTTAGCAGCCCAGACAAAAGCCACCCCAAGAGTAGGTGGCTCCCTCAATACGATGGCAGGGCGATGGAGCCCATACCACCATCGAACAATGCAGCGGGCCGATCACAGTTCGGTCCAGGCAAAGCAGCAGCCCAAGCAGAGCACCATACCAACCCATCCGGCCATCAAAACAGAACAGCTCAGGGGAACACTCGCGATATCAAACAAGACACGGAGGGTAGAGCAGGAAGCACAAGATCGATGTACAAATCACGAAGATATACCCCGACCGATGATGATGGTCGCCTATTCGGACACTACAGAGCTGACCACGCCTGGTCCGAGCACCATACACGGAGCCCGCCGGAGGTGCTTCATAGTGTGGCCCGACATAGAGGAGCTGCAAACCCCCGCTGCTTCACGGATGAAGTAATGGAACACGAATTTCTAGACGGGTTTAAACCCATTAACATCGAATCATATGATGGGACAACAGACCCCGCGGTATGGATCGAGGATTACCTCCTCCATATTCACATGGCCCGCGGAGACGACCTCCACGTCGTTAAATACCTACCTCTCAAAGTTTAAAGGGCCAGCTCGGTATTGGCTAAATAGTTTGCCAGAAAATTCTATTAGCAACAGGGAAGATTTGGAAGATGCCTTTTGAGACAACTTCCAGGGAACATATGTCCGGCCATTATGCACCGATGACTTAAGTCACATTGTCCAGGAGCCCGGCGAGTCAGCTAGGGAGCTCTGTACCAGGTTCTTAGTCAAAAAGAACGAAATTGTCGACTTTCCAGACGCAGAAGCCCTCACGGCCTTCGAACATAGTGTCCGGGATGAATGGGTCGCACGTCACCTCGGCCAGGAAGGACCCAAATCCATGACAGCCCTTACCGCTCTAATGAACCGCTTCTGCGCGGGAGAAGACAACTGGCTTGCTCGTAAAAGTGACGACGCCAGCGGCCCGGGCACTTCCGAAATCCGAGATGGCAGCGGCAAGCCACGACGAACCGAACACAACAGTCGCAGTAATATACGCGACACAGCGGTGAACGCCGGATTTCACAATCCGAAGCCCGGTCAATGAAAGAACCCACTAAAGGCAAACCAGGATGGACCATCCACCCTTGACAGGATATTGGACCGACCTTGTCAGATTCACGGTCACCCTGATAGGCTAGCTAATCATACCAACCGCAACTGTTGGGTCTTCAAGTAGGCAGGCAAGCTTAAAGCTGATCACAAGGGGAGGAGGCCATCGGGTGACAAAGACGATGGATCGGCTCGCCAGCAGAACACCAGGGGCCAGAAAAAGTTCCCCTTTGACGTTCGACCACTTCCGGAATGCAAGTAGCAGTTCGGCTTCCGCCACCCACCTACTGTACTAGCGAAATTTGCACCACGCGCACATCACTACGCACTCAAGATACCATGGGCATCAGCGGAAGCACAATACGGACAACCCTACAAGCTTCCCGTAATGTTTTTATATGTTTTCTCAGTTTTTCTGTATCATCCTTAAAGAACAGGTGACCAACTGGACATCATCTACAACGGACTCTATCGGAGTTCGGATCCATGCACTCACCTAAGGGGTTACTTCTGTTAAGGATCCCCCTCCCCGAGGATGGGCGACGCAGACGTGCGACAGGAGGTCCAAAATTACTTTTTGTAGACCGCACTCTTTATTCCGAGCCTCTGCTATGCCCTTTTTCCTCTGATCCCGACCACGAGCATGTCTAATAGTCGAGTCCATGGTTTCTCTACACACACACACACACACACACACACACACACACACACACACACACACATCTGGGCTATTCTGTTACGCGTAATAGAATATTATTTTGTTACCCTACTTGAGCTGATGAATTCAAGCGGTTGAACTGATGAAATACGAGCGGTTGAACTGATGCTTTCTGTTGCTGTTAAAAATCGTCTTCTTTAGTTCAAATTTTTTTGTCGAAACGGGGCGTGTAATATATCGTTGGAAAGCTCTTGACATCCACATTACAATCTTATAATTTGTTTTTGCAAAAAAAATATGATTTAAGAGCAGTTTTGAAAAAACTGTTTTTTTCAAAACCGAAAATGCAATCGTATTTTGGACTTAATTTTCAAACGGTTTGTCGGAATTGAGCAAATGAGATGGCGTTGGAAAGCTTGTGAAAATCCGCGGCTTCCATATATCTACTATTTTTTTCAAATTCTATATGATTTAAAAGTAATTTGAAAAACGATGAAATTCTAGGCGAAACTTTTTTCATTGTTTTTTGCAAACGGTTTGTCGGATTGACGCAAATGATACGCCGTTGGAAAGCTATGGAAAATGCGCAACTTTTGCGTATATAAAGTTTTTTTTTCTAATTCCTTATGGTTTAAATACGAATTCAAATACAGTTAAAATTGGTTTTGGACATGGTTTTTTTAAAAAGTTTGTCGAAATGGAGCAAATAATATACCGTTGGATAGCTATCGAAAATGCGAAACTTAGTCATGTTCGACGTTTTCTCTACTTCGCAATCGTTTAAGAGTAATCTTGAATACGGCATGACGAATCCTGCTATTTTCTCGTTGAAAAACAGAGTAGTCGTACTGATATATGTGTATATTTGTACTGAGCTATTTTTTGTAAAGTAATTTTAAATGTTTCCAAAAAAAGGTACTTGTACTGATGGTTGCATGGGTTTGTACTAACCGTGTTTTCACTAGATAGACCTTGCTATATTTTTTGGGTAATATTTTTCTCGTAAATTTTCAACGGTTTACTATATCCTAGCCCTGAACTTGCATGGTTTATATTGTTGAACTGAATGTTATTGTATCGTCGGCCCATGTACTTGCATGGTTTATATCATCGAACTGAATGATATTTTTATCAAAAAGTAAATGTTTTTTTATTCTTTTTTTTGAACTAAACATTTTTTTACAACGATGTTCTGGACTTCTCTTATTTTATGACTTGTACTTTTACCATTTGAATTGCATGGGTTATCCTTTTGCTTGAACTTTTACAATTTGAATTTTTGTCATTTCTTTTATTCCGAACGGACCACCGTTTTTAACTTGTATTGATCAATATTTTTAATTAAACCAATTTTCCTTTGTAGAACGGACCACCGTTTTTGTTTGTACGGATCAGTTGTAGAACTTGGACGTCAATGTCATAGAATTAATTTGTGAGCTTCTCACGTTTCCTTTTAAAGTTGTTTTTTCCCTCGAACTTTATTGGCACCAAATTTTATTTTCCGTGCCTCTCGAACTGATGCGAACTTTATTGGCACCAAATTTGTATACTTGAATTTCTATGTGTGTTTCCTTTTTAATTCAAACTGACAAGTTCTTTTTATTCCGAACTGATCGCCATTTTTAACTCGTACCGATCAATATTTTTAATTCAAAAGTATTCATCTCCCCTGACCTCTTAAAGTTCAAGACTCAGGCACAAACATCCTCATCTTAGCAATTTCTTTTTATTCCGAACTGATCGGCGTTTTTAACTCGTACTGGTCAATATTTTTAATTCAAACCTTTTTGTACTTTCATATGACAGAAATTATTCATCTCCCCTGACCTCTTAAAGTTCAAGACTCAGGCACAAACATCCTCATCTTAGCAGGACAAGCTAATTCATTTGCATGCAGAGCAACAATAACAATACTCCTAATATACCAAGGGACATCACACTGGAAAAACACTGCAACCAACGTGTTCTCTCTAGTGGCAAAATCGAATTTTTTTGAACTTGCACGACATATAAACAAGAACTACATGATACAAAATTTTCCATCATGCACCTGCTATCCTGAACATAAATGAGATGAGAGAAGGGTATCCTGAACATCTAAATAAGAACTTGCAATTTTTTCCATCATGCACCCAAAGGTTCTGCCTTCTCCCCCAGCCCTGAAACAAGAGCACCACCAATTTAGTTTTAAACAAATTGAAAGTTCGAACATGAGGCATGTAGATATTCAAATGATGAAAGTCACAAACGTGAGCTATTTTTGTTTTACTTAAAATAATTCAACATGAAGGAGGACATACAAGCATAATGGAAATCTGCAGAACTAACATGATGTATACTGATACATAGTACTGATGCTTTGGGAATTTTCGAACTGAGAAAAGAAGTGCAGGCGGCTCGAGCGTCAAGAGCAGAAAACATGGGCTCACCGAGGAAGGAGGTAGACAGATGACAACAACATTAGTTCAAGATCGAGACAGTAGCGGGAGAAGGGCCTTTTGAGGCCCGGCTTGCTGACATGCTTCAGTTCGGGCTGGATTCATCAAAGATGTCAAGATTATAAGCACTGTAAGAACAACCAAGAATGAGAGAATACACTGAGCACCATGTCTAATTCTTATGTTAGTGGTTGGTCCAATAAAATTACGAGGTCAATGCTTCCATAGAAGTAACAAGACGCAAGCTTTAATTAGTTCCTAGGTTAGAAATTTGTAAATACTAGTACTGCTACCAGCATTTACAAATACTAGTGAACTTGAACTTGTGGTCTATCGAGATCTTAACTGATTGTGTTACAAGCACTAACACAAAATCTAATAAACCTAGAGATTATATATTGGTGAACTTTTTCTTCCTATAGAACCGTTAATCAAATAAATGTACTGTTCACTAGGCTTTAGCAATGATAAGTAGTAGCAATACTACTCTAGGTGGCAAAGTAGTAGCGCCACAAAGGAAGGCCACCATCAACAGTGCGTACTACCGCGACACCTAAAGTATGTGTTGGCCACGCTTGCTTTACATAGTACTACAAGATTTTTATTAAAAAAATGTACTACAAGATTTGTGAACATGAGGTCGTAGAGAAGTTGTACTGAGAGTGTGGATTAGAGCAGCCGGACGAGGATGCAGCAGCACACACACACCACCAGATAAGTTCTTCTATCTGCATAACACATGTATACATACACACATCTCCATAACACATGTATACATACACACATCTCCCTCTATAAAGAAATATAAGATCATTTAGTTCACTAAAGTAGCAATCTAAACGCTCTTATATTTTTTACGGAGGGAGTAATTGCTAAGAGAGAAAAAAGTATGCTAGAACATAAACCTGGAAAGGGAAAAACAAGAACAAGAGATAAATCTTGAAGGCAAGCGCTCCATGATGGCGTATACTTAAGTTATTTTATTTATTTTTTGGAACTGATGTATTCTTTTGCAGTTGAACTAGTTTTTCTGTCAATGAAGGGAAAAATGACATAAGCAAGCAGAACCATGTTTTTTTTGCTTTTTTTGGGAGGAACTGAATCCAACAAAACAACGTGCAGAACATTTTTCAAAAGCATATAAGTGCTACAAACCAAAACAACAATGTAAAGCTATGAAAATCCCATCTTATACCTGCGAACCACCATGAGATACAAAACCTATGTTGTCAGTAGGTTCAACCAGCAGCAATCAAAATCCCATTCTAGACATTAAATAACCTCAAGACTAATTGAACTACAGGATAACATTGGAAGACTGATCCATGGATTATTGTCTCAGCAATCTCAAAGCCTAAATCTAGCAATTGACCAATGAAATGAACACCGAGTCAGTAGCTTCATAAGTTAACAATTGCCAAATTTGACCAAAAATGGTCAGCCATACAGCTCCAAGAGATGGAACGAACCTATCAGAGTGATAAACGTATCATAGGGATATCTTCTTCACTGCAAAGTGACAAACATTATATCGCTTTGTGTACAAAGTTACTGCAAAAGACATTAGCAGGCTAGAGAATGATCATACCTGCAAGATGAAGCTGAAAATGCACATTTAAGGTGAACTGAAAAACCACCAGATGTTGAACTGAATGTACACAAGAGAAGGAGCATGAACATCCAATGGGAGGTGGGGGGAAAGCTGCGACGGGCACCTCCCGAGCTGGGCATCGAACGGCTTGGCGCTGTCATGTTGAACAACCCAGGATGGTGGCAATGAACGGCCGGGGTGCTGCAGCGACGGAGAAAAGTTGTTAGGAGGACAAGAAACCATTTTCCAAACAAGAAAATAAACAAGTACAAGCACGAGTATAGCAAGAGGGTTTGCTGGCATGTTTATGTGAATGCGTATGTTTGTTCAGTACACCATGTTTATGTTCTTCAGTACACTATGTGATGCACCCTAAAAATTTAAACACAACAAAATATCATCCTTTTGGCTCCCAAACCTCCTGCATATATATTTTTGAACTGATGTTATTTGTGTCATTGCACTGTTTGTCGATATATATATATATATATATATATATATATATATATATATATATATCAGATGGAACTACAAATGCAATACATTTTTTTTTCTTTCTTTCAGGAATAAGAACAAACACCCACGGAGCACAAAATGCGCTAGGAACTAACACACAGAAAGAAACAAATCTACTGACCAGGGGGGCTAGCTCATTCTGGTACTATTTTACCCGACGCACAAGCAGAAAAGAAATTCCAGAGAAAAAAGGTTCAGAAAGAGATGTGATAGCTTCTGTGACCCACCTGCGGGAAAGAGGTAGAAGTTCAGAAGCATAACAACAAATTCAACTTCATTCAACAAGAAGAAAATCCATTTATACTCCTGTATACACCCAACAAGCATCAAATTCCATATACCTGAACTTCCATTTATTGATATACTTGAACTTATTTGCTGTTAATGTACATGGACTTTGTAATTAAACATACAAACTGAGAGAGATAGCAGTCTTTGAACCGAAACAAAATTAGGAATTGAATTGGACTAAATCAAGAAATTAAACCGAGTGTGCCATGATTTAGTCAATGTAGAAGATCATTCCATTTTGCTATCTCTCTCACACACTCACATCACCCTGCTGAACCAACAAACAATAGCAGCGCACCAATGCAAGCAGTAGGGGCTTCATGCAACAGCGGACATTAGCAACCAGTAATAGCGCATTTTCCGAATTCTCCTTTTCTTTTATATCTTTTTTCTCAAACTTAAGCCGGTGAACCCTGGACTTATCTGCTTTTATAATTTGAACTTTTTAAAATAATTGGTGTAAATAAAAGCAGAGGATATCCGCAAGTGATCGTGTGATTGAAAGGTCTAAATAACTTGGTTATTATGTCTCCGACTTTGAGAGCCCACCCAAGCTGAATCATCACTGTACCACTTTTGCTCCATATAGCAAAGTGCAAGAAGAAACGTAAATTCTAGAATCATTACACAGCCGCAGTTTTTTCTATTGGAATTCATTGAACTGAATAAAGTCCTATAGTGTGTACTGAAAAAAACACTACAAGGTGAACTGAAAAAGGCATACAAGCATAGATGGGGGCACTATCAGCGTAATTACTTGCCTGCCAAGATGGATCATCATAATTTACCCGAATCGCGTCGCTGATTTCACCGACAATCTGTCTGAACTTCATGAGACAAAAAAGAGCAGCAACATTAGAGAGATGAGCAGCGGTCAGTTCAGGGCTTCAAGCGAGGTTGACGAGGGAATAGGGGTCACAGTAGGCGAGCAAGAGGCTATGCGAGAGGAGGGCGCGACCTGCAGCGGGAGGTTCTGTAGGGGCGGCGCGGCGGGGGAAGCGGGGGCGGAGTGGTTGGGTCTCGGGGTGGCGGAGGTGGCTTGGACTGGGGGCGGCGGCGATGGCTGGGTCCGGGAGTGGGAGGCGGAGGAGAGGCGGATCGCCGGTAGGTGGGAGGCGCGCTGGAGGCGGCGGGGCGGCGCGCTGGAAGGGGAGGGGCGGCGGGGTGGCGCGCTGGAAGGGGAGGAGCGGCGCGGCGGCGCGCTGGGGGAGGGGAGCGGCCTCTCTCGAGGTCGTGGTTCGCACGGGTGGGATTTTTCTCTCTTTTTCTTTTCTGCGCGTACCGGTTGGGCTGTTGGAAATCACGATGGGGACTTGGGTAACAGAATAATATTTTGTTACTAACTAGTAGAAGGCCGGTGCGTTGCCACGGGTTTTTAAATATTTTTACCGTGTGCATATATAAACATAATGCATATCAAGTTTTACGTGTAAACATAATTGAAATCCATATCACACAAAATATTATTCGATACAAAATGTAATTCGATAATGTATACATAGGAAGACACGCCATGCACAAAATAAAGAAAGTGGTAAAGAAACATAGTACTCTTTATTATGCACTATATTACACAAGGTAAATAGCATCCTACATGACTTTTATGCTTAAGACCAATCATCTCACGAAGCATTTCCATTGTTATTAACCATTAATTAAAGACAACAGATGGAGCATTTTGTTACCTTTAAACAAATATTTAAAGATGCTGCAACCAGAACCTTAATACATTATGGAATTTCCTAACAAATATTACATAAACCCAAATATACAGCACAACATCCAATAAAAAATCATTATAATACACATCATCTAACTTAAAAGTCTGACATATGAAAATTTAGACCTCCGATAGAAAACGCTGAATTTCAGCAGGAAATATCAAATGCATGCTTCCCTGTCCGATGTATAAATATGTGTAATCCTCAATTGATGCACTTTTGAAATCTTCTAACTCACATAACACCATAATTACAGTGATTGTGCAACATATTTTTTAGAAAGCATGCATAAGCCTTTGAGTATAAACACAACTTTTGGTAGGGAGTCAATAACACCCCTAGGTAGCCAAGCCTTTGAGTATAAACAAAAATGATTTCTCAAGCTTTCTTTTGCTTCATGGAGCTGTAATTATTGCTAACAGAAACAAAATAGAAATCACATGATAAAAAAGAAACAACGCAATAGGAGAAAATGAGGCATACTACGTGGCCATGTTGCTGACCTGGCCATCACAACCTCCGAGACCAAGGGGCGAGGAGGTGGCGGCATCAGCTCCAATGAATCTATGACACCAAAATGATTATGTTTGCCGTCCTCGATCGTCGGCATCATCGACTCAGTGGTCGGTCCCCTTGTATCTTCTTCCCCATGGATCGGGATTGATTCGACATAGGATCAGAACAACAAACAAAATCAAAAGTCACAAAGAATTATAGCCTAGTAATGCTCGGTCAGCCAAATTAAGAAATATCGGTAACACATGCATATCTATTAATGATATTAGTGAACAATGCAAAAAGCAAAGGATTCCATTTGTCGCAATTAGTACACACGACAACTACTTCATAAGTTCATATGACCAATCAGTTAGACCACATGGTTAAATTCATTCATAGAAGAACAATAGATGAACAACTAACAAAAGTCGAGAAGGATCCTTACAAAAACAATGATTGGTTAGGAATTTGGAAGGAGGGAGGGTCTATTATTAACGCTAGTGAAGGCGCATGTCATGCCAACTCTACAAAGTTAATTCCATTTACAAAAATCACATCGGAAAAGTATTGTGCATTCATGTTCTAGTCTTAATATCCCTTAGGTAATCTTGTTTTCAGCTAAACGACGATCATGTCAAGCTAAATGAAGAGGACGCCGACAGGGCCACATTGTTCCCTGCCCACCACCGCCCACTTCCACACGCCACCATCCGTGTTCACCGCCTAGATGCCGGCCCCAGCTCTCAAGCCCCTAGAACCGGTGCGCCCACGGGTCGCCGCGTTGGGTATGTACCCGCCGCCACCGTGTTGGACCTTCTCGTTGTACAATGCAATAGCCATTGCCTTAGTTGTCTACATCAGACATCTGAAATGAAACAAAAGTCAAATGCTACTAATTAGACGTAATACATCAAAATGTCAAACAGAGTCAACACTTTAATTATGCTTCATAGGATAAGAATCAAACATACATAGTTAAACCAAATACTTAACAAAGTGTCAACAACATTTCACAGATTTTTTCAGAATTTTTAAAGCACTAACCTGGCTTGGCTCAATGCCAATGTGGTTCAGCATATCAATGCATAGATGTAGGAATCATCCTTGTACTCTGCACAAACAAGGGAAAAACATGAGCTTTCATGCTTCCGTGTATTATAGTTGAGCAGAAGCGATACATGGACAGTAGTATGAATGTACAACAGTGGGAAAGTTGAGGTTCCCTGAGCTGAATGTCGATGAAAGGTGCCTCCCATTTGCCCTTGTAGTCCAGGTTCCTAATTATCTGACTACACAAATATCCCATGTCAGAAGTTGCAATGCCAATGCACACTGCTGTTTGTCTACAATTTGACTATCTAATCTTACTCTAGCATAAGTACCTTTTGCATCCATGGTCTCTTGCACCGGGGTACGTACCAAACTCTAACTTCTTACAACTGATGATATTGTTAGGCGATGGAATTTGGAGTAACTTCTTGCTGACAACTGATGATATTGTTGGGCATTGAATTAATTGAACCACCCAAACTACTTTCAATCCTTTCTCGAAAGACAAATCAAGGAAACCACGAGATAGAAAAAGAGAGAAACTTACCATTAAGATAGAGGACAACTCAGGCAGTCTTGCACATGGTGTTGGTAGGCAGCACCGCCGTTGTCGGGACAGTTCGCGCCCCAAATCCATATCCTCCATTTTTGCAAGATTCTGTACACCACATCTTTCTTACTAAAGTGGGAGAAACCATAAATCGACTATCAATCATCATTAAGTGTAGAATATGGTCATTAAAATTCATTAAAATCATTGCACATCGCTTGCTTGATTCTCCTCTATTAAATTAGCATTCATCACGGTGCCTTCTAAAGACAAGGCATGACAGAAACACAAAGCACAGCCCAAGCACATTGGTTTATGTACCATACTCATTGTAAAAAATTAGAAGCTTCTGTAAGATGTGACACTGTTTACATGTTTGGAGTGAATTGCATCCTGGTACAAAGGATAGAAGAACTGAATGCTTATGTACTTATAAAATACAAAAGTGAAAAGGGTAATTAAATCATGTTGGGTTAAAAACCTTACGTTCCCATGGTTCTTTCTCAGATCAAAAAACTCAAAATATCAGCAGTGGATATTGGAGCCAGGAGAAGAAACGACGTGACCTTCACCCACATCCTTAATGGCCAGCCTCATCTCCATGCCCAGGACGATCTGAAGCCTCCCTCAATAACTCGACACCTGCACGATGACCGACCGTCAGATCACAACACTCGGCTTGGGCAACGAATTCGAGGGATTTCTAGACCAAGCGTTGAGAGTACTTAGGGGTCACCTTGGTTTTTGTACACGACAAAGAGGAGTGCGGGAGGCGAGCCCCAACCCATCGAGACCACGATGCCTTGAGAGAAAGCTAGGGGAGGCGATGGTGAAGCACGACATCATGGCACACGTGCCCTACGTCTCAACGCTACAGTCGAGCGTCGCCATGTAGCCGCACAATAGCTTGCACTCCATGAGTTACATACTATTTTCGCTCACACGACGAACGCCATCCGCCCGTCACTGAGACCCATCCTCTCAACCCTGCTGCTCCACGATCACGCGACGCCCTGTTAGTTAATGCAGAAACATAGGAGGCGGGCATCGTAAGGTAAAAAGTCCGGTTTGGACGGGATGAAAGACGAACCAAAATAAAGCAAAATTGGACAGGGAAGGGGGTGGATGAGGAGGCGAACATACAACGAGGTCGGGGTGGCTGTGGCCGAAGCATGAGGCTCGGCCTCCTCGCCGACGACCAGATCCGCCGTCAGAGATGATGAGGTCATCAGCCCCGTGACCTGGATCCCGCCAACAGGGTGATGCAGAGGAGAGGTGCGGCGGCGTCCTATGGGTGAGGACGGCGGGGGAGGTGAGGGAGCAGCTGAGCGCGGTGGTGCGGCTGCGTCCCTCGGGAAGACGAACGGCAAGCGGCCCGAGGCGGGAGGCGGTGAGGGGGAGAGAAGAGTCGTGCGATGCGGGGTGAAAGCCCGACTCGCTCGGTTTGTAGCAGGGTACTGCTATAATCGAAACATTTTCTTTGATGTAATTTGACTACGTATGGAAAGATTAATTAGTGATTGACCGACTTATGGTAAGTTAATTAATTTAGATTTGATTTTTAAATATTGATTAGAGATTAACCGTGATTGATTCTCTCCCATAAAGACATTACTAAATAATTTGTGTCCACATGGAGAGTTCTGATTCGTTTGGCTTTCGGTACATGGGATGGTGGAAGGAAAGACGAAAATAAACCGGACAAAAATAAACCAGACGAATAATAACAGTGGACGCAATCCTAGCAACTGCTCCATTAAGAGTAGAGACAATGCCTCAGGATGAGGAGGTCACGATTAGGGTATGGCAAGAAGAACTTTTTTGGAAAGCTTTGATTCTGGTGATAATTACCACATTCGAAATTTTCTTAGTTATAGCCTTACCATACATGGATTGATTTATTACTATAATTATCATATTTGAGATTTCTAAGTTTATAGCCTTACCATACGTGGATTAATTGTGATTGATTACCATAAATACGTTGGGTATTGTCGGCCAGACGAGAAAAAGAAAAACCGGTGGGAGGGGGTGGTGGGAGATGGGACGAAGAAAAACCGGTTGAAAAAAAAACGGTTGAAAAAAAACCGGTTGAAAATAAACCGGTTGAAAGTGGGGGGGACTATTCAACCAATTCATCCATTAGGAGTAGAGATAATAGAATAGTCCATATATATATATATATAAGGTCTATTTAATAGACAGGGTGAAGAATAAGTAATTCCTCATCCGGGTCGATCGATCGAGGCGATGGTCTAGTTTAACTAACGTCAGCAATGTAATTTTACGTCAATGGAAAACAGGCCGTCTACTTTCAAAAAAAAAAAAAACGGGTCGTCCACTACCCCTGATGGCAAAGAAAAAAAACTAGCCCACTCCCCCGGTCCGTTTCTCTCTCCCTCCGGCTGCTTGCATCTCGCCATTGCAGTTCCCCTCAAAAAATAAAAAATCTCGTCAATGCGGAGGCAGCGGCAGCGAACCAGCGACGGCGCCGGAGGGATGACCCAACGGCGAGGACTACCTCTTTCGCGTGTGGAGTACTACCCTTTCCTCTCTCGTGCGGCAACGACTCGGAGGCACCGTGGGCGATGCAAGATCCGGGCGAGCTCGGCAGTGACAGCGACCTTCTCCGGCGTCCCTCTCCATTGTCGGCGGTATAAGACCACCCTCCTCCTCGTCTTCCCCTATCCTCCTCCATGAACTTCTGAATTTCTAGGGTTAGGCTTATTGGTTTTTGGGAGCAGTGCAGGGGAAGAGGAAGCAGACCAAGAAAGGAAAGGAAAGATAAATGAGGAGCTCGGGTGATGGAGGTAATGCTCGAGACGGACTCCTGGCGGTGGGATCAATTCAAGGAGGAGATGAAGGCCATGTGGATGACATAGAAGAAGAGGAGAAGCTCAAGGCTGCCGAGAAAGGAACAACAGTAGAGTATCAGACTTCAATCTAGCTGAGATCAATTTTTGTTTGTCACGGGACATATGAATACTCTGCTGATTTTGCTTTTATTTAAGTTTCACGAATTTTCATCCTTTAGCAATAAATGATGGTTCTGACTTAATTGAAGGTTAGTAATGATGTGCATAAAGAGTCAGTCTGTACCTAGCTGACAATGCTATCTGTATATTTATGTTATAATAGAAATTTGCATATACATACGAGCAATATTTCTTCAATTAAAGAATATTCACTTTACGAGGATTTTTATTTTATGCTATTCTTAAGATAAGCTTTTAATCGATGATGCTAGCTTTATGTTTTGTGAATTTATTAGGTAATCGAGGAATTGGAATTCTGCCAAGAAATCTAGGAGCAGAAGAAGATGTATGCAAGGGACTTGGAGATGAGGCAATGGTGCTCAGGCGAGAAAATTATGTTCTGATTGGTTAGGATTGGGGTTCGACTGCTCTTGTGTTTATTGTATCAAAGTTGGTTGCATGAGTCACTTCACGATGGTCATGTGCACCAGGAAATTAGCTTGATTTGAATATAGTACAATCAGGCATAGCTGCTTGCGTAGGTAGCTGCACTATATATGCAGTTACCTAATTGGAATTCACAACTAGTTTCTTCGGCAGTTCCAACAAATCAGGGATTCAGTATAAAGCAAGCAATTTTTCCTGTTAGCAAACATTAATCAGTTTAGTTGCATATAAGAATAGGACAAGGACAGTGTTGTATTTTGGAGTTTATTAAGCCATCTATAGAAAATGAATAACACGATTCAGATTAAGGATTGTTTAGTAGTTGTGTGCTCATGCAAGTACATGGTTTAGGTGTACGTGAATCTTTAAGCTGTTCCTTTCTAGGAGAATTTCTAAGACTGTTTGCCATTTACCCAAAGGTTTTGAAGCTTTGGGAGCCCGCGACTGGCTCGACGGGTGGCATTAGCAAGCGCCGGCCGGCCTCGGCACTGCTGTGGGTGGTTATATGGTGGGCGGAGCACACCATTGGGTTTCGACATCAGGGTACGGTGGCGAGCTAAATCTTCAGTCCAGCTAGGCTTTTTTATTGGTTCACGTTTTGTTACTGTTTTCCATTCGGGATTTCAAGGTGAGCAAACCTACCATTTGCAGTTGTTTGTTTCAGAAATTCATGTCCTGACTTCAAATTTAGGTCGTAAGGTAAATCCTGCCAACAAGTCGATGCTATGGGTTTACTAGTTCTCTTAATATTTCTATGCAAATTATTGCCCCCTTCATTTTATTTGCAAGTAGCAAGGAACTCAAAGACAGATGTGCATTTTCTCACCCGCATTCTACTCCCTAGATTGTTTGGGGCTTTGGGCAATACAGAATGGAAGAATTTGTTACTTTTGTATAGGTTTGGATAGAATGGCATAGTATCAACAACTAATTAATCTTCTCTAAAAAACAACTAATTAATCTTTTGTAGTTAAGATCATGCTCACATCTCTCTTGACTTATTATCTTGTCCGCTATTATGCACCATTATTTGATGAATGAAAATATCACAGTAAAATTTCGACAACACTAACTTTCCACAAATCTACAGTTTTTGTATATAAGGATTCTCTTCCCATGACAGGAACAGAGTAGTCATGAGGAGCTGCAATGATACGTGTACATGTAACAGTTGTCCAAGCTCTGGAACTTTTTCAGAAATCATTGCGCGAACTGTATGGTCATCCAGATGAGGATGTTGCAAAGGCTAACTGGAAATACATCTTCGCAGAAACTTTACGGTCATCCAGATGTTGATTTTGCAACCCCTAATTGGAACTACAAATGTCTGCAGATAGGCCAGAACAGTGTCCATCTCAAGATCGATGGGAGAGTGTTGCACTACAGAAAGATAGTCTTGTCACTACAGATAGATAGTCTTGTCTGTAGATATTGAATATTTAGATGCTACTTTCTCAATTAGCTTACTGAATTTCTTGTCTGTATGATTGTGTATGACGAACTCAGATCGTGTTTGTTCATTGTAAACCGACCTAGTTATGTAATGAAATTCAAGTGCTTTTTGGGTAGTTCTCATGTAGCCCAGTGTATCAATGCAATACTTATGTCTTCACAATAACTCACAAGAATCTTTTTGTGTGTGGTCTAGAGCTAATGAGTTGAACACAAAGAATCTTTTTGTGTGTGGTCAGCTAATGGGTTGAGCACAAGACGTGATGATCCGGTAGACAGTGCTACAAAACGCTGGAGGAGAATCAAAAGGACTCCCAAACCAATAACTCAACATTATTTTTCTTAGATACACTCAACAAGACACTTATTGATAAGCCTATCATCATTTGCTGAAAGCACACACAGATTAGAAGAATGAACTTCCAGTGGTACTTCAATGAAATTTGACAACCGCTCGCATGGAGCAATTTTATCGACATAATAATTCAAATGGTAAATGCATTGCACCCCCGATAAAATATTCACTACATCATGAAAAATACGGCAGTGAAATCCTGGCCTTGTTAAAAATTTCATTTGCATCCAGATATTTTGTCAGATGAATAACCAAAAATCGGCTGAATGACATGTTCCATATATGGCATACAAATTCAGAGTTATTCTCCCCGCAAAAAAATCAGAGTTATTCTATCTTCTTCTAGCATTGGCAGATTCAGTCAAGCTTCTGAATTTACGCAAGCATCGACAGGTCGAGTGACTGCATATGATTGTTTTTGTTGCCTTGTTCTAGTCGGTGACACGAGCATCTCGGTGTTGCAGCACCACCACTCCACACGTGCTTCCTCGCAACACATTCCTTGGTGGCGCTGCATCTGTAGAAACCCCTGCACTATTAGTTCATACTGAATTAGTTGGTTCAACTACCATCTACAATGCAAGGGTGCAGATCTTGCTGTAAGCAAGATAACATGTACGAAAGCCTATAGCAAAAGCTGATGGGTAAAACATCTGAAGCTCCATGAGAATGAGAAGAAAAATTTGATCTCTTTTCTCCAATAAATTTGGAAATTTACAAAACTGTAATTGTCTCAAAGAAGATTGATGAGATATTAACAAACAATAGGTCTTAATATGCAAAACTGGAGAAAAGCCATTACTTCTCTGTGTCAATAGTTTCTCAAAGAGAACATCTGAAGTCAACATTTTGAGAACACGTTGAACACGAATTCCTTCTCATGGCCAGTTGAACAATATGTCCAATAAAATCTGAGTCAACATAACAGAGGAGATAAAGTGGCATCCAAGATCTAAAGCATTTAATTCCAAAACAAAATCGGGTATACTGGCAATTATGTCTATTTTTTTCTTGATGATATATGATGCACCAGCATAACACAATTACAGAAATCAAAATAAGGTTTCCCGTGTTTGTTATTGCGAGAAAAAGGAATGCTAAGAATTGGATAGTGCACTGCCAAAAATACTGCTGTACAGTGGTAGGGAGTAGCGCATAGACCGTTAAGCTTCCCAATCAAATCAACTGAGTAGATGTGAGAGAGTTTATGTCAAAACTATCAAATATATAAAATAACAATGATTAAGCTTCTTCTTAAATCCAAAGTATACCTAAAAAGATTAAATATATTGGCCTCTTTATTCTACAAATAAGTTAGTCAGTAGCCTCCATATGTGATTGTGTAGTGGTGATGGAGTCCTGCAACCAAATTAATTGGATGTTAGGAAAACATCATGTTTGCAACACATTACCTCAACTTCTTCATGTCAAATAGACAACAACTTCTTCACACTTGTCCACTGCATAACACATGCATGAAATACAGAGAAATCAAAGTTTTAGGGGAGAACTTTCCTACATGGCAGGTATCAAAATTAAGAGCGTTAGTGGAGAACTTTCCTATGTCAATAAATTTCTCTCTTCACTTGAAAAAATTTGATCAGGTTTTTGAACAAACCAAGCAAACTCAAAATCTGATTAGGATGCAGAACTGAAATAGAACAAGGTGACTGTACGAACTGAGAATCAAATTAGCCTTCACACATGTTATGGAAATTTCTAAGCAGCACTAAAAACAAAACTAATTGACTGTTAAACTCTGCTCCCCACAACAAAATGAGCTACTGATACTTTTGCTGCTGATTTCAGAAAGATAATGCATCGACTTGTTCTAACATTGTAAGACCTTAGCATAAGAATTTTTATTTATCATAACATGGTCATTTCTTTCTGCTCGCATTACAACAGGCAAAGTGATTCACAGTCCCATCACAACTTACCACCCCCATTTAGATGCCAAACTCATAACACACAAATTCTGACTCACTCTTGTCAAAACAAAATAACTTCAGTGTTGAAAAATAGGTAGGGATGTCACCAGGGGGGGATGTGCCCAGGTGACCATATTCAAGAGAGGAAGGGGCGGCGCTGGAGCTCATGGGCGCATGAAGTAGGAACCATTGACCAAACTTGAATAGGAGGTCGATCACACCTAGACCATGACGACTCAACGGCAGCCGGTGGAATCTTTGGATCCAGATCCAATCATGGAGGTGAGGATGGGAGAGGAGAGACATGAAAATGGCTCGAGCTCGCGGAGTGCGTCGATGCGCCGAGCAACGCCCTGGCGCTGAGATCACAGCCCAACTTGGCACCGCCGCTTCAGTTCAGCTGGACCCCGCCGGCTAGACGACATCTTCCCTTCTGCAAAGCCACCGGAGCCGGCTCCCGGCCAAAGGATAGAGCGAATCGCTCCGTTGGTCTACGGGGAACCGTCATGGCTGCATGATGGACAAATCAGGGGTAGAGCTGGTGGACTGTAGGAGAGGCGTGGAAAATGGCGGAGCCCTCCCACGATCCATGGAGTTGGTTTTCTCCTGATTCGAAGTAGAGACAAGAGGTAAATTTACCTCGCGGTGTTTTTTATGTGGGGTCCCATGATGTAACTATACGATTCATGCCTGAGGTAAATTTACGTTCGCTCTTTACTCTCGTGTAGCTGTGGCGTCTGGTTCGAGGGGCGGCTGGGGCGAGGAATAACAATTCCTCCCTGGGTGATGAATAGTCAATCACACTCTGTGAGAGGCACATCACTCCGTTCTTAGTAAATTTATCATTGGCGGCTGGGGTGAGGCACACACACATAAATTTATCATTGGCACATCACTTCGTTCTTAGTAAGCCTCATCCGAACCGATCTCTCATACTCTTTCAACAATAAAGTACAGCCTCAACGACACCCTGTCAGAGGCTCGGCATGGGAACGAATGAATTGCCAGTAAAAGTCCGAACAGCTCTAAAGCATACTTTGGCGTCGCAAGTTTGGCCTTATATGCATCAGCTCCGAATCATTGTCTTGGGTCAATAGTCGGGTTGCCCGGCTCCTGTGCTTGCTACCCTACGTTCCGCTCTATCGGCTAGGGTTGTAAAGGGAGAACTACTGCGATTGTGCCCTGGCCTAAACCGGATGAGCACCTCAGTAGAGAAAGCCGAAAACTGACTGTCATGATGTGACGAGAGCTGATCAACCACTTGACAATTTATTGGAATCCTTAGCGATTCTCCGTGTAACACGAGGGATCTTTTTCAGATCAGATATGTAAGGCACGACACGTCGCATACATACCAGGGGCTATGTCGTAACCCCACCATAAAACTCATATGGCTAAGTGAAAGGGTTAACGCCTTATAGTCCGATTGCCTGGTTCGCCGAATTATCACCTCCTTCATGGACCAAGACGTTGGTTAAAGAGTGATCAAATGCTTTTCCGAACACCCCCGTACTTCCTACGAGGGGGCTGAAGCCGACGACTGGAAAACTTTCAGATTATATTAAAACGGCCGCACAGGAGGAATTCAAGCTTTTCGAGCAAAACATAAAATTGTCTTTTATAATCATCATACACCTCATTCGAACATTATGTTTTTCGAGCATTGACCCTCAATCAAGCGGGTGGCCTCTAGGACGTCTTCAAAATAATGCTCTGGTTTCGGACGGTCCTCGCCTTTTGGCGGACCCTTCGTCGCGACATCGATGGCCTTCATCTTCCCCCAGAATGTATTGACTCTGGAAAGGGCCATCCGTGCACCTTCAATGCACGACGATCGCTTCGCAGCATCGATTCGCGGCACTGCATCGACAAGCTTCTGCACCAAACCGAAATAGCTATTCAGCGCAGGCTCGGTCGACCATAACCGTACTATGACATCCTTCATGGCAGCGCCAGATACCCTATGAAGTTCGACCCATTGGGACTTCTGTTCATTGAGCAGCAGCGGGCCCTTTGACGCGCCAAACTGTGACCAAAAAAGCTTCCCCGTTGCATATCCAGCTCGCGCTTGGTAATACCATGCTGCATCGGAAGAACTCTTCGGCAAGTCCAAATACTCGTTCGGAGAACTCCACACTTGGTTCAGCTGAGCATAGTCCGGGTCACCGAACTTAGTCTGCAGTAGAAAAGGCTTTCCAGCCACTGTCTCCTTCGCCCGCCGAACCTCCTCACGGAGTGCTCTAGACTCTGACCGCGCTTCCCTCGCCTCCTGATGGGCCTTGTCCAGTTCAGCCGCTACGGCTTTATTCTCCTTCTCAAGAAATTCGCAGCGGCCAGTAGCATTCTCCAAAGCGAGTGTCATCATGGATACCTTCTCCTCGCCCTGGCATTGCGCAGCTTGTTCGGCCTTCAGTTCAACCGATGCCCCTTCAGCAGCAGCATCACTAAGCCGGGCCCACTCCTTGACCCGGACTAGCTCTGCCCGGAGAGCCTCCACGGCGGCAACACCATCTGCATTTCATGTGCATTTCATATAAAGCACTTTCCCACGTCAAGCACACTGGTGTAAAGAATGCTCGAAATACATACCTTGCGAGTCGTCAAGACACCTGTTGATTAATGCCATGTCATCCTCCGCAATATCTAGCTTTCGCTACAATTCGGCCACTTCCGTATTCCGGGCAGCCACAGGAGGAGAAGCAGCCTGTATTTCAAAACAAACCAAGGTTAATACCTGAGCATATCTCTTTGATCCTCCGATCGCTTCCTTCGGAAAGACAATTCGAGTCTCAGGGGCTACTGCATATACAACAGGTGCATTCTGTCAATAAAATTCAATTGACAAAACTACATCACAAACCTCAAAACCTCTTAGAAGGCTCGTGAAGGCCTCGTTCAAACCACTCTTCGCGGATAGAACCCTTTTGACCACCGTAGCCATCAAGGTACAGTGCTCTTCTGAAATGGATGCTCGTCGTAGCAAGCCCGTCAGCATGTCCGGCGCTCCTGGGTCTTTGGAAACCGCCGCCGGAGTATGGCATTCCTATGAAGGAACCCGCTTACTTGCCTACGGAATCGTCTCCGGCTGTAAATCGGATGGTTCGGGGATGCCAGTCTTGATCCCGGAACCCCGAGTGACAAGGACACCGCCTTCAGGTAACACTAAGGGAGTCCTGGATTAGGGGGTCTCCGGACAGCCGGATTATATCCTTTGGCCGGACTGCTGGACTATGAAGATACAAGATTGAAGACTTCGTCTCGTGTCCGGATGGGACTCTACTTGGCGTGGAAGGCAAGCTAGGCAATACGGATATGTATATCTCCTCCTTTGTAATCGACCTTGTGTAACCCTAGCCCTCTCTGGTGTCTATATAAACCAGAGGGTTTTAGTCCGTAGGACAACATACAATCATACCATTGGCTAGCTTCTAGGGTTTAGCCTCTCTGATCTCGTGGTAGATCTACTTTTGTACTACCCATATCATCAATATTAATCAAGCAGGACGTAGGGTTTTACCTCCATCAAGAGGGCCCGAACCTAGGTAAAACATCGTGTTCCCTGCCTCCTTTTACCATCCGCCTTAGACGCACAATTCGGGACCCCCTACCCGAGATCCGCCGGTTTTGACACCGACATTGGTGCTTTCATTGAGAGTTCCTCTATGCCGTCGCCAGAAGGAAGGATGTCTCCTCTCGTCTTTAAAGACGGTACTACTGTCGGGGGAGCTTTGGCTGTCGGCCAAATCTCCGGCTAGGCGGTTTCATCATGACTGCCTGTTCGGCACCCGCGCCGACGATGACTTCTCAGGTCATCGAAAACAGCCTCCACGTCAGATCGGCACTCGCCGAACAGATGGATCCAATGGAGCTCGCCTCCTTAAACGAGCTCTTGGATCGCATCGCCGCCTTGGGAGTCTCTACGGACTATGATCAGATTGGGCTTAAACCCGATCAGAGGGAGATTAACTCTCCACAGGTCACCCATCATATTGCAGTGGTGGAGGAACAATGCGGCGACCTTTCCTCTATCTTGAAGACCAACTATGTCCGGATTCCCGAGCTCTCCGAGCCGGACACCCGTTCACGGGAGGACAACATCCAATCCCTGAACTTAGAGTCAGGCAGCGGACCAAGATTATCGGGTAGCACCCCGGAACTAGAACTTCCAAAATTGGAAACTCCTCGGCCCCTGGATCCCAGATCGGGTAAGGGTTCGGATTCAATTCCACCCACCCACCCAAACATAAGCGATCTTTCCCACATCAGGCAAGAGCCCCAGGAAACAGTACATCACTATTGGGCCAGATTCCTCCTTGCGATAAACAAGGATAAGGACTGTCGCGAGGAAGACGCAATCCTATTTTTCTGCAATAATTGCATGGACAAGGGAATCCTTAACGCCATAAATCGCCGTGAGATAACACGCTTCGCTGACTTGGTGTCCATAGTATGAAAGTACTATGCGATGGAAAGTGCTTGGAAAACCGAAACAAACTTTTGGGATAATCCGGCCCTGAATACAAACCCAGTCCGAAATAAAAGGGTGCATTATCACAATACACCCGGGTTAACTACCAAAAAGCAAAACCCCTCTACAGGGCATGGAACCGTACTGGAGGGATGGCTCAACAGACCCTGCAAAATTCATGGTACAGCGGATACAATACCAACGCATAGCCTTAGAGCATGTTGGATACTCCGGCAGGTGGCCAAAAGTGGTGAGGATCTTCTTATCCCAAATACCACAGAGCACCATCCCGTGGATAACAATACGGTGTTAACAGTCTTTGAGACCTTCGCGTCAAATAATAGGCGCAAGCGAACACTTCGAAGCATGGCCGAAATCTGCCACATAGCGGCAATAAATCCATGGAGTGACACGACTATTACCTTCAATGCCAGTGACGAACCTAAATTCCAAACAGCTCGAGCACCAGCCGCATTGGTCCTCAGTCCAATCGTGGATGGCTTTCGACACACCAAAGTACTCATGGACGACGGCAGTGGATTAAACCTCATCTATGAGGAAACTCTTCAAAAGATGGAAATAGACTGGAGCCGCATTGAGCAAAGTAGCACAACCTTTAGAGGAATCATACCCAGTCGCGAAGCACGCTGTGCTGGGAAAATCACACTAGATGTGGTATTCGGCACGCTAGATAATTACAGGTCCAAAGAAATCACATTCCAAGTGGCCTCGTTCAGCAATGGTTATCACGCTCTTTTAGGACGGGAGGCATTCACAATCTTCCAAGCCGTACCCCATTACGGGTACATGAAGCTCAAAATGCCCGGCCGAACGAAATCATCACTCTCGCCAGTGATCCGGACACAGCACTCCGCGCCGAAAACAAAACAGCCGCACTGGCCCTCGAGGCATTATCCGAAGCCCTCTCGGTCGAGGAATTAACCACGCCACGCTCTACAGTGGACAGGGATGACGTGATACTTGACAAGAGATCCAAGTCCACCTCTTTTAAACCAGCGGATGAAATAGTCAAATTCCAAGTCCACCCAACGGACCCTACAAAAACAGCCTCCATCGGGGCACAGTTAAACCCCGTTGTGGACGCCGCACTACGAGAGTTCCTGCGCGAGAACTGGGACATATTTGTCTGGCACCCCTCAGACATGCCAGGAATCCCACGCAGGCTGGCCGAGCATAGCCTCAATATCCTAAAGGGATTTAAGCCGGTCAAGCAAGCTCTCCGGCGTTTCTCCGAACCTAAGAGACATGCCATGGGAGAGGAACTAGCCAAGTTATTGGAGGCCGGATTCATCAGAGAAATAAAACACCTGGACTGGCTAGCAAACCTGGTGATGGTACCAAAGAAGGACAAATCCTGGCGCCTTTGTGTCGATTTCAAAGACCTCAATAAAGCTTGCCCAAAGGATCCCTTCCCCCTCCCATGCATCGATCAAATCGTTGATGCTACTGCAGGACACGAGTCATTGTGTTTCCTCGACGCATACTCCGGTTACCACCAAATCAAGATGGCGTAGTCCGACCAAGCTGCAACGACATTCATCACACCATACAGTCCCTTCTGTTTTAACACAATACCTTTTGGGCTAAAAAACGCCGGCGCAACATATCAACGCATGATTCATACATGTTTGGAGAAACAAATCAGCAAAACAGTAGAGGCATACGCAGACGATGTGGTCGTCAAAACCAAACACGTCGACTCTTTGATAGACGACTTGAGGTTCACATTCAACAACCTCCGAACATACGACATCAAGCTCAATCCGGAAAAATGCGTTTTTGGCGTACCAGCCGGAAAGCTCCTGGGCTTCGTTGTCTCCAGTAGAGGTATTGGGGCTAATCCGGCCAAAATCCGAGCTTTGTCACAGTTGGTGTAACGCCCTAGATATACCTTTCCCAATTTGTACTCCAACTCTTGCCGTTTTCGGCATTAAGTTATATTTATTCCTCAGGTTCGGGTCTTTGCCTCCGTGTGTTGTTTTCGTTTTCGTGCATCTCATATCATGTCATCACGTGCATTGCATTTGCATACATGTTCATCTCATGCATTCGAGCATTTTCCCCGTTGTCCGTTTTGCATTCCGGCGCTTCGTTCTCCTCCGGTGGCCATTTCTAGCTTTCTTTCATGTGTGGGGATTAAACATTTCCGGATTGGACCGAGACTTGCCATGCGGCCTTGGTTTACTATCGGTAGACCGCCTGTCAAGTTTCGTACCATTTGGACTTCGTTTGATACTCCAACGGTTAACCGAGGGACCGAAAAGGCCTCGTGTGTGTTGCAGCCCAACACCCCTCCAATTTGGCCCAAAACCCACCAAACTCTGCTTCATGTCCTAGAGCGTTCGATCACGATTGCATGGCCGAAAACCGCACCTCATTTGGACTCTCCTAGCTCCCTCTATGCCTATATATAGCTCCCCCCATTTTCGGATCCCTCTCCCCCGTCCAAAACCCTAAAAATTCATCTCTCTCCGCGCCGGACGTGTCCGCCTGCCGCCGGACGAAATCGCCGTCGCGCCCGGGCCAATCAGTGCGCGCCGCGTGTCCCGCCGGCTGCCTCCCACGTCGTGGCCCGCCTGGGCCCGAGGAGGGCCCCCGAGAGCCCATCCGGCGCCCCGCGCTGCCCGGTCGTCTCCCCGCCGCCCGACGACCCGCGCCGCCCTCCGCCTCATCGCCGTTCGCCTGCTCCGCCGTCAGCCACCGCGGCGACCTCGCCGGCGAGCGCCCAGCGCCGCCCTTTGCCGCCCCGTCGCCGGTGGTCGCCGCACTGCCCCGCGTCGCCCTCCGCCGCCGCATCGTCGCCGCCTCGCCGGTTGGTCGTCTCCGGCGAGCCCCGCCTCCACTCCGTCTCCGGCGAGCCCAGCTCCGGCCGGCCATCCTCGTCGCGTGCGCCCAGCTACAGTAACCGGCCCAGATCTGAGATCCGGATCCAAATCAAACCCTAGGGGTTGACTTTTGCTCTCCCCCTTAATTTTTATGCTATCTTTGACTGCTCATATCTCCGCATCCGTAGCTCCGTTTTGGACATATGATATATCAAAATCTTCGTCTCGACGAGTACATCATTTCATTCCATTGCATCATTTGCATTTGAGTTCATCTTGATGCCCAAAATGCTGTTAGAAGGAGGCATCGTGAGTTAAATTGCAGATCTGTTAGTTCATCATAGACTTTTGTCATTTTTTCCATGATTATTGTGTGCATGATATGCCTGTGAGTCTTTGGGATGAATTGTTAAGCATTTTGTCTTCTTTCCAGAGGTGCCACCCATGCATTTTTAGGATGTGTGTGGTGACTTGTGCAAGCTTGCAAAGAGGGGCACCTGAGTAATCTGTTTTTAGGGACTTAGTGATTTTCACTAAGTCTGGGATATTTTAGTTCATGATGCCATATGTTCGGCTTGTTTCCTAGTGATCCGTGCCTCTTTTGAGGATGATCGGTAAGGGAGTTTTGATATTTATGTTATGCTCTATCCATTCATGTCTTTGTTTGCATATGTGGAGTGCTCTAGCTTGAGTCAATCGAGCTCTACTTTTGCTTCGTGGTAAATCTGGGCAGATCGTCAACTTATTTGCGATTTTGCCGATGCTATTGTTAGTGATCCGTGCATGCTATGCTATTGTTCTTGCCATGTCTAGCTAGCATTTTGTGCCTTATTTATGGATATATGCTTGCCTTGCTATGACTTGCACCGTAGTGAGTACATCGAGCTCGTTTACATGCCATCATGAGTTATAATTTCAGCATGTCTCAGTTTTCACTAAGTGTGAAAACTGATTGTGTTTCATCTATGTTCGTGTGCTCGTTAGAGTATTTTCTGAACCTTTTTGGCCCCAGGTCACTTTGGGTGTTTTGTTAAGCTTGTTGAGTAGCTCCATGCCATGTTCTTACTTGTCATGTTCAGGTTGTGTTTCATGTTGTTTTGCTGCTCCGAAGAGAGCATCGTGGTCTGAAATTTCAGACTAGTGTTAATTTCACTAAGTCTGAAATCTGTTTTGCATATTCATTTTTGCCATGCTTGTTTGAACCTCTTAATGGATGAACTTGGCTATGGCTCAGTGCTAGTGATTTGTTAAGCATCTTGTGTACATCCCTGCCATGCATTTTGTTTTCATGTTTGGTGGCTGTAGCATGTTCATTTCGTTGCATTTAGGAGCCTACTTGCTGTAAATCGCAGATCGGTTTGTTTCGTAAAACGCTTGCCATTTCCAAACCGTAGCTCCGATTCCTATGATCTTTATATCGTTTTCAGGTGATTTCATCCCTTCTATCCAGTGGCACACTTGGTTTTCCAAGTTGAGGCCAGGTTCATGCATTTCCTATCACGTCCTGCATTTTGCATCCCGCATCGCATCCCGCATAGCATACCATCTTTGCATATTATTGGTTGCCCTTGCACGTGGTTGATTGTATCCTTGTTGCTTGTTTGTGTTGTTGGGTAGAGCTGGGAGATGAGTTCGCTAACGAGGAGCCCGTTGAGTTTGCTTGTGAGGATCCAGTCAACTCTGACAACTGTGCATGCAAGATGATCATACCCTCGAAATCACTACTATCTTTGCTATGCTAGTTTGCTCGCTCTTTTGCTTTGCCAATGCTACGATGCCTACCACATGCTTGTCAGCCTCCCAATTGCCATGATTGAGCCTTTAACCCACCATTGTCCTAGCAAACCGTTGATTGGCTATGTTACCGCTTTGCTCAGCCCCCTTCTTATAGCGTTGCTAGTTGCAGGTGAAGATTGGAACCGTTCCTTGTTGGAACCTTTATTTACTTGTTGGGCTATCATTATATTGCTATGTTATCTTAATGCATCTATATACTTGGTAAAGGGTGGAAGGCTCGGCCTCTCGCCTAGTGTTTTGTTCCACTCTTGCCGCCCTAGTTTCTGTCATATCGGTGTTATGTTTCCGGATTGTTGCGTCCCTTACGCGGTTGGGCTATAATGGGAACCCCTTGATAGTTCGCCTTGATTAAAGCTTTTCCAGCAATGCCCAACATTGGTTTTACCATTTGCCACCTAGCCTCTTTTTCCCTTGGGTTTCCGGAGCCCGAGGGTCATCTTTATTTTAGCCCCCACGGGCCAGTGCTCCTCTAAGTGTTGGTCCGAACCAGAGCCCCTTGCAGCGCCACCTCGGGGAAACTCGAGGGCTGGTTTTAGTTGTACGGACTTCTCATCTGAGTGTGCCTTGAGAACAAGATATGTGCAGCTCCTATCGGGATTTGTCGGCACATTCGGGCGGTGTTGCTGGTCTTGTTTTAACCTGTCGAATCATCTTGTTGTACCGAGATACCGAGTCTGATCGGTGTGTCTTGGGTGGAGGTCTAGTCCTTCGTTGACCGTGAGAGCTTGTTATGGGCTAAGTTGGGACCCCCCTGCAGGGATTGATCTTTCGAAAGCCATGCCCGCGGTTATGGGCAGATGGGAATTTGTTAATGTCTGGTTGTAGATAACTTGAACCTTAATTAATTAAAATGAATCAACTGAGTGTGTTCCCGTGATGGACTCTTCTCGGCGGAGTCCGGGAAGTGGACACGGCGTTGGAGTTATGCTTGCGCAGGTTGCTCTCTAGTTTTCCGCTCGTGCTTTGCCTCCTCTTCTCGCTCTCTTTTGCGAATAAGTTAGCCACCATATATGCTAGTCGCTTGCTGCAGCTCCACTTATACATTACCCCTTTCCTACCTATTAAGCTTAAATAGTCTTGATCGCGAGGGTGCGAGATTGCTGAGTCCCTGTGGCTCACAGATTACTATTACACCAGATGCAGGGACAGATGATACAGCTCCAGATGGCGCGCTTGAGCTCAAGTGGGAGTACGACGAGGACTCTCAGCGTTACTATGTGTCTTTTCCTGATGATCAGTAGTGGTGCCCAATCGGGGTTAGATTCAGGGCCTTGTCGCATGTTGGGGGTCTTTTCTATTTTGGCGACGTAGTCGGGCCATGAGTGATTTGTATGATGGATGTTATTTATGTACTTTGATGTGACATGGCGAGTGTAAGCCAACTATGTTCCTCCCCTTTATATTATTTATGTACATGGGATGTGTGATGATTTCCCGACTTGCCACATTGCTTTCAATGCGGCTATGCCTCTAAGTCGTGCCTCGACACGTGGGAGATATAGCCGCATCGAGGGCGTTACAAGTTGGTAATCAGAGCCTTCCCCGACCTTAGGAGCCCCCATTGCTTGATCGTTTTTAGCAGCCGAGTTGTGTCTAGAAAAAATGTTTTGAGTCCTTTAGGAATTATATATCAGAGAGCTTAGGAATTCTTTTTACTTCCCAGTCTCCTCATCGCTCTGGTAAGGCATCCTGACGTAGAGTTTTGACTCTCCTCTTCTCAAATTTCACTAAATTTTTTTTAGGATCACGCGAGTATCTTGGATTTGTTCCGATGGCTTATGATGAGAATACTGTCTTGGTGCCTCCTGTCAGGGGTTTAGTGGAAGTGTCCTGGGGAGTTGAGCTCTGAGGTGTTGTCATCATAATTTTATCGTTGCAATTCTGGTATACTTGAGATATGTTCGCGACATCGAAAATCTCCTTTATGCAGTTCGTTGGTGAGATAACCTCGACGCCACCCAGTACTGGGGCGGGAGTTCGGGAGTATCGCCATAACTTGTATAACGGATGCTTTTCGAAGGTTGAGGTAGATGGTTTCCGAAGGTTTCTTGGTTATGTGTTGAAGGATGGATACAGCTGGATGTAGGATTTGCTAGTTTGGGTGAGATATTATGCTTCCCCTGTATCCCCAACACCTGATTGCATAACCGGAAAGTTTCAGGAGTTTCATAGGTGGGAATTCAAGTAGCTCTTAGGATATCTTTCCAACAGATGTATGATATGAAATTGGGGTTCGATGTTTAGTGGTTGGCCTATTCACGGTCGATTTTACAGTGGTCTCATTGTGTCTTAAAGAGTCCTTGGCTATGCTGACTCGGGGACGCTTCGTATGTCATGTGCACTGCCTTGTACATGATGGTGCTGTACGATCAAGCCCGTGTAGGTCCCACCACGAAAACTTTGGACGAAATGTCTATCATATGTTTGTTCCGGCTTATTCCGCAAGCCAATCCTTGGTTTTATTTTGAGTTGTGGTATTCAAGTTGCTTCGAAGACATATATTGATTCCACCCCTCGTTGATGTACCTCTTCTACCCGATTCTTCGTGGCTTCGCAATTTAGGAATATGTGACCACTTCAAGAGAAGTGCATTCGTTCATCTTGTTCGGATGTGAAGACTTTATGTTGCAATTTTCATTCCGTTGGTTTCAGCTTCATTTATCTGCCTATGTGCTAACGGTGGTCAACCTCTTCAGGATGGCTCCCGCTAAGAGCACCAGTCAGAACCAGAATCAAGATCCTCCACCACCTCCGCCTCCTCCGGAAGCATGGCAAGCTGTGATGGCCGCTACTAATGCAAATACACAATTGATCATGCAAATCCTCCAAGAACGCAATCAAGGCAGTCAAGGGAATCAAGGCAACAATCAGAACCATTTTGCTACTCTGAACCAGTTCCTCGCAAATGGTCCAAAGACGTTCAGCAATTGTGTTGAGGCTACCGATGCTGATGATTGGCTAGTGGATCTGGGCAAGCATTTTGAATGCAGCAACGTCAGGCCTGAAGATTTCGTCAAGTTCGCTTCTTTCCAGCTCAAAGATCAGGCTGCAGAGTGGTTCCAGCAGTACAAGGATTCCAGAGGTGGACGTTTGATCACTTGGGATGATTTCCGTCATGATTTCCGAGCTCATCACATCCCTCAGAGTGTGACTGAAAGCAAATGTGAAGAATTCCGCAATCTGAAGCAAGGCTCTTTGTCTGTCTATGACTACAACAAGTTGTTCCAGAAGCTCGCCCGTTTTGCCAAGCAGGATGTTCCTGATGAGAAGAGCATGATCTATCAGTTCAGAGGTGGTCTCCGTGAAGAAATTCAGCTTGCTCTTGTCCTTTTTGAGCCGCTGAGATATGATGAGTTCTACAACATGGCACTGAAGCAAGAGGCTGCTCAGTTGAGGTGTGATGCTTCCAGGAAGCGAGTCAGAGACACTACGCCTTCTTCCTCTACTCAAGTGGCCAAGCAGCAGAAGTATTGGCTTCCTCCTCCGTTCCGTCAGCCATATCAGCAGAAGAGAAAAGGTGGCAGTGGTTCTTCCCACCCACCCAACCCAGGCTTTCAGAACAAGACTTCGTCTCAAGCTCCAAGATCAAGTGCTCCGTACCACCGTCCGCTCTCAGAGGTCACGTGCAACAAGTGCCAACAGAAGGGTCACTACGCCAACAAGTGTTTCAACCAGAGGCGTCTTCCTCCTCCTCCTCCTGTCAGATCAGCAAGTACAGCAGTGGTCAAGCATAATCCCAAGTACGCCAAGGTCAATATGGTGAATGCAGCTCAGGCAGAGGATTCTTTAGATGTCATCATGGGTAACCTTCCTGTTAACGATATTCCTGCAAGAGTTCTTTTTGACACTGGTGCATCGCATTGTTTCATGTCGAGACCTTTTGCATCTAAGCATGATTTTCGTACTCAAGTGTTGTCGAAACCGTTGGCGATTGTTTCTCCGGCCCGTCAAATGACGTCTCGAGTATGTGTTCCGGATGTTACAATCACTTTGGGCGATTATAAGTTCTTGGCTTCTCCAAATGTTCTTGGTGATTCAGATATCGATCTTATTCTCGGGATGGACTGGCTCTCTAAGCATAAAGCTCAGCTTGATTGTGCAGCCAGGCAGATTCAACTGACTCATTCGTCTGAGGATGTCATTGTCTTTGCCGCTCGTGATGATACAATCCGGTTGTTTTCTCTCAATGAGAAGGGTGAATTGGATGCTATTTCGCAGATTCTGGTTGTTTGTGAGTATCAAGACGTCTTCCCAGAAGAGCTCCCAGGAATGCCTCCGCACCGGCCAGTTGAATTTGTTATTGAACTTGAGCCCGGTACGGAACCTGTGTGCACACGTCCTTACAAGCTCGGCCCTGAAGAGTTGAAGGAGTTGAAGAAACAACTCGATGTTCAAGAAAGAATGGGTCTCATTCGGCCTAGTACTTCTCCATGGGGTTGTGGTGTTCTTTTTGTGAAGAAGAAGGATGGAACGGACCGACTTTGTGTTGATTATCGTCCATTGAACAAGAAGACCATCAAGAACAAATACCCACTTCCCAACATCAATGAGCTGTTCGAACAACTCAAGGGTGCCCAAGTATTCTCCAAGCTTGATCTCCATATGGGTTATCATCAGATTCGTATTCGTGAGCAAGATATTCCCAAGACGGCGTTCAGAACAAGCTATGGGTCATATGAATACACTGTCATGTCTTTTGGCCTCGCCAACGCTCCTCCGACGTTCTCTCGCATGATGAACTTCATCTTCAACCCCTATACCAATGACTTCGTTTTGGTCTATCTCGACGACATTCTGGTTTTCTCCAAGAACAAGGAAGATCATGCAAAGCACTTGCTTTTGGTTCTTGACAAGCTCAGGGAACATCAGTTCTACGCCAAGTTCTCCAAGTGTGAATTTTGGCTCGATGAGGTTCTTTATCTTGGTCATATCATCTCTGCCAAGGGCATTGCTGTGAATCTTGAGAAGGTGTCTACTATTGTTAATTGGGAACCTCCTCAAAACGTGAAGCAACTCCGTAGCTTCCTCAGTCTCGCAGGCTATTGCCGAAGATTCATTGAAAACTTTTCCAAGATTGCGAAGCCTCTCTCAAATCTTCTCCAGAAGCACGTCAAGTACGTTTGGTCTCCGGAGTGTGATATTGCTTTCAACACTTTGAAAGAGAAGTTGATCACTGCTCCAGTTCTGACTCCACCTGATGAAACCAAGCCGTACGAGGTCTTTTGTGATGCCTCTCTCCAAGGTCTTGGTGCTGTACTGATGCAAGAGAAGAAAGTTGTTGCTTATACCTCTCGCCAGTTGAAGCCTAATGAGAAGAACTACCCCACTCATGATCTCGAGTTGGCGGCAGTTGTGCATGCTTTGTTGACTTGGAGACATCTTCTATTGGGAAGGAAAGTGGATATTTTCACTGATCACAAGAGTCTCAAGTACATCTTCACCCAGCCTAATCTCAACCTCAGGCAAACTCGATGGGTCGAAATGATTCAAGAGTACAATCCAAGTATCTAGTATACTCCAGGCAAGGCCAATGTGATTGCTGACGCTTTGAGAAGAAAAGCATATTGCAACAGTCTGATTCTCAAGCCTTATCAACCCGAGCTTTGTGAAGCTTTCCGCAAACTTAATCTGCAAATTGTTCCTCAAGGTTTCCTCGCCAACCTTCAAGTCTCTCCTACCTTGGAAGACCAAATTCGCCAAGCCCAGCTTCTTGATGCTATGGTGAAAAAGGTGAAGATTGGTATTGCAAAGAGTCAGTCCAAGTACAAGTGCTACCGACTTGATGACAAGGACACTCTCTTCTTCGAGGATCGAATTGTTGTGCCCAAAGGTGAACTTCGTAAAGTGATCATGAACGAGGCTCACAACTCTCTCCTCTCCATCCACCCTGGTAGCACGAAGATGTATCAGGATCTCAAGCAAACTTATTGGTGGACTCGAATGAAGCGCGAGATCGCTCAATTCGTGAATGAATGTGATGTCTGCAGAAGAGTGAAGGCAGAACACCAAAGGCCGGCAGGTCTCCTCCAACCTCTTGCCATTCCAGAATGGAAGTTTGACCACATTGAAATGGACTTCGTGACTAGGTTTCCAAAGTCCAAGTGTGGCAATGATGCTATATTCGTTGTCATCGACAAGCTCACCAAAGTGGCTCACTTTCTGTCTATCAAAGAGTCAATCACTGCAGCTCAATTGGCGGAACTCTATACCTCTCGAATTGTCTCTCTGCACGGTATTCCTCAAGTGATATCTTCAGACCGTGGCAGCATCTTTACCTCCAAATTTTGGGATTCTTTTCAGAAGGCCATGAGCACCAACATCCGCTTCAGCACTGCTTTCCATCCTCAAACAAGCGGTCAAGTCGAGCGTGTCAACCAAATTCTTGAAGATATGCTCAGGGCTTGTGTTATCTCCTTCGGCATGAAGTGGGAGGATTGTCTTCCTTATGCTGAATTCTCATACAACAACAGTTTTCAAGCAAGTTCGGGCAAGGCCCCATTTGAAATTCTGTATGGTAGGAAGTGCCGTACACCTCTCAACTGGTCTGAAACCGGTGAACGTCAGCTGCTGGGTAATGACCTAATCACAGAGGCAGAAGAAATGTGCAAGGTCATTCGTGATAACCTCAAAGCAGCCCAATCCCGCCAGAAGAGCTACTATGATAGTAAGCACCGTGATTTGGCTTTCGAGATCGGAGATCATGTTTACCTCCGCGTCTCTCCTATGAAAGGGACTCGTCGCTTCGGTATCAAAGGGAAGCTTGCCCCCAGATACGTCGGACCTTTCAAGATTGTCAGCAAGAGAGGCGACCTCGCCTATCAACTCCAGCTTCCTTCAAACTTCGCAAATGTTCATGATGTGTTCCATGTCTCCCAACTCCGAAAGTGCTTCAAGACGCCTGAGCGCACCGTCAACTTCGAGGACATTGAGCTCCAAGAAGATCTCTCCTATCGTGAGCACCCAGTTGCAATCCTTGAAGAGACTGAACGCAGAACTCGCAACAAGTCAATCAAATTTCTCAAAGTAAAGTGGTCACACCATTCCGACCGTGAAGCTACCTGGGAACGCGAGGATCACCTCCGTTCTGAGTACCCGGAGTTCTTTCAGTCCTAGATCTCGGGACGAGATCTTTTCGTAGTGGTGGAGTGTTGTTGTTGGGGAACGCAGTAATTTCAAAATTTTTCCTACGCACACGCAAGATCATGGTGATGCACAGCAACGAGAGGGGAGAGTGTTGTCTACGTACCAACGCAGACCGACTGCGGAAGCGATCACACAATGTAGAGGAAGTAGTCGTACGTCTTCTTCCCGATCCGACCGATCCAAGCACCGTTACTCCGGCACCTCCGAGTTCTTAGCACACGTTCAGCTCGATGACGTTCCTCGGGCTCCGATCCAGCAAAGCATCGAGGAAGAGTTCCGTCAGCACGACGGCGTGGTGACGATCTTGATGTACTACCGACGCAGGGCTTCGCCTAAGCACTGTAACGGTATGATCGAGGTGGAATTTGGTGGCAGGGGGCACCGCACACGGCTAAGGAACGATCTCAAGGATCAAGTTGTGTGTCTTGGGGTGTCCCCTGCCCCCGTATATAAAGGTTGGAGGGAGGGGGGCTGGCCGGCCAAAGAGGAGGAGGCGCAGGAGGAGTCCTACTCCTACCGGGAGTAGGACTCCCCCTTCCAATCCTAGTCCAACTAGGAATCCTTCAAAGGGGAGAGAGAGAGAGGTGGCCGGCCCCTCTCCTAGTCCTAATAGGACTAGGGAGAGGGGGGAGGCGCAGCCCTAAGTGGGCTGCCCTCTCACCTTTCCACTAAGGCCCATGTTGGCCCATTTGGCTCCCGGGGGGTTCCGGTAACCCTCCCGGTAATCCGGTAAAATCCCGATTTCACCCGGAACACTTCCGATGTCCAAACATAGGCTTCCAATATATCAATCTTTACGTCTCGACCATTTCGAGACTCCTCGTCATGTCCGTGATCACATCCGGGACTCCGAACAACCTTCGGTACATCAAAATGCATAAACTCATAATAACTGTCATCGTAACGTTAAGCGTGCGGACCCTACGGTTCGAGAACAATGTAGACATGACCGAGACACGTCTCCGGTCAATAACCAATAGCGGGACCTGGATGCCCATATTGGCTCCT
This sequence comes from Triticum monococcum, assembly GCA_034509565.1. Lineage (NCBI taxonomy): Eukaryota > Viridiplantae > Streptophyta > Magnoliopsida > Poales > Poaceae > Triticum > Triticum monococcum. The sequence goes on along the minus strand of CM067843.1, from coordinate 149,909,886 downwards.
ACATATTCTACGAAGATCTTTATCGGTCAGACCGCATAACAACATACGTTGTTCCCTTTGTCATCGGTATGTTACTTGCCCGAGATTCGATCGTCGGTATCCAATACCTAGTTCAATCTCGTTACTGGCAAGTCTCTTTACTCGTTCCGTAATATATCATCTCATAACTAACATCTTAGTTATTATGCTTGCAAGGCTTATGTGATGTATATTACCGAGAGGGCCCAGAGATACCTCTCCGACAATCGGAGTGACAAATCCTAATCTTGAAATACGCCAACCCAACATCTACCTTTGGAGACACCTGTAATGCTCCTTTATAATCACCCAGTTACGTTGTGACGTTTGGTAGCACCCAAAGTGTTCCTCCGGCAAACGGGAGTTGCATAATCTCATAGTTATAGGAACATGTATAAGTCATGAAGAAAGCAATAGCAACATACTAAACGATCGAGTGCTAAGCTAATGGAATGGGTCATGTCAATCAGATCATTCAACTAATGATGTGACCTCGTTAATCAAATAACAACTCTTTGTTCATGGTTAGGAAACATAACCATCTTTGATTAACGAGCTAGTCAAGTAGAGGCATACTAGTGACACTCTGTTTGTCTATGTATTCACACATGTATTATGTTTCCTGTTAATACAATTCTAGCATGAATAATAAACATTTATCATGATATAAGGAAATAAATAATAACTTTATTATTGCCTCTAGGGCATATTTCCTTCAGTTGTAACGCCCCAGATATACCTTTCCCAATTTGTACTCCAACTCTTGCCGTTTCCGGCATTAAGTTATATTTATTCCTCGGGTTCGGGTCTTTGCCTCCGTGTGTTGTTTTCGTTTTCGTGCATCTCATATCATGTCATCACGTGCATTGCATTTGCATACATGTTCATCTCATGCATTCGAGCATTTTCCCCGTTGTCCGTTTTGCATTCCGGCGCTTCGTTCTCCTCCGGTGGCCATTTCTAGATTTCTTTCGTGTGTGGGGATTAAACATTTCTGGATTGGACCGAGACTTGCCATGCGGCCTTGGTTTACTACCGATAGACCGCCTGTCAAGTTTCGTACCATTTGGACTTCGTTTGATACTCCAACGGTTAACCGAGGGACCGAAAAGGCCTCGTGTGTGTTGCAGCCCAACACCCCTCCAATTTGGCCCAAAACCCACCAAACTCTGCTCCATGTCCTAGAGCGTTCGATCACGATCGCGTGGCCGAAAACCGCACCTCATTTGGACTCTCCTAGCTCCCTCTATGCCTATATATAGCTCCCCCCATTTTCGGATCCCTCTCCCCCGTCCAAAACCCTAAAAATTCATCTCTCTCCGCGCCGGACGTGTCCGCCCGCCGTCGGACGAAATCGCCGTCGCGCCCGGGCCAATCAGTGCACGCCGTGTGTCCCGCCGACCGCCTCCCACGCCGCGGCCCGCCTGGGCCCGAGGAGGGCCCCCGAGAGCCCATCCGGCGCCCCGCGCCGCCCGGTCGTCTCCCCGCCGCCCGACGACCCGCGCCGCCCTCCGCCTCTTCGCCGTTCGCCTGCTCCGCCGTCAGCCACCGCGGCGACCTCGCCGGCGAGCGCCCAGCGCCGCCCTTTGCCGCCCCATCGCCGCACCGCCCCGCGTCGCCCTCCGCCGCCGCATCGTCGCCGCCTTGCCGGTCGGTCGTCTCCGGCGAGCCCCGCCTCCACTCCGTCTCCGGCGAGCCCAGCTCCGGCCGGCCATCCTCGTCGCGCGCGCCCAGCTACAGTAACCGGCCCAGATCTGAGATCCGGATCCAAATCAAACCCTAGGGGTTGACTTTTGCTCTCCCCGTTAATTTTTTATGCTATCTTTGACTGCTCATATCTCCGCATCCGTAGCTCCGTTTTGGACATATGATATATCAAAATCTTCGTCTTGACGAGTACATCATTTCATTCCATTGCATCATTTGCATTTGAGTTCATCTTGATTCCCAAAATGCTGTTAGAAGGAGGCATCGTGAGTTAAATTGCAGATCCGTTAGTTCATCATAGACTTTTGTCATTTTTGCCATGATTATTGTGTGCATGATATGCCTGTGAGTCTTTGGAATGAATTGTTAAGCATTTTGTCTTGTTTCCAAAGGTGCCACCCATGCATTTTTAGGATGTGTGTGGTGACTTGTGCAAGCTTGCAAAGAGGGGCACCTGAGTAATCTGTTTTTAGGGACTTAGTGATTTTCACTAAGTCTGGGATATTTTAGTTCATGATGCCATATGTTCGGCTTGTTTCCTAGTGATCCGTACCTCTTTTGAGGATGATCAGTAAGGGAGTTTTGATATTTATGTTATGCTCTATCCATCCATGTCTTTGTTTGCATATGTGGAGTGCTCTAGCTTGAGTCAATCGAGCTCTACTTTTGCTTCGTGGTAAATCTGGGCAGATCGTCAACTTGTTTGCGATTTTGCCGATGCTATTGTTAGTGATCTGTGCATGCTATGCCATTGTTCTTGCCATGTATAGCTAGCATTTTGTGCCTTCTTTATGGATATATGCTTGCCTTGCTATGACTTGCACCGTAGTGAGTGCATCGAGCTCGTTTACATGCCTTCGTGAGTTATAATTTCAGCATATCTCAGTTTTCACTAAGTCTGAAAACTGATTGTGTTTCATCTATGTTCGTGTGCTCGTTAGAGTATTTTGTGAACCCTTTTGGCCCCAGGTCACTTTGGGTGTTTTGTTAAGCTTGTTGAGTAGCTCCATGCCATGTTCTTACTTGTCATGTTCAGGTTGTGTTTCATGTTGTTTTGCTGCTCCGAAGAGATCATCGTGGTCTGAAATTTCAGACTAGTGTTAATTTCACTAAGTCTGAAATCTGTTTTGCATATTCATTTTTGCCATGCTTGTTTGAACCTATTAATGGATGAATTTGGCTATGGATCAGTGCTAGTGATTTGTTAAGCATCTTGTGTACATCCCTGCCATGCATTTTGTTTTCATGTTTGGTGGCTGTAGCATGTTCATTTCGTTGCATTTAGGAGCCTACTTGCTGTAAATCGCAGATCGGTTCGTTTCGTGAAACGCTTGCCATTTCCAAACCGTAGCTCCGATTCCTATGATCTTTATATCGTTTTCAGGTGATTTCATCCCCTCTATCCAGTGGCACACTTGGTTTTCCAAGTTGAGGCCAGGTTCATGCATTTCCTATCACGTATTGCATTTTGCATCCCGCATCGCATCCCGCATAGCATACCATCTTTGCATATTATTGGTTGCCCTTGCACGTGGTTGATTGTATCCTTGTTGCTTGTTTTTGTTGTTGGGTAGAGCCCGGAGACGAGTTCGCTAACGAGGAGCCCGTTGAGTTTGCTTGTGAGGATCCAATCAACTCTGACAACTGTGCATGCAAGATGATCATACCCTCGAAATCACTACTATCTTTGCTATGCTAGTTTGCTCGCTCTTTTGCTTTGCCAATGCTACGATGCCTACCACTTGCTTGTCAGCCTCCCAATTGCCATGATTGAGCCTTTAACCCACCATTGTCCTAGCAAACCGTTGATTGGCTATGTTACCGCTTTGCTCAGCCCCTTCTTATAGCGTTGCTAGTTGCAGGTGAAGATTGGAGCCGTTCCTTATTGGAAACTTTATTTACTTGTTGGGATATCATTATATTGCTATCTTATCTTAATGCATCTATATACTTGGTAAAGGGTGGAAGGCTCGGCCTCTCGCCCAGTGTTTTGTTCCACTCTTGCCGCCCTAGTTTCCGTCATATCGGTGTTATGTTCCCGGATTGTTGCGTCCCTTACGCGGTTGGGCTATAATGGGAACCCCTTGATAGTTCGCCTTGATTAAAGATTTTCCAGCAATGCCCAACATTGGTTTTACCATTTGCCACCTAGCCTCTTTTTCCCTTGGGTTTCCGGAGCCCGAGGGTTATCTTTATTTTAGCCCCCACGGGCCAGTGCTCCTCTAAGTGTTGGTCCGAACCAGAGCCCCTTGCAGCGCCACCTCGGGGAAACTCGAGGGCTGGTTTTAGTTGTACGGACTGCTCATCTGAGTGTGCCCTGAGAACGAGATATGTGCAGCTCCTATCGGGATTTGTCGGCACATTCGGGCGGTGTTGCTGGTCTTGTTTTAACATGTCGAATCATCTTGTTGTACCGAGATACCGAGTCTGATCGGTGTGTCTTGGGTGGAGGTCTATTCATTCGTTGACCGTGAGAGCTTGTTATGGGCTAAGTTGGGACCCCCCTGCAGGGATTGATCTTTCGAAAGCCGTGCCCGCGGTTATGGGCAGATGGGAATTTGTTAATGTCCGGTTGTAGATAACTTGAACCTTAATTAATTAAAATGAATCAACCGAGTGTGTTGCCGTGATGGCCTCTTCTCGGCGGAGTCCGGGAAGTGGACACGGCGTTGGAGTTATGCTTGCGCAGGTTGCTCTCTAGTTTTCTGCTCGTGCTTTGCCTCCTCTTCTCGCTCTCTTTTGCGAATAAGTTAGCCACCATATATGCTAGTCGCTTGCTGCAGCTCCACTTATACATTACCCCTTTCCTACCTATTAAGCTTAAATAGTCTTGATCGCGAGGGTGCGAGATTGCTGAGTCCCTGTGGCTCACAGATTACTATTACACCAGATGCAGGGGCAGATGATACAGCTCCAGATGGCGCGCTTGAGCTCAAGTGGGAGTACGACGAGGACTCTCAGCGTTACTATGTGTCTTTTCCTGATGATCAGTAGTGGTGCCCAATCGGGGTTAGATTCAGGGCCTTGTCGCATGTTGGGGGTCTTTTCTATTTTGGCGCTGTAGTCGGGCCATGAGTGATTTGTATGATGGATGTTATTTATGTACTTTGATGTGACGTGGCGAGTGTAAGCCAACTATGTTCCTCCCCTTTATATTATTTATGTACATGGGATGTGTGATGATTTCCTGACTTGCGACATTGCTTTCAATGCGGCTATGCCTCTAAGTCGTGCCTCGACACGTGGGAGATATAGCCGCATCGAGGCGTTACAGTTGGCTACCCCAACAGACCTCAAGCAAATCCAGAAGTTAACTGGATGCATGGCGGCCCTAAGCCGCTTTATCTCCCGCTTAGGAGAAAAGGCTTTACCCCTTTATCGCCTCCTCTGGCGCACCGAACACTTCGAGTGGACGACCGCGGGCACAGCCGGACTAGAAGAAATAAAAGCCATTTTGGCAACCAACCCAATCCTGGCCGCGCCAAACATCGATGAACCAATGCTGTTGTACATAGCGGCAACTCATCAAGTTGTCAGCGCAGTGCTCGTTGTCGAACGAGAAGCAGACGGACACAAATTCCCTCTTCAAAAGCCCGTATACTATGTATCCACTGTCCTCACTCCATGCAAATCACGGTACCCACATTATCAAAAGATAGCCTATGCGGTATTCATGGCATCCCGGAAGCTGTGACACTACTTTCAAGAGTGTTCGATTACAGTAGCCTCCGAAGTGCCACTTAATGATATCATAAACAACCGTGACGCTACGGGCCGGATTGCCAAATGGGCCATTGAGCTCCTCCCGTTCAACATAACATACAAACCTCGACGAGCCATCAAGTCGCAAGTATTGGCCGACTTCGTCGGCGAATGGACGGAGGCCGAACTCCCTAAAGAGTACGGCGCATACTCCAATTGGATCATGCATTTCGACGGTTATAAAATGCTGACTGGTCTAGGGGCTGGCATCGTTCTGACGTCCCCAACCGGAGATACCGTTCAGTACATACTGCAATATTGTATACAGACTCCAACAATGCAGCCGAATACGAAGCTCTGTTGCATGTTCTTCGGATGGCAGTCTCCATGGGCATTCAACGCTTGGAGGTGCGTGGGGATTCAAACCTTGCAATATCCCAAATAAATGGAGATTTTGACGCCAAGGATCCAAAAATGGCGGCTTATCGAAACGCCGTCCTACAAATGTCAGCTCGGTTCGAGGGCCTCGAATTTCACCATGTGGCTCGGGAAAACAATCAGGCGGCGGATATCCTCACCCGCATCGGCGCAAAATGCGATGCAGTCTGCCCAACATATTTTTGGAAAGGCTATTTAAACCATCCATAGTATGGGAAGGGGACACCGGTAACAACAGTCCGGACCCGGCCAAAATACCTGATACCGAACTCTCTGACACAATCGGAGGCCCCGCCACCGAAATAAGACCTTCAACCCACAAAATAATGGCCATTATTGCCCCGTGGACTGAACCATTCCTGTCCTACCTAACTAGACCGGAACTTCCGGAGGACCAAAATGAGGCACGCTGCATAGTGCGGCGATCCAAGGCCTACATGGTCCATGAGGGAGAATTGTACAAAAAAAGTACTACCGGAGTCCTTCAAAGGTGCATCTCCGAAGTGGAGGGGCAGAATCTTTTGGCAGAAATTCACGCCGGACTCGACGGTCATCACGCCGCAGCCCGGGCTCTTGTAAGCAAGGCCTTCCGTACATGATTCTATTGGCCAACGGCCCGGGCAGATGCACATGACTTGGTCCAACGTTGCGCCGGTTGCCAGCTCTTTGCAAATCAAAGCCACATGCCGCCTACCGCCCTCCAAACAATCCCCATTACATGGACCTTTGCGGTCTAGGGGCTTGACATGGTTGGATCCCTTAAAGGGGGAACCCACAAGAAAAAAATACTTATTGGTCATGGTGGATAAATTCACCAAACGGACAGAGGCCAAACCTGTTAAAACAGCCGAATCCGGACCAGTGATAGACTTCATATCTGGGGTTGTACACCGTTATGGCGTCCCGATAGCATCATCACTGATAATGGCACGAACTTCACGGCCGATGAGGTAAAACTCTGGTGCAGCAAAATTGGCATCAAGCTCGATTATGCTTCAGTCTATCACCCACAAACCAACGGTCAAGTCGAGCGAGCAAACGGTCTTATAATGAGCGGCATTAAACCCAGATTAGTGCGCTCCTTAATGGAGTCTAACACGCACTGGGTAGAGGAGCTCGACTCCGTACTCTGGGGCTGCGGACCACGCCGAATCGTACTACCGGATATACACCCTTCTTTATGGTGTACGGCGCAGAGGCAGTCTTGCCCTGTGACATAATTCATGACTCACCTCGAGTGCGCATGCACGAAGAAAGATAAGTCGAGCTCGATCAGCAGGACAGTCTGGACACCCTGGAAGAGGAGCGCGATGTAGCCAAAGCCCGTTCCGCATTTTATCAGCAACAGGCTCGCAGATACCAAAGCAGAGAAGTACGGGCCAAAACTTATAAAATTGGCGAACTAGTTCTACGCCTGCCAGATAAGAAAAAGAACAAGCTCGAGCCCAAATGGGAAGGTCCTTTCATTATTGACCAAGTTCTGACCGGTGGAGCGTACCGACTGCGGGATGCATCGACTAGTCGACTCGAGCCGAACCCATGGAACGCGGCCAGGCTCCGAAGATTCTACGCCTAGCACCAGACTCTATGTTAGTCCCCTCCCTTTGTCCATTTTCTGCATGTACATCACCTGTCTTGTTTCTCTTTCTTTCCTTCTTTTATTATTTCTCTAGGCCTTCAAGGGTCACCTTGTGCCTCGCTTGTACATTACAGATGCGCTAGCCGCACTCTTCATACCTGGGGGTTCTTTCACAGAAGCTTAAATTATTTATCTGGGCCTCATGCCCAACACATGTGTTATACTTCCGCATGTACCTTTTTTCACCATTATATGCATCGATGACTTAAGTTTTGGCCAAGCTGGGTTGCCTGGCTCTTGTATTTATGCCCTACGTTCCCGTTAATCCGGCTAGGGCATAAGGGGAGCACCTCTGCGATTGTTACTGCCGGGTCAGTCGGATGTGTACCTCAGACTGGGTGAAGCCGAAAGCTAGCGTTCTTAAGGGAATATTCGGTCGGTGAACAAAAGATGATTTTTATTTATTGTCCATATCTGCCCCCAAATGTTTTTTCTGCGTTTCCTATCGCAGTCCGGACATGCACTTTAGGGCATGCTTACCCAGGGAAAGGAACCCCTAACGGAACTATTCTCCCTGGAAGATGTTTCTTACTACCCATGTAATATAACATAACTAGTTGGGCACTTGTCTGATAAAGCACTAGTGACCCCTACGCCTGGTCTCCACGCATACCCCGGTTTTATATAACCGAGTGGGTATTCGGATTCACTCTGGACTATCAGGCCCGGAGGTTGAAGCGAAAAGGTCCGCAACTACAAATGATCTACAATCCGGCTAGAAGGTATCATACATGTCACTTTAATTACATAGTCATGCAGACTGACTAAACTCCTCCTCTATACCATCCAACAGGTGGTCTAGCTTACAATCCTGTTGGGAATACTTTGCGGCTAATTCTACTTGCCCATAAACTAAGCTAACGGGGATCTCTTTTCCGTCAGGCCCCATAGGTCCGACCTCGGCCATGTGATTTGGGTCTGCCTTGGTATACCGAGTCTTCACCATGGCCCAGGCCTCTCTGGCACCTTGTCGGCAGGCCGATATCTTCCATAATAGGAGGCGCCGCCGTGCTCCCTTGAGCTTCTCCATAAGCTCTGCAACGCCCTCTGGCAGGGAGACAGATGGCCACAAAGCCTGGGCAACACCTTGCATCACCTGCCGAACTTGTTCGTGCAGATGTGACAGCTCGGATAGAAGATCACCCACAGACCCGGGCATTTCCTCCGCGGGACGACCCGTCAGCATACCTACAGACATAACGCTGTTAGTCGGCTTCTTCTCCGAATTCCTCTAAAGGGATTCGTTCAAGAGCTTACTGAAAATGCCACGCCGAAGCCGCTTATTCTCCTTCTCGGAGTCGGCAAGCTGGCCCCGAATGGCTTTTAGTTCCACACTCAGCTTAATATTGGCGTCTTGGAGATTGTTTTTCTCCCGCCTAACCTTAGTCAGCACACGTTTGCCAGCCTCTAGCTGTCGCATAACATGCTGGTCCTCCGGATTTTCTCCGGATTCATCTGCAACATCTGTTGTTAGATCTGCAGCCATGCCGCACATTATATGGTAACCATCACTCTTTAAAATAAATGTTACCAACAGGCGACTTTTTTGGTTCCTGCAATGCGGCCATAGCAGCCCGCAGTTGGGTCTTGCATTCCTCTAGCTCCTGTGTTAGCCTAGTATTCTTCTCTGTAAGAACCTGCACAATAAAGATGATCCTTAAATCAGTTCTGCTAACTGTTTCAAGTCTCAGGGGCTACTGATACATATGAATTGTTAGATTCACTTACCCGTACATCCTTTACATATTGATCCATGGCTCTGGCTAGGCCATCTTGAGCAGCACAGAGGTACGCCTCTCCGAAATTAAAGGCATCAAATGCCTCTGGTGAGAAACAAGCGTCCCGGAGTATGGCTCGGCGGCGCCTATGGTTCATGGCGCTTTCCACTTCTGAGTTAGTAGCGGATAATCTATCCGCATCCTCCGTAGGGGGATTATCCGGCGCCTGCCCCATATCGGCTTCCGCCTCTATGTCCGGTCCTGGCGCCCGGCTGGTGGAAGCATGATTAGTAACATCGCCGAACATATTCCGGCGAGCATTTTTTCTGTTAAAGAAACACGGGCGTCATTATATTTCAAGAAAGACGACAACCACGGAGCGGGGTTTGTTATACCTTTGCGCCGGCGTCTCTGTCCTGACCGCCTTCCTTTTGGGCCTACCCGGCCTCGGTGCCTCTTGTTGGCGCGTTGCCGTGGGTACGACAGGGCGTCCCGAATGCCTTCCCTATAAAATGCCATGTGTATATGGTGGGTGAAGTGTCTAAAAGGGGATCCTAGTTTTGGAGTTGGGATTTTTGGTTTTTCTTACGTGCGATGTAGGGAGCAGTCTGGGATAGTCGGCCATAATGGCCACCATGGCAACATCGCATCTTAACTGATAGAACTGCCGGTCTATCAGCTCCACGGATATAACCGAATCTTCTTCGAGTCCGGAGTCGAGGGCCCGGTCAGGGTCCTCTAGTTGTGGATAAGGGCTGCTGACCTCCTTTATGGCTTTTCGCAGTTCCTGCCGCAAAGTGGCAAGGTGAATACTTACGACAAAGAATGCGGGAAAAATGGGAGCAGGGAGATATAACTTACCCAGCTTGGAGGATTGTACATGGAGAATCCATCCCGTGGCTTGATGCGGGTGAACTCCTCTTCCTCACCCTTGATCAGTTCGGACAGAATCTTCGCTAGAGCGGCAGCATTGTCCGGACCCTTACGCCCGCAGCGGGTGGCGTCATCCGCCCCGTTATAACACCACAAGGAGTGCCCACGATATTGAAGTGGCTGCACTCCCTGCATTATGCAAATCAACATAACTTCGATTATTGTCAATCCTGATCGAGCCAGTGCTTTGATCCGGTTCATCAGATAGAGGACTTCTCCGTTGTCTTCCGCCTGGGGCTCCGTGGGCGCCAACTTCGGCGCTTCTTCAGAGGAGCATTGTTGAACTCAGGTAGACCCCGCCGAACAGGGTCCGGAAGGGGGACGTCCTCCATATAAAACCATTCTGAAGGCAAGTCTTCGGACGGCTTCTTCGGGGTACCGAACATGTATCCGGTATCGGCGATGCGCCAAATTTCGGCTCCACCCACTTGATAAAGTGATTCCCTCTGTGTGCGAGGGACAAGGCAGAATAGCCTTTTCCACAGCTCGAAGTGAGCCTCGCAGCCCAGGAACAACTCACAGAGAGAAACATAGCCGGCCATATGTAGAATGGAGGCAGGGGTGAGATTGTGTAATTGGAGGCCGTAGAACTCCAGGAGCCTGCGGAGGAACGGATGAATTGGAAATCCGAGTCCCCTTAGTAAATAAGGAACAAGGCAGACCCGTTCCCCCATGGAGGGACAAGGAAGGCTCTCCGCTTGCGCCCCGCCATTGTAGGTGGCGAGCCCGGCTCGAACGGGCACCATATACGTCGGAGGGAGAAAGCCCTTAGTCTGCAACTCGACTAATCGACTGTGCGGGACTGAACACCTCTCCCAATCACCGGGCTTAGGGCTACGGGGGCGGGAGGAGGAGCTGCGGAGGTCGGCCATGCTGGAATGGATCTTTCCGAAGCACGCTCTGATGAATTCTCGCTAGGGGAGGATGATATGGATCAGATCTAAGAATCCCCATCCCTTTAATAGACAATTTATTTATCTGGCTAGGGGGGAGAATGTAAAAACGCCCTGGCGCCTCGTATTCATTCGTCGCGTGGGAGATAGCCCTTATTGGGCACAGAAGCCAAGAGGTTCAACATTTATGGAGCCGAACACTGCTTACGAACACTTGAAAGTTGGAGAAGAACCCGCCTTGCAATGCCGAAGACAACACTACGCGCCGGACTCATCGTCATTGAAGCCTGGTTCGGGGGCTACTGAGGGAGTCCTAGATTAGGGGGTCTCCGGACAGCCGGATTATATCCTTTGGCCGGACTGCTGGACTATGAAGATACAAGATTGAAGACTTCGTCTCGTGTCCGGATGGGACTCTACTTGGCGTGGAAGGCAAGCTAGGCAATACGGATATGTATATCTCCTCCTTTGTAACCGACCTTGTGTAACCCTAGCCCTCTCCAGTGTCTATATAAACCAGAGGGTTTTAGTCCATAGAACAACAGACAAGCATACCATAGGCTAGCTTCTAGGGTTTAGCCTCTCTGATCTCGTGGTAGATATACTCTTGTACTACCCATATCATCAATATTAATCAAGCAGGACATAGGGTTTTAGCTCCATCAAGAGGGCCCGAACCTGGGTAAAACATCATGTTCCCTGCCTCCTGTTACCATCCGCCTTAGACACACAGTAGGGACACCCTACCCGAGATCCGCCGGTTTTGACACCGACAAACACCTTCCTCACTTCCTGTACTACTTGGTGTTCAGGTGGAGCCCTTCGGGACGATACCTCAGTATCATCTCCCCTATAGGGCGATGTGGCCAGAGAAGGCATGTCACTCTCCATCATATCTGGAAGAAGATCTCTCGAGGAGGAGGATGATTGAGAAGCACCAAGCGTTAACCTGCGTGGATGGACATATATCGGATGATTATTTCAGTAATAAGAAAAGAATGAGGTGCGTTTAAAGTACCCCAACATCGCTTACGGTCTGCCTCGAGGTTCGTCCTCGTCATCAAACTCTACGGCAGCCTCGCTCACCCGGCCCAAGCCGCTCGACGACGACGTTTTTCCTTTCTTGGAAGGCTTGCCCTCTGGGTCTTCGGAGGCGACCCTCTTCTTGCCCTAGAGGGCCCCCTCTGCACTCTTGCCCTTGGTCAAAAGGATTTCAGTTTCCCCGAACGCAGCCACCTGGTACGTTGTTGGAATCATCATTCTCGTCAGCAGGTCGGTCGCAGGGCCTTCGGGAACACTACAAGAAATATGTCAACGTGCGACCATCACTGTTGGTCACTGAAAGGTCATTGTTTTTCATTTGCGACCTTTTTGTGACCAAAAACAGAAGGCCAAAAGCTGGCGGTCGTAAATTGAAATTAATGACCTTCTCTGTGAGAAGGTCGTAGACGTTTACGACCAAAACAAAAGGTCGTTGAACCCATGACCTTTTGTTTTGGTCACTGCTGTCTGCCCAGGCCACGTCAGATCCGACGTGGCAATCCGATGTGGCAAAATTGTGACCAATTGAAAAGGTCGTTGATAAGATTCGGCCCGGTCCAATTCGATGCTTTACATGGGTCGAGCCCAACAATTCAGCCCTCTACTATATTTTTTCTGTTAATTTTTGTCAGCTAAATGACTTAAGCCCGCACAGACTTTTCATTTTTGGGCCGTGGCTTTCATTTTTGGGACGTGGCCTTTTTATCTTATTTTTGGGCCATGGCCTTTTTATCTCAACAGTTTGTTTTTTATATGTATCATGGGTCCACTAGTCAGATGGATCACATTTATCATGTTCTAATAAGTGGGTCCAAGTTGTCAGGTGTAAGTGGGTCCAACTTGTTAGGGCCATATTCCTCATTTCATTCTGACAGTAAATAAATAACCAATATTATTGGCACCGACAAAAAACAGATATAATACTTCAAATAACAACAACCAGATTCAGTATAGAGCCAGATTCTCTATGGAGCTCCTGCTCTACAAATAACACGCAATACAATGGTGCTCCTGCTCTACAAATAACTCTACAAGTGGAGTAACTAATTTACAAGCTCTACAAGCACTATATTCTTCAGGATGGAGCTCCTTCGATAGCATTACAAACAGGCAAATGCACCTGCTCCTGCTCATAGTCGGGACTGAGCTAATATGGTCGCCCTGTTACATGAATCAGTAGAGAAGAATCAGAAAACTGGAGCCAATATATTATGAAGAGACCATTCAATAAAAAGGACAAGTTCTTCAGAATGATAACACAAATTCAGCTAGTACAATGCTTTTAGAAATTACAAAGAATAATGATTACTACATGGCAGATGATCATGAAGAGTATAAACACATCTTAAATCCTACTCCCTCCGTTCCGAATTACTTGTCGCACATATGGATGTATCTAGATGTATTTTAGTTTTAGATACATCCATTTCAGCGACGAGTAATTTGGAACGGAGGGAGTACTTGTAAAAACAGAATACATTAGTGCAGGGGAGTTCAGGCAGAAAACATACTGCCATAGTGTGCCCCTGGTTAGCCCGAATCAGCAGCTCGCCATACTCCTCCAACAGACTGAACCTCTACTTGCTGTCTCCCCTGACCGCCTACACGCGAGAAGGCAAAAAAACATTTACTTAAAGCATCTTACAATTCAAAATAAGTTCGATACTGACCCAATTAATTTTACAGCATATAGAGATTTCACAATCGACATTCATGGTGCTAGGCTGCTAGCTACCAAGATGAAAACAACATGTAGTAGATACATTGTACAAACAGGAATTCGGTTGAAATCCTAGGTCACAAACCCGCAACATCGCATTAACACTGCATGTGCAATGATTTGGCTAACAAGTGCAAACAACATGAAACACATACTGTAGCACAACTAAGAACAGCACATGCCATCGCAATAATATAACCAGTCAAGGGCTGCTCTAAGCAAGCATAGTTGCACATGCAAATTCAATTGTCTAGTTAAATGCTCTATAGGTCTTCTAAATTGCTCGACAGATAAAAATAGCACAAAATACTTCATGAAAGCACGAAATCATTACATTGTACTAGTACTGAAATAGAAACAGGAACAAATCGAGCATCGGCTCCAACACAGATCGGGAATATAGCAATACAGTATCAAAAATAAACTACTAGAATACATAGAAATTCCATGCAGATGAGTAATTCCATAATACAGTTTCTTTTTTTGAAGAGTTGCATATCACAATAAAAACAGATACAATGTTTAATTGCCCGAGGCTAGAACAGTATAGTAAAGAACACAGAACATACAAGGCATGCATACATTAATTATTAAAAGAGAGGATCTATTAATAAGGATGAGTAAACCCATGCATTCCTTACATATGAGAGCATTAGAATACAGTTAACAAATGCACTTTCACAGTCAAATCTGAAGTAATACAACCAATCATAGTTAAAATGGCTGGGATGTAACTCATATCTATACACAGGTCACATACTAGTACAGATCTTAAACGAGCTAAGTTAAGGAAAAATTAATGACTGAAACAATTCTAACAGCAAGCTGGTTAAGCAGTGTAGCCTTCCAGTTACCATTTCATACACAACTAATAATGTTACCATCAAACTTCCACATAAATGACAAGTCAAACATGCTGATGGACAACGGAATTTAGCTCATACAATGCAAAACTACTGTACACAAAACCATAGTTTGGATCTATCTAGCAAACCATTTGAAGAACAAATCACATCAAGACATGGACAGTAAAGGCAATCATTTTAGAAGGCTTGGACTGCATATACAAGTTAATCATGGAACTAACAGAGTTTAGCTTATGCAGTTCAAGAATTATACTCCCTCCGTCCCAAAATAAGTGACTCAACTTTGTACTAACTTTGTACTTAAGCTAGTACAAAGTTGAGTCACTTATTTTGGGACGGAGGGAGTACTTGACATTGGAACGCTAGCACGTGGAAATTGGAAGAACTGAAACTGCATCCACCGGGCAGAACCATCTGTGCATGGCTGTTGCAGCAGAAAAAGACCGCCTGAGTCAACCTATTATTTTTCTTCGGATGAGGATGATCTACAAAAATGAGTAAGATATTATTGGCATCAGCTGAACTAGTAGTAGTGCATCTAACTAAGATACAGATAAAGATAGGTAAAGGTTGAGATAAAGTAGCTACTGGCCTGGTACATCAAGGAATCCCTCTCTATCTCTCTGCTTGCATGTTTTCAAGCACACGAGGGAAAACTAAAAAGCTACCAGTACAAACCTAATAAATAACAAACAAAGGAATTAGAACTAGAGCATGGACCAGTAGATCAACACGAGGAGACAGATTCGACCAAATCCACATAAACACATCCATACACATACCAGGATAACTGGATAGTGGCCAATTGGTTAGATCAGGAGCAATAGTACATATTTCCCTAAACCTAAAATTACCATAGTGTGTAAATCATGCCACTGGTCAGAGCACAACACCACAATCACAAGTCCAAGGCCACCAGATGATTAGCAGTCGCTCGACTAATCGACTATTCACTACTGGAGTAATGATTACCAAGTTATCCGTCACATCTTGTTGTTGGAAACATCACACAAGAACCAGAGCGTCGTCGTCCACCTCGCCCTTGAGGTCAAGTAGCTCGAAGATGAGGCTCCACGTCGCGTGCATAGCTACAAATTAACGCATGCATATGGATCAGTACATGAACGCCCCAACCAAAAGCGGAATGTGAGGATCAGAGTAAGCAAGAGAAGGTGGAGGATGTGTGCGGGGAGGGGGAATGTCAGTACCTGGAACCGGACGAAGAAGGTGGAAGACGGCTGCGTGAGAATCCTCTCGGTGCCGTCGCGCCTCCTAGTGAGTGCAGATCCGGGGCCTCACTTGGTCACGGCCAGATGTGACCCTTGTCGAGGACGTGGCTGACAGCCGCGAGGACGAGCTAGATGCAGCTCGTCGTGGATCCGGGAGGGCCGCTGTGTCACCTGCTCGATCCGGGAGCGCCGATGGTGCGTGCACCTGCGTGAGGAGGGAAGACGCAGCACGTAAGGTAGAGGAAGGGAAGCCGAGGGGAGAATAACAAATTGACAGATTGCCTTACCTATCCGAGCAGAAGAAGCATGCGTCAATGGCGTCGTCGGTCGAGCGGAAGCAGACGTGGGGATGCAGCCAACTCGCCATGGAGATGGAGCACCAGGTCCAACCCATGGGCGGATCTGGAAGCCGACGCCATGGAGGAGATGAGCTCCAGGTCCAGCCCCTGGGCGGATCTGGGAGCCTCTGCCATGGAGATGGAGCTCCAGGTCCACGCCCTTGGAGGATCTCGGAGCCGCTGCCTGACCTGCTCACCTGACTTGCTCACATGTAGGGTACAGGGCGGTGGCCGAGGAAGGATCGACGGCGGTGGGGGTGAGAGGAGGAGGAGGAGAGGCGTCACGAGCGAGCGCTAGGCAGGGGCGGCGGCGCTGCGGGTCTCTGGTGCTTTGGGGAGAGAGGAGATCGTGCGGGACGGGTCTAAGGAAAGAAAGAAAGGGAGGTGGGGGTGTAGAAGGAAAAACGCCAAGGTGAGGGCAGATGGAGCTATGGTTTCTTTTTGTGTGAGAGAGATGGATTTGTTTTCTTTGGTAATAGGAGATGGAAAGGCATCCAACCAATGGCATGCGAGTGCACGGATCCATCCCCAAGATCAAATCCTGGCCATCCACTTCTCTCGCATCCAACGGTCCAAAACTCTCCCCTCGTCCAACACTCCTCTCTTTTTATTTTTTTCTCTTCTTTTTGATGCAATCGGTTTTCTCTTTGCCTCTCTCTTTGCGGGCAAGAGCGGGCAGAAATCTCGGGGCTTGACGCGGGTGAAATCGAACCAAAAATTCCGTGTTGGGGTGAGTTGCGGTCATGAAGGAGGATGTGAAGGATATAGGCGAGGGTGATAACGGGCGTGGCGGTTTTGCACAATGGCGACGGGTGCATGTGGTGACTCGCAAGCAATGGTGCGGGAGGGCCGCACCCGTGTGCCTAAGGAAGTTTTCATTTTCTTTGGACGAAAAATTCAATTTCTATTTTCCGAATGCCCAAAATGAGATTTTTTGTGAAGGACCTACCAAATAATTGTTGCAAAATTGGACCAAATCATTTTTCTAAAATATTAGGCCATATTTAATGCACAATTGACCAAATGGTTGGGTGTAAAAAGTTTTGATCCACCTCTAGTGAAAAAGACAAATTTCCGCTGATTCAGTTGGAAGCGGGTCAAATTTGAACTGCGGTTGCCTCATAGTTTGCTATTTATTTTTTCCAAAAATCATTTCTAGGTATAAAAGTATCTATTTAATCAGAGAAACACAAAAAAAATCCAAGATTCAACCACTAGCTATGAACGGTCATTCTTGCCACTTTGACCGCATTTTGAAACGGACATAAAAAATAAAAAAATAAAAAAATTGGAAAACCTTCACATTGTGTCATTATATGTGACCAAGTTTCCAGGAAAAATAATAAACTAGTAATACGTCAATTATTTTTAAAAAGTGTTCTCAGAAATGAGCTATCATGCGTGAAGATTCATGGCTTTCAAGCCAAATGATCAATCTTATGGCCACATTCATGGCATACTTTGTTCAAATGATCTCATATTGTGCACAAGTGTGCATAATGGAATTCCAAACAATGTTGCCTAAGGGAGTTTTTATTTTCTTTGCACGGAAAATTCATTTTCCATTTTCTGATTGCCCGAAATGAGTTCTTTTTGTGAAGCACCTGCCATATATTTGTTGCAAAATTGGACCAAATCAATTTTCTAAAATACTAGGCCATATTTAATGCACAATTGAAAAAATGGTTGGGTGTCAAAAGATTTTATCCACCTCTGGTGAAAAAGACAAATTCTCGTCGATTTAGTGGGAACCGGGTCAAATTTGAACTGCAGCTGCCTCATAGTTTGCTCTTTATTTCTTTTTCAAAAATCATTTCTAGGTACATAAGTATCTATTTAATCAGAGAAACATAAAAAAAATTCCAAGATTCAACCACTAACTAGGAACGATCAAGCCCGCCGTTTTGACCGCATTTTCAAATGGACATAAAAAATTCAAAAATTGGAAAACCTTCGCATTGTGTCATTATATGTGACCAACTTTCCAAGAAAAATAATAAACTTGTAATACAAAAATTATTTTAAAAAAGTGTTCTCAGAAATGAGCTATCACGCGTGAAGATTCATGGCTTTCAAGCCAAATGATCAATCTTATGGCCACATTCATGGCATAGTTTGTTCAAATGATCTCATATTGTGCACAAGAGTACATATTGGAATTCCAAACAATGTTGCCTAAGGGAGTTTTTCTTTTCTTTGCACGGAAAGTTCATTTTCCATTTTCGGAGTGCCCGAAATGAGTTTTTTTTGTGAAGGACCTACCATATATTTGTTGCAAAATTTGACCAAATCAATTTTATAAAATACTAGGCCGTATTTAATGCACAATTGACAAAATGATTGGGTGTCAAAAGTTTTTATCCACCTCTGGTGAAAAAGACAAATTCCCACCGATTCAGTGTGAACCGGGTCAAATTTGAACTGCAGCTGCCTCATAGTTTGCTCTTTATTTTTTCCAAAAATCATTTCTAGGTACGTAATTGTCTATTTAATCAGAGAAATATCAAAAAAATTCCAAGATCCAATCACTAGCTAGGAACGGTCAAGCCCGCCGTTTTGACCAAATTTTGAAACGGGTATAAAAAATTGAAAAAAATCAAAAAATTGGAAAACCTTCACATTCTATCATTATATGTGACCAAGTTTATAGGAAAAATAATAAACTTGTAATATAACAATTTTTTTAAAAAAAGTGTTCTCAGAAATGAGCTATCATGCGTGAAGATTCATGGCTTTCAAGCCAAATGATCAATCTTATGGCCACATTCATGGCATAGTTTGTTCAAATGATCTCATATTGTGCACAAGGGTGCATATTGGAATTCCAAACAATGTTGCCTAAGGGAGTTTTTATTTTCTTTGCACGGAAAATTCATTTTCCATTTTCCGAGTGCCCGAATTGAGTTCTCTTTGTGAAGGACCTACCATATATTTGTTGCAAAATTGGACCAAATCATTTTTATAAAATACTAGGCCATATTTGATTCACAATTGACCAAATGGTTGGGTGTCAAAAGCCTTGATCCACCTCTCGTGAAAAAGACAAATTCCCGCCGATTTAGCATGAAGCGGGTCAAATTTGAACTGCAGCTGCCTCATAGTTTGCTCTTTATTTTTCAAAAAATCATTTCTAGATACATAAGTATCTATTTAATCATAGAAACATCAAAAGTTTTCCAAGATTCAACCACTAGCTAGGAACGGTCAAACCCGCCGTTTTCATCGCATTTCGAAACGGACATAGAAAATTCAAAAAAAATCAAAAAATTAGGAAACCTTCGCATTGTGTCATTATATGTGACCAAGTTGCCAGGAAAAATAACAAACTTGTAATACGGCAAATATTTTAAAAAATGTTCTCAGAAATGAGCTATCATGCATGAAGATTCAAGGCTTTCAGGCCAAATGATCAAACTTATGGCCACATTCATGTCATAGTTTGTTCAAATGATCTCATATTGTGCACAAGGGTGCATCTTGGAATTCTAAACAATGTTGCCTAAGGGAGTTTTCATTTTCTTTGCACGGAAAATTCATTTTCCATTTTTTGAATGCCCAAAATGAGTTTTTTTTGTGAAGGAGCTACCATATATTTGTTGCAAAATTGTACCAAATCATTTTTATAAAATATTAGGCCATATTTAACGCATAATTGACAAAATGGTTTGGTGTCAAATTTTTTGATCCACCACTTGTGAAAAAGACAAATTTCTGCCGATTCATCAGGAAACGGGTCAATTTTGAACTGCATCTACATTATTGTTTGCTCTTTATTCTTTTCCAAAAATCATTTCTAGTTACATAGGTATCTATTTAATCATAAATACATGGTTTGGTGGCGATACGTCGAGGTTTGGATGTGGCCCAGGGCCCCAACTCTAAAGCGCATAAACTCGCATGCCCGCCGCGTGGTCACCGCGTGACCTTTGCATTGACATGCGTTCTGGGAGGCCCAGGCATGTCTAGTGGGTTGGGCACTCCCCAGGTAGGTGCTAGGAAGAAAATTACAACAGAAGAATCTTACGAGGAGACTGACCTATGCTCAAAGATGAATTAGCAGCCAAGTGTTTGATTAGCTGTATGGGAAATGCACATGGACAATGGGCGTGAGTTTTGGCTGAGGATGATCATCTACTAAGGAGAATGTCTTCACAAATTTTTAGCTCAAAAGGAGGATCCTAGGTGGTACTTGCTTTGCAAAGTACCACGCTGGACAAAAATATGAATGTTGAAGCTGGGCTCAAAATAATGAATGGATTGAGCTGAAATTTGGTGGAGGATGGTTATTTGGGCATAGGAAAGCATTGTAGAAAATTGATACCATTTAGACATGCCAAAGTAGTACTTCCTTCACAATGCTCTTCTATGGACAGAAACTTGGGAAAACTAGTGAGAGAGATTGGATGAATGAAATGAGCTCAAAATTGGTGTAGGTAAGTTACACAGGTATGGTCATGCGCTGGTAAATTTTCAGATCATTTGGGTAAGCCTAGCCAGTACTTACTTCACAAAGCTTCTCTCGAGGTAGAAACTTTGGAAATTTCCTGAGAAAGATTTACTAGGAAAATTGAGTTGAATATTATCATGGCAATGATTTGGGTATGGAAGAGTGCCCAAAAAGTTTGAGGGTAATAGGAGGGGTCTAGATAACACTTGCTTTGCAACGTGCCAATTTGGCCATAAAATATAAATTGAACCTGGGCTCACATAGATGATTTGACTGAGCTACAATTTGGAGGAGCGTGATAATTTGGGCATATGAAGGAACTGTATAAATTTCATGTCATTTCGATATATAAAAAAGGTACTTCCTTCACAATGCTTCTAGGTGGACAAAAACTTTGGAAATTTGCCGAGGAAGATTTTCTAAGCAAATGGAGCTGAATTTTGTCATGCGATAATGATTTGGATAGGAAAGAGTGCCCAAAAAATCCAAGGGCAATCAAGAATATATAAATAGCACTTCCTTAATAAAGTTCTGTTGTGAACATAATAGGAAAATGAATATTGTTGAATTAGTTTTGAACTAGGCAAGGAAGGATTTTTACATATTTGATGAAGATAAAGAATTTATGAGATTTTTTTGGGAATTTTTGGAATGAAAGAAATATAGGTTCCTTCACAACCTAGGGCAAAAACTACCACATGGACATGACACATAGGCAAAACTGATGAGGTGGCGCCTAGTCATGGCAACCCACCACAATTTACAAGGTTATGACCATCTATATTGGTCATGATCAGCTAGAAATAAGGCAACAGACCAGTGCTATCTGCTTTATGACCATTTCGTGTAAGGAAATTACGACCTTTCTGACCAAAATGGTCGTTATAGTTTAGGGTTTGGAGCCCCCCGAACAGCTTTTGACCAATTGGTCTGAAATGGTCATAGATCTATGACCAATTCTTCTAGGGTCACTGACAGAAGGTCACTAGTTGACATATTTCTTGTAGTGGAAGAGGTGCCGGACACCAGATTAACACCGCTTTATTTATCCAGTCCTGTACAGGGACAGATTGTTCAGTATCTTGTTAAGGGATGCCTGAATGGAAGGTGCTCGGATATCGAGTACTTACCGAAGTGTCCGGATGATTGCAGTCAAGGCCAACGTCTTCGGTGGTGTCCGGCCATTGCCCTCGTTCCCCAAAATACAATTTCCACATTCCTTCATGCGTAGTGCCGAAGAAGTGCTGTAGGGTCCGCCGCCCTTCTGGGTTAAACTCCCACATATGGAGAGGCCGCCGCTGACATGGCAAGATCCGGCGGACCAGCATTACTTGAACAACGTTCACAAGATCGATGCCCTTCTCGGTAAGGCTTCAAATGCGACTTTGCAGAGTCTGCACTTCATTGACGGATCCCCAGTCCAATCCCTTATTGATCCATGAAGCGAGATGAATTGGAGGGCCGGGTTGGAACGCGGGTGTAGCCGCCCACTTGGAGCCCCGCGGCTCGTTGATATAAAACCACCCCTGCTGCCATAGGTCGGGAGATTTTGCGAAAGATCCTTCGGGCCAAACCGCACCGGCCAGCTTGCCTATTATGACGCTGTCGCACTCCGCCTGCTCCTCCTCTTCCACCTGCGGCCTCACACCAAAGGTCTTGAGCCACAAACCAAAGTGCGGAGGAGTCCGGAGTAAGGACTCACACGTGACGATAAATGTCGAGATGAGGAGAACAGAGTCCGGGGCCAGATCGTGAAAATCTAGCCCATAGTAGAACATGAGCCCCCGGACGAAGGGGTTAAGCGTGAACCCTAGCCTATGAAGGAAGTGGGATACAAATACTACCCTCTCGCTAGATCTGGGGGTCGGTATGACTTGCCCTTGTGCCAGAAGCTGATGAAAAGATTTCCGGGGTCAGATACCTCGCTACGCGGAGCTTCGCAATATCCTCCTCTGTGACAGAAGAAGCCACCCACCGGCCCCGACGGTTGGATCCAGACATGACTAGGGCTGGTGGCAATTAGAACCCGAGGGTTGGAACTTGGGGTGGCTAGGGTTGAGGAAGAAGCAAGTGCAAGGGAAGAAGACGAGACTGGGTCTCTATATAAAGGCCCCGAATACTGGGCGTCTCCCCTGGCTCTCTAAACTTACCTATCACCAAGGAGTTGTACCCAGGGGACGGTTGGGTTACGTACGCCAGCATTGATGAAAACCCCGTAAATAAGGAACACGATCTCTGCCTTGACAAGACGTGCCAATAAAATCGCGCCCCGAGACGTGGGGCGGCTCGCTAGCCGACGGCTAGAAATAGCAAACCGGGCAGGCGTGATACGTGTCATGAATAGTTATCAACAAGTTGGGCTCATGGGGCATTGTATTCTCCACAGATATATATAGAGGTCCGGATATACTTACTTCATTCGAAGACTACTCTGGAGTTCGGAAGGAAGGAACCCGCCTTGTAATGCCGAAGACAAAATCTGCGCGCTGGATTCCTCGTCATTGAAGCCAGGTTCAGGGGCTACTGAGGGAGTCCTGGACTAAGGAGTCCTCGGGCATCCGGCCTATTATCCATGGGCCGGACTGATGGGCTGTGAAGACACGAAGACCGAAGGCCATACTCGTGTCCGGATTGGACTCTAGTTGGCGTGGAAGGCAAGCTTGGCGACTGGAGATTCCCTCTTATGTAACCGACTCCATGTAAACCCTAGATCCCCTTGGTGTCTATATAAACCGAAGGCGATAGTCCGGAAAGGACACCCATATACTCATTACCATATCCACATAGGCTAGACTTCTAGGGTTTTAGCCATTACGATCTCGTGGTAGATCAACTCTTGTAACACCCATATTCATCAATATCAATCAAGCATGACATAGGGTTTTACCTCCATAGAGAGGGACCGAACCTGGGTAAACATCGTGTCCCCAGTCTCTTGTTACCATCGATCCTAGACGCACAGTTCGGGACCCCCTACCCGAGATCCGCCTGTTTTGACACCGACAATCCTACGAAGACGCATTTCTCCAATTTGGGTTCGAGCATATCAGGTTGAAGCTTTTTCACATAAGCATCACAGAACCAAACAATAAGAAACAACAACTTAGGTTTCTTGCCAAACCACAGTTCATACGGTGTGGTCTCAACGGATTTAGATGGTGCCCTATTTAACGTGAATGCAGCTGTCTCTAATGCATAACCCAAAAATGATAGTGTAAATTTGTAAGAGACATCATAGATCACACCATATCTAATAAAGTACGGTTACGACGTTCGGACACACCATTACGCTGTGGTGTTCCAGGTGGCGTGAGTTGTGAAACTATTCCACATTGTTTTAAATGAAGGCCAAACTCTTAACTCAAATATTTGCCTCCGGGATCAGATCATAGAAACTTTATTTTCTTGTTATGATGATTCTCAACTTCACTCTATAATTCTTTGAACTTTTCAAATGTTTCAGGCTTGTGTTTCATTAAGTAGATATACCCATATCTGCTCAAATCATCTGTGAAGGTCAGAAAATAACGACACCCACCGCGAGCCTCAACACTCATCGGACCACATACATTGGTATGTATTATTTCTAATAAGTCAGTGGCTCGATCCATTGTTCCAGAGAACGGAGTCTTAGTCATCTTGCCCATGAGGCATGGTTAACAAGCATCAAGTGATTTATAATCAAGTGATTCCAAAAGTCCATCCGCATGGAGTTTCTTCATGCGCTTTACACCAGTATGACCTAAACGGCAGTGCCACAAATATGTTGACTTTGCATCTTTTGGCATCAATATTATGAATATGTGTATCACGACGATCGAGATTCAATAAACCATTTACATTGGGTGTATGACCATAGAAGGTTTTATTCATGTAAACAGAACAACAATTATTCTCTAACTTAAATGAATAATCATATCGCAACAAACATGATCCAATCATATTCATGCTCAACGCAAACACCAAATAACATTTATTTAGGTCCAACACTAATCCCGAATGTAGAGGGAGTGTGCGATGGTGATCTTATCAACCTTGGAATCACTTCCAACACACATCGTCACCTCGTCCTTAACTAGTCTCTGTTCATTTTGTGACTCCTGCTTTGAGTTACTAATCTTAGCAGCTAAACCGGTATCAAATACCCTGGGGTTACCATGAACACTAGTAAAGTACACATCAATAACATGTATATCAAATATGCCTTTGTTCACTTTGCCATCCTTCTTATCCGCCAAGTATTTGGGGTAGTTCCGTTTTCAGTGACCATTCCCTTTGCTGTAGAAGCACTCAGTTTCAGGCTTAGGTCTAGCTTTGGGCTTCTTCGCGGGAGTGGCAACTTGCTTGCCATTCTATCTTTGAAGTTCCCTTTCTTTTCCTTTGCCCCTTTTCTTGAAACTAGTGGTCTTGTTAACCATCAACACTTGATGCTATTTCTTGATTTCTACCTTCGCTGATTTTAGCATCGCGAAGAGCTCGGGAATCGTTTTCGTTATCCCTTGCATATTATAGATCATCACAAAGTTCTAGTAACTTGGGGATAGTGACTAGAGAACTCTATCAATCACTATCTTATCTGGAAGATTAACTCCCACTTGATTCAAGTGATTGTAGTACTCAGACATTCTGAGCACATGATCACTGATTGAGCTATTATCCTCCATCTTATAGGCAAAGTACTTGTTAGAGGTCTCATACCTCTCGACTCGGCCATGAGTCTGTAATACCAATTTCAGCTCTTGGAACATCTTATATGCTCCATGGCGTTCAAAATGTTTTTGAAGTCCCGGTTCTAAGCCGTAAAGCATGGCGCACTAAACTATCAAGTAGTCATCATATCGAGCTTTGCCATACATTCATAGCGTCCGCATCTGCTCCTGCAATAGGTCCGTCACCTAGCAGTGCATCAAGGACATAATTATTCTGTGCAACAATGAGGATAGTCCTCAGATCATGGATCCAGTCCGTATCATTGCTACTATCATCTTTCAACTTATTTTTCTCTAGGAACATATCAAAAATAAACGGGGAGCTATAACGTGAGCTATTGATCTACAACATAATTTCCAAATACTATCAAGACTAAGTTCATGATAAATTAAAGTTCAATTAATGATATTACTTAAGAACTCCCACTTAGATAGACATCCCTCTAGTCATCTAAATGATCACGTGATCCATATCAACTAAACCATGTCCGATCATCACGTGAGATGGAGTAGTTTTCAATGGTGAACATCTCTATGTTGAACATATCTACTATATGATTCACGTTCGACCTTTCGGTCTCAGTGTTCCGAGGCCATATCTGCATATGGTAGGCTCGTCAAGTTTAACTCGAGTATTCCGCGTGCCCAAAACTGGCTTGCACCTGTTTTATGTGAACATAGAGATTATCACACCCGATCATCACGTGGTGTCTCGGCACGACGAACTGTAGCAATAGTGCATACTTAGGGAGTTCACTTATACTTTGAAATTTAGCGAGGGATCATCTTATAATGCTACTTCCGTACTAAACAAAATAAGATGCATAAAGGATAAAAAACACACGCAATCAAAATATGTGACAGGATGTAGCGACCAGACCTCAAACAGTCTGATCTCTGTGCTCAGGTGTCATCCCTGGATCAGTAATGCTGACACCACATAGTACTCAGAGGATTTATAACAGAGTAGCAATCACACACTTATTACATCGAGTGCCTCAATAGAGAACTTATTACAATAAATATGGCTTAAGGTCATCTAATAATTATAACAGCGGAAGGCTTGGAATATAAGTGAGTCCATCAACTCCAACGACATCACTGAGTATAGAACCACGACCTAAAACTCCTTAATCGTCGTCTGAAAAGTCTGCAACATTAACATTGCAGCCCGAAACGGGTCAGCACATGGAATATGCTGGCAAAGTAACACATAGAGAGTAATGGAATGAAACAGCTATACTATATGCATATTTGGCTGGTGGAAAGCTCTATGGTTACAGTTTTGCGTAAAGCTAATTTTTCCCTACTGCAAGGGAATAAATTTTATTTAACTATCATGGTAGTTGTTAAACATTGAGAATGGTTGACAGCATCCTCAATCCCAATTAAGCATCATCATTAAACAAAACCCAACAAAATTAATTTTTAGAGTAACATGTTGAGATTCACATGATAATCCAGGTACTAGATACTCAAGCTGTCCATAACCGGGGACACGGCTGACCATGATTAGTTTATACACTCTGCAGAGGTTTGCGCACATTTCCCCACAAGACTCGATCGTCTCCGTTTGGTTTCTCGCACTACATGGTGTTTGAGAAACGGATGATCGAGACACAGTCTTTCAGAAGCGCTAGCACCTTACGATGGATAGACCGTTACACCTACTTTCCCCTACATCTGCTAGTCTACCCTGTAAGAGTTCACACGACTTAATCAACTATGCTAGAGCCCATAATAGCTTGTGGCCGCACACGGAAGTTTCTAGTATGAAAAATCTCATGATCCCTTTGGGCCTGGGTGGCGGTCCATAAAAAAACAAGCAATCCTGGAATACCCAGGTACCTCAATCCACCCAGATGTGTGTTTAAGTTGCCACCTTAGATAAACCATTAATTAACAAACTCACATCTGTCATGGATATCACTCACCCAATCCACCTCTACTAGCATAGCATGGCATAATAGGCAAACGTAGAAGTAACTCCCAAAGGTTTGATAATACAACAGGTAATAGGTACTACCTCAACTACTTCCCATCCCACAATTTAATTAGCTCCTAATCATGCAATGTTTGAGGATTGATCTAATGCAATAAAACTAGGTAGTTGGGGGTATGATCAAAGTGTTACTTGCCTTGCTGATGATCCGCGAAACCTAGAGATTCGAAGTAACAGGCGGCGCACTCCGGGTATTCTATCGCAGACAAACAAACAAGCATACAATAAGTATTCATCTAATTCACGGGTAAAACTCAAATAAAAGATCTAACCAAAAGGTTCAACTTAAGAACTCCGGTTTGCAAAAAGAATCAAATCAAACGAAGCAACGAAAGTCAAACGGCAAAAGAAACAAGCTTCGTTTACGATTCTGGATCTAGGGCAATTTTTTACAGTGGCAAAAACTTGTTTAAGTTGGTTAAACGGATAGAGGGTTTCGAGACGAAACTCCAGGCGCTTGAATCGCCTGATTCCGATAAATAAGCGAAAAGTTATACTAAAACGAAAATCGGATCAGGAATCACGATCAGAAAAATCACGGATTTATTCTAAGAAAAAGAAAAACGACGAACGTTCGCTAGAACGAACGAACGGACGAACGCTCGCTAAATAAATAAACTGGAAAAAATCCGATATATTTAAAAAACCAAAACTAAAAAAAAATATAAACCGCGACTTTTTTTTCTGTCTTTTTTTTGAAAAACGGGCGGCGAAAACGAGGTTGACCTCGGGCGGCGGGTCCGACGGTGGCGGTGGCGGCTCCGGCGGCGGCGGCGGCTGATTAGGGTTTTGGGCGCGGTGGGCTGGCGGCTCGGGTCGGGCGGCTTATAAAGGCTGCCCCCGGGCGGAGTCCCGCTCGGGTACGGCCCAAAGTCGGTTCGCGTTTTTTTAAATTATTCCGCGCAGAAAAACAAATAAAAGAAATACTAAACGGACTCCAAAAATCCCGAAATAAATTTTCCCGGGCTTCTAAAATCAAGCCGCACAAGGTGAACATTTATTTGGGGCCTAAATGCAATTTTGAAAAACGTAGATTTTTCCTAAATTCAAATAAAATACCGAAAAACTCTGAAATAAAATCTTATTTGATTTTATTATTAAATCCTCAATATTTCTTTATTTTGGGAAAGTAATTTTATTCCCTCTCTCATATTTTTGTAATAGAAATAATTGATGATAAAATAATTAAAATCAAATGATCCTATTCGCAAAATTTGAGAAAACTCAAATATGAAAATAACGAAATCCCCAACTCTTTCTGTGGGTCCTTGAGTTGCGTGGAATTTCTAGGATCAAAACCAAAAGCAAATAAATTATGCTATGCAATGATGGTCTAATGTATAACATTCCAAATTGAAAATTTGGGATGTTACTAACCTACCCCCCTTAAGATGAATCTCGCCCTCGAGATTCGGGTTAGCTGGAAAATAGGTGAGGGTGGTCCTTGAGCAAATCTTCCTCTCGCTCCCAGGTGGCTTCATCCTCCGTGTGGTGGCTCCATTGAACCTTACAGAACTTGATAACCTTGCTGCGGGTGACTCGACTGGCATACTCTAGAATCTTAATTGGTTTCTCCTCATAGGTCAAATCGTTATCCAACTGAATTGCTTGCAATGGCACGGTGTCTCTCAAAGGCATGTCAGCCATCTCCGCGTGGCACTTCTTCAACTGAGAAACGTGGAACACATCATGAACTCCTGACAATCCTTCAGGCAATTCCAACTTGTAGGCCAGTTCTCCCATACGTTCCAATACTCGGTATGGTCCTACAAATCGTGGCGCTAACTTTCCTTTAACACCAAAGCGCTTTGTTCCCCGAAGTGGGGATACTCGAAGATAAACTCTGTCTCCGAATTCGTAAACTGTCTCCTTGCGTTTAGAATCTGCATAACTTTTCTGCCGGGATTGAGCTACATTGAGCCTATCGTGAATCAATTTCACCTTATGTTCAGACTCCTTAATCAAATCAGGTCCAAACAATTGGCGGTCTCCAACTTCATCCCACAACAACAGTGTCCTACACCTTCTTTCGTACAAGGCTTCGAAAGGGGCCATCTTGAAACTGGATTGATAGCTGTTGTTGTAAGAGAATTCGGCATACGACAAATTCTCATCCCAACTAGATCCATAATCTAGCGCACAAGCTCTCAGCATGTCCTCCAAAATCTGATTGACTCTCTTGGTCTGTCCATCTGTCTGTGGATGAAAAGCTGTGCTGAACTCTAGCCTAGTACCCAAAGTTTCGTGCAACTGATTCCAGAACTTTGAGGTAAACTGGGTTCCCCTATATGATACTATACTCCTCGGAACTCCATGTAAGCATACAATCCTGGTCATGTATATCTTTGCCAACTTAGCACTGGTGTAAGTGGTGTTTACTGGGATGAAATGAGCTACTTTCGTCAACCGATCGACTACAACCCAAATCGAGTCATAGCCTGAACGAGTCCTGGGTAATCCCGTGATAAAATCCATGCCTAACTTATCCCACTTCCATTCGGGTATCGACAATGGTTGTAGCAATCCTGCTGGCTTCTGATGCTCTGCCTTTACTCTCCGACATACATCACAAACTGCTACATACTCCACCATATCTTTCTTCATTCCGGTCCACCAGAAAATATCCTTCAAATCCAAATACATCTTGGTATTTCCTGGTTGAATCGAATATGGTGAATCGTGTGCCTCTTGCAGAATCAAGTTCCTGATCTCCGGGTCATTGGGCACATAAAGACGGTCTTCAAACCATAGGGTATCGTGCTCATCCTCACGAAATCCTTTAGCCTTTCCTTCGCTCATTTTCTCCTTTATAGAGGCAATCTCCTTATGAGTCTTCTGAGCTTCTCTGATTCTATCCATCAAAGTTGACTGAATCTCCAATGCTGCTACATAGCCTCTCGGAACTATTTCCAAACATAGTTCACGAAGATTTTCGGCTAACTCCCTTGGTATTTCTCCCGTCATTAGTGTATTGACAGGGCTTTTGCGACTCAATGCGTCAGCTACTACATTAGCCTTTCCGGGATGGTAATGCAATCTCATATCATAATCCTTGATGAGCTCCAACCATCTCCTTTGTTTGAGGTTAAACTCCTTCTGCGTGAAAATGTACTTCAAACTCTTGTGATCCATGTACACCTCACAATGATTTCCAATGAGGAAATGTCTCCAAGTCTTCGGTGCATGCACTATGGCTGCTAACTACAAATCATGCGTAGCATACTTCAACTCGTGAGGTTTCAGTTGTCTTGAGGCATATGAAACAACTCTCCCTTCCTGCATAAGCACTGCTCCAAGTCCTCGACGTGAAGCGTCGCAGTACACCTCATAATCCTTGGTTTGGTCTGGCAAAATCAACACTGGTGAAGTAACCAAGCGTTTCTTCAACTCCTGGAAACGAGCCTCACACTCCTCGGTCCATATGAACTTGGTATGCCTTTTCAGCAACTCCGTCATAGGCTTCGTAATATTTGAGAAATTCTCAATAAATCTGCGGTAGTATCATGCGAGTCCAAGGAAACTCCGGATCTCTCTAACTGTCGTCGGTGCCTCCCACTTGGTCACAGTATCAAATTTAGTGGGATCTACTGATATACCTTCTCTAGATATAACGTGTCCGAGGAATCCTACTTCCTTCAACTAAAACTCACATTTGCTGAACTTGGCATACAACTGATGTTCTCTGAGATTCTCAAGTACCAATCGCAAATGTTCCTTATGCTCCTCTTCACTTTTCGAGTAAACCAGAATATCATCAATGAACACCACGACGAACTTATCCAAGAACTCCATAAACACTTTGTTCATCATGTTCATAAAATAGGCAGGTGCGTTAGTCAGACCAAATGACATAACGGTATACTCGTACAACCCATACCTAGTGGTAAAAGCTGTCTTAGGTATATCCTGTTCTCGAATCTTCAACTGGTGGTATCCTGATCGCAGATCAATCTTGGAAAATACCTTAGCTCCTTGCAATCGATCAAACAGATCATTGATCATTGGTAGTGGGTACTTGTTCTTGATGGTTACTTCATTCAATCCTCGATAATCAACGACCATCCTTAACGATCCATCCTTTTTTTCCACTAGAAGTACTGGTGATCCCCAAGGCGATGAACTTGGGCGAATGTAACCTTTATCCAGTAACTCCTTAATCTGCTTCTTAATTTCCACCAAATCCTTTGTAGGCATCCTGTATGGTCTCTTTGATATTGGCCCTGTGCCTGGCAATAGCTCAACCAAAAACTCAATATCTCTATCCGGTGGCATGCCTGGCAACTCTTCTGGAAATACTTCAGGGAAATCCCTTACCACTGGTACCTCCTCCTGCACAAGTCCTGTTAAACAATTTACTTGAGTCCCTTTTGGCACATGTCGGGATACATACTTGATCCTTCTCCCTTCTGGGGTAGTAAGCAAAATTGTCTTACTAGCGCAATCAATGTTTCCTCCGTACATCGACAGCCAATCCATACCCAGAATTACATCCAATCCTTGTGATTCCAAAATGATTAAATCCGTTAGGAAAATATGCCTTCCTATACTTAATGGCACTTGGAAACATCCTTGACTGGCCATATACTCCGCTCCTGGTGAGCTTACTAGCATAGGTGTTCTAAGAACCTTAGTGGGCAGGTTATACTTATCCACAAATCCCCTTGATATGTATGAATGCGATGCACCAGTATAAAAAAGAACGAGTGCAGTAAATGACTTAACCAAAAACTTACCGATTACTACATCCGGCTGCTCTTCAACCTCCTCCACGTTAACGTGGTTCACGTGTCCTCTATTGAAAGGGTTCGGCTTCTTCCCAGAGCTTCCATTGCCGTTCTGGTCTTCAGCACATTCATTGGCATAATGTCCGGTCTTCTAGCACTTAAAGCAAGTGACTTGGCTCAGGTCCTTCTTGGCTGGGGTTGATGGGTTGGTATGGTTCTAGCCGTTGCTTCCTCCATTGCCATTACCATTCTTGGTGCCGTTGTGATTGTGCGAGCTACCTCCTCCATGGGTATGCTGAAAATGTCCTCCCGATCTAGGGGTAAAACGTGGCTTCTGCTGGGCTCCAGAATTGTACTTCCCTTGTCCATACTTCCTCTTGCGGTTCTCAATTTGCTGCTGCTTGCCTTCAATCATAAGAGCGCGGTCTACCAACTCCTGGTAGTTGTTGAAGGTTGCTACCATCAACTGCATGCTCAACTCATCATTCAGTCCTTCCAGAAACTTCTCCTGCTTAGCTGCATCCGTAGCAACGTCATCTGGGGCATAACGTGCTAATTTACTAAAGTCCTCCACATACTGGCCAACTGTCCGTCCTCCTTGGCGCAAGTTGCGAAACTCACGCTTCTTCATGGCCATAGCTCCTGCTGAAACATGGGCAGTTCGAAAAGCCTGCTGAAACTGGTCCCAAGTGACAGTGTCGACAGGGAAAGTGGCTGTGAAATTCTCCCACCATGATGCTGCAGGTCCTTCAAGCCGATGTGCGGCAAACTTCACCTTCTCCGCATCTGTGCATCCTGCTGTGGTCAACTCTCTAGCTGTCTTGCGGAGCCAATCATCTGCTACTATCGGCTCGGTGCTACTGGAAAACACTAGCGGATTCAGCCTAAGAAAACGGGCTAAGTGATCAACAAGTGGTGGTGGTGGTGGTGGGTTGTTGTTGTTCCCCTGATTCTGATTCTGGACTAGTAACTGCATCAATGTGTTCTTCTGCTGGATCAACTGGGTGAGCTCCGGTGGAAAGGTAAATCCGGGGTCACGTCTCGGAGGCATCTGAGGGTTTAGAAAA
The DNA here is from genome assembly GCA_034509565.1 of Triticum monococcum. Lineage (NCBI taxonomy): Eukaryota > Viridiplantae > Streptophyta > Magnoliopsida > Poales > Poaceae > Triticum > Triticum monococcum. The sequence goes on along the minus strand of CM067843.1, from coordinate 149,876,695 downwards.
GATGAGATTTAAGAATATAGGGGGTCTAAAGAGAAAACACTACCCATATGCACATGAGGCAAAAGCAAACAATTCACTTCATTCAATCAAACAAGGGCATACAATCGATCTAACTATCGCAAAATTGCTCGGACTACTGTATTTACATGGTGGACTACTACTGCTGGTGAGGTGGTCTACTAGAAATATTCTTCGGTTGCAGACTCCATGATATCTGCTCCGACTTCATCAACATAGTCATCATCGCTGTCATCTGGGTCCGAGTCGGTGTCGTCGATGATGATGTAGTCTTCCAGGTGAATCTCCTTGGGTTCTTCGTCTTCATCTACTGGTGTAGGGCCTCCCATAAATATCCCGATCTTCTTGATCAGATTGTCATTCTTCTCCACCAATACTTCAATTTCTTCTTCATAATCTTCACGTGTAGCCTTGAGTTCTTCCTCCAGTTCCTTGATTCTTGTCTTAGCCTTCTTCAGGTCTATCATGTCGATGCACATCTGGTTCTCCTGTCGTCGAATGTGCTGGTTTAACTCCTGGATAAAAGCTGCAATTGATCTATCCTTTCTGGTGCTGATCATCTCCCAGTGCTCATCTCGGCGCCCACAAATCTGGTAGATAGTATCCTTGAGATCATTGCGGTAGACTTCTCCAATGCGTCCCATGGCGATGTGAGCTGCCATGCTCTTTCCTAGACTCCAAGTTGGTGCATCAAAAGAAAACTCTATGGGCTCAGTGACTGGCATGAACGTCCTTCCTGGAATTTGAACTTGAATCATCCAGCGCTCTTCTTCAGGTAAAGTGGCGTTGTAGGTTCCGGTGAAGCTTGGTACTCCTATGTTCAGGTATCTAGTGACTTCCTTCAAGTGACGTCTGAAAGGATCGATATGGTTGACTAGAGGGGGGGGGGGGTGAATAGGCAACTACCAATTTTTAGCTTTTCTTTACCAAATTAATCTTTGCATCAAAGTAGGTTGTCTAGATGTGCAACTAGGTGAGCAACCTATATGATGCAACAACAACAAGCACACAAGCAAGCAAGGGAATAAACACTAGAGAGCTTGCACAAGTAAAGGTAAGAGATAACCAAGAGTGGATCCGGTGAAGACGAGGATGTGTTACCGAAGTTCCTTCCTTTTGAGGGGAAGTACGTCTCCGTTGGAGCGGTGTGGAGGCACAATGCTCCCCAAGAAGCCACTAGGGCCACCGTATTCTCCTCACGCCCTCACACGATGCGAGATGCCGTGATTCCACTATTGGTGCCCTTGAAGGCGGCGACCGAACCTTTACAAACAAGGTTGGGGCAAACTCCACAACTTAATCGGAGGCTCCCAACAAGACCACGAAGCTTCACCACAATGGAATATGGCTCCGAGGCGACCTCAACCATCTAGGGTGCTCAAACACCCAAGAGTAACAAGATCCGCTAAGGATGAACGGGGGAATCAAAAATCCCTTGGTGGAAGTGTAGATCGGAGCCTTCTCAACCACTCTCGAGCAAATCAACGAGTTTGATTGGCTAGGGAGATAGATCGGGCAAAAGGAAGCTTGGGGTATTCAATGGAGCTTGAGCAATAAATGGTGCTTGGGCAATAATGAAGGTTGGGGGAAGAGGTAAGGCAAAGAGAGAGGAGAAGGAGCCCTTTTATAGTGGGGGAAACAAGTCAACCGTTACCCCCCACTCAGCCCCGCAGAGGGCGGTACTGCCGCGGAGGCAGAGCGGTATTGCCGCCCTCAAGCGGTACTACCGCTCCCCCTCAGCGGTACTACCACGCCAGAAGAGAAGGGCTGGGGCAGGGGCCCAGGGCGGTACTACCGCGGAGGTAGAGCGGTACTACCGCTCTCAAGCAGTACTACCGCCACTACTGCCGCAGCTAGTACCGCAAAACCCGACACGAGAAAATGCGCGCAAGAATCGAAGCGGAAGGAGCACCATGCCACCACGGTACTGCGGCTGAGCCCAGCAAGCGGTACTACCGCTACAGACGCAGTGACAGGACGGTAGTAGCACGGAACCGCAGAGGTACTGCCGCTGAGGCCACCCAGCGGTACTACCGCTCCGGGGAGCGGTACTACCGCTCCGGGAGCGGTACTACCGCTTAGGGAGTCTCAGCCGCACTACCGCTATGGACCGCCGTACTACCGCTGGGTCCTGGACAAGCAGAGGAAGGAGGGAAAGAAGGGCCCCATAGGTGCGGAAAGAAACGAAGGGTGTGATGAGAACGTGTACGTGTTGATTCCACCCAAGCCATACCGAAGCGGACCCCCTCTTGATAGTACGGTGACTACTACGAAACTTAGTCCACCAACAAAGTCATGGAATAGACCACCGTCTTGAGTAGAGCGCCAAAGGGAAATAATCGTTCCGTGCCGAAGAATGAATATCTGAAAGCACTCAAAGCACATGATTAGTCCGCAAATGCATTGTCATCAATCACCAAAACATCGTAGGGATAAATAAGCCCTTACAATCTCCCCCTTTTTGGTGGATTGATGACAATACGGGATTTGCACAAAAAGAGTAATGACAAAGAATGCAAGAGAGCTCACGCCTCTAAAATATAGATAGGCTCCCCCTGGATGTGTGCAAACTAGATGAGTACTGGGGACTGAAGGGCACACACACTAGGATCACATCTCCCGCTATATTTTACAGACCAAACAACCTAAGTAAGATACATGAGAACAACATATAAGATAGGATAAGCAAGCTATAAGATACTGAGGTGCATAAGCATAGATAAGATAGCTAAGGTAGCATATGTCTTACACCATATGACAAAAACTTAAGTCTCACAACAAACCAAACCAAGGGAAACGCACAAGACTAAACGCGAAGCACGACACAAGAAGCGAAACGAGCAAATCAAATCCCTACACTCTCTCCCCCTTTGGCAGCGAGACACCAAAAAGGTCGAGAGAGAAACTACGACTCCAGGTGATCATCACATCTCTGCATCTGCATCGTGGGGAGAGAACTGCTCGGCATCGGAGTCGGTCCAGCGGCAGTTCTGATGTATCCAGTCCTCCTCTTCAGTGATCTGTCCCTCGGATCCACTGACAACTGTGGCGCCCAGCTGGCGCATGAGCTGCTTGTGGCGCGACCTGGCATTCTTCTCCGCCACATGAGTCATATACTGACCATGGGACTCCAGACAGAAGAGCTTCTTCATCTTGCGCTTGAGTTTCTGGGCCCATGATGGTTCTGCACTGGAGTGGCCAAGGTCCTCATCATGGCCAGGAGGAGCATCCCCACCCTCAGTGTCCATGGCAGTTGCAGCGGCAGACGGGCCCCCGGTGGCAGCAGTAGAAGGACCCCCTGTGTGAGGTGCAGACCAGTTGTCCTTCTTCCTCAAACGCTTGACCTCATGGGAAACTAAATCTCCAGTCTCTAGCAGCACTCTGGGGTAGGTCTGTGCCCAGGCCCTCTCAATGAGCCTCATGATGAAGGGACCATAGATAGGACACTTGCGCTCAGACACGGCGGAGACAAGTTCAGACCACATGACATGAGAGATATCCAGGCTCTCTCCAGTGCCGGCTTCCTTCTCATGCTGACAGAAAAGGAGCATGTCCACGAGGTAGGAGTGAACCTGATCCAGATTCCCAATGCGAGGGAAGAGAGTCTCACGGAAAATGCGATGAAGAATGTCCAGATATGGACACAGCTCGTAGGTCTTCTTCTCAGTGACAGGGTGGATCTTGACAGTGCAGTAGGGCCAAAGGGCTTGTTTATGGGTGGAGGTAACATTGCGGTGAGGACGGAAACCGACTGGAGTCTCAAGCCCGTTATCCACCACATCAAGCAACTCCATGAACGCCCGCCACTTGACAGAAAGCAGCTTGCCATTGGTCATCCAGGTCAGGGTCCGGTCACCATCTGTTCCAAGGTGTACGGTGGCAAAGAACTGAGCCAACAGATCCGCATCGAAATCCTTGTTGAACTGCATGATCCTGAGAATGTTCAGTTGAGTGCACATCTGAAGGGCTTCCCCAAAGTACTCCGGATCCTTCTCCATGGCATCAACGTCAATAGAGCGAACATCAACAAACAGATTCTTCTTGGCCTTGATCACATCAAAATAGATGGCAAACTGAAAACGGTTCCAGAACGGGCGGTTGACCAAAGTGGGTTCTTGGTCCACCGTATAGGGGTTGCGACGACGCTTCTCCCAGAACTCCTTGTTGTTCATCTCAGTCACAGTCTTCCCTTTTGGCTTGTTGGCGGCTCGCTTCTGGTGCTAAGGAGGAGGAGGAACACTTGCTGAAGCATTCGCTGGAGGCGGCTGAGTGCTGGAAGAAACACCGGCAGGCTCTGAGGTCCGGTAACGCATGGAGGTGGCACGTCCAGGGTTGATACGGCGACCATGCTGCTCAGAAGTGTCATCACCTGGAGCCAAACACACAAAAGACGCAAAACAAACAGAAGAGATGAGCATAAGCCAACAAACAAATCAAAGGCAATGTAGGAGAATGGTGGAAGTTGGCATGCAGCGGTAGTACCGTGCCCTACCCGCGGTAGTACCGCCCCGAGCGGTAGTACCGCCCCAGAGGGAGCGGTAGTACCGCGCGAGGTCAAGCGGTAGTACTGCTCCAGGGGGAGCGGTAGTACCGCTTGAGGCGGATGCACAGCAGTTTCAAAGCTTGGGGCGGTGAAACAGTGGCCTGCTACTACCGTGGACAGATCCGGTACTACCGGCCTACCAAATTCAAACATAATCCTACCAAACATCAATCTCGATGATCTAGTTGCCTACTCCAACTAACTCAAGCCTATATTTAGCCAAAAATCTAGAGATGCAACCAACATTGCCCCTAAAGCACAAGATCTAAACACAAGACCAAAAGAGAGAAGGAACGGGGGCAATACCGGCATCCATGGCAAGAGGACGAGGTGGGGATCGACTCCACCGAAGGAAATGGAGAGGGATGCCCCGGAGGAGGAGATCCACCGGAGCCCTTCCGCGCCGGAACGGTGCTGGAGAGAGAGAGAGGCACGAGGGGGCGAGCGAATGGGTATGGGGAGGAAGAAACCTCCCCTACCCCTATAAAAACCCCTGGCCCCCGCCCCACCGCGGTAGTACCGCGCTGGGAGCGGTAGTACCGCTTACCAGCGGTAGTACCGCTCGCCAGCAGCGGCAGTACTGCCCTAGCACACGGCGACAACTGGATCACAAGGCCTAGCTCAAAAAAAGAAACCGCAACGAAGAAAAGAAGAAAAAAAAAAGAAAGAAGCACACCAGCAAGAGGCCAAGAGAGGGCGGTGGCCGAAGCCACCTATGTTTGAGTCAGGAGGTATGGCACCGCGAAGATTTTAACCTTGGGCCCATGACCAAAACTCGTCTTTTAAGCACACGTGCCATCAACAATGGCAACAAGAGAAAGACTTGATCAATTTACGCATAATGGGGGGAGGGAGAGTTCATTGAGAGAACAACACTCCCCCTATGTCCATGCCTACACCTAAACTAGACAACAAATTGAGTGAGGTAGGGTGTGCACGGGTTCAAGCAACATTGCTCGAATCAATGATATTTAGCTCATGCCTTAACTCGCGAAATCTTGCTTCATCCAAGGGCTTCGTGAAAATATCTGCAAGGTTGTCATGAGTGTTGACATAGTTGAGCTCGATCTCCCCTCGCCTGATGTGATCCCGGATGAAGTGATACCGAATCTCAATATGCTTCGTCTTGAAGTGTTGCACCGGGTTGAGAGAAATCTTGATGGCACTTTCGTTGTCACACCAAAGAGGCACTTTGTCACAAGTGACACCGTAATCCTTCAAAGTTTGCCTCATCCACAAGAGTTGTGCGCAACAACTACCGGCCGCAACATACTCCGCTTCGGTGGACGAGAGAGACACACAACTTTGCTTTTTGGAAGACCAACTTACCAAAGAGCAACCAAGGAATTGGCATCCTCCGGAAGTGGACTTCCTATCCACTTTGTCTCCCGCCCAATCGGAATCCGAGAACCCTACAAGCTTGAAGTTTGATCCTCTTGGGTACCATAGGCCAAAGTTTGGGGTATGAGCCAAATATCGAAAGATTCGTTTAACCGCCACATAGTGACTTTCCTTAGGTGCGTCTTGAAACCGTGCACAAATTCCCACACTCAACATGATGTCCGGTCTAGATGCACAAAGGTAGAGCAAGGAACCAATCATGGAACGGTATACCTTTTGATCCACCACTTTACCATTTGGATCAAGGTCAAGTTGGCACTTGGTGGGCATTGGGGTGGAAGCTGGCTTGATGTCACTTAGCTTGAATCTCTTGAGCATGTCTTGAGTGTATTTGGATTGATTGATGAAGGTTCCTTCTCTTCTTTGCTTCACTTCGAACCCTAGAAAGAACTTCAACTCCCCCATGGAGGATATCTCGAACTTTGAGGTCATGAGAGCGGCAAATTCCTCATTGAAGGCTTTGTTAGGAGAACCAAAGATAATATCATCAACATATAGTTGGCACACAAACAACTCCCCTTTGACCTTATTAGTAAAAAGAGTGGGGTCGATTACCCCAACTTCAAACCCACGGTCTTGTAACAACTCGGTAAGGTGATCATACCACGCACGTGGGGCTTGTTTAAGGCCATAGAGTGCCTTATCGAGTTGATACACATGATCGGGAAAGTAGGGATCCTCGAACGCGGGGGGTTGCTTGACGTACACCAATTCATTAATGGGACCATTAAGAAAAGCACTCTTCACATCCATTTGATGTAACTTAAAGTTATGATGAGAAGCATATGCAATCAACATGCGAATGGATTCAAGACGAGCAACGGGAGCAAAGGTTTCACCGTAGTCGATACCCTTGACTTGGGAGTAGCCTTGTGCTACCAAACGAGCCTTGTTGCGAACGATAATCCCATGGGCATCTTGCTTGTTCTTGAATATCCACTTGGTTCCAATAACATTGTGGGTCCCCGTTGGCCTTGGCACCAATCTCCACACTTTGTTGCGCTCGAAGTTGTTGAGTTCTTCATGCATGGCATTAAGCCAATCCGGATCTTCTAGCGCCTCATAAACCTTGTGGGGTTCCACACAAGAGACAAACGCATGATGCTCACAATAATTTGCTAAGTGTCTACGAGTGCTTACCCCCTTTCTTAAGCTTCCAAGCACATTCGTCATGAGATGGTCTTTGGTGGAGAGCTTGGAAGCAACCTTGGCGGCCCGACGCTCTAATTCCTCCTCGGCAGTGAGTTGAGGAGCGGTTACTTGATTATCTTGAGTGTCGTCATGAGCTTGTTCTTGGTCTTGAACTTGCTCGAGGGAGAGTACTTGACCTTGGGCATCACTTGGTGTGTCAACACCGTCTTGAGCATGATGTTGCCCTTGGTCTTGTTCATGAGGTTGAGGGCCTTCACTTTGTTCTTCGGAAGCGTGTGGGCCTTGGGTTGGTGATGGCTCCACTTGAGTGGAGCATTGTCCTTCTCCTTCGGCCACAAGGGGTTCCTCAATGGGTAGGATGAAACCAACACCCATTCTTCTTATGGCTTGAGGAGGAATTTCATCACCTACATCACAAGTGCCACTTTGCTCCACTTGGGAGCCGTTATTTTCATCAAACTCCACGTTACACGTCTCCTCAATAAGTCCCGTGGATTTATTGAGGACACGGTAAGAATGAGAGTTTGTAGCATAACCAACAAATATGCCCTCATAAGCTCTAGCCTCAAATTTAGACAAACGAACACCCTTCTTGAGAATGAAGCACTTACACCCGAACACCTGGAAGTACTTGAGGTTGGGCTTGTTACCGGTGAGTATCTCATAAGGAGTCTTGTTCAAACCCTTGCGGAGGTAGAGCCGATTTGATGCATGACACGCAGTGTTGATGGCTTCGGCCCAAAAGTTGTATGGAGACTTGAACTCCGCCATCATGGTCCTTGCCGCATCCATCAACGTCCGGTTCTTCCTCTCCGCAACACCGTTTTGTTGAGGGGTGTACGGTGCAGAATATTGATGCTTGATTCCCTCATCACTAAGAAATTCATCCAAGGTGTAGTTCTTGAACTCGGTGCCGTTGTCACTTCTTATCGTCAAAATCTTTGCATTGTGTTGACGTTGTGCTTCATTTGCAAAGTCAATGACGGTTTGTTGGGTCTCACTCTTCCTCTTGAAGAAATACACCCACGTGTACCTTGAGTAGTCATCCACAATCACCAAGCAATACTTTCTACCTCCAAGACTATCGAAGGACGGAGGCCCAAAGAGATCCATGTGAAGGAGCTCCAAAGGCCTTTTTGAATAAATGATAGTCGTGGGAGGGTGAGCCTTCTCATGTAGCTTTCCTTCGATACAAGCACTGCAAGCACGATCTTTAGCAAAACTAACATTCGTTAGTCCACGGACATGGTCCCCCTTTAGGAGACTTTGCAAATATCTCATATTGACATGGGCTAAACGGCGATGCCAAAGCCATCCCACATCAACTTTAGCCATTAGGCATGTCGCGGTCTTAGTGGGTCGCTCCGAAAAGTTAATCACATATAGACCGTTCTCGACATGCCCAACAAAGGCTACTTTAAGAGTCTTGCTCCACAAGAGGGCCACGGTATCGATATCAAAGAAAGTGGCAAAGCCCATGATTGCAAGTTGACGAACGGAAAGTAAATTGTATGCAAGGGACTCAACAAGCATGACCTTCTCGATCGTGAGATCATGAGAGATGACCACCTTGCCAAGTCCCAATACCTTAGAAGATGAGGCGTCACCCCATTCGACATTGGTGGGCATAGATGGAACCATGCGCATGTCCACCACCAAGTCCTTGCTTCCGGTCATATGATTTTTAGCTCCGCTGTCGAGCAACCATGATCCACCACCGGAAGCAAACACCTACAAGAGATCAATGCTTGGTTTTAGGTACCCATTTTGTAATGGGTCCTTTGATGTTAGTAACAAGGGTCTTAGGAACCCAAATAGACCATTCAATGTACTCATGAAAAGAGCCAACAAATTTGGCATAAACATGCCCATCACTAGCACGGCACAACACATAAGAAGGATTAAAATCGCCGGCCTTGTTGGGTGAGGTGACATTGCCCTTCTTGACTTTGTTCTTCTTCTTCTCCACGGGAACACTCTCTCCTGCCCTCACAAAAGTTTGCATGAGGGGAGGAGGTCGTTTGGTCTTGTCATTCTTCTTCTTGTTCTTGGAGTTGGGGACGTACCCAACCCCTTCCTTCGCCACACCTCCCTTTTGGTTGATCAAGAGATCATTGAGGTTCTTCTTGCCTTGTATGCACGTCACAAGGCCTCTCTCAAGTTGCGCCTTCAACGATGCATTTTCCTCAACAAGATGCATATGCTCACAACACGGGTTAGTAGCATTTGCGTTATCAAGTAAAACCATATGAGGAAAAGTTGCTTTCTCCTTAGTTAGCTTCACTTGGAGTTGATCATGAGACTCCTTGAGACTCGCGTGAATACCCTTCAAGGCCTTGTGGGCCTTGTCAAGTATATCAAACTCCTCTTTGAGTCTAGCAAGATCAACCCCGAGTTTGGCCTTCTCGGAGTTTAGTACACGAGACACAACTAGGACATGATCATAATCTTTCTCTAACTTAGCATGATCAACGTTGTGTGATTCCTCAAGAGCCAAACGAAGACCACGCTCTTCCTCAAGAGCATTGGAAAGATCCGAAATCTCATCGGCATAGTCACGACTATGCCCTTCCATCTTCGAGATGGTGTCTTCGTGAGCCTCGATCATGTCATTGGCCTCACCAAGTTGTTCCAAGAGAGCAACAAAGTGCTTCTTGGATTTTCCCTTGAGTTTACCCATAAAGGCCTCAAACTCGTTAGCCTCCACATTAGCTCCCTCAACTTCATTCATGCAATCCAATGGGGAAGGATGATTAATGATGGTAGTTTTGATGTTGGGGGTTACCTTGTTGGTGGCTTTAGCCATGAGGCACTTGGCGTTGGTGCTCTCGTTGGGTGAGTCGAAGAGAGACACTTGTGACGTTGTTGCAATGGCAACGGAGGCCATGGCAACCGTCTCATCATCTTCATCATCGTCATCATCCTCATTGTACTCTTCTTGCACAACCAAGGCCTTGGGAGGAGTCTTCTTGGTGAAGTTGTTCTTGTTGGGGAACGACTTGGCCTTGTCCTTTCGGATGAGTTTGCCACCATTATCTTCCCTCTTCTCATACGGGCATTCCGCAACGAAATGACTCACATTGCCGCAATTGTAGCAAGTCCTCACACGTTGCTTGCCCCTTGTCCCACTTGAGTTGTTTTTGCTAAAGTTGGGCCTCGAGTTTTTCTTGCTCCAAAATTGCCTTGAAGCAAGAGCCATGTGTTCATGATATGCATACTTTGTATCTTCGGGGTTGCTCTCCTCTTCTTCCTCTTCTTCTTCTTCCACGGTGAGCTTGGCCTTCAAAGCAAGGTTGGGCTTCTTTGCCCATTGAGACCGGAGCACCGCATTGTCGGCGGTCTTGTCCAAGATGTTCATGGCCACAAACTCATCCAACACCTCGCTTGAGGTCAAAGTGTGGAAGTCCGGTCTTTGGCGGATGACGGATGACATGGCCTTGTGGTAGGGCATCATTGCCTTGAGGAATTTGCGCTTGATCCAATTACCATCCGTGTCCTTGCTCCCGTGATCTCGTAATGAGACCGCGAGTTTGGTGACTCTCCGAAAAAGCTCACGAGGCTCTTCATCTTCCTTCATTGCAAACTCATCGGCCTCATCTTGTACCACTTCATAGTTGGAGCGTTGAATGCTTGCGCTTCCCCGGTAGAGAGACACGACACAATGCCATGCATCTTTGGCCAAGGAGTAAGGGCGAAGATGAGGTAGGTCTTCGGGTGGAATTGCATCTTGAATGATGAAGAGAGCATTCTCATTGAATTGATTGTCCGCGGCTTCTCGAGGAGTGAGGTTGCTTGGATCATGTGGGTAAAAACCTTCTTCAATGATTCTCCAAAGGTTAGTGTTCACATGATTTAAATGACGTTTAAAGCGGTAAACCCAAGAATCAAAGTCCTCATTTTTCACAATCTTAGGAGGAGGACCGGCATGATTAAAATGAGTAGAAGGAACCGGTCCACCATAAACAAGTGGTGGTTCCACGTGGGCAAAAATGCCGGTGCCATTCTTGCCACTCAAAGAAGGAGCCTTTTCACTACTAGCTTCCCCCATGTCGGGGGTAGCATCCGACACCTTGTTGGCGGGATCCCCCACTTTCAATGGTGCGGTGGATAGTTTAAGCCCCTCAAGGAATTTAGTAAACATGCTTTCAACTTCGGTCGTCATGGAGGTTTTCAATGTCTCCAAGGCTACATTGAACTCCTCACGAGAGACCGAAGTTCCCCCATCGCCCGTAGACGAGATAGGATTCACACCGGAGTGTTCCTCTGCACCGTCTACGGTATCAACCATACTATTTGGACGGTAAAGTCCTTAATAAAGAGACGAGGCTCTGATACCAATTGAAAGGATCGATATGGTTGACTAGAGGGGGGGGGGGTGAATAGGCAACTACCAATTTTTAGCTTTTCTTTACCAAATTAATCTTTGCATCAAAGTAGGTTGTCTAGATGTGCAACTAGGTGAGCAACCTATATGATGCAACAACAACACGCACACAAGCAAGCAAGGGAATAAACACTAGAGAGCTTGCACAAGTAAAGGTAAGAGATAACCAAGAGTGGATCCGGTGAAGACGAGGATGTGTTACTGAAGTTCCTTCCTTTTGAGGGGAAGTACGTCTCCGTTGGAGTGGTGTGGAGGCACAATGCTCCCCAAGAAGCCACTAGGGCCACCGTATTCTCCTCACGCCCTCACACGATGCGAGATGTCGTGATTCCACTATTGGTGCCCTTGAAGGTGGCGACCGAACCTTTACAAACAAGGTTGGGGCAAACTCCACAACTTAATCGGAGGCTCCCAACAAGACCACGAAGCTTCACCACAATGGAATATGGCTCCGAGGCGACCTCAACCGTCTAGGGTGCTCAAACACCCAAGAGTAACAAGATCCGCTAAGGATGAACGGGGGAATCAAAAATCCCTTGGTGGAAGTGTAGATCGGAGCCTTCTCAACCACTCCCGAGCAAATCAACGAGTTTGATTGGCTAGGGAGATAGATCGGGCAAAAGGAAGCTTGGGGTATTCAATGGAGCTTGAGCAATAAATGGTGCTTGGGCAATAATGAAGGTTGGGGGAAGAGGTAAGGCAAAGAGAGAGGAGAAGGAGCCCTTTTATAGTGGGGGAAACAAGTCAACCGTTACCCCCCACTCAGCCCCGCAGAGGGCGGTACTGCCGCGGAGGCAGAGCGGTATTGCCGCCCTCAAGCGGTACTACCGCTCCCCCTCAGCGGTACTACCGCGCCAGAAGAGAAGGGCTGGGGCAGGGGCCCAGGGCGGTACTACCGCGGAGGTAGAGCGGTACTACCGCTCTCAAGCAGTACTACCGCCACTACTGCCGCAGCTAGTACCGCAAAACCTGACACGAGAAAATGCGCGCAAGAATCGAAGCGGAAGGAGCACCATGCCACCACGGTACTGCGGCTGAGCCCAGCAAGCGGTACTACCGCTCCGAGGAGCGGTACTACCGCTACAGACGCAGTGACAGGACGGTAGTAGCACGGAACCGCAGAGGTACTGCCGCTGAGGCCACCCAGCGGTACTACCGCTCCGGGAGCGGTACTACCGCTTAGGGAGTCTCAGCCGCACTACCGCTGTGGACCGCGGTACTACCACTGGGTCCTGGACAAGCAGAGGAAGGAGGGAAAGAAGGGCCCCATAGGTGCGGAAAGAAACGAAGGGTGTGATGAGAACGTGTACGTGTTGATTCCACCCAAGCCATACCGAAGCGGACCCCCTCTTGATAGTACGGTGACTACTACGAAACTTAGTCCACCAACAAAGTCACGGAATAGACTACACCGTCTTGAGTAGAGCGCCAAAGGGAAATAATCGTTCCGTGCCGAAGAATGAATATCTGAAAGCACTCAAAGCACATGATTAGTCCGCAAATGCATTGTCATCAATCACCAAAACATTGTAGGGATAAATAAGCCCTTACAACGTCCAAAGGGTATATCGTCATCCGGTTGCGTGAACTTGTTCCTTGCATCCGCCATCCTAAAGAGTAGAAAAGATGAGAGGTCAGAAGAGAAGAGAGTGAATAGTGATCTAGGTCTTTAGCTTAGTGGTCGTGTCCTACAGTCAGCGTGTGCTCTGATACCATCTCTGTAGCGACCAGACCTCAAACAGTCTGATCTCTGTGCTCAGGTGTCATCCCTGGATCAGTAATGCTGACACCACACAGTACTCGGAGGATTTATAATAGAGTAGCAATCACACACTTATTACATCGAGTGTCTCAGTAGAGAACTTATTACAATAAATATGGCTTAAGGTCATCTAATAACTATAACAACGGAGGGCTTGGAAGATAAGTGAGTCCATCAACTCCAACGGCATCACTGAGTATAGAACCACGACCTAAAACTCCTTAATCATCGTCTGAAAAGTCTGCAGCATTAACATTGCAGCCCAAAACGGGTCAGCACATGGAATATGCTGGCAAAGTAACATATAGAGAGTAATGGAATGAAACAGCTATACTATATGCATATTTGGCTGGTGGAAAGCTCTATGCTTACAGTTTTGCGTAAAGCTAATTTTTCCCTACTATAAAGGAATAAATTTTATTTAACTATCATGGTAGTTGTTAAACATTGAGAATGGTTGACAGCATCCTCAATCCCAATTAAGCATCATCATTAAACAAAACCCAACAAAATTATTTTTTAGAGTAACATGTTGAGATTCACATGATAATCCAGGTACTAGATACTCAAGCTGTCCATAACCGGGGACACGGCTAACCATGATTAGTTTATACACTCTGCAGAGGTTTGCGCACTTTTCCCCACAAGACTCGATCGCCTCCGTTTGGTTTCTCGCACTACATGGTGTTTGAGAAATGGATGATCGAGACATAGTCTTTCAGAAGCGCTAGCACCTTACGATGGATAGACCGTTACACCTACTTTACCCTACATCTGCTAGTCTACCCTGTAAGAGTTCGCACGACTTAATCAACTGTGCTAGAGCCCATAATAGCTTGTGGCTGCACACGGAAGTTTCTAGTATGAAAAATCTCATGATCCCTTTAGGCATGGGTGGCGGTCCATAAAGACAAACAGACAATCCTGGAATACCCAGGTACCTCAATCCACCCAGATGTGTGTTTAAGTTGCCACCTTAGATAAACCATTAATTGACAAACTCACATCTGTCATGGATATCACTCACCCAATCCACGTCTACTAGCATAGCATGGCACAATAGGCAAACGTAGAAGTAACTCCCAAAGGTTTGATAATACAACAGGTAATAGGTACTACCTCAACTACTTCCCATCCCACAATTTAATTAGATCCTAATCATGCAATGTTTGAGGATTGATCTAATGCAATAAAACTGGGTAGTAGGGGGTATGATCAAAGTGTTACTTGCCTTGCTGATGATCCGCGAAACCTAGAGATTCGAAGTAACAGGCGGCACACTCCGGGTATACTAAAGCAGACAAACAAACAAGCATACAATAAGTATTCATCTAATGCATGGGTCAAACTCAAATAAGAGATCTAACCAGAAGGTTCAACTTAAGAACTCCGGTTTGCAAAAAGAATCAAATCAAACGAAGCAACGAAAGTCAAACGACAAAAGAAACAAGCTTCGTTTACTATTCTGGATCTAGGGCAATTTTTTACAGTGGTAAAAACTTGTTTAAGTTGGTTAAACGGAAAACTCCAGGCGCTTGAATCGCCTGATTCCGATAAACGAGCGAAAAGTATACTAAAACAAAAATCGGATCAGGAATCGCGATCAGAAAAATCACGGATTTATTCCGAGAAAAAGAAAAACGACGAACGTTCGCTAGAACGAATGAACGAACGAATGCTCGCTAAATAAATAAACCGGAAAAACCGATATATTTTAAAAAAGCCGAAACTAAAAAAAAATAAAAACCGCGATTTTTTTCTTTTTTCTCTCTCTTTTTTACTCAAAAACGGGCGGCGAAAACGAGGTTGACCTCAGGCGGCGGGTCCGGCGGCAGCGGCGGCTGATTAGGGTTTCGGGCGCGGTGGGCTGGCAGCTCGGGTCGGGCGGCTTATAAAGGCTGCCCCCGGGCGGAGTCCCGCTCGGGTACGGCCCAAAGTCGGTTCGCGTTTTTTTTAAATTATTCCGCGTAGAAAAACAAATAAAAGAAATACTAAACGGACTCCAAAAATCCCGAAATAAATTTTCCCGGGCTTCTAAAATCAAGCTGCACAAGGTGAACATTTATTTGGGGCCCAAATGCAATTTTGAAAAACGCACATTTTTCCTAAATTCAAATAAAATACCGAAAAACTCCGAAATAAAATCTTATTTGATTTTATTATTAAATCCTCAATATTTCTTTATTTTGGGAAAGTAATTTTATTCCCTCTCTCATATTTTTGTAATAGAAATAATTGATGATAAAATAATTAAAATCAAATGATCCTATTCGCAAAATTTGAGAAAACTCAAATATGAAAATAACGAAATCCCCAACTCTTTCTGTGGGTCCTTGAGTTGCGTGGAATTTCTAGGATCAAAACCAAAAGCAAATAAATTATGATATGCAATGATGGTCTAATGTATAACATTCCAAATTGAAAATTTGGGATGTTACTAACCTACCCCCCTTAAGATGAATCTCGCCCTCGAGATTCGGGTTAGCTGGAAAATAGGTGAGGGTGGTCCTTGAGCAAATCTTCCTCTCGCTCCCAGGTGGCTTCATCCTCCGTGTGGTGGCTCCATTGAACCTTACAGAACTTGATAACCTTGCTGCGGGTGACTCGACTGGCATACTCTAGAATCTTAACTGGTTTCTCCTCATAGGTCAAATCGTTATCCAACTGAATTGCTTGCAATGGCACGGTGTCTCTCAAAGGCATGTCAGCCATCTCCGCGTGGCACTTCTTCAACTGAGAAACGTGGAACACATCATGAACTCCTGACAATCCTTCAGGCAATTCCAACTTGTAGGCCAGTTCTCCCATACGTTCCAATACTCGGTATGGTCCTACAAATCGTGGCGCTAACTTTCCTTTAACACCAAAGCGCTTTGTTCCCCGAAGTGGGGATACTCGAAGATAAACTCTGTCTCCGAATTCGTAAACTGTCTCCTTGCGTTTAGAATCTGCATAACTTTTCTGCCGGGATTGAGCTACATTGAGCCTATCGTGAATCAATTTCACCTTCTGTTCAGACTCCTTAATCAAATCAGGTCCAAACAATTGGCGGTCTCCAACTTCATCCCACAACAACAGTGTCCTACACCTTCTTTCGTACAAGGCTTCGAAAGGGGCCATCTTGAAACTGGATTGATAGCTGTTGTTGTAAGAGAATTCGGCATACGACAAATTCTCATCCCAACTAGATCCATAATCTAGCGCACAAGCTCTCAGCATGTCCTCCAAAATCTGATTGACTCTCTTGGTCTGTCCATCTGTCTGTGGATGAAAAGCTGTGCTGAACTCTAGCCTAGTACCCAAAGTTTCGTGCAACTGATTCCAGAACTTTGAGGTAAACTGGGTTCCCCTATATGATACTATACTCCTCGGAACTCCATGTAAGCATACAATCCTGGTCATGTATATCTTTGCCAACTTAGCACTGGTGTAAGTGGTGTTTACTGGGATGAAATGAGCTACTTTCGTCAACCGATCGACTACAACCCAAATCGAGTCATAGCCTGAACGAGTCCTGGGTAATCCCGTGATAAAATCCATGCCTAACTTATCCCACTTCCATTCGGGTATCGACAATGGTTGTAGCAATCCTGCTGGCTTCTGATGCTCTGCCTTTACTCTCCGACATACATCACAAACTGCTACATACTCCACCATATCTTTCTTCATTCCGGTCCACCAGAAAATATCCTTCAAATCCAAATACATCTTGGTATTTCCTGGTTGAATCGAATATGGTGAATCGTGTGCCTCTTGCAGAATCAAGTTCCTGATCTCCGGGTCATTGGGCACATAAAGACGGTCTTCAAACCATAGGGTATCGTGCTCATCCTCACGAAATCCTTTAGCCTTTCCTTCGCTCATTTTCTCCTTTATAGAGGCAATCTCCTTATGAGTCTTCTGAGCTTCTCTGATTCTATCCATCAAAGTTGACTGAATCTCCAATGCTGCTACATAGCCTCTCGGAACTATTTCCAAACATAGTTCACGAAGATTTTCGGCTAACTCCCTTGGTATTTCTCCCGTCATTACTGTATTGACAAGGCTTTTGCGACTCAATGCGTCAGCTACTACATTAGCCTTTCCGAGATGGTAATGCAATCTCATATCATAATCCTTGATGAGATCCAACCATCTCCTTTGCCTGAGGTTCAACTCCTTCTGCGTGAAAATGTACTTCAAACTCTTGTGATCCGTGTACACCTCACAATGATTTCCAATGAGGAAATGTCTCCAAGTCTTCAGTGCATGCACTACGGCTTCTAACTACAAATCATGCGTAGCATAATTCAACTCATGAGGTTTCAGTTGTCTTGAGGCATATGAAACAACTCTCCCTTCCTGCATAAGCACTGCTCCAAGTCCTCGATGTGAAGCATCACAGTACACCTCATAATCCTTGGTCTGGTCTGGCAAAATCAACACTGGTGAAGTAACCAAGCGTTTCTTCAACTCCTAGAAACTAGCCTCACACTCCTCGGTCCATATGAACTTGGTATCCTTTTTCGACAACTCCGTCATAGGCTTCGCAATATTTGAGAAATTCTCAATAAATCTGTGGTAGTATCATGCGAGTCCAAGGAAACTCCGGATCTCTCCAACTGTCGTTGGTGCCTCCCACTTGGTCAGAGTATCAACTTTAGTGGGATCTACTGATATACCCTCTCTAGATATAACGTGTCTGAGGAATCCTACTTCCTTCAACTAAAACTCACATTTGCTGAACTTGGCATACAACTGATGTTCTCTGAGATTCTCAAGTACCAATCGCAAATGTTCCTTATGCTCCTCTTCACTTTTCGAGTAAACCAGAATATCATCAATGAACACCATGACGAACTTATCCAAGAACTCCATAAACACTTTGTTCATCATGTTCATAAAATAGGCAGGTGCGTTAGTCAGACCAAATGACATAATGGTATACTCATAGAGCCCATACCTGGTGGTAAAAGCCGTCTTAGGTATATCCTGTTCTCGAATCTTCAACTGGTGGTATCCTGATCGCATATCGATCTTGGAAAATACCTTAGCTCCTTGCAGTCGATCAAATAGATCATTGATCATTGGTAGTGGGTACTTGTTCTTGATGGTTACTTCATTCAATCCTCGATAATCAACAACCATCCTTAACGATCCATCCTTTTTCTCCACTAGAAGTACTGGTGATCCCCAAGGCGACGAACTTGGGCGAATGTAACCTTTATCTAGTAACTCCTCAATCTGCTTCTTAATTTCCACCAAATCCTTTGCAGGCATCCTGTATGGTCTCTTTGATATTGGCCCGGTGCCTGGCAATAGCTCAATCAAAAACTCAATATCTCTATCCGGTGGCATGCCTGGCAACTCTTCTGGAAATACTTCAGGGAAATCCCTTACCACTGGTACCTCCTCCTGCACAAGTCCTGTTAAACAATTTACTTGAGTCCCTTTTGGCACATGTCGGGATACATACTTGATCCTTCTCCCTTTTGGGGTAGTAAGCAAAATTGTCTTACTAGCGCAATCAATGTTTCCTCCGTACATCGACAGCCAATCCATACCCAGAATTACATCCAATCCTTGTGATTCCAGAATGATTAAATTCGTTGGGAAAATATGCCTTCCTATACTTAATGGCACTTGGAAACATCCTTGACTAGCCATATACTCCGCTCCTGGTGAGCTTCCTAGCATAGGTGTTCTAAGAACCTTAGTGGGCAGGTTATACTTATCCACAAATCCCCTTGATATGTATGAATGCGATGCACCAGTATAAAAAAGAACGAGTGCAGTAAATGACTTAACCAAAAACTTACCGATTACTGCATCTAGCTGCTCTTCAACCTCCTCCACGTTAACGTGGTTCACCTGTCCTCTATTGAAAGGGTTCGGCATCACTGAGTATAGAACCACGACCTAAAACTCCTTAATCGTCGTCTGAAAAGTCTGCAACATTAACGTTGCAGCGCGAAATGGGTCACCACATGGAATATGCTGGCAAAGTAACACATGGAGAGTAATGGAATGAAACAGCTATACTATATGCATATTTGGCTGGTGGAAAGCTCTATGGTTACAGTTTTGCGTAAAGCTAATTTTTCCCTACTGCAAAGGAATAAATTTTATTTAACTATCATGGTAGTTGTTAAACATTGAGAATGGTTGACAGCATCCTCAATCCCAATTAAGCATCATCACTAAACAAAACCCAACAAAATTAATTTTTAGAGTAACATGTTGAGATTCACATGATAATCCAGGTACTAGATACTCAAGCTGTCCATAACCGGGGACACGGCTAACCATGATTAGTTTATACACTCTACAGAGGTTTGCGCACTTTTCCCCACCAGACTCGATCGCCTCCATTTGGTTTCTCACACTACATGGTGTTTGAGAAACGGATGATCGAGACATAGTCTTTCAGAAGCGCTAGCACCTTACGATGGATAGACCGTTACACCTGCTTTCCCCTACATCTGCTAGTCTACCTTGTAAGAGTTCGCACGATTTAATCAACTATGCTAGAGCCCATAATAGCTTGTGGCTGCACACAGAAGTTTCTAGTATGAAAAATCTCATGATCCCTTTGGGCCTGGGTGGTGGTCCATGAAGAAAAATAGGCAAACCTGGAATACCTAGGTACCTCAATCCACCCAGATGTGTGTTTAAGTTGCCACCTTAGATAAACCATTAATTAACAAACTCACATCTGTCATGGATATCACTCACCCAATCCACGTCTACTAGCATAGCATGGCATAATAGGCAAACGTAGAAGTAACTCCCAAAGGTTTGATAATACAACAGGTAATAGGTACTACCTCAACTACTTCCCATCCCACAATTTAATTAGATCCTAATCATGCAATGTTTGAGGATTGATCTAATGCAATAAAACTGGGTAGTAGGGGGTATGATCAAAGTGTTACTTGCCTTGCTGATGATCCGTGAAACCTAGAGATTCGAAGTAACAGGCGGCGCACTCCGGGTATTCTATCGCAGACAAACAAACAAGCATACAATAAGTATTCATCTAATGCATGGGTAAAACTCAAATAAGAGATCTAACCAGAAGGTTCAACTTAAGAACTCCGGTTTGCAAAAAGAATCAAATCAAACGAAGCAATGAAAGTCAAACGACAAAAGAAACATGCTTCATTTACTATTCTGGATCTAGGGCAATTTTTTAGAGTGGCAAAAACTTGTTTAAGTTGGTTAAATGGATAGAGGGTTTCGAGACGAAACTCCAGGCGCTTGAATCGCCTGATTCCGATAAACGAGCGAAAAGTTATACTAAAACGAAATTCGGATCAGGAATCGCGATCAGAAAAATCACGGATTTAATCCGAGAAAAAGAAAAACGACTAACGTTCGCTAGAACGAACGAACAGACGAACGCTCGCTAAATAAATAAACTGGGAAAACTGATCTATTTAAGAAAAAACCGAAACTAAAAAAAAATAAAAACCATGACTTTTTTCTTTTTTTCTGTCTTTTTTTTAAAAAACGGGTGGCGAAAACGAGGTTGACCTCGGGCGGCGGGTCCGGCGGCGGCGGCGGCTGATTAGGGTTTCGGGCGCGGTGGGCTGGCGGCTCGGGTCGGGCGGCTTATAAAGGCTGCCCCCGGGCGGAGTCCCGCTCGGGTACGGCCCAAAGTCGGTTCACGTTTTTTTAAAATTATTCTGCACAGAAAAACAAATAAAAAAAACTAAACGGACTCCAAAAATCCCGAAATAAATTTTTCCGGGCTTCTAAAATCAAGCCGCACAAGGTGAACATTTATTTGGGGCCTAAATGCAATTTTGGAAAACACACATTTTTCCTAAATTCAAATAAAATACCGAAAAACTCCGAAATAAAATCTTATTTGATTTTATTATTAAATCCTCAATATTTTTTTATTTTGGGAAAGTCATTTTATTCCCTCTCTCATATTTTTGTGATAGAAATAATTGATGATAAAATAATTAAAATCAAATGATCCTATTCGTAAAATTTGAGAAAACTCAAATATGAAAATAACGAAATCCCCAACTCTCTCCGTGGGTCTTTGAGTTGCGTGGAATTTGTAGGATCAAAACCAAAAGAAAATAAATTATGATATGCAATGATGGTCTAATGCATAACATTCCAAATTGAAAATTTGGGATGTTACACAGGATATGGCCATCATCATCTTGTGCCTTTGATCTCCATCTCCAAAGCACCGTCATGATCTCCATCGTCACCGGCATGACACCATGATCTCGATCATCTTGATCTCTATCAACGCGTCGTCACATGGTCATCTCACCAACTATTGCTTTTTCAACTATTGCTATCGCATAGCGGTAAAGTAAAGCAATTATATGGCGCTTGCATCTTATGCAATAAAAAGACAACCATAAGGCTCCTGCCAGTTGGCGATAACTTTAACAAAACATGATCATCTCATACAACAATTTATATCTCATCACGTCTTGACCATATCACATCACAACATGCCCTGCAAAAACAAGTTTGTCGTCCTCTACTTTGTTGTTGCAAGTTTTACGTGGCTGCTATGGGCTTCTAGCAAGAACCGTTCTTACCTACGCATCAAAACCACAATGATTTTTCGGCAAGTGTGATGTTTTAACTTTCAACAAGGACTGGCCGTAGTCAAACTTGATTCAACTAAAATTGGAGAAACAGACACCCGCCAGCCACATGTGTGCGAAGCACATCAGTAGAACCAGTCTCATGAACCCGGTCATGTAATGTCGGTCCGGGCTGCTTCATACAACAATACCGCCGAATCAAAGTAAGACATTGGTGGTAAGCAATATTACTATTATCGCCCACAACTCATTGTGTTCTACTCGTGCATATAACATCTACGCATAGACCTAGCACGGATGCCACTGTTGGGAAACACAGTATTTCAAAAATTTCCTATGATCATGCAAGATCTATCTATGAGATGCATAGCAACGAGAGGGGTGTATCTACGTACCCTCGTAGACCGAAAGCAGAAGCGTCTAGTAACGCGGTTGATGTAGTCGAACGTCTTCACGATCCAACCAATCCAAGCACCGAACATACGGCACCTCCGTGTTCAGCACACATTCAACATGATGACGTCCCTCGAGATCTTGATCCAGTTGAGGACGAGAGAGAGTTCTGTCAGCACGACGGCATGGCGATGGTGATGATGAAGTTACCGGCGCAGGGCTTCGCCTAAGCACTACGACGATATAACTAAGGTGTTAACTATGGAGGGGGGCGCCGCACACGGCTAGGAACAATTTATGTGTGTTCTAGGGGTGCCCTCCCCACGTATATAAAGGAGGAAGAGGGAGGGAGGCAGCCTAGGGCGCGCCCAAGTAGTAGGAATCCTACTTGGGCCCCTAGTCCAATTCGGCCCCCCTTACCATATTTGGACAAGGGGGAAAGGAAGGAGGGGGAGGGGAAGGAAGTAGGAGTCCTACTTCATACTTTCCCTTTCCTCCTCTCCTTTCCCTTTCTCCCCACATCACTGGCCCTATAGGGGGCGCACCAGCCCCTTGTGGGCTGGTGTGTTCCCTTACTTGGCCCATTGAGCCCATATTTTTGCCGGGGGTTGCCCGGAACCCCTTCTGGTGACCCGGTATCACCCGGAACACTTCTGGTGTCCAAATACCATTGTCCTATATATATGAATCTTTACCTCTCGACCATTTCGAGACTCCTCGTCATGTCCGTGATCTCACCCGCGACTCCAAAAAAACTTCGGTCATCAAATCACATAACTCATAATACAAATCATGATCGAACGTTAAGCGTGCGGACCCTACAGGTTCGAGAACTATGTAGACATGACCGAGACACCTCTCCGGTAAATAACCAATAGCGAAACTTGGATGCTCATATTGGCTCCCACATATTCTACGAAGATCTTTATCAGTCAAACCGCATAACAACATACGTTGGTCCCTTTGTCATCGGTACGTTACTTGCCCGAGATTCGATCGTCGGTATCATCATCCTAGTTCAATCTCGTTACTGACAAGTCTCTTTACTTGTTCCGTAATGCATCATCCCGCAACTAACTCATGAGTCACATTGCTTGCAAGGCTTATAGTGATGTGCATTATCGAGAGGGCCCAGAGATACCTCTCTGATACACGGAGTGACAAATCCTAATCTCGATCTATGCCAACCCAACAAACACCTTCAGAGCATCTTTATAATCACCCAGTTACGTTGTGACGTTTGATAGCACACAAGGTGTTCCTCCGGTATTGGTGAGTTGCATAATCTCATAGTCAGAGAAACATGTATAAGTCATGAAGAAAGCAATAGCAATAAAACTAAACGATCATAATGCTAAGCTAATGGATGGGACTTGTCTATCACATCATTCTCTAATGATGTGATCCCGTTCATCAAATGACAACACATGTGTATGGTCAGGAAACATAACCATCTTTGATTAATGAGCTAGTCAAGTAGAGGCATACTAGGGACACCCTGTTTTGTCTATGTATTCACACATGTACTAAGTTTCCGGTTAATACAATTCTAGCATGAATAATAAACATTTATCATGATATAAGGAAATTTAAATAACAACTTTATTATTGCCTCTAGGGCATATTTCCTTCACACGCAAGATCTATCTAGGAGATGCATAGCAACGAGAGGGGGAGAGTGTGGCCGCGTACCCTCGTAGACCGAAAGCGGAAGCGTTAGCTTAATGTAGTTGATGTAGTCGAACATCTTCGCAATCCAACCGATCAAGCACTGAATGTATGGCACCTCCGAGTTCTGCACACGTTTAGCTTGATGACGTCCCTCGAACTCTTGATCCAGCAAAGTGTCGAGGGAGAGTTTCGTCAGCATGATGGCGTGGTGACGGTGATGTGATCCGCGCAGGGCTTCACCTAAGCACTACGATAATATGACCGGATGAGTAAACTATGGAGGGGGGCACCGCACACGGCTAAGAGAATATTTGATGTGCTTTGGGGTGCCCCCTGCCCCCGTATATAAAGTAGGAGGGGAGGAGGCCAGCCTAAGGGGGCGCCATGGCGGGGAAACCGACTAGGACTCCTAGTCCAAGTCGCCCCCTTCCTTCTTTCGGAGGGGGAAAGGGGGAAGGAGAGGGAGAGGGGGAAGGAAAGGGGGCCGCGCCCCCTTCCCCTTGTCCGATTCGGACAGCCCATGGGGGCGCGTGCCACTCCTTATGGGCTCCCCTCTCTCTCCCCTATGGCCCATGTTGCCCCATTACTTTCCCGGGGGGTTCCGGTAACTTCCTGGTGCTCCGATAAATACCCGAAACACTCCGGAACCATTACGGTGTCCGAATACTATCACCCAATATATCAATGTTTACACCTCGACCATTTTGAGACTCCTCGTCATGTCTGTGATCTCATCTGGGACTCCGAACAATTTTCGGTCACCAAAACACATAACTCATAATACAAATCATCATTGAACGTTAAGCGTGCAAACCCTACGGGTTCGAGAACTATGTCGACATGACCGAGACACATCTTCGATCAATAACAAACAGCGGAGCCTGGATGCTCATCTTGGTTTCGTACATATTCTACGAAGATCTTTATCAGTCAAACCGTAGTGACAACATACGTCATTCCCTTTGTCATCAGTATGTTACTTGCCCGAGATTCGATCGTCGGTATCTTCATACCTAGTTCAATCTCGTTATCGGCAAGTCTCTTTACTCATTCCGTAATGCATCATCCCGCAACTAACTCATTAGACACATTGCTTGAAAGGCTTATCCTGATGTGCATTATCGAGAGGGCCCAGAGATACCTCTCTGATACTCGGAGTGACAAATCCTAATGTCGATCTATGCCAACCCAACAAACACCTTCGGAGACACCTGTAGAGAATCTTTGTAATCACCCAGTTATGTTGTGATGTTTGATAGCACACAAGGTGTTCCTCCGGTATTTGGGAGTTGCATAATCTCATAGTCAAAGGAATATGTATAAGTCATGAAGAAAGCAATAGCAATAAAACTTAACGATCATCATGCTAAGCTAACGGATGGGTCTTGTCCATCACATCATTCTCCTAATGATGTGATCCTGTTCATCAAATGACAACACATGTCTATGGTCAGAAAACTTAACCATCTTTGATTAATGAGCTAGTCAAGTAGAGGCATACTAGGGACACTTTGTTTTGTCTATGTATTCACACATGTATCAAGTTTCCAATTAATACAATTCTAGCATGAATAATAAACATTTATCATGATATAAGGAAACATGAATAACAAATTTATTATTGCCTCTAGGGCATATTTCCTTCAGTCTCCCACTTGCACTAGAGTCAATAATCTAGATTACATTGTAATGATTCCAACACCCATGGAGTCTTGGTGCGGATCATGTTTTGCTCATGGAAGAGGCTTAGTCAACGGGTCTGCAACATTCAGATCCGTATGTATTTTGCAAATCTCTATGTCTCCCTCCTTGACTTGATTGCAGATGGAGTTGAAGCGTCTCTTGATGTGTTTGGTTCTCTTACGAAATCTGGATTCCTTCCTAAGGCAATTGCTCCAGTATTGTCACAAAAGATTTTCATTGGACCCTATGCACTAGGTATTACACATAGACCGGATATGAACTCCTTCATCCAGCCTCCTTCATTTGATGCTTCTGAAGCAGCTATGTACTCCGCTTCTCACGTAGATCCTGCCACGACGCTCAGCTTCGAACTTCACCAACTGACAGTTCCACCATTCAATATAAGTACGTATCTGATGTCGCTTGAAGCTACGTTGGTATTTACCCAAAGAGGAAGGGATGATGCAGCACAACGATGGTAGGTATTTTCCTCAGATATGAAACCAAGGTTATCAAACCAGTAGGAGAACCAAGCAACACAACGTAAACAACACCTGCACACAAATAACAACTTGTCGCAACCCGACGTGTTAAAGGGGTTGTCAATCCCTTCCGGGGTACGATGCCTCAAGATAGGCAAACGAACGTGAGTTAAATTTGTAGTAGATTGATATATCGAACGCCAAATAAATAAATAAGAATAAATTGCAAATACTCATGACGATATCCAGGCAATGGTCATTACATATGCATCAAGTCCAAGATTAGTAGACCGACTCCTACCTGCATCTACTACTATTACTCCAGACATCGACCGCTATCCAGCATGCATCTAGTGTATTAAGTTCATGGAGAAATGGAGTAATGCAATAAGAACGATGACATGATGTAGACAAGATCTATCTATGTAGAGATAGACCCCATCGTTTTATCCTTAGTAGCAATGATACATACGTGTCGGTTCCCTTTTTTGTCACTGGGATCAAGCACCGTAAGATCGAACCCACTACAAAGCACCTCTTCCCATTGCAAGATAAATAGATCAAGTTGTCCAAACAAAACCCAAATATCGAAGAAGAAATACGAGGCTATAAGAGATCATGCATAAAAGAGATCAAAGAAACTCAAATACTTTCATGGATATAAAAAGATACATCTGATCATAAACTCAACGTTCATCGATCCCAACAAACACACCACAAAAAGAGTTACATCGTATGGATCTCCAAGAGACCATTGTATTGAGAATCGAGAGAGAGAGAGAAAGAGAGAGAGAGAGAGAGAGGAAGCCACCTAGCTACTAACTACGGACCCGAAGGTCTACAAAGAACTACTCACACATCGTCGGAGAGGCACCAATGGAGGTGGTGAACCCCATCCGAGATGGTGTCTAGATTAGATCTGGTGGTTCTAGACTCTGCGGCGGCTGGATGAATATTTTGTCGACTCCCCTAGGGTTCTGGAAATATTGGGGTATTTATAGAGCAAAGAGGCGGTCCGAGGGGCACCCAAGGTGGGCATAACCCACCAGGGCGCGCTTGGGCCTGTTGGCGTGCCCTGGTGTGTTGTGCCTCCCTCGGGGCACCCCCCAGGCGCAGCCGGGGCCCGTTGTTTTCCTTATGGCCCAAAAAATTCTCTGTAAAGTTTCGTGGCATTTGGACTTTGTTTGATATTGATTTTCTGCGATGTAAAAACATGGAAAATACAACAACTGGCACTTGGCACGATGTCAATAGGTTAGTACCAAAAAATGATATGAAATGATTATAAAACGTCCAAGATTGATAATATAACAGCATGGAATAATAAAAAAATTGTAGATACGTTGGAGACGTATCAGCATTCCCAAGCTTAACTCCTACTCATCCTGGAGTAGGGAAGTGATAAAAATAGAATTTTTGATGTGGAATGCTGCCTAACATGTCATATCATATTTCTTTCTTTATCGCATGGACATTTGGACTTTCATATTGTTCAAAGCAATAGTCTAGTTTTGACATGATAATTTAAATACTCAAGCATATCAACAAGCAACCATGTCTTTCAAAATATCAACGCTAAAATAAGCTATCCCTAGCCCATCATGCTCAACCATTGATCCATTCATGAAACACACTCACATATTAGCTACACCCAATACTCAAGTACGATCATACCGCCTCCTAGTTGGTGCTTTTTATAAGAGAAGATGGAGACTCAACTTCAAAATAAAAATTGCATAAAGTAAAAGATAGGCCCTTCGCAGAGGGAAGTAGGGATTTGTAGAGGTGCCAGAGCTCAAAGCGAAAAACTTAGAGATAAAAACATTTTGGGAGGTGTATCCATCCCACCAGCGAAAATGACTTAGAGTTCCCAATACTTTCCATGCTTAGATATATCATAGGCGCTTCGCAAACAGAAAATAAAGTTTATTCGTTTTTCCACCATACTTTCACTTTCCATGGCTAACCGTATCCACCGGTGCCCTCCATACCAACACTTTCCAAGAAATTTATTATTTGATAACATAAATTAAATTCATTTTTTCATTTCGGGACTGGACATCCCTAATACCTTTGCCTTACTCTCGTGCAATGACAAGTGAATAAACACTCATCTTGAGAATAACACATCTAGCATGGAAAATATTAGCCACACCTCACCGCTCCGCGAGCGAAACAAACACTCAAAAGAGAAGTTTATTTTTGAAAATTAGAGATGTCACATGCAAATTTGCTTAGAACGACAAAAGAATACCGCATATAGGTAGATATAGTGGACTCATGTGGCAAACTGGTTTAATGGTTTTTGGATGCACAAGTAGTGATCATACTTAGTGCAAAATGAAGGCTAACAAAAGATTGGGAAGCGACCAACCAAGAAATGAATAATCTCGTAAGCGAGCATTAAGCATAACTAACATCGAATAATGCACCATAAGTAGGATGTAATTTCATTGCATAACTATTGACTTTCGTGCTTGCATAGGGAATCACAAACCTTAACACCAATATTCTTACTAAAGCATAATTACTCATCAAAATGACTCACAGATCACATCATATCTCAAAACTATTACTAAGAATCAAGTTTATTTTGTCCAATGATCTTCATGTAAGTTTTTATTATATCCTTCTTGGATATCTATCACTTTGGGACTAATTTTATATGTTGCTTTTGACAATCTCAAACAAATATAAGTGAAGATCATGAGCATAAAATTTCTTTCTCTCAAATTAATTTAAGTGAAGTCAGAGAGAATTTCTTGAAAATTTTACTAACTCTCAAATAAATCTAAATGAAGCAAGAGAGCATTTCTTCAAAAATACTAAGCACACCGTGCTCAAAAAGATATAAGTGAAGCACTAGAGCAAGTCCCTAGCTCATAAAAGATTTAAGTGAAGCATAGAGAGCAATTCTAACAAGTCATGACATAATTTTGGCTCTCTCAAATAGGTGTGTCCAGCAAGGGATCAAGACTCAAAAGACAAAATAAAACAAACAAAGACTCATATCATACAAGATGTTCCAAGTAAAACACATAGTATGTGATGAATAAAAATATAGTTTCGAGTAAAATACCGATGGTCGTTAGAAGAAAGAGGGGATGCCACTCGAGGACATCCCCAAGCTTAGTTGGTTGCTCATTTTTGGATAATAGCTTGGGATGTCGGGCATCCCCAAGCTTAGGCTCTTCTACTCTTTATTCCTTCATCCATCGTAAGATAACCCAAAACTTGAAAACTTCAATCACACAAAACTCAACAAAACATTCGTGAGATCTGTTAGTATAAGAATAATAAATCACTACTATAAGTGATGTATCAAACCAATTCATATTTTGTTGTTGCATTATATCTACTGTATTCCAACTTTTTATGGCAAAAACTCATCAAAGAAAACCATAGAGCCATCAAAATAAGCACACAACACAAAGGAAATAGAATCTGTCAAAACAGAACAGTCTGTAGAAATATGACTATGTTGAGTACTTCTGTAACTCCAAAAATTCAGAAAAATTAGGGCGACCTGAGAAATTTGCATATTGATCTACTTAAAGTGGAGTGGGTATTCGCTCTATGGTAAAAAATGAAAATTAATTTCGTGAGCATAAATGTTTCTGTTTTTTCAGCAAGATCAAACAACCATCACCCAAGAAGATCCTAAAGGCTTTACTTGGCACAAACACTAATTAAAACATAAAAACACAATCATAACAGTAGCATAATTGCGCTAACACTCAAAAACAGAGAGAAAAAAGCAAAAATAAATTTTATTCATTGGGTTGCCTTCCAACAAGCGCTATAGTTTTACGCCCTTAGCTAGGCATAAAGCAAGGATCTAAGTTTTTTCATCTTTGGTTTGAGATCCATAAGATGCCCTCATGATTGATTCATATGGTGGCCTAATTCTTGTTCTAGGAAAGTGTTCCATACCCTTCCTCAAAGGAAATTGGAACTTAATATTGCCTTCTTTCATATCAATCACAACACCAATAGTGCGTAAAAACGGTCTACCAAGAATAATTGGACAAGACGGTTTGCAATCAGTACCAAGAACAATAAAAATCTATGGGCACATAATTCCTATTTGCAAGAATAAGAACATCATTAATTCTTCCCATAGGCTTTTTAATAGTATAATCCGCCAAGTGCAAATACAAAGAACATGATTTAAGATCGGTAAGACCAAGCACATCATATAAAGATTTCGGAATTATAGAAACACTAGCACCCAAG
Source organism: Triticum monococcum (assembly GCA_034509565.1). NCBI lineage: Eukaryota > Viridiplantae > Streptophyta > Magnoliopsida > Poales > Poaceae > Triticum > Triticum monococcum. The sequence goes on along the minus strand of CM067843.1, from coordinate 149,846,406 downwards.
TCACACAAAGCAAACCACTCATAATTTTTAATCTTGACTTTGACAGTAGGTTCCCACTCATCATGCAATTTTATAGGAATTGAAACTTCTAATTCCAACTTCTTCAAAATCTTTCATCATAGCATCAACAATATGTTTAGTAAAAGCTTTATTTTTTTCATAAGCATGGGGTGAATTTATCATGGATTGCAACAAAGAAATACAATCAATCAAAGATCAACTATCATAATTAAAGTCTTTGTAATCCAAAAGAGTGGGGGACATCACTAGCTAAAGTTTTGACCTCTTCAAACCCACTTTTATCAATTTTCTCAACAAGATTTTCACCTTCTGAATCATTGGGACGCCTTCTACCTAAAGTTGACTCTTATCTAGTCCCCTTTTTCATCAATATTAATTTTATGAAACAAGGAATCAATAGAAGAAACACCAATCATTTTAAGATCTTCATCAGTTTTGCGAAAGAAATCACTAGAAAATGCTTTTTCTAAAAATTCTCTTTTAGCTCTAAGCATAGCGCTTCTTTTCCTACTTTCGTCCATAGAAACATAATGAGCTTTAATTGATTCATCTACTTTAGGCACAAAAAATTTCATCTTGAGATTTTCCACATCATGAGCAATTCTATCAACATTTCGAGACAAATCATCAATCTTTCTCAACTTTTGTTCTATGGAAGTGTTGAAAACTTTTTGCGTATTGATAAATTCTTTAATATTATTATCAAGATCAGAGGTGTTCCTATTATTATTATAAGATTGATTTCCATAGGAATTACCATAATTATTAGAGGAATTACTAGGAAAAGGCCTAGGATTAAAATTACCTCTATAAGCATTGTTGATGAAATTATTTCGAGAAATAAAATTCACATATATGACATCACTATTTTGATCAATCAAAGTAGACAAAGGCATATAATTAAGATCAATAGGAGCACTTCTACTAGCAACCAATTTCACAAGCGCATCAAGTTTTTCACTCAAAGAAGAAATTTCTTCAACCGAATTAACTTTTTTACTAGTAGGAGTCCTTTCGGTATGCCATTGTAAATAATTTGCCATAATGTTATCAAGCAATTTGGTGGCTTCACCCAAAGTAATTTCCATGAAAGTAGCCACCACGGCGGAATCTAAGAGATTACGAGAAACAAAATTCAACCCCGCATAAAAATTTGGTCTGATCATCCAAAGATTTAACCCATGAGTTGGGAAATTCCTTAGCATCGTTTTCATCCTTTCCCAAGATTGTGCAACATGCTCATGTTCAAGTTGCTTGACATTCATGATCTAGGTTCTAGGGGAAATAATTTTTGCGGGCGGAAAATACTTAGTGATAAAAGCATCTTTGCACTTATTCCAAGAATCAATACTATTGCGAGGCGAAAAAGAGAACCAAATTTTTGCAAAATCACGCAAGGAAAGCGGAAATAGTTTCATCTTGACCACATCATTGTCCACATCTTTTTTCTTTTGCATACTGCATAATTCCATGAAGGTATTAAGATGGGACGCGACATCCTCATTTGGAGTACCAAAAAATTGGTCTTTCATAACAAGAATCAGCAAAGCAGTATTAATATCACAAGTCTCCGCACTAGTGGCGGGAGGAGCAAGCGGAGTGCCGATAAAATCATTGTTGTTGGTATTTGAGAAATGACATAACTTAGTGTTCTCTTGAGTCATGATGAACACACAACAAGATTTCACTGAAAAACAGACCCGGCAAGAAAACGGCGAACGGAAAAGAGGGGCGAATAAAATGGCAACTTTTTGTGAAGTGGGGAGAGGAAAATGAGAGGCAAATGGAAAATAATGTAAATTGCGAGGATATGAGATTTGTGATTAGGAACCTGGTATATGTTGAAGATCCTCCCCGGCAACGGTGCCAGAAATTCCTTTTGATGTCGCTTGAAGCTACGTCGGTATTTCCCCAAACAGGAAGGGATGATGCAGCACAGCGGCGGTAGGTATTTCCCTTAGATATGAAACCAAGGTTATCGAACCAATAGGAGAACCAAGCAACACAACGTAAACAACACCTGCACACAAATAACAACTTCTCGCAACCCGACGCGTTAAAGGGGTTCTCAATCCCTTTAGGGGTACGGCGCCTCAAGATAGGCAAACGGGCGTGATATAAATTTGTAGTAGATTGATAGATCGAACACCAAACAAATAAATAAGAATAAATTGCAGAAAATTATTTTTCGGTTTTGGATTAATAGATCTGAAAATAAAAGCAAAGGAAAATAGGTCACAAAGGCAAATAATATGAGAAAGAGACCCGGTGGCCGTAGGTTTCACTAGTGGCTTCTTTCGAGAAAAATAGCAAAGCGGTGGGTGAACAAATTACTGTTGGGCAATTGATAGGACTTCAAATAATCACGACGATATCCAGGCAATGATCATTACATAGGCATCACGTCCAAGATTAGTAGACCGACTCCTGCGTGCATCTACTACTATTACTCCACACATCGACCGCTATCCAGAATGCATCTAGTGTATTAAGTTCATGGTGAAACAAAGTAATGCAATAAGAACGATGAAATGATGTAGACAAGATCTATATATGTGGAGATAGACCCCATTGCTTTATCCTTGGTAGCAAAGATACATACGTGTCGGTGCCCTTTCTGTTAGTGGGATCAAGCACCGTAAGATCGAACCCACTACAAAGCACCTCTTCCCATTGCAACATAAATAGATCAGGTTGGCCAAACAAAACCTAAATATCAGAGAAGAAATACGAGGCTATAAGAGATCATGCATAAAAGAGATCAAAGAAACTCAAATACTTTCATGGATATAAAAAGATAGATCTGATCATAAACTCATAGTTCATCGTTCCCAACAAACACACCACAAAAAGTGTTACATCATATGGATCTCCAAGAGACCATTGTATTGAGAATCAAGAGAGAGAGAGAGAGAGAGAGAGGAAGCCATCTAGCTATTAACTATGGACCCGAAGGTCTACAAAGAACTACTCATGCATCATCGGAGAGGCACCAATGGAGGTGGTGAACCCCATCCGAGATGGTGTTTAGATTGGATCTGGTGGTTCTGGACTCTGCAGCGGCTAGATGAATATTTTGTTGACTCCCCTAGGGTTCTAGAAATATTGGGGTATTTATAGAGCAAAGAGGCGGCCCCCGGGGGCACCTGAGGTGGGCACAACCCACCACGGCGCGCCCGGGCCTCCTGGCCCGTCCTGGTGGGTTGTGCCTCCCTCGGGGCACCCCCTAGGCGCAACCAGGGCCCATTGTGTTCCTTCTGACCCATAAAAATTCTCCGTAAAGTTTCGTGGCATTTGGACTCTATTTGATATTGATTCTCTGTGATGTAAAAAACATGGAAAAAACAACAACTGGCACTTGGCACTATGTTAATAGGTTAGTACCAAAAATGATATAAAATGACTATAAAATGATTATAAAACATCCAAGATTGATAATATAATAGCATGGAACAATCAAAAAATTATAGATACGTTGGAGACGTATCAGTATCCAGTTTGCAACTTAGAGTCGTCCGGATCAGTGTCAAAACTAGCACCAGGGTATCCATTTACGACGAGCTCTTTGTCACCTCCATAAATGAGAGGCCCCGCGGCGCCAACAACGAGGCAGAGGACACCGCCGGCTCCGCCAAGGCACCGCCCCGCTAGCAACGAGGCGGAGGACATCACCGACTCAGCCGAGGCCCCACCCTGCCAGCAACGCGGGGGAGGATTTCCACCGCTCCGCTGAGGCGCCGCCCGCCGACAACGAGACAGAGGACATCGCCGGCTCCGCCGAGGCTCCGCCCCGCTGCCAACGAGGCCGCGCCACACAGAAAACAAGGAAGAGTAGAACATGGTAGGTCGCTGCCGCTTGGGTCCAAGTAAGGCCACCGCTGCTACCCTCCTATTGAAGCCAAGCTAGGCGGGTTGACCATTGACGGCCGGTTAGCTTCTTGGCGGCGACGTAGAGTCGGGGAGTTCTGCTGGAGAATAATGCTGCTTCTACTTAACTGCTGGTGCAGTTGGCTGACTGACACGTGGGCCCAACAGGCCACATGTCAGTTATGCAACTGTACCTGCAGTTAAGTTACTGAAGCTTCCATTCGGCTCAGCGGGACACAGGTGGGTAGCTTTGGTTAATTAGTTATACCTCCAGTGCACCCCTTTTTAGTTGAAGAATGTATGAAATGTAATGAAATCTGGCATGTTTATATGAAATCCGATCGTGTATGAATGAATTTATTTCGATTAATTCGAATTCCTATATCACTGGCATTGGATGAACATGCAAAACAATATGTACTAGCATTATTCCCAGGGTGATCACCTCGTTTGCAGCAGTTTCACATGTACTCCCTCCGGTCCTTTCTAGTCTACATACAAGTTTTGTCTACAGTCAAAGTATCTCTACTTTGACCAATCTTATACAAAAAAGTATGCACTTTCACAATGTGCGAAGTAAAAAGGAACATAAGGAGTACAAAGAGTTTGAGCAGGTTTTTAGCGTTTCTGTACATTGCAATCAAACACACAGGCCTGGCAATTCATAGAGAACATTCAAAACGATCGATGATTATGCATCTCAGCGACTCACATGTCAGAGGCAATATTTACTTCACAACTAAAGAATAAATAAAAAATCGATCGACGCTGCTGACAGCAAGGGCGCCCCATTCGAAAATATCAAACACATGTCTTGCTAAAATCAATGAGCAAAATTTGACAAGGTTGTCCCATTCCAAAATATCAAATGCCTATGATTGTGGAATGGGCAGGGTTTGCCATCAGTTCGGACATTGACATGGCACCTCGTGCTAAATAAACCAGCTGTTCTTTTTGTGCAGTTCCACCAAAATCAACCAAATTCGTGCGTAGCTTGTATGATTTCGCCCTTATATGTTGCAATGCTTTGAACTTATCGGCACCTCCTTTCTTGTGGTGGAAATGAATGATTTGATGTACTCATGAACATTTTGTGCAGTTCCCATTGAAATCAAGCTGAGCACCCCTGTTTGCAGAAATACAAAAAGGTGATTAGTACAGAGCAAACTATACTATGAATTGACAGTTTCAATAGGCACATACATGGTCCATGTAGAGCACACTTTTAGAAAAATGGAACTCACTAGAAAGAATCCTAGAACAACATTGTACTCGCGCATCATAGCAAAAAATGGAGATTTTGTCAGTCCTTCTAAGCTGAAGTTAGTTTGGTCTTGTGGGGAGTAATGTAACCATCCTTCAACTGCTCCTTCTGATGATAAGATAGACAGGGCTTCTTCATCCTGGCATAATCGGAACTAGTCACTTCACGTACTCCATATTCTTCTTCAGAGGAAGATGATCCTGTTGTGCAAAGACAAGAGGACTACTAAATGCTAGCATCACTGTTTGTTCGAAAAAAAGGAAAGGAAATATTTAAAACAGCACAGATGAAGCATTTCTCAAGGACAATACCACTTTTTCATGACAATATCTAAACAGTAGCACAACACCAATAGAGATGACAAAGCTCAATCATATGGATGAAATCAGTGGGCGAGTACCAACCTTTGTCAGGAGGCTTATTGTGTAGAGCATATAGGTGAAGCACTTCTCCGGAACCATCTGTTGCAATCTACGGTGGTGGCCATGCTTACTATATACTCCTCGATTAGTTATATGTTTCCAACATATTCTTGTGCAGTTCCACTAAAATATATGGTATCTTCAAAGAAGACCCTTGCTTGCACAAGTAGAGATAATTACATATTACATTAAGAGTGGCATCAAATCAGTGGCAAAACAATTGCTCGTTCCAGCCATAGCAATAAATTAAGATGCAAAACTATATCATTACTTGTGTCATCACAATTCCAGTGCTTCATTACAACACCGGGAGTGGATTTTTGTTTTTCTTCCCCTTGTTCTTCCCCTTCATCACTTGGTTCAATAACAAACAAGCTTCGCCTTCAATGTAAGATTTGGCATGTCAATTAGGGAGCACAAGTATAGTACTAAACTTAATTTTCTGATGAAGGTGGCAAAATACAGGCCAACAGTTGTGAAATATCCTTATCTTACCTCAATGGGATATTATGGTGCACATATAGATTGGAAGTATTGTCTCCATTTGTGCAGTTCACTAAAATCAAGCAACATTATCGTACAAGTAGCACAACATATGAATGCACACTACAGAATCATGTGAAAGAAGGCTAGTACTGACCTCTCATGATGCGGAATTCAAACAACTCACAAGAAGAAGATCTAAACCAAATTCGCCTTAACGGATAGGAAGTAGGATCTCCTCTTGTGCAGTTCCACTAAGATCAAGCAATCAAGCAACGTTGTCGGTGTGACATTTTGGTTGAACTGCACAAAAGACTCTTAAAACAAAAGTGTTTTGTGCAGTGCAACAAAAGGTCACAATGGCAACGAGGTGAAGCAGATAACCCTGTTTACACAGAGGTGCAAAGGAAACAATTAGTGGTCAATAACGGTGGATGACATAGAAGCCAACAAAAAGAAGCATCTACCTTATCTAAATGGGAAAGAAAGCAAGACAGTAGCATTTCTCAAACGGTGGCATTGATTAATATTAACATAGAGATTATATTAACAATAAAATTCGTTAAACATGTAATTTGCTTTTAACTGTGGCATTGCATCAATTTTCCAGCGACATTATTAGAGGGTGTTTGTTTACAGGGACATTTTGGTGTAGAGACTAAAAAAACTCCGTGTCGGTCCCATCTAAACCAAAGAGGAGGGACTTTTAGGGACTAAAAGTGGGCATTTGGGACTAAAGAAAGAAGACCCCGAGGGAGTCTTTTTGGGACTTTTTCCAACAGTTGCCCCTGCCACGCATCGCACCTTGTCTCTATTAGTTCATTACTAGGGGCAACATGGTCTTTTAGCATGTCATTTAATAACCTCTAGTCCATGTTTAGTCCCTGGAACCCAGCAGGTAGGGACTAGGGAGTTTTTAACCAAACAGGGCCTTAGATTAACAACAGCTAATGAGTTGCATGGGACAGTGGACGCACCAGCACCATGTGCATCTACCGATGTACTGGTCATGCACAGTCTGTTGCAACAAAGAACAAGCAACCAAGGAGCATATTTGTGTTGGTCCCAGTTTTGTTATCTTTAGACGCCTTTCCCTATGTGAGCGCAGCAAATCTAGTCCTGCTCAAACTCTACAGCATTGTCCCTTCCTTTCCTTTTTGAACTAGTACTTTCGCCCCTTCCTTTCCTCTTTGAACCACGTCCTAGATTTATGCGATACAACTTTCCCCACTACTTTCCCCCATTCCCTTCCTCTTTGAACGATGTCCTAGATTAATGCTATACAACTTTCCCCCTTCATTTCCTCTTTGAACCATGTCCTAGATTCATGCTATATACAACTTTTCCCACTACTTTTCCCCACTCCTTTCCTCTTTGCACCACGTCCTAGATTCATGGTATACATGCAGCTAGAGCAATGCATGTGGAGTAAGTAAATTATACCTTAAGGTTCTTGGGGCGTGGTTCGGTGGGCGACGGGACAGCGGCGAAGAAGAAGGGGTCGGAGGCCCTCCCGCGCCGCCACTGGGTGGAAAGTGAATAGCTACGCCGGTAGTCCCTCGCCGACGGCGACAGCGTTAAGCCTCCTTCCCTTCCCGACGGACGGATTCTACCGGCTCTTTGAGCAGAAGTGAGGGGAGAGAGAGGCCAACGAAGTCTTGTTTAGATCTGGAGAGGGCGAGAGAGTGTGAAGAGAGCAACTACAAGCGCTGAGGCTCTAGCGGGAGAGGGCGAGAGAGTGAGCGAACAGGCTAACCAGCTACACAACCCTCCCGTTATGTTCAACGAGAGGGAAATAACCTTTTATACATTCCTGCATTCATGTGACAAGCATGTCGTGTTTTTTTGTGTGTGTGGGAGTCATTGGGATTTCAATCATAATCGTGTCATGTGGCTTTGGTGGTACGACTATCCACAGTGGTGCAGAAATAATGCAGCCTTAGTCACCTTACCTCTCTCCACGTAGTACGTTGGGTCCCACCAGTCAGAGGGTGAAACAAACAAATTAATAAGAAAAATTAAAAGCGCCAGCGGTGTATCTTACCTCACACATCTCGCTACTGCTCGGGAACACTGTCCAATTGATCCCTCTATTTGCTCACGTACTATTTTAAGTGAATCCTTATTATAACATGCACACAAATTTTGGGCACTTGTATTCAACTTAAGTCAGTGTGCCACCGTATCTCGTGTACTTACTACTCCCTCCGTCTAGGTGTAATAAGTCACATTAGAAGGTGCAACGGGACCAAGGTGCATGCGTGCGTGTGTGTGTGTGTGTGTGTGTGTGTGTGTGTGTGTTTAACACCATGTGTGTGTTAGAGAGAGCGGCAGATCGACCAACTCCTACAGAGAGATGTTGTGTAGTGTACGATTTTAGCCGCGAGAGTCGGTGCATCCTCTCGTTTCCGGGCGTGTCCGATAGGGACATGCGGACAGCTGCCACGCCCGCTCCTGACCAGCCTGGCCCACCCAAAGCCCCTCCATCGCCCGCGCGCGCTTCCCACCCGAAACGGTTAGCACCGCTCCAAATAATCGGTGCCGCATTCATGCCCGGGCAGAGCGGACGCGACCTCTCACTGGCGCAAGAGTGATGGTTGCTTCGTCCGTCCAACTTACTGCTGGGTCTATGTGATTTGACGGCTCATTGGTCTTTATTACTAAGGTGGTAGGACTGCTGGATGTCCCACGCTTTCGGCGAAAGGAGGTATACTACTACTACTACTACTACTACTACTACTACTACTACTACTACTACTACTACTACTACTACTACTACTACTACTACTACTACTACTACTACTACTACTACTACTACTACTACTACTACTACTACTACTACTACTACTACTAGATTACAATTTTCTCCATTCTTACAGCGGAGGCGTGCAATAGCAGTGAAAACACGTAGGCTCAGTGATTACATGGCCCACCTCACACTATCACCGTGCGACACCTAACTCTTTACATAGTACTCCCTCCGTTCCAAAATATTACTAGATGAGTCCCCGTGCATTGGCGCGGAACAGCGGTATATCTCTCTCTGTAAAATTATCGATTTCATAGAACAAAAAAAACTCTATAACCGAATGACAAATGTGGTAGCCAAACTAAATAAACTCCCATCATCATTTAGATCATCCCACATAAGGAAAAAAGATCAGCCAACTCCTACTGCACAATGGGATTATATTTTTCTTTTTGACATGTTAATGGGACTTAAAAGCTCACTTACATGCATGCTACCGGTGCATGCTTGCATGCAGACATGTTGATGTGATTTAAAACCCACTCACATGCATGTGGCACGGTATTTCTGCATGCTTGCATGTGGCTTAGTGCGGAGCCTCTCAACGTCAAGATCAGACGGCTATTATGGAATGATTTACTTCATCTAACGGCTACATCAATTTTGATGACGTGGCTCAAGGAGAGGATAGAGAATTCCTAGTAGTGGGGGCTAGCTATTACTAGTAGATATAAGTCTTTGTAGAGATTCCACTACATACGGAACAAAATGAATGAATCTACACTTAAAATGCATCTATATACATCCGCATGTGGTTCATGGTGAAATCTCTACAAAGACTTATATTTAGGAATGGAGGAAGTACTAGTATAGTACGTTCTGTAATTTATCAGCGAGATAAATTTGTACAATGCTATGAAGCTTCCAGCTTCTGTTACATGTATCTTGCGTCCAAGGTTGCCCGTTGCAACATTTCATCAAATACAAAGGAGACTAACATGCATGCTATTGCATCTCAATGATTGATAGATCATTGCAAATATGTACTCCCTCCGTTCCAAAATAAGTTTCTCAACTTTGTGCAAACTTTAGTACAAAGTTGTACTACTACTAAAGTTGACACTTATTTTGGAACACAGGTAGCTAAAGAAAAAAAGATCCATGCAGTCCCTAGCCCTAGAACCGTGAACCCTGACTAGGCTTCAATTTGCTGGCAACGTTCGAGCTTCCTAATAAATGAAGTTTGCAACCTTTTGACCATCGGATCATTTTGAGCAGTTTCACCAAAATCGAGATGAGCATCCCTGTGGCAAAGAAATTGAACAAGCGTGATCAGAATAAGATTACTGGGACTAGTTGATGAGACATAAACTCATCACAAATACAGTATGTAGAAGCCAGTAGAGGTATGTGCGGGGCAAAGAAGTAGAGAAATATCCACAGGGAGTGATGTGGGCAGCTGGAGTAGTGGTGCAAGCTGACTGTAAAGGGAGTTGTACCTAAGGGACGTAGCTCAACCTTGAGGAGGGCAGCGGGAGGCGGCAACTACCCACGTCGCGGCAGTGAGCAAGGGACGAAGGCAACCTCACCGGCTTTGTGAGAGAGAACGGCGGGGACTCCTGATCGGGACGTGCCGATAGTGGGTTTTCACCGTCGGTGACGGCCACCGCATCTACACTAAGCATCCACCCCTTCCCCAAGCAGACGTGATCCGCCGGGATGTTAGAGATGTGGCCATAGTCGTTTTGTGCGAGAGAGTGTGAAGAGAGCAACCCTAGCAAGCAACCGTGTAGGCTGGCCCGTCCTGACTACGTATATAGTGGAGCGGTTTCCTTTTCTCTCCATATGAACCTATCATATTGCGTATGTGCCACTGAAGAAAAAAACTTTATTTATAAATGACGTGGCACCTACTACTCGTTCTCCTATAACCTTGCGCTTGGCATCTCCAAAATATTGACCTTGCGATTGGCTCTTCGCCTCTTCGGGAAGTTGAGCAATAATGGTAGTGCAGTATATATCGTTCTGGCTATATGAGACCGAATGAATTGCTGCACGTCCACCACGTGGGCGAGGGTCGAGGGGCGAGGGAGAGTGCTACATACGGAGGAAAATGAGTGAATCTACACTCTAAAATATGTCTATATACATCAGTGTTTGGAGTATGTACTAGTAGTTCATTTTGAAATCTACTAAAGGACATATATATTCCAAACAATATGATATAATCTCTATAACCAAGGTAGTAGGGACGAGGAGTAAACGAAGGGAGTAGTAAATTTTTCTCCTCGTCCTGCGAGCCACCGCGCACATGGGCGAGGGAGCGGGCGTAAGGCATAGTAAGCAAGCTTCACCTCATCTCGCGAGCCACCGCGCCCATGGGCGGGGGAGACGGCGTACTAAGCAAGCTTCTCCTCGTTCTGCGAGTTGACGGGACACATCAAAAGTACTCCAGTGTATAGAGCCTTGCCTCTAAGGTAGGCCCCACATGGTTTGACTCTTTTTTTAACATAACACGTCAAGTCACAATTTGTTTGTTCACCCGTGGTAGACGATCCTCCCTCCACCAAGTGGACAACCAGTACACGTGCCAAATTACCACGTGGGCTGCCTTTTTCGTACAGAAATGAGCTCCACCGTGTACCCGCGCGGGTGTGGTTGGGAAAGAGACGGGAGTACGTGCGCCGTGCATGCACCTCTTCTCTTCGTGCACGTCCCCCACCTACGTGGGTGTGTGTGAGAGATACAAACCCCATTTGTGAGTGTTTTTTGTTTTGGGGTGGGGGTGGGGTGGCGGTTGATTTCGTGAATTATTTGTGGGAATATGTGTCGATGACATCTCAAACAAAATTTTGCATGCAATGTGTGTGAAATGGAGGCCTATCCATATCATACATAGAGGGTCGGGCAATCCACGAGAAGAGAGGGAGGGGTCATAGCTATCGATAGAGTCGAAGAGAGGATCAAGTGGGTGGGTGGGAGATCGATGTAGAGAGCCATCGAAATTGTGTGTGTGTACAAGTCAAAGATATAGGGCAACTGGCCTACCGGAACGTTAGAGGGCACACGTCAAGTTTGTGTGTGGCAGGGAGACATGACTAGAGCGCTCGATGTATCGGTGTGTGTGGGGGGGAGGGGGTGGTGGGAGGGGTAGGCAGAGGCCTAACTATAGAGGTAGGACGACTCGTATATGTGTTGAGAAGGAGAGACCCAACTATGTCTTGAGGGAGATCGGTCGACATCCATGCATAACTGAATGACAGGAAATATGATGGGAGAGAGAGAGGAGAGAGAGAGGGAGGGAGAGGGGTAGAGTGCTGGATGGGTGATGGAGTTGCTTCTCGAAGATGGTGGGAGATGCCTACTAGAAAAACTGAGGGTGGAACTGCAATGTTATCAATAAGAGTGGGGATGTGTTTCTGTGTGTGCCTGTGCGTGATAGATCTGTCAGGACACGTCCATGGATGATGAAGGGGAACCATGTGTTTGGTAAGCAAACCTAACTAGATCGGTAGATCAATTGTTGTTTGTCGGAGGAAGGGAGAGACACAACTAATGAGGTAGATCGATTGACGTGTGGGTAAAAACGAGTTATAAGGACCTAGCTAGCTATATGTATAGCGAGAGATCGGTCGTTGTACGTCCATTTGTTAGAGGCAAATAAGGCCTAGCGAGACGGATAGACAGAGAGAATGGAGCTAGGAGGTGGTGTGAGAGGCCCAACTACTAGCTAGATAGGGGGAGGAGTGTGCGGTTGTGAGAGCGATGAAAAGAGGGGCGAGAGTTTACACGTGTGTCTGATCGTATGAGAGACACGAGGCAAGGACACATAAAGGAGGAGATTGAAGGTGTGTTTGTATGTTGTAGGCAGGCATCGCTGGAGAGGTTTATCGATCGGTGTGTGTCGGAAAGGAGTTGTGGAGACTCTGGGAGAACGACCTAAAGAAAAAAAATGAATGTGCCCGGTGGATAGAATGCCGAGGGAGGGGGAGGGCGAGGAGGGCGTGTGCATGCACAAGATAAAGTTAGTGGTAGCTACAAAGGTTAGAGGATTGTGTGGGTGTAAGAGACTAACAAAGATCATAATTTGATATGAAAGCGGATTCATATATTTGAATAGGAGATCATAGTGTGTTAAACATTGCATGCATGAATATAGCGGTGATACACGTGCTGTGCACATGTTATACCATAATGTGATAATGCATGGTGTTTGCAACCCACAGCTAAACGTCGAACAATCTAAACCATACTATACATCAAACAATCTCACATTTTATTTGAATTTGTGATAATGTGTGGCGTTTGCAGCTTACAACTAAATATCGAACAATCTAAACAATAATATATATCAAACATTCTCACATTTTATTTGAATTTGTGGTAATGTGTGGTGTTTGCAACTCACATCTAAATACTTGTTGGCGTAGGGGGGCGGGGCACCATACATAATGTGATAAACACATTATACATATGAGACATGGTTTATATTATGAAGATCTAGCTAGAGCTAGAAATGTAATATGATTTGAAATCAAAATAAAGTGGTTTCAAAAAATCTAGTTCGATTTCATGTAGTACACATAGTTCATATGTAACTCGAGACTAATCATGTGGTGTGCTGTGAAGATAATACACAAACGATGGTTTAACTTGACAATAATGATGATTGTAGATCTTATTAAAGCAGAGAAACGAATTCAAATGCTTTGACTTCACAACATTCATTACTGTAGATCTTATTCAAATAGAGAAACGAATTCAAATTTAGTTCATATTGAAGCGGTAGTATATACGCTTGGAATGCACTAAAACGCTCATTTGAGTAGTAGGTTGCATGCATTATACACGTAGCGAAATATTTTAATTGAACATAACATGAATTCAAAGTTTTGAATGACATTTGTAGGGCACATTGATTTGGTACAGTACATGTTAGGCTTGTCCGGAAATTTCAACCCGCGCCTTGTTAGCCCAAAATATTTAAGATATATCTTTATCTCGTTGTGCTCCGACAACTCCCTCCATCTCAAACCGCGCCTTGCTATTCCGAAATTACAACGCGCGCGAAAACTCCCACCTCCTGTGAAATCCCGACACATGAAATGCCCGTGGTACCCCTCAACCGAAAGAACCGCCTCAAATCGGTGGGGGTACTTTCGTAACTTACCCCACATTTCGGACAAGCGCGTCTCTAAGCCATGGTTCCCCACTGCCATCCCATCCGCCCACCCATTCGTACACCGAGGCCGCGAAAACCTACGACGAAACCCCACACCCTGCTCCGTCCGCCACCCAGCCGGAGCCTCTTCCCCGACGACGTCGTCCACAGCAACACCTCGACGTCCCTCATCCACCATACCGGATGAGGATCCGTCGTCGATCTCATCGTCCCACCGGTTCAGCCACCCCGTCCTCCACCTCCAAGGAGCTGCCCCGACGCTGCCCTCGTCTTTCGCGCCACCTCCATTCCCACACCGCCGTCTTCACCTGCACCACTGGAAGAGCATCATCATCACTATTTCCTCAGATGAAGCTATGGCCTAATCGGCGCCACCAAAGAGGTTGTTCACTAATCGCCGCATTTTCTTCTTGATTCGATCTCACGGTGCTACCGGCGCTCGGTCCCGAGCTGACACGGCATGGCTCGATCCATGGCGGCGTCGCCGGACACTTCCTCCACGGCGTCGCTCCCTCGGCAGCGACGTCCACATCAGTAGGACCTGCTGCTGCTTTAGCTCTTGCTCGCGCTACTGCTCTGCTCTTGCTGCCGGTCCCCTGCCTGGTCTGCCCTTGCTATTGCTCTTGCTCGCGCTGCTACTCTCGCTCTTGCTCTTGCTTGCGATGCTGCTTTGATTTAGCTACACTTCACTCTGATGCCGCCGGGGTGAAGGAAGAACCAGCCGCAGCGGGGAGGGGGGCTCGCCGGAGAGGTACACCACTATCAATCTTAGGGTTCAGGATGGGGGCGGTGGTTGCCGGTGGTGGCGGGGCGTTGGCGGGGCGGTGGCGTGGGGATCGCCGGAGAAAAAGCTCGGCACGGGGGGCCTAGAGGGGTGGCCGGTGCGGCGGCGGACCGGCGGTGGGGAGTGTTTTCGGGGCAGGCGGGGCGTTGCACCACCGGCCGCAGGCGGCGAGGGGCTACTGTTTGGCCGGCTCAGGGGGGTGGAGGTTGAAGATGAACCGTAGGCCCTTGATTTCGTATCCAACGGCTGCAAAATCGACTGACCAGATATGAAAAAGTTAGTTGACCAACGTGTAGCCTCACCTTGCCAGTGTGTTCAGTTTCGACAGCAAAATTCAGTTTCGACAGCAAAATTCAGTTTCGACAGTTAAGTTCAGTTTCGACAGTTAAATTCAGTTTCGACAGTTAAGTTCAGAGATGAGCGGCCGATGTATTTTACATCTAGCACTTTGTGGTTATGTATTTTACATCATGTATTGGAGATGCTATTAGAATTCCACTCAGGTTAACGTTGTTCGTTGTCTCTCTCGTCCTGCTTCAGCCTCGGCGTCATACAACTCACTAGAGCTGCTCCAACGACGAAACCCTCCATCACAGCGGAGCAGTACCTCGGGCTCCATCTCCAGACGCCTAAGATCTTCTTCCCCTCCTTCGACAGCCAAGTCAGCCGGAGCATCCTCACCGGACAACCCAATTACGCTGAGATCGACATGGCTTCGCCAAAGAGGTTGTACACTTGTTGCATCTCTTTTTTACTCTACATGTTATATATATTGTCCACTGAGCACACGGATTTGTTCCTTTAGTGTCTCCTTGAAAGAAAAAAACATATGAATTTTAATTTTCACTTGTCCTCCTTTTCAAATTCCTATTCATGAAGCACAAGACTAAGAGATAGTAGCATAATAGCATTATAACTGTACATTTTCTTGTGGTTTGACTTAATCTCACCATGCTTCTTTGCATCCTGTGATCTTCCAATTGTTGTGAATCAAACACCCAGATTGGCAGAAATCCTGTGTTTTTAAATTCTCTGTTTTGCAAGTGCATTCCTATCCTATTCCTGTCTATTT
Source organism: Triticum monococcum (assembly GCA_034509565.1). Lineage (NCBI taxonomy): Eukaryota > Viridiplantae > Streptophyta > Magnoliopsida > Poales > Poaceae > Triticum > Triticum monococcum. The sequence goes on along the minus strand of CM067843.1, from coordinate 149,830,562 downwards.
CCTATCCCTGCATTGTTGGAATCCTCCAATTGAAACAAGCCCTTATAGAATTACTTCTCTTACAGATAGTTGTCAAAGAAAACCTTGCATGGTTTGTCCCACTCCTGCTGCGTCGTCGTCCACCCCAGCTTAGCTGCTCCAACGACAGAAGGGTCCAGCACAGCAGGGATCCGGCCTCCAGACTGTCTTTCGCCGCCTTAGATCTTCTTCCCCGCTGCTGGCATCCATGAAAACTGCACTACCATCATCAACCGAGCAGATGACCTCGAGGACTATACGGGTCCGCAAGAGAGGTCGCACTCTTTCGTGTCTGCTTACGTTATGCATCACTTAATATTACATGCTACTTTATCGTCCTGTTCACTGATTAGACTCTGAGTCAGCTCCAAACTAATGGTCAAAGTTGAGTTTTTAAATGGTTGTGGGGTACATATCGGGGCCGCTATCAATATTATCTATCTACTATCTGGTTAATCCCCGGTGTCTACTATGAGTTTCATGTTGGGTGGGAAACAAACAATAAAGAAGCCATTATCTGTATTTTTTAACTTGAGCCATTACCTGCCTGCTATTATTGGTTTTGGGTCTATCGACGGGTTGCTACCATCACTCTGGATTTCTGCATGCACTCCTTACATAATCTCACTATGTTTTATTCCTATGCATGACAGTTATTGTAAACAATGGAACTGAACATGTAGAGCAAAAGAGACGAGCCTTGTGTGGCAATAAAATTTCATGCAGACGTCTTTCCATGGTAGGCGCAAAGGCAGCCCCCCTCCACGCATTTCGGATTGTAATCGAGAGGAAGATATCTGTTCCGTGGGGGATTCAGAAGGAGAAGACAACTCCGATTTACCCTCTGAAGTCTTCGCTCTAACTTGGCATGCTGATGTTGGTTATATCATGCATATGGTGTCTTGCATTGCTTACTTTATACATCAAATATGTCATCTCCATAGTTTAGACATCCTTTGTGCGAATGCCATCTGTTTAGTTTATTCATCATTTATGTGAATTATGCAACGCCATCTTGTTTAGCCAGGCATCATATATGTGAATTTTGCAATGCCATCCTGCTTAGCCAGTCATCTTATATGTAAATTATATCAGGCCATCCTTTTTTTTGTTACATATTACATTTGTCAACAATGTTATTACATTCAACTGCTCTTCATGTGCATCAGCCATTTGACACGGTGATGGCAAATTCTGGAGTGAAAACAAGGTCTTCAGAGCAGACTATGCTATCTAACGAAGCGCATATCTCGCTGGTTACGGATAGCTCCTCAAAGGACGATTCAGAGACAGATGACCAGTCCTATCCCCCCTGAGGTGCATGCTCTAACTTCGCAGGGTTATGTTGCTCATATCGTGTGTATGGTGTCTCGCATTGCTATGTCATTTGATTAGTTTAGACATGCTTTGTGTGAATGCCACCTGTTCAGTGTCTAATTACCATATATGTGAATTATGCATTGCCATCTTGTTGCAAGACATTATATATGTGAATTATACAATGCTATCTTGTTGCAAAGGCATTATATATGTGAATTATGCAATGCCATGCTATTTAGCCAATCATCATGTATGTGAATTATATCATGCTATCATTTTTTTGTATTATGTGTTCCATTTGGCGACAATGTTTGTATATTCAACTACTCTTCCTGTGCATTAGCCATTTGAAGCGGTGATGGAAGTATCTGGAGTGAAAACAAGGTATTCAGAGCAGACAATGCTACCTGCTGAAGCAGACATCTTGCTGGTTATAGAGAGCTCCTTAGAGGAGGATTCAGAGACTGATGACTAGTCCTATTTTCCCCCTGAGGTCTATGCTCAAACTTGGCAGGGTTATATTACCCATGTCATGCATCTTGTCTTACATTGCTTAGTTTTTACATCATATATGGATTGCCATCTGCTTACTTGCTTACTATATAAATCATATATTTAAATTATAGCATGCCATCATGTTTACATAGTACATACACATCATCTATCTGAATTATGGTATGGCAACCCATTTAATAAAGACATCATATAGTTATATCATCTCATCATGTTTAGTGTTTACAGTCATCATATTTTGAATTATGGCATTCTATCCGTGAATGTATGTGAATTATGGCATGCCAACCTATTTAATAAACACATTATATAGTTATGTCATGTCATCCAATTTACATAGTCTCATATTTTGAACTATGTCTTTCCATCTTTTTTAGTTAGCCATCATAATGTGAAATTGTGTCATGCTATCCTGTTTAGTTAGCCATCATATATGTGAAATTGTGTCATGCTATCCTGTTTGGTTAGACAACATAAATATGAATTATTTCATGCCCTCTATTATTCCCCACTATCCATTGCACCTGTCTATCATACAATGTCTATACTTTCAATTACTTTTCTTGTTTATCAGCCATTTGAATTGGAGAGCATGATGGCAGTATCTAAGGGAGTAACAACACGGTCTTCAGAAAAGATAGTGCTACCAGTTGATGCAGATAGAACCACGGTTGTACTTGCCCAAGGACCAGATCCACCACACATAACCCAGACTCTCGCAGATTGTACCCCTACCCAGTTGGACAGAGAACCAGCTACACCCCTTCTAAACCCAACCCCGGCAGATAGTAACCCAGTTCCAGTTGACACAGCACCGTCTCCACCATAGAGCACCCAAACACGAGCAGTTAGTAAGGGAACTGCAGTGCCCAAAGCACGAGGATCACCACTCCAAATCCCAACTCAACGCTTAAAGGAGAAGAAGATATGTTCTCAGGTCAGGTTCTGTAGCTATGGTTCATACTCCTTTGCTCTTGCATGACTGTATTTACTCATACCAACTATTTTCAAATTTGAAGGATGGAATTGAAACTACAATGGCGCAACAGGTATGTTTTAAACCTGTTTCTTTAACTGGTTTGCTGTTGTAACCTGCTCTATGTTGATTTCAATTTCAATCGAATAAACAGTTATGTTCTCATGTCATGCACATTACAAGTGTTGTTATTGCTCTATAGTTACCCACACTTATATTCTGTCTATTCTGCTTTGTCTTGAACAAATATTATTTGAACTGTGTCTCTATCTTGATTTGGCAACAAAAACAAGAATGATATAGACCATAATGTGACCATGGTACATAGATATATGTTTGTTTCATGCTGTTATCCTGTCCACTTTACTACTGAACTCATTTACCAAAATGAGTTTCACATACAACATGGTAAACATGTGATGTGTCTGCTTGTTTCTCTTTTAGAATGCAGACAAAATATTGGAGAACAGTACCATGTTATCCAATGGTAAAGGAAGCAATGCAGATAAGGTTCAAGATAGTGAGACATCCCTGTTGGTTGCCAAGAAAGCTGATAAAAACTATCTTGACGACAGTGAGGGAACCCAAAAGTCCTGTCTTGATGTAGTGTTCGAGTTACTGGCCACTACTGCTGGCACAAGCTCTTCGAACTCGCTGCCTGAATCAGTTCGTCTTCTTGAGTCTCAACTTCAAGTTGAAAGACATCGATCAGATGTGCTGCGACAGGAAGCTGAAGGACTGAGGAAGTCCCTGCAGAATTCAGATGCATATTTTCTGGTGCAACAACAAGCGTTGGAGGATTTAAGCGCCAAACAAGAGAAAGTTAATAAGCTGGCTAAGCATCTTGCCAGCATTATGGGTACCCAGGATATTGTTTCTTGAGATCTTCTGAAGTGGTTTTAGTTCTAGATTTGTTTTGCTGCAGTGTTTATTTGCGCTGGTCGCCAACTTTGATAACCAGTGTATATGATATGCTGCTTTGTTCCCTATATTTGCACTGGTGGCGAACTTTGATGCCCAGTGGATGTAATATGTGTAATAGCCATGATAGCCTAGCGTTAGTTGCTTCCTTATTTATTTTGTTGTTGTCTTGTTTATTTGTTTGCTTATAGTCATTGCAGTTCTTTTTCCGCGGTTAGCTAGTGGCTGCAATAACCTATTTTTTAAAACTAGGCCACAATAACCATGGGCTAATATTTACTGTAGTGACACTGGGCCTCCTATTGGCCGTAGAAACAGTGGGCCTTCTACGGCCCGTAGAAACAATGGGCCTTCTATAGGCCATAGAAACAATGGGCCTTCTGCGGGCCGTATTATCAATGGGACTTATACGGGCCGTATAATCGATTGGCCAAACATGGGCCAAACAGACCGCATTATGGCCGTAAACGGGCTAGAGTTGGAATCGTCTGTTCATGGGCCGACCATAATGGGCCATCATTAATAGGCCATATTTGATGACGCTATGAAATCGTCCCAACATATTAACGGACCACAAACGGGCCGACTGTAACCACGGGCTGAATTTGGCCCACAAGCAGAAAATGACAGTAACGGGCCGTAAGTAAACGAATGCTGGAAATAGGCCCAAGAATAAATGGGCCCTGAGAAGGCCGAAAGATAACATGGGCTGGAAACGACCCAACGGAATAACGGGCCATTAATGGGTATAAAGTGATACACTGTTCATTACGGGCCAGTTTCACCACGGGCCGTTAATGGGTGTAAAGTGATACACTGTTCATTACGGGCTAGTTTCACCACGGGCCGTTAGTAGGCCAAGAGTTACATAGGGCCTCATATGGGCCGAAAGACGTCATGGGCCATACATGGGCCAGAAGTGAAAACGGCTTAGAATCATATTGGATGGCCCAGATGACGCTACTGGGCCTAATTCGGATAGGGCGTAACGGGCCTTGGGTTAGCGGGCTGTAAATGGGCTATATTCGAACAGACCGTTAACAGGCTTTCCATGGGCCGGCCCGCCAGCTTTTGACCAAGTCAAACGGGCAGGCCTTTTCACAGGAATGGGCCTCTATTGGGCTGTGCCACGTGTCGACGTATCATAGGCGCCTTCCGTCCAATGAGTGGTTGACATCTGTCCCAACGATGAGCCGACACATGTTTCCTCCAGCCAATGATGATTTTACACGTGGAAAATCCCCATTGGTCGGGGCTGTTAACGGGTTATCGGATCCAAAACCCGACCCGATAGCTTAACGGCCTTCCGTTACGGTGTATGCCACGTGTCGGTCACCCTTGACGAAAGCACTTCTGTGACACGCGATTTATCGTCATGGAAGTGGACACTTCCGTGATGATAATTTTGGTAATGTCATGGAACACTTCTACGACAGCACATGTATGACTATCTTGATTATGTCATAAATTTGTCATGGATGTACATGCATGAAAAAAGCGACCTATTGTGACAAACACGTATCATCACGGAAGTGTATTTTTTTGTAGTGAATAAAAGGGCAATAGGTTCTACCTCATCAACTACTTCCCAATACCCACATGTTAATCACAACCTAATCATGTAGTGTTTGAGGGTTGTAACTAATGCATAAAACTGGGTAATAAAGGAGTATGATCAATGTGTTACTTGCCTTGCTGATGATCCGCAAAACCTAGAGACTCGTAGTAGCATGCTGCGCACTCCATGAATTCTATCACAAACAAACAATAACATAATTAAGAATACAAGCATAGATGCAAGGGTAAAACTCAAATAAGAAGATCAAATCTGAAAGTTCAACTGAAGCGATTCGACTTGCAAAAAGAACCAATCGAATCAGAGCTACGGAACTGAAACTACGGTCAAAAGAACTTCGAAAATTAATCTGCTTGAAACCAAATTTTAAATTGTCAAAACCTTGTTCAAGTTGATTAAACAGAAAGAGGGGCTCAAGACAAAGATTTTGGCATTGGTTTCACTGGATTTGGACAACCGGTTTAGAAACGGCGAGGGTTTGAAGATCAGGGGCTAATCTATGATAAAAATAATCGCGGATAGGTCCCTGGCCGAAAATAAACAGAAATAGAAAAATCTATCAGACGAACGTCTGCTAACAGAGACGAACGGGCGAATTCGTTCGCTAAAATGATCGAACGAACGAATGTTCGCAAACGAACTAAACCAAGAGAACCGAACCGATCTATAAAAAAACCATATCTAGGGTTAAAAAAACCGACCGGTTTTTACCTGAACCAAAAAAAACAACGACGGCGGCTCGGATTCGACGGCGGCGGCGCGAGTTCGGCGAGGCGGGCGACGGCGCGGGGCGAGCGGCGGCTGCACGGTGCAGCGGGGCAGCGGGCGGCATGGCGCGGGGTGCCAGCGGCCACAGGCGTGGCGGGGCAGCGACTGCGGCTGCGCGAGGCGGCGGCGGTTGTTGCGCGGCGGTGGGGTTCGGGACGTTGAGAGGAGGGGGCGGTGGCTGCATATAAAGGGGGAGGGGTCCGACTTGGGGGAGGAGGCAAGCCGCGATGGCGGGGGCATCCCGGACTCCGGCCGGAGTCCGGCTCGGGCACGCGGGCGAGCGGGGAAGGCGGTGGCGCGCGATGGGCTGGCTGGGCTTCGGCCCATTTTGGTCTGGGAGTTTTTTAAATAGATTCTGCCTACGAAAAATCCTAAATAAATATAAAAAAATTCTATAAATACCAAAAACAATTTCCACCGTCTAAATAAAATATTTAGAACTTAGTGAACATTTTCTTGGCCTAAAAATGAATTTTGAAAAATGCATATTTTTTTCTAATTCAAATAAAATAGCAATAAAATCCAAATAAAATTATTTATTTGATTTTAACATTTTTCCTCCAATATTCCTTTTATTTTGGAGTAGTCATATTATCTCCTCTCTTATATTTTGATATTGAAATATTTTCGGAGAGAAAATAATTAAAATCAAATGATCCTCTTTTCAATATTTGAGAAAATTCAAGTATGAAAATAAATGAAATCCCCAACTCTCTCCGTAGGTCCTTGAGTTGCTTAGAATTTCTAGGATCGAAAAGCAAAATGCAAACAAAATATGATATGCATATGATGACCTATGTGTAACATTCCGAATTGAAAATTTGGGATGTTACACATTTCCAATCAACAATATGTCATCCTCATATAATATTCGAAATGCTACAGAGCTCCCACTCACTTTCTTGTAAATACAGGCTTCTCCAGAAGTCTGTGTAAAATGCAAACAAAATATGATATGCATATGATGACCTATGTATAACATTCCAAATTGAAAATTTGGGATGTTACAAACCTACCCCCCTTAAGGTGAATCTCACCCTCGAGATTCGGGTTTGCTAGAAAATAGGTGTGGGTGGTCTTTCCGTAGGTCTTCCTCTCGTTCCCAAGTGGCTTCATCCTCAGTATGGTGGCTCCACTGAACTTTGTAAAATTTGATAACCTTGCTGCGGGTGACTCGACTGGCAAACTCGAGGATCTTGACTGGTTTCTCCTCATAGGTCAGATCACTATCCAACTGAATTGCTTCCAGGGGCACTGTATCTCTCAGAGGGATATCACCCATCTCAGCATGGCACTTCTTCAACTGGGAAATGTGAAACACGTCATGAACTCCTGACAGTCCTTCGGGTAACTCCAACTTGTAGGCCACTTCTCCCATCCGTTCCAAAACTCGGTATGGTCCTACAAATATCGGGGCTAACTTTCCCTTAACTCCAAAATGTTTAACTCCTTTTAGAGGTGACACTCGAAGATATGCTCTGTCTCCGATTTCGTAGACTACCTCCTTGCATTTTGAATCTGCATAACTCTTCTGTCTGGACTGAGCTACCTTCAGTCTATCTCGAATCAACTTAACCTTCTCTTTGGACTCTTTGATCAAATCTGGTCCAAACAACTGACGATCTCCAACTTCATCCCACATCAACGGTGTCCTGCACCTTCTTCCATACAAGGCTTCGAAAGGTGCCATCTTTAGACTGGCCTGGTAGCTGTTGTTGTATGAGAACTCCACGTAAGGCAAATTGTCATCCCAACTAGATCCATAATCTAGCGCACAAGCTCTCAACATGTCCTGCAGAATCTGATTGACTCTCTCGGTCTGTCCATCTGTCTGCGGATGAAAGGCAATACTAAACTCTAGCCTGGTTCCCAAAGTCTGGTGCAACTGATGCCAAAACTTTGAAGTGCACCGGGTCCCTCTATCTGATACGATGGTCCTTGGAACTTCATGCAGACATACGACCCTGGTCATATATATCTTGGCCAACTTCGCACTTGTATAGGTGGTTTTCACTGGGATAATGTGAGCCACTTTGGTCAAACGATCCACTACTACCCAGATAGAATCTTATCCCGATCGGGTCCTGGGTAATCCGGTGATAAAATCCATGCCAAGCTTATCCCACTTCCATTCGGGTATCGGCATAGGATGCAGTAATCCTGCTGGCTTCTGATGTTCTGCCTTCACTCTCTGACATACATCACATACGGCTACATACTCGGCAATATCCTTGTTCATTCCTGTCCACCATAGATGCTCCTTCAAATCCAAATACATCTTGGTGTTTCTGGGGTGTATTGAGTATGGCGAATCATGAGCTTCCTGAAGTATCAACTTCCTGATCTCTGCATTATTGGGTACATAAACACGGTCCTCAAACCACAAGGTGTCGTGCTCATCCTCACGAAAACCTTTGGCTTTTCCTTTGCTCATCCTCTCCATTATCTCGACAATTTCCTTGTCATCCTTCTGAGTTTCTTGAATCTTTCCCAATAATGTTGACTGAACTTCCAATGCTGCAAAAAAACCTCTAGGGACTATCTCCAAACGAGGCTCCCTGAGATCTTCGGCCAACTCCTTTGGTAAACCTCCGCTTGTGAGGGTATTGGCATAACTCTTCCGGCTCAAAGTGTCTGCTACGACATTGGCCTTGCCTGGATGATAGTGCAATTTCATATCATAATCTTTTATAAGCTCCAACGATCTCCTTTGCCTAAGATTCAGCTCCTTCTGTGTGAAAATGTACTTCCAACTCTTATGATCCGTGTACACATCACAACGATTTCCAATAAGAAAATGTCTCCAGGTCTTGAGTGCATGGACTACAGCTGCTAACTCCAAATCATGCGTAGCATAATTCAACTCATGCGGTCTAAGTTGATGTGAGGCATATGAAACAACTCTTCTGTCCTGCATAAGTACACCTCCAAGTCCTAAGCGGGAAGCGTCGCAATACACTTGGAAATCCTTGCGTATATCCGGCAGAATCAACATTGGGGCTGTAACCAAATGTTTCTTCAACTCCTAAAAACTTGCCTCACATTCATCTATCCATTTGAACTTAGTGTCCTTCTTCAACAACTCCGTCATAGGCTTCGCAATCTTGGAAAAATTCTCAATGAATCTCCGGTAGTATCCCACGAGTCCAAGAAAACTGCGGATCTCTCCTACTGAGGTGGGTGCTAGCCAATCAGTGACAGACAAAACCTTGGTAGGTTCTACTGCTATACCTTCTCCTGATATAACATGTCCAAGAAATCCAACTTCAAAAATTAATCTGCTTGAAACAAAATTTTAATCTGCTTGAAACCAAACTACGGTCAAAAGAACTTCGAAAATTAATCTGCTTGAAACCAAATTTTAAATTGTCAAAACCTTGTTCAAGTTAATTAAACAGAAAGTGGGGCTCGAGATGAAGATTTCGGCGTTGGTTTCGCTGGATTTGGACAACCGGTTTAGAAATGGCGAGGGTTTGAAGATCAGGGGCTAATCTGCGATAAAAATAATCACGGATAGGTCCCTGGTCGAAAATAAACAGAAACAGAAAAATCTATCGGACGAACGTCCCCTAACAGAGACGAACGGGCGAATTCGTTCGCTAAAATGATCGAACGAACGAACGTTCGCAAACGAACTAAACTGAGAAAACCGAACCGATCTATAAAAAAACCAAATCTAGGGTTTTATAAAAACCGACCGGTTTTTACCTAAACCAAAAAAAAACAACAGCGTCGGCTTGGATTCAACAAGTCCGGCGAGGCGGCGGCTCGGCGAGGCGGGCGACGGCGCGGGGCGAGCGGCGGCTTCGCGGCAGCGGGCGGCGCGGCGGCTGTGGCGGCGCGAGGCGATGGTGGTTGCGGTGCGGCGGTGGGGTTCGGGACGAGGAGAAGAGGGGTCGGCGGCGGTGGCTGCATATAAAGGAGGAGGGGGTCCGACTTGGGGGAGGAGGAAAGCCGCGGCGGCGGGGGCGGCCCGGGCACGCGGGCGAGCAGGCAACGCGGTGGCGCGCGACGGGCCGGCTAGGCTTCGGCCCAGTTCGGTCCAGGAGTTTTTTTTAATAGATTCCGCCGAAGAAAAATCCTAAAAAAATATAAAAAAATCTATAAATGCCAAACACAAATTTCATCGTCTAAATAAAATATTTAGAACTTAGCGAACATTTTCTTGGGCTAAAAATGCAATTTTGAAAATGCATTTTTTTCTTCTAATTCAAATAAAATAGCAATAAAATCCAAATAAAATTTTTTATTTGATTTTAACATTTTCCTCCAATATTCCTTTTATTTTGGAGAAGTCATATTATCTCCTCTCTTATATTTTGATATTGAAATATTTTTGGAGAGAAAATAATTAAAATCAAATGATCCTCTTTTCAATATTTGAGAAAATTCAAGTATGAAAATAAATGAAATCCCCAACTCTCTCCGTAGGTCTTTGAGTTGCTTAGAATTTCTAGGATCCAAAACCAAAATGCAAACAAAATATGATATGCATATGATGACCTATGTAAAAAATCCAAATTGAAAATTTGGGATGTTACACACTTCCAATCAACAATATGTCATCCACATATAATATTTGAAATGCTACAGAGCTCTCACTCACTTTCTTGTAAATACAGACTTCTCCAAAAGTCTGTATAAAACCATATGGTTTGATCACACTATCAAAGCGTATATTCCAACTCCGAGAGGCTTGCACCAGTCCATAAATGGATTGCTGGAGCTTGCACACTTTCTTATCATCTTTAGGATCGATAAAACCTTCTGGGTGCATCTTATACAACTCTTCTTTAAGAAATCCATTAAGGAATGCAATTTTGACATCCATTTGCCAAATTTCATAATCATAAAATGCGGCAATTGCTAACATGATTCAGACAGACTTAAGCATCGCTACGGCCGAGAAGGTCTCATCATAGTCAACTCCTTGAACTTGTCGAAAACCTTTTTGTAGCGACCCGACCCGAATGGATCAAGTCTACTGTGCTTCGGTGTCATCCCTGGATCAGTAATGCTGACACCACACAGTACTTCGAAGGATTTATAGCAGAGTGGCAATCACACACTTATTACATCGATGTCTCAAAAGAGAACTTATTACAATAAGTATGGCTTAAGGCCATCTAATATCGATAACAGCAGAAGACTTGGAAGGTAAATGGGTCCATCAACTCCAACGGCATCACTGAGTATAGAACCATGACCTAACAGCACTTTAATCGTCGTCTGAAAAGTCTGCAACATTAACGTCGCAGCCCGAAAACGGGTCAGCACATGGGATATGCTGGCAAAGTAACACATAGAGAGTAATGACATGAAACAGCTATACTATATGCATATTTGGCTGGTGGAAAGCTCTATGGTTACTATTTTGCGTAAAGCCAGTTTTTCCCTACTGCAAAGGAATAAATTTATTTAACTATCATGGTAGTTGAACATCGAGAATGGTTGACAGCATTCCGATCCCAATTAAGTGAACAATTAAAACCCAACAATATTAATTAGAAGTAACATGATGAGATTCACACGATATTCAAGTACTAAATACTCAAGATGTCCATAACCGGGGACACGGCTAATCATGATTAGTTTATTACACTCTGCAGAGGTTTGCGCACTTTTCCCCACAAGACTCGATCGCCTCCGTTGGATTTCTCGCACTACTGGTGTTTGAGAAACGGATGACCGAGACACAGTCTTTCAGAAGCGCTAGCACCTTACGATGGATAGACCGGTACACCTACTTTCCCCTACATCTGCTAGTCTACCCTGTAAGAGTTCGCACGACTTAGTCAACTATGCTAGAGCCCATATTGGCTTGTGGCTGCACACGTAAGTATTTAGCATGAAAGATCTTATGATCCCTTTGAGCCTGGGTGGCAGTCCAAAAGAAAATAGGCAAGTCCTGATAGACATCAGGTGCCTCAATTCACCCAGATGTGTGTTTGAGTTTCCACCTTAGATAAACCCTTAAAATTATCAATCTCACATCTGTCATGGATATCACTCACCCAATCCATGTCTACTAGCATAGTATGGCATAATAAGCAAACGTAGAAGTAACTCCCAAAGGTTTCATAATAAACAGGTAATAGGTACTACCTCATCTACTTCCCATCCCACAATTTAATTAGATCCTAATCATCCAATGTGTGAGGATGGATCTAATGCAATAAAGCTGGGTTGTAGAAAAGGTATGATCAAAGTGCTACTTGCTTGCTGATGATCCGCGAGTCCTAGAGATTCGAAGTAACAGGCGGCGCAATCCGGGTAATCTATCGCAGACAAACAACAAGCATACAATAAGTACTCATCTAATGCACAGGTAAAACTCGAACAAGAGATCGAACCAGATAGTTCAACTTAAGAACTCCAGTTGCAAAGAAAGAACGAACCGAACAAAACAACGGAAAACAAACGGCGGAAGAAAACAACTCGGTTCTAGCAAGTTGAAACTAGGTCAAGTTTTACAGTAGCAAAAACTTAGTTAAAGTTGATTAGTCGGAACGGCGGTTTCGAAACTAAACTCCAGGCGCTTGAATCACCTGATTCCGATAAACGAGCGGGAAGATAGACTAGAACGAAGATCGGATCTGAGATCGCGATCGCAGAATAAATCCGACGAAAAGAAAAAGAAGAATGGTTAAACAAACGAACGGTCGTTAACCGGGGAATAATCCGGTGATCACGTTCGCTAGGACAAACGGTCCGGCGAACGGTCTCTAGGCAACTAAACCTGAAAAGAAAACGAAACCGATCTAGGGTTTCGAAAAGAAAACCGAAACAAGGAATCGAAAAGAAAACCGGAATGGTTAAGAAAAGAACCAGGACGATTTATAAGAAAAACTGAACTGAGGGGAGAAAAAGAAAGAGGCGCGGCGCGGGGCTACCTCCGGTGAGGTTCCGGAGAGGGGCTCCGGCGGGCGGTGGGGTTGGGCGGCAGCGGCGGGGGCGGCGGCGGCGAGGGCAAAGAGCGGCGGCGGCGTGGCGCTAAGGGCGGCGCGGGCGGCGGCTTAGGGCGCGGGGTGGGGCGCGGTTTGGTGTGGGGTTTAGGGGGGTGTTGGTATTTATATAGGTGAGGGGAGAGGAGACTTGGGGGAGGGGGCAAGAAAAAAAAAGAGGGGGGGGGAGGACTAGAGTCCTACTAGGACTCGGGTGGGGCGGCGGCGGCCACGCGCTGGCGCGCGCGCGGGCGAGGGGAGAGGCCGGCCTGGCCTGCGGCTGGGCCTTGGCCCAGGCGCTGCGGGATTTTTTTTAAATCGTTACGCGCGTAGAAAAACAAAGAAAAGAACAACTAAACGAACTCCAAAATTCCCAAAGTAAATTTTCCCCGACTCCTAAAAATGAGTCGAACAAAATGAACTTTTCTCGGGACCTAGAATGCAAATTTTGAAAACACGCATTTTTCCCTATCCAAATAAAATGCAATAAACTCCGACAAATCCAATGATCCTCCTTTCAAAATTTGAGAAAGCTCAAATATGAAAATAACGAAATCTCCAACTCTCTCCGAAGGTCCTTGAGTTGCGTGAAATTTCTAGGATCGACCAAAATGCAAGAAAATATGATATGCATGATGATCTAGTGTATAACATTCCAAATTGAAAATTTGGGATGTTACAAACCTACCCCCCTTAAGATGAATCTCGCCCTTGAGATTCGGGTTGGCTAGAAAATAGGTGAGGGTGGTCCTTGAGCAAATCCTCTTCTCGCTCCCAGGTGGCTTCATCCTCTGAGTGGTGGTTCCACTGAAGTTTGCAAAACTTGATAACCTTGCTGCGAGTAACTCTGCTGGCATAATCGAGAATCTTGACTGGTTTCTCTTCATACGTTAAGTCGTCCTTCAACTGAATCACTTCAAGCGGCACTGTATCTCTTAACGGTACCTCCGCCATCTCGGCGTGACATTTCTTCAGCTGAGAAACATGGAATACATCATGAACTCCTGACAGTCCCTCTGGTAATTCCAACTTATAAGCGACTTCTCCCATACGTTGCAAGATCTTATATGGTCCAACGAAACGTGGTGCTAATTTTCCCTTAACTCCAAAGCGCTTAACTCCTCGAAGTGGGGATACTCGGGGATAAACCCTGTCTCCGGTTTCGTAAACTGTCTCCTTGCGTTTAGAATCTGCGTAGCTCTTCTGCCTGGACTGGGCTACCTTGAGCCTATCGCGAATCAACTTAACTTTCCGCTCAGACTCCTTAATCAAATCTGGTCCAAAGAACTGACGGTCTCCAACCTCGTTCCATGACAACGGTGTCCTGCACCTCCTTCCGTACAAAGCTTCGAAAGGTGCCATCTTCAGACTGGTTTGGTAACTGTTGTTATAAGAAAACTCCGCATACGACAAGTTATCGTCCCAACTAGATCCATAATCTAGTGCACAAGCTCTCAGCATATCTTCCAAAATCTGATTGACTCTCTCGGTTTGTCCATCTGTCTGGGATGAAAAGCGGTGCTGAACTCTAGCCTGGTTCCCAAAGTTTCATGCAACTGATTCCAAAAATTTGAGGTAAATTGGGTTCCTCTGTCTGATACAATACTCCTTGGAACTCCATGCAAACAAATGATCCTAGTCATGTATATCTTTGCCAACTTAGCACTGGTGTAAGTGGTCTTAACTGGGATGAAATGTGCTACCTTCGTCAAACGATCAACTACTACCCATATCGAGTCATATCCTGCTTTCATCCTGGGTAGTCCTGTGATAAAATCCATGCCTATGTTATCCCACTTCCATTCGGGTATCGGCAATGGTTGCAACAATCCGGCTGGCTTCTGATGCTCTGCCTTTACTCTATGACATACGTCACAAACTGCTACATATGCTGCAATATCCTTCTTCATTCTGTCCACCAGAATGTCTCCTTCAAATCCAAATACATCTTGGTATTTCCTGGGTGAATCGAATAGGGTGAATCATGTGCCTCTTGTAGAATCAACTTCCTGATCTCTGGGTCATTTGGCACATAAACACGGTCCTCAAACCATAGGGTATCGTGCTCATCCTCACGAAATCCCTTTGCTTTTCCTTTGCTTAGTTTCTCCTTTATAGCAGCAATCTCCTTGTCAGATTTCCGAGCCTCTCTGATTTTATCCATCAATGTTGACTAAATCTCCAATGCTGCTACATAGCCTTTCGGAACTATTTCTAAACATAGTTCACGAAGGTTTTCTGATAACTCCTTGGGTATTTCCTCCGTTATTAATGTATTGACATGGCTCTTACGGCTCAATGCGTCAGCTACTACATTAGCTTTTCCGGGATGGTAATGCAATCTCATATCATAATCCTTGATGAGCTCCAACCATCTCCTTTGTTTGAGATTCAACTCCTTCTGCGTGAAAATGTACTTCAAACTCTTGTGATCCGTGTACACCTCGCAATGATTCCCAATGAGGAAATGTCTCCATGTCTTTAATGCATGCACTATGGCTGTTAACTCCAAATCATGGGTGGCGTAATTCAACTCATGAGGTTTCAGTTGTCGTGAAGCATACGAAACAACTCTCCCTTCCTGCATAAGCACTGCTCCAAGTCCTCGACGTGAAGCGTCGCAATACACCTCATAATCCTTGGTTTGGTCTGGCAAAATCAACACTGGTGAGGTAACCAAACGTTTCTTCAACTCCTGGAAACTAGCCTCACACTCCTCAGTCCATTCGAACTTAGTATCCTTCTTCAACAACTCTGTCATAGGCTTTGCAATCTTTGAAAAGTTCTCAACCTTTGCGGGGTCAACTGCTATCCCTTCTCTGGATCTCTCCATCTTAAGAACTCCGGTTGCAAAGAAAGAACGAACCGAACAAAACAACGGAAAACAAACGGCGGAAGAAAACAACTCGGTTCTAGCAAGTTGAAACTAGGTCAAGTTTTACAGTAGCAAAAACTTAGTTAAAGTTGATTAGTCGGAACAGCAGTTTCGAAACGAAACTCCAGGTGCTTGAATCACCTGATTCCGATAAACGAGCGGGAAGATAGACTAGAACGAAGATCAGATTTGAGATCGCGATCGCGGAATAAATCCGACGAAAAAAAAGAAGAACGGTTAAACGAACGGACGTTCGTTAACCGGGGAATAATCCGGTGATCACGTTCGTTAAGACGAATGGTCCGGCGAGCGGTCTCTAGGCAACTAAACCTGAAAAGAAAACGAAACCGATCTAGGGTTTCGAAAAGAAAACCGAAACAAGGAATCGAAAAGAAAACCAGAACAGTTAAGAAAAGAACCGGGACGGTTTATAAGAAAAACCGAACCGAGGGGAGAAAAAGAAAGAGGCACGGCGCGGGGCTACCTTCGGCGAGGTTCTGGCGAGGGGCTCCGGCGGGCGGCGGGGTTGGGCGGCGGCGGTGGCGCTATGGGGCGGCGGCGGCGCGGGCAAAGGGCGGCGGCGGCGCGGCGCTAAGGGCGGCGCGGGCGGCGGCTTAGGGCGCGGGGTGGGGCGCGGTTTGGTGTGGGGTTTAGGGGGGGGTGTTGGTATTTATATAGGTGAGGGAGAGGAGACTTGGGGGAGGGTGCAAGAAAAAAAAGAGGGGGGGAGGACTAGAGTCCTACTAGGACTCGGGTGGGGCGGCGGCGGCGGCCACGCGCTGGCGCGCGCGCAGGCGAGGGGAGAGGCCGGCCTGGCCTACGGCTGGGCCTTGGCCCAGGCGCTGCGGGAATTTTTTTAAACCGTTACGCGTGCAGAAAAACAAAGAAAAGAACAACTAAACGAACTCCAAAATTCCCAAAGTAAATTTTCCCCGACTCCTAAAAATGAGTCGAACAAAATGAACTTTTCTCGGGTCCTAGAATGCAAATTTTGAAAACACGCATTTTCCCTATCCAAATAAAATGCAATAAACTCCGACAAATCCAATGGTCCTCTTTTCAAAATTTGAGAAAGCTCAAATATGAAAATAACGAAATCTCCAACTCTCTCCGAAGGTCCTTGAGTTGCGTGAAATTTCTAGGATCGACCAAAATGCAAGAAAATATGATATGCATGATGATCTAGTGTATAACATTCCAAAATGAAAATTTGGGATGTTACACTTTTGCAACAAGTCGAGCTTTGTAGAAAGTAACATAACAATCAGCGTCAGTCTTCTTCTTGAAGATCCATTTATTCTCTATGGCTTGCCAATCATCGGGCAAGTCAAACAAAGTCCATACTTTGTTCTCTTACATGGATCCCGTCTCACATTTTGTGGCCTCAAGCCATTTCGCAGAATCTGGGCTCATCATTGCTTCCTAATAGTTCGCAGGTTCGTCATGGTCTAGTAACATGACTTGGTGCGAAACATACTCTGGTTGACCTACGAGGTTCGGTAGTAACTTGATCTGAAGTTTCATGATCATTATCATTAGCTTCCTCACTAACTGGTGTAGGCATCACTTGAACTGATTTCTGTGATGAACCACTTTCCAATTCGAGAGAAGGTACAACTACCTCATCAATTTCTACTTTCCTCCCACTCACTTCTTTCGAGAGAAACTCCTTCTCTAGAAAGGATCCATTCTAAGCAACAAATATCTTGCCCTCGGATCTGTGATAGAAGGTGTACCCAATAGTTTCTTTAGGGTATCCTATGAAGATGCACTTCTCTGATTTGGGTTCGAGCTTATCAGGTTGAAGCTTTTTCACATAAGCATTGCAACCCCAAACATTAAGAAACGACATCTTTGGTGTCTTGCCTAACCATAGTTCATACGAAGTCGTCTCAACGGATTTAGATGGGGCCCTATATAACTTGAATGCAGCTGTCTCTAATGCATAACCCCAAAATGATAGTGGTAAATTGGTAAGAGACATCATAGCTCCCACCATATCTAATAAAGTACGGTTACGACGTTCAGACACACCATTACGCTGTGGTGTTGCAGGTGGCATGAGTTGCGAAACTATTCCACATTGTTTTAAATGAAGACCAAACTCGTAACTCAAATATTCGCCTCCGGGGTAGAAACTATATTTTCTTGTTATGATGATTTTCCACTTCACTCTGAAATTCTTTGAACTTTTCAAATGTCTCAGACTTATGTTTCATTAAGTAGATATACCCATATCTGCTCAAATCATCTATGAATGTCAGAAAATAATGATACCCACCATGAGCCTCAACACTCATCGGACTGCATACATCAGTATGTATTATTTCCAATAAGTCAGTGGCTCGCTCCATTGTTCCGGAGAACGGAGTCTTAGTCATCTTGCCCATGAGGCATGGTTCGCAAGCATCAAGTGATTCCAAAAGCCCATTAACATGGAATTTTTTCATGTGCTTTACACCAATATGACCTAAACGACAATGTCACAAATAAGTTGCACTATCATTATTAACTTTGCATCTTTTGGCATCAATATTATGAATATGTGTATCACCACGATCGAGATTCAACAAAAATAGACCACTCCTCAAGGGTGCACGACCATAAAAGATATTACTCATATAAATAGAACAACCATTATTCTCTAATTTAAATGAATAACCGTTTCACATTAAACAAGATCCAGATATAATGTTCATGCTCAATGTTGGCACCAAATAACAATTACTCAGGTCTAAAACAAATCCCGAAGGTAGATGTAGAGGTAGCGTGCTGACGGCGATCACATCGACATTGGAACCATTTCCGACGCGCATCGTCACCTCGTCCTTAACCAATCTTCATTTAATCCGTAGCCCCTGTTTCGAGTTACAAATATGAGCATCAGAACCAGTATCAAATACCCAGGCGCTACTATGAGCGTTAGTAAGGTACACATCAATAACATGTATATCAAATATACATTTCACTTTGCCATCCTTCTTATCCGCCAAATACTTGGGGCAGTTTCGCTTCCAGTGACCAGTCCCGTTGCAGTAGAAGCACTCAATTTCAGGCTCAGGTCCGGACTTGGGCTTCTTCACGGGAGCAGCAACTTGCTTGCTATTCTTCTTGAAGTTCGCCTTCTTTCCTTTGCCCTTTTTCTTGAAACTAGTGGTCTTGTTAGCCATCAACACTTGATGCTCCTTCTTGATTTCTATCTCTGCAGCCTTATGCATTGCGAAGAGCTCGGGAATCGTTTTGTTCATCCCTTGCATATTATAGTTCATCACAAAGCCTTTATATCTTGGTGACAGTGATTGAAGAACTCTGTCAATGACACTATCATCCGGAAGATTAACTCCCAGCTAAGTCAAGTGGTTATGGTACCCAGACATTCTGAGTATGTGTTCACTGACAAAACTGTTCTCCTCCATCTTGCAGCTATAGAACTTGTTGGAGACTTCATATCTCTAAACTCGGGCATTTGCTTGAAGTATTAACTTCAACTCCCGGAACATCTCGTATGCTCCATGACGTTCAAAACATCGTTGAAGTCCCGATTCTAAGCCGTAAAGCATGTCACACTGAACTATCGAGTAGTCATCAGATTTAGCTTGCCAGGCGTTCATAACGTCCGGAGTTGCTCCTGTAGCAGGCCTTGCACCTAGCGGCGCATCAAGGACGTAATTCTTTTGTCCAGCAATGAGGATAATCCTCAATTTACAGACCCAGTCCATGTAGTTGCTTCCATCACCTTTCAACTTAGCTTTCTCTAGGAACACATTAAAATTATAGGGAACAGTAGCACGGGACATTGATCTACAACATCGATATGCAAAAACTATTAGGACTAAGTTCATGATAAATTCAAATTCAATTAATCATATTACTTAAGAATTTCCACTTAGATAGACATCCCTCGAGTCATCTAAACGATCACATGAACCATATCAACTAAACCATGTCCGATCATCACGTGAGATGGAATAGTTTTCAATTGTGAATATCTCTATATTGATCATATCTACTATATGATTCATGTTCGACCTTTCGGTCTTAGTGTTCCGAGGCCATGTCTGTACATGCTAGGCTCGTCAAGTTTAACCCGAGTATTCTGCACGTGCAAAATTGTCTTGCACCCGTTGTATGTGAACATAGAGCTTATCACACCTGATAATCACGTGGTATCTCGGCACGACAAACTGTTGCAACGGTGCATACTCAGGGAGAACACTTATACCTTGAAATTTTGTGAGAGGTCATCTTATAATGCTACCACCGTAGTAAGCAAAATAAGATGCATAAAAGATAAATATCACATGCAATCAAAATGTGTGACATGATATGGCCATCATCATCTTGTGCCTTTGATCTGCATCTCCAAAGCACCGCCATGATCTCCATCATCACCGGCTTGACACCTCGATCTCCATCGTAGCGTCGTTGTCTTCTTGCCAACTATTGCTTCTACAACTATCTCTAACGCGTAGTGATAAAGTAAACAAATTACATGGCGATTGCATTTCATAAAATAAAGCGACAACAATAAGGCTCCTGCCAGTTGCCGATAACTTTTACAAAACATGATCATCTCATACATCAAAATATATCACATCATGTCTTGACCATATCACATCACAACATGCCCTGCAAAAACAAGTTAGACGTCCTCTACTTTGTTGTTGCAAGTTTTACGTTGCTGCTACGGGCTTCTAGTAAGAACCGTTCTTACCTACACATCAACAGCACAACGATTTTTCGTCAAGTGTGCTATTTTAACCTTCAACAAGGACCAACCGTAGTAAAATTCAATTCAACTAAAGTTGGAGAAACAGACACCCACCGACCACCTTTATGCAAAACAAGTTGCATTTCTGTCGGTGGAACCGGTCTCATGAACGTGGTCATGTAAGGTTAGTCCAGGCTGCTTCATCCAACAATACCGCCCGAATCAAAATAAGATGTTGGTGGTAAGCAGTATGACTATGATCGCCCACAACTCTTTGTGTTCTACTCATGCAAATCATCTACGCGTAGACCTAGCTCTGATGCCACTGTTGGGGAACGTAGCATGCAATTTCAAAAAAATTCCTATGATCACGCAAGATCTATCTAGGATATGCATAGCAACGAGAGCGGGAGAGTGTGTCCACATACCCTCGTAGACCGAAAGCGGAAGTGTTAGCTTAACGCAGTTGAGGTAGTCGAATGTCTTCGCGATCCAACCGATCAAGCACCGAACGTATGACACCTCCGAGTTCCGCACATGTTCAGCTTGATGACGTCCCTTGAACTCTTGATCTAGCAAAGTGTCGACGGAGAGTTTCATCAGCATGACGGCGTGGTGATGGTGATGGTGATGTGATCCGCGCAGGGCTTCGCCTAAGCACTATGACAATATGACCGGAGGAGTAAACTATGGAGGAGGGCACCACACAAGGCTAAGAGAACAATTGATGTGCTTTGGGGTGCCCCCTGCCCCCATATATAAAGGAGGAGGGGAGGAGGCCGACCTAAGGGGGAGCGCCATTGGGGGGGGGACCGACTAGGACTCCTAGTCCAAGTTGCCCCCTTCCTTCTTTGGAAGGGGAAATGGGGAAGGAGAGGGAGACGAGGAAGGAAAGGGGACCGTGCCCCCTTCCCCTTGTCCAATTCGGACATCCAATGTGGGGGGGGGGGCTTGTGGGTTCCTCTCTCTCTCCCCTATGGCCCATGTTGGCCCATTACTTTCCCATGGGGTTCCGGTAACCTCCCGGTACTCCGAAAAATACCCGAAACACTCCGGAACCATTCCGGTGTCCGAATACTATCGTCCAATATATAAATCTTTACCTCTCGACCATTTCGAGACTCCTCGTCATGTCCATGATCTCATTGGGACTCCGAACAATCTTCTATCACCAAAACACATAACTCATAATACAAATCGTCATTGAATGTTAAGCGTGCGGACCCGACAGGTTTGAGACCTATGTAGACATGACCGAGACACATCTCCAATCAATAACCAACAGCGGAACCTGGATGCTCATATTGGTTCCTACATATTCTACGAAGATCTTTATCGGTCAAACCTTGGTGACAACATACGTCATTCCCTTTGTCATCGGTATGTTACTTGCCCGTGATTCGATCGTCGGTATGTTCATACCTAGTTCAATCTCGTTACCGGCAAGTCCCTTTACTCGTTCTATAATGCATCATCCCGCAACTAACTCATTAGTCACATTGCTTGCAAGGCTTATCGTGATGTGCATTACCAAGAGGGCCCAGAGATGCCTCTCCGATACTCAGAGTGACAAATCCTAATCTCGATCTATACCGACCCAACAAACACCTTCGGAGACACTTGTAGAGCATCTTTATAATGACCCAGTTACGTTGCGACGTTTGATAGCACACAAGGTGTTCCTCCGGTATTCGGGAGTTGCGTAATCTCATAGTCAAAGGAATATGTATAAGTGATGAAGAAAGCAATAGCAATAAAACTTAACGATCATCATGCTAAGCTAATGGATGGGTCTTGTCCATCACATCATTCTCCTAATGATGTGATCCCATTCATCAAATGACAACACATGTCTATGGTCAGGAAACTTAACCATCTTTGATTAACAAGCTAGTCAAAGTAGAGGCGTACTAGGGACACTTTGTTTTGTCTATGTATTCACACATGTATCATGTTTTCGGTTAATAGAATTCTAGCATGAATAATGAACATTTATCATGATATAAGGAACTGTAAATAACAACTTTATTATTGCCTATAGGGAATATTTCTTTCACGGATCACTATTGGTACCTCCCTGCCAGACTTATGGCAAGGCACACAATAGGTTTGGTACACAGCATGACATACTTTATAGAACCTATGACAGAAGCATAGGGAATGACTTTCATTCTCTCTCTATATTCTACCGTGGTCGGGTTTTGAGTCTTACTCAACTTTACACCTTGTAACACAGGTAAGAACCCACTACTACGAAAAAGCCTAGTAGTAGAGCTAGTTAAAAGCTAGTAGTAGCGCGGGTGCCTGCGCTACTACTACGGCGCTACAGCTAACTAGTAGTAGTAGCGCGGTGCATCCCGCGCTACTAGTACGTGTGTTAGTAGTAGCGCGGGTTCAACACGCGTTACTACTAACTATCTGTAGCGTGTGTTTGTGACCCGCGCTACTACTATAAATTTGAAAAACCAAAAAAATCTCGACCCCGTGCATGCTATCAATGGTGTCAATGGTTAGGTTGACGGCGCCGACGGCCATGGCGATGGGGCGGCGGTTGGCGGCGACACACACGTTGGCCTGGAGCTAGGAGATCTCGGCCATGACACGCGCCTCGTGGAAGCCATCGAGGGCGGCCACGGAGGCCAGCCCGACATGGGTCGGGAGCTGGAGGACCAGGATCTTAGCGTCATTGAGGGCGGTGGCGGGAGGCGGTCCACGTCGTGTTTGATCGGGAACCTGTCGTCCGACAGGTGGTACCACCCCTCCTGAAATGAGAAGTCACCCTCGTGATGTCGGAGGAGGAGGGGAATGGGCCAGCTAGGGTTCCAGATCGAATCAGAGAGGGGCGAAGGAGGGCTGACCGGGAGCGAGAAGAAGATGGCGAAGGCGGCGAGGAGGAAGATGCCGAGGTCGCGCTTCCGCATCTTGGCAGCGGCCAGGAGCTCCGGCGACCTCCCACCGGAGGGATCTTGGAGAGGTAGGGGGAAGAAAGTAGAGTGTACCAGCGGCGGCCACCGCTGGAGTACGAGGGAGATAGGAGGAAAGTGAGAGAGGGGGAAAGTGAGGGAGAGAGGAGGGATTCGGCCGAGGTTATGGGGATTTCACCTACCTCGTACTTAGTAGTAGCGAGGGTTATAAAACCGCGCTACTACTATCAACTTAGTAGTAGTGCGGGTTTGTACCCCTCGCTACTACTATGGCATGTCTTGGGAGGGCACGATAGAGACCTCTTAGTAGTAGTGCGGGTTAAAAACCCGCACTACTAGTATCAACTTAGTAGTAGCGAGGGGTAAAAACCTGCGCTACTAGTAAGTAGTAGTAGCGAGGGTTATAAACCTGCGCCACTAGTAAGCGTCTGCCTATAAGATTTTCCCTAGTAGTGACCCTTTCTTTGACTGATCCATTTTGAACTCCTTCAAAATCTTGTCAAGGTAAGTGCTTTGTATAAGTCCTATCAAGCGTCTTGATCTACCTCTATAGATCTTGATGTTCAATATATAAGAAGCTTCACCGAGGTCTTTTATTGAAAACATTTTATTCAAGTATCCTTTTATGCTATCCAGAAATTCTATATCATTCCTGATCAACAATATGTCATCCACATATAATATTAGAAATGCTACACAGCTCCCACTCACTTTCTTGTAAATACATACATCACCATAAGTCTGTATAAAACCATATGCTTTGATCACCTTATCAAAGCATATATTCCAACTCCGAGGTGCTTGCACCAGTCCATAGATGGATTGCTGGAGCTTGCACACTTTGTTAGCACCTTTAGGATCGACAAAACCTTCTGGTTGCATCATATACAACTATTTTTTAAGAAATCCATTAAGGAATGGAGTTTTGACGTCCATTTGCTAGATTTCATAAAATACAACAATTTCTAACATGATTCGGACAGACTTAAACATCACTACAAATGAGAAAATCTCATCGTAGTCAACACCACGAACTTGTCAAAAACCTTTTGCGACAAGTCGAGCTTTGCAGACAGTAGCATTACCACCAGTGTCTGTCTTCTTCTTGAAGATCCATCTATTCTCTATCAAGTCAACCAAAGTCCACACTTTGTTCTCATACATGGATCCTATCTCGAATTTCATGGCCTCAAGCCATTTATCGGAATCTGGACTCATCATCACTTCCTCATAGTTCGTAGGTTTGTCATGGTCTAGTAACATGACTTCTAGAACAGGATTACCATACCACTCTGGTGTGGAACGTGCTCTGGTTGACCGACGAGGTTTGGTAGTAACTTGATCTGAAGTTTCATGATCATTATCATTAGCTTCCTCTCTAGTTGTTGTAGGCATCACTGGAACTGATTTCTGTGATGAGCTACTTTCCAATTCGAGAGAAGTTACAATTACCTCACCAAGTTCTACTTTCCTCCGACTCACTTCTTTCGAGAGAAACTCCTTCTCTAGAAAGAATCAATTCTTAGCAACAAATATTTTGTGTTTGGATCTGTGATAGAAGGTGTACTAAATAGTTTCTTTTGGGTATCCTATGAAGACGCACTTCTCCGGTTTGGGTTCGAGCTTGCCAATTGGAAACTTTTTCACATAAGCATCGCAACCTCAAACTTTAAGAAACGACAGCTTTGGTTTCTTGACAAACCATAGTTCATACGGTGTCGTCTCAATGGATTTAGATGGAGCCCTATTTAACATGAATGCAGCTGTCTCTAATGCATAACCCCAAAACGATAGTGGTAAATCGGTAAGAGACATCATAGAGCGCACCATATCTAATAAAGTATGGTTACGACGTTCGAACACACCATTATGTTGTGGTGTTCCAGGTGGTGTGAGTTGTGAAACTATTCCACACTGTTTTAAATGAAGGCCAAACTCGTAACTCAAATATTTGCCTCCACGATCAGATCGTAGAAAATTTATTTTCTTGTTACAGTGATTCTCCAGTTCACTCTGAAATTCTATGAACTTTTCAAATGTTCTAGACTTGTGTTTCATCAAGTAGATATACCCATATCTGCTCAAATCATCTGTGAAGGTCAGAAAATAACGATACCCACAGCGTGCCTCAACACTCATTGGACCACATACATTGGTATGTATTATTTCCAATAAGTCATTGGCTCGCTCCATTGTTCCGTAGAACAGAGTTTTTAGTCATCTTGCCCATGAGGCATGGTTCGCAAGTATCAAATGATTCATAATCAAGTGATTCCAAAATCCCATCCACATGGAGTTTCTTCATGCGCTTTACACCAATATGACCTAAACGGCAGTGCCACAAATATGTTGCACTATCATTATCAACTTTTCATCTTTTGGCGTCAATATTATGAATATGTGTATCACTAAAATCGAGATTCAATAAATCATTTACATTGGGTGTATTATGATAACCCACAAGTAATGGGGATCGTTTGTAGCCTTCTTCGATAAATAAGAGTGTCGAACCAAACGAGGAGCTAACGGAAGAACAAATATTTGTTGGGAATATGCCCTAGAGGCAATAATAAAATGGTTATTATTATATTTCCTTGTTCATGATAATTTTCTATTGTTCATGCTATAATTGTGTTATCCGGAAATCGTAATACATGTGTGAATACATAGACCACAACATGTCCCTAGTGAGCCTCTAGTTGACTAGCTCGTTGATCAAAAGATAGTCATGGTTTCCTGACTATGGACATTAGTTGTCATTGCTAACGGGATCACATCATTAGGAGAATGATGTGATGGACAAGACCCAATCCTAAGCATAGCTCAAAGATCGTGTAGTTCGTTTGCTAGAGCTTTTCCGAATGTCAAGTATCATTTCCTTAGACCATGAGATTGTGCAACTCCCGGATACCGTTGGAGTGCTTTGGGTGTGCCAAACGTCACAATGTAACTGGGTGACTATAAAGGTGCACTACGGGTATCTCCGAAAGTGTCTGTTGGGTTGGCGTGAATCAAGACTGGGATTTGTCACTCCGTATGACGGAGAGGTATCTCTGGGCCCGCTCGGTAATGAATCATCATAATGAGCGCAGTGTGACCAAGTGGTTGATCACGGGATCATGCATTACGGTATGAGTAAAGTGACTTGCCGGTAACGAGATTGAACGAGGTATTTGGATACCGACGATTGAGTCTCGGGCGAGTAACGTACCGATTGACAAAGGGAATTGTATACATGATTTATTGAATCCTCGACATTGTGGTTCATCCGATGAGATCATCGAGGAGCATGTGGGAGCCAACATGGGTATCCAAATCCCACTATTGGTTATTGACCGAGAGTCGTCTCGGTCATGTATGCGTGTCTCCCGAACCCGTAGGGTCTACACACTTAAGGTTCGGTGACGCTAGGGTTGTTGAGAT
The DNA here is from genome assembly GCA_034509565.1 of Triticum monococcum. Classification (NCBI taxonomy): domain Eukaryota; kingdom Viridiplantae; phylum Streptophyta; class Magnoliopsida; order Poales; family Poaceae; genus Triticum; species Triticum monococcum. Next base: position 149,803,593 of record CM067843.1, on the reverse strand, counting down.
ATTAGTATGCGGTAACCCAAAAGTTGTTTGGAGTCCCGGATGAGATCCCGGACGTCATGAGGAGTTCCGGAATGGTCCGTAGGTGAAGAATTATATATAGGAAGTCCAGTTTCGGCCATCGGGAAAGTTTTGGGTTTCACCGGTATTGTACCGGGACCACCGAAAGGGTCCCGGGGGTCCACCAGGTGGGGCCACCTATCTGAGAGGGCCCCATGGGCTGAAGTGGGGAAGGGAACCAGCCCCTGGTGGGCTGGTGAACCTCCCTTGGGCCTCCCCCTGCGCCTAGGGTTGGAAACCCTAGGGGTGGGGGCGCCCACTTGGTTGGGGGGCAAGCCACCCCCCTTGTCCGCCGCCCCCCTTGACATTCAATATCTAGGGCTGGTGCCCCCTAGGGGCCCTATATATAGTGGGGGGGGGGGAGGGAGGGCAGCCACGCCAAGCCCCTGGCGCTTCCCTCTCCCTCCCGTGACACCTCTCCCTCTGGCTGAGCTTGGCGAAGCCCTACCGAGATCACGTTGCTTCCACCACCACGCCGTCGTGCTGCTGGATCTCCATCAACCTCTCCTTCCCCCTTGCTGGATCAAGAAGGAGGAGACGTCTTCTCAACCGTACGTGTGTTGAACGCGGAGGTGCTGTCCGTTCGGCGCTCTGTCATCGGTGATTTGGATCACAACGAGTACGACTCCATCAGCCCCGTTCTCTTGAACGCTTCCGCTCACGATCTACAAGGGTATGTAGATGCACTCCCCTTTCCCTCATTGCCAGATAACTCCAAAGATTGATCTTGGTGATGCGTAGAAAATTTTAAATTCTGCTATGTTCCCCAACAGTGGCAACATGAGCTAGGGCTATGTGTAGTTTCTATGCACGAGTAGAACACAAAGCAGTTGTGGGCGTTGATATTGTCAATTTACTTGCTGTTACTAGTCTTATCTTGATTCAGCGGTATCGTGGGATGAAGCGGCCCGGACCGACCTTACACGTACGCTTACGTGAGACTGGTTCCACCGACTGACATGCACTAGTTGCATAAGGTGGCTAGCGGGTGTGTGTCTCTCCCACTTTAGTCGGATCGGATTCGATGAAAAGGGTCCTTATGAAGGGTAAATAGAAATTGGCATATCATGTTGTGGTTTTGGCGTAGGTAAGAAATGTTCTTGCTAAGAAACATATAGCAGCCACGTAAAAACTTGCAACAACAATTAGAGGACGTCTAACTTGTTTTTGCAGCATGTGCCGTGTGATGTGATATGGCCAAAATGATGTGATGAATGATATATGTGATGTATGAGATTGATCATGTTCTTGTAATAGTGATCACGACTTGCATGTCGATGAGTATGACAACCGGCAGGAGCCATAGGAGTTGTCTTAATTTATTTATGACCTGCGTGTCAACATATAACGTCATGTAATTACTTTACTTTATTTCTAAACCGTTAGCCATAGTAGTAGAAGTAATAGATGACGAGACAACTTCATGAAGACACGATGATGGAGATCATGGTGTCATGCTGGTGACAACGATGATCGTGGCGCCCCGAAGATGGAGATCATAAGGAGCAAAATGATATTGGCCATATCATGTCACTATTTGATTGCATGTGATGTTTATCATGTTTTACATATTATTTGCTTAGAACGACGGTAGCTTAAATAAGATGATCCCTCGTAATAATTTCAAGAAAGTGTTCCCCCTAACTGTGCACCGTTGCGAAGGTTCGTTGTTTCGAAGCACCACGTGATGATCGGGTGTGATAGATTCTAACGTTTGAATACAACGGGTGTAAGCCAGATTTACACACGCAATGCACTTAGGTTAACTTGACGAGCCTAGCATGTACAGACATGGCCTCGGAACACGGAAGACCGAAATGTCGAGCATGAGTCGTATAGAAGATACGATCAACATGAAGATGTTCACCGATGTTGACTAGTCCGTCTCACATGATGATCGGACACGGCCTAGTTGACTCAGATCATATTTTCACTTAGATGACTAGAGGGATGTCTATCTGAGTGGGAGTTCATTAAATAATTTGATTAGATGAACTTAATTATCATGAACTTAGTCTAAAATCTTTACAATATGTCTTGTAGATCAAATGGCCCACACTAATGTTGCCCTCAACTTCAACGCATTCCTAGAGAAAACCAAGCTGAAAGATGATGGCAGCAACTATACGGACTGGGTTTGGAACCTGAGGATCATCCTCATAGCTGCCAAGAAAGATTATGTCCTAGAAGCACCGCTAGGTGACACACCCATCCAAGAGAACCAAGACGTTATGAACGCTTGGCAACAGCGTGCTGATGATTACTCCCTCGTTTAGTGCAGCATGCTTTACAGCTTAGAACCAGGGCTCCAAAAGCGTTTTGAGCAACACGGAGCATATGAGATGTTCGAAGAGCTGAAAATGGTTTTCCAAGCTCATGCGCGGGTCGAGAGATATGAAGTCTCTGACAAGTTATTCAGTTGTAAGATGGAGGAAAATAGTTCTGTCAGTGAGCACATACTCAAAATGTCTAGGTTGCACAACCGCTTGACTCAGCTGGGAGTTAATCTCCCGAATTACGCGGTCATTGCCAGAATCCTTCAGTCACTTCCACCGAGCTACACGAGCTTTGTGATGAACTTCAATATGCAGGGGATGGAAAAGACCATTCCTGAGGTATATTCAATGCTGAAATCAGCGGAGGTGGAGATCAAAAAGGAACATCAAGTGTTGATGGTGAATAAAACCACTAAGTTTAAGAAAGGCAAGGGTAAGAAGAACTTCAAGAAGGACGGCAAGGGGGTTGCCTGGCCCGGTAAGCAAGCTGCCGGGAACAAGCCAAAGAATGGATCCAAGCCCGAGATTGAGTGTTTTTATTGCAAGGGAAGTGGTCACTGGAAGCGGAACTGCCCCAAATACTTAGCGGACAAGAAGGCTGGCAACACTAAAGGTATATGTGATATACATGTAATTGATGTGTACCTTACCAGTACTCGTAGTAGCTCGTGGGTATTTGACTTTCATTCTCTCTCTACATTCTGCCGTGGTCGGGTTTTGAGTCTTACTCAACTTCACACCTTGTAACACAGGTAAGAACCCACTACTAGGAAAAAGCCTAGTAGTAGCACGGGTTAAAAGCTAGTAGTAGCGCGGGTGCCTGCGCTACTACTACGGCGCTACAGCTAACTAGTAGTAGTAGCGCGGTGCATCCCGCGCTACTAGTATGTGTGTTAGTAGTAGCACAGGTTCGACACGCGCTACTACTAACTATCTGTAGCGCGTGTTTGGGACCCACGCTACTACTATTAATTTGAAAAACCAAAAAAAATCTCGACCCCGTGCATGCTATCAATGGTGTCAATGGTTCGGTCGACGGCGCCGATGGACGTGGCGACAGGGCGGCGGCCGGCGGCGATGCACACGTTGGCCTGGATCTAGGAAATCTCGGCCATGAAGCGTGCCTCATGGAAGCCATCGAGGGCAGCCACGGAGGCCAGCCCGACATGGGTCGGGAGCTGGAGGACCTGGATCTTGGCGTCGTTGAGGGCGGCGAAGAGCGATGGCGGGGGGCGGTCCACGTCGTGTTTGATTGGGAACCCGTCGTCCGACAGGTGGTACCACGCCTCCTGAAATGAGAAGTCACCCTCGTGCTGTCGGAGGAGGAGGGGGATGGGTCAGCTAGGGTTCCAGATCGAATCGGAGAGGGGCGAAGGAGGAGGAGGGCTGACCTGGAGCGAGAAGAAGACGACGAAGGCGGCGAGGAGGAGGATGCCGAGGTCGCGCTTCCGCATCTTGGCAGTGGCGAGGAGCTCCGGCGACCTCCCACCGGAGGGATCTTGGAGAGGTAGGGGGAAGAAAGCAGAGTGTACCAGCGGCGGCCACCGCTGGAGTACGAGGGAGACAGGAGGAAAGTGAGAGAGAGGAGGGATTCGGCCGAGGATATGGGGATTTCACCTACCTCGTACTTAGTAGTAGCGAGGGTTATAAAACCGCGCTACTACTATCGACTTAGTAGTAGTGCGGGTTTGTACCCCTCGCAACTACTATGGCATGTCCTGGGAGGGCACGATAGAGACCGCTTAATAGTAGCGCGGGTTAAAAACCCGCACTACTAGTATCATCTTAGTAGTAGCGAGGGGTAAAAACCCGTGCTACTAGTAAGTAGTAGTAGCGAGGGTTATAAACCTGCGCTACTAGTAAGCGTCTGCCTATAAGATTTTCCCTAGTAGTGACCCTTTCTTTGACTGATCCATTTTGAACTCCTTCAAAGTCTTGTCAAGGTAAGTGCCTTGTATAAGTCCTATCAGGCATCTTCATCTATCTCTATAGATCTTGATGCTCAATATATAAGAAGCTTCACCGAGGTCTTTTATTGAAAACATCTTATTCAAGTATCCTTTTATGCTATCCAGAAATTCTATATCATTCCTGATGAACAATATGTCATCCACATATAATATTAGAAATGCTACAGAGCTCCCACTCACTTTCTTGTAAATACATGCATCACCATAAGTCTATATAAAACCATATGCTTTGATCACATTATCAAAGCATATATTCCAACTTCGAGGTGCTTGCACCAGTCCATAGATGGATTGCTGGAGCTTGCACACTTTGTTAGCACCTTTAGGATTGACAGAACCTTATGGTTGCATCATATACAACTCTTCTTTAAGAAATCCATTAAGGAATGGAGTTTTGACATCCATCTGCTAGATTTCATAAAATACAACAATTTCTAACATGATTCGGACAGACTTAAACATCGCTACGAATGAGAAAATCTCATCGTAGTCAACACCATGAACTTGTCAAAAACCTTTTGCGACAAGTCGAGCTTTGCAGACAGTAACATTACCATCAACGTCAGTCTTCTTCTTGAAGATCCACCTATTCTCTATCGCTCGCTGATGATCGGGCAAGTCAACCAAAGTCCACACTTTGTTCTCATACATGGATCCTATCTCGAATTTCATGGCCTCAAGCCATTTATCAGAATCTGGACTCATCATCACTTCCTCATAGTTCGTAGGTTTGTCATGGTCTAGTAATATGACTTCTAGAATAGGATTACCGTACCACTCTGGTGCAACGTGCTCTAGTTGACCGACGAGGTTCGGTAGTAACTTGATCTGAAGTTTCATGATCATTATCATTAGCTTCCTCTCTAGTTGTTGTAGGCATCACTGGAACTGATTTCTGTGATGAGCTACTTTCCAATTCGAGAGAAGGTACAATTACCTCATCAAGTTCTACTTTCCACCCACTCACTTCTTTCGAGAGAAACTCCTTCTCTAGAAAGAATCAATTCTTAGGAACAAATATTTTGTGTTTGGATCTGTGATAGAAGGTGTACTCAACAGTTTCTTTTGGGTATCCTATGAAGACGCACTTCTCCGGTTTGGGTTCGAGCTTGCCAATTTGAAACTTTTTCACATAAGCATCGCAACCTCAAACTTTACGAAACGACAGCTTTGGTTTCTTGACAAACCATAGTTCATACGGTGTCGTCTCAATGGATTTAGATGGAGCCCTATTTAACGTGAATGCAACTGTCTCTAATGCATAACCCCAAAACGATAGTGGTAAATCGGTAAGAGACATCATAGAGCGCACCATATCTAATAAAGTATGGTTACGACGTTCGGACACACCATTACGTTGTGGTGTTCCAGGTGGTGTCAGTTGTGAAACTATTCCACACTGTTTTAAATGAAGGCCAAACTCGTAACTCAAATATTTGCCTCCATGATCAGATTGTAGAAAATTTATTTTCTTGGTACAATGATTCTCCACTTCACTCTGAAATTCTTTGAACTTTTCAAATGTTATAGACTTGTGTTTCATCAAGTAGATATACCCATATCTGCTCAAATCATCTATGAAGGTCAGAAAATAACGATACCCGCAGCGTGCCTCAACACTCATTGGACCGCATACATTGGTATGTATTATTTCCAATAAGTCATTGGCTTGCTCCATTGTTCCGTAGAACAGAGTTTTAGTCATCTTTCCCATGAGGCATGGTTCTCAAGTATCAAATGATTCATAATCAAGTGATTCCAAAATCCCATCCGCATGGAGTTTCTTCATGCGCTTTACACCAATATGACCTAAACGGCAGTGCCACAAATATGTTGCACTATCATTATCAACTTTTCATCTTTTGGCGTCAATATTATGAATATGTGTATCACTAGAATCGAGATTCAATAATTCATTTACATTGGGTGTATTATGATAACCAACAAGTATAGGGGATCATTTGTAGCCTTCTTCGATAAATAAGAGTGTCAAACCCAACGAGGAGCTAAAGGCAGAACAAATATTTGTTGGGAATATGCCCTAGAGGCAATAATAAAATGGTTATTATTATATTTCCTTGTTCATGATAATTGTCTATTGTTCATGCTATAATTGAGTTATCCGGAAATCGTAATACATGTGTGAATACATAGACCACAACATGTCCCTAGTGAGCCTCTAGTTGACTAGCTCGTTGATCAAAAGATAGTCATGGTTTGCTGACTATGGACATTAGTTGTCATTGCTAACGGGATCACATCATTAGGAGAATGATGTGATGGACAAGACCCAATCCTAAGCATAGCTCAAAGATTGTGTAGATCGTTTGCTAGAGCTTTTCCGAATTTCAAGTATCATTTCCTTAGACCATGAGATTGTGCAACTCCCGGATACCGTAGGAGTGCTTTGGGTGTGCCAAACGTCACAACGTAACTGGGTGACTGTAAAGGTGCACTACGGGTATCTCCGAAAGTGTCTGTTGGGTTGGCGTGAATCGAGACTGGGATTTGTCACTCCGTATGACGAAGAGGTATCTCTGGGCCCACTCGGTAAAGCATCATTATAATGAGCTCAATGTGACCAAGTGGTTGATCACGGGATCATGCATTACGGTACGAGTAAAGTGACTTGCCGGTAACGAGATTGAACGAGGTATTGGGATACGGACGATCGAGTCTCGGGCGAGTAACGTACCGATTGACAAAGGGAATTGTATACGGGATTGATTGAATCCTCGACATCATGGTTCATCCGATGAGATCATCGAGGAGCGTGTGGGAGCCAACATGGGTATCCAGATCCCGCTGTTGGTTATTGACCGGAGAGTCGTCTCGGTCATGTCTGCGTGTCTCCCGAACCCGTAGGGTCTATAGACTTAAGGTTCGGTGACGCTAGGGTTGTTGAGATATTAGTATGCGGTAAACCGAAAGTTTTTTGGAGTCCCGGATGAGATCCCGGACGTCACGAGGAGTTCCGGAATGGTCCGGAGGTGAAGAATTATATTTAGGAATTCCAGATTCGGCCATCGGGAAAGTTTCGGGGGTCACCGGTATTGTACCGGGACCACCGAAAGGGTCTCGGGTGTCCACCAGGTGGGGCCACCTATCCTGGAGGGCCCCATGGGCTGATGTGGGGAAGGGAACCAGCCCCTCGTGGGCTGGTGCACCCCCCTTGGGCCTCCCCTTGCGCCTAGGGTTGGAAACCCTAGGGGTGGGGGGCGCCCCACTTAGCTTGGGGGGCAAGCCACCACCCTTGGCCGCCGCCCCCCTTGAGATTCAATATCTAGGGCCGGCGCCCCCCTAGGGGCCCTATATATAGTGGGGGGGGGAGGGAGGGCAGCCGCACCAAGCCCCTGGCGCCTCCCTCTCCCTCGCGTGACACCTCTCCCTCTCGCTGAGCTTGGCAAAGCCCTGCCGAGATCACGTTGCTTCCACCACCACGCCGTCGTGCTGCTGGATCTCCATCAACCTCTCCTTCCCCCTTGCTAGATCAAGAAGGAGGAGACGTCTTCCCAACCATATGTGTGTTGAACGCGGAGGTGCCGTCCGTTCGGCGCTCGGTCATCGGCGATTTGGATCACGACGAGTACGATTCCATCAACCCCGTTCTATTGAAGGCTACCGCTCGCGATCTACAAGGGTATGTAGATGCACTCCCCTTTCCCTCCTTGCTAGATAACTCCATAGATTGATCTTGGTGATGCGTAGAAAATTTTAAATTCTGCTACGTTCCCCAACAGTGGCATCATGAGCTAGGTCTATGCGTAGTTTCTATGCACGAGTAGAACACAAAGCAGTTGTGGGTGTTGATATTGTCAATTTACTTGCCGTTACAATTCTTATCTTGATTCGGCAGTATCGTGGGATGAAGCGGCCCGGACCGACCTTACACGTACGCTTACGTGAGACTGGTTCCACCGACTGACATGCACTAGTTGCATAAGGTGGCTAGCGGGTGTCTGTCTCTCCCACTTTAGTCGGATCGGATTCGATGAAAAGGGTCCTTATGAAGGGTAAATAGAAATTGGCATATCATGTTGTGGTTTTGGCATAGGTAAGAAATGTTCTTGCTAAGAAACATATAGCAGCCACGTAAAAACTTGCAACAACAATTAGAGGACGTCTAACTTGTTTTTGCAGCATGTGCCGTGTGATGTGATATGGCCAAAAGGATGTGATGAATGATATATGTGATGTATGAGATTGATCATGTTCTTGTAATAGTGATCACGACTTGCATGTCGATGAGTATGACAACCGGCAGGAGCCATAGGAGTTGTCTTAATTTATTTATGACCTGCGTGTCAACATATAACGTCATGTAATTACTTTAATTTATTGCTAAACCGTTAGCCATAGTAGTAGAAGTAATAGATGATGAGACTACTTCATGAAGACACGATGATGGAGATCATGATGATGGAGATCATGGTGTCATGCTGGTGACAACGATGATCATGGTGCCCCGAAGATGGAGATCATAAGGAGCAAAATGATATTGGCCATATCATGTCACTATTTGATTGCATGTGATGTTTATCATGTTTTACATCTTATTTGCTTAGAATGACGGTAGCTTAAATAAGATGATCCCTCGTAATAATTTCAAGAAAGTGTTCCCCCTAACTGTGCACCATTTCGAAGGTTCGTTGTTTTGAAGCACCACGTGATGATCGGGTGTGATAGATTCTAACGTTCGAATACAACGGGTGTAAGCCAGATTTACACACGCAATACACTTAGGTTGACTTGACGAGCCTAGCATGTACAGACATGGCCTCGGAACACGGAAGACTGAAATGTCGAGCATGAGTCCTATAGAAGATACGATCAACATGAAGATGTTCACCAATGTTGACTAGTCCGTCTCACATGATGATCGGACACGGCCTAGTTGACTCAGATCATGTTTCACTTAGATGACTAGAGGGATGTCTATCTGAGTGGGAGTTCATTGAATAATTTGATTAGATGAACTTAATTATCATGAACTTAGTCTAAAATTTATACAATATGTCTTGTAGATCAAATGGCCCACACTAATGTTGCCCTCAACTTCAATGCGTTCCTAGAGAAAACCAAGCTGAAAGATGATGGCATCAACTATACGGACTGGGTCCGGAACCTGAGGATACGCACCCATCCCAGAGAACCAAGACGTTATGAACGCTTGGCAGCAGCGTGCTGATGATTACTCCCTCGTTCAGTGCAGCATGCTTTACAGCTTAGAACCAGGGATCCAAAAGTGTTTTGAGCAACACGGAGCATGTGGGATGTTCGAAGAGCTGAAAATGGTTTTCCAAGCTCATGCCTGGGTCGAGAGATATGAAGTCTCCGACAAGTTATTCAGTTGTAAGATGGAGGAAAATAGTTCTGTCAGTGAGCACATACTCAAAATGTCTAGGTTGCACAACCGCTTGACTCAGCTGGGAGTTAATCTCCCGGATTACGCGGTCATTGACAGAATCCTTCAGTCACTTCCACCGAGCTACAAGAGCTTTGTGATGAACTTCAATATGCAGGGGATGGAAAAGACCATTCCTGAGGTATATTCAATGCTAAAATCAGCGCAGGTGGAGATCAAAAAGGAACATCAAGTGTTGATGGTGAATAAAACCACTAAGTTTAAGAAAGGCAAGGGTAAGAAGAACTTCAAGAAGGACGGCAAGGGGGTTGCCGCGCCCGGTAAGCAAGCAGCCGGGAAGAAGCCAAAGAATGGACCCAAGCCCGAGACTGAGTGTTTTTAATGTAAGGGAAGTGGTCACTTGAAGCGGAACTTCCCCAAATACATAGCGGACAAGAAGGCTGACAACACTAAAGGTATATTTGATATACATGTAATTGATGTGTACCTTACGATTACTCGTCGTAGCTCATGGGTATTTGATACCGGTGCGGTTGCTCACATTTGTAACTCAAAGCAGGAGCTGCGGAATAAGCGGAGACTGGCGAAGGACGAGGTGACGATGCGCGTCGGGAATGCTTCCAAGGTCGATGTGATCGCCGTCGGCACGCTACCTCTACATTTACCTACGGTATTAGTTTTAAACCTCAATAATTGTTATTTAGTGCCAGCTTTGAGCATGAACATTGTATTAGGATCTCGTTTAATTCGAGATGGCTACTCATTTAAATCCGAGAATAATGGTTGTTCTATTTATGTGAGAGATATGTTTTATGGTTATGCCCCGCTGGTGAATGGTTTATTCTTAATGAATCTAGAGCATAATGTTACACATATTCATAGTGTGAACACCAAAAGATGTAAGGTTGATAATGATAGTCCCACATACTTGTGGCACTGCCACCTTGGTCATATAGGTGTCAAATGCATGAAGAAGCTCCATGCAGATGGACTTTTGGAGTCTCTTGATTACGAATCATTTGACACGTGCGAACCATGCCTCATGGGTAAAATGACCAAGACTCCGTTCTCAGGAACAATGGAGCGAGCAACCAACTTATTGGAAATCATACATACTAATGTGTGCGGTCCAATGAGTTTTGAGGCTCGTGGTGGCTATCATTATGTTCTCACCCTCACTGATGACTTGAGTAGATATGGGTATGTCTACTTAATGAAACACAAGTCTGAGACCTTTGAAAAGTTCAAGGAATTTCAGAGTGAGGTTGAGAATCAACGTGACAGGAAAATCAAGTTCTCGCGATCAGATCGTGGGGGAGAATACTTGAGTCACGAATTTGGCATGCACTTAAGGAAATGTGGAATAGTTTCACAACTCACGCCGCCTGGAACACGTCAGCGTAATGGTGTGTCCGAACATCGTAATCGCACTCTATTGGAAATGGTGTGATCTATGATGTCTCTTACCGATCTACCGCTGTCATTTTGGGGCTATGCTTTAGAGACTGCCGCATTCACTTTAAATAGGGCCCCGTCGAAATCCGTTGAGACGACACCGTATGAATAATGGTTTGGGAAGAAACCTAAGCTGTCATTTCTAAAAGTTTGGGGATGTGATGCTTATGTCAAGAAACTTCAACCTGAAAAGCTCAAACCCAAGTCGGAAAAATGCGTCTTCATAGGATACCCTAAAGAAACTATTGGGTATACCTTCTACCTCAGATCCGAAGGCAAGATCTTTGTTGCCAAGAATGGATCCTTTCTAGAGAAAGAGTTTCTCTCGAAAGAAGTAAGTGGGAGGAAAATAGAACTTGATGAAGTATTGCCTCTTGAACCAGAGAGTGGTGCAGCTCAAGAAAATGTTGCTGAGGTGCCTGCACCGACTAGAGAGGAAGTTAATGATGATGATCATGAAACTTTAGATCAAGTTGCTACTGAACTTCGTAGGTCCACAAGGACACGTTCCGCACCAGAGTGATACGGCAACCCTATCTTGGAAATCATGTTGTTAGACAACGGTGAACCTTCGAACTATGAGGAAGTGTCGGGGGTGCTGATCCCACGAACACCTATGGGACCACGGCGGACCGGGGCCCCTTTCGGTTCGGCAGGGGGGCGGAGAGTGCACGAAGAGCAGATCGAGGTGAACGCACGAACGACGCGATCAGTTTACCCAGGTTCGGGCCGCACGGATGCGTAAAACCCTACTCCTGCTTTGATTTGTATTGTGTTCTTGCTCGGGAGCAACGAGTGCTACAGTACACTTGGGTGGCTAGCGAGACCGAGCGTGAGAATGATCCTCCCCCTCCTCCCTGTTGCGCATGGGCCTCCTTTTATATGTCAAAGGGGTCACCGACAGGTGGCAACAGAGATGAGGGTAAAAGGGTAAAAGAGGTGGTAGTTGGCGCCACCGCTTACTACAGTTGTATCATACCTAACCCTGACGGCAGGGGACAAAGGCATTAAATGCCTGTCTGTGTCGCCTAGACGGGGCAGAAAGGGACCGTCAGGGGCGCCACCGTTTGCCACGATGGCTATCTTGTCAGCGCCTGCTTGCCACCGCATGCCCCTGGCTGCACAGCCTCCCGCCACGTATGCCAGGGACGGTCCCAGAGCGACACATTGGTGGGTGAGCTGGAGCGCGGGCTGCGGAGTAGTAGCTTGCCGCGGCAAGCGCCTTGCCGCGGATGTTGTCTTGTCGCGTCCGGGAGCTTGTCGCTCACCGGGTCTTGCCGGGACGCGCAGCGCGTCGTAGCAAGCTTCTCGAGGCGTCTTGGTTGGTCTTCCCGGCAAGCTCCTCTTGTCGGGGTCTTGTCTCCTTCCCGGCAAGCTCCTCTTGCCGGGGCCTTGGATACTTTGTTCTTGAATGGCTCCAAAGGAACCACGGAGTGTCTTGGCGGTCGCCCGGCAAGCCTTGCCGCGGGACGCTGCGACTGCCCATGCGCAAGTTCGGGATACTAAGGTACCCCTACTTTAGTACACCGACAGGAGCCCCCGGGCCTGGGCCATACACGGTGCCGAGCGCTGTTGGGCCAGGCCCAAAACAGTGCACGGGCACGCGCGGCCAGGGTTACGCCATAACTCACTTCGCATCCACCGCGCCCTCCCCGCACGGCACGCGTCGAAGGCGGCGTCGTGCGTGACGTGGGCGGCGTGCGCGGGGCTAAACCCCGCGTGCATGCGTCATGTCGTGGGAGAGGAGGCGGTTTCTTTATCAGGAAAGGCGGAACGTCCGCCACCTCCCCCCTTTATAAGCAAAGGGAAGCAGGGGTAGTGCGCCCACTCGCCCCCATTCCGCTCCAATCTTGAAAAACTCCGCCCCGCCTCCGTCTTCCCAAAGCACACAGAGCGCAGCGCCCTGCCCCCCCCCCCCCGCATTGCCACCAACACCACCACGCTGTCGACCTCCTCCACTGCTTCCGCCATGGCTCCGAAGGGCGACAAGGGGAAGGCCGCGAAGTCGACCGAGGCGCAGCGGCTCGCGGCGATGCGAAGGGAGCGAGTCATCTTCCCCCCCAAGCTTGACGCGAAGGAGCTGCGGGAGTACTATTATCTCTTTTGGGAAACGGAGACGCGAGCTCACCCGCGGACCAGGGTGCTCCCGGGCGCTGCTCACGCGATGGCTCCGGACGGGTACCCTTTCTTTGCCGTCTTCTTCTACTGCGGGCTTTGCCCGCCTTTTTCTGAGTTTTTCTGTGATATCATGAACACATACAATCTCTGTCTCCTTGACTTCACTCCCAACGCCGTCCTCACCATGGCGGTTTTCGCACACCTTTGCGAGAACTTTGTCGGAGTCCACCCAAGCGTAGCCCTTTTTCGCCACTTTTTCATTCCCCGGGTAGAGAGAGGAGAGCCCCTGTCCGGCGGAATTGCCTGGGTCTCTAGGACCGGCAAGAAGGAATCTTATCTGGAGGGGGAGTTCCGCGGCAAGTGGGAGGAGTGGAGAGCGGATTGGTGTTGGATCGTCGAGGAGAGCCCGCAGCCATTCACCGCCCGGCATCAAGTAGCAGCAGTCCGCGGCAGTGACTGGAGCGACGTGGCCCCGGAGGACAGCAGGCTGAAGATTGCCGTCACCAGGATCCAGCGCCTTAGGCTTGCCGGACTTACTGTAGGGGCCGTTGGCGCAGACTTTCTTCGTCGCCGCATCGCTCCCCTGCAGGAACGGAGGAGGCCTGCCTGGGAGTTCAAGAACGCGGCAGACGTCATGAGGCTGCGCCCGGGCCTCAACTACAATTTCACGGTCCTTGAGCTCAACGAAATACTGTAGGAGCTCTTCAAGTACGATTCAGATCACCCCGAGGTCTTCAGATTGCCGCAGGGCGTCGTCCCTCTGTGCAACAATTCGGCGCTCGACCGCATCAGGGTGATGATGCCACTGTGTCATTCGCATGGAATCGTGCCAACTTGGCAAGAGCCAGAAGACGAGGTTGTGCAGCAATTCTTCGACGACTTGGTGGAAGTGCCCATCCGCGCCGACGAGAAGGACGGCCTCACCCGCGACACCACCGAGGAGGAGCTGGCGTACATCGCCACCAGGTTGGAAGAGGCGGCAGCAGCTGCCGTGGCGGGCGAGTTCGGCTTCACCTTGGAGGAGGCTGCGGCGGCAGAGGCGGCAAACCGCGCCGAGCGGGAAGATCTTGCCGGCAAGAAGGATCTTGCCGGCAAGGAGGTTTCCGGGCGCGATGCCGGGCCGTGCCAAGTTGCCGGGCATGGCGCCGAACCGAGCGAGCCTGCCGATGATGCGAGCGGCTCTTTGGAGGTCGATTCCTCCTCCACTTCGTCCTCCGACAGCACGCCGCCAGCAGCGTCTCCGTCTCCACCAAGAAGGCGTCTCCGCAAGGTCGGGGATGCACCGAGGCGGCAGGCGCGTCGACAGTCCCCGCACCGCGCGACACGCTCCACCGCGGCAAGCACTGTTGCCGCGGGAGCGCCCCACGCTGCCGCAACGACTGGAGCGGGGTCTTCTCGGACTGCTGCTTCTGCTCCCGCCAAGCGACCAAGGGAGCCTACTCCTCCACCTTCCCGTGCCAGACGCGGGCCGGATTTTGACTTCTCCGTGTTTAGCTCCGACGTGGAAGAAGAAGGAGAGTAAGTTCTTCTTATTGTACTTGCAGTTCTTTGATTTATGATGTTTTTGTCTTATCTTGTTTCTCACTCGCCTTTCCCTGTATTTGTTCCTTTTTAGGATTCTGGTGCAGAGAGCGGCAAAGAGAGCCAAGGCGCCAGTGATCGTCATCGAGGATGAACCCACTGCGTCAACAGGGGACGTGCCTGAGACAAACTTGCCGGACCCAACGGCTGGTCTTTAGAGCAGCCCCCAGCATAAGTGTCTTGTTCGTCTTCCGCTGTCGGGCGCGCACGAAGACTCTTGCTTTGCTGATGCTTGTTTGTTGACTTGTGCAGGAGCAGAGCAGCCTCACCAGGAGAGCCCGGAGGCCGCCCCTGAAGTGCCAAGGGAGAGTCCTCCCGCGAGGGAGAGGTCTCCGGCAAGGGGGAGCTCTCCGACGAGGGAGGAGACTCCAGCAAGGGAGGAGCCCCGGCAAGGGAGGGGGCTTCGGCAAGGGAGGAGACTCCGACAAGGGAGGAGCCCCCGGCAAGGCAGACCACAGCTGCAGACCCTGGCACAGGTAACTTCCTTGCTTCCAAACTCCCCTTGGCTTCTTCGTCTTCTTGATCTTTTTCTCGGATTTTGTTCGAATTTTTCTTGAATTTTCTCCCCTCTTCTGGCCATGAGGTCCATCTGCCACAGAGCCGATGGAGACTGAAGTCGGCGCCGAGGACGCAGCCGGCGCCGGCGAGGAGGCCGCCAGGGCTGCCGCCACGGAGACGGGCGGGGAGTCTGGCGGTCGTACTAACGACCCGGAGGCCGCAGGAGTGCCAGGCGCTGCTCCGACCACCGACTCCTCCGCCGCTGTAACGCCCCGAGACCGATGTGCCAGGTGTCCTCCGCTTATTCGCCGTCGTTGCCATGTCATTCGCTTGCGTGTTGCATTTCATCATGTCATCATGTGCATTGCATCATCATGTTTTTCAAAACTTGCATCCGTCCCGGCCTCCTCGTTCTCTCCGTTGTCCGTTCTGAGCCCAGACACACTTGCACGCGCCCGCGGCATGTCCGAAATATTATTTTATAAGTTCCCGGAAAATGTTCTCGGAATGGGATGAAAGTTGGCGTGCGGTGTTGTTTTGCTGTTAGTAGGCCGCCCGCCAAGTTTCATCGCATTCGGAGTTCGTTTGATAGCCCAACCGTTAAACTATAGCGGCAATAGTAGCCAGTCTAACGTCGGACGTTTTCGGTCTCCGGAAACAGTTGCCGGGCTGCACTCCTCTTCTCTCATCTCAGGCCAACGTCTCTTCACAGCCCACTAGCCCACCTATCTAACCCCCCTCCGCTCCGGGTCGTCCGATCGAGATCCAACGGCTCCGAGACGGACAAAAACCCCCAACCCTAGCTCCTCATGCTATATATAGCAGCCCCCCCTTGCCATTTTGGGCCTTCCCCTTCCTCCTCCTCGAAATCCGCGCCCCCAAATCACCAGCCAGCCGCCTCCCACCTCCTCTCCTCAAATTCCGCCGCCGGCCAACTCGTCCCTGCCACTTGGCGCCATCCTAGTGGCCAGCGGCCACCATGCAGGGCGCCCGCAGCCAACGGGAAGGCGCCACGCGTCCCTTGGGCACCCCACTTCGCCATGGCCCGCCCGAGCCCGCAACCGGCCCACGCCAGGCCAGATCTGGGCCTGTACAATCCGTCGCGCGCCGCCGTCTTCGTTTCAGATCGGGAGAGCCCCGATCCCCTCTTTCTACGCTGCGTCGACCCTGCCGCTCCTCCGCCGAGCACCTCGCGCCTTGGAGCGCCCTGTGCCGCCGCCTCACGACGCCACCATCGAACGCCGCCGTGGCTCCAGGTCCTCGCCGGCGTCGTGTCTCCCTTTCCCTCCGCCCTTCCTCACTTCTCTCTCCCTCGCCCTGCAGGATCTGCCATGGCCGCCCGACCCCGAAGCTCTTCTCGTCATCGCCGGTCATCTCTTGGGCGGCGCCTCCACCAGATCTGGATCCCCCTCGCCGGATCTGTCCATTTCCGCTGTCCCGGCCTCCTTCCGGCAACCGGCGCCGCCGCCGTCCACTCCCGGAGCGCCGACGATGCCTTCCTGCGGGAGGAGAGCGACGACCCACGGGTGGGCTGCCCCTCCGTTCATGGGCCCTGCACGGTCCAGCTGGCCCGATCGACTTCCTCCTCTGCCGGGCCAAGGCCCACTGGGTGAGCTGACCCCAGCGCCCCACCCTTTCTTTTCATCTCTCTCTGATGGCTCAGACTTGCAACAGATTCAGCCCATTAGTTGTTTTTTTTGTGCGCTGCGAATTTGTCCATTTAACGTGAGATTACAGTTTTACAGAAAAGACCCTCATGTTCATGCATATAATAACTCACAATTCGTGCATCGGACTAAAATGATTTATATATGAAACTTGCTCAGTATTTTGTGTAGATTAATAATATCCAACTTTCATGCCTGTTTGAGAAGTTTAAAATGCTGTTTGCATATATTTGCCCCTATGCCATGTTAAAATGATTTAATTCATAACTAAATAACCGTAGCTCCGATTTAAATAATCTTTATATGTAAATGGGGTAGAATTTTGCCTAGTTTATCATGGTGGCATCTCTTTGAATGTTAAACAACTCTAAAAATTATGTTTAGGGCAGAAAAGTACCAAATCTAAAATATGCTATGGGGATTTACCGGAATTGTTGTTCGTTGCTTCCGGGTTCATTTAAACTTGCCTAGATAGGTAGTTTTGTTGTGCTTCACCTATTGCCATGTTAATCAACATTTAATATTGTTGGGTACATAACCGAGAGTGAACTAAATAATTGACGTGGTGTTTCGTCAATATGCAACTCGTTGCATATTGAGCTCCACTTAATTTGTAGGATTGTTTGTGCTCTTTGTCATGCCATGCCTCATTAAACCGGACATGCATCATACTTGATTGTGCATCATGCCATGTTGATGTGTTGGTTATTTACTATGTTGTGTGCTTCTTTTCCGGTGATTGCTTCCTCGGGTTGATTCCGGTAACGTCGAGTTTGTGAGGACCCGTTCGACTACGCCCGTTTGTCTTCTTCATGGATTCATTCTTCTTCCTTGTGGGATTTCAGGCAAGATGATCATACCCTCGAAATCACTATTATCTTTGCTATGCTAGATGCTCGCTCTTTTGCTATGCCAATGCTACGATGCCTACCACTTGCTTGTCAGCCTCCCAAATTACCATGTTCAGCCTCTAACCCACCAATGTCCTAGCAAACCGTTGATTGGCTATGTTACCACTTTGCTCAGCCCCTCTTATAGCGTTGTTAGTTGCAGGTGAAGATTGAAGTTTGTCCCTTGTTGGAACATGGAGATACCGTTCCTTGTTGGAACATGTTTACTTGTTGGGATATCACTATATATCTTATTTAATTAATGCATCTATATACTTGGTAAAGGGTGGAAGGCTCGGCCTTATGCTTGGTGTTTTGTTCCACTCTTGCCGCCCTAGTTTCCGTCATATCGGTGTTATGTTCCCGGATTTTGCGTACCTTACGCGGTTGGGCTATTATGGGAACCCCTTGACAGTTCGCCTTAAGTAAAGCTTCTCCAGTAATGCCCAACATTGGTTTGACCATTTGCCACCTAGCCTTTTCTTTCCCTTGGGTTCTGCAGACTCAAGGGTCATCTTTATTTTACCCCCCCGGGCCAGTGCTCCTCTGAGTGTTGGTCCAACTGAGTGATGTCCGAGGCTACCAGGAGCAACTCTGGGCTGGCTTACCCGACGTCTTGCTCATCCGGTGTGCCCTGAGAACGAGATATGTGCAGCTCCTATCGGGATTTGTCGGCACATCTGGGTGGTGTTGCTGGTTTAATTTTACCCTGTCGAAATGTCTTGTTGTACCGGGATACCGAGTCTGATCGGAACGTCTCGGGTGGAGGTCTAATCCTTCATTGACCGTGAGAGCTTGTGATGGGCTAAGTTGGGACACCCCTGTAGGGATTTGAACTTTCGAAAGCCGTGCCCGCGGTTATGGGCAGATGGGAATTTGTTAATGTCCGGTTGTAGAAAACCTGAAGTCGACCTTAATTAAAATGAATCAACTACGTGTGTAACCGTGATGGTCTCTTTCCAGCAGAATCCGGGAAGTGAACACAGTTGTTGGAGTTATGCTTGACGTACGTAGTTCAGGATCACTTCTTGATCATACTTTTATCGACCGTGCTTTGCCTTCTCTTCTCGCTCTCATTTGCGTATGTTAGCCACCATATATGCTAGTCGCTTGCTGCAGCTCCACCTCATACCTTTTACCTTACCCATAAGCTTAAATAGTCTTGATCGCGAGGGTGCAAGATTGCTGAGTCCCTGTGGCTCACAGATAGTTCCAAAACCAGCTTGCAGGTGCCAATGTGGCCGTGCAGATGACGCAACGAAGCTCAGGAGGAGCTCGATGAAGATCTTGTCCTTTGTGTTGTTTCGTTCTAGTAGATCAGTAGTGGAGCCCAGTTGGGGTCGATCGGGGACCTTTGTCGCATTTGGGGTTCTTCTTTTATTTTGGTTTCGTAGTCGGACCAGGAGTGTATTTGGTTGATGTAATGCTTTATTCTTGTAATTGTGTGAAGTGGCGATTCTAAGCCAACTATGTATCTTTTCCCCTATTGTATTATATGGGTTGTGTGAAGATTACCTCACTTGCGACATATGCCTTCAATGCGATTATGCCTCTAAGTCGTGCCTCGACACGTGGGAGATATAGTTGCATCGAGGGTGTTAGAAGTTGGTAATCAGAGCCTTCCCCGACCTTAGGAGCCCCCACTGATTGATCGTTTTTAGCGGCCGAGTTGTGTCTAGAAAAATGTTTTGAGTCCTTTAGGAATTATATATCGAAGAGTTTAGGAATTCTTTTTACTCCCCGGTCCCTTCGTCGCTCTGGTGAGGCATCCTGACGTAGAGTTTTGACTCTTCTCTTCTCAAATTTCAGTAAAAAAATTTTAGGATCACGCGGGTATCTTGGAATCGTTCCGATGGTTTTATGATGAGAATATTGTCTTGGTGCCTCCTGTCAGGGGTTTAGTGGAAGTGTCCCGGGGAGTTGAGCTCTGAGGTGTTGTCATCATAATTTTATCGTTGCAATTCTGGAATACCTGAGTTTAGTACGCCGACATCGAAAATCTCTTTTATGTAGTTCGTTGGTGAGATAACCTCGACGCCACCCAGTACTGGGGCGGGAGTTCGGGAGTATTGCCATAACTTGTATAACGGATGCTTTTCGAAGGTTGAGGTAGATGATTTCCGAAGGTTTCTTGGTTATGTGTTGAAGGATGGAAACAGCTGGATGTAGGATTTGCTAGCTTGGGGGAGATATTATGCTTCCCCTGTATCCCCAACACCTGATTGCATAACCGGAAAGTTTCGGGAGTTTCATAGGTGGGAATTCAAGTAGCTCTTAGGATATCTTTCCGACAGATGTATGCTATGAAATTGGGGTTCGACGTCTAGTGGTTCGCCTATTCACGGTCGATTTTACAGTGGTCTCGTTGTGTCTTAAAGAGTCCTTGGCTATACTGACTCGGGGACGCTTCGTATGTCATGTGCACTGCCTTGTACATGATGGTGTTGTACGATCGAGCCCGTGTAGGTCCCACCATGAAAACTTCGGACGAAATCTCTATCATATGTTTGTTCCGGCTTATTTTGCAAGTCAATCCTTTGTTTTTGTTTTGAGTTGTGGTATTCGAGTTGCTTCAAAGTCAAGTGTTGATTCCATACCTTTTCCTAAATGGTGTTCTCATACTCCGATGTGAATACCAATCCTTCTTGATCATCAAAATTGTTTTTGTCAATCCTTTTAACTGGTGTGTTTCTCTTCAAGTGGATCCGATCATTTCAACATTCGCAAGATCAAGTATCAGTTTTTCTCTACGGTGTTCGTTCCATCCATTCCAAATTGCCTTTGTTTTTCCCGCCCTCCCTCCCTTGTGTTTCTTTAACGACTCAGATTTCTTAATCGAGTATCCTTTTATTCTTGTGAAGCCTCTCCATTCTTTTCTATCAATATTCTTATCCGGTGATTCTCATGTATATTCTAACGGAGCTTCAAGTTCGTCAACCTTCACTCATTTTTCTTCTCAAGTGGAAACAATTCAAGCTTTCGGTGTTTGATCATATTCTTTTCCTCATTTCAACACCTTCTTATACCGGTGCAGCTCATAATAATTCACTTCTCACTATTCTTTTGTTCCGGCGTGCTAAAGCTTCCTCAAAAGGCTCATCTTGTCATTCAAGATCCGTTCAACCTATTTCAAGGATGCTATATCATTCAAGTCATTTAATTCAACCGGTGCAACCTCTCTTTTTAATCATTTCAACGGTGTTTCTTTTGAGTGGGCCCTAACCCACATGTTTTTTCCCAGGATCTTACCTGACTCCTCTTATTTTCCCGGAGCTATCCTCAAATTTCTTTCCGAAGTTTGACGTAAGAATGAGTTATCATCAGTCAAATGCCTTTCTCCAAATCTTTCAAATTCTTTTCATCGTTGGCTCAACCTTTTCCATTATTCATTCCGGAGTGCCTCAACAGTTCACGGTGGTGTTTCTCGTTGTCATTTGAAGACCGAAGAAGAGTTTCTCTTTAATCTTGCTCCATTCTTTCAAGATTCGTGATTCTAGCTTGTTGCCATCCTCTCATAATTATTTTTTGATTGTGAGAATTCCTTTCACCCATCAGGAGCAATTCAGGAGTCTTCTCAGTTTAATTATCCGGAGCCCATCATCTCAGAATCTATTCTTTCTCAGCTTTTAGTTATCGTTGTCCAATCTTACGGGTGCTTCGTTCAAGTTTTCGCTAATCAATTCACGATCTCTTCGTTCTCATGTATCTAGATTGTCTCAAGTATATTCGTTCATGTCATAATTCTTCCCGGTGATTCGTTATCTTTTATTCGTTCTTTTTCAATCCTTACGGTGGTTCGTTTAAGATTTCTCTTCCTTCTTTATCATATCAATACATTTGTTGTTTCCTAATTCTACCAGTGGTTCGTTGAAGACCTTCTCAAGTTTTGATATATCTCGCTTAATCCTTTCTATGAGAATAAGTAGTGTGCCAAATCCGTTGAGTGTCATCAATTTAATTGGTGAAGGATACGCATAACATAATTCTTATTCTTGTTTCATCCAAGAGATCTATTCTTGATTCCGGAGGCTCATCTAAATTCTTGATCTCAATTGTTCATCTTATATTTTTGCCCGGAGTTCCAAGCTCTAATTATCAAGAAGCTCCATCTAAATCATTGCAAGGCTTCAACCTTATTCTTCTCATCCACCATTTCGTTTGATCATTCCTCTACCAGAGTTTTCACGAAGGTTCTACATGATGGATTCATCAAGGATTTATATCCCTTCTCCAAGTGTTCATTGAGATCCTTTTCTAAGGAGCTCAAGCATTCTTCATCTTGCTACCCGGAGTGCAATTCTTTCTTCCATATCTTTGAAGATGGTATTATGTCATTCTTGATAATTAGAGTTCATGTTTTACATGTTATTAAGAATGAGGTATTTTAAATCCATCAGTCTTGTCATTGGAGTTATCTTGGGTTATATTTCACCTTAAGCCTTCCCTAAGGATGGTTGTTATTATTGTACTTATAAATGGTCCAAGCTCTTCATTTGTCCTTTCCGGTGCGACATATTTTCTCGTAAATTTGTTCTTATCAATCCAATTCTTCTTCCCGCGAGTGGCAGGTTGTCACCTCATAATTTGAGAGGTATTCCATAAGACCATATCAAGCTTATTATTTTCGTTGTGGGTTCTCCAACAACTCCGTTCTAGCTTCTGTTGTAACCGTGCTCTCTCAAGATATTGTTTTCCTTCGTTCACTCCATTCCATTCTTACTTGTGTTCCTGAGGCATTGTGATGTTCATCTTTTCAACCCATCATCTCGTTTTGTCAAAGATCATGATCTTTCCATGCCTATCCTTTTAATATGAGTGTTGTGTCCTCTTTACAAGTATCCTCTCATCTTGTCAGTTCAATTCCTTCCATTTACAGACGAAGTGCTGTCCAAATTATATCACTCTTACTCCTTCCCTATCTTGCTTAACCGGAGTATTGTGCCCCTTTGTTCAAGTTCTGGTCGCCTTATCAAGTCTTGCATCCCTTTCTCAACCGGAGTGTCGTGTTTTCATTTGAGCTCTCTCATCTTATCAAATTTTGACTCCCTTCTCAACCGGAGTGCTGTCTGAGATCTTTCTTACCCCTTGTTCCATTCATTCAATAGTTCCGGTGGCAGTGTGTTGTGATTTCATCAAATATCTTCTCATCTTATCAAGACCTTATTCAATTCCTTTTCTTTTCAACCGGAGTGCTGCCTGAATTTTGGTTTATCCTTGATCTCCTTCCGTAACCGGAGTGTTTTTTTTCAATATATATCTTCCCTTCAACCTCAGGGTTTCACAATGCTCGTTGTCCCTCTTTTCTAACGAAGTGTTTTCAACTTTGTTCACCTTCGTTGTATTCTTTTCTCGATTTGTTCACCCTATCAAGGTTCGTGGTTTCACTCGTTTGTCAATGAAGCAACTTAGTTTTACCTATTCTCTTTTCTCTTCCGTTGTTTCCCTCCGGTGCCATTCTAGATCTCGGGACAAGATCCTCTTGTAGTGGTGGAGTGTTGTAACGCCCCAAGACCGATGTGCCAGGTGTCCTCCGCTTATTCGCCGTCGTTGCCATGTCATTCGCTTGTGTGTTGCATTTCATCATGTCATCATGTGCATTGCATCATCATGTTTTTCAAAACTTGCATCCGTCACGGCCTCCTCGTTCTTTCCGTTGCCCGTTCTGAGCCCAAACCCACTTGCACGCGCCCGCGGCATGTCCGAAATATTATTTTATAAGTGGCCGGAAAATGTTCTCGGAATGGGATGAAAGTTGGCGTGCGGTGTTGTTTTCTTGTTAGTAGGCCGCCTCCCAAGTTTCATCGCATTCGAAGTTCGTTTGATAGCCCAACCGTTAAACGATAGCGGCAATAGTAACCGGTCTAACGTCGGACGTTTTCGGTCTCCGGAAACAGTTGCCGGGCTGCACTCCTCTTCTCTCATCTCAGGCCAACCTCTCTTCATAGCCCACTAGCCCACCTATCTAACCCCCCTCCGCTCCGGGTCGTCCGATCGAGATCGAACGGCTCCGAGACGGACAAAAACCCCCAACCCTAGCTCCTCCTGCTATATATATCAGCCCCCCGTTGCCATTTTGGGCCTTCCCCTTCCTCCTCCTCGAAATCCTTGCCCCCAAATCACCAGCCAGCCGCCTCCCACCTCCTCTCCTCAAATTCTGCCGCCGGCCAACTCGTCCCTGCCACTTGGCGCCAACCTAGTGGCCAGCCGCCACCATGCAGGGCGCCCGCAGCCAACGGGAAGGCGCCACTCGTCCCTTCGGTGCCCCACCTTGCCGTGGCCCTGCTGAGCACGCAACCGGCCCGCGCCAGGCCAGATCTGGGCATGTACGAACCGTCGCGCGCCGCCGCCTTCGTTTCAGATCGGGAGAGCCCCGATCCCCTCTTTCTCACGCCGCGTCGACCCTGCCGCTCCTCCGCCGAGCACCTCGCGCCTCAGACCGCCCTGCGCCGCCGCCTCACGACGCCATCGTCGAACGCCGCCGTGGCTCCAGGTCCTCGCCGGCGTCGTGTCTCCCTTTCCCTCTGCCCTTCCTCACTTCTCTCTCCCTCGCCCTGCAGGATCTGCCATGGCCGCCCGACCCCGAAGCTCTTCTCGTCATCGCCGATCATCTCTTGGGCGGTGTCGGGTGGTAGGATCGACATATGCCAACGGGTGGCTTATCATTGCGGGGGCCAAAAGAATGTCGCCGGTGCCTGGAAACGGGATGAGGCGTAGGCATGCACGCCGGCGAATCTTACCCAGCTTCAGGGCTCTCCGGGGAGATAACACCCCTACTGCTGCTC
This sequence comes from Triticum monococcum, assembly GCA_034509565.1. NCBI lineage: Eukaryota > Viridiplantae > Streptophyta > Magnoliopsida > Poales > Poaceae > Triticum > Triticum monococcum. Next base: position 149,778,934 of record CM067843.1, on the reverse strand, counting down.
TGCGGGGTCTCCGCATGGTTACTAAGTTCACAGGTGGCTACAATGCTCCTTGAGCTGTTTGGGGAGGAAGGAGGAAGAAGGGCTTAGCACAGCCCGTCTCCTCTCCTTGTATGTGTCTATGTCTAGAGAAAGAGTTCAACCCTTTGCATGGGTGCACCGGGGGGTTTATATAGGCCTACCCCTTGGGGGTACAATGGTAATCCGACTGGGCGCGAGGCCCAGCAGTCGGTGACTATGTTCGCCGGCTTCTCCGCCGGCTTCTGGGGCCCGCCGGCTGGTGGGTCCCGCCGACTGCCGGCTCCTGGGACGACAGGCCGGCCCCACCGGCCAGGGCCTTGTCGGCGGCCGGTTACTGTTGCTCCGTGTTTGTTGGCGCAGGCTTGGTCGGGGTAAGCGTGGCTACAGTAACGCCGCCTTGGCGGGCGATTACTGTAGCCCCGCCGCACCTTGTCTTCTTTATGGGCGTCCCCTTCGGGGAAGGCGGTAGGCAGGCTGCGAGAAGCCGGCCCTCTGTCTTGCCGGCTTGAGAGGAGGGGTGGCCGCCTTCGGCATCTCTCTGCCCGAAGGGGCCCACCGCCTCGGGGGCCACACTGGCGGCCCGTCGTGGACGGCGTCAGAGCCGCCGAGACTACAGTGCCGCGCCGGGCGGGCCGCAGGTGCCCGCACGACGCGCTGTACCAGGCGTGCTCCGGATTTTTGGGGGTGGCAGGCTCCACTGTAGCCACGCCCCGCTTCGTCATCGCAGGGTGGGCGCGTACATCGCGGGTACGGCGTTGACTGCTTTGTCAGAGCCGGCCCTGCGATAGCCGGCCGTGCCATAGCCGGCCTAGTCATAGCTGGCCCTGCCGCAGCCGGCCATGTCATAGCCGGCCCTCTATAGTTTCCTCTGCGGGGGTAGAAGGAGCGGGCCGCCCCCCAAGCCGGCTAGGAAGTTAGCCGGCTAGGGGGGAGCCGGCCTAAGTCTTGAGTCTTCTTATGAGCCGGACGGGCTCACAATTTTTTCTGAGGGGCCAGGGGAAGCCGGCTGGGCTACCCGTGGCTATTTACCCCGACAGTAGTCCCCGAAGGCGGGCGAGCTTCACGGCAGATGGAAGGACGGGAAGCTAGGCCGGCTTCATACCGTGAAGGGCCGACTGCGTTGTTGCAGCCGGCTTCAGAACGCTTTTCTTTATTAGGGCGACCGTTGTTGACCTGCGGGCCGGCCGCGGGCCCCACGACGAGCCACGTGGCGGGGAAATCCTGCCGTCGCACGCGCGCGACGGGACGCCGCCGCAGGTCCGGGCCCGCCACTCCCCGGCCTCGGCCCGGGCGCAGATCTTCTGTGGCCCGAGGGGGGCTGCTCGCCTCCCCGCGGCCGTTACCCTGCGCCATCAAGGCGCGTAATTAACGCGAGCGTGGGGGAGATGGGCACGATTGATCCCCACGATCCCCCACGCCGCGCCTCCTCGTCTCCGGCGCATGTGCCTACAAGTAGGAGGGGAGGGGGAGAGGCACGGGCCTGCTCGCTCCCCCGCTCCCCATCCCCCTTGCTCTTCTTCTTCCCGCTCTTCTTCTTGCTCGACGCAGCTTCGCGCCGTAGCCGTCCCACGTCGCCATGTCACTGGCCTTGTCGAGCTCGTGGGACGGGTTCAACGTCCACGATGAGCACATCGAGTTCCTCCGCCAGACCCGGCGTCTGCCCTCCGCCGACCTCGTGCAGGTGCGCCTGGCGCCCGCGAAGGAGGTCTCGCCGGCGCCGGAGGAAGGCGAGCACGTCGTCTTCCGCACGCACTTCCTCCGGGGCTTCTGCTTCCCGGCGAGCAGTTTCATGCGATCGTTTCTCGAGTTCTACAATCTTCAACCGCACCACGTCACGCCCAACGCGGTGCTCCAACTCTCGGCCTTCGTCACGCTCTGCGAAGGGTACTTGGGGGTGCTGCCGACGCTGGAGCTCTGGGCCGAACTGTTCCAGAACAAGCTCGGCACCGTCTCCGCCGGCGTGCCGGCTCCCTGCGGCGCCTTCATCGCGATGAAGAGGGCCTGCGACGACAACCCCTTCCCCCACATTCCTCTGATCCAGTCGGTCAAGCTGTGGCAAAAGTCTTACTTCTACGTCAAGAACGTCGCCCGGCACGGTGACTACGTCAACCTGCCGGCTTACGTAGCCGGCCCGCCGACTGGGAAGCGGCGGACCTGGGGCTACCGGTCGAAGTCCCTTTCTCCAGCGGGGAACGCTTCCATCTCCCGGCTTCGGGTGATGATCCAATCGGAGGGTCTGCTTGCGTCCGACTTGGTAACCACCTTCGTCGAGCGCCGGATCTTGCCTCTCCAAAGCCGGCCGCACATGATGTGCCAGATGAGCGGCCGGTTCGATCCCTGCCGGCTGAGTACCTGGGAGATGCCGCACGCCGAGGTGGCTCTGATGGCGAACTACGTCGCCAACTTGAAGCTCACCGACGAGTGGCAATTCGGCAAGGCGCCGTACTCCCGCGCCCAGCCTCCGCCTGTGGTAAGCTTTTCCTCTCGTCGTCTGCCGGCTTGGGATAGCCGGCTTCTGACCAGGCGACCATTTTTCTCTTTTCCTTTATCAGAATCCTCTCCTCCCGCTGCCAGCCGGGGCAGCCGGAGTCGACCGTGAGTACGCCCCAGACCGCACGGTGGATGACCCTGACGACCCGGATCTCTCCGCCGTCGCCATGGAGGACGCCGCCACCGGGGGTGCCGCCGAGCTCGGCGGCACCGGGCTCTCGGCCAGCTTCAACGACTGGCCGGACGACTTCGAAGCCGGATAACTCCCTCGCCGCCAGTCGGCAACCGACTGCCGCGGCGCGAGCTCGTCCGCTGCGCCGACTGCCGGCAGCGGGAAGGGAAAACGCCGGGCCGCGCTCCCGCTCTTCGGAAGCCGGCCGAAGAAACCGAAGGCCTCCGCCGCGGCCACGAAGCGCGAGGAGGCGGCGGCGAAGGCGGCCCGCTTTCGGAAGGCGGTGAAGAAGCCCCCGTCAGTTTCCGCGTAAGTCTAGTAGCCGCCTGCGTGCTTGTTATTCTGAAGTTTTCTTTCCTTGAATGTTTTCTGATTTCCTGAGCAGGGCGCCGCTCTCCCTTGAAAGAGGCCCAGCCGGCTCCATGGTCGGGCTGGGCGCCGGCTCTTCAGGGTCCCGCCGAGTGGACCCCCGCGCCGAACTTGACGCCGCCACGCAGCGCAATGCACGCGAGGCGCGCCGAGAGAGGGAGGCGGCCGAGCGGGCAACGGCGGAGCGAGAGGCCGCCCAAATGGCGCCAGGGCGAGCGAGCGCGGCGGCCGAGGCTCCATTGGAGCGGGCGGCCGTGGAGGCGGAGGTGGAAAGCGCGCGCAGCCAGACTCCGCTGCTTGCCATCCCCCTCCAGACCTTGGATCCGGACGTCCCTCTGCCCTTGGCGGAGGAGATTATCCCCGAGCAGCCGCCGGTGCAGAGGGGCGAGGTCGTCGAGGGATCCGCCGAGAGGACGTCGCCGGCAGCGCCAGCCGGAGCAGGCGAAGGCGGCCGATCGTCGGCGGTGCCGGAGGAGCCGGCCCGGGCTACACCCGAGGCCGGAGCCGGCCTTGAGATCGAGCCGGCGGCGGACCGGCCCGCCGGAGGGGGCACGGCCCCGCCGGACACGCGTCGAGCCGCGGGAGCCAAGCGGACGGAAGATGCCCTGGAGGCGGCCAGCTCCGCCATGTCCGGGTGGACTCCCAGCGGACGGAGCGGCGAGCTGAACGTCGCGGCCCAAGAGGTTCGGAGCCGTTTGCAGGCGCAGGCCGGCCTCCTGAGGCAATTCACTCAGGAGTTTCTGTCGACGCGGTCTGCAATCCGGGTAAGTCTTCACTCCTTGACCGCTCTGGTCCTTTGAATTTTTTCCGTGGGGGCGCGCTAGCGCACCCACTGGGTGTAGTCCCCGAGATCCGGGCCGACTGCAGCTCAGTCGGGTCGGATCTTACTAGACGACTATGTTGACTGTTTTTTCTGATCTTCAGGATTATCACAACTCTCGCGCGGCCGCCTTCAACTCCCAGGCTCGGGAGCTAAGCCGGAGGACCGAAGACCTCGCCAGCAGCCGGCGTAAGTGTATTGTCATGGTTAACTTCTCGTGGGGGCGCGACAGCGCACCCACTGGGTGTAGTCCCCGAGATCCGGGCCGACTGCAGCGCAGTCGGGTCGGATCTTTCTTGACGACTTTCCCTTTGCTGATTTTTCTCTTTATTTCTTGCTCGTGCAGAGGCCAACGCCGACTTGCGGAGGGAACTCGGCGTGGTGCAGGCCGCTCTTCGTGCCAAGGACGCCGAGTACGCTGATCTGGCTCAAGAGCGCGACCGCCTGGCAACGAAACTGGCCGACCAGGAGAAGAGCCACAAGGTGGCCCTGCAAAAAGCGCAGGACGACGAGGCTACCCTGAGGGCGGAGTTCGGGGCCAGGGAGGCGAGCTGGGCCGAGACGCGCCGGGCACTGGAAGAAGGCTTCGGCCGGGTCGAGGATCTTATTGACGGTAGGCTGTCTTCCTTGCTCTTCTTCCAATCGCCGGCCGCCTATGGTTTTGTTTTGACTTGTGTTTGCTGTCTTGCGCAGAGTACTTCCCCAGCCAGTCTGTCCTAGCCGCCCAAGCCATCGAAGCCTACCGCGAGGAGCGCCGTCAAGCCGGGGTCGTGATTCCGCCGGATGCGAACCGGACATTGTCGGAGCAGCTTATCGCCGTCCAGGCGCGGCTGCAGCCGGCCCACCGGTTGCTCCGCCGACTCCAGCGCACCGGGGCGACGATGCTGGCCGCGCTCTGGCCCGGCCAGGCAATTCCCCGGACCCCAAGCCGGACGGCCGACTGGCTCGAGGTCGCAGTCGGCCGCTTCGAGGCCTGGAAGGCGTCCGCGGCCCGTCTTGGAGCCGGGCGCGCGCTGGAGTTCGTCCGCGCGTGGTACCCAGGGCTAAGCCTGGACCAGCTGCGGATGTGGCGGTCGGAAGCCGACACCGAACTGGAGGAGGTGCGGCCGGCGATCGCGCAGCGCGCCTCGACGATCGCCGAGTGCACCGACACCAGCGTCTTCGCGCCGGAGCTTAACAACGATGGCGCCGCCCAGCCGGAGGAATGGTTCGGGCTGAACCCGGCGGACGGCGAGGACTCGGCGGAAGAGATCGCCTCTAGCGACGAGGGCGAAGACGACAAGGAAGAGGACAGCGAAGACGCCGAGCCGACTGGTGGGGCGGCCAACCGTCCCCCAGCCGACCGTGCCTCTAGCAACGAGCCACGCAGGAGCGTGCCCTCTGCCGGAGGCGACGATCAAGCCGAGGTTCGTCAGTCGGCCGCTCCTTCAGCCGGCGCGACTACCTCCGCCACCTAATCCAGATCGTCTGCGGCCCCGCCGGCTTGAACTGCCTTTCGTTTCGTCCCTGTCTTTCTTTTTGGACAAGTTTAAGTTTCTGCAATTCCACCCATTGGGGGTGTATCGAACAATGCTGAATGTCGACCTCTCTGGAGGCTTTTTGTGTAATATATTAATATGCGCATGTGTTGGCGTTCATCCGAGTGTACTTTTTGTCCTTAGGCTCTTTCCTTTGCCACCTTCCCTCTTTGGGAAGGCAAGTACTTGAGTTTTCTTGGATTTGAAGTAGACTGAATGTAAGCCGGCCGGCCGGCTACTCTGGTAGTCGGTCGGCGGGAGGCAGCGAGCCGGCTTTTGTTATATATGCGAGCCTGTTTGGTCCCTAGCCGTTTTTCATGTGCGCACCCTTTCCGGCTGGTGGCTCTTGCCAGTCGGGCAGTCGGTTCTTCGAGCTGCGATTTCGGCAAGAGCCAAGCCTGGGTGTCGACACATTACTTGTCTGACTGCGGGTAAGGCTCTTGATATAACTCTAGTCGGCCAGTCCACGGGCAGACTCGTCGGACCCGGTACCGGACAAAATAAATGAGAAGATAATACCATACGCATGATAACTTTCATTCATAAAACAACGGGTGGCAGTCCCCGAGTCTTTCTCGGGGAGCCTACTGTATCATACTAAATACAAAAGTGGGTATGACACATACTGCGCTTTAACTGTAAAACTTTCGAAGGAGGTTTGCGTTCCACGGTCGCTCCGACTCCTTGCCGGAGTCGTCTCTCTTGCGTGCCTTTGGCTTCTGCGCGTCGATGAGGTAGTAGGCGTCGTTGCCCAAGGCTCTGCTGATGATGAAGGGGCCTTCCCAGGGGGCTGCGAGCTTGTGCTGACCAGCTGTCCGCTGGATCAGCCGGAGCACAAGGTCGCCCTCCTGGAAGGATCTTGGGCGGACCCTCCGGTTATGGTAGCGGCGCAGACCCTGCTGGTAGATAGCGGACCGGCTGAGGGCTAACAGCCGGGCCTCTTCCAGCAGGTCGACGCCGTCTTCTTGTGCTTCTTTGGCTTACGCTTCCGTGTACATGGTTACCCGAGGCGAGTCGAACTCGATGTCTGTTGGGATGACCGCCTCGGCACCATATACAAGGAAGAAGGGAGTGAAGCCGGTTGATCTGTTGGGAGTAGTGCGCAGACTCCATAGGACAGCCGGCAGCTCATCGAGCCAGCAGCCGGCTGAACGCTCCAGGGGTACGACCAGTTGAGGCTTGATGCCGGACAGAATGAGGCCATTTGCCCGCTCCACCTGGCCGTTTGACTGTGGGTGGGCGACTGACGCAAGGTCCAGCCGGATACCTTGCGCAGCGCAGAACCGTGCCAGGGCACCTTTGGCAAAATTCGTGCCATTGTCGGATGCTGTGCGGTATGCCGTACCGGGTTGTTATATCTGCAATGAACGTCACTGCAGTCGGCCCATTCAGCTTCTTGATCGGCTTCGCCTCGATCCACTTGGTGAATTTGTCAACGGCGACGAGCAAATGAGTCATGCCGCCGCGCGCCGTCTTGAATGGGCCCACCATATCCAACCCCCAGACGGCAAAGGGCCAAGTGATGGGAATGGTCTTGAGTGCCGAAGCCGGCATGTGTTGCTGCGAGCTAAAAAGCTGGCAGCCTTTGCAGTGTTTGACTAGCTCTTTGGCGTCGTCCAAAGCAGTCGGCCAGAAGAAGCCGTGGCGGAAGGCTTTGGCGACCAGTGACCTTGATGCGGCGTGATGGCCGCATTCTCCTTGGTGTATATCCCTGAGGATCGCGATGCTTTTCTCCTTCTCGACGCATCGCTGCAAGACTCCGGTGGCACTGCGCTTGACAAGCTCTCTGTTGACGATTGTGTATGCTCCAGCCCGGCGCTGGACTTGTCTTGCTTTGTTTTTGTCAGTCGGCAGGTCATGGTTCACCAGATAGTTGCGGATGGTTTGGGCCCATGATGGGGCGGCGACCTCCTCAGCCGCCAATGTGGCCAGGGCCACCAGGGTGGGTGGGTTGGGCAGTGCAGCACTGGAGTCGGCCGCCGCTTCCTGTGCTGAAGAAGTCCCCGGGCCGGCTACAGCAGCCCCCGGGCCGGCTGCCGCAGTCCCCGGGCCGGCTGCCGCAGTTCCCGAGCCGAATATTGAAGTCCCCGGGCCGGCTGCTTGATTCTTCGAGCCGGACCCGGCCCCCTCGGGGTTAGGCGGCACGAAAATGGAATCGGACTCCGGAGACGGCCTGATTGAAGGCTTGAGGAGGCGCTGCAGGGCGATGCCGGCTGGTATTGCTTGCCGCGTGGAACCTATTCGAGCCAGGGCGTCAGCCAGCTCGTTGTCGGCCCGCGGCACGTGAAGGAACTCACATCCGTCGAAGTATCCGCTGATTTGCTGTACCAGGAAACGGTAGCTCGCCATGTTTGCGTCCTTGGCATCCCAATCGCCAGAAGACTGCTGCACCACCAAATCCGAGTCGCCATAGCACAGGATCCGGCGAATACCAAGCTCCTTGGCCAGCCGGAGCCCGTGTATGAGTGCCTCGTACTCGGCGACGTTGTTGGAGGCGGCGAAGTGGATCTGCAGCGTGTATTTGAGCTTGTCGCCCTTTGGAGAAGTTAGGACGACGCCGGCTCCCAAGCCGGTGCGCATCTTTGATCCGTTAAAGTGCATGCGCCAATGGGTGGAGTCGGGCGCCGGCGGTAAGTACTGGGTCTCGGCCCAGTCGACAAGGAAGTCGGCCAACGCTTGCGTCTTGATGGCGGTGCGGGGTTGGTAGAAGATGGTGTAGGGGGCCAGCTCGATGGCCCATTTGGCCACCCGGCCGGATGCATCCCGGCTGCCTATGATGTCGGCAAGCGGGGCAGTGCATACGACCGTGATGGGATGCTCTTGAAAGTACGGCTTCAGCTTCTTAGCGGCGAAGTACACGCCATAGAACATCTTCTGATAGTGCGGGTAATTTTGTTTCGAGGTGGACAGCACCTCGCTCAGGTAATAGACTGGTCTCTGCACCGGCTGGGCTCGGCCTTCTTCGGGGCGTTCGACCACAATGACGGCGCTGACCACCCGGCTAGTGGCGGCAATATATAGGAGCATGGGCTCCTTCTCAGTCGGTGCCGCCAAGACAGGCGGCGTGGACAACATTTTCTTCAGCTCGTGGAAAGCTTGGTCGGCCTGGTCGTTCCACTCGAAGTGAGTGCTCTTCTTCATGAGGCGGTAGAGGGGGAGAGCCTTTTCTCCGAGCCGGCTGATGAAGCGGTTAAGAGAGGCCAGGCACCCGGTGAACTTCTGAATCTCTCTGAGCTTGGTTGGGACCGCCATCCTCTCGATGGCTTTGATCTTCACAGGGTTGCACTCTATGCCGCGTTCAGAGACCAGGAAGCCTAGGAGCTGGCCGGCTGGCACTCCGAACACGCATTTCTCTGGGTTGAGCTTGATTCGGAACTGGCGCAGGTTCTCGAATGTCTCCTTCAAGTCTTCCAGTAGGGTGCCACGCTTCTCCGTTTTCACCACAACATCATCCACGTAAACGTGGGCATTCTTGCCGAGCTGCATGAGGAGGCACTTCTGCATGCATCGCTGAAACGTGGCGCCGGCATTCCTCAAGCCGAACGTCATGGTCAGGTAGCAGAAGGCCCCAAACGGCGTGATGAAGGCGGTTTTCAGTTGGTCATCCGGGTTCAGCTTGATCTGGTGGTATCCCGAGTAGGCATCCAAAAAGCTCAACAGCTCGCATCTGGCTGTGGAGTCTATTACTTGATCGATCCTGGGCAGAGCGAAGGGATCCTTTGGGCAGGCTTTGTTGAGGCTCGTGTAATCTATACACATGCGCCACTCGGGGAACCGGGTTCGCGAGCCATTCGGGGAAGAAAACTTCCATGATGAAGCCGGCTGCAAGGAGCCGGGCTATCTCCTCCTCTACGATCCTTCTCTTCTCTTCTGACAGTCGGCGGAGGGGCTGCTTGACTGGTTTGGCATCCTCGCGCACGTGCAATTTGTGCTCGACGAAATCCTTCGGAACACTCGGCATGTCCTTGGGGGACCATGCAAAGATATCCCGATTCTCACGGAGGAAATCGGCGAGCTCGCCTTCCTATTTGCTATCTAGGCTCGCCCCAATGACGGCGAACCTCTCGGGGTGCTCGGGGTCGAGCTGTATCTTCTTGGTCTCCTTGGCCGGCTGGAAAGATCCTTGGGCATCATACTCCTTGGAGTCGGCGGGTTGGTTTAGCTGCTTGCTGGCCAGGGCCACGACCCGGTCCAGCGTCTTCCTCTCGGCCGCGATCACGAGGGATTCAGCCAGCCGGCTGCTGGCCGCGGCGCAGTCGGCGGACTTCTTGTAGTCGCCGGCGATGGTGATGACGCCCTTAGAGCTCGGTATCTTCATCTTGAGGTAAGCATAGTGGGGGACCACCATGAACTTGGCCAAGGTGGGTCGGCCAAGCAAGGCATGATAAGGGCTATCCAGGTCCACCACCTCGAACCAGATTGCTTCCCGGCGGAAATGATCCTTGCCCCCAAAGAGTACATCGATCTTGAGCTTGCCGATGGGGGCGCAGGACAGTCCGGGTACGATGCCGTGGAACACCGTTCGAGTCGGCGCAAGTTGCTTGGCCTTGACGCCCAGCTTCTCCATGGTGTCGCGGTACAGGATATTGATGCTGCTTCCGCCGTTGATCAACACGCGGGAGAAGCGTGCGGCGTGCGTATCCGTAGCGAGGGTGGCCTCCAGGACCAATGCGTAGGAGCCGGGGGAGGGCATCACCTCTGGGTGGTCGGCCCGGCTCCAGCTGATGGGTTTCTCCGACCAGTGCATGCGGCCGGCTGGGCTGGTAGCGGCCATGTTGACCTCCTATTGCTCTCGGTGCCTGCTGCGCCGGTCTTCGGGCTGGTTCGTGAAGATGACATAAGACGCTTGCTCGTCGGGGAACTCGTCCTGCACGGCGTCGACCGCGGGCCGGGCGGCTTTGGGTGGCGGAGCCGGCGGCGGCGGGCCGGCAGGCGGAGTCGGCGTGAGCCCTTCGCCCTTCGAGATTCGGGCGAGCCAGTTGCATTTGCGGGTCGTGTGGTTGGACGGCTTCGCGCCGCTATGGAATTTGCACGGGGCATCAAGGGTTTGCTCGTAGGAGAAGGCCGGCTGCCAAGCCGGCCGACCGCCCTTAGGCTTCTTGGGCGCGGGCCGCCCTTCAGGCGGCGCGTCTTCGACCGTGGCCACCTGCCGACTGGCGGGAGGCAGCGCAGGGCCCTTGCGTTTTTGATCGTTCTGGTGTTGGCGTCAGCCGCCATCCCCAGCCGGCGCTTTGGGCGCCGGATTGAGTACCTTTCCGGATGCGTCCACCCAGAGCTCGGTCTTCATCGAGGAGTCGGCGGTGGCGTACTTGTCGGCGATGTTTAGGAGCTCGTCGAGGGTAGTCGGCTCATCGCAGAGAAGCTTGTGCTTGAGGAGGGTGCCCTCTCGGCACCCGGCGGTGAAGTATTCGATGGCTTGCACCTCGTGCACCCCCTCACAGGAGTTGCGGAGCTCGGCCCAACGCGTCAGGTAGTCACGAGTGGACTCGGCTGGGCCCCGTACACACAGGGAGAGCCGTCTGGGCTTGGGAGCCCGCTTGTAGGTGCTGGTGAAGTTGCGAACGAAGGCTTCAGTGAAGTCCACCCAGCTGTTGATGCTGAGCGGCTTAAGGCTGTTAAGCCAAGTCCGCGCCGTGCCCTGCAGCATGAGGGGCACGTATTTTACGGCAACGCGCCGGTTGCCATTGGCGATGCTGACGGCTGTGGAGTAGTCGGTCAGCCAGTTTTCCGGCTTCACCGAGCCGTTGTACTTAGGCGTGTCTCTTGGGAGCGAGAACCCTTTGGGGAAGGGCTCGTCGCGGATGCGGGGGCCGAAGCAAGGCGGGCCGACATCGTCTTCTTCTTCTAGCGCCAGAGATCGGGCCAGGCGGTCGATCCGGTGGCGGGCGTCGTTTTCGCCAATTCCCTCCTGGCGACCAAGCCGGCCCCTGAGAGTCGGGTGAGCCACGGGAGGCGGGGTAGGATATCTTTCTTCGCGAGTTCGAGGCGGAGGCGGGGTGCCCCGCCATTCCATGGCTCGGGGGCGGCCGTCCGCGTCTCGCTCGATGGAGACTTGGGTCCGGCTTCGGCTGGGAGCCGGCTCTTTCTCACGCCGCGCGCGGGTGTAGCTGGTAGTCGGCGACCGGGAGGTCGCGCCGTGCTCGTGGCGCGGGGGAGGGCTTCCCGCGCAGGCGTCGGCCTCGTGCCGTCGTGCGGCCGCATCGATTAGCTGCTGGATGCGCCGCGTCATATGGGGGAGATCTTCGGCTTCCAAGCCGTCTAGCTCGTCGACGGCCGCCTGGGCGGCGCGCAGGTTCTCGAGCGGGGTGGCGTAGACCGGGCGATCCACGCCCAGCGTGTCGGCGATGACGGCGCCGGCCCGGCTAGGGCTAGCCGGAGCCGGCGTGCCGAAGGCGGCGCGATCAGCTTCGCGCTGGTAGGCCTCGGTGAGGCGTCTTACGGAGGCCAGCCGCCGGCCCTCCGCGAGGAGAGCGAGGCGGCGTGCCTCCAGAACTTCGTCGCTGGCGTCAGCCGGAAGGGGGACGAACAAGTCTTGGGCTGCCGCGCGCGGGGAGTCGCGGGCGCCCTCGTCAGTCGGGCCATCGAGGCCGATAACCATCACCTCGGGGGCGTCAGAATCGCGATCGCCAGCCGGAGGGAGCGGGTCGTTGTAGACCGTGACGTTGGTGGGGAAGGTGTCGTAGGATGCCGCGTCGGAGTCGACGGGCATCGGGTCGGTGGAGCCAACCGACTCCAAGTCCGAAGCGGGCTCGCCGGAGACGTGGAGCTGGCTGAAGAGGTTGGCGAGGTGATATGTGCCCGCATCGGAGGCGAGCTCGTCGGAGATGCGGGCATTGTCGAAGAGGCTGGCGAGGCCGCTAGCCGTGCAGACGTCGGCGACGCCGTGCAGCGCGTCGCGGCAGGCGCCATCGGGCGAGCCAGGCTGGCTGCGCCCGCGAGGGAGGAAAAGGGTTCCCGTCCAGAACAGGTCTCCGGACGACGGTGCACCTGGCCCCACGGTGGGCGCCAAATGTCGGGTGGTAGGATCGACATATGCCAACGGGTGGCTTATCATTGCGGGGGCCAAAAGAACGTCGCCGGTGCCTGGAAACGGGATGAGGCGTAGGCATGCACGCCGGCGAATCTTACCCAGCTTCAGGGCTCTCCGGGGAGATAACACCCCTACTGCTGCTCTGCGGGGTCTCCGCATGGTTACTAAGTTCACAGGTGGCTACAATGCTCCTTGAGCTGTTTGGGGAGGAAGGAGGAAGAAGGGCTTAGCATAGCCCGTCTCCTCTCCTTGTATGTGTCTATGTCTAGAGAAAGAGTTCAACCCTTTGCATGGGTGCACCGGGGGGTTTAGATAGGCCTACCCCCCGGGGGTACAATGGTAATCCGACTGGGCGCGAGGCCCAGCAGTCGGTGACTATGTTCGCCGGCTTCTCCGCCGGCTTCTGGGGCCCGCCGGCTGGTGGGTCCCGCCGACTGCCGGCTCCTGGGATGACAGGCCGGCCCCACCGGCCAGGGCCTTGTCGGCGGCCGGTTACTATTGCTCCGTGTTTGTTGGCGCAGGCTTGGTCGGGGTAAGCGTGGCTACAGTAACGCCGCCTTGGCGGGCGATTACTGTAGCCCCGCCGCACCTTGTCTTCTTTATGGGCGTCCCCTTCGGGGAAGGCGGCAGGCCGGCTGCGAGAAGCCGGCCCTCCGTCTTGCCGGCTTGAGAGGAGGGGTGGCCGCCTTCGGCATCTCTCTGCCCGAAGGGGCCCACCGCCTCGGGGGCCACACTGGCGGCCCATCGTGGACGGCGTCAGAGCCGCCGAGACTACAGTGCCGCGCCGGGCGGGCCGCAGGTGCCCGCACGACGCGCCGTACCAGGCGTGCTCCGGATTTTTGGGGGTGGCAGGCTCCACTGTAGCCACGCCCCGCTTCGTCATCGCAGGGTGGGCGCGTACATCGCGGGTACGGCGTTGACTGCTTTGTCAGAGGCGGCCCTGCGATAGCCGGCCGTGCCATAGCCGGCCTAGTCATAGCCGGCCCTGCCGCAGCCGGCCATGTCGTAGCCGGCCCTCTATAGTTTCCTTTGCGGGGGTAGAAGGAGCGGGCCGCCCCCCAAGCCGGCTAGGAAGTTAGCCGGCTAGGGGGGAGCCGGCCTAAGTCTTGAGTCTTCTTATGAGCCGGACGGGCTCACAATTTTTTCTGAGGGGCCAGGGGAAGCCGGCTGGGCTACCCGTGGCTATTTACCCCGACAGGCGGCGCCTCCACCAGATCTGGATCCCCCTCGCCGGATCTGTCCATTTCCGTCGTCCCGGCCTCCTTCCGGCAACCGGCGCCGCCGCCGTCCACTCCCGGAGCGCCGACGATGCCTTCCTGCGGGAGGAGAGCGATGACCCACGGGTGGGCTGCGCCTCCGTTCATGGGCCCTGCACGGTCCAGCCGGCCCGATCGACTTCCTCTTCTGCCGGGCCAAGGCCCACTGGGTGAGCTGACCCCAGCGCCCCACCCTTTTTTTTCATCTCTCTCTCTGATGGCTCAGACTTGCAACAGATTCAGCCCATTAGTTGTTTTTTTGTGCACTGCGAATTTGTCCATTTAACCTGAGATTACAGTTTTACAGAAAAGACCCTCATGTTCATGCATATAATAACTCACAATTCGTGCATCGGACTAAAATGATTTATATATGAAACTTGCTCAGAATTTTGTGTAGATTAATAATATCCAACTTTAATGCCTGTTTGAGATGTTTAAAATGCTGTTTGCATATATTTGCCCATATGCCATGTTAAAATGATTTAATTCATAACTAAATAACTGTAGCTCCGATTTAAATAATCTTTATATGTAAATGGGGTAGAACTTTGCCTAGTTTATCATGGTGGCATCTCTTTGCATGTTAAACAACTCTAAAAATTATGTTTAGGGCAGAACAGTAGCAAATCTAAAATATGCTATGGGGATTTACCGGAATTGTTGTTCGTTGCTTCCAGACTCATTTAAACTTGCCTAGATAGGTAGTTTTGTTGTGCTTCAGCTATTGCCATGTTAATCAACATTTAATATTGTTGGGTACATAACCGAGAGTGAACTAAATAATTGACGTGGTGTTTCGTCAATATGCAACTCGTTGCATATTGAGCTCCACTTAATTTGTAGGATTATTTGTGCTCTTTGTCATGCCATGCCTCATTAAACCGGACATGCATCATACTTGATTGTGCATCATGCCATGTTGATGTGTTGGTTATTTACTATGTTGTGTGCTTCTTTTTCGGTGATTGGTTCCTCGGGTTGATTCCGGTAACGTCGAGTTTGTGAGGACCCGTTCGACTACGCCCGTTTGTCTTCTTCATGGATTCGTTCTTCTTCCTTGCGGGATTTCAGGCAAGATGATCATACCCTCGAAATCACTACTATCTTTGCTATGCTAGATGCTCGCTCTTTTGCTATGCCAATGCTACGATGCCTACCACTTGCTTGTCAGCCTCCCAAATTACCATGTTCAGCCTCTAATCCACCAATGTCCTAGCAAACCGTTGATTGGCTATGTTACCGCTTTGCTCAGCCCCTCTTATAGCGTTGTTAGTTGCAGGTGAAGATTGAAGTTTGTTCCTTGTTGGAACATGGAGATATCGTTCCTTGTTGGAACATGTTTACTTGTTGGGATATCACTATATATCTTATTTAATTAATGCATCTATATACTTGGTAAAGGGTGGAAGGCTCGGCCTTATGCCTGGTGTTTTGTTCCACTCTTCCCGCCCTAGTTTCCGTCATATCGGTGTTATGTTCCCGGATTTTGCGTCCCTTACGCGGTTGGGCTATTATGGGAACCCCTTGACAGTTCGCCTTAAGTAAAGCTTCTCCAGCAATGCCCAACATTGGTTTTACCATTTGCCACCTAGCCTTTTCTTTCCCCTGGGTTCTGCAGACTCAAGGGTCATCTTTATTTTACCCCCCGGGCCAGTGCTCCTCTGAGTGTTGGTCCAACTGAGCGATGTTCGAGGCTACCAGGGGCAACTCTGGGCTGGCTTACCCGACGTCTTGCTCATCCGGTGTGCCCTGAGAACGAGATATGTGCAGCTCCTATCGGGATTTGTCGGCACATCTGGGTGGTGTTGCTGGTTCAGTTTTACCCTGTCGAAATGTCTTGTTGTACCGGGATACCGAGTCTGATCGGAACGTCTCGGGTGGAGGTCTAATCCTTCGTTGACCGTGAGAGCTTGTGATGGGCTAAGTTGGGACACCCCTGCAGGGATTTGAACTTTCGAAAGCCGTGCCCGCGGTTATGGGCAGATGGGAATTTGTTAATGTCCGGTTGTAGAAAACCTGAAGTCGACCTTAATTAAAATGAATCAACTGCGTGTGTAACCATGATGGTCTCTTTCCAGTGGAGTCCGGGAAGTGAACACGGTTGTTGGAGTTATGCTTGACGTAGGTAGTTCAGGATCACTTCTTGATCATACTTTTATCGACCGTGCTTTGCCTTCTCTTCTCGCCCTCATTTGCGTATGTTAGCCACCATATATGCTAGTCGCTTGCTGCAGCTCTACCCCATACCTTTTACCTTACCCATAAGCTTAAATAGTCTTGATCGCGAGGGTACAAGATTGCTGAGTCCCTGTGGCTCACAGATACTTCCAAAACCAGCTTGCAGGTGCCGATGAGGCCGTGCAGATGACGCAACCAAGCTTAGGAGGAGCTCGATGAAGATCTTGTCCTTTGTGTTGTTTCGTTCTAGTAGATCAGTAGTGGAGCCCAGTTGGGGTCGATCGGGGACCTTTGTCGCATTTGGGGTTCTTCTTTTATTTTGGTTCCGTAGTCGGACCAGGAGTGTATTTGGTTGATGTAATGCTTTATTCATGTAATTGTGTGAAGTGGTGATTGTAAGCCAACTATGTATCTTTTCCCCTATTGTATTACATGGGTTGTGTGAAGATTACCTCACTTGCGACATATGCCTTCAATGCGATTATGCCTCTAAGTCGTGCCTCGACACGTGGGAGATATAGTCGCATCGAGGGTGTTACAGCCGCAGCCGCCACGCCAGGCTCCGATGAGCCCCAGCCTGGCATCTACCTGAAGGCCGGCGAGAACATCTTCATCAACCTCCCCTGGGCGTCGGGCTCCAGGGCACCGGTCGAGGGAGAAATGCTTGACGGAGAGGTGCTTGCCTCCGCCGGGCTGAAGCTGGTCGATGCGCCAAGCAGCAGCGGTGAACCTGAAGAGGAACGCCTGCTGCGGAAGCTAGTGGCGCTCTACCGTGCCCAGCAGGCCAAGCTAGAGTCCCGCGAAGCACTCGTTGCGAAGGCCGATGCTGATATCGAGAAGCGCGCGGAGGAGCTCCGGGGCGCCAACCAAGAAGCTCTCCGCTCCCTGGCAAAGGAGCGGGAAGATCTTGCCGAGGCGCATTAGGCCTTCCTCCTCGAGAAGGCCGACACCGAAGAGCGCCAACGCCTTGCCGCAGAGAGGCTGTCTTCGCAGGAGGGTGACTTGACGCAGCAGAAGGTCCACCTCGACAGCCACGAGGAGGAACTTGCCGCGCGCGAGCGAGCAGTTGGCGGAGCCGTCGAGCAGGCCGAAGACGCCGCTGCAGCCGCCAAGGCTGAGCTGGCATTGAAGGTGGTGCAGCTGGAGGCGAGCCTCAAGGCGAGCGGCGACAAGCTTGCCGTGCTCAAGCTCGAGCGTGAGAAGGACGCCAACAGCTACTCAGAGCTGCAGGCCCTTTTCGCTGAGAAGGGCAAAGAACTGGACGCCGCCAAGAACTCCAACGCCGATCTCGAGGTGAAGTTGGCGGCTCTGACGCAATCTCTGGACGACGCCAAGGGGCAGGAGGCGGCCTTCAAGGAAGAAGTCAAGGCCGGCAAGGTGCTGCTGGCGAAGGCTGCTGCCGCCCGGAAGACTTTGTCAGAGAATGTGGAGCACTGGACGGAGGGTCTGGTGAACATTGCCGCGGACGTCGACAGGGAACTGGCGCAATTGGGGATGGTAGATCTCGGGTACTCCTCCGACGAGAATCTCCAACCCAGCGCCAAGCTGACTCTGTTCTTCAAGGGCGTGGCGACGGTGCTTCAGCGACTCCGAGAGTAGATCCCAAAGCAGCTTGCCGACGAGTCGCACAAGATTTGCGCGGGAGCTCTCGAGAAGGTGCTGATGAAGGTGGCCTCCCGCAACCCGGGTCTCCGCCTCACCAACATCCTCCGA
Organism: Triticum monococcum; assembly: GCA_034509565.1. Classification (NCBI taxonomy): domain Eukaryota; kingdom Viridiplantae; phylum Streptophyta; class Magnoliopsida; order Poales; family Poaceae; genus Triticum; species Triticum monococcum. Next base: position 149,761,368 of record CM067843.1, on the reverse strand, counting down.
AGCTTGCTGCCAGATGCTGATCTGGAGGAGCTCAAGGCCCTTGTCGCACCTATTGTGGACAGGGTGAGCGGAATCAGAAGGGTCGAGGGTGACCGTGTAGACTAGGCCATCCATCTTTTTCTTTCCTTGTCGCTGTCAATCATGTTATGAAAAATAGTCTGTTAGAGCTGCGACAAGTTATTTTGTAATAGAATCTATCTTGGTTAGTAATTGCTATATTATTTCCTTTACTTGCTTCCTCCCCTTGTATGTTTTTACCCTACGCTTTTAGGGAACTTGCCAGTGCGGGCACCTTTGCCGCGAGCGCTGAGTGCGGAACATCAGCAGCGGAACATCAGCAGCCTGCTGGCGGTGCTGCAGCCAACAGGAAACCTTGTCGCAGAGCTAGTCGCAGCTCACTTAAGTTGTTGAGCAGACTCGAAACAACAGTAAGGGCGCAACTAGCTACGAGTTGGTTCCCTGCTGGCGGTGCCACAGCCGACAAGAAACATTGTCGCAGAGCTAGTCGCAGCTCACTTAAGTTGTTGAGCGGACTCGAAACAACAGTAAGGGCGCAACTAGCTACGAGTTGGTTCCTCCGCGCACAGGTTTTCCATACAAGGGACGGTCGTTCAAGGAAGATAACTCTATAAATTTAAAGGAAATTTGATTGCTCAGACTTTGGCAACTTATCTTTCTTGTTACTTGCTTCCCGGCAAGGCGGAAACTTCTTGGACGACGCCTGGTCCATATCGTATCTTCTCCCTTCCCCCCGGCAAACTTGTGCGTGAGAGGACCTCCTTTTCCTTGCGAAAAAGAAGGAAGAGGAAATAACAGTATGGAGCCTTATGGCTCGTTATTGTTTACCGGGGGTAAGTGCTGCACAAAATGTCAGATAATACATGCAAAATTTAAAAAGCATGAAACTGACAAGGTGTGCTGAGCACACGATTTTTATGCACGGGACCTGCGCCCGGCTTTGTACAGAGTATTACATGCAACAGCGGCAAGACTCGTACAAAAGGTGGTTGCCGGAATGGGTTCCGGCAACCGCGCCCTACGGGTGAAACTTGCGAAGATGCTCAATATTCTAGGAGTTCCTCACTGGGATGCCATCTTCGGTCTCCAGGCAGACAGCGCCAGGCCTGGTGACTCGTTTCACCCAGTAAGGGCCTTCCCACTTTGGCGTCAACTTGTTTGAATTCTTGGCGGATTAAACGCGCCGAAGAACAAGGTCGCCTTCCTCGAGACTTCTGGCATTAACTTTGCGGCTATGGTAGCGGCGCAAAGCTTGCTGGTAGCCAGCGGTTAGCACAGCAGCCTGAAGACGGTCTTCCTCGAGGAGCAGCGTGTTGTCTTGCCGCAACTGCTCTTGCTCAAGCTCATCGTAAACGAGCACTCGAGGCGACCCGTATACGAGTTCCGTGGGGAGAATTGCCGCCGCGGAGGCGGGCAGGGAGTCTGGCGGTCGTACTGATGACCCGGAGGCCGCAGGAGCGCCAGGCGCTGCTCCGACCACCGACTCCTCCGCCGCAGCCACCGCGCCGGGCTCTGATGAGCCCTCCCCCTACCTGGCACACCAAAGATGTCGGGGGTGCTGATCCCACGGACACCTATGGGACCACGGCGGACCGGGGCCCCTTTCGGTTCGGCAGGGGGGCGGAGAGTGCACGAAGAGCAGATCGAGGCGAACGCACGAACGACGCGATCAGTTTACCCAGGTTCGGGCCGCACAGATGCGTAAAACCCTACTCCTGCTTTGATTAGTATTGTGTTCTTGCTCGGGAGCAACGAGTGCTACAGTACACTTGGGTGGCTAGCGAGACCGAGCGTGAGAATGATCCTCCCCCTCCTCCCTGTTGCGCATGGGCCTCCTTTTATATGTCAAAGGGGTCACCGACAGGTGGCAATAGAGATGAGGGTAAAAGGGTAAAAGAGGTGGTAGTTGGCGCCACCGCTTACTACAGTTGTATCATACCTAACCCTGACGGCAGGGGACAAAGGCATTAAATGCCTGTCTGTGTCGCCTAGACGGGGCGGAAAGGGACCGTTAGGGGCGCCACCGTTTGCCACGATGGCTATCTTATCAGCGCCTGCTTGCCGCCGCATGCCCCTGGCTGCACAGCCTCCCGCCACGTATGCCAGGGACGGTCCCAGAGCGACACGTTGGTGGGTGAGCTGGAGCGCGGGCTGCGGAGTAGTAGCTTGCCGCGGCAAGCGCCTTGTCGCGGATGTTGTCTTGTCGCATCCGGGAGCTTGTCGCTCACCGGGTCTTGCCAGGACGCGCAGCGCGTCGCAGCAAGCTTCTCGAGGCGTCTTGGTTGGTCTTCCCGGCAAGCTCCTCTTGCCGGGGTCTTGTATCCTTCCCGGCAAGCTCCTCTTGCCGGGGCCTTGGATACTTTGTTCTTGAATGGCTCCAAAGGAACCACGGAGGGTCTTGGCGGTCGCCCGGCAAGCCTTGCCGCGGGACGCTGCGACTGCCCGTGCACAAGTTCGAGATACTAAGGTACCCCTACTTTAGTACACCGACATGAAGCGATGGCTAGCCCAGATTCTGACAAATGGCTAGAAGCCATGAAATCCGAGATAGGATCCATGTATGAAAACGAAGTATGGACTTTGACTGACTTGCCCGATGATCGGCGAGCCATAGAAAATAAATAGATCTTTAAAAAGAAGACAGGCGCATATGGTAATGTGACCATCTACAAGGCTCGACTCGTCGCTAAGGGTTATCGACAAGTTCAAGGGGTTGACTACGATGAGACTTTCTCACCCGTAGCGAAGCTGAAGTCCGTCTGAATCATGTTAGCAATTGCCGCATTCTATGATTATGAGATATGGCAAATGGACGTCAAAATGGCATTCCTTAATGGCTTTCTTAAGGAAGAATTGTATATGATGCAGCCGGAAGGTTTTGTCCATCCTAAGAATGATAACAAGGTGTGCAAGCTCCAACGCTCAATCTATGGGCTGGTGCAAGCATCTCGGAGTTGGAACATTCGATTTGATGAGATGATCAAAACGTTTGGGTTTACACAGACTTATGGAGAAGCCTGTGTTTACAAGAAAGTGAGTGGGAGCTCCGTAGCATTTCTCATATTATATGTGGATGACATACTATTGATGGGAAATGATATAGAATTCTTGGAAAGCATAAAGGCCTACTTGAACAAGTGTTTTTCAATGAAGGACCTTGGAGAAGCTGCTTATATATTAGTCATCAAAATCTATAGAGATAGATCGAGACGCCTCATTGGTCTTTCACAAAGTACGTACCTTAACAAGATATTGAAGAAGTTCAATATGGATCAGTCCAAGAAGGGGTTATTGCCTGTATTGCAAGGTATGCAATTGAGCACGGCTCAATGCCCGACCACGGCAGAAGATAGAGAAAAGATGAGTGTCGTCCCCTATGCCTCGGCCATAGGGTCTATTATGTATGCCATGCTGTGTACCAGACCTGATGTAAACCTTGCCGTAAGTTTGGTAGGAAGGTACCAAAGTAATCCTGGCATGGAACACTGGACAGCGGCCAAGAATATCCCGAAGTACCTGAAGAGGACTAAGGATATGTTTCTTGTTTATGGAGCTGACGAAGAGCTCGTCGTAAAGGGTTATGTCGATGCTAGCTTAGACACAGATCTGGATGACTCTAAGTCACAAACCGGATACGTGTATATTTTGAATGGTGGGGTAGTAAGCTGGTGCAGTTCCAAGCAAAGCGTTGTGGCGGGATCTACATGTGAAGCGGAGTACATGGCAGCCTCGGAGGAAGCACAAGAAGCAATCTAGGTGATGGAGTTCATTACCGACCTAGGAGTCATTCCCAATGCGTTGGGCCCGATGACTCTCTTCTTTGACAACACTGGAGCTATTGCCCTCGCCAAGGAGCCCAGGTTTCACAGGAAGACCAGGCATATCAAGCGTCGCTACAACTCCATTCGTGAAAGTGTTCAAAATGGAGACATAGATATTTGTAAAGTAAATACGGACCTGAATGTAGCAGATCCGTTGACTAAACCTCTCCCTAGAGCAAAACATGATCAACATGAGAACTCTATGGGTGTTTGATTCATCACAATGTAACTAGATTATTGACTCTGGTGCAAGTGGGAGACTATTGGAAATATGCCCTAGAGGCAATAATAAAATGGTTATTATTATATTTCCCTGTTCATGATAATTTTCTATTGTTCATGCTATAATTGTGTTATCCGAAAATCGTAATACATGTGTGAATACATAGACCACAACACGTCCCTAGTGAGCCTCTAGTTGACTAGCTCGTTGTTCAAAAGATAGTCATGGTTTCCTGACTATGGACATTGGATGTCATTGATAACGGGATCACATCATTAGGAGAATGATGTGATGGACAAGACCCATTCCTAAGCATAGCTCAAAGATCGTGTAGTTCGTTTGCTATAGCTTTTCCGAATGTCAAGTATCATTTCCTTAGACCATGAGATTGTGCAACTCCGGGATACCGTGGGAGTGCTTTGGGTGTGCCAAACATCACAACGTAACTTGGTGACTATAAAGGTGCACTACGGGTATCACCAAAAGTGTCTGTTGGGTTGGCACGAATCAAGACTGGGATTTGTCACTCCGTATGACGAAGAGGTATCTCTGGGCCCACTCGATAATGCATCATCATAATGAGCTCAATGTGACCAAGTGGTTGATCACGGGATCATGCATTACGGTACGAGTAAAGTGACTTGCCAGTAACGAGATTGAACGAGGTATTGGGATACCGACGATCGAGTCTCGGGCGAGCAACGTACCGATTGACAAAGGGAATTGTATATGGGATTGATTAAATCCTCGACATCGTGGTTCATCCGATGAGATCATCGAGGAGCATGTGGGAGCCAACATGGGTATCCAGATCCCGCTGTTGGTTATTAACCGGAGAGTCGTCTCGGTCATGTCTGCGTGTCTCCCGAACCCGTAGGGTCTACACACTTAAGGTTCGGTGACGCTAGGGTTGTTGAGATATTAGTATGCGGTAACCCGAAAGTTGTTTGGAGTCCCGGATGAGATCCCGGACGTCACGAGGAGTTCCGAAAAGGTCCGGAGGTGAAGAATTATATATAGGAAGTCCAGTTTCGGCCATCGGGAAAGTTTCGGGGGTCACCGGTATTGTACCGGGACCACCGGAAGGGTCCCGGGGGTCCACCGGGTGGGGCCACCTATCCCGAAGGGCCCCATGGGCTGAAGTGGGGAAGGGAACCAGCCCCTAGTGGGCTGGTGCGCCCCCCTTTGGCCTCCCCCTGCGCCTAGGGTTGGAAACCCTAGGGGTGGGGGCGCCCCACTTGGCTTGGGGGGCAAGCCACCCCCCTTGGCCGCCGCCCCCCTTGAGATTCAATATCTAGGGCCGGCGCCCCCCTAAGGGCCCTATATATAATGGGGGGGGGAGGCACCGACGGCCATGGCAATGGGGCGGCGGCCGGTGGCGACGCACACGTTGGCCTGGAGCTGGGAGATCTTGGCCATGATGCGCGCCTCGTGGAAGCCATCGAGGGTGGCCACGGAGGCTAGCCCGACATGGGTCGGGAGCTGGAGGACCTGGATCTTGGCGTCGTTGAGGGCGACGAAGAGCGGTGGCGGGAGGCGGTCCACGTCGTGTTTTATCGGGAACCCGTCGTCCGACAGGTGGTACCACGCCTCCCGAAATGAGAAGTCGCCCTCGTGTTGTCGGAGGAGGAGGGGGATGGGTCGGCTAGGGTTCCAGATCGAATCGGAGAGGGGCGAAGGAGGAGGAGGGCTGACCTGGAGTGAGAAGAAGATGGCGAAGGCGGCGAGGAGGAGGATGCCGAGGTCGCGCTTCTGCATCTTGGCAGCGGCGAGGAGCTCCGGCGACCTCCCATCGGAGGGATCTTGGAGAGGTAGGGGAAGAAAGTAGAGTGTACTAGCGGCGGCCACCGCTGGAGTATGAGGGAGAGAGGAGGAAAGTGAGAGAGGGGGAAAGTGAGGGAGAGAGGAGGGATTTGGCCGAGGATATGGGGATTTCACCAACCTCGTACTTAGTAGTAGCGAGGGCTATAAAACCGTGTTACGACTATCAACTTAGTAGTAGTGCGGGTTTGTACCCCTCGCTACTACTATGGCATGTCCTGGGAGGGCACGATAGAGACCGCTTAGTAGTAGCGCGGGTTAAAAACCCGCACTACTAGTATCAACTTAGTAGTAGCGAGGGGTAAAAAGCCGCGCTACTAGTAAGTAGTAGTAGCGAGGGTTATAAACCTGCGCTACTAGTAAGCGTCTGCCTATATGATTTTCCCTAGTACTGACCCTTTCTTTAACTGGTCCATTTTGAACTCCTTCAAAATCTTGTCAAAGTAAGTGCTTTGTATAAGTCCTATCAAGCATCTTGATCTATCTCTATAGATCTTGATGCTCAATATATAAGAAGCTTCACCGAGGTCTTCTATTGAAAACATCTTATTCAAGTATCCTTTTATGCTATCTAGAAATTCTATATCATTCCTGATCAACAATATGTCATCCACATATAATATTAGAAATGCTACAGAGCTCCCACTCACTTTCTTGTAAATACATGCATCACCATAAGTCTGTATAAAACCATATGCTTTGATCACCTTATCAAAGCATATATTCCAACTCCGAGGTGCTTGCACCAGTCCATAGATGGATTGCTGGAGCTTGCACACTTTGTTAGCACCTTTAGGATCGAAAAAACCTTCTGGTTACATCATATACAACTCTTCTTTAAGAAATCCATTAAGGAATGGAGTTTTGACGTCCATTTGCTAGATTTCACAAAATACAACAATTTCTAACATGATTCAGACAGACTTAAACATCGCTACGAATGAGAAAATCTCATCGTAGTCAACACCATGAACTTGTCAAAAACCTTTTGCGACAAGTCGAGCTTTGCAGACAGTAACATTACCATCAGCGTCAGTCTTCTTCTTGAAGATCCATCTATTCTCTATCATTCACTGATGATCGGGCAAGTCAACCAAAGTCCACACTTTGTTCTCATACATGGATCCTATCTCGAATTTCATGGCCTCAAGCCATTTATCGGAATCTGGACTCATCATCGCTTCCTCATAGTTCGTAGGTTTGTCATGGTCTAGTAACATGACTTCTAGAACAGGATTACCGTACCACTCTGGTGCGGAACGTGCTCTGGTTGACCGACGAGGTTCGGTAGTAACTTGATCTGAAGTTTCATGATCATTATCATTAGCTTCCTCTCTAGTTGTTGTAGGCATCACTGGAACTGATTTCTGTGATGAGATACTTTCCAATTCGAGAGAAGGTACAATTACCTCATCAAGTTCTACTTTCCTCCCACTCACTTCTTTCGAGAGAAACTCCTTCTCTAGAAAGAATCAATTCTTAGCAACGAATATTTTGGGTTTGGATATGTGATAGAAGGTGTACTCAACAGTTTCTTTTGGGTATCCTATGAAGACACACTTCTCCGGTTTGGGTTCGAGCTTGCTAGTTTGAAACTTTTTCACATAAGCATCGCAACCTCAAACTTTAAGAAACGACAGCTTTGGTTTCTTGACAAACCATAGTTCATACGGTGTCGTCTCAATGGATTTAGATGGTGCCCTATTTAATGTGAATGCAGCTGTCTCTAATGCATAACCCCAAAATGATAGTGGTAAATCGGTAAGAGACATCATAGAGCGCACCATATCTAATAAGGTATGGTTACGACGTTCGGACACACCATTACGTTGTGGTGTTCCAGGTGGTGTGAGTTGTGAAACTATTCCACATTGTTTTAAATGAAGGCCAAACTCGTAACTCAAATATTTGTCTCCACGATCAGATTGTAGAAAATTTATTTTCTTGTTACAATGATTCTCCACTTCACTCTGAAATTCTTTGAACTTTTCAAATGTTCCAGACTTGTGTTTCAGCAAGTAGATATAGCCATATCTGCTCAAATCATCTGTGAAGGTCAGAAAATAACGATACCCGCAGCGTGCCTCAACACTCATTGGACCACATACATTGGTATGTATTATTTCCAATAAGTCATTGGCTCGCTCCATTGTTCCGTAGAACAGAGTTTTAGTCATCTTGCCCATGAGGCATGGTTCGCACGTATCAAATGATTCATCATCAAGTGATTCCAAAATCCCATCCGCATGGAGTTTCTTCATGTGCTTTACACCAATATGACCTAAACGGCAGTGCCACAAATATGTTGCACTATCATTATCAACTTTTCGTCTTTTGGCGTCAATATTATGAATATGTGTATCACTAAAATCGAGATTCAATAAATCATTTACATTGGGTGTATTATGATAACCCACAAGTATAGGGGATCATTTGTAGCCTTCTTCGATAAATAAGAGTGTTGAACCCAACGAGGGGCTAAAGGCAGAACACATATTTGTTGGGAATATACCCTAGAGGCAATAATAAAATGGTTATTATTATATTTCCTTGTTCATGATAATTGTCTATTGTTCATGCTATAATTGTGTTATCCGGAAATCGTAATACATGTGTGAATACATAGACCACAACATGTCCCTAGTGAGCCTCTAGTTGACTAGCTCGTTGATCAAAAGATAGTCATGGTTTCCTGACTATGGACATTAGATGTCATTGATAACGGGATCACATCATTAGGAGAATGATGTGATGGACAAGACCCAATCCTAAGCATAGCTCAAAGATTGTGTAGTTCATTTGCTAGAGCTTTTCCGAATGTCAAGTATCATTTCCTTAGACCATGATATTGTGCAACCCCCGGATACCGTAGGAGTGCTTTGGGTGTGCCAAACATCAGAACGTAAATGGGTGACTATAAAGGTTGTTGGATTCACGGGTTCCGGCAGACCCTTAAGGTTCAAACACTGGGGTGCACGCGGAAATCACGCCCTCTACCTCCCCGTCTCACAAAGATCTAAAACTACTAAAGGAACTGCACAAGGGACACAAGATTTATACTGGTTCGGGCCACCATTGTGGTGTAATACCCAACTCCAGTGTGTGGTGGATGGATTGCCTCTTGTGGCTGATGGTGATGAACAATACAAGGAAGAACAGCCTCGCGGGGGTCTGTTCTTGGCTGGGGTGATGAACTGCTGGGAGGAGTTCAGTCACCTTCTCTCTCTCTCTCTCACTTACTCTCTCTGCTTGCTAGCCGGATCCACATGCCGAACCGACCGACCAACTCCGTGAACCGAACCCCTCGAACCGAACCGAACCCTTTGCTACGTGGGTGGCCGTCCCTATTTATAGGGGCCCTGGTCCTCTTCCCAAATATCGAGCGGGAAGGGAGCCAACAATGGCGGGCTAATTTGAAGGGGGACATCAAGTACTCTTATCCTGACTAAAGTTGGTCTTCGCCTGCGAAAGACTCTGCGGTGACGCCGTGCTGGGCTCCATGGTGACCTCCGTCTCGTAGTCCGCTTGGTCCTGGTCTCGTTGCACCGAAATGGCAACCTTTGCCTGATGCCTCAGTACTCCGCGGCTGCGCTTGCCCCCTTTGCACCAAAGAGGAAAGAAGGACGCTGCGCGCTGGCGCCCGCCTGGCACACATGATCATCATGGCTTGCGTCATGGGCACCTCCCGCCTTGATATCTCCGTCTCCTCGTGAGCCAACCTGAGGAGGCTGCGCCTGAGGATGCGTCGTGTCATTCGCCTCGCGAGGCTTGGCCCCTCGCGAGGGTCTTGAGTCTTGTGTTGATGAAGATGGGCCATGTTGGGCCTCCTTTGAGCCACGCCGCAGGCCGCAGGCAGGCAAGTCTGGGGACCCCCGTTCCCAGAACGCCGATAGTAGCCCCCGGGCCTAAGGCGCGCATGGGCTTGGCCGTGCCGAGAGGCGAAAGGGCAAGGGCGAAGCGCCGCGGGCCCTAACAGCCTGCGGCCTTGGGCGCCACGTGGCGGTTGATGGGACGTGGGTGCTTCAGCAACTGTGCAGGTTGGTAAAGGAGCGGCATCTGCCCAGACTTCGCCCTTTGATCTCTCTGGTCGCTGCTCAGATCCCCATTCTTGCGCCTTCCCTTTCTTCCTCCAAACTTCATATCTACTCCAGCTGCGCGACCTAGGAAGCCATGGCGCCTCGCCAGCGTCCGGCCAAAGCTTGGTATTCCCTTGCTCTGGACCTGCCGAATGTGTCCAAGGCGAGCCTTGCCCGGATGAGCCGGATGGCGACGGCGCAGGGCGTCAACGGGACGGAGGTGTTCAAGACCGGCTCCGCCACCCCCGAGGGCCGTGGGAGCACCTTTTATCCTCTCTTTGTAAGCTCCATTGCTGCGGGCCTGGTGCCTCCCTTCTCCGAGTTCTTCTTCTCCTTCCTCCGCCATTACGACTTGCAGGCTCTGCATCTCCACCCCAACTCTGTCCTCCTTTTGGCGATCTTCGCTTACTACTGCGAGGCCCACGTAGGGGTGCAGCCTTCGGTGGCCCTGCTGCGCCACTACTTCTCCCTCCAGGTCTCCGGCAGCTCTCTTTCTGCGTGCGCGGGCTTCGTCGCGTATGGCGGCACCATTGCCATCTCGAATCCCGGGAAGAGGATTAAGGGCTTCAGGAGCAAGTGGGTCTTGGCAGATGCCGGGCGCATCCACCCTCGGCTGATCTTGCCCGCGGGGCAACCCGTGAGCTCCAGCGACTGGTGCCGAGCGGAGCTCACGGACCCCCGCGCGAAACTAGTGTTGGAGAAGATGGACGCGGACCTGAGGCCGACCAACATGGCGGCGGCGAAGTTGACCGGTGCGTCGCTGCTGAAGGAGTTCCTGGAGCACCAGCTGGCTCCGCTCCGGCAGTACTCTCCTCCAATGTGGAGGCCTCATCCGAGCCCCGAGGCTGTGGACGAAGAGGATGTGACCGCGGTTCTCCAATCTCTGGTCGGGGGCGAGGTGGCAAGGTTGAAGGATGCTCCCAAGCCCTTGTTCCTTCATGACGGCTGGAAGCGGGTGGTGAAGTCCATGCCTGTTTTTAACGGGGACGGGCTTGTGCCCGCGGTGGCTTCTGAAGGACTGGTGGATGTGCCCTCCGGTGACTCCAGCGATGAGGGGGAGGGAGAGGAGCGGGGAGAGGGGCCCGACTCTGGGGCGACTGATGGAGAGTCGAGGGCTCCCCTCCCCCGGCGCAGGTCCCGTACTCTCCGCCTGAGCGACGACGACGACGACGACGATGATGATGATGATGATGATGATGATGATGATGATGCGCAGGGTAGCGGGAGCTCGCCCACGATCCCGAAGAAGGACAGGACTGGGCTGATCTCCCGTGGGTCCGCCCTGACTCCGCGGTGAACCGTGGACGCGCCTTCTACTTCTGAGGTCGACCCTTCCAGCCGGCTGCCAGGCTTCAAGTTGGGCCGGAGGCTGCCCGAGCTCACCGGCGAAGACCCATAAGTGCTTGATCCTTGATCTTTTGTTTATCGTTCCGCCGACGAGGCTTGATGATTGCTTCTCTTGAATATGCTGGCGCCTGCGGCGAACAAACCGAAGGGAGCCCCCGAGGCCCCACCTGTGGCGACGCCTTCGCCTGCAGGGGAGGGGGATCGTGACGCGCGGGCCTCTCCTACCCGTTCATCCTTGCGAGGCTTGGCCGAGCTGGCTGGGGCGAGCTCAGCCCCCATGGCTCGAACGGCTCCCGAGGCGCCCCTGTCTGGCGCCGCTGCTATAGCTGTGGAGGCGTAGCGGACTCCGCCTCAAGACACTGCGGCCTCGCCACCGCTACTTTCTCCTCCCATTCCACTGACCGTTGCTTCCCCGGCTCCTCCTGTTGTCTTGGGGCGCCCCGACGTTTCTCCGCCTCCTTCTTCCATCTTGGAGCGTGCCATCGCCGCACTGGACCGGCTGCGGCAGGATCTTCTCGGCGCCGACCCTCGCCTGGTGGCCGGGCGCCTGGAACTGGCTTCGGGGTGGATTCGTTCTGATGCTTCGATTCGGGCGGCGTTGGTTGAGGCCTCAACGACCTGCGACGGAGAGAGGGAGGCCACCCTCGAGGCGAAGGCTGCTCGTGACGCAGCCCTGGGGGAAGTGGTCGGAGTCCGCGATCGTTGCAAGGCGTTGGAGGACGAGCTGCAAGGCCTGCGGGGCCAACTTGCGGAGGAGGTCCGCCTGCGCCAAGAGCTGGAGAAGGGGGCGAAGCCGTGCGAGGCGGCGCTCGAGGACCGGGAGGCCAAGCTCAAGAAACGCCGCGACCACCTAGGCGCGTTGAAGAAGGAGCTGGAGGTGACAAAGGTCGAGCTGGACACTAAGGCCCGGGTTCTTGGCGAGGATCACGTGGCCTTCGCGGACATGGAGAAAGATGCCCGTGCTTCGCTGAAGATGCTTTACGAGAGCGGCTTGGACAGCCCGCTAGCCGGCGACGGAGACGGCCCCACCAAGCTGCTTCCCTTCCTGGTTAAGGCCCTTGGGGATGTCGCCCTTGGCATCGGCCCCGCGGCCGAGGTCGAGGCGCGCGTCTTGTCTTCTGCTGCGCTGACGCGGGTGTTCGGCCACATCTACCTTCGTGATCCCAACGTCGACCCCGACGGCCTGCTGGAACCGGTGAGCGGCGAGGGTGCTGACGCCGCTGTCGAAGCCGTGAAGGGGCGCACGGAGGCGCTGCTGGGGAATTTCTGGGCCTTCAGCACCAAGCCAAAGCAAGGCGCTGCCAGCGCTGCTGCTCCATGAGGCGAAGCCACTCCACACAACTTCACCACCGACAAGTGGCTTTGTTCCATCCCTGTTCTTCTTTCAATTCCTGCACATGCATCACGCCTCGGGGAGGCATTTAAACTTGCGTTTGGTATTGAGATGACAATATGGACTGTAATATTTGCTTTTAAATTCCTTGAGTTTTATGCTTTTTCTTCCCTACTTGCTTGTGTTCTGCGCCGGCAGAGCCCGGCCCCGCGCGTGCCTCACCCAGCATTAGTCCCGACCGGAAACCAGGACGGGACCAAAGGAGTGAGGGGCTATGCAACAAGTTAGGCTCCTGAGTCGCGATGCTCAGGAGTCCCCCTTGGCATGCGAACAACAAGTAGGGAGACGCGATGTAGGTGTATCTTCTATTCTACGTCTGCAGAGCCCGACTCCGCGCGTACCTTACCCAGCATAGCCTTTCGGAACTAAGGAGTGAGGGGCTATGGAGCCAGTTAGGCTCCTGAGTCGTGATGCTCAGGAGTCCCCCTTGACGCGCAAACAGCTGGTGATGAGGTGCGATGTAAGCGGGGCTACCGTTCTACGTCTGCAGAGCCCGGCCCCGCGCCTACCTCACCCAGCATAGCCTTTCGGAACTAAGGAGTGAGGGGCTACGGGACCAGTTAGGCCCCTGAGTCACGATTCTCAGGGGTCCGCCTTGACGCGCAAACGGCCTTCATACCTTGGCTCCGCTCGGGGAGAGACGCGGGGCGAACCAGGCCCGAGGAGCCTGGCTGGGCGGCGTACGTCTGGGTGTGACCCAGTCGTAGCCCCCGTGCCTAGCCCCCTCGCGCGGCACTCCCGAGGGGAGGCGTTGCGACGAGGCCAGCCACTGAGCTCTGGGCTCCCTGAGGTTAATGCGGCCCGAAGGCCACCCCCAGTTGTTTATCACCAGCGCGGAGCATAGCGCTTCCGTATGTGTACGGGCATAGCCGCTCCTCGGCAGTGTCGTCAGCCAGCGCGGAGCATGGTGCTTCCACTAGTACGTGGGAGGGGGCTCCCCTCCGGGAGGAGCCCCCGGGGCATGTACAGCCCCGCCCTGACACGTGGCCAGCACGGTAGGGCTAGGTGAGGTGTATCTGGGCACCCGTGAGCCAGCACGGGACTCACGAGGCCCTACCTCTAGGCGGGTTGCGCCTGGCACTGGGTCGTATCTTGAGATGTGTCCCTGCAAAATTTTGTTAGATGCCGGTACTCTACGTCCTCGGGTCCCGGCCCTCGAGCTTGTCTCAGCCGTCGCTGGTATGCCAGGTCGCGATGTCGTGGACAAGGCCAGAGGGTGAGGGCTGGAGAGCTAGTAAGAGCCCTGAGTCGTGATGCTCAGGCACCCCCCCACTTTAACGTGCAAGTGGCCGACATGGAGAAGAAAGGATGCCGCGGACAGGCACCATGCAGTTAAGCGTGATAGGCAATGCATAGTTGGAAATAAACGCGAGGGAGATACACGCCGCTGGGTCTGGCCCGAGCGACTTGGGGATGATGCAGCCCGAGGGGCGCCCCCAACAAGGCAAACTAACGACCGAAAGATAAAAGGGGATACATGTCACAGGGACGGACCCACACGGCCTGGGAGTGATGCAACCCTGGGAGGGCGCCCCCAGCTGGGAATGGAACTTGAAAGATGTCACCTGAGGGTGTCGTTGGCGTAGTGGCGTTGGTGCAGCAGACTTGATGGGCTGCAGAAGCCTACCCTCATGAGCCCCCAGGCCCTGGGGCCTCGGGAGGCTTCGGAGGCACCGGTGGCTCCTCGCGAGCTGTCTTCATCTCCGCCAAGGCCGCGGAACGCCTGTCTCGCTGAGCCTCCATGATGCCCGTCATGAGGCGCTGGTACGCCGCAGCCATGCTCGGCAGGCCGTAGGGCGTGCGAACATAGCTGTGGGGTGGACCCCCGCAGCGCCCCACTTGCGAGGGCCAAAGACGCTCCATCGTGGCGATCTGATTGAGCCCTGGTACGTCGACGCAGACGCGCAGCCCACCATCCTTGCCTGGATGTAGGGCCACAGCTGGTAGGCGGCGGCAACCTCTCATGATCCTTGACTCCTGTAGTTCTTGAATGGCCTTGTTAACGAACTCCTGCTGTTCGGACCTTCCTTGCCTGGCTCCTTCTCGGGGGAAACATGCTGTGAAGCACGCTTCCACATGGTGCCCAAGCGCCTCCCTCGTGACCCTGGCTAGGTCGGTGGCCCTCCAGGTGAGAGCCCCCGAGCCCTGCCTGAGGAGGGCGCTAGGCGCGCTTTCCTATGCGATGGATGGGGGTCCCCCTGGGTAGACACGGGCCCTGAGGGGCCTGCCTCCTATGGGGCCGAGCCTGACGATGTCTTCTTCTTCTTGGGGGTGGTCTCAGGAAGTCTCCTGCTTCCGCGATCTGGGTCTTCTAGCAACGCGGCCAGATAGGCCCGCTCCAGGGAACACACTGCATCCTTCTCTTCACAGGGCACCGTGATGACGCCGCCACTTCCTGGCATCTTGAGGACGTTGTAGCTGTGGTGAGTCACGGCCATGAACTTGGCCAGCGCTGGGTACCCGAGGATGGTGTTGTACGGCAGGCGGATGTGGGCAACGTCGAAGTCGATGAGCTCGGTGTGGTAGTTGCTGCGAGCCTCGAAGGTGACAGGGAGGCGGACCTGCCCGATCGGGACTGTGGAACCGTCGGTGATCCTGGAGAAAGGCTTGGTTGGCTGAAGCTGGTCATAGGGCACTTGGAGGTTGTTGAATGTTTCCACGGACAGGACGTTGAGCCCTGCCCCTCCGTCGATGAGGGTCTTGGTGACCAGCACGTTGCTGATGACTGGGGAGCAAAGCATCAGGAGGACTCCTGCCATGGCCTCGCACTTGAGCTAGTCTGCTGAGCTGAACGTGATGGGGCACGCCGACCACCTGAGGGGGCGCGTTGCTTCGAGCTTGGGGAGAACTGCATTCACTTCGCGGGCGAACTGCTTGAAGATGCGTCGAGAGGCTGGGGCTTGAGCTCCTCCCAGGATGCAGGCGATTGCGCACGGCTCTTGGAAGCCCCCGGCTCCCTCGTCTTGATGGCGGTCTTCGTTCCTCCTTGGCTGAGGCAGCAGCGGAGGTAGGCCTGCGTTGCCGTGAGGGCGATCCTCACGAGGCTGATCTCTCCAGTCTCCCTCGCGAGGCTGGTCCCGCCAGTGGTCCTCGCGAGGTTGGTCGCGCCACCCCGGGCGCGGGCCGCGATCTTCCCAGCGTCCTTGGTTTCTTCCTCCTCCTCAGCCGTAGCCCTGGTCAGCATGGTCAGGGCGACGACCGATCCTTCCTTCTCGCACGGCGCGGAGTTCTTCACATTCGTTGGTGTTGTGGGTGTGGAGGTCATGGTACACGCAGTACCGGCTGCCTCTGGAGGGTTCGGGCAGATCCTTGCCCCGCTTGGTGTCTGGTTCTGCGGCGAGTACGGCAGCCCCCTTGCGCTTCACGTCCTTGGCCTTGGGCTTCTTCTCTTCGGAGTCCATGGCCGGCAGCTCGAGGAGGGAGAGACGTCCCTCCTCAGCCCTGGCGCACTTGTTCGCCAAGTTGAACAGCTCCAGGGAGGTGCAGAGGTCTTCGTGCATCGCCAGCTCCTCCTTCATCTTGACATCGCGCACGCCGTCGGAGAAGGCCGAGATGATGGCCTCCTCGGACACCTTGGGGATCTTGAGGCGCGCGCTGTTGAAGTGCTGGATGTATTTTTGCAGGGTCTCTCTGGGTTGTTGCTTGATGCGGCGCATGTCGCTCACGGTGGGTGGCCGGTCACGAGTACCTTGGAAGTTGGCGATGAAGCGGGCGCGCATCTGGTCCCAGGAGGAGATCGTGCCTGGAGCCAGATTCAGGAGCCAGGTTTGAGCTCCTTCCTTGAGCGCCATGGGGAACCAGTTCGCCATGACCTTTTCATCCCTGCTGGCAGCCTCGATGCCCAGCTCATAGAGCTGGAGGAACTCTGCGGGATCAGTCGTGCCGTCGTAGCGACGAGGCAGGTCGGGCTTGAACTTGCCGGGCCACGCGACGCTACGCAGCTCAGTGGTGTAGGCGCGGCAGCCCGCGGTGGCCACGAAAGGCTTCGGTTGGTGGAGAGCTTGGTCTTGAGGGTCCCCACGCGCTGCAGCTAGGAGCTGGGCGGGGTCTTGGCATGCCGGAGCTGGAGCAGGGTCGCGGCGTGCCGGAGCAGGGCGCTCCTTGCGGGCGAGGGACTTCTTGGCAGCTCCGTTCTTGTTGCGCTGGCGCCTGACGGAGCGGGTTCCGCCCAGGGGCCAAGCGCCTTGGAGCCATGGCATCTTCTTAGTGGGGAGGCAGCTGGTGCGCCTCCGGAGCTTCGTTGCCCGCGCGGGGCGGAATGCGGCGTAGAGGAACGGACGGCGCGGAAGAGCCCCCTGCGGCGCAGACAAGCTCGGCGACGCGGTCGAGCCACTCTTTGTAGATGTCGTCGACGGGGCGGTAGCGCAGGAGCTCGTTTCCCGCGAGGAGCGCAGCTCGAGCCTCCAAGGGTGCGCGGAGCGCGCGGGACGAAGAACCGGCTAGTGCGAGTGATGGAGTAGCGGTGCGGCCGTCTTGGCGGATGGATGGATGCTGAGACGACGCTTGCTGCTCGCCCCCCGCCGGGCCGGTGGCGGCGTTGACGGCGGGCGATGGGGAACGACGAGGACGCCCACCAACGGGGGCCATTTGGGCGACGCGAGAAGCGATGGCGGCCCGGCGCTTGGCGCGGGCCCGACGAGCGTCGGACATGGATGCGACGGTCGGAGGAGAACGGAGTGGCAGAGGACAGATTCCGGCGCACCCCTACCTGGCGCGCCAAATGTCGGATTCACGGGTTCCGGCAGACCCTTAAGGTTTGAACACTGGGGTGCGCGCGGAAATCACGCCCTCTACCTCCTCGTCTCATAAAGATCTAAAACTACTAAAGGAGCTGCACAAGGGACACAAGATTTATACTGGTTCGGGCCACCATTGTGGTGTAATACCATACTCCAGTGTGTGGTGGATGGATTGCCTCTTGTGGCTGATGGTGATGAACAATACAAGGAAGAACAGCCTCGCGAGGGTCTGTTCTTGGCTGGGGTGATGAACTGCTGGGAGGAGTTCAGTCACCTTCTCTCTCCCTCTCTCTCACTTACTCTCTCTGCTTGCTAGCCGGATCCACATGCCGATCCGACCGACCAACTCCGTGAACCGAACCCCTCGAACCGAACCGAACCCTTTGCTACGTGGGTGGCCGTCCCTATTTATAGGGGCCCTGGTCCTCTTCCCAAATATCGAGCGGGAAGGGAGCCAACAATGGCGGGCTAATTTGAAGGGGGACAGCAAGTACTCTTATCCTGACTAAAGTTGGTCTTCGCCTGTGAAAGACTCTGCGGTGATGCCGTGCTGGGCTCCATGGTGACCTCCGTCTCGTTGTCCGCTTGGTCCTGGTCTCGTTGCACCGAAATGGCAACCTTTGCCTGATGCCTCGGTACTCCGCGGCTGCGCTTGCCCCCTTTGCACCAAAGAGGAAAGAAGGACGCTGCGCGCGCTGGCGCCCGCCTGGCACCCTCGATCGTCATGGCTTGCGTCATGGGCACCTCGCGAGGTACCCTGCCTTGATATCTCCGTCTCCTCGTGAGCCAACCTGAGGAGGCTGCGCCTGAGGATGCGCCGTGTCGTTCGCCTCGCGAGGCTTGGCCCCTCGCGAGGGTCTTGAGTCTTGTGTTGATGAAGATGGGCCATGTTGGGCCTCCTTTGAGCCACGCCGCAGGCCGCAGGTAGGCAAGTCTGGAGACCCCCGTTCCCAACACACCGACAAAGGTGCACTACGGGTATCTCCAAAAGTGTCTGTTGCGTTGGCGCGAATCGAGACTGGGATTTGTCACTCCGTATGACGGAGAGGTATCTCTAGGACCACTCGGTATTGCATCATCATAGTGAGCTCAATGTGACCAAGTGGTTGATCACGGGATCATGCATTACAGTATGAGTAAAGTGACTTGCCAGTAACGAGATTAAACGAGGTATTGGGATACCGACAATCGAGTCTCGGGCGAGTAACGTACCGATTGACAAAGGGAATTGTATACGGGATTGATCGAATCCTCGACATTGTGGTTCATCCGATGAGATCATCGAGGAGCATGTGGGAGCCAACATGGGTATCCAGATCCCGCTATTGTTTATTGACCGGAGAGTCGTCTCGGTCATGTCTGCGTGTCTCCCGAACCCGTAGGGTCTACACACTTAAGGTTCGGTGACGCTAGGGTTGTTTAGATATTAGTATGCGGTAACCCGAAAGTTGTTTGGAGTCCTGGATGAGATCTCGGATGTCACGAGGAGTTTCGGAATGGTCCGGAGGTGAAGAATTATATATTGGAAGTCCAGTTTCGGCCATCGGGAAAGTTTCAGGGGTCACCGGTATTGTACCGGGACCACCGGAAGGGTCTCGGGGGTCCACCGGTGGGGCCACCTATCCCGGAGGGCCCTATGGGCTGAAGTGGGGAAGGGAACCAGCCCCTGGTGGGCTGGTGCGCCCCTCTTGGGCCTCCCCCTGCGCCTAGGGTTGGAGACCCTAGGGGTAGGGGGCAAGCCACCCCCTTGGCCGCCGCCCCCGTTGAGATTCAATATCTAGGGCTGGCGCCCCCTAGGGGCCCTATATATAGTGGGGGGGAGGGAGGGCAGCCGCACCAAGCCCCTGGCGCCTCCCTCTCCCTCCCGTGACACCTCTCCCTCTCGCTGAGCTTGGCGAAGCCCTACCGAGATCACTGTTGCTTCCACCACCACGCTGTCGCGCTGCTGGATCTCCATCAACCTCTCCTTCCCCCTTGCTGTATCAAGGAGGAGACGTCTTCCCAACCATACATGTGTTGAACGCAGAGGTGCCGTTCATTCGACGCTCGGTCATCGGTGATTTGGATCACGACGAGTACGACTCCATCAACCCCGTTCTCTTGAATGCTTACGCTCGTGATCTACAAGGGTATGTAGATGCACTCCCCTTTCCCTCATTGCTAGATAACTCCATAGATTGATCTTGGTGATGCATAGAAAATTTTAAATTCTGCTACGTTCCCCAACAATTTTCCCTCAAGATCTATCGACCACTGATACAACTCTACACACACTTGACATTTGCTTTATCGGAAACAAGTATGAAACTATTTTGTAGGTGTTATGCTAGAACTACTTTTCAATATAACAAAAGTTAGGTGTTTAGAAAAAGGGTTTGTGTCAACAAGAAAGTTATTTGTTCCTAGGCAATCGATAGCAAGTACCGGTAATCATTCTTGTAATTTTATCTGAGGGAGAAGCATGAGCTAACGTACTTTATCTACTTGGATCATACACACTAATGATTGGACCCCTAGCAATCATCCACAACTACTAAAGATCATTAAGGTCATGAAACCCAACCATAGCATTATGTATCAAGTCCTCTTTACTCCCATACGTCATACCCCACTTACTCGGGTTGAAGCTTATGTCACTCTCGCAACCCACCATAAGCGAACCATGAACATATTCCAACACCCTACAACGGGGGCCCCACAGGTTTGTGCGAGAACAGAGGGCACCGTAGTTCAATACCATGAATAAAATATACAATCGTACCAACTAAGATCATGATTAACCCACAGGACAAAACCAATCTACTCAAACATCATAGGATAACCATAGATCATTGGGAAATAATATATGGAATTGAGCACCATGTTTAAGTAGAGATTACAGTAGGGAGAAGGGGTGTTACATCACTTCATAGAGGGGGAGAGAATAGGTGTTGACGGTAGTGAAAGTGCATCTATCCCTAGGTGGTTTTGGTAATTCATAACAACATATAGCTCATTTAGCTAATGCTATTCCAAGATGATTATTTCAGGAAAGCTCAATGATTGGCATGGCATGGATGTGAAAGTGGAACCCTCAAAATGCTAAGGACAAAGAATTGGCTCAAGCTCAAAAGTTCAAGACTCTTCATTTTATATTTTAGTGATCCAAGATCACATTGAGTCTTTAGGAAAAGCCAATACTATCAAGGAGGGATGAGGTGTTGCTTAATGAGCCTCTTGCTTTATGTGCTTAGTGATATGCTCCAAAATCCTCAACCACCTTTCCATATCCACAAATGACCTAAACCCTAAGCCAAACTCGGTCATACCGATTCTGTCAATTTGGCGCCACCGAGTTTCACTTGTCATTTGCCACTGCCAAACCCTAGCAATTCGGTCCTACCGATAAGGATCTCGGTCACACCGAGATGGGGTTGCAAACTCTCTGTTTCCCTTTCGTAACTTTTCGGTCTCACCGAAAGAGCGAATCGGTCCCACCGAGAATGCAATGCAAACTCTCTGTTTCCTTCTTGTAACTTTTCGGTCTCACCGAAAGAGCAAGTCGGTCCCACCGAGTTTGCCTGACCAACTCTCTGGTTAGCTAATTGCCGAACTCGGTCTCACCGAGTTTGTGTGATCGGTCTCACCGAGATTACGTTATGCCCAAACCCTAACCGAATCGGTCCTACCGAGTTGCATCTCAGTCCCACCGAAATCTCTAACGGTCACTAGGTTTACCATTTCGGTCCAACCGAGTTTGATGATTCAGTCCCATCGAGATTGGAAAACTGTGTGTAACGGTTGGATTTTGTGTGGAGGCTATATATACCCCTCCACCACCTCTTCATTCGGAGAGAGAGCCATCAGAACACATACACCATTCCTATTCATATGTTCTGAGAAAGAACCACCTACTCATGTGTTGAGACCAAGATATTCCATTCCTACCATATGAATCTTGGTCTCTAGCCTTCCCCAAGTTGCTTTCCACTCAAATCTTCTTTCCATCAGATCCAAATCCTATGAGAGAGAGTTGAGTGTTGGGGAGACTATCATTTGAAGCACAAGAGCAAGGAATTCATCATCAACACACCATTTGTTACTTCTTGGAGAGTGGTGTCTCCTAGATTGGCTAGGTGTCACTTGGGAGCCTCCGACAAGATTGTGGAGTTGAACCAAGGAGTTTGTAAGGGCAAGGAGATCGCCTACTTCGTGAAGATCTACCGCTAGTGAGGCAAGTCCTTCATGGGCGATGGCCATGGTGGAATAGACAAGGTTGCTTCTTCGTGGACCCTTCGTGGGTGGAGCCCTCCGTGGACTCGCGCAACCGTTACCCTCCGTGGGTTGAAATCTCCATCAACGTGGATGTAGGATAGCACCACCTATCCGAACCACGGGAAAACATCCATGTCTCCAATTGCGTTTGAATCCTCCAAACCCTTCCCTTTACATTCTTGCAACTTGCATGCTTTACTTTCCGCTACCAATAAACTCTTTGCATGCTTGCTTGAATTGTGTGATGATTGCTTGACTTGCTCTAAGATAGCTAAAATCTACCAAGAACTAAAATTGGGAAAAGGCTACGTTTTTAGTTGGTCAAGTAGTCTAATCACCCCCCTCTAGACATACTTTCGATCCTAAAAGTGGTATCAGAGCTTTGGTCTCCATTTGGCTTGATCTCCATAGCTTTTGGTGGTCATAGCCTTGGTTTCACAACCTAGGAGAGTATGGCGTCTAGCGAGGGAAATTATCACCGTAGAGGTCCTTACTTTGATGGCACTAATTTTGCTAGTTGGAAGCATAAAATGAAAATGCATATTCTTGGACATAACCCCGCCGTATGGGCTATTGTTTGTGTTGGTTTGCAAGGTGAGTTCTTTGATGGGAGAGAACCAAACTGTGAAGCTACCGCGGATGAGTTGAAGATGTTGCAATACAATGCTCAAGCTTGTGATATTCTCTTCAACGGATTGTGCCCCGAAGAATTCAACAAAATCAGCCGCCTTGAGAATGCAAAGGAAATTTGGGATACTTTGATTGATATGCACGAAGGTACGGACTCCGTCAAGGAATCCAAGTTGGATGTGCTCCAAAGTCAACTTGACAAGTTCAAGATGAAGGATGGCGAAGGTGTCGCTGAAATGTACTCTAGGCTTGCTCTCATCACAAATGAGATTGCCGGCTTAGGAAGTGAAGAGATGACCGATAGATTCATCATCAAGAAGATCCTAAGAGCCTTGGATGGGAAATATGATACCGTGTGCACATTAATCCAAATGATGCCCAACTACAAAGATCTCAAGCCAACGGAAGTAATTGGAAGGATTGTTGCTCATGAGATGTCACTCAAGGATAAAGAGGAACTTCACAATAAATCAAGTGGTGCCTACAAAGCGTCATGTGAAGTCCCCACATCATCAAGTGAGAAACAAAACTTCAATGAAGAATTGAGCTTAATGGTGAAGAACTTCAAAAAGTTGTACAAGAGTAGAAACAAAGATAGAAGCTTCAAGTCAAGGTCCTACAATGACAAAAGATCTTCTAGTCGAGAGCGAAACTGCTATAATTGTGGAAGACCCGGACACTATTCCAATGAGTGTACGGCTCCCTACAAGAGAAGAGAAGATTCTCCAAAAAGAAGAAGCAAAGAATCTCCACCAAGAGAGAGAAGGAGTAGAGATGATCGTTATGAATGAAGATACTCACGGAGAAGCAAGGACTCGGAAAGGAAGGAAAAATCATCAAGAAGCTATACAAAACAAAGACATCAAGCTCATGTTGGTGAATGTGTATCCGGCTCCGACTCCGACGGCCACTCCGAGAGAAGTTATCACTCTGACTCCGAAGGTACTCAAGATGAAGGTGTTGCCGGTCTAGCACTTGTGTCAACCAACTCCTACGACATATTTGACTCACCAAATGAAGGAATTGGAAGATGCTTCATGGCCAAAGGTCCTAAGGTAACACACCCCGAGTATGTTGACTTTAATAGTGATGAAGATGACTTGTTAGGTGATGATGATTTGCTTGTTGACAACTCTAGTGAAGAATATTATGGTGAAATATCAATTAATCATGCTAAAACGAATGACAATGATAAGGAGAAGATTGAGGCTCTAACTAAAGAACTAAACACTCTTAAGTTAGCCCATGAAACTATCTTCGAAGATCATCGAGAACTTTTAAGAGCTCATGAGAAACTACGCTTTGAAAAGCTTAATCTTGAGCAAGAGCATGAGTTCTTAAAAGCAATCAATGATGATCTCCGCAAGAAAAGTTCTTCTCACATTGGCAAGCGTTTACTTTTATCCACCTACATGCCTCAAGTCAAGACTAGTAATAAGAATAAGAAAGATTCTTCCTCTAGTAGTAACAATGATCATGCTAAATCCAATATTGTTGCTTCTAGTAGTTCTCTTGATTCCACTAATGATTCTCTTAGCCAAGTTACACTTGAGCAAGAAAATAGCTTATTGAAGGGAATTATAGAGAAAGGTGTTTACAAGAGCCTTGCCGGAAGTAAGCAATTCGAGGAAATTGTGTGCAAGCAAGGAATGCACCGGAAGAATCAAGGTGTTGGTTTTGAACGAAAGTTCAATGCCAATGGAGTTGAATGGGAAGAAGATCAATACCCTAAGACAAAGTTTATTCCTCAACAAGAGAAGTATGATACTTCCTTCAAGGGAACACAAGCTCAAGATGATCTTCCACCACAAGACTACAAGCAAAAAGGCAAGGACAAGCTTCAAGAGGAGATTGATGCATTTGAAGAAGCTCCTAAGACCTTAGTCAAGTGGATTCCCAAGACTACTTCAAGTTCCACTACATCAAGTACGACTACAACTCCAATGATTCCCATCAAGATGGTGTGGATCCAAAAGAAGAAGAACTAGAGAGTTCTTGAGGGTGACTCCGCCAACATACCTCACTCTTATCATTTTGGCAAGAACAAGTGCAATCAACTTCCACATCTTGCACTAGTTCAAGGAGTCACAAACCCTCTTGTTGGTAAGACAAGGGACAAGTTAACCTATAGTTTTCATGGACATCATCTTGTGTGTGCATTACTCTATGTCTATGGATATCCTTGTTTGTTCCTTGTGGGACTTACCCATGTAGGTATTGAAAGTGCAATTCACTCAAATGGATAGCTCCAAGTGATCTAAATCAACATTGAGCATCCACATCTTCAACATCTACATGAAGTCATCATCGACAAAACCCAAGGTTAGTTCATCCCTCTTAGGGGGGATATCACATCTAGGGGGAGCTTTACTCTAAGACTTGAGCTAAAGCAACTCTAAAGATGTGAATACAACAATGCTTTATGTAAAAGTGGTAACCCCACTTGAGCTTAAACGATGAGTATGACCTATGATCAAGTGTTCTCACTTGACTCCTAAGTCAATATACTCATATATAGATGACCTAGTCATCGCAAATTTCTTGATAGATGCTAGAATTGGTTGTGCATGCTTTGCCACATATTTCATTTGCCATCTGATTGTGTGAGCATGTTGGTTGCATATTTTACTCATTCGAGGACATCCACTTGTTGCTTTGATTGTTTGGTTTTCTTCTTTTGCCAAGTGGATGGACAAGATTGCCTAAGAACCTCCTCTAGCTATCTATGATTTTCTCGTCTCAAACTCTATTCAAGCTGCATCACAAAACTTGATCAAGTCATATTCGAACCACTCTGTGTGAGGAGCACTCGGAGTCCCCGATTCGTCATAGACTTAAACTTCCAAAACCTCTTTATGAATCGCGGTCTGACCGATACTCCATTTTCGGTCCTACCGAGTTCATTAAGTTGATCTAGGTTTTCGATCTCGGTGCAACCGATTTGAACTTTTCGGGTCACACCGAGTTGCAATAACTGCACACAGTTTTGCATCTCGATGCCACCGAGTTGTTCCACTCGGTCACACCGACAGGGTCGGGCTATATATAGTGACGGGCAAAATTTTGGAAATTTCTCCGAAACCTCTTCGCCCGCGTGATAGCCTGCTCTGCCTTCGTGGTCTCCGGATCGTCTTCTCGCCACCAGCAGCCTCCAGTCGCTGGTCTCCGCCGCCGTCAACGGAATTCTGCCCCGCCGTTGCCGCCATAGCGAGTGTCCGCCGAACTAGGGTATGGACTCGATCTTTGTGCTATTCTCCACTCCGATTCCTAGCACATTGTGATCATCATGATTCTTGCCACGATTGAAACACTCCTATCCAGTCAATGAACTCGTAGATTAGGTTTAGTTCGAAAATTTTAGGGTTACGTTTCCGCCGAAACCATCTCGGACCCACCGAGTTGAAAAACTCGGTCCCACCGAT
Organism: Triticum monococcum; assembly: GCA_034509565.1. Lineage (NCBI taxonomy): Eukaryota > Viridiplantae > Streptophyta > Magnoliopsida > Poales > Poaceae > Triticum > Triticum monococcum. Next base: position 149,735,624 of record CM067843.1, on the reverse strand, counting down.
CTGGCTTTTGCCATTGCACAAGTGAAACTCGGTCTGACCGAGAATAACTTATCGGTGCGACCGATTTTGGAATTCTGTGAAACCCTAGCAGTCTCGGTGCCACCGAACTGTGACTCGGTCTGACCGAGTTCACCAGTTCTGGTGCCAAAACTGCTTCGGTGTCACCGAGTTTGAAAATCGGTAGATCCGAGAAGCTTTCTGTGGAAAACTAAAACTAAGTTTTTGAATTAATCTTTTGCAAAAATCTCTGCTTTTTGTGATGCTCATCCACTCTATCTTATCCATAATCTATTCACAGGGTCAGCAGTCAGTTTGCAACATGTCTGATCAAAGTGACAGCCAGAATGTGTCTGAGCAGCAAGTTGTGATGAGTGAGGGCACTAGCCCCTCAAGTTCTTCTGATGATGGCAGCAGGAGCACCCCCAGCAATCTGCCTAAGGCTGCCACACGTCAAAGGAAGAAGAGAACGTCTGATTCTGAGGATGATGACTATGTGGCAGAGGAAGAGGCCACATCAAAGAGAGCTGAACCAGCTCAAGGCACAAAGCCAGGGCTGAAATTCAAAAGGCCAGTAGGCAGGCAGCCCATGTCTAAGGCAAGAGTTCCCACTTCCAAACCTAGGAAGGCTGCAACTGAAGAAACCATGAAGCTTGCCCTGGAATCTGAAGAGGAAGCAGGTGGCCAAGGCAAGAAGAGGAAAGAGAGGGTGAAGAAGACTGTAGCCAGAGTGCTTGGGAAGGCCTCCATCATGGTAGATGAGGAGGAAGAAGAAGAGGTTGCTGCACCAGCACCCAAGGCAGCCAAACTCATGGGAGATGCTATAAGGTCAGGAACACCTGCCCATCCGTCTAGATTTTGAGGATAACCAAGTGGTTATGACTGAGAATGAACCCTCCTGCCCATGCACAAGCTCAGAAGGAGAAGGCAAAGAAGGAGAAAGCTTCCAGGATGCCTACTCAAGCGGAGGCATCTGATTACTTCTTGAAGACCAAACAAGAGCAGCTCGGTTACCTGATAGCGTCCACCCTGCGGATTGAGCAGAGTATAGCTACCCTGACTCAGAACCAGGCGAGCCTAGAGAGGATCATGGAACAGAGGTTCTATGACCTGGACATCAAAGTGACTGAGATACAGACTGCCGTGGAGCAGCTCCAGGACGACATGAACGAGAGAAGAGGCAGAACCACAACTGATGCTTTTGCCAGGGTGCCACGAGGTCCGAGGTCGTCTGCACTGCCAGTTGCTGACACTAGAGCTACAACGTCTGCACCAGCTACAGCCTCCGTTCCACCAGCTCCAGCATCCACCACAGCCTCAACTCCTTCCACATCTACTGAAGGCTTCGTCCTTGGCGTGCTCCGGACTCCACCACCACCTGAAGATCAAGCCTGAGCGTCGACTTAGCACTATGCATTCTCTAGGAACTCTTTGGTAACTTGTTGCCAAAGGGGGAGAAAATGTATAGATCATAGGCTTCGAGAGAGAGTGTTGCTTTTATTCTCTCTTGTTTTTATTTGGTGGTTTTTCGAACTTTGTTTGCTTGCGTGTGCGATACTATGTCATTATTCGTGAGACATCGATGATCAAGTGTTTGATCATAAGCTACACTTAATGGTTGCTTAATGCTTGCTAAATGTTATCATTCTATCTATTGTCTGTGATCATTCACTATTCTTGGTGATGAGTGCATGTATTTCAATCTTATCATTTTTTTAGCGCTCCACCAAGATGTATGTGACATGGAAGAGTAACCCATGATTCTAACTCCTTGTGCATTTGCAGTCCAAAGCAAATTTTAAAATATGCACAAATTTAGGGGGAGCTCTTACTTATCACATACTTCTCAAAGCAACGATGTATTTCATGATTATTATTATTTGTCGAAGCTTTGATCTATATGTTGTCATCAATTACCAAAAAGGGGGAGATTGAAAGTGCATCTATCCCTAGGTGGTTTTGGTAATTCATAACAACATATAGCTCATTGAGCTAATGCTATTCCAAGATGATTATTTCAGGAAAGCTCAATGATTGGCATGGCATGGATGTGAAAGTGGAACCCTCAAAATGCTAAGGACAAAGAATTGGCTCAAGCTCAAAAGTTCAAGACTCTTCATTTTATATTTTAGTGATCCAAGATCACATTGAGTCTTTAGGAAAAGCCAATACTATCAAGGAGGGATGAGGTGTTGCTTAATGAGCCTCTTGCTTTATGTGCTTAGTGATATGCTCCAAAATCCTCAACCACCTTTCCATATCCACAAATGACCTAAACCCTAAGCCAAACTCGGTCATACCGATTCTGTCAATCCGGCGCCACCGAGTTTCACTTGTCATTTGCCACTGCCAAACCCTAGCAATTCGGTCCTACCGATAAGGATCTCGGTCACACCGAGATGGGGTTGCAAACTCTCTGTTTCCCTTTCGTAACTTTTCGGTCTCACCGAAAGAGCGAATCGGTCCCACCGAGAATGCAATGCAAACTCTCTATTTCCTTCTTGTAACTTTTCGGTCTCACCGAAAGAGCAAGTCGGTCCCACCGAGTTTTCCTGACCAACTCTCTGGTTAGCTAATTGCCGAACTCGGTCTCACCGAGTTTGTGCGATCGGTCTCACCGAGATTACGTTATGCCCAAACCCTAACCGAATCGGTCCTACCGAGTTGCATCTCAGTCCCACCGAAATCTCTAACGGTCACTAGGTTTACCATTTCGGTCCGACCGAGTTTGATGTTTCGGTCCCACCGAGATTGGAAAACTGTGTGTAACGGTTGGATTTTGTGTGGAGGCTATATATACCCCTCCACCACCTCTTCATTCGGAGAGAGAGCCATCAGAACACATACACCATTCCTACTCATATGTTCTGAGAAAGAACCACCTACTCATGTGTTGAGACCAAGATATTCCATTCCTACCATATGAATCTTGATCTCTAGCCTTCCCCAAGTTGCTTTCCACTCAAATCTTCTTTCCATTAGATCCAAATCCTATGAGAGAGAGTTGAGTGTTGGGGAGAATATTATTTGAAGAACAAGAGCAAGGAGTTCATCATCAACACACCATTTGTTACTTCTTCGAGAGTGGGGTCTCCTAGATTGGCTAGGTGTCACTTGGGAGCCTCCGACAAGATTGTGGAGTTGAACCAAGGAGTATGTAAGGGCAAGGAGATCGCCTACTTCGTGAAGATCTACCGCTAGTGAGGCAAGTCCTTCGTGGGCGATGGCCATGGTGGAATAGACAAGGTTGCTTCTTCGTGGACCCTTCGTGGGTGGAGCCCTCCGTGGACTCGCGCAACCGTTACCCTCCGTGGGTTGAAGTCTCCATCAAAGTGGATGTAGGATAGCACCACCTATCCGAACCACAGGAAAACATCCGTGTCTCCAATTGCGTTTGAATCCTCCAAACCCTTCCCTTTACATTCTTGCAAGTTGCATGCTTTACTTTCCGCTGCCAATAAACTCTTTGCATGCTTGCTTGAATTGTGTGATGATTGCTTGACTTGCTCTAAGATAGCTAAAATCTGCCAAGAACTAAAATTGGGAAAAGGCTAAGTTTTTAGTTGGTCAAGTAGTCTAATCACCCCCCTCTAGAAATACTTTCGATCCTACAGGTAGCAAGATTGTTGATGTAGATCGCCGTCCCGATCGTTGCCCCGGCGGCACTCCGGCTCCACCGGAAGCAAGGGGGAGAGAGCCCCCTCTTTCTTCTTCTTCCTTGGCCTCCCCCTAGATGAGAGGAGAGTTCCCCCTATGGTCCTTGGTCTCCATGGCGGCGGAGGGGCGGGAGCCCCTCCGAGATTGGATCTCCTTCTCTGTTCTCTTTTGTTTTGCACTCTCCAGATATGGCCAAAAACCGTTTCTTATATTCCGGGAGATCCGTAACTCCGATTGCAGTGAGATTTTAACACGATTTTTATTCCGGATATAAGCTTCCTTGCGCCCGAAGTAGAGCTCCAACCGACATTCGAGGAGGGCACAACCCACCATCACGCGCCAGGGGCCTCTGGCACGCCCTGGTGTCTTGTGGGTTGTGTGGGCCTCCGTTTGCAGTGATCCCAACTCCGAAAAATCACATATATTCCAAAATAATTCTCCGTAAAATTTTATTGCATTTGGACTTCTTTTGAGATGGATACTCTGCGATACAAAAAACATGCAGAAAGCAGAAACTAGCAATGGGCAGTGGATCAATAGGTTAGTCCAATAAATCATATAAAAATTTGCCAAAAGTATGTAAAAGTTGTATAATATTGGCATGAAACAATCAAAAATTATAGATACGACGGAGACGTATCAGCATCCCCAAGCTTAATTCCGGATCGTCCTCGAGTAGGTAAATGATAAAAATAATAATTTTTGATGTGGAATACTATGTAGCATAAACTTGATCATATATCTAATCATGGCATGAATATTAAGACATAAGTGATTCAAAGCAATAGTCTATAATCTGACATAAAGACATCAATACTCAGGTATCCCAACAAACAATCATGTCCTTCAAAATATCAATGCTAAATAAAGCTATCCCTACAAAATCATATAGTCTTGTCATGTGATGTCTTGTTAACACAAAGTATTTATCATGCACAACCCCGATGACAAGCCAAGCAATTTGTTCATACTTTTTAACGCGCTTCATCTTTTTCAACTCTCACGCAATACATGAGCGCGAGCCATGGATATAGCACTACGGGTGGAATAGAGTGTGATGATAGGGGTAAATATAAAGAAGACAAAAAGAGTAAGAAAGTCTCACATCGAAGCGGCTAGGCTATGGAGATGCCCATCAATTGATATCAAAGCGAGGAGTAGGGATTGCCATGCAACGAATGCACTAAGAGCTATAAGTGTATGAAAGCTCGATATGAAACTAAGTGGGTGTGCATCTAATCCTATAATGAAAAATTCCCACTAGTATATGAAAGTGACAACATAGGAGACTCTCCATATGAAAAACATGGTGCTACTTTGAAGCACAAGTGTGGTAATGGATACTAACAATGCCCCTTCTCTCTTTGTTTATTTCTTTTTTTCTTTTCTTTCTTTTTTTCTTTCGTTATTTTTCTTCTTCTTTTTCTCTCATTATCCGGAGTCTCATCCCAACTTGTGGGGGAATCATAGTCTCCATCATCCTTTTCTCACTGAGGCACTGCTCTAAAAATGAATAATGATGATCATCACACTTATATTTACTTATAACTCAAAAGAAATAAAAATTACAACTCGATACCTATGAAAAAGTATGACTCTATATGACTCTATATGAATGCCTCTGGCAATGTACCAGGATGTGCAATGATCTAGTGTAACATGTATAAAAATGAGGAATGGTGGCTGAGCCACAACTACAATGTGAGCTATATGATAATGCAAAGCAATATGATAATGAATGCTGATACGTATCCATCATATATATAATTTTTGATTGTTCCATGCCAATATTCTACAACTTTCATATACTTTTGGCAACTTTTTATACTATTTTTGGGACTAACATATTGATCCAGTGCCTAGTGCCAGTTCCTGTTTGTTGCATGTTTTTTGTTTCGCAGAAAATCCATATCAAACGGAGTCCAAATGGGATAAAAACTGACGAAGATTTTTTTGGAATATATGTGATTTTTTGGAATATGAATCAACGCGAGACGACGCCCGAGGGGGCCACGAGGCAGGGGCGCACCCTGGGCCCTCGTGGCCACCCCGTAAGGCGGTTGCTGACCTTCTTTCGCCGCAAGAAAGCTAATATCCGAATAAAAATTGTGTCCAAATTTCAGCCCAATCGGAATTAGGGATCTACGGGAATATAAGAAATGGTGAAAGGGCAGAATCTGGAACGCACAAACAGAGAGAGACAGAGAGACAGATCCAATCATGGAGGGGCTCTCGCCCTCCGCTGCCATGGAGGCCATGGACCAGAGGGGAAACCCTTCTGCCATCTAGGGAGAAGGTCAAGTAAGAAGAATAAGAAGGGGGGCCCTCTCCACCTCTCTCCCGGTGGCACCGGAACACCGTCGGGGCCATCATCATGTCACCGCAATCTACACCAACACCTCCGTCATCTTCACCAACATCTTCATCACCTTCCCCCATCTATCTACAGTGGTCCACTCTCCCGCAACCCTCTGTACCCTCTACTTGAACATGGTGCTTTATGCTTCATACTATTATCTAGTGATGTGTTGCCATCCTATGATGTCTGAGTAGATTTTCGTTATCCTATCGGTAATTGGTGAATTGCTATGATTGGTATAATTTGCTTGTGGTTATGTTGCTGTCCTTTGGGGCCCATCATATGAGTGTGCGTGTGGATCACACCATAGGGTTAGTTGTATGTTGATAGGACTATGTATTGGAGGGCAAGAGTGACAGAAGCTTCAACCTAGCATAGAAATTGATGCATACGGGGTTGAAGGGGGACCAATATGTCTTAATGCTATGGTTAGGTTTTACCTTAATGAACGTTAGTAATTGCGGATGCTTGCTAATAGTTCCAATCTTAAGTGCATAGAATTCCAAGTCAGGGATGACATGCTAGCAGTGGCCTCTCCCACATAAAACTTGCTATCGGTCTAGTAAAGTAGTCAATTGCTTAGGGACAATTTCGCAACTCCTACCACCACTTTTCCACACTTGCTATACTAACTTCATTGCTTCTTTACCTAAAACAGCCCCTAGTTTTTATTTATGTGCTCTTTATTATCTTGCAAACCTACCAACAACACCTACAAAGTACTTCTAGTTTCATTCTTGTTCTAGGTAAAGCGAACGTTAAGCGTGCGTAGAGTTGTATCGGTGGTCGATAGAACTTGAGGGAATATTTGTTCTACCTTTAGCTACTCGTTGGGTTCGACACTCTTACTTATCAAAAGAGGCTACAATTTATCCCCTATACATGTGGGTTATCAAGACCTTTTTCAGGCGCCGTTCCCGGGGAGATATAGCGTGGGGTGAATATTCTCATGCGTGCTTGTTTGCTTTATTTCTAAGTAGTTTTTATTTTGTGCTCTGGTTTTGTATCTTTAGTTATGGGTAGGAAACGCGAAATACCAAAAAGAATAGTTCTACCTACTACACCATTGGTTGAAGAACCACTCAAAATCTATCACATTCCTGAAGCTTTTTACTTGGATCATCTTCGATCCCTATGTGCTCGGGCTGAAACCCCAACTAGCTTAGTTGAGGGCAAATCTTTAGATGAGCATGCTTGTTATGTGTGACACTGCATATCTGAAAAAGGGAAACTTTTACTGGATCAAATTCATCGTTTGCAGTGCTATGCTTGGAATTTATGTGAAATATATGATTGTACTTGTTGTTCTAAAGACCGTAAGAAACACCTTCCTTACCAATGTGGGTTTAGTGATAACGGAATCGTATCTTCGTATAGTAAGGGTGTTTATAATTACTATGATCTTCAACAAATTGAAGAATTTATTGCTTTTTGGGGTACTTGTGAAATTGCTTCTTTTATTGAAGAGTGTGATACTACTCTCTACAAATCTGAAAATTTGGCCATACTTAAATATTGCTATTATAATTATGCTTCTAATCCTTATATTAAACCATATATTGAGGACTCCTCCATTGTCCAAGAAGAGACTAATATTTTGCAGGAGTCTATGGAAGAAGAAATTAATGACATTGTGAGCTCATTGGATGAAAAAGATGAGGAGGAGAGCGAAGAACAAAAGGACGAAGAGCAGATTGATCACCCGTTCCCACCTTTTAATGAGATTAATTCTTCAACTCATACATTGTGTAATTTCCCTACTTGCTTACCGAAGGATGATTTCTATGATGATTGTTATGATCCCGTTGATTCTTTTGAAATGTCCCTTTTTGATGATGCTTGCTATGCTTGTGGCCAAGATGCCAATATGAATTATGCTTATGGAGATGAACTTGCTATAGTTCCTTATGTTAAACATGAAATTGTTGCTATTGCACCCACGCATGATAGTCCTATTATCTTTTTGAATTCTCCCGACTACACTATATCGGAGAAGTTTGCCCTTATTAAGGATTATATTGATGGGTTGCGTTTCACTACTACACATGATGATTTTGATAGATATAATATGCATGTGCTTGCTGCTCCTACTTGCAATTATTATGAGAGAGGAACTACATCTCCGCCTTTCCATGTTTCCAACACGATAAAATTGCAAGAAACTGTTTATACTATGCATTGGCCTTTACTATGTGTGCATGAATTGTTCTTTTATGACATGTTGATGCATAGGAAAAGAGTTAGACTTCGTTGTTTCATGATATATGTTACTTTGTGTTCACTACTAAATCACAAATCATTGTTAATTAAAATTGGCTTTGATATACCTTGGGATCCGGGTGGATCCATTACTTGAGCACTATATGCCTAGCTTAATGGATTTAAAGAAAGCGCTGCCAGGGAGACAACCCAGAAGTTTTAGAGAGTCATTTATTTCTGTCATGTTCTTTTATAAATTTTAAAAATAAAAATAATGTGCCAAGATTTGCCTTTAGGATGTTTACATTGCTTGTTGGTTTGTGAAGTGCAAGACAGAAACTTTGGTTGTAGTGCGTGATTTTACATTTTTTACTGGAACGTCGAACGGATCTGAAACTTTTTGCACTGTCTTTCTATACAAATTTTTCATTTTTACTAATTATTTCAGAATTGTTGGAGTAACATAGGTATGGTGAATGTTCAGATTATTACAGACTATCCTGTTTAAGACAAATTCTGTTTTTGATGCATAGTTTGCTTGTTTTGATGAAACTATCGATTTCTATCAGTTGATTAAGCAATGGAAAGGTATATTACAGTAGATACAGTGCAAAAACAAAATATGAATTGGTTTGCCATAGTACTTAGAGTAGTGATTTTCTTTATTATACTAACAGATCTTACCGAGCTTTCTGTTGAGTTTTGTGTGGATGAAGTGTTCGAAGATCGAGGAGGTCTCGATGTGAGGAGAAGGAGGAGAGGCAAGAGCTCAAGCTTGGGTATTCCCATGGCACCCCAAGTAAATATTCAATGAGACTCAAGCATATAAGCTTGGGGATGCCCCGGAAGGCATCCCATCTTTCTTCAACAAGTATCGGTATGTTTTCAAATTCGTTTCGTTCATGTGATATGTGCAAATCTTGGAGCATCTTTTCATTTAGTTTTCATTTTTATTTTATGCACCATGATGGTATGAGATAGTCCATGGTTGATTTATATAATTCTCATTTCACTTCACTTATATCTTTTGAGTATGGCCTTATAGAATGCTTCATGTGCTTCACTTATATCATTTGAAGTTTGGCTTGCCTGTTTCTCTTCACATAGAAAACCGCCATTTGTAGAATGCTCTTTTGCTCCACTTATATTTGTTAGAGCATGGGCATATCTTTTGTAGAAAGAATTAAACTCTCTTTCTTCACTTATATCTATTTAGAGAGATGACAGGAATTGGTCATTCACATGGTTAGTCATAAAATCCTACATAAAACTTGTAGATCGTCACTGAATATGATATGTTCGATTCCTTGCAATAGTTTTGCGATATAAAGATGGTGATATTAGAGTCATGCTAGTGGGTAGTTGTGGATTGTAGAAATACTTGTGTTGATGTTTGTGATTCCCGTAGCATGCACGTATGGTGAACCGTTATGTGATGAAGTCGGAGCATGATTTATTTATCGATTGTCTTCCTTATGAGTGGCGGTTGGGGACAAGCGATGGTATTTTCCTACCAATCTACCCCTAGGAGCATGCGCACAGTACTTTGTTTCAATAGCTAATAGACTTTTGCAATAAGTATGTGAGTTCTTTATGACTAATGTTGAGTCCATGGATTATACGCACTCTCACCCTTCCATCATTGCTAGCCTCTTCGGTACCGTGCAGTGCCCTTTCTCACCTCGAGAGTTGGTGCAAACTTCGCCAGTGCATCCAAACCCCGTGATACGATACGCTCTATCACACATAAGCCTCCTTATATCTTCTTCAAAACAGCCACCATACGTACCTATTATAGCATTTCCATAGCCATTCCAATATATATTGCCATGCAACTTCCATCATCATCATATACATGACTTGAGCATTCATTGTCATATTGCTTTGCATGATCGTAAGATAGTAACATGATATTTTCACGGCTTGTCCTTTTTTAGTATCTTTGCTATGCTAGATCATCGTACATCCTGGTACACTGCCAGAGGCATTCATATAGAGTCATATCTTTGTTCTAGTATCGATTTGTAATATTGAGTTGTAAGTAAATAAAAGTGTGATGGTCATCATTATTAGAACATTGTCCCCTGTGAGGTTATCAAAATAAAAGAGGCCAAAGAAGCCCAAATAAAAAAAGGCCAAAGAAGCCCACCAAAAAAACAAAAAAAAACAAAATGATGAGAGAAAAAGAGAGAAGGGGCAATGTTACTATCCTTTTACCACACTTGTGCTTCAGAGTAGCACCATGTTCTTCATATAGAGAGTCTCTTGAGTTATCACTTTCATATACTAGTGGGAATTATTCATTATAAGAATTGGCTTGTATATTCCGATGATGGGCTTCCTCAAATGCCCGAGGTCTTCATGAGCAAGCAAGTTGGATGCACACGCACTTAGTTTTAGTTTGAGATTTCATACACTTATAACTCTTAGTGCATCCGTTGCATGGCAATCCCTACTCCTCGCATTGACATCAAATGATGGGCATCTCCATAGCCCATTGATTAGCCGCATCGATGTGAGACTTTCTTCCTTTTTGTCTTCTCCACACAACCTCCATCATCATATTCTATTCCACCTATAGTGATATATCCATGGCTCACGCTCATGTATTGCGTCAAAGTTGAAATGGTTTGAGAACGTCAAAAGTATGAAACAATTGCTTTGGCCTATCATCGAGGTTGTGCATGATTTGAATATTTTGTGTGGTGAAGATGGAGCATAGCCAGACCATATGATTTTGTAGAGATAACTTTCTTTGCCCATATTATTTTGAAAAGACATGATTGCTTTATTAGTATGCTTGAAGTATTATTGTCTTAATGTCAAATGATAGGCTATTGCTTTGAATCACTCATGTCTTAATATTCATGCCATGATTAGATTACATGATCAAGATTTTGCTAGGTAGCATTCCACATAAAAAATTATCTTTTTTATCATTTACCTACTTGAGGACGAGCAGGAATTAAGCTTGGGAATGCTGATACGTCTTCGTCGTATCCATAATTTTTTATTGTTCCATGCCAATATTCTACAACTTTCATATACTTTTGGCAACTTTTGATACTATTTTTGGGACTAACATATTGATCCAGTGCCCAATGCCAGTTCCTGTTCGTTGCATGTTTTTTGTTTTGCAGAAAATCCATATCAAACGGAGTCCAAACAGGATAAAAACTGACGAAGATTTTTTTTGGAATATATGTGATTTTTTGGATTAAGAATCAATGCGAGATGATGCCCGAGGGGTCCATGAGGCAGGGGGCGCGCCCTGGGCCCTCGTGGACACCCCTTAAGGCCGTTCGTGCCCTTCTTTTGCCGCAAGAGAGCTAATCTCTGGGAATATAAGAAATGGTGAAAGGGCAGAATCTAGAATGCAGAAACATAGAGAGACAGAGAGACAGATCCAATCTCGGAGGGGCTCTCGCCCCTCCTCCTCCATGGCGGCCATGGACCAGAGGGGAAACCCTTCTCCCATATAGGGAGAAGGTCAAGGAAGAAGAATAAGAAGGGGGGCCCTCTCCCCCTCTCTCCCGGTGGCGCCGGAACACCGTCAGGGCCATCATCGTGTCACCGCAATATACACCAACACCTCTGTTATCTTCACCAACATCTTCATCACCTTCCCCCATCTATCTACAGGAGTCCACTCTCCCGCAACCCGCTGTACCCTCTACTTGAACATGGTGCTTTATGCTTCATACTATTATGCAGTGATGTGTTGCCATCCTATGATGTCTGAGTAGATTTTCGTTGTCCTATTGGTAATTGGTGAATTGCTATGATTGGTTTAATTTGCTTGTGGTTATGTTGCTGTCCTTTGGTGCCCATCATATGAGCGCACGCATGGATCACACCATAGGGTTAGTTTTATGTTGATTGGACTATGTATTGGAGGGCAAGAGTGACAGAAGCTTCAACCTAGCATAGAAATTGATGCATACGGGATTGAAGGGGGACCAATATGTCTTAATGCTATGGTTGGGTTTTACCTTAATGAACGTTAGTAGTTGAGGATGCTTGCTAATAGTTCCAATCATAAGTGCATAGAATTCCAAGTCAGGGATGACATGCTAGCAGTGGCCTCTCCCACATAAAACTTGCTATCCATCTAGTAAAGTAGTCAATTACTTAGGGACAATTTCGCAACTCCTACCACCACTTTTCCACACTCGCTATACTAACTTTATTTCTTCTTTACCTAAAACAGACCCTAGTTTTTATTTACGTGCTCTTTATTATCTTGCAAACCTATCAAACAACACCTACAAAGTACTTCTAGTTTCATACTTGTTCTAGGTAAAGTGAACGTTAAGCGTGCGTAGAGTTGTATCAGTGGTCGATAGACCTTGAGGGAATATTTGATCTACCTTTAGCTTCTCGTTGGATTAGACACTCTTACTTATCGGAAGAGGCTACAATTGACCCCCTATACTTGTGGGTTATCAAATGCTCAAGTCATCCAACGGGAGCGGTGGAAGTTGCATGGCAATATATCTCGGAATGGCCATTGTAAAGCCATAATAGGTAGGTATGGTGGCTATTTTGAGGAAGATATAATAAGGCTTATGTGTGATAGAGCGTATCATATCACGGGATTTGGATGCACCTGCGAAGTTTGCACCACGTCTCGATGTGAGAAATGGCAATGCATGGTACCATAGAGGCTAGAAAAATGCGTAAAGGTAAGAGTGCGTATAATCCATGGACTCACATTAGTCATAAAGAACTCATATACTTATTGCAAAATTTTATTAGCCCTCGAAGCAAAGTACTACTACGCATGCCCCTAGGGGGATAGATTGGTAGGAAAAGACCATCGCTCGTCCCCGACCGCCACTCATAAGGAAGACAATCAATAATAAATCATGCCTCAACATCATAGCATAACGAGAGACTATACGTGCATGCTTCAGGAATCGCAAACCTTAACACCAATATTCTTACTAAACACAACCATTTACTAGTTCCTCCCACATATTAAATCTCTATATCGCAAAACTATTGCAAGGAATCAAACATATCTTATTCAGTGATCCATAAGTTTTATGTAGGATTTTATGACTAACCATGCAAATGACCAATTCCTATTGAATCTGTAAATAGATATAAGTGAAGCAAGAGAGTGTAATTCTTTATACAAAAGACCATGCTCTAACAAATATAAGTGAAGCAAGAGAGCATTCTTCAAATAACGGTTTTCTATGTGAAGAGAAACAGGCAATCCAAACTTCAAATGATATAAGTGAAGCACATGAAGCATTATATAAAGCCATACTCAAAAGATATAAGTGAAGTGCAATGAGCATGCTATAAATCAACCATGGACTATCTCATACCATCATGGTTCATAAAAGAATAATGAAAACTAAATGCAATAGACACTCCAAGATTTGCACATATCACGTGAATGAGCCGAATCCAAAAACATACCGATACTTGTTGAAGAAAGATGGGATGCCTTCAGGGGCATACCCAAGCTTAGAAGATTGAGTCTCCTTGAATATTTAATTGGGGTGCCTTGGTGATCCCCAAGCTTGAGCTCTTGCCTCTCCTCCTTACCCTCACATGAAGACCTCCTCGATCTTCGAACACTTCATCCACACAAAACTTAACCGGACTTTTAGTGGCGGGGTTAGTGAGTATGGCAATGAAGTCCCATCATGTACTGCTGTAACATTATTGTATAATTATAAACAAAAATTACCCACTGTATGCTATCACAATTCTATGGCCCCAAGTCAAGGAGGGTTCAACAAGAATTGAAACATACACAAATAATGAAGCTATAACAGCAATCTGTGAAAACCGGACAGACTGTAAAGATTTGAACATCCACCATACTTCTGTAACGCAAAAAATTCTGAAAATTTAGGACAAGATAAACATTTTGTATAGAAAGGCAGTTCAAAATGTTTCAGAACCGTTTGACGTTCTAGTAAAAAATGTAAAATCGAGCACTACAGCCAAAGTTTCTGTTTTGTACCGCACAAACCAACAAGCTATTTAATCATCCTAAAGACAAACCTTGGCACATTATTTTTATAATACAATGGATTTGTAGAAGGGGATAATTATTTTTGTGAGAATCTTCATGAAAAATTCTACATTGTTTCCATGAGCAACACAAGTGTTCAAGGTGGACCCTCACTTGTCCAATGCATAACTTCCAATCGCTTCTCTTTTGTGAAAAAGTTTTTAAGTTCCCCTCTATTTTTTGTTTTTAAACTTTGTAAAAGAACTCAACAGACAGAAATGACTCTCTAAAACGTCCGGGTTGTCTCCCTGACAGCGCTTTCTTTAAAGCCATTAAGCTAGGCATAAAGCGGTCAAGTAATGAATCCACCCGGATCCCAAGGTATATCAAAGCCAATTTTAAATAACAATGATTTGACATTTAGTAATGAGCACAAAGCAACATATATCATGCAGTTATGAAGTCTAACTCTCTTCCTATGCATCGGCATGTCATACAAGAACAATTCATGCACATCAAGTAAAGGCCAATACATAGCATAATAAGTTTCTTGCAATTCTTTCGTGTTGGAAACATAGAGAGGCGGAGATGTAGTTCCTCTCTCATAATAATTGCAAGTAGGAGCAGAAAGCATATGCATATTACATTCATCAAAATTATCATGTGTAGTGGTAGAATGCAACCCATCAATGTAATCCTTAATAAGTGCAAAGTTCTTCAATATAGTGTAGTTTGGAGAATTCAAAAGATAATAGGACTATCATGTGTGGGTGCAATAGCAACGATTTCATTCTTAACATATGGTACGATAGCAAGTTCATCTCCATAAGCATCATTCATATTGGCATCTTGGCCACAAGCATAGCAAGCATCAAGTTCATGAAAAGGGGATATTTCAAGCGAATCAACGGGATCATAACAATTATTATGGCATTCATCCTTCGGTAAGAACATAGGGAAATTAAACAATGTATGAGTTGAAGTGTTACTCTCATTGGAAGGTGGGCACAGGTGATCAATCCGCTCTTCCTCCATTTGTTCTTCCCTCTCCTCATCATCTTTTTATCCAATGAGATTGCAATTTCATCAATTTCTTCTTCCATAGACTCCTACAAAATATTAGTATTTTCTTGGACATCGGAGTTATTCTCAATAAATACATAAATATCTTAATTATTCTTATAATTATCATAGAAATATTTAAGGATAGCAAGATTTTCAGGTCTATCAACTGAATCATCAAAATCTTAAAACTTTTTAAACAAAGATTCAATTTCATATGCACCCTTAAAAGCAACAAATTCATCTATTCGTTCCACATCATAGAAATCATATATACAATTAGAATAAGAAGCCAAGGTTTCATTATCATTAAATTCACATGAAAAGGGAAGATGTGGAGCATTCATCCTAGAGCAACAAGTATAATCATATCTCTGGCATAAATTCCAAGCATACCAATGCAACATATGAATTTGATCCCATAAAACTTTCCCTTTTTGTGTCAAGCGATAATCCCTAAAGTATTCACGTTGATCCAACGTGACTCCCATTATATAGTTGAATGGGGTTTTCTCAGGATTACCAAATTAGTGCATAATATCTTTTACATAACAAGCATCGAGGGTTTTAGGAGGTTCCCATCTCCATGAGTAGCAAGTACTACTAAATTTTTTGGTGTTTCGTGTTCCATATCCATAACTAAAGATAGAGTACAACTTGGAACTGAAAATAAAAACTACTTAGTGATAAAGCAAACAAGCACACACGAGAATATTCACCCCACGCTATTGCTCCCCGACAATGGCGCCAGAAAAAAGTCTTGATAACCCACAAGTATAGGGGATTGTTTGTAGCCTTCTTCGATAAATAAGAGTGTCGAACCTAACAGGAGCTAAAGGCAGAACAAATATTCCCTCAAGTTCTATCGACCACCGATACAAATCTACGCACACTTGACATTTGCTTTATCAGAAACAAGTATGAAACTATTTTGTAGGTGTAATGCTAGAACTAATTTGCAAGATAATAAAAGTTAGGTGTTTAGAAAAAGGGTTTGTGTCAACAAGAAAGTATTTGTCCCTAGGAAATCGATAGCAAGTACCGGTAAATCATTCTTGTAATTTTATATGAGGGAGATGCATGAGCTAACATATTTTCTCTACTTGCATCATATGCACTTATGATTGGACCCCTCGCAAGGACCTGCAACTACTAAAGATCATTAAGGTCGTGAAACCCAACCATAGCATTAAGTATCAAATCCTCTTTACTCCCATACGTCATACCCCACTTATAAGGGTTTAAGCTTCTGTTACTCTCGCAACCCACCATAAGCGAACCATGAACATATTGCAACACCCTACAGCGGGGGGCCCTCATGTTTGCGCGAGAACGGAGAGCACCGTAGGACAACACCATAAATAAAATATACAATCATGCCAACCAAGATCACGATTAACCCACAGGACAAAACCGATCTACTCAAACATCATAGGATAACCATAGATCATTGGGAAATAATATATGGAATTGAGCACCATGTTTAAGTAGATATTACAGCGAGGAGAAGGGGTGTTACACCGCTGCATAGAGGGGGGAGAGTTGGTGTTGACGGTAGCAAGATTGTTGATGTAGATCATCGTCCCGATCTTTGCCCCGGCGGCACTCTGGCGCCACCGTAAGCGGGGAGGAGAGAGCCCCCCTCCTTCTTCTTCTTCCTTGGCCTCCCCCTAGATGGGAGGAGAGTTACCACTCTGGTCCTTGTTCTCCATGGCGGCGGAGGGGAGCCCCTCCGAGATTGGATCTCCCTCTCTGTTCTCTTCTGTTTTGCGCTCTCCAGTTCTGGGCGAAAACCGTTTCTTATATTCTGGGAGATCCATAACTCTGATTGCGCTGAGATTTTAACAGGATTTTTTTCGGATATAAGCTTCCTTGCGCCCTAAGTAGAGCTCCAACCGACGTTCGAGGAGGGCACAACCCACCACCATGCGCCAGGGGCCTCTGGCGCGCCCTGGTGTCTTGTGGGCTGTGTGGGCCTCCGTTTGCGGTGATTACAACTCCCAAAAATCACATATATTCCAAAATAATTCTTAGTATAATTTTATTGCATTTGGACTTCGTTTGACATGGATACTCTGTGATACAAAAAACATGCAGAAATTAGGAACTGGCACTGGGCACTGGATCAATAGGTCAGTCCAATAAATCATATAAAAAGTTGCCAAAAGTATGTAAAAGTTGCATAATATTGGCATGAAACAATCAAAAATTATAGATACGACAGAGACGTATCATATTACCAATGAAGGTTTTATGCATGTAAACAAAACAACAATTATTCTCCGACTTAAATGAATAACCGTATTGCAATAAACATGATCCAATCATATTCGTGCTCAATGCAAACACCAAATAACATTTATTTAGGTCCAACACTAATCCCGAAGGTAGAGGGAGTGTGCGATGGTGATCTTATCAACCTTGGAATCACTTCCAACACACATAGTCACCTTGCCCTTAACTAGTCTCTGTTCATTCTGTAACTCCTGTTTCAAGTTACTAATCTAAGCAACTGAACCAGTATCAAATACCCTGGGGTTACTATGAACACTAGTAAAATACACATCAATGACATGTATATCAAATATACCTTTGTTCACTTCTCCATCCTTCTTATCCGCAAAGTATTTTGGGTAGTTCCTCTTCCAGTGACCATTCCCTTTGTAGTAGAAGCACTCAGTTTCAGGCTTAGGTCTAGCTTTGGGCTTCTTCACGAGAGTGCCAACTTGCTTGTCATTCTTCTTGAAGTTCACTTTCTTTTCCTTTGCCCTTTTTCTTGAAACTAGTGGTCTTGTCAACCATCAACACTTGATGCTTTTTCTTGATTTCTACATTCACTGATTTCAACATCGCGAAGAGCTCGGGAATCATTTTCGTCATCCCTTGCATATTATAGTTTATCACGAAGTTCTAGTAGCTTGGTGATAGAGACTAGAGAATTCTGTCAATCACTATATTATCTGGAAGATTAACTCCCACTTGATTCAAGCGATTGTGATACCTAGACATTTTGAGTACATGCTCATTGGATGAGCCACTCTCCTCCATCTTGTAGGTGAAGTACTTGTCAGAGGTCTCATACCTCTCGACATGGGCATGAGTCTGAAATACCAATTTCAAATCTTGGAACATCTTATATGCTCCGTGGCGTTCAAAACGTTTTTGAAGTCCCGGTTCTAAGTTGTAAATCATGGTGCACTAAACTATCAAGTGGTCATCATACCGAGCTTGTCAAACGTTCATAACATCTGCATCTGCTCCGGCAATAGGTCTGTCACCTAGCGGTGCATCAAGGACATAATTCTTATGTGCAGCAACGAGGATAATCCCCAGATCACGGACCCAGTCCACATAATTGCTACTACCATCTTTCAACTTAGTTTTCTCTAGGAACATATCAAAAACATAGGGGAGCTACAATGCGAGCTATTGATCTACAACATAGATATGCAAATACTATCAAGACCAAGTCCATGATAAATTAAGTTCAATTAATCATACTACTTAAGAACTACCACTTAGATTGACATCCCTCAAGTCATCTAAATGATACATGATCCAAATCAACTAAACCATGTCTGATCATCACGTGAGATGGAGTAGTCTTCAGTGGTGAACATCTCTATGTTGATCATATCTACTATATCATTCACGTTCGACATTTCGGTCTCCAGTGTTCTGAGGCCATGTCTGTACATGCTAGGCTCATCAAGTTTAACCCGAGTATTCCGCATGTGCAAAACTGGTGCACCCATTGTATCTGAATGTAGAGCTTATCACACCCGATCATCACGTGATGTCTCGGCACGACGAACTGTCGCAATGGTGCATAATCAGGGAGAACACTTATACCTTGAAATTTTAGTGAGGGATCATCTTATAATGCTACCGCCGTACTAAGAAAAATAAGATGCATAAAAGATAAATATCACATGCAATCAAAACATGTGACATGATATGTCCATCATTATCTTGTGCCTTTGATCTCCATCTCCAAAGCACCGTCATGATCTCCATTGTCACCGGCTTGACACCTTGATCTCCGTCGAAGCGTTGTGGTCGTCTCGCCATCTATTGCTTCTACAACTATCACTAATGCATAGAGATAAAGTAAAGCAATTACATGGCATTTGCATTTCATACAATAAAGCAACAACCATAAGGCTGCTGCCAGTTGCCGATAACTTTTAGAAAACATGATCATCTCATACAACAATGTATATAACATCATGTCTTGACCATATCACATCACAACATGCCCTGCAAAAACAAGTTAGACGTCCTCTACTTTGTTGTTGCAAGTTTTACATGGCTATTACGGGCTTCTAGTAAGAACCGTTCTTACCTACGCATCAAAACCACAACGGTGATTTATCAAGTTTGTTGTTTTAACCTTCAACAAGGACCGGCTGCAGTCAAATCTGATTCAACTAAAGTTGGAGAAACTGGCGCCCGCCAACCACCTTTACGCAAAACTAGTTTCATGCATGTCTGTCGGTGGAACTGGTCTCATGAACGTGGTCACGTCAGGTTGGTGTGGGCCGCTTCATCCAGCAATACCACTGATGTCGCTTGAAGCTACGTCGGTATTTCCCCAAAGAGGAAGGGATGATGCAGCACAATGGCGGTAGGTATTTTCCTCATATATGAAACCAAGGTTATCGAACCAGTAGGAGAACAAGCAACACAACATAAACAACACCTACACACAAATAACAAATACTCGCAACCCGACGTGTTAAAGTGGTTGTCAATCTCTTTCGGGTAACGGTGCCAGAAATTGGCACACAGACGTGAGAGAGTTGTAAAGATTGGTAGATCGAACGCCAAATAAAATAAATTGCAGCAAGGTATTTTTTTCAATTTTTGGTTTAGTAGATCTAAAAATAAAAGGCAAACAAAAATAGGTCGCGAAGGCTAATAATATGAGAAATAGACCCGGGGGCCATAGGTTTCACTGGTGGCTTCTCTCAAGAAAAATAACAAACGATGGGTAAACAAATTACTGTTGGGCAATTTATAGAACTTCAAATAATCATGACGATATCCTGGCAATGATCATTATATAAGCATCACTTGCAAGATTAGTAGACCGACTCCTGCCTGCATCTACTACTATTACTCCACACATCGACCGCTATCCAACATGCATCTAGTGTATTAAGTTCATGGAGAAACGGAGTAATGCAATAAGAATGATGACATGATGTAGACAAGGTCTATCTATGTAGAGATAGACCCCATCGTTTTATCCTTAGTAGCAACGATACATATGTGTCGGTTCCCTTTCTGTCACTGGGATCAAGCACCGTAAGATCGAACCAACTATAAAGCACCTCTTCCCATTGCAAGATAAATAGATCAAGTTGGACAAACAAAACCCAAATATCAGAGAAGAAATACGAGGCTATAAGCAATCATGCATATAAGAGATCAAAGAAACACAAGTAACTTTCATGGATATAAAAATATAGGCCGGATCATAAACTCAAAGTTCATCCGATCCCAACAAACACACCGCAAAAAGAGTTCCATCATATGGATCTCCAAGAGACCATTTTATTGAGAATCAAACGAGAGAGAGGAAGCCATCTAGCTACTAACTACGGACCCAAAGGTCTACAGAGAACTACTCACACATCATCGGAGAGCCACCAATGGAAGTGGTGAACCCCTCCGTGATGGTGTCTAGATTGGATTTGGTGTTCTAGACTCTGCGGCGGCTGGAATTGATTTTCGTCGACTCCCCTAGGGTTTCTAGAATATTGGGGTATTTATAGAGCAAAGAGGCGGTCCGGGTGTCGGGGTAAACAGCTATGGGTAGCCCAGCCGGCTTCCCCTGGCCCCTCAGAAAAAATTATGAGCCCATCCGGCTCATAAGAAGACTCAAGATTTGGGCCGCCTCCCCCTAGTCGGCTGCCTTCCTGGCCGGCTTCGAGGGTGGCCCGCCCTTTCACCCTCCTGAAGAAGGTTGCGGAGGGCCGGCTACGGCGGGGCCGGCTGCGGCAGGGCCGGCTACAGCAAGGCCGGCTACTGCCAAGCCGGCTCCCATAAGTCAGTCAACGCCGTACCCGCGATGTACGCGTCCACTCCGCAATGATGAAGTGGGGCGTGGCTACAGTCGAGCCTGCCACCCCCAAAACCCGGAGCACGCCTGGTACAGCGCGTCGTGCGGGCAGCTGCGGCCCGCCCGGCGCGGCACTGTAGCCACGGCGGCTCTGACGCCGTCCACGAGAGGCCACCAGCGTGGCCCCCGAGGCGGTGGGCCCCTTCGGGCAGAGAGATGCCGAAGGCGGCCACACCTCCTCTCACGCCGGCAAGACAGAAGGCCGGCTTCACGTAGCCGGCCTGCCGCCCTCCTCGGAGGATACGCCCATTAAGGAGACAAGATGCGGCGGGGCTACAGTAATCGCCCGCCAGGGCGGCGTTACTGTAGCCACGCTTACCCCGACCAAGCCTGCGTCAACGACATGGAGAAACAGTCACCAGCTGCCGACCAGGCCCTGGCCAGTGGGGCCGGCCTGTCGACCACGGAGCCGGCAGCCGGCGGGCCCCAGAGGCCGGCGGAGAAGCCGGCGAGCATAGTCACAGACAGCTGGGCCCCGCGCCCAGTCGGATTACCATTGTACCCCCGGGGGGTAGGCCTATATGAACCCCCGGGTGCACCCATGCAAAGGGTTGGACTCTCACTCTGGACCTAGACACATACAAGGAGAAGCAGGCTGAGCCGAGCCCTTCTTCCTCCTTCCACCCAAAACAGCTCAAGGAGCATTGTAGCTACTTGTCCACTTAGTAACCATGCGGAGACCCCGCAGAGCAGCAGTAGGGGTGTTATCTCCCCGGAGAGCCCTGAAGCTGGGTAAGATTCACCGGCGTGCATGTCTTCGCCTCATCCCGTTTCCAGGCACCGGCGATGCTCTATTGGCCCCCGCAATGATAAGCCACCCGTTGGCATATGTCGCTCCTACCACCCGACATTTGGCGCCCACCGTGGGGCCAGGTGCACCATCGTCCAGAGACCTGTTCTGGACGGGAACCCTTTTCCTTCCTCGCGAGCGTAGCCAGCCTGGCTCGCCCGATGGCGCTTGACGCGATGCGCTGCATGGCGTCGCCAATGTCTGCGCGGCTAGCGGCCTCGCCAACCTCTTCGACAAGGCCCGCATCTCCGACGAGCTTGCCTCCGATGCGGGCACAGATCACCTCGCCAACCTCCTCAGCCAGCTCCACGTCTCCAGCGAGCCCGCTGCGGATTTGGAGTCGGTTGGCTCCACCGACCCGATGCCCGTCGACTCCGACACGGCATCCTACGATACCTTCCCCACCAACGTCACGGTCTACAATGACCCGCTCCCTCCGGCTGGCGATCGCGATTCTGACGCCCCCGAGGTGATGGTTATCGGCCTCGACGGCCCGACTAACGAGGGCGCCCGCGACACCCCACGCGCGGCTGCCCAAGACTTGTCCGCCCCCCTTCCGGTTGACGCCAGCGATGAAGTTCTGGAGGCACGCCGCCTCGCCCTCCTCGCGGAGGGCCGGCGGCTGGCCTCCGTAAGACGCCTCACCGAGGCCTACCAGCGCGAAGCTGACCGCGCCGCCTTCGGCACGCCGGCTCCGGCTGGCCCTAGCCGGGCTGGCGTTGTCAGGCAACGCGGCGCCGTCATCGCCGACACGCTTGGAGTGGATCGCCCGGTCTACGCCACCCCGCTCGAGAACCTGCGCGCCGCCCAGGCGGCCGTAGACGAGCTGGACGGCTTGCAAGCCGAGGACCTCCCCCACATGACGCGGCGCATCCAGCAACTAATCGATGCGGCCGCACGACGGCACGAAGCCGATGCCTGCGCGGGGAGCCCTCCCCCGCGCCGCGAACACGGCGCGACTTCCCGATCGTCGACTACAAGCAACACCCGCGCGCAGCGCGACAAAGAGCCGGCTTCCAGCCGAAGCCGGACCCAAGTCTCCATCGAGCGAGACACGGACGGCCGCCCCCGAGCCATGGAATGGCGGGGCACCCCGCCTCCGCCTCGAGCTCGCGGAGAGAGATATCCTACCCCGCCTCCAGTGGCTCACCCGACTCTCAGCGGCCGGCTTGGTCGCCGTGAGGGAGTCGGCGAAAACGACGCCCGCCACCGGATCGACCGCCTGGCCCGATCCCTGGCGCTAGAAGAAGAAGACGATTTCGGCCCGCCTTGCTTTAGTCCCCGCATCCACGACGAGCCCTTCCCCAAAGGGTTCTCGCTCCCAAGAGACACACCCAAGTACAACGGCTCGGTGAAGCCGGAGGACTGGCTGACCGACTACTCCACAGCCGTCAGCATCGCCAATGGCAACCGGCGCGTTGCCGTAAAATACGTGCCCCTCATGCTGCAAGGCACGGCACGGACTTGGCTTAACAGCCTCAAGCCCCTCAGCATCAACAGCTGGGTGGATTTCACTGAGGCCTTCGTTCGCAACTTCACCAACACCTACAAGCGGGCTCCCAAGCCCAGACAGCTCTCCCTGTGCGTACAGGGCCCAGCCGAGTCCACTCGCGACTACCTCACGCGTTGGGCCGAGCTCCGCAATTCCTGCGAGGGGGTGCACGAGGTGCAAGCCATCGAATACTTCACTGCCGGGTGCCGAGAGGGTACCCTCCTCAAGCACAAGCTTCTCTGCGATGAGCCGACTACCCTCGACGAGCTCTTGAACATCGTCGACAAGTACGCCACCGCCGACTCCTCAATGAAGACCGCGCTCCGGGTGGACGCATCCGGAAAAGTGCTCAATCCGGCGCCCCAAGCGCCGGCTGGAGACGGCGGCCGACGCCAACACCAGAATGATCAAAAGCGCAAGGGCCCTGCGCCGCCTCACGCCACCCGCCAGGTGGCCACGGTCGAAGACGCGCCGCCTGAAGGGCGGCCCGCACCCAAGAAGCCCAAGGGCTGCCGGCCGGCTTGGCAGCCGACCTTCTCCTACGAGCAAACACTTGACGCCCCGTGCAAGTTCCATAGCGGCGCGAAGCCGTCCAACCACACGACCCGCAAATGCAACTGGCTCGCCCGAATCTCGAAGGGCGAAGGGATCACGCCGACTCCGCCTGCCGGCCCGCCGCCGCCGGCTCCGCCGCCCAAAGCCGCCTGGCCCGCGGTCGACGCCGTGCAGGACGAGTTCCCCGATGAGTAAACATCTTATGTTGTCTTCACGAGCCAGCCCGAAGACCGGCGCAGCAAGCGCCGAGAGCAAAAAGAAGTCAATGTGGCCGCCACCAGCCCAGCCGGCCACATGCACTGGTCGGAGAAACCCATCGGTTGGAGCCGGGCCGACCACCCAGAGGTGATGCCGTCCCCCGGCTCCTACGCATTGGTCCTGGAGGCCACCCTTGCAACGGATACGCGCGCCGCACACTTCTCCCGCGTGCTGATCGACGGCGGAAGCAGCATCAACATCCTGTACCACGACACCATGGAGAAGCTGGGCGTCAAGGCAAAGCAGCTTGCGCCGACCCGAACGGTGTTCCACGGCATCGTACCCGGTTTGTCCTGTGCCCCCATCGGCAAGATCAAGATCGATGTACTCTTTGGGGGGCAAGGATCATTTCCGCCGGGAAGCAATCTGGTTCGAGGTGGTGGATCTGGAGAGCCCTTACCATGCCTTGCTTGGCCGACCTGCCTTGGCCAAGTTCATGGCGGTCCCCCACTATGCTTACCTCAAGATGAAGATACCAAGCTCCAAGGGTGTCATCACCATCGCCGGCGACTACAAGAAGTCCGCCGACTGTGCCGCGGCGAGCAGCCGGCTGGCCGAATCCCTCGTGATCGCTGCAGAGAAGAAGACGCTGGACCGGGTCGTGGCCCTGGCCAGCAAGCAGCTAAACCAACCCGCCGACTCCAAGGAGTATGATGCCCAAGGATCTTTCTAGCCGGACAAGGAGACCAAGAAGATATAGGTCGACCCCGAGCACCCCGAGAGGTTTGCCGTCATTGGGGCGAGCCTGGATAACAAATAGGAAGGCGAGCTCGTCGATTTCCTCCGTGAGAATCGGGATATCTTTGCATGGTCCCCCAAGGACATGCCGGGTGTTCCGAAGGATTTCGCCGAGCACAAATTGCACGTGCGGGAGGATGCTAAACCAGTCAAGCAGCCCCTCCGCCGATTGTCAGAAGAGAAGAGAAGGATCGTAGGGGAGGAGATAGCCCGGCTTCTTGCAGCCGCCTTCATCATGGAAGTTTTCTTCCCCGAGTGGCTCGTGAACCCGGTTCTCGTGCTGAAAAAGAATAACAAGTGGCGAATGTGTATAGATTACACAAGCCTCAACAAAGCCTGCCCAAAAGATCCCTTCGCTCTGCCCCAGGATTGATCAAGTGATAGACTCCACAGCCGGATGCGAGCTGTTGAGCTTTTTGGATGCCTACTCGGGATACCACCATATCAAGCTGAACCCGGATGACCAACTGAAGACCGCCTTCATCACGCCGTTTGGAGCCTTCTGCTACCTGACTATGACGTTCGGCTTGAGGAATGCCGGCGCCACTTTTCAGCGTTGCATGCAGAAGTGCCTCCTCACGCAGCTCGGCAAGAACGCCCATGTTTACGTGGATGATGTCGTGGTGAAGACGGAGAAGCGTGGCACACTGCTGGAAGACTTGAAGGAGACATTCGAGAACCTGCGCCGGTTCCGGATCAAGCTCAACCCGGAGAAATGCGTGTTCGGAGTGCCAGCCGGCCAGCTCCTAGGCTTTCTGGTCTCCGAACGAGGCATAGAGTGCAACCCTGTGAAGATCAAGGCCATCGAGAGGATGGCGGTCCCAACCAAGCTCAGAGAGATTCAGAAGTTCACCGGGTGCCTGGCCTCTCTGAACCGCTTCATCAGCCGGCTTGGAGAAAAAGCTCTCCTCCTCTACCGCCTCATGAAGAAGAGCACTCACTTCGAGTGGAATGACCAGGCCGACCAAGCTTTCCACGAGCTGAAGAAAATGCTGTCCACGCCGCCTGTCTTGGCGGCACCGACTGAGAAGGAGCCCATGCTCCTATATATTGCCGCCACTAGCTGGGTGGTCAGCACCGTCATTGTGGTCGAACACCCCGAAGAAGGCCGAGCCGAGCCGGTCCAGAGGCCGGTCTATTACCTGAGCGAGGTGTTGTCCGCCTCAAAGCAAAACTACCCGCACTATCAGAAGATGTGCTATGGCGTGTACTTCGCCGCCAAGAAGCGGAAGCCGTACTTTCAAGAGCATCCCATCACGGTCGTATGCACTGCCCCGCTAGCCGAGATCATAGGCAGCCGAGATGCATCCGGCCGGGTGGCTAAATGGGCCATAGAGCTGGCCCCCTACACGATCTTCTACCAACCCCGCACCACCATCAAGACGCAAGCGCTGGCCGACTTCCTCGTCGACTGGGCCGAGACCCAGTACTTACCACCAGCGCCCGACTCCACCCATTGGTGCATGCACTTTGACGGATCAAAGATGCGCACCGGCCTGGGAGCCGGCGTCGTCCTTACCTCTCCAAAGGGCGACAAGCTCAGATACACGCTGCAGATCCACTTTGCCGCCTCCAACAACGTAGCCGAGTACGAAGCGCTCATACACGGGCTCCGGCTTGCCAAGGAACTTGGCATTCGCCGGATCCTGTGCTATGGCGACTCGGATTTGGTGGTGCAGCAGTCTTCTGGCGACTGGGACACCAAGGACGCAAACATGGCAAGCTACCGCTTCCTAGTGCAGCAAATCAGCGGATACTTTGACGGGTGTGAATTCCTTCATGTACTGCGAGCCGACAACGAGCCAGCAGATGCTCTGGCCCGAATAGGCTCCATGCGGCAAGCTATACCAGCCGGCGTCGCCCTACAGCGCCTCCTCAAGCCATCAATCAAGCCGTCTCCGGAATCCGACTCCATCTTCGTGCCGCCTAACCCCGAGGAGGCTAGGTCCGGCTCGAAGAATCAAGCAGCCGGCCCGGGGACTTCAATATTTGGCTCGGGGACTGCAGTACCCGGCTCGGGGACTGCCGGGCCGACCCGGGGACTGTGGTAGCCGGCCCGGGGACTTCTTCAGCACAGCAAGCGGCGGCCGACTCCAGCACTGCATTACCCAGCCCGCCCACCCTGGTGGCTGTGGCAACATTGGTAGCAGAGGAAGTCGCCGCCCCATCATGGGCCCAAACCATCCGCAACTTTTTGGTGAACCATGACCTGCCGGCTGACAAAAACGAAGCAAGACAAGTTCAGCGCCGGGCTGGAGCATACACAATCGTCAACAGAGAGCTTGTCAAGCGCAGCGCCACCAGAGTCTTGCAGCGATGCGTCGAGCAGGAGAAAGGCATCGCGATCCTCAGGGATATACACCAAGGAGAGTGCGGCCACCACGCCGCATCAAGATCACTTGTCGCCAAAGCCTTCCGCCACGGTTTCTTCTGGCCGACTGCTTTGGACGACGCCAAAGAGCTAGTCAAACACTGCAAAGGCTGCCAGCTTTTTAGCTCGCAGCAACACATGCCGGCCTCAGCACTCAAGACCATTCCCATCACCTGGCCCTTCGCCGTCTGGGGATTGGATATGGTGGGCCCATTCAAGACGGCGCGCGGCGGCATGACACATTTGCTCGTCGCCGTCGACAAATTCACCAAGTGGATCGAGGCGAAGCCGATCAAGAAGCTGAATGGGCCGACTGCAGTGACTTTCATTACAGATATAACAACCCGGTATGGCGTACCGCACAGCATCATCACCGACAACGGCACGAGCTTTGCCAAAGGTGCTTTGGCACGGTTCTGCGCTGCGCAAGGTATCCGGCTGGACCTTGGGTCAGTCGCCCACCCGCAGTCAAACGGCCAAGTGGAGCGAGCAAATGGCCTCATTTTGTCCGGCATCAAGCCTCGACTGGTCGTACCTCTGGAGCGTTCAGCCGGCTGCTGGCTCGATGAGCTGCCGGCTGTCCTATGGAGTCTGTGCACTACTCCCAACAGATCAACCGGCTACACTCCCTTCTTCCTTGTATATGGTGCCGAGGCGGTCATCCCAACAGATATCGAGTTCGACTCGCCTCGGGTAACCATGTACACGGAAGCGGAAGCCAAAGAAGCATGAGAAGACGGCGTCGACCTGCTGGAAGAGGCCCGGCTGTTAGCCCTCAGCCGGTCTGCCATCTACCAGCAGGGTTTGCGCCGCTACCATAGCTGGAGGGTCCGACCAAGATCCTTCCAGGAGGGCGACCTTGTGCTCCGGCTGATCCAGCGAACAGCCGGCCAGCACAAGCTCGTAGCCCCCTGGGAAGGCCCCTTCATCATCAGCAGAGCCTTGGGCAACGACGCCTACTACCTCATTGACGCGCAGAAGCCGAAGGCACGCAAGAGAGACGACTCCGGCAAGGAGTCGGGGCGACCATGGAACGCAAATCTCCTTCAGAAGTTTTACAGTTAAAACACAGTATGTTTTATGCGCACTTTTGTATTAAGTACGAAACAGTAGGATCCCCGAGAAAGACTCGGGGACTGCCACCCTTTATTTTATGAATGAAAGTTATCATGCGTATGATATTACCTATTCATTTATTTTGTCCGGTACCGGGTCCGACGAGTCGGCCCGGGGACTGGCCGACTAGAGTTATATTAGGAGCCCTACCCGCAGCCAGACAAGTAATGTGCCGACACCCAGGCTTGGCTCTTGCTGAAATCGCAGCATGAAGCACCGACTGCCCGGCTGGCAAGAGCCACAAGCCGGAAAGGGTGCGCACATGAAAAACGGCTAGGGACCAAACAGGCTCGCATATATAACAAAAGCCGGCTGACCGCCTCCCGCCGACCGACTACCAGAGTAGCCGGCTGGCCGGCTTACATTCAGTCTGCTTCAAATCCAAGAAAGCTCAAGTACTTGCCTTCCCAAGGAGGGAAGGCGGCAAAGGAAAGAGCCTAAGGACAAAAAAGTACACTTGAATGAACGCCAACACATGCATATATTAATATTTACACAAAAGGCCTCCAGAGAGGTCGACATCCAACATTGTTCGATACACCCCCAGTGGGTGGAGTTGCAGAAACTTAAAATTGTTTGAAAAAGTAAAACAGGGACAAAAGGAACGGCAAATCAAGCCGGCGGGGCCGCAGACGAGCCGGGCTAGGCAGTGGAAGCAGTCGCGCCGGCTGGAGGAGCGGCCGGCTGGCCAACCTCGGCTTGATCGTCGTCTCTGGCAGAGGGCGCGCTCCCGTGTGGCTCGTTGCTGGAGGCACGGTCGGCTGGGGGGCGGTCGGCCGTCTCACCAGTCGGCTCGGTGTCTTCGCCCTCCTCCTCCTCGTCGTCCTCGCCCTCATCGCTGGAGGCGATCTCTTCGGCCGAGTCCTCGCCGTCCGCCGGGTTCAGCCCAAACCATTCCTTCGGCTGGGCGGCGCCATCGTCGTTGAGCTCCGGCGCGAAGACGCTGGTGTCGGTGCACTCGGCGATCGTCGAGGCGCGTTGCGCAATCGCCGGCCGCACCTCCTCCAGCTCCGCGTCGGCTTCCGACCGCCACGTCCGCAGCTGGTCCAGGCTTAGCCCTGGGTACCACGCGCGAACGAACTGCAGCACGCGCCCGGCTCCAAGACGGGCCGCGGACGCCTTCCAGGCCTCGAAGCGGCTGACTGCGACTTCGAGCCAGTCGGCCGTCCGGCTTGGGGTGCGGGGAATTGTCTGGCCAGGCCAGAGCTCGGCCAGCATCGTCGCCCCGGCACGTTGGAGCCAGCGGAGCAGCCGGTGGGCCGGCTGCAACCGCGCCTCGACGGCGATGAGCTGCTCCGACAATGTCCGATTCGCGTCCGGCGGAATCACAACCCCGGCCTGACGGCGCTCCTCGCGGTAGGCTTCGATGGCTTGGGCGGCGAGGACGGATCGACCGGGAAAGTACTCTGCGCAAGATAGCAAACACATGTCAAAACAAAGCCGCACGCGGCCGGCGGATGGAAGAAGAGCAAGAAGGACGGCCTACCATCGATAAGATCCTCGATCCGGCCGAAGCCTTCTTCCAGCGCCTGGCGCGTCTCGGCCCAGCTCGCCTGCCTGGCCTCGAACTCCGCCTTCAGGGTAGCCTCACCATCCTGCGCCTTTTGCAAGGCCGCCTTGTGGCTCTCCTCTTGGTCGGCCAGCTTCGTCGCCAGGCGGTCGCGCTCTTGAACCAAGTTAGCATACTCGGCGTCCTTGGCGTGAAGCGCGGCCTGCACCTCGCCGAGTTCCCTCCGCAGGTCGGCGTTGGCCTCTGCACGAGCAAAAGATAAAGAGAAAAAGTCAGCAAAGGAAAAGTCGTCGAGTAAGATCCGACCCGACTGCGCTGCAGTCGGCCCGGATCTCGGGGACTACACCCAGTGGGTGCGCTATTGCGCCCCCACGAGAAATAAATAAGGACAAAACACTTACGCCGGCTGCTGGCGAGGTCTTCGGTCCTCCGGCTCAGCTCTCGAGCCTGGGAGTTGAAGGCGGTAGCACGAGAATTATGATAATCCTAAGAGATCAGAAAAAACAGTCAAAGATAGTCGTCGAGTAAGATCCGACCCGACTGCGTTGCAGTCGGCCCGGATCTCGGGGACTACACCCAGTGGGTGCGCTAGCGCGCCCCCACGGAAAAAATTCAAAGGACCAGAACGGTCAATGAGTGAAGACTTACCCAGATTGCAGACCGCGTCGACACAAACTCCTGAGTAAATTGCCTCAGGAGGCCGGCCTGTGCCTGCAGCCGGCTCCGAACCTCTTGAGCCGCGATGTTCAGCTCGCCGCTCCCTCCGCTAGGAGTCCATCCGGACGTAGCGGAGCTGGCCGCCTCCAAGGCGTCTGCCGTCTGCTCAGCCCCCGTGGCTCGGCGCGTGTCCGGCGGGGCCGTGCCCCCTCCGGCATGCTGGCCCGCCGCCAGCTCGATCTCAAGGCCGGCTCCGGCCTCGGGCGCGGCCCGGGCCGGCTCCTCCAGCACCACCGACGATTGGCCGCCTTCGCCTGCTCCGGCTGGCGCTGCCGGCGACGTCCTCTCGACGGAAATCTCGAAGACTTCGTCCCTCTGCACCGGCGGCTGCTCGGGGATAATCTCCTCCGCCGTGGGCAGAGGGATGTCCGGATCCAATGTTCGGAGGGGAATGGCGAGTAGCGGAGGCTGGCTACGCGCGCCTTCCGCCTCCGTCTCCGCGGCCGCCCGCTCCGACGGAGTCTCGGCCGCCGCGCTCGCTCGCCCCGGCGCCGTCTGGGCGGCCTCCCGCTCCGCCGCCTCCCTCTCTCGACGCGCCTCGCGAGCGTTGCGCTCCGTGGCTGCTTCAAGTTCGGCGCGGGGGTCCACTCGGCGGGACCCTGAGGATCCGGCACTCGGCCCGACCACGGAGCCGGCTGGGCCTCGCTCGAGGGAGAGCGGCGCCCTGCTCAGAAAATTAGAAAAGCATTCAAGAAAAGGAAGACTTCAGAATAACAAGCACGTAGGCGGCTACTAGACTTATGCGGAAACTGAGGGGGGCTTCTTCACCACCTTCCGGAAGGGGCCGCCTTCGCCGCCGCCTCCTCGCGCTTCGTGGCTGCGGCGGAGGCCTTCGGATTCTTCGGCCGGCTTCCGAAGAGCGGGAGCGCGGCCCGGCGTTTCCCCTTTCCACCACCGGCAGTCGGCACGGCAGACGAGCCCGCGCCGCGGCGGTCGGCTGCCGGCTGGTGGCGCGGGATTTCTTCGACTTCGAAATCATCCGGCCAGTCGTCGAAACTGGCCGAGAGCCCCGTGCCGCCGAGCTCGGCGGCGTCCCCCATGGCGGCATCCTCCATGGTGACTGCGGAAAGGTCCGGGTCGTCGAGGTCGTCCACCGTGCGGTCCGGGGCATACTCGCGATCAACTCCAGCCGCCCCGGCTGGCGGCGGGAGGAGAGGATTCTGATGAAGAGAAAAAAGAGAAGAGCCGCCTGGTTAGAAGCTGGCTGACTCAAGCCGGCGGACGACGAGAAGAAAGACTTACCACAGGCGGAGGATGGGCGCGGGAGTACGGCACCTTGCCGAATTGCCACTCGTCGGTGAGCTTCAGGTTGGCGATGTAGTTCGCCATCAGAGCCACCTAGGCATGGGGCATCTCCCATGTGCTCAGCCGGCAAGGGTCGAACCGGCCACTCATCTGGCACATCATGTGCGGCCGGCTTTGGAGGGGCAGAATCCGGCGCTCGACGAAGGCGGTTACCAGGTCGGATGCAAGCAGGCCTTCCGACTGGATCATCACCCGAAGCCGGGCGATGCAGGGATTCCCAGCCGGAGACAAGGACTTTGACCTGTAGCCCCAAGACCGCCGCCTCCCAGCCGGCGGGCCGGCTACGTAAGCCGGCAGATTGACGTAATCACCGTGCGGGGCGATGTTCTTGACGTAGAAGTAGGATTTCTGCCAAAGCTTGACAGACTGGATCAGAGGAATGTGGGGGAAGGGGTTGTCGTCGCTTGCCCTCTTCATCGCGATGAAGGCGCCGCAGGGAGCCGGCACGCCGGTGGAGACGGTGCCGAGCTTGTTCTGGAACAGCTCCGCCCAGAGCTCCAGCGTCGGCAGCACCCCCAAGAATCCTTTGCAGAGCGAGACGAAGGCCGAGAGCTGCAGCACTGCGTTGGGCGTGACGTGGTGTGGTTGGAGGTTGTAGAATTCGAGGAAAGAACGCATGAAGCTGCTCGCCGGGAAGCCGAAGCCACGGAGGAAGTGCGCGCAGAAGATGACGCGCTCGCCTTCCTCCGGTGCCGGCGAGACCTCCTTCGTGGGCGCCAGACGCACCTGCACGAGGTTGGCGGCGGGCAGGCGCCGGGTCTGGCGGAGGAATTCAATATGGTCCTCGTGGACATTGGACCCGTCCCACGAGCTCGACAGAGCCAGAGACATGGCGGCGTGGGTAGGCTGCGGCGCGAAACTGCGTCGGGCGCAAAGAAGAATAAGAAGAAGAAGAAGAAGAAGAAGAAGAAGAAGAGGAGCAGGAGGGACGGGGAGCGGGGGAGCGAACGGGCCTGTGCCTCTCCCCCTCCCCCCCTACTTGTAGGTGCGTGCGCCAGAGCCGAGGAGGCGCGGCGTGGGGGATCGTGGGGATCGATCGTGCCCATCTCCCCCACGCCCGCGTTGATTGTGTGCCTTGATGACGTGAAGTAACGGCCGCGGGGAGGCGAGCAGTCCCCTCGGGCCACAGAAGATCTGCGCCCGGGCCGAGGCCAGGGAGTGGCGGGCCCGGGCCTGCGGAGGCGTCCCGTCGCGCGCGTGCAACGGCAGGACTTCCCCGCCACGTGGCTCGTCGTGGGGCCCGCGGCCGGCCCGCGGGTCAACCACTGCCACCCTGATAAACAAAAAGTGCTCCAGAGTCGGCTGCAACGACGAGGTCGGCCCCTCAGGGTATGAAGCCGGCGAAGCTTCCCGTCCTTCCGTCCGCCGTGAAGCTCGCCCGCCTTCGGGGACTACTGTCGGGGTAAACAACTATGGGTAGCCCAGCAGGCTTCCCCTGGCCCCTCAGAAAAAATTATGAGCCCATCCGGCTCATAAGAAGACTCAAGATTTGGGTTGCCTCCCCCCAGCCGGCTGCCTTCCTGGCCGGCTTCGGGGGCGGCCCGCCTTTTCACCCTCCTGAAGAAGGCTGCGGAGGGCCGGCTACGGCGGGGCCGGCTGCGGCAGGGCCGGCTACAGCAAGGCCAGCTACTGCCAAGCCGGCTCCCATAAGTCAGTCAACGCCGTACCCGCGATGTACGCGTCCACTCCGCAATGATGAAGCGGGGCGTGGCTACAGTCGAGCCTGCCACCCCCAAAACCCGGAGCACGCCTGGTACAGCGCGTCGTGCGGGCAGCTGCGGCCCGCCCGGCGCGGCACTGTAGCCACGGCGGCTCTGACGCCGTCCATGACGGGCCACCAGCGTGGCCCCCGAGGCGGTGGGCCCCTTCGGGCAGAGAGATGCCGAAGGCGGCCGCACCTCCTCTCACGCCGGCAAGATAGAGGGCCGGCTTCACGTAGCCGGCCTGCCGCCCTCCTCGGAGGAGACGCCCATTAAGGAGACAAGATGCAGCGGGGCTACAGTAATCGCCCGCCAGGGCGGCGTTACTGTAGCCACGCTTACCCCGACCAAGCCTGCGTCAACGACATGGAGAAACACTCACCAGCTGCCGACCAGGCCATGGCCAGTGGGGCCGGCCTGTCGACCCCGGAGCCGGCAGCCGGCGGGACCCACCAGCCGGTGGGCCCCAGAGGCCGGCGGAGAAGCCGGCGAGCATAGTCACAGACAGCTGGGCCCCGCGCCCAGTCGGATTACCATTGTACCCCCGGGGGGTAGGCCTATATTAACCCCCCGGTACAACCATGCAAAGGGTTGGACTCTCACTCTGGACCTAGACACATACAAGGAGAAGCAGGCTGAGCCGAGCCCTTCTTCCTCCTTCCACCCAAAACAGCTCAAGGAGCATTGTAGCTACTTGTCCACTTAGTAACCATGCGGAGACCCCGCAGAGCAGCAGTAGGGGTGTTATCTCCCCGGAGAGCCCTGAAGCTGGGTAAGATTCGCCGGCGTGCATGTCTTCGCCTCATCCCGTTTCCAGGCACCGGCGATGCTCTATTGGCCCCCGCAATGATAAGCCACCCGTTGGCATATGTCGCTCCTACCACCCGACACCGGGGGCACCCGAGGTGGGCACAACCCACCAGGGCGCGCATGGGCCTCCAGACGCGCCCTGGTGGGTTGTGCTCTCCTCGGAGCACCCCCAGGCGCTGCCTTGGCCCATTAGGTGTCTTCTGGTCCTTAATAAATCTCCGTAAAGTTTTGCTGCATTTGGACTCCGTTCGGTATTGATTTTCTGCGATGTAAAAAACATGAAAAAAAACAACAACTGGCACTTGTCACTATGTCAATAGGTTAGTACCAAAAAATGATATAAAATGATTATAAAACATACAAGATTGATAATATAATAGTCTGGAACAATAAAAAATTATAGATACATTGGAGACGTATCAGCACCCCCCAAGCTTAACTCCTACTCGTCCTCGAGTAGTGTTGTGGAAGTGTCACGGCAGATGTCCTCATGGAAGGACTTAGCTGTGGAGCCATTGGGATGAGGTTAACTTAAAGGGGTTAAACAGGGAAAAAGGACGCAACGAGTTTATACGGGTTCGGCCCCTTGCGGTGAAGGTAAAAGCCTAATCCAGTTTGAGGTGGTATTGCTAGGGTTTCTATTACCAGGGAGTGAATCCGCTTTGCCTAGCTTTCGATCTATTGTTTCCTGCCCTAAACCACTGCCGGGTCGTCCCCTTATATACATGGGTTGACGCCCTACGACCTACAGAGTCCCGGTCGGCTCATACAAACGTGTCCGGCTCGGTTACTTATCTTACACGCCTTACAATACAAGTTTACATATACATGGCGGTTTACACTTACGGGCCTTAAGCCGCCTCTGGATTTGGGCCTTTTAACAAGCCTACCTATGAACCGCCATCTTTAGTATACTCTTGGGATTCATTTAGATGAACCGCCACAATGGATGACCCGGCCCCTCCTAGGCGGGTCATACCTGATAGTCATATCCCCAACATTAGGCCCCAGGTTGATTTGAACTTGTTCATGTCAATCTTCAACACTTAGAAAAATCCTTATTCATCTTACTATGAAACATTGTAACCCACCATGACATCACCTACAATTAATACTACACACGGCCCAAATCTTAATTAAATCTTTTTCCTTACAGATTCTCCAAAAATCGAGGCACCCACGTCGTCACATATCTGTTTTCTTGTCTCCTTGATTCCCGCGCATGCCATTTATCCTTCTAGCCTTATAAATAGGGCCGCATGTTTACTTTTCATTCTCCCCTTTCGCCTTCTCTCCTTCTTCTTCCTCCAGCACACTCAAGCTCCGCCGCCGTCGACCTTCGTCTCCTGCATCGACTCTGGCCGCTGCATTACCTTGAACGGACCAGAGCACCACGTCGCCTCTCCGCTGTCTCATCAGCATCAGTAAGTCTTCCCTTTCCTCGCCATAGATCTGTCATTAGGGTTTCAGTGTTCATCGGTGTTCGTCGCCGCCCTTGTTTCTTCGTGCTTAGATTCTTGGCTTAGATCCGAAAGACCACGTATATCTTACATGGTAACAGTTTAAGCACTTATTTTTGATACCAGACCATATCTTTCTTGCAATAGATCTCATCTGAACACCCCCGCTCTTCTACTGCCGCCACCTTAGGTTTAAATTTTATTCCATTTTTGGGAATAGCTGCAGATCCAATCTTATAGCCTCAATCTGCAAAACATGTTTTTCCCAACACTTAGTAAAATTTTGCTCTTGTCAGATCCTGAATACTAGTACATGTCATGGCGGCTTACATGTCCGGCTTATAATTACTCATATATCATTAGTCCTCACTTAAGCCACCATTCTGAATATGTATGATGTACCTGTTAACCTGTGATTTCACCAATCTGATTTGAACCGGCCAAAATTTCCCCTTCTTTAGGCTTTCTCTCTTCACAATGCCGCCAAAGACAGTCTATGCATGCAACTGGGTTCCCTCCATTGTCACTGAGGGCATGCTTAAAGACTTTGTAAAAATCGGATATTTGCCAGAAAAGAATGTCATGCACTATCGTGCCCCTGAACTGGGCGAAGAAAGACCTCAACCGAAGGACAGCGAAGTCATTATGTTCACTGATCATATAAACCGGGGCTTCTCACCACCCGGCTCTAAGTTTTTCTAAGATGTCCTGCACTTCTTCCAGCTCCATCCTCAAGACATTGGACCAAACTCTGTGTCGAATATCTGCAACTTTCAAGTCTTCTGCAAAGTATACCTTCAAGAGGAGCCCAGTGTTGAACTTTTCAGAGAATACTTTTATTTGAACTGCCAAAATGAGTTCAGGAACGCATCTAGCTTGGAACTTGGCAGAATTTCGATTCAACGCAGAAGAGATGCCATCTTCCCTTATGCCTGCATGTCGAGTCACCCAAAAGATTGGAACCAGACGTGGTTTTACTGCAAAGATATTTCTCTGGCTGAGGAGAATCCATTGCCGGGTTATCGCGTTAAACGTCTTGACCCGAAGCATGATCTTCTGGGAAAGCTCTCAGGCACTGAACATAGAAAACTTGCACCCACTATAGCGAAAGTTATTGCTCTGTTGGGAAATGGATAAACCGGCATTGACTTAGTTCGATGCTGGGTTGCCTGGCGGATCATACCCTTGAGCCACCGGCTTGGCTTAATGTGTACATACACAGGAGGTGCAAAGTATCCATTACACCACATCTCTTTGCGTCTGTCTGATGATGCCATTACTGAAATGAAAAGAACTCTTCTAAATGAAGATTCTGAGGACTGCAGCAAAGTGGGTCTAAACCCTTTTTGCAAACTTAACCCGCTGCTAGATGTGAGTCTCTAACTTGCTTTGCTTTCAACTCATCATTTGAATATCTTATTAACTTCAACTTTTGTTAACTTTCATAGGCTAAATCGGATTTTTAGAAGGCAAAATATAAACACAAAGCTACTAAAAAGGCCAGGGCTGCCAAGAAAGCCGCCAAGAAAAACCACAATAAGAGCAAGAAGAAGCCAAGTGCTTCCAGTATGTTTGAGCTGGACGATAGTTCTGAGTCGGAAGTAGCCCTTGACTCCCTTAGCTCCTTTTTCAATCATCTTATTGACACTGACTATTATCAGTATGATACTGGGCCAGCCAAGCCATTGAAGAAGAGGTAGTGATTGTTTCCTCTGGCTCAGAGCCTTTGCCAAGACAGAAATTTCGACGGGTAATCTGGAAAGTAAGATTTTCACATCCCTTAGCTCATTTGGATCCTCACTTTCTTTTGAAGCAACAACAGCACGAGAGCCGGCGCCAGACTCGGAATAGCGGAGGTGAAGAATTGTCCTCCGGCTTACTGAACACTCCCGCTCCTTGAAAATGGCGAAATGAGGTTCTTTTTTAACTTACTCATTTAACCAGCTAGCGGGTCTTATTTGCCTATCACTTAACTCTGTTGATAACTATTAACCAAGAACTTGCCCATTCTTCCTCTGGCGACTCATGGCAAACCAAGTTGCCGGCTTTCAAAACTGCCCCTGGGTAATGGCAATTAATTTTGGGACATTTACATCTATGCCCTTAACTCGAACCCACTACTCAGTTTTGCCCCTAATTTTTAGGTATGCTTAGTTTTGCCCCTCCGCCGTTAGTTTCACTTATAAAAATGCCCTTCTCTGCCGTTACCGTCCGGTCAAAGGTCTTTGATCCTCCTGAAAAAATAGCAAGAAAAATCAAAAAAATATGAAACTTGGTGGGCTCGAAGATAGTCATGTCCGCAAGGCACGTGCACATTTTCATGTCGTTCGGACACTCCGGGAGCTCGTGTCAAAGGAAAGCATAAATTTTGTACGCATGCGAGCAGTAAATTCAAAAAAATATGAAATTTCATGGGACCGAAGATATTCAGGTGCGCAAGATGTGTGCACGTTTTTGTTGTGTTTGGACATTGTAGGAGCTCGTGGAGAAAAAAACAAATTTTAGCTCAAAAAAACTTTGAAAAAATGCACTATTTTGTTTTTTTCTCTAGAGCGCCCCGTACATCATTTGATCACCAAAACTTGCAAGCACCTTGTGCACTCAAGCCTCTTTGACGCCAAATAAATTCAATTTTTTTGAACTTTTTTGCTATTTTTTCGAATTTACTGTTCATAGGCATAAGTTATTTTTGTTTTCCTTTGCCACGAGCTCCCGGAGTGTCCAACCAACACAAAAATGTGCACGCGCCTTGCGGACATGACTATCTTCGATCCCACCAAATTTCATATTTTTTTAATTTTTTTTTGCTATTTTTTTTTGGATGGTCAAAGTACTTTGACCAGAAAGTAACGGCACAAAAGGGCATTTCTATAAGTGACACTAACGGCGGAGGGGCAAAACTAAGCATACCTGAAAATTAGGGGCAAAATTGAGTAGTGGGTTCGAGTTAGGGGCAGAACTGGAATTGGCCCATTAATTTTACTCTGTAACTCTTTATAATCTTATATTTATACTAACTTGTCATAACCCGTGTTGTGGTCAAGCAAAGCCTAACAAGAAGGCAAAGGTGACTAAGCCAACTGAGGCACCTGAAGTTCTGAGCCGGATCAGCAAATCCCTGTACCTGAAACTTCTGAAAAATAGCCAGAAGAACCTACCACTGACATTCCGCCTGAGATTCCCGACCTCTCCCATGATCATATGGATACCAACCCTATGCTCACTGATTCATCCGATCCACTTAAGCCACCATAAGAACATGGTGAAGATGTTATCATTACTGGCACCAGCTTTAGAGAACCGGGACATCCAACCGTATCGGCCAATCACTCCGCTAAAGATGAGTTCATTGAGAGGCGAAAAATGAAATTTGACATTGCTGATTACTCTCAACGGACCGTCAATGAAGTATTCTCTGGTTATCTTAACCAAGTTCATTCCAGTCGCGACCTTGAGATTGATATGGTGAAACAGATGCACCAGAAATATGAGGTATGATTTCCAGCTTTTTAAATAGGTTATGTACATCCTACCAGCCCCCAAGTCTACTGGTTATGAGAAGATTGAATAAGCCGTAGACTTAGAAGAATCCATAAGTTTTTGTCATAGAACCCCTCCAAGTCCGGTTTTAAAATAAAACCAGATGTTAAAGCAGTTTAGCTTTGCATCCGTAGTCCCCAAGGGCCAGTTTAATCAGCATGAATGAGCCGGTCCTAGTTATCAGTGTGTAAGAAAGGAGAGCTTAACTGCATAGCCCCCATGAGTCGGCTGGGACTGTTTACAGCACATCCGGCTCATCATCAAGAAGATACAAGCAATATGCATTAGCCCCCAAGTGCCAAGTAGTCTTGCTTGCAAAGTGCTTGGGACTTTATTCATAAGAGTCATTTTCCTTGAGAAATTTCTTTGATAGACATTAGCCCCCAAGTGCAAAGTGTTGTTGCTTGCAAAAGACTTGGGACTTATATTCTTGTAACCCTGATATAAATGTGTTGATAACTCTGTACTTCATACAGGCTGCTACTGCTGAACTGGAATCTCAATTGAATGATGTAAAGACCAGGCTGGCGACTGAGGAAACTGAGACCCGGAAAGCTGAGTCAAAGTTCTAGTTTAGCATGGTTGAGTCAGAAAAGCTGAAGACCAGTTTTGCGGCAGAGAAAACACTTGGTCCAAAGAAAAGACTGCTTTAACATAGCGGGCTGAGAAAGCAGAGGCAGTTCTTCAAGAGGTGACCACTGAGCTCACCGTCTTAAAACAACGTGTATCTTAGATGGTTTCTGCTATCTTTGGTGAGTCACCTTGCTAGTCATCAAAAGTGAATCCATGTTATGATCATTGTTGAGGAAATCGTTAACTGGTAGCTGCTCGATCGGCTGGTGAGTAGGGGGTTAATAGGCTAATCGGCCATTTAATCAATTAATCAGACGATTTATCGGGTAATCGGCTACTTGGGGACCCTATGAGTAGGGATTAATCGGCAAGTTAACTGGTTAATCGGATGAATTCTTGAACAGGGGTTATGATAATGTACTAAACTGCCATTAACCAATCTATGATTTTTGAGGTCCCAGGAGCAACAATCATAACCAAGATGTGCTAGTGAAGATCAAAGTTGTTTACACTCTTGTTGAACAACTATATACTGGAGCTTAGTGCACTTTAGCCACTATCTCACCAACCAACCAAGGACCCAACCTGCTAAGCGATGTGTTGAAAAAATTGTCAATCCTTCCTACAAGAATCCAGGAGATAAAATGGTCTTGTGCGAGAGCCGGTGCTGTAACAGCTTTGAGCTATGCCAAAGCATGGGTACTAGAACTAGACCCAGCTGAGGTGGTTACTAGGTATCCGAGTCTGAAGGAAGATGGTACTCCTTTTGACCAGCAAGACTTCACTGCTTCTGTCAGAGATATTCATCCTCACGCGATAGTGATTGCTGAAGAGACCAATCTTTCCAAGTATCAGCTGGCTTACGACGCAAAGAACCAGAAGATGCATACTCCTGCGTATAAAGTGATGGATTTGATTCCTCCAATTCGTAAGCACACTTTTGCTCCTGAAATTGACCCATCAAATCTTATTGATGACGAAGCTGAATTCTACGCCTTACGTGGCATTGACTGGTCAACACCGAACTTCCAGACGGCGGAGAAGGATGGAGAATCAGATAGGGATGAACTAGAGGCCTCCAATCAGCAAGGCCAACAAGATTGAACCGCCTGGCGGCTTATATATTTGATCCTTGAAAATTTTGATCTTATTCGGCTCATGGAGCCATGTAATAGGGTAGTGAAAACTTGAATCTGTCGTGCCATCGTGCACATTTCTGTTTTTGCGCAACACTGCTGATCCGCCAATTTGAAAGATGATCCTTTTACTCTCATCATAGTATTGACTTATGCAGAACAAACTTGATTATTTTCCTGCACACAAACAAGTCACAAGTGCCTTGGAGGTTTACCGCAGGGCGGGTCATGATACCCAATTAAAGGCCACTGGGGACCAGCAGTCCATAATTAGGGCTGGTATGACAATTGTTAAATAAGATGTCATACCTGTAGTATATGATTAGAATGTCGGCTTATCAGCTTCGTGCAGTTAGAGGTGTTAGAGCAATAACTCCGAACATAGGATTCATTACGCTCTCGCGACTTAGAGTCTGCCCTCCTGACAAGTTGTAGAAACCCAAAGTATGCTTCAAATATGAACCGTAAACAGGGCAACTGGGCCCGACTTGTAAAAACTAGAAGACAACAAAAAAAAACCATATAAAGAATACAAATAAGAAAACAAAAGAAATTCGAGGCTTTTGTAAGCTGCCAAGCCAAAGTGTCTTCTTCGATGAAACTAGCCTGAGCCACTGGAATGTTCGTGCATTCCGTGAGCCTGACTCACAGTACCCAATCGACATTTGAACCCGGATAAAGCCATATCTTGCTTTATAGACTTATCAGGAGTACGCGGGGTCAGAGTAACAGCATACATCACGGGCCAATTTATCCAGGTTTCAAGGAAGGCGGTGTCGTGGTTCTAAGTCTGACAGTAATGTAGGGGGGTAAGTATGGAGAGGCAAGATCTTAGCTATGGAGTAGTTGTAAGCACACGAGGTTTACGAGTTCAGGCCCTTCTCGGAGGAAGTAATAGCCCTACGTCTCGGAGCTTGGAGGCGGTCGACTGGATTATGTGTATGAATTACAGGGGTGCCAACCCTCTGCACTGAGGAGGGGGTGGCTTATATAGAGTTCGCCAGACCCCTCCGGCCCTCAGTTATGCACGGTTTTAAGTCAATTAAGGTCGGTCGTTACTGGTAATGCCCCTAATAAAGTGCTATCATGACCATAAAAGCTGCTTAATGACCAACCATTAGCGTGCGGAGTGACTTTAGGTCTCCTGGCCATCGAGTGGTTGGATCTTGGTCGAGTGATTGTTTCTTGGTTGAGTGTCTTCGAGTCTGTCGAGTGGAACACCTCCAAGTCGATTGAAAGGTGATTTCTTCTAGAGATGTCCTTGCGCAGGGCAGTTAGGACAGGTCCATGACCCTACCCTAGGTACATAGCTTCATCATTAGCCCCTGAATGGATCGAGGTTTGAGTGGGGAAGGAGTTGAGAACTTCTCCGACTCATTTTTCATGCCATGAGCATATCTTGTTTCGGATCAATGAACCTGAGTGATGACAGCAACTTCCTTTTCAGTCGCCTTGATCCATTCTTAGTTTTTTGTCGAGTGAGTTTCTTTACGTGAAAAGCTCCGAGTGACGGTGTGGAGGAGATCTTCCGTCTGACAAGTTGCTCTGCTGCCCGCAGATTTCGCGGGATTCGAATTTTGGGAAGCACGCGGGACGGGAGAGGCCGCAATAATCGGATGGGATAGGGCGGAGCCGCCTCGATCTCCGCGCCACCTTTTTCGCCACATATCGCACGCGTGATTGCTACGGGATTTGACAGGATCGTCTGGGCCTACCAGTGAGCCACTCGGAAGCGACCTCATATAAGGCGTCGGACCGGGGTTTCTTGAACAGTGCGTTCTCATTTCCTCTTCTCCTCTTCAGGCTTCTTTGTCGCACTCGCTCTCACCCCAGCGCCACCGCTCCGTACGCGTCTCGCCGGCGACGATGGGGAAGGAGAAAATGGTGGCTCTGGAGCGGGCGAAGAAGGCGACGGCAAAGGCGAAGGGGAAGGCGACCAGTCGGGGTGGATCTTCCTCACGAGCCGGCCTGCCGAAGGGCTGGATCCAGGGCGACTGGATCCGCTCAGCGATCCGCCAAGAAGACCTCGACGACCTAACCGACAGAGGACTGATCCCCCATGGATCGGCGCGGCTTCCGGGGAAGGAATCCGAGCCGCAAGCTTGGGAGGATGAGCGCGTTCTCCTTGCCACTCACGTCGACTGTGGATTTTCCTTGCCTCCTCACCCTTTCTTTCGGGGATTTCTGAATTTCTTTGGGGGCACAACTCCACCACTTCACTCCCAACACAATCGTGTATCTCGCTGCTTTCGTGTCTTTGTGCGAGAATTTCTTGGGTTGTCGGCTTCACTGGGGTCTTTTCAAGCACATTTTCACCTGTCTTTCTCAGACGGTGAAAAAGGCCAATCTGAGTGACCAGAGAACACAAGTGATCCAGATGTGTGGGGGTCTTGGTGTTTAGATGAGAGGTAAAAGTTCCTTTCCGGCCATGATTCTTCCCGACTCGGTCCGCGGATGGCAGTCGACCTGGTTTTACTGCAAAGACCAGCCGACGCTAGGACAGTCGACTGGCCTCCCTCCTTTTACCGTGGACCGAGTGGGGAAACCCTCTTCTTTGAAGGTGCTCCCGGAGGAGAAGGCGCAAGTTAGGGTGCTGGTCGAATGAGTGGTCCAGCTTATCCGTGACGGGGTCACTGGTATGGATCTCTTGGAGGTTGCATCCAGCCTCTTCAAGCTCGAGACCATCCGATGTGGATGTATTCGGGTCTTGCCGACACCACTCGGATTCACCCGGAGGAGGTCGATGATGACACACTGGAGCGGTGGCTGTCGGCCATCACCGGAAACAAGGACAACCCCAGGGGAGCCAGGAGAGTTCCTCCATTCGACCAGTCCCACGAACCAGAAAAGGTCCGATTCTGAGCTTTTGATTATAATCAGAATTCACTCGTGCAGCTGTCTATACTGCATCGACTGACTTTATTCTTCCTGCTTTCTTTCAGGCCCTTATCGAAATGTACTCAGTGCCCAACGGAGAGCAAGAGCAAGATCTGGAAGGAGAGGCCAGCAGCGGCGACAGTGGCGAATGGCATTCTGATGGAGAAGAGGACGAAGAAAGTGATG
The DNA here is from genome assembly GCA_034509565.1 of Triticum monococcum. Lineage (NCBI taxonomy): Eukaryota > Viridiplantae > Streptophyta > Magnoliopsida > Poales > Poaceae > Triticum > Triticum monococcum. Next base: position 149,691,112 of record CM067843.1, on the reverse strand, counting down.
ACTCAAGTGACGAAGAAGAAGTCGAGTCGCCTCCTCGCAGGGAAGGCGATCCAAGCTTGACCAAGAACGACCGAGCGCCCGTGAAAAGGCGATTTCTCAGACTGGTCAGTCTTCAAAGCGTCCTCGGACATCTTCACCAACCCCAAGTGAAAAAAGTGTCAAAGCATCTCAAAGTTGCAGAGCAGAAGCCTCGAAAGGCGTTGCCGAAGATTAAGATTGACATCCCCATCGCTTCTGCATGAGTGTCTCCCTTTGTATTCACTCGACGCTCCGTGCTGTTTATTTTGTCTTGATTTAACCAGACGAACTTTGGAACTAGCAGCGCTGCTACTTCCGAGACCTCAGCTTACAGAGATGAGGAAGAGGTAATGGAGGATGCAGTCACTTCCAATCTGGGTATGATTTCTGTCATTTTGTCTTTATTTGGTCGACTCAACTTCAATGTGTACCATTGGGTGATGTGATTTTGGTGATTGATCTTTGAACAACTCCTAACATTACTGACCTCCCCGATGACGATGAAGAGCCTGAGAGGCCTTTGACGAGGAAAAATAGGAAAGCTCCTGCAAGCAAGGTGCCACAGTCAACGCCGATGGCGGAACCAGTCGTTCAGGATGCTGGTGATGCCAATTGGGGTTCTGTTACCTTTGCCGTACCATTGTCGAGTGCCCTGCCTTCTTCGTTGACTGCTCAAGCTCCTGCCGACCCACCTTTAGTTTTTGCGATCCATCATGTCCTAGAGGACAAAGTGAATGCTGCCAAGGAAGCCATACGCCAGGCGGGCATTATGATGGAGAAGGCGAAGATGGTGCGGGACGCCAGTCAGGCCGCCTATGATGCCAGCTCGGCTCTCCAAAGCAATGTTCAGGTTAGCTGGTCACCGCTTGTTCTGTTAGGATATTCTATTTGGAGACTCTCTTTCCAAAAATCTTCGCATCTGTACACCCACTTGGTGCGTCGATTGAATTTTTGGACTAGTGGGGGCACGCTGAGTGCACCCACTGGGTGTAGTCCCCGACGATACGGTGGACTGCTGGCAGTCGACTGTAGTCTTTGTATTTTGATTCTTTCGCTCGATCTGGTCTGGCCGTGTCGAGTGTAAACCGAACCGGTGGGCGCACGCAAAGTGCACCCACTGGGTGTAGTCCCCGAGACTATGATGGACTGCGGGCAGTCGACCGTAGTCTTAGTATTGATTGTCTTTGTTGTTTTTTGCTGTAAAATAACTTCCCCTTCCTGTTTGCAGAAATCTTGCGATCTTGGAGCTCGCTTTGCTGACTTGGAGAAACAGCAGATCCAGCTAAATCTTGACTTGGAATTGGCCCAGACAGAGCTGCAAAAGGCCAAGGACGACGCCAATGGTAAGACGAGCTTGTCGACTGGTTTGTCTTAGGCTTGAGTACCCTTCTGCTCTTTTTGAATCAAGCACCATTTCTTTGCAGAAAAACTGAATGAAGCTCTCGCAAAGAAGGATCAGGATTTGGCTGCTGCTCAAGAGAAAGCTGACGACAGAACCGCTCTGGCTGAACAGAAACTGGCTTCAGTCGGCCAATTGGAAGAAGAGAACACCAAGATGAAATCTGCCCTGAACGAAGCCAATGAGGAGTGCACGCGCTTGAAGAAAAACAATGTCAACCTGTATGAGAAGATGGAAGGCATTGCTCGCAGGAGGGACGATCTGGAGAGTTATCTGAGGAGCCTTGCCAAGACGTTGTTCATCAAGCTTGAAGGTATACATTTTGTTCCGACTGATGTTTTTTTGTCGACTCAGCATACGAAAATTGACTTATCCTTGGATCATGAATGCAGAGTTTTGCCAGAACTTCGAGGAGGAGACTAGGCGGATTGAGCCAGGTTTGACCCCATCAACTCTCCCGTGAAAGATGAAACTGCCATGAATCTGCTCCGACTGGAATCCCACATCGACGGTGTTGTGGACTACTTGGCTCGACTGAAGGTCGCCACGTCACGGATCGACACGGCACTTTGGCCAGGGGCCATGCTCCAGAATGATCTCGAGTCTCTGATGACTCGACTTAACGAAATCCCTGGTCGAGTGCAGGAGTGGAAGAAATCTTCTGCCCGGTGTGGTGCTGATGTGGATCTGTCTTTGGTTCGTGTCCACTGCAAGGAGGTGCGACAAGATAAGCTGGCAGCAATCAAGTTCGCCAACACCCAGAGGCATGACTTCCGATCTTTTATGGAGACTTTCATTGCTGCAGCCACTCGGATCGCCGACGGTGTCGACCTGGACGAGTTCGTCGAGCCTGCCAGTCCTCCTCCTGCGGAGTGAACAAACTTTTATGCCCCACCTTAAATTTGCCTCGGAATGCCGAGTGGAACTCGTTCTTCACTCGAGACAACTTTTGTATTTGTGGCGCAGCTCCGAAGGAGAAGGTAGCAGTCGACCTGCACCTCGTCGTCCTTGCGGGTCAGGATGGAGCGCACGTTGTGTTTGTGGCGAAGCTCCAAAGGAGAAGGTGGCAGTCGACCTGCACCTCATCGTCCTTGCAGATTGGGATGGAGCGCACGTTGTATTTGTGGCGAAGCTTCCAAGGAGAAGGTGGCAGTCGACCTGCACCTCGTCGTCCTTGCGGATTGGGATGGAGCGCATGTTGTATTTGTGGCAAAGCTCCGAAGGAGAAGGTGGCAGTCGACCTGCATCTCGTCATCCTTACGGATTGGGATGGAGCGCATGTTGTGTTTGTGGCGAAGCTCCAAAGGAGAAGGTGGCAGTCGACCTGCACCTCATCGTCCTTGCGTATTGGGATGGAGCACACGTTGTATTTGTGGCGAAGATCCCAAGGAGAAGGTGGCAGTCGACCTACACCTCGTCCTCCTTGCGGATTGGGATGGAGCGCACGTTGTATTTGTGGCGAGGCTCCCAAGGAGAAGGTGGCAGTCGACCTGCACCTCGTCTTCCTTGCGAATTGGGATGTGTTTCGTACTTAGGCGAGTACTGGACTGCAGCTAAGCCTCTGAGTGGGAGGGTCGCTCTCCACTCGGTAGGATTTTTCAAACTTAGGCGAGTACTGGACTGCAGCTAAGCCCCCGAGTGGGAGGGTCGCTCTCCACTCGGTAGGATTTTTCAAACTTAGGCGAGTACTGGACTGCAGCTAAGCCCCCGAGTGGGAGGGTCGCTCTCCACTCGGTAGGATTTTTCAAACTTAGGCGAGTACTGGACTGCAGCTAAGCCCCCGAGTGGGAGGGTTGCTCTCCACATGGTAGGATTTTTCAAACTTAGGCGAGTACTGGACTGCAGCTAAGTCCCCGAGTGGGAGGGTCACTCTCCACTCGGTAGGATTTTTCAAACTTAGGCGAGTACTCGACTACAGCTAAGCCCCCGAGTGGGAGGGTCGCTCTCCACTCGGTAGGATTTTTCAAACTTAGGCGAGTACTGGACTGCAGCTAATCCCCCGAGTGGGAGGCTGGCTCACCACTCGGTAGGATTTTCAAATACTTAGGCGAGTACTGGACTACAGCTAAGCCCCCGAGTGGGAGGCTGGCTCACCACTCGGTAGGATTTTCAAATACTTAGGGGAGTACTGGACTGCAACTAAGCCCCTGAGTTGGAGGCTGGCTCACCACTCGGTAGGATTTTCAAATACTTAGGCGAGTACTGGACTGTAGCTAAGCCCCCGAGCGGGAGGCTGGCTCACCACTTGGTAGGATTTTCAAATACTTAGGCAAGTACTGGACTACAGCTAAGCCCCTGAGTGGGAGGCTGGCTCACCACTCGATAGGATTTTCAAATACTTAGGCTTGTACTGGACTACAGCTAAGCCCCCGAGTGGGAGGCTGGCTCTCCACTCGGTAGGATTTTCAAGTACTTAGGCGAAACGGGTTCGCAGCTAAGCCCCCAAGTGGGAGGCTGGCTCACCACTCGATAGGAAATTATTTTTACAAACTTAGGCGAAATGGATTCGCAGCTAAGCCACCCACTGGGGGATTTCTCACGCAAACAAAAACAATAACAATCACTGGGAAAATTATAACGCTCTTGTCTTTGATAAATAAACTACGGAAGTTTTTCTTATTACATCTCATCCGAGTGAGAATTCAAGTATAAAAGGGGCGGAGCAGCTCCGCATTCCATGCTCGTGGCTCATCAATCTGGCGATCGACATTATAAAGGTGGTACGCTCTATTGTGGAGGACTCTGGTGACTATGAAGGGACCTTCCCAAGTAGGAGCGAGTTTGTGTGGTTTCTGTTGATCCACTCGGAGGACCAAGTCTCCTTCTTGGAAGGCTCGACTCTTCACATTTCTGGCATGGAATCGATGCAAGTCTTGCTGATAGATGGTCAATCGAATCATGGCCATTTCTCTTTCTTCTTCCGGGAGGTCGACTGCATCCTGCCGGGCTTGTTCTACTTCATCTTCAGAGTAGAGATCGACTCGGGGTGCGTTGTGAAGCAGGTCACTCGGCAAAACTGCTTCGGCTCCATAGACCAGAAAGAATGGGGTTCTTCCAGTCGATCGGTTCGGGGTTGTCCTCAATCCCCAAAGAACTGATGGAAGCTCGTCGTCCCATGCACCTGCTTCGTGCTTGAGATCGCGCATCAGTCAGGGTTTCAGTCCTTTGAGAATTAAGCCGTTTGCTCTTTCCACTTGTCCATTCGACTGGGGGTGAGCGACTGAAGCGTAGTCGACGCGTGTGCCTTGAGAGGCGCAAAAGGCTCTGAATTTGTCGGAATCGAAGTTTTGACCCATTGTCAGTGATGATTATGTGCGGAACTCCATATCTGAATATTAACTCTCTGATGAAACTGACAGCAGTGCAAGCATCAAGATTCTTGACAGGCTTAGCTTCAATCCATTTGGTGAACTTGTCGACTGCTACTAGCACATGAGTGAAGCCGCTCCTGCCCGTTCTCAGTGGTCCAACCATGTCCAGTCCCCAAACAGCGAAGGGCCAGACGAGTGGAATGGTTTTCAGGGCTGACACGGGTTTGTGCGACATATTGGTGTAAAACTGACATCCTTCACATTTCTCGAATATCTCTTTCGCCATTTCATTCGCTCTTGGCCAGTAGAATCCCGCTCGGTATGCTTTAGCCACAATGGTCCGAGAGGACGCATGATGACCACAGGTCCCCGAGTGGATATCATCAAGGATTATCTGACCTTCTTCTGGTGTTATACACTTCTGACTGACTCCAGTCGCGCTTTCTCTATACAACTGTCCCTTTATGACTATAAAGGCCTTGGATCGACAGACGATCTATCGAGCCTCTTCTTCGTCCTCTGGGAGTTCTTTCCTTAGGATGTACGCGATGTACAGTACCGTCCAGTCGGGAGTGATGACCAACACTTCCATGATCAGGTCGACCACAGCTGGAACTTCAACTTCAATCGGATCCGTGGCACTTTTTGGCTGTGGGGCTTCTTCAGCAAAGGGATCCTCCTGAACTGATGGTGTGTGGATGTGTTCCAAAAACACGTTGCTAGGAATGGATTCTCTTTTGGAACCTATTTTCGCCACATCACAGCTGCTTGAATTTTCAGTCGGGGTATGTGATGTAGTTCTAACCCCTCGAATTTCTTCTCCAGCTTTCTCATTGCATTGCAATAACTAGTCATGGCCGGACTTCTGACGTCCCACTCTTTCATCACTTGATTAACCACCAAATCTGAGTCGCCATAGACCATGAGGCGACAGACGCCGAGTGAAATGGCCATGCGCAACCCATATAAAAGTGCTTGGTATTCTGCTTCGTTATTCGAGGAATCAAGGTGGATTTGAAGAACATATCTGAGCTTATCTCCTCGGGGGGAGACCAATACTACTCCGGCACCGGAACCATTCAGGAGTTTGGAACCGTCGAAGAACATGGTCCAATGCTCCGAGTGAACCTGAGTCGGCAGTTGTTGTTCAATCCACTCGGTGATGAAATCTGCTATTGCTTGGGACTTGATAGCTTTCTTTGCCTCAAACTTGATATCTAGAGGAAGGTGTTCAATCGCCCATTTTGCCACTCGACCAGTTGCATCTCTGTTGTGCAGGATCTCTGACAATGGAGCATCGCTGACGACCGTAATGGAATGATCAGAGAAGTAGTGAGCAACCTTCTTTGTGGTCATATAAATCCCATATACAAGCTTCTGATAATGAGGATATCTTTTCTTCGACGGGGGTCAAAACTTCAGAAACATAATATACTGGGCGCTGAACTTTGAAGGCTTTTCCTTCTTCTTCCCGCTCGACTGTAAGTACCGTACGGACGACTTGTCCCGTGGCTGCGATGTAAAGCAGCAAAGGCTCTTTGCTGATTGGAGCAGCAAGCACCGGCTGGGTGGAGAGCAGAGCTTTGAGCTCTGCAAACGCTGCATCAGCTTCAGGAGTCCACTCGAACTTGTCTGACTTCTTCATCAATCGGTAAAGAGGCAATGCCATTTCACCGAGACGAGAGATAAATCGACTTAAAGTGGCCAAGCAACCAGTAAGCTTCTGGACATCGTGCACTCGCACGGGACATTTCATCCGGAGTATAGTACCGAATTTTTCTAGATTGGCGTCGATTCCCCATTCGGAAACGAGAAAACCGAGTAACTTTCTGCCAGGAACTCCGAATGTGCACTTTGATGGATTAAGCTTGATATCATACCTCCTGACGTTGGCAAAGTTTTTAGCAAGGTCAGTCAGCAGGTCGGAACCCTTCCGTGACTTGACCATATATCATCCATGTATGCTTCCACATTCCGACTGATTTGACTGAGCAAACACTTTTGAATCATCCTCATGAATGTGGCTCCGGCATTCTTGAGGCCGAATGGCATGGTAAAGTAACAGAAGCACCCGAATGGAGTGATGAAAGCTGTTTTGATCTTGTCAGGTCCATACAGATGGATCTGATGGTACCCGGAATAGGCGTCTAAGAAAGACAGTCGCTCACATCCCGCAGTCGAGTCGACTATCTGGTCGATGCGGGGGAGAGGAAAATGATCTTTCGGGCAGGCCCGATTGATATGTTTAAAGTCAATGCACATGCGAAGTGACTTGTCTTTCTTGGGGACCATGACAACGTTGGCGAGCCACTCGGAGTGTGGTAAATCTCTCGGATGAACTCCGCTACTAAGAGCCGAGCCACCTCCTCACCAATAGCCTTTCTCTTCTGGACGGCGGACCGTCGGAGATGTTCTTTGATGGGTTTCACTTTAGAGTCGACTCGTAGGCGGTGCTCAGCCAGCCCCCTGGGAACACCCGGCATGTCAGAAGGCTTCCATGTGAAGATGTCCCAGTTCTCACGGAGGAACTGGATGAGCGCTTCTTCCTATTTGGAGTCGAGTGTTGTTGAGATATGAGTCAGAGCAGCACTAGGATCGGTCGGGTGAATGTGAACCGGCTTTGTTTCACCAGACGACTTAAAAGCTGACTCTGTAGCGGGCTTCTTGGCTCGCAACAAATCACTTGGGTTTGCAGTCTTCTGGTACTCCTACAGCTCCACCACTACCATCTGAGCATTAGTGATCTTTGAGCCTTTCTGAAACCACTCTTCTGCTTTCTTCCGATTGCCCGTAACAGTGATCACACCTTTGGGATCAGGCATCTTCAATTTGAGATACACATAACATGGTCGAGCCATGAAGCGTGCGTAAGCTGGCCTGCCCAAAATAGCGTGATAAGCACTCTGGAAATCCACAACTTCGAACGTCAACTTTTCTTTGCGGTAATTCTTGGAATCACCAAAAACCACATCAAGAGCAATTTGGCCGAGTGACTCAGCCTTCTTCCCAGGAATGACTCCATGGAAACTCATGTGCTGGTACTGAGTCTGGACATCGGAATGCCCATCCCTTTCAACGTCTTAGCATACAGTATGTTCAAACCACTGCCACCATCCATCACGACTTTGGTCAGCCGAGTGCCTTCACCAACTAGGTCAACCACCAAAGCTTGCCTCCCAGGGGTGGCAATGTGCATTGGGTGATCGGACTGGTCGAATGTGATGGCAGTCTGAGACCACTTCAGATAATTGGGTGTCGCCGGAGCAACCATATTCACCTCACGGTTGATAACTTTCAGTCGACTTTTGCTTTCAACATCAGCAAAAATCATCAAGGTGGAATTGACCTGGGGGTATCCATCATCACTGTCTTCCTTGTCCTCAACTTTGTCCGACTCCTTTTCCTTATCTTTGGGTTGTTTGCCCTAGAACTGCTGGATCAAGAGCCGACACTGTCGAGTGGTATGTTTCGGGTAAATGAGCTTACCCTCTTCATCTTTCTTGGTGTGGATGTGACATGGCAAATCCAACACATCATTTCCGTCTTGATCTTTAACTTTCTTGGGGTTCCAAGGCCCTTTGGATTTCCCCTTAAACTTTCCTTGAGTTACAGCGAAGGCTTCCCCAGGAGCAGCTGGCTCGGCTTTCCGCTTCTGTTTCCGATTGGAATTTCCTCCTCCGGTTTCTTGGGCGACTGACTTGTGCTTGCCACTCCGGAGTCGATCCTCATCTTCACCATTAGCGTACCTGGTGGCAATCTCCATCATCCGATTCAGAGACATGTCTCCGGTTCGACCGAATTTCAGATTCAGTTCTCCGTACTTGACGCCTTCTTTGAAGGCACAGACTGCTTGGTGATCAGGCACATTCTCTACCGTGTGATGTAACGTGATCCATCTCTGGATGTAATCCCTCAAGGTTTCATTCGGCTTCTGCACGCAAGACCGCAGTTCCATCAGTCCTGCCGGTCGCTTGCATGTTCCTTCAAATGTAGTGACAAACACTCGGGCAAGATCTTCCCAAGTGTAAATGCTGCTGGGTGCTAACTGATTCAGCCACGCTCTGGCCGAGCCCTCCAACATGAGAGGCAGGTGCTTCATGGCCACTTCATCATTGCCACCGCCAATCTGGACAGCCACTCGGTAGTCTTCAAGCAAAGTATCGGGCTTGGACTCACCAGTGAACTTACTGACTCCAGTCGCCAACCTGAAGTTGGGAGGAATCACAGCGGCCCTGATGGCTCTACTAAAGCACTCTAGCCCTGAAACATGTACTCTGCTGCTGGTAGGTGCATCTCTGTCGTGACCTTCTCGGTGAGCTCTGTTTCTGTCGACCAAACCTTGAACGAGAATGGATCTCGCATCAAAGCATGGTTCCCTGGGGTCGACTGGAATCCTTCGCCCAACACTATGAGGGCGCCTGTCATCTTGCTGTCGAGGCACATACGATCCACTCCTCGGGGGAGGGGTGGGCACTCAACGTCGATCGTCATGATCGAATCGGTGATCATACTGCTCACGGTTTCCGTACTGATCACGCCGGTCCCACGTCCCTCACGCCTCGGGGGTGATCTTGGACTATGAGCCGACTGGACTGTGTCTGCAGCAATGGATCTACTATGAATCCTGTTCCGTGACTGAGAAACAGCGGAATTCTGGTCTCCTGCTGCCCGGAGTAACGCTCTGATCTGCAGCAAGCCTCTGCCAGCCTCTGATTGGGAAGGCTGGATCGACTCTGCTATACGGGTTGTAGCTGCTAAATTCTGAATTGGAGTTCGATATACCTGCGGGGGCGGAAAGAGCTAACGTCGACTGGATTCTGGAACCCGTTGTCACGCACGTTCGTCGAGTGCTCGCTGGAGGTTCTCCAGTTGAGTGCGCTCAGCCAAGTTTGCCAGGCACGGGTCCTCCAAGGCACGAGCCTCGGGGGTTTCTCCAATGATAGGAGTGTGCAGTGCATCCATGTTCCGGCGATGAAGTTCTCCTCTCTGCAGCGACGTGAGAGGCTCGGGGAGATATTCCTCATGGGGATGCAACGGGTCACCTCCACCCGCGCCTCCGTTGGTGCGGGGAAAACCGTGAGGACTGCGCGGTCCATCGACCATCAGAACCTCCGCCGCCAGATCACTGCTGTTGCACTTGGATGTGGTCTCTGCGGAGCCAGTCGATAGGTCGAACAGGCCATAGAGGGATTCGTCGGGCTCGATCGCCGCGACTTGAGGGGTGGCCGACTGGCGTGCCACCGCGTGTCTCACCCACCGCTGAAGTCTCGACCGACCAGAGTACTTGCGCTCGCGGGAAACAGGGAGGGAGGACAACACAGGGGCCGACCGATAATGGGTCGACGGTTGCCGCAAGAGGACGCAGCGAACGCACGCGCGAAAGTGGGTTGCCCCGCGGACAGGGAGTGCGTCGACGTCGAGCGGAGCCTCCTAAAGCCAAGCGGAGTCGTCGGCGATGAACGTGAGTGCGCCGAGACGGATCTCGCGACCCTCCACCAAAACTCCGCTAGAAACCATGATGATTTGGATCAGAAAAGATCGCAACTCCTCCAACAAATCGCTAAGACACCGGTCCCACGGTGGGCGCCAGCTGTCGTGGTTCTAAGTCTGACAGTAATGTAGGGGGTAGGTATAGAGAGGCAAGATCTTAGCTGTGGAGTAGTTGTAAGCACTCGAGGTTTACGAGTTCAGGCCCTTCTCAAGGGAAGTAATAGCCCTACGTCTTAGAGCACGGAGGCGGTCGACTGGATTATGTGTGTATGAATTATAGGGGTGCGAATCCTTTACACTGAGGAGGGGGTGGCTTATATAGAGTTCGCCAGACCCCTCCGGCCCCCAGTTATGCAGGGCTTCAAATACATTAAGGTCGGGCATTACTGGTAACACCCCTAATAAAGTGCTATGATGACCATAAAAGCTACTTAATGACCGACCGTTAGCGTGCGGAGTGACTTTAGGTATCCTGGCCGTCAAGTGGTTGGATCTTGGTCGAGTGATCGCTTCTTGGTCGAGTGTCTTCGAGTCTGTCGAGTGGAACACCTCCAAGTCGATTGAAAGGTGATTTCTTCTAGAGATGTCCTTGGGTAGGGCAGTTAGGACAGGTCCATGACCCTACCCTAGGTACATAGCTTCATCAGGCAGCTTATGAAGCCTAGACCCATCCTGACTATATGTAAACCGTGCTCTCACATGACAAGCTGCCGTTTGAACCTTAACAAGGTCAGATCTTGGTCGAATACGCCATAAAGACTGATCGTTTAAGAGTTCAGCGGGTCAATTAGGATTACCTGATGGAGTTGAAGCAGCTGGTTACAGGTGGGATGACCCAGACAGGTTATGTTCTCTTTGGTCGAATATGCCTATGTTTGAAGAAACATGGTCAAGAGGGTAGTAACACTATGTTCTCTTTGGTCGAATACGCCTATGTTTGAGCAAGAAGCCCCCAAGTGATATGCTTAGAAATCATGCTCATCAGGGACCTATGTTTGAGTTGTGTTGTGCATCCAACTCTCTTTGGTCCCTGAAGTTTTGGCGATGAGCCTCTTAAATAAATATGTAAGATGATGATAAAGACTTAGCTTCGAGGAAGTGAAACGATAGAGGCCCTGAATTATCAAGGATGCCAGCTTTATTATACTGCTTATAATATATACATCATTAGACTATGTACACCATGAGAGCCGACGGCTCAGGTATAGTAGGGCCGAAGATGAGCAATGTTCCACGGCCGACGGGTCTTCTCCTCCGATGTGCGTGAATCCTTGTTGTCTCGAACGCCAATAAGGTAGTATGACCCATTATGTAAATTCTTGCTGACCACAAAAGGTCCTTAACTTGTGCATATCTGTCTGGTATTGGATGAGCCGGAGCACTAAGTCGCCTTCTTGAAAGGTTCTGGTTTTAACCCGGCGGTTGTGATAATGTCGTTGGTCTTGTTGGTAAATCGCTGAACGAGCCCCCGCGAGATCACGCTCCTCATCCAATAGGTCAAGTGCATCTTGACGCGCCTTTTCATTGCCAGCCTCTACCCGGAGTGAATCGTGACAGATGTCACTAGGGAGAACCGCCTTTGCTCCATAAACCATGAAGAAAGGTGTGTAACCCATTGATATATTGGGGGTTGTATTGATACTTCATAATACTGAGGGTAACTCCTCTATCCAACAACTTGGAGTTCTTTGCAAAGGAACCATAAGCCGGGGCTTAATACCTCACAAAATCTCTTGATTTGCTCGTTCTGCCTGACCATTAGACTGAGGGTGAGCCACACAAGAAACATCAAGCCGGATATGCTCTCGTTGACAAAATTCTTCCATAGCGCCTTTAGAGAGATTAGTACCATTATATATGGTAATGATGTGTGGAAAACCAAAACGGAAGATCACCTTCTTCATGAATTGAACCGCCGTTGCTGCATCACACATACTTAGCGGTCCTGCTTCGACCCACTTAGTAAACTTATCGACCGCCACCAAAAGGTGGGTTTTCTTATCCTTGGACCTCTTGAAAGGCCCAACCATATCAAGCCCCCAAGTTGCAAACGGCCAAGTAATTGGAATCATCCTCAATTCTTGAGCCGGCACATGAGCTCGACGTGAAAATTTCTGACAACCATCACACTTGCGTACCAAATCCTCTGCATCAGCATGAACCGTCAACCAGTAGAACCCATGACTAAAAGCCTTGGTTACAAGAGATTTAGAGCCGGCATGATGACCACAATCTCCTTCATGAATTTCTCGTAGAATCTCACAGCCTTCTTCAGGAAAGACACAACGCTGAAACGCCCCTGTGACACTGCGATGGTGCAACTCCCCATTGACAATTGTCATTGACTTAGATCGTCGGGTTATCTGTCAGGCCAGGGTCTCATCCTCTGTCAACTCACCCCGGGTCATGTAAGCCAAATACGAAACCGTGCAATCAGGGATAGCATGAAGAGCTGCCACCAATTGTGCTTCTAGGTCAGGAACAACAAGATCCTCCTCTGTAAGCAATTTGACAGAAGGGTTAAGCAAAATATCCAGGAATGTGTTAGCACTACAAAAAAAAGACACATCCGTGACATTTTGGGCCAAACGAATTTTTTTCCGTCATACTTATGACACTTCTATGATGATAATTGTGACAAAACCCAGTATCATCATAGATGTGGTGGGCTCGTACTTCTATGACAAAAACTCATGACAGAAAATGGGCTTTTTGTCCTGGGCGGGCCGGAGACGCAGCTGCATGACATTCTTTGGGCCGTCCATGACGGAAAAAACCGTGGTAGAAGTGAGGGCGAGGAAAATATCGGGGTATTCCCGGTTACGTTGGGTGGTCGGGGCCGAGCGATGCACGGAGGTTTACGCGTTTCTCTCGTACACGCACGCGTGTGGGTGCGAGGCGTTGGGCTCTAACTGAACCCGAGTGAGGTGTTCGCCTACTGAACCCGAGCAATTGCACTACAGGCTACGCGTTACTGAACCCGAGCGGTCGATCGATGGTTGTTAACTGAACCCGATCGAGCAACTCCTTCGCTACTGCTGCTAATTGAAGCCGATCGTTGCTGCCTCTGGATGATCAGTGAGCGTTGCTGGGGGGTTTGGATGAACAGTTCCCGGTGGGGGTGGATGACAGGACCCCGTGGTGTTTCCTCTTGATGAACAGGACCCCGATCGATCGAGCCGGTTGGGGCTGGATGAACAGGACCCCGTGGAGGGCTACACAAACAGGACAACCCCGTGGAGGGCTGGATGAATAGTAGACGGTGGAGGGCTAGATGAATAGTAGACCGTGGAGGGGTGGTTGAATAGGAGCCCGTGGAGAGGGCTGGTTGAACAGTAGCCGGTGGAGTAGCATGCGGTGGAGGCTGGATGAATAGGAGCCCGTGGATGAACAGTCGCGGGTGGAGGCTAGAGGAGGTCGACGGTGGATGAACAGTAGCCCGTGGAGGCTGAAGGGGGTCGACGGTGGAGATGAACAGTATCATGTGGAGTCCTCTTTTGCGGTACGCCACACCCCTCCCGATGAATAGGACCCTTGTTTCGACCATAGCGCTCCAACACAAGTCGGTTCCCTCTGTTTTGTGGTACGCCACACCCCTCCCGACGAACAGGACCCCCGTTTCGACCGTAGGAGGTCCGTTTCCTCCGTTTTGCGGTACGCCATACCCCTCCCAATGAACATGATCCCATTTCGACCGTGGCCGGTGGAACACAAGGCCGTTTCCTCTGTTCTGCGGTACGCCAGGCCTCGTTTCCATCGGCTGTTCCGTCCAAGCCGGTTAGCTCCCACGCGTTCCGTTGCCTCCCAATGAACATGACGCATTCTGTTGCCTCCCCATGAACACGATGACGACGATGTTGTTTTTTTGCGGGCGACGACGACGCCGTTTCTCCGTTCTGACCCAGCCATGTACACGAGTATTGGCAGTACGTATGCACGAGTAGGCATTCAAGACACCGCCCGTATATACGTACGTGGCCGTATTTTCTTTCTTGCACACTGGCCGATGTACGTACGTGTACATGCTACATGCGCGCCTCTACTACGACACGTGCGCGCTCTACGTCGACCAATATGTATGTACACGTTCGCGACCAGAACGACAATGCTACGTACGCTTCGACCAGGTGGGTCCCGACTATCAGACACTTCCTTGCGTGCGAAGAGATAGCTGGTAGGTCCCAGCAGTTAGGGGGCGAATTGTTTTTTTTTTGCCCGGACGCACTTCCTTGCGTGCGAAGATGTAGCTGGTGGTTCCCAGCAGTTAGGGGGAAATGTTTTTTCACGAATTACGGTAGCCCGTCCTGTGGTCCCCGCTGTCAGTTGCAGGAAAAAATATTTTGCGCATAATAAGGAGGCACTTCCTTGCGGCTGCCGTGGACCCAACTGTCAGCCTCTCCACGTACAGTACTCTTCCGATGGAAGTCGGTCATTGACCACATTGACCACGTCGCGCCGAGAGCACCAAGGCGGTGGACGATGGCGAGGCCTAGGAAGGAGACGATGCAGAGCCAGGGAAGATGCGGCAGTGGATGCCCACACGGAGAGGAGTACGAGTGTTCACTGGTTCAGCTGCCGTCGCTACAGAATAACAGGGGGTGTGGGTGAGTAGAGGGATGGCCTGGCCAGCGGTGGGAGTATGATGACGCACAAGTATAGGGGATCTATCGTATTCCTTTCGATAAGTAAGAGTGTCGAACCCAACAAGGAGCAGAAGGAAATGATAAGCGGTTTCCAGCAAGGTATTCTCTGCAAGTACTGAAATAAGTGGTAACAGATAGTTTTGTGATAAGATAATTTGTAACGAGCAACAAGTAACAAAAGTAAATAAGGTGCAGCAAGGTGGCCCAATCCTTTTTGTAGCAAAAGACAAGCCTGGACAAACTCTTATAAGATGTAAAGCGCTCTCGAGGACACATGGGAATATCGTCAAGCTAGATTTCATCACGTTCATATGATTCGCGTTCGGTACTTTGATAATTTGGTATGTGGGTGGACCGGTGCTTGGGTACTGCCCTTACTTGGAGACGCATCCCACTTATGATTAACCTCTATTGCAAGCATTCGCAACTAGAACAAAAGTATTAAGGTAAATCTAACCATAGCATGAAACACATGGATCGAAATCTGCCCCTTACGAAGCAACGCATAAACTAGGGTTTAAGCTTATGTCA
This sequence comes from Triticum monococcum, assembly GCA_034509565.1. NCBI lineage: Eukaryota > Viridiplantae > Streptophyta > Magnoliopsida > Poales > Poaceae > Triticum > Triticum monococcum. The sequence continues at coordinate 149,675,720 of CM067843.1, read as the reverse complement.
CTCTAGCAACCCATCATCTACTTATTACTCCCCAGTGCCTTCCTCTAGGCCCAAATAATGGTGAAGTGTCATGCAGTCGACGTTCACATAACACCACTAGAGGAGAGACAACATACATCTCATCTAAATATCGAACAAATACCAAATTCATATGACTACTAATAGAAAGATTTCTGCCATGTCCTCAGGAACAAAAGTAACTACTCACAAAGCATAAACATGTTCATAATCAGAGGGGTATTAATATGCATATAGGATCTGAACATATGATCTTCCACCAATTAAACCAACTAGCATCAACTACAAGGAGTAATTAACACTACTAGCAACCTACTAGCACCAATCCCGGACTTGAAGATAAGAATTGAATACAAGAGATGAACGAGGCTTTTGAGATGAGATGGTGCTGATGAAGATGTTGATGGAGATTGCCCTCTCCCGATGAGAGGAGCATTGGTGATGACGATGGCGATGATTTCCCCCTCAGGGAGGGAAGTTTCCCCGGAAGAAGAACTCCGCCAAAGCCCTAGATTGGTTCCGCCAAGGTTCCGCCTCGTGGAAGCGGAGTTTCATCCGAGAAGATGGCTTATGATTTTTTTCCATCGAAAGACTCCATATAGCAGAAGATGGCCACCGGAGGGCCACCAGGGGGCCCACGAGGTAGGGGGCGCGCCCTACCCCGGCGCGCCCCCACCCTCATGGGCAGGGTGTGGCCCCCCTAGTGAAGTTCTTGCTCTCAGTATTTTTTTTATATTTGGAAAACATCTTTCGTGATGTTTCAGGACTTTTGGAGTTGTGCAGAATAGGTCTCTAATATTTGCTCCTTTTCTAGCCAGAATCCCAGCTGCTGGCATTCTCCCTCTTTATGTAACCCTTGTAAAATAAGAGAGAATAGGCTTAAGTATTGTGACATAATGCGTAATAACAGCCCATAATGCAATAAATATCGATATAAAAGCATGATGGAAAATGGACGTATCAACTCCCCCAAGCTTAGACCTCGCTTGTCCTCAAGCGAAAAGCCGAAATCGAAAATATGTCCACATGTTTACAGATAGAGGTGTCAATAAAAATAAAATACGGACATGAGGGCATCATGATCATTCTTAGAACAGCAACTTATATAATTCTTGTCATATGATCTCTAATGCTAGAGTAATAATTCAATCACAATATCACGTATGAATCGTAAACTTCATTGAAAACTAACAAACTACAATCTCAGTCATTGAAGCAATTGCAATTTATCATAACATAGGAAAGAGTCAATGTATAAGAGCTTTTCAGAAAGTCCACATACTCAACTATCATATAATCTTTCATAATTGCTGACACTCACGCAATACTTATGGGTATGGAGTTTTAATCAGACATAGAGAAAGATAGGGGCTTATAGTTTTGCCTCCCAATGTTTTACCTCAAGGGTAATGTCAACAGTAATAGTTCATGAAAACTCACATCCAATTATCCATATATACCAGGATCTTTCCAACATATTGTGCTTGCCAAAGGATAAAGTGTAAAAAGGAAGGGTGAAAATCACCGTACTCTTATGCAATGTATGAGATAAAAGTAAAAGATAAGCCCTTCATAGAGGGAAGCAGAGGTTGTCATGCGCTTTTATGGTTGGATGAACAAAATCTTAATGTGAAAGAACATCACTTTATATTTCCACTTGTAATACGGACTTTTAGTATGCAGTATGTCGCTTTTACTACTTCCATATCACACGATCGTATAAAGCTTATTTCCGCCACACCAATCAATCATACATATTTAGAGAGCAATTTTATTTCTTGCACCGATGACAACTTACTTGATGGATCTTACTCAATCCATAGGTAGATATGGTGGACTCTTGTGGCAAGACTGGTTTGAGGGTGTTCGGAAGCATAAGTAGTATCTCTACTTGCAGTAATGAATTTGGCTAGCATGAGGGGGAAAGGCAAGCTCATCATGTTGGAAGATCCAAGACAATATAATTTATCTCAGATGCAAGAAAACATAACCCTTTACGTTGTCTTCCTTGTCCAATGTCAACTCTTTAGCATGTCATATTTTAATGAGTGCTCACAATCATAAAGATGCCAAGATAGTATATTTATATGTGAAGACCTCTCTTTCTTTATTACTTCCTATTAATTGCAACGATGACCAAAACTGTGTTTGTCAACCCTCAACAACTTTTATTCATCATACTCTTTCTATGTGAGCTCATTACTCTCCATAAGACTCATATGATCTATTTGTTTCTTTTTATTTCTTTCTCCTTTCTTTTGTTCCTTTAGGATCATGGAAAAATGATCAAGCCCTTGACTCAACACTAATCTTTATTATATAGCTCGCGGACTCAATTACATAGAAGAATAGTAAAGCAAAACTCACAACTAAATCATACTAAGAACTTTTATTCTACTAGATCAAGATATTATCAAAAGGATCAAACTAAGAAAAATGGTAAAGATAAAAGTGATGGTGATATGATACCGGGGCACTCCCCCAAGCTTGGCAGTTGCCAAGTGGGGTGCTCATACCAGATACTCAATTCATCTTTCTTGGTGGAGACGGTGGTGATTTTGTTGATGGCATAGGCTTGTCGTCCTTCTTCCAAGGCATAGGCTCACCATCATAGAAGGATGACCGAGTCTCTGGGATCCTCAAATCTACAGCCAAACTCATCCTTTTGAACCTATATTCATACTCATAGTTTTGGTTTTGCAGGTCATAGATTTGAGCTTGAAGGTGCTCGATTTTCTCATGAAGCTTGAAGATGGTATCCCCGATGTTGTCGGCATCTAGCTTGTGTTTGTTGGTGAACTCTGCGATCATCATGTGGTTTGAGTTGAGTCCACGCTCCACCATCCCCTGACACTTGAAAACTTGTTGCTCCATTGATTCGAGCTTCGCCTCCACGCTTTCGGTCCCCTTCGGTCCCTCAGCATCACGGATGTGCAGCAACCCATCGGGCATCTCAATGGTTTGACGGTGTCGCGGCACCTCCGCGAGGTAAGGGTTGATGACCTTCTCGAAGAACTTGTCCTTGGGGGCACTTGGAGACGTCATGATAATCTAGATCTGTCAGAAAAACAGCTCGAAACAAAGACAGGAGAATTTTGTGTGATACGGGAGTCAAAGCCCCCGGGATATTATATAATGAATTTTTACCGACCAAAATACATCTCGTGTAAGAAAACGGAGTCCGGAGAGCACACGAGGTGCCCACGAGGTAGGAGGGCATGCCCAGTAGGGTAGGGCGCGCCCTCCACCCTCGTGGAGCCCTCGTGTCCTTCCCAGACAGCTGCTTATTTTTCTATTTTTTCTAAATATTCCAAAACAGAGAAATATTGCCTTAAAAACTGTTTTGGAGTCGGTTTGCTTACCATACCACATACCTATTTCTTTTCGGAGTCTGAAACGTTCCGAAAAGTGTCCCTTATGTATTCCTCCGGGGTTACGATTTCGATAACATTGGTTTCAACATTTATGGGATTGCCTGAGATATAATGTTTGATTCTTTGATCGTTCGAAACCTTCGGATTTGTTCCTTCGAAGTTGTTGATTTTTATGGCACCGGAACGGTAGACCTCCTGGATAACGTAAGGACCTTCCCATTTAGAGAGAACTTTTCCTGCAAAAAATCTTAAACGAGAGTTGTATAGTAATACATAATCACCTACATTAAACTCACGCTTTTGTATCCTTTTATCATGCCATCTTTTAACTTTTTCTTTAAACAACTTGGCATTTTCGGAGGCTTGGGTTCTCCATTCATCAAGTGAGCTATATCAAATAACCTCTTCTCACCGGCAAGTTTAAAATCATAATTAAGTTCTTTAATAGCCCAATAAGCCTTGTGTTCTAGTTCGAGAGGTAAGTGACATGCTTTTCCATAGACCATTTTATACGGAGGCATACCCATAAGATTTTTATATGCAGTTCTATAGGACCATAATGCATCATCAAGTTTCTTGGACCAATTCTTTCTAGACCTATTAACAGTCTTTTGCAAAATTAATTTGAGTTCTCTATTACTCAATTCTACTTGACCACTAGACTGAGGGTGATAAGGAGATGCAATTCTATGATTAACATCATATTTAGCAAGCATTTTATGGAAAGCACCATGAATAAAATGTGAACCAACATCAGTCATTAAATATCTAGGGACTCCAAATCTTGGAAAAATAACTTCTTTAAGCATTTTAATAGAACTGTTATGATCAGCACTACTAGTTGGAATAGCTTCTACCTACTTAGTAACGTAATCAACAACAACTAAAATATGTGTATAACCATTAGAGGAAGGAAAAGGTCCCATATAGTCAAATCCCCAAACATCAAATGGTTCGATAACAAGTGAATTATTCATAGGCATTTCTTGACGTCTACTAATATTACCAATTCTTTGACATTCATCACAAGATAAGACAAACTTACGGGCATCCTTGAAGAGAGTAGGCCAATAAAAACCAGATTGCAGTACCTTATGTGCAGTTCTATCTCCAGCATGGTGTCCTCCATAAACTTCAGAGTGACACTTGCGTAGGATCTGTTCCTGTTCATGCTCAGGTACACAACGTCTAATAACACCATCTACTCCTTTATAAAGATGTGGGTCGTCCCAAAAGTAATGCCTCAAATCATAGAAGAACTTTTTCTTTTGCTGGTATGTGAAACTAGGTGGTATAAACTTAGCAACAACGTAATTAGCATAATCAGCGTACCATGGAGTAGTATGAGAAGCATTTATGACATTTAATTGCTCATCAGGAAAGCTATCATCAATAGGTAGTGGGTCATGAAGCACATTTTCTAACCTAGAAAAGTTGTCTGCAACGGGGTTCTCAGCTCCTTTTCTATCAACAATATGCAAATCAAATTCGTGTAGCAAGAGAACCCATCTAATAAGTCTAGGTTTAGCATCTTTCTTTTCCATAAGATATTTAATAGTAGCATGATCAGTGTGAATAGTTACTTTGGAATCAATAATATAAGGTCTAAACTTATCACAAGGAAATACAACTGCTAAGAATTCTTTTTCAATGGTAGCATAATTTCTTTGAGCATTGTCTATAGTTTTACTAGCATATTGAATAACATTTAGTTTCTTCTCAACTCTTTGTCCTAGAACAGCGCCTACATCATAATCACTAGCATCACACATAATTTCAAAGGGTAAATTCCAATCAGGTGGCAGAACAATAGGTGCAGAGATCAATGCTTTCTTAAGTATCTCAAATGCTTATACACAATCATCATCAAAGACAAATGGTATATCTTTTTGTAATAAATTAGTCAGAGGCCGAGAAATTTTTTGAGAAGTCCTTAATGAACCTCCTATAAACACCGGCATGACCAAGGAAACTTCTTATACCTTTGATGTCCTTGGGACATGGCATCTTTTCAATAGCATCAACCTTGGCTTATCAACTTCAATACCTCTTTCAGAAACTTTATGCCCCAAGACAATACCTTCATTAACCATAAAGTGGCACTTTTCCCAATTCAAGACAAGATTAGTTTCTTCACATCTCTTCAAAACTCGATCAAGGTTTCTCAAGGAATTATCAAAAGAAGATCCATAGACAGAAAAGTCGTCCATGAAAACCTCACTAATCTTTTCACAAAAGTCAGAGAATATAGCCATCATGCATCTTTGAAAGGTAGCAGGTGCATTACATAAACCAAAAGGCATACATCTATAAGCAAAAGTACCAAAAGGGCATGTAAAAGTAGTCTTTGATTGATCTTTGGCTGACACAGGTATCTGAGAGAAACCGGAATAATCATCTAGAAAGCAAAAATGTGTGTGTTTAGATAATCTTTCTAGCATTTGATCGATAAAAGGTAAGGGGTAATGATCTTTTTTAGTAGCCTTATTTAATTTGCGAAAATCAATTACCATCCTATAACATGTAATAATTCTTTGAGGAATCAATTCATCTTTATCATTAGGAACAACAGTAATACCTCCCTTCTTAGGGACACAATGGACAGGGCTTACCCACTGACTATCAGCAACGGGATAAATTACACCTGCCTCAAGGAGCTTTAGTATCTCCTTTCTTACCACTTCTTTCATTTTAGGATTCAGCCAGCGTTGATGATCACGAACTGGTTTAGCATCTTCTTCCAAATTAATTTTATGTTGATATAGAGTGGGACTAATGCCCTTAAGATCATCAAGAGTATACCCAATAGCAGCACAGTGCTTCTTCAGAGTTTTCAATAATCTCTCTTCTTCATGTTTTGAAAGGTTAGCACTAATAATAACAGGATATATCTTTTTCTCATCAAGATAAGAATATTTAAGAGTATCAGGTAACGGTTTAAGCTCAAACACGGGATCACCCTTGGGTGGAGGAGGATCCCCTAGGATTTTAACAGGTAAATTGTTTTTCAGAATAGGTTCTTGTTTAACGAATACTTCATCTAATTCCCTTCTTTCATTCATAAACATATCATTCTCATGGTCTAGCAAATATTGTTCTAAATGATCACTAGGAGGTACGACAATACAAGCAAGACCAATAATTTCATCCTTAGTAGGTAATTCTTCTTCACGGTGTTGTCTACTAAATATAGAAAAATTAAATTCATGAGTCATATCATCTAAAACGATAGTAACAACATCTCTTTTGCAATCTATGGTAGCATTGACAGTATTTAAGAAGGGTCTACCAAATATAATGGCACAAAAGCTATCTTGTGGGGAACCAAGAACAAGAAAATCAACAGGATATTTAATTTTCCCACACAAGACTTCAACATCTCTAACAATTCCCATTGGTGAAATAGTATCTCTATTGGCAAGTTTAATTGTGACATCAATATCTTCCATCTCAACAGGTGCAATATCATGCATAACTTCTTTGTATAAGGAATAAGGTATTGCACTAGCACTAGCACCCATATCACATAAGCCATGATAACAATGATCTCCTATTTTAACAGAAATAACAGGCATGCCTACCACAGGTCTAGATTTATCTTTATCACAGGGTTTAGCAATTCTAGTAGTTTCATTACAGAAATAAATAACATGCCCATCTATATTATCAGACAAGAGATCTTTAACAATAGCAATATTAGGTTCAACTTTAACTTGCTCAGGAGGTGTATACGTTTTAATATTTCTTTTACGAACCACGGTTGAAGCTTTAGCATGATCCTTTATCCTAACAGGGAAAGGTGGTTTCTCAACATAAGAAGTAGGAACAATAGGATCATTATAAGTGATAGTCTTTTCTTCAACTTTAATAGGTGTAGCTACTTTTACTTCTATGGGAGGATGATATTTAAACCACTTCTCCTTGGGGAGATCAACATAAGCAGCAAAAGATTCACAAAAAGAAGCTACTATCTCAGAGTCAAGTCCATATTTAGTGCTAAATTTACAAAAAATATCGGTATCCATAAAAGATTTAACACAATCAAAACTAGGTGTCATACCTGACTCCTTACCATTTTCGAGGTCCCAATCTTCAGATTTGCGTTTAATTCTTTCCAATAAATCCCATTTTAATTCAATAGTCTTCATCATAAAAGAGCCAGCACAAGAAGTATCGAGCATGGTGCGACTGTTACCAGAAAGTCGAGCATAAAATTTTTGAATAATCATTTCTCTTGAGAGCTCATGATTGGGGCATGAATATAACATTGATTTAAGCCTCCCCCAAGCTTGAGCGATGCTTTCTCCTTCGCGAGGCTGAAAATTATATATAGAATTGCGATCACAATGAACAAGGTGCATGGGATAAAACTTCTGATGAAATTCCAATTTCAATCGTTTGTAATTCCAAGACATCATATCATCACATAGCCTATGCCATGTCGATGCATCTCCCCTCAAAGATAAGGGGTAGACCTTCTTCTTAACAACATCTTCGGGTACACCTGCAAGCTTAAATAATCCACAAACTTGATCAACATATATCAGATGTTCGTCAGGATGTTTTGTTCCATCTCCTAGAAAAGGACTAGCTAGCAGTTTTTTTATCATACCCGAACGAACTTCAATGCAAGCATTTTCATTTTCATTTTCATTTTCAGTAGGTTCAGTAGGTTGAGGATCAACTCTTTGCTCTACTAGTCGGGGTGAAGATACCCCGAACAAGCCCCTCAGAGGATTACCTTCCATTGTAACAAGTGACAGTAAATTTCAGCACACTATATAAATTTTTGCTTACCAAATTCCACCTACCAAAGGCGCTTCACTCCCCGGCAACGGCGCCAGAAAAGAGTCTTGATGACCCACAAGTATAGGGTATCTATCATAGTCCTTTCGATAAGTAAGAGCGTTGAACCCAACGAGGAGCAGAAGGAAATGATAATCGGTTTCCAGCAAGGTATTCTCTGCAAGTATTGAAATAAGTGGTTACAGATAGTTTTGTAATAAGATAATTTGTAACGAGCAACAAGTAACAAAAGTAAATAAGGTGCAGCAAGGTGGCCCAATCCTTTTTGTAGCAAAGGACAAGCCTGGAAAAACTCTTATAAGATGTAAAGCGCTCCCGAGGACACATAGGAATATCGTCAAGATAGATTTCATCGCGTTCATATGATTCGCGTTCGGTACTTTGATAATTTGTTATGTGGGTGGATCGGTGCTTGGGTACTTCCCTTACTTGGACGAGCATCCCACTTATGATTAACCTCTATTGCAAGCATCCATAACTACAACAAAAGTATTAAGGTAAACCTAACCATAGCATGAAACATATCGATCCAAATCATCCCCTTACGAAGCAACGCATAAACTAGGGTTTAAGCTTCTGTCACTCTAGCAACCCATCGTCTACTTATTACTCCCCAATGCCTTCCTCTAGGCTCAAATAATGGTGAAGTGTCATGTAGTCGATGTTCACATAACACCACTAGAGGAGAGACAACATACATCTCATCAAAATATCAAACGAATACCAAATTCACATGACTACTAATAGCAAGACTTCTCCCATGTCCTCAGGAACAAAAGTAACTACTCACAAAGCATAAACATGTTCATAATTAGAGGGTTATTAATATGCATATAGGATCTGAACATATGATCTTTCACCAATTAAACCAACTAGCATCAACTACAAGGAGTAATTAACACTACTAGCAACCTACTAGCACCAATCCCGGACTTGGAGATAAGAATTGGATACAAGAGATGAACTAGGGTTTTGAGATGAGATGGTGCTGATGAAGATGTTGATGGAGATTGCCCTCTCCCGATGAGAGGAGCGTTGGTGATGACGATGGCGATGATTACCCCCTCCGGGAGGGAAGTTTCCCCGATAGAACAGCTCCGCCAGAGCCCTAGATTGGTTCCGCCAAGGTTCCGCTTCGTGGCGGAGGATTTTCGTCCGAGAAGATGGCTTATGATTTTTTTTCCATCGAAAGACTCCATATAGCAGAAGATGGCCACCGGAGGGCCACCGGGGGGCCACGAGGTAGGGGGCGCGCCCCCACCCTCGTGGGCAGGGTGTGGCCCCCCTGGTGAAGTTCTTGCTCTCAGTATTTTTCATATATTTGGAAAACATCTTCCGTGAAGTTCCCGGACATTTGGAGTTGTGCAGAATAGGTCTCTAATATTTGCTCCTTTTCCAGCCCAGAATCCCAGCTGCCGGCATTCTCCCTCTTTATGTAAACCTTGTAAAATAAGAGAGAATAGGCATAAGTATTGTGACATAATGTGTAATAACATCCCATAATGCAATAAATATTGATATAAAAGCATGATGCAAAATGGACGTATTAGATTAGTAGGGGCGGTGAGGCCTCCGCGGCATCACAACCGGCCACGGGAGGCAGGAGGACGCGGCACGACCGGTGCTGGTTTGGGCGGCTGGAGAAAGAAGACCAGAGGTTGAAGAAGCACTACGGCCATTGGATGGACATCGTACGGTCACTGGAGTTAGAATCATTCATATATTCACTAAGTTCACAAAGCCCTCCGTCCCCGTCAACTTAGTAGGCCCACAAGTCAGGCTCCCACTATGGTGGGTCCCAGCTAGCAGGGGGTATTCATTTTTTTGTGTGCAATAAGGAGGCACTTCCTTGTGTGCGAAGATATAGTTGGTGGGTCGGACCTGTCAGCGGAGGGATCATTTTTTTCGCGAAATATAGTTGCCCTTCCGGCGGGTCCCAGATGTCAGGTGGAGGAATCATTATTTTGCACGTAATAAGGTGGCATTTCCATGTGTGCGGCCGTGGACCCAGCTGTCAGCCTCTCCACATACAGTCCACTTCCGATGGATGTCGTTCGTTGACCACGTTGACCACACCGCCCCAAGAGCACCAGGGCAGTGGACGACGGCGAGGCCTACGAAGGGAACGACACAGAGTCGGGGAAGACACGGCAGTGGCTGCCCACGCGGTGGTGAGTACGAGGGTTGACTGGTTCGGCTGCCGTTGCCGCAAAATAACATGAGGTGTGGGTGAGTAGAGGGATAGACAGGCCAGGGATGCGAGTATATGATGGGGCCGTGAGGCCTTCCTGGCAGCACAGCCGGCCACGGGAGGCGGGAGCAGGCGGTTCCGATGGTGCTGGTTTGGGCGGCTAGGGCAGGAAGATCAGAGACTGAAGAAGCACGATTACCGTTAGATTGACGTCTAATGGTTTGACGCTGGTAGAGTCGATTGTTGACTAAGTTTTTTTTTTGAGAAACCTTGTGTACGCATGAACTTAGTAGGCCCACAAGTCAACCTCCAAATCTGTGGCAGACAACATAGAGCCCATTTGCTATTTTTTAATAATTTGCAGCCCATGTGCTAATTCTTAAATAATTTATTACAGCCCATTTTCTGCCCAGGACCACGGTAAAAAAGTTCAACCTTATTTTGCATATTTCGGTGGAGTCCGAACTTTTGTAATCCCGAATGATAAATATTTTTTTAAGAACTCATTGATTTGACAAAAAAATCATTTTGTTTCTGTAAGAAAATAATACGTGGGACAGTTGAGTTGGTTTAAGGGAAAACCAGTGGTAAAAAAATCAGCACTGGGAGGGAAAACAACAACAAAAATAAGGATGTAAATATGAAAAGGGAATTTTATGTATTTTCAATATATTGATATGTGTATATGAACTAGTAAAACTATAGGTAGAGATTAGAAAACATATGTAGGACATGCGTTTCAAGAGGAAAATAGAACTGGGCCGTGTGTTTGATTCAGTAAAAAAACTGCCTGTCGATGTTGTAAGAAAAAATATAACTAACGCTGGCGGGCCAGAGGCCAGTAGATACCTGCTGGATCTTTGTGCCCCATTGTCGTCATGGGCTGGGCCTGTTAAAAACAAAACCAAGTCTGGGTAGTCTTCAGCCCAGTTGAAACTCGCTCGACCTGAAAAAAAATATTCGTGCTCAATAAACGAGAGAATTCTGCAAGTACAGACTGATAACTGGGATGTAGCAGGGATATTGTTTTTTCATCGTGATAATAAGTGCATGCACTTGTTTCGAAAAAATTGGAGAACTGGGAATTCGAACGGCAGGTGCTTATGCTACCCATCAAATAAAAATCAGGTACCTGAAAATTCATTTCGAAACAAATGATTCAGCTTTATATCCACGTCGACCCTCGGCATGATGGTTGGAAGCAAATGCCAAGTTCATACCAAAAGATCGTTAACAACGATACCAACTTGTGGACGACATGGTAGTATAAGTACCCATACCAAACTAACTTATAATCTTTTTACTCATGGCCCTAGTGTTCGTATGGTAGAAAATCTTGCAGAGGACCAGCTCCCGCTCCTTCTCTTGCTGCAGGTCCCCGAGGTGGTATTGGTGCATCACCCAGTTGGTCCTCTGCTGGTCGAAGTTCTTGTTGGTGTGTAGCACCAGAACCTTTTTGCTGCCCGTCTGCCGGCCATTGACCATCATCGGCAAGGTGTTGACGGTGTTGTGCCACATCGCGTGCATGCTGCACTCCGACTGTATCTTGCGACGCGTCCACATGCCCCTTTTGAACGCCCTGGAATTGAGCTGGAAGAATGCTTGCTTAGGCCACTCAGTGTGATACCTGCAGTATTGTCGAATACAGGTTTTAGTGTACATAGTTGGCATTTTCATAACATCTTTGGCATGTTGCAGTCACTTGTTTCACTTTTTATTAACTGTCAAATTGTAATTGCTTCACCAGGTCTGCGCCTAAAAAGAAAAATAGAGCTATAAACAAAGGAATATGTTTGTGCAAGTAGACGGCCGATCGGTGTCTTATCTGAAAGTTTCTCAGGATGGGTGTAGCATATGCCGTGCTCGCTGTTGATGGTTGGTATGAACAAATCGATGAGAGGGTGAGATCTCGCGATGTGAGCACTCACTTTGGCCTCAAGGTGCTCGATCAGCTCCTGATCCATGGGATCGAACTTGACGCCAGCCGGCAGCACCGGCCAATCCTTCTTCGACTTAGGTGGATGCAGGCCATCACAGTAGTAGGGCTTCGCCGTATACTACGAGAGGAAGAGGTGTAGTAGGGGAGAGGGAGGCGCCAAGGCTCAAGGTGCGGCTGCCCCCATCCCCCTCCTTTATATAGGCCCCCTAAGGGGGGCGCCGGCCCTAGGAGATGGGATCTCCTAGGGGGGGCGGCGGCCAGGGCTGGAGTAGCCCCCAAGGCAAGGTGGGGCGCCCCCCCACCCCTAGGGTTTCAACCCTAGGCGCATGGGGTGGGCCTAGGGGGGCGCACCAGCCCACTATGGGCTGGTTCCCCTCCCCACTTTGGTCCATGGGGACCTCCGGGATGGGTGGCCCCACCCGGTGGACCCCCGGGACCCTTCCGGTGCTCCCGGTACAATACCGGTGACCCCGAAACTTTCCCGTTGGCCAAAATAGCACTTCCTATATATTATTCTTTACCTCTGGACCATTCCGGAACTCCTCGTGACGTCCGGGATCTCATCCGGGACTCCAAACAACATTCGGGTTACTGCATATACATATCTTTTCAACCCTAGCGTCACCGAACCTTAAGTGTGTAGACCCTACGGGTCCGGGAGACATGTAGACATGACCGAGATCGCTCTCCGGTCAATAACCAACAGCAGGATCTGGATACCCATGGTGGCTCCCACATGCTCCTCGATGATCTCATCGGATGAACCACGATGTCGAGGATTCAAGCAACCCCGTATAAAATTCCCTTCGTCAATCGGTATGTTACTTGCCCGAGATTCGATCATCGGTATCCCAATACCTCGTTCAATCTCGTTACCGGCAAGTCACTTTACTCGTAGCGTAATGCATGATCCCGTGACCAGACACTTGGTCACTTTGAGCTCATAATGATGATGCATTACCGAGTGGGCCCAGTGATACCTCTCCGTCATACGGAGTGACAAATCCCAGTCTTGATCCGTGTCAACCCAACAGACACTTTCAGAGATACCCGTAGTATACCTTTATGGTCACCCAGTTACGTTGTGACGTTTGGTACACCCAAAGCACTCCTACGGTATCCGGGAGTTACATGATCTCATGGTCTAAGGAAAGGATACTTGACATTGCAAAACTCTAGCAAACGAACTACACGATCTTGTGCTATGTTTAGGATTGGGTCTTGTCCATCACATCCTTCTCCTAATGATGTGATCTCGTTATCAATGACATCCAATGTCCATAGTCAGGAAACCATGACTATCTGTTGATTAACGAGCTAGTCACTAGAGGCTTACTAGGGACATGTTGGTGTCTATTATTCACACATGTATTACGATTTCCGGATAACACAATTATAGCATGAATAAAAGACAATTATCATGAACAAGTAAATATAATAATAATGCTTTTATTATTGCCTCTAGGGCATATTTCCAACAGTCTCCCACTTGCACTAGAGTCAATAATCTAGTTACATTATGATGAATCGAACACCCATGGAATTCTGGTGTTGATCATGTTTTGCTCTAGGGAGAGGTTTAGTCAACGGATCTGCTACATTCAGGTCCGTATGTACTTTACAAATATCTATGTCTCCATCTTGAACATTTTCACGAATGGAGTTGAAGCGACGCTTGATGTGCCTGGTCTTCTTGTGAAACCTGGGCTCCTTGGCAAGTGCAATAGCTCCAGTGTTGTCACAGAAGAGTTTGATTGGCCCCGACGCATTGGGTATGACTCCGAGGTCGGTGATGAACTCCTTCACCTAAATTGCTTCATGTGCTGCCTCCGAGGCTGCCATGTAGATCCCACCACGATGCTCTGCTTGCAACTGCACCAGCTTACTGCCCCACCATTCGAAATATACACGTATCCGGTTTGTGACTTAGAGTCATCCAGATCTGTGTTGAAGCTAGCGTCGACGTAACCCTTTACGACGAGCTCTTCATCACCTCCATAAACGAGAAACATTTCCTTAGTCCTTTTCAGGTACTTCAGGATATTCTTGACCGCTGTCCAGTGTTCCTTGCCGGGATTACTTTGGTACCTTCCCACCAAACTTACGGCAAGGTTTACATCAGGTCTGGTACACAGCATGGCATACATAATAGAACCTATGGCTGAGGCATAGGGGATGACACTCATTTCTTCTATATCTTCTGCCGTGGTCGGACACTGAGCTGAGCTCAACTTCACACCTTGCAACACAGGCAAGAACCCCTTCTTAGACTGATCCATATTGAACTTCTTCAATATCTTATCAAGGTATGTGCTTTGTGAAAGACCTATGAGGCGTCTTGATCTATCTCTATAGATCTTGATGCCTAATATATAAGCAGCTTCTCCAAGGTCCTTCATTGAAAAACTTTTATTCAAGTAGGCCTTAATGCTGTCCAAGAGTTCTATATCATTTCCCATCAAAAGTATGTCATCTACATATAATATGAGAAATGCTATAGAGCTCCCACTCACTTTCTTGTAAACGCAGGCTTCTCCATAAGTCTGTGTAAACCCAAACGCTTTGATCATCTCATCAAAGCGAATGTTCCAACTCCGAGATGCTTGCACCAGCCCATAAATTGAGCGTTGGAGCTTGCACACCTTGTTAGCATTCTTAGGATCGACAAAACCTTCCAGCTGCATCATATACAATTCTTCCTTAAGGAAACCATTAAGGAATGTCGTTTTGACGTCCATTTGCCATATCTCATAATCGTAGAATGCGGCAATTGCTAACATGATTCGGACGGACTTTAGCTTCGCTACCGGTGCGGAAGTCTCATCGTAGTCAACCCCTTGAACTTGTCGATAACCCTTAGCGACAAGCTGAGCTTTATAAATGGTCACATTACCATCCGCGTATGTCTTCTTCTTAAAGATCCATTTATTTTCTATGGCTCGCCGTTCTACGGGCAAGTCAGTCAAAGTCCATACTTCGTTTTCATACATGGATCCTATCTCGGATTTCATGGCTTCTAGCCATTTGTCGGAATCCGGGCCCGCCATCGCTTCTTCATAGTTCGAAGGTTCACCGTTGTCTAACAACATGATTTCCAAGACAGGGTTGCCGTACCACTCTAGTGTAGAACGTGTCCTTGTGGACCTACGAATTTCAGCAAGAGCTTGATCATAAGTATGTTGATCATCATCATTAACTTCCTCTCTAGTCGGTGCAGGCACCTCAGGAACATTTTCTTGAGTTGCGCCCTTTTCCGGTTCAAGAGGTAATACTTCATCAAGTTCTACTTTCCTCCCACTTACTTCTTTCGAGAGAAACTCCTTCTCTAGAAAGGATCCATTCTTGGCAACAAAGATCTTGCCTTCGGATCTAAGGTAGAAGGTATACCCAATAGTTTCTTTAGGGTATCCTATGAAGACGCATTTTTCCGACTTGGGTTCGAGCTTTTCAGGTTGAAGTTTCTTGACATAAGCATCGCATCCCCAAACTTTTAGAAACGACAGCTTAGGTTTCTTCCCAAATCATAATTCATACGGTGTCGTTTCAACGGATTTCGACGGAGCCCTATTTAAAGTGAATGCGGCAGTCTCTAAAGCATAGCCCCAAAAAGATAGCGGTAAATCGGTAAGAGACATCATAGATCGCACCATGTCCAATAGTGTGCGATTACGACGTTCAGACACACCATTATGCTGAGGTGTTCCAGGCGGCGTGAGTTGTGAAACTATTCCAAATTTTCTTAAGTGTGTGCCAAATTCATGACTCAAGTATTCTCCTCCACGATCTGATCGTAGGAACTTGATTTTTCTGTCACGTTGATTCTCAACCTCACTCTGAAATTCCTTGAACTTTTCAAAGGTCTCATACTTGTGTTTCATCAAATAGATATACCCATATCTACTCAAGTCATCAGTGAGGGTGAGAACATAATGATAGCCACCGCGAGCCTCAACACTCATTGGACCGCACACATCAGTATGTATGATTCCCAATAAGTTGGTTGCTCGCTCCATTGTTCCTGAGAACGGAGTCTTGGTCATTTTACCCATGAGGCATGGTTCGCATGTGTCAAATGATTCATAAGCAAGAGACTCTAAAAGTCCATCTGCATGTAGCTTCTTCATGCGTTTGACACCTATGTGACCAAGGCGGCAGTGCCACAAGTATGTGGGACTATCATTATCAACCTTACATCTTTTGGTACTCACACTATGAATATGTGTAGCATTACGCTCGATATTCATTAAGAATAAACCATTCACCATCGGAGCATGACCATAAAACATATCTCTCATATAAATAGAACAACCATTATTCTCGGATTTAAATGAGTAGCCATCTCATATCAAACGAGATCCTGATACAATGTTCATGCTCAAACTTGGCACTAAATAACAATTATTAAGGTTCAAAACTAATCCCGTAGGTAAATGAAGAGGCAGCGTGCCGACGGCGATCACATCGACCTTGGAACCATTCCCGATGCGCATCGTCACCTCGTCCTTCGCCAGTCTCCGCTTATTCCGCAGCTCCTGCTTTGAGTTACAAATGTGAGCAACTGCACCGGTATCAAATACCCAAGAGCTACTACGAGTACTGGTAAGGTACACATCAATTACATGTATATCACATATACCTTTTGTGATGCCGGCCTTCTTGTCCGCTAAGTATTTGGGGCAGTTCCACTTCTAGTGACCACTTCCCTTGCAATAAAAACACTCAGTCTCGGGCTTGGGTCCATTCTTTGGCTTCTTCCCGGCAGCTTGCTTGCCAGGCGCGGCAACTCCCTTGCCGTCCTTCTTGAAGTTCTTCTTACCCTTGCCTTTCTTGAACTTAGTGGTTTTATTCACCATCAACACTTGATGTTCCTTTTTGACTTCTACCTCTGCTGATTTCAGCATAGCAAATACTTCAGGAATGGTCTTTTCCATCCCCTGCATATTGAAGTTCATCACAAAGCTCTTGTAGCTCGGTGGAAGCGATTGAAGGATTCTGTCAATGACCGCGTCATCCGGGAGATTAACTCCCAGCTGAGTCAAGTGGTTATGCAACCCAGACATAGTGAGTATGTGCTCGTCAAGTCAACCTAAGTGGTTGCATGTGTAAATCTGTCTTACACCCGTTGTATGTGAACGTTAGAATCTATCACACCCGATCATCACGTGGTGCTTCGAAACAACGAACTGTCGCAACGGTGCACAGTTAGGGGGAACACTTGCTTGAAATTATTATGAGGGATCATCTAATTCACTACCGTCGTTCTAAGTAAACAAGATGCAAAAACATGATAAACATCACATGCAATCAAATAATAAGAGTGACATGATATGGCCAATATCACATAGCTCCTTTGATCTCCATCTTGGGGCTCCATGATCATCTTGTCACCGGCATGACACCATGATCTCCATCATCATGATCTCCATCATCGTGTCTCCATGAAGTTGCTCGCCAACTATTACTTCTACTACTATGGCTAATGCGTTTAGCAATAAAGTAAAGTAATTTACATAGCGTTTCTCAATGACACGCAGGTCATACAAAAAATAAAGACAACTCCTATGGCTTATGCCGGTTTTCATACTCATCGACATGCAAGTCGTGATTCCTATTACAATAGCATGAACATCTCATACATCACATATAGATCATTCATCATTCATCACAACTTTGGCCATATCACATCACAAAACACTTGCTGCAAAAACAAGTTAGACGTCCTCTAATTGTTGTTGCAAGTTTTACGTGGCTGCAATAGGGTTCTAGCAAGAACGCTTTCTTACCTATGTGAAAGCCACAACGTGATTTGTTAACTTCTATTTACCCTTCATAAGGACCCTTTTCATCGAATCCGCTCCAACTAAAGTGGGAGAGACAGAGACCCGCCAGCCACCTTATGCAACTAGTGCATGTCAGTCGGTGGAACCAGTCTCACGTAAGCATACGTGTAAGGTTGGTCCGGGCCGCTTCATCCCACAATACCGCTGAAGCAAGATAAGACTAGTAGCGGCAAGAAAGTTGACAACATCTACGCCCACAACAAATTGTGTTCTACTCGCGCAAGAAGAACTACGCATAGACCTAGCTCATGATGCCACTGTTGGGGAACGTTGCAGAAAACAAAAAATTTCCTACGGTTTCACCAAGATCCATCTATGAGTTCATCTAGCCACGAGTGATCGGATGCATCTACATACCTTTGTAGATCGCGAGCGGAAGCGTTCACTAGAACGTGGATGACGGAGTCAGAATCGCCGTGATTCAAATCACCGATGACCAAGCGCCGAACGGACGGCACCTCCGCGTTCAACACACGTACAGAGCAGATGACGTCTCCTCCTTCTTGATCCAGCAAGGGGGGAGGAGAGGTTGATGAAGATCCAGCAGCACGACGGCGTGGTGGTGGATGCAGGGCGTCACAGTAGCAGGGCTTCGCCGTATACTACGAGAGGAAGAGGTGTAGCAGGGGAGAGGGAGGCGCCAAGGCTCAAGGTGCGGCTGCCCCCCTCCCCCTCCCTTTATATAGGCCCCTAGGGGGCGCCGGCCCTAGGAGATGGGATCTCCTAGGGGGGGCGGCGGCCAGGGCTGGAGTACCCCCAAGGCAAGGTGGGGCGCACCCCCATCCCTAGGGTTTCAACCCAAGGCGCATGGGGTGGGCCTAGGGGGGCGCACCAGCCCACTATGGGCTGGTTCCCCTCCCCACTTTGGCCCATGGGGCCCTCCGGGATGGGTGCCCCACCCGGTGGACCCCCGGGACCCTTCCGGTGGTCCCGGTACACTACCGGTGACCCCGAAACTTTCCCGTTGGCCAAAACAGCACTTCCTATATATTATTCTTTACCTCCGGACCATTCCGGAACTCCTCGTGACGTCCGGGATCTCATCCGGGACTCCGAACAACATTCAGGTTACTGCATATACATATCTTTTCAACCCTAGCGTCACCGAACCTTAAGTGTGTAGACCCTACGGGTTCGGGAGACATGTACACATGACCGAGATCGCTCTCCGGTCAATAACCAACAACGGGATCTGGATACCCATGTTGGCTCCCACATGCTCCTCGATGATCTCATCGGATGAACCACGATGTCGAGGATTCAAGCAACCCCGTATACAATTCCCTTCGTCAATCGGTATGTTACTTGCCCGAGATTCGATCGTCGGTATCCCAATACCTCGTTCAGTCTCATTACCGGCAAGTCACTTTACTCGTACCGTAATGCATGATCCCGTGACCAGACACTTGGTCACTTTGAGCTCATAATGATGATGCATTGCCGAGTGGGCCCAGCGATACCTCTCCGTCATACGGAGTGACAAATCCCAGTCTTGATCCGTGTCAACCCAACAGACACTTTCGAAGATACCCATAGTTTACCTTTATGGTCACCCAGTTATGTTGTGACGTTTGGTACACCCAAAGCACTCCTATGGTATCCGGGAGTTACACGATCTCATGGTCTAAGGAAAGGATACTTGACATTGGAAAACTCTAGCAAACGAACTACACGATCTTGTGCTATGTTTAGGATTGGGTCTTGTCCATCTCATCATTCTCCGAAGATGTGATCTCATTATCAATGACATCCAATGTCTATAGTCAGGAAACCATGACTATCTGTTGATTAATGAGCTAGTCAACTAGAGGCTTACTAGGGACATGTTGGTGTCTATTATTCACACATGTATTACGATTTCCGGATAACACAATTATAGCATGAATAAAAGACAATTATCATGAACAAGGAAATGCTTTTATTATTGCCTCTAGGGCATATTTCCAACAGAATACGCCTGGCCCAACAGAGCTGGGATCTTTCTCGAACATGAAGCAGCGATAGACATCAATGTCATGAACGCCCCAGGCATTGTACTGCATGTGGTTTGATGTAATGGTTTGGTTAATTTGGTACGTGCGAATGAGCATCAAATGACCGCCGTCAGCTGAATGAGCGGTAAACCACCACCCATCGGCTGGTATGATTCCAGGTCCTGGAATCATGAAGGCCAGCGCATTTGCATCTGCTGTAACAATTCAAATTGGAGACCAAAAGGACAAAAATAAACAATCATGTTCAGAGTATGTGTGGAATTAAGATTCTTATAACAGTGACACATATCATAGACAGAGAATTGCAATGTCGTGGTCATAATCATACCCTAAGTTAAAAAAATAAGCCAATGGCTTTGATATTCTAGCAATATGTCATGGTTCAAACATCATGTAACAATGAGAGGAAAACAGCTATGACAGAGCCTACTCATATTCTACCATAGCACTTTCTACTACTGTTCTCATATGAACTCTAAGAAATAACATGTGTTGTTATAAAAATCTTGGAAATGAGAGTAACATAGAGAAATCATGATGTTATGCTCATAATATCTATTCGAACAATCATTAGATGCCAATTGTTCTCATATCAAGTCTAACAATAACATGTGTGGCCATAAAAATCTAGGAAATGAGAGTAACATATAGCAATGATGTGGTTATAGACATACTATCTATTCTAAATTTGTAACAATGAACAGACAGTCGTAGTCGTAAGGTAAAGATGAGATGAGATAAAACAATTACACGATGATAGATTCCACCAGTATATGCAGCCAATCTGTGCGTCGACCGCGTAAATGATGCCATCGTGCACTATAGCATCAGAAATGTTTCCTCATCATGATTGACGATGAGCGATAACCATGTATGGCGACCGGATTCTAGATAGACTAATCCCATGTTGAACAAGGCAATGAGCTTGTTATCCATGTAGTCTTCTGATGGTGTGGGCACTTCGCAGATTACAACTTTCAGCAAACAGAGGTCGAGCCAAAAGCTTGACACGTCTCGTGCGTAGTAGGCAGGAGTGTCCGGCGGGCCACGAGGCTCGATGGCGGCGGTATCCAATGATGGAAGGGTGATCTCTCACTGGGTGTAGATATCCACAAGACATCACGGACTACTGGATTGGTGGATGAGGACGATCCAGTTGGCCTTCATGCCCGCCCAGTAGTGGCCACGCATGAAGGACGGGTGGACGGGTAGTGGTAGCATGTTGAGGGGCACTACAGAAACCTCCGTAGGATCGTCAAGTCGGTGTCTGGGCCACCTGCGAGGATCGGGCATCAGCAAGCAAGGTGTCTTGAAAAGAGTCTCCAGTTGCAGACGAGTAGATGGTACAAAGACACCGAGCACGCGGACTGACGGGCGGTGCTGAGTAGGTCCATACGATTACAGATCCGCTCCAAGAGAACATCGGGGAGGGAATTCCAATCATGGCTCTGCATGTCAGTCGGTTCTGCCATTGGGGTTTTTGGTGCCTGCGAGCCAGCGGGGAAGTGGATTCAGGCGGGCGAGCGAAGAAGCTTCTCCTCGTGTGGCCGAGCTGTGAGCGGGGGGATATGGTACGTGCGAGCTACCAAGGAAGATAGCGCGGGCGGGCGAGCAGTGAGCAGGGGGAAATGGTGTGCGGCCGGCGATGGGGAAGAGAGGAGGAAGAAGAAGAGAGGAGGAAGAAGAGTGGAAGACAAGGAAGAAAGTGCATTAAATCTCAATTCTACTACTACTACCAGGATATACCGTCCTTTAGAGTGTAAATAGTTACACCGATGACATGTGGGTCTACCACAAGAGGGCCCATATGTTAATTAATGGAGGACAGAATAATGCTCCACTGGCAAACATGATGGAAGTACTGGGTAAGGCTGATTTAGACCAACACGCTGGTTCAGCTTATTAATTAAGTGTCCCATCTGCTGCAGCGTGTATTGTCACTTCACTACGAAGACTAGATGAATAGTTTCTCTGACCAAGATGGGGAATAATGGATCGTGAAGACTTCCTTTCTACATTATCCCTATACTTCTACGCTCACTTCACTCATTTTGCTCTGTACGTAGTCACTTGTTGAAATCTCTAGAAAGACAAATACTCCGTATTTGGGAACAGAGGGAGGATTTTACTCCATATTTGGGAACAAAGGGAGTATCAGCATATGGAGGGAACAGAGGAAGCTTTAAATATGAACATGTCAATGGGAGGGAGTAAGCCCCATGCATGCAACATGCAACACTCACACGTACACATGGACGCACGCAACACTCACGCACCCATGCGGCACATAACACACGACGCAACACACACGCTCACGCTCAAGTGCACAACCTACTCCCTATGTTCGTGAAAGACTGTACATGTCCTCCTCCAGGTTCCAGTCCCAGGTGTTCTTCATGGATGGCACGATCCATAGCGATGGGCAACGGGAATCATTGTCGCATCTTTCTAGTCTGGTTCCACATGATGGAGGCTCATCCAAGCTGAAGCGGCATAAATCAGGGATAGTGTGTCCCATCATGTCGTTCATCCGGCGGTGTGCACTGAAGACACAACCATGCTTCATAAACGACAGACCTTCCGTGTCGTGCACGGAAGGTGGCATCCGCTTCACAATGGGGTAGCTGTCCCCAATGAAAAGCGAGTACTCTCCAAGAGTGTTCCTCGGCACCGATGTAGCATCACGGGGGTCTAACTCGGTGCCGTTCATCTGGTACACGTGGCATCTCAGATCTGGACACATGGTGACGTACATAGTCAAGGTCCATGCATAATAATGTTGTGCTCAAATATGGCGGTCAGTAATACTATGCAACAAATAGTACTACTCCGGTATAGAGGAAGTAAAATAATTGGCTTATTATATATAGCCACTCTTGGCTACATGGATGAGATAGTAAGACATGGAAAAACAAAAATGGTGGCAGCTAGTGGGTTCAAGTCTTCAAGGGCCTAGCTAGATATACGCGTCATCCAAGGTAAAAAGTACTCCTACTAGTACGTAAGTAGAGTACTAGTACAACAATGAAAGACAAGGCGAGAGGACTAAAAATGGAATATCTGGGTAGATGGTGACAGTCTGATCGTGGTAGATTGTGTGACCATGTTGCACATCAGTTGTAACACCCTCGATGCGACTATATCTCCCACGTGTCGAGGCACGACTTAGAGGCATAATCGCATTGAAGGCATAAGTCGCAAGTGAGGCAATCTTCACACAACCCATGTACATATAAATATAAAGGGGAAAAATAATAATAGTTGGCTTACACTCGCCACGTCACATCAATGTACATAAATAGCATCCATCATACAAACACTCATGGCCCGACTACGGCGCCAAAATAGAAAAGACCCCCCAACATGCGACTAAACCCTGAATCGAACCCCGAGCAGGCACCACTACTGATCATCAGGAAAAGAAACATAGTATCGCTGAGAGTCCTCGTCGTACTCCCACTTCAGCTCGAACGCACCATCCGGAGGAGTATCATCGGTCCCTGCATCTGGTATAATAGTAATCTGTGAGCCACAAGGACTCAGCAATCTCGCACCCTCGCGATCAAGACTATTTAAGCTTAATAGGAAAGGAAGGGGTTATGTGAGTGGAGCTGCAGCAAGCGACTAGCATATATGGTGGCTAACTTATTCGCAAAAGAGAGCGAGAAGAGAAGGCAAAGCACGAGCGGTAACTAAGTACAACAGACTACGCAAGCATAACTCCAACGCCGTGTCCACTTCCCGGACCCGCCGAGAAGAGGCCATCACGGCAACACACGCAATTGATTCATTTTAATTAATTAAGTTCAAGTTATCTACAACCGGACATTAACAAATTCCCATCTGCCCATAACCGCGGGCACGGCTTTCGAAAGATCAATCCCTGCAGGGGGGTCCCAACTTAGCCCATAACAAGCTCTCATGGTCAACGAAGGAATAGACCTCCACCCAGGACTCACCGATCAGACTCGGTATCCCGGTACAACAAGATGATTCGACAGGTCAAAACTAGTCCAGCAACACCGCCCGAATGTGCCAACAAATCCCGATAGGAGCTGCACATATCTCTTTCTCAGGGCACGCTCGGATAGGTCAAGCTACGAATAAAACCAACCCTCGGGTTTCCCCGAGGTGGCCCCGCAGGCTGCCTGGTTCGGACCAACACTCAGAGGAGCACTGGCCCGAGGGGGGGGCTAAAATAAAGATGACTCTCAGGCTCCGGAAACCCAAGGGAAAGAAAAGGGTAGGTGGCAAATGGTAAAACCAATGTTGGGCATTGCTGGAAAAGCTTTAATCAAGGCGAACTATCAAGGGGTTCCCATTATAGCCCAACCGCGTAAGGGACGCAACAAACCGGGAACATAACACCGATATGACG
Source organism: Triticum monococcum (assembly GCA_034509565.1). NCBI lineage: Eukaryota > Viridiplantae > Streptophyta > Magnoliopsida > Poales > Poaceae > Triticum > Triticum monococcum. The sequence goes on along the minus strand of CM067843.1, from coordinate 149,651,180 downwards.
GAAACTAGGACGGCAAGGGTGGAACAAATCACTAGGCGAGAGGCCGAGCCTTCCACCCTTTACCAAGTATATAGATGAATAAAGATAACATAGCAATATAATGATATCCCAACAAGTAAATAAATGTTCCAACAAGGAACGGCTCCAATCTTCACCTGCAACTAACAACGCTATAAGAAGGGCTGAGCAAAGCGGTAACATAGCCAATCAATGGTTTGCTAGGACAAAGGTGGGTTAGAGGCTCAAACATGGCAATTGGGAGGCTGACAAGCAAGTGGTAGGCATCGTAGCATTGGCAAAGCAAAAGAGCGAGCAAACTAGCATAGCAAAGATAGTAGTGATTTCAAGGGTGTGATCATCTTGCCTGCACAGTTGTCAGAATTGACTGGATCCTCAAAAGCAAACTCAACGGGCTCCTCGTTAGCGAACTCGTCTCCCGGCTCTACCCAACAACACAAACAAGCAACAAGGATACAATCAACCACGTGCAAGGGCAACCAATAGGATGCAAAGATGATATGCTATGCGGGATGCGATGCGGGATGCAAGAATGCAACATGTAACAGGAAATGCATGAACCTGGCCTCAACTTGGAAATCCAAGTGTGCCACTGGATAGAGGGGAAGAAATCCCCTGAAAACGATATAAAGATCATGGCAATCGGAGCTACGGTTAAGAAATGGCAAACGTTTTACTAAACGAACCGATCTGCGATTTACAGCAACATGCCTCCTAAATGCAACAAAATGAACATGCTACAGCCACCCAACATGAAAACAAATTACATGGCAGGGATGTACTCATCACGCTTATCAAATCATCATGACTGAGGCATAGGTAAATTCATCCATTAAGGGCTTCAAACAAGCATGGCAAAACTGAATAAGCAAAACAGATTTCAGACTTAGCGAAATTAACGCTAGTCTGAAATTTCAGACCACGATGCCCTCTTCGGAGCAGCAAAACAACATGAAGGAAAACCTGAACATGGCAAGTAAGAGCATGGTATGGAGCTACTCAACAAGCTTAACAAAACACCCAAAATGACCTGGGGCCAAAAGGGTTCACAAAATACTCTACCGAGCACACGAACATCGATGAAACACAATCAGTTTTCAGACTTAGTGAAAACTGGGACATGCTGAAATAATAACTCACGGAGGCATATAAACGAGCTCGATGCTCTCACTACTGTGCAAGTCATGGCAAGGCAAGCATATATCCATTAAGAAGGCACAAAATTCTTGCTAGACATGGCAAGAACAATGGCATAGCATGCATGGATCACTAGCAATCACTCCGGCAAAATCGCAAAAGAGTTAACGATCTGCCCAAAACAGCAACTATCCAAAAGTTGAGCTCGATTGAGTCAACCTAGGGTGCTCCAACATAACAAGTAAAGACATGGATGGATTAAGCACAACAAGCATAACAAATAACTCTTACTGATCATCCTCAAAAGAGGCACGGATCACTAGGAAACAAGCCGAACATATAGCATCGTGAACTAAAACGGCTCAGACTTAGTGAAAATCACTAAGTCCCTGAAATCTGAAATCTCAAGTAGCCCTCTTCGCAAGCTTGCACAAGACAACACACACCTCCTAAAAATACATGGAAGGCACCTCTGGAAAGAAGGCAACATGCTTAACAATTCATCCCAAAGGGGCACAGACATATCATGCACGGATTAAATATGGCAAAAATGACAAAAGTGCATGTTGGACTAACGGATCTGCAAATTAACTCAACATGCCTCCTTCCAACAGCATTTTGGGCAACCAGGTGACCTCAAATGCAAATGATGCAATGGAATGAAATGATGTACTCGTCGAGACGAAGAATGTGACATAACATACGCCCAAATCGGAGCTACGGATGCTAAGTTATGGCAGGTCAAACATGAGCATATGGGGTAGAAATTCCTGGGACTTAGAAAAAAAAAGGCATCCTAGGGTTTACTGTAGCAGCGCGGATCTGGATCGGGGCGGCACTGTAGCTCGGCGCAGCCGAGCCCGGCGATGGCGGCGGTGGCGGATCCCGCCGGATCCAGCGACGGCGAGGCGGCCGGCGACGAGGGAAGCCGCGGGGGAGGACCGGCGAGCCCCGGCCGGACCGGGCGAGGCCGGCGACGAGGCGCGGCCGGGCGGCGAGGGGAGCCGCGCCCGCGGCGGCCGGAGTTGTGGACGGGGGAGGGCCGGCGAGGTGCGGCCCGCGGCGGTCGGCGGTGGCGCGCGGTGGCTTCGGCCACCGGAGCCCAAGGAGGCAGCGGCGGGTGGAGGCGCGGGGGCGCAGCCCGGGTAGGCGGCGGCGGGGGCCGGCCTCGGGCCTGGCGGGCCCACGCGGGCTGCGGCGGCGGGAGGCCACGTGGCGGCGTGGGAGTGGCGGCGGCGGAGACGTCCGGCGCGTCGGAGGGAAAATTAGGGTTTTCGGGGGGAGGAAGAGATCCGAAAACGGGGGGATGTATATATAGGCATAGAGGGAGCTAGGAGAGTCCAAATGAGGTGTGGTTTTCGCCCACACGATCGTGATCGAACGACCGAGACGATGGAGCTGAGTTTGGTGGGTTTTGGGCCAAAATTGAGGGGTGTTGGGCTGCACACACACGAGGCCTTTTCGGTCCCTCGGTTAACCGTTGGAGTATCAAATGAAGTCCAAATGACCCGAAACTTGACAGGCGGTCTACCGGTAGTAAACCAAGACCACATGGCAAGTCTCGGTCCAATCCGGAAATGTTTAATCCCCACACACAAAAGAAAGCTAGAAATGGCCACCGGAGGAGAACGAAGCGCCGGAATGCAAAACGGACAACGGGGAAAATGCTCGGATGCATGAGATGAACATGTATGCGAATGCAATGCACGGGATGACATGATATGAGATGCAAGAAAAACAAAACAACACACGGAGACAAAGACCCGAACCCGAGAATTAAATATAACTTAATGCCGGAAACGGCATGAGTCGGAGTACATTAGGGGAAGGTTACATGTGGGGCGTTACAACACTCCACCACTACGAAAAGATCTCGTCCCGAGATCTAGGACTGAAAGAACTCCGGGTACTCGGAACGGAGGTGATCCTCGCGTTCCCAGGTAGCTTCACGGTCGGAAAGGTGTGACCACTTGACTTTGAGAAACTTGATTGAATTGTTGCGAGTTTTGCGTTCAGTCTCTTCAAGGATTGCAACTGGGTGCTCACGGTAGGAGAGATCTTCTTGGAGCTCAATGTCCTCGAAGTTGACGGTGCGCTCAGGCGTCTTGAAGCACTTACGGAGTTGCGAGACGTGAAACACATCATGAACATTGGCAAAGGTTGCAGGAAGCTCGAGTTGATAGGCGAGGTCGCCTCTCTTGCTGACGATCTTGAAAGGCCCGACGTATCTGGGGGCAAGCTTCCCTTTGATACCGAAGCAACGAGTCCCTTTCATTGGAGAGACGCGGAGGTAGACATGGTCTCCGATCTCGAAAGCCAAATCACGGTGCTTGCTGTCGTAATAGCTCTTCTGACGAGACTGGGCTTCTTTGAGGTTATCACGAATGACCTTGCACATTTCTTCTGCTTCTGTGATCAGGTCATTACCCAGCAGCTGACGTTCACCGGTTTCAGACCAGTTGAGAGGTGTACGGGACTTCCTACCATACAGAATTTCAAACGGGGCCTTGCCGGAACTTGCTTGGAAACTGTTGTTGTACGAGAATTCAGCATAAGGAAGGCAATCCTCCCACTTCATGCCGAAGGAGATAACACAAGCTCTGAGCATATCTTCAAGAATCTGGTTGACACGCTCGACTTGACCGCTTGTTTGAGGATGGAAAGCAGTGCTGAAGCGAATGTTGGTGCCCATGGCCTTCTGAAAAGAATCCCAAAACTTGGAGGTAAAGATGCTGCCACGGTCTGAAGATATCACTTGAGGAATACCGTGCAGAGAGACAATGCGGGAGGTGTAGAGCTCCGCCAATTGAGCTGCAGTGATTGACTCTTTGATAGGCAAGAAATGAGCCACTTTGGTCAGCTTGTCGATGACAACGAATATAGCATCATTGCCACGCTTGGACTTAGGAAACCCAGTCACGAAGTCCATTTCAATGTGGTCAAACTTCCATTCTGGAATGGCGAGAGGTTGGAGGAGACCTGCTGGCCTTTGGTGTTCTGCTTTCACTCTTCTGCAGACATCACATTCATTGACGAATTGAGCGATCTCGCGCTTCATTCGAGTCCACCAATAAGTTTGCTTCAGGTCTTGATACATCTTCGTGCTCCCAGGGTGGATGGAGAGGAGAGAGTTGTGAGCCTCATTCATGATCACTTTACGAAGTTCACCTTTGGGCACAACAATTCGATCCTCGAAGAAGAGAGTGTCCTTGTCATCAAGTCGGTAGCACTTGTACTTGGGCTGACTCTTTGCAATACCAACCTTCACCTTTTTCACCATAGCATCAAGAAGCTGGGCTTGGCGAATCTGGTCTTCCAAGGTAGGAGAAACTTGAAGGTTGGCAAGGAAACCTTGAGGAACAACTTGCAGATTAAGTTTGCGGAAAGCTTCACACAGCTCGGGTTGATAAGGCTTGAGAATCAGACTGTTGCAATATGCCTTTCTGCTCAAAGCGTCAGCAATCACATTAGCCTTGCCCGGAGTATACTCGATACTCGGATTGTACTCTTGAATCATTTCGACCCATCGAGTCTGCCTGAGGTTGAGGTTAGGCTGAGTGAAGATGTACTTGAGACTCTTGTGATCAGTGAAAATGTCCACTTTCCTTCCCAAGAGAAGATGTCTCCGAGTCAACAATGCGTGCACAACTGCCGCCAACTCGAGATCATGAGTGGGGTAGTTCTTCTCATTTGGCTTCAACTGGCGAGAGGTATAAGCAACAACTTTCTTCTCTTGCATCAGTACTGCACCGAGACCTTGGAGAGAGGCATCACAAAAGACCTCGTACGGCTTGGTTTCATCAGGCGGAGTTAGAACTGGAGCAGTGATCAATTTTTCTTTCAAAGCGTTGAAAGCAACATCACACTCCGGAGACCAAACGTACTTGACGTGCTTCTGAAGAAGATTTGAGAGAGGCTTCGCGATCTTGGAGAAGTTTTCAACGAATCTTCGGCAATAACTTGCAAGACCGAGGAAGCTACGGAGTTGCTTCACATTCTGAGGAGGTTCCCAATTAACGATTGCAGACACCTTCTCAGGATCCACGGAAATGCCCTTGGCAGAGATAATATGACCAAGATAAAGAACCTCATCGAGCCAAAACTCACACTTGGAGAACTTGGCATAGAATTGATGTTCCCTTAGCTTGTCAAGAACCAAACGCAAGTGTTTGGCATGATCTTCCTTGTTCTTCGAGAAAACCAGGATATCATCGAGATAGACCAAAACAAAGTCGTTGGTGTAGGGGTTGAAGATGAAGTTCATCATGCGAGAGAACGTCGGAGGAGCATTAGCGAGGCCAAAAGACATAACTGTGTATTAATATGACCCATAGCTTGTTCTGAACGCCGTCTTCGGAATATCTTGTTCACCAATGCGAATTTGATGATAACCCATACGGAGATCAAGCTTGGAGAATACTTGGGCACCCTTGAGTTGTTCGAATAGCTCATTAATGTTGGGAAGTGGATACTTGTTCTTGATGGTCTTCTTGTTCAATGGACGGTAATCAACACAAAGTCGGTCCGTTCCATCCTTCTTCTTCACAAAAAGAACACCACAACCCCACGGAGAAGTACTAGGCCGAATGAGACCCATACTTTCTTGCTTATCGAGCTGTTTCTTCAACTCCTTCAACTCTTCGGGGCCGAGCTTGTAAGGCCGCTTGCACACCGGTTCCGTACCGGGCTCAAGTTCAATAACGAATTCCACGGGTCGGTTTGGAGGCATGCCTGGGAGTTCTTCAGGGAAGACATCTTGATACTCACAAACAACCGGAATCTGCGAAATAGCATCCAATTCACCCTTCTCATTGAGAGAGAATAACCGGATGGTATTATCTCGAGCAGCAAAGACAATCACTTCCTCAGACGAATGAGTCAGTTGAATCTGCTTGGCTGCGCAATCCAGCTGAGCTTTATGTTTAGAGAGCCAGTCCATTCCAAGAATGAGGTCGATATCGGAATTGCCAAGAACCATAGGAGAAGCCAAGAACTTGAATTCACCCAACATGATGGAAACATCTGGCACCTCCAGACTTGCACTCAATCGTTTGCCAGGAGAAACAATATCCATTTGTTTACCCAAATGCGAAGAAACGAACTTGTGCTTGGTAAAAAATGGCTTAGACATGAAACAATGCGATGCACCTGAATCAAAAAGAACTCTTGCAGGAATATCATTAACAGGAAGGTTACCCATGATCACATCTGACGAATCCTCTGCTTGAGCTGCATTCACCATATTGACCTTGGCGTGCTTGGGATTATGCTTGACCATAGCTGTACTTGCCGATCTGACAGGAGGAGGAGGAGGAAGACGCCTCTGGTTGAAAAACTTGTTAGCGTAGTGGCCCTTCTGTTGGCACTTGTTGCACGTGACCTCTGAGAGCGGACGGTGGTACGGAGCACTCGATCTTGGAGCTTGAGACGAAGTCTTGTTCTGAAAGCCTGGGTTGGGTGGGTGGGAAGAACCACTGCCACCTTTGCTCTTCTGCTGAAACGGCTGACGGAACGGAGGAGGAGGAAGCCAATACTTCTGCTGCTTGGTCACTTGAGTAGAGGACGAAGACGAAGTGTCTCTGACTTGCTTCCTGGAAGCATCACACCTGAGCTTAGCAGCCTCTTGCTTCAGTGCCATGTTGTAGAACTCATCGTATCTCAGCGGCTCGAAGAGGACAAGAGCGAGCTGAATCTCTTCACGAAGACCACCCCTGAACTGATAGATCATGCTCTTCTCATCAGGAACATCCTGCTTGGCAAAACGGGCGAGCTTCTGGAACAACTTGTTGTAGTCATAGACAGACAAAGAGCCTTGCTTCAGATTGCGGAATTCTTCACGTTTGCTTTCAGTCACACTTTGGGGAATGTGATGAGCGCGGAAATCACGACGGAAATCATCCCAAGTGATCAAACGTCCACCTCTGGAATCCCGGTACTGCTGAAACCACTCTGCGGCCTGATCCTTGAGCTGGAAAGACGCGAACTTGACGAAATCTTCAGGTCTGACGTTGCTACATTCAAAATGCTTGTCCAGATCGATTAACCAATCATCAGCATCGGTAGCCTCAACGCAGTTACTGAACGTCTTAGGACCATTTGCGAGGAACTGATGCAGAGTTGCAAACTGGTTCTGGTTGCTGCCTTGGTTCGCTTGACTGCTTTGATTCCGCTCTTGGATGATTTGCATGATCAGCTGAGTATTTGCATTAGTAGCGGCCATCACAGCCTGCCATGCTTCCGGAGGAGGCGGAGGTGGCGGAGGATCTGGGTTCGGAGTCGTGCGCGTTGGAGGAGCCATCCTGAAGAGGTTGACCACCATTAGCACACAAATAGACAATTATAGAAGGTGAATCCAACGGAATGAAAATTGCAACGTAAAGTCTTCACATCCGAACAAAATGAACGAATGCACTTCTCTTGAAGTGGTCACATATTCCTAAATTGCGAAGCCACGAAGAATCAGGTAGAATAGGTACATCAACGAGGGATGGAATCAACATATGACGTCGGAGAAGAACGAATACCACAACTCGAAATAAAACCAAGGGTTGGCTTGCGGAATAAGCCGGAACAAACACATGATAGAAATTTCGTCCGAAGCGTTCGTGGTAGGACCTACACGGGCTCGACCGTACAGCACCATCATGTACAAGGCAGTGCACATGACATACGAAGCGTCCCCGAGTCAGCATAGCCAAGGACTCTTTAAGACACAACGAGGCCACTGTAAAATCGACCGTGAATAGGCGAACCACTAGACGTCGAACCCCAATTTCATCTCACACATCTGTTGGAAAGATATCCTAAGGCTACTTGAATTCCCACCTATGAAATTCCCGAAACTTTCCGGTTATGCAATCAGGTGTTGAGGATACAGGGGAAGCATAATATCTCACCCAAGCTAGCAAATCCTACATCCAGCTGCATCCATCCTTCAACACATAACCAAGAAACCTTCGGAAACCATCTATCTCAACCTTCGAAAAGCATCCGTTATACAAGTTATGGCGATACTCCCGAACTCCCGCCCAGTACTGGGTGGCGTCGAGGTTATCTCACCAACGAACTGCATAAAGGAGATTTTTGATGTCGCGCACATATCTCAAGTATGCCAGAATTGCAACGATAGAATTATGATGACAACACCTCAGAGCTCAACTCCCCAGGACACTTCCACTAAACCCCCGACAGGAGGCACCAAGACAGTATTCTCATCATAAGCCACCGGAACAAAACTAAGATACTCACGTGATCCTAAAATTTTTTTTTAGTGAAATCTGAGAAGAGAAGAGACAAAACTCTACGTCAGGATGCCTTACCAGAGCGATGAGGAGACTGGGAAGTAAAAAGAATTCCTAAGCTCTCCGATATATAATTCCTAAGGACTCAAAACATTTTTCTAGACACAACTCGGCTGCTAGAAACGATCAAGCAATGGGGCTCCTAAGGTCGGGGAAGGCTCTGATTACCAACTTGTAACACCCTCGATGCGACTATATCTCCCACGTGTCGAGGCACGACTTAGAGGCATAATCGCATTGAAGGCATAAGTCGCAAGTGAGGCAATCTTCACACAACCCATGTACATATAAATATAAAGGGGAAAAATAATAATAGTTGGCTTACACTCGCCACGTCACATCAATGTACATAAATAGCATCCATCATACAAACACTCATGGCCCGACTACGGCGCCAAAATAGAAAAGACCCCCCAACATGCGACTAAACCCTGAAACGAACCCCGAGCAGGCACCACTACTGATCATCAGGAAAAGAAACATAGTATCGCTGAGAGTCCTCGTCGTACTCCCACTTCAGCTCGAACGCACCATCCGGAGGAGTATCATCGGTCCCTGCATCTGGTATAATAGTAATCTGTGAGCCACAAGGACTCAGCAATCTCGCACCCTCGCGATCAAGACTATTTAAGCTTAATAGGAAAGGAAGGGGTTATGTGAGTGGAGCTGCAGCAAGCGACTAGCATATATGGTGGCTAACTTATTCGCAAAAGAGAGCGAGAAGAGAAGGCAAAGCACGAGCGGTAACTAAGTACAACAGACTACGCAAGCATAACTCCAACGCCGTGTCCACTTCCCGGACCCGCCGAGAAGAGGCCATCACGGCAACACACGCAATTGATTCATTTTAATTAATTAAGTTCAAGTTATCTACAACCGGACATTAACAAATTCCCATCTGCCCATAACCGCGGGCACGGCTTTCGAAAGATCAATCCCTGCAGGGGGGTCCCAACTTAGCCCATAACAAGCTCTCACGGTCAACGAAGGAATAGACCTCCACCCAGGACTCACCGATCAGACTCGGTATCCCGGTACAACAAGATGATTCGACAGGTCAAAACTAGTCCAGCAACACCGCCCGAATGTGCCGACAAATCCCGATAGGAGCTGCACATATCTCTTTCTCAGGGCACGCTCGGATAGGTCAAGCTACGAGTAAAACCAACCCTCGGGTTTCCCCGAGGTGGCCCCGCAGGCTGCCTGGTTCGGACCAACACTCAGAGGAGCACTGGCCCGAGGGGGGGGCTAAAATAAAGATGACTCTCAGGCTCCGGAAACCCAAGGGAAAGAAAAGGGTAGGTGGCAAATGGTAAAACCAATGTTGGGCATTGCTGGAAAAGCTTTAATCAAGGCGATCTATCAAGGGGTTCCCATTATAGCCCAACCGCGTAAGGGACGCAACAAACCGGGAACATAACACCGATATGACGGAAACTAGGACGGCAAGGGTGGAACAAATCACTAGGCGAGAGGCCGAGCCTTCCACCCTTTACCAAGTATATAGATGAATAAAGATAACATAGCAATATAATGATATCCCAACAAGTAAATAAATGTTCCAACAAGGAACGGCTCCAATCTTCACCTGCAACTAACAACGCTATAAGAAGGGCTGAGCAAAGCGGTAACATAGCCAATCAATGGTTTGCTAGGACAAAGGTGGGTTAGAGGCTCAAACATGGCAATTGGGAGGCTGACAAGCAAGTGGTAGGCATCGTAGCATTGGCAAAGCAAAAGAGCGAGCAAACTAGCATAGCAAAGATAGTAGTGATTTCAAGGGTGTGATCATCTTGCCTGCACAGTTGTCGGAATTGACTGGATCCTCAAAAGCAAACTCAACGGGCTCCTCGTTAGCGAACTCGTCTCCCGGCTCTACCCAACAACACAAACAAGCAACAAGGATACAATCAACCACGTGCAAGGGCAACCAATAGGATGCAAAGATGATATGCTATGCGGGATGCGATGCGGGATGCAAGAATGCAACATGTAACAGGAAATGCATGAACCTGGCCTCAACTTGGAAATCCAAGTGTGCCACTGGATAGAGGGGAAGAAATCCCCTGAAAACGATATAAAGATCATGGCAATCGGAGCTACGGTTAAGAAATGGCAAGCGTTTTACTAAACGAACCGATCTGCGATTTACAGCAACATGCCTCCTAAATGCAACAAAATGAACATGCTACAGCCACCCAACATGAAAACAAATTACATGGAAGGGATGTACTCATCACGCTTATCAAATCATCATGACTGAGGCATAGGCAAATTCATCCAGTAAGGGCTTCAAACAAGCATGGCAAAACTGAATAAGCAAAACAGATTTCAGACTTAGCGAAATTAACGCTAGTCTGAAATTTCAGACCACGATGCCCTCTTCGGAGCAGCAAAACAACATGAAGGAAAACCTGAACATGGCAAGTAAGAGCATGGCATGGAGCTACTCAACAAGCTTAACAAAACACCCAAAATGACCTAGGGCCAAAAGGGTTCACAAAATACTCTACCGAGCACACGAACATCGATGAAACACAATCAGTTTTCAGACTTAGTGAAAACTGGGACATGCTGAAATAATAACTCACGGAGGCATATAAACGAGCTCGATGCTCTCACTACGGTGCAAGTCATGGCAAGGCAAGCATATATCCATTAAGAAGGCACAAAATGCTTGCTAGACATGGAAAGAACAATGGCATAGCATGCATGGATCACTAGCAATCACTCCGGCAAAATCGCAAAAGAGTTAACGATCTGCCCAAAACAGCAACTATCCAAAAGTTGAGCTCGATTGAGTCAACCTAGGGTGCTCCAACATAACAAGTAAAGACATGGATGGATTAAGCACAACAAGCATAACAAATCCCTCTTACTGATCATCCTCAACAGAGGCACGGATCACTAGGAAACAAGCCGAACATATAGCATCGTGAACTAAAACGGCTCAGACTTGGTGAAAATCACTAAGTCCCTGAAATCTGAAATCTCAGGTAGCCCTCTTCGCAAGCTTGCACAAGACAACACACACCTCCTAAAAATACATGGAAGGCACCTCTGGAAAGAAGGCAACATGCTTAACAATTCATCCCAAAGGGGCACAGACATATCATGCACGGATTAAATATGGTAAAAATGACAAAAGTGCATGTTGGACTAACGGATCTGCAAATTAACTCAACATGCCTCCTTCCAACAGCATTTTGGGCAACCAGGTGACCTCAAATGCAAATGATGCAATGGAATGAAATGATGTACTCGTCGAGACGAAGAATGTGACATAACATACGCCCAAATCGGAGCTACGGATGCAAAGTTATGGCAGGTCAAACATGAGCATATGGGGTAGAAATTCCTGGGACTTAGAAAAAAAAAGGCATCCTAGGGTTTACTGTAGCAGCGCGGATCTGGATCGGGGCGGCACTGTAGCTCGGCGCAGCCGAGCCCGGCGATGGCGGCGGTGGCGGATCCCGCCGGATCCGGCGACGGCGAGGCGGCCGGCGACGAGGGAAGCCACGGGGGAGGGCCGGCGAGCCCCGGCCGGACCGGGCGAGGCCGGCGACGAGGCGCGGCCGGGCGGCGAGGGGAGCCGCGCCCACGGCGGCCGGAGTTGTGGACGGGGGAGGGCCGGCGAGGTGCGGCCCGCGGCGGCCGGCGGCGGCGCGCGGTGGCTTCGGCCACCGGAGCCCAAGGAGGCAGCGGCGGGTGGAGGCGCGGGGGCGCAACCCGGGTAGGCGGCGGCGGGGGCCGGCCTCGGGCCTGGCGGGCCCGCGCGGGCTGCGGCGGCGGGAGGCCACGTGGCGGCGTGGGAGTGGCGGCGGCGGAGACGTCCGGCGCGTCGGAGGGAAAATTAGGGTTTTCGGGGGGAGGAAGAGATCCGAAAACGGGGGGATGTATATATAGGCATAGAGGGAGCTAGGAGAGTCCAAATGAGGTGTGGTTTTCGCCCACACGATCGTGATCGAACGACCGAGATGATGGAGCTGAGTTTGGTGGGTTTTGGGACAAAATGGAGGGGTGTTGGGCTGCACACACACGAGGCCTTTTCGGTCCCTCGGTTAACCGTTGGAGTATCAAACGAAGTCCAAATGACCCGAAACTTGACAGGCGGTCTACCGGTAGTAAACCAAGGCCGCATGGCAAGTCTCGGCCCAATCTGGAAATGTTTAATCCCCACACACAAAAGAAAGCTAGAAATGGCCACCGGAGGAGAACGAAGCGCCGGAATGCAAAACGGACAACGGGGAAAATGCTCGGATGCATGAGATGAACATGTATGCGAATGCAATGCATGTGATGACATGATATGAGATGCACGAAAAACAAAACAACACACGGAGACAAAGACCCGAACCCGAGAATTAAATATAACTTAATGCCGGAAATGGCATGAGTCGGAGTACATTAGGGGAAGGTTACATGTGGGGCGTTACATCAGTGGTACCATGGGTAACGACTGCTAAGATAGTTGATCGCAATATGCCAAATTCAGCTACAAGGTTCCAGGTTCGACCGAATCGCGGATGCAAATGCACATCCAGGATCGGCCATCTTATTTTGATTGCGGGATGACTGGTCCCTGCAAAATAATGGAGTACCGTTAGGGATGCAAATGATGGTTTGTGTTTTCCGTTTGTAATCTCCCATACCATAGGATGGCAACCAGATGAAACAAGTCCCCTGGCTTGTCACTGCGCAGATGCGGCCTAGATGGCGCACAGGGTCTTCGAACGTGTAGGGGTACAAATCTGCCGCCGCCAACATGCTCCAGCCTCTGCCGTTACTGCCTCTTGCATTGATGGCAATCCTTATGTTGAACACCGCGATGAGATAGTAATCATCGTAGCTGCGTCACTTTGTCGGCGGGTCCGCAATTGCTATCTTCTTCAATCTCATGTAGGCATCATCATACGTATTCACGCTCAGCCAGTCCAGAAGGCCGATCTCAATGGTGGAGAATGGGTCTACCGGAACGGCCGCACTGCTGTGGATGTTGTGCAAAATGATGGTGGTATCCGTCCGGAGGTATGCAAGCCAATCTTCGTTGGCACCGACCCAAACCTATATATAAGACCGTGGGCAGCGGAGAAATTATGGGATGGAAATGGAATAACTCAGTACTACATGATCAAACTCCATTGCCGACCTGCTCATCGGACACAATCCGACTACCTCTCAACATCGGCAACTCTAGCAGAGTCAACGTGCAACCATGGCCAGGGAGCGGTGGACTGTTCGAAGGATTGTCCCATAGAAGAACGTTCTCCTCGAGGACGCATGGAAGACCAACAAGCATGGCCTTTTCCCAAGCCTTTTTAAGCACCATCTTGGAAATGTTGGTGCAGGAAGCACCGAGTCTTGCGGCGGTGAGGACGTTGGAGCGGCGTGCGATTTCTCCCAGAGGATCGTCGTCCAAGGTCTCCCAGCCCCGATGAGGAGGAGAACCGCCTGGCGAATCCATGGGAGCAGTGATGAACTGCCTTCTCTTCGGGGGGAGGGGAACTGGCGAGGAGGAGATAAGAGCGTAGTAACCATAGGGCCTCGTCCCTTCCAACTGTAGTTCGTTCCTTAGCGAAGGGGTGAGGCTATTATTTACTACTAGTAATAGAATTATGGGACGTTATGGGATTGCATTATACTGTAAATAATAGCACTAGTAAGAAATTTTTGGCACTAGCTAGTAGTTTTTGGCGTGGATTAAGAAATTTTGGGTATGTTTTTGCTATTTTTTGTACACGCTAACTAGTGTCAAAAAACGTCTTACTTTATGTGACGGAGGAGTACGTACTCGTACTATAGCAGTACTAGTACTACTTTATCAACTAGTAGTGCGATGTAGTGTACTTCTAGTATAGTGCACTAATTTTGAACTCTTGAATCTCAGGGCCAATGAGCTATAGTTGGAAGTGGAGGGTACTACTGTTCTCTAGAACCATCGTTGTACTATCAATGCAGGGAAAGTACACCTGCATAGTGGCCTAGTGGGTACTCTCGGTGCTCTATTCAGCTGGTCCTCTCGCGTAGCTAGCCTACTCAGCCGCTCCTCTCACGCACATACTAGCAGCTTGTTTATCAGCGACGGTTACTGCGGGGGCAGAACATTTGAGTTATTTGATACAGCGAGACTAGGCTTTTCGTTTCGATTTGTGGAGGTGTAATGGATCTTGTCGAACTTTGTTAGTAGTTCCTTCTTTATGAATGAGATGAAGCAAAGCTTTTGCCTCCGTTAAAAAACACGTCAAGAGGAATTTCTCTTATAGTAGAGCCGATAATGGAGTGAAGTCCATGCGTGCAACGCCATAAGCTACAGAGTAGTAGTAGAGCACTTTATGTACAGAGCCATATTGCATAGTTCCCAATGCCCCGCCAGGCTTTTTCGACTCCTCGGGCTTAATTGGCAGGCGCTAGTTCAAATATGCTACTAGCCGATGATGAAGCTGCAGGCGAGGTGCGGCTAGGGTGAGCACGAGAGCCATGAGATGCTGGGAAGGAAAAGCCGTTCACGTGGGTAGGCTATCCAGTGCACCCAGATTGTGGTGCCGCACGTCCATTTGACTTCAAAACTCAAACTACACGTATAAAATATTGGCTCACAGCGAAGTTACTATTTTAAAAAAAGGCCGCCATGCGTTCGGCCGGGATCGAACCCACAAAACGAGGTATACACTCCTGTGACCACTAGAAGTACTCGTTGGAGTACAACGCAACCTAGAATCACCTTTTGTCGCTAGTAGTACATTATTCCTTACAAGAAAACCCTAATAATGCAGGAACCCACTAATAATGCCGAGAAACTACTACCACTTGCATACGTGGCAGACTTAAGATAAGACTACCTTATCAACTATTGTACATGTTCTTACCAACCAGCCCTACCAAGAAACGACTACTCTACAAAGTGCCGTTATAGGCATGTCTCAACCCATGGCCCTATTTGGATACATTTGTTGTCAATCTAACCCTGCCATCCAAACACCACTTTGGTTAGAGTTAGTTCAGGGTTAGAATCTAACTCTAACCTCTGACTTAGAGTATCCAAACAGGGCCCATGTCGCCCATTAAGTCAGCGCCTTCTATTCGACTGGGCGTTATGACTTGTGGGACCTACATGTCAGTCTGCACAAAAATCCCCGAGTGACCTCCTACCTCTGGCCTGTCCACCTAGTCATCCTCGGCCATGGGACACAGCTACCGCCGCTAGCAGAAGGCGAGGTCAAAACCTCCGGCGGTGCGGAGCCCATCTTGCGGCAACCCGGATGCCAGCTCCGTCGAGTGCTCGCGGCCGCTAGCTAGCCAAGATAGCTCCATCCAGCTGCTTGTCTGTAAGGTTTGCTAGCTAGATTGGCACGATGGCGCAGCGGCTTGCTCGCACACGCCGCGCTAAAGCCAGCCATCTGGCTCGAGTGAAGGCCAGCGTGGCGGCTTACTCGCTCGTGAGTCATGCTCGGGCCAGCCTGCCAACCCATGCAGAGGCCAGCGCGGCGTCCGGCCCGTCCGGCGAAGCGGCGGCCAACTCGCTCATCACTAGCGCCACCGACGAACATGCATCAGTACTACTCGAAGTAATGTTCAGGAAAAATAATGATTTGAGGGGGAATAACAGGATAGAAGATCAGATGTGGGTCCCTCGTGTCAACGGTCAAACAAAATGTGTTGGTTTAAGCTACCTTGCCAGCACGGACGTGTGGGCCAACCCTGTCATAAATGGGTTTAAACTAACCTAATCGGTACCCCCTCTGTTCCATAATATAAGGTGTTTTGCAAGCTAAACTAGCTTGCAAAAACGTCTTACATTGTGGGACGGAAGGAGTACTAGGTAGTAGTTTTTGGCGTGGATTAAGAAATTTTGGGTATGTTTTTGCTATTTTTTGTACAATAGATTCTTCCTAGGGCTGGTTGAAAGTGGTAGTTTTTTGTTAAATACTCTACATATTGTAAGTAGGAGTGAAAGCTAAGCTTTGGAACCCAATAAGCAAGGCTAGTTACATAGTGTATATGTGTACATGATTGAAAGTAAATATCAACCATGAGTGACTAATATCTTGATGGAAAACTCGAAACTATGGAATACTAGGAAAAATTGCATGGTTGGAATTACTAGCAATGTTCATGTGTGTTGCAATGAATCATAATTAGAATAATACTTATTCACAAACTTGATACAAAACACTCTAATTTTTATGTACATATATCACTAGAGATATATTATGTTTCAATTAGAATATATTCCTTGGGCTGTTTTGGTGAGGTCAGGGAGGGATGTGGTTGGTTTTATGATACTAATTATGGGTTTTTCTGCAAATTGGTAGACAAGTGGGATGTTGGTGAGAAAAGGCAACAACTTACCTCATAGTCGTTAGATGTAGATCTAATGGTCACAAATGACGGATGGCAGACACACCATCATCACCAACTTAGTCTTCTGTAGGAGTACTAGCAATATTCGTGCATTGCATGGAACATGAAGGTGCATTTTTTTATAAAACACTTATTGTGATTGACCCATGCAGGAGTAATCCCATGTGTAAAAACTAATGATATCTCGAGAAATAGGAGATAAGGTGAAGAGGAGTGGGGCGGTGGTGGTGATTGGTGGTCGGACTGAGCGGAGGCATGGGGATTGACGACGCCGGCAGCGGCCACGAGGCCAGTTTATTCCAGAGGCTTCCTTTCTTAATTGCTCAACAATGAGGTTGTTGGAGATAAGGATGAACGAGGGAAGGCCTTGTCTGCAAATATGGAGAGGGGTGTGGGTATCTATTAGTTTAATTTCCATCCGTCGGAAATAGATCACATGGTCTATATTGCAAGATGGCATGCGTACCATCATCACCAACTCAGTTTTTTATAAGAGAAGAAATATAAGTATGGAGATACAAACGTATTATTGATACTTGTTTCCGTAAACTAGCATCTACGTTCTATTCAACCCCTCAGCATATGAGGCCTTAGCAAAATGACTTCTCGACTGTGTACAACAAAGTTTTTCCCGTCACCGATAAGGAGGGGGTGACGGCGGCGTGCTTTTTGGCTTGCTCTAGTCCTAGTAGTCATACTAGGTGGTCTAAGCATGTGTCGATTTATTCCTTTTGACGTCTTGTGTTCACCGTACTGCCACGACTGTTGATGAATAGATGGTAAGTTATTCACGGGGAAACCCTTGTTGAGCATGTTTGCGAGAGAGAGAGGCAGTGTGCGTGTGTGATATGTCTAGAGACTGAGCCAATTATAACAGATTCTTTGTGTCTATGTGTGTGGAGGATAGAGAGAGACATGTACATGGAGCTTTGTGTTGTGTAATGTGGAGACACATATACATAATTAGAGAGTGAGTGTGTGAGATACACATGCGGACATGGGGAGAGATGAGGATCCAGATTAATGGGTGTTTGTGTGTGTCTGTGTGTGTTTGTGCACACGTTTGTGTGTGAGAGGGAGTGTGTGTATGTGGAGTAGAGAGACCACTAATGAAGTGAACCTAGTATAAGGGAAGGGGAATGGTGTGACATGTGTAGTAGTGGGATAGCATGGGTGCAGGTGGGGGAGCAGACTATTTGGAAGAGACATCGAGTGTGTGTGGGAGAGGGGTGTGAGAGCGAGCGAGAGAGAGAGAGAGAGGAAGAGAGGGGGCGTTTGTGTCCATAAATGGCGTATAGATAGGGAGACAATGTTGATGTTGTTTGAAATTGGCCTATGTACAGAGACGCAAGGGAAGCAAGTCATCGTGTGTGTGATAGGGACTTCATGAGAGATCTAGAATAGATGGTGTAGAGAACAATGTGCGAGATCGAGAACGATGATACATTAGGGAGCTATGGAAAGAGTCACGACATATATGTATACAGGGAGGAGCTGGGGCGGGTCCGCATGTGGGAGAGATAGAAAGAGGAGAGTGGTGCACAAGGAGACAAAGTGTGCTTGTTTTGCAGTGGGGGTGGTGTGTGAGGTGAGTGTGCGAGAACCACATAACTAGGGAGATAGACATTTTGGGGTGACATTTTATGTGTATGGGAAAGATACACTCTACATAGTGATGTGCTTGGGAAAGAGAGATGCCGAGAGACCTAGCTAGAGAGTGGGGGAAGAGATGTGTGCATGCCCAAGAGACAAAGTGATAGAGACCTATACTGGGGTCCAGACTTTAGAAGAGAGAGGGGTGTTAATGTGCTCGTGTGTTGGTGTTTGGGGGGGAGAACGATTTCTCTGTGTGTGGGGGCGAGGAGGGGGGTGGCTTCAGATAAAGAGTGAGGTGTCTATATTTGAGGGACTTTAGCGTAATTGAGACATACATGGTCAATAGTGTGTGCACTCATGGTTGATCAATTTGTTTCATAGTTTGGACTATGAGATAATGATACTTTTGAACATGCGTGATATACCTTGATGTACCATAATTACAAACCTAAGATTGGAATTTTGAAATTCGACTCCATCATTAGCTTTTGTAATTCATTTAAACGGAGGTACATTTTTTAAGCCGGGATTTCTTGATTTCAAATTCACATATCAAACCTAGAGATATACACATATGAGCATGTTCAAACTTTATAATCATCCACTTTATTCATACACATACACATTTTTTCTTTTGTCATCGTATTTAGGATAAACACATTTGGAATTTCATTTGAATTGGACCGTATGATGGTATTTGCTTGTAGTAGCTCAATGATCCATATTTGAATTGAATGGACAATCTAAGTTTCGAGTTGCAGACATTATTTTCAAAAATTGCACTTTTTGTGTGGAAAACAAACAAATTCTCGGCCATGATATCATAGTCGGCCGTACAAGAGCAGAATATAATTTCAGGCGCCAAAAGCTTTCAAACTTCCCGCTCACATCAAAATATCTCGCGCCCGAAAGTTTAGCCCTGTGATATTCCTGCTTTACCCCAGCCACATGAACGGAAAAGGGCTGCTTTGGTAACTCCATTGTTTTCCCCTCTTTGCCCCCAACATTCTTCCCCAGAGCCCCTCCCCTTCCCCTCCCCGACCCCCCAAGCACGGCAAGCCGCCGAATCTACTCCTCCGCCGCAGTGGTGGACCTCACACCCCAACGGATCTACCTTCTGCACCTTGGAACCCCCAACTGCCAACTCACCACTTCACCGGAGCCTCTTCAGCGACTGGCTTGTCCACCGCTCCAGATCTCCTTGACCGCCATCATGGTCCACCACACCGGATCTGCTTAACCGGCGCCCTCGTCCACCATAGTGTAGGCCCTTCACTAACACCCTCGTCCATCCCTTCGTTGGCCCTTCATACAAGCCCTCGTTTGCTGCAACAGATCTGCCTCACCGAAAGCACTATACAACACGCCCGCCGAAGCCTTCGTCCACTGCACCGGACCTGCTCCACGGATGCTATATTCAACTCCACCGGCCCTACTTTACCGACGCCGTAGCCTCATCAGGTTATATCGATTTGTACTCCTTCGATTTTTCTCTTTATCGTGCAACTGATCACTTACCACGGATGAGCTTTCTTGTATGTTGACAAGCACCGCAACCGTAGCACCAGAGCCGCTTCAGCGACGGCGACAGCCCGCCCAAACTCAACCGCAACACGAGCACCATCGACGACCCTTAGCTCTCAAGTATGCCAACAATACCCATACGCTGCCGAGAATCAAGTACTATTATCCAACGGCCAGCACCTACGTTCACTTTCTTAGCATAAGCACCGCACCTTTGAATTTCTTCAGGGCATCATTCAGTTTTTCATGAGACGCGTTATTCTGCTTGCACCTGTAGGGCCATACTTTTGGCAGTGAACATGTTACATGTGCTAAATTACATACCAGAGCACATACAGTTAATATGCTTTAATTTTGTCCTAAGTATTACTATACTTTCGAGATATCACTACCTACTATTTTCCTTCTTGCATGCTATATTTATGATAATGGTGTTCTTCTGATGTCACCTGTTGGTTCCATCAGACTAATTCATGTTCCCTATGCTTAATTACACATCAGCAAACTAGCATGTGGTTCCGTTGGATTTTTTCTGTTTTACCCTACATTTTCTAATGCTAGCTATTACATCACTGCTCCGAGCCTCAGTTCATTACTTTTTGTGTGTTCTTGATCTTCCCAAGTTGCATGACTAATTTGATGCTTCTATTAATTATGGAGCTGCCAACCCCATCAAGCAAAATATTTGTTCTTTTGGGGCTGGCACCTCGAACAAGCATAAAAATAGAGGGAAGCAGATATATTGTCATGTATGCACACACCCTTCTTTCATTAGTTTAGATGAACCACTGATGATCAATTTGAACAAGTGCATGTGATTAAAATTAATTTTACCTAAATAGAGGGTGTAGAATAAACTACAACAAGTAGATTTGCAACCACGGGATGCTGACGATATCTTCAAAGAACATTGCAACAGCAGCGAGGCTTCATAGCAACATATGGTAAGCCAGTGTGTTTTAGTACATGTGAAATGTAATGCGTGTGGGCTGCTTTCTTGGCTTGTGCCCTCAACCTGTAATCCTACAGAACAACAAATAGTTCAGTTGTCTGCTTTGTTGTACTGCTTGATTTGAATGCTTGGTTGTTACTTGTTATGCTATACCTGAGTTGGCCAATATGTCAGCAGTGCATGCTCTACTATCGTAAAGAAATGCATGCCTAGTTCATTTGAGTCCTTAACTTTTCCTCTGAACTTCATCACAAGACTGTCTTCGTAGTTTATATCAGGCCACACTATTAAGTGCTTTCTTAGATTATTTCAACTGCTTAGATGCCTTGGCAACTTAAATATAGTGGTGGTACACTCCCTTTCAACTAGGGATGTCAACTGGGTCCCGTTTAATCCCGATTAAAGTCCACTAGTGGTTTGATAGTTCAAAAGAGTTTTTGTTTTTTTAGGAAAATGAACCAGGGAGCTAGCAAAAACTAACTAGATGGGACTGGCGGATGTCGTTTATTTGCCACTTACATCCCTAGTTTCATCTTACCATTTTAATTTCTTTTCGGCTAATGCTGCTTCAAACCATTTAAATATAGCTTGCCATGATCGGCAATAATTCGTATGTCGTGTACCATGTAAGTTTACTACCTAGATCATGCGATAACTATCTCTTACTTATGTCCAGCGGAAACCTTTTAGGATGTCGTTCACACTAGCACACAATGTACATACCCAGAATCTATTTGTGGAAGCATTGCGCCATCCATGTTACCAGATGGTAGCAGTTCAGAGGCAACACCGCGGGAGAGCAGTCTGAGCACAGATATTACAGTTTTTGAGGCTCTACTAGAGGCAGAAAGAGATGGTGTGGCTGCCATGAATGAGGTAATCTCGATCTTGAAGCTGGAAATTATGCAATTAGCTGCACGCATTATGCAAGCAACCCAAGAATTGGAGGAAGTAAGAATGTTGCATTTGAAGACGGAGGAGGCCCTCCTGCTTCTGCTATCTGAAGCCCAGGGTAATCCTAGTTCTTCTTTAGATAGCAGTTTAAATTGTCATTAGATTATTGTAGTTGCATGTTGTGTCATGTCTCTGAATGGATTATGTTGTAAGACCCCCTATGTTGTCCATGTGTTGTAATGATCCGAATTTTTTAGGCGAGGTAATCCTCAGTACTTGTATGATTGACATAAGGTGAACTATTTTTTGTGTGAGCATATTGTATTGGATGAAATAACTGTTTGACTCAAAGTGTATCCAACCTACTGAATTCGAAGATCACAACATTTCTAAACCATAATCATATATAAAGGTGGAATAAATCTTTGTTGCGGTTCTAGAGAAATAAATAACAAAACGTAGAATTATCTCTGGATATTTGTAATCGAATATAAATTGGATTTGGATTTAGTTGCCAGGGCCCAGGGAAAACATGAATGCTAATTCTCCCAAGTTTTGAATGAAGCGGCTAAACACCCACTATCATTTGTGGGCTGCCCGAAGCATGTGTTTGCGAGATGGAAATTACTGTCTACCCCTGACACTTGACATCCTTATCGACCGGACTTACACTGTTGTCGATAGGGGTAGACTAGTAACTTCAATCAAACGTGACAGGACGGCCTCTGAGCCCATTCAGACACGGTGGGCGCCAAACATGGGTGGCAAAACACATTTGATTCAAGCTCGTCCGAAAGACATGTGTCTCTCCCTCCATTTCCCCTTTCATCCACGGTGGGTGGCAAGACAAACTCTCCTCGTCCAAAATTGATGTAGGCTAATATTTTAAATAGGGGTAGATGTGTAACTTCCCTCAGACATGGCACAACCGCCCTACCTGTCAGCCCCATTCATACACCGTGGGCGCCAACCATGGGCGGCAAAACACCCTCTCCTATCCCGAAATCGTTACCGACAAATATTTGGGAGATGCGAGATTACCGTCCTATCCCCAACCGACGTGATGTACGAAATTTTAAACGGGGGATAAGTTCGTAACTTTCCCACATTTCAGACAAGCGCGTCCCAAAGTTTGAGATCCCCCCTCCATTTCCCCATTCATACACCATCGGCGCCACGACAACCACCCCACTGTGGCCAGCCTCCTCCATCCACCACCCCATCCTCCACCTTGCCGGAGCAGCTACCCCTACCCCGTCGTCCACTGCAAGAGATGGACGTCTCTCATGCACGACGCTAGACCAGGATCCTTTCATCGTGTCATCTCGCTTCATCGGTGCCGTCCTCCACCTTGCATTGTCGTTGCCGCTCCTAAGACCGCCCCGTCCATGGCAACATGATTTATCCCCCGACCCGGCCGTCTGCCATCTAAAGTCTTCTTCCCCGCCGCTGATAGCCATCGCACCCACATCACCCTCAATGTATCTGCAAGGGCCTACACGGCGTCGCAAGACAGGTGGTACTCTTCCATATGTGCTTAGGTTATTGATCTCACCCGGAAAATAGATCTTAAATTGTTTACTGTACTTTTCTTGTCCATACCAAATCGTAGTGGCTAGTTGAATGCAAACATTGGTTGCGAAGTAGCTTTGTCTGGTTTGCACCTTCAGATCTGCCATGTCAAGATCACTATACTCGTAAAGCTTATGGTTTCCCCCCTTTATATTATATCAGCGTTCTGGGAACGGGGGTCCCCACACTTTCCTGCCTGCGGCCCATGGTGTGGCCAAGCAGCAGGCCGTACAACCCATCTTCACCAACAAGGCACCCAAGACCCTCGCGAGGGGCCAAGCCTCAAGAGGCGAACGACGAAAGACCTCCTCCCGAGCGGCCTAGTCAGGCAGGCTCGCGTGGGGAGGAGATATCAAGGCGAGGTAAACCTCACGAGGCTCTCGTGACGTGAGCCATGACGAATGGTGCCAGGCGGGCGCCAGCGCGTACAGCATCCTTGTTTCCTCTTTGGTACAAAGGAGGCAAGTGCAGCCACGGAGTACCAAGGCCTCAGGCAAAGGTTCCCATTTCGGTGCAATAAGACCAAGACCAGAAGGACGGCAAGACGGAGGTCATCATGGAGCCCAAGACGGCGTTGCCCCAGAGCCTTTCACAGGCTCAGACTACCTTTTGTCGGGATAGCTTGTACTAGTTGTCCCCCTTCAAATTAGCCCGCCATTCTTGGCTCCCTTCCCGCTCTTTGGGAAGGGGACCAGGGCCTCTATAAATAGGACTAGCCACCACCATAGTAGGGGCATCTCATCTTAGCTTGAGGCTGTTCTTCCCTTGTACTGTTCATTAGCAGCCCAAGAGGCAATCCACCACCACCACACTAGAGTAGGGTATTACACCACAATGGTGGCCCGAACTAGTATAAACCCCGTTTCTTTCTGTGTTGTGAGTTCGCCGAGTTCGTCCGCAAGATCGTAGAGAGCTAGAGCGTAGATCGGTAGGAGGGAAAGACTCCGCGCGCACCCCAGTGTTCGAACCTTAAGGGTTTGTCGGAACCCCGCATCTGACATTTGGCGCGCCAGGTAGGGGTGCGCCGGAGCTCCTCTCCACCAACCTGCACCCCGCGTCGCCGCACTTCGCTCCCATGGCAGGTGCTCCACCACCCACCTCTACGACCGACACCAGCAACAGGGAGTCTGGGTACCGAGCCCTGGTCCCCGCCCTGCGGCGAGTGCAATGGCCAACCAAGTTCAAGCCGGAGATGCCGCCGCGTTACGACGGCGTGGCAGACCCGGCGCCGTTCCTGCTGGCGTACGAGGAGGCCGTCCTTGAGGCCGGGGGCGACGACAAGATCATGGCCAACTGGTTCCCCATGGCCCTCGTTGATGAGCCGCGCGCCTAGCTGCTCAACCTCCCAGGATCCACGATGGCATCCTGGGGGGAACTCCACGACCTCTTCACCGCGCGCTATGCGGTGTCGGCACACCACGCAGTCGTGGCACTGCTGGGTGGCTCTCAAGCACCACCTTCAGATCGCCACGTCAAACCTTTCTTCCGTCAGATTGGGGAAGCCACCAGACGCACGTGGGCTCTACCGGGTTGGGCCGTGCTGGAGGCCGACCTCACCTTCGGCTCGGAAGACCACCCCGACTCCACCGCCGGCTCCAGGTTGCTCCCGATGCTCTGCACGCCCACCATCTGCAACGTCGCCATTACCAAGACCCTCATCGACGGCGGCGCCGGCCTCAACTTGCTCTCTGTAGAAGCCTTCAGTCTTCTTCATGTGCCACTCGAGCGGCTCAGCCTCAGCAAGCCCTTCGTGGGCGTGGGTGGTGGAGCTGCCAACTCTCTGGGGCAGATCCGCCTCCCTGTCACCTTTGGCACGCGAGACAACTATCACACCGAGCTGGTGGACTTTGACATCGCCCACATCGGTCTCCCATACAACACCATTCTCAGGTACCCGGCTCTCGCTCAGTTCATGGCGGCAACTAACCTGGCCTACAACCTCATGAAGATGCCAGGAGCAAGGGTGTCCTCACCATCAATGGGGACACTAAGGAGGTCATAACGGCGCTCAGGCTCGCCTTCAAGACCGCGGCAGTGGCACAGCCAGTCGGCGCCGGTGCGCCTGAGGCCAAGGAGACCGCGCCCACCAAGAAGAAGCAGCTGCTCACCCAAGATGAGGGAGTCCTAGATTAGGGGGTCTCCGGACAGCCGGACTATATCCTTTGGCCGGACTGTTGGACTATGAAGATACAATATTGAAGACTTCGTCTCGTGTCCGGATGGGACTCTCCTTGGCATGGAAGGCAAGCTTGGCAATACGGATATGTAGATCTCCTCCCTTGTAAACCGACTCCGTGTAACCCAAGCCCCCTCTGGTGTCTATATAAACCGGAGGGTTTACTCCGTAGGACAACATACAATCATACCATAGGCTAGCTTCTAGGGTTTAGCCTCTATGATCTCGTGGTAGATCAACTCTTGTAATACTCATATCATAAAGAGCAATCAAGCAGGACGTAGGGTATTACCTCCATCAAGAGGGCCCGAACCTGGGTAAACATCGTGTCCCCTGCCTCCTGTTACCATCCGCCTTAGACGCACATCTCGGGACCCCCTACTCGAGATCCGTCGGTTTTGACACCGACACAAGACAAGGCGGAGACCAAGCAGGTGCCAGTCAACGAGGATGGGTCTTCAGGAGCCACCTTCACCATAGGAACCGGCCTTGACCCAGGACAAGAAGAAGCTTTGGTGAGGTCTTTGCGCGCGAACAAGGAGATATTCGCGTGGGGGCCCGATCAACTGGTAGGGGTCCCGAGAGAGGTAATCCAGCATCATCTAAGGGTGTGCCCCAATGTACGCCCCGTGAAGCAGCGAGCAAGATGGCAGTCCACTGAGAAGCAGGCCTTCATCGTCCAAGAGACACGCAAGCTGGAGGCGGCAGGTACCATCCGAGAAGTTCGATACCCCGAATGGCTGGCGAACCCTGTCATAGTACCGAAGAAAGGTGGGAAGGAACGGATGTGCGTCGACTTCACCAACCCTAACAAAGCCTGCCCCCAAGATCCGCTCCCCCTTTCACGCATCGATCAAATCGTCGACTCCACTTCTGAGTGCAATTTGTTGTGTTTCCTGGATGCGTTCTCTGGATACCATCAGATCAAGATGGCGGTGGAGGATGTGGAGAAGACGGTCTTCTTGACACCATGTGGGGTGTACTAATACACCTGCATGCCTTTCGGCCTTCGAAACGCGGGCGCAACCTTTTAGTGGCTGATGCACATCGCCTTGGGGCGGCAGCTTGGCAGGAACACAGAGGCCTACGTTGATGACATAGTGGTCAAATCTCGCGAGGCGAGGACGTTGATTCAAGACTTGGAGGAGACCTTTGAGAGTTTGCGCCGGGTGAACTTGAGGCTTAACCCGGAGAAGTGCGTGTTTGGCGTCCCGTCTAGCAAGCTGCTAGGGTTTCTCGTATCCCACAGAGGGATCGAGGCGAACCCGGAGAAGATCAAGGCCATCGAATACATGAGCCCACTACAGACCCTCAAGGAGATGCAAAAGCTGGTAGGACGGGTGACCGCGTTAGGGCGTTTCATCTCTAAGCTAGGCGAGCGTGCCTTACCCTTCTTTAAGCTCATGAAGAAGAAAGGCCCCTTCGAGTGGACCCCGGAGGCCGACTGGGCCTTCCAAGACCTCAAGAAATACCTCACCAGCCCCCCAGTGATGGTGGCGCCATCGTCTCTCGAGCCTCTGGTACTCTACCTCGCCGCAACCCCGTACTCCACCAGTGCGGCATTGGTGGCAGTTTGGGAGGAGCACAAAGATAAGGGTGTGTCGTGCCAAGCCAGAGCTGATGCAGCGCAGGGTCAGGAAGGCACACCAGAGCCATCAGCGGCAAAAGATCAAGCTCGGCAATGCAACATCGCGGAAACTCCTGAGGATGGCCAAGTCTTAGGAAACCCACCACCTCAGGATAGGCCAAAATCTCCACATGACCCGAGCCTCAACAGTGTGTCAGCCCTCGCCGAGCACCCGGTGTACTTCGTCAGCACCATACTGCGGGACGCAAGGGCATGCTACCCCATGCTACAAAAGCTCCTGTTCGCACTCTTGGTAGCCTCGCGCAGGCTGTGGCACTACTTCCAGGGGCACCCCATCAAGGTCGTCTCATCTTACCCATTGGAGAGGGTACTCAGGAGCCCAAACTCAGCCGGAAGGGTCGCTGAATGGAACATCGAGTTGCAAGCATTCCAGCTAGAGTTCAGCACCACCAGGGTCATCAAGGGAGCCGCACTCGCCGATTTTGTGGCAGAATGGACAGATGCCCCGGCTCTTGAGGAAGGAGAAGACCGTTCCACCTCCCCAGGAAGTGAGGCACCAGACAGCGGGGTCATGTATTTTGATGGTGCCTTTGCACACCAGGGCGCGGGGCTGGAGCAGTGCTCATCTTGCCCACTCAGGACAAGCTTTACTACGCCGTGCAACTCTGATTCCAGCACAGTGAGAAGGTCTCCAACAATATCGCAGAATACGAAGGCCTCATAGTCGGCCTAAAGGCTGCGGGGGCTCTAGGGTGAGGCGGCTTACCGTCAAGGGCGACTCGCAACTCCTCGTCAACTTCTCCAACAAAGTGTACGAGCCAAAGGACGAGCACATTGAGGCCTACCTTGCGGAGGTGCGCAAAATGGAAAAGTAGTTCTCAGGCTTGGAGCTGTAGCACGTGCCCTGGGGCACCAACAAGGAAGCCGATGACATCGCCAAGAGAGCATCCACGCGGCAACCGCAAGAGCCCGGCGTCTTCGAAGAGCGGCTCTTCAAGCTGTCAGCTATGCCACCTCTTTCAAGCACGACTCAGCCTCGGGAGGAGCTCCCACAGCCCCGGGCCACGGGAGCCCCAGCTTGCGGCCCAACCTCAGGAGCTCGGCTACTCTTGGCGCTCGAGCCCCAGGAGGAGTGTTGGACCAAGGAGTTCAAGGAGTACCTGATGCACGGGACACTGCCGGAGAAGGAAGAAGACGCTGAGCGCGTGGCTCGACAGGCCACGGCATACTGCATTCAAGACGGCGAGTTGTACAGGAAACGGCCGACCGATGTCACGCTGCGCTGCATCTCCAGCGATCAAGGGAGGGAGCTGCTGATTGACATACACGGCGGGGACTGTGGACACCACTCATCAGCACGGACCCTCGTCGGCAAGGCCTTCCGCAGTAGATTCTATTGGCCCACAACACTCAACGATGCAGCCGAGCTGGTGAAGTCCTGCGGAGCTTGCCAATTCCACGCCAAGCAAATCCATCAGCCTGCTTAGGGCCTCCAAACCATCCCGCTCACGTAGCCGTTCACGGTCTGGGGGCTAGACATCCTAGGCCCGTTCCCGCGAGCGCCAGGGGGCTACCGTTATCTCTACGTCACCATCAACAAGTTCACCAAGTGGGCGGAAGTGGAAGCCGTCCAAACCATTCCAGCCGGCTCTGCTGTCAAGTTCATCAAGGGCCTCATGAGCCGCTTCGGGGTCCCCAACCGCATCATCACAGATAACGACTTGTGGTTTACTAGTAACCTCTTTAAAACCTACTGTGCTAACCTTGGAACGCAGATCTACTATGCTTCGGTGGCCCACCCCAGGAGTAATGGTCAGGCTGAGCGCGCCAAAGCTGAGGTCTTGAGGGGCCTCAAGACCAGGACCTTCAAGAAGAAGCTGGAGGCCTGTGGCAGGGGCTGGCACGACGAGCTCCAGTCCGTGTTGTGGTCCATCCACACCACCGCTACCAAGCAAATGGGCGAGACTCCGGTCTTCCTCATCTACGGAGCTGAAGCGGTCCACCCTCACGAGGTCAAGCATCGCTCCGCGCGGGTTTTGGCGTTCGACGAAACGCAGCAGGACGCCATGCGGGGGATGGATCTCGTGCAGGGGGGAACATCGTCGTGAAGCTGCATTAAGGGTGGCAAGGTACAAGCAAGCGCTGCTGCGTTACCACTGCCGCAACATTCGCTCCAGGACGCTCGAGATGGGTGACCTGGTCCTGAGGCAGGTCCTCTCCAAGGAAGGGTTGCACAAGCTTTCACCCATATGGGAGGGCCCGTTCAGGGTCGTCCACATCTCCAGGCCTGGCGCCGTGTGCCTGGAGACGCAAAAAGGGACACCTATCCAAAACGCCTGGAACATCCAGCACCTCTGGAAGTTCTACCCATGAAGCAAGGCCCAGAGCCTGTGAGGAAAGGCTCAGAGCCTGTGAAGAAGGCCCGGTGCCCGTGAAGAATCGCCACCCGTCGTAATAATGAGTTTGGGGTTGTACATGCCCCGAAGTCTCAGGAGCGCCGGCCTCAAGCCCTGGGGCTCCATCCCATGCCGAGTGGACAACAGTTAGCTCCGCGCTGGTGAAAAGACTTGAAGACTAGATTAGGTGCCGGACGCGGCTTTTCATTTGCTTTCCGTAGTTGGCTCGCTTCTCCTTAATCAAGTTTGCCTTTTGCGTTCCTTGCTGATTTGGTTCCTTCGCCTTTTACCGCATTTTTCGGCTCTGGTTTGCTCATGATCTCTCTCTCGCCTACCTCGCGAGGGGGCTAGGCAGGTGCCCTCGTGAGCATTTTTATTCTCTCTGCCTTCTCTTGAGAGTCACCCTCGTTCGAGCCTGAAAGCTGGCACATCTCTCCTGATCTGTGCCCCTCGGGTACCGCGATACAAAGCACCAAGTCAATGTTTGGGTGAACGACAAATCCTCTAGCGCACCCCCTAACAATTTTTTTGCAGTTTCTGAGCAAACGCAGACATCTCTTGAAGGAAAGGGCGTCCCAAACGAGCCAGGTTAGGTTATCTTTGCGCAAAATAACAACACAGCATGGGAATAACACGCACATTGCATTAACCAAGAACCACAGTTCCATACATGCCCCTCTGGGCCCATACTGGTTTCATTTTCTGATGCAGGTAAAAAAGGGGGGAAAGCTAAACAAAGCGGCATTTCAGCAATCCGCGGAGGTAGGCCCTTAGCGATGCCTCGAGCCTAACTAGACCCCTCCTCGCACTTCACAGAGGCGCGGCGATGAGATGACCCGCTGCCTCCTTCGAAGCGGGCGCGGCGGCGTGGCGGCTGGTCGTAGCCACTGCTGCTGGAGCTGTCACTGGAGGAAGAGCCTCCATAGCTGGAACAGACGCGGTCGCCACCGAGGGCAGGCTCGCCCTCATCCTCGTCGCGACCATCACCAAGGCCGAGCACCTCCTCACCGTCGTTCGTCTCGGGGAAGCACCCGGCGCGGCGACCATCTTCCCCGAATACCCTCACATAGAGGGTCAACCCACCGTCATACTTGAAGTGGAGCGTGCACCGCGTGCCCAAGCCGCGCGCGCGGGCGAATGTCTGCCAGCCGCGGGCCAGGACTATGTTGCCCGCGGAGGAAGTCACAACCGCGACCCAGGAGGCCTTGCTGCAGCAACCATCCACCTGCAACCAGAGCCTGCCTGGACACGGGCCGGCAGTTCATCAACAAGGAAGCGCGGAAGCTGGAGCCAGTTGCCGGCCGGGTTCTCCGACCATACAACGAACTCCGGTGACACCTCCGCTGAATGGAAGCACGGGCGGGGAGGCCGCGCCACCATCGCGTGCCTCCCCTCGTCAGCTGGACCGCCATGGTTGGGACGGTCCCCTCCACGTGTCGCGGCGCCGCCTTGATGGTGCGCCACGGCGGGGGTCGCAGCGTGCTTGCGTGGACGGCCGTGACCGCGCTTGGGCGCCGGGAACCGGGGCCCTCGCGAGGGGCCTTCCCCTTCTCGGCGGCAGAGAACTTCCTTTGTGGCGCCATCGGAGGCACTGCAAGCAATGAATCAAAGAAGAAGCGAGCAAGCCAGGAAGAGATGGGCAACGGGGGCTCCGCCCCCCTCCCCATTTATAGCAAGAGAAGGCTAACCGGCGTCTCCCACGATCGCAGGTAATGATGTTTTCCCTTGCATGTCACAGGGACTTGTCAAGTCGTGCAGTTGCCGAGGCAGCGTGGGGAAGCGAAGACGCCCACGCCCAATGAACCGCCACGCGTCGACCGAGGCCACAGGCTTTTGGGGCCTGCGGTGCTCCGAACTTGACCCTTGGCTTCGCCGTGAAGCCAAGCCCGAGCGCACCTTGGGCCCGGGGGCTATTGTCGGCGTTCTGGGAATGGGGGTCCCCAGACTTGCCTGCCTGCGGCCCACGGCGTGGCGAAGCAGCACGCCATACGGCCCATCTTCACCAACAAGGCACCCAAGACCCTCATGAGGGGCCAAGCCTCGCGAGGCGGACGACGCAAGAACTCCTCCCGAGCGGCCTAGTCAGGCAGGCTCACAAGGGGCGGAGATATCAAGGCGAGGCAAACCACACGAGGCTCTCATGACATGAGCCATGACGAACGGCGCCAGGCGGGCGCCAGCGCGTACAGCGTCCTTGTGTCCTCTTTGGTGCAAAGGAGGCCAGTGCAGCCGCGGCGTACCGAGGCCTCAGGCAAAGGTTGCCATTTCGGTACAACAAGACCAAAACCAGAAGGACGGCAAGACGGACGTCATCGTGGAGCCCAAGACGGCGTCACCCCAGAGCCTTTCACAGGCGCAGACTACCTTTTGTCATGATAGCTTGTACTAGTTGTCCCCCTTCAAATTAGCCCGCCATTGTTGGCTCCCTTCCCGCTCAATATTTGGGAAGAGGACAAGGGTCTCTATAAATAGGACTAGCCACCACCATAGTAGGGGCATCCCATCTTAGCTTGAGGGAATCTACACACCACAAGTTCATACGCACAAGAACACCCCAACCTCAGGAGGTTGTTCTTCCCTTGTACTGTTCATCATCAGCCCAAGAGGCAATCCACCACCACCACACTGGAGTAGGGTATTACACCACAATGGTGGCCCGAACCAGTATAAACCCCATGTCTTTCTGTGTTGTGAGTTCTTCGAGTTCGTCCGCAAGATCTTAGCGAGCTAGAGCGTAGATCATTAGGAGGGAAAGACTCCGCGCGCACCCCAGTGTTCGAACCTTAAGGGTTTGCCGAAACCCCACGTCCGACATATTCACTACCATCATCGTATGTGCTTCACTGCTTCGTGTCGTGCTAGCACTGCTCCTCAAGACCTCAACCCATCAAGCGAAACAACATGCCACTGATAATTCCAAAGCTTACGTGTTGAAATACGAATCTGATATGATGCTCATATTACTAAAACAGAGAACGTTTAATTGGTCACCTAATGTTCCTATATTCATTTCGAAAAGCATGTGCGCCACCCACTGGTCTAGCTAGTTCCACTTTCCTGATTTTACTCTTGATGCTTAGGGTTTTCCCCTTTTATCTACTCTACTATGATCTGCGTAGGTGCTTTCTGTCGTACTAGCATTACTCCACCCTTCAAGCTAAACAACACAACACTCAAAATTCCAAAGCTTAGTTGTTCAAATATGATTGTGATATGATATTGATATTAGTTAACAGACACATTTAATTGGTTAGCTAAAGGTCCCACTTGAGTTTCCAAATGCATGTCGCGACATATAGAGAGATAGCAGAATTGCATTTCTTTGTCACTTGTTGACTGTACTTTCTTGTCCATATCAAATCTTAGTTGTTATTTCAAAGCAAACATCAGTTGCTAACTACCCTTTGCGTGGTTTGCAGCTTCAGATCTGCCATCCCACTGCCGCGGTCAACACTATAATCATCATGCTTACGGTTTCCCCATTTTATGATGACCATGATCAGCCTACGTGGTTCGTGTCGTAATAGCACTGCTCCACCCATCGAGCTAAACAAACTTAGTTGTACAAATTCAAATATGATATTATGCAGATATTAGTAAAACTAAGAGATGTTTAATTGGTCAGCTAAATGTTCCTACTTTAGTTTCGAAATGCATGTGAGCCACATATGGAGAGACCGGAAGGAATAGTATTTCTCTGTGCGCTCTGGTTCATCATGGGTGGCCAACCGACATTGTATAGAAAGACTTGTAATATCTTCAATCTGCTTGCTCTTCTGCTCTTCTTTAAGATGATCCTCTTCTCTTGCGGTCGACTGGTCAGGTCGAGTTATTCTCCCTTAGTATATTTTGAATCTGTCAGGTCAGGTCGACTTGTTCTTCTTTACTATATGTTGAAGCTGTCATCTGTGAAGTATCATCACTTCTGGAGCTCTCATATTTTGAGTAGTAGGCCACATTATATTAATGCACACACCAAATTATAGCATGCATGGCACAAAGGGGTTTACAGGGAGGAAGTATTGAATTAGAATCACTTCCGCATTACAAAGATAATCTCACTTGTTTTATGTTTTCATGCATGTCAAGTATTGAACATTATAAAATGAATATGAGAATGGGCGCACGAGAGGAATATTGTGGAACAATCCACTGGCTAACAAACTTTACATGGTGGAGGATGTCCTATCTTATTCACCCATTAAGGTGCATGCTCTAACTTGGCAAGGTTGTATTGGTCGCACATATTTTGCATATGACCTCTTGCATTGCTTCTACTTTGTTACACCATTTGCTTAGTTTAAGCATCATATATGAGTATATGCCATACCTATCCATTTTCTGTACCTATTCCATGTGTCGTCATACTATGTTTTTCCAGTCAAATGTTGTTCTTTCATAATAGATGTCCAAAAGGAAGAGGGTGAGTGCAGATCCTCAAGGAGTACAAACTAGGTATTTGGAAAAGGTAGTGATACCTATTAAATCAGATAGATCAGCAGCCACAGAAAACACAGGCCCAACTGTACCAGACTTTACCCCTACTACAATGGCCAAACCCCTATTAGAACTGCTAAGAGCCCAGCGTCATGTACTGTCTATGATATCAATTCAAAATTTGAACTCCTAAATTTATGCATGTACCTTACCTTCTCTCTTG
Source organism: Triticum monococcum (assembly GCA_034509565.1). Taxonomy (NCBI): domain Eukaryota; kingdom Viridiplantae; phylum Streptophyta; class Magnoliopsida; order Poales; family Poaceae; genus Triticum; species Triticum monococcum. The sequence goes on along the minus strand of CM067843.1, from coordinate 149,617,005 downwards.
TATGGAAACTAATTTCAGATGAATCTCCTTGCTCAAAGGATCATAGGATCTCACGACAATATTGGGCTCTGCATTGCTCTTGTCACTACCTCTTGCCCTTTGTCAGCATACTTACACACATTGTTGTTTGATCATGTTCGCTTCTTTATCCTCCCTTTGCTTGAAATTATAAGATCTATATTTCCTTTAGATAAATGTAGAATTAACACAATGGTTATGAAGTTTTGGATTGCTCATGTAAGTACTTGTTGTCAAGTACTCCCTCTGTATCGAATTAATTGTTGATTAATTTGATGTATTTAGAACTTAATAGTGCTAGATACATCCATTTGAGCGACAAGTAATAACGGACGGTGGTGGTATTACTGTACATGCATCGCAAGATAGCTGATTGTCTAGCATTACTCTGCATCTTATCTGCCCTGCCCTCCACTTTCTCCAAATTGTCATATCTACATTTACTCTTACCAAAATGTTGAATAAAGCCAATGCCACTGCACACGTTGATGTCTGCATTCCTCTTGTCAGTACCTTTTGCCTTGTAACGCTGTACTTAATTAATTGTTATTTGATTATGTAACATCAGTCTGCACCTGAGCTTCATTGTCCTCTATTCCTTCCAATATTATTTGATCTATATTTACTCTTTGCAAAATGTAGAATAATGGCAACGCTTATAAAGAATTTTCTTTGGGGAATTTATTGAATTATCCTTCCATCAACATGGAGAAGGGCTTTGTCCATCCCGTGTTAACATGTAATGTAAGTTCATCCTTCTCAAGCCTTCAAACTTTGTTCTAGTATAGATTTGGATAGGCAGTATTTCCTCCACTGCTATTTACATCTGATTGGATGTTTGCAACAACTACCAGATTTAAATTGTAGTTGTAAAACATGTTCCTTATGCAGAACAGATGCATTTATTTGCTTATATAATTGTGAAACCTATTACGTGTATCCTTGTTTCTCTTTCAGAGTCATATCTCTTATGCCAGGCAGAACTTTAGGAAAGATAGTGAGCCAAACCATCTTGAGGACAGCGAGATGACCCCAAGGTCCTGTCTTGATGAAGACAGTGAGTTGAAGCTACTCATCAGCAGGTGTGAGACAACCTCTGTGCAGTCGCTGCCTCAATCAGTTTGACTTCTTTAGTATCAACTTAAAGCGGAAAGGCTTGCTTCAGCTCAGCTCCGACTTGAAGTCAACGATGTAATGAAGATGTCAGGGGACTGCCTTGCGCACTATGGTGCCATACAGCTAGGGATGAAGCATCTATCGTTGACACAACTGAGGTCTCATTAGCTTGTTCGGCTGCTTGCGGGGCCCGACCTTGCCAGGTTTATTGCCTTCTGAACTGCTCTTAGTTTTGTATATTCTTTTGTTGGTGCGTTTATATGCACTGGTGGCGACCTTTGATGCCCAGTGTATGTACTCCACGGTCATGTTGTGCTTTATTATCACCGGTAGCAAACTTTGATTCCCAGTGGATGTAATATGCCACAATTTCTTTATTGTATAGTCTAGGTTTATTCTTTGGTCGGTATGCTGTAATTTAGGCCGGAAGGTTCAATGGATCTCAGTGTTGTCGGTCTTCAGGCCGGCCCGTTACTTATATGGGCCAAAACGTGGGCCTATAATCATATTGGGCCAATAGCATGTCAAAACCTATAGTAGTTTCCTGCCTTTAACATGCCATGGGCTACATATTTACTATAGTGACACTGGGCCTCCTACGGGCCGCAGAAACAATGGGCCTTCTATGGTCCGTAGAAACAATGAGCTCTCTACGGGCCGTAGAAACAATGGGCCTTCTACGGGTCGTATCATCAATGGGCCTTATACGGTCCGTATGATCGATTGGCCAAACATGGGCCAAAAGCAGACCGCATTATGGCCATAAACGGGCTAGAGTTGGAGTCGTCCATTCATGGGCTGACCATAACATGTCGTCGTTAATAGGCTGAATTTAATGACGCTATGAAAACGACCCAACATATTAACGGGCCACAAACGGACCGACTGTAACCACGGGCTGAATTTGGCCCACAAGTAGAAAATGGCAGTAACGGGCCATAAGTAACCGAATGCTGGAAATGAGCCCAAGAATAAATGGGCCCTGAGAAGGCCAAAAGATAACATGGGCTGCAAACGGCCCAATGGATTAATGTGCCCTTAATGGGTATAAAGTGATACACTGTTCAGTACGGGCCAGTTTCACCACGGGCCGTTAATGGGCCAAGAGTTACAAAAGGCCTCATATGGGCTGAAATACGTCATGGGCCATACATGGGCCGGAACTTAAAATGGGCTGGAGTCATATTGGACAGCCCAGATGATGCTACTGGGCCTAATTCGGATAGGTCGTAACGGGCCCTGGGTTAGCGGGCTGTAAATGGGCTATATGCGAACATGTCGTTAATAGGCTTTCAGTGGAGCGGCCCACCACCTTTTGACCAAGTCAAACGGGCCGGCCTTTTCACAGGAGTGGGCCTCTATTCGGCCATGCCACGTGTCGACGTATCATTGGCGCCTTCGGTCCAATGAGTGGATGACATCCGTCCGAACGGTGAGCCAACACGTGTTTCCTCCAGCCAATGATGATTTTACACATGGAAAATCCCCATTGGTCGGGGCTGTTAGCGGGTTATCGGATCCAAAACCGGACCCGATAGCTTAACGACGTTCCGTTATGGTGGATGCCATGTGTCGGTCACCCTTGACGAAAGCACTTCTGTGACGCATGATTTATCGTCATGGAAGTGGACACTTCCGTGATGATAATTTTGGTAATGTCATGGAACACTTCTACGACAACATAGGTATGACTATCTTGATTCTGTCATAAAATCGTCATGGATGTAGATGAATGACAAAAAAAACGCAACCTACTGTGACAAACACGTATCATCATGGAAGTGTATTTTTTTGTAGTGTAGGTGGCACCAGCTTACGCTGAGACCCTAGCCGCCTTAAAGTGTCAGCCGCCTCATTCTTCCTACGATCAACATGTTCAACTTGATAACCTTTGAAATGACCCGCAATAGCATCAACCTCTCGACGATAAGCCGCCGTGAGTGGATCCTTAGAATCCCAGGTGCCAGAGACCTGTTGAGCTACCAGATCTGAGTCACCGAAGCACCTCACCCAACTTAAATTCATCTCTTTAGCCATCCGAAGACCATGGAGCAAGGCCTCATACTCTGCTACATTGTTAGTACAAGGAAACATTAACCGAAGAACATAAGAAAACTTGTCACCTCGTGGAGAAGTCAAGACAACTCCAGCCCCCGAGCCTTCCAACTGTCTGGATCCATCAAAGTGAATAGTCCAATATGTGTTATCCGGCTTTTCCTCAGGCGTCTGCAATTCTGTCCAATCATTGATAAAATCCACAAGTGCTTGAGACTTGATGGTTGTACGAGATACATACTTCAAACCATGGGGTCCAACCTCAATGGCCCACTTGGCAACCCGGCCCGTAGCTTCTCTGTTTTGGATGATGTCTCCCAGAGGAGCAGAGCTGACCATAGTAATGGGGTGACCCAGAAAATATTGCTTAAGCTTCCGGCTTGCCATAAAGACCCCATACACAACCTTCTGCCAGTGCTGATATCTCTGCTTGGACTCAATAAACACCACACTGATGTAATAAACCGACCGTTGAACCAGATAATCCTTGCCTGCCTCTTTCCTCTCCACCATAATGGCTACACTGACGGCCCGGCTATTAGCAGCCACATATAACAACAGAGGCTCCTTATGAATAGGGGCAGCAAGAATGGGTGGCTCAACCAACTGTTTCTTCAGATCATCAAACGCTTATTTAGCAGCATCACTCCAAACAAAATGATCTGTCTTCTTCATCATCTGATAAAGGGGAATAGCTTTATCACCCAACTGGCTTAGGGCCGCGATACGACCCGCCAGACGCTCAACATCATTAACACAGGCCAGCTTAGCTAAATAAGTAATGGCCTTAATTTTCTCTGGGTTAGCTTCAAAGCTTGCCCACTGGCACACCAAAAACACACTTGGCCGGGTTAAATCATCTTGTAGACCCGGAGATTGTCAAATGTTTCCTTCAAATCCTCAATCAAGGTTTCCTTCTTTATTGACTTCACCATGATGTCATCCACGTAAGCATGAATATTACATCTGATCTGATTGTGAAGGCAATTTTGCACACACCGCTGCTAAGTCGCCTGGGCACTCTTGAGCCCGAAAGGCATAGACACATAGTAGAAGGCTCCAAACAGAGTAATAAAAGTTGTCTTCTACTGGTCCTTAACTGCCATCTTGATATGATGATAACCAGAATAAGCATCTAAAAAACTCAAATGCTCTCAACCCGCTGTAGCATCAATGATTTGATCAATACAAGGGAGAGCAAATGGATCAGCCGGACAAGCCTTGTTTCAGTCCGCGTAATCCACACACATTCGCCAAGTGCCGTTTTTCTTAAGCACCAGCACCGGGTTAGCCAACCACTCAGGATGGAAAACTTTAACGATAAAACTGGCCGCTAAGAGTCAAGCCACCTCTTCACCAATGGCTTTCCGCCTCTCCTCATTAAATCGGCATAGAAACTGTTTAACCGGTTTAAACTTCAGATCAATATTAAGAATGTGCTCAGCGAGTTCCCTTGGTACACCCGGCATGTCTGAAGGCTTCCATGCAAAGATGTCTCGGTTCTCATGGATGAACTCGATGAGTGCGCTTTCCTACTTCAGATCCAGATTGTCATTGATGCTGAACTGCTTAGATGAGTCGCCAGGAATGAAGTCAATCAATTTAGTGTCTTCCGCCAACTTAAACTTCATTGAACGATCATCCTCTGTGATTGGCTTCTTCAAGGACGTCATATCTGCCGGGTCAACATTATCCTTGTAAAATTTCAGCTCCTCCGTTGCACAAACTGATTCAGCATAAGCCGCATCACCTTCCTCACACTCCAAGGCCACCTTGCGACTCCCATGCACTGTGATGGTGCCCTTATAACCCGACATCTTAAGCTGCAAGTAAACATAACAAGGCCTTGCCATGAACTTAGCATAAGCCGGCCGCCCAGACAAAGCATGATAAGGGCTCTTGATCTTGACCACTTCGAAGGTTAAAGTCTTAGACCTGGAATCATGCTCATCGCCAAAAGCAACTTCTAAAGATATCTTACCCACCGGGTAGGCCGACTTACCCGATACCACACCATGGAAAACAGTGTTTGATGGTTTGAGATTCTTATCAGTCAATTCCATGCGACGGAAGGTCTCATAGTAAAGTATGTTAATGCTGCTGCCTCCATCCATGAGTACTTTAGTAAATTTATAGCCCCCAACTTGAGGCGCCACCACCAGAGCCAGGTGACCCGGATTATCAACCCGGGGCAGATGATCCTCACGACTCCACACAATAGGCTGCTCCGACCACCGTAAGTAACGTGGCATTGCTGGATCAACAGCATTCACTGCCCTCTTATGCAACTTCTGATCCCGCCTACACAGACTAGTGGTAAAGACGTGGTACTGGCCACTATTCAATTGCTTCGGGCTGCTCTGATAACCAGACTACTGCTACTGATTCCCCTGATTATTCTGCTGGTTGTAACCACCTTGATTGCCTTGGTCGTGAAAACCGGAATTTGAGCCGCCGCCTCCACGACCCGGACCATGAGAGCCGGACCCTGAACCGTTGTTCCATGTTTTGGACATGGCTGATTTAGCAATGCATCAAGATCAAACCTTGCCCCTTGAGCCGGCGGTCCCTTACGACGCTGGTTATCACTGGTGCGTGCCCATGTTAGCTATGAAATCGTCAGCCTTGCGCTTACCATTGCCGCCCTGATTGGCAGGGTTGTACTGCTGCCCCTTCATGCTGCTACTCTTCTTTCACTTTCCCGATCTTTCATCCTTAGAATCGGGGTCCTTGGTACCATCATAGTCGGCATACTTAACAAGAGCCACCATAAGCTCTCCCATGTCATTGCAATGACGCTTAAGCCGCCCAAGATTCTGTTTGAGAGGAGTAAAACGGCAATTTTTCTCCAACATTAAGACTGCTGAGCCGACGTTGATGTTGTCCGAGGAATGTATGATAGTCGAGACCCAGTGCACCAAGCTGGTTGTTGACTCGCCTTCAGCCTGAACACAAGAAACCAAATCCACAATCGACATAGGCTGCTTGCACGTGTCTTTGAAATTCTGGATAAACCGGGCCTTCAGCTTCGCCCATGACCCGATGGAGTTAGACGGCAGCGCCTTCAACCAGGTACGGGCCGTCCCCACCAGCATCATGGTGAAGTACTTGGCGTACGCAGCCTCACTAACATCCAGCATCTCCATAGCCATTTCATAACACTCCACCCATGCCTTAGGAGGTTGATCGGCTATGTAACTAGGCACCTTACGAGGGCCTTTGAAGTCCTTGGGCAGACGCATGTTTCGTAGAGCCGCCGTTAGACATGGCACACCGAAAGCTTTAGAAGTTACACCGGCCTCAATTGAAGCTGTCGGGTAAACCGGCACGTGCTGATGAGCCGCCAGCCGAGCCGCCAGCTCGGCCTCCCAACGCGCTCTGCCCTGGTCCACCAAATCCTGTGCATTGGCACCATTGCGCGCCGGGTCATGCCCATGAGGTCAGTTACGGTGCTGCTCCGCACTCAAGACTGTTGGTGAGTCAGTGTGCCTACTGTAGCTCCAGCTTGGACGAGGGGTTGAATGGATCAGGTCACGACTATAAGAATAAGCCTGCTACTATACTAAAGCCATTTGAAGAAGCTCCCTGGCCCTTCGGGTTTCAACCGCCGCCGGAGTCTCACCCTCGACTGGTAAAGCCACCAGTCGCGTTGCTGCAGCAATCATGTTGTCCAAAGGGGTGGAATAGTGACCCAGCGGTGTTACCACATGTTGAGGCGGGGTGTTGTTTATATACGGAGAATTTGTCACGCGCGGCTGATCCGACACTCCACCGCCCGGCGCTTCAGTCATTCGATTCTCCACCGGCGGGTTACTGGCCCCGGCCCCAGGGGTGCTGGAGAGTTCCCTTGACTCATAAACTGAGCGCAGATGACTCTGGTATTTTCTCCTCAAAACTTTGTTTGACGCGTTGTGATCCACCGTGAGCTGGTATGAATCTGCTTGAATCCGCTGGGCTTGGGCACTTAAAACGGCCCATTCTGCCACCATCCTGGCGTTTTCTGCTGCTAACTCTGCCTTGGCCTGTCCTATCTCATCACGCCACTTAGCTATTTCTGCCTTGTGCTACTCCTGGTTGTCTGGGGTTACCTCAATCTCCATCAAAGTCGCCACAGCGTCCAACAGAACTGTTAAGACTTGAGCCGGCGGGCGCGCTGAACCGCCAGCCCCGGCTGCTGTTACTGCTACCGCACTAGAAGTCATAGCCACATTGGCTGTCAAACCAAGAACCGGCTGGGTGCCAGCCATGAAGATCGCCACCCTGTTCGGCGGCTCCCGAGGGTCCGGAATACCGTCGCCATCAGAACAGCCCCCAAGCCGCCCGTCTTGTAGCTGATACATTGAGTTGGTCTCGCCTGTGGATGACTCATCATTAGAGCACATGGTCGTCTCACCGCCAGACACAAAGCCTTCCAACTCAGCCCCATGGGTGAACCCAACGAAGACATGCTTTACAGCGGGTTGAGCTCGGGCGGGTTGTCGTGGAATTGTCACGGCAGATGTCCTAGTGTCTGGACTTAGTCGTGAGGCCAACACATCTTTGTAGTAGCTTGAGAGGGGTTGAGCGGAATCGAGAGACGCAACACAAGACAAGAATTTAGACAGCTTCGGGACCTGGGAAACATCATCCGGTAATAACCCTACATGTTGTTTGTGGCTAGGTCTCATTATGATCATGAGGGGGTCGCTGGCAAGCCGGCTCTTTGTGTCTAGCCCTAGAGATTGTTTCTTGTTGCATGTCCCTCTTTGGGGAGCCCTGCCCCTCCTTATATATGTTGAAGGGGTGGGTTACATGACTAGTCCTAGTAGGATTAGGATTAACCTATTACAAGTGGAGTCCTAGTCTTGCTTCCTTTGTAGGAGAATATTCCTTATGCTTTTCCTCTTAAACCGGCCCATCATAAACGTGAGCCGGCCTTCTGGGCCTTGGGCCTAGTCTTCTATCTGACCCGCCGTTAGGGCCATCATTAAGTCGCCAGGCTCATGAGTCGTCACACCAGTGAACCGCCATACCTCTGAGTCGCCAATCCTCCGGCAGGTTACGATGAAGCGCCAAGTCCGGCGGGGTCATATTTCCGGCCGGGTCATACTGTGCGGTATATCCCTGACATTAGCCCCCAGTTTAATTTGGATTTATCCATGTTAAACTGATCCTATAAAATAAACACAAGAACAAACTTGATAGGTTGTGCTCCAGGTTAAAAAAAATTTGAACCGGCACCTGATCATCTTTAAGTCCTTGTCATTTCCTCCTGGATGCATATTCAAGATCTTATAGCAAATCTCTTTTAACAGATATTTCCAAACCTTGCCAATGCAAAAATCCAGGCACTTCTTCTAAAAAATCCGGTTCAATAGGCCAGCTTCATAACCAATTTGCTAACATTGGATCTTGTAGAGAAATACTATAAGGAATAATCCATTTGAGTCGGCCTTCAATGCTCTTACTTGACAAAAATATTGGTCTTGAAATATTCAACTGATATTCAGCCGGCCTACAGATGTAGATCTTGCCAATTTATGATTGCCAAAATTGTTGGGTTATAAATAAATGATGCCGGGTCATGATTGTTGTAGACACCGGGTTAATCTGGTCTACTACAAACTGAGAATTTGAAGATTTTTTCTCCCTGATATGCATATCACTTGTAGCCCCCAAGTGCCAGGTTGTCATGCTTGTAGCAACCTAGGACTTGTAATTGCCTTATGCTCATGAAAACTTCAACCAGTGTAGCCCCCAAGGGCCAGGTCATTATGCAATAATGAGCAAGGACTTTGTAGATATAACCATGTAAACTTGAACAAAAACGTGTAGCCCCAAAGGGCCGGCTTCGTAAGATAATACTAAGCTGGGACTTTGTATATAATTTATTGATAATAACATCATATAATATAATCTCCACCATGGGGCTTGAACCCACGTCCACAAGGTTAAGAGCTTTGTACTCTACCAACTGAATAGTGGACCGTTCAATATAATGGATTAATGCTTGTGTACCTTGAATTTTTGACAGAAGCAATTGGTAGCCCCCAAGGGTCGGTGAGGGAATCCTGGATTAGGGGGTCTCCGGACAGCCAGACTATATCCTTTGGCCGGACTATTGGACTATGAAGATATAAGATTGAAGACTTCGTCCCGTGTCCGGATGGGACTTTCCTTGGCGTGGAAGGCAAGCTTGGCAATACGGATATGTAGATCTCCTCCCTTGTAACCGACTCTGTGTAACCCTAGCCCCCTCCAGTGTCTATATAAACTGGAGGGTTTAGTCCGTACGACAACATACAATCATACCATAGGCTAGCTTCTAGGGTTTAGCCTCTACGATCTCATGGTAGATCAACTCTTGTAATACTCATATCATCAAGATCAATCAAGCAGGATGTAGGGTATTACCTCCATCAAGAGGGCCCGAACCTGGGTAAACATCGTGTCCCCTGCCTCCTGTTACCATCCGCCTTAGACGCACAGTTTGGGACCTCCTACCCGAGATCTGCCAGTTTTGACACCGACATTAGTGCTTTCATTGAGAGTTCCACTGTGCCGTCACCGTAAGGCTTGATGGCTCCTTCGATCATCGGTAACGATGCGGTCCAGGGCGAGGTTTTTCTCCCCGGACAGATCCTCGTATTCGGCAGCTTCGCACTGCGGGCCAACTCGCTTGACCATCTGGAGTAGATCGACATCAGGTCAGGTTCGGAAACCTAAACTACACTGCCGACATCCGTGGAGACTTGATCTTCGACGGATTCAAGCCCATGTCGGGTGCGCCGCACGATCACGACGAGCATGATTTAGCTCTGTCGTCAGACAGTGTTCGGGAGATCACACCTACAACTACTCCGGCCTTCAACCGGAGCAAATTGGGCCATCCGAGGGCGGAGGGATAGACTCCGCCATGGAGGCCGCACTCTCAGTGGCGATGGAGTCGGATACTGACTTCACCCCTTTACGAGAGCCGTGTTGCCGAACCACTAGATTCGTCTCCGGCCACGGACTCCGAGCTGCCTACATCCGTGCCTATCGAATCTGATTGGGCGCCGATCATGGAGTTCACCTCCGTGGATATCTTTCAGCACTCGCCTTTCGGCGATGTGCTAAATTCATTAAGGTCTCTCTCCTTGTCAGGAGAACCTTGGCCGAACTATCTCCGGCTAGAATGGGATGCGGACAACGAAGAAATTGGCTGCCCACCCACCACCCACTTAGTAGCCACTGTCGATGATTTAACCGACATGCTCGACTTCGACTCCGAAGACATCGTCGGTATGGACGACGATGCAGGAGACAAACAGGAACTACCGCCCACAGGGCGCTGGACTGCCACCTCGTCATATGATATATACATGGTGGACACCCCCAAAGAAGGCAATGACGATGAAACAGCGGAGGATGACCCCTCCAAGAAGCAACCGAAGCGCCGACGTCAGCGGCGCCGCTCTAAGTCCCGCCATAGCAAAAGTAGTGATACCGGCACAAGAGACAACAACACTCCGGATAGTGCCGAAGGCGACAACAATCCCCCCCCCCCCAGCACGATTTAGAGCGGGTGGGTGAACAAGCTAGCCCTCCAGAGTGGGCAGCAGATGGAGAATCGGACGAGGACAATTACATGCCTCTCTCCGAAGACGAGGTGAGCCTCGACAACAAAGAATTTATCATGCCTGAGGATCCCGTCCAGCAGGAGCACTTCAAGCGCCGGCTTATGGCCACAACAAATAGCTTGAAGAAAAAGCAACAACAGCTTCAAGATGATCAAGACTTGCTAGCAGACAGATGGACCGAAGTCCTTGCGGCCGAGGAATACAAACTCGAGCGCCCCTCCAAGAGTTACCCAAAGCGCAGGTTGCTACCTCACCTCGAGGAGGAAGCATTGAAACCTACATCACCAATGTACGATGTGGCTGACCGGCCACCTCGTGGCCGAGCCAGAGAGGCATTTCAGCCTGAAGTTCAGCCTGCACCCCGCTGCCACTCAAACAAAAATACCAAGGCCCGGGGCAACACATGGGACCTGCGAGATGTATTGGAAAACAAGGAAAAACATGCAAGATCAATCTACGGATCACGGGGGCGCGCACCAATACGCGACGATGATTGTCACGTCGAATACACTAAAAGCAAATCTGGCCGAGCCGGACATGGCAGACAAGACTCGTATGAACCGCGTCGCGATATAGCCTGGCACAGAGCCGCCGCACACCCCTTATGCTACACTGATGAAGTAATGGATCACGAATTCCTAGAAGGGTTTAAACCCGTAAACATCGAATCATACGATGGTACTACAGACCTCGCGGTATGGATAGAAGACTTCTTCCTCCACATTCACATGTCCCGCGGGGATGACCTACATGGCATCAAGTATCTCCCGCTCAAACTCAAAGGGCCGGCTCGGCATTGGCTCAATAGCTTGCCGGCGAACTCCATCGGAAGTTGGGAGAACCTGGCAGAGGCATTCCTGGACAATTTCCACGGCACTTATGTGCGACCGCAGGACGTTGACGATTTAAGTCATATAACTCAGGAGCCAGGGGAATCGGCCAGGAAATTCTGGACCCGGTTCCTAACCAAGAAGAACCAAATTGTCGATTGTCCGGATGCAGAGGCCTTAGTGTCATTTAAGCATAGTATCCGCGACGAATGTCTCGCCCGGCACCTCGGCCAAGAGAAGCCAAAATCCATGGCAGCCCTCACGACACTTATGACCCGCTTTTGTCCGGGCGAAGATAGCTGGTTGGCTCATAGTACCAATACAGCAAGCAAACCTGGCATATCAGAAGCCAGGGATAGCAACGGCAAACCACGATGCAACAAACACAAGCGCCGCAAATATGGTGAAAATGCCAAAAATACGGCAGTTAATGCCGGGTTTAGGGGCTCAAAGTCCGGTCAGCGGAAAGGGCCACCCAAAAATACAAATCCGGGTCCATCCAGTCTGGACTGCATACTCGCTCGCCAATGCCAAATTCATGGCACCCCAGAAATGCCAGCCACCCATACCAACAGAGAATGTTGGGTCGTCAAACAAGCCGGCAAGGCAGGCGCCAAAAACGAAGAGGGGTCTCAAAGCGACGATAGCGACGAAGAGCCCAGATCGCCGAACACACGAGGGCAAAAGAATCCCCCCCCCCATATTCAATCGGTGAATGTGGTAAATACCACCCAAATTGCCAACTTGGACCAGATATGCACCCTTAGGGACGGCAGCTCAACGGAACTAGCCGTCCCACAATATAAGCTAGGGCCGGTCACCTTCAACCGCACGGATCGTCCGGTTAATGCCAATCAGGGCAATCCAACCGCACTAATCCTCGACCCAATAGTAGACGGGTTCCACCTTACTCGAGTCCTTATGGACGGAGGTAGCAGTTTAAATCTACTTTACCAGGACATAGTGCGCAAGATGGGCATCGATCATTCAGCGATCAAGCCCACTAAAGCCACTTTTAGAGGCATCATACCAGGTATGGAGGTTAGCTGTACAGGCTCCATTGCCCTCGAGGTAATCTTCAAATCACCAGAAAATTACTGTATCAAAGAGTTAATCTTGGAAATCGCCCCTTTCCATAGTGACTATCAAGCACTGCTCGGGCGAACCGCGTTCGCTCGATTCAATGCGGTGCCACATTATGCCTACCGTAAGCTCAAAATGCCCAGTCCATGCGGCGTCATCATGGTTCATGGCAAGGTCGAACCTTCCTTCGGCACCAACAAATACATCATCGCCTTAGCAGTAGAAACAACAAGCAGCACCTTGCAGCCAAACCTCGAGTCAACGCCCAGGCTCCCGGACACCGTCAAGGGGCTCTGAACTACTTCGCGGAAGGATACCCCGGCTCGTCCAGAGCTCAACTAAACACTCCGGCGAAGGCCATGACAAGCCGAACTCAGCGGTTCAACCGCCCTCCGGCACACAAACATTTCTTATATTTCCTTCGCAGGTTCACCTTTGCACTGACTAGGACGGACTCCACTTAGGCAGCTCGAACATGTCAGGGGATCCTTAGACATTCCCCGCAGCGAACGTCCGCCTATAATACGGATCTGCACTCAACCTCTTCCCCTGGTCACAGCAGGTTCTGCTATCACAACTCCTTTTTTATCACATTACTTGTACCCATACGCATAGACGTCTTATTCAAATACAACATGTGGATTTATATGACGTTTACCTGCTGATTATTTCTTATCGAAATCATTTCATCAAGTGGCATCCGTACACAGCGATATGCCTTAAATATGCCAGGGGCTTCGCTTTTCCCGTAACACGACAATAAAAGTCCTAACACCTTCATGGAAGTTCGGCACCTCGAACCTAGAGCATTATATGCATCAGCTCCGAATCATGTCTTGGGTCAATAGTTGGGTTTGCCCGGCTCCCATGTTTTGGTACCTTACGTTCCGCTATATCAGCTAAGGTAGCACTGGAAGAACTACTGCGATTGTGTCCCGGTTCTTCCGGATGAGCACCTCAGTAGAGAAAGCCGAAAACTGACTGTCATGATACGGCGAGAGCTGGTCAGCTGTTCGAGCGGTCACAAAATCTTTAAGGATTTCTCTCGCATAATGCCATAACCAATGCAGCATGCGATGGATCGGCTTTTTCTCCGATCAGGCGCTTATAGAGCCCCTAGTACGGTCTTCCGAACACAAGGGGTTGCGCCGACCATACTAAAGCTCCTATGGCTAAGTGAGAGTGATAAAGCCCTATAGTCTGATTGCTTGGTTCGTTGTGCTGAGCACCTCCTTCGGAGGACCCAAAATTGGGATAAAGAGTGCTCAGGTTTATCCCGAACACCCCCGTACTTCTTTCGTGGGGGCAGAAGCCGATGACTGGCCAACTCTTAGTCTTAACATAAAAACGGCCGCACAGGAGGGTAAACTTTTATATAACAGGCGACATATAAACGACCTTGTTCAAACATTACAAAGGACAACATGATCGGCATTCATGGAAATATAATGTCCTTGGTGCATAGCTCTGCTGCAAGGTAGGATCCTTTCAGGACACTCTTATAATATAATTCGGGCTTGCGGTGCTCCTTCCCCTCTGGCGGTCCCTCGGTCACTAGCTTTTCGGCATCCATCTTCCCCCAGTGCACCTTTGCGAGGGCGAAGGCCATTCGCGCTCCTTCTATACAGACCGACCGCTTGATGACGTCAAGTCAAGGGCAAGCACTTACAAGCCCTCACGAGCCCGAAGTACCTGCCTGGAATCGCCTCGGCAGGCCATAGCTGGATAACCATATCTTTCATGGCTAGTTCCGCCGCCTTATGCAGTTTGATCAGTTGTTTCAGTTGATCGGCAAAAGGCACCGGATAATTCGGCGCCAAATATTGCGACCAAAAAAGCTTATCGACGGTGTTCCTTCCTTCGGCTCGGTAGAATTGAGCGGCATCTGATATGCTGTGAGGTAGCTCGGCAAATACACCTGAGAAGTCTGGATTCACAATCAGAAACATAGTTTTCCCTTCAAATACTTGCTTTACATGGGAAAAGCCTTACCCGCCACGATCTTCCTCGCCTCTTTGATCCCCTGCAGGGCGCTTTGGGTTTCCCCCCGGGCGTCGCTCGTGGCTTGACCTGCCTTGGTGAGTTCGAACTCTTTCTCCGTTAAACTCTGCTCCAAGGTCTCGCATTTACTTACGGCCTCTTGCAGCTCCTGCTCAGCTCTAATAACTCTGGCCTCGTGTTTCTCACGAAGAGTCCACTCCGTGGCCGCCTTTTCCTCGGCCTTGGCAATGGCCCTTTTGAGGGCCTCGACTTCGGTCATAACCCCTAGCACAAATTATGCGGCTTATTTCATACTGAACATTTTTTTCACAATAAATGCGTGCAATGCTTGTGCATACCTTGTTTATCCCTCAACTGCATTTTCAATTGGCCAATTTCTTCTATGGCCCGCTCCAGACCTTGATTCAGTCCGGAGATCTCCGCAGTACGAGAGGCAGCAGCCGCTACAGGTATCTGCTCGAAGCAGAAGAGAAATCAATATCATTCAATGAGTCTTCCTGTGATCATCAATGCGATCCCCTGTCCGGTTCTTTCTTTCACCGAACAGTGTATCAGGGGCTACTATCTATACTATGACACTCTTCGACAACTTATAAAACATACCTCAAAGCCTCTTATAAGGCTGATACATGCTTCGTTCAGTCCACTCTTAGTTGACTAAATCTTCTCAATCACTGCACCCATAAGGGCACGGTGTTCGTCAACGATGGAGGCGTCTTGTAACGCCACCAACAAAGCATCCGACACCTCTAGATGGACAGAGGTCGCCGGCGGAACAGGCATGCCCCCTCCAGCCGAAGGAGGCTGCCTTCTTGATTCTGGAGCCATATAAGCCCCTGGAATTGCATCCGGCGGGGAGCCGAACTTAGGATCGCCCCCGCCATCAGACCCCATGGGAATCTTTCCCCCCATGTGTCTGGCCCCTGCGGTTTGACCTCCAGGCGCCACCTTCATGGTTTCTTCCTTTCCTCCTTGGCCGGGGTCCTTCTGGGACGAAGCCTCGGTGTTATGCACCTGGTTGGAGGAAGGGCCTTTGGGGGCGTCCCGCTCTCCATAGCATTTGAGTTCAGCAGGTCCTCTGATGAGGTTGTTTGGTACGGTACCTCACCAGACTACCAAAAAATATGGCTTAAGGTTAAAATACTAAGCCACGATGAGTCCGGGCGCTTAAACGTACTCAGATTTTATATACTTACGAGTTCACTAGGGGCTGGGCCTTGGGATCCCATGCCGGGCCGCTGTCGGTGGCGACAGTGGACTCCTCCGGAAGAGAAGCCCTTCCCCTTTTGGGTCGTTCGGCCTATAAGGGTGCAGAGGTCGTCCTCTTCCTTCTTCCCCCCGCAGGGGATTCATCTTCCTCCTCCTTTTCATCCTCTTCAGAGGCGGAACGGGCATCAGAGCCTTCGGGTATTGTGTCCGAAGTGCCGCGACGACGAAGGCCACCCCGGGTCTTTTTGGCCTCCTTCTCGGCCGTCTTCGTCGGCACCTTGTAGGGCGCCGGGACCGGCATCTTCGCCAGAAGTGGGATGGCCGGGTCTTCGGGCAACGGGGCCGGACAATGGATCCGCTCCGCCTTCTTCGTCTTGAATACACACGTTAAGCGCTTCCTTTGGGTCATGTGGATAGAAAAGTTTGATAAACTCACCGAACTTGCAGGGCGGGACAGTTGGTACCCGCGGTCTTCGGCGGAGTCCGGCCATGATTTGCTGGACTTGAAAAGCACCTTCCAAATGTCCTTGTGCGAGGAGCTGAAGAACCTTCACAAAGTTTGGTGCCTGGCTGGATCGAATTCCCATAGATTGCAAGTCCGGTGTTGACAAGGCAGTATCTGGCGGACTAACATCACCTGGACTATGTTGACAAGTTCAATATTCTTATCTCCCATATCTTTAATGCGCGTCTGGAGCACCGACAGTTCGTCGGACGAGGACCAGTCCAGGCCTTTCTTGACCCAGGATGTAAGCCGCAGAGGGGCGCCGGATCGAAAGTCGGGAGAGGCGGCCCATTCCTTGCCGCACGGCTCAGTGATGTAAAACCACTGCTGTTGCCACTCCTTGACAGAATCATTAAAGGTTCCCATTGGTCATACGACGTTGGGCATCTTGCTCACCATAGTGCCCCCGCACTCAGCATGCTCGCCACCCACCAGCTTGGGCTTCACATTAAAAACCTTCAGCCATAAACCGAAGTGCGGCGAAATATGGAGAAAAGCCTCGCACATGACAATGAATGTCGATATGTTGAGGAGGGGACAGGTCGTGAAGATTGATCCCATAATAGTACATGATGCCATGGACGAACGGGTGGAGGGGAAACCCTAGCCCGCGGACAAAGTGAGGGAGGAATACAACCCTCTCGTGGGGTTCTGGAGTAGGGACGATCTGTCTCGCCGTTGGGAGACGTTCGCTGATTTTCTTGACCAGATACCCGGCCTCCCGAAGCTTTTCAATATCCTTCTCTCGGACGATAGAGGCCATCCATTTGCCTCTCGCTCCGAATCCGGACATCTTTGGAAGACCTTTTGTGGGTTGAGAAGGTGAACGCTTGGGCACTGGAGCCTGAGCAGAATGGAATGCATCGGGAAGAAGGCGTGGGTGAAAAGAGTGAATCCTAGTCCATTTATAAGGGCGGAAGAGGCGATGCGCCTCCTCACTCACCTGGTAAAACCACTTATTCCCCAAGCGCCGTAATTGATGGCGCGGTTGGGTTACCCGCATCCGTATTGATGAGAATCCCGTGATAAGGGGACACGATCTCTGCTTCGACAAGACGTGCCAAGGAAACCACCTCGTGATGTGTGCAGTAGCTGGTTGAGAAAAACGGTTTGAATAATGACCTAGCCGTGGCGTGATGTCATGCTGTCAAACGTGTCAGCAGATTAGATTTGTGGAAATATCTACGGTGGTATGTGGAACTTGTTTTGCAAAGCCGAACACTATCCTTGTGTTCAAAATCTTCTATGGAGTATTCGGAGGAGGAACTCGCCTTGCAATGCCGAAGACAAATCTGCGCGCCGGACTCATCGTCATTGAAGCCTGGTTCAGGGGCTACTGAGGGAATCCTGGATTAGGGGTTAGGGGTTCTCCGGACAGCCGGACTATATCCTTTGGCCGGACTGTTGGACTATGAAGGTACAAGATTGAACACTTCGTCCCATGTCCGGATGGGACTTTCCTTGGCGTGGAAGGCAAGCTTGGCAATATGGATATGTAGATCTCCTCCCTTGTAACCGACTCTGTGTAACCCTAGCCCCCTCCGATGTCTATATAAACCGGAGGGTTTAGTCCGTAGGACAACATACAATCATACCATAGGCTAGCTTTTAGGGTTTAGCCTCTACGATCTCGTGGTAGATCAACTCTTGTAATACTGATATCATCAAGATCAATCAAGGAGGACGTAGGGTATTACCTCCATCAAGAGGGCCCGAACCTGGGTAAACATCGTGTCCCCTGCCTCCTATTACCATCTGCCTTAGACGCACAGTTTGGGACCCCCTACCTGGGATCCGCCGGTTTTGACACCGACAGTCGGCTCATTACAATGTGATGAGTCGAGTCTTCAATAAATTGAACAAAAAATGACTTTACATTAGCCACCAAGTGCCATGGTGCATGTTGGCAGTGACATGGGACTTGTATATTTGATGTAATCTCAATTTAAATAATGTAGCCCCCAAGTGCCGTGTTGTAAGCCTGCAACGACTCGGGACTATTCCTTCCATTGTAGAATAAATCATATCCATTTATAAAATAATAGCCATTGCGCCAAAGCAACTTTGAATACCTCATCTGTTGATAAGTAAACCCGGAGTTTAAATACCTGGCGGCTCTTGGCCGATGACGATTTAACTCCATTGTAAACCGGAATTTTTATAACTCGGCGGTTTATAGCCTTTGAGAAAATCAAGAATTGATAACCCTTTTGAGACACCAATTTCAATCTTTGATGATGGGCTGGAACTTAATCATTTATGTAAGTCATAGCTCTGTAAATCCTGCACAGAGTTTAAACAACATATGCCCTGGTGACTTAACTTCAAAAGCCAGGGCGGGTAACCACCCAAATGTAGTCTTATCCTGCACATAAGTAGATCACAATATCCCTTGGCAGTTTACCGCAGGGCGGGTCATAATATCCCACATATAACCATTGTGATATTAAATTTGTACTGTCGGTTTACATGACCTGTGCAGTAAGGGTGATAACCCAATCCTTAGAAGCCAATACTTCCAAATATATGATGATTGTCACATGCTGGCGACTTATCGTCCAAAGCCAAGCCGGGTTTAAATGAAACCATACTTATACTTAGATCTGAACAAAAAAGTCTCAAGACAACCAAAGATTGTTTGCAAAAACTTAAACCAAATAAAAATCGAGGTTTCTGATTCGAATACGATCAGTAAACCGTTCCAAAGGGGTTAAGCTAGGATTCGAATACGATCATGTAACCCCCAGTGGCTTTGGCGTTGCGCCGATCAAGAGGGTACCGACAGCTATGTTCTCTTTGGCTCGAATACGACCTATGTTTGAACAGGAAGCCCCCAAATGACCTTGAGAGGTTTTTAACGACCCTGATTCGAATACGATCCAAGTCGGACCCAAAAGGGGTTAAGCTATGATTCGAATACGATCAAGAAGCCCCCTAGTGAGTTTGGCAGTGTGCCGATCAAGAGGGTACCGACAACTATGTTCTCTTTGGTTCGAATACGACCTATGTTTGAACAGTAAGCCCCCAAGTGACCATATAAATTTTGGCATCGCGCCGATCAAGAGGGTACCGACAGCTATGCTCGATGAGCAGGAAGCCCCCAAGTGACCATAATAAGGTAAGACGTAAGGAAGGATACCCATGTTTGAACCGCGCATCATGGCACCAAGTTCTCTTTGATAACCTTTAATTTTTCTGAGAACTCGAATCTTGCGAGAGATTAATTCTTTTTGAACCGGAACTTTAAACCGGATTTGAAAGCTTCAAAACTTTGTGGGGGACAGATTGTCCTTGAGCCGGATGTTTGAACTGGTTTTAAGAGCTTAAAAGCTTTGTAAGAGACAAATTTACCTTGAGTCGGATGTTCGAACCAGATTTGAGAGCTTCAAAGCTTTGTAGGAGAGAGATGTCCCGGATTTTAAACCGGAATCTTTATTTTGAACCGACAATTTTCTGACAGCCTTTAAATTTTCATTAATATGGCGGTGTCCTCCGGAACCGAGTTATCATTCCCTCCAATGCCCCGGAGTTCCCGGGTCATGTCATTGTAGCCCCCGAGTCTTAAGATTACTCGAGGAGTTGGCTTGAGACTCTCCATATTTGACCGTGATATACACCAGTATGAGTCATTCGACATCTCAGTGATATAACTTGTCCTGCACTGGAGAACTTGCAAACCAGAGTAATTGCTCTTTTAAAGAAAAGCAATATATAATATAAAAATATACTGGATGGATTTCACCTGATATGTGAAACCATAAATTATCCACTGCGGAGTTGATGATCACCATGGTGAAGCTGAAATCAAGCACGACCGAGTCGGCCGCAGGAGCAGATAGACGAGCCGGCCGCGGCATTGTAAGCCGGTGCGGACGGGAGAGTCGGCCGTGGTATTGTAAGCCGGTGCAAACGGGCAAGTTGTCCTCCTTGTTGTAAGCCGGCGAGGTCACGAGAGACGGCCATGATGTTGTAAGCCGGCGCGGTCGCGAGAGACGGTCACAGGGTTATTAAGCCGGCGCGGTCGCGATAGACGGCCACGGCGTTGTTAAGCCGGTGCGGGAGTCTGTTAACGACGACCATCTGTGCCAAAAGATGTTCGCGTGCCTCCATCTCCATGGTATAATATCACTTTTTGTCATAAATAATTTCCCTGCATAAAAAATATTGCAGACCAAGGCAAAGATAAATTGTTCTTTGACAAAAACAACGTGTGCCAACAAAACAAACTTGGATGGATATCACCTGATTTGTTCAGACGACGGATGATCCGTTTATCACGACAGAGGTGGCTCAGGCAGACTAGCGACTCAATATAGTTCCGGCTGCTCAGGCAGACCGGCGACTTAATATAACCCCGGCGGCTCAAAGCGGCAAAGGCGGCTCAACACGGCTTCGACGGGTTGATGTAGATTAAACTGCACGGACGGCGACTTGTGCACACCTGTTCCATCAGTAAGCGGGCGCAGACGCCGGTGCGTGATGGTGCTGACACACACTTCATAGGCACAACATGACACCACCTTTGCTGCACATAAAAATATACCGACCAAAGTAATTGTTCTTTAATGAAAACAATATGTTTATTAAAATAAACTTGGATGGATATCACCTGGCATTTTTTGTCAGACAGACAGAGATGGAGCAGACCAACATTCAACATGCAGATAAATCCACAATTGGAATTATGGACAACATCCAGCATCCCAGTGCTAGGTCAAATTGCCTGGCATCTTTGACGTGACTAGGCATATTTTATCTCCTCATTGTTTTAAGTGGCAAAGTAATAACAACACCCTGCCCATCCTTTCCTCCTTTGTCTTTTTCTTGTTTCACATGGGGTGAACTTGCACGTTCACAGAACGTCTTGATTCAAGTACCATCGAGGCTGTGGTTTTGAACCATTAGGTCCAGTGTTGGCTGCATGCTGTGCTGCAAAGGAGACGATGGTGATGGCGGCTCAAACCCAAAAGAAGCAAGCACATGGCGCTCGAAGTCAATGGCGGAGGCAACAACCGAGGCTTGGCGGGTCAAAAACGGGCGGCTTGAGAAGTGCTGTCACGGCAGAGGTGGGCGTGGGCGCGGCCGTTGATCTCACCGGCGGCGCCGGCTCACCATGCAGCGGCAGGAGCAGCGGCTCGACGACTCCAACGAGGCATGGGCAGTGGACCACAAAGGCAGGGCCGGCGAAGGCGGCAACAACGGTGGGTCAGGCGACTAGCTCACGCGAGGTGCGGCGCTACAGAGACGACGTAATGTGGTGGAGAAGCAGAGCGGCTGGCATGGAGCAGGGTCAGCTTTCCGAAGCGGAAGTGGAGGTGGGCATCTTGCGGAATTGTCGTGGAATTGTCACGGCAGATGTCCTAGTGTCAGGACTTAGTCGTGAGGTAATAATCCTACATGATGTTTGAGAGGGGTTGAGCGGAATCGAGAGACGCAACACAAGACAAGAATTTAGACAGCTTCGGGCCCCGGGAAACATCATCCGGTAATAATCCTACATGATGTTTGTGGATAGGTCTCATTATGATCATGAGGGGGTCGCTGGCAAGCCGACTCTTTGTGTCTAGCCCTAGAGATGGTTTCTTGTTGCCTGTCCCTCTTTGGGTAGCCATGCCCCACCTTATATATGTTGAAGGGGCGGGTTACATGACTAGTCCTAGTAGGATTAGGATTAACCTATTAGAAGTGGAGTCCTAGTCTTGCTTCCTTTGTAGGAGAATATTCCTTATGCCTTTCCTCTTAAACTGGCCCATCATAAACGTGAGCCGGCCTTCTGGGTCTTGGGCCTAGTCTTCTATCGGACCCGCCGTCAGGGCCATCATTAAGTTTTTTTAATATTGGGCCATCATTAAGTCACCAGGCTCGTGAGTCGTCACACCAGTGAACCACCAGACATGTGAGTCGCCAATCCTCCGGCGGGTTACGATGAAGCGCCAAGTCCGGCCGGGTCATACTTCTGGCCGGGTCATATCGCGGGGTATATCCCTGACACGGGTCGTGCACGCTGAGCCGTCTTGATGATGTCGGTGTAGATGTCCGGCTCAGGGCCTGGCTCGCCGATCTTGCTGATGAAGATGTGGATTCCGCCAATGGGGACCCGGTACCCGTACTCAATCAAGCCAGCCTTGGGGCCCCAGCATGCGTCGTCGATGTAGAGCTTGCCGTGATGACTCTTGGTCATCCGGCCCACAGCATATCCCTTGAGCCCTTCGAAGCTGCCCTTTAAGAACTCAAAACCACTGTGCGCTGGCCCCACGGTGGGCCCCAACTGTCGTGGAAGTGTCACGGCAGATGTCCTCATGGAAGGACTTAGTTGTGGAGCCATTGCGATGAGGTTAACTTAAAGGGGTTAAACATGGACATAGGACGCGATGAGTTTATACTGGGTCGGCCCCTTGCGGTGAAGGTAAAAGCCTAATCCAGTTTGAGGTGGTATTGCTAGGGTTTCGATTACCAGGGAGCAAATCCGCTTTACCTAGCTTTCGATATGTTGTTTCCTGCCCTAAGCCGAAGCCGGGTCGTCCCCTTATATATATGGGTTGACGCCCTGTGGCCTACAGAGTCCCGGCCGGCTCATACAAACGTGTCTGGCTCGGTGACTTATCTTACATGCCTTACAATACAAGTTTACATATACATGGCGGTTTACACTTACGGGCCTTAAGCCGCCTCTAGATTTGGGCCTTTTAATAAGCCTACCTATGAACCGCCATCTTTAGTATACTCTTGGGCTTCATTTAGATGAACCACCACAATGGATGACCCGGCCCCTCCTGGGCGGGTCATATCTGATAGTCATATCCCCAACAAGTAGGTAAGTGATAAAAAGAATTTTTGATGTGGAATGCTGCCTAACATGTCATATCATATTCTTTTCTTTATAGCATGGACATTTGGACTTTTATATTGTTCAAAGCAATTGTCTAGTTTTGACATGATAACTTAAATACTCAAGCATATCAACAAGCAACCATATCTTTCAAAATATCAACGCTAAAATAAGCTATCCCTAGTCCATCATGCTTAATCATTGATCCATTCATGAAACACACTCGCATATTAACTACACCCAATGCTCAAGTACGATCATAGTGCCTCCTAGTTGGTGCTTTTATAAGAGAAGATGGAGACTCAAAAAATAAAAATTGCATAAAGTAAAAGAAAGGCCCTTCGCAGAGGGAAGTAGGGATTTGTAGAGGTGCCAGAGCTCAAAGCAAAAAACTTAGAGATAAAAACATTTTGGGAGGTGTGTCCTTCCCACCAACGAAAACGACTTAGAGTTCCCAACACTTTCCATGCTAGATATATCATAGGTGGTTCCCAAATAGACAATAAAGATTATTCCTTTTTCCATGACAGTTTCAATTTCCATGGCTAACCATATCCATGGGTGCCTTCTGTACCAATACTTTCCAAGGAATTTATTAGTTGACAACATAAAGTAAATTCATTTTTCATTTCGGGACTGGGCATCCCTAATACATTTGCCTTACTCTTGTGCAATGACAAGTGAATAGACACTCATCGGGAGAATAACACATCTAGCATGGAAAATATTAGCCACCCCTCACCGCTCCACGAGCGGAACGAACACGCAAAAGAGAAGTTTATTTTGAAAATTAGAGATGGCACATACAAATTTTCTTAGAACGGCAAAAGAATACCGCATATAGGTAATTATAGTGGACTCGTGTGGCAAAACTGGTTTAAAGGTTTTTGGATGCACAAGTAGTGATCATACTTACTGCAAAATGAAGGCTAGCAAAAGATTGAGAAGTGACCAACCAAGAAACGAATAAACTCATAAACGAGCATTAAGCATAATTAACACTGAATAATGCACCATAAGTAGGATGTAATTTCATTTCATAATTATTGACTTTCGTGCTTGCATAGGAATCACAAAGCTTAACACCAATATTCTTACTAAAGCATAATTACTCATCAACATAACTCACATATCACATCATCATATCTCAAAACTATTACTAAGAATCAAGTTTATTTTGTCCAATGATCTTCATGAAAGTTTTTATTATATCCTTCTTGGATATCTATCACTTTGGAACTAATTTTCATGTGTTGCTTTTGACAATCTCAAACAAATATAAATGAAGATCATGAGCATAATTTTTCTTTCTCTCAAATTAATTTAAGTGAAGCAAGAGAGACTTTCTTCAGAATTTTACTAACTCCCAAATAAATCTAAGTGAAGCAAGAGCGCATTTCTTCAAAAATACTAAAGCACACCATGCTCAAAAAGATATAAGTGAAGCACTAGAGCAAGTCCACAGCTCATAAAAATTTAAGTGAAGCATAGAGAGAAATTCTAACAAGTCATGACATAATTTTGGCTCTCTCAAATAGGTGTGCCCAGCAAGGAATCAAGACTTAGAACACAAAATAAAACAAGAAAAGACTCATGTCACACAATACGCTCCAAGCAAAACACATAGTATGTGAGGAATAAAAATATAGTTTGGAGTAAAATACCGATGGTCGTTATAAGAAAGAGGGGATGCCACTCGGGGGCATCCCCAAGCTTAGTTCCTTGCTCTCTTTTGGATAATAGCTTGGGATTCCGGGGCATCCACAAGCGTAGGCTCTTCTTACTCCTTATTCCTTCATCCATCGTAAGATAACCCAAAACTTGAAACTTCAATCACACAAAACTCAACAAAAGCCTTCGTGATATCCGTTAGTATAAGAAAACAAATCACTACTATAAGTTTTGTAGTAAACTAATTCATATTTTGTTCTTGCATTATATCTACTGTATTCCAACTTTTCTATGGCAAAAACTCATCAAAGAAAACCATAGAGCCATCAAAACAAGCACACAACGCAAAGAAAACAGAATCTGTCAAAAACAGAACAGTGTGTAGCAATCTGGGTGTTTCGAATACTTCTGTAACTCCAAAAACTCAGAAAATTAGGACAACATGGGTAATTTGTATATTGATCTACTGCAGAAGGAATGCGTATTTTATTGCTCTCTAGTTAAAAATGAAAATTATTTTCGCGAGCGCAAAAGTTTCTGTTTTTTTAGCAAGATCAAACAACTATCACCCAAGAAGATCCTAAAGGCTTTACTTGGCACAAACACTAATTAAAACACAAAAAACACAATCATAACAGTAGCATAATTGTGCTAACACTCAATAACAGGAAGAAAAAGGCAAAAATAAATTTTATTCATTGGGTTGCCTTCGAACAAGTGCTATAGTTTTACGCCCTTAGCTAGGCATAAAGCAAGGATCTAAGTTTTGTCATCCTTCTCCATAATTCCCTTAGAGGTATTTTTATCATGGGGTTTTGTAAAAACAACATAAAACATATTATTCATAGAAACCTTATCATTATTAAGTTGCTCATTGTCATAACCATGTTGATTTCCGGCAACAATCCAAGAATAATGTTGATTAACATTATTAAAAACTTGTTGAATTGCATCTAGGATTGGGACTTCCTTTTTAAGATTCTCATCAAAGATTTTATTATCCCCAAGCAAATGTCTTAACGCATAATCACTATTGTAAAGAATTTCATCTATCACGGGTTTTCACGATTCATAACATAAAAAATCAAAGATTTCCCTAGCTTCCCGTATTATGTAGTCAAATTCATTCATAAGAACGAGAGTGGCTAACTTTTTAACATTTGGATTCTTGATAACGGGAAGCTCAAAAAACAATCTCTACAAAGTAGGGTGAGTACGGATAAATTTTCTTTCAAGTTTCAGAACTAGCGCTGAAATAGCATCCGCATAAGATCTAGTAATCCTAAGTATAGGAGCATCATTGAGACCTAGATTTCCCACACAATTGAGAAATTCTTGGATACGTTCCTTTCCCATAACGTTCCCTTGCCCTACGATAAAAGTTTTAGCATCAAGACTACTCGTACATCCAATCTTAGGAGTTAGTCCATCATCTGTTGGTGCCATACCAAAATCACTCATGATTGCAAGTAAAGGATGGATCTGATGAGAAAACGGCGAACGAAAAAGAGGGGCAAATAAAACGGTAAATTTTTGTGAAGTGGGGGAGAGGAAAATGAGAGGCAAATGGAAAATAGTGTAAATTGCAAGGAGATGAGATTTGTGATTAGGAACCTGGTATATGTTGAAGATCCTCCCCGGCAACGGCACCAGAAATTCATTTTGATGTCGCCTGAAGCTACGTCAGTATTTCCCCAAAGAGGAAGGGATGATGCAGCACATCGGCTGTAGGTATTTCCCTTAGATATGAAACCGAGGTTATCGAACCAGTAGAAGAACCAAGAAACACAATGTAAACAGCACCTGCACACAAATAACAAATACTCGCAACCCGACGTGTTAAAGTGGTTGTCAATCCCTTTCGGGTAATGGCGCCAGAAATTGGCAGACGGACGCGAGAGAGTTGTAAATATTGATAGATCGAACGCCAAATAAAATAAATTGCAGCAAGGTATTTTTGTATTTTTGGTTTAGTAGATATGAAAATAAAAGGCAAATAAAAATAGATTGTGAAGGCAAATAATATGAGAAAGAGACTCGGGGGCTGTCGGTTTCACTAGTGGCTTCTCTCGAGAAAAATAGCAAACGGTGGGTAAACAAATTACTGTTGGGCAATTGATAGAACTTCAAATAATCATGACGATGTCCAGGCAATGATCATTATATAGGCATCATGTCCAATATTAGTAGACTGACTCCTGCCTCCGTCTACTACTATTACTCCACACATCGACCGCTATCCAGCATGCATCTAGTGTATTAAGTTCATGGAGAAATGGAGTAATGCAATAAGAACGATGACATGATATAGACAAGATCTATCTATGCAGATATAGACCCCGTCATTTTATCCTTAGTAGCAACGATACATACATGTCGGTTCCCTTTCTGTCACTAGGATCAAGCACCGTAAGATCAAAGCCACTACAAAGCACCTCTTCCCATTGCAAGATAAATAGATCAAGTTGGCCAAACAAAAGCCAAATATCGAAGAAGAAATACGAGGCTATAAGCAAACATGCATATAAGAGATCAAAGAAACTCAAATAACTTTCATGGATATAAAAAAATAGATATCCAAGAGACCATTGTATTGAGAATCAAACAAGAGAGAGGAAGCCATCTAGCTACTAACTACGGACCCGAAGGTCTACAAAGAACTACTCACGCATCATCGAAGAGGCACCAATGGAAGTGGTGAACCCCTCCATGATTGTGTCTAGATTGGATTTGGTGGTTCTGGACTCTGCGGCGGCTAGAATTGATTTTCGTCGAATCCCCTAGGGTTTCTGGAATATTGGGGGTATTTATAGAGCAAAGAGGTGGTCTGGGGGCACCCGAGGTGGGCAAAACCCACCAGGGTGGGTTGTGCTCCCCTTGGAGCACCCCCTAGGCGCTGCCTTGGCCCATTAGGTGTCTTCTGGTCCATAAAAAATCTCCGTAAAGTTTCGCTGCATTTGGACTCCGTTTGGTATTGATTTTTTGCGATGTAAAAAACATGCAAAAAATAGGAATTGGCACTTGGCACTATGTCAATAGGTTAGTACCAAAAAATGATATAAAATGATTATAAAATATCCAAGATTGATAATATAACATCATGGAACAATCAAAACTTATAGATACGTTGGAGACGTAACAACCGCCGAATCAAAATAAAACATTGGTTGTAAGCAGTATGACGATCACCGCCCACAACTCTTTGTGTTCTACTCATGCATATGATCTACGCATAGACCTGGCTCTGATACCATTGTTGGGGAACATAGCATACAATTTCAAAAATTTCCTACGCTCACGCAAGATCTATTTATGAGATGCATAACAACGAGAGGGGGAGAGTGTGTCCACGCACCCTCATAGACCGAAAGTGGAAGCGTTTGACAACGCGATTGATGTAGTCAAACTTCTTCTCGTTCCGACCAATCAAGCACCGAACGTACGTCACCTTCGAGTTCTGCACACGTTCAACTCGATGACGTCCCTCAAACTCTTGATCCAACAAAGTGTCGATGGAGAGTTCCGTCGGCACGACGGCGTGGTGAAGGTGATGGTGAACTAATTTGTGCAGGGCTTCGCCTAAGCACTACGCAAATATGACCGGAGGCGTAAACTGTGGTGGGGAGCGCCGCACACGGCTAACAAATGTTGATGTGTGTTCTAGCGGTGCCCCCCCTCGTATATATAGGTTGGAGGGGAGGGGAGGCAGCCAAGGGGCGCCCCAAGTAGGAGGAATCCTACTTGGGTGCCTCCAAATTCGGCCTCCCCCCTTCCATATCCATCCGGAGGGGGAAGGAAGGAGGAGGGAGGAGGGAAGGAAGGGGGAGGACGAATCCCTCCCCTTCCTTTCTCCCTTCTCCTCTTTCCTCCCCCCTTATTTTGTCCTACATGGGGCTCACCAGCCCCTTAGGGGCTGGTCTGTCCCCCTCTTGGCCCATTAAGGCCCATGTAGTTGCCGGGGGATGCTCAGAACCCCTTCCGGTGACCCGATATGCACCTGGTACCCCAGAACACTTCCGGTGTCAGAATACCATCGTACGATATATCAATCTTTACCTCTCGACCATTTAGAGACTCCTCATCATGTCCGTGATCTCATCCAGGACTCCGGACAACATTTGGTCATCAAATCACATAACTCATATAATACAAAATCGTCATCAAACGTTAAGCATGCGGACCCTATGGGTTCGAGAACTATGTAGACATGATCGAGACACCTCTCCGGCCAATAACCAACAGAGGAACCTAGATGTTTATATTGGTTCCCACATATTCTATGAAGATCTTTATCGATTGTACGGTAATGACAACATACATTATTCCCTTTGTCATTGGTATGTTACTTGCCCGAGATGCGATCATCGGTATCTTCATACCCTGTTCAATCTCATGTCGATGGCTAAATCTTAAATATTCATATGAGCCTAAAATACGGAAATATTCACGCTCCTCATCTTCCAGCCTCTCTGAGATGTGATCTGGATGTTGGACTCCTCGTTGTTCAAGAAGAACACGTGTGCCTTTTGGCCTTCTGCCTGTGTTGGGTAGACCTATACAATATGTAGGTTCTGCCGTTTGCGCCAAAACATTCTAAGACAGATTGATCGATCTGCGAGCATTGTATCACATCTAAATTTAATGTCGCAACCACAACAATTTCACTAATAAACAAATCATGTGAATGGAAACACATGCGTAAATACCAATGTCCGAAGTGCTTGGATGTTTGATGAAGCAAAACAGTAGACTTTCATCAATCTAAGGACCATATTATGTTTTTCCTTCACAGTTTTAGTTAAAGTTGGGGGGCAACGCCCCCCTATCCCAAACAAATCAAGACAATATATAGGTGAACACTCAACACATCAAGTTGGGGGCAGTGCGGGGACAATTTCCTGGTTATATATAGGTGAACACTCAACACATCAAGTTGGGGGGCAGCGCACGGACAATTTCCTAGATATATATAGGTGAATACTCAACACATCAAGCCAATGACTAAATATTGAAATATGAAGACCATTGAACAGATCAAGTTGATGACTAAATCTTAAATATTCGTAAGAGCCTAAAGTATGAAAATATTTGCGCTCCTCATCTCCTAGGCTCTCAGAGATGTGATCTGGATATTGGATTGCCCATTTTCAAGAAGAACATGTGTGACTTTTGGCCTTTGTTGGGTAGACCCTAGATAATATGTAGGTTTTGCCGTTTGTGCCAAAATTTTCCATGGCAGAATGGCCGATCTGCGAGCATTGTATCACATCTAAATTTAATGTTGCAATCACAGTGATTTCACTGGTAAACAGATCATGTGAATGGAAACACATGCATACATACCAGCCATCGACCTTTGGACCTCCTCATCTCCTTCCATCCCTCCTGTGCTAGTGCTACCGTCTGGGTTGTCGCGTCTGTCCATCCCACTTAGATCTGGATCTTGCACCACCGCCTTGAAGGTCCATTCTATCATTCCTAACGTAGATTTGTGAGATAGAAGCAGGGAGGAGGCGTACCTGCGCCGTTTGTCATGTGGAAGAAGAGAGTGTGGGCATCCTTTTATGCACCACCAAACGCAATTGCCTTAAGGAGAAATACCAAAAAACTAATGTGTGCATATATGCATGGGGCATGTCTGGTCATGCGTCCACAACCATGCGAACCGGCAGGCCCATGACAAACCTACATAATGCCCCTGCCAAACAACCGGGTAGCCGAAAGGGCTAGACAAGTGCCCCTAGGCAGCATAACTGCTTGAACGGCCCGGGCCGCACAGCTGGCTTGGCGGCCCTCCGAACAACCAGCTGGGTGCAACGTCAGCTGTAGGATCGAAAGTATGTCTAGAGGGGGTGATTAGACTACTTGACCAAATAAAAATCTTTCCTTTTCCCAATTTTAGTTGTGGGCAGATTTTAGCAATTATGACAAATCAGCAATCAATCTACACATGCAATTCTAAGAGTATAGTAGCGGAAAGTAAAACATTGCATATGAAGGTAAAGGGAAGGGTTTGGAGAAGGCAAACGCAATGGAGACATGAAGATTTTTGGCATGGCTCCAATAGGTGGTGCTATCCTACGTCCACATTGATGGAGACTTCAACGCACAAAGGGTAATGGTTGCATGAGTCCATGGAGGGCTCCACCCATGAAGGGTCTACAAAGAACCAACCTTGTCTATCCCAGCATGGCCATCGTCCACGAAGGACTTGCCTCACTCGGGTAGATCTTCACGAAGTAGGCGATCTCCTTGCCCTTACAAACTTCCTGGTTCAACTCCACATCACGACGGAGGCTCCCAAGCGACACCTAACCAATCTAGGAGACACCACTCTCCAAAAGGTAATAGACGATGTGTTGATGATGAACTCATTGCTCTTGTGCTTCAAATGATAGTCTCCCCAACACTCAACTCTCTCACACAGATTTAGCTATGGTGGAAGAAGGATTTGGGTAGAAAGCAACTTGGGGAAGGCTAGAAATCAAGGTTCAAATGGTTGGAATGGAATCTTTTGATCTCAACACATGAGTAGGTGGCCCTATCTCAGAAAATGAATGGTAGAAGTGTAGGCACGTTCTGATGGCTCTCCTCAATGGGAAGAAGTGGGTGGAGGGGTATATATAGCCTCCACAAAAAATCTAACCGTTACACACTTTTGACCCATCTCGGTGGCACCAATTGGTAAACTCGGCGGCACCGATCTGTACAAAAATATGAACGTTAGGAATCTCGATGGGACCGATGTGCTAGGGCTTAGGGCAAACTTCATCTCGGTGGCACCGATTGCATCATATCAATGAGACCAAAGTGAATGCAATGAGCAACAGAGAATCTGTCAAGCCAATTCAGTGGGACTGATTGCAACAACTCGGTGAGACCGAAGTGAATGCAACAAGTCACAGACACTGGCAATGCCATCTCGGTGGGACCGAGATCAGTATCGATGAGATCAAATTGTTAGGGTTTCTGGCAATGGCTATGTCAAGAAGAACTCGTGGCTCCGAATGGAAGATGTCGATGGGGCCGAGTTGGAGTTTAGGTTTTGGACATATTTGGATAGAGGAAGTGGCTGAGGGTTTTAGAGCAGAATCACGAAGCATTTGAGCAAGTAGACCATTAAGCAACACCTCATCCCCTTTTAATAGTATTGGTTTTTCCTATGGACTCAATGTGATCTCGAATCACTTAAACAAAAATGAAGAGTCTTGAGCCTTTGCCAATCCTTGTCCTTAGCATTTTGAGGGGTCCACATCTCTATGTCATGCCATGCCAATCATTGAACATCCTGAAATATTTATCTTGAATGGACATTAGTTTAATGAGATATGTGTTGTTATGAATTACCAAAATCACCCGGAGATTAGTTACACTTTCGCGGGCGCATGTAGGCGTTGCACCAGGCGTGCCGCACATGCGTACCTGTGTGGGCCCAACAAAAACATGCCCCATGCACAAGCCGGCTCCGCGACCAGAACGTACCCCGTCTGGTGTGACCGAACCAGCCAAGCCGGGAACAAGGACCCCGACACATAGGTATGGCTGACCCCTCGCACGCGAGACAACCTGTGGGACACCGAACGCACGCGCAACTGAGGCCGTCACATGACAGTGACCATGGGCACGCGTGCTCCACCCATCGCGCGAGCCGTCTAGGCTGATCGGACGACACAGAGAGCCCTCGAGAGGCCCCCTCGGCACGTGACCGCAAAACGAAAGGTGTGGAGAGCCATCTCGCCTACGAAGAGCCCCAGGAGACGGGTGCTCCAACATCCATTACAGAAATAATATGGATGGTTCGTCTGCATTGTTGGAACTACTAGCACTGGTATGATTTTGCGAGATAACTTTGGGAAGATCATCTTCCCTTCTTGTCAAATGTTGGTCTCCTGTTCCAACGCTCTAGAGGAAGACCTATCAGTATTCTTGGAGTGTATTTCATTGTCATTCCAGTGGTGGCATAACACACATGTGTCAAAAAATTCTGTAAAAAAATACAAACACATGAAGGCATAACACACATGTGTGTAAATTGTCAGGGCAAAATACGTTGAAATGAGGGCCATGTAAAAAAATCTAGGGCTTTTGAACGTATGATACTATTCATCCTCCTAGGCCATGAACTTTTCTTTTTTGTATACAGATCGCATTTCAAGGTATTTCATCCTAAACCTTTATACACATACAATAACATCCTTTTTTACTTTCAGATTTTTTTTCAGATTTTTATAAATCGGAAAGTTTAAATTTTGAATTGTTCAAAAAATTGAGCTCCAGTGAACTCGGTCACCAAACAGATGTTCTCTCGAAGTTTTTATTTCTAACCGTCATTATATATCTTTAAAACTACTCTCTCTGTTACAAAATAATTAAAACATAGGATTATGATCGGCCGAATTTGGTTAAATTTTTAAAAATTGAACGCACAAAAATCTTAAAACTTTAATTATTTTGAAACGGATGGAGTACTATTTTATTTAAGCCATGTTACCTCTCGGGGAGAGGAATGACAGAGAATTTGCGGAGATGGTGTTGTCCAAGCTTATGATGATTCATGCTATCAACAGAGTTGCAGATGTCAACCTTGGGTAGATATCACGTGATACCACCCTTTTACATGCTTCCATTATCTAAATTTTGATAATCATATTTAGATGTTTCAAAAAATTCTGAAAAGATTTGTCTATGTTCACAAGACATATGTTTATAGCCGGTAAAAAATTCAGATCAAAATTCGAAATGTGCATTGAGAAACAAAAAAAAAGAGAAATTCATATGTGAATAGTATCATTTCTGACACTATTCATATTTTGTTTTTCTTTTGACACTATTTATTCTGGATTTGTTTTTTCTTGTTTCTTAATGTGCATTTTGAATTTTGGTACGATCTTTTTAGGAGTAATAGATACAGTCTTGTGAACATCCACAATTTTTTTTCAATTTTTTTTAAACATCTAGATGTCATTTTTTAAAAGCTGGAGTATGATAGCATGTGAAGGATAATACCACATGATATTTTTCCTATCGACCTTAGTCGTTTACCCCGTTCGTCTGCATAGATCGTGCCTGGTCCACTCTGTTTGCTATCTTGTTAAGCTGGCCAATCAGTGTCTTGTACTCCTTCAATCCCTTTGACACTACATTAGTGTCAAAAACCTCTTATATTTCCCCGCAAAAAAAAAACCTCTTATATTATTACTATGGGACGGAGGGAGTATCTGTTCCGTGTTATCTTATTTCCTTTCTCGTGGATCTCCATAAGGCTTGTTATGCTTCAACTCTGAGCGGCTTTATATATTTATTAGTTTGAAGCTGAGCGGCGCCCTCCGTCTCACCTCGTAATTCCAACCGTGCGACACGCTTTTCAGTGCCACATCTCACCGCCGGAGCAGTGTTCCCAGGGAGTACGGCCGTATACCATACCACGCGGGCTCGAGCTAGTTCCACCATTTGCCTAGCTACGCATCTCGTCTCGCCCTCATCTCTCATGGCACCCCAGCAGCAGCTCCTCCTCCTCCTGCTCCTTCTGGCCTCGCCGTTGCCGTTGCCGCGGCCGGCCGCCGCCGACGACGGGGCCGCTGCGCAGCCGCCTCCACTGGTGAAGCAGTTCTACTACTACTCTCCTCCGCCGCCGTCGGCAGCATCTCCTCCCACCGGCCCGCCGCCGGCGCCGCCGATGGCTCCGTGCAACTGCCAGCAGATGCCGCAGCCCACGGCTTGCAACTGCCCGAAGATGCCGCCGCCTGGGATGTACCACCACAGCCCGCCGGCCGGGCACCACTATGGGTTCCTATCCGGGTCCCACGTGCAAGCCGGAGGGCGGCTCCATCCCCGGATGCTCTGCGCTGTTGCCGCTGCACTACTTCTTCTATGGTGGTGCTAGTCACTGTCTGTTGTGTCACTCAGATCCATATGTGCGTGCTTACTGCTGTGCTATGACATTATTACTTTATTTTTTTCAAAAAGACATTATTACTTTATTAGGCATTTTTATTTGGGACAGAGGAATTTCATCAAGTTTCTATGAGCATTACATTGTTAATTTTAGACACGTTCTTGCAGTGCACTCAGAAATTCCGTTAATCTAGCCATATGTATGGATTTGGTTGTTGCAATCTAGTACATTTGATGAAGTTGATTACTGAAGAGGGTATTAATGACATGCATGTTCTGTATCAGCTTTGTGTTTGTAAAAGATGGTCTGTATTTTTCGGATGCAAATGGTTGCAACTTGTTTGCCTACTTTTCCTTTGTATGAAGAATTCAGCACGAGTCATATTGTCTATTGTGTGATTCCTGTAATTCAAGCTTGCGTACCTGTATTAGCCTGGGAATGTGGATTTGTTATAACATTGTTTTTTTTTATCAGAACATCCATTAGTTCCTTACAACGCTAGATTTCTGTGATAGTCAACAACGAAAGAGTTGCTATAACAATTATGACAAGAGTACTAGCTAGATGTCAGCTTCAACCGTTGGCCTAATTATCTCATGAAAAGAATTGCTATAACTGAAATGCAATCTTGTATCCTGCTGCTACCATGCCTAGTTGGATGATGAAACTGCCAGGAAATGCTAAGGTTTCTTCGTTCTGAACTTGATGTTGCTTTGTTAACCTGTGCAACCATGCTATTATTTCAGTCTATAAGCTAGCCCGCTGCTAACTTTGTTAAGCTAACAGCATAGATTTATGAGTCGTGCATATAAATGATGGACGACGCATAGACGATGGTAAAATCTGGCCGTACATACGTATAACTGAACAGGGCGCCGGCCGCTGGATTGATTTATCGTGCATAGATCGTCCCTTTATGTCGTGCATGGAGCAGTTTCGTAGATTTATCTACCTCACATACGTGTTTTGTCAGGTGTCTGATCACCAATGAGGGCAATGCTGCAGTTCGTACTTATGTGTGATGGATTCTATTGGTTCAGCAGTCAGTATTTTTGTCAAAAGCACCCAAAAGTTTATTCATCTGCTTGCAACCTCCGTGGCCGTCACTCTCCTCTTGCGCTATCAACGCCTACCTCCCGGATCCAAGTGTTTTGTGTCAAGAACAATTTCAGTATTTTCTTGATATATTTTCATAAGTAGACATGTTTAGGCCGTGGACTGTTCTAGCCTTGTAGGTCTGGACGGCTGGCTGGCCTTCTTGTAATTTGTATTGCAATTCAGTCTTTTACTACTGCTATAGAGCCAGTTGCCTGGTCCAAGGGGACGCGAATACTCAATTCTTTCATTTGATTGCTAATGGTAAGCACAGAAAGAAGCGAATTTTTCAACTTAAACAAGATGAGGGCACTATTTTAGGACAGGATAACCTAAAAACATTTATTACCGAGTATTATAGGCAGTTATTTGAACCTTCGGAGGATAATTGTGTGTCCCTCGACGAGTCCAGGACTGAGGATGTGCCTCAACTATCGGCTGCCGACAATGATATTCTGGTTGCCCTGTTCTCAGAGAAGGAGGTGTTTGATGCTATTGCACAGATGAAAAACAATAAGGCTCCCGGACCGGATGGATTCCCGGTCGAGTTCTATAAAAAGTGCTGGCACATTATTAAGGGGGATTTGCTACCTATGTTCCACGATCTGTTCTCTGGACATCTTCACTTATTTCACTTGAATTTTGGAACTATCACACTGCTTCCTAAGAAAACAGATGCTGGGAGAATTGAGCAGTTCAGGCCGATCTGCCTCCTCAATGTTAGTTTCAAAATCTTCACCAAGGTCGGGACTAATAGGCTCACACAGATTGCGCATTCTGTGGTGCAACAATCC
The DNA here is from genome assembly GCA_034509565.1 of Triticum monococcum. Lineage (NCBI taxonomy): Eukaryota > Viridiplantae > Streptophyta > Magnoliopsida > Poales > Poaceae > Triticum > Triticum monococcum. Next base: position 149,580,303 of record CM067843.1, on the reverse strand, counting down.
CAAACTGCTTTCATGCCGTACAGAAATATCCTTGAAGGGGTGGTCGTCCTGCATGAAACGCTCCATGAAATCCATTCCAAAAAATTAGATGGAGTAATTTTTAAGGTGGATTTCAAGAAAGTGTACGATAAGGTCAAATGGCCATTACTCCAACAGTCATTGCGTATGAAAGGTTTTGATGAAGCCTGGTGCCGACAGGTTGAATCATTTACGCAAAAAGGTAGTGTGGGAATTAAAGTAAATGATGATATAGGCCATTACTTCCAGACACATAAAGGCCTAAGACAAGGAGATCCGATGTCCCCTATCCTGTTTAACATTGTGGTGGATATGTTAGCAATTTTGATAGGAAGGGCTAAGGAAAATGGTCAAGTAGGTGGATTGGTACCTCATCTTGTTGATGGAGGTCTATCCATCCTTCCGTACGCCGATGATACAATTGTCTTTATGGAGCATGACTTGGCCAAGGCAAGAAATATGAACCTTGTGTTATGCCTATTTGAACAATTGACCGGGTTAAATATTAACTTCCATAAGAGCGAGCTGTTCTGTTTTGGTAGAGCCAAAGAAGAACAGGAGGCTTATAGGCAATTGTTTGGGTGCGAGTTGGGAGAGTTACCCTTCTCTTACCTAGGTATTCCAATCCACCATCGTAGGCTGACAAACAGAGAATGGAAGTGCATCGAGGACCGATTTGAGAAGAAACTGAGTTGCTGTAAGGGTAAGCTCATGTCATACGGAGGCCGATTAATCCTGATAAATTCGGTGCTCACGAGTATGCCTATGTTTCTCCTATCGTTCTTTGAGGTCCCAGTTGGTGTTAGGAAAAGACTGGACTTTTATCGATCGCGTTTCTTTTGGCAGGGTGATGAGCTTAAAAGAAAATATCGGCTTGCTAAATGGGATATCATCTGTAGACCAAAAGACCAAGGGGGTCTTGGTATTGAGAATCTAGAAGTTAAGAACAGATGCCTTCTTAGCAAGTGGCTGTGGAAGCTCTCATCGGAGAATCATGCTATGTGGGCTCAAATCCTTCACAGCAAGTACACCTCTAGATAAACACTTGGTCCTAGGTCACAGTCAGGCCGACCGATTCACCTTTCTGGAAAGGACTAATGAAAGTCAAACAGTCTTTGTTTAATAGGACACTAGTAGGGAAAAGCTTATAGATAGACTGTAACACCCCGGATATGATTTACCCAATATGTAATCCAACTCTTGCCGTTTCCGACCTTAAGTTATTTTATTTTCTCGGGTTCGGGTCTTTGTCTCCGTGTGTTGTTATCGTTGTCATGCATCTCATATCATGTCATCATGTGCATTGCATTTGCATACGTGTTCATCTCATGCATTCGAGCATTTTCCCCGTTGTCCGTTTTGCATTCCAGCGCTTCGTTCTCCTCCAGTGGTCATTTCTACCTTTCTTTCATGTGTGGGGATTAAACATTTCCGGATTGGACCGAGACTTGCCAAGCGGCCTTGGTTTACTACCGGTAGACCGCCTGTCAAGTTTCGTACCATTTGGACTCCGTTTGATACTTCAACGGTTAACCGAGGGACCGAAAAGGCCTCGTGTGTGTTGCAGCCCAACACCCTTCCAATTTGGCCCAAAACCCACCTAACTCTGCTCCATCAACTAGAGCGTTCGATCACGATCGCGTGGCCGAAAACCGCACCTTATTTGGACTCTCCTAGCTCCCTCTATGCCTATATAAAGTCCCCTTCCCCGAAATCCGGATCTCCCCTTGTCCCTAACCCTAAATCCACCTCGCGCCGCGCTGGACGTGTCCGTTCCTGCCGGACACGCCGCCGCCAGCCACCCCACGCTCGCCACGTGGCAAGCCGCCGCCGTCTCCGCCCGCGGCCCGGCCGGCCCGTAGCCGGCCCCCGATGCCCGAAGCCACCGCGCCGCCGCCCGAAGCCCCACGCCTCCTCGCTCCGCCGCCACCTCGTCGGCCCCGCCGCCTCCGCCCGCCGGCGCCACCACCAGCCGACGCCGGCGCGCCCCGCCGCCCGACCGGCCTCGCTCGCCGCGCCGCCTCACCAACCGCGCCGCGCCGCCCCACCGCCTCGCCACGCGCCGCCGCCCGATCCGGATCCGGCAAGATCCGGCCGGCCCTTGCTTCCCCGACCACTCCGGCGCCATTTCTGGCGAGCTGCTACAGTGCGCCGCTGCCTCGGTTCGTGTGCCCACCGAAACCCTAGATCTGGAGGGTAAAATTTTGTCTAAGTCCCCGAAATTTCAGATCCAAGTGCTCATGTTCGCGGCCCCGTAACTTTGCATCCGTAGCTCCGATTCATGCATATAGCATATCAAAATGTTCATATCTGAGAGTACATCATTTCATTCCATTGCATCATTTTCATTTGAGTTCATCTTGATGCCCGAAATGCTGTTAGAAGAGGGCTACTTGAGTTAACTGTCAGATCTGCTACTCCATCTTAGACATTTGTCATTTTTGCCATGATTATTGTGTGCATGATATGCCCTGATGCTCTGCATATGTTTTGTTAAGGGTTTTGTCATCTTTCCAGAGGTGCAACCGATGTATTTTTGTGATGTGTGTGGTGACTAGTGCAAGCTTGCAAAGTGAGGCACTTGGTAATTCTGTTTTCAGGGACTTAGCATTTCCACTAAGTCCTTGAGCTGTTTAGTTCATGATGCCATATATTCATGTTGTTTCCTAGTGATCCGTGCCTCTTTTGAGGATGATCAGTAAGGATGTTTTGTTAATATTGTAGTTCTCTATCCATCCATGTCTTTGTTTCAATATATGGAGCTCCCTAGCTTTAGTCAATCGAGCTCTACTTTTGCTACTTTGTAAATCTGGGCAGATTGTCAAGTTGTTTGCAATTTTGCCGAGGATGTTGTAGTTGATCCGTGCATGCTATGCTATTGTTCTTGCCATGTCTAGCTTGCATTTTGTGTGTTCTTAATGGGTGTATGCTTAGCTTATCATGACTTGCTCCGTAGTGAGTGCATCGAACTCGTAGACATGCCTACTTGATATCTGTTTTCAGCATGTCCCAGTTTTTCACTAAGTCTGAAACTGATTATGTTTTTGCGATGTTCACATGCTTGCAAATGTATTTTGTGATCCCTTTTGGCTCAAGGTCACTAAGGGACTTTTGTTAAGCTCTTTGAGTAGCTCCATGCCATGCTTTACTTTGTCATGTTCAGGTCCTATAGCATATAGTTTTGTTGCTCCGAAGAGGGCTACCTGATCTGAAATTCCAGACAAGTGTTAATTTCACCAAGTCTGAGATCTGTTTACCATATGCATTTTTGCCATGCTTGTTTGAACCTGTTAATGGATGAATTGGCCGTAGCTCAGTGCTAGACTTTTGTTAAGCATCTTGATTGCATCCCTGCCATGTATTTTTTTGCCATGTTTGGTTGCTGTAGCATGTTCATCTCATTGCATTTAGATGGCTACTTGCTGTAAATCGCAGATCGGTGTCATATTTGAATCGCTTGCCATTTCCAAACCGTAACTCCGATTCCGGAGATCTTTATATCGTTTTCAAGCGATTTCATCTCATCTTTCCAGTGCCACACTTGGTTTTCCAAGTTGAGGCCAGGTTCATGCATTTCCTGTCACATCTTGCATATGCGTCCCGCATCGCATCCCGCATAGCATATCATCTCTGCATCATATTGTTTGATCCTTGCATCTGGTTGATTGTGTTCTTGTTGCTTGTTTGTCTTGTTTGTGTAGAGCCGGGAGATGAGTTCGCTAATGAGGAGCCTGTTGAGTTTGCTTTCGAGGATCCAGTCAACTCTGACAACTTTGCAGGCAAGATGATCATACGCTCGAAATCACTACTATCTTTGCTTTGCTAGATGCTCGCTCTTTTGCTATGCCAATGCTACGATGCCTACCACTTGCTTTCAAGCCTCCCAAATTGCCATGTTCAGCCTCTAACCCACCATTGTCCTAGCAAACCGTTGATTGGCTATGTTACCGCTTTGCTCAGCCCCTCTTATAGCGTTGCTAGTTGTAGGTGAAGGTTGGAGACCGTTCCTTGTTGGAACATTATTTACTTGTTGGGATATCATTATATTGCCATGTTATCTTAATGCATCTATATACTTGGTAAAGGGTGGAAGGCTCGGCCTCTCGCCTAGTGTTTTGTTCCACTCTTGCCGCCCTAGTTTCCGTCATATCGGTGTTATGTTCCCGGATTTTGCGTTCCTTACGCGGTTGGGTTATAATGGTAACCCCTTGATAGTTCGCCTTGATTAAAGATTTTCCAGCAATGCCCAACCTTGGTTTTACCATTTGCCACCTAGCCTCTTTCCCTTGGGTTTCCGGAGCCCGAGGGTCATCTTATTTTAAACCCCCCCGAGCCAGTGCTCCTCTGAGTGTTGGTCCAACCTAGAGCCCCTTGCAGCGCCACCTCGAGGAAACTCGAGGGCTGGTTTTAGTTGTACGGATTGCTTATCTGAGTGTTCCCTGAGAACGAGATATGTGCAGCTCCTATCGGGATTTGTCGGCACATTCGGGCGGTGTTGCAGGATTTGTTTTGACCTGTCGAGTTGTCTTGAAGAACCGAGGTACCGAGTCTGATCGGAACGTCTCGGGAGGAGGTCTATTCCTTCGTTGACCGTGAGAGCTTGTCATGGGCTAAGTTGGGACTCCCCTACGGGGATTTGAACTTTCGAAAGCCGTGCCCGCGGTTATGGGCAGATGGGAATTTGTTAATGTCCGGTTGTAGATAACTTAAACTTTAACTTAATTAAAATGAATCAACTGTGTGAGTTACCGTGATGGCCTCTTCTCGGCGGAGTCCGGGAAGTGGACACGGTGCTAGAGTAATGTTTTCCGCAGGATTGCCCTCTTTAGTTGTGCGTTCGTGCTTTGCCTTCTCTTCTCGCTCTCTTTTGCGAATAGGTTAGCCACTATATATGCTAGTCGCTTGCTGCAGCTCCTATATTTACCTTGCATTACCTATTAAGCTTAAATAGTCTTGATCGCGAGGGTGCGAGATTGCTGAGTCCCTGTGGCTCACAGATTACTATTACACCAGATGCAGGGCCTGATGATACAGCTCCAGATGGCGCGCTTGAGCTCAAGTGGGAGTTCGACGAGGACTCTCAGCGTTACTATGTTTCTTTTCCCGATGATCAGTAGTGGTGCCCAGTTGGGGTGATCGGGACCATGTCGCTTGTTGGGTTATCTTTTATTTTGGCGCCATAGTCGGGCCATGAGTGTTTGGATGATGTATGTTATTTATGTACTTGATTGACGTGGCGAGTGTAAGCCAACTATGTTATCCCTTTTATTTATCTATATTATGCAAGTCAGGCAATCATCACAAACATCCCATGTAATATAGATGAATAAAACGGATAACATAGTTGGCTTACAATCGCCACGTCAATCAAGTACATAAATAACATACATCATCCAAACACTCATGGCCCGACTACGGCGCCAAAATAAAAGATAACCCAACAAGCAACATGGTCCCGATCACCCCAACTGGGCACCACTACTGATCATCAGGAAAAGACACATAATAACGCTGAGAGTCCTCCTCGTACTCCCACTTGAGCTCAAGCGCGCCATCTCGAGCTGTATCATCTGGCCCTGCATCTGGTGTAATAGTAATCTGTGAGCCACAGGGACTCAGCAATCTCGCACCCTCGCGATCAAGACTATTTAAGCTTAATAGGTGGGGTAAGGTAAATATATGTGGAGCTGTAGCAAGCGACTAGCATATATGGTGGCTAACTTATTCGCACAAGAGAGCGAGAAGAGGAGGCAAAGCGCGAGCGAGAAACTAGAGAGCAACCTGCGCAAACATTACTCCAACACCGTGTCCACTTCCCGGACTCCGCCGAGAAGAGGCCATCACGGTAACACACTCAGTTGATTCATTTTAATTAAGTTTATGTTCAAGTTATCTACAACCGGACATTAACAAATTCCCATCTGCCCATAACCGCGGGCACGGCTTTCGAAAGTTCAAATCCCTGTAGGGGAGTCCCAACTTAGCCCATGACAAGCTCTCACGGTCAACGAAGGAATAGACCTCCACCCGAGACATTCTGATCAGACTCGGTATCCCGGTACAACAAGACATTTCGACAGGTTAAAACAAGACCAGCAACACCGCCCGAATGTGCCGACAAATCACAATAGGAGCTGCACATATCTCGATCTCAGGGCACTCTCAGATAGGTCAAGCTACGAGTAAAACCAACCCTCGAGTTTCCCCGAGGTGGTCCCGCAGGCTGCCCGGTTCGGACCAACACTCAGAGGAGCACTGGCCCGGGGGGGGGGGGGGGGGGTTAAAATAGGATGACACTCGGGCTCCGGAAACCCAAGGGAAAAAGAGGCAAGGTGGCAAATGGTAAAACCAAGGTTGGGCACTTCTGGAAAAGCTTTAATCAAGACGAACTATCAAGGGGTTCCCATTATAACCCAACCGCGTAAGGAACGCAAAATCCGGGAACATAACACCGATATGACGGAAACTAGGGCGGCAAGAGTGGAACAAAACACTAGGCGAGAGGCCGAGCCTTCCACCCTTTACCAAGTATATAGATGCATTAAGATAACATGACGATATAATGATATGCCAACAAGTAAATAATGTTCCAACAAGGAACGGTCTCCAATCTTCACCTGCAACTAGCAACGCTATAAGAGGGGCTGAGCAAAGCGGTAACATAGCCAAACAACGGTTTGCTAGGACAATGGTGGGTTAGAGGCTGAACTTGGCAATTTGGGAGGCTTGAAAGCAAGTGGTAGGCATCGTAGCATTGGCATAGCAAAAGAGCGAGCAAACTAGCATAGCAAAGATAGTAGTGATTTGGAGGGTATGATCATCTTGCCTGCAAAGTTATCAGAGTTGACTGGATCCTCAAAAGCAAACTCACCGGGCTTCGCGTTAGCGAACTCGTCTCCCGGATCTACTCAAAACAAGACAAACAAGCAACAAGGATACAATCAACCACATGCAAACTCAAACAACACGATGCAAAGATGATATGCTATGCGGGATGCGATGCGGGATGCATATGCAAGATATGACAGGAAAATGCATGAACCTTGCCTCAACTTGGAAATCCAAGTGTGCCACTGGAAAGATGAGATGAAATCGCTTGAAAACGATATAAAGATCACCGAAATCGGAGTTACGGTTTGGAAATGGCAAGCGATTCAAATATGACACCGGTCTGCAATTTACAGCAAGTAGGCATCTAAATGCAATGAGATGAACATGCTACAGCACCCAAACATGGCATCAAAATACATGGCAGGGAAGCATTCAAGATGCTTAACAAAAGTCTAGCACCGAGCTACGGCCAATTCATCCATTAGGAGGTTCAAACAAGCATGGCAAAAATGCAAATGGTAAACAGATCTCAGACTTAGTGAAATTAACACTTGTCTGGAATTTCAGACCAAGTAGCTCTCTTCGGAGCAACAAAACTGTATGCTACAGGACCTGAACATGGCAAAGTAAAACATGGCATGGAGCTACTCAAAGAGCTTAACAAAAGTCCCTTAGTGACCTTGAGCCAAAAGGGATCAAAAAATATACTAACAAGCACATGAACATAGCAAAAACATAATCAGTTTTCAGACTTAGTGAAAACTGGGACATGCTGAAACGTAACTCAAGTAGGCATGTTTACGAGCTCGATGCACTCACTACGTTGCAAGTCATGGCAAGACAAGCATACATCCATTAAGAAGGCACAAAATGCAAGCTAGACATGGCAAGAACAATGGCATAGCATGCACGGATTAACTGCAATAACATCGGCAAAATTGCAAACAAGTTGACAATTTGCCCAGATTCACAACGAAGCAAAAGTAGAGCTCGATTGACTCAATCTAGGGTGCTCCATAAATGCAACCAAAGACATGGATGGATAGAGCACTACAAGATTAACAAAAGTCCTTAACTGATCATCCTCAAAAGAGGCACGGATCACTAGGAAACAACCTGAACATATGGCATCATGAACTAAACAATCCCAGGACTTAGTGAAATTAATAAGTCCCTGAAAACAGAGTTACCGAGTGCCTCACTTTGCAAGCTTGCACTAGGCACCACACACATCACAAAAATACATGGGTTGCACCTCTGGAAATATGACAAAACCCTTAACAAAACATATGTAGAACTCATGGGCATATCAAGCACACAATAATCATGGCAAAAATGACAAATGTCTAAGATGGAGTAGCAGATCTGACAATTAACTCAAGTAGCCCTCGTCTAACAGCATTTCGGGCATCAAGATGAACTCAAATGAAAATGATGCAATGGAATGAAATGATGTACTCTCCGAGGCGAACATTTTGATATGCTATATGCATGAATCAGAGCTACAGATGCGGAGATATAGCAGGTCAAAGTATGCTAAAAATCTGGGAGTTAGGAGAAAAAGTCAACCGGGTGGATCTAGGGTTTCACTGTAGCTGACTCGCTCCCGATCAGATGCGGCGGCGGATCTCGCCAGAGCAACTGCGCGGGTCACCGGAGTTGACAGAGACGGCCGGATCCAGGCGAGTGGGAGGCGAGGGCGAGGCGGCTCCGGTGGTGGGTGCGGCGGCGGCAGCCCGGCGACGGAGGCGGCTGTCGCCGGCGAGGAGGCGGGCGGCGGTCACCGGCCGGTGCGGCGAGGCCGGCAATGGCGCACGGCGGCGCCGGCCACCGGGCGCGGGGACAGAGGTGGCGCGAGGCGCGGGGCAGCTCGGGCCCGATTCGACCCGGGGCGGGCTCCCCGTGGGCCGAGCGGGCCGCGGCGGCGGTGGGTGGCGGCGTGACACGTGGCAGGACGCCACTGGTGCGGAGGCGGCGGCGCGGAGTGTCCGGCATGGGCGGACAATGTCCGGCGCGTCGGAGGGATTTTTAGGGTTTCGGGGGAAGGAGGAGATCCGAAAAATGGGGGGGTGTTTATATAGGCATAGGAGGAGCTAGGAGAGTCCAAATGAGATGCGGTTTTCGGCCACGTGATCGTGATCGAACGCTCTAGATGATGGAGCAGAGTTAGGTGGGTTTTGGGCCAAATTGGAGGGGTGTTGGGCTGCAAGACACATGAGGCCTTTTCGGTCCCTCGGTTAACCATTGGAGCATCAAACAAAGTCCAAATGATACGAAACTTGACAGGCCGTCTACCGGTAGTAAACCCAGGCCGCCTGGCAAGTCTCGGTCCAAACCGGAAATGTTTAATCCCCACACATGAAAGAAAAGGTAGAATTGACCACCGGAGGAGAACGAAGCGCCGGAATGCAAAACGGAGAACGGGGAAAATGCTCGGATGCATGAGACGAACACGTATGCAAATGCAATGCACATGATGACATGATATGAGATGCATGACTATGATAACAACACACGGAGACAAAAACCCAAACTCGAGAAAATAAATTAACTTAAAGCCGGAAATGGCAAGAGTTGGAATACATATTGGGAAAGTCATATCCGGGGTGTTACAACACTCCACCACTACGAAAAGATCTCGTCCCGAGATCTAGGACTGAAAGAACGCCGGGTACTCAGAACAGAGGTGATCCTCGCGTTCCCAGGTAGCTTCACGGTCGGAATGGTGTGACCACTTGACTTTGAGAAATTTGATTGACTTGTTGCGAGTCTTGCGTTCAGTCTCTTCAAGGATAGCAACGGGGTGCTCACGATAGGAGAGATCTTCTTGGAGCTCAATGTCCTCGAAGTTGACGGTGCGGTCAGGCGTCTTGAAGCACTTTCGGAGCTGAGAGACATGGAACACATCATGAACAGTTGCAAAGTTTGAAGGAAGCTCGAGTTGATAGGCGAGGTCGCCTCTCTTGCTGACAATCTTGAAAGGTCCCACGTATCTAGGGGCAAGTTTCCCTTTGATACCGAAGCGGCGAGTACCTTTCATAGGAGAGACGCGGAGGTAAACATGATCTCCGATCTCGAAAGCCAAATCACGGTGCTTACTATCATAGTAGCTCTTCTGGCGAGATTGAGCTGCTTTGAGGTTATCTCGAATGACTTTGCACATTTCTTCTGCCTCTGTGATTAAGTCATTTCCCAAAAGCTGACGTTCACCGGTTTCGGACTAGTTGAGAGGGGTACGGCACTTCCTGCCATACAAAATTTCAAATGGGGCCTTGCCCGAACTTGCTTGAAAACTGTTGTTGTAGGAGAATTCAGCATAAGGAAGACAATCCTCCCACTTCATGCCGAAGGAGATCACACAAGCCCTAAGCATATCTTCAAGAATCTGGTTGACACGCTCAACTTGACCGCTTGTTTGAGGATGGAAAGCTGTGCTGAAGCGGATGTTCGTGCCCATGGCTTTCTGAAAAGAATCCCAAAACTTTGAGGTAAAGATGCTGCCACGGTCTAAAGAGATCACCCGAGGAATACCGTTCAAAGAGACAATTCGAGAGGTATAGAGTTCCGCCAATTGAGCTGCAGTGATCGACTCTTTGATAGGCAGAAAGTGAGCCACTTTGGTGAGTTTGTCAATGACAACGAATATAGCATCATTGCCACGCTTGGACTTTGGAAACCCAGTCACGAAGTCCATCTCAATGTGGTCAAACTTCCATTCTGGAATGGCAAGAGGTTGGAGGAGACCAGCTGGCCTTTGGTGTTCTGCCTTCACTCTTCTGCAGACATCACATTCATTCACGAATTGAGCGATCTCGCGCTTCATTCGAGTCCACCAATAAGTCTGCTTGAGGTCCTGATACATCTTCGTGCTCCCAGGGTGGATGGAGAGGAGAGAATTGTGAGCCTCATTCATGATCACTTTGCGGAGGTCACCTTTGGGTACAACAATTCGATCCTCGAAAAAGAGAGTATCCTTGTCATCAAGGCGGTAGCACTTGTATTTGGGTTGACTCTTGGCAATCCCAATCTTCACCTTTTTTACCATAGCATCAAGAAGCTGGGCTTGGCGAATCTGGTCTTCCAAGGTAGGAGAGGCTTGAAGGTTGGTGAGGAAACCTTGAGGAACAATTTGCAGATTAAGTTTGCGGAAAGCTTCACAAAGCTCAGGCTGATAAGGCTTGAGAATCAGACTGTTGCAATAAGCCTTTCTGCTCAATGCATCAGCAGTCACATTGGCCTTGCCTGGAGTATACTCGATAGTCGGATTATACTCTTGAATCATTTCGACCCATCGAGTTTGCCTGAGGTTGAGATTAGGCTGAGTGAAGATGTACTTGAGACTCTTGTGATCAGTGAAAATGTCCACTTTTCTTCCCAATAGAAGATGTCTCCAAGTCAAAAGAGCATGCACAACTGCCGCCAACTCGAGATCATGAGTGGGGTAGTTCTCATTAGGCTTCAACTGGCGAGAGGTATAAGCAACAACTTTCTTCTCTTGCATCAATACTGCACCGAGACCTTGGAGAGATGCATCACAAAAGACCTCGTACGGCTTGGATTCATCAGGCGGAGTCAGAACTGGAGCAGTGATCAATTTCTCTTTCAAAGTGTTGAAAGCAATGTCACACTCCGGAGACCAAACGTACTTGACGTGCTTCTGGAGAAGATTTGGGAGAGGCTTCGCGATCTTAGAAAAGTTTTCAACGAATCTTCGACAGTAGCTTGCGAGACCGAGGAAACTGCGGAGTTGCTTCACGTTCTGAGGAGGTTCCCAATTCACAATTGCAGACACCTTCTCAGGATTAACGGCAATGCCCTTGGCAGAGATGATATGACCAAGATAAAGAACCTCATCGAGCCAAAATTCACACTTGGAGAACTTGGCGTAGAACTGGTGTTCCCTCAGCTTATCAAGAACCAAACGCAAGTGCTTGGCATGATCTTCCTTGTTCTTCGAGAAAACCAGAATGTCGTCGAGATAGACCAGCACGAAGTCATTGGTGTAGGCGTTGAAGATGAAGTTCATCATGCGAGAAAACGTCGGAGGAGCGTTGACGAGGCCAAAAGACATGACAATGTATTCATATGACCCATAGCTTGTCCTGAAAGCCGTCTTGGGAATATCTTGCTCACGGATTCGAATCTGATGATAACCCATAGGGAGATCCAGCTTGGAGAATATTTGGGCACCCTTGAGTTGTTCGAACAGCTCGTTGATGTTGGGAAGTGGGTATTTGTTCTTGATGGTATTCTTGTTCAATGGACGGTAATCAACACAAAGTCGGTCCGTTCCATCCTTCTTCTTCACAGAAAGAACACCACAACCCCACGGAGAAGAACTAGGCCGGATGAGACCCATTCTTTCTTGAATATCGAGTTGTTTCTTCAGCTCCTTCAACTCTTCAGGTCCGAGCTTGTAAGGACGCTTGCACACAGGTTTCGTATCGGGCTCAAGATCAATAACGAATTCAACTGGCCGGTGCAGAGGCATTCCTGGAAGCTCTTCTGGAAAGACGTCTTGATATTCGCAAACGACTGGAATCTGCGAGATAGCATCCAGTTCACCCTTCTCATTGAGAGAAAACAACCGGAATGTATCATCACGAGCGGCAAAGACAATTACATCCTCAGACGAATGAGTCAATTGAATCTGCCTGGCTGCACAATCAAGCTAAGCCTTGTGCTTAGAGAGCCAATCCATCCCGAGAATAAGATCAATGTCCGAGTTACCAAGAACCATTGGGGAAGAAAGGAACTTGTAGTCGCCCAACGTGATAGTAACATCTGGCACCTCCAGACTTGCACTCAAACATTTGCCTGGAGAAACGATATCCATTTGTTTACCCAAATGAGAAGAAACGAATTCATGCTTGGTAAAAAATGGCTTTGACATGAAACAATGTGATGCCCCCATGTCAAAAAGAACTTTTGCAGGAATATCATTAACAGGAAGGTTACCCATGATGACATCTGACGAATCCTCTGCCTGAGCTGCATTCATCAATTTGACCTTGGCGTGCTTGGGGTTATGCTTGACCACAGCTGTACTTGCCGATCTGACAGGAGGAGGAGGAGGAGGAAGATGCCTCTGGTTGAAACACTTGTTGGCATAGTGACCCTTCTGTTGGCACTTGTTGCACGTGACCTCTGAAAGTGGACGGTGGTATGGAGCACTCGATCTTGGAGCTTGTGACAAAGTCTTGTTCTGAAAACCAGGGTTGGGTGGGTGGGAGGAACCACTGCCACCTTTGCTCTTCTGATACGGCTGACGAAACGGAGGAGGAGGAAGCCAATACTTCTGCTGCTTGGCCACTTGAGTAGAGGAAGAAGGAGTAGCATCTCTGACTCGCTTCTTGGAAGCATCCCACCTCAACTGAGCAGCCTCTTGCTTCAGTGCCATGTTGTAGAACTCATCGTACCTCAACGGCTCAAAGAGGACAAGAGCGAGCTGAATTTCTTCTCTGAGACCACCCCTGAACTGGTATATCATGCTCTTCTCATCAGGTACGTCCTGCTTGGCAAAACGGGCGAGCTTCTGGAACAACTTGTTGTAGTCATAGACAGACAAAGAGCCTTGCTTCAAGTTGCGAAATTCCTCACGCTTACTTTCAGTCACACTCTGAGGGATGTGATGAGCTCGGAAATCTTGACTAAATTCATCCCAAGTGATCAGACGTCCACATCTGGAATCCTTGTACTGCTGGAACCATTCTGCAGCTTGATCTTTGAGTTGGAAGGAAGCGAACTTGACGAAATCTTCAGGCCTGACGTTGTTGCACTCAAAATGCTTGGACAGATCCACAAGCCAATCGTCAGCATCGGTTGCCTCAACACAATTGCTGAACGTCTTTGGCCCATTATCAAGGAACTGATTCAGTGTAGCAAAGTGGTTCTGGTTGTTGCCTTGATTCCCTTGATTGCGCTCTTGGAGGATTTGCATGATCAACTGCGTGTTTGCATTGGTTGCGGCCATCACAGCTTGCCATGCCTCTGGAGGAGGTGGAGGTGGTGGCGGATCTTGATTCTGGTTCTGACTGGTGCTCTTAGCGGGAGCCATCCTGAAGAGGTTGACCACCATTAACACATAGACAGATAAATGAAGCTGAAACCAATGGAATGAAAATTGCAATACAAGTCTTCACATCCGAACAAAATGAACGAATGCATTCCTCTTGAAATGGTCACATATCCATAAATTGCGGAGCCACGTAGAATTAGGTAGAAGAAGTAAATCAACAAGGTACGGATCAAGAACGAATAATCGGTAAGAAATCCCAATCTCAAACCAACATCCATGGAAGAAGAACTAGAGCTACAAGAATTCCCACCTATGAAACTCCCGAACCTTTCCGGTTATGCAATCAGGTTTTGGGGATACAGGGGAAGCATAATATCTCACCCAAACTAGCAAATCCTACATCCAGCTGTATCCATCCTTCAACACATAACCGAGAAAAACTTCGGAAACCATCTACCCCAACCTTCGAAAAGCATCCGTTATACAAGTTATGGCGATACTCCCAAACTCCCGCCCCAGTACTAGGTGGTGTCGAGGTTATCTCACCAACGAACTGCATAAAAGATATTTTCGATGTCGGCGTACTCAGGTATTCCAGAACTGCAACGACAGATTAATGATGACAACACCTCAGAGCTCAACTCCCCGGGACACTTCCACTAAACCCCTGACAGGAGGCACCAAGACAATGTTCTCATCATAAAACCATCGGAACGATTCCAAGATACCCGCGTGATCCTAAATTTTTTTAGTGAAATTTGAGAAGAGAAGAGTCAAAACTCTACGTCAAGATGCCTTACCAGAGCGATGAGGAGACTAGGAAGTAAAAAGAATTCCTAAACTCTCCGATATATAATTCCTAATTGACTCAAAACATTTTTTTGTAGACACAACTCGGCCGCTAAAAACGATCAATCAGTGGGGGCTCCTAAGGTCGGGGAAGGCTCTGATACCAACTTGTAACACCCTCGATGCGACTATATCTCCCACGTGTCGAGGCACGACTTAGAGGCATAATCGCATTGAAGGCATATGTCGCAAGTCAGGCAATCATCACAAACATCCCATGTAATATAGATGAATAAAAGGGATAACATAGTTGGCTTACACTTGCCACGTCAATCAAGTACATAAATAACATACATCATCCAAACACTCATGGCCCGACTATGGCGCCAAAATAAAAGATAACCCAACAAGCGACATGGTCCCGATCACCCCAACTGGGCACCACTACTGATCATCACGAAAAGACACATAATAACGCTGAGAGTCCTTGTCGTACTCCCACTTGAGCTCAAGCGCGCCATCTGGAGCTGTATCATCTGGCCCTGCATCTGGTGTAATAGTAATCTGTGAGCCACAGGGACTCAACAATCTCGCACCCTCGCGATCAAGACTATTTAAGCTTAATAGGTGGGGTAAGGTAAATATATGTGGAGCTGCAGCAAGCGACTAGCATATATGGTGGCTAATTATTCGCACAAGAGAGCGAGAAGAGGAGGCAAAGCGCGAGCGAGAAACTAGAGAGCAACCTGCGCAAACATTACTCCAACACCGTGTCCACTTCCCGGACTCCGCCGAGAAGAGGCCATCACGGTAACACAATCAGTTGATTAATTTTAATTAAGTTTATGTTCAAGTTATCTACAACTGGACATTAACAAATTCCCATCTGCTCATAACCGCGGGCACGGCTTTCGAAAGTTCAAATCCCTGTAGGGGAGACCCAACTTAGCCCATGACAAGCTCTCACGGTCAACGAAGGAATAGACCTCCTCCCGAGACATTCCGATCAGACTCGGTATCCCGGTACAACAAGACATTTCGACAGGTTAAAACAAGACCAGCAACACCGCCCGAATGTGCTGACAAATCCCGATAGGAGCTGCACATATCTCGTTCTCAGGGCACACTCAGATAGGTCAAGCTACGAGTAAAACCAACCCTCGAGTTTCCCCGAGGTGGCCCCGCAGGCTACCCGGTTCGGACCAACACTCAGAGGAGCACTGGCCTGGGGGGGGGGGGTTAAAATAGGATGACCCTCGGGCTCCGAAAACCCAAGGGAAAAAGAGGCTAGGTGACAAATGGTAAAACCAAGGTTGGGCATTGCTGGAAAAGCTTTAATCAAGACGAACTATCAAGGGGTTCCCATTATAACCCAACCGCGTAAGGAACGCAAAATCCGAGAACATAACATCGATATGACGGAAACTAGGGCGGCAGGAGTGGAACAAAACACTAGGCTAGAGGCCGAGCCTTCCACCCTTTACCAAGTATATAGATGCATTAAGATAACATGACGATATAATGATATCCCAACAATTAAATAATGTTCCAACAATGAACGGTCTCCAATCTTCACCTGCAACTAGCAACGCTATAAGAGGGGCTGAGCAAAGTGGTAACATAGCCAAAGAATGGTTTGCTAGGACAATGGTGGGTTAGAGGCTGAACATGGCAATTTGGGAGGCTTGAAAGCAAGTGGTAGGCATCGTAGCATTGGCATAGCAAAAGAGCGAGCAAATTAGCATAGCAAAGATAGTAGTGATTTTGAGGGTATGATCATCTTGCCTGCAAAGTTGTCAGAGTTGACTTGATCCTCGAAAGCAAACTCAACGGGCTCCGCATTAGCGAACTCGTCTCCCGGCTCTACCCAAAACAAGACAAACAAGCAACAAGGATACAATCAACCACGTGCAAACTCAAACAACACGATGCAAAGATGATATGCTATGCGGGATGTGATGCGGGATGCATATGAAAGATATGACAGGAAAATGCATGAACCTGACCTCAACATGGAAATCCAAGTGTGCCACTGGAAATATGAGATGAAATCGCTTGAAACGATATAAAGATCATCGGAATCGGAGTTACGGTTTGGAAATGGCAAGCGATTCAAATATGACACCGGTCTGCGATTTACAGCAAGTAGGCATCTAAATGCAATGAGATGAACATGCTACAGCACCCAAACTTGGCATCAAAATACATGGCAGGGAAGCATTCAAGATGCTTAACAAAAGTCTAGCATTGGGCTACAGCCAATTCATCCATTAGGAGGTTCAAACAAGCATGGCAAAAATGCAAATGGTAAATAGATCTCTGGAATTTCAGACCAAGTAGCTCTCTTCGGAGCAACAAAACTAGTTGCTACAGGACCTGAACATGGCAAAGTAAAACATGGCATGGAGCTACTCAAAGAGCTTAACAAAAGTCCCTTAGTGACCTTGGGCCAAAAGGGATCACAAAATATACTAACAAGCACATGAACATAGCAAAAACATAATCAGTTTTCACAGTTAGTGAAAACTGGGACATGCTGAAACGTAACTCAAGTAGGCATGTTTACGAGCTCGATGCACTCACTACGGTGCAAGTCATGGCAAGACAAGCATACATCCATTAACAAGGCACAAAATGCAAGCTAGACATGGCAAGAACAATGGCATAGCATGCACGGATCAACTGCAATAACATCGGCAAAATTGCAAACAAGCTGACAATCTGCCCAGATTCACAACGAAGCAAAAGTAGAGCTCGATTGACTCAATCTAGGGTGCTCCATAAATGCAACCAAAGACATGGATGGATAGAGCACTACAAGATTAACAAAACTTCTTAACTGATCATCCTCAAAAGAGGCACGGATCACTAGGAAACAACCTGAACATATGGCATCATGAACTAAACAATCCCAGGACTTAGTGAAATTACTAAGTCCCTGAAAATAGAGTTACCGAGTGCCTCACTTTGCAAGCTTGCACTAGGCACCACACACATCACAAAAATAAATGGGTTGCACCTCTAGAAAGAAGACAAAACCCTTAACAAAACATATGTAGAACTCATGGGCATATCAAGCACACCATAATCATGGCAAAAATGACAAATGTCTAAGATGGAGTAGCAGATCTGACAATTAACTCAAGTAGCCCTCGTCTAACAGCATTTCGGGCATCAATATGAACTCAAATGAAAATGATGCAATGGAATGAAATGATGTACTCTCCAAGACGAACATTTTGATATGCTATATGCATGAATCGGAGCTACGGATGCGGAGATATAGCAGGTCAAAGTATGCTAAAAAATCTGGAAGTTAGGAGAAAAAGTCAACCGGGTGGATCTAGGGTTTCACTGTAGCTGACTCGCTCCCGATCCGATGCGGCGGCGGATCTCGGCAGAGCAACTACGCGGGCCACCGGAGTTGACGGAGACGGCCGGATCCAGGCGAGGGGGAGGCGAGGGCGAGGCGGCTCCGGTGGTGGGTGCGGCGGCGGCAGCCCGGCGACGGAGGCGGCTGTCGCCGGCGAGGAGGCGAGCGGCGGTCACCGGCCGGTGCGGCGAGGCCGGCAATGGCGCGCGGCGGCGCCGGCCACCGGGCACGGGGACGGAGGAGGCGCGAGGCGCGGGGCGGCTCGGGCCCGATCCGGCCCGGGGCGGGCTCCCCGTGGGCCGAGCGGGCAGCGGCGGCGGTGGGTGGCGGCATGACACGTGGCAGGACGCCACTGGTGCGGAGGCGGCGGCGCGGAGTGTCCGGCGCGGGCGGACAATGTCCGGCACGTCGGAGGGGATTTTTAGGGTTTCGGGGGAAGGAGGAGATCCGAAAAATGGGGGGGGGGTGTTTATATAGGCATATGAGGAGCTAGGAGAGTCCAAATGAGGTGCGGTTTTCGGCCACGTGATCGTGATCGAACGCTGTAGATGATGGAGCAGAGTTAGGTGGGTTTTGGGCCAAATTGGAGGGGTGTTGGGCTGCAACACACACGAGGCCTTTTCGGTCCCTCGGTTAACCATTGGAGCATCAAATGAAGTCCAAATGATACGAAACTTGACAGGCCGTCTACCGGTAGTAAACCCAGGCCGCCCGGCAAGTCTCGGTCCAAACCGGAAATGTTTAATCCCCACACACGAAAGAAAAGGTAGAATTGACCACCGAAGGAGAACGAAGCGCCGGAATGCAAAACAGACAACGGGGAAAATGCTCGGATGCATGAGACGAACACGTATGCAAATGCAATGCACATGATGACATGATATGAGATGCATGACAATGATAACAACACACAGAGTCAAAAACCCGAACCCGAGAAAATAAATTAACTTAAAGCCAGAAACGACAAGAGTTGGAATACATATTGGGAAAGTCATATCCGGGGTGTTACACGCGGGTTTTGAACCCTTGCTACTACTAAGTTGATACTAGTAGCACGGGTTTTTAACCCTCGCCACTACTAAGCGGGCTCTACCGTGCCCTCCCGGGACATGCCATAGTAGTAGCGAGGGGTACAAACCCGCGCTACTACTAAGTTGATAGTAGTAGCGCGGTTTTACACCCCTTGCTACTACTAAGTACGAGGTAGGTGAAATCCCCGTATCCTCAGCCGAATCCCTCCTCTCTCCCTCACTTTCCCCCTCTCTCACTTTCCCCGTCTCTCCCTCATACTCCAGCGGTGGCCGCCGCTAGTACACTCTGCTTTCTTTGCCCCCTCCCTCTCCGAGATCCCTTCGGTGGGCGGTCCCCGGAGCTCCTCGCCGCCGCCAAGATGCGGAAGCGCGACCACGGCATCCTCGTCCTCGCTGCTTTCACCGTCTTCTTCTTGCTCCAGGTCAGCCCTACTCCCCCTCCCGATTCGATCCGGAACGCTAGCTGACCCATCCCCCTCCTCCTCCGGCAGCACGAGGGCAACTTCTCGTTCCAGAAGACATGGACCGCCTCCTGCCGCCGCTTGTCGCCGACCTCAATGGCGACGGCCGCCGTGAGGTGTTGCTCCCCATGCACGATACCAAGATGCAGGTCCTCCAGCTCCTGGCCCACGCCGGGCTGGCCTCCACGGCCGCCCTCGACGGCTTCCATGAGGCACGCGTCATGGACGAGATCTCCCTGCTCCTGGCCAACGTGCGCGCGTCATGCGGTCGAGATTTTTTTTTGGTTTTTCAAATTAATAGTAGCAGCGCGGGTCACAGACACGCGCTACTACTAACACACGTACTAGTAGCGCGGGATGCACCGCGCTACTACTACTAGTTAGTTGTAGCGCCGTAGTAGTAGCGCAGGCACCCGCGCTACTACTAGCTTTTAACCCGCGCTACTACTAGGCTTTTTCCTAGTAGTGGGATGAAGTTTGTTATTGGAAACGACGCTAGTACACGTTTCTGGGAGGATACTTGGCTCGGCGAGACACCCTTGGCCATTCAATATCCGTCTTTGTACTGTATTGTTCTACGACATGAGGTGTTCGTCGCATCGGTATTTCAATCTATCCCCCTTAATATTCAGTTTCGACGATCGCTAGCGGGCAATCGTTGGGAAGAATGGCTCCGTCTAGTTAGGAGACTGATGGAGGTTCAGCTTTCTCAACAACCCGATGAATTACGCTGGAAACTGACTAAGTCTGGAGTATTCACAGTTAAGTCAATGTATATTGATGTTATTAATTCGAACTCCATTCCTACCTCCAAGCATGTTTGGGATGTCAAAGTTTCTTTGAAAATAAAAGTGTTTATGTGGTTTGTTCATAAACAAGTTATTTTAACCAAGGACAACTTGATAAAGTGTAATTGGACAGGATCTACTAGGTGTAGTTTCTGTGATCGGGATGAGACAATCAGACACCTCTTTTTTGATTACCCATTGGCCAAAGTACTTTGGCGGATGGTCCACATTTCTTTTAATATCAATCCACCGAATTCAGTCAACGCATTATTTGGGACATGGCTTAATGGGATTGAGCCTGACTTAGCGAGACACATTCGGGTTGGAGTTTGCGCTTTGCTGTGGACTATCTGGACTTGCAGAAATGATTTGGTTTTTAACAGAATATCACGTATCCATTTTTTGCAGGTTATATTCCGAACCACGGCACTGATCCGTTCGTGGTCGCTACTCACTCCGATGGAGGCCAGGGAGCATTTGGTTACTGGATCTTTCCGCTGGGAGATGGTAGCTCGAGATATCTTCAACCGGTTTGGATGGCGGTCATGTAATAGGATAGACAATTAGTTTACCTATTTTATTTTTAGCCAGCCGGTTGTGGCGTCTTTTCGTGGCTAGTTTGTGTTTCTAGCTTTTTTTGGCTCTGTGTGAGCCTTCTTTGCTTTTTTATTACTTTTGGAGACCTTGGAACCATGTTGGCACTGCTTTATTTGCTTAATAAGATGGCCGTATGCATCACTCTAATGCAAAGGCCGGGGAGTCCCCCCTGTTCAAAAAAAAGTTGCCTGCATGTTTTTTTGAATCCTGAACCGTAGAACAATTGTATGAAGGCAGATGAAAATTTCTTCTCTATAGCAAATTTCTTCTCGGTGGCAAGACGAAGAAGGTTGATATGTCTTTCACTCGCACAAATGGTGTTGCGAGACTTGGAGAAGGTTGATATGCCTTTCACTCGCACAAATGGTGTTGCGAGACTTCTTGTCAGTGTGGTTAGCATTGCGGATGTGCCAGATGTGGTTAAATGGACTTCTGCAGGGGTCACGTACAATCTAGATGTGGAGTTTGAGGATGCCCCTATGTTCCACGAGGAGGATGGCCATCAGGGCATGGACACGACAAAGGGTGACGGTGCAGCTGGGGGGAAGGACAAGGCGTCCGACCTAGGTCCCCGAGACGCACCTAAGAGCAATGATGGACAATCTGAGGGGGCACCTGAGTCTGCTAAGGGAGCTTCAACACCGATGCCACTGAACTCACTACGGTTTGGATCTTTTGGCGCATTTTCTGCACCTAGTCGCCTTTGGAGCCACAGGGTAGAGCCCGAGGATCCGTCTGAATCTTTGTTTCCATCGTTACTGACGCACGAGTGTTTCCCTTCGGCTGAGGGGGATATGGAGCAACAGTCTGTGGGGTTGGATGTCACCATTGATTCGCCGGGGACCACGACAATGGAGGCCGCGCCGAGACAGGAGGTCTTGGTGCCGCTCCCTATACCGGCTAACGGGTTACGTCCGAAGAGCTCTTTGCCGACTGTTATTCCTGCTTGCTTCAGCGCCAAGGGGATTCGCGGGCAAGAGGCTTGTGCGACACTCCCTGCCGACCACTTCGCTGCGAGTTCACCGGGGGTGATCGTGGTTGGGGAGATGCGCGGGCAGGCGACCCCCGCTCCTGCGACATTGTTTCCTCTTGGCATGGCATCGAAACAGAGGATGGCAGGGCCGGTGGAGGGCCTTGTTTGCAACACGCGAGGCGCTGGTGTGGGTGCCGAGCTAGGGGAGGGGAGCGGGCAGGAGACCCTCATCCCTTCCTCTCCCGAGGCACCCCGTGGGAGGGCGGCCGGTGGCATCTAGAGTGGGCCAGCAGAGCAGGAGGCGCCGAGTGCCTGCTCTCCTCCCTTGACTTCGCGGGGGTCTCCGACACCCTCGCCCATGATGGCAGGAGCTGCATCTCCAGTAGGGCTAATGGCGAGCGGCGGCTAATGGCAGGCGGCCATAGCCCGACTGGTTTGGTGATGCCCGGTCCGCTTGGGAATCAGGTAGGAGGCCTTACTCCGAGTGAGCCTTCGTAGGATGACATCATCGCCTTCAGAGGGATAGCGGATCCCATGTCTGACGGCTGACGGATGAACTGCCGTCTCCGAGATCAGCCGGACATAGATGACCTACAGCTAGGGCGCGCTATGCGGGCGGTCAAGCTTCGTGACATTGAGGTCACTACCGGTATGTCCGTCGTTACTTCCAATTCTATTTTGCATTTTTACGATGATGAGATAATAAATAATGCAAATCAGTTGGGAGTCTCGCTAGGTAATAATGGAAAAGAAGTCGCTAAATCTGTTAATGATATTCTTGACTTAGAAGCGGAGCACGCTTTAGAGATGATTCAAAACCTAGCGGCTGTCAAACCGTTAAATGATTCAGAAATAGATGCATTGGGTGTTAGGGCTCTGGATAGTCTTTGTACGGATCTTGTACCCACACCAACGGAGATAGAGGAAGATGAGAGTCTTATATCTCCGACGGGGTCAAATCACAATGATCCGGAACCACGTAGGCACACTACGTTTCGTTGTATGGACCAACTTGATAAGCAAAACTGAAGGAAATATGCCCTAGAGGCAATAATAAAGTTGTTATTTACATTTTCTTATATCATGATAAATGTTTATTATTCATGCTAGAATTGTATTAACCGGAAACTTAGTACATGTGTGAATATATAGACAAACAAAGTGTCCCTAGTATGCCTCTACTTGACTAGCTCGTTAATCAAAGATGGTTAAGTTTCTCAGCCATGGACATGTGTTGTCATTTGATGAATGGGACCACATCATTAGAGAACGATGTGATGGACTAGACCCATCCGTTAGCTTAGCACTATGATCATTTAGTATATTGCTATTGCTTTCGTCATGACTTATACATGTTCCTATGAGTATGAGATTATGCAACTCCCGAATACTGGAGGAACACCTTGTGTGCTATCAAACGTCACAACGTAATTGGGTGATTATAAAGATGCTCTACAGGTGTTTGTTGAGTTGCCATAGATCGAGATTAGGATTTGTCACTCCGTGTATCGGAGAGGTATCTCTGGGCTCTCTCGGTAATGCACATCACTATGAGCCTTGCAAGCAATGTGAACAATGAGTTAGTCACGGGATGATGCATTACGGAACGAGTAAAGAGACTTTCCGGTGAGGAGATTGAACTAGGTATGATGATACCGATGATCGAATCTCGGGCAAGTAACATACCGATGACAAAGAGAACAACGTATGTTGTTATGCGGTTTGACCGATAAAGAACTTCGTACAATATGTAGGAAGCAATATGAGTATCCATATTCCGCTATTGGTTATTGACCAGAGATGTGTCTCAGTCATGTCTACATAGTTCTCGAACCCATAGGGTCCGCACGCTTAATGTTCGATGCCGATATGTATTGTGAGTTATGTGATTTGATGTACCGAAGGTTGTTCAGAGTCCCGGATGTGATCACGGACATCACTAGGAGTCTTGAAATGGTCGAGACATAAAGATTGATATATATTGGACCATGTTATTCGGACATTGGAAGTGTTCCGGATAGTTTTGGTTAAAACCGGAGTGCGGGAGGGTTACCGGACCCCCCCGGGAAGTTATGGGCCTTAGGGGAGAGAGAGGGCTGCAGCCAGGAGGTGCCCCCCCAAGGGGAGTCCGAATAGGACAAGGGGAAGAGGGCGCGACCCCTCTTTCCCTCTCCCTCTCCCTCTCCTTCCATCTTCTCCTAGTTGGACTAGGAAAGGGGGGAACCTACTCCTACCAGGAGTAGGATTCCTCTCTTGGGGCACGCCCTAGTGCCCGGCCGGCCCCCCTCCTTTCTCCTTTATATACGGGGGAGGGGGCACCCCATAGACACACATGTTGATCTTTAGCCATATGCGGTGCCCCCCTCCATAGTTTTACACCTCGGTCATATTGTCGTAGTGCTTAGGCGAAGCCCTGGGTTGGTAACTTCATCATCACCTTCAACACACCATCATGCTGACGGAACTCACCCTCGGCCTCAGCTGGATCAAGAGTACGAGGGACGTCAACAAGCTTAACTTGTGCAGATCGTGGAGGTGTCGTGCATTCGATACTTGATCGGTTGGATCGCGAAGACGTTCGACTACATCAACCGCGTTACTTAACGCTTCCGCTTTCGGTCTACGAGGGAACGTAGACACACTCTCCCCTCTCGATGCTATGCATCTCCTACATAGATCTTGCGTGATCATAGGAATTTTTTTAAATACTACGTTCCCCAACAAAAACAAGCCCAAGCGCAAATGGAACCGGAGGATTTATCCGGCCTTGGCTGTGCGTAGAAGTGCTAGAATCCAGACTACTAAAAAATTTCATGATGAAATGTGAAGGGAATCTTTTGGAATAGCAGAGGTCTGATTGACTTGGCTAAACGGAGGTTCCTGGCGGATGCTTCTATCGAGCACAAATTAAATTTTATTGCCCTCTCTGAAACTGCTAGAGACAATTTTACGTCTCAGTTTCTTGGCACCTTATCAAGATGACTCGATTTTGATTGGCATTGCCTACCCCCAAGAGGAATATCCGGTGGGATTTTACTTGGGTTGAAGTGTGACACGTTGGAGGTGTAACGCCCATGATGCGGCTATATCTCCCACGTGTCGAAGCACGACTTAGTGGCATAACCGCATTGTAAGCAATGTCGCAAGTGGGGTAATCTTCACACAACCCATGTAATGAATAAGAAAAGAGGTACATAGTTGGCTTACAATCGCCATGTCACACAATAACATAAATATCATTACAATCATCCAGATACAATCAAGGTCCAACTACGGAACCAAAATAAAGACAACCCCAAATGCATAATGTCCCCGATCGACCCAACTAGGCTCCACTACTGATCGTCTGGAAAGGAAACATAGTATCGTCCTGAGTCATCATCGAACTCCCACTTGAGCTTAGTCAAATCTCCTGGAGCGGTATCGTCGGTCCCTACATCTGGTTTTGGAAGTAATCTATGTGTCACGGGGACTCAGCAATCTCACACACTCGCGATCAAGACTATTTAAGCTTATAGGTAGGGTAAAGGTATGAGGTGGAGCTGCAGCAAGCAATAGCATATATGGTGACTAACATACACAAAAGAGAGCGAGAAGAGAAGGCAAAGTCACGGTCGAGAAACTATGATCAAGAAGTGATCCTAGAACAACCTACGTTCAAGCATAACATGAGACCATGTTCTCTTCCCGGACTCCACCGAAAAGAGACCATCACGGCCATACACTGTTGAATCATTTTAATTAAATTAAGTTCAGGTTTTCTACAACCGGACATTAAAAAATTCCCATCTACCCATAACCGCGGGCACGGCTTTCGAAAGTTCAAATCCCTGCAGGGTGTCCCAACTTAGCCCATCACAAGCTCTCATGGTCAACGAAGGATATTCCTTCTCCCAAGACAACCCGATCAGACTCGGAATCTCGGTTACAAGACATCTCGACAATGGTAAAACAAGTCCAGCAAAGCCACCCGAATGTGCCGACAAATCCCGATAGGAGCTACACATATCTCGTTCTCAGGGCACACTGGATAAGCAATCTGTACAACTAAAACCAGCCCTCGAGTTTCCCCGAGGTGGCGCTGCAAGGGGCTCTAGTTTGGACCAACACTCAGAGGAGCACTGGCCCGAGGGTTTAAAATAAAGATGACCCTCGGGCTCCGGAAACCCAAGGAAAAAGAGGCTAGGTGGCAAATGGTAAAACCAAGGTTGGGCCTTGCTGGAGGAGTTTTATTCAAGGCGAACTGTCAAGGGGTTCCCATTATAACCCAACTGTGTAAGGAACGCAAAATCAAGGAACATAACATCGGTATGACGGAAACTAGGGCGGCAAGAGTGGAACAAAACACCAGGCATAAGGCCGAGCCTTCCACCCTTTACCAAGTATATAGACGCATTAAAATAGAAAAGATATAATAATGATATCCCAACAATAAACATGTTCCAACAAGGAACAAACTCCAATCTTCACCTGCAACTAGCAACGCTATAAGAGGGGCTGAGCAAAGCGGTAACATAGCCAAACAACGGTTTGCTAGGACAAGGTGGGTTAGAGGTTTGACATGGAAATATGGGAGGCATGATAAGAAAGTGGTAGGTATCGTAGCATAGGCATAGCAAAAGAGCGGACATCTAGCAAGCAAAGATATAAGTGATTTCGAGGGTATGGTCATCTTTCCTGCAAAGTTCTCCGAGTTGACACTAGCTTGATCCTCATAAGCGTACTCAACGGGCTCCTCGATCACGTACTCGTCTCCCGGCTCTACCCAAAGCAAGAACACAAGCAAACGGAGACACAATCAACCACAGTGCAGTGCACAAGCAACGTGATGCAAAACATGGCATGATATGCGGGATGCAATATGCAATGCATATGCATGTTTCGGAAAGGTAAGATGGAACCTGGCCTTAACTTGGAAAACCAAGAGTTCCACTGGAAAGATGAGTTGATTTCGGTCGAAATCGATATAAAGTTCACCGGAAACGGATGCACGGTTTGCAAATGACAAGCAAAACAAATATGGCACCGAACTGCGATTAACAGCACGAAGCCATCTAAATGCATCAAGAACAACAAGCTACTGCACTCTAACATAACAATAAAGCACATGGCAGAGATCCACTCAAGATGCTTGACAAAATATGAACACTGAGCTACGGCTAATTCACTCAATAACAGGTTCAAACAAGCATGACAAAAGTACAAAAGATATCAGGTTACAGACTTAGTGAAAATAACAACATGCCAGGAATTTAACATCAGGAAGAAATGTTTAGAGCAAGATAACAACATTCTATAGGAACATATCATGGCAAAGCAAGACATGTCATGAAGCTACTCAAAGCATACAACAAAAGTTCCTTACTGACTATAAGCCAAAAGGGATCAGAAGATACAATGGCAACCATGTGAACATAGCAAGTTTCGTTAATAGATTCAGACTTAGTAGAAAACTGGAACATGGCAAAACAGATATTAAGTAGGCATGTTTATGAGCTCGATGCACTCACCACAAGACATTGCATGACAAACTAATCATACACCCAGCAAGTAGACATGGCATAGAAGCTAAACATGGCAAGAACACACTCATAGCATGCATGGATCAACTATAACAACCTCGGCAAAAATGCTCAACACGTAAATATTCTGCCAGGAACATTTTATAGCAAAAGTAGAGCTCGATTGT
Organism: Triticum monococcum; assembly: GCA_034509565.1. NCBI lineage: Eukaryota > Viridiplantae > Streptophyta > Magnoliopsida > Poales > Poaceae > Triticum > Triticum monococcum. The sequence continues at coordinate 149,552,735 of CM067843.1, read as the reverse complement.
GTCAAGCTAGGGTGCTCCATAATTTCAAACAAAGACATGGATGGATAGAGCACAACAATATCTACAAAACATCCTTACTGATCATGCTCAAAAGAGGCATGGATCACTCTGTAGCAACAAGAATACATGGCACAAAAATATTATCAGGGAAAAGAGTTAGAAGATTTCTAAGTCCCTGAAATCAGCAACATAATGAGAGCTACTTTGCATGCTTGTGCTAGTCACCACAAAGATCACAAAAATACATGGCATACACCCCTGTAAAGATGGCATGGCATACTTCAAAACACATGCAGGGCTCAAGTTCATAGGAGGCACACATAAAACATGGCAAAAATGACAAATGTCCAATCTCTGATAATAATCTAAAACTAACATTGCATAACACTCTTGCAACAACATTTAGGGCATCAAGATGAACTCAAATGAACACGGTGCAATGGAATGAAATGAAATACTCGTCGAGACGAACAATTTCATATGCTACACGCCCAAAACGGAGCCACGGGTGCACAAATATGATGCGATGAAAAATGCAAAAAAATACTGGGATTAGGGCAAAAGTCAACCCTAGGGTTTTGGATCCAGATCTGCATGCTTCCCGAGGTTCACCGGATCCTCTAGCCGGAACAGTACACGAGGTCGCCTGAGCGGTTGAAGACGGCCGGAGCGAGCGGGGCCGGCCGAAGAGGAAGAAGGAGAGCCCGTGCGGAGGAGCTCGCCGGCGAGGAGGCTCGTGCCATGGCCGACGCGGGCGGCGCGGGTGGCACGGCGGAGCTTCAGGCGGCGGCGCGGCGAGACGGCGGTGAGGCGGCGCGGCGGAGCGGCGAGGCGGCGCGGCGCGGGCCCGGTCGGTGTAGCGGGAGGGCCGGCCATGGGCTCACGGGCCGGCGCGGCGGGTGGAGGCGGCGGCGACTGGTGCTGAGCGGCAGCGGAGATTCGTCCGGCGGCGGGTGGACACATCCGGCCATGCGGAGGGGAGAGGGACTAGCTAGGGTTAGGGTAGAAATGACCCGGAATTTTCGGGGGAGATGCCTTTTTATAGGTAGAGGGAGCTAGGAGGCTCCAAATTGAGCATGGTTTGCGGCCACGTGATCGTGATCGAATGACCTGGATGATGGAGGAGGTTTAGGTGGGTTTTGGGCCACTGTGGAGGGGTGTTGGGCTGCAACACACACGAGGCCTTTACGGTTCCTTGGTTAACCGTTGGAGTATCAAACGAAGTCCAAATGGCACGAAACTTGACAGGCGGTCTACCGGTAGTAAACCAAGGCCGCTTGACAAGTCTCGGTCCAATCTGAAAACGTTTAATACCTGCACACGAAAAGAGGTAAAATGGGACACCGGAGGACATAGGAGCGCCGGAATGCAAAACGGACAACGGGGAAAAGCTTGGATGCATGAGACGAACATGTATGCAAATGCGATGCACATGATGGCATGATGTGAGATGCATGACAAAGACAAAACAACACGAAGACAAAAACCCAACAACGAGGAAATATCATAACTTAGTGCCGGAAATGGCAAGAGTTGGAATACAAATATGGCAAGTTACATTCGGGGTGTTACAACACTCCACCACTAGGAAAGGATCTCGTCCCGAGATCTAGGACTGGAAAAACTCCGGGTACTCAGAACGGAGGTGGTCCTCGCGTTCCCAGGTGGCCTCACGGTCGGAATGATGTGACCACTTGACTTTCAGGAATTTGATATACTTGTTGCGAGTCTTGTGCTTAGTTTCTTCAAGAATAGCAACGGGATGCTCACGATAAGATAGGTCTTCTTGGAGATCAATGTCTTCGAAGTTGACGGTGCGGTCAGGAGTCTTGAAACACTTGCGGAGCTGAGACACGTGAAACACGTCGTGCACATTTGCAAAGTTGGAGGGAAGCTCAAGTTGATAGGTGAGATCGCTTCTTTTGCCGATGATCTTGAAAGGACCCATGTATCTAGGGGCAAGCTTCCCTTTGATACCAAAGCGGCGAGTACCTTTCATTGGAGAGACGTGGAGGTAGACATGGTATCCGATCTCGAAAGCCAAGTCACGATGTTTGCTATCATAGTAACTCTTCTGGCGCGATTGCGCAGCTTTGAGATTTTCACAAATGACTTTGCACATTTCTTCAGCCTCCGTGATCAAGTCATTGCCAAGAAGTTGGCGTTCACCAGTCTCTGACCAGTTAAGAGGAGTACGGCACTTTCTGCCATAGAGAATTTCGAATGGGGCCTTGCCCAAACTCGCTTGGAAGTTGTTGTTGTAGGATAACTCGGCATATGGAAGACAATCTTCCCACTTCATACCGAAAGAAAAGACACAAGCCCTGAGCATATCTTCAAGAATTTGATTGACTCGCTCGACTTGGCCACTAGTTTGAGGATGAAAAGCTGTGCTGAAGCGGATGTTGGTGCGCATAGCCTTCTGAAAAGAATCCCAGAACTTAGAGGTAAAGATGCTCCCATGATCTGAAGATATCAACTGCGGAATGTCATGCAGAGAGACAATCCTGGAGGTATATAGCTCTGCCAACTGAGCTGCTGTGATAGATTCTTTGATAGGAAGAAAATGAGCCACTTTGGTGAGCTTGTCGATGACAACAAAGATAGCATCATTGCCACGTTGGACTTTGGAAATCCAGTCAGGAAGTCCATCTCAATATGGTCAAACTTCCATTCTGGAATGGCAAGAGGTTTGGAGGAGACCAGCTGGTCGTTGATGTTCTGCCTTCACTCTTCTGCAGACATAACATTCGTTCACGAACTGAGCAATCTCGCGCTTCATTCGAGTCCACCAATACGACTGCTTGAGGTCATGGTACATCTTTGTACTTCCAGGGTGAATAGAGAGGAGTGAATTGTGAGCCTCGTTCATAATGACTTTACAAAGGTCACCCTTAGGCACCACAATGCGATCCTTGAAGAATAGAGTATCCTTGTCATCAAGGCGATATCACTTGTACTTGGGTTGACTCTTGGCAATCCCAATCTTCACCTTCTTCACCATAGCATCAGGAAGTTGAGCCTCACAAATCTGATCTTCCAAAGGAGGAGAGACTTGGAGGTTGGCAAGGAATCCTTGAGGAACAACTTGGAGATTGAGTTTGCGGAAAGCTTCACAAAGCTCTGGTTGGTAAGGCTTGATAATCAAGTTGTTGGAGTAAGCCTTCCTGCTCAATGTGTCAGCAATTACATTGGCCTGGCCTGGAGTATATTCGATACTCGGATTATACTCTTGAATCATTTCGACCCAACGAGTCTGCCTGAGGTTGAGGTTTGGCTGAGTGAAGATGTACTTGAGACTCTTATGATCAGTGAAGATGTCCACTTTCCTTCCCAACAAGAGATGTCTCCATGTTAAAAGAGCATGGACTACTGCCGCCAACTCGAGGTCATGAGTGGGGTAGTTCTTTTCATTGGGCTTCAACTTGCGAGAGGTATAGGCCACAACTTTCTTCTCTTGCATCAACACTGCATCAAGACCTTGAAGGGAAGCATCACAGAAAACCTCGAACGGTTTGGATTCATCAGGAGGAGTCAGAACTGGAGCAGTGACTAACTTCTCTTTCAGGGTGTTGAAAGCGATGTCACATCCAAATGACCAGACATACTTCACATGCTTCTGCAGGAGGTTGGAAAGAGGCTTTGCGATCTTAGAGAAGTTCTCAACAAACCTTCGACAATAGCTTGCGAGCCCAAGGAAGCTGCAGAGTTGCTTCATGTTCTGAGGCGGTTCCCAATTCACAATTGCAGACACCTTCTCAGGATTAACAGCTATGCCCTTGGCAGAGATGATATGTCCAAGGTAGAGAACCTCATCGATCCAAAACTCGCACTTTGAAAACTTCGCATAGAACTGATGTTCTCTGAGTTTATCCAGCACCAATCTCAAGTGCTTGGCATGATCCTCCTTGTTCTTGGAAAAGACCAAAATGTCATCGAGGTAGACCAAGATGAAGCCATTTGTGTAGTGATTGAAGATGAAGTTCATCATGTGAGAGAATGTTGGAGGAGCGTTGACAAGGCCGAAAGACATGACAGTGTATTCATATGAACCATAGCTTGTTCTAAATGTTGTCTTGGGGATATCTTCTTCACGAATGCGAATCTGATGATAGCCCATACGGAGGTCAAGCTTGGAGAATACTTGAGCACCTTTTAGTTTTTCGAAAAGCTCATTGATGTTGGGAAGTGGGTACTTGTTCTTTATGGTCTTCTTGTTCAATGGACGGTAGTCGACACAAAGTCGGTCCGTTCCATCCTTCTTCTTGAAAAAAAGAACACCACAACCCCATGGAGATGAACTTGGTCAGATGAGACCCATACGCTCTTGAATATCGAGTGCTTCTTCAGCTACTTCAACTCTTCAGGTCCAAGCTTGTAAGGATGTTTGCAAACAGGTTCCATGCCACGATCAAGATCGATGATGAATTCAACTGGCCGGTGAGGAGGCATTCCTGGAAGCTCTTCTGGAAAGACGTCTTGATATTCGCAAACGACTGGAATCTGAGAGATGGCATCCAGCTCGCCCTTCTCGTTGAGAGAAAACAGTCGAATGGTATCATCACGAGCGGCAAAGATGAGTACATCCTCAGACGAATGTGTCAATTGAATCTTCCTGGCAGCACAATCAAGCTGAGCCTTGTGCTTAGAAAGCTAGTCCATTCCGAGAATAAGATCAATATCCGAGTCACCAAGAACATTAGGAGAAGACAGAAACTTATAATCTCCCAATGTGATAGAAACATCCAGAACGAAAACTCGAGAAGTCATTTGTCGGGCCGGAGAAACAATAGCCAAAGGTCTCAGCAAAACTTGAGTAACCAAATCATGCTTAGAAGCAAAAGGTCTCGAGATGAAACAAAGCGATGCACCAGTGTCAAAAAGAACTTTTGCAGGAATATTGTTAACGAGAAGGTTACCCATTATCACATCTAACGAGTCCTCTGCCTGAGCTGCGTTCATCATGTTGACCTTGGCATGCTTGGGATTATGCTTGACCACTGCGGTACTGGTAGATCTCACAGGAGGAGGAGGAAGACACCTTTGATTGAAGCATTTGTTTGCATAGTGACCCTTCTGCTGACACTTGTTGCACGTGACCTCTGAGAGCGGACGGTGATACGAAGCACTTGATCTTGGAGCATGAGACGGAGTCTTTTTCTGAAAGCCTGGGTTGGGTGGGTGGGAAGATCCATTGCCACCTTTGCTCTTCTGCTTATAATGCTGATGGAACGGAGGAGGAGGCAACCAATACTTTTGCTTCTTAGTTGAGACTTGAGTTGAAGAAGAATGAGTTGCATCCCTGACTCGTTTCTTGGAAGCATCGCACTTGAGCTGAGCAGTCTCTTGTTTTAGTGCCATGTTGTAAAACTCATCGTACTTTTGCGGCTCAAAAAGCACGAGAGCTAGTTGCAGATCTTCTCTGAGGCCACCTCTGAACTGATAAATCATGCTCTTCTCATCAGGGACGTCTTGCTTAGCGAAACGAGCGAGCTTCTGGAAAATGATGTTGTACTGGTAAACAGACAAGCTGCCTTACTTCAGATTGCGGAACTCCTCACGCTTGCTCTCAACAACACTCAGAGGAATGTGGTGAGCTTTGAAGTGTTAACGGAATTCATCCCAGGTAATCACATGACCTCCTCTGGAATCTTTATATTGATGATACCACTCTACAGCTTGGTCTTTGAGATGGAACGAAGCAAACTTGACAAAGTCCTCAGGCCTGACGTTGCTGCACTCGAAATGCTTGCAGATATCCACGAGCCAATCATCAGTGTCTGTTGCCTCGACATAGTTACTGAAGGTCTTTGGCTGGTTTTCGAGGAACTGGTTGAGTGTAGCAAACTGATTCTGAAAGTTGCCATGGCCTTGATTTCCTTGGTTGTGCTCTTGCAAGAGTTGCATGAGCATCTGCGTGTTTGCATTGGTAGCGGCCATCACAACTTGCCATGCCTCCGGAGGTGGAGGTGGTGGTGGCAGATCAGGATTCTGACGCGTTGGAGGAGCCATCTTGAAGAGGATGACATTCGTTAGCATCTTGACAGACATATATGCATGCTGAATCAAATGGATCAAAATTTCAACATATAGTCTTAACATCCGAACAAGAATGAATGAATGCATTCCAAATTAAATGGTCACACTTCCATAAATTGAGAAGCCACTTAGATAGAGGTAGACGATTAAAACAACAAGGTACTGGCATGAACAAATACTTGGTAAGGATTACCCAATCACAAACCAAATATCTGCAGAAGAAATACTAGAGCTACATGAATTCCCACCTATGAAACTCCCGAAATTTTCCCGGTTATGCAATCAGGTGTTGGGGATACAGGGGAAGCATAATATCTCACCCAAAGCTTGCAAATCCTACATCTAGCTATATCCATCCTTCAACACATAACCTAGAAACCTTCGGAAATCATTTACCTCAACCTTCGAAAAGCATCCGTTATACAAGTTATGGCAATACTCCCGAACTCCCGCCCTAGTACTGGGTGGCGTGGAGGTTATCTCACCAATAACTGCATAAAAGAGATTTTTGATGTCAGCGAAACTCAGGTATTCTAGAATTGCAACGATAAAATTGTGACGACAACACCTTGGAGCTCAACTCCCCGGGACACTGCCACAACCCCTAAATGTCAGGAGGCACCAAGAACAATGTTCTCGTCACAAAACCATCGGAACGATTCCAAGATTCCCGCGTGATCCTAAATTTTTTTAGTGAAATTTGAGAAGAGAAGAGTCAAAACTCTACGTCAGGATGCCTCACCAGAGCGACGAAGGGACTGAGGAGTAAAAAGAATCCTACTCTCTAATATATATAATCCTAAATGACTCAAAACATTTTTCTAGACTCAACAACGCCAGCGATTCGATCAAGCAGGGGGCTCCTAAGTCGGGGAAGGCTCTGATTACCAACTTGTAATGCCCACGATGCGGCTATATCTCCCACGTGTCGAAGCATGACTTAGAGGCATAACCGCATTGTAAGCAATGTCGCAAGTGGGGTAATCTTCACACAACCCATGTAATGAATAAGAAAAGAGGTACATAGTTGGCTTACAATCTCCACGTCACACACTAACATAAATATCATTACAATCATCCAGATACAATCAAGGTCCGACTACGGAACCAAAATAAAGACAACCCCAAATGCATAATGTCCCCGATCAACCGAACGAGGCTCCACTACTGATCGTCTGGAAAGGAAACGTAGTATCATCTTGAGTCCTTATTGAACTCCCACTTCAGCTCAGTTGAATCTCCTGGAGCGGTATCGTCGGTACCTACATCTGGTTTTGGAAGTAATCTATGAGTCATGGGGACTCAGCAATCTCACACCCTCGTGATCAAGACTATTTAAGCTTATAGGTAGGGTAAAGGTATGAGGTGGAGCTGCAGCAAGCAATAGCATATATGGTGACTAAGATAAGAAAAAAAAAGAGCGAGAAGAGAAGGCAAAGGCACGGTCAAGAAACTATGATCAAGAAGTGATCCTAGAACAACCTACGTTCAAGCATAACACGAGACCGTGTTCTCTTCCCGGACTCCGCCGAAAAGAGACCATCACGGCTACACACTCTATTGAATCATTTTAATTTTAAATTAAGTTCAGGTTTTCTACAACCGGACATTAACAAATTCCCATCTGCCCATAACCGCGGGCACGGCTTTCGAAAGTTCAAATCCCTGCAGGGGTGTCAACTTAGCCCATTACAAGCTCTCACGGTCAATGAAGGATATTCCTTCTCCCATGGCAGCCCGATCAGACTCGGAATCCCAGTTACAAGACATCTCGACAATGGTAAAACAAGTCCAGTAAAGCCTCCCGAATGTACCGACAAATCCCGATAGGAGCTGCACATATCTCGTTCTCAGGGCACACCAGATAAGCAATCCGTACAACTAAAACCAGCCCTCGAGTTTCCCCGAGGTGGCGCTGCAAGGGGCTCTAGTTTGGACCAACACTCAGAGGAGCACTGGCCCGGGGGTTTAAAATAAAGATGACCCTCGGGCTCCGGAAACCCAAGGGAAAAGAGGCTAGGTGGGAAATGGTAAAACCAAGGTTGGGCCTTGCTGGAGGAGTTTTATTCAAGGCGAACTATCAAGGCGTTCCCATTATAACCCAACCGTGTAAGGAACGCAAAATCAAGGAACATAACACCGGTATGACGGAAACTAGGGCGGCAAGAGAGGAACAAAACACCAGGCATAAGGCCGAGCCTTCCACCCTTTACCAGGTATATAGATGCATTAAAATAGACAAGATATAATAATGATATCCCAACAATAAACATGTTCCAACAGGGAACAAACTCCAATCTTCACCTACAACTAGCAACGCTATAAGAGGGGCTGAGCAAAGCGGTAACATTGCCAAACAAAGGTTTGATAGGACAAGGTGGGTTAGAGGTTTGACATGGCAATATGGGAGGCATGATAAGCAAGTGGTAGGTATCGTAGCATAGGCATAGCAAAAGAGCGGGCATCTAGCAAGCAAAGATAGAAGTGATTTCGAGGATATGGTCATTGTGATGGCCTGTCTTATTAGGGATGATAGACTACTCATATTAATAAGGAATTCCTTCTTTTCTGAGAGGCCATTCGGACAGAACTCCAAAGTTAAGCGTGCTCAGCTTGGAGTATTGTTAGGATGGGTGACCGACCGGAAAGTTGCTCCCGGGTGCGCATCAGTGAGGACAAAGTGCGTAGAAAAGACTAGTACTGATATGTGGGGACAGTCTAGATCCCGCCAGTAGTAACGACCACCGGCGGGTGTGTCCGGGGCGTTACAAGTTGGTATTAGAGCCGACCCTCGCGGTTACACGGATGGTTGCAGACAGGTGCGTGGTCATGTTGTTCATGACGTTTCTGACCCGTCGTGGCACACGGCATGACACATGTACTGGACTGGAAGCACAGATGTATGTGCCAAGAGAGAACGTTCCCGTGGCCCGACGAGGACGTCGGTTCCTCTGAGTGGGGGTGTATGTGATGGCCTCGCTTATTAGGGATGATAGACTACTCATATTAATAAGGAATTCCTTCTTTTCCGGGAGCCCATTCGGACAGAACTCCAAAGATAAGCGTGCTCAGCTTGGAGTAGTGTCAGGATGGGTGACCGACCGGGAAGTTGTTCCCGGGTGCGCATGAGTGAGGAAAAAGTGCACAGAAAAGACTAGTATTGATCTGTGGGGCCAGTCTAGTTCCCGCCAGGAGTAACGACCACCGGCGGGTGTGTCCGGGGCGTTACAGTCATCTTGCTTGCAAAGTTCTCCGAGTTGACGTTAGCTTGATCCTCGTAAGCGTACTCAAAGGGCTCCTCGATCACGTACTCGTCTCCCGGCTCTACCCAAAGCAAGAACACAAGCAAAGGGAGACACAATCAACCACGGTGCAATGCACAAGCAACATGATGCAAAACATGGCATGATATGCGGGATGCAATATGCAATGCATATGCATGTTTCGGAAAGGAAAGCTTGAACCTGGCCTCAACTTGGAAAACCAAGAGTTCCACTGGAAAGATGAGTTGATATCGGTCGATATCGATATAACTATCACCGGAATCGGATGCATGGTTTGCAAATGGCAAGCAAAACAATAATGGCGCAAAGCTGCGATAACAACATGAGGCCATCTAAATGCATCACGAACAACAAGCTACTGCACTCTAACATAGCAACAAAGCACATGTAGTGATCCACTCAAGATGCTTGACAAAAGATGAACACTGAGCTACGGCTAATTCACACAATAGCAGGTTCAAAACAAGCAAGGAAAAAGTGCAAAAGATAACAAGTTACAGACTTAGTGAAATTAACAACATGCCAGGAATTTAACATCAGGAAGCAATGTTTAGAGCACGATAACAACATGCTACAGGAACATAGCATGGAAAAGCAAGGCATGGCATGAAACTACAAAAGCTTATAACAAAAGTCCCTTACTGACCATAAGCCAAAAGGGATCATAAAATACAATGGCAACCATGTGAACATAGCAAGTTTCGTTAACAGATTCAGACTTAGTTGAAAACTGAAACATGGCAAAACAGATATTAAGTAGGCATGTTTACGAGCTCGATGCACTCACCACAAGGCATTGCATGACAAACTAATCATACACCCAGCAAGTAGACATGGCATAGAAGCTAAACATGGCAAGAACACACTCATAGCATGCATGGATCAACTATAACACCCTCGGCAAAAATGCTTAACACATAAACATTCTGCCAGGAAAATTTTATAGCAAAAGTAGAGCAAGATTGATTCATGCTAGGGTAATCCATAATTGCAAACAAAGACATGGATGGATAGAGCATAACAATGTCTCAAAATCAGCCTTACTGAACATGTTCAAAAGAGGCATGGATCACTCTGTAGCAACAAGAATACATGGCATAAAAATATTATCAGGGAAAAGACTTAGAAGATTTCTAAGTCCCTGAAATCGGCAACATAACGAGAGCTACTTTGCATGCTTGTGCTAGTCACCAAAAAGATCACAAAAATACATGGCATACACCCCTGTAAAGATGGCATGGCATACTTCAAAACACATGTAGGACTCAAGTTCATTGGAGGCACACATAAAACATGGCAAAAATGACAAATGTTTAATCTCTGATAAGAATCTAGAACTAACATTGCATAGCACTCTTATAACAGCATTTAGGGCATCAAGATGAACTCAAATGAACATGGTGCAATGGAATGAAATGAAATACTCGTCAAGACGAACCATTTGTTATGCTACACGCCCAAAACGAAGCCACGGGTGCACAAATATGATGTGCTGAAGAAAATACTGGGATTAGGGCAAAAGTCAGCCCTAGGGTTTTGGATCTAGATCTGCACGCTTCCCGAGGTTCGCCGGATCCTCTCGCCGGAATAGTACACGAGGTCGCCGGAGCGGTTGGAGACGTCCGGAGCGAGCGGGGCCGGCCGGAGAGGAAGAAGGAGAGCCTAAGCGGAGGAGCTCGCTGGCGAGGAGGCTCGTGCGGTGGCCGGCGCGGGCGGTGCGGCGGAGCTTCAGGAGGCGGCGCGGCCAGACGGCGGTGAGGCGGCGCGGCGAGGCGGCGCGGGCGGCAGGGCGCGGGCCCGGTCGGTGTAGCGGGAGGGCCGGCCATGGGCTAACGGGCCGGCGCGGCGGGTGAAGGAGGCGGCGACACGTGGCAGGCGGCGACTGGTGCGGAGCGGCGGCAGAGATTCATCCGGCGGCGGGCGGACACGTCCGGACGCGCGGAGGGGAGAGGGACTAGCTAGGGTTAGGGTAGAAATGACCTGGAATTTTCGGGGGAGATGCCTTTTTATAGGTAGAGGGAGCTAGGAGGCTCCAAATTGAGCACGGTTTGCGGCCACGCGATCGTGATCGAATGGCCTAGATGATGGAGGAGGTTTAGGTGGGTTTTGAGCCACTTTGGAGGGGTGTTGGGCTGCAACACACACGAGGCCTTTACGGTTCCTCAGTTAACCGTTGGAGTATCAAACGAAGTCCAAATGACACGAAACTTGACAGGCGGCCTACTGATATAAAACCAAGGCTAGTTGACAAGTCTCGGTCGAATCCGAAAACTTTTAATACCTGCACACGAAAAGAGGTAAAAGGGGACACCGGAGGACATAGGAGCGCCAGAATGCAAAACAGACAACGGGAAAAAGCTCGGATGCATGAGACAAACATGTATGCAAATGCGATGCACATGATGACATGATATGAGAAGCATGACAAAGACAAAACAACATGAAGAAAAAAATCCAACAACGAGGAAATATCATAACTTAGTGCCGGAAATGGCAAGTGTTGGAATACAAATATGGCAAGTTACATTCGGGGTGTTACAGGAGGTCCGGAATGTTGTCATGGGGGACTTTGCGGTTAAATTTCGAGTCCGGTCGAAGGTTGACAGTTTCCAATGGGCACTTGTGGCAGTGTATGGAGCCGCTCAGCCTGAGCTCAAACCTGAGTTTTTGGCTCATTTAGTTCGTATTTGTGGAAATGAACAGCTCCCCATCCTGGTGGGGGTGATTTCAACATTATACGATGGCGGGAAGAAAAGAACAATGAAAACTTTGACGGCAGATGGTCGTTTATGTTTAACAAAATAATTGAAAGCCTAGATCTCAAAGAAATCGAGCTTTTGGTAGAAAGTTTACCTGGTCTAATACCTTGCCAATTCCAACATATGAGAAGTTAGATCATGTTCTTACCAGCGTGGAATGGGGGCAAAAGTTTCCCTTGGTGAAGGTCCAGGCATTATCGATTGGGATATCTGACCATACTCCATTACTTGTTGACTCTGGGGAGGCAACTCACGTGGGAAATAAGAATATCTTCTCTTTTGAATTAGCATGGTTTGAGAGAGAGGGTTTCCTGGATCTAATAGCACAGGAGTGGGCAAAAGATTCAGGAGGAAGATCGAGTATAGAAAGATGGCAGAATAAGATTAGGCACTTACGTCAGTTCCTACGCTATTGGGCTAAACATCTGAGTGGCGTCTATAGGGTTGAGAAGGAAAGGCTCCTTGACCCTATCAGTACCTTAGATTTGAAAGCCGAGTCATCCATTTTAGATCACAGAGAGCTGGAAGCTAATGTGGAGGCTGAACTAAGGCTGGAAGAACTGCTTCGAGAGGAAGAGTGAAGTGGGCTCTCAAAGCTAAAGTTCAAAAGGTCGTCCAAGGGGACAACAATACTCAATTCTTTCACATGATTGCGAATGGAAAGCATAGGAAAAAGAAAATATTTCAGTTAGAGCAAGATGAGGGGACAATTGTGGGTCAGGATAACCTTAAAATGCATCACCAATTACTACAAACAATTGTTTGGGGCTCAGGAAGATAGTTTTGTATCCTTAGACGAGTCGAGGGTTGACGATATACTCAACTTGCGACGGATGATAACAAAATCTTAACCGCCCAGTTTTCGAAGAAAGAGGTGTTTGACGCAATTTCACAGATGAAGAATAATAAAGCTCCTGGACCGGATGGATTTTCGGCTGAGTTTTATAAAAGATGTTGGCATATTATTAAGGGTGATTTGCTTTTGATGTTCCATGATTTGTTCTCTGGGCATTTGCAGTTATTTCACTTGAATTTCGGTACGATTACTCTCCTCCCTAAGAAAACAGATGCTGTGCGCATTGAGCAATTCCGCCCGATATGTCTTCTCAATGTTAGTTTTAAAATCTCTACCAAGGTGGGGACGAATAGGCTAACGCAGATTACACATAGTGTGGTATAGCCATCTCAAACAACCTTCATGCCGGACAGAAACATCCTAGAAGGGGTCGTGGTCCTTCATGAAATACTCCATGAGATCCACACGAAAAATTTATATGGAGTAGTTTTTAAGGTGGACTTTGAGAAGGCGTACAATAAAATTAAATGGCCATTTCTTCAGCAAGCCTTGTGGATGAATGAATTTGATCAATCCTGGAGAAAGAAGGTAGACTCCTTTACGCAAAAAGGCAGTGTCGCAATCAAAGTAAATGATGACATAGGTCATTATTTCTAGACACATAAGGGTCTGAGACAGGGAGACCCGATGTCGCCTATTTTGTTCAACATAGTAGTGGACATGTCACTACTGCAGGTTGCTACTACCGCAACACTACGATTAGAGACCCTTCGACGAAATTGTGTGCGATGCCATAATCGAAAACGGTGGTGTAAAATAACCATCAAAAAAGGTGCAAAATGTTTGCGATGGAGGATGCATCAAACACGGTTCATATTTTAGTTGCGTGTGCGATGCAAGGCATATGGTTTAGCTCAATTAACTGTTTGCAATGAGGAGGAACAAAAGAAACGGGCAGCCAGATGAAGATGTGTGCGATATACAGCATACCTTTCACTTGGATGAACTGTTTGTGATTAGGCAACACAAAAGAAACGGGCAGCCAGATGAAGGTGTGTGCGATATACGACATGCAGTTCACTCGGATGAACTGTTTGTGTTGAGACAAGAGAACAAAAATGGTTCAATATAGCAAGATGTGTGTGATACGCGACAAACAGGTCTGTAATCAGAAATGTGTGCGAAGACCGATAATAACACAGACGATTGCTTCTAATAAGACGTATGTGATATGCTCTATCTACACAACAACTATTTGCCATTGGGAGACGAGCAATCATCTGGATATGCCATAAGGATGTGAAGAGGCATCCTATCAGCAAGGACTGGCTGTTCCACCAGTAGCTCATGTAAGAAAACTCTCAAGTTAAGTGTGCTCACGCTGGAGCAGCCATCAGATGGGTGACTGGATGGCAAGTTGTCTTGATGTTAAATTAACTGATAGGATGGGTCATATCTGTCAAATTAAATGACTGATACGACCCATCCCATGAGTTAATTTAACCTCGAGGTCCTTGTTTTTTTATTTTTTAACACATGTTAAAGAAGATCTATCGCATTACTTTTTGACAATGTGCGATACGTGGCATACAGTTGATCCATCCGACCTGTTTGTGATGGAATAGGCCGTGTCTGTTGCGGGCAAACGCTTGCTAGTATTTAAACATTTGGGATTGATGAATTCATCACTGACGGGTTCCCTAGTGTGGTTCGTGTTCATCTGATCATCATTTACTTCTTGTGCTAGCTCGATGTTCTTTCTATGGCAAGTTTCCATTAATTGATGGTGTTTTATGAACACGCCACCGTTTCCCGGCATTTCCTCACCTATTTCCCGCCACCCAGCAATATTGCGCATAGGCGGCACGCGATGCACGGAGGCGACAAGCGCAGCCTGTAGCACATCCACCTTTTCCAAGCATGACAACCCACCAAAGCGCCGCCTCTGCCATCAACCTCATGGACGAGGAAAACGAGCAGGTGCCACGAGCCGTCGAGGCCGAGGATCTCCCCGGCAACGTGATGGACAATGCCATGATGCGCGTCATCGCCAGGGTTGAGCAGACCTTTGGCGCATGGCGCTTGAGCGCCGCGGATCAAGATAGGCATGTCAGCGCCGACAGGCTGCAGCTCGCCGCACAACATGATCGATGGCGCGCCGCAGAGCAAGCTAGGCGCGTCGTACTTGCACCGGACGCCCGCCACGCCGTTCGCATGGGTGCCGCGGTTTGCCTTGTCTACGGCCCGCTGAATGCCAATGCGCTGGTCCATAGGCTCGACCGCCTTCTGCTACCTCTTGAGCACTGTGTTGGTTTTCCCCGAAGAGGAAGGGATGATGCAGCAAAGTAGCGTAAGTATTTCCCTCACTTTTGAGAACGAAGGTATCAATCCAATAGGAGGCTACACGCGAGTCCCTCGTACCTTCACAAAACAAATAAATCCTCGCAACCAACGCGATAAGGGGTTGTCAATCCCTACACGGCCACTTACGAGAGTGAGATCTGATAGATATGATAAGATAATATTTTTGGTATTTTTATGATAAAGATGCAAAGTAAAATAAAAGTCAATGAAAATAACTAAGTATTGGAAGATTAATATGATGAAGATAGACCCGGGGGCCATAGGTTTCACTAGTGGCTTCTCTCAAGAGCTTAGGTATTCTACGGTGGGTGAACAAATTACTATTGAGCAATTGACAGAATTGAGCATAGTTATGAGAATATCTAGGTATGATAATGTATATAGGCATCACGTCCGAGACAAGTAGACCGACTCCTGCCTGCATCTACTACTATTACTCCACTCATCGACCGCTATCCAACATGCATCTAGAGTATTAAGTTCATGAAAACAGAGTAACGCCTTAAGCAAGATGACATGATGTAGAGGGATAAACTCATGCAATATGATGAAAACCACATCTTGTTATCCTCAATGTCAACAATACAATACATGCCTTTCTGCCGCTACTGTCACTTGGAAAGGACACCACAAGATTGAACCCAAAGCTAAGCACTTCTCCCATTGCAAGAAAGATCAATCTAGTAGGCCAAACCAAACTGATAATTCGAAGAGACTTGCAAAGATAACCAATCATACAAAAAAGAATTCAGAGAAGATTCAAATATTGTTCATAGATAGACTTAATCATAAACCCACAATTCATCGGTCTCAACAAACACACCGCAAAAATAAGATTACATCAATAGATCTCCACAAGAGAGGGGGGGGGACATTGTATTGAGATCCAAAAATTGAGAAGAAGCCATCTAGCTAATAACTATGGACCCGTAGGTCTGAGGTAAACTACTCACACTTCATCGGAGGGGCTATGGTGATGATATAGAAGCCCTCCGTGATGGATACCCCCTCTGGCGGAGCTTCGGAACAGGCCCCAAGATGGGATCTCATGGATACAGAAAGTTGCGGCGGTGATATTAGGGTTTTGGCTCCGTATCTGATCGTTTGGGGGTACATAGGTATATATAGGAGGAAGGAGTACGTCGGTGGAGCAACAGGGGGCCCACTAGGGTGGAGGGCGCACCTGGGGGGGGGGGCGGGGGTAGGCGCGCCCCCTACCTCGTGGCCTCCTCCTTTGTTTCTTGATGTAGGGTCCAAGTCTCCTAGGTCTTGTTCATTGAGGAAATCACGTTCCCGAAGGTTTCATTCCGTTTGGACTCCGTTTGATATTCCTTTTCTTCGAAACCCTAAAATAGGCAAAAACAACAATTTTGGGTTGGGCCTCCGGTTAATAGGTTAGTTCCAAAAATAATATAAAAGTGGAAAATAAATCCCAATAATGTCCAAAACAATAGATAATATAATGTGGAGCAATAAAAAATTATAGATACGTTGGAGACGTATCAAGCATCCCCAAGCTTAATTCCTGCTCGTCCTCGAGTAGGTAAATGATAAAAACAAAATTTTTGATGAGGAATGCTACTTGGCATAATTTTAATGTAATTCTTCTTAATTGTGGTATGAATATTCAGAACCGAAAGATTCAAGACAAAAGTTCATATTGACATAAAAATAATAATACTTCAAGCATACTAACAAAGCAATTATGTCTTCTCAAAATAACATGGCCAAAGAAAGTTCATCCCTACAAAATCATATGGTTTAGTCATTTTTCATTTTCGTCACACAAGAATGCTCTCATCATGCACAACCCCGATGACAAGCCAAGCAATTGTTTCATACCTTAGCAATCTCAAACCTATAAACTTTCACGCAATATATGAGCGCGAGCCATGGCCATAGCACTATGGGTGGAACTGAATATAATGTGGAGAAGACAAAAAGGAGAAAGTCTCACATCAATGAGGCTAATCAATGGGCTATGGAGATGCCCATCGATTGATGTTAATGCAAGGAGTATGGATTGCCATGCAACGGATGCACTAGAGCTATAAACGTATGAAAGCTCAACAAAAGAAACTAAGTGGGTGTGCATCCAACTTGCTTGGTCACGAAGACCTATGGCACTTGAGGAGGCCCATTGTTGGAATATACAAGCCAAGTTCTATAATGAAAATTCCCACTAGTATATGAAAGTGACAAAACAAAAGACTCTCTATCATGAAGATTATGGTGCTACTTTGAAGCACAAGTGTGGAAAAGGATAGTAACATTGTCCCTTCTCTCTTTTTCTCTCATTTTTTTATTTGGGCCTTTCTCTCTCTTTTTTATGACCTTTATCCCTTTTTTTATTTCCTCACTTGGGACAATGCTCTATAAAATTATGATCATCACACTTCTATTTATTTACAACTCAATGATTACAACTCGATGCTAGAACAAAAGATGACTCTATATGAATGCCTCTGACGGTGTACCGGGATATGCAATGAATAAAGAGTGACATGTATGAAAGAATTATGAATGGTGGCTTTGCCACAAGTACTATGTCAACTACATGATCATGCTAAGCAATATCATAATGATGAATGTGTCATGATAAACGGAATGGTGGAAAGTTGCATGGCAATATATCTCGGAATGGCTATGGAAATGCCATAATAGGTAGGTATGGTGGCTGTTTTGAGGAAGATATAAGTAGGTTTATGTGTGAAAGAGCGTATCATATCACGGGGTTTGGCTGCACCGGCGAAGTTTTCACCAACTCTCAATGTGAGAAAGGGCAATGTACGGTACCGAAGAGGCTAGCAATGATGGAATGGTGAGAGTGTGTATAATCCATGGACTCAACATTAGCCATAAAGAACTCACATACTTATTGCAAAAATCTACAAGTCATCAAAAACCAAAGCACTACGTGCATGCTCCTAGGGGGATAGATTGGTAGGAAAAGACCATCGCTCGTCCCCGACCGCCACTCATAAGGAAGACAATCAAATAACACCTCGTGTTTCAAATTTGTTACATAACATTTACCATACGTGCATGCTACGGGACTTGCAAACTTCAACACAAGCACTTCTCAAATTCACAACTACTCAACTAGCACGACTTTGATATTATTACCTCCATTTCTCAAAACAATCATCAAGCATCAAACTTCTCTTAGTATTCAAAACACTCATAGGATTTTTTTTACTAATCTTCAATACCTAGCATATTAGAATTATTTAAGGAAATTACCATGCTATTTAAGACTCTCAGAATAATCTAAGTGAAGCATGAGAGATCAATAGTTTCTATAAAACAAATCCACCACCATGCTCCAAAAGATATAAGTGAAGTACTAGAGCAAAACTATATAACTCAAAAGATATAAGCGAAGCACATAGAGTATTCTAACAAATTCCAAATCATTTATGGTTCTCTCAAAAGGTGTGTACATCAAGGATGATTGTGGTAAACTAAAAAGCAAAGACTCAAATCAAACAAGACGCTCCAAGAAAAACACATATCATGTGGTGAATAAAAATACAGCTCCAAGTAAACTTACAAATAGAAGTAGACGAAAAGAGGGGATGCCTTCCGGGGCATCCCCAAGCTCTGGATTTTAGGTGTCCTTAGGTTATCTTGGGGGTGCCATGGGCATCCCCAAGCTTAGTCTCTTTCTACTCCTTGTTCCATAATCCATCAAATCTTTACCCAAAACTTGAAAACTTCACAACACAAAACTTAAAGTAGAAAATCTCGTGAGCTCCGTTAGCGAAAGAAAACAAAAGACCACTTCAAGGTACTGTAATGAACTCATTATTTATTTATATTGGGTGTTAAAACTAGTTCATTCCAACTTCTCTATGGTTTATAAACTATTTTACTAGCCATAGATTCATCAAAATAAGCAAACAACACACGAAAAAAAGAATCTGTCAAAAACAGAACAGTATATAGTAATCTGTAGCTAGCGCAATATCTGGAACCCCAAAAATTCTAAAATAAATTTCTGGACGTGAGGAATTTATCTATTAAGCATCTGCAAAAAGAATTAACTAAATAGAACTTTCCAAATAAAAATGGCAGCAGTTTTCGTGAGCGCTAAAGTTTCTGTTTTTTACAGCAAGATATCAAGACTTTCCCCAAGTCTTCCCAACGGTTTTACTTGGCACAAACACTAATTAAGCACAAAAAACACAAACTAAACAGAGGCTAGATAAATTATTTATTACTAAACAGGAGCAAAAAGCAAGGAATAAAAATAAAATTGGGTTTCCTCCCAACAAGCGCTATCGTTTAATGCCCCTAGTTAGGCATAAAAAGCAAGGATAGATCTAGGTATTGCCATCTTTGGTAGGCAATACATAAGTGGCTCTCATAATAGATTCATAAGGTAATTTAATTTTATTTCTAGGAAAGTTTTCCATGCCTTTACTTAACGGAAATTGGAATCTAATATTTCCTTCCTTCTTATCAATAATTGCACCAATCGTTCTAAGGAAAGGTCTACCAAGAATAATAGGACATGAAGGATTGAAATCTATGTCAAGAACATAAAATCTACAGGTACATAATTCCTATTTGCAACAATAAGAACATCATTAATTCTTCCCATAGGTTTCTTAATAGTGGAATCCGCAAGGTGCAAGTTTAGAGAGCAATCATCAAAATCACGGAAACCTAACAAATCACACAAAGTCTTTGGAATCGTGGAAATACTAGCACCCAAATCACAGAAAGAATAGCATTCATGATTTTTAATTTTAATTTAAATAGTTGGTTCCCACTCATCATAAACTTTTCTAGGGATAGAAACTTCCAATTCAAGTTTTTCTTCATAAGATTGCATCAAGGCATCAACGATATGTTTAGTAAACGCTTTATTTTGACTATAAGCGTGAGGAGAATTTAGCATGGATTGCAACAAGGAAATACAATCAATCAAAGAGAAATTTTCATAATTAAATTCCTTAAAATCCAAAATAGTGGGTTTAGCAACATCTAGGGTTTTAATTTCTTTGATCCCACTTTCATCAATTTTAGCATCAAGATCTAAAAACTTCGAATTCTTGGAACGCCTTCTAGGTAAAGGTGGATCATATTCAGTCCCATCATTATTAAGATTCATATTGCAAAACAAAGATTTAATAGGGGACACATTAATAACTTTTAGGTCTTCATCTTTATTCTCATAGGAACTAGAAGAACACGCTCTTATGAAGGCATCTTTCTTAGCATGCATCCTAGCGGTTCTTTCTTTGCACTCATCAATGGAAATTCTCGTGGATTTGAGAGACTCATTGAGATCATGCTTAGGTGGAATAGATCTAAGTTTCAAAGAATCAACATCAAGAGAAATTCTGTCAACGTTCCTAGCCAACTCATCAATCTTAAGCAATTTTTCTTCAATCAAAGCATTAAAATTCTTTTGTGAAGTAATAAATTATTTAATATTATATTCAAAATCAAAGGGCATCTTATTATAATTTCCATAAGAATTGTTGTAGGAATTGCCATAATTATTAGAGGGATTACTAGGATAAGGCCTAGGATTAAAATTTCCTCTATACGCGTTGTTACCAAAATTGTTCCTACCAACAAAATTCACATCCATAGATTCATTATTATTCTCAATCAAATTA
The DNA here is from genome assembly GCA_034509565.1 of Triticum monococcum. NCBI lineage: Eukaryota > Viridiplantae > Streptophyta > Magnoliopsida > Poales > Poaceae > Triticum > Triticum monococcum. Next base: position 149,531,860 of record CM067843.1, on the reverse strand, counting down.
GACAAGGGCATATCATTAGGATCAGAAGAAACACTTTTACTAGCAAATAATTTCATAAGTTCATCCATCTTTCCACTCAAAAAATTAATTTCTTCTATCGGATGCACCTTTTTATTAGTAGCTCTTTCAGTATGTCATTGAGAATAATTAACCATAATATTATCTAGGAGTTTCGTAGCTTCTCATAAAGTGATTTCCATAAAAGTGCCTCCCGCTGCCGAATCTAAAAGATTTCTAGAAGCAAAATTCAATCCAGCATAAATTTTTTGTATAATCAACCACAAATTCAAACCATGAGTAGGGCAATTACGTATCATTAATTCCATCCTCTCCCAAGCTTGTGCAACATGTTCATGATCAAGTTGCTTAAAATTCATAATATCGTTTCTAAGTGAGATGATCTTAGCGGGAGGAAAATACTTAGAGATAAAAGCATCTTTGCACTTATTCCATGAATCAATACTATTTTTAGGCAAAGACGAAAACCAAGCTTTAGCACGATCTCTAAGCGAAAAAGGAGATAGATTCAATTTAAAAATATCGCTATCCACATCTTTCTTCTTTTGCATATCACATAAATCAATGAAGCTATTTAGATGGGTAGCGGCATCTTCACTAGGAATGCCAGAAAACGGATCTTTCATGACAAGATTCAGCAAAGCAGTATTAATTTCACAAGATTCAGCATCGGTAAGAGGATCAATCGGACTGGTAATAAAATCATTGTTGTTGGCATTGGTAAAGTCACACAATTTAGTGTTATCTCGAGCCATCGTGACAAGCAAGCAACCCAACACACAAGCAAACAAAAAGCAAGCGGGCAAGAGAGGCAAATAGAGAAAGAGAGGGAGAATAGAGAGAGAGGGCGAATAAAACGACAAGGGTGAAGTGGGAGAGAGGAAAATGAGAGGCAAATTGCAAATAATGTAATGTGGGAGATAAGGATTGTGATGGGTACTTGTTATATTGACTTTTGCGTAGACTCCCCGGCAACGGAGCCAGAAATCCTTCTTGCTACCTCTTGAGCACTGCGTTGGTTTTCCCCGAAGAGGAAGGGATGATGCAGCAAAGTAGCGTAAGTATTTCCCTCAGTTTTGGAGAACCAAGGTATCAATCCAGTAGGAGGCTACGCGCAAGTCCCTCGTACCTGCACAAAACAAATAAATCCTCGCAACCAACGCGATAAGGGGTTGTCAATCCCTACACGGCCACTTACGAGAGTGAGATCTGATAGATATGATAAGATAAGATTTTTGGTATTTTTATGATAAAGATGCAAAGTAAAATAAAAGGCAATGAAAATAACTAAGTATTGGAAGATTAATATGATGACGATAGACCCGGGGGCCATAGGTTTCACTAGTGGCTTCTCTCAAGAGCATAGGTATTCTACGGTGGGTGAACAAATTACTATTGAGCAATTGACAGAATTGAGCATAGTTATGAGAATATCTAGGTATGATCATGTATATAGGCATCACGTCCAAGAAAAGTAGACCGACTCCTGCCTGCATCTACTACTATTACTCCACTCATCGACCGCTATCCAGCATGCATCTAGAGTATTAAGTTCATGAAAATAGAGTAACGTCTTAAGCAAGATGACATGATGTAGAGGGATAAACTCATGCAATATGATGAAAACCCCATCTTGTTATCCTCGATGGCAACAATACAATACATGCCTTGCTGCCCCTACTATCACTGGGAAAGGACACCGCAAGATTGAACCCAAAGCTAAGCACTTCTCCCATTGCAAGAAAGATCAATCTAGTAGGCCAAACCAAACTGATAATTCGAAGAGACTTGCAAAGATAACCAATCATACAAAAAAGAATTCAGAGAAGATTCAAATATTGTTCATAGATAGACTTGATCATAAACCCACAATTCATTGGTCTCAACAAACACACCGCAAAAATGAGATTACATCGAATAGATCTCCACAAGAGAGGGGGAGAACATTGTATTGAGATCCAAAAATTGAGAAGAAGCCATATAGCTAACAACTATGGACCCCTCGGTCTGAGGTAAACTACTCACACTTCATCGGAGGGGCTATGGTGATGATGTAGAAGCCCTCCGTGATGGATACCCCCTCCGGCGGAGCTCCGGAACAGGGCCCAAGATGGGATCTCGTGGATACAGAAAGTTGCAGTGGTGGAATTAGGGTTTTGGCTCCGTATCTGATCGTTTGTGGGTACGTAGGTATATATAGGAGGAAGGAGTATGTCGGTGGAGCAACAGGGGGCCCAAGAGGGTGGAGGGCGCGCCTGGGGGGGGGGTAGGCGTGCCCCCTACCTCGTGGCCGCCTCCTTTGTTTCTTGACGTAGGGTCCTAGTCTCCCGGGTCTTGTTCATTGAGAAAATCATGTTCCCGAAGGATTCATTCCGTTTGGACTCCGTTTGATATTCCTTTTCTTCGAAACCCTAAAATAGGCAAAAAAGCTGCAATTCTGGGCTAGGCCTCCGGTTAATAGGTTAGTCCCAAAAATAATATAAAAGTGGAAGATAAAGCCGAATAATGTCCAAAACAGTAGATGATATAGCATGGAGCAATCAAAAATTATAGATACGTTGGAGACGTATCACCTCCTTGGCCCAGGTGTCCACATGGGTGCAGTAGAGGAACATGGCCGTCGCATCCTTGAGCTGGTGATCTCCGATGAAATAGCCAACTTGAAGCTCGAGATCACGCTCCAGATGTACCGCGAGCATGTCGACCGCTTGGACGAACGCCTGCACGAGTTTAGGCAGAGCCAAGAGCTACCATAGGCAAGGGCTGCTGGTCAAGGTCTCATGGACGTGTTTTATTTTGAAAAGTTGTTTCGACATGGATAGCTATTGTAACACCTCGTATGTAACCTGCCATATTTGTATTCCAACTCTTGCCATTTACGGCACTAAGTTATGATATTTCTTCATTGTTGGGTTTTGTCTCTGTGTTGTTTTTGACTTTGTCATGCATCTCATATCATGTCATCATGTGCATCGCATTTGCATACATGTTCGTCTCATGCATCCGAGCATTTTCCCCGTTGTCCGTTTTGCATTCCGGCGCTCCTATGTCCTCCGGTGTCCCCTTTTGCCTCTTTTCATGTGCGGGTGTTAAACGTTCTCGGATTGGACCGAGACTTGCCAAGCGGCCTTGGTTTACTACCGGTAGACCGCCTGTCAAGTTTCGTGCCATTTGGACTTCATTTGATACTCCAACGGTTAATCGAGGAACCGAAAAGGCCTCGTGTGTGTTGCAGCCCAACACCTCTCCAGAGTGGCCCAAACCCCACCTAAACCCCCTGCATCGACTCGGTCGTTCGATCACGATTGTGTGGCTGCAAACCATGCTCAATTTGGAGCCTCCTAGCTCCCTCTACCTATAAAAAGGCATCTTTCCCGAAAATCACGGGTCAAACCCTAACCCTCTCCCTCTCCCCGCGCCGCCGGACGAAAATCGTCAGCCGGACGTGTCCGACCCACACCGCCAGCGCCACATGGCACCTCCCCATTCGCCGCCATGCCGCCCCACATCGCCGGCCCATTCGGGCCCTGGGCGGGCCCTCCCCGAGCCCGCGCACGCGCCCCGCCGCCCGTGTCGGCCGCCGCCTCGCGCCGCCTACTCACTGCCCCGCTCCGCCTTCGCCGCCGCGCCGCTCGGCCGCCGCCTCGCCTGCGTCGCCGGCCGCCGCGCCGCTCGGCCGCCGCCTCGCCTGCGTCGCCGGCCGCCGCGCCACCGCACCGTCCCGCGCCCGCGCACGCCTCCCCGCCGTCCATCGCCGCCCCGACGAGCTCCCGGGATGGATCCCACTTCTCCGGCGTCCCCCAAGCTCCAGCCGGCCTCCTCCTCGACACGGCGTCTTCTCCGGCGACTCCCCGGTGAATTTCGATCCACGTGCACGAACCCTAGATCCAGATCTGGGAGGTTGACCTAATTTTTCCCTAAGTCCCAGTATTTTTAGCATATTTCATCATGCCATATCTCTGCATCCATGGCTCCATTTTGGGCGTGTAGCATATCAAATTGTTCGCCTCGACGTGTACTTCATTTCATTCCATTGCACCATGTTCATTTGAGTTCATCTTGATGCCCTAAATGCTGTTGCAAGAGTGCTATGTAATGTTAGTTTCAGATTCTTATCAGAGATTGGACATTTGTCATTTTTGCCATGTTTAATGTGTACCTCCTATGATCTTGAGCCCTACATGTGTTTTGAAGTATGCCATGCCATCTTTAAAGGGGTGTATGCCATGTAGTTTTGTAATCTTTTTGGTGACTAGCACAAGCATGAAAAGTAACTCTCGTGATGTTGCTGATTTCAGGGACTTAGAAATCTTCTAAGTCTTTTCCCTGATAATATTTTGATGCCATGTATTCTTGTTGCTACAGAGTGATCCATGCCTCTTTTGAACATGTTCAGTAAGGGTGATTTTGAGACATTGTTATGCTCTATCCATCCATGTCTTTGTTTGCAATTATGGATTACCCTAGCATGACTCAATCTTGCTCTACTTTTGCTATAAAATGTTCCTGGCAGATTGTTTACATGTTAAGCAATTTTGCCGAGGTTGTTGTAGTTGATCCATGCATGCTATGAGAGTGTTCTTGCCATGTTTAGCTTCTATGCCACGGCTACTTGCTGGGTGTATGTTTAGTTTGTCATGCAATGCCTTGTGGTGAGTGCATCGAGCTCGCAAACATGCCTACATGAATCTGTGTTGCCATGTTCTAGTTTTCTGCTAATTCTGAATCTGTTAACGAAACTTGCTATGTTCACATGGTTGCCATTGTATTTTCTGATCCCTTTTGGCTTACGGTCAGTAAGGGACTTTTGTTATATGCTTTATGTAGTTTCATGCCATGCCTTTCTTTGCCATGTTATGTTCCTATAGCATGTTGTTATCGTGCTCTAAACATTGCTTCCTGATGTTAAATTCCTGGCATGTTGTTAATTTCACTAAGTCTGTAACATGTTATCTTTTGCACTTTTGCCTTGCTTGTTTTGAACTTGCTATTGTGTGAATTAGCCGTAGGTTAGTGTTCATCTTTTGTCAAGCATCTTGATTGGATCTCTACCATGTGCTTTGTTGCTATGTTAGAGCGCAGTAGCTTGTTTTTCTTGATGCATTTAGATGGCCTCGTGCTCTTATCGCAGCTTTGCGCCATTATTGTTTTGCTTGCCATTTGCAAACCGTGCATCCGATTCCGGTGATCTTTATATCGATTTCGACCGAGATCAATTCATCTTTCCAGTGGCACTCTTTGTTTTCCAAGTTGAGGCTAGGTTAAACCTTTCTTTTCTGAAGCATGCATATCACATCCCGCATATCATGCCATGTTTTGCATCATGTTGTTTGCGCATTCCAAGTTGAGGCCATGTTTCTTTTCTGAAACATGGCATGATATGTATGCTTCGGAAAAGAAAGGTTTAACCTGGCCTCAACTTGGAAAACCAAGAGTGCCACTGGAAAGATGAGTTGATTTCGGTCGAAATCGATATAAAGATCATCGGAATTGGATGCACGGTTTGCAAATGGCAAGCAAAACAATAATGGCGCAAAGCTGTTTAACAGCACGAGGCCATCTAAATGCATCAAGAATAACAAGCTACTTCACTCTAACATAGCAACAAAGCACATGGTAGGGATCCACTCAAGATTCTTGACAAAATATGAACACCGAGCTACGGCTAATTCACTCAATAGCAGGTTCAAACAAGCATCGCGAAAGTGCAAAAGATAACAGGTGATAGACTTAGTGAAAATAACAACATGCCAGGAATTTAACATCAGGAAGCAAAGTTTAGAGCACGATAACAACATGCTACAGGAACATAACATGGCAAAGCAAGGCATGGCATGAAGCTACTCAAAGCATACAACAAAAGTCCCTTACTGACCATAAGCCAAAAGGGATCAGAAAATACAATGCTATCCATATGAACATAGCAAGTTTCGTTAACAGATTCAGACTTAGCAGAAAACTGGAACATGGCAAAACATATTCACGTAGGCATGTTTACGAGCTCGATGCACTCACCACAAGGCATTGCATGACAAACTAAGCATACACCCAGCAAGTAGACATGGCATAGAAGCTAAACATTGCAAGAACACTCTCATAGCACGCACGGATAAACTATAAAAACCTCGACAAAATTGCTTAACACGTAAACAATCTGTCAGGAACATTTTATAGCAAAAGTAGAGCAATATTGAGTCATGCTAGGGTACTCCATAATTGCACACAAAGACATGGATGGATAGAGCATAACAATGTCTCAAAATCACCCTTACTGAACATGTTCAAAAGAGGCATGGATCACTCTGTAGCAACAAGAATACATGGCATAAAAATATTATCAAGGAAAAGACTTAAAAGATTTCTAAGTCCCTGAAATAAGCAATATTACGAGAGCTACTTTGAATGCTTGTGCTAGTCACCACAAAGATCACAAAAATACATGGCATAAACCCCTGTAAAGATGGCATGGGATACTTCAAAACACATGTAGGGCTCAAGTTCATAGGAGGCACACATTAAACATGGCGAAAAATGACAAATATTCAATCTCTAATAAGAATCGGAAACTAACATTACATAGCACTCTTGCAACAACATTTAGGGCATCAAGATGAACTCACATGAACATGATGCAATGGAATGAAATGAAGTACATGTAGAGACGAACAATTTGATATGCTACACGCCCAAAATGGAGCCACGGATGCAGATATATGACATGATGAAATATGCTAAAAATTACTGGGACTTCGGGAAAAAATTAGGTCAACCTCCCAGATCGGGCACGGATTTCGAGGCGGCGGCGGATCTCACCGGAATTGGCGCCGGAGTGGATGGAGATGACCGGAACAAGCGGGGCCGGCCGGAGTGGGACTTGGCGCGGCGAGCTCCGGGGCGGCTCCGGCAGACGGCGCTCCACGGCGGACGATGATGGCGGCGACGAGGCGAGGCGAATGGCAGTGAGGAGAGTCGGACGGCGCCGAGGCGACGCAGGGCGGTGCGGCGGACCGGCGAGGCGGCGGCCGAGCGGCGCGGCAGCGAAGGCGGAGCGGGGCGGCGCGGGCGGTGAGGAGGCGGCGTGAGGCGGCGGCCGACACGGGCGGCGGGGGGCGTGCGCGGTCTCGGGGAGGGCCCGCCCTGGGCCCGGACGGGCCGACGATGTGGGGCGGCGCAGCGGCGAATGGGGAGGTGCCATGTGGCGGCGGCGACGTGGGTCGGACACGTCAGGGCCGGCGATTTTCGTCCGGCGGTGCGAGGAGAGGGAGATGGTTAGGGTTTGACCCGTGATTTTCGGGGAGATGCCTTTTTATAGATAGAGGGAGCTAGGAGGCTCCAAATTGAGCACGGTTTGCAGCCACACGATCGTGATCGAACGACCGAGATGATGGAGGAGGTTTAGCTGGGTTTTGGGCTTTTTCGGTTCCTCGGTTAACCGTTGGAGTATCAAACGAAGTCCAAATGGCACGAAACTTGATAGGCGGTCTACTGGTAGGAAATCAAGGCCGGTTGGCAAGTCTCGGTCCAATCCGAGAACGTTTAACACCCGCACACGAAAAGAGGTAGAAAGGGACACCAGAGGACATAGGAGCGCCGGAATGCAAAACGGACGACAGGGAAGATGCTCGGATGCATGAGATGAACACGTATGCAAATGCGATGCACATGATGACATGATATGAGATGCATGACAAAGACAAAAGCAACATGACGGCGAAACCCAATAACGAGGTAATAACATAACTTAGTGCCGGAAATGGCAAGAGTTGGGATACAAATATGGCAGGTTACATACAGGGTCCAAGCCAAGTCATGATGTTTGCTATCATAGTAACTCTTCTGGCGCGATTGCGCGGCTTTGAGATTTTCACGAATGACTTTGCACATTTCTTCAGCCTCCGTGATCAAGTCATTGCCAAGAAGTTGGCGTTCACCAGTCTCTGACCAGTTAAGAGGAGTACGTCACTTTCTGCCATAGAGAATTTTGAATGGGGCCTTGCCCGAACTCGCTTGGAAGTTGTTGTTGTAGGATAACTCGGTATATGGAAGACAATCTTCCCACTTCATACCGAAAGAAAAGACACAAGCCCTGAGCATATCTTCAAGAATTTGATTGACTCGCTCGACTTGGCCACTAGTTTGAGGATGAAAGGCTGTGTTGAAGCGAATGCTGGTGCCCATGGCCTTCTAAAAATAATCCCAGAACTTAGAGGTAAAGATGCTACCACGATCTGAAGATATCAACTGCGGAATGCCGTGCAGAGAGACAATCCTGGAGGTATATAGCTCTGCCAACAGAGCTGCTGTGATAGATTCTTTGACAGGAAGAAAATGAGCCACTTATTGAGCTTGTCGATGACAACGAAGATAGCACAATTGCCACACTTGGACTTTGGAAATCCAGTCATGAAGTCCATCTCAATATGGTCAAACTTCCATTCTGGAATGGAAAGAGGTTGGAGGAGACCAGCTGGTCGTTGGTGTTCCGCTTTCACTCCTCTGCAGACATCACAGTCATTCACGAACTGAGCAATCTCACGCTTCATTCGAGTCCACCAATATGACTGCTTGAGGTCCTGGTACATCTTTGTACTTCTAGGGTGAATAGAGAGGAGTGAATTGTGAGCTTCGTTCATAATGACTTTACGAAGGTCACCCTTAGGCACCATAATGCGATCCTCGAAGAATAGAGTATCCTTGTCATCAAGACGATAGCACTTGTACTTGGGTTGACTCTTGGCAATCCCATTATTCACCTTCTTCACCATAGCATCAAGAAGTTGAGCCTAATGAATCTGATCTTCCAAAGTAGGAGAGACATGGAGGTTGGCAAGGAATCCTTGAGGAACAACTTGAATATTAAGTTTGCGGAAAGCTTCACAAAGCTCCGGTTGGTAGGGCTTGATAATCAAGTTGTTGCAGTAAGCCTTCCTGCTCAATGCGTCAGCAATTACATTGGCCTTGCCTGGAGTATATTCGATACTCGGATTATACTCTTGAATCATTTCGACCCAACGAGTCTGCCTGAGGTTGAGGTTGGGCTGAGTGAAGATGTACTTGAGGCTCTTATGATAAGTGAAGATGTCCACTTTCCTTCCCAACAAGAGATGTCTCCATGTTAAAAGAGCATGGACAACTGCCGCCAACTCGAGGTCATGAGTGGGGTAGTTCTTTTCGTTGGGCTTCAACCGGCGAGAGGTATAGGCCACAACTTTCTTCTCTTGCATCAACACTGCACCAAGACCTTGAAGGGAAGCATCACAGAAAACCTCAAATGGTTTGGATTCATTAGGAGGAGTCAGAACTGGAGCTGTGACTAACTTCTCTTTGAGGGTGTTGAAAGCGATGTCACATTCAGGCGACCAAACATACTTAACATGCTTCTGGAGAAGGTTGGAAAGAGGCTTTGCGATCTTAGAGAAGTTCTCAATGAACCTTCGACAATAGCTTGCGAGCCCAAGGAAGCTGCGGAGTTGCTTCACGTTTTGAGGCGGTTCCCAATTCACAATTGCAGACACCTTCTCAGGATTAATATCTATGCCTTTGGCAGAGATGATATGCCCAAGGTAGAGAACCTCATCGAGCCAAAACTCACACTTAGAAAACTTCGCATAGAACTGATGTTCTCTGAGTTTATCTAGCACCAATCTCAAATGCTTGGCCTGATCCTCCTTGTTCTTGGAAAAGACCAAAATGTCATCGAGGTAGACCAAGACGAAGTCATTTGTATAGGCGTTGAAGATGAAGTTCATCATGCGAGAGAATGTTGGAGGAGCGTTGACAAGGCCGAAAGACATGACAGTGTATTCGTATTAACCATAGCTTGTTCTGAATGCTGTCTTGGGGATATCCTCTTCACGAATGCGAATCAGATGATAGCCCATACGGAGATCAAGCTTGGAGAATACTTGAGCACCTTTGAGTTGTTTGAAAAGCTCATTGATATTGGGAAGTGGGTACTTGTTTTTTATGGTCTTCTTGTTCAATGGACGGTAGTCGACACAAAGTCGGTCCGTTCCATCCTTCTTCTTGATGAAAAGAACACCACAACCCCATGGAGAAGAACTTGGTCAGATGAGACCCATATGCTCTTGAATATCGAGTTGCTTCTTCAGCTCCTTCAACTCTTCAGGTCCAAGCTTGTAAGGACGTTTGCAAACAGGTTCTGTGCCAGGCTCAAGATCGATGACGAATTCAACTAGCCGGTGAGGAGGCATTCCTGGAAGCTCTTCTGGAAAGACGTCTTGATATTCGCAAACGACTGGAATCTGAGAGATTGCATCCAACTCGCCCTTCTCGTTGAGAGAAAACAGACAAATAGTATCATCACGAGTGGTAAAGACGATTACATCCTCAGATGAATGTGTCAATTGAATCTGCCTGGCAGCACAATCAAGCTGAGCCTTGTGCTTAGAAAGCCAGTCCATTCCAAGAATCAGATCAATATCCGAGTTACCAAGGACCACTGGAGAGGACAGAAATTTATAGTCGCCCAACCTGATAGAGACATCGGGATAAACCAAACTAGAAGGCATAAGCTTTCTGGGAGAAACCTCTCTGCCAACATTGTGCTTTGATGTAAAAGGGAATGACAAGAAAGAATGCGATGCACCAGTATCAAAAATAACTCTTGCGGGAATATCGTTAACAGGAAGGTTACCCATTATCACATCTGACGAGTCCTCTACCTGAGCTGCGTTCACCATGTTGACCTTTGCAAACTTGGGATTATGCTTTACCACTGCGGTGCTGGCAGATCTCATAGGAGGAGGAGGAGGAAGACGCCTCTGATTGAAGCATTTGTTGGCATAGTGATCCTTTTGCTGACACTTGTTGCACGTGACCTCCGAGAGCGGACGGTGATACAGAGCACTTGATCTTGGAGCATGAGACGAAGTCTTGTTCTAAAAGCCTGGGTTGGGTGGGTTGGAAGATCCATTGCCACCTTTGCTCTTCTGCTGATAAGGCTGACGGAATGGAGGAGGAGGAGGCAACCAATACTTTTGCTGCTTAGTTGCCACTTGAGTTGAGGAAGAAGGAGTTGCATCCCTGACTCGTTTCTTGGAAGCATCGCACTAAAAGTTGTAAAGCTCATCGCACTTCTTCGGCTCAAAAAGCACGAGAGCTAGTTGCAGATCTTCTCTGAGGCCACCTCTGAACTGATAAATCATGCTCTTCTCGCCAGGTATGTCTTGCTTAGCAAAACAAGCGAGCTTCTGGAACATGATGTTGTACTGGTAAACAGACAAGCTGCCTTGCTTCAGATTGCGGAACTCCTCACGCTTGCTCTCAACAACACTCTGAGGAATGTGGTGAGCTTTGAAGTCTTGGCGGAATTCCTCCCAGGTAATCACACGACCTCCTCTGGAATCTTTGTATTCTTGATACCACTCAGCAGCTTGGTCTTTTAGTTGGAACAAAGCAAACTTGACAAAGTCCTCAGGCCTGACGTTGCTGCACTCGAAATGCTTGTAGATATCCACGAGCCAATCATCAACGTCTGTTGCCTCGACACAGTTACTAAAGGTCTTTGGCTGGTTTGCGAGGAACTGGTTGAGTGTAGCAAACTGATTCTAAAAGTTGCCACGGCCTTGATTTCCTTGGTTGCGCTCTTGCAAGAGTTGCATAAGCATCCGCGTGTTGGCATTGGTAGCGGCCATCACAGCTTGCCATGCCTCCGGAGGTGGAGGTGGTGGTGGCGGTTCCGGATTCTGACGCGTTGGAGGAGCCATCCTAAAGAGGGTGACATCCGTTAGCATCTTGACATACATATATTCAAGCTGAATCAAATGGATCGAAATGCAACATATAGTCTTAACATCTGAACAAAATGAACGAATGAATTCCAATTGAAATGGTCACACTTCCATAAATTGAGAAGCCACTTAGATAGAGGTAGAAGAATAAAACAACAAGGTACGGATAAGAACAAATACTTGGTGAGGATTACCTAATCACAAACCAAATATCTGCAGAAGAAATACTAGAGCTACATGAAGTCCCACCTATGAAACTCCGAAATTCTCCCGGTTATGCAATCAGGTGTTGGGGATACAGGGGAAGCATAATATCTCACCCAAAGCTAGCAAATCCTACATCCAGCTGTATCCATCCTTCAACACATAACCAAGAAACCTTCGGAAATCATTTACCTCAACCTTTGAAAAGCATCCGTTATACGAGTTATGGCAATACTCCCGAGCTCCCGCCCCAGTACTGGGTGGCGTCGAGGTTATCTCACCAACAACTGCATAAAAGAGATTTTCGATGTCGGCGAAACTCAGGTATTCCAGAACTTCAATGATAAAATTGTGACGACAACACCTCGGAGCTCAACTCCCCGGGACACTGCCACAACCCCTAAATGTCAGGAGGCACCAAGAACAATGTTCTCGTCACAAAACCATCGGAATGATTCCAAGATACCCGCGTGATCCTAATTTTTTTTAGTGAAATTTGAGAAGAGAAGAGTCAAAACTCTACGTCAGGATGTCTCATGAGAGCGACGAAGGGACTGAGGAGTAAAAAGAATCCTACTCTCCGATATATATAAACCTAAAAGACTCAAAACATTTTTCTAGACTCAACAACGCCAGCGATTCGATCAAGCAGGGGGCTCCTAGGTCGGGGAAGGCTCTGATTACCAACTTGTAATGCCCACGATGCGGCTATATCTCCCCCGTGTCGGAGCACGACTTAGAGGCATAACCACATTGTAAGCAATGTCGCAAGTGGGGTAATCTTTACACATGCCATGTACTGAATAAGGAAAGAGGTACATAGTTGGCTTACAATCGCCACATCACACAATAGCATAAATATAACATTACAATCATCCAGATACAATCAAGGTCCGACTACGGAACCAAAATAAAGACAACCCCAAAAGCATAATGTCCCCGGTCGCCCCAACAGGGCTCCACTACTGATCATGAGGAAAGGAAATGTAGTATCGTCCTGAGTCCTCATCGAACTCCCACTTGAGCTCAGTCGCATCTCCTGGAGCGGTATCATCGGTCCCTGCATCCGGTTTTGAAGTAATCTGTGAGTCACGGGGACTCAGCAATCTCACACCCTCTCTATTCACCCTGGAAGTACAAAGATGTACCAGGACCTCAAGTAGTCGTATTGGTGGACTCGAATGAAGCGCGAGATTGCTCAGTTCGTGAATGAATGTGATGTCTGCAGAAGAGTAAAAGCAGAACACCAACGACCAGCTGGTCTCCTCCAACCTCTTGCCATTCCAGAATGGAAGTTTGACCATATTGAGATGGACTTCGTGACTGGATTTCCAAAGTCCAAGCGTGGCAATGATGCTATCTTCGTTGTCATCGACAAGCTCACTAAAGTGGCTCATTTTCTTCCTATCAAAGAATCTATCAGATCAGCACAGTTGGTAGAGCTATATACCTCCAGGATTGTCTTTCTGCACGGCATTCCACATTTGATATCTTCAGATCATGGGAGCATCTTCACCTCCAAGTTCTGGGATTCTTTTAAGAAGGCCATGGGCACCAGCATTCGCTTCAGCATAGCCTTTCGTCCTCAAACTAGTGGCCAAGTCGAGCGAGTCAATCACATTCTTGAAGATATGCTCAGGGCTTGTGTCTTTTCTTTCGGTATGAAGTGGGATGATTGTCTTCCATATGCCGAGTTCTCCTACAACAACAGCTTCCAAGCGAGTTTGGGCAAGGCCCCATTCGAAATTCTCTATGGCAGAAAGTGTCATACTCCTCTTAACAGGTCAGAGACTGGTGAATGCCAACTTATTGGCAATGACTTGATCACAGAGGCTGAAGAAATGTGCAAAGTCATTCTTGAAAATCTCATAGCCGCGCAATCGCGCCAGAAGAGTTACTATGATAGCAAGCATCGTGACTTGGCTTTCGAGATAGGAGACCATGTCTACCTCCGCGTCTCTCCAATGAAAGGTACTCGTCGCTTGGGTATCAAAGGGAAGCTTGCCCCTAGATACATGGGTCCTTTCAAGATCTTGGGCAAAAGAGGCGATCTCCCCTATCAACTTGAGCTTCCATCCAATTTTCAAATGTGCAAGACGTGTTTCATGTGTCTCAGCTTCGCAAGTGTTTCAAGACTCCTGACCGCACCATCAAGTTCGAAGAGATTGATATCCAGGAAGACCTGTCTTATCATGAGCACCCCGTTGCTATTCTTGAAGAAACTAAGCGCAAGACTCGCAACAAGTCTATCAAATTCATAAAAGTGAAGTGGTCACATCATTCCGACCGTTTAGCCACCTAGTAATTCGAGTACCACCTCCATTCCTAATATCAGGAGTTTTTCCAGTCCTAGATCTCGAGACGAGATCCTTTCGTAGTGGTGGAGTGTTGTAACACCCCGTATGTAAATTGCAATATTTGTATTCCAACTCTTGCCATTTCCGGCACTAAGTTATGTTATTTCCTCGTTGTTGGGTTTTGTCGTCGTGTTGATTTTGTCTTTGTCATGCATCTCATATCATGTCATCATGTGCATCGCATTTGCATACGTGTTCCTCTCACGCATCCGAGCATTTTCCCCGTTGTCCGGTTTGCATTCCCGCGCTCCTATGTCCTCCGGTGTCCCCTTTTGCCTCTTTTTGTGTGCGGGTGTTAAACATTCTCGGATTGGACCGAACTTGCCCAGCGGCCTTGGTTTACTACTGGTAGACCGTCTGTCAAGTTTCGTGCCATTTGGACTTTGTTTGATACTCCAATGGTTAACCGAGGAACCGAAAAGGCCTCGTGTGTTTTGCAGCCCAACACCTCTCCAGAGTGGCTCAAAACCCCCCAAAACCCCCTCCATCATCTCGGTCGTTTGATCACGATCGCGTGGCCGCAAACCATGCTCAATTTGGAGCCTCGTAGCTCCCTCTACCTATAAAAAGGCATCTTCCCCGAAAATCACGGATCAAACCCTCTCCCTCTCCTCGCGCCGCCGGGCAAAAATCGCCGGTCGGACGTGTTTGACCCGCGCCGCCACCGCCACATGGCACCTCCCCATTTGCCGCCACGCCGCCCCACATCGCCGGCCCGTCCAGGCCCAGGGCGGGCCCTCCCCGAGCCCGCGCACGCGCCCCGCCGCCCGTGTCGGCCGCCGCCTTGCGCCGCATCCTCACAGCCCGTGCCACCCCGCTCTGCCTTCGCCGCCGCACCGCTCGGCCACCGCCTCGCCTGCGTCGCGGGCCGCCGCGCCACCACACAGTCCTGCGCCCGCGCACGTCTCCCCGCCGTCCATCACCGCCCCAGCGAGCTCCCTGGCCGGATCCCACTTCTCCGGCGTCCCCCAAGCTCCGGCCGGCCTCCTCCTCAACGCCCGCACCTTCTCCGGCGACTCCCCGGCGAACTTCGATCCGCGTGCACGAACCGTAGATCCAGATCTGGGAGGTTGACCTAATTTTTTCCCTAAGTCCCAATATTTTTAGCATATTTCATCATGCCATATCTCTACATCCGTGGCTCCGTTTTGGGCGTGTAGCGTATCAAATTGTTCGTCTCGACGTGTACTTTATTTCATTCCATTGCACCATGTTCATTTGAGTTCATCTTGATGCCCTAAATGCTGTTGCAAGAGTGCTATGTAATGTTAGTTTCAGATTCTTATCAGAGATTGGACATTTGTCATTTTTGTGTTTAATGTGTACCGCCTATGATCTTGAGCCCTACATGTGTTTTGAAGTATGCCATGCCATCTTTACAGGGGTGTATGCCATGTATTTTTGTGATCTTTGTGGTGACTAGCAAAAGCATGCAAAGTAGCTCTCGTAATGTTGCTGATTTCAGGGACTTAGAAATCTTCTAAGTCTTTTCCCTGATAATATTTTTATGCCATGTATTCTTGTTGCTACAGAGTGATCCATGCCTCTTTTGAACATGCTCAATAAGGGTGATTTTGAGACATTGTTATGCTCTATCCATCCATGTCTTTGTTTGCAATTATGGATTACCCTAGCATGACTCAATCTTGCTCTACTTTTGCTGTAAAATGTTCCTGGCAGATTGTTTACATGTTAAGCAATTTTGCCGAGGTTGTTGTAGTTTATCCATGCATGCTATGAGAGTGTTCTTGCCATGTTTAGCTTCTATGCCACGGCTACTTGCTGGGTGTATGTTTAGTTTTTCATGCAATGCCTTGTGGTGAGTGCATCGAGCTTGCAAACATGCCTACATGAATCTGTGTTGCCATGTTCTAGTTTTCTGCTAAGTCTGTATCTGTTAACGAAACTTGCTATGTTCACATGGTTGCCATTGTATTTACTGATCCATTTTGGCTTATGGTCACTAAGGGACTTTTGTTATATGCTTTTGTAGTTTCATGCCATGCCTTGCTTTTCCATGTTATGTTCCTGTAGCATGTTGTTATCGTGCTCTAAACATTGCTTCCTGATGTTAAATTCCTGGCATGTTGTTAATTTCACTAAGTGTGTAACCTGTTATCTTTTGCACTTTTGCCTTGCTTGTTTTGAACCTGTTATTGTGTGAATTAGCCGTAGCTCAGTGTTCATCTTTTGTCAAGCATCTTGAGTGGATCACTACATGTGCTTTTGTTGCTATGTTAGAGTGCAGTAGCTTGTTGTTCGTGATGCATTTAGATGCCCTCGTGCTGTTATCGCAGCTTTGCGCCATTATGGTTTTGCTTGCCATTTGCAAACCATGCATCCGATTCCGATAATTTTTATATCGATTTCGACCGAAATCAACTCATCTTTCCAGTGGCACCCTTGGTTTTCCAAGTTGAGGCCAGGTTCAACCTTTCTTTTCTGAAGCATGCATATGCATCACATATCGCATCTCGCATATCATGCCATGTTTTGCATCATGTTGTTTGCGCATTGCACCGTGGTTGATTGTGTCTCCCTTTGCTTGTGTTCTTGCTTTGGGTAGAGCCGGGAGACGAGTACATGATCAAGGAACCCGTTGAGAACGTTTACGAGGATCAAGCTTACGTCAACTCGGAGAACTTTGCAGGCAAGATGACCATACCCTCGATAACACTTCTATCTTTGCTTGCTAGATGCTCGCTCTATTGCTATGCCTATGCTACGATACCTACCACTTGCTTATCATGCCTCCCATATTGCCATGTCAAATCTCTGACCCACCTTGTCCTAGCAAACCGTTGTTTGGCTATGTTACCGCTTTGCTCAGCCCCTCTTATAGCGTTGTTAGTTGCAGGTGAAGCTTGGAGTTTGTTCCTTGTTGGAACATGTTTATTGTTGGGATATAATTATTATATCCTGTTAACATTAACGCACCTATATACTTGGTAAAGGGTGGAAGGCTCGGCCTTATGCCTGGTGTTTTGTTCCACTCTTTATCAAGACCGGGTTTTCGGGATATTAACTTCCCAAAAAAATGGCCCTTGTGCTCACCAGCCCCAGGATTTCCGTTAGCTGATGAGGCACAAACTTGATACATAAATTCCAAGCAAAGTACATAATATGTAGTATAAGACCATCCTGGCCTATGAGTACAACACAAGGTTTCTAGTAGTTGATGACGGAAGCGGTTTGTGGTTCATCATTGGCCATGGGACTCCATTTCCCACAGGAACAGCTGACCAGGTTAACTCCTATCTTCGCAGGACTGCTATCACCAGTGCGTACCTTCCCGGGCTGTCATCGCAACGCTCCTCTCCGCGCAAGGAATCAGGCCATGACAATAGCCAGGGACCAACCAGTGAGTACTTTTGAATGTACTCGCAAGCATTACGAACACATGTATAATATAATAAATGGTAACCATGCTCTGAAATGTGCCATGATTCACTATGTCAGTCACGAAATAAAATTCATGATGCACACAAGCACATTATTCATTTAGAACATGAATAAATGACCCGAGAATAGTAATAAAATGCACCGATCGGGTGTCTGAAGCGACGCCTCGAAAGGATAATAATATAAAGCATGCCTCAGTCAGGCGTCTGAGCGACATCGCATAAAGTGCTTATATATAAAAGATAGGACAAGCATGCCACAGTCGGGCGTCTGTGCGATGCCACATGAAGGGCTTATAAGTAATAAAAATGACAAGCATGCCTCAGTCGGGGGTATATGCGACGCCACATAAAGGGCTTATAAGTAATTGAAATAACAAACATGCCACAGTCGGGCGTCTGAGCGACACCGCATAAAGGGCTTATATAAGAATAATCACAGTGAGCATCGAGGAGGTAGAACCGTCCCAGGGATACTCATTAATTCAAATAATACAAATGGTTAGTCCATAATAATAATCATAATCTTCATATGTCACGGGTCATTATCAATGTTTTGGCTTAGTAGTTTTTCCTCCGAAGACCGACACTAAGACGGACACTTGACCCATCCCAAACTGTAGTCCTTAACCATGGACACGGCTATTCAAATAGATATAATCTCTGTAGAGGGTGCACTATTTACCCACGAGTAACGGATTTCTTTAGTCCATCGGGACTAATTCCGTCCACAGTCTTTTGATTGAAAACACACCTGAAGGCACACACCAGCCTAACTCACCGGTGTCTGGAATCACCCTTGACACCCGTTAAGCAAAACTCTAAGTGGGGAGGCTACAACCTCGACAAGCATGGGATCACAAAATTTATACCGCGCGCAAACTAGGGGAGCTACCCCTTCGGCTACAACCGAAACACCCATGCCCCCGGACCAGGTGGCATGCCTACCGGATGCAACCGGTATCTTCCACCATGGCCTCTCTGTATGGTGTGTGCTAGGAAAGGGGTTGACAACTTATTGAACCGTACCCTACCTGTGGTAGGGAAAAGTGGTAGTACGAAACAAGTATGGGGTTTACTGGAACAAGACTCGATCTATGGTCGACTCAGGAGGTTTTGGTATTCCCTGCATGATTAGCATAACAAACATATTTCAACCAACAGGTAGAATCACCACTCCTCATACCTCACCATGCCCTACCGGACACAACCGTCTCGATGAAGACTGGAGACAAGTTCGTGTCTACCCAAGACAGATACTTTCCCGGCTTTCGCTCGGTAGGCAAGAAAGGTATATGAGGGAAATTAGCATCACAATCATATCCATTTCCAATAGCAAGATCTTTCATTATACACTCAAGCGTATAACCATATCGTCTCATAAAATAACGAATGCTCCATGCCAAAGTGGCGTTGCAAGCGTATCAAGCAACCCACAAAAATATTATGCCGGGGTTCAGAATGCTTGCCTTCAAGTTGTGTAGAGGCAGGGTGCATCCTAAAACTTTTGAAACTTTTCATCTTCTTCAAAATCCTATTTTTGAAAATATTCAAATTAACCCATAGTTTCAAAACAGTACAAAAAAGTTGTCTGAAAGTTTTTCAAATAAATATTAAAATAAACTAGACAAAATTGGAGGAAGGTAGGAAGAAGAATAAACTCATTTGGAGTTGGGTTTTTATCATTTTTGCCATCGGTTGTGTCCCACTACTCAGTTTTGCCACTAGAAATTTCAACTGCTCAAAAATGACATCGCTTTGTTAGACACATGTTCAAAAATGCCACTGGGCACCATTATTATGATCTCAAATCTCTTTTGCCATGTTATAAAGACATAAATACCTATGAACCAGCATGCCAGCTCTCCTTCTATCTTACTACAATAAAGTGTGGGGCCCACTTGATCCCAACGACGTTCTTATTTTTCTATAAAATTATTCGCTTGGTTACTCCTAACAAGTGGGGCCACACTTATCATTGTGAGATAGAGAGAACTGACATGTGGGTCTAGGCTTATTTTTGTCATCTAACATGATCAATGAGTTTGATGTGAAAATAACGATGTCTAATAGCTTTTTTCAGGAAACATCTAATGGAACGATGGCATTTTTGAGCAAACATCTCACGGATCGATGGCATTTTTGAGTAGTTGTAACTTCTAATGGCAAAACTGAGTAGTGGGACACAACTAGTGGCAAAAATGATAAAAACCCTTTGGAGTTATATTTAAAGAGTTATAGCCAGTCAAAGTTTAGTCAAAAATCTATTTTTAATTAAAACAAAAAAAGAAAACGGTTCGGGGGCTTACGCTTTCTGTTTAGCGAAGACGTATTCAGTGGAATACGCTTCCACTCAAGCCACGTTTCGGCGGGGCTGGGTCACTGACAGTGGGTCCCTTAGGCCCACTGGTCAGGTTTGACCAGTTGTCTCTCCCTCCTCTTCCTCTGCCCGAGCGGAGGCGGGACTCCGGCGATCGCCGTCGACGAACGGCGTTTCCCCGCGGGGTCCTGAGGGCGGGGATGGATCTGCCAGTCCAGGGCGGTCCTCTCGGTGGTCGCTAGGCAGGTGGGGACGGAGGGAGTCACCGGCGGCGAGCTCCGCGGCGAAGGTGGCCTCAGGAGGTTTGGGGTTTCTCGCTATGGTGACTCACCGTCGAGGCTGAGGGTCTTGGGCGGCTCCACAAGACCAAGAGGAGTCGGGTGGTGGTACTGGATGGACGGGGAGGGCTCTGGTTGCGGTGAATGGGGCCGGAAGGCGGCGGCGGCCGAACCGGCTGGAGACGGGGAAGACGGCCTTCCCTGGTCGATTGCAGGCTAAGGGAGCCCTAGGGGGACGGCTTGAGCTTGTCTGAGGGACTGAACAAGCTCGGGGGTCCTGTTTATAGTGCAACTACGTCGGTTCTACGGCTGTGGATAAGGATGCCGGCGAACCGCCGTTTTGTTGCCGCAAGGGGGACCTGGCAGTGACGAGCGCTTGCAGACGAGCTTGTGGATGAGCTCGAACTACTCCAGAGGGCAGCTGGCGCATGCGTGTGGTTCGGGCGGCGCCGTCCATGGCAGAGGTTGCTATGGCCGCCCGCTTGCTGCCATTGCCGACCTGACGGCGGCGCTGTAGGGTGCCAGGAGGGTGCCAGGGTGGCTCTGTGGCGAGGGAGGGGTTGGGCGTGCTGGCTGTGCGAGGGGGGGGGGGGCAGAACGAGCGCGGGGAGGCGGTAGTGGGGACGCGGCGACTCGGTGCGCGCGCGTGCAAAACGTGCGTTCTGGGCGCGCCCAGCGCACGCACGTCAGGTGTTCGGCAAAATGCCAAGTCATGCCAGGGGGCTCCAATCCACAAGAGGTTAAGCAGGGAGGGGCTATAGGCTAGGGTAAAGCCATGGGACATGCCGGTTAGGCAAGGCAAGCAAGTCTAGTGTGCAAACTAAAAACCATGCCAAAACTGGCCATGCACACCAAGTGTTTGACAAAATGCTAAGGGCATCTAGGCAACTCTTGGGGTGGCCAAAATCTCCAGGTCCTAGTCTCTTTAGATGACAAAGAGGTTGGCAAGATTAGTTTGGCAAAAACAGAAACTAGTTAGTGCAAATTTTTGAGAAAACCAAATTTGGACAGAAACTAAAGGCTATCATTTCATAAACTAAAACTATTCCAATGGGTCCATCCTCCTGGACTTAAGGGTTTGGTAGGGAGGACTATAAGCAGGAAAAGGAATCATGGGCAATAGAGCAACACAAAATGGAGTTGTAGTAGAAAAGGCCAATCTGGTCCAGAGGGTAAAAGAGGATGTTTTGCTCAAATTATTCAAAGAACATCAAAGAGTTTTTGCATAAAGTTGAATAATATCTTCCTACTAACATCCCTTAATTTTGGTGGAAGCTATAAAGAAATATTTAAATAAGTTGTAGTGCAATACTACCATCTGGACCAGTTCTGAAAACTTGAGGTAGAGCTCAAAATCTACAATAAATAAAAGATGTTTTTGCATACAAGTGATTTAAAAACATCACATGACATCCCCAAATTTTCATTGGAATTTTAAATAAATTTAACAAAGGGTTGTAGTTCAAATGGGACCCTAAAACCATGGGAAACCATTTTTAAAGAAATAAAGATCAGGAAAGATAATTTTACAATTAATTCCACTGATAAAAGAAAAGTTTTCTTGAGAGGGTAAACAAGTCCAATAATATATTTGAAAAGTTTTCACTTGGGGTAGAAACTCCAAAATAACAAGGAGAAGAATGGTTCTGAAACCAAAGAAAAACCAGAAAATGAAAAATTTAATTTCCTGGCAAAATTTTAATAAACAGATCATTGTTAAAATTTTTGGGGTGTTACAACACTACCCCCCTTAAGAAAAATCTCGTCCTCGAGATTTGCTAAAAGCCGTTTAAAAAAAATTCTCTTACTATTTCGAAAATAATCATCTCGCTTATGTAATAAATTGTGGCTACAGTGAGAGGGCAATAAGTGGTGTAAAACTACAGTGTGGAACACTGGCGCTGCATGGAAAAATCCGCAGTTAGGTGAGAACGAGGGATTTTTACGTTGGATACAGTAAATTTAAAAAAATTCTAAATTTAAAATATGTTGGTCGTACCCGAGAGCACAGTGCTCTCTCTGGCTGACAGGTGGACCCAGGGCCCACTGTCAGTCTCTTCTTCTACCTCGGGCTCTCTCTTCTTCCTCTCTTCCGCACGCCTTCCCGCGCTTTCTCCACCAGCGACGCCTAGCGCGTAGAGCATCTTGGCCGTACTGCGGTAGTGAGCGGCGTGCTAGCTGCCGGCGCAGTGTGCACTCACCTCGCAGGCTAGCGGGCTATCGGCACTGCTCGCGGATTCACCTCTAAACACCAGCAATTGAGCGACGAGCGGCACTCGTGCACTTCGCCCACCGTACACCGATCTCGAGCTATAAAATGGCTGAGGTGCTCCTTTCTTCTTCCTCACACCCGGCCTCGCTTCTTCTTCCCCTCCCTTCCCATTTGCAGAAGCTCGGGACGAGGCTCTAATGGCGGAGGCGATGCCAGATTGGTACGTGATCCTGATGTGCGGTGGGTTGGTGACATTGCTGGGGTTCTTCGTGCTCCTGTGCGCGATGATCCTCGATGATCGTCGTGATGCTGCTGCTCGAGTGTTAGCTCTTCGTGGCGGCGACGATCATGAGGATTAGGTGCGGTGTGTCAGGTGCTAACTGCTGTCAGGGTGCCGGAGGTAACTTGTATCCCAGTGATTACCCACTAATCTCTCCTTCAAAGACTGTGGTGTGTTAGGGAGGTGATCAGTTAGATGCAATATGTGCATGAGGATTTGTAATCAGCGCTCGTGGTCGAGGGGTTGTGGTTGTGAGTCTATTGTGGTGCTGCATGAATAAAAATCTCTGACGTGAAGCGATATATGCTGCAACAACTCCGGGAAGGAAAATCTTACTCCAAAAATTTATTTCGAGTGAAAACAGTTAATCAAAATTTACCGCAGTAAAAACCACTCACATATATGCTGAGATCAAATATTTAATCAATGACACAAATCTTGGACACAAGCTCAAGTTGCAACACATACACAGATGTTGGAATAATGAACGTAGTAGAGACGTCTACAATGAAAACGGTAAATGGACAGGGTCCTGAGAAAACGTTTCCGGCACTGGGGCACACTCCTCTTCTATCGGGGAAAGTGGATTGACTAGGCGATGAATGTGTCTCTCCTCGTCGGGCCCAAGTGGTCTGCCAATGGCGATCTGAGGATTCAAATCGGCGAGGCTCTAGAGATAACCCATCACTCGTTGGGTCATACGCTCTTGAGCGACGACATACTGGGGGAGGTTGGCCAGTACTGGGTCTCCCTCGATTCGTCCACCGGGAAAAGATGCTACTTCTCCGGGTGATACGCGACTCGGAAAGTAATAATACCCTCGATCGCTGGCATAGGGTACTGCGAATCGAAGGTGAGCAAGTGCTTCATATGCAGCAGCTTCTATGGCCATATGCGGAGTCGGCATAGATTTCCCCACGAAGGAGACTTCCGTCGGGTCTTGGTTTGGGTTTGTGGGAGGGATGTGCACCACTGCCCAATATTTCGCGGTGGATGGGGTGATCCTTGATTTGAGTAGCTCGTACTGGGGTGGCTGGGTAGCACCCATGGTACCGCAGGTAAAGTCCCACAATATTTTAACAAAACTACCCGGGGTTGCATCTAGGGTTTTCAGATAAATGCTAGGGCTCGGCATGGCAAGAAATGGTTTTGAGGGTTGTGCACAAGGTGAGGGGTACTTGGCAAGGTCACGAGGTGGCCTTTTATATAGCATCCAGGCTAAGTTATTTACCGCGGTGAGGGGCACTAGTTTGTCGGTTCTGCTCTCATGGGGTCGGGGTCAAAGCCAAAGATACACCCATCTGACAAAAGTGACATATCACTGTGGGTGTCGTCGGGGTGGTTTTTGGAAGCTACGCCCGGAATTAAAAATGCAATCGTATACCAACACACTTTTGCATGGCTACTATTTAATATAGGGGCGTACCAACAAACAACATTTTAATCATGACGATACAGGATCACACAATTATAGGGTGTGGGCATACTAAGACTCGGTACTACTCGAGTGACTTAGTCTACCTCGTTTATATCTAAGCAGGCGTGCCTTGTGGACATCGAGGCTTCTCCACGGTTTTCACCGTCGGGGTTAGCTGGAGGGGGCTGAGGTGCTACAGGGTCGGTGTCGGTGTCAAAACCGGCGGATCTCGGGTAGGGGGTCCCGAACTGTGCGTCTAGGCCAGATGGTAACAGGAGGCAGGGAACATGATGTTTTACCCAGGTTCAGGCCCTCTTGATGGAGGTAAAACCTGATAGAGGCAAAGGTGTCCCGATCTTTCGATGAGATGGTGGCTATCGTTTTCTGTGGGAGTCGACCTTGACGATCCGACTACGAACGTGCAAGACGTCGCGCCTTAGCAATCGCTAAACCAACTTCTGAGGGTTATTGACCACGTCGGAGCACGATCAACCTGACCACGAGGGTATGTTCCTGCAAGCAAACGAAGAACAAGCAAGAAACTGAGATTGCAATCTGGATATTGCAAATATAAGATGAAAGCTTTATTGATCAAGGTGGGGTTCTGTGACGTCTTGGTCTGGTCGTTGGACACAAACGAAGTACGAGAAGTTGCAGCTATGGCGAACTTTTAATCTAAACAAAACCCAAGGAAAAAGCTACTAGATGGATCTACTTATACAGGAGCAAGGTGTGGCAGCCAAGGAGGTGGGAGGACGTCCCAAGGCAGCCTAAAACTAACCCTAGGTCGTACAAGGCTCATGGGCCCAAGTGGAGGTGATGCAACACCTTTGGGCTTGTAGTTTGACTCGGATTCTGCTGCAACGTCAGATTGTTTCGTCCGTAACTCAATGCTCCGGACGAATTTCAAGGTGAATCCAATTGGGTTAGAAAGAGCACGAAATCTAGTTTCCAACAAAAAAAGAATCACCCAATTCGGAGTCCGTATGAAAAAGTTGTTGGCGTTTTGAGTCAGGTATGTCTGTGCAGTCCGAATCTGAATCCAGAACGTGAGAGACTTGGACTCTATCTTCTCTTGGCCCAAAAGTGACGTGAGAGGACTTTTTGAACACAACCTAAACTTCTCCTTTTCCCTTATCTTCATATGTGGATTGTACAAATGTCCCATACACCTGCAATTAGACAAAACACAAAAGTGTGTGAAGTATTTTTGTTCTGGATAACATAAATAGACTACTGAATAGTTTGCATTAGAAATCACCTAACAAATATGCATGTATGCAATATTTTTGGTCGTATCCAACGTAGTCATGTCCTCATCAAAACCCTACGTCCTGCTTGATTAATATTGATGATATGGGTAGTATAAGAGTAGATCTACCACGAGATCAAGGAGGCTAAACCCTAGAAGCTAGCCTATGGTATGATTGTTGTATATGGAGTTGATGTCCTATGGACTACAACCCTCCGGTTTATATAGACATCGGATAGGGTTAGGGTTACATAGAGTCGGTTACAATGGTAGGAGATCTTGAATATCCGCATCGCCAAGCTTGCCTTCCACGCCAAGGAAAGTCCCATCCGGACACGGGATGAAGTCTTCAATCTTGTATCTTCATAATCCTGGAGTCCGGCTGAAGGTATAATCCGGCTATCCCAATACCCCCTAATCCAGGACTCCCTCAGTAGCCCCTGAACCAGGCTTCAACGACGACGAGTCCGGCGCGCAAATTGTCTTCGGCATTGCAAGGCGGGTTCCTCCTCCAAGTCCTTCATAGAAGATTGTAAACACCAAGAGTAGTGTCCGGCTCTGCAAAATAAGCTTCCACATATTGCCATAGAGAGAATAATATTAACACAAATCAAATCTGCTGACGTATTCCGCAGTGCGTCATCACACTACGGCCAAGTCCTTTACTCAAATCGTTTTCACTTTTCCACCTCAGCGTGTTTTGCGAGGCGGTTCCCTTGGCATGTCTTGTCAAAGCAGAGATCGTGTACCCCCCTTTTACGGGATTCTCATCAATACGGACGTGGGTAACCCAATCGTGCCACTTATCACGGTGCTTGGGAGGCAAGCGAGTTTTACTAGGCTGGTGGGGATGCACAAGCGCATCCGCCCATATAAGGGGATAAGGATCCACCTTTTTACCTACGCCTTCTTCCTCCTTTGCCTATCCATCTCCTGCGCACTCGAGCTCCAGTGCCCAAGCCCGCACTTCCCACCTCAACCTTCTCCAGCAATGTCCGGAGCGAGAGGGAACTGGATGGTCTCCTCCACCACGGAGGGCCAAGTCAAGAAGCTAAGGAAGGCCGGATACCTGTCCAAGGACATCGCGCACCGGCTTCCCGAAAAGGGGCAGCTTCTCCCCACCCCAAGGCCCCACGAGAGGGTAGTATTTCTCCCCCACTTCCTCCGCGGACTGGGTTTTCCACTCCACCCATTTGTCCGGTGGCTCATGTTCTACTACGGCCTGGATTTCCACGATCTGGCCCCAAACTTCATCATCAACATCTCGGCGTTTATCGTCGTGTGCGAGGCTTTTCTCCGCGTGAGCCCTCATTTCGGCCTCTGGCTCAAGACCTTCAACGTCAAGCCCAAGGTGGTGCGCGGCAGCCAGGAGGAGTGCGGAGGCGCCATGGCGGGCAAGATGTCCAACGTCCTATGGTTCGAGGGCTCTTTTGTGGAGACCCTAAAGGGATGGCAATCTGAGTGGTTTTACATCACCGAGCCGCGCGATCCGAAATGGACCGCAGCCCCCAAGTTTCGATCCGGACCCCCCACGCGGCTTGTGTCCTGGAAGGAGACGGGCCTGTCATGGGGTGACGAAAAAGAGGTGACCGGATTGCAAACATGCATCCCGTTCTTGGTGAACAGGCCAATCCGGCTTGTTAATGTAATCCAGGTTATGCTCGTCCGCCGGATTCTCCCGTGCCAACAACGGGATTTTAATCTGTGGGAGTTCGACCCGGCGCAGCATCAAACCCTCAGCAGGCTCTTCGACACGACGTACGAGGATGCTTGGAAGATGCTATTCAAAGGCGCCGAGGCTCCCGCATCCGCTTCCGAGGACCGCGGATACAGCTCGCAGCGTCATGCTAGCGAGGTAAGCCATCTACACCTTTTACAAGATGTTAAGCTTTTTTCATAGTTTGACTCTATGCGGGATCTAAACTCCCTTACCTTTGACAGGCTTGGCGGGCGATGTCCGGACAGATTAACTGTCCGGCTCCGCTGCCCGAAGACCCAGCTCTAGCTCTACTAGTGAAGTTGCTGGCTCCGGCGCCTTATGTGGTGTCGGAGAAGAAGGCCAAGAAGAAGAAGACCACGGGGACTCAAAAGAGTGCCCGCAACGTAGTAGTGTCTGACTCGTCATCTGACGAGTTCGAGATGCCCTCCTCCCGTGAAAACGAGGAGGAGGAAGAAGAAAACTCTCCCCCCCCCAGCGGAGAGAGGAGAGAAGAGGAAGGCCGCCCCAACGGGGGAGGCCGAGGGGTCTAGGAAAAGGAAGACCCCTCCGCTGGACTACACCCCCGACGCCGAAGAGGGCGTAGAGGAGTGGCCAAACAGGGCCAAGCGTCCAGCGAAATAGTAAGTTCGGATATCAGAGTAACTCATGATGTTCCTTTGTTGCACATCTTTCCCTAATGTCGAATGTAATTATGCAGTCCGCCCCGGGCCGAAGTCGACGAATCGTCGGGCGGCTCCCTGGACTCATCGGACGTGAACTCAGTTCCGCCCGCTGTCTCCCCCCGCACTACGGACGACGCCGAAGTGGCATCGCGACAAGCTCCGGGGCAGGAGGGGATGATCCCGGAGGAGCCGCAAGGCAACCTCCCGGACTCCAGGGGTGAAGGGGATAAGGCTCCCCAGGGCTCCAAGCCCGGCTTTGTGCCAGACACCGCGCCGGAATTAGTTCCGGACTACGGTAGGCGAACTCCTTCCGAGAGGACCAAGCCTTCTGAGCCGGCAGCCTCTGTCCAACCGGAGGTGCCGGACAATCTGCTGGATGTGCTTGACAACGCCTCCATCGACGAGGGGCACCGTACTATTATGAGTACGGTGATCCAGAAGGTTCAGTCCGCCAAGAGCGGACTGAGTGAAGCTTGCGCTAGCCTTCTAACAGGCTTCGAGGTAAGTAAAAAATATGTAAAAATATAATCGCATAGACAGTAGCCCCTGATGCTCTGTTTGGCGTTCGGAAAGAAAAGCCGAATAGAGGATCTATTAAATTTCGTAGGAGTCTAACAACAAAGAGTCAATATGCGTATGCAGGCTTCGCTGCTAGCCACCGCCGCACTGACTGCGGAGGTGGGTGCCCTGAAACAGGGCCTCGAGCGGACCGAGCAAGAGCTCGGCCTTGCCAAACGGAAGCTCAAGGAGAAAGAAGGTAAGAAATACCTTACAGAAAAAGTGCCTATAAAAAGACGTGATTGCAAAAAATAACAGGATTGTACTGCTTATTGGAGGGGCCACGACTGAGGTGGCGACCCTCAAGCAGGTGCTGTCCGAGGCCGAAAAGAAAACGGCCACGGAGTGCACTGAGCGAGAGAAACTTGAAGCCCAGGTCCGCAAGGTGCAGTAGGAGCTTCAGGCTCTCATGAAAAAACATGAGAGTTTGGAGCTTGAGTCCAAGACGCAAGCGTCCGAGCTCGCGGCGGCCCTTGAGACTGCCAAGTCTGCCAAGGCCGAAGCCCAAAAGGCCCTCCAAGAGTTGGAGGAGATGAAAAAGATAGCGGCGGGTAAGGCATTCTTTATGCAAAGCAGAAGTATAAAAGTAAAGTACTTGTTACTTACCCGAATCCGGAGCTCTCCAGGGGCATTCGCAGATCTTCCCCGCAGCGTATCCGACGCCGCTGCATTCTACCGAGCCGAAGAGGGCAGCTCAACGGAGAAGGTGTTCTGATCTTAGTATGCTGAGGCCGGACACCCTGTGCCATTGAGCGACCAGCTGAAATATCTGGTCGAGCTCCACAAGGCGGCCGAACAGGCCATGAAGGGCTTCA
Source organism: Triticum monococcum (assembly GCA_034509565.1). NCBI lineage: Eukaryota > Viridiplantae > Streptophyta > Magnoliopsida > Poales > Poaceae > Triticum > Triticum monococcum. Next base: position 149,502,613 of record CM067843.1, on the reverse strand, counting down.
TAGTTCGGCTGTGGCCCGGAGAGGCCCTGCCTGGGAGCTACTTCGGGCTGGTGCGGCGACTGGTGGAGGCCTGTCCAAGGCTCAAGGTCATCAAGCGCTCCGTCTGCATCGAAGGTGCTCGTAGGGCCCTTGCCCGTGCAAAGGTGTACTGGGGTAAGCTGGACGGTGAGAAGCTTGTGAGGGACGGGCCGCCTCCGGGGAAGGAGCATCGCAAGCCCGAGAACTACTATAAGGATGTTCTTGCGGGTGCCCGCCTTGTGGCGGATGAATGTACCAAGGATGTAATTTTTGAATGAACTAGCTCGTGTTTATCCTGTGCGCTGAAAACTTGTTCATATGCGCCGAGCAATGCTTGTTGAATTTAAAATATTACTTTCTGTGCGGCCGTTTATCAAAAAATTGAGAGATGGCCAGTCGTCGGCTTCTGCCCCCTTGCCACTAGTGCCGGGGTGTTCGGGATAAACCTGAGCGCTCTTTTTCCCATAGTTGGGTCCTTCGAGGGAGGCGCTCAGCACAATGAACTAGGCAATCGGACTATAATGCTTGAACACTCTCACTTAGCCATAGAACTCTATAATTTTAAATTTCGGCGAATCCCCTAGTTTGGAAGACCGAGTTCGGGGCGCTATCCACGCCTTGGCCGGACAAAGCTAGCTCCTCGCTCAAAGCAGCATAAGCCTTTAGGGACTCAAAAAACCTCTCGAACAGCGACCGGTCTCTCGCCACATCATGACAGTCAGTTTTAGCTTTCTCCACTGAGGTGCTTAACCCAGCTCAACCGGGGCACAATCGCAGTGGTTCTCCTAGTGCTACCTTAGCCAATATAGCGGAACGTAAGGCACCAAAACATAGGAGCCGGGCAAACCCAACTATTACCCAAATCATGATTCGGAGCCGATGCATATAGTGCTATAAGTTCGGGGTGCCGCACTTGTGAAAGTGTACGGACTTCTCACGCCATATTTATGGGTACTAAAGCCCCTGGCGTATTTTGCCGTACCACAGTGTACGGCTGCAACATGTCATAAACATATATATGAAAAGATGATAATGCTAAAAAAATAGACAGAAAGCTATCCATTGTTTATAGAGAGGCTATTTATCAAAGCCGAACGATACAAATAGTGCAATAAGCAAAAGATATTGGACTATTTAGTATGTCCTAACCAGGGGCAGGCCGCGGAATTGTATTTAAAACAGGTATATCGCTCGTACCAGAGACCACCTGGGAGTTCCATAATGCGGCATGGCTTGTCTGCCTCCCAGGATCTTGCATCGTTTGTGCGGCAGTCGAATTGCCGAACAGGTCGTCGAAGTATGGAGTCCTGAAAGTAAGAAAAAATTAAAAAAAGAATCCGGCAGCCCCTAGTACGTTTTAAACCGTATTTTGGGCGTGCCGTTATTGTGCCCCTTCCCCTGTGCCCATGGTATTTCAAGGGCGTAGTTATGTACGCGAGGTACCGGTTTCGCTATGTCGCGAGAGCTGGGGTTGGGGCCGCATTGCTACGCTTGCTCATAGTGTGCTAGGCGGTCCTGCTGTGGGTTACTCCGGGCGCGCTTGGCAGTGTCTGGCTTTTTAACGGCCGGACTGGAGGGTTGCCTAAGAAGGCTACTTTGTACTTCCGCTGCGAGAGCCGCCGTGTGCTCCTCTGTACGGAGGGAGCGTTCGGTGTTTCCGTTGACCGTGATTACTCCTCAAGGGCCTGGCATCTTGAGCTTGAGATATGCGTAGTGCGGCACCGCATTGAACTTTGCGAATGCGGTTCGTCCGAGCAGGGCGTGATAGCCACTGCAAAACGAGACTATATCGAAGATTAACTCTTCGCTTGGGAAATTGTCCGGGGATTCGAAGACCACGTCAAGTGTTATTGAGCCTGTATAGTTGGCTTCTACACCTGGTATAATGCCTTTAAAGGTCGTTTTTGTGGGCTTAATCCTTGAGGAATCTATGCCCATTTTCCGCACTGTATCCTGATAAAGCAGGTTCAAGCTACTGCCGCCGTCCATGAGGACTCTTGTGAGATGAAATCCATCGATGATTGGGTCGAGAACCAATGCGGTGAAGCCGCCGTGACGGATGCTAGTGGGGTGGTCCCTTCGATCAAAAGTGATCGGGCAGGAGGACCATGGGTTGAACTTTGGGGCGACTGGCTCCATCGCGTATACGTCCCGTAGCGCACGCTTCCGCTCCCTCTTGGGAATGTGGGTTGCGTATATCATGTTCACCGTCCGCACTTGTGGGGGAAAGCCCTTCTGTCCATTGTTGTTCGGCGGCTTGGGCTCCTCCTTGTCGTTGCTATGCAGCCCCTTGTCTCTGTTTTCGGCCCTTAACTTTCCTGCCTGCTTGAACACCCAACAATCCCTGTTAGTATGATCGGCTGGCCTTTCGGGGGTGCCATGTATCTGGCACAAGCGATCGAGTATTCGGTCCAAACTGGACGGGCCTTGAGTATTCTTTTTGAATGGCTTTTTCCACTGACCGGATTTATAGCCTTTGAATTCGGCATTGACTGCCGTGTCTTCATTGCGGTCGCTGCTAACGCGGCGTTTTTGCTTATTCCGACATGTCCTGCCACTTTTGTCCTTGGTATCCCAATTACCAGGGTTCTTTGATAAGTTGTTACTGCGAGCTAGCCAGCTGTCTTCTCCCGCGCAAAAGCGGGTTATGAGTGTCGTGAGGGCTGCCATAGATTTCGGCTTTTCCTCTCCCAGGTGCCGGGCAAGCCATTCCTCGTGGATGTTATGCTTGAAGGCTGCTAGGGCCTCTGCGTCCGGACAGTCAACTACCTAGTTTTTCTTTGTTAGGAACCGTGTCCAGAATTGTCTGGCCGATTCCTCTGGCTGCTGAATTATGTGGCTTAAGTCGTCGGCATCCGGTGGTCGCACGTAAGTGCCCTGGAAGTTGCCGAGGAATGCGGCTTCCAGGTCCTCCCAAAAACCGATTGAGTCTGTTGGCAAGCTGTTAAGCCAATGCCGGGCCGGTCCTTTAAGTTTGAGCGGGAGGTATTTGATGGCGTGTAGATCATCGCCGCGTGCCATGTGGATGTGAAGGAGATAATCCTCGATCCATACCGCCGGATCTGTTGTGCCATCGTATGATTCGATGTTTACGGGTTTGAAACCCTCTGGGATTTTATGATCCATTACTTCATTCGTGAAGCATAGCGGGTGTGCGGCGCCTCTGTACTGGGCTATATCACGACGTAGCTCGGAAGAGCTATGTCTGTTGTATTCGGCCCGGCCAGATTTTTTGTATCCGGAGTGAAGATCATTGTCACGTGCCGTAGGGCGCCTGCACGATCCGTAGATCGATCTTGTTTGTCTTGCCTTATCCTCCAGTACGTCTCGCAGGTCTGGCGCATTTTCCCATGCCTTAGTTGAGCGGCGTCGGGGCATGGCCTGGGTGGAGGGCCGAGAGGCCTCTTTGTCGCGGCCGTGAGGTGGCCGGTCTGCCATGTTATGCGCTAGTGATGTAGGTGCTTCCTCCTCTGATCAGGGTAGCGGCCTGCGCTTTGGGTAACTCTTGGAAGAGCGTTCGAGTTCATACTCTTCGGCCGCAAGTACTTCGGCCATCTGTCAGCTAGCAAATCTTGGGCAGCTCTAAGCTGTTGCTACTTTTTCTTGAGGCTGCTTGCCGTGGCTAAAAGCCTACGTTTGAAACGCTCTTGCTCGGCGGGGTCTAATGGTATGACGAATTCATCATCATCGAGGCTTGCCTCGTCTTCAGAGGGAGGCATATAGTTATCATCCTCGACCTCTCGGTCTGCCGCTCTCTCATGAGGGTGGCTTCTCCATCTTCCTGTGCCGAATCTTGCTGAGGTGGGTGTTCTTCGGTGTTATCCGGGGTAGTATTATCTCCCATGCCGGAATCACCGTTTTTGCTTTGGCATGATTTAGAGCGGCGCCGCTAACGCCGGTGCTTTGGCTGTTTCTTGGGGGTGTCATCCCCCTCTGTTCCATCGCCATCTCCATCATTTGGAGTATCCACCATATATATGTCATATGACGAGGTGGCCTTCCAGCGCCCTACAGGTGCTGGTTCCTGTTCGTCTCCTACATCGTCGTCCATACCGTCGATGTCTTCGGAGCCGAAGTCAAGCATGTCAGTTAAATCGGCGACAGTGGCTACAAAGTCGGTGGTGGGTGTGCTTTGAATTTCTTCATCGTCCGTATCCCATCCTCGCTGACTGTAATCCGGCCAGGGTTCTCCTGATAAAGAGAGAGACTTAAGAGAATTCAGGATGACGCCAAAAGGCGAGTGCTGAAAGATGTCTGCGGCGGTGAACTCCATTATAGGCACCCAATTGGATTCGATTGGCAGGGGCGCGGGGGGGTCGGAGTTCGGAAAGGAGTCCGGATCCTCGGAGTCACGGATCATGCAGAGTGCGGGGCTAGCTTTCGGCTCGATCGTCTTTGAGATCGCAGCCCCTGAGGTGACGTCCAACCACTCATCCTCGATTGGCGCAATAGGCTCCGGGTTAGGGGTCGGAACCGATGCGTGCGTGGCCTCCAGGACACTGTCCGGAGGCAGAGCTAGATCATGCCCCTCGAGATAGTGTGGCGCGCCTGGCCGTGGCTTGAACCCATCGAAGATCAAGTCTCCGCGGATGTCAGCCGTGTAGTTTAAGCTTCCAAACCTAACTTGATGGCCAGGGGTGTAGCTTTCGATGTGCTCCAGGTGGCCGAGCGAATTGGCCCGCAGAGCGAAGCCGCCGAAGACGAAGATCTGTCCGGGGAGAAAAGTCTCACCCTGGACCGCATCGTTGTTGATGATCAAAGGAGCCATCGGGCCTAAAGGTGACGACAAAGAGGAACTCTCAATGAAAGCACCAATGTCGGTGTCAAAACCGGCGGATCTCGGGTAGGGGGTCCCGAACTGTGCGTCTAGGCCGGATGGTCACAGGAGGCAGGGAACACGATGTTTTACCCAGGTCCAGGCCCTCTTGATGGAGGTAAAACCCTACGTCCTGCTTGATTAATATTGATGATATGGGTAGTACAAGAGTAGATCTACCACGAGATCAAGGGGGCTAAACCCTAGAATCTAGCCTATGGTATGATTGTTGTATATGGAGTTGATTGCCTACGGACTACAACCCTAAGGTTTATATAGACACCGGATAGGGTTAGGGTTACATAGAGTCGGTTACAATGGTAGGAGATCTTGAATATCCGCATCGCCAAGCTTGCCTTCCACGCCAAGGAAAGTCCCATCCGGACACGGGACGAAGTCTTCAATCTTGTAACTTCATAGTCCTGGAGTCCGGCTAAAGGTATAGTCCGGCTATCCGAACACCCCCTAATCCAGGACTCCCTTAGTCGAGGTAGCGATGATGACCATCACGGGGATTGTTGGCCACAATCCCGTTGGAGTGTGTTCCCAAAAGGCGACGAAGTACTTCTGGGGACATCAAAGCACCTTGGTCGATGGCTGGGGCAGACCTCAAGGACTCGATCAGTTGTCCGAATAGCATGACTGGGTTGTCAGTGTTGGGCTCATCTTCTCTTCTTGTCGGGGCTCGGCGAACCAGTTCTCTATGAGCTGCAATTAGATCAAGGGTGATCTGATCGAACAGCTCCTCTAGTGCACTTACATAGCGCACAAGATGCAACAATGCAGGATCCATCTTGTGATCTCCGCTGGCAACCTGGGGCAGCCTACCATACCCGTCACGGCTAGGGTAGTAGTAGAACGAGCGACAGTTAACTTTGGGCGACAAGTGCCATAGTTGAACTATAGCCTCTCGAGCAGCTACTTGGATGGCTTGTGGCTCAAAGGAAGTTGTCCTTCTGGTAAACCTGTAGGGGCGTTCTGGCGATAGACCCCTACCATAAATGTGCACAATGGCCCAGAATTGACGACTCTCACCGCTCATGGGTCCTTGGTACACAACATATTCTGGGGGCTCTTCTAATGCAAAGGCACGGCGGGTGAGGTTTGCTAGCACGGTCACAAAACCTCCAAGGTTGGTTGGTGTGGTCTCATTGTGAACAATGGGGCCAGGCATTATAGCTCGGTTTGGGTGTAGAGGCTGTGTTGTGCTGGGCTGAGGCTAGCGTGCCCTTTTTATAGAAAGAGGGAACTGAGTCTTCCTTTGCACGCTTGCGAAAGAGACTATTTAGGTGTCGGTTAATGACGCGTGATTGACAGGCTAGGCTGATAGGTTGGGCACCGACTGCCAAAAGGTGTTGGGTCAATGTGTGGATATCTTACACGAGAAGCTTGGCCGGGGTTAGGTTAAGGTCTGGTGGGTTGGTTAACCTAGGTTTTTCGACCTCGCTAAGATAGGATTAGCCAATGGTCAGCTTGGTTCTGATACCATGTTTGTCAGGACCAGATTTTCAGGATATTAACTTCCCAAAAAAATGGCGCTTGTGCTCACCAGCCCCAGGATTTCCGTTAGCTGATGAGGCACAAACTAGATACAGAAATTCCAAGCAAAGTACATAATATGTAGTACAAGACCATCCTGGCCTATGAGTACAACACAAGGTTTCTAGTAGTTGATGGCGGAAGCGGTTTGTGGTTCATCAGTGGCCATGGGACTCAATTTCCCAGAGGAACAGATGACCAGGTTAATTCCTATCTTCGCGGGACTGCTATCACCAGTGCGTACATTCCCGGGCTGTCATCGCAACGCTCCTCTCCACACAAGAAATCTGGCCAAGACAATAGCCAGGGACAAACCAGTGAGTACTTTTGAATGTACTCGCAAACATTACGAACACAGGTATAATATAATAAATGGTAACCATGCTCTGAAATGTGCCATGATTCACTACGTCAGTCACGAAATAAAATTTATGATTCACGCAAGCACATTATTCATATAGAACATGAATAAACGACCCAAGAATAGGAATAAAATGCACCGACCGGGTGTCTGAAGCGACGCCTCAAAAGGATAATAATATAAAGCATGCCTCAGTCAGGCGTCTGAGCGACATCGCATAAAGGGCTTATATATAAAAGATAGGACAAGCATGCCACAGTCGGGCGTCTGTGCGATGCCACATAAAGGGCTTATAAGTAATAAAAATGACAAGCATGCCTCAGTCGGGCGTCTGTGCGACGCCACATAAAGGGCTTATAAGTAATTGAAATAACAAGCATGCCACAGTCGGGCGTCTGAGCGACACCGCATAAAGGGCTTATATAAGAATAATCACAGTGAGCATCCAGGAGGTAGAACCGTCCTAGGGATACTCATTAATTCAAATAATACAAATGGTTAGTCCATAATAATAATCATAATCATCATATGTCACGGGTCATAATCAATGTTCTGGCTTAGTGGTTTTTCCTCCGAAGACCGACACTAAGACGGACACTTGACCCATCCCAGACTGTAGTCCTTAACCATGGACACGGCTATTCGAATAGATATAATCTTTGCAGAGGGTGCACTCTTTACCCACGAGTAACGGATTTCTTTAGTCCATCGGGACTAATTCCGTCCATGGTCTTTTGATTGAAAACACACCTGACGGCACACACCAGCCTAACTCACCGGTGTCTGGAATCACCCTTGACACCCGTTAAGAAAAACTCTAAGTGGGGAGGCTACAACCTCGACAAGCATGGGATCACAAAATTTATACCGCGCGCAAACTAGGGGAGCTACCCCTTCGGCTACAACCGAAACACCCATGCCCCCGGACCAGGTGGCATGCCTACCGGATGCAACCGGTATCTTCCACCATGGCCTCTCTGTACGGTGTGTGCTAGGAAAGGGGTTGACAACTTACTGAACAGTACCCTACTAGTGGCAGGGACAAGTGGTAGTACGAAACAAGTATGGGGGTTACTGGAACAAGACTCGATCTATGGTCGACTCAGGAGGTTTAGGTATTCCCTGCATGATTAGCATAACAAACATATTTCAACCAATAGGTAGAATCACCACTCCTCATACCTCACCATGCCCTACCGGACACAACCGTCTCGACGAAGACCGGCGACAAGTTCGTGTCTACCCAAGACAAATACTTTCCCGGCTTTCGCCTGGTAGGCAAGAAAGGTATACGAGGGGGATTACCATCACAAGCATATCCATTTCCAACAGCAAGATCTTTCATTATACACTCATGCATATAATCATATCGTCTCATAAAATAACGAATGCTCCATGCCAAAGTGGCGTTGCAACCGTATCAAGCAACCCACAAAAATATTATGACGGGGTTCAGAATGCTTGCCTTCAAGTTGTGTAGAGGCAGGGTGTATCCTAAAACTTCTGAAAGTTTTCATCTTCTTCAAAATCCTATTTTTGAAAATATTCAAATTAACCCATAGTTTCAAAACAGTACAAAAAAGTTGTTTGAATTTTTTTCAAATAAATATTAAAATAAACTAGACAAAATTTGAGGAAGGTAGGAAGAAGAATCAACTCATTTGGAGTTATATTTAAAGAGTTATAGCTAGTCAAAAATCTGTTTTTAATTAAAACAGAAAAAGAAAATGGTTCGCGGGCTTATGCTTTCTGTTTAGCAAAGACGTATGCAGTGGAATACGCTTCCACTTAAGCCACGTTTCGGTGGGGCTGGGTCACTGACAGTGGGTCCCTTGGGCCCACTGGTCAGGTTTGACCAGTCGTCTCTCCCTCCTCTTCCTCTGCCCGAGCGGAGGCGGGACTCCGGCGATCGCCGTCGACGAACGGCGTTTCCCCGCAGGGTCCTGAGGGCGGAGATGGATCGACTAGTCCAGGGCGGTCCTCCCGGTGATCGCTAGGCAGGTGGGGACAGAGGGAGTCACCGGCGGCGAGCTCCGCGGCGAAGGTGGCCTCGGGAGGTTTGGGGTTTCTGGCTATGGTGGCTCACCGTCGAGGCTCAGGGTTTTGGGCGGCTCCGCAAGACCAAGAGGAGTCGGGTGGTGGTGCTGGATGGACGGGGAGGGCTCTGGTTGCGGTGAATGGGGCCGGAAGGCGACGGTGGCCGAACCGGCCAGAGACGGGGAAGACGGCCTTCCCTGGTCAATTGCAGGCTAAGGGAGCCCTAGGGGGATGGCTTGAGCTTGTCTGAGGGACTGAGCAAGCTCGGGGGTCCTATTTATAGCACAACTACGTCGGTTCTGCGGCCGTGGATAAGGATGCCGGCGAACCGCCATTCTGTTGCTGCAGGGGGGACGTGGCGGCGACGAGCGCTTGCAGACGAGCTTGTGGATGAGCTCGGACTGCTCCAGAGGGCAGCTGGCGCACACGTGTGGCTCGGGCGGCACCGTCCAAGGCAGAGGTTGCTGTGGCCGACCACTTGCTGCCATGGCCGACCTGACGGCGGCGTTGTAGGGTGCCAGGAGGGTGCCAGGGCAGCTCTGCGGCGAGGAAGGGGTCGGGTGTGCTGGCTGTGCGAGGGGGTGGCCAGAACGAGCGCGGGGAGGTGGTAGTGGGGACGCGGTGACTCGGTGCACGCGCGTGCAAAACATGCGTTCTGGGCACGCCCAGCGCACGCACGTCAGGTGTTCGGCAAAATGCCAAGTCATGCTAGGGGGATCCAATCCACAAGAGGTTAAGCAGGGAGGGGCTATAGGCTAGGGTAAAGCCATGGGGCATGCTGGTTAGGCAAGGCAAGCAAGTCCAGTGTGCAAACTAAAAACCATGCCAAAACTGGCCATGCACACCAGGTGTTTGACAAAATGCTAAGGGCATCTAGGCAACTCTTGGGGTGGCCAAAATCTCCAGATCCTAGTCTCTTTAGATGACGAAGAGGTTGGCAAGATTAGTTTGGCAAAAACAGAAACTAGTTAGTGCAAATTTTTGAGAAAACCAAATTTGGACAGAAACTAAAGGCTATCATTTCATAAACTAAAACTGTTCCAATGGGTCCATCCTCCTGGACTTAAGGGTTTGGTAGGGAGGACTATAAGCAGGAAAAGGAATCATGGGCAAAAGAGCAACACAAAATGGAGTTGCAGTAGAAAAGGCCAATCTGGTCCACAGGGTAAATGAGGATGTTTTGCATAAAGTTGAATAATATCTTCCTACTAACATCCCCTAATGTTGGTGGAAGCTATAAAGAAATATTTAAATAGGTTGTAGTGCAATACTACCATCTGGACCAGTTCTGAAAACTTGAGGTAGAGCTCAAAATCTACAATAAATAAAAGATGTTTTTGCATACAAGTGATTTAAAAACATCACATGACATCCCCAAATTTTCGTTGGAATTTTAAATAAATTTATCATAGGGTTGTAGTTCAAATGGGACCCTAAAACCATGGGAAACCATTTTTAAAGAAATAAAGATCAGGAAAGATAATTTTACAATTAATTCCACTGATAAAAGAAAAGTTTTCTTGAGAGGGTAAACAAGTCTAATAATATATTTGAAAAGTTTTCACTTGGGGTAGAAACTCCATAATAACCAGGAGAAGAATGGTTCTGAAACCAAAGAAAAACCAGAAAATGAAAAATTTAATTTCCTGGCAAAATTTTAATAAACAGATCATTGTTAAAAATTATGGGGTGTTACACTCTTGCCGCCCTAGTTTCCGTCATACCGGTGTTATGTTCCTTGATTTTGCGTTCCTTACACGGTTGGGTTATAATGGGAAACCCTTGACAGTTCGCCTTGAATAAAACTCCTCCAGTAATGCCCAACCTTGGTTTTACCATTTTCCACCTAGCCTCTTTTTTCCTTGGGTTCCGCGGACTGAAGGGTTATCTGTATTTTAAACCCCCCTGGGCCAGTGCTCCTCTGAGTGTTGGTCCGAACCGAGTATACTGCGGGGCCACCTCGGGGCAACTTGAGGGTTGGTTTTACTCGTAGGATGTCTCATCCGAGTGTGCCCTGAGAACGAGATATGTGCAGCTCCTATCGGGATTTGTCGGCACATTCGGGCGGCTTTGCTGGTTTACTTTTACCATTGTCGAGATGTTTGTAACTGGGATTCCGAGTCTGATCGGGTCGTCTTGGGAGAAGGAACATCCTTCGTTGACCATGAGAGCTTGTGATGGGTTAAGTTGGGACACCCCTGCAGGGATTTGAACTTTAGAAAGCCGTGCTCGCGGTTATGGGCAGCTGGGAATTTGTTAATGTCCGGTTGTAGAAAACCTGAAAACTTAACTTAATTAAAATGAATTAATAGAGTGTGTGGCTGTGATGGTCTCTTTTCGGCGGAGTCCGGGAAGAGGACACGGTCTCGAATTATGCTTGAACGTAGGTTGTTCTAGGATCACTTCTTGATCATAGTTTCTCGACTGTGACTTTCCTTTCTCTTCTCGCTCTCATTTGCGTATGTTAGCCACCATATATGCTAGTGCTTGCTGCAGCTCCACCTCTTACCTTTTACCCTACCTATAGGCTTAAATAGTCTTGATCGTGAGGGTCTGAGATTGCTGAGTCCCCGTGACTCACATATTACTTCAAAACCAGATGCAGGGACCGAAGATACCGCTCCAGGAGATGCGACTGAGCTCAAGTGGGAGTTCGATGAGGACTCAGGACGATACTATGTTTTCTTTCCTGACGATCAGTAGTGGAGCCCAATTGGGGCAATCGGGGACATTATGCTTTTGGGGTTGTCTTTATTTTGGTTCCGTAGTCGGACCTTGATTGTATCTGGATCATTGTAATGTTATATTTATGCTATTATGTGATGTGGCGATTGTAAGCCAACTATGTACCTCTTTCCTTATTCAGTACATGGGATGTGTAAAGATTACCCCACTTGCGACATTGCTTACAATGCGGTTATGCCTCTAAGTCGTGCTTCGACATGTGGGAGATATAGCCGCATCATGGGCGTTACAAGTTGGTACAAACCATGAACATGCACCAACTTGTAATGTCCATGATGCGGCTATATCTCCCACATGTCGAAGCACGACTTAGAGGTGTAACCGCATTGCAAACAATGTCGCAAGTGGGGTAATCTTCACACAACCCATGTACTGAATAAGAAAAGAGGTACATAGTTGGCTTACAATCTCCACGTCACACAATAGCATAAATATAGCATTACAATCATCCAGATATAATCAAGGTCCGACTACGGAACCAAAATAAAGACAACCCCGAAAGCATAATGTCCCCGATAGACCCAACTGGGCTCCACTACTGATCATCTGGGAAGGAAATGTAGTATCGTACGGAGTCCTCATCGAACTCCCACTTGAGCTCAGTCGTATCTCCTGGAGCGGTATCATCGGTCCCTGCATCTGGTTTTGGAAGGAAATCTGTGAGTCACGGGGACTCAGCAATCTCACACCCTCGTGATCAAGACTATTTAAGCTTATAGGAAGGGAAAAGGTATGAGGTGGAGCTGTAGCAAGCACTAGCATATATGGTGGCTAACATACGGAAATGAGAGCAAGAAGAGGAGGCAAGGCACGGTCGAGAAACTATGATCAAGAAGTGATCCTAGAACAACCTACGTTCAAGCATAACACGAGACCGTGTTCTCTTCCTGGACTCCGCCGAAAAGAGACCATCACAGCCACACACTCTGTTGATTCATTTTAATTAAGTTAAGTTTCAGGTTTTCTACAACCGGACATTAACAAATTCCCATCTGCCCATAACCACGGGCACGACTTTCCACTGGCCAGACATACCCTCCTCAATGCTTCCAGCAATCAAACAAGTGGATGCACGAATAATATCATTCTGCAATGATAACCACGGTAAGGTTATAAATTACATATAAATACTTTTATATACAAACATTTTATGTTCATAACAATGAAAAATTATTACACAGGTAATGATGGAATCATATATGAGCAAGAAGCAACCATTAAGGAAATAGATGCTGCAGCATAATCAATGTGCAACGAGGATCATGGTAAGGCTATCAATTTCATATATGTTCTTATGCAAGAAAAATAATATATATATATATATATAAATACTTTGATACAAAAACATTTTATATACATAACAGTAAAAAACTATTACACAGGTAATGACGGAATCATATATGAGCAAGAAGAAATCATTAAAGAAATAGATGGGGCAGCAAAATCAATGTACAACGAGGATCAAGGTAAGGTTATCAATTTCACATATGTTCTTTGGCAATTCAAACAAATATATATATTCTTTTCCTAATATATAAAAAATTACAACACAGGTAATGATGGAGTAATATTTGAAGATGACACAGACGAAGATGAATACATGTTGACCGGTGAATATAGTCTGCAATTTTGAATTGGGAACCGCCTCAGAATGTGAAGCAACTCCGCAGCTTCCTTGGGATCGCAAGCTATTGTCGAAGGTTCGTTGAGAATTTCTCAAAGATCGCGAGGCCTCTTTCCAACCTTCTCCAGAAGCATGTGAAGTACATCTGGTCGCCTAAATGTGACATCGATTTCAACTCCCTCAAAGAGAAGATAGTCACTGCTCCAGTTCTGACTCCTCCTAATGAATCCAAACCGTTCGAAGTCTTCTGTGATGCTTCTCTTCAAGGTCTCGGTGCAGTGTTGATGCAAGAGAAGAAAGTTGTGGCCTATACCTCTCGCCATTAGAAGCCCAATGAAAAGAATTACCCCACTCATGACCTTGAGTTGGTGGCAGTTGTCCATGCTCTTTTAACATGGAGACATCTCTTGTTGGGAAGAAAAGTGGGCATCTTCACTGATCACAAAAGTCTCAAGTACATCTTCAGTCAGCCCTACCTCAACCTCAGGCAGACTCGTTGGGTCGAAATGATTCAAGAGTATAATACGAGTATTGAATATACTCCAGGCAAGGCCAATGTAATTGCTGAGACATTGAGCAGGAAGGCTTACTGCAACAGTTTGATTATCAAGCCTTACCAACCGGAGCTTTGTGAAGCTTTCCGCAAACTTAATCTCCAAGTTGTTCCTCAAGGATTCCTTGCCAACCTCCAAGTCTCTCCTAATTTGGAAGATCAGATTCGTGAGGCTCAACTTCTTGATGCTATGGTGAAGAAGGTGAAGATGGGGATTGCCAAGAGTCAACCCAAGTACAAGTGCTATCGCCTTGATGACAAGGATACTCTATTCTTCGAGGATCGCATTGTTGTTCCTAAGGGTGACCTTTGTAAAGTCATTATGAACAAGGCTCACATTTCACTCCTCTCTATTCACCCTGGAAGTACAAAGATGTACCAGGACCTCAAGCAGTCGTATTGGTGGACTCGAATGAAGCGCGAGATTGCTCATTTCATGAATGAATGTGATGTCTGCGGAAGAGTGAAAGCAGAACACCAATGACCAGCTGGTGTCCTCCAACCTCTTGCCATTCCAGAATGGAAGTTTGACCATATTGAGATGGACTTCGTGACTGGATTTCCAAAGTCCAAGCGTGGCAATGATGCTATCTTCGTTGTCATCGACAAGCTCACTAAAGTGGCTCATTTTCTTCCAATCAAAGAATCTATCACAACAGCTCAGTTGGCAGAGCTATATACCTCCAGGATTGTCTTTCTGCACGGCATTCCGCATTTGATATCTTCAGACCATGGGCACCAACATTCGCTTCAGCACAGCTTTTCATCCTCAAACTAGTGGCCACGTCGAGCGAGTCAATCAAATTCTTGAAGATATGCTCAGGGCATGTGTCATTTCTTTCGATATGAAGTGGGAAGATTGTCTTCCATATGCCGAGTTCTCCTACAACAACAGCTTCCAAGCGAGTTCGGGCAAGGCCCCATTCGAGATTCTCTATGGCAGGAAGTGCCGTACTCCTCTTAACTGGTCAGAGACTGGTGAACGCCAACTTCTTGGTAATGACTTGATCACAGAGGCTGAAGAAATGTGCAAAGTCATTCGTGAAAATCTCAAAGCCACACAATCGTGCCAGAAGAGTTACTATGATAGCAAACATCGTGACTTGGCTTTCGAGATCGGAGATCATGTCTACCTCCGCGTCTCTCCAATGAAAGATACTCATCGCTTCGGTATCAAAGGGAAGCTTTCCCCTAGATACGTGGGCCCTTTCAAGATCATTGGCAAAAGAGGCGATCTCGCCTATCAACTTGAGCTTCCATCCAACTTTGCAAATGTGCACGCCATGTTTCACGTCTCTCAGCTTCGCAAGTGTTTCAAGACTCCTGACCGCACCATCAAATTTGAAGAGATTGATCTCCAAGAAGACATGTCTTATCATGAGCATCCCGTTGCTATTCTTGAAGAAACTGAGCGCAAGACTCGCAACAAGTCTATCAAATTCCTGAAAGTGAAGTGGTCACATCATTCCATCCGTGGAGCCACCTGGGAATGTGAGGACCACCTCCGTTCCGAGTACCCGCAGAGTTTCCAGCCCTAGATCTCGGGAGGAGATCCTTTTGTAGTGGTGGAGTGTTGTAACACCCTGTATGTAACCTGCCATATTTGTATTCCAACTCTTGCCATTTTCGGCACTAAGTTATGATATTTCCTCGTTGTTGGGATTTGTCTCCATGTTGTTTTTGTCTTTTTCATGCATCTCATATCATGTCATCATGTGCATCGCATTTGCATACATCTTCATCTCATGCATCCGAGCATTTTCCCCGTTGTCCGTTTTGCATTCCGGCGCTCCTATGTCCTCTGGTGTCCCCTTTTGCCTCTTTCCGTGTGCGGGTTTTAAACGTTCTCAGATTGGACCGAGACTTGCCAAGGGGCCTTGGTTTACTACCAGTAGACCGCCTGTCAAGTCTCGTGCCATTTGGACTTTATTTGATACTCCAACGGTTAATCGAGGAGCCGAAAAGGCCTCATGTGTGTTGCAGCCCAACACCTCTCCAGAGTGGCCCAAAACCCACCTAAACCCACTCCATCATCTTGGTCGTTCGATCACGATCGCGTGGCCGCAAACCGTGCTCAATTTGGAGCCTCCTAGCTCCCTCTACCTATAAAAAGGCATCTCCCCCAAAAATCATGGGTCAAACCCTAACCCTCTCCCTTTCCTCGCGCCGCCGGACGAAAATCATCGGCCCGACGTGTCCGACCCGCGCTGCCGCTGCCACATGGCACCTCCCCATTTGCCTCCGCACCGCCCCACATAGTCGGCCCGTCCAGGCCCAGGGCGAGCCCTCCCCGAGCCCGCGCACGTGCCCCGCCGCCCGTGTCGGCCGCCGCCTCGCGCCGCCTCCTCACCGCCCGCGCCGCCCTGCTCCGCCTTCGCCGCCGCGCCGCTCGGTCGCCGCCTCGCCGCATCACCTACTCGCCGGCCGCCGCGCCACCGCATCGTCCCGCGCCCGTGCACTTCTCCCCGCCGTCCATCGCCGCCCCGGTGAGCTCCCGGGCCGGATCCCACTTCTCCGGCGTGCCCCAAGCTTCGGACGACCTCCTCCTCGACGCCGGCATCTTCTCCGGCGACTCCCCGGCGAACTTCCATCCGCGTGCACGAACCCTAGATCCAGATCTGGGAGGTTGACCTAATTTTTTCCCTAAGTCCCAGTAATTTTTAGCGTTTTTCATTGCATCATAACTTTGCATTAGTGGCTCCGTTTTGGGCGTGTAGCATATCAAATTGTTCGTCTCGATGAGTAATTCATTTCATTCCGTTGCACCATGTTCATTGGAGTTCATCTTGATGCCCTAAATGCTGTTTCAATAGTGATATGTAATGTTAGTTTTAGATTCTTATCAGGATTTGGACATTTGTCATTTTTGCCATGATTAATGTGTGCCTCCTATGAACTTGAGCCCTACATGTGTTTTTAAGTATGTCATGCCAACTTTACAGGGGTTTATGCCATGTATTTTTGTGATCTCTGTGGTGACTAGCACTAGCATGCAAAGTAGCTCTCGTAATGTTGCTGATTTTAGGGACTTAGAAATCTTCTAAGTCTTTTCCCTGATAATATTTTTATGCCATGTATTCTTGTTGCTACAGAGTGATCCATGCCTCTTTTGAGCATGATTAGTAAGGATGTTTGGAGATATTGTGATGCTCTATCCATTCATGCATTTGTTTGCAATTATGGAGTACCCTAGCATGACTCAATCGAGCTCTACTTTTGCTATAAAATGTTCATGGTAGATTGTTTACATGCTAAGCAATTTTGCCGAGGTTGTTATAGTTTATCAATGCATGCTACGTGAGTGTTCTTGCCTTGGTTAGCTTATTTATCATGCCTACTTTCTGGGTGTATCCTTATTTTGTCATGCAATGCCTTGTGGTGAGTGCATCAAGTTCGCAAACATACCTACGTAAATCTGTTTTGCCATGTTCTAGTTTTCTGCTAAGTGTGAATTTGTTAACGAAACTTGCTATGTTCACATGGTTGCCATTTTATTTTCTGATCCCTTTTGGCTTATGGTTAGTAAGGGACTTTTGTTATATGCTTTATGTAGTTTCATACCATGCCTTGCTTTTCCATGATATGTTCATGTAGCATGTTGTTATCGTGCTCTAAACTTTGCTTCCTGATGTTAAATTCCTGGCATGTTGTTATTTTCACTAAGTCTGTAACCTATTATCTTTTGCACTTTTGCCATGCTTGTTTGAACCTGCTATTGTGTGAATTAGCCATAGCTCAGTGTTCATCCTTGGTCAAGCATCTTGAGTGGATATCTGCTATGTGCTTTGTTGTTATGTTAGAGTGCAGTAGGTTGTTGTTCTTGATGAATTTAGATGGACTCATGCAGTTAATCGCAGATCGGTGCCATATTTGTTTTGCTTGTCATTTGCAAACCGTGCATCCGTTTCCGATGATCTTTATATCGATTTCCACCAAAATCAACTCTTGTTTTCAGTGGCACTCTTGGTTTTCCAAGTTGAGGCCAGGTTCAATCTTTCCTTTCCGTAGCACGCATATGTATTGCATATTACATCCCGCATATCATACCATGTTTTGCATCATGTTGCTTGTGCATTGCACCATGGTTGATTGTATCTCCCTTTGGTTGTGTTCTTGCTTTGGGAAGAGCCGAGAGACGAGTACGTGATCGAGGAACCCGTTGAGAACGTTTACGAGGATCAAGCTTATGTCAACTCGGAGAACTTTGCAGGCAAGATGACCATACCCTCGAAATCACTTCTATCTTTGCTTGCTAGATGCTCGCTCTATTGCTATACCTATGCTACGATACCTACCACTTGCTTATCATGCCTCCCATATTGCCATGTCAACCTCTAACCCACCTTGTCCTGGCAAACAGTTGTTTGGCTATGTTACCGCTTTGCTCAGCCCCTCTTATAGCGTTGTTAGTTGCAGGTGAAGCTTGGAGTTTGTTCCTTGTTGGAACATGTTTATTGTTGGGATATCATTATTATATCTTGTTAACTTTAACGCACCTATATACTTGGTAAAGGGTGGAAGGCTCGGCCTTATGCCTGGTGTTTTGTTCCACTCTTGCCGCCCTAGTTTCCGTCATACCGGTGTTATGTTCCTTGATTTTGCGTTCCTTACACGGTTGGGTTATAATGGGAACCCCTTGACAGTTCGCCTTGAATAAAACTCCTCCAGCAATGCCCAACCTTGGTTTTACCATTTGCCACCTAGCCTATTTTCCCTTGGGTTCCGTGGACTCAAGGGTCATCTTTATTTTTAAACCCCCCTGGGCTAGTGCTCCTCTGAGTGTTGGTCCGAACCGAGTAGACTATGGGGCTACCTCGGGGCAACTTGAGGGTTGGTTTTACTCGTAGGATGTCTCATCCGAGTGTGCCCTGAGAATGAGATATGTGCAGCTCCTATCAGGATTTGTCGGCACATTCGGGTGGCTTTGCTGGTTTAGTTTTACCTTTGTCGAGATGTCTTGTAACCGGGATTCCGAGTCTGATCGGGTTGTCTTGGGATAAGGAATATCCTTCGTTGACCGTGAGAGCTTGTGATGGGTTAAGTTGGGACACCCCTGCAGGGATTTGAACTTTCGAAAGCCATGCTCGCGGTTATGGGCAGATGGGAATTTGTTAATGTCCGTTTGTAGAAAACCTGAAAACTTAACTTAATTAAAATGAATCAACAGAGTGTGTGGCCGTGATGGTCTCTTTTCGGCGGCGTCCGAGAAGAGGACACGGTCTCGAGTTATGCTTGAACGTAGGTTGTTCTAGGATCACTTCTTGATCATAGTTTCTCGACCATGCCTTGCCTTTCTCTTCTCGCTCTCATTTGCGTATGTTAGCCACCATATATGCTAGTGCTTGTTGCAGCTCCACCTCATACCTTTGACCTACCTATAAGCTTAAATAGTCTTGATCGCGAGGGTGTGAGATTGCTGAATCCCCGTGACTCACAGATTACTTCAAAACCAGATGCAGGGACCGATGATACCGTTCCAGGAGATACGACTGAGCTCAAGTGGGAGTTCTATGAGGACTCAGGACGATATACGTTTCCTTTCCAAACGATCAGTAGTGGAGGCCAGTTGGGGCGATCGGGGACATTATGCATTTGGGGTTGTCTTTATTTTGGTTCCGTAGTCGGACCTTGATTGTATCTGGATGATTGTAATGATATATCTATGCTATTGTGTGACGTGGCGATTGTAAGCCAACTATGTACCTCTTTTCTTATTCAGTACATGGGTTGTGTGAAGATTACCCCACTTGCAACATTGCTTACAATGCGGTTATGCCTCTAAGTCATGCTTCGACTTATGGGAGATATAGCCGCATCGTGGGCGTTACAGCTATGTATTCACAGCAATCATAGTATTGCTCTTTTTATTTCTTTGTTTCAATGTGTGTACTCTGTCTTCCATTCTTATATGTTTTGTTTCAATGTGTGTATATACACTTTCCATTCTGTATATGTGGATGATAATAGCTAGATTCAAATTAGTATACAAAAGCAGATAGAAAATGGAATTCATAATATATATATTAATTCTTCATTAGTTCATCACAGAATATATATATATATAGTTCTTCATTAGTTCATCACAGAATATATATATATATGTAATATCATCACATATACGTGATGATACTTAACTACTAGGTACAATGCATAAAATTGAAAATGAACAATACTAAAACTAATAATCCCTCCTAGGGCCAGTATTCCGGCAGCCCCTCGCCAGCAGCTCCCTAGTGCGCGGCATCTTCCCAGTGCGGAGGCAGTACTCCGCCTCCTCCGCCTCGCAGCGCTTGACGTACCGATCTGCCTCTTGCTGACGGACGCACGTGGCTGATCTTGCCATTTCATTGGGCACCCACTGAAGCTCCTCGTCGGTGGCAGCGGGAGCTTATCGGCCCACCTACACGCAGCGACGAGGCGCCCAGTTCCTATGACCTTCCTTGCGAAGTACCCGTTTTTGTACAACTCCTCAGCACGACGAAGCGCCCGCCCCCAAAGCTCCGCCGCCTCCTTTTTCCAGGCGGCATCACGGGCTTAACAAGCCGCCTGGTACCTGGCTTCTTCCTTCACCATCTCCTTCTTGAACGCCACTTGCCTGGCTTTCTCAGCCAGCGGTAGCGACTTCCATAGACAAAGATTGTACTGGCCCCAAAACCAATCAAAAGTTGGGGGATCCGGCGCAACCTTGTCAGGCGGCGCGTAGGGGTCCTCGTTGCTGCTAATCAAGTGAGCATCCTCCGGGGCGGCAACTCCTCGTCGGCGCGTGGGCAGACCGGCGGCGCCATGTCAGAGATTTCAGAGAAGAGAGGGCGGTCGAGGAGGGAATGTAGATAAGAATGCAGGCGGGACAATGTGAGCAAGGTAGTATTTATTGGCGGTCGGAATCTAGATCGACGGAGACAGTACAGACGCCGGTCGCCAGAATTTACGAGTATTGTAGTTTGAATTACACACGATTCGTGCAGCAAAATCCATGTGTGAACATAATAGCTAACGGTTTCCAATACAGAACCGTGTCTAATTAATGATCCCCGCCACTCACCTACCAAACCTTGAGCCGCGAGATAGAGTGCCAATCGTGTGGGGGCCGGTTGTCTTGCCAGATCTTTACATTTTCTTTTATGAACTACATATATTTAGATTGTTTGATGATTTTTAACTCGCACACAAGTACACAAAAATATGATTTTTCAAACCGTTTTGGTTAGGTGTTGCATGTACATGTAGTTCAGATTTGAATTACAGTCATTAAATGGTTAGAAAATCACTTAAATGTCTTTAAAAGGTCAAATGACCCCTCAAATTTTCCAAATTTTCACATGACAGTTGTATTAGTGCATGTTAAACATAGAAAAAAATTCAAGACCATACGAGGAAGCTATCTCCTGTCCGTCATCAAACATGCATTGTTCCCTAATGGAACCACGAACCTTTTAGTGAGTTGCTCCGGTTTGTGAGGGTTGTGTGTCCAAACTTTTGTCGAACAAGCCAATTTCTTTACCACATCATCTTGGTGGCATGACATTACATCAACCAAGGTTTCATGTTTTGCTGATCATTTTTTTATTTTTTGGAATTAAAATGCCATGTCACTCCATGCATACGTATGCATGTGTCCATGTCGTGAGACCAATATGTTTGGATATTCCTTCTAATTTACTACACATGGAATTAACTCGCACACAAGTACACATATATGATTTTTCAAACCGTTTTGGTTAGGCGTTGCATGTAGATGTAGTACAAATTTGAATTACGGTCATTAAATGGTTAGAAAATCACTTAGATGTCTTTAAAAGGCCAAATGACCCCTAGAATTTTCCAAAATTTCACATTACAATTGTGGTAGTGCACGTTAGACGTAGAAAAAAAATGAAGGGTGTAAGAGGAAGCTATCTCATGTTCGTCATCAAACATGCATTATTCACTCTCGGAACCACGAGCCTTCTAGTGAGTTGCTCCGGTTTGTGGGGGGTGTGTGTCCAAACTTTCGTCAAATGGTTTGAAACTCCCTTAAATGTCATCAAATGGTTTGAAAATCCCCTATAATTTTCCAAAATTTTACATTAAAGTTGTCGTAATGCATGTTAGATGTAGGAAACAATTGAAGGGCGTAAGAAGAATCTATCTCCCATTCGTCATCAAACATGCATTGTTCCCTCTCGGAACCACGAGCCTTCTAGTGAGTTGCTCCGGTTTGTGACGGGTGTGTGTCCAAACTTTCGTCAAACATGCCAATTTCTTTGCCACATCATCTTGGTGCCCTGACATTATATCAACCAAGGTTTCATGTGTTTTTAATTTTTTAGAATTAAAATGACATGTCACTCCATGCATACGTATGCATGTGTCCATGTCATGACACAAATATTTTTGAAAATTCTTTCTAGTTTACTACACATGGAATTAACTCGCATACAAGTACACAAATATGATTTTTCAAATCATTTTGGTTAGGCGTCGCATGTAGATGTAGTTCAAATTTGAATTAAGGTCATTAAATGGCTAAAAATCACTTAAATGTCTTTAAAAGGTCAAATGACCACTATAATTTTCAAAAATTTCACATTACAGTTGTGGTAGTGCATGTTAGACGTAGAAAAATATTGAACGCCGTAAGAGGAAGCTATCTCCCGTTCGTCATCAAACATGAATTGTTCCCTCTCGGAACCACGAGCCTTCTAGTGAGTTGCTCCAATTTGTGAGGGGTGTGTGTCCAAACTTTCGTCAAACATGCCAAATACTTTACCACATCATCTTTGTGGCATGCCATTACATCAACCAAGGTTTCATGTTTTTCTGATCATAATTAACTCGCATACAAGTACATAAATATTATTTTCAAACCTTTTGGTTAGGCGTTGCATGTAGATGTAGTTCAAATTTAAATTACGATCATCAAATGGTTTGAAAATCCCTTAAATGTCTTTACAAGGTCAAATGACCCCTAGAATTTTCCAAAATTTTACATTAAAGTTGTCGTAATGCATGTTAGATGTAGGAAAAAAATTGAAGGGCTTAACAAGAATCTATCTCCCATTCGTCATCAAACATGCATTGTTCCCTCTCGGAACCATGAGCCTTCTAGTGAGTTGCTCTGGCTTGTGAGGGGTGTGTGTCCAAACTTTCGTCAAACATGCCAATTTCTTTACCACATCATCTTGGTGGCATGACATTATATCAACCAAGGTTTCATGTGTTTTTCATTTTTTTAGAATTAAAATGACATGTCACTCCATGCATACGTATGCATGTGTCCATGTCGTGACACAAATATGTTTGAAAATTCTTTCTAGTTTACTTCACATGGAATTAACTCACATACAAGTACACAAATATGATTTTTCAAATCATTTTGGTTAGGCGTTGCATGTATTTGTAGTTCGAATTTGAATTAAGGTCATTAAATGGCTAAAAATCACTTAAATGTCTTTAAAGGGTCAAATGACCACTATAATTTTCAAAAATTTCACATTACAGTAGTGGTAGTGCATGTTGGACGTAGAAAAATATTGAAGGCCGTAAGAGGATGCTATCTCCCATTCGTCATCAAACATGAATTGTTCCCTCTCGGAACCACGAGCCTTCTAGTGAGTTGCTCCGATTTGTGTGGGGTGTGTGTCCAAACTTTCGTCAAACATGCCAAATACTTTACCACATCATCTTTGTGGCATGCCATTACATCAACCAAGGTTTCATGTTTTTCTGATCATAATTAACTCGCATACAAGTACATAAATATGATTTTCAAACCTTTTGGTTAAGCGTTGCATGTAGATGTAGTTCAATTTGAATTACGGTCATCAAATGGTTTGAACATCCCTTAAATGTCTTTAAAAGGTCAAATGACCCCTAGAATTTTCCAAAATTTTACATTACAGTTGTCGTAATGCATGTTAGATGTAGGAAAAAATTGAAGGGCGTAAGAAGAATCTATCTCCCGTTCGTCATCAAACATGCATTGTTCCCTCTCGGAACCACGAGCCTTCTAGTGAGTTGCTCCGGTTTGTGAGGGGTGTGTCCAAACTTTCGTCAAACATGCCAATTTCTTTTCCACATCATCTTGGTGGCATGACATTACATCAACCAAGGTTTCATGTGTTTTTAATTTTTTTAGAATTAAAATGACATGTCACTCCATGCATACATATGCATGTGTCCATGTCGTGACACAAATATGTTTGAAAATTCTTTCTAGTTTACTGCACATGGAATTAACTCGCATACAAGTACACAAATATGATTCTTCAAATCATTTTGGTTAGGCGTTTCATATAGATGTAGTTCAAATTTGAATTAAGGTCATTAAATGGCTAAAAATCACTTAAATGTCTTTAAAAGGTCAAATGACCACTATAATTTTCAAAAATTTAACATTACAGTTGTGGTAGAGCATGTTAGACGTAGAAAAGTATTGAAGGCCATAAGAGGAAGCTATCTCCCATTCGTCATCAAACATGAATTGTTCCCTCTCGGAACCACGAGCCTTCTAGTGAGTTGCTCCGATTTGTGAGGGGTGTGTGTCCAAATTTTCGTCAAACAAGCCAATTTTTTTACAACATCATCTTGGTGGCATGACATTAAATCAAGCAAGGTTTCATGTTTTTCTGATCATTTTCTATTTTTTTGGAATTAAAATGCCATGGCACTCCAGGCATGTGCCCATGCCTTGAGACCAATATGGTTGAAAATTCCTTCTAATTTACTGCACATGGAATTTAGTGACACAGAAGTACACAAAAATATGATTTTTCAAATCGTTTTAAGGCGTTGCATGTAGATGTAGTTCAGATTTGAATTACAGTCATTAAATGGTTAGAAAATCACTTAAATGTCTTAAAAAGGTCAAATGACCCCTGAAATTTTCCAAATTTTCACATGATAGTTGTATTAGTGCACGTTAAACATAGAAAAAAAATTGAAGACCATAAGAGGAAGCTATGTCCTGTCTGTCATCAAACATGCATTGTTCCCTCTCGGAACCACGAACCTTTTAGTGAGTTGCTCCGGTTTTTGAGGGGTGTGTGTCCCAACTTTTGTTGAACATGCCAATTTGTTTACCACATCATCTTGGTGGCATGACATTACATCCACCAAGGTTTCATGTTTTGCTGATCATTTTTTTTATTTTTTGGAATTAAAATGCCATGACACTCCATGCATATGTATGCATGTGTCCATGTCATGAGACCAATATGTTTGAATGTTCCTTCCAATTTAATACACATGGAATTAACTCGCACACAAGTAGATAGATATGATTTTTCAAACCGTTTTGGTTAGGCGTTGCATGTAGATGTAGTTCAAATTTGAATTACAGTCATTAAATGGTTAGGAAATCACTTAAATGTCTTTAAGAGGTCGAATGACCCCTAGAATTTTCCAAAATTTCACATTACAATTGTGGTAGTGCACGTTAGACATAGAAAAAATTGAAGGGTGTAAGAGGAAGCTATCTCCCGTTCGTCATCAAACATGCATTCTTCCCCCTCGGAACCAAGAGCCTTCTAGTGAGTTGCTCCGGTTTGTGAGGGTGTGTGTCCAAACTTTCGTCAAACATGCCAATTTATTTACCACATCATCTTGGTGGCATGACATTACATCAACCAAGGTTTCATGTGTTTCTGATTTTTTGGGGAATTAAAATGCCATGTCACTCCATGCATACGTATTCATGTGTCCATGTCGTGAGACAAATTTGTTTGAAAATTCCATCTAATTTACTACACATGGAATTAACTCGCACACAAGTACACAAATATGATTTTAAAACCGTTTTGGTTAGGCGTTGCATGTAGATGCAGTTCAAATTTGAATTAAGGCCATTAAAGGCTAAAAATCACTTAAATGTCTTTAAAAGGTCAAATGACCCCTAGAATTTTCAAAAATTTCACATTACAGTTGTAGTAGTGCACGTTAGACGTAGAAAAATATTGAAGGCCGTACGAGGAAGCTATCTCCCGTTCGTCATCAAACATGCATTGTTCCCTCTCTGAACCACGAGCCTTTTAGTGAGTTGCTCTGGTTTTTGAGGGGTGTGTGTCCAAACTTTCGTCAAACAGGCCAATTTTTTTACCACATCATCTTGGTGGAATGACATTAAATCAAGTAAGGTTTCATGTTTTCTGATCATTTTTTAATTTTTTGGAATTAAAATGCCATGGCACTCCATCCATGTGCCCATGCCTTGAGACCAATATGATTGAAAATTCCTTCTAATTTACTGCACATGGAATTAACTCGCACGCAAGTACACGAAAATATGATTTTTCAAACCGTTTTGGTTAGGTGTTGCATTTTGATGTAGTTGAAATTTGAATTACGGTCATTAAACGGTTAGAAAATCACTTAAATGTCTTTAAAAGGTCAAATGACCCCAGCAGTTTTCCAAATTTTCATATGACAGTTGTATTAGTGCATGTTAAACGTAGAAAAAAATTTGAAGACCATAAGAGGAAGCTATCTCCCGTCCATCAACAAACATGCAATGTTCCCTCTCGGAACCATGAACCTTTTCGTGAGTTGCTCTAGTTTCTGAGGGGTGTGTGTCCAAACTTTCGACAAACATGCCAAATACTTTACCACATCATCTTTGTGCCATGCCATTACATCAACCAAGGTTTCATGTTTTTCGGATCATAATTAACTCGCATACAAGTACATAAATATGATTTTCAAACCTTTTGGTTAGGCGTTGCATGTAGATGTAGTTCAAATTTGAATTACTGTCATCAAATGGTTTGAAAATCCCATAAATGTCTTTAAAAGGTCAAATGACCCCTAGAATTTTCCAAAATTTTACATTACAGTTGTCGTAGTGCATGTTAGATGTAGGAAAAATATGAAGGGCGTAAGAAGAAGCTTTCTCCCGTTCGTCAGCAAACATCCATTGTTCCCTCTCGGAACCACGAGCCTTCTAGTGAGTTGCTCCAGTTTGTGAGGGGTGTGTGTCCAAACTTACGTCAAACATGCCAATTTCTTTACCACATCATCTTGGTGGCATGACATTATATCAACCAAGGTTTCATGTGTTTTTAATTTTTTTAGAATTAAAATGACATGTCACTCCATGCATACGTATGCATGTGTCCATGTCGTGACACAAATATGTTTGAAAATTCTTTCTAGTTTACTTCACATGGAATTAACTCGCATACAAGTACACAAATATGATTTTTCAAATCATTTTGGTTAGGCGTTGCATGTAGATGTAGTTCAAATTTGAATTCAGGTCATTAAATGGCTAAAAATCACTTAAATGTCTTTAAAGGGTCAAATGACCACTATAATTTTCAAAAATTTCACATTACAGTTGTGGTAGTGCATGTTGGACGTAGAAAAATATTGAAGGCCGTAAGAGGAAGCTATCTCCCATTCGTCATCAAACATGAATTGTTCCCTCTCGGAACCACGAGCCTTCTAGTGAGTTGCTCCGATTTGTGAGGGGTGTGTGTCCAAACTTTCGTCAAACATGCCAAATACTTTACCACATCATCTTTGTGGCATGCCATTACATCAACCAAGGTTTCATGTTTTTCTGATCATAATTAACTCGCATGCAAGTACATAAATATGATTTTCAAACCTTTTGGTTAAGCGTTGCATGTAGATGTAGTTCAAATTTGAATTACGGTCATCAAATGGTTTGAAAATACCTTAAATGTCTTTAAAAGGTCAAATGACCCCTAGAATTTTCCAAAATTTTACATTACAGTTGTCGTAATGCATGTTAGATGTAGGAAAAAATTGAAGGGCGTAAGAAGAATCTATCTCCCGTTCGTCATCAAACATGCATTGTTCCCTCTCGGAACCACGAGCCTTCTAGTGAGTTGCTCCGGTTTGTGAGGGGTGTGTCCAAACTTTCGTCAAACATGCCAATTTCTTTACCACATCATCTTGGTGGCATGACATTACATCAACCAAGGTTTCATGTGTTTTTAATTTTTTTAGAATTAAAATGACATGTCACTCCATGCATACGTATGCATGTGTCCATGTCGTGACACAAATATGTTTGAAAATTCTTTCTAGTTTACTGCACATGGAATTAACTCGCATACAAGTACACAAATATGATTCTTCAAATCATTTTGGTTAGGCATTGCATATAGATGTAGTTCAAATATGAATTAAGGTCATTAAATGGCTAAAAATCACTTAAATGTCTTTAAAAGGTCAAATGACCACTATAATTTTCAAAAATTTCACATTACAGTTGTGGTAGAGCATGTTAGACGTAGAAAAGTATTGAAGGCCGTAAGAGGAAGCTATCTCCCATTCGTCATCAAACATGAATTGTTCCCTCTCGGAACCACGAGCCTTCTAGTGAGTTGCTCCGATTTGTGAGGGGTGTGTGTCCAAACTTTCGTCAAACAAGCCAATTTTTTTACAACATCATCTTGGTGGCATGACATTAAAGCAAGCAAGGTTTCATGTTTTTCTGATCATTTTCTATTTTTTGGAATTAAAATGCCATGGCACTCCAGGCATGTGCCCATGCCTTGAGACCAATATGGTTGAAAATTCCTTCTAATTTACTGCACATGGAATTAACTCACACAAAAGTACACAAAAATATGATTTTTCGAATCGTTTTAAGGCGTTGCATGTAGATGTAGTTCAAATTTGAATTACAGTCATTAAATGGTTAGAAAATCACTTAAATGTCTTAAAAAGCTCAAATGACCCCTGAAATTTTCCAAATTTTCTCATGATAGTTGTATTAGTGCACGTTAAACATAGAAAAAAATTGAAGACCATAAGAGGAAGCTATGTCCTGTCTGTCATCAAACATGCATTGTTCCCTCTCGGAACCACGAACCTTTTAGTGAGTTGCTCCGGTTTTTTAGGGGTGTGTGTCCAAACTTTTGTTGAACATGCCAATTTGTTTACCACATCATCTTGGTGGCATGACATTACATCCACCAAGGTTTCATGTTTTGCTGATCATTTTTTTATTTTTTGGAATTAAAATGCCATGACACTCCATGCATATGTATGCATGTGTCCATGTCATGAGACCAATATGTTTGAATATTCCTTCCAATTTAATACACTTGGAATTAACTCGCACACAAGTACATAGATATGATTTTTCAAACCGTTTTGGTTAGGCGTTGCATGTAGATGTAGTTCAAATTTGAATTACAGTCATTAAATGGTTAGGAAATCACTTAAATGTCTTTAAGAGGTCGAATGACCCCTAGAATTTTCCAAAATTTCACATTACAATTGTGGTAGTGCACGTTAGACATAGAAAAAATTGAAGGGTGTAAGAGGAAGCTATCTCCCGTTCGTCATCAAACATGCATTCTTCCCCCTCGGAACCAAGAGCCTTCTAGTGAGTTGCTCCGGTTTGTGAGGGTGTGTGTCCAAACTTTCGTCAAACATGCCAATTTATTTACCACATCATCTTGGTGGCATGACATTACATCAACCAAGGTTTCATGTGTTTCTGATTTTTTGGGGAATTAAAATGCCATGTCACTCCATGCATACGTATTCATGTGTCCATGTCGTGAGACAAATTTGTTTGAAAATTCCATCTAATATACTACACATGGAATTAACTCGCACACAAGTACACAAATATGATTTTCAAACCGTTTTGGTTAGGCGTTGCATGTAGATGCAGTTCAAATTTGAATTAAGGCCATTAAAGGCTAAAAATCACTTAAATGTCTTTAAAAGGTCAAATGACCCCTAGAATTTTCAAAAATTTCACATTACAGTTGTAGTAGTGCACATTAGACGTAGAAAAATATTGAAGGTCGTACGAGGAAGCTATCTCCCGTTCGTCATCAAACATGCATTGTTCCCTCTCTGAACCACGAGCCTTTTAGTGAGTTGCTCTGGTTTGTGAGGGGTATGTGTCCAAACTTTCGTCAAACAGGCCAATTTTTTTACCACATCATCTTGGTGGAATGACATTAAATCAAGTAAGGTTTCATGTTTTTTGATCATTTTTTAATTTTTTGGAATTAAAATGCCATGGCACTTCATCCATGTGCCCATGCCTTGAGACCAATATGATTGAAAATTCCTTCTAATTTACTGCACATGGAATTAACTCGCACGCAAGTACACGAAAATATGATTTTTCAAACCGTTTTGGTTAGGTGTTGCATGTTGATGTAGTTGAAATTTGAATTACGGTCATTAAACGGTTAGAAAATCACTTAAATGTCTTTAAAAGCTCAAATGACCCCAGCAATTTTCCAAATTTTCACATGACAGTTGTATTAGTGCACGTTAAACGTAGAAAAAAATTTGAAGACCATAAGAGGAAGATATCTCCCGTCCATCAACAAACATGCAATGTTCCCTCTCGGAACCATGAACCTTTTAGTGAGTTGCTCTAGTTTCTGAGGGGTGTGTGTCCAAACTTTCGACAAACATGCCAAATACTTTACCACATCATCTTTGTGCCATGCCATTACATCAACCAAGGTTTCATGTTTTTCTGATCATAATTAACTCGCATACAAGTACATAAATATGATGTTCAAACCTTTTGGTTAGGCGTTGCATGTATATGTAGTTCAAATTTGAATTACTATCATCAAATGGTTTGAAAATCCCATAAATGTCTTTAAAAGGTCAAATGACCCCTAGAATTTTCCAAAATTTTACATTACAGTTGTCGTAGTGCATGTTAGATGTAGGAAAAATATGAAGGGCGTAAGAAGAAGCTTTCTCCCGTTCGTCAGCAAACATCCATTGTTCCCTCTCGGAACCACGAGCCTTCTAGTGAGTTGCTCCGGTTTGTGAGGGGTGTGTGTCCAAACTTACGTCAAACATGCCAATTTCTTTACCACATCATCTTGGTGGCATGACATTATATCAACCAAGGTTTCATGTGTTTTTATTTTTTTTAGAATTAAAATGACATGTCACTCCATGCATACGTATGCATGTGTCCATGTCATGACACAAATATGTTTGAAAATTCTTTCTAGTTTACTTCACATGGAATTAACTCGCATACAAGTACACAAATATGATTTTTCAAATCATTTTGGTTAGGCGTTGCATGTAGATGTAGTTCAAATTTGAATTAAGGTCATTAAATGGCTAAAAATCACTTAAATGTCTTTAAAGGGTCAAATGACCCCAGCAATTTTCCAAATTTTCACATGACAGTTGTATTAGTGCATGTTAAACGTAGAAAAAAATTTGAAGACCATAAGAGGAAGCTATCTCCCGTCCATCAACAAACATGCAATGTTCCCTCTCGGAACCATGAACCTTTTAGTGAGTTGCTCTAGTTTCTGAGGGGTGTGTGTCCAAACTTTCGACAAACATGCCAAATACTTTACCACATCATCTTTGTGCCATGCCATTACATCAACCAAGGTTTCATGTTTTTCTGATCATAATTAACTCGCATACAAGTACATAAATATGATGTTCAAACCTTTTGGTTAGGCGTTGCATGTATATGTAGTTCAAATTTGAATTACTATCATCAAATGGTTTGAAAATCCCATAAATGTCTTTAAAAGGTCAAATGACCCCTAGAATTTTCCAAAATTTTACATTACAGTTGTCGTAGTGCATGTTAGATGTAGGAAAAATATGAAGGGCGTAAGAAGAAGCTTTCTCCCGTTCGTCAGCAAACATCCATTGTTCCCTCTCGGAACCACGAGCCTTCTAGTGAGTTGCTCCGGTTTGTGAGGGGTGTGTGTCCAAACTTACGTCAAACATGCCAATTTCTTTACCACATCATCTTGGTGGCATGACATTATATCAACCAAGGTTTCATGTGTTTTTATTTTTTTTAGAATTAAAATGACATGTCACTCCATGCATACGTATGCATGTGTCCATGTCGTGACACAAATATGTTTGAAAATTCTTTCTAGTTTACTGCACATGGAATTAACTCGCATACAAGTACACAAATATGATTCTTCAAATCATTTTGGTTAGGCATTGCATATAGATGTAGTTCAAATATGAATTAAGGTCATTAAATGGCTAAAAATCACTTAAATGTCTTTAAAAGGTCAAATGACCACTATAATTTTCAAAAATTTCACATTACAGTTGTGGTAGAGCATGTTAGACGTAGAAAAGTATTGAAGGCCGTAAGAGGAAGCTATCTCCCATTCGTCATCAAACATGAATTGTTCCCTCTCGGAACCACGAGCCTTCTAGTGAGTTGCTCCGATTTGTGAGGGGTGTGTGTCCAAACTTTCGTCAAACAAGCCAATTTTTTTACAACATCATCTTGGTGGCATGACATTAAAGCAAGCAAGGTTTCATGTTTTTCTGATCATTTTCTATTTTTTGGAATTAAAATGCCATGGCACTCCAGGCATGTGCCCATGCCTTGAGACCAATATGGTTGAAAATTCCTTCTAATTTACTGCACATGGAATTAACTCACACAAAAGTACACAAAAATATGATTTTTCGAATCGTTTTAAGGCGTTGCATGTAGATGTAGTTCAAATTTGAATTACAGTCATTAAATGGTTAGAAAATCACTTAAATGTCTTAAAAAGCTCAAATGACCCCTGAAATTTTCCAAATTTTCTCATGATAGTTGTATTAGTGCACGTTAAACATAGAAAAAAATTGAAGACCATAAGAGGAAGCTATGTCCTGTCTGTCATCAAACATGCATTGTTCCCTCTCGGAACCACGAACCTTTTAGTGAGTTGCTCCGGTTTTTTAGGGGTGTGTGTCCAAACTTTTGTTGAACATGCCAATTTGTTTACCACATCATCTTGGTGGCATGACATTACATCCACCAAGGTTTCATGTTTTGCTGATCATTTTTTTATTTTTTGGAATTAAAATGCCATGACACTCCATGCATATGTATGCATGTGTCCATGTCATGAGACCAATATGTTTGAATATTCCTTCCAATTTAATACACTTGGAATTAACTCGCACACAAGTACATAGATATGATTTTTCAAACCGTTTTGGTTAGGCGTTGCATGTAGATGTAGTTCAAATTTGAATTACAGTCATTAAATGGTTAGGAAATCACTTAAATGTCTTTAAGAGGTCGAATGACCCCTAGAATTTTCCAAAATTTCACATTACAATTGTGGTAGTGCACGTTAGACATAGAAAAAATTGAAGGGTGTAAGAGGAAGCTATCTCCCGTTCGTCATCAAACATGCATTCTTCCCCCTCGGAACCAAGAGCCTTCTAGTGAGTTGCTCCGGTTTGTGAGGGTGTGTGTCCAAACTTTCGTCAAACATGCCAATTTATTTACCACATCATCTTGGTGGCATGACATTACATCAACCAAGGTTTCATGTGTTTCTGATTTTTTGGGGAATTAAAATGCCATGTCACTCCATGCATACGTATTCATGTGTCCATGTCGTGAGACAAATTTGTTTGAAAATTCCATCTAATATACTACACATGGAATTAACTCGCACACAAGTACACAAATATGATTTTCAAACCGTTTTGGTTAGGCGTTGCATGTAGATGCAGTTCAAATTTGAATTAAGGCCATT
Source organism: Triticum monococcum (assembly GCA_034509565.1). NCBI lineage: Eukaryota > Viridiplantae > Streptophyta > Magnoliopsida > Poales > Poaceae > Triticum > Triticum monococcum. The sequence goes on along the minus strand of CM067843.1, from coordinate 149,469,430 downwards.
AAAGGCTAAAAATCACTTAAATGTCTTTAAAAGGTCAAATGACCCCTAGAATTTTCAAAAATTTCACATTACAGTTGTAGTAGTGCACATTAGACGTAGAAAAATATTGAAGGTCGTACGAGGAAGCTATCTCCCGTTCGTCATCAAACATGCATTGTTCCCTCTCTGAACCACGAGCCTTTTAGTGAGTTGCTCTGGTTTGTGAGGGGTATGTGTCCAAACTTTCGTCAAACAGGCCAATTTTTTTACCACATCATCTTGGTGGAATGACATTAAATCAAGTAAGGTTTCATGTTTTTTGATCATTTTTTAATTTTTTGGAATTAAAATGCCATGGCACTTCATCCATGTGCCCATGCCTTGAGACCAATATGATTGAAAATTCCTTCTAATTTACTGCACATGGAATTAACTCGCACGCAAGTACACGAAAATATGATTTTTCAAACCGTTTTGGTTAGGTGTTGCATGTTGATGTAGTTGAAATTTGAATTACGGTCATTAAACGGTTAGAAAATCACTTAAATGTCTTTAAAAGCTCAAATGACCCCAGCAATTTTCCAAATTTTCACATGACAGTTGTATTAGTGCACGTTAAACGTAGAAAAAAATTTGAAGACCATAAGAGGAAGATATCTCCCGTCCATCAACAAACATGCAATGTTCCCTCTCGGAACCATGAACCTTTTAGTGAGTTGCTCTAGTTTCTGAGGGGTGTGTGTCCAAACTTTCGACAAACATGCCAAATACTTTACCACATCATCTTTGTGCCATGCCATTACATCAACCAAGGTTTCATGTTTTTCTGATCATAATTAACTCGCATACAAGTACATAAATATGATGTTCAAACCTTTTGGTTAGGCGTTGCATGTATATGTAGTTCAAATTTGAATTACTATCATCAAATGGTTTGAAAATCCCATAAATGTCTTTAAAAGGTCAAATGACCCCTAGAATTTTCCAAAATTTTACATTACAGTTGTCGTAGTGCATGTTAGATGTAGGAAAAATATGAAGGGCGTAAGAAGAAGCTTTCTCCCGTTCGTCAGCAAACATCCATTGTTCCCTCTCGGAACCACGAGCCTTCTAGTGAGTTGCTCCGGTTTGTGAGGGGTGTGTGTCCAAACTTACGTCAAACATGCCAATTTCTTTACCACATCATCTTGGTGGCATGACATTATATCAACCAAGGTTTCATGTGTTTTTATTTTTTTTAGAATTAAAATGACATGTCACTCCATGCATACGTATGCATGTGTCCATGTCATGACACAAATATGTTTGAAAATTCTTTCTAGTTTACTTCACATGGAATTAACTCGCATACAAGTACACAAATATGATTTTTCAAATCATTTTGGTTAGGCGTTGCATGTAGATGTAGTTCAAATTTGAATTAAGGTCATTAAATGGCTAAAAATCACTTAAATGTCTTTAAAGGGTCAAATGACCCCAGCAATTTTCCAAATTTTCACATGACAGTTGTATTAGTGCATGTTAAACGTAGAAAAAAATTTGAAGACCATAAGAGGAAGCTATCTCCCGTCCATCAACAAACATGCAATGTTCCCTCTCGGAACCATGAACCTTTTAGTGAGTTGCTCTAGTTTCTGAGGGGTGTGTGTCCAAACTTTCGACAAACATGCCAAATACTTTACCACATCATCTTTGTGCCATGCCATTACATCAACCAAGGTTTCATGTTTTTCTGATCATAATTAACTCGCATACAAGTACATAAATATGATGTTCAAACCTTTTGGTTAGGCGTTGCATGTATATGTAGTTCAAATTTGAATTACTATCATCAAATGGTTTGAAAATCCCATAAATGTCTTTAAAAGGTCAAATGACCCCTAGAATTTTCCAAAATTTTACATTACAGTTGTCGTAGTGCATGTTAGATGTAGGAAAAATATGAAGGGCGTAAGAAGAAGCTTTCTCCCGTTCGTCAGCAAACATCCATTGTTCCCTCTCGGAACCACGAGCCTTCTAGTGAGTTGCTCCGGTTTGTGAGGGGTGTGTGTCCAAACTTACGTCAAACATGCCAATTTCTTTACCACATCATCTTGGTGGCATGACATTATATCAACCAAGGTTTCATGTGTTTTTATTTTTTTTAGAATTAAAATGACATGTCACTCCATGCATACGTATGCATGTGTCCATGTCATGACACAAATATGTTTGAAAATTCTTTCTAGTTTACTTCACATGGAATTAACTCGCATACAAGTACACAAATATGATTTTTCAAATCATTTTGGTTAGGCGTTGCATGTAGATGTAGTTCAAATTTGAATTAAGGTCATTAAATGGCTAAAAATCACTTAAATGTCTTTAAAGGGTCAAATGACCACTATAATTTTCAAAAATTTCACATTACAGTTGTGGTAGTGCATGTTGGACGTAGAAAAATATTGAAGGCCGTAAGAGGATGCTATCTCCCATTCGTCATCAAACATGAATTGTTCCCTCTCGGAACCACGAGCCTTCTAGTGAGTTGCTCCGATTTGTGAGGGGTGTGTGTCCAAACTTTCGTCAAACATGCCAAATACTTTACCACATCATCTTTGTGGCATGCCATTACATCAACCGAGGTTTCATGTTTTTCTGATCATAATTAACTCGCATACAAGTACATAAATATGATTTTCAAACCTTTTGGTTAAGCGTTGCATGTAGATGTAGTTCAAATTTGAATTACGGTCATCAAATGGTTTGAAAATCCCTTAAATGTCTTTAAAAGGTCAAATGACCCCTAGAATTTTCCAAAATTTTACATTACAGTTGTCGTAATGCATGTTAGATGTAGGAAAAAATTGAAGGGCGTAAGAAGAATCTATCTCCCGTTCGTCATCAAACATGCATTGTTCCCTCTCGGAACCACGAGCCTTCTAGTGAGTTGCTCCGGTTTGTGAGGGGTGTGTCCAAACTTTCGTCAAACATGCCAATTTCTTTACCACATCATCTTGGTGGCATGACATTACATCAACCAAGGTTTCATGTGTTTTTAATTTTTTTATAATTAAAATGACATGTCACTCCATGCATACGTATGCATGTGTCCATGTCGTGACACAAATATGTTTGAAAATTCTTTCTAGTTTACTGCACATGGAATTAACTCGCATACAAGTACACAAATATGATTCTTCAAATCATTTTGGTTAGGCATTGCATATAGATGTAGTTCAAATATGAATTAAGGTCATTAAATGGCTAAAAATCACTTAAATGTCTTTAAAAGGTCAAATGACCACTATAATTTTCAAAAATTTCACATTACAGTTGTGGTAGAGCATGTTAGACGTAGAAAAGTATTGAAGGCCGTAAGAGGAAGCTATCTCCCATTCGTCATCAAACATGAATTGTTCCCTCTCGGAACCACGAGCCTTCTAGTGAGTTGCTCCGATTTGTGAGGGGTGTGTGTCCAAACTTTCGTCAAACAAGCCAATTTTTTTACAACATCATCTTGGTGGCATGACATTAAATCAAGCAAGGTTTCATGTTTTTCTGATCATTTTCTATTTTTTGGAATTAAAATGCCATGGCACTCCAGGCATGTGCCCATGCCTTGAGACCAATATGGTTGAAAATTCCTTCTAATTTACTGCACATGGAATTAACTCACACAGAAGTACACAAAAATATGATTTTTCAAATCGTTTTAAGGCGTTGCATGTAGATGTAGTTCAGATTTGAATTACAGTCATTAAATGGTTAGAAAATCACTTAAATGTCTTAAAAAGGTCAAATGACCCCTGAAATTTTCCAAATTTTCACATGATAGTTGTATTAGTGCACGTTAAACATAGAAAAAAAATTGAAGACCATAAGAGGAAGCTATGTCCTGTCTGTCATCAAACATGCATTGTTCCCTCTCGGAACCACGAACCTTTTAGTGAGTTGCTCCGGTTTTTGAGGGGTGTGTGTCCCAACTTTTGTTGAACATGCCAATTTGTTTACCACATCATCTTGGTGGCATGACATTACATCCACCAAGGTTTCATGTTTTGCTGATCATTTTTTTTATTTTTTGGAATTAAAATGCCATGACACTCCATGCATATGTATGCATGTGTCCATGTCATGAGACCAATATGTTTGAATATTCCTTCCAATTTAATACACATGGAATTAACTCGCACACAAGTACATAGATATGATTTTTCAAACCGTTTTGGTTAGGCGTTGCATGTAGATGTATTTCAAATTTGAATTACAGTCATTAAATGGTTAGGAAATCACTTAAATGTCTTTAAGAGGTCGAATGACCCCTAGAATTTTCCAAAATTTCACATTACAATTGTGGTAGTGCACGTTAGACATAGAAAAAATTGAAAGGTGTAAGAGGAAGCTATCTCCCGTTCGTCATCAAACATGCATTCTTCCCCCTCGGAACCAAGAGCCTTCTAGTGAGTTGCTCCGGTTTGTGAGGGTGTGTGTCCAAACTTTCGTCAAACATGCCAATTTATTTACCACATCATCTTGGTGGCATGACATTACATCAACCAAGGTTTCATGTGTTTCTGATTTTTTGGGGAATTAAAATGCCATGTCACTCCATGCATACGTATTCATGTCTCCATGTCGTGAGACAAATTTGTTTGAAAATTCCATCTAATTTACTACACATGGAATTAACTCGCACACAAGTACACAAATATGATTTTCAAACCTTTTTGGTTAGGCGTTGCATGTAGATGTAGTTCAAATTTGAATTAAGGCCATTAAAGGCTAAAAATCACTTAAATGTCTTTAAAAGGTCAAATGACCCCTAGAATTTTCAAAAATTTCACATTACAGTTGTAGTAGTGCACGCTAGACGTAGAAAAATATCGAAGGCCGTACGAGGAAGCTATCTCCCGTTCGTCATCAAACATGCATTGTTCCCTCTCTGAACCACGAGCCTTTTAGTGAGTTGCTCTGGTTTGTGAGGGGTGTGTGTCCAAACTTTCGTCAAACAGGCCAATTTTTTACCACATCATCTTGGTGGAATGACATTAAATCAAGTAAGGTTTCATGTTTTTTGATCATTTTTTAATTTTTTGGAATTAAAATGCCATGGCACTCCATCCATGTGCCCATGCCTTGAGACCAATATGATTGAAAATTCCTTCTAATTTACTGCACATGGAATTAACTCACACGCAAGTACACGAAAATATGATTTTTCAAACCGTTTTGGTTAGGTGTTGCATGTTGATGTAGTTGAAATTTGAATTACGGTCATTAAATGGTTAGAAAATCACTTAAATGTCTTTAAAAGGTGAAATGACCCCAGCAATTTTCCAAATTTTCACATGACAGTTGTATTAGTGCACGTTAAACGTAGAAAAAATTTGAAGACCATAAGAGGAAGCTATCTCCCGTCCATCAACAAACATGCAATGTTCCCTCTCGGAACCATGAACCTTTTAGTGAGTTGCTCTAGTTTCTGAGGGGTGTGTGTCCAAACTTTCGACAAACATGCCAAATACTTTACCACATCATCTTTGTGCCATGCCATTACATCAACCAAGGTTTCATGTTTTTCTGATCATAATTAACTCGCATACAAGTACATAAATATGATTTTCAAACCTTTTGGTTAGGCATTGCATGTAGATGTAGTTCAAATTTGAATTACTATCATCAAATGGTTTGAAAATCCCATAAATGTCTTTAAAAGGTCAAATGACCCCTAGAATTTTCCAAAATTTTACATTACAGTTGTCGTAGTGCATGTTAGATGTAGGAAAAATATGAAGGGCATAAGAAGAAGCTTTCTCCCGTTCGTCAGCAAACATCCATTGTTCCCTCTCGGAACCACGAGCCTTCTAGTGAGTTGCTCCGGTTTGTGAGGGGTGTCTGTCCAAACTTATGTCAAACATGCCAATTTCTTTACCACATCATCTTGGTGGCATGACATTATATCAACCAAGGTTTCATGTGTTTTTAATTTTTTTAGAATTAAAATGACATGTCACTCCATGCATACGTATGCATGTGTCCATGTCGTGACACAAATATGTTTGAAAATTCTTTCTAGTTTACTTCACAAGGAATTAACTCGCATACAAGTACACAAATATGATTTTTCAAATCATTTTGGTTAGGCGTTGCATGTAGATGTAGTTCAAATTTGAATTAAGGTCATTAAATGGCTAAAAATCACTTAAATGTCTTTAAAGGGTCAAATGACCACTATAATTTTCAAAAATTTCACATTACAGTTGTGGTAGTGCATGTTGGACGTAGAAAAATATTGAAGGCCGTAAGAGGATGCTATCTCCCATTCGTCATCAAACATGAATTGTTCCCTCTCGGAACCACGAGCCTTCTAGTGAGTTGCTCCGATTTGTGAGGGGTGTGTGTCCAAACTTTCGTCAAACATGCCAAATACTTTACCACATCATCTTTGTGGCATGCCATTACATCAACCAAGGTTTCATGTTTTTCTGATCATAATTAACTCCCATACAAGTACATAAATATGATTTTCAAACCTTTTGGTTAAGCGTTGCATGTAGATGTAGTTCAAATTTGAATTACGGTCATCAAATGGTTTGAAAATCCCTTAAATGTCTTTAAAAGGTCAAATGACCCATAGAATTTTCCAAAATTTTACATTACAGTTGTCGTAATGCATGTTAGATGTAGGAAAAAATTGAAGGGCGTAAGAAGAATCTATCTCCCGTTCGTCATCAAACATGCATTGTTCCCTCTCGGAACCACGAGCCTTCTAGTGAGTTGCTCCGGTTTGTGAGGGGTGTGTCCAAACTTTCGTCAAACATGCCAATTTCTTACCACATCATCTTGGTGGCATGACATTACATCAACCAAGGTTTCATGTGTTTTTAATTTTTTTAGAATTAAAATGACATGTCACTCCATGCATACGTATGCATGTGTCCATGTCGTGACACAAATATGTTTGAAAATTCTTTCTAGTTTACTGCACATGGAATTAACTCGCATACAAGTACACAAATATGATTTTTCAAATCATTTTGGTTAGGCGTTGCATATAGATGTAGTTCAAATTTGAATTAAGGTCATTAAATGGCTAAAAATCACTTAAATGTCTTTAAAAGGTCAAATGACCACTATAATTTTCAAAAATTTCACATTACAGTTGTGGTAGAGCACGTTAGACGTAGAAAAGTATTGAAGGCCGTAAGAGGAAGCTATCTCCCGTTCGTCATCAAACATGAATTGTTCCCTCTCGGAACCACGAGCCTTCTAGTGAGTTGCTCCGATTTGTGAGGGGTGTGTGTCCAAACTTTCGTCAAACAAGCCAATATTTTTACAACATCATCTTGGTGGCATGATATTAAATCAAGCAAGGTTTCATGTTTTTCTGATCATTTTCTATTTTTTTGGAATTAAAATGCCATGGCACTCCAGGCATGTGCCCATGCCTTGAGACCAATATGGTTGAAAATTCCTTCTAATTTATTGCACATGGAATTAACTCACACAGAAGTACACAAAAATATGATTTTTCAAATCGTTTTAAGGCGTTGCATGTAGATGTAGTTCAGATTTGAATTACAGTCATTAAATGGTTAGAAAATCACTTAAATGTCTTAAAAAGGTCAAATGACCCTTGAAATTTTCCAAATTTTCACATGATAGTTGTATTAGTGCACATTAAACATAGAAAAAAAATTGAAGACCATAAGAGGAAGCTATGTCCTGTCTGTCATCGAACATGCATTGTTCCCTCTCGAAACCACGAACCTTTTACTGAGTTGCTCCGGTTTTTGAGGGGTGTGTGTCCAAACTTTTGTTGAACATGCCAATTTGTTTACCACATCATCTTGGTGGCATGACATTACATCCACCAAGGTTTCATGTTTTGCTGATCATTTTTTTATTTTTTGGAATTAAAATGCCATGACACTCCATGCATATGTATGCATGTGTCCATGTCATGAGACCAATATGTTTGAATATTCCTTCCAATTTAATACACATGGAATTAACTCGCACACAAGTACATAGATATGATTTTTCAAACCGTTTTGGTTAGGCGTTGCATGTAGATGTAGTTCAAATTTGAATTACAGTCATTAAATGGTTAGGAAATCACTTAAATGTCTTTAAGAGGTCGAATGACCCCTAGAATTTTCCAAAATTTCACATTACAATTGTGGTAGTGCACGTTAGACATAGAAAAAATTGAAGGGTGTAAGAGGAAGCTATCTCCCGTTCGTCATCAAACATGCATTCTTCCCCCTCGGAACCAAGAGCCTTCTAGTGAGTTGCTCCGGTTTGTGAGGGTGTGTGTCCAAACTTTCGTCAAACATGCCAATTTATTTACCACATCATCTTGGTGGCATGACATTACATCAACCAAGGTTTCATGTGTTTCTGATTTTTTGGGGAATTAAAATGCCATGTCACTCCATGCATACGTATTCATGTGTCCATGTCGTGAGACAAATTTGTTTGAAAATTCCATCTAATATACTACACATGGAATTAACTCGCACACAAGTACACAAATATGATTTTAAAACCGTTTTGGTTAGGCGTTGCATGTAGATGCAGTTCAAATTTGAATTAAGGCCATTAAAGGCTAAAAATCACTTAAATGTCTTTAAAAGGTCAAATGACCCCTAGAATTTTCAAAAATTTCACATTACAGTTGTAGTAGTGCACATTAGACGTAGAAAAATATTGAAGGTCGTACGAGGTAGCTATCTCCCGTTCGTCATCAAACATGCATTGTTCCCTCTCTGAACCACGAGCCTTTTAGTGAGTTGCTCTGGTTTGTGAGGGGTATGTGTCCAAACTTTCGTCAAACAGGCCAATTTTTTTACCACATCATCTTGGTGGAATGACATTAAATCAAGTAAGGTTTCATGTTTTTTGATCATTTATTAATTTTTTGGAATTAAAATGCCATGGCACTTCATCCATGTGCCCATGCCTTGAGACCAATATGATTGAAAATTCCTTCTAATTTACTGCACATGGAATTAACTCGCACGCAAGTACACGAAAATATGATTTTTCAAACCATTTTGGTTAGGTGTTGCATGTTGATGTAGTTGAAATTTGAATTACGGTCATTAAACGGTTAGAAAATCACTTAAATGTCTTTAAAAGGTCAAATGACCCCAGCAATTTTCCAAATTTTCACATGACAGTTGTATTAGTGCACGTTAAACGTAGAAAAAAATTTGAAGACCATAAGAGGAAGCTATCTCCCGTCCATTAACAAACATGCAATGTTCCCTCTCGGAACCATGAACCTTTTAGTGAGTTGCTCTAGTTTCTGAGGGGTGTGTGTCCAAACTTTCGACAAACATGCCAAATACTTTACCACATCATCTCTGTGCCATGCCATTACATCAACCAAGGTTTCATGTTTTTCTGATCATAATTAACTCGCATACAAGTACATAAATATGATGTTCAAACCTTTTGGTTAGGCGTTGCATGTAGATGTAGTTCAAATTTGAATTACTATCATCAAATGGTTTGAAAATCCCATAAATGTCTTTAAAAGGTCAAATGACCCCTAGAATTTTCCAAAATTTTACATTACAGTTGTCGTAGTGCATGTTAGATGTAGGAAAAATATGAAGGGCGTAAGAAGAAGCTTTCTCCCGTTCGTCAGCAAACATCCATTGTTCCCTCTCGGAACCACGAGCCTTCTAGTGAGTTGCTCCGGTTTGTGAGGGGTGTGTGTCCAAACTTACGTCAAACATGCCAATTTCTTTACCACATCATCTTGGTGGCATGACATTATATCAACCAAGGTTTCATGTGTTTTTAATTTTTTTAGAATTAAAATGACATGTCACTCCATGCATACGTATGCATGTGTCCATGTCGTGACACAAATATGTTTGAAAATTCTTTCTAGTTTACTTCACATGGAATTAACTCGCATACAAGTACACAAATATGATTTTTCAAATCATTTTGGTTAGGCGTTGCATGTAGATGTAGTTCAAATTTGAATTAAGGTCATTAAATGGCTAAAAATCACTTAAATGTCTTTAAAGGGTCAAATGACCACTATAATTTTCAAAAATTTCACATTACAGTTGTGGTAGTGCATGTTGGACGTAGAAAAATATTGAAGGCCGTAAGAGGATGCTATCTCCCATTCGTCATCAAACATGAATTGTTCCCTCTCGGAACCACGAGCCTTCTAGTGAGTTGCTCCGATTTGTGAGGGGTGTGTGTCCAAACTTTCGTCAAACATGCCAAATACTTTACCACATCATCTTTGTGGCATGCCATTACATCAACCGAGGTTTCATGTTTTTCTGATCATAATTAACTCGCATACAAGTACATAAATATGATTTTCAAACCTTTTGGTTAAGCGTTGCATGTAGATGTAGTTCAAATTTGAATTACGGTCATCAAATGGTTTGAAAATCCCTTAAATGTCTTTAAAAGGTCAAATGACCCCTAGAATTTTCCAAAATTTTACATTACAGTTGTCGTAATGCATGTTAGATGTAGGAAAAAATTGAAGGGCGTAAGAAGAATCTATCTCCCGTTCGTCATCAAACATGCATTGTTCCCTCTCGGAACCACGAGCCTTCTAGTGAGTTGCTCCAGTTTGTGAGGGGTGTGTCCAAACTTTCGTCAAACATGCCAATTTCTTTACCACATCATCTTGGTGGCATGACATTACATCAACCAAGGTTTCATGTGTTTTTAATTTTTTTAGAATTAAAATGACATGTCACTCCATGCATACGTATGCATGTGTCCATGTCGTGACACAAATATGTTTGAAAATTCTTTCTAGTTTACTGCACATGGAATTAACTCGCATACAAGTACACAAATATGATTCTTCAAATCATTTTGGTTAGGCATTGCATATAGATGTAGTTCAAATATGAATTAAGGTCATTAAATGGCTAAAAATCACTTAAATGTCTTTAAAAGGTCAAATGACCACTATAATTTTCAAAAATTTCACATTACAGTTGTGGTAGAGCATGTTAGACGTAGAAAAGTATTGAAGGCCGTAAGAGGAAGCTATCTCCCATTCGTCATCAAACATGAATTGTTCCCTCTCGGAACCACGAGCCTTCTAGTGAGTTGCTCCGATTTGTGAGGGGTGTGTGTCCAAACTTTCGTCAAACAAGCCAATTTTTTTACAACATCATCTTGGTGGCATGACATTAAATCAAGCAAGGTTTCATGTTTTTCTGATCATTTTCTATTTTTTGGAATTAAAATGCCATGGCACTCCAGGCATGTGCCCATGCCTTGAGACCAATATGGTTGAAAATTCCTTCTAATTTACTGCACATGGAATTAACTCACACAGAAGTACACAAAAATATGATTTTTCAAATCGTTTTAAGGCGTTGCATGTAGATGTAGTTCAGATTTGAATTACAGTCATTAAATGGTTAGAAAATCACTTAAATGTCTTAAAAAGGTCAAATGACCCCTGAAATTTTCCAAATTTTCACATGATAGTTGTATTAGTGCACGTTAAACATAGAAAAAAATTGAAGACCATAAGAGGAAGCTATGTCCTGTCTTTCATCAAACATGCATTGTTCCCTCTCGGAACCACGAACCTTTTAGTGAGTTGCTCCGGTTTTTGAGGGGTGTGTGTCCAAACTTTTGTTGAACATGCCAATTTGTTTACCACATCATCTTGGTGGCATGACATTACATCCACCAAGGTTTCATGTTTTGCTGATCATTTTTTTTATTTTTTGGAATTAAAATGCCATGACACTCCATGCATATGTATGCATGTGTCCATGTCATGAGACCAATATGTTTGAATATTCCTTCCAATTTAATACACATGGAATTAACTCGCACACAAGTACATAGATATGATTTTTCAAACCGTTTTTGTTAGGCGTTGCATGTAGATGTAGATCAAATTTGAATTACAGTCATTAAATGGTTAGGAAATCACTTAAATGTCTTTAAGAGGTCGAATGACCCCTAGAATTTTCCAAAATTTCACATTACAATTGTGGTAGTGCACGTTAGACATAGAAAAAATTGAAGGGTGTAAGAGGAAGCTATCTCCCGTTCGTCATCAAACATGCATTCTTCCCCCTCGGAACCAAGAGCCTTCTAGTGAGTTGCTCCGGTTTGTGAGGGTGTGTGTCCAAACTTTCGTCAAACATGCCAATTTATTTACCACATCATCTTGGTGGCATGACATTACATCAACCAAGGTTTCATGTGTTTCTGATTTTTTGGGGAATTAAAATGCCATGTCACTCCATGCATACGTATTCATGTGTCCATGTCGTGAGACAAATTTGTTTGAAAATTCCATCTAATTTACTACACATGGAATTAACTCGCACACAAGTACACAAATATGATCTTCAAACCGTTTTGGTTAGACGTTGCATGTAGATGTAGTTCAAATTTCAATTAAGGCCATTAAAGGCTAAAAATCACTTAAATGTCTTTAAAAGGTCAAATGACCCCTAGAATTTTCAAAAATTTCACATTACAGCTGTAGTAGTGCACGTTAGACGTAGAAAAATATTGAAGGCCGTACGAGGAAGCTATCTCCCGTTCGTCATCAAACATGCATTGTTCCCTCTCTGAACCACGAGCCTTTTAGTGAGTTGCTCTGGTTTGTGAGGGGTGTGTGTCCAAACTTTCATCAAACAGGCCAATTTTTTTACCACATCATCTTGGTGGAATAACATTAAATCAAGTAAGGTTTCATGTTTTCTGATCATTTTTTAATTTTTTGGAATTAAAATGCCATGGCACTCCATGCATGTGCCCATGCCTTGAGACCAATATGATTGAAAATTCCTTCTAATTTACTGCACAAGGAATTAACTCGCACGCAAGTACACGAAAATATGATTTTTCAAACCGTTTTGGTTAGGTGTTGCATGTTGATGTAGTTGAAATTTGAATTACGGTCATTAAACGGTTATAAAATCAATTAAATGTCTTTAAAAGGTCAAATGACCCCAGCAATTTTCCAAATTTTCACATGACAGTTGTATTAGTGCACGTTAAACGTAGAAAAAAATTTGAAGACCATAAGAATTAACTCGCACACAAGTACACAGATATGATTTTTCGAACCGTTTTGGTTAGGCGTTTCACTTAAATGTATTTAAAAGGTCGAATGAGCCCAAGAATTTTCCAAAATTTCACATTACACTTGTGGTAGTGCACGTTAGACGTAGATAGAAAATTGAATGGTGTGAGAGGAATCTATCTCCCGTTCATCATCAAACATGCATTATTCCCTCTCGGAACCACGAGCCTTCTAGTGAGTTGCTACGGTTTGTGAGGGGTGTGTGTTCAAACTTTCGTCAAACATGCAATTTATTTACCACATCATCTTGGTGGCATGACATTACATCAACCAAGGTTTCATGTGTTTCTGATTTTTTTTAATTAAAATGCCATGTCACTCCATGCATACACATGCATGTGTCCATGTCGTGAGACAAATATATTCTTGAAATTTTTTTCTAGTTTACTGCACATGGAATTAATTCGCACACAAGTACACAAATATAATTTTAAAACCGTTTTGGTTAGGCGTTGCTTGTAGATGTAGTTCAAATTTGAATTAAGGTCATTAAATGGCTAAAAATTCACTTAAATGTCTTCAAAAGGTCAAATAACCCCTAGAATTTTCAAAAACTTCACATTACACTTGTAGTAGAGCACGTTAGACGTAGAAATATATTAAAGGCCGTAAGTGGAAGCTATCTCCCATTCGTCATCAAACATGCATTGTTCTCTTTTGGAACCACGAGCATTCTAGTGAGTTGCTCATGTTTGTGAGGGGTGTGTGTCCAAACTTTCATCAAACATGCCAATTTTTTACCACATCATCTTGGTGGCATCACATTAAATCAAGCAAGGTTTCATGTTTTTCTGATCATTTTTTAATTTTTTGGAGTTAAAATGCCATGGCACTCCATGCATGTGCCCATGCCTTGAGACCAATATGTTTGAAAATTCCTTCTAATTTACTGCACATGGAATTAACTTGCACACAAGTACATAAAAATATGATTTTTCAAACCGTTTTGGTTAGGAGTTGCATGTAGATATAGTTCAGATTTGAATTACGGTTATTAAATGGTTAGAAAATCACTTAAATGTCTTTAAAAGTTCAAATGTCCCCTGAAATTTTACAAAATTTCAAATGACAATTGTATTAGTCCATGTTGAATGTAGAAAAAAAATTTGAAGACCATAATAGCAAGCTATCTCCTGTCCGTCATCAAACATGCTTTGTTCCCTCTCGGAACCACGAACCTTTTAGTGAGTTGCTTCAGTTTGTGAGGGGTGTGTGTCCAAACTTTTATCGAACATGCCAATTTCTCTACCACATAATCTTTCTGGCATGCCATTACATCAACCAAGGTTTCATGTTTTGCTGATCATTTTTTATTTTTTCGGAATTAAAATGCCATGTCACTCCATGCATATGTATGCATGTGTCCATGTCATGAGACCAATGTGTTTGAAAATTCCTTCTAATTTACTACACATGGAACTAACTCACACACAAGTACACATATATGATTTTTCAAACCATTTTGGTTAGGCGTTGCATGTAGATGTAGTTAAAATTTGAATTACGGTCATTAAATGGTTACAAAATCACTTAAATGTCTTTAAAAGGTCAAATGACCCCTAGAATTTTCCAAAATTTCACATTACAGTGGTGGTAGTGCACGTTAGACGTAGAAACAAATTGAAGGGTGTAAAAGGAAGCTATCTCCTGTTCATCATCAAACATGCATTATTCCCTCTCGGAACCACGAGCCTGCTAGTGAGTTGCTCCCGTTTGTGAGGGGTGTGTGTCCAAACTTTCTTCAAACATGCCAATTTCTTTACCACATCATCTTGGTGGCCTGACATTACATCAACCAAGGTTTCATGTGTTTCTAATTTTTTGGGAATTAAAATGCCACGTCACTCCATGCGTACGTATGAATGTGTCCATGTCGTGAGACAAATATATTTGAAAATTCTTTCTAGTTTACTGCACATGGAATTAACTCGCACACAAGTACACAAATATGATTTTTCAAACCATTTTGGTTAGGCGTTGCATGTAGATGTAGTTCAAATTTGAGTTAAGGTCATTAAATGGCTAAAAAGTCACTTAAATGTCTTTAAAAGTTCAAATGACCCCTAGAATTTTCAAAAATTTCACATTACAGTTGTAGTAGTGCACGTTAGACGTAGAAAAAATTGAAGGCCGTAAGAGGAAGCTATCTCTCGTTTGTCATCACACATGCATTGTTCCCTCTCGGAACAACGAGCCTTCTAGTGAGTTGCTCCGGTTTGTGAGTGGTGTGTGTCCAAACTTTTGTCAAACAAGCCAATTTTTTTACCACATCATCTTGGTGGCATGACATTAAATCAAGCAAGGTTTCATGTTTTTCTGATCATTTTTTAATTTTTTGGAATTAAAATGCCATGGCACTCCATGCATGTGCCCATGCCTTGAGACCAATATGTTTGAAAATTCCTTCAAATTTACTGCACATGTAATTAACTCGCACACAAGTACACAAAATATGATTTTTCAAATAGTTTTGGTTAGGTGTTGCATGTAGATGTAGTTCAGATTTTAATTACAGTCATTAAATGGTTAGAAAATCACTTAGATGTCTTTAAAAGGTCAAACAACCCCTAAAATTTTCCAAATTTTCACATGACAGCTGTATTACTGGACGTTAAACATAGAAAAAAATTGAAGACCATAAGACGAAACTATCTCCTATCTGTCATCAAACATGCATTGTTCCCTCTTGGAACCACGAACCTTTTAGTGAGTTGCTCCAGTTTGTGCGGGATGTGTGTCCAAACTTTTTTCGAACATGCCAATTTCTATACCACATCATCTTGGTGTTATGACATTACATGAACCAAGGTTTCATGTTTTGCTGATCATTTTTTTATTTTTTGGAATTAAAATGCCATGTCACTCCATGCATACGTATGCATGTGTCCATGTCATGAGACCAATATGTTTGAATATTCCTTCTAATTTACTACACATGGAATTAATTCGCACACAAGTACACAGATATGATTTTTCAAACCGTTTTCGTTAGGCGTTGCATGTAGATGTAGTTCAAATTTGAATTAAGGTCATTAAATGGTTAGAAAATCACTTAAATGTCTTTTAAAGGTCGAATGACCCCTAGAATTTTCCAAAATTTCACATTTTAATTGTGGTAGTGCACGTTAGACGTAGAAAAAATTGAAGGGTCTAAGAGGAAGCTATCTCCCGTTCGTCATCAAACATGCATTCTTCCATCTCGGAACCACGAGCCTTCTAGTGAGTTTCTCCGGTTTGTGAGGGTGTGTGTACAAACTTTCGTCAAACATGCCAATTTCTTTACCACATCATCTTGGTGGCATGACATTACTCAACCAAGGTTTCATGTGTTTATGATTTTTTTGAGAATTAAAATGCCATGTCACTCCATGCATACGTATTCATGTGTCCATGTCATGAGACAAATTTGTTTGAAAATTCCTTCGAGTTTACTGCACATGGAATTAACTCGCACACAAGTACACAAATATGATTTTTCAAATGGTTTTGGTTAGGCGTTGCATGTAGATGTAGTTCAAATTTGAATTAAGGTCATTATATGGCTAAAAATCACTAAAATGTCTTTAAAAGGTCAAATGACCCCTAGAATTTTCAAAAATTTCACATTACAGTTGTAGTAGTGCATGTTACACGTAGAAAGATATTGAAGGCCGTACGAGGAAGCTATCTCCCGTTCGTCATCAAACATGCATTGTTCCCTCTCGGAACCACGAGCCTTTTAGTGAGTTGCTCTGGTTTGTGAGGGGAGTGTGTCCAAACTTTTGTCAAACGGGCTAATTTCTTTACCACATCATCTTGCTGGGATGACATTAAATCAAGCAAGGTTTCATGTTTTTTGATCATTTTTTAATTTTTTGGAATTAAAATGCCATGGCACTCCATGCATGTGCCCATGCCTTGAGACCAATATGGTTGAAACTTCCTTCTAATTTACTGCACGTGGAATTAACTCGCACACAAGTACACAAAAATATGATTTTTCAAACAGTTTTGGTTAGGCGTTGCATGTAGATGTAGTTCAGATTTGAATTACGGTCATTAAATGGTTAGAAAATCACTTAAATGTCTTTAAAAGGTCAAATGACCGCAGAAATTTTACAAATTTTCACATGACAGTTGTATTAGTGCATGTTGAACATAGAAAAAATGTGAAGGCCATAAGAGGAAGCTATCTCCTGTCCGTCATCAAACATGCTTTGTTCCCTCTCGGAACCATGAAACTTTTAGTGAGTTGCTCTGGTTTGTGAGGGGTGTGTGTACAAACTTTCGTCAAACATGCCAATTTCTTTACCACATCATCTTGGTGGCATAACATTACATCAACCAAGGTTTCATGTTTTGCTGATCATTTTTTTTTATTTTTTGCAATTAAAATGCCATGTCACTCCATGCATATGTATGCATGTGTCCATGTTGTGAGACCAATGTGTTTAAAAATTCCTTCTAATTTACTGCACATGCAATTAACTCACACACAAGTACACATACATGATTTTTCAAACCTTTTGGTTAGGTGTTGCATGTATATGTAGTTCAAATTTGAATTACGGTCATTAAATTGTTTGAAAATCACTTAAATATCTTTAAAAGTTCAAATGACCCCTAGAATTTTCCAAAATTTCACATTACAGTTGTGGTAGTGCACGTTAGACGTAGAAAAAAATTGAAAGGCGTAAGAGGAAGCTATCTCCCGTTCGTCATCAAACATGCATTGTTCCCTCTCAGAACCACGAGCCTTCTAGTGAGTTGCTCCGGTTTGTCAGGGGTGTGTGTCCAAAATTTCGTCAAACATGTCAATTTCTTTACAATAACCTCTTGGTGGCATGACATTACATCAACCAAGGTTTCATGTGTTTCTGATTTTTTTGGAATTAAAATGCCATGTCACTCCATGCATACGTATGCATGTTTCCATGTCGTGAGACAAATATGTTTGAAAATTCCTTGTAGTTTACTGCACATGGAATTAACTCGCACACAAGTACACTAATATGATTTTTCAAATGGTTTTGGTTAGGCGTTGCATGTAGATGTAGTTCAAATTTGAATTAAGGTCATTATATGGCTAAAAATCACTTAAATGTCTTTAAAAGGTCAAATGACCCCTAGAATTTTCAAAAATTTCACATTATATTTGTAGTAGTGCACGTTAGACGTAGAAAGATATTGAAGGCCGTACGAGGAAGCTATCTCCCGTTCGTCATCAAACATGCATTTTTCCCTCTCGGAACCACGAGCCTTTTAGTGAGTTGCTCTGGTTTGTGAGGGGAGTGTGTCCAAACTTTCGTCAAACGGGGTAATTTCTTTACCACATCATCTTGGTGGCATGACATTAAATCAAGCAAGGTTTCATGTTTTTTGATCATTTTTTAATTTTTTGGAATTAAAATGTCATGGCACTCCATGCATGTGCCCATGCCTTGAGACCAATATGGTTGAAACTTCCTTCTAATTTACTGCACGTGGAATTAACTCGCACACAAGTACACAAAAATATGATTTTTCAAACAGTTTTGGTTAGGCGTTGCATGTAGATGTAGTTCAGATTTGAATTACGGTCATTAAATGGTTAGAAAATCACTTAAATGTCTTTAAAAGGTCAAATGACCGCAGAAATTTTACAAATTTTCACATGACAGTTGTATTAGTGCATGTTCAACATAGAAAAAAATTTGAAGGCCATAAGAGGAAGCTATCTCCCGTCCGTCATCAAACATGCTTTGTTCCCTCTCGGAACCATGAAACTTTTAGTGAGTTGCTCTGGTTTGTGAGGGGTGTGTGTACAAACTTTCGTCAAACATGCCAATTTCTTTACCACATCATCTTGGTGGCATAACATTACATCAACCAAGGTTTCATGTTTTGCTGATCATTTTTTTATTTTTTGCAATTAAAATGCCATGTCACTCCATGCATATGTATGCATGTGTCCATGTTGTGAGACCAATGTGTTTGAAAATTCCTTATAATTTACTGCACACGGAATTAACTCGCACACAAGTACAGATACATGATTTTTCAAACCTTTTGGTTAGGTGTTGCATGTAGATGTAGTTCAAATTTCAATTACGGTCATTAAATGGTTTGAAAATCACTTAAATATCTTTAAAAGGTCGAATGACCCCTAGAATTTTCCAAAATTTCACATTACAGTTGTGGTAGTGCACGTTAGACGTAGAAAAAAATTGAAAGGTGTAAGAGGAAGCTATCTCCCGTTCGTCATCAAACATGCATTGTTCCCTCTCGGAACCACGAGCGTTCTAGTGAGTTGCTCCGGTTTGTCAGGGGTGTGTGTCCAAAATTTCGTCAAACATGTCAATTTCTTTACCATATCCTCTTGGTGGCATGAAATTACATCAACCAAGGTTTCATGTGTTTCTGATTTTTTTGAGAATTAAAATGCCATGTCACTCCATGCCTACGTATTCATGTGTCCATGTCATGAGACAAATTTGTTTGAAAATTTCTAGTTTACTGGACATGGAATTAACTAACACACAAGTACACAAATATGATTTTTCAAATGGTTTTGGTTAGGCGTTGCATGTAGATGTAGTTCATATTTGAATTAAGGTCATTATATGGCTAAAAATCACTTAAATGTCTTTAAAAGGTCAAATGACCCCTAGAATTTTCAAAAATTTCACATTACAGTTGTAGTAGTGCATGTTAGACGTAGAAAGATATTGAAGGCCTTACGAGGAAGCTATCTCCCGTTCGTCATCAAACATGCATTGTTCCCTCTCGGAACCACGAGCCTTTTAGTGAGTTGCTCTGGTTTGTGAGGGGAGTGTGTCCAAACTTTCGTCAAACGGGCTAATTTCTTCAGAACATCTTCTTGGTGGCATGACATTAAATCAAGCAAGGTTTCATGTTTTTTGATCATTTTTTAATTTTTTGGAATTAAAATGCCATGGCACTCCATGCATGTGCCCATGCCTTGAGACCAATATGGTTGAAACTTCCTTCTAATTTACTGCACGTGGAATTAACTCACACACAAGTACACAAAAATATGATTTTTCAAACAGTTTTGGTTAGGTGTTGCATGTAGATGTAGTTCAGATTTGAATTACGGTCATTAAATGGTTAGAAAATCACTTAAATGTCTTTAAAAGGTCAAATGACCGCAGAAATTTTACAAATTTTCACATGACAGTTGTATTAGTGCATGTTGAACATAGAAAAAAATTTGAAGGCCATAAGAGGAAGCTATCTCCTGTCCGTCATCAAACATGCTTTGTTCCCTCTCGGAACCATGAAACTTTTAGTGAGTTGCTCTGGTTTGTGAGGGGTGTGTGTACAAACTTTCGTCAAACATGCCAATTTCTTTACCACATCATCTTGGTGGCATAACATTACATCAACCAAGGTTTCATGTTTTGCTGATCATTTTTTTATTTTTTGCAATTAAAATGCCATGTCACTCCATGCATATGTATGCATGTGTCCATGTTGTGAGACCAATGTGTTTGAAAATTCCTTATAATTTACTGCACACGGAATTAACTCGCACACAAGTACAGATACATGATTTTTCAAACCTTTTGGTTAGGTGTTGCATGTAGATGTAGTTCAAATTTCAATTACGGTCATTAAATGGTTTGAAAATCACTTAAATATCTTTAAAAGGTCGAATGACCCCTAGAATTTTCCAAAATTTCACATTACAGTTGTGGTAGTGCACGTTAGACGTAGAAAAAAATTGAAAGGTGTAAGAGGAAGCTATCTCCCGTTCGTCATCAAACATGCATTGTTCCCTCTCGGAACCACGAGCGTTCTAGTGAGTTGCTCCGGTTTGTCAGGGGTGTGTGTCCAAAATTTCGTCAAACATGTCAATTTCTTTACCATATCCTCTTGGTGGCATGAAATTACATCAACCAAGGTTTCATGTGTTTCTGATTTTTTTGAGAATTAAAATGCCATGTCACTCCATGCCTACGTATTCATGTGTCCATGTCATGAGACAAATTTGTTTGAAAATTTCTAGTTTACTGGACATGGAATTAACTAACACACAAGTACACAAATATGATTTTTCAAATGGTTTTGGTTAGGCGTTGCATGTAGATGTAGTTCATATTTGAATTAAGGTCATTATATGGCTAAAAATCACTTAAATGTCTTTAAAAGGTCAAATGACCCCTAGAATTTTCAAAAATTTCACATTACAGTTGTAGTAGTGCATGTTAGACGTAGAAAGATATTGAAGGCCTTACGAGGAAGCTATCTCCCGTTCGTCATCAAACATGCATTGTTCCCTCTCGGAACCACGAGCCTTTTAGTGAGTTGCTCTGGTTTGTGAGGGGAGTGTGTCCAAACTTTCGTCAAACGGGCTAATTTCTTCAGAACATCTTCTTGGTGGCATGACATTAAATCAAGCAAGGTTTCATGTTTTTTGATCATTTTTTAATTTTTTGGAATTAAAATGCCATGGCACTCCATGCATGTGCCCATGCCTTGAGACCAATATGGTTGAAACTTCCTTCTAATTTACTGCACGTGGAATTAACTCACACACAAGTACACAAAAATATGATTTTTCAAACAGTTTTGGTTAGGTGTTGCATGTAGATGTAGTTCAGATTTGAATTACGGTCATTAAATGGTTAGAAAATCACTTAAATGTCTTTAAAAGGTCAAATGACCGCAGAAATTTTACAAATTTTCACATGACAGTTGTATTAGTGCATGTTGAACATAGAAAAAAATTTGAAGGCCATAAGAGGAAGCTATCTCCTGTCCGTCATCAAACATGCTTTGTTCCCTCTCGGAACCATGAAACTTTTAGTGAGTTGCTCTGGTTTGTGAGGGGTGTGTGTACAAACTTTCGTCAAACATGCCAATTTCTTTACCACATCATCTTGGTGGCATAACATTACATCAACCAAGGTTTCATGTTTTGCTGATCATTTTTTTATTTTTTGCAATTAAAATGCCGTGTCACTCCATGCATATGTATGCATGTGTTCATGTTGTGAGACCAATGTGTTTGAAAATTCCTTCTAATTTACTGCACATGGAATTAACTCGCACACAAGTACACATACATGATTTTTCAAACCTTTTGGTTAGGTGTTGCATGTAGATGTAGTTCAAATTTGAATTACGGTCATTAAATGGTTTGAAAATCACTTAAATATCTTTAAAAGGTCGAATGACCCCTAGAATTTTCCAAAATTTCACATTACAGTTGTGGTAGTGCATGTTAGACGTAGAAAAAAATTGAAAGGTGTAAGAGGAAGCTATCTCCCGTTCGTCATCAAACATGCATTGTTCCCTCTCGGAACCACGAGCCTTCTAGTGAGTTGCTCCGGTTTGTCAGGGGTGTGTGTCCAAAATTTCGTCAAACATGTCAATTTCTTTACCATATCGTCTTGGTGGCATGACATTACATCAACCAAGGTTTCATGTGTTTCTGATTTTTTTGGAATTAAAATGCCATGTCACTCCATGCATACGTATGCATGTTTCCATGTCGTGAGACAAATATGTTTGAAAATTCCTTGTAGTTTACTGCACATGGAATTAACTCGCACACAAGTACACTAATATGATTTTTCAAATGGTTTTGGTTAGGCGTTGCATGTAGATGTAGTTCAAATTTGAATTAAGGTCATTATATGGCTAAAAATCACTTAAATGTCTTTAAAAGGTCAAATGACCCCTACAATTTTCAAAAATTTCACATTGTAGTTGTAGTAGTGCACGTTAGACGTAGAAAGATATTGAAGGCCGTACGAGGAAGCTATCTCCCGTTTGTCATCAAACATGCATTGTTCCCTCTCGGAACCATGGGCATTTTAGTGAGTTGCTCTGGTTTGTGAGGGGAGTGTGTCCGAACTTTCATCAAACGGGTTAATTTCTTTACCACATCATCTTGGTGGCATGACATTAAATCAAGCAAGGTTTCATGTTTTTTGATCATTTTTTAATTTTTTGGAATTAAAATGCCATGGCACTCCATGCATGTGCCCATGCCTTGAGACCAATATGGTTGAAACTTCCTTCTAATTTACTGCACGTGGAATTAACTCGCACACAAGTACACAAAAATATGATTTTTCAAACAGTTTTGGTTAGGCGTTGCATGTAGATGTAGTTCAGATTTGAATTACGGTCATTAAATGGTTAGAAAATCACTTAAATGTCTTTAAAAGGTCAAATGACCGCAGAAATTTTACAAATTTTCACATGACAGTTGTATTAGTGCATGTTGAACATAGAAAAAAATTTGAAGGCCATAAGAGGAAGCTATCTCCCTTCCGTCATCAAACATGCTTTGTTCCCTCTCGGAACCATGAAACTTTTAGTGAGTTGCTCTCGTTTGTGAGGGGTGTGTGTACAAACTTTCGTCAAACATGCCAATTTCTTTACCACATCATCTTGGTGGCATAACATTACATCAACCAAGGTTTCATGTTTTCCTGATCATTTTTTAATTTTTCGCAATTAAAATGCCATGTCACTCCATGCATATGTATGCATGTGTCCATGTTGTGAGACCAATGTGTTTGAAAATTCCTTCTAATTTACTGCACACGGAATTAACTCGCACACAAGTACACATACATGATTTTTCAAACCTTTTGGTTAGGTGTTGCATGTAGATGTAGTTCAAATTTGAATTACGGTCATTAAATGGTTTGAAAATCACTTAAATATCTTTAAAAGGTCGAATGACCCCTAGAATTTTCCAAAATTTCACATTACAGTTGTGGTAGTGCACGTTAGACGTAGAAAAAAATTGAAAGGTGTAAGAGGAAGCTATCTCCCGTTCGTCATCAAACATGCATTGTTCCCTCTCGGAACCACGAGCCTTCTAGTGAGTTGCTCCGGTTTGTCAGGGGTGTGTGTCCAAAATTTCGTCAAACATGTCAATTTCTTTACCATATCCTCTTGGTGGCATGAAATTACATCAACCAAGGTTTCATGTGTTTCTGATTTTTTTGAGAATTAAAATGCCATGTCACTCCATGCCTACGTATTCATGTGTCCATGTCATGAGACAAATTTGTTTGAAAATTTCTAGTTTACTGCACATGGAATTAACTAACACACAAGTACACAAATATGATTTTTCAAATGTTTTTGGTTAGGCGTTGCATGTAGATGTAGTTCATATTTGAATTAAGGTCATTATATGGCTAAAAATCACTTAAATGTCTTTAAAAGGTCAAATGACCCCTAGAATTTTCAAAAATTTCACATTACAGTTGTAGTAGTGCACGTTAGACGTAGAAAGATATTGAAGGCCTTACGAGGAAGCTATCTCCCGTTCGTCATCAAACATGCATTGTTCCCTCTCGGAACCACGAGCCTTTTAGTGAGTTGCTCTGGTTTGTGAGGGGAGTGTGTCCAAACTTTCGTCAAATGGGCTAATTTCTTTACCACATCATCTTGGTGGCATGACATTAAATCAAGCAAGGTTTCATGTTTTTTGATCATTTTTTAATTTTTTGGAATTAAAATGCCATGGCACTCCATGCATGTGCCCATGCCTTGAGACCAATATGGTTGAAACTTCCTTCTAATTTACTGCACATGGAATTAACTCGCACACAAGTACACAAAAATATGATTTTTTAAACAGTTTTGGTTAGGCGTTGCATGTAGATGTAGTTCAGATTTGAATTACGGTCATTAAATGGTTAGAAAATCACTTAAATGTCTTTAAAAGGTCAAATGACCGCAGAAATTTTACAAATTTTCACATGACAGTTGTATTAGTGCATGTTGAACATAGAAAAATATTTGAAGGCCATAAGAGGAAGCTATCTCCTGTCCGTCATCAAACATGCTTTGTTCCCTCTCGGAACCATGAAACTTTTAGTGAGTTGCTCTGGTTTGTGAGGGGTGTGTGTACAAACTTTCGTCAAACATGCCAATTTCTTTACCACATCATCTTGGTGGCATAACATTACATCAACCAAGGTTTCATGTTTTGCTGATCATTTTTTTATTTTTTGCAATTAAAATGCCATGTCACTCCATGCATATGTATGCATGTGTCCATGTTGTGAGACCAATGTGTTTGAAAATTCCTTATAATTTACTGCACACGGAATTAACTCGCACACAAGTACAGATACATGATTTTTCAAACCTTTTGGTTAGGTGTTGCATGTAGATGTAGTTCAAATTTGAATTACGGTCATTAAATGGTTTGAAAATCACTTAAATATCTTTAAAAGGTCGAATGACCCCTAGAATTTTCCAAAATTTCACATTACAGTTGTGGTAGTGCACGTTAGACGTAGAAAAAAATTGAAAGGTGTAAGAGGAAGCTATCTCCCGTTCGTCATCAAACATGCATTGTTCCCTCTCGGAACCACGAGCGTTCTAGTGAGTTGCTCCGGTTTGTCAGGGGTGTGTGTCCAAAATTTCGTCAAACATGTCAATTTCTTTACCATATCCTCTTGGTGGCATGAAATTACATCAACCAAGGTTTCATGTGTTTCTGATTTTTTTGAGAATTAAAATGCCATGTCACTCCATGCCTACGTATTCATGTGTCCATGTCATGAGACAAATTTGTTTGAAAATTTCTAGTTTACTGGACATGGAATTAACTAACACACAAGTACAAAAATATGATTTTTCAAATGGTTTTGGTTAGGCGTTGCATGTAGATGTAGTTCATATTTGAATTAAGGTCATTATATGGCTAAAAATCACTTAAATGTCTTTAAAAGGTCAAATGACCCCTAGAATTTTCAAAAATTTCACATTACAGTTGTAGTAGTGCATGTTAGACGTAGAAAGATATTGAAGGCCTTACGAGGAAGCTATCTCCCGTTCGTCATCTAACATGCATTGTTCCCTCTCGGAACCACGAGCCTTTTAGTGAGTTGCTCTGGTTTGTGAGGGGAGTGTGTCCAAACTTTCGTCAAACGGGCTAATTTCTTCAGAACATCTTCTTGGTGGCATGACATTAAATCAAGCAAGGTTTCATGTTTTTTGATCATTTTTTAATTTTTTGGAATTAAAATGCCATGGCACTCCATGCATGTGCCCATGCCTTGAGACCAATATGGTTGAAACTTCCTTCTAATTTACTGCACGTGGAATTAACTCACACACAAGTACACAAAAATATGATTTTTCAAACAGTTTTGGTTAGGTGTTGCATGTAGATGTAGTTCAGATTTGAATTACGGTCATTAAATGGTTAGAAAATCACTTAAATGTCTTTAAAAGGTCAAATGACCGCAGAAATTTTACAAATTTTCACATGACAGTTGTATTAGTGCATGTTGAACATAGAAAAAAATTTGAAGGCCATAAGAGGAAGCTATCTCCTGTCCGTCATCAAACATGCTTTGTTCCCTCTCGGAACCATGAAACTTTTAGTGAGTTGCTCTGGTTTGTGAGGGGTGTGTGTACAAACTTTCGTCAAACATGCCAATTTCTTTACCACATCATCTTGGTGGCATAACATTACATCAACCAAGGTTTCATGTTTTGCTGATCATTTTTTTATTTTTTGCAATTAAAATGCCGTGTCACTCCATGCATATGTATGCATGTGTTCATGTTGTGAGACCAATGTGTTTGAAAATTCCTTCTAATTTACTGCACATGGAATTAACTCGCACACAAGTACACATACATGATTTTTCAAACCTTTTGGTTAGGTGTTGCATGTAGATGTAGTTCAAATTTGAATTACGGTCATTAAATGGTTTGAAAATCACTTAAATATCTTTAAAAGGTCGAATGACCCCTAGAATTTTCCAAAATTTCACATTACAGTTGTGGTAGTGCATGTTAGACGTAGAAAAAAATTGAAAGGTGTAAGAGGAAGCTATCTCCCGTTCGTCATCAAACATGCATTGTTCCCTCTCGGAACCACGAGCCTTCTAGTGAGTTGCTCCGGTTTGTCAGGGGTGTGTGTCCAAAATTTCGTCAAACATGTCAATTTCTTTACCATATCGTCTTGGTGGCATGACATTACATCAACCAAGGTTTCATGTGTTTCTGATTTTTTTGGAATTAAAATGCCATGTCACTCCATGCATACGTATGCATGTTTCCATGTCGTGAGACAAATATGTTTGAAAATTCCTTGTAGTTTACTGCACATGGAATTAACTCGCACACAAGTACACTAATATGATTTTTCAAATGGTTTTGGTTAGGCGTTGCATGTAGATGTAGTTCAAATTTGAATTAAGGTCATTATATGGCTAAAAATCACTTAAATGTCTTTAAAAGGTCAAATGACCCCTAGAATTTTCAAAAATTTCACATTGTAGTTGTAGTAGTGCACGTTAGACGTAGAAAGATATTGAAGGCCGTACGAGGAAGCTATCTCCCGTTTGTCATCAAACATGCATTGTTCCCTCTCGGAACCATGGGCATTTTAGTGAGTTGCTCTGGTTTGTGAGGGGAGTGTGTCCGAACTTTCATCAAACGGGTTAATTTCTTTACCACATCATCTTGGTGGCATGACATTAAATCAAGCAAGGTTTCATGTTTTTTGATCATTTTTTAATTTTTTGGAATTAAAATGCCATGGCACTCCATGCATGTGCCCATGCCTTGAGACCAATATGGTTGAAACTTCCTTGTAATTTACTGCACGTGGAATTAACTCGCACACAAGTACACAAAAATATGATTTTTCAAACAGTTTTGGTTAGGCGTTGCATGTAGATGTAGTTCAGATTAGAATTACAGTCATTAAATGGTTAGAAAATCACTTAAATGTCTTTAAAAGGTCAAATGACCGCAGAAATTTTACAAATTTTCACATGACAGTTGTATTAGTGCATGTTGAACATAGAAAAAAATTTGAAGGCCATAAGAGGAAGCTATCTCCCGTCCGTCATCAAACATGCTTTGTTCCCTCTCGGAACCATGAAACTTTTAGTGAGTTGCTCTCGTTTGTGAGGGGTGTGTGTACAAACTTTCGTCAAACATGCCAATTTCTTTACCACATCATCTTGGTGGCATAACATTACATCAACCAAGGTTTCATGTTTTCCTGATCATTTTTTAATTTTTCGCAATTAAAATGCCATGTCACTCCATGCATATGTATGCATGTGTCCATGTTGTGAGACCAATGTGTTTGAAAATTCCTTCTAATTTACTGCACACGGAATTAACTCGCACACAAGTACACATACATGATTTTTCAAACCTTTTGGTTAGGTGTTGCATGTAGATGTAGTTCAAATTTGAATTACGGTCATTAAATGGTTTGAAAATCACTTAAATATCTTTAAAAGGTCGAATGACCCCTAGAATTTTCCAAAATTTCACATTACAGTTGTGGTAGTGCACGTTAGACGTAGAAAAAAATTGAAAGGTGTAAGAGGAAGCTATCTCCCGTTCGTCATCAAACATGCATTGTTCCCTCTCAGAACCACGAGCCTTCTAGTGAGTTGCTCCGGTTTGTCAGGGGTGTGTGTCCAAAATTTCGTCAAACATGTCAATTTCTTTACCATATCCTCTTGGTGGCATGAAATTACATCAACCAAGGTTTCATGTGTTTCTGATTTTTTTGAGAATTAAAATGCCATGTCACTCCATGCCTACGTATTCATGTGTCCATGTCATGAGACAAATTTGTTTGAAAATTTCTAGTTTACTGCACATGGAATTAACTAACACACAAGTACACAAATATGATTTTTCAAATGTTTTTGGTTAGGCGTTGCATGTAGATGTAGTTCATATTTGAATTAAGGTCATTATATGGCTAAAAATCACTTAAATGTCTTTAAAAGGTCAAATGACCCCTAGAATTTTCAAAAATTTCACATTACAGTTGTAGTAGTGCACGTTAGACGTAGAAAGATATTGAAGGCCTTACGAGGAAGCTATCTCCCGTTCGTCATCAAACATGCATTGTTCCCTCTCGGAACCACGAGCCTTTTAGTGAGTTGCTCTGGTTTGTGAGGGGAGTGTGTCCAAACTTTCGTCAAACGGGCTAATTTCTTTACCACATCATCTTGGTGGCATGACATTAAATCAAGCAAGGTTTCATGTTTTTTGATCATTTTTTAATTTTTTGGAATTAAAATGCCATGGCACTCCATGCATGTGCCCATGCCTTGAGACCAATATGGTTGAAACTTCCTTCTAATTTACTGCACATGGAATTAACTCGCACACAAGTACACAAAAATATGATTTTTTAAACAGTTTTGGTTAGGCGTTGCATGTAGATGTAGTTCAGATTTGAATTACGGTCATTAAATGGTTAGAAAATCACTTAAATGTCTTTAAAAGGTCAAATGACCGCAGAAATTTTACAAATTTTCACATGACAGTTGTATTAGTGCATGTTGAACATAGAAAAATATTTGAAGGCCATAAGAGGAAGCTATCTCCTGTCCGTCATCAAACATGCTTTGTTCCCTCTCGGAACCATGAAACTTTTAGTGAGTTGCTCTGGTTTGTGAGGGGTGTGTGTACAAACTTTCGTCAAACATGCCAATTTCTTTACCACATCATCTTGGTGGCATAACATTACATCAACCAAGGTTTCATGTTTTGCTGATCATTTTTTTATTTTTTGCAATTAAAATGCCATGTCACTCCATGCATATGTATGCATGTGTCCATGTTGTGAGACCAATGTGTTTGAAAATTCCTTCTAATTTACTGCACATGGAATTAACTCGCACACAAGTACACATACATGATTTTTCAAACCTTTTGGTTAGGTGTTGCATGTAGATGTAGTTCAAATTTGAATTACGGTCATTAAATGGTTTGAAAATCACTTAAATATCTTTAAAAGGTCGAATGACCCCTAGAATTTTCCAAAATTTCACATTACAGTTGTGGTAGTGCACGTTAGACGTAGATAAAAATTGAAAGGTGTAAGAGGAAGCTATCTCCCGTTCGTCA
Source organism: Triticum monococcum (assembly GCA_034509565.1). Lineage (NCBI taxonomy): Eukaryota > Viridiplantae > Streptophyta > Magnoliopsida > Poales > Poaceae > Triticum > Triticum monococcum. The sequence continues at coordinate 149,439,483 of CM067843.1, read as the reverse complement.
TCAAACATGCATTGTTCCCTCTCGGAACCACGAGCCTTCTAGTGAGTTGCTCCGGTTTGTCAGGGGTGTGTGTCCAAAACTTCGTCAAACATGTCAATTTCTTTACCATATCCTCTTGGTGGCATGACATTACATCAACCAAGGTTTCATGTCTTTCTGATTTTTTTGGAATTAAAATGCCATGTCACTCCATGCATACGTATGCATGTTTCCATGTCGTGAGACAAATATGTTTGAAAATTCCTTGTAGTTTACTGCACATGGAATTAACTCGCACACAAGTACACTAATATGATTTTTCAAATGGTTTTGGTTAGGCGTTGCATGTAGATGTAGTTCAAATTTGAATTAAGGTCATTATATGGCTAAAAATCACTTAAATGTCTTTAAAAGGTCAAATGACCCCTAGAATTTTCGAAAATTTCACATTATAGTTGTAGTAGTGCATGTTAGACGTAGAAAGATATTGAAGAATGTACGAGGAAGCTATCTCCCGTTCGTCATCAAACATGCATTGTTCCCTCTCGGAACCACGAGCCTTTTAGTGAGTTACTCTGGTTTGTGAGGGGAGTGTGTCCAAACTTTCGTCAAACGGGCTAATTTCTTTACCACATCATCTTGGTGGCATGACATTAAATCAAGCAAGGTTTCATGTTTTTTGATCATTTTTTAATTTTTTGGGATTAAAATGCAATGGCACTCCATGCATGTGCCCATGCCTTGAGACCAATATGGTTGAAACTTCCTTCTAATTTACTGCACGTGGAATTAACTCGCACACAAGTACACAAAAATATGATTTTTCAAACAGTTTTGGTTAGGCGTTGCATGTAGATGTAGTTCAGATTTGAATTACGGTCATTAAATGGTTAGAAAATCACTTAAATGTCTTTAAAAGGTCAAATGACCGCAGAAATTTTTACAAATTTTCACATGACAGTTGTATTAGTGCATGTTGAATATAGAAAAAAATTTGAAGGCCATAAGAGGAAGCTATCTCCCGTCCGTCATCAAACATACTTTGTTCCCTGTCGGAACCATGAAACTTTTAGTGAGTTGCTCTGGTTTGTGAGCGGTGTGTGTACAAACTTTCGTCAAACATGCCAATTTCTTTAGCCCATCATCTTGGTGGCATAACATTACATCAACCAAGGTTTCATGTTTTGCTGATCATTTTTTTATTTTTTGCAAAACTAATGCCACGTCACTCCATGCATATGTATGCATGTGTCCATGTTGTGAGACCAATGTGTTTGAAAATTCCTTCTAATTTACTGCACACGGAATTAACTCGCACACAAGTACACATACATGATTTTTCAAACCTTTTGATTAGGTGTTGCATGTAGATGTAGTTCAAATTTGAATTACGGTCATTAAATGGTTCGAAAATCACTTAAATATCTTTAAAACGTCGAATGACCCCTAGAATTTTCCAAAATTTCACATTACAGTTGTGGTAGTGCACGTGAGACGTAGAAAAAAATTGAAAGGTGTAAGAGGAAGCTATCTCCCGTTCGTCATCAAACATGCATTGTTCCCTCTCGGAACCACGAGCCTTCTAGTGAGTTGCTCCAGTTTGTCAGGGGTGTGTGTCCAAAATTTCGTCAAACATGTCAATTTCTTTACCATATCCTCTTGGTGGCATGAAATTACATCAACCAAGGTTTCATGTGTTTCTGATTTTTTTGAGAATTAAAATGCCATGTCACTCCATGCCTACGTATTCATGTGTCCATGTCATGAGACAAATTTGTTTGAAAATTTCTAGTTTACTGGACATGGAATTAACTAACACACAAGTACACAAATATGATTTTTCAAATGGTTTTGGTTAGGCGTTGCATGTAGATGTAGTTCATATTTGAATTAAGGTCATTATATGGCTAAAAATCACTTAAATGTCTTTAAAAGGTCAAATGACCCCTAGAATTTTCAAAAATTTCACATTACAGTTGTAGTAGTGCACGTTAGACGTAGAAAGATATTGAAGGCCTTACGAGGAAGCTATCTCCCGTTCGTCATCAAACATGCATTGTTCCCTCTCGGAACCACGAGCCTTTTAGTGAGTTGCTCTGGTTTGTGAGGGGAGTGTGTCCAAACTTTCGTCAAACGGGCTAATTTCTTTACCACATCATCTTGGTGGCATGACATTAAATCAAGCAAGGTTTCATGTTTTTTGATCATTTTTTAATTTTTTGGAATTAAAATGCCATGGCACTCCATGCATGTGCCCATGCCTTGAGACCAATATGGTTGAAACTAACTTCTAATTTACTGCACGTGGAATTAACTCGCACACAAGTACACAAAAATATGATTTTTCAAACAGTTTTGGTTAGGCGTTGCATGTAGATGTAGTTCAGATTTGAATTACGGTCATTAAATGGTTAGAAAATCACTTAAATGTCTTTAAAAGGTCAAATGACCGCAGAAATTTTACAAATTTTCACACGACAGTTGTATTAGTGCATGTTGAACATAGAAAAAAAATTGAAGGCCATAAGAGGAAGCTATCTCCTGTCCGTCATCAAACATGCTTTGTTCCCTCTCGGAACCATGAAACTTTTAGTGAGTTGCTCTGGTTTGTGAGGGGTGTGTGTACAAACTTTCGTCAAACATGCTAATTTCTTTACCACATCATCTTGGTGGCATAACATTACATCAACCAAGGTTTCATGTTTTGCTGATCATTTTTTTATTTTTTGCAATTAAAATGCCATGTCACTCCATGCATATGTATGCATGTGTCCATGTTGTGAGACCAATGTGTTTGAAAATTCCTTCTAATTTACTGCACATGGAATTAACTCGCACACAAGTACACATACATGATTTTTCAAACCTTTTGGTTAGGTGTTGCATGTAGATGTAGTTCAAATTTGAATTACGGTCATTAAATGGTTTGAAAATCACGTAAATATCTTTAAAAGGTCGAATGACCCCTAGAATTTTCCAAAATTTCACATTACAGTTGTGGTAGTGCACGTTAGACGTAGAAAAAAATTGAAAGGTGTAAGAGGAAGCTATCTCCCGTTCGTCATCAAACATGCATTGTTCCCTCTCGGAACCACGAGCCTTCTAGTGAGTTGCTCCGGTTTGTCAGGGGTGTGTGTCCAAAATTTCGTCAAACATGTCAATTTCTTTACCATATCCTCTTGGTGGCATGACATTACATCAACCAAGGTTTCATGTGTTTCTGATTTTTTTGGAATTAAAATGCCATGTCACTCCATGCATACGTATGCATGTTTCCATGTCGTGAGACAAATATGTTTGAAAATTCCTTGTAGTTTACTGCACATGGAATTAACTCGCACACAAGTACACTAATATGATTTTTCAAATGGTTTTGGTTAGGCGTTGCATGTAGATGTAGTTCAAATTTGAATTAAGGTCATTATATGGCTAAAAATCACTTAAATGTCTTTAAAAGGTCAAATGACCCCTAGAATTTTCAAAAATTTCACATTATAGTTGTAGTAGTGCACGTTAGACGTAGAAAGATATTGAAGGCCGTACGAGGAAGCTATCTCCCGTTCGTCATCAAACATGCATTGTTCCCTCTCGGAACCACGAGCCTTTTAGTGAGTTGCTCTGGTTTGTGGGGGGAGTGTGTCCAAACTTTCGTCAAACGGGCTAATTTCTTTACCACATCATCTTGGTGGCATGACATTAAATCAAGCAAGGTTTCATGTTTTTTGATCATTTTTTAATTTTTTGGAATTAAAATGCCATGGTACTCCATGCATGTGCCCATGCCTTGAGACCAATATGGTTGAAACTTCCTTCTAATTGACTACACGTGGAATTAACTCGCACACAAGTACACAAAAATATGATTTTTCAAACAATTTTGGTTAGGCGTTGCATGTAGATGTAGTTCAGATTTGAATTACGGTCATTAAATGGTTAGAAAATCACTTAAATGTCCTTAAAGGGTCAAATGACCGCAGAAATTTTACAAATTTTCACATGATAGTTGTATTAGTGCATGTTGAACATAGAAAAAAATTTGAAGGCCATAAGAGGAAGCTATCTCCCGTCCGTCATCAAACATGCTTTGTTCCCTCTCGGAACCATGAAACTTTTAGTGAGTTGCTCTAGTTTGTGAGGGGTGTGTGTACAAACTTTCGTCAAACATGCCAATTTCTTTACCACATCATCTTGGTGGCATAACATTACATCAACCAAGGTTTCATGTTTTGCTGATCATTTTTTTATTTTTTGCAATTAAAATGCCACGTCACTCCGTGCATATGTATGCATGTGTCCATGTTGTGAGACCAATGTGTTTGAAAATTCCTTCTAATTTACTGCACACGGAATTAACTCGCACACAAGTACACATACATGATTTTTCAAACCTTTTGGTTAGGTGTTGCATGTAGATGTAGTTCAAATTTGAATTACGGTCATTAAATGGTTTGAAAATCACTTAAATATCTTTAAAAGGTCGAATGACCCCTAGAATTTTCCAAAATTTCACATTACAGTTGTGGTAGTGCAAGTTAGACGTAGAAAAAAATTGAAAGGTCTAAGAGGAAGCTATCTCCCGTCCGTCATCAAACATGCATTGTTCCCTCTCGGAACCACGAGCCTTCTAGTGAGTTGCTCCGGTTTGTCAGGGGTGTGTGTCCAAAATTTCGTCAAACATGTCAATTTCTTTACCATATCCTCTTGGTGGCATGAAATTACATCAACCAAGGTTTCATGTGTTTCTGATTTTTTTGAGAATTAAAATGCCATGTCACTCCATGCCTACGTATTAATGTGTCCATGTCATGAGACAAATTTGTTTGAAAATTTCTAGTTTACTGCACATGGAATTAACTAACACACAAGTACACAAATATGATTTTTCAAATGGTTTTGGTTAGGCATTGCATGTAGATGTAGTTCATATTTGAATTAAGGTCATCATATGGCTAAAAATCACTTAAATGTCTTTAAAAGGTCAAATGACCCCTAGAATTTTCAAAAATTTCACATTATAGTTGTAGTAGTGCACGTTAGACGTAGAAAGATATTGAAGGCCGTACGAGGAAGCTATCTCCCGTTCGTCATCAAACATGCATTGTTCCCTCTCGGAACCACGAGCCTTTTAGTGAGTTGCTCTGGTTTGTGAGGGGAGTGTGTCCAAACTTTCGTCAAACGGGCTAATTTCTTTACCACATCATCTTGGTGGCATGACATTAAATCAAGCAAGGTTTCATGTTTTTTGATCATTTTTTAATTTTTTGGAATTAAAATGCCATGGCACTCCATGCATGTGCCCATGCCTTGAGACCAATATGGTTGAAACTTCCTTCTAATTTACTGCACGTGGAATTAACTCGCACACAAGTACACAAAAATATGATTTTTCAAACAGTTTTGGTTAGGCGTTGCATGTAGATGTAGTTCAGATTTGAATTACGGTCATTAAATGGTTAGAAAATCACTTAAATGTCTTTAAAAGGTCAAATGACCGCAGAAATTTTACAAATTTTCACATGACAGTTGTATTAGTGCATGTTGAACATAGAAAAAAATTTGAAGGCCATAAGAGGAAGCTATCTCCCGTCCGTCATCAAACATGCTTTGTTCCCTCTCGGAACCATGAAACTTTTAGTGAGTTGCTCTGGTTTGTGAGGGGTGTGTGTACAAACTTTCGTCAAACATGCCAATTTCTTTACCACATCATCTTGGTGGCATAACATTACATCAACCAAGGTTTCATGTTTTGCTGATCATTTTTTTATTTTTTGCAATTAAAATGCCATGTCACTCCATGCATATGTATGCATGTGTCCATGTTGTGAGACCAATGTGTTTGAAAATTCCTTCTAATTTACTGCACACGGAATTAACTCGCACACAAGTACACATACATGATTTTTCAAACCTTTTGGTTAGGTGTTGCATGTAGATGTAGTTCAAATTTGAATTACGGTCATTAAATGGTTTGAAAATCACTTAAATATCTTTAAAAGGTCGAATGACCCCTAGAATTTTCCAAAATTTCACATTACAGTTGTGGTAGTGCACGTTAGACGTAGAAAAAAATTGAAAGGTGTAAGAGGAAGCTATCTCCTGTTCGTCATCAAACATGCATTGTTCCCTCTTGGAACCACGAGCCTTCTAGTGAGTTGCTCCGGTTTGTCAGGGGTGTGTGTCCAAAATTTCGTCAAACATGTCAATTTCTTTACCATACCCTCTTGGTGGCATGACATTACATCATCCAAGGTTTCATGTGTTTCTGATTTTTTTGGAATTAAAATGCCATGTCACTCCATGCATACGTATGCATGTTTCCATGTTGTGAGACAAATATGTTTGAAAATTCCTTGTAGTTTACTGCACATGGAATTAACTCGCACACAAGTACACAAATATGATTTTTCAAACCGTTTTGGTTAGGCGTTGCATGTAGATGTAGTTCAAATTTGAATTATGGTCATTAAATGGCTAGGAAATCACTTAATTGTCTTTAAAAGGTCAAATGACCCCTAGAATTTTCAAAAATTTCACATTACAGTTGTAGTAGTGCACGTTGGACGTAGAAAAAAAAATTGAAGGTCGTAAGAGGAAGCTATCTCCCGTTCGTCATCAAACATGCATTGTTCCATCTCGGAACCACGAGCCTTATAGTGAGTTGCTCCGGTTTGTGAGGGGTGTGTGTCCAAACTTTCGTCAAGCATGCCAATTTTTTTACCACATCATCTTGGTGGCATGACATTAAATCAACCAAGATTTCATGTGTGTCTGGTTATTTTGATTTTTAGGAATTAAAATGCCATGTCACTCCATGCATAATTGTTTCATAGCCGTTAGACCAATAAGTTTGAAAATTCCTTCCAATTTACTGCACATGGGATTAAATCGCACACAAGTACGTGAAATATGAGTTTTCAAGCCGTTATGGTTAGCTGTTGCATGTACATGTAGTTCAAATTTCAATTACGGTCATTAAATGGCTAGAAAATCACTTAAATGTCTTAAAAGGTCAAATGACCCCTGAAATTTTCCAAAATTTGACATGACAGTTGTATTAATATTACAAAATTTCTCATTCATTTAGAACACCATCCGTTGCCACTTTACTCCAAATTCGTCTTTCACAACTAATAAAAAATATCTACAACATCACACACAGTTGTTTTCGAGGAACCGTTTGCGATGAAAATATCTGGGTCTATTTAAGTCTCCCTCCTTAAGCTTCGCCTGCTCGTCTGCTCCAGTGCCAGCAACCCCCGAATCCACGAATCTTGATCCCCATTCCCGCACCCCCTTCTTGCAATGATGACGCCGTGGAAACGCTTCGTGAAGGCCCGTACGATGGTTGCGTCCCCCTGAGCGCCATTGCATGCGCCAATAGTGCGGCCACCTACGGTGAGAGTGCCGCAGTATCCGCATTGAGTGCGGCCGCTTCTGCCGAGAGGGCATCTGTGGCAGCTAACAGGGCAGCTGCAGCTGCTGCTGTGACGACGGCTGCAAACGCCGAGAGCGCTCGAGCTGCCGTCCGTGTCGCCGATGTCGCCCTGGTCCGGGTCAAGGCCATCCATGCCAAGATCGAGGATGCACACGCCAAGATATTCCATGCCACCTCGGACTCCAGCATGCAACCCATGTTTGAAAAGACGGTGGTGGCCATTGAGCACCTGCTTCCTCATGAGGTCGTCGAGCGGGAGCTGGAGGTGCAGGAGGCGGCGGAGATCGAGGAGCGCCGGGAGGAGGAGTTGCGCATGGCTGAGGTCGAGGTAGAGAAGAGTCTCTCCATCGAGGAATCGGTGGTGGAGTACCAACGTGAGCTCTGGCGCAGCCACTACTACGAGTACTACAACCTTGAGGGCAGCACCGAGGATGAGGACGAGGACGCGGTCGACTTCAGCAATGGGGGCACGGAGTCCACCAACGGCGGCATGTCGCGAGGACAAGTCATCGACGTCTCATCTCACACCGATGATGCATAGGCCGGAGTGGCGGTGGATTTGTTAAAATTATGTGTACTTAGGCTTTGTTTTTAATGCTGGTCTTTTTTTAGAGCAATGTTTAGGTCAACTGGCTCTGTTTAATTACTAAAATTGCTCGATTCAGTAAGTGTGGTCTGTCTGCTATACGCTCTTTTGTGTGCCCAAATTAGCAAGCGATGTTAAATTATGCAATGACGTACCCGAGGAAATTTCCACCAAAATTTAAATTATCAAACTCATCCCATGCGCGTAAAGCAGAAGAATCATTTTCGATGCACACAATCGTTCAAAGTGAATGGTCCGGCGGCACTGCACGCAAAGTTTCCCTCCACATTTCCAAATTTTGGCCTACCGCCAAAATATCTACCCCCACCCCCCTTCCCCACCCCTTTTCTCCCCGACCACAAGTCATATTTCCCCAATTTCCTCCTTCCTTCCTTCCTTGCTAAGCTATAGCCGCTTCCTCTCTCTCGCCATCTAGCATCCTACCGATGGGGTCGCCATGGTCTTCTTCAAATACCTCCCTAGTGGTTCCTCCTCCGGCGATGACTCCTTCGCCACCTGGGTATGCCTCTCTTCTCTCTCTCTCTCGGTCTATGACTTGGAATGAAGGATTTTTACCCGGTGGTCGATTTGAGTCATTTCTTCCTCTTGTAGCTCGCTAGGACCATCAGTGGCAACGAATGGAGCGGGGTGGCTGAAGATCTATCTGCTTGTTTTCACCATCAATCTCCATGCGTGAAGCTAGTTGCGTTTGATTCTGTGGATAGTGGGAGGAAGTTACTGGCATGTGCAGAGAAGGTTAGACCCTCTTTCGTTGTTACAAATCACTAGTTAGATGTGATTCAGACACTGTCACGGTCCCAACCTATTCATACCACACCTTCAACCAAACGCGTCCTAAGACAGTGTCACAATTTGTACCTAGTATCTTAAATTGTTGCCATCTCATCAGCGGTGCCATTAGAAAATTATTTGGCGTCGCTTCAGCAGTTTGTGCGTCCAACTTTGGTCCACACATCTGAGCAGCCAAGTAGTAAAATACTAAATCTTTATGGCACGGAGGAACTGGGCATCAGAGCAACTACATGCTCCGGAGTCCGGGTCCCTGATTTTTTTTCACTACATCGGCTCGCCAGTGCAGGGCACCGGTGCGAGATGTAGCAACAGTTGTCTTTACCCCAGTTTTGGAATACATAGTGGACGGCCCTAGTGCTATTAGTTCTATATTACTAAATTTGTGCATGTACACACCTGTTAGTATCAATTTGTTGTCATCCAAACACGGTCCCAATGCTGTTGCAGTTATATTTACCTTCCTCATAAAATGTTCAATTGTTATTTATTGTACATGAGTAAGAACTTGTAGCGTGGTTGTAGTTAATTATAGCTTCTAATGTTCCAGAATTTGGTTGTTGTCTCAGTACCAATTATTTCATTTACATTGATCTTTTTGAGAAGATATGTCATAATTAACATGTTTCTTCAGTTTTTCAAGATAAGCATTGGTGATTTTCTATGTTGCTATAAACCCATTTCCCCTACAATTGCTACTGATCTAGTTTTAAATATTATAGGATGAACGAAAGTGTTCTTACTTGGAGTGGATTGATCAAGAGTGGCCACAGTCTTTGAAGATGTGCCTAGCGAAGCTCTGGAGCATGTATGAGGAAGAGAACAGACGTAGGCTTAGAGAAACTGTTGTCAACGGTGAAGAATATTTGAAGATGCGGGATAAAAAGTTGAAGGTGGAGAATGAGCTTAGATTTTTTAAATCAGACTTATGTTGTTAGATTTTTTTTAAATCAGACTTATGTTATGAGCTTAGATTGTTCTTATAAAGTTGAACTAGCTATATGTTGTGTTGTTTTTTTCATGTAAACTAATAACCTGCTAAATGTGTCATGGACCTTTGCAAACGGTTCTAGCAGTAAAAGCGCTTGCGATGGATAGCCCAATGCCACACAGTTTTCTTCATCAAATCGTGTGTGATATAGTTGATAAAAGCAAACAGTTAACCAAGGCAGACCGTGTGTGATAGTTACACCTTTCACACATGAGCCTACACATAAAATTGTGTGGGATGTACGTACGAACAGAAACCTTTTCCCTGGATTGATTGTGTGGGATGTACATAAGAAGAGAAATGTATTCCTTTGATTGACTATGTGTGATATACATACGAACGGAAATGTTTTTCTAGGATTCACCGTGTGGATGTACATACCTACGGAAATGATTTTCTTGGATTACCATGTGGTATGTACATACCTACGGAAATGATTGTGTTTCGATCGCACACGGCCCCAGCCTGTGTCCTAGGAGGGCCTATCCCCGACGATTTCTGGGTCGTGCGGGAAGGACCCCCTATCACCCACACTCACTTGGCGACTGCTACCTCTTGAGCATTGCGTTGGTTTTCCCTTGAAGAGGAAAGGGTGATGCAGCAAAGTAGCGTAAGTATTTCCCTTAGTTTTTGACAACCAAGGTATCAATCCAGTTGGAGACTACACGCAAGTCCCTCCACTACAAAAAAAGACACATCCGTGACATTTTGGGCCGAACGAATTTTTTTCTGTCATACATATGACACTTCTATGACGATAATTGGGACAAAACCCGGTATCATCATAGATGTGGTGGGCTCCTACTTCTATGACAAAAAATCATGACAGAAAATGGGTTTTTCGTCCAGGGCGGGCCGGAGACGCAGCTGCATGACATTCTTTGGGCCGTCCATGACAGAAAAAACCGTGGAAGAACCGAGGGCGAGGAAAATTTTGGGGAGTTCCCGGTTACAGTGGGAGGTCGGGGCCGAGCGATGCACGTTCCTCTCGTACACGCACGCGCATGTGTGCGAGGCGTTGGCTCTAACTGAACCTGAGCGAGGCGTTGGGCTCTAACTGAACCCGCGCGACTGCACTGCAGGCTACACGTTACTGAACCCAAGCGATCGATCGATGGTTGTTAACTGAACCCGATCAAGCGATTCCTTCGCTACTGCTGCTAATTGTAGCCGGTCGATTGGATGAACAGTGAGCGGTGGTGTTGCCTCTGGATGAACGGGACCCCGTGGTGTGGAGGACTGGATGAACAGTAGACGATGGAGGGGTGCCCGTGGAGGGGTGGTTGAACAGGACCCCGTGGTGTGGAGGGCTGGATGAACAGTAGACGGTGGAGGGGTGGTTGAACAGTAGCCGGTGGAGTAGCGCACGGTGGAGGCTGGATGAACAGGAGCCCGTGGAGGCTGGAGGAGGTCGACGGTGGAGATGAACAGTATCTCGTGGAGTCCCGTTTTGTGGTACGCCACACCCCGCCCGATGAACAGGACCCCCGTTTCGACCGTAGGAGGTCCGTTTCGTCCGTTTTGCGGTATGCCACACCCCTCCCAATCAACAGGACCCCCGTTTCAACCGTAGGAGGTCTGTTTCCTCCATTTTGCGGTACGCCACATCCCTCCTGATCAACAGGACCCCCGTTTCAACCGTAGGAGGTCCGTTTCCTCCGTTATGTGGTACGCCAGACCTCGTTTCCAATGCATGTTCTGCCCAAGCCCTACTAATGAACACGACCACGCATTCCGTTCCGACCCAGCCGGTTGGCTCCCACGTGTTCCGTTGCCTCTCAATGAACACGATGCATACCGTTGCCTCCCTATGAACACGACGCATTCCTTTGCCTCCCCATGAATACGACGCATTCCGTTGCCTCCCCATGAACACGACACATTCTGTTGCCTCCCCATGAACACAACGATGACGCTGTTTCTCCATTCCAACCCAGCCATGTACACGAGCCCTGGCCGTACGTATGCGCGAGTAGGCGTTCGAGACCCTGTCCGTATGTACACATATGTGGCTGTATTTTCTTTCTTGCACCCTGGCCGTCGTACGTATGTGTACATGCTACGTCCGCGCCTCTACTACGACACGTGCGCGCCTCTACTATGACACGTGAGCGCCTCTACATCGACCAGTATGTACGTACACGTTCGCGACCAGAATGACAACGCTACGTAGGCTTCGACCAGGTGGGTCCCGACTGTCAGGCACTTCCTTGCCTGCGAAGATGTAGTTGGTGGGTCCCAGCACTCAGGGGGGGCGAATCATTTTGTTTTTTTTGCCCGGACGCACTTCCTTGTGTGCGAAGGTGTAGCTGGTGGGTCCCAGCAGTCGGGGGGGGGGGGCGAATCATTTTTTTTGAACGCACTTCCTTCCGTGCGAACATGTAGCTAGTGGGTCCCAGCAGTCAGGGGGTGAGTAATTTTTTTTTCCTGGATGCACTTCTTTGCGTGCGAAGATGTAGCTCGTGGGTCCCAGCAGTCAGGGGGCGAATCATTTTTTTTTTGTGAAATACGGTGGCCCATCTAGTGGGTCCCCGCTGTCAGGTGGAGGAATAATTATTTTGCGCGTAATAAGGAGGCACTTCCTTGCAGCTGCCGTGGACCCATCTGTCAGCCTCTCCACGTACAGTCCATGTCCGATCGAAGTCGTTCCTTGACCATGTTGACCACGCCGCGCCGAGAGCACCAGGGAGATGGACGACGGCGAGGCCTAGGAAGGGGACGACACGGAGCCGGGGAAGACGCGAAGTGGATGCACACGTGGAGAGGAGTATGAGGGTTCACTGGTTCGGCTGCCCTGCCGTCGCCGCAGAATAACAGGGGGTGTGGGTGAGTGGAGGGATGGCCTGGCCAACGGTGGGAGTAATAGGGGCAGTGAAGCCTCCACGGCAGCACAGCCGGCCACGGGAGGGAGGAGCAGGTGGCACGACCGGCGCTACTTTGGGCGGCTGGAGCAAGAAGACTAGAGGTTGAAGAAGCACGACGGCCGTTGGATGGACATCGTACGGTCACTGCAACTAGAATCGTTTATATTGACTAAGTTGACAAAGCCCTTGGTACGTCAACTTAGTAGGCCCATAGGTCAGCTTCCAAAACGGTGCGCCCAGATGTCAGGGGGAGGAATCATTTTTTGGGCGAGTGAAGCTAGAATATCCAAGATTGAAGAAGAAGCACGGCATCCGTTGGATAGACATCCAATGGCCACTGCTGCTAGAACCGCGTGTTGACTATAAGTTGACAAAGCCTTGCATACGCGTCAACTTTGTTTTTTTAGGGGAAGCATCAACTTAGCAAGGCCAGAAGTGTGTGGCAGAGAACTTATAGCCCATTTGAGATTTGTAAGAATGTGTAGCCCATTTTTGAATTCTAATAGAATTTACTACAGCCCATTTACAGTTTGTTAAAAGTACAGCCCATTTCAACCAACCGTTCAAAATAGAATTCAATAAAATTTCCCACATTTTTATGGGATCTGGAATATTTTTATCCCGAAATTTCTAGTCATATTAAATACAATTTCAATATAAATTTATATTACATAAAAATCCAACGAAACATTGCGCTCACAACAATTAATGAAATTAAAATTTTCAATATCCAAAAATAATATTTTATAAAGTAATCACGTGTTTGATGCATTTTTTATAGTTACTGCTCAGTTTTTATAATTACATCCCATTTATTATTTCCTAAATCCCATTTTCTTGTTAAGCCTAATGCATCCCTCCTAGGAAAGATTTGCAGCCCAGCGGGGCGGAGAATGACAACTTGACCTTGCTTGGGTATTCCTAAAAAAGTATAGCTGGGCTAGCCATTTTCAGCTTGAAAAAAATTAATATCTGGTCAGGATATCTGGCCTGGGCTAGACAGGCCACATCCCGCCCAGTTAATACCTACAACTATGTTTTCGTTGTTGTTCATAGGAGAAAAATTAATATCTAGGCTAAACATCGAAAAACTCTGCAGTGCTCACACCTCAAAAACACAAATACTGCTCGAGCTGCTTGATCCCAGCCTCGGCCGCTTCTTGTGCAATTCTCTCGTTTATTGACTACTCCCTCCTTTCTGGTTTATAAGGCTAAATTCAAAAATCTCACCAACCAAGGTAGATGATGAGTGGTGGAATATTTTTTGTAGTTTGCAAAAGCACCCAATTAATGCTCTTGTTTTCCTCAAAAAAATTTGTTTACGAATGCATTAATTGCAATGCATGCATGCATGCATAAAGTGCATGCATTGGTCAGTTTTCTCTTAATACTTGCATGCAATGATTTAATGCACCTTGAAGTCTGAACATATGATGGGGAAGAACCAAATTGAGCCTTATAAAATGGAAAAACTCAAATTTTGAGATAAGGCCTATAAACCGGAAAGGAGGGAGTACTACATAGGTTGACAATGGTGTGGGACCGTGATGTCAGGAAACTAGGAGGAAGCAAAATAAATTATATATATATATAATAAGGAGGCACTTTCGTACGTGGGGCTATGGACCTGGTGGGTACCCATTGTCATCCTCTCCAAGTAAAGTCATCCCCTCGCCCGCGCGCGCTTTCCGCCCAAAATAGTCAGCGTCGCCCGCCCAACTTCCCGGTGCAGGCGATTGCTCCGCCTTCAAATGACACAAGTGCCGTCCGTCCGTCCATCTGCTGCCCACATTAATGATACGCGGTTGCCGAGGCGGCTACTCTGGCGCCACACGTCTGTCCCTCCGCCCGCCCACCATTGCTACATAAACTGCTGCGCTGGCATAGCCGCAGTCATCCGCATCCATTCCCTTTCTCCTGTCCACACCACTACTGCCCACCATGGATTCCTCGCGCTCCAGCGCTCTTTGGGACGGGCGGACAACGGACCACAAGGAGATGGCAACCATTGCTGCCGACCGGCTGGCCACCAGGCAGCCGGAGGACGACGACGTCCCAATGGAGAAGATGGTAGTCAACGATCCGGCGCCAACCCCCTCCTCCGCGCCATCCTCGCCGATGCATTGCACCATGACCATCGACGAGGCCCATGCCCAATATATGGACAGGGTGAGGCAGATGCGTGAGGAGCAGTTCCGGGATGCGCAGGCCGACGCTGCCTACAACCACCATCTCCTCCAGGAGCACCTCCAGGCGGAGGAGCAGATCGCCGCGGAGCGGGCGGAGTAGGAGGCGCTGCTCGACTCGTACCGCTCCACCCGCAAGGGCTGCCTCGAGCGCTGGCGGTACCGCATGCAGGTGGCGGAGGTTGCGGCCGCCTACAAAGAGGCTAGCAAAGAGGGCGATGAAGCGGGCGAGGTGCTGTTTGGCGAGACTGGGGACGAGGCAGAGGACAATGCCTGCTTCGACGAGTCCCCGCTCCGCTGGCGTCGACGAGGCCCTGCTCCGCCGAGGACCCGCGGTGCCAACAACGAGGCAGAGGACACCGCCGGCTCGGCCGAGGCCCCGCCCCGCCAACAACGAGGCAGAGGACATCGCCAGCTGTGGCACCCCGGCTCAGAGCGACCAGTTTACCATGCATTGCCAGCCCAGACACCATGTCTTCTGGCAACACACAACATCTTGGTACAAAAAAAACCGCTTTATCGATGCTAGTGGAACAGAGTTTACGTTACAACAACTATCGAGGCCAAGCGGCACACTCGGTGCGGCGGAACAATATGTACATTATTTAGTAAACATAAAGGGGCCTCGATCCGAATAACTACGTGGCAGCGAAATAACGTCATGGCGGAAGCTCCATATCACAGGGACACTGATGCGGACACGATCTAGACTTGAACAACACTCCTCTCCAAAGATACTTTCCTGAAATCTGGCATGACACGCCAGGTCAGTACATTGAATGTACTTGCAAGCTCACAACAGACATAATCATAATGACAAACAATATCATGATATTTAACCAATTATTAATAATGCAACACTATATGTCAACATGTTGTGATCATGCTCGAACGTCCCTCGGGACAGCTTACCAATTGTGATAATCTCTGGATCACAAACACACCACCGAAGTGGTCTTTCTCAAGAACAACTCGTGATCCTTACGGCGATCACAACCACGACCATCATTTGGTCCCAAATGCCTCGATGGTCTTTCTACCATCCATCAACAATGCAAAGTTCATAGCTTAGTGTGCAATTTTTATTAAATGTTGACTCATGGTGGGAGCTACTACGAGGTGTCTGTGACCGTGGACTTCGCTATCGATAGATTACACACTCTGCAGAGGTAGCACACTGTACCCACACCACGGAACCCATGGCCTCGCACTCCCATTCGGGTGGACCAATGGCATTTCGACAAAACCCTTCCATTGCCATAGCACTCTCCCGGCCACTCCGACCCAAATCCCCAACGGGCTAGTCCTGGGTGGCCCCGTGTCTACCAAAGACACCCCGACCACCGTCGTGGTCAAAACACTCCCACTCGGGGACTCGGTACCATAATCTCATCAATGAGCACACAAGATTATGCCTGCTTACCGGGCCAGGGCAAGCACGGCATAACCTTCCCTAGTTGGAGGCACCGACCAGAGGCCATGTCAATGGACCGAATCAAGGCCTTCCCACAAAGGCAAATGTGGTTGCACTGGAAAGAAACTCGATTCAGCGGCACCATGACCCAGTCAATGGTATATTCAAGTTGAGTTATATTCAGGTTCAACTTTAACTAAAAATGATCGGTGTCATAGCATGCCATGAAATTCAAAACAACACATGCATCATATAATGATAAAAATGACCGATGTCATCCATATACACACCAAGCATAAACGTCAACAACTCATATTACTCTACTGCTTAAAATGACTCACAACTTAACCAAAATATTTTGCAACAAGTTTTATTAATTTCTTACGCAAGAAAGTAACTCCGATAAATTGCTCATATGCTTGACAAAAAGATTTCACTATCAACAATTCTTAATTTCTTTATCACTAAGTTGGGTTCAAACTGTCACAGCCCTAGAGTACCTGAGTGAATAGTTGCATCTGCACTCATGCATCATGGTTAAAATTTCTGGGAGTTGAATTGAGGTTTGTTGAAACCCTCAGAAACCAGTTCAAAAATAATCAACATTAAAATGTCTTCAGAGAAATCCAAGAAAATGTTCCTCTTAGTCTCTGAAAATATTGGCAAGAAGTAAAATTCAAACCAATGTTTTTGGTATCTCAGAAACATTTATTTTGGGGCTTTGAATTAATTCAATAACTATTTGCATTGGATATATATCCTTTATATAATTAATATATGTCCAATAATTATGGAACTTTTTATGTCGTTTGGGATATTTTAGTTCTAGTCACATAATTACTTTCAGGATTTTATAAAATGGTTTGGTGTTAAAACTAAACCCAAAACAGTTGCAGAAAAATAGAAAACAGAACAATTAATAAAACAGAGAAGAGAGAGAGTTTACCTGGGCCAACTCACCTGTGCAGCCACCTGGCGGCCCAAGTGGCCGTCCTAGCCCACTGGCCCCTCCCCCCTGTCGTCAACCTCGTGCCAGAAGGCACGAGGGCGTGTGCTCGCCACGCGCGCGCCACCTCCACCCTTCTCTGGCCACCTCCTGCTTCCCCGACCCCTTCTAGCGACGCCACGGAGATGCCCCAAAGCCCCTGTCCCCTCTCCCTCACTCGCCGCTCTCTCTCCCCTCCCCTGGCTCTCTCCCTCTAGCTCAATCAAGCGAAACCGTCGCCACCGACCAGCGCTCGCACGGCCACAGCCACCCCCTTGCTCCCCTGGCGCGTCCGAGAGCTCCGCCTCGTTCCCCTCTTCCTCCTCACCGAGCCACATGGTGCCTGAAGCCCCTGGACACCGCCAACACCGCCGTTCCCCTTGTCGGTCACCGTGGATCCTCGCTGTCGATTCGGGAGCTACCGGGCGTCCCCGACCTCGCTCTCGCGCTCATTGGACTCGCTGTGAGCCCCTGCTCCGAACCCCTCATCTCCCCCTCGCATTCGCATGCTCTAGCCCCATCCCCCACCATGGCCAAGGCTCGCCGCCGCCGTGCCTCATCGCCGCCGTGGCTAGAGCCGTTGAAGCTCGAAGCCGAGCACACCATCACACTCAACGCATCTCCAGGAGCCCGTAGCCAGCACCAGCTTCTCCTCATGTGCCCCCTAGCGCCAACCCCGACCTCGCCCGAACTCTGGCCACCGCCGCGAGCCTCACCCCGGCGAGCTCGGGCCGTCTCAACCCGTCCCAACCGCACAGAAAGACGGGGGCACCCCCAGCTTCACGTTGATGCCTGCGCCGTCCCTTTTGGTCGTCGGAACAGGAAACCCGCACCTACACCGCCGCGTTCGGCCTCGCCGGCGGCTAAACGCCGGCGAGTTGACCCCGCTGGCCCCGTTTGACCACAGGTGGGCCAGTTTGACTCCTGGGTCAATGACAGGTAGGGCCCAGCCCTGCTGACTAATTAGGATTAGTACCAATTAATATTTTAGTAAACTAATTACACTAACACGCGGGACCCACTGTCAGGTTTGACCTGGACTGAGCCGTTGACCTGCTGACGTCATGATGATGTCAGGCTGACACAGTAATCCTTTTCTGGATTTTAAATAAATCAGAAATGATTTGTTTAATTCAGAAAATTTCCAAAACTTTGAAAAATCATAGAAATTCAACTGTAACTCCAAATAAGATAAATTATATATGAAAAATGATCAAAAAATCCAAAGAATCTGTATATGGCATTTTCATGCATGTTTGAACAAGTTAACATCACTGAATAGGAAAATTCATAATTATGGAATAAATGGTAATTAGTTTTGGAGTTGGAATTTGCTATAGGTTTGAATTCCACTTCAATGAACATGACTAACTGTTGCATTAGGTCAATTCAGTACTTTAATATGACATATCATTCATATGATTGTGCATTGCATTGATTGTGGTTCCTTTTGTGTTTGCCGGTGTTTGTTCCCCCTCAGTAGACGTATGTTCCGACGATGAGTTCGATGACACCGATGAAGAACTATACTATCTTCAGAAGTGCCAAGCAAGCAAAACCCCCTTGTTCATCACGATACAATCCCACTCTCTCGCTCCTGCTCTCTTTTACTGCATTAGGATAACAACGTTTCATCTGTTACATGATGCGGTAGTTGAACCCCTTTCCTCTGCATGACCTGTTATTGCCACAGTAAATAGATGAAACCCACTAGCATGAGTAGGAGTTGTTTGAGCCCTGATGTGCCTACTCATTCATGCTTGTTTTCATGCCTGCTACTGCTTAGAGTTGAGTTAGGTCTGATTCATCGGGGATGAATTGGAATGGTGATGAACATGTCCTACTGTGTGTGAGCTAAGTGTGTGAACACGATTTGGTAAAGGTAGCGGTGAGAGGCCATGTAGGAGTACATGGTGGGTTGTCTCATTGCAGCCGTCCTCAGGAACTGAGTTCTGTGTTTGTGATCCATGAACAGTTACTACCACACATTGGGCTCCGGGCGCTCCAAGCTCTCTCGACTTATTAATCTACCTGATCTCTGTCCAGGAGTTGCAACTAGTTTCTGGTGTTTGTAGGTAGTGTTAGTAGTCTACCAAGTGGCACCCGGTATAGGTAGGCTTGGGACAGACTAGGCACAGTGGCACGGTGTACCAAGTGGCACCCGAATGGTGGGCTTGGGAACCCTGCTCACATTGTTTGGGGCCGTGAGTGACACCCCAGCCGGATCTCCTTGCGGATGGAACTCGAATAGGCGATAAACCTGGCGAGAGACTTGTGTGATTAGTCAGGTCATGGCCGACTCCCTCGCCCGGCTTCTGCTTGAAGGTTGCCGAGGTACATGATGTGTACAGGGCGATAAGTGGCGAGAGCGTGTGTGAAGAAGTACACCCTGCAGGGTTATCATTATCTATTCGAATAGCCGGATTCCTCGGATATGGAAACTTGGACCCCTTGCATAGTTCATAGACAAGTGAAAGTGGATACTTTAAAATGCGCAAGATAAGCGTGAGTGCTATGGCTGGCGTTCTCGTAGGAAGACGGGAGCAGATCCATAGTGGTGTATTGGTATGGTGAATATGTGGACTCGTGTGCGCCACCTCAAAAGAGTTACTTGCAGTCGTAGTTAAGGATAGCCACCGAGTCAAAGCTGGCTTGCTACAGTTAAACTCCACCATCCCTTCGTTGATAATGATGCATATGTAGTTAGTTCTGATGTAAGTCTTGACGAGTACATTTGTACTCACGTTTGCTTAATTTATGTTTTGTAGAGAGACTTCAGTCCCGCTAGTAGTTCCACTTGGATTTCGATGTTTAGCTTGTTACCTCAGCTACGATCTTGTGCCCTCAGCAGGATCTGGTAGATAGTCAGGCTTCTCAGCTTTTTTTCATTTGTAGATGTCTATACTCAGACATGTTAAGCTTCCGCATGTGCTTTGACTTGTATGCTCTGAATGTTGGGTCATGAGACCCATGTTTGTAATATCTCGCTCCTCGGAGCCTAATGAATAAATACTTGAGTCGTAGAGTCTTGTTGTGATGCCATGTTGTATTTACACATATCGAGCATATTTTGTGTATAATTTAAATGCTTGGTATGTGTGGGATCCGACAATCTAGTTGTTTAGCCTTCGCAGCCTCTCTTATGGGGAAATGTAGTCTGGTGCTTTCTTGAGCCATAGTAGTCGCTACAGCCCGGTTCACCGGAGTCCTGCTAGCCCAGCACTACTGCTCAGGACACTTGACTGGCCGGCATGTGTTTCACTTCGTTCCCATGTTTGTCCCTTCGGGGAAATGTCACGCGGTGACATCTGGAGTCCTGCCTAGCTTGTTACAGCCCGGGTTACCGGAGTCCTGTTAGCCCAGTGCTACAGCCCGAATTCACACGCTGTTGACCGACATGCTCGAGGTTGATTCATGTATGCCTGTTCCCATGGGTTAGTGCCGCTTTGGGTTCACGACTAGCCATGTCGGCCCGGGTTCTTTGTCATATGGATGCTAGCGACACTATCATATACGTGAGCAAAAAGGCGCAAACGGTCCCGGGCCAGGTAAGGTGGCACCCGTGGGAATACCGTGCGTGAGGCCGCAAAGTGATATGATGTGTTACATGCTAGATCGGTGTGACTTAGGATCGGGGTCCTGACACAAACATTCTGTAAGAGAAGTAATATGATTAAACAAGTATTTAACAGAATATTTTCTAACAAATTTATATCAATTTATGAATGCAAAAACAAAGCTTTAAATAATTACTAACATGCATAACAAAATTATTTCTAAGATCACCAAATAAATCTTAACTTGCTTTATCCACTAAACTAGTTTCAATCATTATGTAAATCAAGCATAACAACTAACCAATATTTAACAGAGTACAAATAACTCAATAATATTTAAATGCATGGATTAATCATTTCATTCAAGTAAGAAAATCACAAATATTGAAATGACACCAAGAAAATGTTGACGTGGCTTGCCTTAGTGCAGATGAGGTTCACAAGCCTTCTGGTGATCCTCAAGACAAGCCTCACCCTCTGAAAATAAATTTAAACACAAAAAGCAAATATCAAGAACACTTATGAAAATCACCAGATATTCTAAATAGCTCAAAAAAATCTCATCTTTGGTGAGCTTCTAGATTTCTTATCAAAGAACACAATGCAAAAAGAATCAATTCATTTGGACTTATGGTTGAAGAGTTATAACTGTTTGAAGTCTTCTGTAAATTCAAATGAATTTAATAAAAAGAAACAGACTGGGGGGTGACGTCGAAGCCGTAAAGCCCAGGGGCACCACCACTCGTACTGCTTCGCGCGCGTACAGAGTGGCTGACTAGCGGGCCCCGCTAGTCAGGTGAGGAAGGGGGAGAAATAAACAGAGAGGGCCACGGCTCCGCCGGAGCTCTCGCCGGTGACGAGGGCTCCTTGGCCCAAACAAGAGGGAGGGATTGAGAGAGGGGACGATGGCGCACCTGCCTGTACCCGTAGCGTGGCTAGGGGTGGTCGGACGGCGTCGGAAACAAGCTCGCAAGCGGAGGAAGAGCGCGGAGGTTGCCGGTGTTGAGGAAGACGGCGAACGGAGGCCACTCCAGGGGCTCCAAGCGGGCGAGACGGCCTCACCGGAGAGAGGCGGAAGCCCTGGAGGGGTTGCCCTGGCCTAGGAGGGGCTAGAGCTCTGGCGGCGTCCAAAGGGGATCACCGGCGAGTTCGAGCTCCGGGGCGGCGACCCGAGGCCTGCCTGGCCGGGCTACGGCTTCCTACGCAGTCGTGGAGTGTGTGGGAGTGCTGGATGGGGCTCGAAGAGACTAGGGGCGGCCTTATTTATAGGTGAGCGGCGAGGGGGCTTCAGGCTCCACCGGTGGACACCTGTACACTGCGCCCGGCGACGAGCAGCATCAGTGAGAGGGGGAGAAGCCGACGGAGGTCACGCGGCCACTGTGGGCGGACGGAGACGAGCACAGGATCAAGAGGAAGGCGACGAGCACAGTGCAGAGCGCACTGTGGCATAGGCCGGATCGTGCCCGTGCTCCTGCGGCGAGCTCCGGCATCGGCGAGCGCCAGGGAGGAGTTAAAGACGTCGAGACGATGATTGTGGCGCAGTTTGGCATGCTCAGGTAGGCGAGGGAAGCGAGCACGCGCGAACAGAGCGTTCGGCGGCACCCAAAGCGCATCGACACGCATGCCTGGCATCGTGGACACGCGTGGTCACCGCACGAACTCTATCCTCAGGCCAGCCTTCATCCAAAAATCATGGCTGGCATGTTGTTCGTGGTGGTTTTGAAGTTTACCACGGTTTGGTTTGGATCCAGGTGTAGTAGAGAGGATTTTACAAACCAGGTAAGTTTCTGGCCAGTAACTTTGAACAGTTACTATGGTCAAACGGCTGGGAGATTGAGGTTGTTCTTTGGAGGCTAGTTATAAGTTACTAAGGTAAAGATGCACAAGAAAGTTCAGGTCAAATGGAGCAAGTAAAATGGTAGTTGCTGTAGAAACCACCATTTCTGTCTAGAACAGAGATTTTCTGTAGCAAAAATATTCCAAAAAGTGATGAAATATTTTTGCTCAGGACGGTGCCCTAGGGTTCACAGAATATTTGTGAATTATCTCAGATTCTTCTGAGCCATAAAAATTAGGGTTCACAGATCTGGCTCACGCGTGTTCCAAGTTTCAGAAAATTTTCAAATGAAAATTCAAGCAGATAAGAGAGGGCAAAAACCAGGCTGTCACAAACCTCCCCAACTTAGAATGAATCTCTTCCTCGAGATTCGGTTGCTTGGGAAAACCACTCTGGATACTAATCCCTAAGGAATTCTTCCTGCTCCCAAGTTGCTTCTGACTCTGTGTGATGCTCCCACTGAACCTTGTAAAATTTTCTGACTTTACTGCGAGTGACCCTTTCCATCTGATCCAAAATTTTGAACGGTCTCTCTTCATAAGTTAAATCTTTTGCCAATTCTATCTCAGCTATTGCAGCCCTTTTCTCAGGCGGGGATATGCATCGTCTCAATTCTGAAACATGGAACATGTTGTGTATGTCTGCCAATTCAGGGGTAGTTCCAGTTGATATGCAACCGTACCTACTTGAGAGATAATCGGAAATGGACCAATGAATCCGGGTGCCAGCTTTCCACGAGTCTAAAACCTCTTGACTCCTTTCATAGGGGTGACTCGGAGGTATACGTGTTCTCCGGGTTCAAAACAGACCTGCCGATGCTTTGCATCATAATAACTCTTTTGTCGAGATTTGGCCAATTGTAGTCTGTCTCTGATTTCGCTAACTTGTTTCTCAGCTTCCAGTATGAGATCCGTTCCGAAGATAAGGCTATCTCCAGTCTGATACCAATTTAGAGGAGTGCGGCACTTACGGCCATACAGAGCTTCATATGGTGACATCTTTAGACTGCTTGGAAACTGTTGTTATAAGAGAACTCGGCATATGGCAAGCAATCTTCCCATTTAGCTCCTTTGGCTAGCACACAGGCTCATAACATATCTCCGGGTATTTGATTTACCTGCTTTGTATGTCCATCTGTCTAAGGGTGATAGGCAGTACTATATTTCAGTGCTGTCCCCAGGGCTTGATGGAGACAGGACCAAAAAGCGGAGGTAAACAAAGAACCTCGGTGCAGACTGACTATTCTGGACACATACAGCTGTGCGAGTTCATCGTCCCTATATCTGGTGTTGATCGGAATGAAGTGAGCAACCTTGGTTAGGGTGTCTATTATAACCCAGATTGCATCCTTACCTCGCTGAGTCCTAAGCAATCCTGTGATGAAATCCATGCAAACGTCATCCCATTTCCACTGTGAAACTGGCAGCGGTTGGAGGAGTCCGGCTGGCTTCTGATGATCTGCTTTCACCTTGTTACATATGTCGCAACAGGCTACGTAATAGGCAATATCTTGCTTCATTCCCTCCCACCAGAATATTTGTCTGAGATCCTCATACATTTTCGTACCTCCCGGGTGAATGGAATATGCGGATTCATGTGCTTCTGACAGGATTTTCTTCTTCAAGTCCGGTAGATTTGGCACACAAATGCGTCCACGGAATCGGAGGGTACCGAATTTTTCATTGGACAAGTCAGGGGCCTGCTTTGCCATCTGGCCCTCGGCATGTCTTTCTAGATTGGCGTCAGCTGGCTGGGCCTTGCGGATCTCCATCTCAAGTGTGGGGGTAACTTCCAAAATATTAGCGAGGCCAGCATCAAAGATGACCAAGTTGAGCTGAGCGATCTCCTCTTGAAGTTTGGTAGGCAATGATTTTAACATGA
Organism: Triticum monococcum; assembly: GCA_034509565.1. Taxonomy (NCBI): domain Eukaryota; kingdom Viridiplantae; phylum Streptophyta; class Magnoliopsida; order Poales; family Poaceae; genus Triticum; species Triticum monococcum. Next base: position 149,414,958 of record CM067843.1, on the reverse strand, counting down.
CATTTAAGCTGATGGGCTTTCGACTAATCACGTCGGCAACGATGTTGGTCTTGCCTGGATGGTAATTTATTCCAAGGTCATAATCCTTGACCAACTCTAACCATCTTCGCTGACGGAGATTTAAATATGGCTGAGTGAAGATGTACTTGAGGCTTTTGTGGTCGGTAAAAATTTGGCACCTTTTTCCAATGAGGTAGTGTCTCCAAATTTTTAATGCATGAACCACTGCAGCCAATTCCAAATCATGAGTAGGATAATTTTCCTCATGGGGCCGTAGCTTTCGCGATGCATATGCTACTACCTTGTTGTCTTGCATCAACACGCAACCAATACCTTGTCTGGAGGCATCGCAGTACACATCAAAACTGCGATAAATGTCTGGAAGAGTCAATACAGGTGTGGTTGTCAGACGTATCTTCAGCTCATTAAAACTCTTCTCACAATCCTCTGTCCACTTAAACTTCATATCCTTTTTGAGCAGCTCCGTCATGGGTTTAGCAATTTTGGAAAACCCTTCAATAAAACAACGATAGTATCCAGCTAGTCGGAGGAAACTCTGGATCTGTGTCACGGTCGTGGGCGGTACCCAATCGAGCACATCCTTTACTTTGCTTGAATCCATGGTTATACCTTCGGCGGATAGTACATGTCCGAGAAACCCAACTTTCTTGAGCCAAAATTCGCACTTACTGAACTTGGCGTATAGTTGACGACCGCGGAGCCGTTGTAGTACTGCTCGGAGGTGATCCTTGTGCTCCTCTTCACCCTTGGAGTAAATGAGGATGTCATCGATGAAGACTACCACAAATTTGTCGAGGAAGTCCCTAAATACTTTGTTCATCATATGCATGAAGAAAGCAGGGGCATTGGTGAGACCAAAGGACATCACGGTATCTTCCTAAAGACTGTACCGAGTAGTGAATGCGGTCTTAGGAATATCTTCCTTTTTAATCTTAAGCTGATGATAGCTGGTCCGTAAATCGATTTTTGAGAATACTTTAACCCGACTGAGCTGGTCAAACAGATCATCAATCCTTGGCAGTGGGTATTTATTTTTGATGGTGACCTCATTCAGCTGGCGGTAATCTATGGACATACGGAGACTACCATCTTTTTTGCCCACGAAAATTGCAGGTGATCCCCATGGTGAAGAGCTGGGACTAATATAACCTTTCTCGAGTAATTCGTCAAGCTGTTTCTTTAGCTCCACTAATTCTGATGATGGCATCCGGTAATACTTCTTGTATAACAGTGCGGTTCCGGGCACAAGATCTACGGCAAACTCTAGTTCCCGATCTGGTGGCATGCCTGGCAGTTCTTCCGGAAACACATCAGGGTACTCACTGACCACAGGGATTAATTCCAATTCAACCACAGTGGTGCAAACTTGTACTGGCTTGGGTATATTCTTGCGAGCGTAGAACTTGGTAAGTTGCCCACTCAGACCGGTGCTACCTCTTGAGCACTGCGTTGGTTTTCCCCGAAGAGGAAGGGATGATGAAGAAAAGTAGCATAAGTATTTCCCTCAGTTTTTGAGAACCAAGGTATCAATCCAGTAGGAGGCTACGCGCGAGTCCCTCGCACCTTCACAAAACAAAATAAATCCTCGCAATCAACGAAAATAGGGGTTGTCAATCCCTATAGGGCCACTTACGAGAGTGAGATCTGATAGATATGATAAGATAATATTTTTTGGTATTTTTGTGATAAAGATGCCAAGTAAAATAAAGGCAAAGTAAATAGCAAAGGAAATAACTAAGTAGTAGGAGATCAATATGATAAAGATGACATGATTAGGTTTCACTAGTGGCTTCTCTCGAGAGCATAAGTATTCTACGGTGGGTGAACAATTTACTGTTGAGCAATTGACAGAATTAAGCATAGTTATGAGAATATCTAGGTATGATCATGTATATAGGTATCACGTCCGAGACAAGTAGACCGACTCCTGCCTGCACCTACTACTATTAGTCCACTCATCGACTGCTATCCAGCATGCATCTAGAGTATTAAGTTAAAAAAAGAGTAACGCCTTAAGCAAGATGACATGATGTAGAGGGATAGACTCATGCAATATGAAGAAAACCCCATCTTGTTATCCTCGATGGCAACAATCCAATACGTTCCTTGCTACCCTTACTGTCACCGGGAAAGGACACCGCAAGATTGAACCCAAAGCTAAGCACTTCTCCCATTGCAAGAAAGATCAATCAAGTAGGCCAAACCAAACTGATAATTCGAAGAGACTTGCAAAGATAACCAATCATACAAAAAAGAATTCAGAGAAGATTCAAATATTATTCATAGATAGACTTGATCATAAACCCACAATTCATCGGTCTCAACAAACACACCGCAAAAAGAAGATTACATCTAATAGATCTCCACAAGAGAGGGGGAGAACATTGTATTGAGATCCAAAAAGAGAGAAGAAGCCATCTAGCTACTAGCTATGGACCCGTAGGTCTGAGGTGAACTACTCATACTTAATCGGAGAGGCTATGGTATTGATGTAGAAGCCCTCCGTGATCGATGCCCCCTCCGGCGGAGCTCCAGAACAGGCCCCAAGATGGAATCTCGTGGATACAGAAAGTTGTGGCAGTGGAATTAGGGTTTTGGCTTCTGTTCTAATCGTTTGGGGGTACGTGGATATATATAGGAGGACGAAGTACGTCGGTGGAGCAACAGGGGGCCCACGAGGGTGGGGGCGCGCGTGGTAGGGTAGGGCACGCCCCCTACCTCGTGGCCTCCTGTTATGTGCCTTGACGTAGGGTCCAAGTCTCCCGGGTGTTATCTATTGAGAAAATCAAGTTCCCGGATGTTTCATTCCATTTGGAGTCCGTTTGATATTCGTGTTCTTTGAAACCCTAAAACAGGCAAAAAAAACAGCAATTCTGGGCTGGGCCTCCGGTTAATAGGTTAGTCCCAAAAATAATATAAAAGTGGATAATAAAGCCCAATAATGTCTAAAACAGTAGATAATATAGCATGGAGCAATCAAAAATTATAGATACGTTGGAGACGTATCAAGCATCCCCAAGCTTAATTCCTGGTCATCCTTGAGTAGGTAAATGATAAAAACCGAATTTTTGATGCGAAGTGCTACTTGGCATAATTTTAATGTAATTCTTCTTAATTGTGGTATGAATTTTCAGATCCGAAAGATTCAAGACAAAAGTTCATATTGACATAAAAATAATAATACTTCAAGCATACTAATAAAGCAATTATGTCTTCTCAAAATAACATGGCTAAAGAAAGTTATCCCTACAAAATCATATAGTCTAGCTATGCTCCATCTTCACCACACAAAATATTTAAATCATGCACAACCCCGATGACAAGCCAAGCAATTGTTTCATACTTTTGACATTCTCAAAACTTTTTCAATCTTCACACAATACATGAGCGTGAGCCATGGACATAGCACTACAGGTGGAATAGAGTGGTGGTTGTGGAGAAGACAAAAAGGGAGAAGATAGTCTCACATCAACTAGGCGTATCAACGGGCTATGGAGATGCCCATCAATAGATATCAATGTGAGTTAGTAGGGATTGCCATGCAATGGATGCACTAGAGCTATAAGGATATGAAAGCTCAAAAAGAAACTAAGTGGGTGTGCATCCAACTTGCTTGCTCATGAAGACCTAGGGCAATTTGAGGAAGCCCATCATTGGAATATACAAGACAAGTTCTATAATGAAACATTCCCACTAGTATATGAAAGTGATAACATGAGAGACTCTCTACTATGAAGATCATGGTGCTACTTTGAAGCACAAGTGTGGTAAAAGGATAGTAACATTGTCCCTTCTCTCTTTTTCTCTCATTTTTTTATTTGGGCCTTTTCTCTTTTTTTATGGCCTCTTTCTCCTCTCTTTTTTTATTTTTCGTCCGGAGTCTCATCCCGACTTGTCGGGGAATCATAGTCTCCATCATCCTTTCCTCACTGGGACAATGCTCTAATGATGATGATCATCACACTTTTATTTTTCTTACAACTCAAGAATTACAACTCGATACTTAGAACAAAATATGACTCTATATGAATGCCTCCGGCGGTGTACCGGGATATCCAATGACTCATGAGTGACATGTATGAAAGAATTATGAATGGTGGCTTTGCCACAAATACGATGTCAACTACATGATCACGCTAAGCAATATGACAATGATGGGGTGTGTCATAATAAACGAAACGGTGGAAAGTTGCATGGCAATATATCTCGGAATGGATATGGAAATCCATAACAGGTAGGCATGGTGGCTGTTTTGAGGAAGGTATATGGTGGGTGTATGATACCGGCGAAAGGTGCGCGGTATTAAAGAGGCTAGCAAAGGTGAAAGGGTGAGAGTGCGTATAATCCATGGACTCAACATTAGTCATAAATAACTCATATACTTATTGCAAAAATCTACAAGTTATGAAAGAAAAGTATTACACGCATGCTCCTAGGGGGATAGATTGGTAGGAAAAGACCATCACTCGTCCCCGACCGCCACTCAAAAGGAAGACAATCAATAAAGAAATCATGCTCCGACTTCATCACATAACGGTTCACCATACGTGCATGCTACGGGAATCACAAGCTTCAACACAAGTATTTCTCAAATTCACTACTACTCAACTAGCATGACTTTAATATCACCATCTTCATATCTCAAAACAATTATCAAGTATCAAACTTATCATAGTATTCAATACACTCATAAGAGAATTTCTTTATTCTTGAATACCTAGCATATTAGGATTTAAAGCAAATTACCATGCTATTAAGGATCTCAAAATAATCTATGTGAAGCATGAGAGATCAATAGTTTCTATAAATCAAATCCACCACCATGCTCTAAAATATATAAGTGAAGTACTAGAGCAAAATTATATAACACAAAAGATATAAGCGAAGCACATAGAGTATTCTAACAAATTCCAAATCATGTATGGCTCTCTCAAAAGGTGTGTATAGCAAGGATGATTGTGGTAAACTAAAAAGCAAAGACTCAAATAATACAAGACGCTCCAAGCAAAACACATATCATGTGGTAAATAAAAATATAGCTCCAAGTAAAGTTACCCATAGAAGTAGACGAAAGAGGGGATGCCTTCCGGGGCATCCCCGAGCTTTGGCTTTTAGGTGTCCATAGATTATCTTGGGGGTGCCATGGGCATCCCCAAGCTTAGGCTCTTGTATAACGCCCCGAGACTGTTGCGCCAGGTGTCTTCCAATTATTCGCTGTTATTTCCTTGTCATTTGTTTGCGTGCCATGCATTTCATATCATGTCATCATGTGCATCGCATTTGCATACGTGTTCGTCGCATGCATCCGAGCATTTTCCCCGTTGTCCGTTTTGCAATCCGGCACTCCTATGTCCTCCGGCGCCCTCTTTTCCCTCTTTTCGTGTGCGGGTGTTAAACTTTCTCAGAATGGAACGAGATTTGCCAAGCGGCATTGGTATACCACCGGTATACCGCCTGTCAAGTTTCGTGCTATTTGGAGTCCGTTTGATACTCCAACGGTTAACCAGAGAACCGTAAAGGCATCATGTGTGTTGCAGCCCAACACCCCTCCATAGTGGCCCAACAACCCATCCAAACCCCCTCCATCCTCTCAGTCGTTCGATCACAATCGCATGGCTGAAAACCGCACTCCATTTGGACTCTCCACTACTAGGAAAAGGGCTACTAATGGCGCACCAGTTTTGCCTACTAATGGCGCATCATTGGTGTGCCATTAGTATCACGCCACTAGTATTTTTACTAATGACGCACCACTGGTGCGCCATTAGTATCTGGTATACTAATGGTGCACCACTGGTGCGCCATTAGTATAGGCCACGGTGTGGCATTAGTATAGGCCACTGGTCCGCCATTAGTATAGGCCACTGGTGCGCCATTAGTATTTTTGAATTTTGAAGGAGGGAAAATAGTAGTGGCGCACGGTCTAACCCCCACAGTGTGCCATTGCTATTTTTGAATTTTGAATTTGGATCCGGATCGTGATTTTTTTGCCCATTCTTTGCTCGTTTTTTGGCACGATATTATTTCAAATTTTGTTCCTGTTTTTGGATCTTGTACGTTCTTTTGCCGTGTTCTTTTTCCGGAGAGGAGTTCGCCGAAGAGGAGGAGGAGGTTGCCGGAGAGGAGTTCACCGGAGCATCGGAGAGTAGGAAGGAGAAACCATGAGGGGATGGGAGGAGAGGAGGGAGGAGGAGCTCATCGGAGAGGAGGGAGGAGGAGCTCACCTGAGAGGAGGGAGGAGAAACCGTGAGGGGAGGGGAGGGGAGGAGAGGAGGGAGGAGGAGGTCGCCGGAGAGGAGGAGGAGGTCGCCGGAGAGGAGGAGGGTAGTATGGTGGAGGAGAGAAGGCAAGATGGAGTGGAGGAGAGGAGGAGATGGAGTGGAGGAGAGGTGGAGTGGAGGAGAAGAATGAAGAGGTAAGGAGGAGAGGACCACGCCCAGCCATATATACGGCATAGTAATGGCATACCGCGGGCAGGTGCGCCATTACTAACTTTTTTTATTTTTTTTTTGATTTATTTTGAATTTTGAAGGTGGGAAGATACTAATGGTGCACCATGGGCAGGTGCGCCATTAGTAACTTTTTTTTTATTTTTTTGACTTATTTTGAATTTAGAAGGCGGGAAGATAGTAATAGCGCACCATGGGCAGGTGCGCCATTAGTAAGTTTGTATTTTTTTTGAATTTTTTGCCTCTCCAGATCTTAAAAGCCCCGTATCTTTTTTCTGTTAGGTTTTTGAGGATTTTGAAAATGTTTAACGAGGTTGCCCCATTAAATTCGGATGTAACTTTTTGAGTAGATGATTTTTCATATAAAAAACTTTTTCATCCGAGTTCGTACGCAAAAGTTATGCCCATTTTACAAATTCTCAAGAGATTTCGCAAATAAAGTCGAAATTCATATTTGTAAATTTTCACAACAACTAGACCACATATCACACGGGAAACTTTTTTTTTTCAAAACTACTAATGGCGCACCGTGGGAGTGGTGCGCCATTAGTATTTGCACACTAATGGCGCACCAACACATGGTGCGCCATTAGTGTCAATTTCATCTTTAGCCCTTTTCCTAGTAGTGCTCCTAGCTCCCTATATATATATATATATATCTGTGTGTGTGTGTGTGTGTGTGTCTCCCTCCGAATTTTCGCGGATGAAACCCTAACCTTCGTCCACCTCGCGCCGCCGGACAAATCCGTCCGCACCGGACATGTCCAACCTCCACGTCGCCGTGGCCAATCCGATCTTGCCACGTCAGCTCCGCCGCCTCTCTCCTCCACTCGCGCGCCGCCAACTGTCCTCGCCAGTTTCCCCGCAGCCGCATGGGCCCGCGAGCATACGGCAGGCCCGCTCGAGCCCGATCTGCTCCGCCGCCATCCGGTCATGCGCCCGAGCCCCAGCGCCTCGCCCGCGAGCGCGCGCCGCCGCCACCGCGAGCTCTGCTACCGAGCGCCTCCCCGTCGCCGCTTAGCTCCGCCGCTCCCCGCCGCCTGCGAGCGCCGCCTCGCCTCCGTCGTCGTCCGCCGCGGCCTTCGCCCGGTGCCGCGCGCCTCCTCCGACGCCCGCCGGACCTGCTCTGCCACCTCCTCTGGTCACCGGCGAACCTCGCCTCGCCAGAGGCCGCACCCTCACCGGATCAGGGGAAGGTGGATGAGATCCACCAACCCCGGGAACCAAATGCTCTCTCCCCGCCCAGATCTCCTAGTCCTGCGTCCTCCTCGTCCCGGTTCCCGCGAGGTCTAAAGTTCTCTAAGTCCCCGAAGTTTCCAATATTTTGTGGCTACCTTCATCATGCCATAACTTTGTGCTCACTGCTCCGTTTTGCATGCTTGATATATCAAAATGTTCATCATTATGTGTTCTTCATTTTGTTCCATTGCACCATGCTTGTTTGAGTCCATCTTGATGCCCTAACGACTGTTGCAAGAGTGCTATAGAATGTTAGGTGCTGATTCTTATCAGTTTATGAGCATTTCTCATTTTTTCCATGATTATTGTGTGCTGCATATGAGCATGACCTCAACATATGTTTTGTTATAAGCCATGCCATCTTTACATGGGTGTATGCCATGTATTTTTGTGACCAATGTGGTGACTAGCACAATCATACAAAGTAGCTCTCGTGATATTGCTGTTGTCAGGGACTTAGAATTCCACTAAGTCATTTCCCTGCTGTTATTTTTATGCCATCTATTCATGCTGCTACAGAGTGATCCATGCCTCTTTTGAGTATGTTCAGTAAGGATGATTTTGACAAATAGTTATCTTCTATCCATCCATGCCCTTGTTTGCATTTATGGAGTATCCTAGCATGACTCGATCCTACTCTACTTTTGCTATAAAATGTTCCTGGCAGATTGTTTACGTGTTAATCAATTTTTCCAATGTTGTTGTAGTTGATCCATGCATGCTATAAGTTTGTTCTTGCCATGTTTAGCTTCTTGATCATGCCTTCTTTCTGGTAGTATGATTAGTTTGTCATGAAATGCCTTGTGTTGAGTGCATCGAGCTCGCAAACATGCCTTCATAATTTTGTTTATGCCATGTCCAATTTTCTGCTAAGTCTGAATCTGTTAACGAAACTTGCTATGTTTACATGGGTGCCATCATATCTTCTGATCCCTTTTGGCTTATGGTCAGCAAGGGACTATTGTTATATGCTTTGATTTGATTCATGCCATGCCTTGTATTGCTATGATTTGTTCCTATAGCATGTTGTTATCTTGCTCTAAACTTTGCTTCCTGATGTTAATTCCTGTCATGTTAGTATTTTCACTAAGTCTGTGATGTTGTTACCTTTTGCACTTTTGCCATGCTTGTTTGAACCTGCTATTGTGTGATTTAGCCGTAGCTCAGTGTTCATCTTTTGTCAAGCATCTTGAGTAGATAACTGCCATGTGCATTGTTGTTATGTTGGAGTGCAGGAGCTTAGTTTCTTGTTGCATTCTAGATGGCATCGTGTTGTTAATCACAGAATTGTGCCATTATTGTTTTTCTTGCCATTTGCAAACCGTGCATCCGATTCCGGTGATCTTTATATCGATTTCGAATGCCACTCTTGGTTTTCCAAGTTGAGGGCTGATTCAATCTTTTCCTTCTGGAGCACGCATATGCATTGCATATCACATCCCGCATATCATGCCATGTTTTGCATCATGTTGCTTGCGCATTGCACCGTGGTTGATTGTGGTTTCCTTTGCTTGTGTTTCTTGCCTTGGGTAGAGCCGGGAGACGAGTTCGTGTTCAAGGAACCCGTTGAGTACGTTTACGAGGATCAAGCTTTCGTCTTCTCGGAGAACTTTGCAGGCAAGATGACCATACTCTTGAAATCACTTCTATCTTTGCTTGCTAGTTGCTCGCTCTTTTGCTATGCCGCGATACCTACCCCTTGCTATATCATACCTCCCATATTGCCATGTCAAGCCTCTAACCCACCTTGTCCTAGCAAACCGTTGTTTGGCTATGTTACCGCTTTGCTCATCGCCTCTTACAGCGTTGCTAGTTGTAGGTGAAGATGGAGTTTGTTCCTTGTTGGAACATGGATATTTGTTGGGATATCACAATACCTCTTATTTAATTAATGCATTTATATACTTGGTAAAGGATGGAAGGCTTGGCCTTATGCCTGGTGTTTTGTTCCACTCTTGCTGCCCTAGTTTCCGTCATACCGGTGTTATGTTCCTTGATTTTGCAATCCTTACGCGGTTGGGTTATAATGGGAACCCCTTGACAGTTCGCCTTGAATAAAACTCCTCCAGCAAGGCCCAACCTTGGTTTTACTTTTGCACTAACAACCTAGCCTTTTTTCCCTTGGGTTTCTGGAGCCCGAGGGTCATCTTTATTTTAACCCCCCCCCCAGGTCAGTGCTTCTCTAAGTGCTGGTCCAACCTGAGCGATGTCCGGCGCCCCCTGGGAAACTAGGGTCTATGCCAACCCGACGTCTGGCTCATCCGGTGTGCCCTGAGAACGAGATATGTGCAGCTCCTATTAGGATTTGTTGGCACATCTGGGCGGCTTTGTTGGTCTTGTTTTACCATTGTCGGAATGTCTTGTAACCGGGATTCTGAGTCTGATCAGGTCTTCCTGGGAGAAGGAATATCCTTCGTTGACCGTGAGAGCTTGTGATGGGCGAAGTTGGGGCACCCCTGCAGGGTTTGAACTTTCGAAAGCCGTGCCCACGGTTATGGGCAGATGGGAATTTGTTAATATCCGATTGTAGAAAACCTGACACTTAACTTAATTAAAATGCATCAACCGCGTGTGTAGCCGTGATGGTCTCTTCTCGGCGGGGTCCGGGAAGTGAACATGGTTTTGGAGTTATGCTTGAACGTAAGTAGTTTCAGGATCACATCTTGATCACTTCTAGTTCACGACCGTTGCGTTGCTTCTTTTCTCGCTCTTAATTGCGTAAGTTAGACACCATATATGCTAGTGCTTGCTGCAGCTCCACCTCACTACCCTTTTCCTACCCATAAGCTTAAATAGTCTTGATCGCGAGAGTGTGAGATTGCTGAGTCCCCGTGACTCACAGCTTACTTCTAAAACCAGTTGCAGGTGCCGATGATACCGTGCAGGTGACGCAACCGAGCACAAGGAGGAGCTCAATGAAGATCTTGTTCGTTGTGTTGTTTCATTTCTAGTTGATCAGTAGTGGAGCCCAGTCGGGGCGATCGGGGATCTAGCATTAGGGGTGGTCTTCTTTTATTTTGGTTCCGTAGTCAGACCGTGATTGTATTCTGGATGTTGTAATACTATATTTATGTATTGTTTGAAGTGGCGATTGTAAGCCAACTCTTTATCCCTTTCTTATTCAGTACATGGGATGTGTAAAGATTACCCCTCTTGCGACATGCCTACAATGCATTTATGCTTCTAAGTCGTGCTCCGACATGTGGGAGATATAGCCGCATCGTGGGTGTTACAAGTTGGTAATTAGAGCCTTCCCCGACTTAGGAGCCCCCTGCTTCATCGAATCGCTGGCGTTGTTGAATCTAGAAAAATGTTTTGAGTCTTATAGGATTATATATATCAGAGAGCAGGATTCTTTTTACTCCTCAGTCCCTCCGTCGCTCTGGTGACGCCTCCTGACGTAGAGTTTTGACTCTTCTCTCCTCAAATTTCACTAAGAAAAATTGTAGGATCACGCGGGTATCTTGGAGTCGTTCCAATGGTTTTGTGACGAGAACACTGTTCTTGGTGCCTCCTGACATATAGGGGTTGTGGCAGTGTCCCGGAGAGTTGAGCTCCGAGGTGTTGTCATCACAATTTTATCGTTGTAGTTCTGGAATACCCGAGTTTCGCCGACATCGAAAATCTCCTTTATGCAGTTGTTGGTGAGATTACCTCGACGCCACCCAGTACTGGAGCGGGAGTTCGGGAGTATTGCCATAACTCGTATAACAGATGCTTCTTCGAAGGTTGAGGTAAACGATTTCCAAAGGTTTCTTGGTTATGTGTTGAAGGATGGATACAGCTGGATGTAAGAATTGTTTGTTTGGGTGAGATATTATGCTTCCCATGTATCCCCAACACCTGATTGCATAACCAGAAAGTTTCGGGAGTTTATAAGTGGGAATTCAAGTAGCTCCTAGGATATCTTTTCGACAGATGTATGATATGAAATTGGGGTTCGACGTCTAGTGGTCCGCCTATCCACGGTTGGTTTTTTACTGTGGTCTCGTTGTGTCTTAAAGAGTCCTTGGCTATGCTGACTCGGGGACGCTTGGTACGTCATGTGCACTGCCTTGTACATGATGGTGTTGTATGATCGAGCCCGTGTGGGCCCCACCATGAAAACTTCGGATGAAATCTCTATCATATGTTTGTTCCGGCTTATTCTGCAAGCCAATCCTTGTTTTTGTTTTGAGTTGTGGTATTCGAGTTGCTCCGAAGTCAAGTGTTGATTCCATACCTTTTTCCTAAGCGGTGTTCTCATGTTCCTATGTGAATACTAATCCTTCCCGATCAGCGAGTTTGTCATTTCAATTTTTTTTCAACCGGTGTGCTTCTCTTCAAGTGGATCCGATCATTTCAACATCAGCAAGATCAATTATCAGTTCTTCTCAATGGTGTTTGCTTCATCCATCCCAAGTCTTTGTTTTTCCCACCCTCCCACCCTTTTTCTTCGAGGACTTCGATTTCTAATCAAGTATCCATGTTATGGATGTGAAGTCCCCCAATTCTTTTTCGTCAATGTTCTTATCCGGTGATTCTCGGGAAGATGCTAAGGAAGCTTCAAGTTCGTCATTCTTCATTCTTTTTTTCTCCGGTGGTTTCAATTCAAGCTTTTGGTGTTGATCATATCCCGTTTCCTCATTTCAAATACCTTCTCATACCGGTGCACCTCATAATCATTCACTTTTCGAAATTCATGTGTTCGGGAGTGCTGAAGATATCTCAGAAGGCTCGTCTTTTCATTCAAGATCCGTTCAAACCTATTTTGAGGTTGTTATCTCTTTCAAACCATTTAATTCAAATGGGTGCAATCTCTCTTTTAAATTGCTCAACGGTGTATCTTTGAGTGGGCCCTAACCCATAGGTCTTTTCCCAGGATCTTACCTGACTCTTCTAGGAGCTAATCTCAAATCTTTTAAAGTATGACGTAAGAATGAATTACCATCAGTCATATGTCTTTCTTCAAGATATTTCAAATTCTATCATCGTTGGTTTCACCTTTCTAATTTTCATCCCAGAGTATCTCAACAATTCATGGTGGTGTTTCTCATCGTCATTCTCAACACGTGAAGACTGAAGAAGAGTTTTCCTCCATATCTTGCTCCATTCTCTTCAAGATTCATGGCTGTAGCTTCGTGCTATCCTCTCATAATTGTTTTCATTGTGAGAATTCTTTTCACCCATCCGGAGAAATTCAGGAGTCTTTTCAGTTTGATCATCCGGAGCCCATCATTTCAGGTTTATTCATTCTCAGTTTGCAGCTATCATTCTCTAAATCTTACCGGTGCATCATTGAAGTATATTCTAATCAGTGCATGATTCCTTCGTTCTCATGTATCTAAATCCCCTCAAGTATCTTCATTCGTTTCTCCAAGTCTTCCCGGTGATTTGTGCCTCTGCTACTTTCATTTTCTATTCTTACGGTGGTTTGTTCAAGATTTCTCTTCCTATGTTCTCATATCAATTCATTCGTTCTTTCTAATCCTACTGGTGGATCGTTGAAGACCTTCTCAAGTTTGCGCTATATCTATCTTAATCCTTTCTATGTGAATAAGGAGTATGCTAAATTTGTTGCTTGTCATCAATTTAAATTGGTGAAGAATAAGCATAATGTAATTCTTATTCGTGTTTCATCGAGTTTATTCAATTCCTGCTTTCCGGAGTGGTTCATCATATCACATTCTGTGTTTCAATTGTTTCATCTTTTCTTTTCCCAGAGTTTCGAGCTCTCTTAATTATATCACCACGAAGATCCATCTAAAGCATTACAAGGCTTTACCTTGTGTTTTCAACTTCTCTTTCTTTTTATCATCATTTTGTTACCGGAGTTCTTCATGGAGTTTCTATATGGTGGTTCATCAAGGATTTAATTCCTTCTCGAAGCGTTCATCGAGATTCTTTTCATAGGAGCTGAAGTATTCTTCATCTTGCATTCCGAAGTGCAATTCTTATTACCTTATCTTTTGAGGGTGGTGTTATGTCATTCTTGATATTTTCTTTCTTGGTTGATGTTTCATCAGTTGTCCGGAATGACATATTTTAAACCCATCATTTTCAATTTGTTCATGAGTTCCTTTGCAACCCATCAATCTCTTCTTTGGAGTTATCTTGGGTTATATTTCACCTAATGCCTTCCCTAAGGAATGTTGCTATTGTGGTGCTTCTCAATGACCCAAGCTTGCTCTTTATCCTCTTGGTGGAACAAGTTTTCATCTCTTCGTGGATCTCTAGCAAGCAATTGTTTTTCGTTAGTGGCAGAAGTTCACCTTAAGTTTTGAGATGTCAATATAAGTCGACGAGGGTCATATCTTTTCGTTGTTGTTTTTCAACAACTCCGCTCTAACCTTCTTGCAAGGATGACTTCCAAATTAAATTTTGGTACAAGTTGCCATTCCTTCTCCATTCTCTTATTCCGACGATCTAACTTCTATTCGTTCGTTCTGGAGGAATTGTGATGTTGCTATCTTCAACCAATCATCTTGTTTTTCCCCAAGATCATGTTCTTTCCTTTGCTTATCCATTTAACCAGAGTGTTGTGCCCTCTGCTGAAGTGCTTTTCATCTTATCAAGTCTCTTATCACTTTTCAATCGGGGTGTTGCCCGAATTTTTCTTCTTTGTTCCTCTTTTCTGACGAAGATTGTCAACTTCGTTCATCTCCGTTGTACTCTTTTCTCGAAGTTGTTCAATTTTTCAAGGTTCATGGTTTCACTCATTTGTAAAATAAGCAACTTAGTTTTACCTCTTTCCTTTCCTCTTCTGTTTTCCCTCCGGTGCCATTCTAGGTCTCGGGAGGAGATCCTCTCGTAGTAGTGGAGTGTAGTAACGCCCCGAGACCGTTGCGCCAGGTGTCTTCCAGTTATTCGCTGTTGTTGCCTTGTCATTTGTTTGCGTGTCATGCATCTCATATCATGTCATCATGTGCATCGCATTTGCATACGTGTTCGTCTCATGCATCCGAGCATTTTCCCCGTTGTTCGTTTTGCAATCCGGCACTCCTATGTCCTTCGGCGCCCTCTTTTGCCTCTTTTCGTGTGCGGGTGTTAAACTTTCTCGGAATGGACCGAGATTTGCCAAGCGGCCTTGGTATACCACCGGTAGACCGCCTATCATGTTTTGTGTCATTTGGAGTCCGTTTGATACTCCAACGGTTAACCGGAGAACCGTAAAGGCCTCTTGTGTGTTGCAGCCCAACACCCCTCCAAAGTGGCCCAACAACCCATCCAAACCCCCTCCATCCTCTCGGTCGTTCGATCACGATCGCGTGGCCGAAAACCGCACTCCATTTGGACTCTCCTAGCTCCCACTACCTATATATATGTGTCTCCCTCCGAATTTTCGCGGATGAAACCCTAACCTTCGTCCACCTCACGCCGCCGGACAAATCCGTCCGCTCCAGACATGTCCAGCCTCCATGTTGCCCTGGCCAATACAAGCTTGCCACGTCAGCTACGCCGCCTCTCTCCTCCACTCGCGCGCCGCCACCTGTCCTCGCCGGTTTCCCCACAGCCGTGCGGGCCCGTGAGCCCACGGCAGGCCCGCCCGGGCCTGATCTTGTCCGCCGCCGCCCGGTCGCGCGCCTGAGCCCCAATGCCTTGCCTGCAAGCGCGCACCACTGCCACCGCGAGCTCCGGCCACCGCGTGCTGCCCCGCCGCCACTTCGATCCGCCGCTGCTCCGGTCGCCGCCATCTGCGAGCACCGCCCCACCTCCGTCGTCGTCCGCTGCGGCCTTCGCCCGGTGCCGCGTGCCTCCGCCGGAGCGCGCCCTGGCCGATGCCTGCCGGACCTGCTCCGCCACCTCCTCTGGTCGCCGGTGAACCTCGCCTCGCTGGAGGCCGCACCCTCGCCGGATCCGGGGAAGGTGGATGAGATCCACCAACCCCGGGAACCAAACGCTCTCGCCCCACCCGGATCTCCTCGTCCCGATTCCCGTGAGGTCTAAATTTCTCTAAGTCCCCGAAGTTTCCAATATTTTATGGCTACCTTCTTCATTCCATAACTTTGTGCTCGTTGCTCCGTTTTGCATGCATGATATATCAAAATGTTCATCATGATGTGCTCTTCATTTTGTTCCATTGCACCATGCTTGTTTGAGTCCATCTTGATGCCCTAATGACTATTGCAAGAGTGCTATAGAATGTTAGCTGCTGTTTCTTATCAGTTTATAAGCATTTGTCTTTTTTGCCATGATTATTGTGTGCTGCATATGAGCATGAGCTCTACATGTATTTTGTTATATGCCATGCCATCTTTACAGGGGTGTATGCCATGTATTTTTGTGATCAATGTGGTGACTAGCACAAGCATGAAAATTAGCTCTCGTGATATTGCTGTTTCAGGGACTTAGAATTCCACTATGTCATTTCCCTGCTGTTATTTTTATCCCAAAGTATTCATGTTGCTACAGAGTGATCCATGCCTCTTTTGAGTATGTTCAGTAAGGATGATTTTGACATATAGTTATGCTCTATCCATCCATGCCCTTGTTTGCATTTAAGGAGTAACCTAGCATGACACAATCCTACTCTACTTTTGCTATAAAATGTTCCTGGCAGATTGTTTACGTGTTAATCAATTTTGCCAAGGTTGTTTTAGTTGATCCATGCATGCTATAAGTTTGTTCTTGCCATGTTTAGCTTCTTGATCATGCCTTCTTGCTGGTAGTATGATTAGTTTGTCATGAAATGCCTTGTGTTGAGTGCATTGAGCTCACAAACATGCCTTCATAATTCTGTTTATGCCATGTCCAGTTTTCTCCTAAGTCTGAATCTATTAACGAAACTTGCTATGTTTACATGGGTGCCATCATATCTTGTGACCCCTTTTGGCTTATGGTCAGTAAGGAACTTTTGTTATATGTTTTGATTAGATTCATGACATGCCTTGTATTGCTATGATCTGGTCCTGTAGCATGTTGTTATCTTGCTCTAAACTTTGCTTCCTGATGTTAAATCCAGTCATGTTAGTATTTTCACTAAGTCTGTGATGCTGTTATCTTTTGCTCTTTTGCCATGCTTGTTTGAACCTGCTATTGTGTGATTTAGCCGTAGCTCAGTATTCATATTTTGTCAAGTATCTTGAGTAGATCACTGCCATGTGCTTTGTTGTTATGTTTGAGTGCAATAGCTTAGTTTCTTGTTGCATTTTAGATGGCATCGTGCTGTTAATCGCAGAATTGTGCCATTATTGTTTTGCTTGCCATTTGCAAACCGTGCATCCGATTCCGGTGATCTTTATATCGATTTTGACCAAAATCAAATCATCTTTCCAGCGGCACTCTTGGTTTGCCAAGTTGAGGCCTGATTCAATCTTTTCCTTCTGGAGCATGCATATGCATTGCATATCACATCCCGCATATCATGCCATGTTTTGCATCATGTTGCTTGCGCATTGCACCGTGGTTGATTGTGGTTTCCTTTGGTTGTGTTTCTTGCCTTGGGTAGAGCCGGGAGACGAGTTCGTGTTCGAGGAACCCGTTGAGTACAGATGACCCACAAGTATAGGGGGTCTATCGTAGTCCTTTCGATAAGTAAGAGTGTCGAACCCAACGAGGAGCAGAAGGAAATGATACGCGGTTTTCAGCAAGGTATTCTCTGCAAGTACTGAAATAAGTGGTAACAGATAGTTTTGTGATAAGATAATTTGTAACGAGGAACAAGTAACAAAAGTAAATAAAGTGCAGAAGATGGCCCAATCCTTTTTGTAGCAAAGGACAAGCCTGGACAAACTCTTATATAAGGAAAAGCGCTCCCGAGGACACATGGGAATATTGTCAAGCTAGTTTTCATCACGTTCATATGATTCGCGTTCGGTACTTTGATAATTTGATATGTGGGTGGACCAGTGCTTGGGTGATGTTCTTACTTGAACGAGCATCCCACTTATGATTAACCTCTATTGCAAGCATCCGCAACTACAACAAAAGTATTAAGGTAAACCTAACCATAGCATGAAACATATGGATCCAAATCAGCCCCTTACGAAGCAACGCATAAACTAGGGTTTAAGCTTCTGTCACTCTAGCAACCCATCATCTAGTTATTACTTCCCAATGCCTTCCTGTAGGCCCAAATAATGGTGAAGTGTTATGTAGTCGACGTTCACATAACACCACTAGAGGCTAGACAACATACATCTCATCAAAATATCGAACGAATACCAAATTCACATGACTACTTATGGCAAGACTTCTCCCATGTCCTCAGGAACAAACGTAACTACTCACAAAGCATATTCACGTTCATAATCAAAGGGATATTAATATGCATAATGGATCTGGACATATAATCTTCCACCAAGTAAACCAACTAGCATCAACTACAAGGAGTAATCAACACTACTAGCAACCCACAAGTACCAATCTGAGGTTTGGATATAAAGATTGGATACAAGAGATGAACTAGGGTTTTGAGATGAGATGGTGTTGATGAAGATGTTGATGGAGATTGCCCTCTCCCGATGAGAGGGGCATTGGTGATGACGATGGCGATGATTTCCCCCTCCGGTAGGGAAGTTTTCTCGGCAGAACAGCTCTACCGGAGCTCTAGATTGGATCCGCCAAGGTTCCGCCTCGTGGCGGTGGAGTTTCGTCCCGAAAGGTTGCTTCTTATTTTTTTCTCGACGAAAGACTTCATATAGCAGAAGATGGTCATCGGAGAGCCACCAGGGGTGTAACACCCCGGATATGATTTACCCAATATGTAATCCAACTCTTGCCGTTTCCGGCGTTAAGTTATTTTATTTTTCTCGGGTTCGGGTCTTTGTCTCCGTGTGTTGTTATCATTGTCATGCTTCTCATCTCATGTCATCATGTGCATTGCATTTGCATACGTGTTCGTCTCCTGCATCCGAGCATTTTCTCCGTTGTTCGTTTTGCATTCCGGCGCTTCGTTCTCCTCCGGTGGTCAATTCTACCTTTCTTTCGTGTGTGGGGATTAAACATTTCCAGATTGGACCGAGACTTGCCAAGCGGCCTTGGTTTACTACCGGTAGACCGTATGTCAAGTTTCGTGCCATTTGGACTTCGTTTGATGCTCCAACGGTTAACCGAGGGACCGAAAAGGCCTCGTGTGTGTTGCAGCCCAACACCCCTCCATTTTGGCCCAAAAACCCACCTAACTCTCCTTCATCATATAGAGCGTTCGATCACGATCGCGTGGCCGAAAACCGCACCTCATTTGGACTCTCCTAGCTCCCTCTATGCCTATTTAAAGATCCCTCCAAAAATCTCCTTCTCCTTCCCCCCGAAACCCTAGATCCATTCGTCTTCGTGCGCACCGGACACATTTCGCCACCGACGGACACGTCCGGTCTGCCCGTCCACCGCCACATGCTGCCCCGTGATACGCCCGGATCCCGCGCCCCACATTGCCGGCCCGACGAGCCCGAGCTGGGCCCCCGCGAGGCCCAGTCGCGCCGCCGCCCGCGCCGGCTTTCTCCTCCCGAGCCGGCCGCGCTCCGCCGCCCCCATCGTGGGAGCTCGCCGCCCAGTCCGTCGCTGGCCGCCGCCGACCATCGCCGCCCCGCCACCCGCTCTGCGCCACCTCCCGCTACCGGCCGCGCCGCCCCGCTCCGGTGGCCGCCGCCCGAAGCCGTCCTCTCCTCCGGCCATCTCCTCCTCCACGCCAAGGTCATCTCCGGCCGGCTCGTTCTTTCACCGGCGAGCTGCAGGGCCGGCCAACCTCAGACGGCATGTGCGAGATCTAGATCGGATGAACAGTGAACCCTAATCCGGAGGTTGAATTTTTCCTAAGTCCCTAATCCAAGTGCCCTTCTTCATGGCCCTGTAACTTGGCATCCTTAGATCCGATTGATGCATATAGCATATCAAAATGTTCGTCTCAGAGAGTATATCATTTCATTCCATTGCATTATTTTCATTTGAGTTCATCTTGATGCCCGAAATGCTGTTAGAAGAGGGCTACTTGAGTTAATTGTCAGATCTGCTACTCCTTCTTAGACATTTGTCATTTTTGCCATGATTATTGTGTGCATGATATGACCATGAGCTCTACATATGTTTTGTTAAGGGTTTTGTTATATTTCCAGAGGTACAACCCATGTATTTTTGTGATGTGTGTGGTGACTAATGCAAGCTTGCAAAGTGAGGCACTTGGCAATTCTGTTTTCAGGGACTTAGCATTTCCACTAAGTCCTTGAGCTGTTTAGTTCATGATGCAATATGTTCATGTTGTTTCCTAGTGATCCGTGCCTCTTTTGAGGATGATAAGTAAGGATGTTTTGTTCATCTTGCAGTGCTCTATCCATCCATGTCTTTGTTTGCACATATGGAGCACCCTAGCTTGAGTCAATCGAGCTCTACTTTTGCTACTTTGTGAATCTGGGCAGATTGTCAACTTGTTTGCAATTTTGCCGAGGATGTTGTAGTCGATCCGTGCATGCTATGCCATTGTTCTTGCCATTTCTAGCTTGCATTTTGTGTTTTCTTAATGGGTGTATGCTTAGCTTATCACGACTTGCACCGTAGTGAGTGCATCGAGCTCGTAAACATGCCTACTTGAGTTATGATTTCAGCATGTCCCAGTTTTCACTAAGTCTGAAAACTGATTATGTTTTTGCTATGTTCACGTGCTTGCAAATGTATTTTGTGATCCCTTTTGGCTCAAGGTCACTAAGGGACTTTTGTTAAGCTCTTGGAGTAGCTCCATGCCATGTTTTACTTTGTCATGCTCAGGTCCTGTAGCATGTTGTTTTGTTGCTCCGAAGAGAGCTACTTGGTCTGAAATTCCAGACAAGTGTTGATTTCACTAAGTCTGAGATCTGTTTACCATTTGCATTTTTGCCATGCTTGTTTGAACCTGTTAATGGATGAATTGGCCATACCTCAGTGCTAGAAT
Organism: Triticum monococcum; assembly: GCA_034509565.1. Lineage (NCBI taxonomy): Eukaryota > Viridiplantae > Streptophyta > Magnoliopsida > Poales > Poaceae > Triticum > Triticum monococcum. The sequence continues at coordinate 149,394,408 of CM067843.1, read as the reverse complement.
TTTGTTATGCATCTTGAATGCATCCCTGCCATGTATTTTGTTGCCTTGTTTGGGTGATGTAGCATGTTCATCTCATTGCATTTAGATGACTACTTGCTTTAAATCGCAGATCGTGGTCATATTTGAATCGCTTGCCATTTCCAAACCGTAACTCCGATTCCGGTGATCTTTATATCATTTTCAAGCGATTTCATCTCATCTTTCCAGTGGCAACCTTGGTTTTCCATGTTGAGGCCAGGTTCATGCATTTCCTGCCATATCTTGCATATGCATCCCGCATTGCATCCCACATCGCATACCATCTTTGCATCGTCTTGTTTGATCCTTGCACGTGGTTGATTGTGTTCTTGTTGCTTGTTTGTCTTGTTTGGGTAGATCCGAGAGACGAGTTTGCTTTCGAGGATCCAGTCAACTCTGACAACTTTGCAGGCAAGATGATCATACCCTCGAAATCACTACTATCTTTGCTATGCTAGTTTGCTCGCTCTTTTGCTATGCCAATGCTACGATGCCTACCACTTGCTTTCAAGCCTCCCAAATTGCGATGTTCATCCTCTAACCCACCATTGTCCTAGCAAACCGTTGATTGGCTATGTTACTGCTTTGCTCAGCCCCTCTTATTGCGTTGCTAGTTGCAGGTGATGATTGAAGACCGTTCCTTGCTGGAACATTTATTTACTTGTTGGGATATCATTATATTGCCATGTTATCTTAATGCATCTATATACTTGGTAAAGGGTGGAAGTCTCGGCCTCTCGCCTAGTGTTTTGTTCCAGTCTTGCCGCCCTAGTTTCCGTCATATCGGTATTATGTTCCCGGATTTTGCGTTCCTTACGCGGTTGGGTTATAATGGGAACCCCTTGATGTTTTGCCTTGAGTAAAGCTTTTCCAGCAATGCCCAACCTTGGTTTTACCATTTTCCACCTAGCCTCTTTTCTCTAAGTGTTGGTCTGAACCGGGCAGCCTGCGGGGCCACCTCGGGGAAACTCGAGGGTTGGTTTTACTCGTAGCTTGACCTATCTGAGTGTGCCCTAAGAACGAGATATGTGCAGCTCCTATCGGGATTTGTCGGCACATTCGGGCGGTGTTGCTGGTCTAGTTTTAACCTGTCGAAGTGTCTTGAAGAACCGAGATACCGAGTCTAATCGGAACGTCTCGGGAGGAGGTCTATTCCTTCGTTGACCGTGAGAGCTTGTCATGGGCTAAGTTGGGACTCCCCTGCAGGGATTTGAACTTTCTAAAGCCGTGCCCGCGGTTATGGGCAGATGGGAATTTGTTGATGTTCGGTTGTAGATAACTTAAACATTAACCTAATTAAAATGAATCAACTATGTGAGTTACCATGATGGCCTCTTCTCGGCGGAGTCCGGGAAGTGGACACGGTGTTGGAGTAATGTTTGCGCAGGTTTCTCTCTAGTTTCTCGCTCGCGCCTTGCCTCCTCTTCTCTCTCTCTTTTGCGAATAAGTTAGCCACCATACATGCTAGTCGCTTGTTGCAGCTCCACATATATTTACCTTGCCTTACCTATTAAGCTTAAATAGTCTTGATCGTGAGGGTGCGAGATTGCTGAGTCCCTGTGGCTCATAGATTACTATTACACCAGATGCAGGGCCAGATGATACAGCTCCAGATGGCGCGCTTGAGCTCAAGTGGGAGTACGACGAGGACTCTCAGCGTTACTATGTTTCTTTTCCTGATGATCAGTAGTGGTGCCCAGTTGGGGTGATCGGGACCATGTCGCTTGTTGGGTTGTCTTTTATTTTGGCGCCGTAGTCGGGCCATGAGTGTTTGGATGATGTATGTTATTTATGTACTTGATTGACGTGGCGAGTGTAAGCCAACTATGTTATCCCTTTTATTCATCTATATTACATGGGATGTTTGTGATGATTACCTGACTTGCGACATATGCCTTCAATGCGATTATGCCTCTAAGTCGTGCCTCGACACGTGGGAGATATAGTCGCATCGAGGGTGTTACAAGGGGGCCCATGAGGTAGGGGGCGCACCCTAGGGGGGACGCCCCCCACCGTTGTGAGTAGGGTGTGGGCCCCTTGGTCTTCATCTTTGGTGAGGATTTTTCATTATTTATTATAAGGTGTTCTGTGGAGTTTCAGGACTTTTGGAGTTGTGCAGAATAGGTCTCTAATATTTGCTCCTTTTCCAGCCTAGAATTCCAGCTGCCGGCATTCTCCCTCCTAATGTAAACCTTGTAAAATAAGAGAGAATAGCCATAAGTATTGTGATATAATGTGAAATAACAGCCCATAATGCAATAAATATCGATATAGAAGCATGATGCAAAAATGGACGTGTCAACTCCCCCAAGCTTAGACATCGCTTGTCCTCAAGTGAAAGCCGATAACAATAAATATGCCCCCATGTTTAGAGGTAGAGGCATCGATAAAAATAAAATGTGGACATGAAGGCATCATGATTATTCGCATAATAGCAACATATATAGATATTGTCATATGATTACTTATGTTCAAGTGATGATCTATTCACAATGCAAAAGTATGAATTAGAAACCTTATTAGAACCAACAAACTATAACCTCAGTCATTGAAGCAATTGCAATTTATCATAACATCAGAAAGAGTCTATGTCAGAGCTAAAAAGCAAGTCCACATACTCAACTATCATCTAGTCTTTCATAATTGCTAACACTCACGCAATACTTGTGGTTAGGGAGTTTTAATCGGACACAGAGAAAGATAGGGGCTTATAGTTTAGCCCCACAACCGTTTACCTCAAGGGTAATGTCAACAATAATAACTCATGCGCCCCTACATCCAATTAGATATATCTATTAGGATCTTTCTAACACACTGTGCTTGCCAACGGATAAAATGTAAAAAGGAAAGGTGAAGATCACCATGACTCTTGCATAAGGTAGAAGCTAATAGTAAAAGATAGTCCCTTCGCAGAGGGAAGCAGAGGTTGCCATGCGCTTTTATGGTTGGATGTACAAAATCTTAATGCGAAAGAACGTCACTTTATATTGCGCCTTGTGATATGAACCTTTATTATGCAGTCCGTCGCTTTTATTACTTCCACATCACAAGATCATATAAAGCTTATTTCTCCCACACTAGTCATACATATTTAGAGCAATTTTTATTGCTTTGCACCGATGACAACTTACTTGAAGGATCTTACTCAATCCATAGGTAGATATGGTAGACTCTCATGGCAAAACTGGTTTAAGGGTATTTGGAAGCACAAGTAGTATCTCTACTTGGTGCTGAGAATTTGGCTAGCATGAGGGGGAAAGGCAAGCTCAACATGTTGGATGATCCATGACAACATACTTTATCTCAGATATAAGAAAACATAACTCATTACATTGTCTTCCTTGTCCAATATCAACTCTTTAGCATGTCATATTTTAATGAGTGCTCACAATCATAAAAGATGTCAATGATAATATATTTATATGCGAAGACCTCTCTTTCCTTATTACTTCCTATTAATTGTGACGATGACCAAAGCTATGTCTACCAACTCCCAACAACTTCTAATCATCACACTCTTTCTACGTGAAGTCATTACTCTCAATAAGATCAATATGAAATTTTGTTTCTTTTTATTCTTTTTCTCTTTTCTTTTATTCATCCAAGATCATAGCAAGAAAATCAAGCCCTTGACTCAACACTAATCTTATTATATAGCTCACGGACTCAATTACATAGAGAGATCATAAAGAAAAACTTAAAACTAGATCATGCCATAAACTTTATTCTACTACATCAAAATACTACTAATAGGATCGAACTAACGAAAACGGTAAAGATAGGAGTTGTGATTGTGATATGATACCGAGGCACCTCCCCCAAGCTTGGCAATTGCCAAGGGGAGTGCCCATACCCATGTGATTATATCTCCTTGGTTGGTGAAGAAGCTGGAGGTGTTGTTGATGATGCGGGCTTGTCATCTATCTTCCAAGGCATAGGTTCACCATCATAGAAGGATGATCGAGTCTCCGGAATCCTCGAATCTGCAGCCAAACTCATTCTTTTGAATCTATATTCATACTCACAGTTTTGGTTTTGCAGGTCATAGATTTGGTCTTAGAGGTGCTCGATCCTCTCATGTAGCTTGAAGATGGCCTCCTCGGTGTTCTTGGCATCCGGCTTGTAGCTGTTAGTGAACTCCGCCAGCATCATGTGGCTAGCATTGATTCCACGCTCCACCATCCCCTGGCACTTGAAAACTTGTTGCTCCATTGCTTCGAGCCTCGTCTCCATGCTTCCGGTTCCCTTTGGTCCCTCAGTATCACGGATGTGCAGCAACCCATCACGCATCTCAATGGTTTGAGGGTGTCGCAGCACCTCCGCGAGGTAAGGGTTGATGACCTTCTCGAAGAACTTGTCCTTGGAAGCACTTGGGGACGTCATGATAATCTAGATCTATCAGAAAAACAGCTCGAAACAAGGAAAGAAAATATTTGCGTGATACGGGAGTCAAAACCTTCAGGAGAATATATAGTGAATTTTTACCGACCAAAATACGTGTCGTGCAAGAAAACAGAGTCCGGAAGGCACACGAGGTGTTCTTGAGGTAGGGGGCGCGCCCTCCACCCTCGTGGGTCCCTCATGTCCTTCCCGGACTGCTACTTAATTTTCTATTTTTCTAATTATTCCAAAACGGAGAAATATTGCCTTAAAAATTGTTTTGGAGTCGGTTTACTTACCGTACCACATACCTATTCCTTTTCGGAGTCTGAGACGTTCTAGAAAGTGTCCCTTATGTATTCCTCCGGGGTTACGGTTTAAATAATATTGGTTTCAATATTTATGGGATTACCTGAGATATAATGTTTGATTCTTTGATCGTTTACCACCTTCGGATTTGTGCCTTCGAAGTTGTTGATGTTTATGGCACCGGAACAATAGACCTCCTCGATAACATAGGGGCCTTCCCATTTAGAGAGAAGTTTCCCTTAAAAAAATCTTAAACGAGAGTTGTATAGCAATACATAATCACCTACATTAAACTCACGCTTTTGTATCCTTTTTTCATGCCATCTTTTAACTTTTTCTTTAAACAACATCGCATTTTCATAAGCTTGGGTTCTCCATTCATCAAGTGAGCTGATATCAAAAATCCTCTTTTCACCGGCAAGTTTGACATCATAGTTGAGCTCTTTAATAGCCCAATATGGCTTATGTTCTAGTTCGAGAGGTAAGTGACATGCTTTTCCATATACCATTTTGTACGGAGACATACCCATAGGATTTTTATATGCACTTCTATAGGCCCATAATGCATCATCAATTTTCTTGGACCAATTCTTTCTAGACCTATTGACAGTCTTTTGCAAAATTAATTTGAGTTCTCTATTACTCAATTCTACTTGACCACTAGACTGTGGGTGATACGGAGATGCAATTCTATGATTGACATCATATTTAGCAAGCATTTTATGGAAGGCACCATGAATAAAATGTGAACCACCATCAGTCATTAAATATCTAGGGACTCCAAACCTCGGAAAAATAACTTCTTTAAGCATTTTAATAGAGGTGTTATGATCAGCTCTACTAGTTGGAATAGCTTCTACCCACTTAGTAACGTAATCAACAGCAACTAAAATATGTGTATATCCATTAGAGGAAGGAAAAGGTCTCAGATAGTCAAAGCCCCAAACATCAAATGGTTCAATAACAAGTGAATAATTCATAGGCATTTCTTGATGTCTACTAATATTACCAATTCTTTGACATTCATCACAAGATAGGACAAACTTACGGGCATCCATGAAGAGAGTAGGCCAATAAAAACCGGATTGCAATACCTTATGTGCAGTTCAATCTCCCGCATGGTGGCCTCCATAAGTTTCGGAGTGGCACTTGCGTAGGATCTGTTCCTGTTCATGCTCTGGTACACAATGTCTAATAACACCATCTACTCCTTCTTTATAAAGATGTGGGTCATCCCAAAAGTAATGTCTCAAATCATAGAAGAACCTTTTCTTTTGTTGGTATGTGAAGCTAGCTGGTATGAATTTAGCAACAATGTAATTAGCATAATCAGCATACCAAGGAGTACTACGAGAAGTACTTATGACATTTAATTGTTCATCAGGAAAGCTATCATCAATAGGTAGTGGGTCATCAAGAACATTCTCTAACCTAGATAAGTTGTCTGCAACGGGGTTCTCAGCTCCTTTTCTATCAACAATATGCAAATCAAATTCTTGTAGCAAGAGAACCCATCTAATAAGTCTAGGCTTAGCATCTTTCTTCTCCATAAGATATTTAATAGAAGCATGATCAGTGTGGATAGTTACTTTAGAATCAACAATATAAGATCTGAACTTATCACAAGCAAAGACAACTGGTAAAAGTACTTTTTCAGTAGTAGCATAATTTCTTTGAGCATTGTCTAGAGTCTTACCAGCATAATGGATAACATTTAATTTCTTATCAACTCTTTGCCCTAGAACAGCACCTACAACATAATCGCTAGCATCACACATAATTTCAGAGGGTAAATTCCAATCAGGTGGCTGAACAATAGGTGCAGAGACTAATGCTTTCTTCAGTATTTCAAATGCTTCTACACAATCATCATCAAAGACAAATGGTATATCTTTTTGTAATAAATTAGTAAGAGGCCGAGAAATTTTTGAGAAGTCCTTATTGAACCTCCTATAAAATCTGGCATGACTAAGGAAACTTCTTATACCTTTGATGTCCTTGGGACATGGCATCTTTTCAATAGCATCAACCTTGGCTTTATCAACTTCAATACCTCTTTCAGAAACTTTATGCCCCAAGACAATACCCTCGTTAACCATAAAGTGGCACTTTTCCCAATTCAAGACAAGATTAGTTTCTTCACATCTCTGCAAAACTCGATCAAGATTGCTTAAGCAATCATCAAAAGAAGATCCATAGACGGAAAAGTCATCCATGAAAACCTCACAAATCTTTTCACAAAAGTCAGAGAATATAGCCATCATGCATCTTTTAAAGGTAGTAGGTGCATTACATAAACCAAAAGGCATACGTCTATAAGCAAAAGTACCAAAAGGGCATGTAAAAGTAGTCTTTGATTGATCTTTTGCCGACACAGGTATTTGAGAGAAACCAGAATAACTATCTAGAAAGCAGTAATGTGTATGTTTGCATAATCTTTCTAGCATTTGATCGACGAAAGGTAAGGGGTAATGATCTTTCTTAGTAGCCTTCTTTAATTTGTGGAAATCAATTACCATCCTATAACCTGTAATAATTCTTTGTGGAATCAATTCATCTTTATCATTAGGAACCACAGTAATACCTTCCTTCTTAGGGACACAATGAACAGGACTTACCCACTCACTATCAGCAACGCGATAAATTATACCTGCCTCCAGAAGCTTTAGTATTTCTTTTCTTACCACTTCTTTCATTTTAGGATTCAGATGTCGTTGAGGATCATGAACTGGCTTGGCATCTGCTTCCAAATTTATTTTATGTTGACATAGAGTGGGACTAATGCCCTTAAGATCATCAAGAGTATATTCAATAGCAGCACGATGCTTCTTTAGAGTTTTCAATAATCTTTCTTCTTCATGCTCTGAAAGGTTAGCACTAATAATAACAGGATATATCTTTTTTTCATCAAGATAAGCATATTTGAGATTATCAGGCAATGGTTTAAGCTCAAACACGGGATCACCCTTAGGTGGAGGGGCATCCTCTAGGATTTCAACAGGCAAATTGTGTTTCAGAATAGGTTCCTGTTTAAAGAATACTTCATCTATTTCCCTTCTTTCATTCATAAACATATCATTCTCATGGTCTAGCAAATATTGTTCTAAAGGATCACTAGGAGGTACGGCAATCGAAGCAAGACCAACAATTTCATCCTTACTAGGCAATTCTTCTTCACGGTGTTGTTTACTAAATTTAGAGAAATTAAATTCATGAGTCATATCATCTAAGCCGATAGTAACAACATCCCTTGTGCAATCTATGGTAGCATTAACAGTATTCAAGAAGGGTCTACCAAATAATGGGACAAAAGCTATCTTGTGGGGAACCAAGAACACGAAAATCAGCAGGATATTTACTTTTCCCATACAAGACTTCAACATCTCTAACAATTCCCATTGGGGAAATAGTATCTCTATTGGCAAGTTTAATTGTGACATCAATATCTTCTATTTCAGCAGGTGCAATCTCATGCATAATTTCTTGGTATAAGGAATGAGGTATTGCGCTAGCACTGGCACCCATATCACATAAGCCATGATAACAATGATCTCCTATTTTGACACAAATAACAGGCACGCCTACCACAGGTCTATTTTTATCTTTAGCACAAGGTTTAGCAATTCTAGCAGTTTCACTCCAAAACTGAATAACATGCCCATCAGTATTATCAGACAAGAGTTCTTTAACAATAGCAATATTAGGTTCAACTTTAACTTGTTCAGGAGGTGTATATGTTTTAATATTGCTTTTACGAACAACAGTTGAAGCTTTAGCATGATCCTTTATCCTAACAGGGAAAGGTGGTTTCTCAACATAACAAGTAGGAACAATAGGATCATTATAAGTGACAGTCTTTTCTTCAACTTTAATTGGTGCAGCTACTTTTACTTCTATGGTAGGATGATATTTAAACCACTTCTCCTTAGGGAGATCAACATAAGTAGCAAAAGATTCACAGAAAGAAGCTACTATCTCAGAATCAAGTCCATATTTAGTGCTAAATTTACGACAAACATCGGTATCCATAAAAGATTTAACACAATCAAAAATAGGTGGCATACCTGACTCCATACCATTGTCGAGGTCCCAATCTTCACAGTTGCATTTAATTATGTCCAATAAATCCCATTTGAATTCAATAGTCTTCATCATAAAAGAGCCATCACAAGAAGTATCAAGCATGGTGTGATTGTTACCAGAAAGTCGGGCATAAAAATTTTGAATAATCATTTCTCTTGAGAGCTCATGATTGGGGCATGAATATAACATTGACTTAAGCCTCCCCCAAGCTTGAGCAATGCATTCTCCTTCGCGAGGCCAAAAATTATATATATAATTGCGATCACGATGAACAAGATGCATAGGATAAAACTTCTAATGAAATTCCAATTTCAATCGTTTGTAATTCCAAGACCTCATATCATCACATAGCCTATACCATGTCGATGCATCTCCCCTCAAAGATAAGGGTAAGACCTTCTTCTTAATAGCATCTCCGGATACACCTACAAGCTTAAATAATCCACAAACTTCATTCACATATATTAGATGTTCATCTGGATGTTTTGTTCCATCTCCTAAAGAAGGATTAGCTAGCAGTTTTTCTATTATACCTGAAGGAACTTCATAAGGAATTTCATTCTCAATAGGTTTGGTAGGTTGAGGAGCAACTCTTTGCTCTACTGGTCGGGGTGAAGATACCCCGAACAAGACCCCTCAGAGGATTACTTTCTATAGTAACAAGTGACAGTAAATTGCAGCACACTATATAAATTTTTCCTTACCAAATTCCACCTACCAATGGCGCTTCACTCCCTGGCAACGGCGCCAGAAAAGAGTCTTGATGACCCACAAGTATAGGGGATCTGTCGTAGTCCTTTCGATAAGTAAGAGTGTCGAACCCAACAAGCAGCAGAAGGAAATGATAAGCGGTTTTCAGCAAGGTATTCTCTGCAAGTACTGAAATAAGTGGTAACAGATAGTTTTGTGATAAGATAATTTGTAACGAGCAACAAGTAACAAAAGTAAATAAAGTGAAGCAAGATGGCCCAATACTTTTTGTAGCAAAGGACGAGCCTGGACAAACTCTTATATAAGGAAAAGCGCTACCAAGGACACATGGGAATATCATCAAGCTAGTTTTCATCACGTTCAGATGATTCGCGTTCGGTACTTCGATAATTTGATATGTGGGTGGACCGGTTCTTGGGTGTTGTTCTTACTTGAACAAGCATCCCACTTATGATTAACCTCTATTGCAAGCATCCGCAACTACAACAAAAGTATTAAGGTAAACCTAACCATAGCAAGAAACATATGGATCCAAATCAGCCCCTTACGAAGCAACGCATAAACTAGGGTTTAAGCTTCTGTCACTCTAGCAACCCATCATCTACTTATTACTTCCCAATGCCTTCCTCTAGGCCCAAATAATGGTGAAGTGTTATGTAGTCGACGTTCACATAACACCACTAGAGGCTAGACAACATACATCTCATCAAAATATCGAATGAATACCAAATTCACATGACAACTAATAGCAAGACTTCTCCCTTGTCCTTAGGAACAAACGTAACTACTCACAAAGCATATTCATGTTCATAATCAGAGGGGGTATTAATATGCATAATGGATCTGAACATATGATATTCCACCAAGTAAACCAACTACCATCAACTACAAGGAGTAATCGACACTACTAGCAACCTACTAGCATCAATCCCAGAATTGGAGACAAGAATTGGATACAAGAGATGAACTAGGGTTTTGAGATGAGATGGTGCTAATGAAGATGTTGATGGAGATTTCCCTCTCCCGGTGAGAGGAGCGTTGGTGATGACGATGGCGATGATTTCCCCCTCCGGGAGGGAAGTTTCCCCGGCAGAACAGCTCTGTCGAAGCTCTGGATTGGATCCGCCAAGGTTCCACCTCGTGGTGGCGGAGTTTTGTCCCGAAAGGTTGCTTCTTATTTTCTTCTCGACGAAAGACTTCATATAGCAGAAGATGGTCATCGGAGAGCCACCAGGGGGCCCACGAGGTAGGGGGCACGCCCCCCACCCTCGTGAGAAGGGTGTGGGCCCCCTCGTCTTCATCTTTGGTGAGGATTTTTCATTGTTTAGTATAAGGTGTTCCATGGAGTTTCAAGACTTTTGGAGTTGTGAAGAATAGGTCTCTAATATTTGCTCCTTTTCCAGCCCAGAATTCCAGCTGCCGGCATTCTCCCTCCTTATGTAAACCTTGTAAAATATGAGAGAATAACCATAAGTATTGTGATATAATGTGAAATAACAGCCCATAATGCAATAAATATCAATATAAAAGCATGACGCAAAATGGACGTATCAAGTACGTTTACGAGGATCAAGCTTTCGTCTTCTCGGAGAACTTCGCAGGCAAGATGACCATACCCTCGAAATCACTTCTATCTTTGCTTGCTAGTTGCTCGCTCTTTTTCTATGTCGCGATACCTACCACTTGCTATATCATGCCTCCCACATTGCCAGGTCAAGCCTCTAACCCACCTTGTCCTAGCAAACCGTTGTTTGGCTATGTTACCGCTTTGCTCAGCCCCTCTTATAGAGTTGCTAGTTGCAGGTGAAGATGGAGTTTGTTCCTTGTTGGAACATGGATATTTGTTGGGATATCACAATATCTCCTATTTAATTAATGCATCTATATACTTGGTAAAGGGTGGAAGGCTCGGCCTTATACCTGGTGTTTTGTTCAACTCTTGCCGCCCTAGTTTCCATCATACCGATGTTATGTTCCTTGATTTTGCGTTCCTTGCCCGGTTGGGTTATAATGGGAACCCCTTGATAGTTTGCCTTGAATAAAACTCCTCCAGCAAGGCCCAACCTTGGTTATACTTTTGCACTAACAACCTAGCCTTTTTCCCTTGGGTTTCCCGAGCCCGAGGGTCATCTTTATTTTAACCCCCCCGGACCAGTGCTTCTCTAAGTGTTGGTCCAACCTGAGCGATGTCCAGCGCCCCCTGGGCAACCAGGGTCTATGCCAACCCGTCGTCTGGCTCATCCACTGTGCCCTGAGAACGAGATATGTGCAGCTCCTATTGGGATTTGTCGGCACATCCGGATGGCTTTGCTGGTCTTGTTTTACCATTGTTGAAATGTCTTGTAACCAGGATTCTGAGTCTGATCGGGTCTTCCTGGGAGAAGGAATATCCTTCGTTGACCGTGAGAGCTTGTGATGGGCTAAGTTGGGACACCCCTGCAGGTTTTGAACTTTCGAAAGCCCCGCGGCTATGGGCAGATGGGAATTTGTTAATATCCGGTTGTAGAAAACCTGACACTTAACTTAATTAAAATGCATCAACCGCGTGTGTAGCCGTGATGGTCTCTTCTCGGCGGGGTCTGGGAAGTGAACACGGTTTTGGAGTTATGCTTGAACGTAAGTAGTTTTTGGATCACCTCTTGATCACTTCTAGTTCACGACCATTTCATTGCTTCTCTTCTCGCTCTTAATTGCGTAAGTTAGCCACCATATATGCTAGTGCTTGCTGCAGCTCCACCTCACTACCCTTTTCCTACCCATAAGCTTAAATAGTCTTGATCGCGAGGGTGCGAGATTGTTGACTCCCCGTGACTCACAGATTACTTCCAAAACCAGTTGCAGGTGCCGATGATACCGTGCAGGTGACGCAACCGAGCTCAAGGAGGAGCTCGATGAAGATCTTGTTCGTTGTGTTGTTTCGTTTCCAGTTGATCAATAGTGGAGCCCAATCGGGGCGATCGGGGATCTAGCATTAGGGGTGGTCTTATTTTATTTTGGTTCCATAGTCGGACCGTGATTGTATCCTGGATGTTGTAATAATATATTTATGTATTGTGTGAAGTGGCGATTGTAAACCAACTCTTTATCCCTTTCTTATTCAGTACATGGGATGTGTAAAGATTACCCCTCTTGCAACATGCCTACAATGCGGTTATGCCTCTAAGTTGTGCTTCGACACGTGGGAGATATAGCCGCATCGTGGGTGTTACATCTTTCCACTCCTTGTTCCATAATCCATCAAATCTTTACCCAAAACTTGAAAACTTCACAACACAAAACTTAAAGTAGAAAATCTCGTGAGCTCCGTTAGCGAAAGAAAACAAAAGATCACTTCAAGGTTCTGTAATAAACTCATTATTTATTTATATTGGTGTTATACCTACTGTATTCCAACTTCTCTATGGTTTATAAACTATTTTACTAGCCATAGATTCATCAAAATAAGCAAACAACACACGAAAAACAAAATCTGTCAAAAACAGAACAGTCTGTAGTAATCTGTAGCTAGAGCAAGATATGGAACCCCAACAATTCTAAAATAAATTTCTGGACGTGAGGGATTTATCTATTAATCATCTGCAAAAAGAATTAACTAAATAGCACTTTCCAAATAAAAATGGCATTAGTTCTCGTGAGCGCTAAAGTTTCTGTTTTTACAGCAAGTTCAACAAGACTTTCCCCAAGTCCTCCCAACGGTTCTACTTGGCACAAACACTAATTAAACACAAAAAACACAACCAAAACACATTCTAAATAAATTATTTATTACTAAACAGGAGCAAAAATCAAGGAATAAAAATAAAATTGGGTTGCCTCCCAACAAGCGCTATCGTTTAACGCTCCTAGCTAGGCATAACAAGCAAGAATAGATCTAGGTATTGCCATCTTTGGTAGGCAATCCATAAGTGGCTCTCATAATAGATTCATAAGGTAATTTAATTTTCTTTCTAGGAAAGTGTTCCATTCCTTTCCTTAATGGAAATTGGAATCTAATATGTCCTTCCTTCATATCAATAATTGCACCAATCGTTCTAAGGAAGGGTCTACAAAGAATAATAGGACATGAAGGATTGCAATCTATGTCAAGAAAAATAAAATCTACGGGCACATAATTCCTATTAGAAACAATAAGGACATCATCAATTCTTCCCATAGGTTTCTCAATAGTGGAATCCGCAAGGTGCAAGTTTAGAGAGCAATCATCAAAATCACGGAAACCTAACAAATCACACAAAGTCTTTGGAATCGTGGAAACACTAGCACCCAAATCACATAAAGCATAGCATTCATGATCTTTAATTTTAATTTTAATAGTTGGTTCCCACTCATCATAAATGTTTCTAGGGATACAAACTTCCAATTCAAGTTTTTCTTCATAAGATTGCATCAGGGCATCAACGATATGTTTAGTAAACGCTTTATTTTGACTATAAGCATGAGGAGAATTTAGCACGGATTGCAACAAGGAATACAATCAATCAAAGAGAAATTTTCATAGTTAAATTCCTTGTAATCCATAATAGTGGGTTTAGCAACATCTAGGGTTTTAATTTCTTTGATCCCACTTTTCTCAAATTTACCATCAAGATCAACAAATTCTGAATTCTTGGAACGCCTTCTAGGTAAAGGTGGATCATATTCAGTCCCATCATTATCAAGATTCATATAGCAAAACAAGGATTTAATAGGGGACACATCAATAAATTTTAGATCTTCATCTTTATTTTCATAGCAACTAGAAGAACATGCTCTTATAAAGGCATCTTTCTTAGCACGCATCCTAGTTGTTCTTTCTTTGCACTCATCAATGGAAATTCTCATGGCTTTGAGAGACTCATTGATATCATGCTTAGGTGGAATAGATCTAAGTTTCAAAGAATCAACATCAAGAGCAATTCTATCAATGTTCCTAGCCAAATCATCAATCTTAAGCAACTTTTCTTCAATCATAGCGTTAAAATTCTTTTGCGAAGTAATAAATTCTTTAATATTAGAACCAAAATCAGAGGGCATCTTATTATAATTTCCATAAGAATTGTTGTAGGAATTACCATAATTATTAGAGGGATTACCAGGGTAAAGCCTAGAATTGAAATTTCCTCTATACGCGTTGTTACCAAAATTGTTCCTACCAACAAAATTCACATCCATAGATTCATTATTATTCTCAATCAAAGTAGACAAGGGCATATCATTGGGATCAGAAGAAACACTCTTATTAGCAAATTATTTCATAAGTTCATCCATCTTTCCACTCAAAACATTAATTTCTTCTATCGCATGCACCTTTTTATTAGTAGATCTTTCAGTATGCCATTGAAAATAATTAACCATAATATTATCTAGGAGTTTAGTAGCTTCTCCTAAAGTGATTTCCATAAAAGTGCCTCCCGCGGCCGAATCTAAAAGATTTCTAGAAGCCAAATTCAATCCGGCATAAAAAATTTGTATAATCATCCACAAATTTAAACGATGAGTAGGGAAATTACGTATCATTAATTTCATTCTCTCCCAAGCTTGTGCAACATGTTCATGATCAAGTTGCTTAAAATTCATAATATCGTTTCTAAGGGAGATGATCTTAGCGGGAGGAAAATACTTAGAGATAAAAGCATCTTTGCACTTGTTCCATGAATCAATACTATTTTTAGGGAGAGACGAAAACCAAGCTTTAGCACGATCTCTAAGCGAAAAAGGAAATAGCTTCAATTTAACGATATCATTATCCACATCTTTCTTCTTTCGCATGTCACACAAATCAATGAAGCTATTTAGATGGGTAGCGGCATCTTCACTAGGAAGGCCGGAAAATGGATCTTTCATGACAAGATTCGGCAAAGTAGTATTATTTTCACAAGATTCAGCATCGGTAAGAGGAGCAATCGGAGTGCTAATAAAATCATTGTTGTTGGTATTGGTGAAGTCACACAATTTAGTATTATCTTGAGCCATCATGACAGGCAAACAAACTAACACACAAGCAAACAAAAAGTAAGCAAACAAAAGAGGCAAATAGAGAAGGAGGATGGGGAGAGAGAGGGCGAATAAAACGGCAAGGGTGAAGTGGGGGAGAGGAAAAAGAGAGGCAAATGGAAAATAATGTAATGCGGGAGATAAGGGTATTTGATGGGTACTTGGTATCTTGACTTTTGCGTAGACCTCCCCGGCAACGGCGCCAGAAATCCTTCTTGCTACCTCTTGAGCACTGCGTTGGTTTTCCCCGAAGAGGAAGGGATGATGCAGCAAAGTAGCGTAAGTATGTCCCTCAGTTTTTGAGAAACAAGGTATCAATCCAGTAGGAGGCTAGGCGCGAGTCCCTCGCACTTGCACAAAACAAATAAATCCTCGCAACCAACGCAAATAGGGGTTGTCAATCCCTATAGGGCCACTTACGAGAGTGAGATCTGATAGATATGATAAGATAATATTTTTTGGTATTTTTATGATAAATATGCAAAGTAAAATAAAGGCAAAGTAAATAGCAAAGGAAATAACTAAGTAGTAGGAGATCAATATGATGAAGATAGACCCGGGGGCCATAGGTTTCACTAGTGGCTTCTCTCGAGAGCATAAGTATTCTACGGTGGGTGAACAAATTACTGTTGAGCAATTCATAGAATTAAGCACAGTTATGAGAATATCTAGGTATGATCATGTATATGGGTATCACGTCCGAGACAAGTAGACCAACTCCTGCGTGCATCTACTACTATTACTCCACTCATCGACTGCTATCCAGCATGCATCTAGAGTATTAAGTTAAAAATAGAGTAACGCCTTAAGCAAGATGACATGATGTAGAGGGATAGACTCATGCAATATGAAGAAAACCCCATCTTGTTATCCTCGATGGCAACAATACAATACGTGCCTTGCTACCCTTACTGTCACCGGGAAAGGACAAAGCAAGATTGAACCCAAAGCTAAGCACTTCTCCCATTGCAAGAAAGATCAATCTAGTAGGCCAAACCAAACTAATAATTCGAAGAGACTTGCAAAGATAACCAATCATACATAAAAGAATTCAGAGAAAATACAAATATTATTCATAGATAGACTTGATCATAAACCCACAATTCATCGGTCTCAACAAACACACCGCAAAAAGAAGATTACATCGAATAGATCTCCACAAGAGAGGGGGAGAACATTGTATTGAGATCCAAAAAGAGAGAAGAAGCCATCTAGCTACTAGCTATGGACCCGTAGGTCTGAGGTGAACTACTCACACTTCATCAGAGAGGCTATGGTGTTGATGTAGAAGCCCTCGGTGATCGATGCCCCCTCCGGCAGAGCTCCAGAACAGGCCCCAAGATGGGATCTCGTGGATACAGAAAGTTGCGGCGGTGGAATTAGGGTTTTGGCTCCTGTTCTGATCGTTTAGGGGTACGTGGATATATATAGGAGGAAGAAGTACGTCGGTGGAGCAACAAGGGGCCCACGAGGGTGGGGGCGCGCCTGGTAGGGTAGGGCGGGCCCCCTACCTCATGGCCTCCTGTTACGTGCCTTGACGTAGGGTCCAAGTCTCCCGGGTCTTATCTGTTGAGGAAATCACGTTCCCGAAGGTTTCATTCCGTTTGGAGTCTGTTTGATATTCCTTTTCTGCGAAACCCTAAAACAGGCAAAAAACAGTAATTCTGGGCTGGGCCTCCAGTTAAGAGGTTAGTCCCAAAAATAATATAAATGTGGATAATAAAGCCCAATAATGTCTAACCAGTAGATAATATAGCATGGAGCAATCAAAAATTATATATACGTTGGAGACGTATCTACCGGTCAAAGTGACTTCTCGGGTTGCGCAGTTTATGCAAACTTGATATCGGGTCAACCAATTCATACCCAATATAATATCCAACTTTTTCAGACTCAATGATTATCAGAGATGTTGGAAAGTAGACCCCGTTGATATTGATCTCCAGATCATGGCAGGCCAGATTGCTCTTGATTATAGATCCCGGGGTTTGTACCAGCATATTTTTGCCCAAAATTGCGCAAGGAAAATTGTGTTGGGCAGCAAAACTCCAAGAAATAAAAGAATAGGAAGCCCATAGTCAAATAAAATTACAGCAGGTATGTCATTAACACAAAACATACCAATGGCGACTTCTGGCTTCTCTTGGGCTTCATCGGCGGAGATATGATGCACGTGCCCGGTAATGTTTTGCTGGTTTGGCCACGACTCCATAAAGTTGGCTTGTGGCCTGCTTAGGGCATTCATCTTGTTGTTCTTGGGGCACTGCTTGGCATAATGTCCATGCTGACCACAAATGAAACAAGAATTATTGCGCTGACGCTCCTCATGTTTTGGATTGGCCACAATATTCTTGACTTGATTGGTGGTCTTGTTAACATTCTGCTGCCAATTTGGCTTGTATTCCACCTGAGTTTGTTGCCAGGTACGAGCCTTTTGCACTAGTTGCCCATCCTTCTTTATCTCGAACTTTTGCTTGTTGTCGTCGTTAACAGGCCTATTATGTGCTATAAGCTTGTGCTCCCATTCATCAATGAAAGCCTTGTTCACCAGAGTTTGGAAGTCTGTGAAATCAAGCATACTGAGAGTACACCGAAGTTGTGGATTTAGACCCCCAAGAAATCTGTCAATTCTTCTTTCTTTGGTGGCCACGTCATGAAGAGAGTAATGGGCCAGATGATTGAATTTTTGCAAATATTCTGCCACAGACTGATTTGCTTGGATGAGTGTGAGAAATTCACGCTGCTTACTCTTCATAACTCCAGTAGGGATATGATACTTTCGGAATCGATCCTTAAAATTTTCCCAAGTGATTTCCTCATCAGGCAGCCACATGGCCTTTGTATTTTCCCACCATATGGCAGCTGCGCCCTCAAGATAATGGGTGGCAAAGGGAACTTTATCGTTTCCTTCAGTACAAGCATTCTCAAGCTTTTTCTCCATTGTGCACAACCAATCATCTGCATCCAGTGGGTCAACAATCTGACTGAAGCTGGTTGGATTGGTCCTCTGAAAATCGGACAACTTTGAGTGCTGACCATTCTGATTTCCATTCTGTCCAAACATAGCTTGAACACTTCTCAATATTTCAATCAGATCATTGTTCCTTTTCTCTTCAAACATACGCAGAATTTGCTTGATGAATGGAGGATCAGGCGGTGGAGGTGGTGGCTGAACGTACGGCTCGGGAGAATGTCCTGCCTGTCATGCGGAACGACGAACATGAGTTCCCTCACGAACATTGCTACTGCTGCCTCCCCGCGTCATCCTATTGTGAATTGTTCCCAAGACAACACAATCGAGATGAGAAACACCCAAGAATAAAATTGGGGAAAACCCAGCGACAAATCCCGAAAGAAAGCGGAAGAGCGAAAAAATATGGCGAATAAAGTCTCAACATAATTATACATAGACTCATACATGAAAAATAAACAACATGACTAGTTCACTACTCTTATACATGCAACGAAACATCATGACTCGTACGACTACATCCAGGCATCATCCAAACAATTGCGAATACTCAAAGATACTACTGCTCTGTTGGTGCTGCGACGTCCTCCCCTTAAGCGGTCCCGATCCCGAACTGACGTGGTTAACAGAAACCTCCGGGTTAAAGGTAACACGACGGCGCTGCCTCGAGGGCTCTCCCTCAGGGGCAGGGGTAGGATGAAGCATCGGGGCTACAGGGGTAGCGAGAAGTGAGACCCACTCGGCAGCAGTACTGAGAGGGTTCACGGCCGAGACGCCCGTGCTACTGGGGGAGTAACTAGTGAAATAGGGGAGCTAGAACTGACTGGGACATAAGGGGTAAATCCCAGTGAAGACGGAGTAGTGGCGGATCTAGAAGTGACCAAAGTAGTGGCTAAGGCAGTATGGGTACGAGTCAGCTCTTGAGCCAGCTCGTGGATCATGAGATAGCTAGCAGTGACATAACGAGCAAGGTGGCTAGCAACACTATCAGACTCCGGATCAATGAGAGGGAAACGGACACGACCGTTGTCGTGCAGAGATGGGTAGTAGTAGAAACCTGGGTGGTTCTTCATTCGTACCTCGTTGTAGCGAAGCTCGACAAGGACCTCGAATGCAGCAAACTGGACAGCCCGAGAAGCGGTGGAGGCATAACCGCTCCGAGAAGTGCTAGTGTAAGAGCTGGAATCGGAACTAGTGCACAGAGTGACCACTGCGTGATACTCATACACTGAATCAGCTAGATGCTCCCAGTACACACGATAGAGTGGGTCGTCTCCGAGAGGGTACAGCCGACGCCACACGTTGCGAAGGAGGTGCGGTGATGTGTACGACATCAGCTGCAACTGGCATGGATATGGCACCGGAGCCATCTACACCCACAACCATTAGCAGGTTAGCACAAAAAAAATATAAACTGAATGCATGCAACGCAACAATCAGCACAAATTACTACCGGCACTCAACTTAAACTCGTATCTAATGTCCAGTTAACGTGTCGCAGTCTAGCGTGGCCAACAGTCAATGCGGCTCTGATACCAAGCGTTGTGGCACCCCGGCTCAGAGCGACCGGTTTACCATGCATTGCCAGCCCAGAGACCATGTCTTCTGGCAACACACAACATCTTGGCATAGAAAAACAACCGCTTTATTGATGCTAGCGAAACAGAGTTTACATTACAACAGCTGTCGAGGCCAAGCGGCACACTCGGTGCGGCTGAACAATATGTACATTATTTAGTAAACATAAAGGGGCCTCGATCCAAACGACTACGTGGCAGCGGAATAACGTCGTGGCGGAAGCGCCATATCACATGGACATCGATGTGGACACGATCTAGACTCGAACAACGCTCCTCTCCAAAGATACTTTCCTGAAATTTGGCATGACACGCCAGGTCAATACATTGAATGTACTTGCAAGCTCACAACAGGCATAATCATAATGACAAACAATATCATGATATTTAACCAAATATTAATAATGCAACACTATATGTCAACATGTTGTGATCATGCTCGAACGTCCCTCGGGACAGCTTACCAACTATGATCATCTCTGGATCACAAACACACCACCAAAGTGGTCTTTCTCAAGAACAACTCGTGATCCTTACGGCGATCACAACCACGACCATCATGTGGTCCCAAATGCCTCGATGGCCTTTTTGCCATCCATCAACAATGCAAAGTTCATAGCTTAGTGTGCAATTTTTCTTAAACATTGACTCATGGTGGGACCTACTACGAGGTGTCCGTGACCGTGGACTCGGCTATTGATAGATTACACACTCTGCAGAGGTAGCACACTGTACCCACACCACGGAACCCATGGCCTCGCACTCCCATTCGGGTGGACCAACGGCATTCCGACAAAACCCTTCCATTGCCACAGCACTCTCCCGGCCAGTCCGACCCAAATCCCCAACGGGCTGGTCCTGGGAGGCCCCGTGTCTACCAAAGACACCCCGACCACCGTCGTGGTCAAAACACTCCCACTCGAGGACTCGGTACCATAATCTCATCAATGAGCGCACAAGATTATGCCTGCTTACCGGGCCAGGGCAAGCACGGCATAACCTTCCCTAGTTGGAGGCACCGACCAGAGGCCATGTCAACGGACCGAATCAAGGCCTTCCCACAAAGGCAAGTGTGGTTGCACTGGAAAGAAACTCAATTCAGCAGCACCATGACCCAGTCAACGGTATATTCAAGTTGAGTTATATTCAGGTTCAACTTTAAACTAAAAATGACTGGTGTCATAGCATGCCATGAAATGCAAAACAACACATGCATCATATAATGATAAAAATGACCGATGTCATGCATATACACACCAAGCATAAACGTCAACAACTCATATTACTCTACTCCTCAAAATGACTCACAACTTAACCAAAATATTTCGCAACAAGTTTTATTAATTTCTTACGCAAGAAAGTAACTCCGATAAATTTCTCATATGCTTGACAAAAAGATTTCACTATCAACAACTCTTAATTTCTTTATCACTAAGTTGGGTTCAAACATTCTATAAGACAAGTAATATGATTAAACAAGTATTTAACAGAATATTTTCTAACAAATTTTTATCAATTTATGAAGGCAAAAACAAAGCTTTAAATAATTACTAACATGCATAACAAAATTATTTCTAACATCACCAAATAAATCTTAACTTGCTTTATCCACTAAACTAGTTTCAATCATTCTGTAAATCAAGCATAACAACTAACCAATATTTAACAGAATACAAATAACTCAATAATTATTTAAATGCATGGATTAATCACTTCATTCAAGTAAGAAAATCACAAATATTGAAATGACACCATGAAAATGTTGTTGTGGCTTGCCTTAGTGCAGATGAGGTTCACAAGCCTTCTGGTGATCCTCAAGACAATCCTCACCCTCTGAAAATAAATTTAAACACAAAAAGCAAATATCAAGAACACTTCTGAAAATCACCAGAAATTCTAAATAGCTCAGAAAAATCTCATCTTTGGTGAGCTGCTATATTTCTTATCAAAGAACACAATTCAAAAGGAATCAATTCATTGGACTTATGATTGAAGAGATATAACTGTTTGAAGTGTTCTGTAAATTCAAATGAATTTGAACAAAAATAAAGAGACTGGGGGGTGACGTCGAAGGCGTAAAGCCCAGGGGCGCCACCACTCGTACCGCTTTGCGCGCGTACAGAGTGGCTGACTAGCGGGCCCCGCTAGTCAGGTGGGGGAAGGGGGAGAAAGAAACAAAGAAGGCCGCGGCTTCGCCGGAGCTCTCGCTGGCGATGAGGTCTCCTTGGCCCAAATGAGAGGGAGGGATTGAGAGAGGGGACGATGGTGCACCTGCCCGTACTCGTAGCATGGCTAGGGGTGGTCGGACGGCGTCGGAAACAAGCTCGCAAGCGGAGGCAGAACACGGAGGTTGTCGGAGTTGAGGAAGACGGCGAACGGAGGCCACTCCAGGGGCTCCAAGCGGGTGAGAAGGCCTCACCGGAGAGAGGCGGAAGCCCTGGAGGGGCTAGAGCTCCCGCGGCGTCCAGAGGGGATCACCGGCGAGTTCGAGCTCGTGGGCGGCGGCCCGAGGCCTGCCAGGCCAGGCCACGGATTCCTACGCAGTCGTGGAGTGTGTGGGAGTGCTGGATGGGGCTCGAGGAGACTGGGGGTGGCCTTATTTATAGGCGAGCGGCAAGGGAGCTTCGGGCTCCGCCGATGGACACTTGTCCACGGCGCCCGGTGACGAGCGGCGTCAGTGAGAGGGGGAGAAGGCGATGGAGGTCATGCGACCACTGTGGGCGGACGAAGACGGGCACAAGATCAAGAGGAAGGCGAGGAGCACAATGCAGAGCGCACTGTGGCAATTTCCGGACCATGCCCGTGCTCGCTGCGGTGAGCTCCAGCGTCGGCGAGCGCCAGGGAGGAGTTAAAGACGTCGAGACGATGATGGTGGCGCGGTTTGGCACGCTCGGGCAGGCGAGGGAAGCAAGCACGCGCGAACAGAGCGTTCGGCGGCACCTAGAGCGCGTCGACACGCATGCCTGGCATCATGGACACGCGTGGTCACCGCGCAAACTCTCTCCCCAGACCAGCCTTCGTCCAAAAATCATGTCTGGCATGTTGTTCGTGGTGGTTTTGAAGTTTACAACAGTTTGGTTTGGATCCAGGTGCAGTAGAGAGGATTTTACAAACCAGGTAAGTTTCTGACTAGTAACTTTGAATAGTTATTGTGGTCAAACGGCTGGGAGATTGAGGTTGTGCTTTGGAGGCTAGCTATAAGTTACTAAGGTAAAGATGCACAAGAAAGTCCAGGTCAAATGGAGCAAGTAAAATGGTAGTTGCTGTAGAAACCACCATTTCTGTCCAGAATAGAAAAGATTTTCTGTAGCAAAAATATTCCAAAAAATGATGAAATATTTTTGCTCAGGGAGGTGCCCTAGGGTCCCTAGAATATTTTTGAATTATCTTAGAATTTGCTGAGCCATAAAAATTAGGGTTCCTTTGGAGCAAACAGATTTGGCTTAGGGTTTTAGAGAGAAAATGAATATTTGTCACAGAATATTTGTGAATTATCTCAGATTTTTCTGAGCCATAAAAATTGGGGTTGCTTTGAAGCAAACAGATCTGGCTTAGGGTTTTTGAGAGAAAATGAATATTTTTCATTTAAGAAAAATATTCAAAAGATTATTTTGGGGTGGATCAGAAGTGAAATGATGATTTAGGAGGGAAGTGAAGCACTCGGGTGAAGGCCAAAGATGCCCAAGTGTTTAAGTCCATATGAAAAGATTCAAGAATTCCAAGTTTCAGAAAATTTTCAAATGAAAAATCAAGCAGATAAGAGAGGGCAAAAACCAGGCTGTCACACCGGCTCAGCTGAGGCCCCACCATGCCGGCAACCTGGGGGAGGATTTCCACCGCTCCGCTGAGGCGCCGCCCGCCGGCAACGAGACAGAGGACAGCGCCGGCTCCGCCGAGGCCCCGCCCCGCTGCCAACCAGGCCACGCCACACAGAAAACGAGGAAGAGTAGAACACGTTAGGTCGCCGCCGCTCGGGTCCAACTAAGGCCACCGCTGCTACCCTCCGGTTGAAGCCAAGCTAGGCGGGTTGACCATTGACGGCCGGTTAGCTTCTTGGCGGCGACATGGAGTCGGAGAGCTGCGCTGGAGAAGAACGCTGCTTCTACTTAACTACTGGTGTAGTTGGCTGACTGACATGTGGGCCCAACAGGCCACATGTCAGTTACGCAACTGCACCTGCAGTTAAGTCACTGAAGATTTTGTTCGACTCAACGGGACACAGGTGGGTAGCTTCGGTTAATTAATTATACCTCCAGCGCACCCCTTTGTAGTTGAAGAATGTATGAAATGTAATGAAATCCGGCATGTTTATATGAAATTCGACAGTGTATGAATGAATTTATTTCGATTAGTTTAAATTCCTGTATCACTGGCATTGGATGAACATGCAAAACAATACGTACTAGCATTAGTCCCAGGGTGATCACCTCGTTTGAAGCAGTTTCACATGTACTCCCTCTGGTCCTTTCTATTCTACCTACAAGTTTTGTCTGCAGTCAAAGTATCTCTACTTTGACCAATCTTATACAAAAAAGTATGCACTTTCACAATGTGCGAAGTAAAAAGGAACAGAAGGAGTACAAAGAGTTTGAGTAGCTTTTTAGCGTTTCTGTACATTGCAATCAAACACACAGGCCTGGCAATTCATAGAGAACATTCAAAACAATCGATGATTATGCATCTTAGTGACTCAAATGTCAAAGGCAATATTTACTTCACAACTAAAGAATAAATAAAAAAATTGATCGACGCTGCTGACAGCAAAGGGTGTCCCATTTGAAAATATCAAACGCGTGTCTTGCTAAATCAATGAGCAAAATTTGACAAGGTTGTCCCATTCCAAAATATCAAATACCTACGATTGTGGAATGGGCAGGGTTTGCCATCAGTTTGGACATTGACATGGAACCTCGTGCTAAATAAACCAGCTGTTCTTTCTGTGCAGTTCCACCAAAATCAACCAAATTTGCGCGTAGCTTGTATGATTTTGCCATCATATGTTGCAATGGCTTGAACTTATCGGCACCTCCTTTCTTGTGGTGGATATGAATGATTCGATGTATTCATTAACATTTTTTGCAGTTCCCATTGAAATCAAGCTGAGCACCCCTGTTTGCACAAATACAAAAAAAGTGATTAGTATAAAGCAAACTATACTATGAATTGACAGTTTCAACAGGCACATACATGGTCCATGTAGAGCACACTTTTAGAAAAATGGAACTCACCAGAAAGAATCCTAGAACAACATTGTACTCGCGTATCACAGCAAAAAAATGGAGATTTGTCAGTCCTTCTGAGCTGAAGTTAGTTTGGTCTTGTGGGGAGTAATGTAACCATCCTTCAACTGCTCCTTCTAATGAGAAGATAGATAGGGCTTCTTCATCCTGGCATAATCGGAACTAGTCACTTCACGTACTCCATATTCTTATTCAGAGGAAGATGATCCTTTTGTGCAAAGACAAGAGGACTACTAAATGCTAGCATCCCTGTTTGCTCGAAAAAAAAGGAAAGGAAATATTTAAAACAACACAGATTGTCGGTGTACTAAAGTAGGGGTACCTTAGTATCCCGAACTTGTGCACGGACAGTCGCAGCGACCCGCGGCAAGGCTTGCCGGGCGACCGCCAAGACCCTCCGTGGTTCCTTTGGGGCCATTCAAGAACAAAGTATCCAAGAGCAGAACAAGGCCCCGGCAAGAGGAGCTTGCCGGGAAGGAGACAAGACCCCGGCAAGAGGAGCTTGCCGGGAAGGAAACGAGGCCCCAGCAAGAGGAGCTTGCCGGGAAGGAGACGAGACCCCGGCAAGAGGAGCTTGCCGGGGAGACAACCAAAGCATCTCATGAAGCTTGCTGTGGCGCACCACGCATCCTGACAAGACCCGGTGAGCGACAAGCTCCCGGACGCGACAAGGCGACATCCGCGGCAAGGCGCTTGCCGCGGCAAGCTACTACTCCGCAGCCCGCGCTCCAGCTCACCCACCAACGTGTCGCTCTGGGACCTCTCCTGGCGCACGTGGCGGGAGGCTGTGCAGCAGAGGGCATGTGGTGGCAAGCAAGCGCTGACAAGGTAGCCATCGTGGCAAACGGTGGCGTTCCTAGCGGTCCCTCTCTGTGCCGTCTAGGTGACACATACAGGCATTTAATGCCCTTGTCCCTTGCCGTCAGGGTTAGGTATGATACGACCGTTGTAGGCGGTGGAGCCAACTACCACCCCTTTTACATTTTTACCCCCACCTCTGTTGCCACCTGTCGGTGACCCCTTAGACATATAAAAGGAGGCCCAGGCGCAACAGAGGAGGGGGGGACGGCCATTCTCACGCTCGGTCTCGCTAGCTGCTTGAGTGTACTATAGCACTCATCGCTCCCGAGCAAGAACTCAATACAACCACCAAAGCAGGAGTAGGGTTTTACGCATCCGTGCGGCCCAAACCTGGGTAAATCGATTGTCCCGCTCGTGCGTTCGCCTCGATCTGCTCTTTGTGCATCCACCGCCCCCTGCCGAACCGAAAGGGGCTCGGTCCGCCGATCCCCATAGGTGTACGTGGGATCAGCAACCCCCGACATCTTTGGCGCGCCAGGTAGGGGGGCAGCGTCGAGGTTGTGCGAACCTGATCCGGCGTTCGCACGAGCCAAATCTCCATCGTCTTCATCAACATGCCGCCGAAGAAGAAGATTTCGGAGGCAGCTGCTCCGTCTGCGCCGAGCCCACCGTCGCCAGAGCGGACGGCTGGTGGAGCAGCTGCCGGTGGAAGAACGGGCGCCGATGGGGAGACCCATGGCGCTGCCAGGTCCAAGGACCAGGCTGCGCCGCACGTCGGCGGCGCGGTCGCCTCCCACAACGACCGCGCGCACTCCAAGACCTCGACGTCCGTACACGCACCGCGCCCGTCCCAGGAGGCGCGGGACTAGCAGCGCATGGTACCCATGGTACCATACGTCTGCTGGGCCAAGATCAAGCTGGCGGGTCCCGGGGTGCTCAGGACCAGCATGCACGCCAACATGCTGGCGCGAGCGTGGCACGGTCGCTTGGATGAGATGTTGCTCCTTCTAACGCAGTTAGAAGTCCGAGCATATCTCGCTCCTCGCACCGTTCGCTGCCGCCGCCCACCACTCCGGCGGAAGCGTTGGCACGTGCCCAGCTGCTCCTAGACTACCCTCCAGCGCCAGAGAAGATCGATGACTGGAGGGCCACTATCCAGAGCCTCATCGGCTTCGCCAACGGTGATGACCCACGACAGCCGAGTGCGTCGCTGCCACGGCAAGTCAGTCAGGCGCGAGCCGGTTGCGACAAGACTGGCGAGGGTGCAACCACTGTGCACTCTCCGCCCCGAAGGCCAAGATCGCCGTCTCGCCGGATCCACCTCGACAGCTACTCCACCGCGTCGTCAGATCCGCGAGCTCGTCGCGATCAGCGCCAAGTTCTTCACGAGAGACAGCAAGAAGACGCTCGAACACGCATCGAGCGCCGAAGAGAAGTGCGGCGTCAATCAGACCTGCGCGTTGGGCCCTCTGTTGACATGCATGCACCTGGAGAGCCAGGTAACTTGCCGTACGCGGCAGGTTGTCCTGCGTTTACCCGTGAGCTGCGGCAAGTCCAGTGGCCCAACTAGAAGCACTTCAAGCCAGACATACCGGAGAAGTACGACGGCAAGTCGCACCCGTCCGAGTTCCTCAGCATCTACACCATTGCGGTGCAAGCTGCCGGGGGGCGAGATGACAAGGTCCTTGCCAAGTACTTCCCGCTCGTGCTCAAGCCCGAAGTCAGATCCTGGCTCATGCACTTGCCGGACAACTCCATATCCTCTTGGGCGGATTTGTGCCATCAGTTTGTCGGCGCCTTTACAGGCGGCCACAAACCACATGGCCAAGAGAGTGACCTCCACCTGCTTGCCCAGAAGGAAGGAGAACCCCTGCGCAAGTATATCTAGAGATTCAGCCGCGTGCAGCGCAACATCCCAGACGTCCACCCTGCCGCGGTTATCAGCGCGTTCCATCAGAACGTGCGTAATCACAGGATGCGGGAGGAGATGGCGATGAGCAGGATCAGAGACGTCAGCGAGCTGTACGCCCTGGCCGACAAGTGTGCACGCGCTGAAGAAGGGAGGAAACTCCAGAGAGAGGATGCTGGAGCAGGGGGATCTGACAGCGAGGATGCCGCCCCGGCAAGGAAAAACCGGAGGCGCAATAGGAAGAAGAGAGGCAAAGAGGTACTAGTCGTTGAGCAGTCCGGCGATGACGGCCCCGCCAAGAAAGCCAAAGTTGGCAGCTCCGGCAAGGAGGTTGCCGCGTGCACCAACTGCCAGGCTGTGGCGGCCGCCGACAAGCAGGACGGCTCCGACAAGCAGTACTGCAAGATTCACCGCACCAAGGGCCATGATCTCCAGAACTGCAAGAGGGTCGAGTAGCTTGTCCAGCAACAAAAAGCTGAGTACGAGCGGCGTGATAAGGAGAGAGCCCAAGGAGGCGGTGGAGAAGCCGGCAAGAAGCGCGCTGGCCAGGGAGGAAGCCGCGGCAAGGCCAAGAAGCGGCAAGAAGATAGACCTCCCCGCGGCCGCGACAAGGACGAAGACGAAGACGGCGACGAAGACATGGATGATGTTGAGAACAGCGAGCAGGAGTTTCAGAAGGCTACAGAAGTCTTGTGTGTTGATGGTGGCGCTTCTCTGCATACTTCCCACCGCCAACTCAAACAGTGGCTCCGGGAAGTTAATGCGGCAGAGCCGCCTGTCGAATCACGCAAGCTTCTGAAGTGGTCCGGCACGCCTATCGTCTTTGACATTGAGGACCACCCTGATCGCACAACTGTGGTCGGGTGCTTGCCGTTGTTGGTTTCGCCAACAATCTGCAACCTCAAGGTCACCAAGATGCTAGTTGACGGCGGGGCCGGCTTAAATCAGATCTCCTCCGCTGTGCTCCAAAAACTCCAGATCCCGGACAGCGAGCTCGAAGAGACCGGTACATTCCAAGGAATTAACCCGGGAAGGAGCAAGCCGAAAGGGAAGGTCACGTTGCCGGTGACATTTGGCAGCGAGCTGAATTTCAGAATGGAGAGGGTCACCTTTGACGTTGCTGATTTCCCGTTGCCTTACAATGGGATACTTGGCCGTCCAGCGCTCGCCAAGTTCATGGCAGCCTCTCACTATGCATACAACATGCTCAAGATGCCAGGCCCGATAAGTGTTATCTCTGTCCCTGGCGACAAGAAGGATGCTCTTATCTGCGCCGACAAGATCTACCGGGAAGCAGCTGCCGCGACAAACCGCGAGACACTTGCCGCTGAAGCTCCCGGGGGGAAGAAGAAGACCAAGTCCGGCAAGAGCTCTGATGCCTACTCCGGCAAGCGCGCCTCTTCGGAGTGCTGCGCTGCCGTCGAGGACGCACCATCGAGCTCCACCGGCAAGAGTAAGAAGACGATGGCCGCTCCACCACTTACCAAGAAGGTGTCTGCCAAGGAGGACATCACTGGTGGTACCTTCACCATCAGTGCCACGCTTGACCCTAAATAGGAAAGCGCGCTCGTTACTTTCCTGCGGGCGAATGTCGATGTGTTTGCATGGCAACCGTCTGACATCCCCGGTGTTCCTAGGAAGGTAATTGAGCACCATCTCGCCGTGTGTCCTCATGCGCGGCCCGTCAAGCAGAAGGTCAGGAAACAGGCGGTGGAGCGCCAAGAATTCATAGCAGAAGAAATCAAGAAATTGGAAGCAGCGGGCCTCGTCAGAGGGGTGCTCCATCCCACGTGGTTGGCCAATCCGGTTGTAGTGCGCAAGGCGAATGGGAAATGGAGGCTTTGTATTGACTTTACTGATGTTAATAAAGCTTGTCCCAAGGATCCATTTCCCTTGCCGCGCATTGACCAGATTGTTGACTCCACAGCCGGATGTGCGTTGCTTTCATTTCTTGACGCATATTCAGGATACCATCAGATCTTCATGGCAGAAGAGGATGAGGAGAAGACCGCATTCATTACTCCATGTGGCACGTACTGTTTCGTACGGATGCCTTTCGGATTAAAGAATGCTGGTTCAACATTTGCCAGAGTAGTCCATATCACTTTGAAGCCACAGATACACAGAAATGTAGAAGCTTACATGGATGATATAGTGGTCAAGAGCAAAGACAGGGCAACTCTGATCCAAGACTTAGAAGAGACTTTTGCAAATCTGCGCAAGGTCAACCTCAAGCTCAACCCCGAGAAGTGTGTGTTTGGAGCCCCTTCCAGCAAACTTCTCGGGTTCTTTGTGTCTCAGCGGGGAATCGAAGCTAATCCCGGCAAGATCAAGGCCATTGAGCAGATAGAAGCACCAAAGCGCGTCAAGGACGTACGGAAGCTTGCCGGCTGCATAGCTGCCCTCGGCAGGTTTATCTCTCGGTCTGCTGAGCGCGTCCTGCCGTTTTTCAAAATTTTGAAAAGGGCAGGTCCAGTGAAATGGACTCCGGAAGTGGAGGCTGCGCTGCAAGACTTGAAGAGATACCTGTCCTCCAGTCCAACACTTGTCGCACCTAAACCACAAGAGAAGTTGCTGCTGTACATAGCGGCAACCAATCAAGTGGTTAGTGTTGCGTTAGTAGCGGAGAGGGAGGCCGATGACGAGCCAGCGACCGCGGCAAGCACATCCAGCGACAAGCAGGGGGCTTCCCCGACAAGCTCTGGTCCCGACAAGGATGGATCTGCGCAGATGCAAGAGGAGGTACAGAAGAAAATGGTGCAGCGCCCAGTTTACTTTGTTAGCTCCCTTTTACAGGGGGCTAGGTTAAGGTACTCTGGTGTGCAGAAGCTGCTTTTCGGCCTTCTCATGGCCTCGAGAAAGCTGCGCCATTACTTCCAAGCACACAAGATCACAGTTGTCACTCGCTTTCCGCTGAAGAGGATATTGCAAAACCCAGAAGCAACAGGTAGGATTGTCTAGTGGGCACTGGAACTGTCAAGCTTTGGCCTCAAGTTTGAGAGTACATCAACAATCCAGAGCAGAGCATTGGCAGAGTTCATAGCAGAGTGGACGCCAACTCCAGACGAAGAAATTCCGGAGACGAGCATCCCCGCCAACGAAGCAAACAAAGAGTGGCTCATGTACTTTGACGGTGCCTTCTCGCTGCAAGGCGCCGGTGCTGGTGTGCTGCTTGTCGCACCCACCGGAGAGCACCTCAAGTACGTAGTCCAAATGCACTTTCCCAAGGAGCAAGCGACAAACAATACTGCAGAGTATGAAGGCTTGCTTGCCGGTCTCAGGATCGCGGCAGAACTTGGGATTAAGAAGCTCATTGTCAGGGGTGACTCGCAGCTTGTCGTCCGCCAAGTGAACAAGGTTTACCAGAGTCCGTTGATGGAAGCTTACGTTGATGAAGTGAGGAAGCTAGAAGAGCGCTTTGACGGCCTGCAAATGGAACATGTTCCAAGAGCTGGGAATGACATTGCCGATGGCCTGTCGAAGTGCGCTGCACTTAAATTACCTGTGGAACCAGGGATTTTTGTGCTCAAGCTGACTCAGCCGTCGGTAACACCATCAATTGGACAGAGCAAGAAGAGGAAGTTGATTTCTGGTGACTATCTTCCGGCAGAGCTTCCCGAAGCCGCCGCCAAGAAGGTCCCCAAGATCGACGCCAAGAATGCTGAGGAGCAGTCTGCTCCGACAAGCCCCAGGGTTTGTTCCGTTGAAGCAGATTCTCCCGGCAAACTTTGCTCCGGCAAGCTTGCCGGGGAACGTCAAGCTCCGGCAGAGCCACGGGCTCTTGTCGTAGAAGCGGACGTTCCCGCAGCAGCAGATGTGCCTTTAGTCCTTGTTGTCGAGCCACAGGCTCCAACATGGGCACAGCAGATTGTCCGTTTCCTTCAAACAGGAGAGATTCCCGAGGAACCAGAAGAAGCGGAAAAAGTAGCCCGGCAGTCTAGTATGTACCAGTTTGTCGACAACACACTGTGCAGAAGAAGACTCAACGGTGTGAAATTGAACTGTATTCCTCGGGAAGATGGACAGAAGCTGTTGGCAGAGATACATGGAGGCATATGTGGTCACCACATTTGGCGCGAGAGCACTTGTTGGAAAAGCATTCCGGCAAGGCTTCTTCTAGCCGACAGCCCTCCAGGATGCAACTGCACAAGTAACCAAGTGTGAAGCGTGCCAGTTCCATTCCAAGCAGATACACCAGCCAGCTCAAGCTCTCCAAACGATCCCTTTATCCTGGCCATTTTCGGTCTGGGGGCTCGACATCCTCGGCCCCTTCCCCCGAGCAGTCGGGGGCTTTGAGTACTTGTACGTTGCAATCGACAAGTTCACAAAGTGGCCGGAAGTGGAACCAGTGAGGAAGGTGACGGTGCAGTCCGCGGTCAAGTTCTTCAGGTCGATTGTTTGCCGTTTCGGAATCCCTAACAGGATAATCACCGACAACGGTACACAATTTATGAGCCGCACCTTCATGTAGTACGTCCAAGATCTTGGCGCCAAGGTCTGCTTCGCTTCTGTTGCTCACCCGAGAAGAAACGGTCAAGCAGAGAGGGAAAATGCTGAAGTGCTGCGCGGGCTCAAGACCAGAACTTTCGACAGGCTGCACAAGTGCGGACGCAACTGGATCGAGGAGCTGCCGGTGGTTCTTTGGTCGATCAGGACGACGCCAAATCGAGCCACTGGACAGACACCGTTCGCTCTAGTCTATGGAGCGGAGGCAGTTATCCCCACGGAACTCGTATACGGGTCACCTCGAGTGCTCGCTTATGATGAGCTTGAGTAAGAGCGGCTGCGGGAAGATGACGCGCTGCTCCTTGAGGAAGATCGTCTTCAGGCTGCTGTGCGAGCCGCTCGCTACCAGCAAGCTTTGCGCCGCTATCATAGCCGCAAAGTTAACGACCTTGTTCTTCGGCGCATTCAGCCCGCCAAGAATTCCAACAAGTTGACGCCGAAGTGGGAAGGCCCTTACCGGGTGAAACGAGTCACCAGGCCCGGCGCTGTCCGCCTGGAGACCGAAGATGGCGTACCAGTGAGCAACTCCTGGAATATTGAGCATCTTCGTAAGTTTTACCCGTAAGGCGCGGTTGTCGGACCCTGTCCGGCAACCACCCTTTTGTACAAGTCTTGCCGCTATTGCATGTAATCCTTTGTACAAAGCCAGGCACAGACCCTGAGCACAAGTAAATGAAGCGCTGGCGCCCAGAGTTATAGCATGCATGCTAGGTTGAGTCAGCTCCTTGGTTAGGGTTGATAGTGCTTAATAGTGGCTAACCCCTAACTTAGAGGTAGAGTGTGCGTCCCTTTGCCTTTCTTTCGTTTCCTTTGGTTCGCAGGGCTCGCATATCCTTGCCGGACCGCCTGGGGACAAAAAGGAGAAGAAGGACGTGCCGGCGTATGGACCCCGGCAAGCCAGTGTTGCCGGGGGCTGCAAGTACCAAGGTTCACCCACGGCAAGCCAGAGTTGCCGGGGGCTGCAATCTCATATAAGTCTTTCATCCCTCTTCATGCATTCTCTTATGGACTGGGGAATACGAAACCTCGTTTCTTCCTGAAAACTACCGTGCTCCCTTAGCTCTAGGCCCTGGGGCTCATTCCTGGGGCCAAGTTTTGGTCATAGTCGCAGCAGCAAAGGGGTGAAACAAGGGGCCGCACCCGCCTCGTCCCTGCCTCCGTCAAAAGCGTGAGAAAGGTCAAGCGGCGTGGGAAGACGGCAGGGCCTGTTGCCGGGGAAGAAGTGTCTATCTGAAGGATACCAAGGAACTGCTCCTTGGCGTGGGTTATACCCGCGAAACAAATAACCCGGCAAACATCCCCTTTTCATTAAAAAACATTCCACGCAGGTACAGTCCATAGAGGATGAAAAACATGGAAGAGAGGATTACAAGTTTTGAATGCAACTAAGGCCCGAAAGGCTTAAAATTAAAAAGATAAGATGCTCGTAATCCTTTTCTTGTCCCTCTCTTCAGGAGGTAGGTCAAGGAGGTGAGAAGGGCAAAAGGGGCGCCTAGGCGAGCTACGGGTGCCAGAAGACACCAAGAGAACATCCCGGGGGCCGTCAAGGCTGGATGGTGATGGCGGCGCCGGAAGCAGGGCTCGAAGACGAGGCGGCAGGACGTCAGCACGCTGTCGAGGGCACCACGCCCTCGTACTCCGGCTTGATGGCCTTGCCGCCAGCCCTCTTCCTCTTCCGCAGCCTCCCTACACCAGCCGCCCAAGGAGACGACCCCGGGAGTTCAAGGAGCCGGCGACACGGATGATGGGGTCGTCGGTGCCGCACGGAGCGGCGCCCGACACCTAGTCGGACCCGCCGTCCTGCCGCCCGCTACCCTCGTCGTCGCTGTCGCTCCCCTCCTTGTCACTCTCGCTCGAGGAGGGGCCTTCGCTATCGGAGGAGCTGTCCACACAGCACTTCGCCCGAGTGCCGAAGAACCCGAAGACCTTGATGGAGAGGAGATCGCCCTCCACCAACTTGAAAAGGAGGGTGAGCCCCTCCGTCAAGCTGTGGATACGGGCGAACGTCTTCCACCCTCGAGCAAGATACATCACACCGGGGGCTGGGACTTCAACGTGGACTCGCGTGCCGCTGATCCCACAGCCCCTCATGTGCAGTCTCAGCGTCTCGGGTGGATCCAACTCCATCACGCCCGCAAACGGAGCTGGGAGTCGGAGTCGACGACGCGGCGCCTGGCGCAGCCTGACGAAGAACTCGCGGGGGTCGTCCCCAACATGGACCCCCGTGGGAAGAGGAGCCGCTGGCGGAGGCGAGGCCGACGCACCGCCCCGTCCACCTCTTCCCCGAGCGCCGCGGCCTCGTCCTCGACCGCGTCCACGACCTCGCCCCCTCCCTCTTCCCCTTACGGCTGGCTCCGCCACCACGGGTGCGGGAGAGGGAGGGATGCGCTGTCTAGCGGCGACCCTCGCCGCCACTGACGAAGGACCAGGGTTCCCTTTCTCCATGGCGAATGAGGGGAAGGGGAGCAGAAACTGAAGGAAGAAGAAGATGAGATAATGCAGGCTTCCGTCCTCCCCTCCCGCTCTTTATAAAGGAGCGAGGTGGGGGCTCGGCCACCCCGCTCAGCGAATCAAGACGCGGGAAGGCAGGGAGCTGGGGGCCGACCCGCTGCCTCGACCCACGACGGCCCCGTTTCTCGCCTCCGCCGTCCGCGACCCCAAGTGCATGGGAGCCGCGTGGCAGGCGTGCAGAACCGAGGCGACGGATGGGGCGGCCTCTCCCCACCCCGTGATCATGGGGAGTGGGCACCTCGAAAACCGCCCATGATCTCTCCCACGACGCCGCGTTTGACGCATGCCGTGCGGGGAGGGCGCGGTGGATGCGGAGTGAGTTATGGCGTGACCTAGGCCGCGCGTGCCCGTGCACTGTTTTGGGCCTAGCCCAACAGCGCTCGGCACCGTGTATGGCCCAGGCCCGGGGGCTCCTGTCGGTGTACTAAAGTAGGGGTACCTTAGTATCCCGAACTTGTGCACGGATAGTCGCAGCGACCCGCGGCAAGGCTTGCCGGGCGACCGCCAAGACCCTCCGTGGTTCCTGTGGGGCCATTCAAGAACAAAGTATCCAAGAGTAGAACAAGGCCCCGGCAAGAGGAGCTTGCCGGGAAGGAGACAAGACCCCGGCAAGAGGAGCTTGCCGGGAAGGAAACGAGGCCCCAGCAAGAGGAGCTTGCCGGGAAGGAGACAAGACCCCGGCAAGAGGAGCTTGCCGGGAAGGAAACGAGGCCCCGGCAAGAGGAGCTTGCCGGGAAGGAGACGAGACCTCGGCAAGAGGAGCTTGCCGGGGAGACAACCAAAGCATCTCAAGAAGCTCGCTGTGGCGCACCACGCATCCCGACAAGACCCAGTGAGCGACAAGCTCCCGGACGCGACAAGGCGACATCCGCGGCAAGGCGCTTGCCGCGGCAAGCTACTACTCCGCAGCCCGCGCTCCAGCTCACCCACCAACGTGTCGCTCTGGGACCTCTCCTGGCGCATGTGGCGGGAGGCTGTGCAGCCGAGGGCATGCGGAGGCAAGCAAGCGCTGACAAGATAGCCATCGTGGCAAACGGTGGCGTTCCTAGCGGTCCCTCTCTGTGCCGTCTAGGTGACACATACAGGCATTTAATGCCCTTGTCCCCTGCCGTCAGGGTTAGGTATGATACGACCGTTGTAGGCGGTGGAGCCAACTACCACCCCTTTTACATTTTTACCCCCACCTCTGTTGCCACCTGTCGGTGACCCCTTAGACATATAAAAGGAGGCCCATGCGCAACAGAGGAGGGGGGGACGGCCATTCTCACGCTCGGTCTCGCCAGCTGCTTGAGTGTACTGTAGCACTCATCGCTCCTGAGCAAGAACTCAATACAACCACCAAAGCAGGAGTAGGGTTTTACGCATCCATGCGGCCTGAACCTGGGTAAATCGATCGTCCTGCTCGTGCGTTCGCCTCGATCTGCTCTTTGTGCATCCACCGCCCCCTGCCGAACCGAAAGGGGCTCGGTCCGCCGATCCCCATAGGTGTACGTGGGATCAGCAACCCCCGACACAGATGAAGCACGTCTCAAGGACAATACCACTTTTTCATGATAGTATCTAAACAGTAGCACAACACCAATAGAGATGACAAAGCTCAATCATATGGATGAAATCAGTGGGCGAGTACCAACCTTTGTCAGGAGGCTTATTGTGTAGAGCATACAGATGAAGCACTTCTCCGGAACCATCTGTTGCTATCTACGGTGGTGGCCATGCTTACTATATACTCCTCGATTAGTTTAATGTTTCCAATATCTTCTTGTGCAGTTCCACTAAAATATATGGTATGTTCGAAGAAGATCCCTGTTTGCACAAGTAGAGATAATTACATATTACATTAAGAGTGGTATCAAATAAGTGGCAAAACAATTGCTCGTTCCAGCCATAGCAATAAATTAAGATGCAAAACTATATCATTACTTGTGTCATCACAGTTCCAGTGCTTCATTACAGCACCGGGAGTTGATTTTTGTTTTTCTTCCGCTTGTTCTTCCCCTTCATCACTTGGTTCAATAACAGACAAGCTTCGCCTTCAATGTAAGATTTGTCATGTCAATTAGGGAGCACAAGTATACTACTAAACTTAATTTTCTAATGAAAGTGGCAAAATACAGGCCAGCAGTTGTGAAATATCCTTATCTTACCTCAATGGGATATTATGGTGCACATACAGATTGGAAGCCTTGTCTCCATTTGTGTTGTTCACTAAAATCAAGCAACATTATCATACAAGTAGCACAACATATGAAAACACACCACAGAATCATGTGAAAGAAGGCTAGTACTGACCTCTCATGATGTGGAATCCAAACAACTCACAAGAAGAAGATCTGAACCACTCGCCTTAACGGATAGGAAGTAAGATCTCCTCATGTGCAGTTCCACTAAGATCAAGAAATCAAGCAACATTGTCGGTGTGACATTTTGGTTGAACTGCACAAAACACTCTTAAAACAAAAGTGTTTTGTGCAGTTCAACAAAAGGTCACAATGGCAACACGGTGAAGTAGATAACCCTGTTTACACAGAGGTGCAAAGGAAACAATTAGTGGTCAATAACGGTGGATGACATAGAAGCCAACAAAAAGAAGCATCTACATTATCTAAATGGGAAAGAAAGCAAGACAGTAGCATTTCTCAAACGGTGGCATTGATTAATATTAACATAGAGATTATATTAACAATAAAATTCGTTAAACATGTAATTTGCTTTTAACTATGGCATTGCATCAATTTTCCAGCAGCATTATTAGAGGGTGTTTGTTTACAGGGACATTTTGGTGTATGGACTAAAAAAACTCCGTGTCAGTCCCATCTAAACCAAAGAGGTGGGACTTTTAGGGACTAAAAGTGGGCATTTGGGACTAAAGAAAGAAGACCCCGAGGGAGTCTTTTTGGGACTTTTTCCAACAGTTGCCCCTGCCACGCATCGCACCTTGTCTCTATTAGTTCATTACTAGGGGTAACATGGTCTTTTAGCATGTCATTTAATAACCTCTAGTCCATGTTTAGTCCTTGGAACCAAGCAGGTAGGGACTAGGGAGTTTTTAACCAAACAGGGCCTTAGATTAACAACAGCTAATGAGTTGCACGGGACAGTGGACGCACCAGCACCATGTGCATCTACCGATGTACTGTGGTCATGCACAGTTTGTTACAACAAAGAACAAACAACCAAGGAGCATATTTGTGCTGGTCCCAGTTTTGTTATCTTTATACACCTTTCCCTGTGTGAGCGCAGCAAATCTAGTCCTGCTCAAACTCTATAGCCTTGTCCCTTCCTTTCCTTTTTGAACTAGTACTTTCACCCCTTCCTTTCCTCTTTGAACCACGTCCTAGATTTATGTGATACAACTTTCCCCACTACTTTCCCCCATTCCTTTCCTCTTTGAACCATGTCCTAGATTCATGCTATACAACTTTCACCCTTCATTTCCTCTTTGAACCACGTCCTAGATTCATGCTATATACAACTTTTCCCACTACTTTCCCCCACTCCTTTCCTCTTTGAACCACGTCCTAGATTCATGGTATACATGCAGCTAGAGCAATGCATGTGGAGTAAGTAAATTATACCTTAAGGTTCTTGGGGCGTGGTTCGGTGGGCGACGGGACGGCGGCGAAGAAGAAATGGTCGGAGGGCCTCCCACGCTGTCGCTGGGTGCAAAGTGAACAGCTACGCTGGTAGTCCCTCGCCGACGGCGACAGCGTTAAGCCTCCTTCCCTTCCCGGCGGACAGATCCTGACGGCTCTTTG
The DNA here is from genome assembly GCA_034509565.1 of Triticum monococcum. NCBI lineage: Eukaryota > Viridiplantae > Streptophyta > Magnoliopsida > Poales > Poaceae > Triticum > Triticum monococcum. The sequence continues at coordinate 149,355,661 of CM067843.1, read as the reverse complement.
AGAAGCAGTGAGGGGAGAGAGAGGCCAATGAAGTCTTGTTTAGATCTGGAGAGGGCGAGAGAGTGTGAAGAGAGCAACTAGAAACGTTGAGGCTCCAGCGTGTATATATATATATACTGGAGAGAGAGTGTGAAGGATGCAAACCCTAGAAAACATTTTGACCAGTCAAAGAATCCTCCTGGCACAAATTATGCTCAAGTGTAGTTATCGAACCTGAGACCTCAAGTTTCATGAGCGAACAGGCTAACCAGCTACACAACCCTCCCGTTATGTTCAGCGAGAGGGGAATAACCTTTTATACATTCCTGCATTCGTGTGACAAGCATGCCCTGTTTTTGTGTGTGTGTGGGAGTCATTGGGATTTCAATCATAATAGCGTCATGTGGCTTTGGTGGTAAGACTATCCACAGTGGTGCAGAAATAATGCAGCCTTAGTCACCTTACCTCTCTCCACGTAGTATGTTGGGTCCCACAAGTCAGAGGGTGAAACAAACAAATTAATAAGAAAAATTAAAAGCGCCAGCGGTGTTTCTTACCTCACACATCTCGCTACTGCTCGGGAAAACTGTCCAATTGATCCCTCTGTTCGCTCACGTACTATTTTAAGTGAATCCTTATTATAACATGCACACAAATTTTGGGCACTTGTATTCGACTTAAGTCAGTGTGCCACCATATCTCGTATACTTACTACTCCCTCCGTCTAGGTGTAATAAGTCATGTTAGAAGGTGCAACGGGACCAAGGTGCGTGCGTCTGCGTGTGTGTGTGTGTGTGTGTGTGTGTGTGTGTGTGTGTTTAACAGCATGTGTGTGTTAGAGAGAGCGACGGATCGACCTACTCCTATAGAGAGATGTTGTGTAGTGTACGATTTTAGCCGCGAGAGTCGGTGCATCCTCTCATTTTCGAGCGTGCCCGGTAGGGACATGCGGACGGCTGCCACGCCCGCTCATGACCAGCCTGGCCCACCCAAAGCCCCTCCATCGCCCACGCGCGCTTCCCGCCCAAAACAGTCAACGCCGCTCCAAAGAATCGGTGTCGCATTCATGCCCGGGCAGAGCAGACGCGACCTCTCACTGGCGCAAGAGTGATGGTTGCTTCGTCCGTCCAACTTACAAATGGGTCTATGTGATTTGACGACTCATTGGTCTTTATTACTGAGGTGGTAGGACTGCTGGATGTCCCACGCTTTCGGCGAAAGGAGGTACTACTACTAGATTACAATTTTCTTCGTTCTTACAGTGGAGGCGTGCAAGAGCAGTGAAAACACTCAGGCTCGGTGATTACATGGCCCAACTCACACTATCACCGTGCGACACCTAACTCTTTAAATAGTACTCCCTCCATTCCTAAATATTACTAGATGAGTCCCCGCGCGTTGCCACAGAACAGCGATATATCTCTCTATGCAAAATTATCGATTTCATAGTACTAAAAAAACTCTATAACCACATGACAAATGTGGTAGCCAAACTAAATAAACTCCCATCATCATTTAGATCATCCCACGTAAGGAAAAAAGCTCAGCCAACTCCTACTGCATAATGGGATTATATTTTTCTTTTTGACATGTTAATGGGACTTAAAAGCTCACTTACATGCATGCTACCGGTGCATGCTTGCATGCAGACATGTTGATGTGATTTAAAACCCACTCACATGCATGTGCCACGGTATTTATGCATGCTTACGTGTGGCTTAGTGTGGAGCCTCTCAACGTCTAGATCAGACAGCTATTATGGACTGATTTACTTCATCTAACGGCTACATCAATTTTGATGATGTGGCTCAAGGAGAGGACAGAAAATTCCTAGTAGTGGGGGCTAGCTATTACTAGTAGATAAGTCTTTGTAGAGATTCCACCACATACGGAACAAAATGAATGAATCTACACTTAAAATGCATCTATACAAAGACTTGCATTTAGGAACGGGGGAGACGGCGTACTAAGCAAGCTTCTCCTCGTTCTGCGAGTTGACGGGACACATCAAAAGTACTCCAGTGTATAGAGCCTTGCCTCTAAGGTAGGCCCCACATGGTTTGCCTCTTTTTTAACATAACACGTCAAGTCGCAATTTGTTTGTTCACCCGTGGTAGACGATCCTCCCTCCACCAAGTGGACAACCAGTACACGTGCCAAATTACCACGTGGGCTGCCTTTTTCGTACAGAAATGAGCTCCACAGTGTACCCGCGCGGGTGTGGTTGGGAAAGAGATGGGAGTACGTGCGACGTGCATGCACCTCTTCTCTTCGTGCACGTCCCCCACCTACGTGGGTGTGTGTGAGAGATACAAACCACGTTCATGAGTGTTTTTTGTTTTGGGGTGGGGGTTGATTTCGTGAATTATTTGTGGGAATATGTGTCGATGACATCTCGAACAAAATTTTGCATGCAATGTGTGTGAAATGGAGGCCTATCCATAGCATACATAGAGGGCCGGCCAATCCACGAGAAGAGAGGGAGGGGTCATAGCTATCGATAGAGTCGAAGAGAGGATCAAGTGGGTGGGTGCGAGATCGATGAAGAGAGGCATCGAAATTGTGTGTGTGTGTGTGTGTGTGTGTGCAAGTCAAAGATATAGGTCGACTGGCCTACCAGAACGTTAGAGGGCACATGTCAAGTTTGTGTGTGGCATGAAGACATGACTAGAGCGCTCGATGTATCGGTGTGTGGGGGGGAGGGGTGGGGGAGGGGTAGGCAGAGGCCTAACTATAGAGGTAGAACGACTCATATATGTGTTGAGAAGGAGAGACCCAGCTATGTCTTGGGGGAGATCGATCGACATCCATACATAACTGAAGGACGGGAAATATGATGGGACAGAGAGAGAGAGAGGAGAGAGAGGGAGGGAGAGGGGTAGAGTGCTGGATGGGTGATGGAGTTGCTTCTTGAAGATGGTGGGAGAGGCCTACTAGACAAACTGAGGGTGGAACTGCAATGTTATCAATAAGAGTGGGGATGTGTTTCAGTGTGTGCCTGTGCGTGATAAATCTGTAGGGACGCATCCATGGATGATGAAGGGGAACCATGTGTTTGGTAAGCAAACCTAACTAGATCGGTAGATCAATTGTTGTTTGTCGGAGGAAGGGAGAGACACAACTAATGAGGTAGATTGATTGATGTGTGGGTAAAAACGAGTTATAAGGATCTAGCTAGCTATATGTATAGCGAGAGATCAGTCAGTGTATGTCCATTTGTTAGAGGCAAATAAGGCCCAGCGAGACGGATAGACAAAGAGAATGGAGCTAGGAGGTGGTGCGAGAGGCCCAACTACTAGCTAGATAGGGGGAGGAGTGTGCGGTTGTGAGATCGATGAAAAGAGGGGCGAGAGTTTACACGTGTGTCTGACCGTATGAGAGACACGAGGCAAGGACACATCAAGGAGGAGATTGAAGGTGCGTGTGTATGTTGTAGGCAGGCATCGCTGGAGAGGTTTATCGATCGGTGTGTGTCGGAAAGGAGTTGTGGAGACTCTGGGAGAACGACCTAAAGAAAAAAAATGAATGTGCCCGGTGGATAGAATGCCGAGGGAGGGGGAGGGCGAGGAGGGCATGTGCATGCACGAGAGAAAGTTAGTGGTAGCTACAAAGGTTAGAGGATTGTGTGGGTGTAAGAGACTAACAAAGATCACATTTGATATGAAAGCGGATTCATATATTTGAGTAGGAGATCATAGTGTTTTAAACATTGCATGCATGAATATAGCGGTGATACACGTGTTGTGCACATGTTATACCATAATGTGATAATGCATGGCGTTTGCAACTCACAGCTAAGTGCCGAACAATCTAAACCATACTATACATCAAACAATCTCACATTTTATTTGAATTTGTGATAATGTGTGGCGTTTGCAGCTTACAACTAAATATCGAACAATCTAAACAATACTATATATCGAACATTCTCACATTTTATTTGAATTTGTGGTAATGTGTGGTGTTTGCAACTCACATCTAAATACTTGTAGGCGTAGGGGGCGGGGCACCATACATAATGTGATAAACACATTGTACATATGATACATGGTTTAGATTATGAAGATCTAGCTACAGCTAGAAATGTAATTTGATTTGAAATCAAAATAAAGTGGATTCAAAAAAATCTAGTTCGAGTTCATATAGTACACATAGTTCATATGTAACTCGAGACTAATCATGTGGTGTGCTATGAAGATAATACACAAACGATGGTTTAACTTGACGATAATGATGATTGTAGATCTTATTAAAACAGAGAAATGAATTCAAATGGTTTGACTTCACAACAATCACTACTGTAGATCTTATTCAAATAGAGAAACGAATTCAAATTTAGTTCATATTGAAGCGGTAGTATATATGTTTGGAATGCACTAAAATGTTCATTTGAGTAGTAGGTTGCATGCATTATACACGTAGCGAAATATTTTAATTGAACATAACATGAATTCAAAGTTTTGAACGACATTTGTAGTGCGCGTTGATTTGGTACAGTACACGTTAGGCTTGTCCGGAAATTTCAACCCGCGCCTTGTTAGCCCTAAATATTTAACATATATCTTTGTCTCGTTGTGCTCCGACAACTCCCTCCATCTCAACCCGCGCCTTGCTATTCCGAAATTACAACGCACGCGAAAACTCCCACCTCCTGTGAAATCCCGACACGCGAAATGCCCGTAGTACCCCTGAACCAAAAGAATCGCCTCAAATTGGTGGGGGTACTTTTGTAACTTACCCCACATTTCGGACAAGCGCATCTGTAAGCCATGGTTCCCCACTGCCATCCCATCCGCCCACCCATTCGTACACCGAGGACGCGAAAACCCGCGATGAAACCCCACACCCTGCTCCGTCCGCCACCCAGCCGGAGCCTCTTCCCCGATGACATCGTCCACAGCAACACCTCGACGTCCCTCATCCACCGTACCGGATGAGGATCCATCATCGATCTCATCGTCCCGCCGGTTCAGCCACCACATCCTCCACCTCCAACGAGCTGCCCCTACGTTCCCCTCGTATTTTGTGCCACCTGCATTCCCACACCGCCGTCTTCACCTGCACCACCGGAAGAGCATCATCATCACCGTTTCCTCGGATGAAGCTGCGGCCTAATCGGCGCCACCAAAGAGGTTGTACAATAATCGCCGCATTTTCTTCTCACGGTGCTGCCGGCGCTTGGTCCCAAGCCGACACGGTGTGGCTCCATCCACGGCGGCATCGCCGGCCACTTCCTCCCCGACGTCGCTCCCTCGGCGGCGATGTCCACATCAATAGGAGCTGCTGCTGCTTTAGCTCTCTCTCGCGCTGCTGCTCTGCTCTTGCTCTCGGTCCCCAGCCTGGTCTGCTCTTGCTATTGCTCTTGCTCGTGCTGCTGCTCTCGCTCTTGCTCTTGCTTGTGATGCTACTCCGATTTAGCTACACTTCAGTCGACTGAATCGACTTTTGGGTCAGTCGGTTTTTAGGGTTGGGGGGGTCGCCGGGGTGAAGGAAGAACCAACTGATAAAGTCATGTACCTACGGTAGGGACACGGACCCGTCCTAAAGAGCCCTACCATAGGACATCCTTAGAGGAAGTCACCTTTAAGACAACTTGAAGGTATCTCACTCGACGGGTTGAAGACACTCGACCAAGAAGCTGTCACTCGACCAAGAAGCCAACCACTCGACTGCCAGAAGACCTCAAGTCACTCTGCAGGCAAACGGTCGGCTATTAAGTAGTCTTTATGATTATTATGACACTTTATTAGGGACGTTATCAGTAACGCCCACCTTAAATGTACCTTAAACCCTGCATTACTGAGGGCAGGAGGGGGCTGGCGAACTCTATATAAGCCACCCCCCTCCTCAGTATCAGGGGTTCGCACCCCTGTCATTTTTACACACGCATAATCCAGTCGACCGCCTCCGGGCACCGAGACGTAGGGCTGTTACTTCCTCAGAGAAGGGCCTGAACTCGTAAACCTTGCGTGCTTACAACTTCCCAATAGCTAAGGTCTAGCCTCTCCATACACACCCCCCTACCTCACTGTCAGACTTAGAACCACGACAGTTGGCGCCCACCTTGGGGCCTTAGTCTTAGCGCCTAATTGGAGAAGTTGCGATTTTTCCGATCCACTCGATCATGTTTTCCTGCGGAGCTTTGGCGGAGGGCCGCGAGATCCGTCTCGGCGGACTCACTTTCATCGCCGACGACTCCGCCTGGCTCCAGGAGGCGCCGCTTGACGTCGACGCGCTCCCCGTCCGCGGTGCGACGCACTTCCGCGCGTGCGTCCGTGGCGTCCTCCTGAGGCAGCCGTCGACCCCATATCGGTCGACTCCCGTGTCATCTCCCCGTCCTGTCTCCCACCAGCGCAAGCGCTCGGGTCGGTCGAGGCTCCAGCGGTGGATGAAGCACGCCGCGGCCTGCCAGTCGGCGACCCCGCAAGTCGCTGCAATCGAGCCTGACGAATCCCTCTGCGGCCTGTTCGATCTGTCAACTGGCTCCACGGAGACCGCTTCCGAGTGTGACAGCAGCGACCCTCTGGCGGAGGTTCTCGCGGTCGAGGGGACGCGCAGTCCCCCTGGATTCCATCGCGCTGATGATGGTGCCGATAGGGGCGATCCGTCGCACCCTCACGACAAATACCTCCCTGAGCCTCTTACGTCATTGCAGCGGGAGGAGCTTCGTCGCCGGAACATGGACGCGGTCTACACCCCTATTGTTGGAGAAACCCCCGAGGCCCGGGCCTTGGAGGACGCGCGCTTGGCTAATCTAGCCGAGCGCACTCGACTGGAGAATCTACAGCGAGCTCTCGACGAGCGGGCGCGTCAGCGGGCTCCCGAGTCCAGTCGACGCCAGCAGGCTCCCGAGTCCAGTCGACGCCAGCAAGCTCCCGAACCCAGTCGACGTCAGCTCTTCCCACCACCGCAGGTGTACCGAACTCCGGTTCAGAACCTGGCTGCCGCGGCCCGCATAGAGGAGTCAATCCAGCCCTCCCAGTCGGAGGCCGGCAGAGGATTGCTGCAGATCAGAGCATTGCTCCGAGCGGCGGGAAATCAGAATTCCGCTATCTCTCAGTCGCGGGACAGGATCCACAGTCGATCCGTCGCAATAGAGACCGTCCAGTCGGCTCACAGCCCGAGATCGCCCCCGAGGCGTGACGGGCATGGAGACCGGCACGATCAGTATAGGAGGAATGAACAATATGATCACCAACCCGACCGTGATGATGGGCGTCGGGTGCCGTCCCCTCCCCCGAGGAGTGGATCATATGCACCTCGACATCGAGACGACAGGCGCCCCCATAACACTGGGCAGAGGATCCCAGTCGACCCCAGAGACCCAGGCTTTGACGCGAGGTCCATCCTCGTTCAAGGTCTGGTGGACAGGAACAGGGCTCATCGAGAGGGCCACAACAGAGATACGCTCACCGGCAGCAGGACACACGCCTCGGGGCCTGAATGTTTCAGTCGGGCCATCAGAGCTGCGGTGATCCCTCCCAACTTCCGGCTGGCGACTGGAATCAGCAAGTTCACCGGCGAGTCCAAGGCTGACACATGGCTCGAGGATTACCGAGTGGCTGTGCAGATTGGCGGCGGCAACGATGAGGTAGCCATGAAGCATTTACCCCTCATGTTGGAAGGCTCAGCTAGGGCGTGGCTGAATCAGTTGGCGCCCAGCAGCATTTACACTTGGGAGGATCTCTCCCGAGTGTTTATCACAACCTTCGAAGGGACATGCAAGCGCCCTGCAGGCCTTATGGAGCTGCGGTCTTGCGTACAGAAGCCGACCGAAACTCTGAGAGAATATATCCAGAGGTGGATCACACTGCACCACTCGGTCGAGAATGGGCCAAACCATCAAGCAGTTTGCGCTTTCAAGGAAGGCGTCAAGTACAGGGAGTTGAATCTGAAGTTTGGCCGGACCGGGGAGATGTCCCTTAATCGGAGGATGGAGATTGCCACCAAGTACGCTAATGGAGAAGACGAGGACCGACTCCAAAGTGGCAAACTTAAGTCAGTCGCCCAAGAAACCGGAGGAAACTCCAGTCGGAAGCAGAAGTGGAAGGCCGAGCCAGCCGCCCCGGGGGAGGCCCTGGCTGTGGCCCGGGGAAATTTCGAGGGAAAGCCCAAGGGCACATGGAAGCCCAAGAAGGTTAAAGATCAGGATGGGAATGATGTTCTGGACCTGCCATGTCACATCCATACCAAGAAAGATGAAGAAGGAAATTTTATTTTCCCGAAGCATACCACTCGACAGTGTCGGCTTCTGATTCAGCAGTTCCAGGGCAAGCAGCCCAAGGATAAGGAAAAGGAGCCAGACAGAGTTGAAGACAAGGAAGATAGTGACGATGGATACCCCCAAGTCAATTCCACCTTGATGATTTTTGCTGATCTTGAAAGCAAAAGTCGACTGAAAATCATTAACCGTGAGGTCAACATGGTTGCCCCGGCGACTCCCAGTTACCTGAAGTGGTCTCAGACTGCCATCATGTTCGACCAGTCCGATCACCCGACGCACATTGCCACCCCTGGGAGGCAAGCTTTGGTGGTCGACCCAGTTGTCAAAGGCACTCGACTGACCAAAGTCCTGATGGACGGCGGTAGTGGCCTGAACATACTGTATGCTGAAACCTTGAAAGGAATGGGCATTCCGATGTCCAGACTCAGCACCAGTAACATGAGCTTCCACGGAGTCATTCCTGGGAAGAAAGCTGAGTCACTCGGCCAGATTGCTCTTGATGTGGTTTTCGGTGATTCAAAGAATTACCGCAAGGAAAAGTTAACGTTTGAAGTTGTGGACTTCCAGAGTGCTTATCACGCCATCTTGGGCAGGCCAGCTTACGCACGCTTCATGGCTCGACCATGCTACGTGTATCTTAAATTAAAGATGCCTGGCCCCAAAGGTGTGATCACTGTTACGGGCAACCGGAAGAAAGCAGAAGAAATTTTCCAGAAGGGATCAAAGATCGCCGACGCTCAGATGGCAGTAGTCGAGCTGAAAGAGTACCAAAAGACTGCCGACCCGAGTGAATTGCTGCGGGCTAAGAAGCCTGCCTCTGAGTCAGCTTTTCAGTCGGCTGGCGAAACAAAGACAGTCCACATTCACCCGACTGATCCCGACGCAGCTCCGACTCACATCTCGACGATGCTCGACTCCAAATAGGAAGAAGCGCTCATCCAGCTCCTCCGTGAGAACTGGGACATCTTCGCATGGAAACCCTCTGACATGCCTGGAGTTCCCAGGGGGCTGGCTGAGCACCGCCTGCGAGTCGACTCAAAGTTCAAACCCGTGAAGGAACATCTTCGGCGGTCCGCCGTCCAGAAAAAACAAGCCATTGGCGAGGAAGTGGCTCGGCTCTTAGCAGCTGAGTTCATCCGAGAGATCTACCACTCCGAGTGGCTCGCCAATGTTGTCATGGTCCCCAAGAAGGACAAGTCACTCCGTATGTGCATTGATTTCAAGCATATCAATCGGGCCTTCCCGAAAGATCATTTTCCTCTCCCTCGCATCGACCAAATTGTCGACTCAACTGCGGGATGCGAGAGATTGTCTTTTCTAGATGCCTACTCCGGGTACCATCAGATCCGTCTGTATGGGCCCGACGAAATCAAAACAGCTTTCATCACTCCATTCGGATGCTTCTGTTATGTCACCAAGCCATTCGGCCTCAAGAATGGCGGAGCCACGTTCATGAGAATGATCCAGAAGTGTTTACTCACTCAAATCAGTCGGAATGTGGAGGCGTACATGGACGATATCGTAGTCAAGTCCCGGAAAGTTTCCGACCTGCGGGCTGACCTTGCTGAAACCTTCGCCAACCTCAGAAGGTACGATATCAAGCTCAATCCGTCAAAGTGCACTTTCGGAGTTCCAGTTGGCAAGCTACTCGGTTTTCTCGTTTCCGAACGGGGAATCGACGCCAATCTTGAAAAAATTGGCACCATACTCCGGATGAAGCGTCATGTATGCGTGCATGATGTCCAAAAACTTACAGGCTGCTTGGCCGCCTTAAGTCGATTCATTTCTCGACTCGGTGAAAAAGCGTTGCCTCTTTACCGACTGATGAAAAAGTCTGACAAGTTCGAGTGGACTCCAGAAGCTGATGCAGCATTTGTAGAGCTCAAAGCTCTGCTCTCCACCCAGCCGGTGCTAGCTGCCCCCAATCAGCAAAGAGCCTCTGCTGCTTTACATTGCATCCACGGGACAAGTTGTCAGTACAGTACTTACGGTCGAGCGGGAAGAGGAAGGGAAGGCCTTCAAAGTTCAACGCCCTGTTTATTATGTGTCTGAAGTTTTGAACCCTTCAAAACAAAGATACCCCCACTACCAGAAGCTTGTATATGGGATTTACATGACCACAAAGAAAGTTGCACATTATTTCTCTGACCACTCCATTACAGTCGTCAGCGACGCCCCATTATCGGAGATCCTGCATAACAGAGATGCAACTGGTCGAGTGGCCAAGTGGGCGATTGAACTCCTTCCTTTAGACATCAAGTTTGAAGCAAAGAAAGCCATCAAGTCCCAAGCAATCGCGGATTTCATCGCCGAGTGGATTGAACAGCAACTTCCGACTCAAGTTCACTCGAAACACTGGACTATGTTCTTCGATGGATCCAAGATGCTGAATGGTTCGGGCGCGGGGGTAGTTTTGGTCTCCCCCCGAGGAGATAAGCTCAGATACGTTCTCCAAATTCACTTCAATTCCTTCAATAACGAAGCAGAGTATGAAGCACTTTTGTATGGGTTGCGCATGGCCATTTCGCTCGGCGTCCGTCGCCTCATGGTCTATGGCGACTCGGATCTGGTGGTTAATCAAGTGATGAAGGAGTGGGACGTCAGGAGTCCGGCAATGACTGGATACTGCAATGCAGTACGGAAGCTAGAGAAGAAGTTCGAGGGGTTGGAACTCCACCACATCCCCCGACTGAAAAACCAGGCAGCTGACGACTTGGCAAAGATAGGCTCCAAGAGAGAAGCCATTCCAAGCAACGTGTTCTTGGAACACATTCACTCGCCGTCAGTCCAAGAAGATCCTTTCACAGAAGAAGCCCCGCAGCCGAAAAGTGCCACGGATCCGACTGAAGTTGAAGTGCCTGCAGTAGTCGACCTAATCATGGAAGTCTTGGCAGTCACCCCTGACTGGACAATACCGTACGTTGCATATATCCTAAGGAAAGAACTCCCGGAGGACGAGGAGGAGGCTCGACAGATCGTCCGCCGATCTAAGGCCTTCACGGTCATAAGGGGACAGCTGTACAGAGAAAGTGCGACCGGAGTTGGCCAGAAATGCATAACGCCAGAAGAGGGTCAAATAATCCTCAATGATATCCACTCGGGAACCTGCGGTCACCATGCGTCCTCTCGGACCATTGTGGCTAAGGCATACCGAGCTGGATTTTATTGGCCAAGGGTAAATGAGATGGCGAAAGAGATAGTCGACAGGTGCGAGGGCTGCCAGTTCTACTCCAACATGTCACACAAGCCCGCGTCAGCCCTGAAAACCATTCCGCTCGTCTGGCCCTTTGCCGTTTGGGGATTGGACATGGTTGGCCCCCTAAGAACGGGCAGGAGTGGATTCACTCATGTGCTTGTGGCAGTCGACAAGTTTACCAAATGGATCGAAGCTAAGCCCATAAAGAGCCTTGACGCTGGCACCGCTATCAGTTTCATTAGAGGATTGACATTCAGATATGGAGTCCCGCACAGCATCATCACTGATAACGGGTCAAACTTTGATTCGGACGAGTTCAGAGCATTTTGCGCTTCTCAAGGCACATGAGTCGACTACGCCTCAGTCGCTCACCCCTAGTCGGATGGACAGGCTGAGAGAGCAAATGGTCTAATTCTCAAAGGGCTAAAACCTCGGCTGATGCGCGATCTCAAGCACGCGGCAGGCGCTTGGGTCGACGAGCTTCCGTTAGTGCTGTGGGGATTATGGACCACCCCTAACCGGTCGACTGGAAGGACCCCATTCTTTCTGGTTTATGGAGCTGAAGCTGTCCTGCCAAGCGATCTCCTTCATAATGCGCCCCGAGTCGAACTTTACACCGAAGATGAAGCGGAGCAGGCCCGGCAAGACGCAGTCGACCTCTTGGAGGAAGAGAGGGAGATGGCAATGATCAGATCGACCATTTACCAGCAGGACTTGTGTCGATTCCACGCCCGGAATGTGAAGAGTCGAGCCTTTTAAGAAGGAGATTTGGTCCTCCAAGTGGATCAACAGAAACCTCACAAGCTCGCTCCCACTTGGGAAGGCCCCTTCATCGTCACCAGAGTCCTCCACAATGGAGCATATCACCTTTACAATGTCGATCAACAAATCGACGAACCTCGAGCTTGGAACGCGGAGCTTCTCCGCCCCTTTTACACTTAAGTCCGCTCTCAAACCAGATGTAATAAGAAAAACTCCTGAAGTTCATTTTTATCAGAAATAAGAGTGTTCCAATAATTGTTGTCACTGTTGTATGTATCCGAAATCCCCCAGTGGGTGACTTAGCTGCGAATCTGATTCGCCTAAGTTTGAAAAATCCTACCGAGTGGAGAGCAAACCTCCCACTCGGGGGCTTAGCTGCAGTTCGGCACTCGCCTAAGTTCTCCACGAAGAGACTTAGCTGCAGTCAGATACTCGCCTAAGTTCGAAACCCACCTTCTCCTGAAGAGCTCCGCCACAAATACAATGTGAGCCTCGTCCCACTCTACAGTAACAAGGCGCGGGTCGACCGCCATCTTTTCCCGAGAGCTCCGCCACAAATACAATGTACAACAACAGGGTGTGGGTCGACTGCCACCTTTTCCCGAGAGCTCCGCCACAAATACAATGTACAACAACAGGGCGAGGGTCGGCCATCAAGCCCCACACGACAGTTCCAGACCACGAAGACATTCAGCAAAATTAAGTTCGGATAAAGCTTAAAAGGCCCTGGGCCCCGAATCAAAGTACTCGAGCCCTCAGCTCGGCAGAATTTAAGCGATTACAAGTCCACTCGGCATTCCGAGGCTAATTTAAGGGAAGGCATAAAAGTTTTCTCACTCCTCAAGAGGAGGACTGGCAGGAGCGACGAACTCATCCAGGTCAATTCCGTCCGCAATGCGAGTGGCTGCAGCAATGAAGGTCTCCATGAAGTCTTGGAAGCTGTGCCTCTTGGTATTGGCGACTTGGATGGCAGCCAGCTTTTCTTCTCGCGCCTCCTTGCAGTGGACGCGGACTAAGGATAGAGCCACATCAGCGCCGCACCGGGCAGAAGACTTCTTCCACTCCTGCACTCGATCGGGGATTTTGTCAAGTCGAACCATAAGAGACTCGAGATCGTTCTGGAGCGTGGACTCTGGCCAGAGTGTCGAGTCGATCCGCGACATGGCAACCTTCAGTCGAGCCAAGTAATCCACGGCGCCGTCCATTCGAGATTCTAGTCGAAGCAGGTTCATAGCAGTATCATCTTTCACCGGAGAATTGATTGGGTCCAGACCCGTTTCGATCCGCCCGGTCTCCTCTTCGAAGTTCTGACAGAATTCTGCACGCAAGACCTAAAGATAAGCCAACGATCGCAAGATTGAGTCAACACAAAGGTACAAAACAGTCGAAATTGGATGTGCACCTTCAAGTTTGATGTACAGCCTCTTGGCGAGGCTCCTCAGGTAGCTCTCCAGGTCGTCCCTCCTACGAGCAATGCCTTCCATCTCCTCGCCCAAGAGGAGGTTCTTCTTCTTCCAATTGGCAGTCAGCCTGTTGGCATCAGTCAGAGCGGTCTGCAACCTGGTGTTCTCTTTTTCCAACTGGTCGACCGAAGCCAGCTTCTGTTCGGCCAGAGCCGTCTTGTCGTCAGCCTCCTTGCGGGCAGCAGCCAGGTCCTGGTCCTTCCTCGCCAAAGCTTTTTCCAATTCTCCTACAAAGAAATGGCGATCGAATCGGAAACAGCAGAGGAATGCCCAAGCCTGAAAACAAAATCAGTCGACAAAGTCACTTTACCTGCGGCGCCCTCCCTGACCTTCTGCAGCTCCGTCCTGGCCAGCTCTAGATCAAGATCCAGTTGAATCTTCTGATTCTCCAATTCAGCATAGCGAGCGGCAAGTTCGCAGGATTTTTGCAAAAAAAAACAGTCGACAGACGTTCGAGATAAGTTGCTTCCGAGTAACTAAGGAACAATGGTGACGTTTCTAAGACCACAGCCGAATCAAAAACATTCGACAGTAGTCTCGGGGACTACACCCAGTGGGAGCACTCAGCGTGCCCCCACTGGTTCGGCCAAAAAAAAATCGACTGCCCGCAGTCGACAAGACACGGTCCCACTCGACCTGGCCAGACCAAACCGAGTGAAGAAGTACAGATTCACAAACGCAATATACAGACTACAGTCGACTACCAGCAGTCCACCGTAGTCTCGGGGACTACACCCAGTGGGTGCACTCAGCGTGCCCCCACTAGTCCAAGAAAGAGAAAAACACACCCACTGGGTGTACAGATACAGATACAAAGATCTTCAAAAAGGAGAAGAAAGAGGGAGAAAGACTCTTCAAACAATCAAGTGTTGAGTCGACTAACCCGGACGTTGCTCTGAAGAGCCGAGCTCGCGTCATAGGCGGCTTGGCTAGCCTCCCGAGCCACCTTCACCTGTTCCATCATGACCCCTGCCTGGTGTATGGCCTCCTTCGTAGCGGCCACTTTGTCTTCAGGGACAGAGTACGCGACCAAGAGCGAAGTAGGATTGGCAGTCGACGCCGAGGGCTGTGCACTCGACAAGGGATTGGCAAAGGTCACAGAAGCCCGAGCGGGCTCGCCATCGCCCCGAGCCGCGGCCTCAGGTGCCGGAGTGGACCGTGGGGTCTTGACAGCCGACGCCTTCTTCGTCCTCTTCACCCTCAGCGGCTCGTTGTCATCATCGTCCGGGAGATCAATGGCATGAACAGGGGCTGCAAGAGAAACACTCAATCGACCAGAACTACAAGGGCCAGGCGACTCAAAGCAAAATGTCATTAATCATACCGGGGTTGGAGGTAATAGCGTCCTCCATCTCTTGGTCATCGTTCCTGGCGGAAACCTCAGAAGTGGCACCGCTGCAAAATCTCAAAAGGCAGCCAGCTGGCAGGGTGAATCGACCAAGGATCCGTCCACGGTCGACAAAGGAAAGCAAAGTTTCTATCATTTACCCGGAAATGGTAGGAACAGCTATCTTCATCTTTGGCAGGACTTTGGGCGGCTTGGATGGCGTCGCTCGTGGGTGCTTGGGAGCCTTCTCAGTCGGCGGAGGAGGAGAACTCCGAGGGCGCTTCGACGTCTGCCCAGCAGGTGCGGCGGCCTTGCCACGCCCCTGCGCTGGGTCGTGTGTGAGCTTGGATCTCCCCTCCGGGCGGGGGGGGGGGGGGGGGGGGGGTTCAGCCTCCTCCTCCTCCTCCTCGCTGGAGAAGACGTCGTCGTCTCCCTCCCCTTCGCCGTCAGACTCCCACTCGCCTTGGTCATCCCCGCTCTCGCCTCCACTCGCCTCACCTTCCTCAGTCGACCCCTGCGCCCCGTTGGGCGTCGAGTACATCTCGGTGGTCGCCTAGGAACAACGGACAAGACAAAAGTCAGTCGACTCGCTCAAAAGAAGACCAATGCAGAAAACGAAGATTTCAGTCGAAAACATAAAGACGCACCTGGTCGACCTCATACGAGTTGTCGAGTGGAATGACCCTCCTAGCTCCTCGGGGGTTGTCCTTGTTCCCCGTGATGCTTGACAGCCACCCCTCCAACATCTCGTTGGTGACCTCCTCCGGGTGGACCCGGGTGGTGTCCTTGAGGCCAGAGTACAGCCACATCGGGTGGTCCCGAGCCTGGAGTGGTTGGATTCGCCTCTTGAGGAAGACTTCCAGCAGATCCATCCCCGTCACGCCCTCACGGAAAAGTTCAACCACTCGACCCGCCAGTATCTTGACCAGGGCCTTTTCTTCGGGCGTCACCTTCAGAGAAGCAGGCTTTTGGGCTCGGTCGAGGGTGAAGGGTGGAAGTCCAGTCGACTGCCCTGGAGTCTCCTAATTCTGGCAGTAGAACCAAGTCGCCTGCCATCCTCGAACTGACTCCGGGAAGGTAATGGAGGGGAAACAGCTTTTTCCCCTCGTCTGGATCGCCAAGCCCCCACAAAGCTGGATCACCTGTGTCCTCTCGTCACTCGACTTGGCCTTCTTAACCGACTGAGAGCGACAGGTGAAGATGTGCTTGAAAGCCCCCAGTGTGGGCGGCACCCCAAGAACGCCTCACACATAGAAATAAAGGCGGCAAGATAGACTATGGAATTCAGAGTAAAGTGATGGAGCTGCGCCCTGAAGAAGTTCAGGAAGTTGCGGAAGAAAGAGTGGGGCGGCAGAGAGAACCCACGGTCAATATGAGTCGCCAGGAGGACGCACTCACCGTCGCGTGGCTGGGGCTCGATTTCTCCCCCTGGAAGACGCGCCGCCTTGTGGGGAATGGCTCCTTCCTCGACCAGGTCGTCGAGGTCCTCCTGACGGAGCACCGAGGGCATCCAGTCGCCCTGGATCCACCCCTTGGGCAGGGCCGTCCGAGAGGAAGAACCCCCGCGCGCAGACTTCTTTCCCTTCCCCGCCGCCGCCGCCTTCTTCGCGCGCTCTAGAGCGGTCGTCTTACCCTTCACCATCGTCGCCGGCGAGGTCTCGAGCTGGTTTTGTGGTGGCGGGGCGAGAGCGAAGGAAGCAGAGGAGGCGACGGAGAAACAGAGAAGGAAGAGGAAGAGATGAGCACGCGTACTGACGAAAGGCTCCGGGCCAACTACTTATAAGGGGCCGTTCCCGAGTGGCTGGCAGGTAGGCCCGAGCTATCCAGTCAAATCCCGTGGCAGGCGCGCGCGCTATACATGGTGAAAAAGGCGGCACGGGGATCGAGGAGCCTTCGCACTGTCGCTCCCGATTACTGCGGCCACCCCCGTTCCGCGCGCTTCCCAAAAAATCCGAATCCCGCAATCTCCGCCGGCTGCAGAACAACTTGACGAAACGGAAATCCCGTGCACGCCGGCGCTCGATGCCTCACAGGTAAAGAAATCCATTCGACGAAAGACCTGGAATGGATCAAGGCGACTGAAAGAGGTTAATGACGTCATCCGTGACAGTTGACCCAGAACGAAGCACCCATAATAACCCGAAGGGTCGGTTGGAAAGGTCCCTAACCCCTTTTCTCACTCCAGCCTCGATCCGTTCGGGGGCTAATGATGAAGTCATGTACCTACGGTAGGGACACGGACCCGTCCTAAAGAGCCCTACCATAGGACATCCTTAGAGGAAGTCACCTTTAAGACAACTTGAAGGTATCTCACTCGACGGGTTGAAGACACTCGACCAAGAAGCTGTCACTCGACCAAGAAGCCAACCACTCGACTGCCAAAAGACCTCAAGTCACTCCGCAGGCAAATGGTCGGCTATTAACTAGTCTTTATGATTATTATGACACTTTATTAGGGACGTTATCAGTAACGCCCACCTTAAATGTACCTTAAACCCTGCATTACTGAGGGCGGGAGGGGGCTGGCAAACTCTATATAAGCCACCCCCCTCCTCAGTATCAGGGGTTCGCACCCGTGTCATTTTTACACACGCATAATCCAGTCGACCGCCTCCGGGCACCGAGACGTAGGGCTGTTACTTCCTCAGAGAAGGGCCTGAACTCGTAAACCTTGCGTGCTTACAACTTCCCAATAGCTAAGGTCTAGCCTCTCCATACACACCCCCCTACCTCACTATCAGACTTAGAACCATGACACCAGCCGCAGCGGGGTGGGGGATCGCCAGAGAGGTACCCTACTATCTATCTTAGGGTTCAGGATGGGGGCGGCGGTCGCCGACGGTGGCGGGGCGTTGGCGGGGCGGTGGCGTGGGGATCACCGGAGAAAAAGCTCGGCATGGGGGGGGGGGGCCTAGAGGGATGGCCGGGGCAGCGGCGGACCGGCGGTGGGAGTGTTTTCGGGGCGGTCGGGGCGGCGCACCGTCGGCCGCGGGTGGCGGGGGGCTGCTGTTTGGCCGGTGGTGGCTGGTGGCTCAGGGGGTGGAGGTTGAAGATGAACTGCAGGCCCTTGATTTCGTAGCCAACGGCTGCAAAATTGACTGACCAGAGATGAAAAATTCAGTCGACTGACGTGTAGCCTCACCTTGCTAGTGCGTTCAGTTTCGACAGCAAAATTCAGTTTCGAGAGTTAAGTTCAGTTTCGACAGTTAAGTTCAGTTTCGACAGTTAAGTTCAGTTTCGAAAGTTAAGTTCAGAGATGAGCGGCTGGTGTATTTCACATCTAGCACATTGTGGTTATGTATTTTATGTCATGTATTGGAGATGTTATTAGAATTCCACTCAGGTTAACGTTGTTCATTGTCTCTCTTGTCCTACTTCAGCCTTGGTGTCGTACAACTCACCGGAGCTGCTCCAACGACGAAACCCTCCATCACAGCGGAGCAGTACCTCGGGCTCCATCTCTAGACACCTAAGATCTTCTTGCCCTCCTCCGACAGCAAACTCAGCCAGAGCATCCTCACCGGCCAACCTAATCACGTTGAGATCGACATGGCTTCGCCAAAGAGGTTGTACACTTGTTGCATCTCTTTTTTACTCTACATGTTATATATATTGTCCACTAAGCACACGGATTTGTTCCTTTAGTGTCTCCTTGAAAGAAAAAACATAGGAATTTTAATTTTCACTTGTCCTCATTTTCAAATTCCTATTCATGATGCACAAGACTAAGAGATAGTAGCATAATAGCATTATAACCGTACATTTTCTTGTGGTTTGACTTAATCTCACCATGCTTCTTTGCATCCTGTGATCTTCCAATTGTTGTGAATCAAACACCCAGATTGGCAAAAATCCTGTGTTTTTAAATTCTCTATTTTGCACGTGCATTCCTATCCTATTCATGTCTATTTCCTATCCCTGCATTGTTGGAATCCTCCAATTCAAACCAGCCCTTACAGAATTACTTCTCTTACAGATAGTTGTCAAAGAAAACCTTGTGTGGTTTGTCCCGCTCCTGCTGCGCCGTCGTCCACCCCAGCTCAGCTGCTCCAATGACAAAAGGGTCCAGCACAGCAGGGATCCGGCCTCCAAACTGTCTTTCACCGCCTCAGATCTTCTTCCCCGCCGCTGGCACCCATGAAAACTACATTACCATCATCAACCGAGCAGATGACCTCGAGGACTACACGGGTCTGCAAGAGAGGTCGCACTCTTTCGTGTCTGCTTACGTTATGCATCGCTTAATATTACATGCTACTTTATCGTCCTGTTCACCGATTAGACTCTGAGTCAGCTCCAAACTAATGGTCAAACTTGAGTTTTTAAATGGTTGTGGGGTACATATCGGGGCCGCTATCAATAGTATCTATCTACTATCTGGTTAATCTCTAGTGTCTACTATGAGTTTCATGTTGGGTGGGAAACAAATAGTAAAGAAGCCATTATCTGTATTTTTAACTGAAGCCATTATCTGCCTGCTATTATTGGTTTTGGGTCTATCCACAGGTTGCTACCATCACTTTGGATTTCTGCATGCACACCTTACATAATCTCACTATGTTTTATTCCTAAGCATGACAGTTATTGTAAACAATGGAACTGAACATGTAGAGCAAAAGAGACGAGCCTTGCGTGGCAATAAAATTTCATGCAGACGTCGCTCCATGGTAGGCGCAACGGCAGCCCCCCCTCCATGCATTTCGGATTGTAATCGAGAGGAAGATATCTATTCTGAGGGGGATTCAGAAGGAGAAGACAACTCCTATTTACCCCCTGAGGTTTTCGCTCTAACTTGGCATGCTGATGTTGGTTATATCATGCATATGGTGTCTTGCATTGCTTACTTTATACATCAAATATGTCATCTGCTTAGTTTAGACATCCTTTGTGTGAATGCCATCTATTTAGTTTATTCATCATTTATGTGAATTATGCAATGCCATCCTCCTTAGCCAGTCATCTTATATGTAAATTATATCAGTTCATCCTTTTTTTGGTACATATTACATTTGTCAACAATGTTAGTACATTCAACTGCTCTTCGTGTGCATCAGCCATTTGACACGGTGATGGCAAATTCTAGAGTGAAAACAAGGTCTTCAGAGCAGACTATGCTATCTGACGAAGCGCATATCTCGCTGGTTACGGATAGCTCCTCAGAGGAGGATTCAGAGACAGATGACCAGTCCTATTCCCCCCCAGGTGTATGCTCTAACTTGGCAGGGTTATGTTGCTCATATCGTGCGTATGGTGTCTCACATTGCTATGTCATTTGATTAGTTTAGTCATGCTTTGTGTGAATGCCACCTATTTAGTGTCTAATTACCATATATGTGAATTATGCATTGCCATCTTGTTGCAAGACATTATATATGTGAATTATACAATGCTATCTTGTTGCAAAGGCATTATATATGTGAATTATGCAATGCCATGTTGTTTAGCCAATCATCATGCATGTGAATTATATCATGCTATAATTTTTTTTGTATTACGTGTTCCATTTGTCGACAACATTTGTATATTCAACTACTCTTCCTGTGCATCAGCCATTTGAAGCGGTGATGGAAGTATCTAGAGTGAAAACAAGGTATTCATAGCAGACAATGCTACCTGCTGAAGCAGACATCTTGCTGGTTACAGAGAGCTCCTCAGAGGAGGATTCAAAGACTGATGACCAGTCATATTTCCCCCTGAGGTCTATGCCCAAACTTGGCAGGGTTATATTACCCATGTCATGCATGTTGTCTTGCATTGCTTAGTTTTTACATCATATATGGATTGCCATCTTCTTACTTGCTTACTATATAAATCATATATTTGAATTATATCATGCCATCATGTTTACATAGTACATACACATCATCTATCTGAATTATGGCAAGGCAACCCATTTAATAAAGACATCATATAGTTATATCATCTCATCCTGTTTAGTGTTTCAGTCATCATATTTTGAATTATGGCATTCTATCCGTGAATGTATGTGAATTATGGCATGCCAACCTATTTAATAAACACATTATATAGTTATGTCATGTCATCCTATTTACATAGTCTCATATTTTGAACTATGTCTTTCCATCTTTTTTAGTTAGCCATCATAATGTGAAATTGTCTCATGCTATCCTGTTTAGTTAGCCATCATATATGTGAAATTGTGTCATCCTATCCTGTTTGGTTAGACAACATAAATATGAATTATTTCATGCCCTCTTTTATTCCCCACTATCCATTGCACATGTCTATCATACAATGTCTATATTTTCAATTAATTTTCTTGTTTATCAGCCATTTGAATTGGAGAGCGTGATGGCAGTATCTAAGGGAGTAATAACACGGTCTTCAGAAAAGATAGTGCTACCAGTTGATGCAGATAGAACCACAGTTGTACTTGCCCAAGGACCAGATCCACCACACATAACCCAGACTCTCGCAGATTGTACCCCTACCCAGTTGGACAGAGAACCAGCTACACCCCTTATAACCCCAACCCCGGCAGATAGTAACCCAGTTCCAGTTGACACATCACCGTCTCCACCATAGAGCTCCCAAACACGAGCAGTTAGTAAGGGAACTGCAGTGCCCAAAGCACGAGGACCACCACTCT
Source organism: Triticum monococcum (assembly GCA_034509565.1). Taxonomy (NCBI): domain Eukaryota; kingdom Viridiplantae; phylum Streptophyta; class Magnoliopsida; order Poales; family Poaceae; genus Triticum; species Triticum monococcum. Next base: position 149,334,100 of record CM067843.1, on the reverse strand, counting down.
GAATCCCAACTCAATGCTTAAAGGAGAAGAAGATTTGTTCTCAGGTCAGGTTTTGTAGCTATGGTTCGTACTCCTTTGCTCTTGCATTACTGTATTTACTCATACCAACTATTTTCAAATTTGAAGGATGGAAATTGAAACACCAATGGCGCAACAGGTATGTTTTAAACCTGTTTCTTTAACTGGTTTGCTGTTGTAACCTGCTCTATGTTGATTTCAGTTTCAATTGAATAAACAGTGTTGTTCTCATGTCATGCACATTACAAGTGTTGTTATTGCTCTATAGTTACCCACACTTATATTCTGCCTATTCTGCTTTGTCTTGAACAAATATTATTTGAACTGTGTCTCTATCTTGATTTGGTAACAAAAACTAGAATGATATAGATCATAAAGTTTCCACGGTACATAAATATATGTTTGTTTCATGTTGTTATCCTGTCCACTTTACTACTGAACTCATTTACCAAAATGAGTTTCATATACAACATGGTAAACATGTGATGTGTCTGCTTGTTTCTCTTTTATAATGCAGACAAAATATTGGAGAAAAGTACCGCGTTATCCAATGGTAAAGGAAGTAATGCAGATAAGGTTCAAGATAGTGAGACATCCATGTTGGTCTCCAAGAAAGCTGATAAAAACTATCTTGACGACAGTGAGGGAACCCAAAAGTCCTGTCTTGATGTAGTGTTCGAGTTACTGGCCACTATTGCTGGCACAAGATCTTCGAACTCGCTGCCTGAATCAGTTCGTCTTCTTGAGTCTCAACTTCAAGTTGAAAGACATCGATCAGATGTGCTGCGACAGGAAGCTAAAGGACTGAGGAAGTCCCTGCAGAATTCAGGTGCATATTTTCTGGTGCAACAGCAAGCGCTGGAGGATTTAAGCGCCAAACAAGAGAAACTTAATAAGCTTGCTAAGCAACTTGCCAGCATTATGGGTACCCAGGATATTGTCTCTTGAGATCTTCTGAAGTGGTTTCCTCCAGCCAATGATGATATTACACATGGAAAATCCTCATTGGTCGGGGCTGTTAACGGGTTATCAGATCCAAAACCAGACCCGATAGCTTAACGGCGTTCCGTTACGGTGGATGCCACATGTCGGTCACCCTTGACGAAAGCACTTCTGTGACGCGCGATTTATCGTCATGGAAGTGGACACTTCCGTGATGATAATTTTGGTAATGTCATGGAACACTTCTACGACAGCACAGGTATGACTATCTTGATTCTGTCATAAAATCGTCATGGATGTACATGCATGACAAAAAACGCGACCTACTGTGACAAACACGTATCATCACGGAAGTGTATTTTTTGAAGTGCTCGTACCTACACCAACAAATAAGAACCTCGCAACCAACGCAATAAAGGGGTTGTCAGTCCCTTCACGGTCACTTACGAGAGTGAGATCTGATAGAGATAATAAGATAAATATTTTTGGTATTTTTATGATATAAATTGAAAGTAAAGATAGCAAAGTAAAATAGATTAGAAATGTATATGATAAAAGATAGACCCGGGGGCCATAGGTTTGACTAGTGGCTTCTCTCAAGATAGCATAAGTATTACGGTGGGTGAACAAATTACAGTCGAGAAATTGATAGAAAAGTGCATAATTATGAGAATATCAAGGCATGATCATAATTATGAGAGTATCTACGTCCGAAACGATTCTGCATCTACTATATTACTCCACACATCGACCGCTATCTAGCATGCATCTAGAGTATTAAGTTCATAAGAACAGAGTAATGCATTAACCAAGATGACATGATGTAAAGGGATAAACTCAAGCAATATGATATAAACCCCATCTTTTTATCCTCGATGGCAACAATACAATACGTGCCTTGCGGCCCCTGCTGTCACTGGGAAAGGACACCGCAAGATTGAACCCAAAGCTAAGCACTTCTCCCATTGCAAGAAAGATCAATCTAGTAGGCCAAACCAAACGTATAATTTGAAGAGACTTGCAAAGATAACCAATCATACATAAAAGATTTCATAGAAGAATCAAATATTGTTCATAGATAAACTTGATCATAAACCCACAATTCATTGGATCTCGACAAACACACCGCAAAAATAGTTACATCGAATAGATCTCCAAGAAGATCGAGGAGAACATTGTATTGAGATCCAAAAAGAGAGAAGAAGCCATCTAGCTAATAACTATGGACCCGAAGGTCTGTGGTAAACTACTCACACATCATCGGAGAGGCTATGGTGTTGATGTAGAAGCCCTCTGTGATCGATTCCCCCTCCGGCGGAGCTCCAGAAAAGGCCCCAAGATTGGATCTCATGGGTATAGAAGGTTGCGGCGGTAGAAATAGGGTTTCATGGTGCTCCTGGATGTTTTCGGGGTATATGGATATATATATATAGGAGGAAGAAGTAGGTCGATGGAGTTGGGAGGGGCCCACGAGGGTGAGGGCGCGCCTCCCTGCCTTGTGCCACCTCGTTTCTTTCTTGATGTCTACTCCAAGTCTCCTGGATCACATTTGTTCCAAAAATAACTCTCCCGAAGGTTTTATTCCATTTGGATTCCGTTTGATATTCCTTTTCTGCGAAACACTGAAATAGGCAAAAAAATAGCAATTTGCACTGGGCCTTGGGATAGTAGGTTAGTCCTAAAAATAATATAAAATTTTATGAATAAGCCCATTAAACATCCAAAATAGATAATATAATAGCATGGAACAATAAAAAATAATAGATATGTTGGAGACGTATCAAGCATCCCCAAGCTTAATTCCTGCTCGTCCTCAAGTAGGTAAATGATAAAATCAGAATTTTTGATGTGGAATGCTACCTAGGATAATTCTCAATGTAATTTTCTTTATTGTCGCATGAATGTTCAGATCCGAAAGATTCAAGACAAAAGTTTAATATTGAAATAAAAATAATAATACTTCAAGCATACTAACTAAGCAATTATGCCTTCTCAAAATAACATGGCAATAGAAAGTTCATCCCTACAAAATCATATAGTTTGGTCATGCTCCATTTTCGTCACACAAAAATGCTCTCATCTTTCACAACCCCGATGACAAGCCAAGCAATTGTTTCATACTTTAGTAATCTCAAACTTTTTTCAACTTTCACACAATACATGAGCGTGAGCCATGGATATAGCACTATGGGTGGAATAGAATATGATGATGGGGGTTATGTGGAGAAGACAAAAAAGGAGAAAGCCTCACATCGATGCGGCTAATCAACGGGCTAGGGAGATGCCCATCAATTGATGTCAATGCAAGGAGTAGGGGTTGCCATGCAATGGATGCACTAGAGCTATAAATGTATGAAAGCTCAACAAAAGAAACTAAGTGGGTGTGCATCCAACTCGCTTGCTCACAAAGACCTAGGGCATTTAAGGAAGCCCATTGTTGGAATATACAAGCCAAGTTCTATAATGAAAAATTCCCACTAGTATGTGAAAGTGACAAAACAAGAGGCTCTCTATCATAAAGATCATGGTGCTACTTTGAAGCACAAGTGTCGAAAAAAGGATTGTAGCATTGCCCCTTTTTATTTCTTTTTTCTTTTTTTCTTTTTTGGGCCTTCCTTTTTTTATTTGGCCTTTCTCTTTTGGGGGGGGGGGGGGGACAATGCTCTATTAATGATGATCATCACACTTCTATTTATTTACAACTCAATGATTACAACTTGATACTAGAACAAAATATGACTCTATATGAATGCCTCCGGCGGTGTACCGAGAAGGGCAATGAATCAAGAGTGACATGTATGATAAATTATGTATGGTGGCTTTGCCACAAATATGATGTCAACTATGTGATCATGCAAGGCAATATCACAATGATGAAGCGTGTCATAAATGAAATGGTGGAAAGTTGCATGGCAATATATCTCGGAATGGCTATGGAAGTGCCATAATAGGTAGGTATGGTGGCTGTTTTGAGGAAGATATAAGGAGGTTTATGTGTGATAGAGCGTATCATATCACGGGGTTTGGATGCACCTGCGAAGTTTGCACCAACTCTCAAGGTGATAAAGAGCAATGCACGGTACCGAAGAGGCTAGCAATGATGGAAAGGTGAGAGTGCGTATAATCCATGGAGTCAACATTAGTCATAAAGAACTCACATACTTATTGCAAAAATCTACAAGTCATCAAAAACCAAGCATTGCGTGCATGCTCCTAGGGGGATAGACTGGTAGGAAAAGACCATCGCTCGTCCCCGACCACCACTCATAAGGAAGACAATCAAAGAACACCTAATGTTTCAAATTTGTTACACAACAGTTACCATACGTTCATGCTACAGGACATGCAATCTTCAACACAAGTATTTCTCAGATTCACAACTAGCACAACTTTAATATCACCATCCTCATATCTCAAAACAATTATCAAGTATCAAACTTCTCATAGTATTCAATGCACTTTTTATGATAGTTTTTATTATACCCATCTTGGATGCCTATCATTTTAGGACTAATTTCATAACCAAAGCAAATTGCCATGCTGTTCTAAAGGAATATCAAAATAATATAAGTGAAGCATGAGAGATCACTAATTTCTATAAAATAAAACTACCACCGTGCTCTAAAAGATATAAGTGAAGTATTAGAGCAAAATTATCTAGCTCAAAAGATATATGTGAAGCACACAGAGTATTCTAATAAATTCCAATTCATGTCTGTCTCTCCCAAAAGGTGTGTACTGCAAGGATGATTGTGGTAAACTAAAAAGCAAAGACTCAAATCATACAAGACGCTCCAAGCAAAACACATATCATGTGGTGAATAAAAATATAGCCTCAAGTAAAGTTACCGATGAACAAAGACAAAAGAGGGGATGCCATCCGGGTCATCCCCAAGCTTAGGCTTTTGGTTGTCCTTGAATTTTACCTTGGGGTGCCTTGGGCATCCCCAAGCTTAGGCTCTTTCCACTCCTTATTCCATAATCCATCAAATCTTTACCCAAAACTTGAAAACTTCACAACACAAAACTCAACAGAAAATCGCATGAGCTCCGTTAGTATAAGAAAACAAACCACCACTTAAGGTACTGTAATGAACTCATTCTTTATTTATATTGGTGTTAAATCTACTGTATTCCAACTTCTCTATGGTTCATACCCTCCGATACTAGCCATAGATTCATCAAAATAAGCAAACAACACATGGAAACAGAATCTGTCAAAAACAGAACAGTCTGTAGTAATCTGTAGGTTTCGAATACTTCTTTAACCCCAAAAATTTTGAAATAAATTGGTGGGCGTGAGGAATTTGTCTATTAATCATATGCAAAAGGAATCAACCTAATCACACTCTCCAGTAAAAAAATGGCAGCAAATCTTGTGAGCGCTAAAGTTTCTGGTTTTTACAGCAAGATCGCAAAAACTACCCCCAAGTCTTCCCAAAGGTTCTACTTGGCACAAACACTAATTAAAAGCATAAAACCACATATAAAAATAGGCTAGATGAATTATTTTATTACTAAACAGAACCAAAAAGTAAGAAACAAAAATAAAATTGGGTTGCCTCCCAACAAGCGGTATCGTTTAACGCCCCTAGCTAGGCATTAAGATTTCGATGATGCTCACATGAAAGACAAGAATTGAAGCACAAAGAGAGCATCATGAAACACGTGACAAGCACATCTAAGTCTAACATACTTACTATGCATAGGCATCTTGTAGGAAAACAAATTATCATAGCAAGCAAAAACTAGCACGTGCAAGGAAGCGGAAAGAAACAATAGCAATCTCAACATAACGAGAGGTGAATTAGTAACATGAAAATTTCTACAACCATATTTTCCTCTCTCATAATAATTACATGTGGGATCATAATCAAATTCAACAAAATAGCTATCACATAAAATATTTTCAACACGATCCACATGCATGCAAAGTTGACACTCTTCCAAAATAGTGGGATTAACATTAACTAAAGTCATGACCTCTCCAAACCCACTTTTATCAAAAATACCATAAGATTGAACATTATCCAAATATGTGGGATCTAAATTTGACACTCTTACAAACCCACTTTCAATATTATTGCAAACACTATTATCAATGTCATATTCATCATGGGGCATAAGAATCACCCCAATCATGATCATTGCAACAAGTAGTAGACATAGCAAAACTACCATCCCCAAGCTTAGGGTTTTGCATATTATTAACACAATTGGCATTAAGAGAATTTATAATAACATCATTGCAATCATGCTTTTCATCGAAGGAACAACCAATTATGGGTGCAATAGCAACGATCTCATGTTTAACATAAGGAACTATAGCAAATTCATCTTCATAAATATTGGCATCATGGCCACAGGAATAGCAAGCATCATGTTCATCAAGGGATATTTCAATCAAATCATTGGAATCATAATTATCTATAGATTCATGCATGTCATTATTTTCTTCCAAAGCAACGGTCATTGTCTCAATAAATTCTTTGGCATAGACATTATGAGCATAGCTTTCATAGCAATGTTTAAGTATGTCAAAATTTTCAGATTTGTAGAGAGTAATATCATACTTTTCAATCAAAGAAGAAACTTCATAAGCACCCTTAAAATCAACAAATTCTTCAATTTGTTCAATATCATAGTAACTGTAAACACGCTTTGCATAAGAAGATAAGATTTCATTTTCATTGAACTCACATAGGTAGGGAAGGCGTTTTTTAGGGTTCTTAGAGCAACAAGTAAAATCACAAATTTCACAAAGGTTCCAAGCATAACACAGCAATCTGTTTATTTGATCCCATGAGAGTCTCCCTTTTTCAGACAACCAGTGACACACAAAATGAGCGTGCTCATCTAAAGATTTCTCATCAACTAGGCTAGTTGGGGTTTCAGCACGAGTGCATAAGGATCGAAGATGATCCAAGTAGAACACCTTAAGTGGATCCATATCAATAGATTTTTAGGAAGCAAAGATGCAAGCAAAAATAAGGCACATGGAAACACAAACAAAGATACATACGGGAAGAAGGCGAACAAAAAGGAGAACGGAGAAGAGGGCGAATAAAACGGCAAGGGTGAAGTGGGGGAGAGGAAAACGAGAGGAAAATAGCCAATAATGTAATGCGAGGGATAAGAGTTTGTCATGGTTACTTGGTATGTCTTGACTTGTGCATAGATCTCCCCGGCAACGATGCCAGAAATCGCACGTTGGCGGGAGATCGAATCTCGACTTGACTTGGTGCAACCTCCCCGGCAACGGCGCCAGAAATCCTTCTTGCTACCTCTTGAGCACTGCGTTGGTTTTCCCTTGAAGAGGAAAGGGTGATGCAGCAAAGTAGCATAAGTATTTCCCTCATTTTTTGAGAACCAAGGTATCAATCCAGTAGGAGACTACACGCAAGTCCCTCGTACCTACACAACAAATAAGAACCTCGCAACCAATGAAGTAAAGGGGTTGTCAGTCCCTTCACGGTCACTTACGAGAGTGAGATCTGATAGAGATAATAAGTTAAATGTTTTTGGTATTTTTAAGATATAAATTGAAAGTAAATATTGCGAAGTAAAATAGATTGGAAACGCATATGATAAAAGATAGACCCAGGGGGCATAGGTTTCACTAGTTGCTTCTCTCAAGATAGCATAAGTATTACGGCGGGTGAACAAATTATTGTCGAGCAATTGATAGAAAAGTGCATAATTATAAGAATATCTAGGCATGATCATGTATATAGGCATCATGTCCGCGACAAGTAGACCGAAACGATTATGCATCTACTACTATTACTCCACACATCGACCGCTATCCAGCATGCATCTAGAGTATTAAGTTCATAAGAACAGAGTAACACATTAGACAAGATGACATGATGTAGAGGGATAAACTCAAGAAATATGATATAAACCCCATCCTTTTATCCTCGATGGCAACAATACAATACGTGCCTTGCTGCCCCTATTGTCACTGGGAAAGGACACCGCAAGATTGAACCCAAAGCTAAGCACTTCTCCTATTGCAAGAAAGATCAATCTAGTAGGCCAAACCAAACTGATAATGTGAAGAGACTTGCAAAGATAACCAATCATACATAAAAGATTTCAGATAAGAATCAAATATTGTTCATAGATAAACTTGATCATAAACCCACAATTCATCGGATCTCAACAAATACACCACAAAAAGAGTTACATCAAATAGATCTCCAAGAAGATCGAGGAGAACATTGTATTGAGATCCAAAGAGAGAGAAGAAGCCATCTAGCTAATAACTATGGACCCGAAGGTCTGTGGTAAACTACTCACACATCATCGGAGAGGCTATGGTGTTGATGTAAAAGCCCTCCGTGATCGATTCCCCCTCCGGCGGAGCTTCGGAAAAGGCCCCAAGATGGGTTCTCTTGGGTATAGAAGGTTGCGATGGTGGAAATAGGGTTTTGTGGCGCTCCTGGATGTTTTCGGGGTATATGGATATATATAGGAGGAAGAAGTAGGTCAGTGGAGCTGTGAGGGGCCCACGAGGGTGGGGGCGCCCCCAGGGGGCAGGCGCGCCTCCCTGCCTCGTAGCCACCACGTTTCTTTCTTGACGTCTACTCCATGTCCCCTGGATCATGTTTGTTCCACAAATAACTCTCCCGAAGGTTTTATTCCGTTTGGATTCCATTTGATATTCATTTTCTGCGAAACACTGAAATAGGCAAAAAAAACAGCAATTTGCACTGGGCCTTGGGTTAGTAGGTTACTCGCAAAAATAATATAAAAGTGTATGAATAAGCCCATTAAACATCCAAAACATATAATATAATAGCATGGAACAATCAAAAATTATAGATATGTTGGAGATGTATCAGCGACGATTCCAAATGCCTTCATGGAAAGGGGTTAAAACCGTTTGTATAGCACCGACGCCTACCAGTGTGTGTTGACGATTCTAATATGGAGAGCTAAATATAATGGCTAGGTAGGTGGACTCGTTCCGCATTTAGTGGACTGAGGAGTTTCCATCCTACCATATGCTGTTGATACTATCATCTTTATGGAGCTTGATCTGGCGAAAGCAAGAAATATGAGGCTTCTGCTATGCCTTTTTGAGCAGTTTTCAGGTCTAAAGATTAACTTCCATAAGAGTGAATTTTTCTGCTTTGGGAGAGCTAAATACGAACAAGAAGCTTATAAACAACTGCTTGGATGTGAATTGGGATTGATGCCGATTACATATCTAGGCATACTGGTCCACCATCGCAAGCTTTCCAACAACGTATCAAAGTGTATTAAGGATCGTTTTGAAAATAAGCTTAGTTGCTGGAAGGGCAAACTAATTTCATATGGATGCCGACTAATTCTCATTAATTCGGTGCTCACGACTATGCCAATGTTTCTTTTGTCCTTCTTTGAAGTCCTAGTTGGGGTTCAAAAAAGATTGGACTTTTGTCGATCTCGTTTTTTTGGTGGAGTGATGAGTTAAAGAGGAAGTACAGACTTGCTAAATGGGATATTATCTGTAGGCCAAAAGACCAATAGGTGGGCTTGGAATTGAAAATTTAGAGGTGAAGAACAGATGTCTTCTCGGCAAATGGTTGTACAAGCTATCTGTAGAGACCGAGGCCACTCGGGCCCAGATTCTGCGTAATAAGTACCTTCATTCTAAAACCTTGTCTCAGGTAATGGTCAGAACGAGCGATTCACCATTTTGGAAAGGACTGTTGAGAGTTAGATCAGCATTTTTCCATAGGGAAAAATTCATTATTGGTAATGGTACTTCCATGAGATTCTGGGAGGATACATGGTTAGGGGAGACGCCTCTAGCTATCCAATATCGTTCTCTCTATAATATTGTTTAGTGTGGAGATGCTTACGTTGCAACAGTACTACAGTCCACCCCCCTCAATATTCAATTCAGGAGGACTTTAGCGGAAACCATTAGGAAGCTTGGCTCCATCTTGTGAGAAGATTGATGGATGTTCACCTCTCTCAATAGCCAGACCAGTTGCGCTGGAAACTTACTCAGAATGGAGTATTTTTGGTAAAATCCATGTATGTGGATATTATTAATTCTGGAATTATGCCTCGATCTTTGCATATCTGGAAAGTCAAAGTGCCCTTAAAAATTAAAGTGTTCATGTGGTTTGTTCACAAGCAAGTCATTCTAACTAAGGCCAATTTGGCTAAGCGTAACTGGACAGGATCGCGAAGATGTAGTTTCTATGATCATGATGAGTCTTTCAAACACCTCAAAATTATGGCGGTCTGTGCACATAGCTTTCAACATTACTCCTCCGAATACCATCCACGCGTTATTTGGGACGTGGATGGATGGAGTATAATCAGAAACCACGAAACTGATTCGTGTAGGAGTGTGTGCTTTATTATGGGCTATATGGAATTGTAGGAACGATTTGGTTTTTAATAGAACAACACATATTCATTTCTTGCAGGTTATTTTTCGGGCCACTACACTGCTTCATATGTGGTCGCTACTCACTCCGACGAATGCCAGGGATCATATGGTTACTGGGTCTATTTGTTGGGAGATGGTAGCGCGGGCTATCTTCAACTGGTTTGGATGGCGGTCATGTAATAGAATAGGTGTTTGGTTTCCTATCTTTCTTTATTCCGCCGATTGTGGCTATTCCGCTTTCTTGCAGTTAGCTCTTTGTGAGCCTTTTTGTAAATTGAGACCTCATGACTTTGTCAGACTATTTCCTTTTTAATAGGATGGCCGCATGCATATTTCTGATGTAGAGGACGGGGGGTAACCTCCTTTTCGAAAAAAAACTCTATCATGAAGTAGGAACCAGGAAAATAGTTTATGTCTAAGCATTGGAGCACTCTTCCAAATGTGGTTGAAAATGAAGTGAGCAGCAGGCCCTCTCTCATCGTGTTGCTTCCATGGATTGAAATGGATTAGTCGTTTGGCTTGATTCCACAGCGGAGTCATGGTTTGACATGATTTAGGGGTAGTGGACTGGTTTGATACGGGGAATGAGGTTACTTTTATTTTTATTTTTTTTTGAAAATGAGGATTACCCCCGGCCTCTACATCAACATGATGCACACAACCATCTTTATTAATTATTCATCAAAGCCTGACAAAATGAATGCAAGGATCAACCAAAAGCCACCTTCTAGGCGAACAAAGTCGCTACACCTATAAATATATAGATGTGCCATGTTTGCATAATAGACACAATCTAATCCAGTGGCCTTAAGAGCATCTTCACTCGTTCGCCCCCCAGGGGCTAGAAAAAGCGCCGCCTGGGGGCGCGCCGGCCAAAATATCAGCTTGGGGGCTATATGGTTCCCAACCGCTGCCCCCAGGTGCCAATTTTAGCCCATCTTCGACGCAAATCGGCCCACTTTTCAGCCCATTTTTGGCGCAAATTGGCCCACAATAGGCGCAAATTGACCAATTTCGGCCCGTATTCGGCATGCTTGGGCACAAATTGAACAAAAGTTATTTTATCACATAGTTCATCACAGAAAATCAATAGAAATCAAATAGTTCAATACAAATTATATAGTTCAACAAATAAAAACTAATATTTCATCACACGTCGAGCTAGGCATTGCCCTTGAGCCTCCATAGGTGCTCCACTAGATCCTGCTGCTGTATTGATGCACCTGTGGGTCTTGGATATCCTGACGCATATTGAGGAAGGCAGTCCTGGTTGCCAGTAACTGGCGATCAACTTGGGCAAGAGGACCCTGCCTGTAATATGGTTCAGTGTCAAACACTGGCTCTTCCTGCTCGCTCTCAATGATCATGTTTTGCAAGATGCCACAGCAAGTCATGATCTCTCACATTTGATCTTTCGAACAGGTCTGAGCAGGGTCCCGGACAATAGCAAATCGATATTGGAGCACACCAAATGCTTGCTCCACATCCTTCCTGAAAGCCTCCAGAACCTTCGCAAAGTGGGAGTTCTTGCCTCCTGACACAGGGTTTGAGATAGTCTTCACAAATGTGGACCATGTTGGATAGATGCCATCTGCTAGGTAGTATCCCTTTTTGTAGTGACCCCCATTGACCTCAAAGTTCACCGGAGGAGAATGACCTTCAACAAGCTTGGCAAAGAAAAGAGAGCACTGCAGTACGTTGATGTCATTGTGAGTTCCTGGCATTACCAAAGAAGGAGTGCCAAATCCAGAGGTTGTGTGTGGCCATTGCCTCAAGTACCACACCGCAACCACCTTTTGCGCCTTTGTACATCCCCTGCCAAGCAAATAGATAGTTCTTCCATTTCCAATGCATGCAGTCGAAGCTTCCAAGCATCCCAAGAAATCCTCTTGATGCATTATGTGCTAGGATCCGAGTTGTGTCTTCGGCATTGGGTGATCACAAGTATTGCGGTCCAAACACTGCCACTACTACCCTGCAGAACTTGTAGAAACACTCAATGGTCGTGGACTCGGCCATGCACCCATAGTTGTCCAGTGAATCATCGGGAGCTTCGTATGCAAGCATCCTCATAGTTGTCGTGCACTTCTGGAGTGAGGTGAATCCAAGTGTGACGGTGCAATCCTTCTTGCAATTGAAGTAGTTGTCGAACACCTTGATGGAATTCACAATCCTGTGGAAGAGCTTTCGGCTCATCCGATAACGGCGCCGAAATACTTTGTCACCGTGAAGTGGAGGGTCAGAGAAGTTGCATTGCTCGCGAGCAGGCTAGCCAGGGCCGAGCAGACAAATTGCTGAACACCTAGCGGGCGTGGTAGGCGTGCAGCCGCCGGTATCCCGCCCTGGGTGGCCGGAGCACCGGAAAGCTCGCCCATGGACGGCTTAGAGGATGGCGGGGCGAAACCCTCTCTCTTTCCGGTGGGCCAATGGCCTATCTAGCGATGGTGGGGTGGGTGGGCGGCGGCGGGATCGGCAGCGTGGCGGGAGGGCGTGTGTGCGGGGGGGCGAATCTGGACATCTGAGATGCGTTTTCGTTTCACAGAGGTGGCCCCGACGGGTTTTTCCCTTCCATCGGAGCCCCTAGGCGCCCCCTAGTGCGCTGGGTTTGGCCTGGGATTGCCGTGCCCAAAAACGGGCCAAGCCAGCGCATTTCAGCGTGCTAGGGGCACGACTGGGTGATTTTTCGGTACCGGCGCTAAAAAAGTCACCCTGGGGGCCTGTTGGGGGCGCGAGTGGAGAATCTCTAAGACTAGCCGGTCTAGGCATACCATAACGTGCATCGCATGCGCACACTCTAGGATACACCACCGCCGTCCTGTCTTGAGGAGGAATCACTTCATAGATCTTGCCAGTCACATCCGCTGCCGACATCACCACGACACCAGACAACGCCACCAGCCTGCGCGCGTCCATCGAACCACGTCCAACTATGAGACTCCATTGCTCCATGCCACCGAGACCCGTTGTATTCAATTCCGTCGATGTGACACCGCTCTATGATAACCCACAAGTATAGGGGATCAATTGTAGCCTCTTTTGATAAGTAAGAGTGTCGAACCCAACAAGGAGCTAAAGGTAGAACAAATATTCCCTCAAGTTCTATCGACCACCGATACAACTCTACGCACGCTTAAAGTTCGCTTTACCTAGAACAAGTGTGAAACTAGAAGTACTTTGTAGGTGTTGTTGGATAGGTTTGCAAGATAATAAAGAGCGCGTAAATAAAAAGTAGGTGCTGTTTAGATGAAGACACAACTAAGTTAGTTTTAGTAGAGAGCTTGTTGTCACACAAGAAAGTTATTTGTCCCTAGGCAATCGATAACTAGACCGGTAATCATTATTGCAATTTTATTTGAGGGAGAGGCATAAGTTAACACACTTTCTCTTCTTGGATCATATGCACTTACGATTGGAACTCTAGCAAGCATCTGCAACTACTAAAGATCATTAAGGTAAAACCCAACCATAACATTAAAGCATCAAGTCCCCTTTATCCCATACGCAACAATCCCCTTACTCAGGTTTATACTTCTGTCACTCAAGCATCCCACTATAAGCGAATCATGAACGTATTGCAACACTCTACACCGGGAATCCCTCACGCTTGCGTGACACGGAGAGCACCATAGGACAACACCAATAATAAAACATGCAAATCAAACCAATCACGATCATCAATTAACCCATAGGATAAAATGGATCTACTCAAACATCATAGGATGGCCATACATCATTGGGAAATAATATATAGCGTTAAGCACCATGTTTAAGTAGAGATTATAGCGGGTAAAAGAGGGGTTACACCACTTCATAGAGGGGGGAAGAGTTGGTGATGATGGCGGTGAAGTTGTTGGTGTATATTACGGTGATGATGATGGCCCCGGTGGCGTTCCGGCGCCACCGGAAGAGAGGGGGAGAGAGCCCCCCTTCTTCTTCTTCTTCTTCTTCTTTGACCTTCTCCCTAGATGGGAGAAGGGTTTCCCCTCTGGTCCTTGGTCTCCATGGCATGGGAGGGGCGAGAGCCCCTCCGAGATTGGATATGTCTCTCTATCTCTCTATGTTTCTGCTCTCCTAGATCTGGCCTTTCACCATTTCTTATATTCCCAGATATCCGTAACTCCGATTGGATTGAAATTTGAACATGATTTTTATCCGGATATATATTAGCTTTCTTGCAGTGAAAGAAGGCAACAACCGCCTTACAGGGTGTCCACGAGGGTCAGGGGCGCGCCTGCCCCCCTGGGGCATGCCCCCCTGCCTCATGGCCCCCTTGGGCATCGTCTCATGTTGATCCCACTTCCCAAAATTCACATATATTCCAAAACAAATCTCCGTCAGTTTTTATCCCGTTTGGACTCCGTTTGATATGGGTTTTCTGCGAAACAAAAAACATGCAACAAACAGGAACTGGCACAGGGCACTGGATCAATATGTTAGTCCCAAAATTGTATAAAAAGTTGCCAAAGTATGTAAAAGTTGTAGAATATTGGCATGGAATAATCAAAAATTATAGATACGATGGAGACGTATCAGCATCCCCAAGCTTAATTCCTGCTCGTCCTCGAGTAGGTAAATGATAAAAAAGATAATTTTTGATGTGGAATGCTACCTAGCATAATCTTGATCATGTACTCTAATCATGGCATGAATATTAAGACACGAGTGATTCAAAGCAATAGTCTTTCATTTGACATTAAGGCAATAATACTTCAAGCATACTAATAAAGCAATCATGTCTTTTCAAAATAACATGGCCAAAGAAAGTTATCCCTACAAAATCATATGGTCTGGCTATGCTCCATCTTCACCACACAAAATATTCATATCATGCACAACCCCGATGACAAGCCAAGCAATTGTTTCATACTTTTGACGTTATCAAACCTTTTCAACTTTCACGCAATACATGAGCGTGAGCCATGGACATAGCACTATAGGTGGAATAGAATATGATGATGGAGGTTGTGTGGAGAAGACAAAAAGGAGAAAGTCTCACATTGACGCGGCTAATCAACGGGCTATGGAGATGCCCATCAATTGATGTCAATGTGAGGAGTAGGGATTTCCATGCAACGGATGCACTACGAGCTATAAGTGTATGAAAGCTCAAACTGGAAACTAAGTGGGTGTGCATCCAACTTGCTTGCTCATGAAGACCTCGGGCATTTGAGGAAGCCCATCATCAGAATATACAAGCCATGTTCTAAAATGAAAATTCCCACTATATGAAAGTGATAACTCAAGAGACTCTCTATATGAAGAACATGGTACTACTATGAAGCACAAGTGTGGTAAAAGGATAGTAACATTATCCCTTCTCTCTTTTCTCTCATTTGTTTTCTGTTTTTTCTTTTTTTTAGGCTTCTTTGGCCTCTCTCTTTTTTGGGGGGGCTTTTTGGCCACTTTTATTTTGATAACCTCACATGGGACAATGTTCTAATAATGATGATCATCACACTTTTATTTACTTACAACTCAATATTACAACTCGATACTAGAACAAAATATGACTCTATGTGAATGCCTCCGGCGGTGTGATAACCCACAAGTATAGGGGATCGCAACAGTTTTCGAGGGTAAAGTATTCAACCCAAATTTATTGATTCGACAAAAGGGGAGCCAAAGAATACTCTCAAGTATTAGCAGCTGAGTTGTCAATTCAACCACACCTGGAAACTTAGTATCTGCAGCAAAGTATTTAGTAGCAAAGTAATATGATAGTAGTGGTAACGGTAGCAAATGGTAACAGTAGTAAAAGTAATGTTTTTGGTATTTTGTAGTGATGATAGAAATAGCAACGGGAAAGTAAATAAGTGAAGAACAATATATGGAAAGCTCGTAGGCAATGGATCGGTGATGGAGAATTATGCCGGATGTGGTTCATCATGTACCAGTCATAACCTAGGGTGACACGGAACTAGCTCTAGTTCATTGATATAATGTAGGCATGTATTCCGAACATAGTCATACGTGCTTATGGAAAAGAACTTGCATGACATCTTTTGTCCTACCCTCCCGTGGCAGCGGGGTCCATACGGAAACTAAGGGATATTAAGGCCTCCTTTTAATAGAGTACCGGAACAAAGCATTAACACATAGTGAATACATGAACTCCTCAAACTACGGTCATCACCGGTAAGTATCTCGATTATTGTCACTTTGGGGTTAACGGATCATAACACATAATAGGTGACTATATACTTGCAAGATAGGATCAAGAACACTCATATATTGATGAAAACATAATAGGTTCAGATCTGAAATCATGGCACTCGGGCCCTAGTGACAAGCATTAAGCATAGCAAAGTCATAGCAACATCAATCTCAGAACATAGTGGATACTAGGGATCAAACCCTAACAAAACTAACTCGATTAAATGATAGATCCCATCCAACCCATCACCATCCAGCAAGCCTACGATGGAATTACTCACGCACGGCGGTGAGCATCATGAAATTGGTGATGGAGGATGGTTGATGATGACGATGGCGACGGATTCCCCTCTTCGGAGCCCCGAACGGACTCCAGATCATCCCTCCCGAGAGGATTTAGGGCTTGGCGGCGGCTCCTTATTGTAAAACGCGATGAATTCTTCTCTATCATTTTTTTCTCCCCGAAACACAATATATAGAGTTGGAATTGGAGTCGGAGAGGCACCAGGGGGCCCACGAGGTCGGGGGGCGCCTCCCCCCCCCCCACCCTCATGGACAGGTGGTGGGCCCCTGGCCTTCATCTTTTGCTGGTATTTTTTTATTTTCCAAAAAGTTGCTCCGTGAAGTTTCAGGTCATTCCGAGAACGTTTGTGTCTACACATAAATAACACCGTGGCAATTCTGCTGAAAACAGCGCCAGTCCGGGTTAGTTCCATTCAAATCATGCAAGTTATAGTCCAAAACAAGGGCAAAAGTGTTTGGAAAAGTAGATATGACGGAGACGTATCATGGTGTACCGGGATGTGCAATGATCTAGCGTAGCAATGACATCAAAAAACGGACAAGCCATGAAAACAGTATGCTAGCTATGTTACGATCATGCAAAGCAATATGACAATGAATGCTCAAGTCATGTATATGATGATGATGGAAGTTGCATGGCAATATATCTCGGAATGGCTATGGAAATGCCATAATATGTACGTATCATGGCTGTTTTGAGGAAGATATAAGGAGGCTTATGTGTGATAGAGCGTATCATATCACAGGGTTTGTATGCACCAGCGAAGTTTGCACCAACTCTCGAGGTGAGAAAGGGCAGTGCACGGTACCGAAGAGGCTAGCAATGATGGAAGGGTGAGAGTGCGTATAATCCATGGACTCAACATTAGTTATAAAGAAATCACATACTTATTGCAAAAATCTATTAGTCATCGAAACAAAGTGCTACGCGCATGCTCCTAGGGGGATAGATTGGTAGGAAAAGACCATCGCTCGTCCCCGACCGCCACTCATAAGGAAGACAATAAATAAATAAATCATGCACCGACTTCATCACATAACGGTTCACCATACATGCATGCTACGGGAATCACAAACTTCAACACAAGTATTTCTACAATCCACAACTACCCACTAGCATGACTCTAATATCACCATATTTATATCGCAAAACTATTGCAAGGAATCAAACATATCATATTCAGTGATCTACAAGTTTTATGTAGGATTTTATGACTAACCATTTGAATGACCAATTCCTGTCATCTCTCTAAATAGATATTAAGTGAAGCTAGAGAGTGTAATCCTTTCTACAAAAGATATGCCCACGCTCTAAAAAATATAAGTGAAGCAAAAGAGCATTCTACAACTGGCGGTTTTCTATATGAAGAGAAATAGGCAATCCAAACTTCAAAAGATATAAGTGAAGCACATGAAGTATTCTATAAAGCCATACTCAAAAGATATAAGTGAAGTGCACTGAGCATTCTATAAATCAACCGAGGACTATCTCACACCAGCATGGTGCATCAAAGAAAAGTGATAACTAAATGCAAAAGATGCTCCAAGATTTACGCATATCATGTGACGAATAAAAATATAGCTCCAAGTAAAATTACCGATGATTGTTAGAAGAAAGAGGGGATGCCTTCCGGGGCATCCCCAAGCTTGGTTGCTTGGGAGTCCTTGAATATTTCCTTGGGGTTCCTCGGGGCTTCCCGAAGCTTAGGATCTTGCCACTCCTTATTCCTTCATCCACTGTGATCTCTCCCAAAACTTGAAAACTTCAATCACACAAAACTTAACAGAAAGTTCGGTAAGATCCGTTAGTATAATAAAGCAAATCACTACTCTAAGTATTGTTGCAAATCACTACTCTAAGTACTGTTGCAAACCAATTCATATTTTGTTTTTGCATTGTATATACTGTAATATAACCTTTCCATGGCTTAATCCAGTGATAGAAGTTGATAGTTTCATCAAAAGAAGCAAACTATGCATCAAAAACAGAATCTGTCTTAAACAGGACAGTCTGTGGTAATCTGAACATTCACCATACTTATTTTACTCCAAAAATTCTGAAACAATTAGTAAAAATAAACAATTTGTATATAAAGACAGTGCAGAAAGTTCCATAACCGTTTTACGTTCCAGTAAAAAACTTAAAATCACGCACTACAGACAAAGTTTCTATTCTGCACCGCACAAACCAACAAGCAATGTAAACATCCTAAAGGCAAATCTTGGCACATTATTTTTATAATACAATGGAATTATACAAGGGGATAATTATTATTTTTGAAAATTTTCTGTAATCAAGATTCACAAAGTTTCCGTGAGCATGAACAAGTTCAAGGAGCTCCCCCACTTCAACAATGCTTGTCTCTCTCACTTTCACTTTCCTTTTTGAAAAGTTTTGGGTTCCCCTCTTTATTTCTATTTTGTTTTTAAACTATATAAAAGCACTCAATAGAAATAAATGAATCTCTAAAACATCTGGGTTGTCTCCCTGGCAGCGCTTTCTTTAAAGCCATTAAGCTAGGCATAAGGTGCTCAAGTAATGAATCCACCCGGATCCCAAGGTATATCAAAGCCAATTTTAATTAACAATGATTTGTCATTTAGTAGTGAGCACAAAGCAACATATATCATGTAATGAAGAAGTCTAACTCTCTTCCTATGCATCGGCATGTCATAAAAGAACAATTCATGCACACATAGTAAAGGCCAATGCATAGTATAAATCATATTGGAAACATGGAGAGGCGGAGATGTAGTTCCTCTCTCGTAATAGTTGCAAGTAGGAGGAGCAAGCACATGCATATTATATCTATCAAAATCATCATGTGTAGTAATGAAACGCAACCCATCAATATAATCATTAATAAGGGCAAACTTCTCCGATATAGTGTAGTCGGGAGAATTCAAATAGATAATAGGACTATCATGCGTGGTTGCAATAGCAACAATTTCATGTTTAACATAAGGAACTATAGCAAGTTCATCTCCATAAGCATAATTCATATTGGCATCTTGGCCACAAGCATAGCAAGCATCATCAAAAAGGGATATTTCAGAAGAATCAACAGGATCATAACAATCATCCTTCGATAAGCATGAAGGGAAATTAAACAATGTATGAGTTGAAGAGTTACTCTCATTAGAAGGTGGGCACGGGTAGCCAATCCGCTCTTCCTCCTTTTGTTCTTCGCTCTCCTCATCATCTTTTTCATCCAATGAGCTCATAGTTTCATCAATTTCTTCTTCCATAGACTCCTACAAAATATTAGTCTCTTCTCGGACAGCGGAGACTTTCTCAATAAATTCATCAATATCATAATTGTATTTATAATTCTCATGACAATATTTAAGGATAGTTAAATTTTTAGGTCTATAAACTGAATCATCAAAATCTTCACACTCTTTAAACAAAGATTCAATTTCATAAGCACCCATAAAAGCAACGAATTCTTCTATTTGTTCCACATCATAGTAATCATATATACCATTAGCATAAGAAGCCAAGGTTTCATCATCATTAAATTCACATGAAAAGGGAAGGTGCGGAGCCTTCATCCTAGAGCAACAAGTATAACCATATCTCAAGCATAGTTGCCGAGCATACCAATGCAACATATAAATTTGATCCCACAATAGTTTCCCTTTTTGAGCCAAGCGATAATCCCTAAAGCATTCACGTTTATCCAACGTTACTCCCATTATAAAGTTGAACGGGGTTTTCTCAGGATTATCAAAGTAGTACATAATATCTTTCACATAATGAGCATCAAGGGTTTTAGGAGGTTCCCCATCTCCATGAGTAACAAGTAAACCTAATTTTTTTGGGTATTTCGTCTTCCATATCCATAACTAAAGATAGAGAACAACTTAGAACAGCAAATAAAAATTACTTAGTGATAAAGCAAACAAGCACACACGAGAATATTCACCCCACGCTATTGCTCCCCGGCAAAGGCGCCAGAAAAGGGTCTTGTCGGTGTCAAAACCGACGGATCTTGGGTAGGGGGTCCCGAACTGTGCGTCAAAGGCGGATGGTAACATGAGGCAGGGGACACGATGTTTTACCCAGGTTCGGGCCCTCTTGATGGAGGTAAAACCCTACGTCCTGCTTGATTAATATTGATGATATGGGTAGTACAAGAGTAGATCCACCACGAGATCAGAGAGGCTAAACACTAGAAGCTAGCCTATGGTATGATTGTATGTTGTCCTACGGACTAAACCCTCCGGTTTATATAGACATCGGAGGGGCTAGGGTTACACAAGGTCGGTTACAAAGGAGGAGATATACATATCCGTATTACCTAGCTTGCCTTCCACGCCAAGTAGAGTCCCACCCGGACACGAGACAAAGTCTTCAATCTTGTATCTTCATAGTCCAACAGTCCGGCCAAAGGATATAGTCCGGCTATCCATGACCCCCTAATCCAGGACTCCCTCAGTAGCCCCCGAACCAGGCTTCAATGACGATGAGTCCGGCGCGCAGCATTGTCTTTGGCATTGCAAGGCGGGTTCTTCTCCAATTTCCAAGTGTTTTTAAGTAGTATCCGGCTCCATAAATGTTGCTCCTCTTTGCTTTTGTGCCCAATAAGGGCTATCTCTTATGCGTCGAATGAATACGAGGCGCCTGGGCTATTGGGGAACGTAGCAGAAATTCAAAATTTTCCTACGTGTCACCAAGATCTATCTATGGAGAGACTAGCAACAAGGGGAAGGAGAGTGCATCTACATACCCTTGTAGATCGCTAAGCAGAAGCATTCAAGTGAACGGAGTTGATGGAGTCGTACTCGTCGTGATCCAAATCACCGATGACCAAGTGCCGAACGGACGGCACCTCCGCGTTCAACACACGTACAGCCCGGTGACGTCTCCCACGCCTTGATCCAGCAAGGGGAGAGGGAGAGGTTGAGGAAGACTCCATCCAGCAGCAGCACAACGGCGTGGTGGTGATGGAGGAGCGTGGCAATCCTGCAGGGCTTCGCCAAGCACCGCAGAAGAGGAGGAAGAAGAGACGCAGGGCTGCACCAACGAGAGATTGAATCACGTGTGTTATGGGCAGCCCTAGGCCTCATATATATAGGGAAGGGGAGGGGCTGCGCCCCCTCTAGGGTTCCCACACCTAGGGGGGTGGCAGCCCTAGATGGGGAGCAAGGGGCGGCCAAGAGGGGGAGAGAGGGATGGCGCCCCTAGGGTGGGCCTTAAGGCCCATCTAAGCCTAGGGTTTCCTCCTTTTTTCCTCCTAGCTGCCCTTGGGCCTTGTGGGAGGCGCACCAGCCCACTTAGGGGCTGGTCCCTCACCACCCTTGGCCCATGCAAGCCTCCGGGGCAGGTGGCCCCACTTGGTGGACCCCCGGGACCCTCCCGGTGGTCCCGGTACATTACCGATAAACCCCGAAACCTTTCCGGTGACCAAAACAGGACTTCCCATATATAAATCTTTACCTCCGGACCATTCCGGAACTCCTCGTGACGTCCGGGATCTCATCCGGGACTCCGAACAACATTCGGTAACCACATACTAACTTCCTTTATAACCCTAGCGTCATCGAACCTTAAGTGTGTAGACCCTACGGGTTCGGGAGACATGCAGACATGGCCGAGACGTTCTCCGGTCAATAACCAACAGCGGGATCTAGATACCCATGTTGGCTCCCACATGTTCCACGATGATCTCATCGGATGAACCACGATGTCGAGGACTTAATCAATCCCGTATACAATTCCCTTTGTCTATTGGTACGATACTTGCCCGAGATTCGATCGTCGGTATCCTTATACCTTGTTCAATCTCGTTACCGGCAAGTCTCTTTACTCGTTCCGTAACACATCATCCCGTGATCAACTCCTTGATCACATTGTGCACATTATGATGATGTCCTACCGAGTGGGCCCAGAGATACCTCTCCGTTTACACGGAGTGACAAATCCCAGTCTCGATTCGTGCCAACCCAACAGACACTTTCAGAGATACCCGTAGTGTACCTTTATAGCCACCCAGTTACGTTGTGACGTTTGGCACACCCAAAGCACTCCTGCGGTATCCGGGAGTTGCACAATCTCATGGTCTAAGGAAATGATACTTGACATTAGCAAAGCTTTAGCATACGAACTACACGATCTAGTGCTATGCTTAGGATTGGGTCTTGTCCATCACATCATTCTCCTAATGATGTGATCCCGTTATCAATGACATCCAATGTCCATGGTCAGGAAACCGTAACCATCTATTGACCAACGAGCTAGTCAACTAGAGGCTTACTAGGGACATGGTGTTGTCTATGTATCCACACATGTATCTGAGTTTCATATCAATACAATTCTAGCATGGATAATAAACGATTATCATGAACAAGGAAATATAATAATAATCAATTTATTATTGCCTCTAGGGCATATTTCCAACATGGGCATTTTTACATTTGCCCCCCTAGCCAGATAAATAAATTGTCTATTAAAGGGACTGGGATTCTCAGATCCGATCCACACCATCCTCTCCTCAGCGAGAATCCATCAGAGCGCGTTTCGGAAAGATCCATTCCAGCGTGGCCGACCTCCGCAGCTCCTCCTCCCGCCCCCGTAGCCCTATGCTCGGTGATTGGGAGAGGTGTTCAGTCCCACACAGTCGATTGGTCGAACTGCAGACCAAGGGATTTCTCCCTCCGGCGTATATGGTGCTCGTTCGAGCCGGGCTTGCCACCTACAATGGCGGGGAGCAAGCGGAGAACTTTCCCTGTCCCTCCATGGCGGGACAAGTCTGCCTTGTTCCTTACTTACTAAGGGGACTCGGATTTCCAATTCATCCATTCCTCCGCGGGCTCCTGGAGTTCCACGGCCTCCAATTACACAATTTCACCCCTGCCTCCATTCTACACATCGCCGGCTACGTTGCTCTCTGCGAGTTGTTCCTGGGCTGCGAGGCTCACTTCGAGCTGTGGAAAAGGCTATTTTGCCTCGTCCCTCGCACACAGAGGGAATCACTTTATCAAGTGGGCGGAGCCAAAGTATGGCGCATCACCGATACCGGATACCTGTCCGGTACCCCGAAGAAGCCGTTCGAAGACTAGCCTTCAGAATGGTTTTATAAGGAGGACGTTCCCCTTCCGGACCCTGTTCGGCGGGGTCTTCCTGAGTTCAACAATGCTCCTCTGAAGAAGCACCGAAGTTGGCGCCCACGGAGCCCCCAGGTGGAAGACGACAGAGAAGTCCTCTATCTGATGAACCGGATTAAGGCACTGGCTCAGTCAGGATTGACAATAACCAAAGTTATGTCGATTTGCATAATGCGGGGAGTGCAACCACTTCAATACCGTGGGCACCCCTTGTGGTGTTTCAATGGGACGGATGACGCCACCCGCTACGGGCGTAAGGGTCCGGGCGATGCTGCCGCATTAGCCAAAATTCTGTCCGAATTGTTCAAGCGAGAGGAGGAGGAGTTCACCCGCATCAAGCCACGAGACGGATTCTCCATGTACAAGCCCCAAGCTGGGTAAGCTATATCCCCTTACTTCCATTTTCCCACATTTTTCGTTGTAAGTATTCACCTTGCCAATTTGTGGCAGGAACTGCAAAAGGCCATAAAGGAGGTCAGCAGCCCTTCTCCACAACCGGAGGACCTTGACTGGGCCCTCGACTCCAGACTTGAAGAAGATCCGGTTATCTCCATGGAGCTGATAGACCGGCAGCTCTATCAGTTAAGTTGCGACGATGCCATGGTGGCCATTACGGCCGACTATCCCACACTACTCCCTGCATCGCACGTAAGAAAAACCAAAAAGTCCCAACTCAAAAAGGTAGGATCCCCCTTTAGACACTTTACCCACCATATTCACATGGTATTTTTTACAGGTAAGGCATTCGGGACGCCCTGCCGAACCCGTAGCAACGTGCCAACAGGAGGCACCGAGGCCAGGTAGGCCAAAAAGGAAGGCAGTCAGGACAGAGACACCGGCGCAAAGGTATAACAAACCCCGCTCCGTGGTTGTCGTCTTTCTAGAAATGTAATGACGCTCGTGTTTCTTTAACAGAAAAAACGCTCGCCGGAATATGTCCGGCGGTGTTGCCGATCACGCTTCCACCAGTCGGGCGCCAGGACCGGACATGGAGGCAGAAGCCTATATGGGGCAGGCGCCGGATAATCCTCCTATAGAGGATGCGGATAGGCTATCCGCTACAAACTCAGAAGTGGAAAGCGCCATGAATCATAGGCGCCGCTGGGCCGTACTCCGTGACGCTTGTTTCTCACCAGAGGTGTTTGATGCCTTCAATTCTAGAGAGGCGTACCTCCGTGCCGCTCAAGATGGCCTAGCCAGAGCCATGGATCAGTATGTAAAGGATGTACGGGTGAGTGAATCTGACAATTTATATGTATCAGTAGCCCCTGAGACTTGAAACAGTTAGTAGAACTGATTTAAGGATCATCTTTATTGTGCAGGTTCTTACAGAGAAGAATACTAGGCTGTCCCAGGAGCTGGAGAAATGCAAGACCCAACTGCGGGCCGCTGTTGCCGCATTGCAGGAACAGAAAAAGCCTCCCGCTAGTAACATTTTAAAGAATGATGGTTACCATATAGTGCGCGGCGTGGCTACAGATCTAACAATAGATTTTGCAGATGAATCCAGAGAAAATCCGGGGGACCAGCATGTTATGCGGCAGCTAGAGGCTGGAAAACGCGTGCTGACTGAGGTTAGGCGGGAGAAAAACAATCTCCAAGACGCCAATATAAAGCTGAACGTGGAACTAAAAGACGTTCGGGGCCAACTTGCAGACTCCAAGAAGGAGAATAAGAGGCTTCGGCGCGGCATTTTCAGTAAGTGCTTAAACGAATCCTTTTAAAGGTATTCGGCGAAGAAGCCGACTAACAGCGTTATGTCTGTAGGTATGCTGACGGGTCGTCCCGTGGAGGAAATGCCCGGGTCTGCGGGTGATCTTCTGTCCGAGCTGTCACATCTGCACAAACAAGTTCGGCAGGTGATGCAGGGTGTTACCCAGGCCTTGTGGCCGTCTGTCTCCCTGCCAGAGGGTGTTGCAGAGCTTGCGGAGAAGCTCAAAGGAGCACGGCGATGCTTCCAATTATGGAAGATATCAGCCTACCGATAGGGTGCCAGAGAAGCCTGGGCCATGGTGAAGACGCGGTATACCAAAGCATACCCAAATCACATGGCCGAGGTCGGACCTCTGGGGCCTGATGGAAAAGAGATCCCCGTTAGCTTAGTTTATGGGCAAGTAGAATTAGCCGCAAAGTATTCCCAACAGGATTGTAAGCTAGACCGCATGTTGGATGGTATAGAAGAAGAATTTAGTCAGTCTGCATGACTATGTAATTGAAGTGACATGTATAATGCATTCTAGCCGGATTGTAGATCATTTGTCGTTGCGGACCTTTTCGCTTCAGCCTCCGGGCCCAATAGTCCGGAGTGTATCCGAATACCCGCTCGGTTATATAAGAACCGGGGTATGCGTGGAGACCAGGCGTAGGGGTCATTAGTGCTTTATCAGACAAGTGCCCAACTAGTTATGTTATATTACATGGGTAGTAAGAAACATCTTCCAGGGAGAATAGTTCCGTTAAGGGTTCCTTTCCCTGGGTAAGCATGCCCTAAAGTGCATGTCCGGACTGCGATAGGAAACGCAGGAAAAACATCTCGGGGCAGATATGAAAAATAAAAATCATCTTTTGTTCACCGACCGAATATTCCCTTAAGAATGCTAGCTTTCGGCTTCACCCAGTTTGAGGTACACATCCGGCTGACCCGGCAATACCAATCGCAGAGGTGCTCCCCTTATGCCCTAGCCGAATTAATGGGAATGTAGGGCATAAATACAAGAGCCAGGCAACCCAGCTTGGCCAAAACTTAAGTCATGTCGATGCATATAATGGTGAAAAAAGGTACATGCGGAAGTATAACACATGTGTTGGGCATGAAGCCCGGATAAATAATTTAAGCTTCTGTGAAAAAAGCCCCCAGGTATGAAGAGTGCGGCTAGCGCATCTGTAATGTGCAAGCGAGGCACAAGGTGACCCTTTAAGGCCTAGAGGAATAAGAAAAGAAAGAAAGAAAGGAAAACAAGACAAATAATGTATATGCGAAAAATGGACAAAGGGAGGGGACTAACATAGAGTCTCGTGCTAGGCGTAGAATCTTCGGAGCCTGGCCGCGTTCCATGGGTTCGGCTCGAGTCGACTAGTCGATGCATCCCGCAGTCGGTACGCTCCGCCGGTCCGAACTTGGTCAATAATGAAGGGACCTTCCCATTTGGGCTCGAGCTTGTTCTTTTTCTTATCCGGCAGGCGTAGAACTAGTTCGCCAATGTTATAAGTTTTGGCTCGTACTTCTCTGCTTTGGTATCTGCGAGCCTGTTGCTGATAAAATGCGAAACGGGCTTTGGCTACATCGTGCTCCTCCTCCAAGGTGTCCAGACTGTCCTGCCGATCGAGCTCGGCTTCTCTTTCTTCGTACATGCACACTCTAGGTGAGTCATGAATTATGTCACAGGGCAAGACTGCCTCTGCGCCGTACACCATAAAGAAGGGTGTATATCTGGTACTACGATTTGGCGTGGTCCGTAGCCCCCAGAGTACGGAGTCGAGCTCCTCTACCCAGTGCGTGTTAGACTCCATTAAGGAACGCACTAATCTGGGTTTAATGCCGCTCATTATAAGACCGTTTGCTCGCTCGACTTGACCGTTGGTTTGTGGGTGATAGACTGAGGCATAATCGAGCTTGATGCCCATTTTGCTGCACCAGAGTTTTACCTCGTCGTCCGTGAAGTTCGTGCCATTATTAGTGATGATGCTGTGGGGGACGCCATAACGGTGTGCAACCCCGGATATGAAATCTATCACCGGTCTGGATTCAGCTGTTTTAACCGGTTTGGCCTCTATCCATTTGGTGAATTTATCCACCATGACCAATAAGTATTTCTTCTTGTGGGTTCCCCCTTTAAGGGGTCCAACCATGTCAAGCCCCAGACCGCAAAGGGCCATGTAATGGGGATTGTTTGGAGGGCGGTGGGTGGCATGTGGCTTTGATTTGCAAAGAGCTGGCAACCGGCACAACGTTGGACCAAGTCCTGTGCATCTGCCCGGGTCGTTGGCCAATAGAATCCTGTATGGAAGGCCTTGCTTACAAGAGCCCGGGCTGCAGCGTGATGACTGCCGAGTCCGACATGAATTTCTGCCAAAAGATTCCGCCCTTCCTCTTCGGAGATGCACCTTTGAAGGACTCCGGTAGTGCTTTTTTGTACAATTCTCCCTCATGGACCCTGTAGGCCTTGGATCGCCGCACTATGTAGCGTGCCTAATTTTAGTCCTCCGGAAGTTCCTGTCTAGTTAGGTAGGCCAGGAATGGTTCTGTCCACGGGGCAATAATGGCCATTATTTCGTGGGCTGAAGGTGTTATTTCGGTGGCGGAGCCTCCAATTGTGTCAGAGAGTTCGGTATCGTGTATTTTGGCCGGGTCTGGATTGTTGTTACCGGTGTCCCCTTCCCATACTACGGATGGCTTGAACAGCCTTTCCAAAAATATGTTGGGGGGGCCGCATCGTGTTTTGCGCCGATGCGGGCGAGGATATCCGCCGCCTGATTGTTTTCCCAAGCCACATGGTGAAATTCGAGCCCCTCGAACCGAGCTGACATTTTTAGGACGGCGTTTCGATAGGCCGCCATTTTCGGGTCCTTGGCGTCAAAGTCTCCGTTTATTTGGGATATTGCAAGGTTTGAATCCCCACACACCTCCAGACGTTGAATGCCCGTGGAGACTGCCATCCAAAGACCATGCAACAGAGCTTCGTATTCTGCTGCATTGTTGGAGTCTGTATACAATATTTGCAGTATGTACCGAACGGTATCTCCGGTTGGGGACGTCAGGACGATGCCAGCCCCTAGACCGGCTAGCATTTTAGAGCCGTCGAAGTGCATGATCCAATTGGAGTATGCGCCGTACTCTTTAGGGAGTTCGGCCTCCATCCATTCGGCGACGAAGTCGGCCAGTACTTGCGATTTAATGGCTCGTCGAGGTTTGTATGTTATGTTGCATAGGAGGAGCTCAATAGCCCATTTGGCAATCCGGCCCGTAGCGTCGCGGTTGTTTATTATATCATTAAGTGGCACTTCCGAAGCTACTGTAATCGAACACTCTTGAAAGTAGTGTCGCAGTTTCCGCAATGCCATGAATACCGCATATGCTATCTTTTGGTAATGCGGGTAGCGTGATTTGCATGGAGTGAGGACAGTGGATACATAGTATACCGGCTTTCGAAGAGGGAATTTGTGTCCATCCGCTTCCCGTTCGACAACGAGTACCGCGCTTACAACTTGATGAGTTGCCGCAATGTACAACAGCATTGGTTCGCCGATGTTTGGCGCGGCCAGGATTGGGTTGGTTGCCAAAATGGCCTTTATTTCTTCCAATCTGGCTGTGGCCGCATCCGTCCACTCGAAGTGTTCCGTGCGCCGAAGGAGGCGATAAAGGGGTAAAGCCTTTTCTCCTAAGCGGGAGATAAAGCGGCTTAGAGCCGCCACGCATCCAGTTAACTTCTGGATTTGTTTGAGGTCTGTTGGGGTAGCCAACTGTGACAAAGCTCGGATTTTGGCTGGATTAGCTTCAATACCTCTACTGGAGAAAATGAATCCCAGGAGCTTTCCGGCTGTTACACCGAAAATGCATTTTTCTGGATTGAGCTTGATGTCATATGTTCGGAGGTTGTCGAACGTGAGCCTCAAGTCGTCTATCAAAGAGTCGATGTGTTTGGTTTTAACGACCACATCGTCTACGTATGCCTCTACTGTTTTGCCAATTTGTTTTTCCAGACATGTCTGAATCGCGCTGATATGTTGCGCCGGCGTTTTTGAGCCCAAAAGGCATTGTGTTGAAACAAAATGGACCGTATGGTGTGATGAATGCCGTTGCGGCTTGGTCGGACTCCGCCATCTTGATTTGGTGGTAACCGGAGTATGCTTCGAGGAAACACAATGACTCGTGTCCTGCGGAAGCATCAATGATTTGATCGATGTGTGGGAGGGGGAAGGGATCCTTTGGGCAAGCTTTATTGAGGTCTTTGAAATCGACACAAAGGCGCCAGGATTTGTCCTTCTTTAGTACCATCACCAGGTTTGCTAGCCAGTCCAGATGTTTTATTTCTCTGATGAATCCAGCCTCCAATAACTTGGCTAGTTCTTCTCCCATGGCCTGTCTCTTAGGTTCGGAGAAACGCCGAAGAGCTTGCTTGACCGGCTTGAATCCCTTTAGGATATTGAGGCTATGATCGGCTAGCCTGCGTGGGATTCCTGGCATGTCTGAGGGATGCCAGGCGAATATGTCCCGATTCTCGCGCAGGAACTCTCGTAGTGCGGCGTCCACAACGGAGTTTAACTGTGCCCCGATGGAGGCTGTTTTTGTAGGGTCCATTGGGTGGACTTGGAATTTGACTATTTCATCTGCTGGTTTAAAAGAGGTGGACTTGGATCTCTTTTCGAGTATCACGTCGTCCCTGTTCACTGTGGAGCGTAGCGTGGTTAATTCCTCGGCCGAGAGGGCTTCGAATAATTCCTCGAGGGCCAATGCAGCTGTTTTGTTTTCGGCGCGGAGTGCTGTGTCCGGATCACTGGCGAGAGTGATGATTCCGTTGGGCCCGGGCATTTAAGCTTCATGTACCCGTAATGGGGTACGGCTTGGAAGATTGTAAACGCCTCCCATCCTAAAAGAGCGTGGTAGCCACTGCTGAACGGGGCCACTTGGAATGTAATTTCTTCGGACCTGTAATTGTCCGGCGTGCCGAATACCACATCTAGTGTGATTTTCCCAGCATAGCGTGCTTCCCGACTGGGGATAATTCCTCTAAAGGTTGTGCTACTTTGCTCGATGCGGTTCCAGTCTATTTCCATATTTTGAAGAGTTTCCTCATAGATGAGGTTTAGTCCGCTGCCACCGTCCATGAGTACTTTCGTGAGTCGAAAGCCGTCCATGATTGGACTTAGGACTAGTGCGGCTGGTGCTCGGGCTGTTCGGAATTTAGGTTCATCACTCGCATTGAAGGTAATAGCCGTGTCACTCCATGGATTTGTTGCTGCTACGTGGCAGATTTCGGTCATGCTGCGGAGTGTTCGCTTGCGCCTATTATTTGACGCAAAGGTCTCGAACACTGTTAACACCGTATTGTTATCCACTGGATGGTGCACTGTGGTATTTGGGATAAGAATATCCTCACCACTTTTGGCCACCTGCCGGAGTATCCAACATGCTCTAAGGCCGTGCGTTGGTATTATATCTGCTGTGCTATGAATTTTGCAAGGTCCGCTGAGCCATCCCTCCAGTACGGTTCCATGCCCTGTAGAGGGTTTTTGCTTTTTGGTAGTTGACCCGGGTGTATTGTGATAATGCACCCTTTTATTTCAGACTGGGTTTGTATTCAGGGCCGGATT
This sequence comes from Triticum monococcum, assembly GCA_034509565.1. Lineage (NCBI taxonomy): Eukaryota > Viridiplantae > Streptophyta > Magnoliopsida > Poales > Poaceae > Triticum > Triticum monococcum. Next base: position 149,302,869 of record CM067843.1, on the reverse strand, counting down.
ATCCCAAAAGTTTGTCTCGGTTTTCCAGGCACTTTCCATCGCACAGTACTTTTGTACTATGGATGCCAAGTCAGCGAAGCGTGTTATCTCACGGTGATTTATGGCGTTAAGGATTCCCTTGTCCGTGCAATTATTGCAGAAAAATAAGATTGTGTCTTCCTCGCGACAGTCCTTAACCTTGTTCATCGCAAGGAGGAATCTGGCCCAATAGTGATGTACTGTTTCCTGGGGCTCTTGCCTGATATGGGAAAGATCGCTTATGTTTGGGTGGGTGGTGGAATTGAATCTGAACCCCTACCCGATCTGGGATCCAGGGGCCCAGGAGTTTCCAATTTTGGAAGTTCCGGTTCCGGGGTGTTACCCACTAATCCTGGTCCGCTACCTGACTCTAAGTTCAGGGATTGGATGTTGTCCTCCCACGAACGGGTGTCCGGCTCGGAGAGCTCGGGAATCCGGACATAGTTGGTCCTCAAGATAGAGGAAAGGTCGCCGCATTGTTCCTCCACCACTGCAATATGATGGGTGACCGGTGGAGAGTTAATCTCCCTTTGATCGGGTTTAAGCCCAATCCGATCATAGTCCGAAGTGACTCCCAAGGCGGAGATGCGATCCAAGAGCTCATTTAAGGAGGCGAGCTCCATTGGATCCATCTGTTCGGCGAGTGCCGATTTGATGTGGAGGTTTTTTTCGATGACCCGAGAAGTCATCTAGGTGCGGCGGCTGAACAGGCGGTCATGATGAACCCGCCTAGCCGGAGAGTTTGGCCGACAGCCAAAGCTCCCCCAATAGTAGTACCATCTTTAAAGACGAGACGAGACATCCTTCCTTCTGGCGACGGCACAGAGGAACTCTCAATGAAAGCACCAATGTCGGTGTCAAAACCAGCGGATCTCGGGTAGGGGGTCCCGAACTGTGCGTCAAAGGCGGATGGTAACAGGAGGCAGGGGACACAATGTTTTACCCAGGTTCGGGCCCTCTTGATGGAGGTAAAACCCTATGTCCTGCTTGATTAATATCGATGATATGGGTAGTACAAGAGTAGATCCACCACGAGATCAGAGAGGCTAAACCCTAGAAGCTAGCCTATGGTATGATTGTATGTTGTCCTACGGACTAAACCCTCCGGTTTATATAGACACCGGAGGGGCTAGGGTTACACAAGGTCGGTTACAAAGGAGGAGATATAGATATTCGTATTGCCTAGCTTGCCTTCCACGCCAAGTAGAGTCCCACCCGGACATGAGACGAAGTCTTCAATCTTGTATCTTCATAGTCCAACAGTTCGGCCAAAGGATATAGTCCATCTGTTCGGAGACCCCCTAATCCAGGACTCCCTCAGGTCTTGATAACCCACAAGTATAGGGGATCAATTGTAGCCTCTTTCGATAAGTAAGAGTGTCAAACCCAACGAGGAGCTAAAGGTAGAAAAAATATTCCCTCAAGTTCTATCGACCACCGATACAACTCTACGCACGCTTAATGTTTGCTTTACCTAGAACAAGTATGAAACTAGAAGTACTTTGTAGGTGTTGTTGGATAGGTTTGCAAGATAATAAAAAGCACGTAAATAAAAAGTAGGGGCTGTTTAGATGAAGACACAACTAAGTTAGTTTTAGTAGAGAGCTTGTTGTCACACAACAAATTTATTTGTCCCTAGGCAATCGATAACTAGACCAGTAATCATTATTGCAATTTTATTTGAGGGAGAGGCATAAGCTAACACACTTTCTCTTCTTGGATCATATGCACTTATGATTGGAACTCTAGCAAGCATCTGTAACTACTAAAGATCATTAAGGTAAAACACAACCATCGCATTAAACCATCAAGTCCCCTTTATCCCATATGCAACAATCCCCTTACTCGGGTTTATGCTTCTGTCACTCAAGCAACCCACTATAAGCGAATCATGAACGTATTGCAACACCCTATAGCGGGAATCCCTCACGCTTGCGCGACACGGAGAGTGAAGGAAATATGCCCTAGAGGCAATAATAAAGTTATTATTTATTTCCTTATATCATGATAAATGTTTATTATTCATGCTAGAATTGTATTAACCGGAAACATAATACATGTGTGAATACATAGACCAACAGAGTGTCACTAGTATGCCTCTACTAGACTAGCTCGTTAATCAAAGATGGTTATGTTTCCTAACCATGAACAAAGAGTTGTTATTTGATTAACGAGGTCACATCATTAGTTGAATGATCTGATTGACATGACCCATTCCATTAGCTTAGCACCCGATCGTTTAGTATGTTGCTATTGCTTTCTTCATGACTTATACATGTTCCTATAACTATGAGATTATGCAACTCCCGTTTACCGGAGGAACACTTTGGGTACTACCAAACGTCACAACGTAACTGGGTGATTATAAAGGAGTACTACAGGTGTCTCCAATGGTAGATGTTGGGTTGGCGTATTTCAAGATTAGGGTTTGTCACTCCGATTGTCGGAGAGGTATCTCTGGGCCCTCTCGGTAATACACATCACATAAGCCTTGCAAGCATAATAACTAAGATGTTAGTTATGAGATGATGTATTACGGAACGAGTAAAGAGACTTGCCAGTAACGAGATTGAACTAGGTATTGGATACCGACGATCGAATCTCGGGCAAGTAACATACCGATGACAAAGGGAACAGCGTATGTTGTTATGCGGTCTGACCGATAAAGATCTTCGTAGAATATGTAGGAGCCAATATGGGCATCCAGGTCCCGCTATTGGTTATTGACCGGAGACGTGTCTCGGTCATGTCTACATTGTTCTCGAACCGTAGGGTCCGCACGCTTAACGTTACGATGACAGTTATTATGAGTTTATGCATTTTGATGTACCGAAGGATGTTCGGAGTCCCGGATGAGATCACGGACATGACGAGGAGTCTCGAAATGGTAGAGACGTAAAGATTGATATATTGGAAGCCTATGTTTGGACATCGGAAGTGTTCCGGGTGAAATCGGGATTTTACCGGATTATCGGGAGGGTTACCGGAACCCCCCGGGAGCCAAATGGGCCTACATGGGCCATTGTGGAAAGGTGAAAGGGGCTGCCAAGGAGGGCTGCGCACCTCCCCCCCTCCCCTAGTCCTATTAGGACTAGGAGAGGTGGCCGGCCACCTCTCTCTCTTTCCCTCTCCCTTTTTCCCAAGGAGTCCTAGTTGGAATAGGATTGGAGGGGGGAGTCCTACTCCCGGTAGGAGTAGGACTCCTCCTGCGCCTCCCCTCTTTGGCTGGCCAGCCCCCCTCCCTCCAACCTTTATATACGGGGGCAGGGGGCACCCCAAGACACACAAGTTGATCCTTGAGATCGTTCCTTAGCCGTGTGCGGTGCCCCCTGCCACCAAATTCCACCTCGATCATACCGTTACAGTGCTTAGGCGAAGCCCTGCGTCGGTAGTACATCAAGATCGTCACCACGCCATCGTGCTGACGGAACTCTTCCTCGACGCTTTGCTGGATCGGAGCCCGAGGAACGTCATCGAGCTGAACGTGTGCTAAGAACTCGGAGGTGCCGGAGTAACGGTGCTTGGATCGGTCGGATCGGGAAGAAGACGTACGACTACTTCCTCTACGTTGTGTGATCGCTTCCGCAGTCGGTCTGCGTTGGTACGTAGACAACACTCTCCCCTCTCGTTGCTGTGCATCACCATGATCTTGCGTGTGCGTAGGAAATTTTTTGAAATTACTGCGTTCCCCAACAGTGGCATCCGAGCCTAGGTTTTTATGGTTTGATGTTATTTGCACGAGTAGAACACAAGTGAGTTGTGGGCGATACAAGTCATACTGCCTACCAGCATGTCATACTTTGGTTCGGTGGTATTGTTAGACGAGACGATCCGGACCAACCTTACACGTACTCTTACGCGAGACCGGTTCCCTCGACGTGCTATGCACACAGATGGCTTGCGGAAGACTGTCTCTCCAACTTTAGTTGAACCAAGTGTGACTACGCCCGGTCCTTGAGAAGGTTAAAACGGAGTCTATTTGACGAACTATCGTTGTGGTTTTGATGCGTAGGTGAGATGAGTTCTTACTTAAGCCCGTAGTAGCCACGTAAAACTTGCAACAACAAAGTAGAGGACGTCTAACTTGTTTTTGCAGGGCATGTTGTGATGTGATATGGTCAAGGCATGATGCTGATTTTATTGTATGAGATGATCATGTTTTGTAACCGAGTTATCGGCAACTGGCAGGAGCCATATGGTTGTCGCTTTATTGTATGCAATGCAATCGCGATGTAATGCTTTACTTTATTACTAAGCGGTAGTGATAGTCGTGGAAGCATAAGATTGGCGAGACGACAACGATGCTACGATGGAGATCAAGGTGTCGCGCCGGTGACGATGGTGATCATGACGATGCTTCGGAGATGGAGATCACAAAGCACAAGATGATGATGGCCATATCATATCACTTATATTGATTGCATGTGATGTTTATCCTTTTATGCATCTTATCTTGCTTTGATTGACGGTAGCATTATAAGATGATCTCTCACTAAATTATCAAGAAGTGTTCTCCCTGAGTATGCACCGTTGCAAAAGTTCTTCGTGCTGAGACACCACGTGATGATCGGGTGTCATAGGCTCTACGTTCAAATACAACGGGTGCAAAACAGTTGCACACGCGGAATACTCAGGTTATACTTGACGAGCCAAGCATATACAGATATGGCCTCGGAACACGGAGACCGAAAGGTCGAGCGTGAATCATATAGTAGATATGATCAACATATTGATGTTCACCATTGAAAACTACTCCATCTCACGTGATGATCGGTTATGGTTTAGTTGATTTGGATCACGTGATCACTTAGAGGATTAGAGGGATGTCTATCTAAGTGGGAGTTCTTAAGTAAATTAACTAAACTTAAAAATTATCATGAACTTAGTACCTGATAGTATCTTGCTTGTTTATGTTGATTGTAGATAGATGGCTCGTGCTGTTGTTCCGTTGAATTTTAATGCGTTCCTTGAGAAAGCAAAGTTGAAAGATGATGGTAGCAATTACATGGACTGGGTCCGTAACCTGAGGATTATCCTCATTGCTGCACAGAAGAATTACGTCCTGGAAGCACCGCTGAGTGCCAGGCCTGCTGCAAGAGCAACACCAGAAGTTATGAACGTCTGGCAGAGCAAAGCTGATGACTACTCAATAGTTCAGTGTGCCATGCTTTACGGCTTAGAACCGGGACTTCAACGACGTTTTGAACGTCATGGAGCATATGAGATGTTCCAGGAGTTGAAGTTAATATTTCAAGCAAATGCCCGGATTGAGAGATATGAAGTCTCCAATAAGTTCTATAGCTGCAAGATGGGGGAGAACAGTTCTGTCAGTGAGCATATACTCAAAATGTCTGGGTATAATAATCACTTGATTCAATTGGGAGTTACACTTCCGGATGATTGCGTCATTGACAGAATTCTCCAATCACTGCCACCAAGCTACAAGAGCTTTGTGATGAACTATAATATGCAAGGGATGAACAAGACTATTCCCGAGCTCTTCGCTATGCTGAAAGCTGCGGAGGTAGAAATCAAGAAGGAGCATCAAGTGTTGATGGTTAACAAAACCACTAGTTTCAAGAAAAAGGGCAAAGGGAAGAAGAAAGGGAACTTCAAGAAGAACGGCAAGCAAGTTGCTGCTCAAGAGAAGAAACCCAAGTCTGGACCTAAGCCTGAAACTGAGTGCTTCTACTGCAAGCAGACTGGTCACTGGAAGCGGAACTGCCCCAAGTATTTGGCGGATAAGAAGGATGGCAAGGTGAACAAAGGTATATGTGATATACATGTTATTGATGTGTACCTTACTAATGCTCGCAGTAGCACCTGGGTATTTGATACTGGTTCTGTTGCTAATATTTGCAACTCGAAACAGGGACTACAGAATAAGCGGACACTAGCAAAGGACGAGGTGACGATGCGCGTGGGAAACGGTTCCAAAGTCGATGTGATCGCGGTCGGCACGCTACCTCTACATCTACCTTCGGGATTAATATTAGACCTAAATAATTGTTATTTGGTGCCAGCATTGAGCATGAACATTATATCTGGATCTTGTTTGATGCGAGACGGTTATTCATTTAAATCAGAGAATAATGGTTGTTCTATTTATATGAGTAATATCTTTTATGGTCATGCACCCTTGAAAAGTGGTCTATTCTTATTGAATCTCGATAGTAGTAATACACATATTCATAATGTTGAAGCCAAAAGATGCAGAGTTGATAATGATAGTGCAACTTATTTGTGGCACTGCCGTTTAGGTCATATCGGTGTAAAGCGCATGAAGAAACTCCATGTTGATGGGCTTTTGGAACCACTTGATTATGAATCACTTGGTACTTGCGAACCGTGCCTCATGGGCAAGATGACTAAAACACCGTTCTCCGGTACTATGGAGAGAGCAACAGATTTATTGGAAATAATACATACCGATGTATGTGGTCCGATGAATATTGAGGCTCGTGGCGGATATCGTTATTTTCTCACCTTCACAGATGATTTAAGCAGATATGGGTATATCTACTTAATGAAACATAAGTCTGAAACATTTGAAAAGTTCAAGGAATTTCAGAGTGAAGTTGAAAATCATCGTAACAAGAAAATAAAGTTTCTACGATCTGATCGTGGAGGAGAATATTTGAGTTACGAGTTTGGTGTACATTTGAAAAATTGTGGAATAGTTTCACAACTCACGCCACCCGGAACACCACAGCGTAATGGTGTGTCCGAACGTCGTAATCGTACTTTACTAGATATGGTGCGATCTATGATGTCTCTTACTGATTTACCGCTATCATTTTGGGGTTATGCTTTAGAGACGGCCGCATTCACGTTAAATAGGGCACCGTCTAAATCCGTTGAGACGACGCCTTATGAACTATGGTTTGGCAAGAAACCAAAGTTGTCGTTTCTTAAAGTTTGGGGCTGCGATGCTTATGTGAAAAAGCTTCAACCTGATAAGCTCGAACCCAAATCGGAGAAGTGTGTCTTCATAGGATATCCAAAGGAAACTATTGGATACACCTTCTATCACAGATCCGAAGGCAAGACTTTTGTTGCTAAAATCGGAAACTTTCTTGAGAAGGAGTTTCTCTCGAAAGAAGTGAGTGGGAGGAAAGTAGAACTTGATGAGGTAACTATACCTACTCCATTATTGGGAAATAGTACATCACAGAAAACTGTTTCTGTGAGACCTACACCAATAAGAGAGGAAGTTAATGATGATGATCATGAAACTTTAGATCAAGATACTACTGTACCTCGTAGATCAACCAGAGTAAGATCCGCACCAGAGTGGTACGGTAATCCTGTTCTGGAAATCATGCTACTAGATCATGATGAACCTACGAACTATGAAGAAGCGATGGTGAGCCCAGATTCCGCTAAGTGGCTTGAAGCCATGAAATCTGAGATGGGATCCATGTATGAGAACAAAGTATGGACTTTGGTTGACTTGCCCGATGATCGGCAAGCAATTGAGAATAAATGGATCTTTAAGAAAAAGACTGACGCTGATGGTAATGTTACTATCTACAAAGCTCGACTTGTCGCAAAAGGTTTTCGACAAGTTCAAGGAGTTGACTACGATGAGACTTTCTCACCCATAGCGATGCTTAAGTCTGTCAGAATCATGTTAGCAATTGCCGCATTTTATGATTATGAAATTTGGCAAATGGATGTAAAAACCGCATTCCTGAATGGATTTCTAGAAGAAGAGTTGTATATGATGCAACCCGAAGGTTTTGTCGATCCGAAAGGAGCTAACAAAGTGTGCAAACTCCAGCGATCCATTTATGGACTGGTGCAAGCATCTCGGAGTTGGAATAAACGCTTTGATAGTGTGATCAAAGCATTTGGGTTTATACAGACTTTTGGAGAAGCCTGTATTTACAAGAAAGTGAGTGGGAGCTCTGTAGCATTTCTGATATTATATGTGGATGACATATTACTCATTGGAAATGATATAGAATTTCTGGATAGCATAAAGGGATACTTGAATAAAAGTTTTTCGATGAAAGACCTCGGGGAAGCTGCTTACATATTAGGCATAAAGATCTATAGAGATAGATCAAAACGCTTAATTGGACTTTCACAAAGCACATACCTTGACAAGATTTTGAAGAAGTTCAAAATGGATCAAGCAAAGAAAGGGTTCTTGCCTGTATTGCAAGGTGTGAAGTTGAGTCAGACTCAATGCCCGACCACTGCAGAAGATAGAGAGAAAATGAAAGATGTTCCCTATGCTTCAGCCATAGGCTCTATCATGTATGCAATGCTGTGTACCAGACCTGATGTATGCCTTGCTATAAGTTTAGCAGGGAGGTACCAAAGTAATCCAGGAGTGGATCACTGGACAGCGGTCAAGAACATCCTAAAATACCTGAAAAGGACTAAGGATATGTTTATCGTATATGGAGGTGACAAAGAGCTCACCGTAAGAGGTTACGTTGATGCAAGCTTTGACACTGATTCGGACGATTCTAAATCGCAAACCGGATACATGTTTACTTTAAACGGTGGAGCTGTCAGTTGGTGCAGTTCTAAACAAAGCGTCGTAGCGGGATCTACATGTGAAGCGGAGTACATAGCTGCTTCGGAAGCAGCAAACGAAGGAGTCTGGATGAAGGAGTTCATATCCGATCTAGGTGTCATACCTAGTGCATCGGGTTCAATGAAAATCTTCTGTGACAATACTGGTGCAATTGCCTTGGCAAAGGAATCCAGATTTCACAAAAGAACCAAACACATCAAGAGACGCCTCAACTCCATCCGGGATTTAGTCCAGGTGGGAGACATAGAGATTTGCAAGATACATACGGATCTGAATGTTGCAGACCCGTTGACTAAGCCTCTTCCACGAGCAAAACATGATCAGCACCAAGGCTCCATGGGTGTTAGAATCATTACTGTGTAATCTAGATTATTGACTCTAGTGCAAGTGGGAGACTGAAGGAAATATGCCCTAGAGGCAATAATAAAGTTATTATTTATTTCCTTATATCATGATAAATGTTTATTATTCATGCTAGAATTGTATTAACCGGAAACATAATACATGTGTGAATACATAGACCAACAGAGTGTCACTAGTATGCCTCTACTAGACTAGCTCGTTAATCAAAGATGGTTATGTTTCCTAACCATGAACAAAGAGTTGTTATTTGATTAACGAGGTCACATCATTAGTTGAATGATCTGATTGACATGACCCATTCCATTAGCTTAGCACCCGATCGTTTAGTATGTTGCTATTGCTTTCTTCATGACTTATACATGTTCCTATAACTATGAGATTATGCAACTCCCGTTTACCGGAGGAACACTTTGGGTACTACCAAACGTCACAACGTAACTGGGTGATTATAAAGGAGTACTACAGGTGTCTCCAATGGTAGATGTTGGGTTGGCGTATTTCAAGATTAGGGTTTGTCACTCCGATTGTCGGAGAGGTATCTCTAGGCCCTCTCGGTAATACACATCACATAAGCCTTGCAAGCATAATAACTAAGATGTTAGTTATGAGATGATGTATTACGGAATGAGTAAAGAGACTTGCCAGTAACGAGATTGAACTAGGTATTGGATACCGACGATCGAATCTCGGGCAAGTAACATACCGATGACAAAGGGAACAACGTATGTTGTTATGCGGTCTGACCGATAAAGATCTTCGTAGAATATGTAGGAGCCAATATGGGCATCCAGGTCCCGCTATTGGTTATTGACCGGAGACGTGTCTCGGTCATGTCTACATTGTTCTCGAACCGTAGGGTCCGCACGCTTAACGTTACGATGACAGTTATTATGAGTTTATGCATTTTGATGTACCGAAGGATGTTCGGAGTCCCGGATGAGATCACGGACATGACGAGGAGTCTTGAAATGGTCGAGACGTAAAGATTGATATATTGGAAGCCTATGTTTGGACATCGGAAGTGTTCCGGGTGAAATCGGGATTTTACCGGATTACCGGGAGGGTTACCGGAACCCCCCGGGAGCCAAATGGGCCTACATGGGCCATTGTGGAAAGGTGAAAGGGGCTGCCAAGGAGGGCTGCGCACCTCCCCCCCCTCCCCTAGTCCTATTAGGACTAGGAGAGGTGGCCGGCCACCTCTCTCTCTTTCCCTCTCCCTTTTTCCCAAGGAGTCCTAGTTGGAATAGGATTGGAGGGGGGAGTCCTACTCCCGGTAGGAGTAGGACTCCTCCTGCGCCTCCCCTCTTTGGCTGGCCAGCCCCCCTCCCTCCAACCTTTATATACGGGGGCAGGGGGCACCCCAAGACACACAAGTTGATCCTTGAGATCGTTCCTTAGCCGTGTGCGGTGCCCCCTGCCACCAAATTCCACCTCGATCATACCGTTACAATGCTTAGGCGAAGCCCTGCGTCGGTAGTACATCAAGATCGTCACCACGCTGTCGTGCTGACGGAACTCTTCCTCGATGCTTTGCTGGATCGGAGCCCGAGGAACGTCATCGAGCTGAACGTGTGCTAAGAACTCGGAGGTGCCGGAGTAACGGTGCTTGGATCGGTCGGATCGGGAAGAAGACGTACGACTACTTCCTCTACGTTGTGTGATCGCTTCCGCAGTCGGTCTGCGTTGGTACGTAGACAACACTCTCCCCTCTCGTTGCTGTGCATCACCATGATCTTGCGTGTGCGTAGGAAAATTTTTGAAATTACTGCGTTCCCCAACAGAGAGCACCATAGGACAACACCAATAATAAACATGCAACTCAAACCAATCACGATCATCAATTAACCCATAGGACAAAACGGATCTACTCAAACATCATAGGATAGCCATACAACATTGGGAAATATATATATATATAGCGTTAAGTGATACGTCTCCAACGGATCTATAATTTTTGATTGCCCCATGCTATATTATCTACTGTTTTGGGCAATATTGGGCTTTATTATCCACTTTTATATTATTTTTGGGACTAACCTATTAACCGGAGGCCCAGCCCAGATTTGTTGTTTTATGCCTATTTCAGTGTTTCGAAGAAAAGGAATATCAGACGGAGTCGAAACAGAACGAAATCAACTGGAGAAGTTATTTTTGGAACAAAAGCCACCAGATAGACTTGGACTCCATGTCAAGAGATACGGGAGGTGCTCATGAGGGTGGGCCCCCCCCAGGGCGCGCCCCTGTCTCGTGGGGGGGCGTGGCTCCTCCGCCGTCCTCCCTGTACCCATATATATCCACGTACCCTAAAACTTCCAGAACGCAACATAGATCGGGAGTTCTGCCGCCAAAAGCCTCTGTAGCCACCAAAAGTCAATCGGGACCCTGTTCCGGCACCTGCCGGGGGGAATCCCTCACCGGTGGCCATCTTCATCATCTCGGCGCTCTCCATGACGAGGAGGGAGTAGTTCTCCCTCGGGGCTGAGGGTATGTACTAGTAGCTATGTGGTTGATCTCTCTCTCTCTCGTGTTCTTGATTTGGAACGATCTGGATGTATCGCAAGCTTTGCTATTATAGTTGGATCCTATGTTTCTCATCCCCCTCTTCTCTCGTGTAATGAATTGAGTTTCCCCTTTGTAGTTATCTTATCGGATTGAGTCTTTAAAGATTTGAGAACACTTGATGTATGTCTTGCCGTGGATATCTGTGGTGACAATGGGATACCACGTGCCACTTGATGTATGTTTTGGTGACCAACTTGCGGGTTCATGAACCTATGCATAGGGGTTGGCACACGTTTTCGTCGTGATTCTCCGGTAGAAACTTTGGGGCACTCTTTGAGGTTCTATGTGTTGGTTGAATAGATGAATCTGAGATTGTGTGACGCATATCGTATAATCATACCCACGGATACTTGAGGTGACAATGGAGTACCTAGGTGACATTAGGTTTTTGGTTGATTTGTGTCTTAAGGTGTTATTCTAGTGCGAACTCTAGGGCTGTTTGTGACACTTATAGGAATAGCCCACCAGATTGATTGGAAAGAATAACTTTAAGGTGGTTTCGTACCCTACCATAATCTCTTTGTTCATTCTCTGATATTAGTGACTTTGGAGTGACTGTTTGTTGCATGTTGAGCGATAGTTATGTGATCCAATTATGTTAGTATTGTTGAGGGAACTTACACTAGTGAAAGTATGAACCCTAGGCCCTATTTCCTATCATTGCAATACTGTTTACGCTCACTTTTATCACTTGCTACCTTGCTGTTTTTATTATTTCAGATTACAAATACTATTATCTACTATCCATATACCACTTGTATCACCATCTCTTCGCCGAACTAGTGCACCTATACAATTTACCATTGTATTAGGTGTGTTGGGGACACAAGAGACTCTTTGTTATTTGGTTGCAGGGTTGCTTGAGAGAGACCATCTTCATCCTACGCCTCCTACGGATTGATAAACCTTAGGTCATCCACTTGAGGGAAATTTTCTACTGTCCTATAAACCTCTGCACTTGGAGGCCCAACAACGTCTACAAGAAGAAGGTTTTGTAGTAGACATCAAGATCTTTTCTGGCGCCGTTGTCGGGGAGGCAAGGAAAGCGGCACTAACACACCCCGTCAACTAAGCTCTTTTCTGGCACCATTGCCGGGGAGGTTAGCGCTTGAAGGTATATCTTTAGATCTTGCAATCGAGTCTTTTAGTTTCTTGTTTTATCACTAGTTTAGTTTATAAAAGAAAACTATAAAAAATGGAATTGAGCTTGTCTCATACGCTTCACCTTTTTAATATCTTTCGTGAGTATGATGGAAAGGATAATTGTGCTCAAGTGCTAGAAGAAGAAATCTATAAAATGTTTGGCACTAAATATTTGAATGATGAGAATGATTGCAATTTTTTTAGTATGAATTCCTTGAATATCCATGATGCTAATGATATGCAAAGCCACAAGCTTGGGGAAGCTATGTTTGATGAAGATGATATTTTTTGTCCCCCATGTTTTGATGAGCAAATTTATTATGATGAAAGCATGCCTCGTATCTATGATGATTATTGTGAGGACACGTATGCTTTAAAGAGCAATAATAACAATGAATCTTGTCATCCTGATGTTAATTTTCAATCTCATGATAGTTATTTTGTTGAGTTTGCTCCCACTATTATTCATGAGAAGAATTTTGCTTGTGTGGAGAGTAGTAAATTTTCTATGCTTGTAGATCATGAAAATAATGCTTTAGGGGCTGGTTATATTGTTGAATTAATTCATGATGCTACTGAAAATTATTATGAGGGAGGAACATATGCTTGTAGGAATTGCAATAATATCAAGTTTCCTCTCTATGTGCTTAAAGTTTTGAAGTTATGCTTGCTTTACCTTCCTATGCAAGTTGATTCTTGTTCCCACAAGTTGTTTGCTCAAAAAATCCCTATGCATAGGAAGTGGGTTAGACTTAAATGTGCTAGTCATATTCTTCATGATGCTCTCTTTATGTTTCAATTCTTATCCTTTATGCGAGCATCATTGAAATCATCATGCCTAGCTAGAGGCATTAAACGATAGCGCTTGTTGGGAGGCAACCCAACTTTATTTTTATTCCTTGCTTTTTGATCCTGTTTAGTAATAAATAATTCATCTAGCCTCTGTTTATATGTGGTTTGATGCTTTTAATTAGTGTTTGTGCCAAGTAGAACCTTTGGGAAGACTTGGGGAAAGTCTTGTTGATCATGCTGTCAAAAACAGAAACTTTAGCGCTCACGAGAATTGCTGCCATTTTTATTTGGAGAGTTCTATTTAGTTAATTCTTTTTGAATATGATTAATAGATAAATTCCTCAGGTCCACCAATTTATTTGAGAATTTTGTGAGTTCCAGAAGTATACGTTTGATCCACATTACTACAGACTGTTCTGTTTTTGACAGATTCTGTTTTTCATGTGTTGTTTACTTATTTTGATAAATCTATGGCTAGTAAAATAGTTTATAAACCATAGAGAAGTTGGAATACAGTAGGTTTAACACCAATATAAATAAAGAATGTGTTCATTACAGTACCTTGAAGTGTTGATTTATTTTCTTATACTAATGGAGCTTATGAGTTTTCTGTTAAGTTTTGTGTTGTGAAGTTTTCAAGTTTTGGGTAAAGATTCGATGGACTATGGAATAAGGAGTGGAAAGAGCCTAAGCTTGGGGATGCACAAGGAACCCCAAGGTAATATTCAAGGATAAACAAGCATCTAAGCTTGGGGATGCCCCGGAAGGCATCCCCTCTTTCGTCTTCGTTCATCGGTAACTTTACTTGGAGCTATATTTTTATTTGCCACATGATATGTGTTTTGCTTGGAGTGTCATTTTATTTTATTTAGTTTTGCTTGCTGTTTGAATAAAATACCAAGATATGAAATTATTAAATGTTAGAGAGTCTTCACATAGTTGCATAATTATTCAACTACTCATTGATCTTCACTTATATCTTTCGGAGTAGTTTGTCGTTTGCTCTAGTGTTTCACTTATACCCTTTAGAGCATGGTGGTAGTTTTATTTTGAAGAAATAGATGAACTCTCATGCTTCACTTATATTATTTTGAGAGTCTTGATAGCATGGTAATTTTCTTAAAATCCTAATATGCTAGGTATTCAAGAATAATAAAATTCTCTTATGAGTGTGTTGAATACTAAGAGAAGTTTGATACTTGATGATTGTTTTGAGATATAGAGATGGTTATATTAGAGTCATGCTAGTTGAGCGGTTATGAATTTGAGAAATACTTGTGTTGAAGTTTGTGATTCTCGTAGCATGCACGTATGGTGAACTGTTTTGTGATGAAGTCGGGGCATGATTTATTTATTGATTGTCTTCCTTATGAGTGGCGGTCGGGACGAGCAATGGTCTTTTCCTACCAATCTATCCCCCTAGGAGCATGTGCGTAGTGCTGAGGTTTTTGATGACTTGTAGATTTTTGCAATAAGTATGTGAGTTCTTTATGACTAATGTTGAGTCCATGGATTATACGCACTCTCACCCTTCCATCCTTGCTAGCGTCTTCGGTACCGTGCATTGCCCTTTCTCACATCGAGAGTTGGTGCAAACTTCGCCGGTACATCCAAACCCCGTGATATGATACGCTCTGTCACACATAAACCTCCTTATATCTACCTCAAAACAGCCACCATACCTACCTATTATGGCATTTCCATAGCCATTCCGAGATATATTGCCATGCAACTTTCCATCATTCCGTTCATCATGACACGCATCATCATTGTCATATTGCTTTGCATGATCATGTAGTTGACATAGTATTTGTGGCAAGGCCACCGTTCATAATTCTTTCATACCTGTCACTCTTGATTCATTGCATATCCCGGTACACCGCCGGAGGCATTCATATAGAGTCATACTTTGTTCTAGTATCGAGTTGTAATCATTGAGTTGTAAATAAATAGAAGTGTGATGATCATCATTCAATAGAGCATTGTCCCAAAAAAATATAAAGGCCAAATAAAAAAGGAAGAAAGGCCAAATAAATAAAAAAAGGGACAATGCTACTATCCTTTTTCCACATTTGTGCTTCAAAGTAGCACCATGTTCTTCATATAGAGAGTCTCTTGAGTTATCACTTTCATATACTAGTGGCAATTTTCATTATAGAACTTGGCTTGTATATTCCAACAATGGGCCTCCTCAAGTGCCCTAGGTCTTCGTGAGCAAGCAAGTTGGATGCACGCCCACTAGTTTCTTTTGTTGAGCTTTCATACATTTATAGCTCTAGTGCATTCGTTGCATGGCAATCCCTACTCCTTGCATTAACATCAATCGATGGACATCTCCATAGCCCATTGATTATCCTCATTGATGTGAGACTTTCTCCTTTTTTGTCTTCTCCACATAACCCCCTCATTATTCTATTCCACCCATAGTGCTATATCCATGGCTCACGCTCATGTATTGCGTGAAGGTTTATAAGTTTGAGATTACTAAAGTATGAAACAATTGCTTGGCTTGTCATCGGGGTTGTGCATGATTTAAATATTTTGTGTGGTGAAGATGGAGCATAGCCAGACTATATGATTTTGTAGGGATAGCTTTCTTTGGCCATGTTATTTTGAGAAGACATAATTGCTTAGTTAGTATGCTTGAAGTATTATTATTTCTATGTCAATATGAACTTTTGTCTTGAATCTTATGGATCTGAATATTCTAGCCACAATTAAGAAGAATTACATTGAAATTATGCCAACTAGTATTCCACATCAAAAATTATCTTTTTTATCATTTACCTACTCGAGGACGAGCAGGAATTAAGCTTGGGGATGCTTGATACGTCTCCAACCTATCTATAATTTTTGATTGCTCCATGCTATATTATCTACTGTTTTGGGCAATATTGGGCTTTATTATCCATTTTTATATTATTTTTGGGACTAACCTATTAACCGGAGGCCCAGCCCAGATTTGCTGTTTTATGCCTATTTCAGTGTTTCGAAGAAAAGGAATATCAGACGGAGTCGAAACGGAACGAAATCAACTGGAGAAGTTATTTTTGGAACAAAAGCCACCAGATAGACTTGGACTCCACATCAGGAGATACGAGAGGTGCTCACGAGGGTGGGGGCGCCCCCCCCTAGGGCGCGCCCCCTGTCTCGTGGGGCCCCCGTGGCTCCTTCGACGTCCTCCATGCACCCATATATATCCACGTACCCTAAAACTTCTAGAACGCAACAAAGATCGGGAGTTCCGCCGCCAGAAGCCTCCGTAGCCACCAAAAGTCAATCAGGACCCTGTTCCGGCACCCTGCCGGGGGGGATCCCTCACCGGTGGCCATCTTCATCATCCCGGCGCTCTCCATGACAAGGAGGGAGTAGTTCTCCCTCGGGGCTAAGGGTATGTAACAGTAGCTATGTGTTTGATCTCTCTCTCTTGTGTTCTTGATTTCGAACGATCTTGATGTATCGCGAGCTTTGCTATTATAGTTGGATCCTATGTTTCTCCTCCCCCTCTTCTCTCTTGTAATGAATTAGGTTTCCCCTTTGGAGTTATCTTATTGGATTGAGTCTTTAAAGATTTGAGAACACTTGATGTATGTCTTGCCATGGATATCTGTGGTGGCAATGGGATACCACGTGCCACTTGATGTATGTTTTGGTGACCAACTTGCCGTGGATATCTGTGGTTGGCACACATTTTCGTCATGATTCTCCGGTAGAAACTTTGGGGCACTCTTTGAGGTTCTATGTGTTGGTTGAATAGATGAATCTGAGATTGTGTGACGCATATCGTATAATCATACCCACGGATACTTGAGGTGACAATGGAGTATCTAGGTGACATTAGGGTTTTGGTTGATTTGTGTCTTAAGGTGCTATTCTAGTACGAACTCTAGGGCTGTTTGTGACACTTATAGGAATAGCCCACCGGATTGATTGGAAAGAATAACTTTGAGGTGGTTTCGTACCCTACCATAATCTCTTCGTTCGTTCTCCGCTATTAGTGACTTTGGAGTGACTGTTTGTTGCATGTTGAGGGATAGTTATGTGATCCAATTATGTTAGTATTGTTGAGGGAACTTACACTAGTGAAAGTATGAACCCTAGGCCCTATTTCCTATCATTGCAATACCGTTTACGCTCACTTTTATCACTTGCTACCTTGCTGTTTTTATTATTTCAGATTACAAATACTATTATCTACTATCCATATACCACTTGTATCACCATCTCTTCGCCAAACTAGTGCACCTATACAATTTACCATTGTATTGAGTGTGTTGGGGACACAAGAGACTCTTTGTTATTTGGTTGCAGGGTTGCCTGAGAGAGACCATCTTCATCCTACGCCTCCTACGGATTGATAAATCTTAGGTCATCCACTTGAGGGAAATTTGCTACTGTCCTACAAACCTCTGCACTTGGAGGCCCAACAACGTATACAAGAAGAAGGTTGTGTAGTAGACATTATTAAGCACCATGTTTAAGTAGAGATTGCAGCGGGTAAAAGAGGGGTTACACCGCTGCATAGAGGGGGAAGAGTTGGTGATGATGGCGGTGAAGTTGTTGGTGTAGATTGCAGTGATGATGATGGCCCCGGTGGCGTTCCGGTGCCATCGGAAGAGAGGGGAGAGAGCCCCCCCCCCCCTTCTTCTTCTTCTTCTTCTTCTTCTTATTCTTCTTCTTCCTTGACCTTCTCCCTAGATGGGAGAAGGGTTTCCCCTCTGGTCCTTGGTCTCCATGGCATGTGAGGGGCGAGAGCCCCTCCGAGATTGGATCTATCTCTCTGTTTCTACTCTCCCAGATCTGGCCTTTCACCATTTCTTATATTCCCGGATATCCATAACTCCGATTGGATTGAAATTTGAACATGTTTTTTATCTGGATATTAGATTTCTTGCCACGAAAGAAGGGCAACAACTGCCTTACGGTGTGTCCACGAGGGTCAGGGGCTCGCCTGCCCCCCTGGGGTGCGCCCCCTGCCTCGTGGACCCCTCGGGCATCGTCTCGCGTTGATTCCACTTCCCAAAATTCACACATATTCCAAAAAATCTCCATCAGTTTTTATCCCGTTTGGACTCCGTTTGATATGGATTTTCTGCGAAACAAAAAACATGCAGCAAACAGGAACTGACACTGGGCACTGGATCAATATGTTAGTCCCAAAAATAGTATAAAAAGTTGCCAAAAGTATGTAAAACTTGTAGAATATTGGCATGGAACAATCAAAAATTATAGATACGACGGAGACGTATCACTCCACCTATTGGCCCCTCTAGTGAACCTCTTCTCCAAAACGTTGCCCTAGGAGGGAGATTGGCACCAAAGTCTCCGTCATCATCAGATCTGGGAGACTCTGATCTAGGGTTTCCCCCAGAACAACTGCCACTTGGAGGAAGAGGGGCACGCCATCTACAACTGCATGTGCAACCAAGCGGTGCCCACCGCCACATAACTCTCACGATGATGCCATAGCGCCGTCGCCGCCCTAGGGTTTTCACCCTAGAGACCATGAGGTGAGAAAGGGTAGAGCTGACCCGAACGACGTCTATAGGAAGAAAAACAGCACCCTCGGGTGCCGTCATCATCGCGGCCTTCAGGACCCGACCAAGGAACTATCCTCCGTCCAACCTAGTGACCAGCTAGCAGTGCGACATTGCCGGTAAGATGGAGTGCATGCAACATGGGTTGGAGGAAGAAGCAGCTCGACATCATCGGCAGTTGCCCCGGCACCACCCCGCCTGTGAATCACCGGCCACCCGATCCAATCCCTAGCAGCCCACCCACCCCGCCGCTCCACCGGACAGGGAGGCCATCCTAGGGCCTGCCGCCCCTGACCCAGGGCCCTCCACCCTAGATCGGGAAGGGCATTGCTAGGCTGCCAACCCTGCTGCCATGTCTACCCCTTGGACACCGGCCGACCGTTGCACCGCCATTGTCCGGATCAGAGCACCTTGGTCCAGATCTGCGCCGCCGCGATCTAGATCAGGACCAAACCCTCGAGCCAAGGCGGCCAACGCCACGCTATGGCCCTTGAGAGGGAGCAATACCTCCTTCGCCAACGAAGGGCGAAGGGGAAGGAGGGGGTACCGATGATTGGGGTTGGGGCCCCTCAGTTGCCCATGTGGGAGTGGGCGACGAAGGGGAGGGGAGGTGAGTTGAGCCAACCAAGAATGCACTTGTTTTAAGGTGGTTTTCACTATGTTCTCTATTAAGTACGACGCTCCCGATTCTGTCAAATTTGAATTCAAATATGATGAAAAATAGACCGGTTTATATTCAGATAGGAAACTTGTGAGAAGAGATGTGCACTCGGAACTCAACATGGCAAGTGTTAATTTGTTTGGCCTACATAAGAAAGGGCTTTCAATAACCTCCTCAAGTCACCCCTACATGCGACTGGGGCGCAGGGGTGGGAGTCCTGCAAAGCCTCATGTTCCTAGTGAACGGGAGGCAGGGCTCCTTGCGATGGAGTGATGGTGGTCGGCAGCACCTACTATGCGAGACTTTGGGCAACGGGTAGAGGATATGAACAATGGTGGTGTGTCCTAGCACATGAAGTGTGTGGCGATAGTTCGATGACCAGCGAAGTGGCTGCCTGCATTATCGATTTTTATTCCCTGTCGTCATGGTGTTTCACAATGTACCAACTGTATAGTGTGTTCCAACGTGATTGTGTGCCCCTAGCTAGGAACAGCTTTTTGGCATCCTTTGTATGTGTATCGAACCGCTTTATATCCGGCGCACCCCTTAGGTGAGTTGTCACCTTGTCTTCGCATGAGTTCTCGCCAAGAACCATAAGAAATATTTTGCATTGTAGGATCGTTAGTATATCTAGATGGGGTGAATAGACTACAAGGACTCTTTTCCAAGTTTTAAAGATCTTGACAGTTTTAAGATTTTCTATGTGTAGCCTACAAACATCCTACAGAAGAAAGTCTACAAGAATATGGCAACGGATGACAATAACTTGCATATGTAAAGAGTAAATATTAGAGAACACAAGCACTTGTTGGCTTTATAGATTTTTTTTCTTCCCATTTTTTGGATAACTGGTGCTATCCTACTTTGCATTAATGGAGGCTTCCAACCACTAAGGTTCTAAGACTCTTAAGATCTCAGTTGCGAGATCCCTGAGTCCACGAAGGACTACACCCACAAAGGGCATGCAAAGGAGAAACCAACCTATGACATTATGGCATACGACCACAAAGGTCTAGCCTCACTTGGGACAGATCTTCACAAAGTAGGCGATCTTCAAGCCTCGTACAAACTTCTTGGTTCTTTCACACCTTGAAGGATCACAAGAACACCTAACTGATCTAGGAGGGGCACACCCTCTAAAATTCACAAGATTGTGGTTGCTTAGGGATGAATGTATTGCTCTTGAGCTTTAAAGGATAATCTCCTCCACACTGAAAACCTCTTAAGATATGACTTTTGATTGGAGAGGTGCGAGTGAAAATCAAGGAGGAAGATTAGAGCTCAAAGGAGTGGCTTGAGTATTGGTGAAGAAAACCTTTGAACTTAGCACAAGAAGGTGAAGTTCTATCTTAGAAAACATGATATGAGCTTTGAGTGAACTAATGATATAGGTGGGGCTATATATATGATGGGAACAAAAAATCTAATCATTGCACACTTTTTTAGAAACTCTAGGAGGTCCCTAAGGTTTAGTACATAATGGTCGAACAAAGCTAAAGGTGGCTGCCATGGTTCTAAGCCTGAAACTAGAATATGGGGGTAGGAATGTAGAGGCAAGATCCTAGCTATGGAGGAGTTGTACACGCGAGTTTTACGAGTTCAGTCCCTTCTCGGAGGAAGTAACAGCCCTACGTCTCGGAGCCCGGAGGCGGTCGGCTGGATATATGCGTGTGAATTACAAAGGGTGTGAACCTTTGTCCCAGAGGAGGGGGTGGCTTATATAGAGTGCGCTAGGACCCCATCTCCCCTCCGTTACACAGGGTTCAATGTTCGTAAAGGAGGAGCGTTACTGGTAACGTCCGAAGTAAAGTGCTATAAATGACCATAAAGCTATGACTTAAATCCCGACGGATGCGGAGTGAGTGGCTTCACATCTTCTGGTGGTCGAGTGGTTATTCGCATGGTCGGGTGAACATAACTTCATGGTCGAGTGGATGATGGTTTCTCTTTGATTGCTTCTGTTTCTTTTAGAGATGTCCTTGGGGAGGGTATCTTGGACAGATCTATGACCCTACCCTAGGTACATAGCTTCGTCATTAGCCCCCGAATGGATCAGGGTTTGAGTGGGGAAGGAGTTGAGAACACTTCCGACTCATTCTTCGTGTTGTGAGTATAACTTTTTCTGGAGCCATGAACTGAGGAGACAACGTCAACTTCTTTTTCAGTCGCCTTGGTCCATTCTTGGTTTTTGCCGAGTGAATTTTCACGGTAGAATTCCGAATGATAATGTGAAGGACGTTTTCAGTCTAACAAGTTGCCCTGCTCTCCGCAGATTTCGCGGGATTTGAATTTTGGGAAGCGCGCCAGACCGGCGAGGCCATGGTAATCGGGACGGATTAGGCAGGTCGCCTCGATCTCCGTGCCACCTTTTTCGCCATGTATTGCACGCGCGACTGTTGCGGGATTTGTTTAGATCGTCTGGGCCTACCAGTCAGTCACTCGGGGAATGACCTTATAAAAGGCACCGGACCGGGTCTCTGCACCGTGCGCTCCCATTCTCTTTTCTTCCTCCGACCTCTCCACCACGCTCGCTTCTGCTCTCGTCGTCGAACCCTTGCTCAAACTCGGTCCGCCGCCATGGGAAAAGAGAAGACAGTGGCGCTGGAGCGCGCGAAGAAGGCGACCGCGAAGGCAAAGGGCAAGCGGACCAGCCGGGGCGGATCCTCGTCGAGATCCGTCCTGCCGCCGGGCTGGATCCAGGGTGACTGGATCCGCTCGACGATCAGCCAGGATGACCTCGACGACCTGGTGGAGGGGGGACTGATCCCCCACAAATCGGCGCGGTCCCGGGGGACGAGACCGAGCCGCGGCAAAGGGAGGGTGAGTGCGTTCTCCTCGCCACCCACGTCGATCGTGGATTTTCTCAGCCTCCCCATCCTTTCTTTCCGGACTTTTTGAACTTCTTTGGGGCTCAGCTGCACCACTTCACTCCAAACACCATAGTCTATTTGGCTGCTTTTGTGTCAATGTGTGAAAATTTCTTGGGCCGTCGACTACACTGGGGCCTCTTCAAACATATCTTCACCTGTCGCTCCCAGTCGGTCAAAACGGCCAATCCGAGTGATGAGAGGACGCATGTGATCCAGATGTGCGGGGGCCTGGGGATCCAGATGAGGAACAAGAGCACCTTCCCGGCGATGATCCTTCCCGACTCGGTCCACGGCTGGCAGTCGACTTGGTTTTACTGCAAGGATCAGCCGACCCCGGGTCAGTCGACTGGACTTCCTCCCTTTTCCCTGGCTCGAGTGGAGAAGCCCTCCTCCTTGAAGGTGGTTCCCGAAGAGAAGGTGAAGGTCAAGGTGCTGGTCGAGCGGGTCGTCCAACTCGTCCGCGACGGGGTGACTGGGATGCACCTGCTGGAGGTCTTTCTCGGTTGACGCATCCAACCGCTTCAGGCCTGTGATCATTCGATGTGGATGTACTCTGGACTCGAGGACTCCACTCGGATCCACCCGCAGGACGTCAGTGAGGACAACTTGGAGAAGTGGCTGATGGGAATCACCAGCAACAAAGACAACCCCCGGGGGTCTAGGAGGGTGATTCCATTCGACCACTCGCGCCAGCCGGAGTAGGTATGATTCTGTTTTACCAAGTATTTTTCTGATTCACTGTGTGACACCTTGTTGATGGTCGACCTTACTCCTTTTGCTCGTTGTTCTTTCAAGCTCTCATTGACATGTACTCGATGCCCAACGGAGTGCAGGAGCAAGACGTTGAGGAGGGGGCGAGTGGGGGCGAGAGCAGCGAGTGGCACTCGGATGCAGAGGAGGATGAGGAGAGCGACGACTCGAGCGATGGCGAAGAAGTCGACTCGCCTCCTCGCAGAGAGAGGAGATCCAAGCACGCACACGACCCGGCGAGCACCCTGGATCTGGCGACCGCGCCGACTGGGCAGTCTTCGAAGCGCTCCCGGATGTCTTCCCCAGCGCCGATTGAGAAGGCCCCAAAGCATCCCAAGGTTGTGCCGCCTCCAGATCCAAAAGCACCGAAGGCCACCTCCTCCAAACTGCCCAAGGCTTTGCCCAGGATCAAAGTGACCGTCCCTACCATCTTCGGGTAATCATCTGACTTGTTCTTTTCGTCGACTCGAGCAACAAAATGTAACCGACTGGGTATGGACACTTGCAGTGTTGCTACATCGGGAACCTCTTCCCTCCAGTATCAAGACGAGGAGATGGAAGACGCGGTTACCTCCAACCCAGGTAGAAACTCTTATGATCTTGTTCTTGATTACTTGGTCGATTGCATTCTAGTGGTTCACTTGGGGTCGACTGATCTGTCTTGCAGCTCCACCCAACGTCATCGATCTTCCAGATGACGATGAAGATGTGGCTCTTAAGACCAGGAAGAGCAAAAAGGTAGCAGCTGGCAAGATGTCTCGGCAAGGGCCAACAGCAACACCACCCGTCCGTCAATCTGAAGACGCGGGCAGGGCCTCTATAACCTTCGCTGCACCCTTGTCGAGTGAACACCCCGCATCGTCGACTGCACCGGTGATTCCTTCAGTCGTCCAACTCCATGCCACGGAGCTCCAAACTGCCACACCTGGGTCGTCTGCTCTCTTTTTCACCAGCTACCCCGTTCCGGACAACCAGTCGGAAGCGGCTGCGGAAGCCATCCGTCAGGCTAACGTGATGAAGGAGCGGATGAAGACGGTGCATGAGAATAGCCAGGCTGCTTATGACGCCAGCGCTGCTCTCCGGGCCAATGTCCAGGTAAGTAGACTTTCAACTGATCTTGTTCTATCAGGATATGCTACCTGAAAAATTTTCTTCTATACAATCTCCTGTTGTTTGTGTCGAATCTGTACACCCGCTGGGTGTTTTGTTGTCTTTGGTGTTTGCGCTCTTCCACTCGGTCTGGGCGAGTAGGATCTGAACCGGTGGGGGCACGCTAAGTGCACCCACTGGGTGTAGTCCCCGAGATCGCAGTCGACTGCTTGCAGTCGACTGGGGTCTGAGTTCTTTTTCCTTTCTTTTCTTCCACTCGACCCGGGCGGACCGGTCGAATGGGATCTGAACCAGTGGGGGCACGTCAAGTGCACCCACTGGGTGTAGTGCCCGAGACCGCGGTCGACTGCTGGCAGTCGGCCGGGGTCTTTTTCCTTTTTTTTACTCGACCCAGGAGGACCGGTCGAGTGGGGTCTGGATCAGCGGGGGCACGCCAAGTGCACCCGCTGGGTGTAGTCCCCGAGACCACAGTCGACTGCGTGCAGTCGGTTGGGGTCTTAAGTGACCTCTTTAGGTTTTATCCAGTCGGAAGTGAACAACCTTTGATCTTGTCGATTGACATGTCTTTTGCCTTCTGTAGAAGTCTTGTACTCTCATTTCCAAGTTTGATGAACTTGAGCAGAAGCAGAGGCAACTCAACCTCGACTTGGAGTTGGCCCAGCAGAATCTGAAGAAAGCTCAAGACGAAGCTGCTGGTATGGAAGGTAACTGCCTGACGACTGTCTTTTTAAAACATTTCTTCGAGCTCTTTGTCTGATCTGATTGCTTCTTTTGCAGAGAAAATGAAGTTGGCTCTGGAGAAGAAGGACTCGGACCTCACCGCTGCATAGAAGGAAGCCCAAGATAAAACTGTCCTTGCAGACCAGAAGCTGGCTTCAGTCGAAGCACTGGAAGGGGAGGTGACCAAGCTGAAGTCCTGTCTCAACAAGTCTAACCAAGAGGTGAGTCGTCTGAAGAAGGACAAAATTACCCTGGATGAAAAGTTGGAGTCTGCGGTCCATAAGAGGAATGACATGGAGGCTTATCTGAGAACTCTCGCCAAGAAGCTTTATCTTATGATGGAAGGTATTTCTTTTAAACCGACTGTGTTGATGCTTGCGAACGGATCCTGTCCGTTCAACCCACTAATTTTTGGCTGCAGAATTCTGCCAAGACTTTGACGAGGAAACTAGAAAGGTCGAGACGGGTCTGGACCCTATCGCTTCTCCAGTTTGCGACAAAACTGCAATGAACGTGCTCCGAATGGAGTCCCATCTCGCCAGCGTCACAAGCTACCTCGCGCGCCTGAAGGAGGCAGTCTCACGAGTCGACTCATTGCTCTGGCCAAGGGCGACACTTCAAAATGACCTGGAATCCCTGATGGCTCGACTCAACGAGATCCCTGACCGAGTGCAGGAATGTAAGAAGTCCTCCGCCTGGTGTGGTGCTGACGTGGCGATGTCCTTGGTGCGAGTCCACTGCAAGGAAGCTCGTGAAGACAAGCTGGCGGCGATCAAGGTCGCTAACACCAAAAGGCATGACTTCCAGTCCTTCATGGAGACTTTCATCGCTGCTGCCACTCGGATCGCGGATGGGATCGACCTGGATGAATTCGTCGAGCCTGCCAGCCCTCCTCCTGCCGAGTGAACAAACTTATGAGACTTGAATCTGCTTTAAATTTGCCTCGGAATGCCGAGTGGTTGTTGTAACCGTTAAACTCCTTCGGGCTTGATGCTCGAATACTTTTGGTTTGCTGCTTTGAACTTTAGGATTTATCCGAATTTGGTTTATTTCTGAATATGGTTTGTGTTTTGCCTTCAAGTGGACTTTGTCCTTTGCTCTGAATAATCCTTGTGCTTGAGATGTAGCTCTGAGGTGGAAGGTTGTAGTCGACCTGCACCTCGCCGTCCTTGCAGATAGGGATGGAGCGCACATTGTACTTGTGTCGTAGCTCCGAAGGAGAAGGTTGCAGTCGACTTGCACCTCGTCGTCCTTACGGATAGGGATGGAGCGCACATTGTACTTGTGTCGTAGCTCCGAAGGAGAAGGTTGCAGTCGACCTGCACCTCGTCGTCCTTGCGGATAGGGATGGAGCACACATTGTACTTGTGGCGTAGCTCCGAAGGAGAAGGTTGCAGTCGACCTGCACCTCATCGTCCTTGCGGATAGGGATATGTTTCAAACTTAGGCGAGTACTGGACTGCAGCTAAGCCCCCGAGTGGGAGGATTGCTCTCCACTCGGTAGGTTTTTTTCAAACTTAGGCGAGTACTGGACTGCAGCTAAGCCCCCGAGTGAGAGGATTGCTCTCCACTCGGTAGGATTTTTCAAACTTAGGCGAGTACTGGACTGCAGCTAAGCCCCCGAGTGGGAGGATTTCTCTCCACTCGGTAGGATTTTTTCAAACTTAGGCGAGTACTGGACTGCAGCTAAGCCCCCGAGTGGGAGGATTGCTCTCCACTCAGTAGGATTTTTTCAAACTTAGGCAAGTACTGGACTGCAGCTAAGCCCCCGAGTGGGAGGATTGCTCTCCACTCGGTAGGATTTTTTCAAACTTAGGCGAGTACTGGACTGCAGCTAAGCCCCCGAGTGGGAGGATTGCTCTCCACTCGGTAGGATTTTTCCAAACTTAGGGGAGTACTGGACTGCAGCTAAGCCCCCCGAGTGGGAGGATTGCTCTCCACTCGGTAGGATTTTGTCAAACTTAAGCGAGTACTGGACTGCGGCTAAGCCCCCGAGTGGGAGGATTGCTCTCCACTCGGTAGGATTTTTTCAAACTTAGGCGAGTACTGGACTGTAGCTAAGCCCCCCGAGTGGGAGGATTGCTCTCCACTCGGTAGGATTTTTCAAACTTAGGCGAGTACTAGACTGTAGCTAAGCCCCCGAGTGGGAGGATTGCTCTCCACTCGGTAGGATTTTTCAAACTTAGGCGAGTACCGGACTGCAGCTAACTCTCTGAGTGAGAGAACTTAGGCGAGTACTGGACTGCAGCTAAGCCCCCGAGTGGGAGGATTGCTCACCACTCGGTAGGATTTTTTCAAACTTAGGTGAGTACTAGACTGCAGCTAAGCCCCCGAGTGGGAGGATTGCTCTCCACTCGGTAGGATTTTTTCAAAACTTAGGCGAGTACCGGACTGCAGCTAAGTCTCTGAGTGAGAGAACTTAGGCGAGTACTGGACTGCAGCTAAGCCCCCGAGCAGGAGGATTGCTCACCACTCGGTAGGATTTTCTTTCGAGCTTAGGCGAAACGGATTCGCAGCTAAGCCTCCCAAGTGAGAGGCTTGCTCATCAGTCAGTAGGATTTTCTTTCGAACTTAGGCGAAACGGATTCGCGACTAAGCCCACCCACTGGGCGATTTCAGAGGTAAATAAGAACAACAAGAATCGTACAAGAGGACTGTAAAGCTCTTGTCTTTGGTAAACAAATTACAAAGGTGTTTCTTATTACATTTTATTCGAACGAGTGCTTAAGTATAAAAGGGGCGGAGGAGCTCCGCGTTCCAAGCCCGTGGCTCGACTTTCTGATGCTCAACACTGTAAAGATGGTATGCTCCATTGTGGAGAACTTTGGTGATGATGAAGGGGCCTTCCCAAGCCGGGCGAGCTTGTGTGGTTTATGTTGATCCACTCGAAGAACCAGGTCCCCCTCTTGAAAGGTTCGGCCCCTCACATTCCTGGCGTGGAATCGACGCAAGTCTTGCTGATAAATGGTCGACCAGATCAAGGCCATCTCTCTTTCCTCCTCTAAGAGATCGACTGAATCCTGCCGGGCCTGCTCTGATTCTTCTTCGGAGAAGAGCTCGACTCGGGGCGCATTGTGGAGCAGGTCACTCGGCAGAACAGCTTCGGCTCCATAGACCAAGAAGAAAGGAGTTCGTCCAGTCGACCGATTGGGAGTTGTCCTCAAACCCCACAGAACTGACGGAAGTTCATCGACCCAAGCACCTGCTGCGTGTTTGAGGTCACGCATCAGTCGGGGTTTTAATCCTTTGAGAATCAGGCCATTAGCCCTTTCTGCTTGTTCGTTCGACTGCGGGTGAGCGACTGAAGCATAGTCGAATCATGTGCCTTGAGAAGCGCAGAAAGCTCTAAACTCGTCGGAATCGAAGTTCGACCCGTTGTCCGTGATGATGCTGTGTGGAACTCCATATCTGAATGTCAATTCTCTAATAAAACTGACAGTGGTGCTGCCTTTGAGACTCTTGATAGGTTTAGCTTCGATCCATTTGGTAAACTTGTCGACTACCACGAGCACATGAGTGAAGACGCTCCTACTAGTTCTCAGTGGTCCAACCATATCCAAACCCCAAACAGCAAAGGGCCAGACAAGAGGAATGGTCTTCAGGGCTAACGCTGGCTTGTGAGACATGTTCGTGTAAAACTGGCAGCCTTCACATCTGTCGACTATATCTTTCGCCATTTCATTTGCTCGCGGCCAATAGAACCCGGCTCGGTATGCTTTAGCCACGATGGCCCGAGAGGACGCATGGTGGCCATAGGTCCCCGAGTGGATGTTGTTGAGGATCATTCGACCTTCTTCTGGCGTTATGCATCTCCGACTGACTCCAGTCACGCTTTCCCTGAGAAATTGTCCTCTTATCACAGTAAAGGCCTTGGATCGACGGACGATCTGTCGAGCCTCTTCTTCGTCTTCTGGGAGTTCTTTTCTAAGGATGTACGCAATGTACGGCACTGTCCAGTGGGGTGTGATGACCAGAACCTCCATGATTAGGCCGACCACTGCTAGGACCTCGACTTCAGTCGGATCTGAGGTGCTCTTAGGCTGCGGGGGCTCTTCAGTAAAAGGATCTTCTTGAATGGTCGGTGTGTGAATATGTTCCAAAAACACATTGTTGGGAATGGCTTCTCTCTTGGAACCTATCTTTGCCAAGTCATCGGCTGCTTGATTTTTCAGTCGGGGTATGTGATGGAGCTCTAACCCCTCAAACTTCTTTTCCAACTCACCGCGTTGCAATAACCAGTCATGGCTGGGCTTCTAACGTCCCACTCCTTCATCACTTGATTGACTACCAAATCTGAGTCGCCATAGACCATAAGGCGACGGACGCCGAGTGAGATGGCCATACGCAACCCATACAGGAGTGCTTCATATTCAGCTTCATTATTGGAGGAATCAAAGTGAATCTGGAGGACATATCTGAGCTTGTTTCCTCAGGGGGATACTAGAACCACCCCAGCATCGGAACCATTCAGCATTTTGGATCCATCAAAGAACATGGTCCAGTGCTCCGAGTGAACTTGAGTCGGCAGTTGTTGTTCAATCCACTCGGCAAGGAAATCTGCTATTGTTTGGGACTTAATAGCTTTCTTTGCCTCGAACTTGATATCTAAGGGAAGGAGTTCAATCGCCCATTTTGCCACTCGACCAGTTGCATCTCGGTTGTGCAGAATCTTTGACAATGGAGTGTCGCTGACGACTGTAACAGAGTGATCAGAGAAATAGTGTGCAACCTTCTTCGTGGTCATGTAAATTCCATAAACGAGCTTCTGATAGTGCGGATATCTCTGCTTTGATGGAGTCAGAACTTCAGAAATATAATAAACAGGGCGCTGAACTTTATAGGCTTTTCCCTCTTCTTCCCGCTCGACCGTAAGTACTATACTGACGACTTGTCCAGTGGCTGCTATATAAAGTAGTAAAGGCTCTTTGCTGATTGGGGCAGCAAGCACCGGCTGGGTGGAAAGCAGGGCTTTTAGCTCTGCAAATGTTGCATCAGCTTCAGGAGTCCACTCGAACTTATCTGATTTCTTCATCAGTCAAAAAAGACACAGTGCCTTTTCACCGAAGCGAGAAATGAATCGACTTAGGGCAGCCAAACAACCAGTAAGCTTCTAGACATCGTGCACATGCACAGGGCGTTTCATCCGGAGTATGGCACCCAGTTTCTCTGGGTTATCATCGATCCCTCGTTCGGAAACGAGAAAACTGAGCAATTTTCCACCCAGAACTCCAAACGTGCACTTTGATGGATTGAGCTTGATATCATACCTTCTAAGGTTGGCAAAGGTTTCAGCAAGGTCAGTCAGTAGGTCGGAACCTTTACGTGACTTGACCACAGTGTCATCCATGTATGCTTCCACATTCCGACTAATCTGAGTGAGCAGGCACTTCTGAATCATCCGCATGAATGTGGCTCCAGCGTTTTTCAAATCAAATGGCATAGTGACATAACAAAAGCACCCAAATGGGGTGATGAAAGCTGTTTTTATCTCATCGGGTCCGTACAGACGGATCTGGTGGTACCCGAAGTAGGCGTCCAAAAAGGACAAATGCTCGCACCCCGCAGTCGATTCAACTATCAGGTCGATGCGAGGGAGGGGAAAGTGATCTTTCGGGCAGGCCCGATTGATATGCTTGAAGTCAATGCACATGTGAAGTGAGTCGTCCTTCTTTGGGACCATGACAACATTAGCTAACCACTCGGAGTGGTAAATCTCACGGATAAACTCAGCTGCCAAAAGCCGAGCCACCTCTTCACCGATTGCCTTCCTCTTCTGTACGGCGGACCGTCGAAGATGTTCTTTGACTGGTTTCACTTTTGGTTCAACACGCAAATGATGCCCAGCCAGTCCCCTGGGAACACCTGGCATGTCCGAAGGTTTACATGTGAAGATGTCACAGTTCTTACGGAGGAACTGGATGAGCGCTTCATCCTATTTGGAGTCGAGTGTAGTTGAAATGTGAGTCGGAGCAGCATTGGGGTCTGTCGGGTGAATGTGAACCGACTTTGTTTCGCCAGACGACTGGAATGCTGAATCTGTGGCGGGCTTCTTAGCTCGCAACAAATCACTTGGATCTGCATTTTTCTGATATTCTTGCAATTCTACCACGGCCATCTATGCATCGGCGATCTTTGAATCCTTCTAGAAGCACTCTTCTGCCTTCTTCCGATTACCAGTGATAGCGATCACCCCTTTGGGACCATGCATCTTCAATTTGAGGTACACGTAACATGGTCGAGCCATAAAACGTGCATAAGCTGGCCTGCCCAGAATAGCATGATAGGCACTTTGAAAATCCACAACTTCAAATGTCAACTTTTCTCTGCGGTAATTCTTGGAATCACCGAAAACCACGTCGAGAGCAATCTGGCCGAGTGATGCAGCCTTCTTGCCTGGAATGACCCCATGGAAACTCATATTACTCTCACTGAGTCTGGACATCAGAATGCCCATTCCTTTTAATGTCTCTGCATACAGTATATTCAGGCCACTCCCACCATCCATCAGAACCTTTGTCAGTCGGGTGCCCTCGACTACTGGGTCGACCACCAACGCTTGCCTCCCAGGGGTGGCTATGTGCGTTGGGTGATCGGACTGGTCGAATGTAATGGCAGTCTGGGACCACTTCAAATAACTGGGTGTCACTGGAGCGACCATGTTCACTTCTCTGTTGATGACTTTCAATCGACTTTTACTCTCAACGTCAGCGAAAATCATCAGGGTGGAATTCACGTGGGGATAACCATCATCATCATCTTCCTCATCCTCAACCTTGTCTGCTTCCTTCTCCTTTTCCTGGGGCTGTTTCTCTCAGAACTGTTGGATTAGAAGTCGACACTGTCGAGTGGTATG
Source organism: Triticum monococcum (assembly GCA_034509565.1). Classification (NCBI taxonomy): domain Eukaryota; kingdom Viridiplantae; phylum Streptophyta; class Magnoliopsida; order Poales; family Poaceae; genus Triticum; species Triticum monococcum. Next base: position 149,270,939 of record CM067843.1, on the reverse strand, counting down.
CTTCGGGTAAATGAAATTACCCTCTTCATCTTTTTTGGTGTGGATGTGGCATGGCAAATCCAGCACATCATTTCCATCTTGATCTTTTACTTTCTTGGGGTTCCACGGCCCCTTGGGCTTCCCCTTGAACTTTCTTTGAGTCACAGCTAAGGCTTCACCAGGGGCGGCTGGCTCGGCCTTGCGCTTCTGTTTCCGACTGGGGTTACCTCCTCCGGTTTCTTGGGCGACTGCTCTGTGCTTGCCACTCCGGAGTCGGTCTTCTTCTTCACCGTTGGCATACTTGGTGGCAATTTCCATCATCCGAGTCAGAGTCATATCTCCTGTCCGACCAAACTTCATATTCAGCTCCCGATACTTGACGCCTTCTTTAAAGGCACAAATTGCTTGATGACCAGACACATTCTCCACCGTGTGATGCAACGTGATCCATCTCTGGATATAATCTCTCAAAGACTCATTCGGTTTCTGCACGCAACACTGTAATTCTGTCAGCCCTGTCGGCCATTTCAAGTCCCTTCGAATGTTCTGACAAATACTCGGGCCAGATCTTCCCAAGTATAAATATTGCTTGGTGCTAACTGATTCAGCCATGCTCTAGCCGAGCCCTCTAGCATCAGAGGAAGGTGTTTCATGGCCACTTCATCATTGCCGCCGCCGATCTGGACAGCCACTCGGTAGTCTTCAAGCCAAGTGTTAGGTTTGGACTCACCAGTGAACTTACTGACTCCAGTTGCCAACCTGAAGTTGGGGCGAATCACTGCAGCCCTGATGGCTCTGCTGAAGCACTCTGGACCTGAGACATGCATTCTGCTGCTGGTTGGTAGATATCTGTCATGACACTCTAGGTGAGCTCTGTTTCTGTTGACCAAGCCCTGAACGAGAATAGATCTCGCATCAAATCCTGGTTCCCTGGGGTCGACTGGAATCCTTCGCCCAACACTATGAGGGCGCCTGTCATAATGTTGCCGAGGCACGTACGACCCACTCCTTGGGGGAGGCGTGGGCATTCGACGACGATCATCGCAATCGACTCGGTGTTCATACTGCTCATGGTTTCTGTACTGGTCTTGTCGATCTCCACGTCCCTCACGCCTCGGGGGCGATCTTGGGCTATGAGCCGACTGAACTGTATCGGCAACTACGGATCTGCTATGGATCATATTCCGCGACTGAGATACCGATGTATTCTATTCTCCCGCCGCACGGAGCAAAGCTTGGATCTGTATCAGACCTCGGCCAGCTTCTGACTGGGAAGGTTGGATCGACTCCGCTATCCGGGCTGCAGCTATGAGATTCTGGATCGGGGTTCGGTATACCTGAGTTGGAGGCGGAAAAAGTTGGCGTCGACTGGATTCGGGAGCACGCTGCCGAGCACGATCATCGAGTACGCGCTGGAGGTTCTCCAGTCGAGTGCGCTCAGCCAAGTTGGCCAGGCGCGCCTGCTCCAAGGCCTGGGCCTCAGGGGTTTCTCCAACTATAGGAGTATGCAGTGCATCCATGTTCCGGCGGCGAAGTTCCTCCCTCCGCTGCGAAGAGAGGGGTTCGGGGCGGTACTCTTCATGAACGCGCGATGGATCGCCATCCCCATCGCCTCCGTCTTCACGGGTGAAGCTAGGAGGACCGTGTGGTCCATTGACCATCAAAACTTCTGCCGCTGGGTTGCTGTTGTCGCACTCGGATGCAGTCTCTACGGAGCCAGTCGACAGATCGAACAGGCCGTAGAGAGTTTCGTCGGGCTCGATTGCCGCGAGTTGGGGGGTGGCCGACTGGCGAGCCACCGCATGCCTCACCCACCGCTGAAGCCTCGACCGACCGGGACGTTTGCTCCGGCGGGTCGCAGGGAGGGGGAAAGCTGCTGGAGCCGACTAATACTGGGTCGACGGCTGCCGCAGGAGGACGCACGCGCGAAAGTGCGTTGCCCCGCGGGCGGGGAGTGCGTCGACGTCGAGTGGAGCCTCCTGAAGCCAAGCGGAGTCGTCAGCGACAAACACAAGCGCGCCGAGACGGATCTCGCGGCCCTCAGCCAAACCTCCGCCTGAAACCATGATGAAGGGGATCGGAAAAATTGCAACTTCTCCAACAAGTCGCTAAGACACCTGCCCCAAGGTGGGCGCCAACTATCGTGGTTCTAAGCCTGACAGTAGAATAGGGGGGTAGGAATGTAGAAGCAAGATCCTAGCTATGGAGGAGTTGTACACGCGAGTTTTACGAGTTCAGACCCTTCTCGGAGGAAGTAACAGCCCTACGTCTCAGAGCCCGGAGGCAGTCGACTGGATATATGCGTGTGAATTACAAAGGGTGCGAACCTTTGTCCCAGAGGAGGGGGTGGCTTATATAGAGTGCGCTAGGACCCCATCTCCCCTCCGTTACGCAGGGTTCAATGTTCATAAAGGAGGAGCGTTACTGGTAACGTCCAAAGTAAAGTGCTATAAATGACCATAAAGCTATGACTTAAATCCCGACCGTTGCGGAGTGAGTGGCTCCACATCTTCTGGTGGTCGAGTGGTTATTTGCATGGTCGAGTGAACATAACTTCATGGTTGAGTGGATGATGGTTTCTCTTCGACTGCTTCTGGTTCTTTTAGAGATGTCCTTGGGGAGGGTATCTTGGATAGATCCATGACCCTACCCTAGGTACATAGCTTTGTCAGTGGCAACTTTCAAATAGATTAGAGGATCAGACCAAAAGTACTTCGAAGGCTCCAACTAACCAACAACTCACCTGCGTGCACACGCTCCGAAAGTCGTTTGGAAATTCTAACCGAAAAAGGTTTGGAATGTTCGAGCAGTAGAAGAAGAATGAGCAAAGTGACCCCGAGGGCTATCTATGGAAGTGCTTTGGAGGATCTGAAGGGAAAAGGTTCTGAGGCTCCAGATAGAGTAAATGCAAAGATGTAGTGGGAAAAATGATGGAATTTTTAGGGCTTTGGAGTTTGATCTTTAAAAACATGGAGAAAGAAAGTCGGATTAGCAACCTGATCCTTTTATAGTATCGACATACCTATGGACCCAATGGACACTGAAACTAAAATCTAAGTCCTTGTCTTGGACAACACTTGCCGCTGAAATAGTCGGGGCCGTCATTCATTTCCCTTGTTGTATCTTTTGGGACACAATCTGAAATAGACTTTATAAGCATTAGTCCCTTGAAATATGTGATAGTAATTACCAAGATTCACCTAGGGAACTAGGATGCACTTTCAAACCTGTCCCTTTTAGTTAATTGATGACAACAAAGTTCAAAACTTCACATAAAGTATAATCATGAAGATCACGATGTTGTGAGAAACATATGATATAAAAGAGCTCCCCTAAATTTGTGCATTATTAAAAGTTTGGTTTTGGAATATAAAAGGATTAGGTAACAAGAACTCTTTTCTCCTTTTATGGCATCATGGGAAAGACGTGCATGAGGATGAATGCACATGCAACATATAGATGTATCTATAAGCACACAAGGAAGATAAAAATGGAGTATGCTGGACATTAAGATGACCACAGTTGATCTTCAAAGGAGAAAGTCTTGCAATTCACAAAAGCATGGTTATAACTCCCCTAGAGTTACAACTCCCCCTCCCTCTATCTAAATAACTAGCTCACTAGAGTTCCCGCAAAGCTAATCTAGATCTACAACTCCTTCTCCCTCTTTAGCATCAAGATGAAAAAAAATGACAAACCTAGTGCTAGAAGCCTTACCTCTGCATAGTGCAAAGCAATGAGGCCGCAACGAGCCCAGAACCTCTTGGCACAAGTAGAGGGTACTTCACCACAAAAGCAATCTTGCCCTTCCCCCTTTGGCATCAAAATACCTGAAAAAATAGGAGGTCTACCTAACCTACCAGACTAGGCATCGCAAACAAGAAAACAAAGAAGAGAGACATGATCTAGTGAATGGATAGGTAAGGTTCAATAGACTAAGATCATGTGATTCCGAAGGTCTTGAAAGAGTTTTCATAAAAGTTCCCAAGAGATGTTTTGTCCATGCAACACTCGGACATTCCATACATTTTTCACTCGAAAATTTTGAAGTTGATCAGAGGCACGCACGATGCGTTTTGTTATGATCAGAGTGAAGTTAGGAGCCTTTGACTATCCTCATGATTTAAGAGTGAATGCCTTAGAGATTCCTGACTTCAAGTGTCGATGAGTTCTTCCACCACAAGCAATTGAACAGATGATAACCCACAAGTATAGGGGATTGCAACGGTTTTTTAGGGTAGAGTATTCAACCCAAATTTATTGATTCGACACAAGGGGAGCCAAAGAACATTCTCAAGTATTAACAGTTGAGTTGTCAATTCAACCGCACCTGAAAGACTTAATATCTGCAGCAAAGTATTTAGTAACAAAGTAATATGATAGTAGCGGTAACGGTAGCAAAAGTAATAGTTTTAGTTTTGTGGTGATTGCAACAGTGGCAACGGAAAAGTAACTAAGCAAAGATCAATATGTGAAAAGCTCGTAGGCAATGGATCAGTGATGGATAATTATGTCGGATGCGATTCCTCACGCAATAGTTATAACATAGGGTGACATAGAACTAGCTCCAGTTCATCAATGTAATGTAGGCATGTATTCCGAATATAGTCATACGTGCTTATGGAAAAGAACTTGCATGACATCTTTTGTCCTACCCCCCCCCCTCCCGTGGCAGCGGGGTCCTATTGGAAACTAAGGGATATTAAGGCCTCCTTTTTATAGAGTACCGAACCAAAGCATTAACACTTAGTGAATACATGAACTCCTCAAACTACAGTCATCACCGGTAAGTATCCCGATTATTGTCACTTCGGGGTTAACGGATCATAACACATAATAGGTGACTATAGACTTGCAAGATAGGATCAAGAATTCACATATATTCATGAATACATAATAGGTTCAGATCTGAAATCATGGCACTCGAGCCCTAGTGACAAGCATTAAGCATAGCAAAGTCATAGCAACATCAATCTCAGATCATAGTGGATACTAGGGATCAAACCCTAACAAAACTAACTCAATTACATAATAAATCTCATCCAACCCATCACCGTCCAGCAAGCCTATGATGGAATTACTCACGCACGGCGATGAGCATAATGAAATTGGTGATGGAGGAAGGTTAATGATGCCGATGGCGACGGATTCCCCTCTCCGGAGCCCCGAACGAACTCCAGATCAGCCCTCCCGAGAGAGATTAGGGCTTGGCGGCGGCTCCGTATCGTAAAACGCGATGAATCCTTCTCTCTAATTTTTTTCTCCCCGAACATGAATATACAGAGTTGGAGTTGAGGTCGATGGAGCACCAGGGGGGCCACGAGGCAGGGGGCGCGCCTCCCACCCTCGTGGACAGGGTGTGGGCCCCCTGGCTTGATTCTTTCGCCAATATTTTTTATATATTCCAAAAATATTCTCCGTTGATTTTCAGGTCAGTCCGAGAACTTTTATTTCTGCACAAAAATAACACCATGGCAATTCTGCTGAAAACAGTGTCAGTCCGGGTTAGTTCCATTCAAATCATGCAAGTTAGAGTCCAAAATAAGGGCAAAAGTGTTTGGAAAAGTACATACAATGGAGACGTATCAACTCCCCCAAGCTTAATCCTTTGCTTGTCCTCAAGCAATTCAGTTGATAAACTGAAAGTGATAAGGAAAAAATTTTACAAACTCTGTTTGCTCTTGTTGTTGTAAATATGTAAAGGCACCATTCAAGTTTTCAGCAAAGATTATGAACTAACCATATTCACAATAACATTTAGGTCTCATGTTTACTCATATCAATGGCATAATCAACTAGCGAGCAATAATAATAAATCTCGGATGACAACACTTTCTCAAAACAATCATAATATGATATAACAAAATGGTATCTCGCTAGCCCTTTCTGAGACCGCAAAACATAAATGCAGAGCACCCCTGAAGATCAAGGGCCGACTGGAAATTGTAATTCATGGTAAAAGAGATCCTGTCACAGTCATACTCAATGTAAACTAATAATAATACATGCAAATGACAGCCGTGCTCTCCAACTGGTGCTTTTTAATAAGAGGATGATGACTCAATATAAAAGTAAATGGATAAGCCCTTCGTAGAGGAAAGCAGGGATTTGTAGAGGTGCTAGAGCTCGATTTTGAAATAGAGATAAATAATATTTTGAGCGGTATACTTTCATTGTCAACATAACAACCGAGAGATCTCGATATCTTCCATGCTACACATATTATAGGCGGTTCCCAAGCAGAATGATAAAGTTTATACTCCCCCACCACCAACAAGTATCAATCCATGGCTTGCCCGAAACAACGGGTGTCTCCAATTAACAACAATCCTGGGGGAGTTTTGTTTGCAATTATTTTGATTTGATTTGAGCATGGGACTGGGCATCCCGGTGACCAGCCATTTTCTCGTGAGTGAGGAGCGGAGTCCACTCCTTTTGAGAATAACCCGCCTAGCATGAAAGATACAGACATCCCTAGTTGATACATGAGCTATTCGAGTATACAAAACAGAATTTTTATTTGAAGGTTTAGAGTTTGACACATACAAATTTACTTGAAACGGTAGGTAAATGCCGCATATAGGAAGGTATTGTGGACTCATATGGAATAACTTTTGGGGTTTATGGAGTTGGATGCACAAGCTGTCAGTCCGGGTTAGTTCTATTCAAATCATGCAAGTTAGAGTCCAAAACAAGGGCAAAAGTATTTGAAAAAGTAGATACGATGGAGACGTATCAACAGATTGCTTGCATTGGTGGTGATGCAACCACTTTTACCGCAAATTAAGCATAAGCCTAGGCCATATTAGAGTTATGCAGTTCGGTCCATTTGTCCTCGACAAGAAATGATGGAGAAACTTCAATGTACTTATCACAATAGCTTTGGGACACGATGAAAATGGCATAGGGAGAGCATGTGCACCCCTATTGGCGCTAGTAACAGGGGAACCATCCCCTCTTTCTTCATGTAGCAGCATTAGCTCATACGTGCAGTCAAGATCTCTAGGCTTCTGATTCACAACCAACATGCATACTGCATGCTTCAAACCGTCGATGAAACACGTAGTAGAGTTTATAGGATATGGAGAATATTCATGCATACACTATTAGATAAACCGTCGACATAATCCATGTCCGATGAAGTTTGCAAGGTGTGAAGAACCATATGATCAATATCGGCCATCTGATGTTGATTACGACCAAAGAATGGAATCTTGGGAAAGATTGACAACGAAGACTGATTGGATAGGCGGTCCGCGACTTGGGAACTAGAACAAAAGGTGCATGCTATCCGCCAATGCTCATCAGCCCTTCGCCATCAAATCGTTGCCGAAGTTAATCTCTTGACTCACCTTGCCTCATGGAGTAATGGGGAGGTAAAATTAACACGCCTGTGTGCATGAGCGGTCTTTTTTTTTAGAAATGCAATGACCGGTCAATTGATGGATTCGTTTCTGGCCTCTGCCTCGTGGCTGAACGAGCTTGATGCCCACAAGGCTTACGCCTCTGCTCCGAAGAAGAAGGCCTTTGGTGCGGGCGAATCTATGTCTCGCTTTATGCGAGAGAGAAGAACGCACCGCCAGCAGAGTGGGGAGTAGGCTAGCAAAGTAACCAAGTGTTTTATCACATTGACACTGTGCATGTACTTTTTTTCTTTTGTTTATTTTTTGAAAAGTACTGAAGACATATATTGTGGAAAAAACTAGTTAACTTTTTAAAATTGTTCATCACACATTTAGAAAATGTTCAGGTAAACAATGTTTGCTCAACTTTTAGAAAATGACGTATCATTCAAAAAATTGCATGTGGCATTTGAAAAATGTTCACACATTTCAAAAAAATGTACATGAAATTATACAATGTTAAAAAAGTGTTCATGTAATAAAAATAATGTTTCAAACCATTAAATTAAAGTATGTTACATTTACAAAATATTCACATATCTCAAAAAATTATTTTACGATTTTCTTAGAAGTTATCCTATAGAAAAAAATGTCCACATAGTTTAAAAAAGTTTCATATCATACAAAAAATGTTTTAACTTGTATTGAAAAATGTGTAACATGTATTAAAAAATGTTCAAAACAAGTACTTGGAAAAATGTTAAACGAATATACAAAAATAATTATATCTATACGAATAATATACAATATATCTATATGAAAAAAGAAATCAAAACATATATTTGAAAAAATATCATGTATTTAGAAAATGTAGAACATGCATAAAAAGATGTTCTTAATGTATATGAAAAATATACAATGTGTATGAAAAACTTAGACATGTGTTGAAAAAAACACGAATAAAGAAACAAAAAACCAAATAAAGACTAAAAATAAAAATAAAAGTCGAATAAAACCTTAGAAAAACAAAAGTAACCCTGAAAAACCGTAATAATCAATAAAAAAACAAAGGAAAAAAGAATGTGAGCTGAGTTACAGTATCAATTCCGCCCAATAATGTCGCCTTGAAGGCGAGACATATAGCTCCCGCGCTTTGGTTCGGCAAATCTGAATTGACCCTGATGGTGTCAATTTGCCGCACAAACGGGTGTGTCTATATTTCCCTCGTTGCAAGTGCTCTATTTTAGAGTCAACATAGGATCATGAGGAGATCCTAACCAAACATGCCATACCTAGCCAATTTATTAGCTTCAAAATTCGAGCTTCTGAGTTCATGAGTAAAAGTAGAATAAGTAAAAGAAGTTGCCCAAGCTTTAATTTCTTTGATGACACCCCGATGAGTAAAAGAAGCCGCCAAGCTCCTCGCAAGTGCTAAGGTTGCGTCACCGGCAGCGCACCCCACCTGGGTTGGGCACAAAATAGCAGCGGGATCTTCTTTTCATGCATTTTTTCCTTTTCTTGTTTCTTTTTTGTTCAATAATCTTACCATTGTTTTTGATAAAATATTGTTGCAGTTTCATGAAAAAACATGTACTTTAAAAAAGTTTCCAAGTATTTTCCAAAACAATTAATCTATTTTATCCAATGCATTTTTGGAGACATGATCATCGAGTATTTTTTTAAAATGACAGTGTATATGAAAAGTCATTCACTGCATATTTGAAAATGTTCACCATGTACTTAAAAGTTTTCATCATACATTTAAAAAGTATTCATTGTGTATTCAGAAATGTTCATAGCATATATAAAAAACACCACATTTGAAAATAATTCATCACTTTATTTTAAAAATGCTGTTTGTAAACTGTTGCTTATGTATTTAAAATGTTCGTAATGTATTTAAAAAAGGATTGCATATTTGAAAATATGTGCATCACATATTTAAAAAAGATTCATCACATATTGAAAATAATAATAATAATTTTAAAAAATATTTTTCACATATTTAATTTAATTCTCAACACACAGATATAATTTGTGTTCGCTTATTTAAAAAATCACCACGTAAGTGAATTTTTTAGTTTAATATATATTTAAAAATGTTTATCAAATATCCGAAAAAAATCATTCTGTATACCAAAAATCTTCATAACTTATTTAGAACATTCACCATGCTTTTGAAATGATGCTTATCATTTATTTAAAAAGTATTAATGTAATACAAAAGTGCTAGTTGGAAAATAGAAAATAATTTGTTCATGTAACTAAATAATATTCATTGTGCATTTTAATTTTTTTAATGTATTTAGTAAAAATCATAATGCATTTCAATATGTTTCACATTATTTTAAAAAATGATGTGTATTTTAAAAATGTTCACTTATAAGAAAATCTATGCATGGTGGTTAGATTTATATGTCACAAAAATGCATACATTTATTCAAAAACATAATTACTATCATAAAAAGGGTAAAACAAAAAGGTAAAATAAATATAAGGATACACATAATACTCCCTCAGTCTCTCAAGTGGATATATCTAGCACTATGCTAGTACATCCATTTGTGGAACAACCTTGGGACAAGCTTTTTCGGACATAGGGAGTAGTATAAGAAATAAAAGAAAATGAAAACATAATAAAAATTGAAAAACAAAGATAAAAAACAAAGTGAAAAAATATTTGTAGATAAAATGAGAAACAAAAGGAAACAGTCATTTGCGCGGTCCATGTTGGCGAATCGAAGAGCACCTATTTGTAGAAACCAAAAGAAAACGTTAGACTAGGCAGGTAAAACTGCAGTGATAGTTCTTGCCTCCTTATTCATAAAGGATGCAGCGGTACGAGCTTATAAAACAGATCATGTTCAAGTAAGGTCGTAAACTGCAGTGATAGTTCAACCGAGGCCGCTCGAGTCAATACAAATTTGAGGACCAACTGGATGGGCAAGGAACTTTTTCGGCCATCCACCGATAGTTACGATTTACCTAACCTCCTGCATGGATCTATCCATCCACCTCACATTACTGCCGCTCGGTCGCCCGGCGTAGTCGCGTGCAGGTCGTCGGCCAGATTCACGCACCAGCCGCCCGGCGTCGCATGCGTCGCCGCGCTGCGTCTGCTAGCAAAGCTATTGCGCGCATGCCCCCACTGTCGCCATTGTTGACTTGCGCGCTCCCAAGCATGTTATCTGGAGCACTACGACTAACGTCACCTCGATCTCACGTGGCTTATAGCCACTGTACGCTGTAGTTTAGGTGACAGCATGTGGGTCACTAGCGGTAGCCAGCAACGTCACAATTAAAGCTGTCAAGACATGAGCATGCATTTTTGATCAGTGGACGTTTAGGTACGTACGTATAGGTATATCCACTCCGCACCACTCCAAGGCTAGCTACAGCATGTCCATGTAGAACGGGAGTGGGCAGTGTTGTGACTGTGTGTCGGCAAACGAAGAGCACCGTGGATTCATGCAAGAATCTGAGGGCTCAAACTAAAGCCCACTATTCCGGATAGGATCAAATTAGGTTTAGATAGTAGTAGGAAGTAGGTAAAGTGCTGTCGACTTACTGGGCCGGGTTGGGGCTGGTGCTGGCTAGTGGCCGGGCTCGCTGCTTGTGCATGATTGGCCCTTTGTCCTTTTTTCTTTTGCATGGTTGGCGCTCTGTCGCTAGTGCCAAGCATCTAGTAGCGTACTACGTATTTATCGTGATGCAAAGAGGCTTTGGCATTCAGTTTTGCTACAGAACATCTAAATATGTCATAAGTATTGTACATCTAAAGTTCTATATCAATGATTTTACACGGACAGTCGTGTTGGTATTCTTTTTATGTGCTTCATTGAGTCACCTAGATGTACAATAGATGTGCCCTAGACATTAACTACGGATCTACACCTTGACCCGTTGTGCATTGCTTCCGACTGCGTGAAAGTGGTGGCTAACATTGCATCTGATACTCCTTGTCGGTATGCTACTATTATGTGAGAGATCAACACTTTTAGAAAGAAAAACAAGACCATCCAGGACTAACCCATGAAAGCATACTTTTATAGGAGAAACTATAAACACCACGGGTCATTCGAGTCTCGAACCCGGGTGGGCTAGCATGCTCAATGCGGGCCTAGCCAACAGGGTGACACCCTGTTTTCAAAAACAAGAGATCAACTTTCAATATAGTTTGTTTCAAGAGGTCAAATTTATCCACGAGAAACAACAGTTTAATGTAAAGGGTCATAACCTCGGCAAAGCGGCATCCTCTCTTTCTACCGGGCGCCATCTGTTGCTCTTAGATTTGCCCAATATTATTTGTATTCCTTTGAATCTTTGCACTTACTAAAGGACGCCGTTACTAAAAAAAGGTAGTGTGTATCCCTCTGTAAAAAATACATCGTGTGCATCGACCCCTCAATCACCATCAAAAAAGAAAAAAAAACGTAGTGTGCGTCGTTTCGCGAAGATAGACCATACGCTAGATGACTGCCACTTTATTCGACGCCATATGATAAAATCAACGTTATGCATGGCGCCTCCACCCAGGACAAATCTTTCCCTGTAGCGCCATACGCCCATACATGTACATGCACGCATTATCAATGTATGCCGGCCCAAAAATGACGAAGAAGTTTTTGGTGGTGAGATGCATATGGTGCACACACGTACTATCACCGAAAGCAAGGCCAAAGGTAAAACTAGTGCAGTAGTCCAGTCGACAAGTATCAATCGAACAAAGACAATATAGCCTGTGCACTCCAATTATATGAAGCACCGTCATGAACTCATGCATGATGATGAGTCCTATGTATGCTAGAGTACTAGTTTTTTTGTTTGGGGTTTTTTTTTTGCATGGGGAAGGGTTTTGGCTCCCGAGCTCATGTTCACCCGGATGGACAATGAATTGTTTTTTGACAACAAACATGTTTTTTGCGAGCGTAAAAGTGTTTTATTCCAGAATTATAGAGTTACAGTCTAGAAGAAAGAATTCCTCAGTACATATGGGGGTCGTTGTGTAGCCACACAGCTGTGCTACACTCGGTACGGTTGTATCTCGCCCAAACAATCTACTACTCTATTCTAACTACGATAAAGCTTTTTTGACAACAAACAAGTTAGTCTGTTTTAATTGCGTGTAATGACTTCTTCTCTGGTTGCGCAGGTATCATGTGCAGCTCTAGCTAATGATCGTGCAACATGAATGATCACTAGTACTTGAGTTGCTCTCAGTTCCCTATTGAGGTTTTGTCAGGAAGGTTTGGGCTTTTAGTCGCTCTGGCTACACCCCTTCCAAACTAGACCGAAAATCAAACCGGTGAGACTATCAGTTTAGGTTTTTACCGGTTAGACCGCCGGTTCAGCCGGTTTCATAATGAAGAAAACATGAATATTAAAGCCTTTTTTCTATAAAAACAACATATGATCAAATGAATGCACTTAATACCAGATGTAGTCCATCAATATATTAGAACTCGGGGCTAGCCCAGTTCGTGAAGTGCTTTTGGGCATGATTTGGCTCAAGGTTGAAGGTTTGAATCCCAGTTGACACACCGGTTTCCAGATGTTTTGCCATTTTTTTTCTTCTAAAAGACCAACACACCTTATTAACCAAACGAGGCCCCGACTCCGGTATATTTGGTCGGACCACTGGTCTAGTTTGGTTTTTAAAACTACGATCCCTTCTAAGACATGTATCTCTTGAACCGGTTGGTTGTAAGGGATCTCAGGGGGATCCCTGCCTTTTCCCCAGGTGGGTAAACCACGGGCTGAGTTGGCCCTGGCCAAGCAAGCATCCCTATTTGGTTGCACGCGAGGGAGGAAGATCCCTGACCTTTCGACAGCCCACCTCCGGTTAGTTCTCCCTATGTCGATAGGTCGGGGAGAAAATCCTCGACTCCTTCGCTCGCGACCCTCCAGCCCCCGCCTTCGTGCTTTTCCGCCAGACAAATGGAAAGAGACGCCCCCGCCCCCGCCCCTCCGTTCTTGGAGGGCGGACGCTCACCCTATTAGTGAGTATTACTTGTAAGATTTTTTTTTCGTTGAGCAACTAATGGAAAAACAGTTAGCTTGGTTGGAAGAAAAAATAGGTATGCCAGGTTGTTGTCACAGTTTGGGAAGTGGGTGGACAGGCGACTTTGAAAAGGCTCCACGATTTCAAACGGAGCCTAAACAAGATTTACACTGGCCAGGCCTAAGGCACAAACATGCACGTGCCTGCTCCGTGCATGCAAGCTGTTTTCAGGAGTCGAGGCCGTACGCCTGCATGCATTCATGGCCACAGTCCACAGAGTTTGTTGCCGTGGAGGCATCCATGCATGGAACGACAAAGGGAGAGGCGCCAACAAAGTCTTTCTCTTGGCTCAGCGTAGGACCCCGGAAATGACCCGAAAGTTGGACGGAGGCAGGCAGCGTAGCGAGCATGTGATGCCCCGGCGGGAAACCAGTCCCCCACAGCTCCGACGACCTTTCGCTGGACGGCAGGTGTCCAACACGTACACGTGGGCCTCATCAATGCCCGGGGCCGGCCCGGCGTCCATCACTTGTCGTACACTGGCTAGCTAGCCAGTGCGTACGTTGCCTCAAAGCCAAACTCAATAACTCGTGGAGTGATATGACGAGGTCTTGGCCTCTTGGGCACTGCAGATGGTTTCCAAATATCAACGTCGGTACAAAGAAATCAGACGTGTGCTCTCTCCCCACTGTTTCAAAGGTCGTGTCGCGGAAGAGTTGATATCACCCTAAGTACATGAACTTGCACCGCTGCACGGTGTTAACAAATACATACATAAACTTACCATATGACACATGTGATAAGTAATCCGAACAATTCAAAAAAAAATACATACATAAACTTGAAAACCCCATAAAAATGATTACTTAACTCCTGATGTCGTAACTGTTTGGTACAAAACGGTCTCATAGCTGTCAGATTGAATGCCATGCCATGAAGTGGCATGTGTCTGCGATATTCTTTTATGACAAAACCCCTTGGCGTTATAGTATAAAGGTACTATAATGTCTTGTGTTTCCTATTCCTCACATGTCCACCCGACTCAAATCCCTACGCCCAAGCCCGCGCTTGCACTCCCGCCATCGAGGGCCCATAGTGGCCACACACGTCGGTGTCGCAAAAGAGGGTGCTGAACGTGCAATTGAGACATTGTCCGCACGAGGGAGAGGTGGTCTCGCTGGCAGCTGTGACATGAGCGGTGGCCGGGGCATTTGTACATCTCCCATGCAAGGCAGAAGGCAGTCTCCCTGGTGGTGGCGACATGAGCGGTGGCGGCGGCTTGAGGAGGTTAATGTAGCATTTTGTGCCTCATCTTTGTGTTGTAAGTTTGCACAGAAAATTCTTTGTATTTGTGATTCAAACTTGTACAAAAAACTTTTAAATACCCGATTGCAAAGTGGATCAAAGGAGGATGTAGGAGGCAGGTGTCCGGCTGGAGCTAGTCTCTCCGTTGTGCGCCATTGCCTAAACCTCAGCACATACAAGACTCCTCGCACCAGCGATTGGATGTGGCATTGATGCCAATTAAACTTGGACTTGCAGTGCTCTCGTGATGCTGAAAATTGTACATTTGTCTATGGATGAATCAATTTCAGTTTTAGACTTGTGAGCTACTCCTATTTATCTAGTTTCAGCGTTGTTTAGTTCAAGAGAATACATTCCTGACCTCTCAACTTGATTAGAACACATCCGGAGGGTAGGCGCGAGGCTCTAGATCGGCTCCATGCTGCCGCGATCGTTGCCCACAAAATCAATTGCTCCGTTGCCCTGCCTTGGTCCCGCTTGAGGTGGAAGGTGAAACGAACAGACCAAGGGGGTTGGGAAGGGTTATCTGACCTATGTGCTAGTTCATGGTAACAACGGTCATTTTTACAATATTTCATCCCGCCCTATAGCTGAAGACTTCCTGAAAATATATTTAAAAGTTTTTTGATCCACTTTGCAATCAGGAAAAAATAGGACCTCATGGTAACAAAGCAAGCTAAGTAGACTGTTTCAGACCATTTTGTACCAAACTGTTACAACATAAGGAGTTAAGTGACCATTTTTCTTGTTTTTCTAACTTTATGTATGTATCTGCTAACGCCGCGCAAGTTCATGTACTGGTGGTGATATTAACTCGTCGCGGACTAATTAAACTCATTAGGCTGCAGCCTGCAGCAGCCTACGAAGTGACACGGCGCAAAAAATATAATATAATATGTGCACTCAAACTTTGATTGCCTTGCACACATCCGAGGATGCAATGACCCTACCTCCAGAAAAAAGGGTACAAGACAAGCTTAGCATGCATGGTATAGTTGATATATGTAACCTGTCGTGCATGCATGCATGATCAGCGACTCGGTCACGTTTCTAGAGATGCAAACATACAAGTGTACAGCATTACCAAAAATGTGCATGCATGGCAGCTAGCCCGATCTCGGCCCCTCGCCGAGATCCTTGCCGGGCAGTGCCGTCCTTGCGCCGGATCCGATCGGTCCGGGCCCTCTCCTCTCCTCTCGCTCTGGCCATGCACGCAGCAGCCGGGCGGCAGCCAGCTCTGCGTCGCATGCATGCATGCTCGCGGCCGTACGTACTGCGAGCTGCCCGCTCTGCTCACACCCCATCCCATCCGGATCTGGTACTGACCAGCGCCAGCTGCGACGACATGCATGCGTACAATCCGGCCAGTCTCCAGCCTACAGCGCCTCTCTCTCTGAGTCCCAGGTGCAGCGCAGAGATCTCGAGCCCTTGACCTCTTCCAGCTCTGTGCGAGATTCCATGCTACGTACATATCCACTGCGCCTGCATGCAGGCCTGCGTCACCATCGCATGCCCCCTCCCCTCTGCCCAACCATCAGAGACATTCTATTGGATATTGCTCACGAACCATACAAAAATGTGTGTGTATATACTCTTATCTTCTCCAGCAATGCAACTGCAACCCACATAAAATATACATGCGCGTCACAGTGCCTGCAGCAAGCTTGCTACATGGACAAGCAAGGGTTGGTTAACTAGTGGCTGGACGTACGCACATGCATGTGCGTGCGCGTTTTATAGGCGAGATTCCCTTGACCAAGTTCAAGCCGGCCTAAGCTCGCGCAGTTGGCTGCATGTTTGTTAGTTGCGTCGCGCTTTCCCTAATTTGACTAATCGCTCTAGATCTAGGCTAATCTGGACACAGTAAGAAAGATGCAAGCTAGCTCCCTCCCGGCCGGTGACAAGATCGGCATGTGACCACCTCCTCTCCCCCGGCTATAAATACCGGCCCATAGCAATGATATGGAACCAAGCCAAGCTAGCACTTGCTCTCTCACTCATATCATTAGTCATTACCCGCACTGAAAACCTTAGTGCTGCTACCTAGCTTCCTGTGTAGCTCGAGGGAGAGAGAATCCAACGAGCGCGAGCAATGGCGAAGCCGCAGCAGGAGGTCTACTTCGTCTTCATGAACTTCGACCCTGTCTACGAGCGCCTAAGGGCCGATCGGTCTGTATACCTTGCACATAACTATAATGGCTTGCATCTTCTATGCAATATATGTGCGCGGTTTTGATGGATGGTTTGTTGGCTTGGGTGCAGGACGAAGCAGGGGTCGGCGACGCTGGACGCGTACCTGAGCCAGAAGCACGACAAGCTCCTCGCCAAGCTCCTCCAGCCCGACACCTACTGGAAGAAGTCCTCGCTGGCCATCGTCGACGGATTCGCCGTCGAGATCACCGACGCTCAGGTCACCGCCCCGCCTATAACCTCACATGCATCATGGATGTACATGGATCCTCATACATGCTCACCTCTACTGTACATGAATCTTCTCTTACACCCTGATTGCACACATGAGCGACTCAACTATATACTGATGCAGGCCAGCGTGCTGAGGTCGGCCAAGGAGGTGAGGGTGGTGGAGAAGAACCAGGAGCTTGCTTGACCAGCCAACATCCAGGCGAAGTTATAAGCATAATCATTTAGATGCTTTGAGCATCTGCCATAGCTATGGAAGCTTGGTTTATTATAAGCTAAGGCCGGAGTACGTTGGTCAGTTGCTACTAGTCAATTGCTTTTGCGGCGTAAGTGTGTATCGATCGGTGTGTGTTTTTGTGTGATCTCCCATGGCTTTGTTGACTCTAGTGTCAGCTCAAGCTTAGCTACTATCTTTATATACCACGTACTACTACTTAATTAGCACTAGCCGCAGTAATATAGATATATAAAGTTCTTCATCGATCGATCTTACTAGCTAGGGTCTACTGATATTCAGAGGACGACTTTGAAGATTGAACCCTGCAATGTAATGGTGATTATAAATGAATGAGCAATTAGTCAAAAAAGAATCTGTGTAGCGCTAGTATTTTATAAGCTCATGCGTGTACTCTCTTTCGGTGTCCAACATGCATGGCAGTGTGTGTCTGACTTTTGGGTCATGTTTCTATATGCATGGGTAGATGGCTAGACGCATGCTTTGGGTGCCTAATGTGAGTGGTTTAAGGTCTTGGGTTGACTTGTGAAATCTACAAGACAAGGAAGAGGAGGAGGTTTTGTTGATGAGTGGAGTCGGCCTCTCGAACCGCTGATCATGATATGATTCCTACACTTGCGAGTTTCCGAGATGAGTAAACCTCTCGTTGAAACCTGCAATGATAAGACAAACAATTGCACTGATTTGTGCGTGAGCGTGGTTCTGTGCGTGCCGGGAGAGATGATCGATGCAGTGCGTGTGGGAGCAATTTGATTCGAGTTTTCAGGCCTAGAGAACCGTAGGCAGAACAGCAGCATGCACGCTTGTTCGACTGTACGTGTGCCTATCATTTGCCGACACGTATCGCTCTGTCTGACAAAGCTGCCACCGGGCGGTGCACTGTAGGATCCCCGCCAATAGCTAAAACATATAAACTAAAAGTAAACGTTGTTGTGTTTATTCATGTAACTATACTTTGCTTGCGAGATGTGTTGGTTGCTGCAGCGTCCTCGTTTTCCTATACCCACTTCTCACTGTAGTGGAGTGGAGGAGCACACAATCCCGTAGCATAGTATTACTAATTACAGAACCAGAAAAAAAGGGTTTTTGATCTCTTACTAGTATGCAAGATGACCATGCGCCGTAGGATAGGGGAAATTTTACGGTGCATTATAATACACTAGAGCACATGTATTATATGGCCGATCTAACGGATGAGAATAATTGGGCTTTTTTAAGCCCAAGGGTATTTTTGACCTATTTTTTTTACCTTTAATCGGCTCAATTTGGTCTAGGGGTATTCTCGTCCTAAATTTTTCGATTAAATTAATTGCATTAATAAAGCACTTCATTATAGAGGTCCCATCATCGTGCGTACTCTTTTGAATTTCGGTTCGAGCGTTCGTCCTCTCTCCTCCTCTCGAGCCCTAATCTCGGGCGTCCTCGATCGCCTCCGGCGCCCTCGATCGCCGCCGATCGCCCCCGGCGCCCTCGATCGCCGCCGATCGCACTCGCCGTGTCTACCCCTCCTACTCCTACTCCCCCTCACTCCCTCCATCGCAAGTCATCCCAGTTGGGTCGCGGCGCCAGATCTTCCGACGAGCCGCTAATCCACTCCTTCCCTGAGCAGACGCCACCTTCCCCGACCCGAGAGGCCACATCATCCTCATCGACATGCATCAACTTTTTCACGCCGGATCTTCGCTGTAAGTGCCTAGCCATCTCAAATCTTTTCTGGTCCCTTCTGCATATAGAACCAATAGGGGTCGGATTTGATTCGGGTTTAGGATATGTCATGTGAGGTTTAGGGTTTATCGTTTCAGAAAGTTGTGAGGAGATTTTGGTCGGATTTGGTTAGGGTTTAGGATATGTCATCTGAGGATTAGGGTTTATGTTTTCAGAAAGTTGTGATGAGATTACGATTGAAAGGAAGTGTAAGTCGGATGTAGCTACGACATATTGAAGGACTTAGTTAGGATTATGTGGCATGAGAAAGTTGTCAGCAGATTTGGATTCAAATAAAGTTATTTTGGATTTAGTTAGGAGATATTTTTGAATTGAGTTTCGAGATATTTTGGATTTAGTTAGGAGATAATTTGGATTTAGTTAGGACATACTTTTGGATTTTGTTACGAGATAATTTGGATTTAGTTAGGAGATAATTTTGAATGGAGTTTGGAGATAATTGATCTATCAGGGTGGATTTATGAAGGCATTTGAAGGACTCGTGGACTTTGGATTTAGTTAGGAGATCATCAGTTAGAGCTAGTACAATCAATTACAAATTTCTGGATTTAGTCCGGGCATATTTACTTACACCTTTTGAAGGACTGGGTTAGGTACATGAATCCGATATGAAAAATTAAATCAATTATTTAAGCAGAGTAGTGCATAATTTCGGTAACGTATACTATACATCCGTAACATTGACTATCTGTTTTC
Organism: Triticum monococcum; assembly: GCA_034509565.1. NCBI lineage: Eukaryota > Viridiplantae > Streptophyta > Magnoliopsida > Poales > Poaceae > Triticum > Triticum monococcum. The sequence goes on along the minus strand of CM067843.1, from coordinate 149,251,234 downwards.
GCTGGCAGCATAACGACATGGATGATAAAGGCAACGATGGCAAAAACTTGGGTGATACAGGCAAGGACGACAAGGACATGGGTCATAGAGGCAACAAAGGCAAAGTCATGGACCCCAAAGAAATGGATGGTATGTGCATGGATGATAAGGATAACGAGGATGTAGGCAAGGATGGCATAGACATGGATGATGTACACATACAAGGTAAAGGAATTGATAATAAAGGCATGGCTGGTTCAGATCTGAATGAGTGTATGGAATACTTAGAGATTGTGAAGAAGACGTTCAGGACTGAGGAAGAAGTCTACATGTTCTACATAGGCTATGCGAGAAAAAAGGATTTGGTGTTAGAAAGGATGACCTGAAGTACAGGGGTTCAGGTCCGAACCGAAATGCATACAGAAGGACATACAAGTGCTGCAAACAAGGATGGCGGGCCCTTAAGCACTTTAACAGAACTGAAAGAAAAAGAACACCGAGGGGTCTTTCTCGGTGTGGGTGCCCCGCTCTTTTTTAGGTTGAGCTACAAGATAGCAGTGGCCTCTGGTTTGTCAAGAATTTTGTGGACAAGCATAACCATCTGTTTGTCCCTGCTGACCTGACTCCGTACTTGTCGGCTCATCGTAGAATGACTGACGAACAAAAGGCCGATGTCATCGAGTATGCTGTCGGTGGACTTCGAACACATCAGATTATGAATGTAATGGAGAAGAACGCCCGAGGTCCGGACAAGCTTGGATTTATAGATCGAGATCTATACAACCATGTTTCAGTCCAGAAGAAGCGCAAGATAGAAGGCAGTGACGCTAGATATTTGCTCACCTATATGATTGAACAGAAAAAAGCAGACCCGGAATTCTTTTTCAAATACACAAAAGACAGCGAAGGCCATTTGAGGAACATATTCTGGGCTGACTCACAATCCCGCATTGACTATGTTGCCTTTGGTGGTGTCGTGGTGTTCGACAGTACATATCGGTCTAAAAAGTACAGGCTTCCGTTTGTTCCATTTGTTGGTCTGAACCATCACCACAACACAGTTTTGTTTGGGGTCAGTCTAGTGTCAGACGAGACAGTTGCATCATACCCGTGGCTTCTTCATGTAGTTTTGGAGGCAATGTCCCAGACGACACCAATTTCAGCAATCACCGATGGGGACGGTGCAATGGCTAAAGCAATAGCTACTGTCTGGACCGGAACAGATCATCGTTTGTGCACGTGGCATATCGAGGAGAATATGGTGATGCACCTCCGCGAGGAAAATCTGGAGCAATTTAGGGAATTCATTTACCGTCGTTGGGATGTTGATGAGTTTGAGAAAAGATGGGAGGCTTATAAGGTTCGGTTCAAAATAAAACCAACGGGCAAGAGGTTGTCATGGGTTAACATGATGTACGAGCTGCGACACAAATGGGCTGCTGCGTACACAAAGGGTAGATATTTCCTAGGCATGATGAGTAATCAGAGGAGTGAGTCTCTCAACTCAAGGCTTCATGTGCACCTGAACAGGAAGATGCAGCTTGTTGATTTGTTGCAGCATGTTGAGCACTATGTATCCATAATGCGTAAGACTGAAGCAGCATTAGACGCAGTAGCAACACATACGATACCCTTCACTAAGCTGAATGCACACCCTCCGGAGATTGCTGCCTCTTATATTTATACAACTGTGATGTTTCCAAAGGTAAAGCGTTAGATTGTCGAAGGGACAAATTGGCAGGTCACGGACCGGGTAGCATGTGATGGTTTGGTCGTGTTTGGAGTTTTGCGCAAAGCCCCATATGATAAAGTCCCATATGGCAGGGATGCTAGAGAATTGCAAGGTAAGGAAGGTAAGTATGCTGAGGACTTGCATGCAAAAAAATTGGATGCTGAGGATCCCAATGACTTGGAAGGTAAGGATGCTGAGGATCCCAATGACTTGGAAGGTAAGGATGCTGGGGACTTGCATGCAAAAAAAACTTGGATGATGAGGATCCCAATGACTTGGAAGGCAAGGATGGTGTAGACTTGCATGCCAAAAACCTGGATGCTAAGGATCCCAATCACTTGGAAAGTAAGGACAGTGAGGAGTTGGAGGCAAAAAAGTTGGATGCACAAGGCGTGGATGCTAGGCCTGTGGATTTTATATATCACGTGACTTGTCTGTTTACAGGAGCAAGACTGGATGATGCAGCTTGTAAATGTAAAAAGTTGGAAAGTCAGGATTACCCATACGCACATATATTCTGCGTTCTGGATCATCTTGGTGTACGCACATTTCCAAAAAAAATTGTCAAGAAAAGATGGACAATGCATGCCAAGCCAGCGTTCCTTCTTCGAGAACTGCGAATACTCATGTATGGTCTGATCACATGAATAAGTATCATCAACTACGCAACATGGCTAGTGACGCTTTATTCACAGCCGCAGCTAGCGATTCACAGTCAGAACAGGTGATGGAGTTCCTTCGGAGTATATTGGTTGATGGAGAAAAAACTGATTTGGATGAAGGCCATAAATCGTTTGGTCCTTTGCCGGCATACTTTTCTGCTGCTCGTGAATGCTGCACTGATGACGTGGAAAATCCAATCAAAATAGTTCCAAAAGGGAGACCAACTACCGAAGAATCGAACAAGTGGATTAAATCCAGGCGCGAGCGGATGAGAGGGAAAAAAAATCAACGAAGTTAGTGCACATGTTTATCTCATTGTTCATTTCCATACATGCTTACAATGTTAATATGTTCTCTCTTTTTCTTCAATTTACTCAGGAACAAATCGGGGAAATCAAAGGTCACAAGGAGGAAGAAGCGAAAAGACAAAGACTCAAAGACAGAAGAAGACACATATTCAGATATAGAAGAAGGGGAAGATTCAAAAAAAGCAACAAAGTTAGTGCACATGTTAATCTCATTGTTCATTTCCATACATGCTTACAGTGTTAATATGTTCTCCCGGAGAGTGTTCACATGTTTTTCTTCAATTTACGCAGGAAAAAATCGGGGAAATCAAATAGCACAAGGAGGAAGAAGCAAAGATAAGAGACAGAGTCAGATACAGAAGAAGAGACAGAGGCAGATACAGAAGAAGAGGAAGATTCAGGTACAGAAGAAGAGGAAGATTCAGATGCAGAAGAAGAGGGAGATTCAGATGCAGAAGAAGAGGGAGATTCAGATGAGGAAGAAGAGGAAGATTCAGATGCAGAAGATGGTGGGCTGAGGAGGGCTAGAAAAAGACCATTGGAGGTTGCAGAAGAGGATTACGCAAAACCAAACAAGTGGGCATTAGCACAATTGTGCGTACTTAAACATGTTTTCGAATGTTGGCTGCAGATTCATCTATTTCATTTTTTGCAGGAAATGCAAGGGCGCTCCAAATGTCAATGCTGGGAGGACGAAAAAGAACGATGACAAGGGTGCGCGAGGAAAACCATGAAGTTAGTGTCTGTACTTACATGTCCGCTCTAGAAGTCAGGTATTTGCTAGTACTGTGTTGACGTTTCTTAACTTTTCTAGGAAAGACTCTAGTAAGGGCGGTAAAGAACAGGCCAAAGGGGTGATGAAGACAAAAGGGCCTGATAAAAATGTACTACAGGCTGAGCGAATAAGAGCTGTCAAGTTAGCTTCTGTAGCTATGAAGAGAAAATCAATAAAGTCAGTGTTTTTTCTGTTATATTGTACTGTACATGCTCAAATCTTCTTTGCTATCCTATTAACAAACGTTGTTTCATGTAGGAAAGCTAAAGTGAAGTCGAGATAGGATGTTTAGATGCACATGGTCAAGCAGAGAAAACAAAAGGATTTCAGGGATCGAAAAATTAAGAACAAACTAAAGTAGACAGTTTTCCATGCCGTGATCCACCTTGTTTCTCATGTATTAGACCTATTTGATGGACTGCCACTATTTTTCTGAATTCCTCTTTTGATTGTTACACCCTCATTTTATTATGGACGGGTCGACATGGTAGGCTAGTTATGATTTATCAACATCGATGAAACAATGCATTTTTAGTGCAGTTGGTTTTCTGTATTTTTTTCATTTTCCACATAATATATTGCTGAAATTTGTTCAAAGTGTAGTCAAATTTCATACTTGAAATAGAAAATAGTAACCAAAAATTTATATATATAAGAAAATAGAACGTTAATAGAAACCTCATTTTCAAATAACATTGAAAATCGTTTATTTTCAAATAAAAAATAAGCATACTGATATTTTAAAAATAGCATGCTCATTTGGAAAAAAAAAACATGTTCAATTGAAAATAAAATATAATGAATATGCTGATTTAAAAATATCATGCTAATTTTAAAAATGGCATGCTGATTTTAAAATTATGCTACTTTTAAAATAACATGCTAATTTCAAAAATAGCATGCTAATTTTAAAAATAGCATGCTTATTTTAAAAATATAATGCTTTCAATATGCTACTTTTAAAATAGCATGCTGATTTCAAAAATAGCATGCTGATTTCAAAAATAGCATGCTGATTTAAAAAAATAGCATGCTGATTTCAAAAATAGCTTGCTGGTTTCAAAAAAATCATGTTCTTTCAAATATGTTGTTTTTAAAAATAGCATGCTGATTTCAAAATAACAGCCTCATTCTAAAAATACAACGTTGTTTTTAAAAATATAACGCTGTTTTTAAACTGATTTCAAAAAGTACATGCTTTTTAAAATATGTTGTTTTGAAAGCAACGTGCTGATTTTGAAAACAACATATTTTTAATTACGATTTTCAAAAGATAGCATGTTTTTTAGTATATACTGTTTTTCAAATTAAAAAAACATCATTTTGAAAATAGCATGCCATCTCGAAAGTAACAGAAACAGGTCCCGCTCTTTGTTTTGCATTTCATTTTTTGTGCAACACACATACAAACCGCATTTTCAAAATAACTCGTACTAGCCAACACAAAAACCTCATTCAAAAATGAAAGTAGTGTCTAATCCATTTGAAACCCGGTTAGATTTGATTCTAAAAATACTAGCATCATTGTGGCAAAAAAAGGAAATATAATTGCGGTCCATAAAGGTAATTATATCAAGGAGGGTACCAGGGTGCGTTATATATATAGACTTGCATAGCAAGTACATTACGCCACATACGGTTCATACTACCACCAAGTTACTGCCAAATTCCACTTACTGGATGATCTTCATATCCAGTCGGACCCAAAAGTTATACCACCAAGGTACCAGTTACTACCAAATACCAATTACTACTGAGTTGCACTTACTGGACCCTAAAGCTGATACTACCAACTTGCAGTTACTGGCTAGTACATACATATTATAAAACTAGCATCAAACTACTGCGGCGGGTCAACGAATCCTCATGCCACTAACCATGTTCACCCTAAGCCCACCTCCACTCCTTTCCATGAACCTGAAGATAGCCATTTGATCTTCTTTCATTCTGGCGCCCTCAACGACTTCTCTCCAGTTCTTTGTCATGATTGCTCGCCCGTCCTTCTTGCCCATCTTGAACAAGACCTTTTTATTACGTTCAAAATGTTCTCTGGTGACACGCACAAGCATGGGCTTTCGCAGATAATCTTTGAGGTAGGCATGATTGTACTCCTTTGAGAAGCACTGATTGCACAGGGAAATAAATAATGTTACATAAAAAATGAAGTATAATTTGCACAAAAAAAGTAAGAATGATTTGCACAACCACGCCCGTCCTCCTCTCTGTCTCTACATGATGGCATTTTCACTAGTGAAGTATGATTGGCAAAAAGAAAAGTCCAAGTGTTTACCATCTTGCTCTTCCCTCTGATGACTGCCGAGCGACTGACGGTGCTGACATAGTATGGTATGGGAGGTTGGCACTGCTTTACTATGGATTTGAGATAGTCCCACCGATCCTCGTTTAGCAATACATGGCTGCCGTAGAAGATGCGATCCTCGAAAGTTCCTTTTCTCACATGGTATCCTGGACCTGTATCAAAAAAAATTAAGATGACAGAGTAGTAAATAATTTCATATGTAAGATCTAGAACATCAGCACTGGGTTAATGATCAATGCCTACTCCAATGATCAAGAAATGAAGGACATAGATAACCCAATCACATCCACCCAGCAATATCTCGTAGAAACATGGGCAAATTGAATATTTGATTTATTTAAACTAACAACTAAACAATGCTCTACGTAAGCTCTAGTTCAGTCAATGTTGATTTGGAAGGTCATTTAGAACCCAAACAGAGTAATGTGTGGTAATCAAGTGTCACTCAAACATCAACTTTCGATATTTCACGGTTCATTTAATATCTGAGCAGCCAAATAGAACTTTACCCCGTAGTGCCAAGATAGGATCATGGTCCACATCTCCATCTCCATCAGAACTATCATCAGTGTCATAGTCGCTAGAGGTGTCGTCATAACCGCTATAGCCGTCACTCCCACGTGAAGTGCCATCTGAAGCATCATCTGAGGTGGTCCGGTGATCACTCTCTTCACTGCTGATGAGGATGGTTTCCCTTGCCATTCAAACATGTTGCATGCATTGCAATGAACAAATGTTAGTTATTGATATATGAAATCAGTCTTCCATTATGACTTGTTAGCACCATATACAATGTGAATAATCTTTTCGCATACTTCTTGCTAAGTACGTAGTTCATGTATAAACATCTACACGAAAAAGCTAGTCGACAACTATTCGCACGACTAGTTGAAAGATCATGAATGTCGCCTAGAGGGGGGGGGTGAATAGGCGCTTTAAAATAATTATGGTTTAGGCTTGAACAAATGCGGAATAAACCTAGTGGTTAATTTGCCAAGCACAAAACCTAAAACAACTAGGCTTACCTATGTGCACCAACAACTTATGCTAAGCAAGATAAGCAACTATGTGACAGCAAGATATATGACAAAGAACAATATGGCTATCACAAAGTAAAGTGCATAAGTAAAGGGCTCGGGTAAGATATAACCGAGGCACGTGGAGACGACGATGTATCCCGAAGTTCACACCCTTGCGGATGCTAATCTCCGTTTGGAGCGGTGTGGAGGCACAATGCTCCCCAAGAAGCCACTAGGGCCACCGTAATCTCCTCACGCCCTGGCACAATGCAAGATGTCGTGATTCCACTAAGGGACCCTTGAGGGCGGTCACCGAACCCGTACACCTTGGCAACCCTTGGGGGCGGTCACTTGTACCCGTCAAATTTCTCGGGGCGATTTCCGCAACCTAATTGGAGACCCCGATGCTTGCTCGAAGCTTTACACCACAATGATTGAGCTCCGAACACCACCAACTGTCTAGGGCGCCCAAGCACCCAAGAGGAACAAGCTCAAGGGTACCAAGCACCCAAGAGTAATAAGCTTCTCAACTTGTAACTTCTACGTATCACCATGGAGAACTCAAACCGATGCACCAAATACAATGGCAAGGGCGCACGGAGTGCCCAAGTCCTTCTCTCTCAAATCCCACCGAAGCAACTAATGCTAGGGAGGAAAATGAGAGGAAGAACAAGAAAGAGAACACAAAGAACTCCAAGATCTAGATCCAAGGGGTTCCCCTCACATAGACGAGAAAGTGATTGGTGGAAATGTGGATCTAGATCTCCTCTCTCTTTTCCCTCAAAAACTAGCAAGAATCCATGGAGGGATTGAGAGTTAGCAAGCTCGAAGAAGGTCAACAATGGGGGAAGAACACGAGCTCAAACGATAAGGTTGAATGGGGAAGAAGACCCCCTTTTATAGGAGCACCCGAATCCAACTGTTATGTGCTCTGTCCGCGCATGAGCGGTACTACCGCTCAGGGGAGCGGTACTACCGCTCGGGAGGTAGAACACGGAGAGCGGAGCGAAACAGAGTGCGTGGCGGAGCTGTATGAGCGGCACTACCGCTGGAGCCAGCGGTACTACCGTTGGCCGCAGCGGTACTGCCGCTTGGGACAGCGGTACTACCGCTTGTGGCGATAAGTGGTACTGCCGCTCCAGCCCGGCGGTACTACCGTTGGGACCGCACACAACGCCTAACACGAGCACAGGGAGAAGGAACAGCGAGGAGGGCCATTGAGCGGCACTAGGGTGGTGGTAGCCGCGGTACTACTGCATATGAGCGGTACTACCGCTCCTACTGCCGCTGAACCCGACACGAGAAAACCACGTCTCGAGTCGAGGTGGTACCAGCGCGGAACCGGAGCCGTACTACCGCTTATGGCCATGGGCGGTACTACCGCTGTGGGACAGCGGTACTACCGCTTGTGGCGATAAGCGGTACTGCCGCTCCGGCCCAGCGGTACTACCGGTGGCGCCATCCTTAAGCCACTTCCACGAAAGCAAGTAAACTCACGGAAAACCAGAACTGCCATAACTTCTGCATATGAGCTCCGAATTGAGCAAACTCAAGCTTGTTAGATACAAGACGACGAGTAGCATCAAAACAGCGACAGGGAGGTATGCCAACAAATAGAGGAGTGAAACCTCCAACCGAGAAGAACCGGCAAAACCTCCAACATCGAAAACATCATAGAAGATGCATGTGAACTCCGTTTTCGATGAACTCGAGCTTGTCACCAAGATGACCATAAGCTCCAAAACTCACAAAGAGAAGTACCAAATAAGAACCAATAAAGATGATGCAAGGATGCAATGGTTTGAGCTCTCTACAATGATACGATCAAGCTACTCATCGAGAGCCCCCCTTGATAGTACGGCAATCGATCCTATAACCCGGTCTCCCAACTACCATCATGAGACCGGTAAAATAGAAAACCTACCAAGGGCAAACCTTTGCCTTGCACATGGTCCACTTGAGCTAGATGATGACGATCTTGACTCCCTCAAGTTGGACCACCTTTCTTGATTGCGTTGACTCGATGAAGACTAGTTGATTGCTCCCCCATACTCCACTATTGGTGAGCCACTCTTCCGCACATCTTCACAAGTCCATTGTCACCACAAAGGACGGCAAGCTTCAAGCATTTGATCTCTTCGTGATGCTCCACTTGAACTTGCACACCGCAACCTTTCTTGATTGTGTTGACTTGATGAAGACTAGTTGATTGCTCCCCCATACTCCACTATGGTTGAGCCGCTCTTCCGCACATGTTCACAAGTCCATTGTCACCACAAAGGACGGCAAGCTTCAAGCATTTGATCTCTTCGTGATGCTCCACTTGAACTTGCACACCGCAACCTAACCCCACAAAGAACCCTCACAAAGACCATGGGTTAGTACACAAAGCGTAATTGACAATGCTTACCACACCATGGGATCACTTGATCCCTCTCGGTACATCTTCTACACTTTGTGGATTGATCAACTTGATTCACTCTTTGACTTAGTCTTGATCAACCTCTCACAAGACCAATCTTTAGGTAATTCCTTGAATAACACCTTGGTCGACACAAACTCTCCCTGAAACTAACACATGTACTCCAAGAAAAGCCTATGGACAAAACCTTCAAATATAACTCAAGGCAACCATTAGTCCATAGAGATTGTCATCAATTACCAAAACCAAACATGGGGGCACCACATGTTCTTTCACTAGTCAAGACTAGTGGTTAGACTCATAATCATTGGCCAGACATAACCAATTAGGATATTTCAAGGTTACAATTTTGTGAGCTGGACAAGAAAACTTGGTAACCAACCAATTAGTAGCCATGTAAAAATGAACCATGATTGACTGCTCTCATCGAGCAATACGTGAAACTATAACTGATCTGCCTTTGATCACTGCAAATTTCTTGATGGGCTGTTGTGTGGTACCATCAGGTAATAAATATAAAGTCTTTAAATTGTCCCAACAAAACAAATAATGCATTTGCTGCTGTACATAACATTTTTAGAGGTAGATGTGGAGGTTAATTTTCCAATTTCCACTGAGAATAAGGACATGATAGAATCTCTAAAGCAAGATGACAGCATAGTGAAGGCTATGAGAACGAGCAAGGTATGCTGACCAATTGTCACCCTTTTGTATACTTGCTATTTATTTACTCATTACTACCCATACCAACAAGTAAAATCATGATTATGAAGTATAATGTCAGAAAATCCAACAGTGAGGAATTTGTTGCAATGGGTACTACTAGCTCACAGGAAATTTTCATTGACCCCAACAAGCCCATACCATATCTTGGAGATAGGCTGACATAATTCAAGTAAGCAGTAACAACAATCAGCAAAAATATGCACCAACCAAAAATATTACATGTGTGAACATATCATCAAAAACATGCACCAATCAAGAGCAGTCTATACTTGACAAATCCTTCAAAATATGCACTAATCATCATACTACCATCGAGTAATACATGAAACTATAACTGATCCTCATTCCATCATTAAAAATTTCCTCATGGACTGCTTCTGTGCTCACCTTTTTAGTTTTTAATAACTAAGCATCAGCAAATACATATACACAATCTTCAAACTATCCCAACAAACCAAAACATGTGTATGCTCCTGTGAATATACTTTTTCTATATCTAGCAGTGGGGCCATTTTCCAAGGGAAAAAGTACTTGACAGCATCTTTCAAGCAAGATGATAGCATAGTGAAGGCTATGTCGACGAGCAAGGTATGCTGGCCAACACCCACCTTTTTCTCTTACTTGCATGAAAGTGTTTACCCATTACTACCCATACGAACAAGTAAAACCATGATTACGCAGTACATTGTTAGATTATCTTGCTGTAAAATTACTTGTTGCAATATGACCTACTAGTTGACAGTAAATCTGCGAATACCCGAAACATGCACACAAGAAAGTGTCAGATGTTAACTTGGGCGGTGCTGCTAGATCGCAAAATTAAGGTCAGATCGACATTAGAAGGGCTGGGAAGATCAATCTTACCTGCGAAGTGGTACCAGATGGGCTGGAGTAGACTTGTTCGAAGCTGGCACCACTGGAGCTTCGGGCGGCGCGACAAGGATTGGGGAGAAGAGGTGTCGTTGTCGGACCTTGCTGTCGAAGAAGCAGTGGAGAATCGTGGCCGGAGCAGGGGGGAGTGGGTGGCCTCGCGGATCCGGCCGATTTGACGACGACGGGGGCGACCAAGGTGACAGCTTGGCAAACCCTAGCCGTCGCCCTCTGCGTCGCCTCTCTATCTCTGCAAAGAACGAAGTGTGGTGAGATTGGGAATGGGGGTGGGGTTGGGGTTGGGGCCATCGCTCGCTTTTCTCTCTGCCTCCCACTTGTGCAGGCCCACAAAAGGAACAAAATGTTGGACCGGATCATATGCAAATTTGGCAGCTTTACCAATTCTGGCCAAACACAAAAGATCAGCATGACCACATGTGTTCTTTTAAAGAAACCCTAAAAATACACTGATGTTCATATTGCATGTGGATGAGTCTTTCAGTACCAATTGATCTTGAATAATTTTAAGCACTCCACAGTATATATATATATATGAAAATAATGGTTAACCAATAAAATGGTAAACTATTAGATGCAAGGTTGCAAATATTTGAAAAAATGAATAATTGAATTGTATGCATTTTTATGATTAAATTTAATAAATGTAACATTTTTGCAAAAACTATGATAAATTAAAATATTCATTGGTATTTTCAAAAAAACACGAATGACTACTTATGCCAACCAGAACTTCTTCGTGGTTTCGTTTATTCATCTATTCTTTGGCATGCTGGTTCTCATAACGCCTTCTTCGGACCTTCTCTTTGTCCGACAAATTCCTGAGATATTGGGCTAGCGCCTTGTGTTTCGCCCTCATAACATGCTTCATTTGGTATCCTTTGGCAATTCCTTCGGCGTGCTCAAGAATACTAACGAAAGCCGGGTCCAGATATTTGCCACAGAACGCGCAACGATATGCCATACGCTTAAGCACGTTGCACTGTCCATTCTGCAATTCTTCAAGGGTTTTCTGAGTGTGTGCATCCATCTCTCCTTCGGAAATGTCCGCATAATCATGAGAATAAGGCTACAAGTTTAAATTATGTATGATATAAGCTGCACCATTGTTTACAGTACCTAATATTCCCTAAGTTTCATACTGTAGTGCCTATAAATTATTTTTAAAGTAAATATTTATTAACTTTGAAAATTTAAGGAGAAAAAAGCAATATCAAATCCATATGAAAGCATAAATCATATGATGTACTTTTAAAAAAATTGTCAATAAACATGCACAACCTTTATGATGTCTGACTTTTAGCATAAAACCAAAAAAGCACTAAATTGTGGAGTGGATGAACCATTAATTTCTCAAATGATTGAATAAATAATGATCATTACGTACTGATGATCAACATTATATTTAGAGCTAGATTCCATTATGCCAATTCAACAATGTATTGATGGTTTAATGATTAACCTCTAACCTTAAACTTGAAGATAGATCTAGGGTTAAAAAATTATAATTACCGTAACGGAATTCCAGTCCATGCCGTGCATGTGCTACCGCTTGTGATCGACGACGGAGTACTGCACCTCATTGACACGATGCTTCTCTGGGTCGGACACCGAGTAGTCCCAAGTTTTCTCATGGGGATCCTCATCCATGTAATGGACGACGACGTCGGTGGTTAGCTCCTCAAGTCCATGATCTATCACGACGGCGTCCATGACAGGCCCCCCACGTCCATGGCCCCGCTCTGTCACGACGGCCAATCGACCTCCACGAGTGGATTTCATATCCGGCGGCAGCGAGGCGGGCGTGTGAGCGGCGGCGATAGTTTTAGAGCGTGCCCTAGGGGGAGAGATGCGAGGAGAAATTGGTAGTTACCTACTATAGCGGAAATACTTCGGCATTGGGCACCTACAATGCAGCCGGCTTATTTAGGCGCTTAATTAGGATCCTGGAAAAAAATCACAATCGTAGGCGCTTGGGGCAGGCGCTAGGAACTATATTTTGTACATCTACGTGATGCAATCCAAAGTTCGTGTCCGGGGTGGATGGGTTGGGGATTGAAAATTGTGTACATAAACCCTAATGCTCAAGATTTGTGAAAACATCATATCAAATTCTCATCAAGTGATCTAGTATTACTTGGATCGAGACTTTGTGATCATCATGTAGCCACGCCACAAACACGATGGTTCTAGTATTACTTGGATCAACACCTTAGGCAGCAAACTAGTGCATTTCCTTTTTGAGTCACCATCTTCCTTCTTGAAAACCACATGTACACACTCATGATGTATACCATAACACACCAGAATCTGTTAACGAGCGCTCACAAGCTTAACTAGCTTCAAACGAACCTAGCCAATCAGGGTTTTATGCTACTTAATCTAAATGAGCCGATGATTAATGAGCACGAGTTTAACAAGCAGAGATGCCAAACCACACACCAATTAACATAGTTCTACCTTAGTTCAACACTTCCATATATACAAAAGCAAGCACCACTTAGTAGTACTGGTGCACATAGTTAGACCATAAATGTTCACCAACAAAGTATAGCATAGGGTAGAACTTAGCATAGTTAAAACCAAAAGAGCATCAGTTCTAGCTGCGAGGGTGCGCACTTCCCTAAAGCCTCAAAGAAGCCTCATCAAGTACTCGGCATACGCGGTGTGCTTCACCCTGGAAGCATAGCCATTCTTGATGCTGCCTTAGGATGTTCCGACTGCATGGTTGATGGTACTTCTCAGGTCGCCTTTCATCAACTTGTTGCAGTAAGGGCATCCGTAGCCCCCCTTCCGATTCTTGGCCTGACACGTTTCTCGAGCAGACCACTATCCAGCTCCCTCACCTTCTGCCTGCTGTAGATCCTCTTGGTTTCTTGGTCGCTGTCGACGTTGTCACTTAGGACCTACATGTAGTACCAAATGTTGCATAAGTATATCTAATATGAGAAATCAGAAGGCACAAAGTCTATGAAACATAATGTAATTGATGACAGCGTAAAATATCTTCAAATGATGTTGAAAAAATAAATGCATAACTTATTAGTTGGTACATAAGCAACTAAATGGGATAGTACCATATAGTAAAAAAATGAAGGATCAATCATACATGTCGAAGAGAGCACTAGCATTGCCACATTTTGCCACACATTTTTCTCAAGCTTGCCTAAGGTTAGTTCATCAAAATGAGAGCCACAAGTTGGCAAGCCTAAGGGAACATTGCCACACTTTTTGTGTGTATGCCATGTGGGACCCAAGTGTGGCTTGCCTAAGGTGTGGCTGGAACCAAACACTCACTTAAGTTGGTCAAACTTGCCTAACCTTAGGTATGGCAATCTTTGGCAAAGTCACTAACCAAACAGCCTTTAGTGCAACAAAATTGACTTGTTACGTAAAAATGCATGAACTGATGATGTAACATGGCAGAGCAGCATACAGATGTACTAATGCAAAAAAAGGACTTATAACTTACATGCATGGCTAGATAAAATAGCTCGTGAGCTGTATCTATTTAGGGTTAGAATTTTATGTGTTTATGATGATGGATATTGAAAGTCCACATGTTATCATCGTGGAAGTTTCCCCTATTGATCGATACCCCACCCATCAATGTTCCTGAACCGTTCAACGTTCTAGGTAAAGTAGTTAATTATTATGAATTCTGACAATAAGTGATCCCAAATGTTGTACTTACAAAAAAGGGTTTTTATCATTTATGCCACCAGTTGTGTCCCACAATTAAGTATCACCACTAGGAATTTCTACTGCTAAAAAAAGCCATCGCTTCTTTAGACACATGCTGAAAAATGCCACTGCACATCATCATTGTGATATCAAATCTATCTTGACATGCTATAATGGCATCAATACCTATGGACCAACATGCCAGCTCTCCCTCTATCTCACTACAATAAAGTGTGGGCCCACTTGATCCCAACAGCGTTCCTATTTTTTTATAAAATTATTCGCTTACTTACTCCTCACAAGTGGGGCCATACTTATCATTGTGAGATAGAGAGAACTAAAATGTGGGCCTGGGCTTTTTTTGTCATATTGGATGGTCAACAAGTTTTAAATGAAAATAACAATGTCTAATGGCATTATTGAGCAAACATCTAACGGAACGATGACATTTTTTATACATCTAATGGCATTTCTGAGTAAGCATGTCACGAATCGATGGCATTTTTGAGCGACTGTAACTTCTAAGGGAAAAACTGAGTAGTGGGATATAACTGGTGGCATAAATGATAAAAACCCTACAAAAGAATTAATTAAAACAACTCAAGTAAAACATTGATGATATCCAATTTCTTTCTAAAATAGCCATTGCTTAGAGATAATCAATGTTTAAAATCATTGCCACAGCCACTTATGGAACATTTAAACCAAAGATCGATCAAGTGCAACCAAACATGTACTCAACATTTTAATACCTTATTTGCCTTGTACTGACCAGAGAAAACCTAGGATATTACAAAATAAATAAATAAATAAATAAATAAAGGGGATAGATGACTAACCTCTTCTTCGTTCTCGTCGGCGACGACCACAGGTGGGGTAGGGGAGGCAACATCCGCGGCAGACGAACACCCGGCTGAGGCTGAGGAGCCACCACCTGCTCCGGCAGAGGAGCCAGAGGAGCTACCTATTCCAGATTATTAGCAGAATAATTTATATAGGTCGAAAACTGACATATACATGCCTCAATAAATGTAATCTAGCTACACAGTTGTGGATCCAGGATTTCATATTTGGGTGTTCAAAAATTTATATTGCAAACTAAAACCACAACAATATTTTTCAAATGGAGGGAGTAATATCTAAAATTTTCATGTGAAAAGATTCTTAGTCCATCGTAATGACAGTACTAACATGAATGACAGAAAATGAAGATTATTTACTTCATGACCATACAATATGACATTTTCATAAACAAGGCATGGTGTTGTTATCCTTAAGTTGCAGAAAATATTTTCACAATCACCTACGTAGGCAATTCAATTCCAAGGTCAAGCTACATATTTGTATTAGCACAGTCACGAAACCTAGGTGGCTTTATTAGCAGAATAATTTATCTACATCAAAATATTGCCTATACATGGCTCAACACATGTAACCTAGCTAGTTACCTAACAAATCTACAGAATATTGATATGGAGTCCATCGATCAAAGATAAAAAGAAACCCTGGCCTTCCCCAAAAATAGAGAAAAGGAATGACGAGAGCACACCTAGGATTTTACAAAAAACTAAAGGAGATAGATGACTAACGTCGTCTTTGTTGACGTCGCCAGCGACCACAGGCTCGGGCACCGGAGGCGTCACCCACGGCAGAGGAGACACCTGCTCCGTCTGAGGAGCCAGAGCAGCTACCGGGGCCCACATAATTTCATGCCGGTCAAGTACCATATATAAGAAATTTTGACCAAAAAAATTCGGGTGCAGTACTGTACGTCTGTACCAGTGCTGCTGCTATCAAAATTTGGCATCAACACATTTTGGATGCACGAGAACCATGAGATCCGAGTGGTTCGTAGATCTTAAATAAAGATAACCTATACAATGAGGAGCCGACCCCCACACCCATGCACCCATGTGGATCCACCCTGAAACCTAACGGATCTAAAGAATCTAGGTTGACACCTAGGATTGACCAGAGCACACCTAGGATTTTACAAAAAATTAAAGGAGATAGATGACTAACATCTTGTTTGTTGACATCGTTGACGACCACAGGCTCGGGCACAGGAGGCGTCACCTGCTCCGTCTAAGGAGCCAGAGCAGCTACCTGGTCCCACATAAATAGCAGAATATTTTATATAGATCAAAAAATGTCATATACATGCCTAAACTAATGCAACCTAGAAACACAGCTTCGGATCCAGGATTTCAAAGTTGGGTGTTCAAAAATTAATATTGCAAACCAAAACCACAACAATATATTTCAAACGGCTGAGATCAAGTTGGCTTTTGAGTCCTGAAGGCATTCTTCTGCCTCTGCTTCTGTTACTCAAGAAATTAAAGAGTTAGGAGTACGTAATAGCTAAAATGTTCATGTGAAAATATTATTTTTTTCATCATACTGGCAGTACAGACATGAATGATAGAAAATGAAGATTATTTAGTATGACATTTTCGTAAACAAGGCATGGTGTTGTTATCCTTTACTTGCAGAAAATATTATGATGAAAATAAGCAACCCGATAATATATTTAAAATAGGGATGATAACAAGTCAATAATATTACAGCCTATGGTAATTGGACTCCAGGAATCAAGCAATTGGTGTTGAGCAAATTGAACAACAAAAAATGTGTCTGCTGGATTAAGCGTAAGAGGCTAGTTTTATACAAATTGACATGAAGTTTAGTGCATAAACTACACCACTTTTAGTACATTTAAAATAAAAGATCCATATATAAGAAATTTGGGGCAAATAATTTCGGGTGGTTGGTAGATCTATCTTAAACTTTTGGCATCAACACATTTCGGATGCACGAGAGCCATGGATCGGAGTGGTTGGTAGATCTTAAAAACAAGATAACCTATACAATGAGGAGCCAACCCCCACACCCATGCACCCATGTGGACCAAACCTACATGATCTAACGAATCTAGGTATGGATTTCATAGATGGAAGAAAAGCAAAAACCCTAGCCATGCCCAAAAATAGATAAGGGACTGAACAAGGAAACCTAGGATATTTCCTAAAATAGGACTGACCTCTTCTTCGTCGTCGTCGCCGTCGACGTTGACCACGGGATGTGGCAGAGGAGGCAGATGGCGTGGCAGAGGAGTCACCTGCTCCGGCGTAGGTGACACCTGCACCGGAGCCTGGACGTGGTCGACGACATCATGGCCGCCCTGCTGCCGGCTGGACCCCTCATCGGCGGGGAGGGGTTTCTCCATGTGCAGCTTCGCACGGCGCTTGGATGCTTCGTGCGCCATGGCGTTGGCCCTGGCGTCGGCCCTCCCTCCCATGGTGCGCTTGGGCATCTCAACGGCGGAGGTGCAGCGGCGGGAAGGGAGCAGCAGCGGGGTGGGCAGGCAAGTGGTGAGGCGTGGGAGGAGAAAATCGTCGAATTTGTAGATGGGGAAGAGGACGGGAAGAGGATGGCGGCGATGAGATAAATGCTAATGGGGAAGCGGGGCATGCTATGGGGAAGTGGAGCCGCTGATTTAGTCGTGGGCAGTCAAAAGGAGTTGCTGCCACGTTCACACCTCCCCATGCGTTGTTCACACCACCACGTCTTGCCACGTCAAAACGTAATGCAACTTCCCTTCAAAAATTTGTGTAATGCAACTGCTCCCTCATTACACAGAACAAAGTCATACAGTGGGACAACTGAATTTGTAGGCTTGTTTCATCTGCACGTGTCATGTTTTATATTTGTCCTAAAATATGTTGTAAAACTTTACAAACAATGGAATGGAAAATGGATGTGACAAAACTTCGTCAGCAACCGCGCGGATTCGTGTGCCATATATCCGATGTCCGGTACCGAGGAGGGGAATGTTGATCCACGCGATGCCATGTGTTTCGTCTGGACCCATATCATGCACCCCGAGCCAACCAGGCCAAAACATGCGCCGCTAGCCTTCTGGATCCAAACAACGAGCTAGTGTCCACCATGCACAGAGATGCTCATGCGGACAGGCTTGCTAGCACTAGTGAATGACGTCGGATCTCGGTGTGCAATATGTGTAGCCGCGTGTCTCTTTGGCGTGCCTGGCATACCGAAGGGACTCATCGAAGGTCCAACAAACTACGGTGGGGTCAATGCTGGATGTATGGTGTGGATCAACCTGGCTAACGGTGCATGGTTTGAGTTTAGGTGGCTAGGTTTGCATGGCTGGGGGGCTAGATGGCTAATGAGTGCGCATGTGTCATCTGTACATTGTCAAGGTTGAATGGTGGTTGTCTACGTGGCAATCCGTGCATGCATGGTGTGGGTCCAGTTTGCGTTCGGCGCACGGGATGTGCCTTGGTGGGTAGGGCCCACAACTTGCAACACAAAGTTCTGAAGCAGATGAAGGGGCGGGCCCCGGTCTTCGTCCACAAGTAGGACTTGTTCCCTCTCGATGGCTAGCTCCGGGATGCGTTTTGGTCTCGTTTACACACAACCTATGTGAAGGCTTATGCGTGCCGCTCTCGATGTTCGACCACACCCACACTACGAAAGGTCCCAAGAAATTTGGATCCCTCATGAATTTGCACGGATTATAGCGGCAGCAGACGAGACCCGACATTTTTGCCCTTAACAATGGCTCTGAGGCGGCCCTGCCCATTGGTCGCACATGGCACATATATGGACCAGAGCTTAGCATGGAACTGTCACCCCCAATCCATGTTGTGATTTCATGTGGCCGCGGTATAGATCCTGAATTTCCGAGGATACTGCCCTAGAAATGCAACAAATGTCCCAAATATGGCAAGCGCAGGCTCCGAGAAAGGCCGGGACCTTGCATGCGCTTTTGGATTGTTCTCCGTTGACCCGAGAGAGAGCATCGACGAATATGGAGGAACGGGCCTGCATTCATTGCGCAAACCGGACATGTTACCTCAAGGAAGCTAGATCCAAACCATGCACCCCCGCCATCAAGACCCACGTGGTGCACCACTTAGACACTAGACCCACATCACTTATGCCGGCCCCCAAGCCAACCATTCCCCGTGTAGACTCATATGCCACACCCCGCAAAATAGCTTAGCACAAGACTTCCACCCTGATTTCCACAACATGCACCACTACACGTAAGTGTCCAAAAAATGGACTATCGCATTATCAACATTTTTTTGCCAAAACAAGTAAGTTGTTTTTAAATTGCTTGAAAATAGCAAGGTTTCTGTTAAATTATAATTTCATTAATTACACATTATAACGTGCATTTGTTGTCCCTTAAAAAGGGGTGCATTCCTTTTTGTAAACCCACAAAATTACTTCCTTTCCCTTGACAAAACGAATCCTTCTTCACCCTCTCACGATCATGTTCACGGTGGCCGCGCCCTATAATCTAGGAGTGGTCGTTCTAATCTCCCCATGGGGGACAACTTCCACGCACTATCTATCTTGGTTGGTTGCAACCATCTCGCCATCACGGTTTTTTATGGGAAAATCACATTCTTTTGTTTTTCCTTCCAAATATATGTGGCGAAAAAACATGGAACAAAAATTGTAGAAGGCATGGTGGGATACGTGCACATGTTTGTCTTTTTGTACTACAAGTGCACTTGTTGGCAATTTGCATGTGCACGTGTCATGTTTCATTTTTTATTGAAAATTATGTTGTACACCTTTACATAGACGCTTGAATTATTGTTTTCGTATGTTAATAATTCCTAAATATTGAAATTCAGCATGCACATAACACATGGTTTCCAAGCTTCGTCAGCGACCGCTTGGATTCGTCTGGTATATGCCCACTGTCTGGTATTGGGCAGGGGAATGTGGATCCATGCGATGCCATGCGTTTCATCTGGACCCTTGTCATGCACCCCCAACCAATCGGGTCGACATCATGTGCCACTAGGCTTCTCGATACTAACCATGCGCTAGTGTCCATCATGGGTAGAGATGCTTAGGTGCATAGTTTTGGCTGGCACTAGTGAATGACGTCGTATCTTAGTGTACAATATGTGTAGTCGCGTGTTGCTTTGACATACCTGAAATGCCGAGGGAAGGGACTCGTGTCGGAGGTCCAACGAACCGAGGAGGGGTCAATAATGGATGGATGGTGTGGGTGAACCTGGCAAACGATTCACGGTTTGAGTGAAGCTGGCTAGGTGTGCATGGCTGGGTGCTAGATGGCTAATGAGTGCGCATGCGTCTTGTATACATTGTCAAGGTTGACCGGTGAGTGTCTACTTGGCCACGCGTGCATGCATGGTGTGGATCCAGTTGGTGTGCGGTGCACGGGACGAGCCTTGGTTGCTAGGGTCCACATCTTGCGGCACGGAGTTCTGAAGCAGATGAAGGGGCAGGCCCCGCACACCGTTCATAGGCCAGACTCGTTTCCTCTCAATGGACAATGGCTCTGAGGTGGCCCTTCTCTTTGGTGGCACATGGCCCATATATATGGACCAAAGAGCTTAGCATGTGATTGTTACCCCATTCCCTGCTATGATTTCATGTGGCCGCGGTATAGATCGTGAATTCCCGATGATACTATCCTAGAAATGCGGCAACTGTCCCGAATATGGCACGCGGGACCCAAGAAAGGCCAGGACCTAGCATGCGCGTTTGGATTGTTCTCCGTTGACTCGAGAGAAAGCACCGATGAAAACGGAGGAATGGTGTAACACCCTCGATGCGACTATATCTCCCACGTGTCGAGGCACGACTTAGAGGCATAATCGCATTGAAGGCATATGTCGCAAGTGAGGTAATCTTCACACAACCCATGTAATATAATAAGGGAAAGAGGTACATAGTTGGCTTACAATCGCCACTTCACCCAATTACATGAATAAAGCATTACATCAAACAGTTACAATCAAGGTCCGGCTACGGAACCAAAATAAAAGAAGAACCCCCCAACTGGGCTCCACTACTGATCAACTAGAACGAAACAACATAAAGGACAAGATCTTCAATGAGCTCCTCCTGAGCTTGGTAGCATCGTCTGCATGGACTCATTGGCACCTGCAAGCTGGTTTTTGGAAGTATCTGTGAGCCACAGGGACTCAGCAATCTCGCACCCTCGCGATCAAGACTATTTAAGCTTATGGGTAAGGTAAAGGTATGAGGTGGAGCTGCAGCAAGCGACTAGCATATATGGTGGCTAACATACGCAAATGAGAGCGAGAAGAGAAGGCAAAGCACGTTCGAGAAAGTATGATCAAGAAGTGATCCTAAACGACCTACGTCAAGCATAACTCCAACACCGTGTTCACTTCCCGGGCTCCGCCGGAAAGAGATCATCACGGTTACACACGCGGTTGATTCATTTTAATTAAGGTCAACTTCAGGTTTTCTACAACCGGACGTTAACAAATTCCCATCTGCCCATAACCGCGGGCACGGCTTTCGAAAGTTCAAATCCCTGCAGGGTGTCCCAACTTAGCCCATAACAAGCTCTCACGGTCAACGAAGGAATAGACCTCCACCCGAGACATTCCGATCAGACTCGGTATCCCAGTACAACAAGACATTTCGACGGGGTAAAACTAAACCAGCAACACCGCCCGAATGTGCCGACAAATCCCGATAGGAGATGCACATATCTCTTTCTCAGGGCACACTCAGATGAGACATCCTACGAGTAAAACCAACCCTCAAGTTGCCCCGAGGTGGCCCCGCAGTCTACTCGGTCGGACCAACACTCAGAGGAGCACTGGCCCGGGGGGGTTAAAATAAAGATGACCCTTGAGCCGGCCGACTCAAGGGAATGAAAAGGCTAGGTGGCGAATGGTAAAACCAATGTTGGGCATTGCTGGAGAAGCTTTACTTAAGGCAAACTGTCAAGGGGTTCCCATTATAGCCCAACCGCATAAGGGACGCAAAATCCGGGAACATAACACCGATATGACGGAAACTAGGGCGGCAAGAGTGGAACAAAACACCAGGCATAAGGCCGAGCCTTCCACCCTTTACCAAGTATATAGATGCATTAATTAAATAAGATATATTGTGATATCCCAACAAGTAAACATGTTCCAACAAGGAACAACATCTCCATGTTCCAACAAGGAACAAACTTCAATCTTCACCTACAACTAACAACGCTATAAGAGGGGCTGAGCAAAGCGGTAACATAGCCAATCAACGGTTTGCTAGGACATTGGTGGGTTAGAGGCTGAACATGGCAATTTGGGAGGCTGACAAGCAAGTGGTAGGCATCGTAGCAATGGCATAGCAAAAGAGCGAGCAAACTAGCATAGCAAAGATAGTAGTGATTTCGAGGGTATGATCATCTTGCCTGAAATCCCGTAAGGAAGAAGAACGAGTCCATGAAGAAGACAAACAGAACGTAGACGAACGGGTCCTCACAAACGCGACGTTACCAGAACCAACCCGAAGAAGCAATCACCGGAAAAGAAGCACACAACATAGTAAACAACCAACACATAAGACATGGCATGATGCACAAACAAGTATGATGCATGTCTGGTTTAAATATGCATGGCATGGCAAAGTGCACAAACAAAACTACAAATTAAGTGGAGATCAATATTCAACGAGTTGCATATTGATGAAACACCACATTAATGATTTAGTTCTCTCCCGGTTAGGTACTTGACAAAATTTAAATGTTGGTTAACATGGCAAGAGGTGAAGCAAAGTCAAACTACCTATCTAGTCAAGTTTAAATGAGGCCGGAAACAACGAACAACAATTCCGGTAAATCCCGATATGCATATTTTAGATTTGGTATTGTTCTGCCCTAAACATAATTTTAGAGTTATTAAACATGCAAGATGATGCCACCATGTTAAACTAGGCAAAATTCTGCCCCATTTACATATAAAGATTATTAAAATCGGAGCTACGGTTATTTAGTTATGAATTAAATCATTTTAACATGGCATAGGAGCAAATTAATGCAAACAACATTTTAAACATTTTAATTGTTGTTATCATGATGCGGATGACATGAACAAGTTTATGCAAATTTTATTAAAAGTTGATAAGAGCATTATGAAGCATTTTTCACCGTGGTGGAAAGAAGAGGGGTGCCACGGCAACGAATCCGAAAATGATGCCACGGCAACATATCGGTTCCGGTAACTCGATTGAGATCCCGGTGCAAAAGAAAATGCGACGGGAGCGTGACATGCGATAGAATGTGGGGGGGCTCTCGAATACCGAGTTCCCACATGTCGGTGGCAAGGCAAAAGAGGGGCAATGTTATCGAACAAGGGTGCATATCATACAACATGCACTCATTTACGGGCATCGTCTCGGGGTTATACCTTCGAAGCGTGTGTTGTCGGAACGGACCAAGTCGGCGTAGAGGAAGTAGTGGAAGTACACGTTCTCGGACGTTGAGGGAAGTAGTGGTTCTCGCATGCTCTAGGGTCGATGGTAGAGGTTCTCGTGATCACGGCGATGGTAGTTGTACATGTAGGTGGTAGACGAACTTGATGGTTCCGTTACCCGGTTCTTCGGAGACGGAAGTAGTCGTACACGTTCCGTAGATGAACTTGGCAGGTCCTCGACGTCCTAGTACTTGGCGTTCGGTGCGGTACTTGATGAACCCCGAAACGGTCTTAGGCGTCTTCGCGCGTAGGGGTACTTGGCGTTTCCGTGTCGTCGGTCTTGTCGGTCCCGGACTCGGCAACGTAGTTGTGCAAGAGCGTCATCGGACTTGTCGAATCCGAAGTCTTTG
The DNA here is from genome assembly GCA_034509565.1 of Triticum monococcum. Classification (NCBI taxonomy): domain Eukaryota; kingdom Viridiplantae; phylum Streptophyta; class Magnoliopsida; order Poales; family Poaceae; genus Triticum; species Triticum monococcum. The sequence continues at coordinate 149,227,072 of CM067843.1, read as the reverse complement.
AGGGTCTTCGTGTAGCCGTTCATGTCGTAGTCGGACTTGGCAAAATGCACACTGATGGTAGTGGAACTTGCGTCGGTCGTCGTGGTACTAGGGCCCTGATCTTGGCGTGATCCAAAAATAAGACATGACGTTGGGGGAAGACCCGAAAGCGCTCCTGGAGACAAACGCAGGTTCGTGCGCAGCGGTCGAGGAACTGCTGCTCGATGTAGGGGGCTGGTGAGAAGGGACCTGCAGGTCATCAGGGCTTGACGCGCCGGCGGCAGAGGACGACGAGGAGGCGAAGGAGCAGCTCTGCTTCAAGGAGCTGGTTCCGGTGGCGCGACGAACGGCAGGGTAGAGTAGGAGCAGGGGCTCGCCGGTAGGATAAGAATGAAGTGAAGCGGGGCCGGCGACGATGTTCAGAGGGACGGCGAGGTTCGACGACGGCGCACGGGGTCGCGCTGGTGTGGGGAGGCGCTGGACTTGGGCTCCGGCGGCGATGTGTGCTGGGGCTTCAACCTGCTCACTCCCCTGCTTGATGCAGGAGCCTGCGCCTGAGATCCAAGGCAGGAGAGGCGCAATGCAGGGTTTGCAAGGGAGCGGGGCCGAGTGAGGGGAAGGAGGAGCATGCGGGATCGAGAGCAAGGAGAGGGAAGGGGAGATCGAGCGGGTGGCATCGGGCACGGACGCTCCTGGCGGCGGAGGGAGAGGGAATCGGGGGAGGGAGGTAGCGATCGGCTAGGTTAGAGCTGTTAGGTGGGCCGACGTGGGAGGTTGGCCTGGGCTGGGCTGCTGGTTGGCCTGGCACTGAGGCCCAAGTGACCAACTGGACCTCTCTCTCCCCCTCATATTTCTTTAGCAGAAAAGACAATAAGAGAGGAAAAGAAATAGATGATTAGGAAAAGATTTTTGGACATGGGGATAATTTCCTGAACTCACAAAAATGCACTTGGTCCAAGAAAATTAGAAGTGGCATGATCGAAAGATATAAATTCAAACTCATTTGATTTTGATTCCAATGGGTTTGAACTAGGACTCGGTAAGAGGAAGGTCCATAAATGTTGAGAATTTAGGTGGAGCTCCGGAAAATGAAGAAAGAATTTACGGACAAGGTTCGAGGTCAAGCAGCGAGACAACAAAGGCATGGGGAAATTTGCAAGTGTGTTTTAGGTGCTTCCATAAGAATGGATTATTTTATAATAGCTCCACTAATATCGGGAGGATATGTTATAAAGAGAAGTCACTCTTCCCTCGATTTAAATGGATCGAAGATCCACACAAATTATTTAGTTGAGATGCAAAAGATTATGACATGATGACATGATGCAATGCACATGATGCAATGATGAATGCAACACGCAAGCAAATGACATGGCAACGACAGCGAATAACTGGAGGACACCTGGCACATCGGTCTCGGGGCGTCACAACACTCCACCACTACTAGAGGATCTCGTCCCGAGATCTAGAATGGCACCGGAGGGACAACGGAAAAGAAAGAGAAGAGGTAAAACTAAGTTGCTTCTTTGACAAATGAGTGAAACCAAAGAACCTTGTGAGGTTGAACAAATTCGAGAAAAGAATACAACGGAGATGAACAAAATTGAAAACACACCGATAGAAAGGAGGAACAAAGAAGAACAAATTCGTATAGTGCTCCGGTTGGAAAGAGATGTAAGACTTGATAAGATGAAAAGAACTTGATCTTGACAAGAACAAAAAGAAAAATATAGAAGAGAGCCACATCAAAATGCCTCCGGAAGAAAAGAGAGAAAGGAAAGGAGTGAACGAAATAGAAAACAATATCTTGGCAGAGCACGCTTACAACAAAGGCTAGAACGGAGTTGTTGGAAAAACAACAACGAAAAGAATAATCTTGATAAGGTCTTATGAAATACATCTCAAAATAAGAGATGAAAAACCTGCCACTCACGGAAAAAGAATTGGATTGATATGAGCAAGGGAGGGAAGGTAATATTTCCACCGGAAGGATAAGTGAAGAACTTGGATCATATATGAGCACCATAAATAGCAAAATCCTTAGGGAAAGCTTTAGGTGAAATATAACCCAAGACAATACCAACGAATAGGTTGATGGTTTAAAATACCTCATTCATAACAACATGTGAATCATGAAACATGAACCCAAATTATCAAGAATGACATAATACCACCTCCAATAATGTGGTAGAAAGAATTGCACTCCGGATAGCAAGATGAAGAAGGCTTGAGATCCTTAGAAAAGAATCTCAATTAAAAAGTTGGAGAAGGAATTAAATCCTTGATGGACCATTATGTAGAACCTCCATTAAGAAATCCGGTAACGAAAGGATGATAAAAGCAAAAGAAGTTGAAAACACAAGGTGAGACCTTGTAATGATTTAGAAGGAGTTTCGCGACGAGATAATGCAGAAAAGGTAAGAACTCCGGAAAGAAATGATAAGAAGAGCAATTGAGATCAAAATATTGATGAAGCTCCGGAATAGGAAATTAATCACTTGGATGAAACAAGAATAAGAATTATGTTATGCTCGTCCTTCATCAATTAAATTGATGACAAACCATGGATTTGGCACACTACTTATTCTCGTAGAAAGGATTAAGAGAGATACAGCGCAAACTTAAGAAGGTATTTCAACGAACCACCGGTATAATTGAAAACAACAAATAAATAGATAAGATAAGGAAGAGAAATCTTGAATGAACCACCGTAAGAAATGAAAATGAACGGAGTAAAGATAAGGAAACACCGGGAAGAATTAGCAAATGAACGAAGATGCTTGAGTGAATTTAGATCCATGAAAGCGAAGAGATTACGAGCTGATTAGAGAATCCTTGATTTAGACACCGGTATGATTTAGAGTATGAGAGCTGAAAGCTGGAATGAATAAATCTTAGATGATGGGCTCCGGATAAACAAACTGAACAGACTCTTGAATTGCCCCAGATAGGTGGAAAGAATTCTCACAACCGAAAACAATTATTAGAGGATGGCAACTAGCTAGAATCACGAATCTTGAAGAGAATGGAGCAAGATATGGAGGAGAACTCTTCTTCGGTCTTCAAAATCCAAGAATAACGATGAGAAACACCACCAAGAATTATTTAGACACTCCGGAAGAATCGAAACGACGAGGTTGATCCAACGATGAAAAGAATTTGACAGATCTTGGAGAAAATACATATGACTGATGATAACTCATACTTACGTCAAAATTCGAAAAGAATTTAGGATAGCTCCAGGAAAATAAGAAGAGTCAGGTAAGATCCTGGGAATAGACCTGTGGGTTAGGGCCCACTCAAGAGAAAACACCGTTGAAATGATTACTTGAGAAAGGAGATTGCACCGGTTGAATTAAATGGCTTGAATAAGATAACAACCTCGAAATATATTGAATGAAAGTAGAGTGAAAAACACGAATCTTCGAGATATCTTGAGCACTCCGGAAAAATAAATAGCGAGAAGTGGAATGATAATGAGGTGCCCCGGCATGAGAAAGCATCAAAACGCGGAAAAAGGGATATGAGATCAACACCGAAAGCTTGATTTGAATCCACCGGAGAAGAAAACGAGTGAAGAGTGACGAACTTGAAGCTTCGTTAGAATCTTCATGAGAAACACCGGATACGAACATTGAAGGAAATAGAACGGAGGGACTTCCGTCAATAAAATGGATAGTGAAAAAGAAATATGAATCCTTGAAGAAAAACAAAGGGAGGGAGGGTGGGAAAAACAAAGGCAACTTGGAGATGGATGACACAAACAACGTTGAGAAGAACTGATACTTGATCTTGCGGAAGTTGAAATGATCGGAACCACTAGAAGAGAAGCACACCGGTGAAAGAAATTGACATGACAAACTCAATTATCAAGAGGATTGGTATTCACATCGGAATATGAGAACACCATTTAGAAAAGGTATGGAATCAACATTTGACTTCGAAGCAACTCGAATACCACAACTCAAAACAAAAACAAAGGATTGGCTTGCAGAATAAGATGGAACAAACATATGATAGAGATTTCGCCCGAAGTTTTCGTGGTGGGGCCTACACGGGCTCGATCGTACAACACCATCATGTACAAGGCAGTGCACATGACATACGAAGCGTCCCCGAGTCAGCATAGCCAAGGACTCTTTAAGACACAACGAGACCACTGTAAAATCGACCATGAATAGGCGGACCACTAGACGTCGAACCCCAATTTCATATCATATATCTGACGGAAAGATAACCTAAGAGCTACTTGAATACCCACCTATGAAACTCCCGAAATTTTCCGATTATGCAATCAGGTGTTGGGGATACAGGGGAAGCATAATATCTCACCCAAACTAGCAAATCCTACATCCAGCTGTATCCATCCTTCAACACATAACCAAGAAACCTTCGGAAACCATCTACCTCAACCTTCGAAAAGCATCCGTTATACAAGTTATGGCGATACTCCCGAACTCCCGCCCCAGTACTGGGTGGCGTCGAGGTTATCTCACCAATGAACTGCATAAAGGAGATTTTCAATGTCGCGCACATATCTCAAGTATTCCAGAATTGCAACGATAAAATTATGATGGCAGCACCTCAGAGCTCAACTCCCCGGGACACTTCCACTAAACCCCTGACAGGAGGCACCAAGACAATGTTCTCATCATAAAACCATCGGAACGATTCCAAGATACCCGCGTGATCCTAAATTTTTTTTAGTGAAATTTGAGAAGAGAAGAGTCAAAACTCTACGTCAGGATGCCTTACCAGAGCGATGAGGAGACTGGGAAGTAAAAAGAATTCCTAAGCTCTCCGATATATAATTCCTAAGGACTCAAAACATTTTTCTAGACACAACTCGGCCGCTAAACACGATCAATCAGTGGGGGCTCCTAAGGTCGGGGAAGGCTCTGATACCAACTTGTAACGCCCTCGATGCGACTATATCTCCCACGTGTCGAGGCACGACTTAGAGGCATAATCGCATTGAAGGCATATGTCGCAAGTGAGGTAATCTTCACACAACCCATGTAATATAATAAGGGAAAGAGGTACATAGTTGGCTTACAATCGCCACTTCACCCAATTACATGAATAAAGCATTACATCAAACAGTTACAATCAAGGTCTGGCTACGGAACCAAAATAAAAGAAGAACCCCAAATGCGACAAAGGTCCCCGATCGACCCCAACTGGGCTCCACTACTGATCAACTAGAACGAAACAACATAAAGGACAAGATCTTCAACGAGCTCCTCCTGAGCTTGGTAGCATCGTCTGCATGGACTCGTCGGCACCTGCAAGCTGGTTTTTGGAAGTATCTGTGAGCCACAGGGACTCAGCAATCTCGCACCCTCGCGATCAAGACTATTTAAGCTTATGGGTAAGGTAAAGTTATGAGGTGGAGCTGCAGCAAGCGACTAACATATATGGTGGCTAACATACGCAAATGAGAGCGAGAAGAGAAGGCAAAGCACGTTCGAGAAAGTATGATCAAGAAGTGATCCTAAACGACCTACGTCAAGCATAACTCCAACACCGTGTTCACTTCCCGGGCTCCGCCGGAAAGAGACCATCACGGTTACACACGCGGTTCATTCATTTTAATTAAGGTCAACTTCAGGTTTTCTACAATCGAACGTTAACAAATTCCCATCTGCCCATAACCGCGGGCACGACTTTCGAAAGTTCAAATCCCTGCAGGGGTGTCCCAACTTAGCCCATAACAATCTCTCACGGTCAACGAAGGAATAGACCTCCACCCGAGACATTCCGATCAGACTCGGTATCCCAGTACAACAAGACATTTCGACGGGGTAAAACTAAACCAGCAACACCGCCCGAATGTGCCGACAAATCCCGATAGGAGCTGCACATATCTCTTTCTCAGGGCACACTCAGATGAGACATCCAACGAGTAAAACCAACCCTCAAGTTGCCCCAAGGTGGCCCCGCAGTCTACTCGGTTGGACCAACACTCAGAGGAGCACTGGCCCGGGGGGGGGGGGTTAAAATAAAGATGACCCTTGAGCCGGCCGACTCAAGGGAATGAAAAGGATAGGTGGCGAATGGTAAAACCAATGTTGGGCATTGCTGGAGAAGGTTTACTTAAGGCGAACTGTCAAGGGGTTCCCATTATAGCCCAACCGCGTAAGGGACGCAAAATCCGGGAACATAACACCGATATGACGGAAACTAGGGCGGCAAGAGTGGAACAAAACACCAGGCATAAGGCCGAGCCTTCCACCCTTTACCAAGTATATAGATGCATTAATTAAATAAGATATATTGTGATATCCCAACAAGTAAACATGTTCCAACAAGGAACAACATCTCCATGTTCCAACAAGGAACAAACTTCAATCTTCACCTGCAACTAACAACGCTATAAGAGGGGCTGAGCAAAGCGGTAACATAGCCAATCAACGGTTTGCTAGGACATTGGTGGGTTAGAGGCTGAACATGGCAATTTGGGAGGCTGACAAGCAAGTGGTAGGCATCGTAGCAATGGCATAGCAAAAGAGCGAGCAAACTAGCATAGCAAAGATAGTAGTGATTTCGAGGGTATGATCATCTTGCCTGAAATCCCGTAAGGAAGAAGAACGAGTCCATGAAGAAGACAAACGGAACATAGACGAACGGGTCCTCACAAACGCGACGTTACCGGAACCAACCCGAAGAAGCAATCACCGGAAAAGAAGCACACAACATAGTAAACAACCAACACATAAGACATGGCATGATGCACAAACAAGTATGATGCATGTCTGGTTTAAATATGCATGGCATGGCAAAATGCACAAACAAATCTACAAATTAAGTGGAGATCAATATGCAACGAGTTGCATATTGATGAAACACCACATTAATGATTTAGTTCTCTCCCGGTTAGGTACTTGACAAAATTTAAATGTTGGTTAACATGGCAAGAGGTGAAGCAAAGTCAAACTACCTATCTAGTCAAGTTTAAATGAGGCCGGAAACAACGAACAACAATTCCGGTGAATCCACATATGCATATTTTAGATTTGGTACTGTTCTGCCCTAAACTTAATTTTAGAGTTATTAAACATGCAAGATGATGCCACCATGTTAAACTAGGCAAAATTCTGCCCCATTTACATATAAAGATTATTAAAATCGGAGCTACGGTTATTTAGTTATGAATTAAATCATTTTAACATGGCATAGAAGCAAATTAATGCAAACAACATTTTAAACATTTTAATTGTTGTTATCATGATGCGGATGACATGAACAAGTTTATGCAAATTTTATTAAAAGTTGATAAGAGCATTATGAAGCATTTGTCACCGTGGTGGAAAGAAGAGGGGTGCCACGGCAACGAATCCGAAAATGATGCCACGGCAACATATCGGTTCCGGTAACTCGATTGAGATCTCGGTGCAAAAGAAAATGCGACGGGAGTGTGACATGCGATAGAATGTGGGGGGGCTCTCGAATACCGAGTTCCCACATGTCGGTGGCAAGGAAAAAGAGGGGCAACGTTATCGAACAAGGGTGCATCTCATACAACATGCACTCATTTACGGGCATCGTCTCCGGGTTATACCTTCGAAGCGTGTGTTGTCGGAACGGACCAAGTCGGCGTAGAGGAAGTAGTGGAAGTACACATTCTCGGACGTTGAGGGAAGTAGTGGTTCTTGCATGCTCTAGGGTCGATGGTAGAGGTTCTCGCGATCACGGCGATGGTAGTTGTACATGTAGGCGGTAGACGAACTTGATGGTTCCGTTACCCGGTTCTTCGGAGACGGAAGTAGTCGTACACGTTCCGTAGATGAACTTGGCGGGTCCTCGACGTCCTAGTACTTGGCATTCGGTGCGGTACTTGATGAACCCCGAAACGGTCTTAGGCATCTTCGCGCGTAGGGGTACTTGGCGTTTCCGTGTCGTCGGTCTTGTCGGTCCCGGACTCGGCAACGTAGTTGTTGAAGAGCGTCATCGGACTTGTCGAATCCGAAGTCTTCGAGGGTCTTCGTGTAGCCGTTCATGTCGTAGTCGGACTTGGCAAAATGCACACTGATGGTAGTGGAACTTGCGTCGGTCGTCGTGGTACTAGGGCCCTGATCTTGGCGTGATCCAAAAATAAGACACGACGTTGGGGGAAGACCCGAAAGCGCTCCCGAAGACAAACACAGGTTCGTGCGCAGCGGTCGAGGAACTGCTGCTCGATGTAGGGGGCTGGTGAGAAGGGACCTGCAGGTCATCGGGGCTTGACGCACCGGCGGCAGAGGACGACGAGGTGGCGAAGGAGCAGCTCTACTTCAAGGAGCTGGTTCCGGTGGCGCGACGAACGGCAGGGTAGAGTAGGAGCAGGGGCTCGCCGGCAGGATAAGAACGAAGTGAAGCGGGGCCGACGACGATGTTCAGAGGGACGGCGAGGTTCAACGACGGCGCACGGGGTCGCGCTGGCGTGGGGAGGCGCTGGACTTGGGCTCCGGCGGCGATGTGTGCTGGGGCTTCAACCTGCTCACTCCCCTGCTTGATGCAGGAGCCTGCGCCTGAGATCCAAGGCAGGAGAGGCGCAATGCAGGGTTTGCAAGGGAGCAGGGCCGAGCGAGGGGAAGGAGGAGCATGCGGGATCAAGAGCAAGGAGAGGGAAGGGGAGATCGAGCGGGTGGCATCAGGCACGGACGCTCCTGGCGGCGGAGGGAGAGGGAATCGGGAGAGGGAGGTAGCGATCGGCTAGGTTAGAGCTATTAGGTGGGCCGACGTGGGAGGTTGGCCTGGGCTGGGCTGCTGGTTGGCCTGGCACTGAGGCCCAATTGACCAACTGGACCTCTCTCTCCCCCTCATATTTCTTTAGCAGAAAAGACAATAAGAGAGGAAAAGAAAGAGATGATTAGGAAAAGATTTTTGGACATGGGGATAATTTCCCGAACTCACAAAAATGCACTTGGTCCAAGAAAATTAGAAGTGGCATGATCGAAAGATATAAATTCAAACTCATTTGATTTTGATTCCAATGGGTTTGAACTGGGACTCGGAAAGAGGAAGGTCCATAAATGTTGAGAATTTAGGTGGAGCTCCGGAAAATGAAGAAAGAATTTACGGACAAGGTTCGAGGTCAAGCAGCGAGACAACAAAGGCATGGGGAAATTTGCAAGTGTGTTTTAGGTGCTTCCATAAGAATGGATTATTTTATAATAGCTCCACTAATATCGGGAGGATATGTTATAAAGAGAAGTCACTCTTCCCTCGATTTAAATGGATCGAAGATCCACACAAATTATTTAGTTGAGATGCAAAAGATTATGACATGATGACATGATGCAATGCACATGATGCAATGATGAATGCAACACGCAAGCAAATGACATGGCAACGACAGCGAATAACTGGAGGACACCTGGCACATCGGTCTCGGGGCGTCACAAACGGGCCCGCACTCAGTGCGCAAACCGGATGCGTTACCTCAAGGTAGCTAGATCCAAACCATGCACCCCCGCCGTCTAGACTCACGTGGCGCACCACTTACGCAGTAGACCCACACCACTTACATCGGCCCCCAAGCCCAAGCATTCCCCCGGGGTAGACTCATATGTCGCACACCATAAAATAGAATTAGCACAAGACTTCCACCCCGATTCACCAGGTTACTACCTTGTGCACCCCTAGCCAGCATGATACACTGCATGCACCTAGAGCCACGTGGGCCCACAACATGCACCACTACACGTACGTGTCCACAAAACGAACTAACCCATAATCAACTTTTTTTGCCAAAACAATTTAGTTATTTTTATAATGGCTTGAAAATAGCAAGGTTTCTATTAAATAATAATTTCCTTAATTACAATAAGGTCCATTTTGTAACCACACAAAATTCCTACCTTCCCTCGAAAAAAAGATTTCTTCTCTCACGATCACGATGGCCTCACCCTATGATCTAGGAGTCGATCCAATCTCCCCACGGGGGCCAAGTTGCACGCAGTAGATATTTTTGGTTGGTTGCAAATTTCTCTCCAAAACGGTTTATTATGAGAAAATCACCTTATATTTTTTTTACTTCCAAAGACATGTGGCGACAAAAGCATGGAACAAAATCATAGGAGGCACGGTTGGATGCGTGCACATGCTGTCTTTTTCTACTAGAACTGGACCTGTTGGCAAATTGCATGTGCACGTGTCATGTTTCAATTTATCTTGAAAATTATGTTGTACACATTTACAGAGGCGATCGAATTGTTGTTTTCATATGTTAATAATCCTTACATATTGACCACGTGACACATGTGGTAAGCAATCCAAACAATTCAAAAAAAATCCCTAAATATTGAATTTAAGCATGCTCCTAGAAATTATCAATCATAGAACCAACATCTCTTTCGTAGAGATTAAGGTACTTCCACATTAAATCTAATACAATAAATTCAAAGGATCAACTTAATACATTAGCAGCACATAGGGATGTAGTCCAAGAATCCAACGAGTAGAGAGAAAAGGAGGAACAAAAGCTGGAAGAAGAAGGATCAGCCAGCAGCAGCGCCATCAGCCTCCTAGCCTCACAACTCCAGGTCTCCAGCCTTGTGAACTCCAGTTTTTTTCCTGCAAAACACGAATGGCAAAGTTGCGGTTATAGGTTAGGACTTAGTGAAAATTACAGTTATGTTGAAACAGTTATAATGACAAACAGTGTTGACATGATGATTACAACAAGCAAACAAAACCAAGCTCACAAGAGCAACTTACTTTTAACATCAAACAATTATATTAACATGGCCACTTTAGAGCAAGATTTTACCATGCAACATAAACTTGTCATAGCAACAAAAGGCGTGGCATGAAAGTATTGAAAACATAATGCAAATAAATTTTAGGAAGCATGGCCATAGAAGTTATATTTTTAGTGGCAACCTTCAAGCAAAGTTGCATAGTTTTATATCAAAAATGGTTGTTGTTATTGGTGGAGGCACACTGAGGTTGGCTAGCCATCAAGGATGACCAGTGGGCCAGGGGCCACATGACTGGGAGCATTTGTGTGTGCGTGACTACCGTGGGACCCGGATGTCAGTGGCTTACTTTGAAAACAAAAGGGGGGGTTTATAGTTTAGTGGGAACCATCAAGCAAATTTGCAAAGTTTTATAGCTGACAGATTTATACTTGCTGAGATGCACAGAGTAAAATGATGGCATGTTGGAGGCAATAAATAAATATGCTACATGGCTTGTCATGGCATCTAATTTCACAGAATGCTAAGTACAAATAATGGAGAACAAGACATACAACATGAGCATCTCCATAAGAGCTGGTAGCTCTACCCAAAAGAAATCAACAACTCAAAAAAAGGTTCAAATATAGTATCAAGCACTTAATAATAGAAAGACACATAAAATATTTTTGGAGTAGAAGTGCAGGTGAACATCAAATACTACCACTACAATAGTACAGATTTAGCCTAGGGTTCATATACATCATAATCCAGCCCCCAAAAGCATGTACTCAATCACTACCACCGCAACTGTAAGAACGAGCAGTAGGAAGATTAGGAGTGGGGAAGCTTACCCTAAACAACGGTACCGCCGTCGTTCAGATGAGGGGAGCGGCGAGGGAAGCATGGAGAACGGCGGGGAAGCGATGTCGCGACCACTGTCCTCCTCTTCTTGCGCTTCGGAGTCATCTCCGACTCGGTTGGAGGCTCCACAATCTGCAATGGCACCTCGTGCACCGTGGGTTCCTGATCCAGTGGATGTTCTACCCTGGATCTGAACGCCCACCACCTGCGCCTGTCCCACGGGCTGGACGAATTGGCCTGCTCCATCGCCCACAGGAGGATCTCGATGTCGTGCCTCGGTTGCGCGGGCGGGGGAAAAAGCTTTTTCTTCTCCCTGGATGTCATTTCCCTCAAAGTGGCCCTTGCCGTCCAGTGCAACTGCCTTATGTTGTTAAACCAAGAACGGATCTCCATCAACCTGGCCATCTTTACCTGGTCGCCACCGACGATCTCCACAAAGTCGGCGTTCTCGCCACCGGCGATCTGCTCCTCCATCGAGGTTCTTGCGTGGATGGAAGAAGGGGGTGGGATGTGGAAGAGGAGACGAGCAAAGTTGCGGCCGCGAGAAGGAGGTGAAGGAGAGGGAGGAGATGTCACGGTTATAATGGAGATGGGTGAGGGGAAGGACGATGGCGGCGGCGGTTCTGCATTGGATGAGAGGGGCGGCGGTTCTGCATTGGATGAGAGGGGTGGCGCGTGATTGTTTTCTTCCTATGACTTTTTTTGAGACAATTTTTTCCTATGACTAAAATGCCAGAGATTAAAACGGTTCCAAAAAAGCCCAACCACTGTAAAACTTTGTATAATAAATATAGATAATTCGGGCCAACCAAAGCCCACAACATGAATTAATAGTACGCTTACAACTTAAATAACACCAAGTCAAATATAGATAGATAGATTTTTTAGCTAAAAAGATAGATAGATAGATAGATGGCCGCCCCTTCTCCACCAGGCTCCTCCTTGCTCCTCCTCTGGGCGCCCTTCACTGCTCCTCCGCGGTGTTGTTGATGGGGTATGGCAGAGTGTGCATGCACTCGTCGGTGGGGAAGGTGTTGGCGTAGTCCGTGAAGATGTTATGGGTGGTGAAAGCTATGAACTCGCAGCCACACCAGAACACGCGGCCGAGGAGGTAGAACACGTCGAAGGGGTTAGTGAAGTGGGCAAGGATAGCAACCACAACCCCGTTGTGGATGACCTCCTCGACTCGGTACATCCTTGGAGATCCCCGAGGGATGTGCCCGTAGCCGGCCCGAAGGAAGAAGTCGGTGAGCCCCCTTGCGCCCCTCCACCTTGACATCACCCACACACGAAGGGTGCTCTCGACGTACACCCCGGCGGGGTAGAGCATCTCCGGCATGGTGGGGGGGAAGGGGTAGGTTGGCCCGGTGTACTGCATGGCTGCGGCGGGCTGGTTCTTGGGGCTGTTTGTGGTGAAGAAGAAGAAGGGCAGGAGCAAAATGCAGGTGGGAGAGTATGGGAGATGGATGAAGGGTGTGAGAGGAAGAGGAACATGATAGGTGGCTTAAATAGCCACCGTGGCAGTAATGGGGTCAAACGTGAACAAATTTTCCACCCACCGCGGCATCGGGAGTGTACATGTTGGGGAACGTAGCAGAAATTCAAAATTTTCCTACGTGTCACCAAGATCTATCTATGGAGAGACCAGCAACGAGGGGAAGGAGAGTTGCATCTACATACCCTTGTAGATCACTAAGCGGAAGCGTTCAAGTCAACGGGGTTGATGGAGTCGTACTCGTCGTGATCCAAATCACCGATGATCCTAGTGCCGAACGGACGGCACCTCCGCGTTCAACACACGTACAGCCCGGTGACGTCTCCCATGCCTTGATCTAGCAAGGAGAGAGGGAGAGGTTGAGGAATACTCCATCCAGCAGCAGCACAACAGCGTGGTGGTGATGGAGGAGCGTGGCTATCCTGCAGGGCTTCGCCAAGCACCACAGAAGAGGAGGAAGAAGAGACGCAGGGCTGCACCAATGAGAGATCGAATCGCGTGCGTTATGGGCAGCCCCCTAGGCCTCATATATATAGGGGAAGGGGAGGGGCTGCGCCCCCTCTAGGGTTCCCACCCCTAGGGGTGGCGGCAGCCCTAGATGGCCAAGGGGTGGCGGCCAAGTGGGGGGAGGAGAGGGAGGCGCAGGGTGTATGGGCCTTAGGGCCCATATGCCCTTAGGGTTTGCCCCCTCTCCCCTTCTAGGCGCATGGGCCTTAGTGGGGCTGGTGCCCTTGGCCCATGTAGGCCAAGGAGCACTCCCTACAGCCCATGTGGCCCCCCGGGGCAGGTGGCCCCACTTGGTGGACCCCCGGGACCCTCCCGGTGGTCCCGGTACGTTACCGATAAACCCCGAAACTTTTCCGGTGACCAAAACAGGACTTCCCATATATAAATCTTTACCTCCGGACCATTCCGGAACTCCTCGTGACATCTGGGATCTCATCCGGGACTCCGAACAACATTCGGTAACCACATACAAACTTCCTTTATAACCCTAGCGTCATCGAACCTTAAGCGTGTAGACCCTACGGGTTCGGGAGACATGCAGACATGACCGAGACGTTCTCCGGTCAATAACCAACAGCGGGATCTGGATACCCATGTTGGCTCCCACATGTTCCACGATGATCTCATCGGATGAACCACGATGTCAAGGACTTAATCAATCCCGTATACAATTCCCTTTGTCTATCGGTACGATACTTGCCCGAGATTCGATCGTCGGTATCCCTATACCTTGTTCAATCTCGTTACCGGCAAGTCTCTTTACTCGTTCCATAACACATCATCTCGTGATCAACTCCTTGGTCACATTGCGCATATGATGATGTCCTACCGAGTGGGCCCAGAGATACCTCTCCGCAAACTCGTAGTGACAAATCCCAGTCTCGATTCGTGCCAACCCAACAGACACTTTCGGAGATACCTGTAGTGCACCTTTATAATCACCCAGTTATGTTGTGACGTTTGGTACACCCAAAGCACTCCTACGGTATCCGGGAGTTGCACAATCTCATGGTCTAAGGAAATGATACTTGACATTAGAAAAGCTTTAGCATACGAACTACACGATCTTTGTGCTAGGCTTAGGATTGGGTCTTGTCCATCACATCATTCTCCTAATGATGTGATCCCGTTATCAACGACATCCAATGTCCATGGTCAGGAAATAACCATCTATTGATCAACGAGCTAGTCAACTAGAGGCTCACTAGGGACATGGTGTTGTCTATGTATCCACACATGTATCTGAGTTTCCTATCAATACAATTATAGCATGGATAATAAACGATTATCATGAACAAGGAAATATAATAATAACTAATTTATTATTGCCTCTAGGGCATATTTCCAACAGTCTCCCACTTGCACTAGAGTCAATAATCTAGTTCACATCGCCATGTGATTTAACACTCACAGGTCACATCGCCATGTAACCAACATCCAAGAGTTTACTAGAGTCAATAATCTAGTTCACATCACTATGTGATTAACACTCAATGAGTTCTGGGTTTGATCATGTTGCTTGTGAGAGAGGTTTTAGTCAACGGGTCTGAACCTTTCAGATCCGTGTGTGCTTTACAAATCTCTATGTCATCTCCTAGATGTAGCTACCACGTTCTATTTGGAGCTATTCCAAATAACTATTCTACTTGGAGCTATTCTAAATTGTAGCTCCATTATATGTATCCGGTATCTCTACTCAGAGTTATCAGGATAGGTGTTAAGCTTGCATCGACGTAACCCTTTACGACGAATTCTTTTACCACCTCCATAACCGAGAAACTTCCTTAGTCCACTAGTTACTAAGGATAACTTTGACCGCTGTACTGTGATCCATTCTTGGATCACTCTTGTACCCCTTGACTGACTCATGGCAAGGCACACTTCAGGTGCGGTACACAGCATAGCATACTGTAGAGCCTATGTCTTAAGCATAAGGGACGACTTTCGTCCTTTCTCTCTATTCTGCCGTGGTCGAGCTTTAAGTCTTAACTTCATACCTTACAACTCAGGCAAGAACTCCTTCTTTGACTGATCCATTTTGAACACCTTCAAGATCATGTCAAGGTATGTGCTCTTTTGAAAGTTCCATTAAGCGTTTTGATCTATCCTTATAGATCTTGATGCTCAATGTTCAAGTAGCTTAATCCAGGCTTTCCATTGAAAAACACTTTCCAAATAATCCTATATGCTTTCCAGAAATTCTACGTCACTTCTGATCAACAATATGTCAACAACATATACTTATCAGAAATTCTATAGTGCTCCCACTCACTTCTTTGGAAATACAAGTTTCTCATAAACTTTGTATACACCAAAATCTTTGATCATCTCATCAAAGCACACATTCCAACTCCGAGATGCTTACTCCAGTCCTTAGAAGGATTGCTGGAGCTTTGCATACTTATTAGCATATTTCAGGATTGACAAAACCTTCCGGTTGTATCACATACAACCTTTCCTCAAGAAAATCGTCGAGGAAACAATGTTTTGACATCCTATCTGCAAGATTTCATAAATGATGCAGTAATTGCTAATATAATTCCAACAGACTCTTAGCATCGCTACGAGTGAGAAAGTCTCATCGCAGTCAACTCCTTGAACTTGTCGGAAAACATCTTAACGACAAGTCGAGCTTTCTTAATGGTGATACTTACCATCATTGTCCATCTTCCTTTTAAAATCCATCTGTACTCATCAGTCTTACGACCATCAAGTAGTTCTTCCAAAGTCTACACTTTGTTTTCATACATGGATCCTCTCTCGGATTTTATGGCCTCGAGCCATTTATCGGAATCCGGGCCCACCACCGCTTCTCCATAGCTCGTAGGTTCATTGTTGTCTAGCAACATGACTTTCAAGACAGGATTATGTACCACTCTGAAGTAGTACGCATCCTTGTCATCCTACGAGGTTTGGGAGTGACTTGATCCGAAGTTTCATGATCAATATCATAAGCTTCCACTTCAATTGGTGTAGGTGCCACAGGAACAACTTCCTGTGCCCTGCCACACACTAGTTGAAGAGACGGTTCAATAACCTCATCAAGTCTCCACCATCCTCCCACTCAATTCTTTCGAGAGAAACTTTTCCTCGAGAAAGGACTCGATTCTAGAAACAATCCCTTATTGCTTTCGAATCAGAGACAGGAGGTATACCCAACTGTTTTGGGTGTCCTATGAAGATGCATTTATCCGCTTTGGGTTCGAGCTTATCAGCCTGAAACTTTTTCATATAAGCGTCGCAGCCCCAAACTTTTAAGAAATGACAGCTTAGGTTTATCTAAACCATAGTTCATACGGTGTCACCTCATCGGAATTACGTGGTGCCCCTTTTTAGAGTGAATGTGGTTGTCTCTAATGCCTAAACCATAAACTATTGTGGTAATTCGATAAGAGACATCATGGTATGCATCATATCCAATAGGGTGCAGTTATGATGTTCGGACACACCATCACACTATGGTGTTCCAGGCTGTATTAGTTGTGAAACAATTTCCACAATGTCTTAATTCTGTGCCAAACTTGTAACTCAGATATTCATCTCTATGATCATATCATAGATCTTTTATCCTCTTGCCACGACGATCTTTCAACTTCACCCTGAAATTACTTGAACCTTTCAATAATTCAGACTCGTGATTCATCAAGTAAATATACTCAACATCTACTCAAATCATCTGTGAAGTAAGAACATAACGATATCCACTACATGCCTCAGCACTCATTGGACTGCACACATTAAAATGTATTACTTCCAACAAGTTGCTTTCTAGTTCCACTTTACTGAAACCGAGGCTTTCAGTCATCTTGCCCATGTGGTATGATTTGCATGTCTCAAGTGATTCAAAATCAAGTGAGTACAAAACGGTCCATTTGCATGGAGTTTCTTCATGCATATACACCAATAGACATGGTTCGCATGTCTCAAACTTTTCAAAAATGAGTGAGCCCAAAGATCCATCAACATGGAGCTTCCTCATGCGTTTTATACCGATATGACTTACGTGGCAGTGCCACAAGTAGGTGGTACTATCATTACTATCTTTTGGCATGAACATGTGTATCACTCCGATCGAGATTCAATAAACCATTCATTTTAGGTGTAAGACCATTGAAGGTATTATTCAAATAAACAGAGTAACCATTATTCTCCTTAAATGAATAACCGTATTGCGATAGACATAATCCAATCATGTCTATGCTCAACGCAAACACCAATCTCGATGGTAGAGGGAGCGTACGATATTTGATCAACCTTGGAAATACTTCCAACACATAACGTTATCTCACCTTTAGCTAGTCTCCATTTATTCCGCAGCTTTTATTTCGAGTTACTAACACTTAGCAACCGAACCGGTATCCAATACCCTGGTGCTACTAGGAGTACTAGTAAAGTACACATTACCATAATGTATATCCAAAATACTTCTATCGACCTTGCCAGCCTTCTTATCTACCAAGTATCTAGGGTAATTCTGCTCTAGTGGCTGTTCCTCTTATTACAGAAGCACTTAGTCTCGGGTTTGGGTTCAACCTTGGGTTTCTTCACTAGAGCAGCAGCTGAATTGCCGTTTCATGAAGTATCCCTTCTTGCCCTTGCCCTTCCTGAAACTAGTGGTTTCACCAACCATCAACAATTGATGCTCCTTCTTGATTTCTACTTTCGCGGTGTCAAACATCGCGAATATTTCAAGGATCATCATATCTATCCCTGATATGTTATAGTTCATCACAAAGCTCTAGCAGCTTGGTGGCAATGACTTTGGAGAAACATCACTATCTCATCTGGAAGATTAACTCCCACTTGATTCAAATGATTGTTTGCACTCAGACAATCTGAGCACAAGCTCAACAATTGAGCTTTTCTCCTTAGTTTGCATGTTAAGAAAATCGTCGGAGGTCTTATACCTCTTGACGTGGGCACAAGCCTGAAATCCCAATTCCAGCCCTTGAAACATCTCATATGTTTCGCGACGTTTCAAAACGTCTTCGGTGCCTCAACTCTAAACCGTTTAACTGAACTATCACGTAGTTATCAAAACGTGTGTGTCAGATGTTCGCAACATCCACAGACGATGTTCGAGGTTCAGCACACTGAGCGGTGCATTAAGGACATAAGCCTTCTATGAAGTAATGAGGACAATCCTCAGTTTACGGACCTAGTCCGCATAATTGCTACTATCAACTTTCAACTAAATTTTCTCTAGGAACATATCTAAACAGTAGAACTAAAGCGCGAGCTACGACATAATTTGCAAAATCCTTTTGACTATGTTCAGGATAATTAAGTTCATCTTATGAACTCCCACTCAGATAGACATCCCTCCAGTCATCTAAGTGATTACATGATCCGAGTCAACTAGGCCGTGTCCGATCATCACGTGAGACGGACTAGTCAACGTCGGTGAATATCTTCATGTTGATCGTATCTTCTATACGACTCATGCTCGACCTTTCGGTCTTCTGTGTTCCGAGGCCATGTCTATACACATGCTAGGCTCGTCAAGTTAACCCTAAGTGTTTTGCATGTGTAAAACTGTCTTACACCCGTTGTATGTGAACGTAAGGATCTATCACACCCGATCATCACGTGGTGCTTCGAAATGATGAACTGTAGCAACATTGCACAGTTAGGGGAGAACACTTCTTGAAATTTTTATGAGGGATCATCTTATTTACTACCGTCGTTCTAAGCAAATAAGATGTATAAACATGATAAACATCACATGCAATCAAATAGTGACATGATATGGCCAATATCACTTTGCTCCTTTTGATCTCCATCTTCGGGGCTCCATGATCATCATCGTCACCGGCATGACACCATGATCTCCATCATCATGATCTCCATCATCGTGTCTTCTTGAAGTTGTCACGTCATCTATTACTTCTACTACTACAGCTAACGGTTAGCATTAAAGTAAAGTAATTACATGACGTTTATGTTGACACGCATGTCATAAATAAATAAAGACAACTCCTATGGCTCCTGCCGGTTGTCATATTCATCGACATGCAAGTCGTGATTCCTATTACAAGAACAAGATCAATCTCATACATCACATATATCATTCATCACATCCTTTGGCCATATCACATCACATGGCATACCCTGCAAAAACAAGTTAGACGTCCTCTAATTGTTGTTTGCATGTTTTACGTGGCTGCTATGGGTTACTAGCAAGAACGTTTCTTACCTACGCAAAGACCACAACGTGATATGCCAATTGCTATTTACCCTTCATAAGGACCCTTTTCATCGAATCCGATCCGACTAAAGTGGGAGAGACAGACACCCGCTAGCCACCTTATGCAACTAGTGCATGTCAGTCGGTGGAACCAGTCTCACGTAAGAGTACGTGTAAGGTTGGTCCGGGCCGCTTCATCCCACAATGCCGCCGAATCAAGATAAGACTAGTAACGACAAGCATATTGAACAAAATCAACGCCCACAACTACTTTGTGTTCTACTCGTGCATAGAATCTACGCAATAGACCTAGCTCTGATACCACTGTTGGGGAACGTAGCAGAAATTCAAAATTTTCCTACGTGTCACCAAGATCTATCTATGGAGAGACCAGCAACGAGGGGAAGGAGAGTTGCATCTACATACCCTTGTAGATCGCTAAGCGGAAGCGTTCAAGTGAACGGGGTTGATAGAGTCGTACTCGTCGTGATCCAAATCACCGATGATCCTAGTGCCGAACGGACGGCACCTCCGCGTTCAACACACGTACAGCCCGGTGACGTCTCCCATGCCTTGATCCAGCAAGGAGAGAGGGAGAGGTTGAGGAAGACTCCATCCAGCAGCAGCACAACGGCGTGGTGGTGATGGAGGAGCGTGGCTATCCTGCAGGGCTTCGCCAAGCACCACAGAAGAGGAGGAAGAAGAGACGCAGGGCTGCACCAACGAGAGATCGAATCGCGTGCGTTATGGGCAGCCCCCTAGGCCTCATATATATAGGGGAAGGGGAGGGGCTGCACCCCCTCTAGGGTTCCCACCCCTAGGGGTGGCGGCAGCCCTAGATGGCCAAGGGGTGGCGGCCAAGTGGGGGGAGGAGAGGGAGGGTTTGCCCCCTCTCCCCTTCTAGGCGCATGGGCCTTACTGGGGCTGGTGCCCTTGGCCCATGTAGGCCAAGGAGCACTCCCTACAGCCCATGTGGCCCCCCGGTGCAGGTGGCCCCACTTGGTGGACCCCTGGGACCCTCCCGATGGTCCCGGTACGTTACCGATAAACCCCGAAACTTTTCCGGTGACCAAAACAGGACTTCCCATATATAAATCTTTACCTCCGGACCATTCCGGAACTCCTCGTGACGTCCGAGATCTCATCCGGGACTCCGAACAACATTCGGTAACCACATACAAACTTCCTTTATAACCCTAGCGTCATCGAACCTTAAGTGTGTAGACCCTACGGGTTCGGGAGACATGCAGACATGGCCGAGACGTTCTTCGGTCAATAACCAACAGCGGGATCTGGATACCCATGTTGGCTCCCACATGTTCCACGATGATCTCATCGGATGAACCACGATGTCAAGGACTTAATCAATCCCGTATACAATTCCCTTTGTCTATCGGTACGATACTTGCCCGAGATTCGATCGTCGGTATCCCTATACCTTGTTCAATCTCGTTACCGGCAAGTCTCTTTACTCGTTCCATAACACATCATCTCGTGATCAACTCCTTGGTCACATTGCGCATATGATGATGTCCTACCGAGTGGGCCCAGAGATACCTCTCCGCTTACACGGAGTGACAAATCCCAGTCTCGATTCGTGCCAACCCAACAGACACTTTCGGAGATACCTGTAGTGCACCTTTATAATCACCCAGTTACGTTGTGACGTTTGGTACACCCAAAGCACTCCTACGGTATCCGGGAGTTGCACAATCTCATGGTCTAAGGAAATGATACTTGACATTAGAAAAGCTTTAGCATACGAACTACACGATCTTTGTGCTAGGCTTAGGATTGGGTCTTGTCCATCACATCATTCTCCTAATGATGTGATCCCGTTATCAACGACATCCAATGTCCATGGTCAGGAAACCGTAACCATCTATTGATCAACTAGCTAGTCAACTAGAGGCTCACTAGGGACATGGTGTTGTCTATGTATCCACACATGTATCTGAGTTTCCTATCAATACAATTATAGCATGGATAATAAACGATTATCATGAACAAGGAAATATAATAATAACTAATTTATTATTGCCTCTAGGGCATATTTCCAACAGTACACGCGTGGGAAACTGTAGTGTGAATCAAAATGCGAAGTTTAAGTGCTGGCCTATGTGCCGTCGGTCGGGTCAACCGGGGACGACTCTGCAGCGTGTGCTCCTTCGTGTATGTGCACACATGCAACATAGGCTGAAGCGGACGCATGCATGCAACCGCATGCAACGCAGGCTCGTTCGGGCACATGCAACGGCGGCGGACATCGCTCGGTCCAACGGGTGGGCTTCTTTACACAGCCCAACGACACGATGCATGGCAGCCCACCCTCGAGCGCAGAAAAAAAAACAGGCGCAGAAAAAAACGTAAGTATTAGTATGATCTATCGACGCGAAAGCCCTAGATAATCCTTACGATGTCAAAAAGCTACGAAACTTGGCAATGATGCTAGTCATGTTGGTACAAGGTTGTTGGTCCACTTCAAGGATGTCGACAAAAACATGCTTCGAGACGGTCCCTTCCCGTCCCGAAAGGCCTGCCATGAAGCAGGTTCAGAATGACACCGAATTTTGCCAGGATGTAAGTCCAATGAGATCAACACTTGTTCTTGTTGGCCAATGTGGGACTGACCGTCGAAGGAGATAAAGATTGATACTTGTTCATGTGGGTCCATATTTTTTTTACATTTGGTGTCGATAGAACACAAAAAACAAACATGACTATATGCTTTTAGGTCTTCACCCTCCCCAATTTGTTGGCCAACTCAGCAGGTTTTGCCTTAAGATGCCACCTCTTTCTGTAAGCTGCAATTGCTGTGGTTTTGGAATGTTGGTTCTCTTTCCTGTAGAACGGGCATTTATAGAGACCGTTACGCCGGTACACAATCTTTGCAGCCATGAGCCACTTGAAGATTTTCTTTCTGAAAGCTTCCCTCAGCTGTAGGTAGTTCTCCCATTCTTCCAAATCTGCAATCTGGTGTTAGAAGAAAAAAATCTCATGCCAGCGAATTTTACATTATATCAAAGGCAGGTAATAGATTGTTTTTTCTTTGTATTGGTTTCCTAAAACTTTGGTTATATGAAAGACAAGTATAAAATGGAATACAGATGATCAATTCATCTAAATTTGCAAACCCTAGGACTGATAACCGTA
Source organism: Triticum monococcum (assembly GCA_034509565.1). Classification (NCBI taxonomy): domain Eukaryota; kingdom Viridiplantae; phylum Streptophyta; class Magnoliopsida; order Poales; family Poaceae; genus Triticum; species Triticum monococcum. The sequence continues at coordinate 149,204,226 of CM067843.1, read as the reverse complement.
CGATTAATCAAAAAAAAGGCGAACAGTACGATTGTCTATACGAATAGCGAGGAATAACAAGAGAGCAATTTCTAGGGTTAACCACGAGAAGGCAAATTCTAGGGTTAATATCTGCAGACACTAACCAATTCGTCGTCGTTGGTGCTGTGTTGGACCAGCTGCAGCTACGAATCGGCGGCGACGACGTCCTTGTCGACCAGTTCCTTCATGGGGTCCACATTCGCCGCATGGAGCGCACCAGCCACGCACCCTCTCCCGGCAGGTAGGATCATCCTCTCTGGCAAGAATGTGGGCATTTTGGCGGCGGCGAGTAGTGGGTGGCGACGAAGATGTGGGTGGATAGGCAGAGGCGATCGAGCGCTGGAGGCGGGAGCGAGATTTGGGGAGTGAAAATTCAATTTCATTGGGAGAGAGAGGTCAAGGCCGTGCACAATTCGTCACTATTGAAATTTAGGTACAAACATGCACGTATACGGCATCGTGCTCACCCAGAGATTTGCCCGAACCAACCAATCACCAACCAAGTAAAAGAAAAAGTGCACAATGTCGGTCCACAAACATGGCAACATAAACCGAACACCAAAATAGTGTGTTAAAACAGCAAAATAGGAGGGACGTTTTTTTTGTTTTGTGTAGTACTACTAAATACTAGAAGGGAGAACTACTGAAAAAATACTAGAAGGGCAGTTGGCACATTTAATTTCACATGGCATCTACTAGCTTTTTTGGTTCATCGCTAGCTATGTTGTACCGATTAGGTAAAATGAATGGATAATTATTAAACCCTAGCTATTGTCAAGGTTTACCGGTGTGTGTCTACATGGCCAAGTGTGCTTACACGGTGTGGGTCCAGGTGAGTGTGATGCATGGGACGGGCCTTTGTGGTTAGGGCCCACATGAAGTGGCACCGAAGTTTGAGGAAAGTGAAGGAACGAGCCCCACACACCGTCCGCATGCCGGACTTGTTCCCTCCCATTGGCTATATCCAACATGCGATATGGCCTCGTTTACACTTGCCCCGCGTGAGGGTTTATGCATGCCCCTCTCGGTGTTTAACCATACCCTTCATGGGTCATATGGTGAGACCACGCCAGCCCCGTGATGCACCGCCTAGGCACAAACTGGGCGCGTTACCTCTCGGTAGCTAGATCCAAACCATGCACCCCCGCTGTTTAGACCCAAGTGGAGTAGCACCTAGACACATGACCCGCGACACTTGCGCCAGCCCCCGAACCATGCATCCCCGCCATGTAGACTCATGCATATGTAGCCATGTGTGCATGCATGTTGTGGTTCCAGCTGAGTGCGATGCACGGGACGGTTTTTGGTTACTAGGTCTAACATCACGCGGCGCCGAGATTTGAGGCAAATGAAGGAACAGGCCCCGCACTCCCTTCATAGGAAGGACGCATTCCCACTCTGTGGCTTGATCCAGCATGGGATATGGCCCCAGTTGCCCACAGCCTATGTGAGGGCCTACGCATGCCGCTCTCGATGTTTTAGCACACCCTCTAGGGGTCATATGATTACACTTGCGCTAGGTCCCGTGAATTTTCGGCCCCTTGATAATTTGCATGGATTATAACGGCAGTTGATGAGCATCATAGCCTAGAGAACGGCGTCGAGGCCACCCCTCCCTTTGGTAGCATATGGTGCATATATGGACCAAAGAGCTTAGCATGGGGCTTTCATCCCAATCCTTGCTATGATTTCATGTGGCCGCCGTAGATCTTGAACTTTTGATGTTACAACCCTAGAAATGCGGTAAATGTCCCGAATATGGGAGGGAGGGGGGAGGGGGAAGGCCACGCAATAAACGAAGCCCAAACGCTTCACGGTTGAGATTACTGATCTAAACTTGCTAAAAAATTCTCAAAATAAAAATATAGCTAAAAAAACTTTACGTGATCTAAAACTACCTCTTCGTGAGATCCCAAATTCCCAATATTTCCTTGTGGTGGGTTGTTAGAGAATCCCTTATACATAAACATTACGTGATCTAAAACTACCTCTTCGTGAGATTCCAAATTCCCAATATTTCCTTGTGATCGGTTGGTAGAGAATCCCCTATAAATACGAAGCTTTTCACGGCATAGATCGTATACTTCCACCCCACGCCGCCCATACCTAGCCTTCCATGACTACACTGAATTACCACCCCACGCCGCCCAAAGTAGCTCCCAGGTCGATGAAGCCGACGGAGCCGCCATCTTCAAAGCCTGCGTTGGCAAATCCTGAGATGAAAGAGAAGGGCACGTCGGAGAAGCTGGTGAATCAAAAGATGAAAGCGAATGGCAATGGAGCCGGTCGCCGTCGAGAGAATCCTCCGATAACGATCGAGATCCTTGTATTGTGTATACACTCTCCTTCCCAAGTCTGCATGCAATCCCATTATTTACGGCACACTTCTTTTTGATCTCGTTTAGTTACAACCATAACGAACTATCCCTATTTTACCGAAGGGAGATTGGTGTGTCTAGAAAGGCTTGCACGAATCTTAGCATAAAATCAATGACATAGGACTTAGATAAGCAATACTTAGAGCACATCTACATGTGCTTTAGCAAAACTTAAGGGAGATCGTGGATACCTTCCTCTCTTAGTTTTTAGTCGTGAATGCCTCTCTCTATAATGAAACTTGCGCTAATTTTCATGCTGGAAAGTTCTACGTGCAATGATATGGAAAGGAAGGACTAGTAATTCAACTTTGTTTAAAACCAGCCACCGAATCAACAAAATAATCGTAGTACTCCTAAATGCCTGATCAAATACGCAGTAGACAGAATACAAAGTAGTTTTGTACGTAAGTTGCACGCCTCACTTATTTGGCATTGAGAACATCAAATGTATGTACTATATTAAATTTTAGGTTGACGAGAAATAAAGGAGAAAACTAAAGAGAAAGATGGATAGTAGGATCACATGTTACATTCGTAGTGAAAGTGCTTTATATCGACTAGAGGGGGGGTGAATAGGCGATTTTTATGAAAGTCTTCACAACGTGGAAGTTATGAAGACAAACAGAGTGAACAAGCCTATCACTATGCAGCGGAAGGTAGATTACACAACGCAAGCCATAGTCAAATATACAATACAGTGAAAGCACAGAGACAAATAGCTTCAGTGTAATGAGGATCAGGTTGGAAGAAGTTATGAAGCCAAACAGATCATACAGTCAGGTTGTGAAGACAGAAGATAAAGCAAGCATGCAATAGCTTCACAATGTGTACTGGTAAGTAAAGGGAGGTGAAGATGAAACCAGTGACACGTTGAAGACAATGATATGTTGGACCAGTTCCAGTTGCTGTGACAACTGTACGTCTGGTTGGAGCGGCTAGGTATTTAAACCAAAGGACACACAATCCCGGACACCCAGTCCTGAACACGCAGCTCAGGACACCCAGTCCTCACCGTTTTCTCCTTGAGCTAAGGTCACACAGACCCCGCCCAATCACTCTGGTAAGTCTTCAAGGTAGACTCCCAAACCTTCACAGACTTCGTTCACCGGCAATCCACAATTCCTCTTGGATGCTCAGAACGCGACGCCTAACCGTCTGGAGGATGCACAGTCCTCAAGTGTAATAAGTCTTCAGATCACTCAGACAAGAAGACTTAAGTGATGCCCAATTACTCTAGCTCTGGGTGGTTAGGGCTTTTCTCCTCACTAAGGATTTTCTCTCAAAGGCTTCGAGGTGGGTTGCTCTCAAACAACAAAAGCCGTGCACTGAAATCTGAGCAGCCAACCGTTTATGGTTGTGGGGGTGGACTATTTATAGCCACTTGGCAACCCGACCTGATTTGTCCGAAATGACCCTGGGTCACTAAGGAACTGACACGTGTACTAATGGTCGGATTTCGAACTCTCACGGCAACTTTACTTGGGCTGCAAGTAAAGCTGACTTGTCTGACTCTGGACAAGATTTTCTCTCATTGTCTTCACTCGAAGACATAGGATTTGAATTAGGCATCACTTCAGTCATCCTGACTGGTTCTCTTGGACCCCGCTTAACAGTACGGTGGTTCCTATGACACAACATGAATAAAGTAAAACTACGAAGGATCTAAGTCTTCGAGTTCCAAAGGCTTCATGGGGAGTCTTCATATGTCATTGTCTTCGACATGAATGTCTTCATGAACCACCATTGTCTTCAATGTCTTCGTACATTTTTGGGGGTCATCTCTGGTAGCTAAACCGAATCAATGAGGGACTTCTACCTGTGTTATCCTGCAATTCTCACAAACACATTAGTCCCTCAACTAGGTTTGTCGTCAATACTCCAAAACCAACTAGGGGTGGCACTAGATGCACTTACAATCTCCCCCTTTTTGGTGATTGATGACAAACTAGTTGAAGTTTTCAACGGGGAATATAATTTGTGAAATTGTAAAGGAATTGTCTTCATAAGCTGCAAGGGCTCCCCCTGAAGATGTGCATATAAGTGATTTGCTTCTGGAATGCAAATGCACATAGCAGGTTGTATTTGTGGGAATCCACTTCAACTTATGATGACAATCCATCATGCACGTAAAGATATATGAAGATAATGATATGCATAATGAAAAATGGACGTCTGCGAAATGATAAGAGTGCGGAAATTATCGTCGTACATGCGGAATTTATCTTCGCAAAAACACAGTGGCAAACATAGTAGCAGACGACCATCAAGTTTAAGTGTTACAACTCAAAGAACCAAATGTAGCAAAACGAGAGTTGTAAGCACGAAGCAAAATGCAAAATATAAAGCACCCGCCCATATTATTGACCCGCTTGAAGACTATAAACATCATACGCTTCTCCCCCTTTTGTCAGTGATGACCAAAAAGGTTTGAAGACATAGAGTTTTCTACGCGTTCCCAGGCGCAGCAGGGTCGGTGGAGGCGTTTGGTGGTGCTGGCGAGCTTGGTGCAGTGACGACGCGCGCCGAAGAAGGTGGTGGTGATGTAGCGTCGTCTTCTTCCTCAATGATTTTTCCCGTCACTGTGGCAGCAGAGGAAGAGAACTCGGATTCTTCAAGAGACGGAGTCCCATGCAACACAGCTCTTCTAGGGGGTGTGGAGTCAAACTTGAATCTCTCTTTGAAGCCATCCTCTTGCAATTCAGCTTCAGTGCACATCATTGTGAGGCCTTTCCAAGTGCGGCGACAGGTTTCATGTGCGACGAAGGCGTTCTTGGTGGCCAGATTCCTGATGCGATTGACGTCTTGCATGATACTGCGCATTTGCCTTTTGAGCCAGTCGTGATGCCTATCTTGCTTTTGATGCAGAGCCACAAGAAGTTCACGATCAGTGAGTGTACGAGCGCGTTTCTTGGGTCTCTGTGTAGCTTCGCTGTCAGTGGCTTCAGTGGATGCAGGGGCACGTGTGGTGCCAGCCATTGGATAGACTCTGGAAATGGCTTCAACACCTTCATCATGTTGAGTGAAGCTTTGGTGTTCTGCATTCTGAAGACTTAGTGGCTGTTTGGCAGGCTCAGGATAAATAGCTTCAGCAGAGGTGTCCACATCAGGTAAGAAGATTCTGTGGTTGCGGGCTGAGGGTTGATATGATATTGCAGAGTGGAGCTTGATTAGCCTCATAACCCATGGAGCATAAATCTTCAGACCAAAGAGATCTGAGCCAGACGCAGCAAGTTGACGTATGAAGAGATCCTGGGCATTGAAGCATTTGCCGTGCAGGATGCAGAAGATGAGAGTCTTCATGGCACCTTCAACCTTGGCATATCGAGAGTGCCCCTTAATGGGCCATAGAGTCCGCCTGATGATGTGATAGATTGTTCTAGGCAGGTACTCTAAGTCTTCAACGAAGAACTCCATCGGGTAAGGTGCGTCAGAAGGCAATGGCTTCATCATTGAGAGCATCTGACTCATATTTGGCTCAGGTAGCTGAAATATGCTCTCAACTGCTTCAGCATAGAGTTGGCAGCCTTCTTCGAAGAGTTCGCCTGGAGTGGGTAGGCCGGTGAGCTCAATGATATCAAATGCATTGGCTTCATGATGGACGTTGCCGGTCATCCACTCCAGGACCCAAGTCTTCGGATCTCTGTTATAGCCCTTGATGTGCAATGTGGCATAGAACTGGAGCAGAAGCTCTTCGTTCCAGTGCTCTTCATCCGTGACAAACGGTAGCAGGCCAACTTGCTTGAAGCAGTCCAGGGCTTCTTCCAGACCAGGCAGACCAGCAAAAGCTTCAACTTCAAGGCGCTGATGTGGAAAGATACGGCTCTGGTTGTAGAGGACGCAGGAGTAGTAGCTGCGCTGTGGGTAGCTCCAGAACCTATCTGACACAATCTTTTCCCTTGAGTAAGGGTTCTTGGAGCGGTTGAAGAAGGTGTTATCTGCCCTGAAGCTATTGACATTGAAGGAGCCAGGAGCAGTGGCTGGACCTGGGAACCTTGGCAGTCGTGGGATTGGCTTCTGTACCTGGGGCCTGTGCGCAACATGATAGTTGAACTGTGGTCCGGCAGCAGACACAGGCACAGAGGGGTCAGAGGCAGTAGCTTCAGTATCTCTTGAAGCTGTTGGTTGGTCGGGCTCCACAAATGCTTCAGTATTATGTGTGGCAGCCGCAGTGGTGTCAGCCTCCTTGAGAACTTCTTCTTGCTGGTGTGGGGGAGATGGGGCTTGAGGTTCTTCATGCTCTTCTGCATGTTCTTCGGCTGAGGCAGACGGAATGTCGTCAGCAGTCTGAGCCCTTAGCCCTTTGCGAAGCCTACGGAATGCAGGCGACGCCGGTGGAGTTGCAGTGGGCTGGGGCTCATCCTCTTCCTCCTGCGGGCGATCTGCCCAGGATGCATCTTGGGTGATTGGCGTCAAGGGACGACCAATGCTGATCATTTCACTCATTTCGAGCTGAGGAAGGACTGCATCACCTTGCACATTGTCTTGGAGACCAATGTCTTCAGCAGCGTTGGGGTCGGCTGCTGGAATGTCTTCAGCATGCGGAGCCTCTGTGAGAGCAGGCTCATGCACGGTCATCTAACGATCTTCATGAGGAAAGCAAATGGAAAGGGGTTCAACTATCAAGGGCTCTGTGGGAGCAGCCCGAGACTTCTTGGTCTTGCGCTTCTTGATAGTGGGGTCTGAAGGAGAGGCTTCAGGGTGTTTCCTCTTCCTTGCTTTAGCTTCGGCGATCCTTGTCTTCTTAAGCTCTGAAGCGGTTGAGCGGTGCTTTGGCTTCGAGCTAGGCTTGGCGGTGGGGAAGACAGTCGGAACAGCTTCTTGGCGTGGGGCCTCTTCTTCAGCCACAGTGGGCGTCTTCTTTTTCTTAGCGGCCATCCTGGGGTCGATGCCGGGACGCCCAAGTGCCTTTCGCTTCTCGGCCTCATTGTAGGCCTGCACACAGAGATCAGCCAAATTCTTCATGCGCTCGCGTGAACCCTGAGCCTCTGCACGTGTCTGCATAAAGTTTTCCTTCAACTCATGCAGCATGACTTTGAAGTCTTTGACTTCTTGGACACTGAGCGTGGCCATGTTCTGCTTGAACTGAGCCTTTTCAAAATCTATCTTTTGCTTCAATTCCATGATGCGCTGGGCAATTGCGAGTTCTGAAGCAATAGCTCCTTGGAAGGCTACGCTGAGGCCAATGGGCAGCTGCAGATCATCAAAGCTGATGTTGGGTGTGTCAAACCACTCATCTATGAAGTTGTGGATGATTGTTGCATCGAACAGAGGCAGATTGTTGAAGATTTCAGCCTCCTCCTTGCTCTTGATGAGCTACTCAAGAGCGTCATCACCAAGATCTTCGTCACTGGACAGATCAATGGCCTCGCAGCGAAGAACGGCAGCGGCAGTGAGCTCTTTGCTAGTGTGTGGCTGTGGCTTCTTGGCTTCTTGAGGCTTGGAGACTCGTGATAAGTCTTCAGACTGCACACTTGCTTCAGGAGGTGCAGTGGCCAATGGCTTCGCTCTGGAGATCTTGGGAGAAGTGGCTGGCTTGGAAGCTTTTGGCTTCTTCTTCATCTGCTTCGGCTCCGGGGCAGCAGGAGCATCATCAGACTCAGTGTCTGCTGGAGGATCGTTCACGGCAGTCCCTTGGACTAGTATGTGAGTGATGAGGCCTTCGAGATTGGCATACGGTCCGATGACATTGGGATTTGCGTCGCGTGTGCCATCTGCCCTTGGTTTGGAGGGACCAGGGTTGAAGTCCAACCCAAACTCCTTCTTGTTTTGCTTCGCAGAGTTCTGGGCAAATTAGAAGTTGCGCTTGAACAGAGTGTCATCGCGACACCAGAGAAGGGATGATGGATGTGCGTCAGCTGGCTCTTGTCCCCTGACCATGCATGGAAAGAAGCCTTGAGCAATGGCTTCGTCTCTGGTTCGGGGTACGAGATTTTTGTACAAGGCATCTCCCCACGGTCTCTTGATGGCACACTTTTCTGCATATTCCTGAGTGACGAAGCGGTATTGGAACCACTGCTCTGCCCAATATCTTCGAATCCATTGGATTCGTGTCTTGCGCTGACCATAGCTTTCTTCAGGATCTGTTTGGTACATTTCTGCCAAATCTTCAGGCAGATCTTTAGACGTGTCACCACGTCTCTGTCTGCCTCCCTTCCTTGATTGTTTTTCGGTTGCCATGAAGCTTAACTTGGAAGGCTTCAAGAGATTCAGAGGCTTCAAAGGATTCAAAGGCTTCAAAGGCTTCCTTTTGCTTGACCAACAGGAACTTGCTTCGGGTGAATTGATGTGACGCTGTAGGAACTCTGCAAATGAATGCAGACTATGAGAACCAAAAGATTCTCCCACGGACATGTACCTGTGACAGCATTAAGGTGCGAGGGAAGGGGAAGAGGTCATATGCATTCTCAGAAGATTTTGAAGATAAATCAGTTTAGAAGATATTGACCTCATCATGCGAAGACATTCACTTTATAGAAAAGAAGTTGGTTCCAGATTTGTACGAACCCATAGATCAGTACAAGTGAGGAATCTAACTACTTTATGAAGAATAAGTGAATATACAAGGCAAGTTATGCGATACAGATGAGGGGGATGAAACTTGTGTGAATGGAAACCTCTTTTGGCAGAAAGTGATGGAGCCATAGGATCAAAAGAGGCAGTAAAAGGACTTGTTATTTACCGGACTTGGAACTGCTAGACGAGGTGAGAGTTGAGGCCGAGCAGTTCGATCCTCCGTGCCCTAACTTGGCGACGGAAGACACCTAGGGCGACGGCGGAGAGACTGATGTCCGCTGTCGGCGTGAGAACGGCGTCGGAGAGGTCGCGGCAGTGAAGCACTTCGTCGCCGGTGTCGTTGAGAGTTAGCGGTGGCGCTAGGGTTTGTGCGAGGGAGGAAGAAGAGATAATGACCGCAGTGAAACGTGTATTTATAGGGATATGGGCGGCACTGCGCTATTACTCAGGTGCCCCTGGCGATTCGCATCTGATCAGTACGTGGCCATCATGCGGAATTGTGGGGGCAGTTTCACCCCACGCATGCCTGGTTTGTCGGGAGTCGTTCCTACTTCTCCAGAATTCTAGTTGATGGAAAAACATTGAAAGCTGTTTTAAAGTTTGTCTCTGTGTCTTCTTCTGACAAGGATGCAGTGAAGACATTCGACAGTTTCAATAGAGTGCATATGACTTGGAGAGATAGAGTTTGAGGTAGGAAGCATGGAGAGGTTAGGGTCCGATCACATTCACTTAGTTTAAAAGATTCAAACAAGAAGACATAGCTATAAGTGAATGCTGTAGAGGACAGAACACCAGTACATATATAATCAACATAGTGAAGATAATCATGAAGACATGTTGAGATTGAAGCCAAACCAAATGTGAAGACATAGCAAATGTAATGCCATGAGTGAAACACTTCAAGCAGAAAATTTTTGGTGGTGGCGCTACCCACCGTATAGGAAGTATTGGACCCAGACACGGCGCACAATTATCGTGGCGCTCACGGAGTCAAATTCCACGTTAATGTATTCACACTTAGAATGTATGTCTTCATTGATTGAAGATATACGTTACTTTGTGTGTTGCACATCTAAGTTATCATCATGCATAAGTGTTAGGATGTGTGCCTGATCACAGGACATTTGAGGATTCCCAGACATTTAGCTCACACCGTAACTTGCAAAATCTCTTCTCATCCAAGGGCTTGGTGAAGATATCCGCCAATTGCTCTTCAGTGTTGACATGTATGATATCAATGTCTTCCTTTGCAACATGATCTCTGAGAAAATGATGACGAATTTCAATGTGCTTTGTCTTTGAGTGCTGAACTGGGTTGTTAGCGATCTTGATGGCGCTTTCGTTGTCGCAGTAAAGTGGCACTTGCTTCAGATGAATGCCATAATCCTTGAGGGTTTGCTTCATCCATAGAAGCTGAGCGCAGCAAGATCCAGCAGCAATGTATTCAGATTCAGCAGTGGAGAGAGATACACAGTTCTGCTTCTTTGAAGACCAACAGACAAGAGATCGGCCCAGAAAGTGACATGTGCCTGATGTGGACTTCCGATCAACCTTGTCACCAGCGTAATCAGCGTCCGAAAATCCAACCAGATCAAACTCTGAGCCCTTTGGATACCATAACCCTAGAGTTGGTGTGTGAGCCAAATATCGAAGAATTCGCTTCACAGCTAAGTGATGCGACTCCTTTGGTGCCGCTTGAAACCGAGCACACATGCAAACACTAAGCATAATATCTGGCCTAGATGCACATAAATAAAGCAAAGAACCAATCATGGAGCGGTATACCTTTTGATCAAACTCTTTACCATTGTCGTCAGGACCCAGATGATGTTTGGCTGGCATTGGTGTTGTGAAGCCTTTGCAGTCTTGCATACCGAACTTCTTCAGGCAGTCTTTGAGATATTTCTCTTGAGATATGAAGATGCCATTGCGTTGTTGCCGTATCTGAAGACCGAGGAAGAATTTCAGCTCCCCCATCATAGGCATCTGATATTGCTCTTGCATCATATATCTGAACTCCTCACTGTACTTCTGATTGGTGCAACCGAAGATAATGTCATCCACGTATATTTGGCACACAAACAGTTCACCATCATATGTCTTTGTGAAGAGAGTGGGATCCAGGGAACCAGGTATGAAGCCTTTGCTCTTCAGGAAGTATTTGAGTGTATCATACCAGGCCCGAGGGGCTTGTTTGAGGCCATATAGTGCCTTTTTGAGCTTGTACACCATGTCAGGATGTTTTGGATCTTCAAACCCAGGTGGTTGTGCAACATACACTTCTTCTTCAATTTTGCCATTGAGGAAGGCACTTTTTACATCCATTTGATACAGGATTATGTTGTGATGATTTGCATAGGCCAGCAGTATACGGATGGCTTCAAGTCTGGCAACAGGAGCAAATGTTTCATCGAAGTCAATGCCTTCCACTTGAGTATATCCTTGAGCAACGAGACGAGCCTTGTTTCTGACGACTTGGCCATGCTCATCTTACTTGTTGCGGTATATCCATTTGGTGCCTATTATGTTATGCTTCCGTGGATCGGGACGCTTAACCAACTCCCATACATTGTTCAGCTCAAATTGTTGAAGCTCTTCTTGCATAGCTTGAATCCATTCAGGTTCCATAAAGGCTTCATCAATTTTCTTGGGTTCTGTGATTGAAACAAATGCGAAGTGTCCGCAAAATTTTGCCAGTTGAGTTGCCTTTGAACGAGTCAGTGGACCAGGTGCATTGATGCTATCAATTATTCTGTCAATTTGCACTTCATTGGCAACACAAGGATGTAGGGGTCGAAGACTTTGCTCTTGCTGATCTACGTTGTCATGGGGAGGAATGTCTTCAGGCTGAGCATTGTCTTAATGTGGATCAGGTGCTGAGATGATAAGTTCTTCTTCAGGACGAGCTTCAGAAGGTATAATTTCTCCAGTTCCCATTAGCTTGATTGATTCACTGGCTGGAACTTCATCTAGTACATCTGGTAGTTGCTCTCTTTGTGACCCATTGGTCTCATCAAACCGCACATCCACTGTTTCAACCACTTTGTAGTGAAAGAGATTGAAGACTCTGTAGGAGTGCGAATCCTTTCCATATCCAAGCATGAAGCCCTCATGTGCTTTTGGAGCAAATTTTGAGGTGTGGTGAGGGTCCTTGATCCAGCATCTTGATCCAAATACTCTGAAGTAACTTACATTTGGCTTCTTGCCAGTCAGAAGTTCATAAGATGTCTTGTTCAGCAGCTTGTGAAGATATACACGGTTGATAGTATGGCATGCAGTGTCAATGGCTTCAGTCCAGAATTTTCTTGGTTTCTTGTACTCATCTAACATTGTTCTGGCCATCTCAATGAGTGTTCTGTTCTTGCGTTCGACGATGCCATTCTGTTGTGGCGTGTATGGAGCTGAGAATTCATGAGTGATGCCCAATGTATCAAGATATGTGTCAAGGCCGGTGTTCTTGAATTCTGTGCCATTGTCACTTCTGATGTGCTTTATCTTGGCGCCATAATTTTTCATTGCCCGATTTGCGAAGCGTCTGAAGACATCCTGCACTTCAGTCTTGTAAAGGATTATGTGCACCCAAGTATATCTAGAGTAATCATCAAAAATGACGAATCCATAGAGGCAAGCAGTAGTGGAGAAAGTTGAGTAGTGGGTAGGGCCGAAGAGATCCATGTGAAGCAGTTCAAAGGGTTGAGTAGTGGTCATGATTGTCTTCGAAGGATGTTTTGCCCTTGTCATCTTCCCAGCTTCACAGGCACCGCATAAGTGATCTTTCTTGAACTTGACGCCCTCGATGCCTATGACATGCTTCTTCTTAGCAAGGGTGTGGAGGTTCCTCATGCCAGCATGCCCAAGTCTTCGATGCCAAAGCCAGCATTCTGAAGCCTTTGCGAGAAGACAAACTGCAAGCTGTGGCCCTGCTGAGAAATCTACCACGTACAAATCATCTTTTCGATACCCTTCAAACACTAGAGACTTGTCAGATTCCATTAGTACCAGACAACGATATTTTCCAAAGATTACAATCATGTTTAAATCGCAAAGCATTGAGACAGACATTAAGTTGAAGCCAAGGGATTCAACAAACATGACTTTATCCATGTGTTGATCCTTTGAGATTGCAACTCTACCTAGACCCAGTACCTTACTTTTACCAGTGTCAGCGAATGTGATGTGGCTCTTGTCAAATGGACGTAAGGTTGAGTCCATAAAGAGACTTCTCTTGCCAGTCATGTGATTTGTACACCCACTGTCAATAATCCATTCTGAAGACTTTGAAGTCACTGGTGTCGTACCCTACAGTGCAGTTAGGGGGATAGGCTTCACGAAGAGTGTTGTGAATCAAAAACATTTGACGAACCAGTGGATTATGAAAACTTATATCCAGGTTAGGACAAGTAGGGAGAGTAGCATGCGATTCAGGTACGAAATACATAGTGATGCCATTCGGGCATTTGATCTTGCGCCCCACAAGATTTCTGAGGTCCCCAGCAATAGCATCAGAAGATTTTGGTTTTGTGCTGGAGACCTTTCCCTGCAAAAGAGAGTTAAGCTTTCTTAACCACCCACATCTTCAAGGGTGGCTTAGAAGCAATAAGTCTAAGTGCAGCATCTGAGAATTTTGGCTTTGGAGCCCTGGCAAACAGTCTAGCAGGTGGGCAATAGTACTCATAAGAATAGGCAGAATAGTTTTTGGTCATATGAGAATGACGGTTTGAAGAACCGCTCTCATATGCCTGAGCATGGTTTCCCTGCAAAACATTTGTGTTAGTGCGACTCAGATGAGTCCTCTGCCTGTATGAAGCCTTTGGACCATATGAAACCTTTGGTCTGAGGTTTGTCTTCTTCATGTGAGGTGTCATGAGGACATTCACAGGAAGATTCTCAAGACACGTTTTTGGAACCCAGATCTTCTTCATAGGCGGTCCATTCCTGCAGTTAGTACCAATGTACCTGGCAAATACTTCACCATTCTGATTCCTAAACAGTTTATAGTTTGCATCAAAGGATTCATCAATGATAATTGGATTAGCACAAGTGAAGCCAGATAGATTGGATGGATCTGATGAGGATTCCTTTGCAGCAACCCATGTGGTTTTAGGGTACTGCTCAGGTTTCCAGTAAGAGCCATCTGCATTAATTTTCCTCACGAACCCAACACCCTCTTTGCTAGGGTTTCGGTTCAGAATCTGCTTCTTGAGGACATCACATAGTGTCTGATGTCCTTTGAGACTTTTGTACATCCCTGTTTCAAGCAATGTCTTCAACCTAGCATTTTCATCAGCAATAGCAGTGGTATCCTCAGCAGAGGGGTTAGTTACCACTTCAACAGTTGAAGATATTGCAACAGTAGTAGCAGTGGAACATTCAGCAACAGAAATAGCATTATCACGCTCAATGCATTTAAGGCATGGTGGTTCAAATCCTTCCTGAGCAGAACTGATCTGTTCGGCTTGAAGTGACTCGTTTTCCTTTTGAAGATCTTCATGATCCGCTCTCAACTTCTCAAGATCTTGCTTCTTCTGAAGATAATCATAGGAAAGCTTTTCATGAGTAGTTGAGAGAGTCTCAAGACGATCTTCGAGTTCCTGATACTTAACATGAAGATTTTTTATGTCTTCAATTAAGGATTCAGAACGAGTCATTTCAGCACCCAATAGATCATCGCTTCTGTCTAACAGTTTTTGAATATGTTCCATGGCCTTTTGTTGTTCATTTGCAATTTTAGCAAGTGTTTTGTAACTGGGTTTTGAATCACAATCAGAGTCATCGTCACTAGATGTTCGATAGTGAGTAGTGCGTGTGTTTACCTTGGCACCACGTGCCATGAAGCAGTAGGTGGGAGTAGAGTCGTCCTTGTCATTTGCATCGGTGATGGTGATGGAGTCATTGTCTTCAGTGTTGAAGATGGACTTGGCGACATAGGCTGTAGCCAAACTTGCAATGCCTGAATCAGACTCCTCCTCAGACTCCACCTCTGCCTCCTCAGAAGCGGACTCCTCTGAATCCATTTCCTTGCCAACAAACGCACGAGCCATGCCAGATGAACTCTTCTTGTGTAATGAAGACTTTGAGGAAGACTTGGACGAAGACTTTGAGTATTTCTTCGTCTTCTTATCGTCAGAGTCATATTCCTTGCTCTTCTTCTTCTTTCTGTTCTCATTGTCCCACTGTGGGCATTCAGAGATGAAGTGTCCAGTTTTCTTGCATTTGTGACAAGTTTTCCTCTTGTAGTCATGCGCAGAAGCTTCATCATTCCTTGAGCTTGATCGTGAAGACTTTCTGAAGCCTTTCTTCTTGGTGAATTTCTGGAACTTCTTCACTAGCATTGCAAGTTCCCTTCCAATGTCTTCAGGATCATCAGAACTGCTGTCAGATTCTTCTTCAGATGATGACACAGCTTTTGCCTTCAAGGCACGAGTTCGCCCATAGTTTGGACCGTAGATATCTCTTTTCTCAGAAAGCTGAAACTCATGTGTGTTGAGCCTCTCAAGTATGTCAGACGGATCGAGTGTCTTGAAGTCTGGACGTTCTTGAATCGTCAGGGCTAGGATGTCAAATGAACTGTCAAGTGATCTTAGCAGCGTCTTGACGATTTCATGTTTGGTGATCTCAGTGGCGCCGAGGGCTTGAAGCTCATTCGTGATGTCAGTGAGCCGGTCAAATGTGTGCTGGACATTCTCATTGTCATTTCGCTTGAAGCGGTTGAAGAGATTGCGAAGAACACTGATTCTCTCATCTCTCTGGGTTGAGATGCCTTCATTGACCTTGGAGAGCCAGTCCCAGACCAGCTTGGATGTCTTCAAGGCACTCACACGGCCGTACTGTCCCTTGGTCAGATGACCACAGATAATATTCTTGGCAGTGGAGTCCAGTTGAGTGAACTTCTTGACATCAGCCGCGGTGACACCTTCTCCAGCCTTGGGAACGCCGTTTTCGACGACATACCATAGGTCGACGTCAATGGCTTCAAGATCCATGCGCATCTTATTCTTCCAGTAGGGATATTCAGTTCCATCGAAGACGGGGCACGCAGCGGAGACTTTAATTATCCCTGCAGTCAACATAGCTAAAACTCCAGGTGGTTAAACCGAATCACACAGAATAAGGGAGCACCTTGCTCTGATACCAATTGAAAGTGCTTTATATCGACTAGAAGGGGGGTGAATAGGTGATTTTTATGAAAGTCTTCAAAACGTGGAAGTTATGAAGACAAACAGAGTGAACAAGCCTATCACTATGCAGCGGAAGGTAGATTACACAACGCAAGCCATAGTCAAATATACAATACAGTGAAAGCACAGAGACAAATAGCTTCAGTGTAATGAGGATCAGGTTGGAAGAAGTTATGAAGCCAAACAGATCATACAGTCAGGTTGTGAAGACAGAAGATAAGCAAGCATGCAATAGCTTCACAATGTGTACTGGTAAGTAAAGGGAGGTGAAGATGAAACCAGTGACACATTGAAGACAATGATATGTTGGACCAGTTCCAGTTGCTGTGACAACTGTACGTCTGGTTGGAGCGGCTAGGTATTTAAACCAAAGGACACACAGTCCCAGACACCCAGTCCTGAACACGTAGCTCAGGACACCCAGTCCTCACCGTTTTCTCCTTGAGCTAAGGTCACACAGACCCCGCCCAATCACTCTGGTAAGTCTTCAAGGTAGACTCCCAAACCTTCACAGCCTTCGTTCACCGGCAATCCACAATTCCTCTTGGATGCTCAGAACGCGACGCCTAACCGTCTGGAGGATGCACAGTCCTCAAGTGTAATAAGTCTTCAGATCACTCAGACAAGAAGACTTAAGTGATGCCCAATTACTCTGGCTCTGGGTGGTTAGGGCTTTTCTCCTCACTAAGGATTTTCTCTCAAAGGCTTCGAGGTGGGTTGCTCTCAAACGACAAAAGCCGTGCACTGAAATCTGAGCAGCCAACCGTTTATGGTTGTGGGGGTGGACTATTTATAGCCACTTGGCAACCCGACCTGATTTGTCCGAAATGACCCTGGGTCACTAAGGAACTGACACGTGTACTAACGGTCGGATTTCGAACTCTCACGGCAACTTTACTTGGGCTGCAAGTAAAGCTGACTTGTCTGACTCTGGACAAGATTTTCTCTCATTGTCTTCACTCGAAGACATAGGATTTGAATTAGGCATCACTTCAGTCATCCTGACTGGTTCTCTTGGACCCCACTTAACAGTACGGTGGTTCCTATGACACAACATGAATAAAGTAAAACTACGAAGGATCTAAGTCTTCGAGTTCCAAAGGCTTCATGGGGAGTCTTCATATGTCATTGTCTTCGACATGAATGTCTTCATGAACCACCATTGTCTTCAATGTCTTCGTACATTTTTGGGGGTCATCTCTGGTAGCTAAACCGAATCAATGAGGGACTTCTACCTGTGTTATCCTGCAATTCTCACAAACACATTAGTCCCTCAACTAGGTTTGTCGTCAATACTCCAAAACCAACTAGGGGTGGCACTAGATGCACTTACACGTAGTATGGTGATTATCTATAAACTATTGATCTTGTGATCATGCATGCAATTATTTTCGTAAGCGTGACGCCTGAAACTTTAGTAGTGTACATAGAACAAAGTCTGCTCTTTGTACTAAAAATCTATACTATTATCAGTCAATTTGCGGACAGAGATAGCTTGTTTTTCTATGTCTGGTGTTCATTATATGGCCTAGAAGCTCTATAATTTCATGCAGTAATGTAGAGCACAATTTTGATATTGGCATAGATTGCATCTAGTCGGTTCTATGCGTGTTTAAATGAATACCATACAGAATCTAATCACACTATTTGTACATTCAGGGAACTCGGGTTGCTTCATTGCTGCAATACGAGAAGTTCATAAAAGATTTAAACGCACAGCAACTGACGTACATCAAGTTGATTGGACTGGGTAAACTTCTCAAGACTCCTGGCATGAGAATGAGACGTCTACTGTGCCAGACCATCGCTTATTCATATGATGCAGAGCAGGATGCCTTTATAATTAATGGGAGACCATGTAGGATCACACTAAAAGATCTGAAGCATATAACAGACCTGCCCTGCAAGAGGAAGAATCACGTCTCTTCAAATCAGAACGATACTTTGGAGTTGTGGAAGGAACTGAAAGACCCCAATGACACAAAAGTAACTTTGAAAGGATTGCTAGCCAAGATGAAAGGTAACGGCACACCTAATTTTGTCAGGCCATTTGTCTTGTACACCATAGGAAAATATGTATGCCCGACAACACAGCAGTATGTGGACAACAGATACCTTGGGATTGTTAGAAACATTGATACAATAAAGAGCACCAATTTTGGACAGCTTACACTTGACCATCTTATGACTAGCGTCAGGAAATTTGTAAATGGTGGAGCAAATCTGGAGGG
The DNA here is from genome assembly GCA_034509565.1 of Triticum monococcum. Taxonomy (NCBI): domain Eukaryota; kingdom Viridiplantae; phylum Streptophyta; class Magnoliopsida; order Poales; family Poaceae; genus Triticum; species Triticum monococcum. The sequence goes on along the minus strand of CM067843.1, from coordinate 149,185,905 downwards.
CAACCTACCATTGCTGCAAGTAATACAATCATTATTAACATACAATACATTTAATTTTATGAAAAAAAATCTAAGCTGTTTTTGTTGTAATGCAGACGTGGTACTACGAGAAGTGGAGGGTGCACCAATTGGACTCTACCATCTCGTATGCATCAAGGTTAAGGGTATGTTTCGTTTGTGCCTGTGACGGCCACGCCAACCATTGGCTCGCCAAAAAGTTGGCGGAGGAATCGGCCGCCGCAAACTCGCCAATAAATTGGACGCAGAATGAACGGGGGAAGTGAATGAGCCTATGGCAAGCCAATTAAATGGCACTGATCCAAACAGGTGCTGGTGCTCAGGTCAACGCCAATATTTTGGCGTGGCGGACGAGGGCTGCAAACCAAACAGCCCCTAAGGCCGCTGATCCAAAACTGGAGTGATGAGAAGGGACAGAAGGTTGACAACATAATCAACAAAAATTATATAGGGGTTGGAGAGGTAAAGTGTTAGTACTGTGTGCCTGGATTATCTACCATATGTTTTGAATGATACTAACGACACTAACATACAGTATGTCGATGACCTGCTGCGGCCTTTCAATCCGCCACCAGTTGGGACGCCGGTCAAACCAAAGACTGACGGTCAGGTAAATGATGAACATCAGACACAAATATATATTGTAACTTTGCAAGTACAATCGAAGTTATATGCTTCTAACTGCTTGTAATTTGCAGGATAAGGCACTCATGGGCCGTGTATTGGCTGATTTGAAAGAAGTTGCCTCCATTGTGCGGGAAGCCAGTGCACAAAAATTTGATAGGATGAGCACCCTTGAAAAAAATGGACGAGTGCCTTAGGCGTACACTGGCGAATGGCAGACGCACGGACGACCTCATCACAGAATTCAATGTAAGTATACCATTATGAGTTTCTATAAATATTTTTACTATCAATACTCTCCACACTAACACATTTGTTTTAAAGAACCACCTCTATGGAATATTTGATGTTGATCGCTCAGGAGTAGAGGACATACAGCTATCTGACATGGGAGTACCTGTGGACCCAATGGAGGTCCCAGGAGAGAATACTACTCACCAGCAAAAGCAAAAAAAAGACACGGAGGTCATTGCCAAAGGCATTTCTGCTAAGGGAATACAAAAAGATAACATGGATGCCCCCATGAAGAACGTAGCTGAAGATTTGCAGCCTGCTCCTAGTTTGCAATCGCGAAAGCATTCAAAAACCACCACAAGCCTTGAAGCTTTCATGGTGATACACATTTCACATCTAACTGATTTTGTTTTAAGTTAATGAAGATTCGTAGCTAACAAGTGCTTTATTTCGAATCACAGGATCCTCTGAATTTGAGGCACAATGAGAATGTGCGAAAGGCTGAAGAAAGAAATGATCAAGATGATGAAGGTGTCAGTATTGAGGTGGGGGAGAGGCAGGTACCAAAAGCAAACACCTGTCTGCCAAGGCTAAGGCAATAAGGGAGCCGGAAGAGACACATGTCTTCCCAGTTGATGAGGACAACTATGATGATTCTTTAGCAAAGCGGCGACAAGATAGCGTGGTTGATTCCATGCTACCAACTCGTACAAGCATCCGGAAAAGAGTGGCATCTTCATTATTGTGCAATTAAGATTATGTTCTGTACGATAGTGATAAGAAGAGAAAGAGAAACAGGACTCCATCAGAGTCTACCAACGATTCCAAGGACACAAAGAATACAAAGAGGAAAAACCGTGCAAGCATTTTTAAAGATACAGACACAGGTGCTTCGAGGCTGGAGACCGACCTTGACAAGTTTCGACGGAATCACGTGGCCGAAATTGTCAACACCTCAGATCTTGATAAACAATTGGTGGTAATTGATGACATTGTTCTGCTACAGAAGCATTTGCAATGCCTCACCATGACAGATGGAGTTTTAGATGACAAATGGTTGGGTGACGAAGTAAGATATTTGCCAAATTATTTTATCAATTTTCTTTTGCACAGTACAATTAACTTGAATTTTGTTTTAGTTGGTTGATGCTGTGATTCAGATCATCCGTCATGATCATCCTGAGGACATAAGGGACGGGCAACTGGTTTACATTGAGAGGGTGGCCGGCGTCGCTATGCTCGAAAGAGATGGTAAGGTAGAGAACTGCCACGAGGCCGCTTTGGCAGGCAGTCATGGAACAACAAAAGGAGACAACTACCTCAGACATGATCTGGTACCATCTAACCATGACATAAACACATTTATTTTTGTAATCATTATGCATGTTGATGTAATCATCTTTGCTGTCCAGGTTTTTCTACCTACGAACATGGCGAACACCCACTGGTTCTTTGTGGTCGTAAACCCCAGAAGGGGGGAGATTCAGATTCTTGATTCACTTTTCAGCTACGTAGTAACACAAGTGGTTCACGTGGTGAGATTTTAAACGTCTTTCAATATAACACAGCATTTAGCATCATACCTAACCTTGAACCATGAGCAACTTCTCATACCATGTACTTTGGCAGATACGTGGGGTGGAAGCACATCTGAGAGCATCGCTGCGAATCAATGGACCACAAAGCCATGCATGGCAAGACATTAACGTGACCCAATGGACAGTAAAGCATGTTCCTGTGCCAAGACAAGATGACAAGTCAGTCAACAGTATTAGCTTCTCAATATGTTTTGAATTTTTAATACGTGAAATGGTGCTAACAGAATTACTTGTTGTAGTTCTTCTTGTGCACTCTACATGCTGAAGAACATCGAATTCTTTACGGAAGAAGATCTTACGTTGCGTTATGACCAAGTACGTAGAGTAACACCTAAAATTCTGTCAATTTTGTAAACATATGGAACGATACTAACATATCCTCCCATGCAGGCATACATTGACAATTATAGAAGAGAGCTGCTTGTTGCCCTTCTTACTTCGCCCTACAACAAATTGAAGTCCATGAAAAGGCTGAAGACGTACATTGCTAGCATATCAGATGCAGCTGCGATTGAAGATCATGAAGATGCAAGTAGTTAGTCCAGCAGTGGTTGATTCTTAGATCTGGAGTGTACACTTGGTTATGAAGCGGTAGAGTAGGGTGTGGTTTGGTTTTAGTCCTGAAGAAGGTTTCCTAGCCATGTTCATAGTCCAGTGCAGATTAATCAAGTTGTAGTATTTCACAGTACTGGTTCCAAATACTATTCTTGAAATAAATTTGGTTTGCATGGGAGACTCTGAAACATATATTTGCTTTTTACAACCAGAACTTTTGAAGCTTTTTTTAACATTGCTAGTTAGAAGTTTCAGAAAAATTCCAGTTAGTGCTGAAATATTTTGGCTGAAAGGCAAATATTGCAGTGAGTGCTTAAATGAATGAAGTTCAGTTATTTCATCGAAATCTCACCGAAGTGAAAACCATGGAGTCGTGCCATCTTGAGCAGCAACAGAAATGATTTAGCGTTACAGATACAAGGAAAAAAGGTATGATTTTGAGCATGCAAGATCGGATGGGCAATAAAATAACTTCATAAGAGAGCCAAATACTATTCTTGAAGAAGGTTTCCTAGCCATGTTCATAGTCCAGTGTGGATTAATCAAGTTGTAATATTTCACAGTACTGATTCCAAACACTATTCTTGAAATAAATTTGGTCTGCATGTGAGACGCTGAAACGTATATTGCTTTTTTCAACCAGAACTTTTGAAGCTTAGGAAGGTTAACTAAATTCTTAAATTTATATTTAAGTGTCGTCGGAGTCTGGACAAGATTCAGAACAATTACATCGCTAGTTAGAAGTTTCAGAATTTTTTGAACATCGCTAGGTAGAAGTTTCAGAATTCTTTTAACATCGCTAGTTAGAAGTTTCAGAAAAATTTCAGCGAGTGCTGAAATATTTTGGCATCGCTAGTTAGAAGGTTCAGATTTTTTTAACATCGCTAGTTAGAAGTTTCAGAAAAAATTTCAGCGAGTGTTGAAATATTTTGGCCGAAATTCAGTGAGGCTGAAATATTTTGGCTGAAAGGCAAATATTGCAGTGAGTGCTGAAATGAATGAAGTTCACTTATTTCATCAAAATCTCAACGAAGTGAAAACCATGGTGTCGTGCCATCTTGAGCAGCACCAAACATGATTCAGTATTATTAACAAAATTTGGTCTCACATATACGAGGAAAAAAGGTATGAGCATGGGCATGCAAGATCGGATGGGTAATAAAATAGCTTCACAAGAGAGTAAAATACTTCACGTGTGAAGACTCAATCTTAGTTGACTTTAGAACCAGTTTTGATCCTAAAAGAGGTCCAGTGAACTACTTATAAGCAATAATAAAAGCGGTCCAGTTCTTTTGGCTGATTTTCAAAGAAACGGGAACGATATCTTTTTGATGATCGTGATTCTCAGGAGACCTACGTGTCGTTACGCAACTTACCTTGGGTTTTTTTAAACCATAACTTACCTTTGCTAAACTATCCACGCCCCCGTAATATTCAACCAGGTGGGTCCCCTCCCTTGATTTCCTCCAACCAAAGAAATCTATACTTAGATATATGCCCGGGTTGTTACGGTCCCTATAAATAGGGATCCTTTGAAACCTCGTTGATCATAGTTCGTCCTTCTGCGCCGCCCAAACCAGCAAGACAAAAGGACGGAGCAACCCAGGAATCCAGCAAGACCGAACGACGGAGCCAAACATGAATCCTCTGGTAACTCCCCGCGATCTTAGCCGCTGCTATTTTTCGTGCCATGATCTTCCTTGCATGATCTCTTGCTGCGACCCCACTCATTGTTTGCATATTCATGTAATTCAGCACTTTTTTAAACAAATTAAGTTGGGGGCGTTAGGGGAGGGCGCTAGGATTTGTTTCCTACTAGATTGGCAGTTCATTGATTAATTCCAGGCTAAATCTTAGCGCCTGGTCTTGTCGATGCCAATTAGTGCAGCGGGCACTTGCCTTTTTTTTTCCTTCCGCACGAGTCATGGAAGGCATCGATAGCCCATGTTTTAATTCCATACTACTGACCATGATTAGCGCCTAGAGTTGAGGAGACCACGGGTGGATAGTTTTTTATTTTCCAATGTTTATTTTATTTCAGATAAGTGCCTTGCAATGGAGATTAACTTAGATGACCGTTCAATCGTAACCAAGCTGAATCACATGATAGTATTTGCACATATATGGAACTCAGCATGCTTGTACCTCATGCAGTAGCGTAGAGCATAATTATTATGTTGGTATATATAAGCTGTATTCGTCTGTATGAGTGTTTAAATTGTATACCATGCTGAATCTAATCACACTTGCACATCCATTGAACCCAGGATGCTTCTTTGCCGCCATATGAGGAGTTCATAAATGGATTAAACACGCGGCAAAGGATGTACATCCAGTTGATAGGACTGGGTGGACTTCTCAAGACACCTAGCATCAAAATTAGACGTGTACTCTGCCTGGCCATCGCTAATTCATATGATATAGAGCAGGATGCCTTTATCATCAATGGGAGACCATATAGGATCACACTAGAAGATGTAGCGCATATAACAGGCATGCCCTGCCGTGGGAAGAAGCACGTCCCTTCAAATCTTGATGATAATATGGAGTTGTGGAAGAAACTGAAAGACCGTAAGGACACCAAAATAACTTTCAAAGGATTGCTAGCCAAGATGAAAGTCGACAGCACACCAAATTCTGTCAGGCCATTTGTGTTGTACACCATAGGCAAATATGTATGCTGAACAAAAGAGGAGTATGTGGATAACAAATATATTGAGATTGTTAGAAACGTTGAGACGATAAAGGGCACAAATCTTGTACAGCTAACGCTTAACTATCTTATGGATAGCGTGAAGAATTTTGTAAATGGTGAGGCAATTCTGGAGGGGAATCTACCACTGCTGCAGGTAATTCGTAGTAGTACAATTATCAGTTACCTAACATACATTACATAATGTACGAGAATGTTTGTAAACTGCTTTTGTTGTCATGCAGATATGGTACTACAAGAAGTTCAGAGTGCACCAATTGGACTCTAGCATCTCGTATGAATCAAGGTTAAGGCCGCTAATCTAGAACTGGAGCGAGGAGAAGGCAAAAAAGGTTGACAATATAATCCAGAATAATTATCTGGGAGTTGGAGAGGTAAAATGTCAGCACATTGCCTGGATTGTGTAACATATATATTTTCTAAATCATACTAACGACACTAAACTGCAGTATATTGAGGACCTAATGAGGCCTTTCATTCCAGCATGAGATGGTACGCTGGCCAAACCGAAGACTGGCGCTCAGGTAAATGAGTTACATAAGGCACAAATATATATTGTAACATTCCAACTAGTATGAAGTTATATGATTCTAACTGTTTCAAAGTCTCAGATTAAGGTACTCGTCGGACATGTATTAACTGATTTGCAAGAAGTTGCCTCCCTCGTGCGGGAGTCCGGTACAGAACAAAACCATAGGAGGACCTCATCAAAGAATTGAAGGTAAGCCTAGAATTATGAGATTAGTATATATAATTGGAAATTTATGTGTACAAGTTTTTTCTAATTTAGTTTACTATCAAAACACCCCAGACTAACATGTATTTTTTAAAGAAAAAACATGATGGAATATTTCCAGGAGTGGACGATATACATCTATCTGACCTCGGGCACCTTCATACCCAATGAAGGCCTCTGTTGAGAATGCTGACCAGGCTTCTGACCAGGGGAAACAAAAGGATGTCACGGAGGTCGATGCTAAGCACGATTGCAAGCAAGGAATAAAAAATGATGACATGGAGCCCCCCATGAAGAACCTTGATGAAGATTTTGACGTACGCATGTTAACTTAATTATGAAACAATCATTGTCGTTTCAGAAATAACATTTGATCTTCCACGTACAGGATGAAGCATTTGAAAGAGTTGCTGCAAATATCAAACAGGATCTTAGTGGTATTCATAAGCTTTTGAAAGAGGTGGATGATATCCAGGGAGCTCCTAGTTTTGATAAGCAAATGCATTCCAAAGCCACCACAAGCCTTGAAGATTTCCAGGTGATGCACATTTTACCTATAATTGAGCAAGAATCTGCTAAAGGCTAACACGCGGTTTATTTCATCTGACAGAATCCGTTCAACAGATGGAGTAAGCAGCACTCTGTGAAGGCTACGGGGTCGCGAGATCCTGAAGAGCCCCGTGCCTTCACAGATGATGACAGCTATGATGAATCCTTTGAAAAGCAGCAACAAGTAAGTGTGGTTGGATCGACGCCACCAATCATGGGGGCGAAAAGAAAAGGGTGGTATTGCAATTATTTAAGGATGACGAGTATGCTTCATACGACACTGAGAAGAAAAAAAGACTCCATTAGAGTGTACAAATGATTCCGAGGACACGAACAGTAAAAAGAGGGAAATCGGCTCTAGGAACTTAAAAAAGAGGTTAGAAGTTCCTGAAACCCAGAGGGACCAGTTAGACGTGGTTCGACAGGATTTCATGGCGTCACTGATCAACACTACAAATCGTGAAAAACAAATGGTGTTAGTTGATGACATTGTCGTGCTATCAAAGCATTTGCAATGCCTTACCCATAAAGATGAATCTGAAGATGGTGTATGGTTGGGTGACGAAGTAAGATAGTATTTCACAAATTTGTTTATGAAATTTCATTTTTGTACAATACAATTAACTTGAATATTGTTGTAGGTGGTTGATGATGCGATCCAGCTCATGCGTAATGATCAACCAATTGACACAAGGGACGGCCAACTGGTTTACATTGAGAGGGTGGCCGGCGTCGCTAAGCTCGAAAGAGATGATAGGATAGAGGAGTGCTACGAGGATGCTTTGGCAGGCATTCCTGGAACAATGCAAGGAACCACCTACCTGAAACATGATATGGTATATTAAACTGATGTAGAACATATTTTTTTATTACTATGCACGTTAATCTAATTATCTGTGCACTCCAAGTTTTCCTACCTACGAAAAGTTTATACACCCACTGGTTCCTTGTGGTCGTAAACCCCATAAAGAAGGAGATTCAGGTTCTTGATTCACTTTTCCACTGTATGATACCCAAAGAAGTAAATAATGTGGTGATAATTTCAACATATTTAATTATAAGAAAGGATTTAACATCGTATGTAAGTATTAGTCGTAGGCAACTTCTCATCCCATTGGGCTTGCAGGTACGTGGGATGGAAGCACATCTGAGAGCAGCGATGCGAGTCAATGGGATTGAAAGCAATGCATGGGAAGACATTAATGTGACACAATGGCCAGTACGGAATATTAATGTGCCAAAATCCGATGAGACGTCAGTCAACAATATTAGCTTTTGTTTTTGTTTTAGATTGTTAATATCTGAAATGCTGATCTAACAACATAAAATGTTGCAGTTCTTGTAATGCACTGTACATGCTGAAGAATATCGAATTATTTATGGGAGTAAAACTGAGGTTGCAATATGACGAAGTACGTAAAGTAACACCTCAAATTTTGTCATTTTTTGAAACATATGGAACGATACTAACATATCCTCGCATGCAGGCCTACATCGACAAATTCAGAAGAGAGCTACCTGCTGTGCTTGTCGATTCACCCTACAACAAAATGAAATACGGGACTAGGTTCAGGCAGTACCATGCTAGGCAATCGGATGCAGCTACGGTTGAAGACGACAAGGATGCAAGCAGTTAGTCCAGCATTGTGGTTCATTCTTACATGTGGAGTGTACACTTGGCCATAAAGCGATAGAGTAAGGTATGGTTGGGTTTTAGTCCCAAAGAAGGTTTCCTAGCCGTGTTATTAGTCCATTGCACATGAGTCAAGTTGTAAAACTTCAATAATATTGGTTACTATATTTTGCTTGAAATAAATTTGGTCTCTACGGGATCTCGTAGAAATCTATATTTGCTTTTTACTACTATGTGACAATAATGGTTCCTGGGGCAACCCTAGAAGAATAATGGATTATGATATGTCTATTTTCATATGAGAGAAAAATTTATTAAAGCATGAGCATAGCCTCACAACAAAAGTCAAAAATACTGCCTGATTCAACACGCAATCCCAGCTATGTCTCGTAGGCAGGCCGCAAAGCCAAAAAAATAGAGCATAGGATAACAAGAGTAAAAGCACGTACCATAGGGGGCCTCTGCAGGTGCTGCAACGCTGAATTGAAGCGATCACCTTCAGGAGCACAGTGGTGTGGCCATGGTACATCCATCCTGCCTGAGGGAATCACATAGCATGTTCTGTCATAGCCATGCAAAACAGAGGAAAAATTACTACTTGTACTAACCTTGTCAAGTGTGTGCATGTAACAAATGTTGGACATAACTAAACACGGAAGAATGAAATGCAACATATGGAAGAGTCGAATGCTCATTCCTTTCTCTCTGATTTTTGCGAGGACCATTACTCTCCCTTTAATAAGGCTAAAACATCATAATAAGACTTAACAGCAATCTTGAAAAGGTGGATATCCCATGTGAATCTAATTTTTCATATAAAGCACATGCCAAGTCTGTTGATCCCAGTCCAGCAATTGCACAAGAAGAAGCGAGCATCATAAATATTGAGCAACATAAGCTATGAATTGTTTATAGTACATTCCAAAATTAATAGCTTATCATCTCCATAGATCTCCAAATCTCACCTATCATCCAAGTTGAAAGAATACATGTTGAATGCAACGATTGAACGTTCGTAGATCAAGCAGTCGGGGGTGGACGAATGGGGCTGGCCGTCGAGGCCGACGGCCGGCTTCATCTAGTCCCGCAGAACATGATCCATACCCAACCACCTTGCCATCGGACGAGATGCATGGCCAGATAGAAGCTGGAGCCATGGCTGAGAAATGATATCTAGAGGACGCAAACAACCAATTGGGGTGTGGGAAAGAGGTTGCCTATAACCTTGTGGCTATAGGCACCCGCATGGAGAACTGGGAGGTGGGATGGCGCCGACTCTTTGCCGGCGGCCGCCGCGGGGAGGGCAGTGGGACTCCTCTCGTGTTCGTTGAAAATGCGGTGCGAGATCGCGAGGGAATTGGGGTAGAGGAAGGGAAGGGCCGCGACGCGCGGCTAGATCCTGCCGACGACGAGGGAGGGAGGGGCCGCGAAGAGCGGCTAGATCCTGCCGGTGAGGATCAAAACCGTAGCGGCGACGAGGCATAAACCCTAGCGAACGGGATAAATATCGAACCGAAAATAGCCCTCAAATTCATACCGAGAATACCCTCAAAATATTTGGGAGGGAAAACAGATCAGTTCGAAATATTTTTTCTCTCGAAAATGCCCCTCGGGGTCTGATATAATACACGTGACATCAGTGTATTGCATCGGATCTGGACCATCGATTTCGCTCCGACTGACGGTCCATATCATCCGGATGCACTGTAAAATGACCCTAGGATAATGCATTGCCCGCATGGAACACTTACGTGTGCTAGAAGAAGAAAAGAAGCAAGGGGAGAAAATAACTAAAACATGGCGCTGGCACTACAGTTTCAGGATGTATCTAGTACTGAACGCCCATATTTTCTGCAATTTGGGCTCAGTATTTACTTTTTTGATGAAAACTCTGTATTTACTTGTTGGGCTATAAGTACAACTTGTGGAACTGCAAAGCTGAACGGCTAGCAAGATACCTGAATTTTCATTTTGAAATTCTTGGGATCTTCTTTATCCTTGAAAGGGTAGGCACTACCGCACTAGGCACCAAATACATAAAGGGTCACCACATCCACACATCGGCAATCTCCGTTTGAAAACAAATTATTAGCACTTGAGCAAAAAAACAGAAAGTATTTAAATGATTACTCCTCAAAGCCATGCACCACTCATGCCAATGAAAGGTTCAGAAAGCGCGTAAAGTTTTTTATGGCCGAGCAAAGTGAATTAAGTTAGGCAGCAAATGACAGAGTACGCAGGAGACAGTTTAAAGCACTTCAGGTCCAACAGTTAATTTTGATTTTGGCCGAGAACAAAGAAACAAGAATTGTAGAATAGAAAACAACACGACTGCAATTCACTTAAAAATCTGGTATTCCTGTTTGTTAGGAGTTCCTGCAGTAAGAGGGTACAAGCATTTTTGTTGTCGAGATTTAACATTTAAGAGATCTTATATTTACTAATCGGAGGCACCATTAATGATCTTTCATTAATCCACATCATCAAAATTAACTAAATCGTCAGATTGAAATATTTACGATCAGGATAAAAGGAAAATTTATGTAACACCCATGATTCCATCTTATAGAAAATGCATCTGACACGACTAATGTTATTGAAACAAATCAAGGAAAGCCTCACATAAAAAAAACAAGGTTTCCAGCCGCAAGGATTTATCAAGTGCACTACCTATCAAGTTTGATTAGGTGCACGTCTATCTAGACCTGATCATGGTTGTGTGCGTGCATGTTTAATAGAGCTAGCATATGCGGGCATCTCGCCGGAAGAGCATCCAAAAGATCTTGCTGAGAAGAAATCAAGCCAACATGCTTAGTTATTGTTCACCGCCGATGTTGCGACCTGTCGGCCGACGCTGCAGACAAATACATGCACGGTTCTGTTGCCATCGATCGTATCTCTTAATTGCCTGTGTTAGCGGCCGGAAGAAATCAGTCAACACTACATGTGTGAACAATACGTAGTAGCACATTTAGCCGGCAAAAATCAATCTAACCTGTTTGGGAAATCAACTTGGTAAGTATATGTGTATCCTTTCCTACTTTCTGAATCTGAAGATCTTCTTCAATTTTTGTCACACCAGTTCACAAATACATGTTGTAGGAGCTAGGTCTTATTTATGAGACATATAACATGGCAGCAAATATGTCCGGCCGCAAGAGACAACAAATAACTTTCTTTTAATTGGAGAGAAGCAATAGTTTGTACTGCCGCTGGCTAGGATGATTGTCTTCGCCAAAGAAATAATTTATTTTCGAATATGCTGGAGAAATAATTGAAACAACAATATATCTCTTTGTCCAGCAATGGCATCAACAATGTCCATTGACGTGGTTGACACTCAAAACAAGGTATATACACCCCCAATAGATCTATTATTCTTATCTTGGTAGTTGTTTATGAATGAAACAAGTCACGTATATATCTGTAAGGATGACCTGTTGGACCACTACTTCCTTAAAGACTGTAACATTTTCTAATAAATATTTCTCAAGATAATTGGTGTGGTAGATTGCTTAACTAAAAGGTATGAACTGATTAAAAGTGTATCTCCGACGATAAAATGTAAAACAGTAAATAGTCCAACAATAAAAGGGGAAAGAATCAACGATCTGGCTCATTACCCGTGAAAGAAAATTTTAAAAAATAGTGCAACGATAAAATGGGAAAGAGTCCATCAGTATTACGCTTGGATGGAAACGTGGGTTTAGAAGTCCATGCACTTTAAATGTGAGATCCAATCCACCCCAAGCGTCCATAGGTATTATGCTTTGAAGGAAACATGTGGAAGAAAGGAAACATGTAAATTAAAATCACCTAACAAGTTGAAGATATTTTTTAATGGAAACATACTGATGAAGTTACACATGCATGCGTAACACAGCTAGCAATATGTGTACATCATTCCACTACAAAGAAGAATATACGTACATCATGGAGTTCTATCCTCACTATAAATTCACGTACGCTATAAGTGTATTGTGCGTAAATCTAGATACTTGAACTAAAAAAATTCATTCAGAAGTCACACTTAGGTATATTTTTTGAAATTTGCACCTAACATGTACTGATGTACATAGTGTTTGCCGCAAAAAAACATATACATAGTGTTTTCTTAAAATACAAATATATTAGTATAGAAAAATCTAAATCTATGCCAGAAATATATAAACAAATGCTAGATTATATTAAAAAATCCAAAATTGCTACTCCCTCCTTCCATCTATATAGGGTCTAATGCGTTTTTCAAGACCGCCTTTGACTATTGATAAAATTAATACTACATGACATGCATAATATGAAAATTATATCATTGAAAGCTCCTTTCACATACGAATTTGATGATGTGCTTTGTGTAAGTTGCATGTCATATATTATTGCTCTAACATTTGGTCAAAGTTAGCCTCAAAAAACGCATTAGACCCTATATAGATGGAAGGAGGGAGTAGACAGTGCGAGTGCAACAGAAATCTTAAAAAAAATTGAAAATTATCTAAACCGCGCGAGTGCATCAGAAACCGACTGATTTCATAAGTTCAGACACACATGATATAAGTTACTTATATTATATTAATCACGCCCATAAATCACACTTAAGAATATGTACCCAAATTTGCACATGATAGGCATATAAAAAATTCTAAGGTATATGATTATCCACAATGTTTTATGTGTAGGGCGTATGGAAATATAATATTAAATATACAAAAATAAGTAGTAAAAATTATTAAAAATATACCGTGCTTCAGATTTGTATGGGATTTAAAATAATGAAATAAACATTTTACGTATGACATTATAAATTTTCAATAATTACTAGCCCGTGCAGTAGCACGGGTTCACGACTACTGATATTTAATCAGAATGGGAGTGGGCCGGCCCGCTCTAGCTCGGACTTGGTCCCTGCCGTCCCAATGGTCCAATACTGAGTGGCAAAGATTGCACAAATTAAAACAAGAAGCATTTGTCCAACCACATTTATTCAACTAGCATTATTTAGATGCTGGGAGTTTTTTAAAAAGAAATTGTTTCGGCTTCTACCATGAATCGTTTGCATTATAAGGTTGGCTAATAATTTAAATTTTTCATATAAACACAAGGGTAACAACCTTGCAAAGGCATGTGCATTGTAATGACATGCTTTAGGCCATTAAATTTGGGTCGACCCGCTTGTCCTGGTGGGCCGGTGGTGACCTAGAGGACCCATCAACCTTGAAAATTTGGGCCGGACCAATGTCTCAGTGGGTAACGTTGGCCCGTTCCCATCGTGAAGAATACCCATCACATAAGCATGCAATGTTTGCCTCAATTCTTTTTTAACATATAAGCATGCAATCAGGCACAACACCACGAGATTAATAGCACAGACCACAGAGTATCTTCTGATAGCCAAAGCCCCATATCTTCAGACAAGGAGCGGTGCTTCCATCCAGCAGATTAATGTGTTCTTGATCTTTATGTCAGGATGCATACTTGCTTGAGGAATGCATACAACAGATTAATGGAAATTGCAAATGAAACTGTAGAAACGCAAAACCAGGTAGTAGTATAATTTGGGAAATAAACTGATACCTAACTCCAGATATTAGCTGCTGGAAAAAGAACCGAGCCTGAACATGCATATATATAAACTGAGTTAACCAATACAGCAATTGCAACAGATTCAAGAGTTATGGCAGAACGTTTGCTACCTCCTCCCGGCTGAATCGATCGGCAGTGCAGATGCGCTTGTGAAGAGCTTACTCCATTAGAGCATCTCCAATAGATGATTCGAAATTTGACGGTTCAAAACCGAAGATGTAAAATTTGAACCGCCAAAAAGTGCATTTTGAAGCTCCGAAAAAAGCTCAACTCCGACAGATGGTCTAAATTGATGGTCCAAAAAAGCAACTCCAATAGATGGTTCAAAATGAAGATGTAAATTTCTTAAAACGACAAACTACCAGTCCACTCAACATAGTTCAAACATCAAATTCAATATAGTTTCATACATTAATTTCAACTACTACTTATTCAAACTATTAGATAAACTACTCATCGTCGGAGCTACGGAACTGCGCCCAGAACTCCTTCTCTGGGTCGTCGCACCCCTCCTCCTCCTCCTCCTCGAAGTCTGCCCAGTCCTCCTCGGAAGAGGACTCGATGGGGATCACCGTCAAGGGACCGTCCTCGTCCTCCTTCCAGGGCCGTTCCTGAGATTTCAGGGGCCCGGGGCAAAAATACAATCGGGGGCCCTTTATATATCCAAAATTATAATCATTATGTGCATGTTTAGATAATTTTTAAGCATGAATTGTTGTTATTGTTTTTATCATGGAGTGCAAAACCAGCTGGTCGACCTAGTTCCAGGTTCTAATTATATATTATTAAAATAATTGTTTCTCACTTACCGAAAAAGGCTTTCGCCCCGCTTTATAGATAAAGCCAACATCCAACAAAGTTCGCCAACACACATACAACACCCACAAGTCTAACACGGCAAGTAGTCAAATAGGGTTAATGCTGAGGGCACAGCTCAACAAGCCCTGAAAAGCAAAAAAAAGGCACGCACACGGAGGGTGCGGCACATCATCTAGTCTGGCTCCGGGGTGGCGGGGTGGAGCGGGGGCGCCAAGCTGAAGGCCATCGACCGAAGGTCGGCGATGAGGTTGTTGATGACGTCCCGATCCTGGGGGTGACTTAGCGGTCGCCAGAGCTGCAAGTATCCACACATTTTAAAGATGGCGTCAGTAGCACGTCGAAGAGGGACCTTCTGAATGACAAGCTTATTGCGAACGGTCCAGAGCGTCCAGGCAAGGACCCCAATGTAGAGCCATCTGATATGGCGGTAACAGGGGAGGAGGCATGGATTTCCGCAAGCAGGTCAGGGAAGTTGGTGTTACACCACCGACCCCCAACTGTCTCGCGGAAGCAGGACCAAAGGAACTGAGCCGTATAGCATGAGAAGAATATGTAGTTGGCATCCTCCTCCGTGTCGCACAAGGGGCACATCCCATTCCCAGGTCCATTATGCTTAGGAACCTCCACGCCAGTTGGGAGGCGGGCGCGAATCCATTGCCACATGAAGATCCCGATCTTCAGGGGCAGACGGATATCCCAAATCAAACTAAAGAGTTCGGGGGCCGTCGAGGGGGCGATGGCCGCGTAGAGGGATTTGGTGGAGAAGCAGCCGGAGGGCTCAAGCCGCCAAGAAGTGACATCCGGGGAGCCAACGCCGTCCATAGGGAGGAGGGCGATGTCCTGCATAAGGGCGTCCCAAGCAGCAACTTCTGGAGGGCCGAAGGGGTGGCGGAAGGCGAGGCGCCCTAAGTTAATAAGGGCTGCCTCGACAGAGATACGAGGGTCAACTGCAATTGTGAAGAGCGCAGGGAATCGCGCGGCCAAGAGGGAGTCCCCAAGCCATCGATCAAACCAGAACAGGGTCGATGACCCTGTATCAACCGCTATGGAAGTGCCAATTCGAAGCACCGGGAGCAGCTAGACGACGGCCAGCCAGAACTGGGAGCCGCCCGAGCGCTGACAGAAAGCAAGGGGTTGTCCACAAAGGTATTTGTTCAGGATGATGGTGAGGCAGAGACCTCCATCTCCATTGGCAATGCGCCAGAGCCAAAGTGTCAGGAGGGCTATGTTCATGCGGCGGGAGGACAGGATCCCAAGACCTCCCTAGTCCTTGGGTTTGCAGATATCGGGCCAGCTAACCATATGGTACTTCTGCTTATCCCCCTCCCCGGCCCAGAAGAATCTGGATTGGTACTTGGCGATCTCTTGATGGAGGGTCTCATGGAGGCTATAGAAGCTCATGAGGAACCATAGAAGGCTAGCAAGCGAAGAGTTGATAAGGATCACCCGAGCAGCCTTCGACAACCAACGCCCTTTCCAGGGTTCAACTCGATGTTGCATACGGGTCATCGTGGGGCGGAGGTCCGCCACGGTGAGGCGCGAGTCACTAATGGGGATCCCCAAGTATGTCGTGGGGAAAGAACCCAGCCGATAATTAAGTCGGTCCGCTATGGACTGTGCTTCCTCAGGGGGGAACCCGAGCACCATCACTTCGCTCTTATCGAAGTTGATGGTTAGGCCCGACATCTATTGGAAGCACAGGAGGAGGAACTTTAGGTTAGCAATGTCTTGGATGGAACCCTCCACCATAATTATGGTATCGTCCGCATATTGGAGGAGGGAGACCCCTCCCCCTCCGACTAGGTGAGGGACGATGCCGCGAATATGGCCAGCATCCTTGGCCTTATCAAGGATGGATGCCAGGGCATCAACCACCATGTTGAACAGAAACGGCGAGAAGGGGTCGCCCTGACGAACCCCACAGAGGTTTATTCCACCTTATCGTTTGCAAGTCTCCTGGGTCATATTCGGGAAGAAAATCACGTTCCAGAAAGGTTTATTCCGTTTGGACTCCGTTGATATTCCGTTTCTTCGAAACACTGAAATAGGCAAAAAAAACAGCAATTCTGGGCTGGGCCTCCGGTTAATAGGTTAGTCCCAAAAATAATATAAAAGTGGAAAATAAAGCCCAGTATAGTCCAAAACAGTAGATAATATAGCATGGAGCAATCAAAAATTATAGATACGTTGGAGACGTATCACACGCTCAGCGACAGACGGAGCCGGGGAGTCCGTTGGACGGGTCGCATCGAGGCGGGCGCTACGGCGGGACGCCGTCACCGGCATCGACGTGGAGCGGGGCCGCCTGACGTACGCCATCGTCGGAGGAGGGTGAGCGGCGGTCAGGGTGGTCACGACCGCAGCCACCGTCGCGGTCGGGAAGGTGGGCAAAGCGAGGGGGCGTCGGAGGCCACCGGCGAGGGGAGCGATGTGACGGGCACCAGGGTGTTGCCCTCCGCAACGCCCGCAGGTGGGGGTGCCGGAGCCGGCGCACCGACGGGGATGCCCCCACCGCCACCTGTGGGGACCTGGGAGGTCGAGCCAGGAGTGGCCGGGGGGTCCGGGGCCGACGGCGAGGTGAGCAGGGCGGAGACGGCGGAAGGGGAGCGCGGTGACGAAGGCGGCATGACGAGCAGGCCCACACTGGAGATGTCACCGGCCGACTCGGACGGAGGCGAAGGGGGTGCGACCGTCGTAGAGGCCAGGCGAAGCGCCACTGCGAGGTCAGTGGCCGACACTCGGGTGCGTCCCGCCCCGGAGCCACGACGGCCCAGAGGTGGGTTGGCGGGCTTGCGGGATGGGGAGCGGCAGTGCTCAGACAAGTCCTCGTCATCCTCAGGATCCTCGAGGTGTGAGTGATGGGACCGGCGGCGACGGGAACCGTCGTCGTCAGCTGGGCCGCCCCCCAAGTGGCTGTCGTCGGAGAGGCGGGGGTGACCGATGTGGTTCGGAGGCTCGGGGCAGATCTTGAGGTCATAGCCGTCGTCGTTGAAGAAGACCCGAATCGTGGCGTGGAGCTTGGAGGAGTCCAGGCATTTCACCTTGACCCGGACCTCCTCCTCCTTGCGGAGAGAGAGCTCGTCGACCACCACCACCTTGCCCAGGAGCTTGGACATGCTGCGAATGACGCGCTCGGACCGGGCCACATCCGGCAGGCCGGCGACGAGGATCCAAGCCGTGTCGAGGACCACCATGGCCTTGGGATCCCACTTCGGCTCAGAGATGTTCACCACAATCCCGTTGAGGGCCAAGGTGATGTTGTCGCTGCGGGTACAGAAGCCCATGCTCAGAGCATTGTGGAAGATCACCGTGAAGGAGTTGGCCGCAATGGATGTCACCTGCCAATCCCACTTGCATCTGCACAAGTGGTTGAGCTCGGCCTCAGTCAACTCTGGGGTGGCGACGGCCTCGCCAACGATAGTCACAAGAGCCAGGAGCAAGGGGGGGAGGGGGCAGCTCCGGGACCTCGATGTGGAAGAAGCCCATGTCCTCGATGCCGTGCCCGTACATCATAAGCTCCTCCATCACCGGGCGGTCCGGGCAAAGAATCGCAGGGTGGCCGGCGTCCTTGCAGAGGTAGCACATCGAGGGGTTGGGGCAAGCCACCTGGAAGTACCCGGTCAGTCCGCAGTTGAAACACAGCGGACCGTCCGAGGCGGAAGCGGAGCCTGGATGTGGGGCAGCCGCACCGGCAGCGGGAGTGGCAGCCGGGGGCGGGGAGGTCCCTTCTTATTCTTCTTCTTCTTTGCGCCCTGGCGCCCCCGGTTCCCGTTTCCCCCATTACTCAGCGAGAATGAAGCTTGGGAGCGGGGGCGGGGGGGGGGGGGGGGGGGTGGTAGCGGTTCGAGGTCGGGTTGGCGGTGACGGTGGAGAGGGGCTACTGCCGGGGCGATGGGGACCGGTCCCAACGGCGAGACGGGGAGGGCGACCACCGCCGGGAGGGTTGCCGAGACCCCCCGATCAGAGAACGGCCGCGCTCTCGCGAGTCAACCCGGTGGGGTGAGCGGCGCGCTGGGGACCGGGAGCGGCGATCGTCACGGGCAGGGGACCGGCGGGCGGAGCGGGGGGGGGGGGGACGGCGGGCGGGACGGGAGTGTAGCTCCTGACGGAGGTCCTCCTCCCTTCGGGGTGCATCTGGCGACGGGCGCGGAGGGGCCCGGCGATCATCGGCCCGGCGCTTGGGGCGGCCCGCCCCATCATCCCACTCGCGGGGCATGGCCGGCGTGGTAGGAGGGGAGGGCGAGCGGGAGCCGGCTGGGGCGATGGGTCTGGTGGTGGCGGCGGGCGAGACAGTGTCGGGAGGGAGGCGGGAGGAAGAGGCTGGCGGGGGAACCCTAGATGCGGCCAGATGGACCGCCTCGTCGGGCCGAGGCCCACCCGGGGGCGGGGCTTGGCCGCGAGGGGGGAAGGGGGCCCAGAAGGTCCGGCCAGCGCAAGGCCAGCAGCCTGCGGAACCAACGGCGGCCCAGGAGCGCTGGGCAGGCGGCCCACCACAAGCGCGACCCGGTAGGACCAAACAGGGGAAACCAATCGGGGAGCGAGGGTTTCCCCCTGCGCCGCCGTGGCAGAGGTCGCCGGCAGGGCATGGCGGGGGCGGCGGGGCCAGGCCGGGGTGGGCAAGACGCCGGGATGCGGAGGTACGGGGGCGCCGAAGGCCGAGATGAATGGACGGAATGGGGAGCGCCGGTAGACCACCGTCGAGAGCGCCATCGGGGGCGTCGCCGAGGCGTCGGCCGGAACATGGGGGAGGGCAGCGGAGGGCGGCGAAGGACCGGATGATCTCCAGGAGGCGTGCGCGAGGCCGCGGCCGGCCCGGCCGGCGATGCCCCACCCGCCAGAACAGCGACCCCTAGGGCGCGCGCCGGAGCCCAAGGCAGCGCCTTTCGTCAGAGTCGCCCGAGACGAGCCCGTAGGCAGGCGCCGGCGCCGGCCATCCCCGCGGGCAGCTGGACTCCCACACCTGGGAGTCAAGCCACCGGCAGGAACGGCCTGAGGCGACCGAGCCGAAGCCTTGGGGGGACGCGGTCGCGGCAGATGATCGGGCGCCCCGCGGCGAGGTCAGCGGCCTCCGCGAGGTCGGCCCAGACGACGCGCGGCGAGGCGGTGGGGGGGATGGCGGCGGAGCGGCCGGGGAGGGCGTCAGCAGGCGGACGGGGGCCGAGGGAGGGGAGGGGGGCTCAGCCAGCGGCGGCGCCGGCGGATCGCCCAGCGAGTCGCCCAAGCTCTGGAGGGGGGGGGGCATCTCCTCAGTCCTTACCTTAAGACTGTGATTTGCTAAGATTTTGATAGGGAAGTTTCATGCATTGTATACTTCACAGTTTGGCGAACAAAAAGTAATTTGAACTGCCCTTGGTGGCACGCAGGTAGAATAGATTCATAATTTGCAACACTAAAAATTAATATTTTTAGCAACTAAAATTAATTTTGCCATCTAATCATATTGAATTTTTTTTGGTGGGTTAAGCATATTGAATCCACTATGCATCCTCCAATTAATTTCAGCTTGCCTATTATCATTATCCCATAGATTCTAGACATCCTTTCTGCTCATCTTTCATCGATCTCCAACACGACCAGATTAATTAATCGGAAGGATTGCACTAAAAAATTAGTCAGAAGGACAACTACGTCCTACTCCTCTCCACTAATTCACTAGATCTAATAATTCTGCCACCAACTAGTCACATATCAATCTAGCTAGCTTCGTTGGATGATGCATCAGGAAGATGCTAACCTGATCTGTGTAGTTTAAAACTGCCTGCCAGGGCCGGTGGTGTTGTTACTCCTCTCCAGGGCGATGAACATGAAATTACTCCATCCGCCATTGCACGAGAAATCATCGGGGGAGGCCTCCGCGGGAGGAGGTTGTGCCAGCGGCGGGGTCGCCCTCGGGCTTGCGGGATATGTCGCTAGGTCAATCGCTCATGTCGTCATGCGCGGACCTACGCGAGGGAAACGGAAGTTCCACTAATTTAGCTTTTTTTCTTGAGAAACTCCACCAATTTAGCTAATCGCTGATTTACTTGCCCACAGCTAATGTTCGTTGTTGCATCAAAATTAGCCAAGAATCATTTTTTCTCATGGGCTGGATTAAGAGAGCACACGGGCTGGATACAGAGAGCACACATACGTGGGGGCCATTCAATTTTGGGGGCCCGGGGCGGCCGCCCCCCCCCCCCCATCCGGGCCGGGCCTGTCTCCTTCTTCGCCCCCTTCTTTTTCTGCTCCGCCTCACGCTTTCAGTAGTACTCCAGCTCGGCCTGGACGTACTCCGGATGCTCCCGAGCAAACCTCTCCATCGCCTCTTCGTCGGTCTCGCCGGCACTGACAACAACCGACGGCTTCTTCGTCGTCTTCTTCTTCGTCGGGATCTCCTCCATCTTGATGCCCTGCGGCACAAGCATCTCCGCTTCCGCCCGACTCTCGATCTCTGGGAAGTTGAGGTGCTCCCGAGGCCTCTCGACACGCCACACCGCCATGTTGTAGGCACGCGTAGCCTTATGGGCGGAGGGGTACGTGCCGATCAACGCCTCCCGGTGTCGGAGAACTCCACTCCGAAGTTACCAGAGGGCTTCTGCCTCACGCCGAAGAAGCCCGACTTGCCCTTCGGCGCCTTCTTCGGCGCCATCGGAGAGCGGTGAGAGCGGTGGAGCAGCGGCGGCGTACGGCCGAGGCGGTGGCGGACGGAGTCGGGCGGGGCGGAGCTGAGGGGCAGTGGCGGACGGAGCCTGGCGGGGCGGAGCTGAGGGGCAGTGGCAGACAGAGCCGGGCGGGGCGGAGCCGGGGCGGGACGGAGCTACGGCGGGTGTGCGGGGCGGTGGCGGACGGAGCCGGGGCGGGTCGAAGCTACGGCGGGCGGGCCGGGACAGGGTGGAGCTGTGCCGGGTCGGAGCTACGGCGGGCGGGGCGGGGCGGCGGCGTGCATTGCGGCCGCGGTCTGATCCGCGGCGGGCGGGCGGCGTGGAAACAGCGGCAGGGGGCGGGGGGAGCCGGATCTGATGCGGGCGGCGTGCGGCGTGGCGGGGCGGAGTGTGGAGGCGGCGGGGCGGCGGACGGGCGGGCGGGAGGTCGCGGGCGGGGCGGGCGGGAAAGGAAAGGAAGTGGCAGTTGGGCGTTCGCGGGCGGCGGCTGGTTTTAGACCAGATGCACCTCGTAATGTAAATTTGTACGATAAGATGTTGTATTTTACATCACGAAAAGGCCGCGGTCTATTTTTTTTTACATATAAACCGTCTGTTGAAGCTGTGTTTTTGTCTTAGACGATTCAAAAGTTAATTACTTGTTTTTTTAATATATAAACCGTCTGTTGAAGTTGCATTTTTGGTCTTGGACGATTCAAAAGTTATTTACTTTGTATATGGATCATCATCTATTGGAGATGCTGTTAAGATTGCGAGATGCGTCGGAGTCAGAATAACATGAAGACGCGTCAGAACTCTGAAGGCGTACTCCAGAGGTCCAGATATCAAATACAGTATGACCCATGTTTTGGGGCCGTGTGTGCGTGTCGGAACAAATATCTGGACTGTGGTGACGGTGGCTTGGTGGTCGTACCTTCTCGCCGAGGTGGTCGTACACTTGTACTTGACGGCGACGAGCTCGCCGGAGGCGCGGCTGCGCTTGAGGCGAGCGACGCCAAGTTGCCCGGACCAACTCACAAAAGCATGGTCACGAACGAACGATTTAATCCGACGGCTATTACTCAAAGCGTGTTATAATTGTTGAGGATATTATTTGTGCATGTATATTGTCTTTTGTACATTAGGCCCACCTCTCTAGTTGTTATATAGATTGAGGTAGAGGTCTTACATTGTATTTATATATACCGTGTATATTGCACCGAATCAATCTCACATCCAATATGGTATCAGTTTTTTATGTTCTCAAACCCTAGCTTTCGCCGCCGCCGCTGCCGCCTTCCCTCGCCGCCGCTCGCGCACCCCAGCGCCGGCCACCGCCCGTCACGCGCGTCGCTCCACGCGCTCGCCCGCGCGTCTTTCCCCGCCTTGCTCCGCGCGATTCCCAGCCCGCTCGCTAGCCGCCTCTCGCTAGCCAATCGCCAGCCCGCCTCCCGCACCGCTCGCTAACCACCAAATCGCCAGCCCCGCCTCCCGCACCGCTCGCTAGCCGCCAATCGCCAGCACCGTAGCACTCGCGCCAACTTCGCAGCCGCCGCTGCACTGTGTCCATCCCGCCGGATTGTCTGAAGCCACTGCTGCCGTCGCGCGCCATGTCGTCGGTTACTTCCTCCGTGTCCACCAACTCCAACCCGTTCGCCGACGCTAACCCTTCCGACGTCAACGACATCCGCAAGCTCAACATCTTCGAGCGGGTGCCGGTTCGTCTCTTCCAGGTGGACTCCTCCTACCACACGTGGAAGACGTATTTCTCTCTTGTGTTCCGGAAGTATCATCTCATGGACCACGTGGACGGCACCGTCGACTCCAGCCTCGTCCCCGAGTTTCACGACTAGTCCACCATCGACACCACGATCATCCGTTGGTTTTTCCTCACCATCACGCCCGCCCTCTTCCAAACGGTCGTGACGGACGGTGATGATGCCTGCGCCGTGTGGACCAAACTGAACGGGCTCTTCACCGACAACAAGCTCCAGCGTCGCGTTTTTCTGCAGCAAGAGTTCTTTGGGTGTCATCAGGCGGCGACAGTAGTCGTCGATGGAGGAGAAGCGGATGAAGCAGGTGAAGGCGCGCGCCATCCACACCGCCCTCGCTGCTGGCACCACCCGCGGCGAGCCTCCGGCGCCTCCCACTGCCCCGGCGCCCTTCCCGACGCCCCAGCAGCCGGGGCTACTGCACCTGCCGTACGGCCCGCCCTCACCCCCCGCCCCTCCCGCTGCAAAGCGCCGGGGGGCGGCGTGGTGGCCGCCGCGGCGGTCAGCAGCAGCAGCAGGCGCCGCCGCAGCTCCAGGTGCCGCTCCCATGGGCCTCTGGCTACAACCCCTGGACCGGTGTCGTCCATGCATGCACCATGCCGGTTCCACGGGCTCCTGCACCGACGCTTCCTGTGTCGCGTCCACCGGCACACCAGGCGTACTACGCGGCTCCACAGCCGTATGGAGGATACCCACCGCCGCACCTGAGCGGCGCCTACGGTCTCCCTGCGGCCCCACCGCCGCCCTCGCCGGCCCTGCCGCCGACACCCTGGGATCCGGCGCTTCTCGCCGCGCTACACGCTGCGCCTATGCCAAACAACTACACTGGAGGCGGTGATTGGTACATGGACACCGGCGCTACGGCTCATATGTTTGCTCATTCTGGTAATCTTGCATCCTTCACTCCTGTCACCACCGACCGCCGCATCATTGTCGGCGACGGTTCCATACTACCTATCACACATGTCGGGCACACTTCTTTCCTTCTACTTCTATGCCTATTACTTTGTCTAACATTCTTGTGTCACCTCATATTATTAAAAACCTTGTTTCCGTTCGCTGTTTAACTCGTGAAAATCCTGTTACTGTTGAATTTGATGAGCTTGGTTTTTGTGTCAAGGACGCTCGAACCAGGATGGTACTTCACCGATGTGACAGCCTCGACGAGCTCTATCTGGTGCATCCGCCGTCCACCTCCACCACCGCACCGGTTGCTCTCTCCGCCGGCGTCGATATCTGGCACGCTCGTTTGGGTCATCCCAACCCCGTCACACTTCATCACATTCTTAGGAGTTTCAGTTTCAGTTGTAATAAGATAGAGGATCACACCTGTCATGCCTGTCGTGTCGGCAAACATGTCCGCCTTCCGTTTAATAACTCCACCACCATAGCTTCTTTTCCTTTTCAGTTGATTCATAGCGATGTGTGGACCTCTCCGGTTCCTAGTAATCCGGGCTATTTATTTTATTTGGTTATTCTTGATGATTATTCTCACTATGTGTGGACGTTCCCTTTACAACGAAAGTCGGATGCACTCTCCACTTTGTCGGCCTTTTACTCCTATGTCAGCACGCAGTTTGGGCGTCCCATCCTTGCTCTTCAGACTGACAATGGAAAAGAGTTCGACAATCTTGCTTTCCGCACTTTTCTGTCGCAGCACGGCACAATTTTTCGTCTCACATGCCCGTATACTTCACAGCAGAATGGTCGAGCCGAACGCGTCCTTCGCACTCTGAACGACTGCGTTCGGACTCTCCTGTTCCACGCTAATGTGCCGCCTCGTTTCTGGCCGGATGCACTCGCTACTGCTTCACTTCTCCATAACCTTCGCCCTTGCCGCCCACGGTGGAACTATGCCCCTCACCATCTTCTCTTCGGTACGCCCCCATCTTATGATGACTTGCGTATTTTTGGGTGCCTTTGCTATCCTAGCATTGCGGACTCCGCTCCTCACAAACTCGCACCTCGTTCTGTCGCTTGCATCTTCATCGGCTACCCTTCCAACTCCAAGGGATATCGGTGCTACGATCCCGTCTCCCATCGTGTGTTCACTTCCCGGCACGTTTACTTTAATGAGCATGTATTTCCGTTTCAGCAGGTACCTTCAGCTGTTCCTCCCGTCACCGGTGACGCGGGCTCCTCGACGCCGCTCCCAGGGCGCTCGCGCGCTTCTCTTGGCCTGCCCCTGGCTTTGAGGCGCGTCCTCCACATGCGGCGCCTCCTACAGCCGCGGCCCTGGCCCCCGCGGCGCCCCCGGCCTCGGCGCCCCCGGCCCCGGCGCGCCCCTGCCTCCGGCACTGGTGGCCAGTCCGGTCACCCGTGCCCATACAGGCGTTTTTCGCCCGAGCTCGCGCTACGCCGCGGATGACTACGTCCATGCGGCGTCCACCTCTGAGCCATCGCCGTTGCCATCCTCCGTCCGAGTCGCTCTTCATGATCCGCTCTAGATGGCTGCGATGCAAGAGGAGTTTGACGCCCTGTTGCGCAACCGGACGTGGCAGCTTGTTCCCCGTCCCCGGCACGCCAACGTGATCACCTGGAAGTGGGTCTTCAAACACAAGCTCCGTCCCGATGGTACCCTTGATCGCTATAAAGCGCGCTGGGTCGTTCGTGGATTCCGACAGCGTGCTGGCATCGACTTCACCGACACCTTCGCTCCGGTCGTCAAGCCCGGCACGATACACACGGTTCTCCACCTTGCGGTCTCCCGTGCTTGGCCGGTGCACCAGATGGGCGTCTCCAACGCCTTCCTTCATGGTCATCTCGAGGAGCAGGTCTTCTGCCAGCAGCCCACCGGGTTTGTTGATCCAGCACTTCCCGACCATGTGTGCCTGCTTTCACGGTCCTTATATGGACTCAGCAGGCTCCGCGCGCTTGGTACCAGCGCATCGCGGCGTTTCTTCATCAGCTTGGGTTCCGCTCCACTCGCTCGGACGCATCGTTCTTCGTTTATCACCAGGGCTCCGGCACGGCCTACTTGCTGCTATATGTCGACGATATCATCTTGACGGCATGTACGGCCGGCCTTCTCAGTCAGCTCATGGCCCGTGTTCGCGCTGAGTTCGCCATCAAGGACTTGGGTCTTCTGCACTACTTCCTTGGTGTTGAAGTGGTGCACCGTCCGGATGGCTTCTTTCTTCATCAGCGGTAGTACGCTCATGAGCTCCTAGAGCACGCTGGCATGCTTAACTGCAAGCCCGCCACCATGCCTGTTGATACGAAGGCCAAGCTCTCTGCCATGGATGGTTCCCCTGCTTCGGATGCTGCTTTCTATCGGTCTATTGTTGGTGCTCTCTAGTACCTCACTTTGACTTGACCAGAGATCCAGTATGCAGTGCAGCAGGTGTGTCTTCATATGCATGCTCCTCGGGATGTTCACTGGGCCGCTGTCAAGCGGATTCTCCGCTACATTTGTGGCACTATGGATTTTGGAGTCACGCTTCACGCCTCCACCGACACCACCCTCACAGCCTACTCCGATGCCGAGTGGGCGGGCTGCCCTGACACACGTCGCTCCACCTCGGGCTATTGTGTCTACCTTGGAGCCTCACTTATCTCGTGGTCGTCCAAGCACTGGTAGAAAAAGGGCCTGTAGTCCCGGTTCGTAAGGGCCTTTTGTCCCGGTTCTGGAACCGGGACTAAAGGGTCGGTACTAATACCTCCCCCCTTTAGTCCCGGTTCAAACCAGAACCGGGACAGATGGGCATCCACGTGGCCGCTGCCGGCAGCCCAGGCAGGGGGGCTTTTGGTCCTGGTTGATGACATAAACCGGGACCAAAAGGCTTCCACGCGTCAGCAGCTGGCTGGAGCTGAGGTTTTTCTTTTTTTTTAAAAAAAAAAGTGGCTGTTTTAGGGGTTTAGGGGGTTATTTTTAGGTTGTTATTAGCTAGCTAATAGAGAGAAGTGTCCTCTCTTATATCTTCATCCTTGGTTTACCAACGCTAGCTACTGCTATGTTCATTTCACCCGTAGATATATAATAACTCATGCATGCTCGCATCATACATCATCATATATAATAACAAGTCCTACTAATCAAGCATCATCATACAACTTCTACTTGTTATTAATAATAAGTCATACGATCATCATCCTCATAGTCATCGAACCCAACCCTATATAATTGTTCTTAGCACATGATCATCAGTATCAGGTAGGACCTAAACACACTTAAGGTAAAATAGCATAAAACAATATAGACCCTGACTCTCCATTATGAAGAATGGAGATCATCCTGTCTCCAATTCTTGCGCCTCGCTTCCTTTTGCTTCCAAGAAGCTCCTTACGACTGTCCATACATTTTTTCCATCCTTTGATTTTCATGTCTCCACTTCTTTTAGAAATCTCGTATGGACAGTTGAGATTCGTAGGATGACCTGGA
Source organism: Triticum monococcum (assembly GCA_034509565.1). Lineage (NCBI taxonomy): Eukaryota > Viridiplantae > Streptophyta > Magnoliopsida > Poales > Poaceae > Triticum > Triticum monococcum. The sequence continues at coordinate 149,158,073 of CM067843.1, read as the reverse complement.
TATATGTTCAAAACACGAAGGCTGCCGCCATTCTGATACATCAAATGAGGCACACAATCCTCTGGGATTCTTTGTTGAAAAACATAGTAATAACTTCGTAGTTAGCAATGATGTACTAGTTTTAGAAGTATGTAAAAAGATGCACGGATGTCGTAATAGTAAAAAATCTTACCAGGGTATCTCCATAGTAGTTACCGTAGTTCAACACGTGCACTAGTGGCACGTATTGACCATAATGTTGAGGAGTTCGATTGTAGATATTGTAATTCTCAAGATCATTACAAAATCCAACCAGATGAGTTTTCTCCTTGTAAGTTAACTCAGAGCCATCGGTGTAGTAAGTTCTATCTACCATCTTCTGCACATTCTTTGATACTTCAAAATAAGCTGTCAATGGAAATAAGCTGTCAACTATTTTGAAATGAACAATATAAATTAGTTAATAATTAACTATGTTTGAGAAACTCACATAGCGGCAGAACTGGAGGCGTATCAACGAGGACCCAAATGTCCATATTGTCTTGCTCGATTTCAGGATCACCAAGATCCATGGTGACAAGCATGCCCTCATCAAAACCATACAATTTGCAAAATGCTTCCCAATTTTTGCAACCAAAATGGGTTACGCTCTCAGCATTATACAACTTTACTTCAAAATCCACATCATGATGGGTCCTTAGATGAATTTTCTTCGTTTCAAAATTTTCATGGTCTTCAAAATCCATCATCTCCAAGACATAGCGTCTTGCATGGCATGGGATATACTATACTCGAATTGTAAAAGATGAAAATTACACATTGAAATAAGTCATGCTTAATTATGAAAAAAAAACACTTGTCGTCGTTGCGTACTGTTTCAACTTCGAAGGTCTCCTCGAGCTTAATGCTGAAGCGCCGACCATCGTCCAGGTGAGGCCTGTCGCACTGACCTCGATCGTCGTGGCACCAGTCGCACTCCCCCGGGAGACTTCCGTCGTCCGATGATGACATTTCTTATACGTTCATAATTCAAAGACTAAATTAGATCATTATTATTCAACTAATCATATGCATATGCCTTGCATAGTGCTCTCCAATTTGAGCATTCAATAAGAAAAATCAAATCGTAAAATAAAGTAGTATTCAAATTAGGATGCATTCAATTATAAAAAAAACTACATCATCTCCATGTGTCCGTACATCGAATATTATCACTAATACACGTCGAATACTATCATACATATCGCTAGTACAGCTAGAACTATAGCGCCCGACGGGTATCGGCGCGGGCGGTGGACACCCAAAGGGAAGGAACCATCACAAGATCATAGCTCCAGGGAGGGAGGTATATCGACAACGACATACCCGATAACAAAAATAAGAAGAGGAAGAAGAAGAAAAAAAGAGGAGAAGAAGTTCTTCTTCTTCTCCTCTCTTTTTTCTTCTTTTTCATCTTCTTATTTATTTCTCTTGTTATTCCTCTCCTCTTCTTCTTATTCTTCATCTTCTTCTCCTTCTTCCTCTTCTTATTTTCCTTTTTTCTTTCCTTCTTTTTCTTCTAAATATGAACATATACGTAAATTGACAAAGATAATTCTATGAACAAAAAAAATCTTAAAAATTCTATGAACAAAATTACAACAGAAAAACAATCATAAAAAATCTATGAACAAAATTACAACAGAAAAAAATCATAAAAAATCTATGAACAAAATAAAAATTCTATGAACAAAATTACAACAAAAAAATTCATAAAAATTCTATGAAAAAATTGACATATTCTTTGCATATATATAAACGCACAAACTTTTGCATATGCAACAATAATATCACCAAAAAAATGTATGAACAGTAAAAAAATTCTAACTTTTGCATCTAAACTATACATCTAAATTAACTATACATCTAAACTACGCATCTAAATTAACTACAACAACTCAATTAACTCTACGTCCTAAATTACGCATCTAAATTGCCTCCTCATCTAAATTAGGAAATTACGCAACGGGCCGGGGCGGCGATCGACGAGGAGACCGGCAGGACACGGGGGCGACGGTGAGGGGCGCGGCGACGGCGACGAAGAGAGGCGCGGAGACGACGATGGTGAGGGGGCGCGGCGCGACGGGCGATGAGGAGGCAGGGGGCGGCGACAGCGACGGTGAGGGGCACGGCGTTGGCGGCGAGGAGGCAGGGGGCACGGGGCGGCGACGGTGTATGCGGCCGCGCGGGACGGCGTCGGAGGCAGGGCGACGGCGAGGCGCAGCCAGGCGGTGTCGTCGGGCCGGGGAAGAATGAACTGAATGAAAAATTTCACAAGTGCTACTTATATAGACGAAGTATTGGTCCCGCTTCGTAACAGAAACCGGGACGAATGCCCCCTTTAGTCCCGGTTGGTGCCACCAACCGGGACCAAAGGCCGGGACTAAAGGGGGCATTCGTCCCGATTTCTGTCATGAACCGGGACCAATTCCCTTGCGCTGGCGCGGTGGTGGGAGTTTAGTCCCACCTCGCTAGTTGAGAGTGACCAGCACATGTTTATAAGCTCCGCTGCCTCTTCCCTTTCGAACTCCTCTGAAATGCAGGCTTATGGGCCTAATTAGACACTGCAATGCCTGTGGGCCTGCTGGGCCTGCTGTGGGCCTGAATCCTGGCCCATGGTTGGGTTTCTAGTCGTATTCAGGCCGTGCTGGCCCAGTAGGTGGCATTTTTTTTTCTTTTTTTCTATTTTTTTTTCGTTTCTACTTAGAACTAAATACTTATAGTTTTTTAGTGATTTCTTTTTTCTTTTAGGTGACAAAAATTATAAACTTTTGAGTCAATCTTTTTCCTGCTATTTAATAGTAGGTGGAACTTTTTTTGTTTTTTTGTTGTGTAGTAATTTCTTTTTTATTTTAGGTCACAAAATTATAAACTTTCTGTTAGTGTCATTAGTTTTTAAATTTGAATAGTTTAAATTTGAATTTTTTAAAATTTGTGTGAATCACTAGTTTATGAATAACTTTACTAAATTTGGTAATTTTAGTTAGTCATAACAAATATTATAGGCATTTTTTTCTTTTTTGCTATTTATTTTTTCATTTCTACTTAGAACTAAATACTTATAGTTTTTTAGTGATTTCTTTTTTCTTCTAGGTGACAAAAATTATAAACTTTCTCTTAGTGCCATTAGCTTTAAAATTTGAATAGTTTAAATTTGAATTTTTTAAAATTTGTGTGAATCACTAGTTTATGAATCACTAGTTTACTAAGTTTGTGTGAAAACACTTTGTAGAATAGTTAAAATTGATTTTTGAGTCAATCTTTTTCCTGCTATTTAATAGTAGGTGGCACTTTTTTGTTTTTTTGTTGTGTAGTGATTTCTTTTTTATTTTATGTCACAAAAATTATAAACTTTCTGTTAGTGCCGTTAGTTTTAAAATTTGAATTTTTTAATTTTTGTGTGAATCACTAGTTTATGAATAACTTTACTCAATTTGGTAATTTTAGTTAGTCATAACAAATATTATAGGCATTTTTTTCTTTTTTGCTATTTATTTTTTCATTTCTACTTAGAACTAAATACTTATAGTTTTTTAGTGATTTCTTTTTTCTTTTAGGTCACAAAAAATAAAAACTTCTCTGTTAGTGAACATAGATGCACTTATAGAGAAAATTAAACATAAATTCATAATTAATTTCTATTTATGAATTTAGGTCCAATTTCCTCTATAGGTGCATCTATTTTCACTTTGAGAGGAGCTCAACAACGCAGAGAGGGGCGGCTTATAAACAGGTGTGGGCGCCCATTCGGTTGGCGAGGTGGGACTAAACTCTGGGCAAACCCTTTAGTCCCGGTTCGTGGCATGAACTGGGACTAAAGGGGAGCCTTTGGTCCCGGTTCAAGCCACCAACCGGGACCAATGATGGTGGGCCAGGAGCCAGGCCCATTGGTCCCGGTTCGTCCCACCAACCGGGACCAAAAGGTCCAGACGAACCGGGACCAATGGCCCACGTGGCCCGGCCGGCCCCCTGGGCTCACGAACCGGGTCCAATGCCTCCATTGGTCCCGGTTCTAGACTGAACCGGGACTAATGGGCTGACCCGGCCAGGACCAAAGCCCTGTTTTCTACTAGTGAAGCGGCAGCCTACAGTCTCTCGCTCCAGTGCTGAGGCTGAGTATCGTGCGGTGGCCAACGTCGTCGCTGAGTGTTCCTGGCTTCGTCAGCTGCTTCAGGAGTTGTCTTGCTCGGTTGACCGTGCCACGGTGGTCTACTACGATAACGTCTCGGCGGTCTACCTCTCCGCTAACCCGGTGCATCATCGACGGACCAAGCATATTGAGTTGGATATTCATTTTGTTCGGGAACAGGTGGCTCTTGGTCATATTCGTGTTTTACACGTCCCTACTTCCCAACAATTTGCAGATATCATGACCAAGGGCTTGCCTACGGCATCATTTGAGGAATTCCGGTCCAGTCTTTGCGTCAGCCCGGTGCCGCTTCGACTACGCGGGGGGAGGGGGGGGGGGTGTTGAAGATATTATTTGTGCATGTATATTGTCTTTTGTACATTAGACCCACCTCTCTAATTGTTATATAAATTGAGATAGAAGCCTCACATTATACTTATATATACCGTGCATATTGCACCGAATCATTGCATCATGCTACTCTCACATCCAATAATAATCAAACGCTAAGTTTACCTCTCCGCAATATATGTCCTTGATAACCATCGCAGCCCGCACCCGAGCGCCCGACGAATAGGATTATTGCAGGCAGAATTAGGGTTCAGCTAAATACGATCGCCCCTCTCTTGTCGACTCACCCGATCATCGATGGCGTGCGCCGCGTGCGGCTGCGCCTGCAGCGCCGGCTGCGAAGCACCCAGGGATGAGCTGAAGGCGCCACTGCTGGTGGATATCGAGACCGGACCCAAGCCCATCACGGCGGTGCCGGCGGACAGGACGACGGGATGGAGAAGGGCCGCATGATCGTCACCTCCATTGCCCCGGTACGTATTTATGGATGCACTAGCGCCGGTGAACTTACATACAAAAGAAGTACGCCAGTCTTTGATTTGTATTTGTATACTTCATCTAGATTGGATCGAGCGTGTCATCAGATTCCTGCGATTAATGCACTTGCTCCTTGAATTGCTCATATCTACGCATAACGCACTGGTACAGTGAAATCGTAATTGGCTGAACTTTGTGCGTTTTGCAGGGATTGTTGCTCTTGCTGTGGTTGTATCTGGTTGATTTACTGAGGAGACCTTTGATGGACGACGATAATGAATTCCATTCGTTACACGTAACTTTTGCTGTTTTCTCGGCCGCACTCGTGGGTATGGTTTTCTTGCAAATCTGTGTGTCCATATCCGTTCCTACGGATGCCTCTGGAGTTCCTATAGGGTTTGAACTTTGAAGCAAACGGAGCTTTGCGCCTTTTTACAAGAAAAAACCATATGCGTTGCGCTCAAACTTCTTCGGAAACATGTATAAATGCTATGCTCACTAGGGCATTCCCTATTTGTACTTTTGTGTATCATGTCAGCATGCTTGATTATTATACAAATACTTAAGAGCAATTTCAATGGGGCGACCTAAACGAACACACCCTTTGTCTGCTTTTCGTCCGTTCGGGTCGGCCAGGCGGACGCTCAAAAGGGTCAGCTTGACCGCTCAACGGGAAACGGACCCAAATCTACCGACATAGGGAAAAAACAGCTCACAGAAATTAACATAATTAAACATTAAGTGGCCGGTCAACCGCCGGCCAAAGTCTACTTAAACCTCATTAAACATTAATTAAAACTAAAAAAAAGACTACACCTGCATGTTGTCCTAGATGATGTCGGTCTTGCCTTTGCCCTTGGCGTCGCCATCGCCATCGCCGCCGTTGAGGTCGCTGAAGACGGTAGCAGGGCCACAGCCCACCCGAACGCCGCTTGTACGCTGCCAGGACAGCCTCCTCCGGCATCTACTGGGGCGGCGGCATTGCGGCTCGCCGAACGCGCTTCTCCTCCTCCTCAAGCCGCAGCACCTTTGCGTCGCGTTGCAGCAGCTGCTCGTAGCACATCTGCCGCTCGCCGTCGGCCTCCTCCTGGGTGAGACAGTGCGCCTTCCAGCGCTCAAGGTGGGCCACCTCCTCCTCCGGCGTCGCTGCGTAGTGGACCGAACGCGCGCTCACCCACTTGCGGGACTGGTCAGTCCACGTGTAGGCTTTCTCCTAGCCACCGTTGCTCCTCGTGTTCGAGGGCAAACCAAGTCTCCCAGTGTGGAGAGTCGGGGGCGCACTCGGGCATCCGCCGCTACGCCCGGCGCCTGTGCACCTCCTCGTCGTGTGCCCGCTAGGTCTGCGGAACCGTCGGCACTGGGAATCGATGTAGATCCAAGTGTCAGCGGTGCAGCAGCGTGACGTCAGGGTAGGGCAGCGGCTGCCTGTACTCTCAGTGCCACCGGGCTTGGTGCACCGGGATGTGCAGATGCCGGCGACCTGGGCGGACACGCGCCGAGGGAGGAGGAGCACGGGAGGATGAGGCACCGGGGGTGCACTTGCCCTTGACGCTGCTGCTACCAAAGAGGCCCATTGCTTGCTAGGGTTTGGTGGTATCGCCGGCGAGGAAGCATAAGGGGATGGTGGGGGGCCAGATGTGGACGGAAGTGGATGAGGCCTGGCCCCGCCGCACACGTAGTTAAAAAAAGATGCTTCCACTAGCTGACTAGTGGGCCCGCTGTCGATGGTCGTCATAAATTAGACGACGAGCGGTAGTTGGGTGGCCTATAAGTGGGGCCGCGGCGGACACCGAGGAGACGCGCGGCGCGTCCACTTCGCGTCTGCGTCGACGCATTTCAGGCACAATCTTGGGCCGGAAATGGCTCGGCGTGGACGTCAAGCGGACGCGATTTGGGTTTGGGTCGGCACGTTGGGCCTCCACTTTTGTCTGCCCCAACCCAAACGGACGCAGGCGGACAAAATGGGTCGCCTCATTGGAGTTGCTCTAACAATTTCAGACTATGCTTGATATTGTTGTGCTTATTTTATTAATTTGCAATGTAGATTTAGACGTAATGTAAGCACACCTGGGTCACATAATAAACACTAAAATAGATGTTGGTTAAGCAAACAGGAATATAATAAGGGGTGTGCTACGCCTCAGCCGGCGGATCTTTTCGCAAGCCGTCCGATATAAGTTGCTCAGCATACAATCCCACTTTGCAACAAGAGTATTGTTTCAGAAACAACGGTGGCTATTGTACCAAGAATTTTGGTTTAGAACCATATCGGTGACTATTGCAAAAAGAGCTTTGCTTCATAAACATTAGTGACGTTGCAAAAACATCTTTGTGTATGATCCCTCTTTGAAACTAGAGCTTTGTTTTAGAAACAATTATTGCAACAAAATCTTTGCTTTAGAAACATATCGCGCAGGGCTGGGACGGACCAGTAGGGAGAGCTCCCCCGACACCAACATCACTGACAGAGAGGTCGTGTGCTGCGTCGCGTGCCGCTGGAACGATGGCGGGGCCGCGTGGATCTCAGGCACTGTCGCGGATGTCGGGTCAATGATCCCGATTTAGATGTAGGGCAGAAGAGATGTGAGCAGCAAGGCGGCCAACTGCCCGGCCAATGACAAGTGGGGCGGCGAAAGAAAATATGAGGGATGGAAGTTGGGCAGTGCAGGCATACCTCGCTGGCGAATAACGGTTGCCGGAGCGGGCTAGCAATGAGCACGGGCGCGTGCATGACATAGGCGAGTGCCTCCCTTGCGGTGCTGATTCGAGATGATAGGACTGAGGGAGCTGAGGATAAGGTACGAGATGGACGCGTGTTGTTGTGAAAGACATGATGATGGGTCCACAAAGGGAGGAGTGGCGCACGGCCGAGGTGGTGGACCCATATAATTATCAATTGACTGATGAGAATTTTTTTCCTTTCTAATAATCCACTGCATGATTATTAGTAAGCATGTTAGGCTTTGGTGTGATGTCTGTTTGATATTCGGCTCGGATATTCGGCACCCATTTATCAAAGGCATAGAAGTAGCGACGGGTGTTGCCAAGATAATGACTTCAGGCTTACTGATATACTACTTTGTAAGGTTTTGTAAATAATTAATAAAGGGCATGCATCACTTAGATGCAGAGGCCGGAGGTGTATCCTCCTTTTCAAAAAAAAAATTAATCCACTGCAATGCCAAACGTAGCCAAAGTTAATGATGTGTTAAGTACATCTGTCCGCTATAAGTAAGCACATTCATCTTTGTTTCCCTATTTGGTTGCAGGCATAACACCCGTGCATGCTTTTTGGACGCAAATCTAGGTTGTTGGTTACCTCGGTTGCATGGAGAAAATGGTCTGCATGAAATTCAAAGCACTCCTCGGCGTGGTTCCGTGGAATTCCTGAATCTGCCACTTTCAGTAAACCAGACCTGAGTGAAGCCACCCCTTCCAGGGTGGTGGCTCACATGACTTGTTCTTCTCACCTTCAATCTTCTTGACCTAATCGCTTTTAATTTACACAATGATGCTTCAATTTGACATAAATTCAGTGGTGGTTCATTGCCTATAGTGTTGTAATCCGAAATCCAAGTTTTGTGATAACCGTGTTGTTTACTTTCAGTGTTGTCTATTGTTCACAACTGGATTGAGCTCAATTGAGAGTGTCATGCTCTGTCAATATCTGTTGCAGGAGTTGTCATTCTATGTTACTAGAGTTGTCAATCTTAGATGCAGGAGTTCTCAGTTGCAGCCATTCTCGTTGTGTCGAGCTTGTGACTTGCGTTGTATCAGGTTGGTAACAGCTTGTATCTCGATAGGACTGAATGTAGCACCTAGGTTGTATTTGTTCTGGAGAGGTCAGCTAGTCCGAGTGAAGTTCTACATAAAAAAAGATGCACGTCGACATGGTGAATCCATTCCCGCGATTGGTTCATAGTTTCATTGATTGTTAATCTTCAATTTCGTGTTTACGTTTGGAACCTTTTTAGTTGATTTTTGTCAAATTCACACACGATCGACCGTTTTAAATTTTCTGTGACCACTAGCTTCATCTTGTTACACACAACTTTCATGTTGTAAATTCTATGTTTTGAGGACATAGGCGACGACAAAAGTTTAGTACCACCTTGAATAGAAAAAAAAATTGATGATGAACGAATGAAAAAATTGAAAAAACACACCTTACTTTATTAATAGATAAGGGTTGTCGAACTACTCTACATAAGAGTTTACTCATTGGCAAGGCCTAACTTGCGAGTAACTCAACCACCAATTATTAAAAAGAGGTCGGTCATTGGTAAGGCCATAAGAATCACAGCAAACAGACTAAACTTTGTATCCCCCTCGGTGTATTTAATCGCATATCTTCTCATCGAATCAAATAAATACACCCACAGAATGACCAACAGTACCTGCAATCAATCAAAGTGTATATTAGGGAAGGAAAAGTACAAGTGTATAGAAAAACACATGCATTTATTTAATTATGTACTCAATATATACCAGAATTCTTCGAAACTGTTATTTGAATGGTTCAGTAGATAAAAGGCAGAAAGGTTTAAGCTAATATCAGCCTAGAAAAAGGGTCATTCATTCCTAGAAATTCTAGATAGTTTCCCCCTTTTTTGGAACATATGTTTACCATCAAATAAAGAAGACCCTCATAAATAGTCATACTCCTTCCACTCCAAATTAATTGAAGTTCTAGGTTTTTCCTGAATCAAATTTGTTTATAGTTTGATCAAGTCTATCCGAAAGTGCTAAGATCTACAATATCAGTATATAGTCCAGATTTTTTCTTGAAGAAACTAAGAAAACTAATTTAGTGTTCTAGATGTTGATATATTTTTTAGTAGAGTAGTCAAACTTTTAAAAGTTTGACTTAGAACAAACCTAAACCTTCACTTCATTTGGAAAGGAGGTACTTGAATTAGATATTTGTATCGGTCCAGTTAAATTTCAATTTCACTCTACGTGCATGTCATTAAGCCAAAGTAAATAGTAGGGCAACCGAAGAGTACTAGAAAGGATTCTCCGTAATAAAGGGAGGTAAATTGGGTTTAAGGAACTAGATGTGTTAGAGTATACGAGTAGGATTCGTATTAGACTTGTACTCCAAGTTGGTTTAGCCTAGGTCGGTTATCCTATGCACTATATAAACATTGTAATCCGGCTGTATCCAATCAAGCAATATACGAGTTTACACAACTTTACATGGTATCAGCTATTCGGTCCTAGGGCATGGCCGTCCTACCTTGACCGCCGCCGCCGCCGCGCGGCTACTTCGAGTGGCGCGCCGCCATGGCCGCTGCTCCACCCCCCACCCAAACAGCTTCCTCTACCTCTTTAACCTTAGCCCCTACAATCCCCATTACAATTTCTTTAGCCCATACAATCTCAGATGTTACCTTTCTTATCCCAATTACCCTAGACCTTGCAGCCCACAATTACTACCATTGGTGCCACCTCTTCGACATACACCTTGGCCGCTGCAATCTGCGCGCCCACATCGCCGCCGACTCCGTCCCGCGCCTCGATGATCCTCGCTGGGTCAAAGATGACCTCTCCATCATCCAATGGATCTACACGCGCGTGTCTACCGAGATCTTCAATCTTGTCTTCCGCGAGGCCTCTGCCGCAGCCGCTCTCTGGGCTGCTCTTCGTCGTCTCTTCCAGGACAACGCCGACGCTCGCATCAACACCCTCAACACCGAGATTCGCAACACCGTCCAGGGAGCATCTTCTCTCAGCAACTACTGTCAGCGCCTCCAGACGATGGCCGATGAGCTTCGCGAGTTGGGTGATCCCGTGGGTGATCGTCAGCTCGTCAACATCTTACTCCAAGGGCTCAGTGATGAGTTCAGGACGCAAGCTGCCTTCATACCTCTTATACGGCCTTATCCCTCCTTTGCCGACGTGCGCTCCCTACTTCAGTCCGCCGCCGACACGATTGCGCGCAAGGAATCTCGGCCCCAGGTCTCCGCTGCCTCACCACGGCCTCTTCACCCTCCTGCCGCGGCAGCGCAAACTGGCCAAATCTCTGCCACGGCGGCGCCACCTGGCCAAAACTCTGCCACGGCAGCCCCGGCGGCACCACCACCACCCATGCACCCACCCCCTGGATGGCGCCCGAGTCCGAACTACCGCGGGAAGAACCCCATGTACTTCCCCCCGCGGCCTACCTCGGCGCCTCGACCTGCAGCACCGTCTCCAGCTCCTCCCACTGGTGCCTCGACATCAACATCGGCCTCTCCGGCCTGGCGTCCTCCTCATGATCCATGGACAGGTCTGGTCCAGGCGTGGTCCATGCCGTGGTCTGCACCCTCTCCCGTCGGCGCCCCTCCCGCATATTCAGGTGCATGGCAGCCGGGGATGCGCCCACACACTGGCACTCCTGGTTTTCTCGGCGTTCGTTCACCTGCTCAGGCCTATTATGCTGCCCCCACTATGGCTCCTTTTGCTGCTGCCCCGCCTATACAGTACGGTGCTCCCATGTCAACTCCAGTCTACCATACTGATCATTCAGGAGTCTACTACCAGCCGATGCAGCTCCCCACGTATGCGGCAACACCACTTGCGCCCGCACCTGCACCACCACCAGCGCCGCCCTCTACCAACGTCACGAGCTGGGATCAAGCTGCGTTTCTCCAGGCCATGAACAATTTTGCTGCACAAGGTAACACAGGTACTGCTTGGATCTTTGATTCTGGTGCATCTAGTCATATGTCTTCATCCAATAATATGCCGTCGAATTGCACTCCATCCTATTTCTCTTCTATAATGCTTGGTGATGGTTCCTCCACTCCTATTTCATGTGTCGGTCACACTCAACTCCCATCTACCACCAAGCCACTTCTTCTTAGTGATGTCTTAGTTGCACCAGCACTTATCAAAAATTTAATTTCTGTTCGTCGCTTCACCACTGATAATCATATCTTTGTCGAGTTTGATCCCTTTGGTCTCTCTGCGAAGGATTTCAACACCAAGACGGAGATCGCATGCTTCGATAGCTCCGGCGACCTCTACTCCATCCACAGTGCTCCCACTACTGCGCTTCCTTCTACCATGCTTGCTACGGTGGATCTTTGGCATCAGCGTTTAGGTCATCCCAATAGTGCCACACTGTCGTCCATACTTAGTGATTTTTCTATTCCATGTAATAAAGAACCTCATAATTCCTCTCTATGTATTTCATGTCAACAAAGGAAAACATGTTAGGTTACCTTTTAGTTCTTCTAGCTCTTCTAGTACGTTTCCCTTTGAGCTTCTTCATTGTGATCCATGGACCTCTCCAATTTTAAGCATTTCTGGTTTTCAATATTATCTTGTTATTCTAGATGATTACACACATTTTATATGGACTTTTCCTCTAAGAAATAAATCTGACGCACATACTGTTTTTACTAACTTTCAACGTTATGTAGCTACTCATTTCCTTCTTCCTATTGGTTTTATACAATGTGATAATGGTAAAGAATTTAATAATATTGCAAATCGAAACCTTTTCCTCAAACACGTCATTCTCCTTCGGTTCTCATGTTCATACACCTCACCACAAAATGGCAAAGCTGAACGCTCTCTTCGCACAATCAATGATATTATTAGAACACTTCTTATCCAGGCATCAATGCCACCCAATTTCTGGGCTGAAGCACTGCGTACTGCCACTTATCTTTTGAATATTCGCCCATTCAGTGTAAATCCTAAAACAACTCCCTTTTACTCTCTTTTTCTTTCTCACCCTAACTATAATGAGCTACGAGTCTTCGGTTGTCTTTGCTTTCCCAACATCTACGCCACAACAACTAATAAGTTGTCTCCACGATCTCTTCCGTGTGTTTTCTTAGGATACTCTGATGAACACAAAGGCTATAGGTGTCTTGATCTTGTTTCTGGCCGCGTACATATATCTCGTCATGTAACTTTCGATGAAACGGTTTTCCTTTCTCTACTACCTCAATAGACAACAAATCCAAATCTGCATCCAAACCATCTCATTCTCCCTCTAAATCCCCTATTTTTACTCATCTCATACCTGATAATCCTACCGCGGCAGCCAATCTGCTTCTTTCCTCTGCCGCGGCAGCACCTCCACCTTCTCCTGTCGCCACGCCGACCTCTCCCGCGGCAGTGGATTTGCCGTTTTACTCTGCCGCGGCAGCGCCCCCATCACCCCCATCTCCCGCCATCGCCACGCCACTCTCTGTCGCGACAAATTTCTCTGCCGCGGCATACTCGCCCATGTCCGCACCCTCCGCTGCGCCGGACAACTCTCCCTCTCCGCCACCACCGATTCTACCACCCAATGTCGTCCCTATTCCTGCTCCTATCAATGACCACACTATGCGCACCCATGCCAAATCAGGTTTTTCTCAACCAATTAAGAAGCTTAATTTGCATGTAACCACTAATCTCCCTCCTATTCCTAAAACTTACAAATCTGCTCTTCTTGATCCTAACTGGGCCGCTGCCATGCGTGATGAATACAATGCTCTTCTCTCCAACAACACCTGGCATCTGGTTCCCCGTCCTCCTAATGCAAATATTGTCTCTGGTAAATGGGTCTTTCGTCAAAAATTTAACTCTGACGGTAGTCTTTCTAGGTATAAAGCTCGTTGGGTTTGTCGTGGCTTCTCTCAACAACACGGTATAGATTATGATGATACGTTTTCTCCCGTCGTAAAACCTAGCACTATTCGAACTATTCTTAGCATAGCAGTCTCATCAACATGGCCAATCCATCAATTAGACGTTAAAAATGCTTTTCTTCACGGCTCTCTTCATGAAACTTTATATTGTCAACAACCCTTAGGTTTCGAGGATTCTACATCTCCCAATCATGTTTGTCTTCTTCAAAAATCTCTCTATGGCCTTAAACAAGCTCCCCGTGCATGGTTTCAACGCTTCTCTACCTTCCTTCAAACTATAGGTTTTTCTCCTTCTCGTTCAGACTATTCTCTTTTTGTTTATCATTCTAACAGCCACGTTGCATATCTTCTTCTTTATGTAGATGATATTGTTCTTACAGCCTCTTCTACTGACTTCCTTCAACACATTATCTCACTTCTCCAGCACGAATTTTCTATGACTGATTTAGGTTCTCTCCATCATTTTTTGGGTATTGCTGTCACACGTGATCATAAGGGTCTTTTTCTTTCTCAACGTCAGTATTCTATTGAACTTTTAAACAAGGCCGGTATGTTAGATTGTCAACCCTCTCGCACACCTGTAGATACCAATTCTAAACTCTCCTCCGATGGTGAAACTTTTTCTAATCCCACACTTCATCGTAGTTTAACCGGTGCTCTTCAGTATCTCACACTTACTCGTCCTGAACTATCCTATGTTGTACAACAAGCCTGTCTTTTTATGCATGATCCTCGTGTCCCACATTATAATCATGTCAAACGAATCCTTCGGTATGTCAAAGGAACTCTCGATCACGGTCTCCACATAAATTCATCTTCACCTGCATCATTGACAGCTTATTCGGATGCTGACTGGGCTGGTTGTCCAGACACTCGTCGATCCATTTTAGGATACTGTGTTTATCTTGGTAACAATCTTATTTCTTGGTCCTCGAAGCACCAGCTTACGGTCTCTCGTTCGTCGGCTGAGGCAGAGTACAGGGCTGTTGCACATGCAGTTGCGGAGACAGTTTGGTTGCGCCAATTACTTGAGGAACTTCATCAACCTCTTCATCAGGCCACGGTGGTTTACTGTGATAATATTTCTGCAGTCTATATGTCAGGCAATCCAGTGCAGCATTGACGCACCAAGCATATTGAGATCGACATTCACTTTGTTCGTGAGAAAGTTGCTTTGGGACAAGTCCGTGTTCTTCATGTTCCTACCACGGCACAGTTCGCTGATATCTTCACCAAGGGGCTTGCAACCGCGCCATTTACAGATATTCGTTCCAGTCTCAACGTCATCGAGCCTCTCGTTGACACTGCGGGGGGATGTTAGAGTATACGAGTAGGACTCGTATTAGACTTGTACTCCAAGTTGGTTTAGCCTAGGTCGGTTATCGTATGCACTATATAAACATTGTAATCCGGCTGTATCCAATCAAGCAATATACGAGTTTACACAACTTTACAAGATGGAGCAGTATAACAACTAAATTATAGCTAGTGCATAAAAGATTTATCAAGTGTATTGTTTGGATGACCGCTTTGAGATAGAATTAGAACGTATAAATGAGTCTTGTCCTACAAGAATCCTTTTGTGTCAAGCAACGTATGTGGGAAACTTATAAGGTGAGTCAATGATCCAAGCAATGAAAGTCACCTGCCCTAAGCAGCCATATAGCCACAACAGAGCACAATGATTAGTCATCTGTACATGCTTTGTTCTTTTATGCTAATATAAAAATTGCAGCGGGGTTTACCCCCACTGTTCTTTTATGCGCTAGTAGCAATATCTTCTATTTTACGTGTAGGATATTCATTATTCACATTTATCTGAGGGCTACGTTTTTATTTATTTATGCTGCGGCATCTTAATCGTGGTACCCGAAAGATGAACATGGCGGTCCTCCCCGTCTTGGCATCCGGCGGCGTCGTGGTGTGGCCGGGTCCAGTCAACAACGGCGACTCCAGCTCCTCCTTGGATGCCTCGCCGCCGGCGCTGCACGCACAACCGCACGCTTCGCACGGCATCGATGCTCCCATGGTGAGCGAGGACGAGGACGAGCGAGCGATAACCCTAATCTTTTTTATTCCTTCCCCTACAACAAACGGCGTTCCGGAAAAAGAACGCTCGGTTTGACGTGCTCCTGCTCTGCCCTCTATTTATGCGCAGGGATACGACGGATAGGAGGCAAATCGCCCGCCCGTGCGGACCTCTAAGATCGTTATATGGGCTGGCACAGAAGCGGCCTAATAACAACGTATTTTATTTCTTTAGTATATTCCAGAAAAAGGTGCGCTTTTATGTAAATGTAATAAAATGCGAAAATCAGCATATGTACAAACATAAATTATATCAAATAATATATTTTTTCTCATGTTTGTAAAAATGTTCATATCATGCTTACAAAATGCATGTATTTAGGAAAAATATTCACGTAAACAAGTTTTGGGTTTTCAAAATAATAATTATTAGGAAAAATGGTCTTACTTGTTAAACATATGTTCAAGCATTTTCTAGAAAATTTATGATTTTTGGAAATATTTTTCATTAGGAAAATTATTATGTGTTATAAAAGTTCAAGTATTTTAAATAAATTTCACGGGTTCCTAAATGTAGTTTATGTGGTTTGAAAAGTAAAATCACATATTTTTGCACAATGTTGTCGTACCGCCCCTCTCCCCGAAAAAGAACAAAGAAATCAAAAAGGAAGAAACATAGAAAAAATGGGTTCAAATTTTGGTTAAAAGCGAATGAAGAAACCAAAAATTAATTTACTGAAAAATAACTACGAAACCAAAAAAGGAAACTCGCTGGAAAAAACATAAGGAGAATCACCGAAGCCAATGGGTCGATCAAGTATGCGACCCCCGTGTGCGATTTGCCCCTATATTCTTCGCACGAAGCATAGAATAGGGTATTACTGTGAGGACGCGAACTAGGAGCACACGGAGGCGCACCTCCCTGTAATCCAGGCCGCGCAATGCTATCTGGAGATGCATGCATACTTTGCTCTAATCATTTCCCATATGCGAATACACCGCCAAAGAGTACATGCGCATAGTGCATACCTGTGCATCCACATTTAATTGGTCTGTGGGACACAACAGTAAACGTTGGAGATGTCTGCAAATAATAAACCGCAAGCCGCTGCGGCCATGGCACCTAGGTATCCCGGCGAGCTGCGGCTGGACTTCCGCCAAAACGGACGGGCACCACCACGGTTAACGGCCGCAAGTACCTCGTGCTTGCGACGTAAAGAGGACTCGCGGACCGGATGTTGGCCATGGCAGCCTGCTTCTGTAGGTCCATACAAAGGAAAAAACTCCAACGAGTGTACATCGGTGAGATTGGACCTGGTGATTCTTCTCTATTGGAGCGAGGTATATTTCTGGATCATACCCCGTTCTTTGGGAACGACTAACTGCTGGGAAGAACAGTGGCCTCGTTAAGAAAACTAACCGGGGGAAGAGGGAGAGAGAGACCAATGCCCGACCTCTCCTGCCAGCCGTTCCTGGGAACCCGTGGCTGCTGCTTCAAGGTGAGACAGAGAGAGCTACTGGAACCTGGTGTGGGAACACAAGACATGGTGCTAGCAGCCAGGGGGATGCGGTGTCGCTAGTTGCGGCCTCGTAGGATGCGGCAAACTCGAAGCCTGGGACGGCTACTTCGATTTGCTGGTAATGGATTGCATAGTCTTCTTCCTGGCTTTTTCTTCCCACACGTTTTCACTGGCCGCCGAAACGCATGGCTTGGTGTCGACGTGCAGGGCTGACATGGTGTCGCTGACCGTGGCAGTGCAAGACGCGGCAAGCTTGGAGTTCCTCTTGGCTTTGTTCCACGCTAGCTTGGAACACGGCGAACAAGTGGAGCTGTGAAAGACCCATCATTGAACCATTCCATTGCGACAGAACGGGCAAACCATGAGTGCAAGCCGAGGTTGTTCATCTAGTCCCACCGGAGCGCTGGAGCTTGACATGGTGGTGAGAACCATCTTGAGAAAACACAAAGTGGAGGGGCTCTGTAGTTGTGTGTGCGAGATTGAGCTAAAACGGTGTGAGGGGTCTCCTGTAGTTGTGTGTGCCAGAATGAAGAAGATATATGGTGTAAGGAGGAAGAAGACCCTTAGGAAGAAGAGAGGAGGGGGCCATTGGAGGACTAGTAGCATCAGTGCATTTAAGTGAGTTAGGTGTTTGGCGGGTGTTAGTTGAGTTGAGCTCGTGCTGTCGAATAGAAGAAGCGGAGACACTGTGAGAACAGAAAAGCGTGGACTTTAGGACAGATACGAGCGAAAAGCAAATGAGAATACGGTGTGGCTAATATAGTGATTGCAGATCCCGAGACAAGTGGGTGGGCAGGATTCCGGTGGGCAGCGTCGCCGAGTGCTCCTATGCAATTTCGATCACTGTGATGTCTTTTACGCTCCCAACTACGTACAAGGGATGAGGCCCGGACCAAAAACTGTCCATCTAAGCAGAAAAAAGCCCAATCACATAGTTTTGATCTGGTCACTTAGAGCGAGACCCCCTATAGATACCCGCGAGTGTCAGGCTGGTGAGCCTTCACTGAAGAGAACCGCGAACGGGCCGGCCCAGTTGGAGCTAGCGAAATCCAGGCGTGTAAGAAAAACTCCACACAAAAGTGTTGCGCGGGCAAGATCTCGAACAAGCAATCTCCTGAGCGGATACCTCTTCCAAACCAATGGACCTGACATGTTCTAGTGCAAGATTTGTGGAGCCCGGCTTTAAGAACCAATTTGAATCGCCTGATCAATTAAACTACTATGTTACAACAGTAGATCCGTTTCTTTTTGCAAACTTTTCAACATTTCTTGGAGAAAAACGAACAATATTCCTTACAAAAATTAATAACGTTCGAAAATCGTGAACATATTTAGAAATTTGATCAAACTTTTGAAAACATCAACATTTATTGTAAACATGAACAAAAAAAATTTAAATTTCAAATGATGAACAATTTTAAATATACATTGCATATTTTGTGATATATGCTGAACAATTTTTAAATACACACTGCACAATTTTTGATATACGCAGAACAAATATTTAAATACACATTACACATTTTTTTGATATACTACACTGGATTTTTTTAAATACGCATTGTACATTTTTGTGATTATATGTTGAACAATTTTAAAGTACAGGATGAACATTTTCTTAAATATGTTGAACATTTTCTTAAAATACAACATTTTTGTATATGAATATGAAATGAACTGTGTATAATACACGAAAAAGAAACAAGAAGGAAAAAACTACTGAAAAGAAATAGAAACAGGAAAGAAAAGAAATGAAAGAAACAGGAAAAGGAAGAAAAAGCAACGCGACAGTGGGCCGGCCCAAACTGGGGCGTCTGGTGGCCGCGCTCCAGCGAAGCCACGTCCTTTTGACGCCTGCAGGCGTCAAATAGGATCTTAATGTTCAACATATTCGAGTTTATCAACAAAAGAATAAATATATATATACAAGTACTAATACGAGTTTATCATCTGCACAACCGTAAAGAACACTTGTCATCTCTTAGGACTTAGGAGTATAATAGTCCCTCCGTTTCTAAATATAAGTTTTTTTTAGACATTTCAAATGAAGTATAACATACGGATGTATGTAGACATATTTTAAAATGTAGATTCACTCATTTTGTTTTGTATGTAGTCATTTGTTGGAATCTCTAGAAAGACTTATATTTAAGAACCGAGGGAATAGTTTACAACGGAAACCATCCTCTTTTCAGACCACCACAGTTAACTAATCAAAGCACCGGTTAAAAAGTATGTATATTCCTCACGGCACTTCCAATGATAAAGGGATGTGGTTGAGCAGCACGTATCCGGAAAGCACGGCGCGGTCACGCTCTTTCGCCTTGGTCTGGTACTGCACCCTGCAGGGAGGGCATCCATGAAGGGAAAGGTAGAGGCAGCCTTTGCCATGCCAAGGCAGAGAATCTGCGCCCTTTCTTCCAATCCCATGGGTTTGCTTGTTGTGAACATCAGCACATTTCAGTGACCAACTGGTGGTGCTAGAGCAAACATTTACCTCCGGCGGTCGACCCACATCTCGGTGACCAGCGTTTCGCCGGGGTAGACGTGCAGCAGGAACCCGGCCAAAAATGTTCTGCACCGCCGCTGGGTCCCCGTTGCAGAACGACTTGGGCCGCGAACCCCAAAGTGCAGAGGCCGTGCAGTATTGGACGAGTGAATCTGCAGAGGTTATCATCAGATGAAGTCTTCCGAAGGTAACCTGGGCTTTTTCAAGCACGTTGTTAGAATACTGAATACTTTCTATGTTAAGATTGGTGATGAAATCTATTTTAATGAACTCCAAACCACTGACATGGACATTAGACTTGCAAGTGGTGCTTTTAGAAAACCTTATGGTTTTTTGCCTGATGTTTATGTTGTCACTTTTAGAAAACCTTGTAGTATTTTGCCTGCTGTTTATGTTGTCCTCTGTACTTTCACTTACCCGGTTGATTTTTGTTGTCATGGAAGTTCCCGATGATGATTTTTGTCCAATTATCTTTGGAATACCTTTCTTGAACACTGCAGTGGCTAAAATTGATTGCAAGAGAGAGGTGGTTTCTCTTCGTTTTGGAAAAGAAGAAAGAGAATTTCACTTCTCTAGGTTTAAGAATCATCATCAATCACGTGAGTACGATAATGGTGAGGATAAAACAATAGAACAACTCGCTGCCATTTACTTCGGGACACCAGAAGATGAGCTCGAAAGAAGTCTCACCGAATATGAACTAAGCCCCAAAGATCATAGTAAGATGGAAATAGATCAACATCTAAATCAAGAGTCCACAATTGACGAGAAATTTGAGGTGCCTAAAAAGAAGGGAGATGAAGGACTCCCTCCTTCGGAACTCAAGCCTTGACCAAAAGAAATGAGGTATGAGATTTTAGATGAACACAGTACTGCAGGGTCTGGGTACTACGGGCGTGCGTTGCGTGGTAGAGATGATCCAACGGTTGTGGTCCTTTGCATCAGACGGCATGCAAGGCGACTGAACCCGTGCGGCGGATCAGTCGGATGGCGCCTAGCATCCGCCTACACTACTTCTGTACCAGTGTGTGCTTTTGGGAGTTTACCGCTCTGTACATACTAATATACTATGCTGATGAATAAATAGCAATCAATCCAGTGCTGTTGTACAACTCCGGAGTATGCAGCGTTTCCCATATTTTTGCAATGCTCTTTCACAACGGACCACTGACAAAGAAAGTAAGTACCACATCATAAACCTAGTGATGATAATGTACCAATCAGATCATGGGTTCCTTATTGGAAGCTTACATGGGAGAAACATGCAAAGTCAGACTTCAAGTGTGCTAGGTTCTTTCAAAAAACAGCAAAGTCCAATGGTTCTACTTTTTGCCCTACTTTATAGTCAACAATATTGGGAAGACAACACATAGAGTTTGTGAGAGATCTTGAGACACCAATCTACTCTTCCTCGACATTGTACTCGTCATCATCGTCGTCGTCGTCGTCATATTCATCAACATCCTCGTCATCTTGAGTACTAGTACTTTTACGGCGGAAACTGTCCATCTCGTACCTCCCGTCATCCTCGTTGATGAACTCCAGACCATACACCGCATCTCTGTGCTTCACCACCAACCAGCGAAGCAGACGGTCCTCCTTGTTTAGATAGTGCAGTTCTTGAGTAAAGGAAGGTGGAACCATCATGGTCATTTGCAAAAGTTGACCCTGAAAACGCAACAGCAACTTCAGCAAATCAGGAAAGGAGGAGACCACATACACAATACTAGTGGCAAGGTAAGATGGCAATGACCAACAGTTGGAATGTAACATTACTTAACCAGGAGTGCATAAGAACAATTCTCAAATACACTGAGATGCATTCTGTGTGCCTCCCAGCTGCTTTGGTCAACACTTTTCTAGGGGTGCTGTACTTTCTTTTCTCAGTGTTTGATCGAAGGTTTTATCAAAGAGTAGCGGGAAAAAAAGGAATATTTACACTTGCATTCTCAGGGTGCTGCATTTCAGTTTCTGACTGTTTGATTGAAGGTTTTATCGAAGAGTTGTGGATAAAAACATTTTTACACCCACACTGCTATTGGGTCCATCACAATTCAGTACTGGTGGAAAGCTACAACCTTAGTCAGACTGATATAACAGTCACTGCGGTCGAAGTTGACGAGTTATTTCAAAACAAACACTGAACTACAAACTTCAAAAGACGACAACGTGATAATACGAATATACTGGAGACATGTGTTCACAATTTGTCAAACTTACATTTACTAAACACACACCAATCAACCAACCACCCTCAATTATTCAGTAACTCACAAACTAATCTCCCATAAGAAGTGGCGAGGAAATCGCAGAAGGTAATGACTCACTGTCGGATTCAATTTTAAGTGAGGTTGGATCAAAAGATACACTTAACACAAATACATGGTGTATAAGAGAGAAAGGATAGCCTGTAGACGAAAGAAAAGTCATAACCTCAATAACAGTCACTCGGAAGACTGTAGCGAAAGGAACTCAGGAAAGGCATAATAACTCTAAAGTTTTGTTCAAGAAATTAACAATATGTTGTTTTGTTACACTCAGCAATAGCCTTTCCGACATTGATCAGGCCTTCTCTGCTTAGATGCTTGTGGTAAACACGTTGACGGGTCAACCCGAAAATCGACAAAGCATCCTCCTCGCGATCTACAATTTTAGGGGTTGAGGCCTCGCAACATGCTCCAGGTGAGCATCCTGTCTGAGACAGGCTGACCACACTGCAAAGATTGTAATGATGGCAGGTGTGCTCAAGCAATGGGAAGAGTAAAACGTGTTCTCGATGTAGAATAAAGCCCTTGAGCGTGGTATTCGGCTGCACGACAAAATCAAGGATCTCCAAGGATATGGAGTAGAAAAAAAGAATAGGTGCTGAAACCTTCTTCTGTACAAAGAGTGTTCTCATGGTCAGGCTCAGAAACATCAATATGATAAGTAAGCTCAAACTTGCCGAGAATAACCTTGAAGAAGCAACATCACTTCCAGTGGGTCCAGGAAAACAGGGACGTGTGCTTATGTTGGCGATCTGAATCACCTAAGAAATTAATACCACTGCTTGGGACAAAGAACCATGTGTGGTAGTGGAGGTGGGAGAAGCAGAGGCGTCAGCTAAGCTGAAGCTTATGGCTTATGGAGGCAGTAGTATGTAAGCAAGCCCGGTTGGTGAACCCACCGGAACTGCGGTTGGTGGCCATCGTGTAGCAGCCAGAGGATGGTAGAAAGGGGTGAGCAGAAGGGCAATGCTACCATTTCATGACTCAAATGAATCACTTACCGACTGACCATTTTCCCCAAGAATACTTCTAAACCCCAGAACGTGAAAGATCCAAGCGCTACACCCTTATATTGAATACTCAGAGCAAACAGATCACGGCATGCAGCATATCTGTGCGAGACACACGATCAGTGCAATCCTGAGTTCCTGAATCATGTAATAACACTAACTACGATCACTAGAATGATCTGAACCTACACAATTTATCCGCTAGAGCGTTCTATCAAGCGTGCAGAGGCCAATGCCCACAGACATTCTAACAGCCGACGGCCAACCCTATTTGGGCATTTCGTCGAGCACGTCAAAGGCACCACACACACACCGTCAAGAACCAAAACGCCAAAGGCCGGAACACTCATACCAACTTAGGCATTTCGTCCTACACGCATCAATCTACCCAGACGACTCAGGTCGTCACCAGTCCGCTCTGCCACAAGGCACGTCGCAGGGGGGATGCGAGGCTACGGTTGAGGAGTACAAATAAAGAGCGGCGGATCGGGGCGGACCTGGAAGTGGCGGCCGTCGAGCTTCCTGATGCCGTAGCCGAGGTGCACTTTGCCGAAGGATTTGAGCTCGGTGACGACGCCGTTGCGCTGGTAGGCGCGCGCCGCCACCCGCGCCACGAGCTCCGCGATGGCCTCCTTGGTCACCAGCGGCTTGACCATGAGCATGCAGTCGTACAGAGGCATCTTGCCTGGAGCTCCTCTTTCCCTCTCCCTCGGCGAGCCTGTACCTCGCGCTCGCTGGCTCTTCTCCCACCACGCCGCCGCCGCGCCGCCGCTCTCTTCGACGATCTCGGGGACCCGGACTTGGGGAGAGCAGGCGGTTGTTTGGGCTTTTCTACCTCTGGACCGGGAAGTGCAGACAGGTGCGGTGGCATAGACAAATGGCCCAGCGCGGAACCAAAATGGACCGAGAACTCGGCTGCTGGCGGCGGCCCAATAACGAGCGCTCTCGCTCGATCACGTCGCTCGGTCGAGAAATATTTTCTAAAAAAAGAACTCGCTCGTTTCGTGGGTTACATCCAATGGTTGATAAAACTGTCTTATTTTAAGTCTTACATGTAATTTAGAGATGAAAAAAAAGTATGTTTATAATGGGTTATATCTTAGCTTATCTTCAATAACTTGTCAGTCCTTAAAACATGATGAGACAAATTATACTAAGTGAAAGCATAAGTGATTTTTGGGTGATTTTGGTAATTAATGTTAACATATCTTTTGTTGGACTAATGCTTCTACCTAGTATGTTTCAGATAAGTTTAACAATAAATTGGCATGAACTAGAGGATGTGAAACCCTTTCAAGATGCTGAGGACAAAGAATCGGCTCAAACTCAAAGCACAAGACTTTACATTTTTCGTTTTAGTGATCCAAGATCACATTGAGTTCATAGAAAAAGCCAATACTATCAAGAGGGTGAGGTGCTGCTTAATGAGGTACTTGCTCAAAATGCTTAGTGATATGTTCCAAAGCCCTCAACTACTTTCTCATATCCACATATGTCCCAAACCAAAAGTCAAACTCGGCCCCACCGAAACTTTCTATCCGGCGCCACCGAGTTCTCTTGACATAGCCACTGCCAGAAACCCTAATCAATTCGGTCACACCGATGGGATCTCGGTCTCACCGAGATGGGCTTGCAAACTCTCTGTTGCCTATTGTAATAATTTCTGTCCCACCGAGGTATGCAATCGGTCCCACCAAGTTTGCTTGGCCAACTCCCTGTTTCGCTTATTACCCAAATCGGTACCACCGAGTTTGTGTAATCGGTCAAACTGAGTTGAGGCTTTACCCTAACCCTAGCACATCGGTCCCACCGAGTTGATCATGTCGGTCCCACCAAAATGCCTAACGGTCATATTATGAACTAAATCGGTCTGACCGAGTTCTCTGAATCGGTCCCACCGAGTTTGGTAAATTGTGTGTAATGGTTAGATTTTGTATGGAGGCTATATATACCCCTCCACCCACTCTTCATTCATGGAGAGAGCCATCAGAACATGCCTACACTTTCAACATACATTTTCTGAGAGAGAACCACCTACATTTGTGTTTAGGTCAAGATATTCCATTCCACCCACATAAATCTTGATCTCTAGCCTTCCCCAAGTTGCTTTCCACTCAAATCTTCTTTCTACCAAATCAAAATCCTGTGAGAGAGAGTTGAGTGTTGGGGAGACTATCATTTAAAGCACAAGAGCAAGGAGTTCATCATCAACACATCATTTATTACCTCTTGGAGAGTGGTGTCTGAAAGGATCGATATGGTTGACTAAAGGGGGCGAATAGGCAGCTAACAATTTTTAGCTTTTCTTTACCAAATTAAACTTTGCATCAAAGTAGGTTGTCTAGATGTGCAATTAGGTGGGTGATACGTCTCCAACGTATTTATAATTTTTGATTGCTTCATGCTATATTATCTACTATTTTGGACATTATTGGGCTTTATTATCCACTTTTACATTATTTTTGGGACTAACATATTAACCGGAGGCCCAGCCCAGAATTGCTGATTTTTGCCTGTTTTAGGGTTTCGAAGAAAAGGAATATCAAATGGAGTCCAAACGGAATGAAACCTTCGAAAACGTGATTTTCTCATCAGATAAGATCCAGGAGACTTGGACCCTCCGTCTAGAAAGCCACGAGGCGGTCACGAGGGTGGAAGGCGCGCCCCCTGCCTCGTGGGCCCCTCGAAGCTCCACCGACGTACTTCTTCCTCCTATATATATCCACGTACCCCCAAACGATCAGATACGGAGCCAAAAACCTAATTCCACCGCCGCAACTTTCTGTATCCATGAGATCCCATCTTGGGGCCTGTTCCGGAGCTCCACCGGAGGGGGTATTGATCACGAAGGGCTTCTACATCATCATCCAAGCCCCTCCGATGAAGTGTGAGTAGTTTACTTCAGACCTACGGGTCCATAGTTAGTAGCTAGATGGCTTCTTCTCTCTTTTTGGATCTCAATACAATGTTCTTCCCCTCCCTTGTGGAGATCTATTCGATGTAATCTTCCTTTTGTGTTGTGTTTGTTGAGACCGATGAATTGTGGGTTTATGATCAAGTCTATCTATGACTAATATTTGAATCTTCTCTGAATTCTTTTATGTACGATTGGTTATCTTTGTAAGTCTATTCGAATTATCAGTTTGGTTTGGCCTACTAGATTGGTTGTTCTTGCCATGGGAGAAGTGCTTAGCTTTGGGTTCGATCTTGCGGTGTCCTTTCCCAGTGACAGAAGGGGCAACAAGGCACGTATTGTATCGTTGCCATCGAGGATAACAATATGTTTTTTATCATATTGCATGAAACTATCCCTCTACATCATGTCATCTTTCTTAAGGCATTACTCTGTTTTTAACTTAATACTCTAGATGCATGCTGGATAGCGGTCCATGAGTGGAGTAATAGTAGCAGATGCAGGCAGGAGTCGGTCTACTTGTCTCGGACGTGATGCCTATATACATGATCATACCTAGATATTCTCATAACTATGCTCAATTCTGTCAATTGCTCAACAGTAATTTGTTCACCCACTGTAGAATACTTATGCTCTTAAGAGAAGCCACTAGTGAAACCTATGGCCCCCGGGTCTCTTTCTCATCATATCAATCTCCATCACTTTATTATTGCTTTGCTTTTTTACTTTGCCTTTTACTTTTTACTTTGCATCTCTATACCAAAAATATTATTTATCATCTCTATTAGATCTCACTTTCGTAAGTGACCGTGAAGGGATTGACAACCCCTAAGTGCGTTGGTTGCGTTGAGCTATTGTTTTTGTGTAGGTACGAGGGACTCGCGCGTAGCCTCCTACTGGATTGATACCTTGGTTCTCAAAAACTGAGAGAAATACTTACGCTACTTTGCTGCATCATCCTCTCCTCTTCGGGGAAATCCAACGTAGTGCTCAAGAGGTAGCAAGAAGGATTTCTGGTGCCGTTGCCGGGGAGTCTGTGCAAAAGTCAACATACCAAGTACCCATCACAATCCCTATCTCCCGCATTACATTATTTGTCATTTGCCTCTCATTTTCCTCTCCCCCACTTCACCCTTGTCATTTTATTCGCCCTCTCTCTCTCTCTATCCTCCCTCTCTTTCTCTATTTGCCTCTTTTTGCCCGTTTGCCTTTTATTTGCTCGCTTGTCATGGCTAGTCTCATATCTTCTCCGTTGTCTCCCGAGAATGAAGTTCTAAATTTTAAACAAACGGAGGGAGAAAATCTAAATGATGCTTGGTATAGAATTTGCAATGCTCAAGATAGATCTACCAGGAAGCAATCTACTTCAATTCTTCTCCGCAATTTTTATGTAGGTGCTAGTCCTTGGTATAGATATATCCTTGATACCATTACCGGAGGGAATTTCTTGGGTAACCATAATTTTGATTCTTATAATGCTATGTTAGATTTATTTGGTTAATGGAACTATGTTAACTTTGGAGCATGTTATGCAAAGACTTGAAATTATTGAAAATAAAGTTGCTACCATTGAATTAATTGAAAATCTAGATAAAAAGATCCAAAATCAAATTACCCAATATGGATCTATGGTAGGAATGACTTTGAAAAATATTAAGAAAAATGAACCCATAGTTAATGAGAAAATAAATCTAGATTCCACTAGAATCGATAAACTTGAGGGTATCATTACGAACTTTGGAACCGTTTTTTATTCCGTAAAGAATACTCCAAGTTCTCCTACTAAAATTGCCAAGCTTATGTATGTTCCTACAAATAAGGGTGAATCATCTAGTAAGGAAACTGCGGATCTTAAATCTATAAGTATTCATCCCAATCTTTTTGCTATCATTAAGGAACCAATTGCTACAAATAAATTTTTCGATTTTGTGCCTAAGAGTTTGATAATCACTAGAAAGAAAGAAATTCCTAAGGGAGATAGATGCCTCATTGAAGAATTGCCTACCAAAGATGGCAATACATAGATCTATTCTTGCTTGTTATGCCTAGCTAGGGGCGTTAAACGATAGAGCTTGTTGGGAGGCAACCCAATTTTATTTTATTCCTTGCTTTTTGCTCCTGTTTAGTAATAAATAATTTATATATCCTCTGTTTTTCTTGTGTTTTTTGTGTTTAATTAGTGTTTGTGCCAAGTAGAACCGTTGGGAAGACTTGGGGAAAGTCTTGTTGAACTTGCTGTAAAAAACAAAAACTATAGCGCTCACGAGAACTGCTTTCATTTTTATTTGGAGAGTGATATTTAGTTAATTATTTTTTCATATGATTAATAGATAAATTCCTCACGTCCATAAATTTATTTTAGAATTTTTGGGGTTCCAGATCTTACGCTAGCTACAGATTACTACAGACTATTCTGTTTTTGACAGATTCTATTTTTCGTGTGTTGTTTGCTTATTTTGATGAATCTATGGCTAGTAAAATAGTTCATAATCCATAGAGAAGTTGGAATACAGTAGGTATAACACCCATATAAATAAAGAATGAGTTCATTATAGTAACTTGAAGTGGTCTTTTGTTTTCTTTTGCTAACGGAGCTCACGAGATTTTCTACTTTAAGTTTTGTGTTGTGAAGTTTTCAAGTTTTGGGTAAAGATTTGATGAATTATGGAACAAGGAGTGGCAAGAGCCTAAGCTTGGGGATGCCCATGGCACCCTCAAGATAATCTAAGGACACCTAAAAGCCAAAGCTTGGGGATGCCCCGGAAGGCATCCCCTCTTTCGTCTACTTCTATCGGTAACTTTACTTGGAGCTATATTTTTATTCACCACATGATATGTGTTTTGCTTGGAGCGTCTTTTATGATTTGATTCTTTGCTTGTTAGTCTACCACAATCATCCTTGCTGTACACACCTTTTGAGAGAGTCATACATGATTTGGAATTTGATAGAATACTCTATGTGCTTCACTTATATCTTTTGAGTTATATAATTTTGCTCTAGTGCTTCACTTATATCTTTTAGAGCACGGCGGTGGATTTGTTTTATAGAAACTATTGATCTCTCATGCTTCGCTTAGATTATTTTGAGAGTCTTAATAGCATGGTAATTTGCTTAATAATAATATGCTTGGTATTCAAGATTTGTAAAACTTTCTTTTGAGTGCGTTGAATACAAAGAAAAAAAATTGATGCTTGATAATTGTTTTGAGATACGAGGATGGTGATATTAGAGTCATGCTAGTTGAGTAGTTGTGAATTTGAGAAATTCTTGTGTTAAAGTTTGTGATTCCCGTAGCATGCATGTATGGTGAACCGTTATGTGATGAAGTCGGAGCATGATTTATTTATTGATTGTCTTCCTTATGAGTGGCGGTCGGGGACGAGCGATGGTCTTTTCCTACCAATCTATCCCCCTAGGAGCATGCGCGTAATACTTTGCTTTGATAACTTCTATATTTTTGCAATAAGTATATGAGTTCTTTATGGCTAATGTTGAGTCCATGGATTATACGCACTTTCCTTCCTTCCGCCATTGCTAGCCTCTCCAATACCGCGCACTTTTCGCCAGTATCATACACCCACCAAATACCTTCCTCAAAACAGCCAGCATACCTACCTATCATGGCATTTCCATAGCCATTTCAAGATATATTGCCATGCAACTTCCCACCGTTCCATTTATTATGACACACTCCATCATTGACATATTGCTAAGCATGATCATGTAGTTGACATCGTATTTGTGGCAAAGCCACCGTTCATAATTCTTTTATACATGTCACTCTTGATTCATTGCATATCCCGGTACACCATCGGAGGCATTCATATAGAGTCATATTTTATTCTAAGTATTGAGTTGTAATTGTTGAGTTGTAAGAAAAATAAAAAGTGTGATGATCATCATTTTTAGAGCACTGTCCCAAATGAGGAAAGGATGATGGAGACTATGATTCCCTCACAAGTCGGGATGAGACTCCGGACGAAAAATAAAAAAAGAGGACATAAAAAAAAGAGAAGGCCCAAACAAAAAAAATAAGAGAAAAAGAGAGAATGGACAATGTTACTATCCTTTTACCACACTTGTGCTTCAAAGTAGCACTATGATCTTCATGATAGAGAGTCTCTCATTCTGTCACTTTCATATACTAGTGGAAAATTTTCATTATAGAACTTGGCTTGTATATTCTAATGATGGGCTTCCTCAAAATGCCCTAGGTCTTCGTGAGCAAGCAAGTTGGATGCACATCCACTTAGTTTCTTTTGTTGAGCTTTCATATACTTATAGCTCTAGTGCATCTGTTGCATGGCAATCCCTAATCACTCACATTGATATCTATTGATGGGCATCTCCATAGCCCGTTGATACGCCTAGTTGATGTGAGACTATCTTCCCCTCTTTTTGTCTTCTCCACAACCACCATTCTATTCCACATATAGTGCTATATCCATGGCTCACGCTCATGTATTGCTGAAGATCGAAAAAGTTTTGAAAATGTCAAAAGTATGAAACAATTGCTTGGCTTGTCATCGGGGTTGTGCATGATTTAAATACTTTGTGTGGTGGAGATAGAGCATAGCCAGACTATATGATTTTGTAGGGATAGCTTTCTTTGGCCATGTTATTTTCAGAAGACATAATTGCTTTGTTAGTATGCTTGAAGTATTATTATTTTTATGTCAACATGAACTTTTGTCTTGAATCTTTTGAATCTGAATATTCATACCACAATTAAGAAGATTTACATTGAAATTGTGCCAAGTAGCACTCCGCATCAAAAATTCTATTTTTATCATTTACCTACTCGAGGACGAGCAGGAATTAAGCTTGGGGATGCTTGATACGTCTCCAACGTATCTATAATTTTTGATTGCTCCATGCTATATTATCTACTGTTTTGGACATTACTGGGCTTTATTATCCACTTTTATATTATTTTTGGGACTAACCTATTAACCGGAGGCCCAACCCAGAATTGCTGTTTTTTTTGCCTGTTTTAGGGTTTCGAAGAAAAGGAATATCAAACGGAGCCCAAACGGAATGAAACCTTCGGAAACGTGATTTTCTCATCAGATAAGATCCAGGAGACTTGGACCCTCCGTCAACAAAGCCACAAGGCGGTCACGAGGGTGGAGGGCGCCCCCCTAGGGCGTGCCCCCTGCCTCGTGGGCCCCTTGAAGCTCCACCGACGTACTTCTTCCTCCTATATATATCCACGTACCCCCAAACGATCAGATACGGAGCCAAAAACCTAATTCCACCGCCGCAACTTTCTATATCCATGAGATCCCATCTTGGGGCCTGTTCCGGAGCTTCGCCGGAGGGGGCATCGCTCACGGAGGGCTTCTACATCATCTTCCAAGCCCCTTCAATGAAGTGCGAGTAGTTTACTTCAGACCTACGGGTCCATAGTTAGTAGCTAGATGGCTTCTTCTCTCTTTTTGGATCTCAATACAATGTTCTCCCCCTCTCTTGTGGAGATCTATTCGATGTAATCTTCTTTTTGCGGTGTGTTTGTTGAGACCGATGAATTGTGGGTTTATGATCAAGTCTATCTATGAATAATATTTGAATCTTCTCTGAATTCTTTTATGTATGATTGGTTATCTTTGCAAGTCTCTTCGAATTATCAGTTTGGTTTGCCCTACTAGATTGGTTGTTCTTGCCATGGGAGAAGTGCTTAGCTTTGGGTTCGATCTTGCGGTGTCCTTTCCCAGTGACAGAAGGGGTAGCAAGGCAGGTATTGTATCGTTGCCATCGAGGATAACAAGATGGTTTTTTTTATCATATTGCATGAAACTATCCCTCTACATCATGTCATCTTGCTTAAGGCGTTACTCTGTTTTTAACTTAATACTCTAGATGCATGCTGGATAGCGGTCGATGAGTGGAGTAATAGTAGTAGATGCAGGCAGGAGTCGGTCTACTTGTCTCAGACGTGATGCCTATATACATGATCATACCTAGATATTCTCATAACTATGCTCAATTATGTCAATTGCTCAACAGTAATTTGTTCACCCACCGTAGAATACTTATGCTCTTGAGAGAACCCACTAGTGAAACCTATGGCCCCCGGGTCTCTTTCTCAACATATCAATCTCCATCACTTTATTATTGCTTTGCTTTTTAACTTTGCCTTTTACTTTTTACTTTGCATCTCTATACCAAAAATATTATTTATCATCTCTATCAGATCTCACTTTCGCAAGTGACCGTGAAGGGATTGACAACCCCTAAGCGCGTTGGTTGCGTTGAGCTATTATTTTTGTGTAGGTATGAGGGACTCGCACGTAGCCTCCTACTATATTGATACCTTGGTTCTCAAAAAATGAGGGAAATACTTACACTACTTTGCTGCATCATCCTCTCCTCTTCGGGGAAATCCAACGCAGTGCTCAAGAGGTAGCAGTGGCAACCTATATGATGCAACAACAACAAGCACACAAGCAAGCAAGGGAAGTAAAACTAATAAGCTTGCACAAGTAAAGGTGCGAGATAACCAAGAGTGGAGCCAATGAAGACGAGGATGTGTTACCGAAGTTCCTTCCTTTTGAGGGGAAGTACGTCTCCGTTGGAGCGGTGTGGAGGCACAATGCTCCCCAAGAAGCCCTAGGGCCACCGTATTCTCCTCACGCCTCACACAATGCGAGATGCCATGATTCCACTATTGGTGCCCTTGGAGGCGGCGACCGGACCTTTACAAACAAAGTTGGGGCAATCTCCACAACTTAATCGGAGGCTCCCAACAACACCACGAAGCTTCACCACAATGGACTATGGCTCCGTGGTGACCTCAACCATCTAGGGTGCTCAAATACCCAAGAGTAACAAGATCCACTAGGGATTGATGGGGGAATCAAATTTCTCTTGGTGGAAGTGTAGATCGGGGCCTTCTCAACCAATCCCGAGCAAATCAACAAGTTTGATTGGCTAGGGAGAGAGATTGGGCAAAAATGGAGCTTGGAGCATTAATGGAGCTTTTGGGGGAAGAGGTAGGTCAACGAGGAAGAAGAGGACCCCTTTTATACAAAGGAAACCCATCCAACCGTTACCCCCAAAGCAGCCCCGCAAAGGGCGGTACTACCACAGGGGGCAGCGGTACTACCGCTGGACCCAGTGGTACCACCGCTCCCCCTTGCGGTACTACCGCCCAGCCTAGGAGGGCTTGAAGAGAGAGAGAGAGAGCATGAATCGTGCCCAGCGCGGTACTGCCGCGGTGGTAGGGCGGTACTACCGCCCTCGAGCGGTACTCCCGCTTCTACTACCGCTGCAAAGTGCCGCTCAACCCGACACGAGATGTGACCCCCTCAAGTCGACGCGGTAGTAGCCCGGTATCGCAGCGGTACTGTGGCTGAGAACCACAAGCGGTACTACCGCTGGGTACCGCGGTACTACCGCTCGGACACAAATCAGCACATCTGCAAGGGGAACGAGCTCTCCATTGAAGCAAAAAGGCTCAGAGGGTGAGAAAAGGATGTGTACGTGTTGATTCCACCCAAGCCTTACCAAAGCGGACCCCCTCTTGATAGAACGGTGACTCCTACGAAACTAGTCCACCAAACAAGAAACGAAAGAGCTACACCGTCTTGAAGAACACTCCGAGGGGAAAGAAATCGTCTCGTGCCAAAGGATGAATCTCTGAAAGGCTCAAAGCACACGGTTAGTCCGCAAACATGTTGTTATCAATCACCAAAACTACATCGAGAGAGATATGCCTTAACAATCTCCCCCTTTTTAGTGGATTGATGACAACCAGGGATTTGCATAGGGATAGGGCATGAAAGTAAAGATACTTAGAACTACAAAATATAGATGGGCTCCCCCTGAATGTGTGCACCTAGTTAGTAGTGCCTTTGGAATGCAAGACACACACATTAGGATCAACACTCCCCCTATATTTTATAGTCCAACAATCTAAGCACAGGATACATGAGAGCATGGTATATAACAGGATAAGCATGCAACTCATAAGATACCAAAGTACTAGATAGACATAGATAATGATAAGATAAAGATAAGGTAGCATATGTCTCACACCATATGTTTGGAACTTATGTCTCACTGGGACAAAACCAAACAAAGCAAACGGCGAGAAAACACAACGACACCACAAACCACAAAGACACACTCGCAACACGACAACAGCAACAACACAAATCCCTAAACTCTCTCCCCCTTTGGCATCGAGACACCAAAAGGGCAAAGAGCGTTGCTACGGCTCCAGGTGATAGCAAGCAGAGGATCTCGAACATCACATCCCAGCGGGGTCGTCCGCACCACCGTCATTGGTCAGAAACTGCTCGGCGTCTGAATCGGTCCACGGGCAATGCTGCTGAACCCACTCCTCCTCATCAGTGATCCTCTCCTCAGATCCGCTGTTAACAGTGGCACCCAACTGGCGCATGAGCTCCTTGTGACGTCAGCGGGCCTTCTTCTCAGAGACATGAGACATGTACTAGCCATGGGACTCCATGCAGAAAAGTTTCTTCATTTTGCGCTTAATCCTCTTAGCCCATGAGGGCTCCACACCGGAGGGCTCATAGTCCTCATCCCTGTCGGCCTCAACCTCGTCCTCGGTCTCCACGTCAGGCTCAGAAGGTGGACCACCAGATTGAGGGGCCTGGGTGCCCCAATTGTCCTTCTTCCTCAGACGCTTGATATCATGAGAAATCAACTCTCTAGTTTTTGCTTCCTTCTCATGCTGGCAGAAGAGAAGCATGTCTACGAGATAGGAGTGGACCATATCCAGATTCCCAATGCGAGGGAAAAGAGTCTGTTGGAAGACATGATGAAGGATGTCCAGATAGGTAGACAGCTCATAGGTTACCTTCTTTGTCTTGGGGTTAACCTTCTTAGAACAGTAGGCCCAGAGGGCTTGCTTGTGAGTGGAGGTGACATTGCGGTGAGGGCGGAAGCCGACTGGATTCTCAAGCCCGAGATCTTCCACCCCAAGTAACTCCATGAAGGCCTTCCATTTGACATTGAGCAATTTGCCATTCGTCATCCAAGTCAGAGTCCTTTCTTCATCAGTTCTAAGATGGACAGTGGCATAGAATTGACATATCAAATATGCATCAAAGTCCTTGTTGAACTGCATGATTGTGAGAATGTTCAACTGAGAAAACATCTGAAGGGCTTCGCCAAAGTACTCAGGGTCCTTTTCCATAGGGTCGGTGTCGATGGAACGAACATCGACATAGTGATTCTTCTTAGCCTTGATCACATCGAAGAAGATGGCGAATTGAAAGCGGTTCCAGAATGGGCGGTTGACCATAGTGGGATCTTGGTCTTCCTCATAGGGGTTGCGGCGATGCTTTGCCCAAAATTCCTTGGTAGTCATCTCAGACACAATATTTCCCTTTGGCTTGCTTGCCGATCTCTTGGTGAGCTGAGGCGGCGGTGGAGCACTTGAGGGAGCACCCGCTGGCGGCGGTGGAGCACTAGAGGAACCACCTGCTGACTCAGATGTGCGGTAGCGCTTTGACGTTGCACGACCGGGGTTGACACGGCGGACCTGCTGCTTAGGATGATCATCACCTGGAACCAAACACACAAGCAGAAGAAACAACAGGAAAGAAAGAGCATAAGCCACCAAACAAAGCAACATGGATCAAAATGTGGTAGGAAAAGATGGAACTGAGCATCCAGCGGTAGTACCGCGACCCAACCACGGCAGTACCGCTTGCGCGGTAGTACCGCTCAAGGAGGGCAGTAGTACCGCTCAAGATGGGGAACAACGGTTCCCTACTACCGTGAACAGATCCGGCACTACCGGAGATGCCAAATTCAAAAATAAGCCTACCAAACTTCAATCCAAAGGGCCTAGAAGCCATCTCCATCCTACTCAAGCCTCGATTAGCCAAAAGACGAGTAAAACGATGCCTATTGCCCCTAAAAACTAGATGCAAGATCTAGGCAAAGAGAGAATGGGATCGGGGGCAATACCGGCATCCATGGAGGACGTGGTGGGGATCGACTCCACCGGAGGAAATGGAGAGGGACGACACGAAAACGGCGGTCGGCCGAGGCCCTCCTGCGGCGAGGCATCGCTGTACCGACGAAGAAGACAAGCGAGTGGGGGCGAATGGGTATGGGGGAGAAAACAACTCCCCCACATAACCCCCACTGCCCGCCCCGCAGCGGTAGTACCGCTGGGGTGGGCGGTAGTACCGCTTGACGCTTGTCAGCGGTAGTACCGTGCACGCCGCGGTAGTACCGCTCTGCCGCAAAAAGGACTGGCTAAAAGGCTTAGCTCAAGAGAAAGAAACCAAGATGAAGGCGAGAACAAACACACACCCAAAACCGACAAAAAAGAACAAAAACACACACCTCTCCAAGAGAGGGCGGTGGCCGAGGCCACCTATGTTTGAGCTCAGAGGTATGGCACCACGAATATTTTAACCTTGGGCCCATGACCAACACTCATCTTTGAAGCACAAGTACCATCAAAAATGGCTAATGTGAAAGAGTTTGATTAGTTTATGCATTATGGGGAGAGGAAAAGTTCATTGAGAGAACAACACTCCCCCTATGTCCATGCCTACACCTAAACTAGACAACAAGTTGAGTGTGGTGGGGTGTGCAAGGGTTCAAGTCACATTGCTCGAATCAATGATATTTAGCTCATGCCTTAACTCGTGAAATCTTGCTTCATCCAAAGGCTTCGTGAAAATATCTGCAAGGTTATCCTGAGTGTTGACATAGTTGAGCTCGATCTCCCCTTTCCTAATGTGATCCCGGATGAAGTGATACCGGTTATCAATATGCTTCGTCTTGAAGTGTTGCACCGGGTTGAGAGAAATCTTGATTGCACTTTCATTGTCACACCAAAGAGGCACTTTGTCACAAGTGACACCGTAATCCTTTAGAGTTTGCCTCATCCATAAAAGTTGTGCACAACAACTACCGGCAGCCACATACTCCGCTTCCGTGAACGAGAGAGACACGCAACTTTGCTTCTTGGAAGACCAATTCACCAAAGAGCAACCAAGAAATTGGCACCCTCCGAAAGTGGATTTCCTATCCACTTTGTCTCCTGCCCAATCCGAGTCCGAATAACCTACAAGCTTGAAGTTTGCTCCTCTTGGGTACCATAAGCCAAAGTTTGGGGTATGAGCCAAATATCGAAAGATTCGCTTGACCGCCACAAAGTGACTTTCCTTAGGTGCGGCTTGAAACCGTGCACAAATTCCCACACTCGACATGATATCCGGTCTAGATGCACAAAGGTAAAGCAAGGAGCCAATCATGGAGCGATATACCTTTTGATCCACCGCTTTACCATTGGGATCAATGTCAAGTTGGCACTTAGTGGGCATGGGAGTGGAAGCTGGCATGACATCACTTAGCTTGAATCTCTTGAGCATGTCTTGAGTGTATTTGGCTTGGTTGATGAAGGTTCCTTCTCTCCTTTTCTTCACTTCGAACCCGAGAAAGAATTTGAACTCTCCCATGGAAGACATCTCGAACTTTGAGGTCATGAGAGTGGCAAATTCCTCATTGAAAGCTTTGTTAGGGGAACCAAATATAATATCATCAACATATAATTGGCACACAAACAACTCCCCTTTGACCTTCTTAGTAAAAAGAGTGGGGCCGATTAGCCCAACTTTAAAACCACGGTCTTATAACAACTCGGTAAGGTGGTCATACCACGCACGTGGGGCTTGTTTAAGGCCATAGAGTGCCTTATCGAGTTGATACACATGATCGGGAAAGTAGGGATCCTCAAACCCGAGGGGTTGCTTGACATATACCAATTCATTAATAGGACCATTAAGAAAAAGCACTCTTCAGATCCATTTGTTGTAATTTAAAGTTATGATGAGAAGTATATGCAATCAACATGTGAATGGATTCAAGACGAGCAACGGGAGCAAAGGTTTCACATAGTCGATACCCTCGACTTGGGAGTAGCCTTGTGCTACCAAACGAGCCTTGTTGCGAATGATAATCCCATGAGCATCTTGCTTGTTCTTGAATATCCACTTGGTTCCAATGACATTGTGGTTCCCCGTTGGCCTTGGCACCAATCTCCACACTTTGTTGTGCTCGAAGTTGTTGAGTTCTTCATGCATGGCATTGAGCCAATCCGGATCTTCGAGCATCTCATAGACCTTTTGGGGTTCAACACACGAGACAAACGCATGATGTTCACAATAGTTTGCTAATTGTCTACGAGTGCTTACCCCCTTCCTTAAGCTTCCAAGCACATTTGTCATGAGATGATCCTTGGTGGAGAGCTTGGAAGCAATCTTGGCGGCACGACGCTCCAATTCCTCCTCGGGGGTGAGACGAGGAGTGGTCACTTGATCATCTTGAGCGCCGTCTTGAGCTTGTTCTTGATCTCGAGGAAGCTCTGTTCGCACACGAACACGTCACCCTGTACCCTTGACGCCGAGGGTGATGCACTGCAGCTCACGTCGAAGGAGACCCGGCCAGAAGCGCGGTACGCAGGCAATCCGGCGGGCGCTTTTGAAGACCCGAAACCCCGCACACCCGGGAGGGACCCCGTCTGGACGCGCGGCAGCTATGGGCTGCCCTAGGTCAACCTGATCGCCCCTAGGGCCTCAAGGTTCGCCGCCCTGCAAAGAAGAAGAACAGACGAAGAACGAGGAAGAAGAAGAACTAGGGTTAAGGAGAAAAGATAAAAGATAAAAAGTGATAGATGAATTGATTGATTGTGTGTTGTTCAATCAGCCGTCACCCTTAGATATATAATAGGCAGCTGGACTTCCCGTGCAAGGAAAAGGCTTGGATTCACGTCTAGAACCCTAGTCAAATTCGGATTGATTTTAACCGAACTTTCCAAAACTGTTTGGTTTAAACTGGCTGCACCTTGCGGGTCATTTTTGTGATGGTAAACGATCTCGGATGAAAACGAGCCCAAAAGCAATCTTAACCGTTTTGACGAGACGGACAACTTTCATGTTGAAAGTTTTTTAATCAGAGGTCATCTTGAGGGTCAAATCGGTCTCGCAAAACAGGCTATTCTATCACGCTACCCATCAGACATGTGTCTGGTGGGGCGCGCCACATCTCGCCTCGTGACAGTGCTGCACTCCGATTGCTCTAACTTTTGCATACGAACTCAGATTTGGACGATTTTTATATCAAAACCAACCCTTTTGACGAGACGAAGACAACTCGTGTAGGTCATTTTTCCATTTGAGGTAGTCTTAGGGGCTTAATCGGCCAAACTGTACTCTAAATATAAGATCTTAGTACTTTGAGCATAGTTTCGGCCTTCGAGATGAAATCGGACGACGATGACCCAAACTTCAAAGATGTTCATATCAATAATACGGAACTCTTTCATGTAGATCACTTCTCCATTTTGAGGCCATGTTAAATAAGTTCTTGACCGTACCAAAATCTGGTATCAACACATGCCCCCCTGTTTTTCGGCAAAGCTTGTGTGCCGAAAAATAACTTGCACATAGCTTGCTCTAAGGACGATGTCAACACTACATCGGCCATTTTGCATATGCTTAGGATGATAATTTTATATCAGCCATTGCTTGTGTGAATATTTTGATGCAAGCTTGGGTGACTTTCTCAACTTCATTAATCCGACTATAAAGTTCCATAGGTATGCATGTCAAGACCATCCATCAACCATATTATCCACCCTTCTTCTAGGATCTTGCAGATAATCAACAATGAACTTTCTCGAATCCTTACTTTGTCTGCATAAAAGTTTCATTAGTGGCCGAGCTAGTGAGCTCCAATTCGGCCTTACCTATGTTGGCAAGAATAAGAATTGGCTATTGATAGATATGCAATACACCATGACGGACATGGTAGCCGGATGCTTGCTATGCCAACTCTCTTCAATTGACATGTTTAAATATATGAACAATTTTAATGCAACCCAAGGTAAATTTTGCATCTATACATACCCCAAGATAAACTATAAGTGATTCGTCAAAAAATTGATTACCCTTGGATATTTGTTGTACTACTCATAACGAATCACCCAAAGCCTCAATATGTATAGCACCTATGGCAACCAAAAGCTCCAAACCGAATAAAATTTTATATTCGGCTTTGATTATTGTGAAAAAATATTTTAAGCGGCATGATGCTTGTTTTGGTCTCCAATTGAAATAAGGACGGTGTTAGGATACTACACCGGTCATGCTTTGACATATTCTTAGGGCGATAGATAAATATCGGCTATTAACATGAGGTCCATGTAGAATTCACCCACCAAATTATGTATAGCCAAAATAAACAAATAAAATAGGAATAAAATATTTTTGCCCCTTTGTATTAGCAACAATGTAACTAACCATATGTATAGTAATTTGATAATACCCTCTCATGATATAGAAAATTATGTTGCATCCATGGATCAAAAAAAATCCATGGAGGGTAATTGATCATACCTAGGGATGAATTCCACGACAAAGGCATCAACGACATGGTTGAAGAAAATGGATGATGTGCTAACCGAAGATTTTGATGTTGTGATGCGCACCTTCGGCTTAATTGTTTGTTGCTTTCATTCTTTTCCTTCTTCACTTTTATTGTACTTGTTGCAATAGAAGCATGC
Organism: Triticum monococcum; assembly: GCA_034509565.1. NCBI lineage: Eukaryota > Viridiplantae > Streptophyta > Magnoliopsida > Poales > Poaceae > Triticum > Triticum monococcum. The sequence continues at coordinate 149,117,659 of CM067843.1, read as the reverse complement.
ACATCATTTTTGTCTTGATTGATTCTCTTGGGAACCCATGCCATGTTCTTCTTTCTCAGCTCTTGTGCACTAAGATTTTGTAATATCTTCTTTTGCCAATATGATAAGCCGAGTGAGCATGTCGGCTGTGATTTTGTTTCAACCAATGGCAACTCATTTTGGGCCTTGTGCACCCTCAACCTCTTTTCTTCAGATTTGGCACTCTGATTTTTATCAATTGATTGCTTCACTTCTTTGCCTTTTGTAGCCAATGTCAACACTTTAATTAGCTCTTTGTTATTTGAGATCAAATCTGAAGTAGCACACTTACGACCATCTCTTTTCACGCGGTAAACTTGCTTTACCGCCTCTTTCTTCTTCCTTGAGCTCTGGACCGATTCGTTATGATTGAAATGGTCTTTAACATGTGATTGTTCAAATGTTGATCTTCTTGGAGCTGCATAATATTGGTGAGATGGTCTAAAATAAGATGGTGAATGTGCCCTTATATCATACCTATCCCATGAGGAATATGGATCTATATGAGCATAGGGAGGCATCCACGGCATTGGCATTGGCGGCCCAAAATAAGGATATGAATATGTTGCATTAAAATTCTCACTTTGCCAATACCGATCCTCATATTTGTGCCTTGGGGGTGATCTTGGTTTCTTTGCATGATTTGGCCCATAGGCATTCTTCTCTTCAATCTTCTTTTGATATTTATCCAATAGTTCAGCGAAGGTGATTTTTGATCTCTTACACTTGCGCTTATTTCGGCCTTTGTTTTCTTCTGGTTGGCTTTCATCGATCATTGGATTTTCTTGCTGCCCCCAGTCCTTGGCGTCTCCATTGTAGCTTCGATGGAATTCTTGCCCTTAAGATTATGTTCATTATGCTCTTCAACAACTTCTTTACTTGAAAGCTTGATCCCATCACCTGCAGTTTTTACCTTCTCTTTAAATGGATCGGCTTGAAGTAGCCGATGCAAAAACTTTTTGCCAGCAGGACCAATCGGAATAGACTGGTCATCTCTTGGTATTTCAACAAACTTCAATCGTCCTTTTTCAATGGCCGATTTAACTATTTGACGAAACATGTTGCAATCCTCAAAATTATGCTTGGACGAATCATGCAACTTACAATACATTTGTCCTTGGATTGATGGCTTAACATGGTGATCAAGAATTGTAATGTAATTATTTTTCAGCAACAAATCAAATATTTGATCACACATGCTTGAGTTGAAGGTATACTTCTTGTTTTCTAGCCGATCGTGTTGTGAGAACGGCTTTGGAGTTAAGCAAACGAATGGTTCAGATTTTGCATCACCCCATTCGGCTATTGTGACGCCCGGATAATAAGGCTACAGTAACCCCCGTTAATGATGCCACTTCACCTCTGTCACTGTAGTTAATCTCGGGTTAGTTAAAAAAACCGATTCAAAATTCAAATTCAAAATAGAGGCAAACAATAAAAGTTTTCAAATATTAAAACTTAAATGTTCGGAGTAATCCAAATATTGCATAGGTAATTGTGGCGGAGAAACCAAACTTTGATAAAGTGTTTAAAGGCTCTAAATTAAATAAAACAATAGCTTAGACATTTAAACAAATGCCTTTCATAATTTATAGAGTATTAAACTATTTTAATTAGGTGTGGCCTTTTTGTGGCAGTGTTAAAACTATTCACACTAATTTAGGTGCTTCTATATATATTTTGTAAAACAAAATTAAACGAGCATAAAGATAAAACAATAAAGCAAAATTACTAATATAAAAAAACAAAAGGACAAAAGGAAGACACCCCCCCGACTGGGCCTTGGCCCAGTTGGCCGTGCGGCCCAGCTAGCCAACCGGCCCAACCGCACCCCCCCTCTCTGGCCTACAGGGCCACCTCTCCCTCCCACGTAACCCTAAATCCCCAATTCCCCACCCACGATCCCGCTCTCCTCCACGATCTGGATCGGGGGGAACGAGCCCACGACGCCCATCCCCGTCACCCCGCACGACCACACCACTCCCTCTCGTTCTCCATCATCGTCGAGCACCCCGCGCCGGATCCCTTGCCGCGTCGGAGCCCCACCTCGCCCGCGCGACCCCGCCCGAGGAACCGTCGCTTGCCGCCGTCCCCAGCGCCCGAGGACGACCCCGCCGTCGCTTCTCGCTGCTACCCGGAGCTCCTCCGCCTCGACTCCGTCGACGCATGCGTCCCCGTCCTCCTCCCCGACGGCCTCCCTCGAGCCTTGTCGCCCCGGTCTCTACTCGACCATGAGGACCCCAACCCCTCTCTTCTCCTCTCTCTCCCGTTCGTCCTCCGCGGTCTTCTCCGTCGATCTCCACCGTCGGCGTCTCCCGGCCTTGCCGAGCTCCTCCACGGCCTCCCCAGGGTGAGCCTTCGCCCGTTCCCCCTGTTTGACCCTCCCCAATGCTGTTTGTCGCCGCCCCACGCCGTCCCAGGCTCCGGCTGTTGGCCGCGGTCACAGCGCGCCCGGCGGCGCCTACACCTCGCACCACGGTCACCCCACGTGCGCCCCGCACCGCCCCCTGGCCGTGACCGGCCACGCGCTGGCCGTCCTCTGGCCGTGCCTCGCGCGTGCACGCGCGCCCGCGTATCTGCTGCTGCTGGTGCCGCCCCGCTTGACCCCGCTCGCCATCGCTGCGAGCCCTGCCGGCCTCACCCGCCTGCGCGCCGCCCTGGCCTCCTGCTCGCCCCGACCATCCCTCCGCCGCCACCCCTGGCACTGGCCGCCGGCGCCGGTGTGCGCCGTGCGCGTCCAGCACCCTTCGGGCTCGCGCCCGTTTGGGTGCCCGCCCCGCTGCTCGCCCAAACCCAATTGGCCCCTGGGCCATTGACAAGTGGGGCCCCGCCCCTGAACGTTTTAGGGTAAAAAATAGAAAATTAATTAGAAAAATATTAATTAATTAATTAGATAATTAATTAACTTAATTAAATCTATTAAATTAACCTAATGACTTAATCAAACTAATTAAACCTGCTTAGTTAGTCTAAGGCAATGACGAATGGGCCCTACCTGTCAGTTTGACCGATCAACGATCACAGTTGACCGCTGACGTCATGCTGACGTCATGCTGGTGTAGTAAACCTATTTTTGGTTTAAATTAAATCTGTTAATTCCTGAAAATGATTAAATCCTTTTTAAATTAATATAAAATAAATGTAGCTCGGATGGGAAAACTTTGTACATGAAAGTTGCTCAGAACGACGAGACGAATCCGGATACGCAGTCCATTTGACAGCCACACGTCCCTAGCATATCAAACCTGCAACTTTTCCCCTCCGGCCTGTCTATCGAAAAAATGCGAAACACCGGGGATACTTTCCCGGATGTTATCCCCATTCACCGGTATCACCTCCTACCGCGTTAGGTCACACCCGGCACATCTTATTGCCATGTTATGCTTTGTGGTGCTATGTTTGCTTTATATTTACTGTTTCTTCCCCCTCTTCTCTCCGGTAGACCCCGAGACCGACGCTGCTACTGCCCCGTTCGACTACGGTGTTGATGACCCCCCTCTCTTGCCAGAGAAACCATGCAAGCCCCCCCTTTGATCACCAGATATCGCCTACTCTTCTCTATACTGCTTGCATTAGAGTAGTGTAGCATGTTACTGGTTTCCGTTAATCCTATACTGCTGCATAGCCTATCCTTGCTACTACTGTTGTTACCTTTACCTGCTATCCTACTGCTTAGTATAGGATGCTAGTGTTCCATCAGTGGCCCTACACTCTTGTCCGTCAGCCATGCTATACTACTGGGCCGTGATCGCTCGGGGGTGTTCACGGGCTTATACTATATACTTTACACAGTTATATTACTTATGATACTGTTCGGAGATGGGGGCTGAAGGGGCAGGTGGCTCCATCCTGGTAGAGGTGGGCCTGGGTTCCCGACGGCCCCCGACTGTTACTTTGTGGCAGAGCGACGGGGACAGGTTGAGACCACCTAGGAGAGAGGTGGGCCTGGCCCTGGTCGGCGTTCGCGGATACTTAACACGCTTAACGAGATCTGGGTATTTGATCTGAGTCTGGCCATTTGGTCTATACGCACTAACCATCTACGCGGGAGTAGTTATGGGTATCCCGACGTCGTGGTATCAGCCGAAGCCTTCGTGACGTCAGCGACTGAGTGGCGTGCGCCGGATTGGACTGGAACGCCACTAGGCTACGTCTGCTTCCGGCCGCGTACGCAACGTGCAGGTGTGCAATGGGCGATGGGCCCAGACCCCTGCGCCATAGGGTTTAGACCGGCGTGCTGACCTCTCTGTTGTGCCTAGGTAGGGCTGCGACGTGTTGATCTTCCGAGGCCGGGCATGACCCAGGAAAGTGTGTCCGGCCAAATGGGATCGAGCGTGTTGGGGTATGTGGTGCACCCCTGCAGGGAAGTTTATCTATTCGAATAGCCGTGTCCCTCGATAAAAGGACGACCCGGAGTTGTACCTTGACCTTATGACAACTAGAACCGGATACTTAATAAAACACACCCTTCCAAGTGCCATATATAACCCGGTGATCGCTCTCTAACAGGGCGACGAGGAGAGGATCACCGGGTAGGTTTATGCTATGCGATGCTACTTGGAGGTCTTTAGTCTACTCTTTTCTACATGCTGCAAGATGGAGGTTACCAGAAGCGTAGTCTTCGACAGGATTAGTTATCCCCCTCTTATTCTGGCATTCTGCAGTTCAGTCCGCATATGATACCCTTATTCCATTTGATACCAATGCATGCATATGTAGTGTAGCTCCTTGCTTGCGAGTACTTTGGATGAGTACTCACGGTTGCTTTCTCCCTTTTTCCCCCTATCCCTTCTACCTGGTTGTTGCAACCAGATGTTGGAGCCCAGGATCCAGACGCCACCGTCGACGACGACTCCTACTACACCGGAGGTGCCTACTACTATGTGCTGCCCGCTGACGACGACCAGGAGTAGTTAGGAGGATCCCAGGTAGGAGGCCCGCGCCTCTTTCGATATGTATCCCAGTTTGTGCTAGCCTTCTTAAGGCAAACTTGTTTAGCTTATGTCTGTACTCAGATATTGTTGTTTCCACTGACTCGTCTATGATCGAGCTCTTGTATTCGAGCCCTCGAGGCCCCTGGCTTGTAATATGATGCTTGTATGACTTATTTTATTTGTAGAGTTGTGTTGTGATATCTTCCCGTGAGTCCCCGATCTTGATCGTACACGTTTGCATGCATGATTAGTGTATGATTAAATCGGGGGCGTCACAGCTATGCATTATGTTTTGCACTCTATCTCTGATGTCTTTGGATAAGAAACTATACTGGCATCGGTTTGCTCAGAGGATTTTAACCTTGGCTTTAAATTTCTGAAATGAAAATAGTTAGAACATACATGTCTCAATTGAGACCAAGTGTAAGCCAAGTAAAAAATAAGCAAAGATACCCAATTAGATATGAACTTTAAATAAAGCAATGGGAAAAGCTTTGGCTGCAGTGATAAGTCACTATCGGTCTCTTTGAATGGTACAATATATTGACCGATATGCTTAGTAACAATTTTATTGCTAACAAGTGAATTGCCCTTCTCCATTGGCCTTTGAAAATTACTTATTAGAATTTTTCTAATAGATGCATCAACAATAAAGTTGTGACAAAATCTGAAAATAGGTAAATTACTTGCTAGACATACCTCTTCAAATATGTTGGGAGAGCATGATGATGGTGTGACTTGAAGAATATCTTGCTCCGCCTTCGGATAGCTCCCCAACGCCTTGTCATCATCTTTCTCTTGATTTCATGCATCATTAGTTTGAAGATCTTCGTCCACCAAACTTTCTTTGGCTACTTGTTCTTGTTCTTCAAGCTCACCAATTTCTATGGCACGAAACTCATAGGGCAGGAAGTAGGTTCCTTTAACTTCAGAAAAATCAAGTATGGTTGTCTTGTTATACTTCCCATGCCCTTTCTCAACAATGTTTGCCTCTTTGGATTTGATGGATTCAGAATATATACTACTTGCTTCGGCTTTTTCAACCGAAGCACTTTTAGTTTCCGAATCATCATTCTTTTTGCCGGTTATATCAATTGGCAAGGCTTCTTTTCTTTGAGCCAATTCCCTATCAATTCTCTCTTGGCAAAGTACCTGCACCCTATCGCGCAAAGCTTTAACTCCCCTCTCAATTCCAGCCTGCTCTAGATTAGTTTGCCTCCGAATGCTTTTAGAATATTTTGGCAATGAAGTGTTAGTGTTGCCGAAATTTTGCAATTGTGTAGGGGATGTAAAATATGTTGCGGTACTAGGTGGAAGTGTATGCACTGCTGTATAACCATATGCTCTTTCGCCAATTCTATCAACGCATGTAGTTTCATCTTCTTGCAAAACTCTAGACTTTATTGCAGCATAATCAGGAAACAACCCCTTTTCATATTGTTCAAGGCAAAGAGCATTAATTTTCTTGTTTTGTGCCAAGCTCTTTTTTAACGCAGTCACAAGCGCTTCTGGAAGGGATTGCTCCACAATACTTTCAGATTCTTTCGGCAATGATTCATGAGTGTTGCCGAAATTCTCGAATTGCATAGAGTATGCATTATATGCTACAGTATTTGATGACGGCACATGTGTTCCTGTAAAATTTTCACTTATTCGGCTATGACCATGAAGATGCGGGGCCGAATTATGAACATCTACAGTTGCATACGGTGCTGAAAAATTGCTAAAATGAGGTGTAGCATATGATGGTTGAGAGTATCTGGCCGAATAGCTAGTAGTAGCATGACCAATTCTCCCATCCATCAGCAAGGTTGGATTCACATACTGCAAATTAGTTGCCGATGAATAGAAAGTTGAAACACTTTCTTCTATGCTATTGGAAATTTTAACATGAGGCGTTTCAAATTGATTAACCGAACCCATCATGTTGTTCATCTGCATATGGATTTGTGGGGTTGCCGATGCATGGGAGTTAGGATACATATGTTGTATGTTACTAGTATCATAAGAAGTTGAAACATGTAAATTACTTTGAATCGGCCTATGCACATAATTAGATGCCTTATTGAAAAAACTAGGGCTGGCCGATAGAGTATAATCATTGAACAATCTAGTAACATCATATGCATTATTTGCATCTACAGTAGGGAATTGGGCATTCATATTACCTTTATAGATTGCAAACCCTAGATAACGATCTCTTCGTAGCAAGAACGGGCCGGAGACCGTTCAAAGCTTCGTCCCCACCGGAGTCGCCAAAAAGTGTGTTCGCACATGAACACGTCACCGTGTACCCTCGACGCCGAGGGTGATGCACCGCAGCTCACGTCGAAGGAGACCCGACCGGAAGCGCGGTACGCAGGCAATCCGGTGGGCGCTTTTGAAGACCCGAAACCCCGCACGCCCGGGAGGGACCCCGTCTGGACGCGCGGTGGCTATGGGCTGCCCTAGGTCGACCTAATCGCCCCTAGGGCCTCGAGGTTTGCCGCCTTGCAAAGAAGAAGAAGAGATGAACAACGAGGAAGAAGAAGAACTAGGGTTAAGGAGAAAAGATAAAAGATAAAAAGTGGTAGATGAATTGATCGATTGTGTGTTGTTCAATCGGCCGTCACCCCTTAGATATATAAGAGGCGGCTGGACTTCCCGTGCAAGGAAAAGGCTTGGATTCACGTCTAGAACCCTAGTCAAATTCGGATTGGTTTTATCCGAACTTTCCAAAACTGTTCGGTTTAAACTGGCTGCACTTTGTGGATCATTTTTGTGATGGTAAACGATCTCGGATGAAAATGAGCCCAAAAGCAATCTTAACCGTTTCGACGAGACGGACAACTTTCATGTTGAAAGTTTTTTGATCAGAGGTCATCTTGAGGGTCAAATCGGTCTTGCAAAATAGGCTATTCTCTCGCGCTACCCATCACACATGTGTCTGGTGGGGCGCACCACATCTCGCCTCGTGATAGTGCTGCACTCCAATTGCTCTAACTTTTGCATACGAACTCGGATTTGGACGATTTTTATATCAAAATCAACCGTTTCGACGAGACGAAGACAAATCATGCAGATCATTTTTCCATTTGAGGTAGTCTTAGGGGCTTAATAGGCCAAACTGTACTCTGAATATAAGATCTTAGTACTTTGAGCATAGTTTCGGCCTTCGAGATGAAATCAGACGACGATGATCCAAACTTCAAAGATGTTCATATCAATAATACGGAACTCTTTCATGTAGATCACTTCTCCATTTGAGGCCATGTTAAATAAGTTCTTGACTATGCCAAAATCTGGTGTCAACAAGCTCTTGATCTTGAACTTTCTCGGAGGAGTGAACTTGACCTTGGGCATCACTTGATGTTACAACACCATCTTGAGATTGACCTTGCCCTTGGTCTTGTTCTTGAGGTTGAGGGCCTTCACTTTGTTCTTCGGAAGCGTGTGGGTCTTGGGTTGATGAAGGTTCCACTAGAGTGGAACATTGTCCTTATCCTTCGGCCACAAGGGGTTCCTCAATGGGTAGGATATGACCAACACCCATTCTTCTTATGGCTTGGGGAGGAATTTCATCACCTACATCAAAAGTACCATTTTGCTCCACTTGGGAGCCGTTATTCTCATCAAACTCCACGTTACACGTTTCCTCAGTAAGTCCCGTGGACTTATTGAGGACATGATAAGCATGAGAGTTTGTAGCATAACCAACAAATATGCCCTCATAAGCTTTACCTTCAAATTTAGACAAACGGACACCTTTCTTGAGGATGAAACACTTACACTCGAACATCCGGAAGTACTTGAGGTTGGGCTTGTTATCGGTGAGTATCTCATATGGAGTCTTGTTCAAGCCTTTGCGGAGGTAGAGCCGATTAGATGCATGACACGCGGTGTTGATGGCTTCGGCCCAAAAGTTGTAGGGAGACTTGAACTCCGCCATCATGGTCCTTGCCGCATCCATCAATGTCCGGTTCTTCCTCTCTGCTACACCATTTTGTTAAGGGGTATACGGTGCGGAATATTGATGCTTGATTCCCTCATCACTCAATAACTCATCCAAGGTGTAGTTCTTGAACTCGGAGCCATTGTCACTTCTTATAGTCAAGATCTTTGCATTGTGTTGTCGTTGAGCTTCATTTGCAAATTCGATGATGGTTTGTTGGGTCTCGCTCTTCCTCTTGAAGAAATATACCCAAGTGTATCTTGAATAATCATCCACAATCACCAAGCAATACTTTCTACCTCCAAGACTATCAAAGGATGGAGGCCCAAAAAGATCCAAATGAAGGAGCTCCAAAGGCCTCTTCGAGTAGATGATAGTCGTGGGAGGGTGAGCCTTCTCATGTAGCTTTCCTTCGATGCAAGCACCGCAAGCACAATCTTTGGCAAAACTAACATTTGTTAGTCCACGAACATGGTCCCCCCTTGAGAAGACTTTGAAAAGATCTCATATTGACGTGGGCTAAACGGCGATGCCAAAGCCATCCCACGTCAACTTTAGCCATTAGGCATGTCACGGTCTTAGTGGGTCGCTCCGAAAAGTTAATCACATAGAGACCGTTCTCGGCATGCCCAACAAAGGCTACTTTAAGAGTCTTGCTCCACAAGAGGGCCACGGTATCAATATCAAAGAAAGTGGCAAAGCCCATGAGTGCTAGTTGACGAACGGAAAGTAAATTGTATGCAAGGGACTCAACAAGCATGACCTTCTCGATCGTAAGATCATGAGAAATGACAACTTTGCCGAGTCCCAATACCTTAGAGGACGAGGCGTCACCCCACTCGACGTTGGTGGGCATGGATGGAATCTTTTGCACGTCCACCACCAAGTCCTCGCTTCCGGTCATATGATTAGTAGCTCCACTATCGAGCAACCATGACCCCCCACCGGAAGCAAACACCTACAAGAGATCAATGCTTGGATTTAGGTACCCATTTTGTAATGGGTCCTTTGATGTTAGTAACAAGGGTCTTAGGAACCCAAATAGACCATTCAGTGTACTCATAAGGAGAGCTAACAAATTTGGCATAAACATGCCCATCTCTAGCATGGCACAACACATAAGAAGGGTTAAAGTCACCGGCTTTGTTGGGAAGGGAAGCGTTGCCCTTCTTGGCATCACTACCCCTCACGGAGTTCTTCTCCTTCTCCTTAGTAGCACCCTCTCCCTCCTTCACAAAGGTTTGCTTGAGAGGAGGAGGTCGTTTGGCCTTGTCATTCTTCTTCTTGTTCTTGGACTTGGGCACGTACCCAATCCCTTCCTTGGCCACAACTCCCTTTTGGTTGGTCAAAAGGTCATTGAGGTTCTCCTTGCCTTGTATGCAAGACACAAGACCTTTCTCAAGTTGCACCTTTAGCTTAGCGTTCTCCTCAACAAGATGCACATGCTCACAACATGGGTTAGTAGCATTTGCATTATCAATTAACATCATAGGAGGAAAAGTGGCTTTCTCCTTTGTTAGCTTTACTTGAAGTTGATCATGAGACTCTTTGAGGCTAGCATGAGCACCCTTCAGGACCTTGTGAGCCTTGTCAAGTAGATCAAACTCCTCTTTGAGTCTAGCAAGATCAACCCCAAGCTTGGCCTTCTCGGAGTTTAGCACACGAGAAACAACGAGAGCATGATCAAAATCTTTCTTTAACTTAACGTGATCAATGTTGTGTGACTCCTCAAGAGCCAAACGAAGACCACGCTCTTCTTCAAGAGCATTGGAAAGATCCGAGATCTCATCGGCATAGTCACGACTATGCCCCTCCATCTTGGAGATAGTATCTTCATGAGCCTCGATCATGTCATTGGCTTCACCAAGTTGTTCCAAGAGAGCAACAAAATGCTTCTTGGATTTACTCTTGAGTTTACCCATGAAGGACTCAAACTCATTTTCCTCCACATTAGATCCCTCATATTCATCAATGCAATCCATCAAGGAAGGATTATTAATGATGGTAGTTTTGATGTTGGGGGTTACCTTGTTGGTGGCTCTAGCCATGAGGCACTTGGCGGTGATGTTCTCATTGGGTGAGTCGAAGAGAGACACTCATGGAGTTTTTGCAATGGCAACGGAGGCAATGGTAACCGACTCACCATCTTCATCATCATCATCATCCTCATGGTACTCTTCTTGAACCACCAACGCCTTGTGAGGGGTCTTCTTGGTGAAGTTGCTCTTGTTGGGGAAAGACTTGGCTTTGTCATTTCGGATGAGCTTTCCACCATTGTCTTCCCTCTTCTCATACGGGCACTCTGCAACAAAATGGCTCACATTGCCACAATTGTTGCAAGTCCTCACACGTTGCTTGCTCTTCGTGCCACTTGAGTTGTTCTTGTTGAAGTTTGGCCTTGAGTTTTTCTTGCTCCAAAATTTCCTTGAAGCAAGTGCCATGTGTTCATGATAGGCATACTTTGTATCTTCGGGGTTGCTTTCCTCTTCTTCCTCCTCCTCTTCTTCTTCTTCAACACAAACTTTGGCCTTCAATGCAAGGTTGGGCTTCTTTTCCCTTTGAGAGCGAAGCACCGCATTGTCGGTGGTCTTGTCCAAGATGTTCATAGCCACAAACTCATCCAACACTTCACTTGTGGTCAAAGTGTGGAAGTCCAGCCTTTAACGAATGACGGAGGACATGGCCTTGTGGCAAGGCATCATTGCCTTGAGGAATTTGCGCTTGATCCAATTGTCATCTGTGTCCTTGCTCCCATGATCTCGGAGTGAGACCGCGATTTTGGTTACTCTCCGATAAAGATCACGAGGTTCTTCATCTTCTTTCATTGCAAACTCATCGGCTTCATCTTGCACTACTTCATAGTTGGAGCGTTGAATGCTTGCGCTTCTCCGGTAGAGAGAGACAACACAAAGCCATGCATCTTTGGCCAAGGCGAAGGGCCGAAGATGAGGTAGATCTTCGGGTGGAATTGCATCTTGGATGATGAATAGAGCATTCTCATTGAATTGATTATCCACGGCTTCTCGAGGAGTGAAGTTTCTTGGGTCATGCGGATAGAAACCTTCTTCAATGATTCTCCAAAGATTAGTATTCACATGATTTAAATGACGCTTAAAGCGATAAACCCAAGAATCAAAGTCCTCATTTTTCACAATCTTAGGGGGAGGACCGGCATGATTCAAATGAGTGGAAGGAATCGGTCCACCATAAACAAGTGGTGGTTCCACATGGGCAAAGATGCCGGTGCCATTTTTACCACTAGAAGAAGGAGCCTTTTCACTACTAGCTTCCCCCTTGTCGGAGTTAGCATCCGTCACCTTGTCAATGGGATCACCCACTTTCAACGGTGCAGTGGATAGTTTAAGCCCTTCAGTGAATTTAGTAAACATGCTTTCAACCTCGGTCGTCATTGAGGTTTTCAATGTCTCCAGGGCTACATTGAATTCCTCACGAGAGACCGAGGTTCACCCATCACCGGGCAGACGAGATCGGATTCACACCGGAGTGCTCCTCCACACTGTCTACGGTGTCAACCATACTCTTCAGACGGCAAAGTCCTTAGTAAAGAGACGAGGCTTTGACACCAATTGAAAGGATCGATATGGTTGACTAGGGGGGGGGGGTGAATATGCAACTAACAATTTTTAGTTTTTCTTTACCAAATTAAATTTTGCATCAAAGTAGGTTGTCTAGATGTGCAACTAGGTGAGCAACCTATATGATGCAACAACAACAAGAACACAAGCAAGCAAGGGAAGTAACACTAATAAGCTTGCACAAGTAAAGGTGCGAGATAACCAAGAGTGGAGCCAGTAAAGACGATGATGGGTTACCGAAGGTGCTTCCTTTTGAGGGGAAGTACATCTCCGTTGGAGCGGTGTGGAGGCACAATGCTCCCCAAGAAGCCACTAGGGCCACCGTATTCTCCTCACGCCCTCATACAATGCAAGATGCCGTGATTCCACTATTGGTGCCCTTGGAGGCGGCGACTGGACCTTTACAAACAAGGTTGGGGAAATCTCCACAACTTAATCGAAGGCTCCCAGCAACACCACGAAGCTTCACGACAATGGACTATGGCTCCGTGGTGACCTCAGCCGTCTAGGGTGCTCAAACACCCAAGAGTAACAAGATCCACTAAGGATTGGTGGGGAATCAAATTTCTCTTGGTGGATGTGTAGATCGGGGCCTTCTCAACCAATCCCGAGCAAATCAACAAGTTTGATTGGCTAGGGAGAGAGATCGGGCGAAAATGGAGCTTGGAGCATTAATGGAGCTTTTTGGGGAAGAGGTAGGTCAACGAGGAGGAAGAGGACCCCCTTTTATACAAAGGGAACCCATCCAACCGTTACCCCCCAAAGCAGCCCCGCAGAGGGTGGTACTACCGCAGGGGGGAAGCGGTACTACCGCTGGACCCAGCGGTACTACCGCTCCCCCTTGTGGTACTACCGCCCAGCCTGGGAGGGCTTGAAGAGAGAGCAGGAATCGTGCCCAGCGCGGTACTGCCGCGGTGGTAGGGCGGTACTACCGCCCTCGAGCGGTATTGCCGCTTCTACTACCGCTGCAAAGTGCTGTTCAACTCGACACGAGATGTGATCCCCTCGAGTCGACGCGGTAGTAGCCTGGTAGCGCAGTGGTATTGCCGCTGAGAACCACAAGCGGTACTATCGCTGGGTACCGCGGTACTACCGCTCGGACACAAATCAGCACATCTGCAAGGGGAATGAGCTCTCCATTGAAGCGAAAAGGCTCAGAGGGTGAGAAAAGGATGCGTACGTTGATTCCACCCAAGCCTTACCAAAGAGGACCCCCTCTTGATAGAACGGTGACTCCTACAAAACTAGTCCACCAAACAAGAAACGAAAGAGCTACACCGTCTTGAAAAACACTCCGAGGGGAAAGAAATCGTCTCATGCCAAAGGATGAATCTTTGAAAAGCTCAAAGCACATGGTTAGTCCGCAAACATGTTGTCATCAATCACCAAAACTACATCGAGAGAGATATGCCTTAATAGTGTCTCCTAGATTGGTTATGTGTCACTTGGGAGCCTCCGTCAAGATTGTGGAGTTGAACCAAGGAGTTTGTAAGGGGAAGGAGATCGCCTACTTCGTGAAGATCTACCCGAGTGAGGCATGTCCTTCGTGGGCGACGGCCATGGTGGGATAGACAAGGTTGCTTCTTTGTGGACCCTACGTGGGTGGAGCCCTCCATGGACTCGCGCAACTATTACCCTTCGTGGGTTGAAGTCTCCATCAATGTGGATGTACGATAGCACCACCTATCGGAACCACGCCAAAAATCTCCATGTCTCCAATTGCGTTTGCACACTCCAACTCCATCCCTTTACATTCATGCAACTTGCATGATTTACTTTCTGCTGCTCATATACTCTTGTCATGCTTGCGTGATATGTATTGTGAATGCTCAAACTTGTGCCAAAACTCCACTTCAACTTAAAGAAATTAAAAACTGTAACTTTTCTTGCTAAGAGTCTATTCACCCCCTGTAGACACCTCTTCTCGATCCTTACAATTGGTATCAGATCATTGGTCTCCATTGCTTTGGTTTGAACACCTTTGGAGGAAGATGGATGAGTCTATGTTGGGGAGTCTTAGACGTAGAGTGCCTATTCTTGATGGAGAGTATTTTCTTGAGTGGAAAAATGAGATGCTTGAGATCTTCAATGAATATTATTTGACCAAGTACATTACTACTCCTTGTGCTCGCATTGTTGATCCTTTGCATCCTACCCTTGATGAGTCTATTGACATGATCCGTAATCTTAGAACGGTCAATTTAATCACTAGAGGTTTGCCTAGAAACTTGCTTGCTAGCTTGCCTACTCTTGATTGTGCCTACACTATATGGAGATTCCTTGAGGAACAATTCCCAAATTATTCCTTGAAAATTCTAGATGAGATTCTTCGTAAGTCTATTGCCTTGAGTAAGATGAGTTCTAATGATCCCAAGTTTGGTGATTGCTTATTTGAGCTTACTAATCTTACGAGTGCAAAAGGAGATGTTGGAATGATTAGCAATATCATTTCCGAAGTCATTAGAATCCATAGAGATGAACATTGTTACGATCATACTTCTAATGAATTACCCTCTCTAGGAGTTGCTCCATCACATGACGATGTTGAACATGGATACTATGATGAGGATGATGATAGTGACTATGATCTTGATGATGCAATGAGACACTTTGGTCTTATTGCTAATCTTCGCGGCTACATGGCTGGAGGAAAGGAATGGGTCCTTGATAGTGGATGTATTGATCATATGACCGGAGACAAAGATATGTTTTGTGAGCTTGCTGAAAACGACGGCCCTCAAAAGTATGTCACTTTTGGTGATAACTCAAAGGGTAAGGTGGTTGGCCACGGTAAGTTGGCCATCTCACATGATATCTCCATACAAAACGTCATGCTCGTTGAATCTCTTGGGTACAATTTACTTTCAGTATCTAGACTTGCTGATTTCGGTTTCAATGTCCTATTTAGTGAAGTAGATTGCCAAGTGTTTCGAAGAGACAATCATAAAATGGTCTTTACCAGTATACGTAGAGGTGATCTTTACATTGTTGATTTCACTAAAAAGGCTCGACCTAGAACTTGCTTAATTGCTAAATCTTCTAAAGGCTGGTTGTGGCATAGAAGGCTAGGTCATGCGGGCATGCGAAATCTTGATAAGCTTATTAAAGGTGATCATATCCTTGGAGTAAAAGATGTTATATTTGACAAGGATAGACTTTGTAGTGCTTGTCAAGAAGGAAAAAAAGTTGGAGGGAGTCACCCCGTGAAGAACATCATGACCACGAGAAGACCACTCGAGCTACTTCTCATGATCTCTTTGGTCCCAATGCCTACAAGAGTCTCGGTGGTAACTCATTTGGTGTAGTCATAGTCGATGATTTTTCAAGATTTGTGTGGGTGTTCTTCCTTGATGATAAATCGCAGGTCCAAAAGATCTTCAAAAACTTCGCTAGGAAGGCCCAAAATCAATTTGAAGTGAAGATCAAGAAGGTTCGGAGCGACAATGGAACGAAGTTCAAGAAATCAAATGTGGATACCTTTCTTGACGAAGAGGGGATTTCACACGAGTTCTCGGCTACATACACACCTCAACAAAATGGAGTTGTTGAGAGGAAGAACCGGACTCTTATTGAGATGGCAAGAACGATGCTTGATGATTACAAGACTCCAAAACACTTTTGGGCGGAAGCGGTTGAGACAGCTTGTCATGCAACAAATTGCTTGTATCTTCACAAGCTACTCGGCAAGACGGCATACGAGCTCCTCACCGGTAACAAACCCCAAGTTGGATACTTTCGAGTATTCGTCTCAAAGTGCTACATTCTTGATAAGCATCATCGTTCTAAGTTTTCTCCTAAATCTCATGAAGGTTTCCTACTATGTTATGGCTCAAACTCTCACACTTACCGTGTCTACAACAATTTCAGCCGAAAGGTTGAAGAGACAGTAGATGTGAAGTTTGATGAATCTAACGGCTCACAAGTAGAGCAATTGCCAATTGATGTAGGAGACAAAGACCCTTCGGAAGCAATCCAAGACTTGTCTATTCGCAAGATTCGTCCAACGAAGGTGAAGGAAAGTACCTCATCCGTCCAAGTGGAAGCTTCCACCCCACGACAAGGTGAACCAAGAGTTGATACGGAGGCATCCACAAGTGGGACACACCAAGACGAAGAAAACGAGGAAGTACACCAATATGAACATCAACAACCTCCTTCTCCACCACGACAAGAGAATGACAACGTCAACAATGAAGAAGGCCAAGAAGAAGAACAAGATGAAATGGATGTTCCACCCCGAGCCAAGCAAAAGCTCCCATGAGTTCGAGAAAGAGTCACCAAAGACCATCCCGTCGAGCAAATCTACAATGATATCCAAACCGGGAGAATCACTCCCTCTAAAACTCGTTTGGCGAACTTTTGTGAACATTATACATTCATCTCTAGCATTGAACCTATGAAGGTTGAAGAAGCATTAGAAGATCCAGATTGGATAAACGCCAAGCATGAAGAGCTACACAACTTTGAGAGAAATCAAGTGTGTGAAGGAAATATGCCCTAGAGGCAATAATAAAGTTATTATTTATTTCCTTATACCATGATAAATGTTTATTATTCATGCTAGAATTGTATTAACCGGAAACATGATACATGTGTGAATACATAGACAAACAGAGTGTCACTAGTATGCCTCTACTTGACTAGCTCGCTGATCAAAGATGGTTATGTTTCCTAGCCATACACAAAGAGTTCTCATTTGATTAACGGGATCAGATCATTAGGAGAATGATGTGATTTTTTGACTATGAACAGTAGGGCAAAACCCCACTGCAATTTTTATTAATATAAATAAAAAAGAGTAGCACAGAACAAAGTCCAAAAAGAGAAAAAGAAATAAAACAAACTATACAGCAAGCTAAGGTAGCTAGCTAAGACTAAGAAAACAAAAAAGAGATACAAACAAGGGTTTGAGGTGAGCCCCTGAAAGGAAAACTAACACTAAATCTAAAACAAAAAGAAGGACTCCTCAAGAAACTAGCAAGCTAGCCAGCCAGGTGTTGAATTCAGCAGCATATTTAGCCTTGATCCTGTGTGACAGTAACTTCAGTTCCTCAAAGTAAATGTGCTTCCATCCTTGGAAGGAGGGCTGAATGTTCTCAAAAACCTTATTGTTTCTTGTAATCCAAATAGCCCAAGAACCCAGGATGATGATCTCCATGAAGAAAGGAACCTTCAACTTTTCCTTCAGATCTTGGAAGGCCTCTAGCACAGACAAGTTTGGAGATCTTTGTGGACATATGAAATTCCAACAGATCCTAGAGAATTGGCACCCCCAGAATAAATGATGTAGAGTTTCTTCTTGTTGGCAATTCATCACAGCACAACTGTATTCTTCCAAGATCATAGTTTTCCTTCTCAGTAGGTTTCTTGTGTTCAGTCTATCATGTAGAAGCATCCAGAAGAACATTTTGTGTTTAGGTTGACATGAAGACTTCCAAATCCAGGCAAAGTGAGGTGGAACTTGTTTGACTCCTATGATCACTCTGTATGCCTTTGAAGGAGAGAAGTTCATGCTGCCCCATATGTAACTCCAAGTGTCAGACATATGTAGAAATTCAGATTGTCTCAAATCATGGCAAACTTCTTCTAACAGAAGAAACTACTGATATGCTTGATTGGACAGAGGAAGGTGGAACAAATCTTCGAGATACTCAGTGCTCACCACTTGTTGCACTGTCATTGTAGCATCTTGCACAAAAGAAAAAAGATGAGGATATTCTTGCTGTAAGACAGTAGTGCCCCACAAATCAGACCAAAAAAGGCAGTTCTACCATCCCCTAAGTTGCATCTGGCCATGGCTTTATATTGATCAGTTAATTGAAGGATGGGCCTCCACCAGAAAGACCCAACCAAATCATTCCCTGGTAATTTCTTGTCCTGGTAGTGAGCTTCCCAGATGAGGTTAACCCAAGGTATGTCATGTTGGTTGTAAAATTTATGTAGATTTTTCATTAACAAAGCTTTGTTTTGAGCAAAAATGTCCATAACTCCCAGGCCACCTTGTACCTTTGGTCTACAAACAGTTGTCCATGCAACAGAGGCTGGCCTGTGATCTTCCATGTCAGAACCTCTCCATAAACAGTGTCTCAAGTACTTTATTACTTATTGTTTGATAGTTACATGCACATCGAGGCAAGCCATGAAAAATATTGGCAAGGAAGTCATTACTGATTTTACCAGAAGCAATCTTCCAGCACTTGTCATAAATGTAGCCAAGCCAACTAACCTTTTGGCAATTCTTTGAACCATTGGCATACATTGCTCCACAGTCGGCTTGGATAAGCCTAAAGGAAGTCCCAGGTAAGTGAAGGGGAAAACTCCTCTTTGGCAATTCAAAGTATTTGTAAAGATATCAACCCTATCCTCAGTGATATTAATTGGAACCATGACAGATTTCTGGTAGTTTACTTTGAGACCTGTGGCTGTGGTAAAAGAATTCAGGAGAGCTTTTAGACAAAATAATTCTCTGGCATTTGCTTTCATAATCAACAGTGTGTCATCTGCATATTGGACTATTGGGAAATCAGGGCATGAGTTAAGTTGAATAGGAGCAGTAATAAGGCCAAGATCCCTTGCTTTATTGAGAATGGATTGTAATAAATCAGCAGCCAACACAAATAGCAAGGGTGAAAGAGGGTCTCCCTGCCCGACTCCCCTTCTACAATAGAATTTTTTGCTAGGAACCCCATTTAACATGACAGCAGAAGAAGCAGAGCTGAATAATATTTGAATCCAGGATATCCACCTTTCCCCAAAACCTTTTGCTCTCAGGATGTCAATTATGGCTTGATGTTCAATTGTGTCAAAAGCCTTTTCAAAATCTAATTTCAAGACCAGTAGTTCCTTCCTTGATTTGAAACATTGGTGTAAATATTCATAGGACCAGCCAAGACAATCTTGAATCACCCTGTCTTTTAAGAACCCATACTGATTGATATGGATGAGTTGCAAGATTATTTTCTGAAGTCTATTGGCCAATAATTTTGTAATGATTTTTGAGCACCCCATTAAGTAAAGATATAGGCCTGAAATCATTTGGGGTCATAGACACCTCTTTCTTTGGAATCAATGTGATATAGGAAGTGTTGATGCTTTCCAAAGAGATGTTACCAACATGAAAAGCATGGATGAGGTTTTTGACATCTGTTCCTATGATATCCCAACAAGACTGAATGAAGTCATTATTGAAACCATCTGGACCAGGGGATTTATCATGTGGCAACTCCTTGACAATTTGATTGATTTCTTCATCAGAGAAAGGCTTTTCTAAATCTTGAAATATCTCAGGATTGTTCTGTTGTCCCAGAAGGCTGTGCAGGTCAAAATGCATTGTGTGGCCCTGTGATTGGCCTAATCTTTTTTTGATAGCCTCCCAAAGAATTCCAGCTTTTCCTGCATGGTCTGAAACTTCCACATTGTCCTCATTTCTGAGAATGCAATTTTATTATGTCTAAAGTTGATTGAGGCTTTAGTGTGAAAGAACTTTGTATTTTCATCTCCAAACTTTACCCCCTTAATCTTCCCTCTTTGTTTCCAATAAATCTTTTGATTGGTGAGAATGCTCATTAAGTGTTCTTTCAAAATCTTTCTGCAGTTCCATTCAAATGTACTGAGCATTCTGAATTCCTCAAAGAAGTCTAGCAAGTATATGCATTCATTAATATCAGCAATTTGTTTCCTCATACAAGGCATATCCTTGATCCATAATTTGATGCTTCTTCTAAGGTGCTTCAGCTTTGCATTGATGATTTTAGCAGGGTCAGAAAATCGAACAGGGATATCCCAAGCATTTTTAACAATGTCTTTGAAGGAAGAATGCTTAAGCCAATAATTCTCAAACCTAAAAACTTTGGATTTAGGAATTGAAGTCCCCACTTTTATTACACAGGGGAGATGGTCAGAAATGGGCCTAGCCAGAGGCAAGGCAGTTGTGTCAGGGAATGAAGTCATCCAAGCAGCAGAAGTAAAAAACCAGTCCAACTTTTCTAGCAGAGTATTTTCTTGCATATTACTCCCGCTGTATTGCCTGCCTTTCAGGGGTAGTTCCACTAAACCTAAGTTGCTGATGGCTTCATTAAAAAGGAGCATTTGGTTGATGTCACCCCCAGGTTTATTCCTATCAGAAGGTGATCTGATGAAATTGAAATCCCCCATAATAATCCAGTCTTCATCAGGTGGCATTTGGATATTATTAAACCAATTGAGGAAATCAACTTTGTCAGCTTGTTCACAGGGGCCATAAACGTTTGTGAGTATCCATGTTTGTGCAGAGCTGTTGCAGGTGAACTTAACAGAGAGAGAGAATCTGTTAGAAAACATTAATTCCCCCTTAAAAAGGCCTTCATTCCAAGCAATGAGAATTCCTCCAAAAGCTCCAATTGAAGGGAGAAATTCAAACTTATTAAATCTTCTAGGGCAGAACTTATTAATGTAAGCTAGGTCAAAATGTTCTCTTTTAGTTTCTTGTAAGCAAAGAATTCCAGCAGCACTTTCCTCCACTTTCTGTTTAATTGCCAACCATTTATTATCAGAATTGATTCCTCTGATGTTCCAGTTCAGAATATTCCAAGACCTGTGATTATTCATGAAGTAAAATTAATGTGCTGTGAGGTCCTCTCAAGGCCCACCCCTTGAGGAAAAACATGTGAAGAGCCAGTGCAAATGACCCTCACACCACTTAGGTTTGCTCTCACATATAACAATGGGCATCAGCAAGATCCAGCTCACATATCCATAAAACAAGCATTTAACATATGCCACACACATAATAAGCTCCAAGCAGACCAAGCAGTAGCAGCTAACCAAAATAAAAGTTTAACATCCCTTAAGAAGCAAAGTCATACATAACCAGTCATTGAACCAACATTTTGCAACAGTTGCCACCTTCCTAGACCCACTTCTATCACAGAATGAACTAATCATTTAGAACTATCCTTGGAGTTGTTTTCCTTGGCCTCAGACACCTTGGCCAACTCCTCTTGCTCCAGTTCTCTCTTCTTTGGCCTCTTAGCCAACTTCTCCTAGAGATCCTCCTCAGCAACCTTGCAAAAAGCACTAGTGAGGTTTTTGACAATCTTATTCTGAATGATAGGTGGGACAGCATTGCATGGTAAACACTCCTTACTAACACATGAATTTCTTTTGTACCCATTATTTTCCTCTCTAGTTCTGTCACTCCTTCTTACCTGATTTTCCACCAGTGGCCCTTTTCCTCTTCTCTTCCTAGAGATGGCCTCACCAGTAGGTAGAAGGATGATATTATTTGGAGAAATTCTCTTTAGTGGGCTACTTGCCTCCGAGGATGAATGTGCTGCAGGGCTGACACCATCATTTTCTTTATCCTGACTAGTATTTGTGGTGTGCTGACAAACAGGAGCTTGGGTAGCAGAACAAGCAACAGGAATTATGAATGTCATAGTGTCCTCTTCATTGCAGTTATCAGTCAAAATGTGCCATAAAGGGGATTTTAACAATTTTAAAGTCCAGTCAAATCTATCAGGAGTGAGTAACAGGTTCAGTATGAAATTGAACCAACTTACAGGAATCTCAGCTTCAACTGCATTAGGAACCTCCTGAGATAATGGAGCAAAATGCTTGACCCATAACTCCAGACCTTCTTCAGAAATTAAGTGTTCTCCATCAATAACTGAGAGAGCATGTGATTGTACTAAATTGCAGTATTCAGTTGGAATAGATGGTTTAACCTGTGAGACATTACCTTTAGAAGAGCCAGGCCGCATGGAATTGACCTGAAGAGATCCCACACCCACCTCAGATTCATGAACTTGTTCTAGAGCAGACAACAGAGTAACTTTCTGAACTTCCTAATTGCTGACAGAACCCTGCTTGGGAATCTCAGAAGAGATAGGATGCAGGACTGCCTACTGGGTGTCTTGCTGCACTGCAACAGCTTGATCATTTGCATGCAAATCCACAGAAGCTTGAACATCCCCCACAGCCTCCACCACTGGCACAATGTGTTCATCAACTACTGGTTGTGGCAGGGGAACTATGACCTGAATTGGATGCATAACCTGCTGGATATTTTGCTCTGGATTAATAAGAGGAGCAGGGATGGCAGGCACAGGGTGCTCCTCCAGGTCAGGAGGATAAGCCTGAAGAAGATTTTGAAGTCCATCACCCAAGACAGGAACAACTTCACCTACAGCAGCCTGATTAACTTCCTCACTGCTGTTAACACCCCCCATAACATTGTGGGAAAGGAGACCTTCAGAAAGAGATACTGTGGTTGTTATGCTACTGTTCGGGATTGCCTCACTGTCATCCACCATAATTTCATCTTGAGGCACCTGCTGCGGCATTGGAACAGGAGGAGGGAAGGCCCAATGCCCCTGCTCCTCCCAGTCATCCCACTCATCCTCGTGTTCTTGCTCATTATTAATCGCAACATGACGAAACCTAGGAAAATCATTTGCATTGAGTGGAATAGGATGCGGATCAACGCCAGGAGGTGGAATAGGATCCTCGTCAGGTGGTCCCCCTCCCAGCATTTCTTCCATAAGAACTTCAATTGAACTCGTCAAGGATTCTCCCTCGAACATCTCTCCGTCAGTCCATCTTAAGCTCTTTGGAATTTCCTGTAAATCCGTAACTCTAGCTTGACCAAAACTTTCCCCTTCAAAGCATCCTCTTTCTCCCAACTAATAATCTTGGCGAATCGAGCAACTTCTGCAGCAATATATTCAATGTTGCAGTTATCAAACGGAATCCCCACAATCAGTAGCCAGCAGATCCTATTGAAATGAACTCTTCTCCAGTTTCGTCCCTCATTGTGTCTAGTGAAAGAAATAAAAACATCCCCAAATGCATGCGGGCTATCTCTAACCAGTCTGTCTCTGTCTCTCACATGCCTGAACTGCACATAGGCTTCCCCGAACGGACAGGGCTGAATCTCTCTCACCCCA
Organism: Triticum monococcum; assembly: GCA_034509565.1. NCBI lineage: Eukaryota > Viridiplantae > Streptophyta > Magnoliopsida > Poales > Poaceae > Triticum > Triticum monococcum. The sequence goes on along the minus strand of CM067843.1, from coordinate 149,094,255 downwards.
ACTTGGGCCACTGGATCATGCTGAAGAAAATCCTCTAACACTTCTCTAACATTAGGAAACAATACCTCATCAGGTAGCGGCTGAATGGTTGCAATAGCCCAGTCCTCATGGCGGCAAGCACGGCGTGGAAGCACCACCCATGAAACTCCCGTGTGGCCTTCAATGTGCTGAATCTGGAAGCCATGGGGAACGAAAGGCATTGGGTCGATTGGAATGTTCGCCATTGGAGGCGCAGCGCACTGGCGGAGCTCACTTTGCGGAGGAAGAGAAGCAGAGGTAGGTGGCGAAGAAGTCGACAGAGTGGCACAAAAGGAGAGAGCAGAGGAATGCGAGGAGTCTGGCACCTGCCTTGGTTGGAAATTAGGAAAAAATCTCGTGACCAGCTCTTTGAATGTTGTCGCTTGCCTGATCTGAATAGCGGGCCCTCTCTGAGCAAACCACGACTCCACTTCCCCAGGAGCCCAAGCACTGTCATGTGGGCTTTTAAAGGGCTCAAATCTGATGAAAGGCCACATCCCAAAGCCTTTTGGTCTAGAACAGAACCTGGCAATGTGGCCAACTTCTCCACATGCAAAACACGTCTATGGGTCATTAATGCGCGCATGCACATTGCCGACCTGACCATGCAGCGTGGTTTCTGGCTCATTAGGGAGCACTGAATTGCCATCAGTAATGCGTGGCACGCTAGAATCGCGCTCTTCTTGAATGTTGCCGGAGAGACGTTGGAAAACTGATCGGGGCCTTTGCTCCGGTGATCTGCTCCGGCAATCGCCGGAGACAGTCACAGCTCTCCCATGACGTCCAACCAGAGTCCATTCGGCCTCCTCTTCCTTGTAAAACAATCTTTCTTCTCGAATCCAATGCGGTCCACCATCACCCCAGAGACTAAAAACCATCTCAAAGTCTTCTCAATCACTCTACCCGCATTGTAAATTTGAAAACCAACAGATTTAGAGGCTACTGAAAATTTGAACGATCTATCCTTGAGAAGGCAAACTCTAAAGCCTTGTGTGTAACCTCCAAAGGAAGCAAGCAGAGCCACACTAAACTGTATGAACATCCAGCTTGAAAGAGGCACGAGCAAAAGAAACCACCAAAATGAACTCTGTTTGACGAAATCCTGGTGAGAACACCACAGGGTGCCCAAATTTGGATCGAACACTTGCCTGAAATTCCTTGCCACGGTTGAAGTTGAGGTTGAATGGTGGCATGGTCATCGACGTTGCCGAGCCTCCACCCAATGGACCGAAGGATCCACTTGGAGCAGCCAAGAGAGGAGAAGAGTATGTTGGACGCCGGCGCTAGAGAGGCCACCGGTGTGTTGGGTGGCCGCCGGGGCCGGAGTGGCCACTGGCGTAGAGCTCTCCTAGTCGCCTCTCCTAGTCGCCTGGTTGGGTTCGTGTCAGAATGATGTGATTGACTTGACCCATTCCGTTAGCTTAGCACTTGATCGTTTAGTTTGTTGCTATTGCTTTCTTCATGACTTATACATGTTCCTATGACTATGAGATCATGCAACTCCCGTTTACCGGAGGAACACTTTGTGTGCTACCAAACGTCACAACGTAACTGGGTGATTATAAATGTGCTCTATAGGTGTCTTTGAAGGTACTTGTTGGGTTGGCGTATTTTGAGATTAGGATTTGTCACTCCGATTGTCGGCGAGGTATCTTTGGGCCCACTCGGTAATACACATCACTTAAGCCTTGCAAGCATTGCAACTAATGAGTTAGTTGCGGGACGACGTGTTACGAAACGAGTAAAGAGACTTGCCGGTAACGAGATTGAACTAGGTATTGAGATACCGACAATCGAATCTTGGGCAAGTAACATACCGATGACAAAAGGAACAACATATGTTGTTATGTGGTTTGACTGATAAAGATCTTCGTAGAATATGTAGGAGCCAATATGAGCATCCAGGTTCCGCTATTGGTTATTGACCGGAGACGTGTATCGGTCATGTCTACATAGTTCTCGAACACATAGGGTCCGCACGCTTAAAGTTCGATGATTGTTATGTTATGAGTTTATGTGATTTGATGTACCGAAGGTAGTTCGGAGTCCCGGATGATATCGGGGACATGACGAGGAGTCTCGAAATGGTCGAGACGTAAAGATCGATATATTGGACGACTATACACTACAAAAAAAGACACATCCGTGACATTTTGGGCCAAACGAAATTTTTTCTGTCATACATATGACACTTCTATGACGATAATTGTGACAAAACCCGGTATCATCATAGATGTGGTGGGATCCTACTTCTATGACAAAAAATCATGACAGAAAATGGGCTTTTCGGCCTGGGCGGGCCGGAGACGCAGCTGCATGCCATTCTTTGGGCCGTCCGTGACGGAAAAAACCGTGGTAGAAGCGAGGGGGAGGAAAATTTCGGGGAGTTCCCGGTTATGGTGGGAGGTCGGGGGCCGAGCGATGCGCATTTCTCTCGTACATGTACGCGCGTGTGTGCGAGGCGTTGGCTCTAACTGAACCCGAGTGAGGCGTCGGGCTCTAACTGAACCCGAGCGATTGCACTGCAGGCTACGCGTTACTGAACCCGAGCGACCGATCGTTGGCTGTTAACTGAACCCGATCGAGCGATTCCTTCGCTACTGCTGCTAACTGAAGCCGATCGATTGGATGAACAGTGAGCGTTGTGGGGGGGGGGGGGGTGGATGAACAGTGAGCGGTGGCGTTGCCTCTGGATGAATAGGACCCCGTGGTGTGGAGGGCTGGATGAACAGTAGACGATGGAGGGGTGCCCGTGGAGGGGTGGTTGAACAGGACCCTGTGGTGTGGAGGGCTGGATGAACAGTAGATGATGGAGGGGTGGTTGAACAGTAGCCGGCGGAGTAGCGCACGGTGGAGGTTGGATGAACAGGAGCCCGTGGAGGCTGGAGGAGGTCGACGGTAGCCCGTGGAGGCTGGAGGAGGTCGACGGTGGAGATGAACAGTATCCCATGGAGTCCCGTTTTGCGGCATGCCACACCCCTCCCAATGAACAAGACCCCCGTTTCGACCGTAGGAGGTCTGTTTCATCTATTTTGCAGTACGCCACACCCCTCCCGATCAACAGGACCCCCGTTTCGACCGTAGGAGGTCCGTTTTGCGGTATGCCACACCCCTCCCGATCAACAGGACCCCCGTTTCGACCGTAGGAGGTCCGTTTCCTTCGTTTTGCGGTACGCTAGGCCTTGTTTCCATCGCCTGTTCCGTCCAAGCCCTCCCGATGAACACGACCACGCATTCCGTTCCGACCCAGCCGGTTGGCTCCCACGCGTTCTGTTACCTCCCGATGAACACGACGCATTCCGCTGCCTCCCCATGAACACGACGCATTCCGTTGCCTCCCCATGAACACGACGACGACGCTATTTCTCCGTTCTGACCCAGCCATGTACATGAGCCCTGGCCGTACGTATGCGCGAGTAGGCGTTCGAGACACTGCCCATATGTACACATATGTGGCCGTATTTTCTTTCTTGCACCCTGGCCATTGTACGTATGTGTACATGCTACGTGTGCGCCTCTACTACGACACGTGCGCGCCTCTACTACGACACGTGTGCGCCTCTACATCGACCAGTATGTACGTACACGTTCGCGACCAGAATGACAATGCTACGTACGCTTCGACCAGGTGGGTCCCGACTGTCAGGCACTTCCTTGCCTGCGAAGATGTAGCTGGTGGGTCCCAGCAGTCAGGGGGGCGAATCGTTTTTTTGCCCGGACACACTTCCTTGCGTGCGAAGATGTAGCCGGTGGGTCCCAGCAGTCAGGGGGGCGAATCATTGTTTTGCTCGGACACACTTCCTTGCGTGCGAAGGTGTAGCTGGTGGGTCCCAGCAGTCAGGGGGGCGAATCATTTTTTTTGCCCGGACGCACTTCCTTGTGTGTGAAGATGAAGCTGGTGGGTTCCAGCAGTCAGGGGGAAACGTTTTTTCCGCGAAATACAGTGGCCCGTCCGGTGGGTCCCAGCTGTTAGGTGGAGGAATCATTATTTTCCGCGTAATAAGGAGGCAGTTCCTTGCTGCGGCCGTGGACCCAGCTGTCAGCCTCTCCACGTACAGTCCACGTCCGATGGAAGTCGTTCCTTGACCACGTTGACCAGGCCGCGCCGAGAGCACCACGGCGGTGGACGACGACGAGGCCTAGGAAGGGGACGACGCGGAGCCGGGGAAGACGCGGCAGTGGAAGCCCGCATGGAGAGGAGTACGAGGGTTCACTGGTTCGACTATGGTGTGAGGCTGCCGTCGTCGCAGGGGCTGGCCAACGGTGGGAATAGTAGGGGGTGGGGAGGCCTCCGCGGCAGCACAGCTGGCCACGGGAGGCAGGAGCATGCGGCACGACCGGCGCTGCATTGGGCAGGTGGAGCAAGAAGACCAGAGGTTGAAGAAGCACTATGGCCGTTGGATGGACATCGTACGGTCACTGGAGCTAGAATCGTTCATATTGACTAAGTTGATAAAGCCCTCCGTCCCTGTCAACTTAGTTGGCCCACAAGTCATCCTCCAACTATGGTGGGTCCCAACTAGTAGAGGGGGGGGGGTATTCATTTTTTTGTGCGTAATAAGGAGGTACATCCTTGCGTGCGAAGATATAGCTGGTGGGTCCGACATGTCAGCGGGGGAAAAGTTTTTTCGCGAAATACAGAGGCCCTTCCGGTGGGTCCCAGCTATCAGGTGGAGGAATCATTATTTTGCGCGTACAGTCCATAGTCGATGGATGTCGTTCGTTGACCATGTTGATCAGGCCGCGCCGAGAGCACCATGGCGGTGGACAATGACGAGGCCTAGGAAGGGAACGACACAGAGCGGGGGAAGACTCGGCAATGGTTGCCCATGCGATGGGGAGTATGAGGGTTTACTGGTCCGGCTGCCGTCGCGAAAAATAACAGGAGGTGTGGGTGAGTAGAGGAATGGCCTGGCCAGCAATGAAGTAGGGTGGGGTGGTGCGGCCTGTGCGGCAGCACAGCCGGCCATGGGAGACGGGAGCAGGCAGTCCCACCAGAGCTAGTTTGGGCGGCTGGAGCAAGAAGATCAAATATTGAAGAAGCAGCACGGCCGTTGGATTAACATCCAACGGTCACTGCTGCTAGAATCGTTTGTGGACTAAGTTGACAAAGCCAAAGTACACGTCAACCTAGTAGACCCACAAGTCAGCCTCCAAATCTGTCCCAAACAGCATACAACCCGAAATTTCTATCCAGATTCAAATTAATTTCAAATCTAAATATACCTTAATTTAAATTCAATGAAATTTTACCCGCACAAAAAGAATGAAATTTAAAATATCAAAATCTGAAAGAAAACAGTATTTTGGAACCAATTGCATGTTTGCTGTATTTTTTCATTTTACAGCCCATTTATTATTACTTATAGCCCATTTCTTTTTACTTATAGCCCATTTTCTGGGCAAAATGCATCCCTCCTCGTCTTGAAAAATTTCCGGCCCAGCAGGGCGTAGAAAAGCAAGTAGGCCTACGTTGGTTATTCTGCAAAAAAACAAAATAGCTGGCTAGCCATTTTCAGAAAGGAAAAAACAAACTGGGCTGGTCATGTGCTAAACATATGAAATAAAAGCCTGGGCTAGACGGGCCACGGGACCCGCGCAACCCAGTTGATACCCTTCTCTGTCCTGAAAAAACAAAATTACTACGCGCGCTGCTGGGTCCCTACTGTCATCCTCACCATGTACAATCATCTCCTTATTCCTCTCGGTTGTTGACCATGTTGACAACACCGGAGGGCGGCGCCGCGGCGAGCGAACCAAGGCGGAGGACGATGGTGAGGCCTCGGACGGAACGAACAGGAGGCCGGGGAAGATCACAACCAGCCGTGGGAGGCGGGAGCAGGCTGTCCCGCCAACGTTGGTTTGGCTTTGGCGGCTTGAGGAAGAAGAGACTGAAGAAACATGACAGACGTTGAATGTCAATCCAACGGTCAAGGATGGCACAATCGTTTGTTGACTAAGCGGACACCAAGTAGCATACTTTTTTATATACAGGAAAAAACTGCGAGGAAAATGCGTTCGTCTGTCGTCCTCCTCACAGGGAACGTTCACCACATAAGTGACTAGCACCCTTGGTTTTCAACCGAGAGTTCTTGGGTTTGAGTCCCAAGAACTCTCAGTTTTGTCCTCCTTCCTTCCTCGCAAAAAGGGAAAGAAAATCAAAGACTTGGGAAGGCGTACAGAACAAGCTAGTGTACCAGTAAAGAGACGTTGCCGAGTTTTAGAAAAAAGAAAGGCGTGCTCCTGTAGCTGGTTCGATCCAAACCTAGACTATGACTATATATGGTGCTATGCTACTCTACAAGTAATGAAACTGACATATCCAACGTTCTCTTCTCCTCTTCTCTACTTACTCTGCCTAGCATCAGAAGCTCTGGCCGCAGCAACCATGTCCGCTGGCTGCTCGTCCACCTGCTCTTCAGCAGGCAACAACCAGATATGCGCCAAGTCGCCACCCGTACCATCGCCTGTCGGTCTCATCACACCCCCGCCGGCGCGCACCGCAGCCAATTGCTCATCGCAACCCCCTGCCGTTGCTGTGGTGCCACTGCTGCAAATCATGCAGAGTCATCCGTCGCGTCTTAACCACAATCGGCAACCCTGGCCGAGTCTTCTACAAATGCCCGAATCATGGGGTAATAATATGTTTAAGTGTTGTTCTGCTGCTTTTAGTTGTTGATTTTTTAATAGTTTGGTTGATGATCTTTCAATTTGATTCGTGCAGAAAAGGGAAGATTCGTGTGATTTGTATTTCTGGGAAGTTGCTGATGTGGGCGAATGCAACTACGCTGATTATTTGATTAAACGAGGAATCCCAATACCAACAGGTTGGGGTGTTGGACAAGTAACTGAAGGAACGGCAGAAGAGGAAGATGCAGAGCAGAAGGATAAACATGCAGTTCCTCTGATCATGGCCAAGCAACAACTGCTGAACGGCCTTGACAACAATGAGGAGATGAAAGAGCTTGTGAAGATAATGGGCAAAATCGATGTGCTCTGTAGGATGATTGTCTCTTTATTTGCAGTGTATGTAGCACTCGTGATGTATTTAGTGGCTACGACATGAGCACTTTGCTGAAAATAGTAATGAATGAAACCTGTGTAGCAGGCTGGGCGTAGTGTTGTGAACATCTAATGATTTCTATTAATGGAAATCAGGGGGTATCCCCTTTTGCTCATATAAATAAATAAATAGCAGAGGCCCTGTCGGGTCAGCTTTGTTCTCATTCGAAGACATCGAGCAAATTGTAGTCCAACAGCAAACTATGTCATCAAATTCAAGTTTCACAGCCAAATATGAGTACAACTAAACAACAATGTCATCATGTTTTAGTTGTCATACAATCACCAAACACAAATCAGCATACATAATAAGTGATGTTCTCACAGCAAAATGCTAAACAACATGTTCATCAGGTTTCAGTTGTCATAGCAAACACAATTTCACATAGTAGAAAAAAACGTCTTCTGACAGGCAAATACGACAAAAGCAATGTAATCATCATCCGCAGCAGCAGCGTCAACATCTTCGCGATGTGTATCAGTCTGAATCATAATTCCCCATGGTGTCATCTTCTTCTTCGTCCTCAACGTCCTTGAACGTTGGCTTCTTCTTGATCAACTCTTGTATGTCCACAGCACGACAGGCAATCTTTTTGCTGGCGTCATTGACGTGATGGTTCTCAAAGATATTAGGAACATCTGTGTTATCTTGTACATCAGGAGCAGTGTAAGCATCATCTTATTGTGCAACTTCATTAAACGAACTCCTCTGCTCAAACCTTTGCAATACTCTCTAGTCATCGGTACGTGCAAATGTGTCTTCCAAGAAAAATATCCGTGTTGCTTGATTTGCCAAAATAAAAGGCTCGTTGTTTTGGTACGCCACCTTGACATTGATGGATTTGAAATAATCATCAGCTCTGGGTTTTGCGATCCTGGAAAACAGGTTATACCAACGACAGAACAACAGAACCACACACCGATGATCCTCGAAACTGGAGATATACTGCAACTGAACAATGTCTGTTATGTTAGCATACATTTCAGTTGTCTCTTTGTCATACGTATCCCTGCTCATGATGGCACTGTTTTGTGTCTTCCTGCCTTCGTCTCGTGCAAGGGTGTTGTAGTGCACATCTCCAACAACAAAAGATTCATAATGTCTTACCCGAGTATCAGGACCCATTGCTAGTGAGTAAAGGGCATCATCAACTGCCTGCCCATCCTCCCGCATCTTCTTAACCTATGGTTAGAAAATAGACAAGTTGATCATCTTATGTACTCAATATATTAAAAAAACCGACAGTGCACTTCAAAAGCTTACATGGTTCTTGAACCATTTCGCAAATCCCGCCATAACCAGTTTGTTAATGTTTCTTGGATTTTGCGGCAGTAACTCCTCTTTGTAGATGCTACACAACATAGTGATCGCGTCAAACATCTAAATATATAAGAATGTGCTGCAAGTTTAGTAGATTACGATGTATAAGTTGCAGTACTGCACTTACTTGATATAAGGTAGTATCTCAGGACAGTTATTCAACACATACCAAACCATTTTGTCCAAATCTTTAGGTTTGTCCTCTTGTCGACTCTTCCCTGTAACTCGAACAGAATAATCGAAAACATTGAGCCCGGGATTGTCTTCACCCACCTCTTTGCTAAGCTGATCAGCTGTTTCAATGTATTTTGAGCAGAATGTCAACGCTTCTGTAGCAATGTAGGCCTCTACAATGGAACCTCGGGTCTAGCTCTGTTCCTAACATAGCCCTTGAAAGTGCCTAGCCGCCTTTCAATAGGGTACATCCAGCCATACTGTACTGGACCTCTAAGTAGTGCCTCATCAGGTAGATGAATTGCCAAATGCACCATCACATCAAAGAAGGCTGGAGGATATATCTTCTCAAGGTCGCATAGGATAGTTGGTATCTTGTCTCTAAGATGCTCCAAAGCATCTATCCTGATATTCCTACTACAGAGTTCCCTGAAGAATTGTCCCAACTCTGCAACTGCTCTGTATAAGTCAGGGTGGCCCAATCCTCTAAGGATAACAGGTAAAACCCTTTGAAGTAGGACGTGGCAGTCATGAGTTTTCAACCCTTGTACCTTGTTCCCATCTGCACTGACTCTCCTTTCAAGGTTGGAAGCAAATCCATGTGGGAATCTCACACATGACAGGACCTCACAGAATTCTTTTGTTTTTACCTTGTCCAAGACATACATAGCTGGTGCCATATCCCGTGGTTTACCTTCATCTTGCACCTGCAAATCCTTTCTGATACCCAGGTGTGTCAAATCAATCCTAGATTTTAAGGTATCTTTCGTCTTGCCTTCAATATTAAGAAGTGTGCCGATAATGCTATCACATATATTTTTCTCGATGTGCATCACATCAAGATTATGCCGCAGATCCAAATCTTTCCAATACTCCAAGTCCCACAAAGTGGACCTGCGGGTAAACAATAATCTCTCTTCTACCCTACCACGCTTCCTTTTCCCGCTACCATTACCAGGATGGTTTCCTGGTGTAATATGCCTGACCTTCTCTAATTCCACTTGTAACACATCGGTGGTGAGCCTCTTTGGCGCATCACGGTTTTCATGCTTTGCATTGAACACATGTCTTCGGTATTTTCTAGGATGCGGCTTGTCCTTGGCAAGGAAACAACGGCGTCCAATGTAACAGATCTTGCTAAGTATTGCGTATGACAGCGGATTCCTGTCACAGCGAACACATGCATTGTAACCATGTGTCGTTCGCCCTAACATAGTGCCCAAAGCTGGATAATCATGGATGCACCAAATTATAATAGCACGCAGAAAGAAATCAGCTGGTGGGCTGCTATATAGGTCTCGAGTGAGAACACCCTTCCATAGCTGTTGAAGTTCCTCCATAAGAGGCTCCATGAACAAATGAAAATCCTTTCCAGGACTTTTTGGACCTGGGATGAGCAAGGCCATCATGTAGTTTGATTCTTTGGTGCAGACATTTGGAGGCATGTTGTAAGGGATAACAAGCACTGGCCACATGCTATATGTGTCGCTCTGGTGGCCAAATGGGTTAAATCCATCTGAAGCTAAGCCAAGTCTAATGTTTCTTGAGTCAGCAACAAACTCTTTGTGTTTATCATTGAAGCTTTTCCATTCACTACCATGAGATGGATGGCTCATTACATTCTGATCTCTGTACTCTTGGTTCCTAGAATGCCACAATACATCCTCTCTTGTTTCAACATCATGAAACAACCTCTGCAATCTTGGTGTAATTGGAAAATGTCTCAGAACATTATGAGGAATCCTCTTCACAGCATCGCCATCTTTCCATCTTGATGATTTGCATTTTGGGCATTCACTTAAGTTGGCATAATCCTTCCGGAACAGAACACAATTATTCTTACAAACATGGATCATATCATATCCAATTCCAACTGCACGAAGGAAATTCTTCATTTTACTATAGGTGTGTGGCAGCTCAGACGCATCTGGGAAAGATTTGCGGAAAGCAGCCAACATCACATCAAATGATTTGTTGGTCATCCGCTCAGATGTCTTCACATGAAGAAAGGTGACCATAGCTGAGAATACTGACAACTTATTTCTTGGGGTGACAGCAACGTTGCATTGTTCCAACATGCGGGCCCACTATTTTTCTTTTGCAGGTGAAAGTTCACGGAATGTACGAGCATTTCGTAGCATTGTTTCAATTTTGGTCAAATTCACTGGCTCCGCCACCACCACCACCTCCTCCTCCTCTTCCCCTGAGCATCGGGCAGTTCAAGATGGTGATCTACTGCTTCCACGTAGTTGACGTTCATAGCTTCACCATGATGAACCCACCTAGTATATGTGACCAACATCCCATACAAGTGTAGATGATTTTGCACAGTTGACTGGGGTCTTGTAACTGAATTCATACAACTGCTACACGGGCAGAGCACATCTGATTTCGGACCACCGTACTCAGCTCTGATAAAGTTCATGAAGTTTTCAACCCCCTCGACATATGTAGCAGAGAATCTTCAAGCAAAAGTTATCCAAGTCCTGTCCATCTGTTAGACATAGAAATTAGTTCTTCTACTAGATATTACAAGAAAAACATATATTCTTTTTTATGAAGTCCAGAAAAAAATACCTAGGTCGATGTCTAAAGCTATGGCAAGATATTTGGACGAGCAGATCTAAGTAACGAAATATATGTAAATCTAATTCAGCAAACATATTTGAGTGCCAAATTATGGCAGGCTGTTTGAGCAGTCAATGAGGCCGAGCACACATCCATCAAACTATCAAAGGCCATCGCAGCTAAGGGAGTCCTGGATTAGGGGGTATCCGGACAGCCAGATTATATCCTTTGGCTGGACTGTTGGACTATGAAGATACAAGATTGAAGACTTCGTCCTGTGTCCGGATGGGACTCTCCTTGGCGTGGAAGGCAAGCTTGGTGTCGGTGTCAAAACCGGCGGATCTCGGGTAGGGGGTCCCGAACTGTGCATCTAAGGCGGATGGTAACAGGAGGCAGGGGACACAATGTTTTACCCAGGTTTGGGCCCTCTTGATGGAGGTAAAACCCTACGTCCTGCTTGATTAATATTGATGATATGGGTAGTACAAGAGTAGATCTACCATGAGATCGGAGAGGCTAAACCCTAGAAGCTAGTCTATGGTATGACTGTATGTTGTAGTTGTTGTGTCCTACGGACTAAAACCCTCCGATTTATATAGACATCGGAGAGGGTTAGGGTTACACAAGGTCGGTTACAAAAGAGGAGATACACATATCCGTATTGCCTAGCTTGCCTTCCACGCCAAGTAGAGTCCCATCCGGACACGAGACGAAGTCTTCAATCTTGTATCTTCATAGTCTAACAGTCCGGCCAATGGAGATAGTCCGGCTATCCGGAGACCCCCTAATCCTGGACTCCCACAGTAGCCCCTGAACCAGGCTTCAATGACGATGAGTCTGGCACGCAGTATTGTCTTCGACATTGCAAGGCGGGTTCCTCCTCTAGATATAGCACGGAAGAATTTGAATATAAGGATAGTGTCCGACCCTGCAAAATAAGTTCCACATACCACCGTTGAGAGAATAATATTTTCACAAATCTAATTTGCTGACTTGTTTTGGCAGCACGACATTATGTCATGGCCCGGTGATTATTCGAACCGTTTCCTTTAACTAACCCCGCACATAACGCGAGGCAGTTTTTTGACACGTCTTGTCAAAGCAGAGATCGTGTCCCCTTATTACGGGATTCTCATCAATACGGGCGTGGGTAACCCAACCGTGTCTAGGACTCCTAGATTATAGGCAAGTCCCAAACGGCTACGGAGAGGACGCTTGATATTCACCCTCTTTATAAAGGGACAAGGCCTTTACTTTTTTCCCCTCCCGTGCTCAGTCGAATCCTTCCCCCGCCTCGAGTTCTAACACCCAAAGCCCAGGTCAGGTGCTCCGGACCTTCAATCATGTCCGAATCTAGCCTTCAAGGCCGATGGATGCCCTCCTCCGTTACGGAAGATGACATCAAGAAGTTGAGGGAGGCCAGATACCTGACCGCCAAGGTTTCACATCGGCTGCCTGCCCGAGGGCAGGTCGTCCCTACTCCTAAACCCAACGAAGACGTCGTGTTCATCTCCCACTTCCTCCGAGGACTAGGCCTCACTCTGGATCCCTTCGTTAGGGGGTTGATGTTTTATTACGGGCTAGATTTCCACGATCTAGCCCCGGACTCCTTTCTCCACATCTCGACATTCATTGTCGTGTGTGAGGCCTTCCTCTACATTACCCCTCACTTCGGCCTGTGGCTCAAGACCTTTGACGTGAAGCCGAAGATGGTCGAGGGGCAGTATGCAGCGTGTGGAGGCGCACTAATAAGCAAGATAGCAGGAGCTCTGTGGCCCAAAGGTTCCTTTCCAGAGGTGTCCGGATTATGGCAACAGGAGTGGTTTTACATCACAGCTCCCAGAAGTGCCAAGTGGGTGGCTGCCCCTGCTTTCCGCTCAGGCCCTCCACCATAACTGATGTCATGGATTAGCAGAGGGCTGAGCTGGGGCCCTGCCGAGGACGTGCCTGTACTGCAAAGCCGCATCCAAAATCTCTTCGAAGGAGATTTCAGTTTGATTATGGTGGCGCAAGTCATGCTGGTTCGTCGAGTCCAGCCTTGCAAACGCCGGCCCCTCCGCATGTGGGAGTTCAACCCAGAAGGTCCGCGTACTATTCAGAATTTCCTCGGCCTGACGCATGAGGAGATGTACAAATCATTCTTTGGACCCCAAATAGAGTGTTCGGATACTACCGAGGACGTGGGCTTGAGCAGCAACCGTACCGCCGACCAAGTAAGTAATCCTTTAGCCGAACACACCGTCTTTTATTTACCACGACGTCATTCTAAGAAGTCGCTCTTTGACCAGGACTGGCTAACTAAGGTGAAGATGATCCAGTGTTTGTCCCCCCTTCTTGAGGGTTTGGAGAATCCGGTACTGGAAAAGATGCTCGAGCTAGCACCCTGCCTGGAGCCCTCAAAGGAAGATAAAGGGGGGGATAATGAGGTCGAAAGCAGGCCCCCATCGCTACCAATTCCAACCAAGGGAATGAGCACCTCCGTGAAGGAGGATTACCGAGGAGAAGAATCCGACCTTCTCTCGCTTCGGGGAAGGAAGAGGACTGCCTCTGAAGATCCGGAAACCGAGGCTTCCAAACGGGAGAAGAAGTCTCCACTAGAGGGTCCTGCACTGGAGGGTGCTATTGCCGCACAAAGTCCGCGCGAGGATCAGCCCTCCAACGAGCTGTAAGTAATCAGAAAGTACTTTAATAGTGGAGATATACCACCTTACCTCTGAGGAAAATAACCGAAGCGTTTATCTTGCAGTTCGGATCTTAGCCCTTCTTAGCAGAGCTCGTCTTCAGGGGATCTTCTTCCGGAGATGATGGAGAGCGAAACGCCTGCCCCGGACTCCCCCGCTCAAGAAGCGGGCAACCTTGAAGTGTCGTCGCTGAGGGCCTCTCCGGATCCGGTGAGGCCAGAAGATAATCCTATAGTTACCCGAAGTCCTCAGTGTCCGGCTCTTGAAGAGAGCAAACAAAAGAGTCCGGCACCGTCTGGTATGCGGTCGGACGTACTGAGGGAGTTGTTTGAGCGAGCAGCCATCTCAGAGGAGCACCATACATTGATGGGTACGGTGCTGGAAAGGATTTCATCCGCCGAAAGCGGGTTGCATGATGCCTTTGTGAGTCTACTGACGGGCTTTGAGGTACGTAAAATGATGAACATTTGTGATGGTACCGCACATTTTTAGGTGTGCCCTGTGTAGATAGTAGCCCCTGAGACTCTGGTTGTCGCCGAGGACGGCGGCAAATAGAGGATCGTAGTCCCAGGCAATAACCATACCGCTTTAATGTGCAGGTAGTGGGAGCTCCGGTGGCTAGCCAGACTCATGAGTTTGCCGAACTAAAGTGGCAACTAGATGCGACAGATGCCGACATCGAGCTTGTTAACAAGCGGCTTGACGAGTCACAGGGTAAGTAATGTTTTTCTGGTGAATGTCACATAATAAGAGCAGCATGATGCCAGTATCTTTAATATGTTGTGACTGCAGACGGAGCTGCCACCGTGGAGACCCTTCGGGCGAAACTTGCCCGAGCCAAGGAACAAGCAAGAGTTAGTAATGCAGCTGCTTTGAAGGCAGCCGAAGAGTTAAGAGCCGAGAAGGCCACGCATTGCGAAATCAAAGTGAAGATGGCCAAGATGGTCGTAGAATTAAAAGACACTGCCGACCGTTGCCAGTTCCTTGAAAAAGAGAACCGATTGAAGGCAGCGGACCTTGAAAAGGCCACGATGGTGACCAAAGACACTCGCTCTGCTATGAGGGCAAAGAAGGAGGAGCTGCGCGAAGCCGGGGATATTGCGGTTGGGAAGCCCTTTATGCTGTGGAGGAAATTCAGAGATCCATGATATGCCCCCTAGATCGACTGTGGAGTTCGGCAGACGCATATATGGACTTGGCGGCAAGCGCTGTCGATGCGGCCAAATACTTCCGCGATCAAATAGATCGTGAAGTGGACAAGCTGTTCTGGTCGCAATTTAATGTTCCAGAGCGTCCGCTTCCGTTGACTGATCAGCTAGCCGAATGGGCCAAAATCAATAGGTTGTCCGGACTCGCCATGAGATCTATCGTGGATCAGCTGTGGCTGGAAAAGCCGAAGCCGAACAGCTATTTCAGCTTAGTGCAGCAGTTCCTTGGTGCGGTGCCGCATATCAATGCGATGAAGAGGTCAGCGTGCATAGAAGGCTCGCGGATGGCCCTTGCCCGTGTTAAAGCATACTTGGCGGAGATGGATGCCACCACTGTTGCGGCGCAGGGTTCGGCCATAGGCCGAGTGGCTGCCGAGCACTATTTCGAAGAGGTTCTCGAGGGTGCTCATTTGATAGAGGCCCAGTGCTCGAAGAATATTATGTTTGAGTGACATGTATTCCCATTGTAAACACAATGTTTTTATGAAATTTATTAAGGCCGTGTTTATACTTTTGCCTGAAAGTAATATGGTGCCTCCTGTGCGGCCGTTTATGTATACATGTGTATAACCTGAAAGATTGCAGTCGTCGGCTTCAGCCCCCACGCATATAATGCGGAGGTGTTCGCAGAAGACACTTGTTCACACTTAACCCAACGTCTTGGTCCTATTAAGGAGGTGATAGCGCAGTGAACGAGGCAACCGGAACTTAATGCTTTAACACTTTCACTTAGCCATAGGAGTTTGACGGTGGGGCTACTATATAGCCCCTGGTGGCTCCGCACTCTCCCGGATTCGGGGTGTGTACATGCCTGGCCGGGAAACGACCCTTCGTTAAGGCGGAGGAATTCTAACATTCCAATAGGTCATCGAGTGGTTGACCAGTCTCGCGCTATATCATGACAGTCAGTTTTCGGCTTTCTCTACTGAGGTGCTCGCCCGGACGAACCAGGGCACAATCGCAGTAGTTCTCCTGGTGCTGCCTTAGCCGATAGAACGGAACGTAAGGCACCAAAACACAAGAGCCGGGCAAACCCAACATTTGACCAAAGACATGATTCGGAGCTAATTCATATAAGGCTAAACTCGCGACGCCGTACACTCCCTAAGGTATTCGGTCTTTATGGTATAAACCAGGCCTAAATAGTGCCCTTTGTAGGAAGCCCCTTGTGTCCAGGTACGGGCGTTTATTCTGACGTGGCCACATGCCAAGATGTCAGCATCCTTCTCAATTGTATTTGAGAATCCGAGGGATGTATATCAACAAGAGACAGTAAAAAAGGTTTAGGCAGGGTCTTAATCTAAAAAGAATCCTTGGAGCGGGTCCCTGCTGCATGTCTGCGCCTGTGTCTCCGTTGTGCCGTATCCTGGACGGGTGTAGCACGATGGTCATCTGTAAAAGAGAGGAACTTAGGTGAAAAGTTGTCGTGCAAAAAGGTAGTTTTTAAAGAAACCATGTATAATTAAAGATAAGTAAAAATTGCCACTTGTCTGCGCGCATTGAGCCCATTGTATTTGTAATAGGGGTGTGGCCATCAATCCGGTATGAATTATATGTAGCTGTGCCGGACTCGTCTAACCGTGTCCATGGTCTTGACGACCTATCAAATGCTTTAGTTGGTGAGGCCGTTTTTAGTGTGCGGCTGCCAAGGCAGTCGCACTCTCTTCGGCACGCAAATATCGCTCAATATTTCCATACACTATAATGATGCCATGTGGACCAGGAATCTTGAGCGTGAGGGAGGCGTAATGTGGTATTGCATTAAAGCAAGCAAAAGCTTCGCGTCCAAGTAGTGCTTGATAACCGCTTTGGAACGGAGCAATGTGGAAGGTTAAATGTTCGCTACGGAAGTTATCGGGGAAGGCGAATATAACCTTGAGTAGCAGGGAACCCCTGGGCCAGGCATTACTGCTGTAAAGGTAGTGTTGCTATGGAAAATTTTTGTTGGGTCTATCCCCATTTTGCAGATTGTGTCCTGATATATCAGGTTTAGACTGCTGCCACCGACCATCAGGACTCGTGTGAAGTGGTATCCGTCAATTATTGGGTCTAATACCAAGGCAGCCCATCCTGCATGCCGGATACTTGCTGAGTAATCCCGATGGTCAAAAGTGATCGGTTGAAACGACCAGTGGCAGGACTCCGCGGTGATAGGCCCTTGGGCATATTTATCTGGGAGTGCCGCTTTGTTTCTCCCCTTGATCACGTGTAAAACGTTTACTGTTTTGACTCCTAGTGGAAATTTCTTTTGTTCCCCAGCGTCTTTCTTGAGAGGCTCATCCTCGTCTTCGCTTGGTGTATCCTCCCCTTTGTGAACGGCGTTGAGCTTGCCGGACTGCTTGAAGACCCAACATTCTCTGTGGGTATGATTAGCGGGTTTACCAGGGGTGCTATGGATCTGACATATTTGGTCCAGAATTTTGTTGAGGCTGGACAGTTCATCTTTGGCGCCTTTAGAGGGCGGCTTTTGCTGACCTGGCCGAGAGCTTTTGAATCCGGCGTTTACTTCCATGCTCTTCGTGCTGTCTTCTTTATTCCGGCGTTTGTTATTGTTGTTGCGCTGTGACTTCCCGTTTCCATCTCTAACTTCGGATGTACTGGGGTCGCTGGTGCTGCATCTGGGTAGCCAGCTATCCTCACCCACGCAAAAGCGGGTCATGAGGCTTGTTAATGCTGCCATTGCTCTCGGCTTTTCTTGGCCGAGGTGTCTGGCAAGCCATTCGTCACGGACGCTATGCTCAAAAGCTGCCAAGGCTTCGGCGTCCGGACAGTCGACTAATACTCTTTTTAGTAATAAACCTGTTCCAAAGCTTTCGAGCTGACTCTCCGGGCTGTTGAGTTATATGACTCAAATCGTCCGCGTCCGAAGGTCGGACATAAGTCCCTTGAAAATTTGCCCGAAAAGCGTCTTCGAGCTCTTCCCAGCTTCCAATGGAGCTTTCAGGGAGGCTTTTAAGCCAGTGCTGAGCTGGCCCTTTGTGTTTGAGGGGTAAATACTTAATGGCGTGGAGATCATCTCCTCGAGCCATATGGATATGGAGGATATAGTCCTCAACCCAGACCCCAGGGTCTATTGTTCCGCCGTATGCCTCTATGTTTACGGGTTTGAATCCCTCTAGAAATTCATGGTCCAGCACCTCGTCGGTGAAATATAGGGGGTGTGCGGCACCCCTGAATCTGGGTGTACCGTAGTGCTCGGATGTTTGATGTGTTGCATCGTATGCTGGAGCGCGCCTGCGTGGTCCATAGATGGATCTGGTTGCGCTGTCCTTTTGATACGAGCCCTCGCGTGGATGGCGTATTGGCTTATGACCGGAATTGCTTGCCGCTCTATGTTGGCCGTGAGGTCGTCTATCCGGCCAGGTGGCCGTTCTAATTTTTGGTTGCGGGGGGATCTAAGGCCTCCTCGTCGAATTCAGGTAGCAACTTCCGCTTCGGGTAGCTCTTGGTGGGGCGATTACCGCCATACTTTGCTGCTGTGTTGAGTACTTTGCTCCATCTGATTTGGAGTGTGTCTTGCGCAGCCTTGAGCCTTTGCTTCTGCTTTTTTAGACTCCTCGCGGTGGCAACAAGCCTTTGATGGGAGTTCTGTTGCTCCAGGTGTCTGTCCGGTGTGATGTCATCCGGACTATTATCTTTGACAGAATCGGGTTGTTCGGTTTGATCCTCCTTGTTGCCGTGGTTCGGCAATGGTTCACCCTGATCTAACGCTGGGTCTGTATGATCATTGTTTCTACCGAGGCGGTATTTGGGGCGGCGCTTACGCTGCCGCTTTGACTGCTTCTCGAGGGGACAAACCTTCGTTGCGTCCTTCCATTCCTCTTCGTTGTTTTCTTTTGGTGTGTCCACCATGTATACGTCATGTGGTGAAGTGGGCGTCCAGTGCCCTGAGGGTAGTGGTTCTGTTCGTATCCTGCATCGTTGTCCATACCGTCGATGTTTTCGGAGTCGGAGTCGAGCATGTCGGTTAAGTAATCAACAGTGGCTATTAAGTGGGTGGTGGGTGGGCGACGAATTTCTTCGTCATCCGCATCCCAATCCTGCTGGGCATAGTTCGGCCAGGATTCTCCTGACAAGGAGAGAGACTTTAATGAATTCAGCATATTGCCAAAGGGCGAGTGTTGAAAGATATCCGCGGAGGTAAACTCCATGATTGGCGCCCAACCAGATTCGATCGGAACGGGCGCAGGCGGTTCGGAGTCCGTGGCCGGAGAAGTATCCGGCAGTTTAACGACACGGCTCTCGTGCAAGGTAAAGTCAATGTTTGGCTCGATCGCCGCTGCGGGTAAGGCCTCCGTGGTGGGGTCCATCCACCCATCCACGAAAGGCGCGACTAGCTCCGAATTGAGGGTTGGAGCGGCTGCCGGTGCGATCTCCTTAACACTGTCTGATGGTAGAGCTAAGTCATACTCATCGTGACCGCGTGACGCACAAGGCAGAGGCTCGAATCCATCGAAGATAAAGTCTCCACAGATATCGGCCGTGTAATTTAAGCTTCCAAACCTGACCTGGTGGCCAGGGGCGTAACTTTCAATCTGCTCCAGATGGCCAAGCGAATTGGCCCGCAGTGCAAAGCCGCCGAACACAAAGATCTGCCCGGGGAGAAAAGTCTCACCCTGGATTGCATCGCTATCGATGATAGTAGGAGCCATCAAGCCTAACGGCGACGACACAAAGGAAATCTCAATGAAAGCACGAATGTCGGTGTCAAAACCGGGGGATCTTGGGTAGGGGGTCCCGAACTGTGCGTCTAAGGCGGATGGTAACAGGAGGCAGGGGACACAATATTTTACCTAGGTTCGGGCCCTCTTGATGGAGGTAAAACCCTACGTCCTGCTTGATTAATATTGATGATATGGGTAGTACAAGAGTAGATCTACCACGAGATCGGAGAGGCTAAACCCTAGAAGCTAGCCTATGGTATGATTGTATGTTGTAGTTGTTGTGTCCTCTGGACTCAAACCCTCCGGTTTATATAGACACCAGAGAGGGTTAGGGTTACACAAGGTCGGTTACAAAAGAGGAGATACACATATCCATATTGCCTAGCTTGCCTTCCACGCCAAGTAGAGTCCCATCCGGACACGAGACGAAGTCTTCAATCTTGTATCTTCATAGTCTAACAGTTCGGTCAATGGAGATAGTTCGGCTATCCGGAGACCCCCTAATCCAGGACTCCCACACTTGGCAATACAGATATGTAGATCTCCTTCCTTGTAACCGACTCTGTGTAACCCTAGCCCCCTCCGGTGTCTATATAAACCGGAGGGTTTTAGTCCGTAGGACAACATACAATCATACCATAGGCTAGCTTCTAGGGTTTAGCCTCTCTAATCTCATGGTAGATCAACTCTTGTACTACTCATATTATCAAGAACAATCAAGCAGGATGTAGGGTTTTACCTCCATCAAGAGGGCCCGAACCTGGGTAAACATCGTGTCCCCTACCTCCAGTTACCATCCGCCTAGACGCACAGTTCGGGACCCCCTACCCGAGATCCGCCGATTTTGACACCGACATTGGTGCTTTCATTGAGGGTTCCTCTGTGTCATCATCGTTAGGCTTGATGGCTCCTTCGATCATCGATAGCGATGCAATCCAGGGTGAGACTTTTCTCCCCGGACAGATCTTTGTATTCGGTGGCTTCGCACTGCGGGCTAACTCACTTGGCCATCTGGAGCAGATCGAGAGTTACGCCCCTGGCCATCAGGTCAGATTTGGAAGCTTAAACTACACGGCCGACATCCGCGGAGACTTGATCTTCGACGGATTCGAGCCCCTGCCGAGTGCGCCGCACGGTCACGATGAGCATGTTTTAGCTCTACCATCGGATAGTGTTCAGGAGACTGCACCGGCAACCGCTCCGACCCTCAATTCGGAACCAATTGCGCCATCCATGGATGGGTGGATGGACCCCGCCACGGAGGTCGTATTCTCAGCGGCGATCGAGCCGAGTATCGACCTTTCCCTTCACGGGAGCCGTGATGCCAAACTGTCGGATTCTTCCCCAGCCACGGACTCCGAACCGCCTGCGCCCGTGCCTATCGAATCCGACTGGGCGCCGATCATGGAGTTCACCTCCGCGGATATCTTTCAGCACTCGCCCTTCGGTGACTTACTAAACTCATTAAGGTCTCTCTCCCTGTCAGGAGAGTCTGGGCCGAACTATGTCCGGCAGGATTGGGATGCGGATGACGAAGACATTCGCTGCCCACCCACCACCCACTTAGTAGCCACTGTCGGCGATTTTACCGACATGCTCGACTTCAACTCCGAAGACATCGACGGTATGGACGACGATGCAGGAGACGAACAGGAACCACTAGCCAAGGGCACTGGACGCCCACTTCATCATACGATGTATACATGGTGGACACACCCAAAGAAAACGATGACGAGGAACGGAAGGACGCAGCGAAGGATCGATGCCTCGAGAAGCAGTCAAAGCGGCGGCGTAAGCACCGCTCCAAATCCCGCCTCGGCAGAAACAACGATCATATAGACCCAGCAATAGAGCAGGGTGAGCCAGCGGACGATGAACATGGCATTAAACCACCGTCCGACCACGGCGCAACCAGATCCATCTACGAGCCAAGCAAGCGCGCTCCAGCACGCAATGCAACACAACAAAAATCCGAACACCACGGTACACCCAGATACAGGGGTGCCGCACAACCCCTATGTTTCACCGATGAGGTGCTGGACCATGAATTTCCAGAGGGATTCAAACCCGTAAACATAGAGGCGTACGATGGAACGACAGACCCTGGGGTCTGGATTGAGGACTACATCCTCCCTATCCACATGGCTCGAGGAGATGATCTCCACGGCATCAAGTACTTACCCCTCAAGCTCAAAGGACCAGGTCGGCACTGGCTTAAAAGCCTCCCCGAAAACTCCATTGGAAGCTGGGAAGAGCTCGAGGATGCTTTTCGGGCAATTTTTCAAGGGACCTATGTCCGACCACCGGATGCAGACGATTTAAGTCATATAACTCAACAGCCCGGAGAATCAGCCCGAAAGCTTTGGAACAGGTTTCTCACTAAAAAGAACCAAATAGTCGACTGTCGGGATGCCGAAGCCTTAGCAGCTTTCAAGCACAGCGTTCGAGATGAATGGCTTGCCAGACACCTTGGTCAAGAAAAGCTGAGAACAATGGCATCATTAACAAGCCTCATGACCCGCTTTTGCATGGGCAAGGACAGCTGGTTAGCCCGATGTAGCACCAGCGACCCAAGTACATCCGAAGTCAGGGACGGAAACGGGAAGCCACGACGCAGCAAAAACAAGTGCCGGAATAAAAGAAGACAACCCAAAGAGCACAGCGGTAAATGCCGGATTCAGAAGCTCTCGGCCAGGTCAGCAAAAGCTGCCCTCCAAAGGTAACGGAGACGAACTGTCCAGCCTAAACAAGATTCTGAATAAAATATGTCAGATCCACAGCACCCTCGATAAACCTGCAAATCATACCCATAGAGAATGTTGGGTCTTCAAGCAGTCCGACAAGCTCAACGCCGAACACAAGGGGCAGGATACACCAAGCGACGACGAGGACGAGCCTCGCAAGCAAAGCACTGGGGAATAGAAGAAATTCCCACCAGAAAGTCAAAATAGTAAACGTGTTACACGTGACAGAGGGGAGAAACAAAGCGGCACTCCTAGAGACACATGCCCCAGGGCCTATCACCGCGGAGTTCTGCCACTGGTCATCCAAACCGATCACCTTTGACCATCGGGATTACTCGGCAAGTATCCAACATGCAGGATGGGCTGCCTTGGTGTTAGACCCGATAATTAACGGATACCACTTCACACGAGTCCTGATGGACAGCGACAGTAGTTTAAACTTGATATATCAGGACACAGTCTGCAAAATGGGGATAGACCCAACAAAAATCAGCTATAGCAATACTACCTTTAAAGGAGTAACTCTAGGCCCAGAAGCCCATTGTACGGGCTCCGTGCTACTAGAGGTTATATTCGGCTTTCCCCATAACTTCCACAGCGAAAAGTTAACCTTCCACATCGCTCCGTTCCAAAGTGGCTATCAAGCACTACTCGGACGCGAAGCTTTCGCTCGCTTTAACGCAATACCGCATTATGCTTCTCTCATACTTAAGATGCCCGGTCCACGTGGCATCATTACAGTAAATGGAAATATTGAGTGCTCCTTGCGCGCGGAAGACCGTGCGACTGCCTTGGCAGCCGCACACTAAACGGCCTCACCAACTAAAGCATCTGATAGGTCGTTACGACCATGGACGTGGTTAGACGAGTCCGGTGCAGCTATATGTAATTGATACAGGTTTGATGGCTATACCCCTATAACAATACAAGGGGCTCAACGCATGTAAACAAGTGACAATTAGGCTCAACTTTACTCATCTTGAACTGTACATGGTTTATTTAGTATAACCAACCTTTTTGCACGACAACTTTTCAACTAAGTTCCTCTCTTTTACAGATGACCGTCGTGCTACACCCGTCCAGGATACGGCACAATGGAGACACAGGCGCAGACGTGCAGCTGGGAACCGTTCCCAGGATTCTTTTTAGATTAAGACCCTGCGTAAACCTTTTTTACTGTCTCTTGTTGATACACATCCCCCGGATTCTCAGTACAATTGAGAAGGATGCTGACGTATTGGCATGTGGCCACGTCAGAATATTGCACGTACCTGGACACCAGGGGCTTATTACAAAGGGCACTGTTTAGCCTGGTTTGCATCATAAAGACCGAATACCTTAGGGAGTGTTCGGCGTCGCGAGTTTGGCCTTATATGCATTAGCTCCGAATCATGTCTTTGGTCAAATGTTGGGTTTGCCCGGCTCCTGTGTTTTGCTGCCTTACATTCCGCTCTATCAGCTAAGGCGGCACCAGGAGAACTACTGCGATTGTGCCCTGGTTCATCCAGACGAGCACCTCAATAGAGAAAGCCGAAAACTGACTGTCATGATATAGCGTGAGACTGGTCAACCACTCGATGACCTAGCAGAATCTTCGGGATTCCTCCGCCTTAACGAAGGGCCGTTTCCCGACCAGGCATGTACGCGCCCCGAATTTGGATGAGCGCGGAGCCACCAGGGGCTATATAGTAGCCCCACTGTCAAACTCCTCTGGCTAAGTGAAAGTGTTAAAGCATTATAGTCCGATTGCCTAGTTCGCTGCGCTATCACCTCCTTAATGGACCAAGATGTTGGATCAAGTGTGAACATGCGTCTTCTGTGAACACCCCCGCATTATATGCATGGGGGCCGAAGCCGACGACTACCATCTTTCAGGTTCCATACATATACGGCCGCACAGGAGGCATCATAGTACTTTCGGGCAAAAGTATAAATACAGCCTTGATAAACTCAATAAAACATTATTTTTACAATGGGAATACAAGTCACTTAAACATAATATTCTTCGAGCACTGATCCTCTATCAAACGAGCGCCTTCAAGAACTTCTTCAAAGTAGTGCTCGGCAGCCACTCGGCCTATGGTCGAACCCTGTGCCGCAACAGTGGTGGCATCCATCTCCGCCCAGTATGTTTTGACAAGGGCAAGGGCCATCCGCGAGCCTTCTATGCACGCCGACCTCTTTACAGCATCGATGCGTGGCACATCACCAAGGAATTGTTGCACTAAGCTAAAG
This sequence comes from Triticum monococcum, assembly GCA_034509565.1. NCBI lineage: Eukaryota > Viridiplantae > Streptophyta > Magnoliopsida > Poales > Poaceae > Triticum > Triticum monococcum. The sequence goes on along the minus strand of CM067843.1, from coordinate 149,069,580 downwards.
TTGCTATTCGGCCTTGGCCCTCCTGGCCACAGATGATCCACAACGGACCTCATGGCAAGTCCGGATAATCTATGGAGCTCGGCCCAACCGGTCAATCACTCATTCAACAATAGCGGACGGACTGGAGCGTGAAACTATGACCAGAACAACTTTCCACTTCAGGACCTTTCTGATCCTTGAAGTACTCGGCCGCATCAGCAGCACTTGCAGCCAAATCCATGTAATCGTCCGCAAAACTCCATAGCCGGTCCAGAGGTGCATACTTCGGATCCCCGAACTTAGTCCGCAACAAGAAGGGCTTCCCAGATACAATATCCGCAGCTTGATGCAGCTCCTCCTTCGTCGCTCTAATTTTGGAGCGGGCTTCCTTGGCAGCCACCCGGGCCTTTTCCAGGTCCGTCGCTTTCGCCCGGTTTTCTTCTTCAAGAGGCTGGTAACGGTCAGCAGCATCTTTTAACTCTACAACCGTCTTGGCTATTTTTTCTTTGCTCTGGCAATGCGCGGCCTGTTCGGCCCTTAACTCTTCGGCCGCCTTTAAAGCGTCCGCATTGCTACTCCTTGCTTGCTCCTTGGCTCGAGCAAGCTCCGCCCGAAGGGTCTCCATGGTGGCACCTCCATCTGTAGTCACAACATATTAAAGATACTGGTATCATGCTGCTCTTATTATGTGACAATCACCAGAAAAATCACCTACCCTGTGCCTCGTCAAGACGCTTGTTAACAAGCACGATGTCGGCATCTGCCACATCCAGTTGCCGCCTTAGTTCGGCAAACCCATCAGTCCGGCTAGCCACCGGAGCTTCAACCACCTGCACGTAAAGTAGGTTTGGTTATTACCTGGGACTATGATCCTCTATTTGCCGCCGTTTTCAATGACAACCAGAGTCTCAGGGGCTACTATCTACACAGGGCACATCTAAAAATGTGCAGTACTATCAAAAATGTACATCATTTCACGTACCTCAAAACCTGTCAGTAGACTCATAAAGGCTTCATGCAACCCGCTTTCGGCGGACGAAATCCTTTCAATCACCGTACCCATCAGCGTGCGGTGCTCTTCTGAGATAGCCGCTTGCTCTAGCAGATCCCTTAGTACGTCCGACCGTACACCAGACGGTGCCGGACTCTTTCGGTTGCCCTCTTCAAGAGCTGGATACTAAGGACTTCGGGTGGCCATAGGATTACCTTCTGGGCTTGCCGGATCAGGAGAAACCCTTCGCGACGACACCTCGAGGTCGCCCGCCTCATGAGGCGGTATGGCAGGGGGAGGCGTTTCGCTCTCCATCATCTCTGGAAGAAGATCCCCTAAAGACGAGCTCTGCTGAGAAGGGCTAAGATCCGAACTGCATGATAAATGCCTCGGTTATTTTTTCCTCAGAGGTAAAGCGAGATATTTTCATTATTAAGTACCCTTTTACTTATAGCTTGGTGGAGGGCTGGTCCCCTTGAGGGCATAGTGCGACCAGGGTATCCCCCAGGGCAGGACCCTCCGGCGGAGATTTCTTCCCCCGTTTGGAGACCATTGTCTCCGGGTCCTCAGAGGCGGTTCTCTTCCTTCCCTGGGGAGAGGAAGTTTCAGTTCCTCCTCCCCGGCTAACCTCCTTCATGGAGGTGCTAGCCTCCTTGTTCCCCCCTTTTATCCTCTCCTGAGGGCGCTTGATAAGGCGCGATCTCCAGCATCCTGGTTAGCACGGGATTTGGTGAGGTCTCAGGGAGGGGGGTCGGACACCTGATCAACTTTGCCTTTGCTATCCAATCCTGGACAAAGAGTGGCTTTTTTAGGGCAACGCTGCTATAAATAAACGGACAGTGTGTTCGGATGCAGGGCTACTTACTTGGCTATCCGGGCAATTGCAGCTTAGACCTGCATCCTCGGTGATGTCCGAACACATTATTTGTGGTCCAAAGAACAATTTGTACATCTCTTCGTGCATCATGCCGTGGAAATGTTGAATAGCTCGCGGTCCTTCCAGGTTGAATTCCCACATACGAAGGGGCCGACATTTGCAAGGCTGGACTTGACGAACTAGCACTACCATAACCAGACTGAAATCTCTCTCAAGGAGATCTCGGATACAGCTTTGCAGTATTGGCACGTCCTTGGCTGGACCCCAGCTCAGCCCCCTGCAGATCCAGGACATCAGTTGTGGTGGGGGGGGGGCTGAGCGAAAGGTGGGGGCAGCTACCCACTTGGCACTTCGGGGAGCTGTGATGTAGAACCACTCCCGCTGCCACAATCCGGACACCTTTGGGACGCGACCCTCAGGCCATGGAGCGTCAGTGATTTTGCTTATTGAAGCGCCTCCGCACGCTGCGTGCTGCCCGTCGATCATCTTCGGCTTCACATCGAAGGTCTTGAGGCACAGGCCGAAGTGAGGGGTAATGCGGAGGAAGGCCTCACATACGACGATAAATGTCGAGATGTGAAGAAGGGATCCGGGGCCAGATCGTGAAAATCTAGCCCATAATAGAACATAAGACCCCTAACAAAGGGATCCAGAGCGAGGCCTAGTCCTCGGAGGAAGTGGGGGACGAACATGACGCTCTCGTTGGGTTCGGTAGTAGGGACGACCTGCCCTCGGGCATGCAGCCGATGAAAAATTTCGGCGGTCAGATATCTGGCCTCTCTCAACTTCTTGATGTCCTCCTCCGTGATGGAGGAAGGCATCCACCGACCTTGGAGGTTGGATCCGGACATAGTTGAAGGTCCGAAGTGCCTAAGCCTGAGCTTTGGGTGTTGGAACTCGAGGCGGGAGGCGGATTTGATTAAGCACGAGAGGGAAAAAAAGAAAAGGCCTTGTCCCCTTTATAGAGAGGGTGAATATCAAGCGTCCTCCTCGTGGCCGTTTGGGACTTGCCTAAAATCTAGGAGTCCTACCCATAGGCACGGTTGGGTTACCCCCGTCCATATTGATGAGAATCCCGTGATAAAGGGGGAACGATCTTTGCTTCGACAAGACGTGCCAAGGAAACCGCCTCGCGAAACACGCTGAGATTGGTTATGAAAAACGATTCGTATAAAGACCTGGCTGTGGTGTGATGTCACGCTACGGGGTAAGTCAGCAGATTAGATTTGTGGAAATATTATTCTCTCTACGGTGGTATGTGGAACTTGTTTTGCAGAGCTGTACATGATCCTCGTGTTCAAAATCTTCTATGAAGTATGCGGAGGAGCAACCTGCCTTGCAATGTCGAAGACAATCTGCGCACCGGACTCATCGTCATTGAAGCCTGGTTCAGGGGCTACTAAGGGAGTCCTGGATTAGGGGGTATCCGGACAGCCGGATTACATCCTTTGGCTGGACTGTTGGACTATGAAGATACAAGATTGAAGACTTCGTCCCGTGTCCGGATGGGACTCTCCTTGGTGTGGAAGGCAAGCTTGGCAATACGGTATGTAGATCTCCTTCCTGGTAACTGACTTTGTGTAACCCTAGCCCCCTCCGGTGTCTATATAAACCGAAGGGTTTTAGTCCGTAGGACAACATACAATCATACCACAGGCTAGCTTCTAGGGTTTAGCATCTCTGATCTCGTGGTAGATCAACTCTTGTACTACTCATATTATCAAGAACAATCAAGCAGGACGTAGGGTTTTACCTCCATCAAAAGGGCCCGAACCTGGGTAAACATCGTGTCCCCTGCGTCCTGTTACCATCCGCCTAGACTGCACAGTTCTGGACCCCCTACCCGAGATCCACCGGTTTTGACACTAACAGCAGCAACAAAGATCGAGTATAAAACGGTGTAGAGCTATTTCACCTAACAGATTGGCTACTAGACCATGGCAATCTACGTCACAATAAATATATGGCAGGATATTTTAGCAACTAATCGGCCTTGGCATGCCATCTCAGCTAAGCAGATTAAGTGCAGCACATGGCAAGGAAGCTTCTTAAGTAGAGCATATTGACACTAAACTACTTTAGCAAACAGTGAGATTAACAACGTCTATCAGCTAACATTCAGCGCTACACCGACATGAACAGGGCCTCAGTCTAGAATGCGCGTACCGTGGGAGAAGCTGACCGCCGTGCGTCTCCACACGAACGTCGCTAGCGGTGGCGGCGCTGACCGTTGTGCGCCTCCACAAGAACGTAGGCAGAGGTGGCGGCGCGGCTAGAGGACGGCAGTATACGAGAGCGTACTGTGGGAGCGAGAGGATCGCTGAACCGTGGCGCCGACGTATCTGCGCGGCGGGGAGGGCGGGTTTGGCAGAGCGAATAGAGTGGAGGGGGACAAGGGGGAGGGGGTTTGGGGAATATTATTGGCTAGTTGGCCGAAGGGCGGTTGAATCGGATTTGGGGGAATTTTTGGGTGTGGGGGGGGGGAGGATTTTCGCGTAGTGGGCAGGGGGAGTTTGGCGCATGGTCGGTTTCTCCAAGTGCAGTCCCACGTGTCAGTGAAGAGGCAAGCCGAAGCGCGTTCCGTTTGCGTGAGCCGTGTGCAGGACCGAACGTGTGTGGGGTGCAATGCGACTGCAACAGGAGTGCTGTGAGTGTACCGCCTTTTTTCCTTTTAAACTAGGTGCTTTGCCCCCTCAAAAAAAAATTGTTGTTTCGTGCGATCCATCGATACTACTACTAGTAATCCGGTAATCCCGACTAAAACGGCGCGGCCGGGTCTTTTCCCGCGCGATATGCTGGGAGGTTGGCTTAGTTGGGTTTTTTAGGACGAGTAATGCTACACCTATGTAATCCCAATTATGTAATTAACGTAATGTGAAACATGTGAGCTGTTGATTGTAGATTGGGGGGAGGGAGCGGCCCGCCACCATGAAAATCAGGGGAGGAGAGAGAGAGAGAGGCAATTTACGTTAACCCTTTCGTAGGTTCCCGTAGATGTAGAAAGATGTGAAATGCGTGAATGTGTAGTGGACGTACTATTGGAGTGCCTAAGATAATTTGTGTATGTATAGACCCTATGTGTTTATTTTACTTCACATGTTAGATTTGTCTCGGTTCAATAAAAAGAAGAGTTGGTGATGATGGTGTGCCTGTCATCCTGCAATATAGGCCGTCCGATCTATATCTAACAGATAGGAAGGAAACTATGACAATTTACCCGCACTTCTCTCCACATTTGCAGATAAGGCTTTCCCTCATTCATCCTTTTCTCCCACAAGATCTTGATCTTCCGTGCAACACACGGGCATCTTGCTAGTACTCCTACAATATGTATATTATTGTGAAAGTTCATACACACCGGCCAAGATTAATGCAAACACGGCAAATTTTCATTACATTTCGAACTTTTATTGGACAGAAAAATAAAAGAAACCCGACCCTAAACCTATTCTACGGCGGCGACCGACGTCCTCCATCTGCGATCTCTATGTACGGGGGCGGGGTGCAAGACCCGTGAAGTGAAGGTGCGGTCTCCGACGAGGAAGAGTAGAACACGGGATATGGGCTGGCCAGTTGGCACACCATGCCCTGCCGCCTCCCATGCCCTACTCATCCTCGTAGGAGTCCCCGACCTCGGCGGTGCCGGATGTTGGATGACGGCAAGTAGGACGCGTGGCTGACGGTGCTCCCGTCGTCAGCCGCCAGCATGGCCACCGCTTGTGCGGTCGCGTCCACGTCCGGCTACGCCACTATTGCGTTGCGAGAGGTGACTTGAGCGAGGGGCGACCTCGAGCTTCATCCCCGAAGACAAGCTCTCCGGCAGAGAGTTCGCACTTGCGGTCATGGCGGATGTGGTGCCAGGTAGGATGTAACGCCCCGAGACCGGTATGCCAGGTGTCTTCCAGTTATTCGCTATGTTGCCTTGTCTTTTGTTTGCGTGTCATGCATTTCATATCATGTCATCATGTGCATCGCAATTACATATGTGTTCGTCTCATGCATCCGAGCATTTTCCCCGTTGTCCATTTTGCAATCCGGCGCGCCTATGTTATCCGGTGTCCCCTTTTGCCTATTTTCGTGTGAGGGTGTTAAATGTTCTCGGATTGGACCGAGACTTGGCATGCGGCCTATATTTACTACCGGTAGACCGCATGTCAAGTTTCGTACCATTTGGACTTCGTTTGATACTCCAACGGTTAACCGAGGGACCGAAAAGGCCTCGTGTGTGTTGCAGCCCAACACCCCTCCAAAGTGGCCCAAAACCCACCTAAACCCCTTCCATCATCTAGGCCGTTCGATTACGATCGCGTGGCCGAAAACCGTGCTCAATTTGGAGCCTCCTAGCTCCTCCTACCTATAAATAGGGCATCTTCCCCGAAATCTCGGGTCAAACCCTAGCCCCCCCTCCTCCTCCGCGCGCCGGACGAAAACCCGCGCGCCGGACGTGTCCGGCTTGCCGCCACCGCCACGTGGCGCCACCCGGTTCGCCCGGCCTTCTCCCCCGCCGCCAGCCCGTCCCGGCGCAGGGCGGGCCCTCTCCGCCGCCAACCGGGCCGAGCTGCCCCGCCGCCCGAGCAATGCCGCCTCTCCTTCGCCGGCCGCCGCCGAGCTGCCCCGCCGGCTCGCCGCCGACGCCGTCCTCCGCCGCCCTGGCACGCCTCGCTGCCCATCGTCTCGCTGCGCCACCGCAGGGGCTCGCCGGCGACGTCCCCGCACCGGATCCGGCGCTCCCTCCTCGCTCCGGCCACCGCAACTCCATTTCTGGCAACGAACCTCGAAGTCCGCGCCCGGCCGATCCAGATCTGGATCCAACCTCGGTTGACTTTTGACCTAATTTCCAATAATTTTGTGCATTTTTCATCGCACCATAACTCTGCAACCGTGGCTCCGTTTCGGGCATGTAGCATATCAAAATGTTTGTCTCGACGAGTACTTCATTTAATCTCATTGCATCATGTTCATTTGAGCTCATCTTGATGCCCTAAATGTTGTTGGAAGAGTGCTAGTTTTTGTTAGTTTCAGATTCATATCAGTAATTGGACTTTTGTCATTTTTTCCATGTTTAGTGTGTGCCTCCTATGAACTTGAGCTATACATGAGTTTTGAAGTATGCCATGCCATCTTTACAGGGGTGTATGCCATGTATTTTTGTGATCTCTATGGTGACTAGCACAAGGATGCAAAGTAGCCCTCTCTATGTTGCTGATTTCAGGGACTTAGAAATATTCTAAGTCTTTGTCCTGTCATTATTTTTATGCCATGTGTTCTTGTTGCTACAGAGTGATCCATGCCTCGTTTGAGCATGATCAGTAAGGATGTTTTGTAGATATTGTGGTGCTCTATCCATCCATGTCTTTGTTTGCAATTATGGAGCACCCTAACTTGAGTCAATCGAGCTCTACTTTTGCTAAAAATGTTCCTGGCAGAATGTTTACGTGTTAAGCATTTTTGCCGAGGTTGTTGGAGTTGATCCATGCATGCTATGTTGTTGTTCTTGTGATGTTTAGCTTCTATGCCATGTCTACTTGCTGGGTGTACGCTTAGTTTGTCATGAAATGCCATGTGGTGAGTGCATCGAGCTCGTAAATATGCCTACTTAATATTTGTTTTGCCATGTTCCAGTTTTCTACTAAGTCTGAATCTGTTAACGATAATTGTTATGTTCACATGGTTGCCATTGTATTTTCTAATCCCTTTTGGCTTATGGTCAGTAAGGGACTTTTGTTGTATGCTTTGAGTAGCTTAATGCCATGCCTTGCTTTGCCATGATATGTTCCTGTAGCATGTTGTTATCTTGCTCTAAACCTTGCTTCCTGATGTTAAATTCGTGACTTGTTGTTATTTTCACTAAGTCTGTCACCTGATATCTTTTGCACTTTTGCCATGCTTGTTTGAACCTGCTATTGAGTGAATTAGCCATAGCTTAGTGTTCATCTTTTGTCAAGCATCTTGAGTGGATCCCTGCCATGTATTTTGTTGCTATGTTAGAGTGATGTATCATGTTGTTCTTGATGCATTTAGGTGGACTCGTGTTGTTAGTCGCAGACCGGTGCCATACTTGTTTTGCTTTTCATTTGCAAACTGTGCATCCGATTCCGGTGATCTTTATATCGATTTCGACTGAAATCAACTCCTCTTTCCAGTGGCACTCTTGGTTTTCCAAGTTGAGGCCAGGTTCAATCATTCCTTTCTGAAACATGCATATGCATCGCATATCACATCCCGCATATCATGCCATGTTTTGCATCATGTTGTTTGTGCATTGCACTTGGTTGATTGTGTCTCCCTTTGCTTGTTGTTCTTGCTTAGCGTGAGCCGGGAGACGAGTACGTGATCGAGGAGCCCGTTGAGTATGTTTACGAGGATCAAGCTAACGTCAACTCGGAGAACTTTGCAGGCAAGATGACCATACCCTCAAAATCACTTCTATCTTTGCTTGCTAGATGCTCGCTCTTTTGCTATGCCTATGCTATGATACCTACCACTTGCTTATCATGCCTCCCATATTGCCATGTCAAACCTCTAACCCACCTTGTCCTAGCAAACCGTTGTTTGGCTATGTTACCGCTTTGCTCAGCCCCTCTTATAGCGTTGCTAGTTGTAGGTGAAGATTGGAGTTTGTTCCTTCTTGGAACATGTTTATTGTTGGGATATCATTATTATATCTTGTCTATTATAATGCACCTATATACTTGGTAAAGGGTGGAAGGCTCGGCCTTATTCCTGGTGTTTTGTTCCACTCTTGCCGCCCTAGTTTCCATCATACCGGTGTTATGTTCCTTGATTTTGTGTTCCTTACACGGTTGGGTTATAATGGGAACCCCTTGATAGTTCGCCTTGAATAAAACTCCTCCAGCAATGCCCAACATTGGTTTTACCATTTGCCACCTAGCCTCTTTTTCCCTTGCGTTTCCGTAGCCCGAGGGTCATCTTTATTTAACCCCCGCCCCTCAGGCTAGTGCTCCTCTGAGTGTTGGTCCAAACTAGAGCCCATTGCAGCGCCCCCTCGGGGAACCTCGAGGTTTGGTTTTAGTTGTACGGAGCACTCATCTGAGTGTGCCCTGAGAACGAGATATGTGCAACTCCTATCGCGATTTGTCAGCACATTCGGGTGGCTTTGCTGGTTTAGTTTTACCATTGTCGAGATGTCTTGTAACCGGGTTTCTGAGTCTGATCGGATTGTTTTGGGAGAAGGAATATCCTTCGTTGACCATGAGAGCTTGTGATGGGCTAAGTTGGGACACCCCTGCAGGGATTTGAACTTTCGAAAGCCGTGCCCGCAGTTATGGGCAGATGGGAATTTGTTAATGTCTGGTTGTAGATAACCTGAAACTTAACTTACTTAAAATGAATCAACAGAGTGTGTGGCCGTGATGGTCTCTTTTCAGCGGAGTCCGGGAAGAGAACACGGTCTCGAGTTATGCATGACCGTAGGTTGTTCCAGGATCACTTCTTGATTGTAGTTTAACATCCGTGCCTTTGCCTTCTCTTCTCACTCTCTTTTGCGTATGTTAGCCACCATATATGCTAGTTGCTTGCCGCAGCTCCACCTCATACCTTCTACCCTTCCTATAAGCTTAAATAGTCTTGATCGCGAGGGTGTGAGATTGCTGAGTCCCCGTGACTCACAGTTTACATCCAAAACCAGATGCAGGGACCGATGATACCGCTCCAGGTGATTCGACTGAGCTCAAGTGGGAGTTCGATGAGGACTCAGGACGATACTACGTTTCCTTTCCAGACGATCAGTAGTGGTGCCCAGTTGGGGCGATCGGGGACTTTGTCGCATTTGGGGTTGTTCTTCATTTTGGTTTCGTAGTTGTACCTTGAGTGTAACTGGATGAATGTAATGTTATTTTTGCATTGTGTGACGTGGCGAGTGTAAGCCAACTATGTATCTCTTTACCTTACTTATTACATGGGTTGTGTGAAGATTACCTCACTTGCGACATTGCTTACAATGCGGTTATGCCTCTAAGTCGTGCTTTGACACGTGGGAGATATAGCTGCATCGTGGGCGTTACAAGTTGGTAATCAGAGCCTTCCCCGACCTTAGGAGCCCCCTACTTCATCGAATCGTTGGCGTTGTTGAGTCTAGAAAAATGTTTTGAGTCATTTAGGATTATATATATCGGAGAGTAGGATTCTTTTTACTCCTCAGTCCCTTCGTCGCTCTGGTGAGGCATCCTGACGTAGAGTTTTGACTCTTCTCTTGTCAAATTTCACTAAAAAAATTAGGATCACGCGGGTATCTTGGAATCATTCCGATGGTTTTGTGACGAGAACATTGTTCTTGGTGCCTCCTGACATTTAGGGGTTGTGGCAGTGTCCCGGGGAGTTGAGCTCCGAGGTGTTGTCGTCACAATTTTATCGTTGCAATTCTGGAATACCTGAGTTTCGCCGACAGCGAAAATCTCTTTTATGCAGTTGTTGGTGAGATAACCTCGACACCACCCAGTACTGGGGTGGGAGTTCGGGAGTATTGCCATAACTCATATAATGGATGCTTTTCGAAGGTTGAGGTAAATGATTTCCGAAGGTTTCTTGGTTATGTGTTGAAGGATGGATACAGGTGGATGTAGGATTTGCTAGTTTTGGGTGAGATATTATGCTTCCCCTGTATCCCCAACACCTGATTGCATAACCGGAAAGTTTCAGGAGTTTATAAGTGGGAATTCAAGTAGCTCTTAGGATATCTTTCCGACAGATGTATGATATGAAATTGGGGTTCGACGTCTAGTGGTTCGCCCATCCAAGGTTGGTTTTACAATGGTCTCATTGTGTCTTAAAGAGTCCTTGGCTATGCTGACTCAGGGACGCTTCGTATGTCATCTGCACTGCCTTGTACATGATGGCGCTGTACGATCGAGCCCGTGTGGGCCCCACCACGAAAACTTCAGACGAAATCTCTATCATATGTTTGTTACGGCTTACTCTGCAAGCCAATCCTTTGTTTCTGTTTTCTATTATGGTATTCAAGTTGCTTCGAAGTCAAAGGTTGATTCCATCTTTTCCTAAACGATGTTCTCATATTTCTATGTGAATACTAATCCTTCATGATAATCGAGATTGTCATGTCAATCCTTTTCAACCGGCATGTCTCTCTTCAAGTGGATCCGATCTTTTTCAACATCCGCAAGTTCAATTCTAAGCTTTTTCTCAACGGTGTTTGTTTCATCCGTCTCCAAGTTTTCCTTGTTTTTCCCGCCCACCCACCCTTTTTCTTCGAGGACTCAGATTTCTTAATCAAGTATCATCTTATTGCTGAGAAGTCTCTCCATTCTTTTCCTTCATGTTCTTATGCAGTGATTCTCAGGAAGATTCTAACGGAGCTTCAAGGTCATCATTCATTTTTCTTCTCCACTCGATTCAAGTCAAGCTTTATCGATCATATCCTTTCCTCATTTCAAATGTTTTCCATGCCGATGCACCCCTTATCATCCACTTCTCGCTATTCATTGTTCCGGAGTGCTGAAGATATCTCAGAAGGCTCGTCTTCTCTTTCAAGATCCGTTCAAACCTATCTCGAGGTTGTTATCTCATTCTAGCCATTTAATTCAACCGGCGCAATCTATCTTTTAAATCGTTCTACGGTGTTTCTCTTGAGTGGGCCCTAACCCACAGGTATTTTCCCAGGATCTTACCCGACTCTTCTTATTTTCCCGGAGCTATCCTCAAATTCTTTTCGAAGTTTGACATAAGAATGAATTATCATCAGTCATATGTGTTTCTCCAAGATTTTTCAAATTCTTTTCATCGTCGGTCAACCTCTTCGCTTTTGATTCTTCTGGAGTGCCTCAACAATTCTTGGTGGTGTTTCTCATCGTTAGTCTTGATTTTTGAAGACCGAAGAAGAGTTTCTCCTCAATCCTATCCGACTGTCAAGATTCGTGGTTCTAGCTTGTTGCCATCCTCTCATAATTGTTTTCGATTGCGTGAAATCTTTTCACCCTTCCGGAGCTATTCAGGAGTCTTTTCAGTTTGATTCTCCAAAGGCTATCATTTCAGAAGAATTATTCATTTTTAGCTTTCAGCTCTCATCCTCAAAATCTTACCAGTGTGTCATTCAAGTTTTCTCTAATCAGATCGTGATCTCTTCGTTCACTGGTATCTAAATCCCCTCAAGTATCGTCATTCATTTTCCAAATTTTTTGCGGTGATTTTTGTCCTTGCCACTTTCATTTTTAATTCTTACGGTGGTTCGTTCAAGATTTTTCTCTTAGCTTGTTATCATATCAATTCATTCGTTGTTTCAATCCTACCGGTGGTTCATTGAAGACCTTCTCAAGTTTGTGACATATCTATCTTAATCCTTTCTACGAGAATAAGTAGTATGCCAAATCCGTTGCTTGTCATCAATTTAATTGGTGAAGGATACACATAATGTAATTCTTATTCTTGTTTCATCCATATATTAATCCCTTCTTCCGGAGTTTGTTCACGATGATTAAATTCTTGGTTTCAAGTGCCCATCTTTCTTTCCCAGAGTTCCAAGCTCTCGCAATTATATCACCACGGAGATCCATCTTAATCATTATAGGGCTTCACCTTGTGTTTTTCAACTTCTCTTTCCTTTCGTTTGGTCATCCTTTTGTTACCAGAGTTCTTCATGGAGGTTCTACATGATGGTTCAGCAAGGATCTAATTCCTTCTCGAAGTGTTCATTGAGATTCTTTTCAGAGGAGCTCAAGCATTTTTCATCTCGCATTCCGAAGTGCAATTCTGTCTACTGTATCTTTGGAGGTGGTATTATGTCATTCTTGATAATTTCCCTTCGTGTTTCATGATTCACAAGTTTTCAAGAGTGACACTTCTAAAACCATCATTTTCTCTTCGCTCAAGACATCTTTTCAACCAATCTTTCTCTTCTTTGGAGTTATCTTGGGTTATATTTCACCTTAAGCCTTCCCTAAGGATTGTTGCTATTATGGTGCTTATAAATGACCCAAGTTATTCATTTATCCTCCCGGTGAAATAGTTTTCTCATCTCCTTGTTGACCTCAATCAAATCTATCATTTTCGTTAGTGGTAGAATTTCACCTCAAGATTTTAAGATGTCTTTCATAAGCCCACATCAATCTTATCCTCTCGTAGTTGTTGTTTTTTCAACAACTCCATTCGAACCTTCTCTTTAAGATGTCTTTGCAAGCTCATTGGAGGTAGAAGATGTTGTTTTCTTCTCCATTCTTTTCATTGCATTCTTTCATTTGTTCTGGACACATTGTGATGTTACTTTCTTTAATCATCATCTCGAATGGTGAGGAATGTGTTCTTTCATTTTATCCATTTATCCGGAGTGTTGTGCCCTTTGCTCAAGTCCTTTTCGTCCTATTCAAGCCTTGCATCTCTTTTCAACCGGAGTGCTGCCCAAATCGGTTCTTTCTTATTCCTCTTTCTTAACGGAGTGCTTTCAACTTTGTTCATCCCCGTAGTTTTATTTCTTTCAATTTGTTCAAACTTTCCAAGGTTCTTTGGTTTCACTCGTTTTTCAAAGAAGCAACTTAGTTTTACCTCTGCTCTTTCTCTTCTGGTTTCCTTCCGGTGCCATTCTAGATCTCGGGATGAGATCCTCTTGTAGTGGTGGAGTGTTGTAACACCCCGTGACTGATGTGCCAGATGTATTCCAGTTATTCGCGGTGTTGCCTTGTCTTTTGTTTGCGTGTCATGCATTTCATATCATGTCATCATGTGCATCGCATTTGCATATGTGTTCGTCTCATGCATCCGAGCATTTTCCCCGTTGTCCGTTTTGCAATCCGGCGCGCCTATGTTATCCGGTGTCCCCTTTTGCCTCTTTTCGTGTGCGGGTGTTAAAGTTTCTCGGATTGGACCGAGACTTGTCATGCGGCCTTGGTTTACTACCGGTAGACCGCCTGTCAAGTTTCGTACCATTTGGACTTCGTTTGATACCCCAAAGGTTAACTGAGGGACCGAAAAGGCCTCGTGTGTGTTGCAGCCCAACACCCCTCCAAAGTGGCCCAAAACCCACCTAAACCCCTTCCATCATCTAGGCCGTTCGATCACGATCGCGTGGCCAAAAACCGTGCTCAATTTGGAGCCTCCTAGCTCCTCCTACCTCTAAATAGGGCATCTCCCCCGAAATCTCGGGTCAAACCCTAGCCCCCCTCCTCCTCCGCGCGCCGGACGTGTTCGGCTTGCCGCCGCCTCCGCCACGTGGCGCCACCCTATTCGCCTGGCCGCCTCCCCCACCACCGGCCCGTTCCGGCCCAGGGCGGGCCCTCTCTGCTGCCAACCAGGCTGAGCTGCCACGCCGCCGCCTCTCCTTCGCCTGCCACTGCCGAGCTGCCCCGCCGCCTCGCCGCCAGCGCCGTCCTGTCGTGCCTCGCCGCCCATCGTCTCGCCGCGCCACCGTAGGGGCTCGCCGGTGACGTCCCTGCACCGGATCCGGCGCTCCCTCCTCGCTCCGGCCACCGCGGCTCCATTTCCGGTGACAAACCTCGAAGTCCACGCCCGGCCGATCCGAATCTGGATCTGGATCCAACCTTGGTTGACTTTTGACCTAATTTCCAGTAATATTGTGCATTTTTCATCGCACCATAATTCTGCAACCGAGGCTCTATTTCGGGTGTGTAGCATATCAAAATGTTCGTCTCGACGAGTACTTCGTTTAATCTCATTGCATCATGTTCATTTGAGCTCCTCTTGATGCCCTAAATGCTGTTGGAAGAGTGCTAGTTTCTGTTAGTTTCAGATTCATATCAGTAATTGGACTTTTGTCATTTTTGCCACGTTTAGTGTGTGCCTCCTATGAACTTGAGCTCTACATGTGTTTTGAAGTATGCCATGCTATCTTTACAGGGGTGTATGCCATGTATTTTTGTGATCTCTTTGGTGACTAGCACAAGCATGCAAAGTAGCCCTCTCTATGTTGCTGATTTCAGGGACTTAGAAATATTCTAAGTCTTTGTCCTGTCATTATTTTTATGCCATGTGTTCTTGTTGCTATAGAGTGATCCATGCCTCTTTTGAGCATGATCAGTAAGGATGTTTTGTAGATATTGTGGTGCTCTATCCATCCATGTCTTTGTTTGCAATTGTGGAGCACTCTAGCTTGAGTCAATCGAGCTCTACTTTTGCTATAAAATGTTCCTAGCAGAATGTTTGTGTGTTAAGCATTTTTGCCGAGGTTGTTGGAGTTGATCCATGCATGCTATGTTGTTGTTCTTGTCATGTTTAGCTTCTATGCCATGTCTACTTGCTGGGTGTATGCTTAGTTTATCATGAAATGCCTTGTGGTGAGTGCATCGAGCTCGTAAATATGCCTACTTAATATCTGTTTTGCCATGTTCCAGTTTTCTACTAAGTCTGAATCTGTTAACGATAATTGCTATGTTCACATGGTTGCCATTTTATTTTCTAATCCCTTTTGGCTTATGGCCAGTAAGGGACTTTTGTTATATGCTTTGAGTAGCTTCATGCCATGCCTTGCTTTGCCATGATATGTTCCTGTAGCATGTCTGTAACCTGATATCTTTTGCACTTTTGCCATGCTTGTTTGAACCTGCTATTGAGTGAATTAGCCATAGATCAGTGTTCATCTTTTGTCAAGCATCTTGAGTGGATCCCTGCCATGTATTTTGTTGCTATGTTAGAGTGATGTATCATGTTGTTCTTGATGCATTTATGTGGTCTCGTGTTGTTAATCGCAGACCGGTGCCATACTTGTTTTGCTTGTCATTTGCAAACCGTGCATCTGATTCCGGTGATCTTTATATCGATTTCGACCGAAATCAACTCCTCTTTCCAGTGGCACTCTTGGTTTTCCAAGTTGAGGCCAGGTTCAATCATTCCTTTCCGAAACATGCATATGCATCGCATATCACATCCCGCATATCATGCCATGTTTTGCATCATGTTGTTTGTGCATTGCACATGGTTGATTGTGTCTCCCTTTGCTTGTTGTTCTTGCTTGGGTAGTTCCGGGAGACGAGTACGTGATCGAGGAGCCCGTTGAGTACGTTTACGAGGATCAAGCTAACGTCAACTCAGAGAACTTTGCAGGCAAGATGACCATACCCTCGAAATCACTTCTATCTTTGCTTGCTAGATGCTTGCTCTTTTGCTATGCCTATGCTACGATACCTACCACTTGCTTATCATGCCTCCCATATTGCCATGTCAAACCTCTAACCCACCTTGTCCTAGCAAACCGTTGTTTGGCTATGTTACCGCTTTGCTCAGCCCCTCTTATAGCGTTGCTAGTTGCAGGTGAAGATTGGAGTTTGTTCCTTGTTGGAACATGTTTATTGTTGGGATATCATTATTATATCATGTCTATTTTAATGCACCTATATACTTGGTAAAGGGTGGAAGGCTCGGCCTTATTCCTGGTGTTTTGTTCCACTCTTGCCGCCCTAGTTTCCGTCATACCGGTGTTATGTTCCTTGATTTTGCGTTCCTTACACGGTTGGGTTATAATGGGAACCCCTTGACAGTTCACCTTGAATAAAACTCCTCCAGCAATGCCCAACATTGGTTTTACCATTTGCCACATAGCCTCTTTTTTCTCTTGGGTTTCTGGAGCCCGAGGGTCATCTTTATTTTAACCCCCCCCCTCGGGCCAGTGCTCCTTTGAGTGTTAGTCCAAACTAGAGCCCTTTGCAGCGCCCCCTCGGGGAAACTCGAGGTTTGGTTTTAGTTGTATGGAGCGCTCATCTGAGTGTGCCTTGAGAACGAGATATGTGCAGCTCCTATCGGGATTTGTCGGCACATTCGGGCGGCTTTGTTGGTTTAGTTTTACCATTGTCGAGATGTCTTGTAACCGGGATTCCGAGTCTGATCGGATTGTCTTGGGAGAAGGAATATCCTTCGTTGACCGTGAGAGCTTGTGATGGGCTAAGTTGGGACACCCTTGCAGGGATTTGAACTTTTGAAAGCCGCGCCCGCGGTTATGGGCAGATGGGAATTTGTTAATTTCTGGTTGTAGATAACCTGAAACTTAACTTAATTAAAATGAATCAACAGAGTGTGTGGCCGTGATGGTCTCTTTTCGACGGAGTCCGGGAAGAGAACACGGTCTCGAGTTATGCATGACCGTAGGTTGTTCTAGGATCACTTCTTGATCATAGTTTAACGTCTCTGACTTTGCCTTCTCTTCTCGCTCTCTTTTGCGTATGTTAGCCACCATATATGCTAGTTGCTTGCTGCAGCTTCACCTCATACCTTTTACCCTTCCTATAAGCTTAAATAGTCTTGATCGCGAGGGTGGGAGATTGCTGAGTCCCCGTGACTCACAGTTTACTTCCAAAACCAGATGCAGGGACGGATGATACCGCTCCAGGTGATTCGACTGAGCTCAAGTGGGAGTTCGATGAGGACTTAGGACGATACTATGTTTCCTTTCCAGACAATCAGTAGTGGCGCCCAGTTGGGGCGATCGAGGACTTTGTCGCTTTTGGGGTTGTTCTTCATTTTGGTTCCGTAGTCGGACCTTGAGTGTAACTGGATGAATGTAATGTTATTTATGCATTGTGTGATGTGGCGAGTGTAAGCCAACTATGTATCTCTTTCCCTTATTTATTACATGGGTTGTGTGAAGATTACCTCACTTGCGACATGGCTTACAATGCGGTTATGCCTCTAAGTCATGCTTCGACACGTGGGAGATATAGCCGCATCATGGGCGTTACATAGGAGGACGATGCGCTATGGTGTGGACTTTAGCTGGGCGTTGCCGCTTTAAGTAGCGCATTCTGGTCAGGCCAAGTGTCCGGGTGCGTCATTAAGTCGCCGGAGTTGGTTCCTCGGGCACCGAGCCTCTTAACGACGACATACGAATGGACGACATGAATGCGGGCTGCTGGCGCTGGCTAGGAACGCACCGTGCGATGGCGCGAGGGACGAGGGTTTTGGTGTGCCAGGGTAGTCAGCTGCGGTCGTGGCAACGTTGGAGATGCCCTTTGCTCACATGCGATCCCCGCATGTCATTGAAAAAGCAAGACGACCCGACATGGTCTCAGGTCCATAGGATGCAGTTGGCCGCGCTACACCACTCCGCGGACGCATTGCGGCGCCCCGTGCATCCTTGATGAGCCGGGTGTTGGGGTGTGTTTGGATTGTGGCCAAAGTGCACCTTACCAAAATTTTGGTCATGACCCAAAGATTGGTTTTTGTTTGGATGGTTGCCATTTTTGTGGCATGCCAATGAACTCTAGCTAACTCTAGTTCATTTTTCTTGCCAATGTCGGCCAAATCATGGGCAACCAAACCCTCAACCAAAATTTTGGTCATGACCCAAAGATTGGTCTTTGTTTGGATGGTTGCCATTTCTTTGGCATGCCAATGAACTCTAGCCAACTCTAGTTCATTTTTCTTGCCAATGTCGGCCAAATCATGGGCAACCAATACCTCAACCAAAATTTTGGCTACCCAATGCTTTGATGGGGCAACCTTGGGCACAAACCAAACATACCGTTGGTCGTGCCACAACACTAACGCCACCCTCGGCACACTGAAACCGACCGTGTCTAGCGATGATATGAGCCTGTCCCTCACCGCGGTCGCCGTGTCCAGAGGCGGTGCTAGAGCTGCGCCCCGTTGTTGGCCCCAACGACCCACATGAACGGTTGTCGGTGGAGACGAGGTCATGGGCCAGCTCCTCCATTGGACTAGTCTGCGCTATGTCATCCCGACGGGTGTGCCCCACATGTCGGTTTCCCTGTTTTCCCGACCATATTCGAGCGTCAGTGCTCCACGTTGCGCATTAGGCCTTTCACTATGTAGGCCAAGTGAGATAACTTATTGTTTATTTGAGCCGTTCAAGTATAATCATGTGGCGTTTGCTTATTTCTCATTCCTCTCCACCCCTCTTCTCCATCGATCATGTCGCCCTCCGGTCGAGTCCATCCTCTTGCATGCCTCATTTGAACATTCCGCCGAGTATCATTCACATGTACCCACCCTAGTCCTCTTTCAATAGATCTCCGGACCCCGAGATGAAATCGAGAGGGAACGAGTGGGGGCACATGATACCTAAGGCGGATTCAAAATTTTGAACCGGTGATCATAGCATCCGCAAATCATATATAAATGGTATTCAATGTTCGTTTCGTTTTTGAACGTACAATCCTATCCTTTCTAGTTTACATATAAGTTTTATGTGTAGTCAAAGTATCTCTATGATATGTCTCCAACGTATCTACTTTTCCAACTTTTGCCCTTGTTTTGGACTCTAACTTGCATGATTTGAATGGAACTAACCTGGACTGACGCTGTTTTCAGCAGAATTACCATGGTGTTATTTATGTGTAGGAGCAAACGTTCTCGGAATGACCTGAAACTTCATGGAGCCACTTTTTAGAAAATAAGAAGAATACATGCCAAAGATGAAGCACAGGGGGCCCACCGTCTCTCCACGATGGTGGGGGCGTGCCTGCCCCCATAGGGCGTGCCCCCTACCTCGTGGGCCCCCTGTTGCGTCTCCGACTCCAACTCCACCTCCATATATTGAGTTTCGATGAGAAAAAAATCAGAGAGAAGAAATCATCGCGTTTTACGATACGGAGCCGCCGCCAAGCCCTAAAACCTCTCGGGAGGGCTGATCTGGAGTCCGTTCGGGGCTCTGAAGAGGGGAATCCGTCGCCATCGTCATCATCAACCATCCTCCATCACCAATTTCATGATGCTTACCGCCGTGCGTGAGTAATTCCATCGTAGGCTTGCTGGATGGTGATGGGTTGGATGGGATCTATCATGTAATCAAGTTAGTTTTGTTAGGGTTTGATCCCTAGTGTCCACTATGTTCTTAGATTGATGTTGCTATGACTTTGCTATGCTTAATGCTTGTCACTAGGGCACGAGTGCCATGATTTCAGATCTGAACCTATTATGTTTGGGCCAATTCCAGTTCTGCCCCTAACTCGAACCCACTACTTAGTTTTGCCCCTAATTTTCAGGTATGCTCAGTTTTGCCCCTCCGCCGTTAGTGTCACTTATAGAAATGCCCTTTTGCGCCGTTACCGTCCGGTCAAATTACTTTGACCATCTAGAAAAAATAGCAAAAAAATCAAAAAAAATATGAAATTTGGTGGGATCGAAGATAGTCATGTCCGCAAGGCACGTGCACATTTTTGTGTTCGTTGGACACTTCGGGAGCTCGTGGCAAAGGAAAACAAAAATAATTTATGCTTATGAACAGTAAATTTGAAAAAAAATAGCAAAAAAGTTTAAAAAAATTGAATTTATTTGGCGTCAAAGATGCCTAAATGCACAAGGTGCTAGCAAGTTTTTGTGATCAAATGACGTATGAGGCGCTCTAGAGAAAAAAACAAAATAGTGCATTTTTTTAAAGTTTTTTGAGCTAAAATTTGTTTTTTTCTCCATGAGCTCCTACGATGTCCAAACACAACAAAAACATGCACACATCTTGCGCACCTGAATATCTTCAGTCCCACGAAATTTCATATTTTTTTGATTTTTTGCATTTTTTTGAATTTACTGTTTGCATGCATACAAAATTTATGTTTTCCTTTGCCACGAGCTCCCAGGGTGTCCAAACGGCATGAAAATTTGTACACGCCTTGCAGACATGAGTATCTTCAATCCCATAAAGTTTCAATTTTTTCTTTGATTTCTTTGCTATTTTTCAGGATGGTCAAAGACCATTGACCGGACGGTAACGGCAGAGAAGGGCATCTACTACCCCTATAAAAGCACGAAAGGGCGGAGAACCAAATCATCTCAACCATCAAACCATGCTGATCTGATGGTCCAAATCAGCTTGTGACATCAAACATATTTGACACTGTAATTACCCACCACTGCCATTGATTATAATCCATGTTTGTTTAGCTCCTACGGAAAAAAAGTCCTCCCGATCCCCTCTGCATCATCACGCCCGCCCACGATCTCCTATTACTCTCGCAAACCATCAGGTAGTTTCGCCCCCACCAGCCCCTTCCCGCACCACAACCCTTCTCTCCCGCTTGCGTGGTCTTTCCCCCGCCCAAACCTCCCACATGGTCTTCATGCTCATGGCCGCCGCCTGGCCCGCCTCTGGAAACCGGCACCATCATGCGGCCAAATCTTCGGCTCCATCCCCTGCATCGCTGCCTTGCTTTGCTCCAAGAACGGTGGCCCCATGTCCCTGCTAGCGTCCATGACTCAACACCCTACACCCTGTCACCGGAGTAGGAGCGGACTTGCTCGAACATGGCAATCCCGGGCCTGTGCCTGCACTCTACACCACCCCTCTGCTCCGGTCACTTCAGCAAGCGACGCCACCGACTGAACCGTGCAGGGGCTTCTTGTTGGGGAACGTTGCAGAAAACAAAAATTTTCCTACTCGTTTCACCAAGATCCATCTAGGAGTTCATCTAGCAACGAGTCATGAGATGCATCTACATACCTTTGTAGATCACGTGCGGAAGCGTTCAACGAACGGGGATGATGTAGTCGAACACGACGTGATCCAAATCACCGAAGACCGAGTGCCGAACAGACGGCACCTCCGCGTTCAACACACGTACGGGACGGGAGACGTCTCCTCCTTCTTGATCCAGCAAGGGGGAAGGAGAGGTTGGTGATGATCCAGCAGCACGACGGCGTGGTGGTGGATGCAGGGCGTCACAGTAGCAGGGCTTTGCCTATACTACGCAAGAGGGAGATGTAACAGGGAGAGAGGGAAGCACCAAAAGCCGTAGACCAAAGTCCCTCCTCTCCCCCACTATATATAGGGGTGCCAAGGGGGGGGGGCGGCCCTAGGAGATGGATCTCCTAGGGGGGCGGCGGCCAAGGGTGGGGGGCTTGCCCCCCAAGGCAAGGGGGCGCCCCCCCTTTAGGGTTTCCCCTAACCCTAGGCGCATGGGCCCCTTAGGGGTGGCGCCCCAGCCCACTAAGGGCTGGGTTCCTTCCCACTTCAGCCCATGGGGCCCTCCGGGATAGGTGGCCCCACCCGGTGGACCCCCGGGACCCCTCCGGTGGTCCCGGTACAATATCGGTAACCCCGAAACTTGTCCCGATGGCCGAAACAGCACTTCCTATATATAATTCTTTACCTCCGAACCATTCCGGAACTCCTCGTGACGTCCGGGATCTCATCCGGGACCCCAAACAACATTCGGATTACTGCATATACATATCTTCATAACCCTAGCATCACCGAACCTTAAGTGTGTAGACCCTACGGGTTCGGGAGACATGTAGACATGACCGAGACGACTCTCCGGTCAATAACCAACAACGGGATCTGGATACCCATGTTGGCTCCCACATGCTCCACGATGATCTCATCGGATGAACCATGATGTCGAGGATTCAATCAACCCCGTATGCAATTCCCTTTGTCAATCGATATATTACTTGCCCGAGATTCGATCGTCGGTATCCCAATACCTCGTTCAATCTCGTTACCGGCAAGTCACTTTACTCATACTGTAATGCATGATCCCATGACCAGACACTTGGTCACTTTGAGCTCATTATGATGATGCATTACCGAGTGGGCCCAGTGATACCTCTCCGTCATACGGAGTGACAAATCCCAGTCTTGATCCGTGTCAACCCAACAGATACTTTCAGAGATACCCGTAGTCTACCTTTATAGTCACCCAGTTACGTTCTGACGTTTGGCACACCCAAAGTACTCCTACGGTATCCGGGAGTTACACGGTCTCATGGTCTAAGGAAAAGATACTTGACATTGCAAAACTCTAGCAGACGAACTATACGATCTTTATGCTTTGTTTATGATTGGGTCTTGTCCATCACATCATTCTCTTAATGATGTGATCTCGTTATCAATGACATTCAATGTCCATAGCCAGGAAACCATGACTATCTGTTGATCAACGAGCTAGTCAACTAGAGGCTTACTAGGGACATGTTGGTGTCTGTTATTCACACATGTATTACGATTTCCGGATAACACAATTATAGAATGAATAAAGACAATTACCATGAACAAGGAAATATAATAACAATGCTTTTATTATTGCCTCTAGGGCATATTTCAAATAGTCTCCCACTTGCACTAGAGTCAATAATCTAGTTACATTGTGATGAATCGAACACCCATGGAATTCTGGTGTTGATCATGTTTTGCCCTAGGGAGAGGTTTAGTCAACGGATCTGCTACATTCAGGTCCGTATGTACTTTACAAATTTCTATGTCTCCATCTTGAACATTTTCACGAATGGAGTTGAAGCGACGCTTGATGTGCCTTGTCTTCTTGTGAAACCTGGGCTCCTTGGCAAGTGCAATAGCTCCAGTGTTGTCACAGAAGAGCTTGATCGGCCCCGACGCATTGGGTATGACTCCGAGGTCGGTGATGAACTCCTTCACCCAAATTGCTTCATGTGCTGCCTCCGAGGCTGCCATGTACTTCGCTTCACATGTAGATCCCGCCACGACACTCTGCTTGCAACTGCACCAGCTTACTGCCCCACCATTCAAAATATACACGTATCCGGTTTGTGACTTTGAGTCATCCAGATCTGTGTCGAAGCTAGCATCGACGTAACCCTTTACGACGAGCTCTTCGTCAGCTCCATAAACGAGAAACATCTCCTTAGTCCTTTTCAGGTACTTCAGGATATTCTTGACCGCTGTCCAGTGTTCCTTGCCGGGATTACTTTGGTACCTTCCTACCAAACTTACGGCAAGGTTTACATCAGGTCTGGTACACAGCATGGCATACATAATAGAACCTATGGCTGAGGCATAGGGGATGACACTCATCTCTTCTATTTCTTCTGCCGTGGTCGGACTTTGAGCCGAGCTCAATTTCATACCTTGCAGTACAGGCAAGAATCCCTTCTTAGACTGATCCATATTGAACTTCTTCAATATCTTATCAAGGTATGTGCTTTGTGAAAGACCTATGAGGCGTCTCGATCTATCTCTATAGATCTTGATGCCTAATATATAAGCAGCTTCTCCAAGGTCCTTCATTGAAAAACTCTTATTCAAGTAGGCCTTGATGCTGTCCAAGAGTTCTATATCATTTCCCATCAAAAGTATGTCATCTACATATAGTATGAGAAATGCTATAGAGCTCCCACTCACTTTCTTGTAAACACAGGCTTCTCCATAAGTCTGCGTAAACCCAAACGCTTTGATCATCCCATCAAAGCGAATGTTCCAACTCTGAGATGCTTGCACCAGCCCATAAATCGAGCGTTGGAGCTTGCATACTTTGTCAGCATTCTTAGGATCGACAAAACCTTCTGGCTGCATCATATACAATTCTTCCTTAAGGTAACCATTAAGGAATGCCGTTTTGACGTCCATTTGCCATATTTCATAATCGTAGAATGCGGCAATTGCTAACATGATTCGGACGGACTTTAGCTTCGCTACCGGTGAGAAAGTCTCATCGTAGTCAACCCCTTGAACTTGTCGATAACCCTTAGCGACAAGCCGAGCTTTATAGATGGTCACATTACCATCCGCGTCTGTCTTAAAGATCCATTTATTTTCTATGGCTCGCCGTTCAACGGGCAAGTTAGTCAAAGTCCATACTTCGTTTTCATACATGGATCCTATCTCGGATTTCATGGCTTCTAGCCATTTGTCGGAATCCGGGCCCGCCATCGCTTCTTCATAGTTTGAAGGTTCACCGTTGTCCAACAACATGATTTCCAAGACAGGGTTGCCGTACCACTCTGGTGCGGAACGTGTCCTTGTGGACCTTCGTATTTCAGTAGGAGCTAGATCAGAAGTATCTTGATCATTATCATTAACTTCCTCTCTAGTCGGTGCTGGCACCTCAGGAACATTTTCTTGAGTTGCGCCATTTTCCGGTTCAAGAGGTAATACTTCATCTAGTTCTACTTTCTTCCCACTTACTTCTTTCGAGAGAAACTCCTTCTATAGAAAGGATCCATTCTTGGCAACAAAGACCTTGCCTTCGGATCTGAGGTAGAAGGTATACCCAATAGTTTCTTTAGGGTATCCTATGAAGACGCATTTTTCCGACTTGGGTTCGAGCTTTTCAGGTTGAAGTTTCTTGACATAAGCATCGCATCCCCAAACTTTTAGAAACGACAGCTTAGGTTTCTTCCCAAACCATAATTCATACGGTGTCGTCTCAACGGATTTCGACGGAGCCCTATTTAAAGTGAATGCGGCAGTCTCTAAAGCATAGCCCCAAAAGGATAGCGGTAAATCGGTAAGAGACATCATAGACCGCACCATATCTAATAGAGTGCGATTACGACGTTCGGACACACCGTTACGCTGAGGTGTTCCAGGCGGCGTTAGTTGTGAAACTATTCCACATTTTCTTAAGTGTGTGCCAAATTCGTGACTCAAGTATTCTCCTCCACGATCTGATCGTAGAAACTTGATTTTCCTGTCACGTTGATTCTCAACCTCACTCTGAAATTCCTTAAACTTTTCAAAGGTTTCAGACTTGTGTTTCATTAAGTAGACATACCCATATCTATTCAAGTCATCAGTGAGAGTGAGAACATAACGATAGCCACCACGAGCCTCAACACTCATTGGACCGCACACATCAGTATGTATGATTTCCAATAAGTTGGTTGCTCGCTCCATTGTTCCTGAGAACGGAGTCTTGGTCATTTTACCCATGAGGCATGGTTCGCACGTGTCAAATGATTCATAATCAAGAGACTCTAAAAGTCCATCTGCATGGAGCTTCTTCATGCGTTTGACACCTATGTGACCAAGGCGGCAGTGCCACAAGTATGTGGGACTATCATTATCAACCTTACATCTTTTGGTATTCACACTATGAACATGTGTAGCATTACGCTCGAGATTCATTAAGAATAAACCATTCACCATAGGAGCATGACCATAAAACATATCTCTCATATAAATGGAACAACCATTATTCTCGGATTTAAATGAGTAACAATCTCGAATTAAACGAGATCCCGATACAATGTTCATGCTCAAAGCTGGCACTAAATAACAATTATTTAGGTTTAAAACTAATCCCGTAGGTAAATGAAGAGGCAGCGTGCCGACGGCGATCACATCGACCTTGGAACCATTCCCGACGCGCATCGTCACCTCGTCCTTCGCCAGTCTCCGTTTATTCCGCAGCTCCTGCTTTGAGTTACAAATGTGAGCAACTGCACCGGTATCAAATACCCAAGAGCTACTACGAGCACTGGTTAGGTACACATCAATTACATGTATATCACATATACCTTTTGTTTTGCCGGCCTTCTTGTCCGCTAAGTATTTGGGGCAATTCCGCTTCCAGGGACCACTTCCCTTGCAATAAAAACACTCAGTCTCGGGCTTGGGTCCATTCTTTGGCTTCTTCCTGGCAGCTTGCTTGCCGGGCGCGGCAACTTCCTTGCCGTCCTTCTTGAAATTCTTTTTACCCTTACCCTTCTTGAACTTAGTGGTTTTATTCACCATCAACACTTGATGTTCCTTCTTGACTTCTACCTCTGCTGATTTCAGCATAGCAAATACTTCAGGAATGGTCTTTTCCATCCCCTGCATATCGAAGTTCATCACAAAGCTCTTGTAGCTCGGTGGAAGCGACTGGAGGATTCTGTCAATGACCGCATCATCCGGGAGATTAACTCCCAGCTGAGTCAAGCGGTTATGCAACCCAGACATAGTGAGTATGTGCTCACTGACAGAACTGTTTTCCTCCATCTTACAGCTGAAGAATTTGTCGGAGACTTGATATCTCTCGACCCGGGCATGAGCTTGAAAAACCATTTTCAGCTCTTCGAACATCTCATATGCTCCGTGTCTCTCAAAACGTTTTTGGAGCCCCGGCTCTAAGCTGTAAAGCATGCCGCATTGAACGAGGGAGTAGTCATTGGTGCGTGCCTGCCAAGCGTTCATAACGTCTTGTTCAGCAGGTAGGACAGGTGCGTCACCCAGCGGTGCTTGTAGGACATGATCTTTCTTGGCAGCTATGAGGATGATCCTCAGGTTCCGGACCCAGTCCGTGTAGTTGCTGCCATCGTCTTTCAGCTTGGTTTTCTCTAGGAACGCGTTGAAGTTGAGGACTACGTTGGCCATTTGATCTACAAGACATATTGTAAATATTTTAGACTAAGTTCATGATAATTAAGTTCATCAAATCAAATTATTTATGAACTCCCACTTAGATAGACATCCCTCTTCTAGTCATCTAAGTATAACATGATCCGAGTTAACTAGGCCGTGTCCGATCATGACGTGAGACGGACTAGTCAACGTCGGTGAACATCTTCATGTTGATCGTATCTTCTATACGACTCATGCTCGACCTTTCGGTCTTCTGTGTTCCGAGGCCATGTCTGTACATGCTAGGCTCGTCAAGTCAACCTAAGTGTTTGCATGTGTAAATCTGTCTTACACCCGTTGTATGTGAACGTTAGAATCTATCACACCCGATCATCACGTGGTGCTTCGAAACAACGAACTGTCGCAACGATGCACAGTTAGGGGGAACACTTCTTGAAATTATTATGAGGGATCATCTTATTTACTACCGTCGTTCTAAGTAAACAAGATGCAAAAACATGATAAACATCACATGCAATCAAATAATAAACGTGACATGATATGGCCAATATCACATAGCTCCTTTGATCTCCATCTTGGGGCTCCATGATCATCTTGTCACCGGCTTGACACCATGATCTCCATCATCATGATCTCCATCATCGTGTCTCCATGAAGTTGCTCGCTAACTATTACTTCTACTACTATGGCTAATGCGTTTAGCAATAAAGTAAAGTAATTTACATGGCGTTTCTCAATGACACGCAGGTCATATAAAAGAATAAAGACAACTCCTATGGCTCCTGCCGGTTGTCATACTCATCGATATGCAAGTCGTGATTCCTATTACAATAGCATGAACATCTCATACATCACATATAGATCATTCATCATTCATCACAACTTTGGCCATATCATATCACAAACCACTTGCTGTAAAAACAAGTTAGACGTCCTCTAATTGTTGTTGCAAGTTTTACGTGGCTGAATTAGGGTTCTAGCAAGAACGTTTTCTTACCTACGTGAAAGCCACAACGTGATTTGTCAACTTCTATTTACCCTTCGTAAGGACCCTGTTCATCGAATCCGCTCCAACTAAAGTGGGAGAGACAGACACCCGCCAGCCACCTTATGCAACTAGTGCATGTTAGTCGGTGGAACCGGTCTCACGTAAGCGTACGTGTAAGGTTGGTCCGGGCCGCTTCATCCCACAATACCGCTGAAGCAAGAAAAGACTAGTAGCGGCAAGAAAGTTGACAAATCCACGCCCACAACAAATTGTGTTCTACTCGCGCAAGAAGAACTACGCATAGACCTAGCTCATGATGCCACTGGTGGGAAACGTTGCAGAAAACAAAAATTTTCCTACTCGTTTCACCAAGATCCATCTAGGAGTTCATCTAGCAACGAGTCATGAGATGCATCTACATACCTTTGTAGATCGCGTGCGGAAGCGTTCAACGAACGGGGATGATGTAGTCGAACACGACGTGATCCAAATCACCGAAGACCGAGTGCCGAACGGACGGCACCTCCGCGTTCAACACACGTACGGGGCGGGAGACGTCTCCTCCTTCTTGATCCAGCAAGGGGGAAGGAGAGGTTGGTGATGATCCAGCAGCACGACGGCGTGGTGGTGGATGCAGGGCGTCACAGTAGCAGGGCTTCGCCTATACTACGCAAGAGGGAGATGTAACAGGGAGAGAGGGAAGCACCAAAAGCCGTAGACCAAAGTCCCTCCTCTCCCCCACTATATATAGGGGTGCCAAGGGGGGGGGCGCCGGCCCTAGGAGATGGATCTCCTAGGGGGGGCGGCGGCCAAGGGTGGGGGGCTTGCCCCCCAAGGCAAGGGGGCGCCCCCCCTTTAGGGTTTCCCCTAACCCTAGGCGCATGGGCCCCTTAGGGGTGGCGCCCCAGCCCACTAAGGGCTGGGTTCCTTCCCACTTCAGCCCATGGGGCCCTCCGGGATAGGTGGCCCCACCCGGTGGACCCCCGGGACCCCTCCGGTGGTCCCGGTACAATACCGGTAACCCCGAAACTTGTCCCGATGGCCGAAACAGCACTTCCTATATATAATTCTTTACCTCCAGACCATTCCGGAACTCCTCGTGACGTCCGGGATCTCATCCGGGACCCCGAACAACATTCGGGTTACTGCATATACATATCTTCACAACCCTAGCGTCACCGAACCTTAAGTGTGTAGACCCTACGGGTTCGGGAGACATGTAGACATGACCGAGACGACTCTCCGGTCAATAACCAACAGCGGGATCTGGATACCCATGTTGGCTCCCACATGCTCCACGATGATCTCATCGGATGAACCACGATGTCGAGGATTCAATCAACCCCATATGCAATTCCCTTTGTCAATCGATATATTACTTGCCCGAGATTCGATCGTCGGTATCCCAATACCTCGTTCAATCTCGTTACCGGCAAGTCACTTTACTCGTACTGTAATGCATGATCCCGTGACCAGACACTTGGTCACTTTGAGCTCATTATGATGATGCATTACCGAGTGGGCCCAGTGATACCTCTCCGTCATACGGAGTGACAAATCCCAGTCTTGATCCGTGTCAACCCAACAGATACTTTCGGAGATACCCGTAGTCTACCTTTATAGTCACCCAGTTACATTGTGACGTTTGGCACACCTAAAGTACTCCTACGGTATCCGGGAGTTACACGGTCTCATGGTCTAAGGAAAAGATACTTCACATTGCAAAACTCTAGCAGACGAACTATACGATCTTTATGCTATGTTTATGATTGGGTCTTGTTCATCACATCATTTTCTTAATGATGTGATCTCGTTATCAATGACATTCAATGTCCATAGCCAGGAAACCATGACTATCTGTTGATCAATGAGCTAGTCAACTAGAGGCTTACTAGGGACATGTTGGTGTCTGTTATTCACACATGTATTACGATTTCCGGATAACACAATTATAGCATGAATAAAGACAATTACCATGAATAAGGAAATATAATAATAATGTTTTTATTATTGCCTCTAGGGCATATTTCCAACACTTCTCCATCGCGCTGACAAAAGAGAGGTGATCGTCGAGGAGTTCTTCTGACGCGCTGTACGTAGAAACAAATCAATGTAAGCATCAGACCCTCACATGTGTTTTCTGATGTCCAATTATTTGTGTTGTCGTCGGCGTATCCTGGTAAGATCAGCAATACGATGCATCCCATTCTTGGTTACGTTTCTTACTTCATCTGATAAGGCCAGAGTAATTTATGAAATAAACTAACGCTTCTGCCACACGGTGTTGACAGTTTTCAGAATCATGAAAAAAATTAATGCTTTGTCTGTTCAATCCAAGTCGGGACGCGAGCCGCCACGCCGCCCGTGCATGTGGACTACGCACCGTGATCAGCCGCCTCTGAGCCTCGTGTAGCGCGCCGTCATCATCAGCGGTGGCGCCAGGTGATCCCGACGGGAGTGGGAGGATCTACAGCGTCCGTCCTCACTGTTCTTGGTGCTTCTCTGGCGCTCAGTGTGGTCCTGTCCTGCGCGCTGTTCTACATCGTCGGCCAGAAAAGCGAGTCTGGTCCGTCCGGGGAGAAGCAGGAAGACCTACAGGCCGGAAAAACGAGCATACAACTTGTGATGCAATTTTGAGGTCTGTAGGTTTACGTGGTTCTTATCTGATTGTTGCATTTTTCGTTCTGTTTCTATTCTTCAGTGAAAGATCTAAATGTAATCTTTTATATGTCCTTCATGTTTTGTCCGACACAGCCTTGTTAGTATAATTGTTACGCCGTGTTGTGCCATGGTGATTTGTCTATAACTGAATTCAAAATGATCTCAAAGTTGGCATGTGCGAGTGCCTGCGATATTCTCTGGTTGCAGTTTCTCCAATGCTGAATGTGTAGTCTCTTGAGCCTCTAGATTGCCTTCACTTGGACGAACTTGAGCTAGTGGCTGTCGCAACATCGATCGTCTCCTCCCCTTCCGACCGTTGGTAATTTACGGATGCTTCCTGACTTCTATTATCAGTTTAAAAAATATGCAAGTATTCACCTTCTTTTGTAATGTTGGCCAGTTTAAATATGTCTATTCAATACCCATTTATACTTCCACACGGTTTTAGACTCTTATAAAATCACGATAGCTGCAACGTGATTCTTTCTGTAGCTTGTCTTTCAAACTTCGAAACAACAGAATAGAAAATAGAATTATGTGTTTTATACATTCAATTAAGCTTTTTTGTCTTATTATCCTTTGTATTTAACCATTTTCAATTTTTGATTCTTGCATTGCTTCTATTATAGTACTATTTCTGCTATATACTTTCAATTAACTGTTTCAAAATTATGAGCTTTCTATTATTTTTTAGTAGTCCATATTGTACCCATGGCATGTCGAGCGTACATGGCATGTGATAGAGATATATGGAAATTGCAATTCTTTAGTGTCATATATTTATAAAATCATGGTTCCCATGCCTGGTCAGGGTTGAGGCTCCTTCGATTTTTTTTCTTCTCGTATGTTAAAACTCATTTGACGGTTGTGCTTTAAAACACAAATCAACAAGAATTATCCGAATGCATATCCATTTGCGTCAAGGGATTGTTCCTCGATTGAGGACCTAACGAACTCATCTGCCAATGGGAATGCAGAAAGTAGCCATACTCACAAACTTGAAAAGAAAAGTAGCCAACCATGGTAAAAGAAGAAA
The DNA here is from genome assembly GCA_034509565.1 of Triticum monococcum. Taxonomy (NCBI): domain Eukaryota; kingdom Viridiplantae; phylum Streptophyta; class Magnoliopsida; order Poales; family Poaceae; genus Triticum; species Triticum monococcum. The sequence goes on along the minus strand of CM067843.1, from coordinate 149,038,081 downwards.
GCAAAATTCCTCGCGAAACTTCGTGTCGCCCGACAACAAAAGAAGTCTAAAGTTCTAGGAAGTGTTAACCACGCCCAGGTAGCACGGTCAGATGCTTCTTCTTCAATAGGCCTGAACCATCGATACCGAGGATGACCGCCGTGGTCGTCCATGAATCCTAAACCACAGTCACTGGGGATGGCTGCCAGTTTGGCATGGTGATCAAGGAGGTCCTTCGCAGGCAAGGCGCTCATGGGTAGTCCACCACTGGTGCCCTTGTGATTTGCTTCATTGGTATTTCGTAAGCAGAAGAACTGTTTTTACTATCATAATTTTCATCCATGCCTGATTTTTGAGCAGTACTTAAGCTTATATTCCGTTTGTACTCATGTTAATTGTGATGATATTAAGATTGTGTTAATGTACATTTTTTTTAAATATTTACTGTGGAGCAAGGACCACAACCCTTTATTAATGAAATAAAAGAGTTAACCACTGTACGAGCAGAACAGTCAGTCTCAAGTCCAGAAGTTAGAAGGAACCTACATTATACCTACCTATATTTACATGAGGGTGTTGACCCAAGCTAAGAACTGTTGTTTGATGCTATCTCTAGGCCTATGCGCTAGAAGATGAATACCATGTACAAATTTACATTTCCAGGTAGCAAAAGAAGCACGCTCTCCCCTGAAAGTTCTTCCATTGCTTAATATCCAAATGTTCCAAGCTGCCATGAGCATAAACTCGGAGAAGAAAGGATGCCCAAACCTTGACCTTGCTTGATATATGCATTGCTGGACATCAGAGCCATGGGTCCTGTCAATCTAAAGGTAATTCCAAACCCTGCAGCTAAAATTAATTACATTGGAAAAACAGACGGGTCCTATCTTCATGGACGTATGCGTTACATATAACACAGAGATTATCATCACTCGGAGACCTCCAGTGCCTTCTCACTAGCATGTCCTTGGTGTTGAGCCTGTCAAAAAACAGTAACCACGCAAAAACCTTTATTTTCATTGTGCATCTACTTTTCCATAACAATTTACATGATTGGATTGTATGAAGTTAAGAGTATAATGTACATTTTATCCCGCTGGCATATACTTCCTCCGTTCCTAAATATAAGTCTTTTTAGAGATTTCAATATGGAGTACATACGGATGTATATAGACGTAGTTTAAACTATAGATTCACTCTCCATGTGTATATTTAGGAACGGAGGGAGTATATATATAAGTCGAAAGAACAATCAACAGCAGCGCAAGAACAATGAGAATAAAGCCGGGAAGTTAAATTCAATGCCTTTGTACATTAAAAAGTTTTTTTGTAGATTATAGCTTTTCTAAAACTTCAAGTATAAATTTGTTTGTAATATTTTTGACTTCTATGATTGGACCATTTTATCTATATAAGTGCTTTTTCACGTGCAAGCTTACTAACTTGAAAACACGGTTTCAGACGTTCCATGCTATCTTGAAAAGTATACCATGTCATATGATGAACGTTACCATGGCTGTTTTTTCTTGTTGTCATCTTCTTACAGTACCATCGAGAACTGCCAATATACGATACGAGACATGCTGGCAAGGGGTATTTGATAGAAGTAGATGTATCTCTGAAAAGAGCATTAATTGAGATGTGCATTGCACGTGCAAGCTTACTAGTTTCTATAAGTGAAACTAATGGCGGAGGGGCAGAATTAAGCATACCTAAAAATTAGGGGCAAAATTGAGTAGTGGGTCCGAGTTAAGGGCATATATGTAAATGTCCCATTATGTTTTCATCAATATATGAGTGTTCTTGATCGTATCTTGCAAGTCTATAGTCATCTATTATGTGTTATGATCCGTTAACCCCGAAGTGACAATAATCGGGATACTTACCGGTGATGACCGTAGTTTGAGGAGTTCATGTATTCACTATGTGTTAATGCTTTGTTCCGGTTCTCTATTAAAAGGAGGCCTTAATATCCCTTAGTTTCTGTAAGGACCCCGCTGCCACGGGAGGGTAGGACAAAATATGTCATGCAAGTTCTTTTCCATAAGCACGTATGACTATGTTCGGAATACATGCCTACATTATATCAATGAACTGGAGCTAGTTCTGTGTCACCCTAGGTTATGACTGTTACATGATGAACCGCATCCGGCATAATTCTCCATCACCGATGCATTGCCTACGAGCTTTCCATATATTGTTCTTCGCTTATTTACTTTTCCGTTGCTATTGCTATCATCACTACAAAATACCAAACACATTACTTTTACTACGGTTACCTTTTGCTACCGTTATCACTACTATCATATTACTTTGCTACTAAACACTTTACTACAGATATTAAGTTTCCAGGTGTGGTTGAATTGACAACTCAGCTGCTAATACTTGAGAATATTCTTTGGCTCCCCATGTGTCGAATCAATAAATTTGGGTTGAATACTCTACCCTCAAAAACTGTTGCGATCCCCTATAGTTGTGGGTTATCAAGACTATTTTCTGGCGCCGTTACCGGGGAGCATAGCTCTATTCTTTGAGTCACTTGGGATATATATCTGCTTATCATTATGAAGAACTTGAGGGATCCAAAAACCAAGATCTTTCCCTCAACTACGAGGGGAGGTAAGGAACTGTCATCTAGCTCCGCACTTGATTCACCTTTTGTTTTGAGTAAGCTTGTGACACCTACACCTGCTTCTGCTATTCGTTCTGATATACCGCATGTTATTGATGATGCCACTTCTGCTATGCATGATACTTATGATGAAACTACCTCTATGCCTGATACTACTATGCTACTTAGTGCTTTTATTGATGAACAACTTGCTAGGGCTAGAGAAATTGAAAATATTGAATCTGGTGATACTGATGAAAGTGATGATGAAGAACCACTTGCCATTCCTAAGGGTTATGTTTTTTATCAAGATGCTTCTTTAGCCATTTTAGCTTGCAGAAATAGAACTGAACTTAAAAAATTATTAGCTAAATGGAGTAAGCAATCTCTAAATGCTAGAATGAAACCTAACCCTGCTTTTGCTACTTCACCTATCGTTGTTACTGATAAGGATTATGAATTCTCTGTTGATCCTAATATAATTACTTTGGTTGAATATGATCTTTTTCATGGTTATGAATCTGAAACTGTTGTGGCACATCTTACTAAATTAAATGATATAGCTACCCTGTTCACTAAAGATGAGAGAACTCGCTACTTTTATATCCTTAAAATATTTCCATTCTCATTAAAGGGTGATGCTAAGATATGGTTTAATTCTCTTGATCCTGATTGTGTGCGTAGTCCCCAGGATATGATTTATTACTTCTCTGCTAAATATTTCCCTGCTCATAAGAAACAAGCTGCTTTAAGGGATATATATAATTTTGTGCAAATTGAAGAAGAGAGTCTCCCACAAGCTTGGGGGAGGCTTCTCCAATTATTTAATGCTTTGCCTGATCATCCTCTTAAGAAAAATGAAATACTTGATATCTTTTATAATGGACTAACTGATGCCTCCAGAGATTACCTGGATAGTTGTGCTTGTTCTGTTTTCAGGGAAAGAACACCGGATGAAGCTGAAATTCTATTGAATAATATGTTGACAAATGAAAATAATTGGACACCTCCGGAGCCAATTCCTGAGCCTATTCCTAAACCAACTCCGAAGAAGAGGGGTATTCTATTTCTTAGTCCTGAAGATATGCATGAGGCAAAGAAATCTATGAAAGAAAAGGGTATTAAAGCTGAAGATGTTAAGAATTTACCTCCTATTGAAGAAATACACGGTCTTAATTTACAGCTTGTTAAAGAAACATATAATCCAAATCCTTTACCTATTGAAGAAACTCATGCTCTTGATAACCCGACACAGGTAGTAAAGGAAAGTTCTCTCCATAGATATGATAAAGGTGTAATCCCATTTACTAAAATTGCTAGCCCATGCTTAGATGAGTTTGATAAATTTATGGCTAAGCAAGAAGATTTTAATGCTTATTTGGTAGACAATTGAAATACAATTCAAATATGCTTGAACACTTGGGTGATTATATGGCTAATGTTAAAGGCGGACTTAAACTTATTAGTAAACATGCTTCTATGGTTACCACTCAAGTAGAACAAGTACTTAAAGCTCAAAATGATTTACTCAATGAATTGAATAGTAAAGATAATGATTATGCTGTTAGAGTGGCTACTAGAACTATTAGAATGACTCAGGAATCTTTGTATCCCGAAGGCCATCGTAAGAGAATTGAGCAAGATTCTCAGAGAAATAATATAGATGCACCTAGTCCTTCTAAAAGGAAGAAAAAGAAAAATGATAGGACTTTGCATGCTTCTAGTGATCCTATTGTTGAAACACCTGAGAATCCAAATGATATTTCTATTTATGATGCTGAAACACAACCTGGTAATGAACCTGAAACTAGTGATAATGCTAATAATAATGTTCATGATGATGCTCCACCTAGTAATGATAATGATATAGAAATTGAAACTGCTATTGATCTTGATAACCCACAATCAAAGAATCAACGTTATGATAAGAAAGATTTTGTTGCTAGGAAACATGGTAAAGAAAGAGAACCTTGGGTTCAGAAACCCATGCCATTTCCTCCCAAACCATCCAAGAAAAAGGATGATGAGGATTTTGAGCGCTTTGCTGAAATGATTAGACCTATCTTTTTACGTATGCGATTAACTGATATGCTCAAAACCAATCCTTATGCTAAGTACATGAAAGATATTATTACAAATAAAAGAAAGATACCGGAAGCTAAAATTTCCACAATGCTTGCTAATTATACTTTTAAGGGTAGAATACCAAAGAAACTTGGAGATCCAGGAGTACCCACTATACCATGCTCTATTAAAAGAAATTATGTTGAAACTGCTTTATGTGATCTTGGAGCCGGTGTTAGTGTTATGCTTCTCTCTTTATATCATAGAATTGATTTGAATAAGTTGAAACCTACTGAAATATCTTTGCAAATGGCTGATAAATCAACTGCTATACCTGTCGGTATTTGTGGGGATGTGCCTGTTGTAGTTGCAAATGTTACTATTTTAACGGACTATGTTATTCTTGATATTCCCGAGGATGATAGTATGTCTATTATTCTTGGAAGACCCTTTTTGAATACTGCAGGGGCTGTTATTGATTGCACTAAAGGCAATGTCACTTTTCATGTGAATGGTAATGAGCATATGGTACACTTTCCAAGGAAACAACCTCAAGTTCATAGTATCAACTCTATTAGAAAAATGCCATCGATTATATTTGGAGGTTTTGAATTTCCTCTTCCTACTGTCAAGAAGAAATATGATATTCTTATTATTGGGGATGTGCATATCCCCGTTGAGTTAACATAGTGTTATTCGAAATTTCTCTGGTTCCATGTTATTCGGAATGAGTTCGTTAACAAGACTTGATCAACCTTGTTAGTGGATTCCTTTTGATGATCATGAGATGGATGAAACTAGAAGGCACAACCTTCTGTACCCCCCTTTTACTTTCTGTTATTTATATTAAATAAAATAAAAATAAATATTTGTGTGTCTGTTATCTGATTATCCGTGCAATATAAAAATACCTCAAAAATAAAAGTTCTCCAAATGCCCTGAAACTTAAATATGATTTTTTCTAGAATATTTGTGGAATTATGGAACTGAGAACACACCAGGGGGACCAACCACCTCCCCACGAGGGTGGAGGGCGCGCACACCCCTCTAGGGCGCGCTCCTTGCCGCGTGGGCCCACGGTGGCCCTCCTCCACTTATTCCTGCACCCACACACTTCATCTTCCTCCCCCAAACACGAATAACCAGCTCAAACCCGAGTCCAAGCTCGTTTTGCTGCCATTTTCGATCTCCTTGCTCAAAGCACCTCTCACAAAACTGCTTGGGGAGATTGTTCCTTGGTATGTGACTCCTCCATTGGTCCAATTAGTTTTTGTTCTAGTGCTTTATTCATTGCAAATTTTTTCTGCTTAGGTGACCCTATTCTTGAGTTTGCATGTCAAATTTATATGGTCAAAAATAGTTTTGATGCATGATATAGGCCCTAGGCACTTGTAGTAGTAGTTGAAGGAAATATGCCCTAGAGGCAATAGTAAAGTTATTATTTATTTCCTTATTTTATGATAAATGTTTATTATTCATGCTAGAATTGTATTAACCGGAAACATAATACATGTGTGAATACATAGACAAACAGAGTGTCAATAGTGTGCCTCTACTTGACTAGCTCGTTAATCAAAGATGGTTATGTTTCCTAACCATGGACAAAGAGTTGTCATTTGATTAACGGGATCACATCATTAGTTGAATGATCTGATTGACATGACCCATTCCACTAGCTTAGCACCCGATCGTTTAGTATGTTGCTATTGCTTTCTTCATGACTTATACATGTTCCTATGCTATGAGATTATGTAACTCCCGTGTGCCGGAGCAACACTTTGTGTGCTACCGAACGTCACAACGTAACTGGGTGATTATAAAGGTGCTCTACAGGTGTCTCCAAAGGTACATGTTGGGTTGACGTATTTTGAGATTAGGATTTGTCACTCCGATCGTCGGAGAGGTATCTCTGGGCCCTCTCGGTAATGCACATCTCTTAAGCCTTGCAAGCATTTGTAACATCCCAAATTTTCAATTTGGAATGTTATACACTAGATTATCATGCATATCATATTTTCTTGCATTTTGCCGATCCTAGAAATTTCACGCAACTCAAGGACCCTCGGAGAGAGTTGGAGATTTCGTCTTTTTCATATTTGAGTCCTCTCAAATTTTAAAAAGAGGGTCATTGGATTTGTCGGAGTTTCGTTTGCCTTTTAATTGGATAGGGAAAAAATGTGCGTTTTAAAAGTTTGCATTTTAGGCCCGGAGAAAAGTTCATTTTGTTCGACTCATTTTTAGGAGTCGGGGAAAATTTACTTTATTAGATTTAGAATTCGTTTATATCTCTTTTGTTTTTTTTCCTGAACGCGGAACCGTTTAAAAAAAAGAGCTCCAGTGACTTCGGCCAAAGGCCCAAGCCACCGAGCCAGCGGCCGGCCAGGCCAAAGGCCATCGAGCGCCCCACGCCAGGGAGGCGCGCGCGCCAGGCGCAAGGCGCCAGGGAGCCGCCGCTGTTCCTATTCCTAATAGGATTCATCTACGTTCGTTTTTTTCTAGATCTTTTCCCTCTTTTCTTTCCTAATCCTAATCCAATTCCTTGACCCCTATACCAAGTTTTCTCCTCCTTCCCAATATAAATACTCCCACACCCCCCCTCTAAACACATCAAATCCAAGGCCCCAAAGCACCAAGCACACCACGCCCTGCGTCACGCACCGCGCCCTAGTGCCGCACCACCCGCGCTGCACCACCCCGTCACCGCCGCGCCGCGCCCTGCATCACCCCGCGCGCCGCCCTAGTGCCGCACCACCGCCGCCGCACCTTGCCGCTGCCCCACGCCCACGCCGCCGGAGTTCCTCGCCGGAGACCTCACCGGAGGTAGCCCCGCGCTATATCTATTCTTTTCATCGGATCGTTTTCTTCTAATCGTTCCGATTCTTTTTCTCCGATTCATTTTTCTTCGCGAAACCGTTCCGGTTTTCTAGATCGGTTTTACGATCAGTTTTCTTCTCCGAAACCCTAGATCGGATTCGTTTTCTTTTCTGATTTAGTTGCCCGAGATCGTTCACCGGACCGTTCGTCCTAACGAACGTGATCACCGGATTTCTTCTATGTTAACGAACGTCCGTTCGTTCAACCGTTCTTCTTTTTCTTCTCGTCAGATTTATTCCGCGATCGTGATCTCAGATCCGATCTTCTTTCTAGTCTATCTTTTCGCTCGTTTATCGGAATCAGGTGATTCAAGCGCCTGGAGTTTCGTTTTGAAACTGCCGTTCCGATTAATCAACTTTAACTAAGTTTTGCTACGGTAAAATTTGACCTAGTTTCAACCTGCTAGAACCGAGTTGTTTTTCCGCCGTTTGTTTTCGGTTTCTTTGTTCAGTTTTTTCTTTCTTTGCAACCGGAGTTCTTAAGTTGAACTTTCTGGTTCGATCTCTTGTTCGAGTTTTACCTGTGCATTAGATGAGTACTTATTGTATGCTTGTTGTTTGTCTGCGATAGATTACCCGGATTGCGCCGCTTGTTACTTCGAATCTCTAGGACTCGCGGATCATCAGCAAGGCAAGTAACACTTTGATCATACCTTTTCTACAACCTAGTTTTATTGCATTAGATCCATCCTCACACATTGCATGATTAGGATCTAATTAAATTGTGGGATGGGAAGTAGATGAGGTAGTACCTATTACCTGTTACTATGAAACCTTTGGGAGTTACTTCTACGTTTGCTTATTATGCCATGCTATGCTAGTAGACGTGGATTGGGTGAGTGATATCCATGACAGATGTGAGATTGATAATTTTAATGGTTTATCTAAGGTGGCAACTTAAACACACATCTGGGAGGATTAAGGCACCTGATGTCTATCAGGACTTGCCTATTTTTTTTATGGACCGCCACCCAGGCTCAAAGGGATCATAAGATCTTTCATGCTAAATACTTACGTGTGCAGCCATAAGCCATTATGGGCTCTGGCATAGTTGACTAAGCCGTGCGAACTCTTATAGGGGTAGACTAGCAGATGTAGGGGTTGTAGGTGGTACGGTCTACTCCGTCGTAAAGTGCTAGCGCTTCTGAAAGACTATGTCTCGGTCATCCGTTTCTCAAACACCAGTAGTGCGAGAAAACCAACGGAGGCGATCGAGTCTTGTGGGGAAAAGTGCGCAAACCTCTGCAGAGTGTAACAAACTAATCATGATTAGCCGTGTCCCCGGTTATGGACAATCTTGAGTATCTAGTACTTGAATATCATGTGAATCTCATCATGTTACTTCTAATTAATATTGTTGGGTTTTAATTATACTTTTAATTGGGATTGAGAATGCTGTCAACCATTCTCAATGTTTAACAACCACCATGATAGTTAAATAAATTTATTCCTTTGCAGTAGGGAAAAATTGGCTTTACGCAAAACAGTAACCATAGAGCTTTCCACCAGCCAAATATGCATATAGTATAGCTGTTTCATTCCATTACTCTCTATGTGTTACCTTGCCAGCATATTCCATGTGCTGACCCGTTTCGGGCTGCAACGTTAATGTTGCAGACTTTTCATACAATGATTAAGGTGCTTTTAGGTCGTGGTTCTATACTCAGTGATGCCGATGGAGTTGATGGACCCATTTATCTTCCAAGTCTTCCGCTGTTATCGACACTAGATGGCCTTAAGCCATATTTATGTAATAAGTTCTCTTTTAAGACATCAATGTAATAAGTGTGTGATTGCCACTCTGCTATAAATCCTTCGAAGTATGTTTTTCCCTCAGTTACCATTAAGGATTGGTAACTATGTTTTTCCCTCGGACCTAATAGTATTGGAATCTCAAGGGTTGGATGTGATATTAGGCATGGATTGGTTATCAAAGTATGAAGGGAATATTGAATGCGCTAGTAAGTCAATTTTGCTTACAACGCCAGAAGGAAGAAGGATCAAGTATGTATCCCGGCATGTGCCAAATAGGACACAAGTAAATTGCCTGACAGGAGTCGTGCAGGAGGAAGTACCAGTGGTAAAGGATTTTCCTGATGTATTTCCGGAAGAGTTACCAGGCATGCCACCGGATAGAGACATTGAGTTTTTGATTGAGTTGTTGCTAGGTACAGCCCAATATCAAAGAGACCATACCGGATGCCAGCAAAGGATTTGGTGGAAATTAAGAATCAGATTAAGGAGTTGTTGGAGAAAGGTTACATTCGCCCAAGTTCTTCGCCTTGGGGATCACCCGTACTTCTAGTGGAGAAGAAGGATGGATCATTAAGGATGGTTGTTGATTATCGTGGATTGAATGAAGTAACCATCAAGAACAAGTACCCACAACCAATGATAAATGATCTGTTTGATCGTTTGCAAGGAGCTAAAGTATTTTCCAAGATCGATTTGCGATCAGGGTACCACCAGTTGAAGATTCGGGAACAGGATATTCCTAAGACAGCATTCACCACAAGATATGGACTGTATGAGTATACCGTTATGTCATTTGGATTGACTAACGCGCCTGCCTATTTTATGAACATGATGAACAAGGTGTTTATGCAGTTTCTGGACAAGTTCGTCGTAGTGTTCATTGATGATATCCTGGTTTATTCGAAGAATGAAGAAGAGCATAAGGAACATTTGCGTTTGGTATTGGAGAAACTAAGGGAACATCAGTTATATGCCAAATTTAGCAAATGTGAGTTTTGGTTGAAGGAAGTAGGATTCCTCGGACACGTTATATCCAGAGAAGGGATAGCAATTGACCTCGCAAAGGTTGAGACCGTAACCGAATGGGAAGCACCAACGACAGTTGGAGAGATCCGGAGTTTTCTTGGACTCGCAGGATACTACCGGAGATTCATTGAGAATTTTTCAAAGATTGCGAAACCTATGACGGAGTTGTTGAAGAAGGATACCAAGTTCAATTGGACTGAGGAGTGTGAGGCTAGTTTCCAGGAGTTGAAGAAAATGTTTGGTTACCTCACCAGTGTTGATTTTGCCAGATCAGACCAAGGATTATGAGGTGTATTGCGACGCTTCACGTCAAGGACTTGGAGCAGTGCTTATGCAGGAAGGGAGAGTTGTTTCGTATGCTTCACGACAACTGAAGCCTCATGAGTTGAATTACGCCACACCTGATTTGGAGTTAGCAGCCGTAGTGCATGCATTGGAGACATGGAGACATTTCCTCATTGGAAATCATTGTGAGGTGTACACGGATCACAAGAGTTTGAAGTACATTTTCACGCAGAAGGAGTTGAATCTCAGACAAAGGAGATGGTTGGAGCTCATCAAGGATTATGATATGAAATTGCATTACCATCCCGGTAAAGCTAATGTAGTAGCTGACGCATTGAGCCGCAAGAGCCATGTCAATACAATAATGACGGGAGAAATACCCAAGGAGTTAGCAGAAAACCTTCGTGAACTAAGTTTAGAGATAGTTCCAAAAGGCTATGTGGCAGCATTGGAGATTCAGTCAACATTGATGGATAAAATTAGAGAAGCTCAGAAATCTGACAAGGAGATTGCTGCTATAAAGGAGAAACTAAGCAAAGGAAAAGCAAAGGGATTTCGTGAGGATGAGCACGATACCCTATGGTTTGAGGACCGTGTTTATGTGCCAAATGACCCGGAGATCAGGAAGTTGATTTTGCAAGAGGCACATGATTCACCATATTTGATTCACCCAGGAAATACCAAGATGTATTTGGATTTGAAGGAGACATTCTGGTGGACCGGAATGAAGAAGGATATTGCAGCATATGTAGCAGTTTGTGACGTATGTCATAGAGTTAAGGCAGAGCATCAGAAGCCAGCCGGATTGTTGCAACCATTGCCGATACCCGAATGGAAGTGGGATAAGGTAGGCATGGATTTTATCACAGGACTACCTAGGACGAAAGCAGGATATGACTCGATATGGGTAGTAGTTGATCGTTTGACGAAGGTAGCACATTTCATTCCAGTCAAGACCACTTACACCAGTGCTAAGTTGGCAAAGATATACATGACTAGGATCATTTGTTTACATGGAGTTCCAAGGGGTATTGTATCAAATAGAGGAACCCAATTTACCTCAAAGTTTTGGAAACAGTTGCATGAAACTTTAGGAACCAGGCTAGAGTTCAGCACCGCTTTTCATCCGCAGACAGATGGACAGACCGAGAGAGTCAATAAGATTTTGGAAGATATGCTAAGAGCTTGTGCCCTAGATTATGGATCTAGTTGGGACGATAATTTGCCATATGCGGAGTTTTCATATAACAACAGTTACCAAACCAGTTTGAAGATGGCACCTTTCGAAGCTTTGTACGGAAGGAGGTGCAGGACACCGTTGTCATGGGACGAAGTTGGAGACCGTCAATTATTTGGACCAGATTTGATTAAGGAGTCTGAACGGAAAGTTAAGTCGATTCGCGATAGGCTCAAGGTAGCCCAGTCCAGGCAGAAGAGCTACGCAGATTCTAAACGCAAGGAGACAGTTTACGAAATCGGAGACAGAGTGTATCTTCGAGTATCCCCACTTCGAGGAATTAAACGCTTTGGAGTTAAGGGAAAATTAGCACCGCGTTTCGTTGGACCGTATAAGATTTTGCAACGTATGGGAGAAGTCGCTTATAAGTTGGAATTACCAGAGGGATTGTCAGGAGTTCACGATGTATTCCATGTTTCTCAGCTGAAGAAATGTCACGCCGAGATGGCGGAGGTACCGTTAAGAGATACAGGCCGCTTGAAGCGATTCAGTTGAAGGACGACTTAACGTATGAAGAGAAACCAGTCAAGATTCTCGAGTTTGCCAGCCGAGTTACCCGCACCAAGGTTATCAAGTTTTGTAAAGTTCAGTGGAACCACCACTCAGAGGATGAAGCCACCTGGGAGAGAGAAGAAGATTTGCTCAAGGACCACCCTCACCTATTTTCTAGCCAACCCGAATCTCGAGGGCGAGATTCATCTTAAGGGGGGGGTAGGTTTGTAACATCCCAAATTTTCAATTTGGAATGTCATACACTAGATCATCATGCATATCATATTTTCTTGCATTTTGCCGATCCTAGAAATTTCACGCAACTCAAGGACCCTCGGAGAGAGTTGGAGATTTCGTCTTTTTCATATTTGAGTCCTCTCAAATTTTGAACAGAGGATCATTGGATTTGTCGGAGTTTTATTTGCCTTATATTTGGATAGGGAAAAAATACGCGTTTTAAAAGTTTGCATTTTAGGCCCGGAGAAAAGTTCATTTTGTTCGACTCATTTTTAGGAGTCGGGGAAAATTTACTTTATTAGATTTGGAGTTCGTTTAGATCTCTTTTGTTTTTATCCCGAGCGCGGAACCGTTTTTTTTTTAAAAAGAGCTCCAGTGACTTGGGCCAAAGGCCCAAGCCACCGAGCCAGCGGCCGGCCAGGCCAAAGGCCATCGAGCGCCCCACGCCAGGGAGGCGCGCGCGCCAGGCGCAAGGCGCCAGGGAGCCGCTGCCGTTCCTATTCCTAGTAGGATTCATCTACGTTCGTTTTTTTCTAGATCTTTTCCCTATTTTCTTTTCTAATCCTAGTCCAATTCCTTGACCCCTACACCAAGTTTTCTCCCCCCTCCCCAATATAAATACTCCCACACCCCCCCTCTAAACACATCAAATCCAAGGCCCCAAAGCCCCAAGCACACCGCGCCCTGCGTCACGCACCGCGCCCTAGTGCCGCACCACCCGCGCCGCACCACCCCATCGCCGCCGCGCCGCGCCCTGCGTCACCCCGCGCGCCGCCCTAGTGCCGCACCGCCGCCGCCGCACCTTGCCGCCGCCCCACGCCCACGCCGCCGGAGTTCCTCGCCGGAGACCTCACCGGAGGTAGCCCCGCGCTATATCTATTCTTTTCATCGGATCGTTTTCTTCTAATCGTTCTGATTCTTTTTCTCCGATTTGTTTTTCTTCGCGAAACCGTTCCGGTTTTCTAGATCAGTTTTACGATCGGTTTTCTTCTCCGAAACCCTAGATCGGATTCGTTTTCTTTTCCGATTTAGTTGCCTGAGATCGTTCGCCGGACCGTTCGTCCTAACGAACGTGATCTCCGGATTTCTTCTAGGTTAACGAACGTCCGTTCGTTCAACCGTTCTTCTTTTTCTTCTCGTCGGATTTATTCCACGATCGCGATCTCAGATCCGATCTTCTTTCTAGTCTATCTTTTCGCTCGTTTATCGGAATCAGGTGATTCAAGCGCCTGGAGTTTCGTTTCGAAACCGCCGTTCTGGTTAATCAACTTTAACTAAGTTTTGCTACGGTAAAATTTGACCTAGTTTCAACATGCTAGAACCGAGTTGTTTTTCCGCCGTTTGTTTTCGGTTTCTTTGTTCGGTTTTTTCTTTCTTTGCAACCGGAGTTCTTAAGTTGAACTTTCTGGTTCGATCTCTTGTTCGAGTTTTACCTGTGCATTAGATGAGTACTTATTGTATGCTTGTTGTTTGTCTGCGATAGATTACCCGGATTGCGCCGCTTGTTACTTCGAATCTCTAGGACTCACGGATCATCAGCAAGGCAAGTAACACTTTGATCATACCTTTTCTACAACCCAGTTTTATTGCATTAGATCCATCCTCACACATTGCATGATTAGGATCTAATTAAATTGTGGGATGGGAAGTAGATGAGGTAGTACCTATTACCTGTTACTATGAAACCTTTGGGAGTTACTTCTACATTTGCTTATTATGCCATGCTATGCTAGTAGACGTGGATTGGGTGAGTGATATCCATGACAGATGTGAGATTGATAATTTTAATGGTTTATCTAAGGTGGCAACTTAAACACACATCTAGGTGGATTGAGGCACCTGATGTCTATCAGGACTTGCCTGTTTTTTTATGGACCGCCACCCAGGCTCAAAGGGATCATAAGATCCTTCATGCTAAATACTTACGTGTGCAGCCACAAGCCATTATGGGCTCTGGCATAGTTGACTAAGTCGTGCGAACTCTTATAGGGGTAGACTAGCAGATGTAGGGGTTGTAGGTGGTACGGTCTACTCCGTCGTAAGGTGCTAGCGCTTCTGAAAGACTATGTCTCGGTCATCCGTTTCTCAAACATCAGTAGTGCGAGAAAACCAACGGAGGCGATCGGGTCTTGTGGGGAAAAGTGCGCAAACCTCTGCAGAGTGTAACAAACTAATCATGATTAGCCGTGTCCCCGGTTATGGACAATCTTGAGTATCTAGTACTTGAATATCATGTGAATCTCATCATGTTACTTCTAATTAATATTGTTGGGTTTTAATTATACTTTTAATTGGGATTGAGAATGCTGTCAACCATTCTCAATGTTTAACAACCACCATGATAGTTAAATAATTTATTCCTTTGCAGTAGGGAAAAATTGGCTTTACGCAAAACAGTAACCATAGAGCTTTCCACCAGCCAAATATGCATATAGTATAGCTGTTTCATTCCATTACTCTCTATGTGTTACCTTGCCAGCATATTCCATGTGCTGACCCGTTTCGGGCTGCAACGTTAATGTTGCAGACTTTTCAGACAATGATTAAGGTGCTTTTAGGTCGTGGTTCTATACTCAGTGATGCCGATGGAGTTGATGGACCCATTTATCTTCCAAGTCTTCCGCTGTTATCGACACTAGATGGCCTTAAGCCATATTTATGTAATAAGTTCTCGTTTGAGACATCGATGTAATAAGTGTGTGATTGCCACTCTGCTATAAATCCTTCGAAGTACTGTGTGGTGTCAGCATTACTGATCCAGGGATGGCAACGGAGCACAGAGATCAGACCGGTTGAGGTTTGGTCGCTACAGCATTGCAACTAATGAGTTAGTTGCGGGATGATGCATTACGTAACGAGTAAAGAGACTTGCCGGTAACGAGATTGAACTAGTTATTGGATACCGACGATCGAATCTCGGGCAAGTAACATACCGACGACAAAGGGAACAACGTATGTTGTTATGCGGTCTGACCGATAAAGATCTTCGTAGAATATGTAGGAGCCAATATGAGCATCCAGGTTCCGCTATTGGTTATTGACCGGAGACGTGTCTCGGTCATGTCTACATTGTTCTCGAACCCGTAGGGTCCGCACGCTTAAGGTTTCGATGACAGTTATTATGAGTTTATACGTTTCTATGTACCAAAGGTTGTTCGGAGTCCCGGATGTGATCACGGACATGACGAGGAGTCTCGAAATGGTCGAGACATAAAGATTGATATATTGGAAGCCTATGTTTGGATATCGGAAGTGTTCCGTGTGAAATCGGGATTTTACCGGAGTACCGGGAGGTTACCCGAACCCCCCGGGAGCTATATGGGCCTTAGTGGGCCTTAGTGGAAAAGAGAAGGGGCAGCCCAAGATGGGCCGCATGCCCCTCCCCTCCCTTGGTCCGAATAGGACAAGGAGAGGGGGCCGGCCCCCCTCTCTCTTTTCGCCCCTCCACGAATCCTGTTCCAACTAGGATTGGGGGGGGGGGAATCCTACTCCCAGAGGGAGTAGGACTCCTCCTGGCGTGCCTCTCCTAGGCCGGCCGCACCCCCCCCCCTTGATCCTTTATATACGGAGGCAGGGGAACCCCAGAGACACACAAGTTGATCCACGTGATCTTATTCTTAGCCGTGTGCGCCGCCCCCTGCCACCATAGTCCTTGATAATATTGTAGCGGTGCTTAGGCGAAGCCCTGCGACAGTAGTACATCAAGATCGTCACCATGCCGTCGTGCTGACGAAACTCTTCCCCGACACTTTGCTGGATCGGAGTCCGGGGATCGTCATCGAGCTGAACGTGTGCTAAAACTCGGAGGTGCCGTAGTTTTGGTGCTTGATCGGTCGGGCCGTGAAGACGTACGACTACATCAACCAAACGCTTCTGTTGCGATCTACAAGGGTACGTAGATCAGACTCTCCCCCTCGTTGCTATGCATCACCATGGTCTTGCGTGTGCGTAGGAATTTTTTTTGAAATTACTACGTTCCCCAACAGTGGCATCCGAGCCTAGGTTTTATGGTTTGATGTTATGTGCACGAGTAGAATACAAGTGAGTTGTGGGCGATATAAGTCATACTGCCTACCAACATGTCATACTTTGGTTCAGCGGTATTGTTGGATGAAGCGTCCCGGACCGACATTACGCGTACGCTTACGCGAGACTGGTTCTCCCGACGTGCTTTGCACATAGGTGGCTTGCGGGTGACTGTTTCTCTAACTTTAGTTGAACCAAGTGTGGCTATGCCCGGTCCTTGCGAAGGTTAAAACGGCATCAACTTGACAAACTATCGTTGTTGTTTTTTTGCGTAGGTAAGATTGGTTCTTGCTTAAGCCCGTAGCAGCCATGTGAAACTTGCAACAAACAAAGTAGAGGACGTCTAACTTGTTTTTGCAGGGCATGTTGTGATGTGATATGGTCAAGACATGATGCTAAATTTTATTGTATGAGATGATCATGTTTTATAACCGAGTTATCGGCAACTGGCAGGAGCCATATAGTTGTCGCTTTATTGTATGCAATGCAATCGCACTGTAATGCTTTACTTTATCACTAAGCGGTAGCGATAGTCGTGGAAGCATAAAAGTGGCGAGACGACAACGATGCTACGATGGAGATCAAGGTGTCGCGCCGGTGACGATGGTGATCATGACGGTGCTTCGGAGATGGAGATCACAGGCACAAGATGATGATGGCCATATCATATCACTTATATTGATTGCATGTGATGTTTATCTTTTATGCATCTTATCTTGCTTTGATTGATGGTAGCATTATAAGATGATCTCTCACTAAATTATCAAGAAGTGTTCTCCCTGAGTATGCACCGTTGCGAAAGTTCTTCGTGTTGAGACACCACGTGATGATCGGGTGTGATAGGCTCTACGTTCAAATACAACGGGTGCAAAACAGTTGCACACGCGGAATACTCAGGTTATACTTGACAAGCCAAGCATATACAGATATGGCCTCAGAACACGGAGACCGAAAGGTCGAGCATGAATCATATAGTAGATATGATCAACATAGTGATGTTCACCATTGAAATTACTCCATCTCACGTGATGATTGGACATGGTTTAGTTGATATGGATCACGTGATCACTTAGAGGATTAGAGGGACGTCTATATAAGTGGGAGTTCATAAGTAATATGATTAATTGAACTTAAATTTATCACGAACTTAGTCCTGGTAGTATTTTGCAAATTATGTTGTAGATCAATAGCTCGCGTTGTTGCTTCCCTGTGTTTATTTTGATATGTTCCTAGAGAAAATTGTGTTGAAAGATGTTAGTAGCAATGATGCGGATTGGATCCGTGATCTGAGGTTTATCCTCATTGCTGCACAGAAGAATTATGTCCTTGATGCACCGCTAGGTGACAGACCTATTGCAGGAGCAGATGCAGACGTTATGAACGTTTGGCTAGCTCAATATGATGACTACTTAATAGTTTAGTGCACCATGCTTAACGGCTTAGAATCGGGACTTCAAAAGACGTTTTCAACGTCATGGACCATATGAGATGTTCCAGGAGTTGAAGTTAATATTTCAAGCAAATACCCAAGCTGAGAGATATGAAGTCTCCAACAAGTTCTATAGCCAAAAGATGGAGGAGAATCGCTCAACTAGTGAGCATGTACTCAGATTGTCTGGGTACTACAATCGCTTGAACCAAGTGGGAGTTAATCTTCCAGATAAGATAGTGATTGACAGAATTCTCTAGTCACCATCACCAAGTTAGTAGAACTTCGTAATGAACTATAGTATGCAAGGGATGACGAAAACGACTCCCGAGCTTTTCATGATGATGAAATCGATGAAGGTAGAAATCAAGAAAGAGCATCAAGTGTTGATGGTAGACAAGACCACTAGTTTCAATAAAAGGGCAAAGGGAAGAAGGGGAACTTGAAGAAGAATGGCAAGGAAGTTGCTGCTCAAGTGAAGAAGCCCAAGTCTGGTCCTAAGCCTGAGACTAAGTGCTTCTACTGCAAAGGGACTGGTCACTGTTAGTGGAACTGCCCCAAGTATTTGGCGGATAAGAAGGATGGCAAAGTGAACAAAGGTATATTTGATATATAGATTATTAATGTGTATTTTACTAGTGTTCATAGCAGCCCCTCGGTATTTGATACTGGTTCAGTTGCTAAGAGTAGTAACTCGAAACGGGAGTTGCAGAATGAACAGAAACTAGTTAAGGGTGAAGTGACGATGTATGTTGGAAGTAGTTCCAAGATTGATATGATCATCATCGCACACTCCCTATACTTTCGGGATTAGTGTTGAACCTAAATAAGTGTTATTTGGTGTTTGCGTTGAGCATGAATATGATTTGATCATGTTTATTGCAATACAGTTATTCATTTAAGTTAGAGAATAATTGTTGTTCTGTTTACATGAATAAAACCTTATGTGGTTACACACCCAATGAAAATGGTTCATTGGATCTCGATCGTAGTGATACACATATTCATAATATTGAAGACAAAAGATGCAAAGTTAATAATGATAGTGCAACTTATTTGTGGCACTACCGTTTAGGTCATATTGGTGTAAAGCGCATGAAGAAACTCCATGCTGATGGGATTTTGGAATCACTTGATTATGAATCACTTGATGCTTGCGAACCATGCCTTATGGGCAAGATGACTAAGGCTCCGTTCTCCGGGACAATGGAGCGAGAAACTGACTTATTGGAAATAATGCATACTAATGTATGTGATCCGATGAGTGTTGAGGCTCGCGGCGGGTATCGTTATTTTCTGACATTCACAGATGTTTTGAGCAGATATGGGTATATCTACTTGATGAAACATAAGTCTGAAACATTTGAACAGTTCAAAGAATTTCAGAGTGAAGTGGAAAATCATCGTGACAAGAAAATAAAAGTTTCTATGATATGATCGCAGAGGTAAAATATTTGAATTACGAGTTTGGCCTTCAATTAAAACAATGTGGAATAGTTTCACAAACTCATGCCACCTGGAACACCACAGCATAATGGTGTGTTCGAACGTCATAACCGTACTTTATTGGATATAGTACAATCTATGATGTTTCTTACCGATTTACCAATATCGTTTTGGGATCATGCATTAGAGACAGCTGCATTCATGTTAAAAGGGGGCCCCATCTAAGTCCGTTGAGACGACACAATCTGAACTGTGGTTTGGCAAGAAACCAAAGTTGTCGTTTCTTAAAGTTTGAGGTTGCAATGCTTATGTGAAAAAGTTTCAACCTGATAAGCTCAAACTCAAATCGGAGAAGTGCGTCTTCATAGGATACCCAAAATAAAAATGTTGGGTACACCTTCTATCACAGATCCGAAGGCAAGATGTTCGTTGCTGAGAATGGATCCTTTCTAGAGAAGGAGTTTCTCTCGAAAGAAGTGAGTGGGAGGAAAGTAGAAAACTTGATAAGGTAATTGTACCTTCTCCCTTATTGGAAAGTACTTCATCACAAAAATCTGTTCTTGTGACTACTACACCAATTAGTGAGGAAGCTAATGATGATGACCATGTAACTTCATATCAAGTTACTACCGAATCTAGTAGGTAAACAAGAGTGAGATCTGCACCAGAGTGGTACGGTAATCCTATTCTGGAGGTCATGTTACTTGACCATGACGAACCTACGAACTATGAGGAAGCGATGATGAGCCCAGATTCCGATAAATGGCTTGAGGCCATGAAATCTGAGATAGGATCCATGTATAAGAACAAAGTGTGGACTTTGGTGGACTTGCTCGAGGATCGGCAAGCCATTGATAATAAATGGATCTTCAAGAGGAAGACGGACACAGATAGTAGTGTTACTATCTACAAAGCTAGAATTGTCGCAAAAGGTTTTTGACAAGTTCAAGGTGTTGACTACGATGAGAGTTTCTCACTCGTATCTATGCTTAAGTCTGTCCGAATCATGTTAGCAATTGCCGCATTTTAGGAAATCTGGCAAATGGATAAACAAAACTGCATTCCTTAATGGATTTATTAAAGAAGAGTTGTATGTGATGCAACAAGATGGTTTTGTCAATCCTAAAGGTGCTAACAAAATATGCAAGCTCCAGCGATCCATTTATGACTGGTGCAAACATCTCGGAGTTGGAATACACGCTTTGATAAGTTGATCAAAGCATATAGTTTTATACAGACTTGCGGTGGAGCCTGTATTTACAAGAAAGTGAGTGGGAGCACTACAACATTTCTGATAAGTATATGTGAATGACATATTGTTGATCAGAAATAATGTAGAATTATTCTACAAAGCATAAAGGAGTATTTGAAAGGAGTTTTTTCAAAGAAAGACCTCGGTGAAGCTACTTACATATTGAGCATCAAGATCTATAGAGATAGATCAAAACGCTTGATAAGTTTTTTCAATGAGTACATACCTTGACAAGATTTTGAAGTAGTTCAAAATGGAATAGTCAAAGAAAGAGTTCTTGCGTGTGTTACAAGGTGTGAAATTGAGTAAGACTCAAAACACGACCACGACAGAAGATAGAAAGAGAATGAAAGTCATTCCCTATGCCTTGGCCATAGGTTCTATAAAGTATGCCATGCTGTGTACCAGATCTATTGTATACCCTACACTGATTTTGGCAAGGGAGTACAATAGTGATCTAGGAGTAGATCACTGGACAGCGGTCAAAATTATCCTTAGTGGAATAAGGATATGTTTCTCAATTATGGACGTGACAAAAAGGGTTCGTCGTAAAAGGTTACGTCGACGCAAATTTTGACACTGATCTAGATGACTCCAAGTCTCAATCTGGATACGTATTGAAAGTGGGAGCAATTAGCTAAGAGTAGTTCCATGCAGAGCATCGTTGACATAGAAATTTGCAAAATACATACGGATCTGAATATGGCAGACTCGTTGACTAAACTTCTCTCACAAGCAAAACATGATCACACCTTAGTACTCTTTGGGTGTTAATCACATAAGCGATGTGAACTAGATTACTGAATCTAGTAAACCCATTGGGTGTTGGTCACATGACGATCTGAACTATGGGTGTTAATCACATGATGATGTGAACTATCTATGTTAATCACATGGTGATGTGATCTAGATTATTGACTCTAGTGCAAGTGGGAGACTGAAGGAAATATGCCCTAGAGGCAATAATAAAGTTATTATTTATTTCCTTATTTCATGATAAATGTTTATTATTCATGCTAGAATTGTATTAACCGGAAACATAATACATGTGTGAATACATAGACAAACAGAGTGTCAATAGTATGCCTCTACTTGACTAGCTCGTTAATCAAAGATGGTTATGTTTCCTAACCATGGACAAAGAGTTGCCATTTGATTAACGGGATCACATCATTAGTTGAATGATCTGATTGACATGACCCATTCCACTAGCTTAGCACCCGATCGTTTAGTATGTTGCTATTGCTTTCTTCATGACTTATACATGTTCCTATGACTATGAGATTATGTAACCCCCGTGTGCCGGAGGAACACTTTGTGTGCTACCAATAGTCACAACGTAAGTGGGTGATTATAAAGGTGCTCTACAGGTGTCTCCAAAGGTACATGTTGGGTTGACGTATTTCGAGATTAGGATTTGTCACTCCGATCGTCGGAGAGGTATCTCTGGGCCCTCTCGGTAATGCACATCACTTAAGCCTTGCAAGCATTGCAACTAATGAGTTAGTTGTGGGATGATGCATTACGGAACGAGTAAAGAGACTTGACGGTAACGAGATTGAACTAGGTATTGGATACCGACGATCGAATCTCGGGCAAGTAACATACCGATGACAAAGGGAACAACGTATGTTGTTATGCGGTCTGACCGATAAAGATCTTTGTAGAATATGTAGGAGCCAATATGAGCATCTAGGTTCCGCTATTGGTTATTGACCGGACACGTGTCTCGGTCATGTCTACATTGTTCTCGAACCCGTAGGGTCCGCACGCTTAAGGTTTCGATGATAGTTATATTATGAGTTTATACGTTTTGATGTACCGAAGGTTGTTCGGAGTCCCGGATGTGATCACGGACATGACGAGGAGTCTCGAAATGGTCGAGACATAAAGATTGATATATTGGAAGCCTATGTTTGGATATCGGAAGTGTTCCAGGTGAAATCGGGATTTTACCGGAGTACCGGGAGGTTACCCGAACCCCCCGGGAGCTATATGGGCCTTAGTGGGCCTTAGTGGAAAAGAGAAGGGGCAGCCCAAGATGGGCCGCGCGCCCCTCCCCTCCCTTGGTCCGAATAGGACAAGGAGAGGGGGCCGGCCCCCCTCTCTCTTTTTCCCCCTCCATGAATCCTATTCCAACTAGGATTGGGGGGGGAATCCTACTCCCAGAGGGAGTAGGACTCCTCCTGGCGCGCCTCTCCTAGGCCGACCGCACCCCCCCTTGATCCTTTATATACGGAGGCAGGGGAACCCCAGAGACACACAAGTTGATCCACGTGATCTTATTCTTAGCCGTGTGCGCCTCCCCCTGCCACCATAGTCCTCAATAATATTGTAGCGGTGCTTAGGCGAAGCCCTGCGACAGTAGTACATCAAGATCGTCACCATGCCGTCGTGCTGACGGAACTCTTCCCCGACACTTTGCTGGATCGGAGTCCGGGGATCGTCATCGAGCTGAACGTGTGCTAAAACTCGGAGGTGCCGTAGTTTCGCTGCTTGATCGGTCGGGCCGTGAAGACGTACTGCTACATCAACCAAACGCTTCCGTTGCGATCTACAAGGGTACGTAGATCAGACTCTCCCCCTCGTTGCTATGCATCACCATGATCTTGCGTGTGCGTAGGAAATTTTTTTGAAAGTACTACATTACCCAACAGTAGTTGCTATCAATATTATTGAGTTTGGTTTACTTTTATTTTAAAGTTACTAAAAATTTCAGAATTTTTTAAGAAAATGATGAGGAGACTTTTGAGGGGCTCATCGAGCCAAAGCTCGAAGGAAAAGGCACCGAAGCCTAAGTATAATCTGCCTCGCGCCGCGGAGGTTCGGGCGTGTGAATGGCGTTCCGAGGATTTCTTAAGAGCAGCTGGGATTTATGAAGATTTTCATGAATTGGCTCAGACTACAGGCCTTACCGCTTTCCTCCACGACCAGTGCGATCAGTATCTCTTGCTCACAAATATCTTTGTTCAAAACATTCATTTCCATTCTAGGAGCTCACAACCTACGGTGGAGTTTTATTTATATGATGAGCATAAGGAGATG
Source organism: Triticum monococcum (assembly GCA_034509565.1). NCBI lineage: Eukaryota > Viridiplantae > Streptophyta > Magnoliopsida > Poales > Poaceae > Triticum > Triticum monococcum. Next base: position 149,014,324 of record CM067843.1, on the reverse strand, counting down.
TCACTTTATGATTTCTGTCGGATTTCTTTAGTCCCTTTTGAGGGAAATATAGAAGAACCACATCATGATGATGTGGAGGGATTTATTGACACTATCACTATAGGGGAAACAAGGAAGGTTTCCGATGCACGAATCACTAGCATACACTTTCCTGTTTTACGTTATTTTGCATTATTTACTAGTCGTTGCTTAATTGGTCGCGAAAACTGTGGAAACCTGAGTATCCCTGATATTATTATTTTGCACCACGGTTTATACGGTGCTAACTCTTTTAGTATGGGCAGCATTATTGCCAAACAGTTAAGTCTGAACCGTACCAAGGGCCCCATCTTTGGAGGCATCTATGGTACACGCCTAGCTGCACATTTTAACATACGTATTAGGCATTATGAGAAGGAAGAAAAGGTGCTGCCTCGTGTTTATTTAGATTATAAAAGTATGGTGGCGCATGATTTTATTGTTAAGAATAGGGAAGGAGAGCTTAAACATCAATTGTTCTTTAATAAACATCATCCTGAGACTATTACCTTGCCTGCTCCTTCTTTGTTTGATTTGACTGTAGGCACGTACCTTGTTCCATTGACGGCTATTCACGCCTACCAGAACCCTGCACAAGCCAAGGAGCCAGAGCCGGAACCACAATTTGATCCTTCACGACAGTCTAATTATCAGTGGGATCTGGAGATGATTGTCAGCCAGTGGCAATCGGAGTCTTCCTCTTCTGCATCACAGTACGACCCCAGGTACTATTATGGATATCCGCCAGGCCAACCGTGGCCATAGACCAACTTAGGCCAAAATCCTAAGCTGGTGGAGTACGTATTTCTCACCGACATTACATTTATGCTCACACACTCATTGCTAGATGTCGGTGCTCATACTTTTTCATTGTATCATCCATGCTAGTTTACTTTCCTTTTTATGCTTTCTTCTTGTGTGTTTAATAAACCTTAAGAAAACCCAAAAAAATTAATTGTAGCTTTCAATCGGTTTAATTTCCATGCTTGTAGTAGTAATTAAAAATAAAACCCAAAGATATTTCCTATTCTTCTTTTGCTTGTTGGGAGCTTTCCCGTGTAAATAGTTTTATTTCTTTTCTTTACTTTGGGGGTCGATAGGAAAAGACCATGATTATATTGTTGAAGTGGCTCTTATATGCATTATTGTTGATCTGACAAAAGAGCCCATATTGCCTTGTCTTCTCCTGTTTATTGAATGCTTGTAGATTCCAGCTTAGTCCCATGCATGTGCACTATTATTATTATTCACACTGTTCGGTCGTGCAAGTGAAAGGCAATTATGATGATATATGATGGACTGGCTGAGATGAGAAAAGCTGGTATGAACTCAACCTCTTTAGTTTTTATAAATATGATTAGTTCATCGTTCCTGATTCAGCCTATTATGAATAAACATGTTTGCAATGACAACTAGAGATCATAGTTTCTTGTGCCATGCTTGATTAGCTATGAGTTATAATGGTTTACCTTGCGTGCCAACATGCTATTAAAATGGTTATGATGTGGTATGATAGGGTGGTATCCTCCTCTGAATGATTTAAGTGGCTTGACTTGGCACATGTTCACGCATGTAGTTGAAACAAAATCAACATAGCCATCACGATATTTATGGTCATGGTGGATTATATCCTACTCATGCTTGCATTTGGTGTTGATTAATTTTAATGCATGTTCATGACTATTGTCGCTCTCTAGCTGGTCGCTTCCCAGTCTTTTGCTAGCCTTCACCTGTACTAAGCGAGAATACTGCTTGTGCATCCAATCCCTTAAACCCCAAAGTTATTCCATGTGAGTCCACTATACCTACCTATATACGGTATCTACCTGCCGTTCCAAGTAAATTTGTATGTGCCAAACTCTAAACCTTCAAATAAATATCCTATTTTGTATGCTCGAATAGCTCATGTATCAACTAGGGATGTCTGTATCTTCCATGTTAGGCGGGTTATTCTCAAGAGGAGTGGACTCCGCTCCTCACTCACAAGATAAATGGCTGGTCACCGGGATGCCTAGTCCCATGCTTTATGCAAACTAAATCAAAATAATTGCAAACAAAACTCCCCCTGGGACTCTTGTTAGTTGGAGTTACTCGATGTTTCGAGCAAGCCATGGATTGATGCTTGTGGTGGAAGGGGGAGTATAAACTTTACCATTCTGTTTGGGAACCGCCTATAATGTGTGTAGCATGGAAGATATCACCATCTCTTGGTTGTTATGTTGACAATGAAAGTATACCGCTCAAAATATTACTCACCTCTGTTTCAAAACCGAGCTCTGGCACCTCTACAAATCCCTGCTTCCCTCTGCGAAGGGCCTATCTATTTACTTTTATCTCGAGTCATCATCCTCTTAATAAAAAGCACCAATTGGAGAGCACCGCTATCATTTCCATTCATTACTGTTAGTTTACATTGAGTATGACTTGACTGGATCTCTTTTACCATGAATTACAATGTCTAGTCAGTCCTTGGTCTTTAAAGGTGCTCTGCATTTATGTTTTGTGGTCTCAGAAAGGGCTAGTGAGATACCACCTTGTTATATCATATTATGATTGTTTTGAGAAAGTGTTGTCATCCGAGTTTTATTATTATGGCTCGCTAGTTGATTATGCTATTGATATGAGTAAACTTGAGACCTATGCGTTATTGCAAGTGTGGTTAGTTAAAATCTTTGCTGAAAACTTAAATGTTGGCTTTACATATTGACAACAACAAGAGAAAACTGAGTTTGTAAAAGTTTTTCTTTATCACTTTCAGTTTGTCAACTGAATTGCTTGAGGACAAGCAAAGGTTTAAGCTTGGGGGAGTTGATACGTCTCCAACGTATCTACTTTTCCAAACACTTTTGCCTTTGTTTTGGACTCTAACTTGCATGATTTGAATGGAACTAACCCGGACTAACGCTGTTTTCAGCAGAATTAACTTGGTGTTATTTATGTGCAGGAGCAAACATTCTCGGAATGACCTGAAACTTCACGGAGCCACTTTTCAGAAAATAAGAAAAATACCTGCCAAAGATGAAGGCCAGGGGCCCACCGTCTCTCCACGAGGGTGGGGGGCGCGCCCCCCTACCTCGTGGGCTCCCTGTTGCATCTCCGACTCCAACTCCACCTCCATATATTGAGTTTCGATGAGAAAAAAATCGGAGAGAAGAAATCATCACGTTTTACGATATGGAGCCACTGCCAAGCCCTAAAACCTCTCGGCAGGGCTGATCTGGAGTCCGTTCGGGGCTCTGGAGAGGGGAATCCGTCGCCATTGTCATCATCAACCATCCTCCATCACCAATTTCATGATGCTCACCGTCGTGCGAGAGTAATTCCATCGTAGGCTTGCTGGACGGTGATGGGTTGGATGGGATCTATCATGTAATCGAGTTAGTTTTGTTAGGGTCTGATCCCTAGTGTCCACTATCTTGTGAGATTGATGTTGCTATGACTTTGCTATGCTTAACGCTTGTCACTAGGGCCCGAGTGCCTTGATTTCAGATCTGGACCTATTATGTTTTCATCAATATATGAGAGTTCTTGATCCTATCTTGCAAGTCTATAGTCACCTATTATGTGTTATGGTCCGTTAACCCCGAAGTGTCAATAATCAGGATACTTACCGGTGATGACCGTAGTTTGAGGAGTTCATGTATTCACTATGTGTTCATGCTTTGTTCCAGTTCTCTATTAAAAGGAGGCCTTAATATCCCTTAGTTTCTGTAAGGACCCCACTGCCACGGGAGGGTAGGACAAAAGATGTGATGCAAGTTCTTTTGCATAAGCACGTATGACTATGTTCGGAATACATGCCTACATTATATCAATGAACTGGAGCTAGTTCTGTGTCACCCTAGGTTGACTGTTACATGATGAACCACATCCGGCATAATTCTCCATCACCGATCCATTGCCTACGAGCTTTCCATATATTGTTCTTCGCTTATTTACTTTTCCGTTGCTATAGCTATCATCACTACAAAATACCAAAAACATTACTTTTACTACTGTTACCTTTTGCTACCGTTATCACTACTAGCATATTACTTTGCTACTAAACACTTTGCTGCAGATATTAAGTTTCCAGGTGTGGTTGAATTGACAACTCAGCTGCTAATGCTTGAGAATATTCTTTGGCTCCCCTTGTGTCGAATCAATAAATTTGGGTTGAATACTCTACCCTCGAAAACTGTTGCGATCCCCTATACTTGTGGGTTATCACTATACTTTGATCAAAAAGGTATCAACATTCAACAACGCCCAATCAATATTGTTAGATTCGTACGTACTCCTAGATTTGTACTCGAGATGGTTTCCAATTTGACTATTGACAAGATTAATAGTACATGAGATGTATAATGTGAAAATTATATCATTGGAAACTCCTTTCACATACAAATTTGACCGTATACTTTGTGTAAGTTGCCTGTCATATATTATTACTCTAACATTTGGTCAAAGTTAGCCTCGAAAAACGCATTAGACCCTATATGCTTTGTGTAATTTGCATGTCATATATTATTACTCTAACATTTGCGTAAGTTGCATGTCATATATTATTACTCTAACATTTGGTCAAAGTAGTATAGTGGAAGTGGATCCTCTGACGTAGGTATCCCTGCCTTACCCTCCCTTTCGGTCACTTACTGGCGGACCCCATGCTTGCTAGGCCCCGCATGTCAGTTACTCAATGGGTTCCGCCATGTCAGGGGATCCTCATCCGTAGTGTACTCCCTCTGTTTTTATTTACTCCGCATAAAACGGAGGGAGTGGTGGTATAATAAATGATGCGGGCGGGGGAGGGTGAGGGACATTGGTTTGCTCTCAACTGCAGTCCCACAAGCGAGCGAAAACGCAAGACGAAGCACATTACATTCGGTGAGCGACGTGGAGGGTCCAGCGTGCCGGGCTGCAACGCGAACGTGATAAGAGCAATGTACAGTCAAAATCGATTGACCAGTCATCACCGGAACCACTATTCACACCAGAACCTTCGCTGCTCGGCCTACGCCAGCCACTGCTTTAAAACCACACCAAATCTCCAGCCCATTCCCCCACCTTTCGATCCCCTAGTCCGCATCAAGCATCCCCTAGATCACTTACTACAAGTTGCTGAAGTCGGAGCGCCGCGCAAAAATCGTGGCGGTGGTCGGCGCCACAGACCTCCGTTCCCAAGCTCGCTTTGCGGCGGAATCCCCGAGTTCTCTGGAGCCAAGCTACGAGGAGGAGGAAGCCGATCCAATGTTCATGGCGGAGGTCACGACACAGAAGGCCCCTGATGGGTATGAGACGATGGACGTCGACTTCGTGCCGGCGTCCGAGTCCCCCATGGTGCAGGCGGACCAACGGTTTAACATGGCGATACTAAAGGAGGACCGGGAGGTAGAGGCTCAACTCCACGCGGAGCACGTGCATGTCGCTGCCATCGAGGCTCTCCTGCAGGTGGAACCAGATGTCGTGGATGTGAACCGGGCGGCGGAGGCTCAATTTGAGGCAGAGCGCGCGGATGCCGCTGCCATCGAGGCCCTCCTGCAGGCAAAACCGGACGTCATGGACTTGAACCGGGCGGCAGAGGCTCGACTCGACGTAGAGCGTGCGGATGCCACTCTCATCGACACCCTCCTGCAGGCAGAACCGGACGTCCTGGACTTGAACCGGGTGGCGGAGGCTCAACTCGACGCGGAGCGCGCGGATGCCGCTGCCATCGAGGCCCTCCTGCAGGCGGAACCGGATGTCCTTGACTTGAACCGGGTTGTGCTCTCGTCCGTGCAGAGCGCCCGCACGCTCCGCTTGAACGAGTAGCTAGAGGTCGAGGACAACCACGGTGCGGAGACACACGTCGGCAGCGATGGCTGGTTCGCGCCGGCAGCCAAAGACGACGAGGCCGTCTCTTTCCGCGAGCAGTGATAGTTTTTCTTTATGTTGTTGTTTTTATGGATCTTTTGCTGTGTAAAAACATATATTTGTTATGCAAGTCGCCTGACTTGGGTCAGTCTACCATTTCAGGTGGTTGGATGAATAACCTACGTCTCCTAACCCTTCTTTCCTTCTTCCTCACCTCTTCTTCTTCCCCAACAGACCACCGCACGGGCCGTACGGATACTCCCCAACATGCGGTTGGATAAACATACTCTATGAACGAAAATTATGTGTCAGCGATAGGATGGCTGAGTTTGGTTTGTGCACATGCGACAACACGTGTCAGTGAGGGTGCGTTCCCTTGGTTGGGTTTGCGGCGTGCAGGAGCGACTGTGTGAGGGTGCGGTGCGACCGCGGCGTGCAGGAGCGACTGTGTGAGGGTGCGGTGCGACCGCGACAGCCGTGCGCAAGTGTACCTCCTTCTCATTTTGAAAACTTTAGGCAAGCTTGGCAAAAATGTGTGGCGAAGTTTGGCAATGCAAGGCCTAGACTCAAACAGGATAAGTACGTACGTACTAGGAGTACTAGTGTTAAAAAAGAAAGGCGGGGTTTTCCTTCGTGGGATTTAATCGATACAAATCCTCGTTTCACGTGTCAATTAATGCATTTTTTCTCCAAAGACCAAAGAGCTAACCATCTCACTCCTCATCGCTTGATTAATGCAGCGCCATGCAAGCCAACTTTCTCACTTCCGCATGCATGCAGGGGATATTAATGTCCTTGGTTGCTAACCCCATTAATTTTGCCTTGATTAGTGTTAGTGGCCCTTTACAAATTGTAATTTTGATATACTGGCCTTGTGTACAAAAAAATTGAGGTATTAACTATATTTGACTTCCTTCCCAATTGTGGTGACATCGACGATATCTTTTTTTGGTGGTTTGGCGAAGTGCGTTCGATGGAGAACACCATTGTGGGAGACCATGGTAAGTCGTTCGCAAGTGCCGCATGCAAGCCGAAACAAACGCCTTATTTGCATCCAGGAAGTCCTTTACTAGTACTACTAGGAGTACAAGTGCGGTGAGATGGTTTCTCGAAGAAGATGATGGAGAAGCGGAGTCAGCGAAGAGTGAAATGATGGTTGCTTCATCCGTGCTTTTGTGATTTGACGCCTCACTGCTTTGTGATTTGTGATAGAAGGGACAGGGGAGTAGACTCTGTGCTCTATACTGTACTACATGTGTCCAAGCATGGGAGAAAGAGGAGAGACGTTGCATTTTTCTATTCCTTCAATCAATCAATCAATCAATCAGGGAGCTTCGGCTCCATCTTTTTGGCTTTGGCAACACCGTCCACAATGGTTCCCACGATGCCAAAAGCTATTTTCACATTTGGCTACACATTGTGGATACCCTTAACTGTACCACTTGGTTGTGCTCCTGTGTGCTATCTATACAAATCTCAATTATATTGATCTAAAAAATTATAGAATCAAGATTAGTAAAAAGGAGGTGATTTTGCCGCGCGGATGGCGGGGAAGGTTTCTTATTTGAGAAATGCTACATCCACGTAATGGTTTACGTAAAGTTACGAACTGATGTGATGTGGGACTATTTGATTGGATTAAAGGAGAGGATTAGGCCCACCCCACCTAAAAATCAGGGGGGCATATATAGATTAGATGGAAAGTATACGTAGCAGCTACGTAGCCCTTTGTAAGTCTAGGATTAGGCTTCTTATTTTCGGAGGACGTTGTCCTGGCGGTTTGCTAACATGCGGTCCCACGTGTCAGTGCTTTACCAAGCCGATCCGCGTCCCACATGAGGCAGAATAACGGCAGAAGCAACACGTGGTTAAGTTGAAGAAGATGAGGGAGAAGCGGATTCAGCAATGAGTGAAATGATGGTTGCTTCATCCCTCCAACTTAACTGCTGGAAAGATGCAGCTTTGTGATTTGACGCCTCATTGCTCATTACTATGCTGGCGCCATGACTGGGGTGTTTCACCCCGGCTGCTCTACACTGTATTCCGGTATGGCACGTGGACCCGGTAGCTTGATGTCCCACATGTCGGCGAAAGGGACTAGAAGATTTATGAAAGTGAGCGCTCCACTCTTACGACGGAGGAGTAGACAACACGACGGCCCAGTGAACTGTCACTTGTACCGTATAGTACTATAGTTTTGCTGTTTCGCACGATCCATCGATACAAACCCAATTAAACAGGAAAGGGCGGGATTTTTCCCGCGCGGTAGATGATACTGACCATACATTTCAAAGGCAATTTTAATGTATGCAAACTGAATAATTATAAGTAACAATATGATATCTAGTAAAACTAAAAACACATATGATTTATTGTGTTAGAGTGTAGTAGTAGTGTTGTATTGCATAGTTGTTAGATGTAACATGAGAGAACGTGTAGAGATGTAGTTTTGGAGGGCCTACAGAGAGAAAAGCGTAATACGGTCACCGAACTTCAGAATAAGCTGATTACGGTCACTACATACGTTTTGTGATGATTATATGGTCACTTGCTCACAGTTCAGCATCGGATTGCACTCTGTTGACCGGCCAAATAGTCTGTGTGGCACCATGTTGACTAGTTAAATTGACCACGTTCCTTGTGGGTCCCACTTGTCAGTTCGCATAGGCAAAAGGTCAGATAAACACAAATTTACGCAAGCGCGACAAGGCTCCAACCCGTGCGCGGGAATCACCTGGTTGTGTATGTGTCTGTCAGGGCCTGACGTGTGCGCATGCACGTGTAGGTTGAGCACTTGAGCATGAGAGTGTGTGTTGGTCGTGTGGTGTACTGGTGTGTGCATGCATGCGTGCGTGTGTGCGTGTGAGTGTTGCGTGTGTGCGTGTGAGTGTTGTGTATGTGCGTGGCTGCCTGTGTACATGTGAGTGTTGCGTGCGTGCGTGGGTGCATGTGTTTGTGTGAGTGTTGCGTGGATGCAGTTCGTGTGCATGCGTGCGTGTGTGTATAATCACCACACCAGCTCCTGTGTGTTAAAACAGACGGCTCAGCATACCAATACAAGGCCACCTTGTCCGTTGTGCCCGCGGTCATGACTTCGAACCACCGTCCAAATATTTTTTTGTCGTTTGTTTTCATTCTTACTAGCAAGATGCACGTGCGTTGCACGTAACATCAAGATGCATTGTATGACTTGTTTATCTTGTGAGAGAAAAAGATGAACGAGGGAAGGCCTTATTTGCAAATGTGGAGAGGTGTGTGGGTACCTTTTTGCAAAATTGCCTTAGTTTCTTTCCTATCCGTCAGATATAAATCGGACGGCCTATATTGCAGGATGGCAGGCACACCATCATCACCAACTCTATTTTTTATAAGAGTGTATTTTATGTATTTTATAAGAGTGTAGATGTCGAGTAGGTACAGGTCGACAGGTGGGCACGATGGTAGTGAGATAATGTGATGCAACACTAGAGGTGCCATGTGGAGCGTTTAACTGGTCAACTAGTCATGTCATGAGCAAATACAGATTTGTACGGTGAGCTCGTGATTGTATAATAACTACTAAACATAAATGGTGACCGTAATGAGTGGATTCTGAAGTCCAATGTACGTATCATGCTTTCACTTCAAATACAGTGATCGTCATTGCATATATCGCGAGAGAAAGATGAAACATGCGTGAATTTTCTGGGGGCTTACTTTTAGAGGACCTGGAGATAGTTTTGTGTGCATACGTGAAAGGGACGTATAGGGGGGTATGCGATGGAGAGAGAGATGCTCTTCGTTTCTCTTTATTATGACTAACTTTGTATATACTATAAAAATATACAAATTCGCGGTGCGTAATAAATATCATTGTGGGCACCATGCAATGCAAATTAGCATTCGTACTCCTCCATAACTTTGTAATGTTGTATATATGTAGAAACTCTAAAATAATTTTTTGGCCACACTTTATTCAAAAGGAATGTTGTATGCGAAATAAACATGAAGAGAGGGCTTTTTAGATCAATGGGGAATGTGATGTAACATGTGTGAATGTGTAGTTGATGCATTTGGCGGGCCCTAGAGAGGTATGTGTGTGTATTACGTATTCGAGAGATGCATGGATAGAGGGGCCGACGGGGGGGCGTGGGAGAGATAGCACGAGAAATGAGAGTGGTCTAGAGAGAGAGACGAATATGACGTCACGACAAGAGATTCCATTCCCTTGAGTGTGTATATGCAAGGGGGAGGGAATAGAGGCACCAGGAGAAATTTTCTGTGTGTGTGTGGTGTTTGTGTTGGTATATGTGGGTGTGAGAAGATAATGAGACGTGGGGGCAGAGGGTGTGTCATCGCGTGAGGTCCGGTGGGTCGAGGTGAGGCCCTTCGTTCGGTTCTGTCCTGCGTGGTCGGCCTGTGACGCATTTAGGAAGACCCATGGATGACTAGTCGTACAAGACAAAGATAGCAGAATTGTGAAGGACTCTGTGTCCACTGACAAAGACGGCTAGGATTTGTAACCCTAGGTTCTCAAACTAAGGTAACCCCTTTATCTCTGATATTACTATTCATCCAACCTAACTTTAAGGGGCATCCTACAGAATGCTCTACTAGAATCGTACTCGTCGATTAGGAAGAGAGGTGCGAGACAATGCGTGAGAGACAGGCGTAAAGATAATGTGCGTACATGAGACACGTAGGCGGGTCCATGTATATAGAAAGGGCCGATGAGGATTGTGCATGTGTATGTTTGCGAGGGGAAGAGTGCTTGTGATAAAGGTAAGTGAAAACAGTTGTAAATGGTTACGAGAGGGAGGGAGGGTTATATCTAGAGCATGTGTGCGAGAAAGACACATCAGGAGAGAGTGTGTGAGCATGTGTGAGAGACCACCGATGGAGAGTTAAACTACACGTAAAAGACTGCTCTACACATTGATTAAAGATATAAATTGTATCCAAATATTAAGATGGGATCATGATATTTGCAATTCACATAAGGAGCGGTCATTGATCCATGAGACATCTAGATTCTATCAAATTTGAGCATGTCTATGTTATTATTCGACACAATTGATCCACATAGTTAGTATTTTGAACTCCAGAGAATGCATCGCTTTAGCAATCGAATATAAACATGAGTATAGTTCATGTTGTGTGTGTAAAGCACATTATACATACGAAAGTTACACAATGGACATTATAAATAGCTACCTATGAACTAGCATACATTTGAATTCAACTTAAGGTGGTTTAAAAAAATCAAATTCAACATGAAGTCCATTCAATTATTTGAATTTGATATCATGGCATTTGTAAACCATACCTAAATTATGGGGGAACCAATCTTTGCTCTGATTTTGTACATAATAGCATATGTAGTCATGTACAAAATAGATTCAAATTTATCTCCTCCATTCCAAAATAATCGTAGTTATAGGATCTTTAAGTGTCAAAATTTCAAAAAGAAGTGGATAATTTAATGAGGTTTTCAAACATACAAGGTCAAATATAACGTTGTCTATTTAGGTCAATCCTCATAGTTCAAGAGTACCCTAAACGTGAATGCTTGTGTTTCAAAATTTTGAACGAAGCGCCAAAAGAGCCTCTACTCGCCCGAAACCGCGTGATACCAATGTTTGGTAGTACAAGGAAATTACTTTTCTAATAACTCCGACCCGTGAAACCTACCGGCCCGACGTCCAAAGGTCTAAACCGGGGTAGGTTTGTAGCTTCATCTAGACGCCACGCAACTGCATCCGAAAAACATTCATACACAATGGCCGCCTAAGCACACATGCGCGCGGCCGAAATCGCTCCCGCCCACTATTTGGGACACTTGGGATTACCATCCTACCCCCGACCCGTAGTAGGTCCGAAATTTAAGAGGGGGGCAAAGTTTGTACTTTCCCCAAATTTCAATCAAGCGCGTCCCATCTTCTGTTCAAAAAAGCCGAAAACAAGCGTGTCCCAGACCGAAACATGCCCCCCACCCGTCCGATTCCCCATTCGTACTCCGTTGGCGCCAAAACTACCTCTCCACCAGCCGCGAAACCCCGGCGTCCTCCGTCCGCCACCCCATCCCACCCATCAACCGCCGCCCTCCACCATCGCGCCGGAGCCGATACCCCGACGTCGTTGTCCAACGCAACCTCAACCGCAACGCCCTCCACGGCTAGTAGTTCAAGCCGAGGCCGAGCCGTCCGTACCCGAGCCAGTTCAACCACGCCGTCCTGTGCCTCACCGCTGCCGCTCCAACTTCGCCACCGTCCACCGCACCGGAGTTGTTCCTGCTACGCCGTCCTTTGCCGCCTCGCATCTGCTTCCCCTCCGCCGAAATACGCCCACGGCAACACAATCTACAATTTGGCCATGGGTTTGTCCAAGCCTGCACCCTCCAGAACATCGGTTTCCCCGGTAAAAAGAAAAAGATCGGCGCGACATGTGGAGGTGACCACACCGGCAACCGAAAAAGGTACTCATCTTCCCTTATTCGTGCAAATCTTACGTCTCTGCTTGCACGGTATTCATCCCACAGAAGACACTAGTTGACTGCTTCTTCTTGATACTAGATGTTCCTAGTAACTCGTGATGCACAAGGTTTCTCCTCATATACTATTTCACCTTAGCTAGAGGTCTGTCGCCCCCTGAATTTCAATTTCTGGCCAGTTGATTCCCAATTAACGGAAGCATTCCCCGGCATAACAGCCGCTAGTACGCCTATTACGCCATGGAAGCAGTGCCTTGGTGTTTATCTTAGGGGCGTGTGCGGCCTAGAGCAACTGGCGCCTGATCTGGAGGTCGGCCGGGATTAAAAGGATGGCCTGGGGGCGCTACCAAGCACGATGGTGGTGTGAGGTCGATGGGACGGCGGGGCGGCGGAGGCAGGGGTCTGGGCCAGTGGTCACTGGCGGTTCGAGAAAGATCGTCAACAATGACTGGCGGGAGGTAGACGAAGGCCATCTGCCCGTTCCTTATAGATCGGACGGTTCATTAAAAAATCGACTGGCCTATTTATTTTCAGTTGACTGTTATCTTAGATATGACCACATGTGGTGGTGTGCTGGAGGAGTACCTACATTTCCTGTGCGCATATATTACAAAATCATACGGAGTAGAATCTAATTTTGTTTGCCATGCAATGTTGTAGAGCTATCATATGTCTCCTGTCATTTATTTTTCAGCCACCTGCTATCTGCTACTTTTACAGTGCACTAGTTCTGCACACACTTCACCCTTACTCTCACTATTGTGTTTTTATGCAAGGGTATTTCAGATTCTGCTGCCATGAGAGAAGCCAAAAACAAAAGAGAGAAGTCGCTCCAGCTTCGTATGCGGGTAGGCAAGGCACGTTACAACGCTGTAAAGGGTGCAGTGTCAGCAGATGGAGACGGTAAACGTAGCTCTGGAGTTGATGACCTCGCTCGCAATGAACCACCATCCCAGGTGATTGCTTTAACTTCGCGGTGTCATATGTGGTTGCATGTTCCATATGGTGCCTAGCTTGTATTCAAAAGGCCAAAGTCGGTAAGATAAGGAAAGATATTTTTTTACATGAACCACCATCCCGTGAGCACCAGAAGACAAATATCTAGTCAGGGCACTGGCCGAGCCAGTGACAAGCCCAGCAAAGATAGGCATCACCTGGAAGCCAACTAAAAATCTCCGATGGTGGCGAAGCAGCCCGCCTCCCACCAGGCTCTCAGGTCCTAGATGATCATGCTCACCACTCCAGTCGGATGTCTAGCTTGTATTGCTTCCAATTTGGTTAAATTGCATCTGCTTAGCTTACACATTCTACATTTGAATATGACATGCATTTCTGTTTTTGGTACATACTAGTACATCTGTGTATTAACCATGTTCTTACATCAAACTAATGTTCTTGTGTATCCCTCATCAATCACTTATGACGAGGCAGGCAGGCAAGGGGACTACTCTTCATTTAAAGAATGTAGCGTCAGCCTCCCGACATGGTTCTCACGAAACAGAAATGCTAGATGAAGATAGTGAACGTAGCTCTGTAGTTGATTACAGCATTTCCCCTACACTAGCATCGCGGGTGCTTGCTCTAACTAGGCAGCGTGATATGTGGTTGCATGTTGCATATGGTGTCTAGATTGTAATTCTTCCAATCTGGTTAAACTGCATGTGCTAGTCTGCTTAGCTTATACATTATACTTGTTAATGTGACATGCCTTCCTGTATTTAGTACATAGTACATCTGTCTATTAAGCATGTCCTTACATAAAACTATTGCTTTTTGTATCCCGCATCAATCAACATGACAAGACACCTTTAGTATAAGCAGTGCGATATTAGTTGCATCTTTCATATGATTTATAGCATGCGCTGCTTCTAATTTGTTGAAATTCCATTTATGATGGGACGCTTTTAACTTGGCAGAGTCATATTGGTTGCATATTTCATGTGGTGTCTAGCTTGCATTGCTTGTTATTTGCTGGAATGGTTTCTGCTTAGTTTACACAAACAGTTGTGAACATGCCATGCCATCCTGTTTTTCATACATATTCCATCCTGGTATCATGTGTTTGCCTTACATCAAAGTAGTGATTGTCAGTATCATGCATGAATGAGTTATGAAGAGAGGATTTTATTGCTTTTTCTTGTTGGTTTTACTTGACAATTCAAAATCAATAAAGCGGAAGGAAGTTAGCAAGGTAGCGGATAAAGGTGCTCCTTCCGAACGGAGGGCCTCTACAGTTTCTACTCCTCCACACCCCCAAGATGATTTCCAAGACAACACATGCATAGACACTCAACAAAGCTGTGTTTATGATGAGCACGTCTCCCCTAGTGCAGCATCACCGGTGCCCCCTCTAACTTGGCACTGTTATATGTGGTTGCATGTTATGTGTGATGTCTAGCTTGTATTCCTTCTAATTTTGTTGAATTCCATCTACTTACTTTACACATTATACTTGAATAAGACACATGTTCCTGTTTCTAGAACATACAATATATGTCTATCACACCATGTTCTTACATCAAATTACTAATGTTGTGTAACCTGCAACAATCACTTATCATAAGACACGTTTGACTTCGGAGTGTGATATAGGTTACATCTCACATTCTTTTCTAGCTTGTACTACTAATTTGTTGAAATGGCACTTATGACGAGACAGTTTTAACTTGGTAGAGTGATATTTGTTGCATCTTTCATATGGTGTCTAGCTTTCATTGCTTCTAATTTGTTGAAATGCCTTCTCCTTAGTTTACACATCATAAGTTGTGAATATGCAATGCTATGAATATGGAATGGCACTAATGACGAGAGACCTCTAACATGGTAGTGTGATGTTGTTTGCATCTTGCATATGATTTATTTCTTGTACTGCTTCACATTTGTTTAAACACCATTTATGATGAGACACTGTTAACTTGGCACAGCGATATTTGTAGCATCTTTCATATGGTGTCTACCTTCCATTGCATTGCTTCTAATTTGGTGAAATGTCTTCTTCTTAGTTTACACATCATAGTTCTGGTTATCTCTTCCACCATGTTTTTCATACATATTACATCCTCCTATCATGTGGTTTTCTAACATCAAAGTTCAGTTCGTTTGCATCATGCATCAATTTGTTCTGAAGAACTAAATTGTTATTCGTTTTTCTTGTCGGCTTGACTTAACATGGCATAGAGAAAGAGGAAGAAACACAGAATGGCAAGGAATGAGAAGCGGATGAATCTTGTAGAATCTGCTGGTACTGAAGGTGCAATAGAAGGTCAAAGTCCAGTGGAAAATTCTACAAACACGGCATCCCATGCTGCACGAGTTGCAAAAAAAGCCAAACAGAAACAAATAGCTGCCACCAAACAAGCAGAGACAGCCCTAGTTCTTGCAACACCTACCACAATACTACCAACTGCATGACTTACTCGTGTGTCAACTGAGCTAGTAGCACATTCCCAAGCTCCCTTGCCAGCTGACACTACTTCCCAAGCACTCTTGACACAAGACGAGTTGGCAATATCAGATGAACCTTGTGAGCTTCAACAGCAAGAAGGTAGTTGCTGCAGTCAAGTTACAGTTGCATGCTTCTTTATATGTAGTCTCACAGTTTGATGTACACTACCACTTCCTATGTTCGTTGTTCGACTAGCACCTAGGCGCAAGAGGAAACAAACATCAGGGATAATGCTCGATAGGTTAACTAAATCTAGAGGAGGAAGAATGGAGATCCATTTTGAGGCAGGTTTAAAAAGGCCACGTGCTACAGAGTCAACCAAGTTAGTATCAGAGGCAGCGGTTGCCGTTAGGTGTCATGTGCGTATCCTCCCAACATGGATTCAGTATAGGAATGACAAAGACGAAACCTAGTTCAACACCTTCCTAGACCATTTATCTGTAAGTCTGGTTATGTATGGAAACTAGTAATATCGTCTTGCTCTGTCCCATACTTTCTAGGTTGCTGATAATGAGACTCCCATAATTTTCAACAGATGAGGTTCAAGTTGGATAGCCAAGATGATGCAACCAGACAAGCTTGCACCCATGTTTTCAAGTCTGCTCTGTGACAGTATCGGTATAACTTGAGGAAAACTCACTTTGAAGGCAAGGCTAACAGTGAACTTTCCCAAACATCTCCAGTGGAAAATATATCGGATGAAGACTGGAGGGGCCTTGTTAAACACTGGTCTGATCCAAAGTATCAGGTACATTATATATATATATATGTGATCAGACCAGATGTTGAAGTCCTATTTATGCATGTGCCACACAAATCTATCTTCTTGTAGGTGAATTGTTCAAAGAACAAGGCCAACCGTACGAAACTAAAATTCCAACAGATGACACGATCTCGTAGCTATATTACACACTGCGAGGCTCTTGTAATTAGCTGTTGTTTCACTCTTTTCGTTGTACCATATTATTAGATCTATATTGACTTGTTCGAATTGTAGAGGAAAGCCCGCAAGGACCAAAAAGTACCTGAACCAAATGCTGTGGAAATCTTAAAGGACTATCACACCAGCAAGAAGAAGGGCATGACTACACCAGTCAAAGCCGCTGTTGTAAGTCCTTAATCATCATGCCTTTTAACTATTACTTACTCTGACTTGTGCCTTGAACTACATGGTTTGCAGCCAATGTCTATTACTCTTTTCAATTTTATACACAATTGTCTTAGCGTATCATTGCACCTTACAAGGTTTAAAAGATAGGAGTGATGTTCCTTTGATCTTGACCCGTAATCTAGTTCCGTGCTGGACTTGCCCACACAACGTTACAATTGCCTATTTGTCTATTCTTAGTTGTTTTGTGATATGGATGATGTCATACTATGCTTACCGTATTATAAACTTCGTCTCTTTATCCTTAGCCCTCAATACAATGTGAAGAAATAGACAATACATTAGCGATGGTACATGGTCATATGTTTGGAACCTAGTTTTATTATGTACTTTGCAATAAAATACAACTAATATTTTACATGGGTTCACCAGAATAAGTTCTGTATATAGACCAAAGCAATTTTGTTTGGTTTTGCTGCCTCCTTAATATCTTCTGTTCTGGTACTACTAATGTAAAACCTCAACTTTTCAGTGAGCTATGGAAAAAATGGTGGAACCGCCACCTTCTGAAGGTGGCGAGGCAACTATAACCGCAATGTCAGCTCTTGCTGCACTGGGCCAGTACCTGTCCACTAACAGTGCCAAAAGCACGTTCCTGCGTAATACTGGGTTGGTTGTTAAGGCAATATCGTCCAAACTGCCTCATGATCAAGATATGCAAGCTCAAAGCAATGTTGTATTTGTGCTCCAGACACAAGTCCATTCCCTAACAGAGACCCTTTGTGAAACAAGGAGAAACATTGCTCAATGTCGTCAAGATATGCATGGTTTTGAAACCAGACTATCGGACATTTGCTATGTTGTTCAGGAGCCTAGGGGAAATGAATGCAAGGGTTATGGTGCTCCATCGGACAATACAGCATGAAAACGTAACGGTCAGGTCAAATGAACTGAGCTTCTGAACTTCTGGTGGTGCATTTATCTGCTAGACTTTCAAGTTTTATGCCAACCTTCCTTTTGTTATATAGTTGTAATTTGTTTTGGTGCGATACAAAATTTATTCTTAACATGCAGCCACCGGCTGAAGAAAACAGCAAGCCATTTTTGTATAGTGTAGGGTGTTCCCTATATTTGCACTTGTGGCGATCTTTGATGCTGAGTGGATGTAATCTGTGCAATCGCCTTAATAGCCTAGCGTTAGTTTCGGCCTTATTTATTTCCTAGTCTTCTTTTTCCCTGGTTTGCTCGTGGCCGCAACTACCATGGGCCATATACGGGCCGTAGGATCCATGGGTCTCCTACGGGCTGTTGATAAATGGGCCTATAATCGGTGGGCCTCGGGCCATCGGATAAACGGGTCTACATGGGCTGTAATCGGGCGTAATTGGTATCGGCCCAACACGGTAACAGGCCGTTAACAGGCCATAGGACAGTAAATGCTTAATTCTATCACAGGCATAACGGGTCGTTAATGGGCTAGAATATAGGACGGGCTGGAAACGGCGCAACGGGTTAACACGCCTGAAACGGGCCGACTCTTGCCATGGGCCGAATTTGGCCCATTAGGGGAACATGCCAGTAACGGGCCGACTCTTGCCATGGGCCGAATTTGGCCCATTAGGGGAACAGGCCAGTAATAGGCCGGAAGTAATCGAGGGCCGAAAAGGAGCCCAAAAACATATGCGCCATCAATAGGCTGAAAGCTAACACGGGCTGGAAACAGCCCTTGTAAATCACGGGCCGTTAACGGGTATAAAGAAAATTACTGTTCATTATGGGCTAGAATCACCGTGGGCCTGTAAATGGCCGAAAGATACGAAGGCCTCATATGGGCCGAAAGACGTCGTGGGCCATACATGGGCCGAAAGTGAAATGGGCCGGTGTTATATTCGACGGGCCACATGACGTTGTTGGGCCGATTTCCTTTAGGGCCGAACGGGCCGTGAGTTAACGGGCCGTAAAATGGGCTATTTGCAAAGAGACCGTTAACAGGCTTTTTCATGGGCCAGCCTGTTAACTTTTGACCAAGTCAAATGGTCCGGCTTTGTAAGCTAAATGGGCCAGTGGTGGGCCGTGGCACGTGTCAACATATCATAGGCGCCAATCTGACCCACTGACAAGCTGACACGTGTTTCGTGCGGCCAATAAGAATTTTACACGTGGAAATTTCCCATTGGTCGGGGCTGTTAACGGGTTATCGGATCCAAAACCCGACCCGATAGCTTAACGGCGTTCCGTTACGGTGGATGCCACGTGCCAGTCACCCTTGACGAAAGCACTTCTGTGTCGCGCGATTTATCGTCATGGAAGTGGACACTTCCGTGATGATAATTTTGGTAATGTCATGGAACACTTCTACGACAGCACAGGTATGACTATCTTGATTCTATCATAAAATTGTCATAGATGTACATGCATGACAAAAAATGCGACCTAGTGTGACAAACACGTATCATCACGGAAGTGTATTTTTTTGTAGTGATATTCGGACATCGGAAAGGTTCCGAGTGGTTCGGGTATTTTTCGGAGTACCGGGGAGTTACGGGAATACGGGGGAAGAAGTATATGGGCCTTTTTGGGCTTTAGGGGAGAGAGAGAGAGAGGTAGGCCGTGCGCCCCCCCAATGACTAGTCCGAATTGGACTAGGGGAGGGGCGGCCCCCCCTCCTTCCTTCTCTTCCCTCTTCCCCTTCCTTGTCTCCTACTCCTATTACTTGGAAGGCGAGGAATCCTACTCCCGGTGGGAGTAGGACTCCTCCAGGGCGCGCCATAGGGGCCGGCCCTCTCCACCTCCTCCACTCCTTTATATACGTGGCCAGGGAGCACCCAATAGACACAACAATTGATCTCTTGGATCTTTTAGCCGTGGTGGTGCCCCACTCCACCATAGTCCACCTCAATAATATTGTAGCGGTGCTTAGGCGAAGCCATGCGACAGTAGAACATCAACATCGTCACCACGCCATCGTGCTGACGGAACTCTCCCTCAAAACTTGGCTGGATCGGAGTTCGAGGGACGTCATCGAGTTGAACGTGTGCAAAACTCGGAGGTACCGTACATTCGGTACTTGATCGGTCGAATCGTGAAGACGTACGACTACATCAACCGCGTTGTGCTAACGCTTTCGCTTTCGGTCTACGAGGGTACATAGACACACTCTCCCCTCTCGTTGCTATGCATCACCATGATCTTGCGTGTGCGTAGGAAATATTTTGAAATTACTACGTTCCCCAACAGTGGCATCTGAGCCTGGTTATATGCGTTGATGTTATATGCACGAGTAGAACACAAGTGAGTTGTGGGCGATTGATAACCCATAAGTATAGGGGATCGCAGCAGCTTTCGACAGTAGAGTATTCAACCCAAATTTATCGATTCGACACAAGGGGAGCCAAAGAATATTCTCAGGTATTAGAAGCTGAGTTGTCAATTCAACCACACCTGGAAACTTAGTATCTGCAGCAGAGTGTTTAGTAGCAAAGTAATACGGTAGTGATGGTAATGGATAACAAAAGAGTAACGAAAGCAAAGTAATGCGTTTGGTATTTTGTAGTGATTGTAACAATGGCAACGGGCAAGTAAATAAGCGTAAACCAGTATATGGAAAGCTCGTAGGCATCAGATCAATGATGGATAATTATGCCGGTTGTGGTTCATCATGTAACAGTCATAACATAGGATGACACAGAACTAGCTCCAATTCATCAATGTAATGTAGGCATGTATTCCGAATATAGTCATACATGCTTATGGAAAGAACTTGCATGACATCTTTTGTCCTACCCTCCCGTGGCAGCGGGGTCCTAATGGAAACTAAGGGATATTAAGGCCTCCTTTTAATAGAGAACCGGAACAAAGCATTAGCACATAGTGAATACATGAACTCCTCAAACTACGGTCATCACCGGTAAGTATCCCGATTATTGTCACTTCGGGGTTAATGGATCATAATACATAATAGGTAACTATAGACTTGCAAGATAAGATCAAGAACTCTCATATATTGATGAAAACATAATAGGTTCAGATCTGAAATCATGGCACTCGGGCCCTAGTGACAAGCATTAAGCATAGCAAAGTCATAGCAACATCAATCTCAGAACATAGTGGATACTAGGGATCAAACCCTAACAAAACTAACTCGATAACATGATAAATCTAATCGAACCCATCACCGTCCAGAAAGCTACGAAGGAATTACTCACGCATGGCGGTGAGCATCATGAAATTGGTGATGCAGGATGGTTGATGATGATGACGGCGACGAATCCCCCTCTTCGGAGCCCCGAACGGACTCCAGATCAGCCCTCCCGAGAGGTTTTAGGGCTTGGCGGCGGCTCCGTATCGTAAAACACAATGATTTCTTCTCTCCTATTTCTCTCTCCCCGAAAGCAGTTATATAGAGTTGCAGTTGGAGTCGGGAGGTCTCCAGGGGGCCCACGAGGTAGGGGCGCGCCCTAGGGGGGAGGCGCCCCCCACCCTCGTGGCTAGGTTGTGGGCCCCCCGGTCTTCATCTTTGGCGAGGATTTTTTATTATTTATTGTAAGATATTCCGTGGAGTTTCAGGTCATTCCAAGAACTTTTGTTTTCTGCACATAAAACAACATCATGGCAATTCTGCTGAAAACAGCGTCAGTCCGGGTTAGTTCCATTCAAATCATACAAGTTAGAGTCCAAAACAAGGGCAAAAGTGTTTGGAAAAGTACATACGACGAAGACGTATCAACTCCCCCAAGCTTAAACCCTTGCTTGTCCTCAAGCGGTTCAGTTGACAAACTAAAAGAAATAAAGAAAAACTTTTACAAACTCTGTTTGCTCTTGTTGTTGTAAATATGTGAAGCAAGTATTCAAGTTTTCAGCAAAGATTATAAAACCATATTTGCAATAATTCTCAGGTCTCATGATTACCCATATCAATAGCATAATCAACTAGCAAGCCATAATAATAAATCTGGGATGACAACACTTTCTCAAAACAATCATAATATGATATAACAAGATGGTATCTCGCTACCCCTTTCTGAGACCGCAAAACATAAATGCAGAGCACCTTTAAAGATCAAGGACTGACTAGACATTGTAATTCATGGTAAAAGAGATCCAATCATAGTCACACCCAATGTAAACTAACAATACTGAATGCAAATGACAGCGGTGCTCTCCAACTGGTGCTTTTTAATAAGAGGGTGATGACTCAAGATAAAAGTAAATAGATGGGCCCTTCGCAGAGGGAAGCAGGGATTTGTAGAGGTGCCAGAGCTCGGTTTTGAAATAGAGATGAATAATATTTTGAGCGGTATACTTTCATTGTCAACATAGCAACCAAGAGATGCCGATATCTTCCATGCTACACACATTATAGGCGGTTCCCAAACAGAATGGTAAAGTTTATACTCCCCCTCCACCAACAAACAACAATCTATGGCTTGTTCGAAACAACGAGTGCCTCTAACATACATCAGGTCCCAAGGGGAGTTTTGTTTTGCAATTATTTTTGATTTTGTTTGCATGAAGCACGGGACTGGGCATCCCGGTGACCAGCCATTTTCTCTTGAGTGAGGAGCAGAGTCCACTCCTCTTGAGAATACCCCGCCTAGCATGGAAGATACAGACAGCCCTAGTTGATACATGAGCTATTCGAGCATACAAAACATGATGATTATTAGAAGGTTTAGAGTTTGGCACATACAAATTTACTTGGAACGGCAGGTAGATACCGCATATAGGAAGGTATAGTGGACTCATGTGGAATAACTTTGGGGTTTAAGGGATTGGATGCACAAGCAGTATTCCCGCTTAGTACAAGTGAAGGCTAGCAAAAGACTGGGAAGCGACCAACTAGAGAGCGACAACAGCCATGTACATGCATTAAAATTAATTGACATTGGATGCAAGCAAGAGTAGGATATAATCCACCATGAACATAAATATCATGAAGGCTATGTTGATTTGTTTCAACTACATGCGTGAACATGTGCCAAGTCAAGTCACTTAAATCATTCAGAGGAGGATACCACCCTATCATACCACATCATAACCATTTTAATAGCATGTTGGCACGCAAGGTAAACCATTATAACTCATAGATAATCAAGCATGGCACAAGCAACTATGATCTCTAATTGTCATTGCGAACATGTTTATTCATAACAAGCTGAATCAAGAACGATGAACTCATCATATTTACAAAAACAAAAGAGGTCGAGTTCGTACCAGCTTTTCTCATCTCAGTCAGTCCATCATATATCATCATAATTTCCTTTCACTTGCATGACCGAATGATGTGAATAATAATAAGAGTGCACATGCATTGGACTAAGCTGGAATCTGCAGGCATTCAATAAATAGGAGAAGACAAGCCAATATGGGCTCTTTTGTCAGATAAACAACTTTTTTCATTGCATCCACTTAATTTCAATCAGGTCAAAATAAAAAATCTAAGACTGGTTCCGGTTCTGGCTCCTCGGCTGGTGCAGGGTTCCGGTAGGCGTGGATAGCCGTCAACGGAACAAGGTACGTGCCTATAGTCAAATTAAACAAAGAAGGAGCAGGCAAGGTAATAGTCTCAGGATGATGTTTATTAAAGAACAATTGATATTTAAGCTCTCCTGCCCTATTCTTAATAATAAAATCATGTGCCACCATACTTTTATAATTTAGATAAACACGAGGCAGCACTTTTTCTTCCTTCTCAGCATGCCTAATAGGTATGTTAAAATGTGCAGCTAGGCGTGTAGCCTAGATGCCTCCAAAGATGGGGCCCTTTGTACGGTTCAGACTTAACCGTTTAGCAATAATACCGCCCATACTAAAAGTGTTATCACTATATAAACCGTGGAGCAGAATAATTATATCAAGGATACTAAGGTTTCCACAGTTTCCGCGTCCAATTAAGCAACGACTAGCAGATAATGCAAAGTAACGTAAAACAGGAAAATGTATGCTAGTGATTCGTGCATCGGAAACCTTCCTAGTTTCTCCTAAAGTGATAGTATCAATAAACCCCTCCACATCATCATGATGTGGTTCTTCTATCTTGCCCCCAAATGGGACTAAACAAATCCGACAGAAATCATAAAGTGACATCTCCTTATGCTCATCATATAAATGAAACTCCACCGTAGGTGGTGAGTTCCTAGAATGAAAATGAAAGTTTTGCACAATGTTATTTGTGAGTAAGAGATACTGATCGCATTGGTCGTGGAGGAAAGCGGTGAGGCCTGCATTATGAGCCAATTCATGAAAATCTTCATAAATCCCAGCTGCTCTCAAGAAATCCTTGGAAGGCCATTCACACGCCCGAACCTCTGCGGTGCGCGGCAAATTATACTTAGGATTCGGTGCCTTTTCCTTCGAGCTTTGGCTCGATGAGCCCCTCAATAATCTCCTCACCATTTTCTGAAAAATTCTGAAATTTTTAGTAACTTCAAAATAAAAGTAAACCAAACTCAATAATATTGATAGCAACCACTCCTACAAGTGCCTAGGGCCTATATCATGCATCAAAACTACTTTTCACCATATAAATTTGGCATGCAAGCTCAAGAACAGGGTCACCTAAGCAGCAAAAATTTGTAATGAATAAAGTACTAGAACAAAAACTAATTGGACCAATGGAGGAGTCACATACCAAGGAACAATCTCCCCAAACAGTTTTGTGAGATGTTCTTTGAGCAAGGAGATCGAAAATGGCAGCAAAGAGGGCTGGAACTCATGCTTGAGTTGGTTTTTCGTGTTTGTAGGAGGAAGAAGAAGAGGATGGGTGCAGGAATAAGTGGAGGAGGGCCACTATGGGCCCACGAGGTAGGGGGCGCACCCTCCACCCTTGTGGCAAGGTGGTTGGCCCCTAGTGTGTTCTTTGTTCCATAAATCCTCAAATATTCTAGAAAAAATCATATTTAATTTTCAGGGCATTTGGAGAACTTTTATTTTCGAGGTATTTTTATATTGCACGGATAATCAGATAACAGACTGAAAAATATTTATTTTCATTTTATTTAATATAAGTAACAGAAAGTAAAAGTGGGGTACAGAAGGTTGTGCCTTCTAGTTTCATCCATCTCATGATCATCAAAAGGAATCCACTAACAAGGTTGATCAATTCTTGTTAACGGACTCATTTCGAATAACATGGAACCAGAGAAATTTCAAATAACACTATGTTACCTCAACGGGGATATGCACATCCCCAATAATAAGAATATCATATTTCTTCTTGACAATAGGAAGAGGAAATTCAAAACCTCCAAATATAATCGATGGAATTTTTCCAATAGAGTTAATACTATGAACTTGAGGTTGTTTCCTCGGAAAGTGTACCGTATGCTCATTAACATGAAAAGTGGCATTGCCTTTAGTGCAATCAATAACAGCCCCTGCAGTATTCAAAACGGGTCTTCCAAGAATAATAGACATACTATCGTCCTCAGGAATATCAAGAATAACAAAGTCCGTTAAAATAGTAACGTTTACAACTACAACAGGCACATCCTCACAAATACCGATAGGTATAGCAGCTGATTTATCAGCCATTTGCAAAGATATTTCAGTAGGTGTCAACTTATTCAAATCAAGTCTACGATATAAAGAGAGAGGCATAACACTAACACCGGCTCCAAGATCACATAAAGCAGTTTTAGCATAGTTTCTTTTAATGGAGCATGGTATAGTAGGTACTCCGGGATCTCCAAATTTCTTTGGTATTCCACCCTTAAAAGTATAATTAGCAAGCATGGAGGAAATTTCAGTTTCTGGTATCTTTCTTTTATTTGTAACAATATCTTTCATGTACTTAGCATAAGGATTCATTTTGAGCATATCAGTCAATCGCATACGCAAAAAGATAGGTCTAATCATTTCAGCAAAGCGCTCAAAATCCTCATCATCATTTTTCTTGGATGGTTCGGGAGGAAAAGGCATGGGTTTCTGAACCCAAGGCTCTCTTTCTTTACCATGTTTCCTAGCAACAAAATCTTTCTTACCATAACGTAGATTCTTTGATTGTGGGTTATCAAGATCAACAGCAGGTTCAATTTCTACATCATTATCATTACTAGGTTGAGCATTATTATGAACATCATCATTAACATTTTCATTAGGTTCATGTTCATTGCGGAGATTGTGTTTCAGCATCAGACATAGAGATATCATTTGGATTATTAGGTGGTTCAGCAATAGGTTCACAAGAAGTTTGCATAGTTCTATCATTTTTCTTTTTCTTCTTTTTAGAAGAACTAGGTGCATGAATTTTATTTCTCTGAGAATCTTGCTCAATTCTCTTAGGGTGGCCTTCAGGATACAAAGGTTCCTGAGTCATTCTACCAGTTCTAGTAGCCACTTTAACAGAATAATTATTTTTCTTACTATTCATCTCATTGAGCAATTCCTTTTGAGCTTTAAGTACTTGTTCTACTTGAGTGGTAAGCATTGAAGCATGTTTGCTAACAAGTTTAAGTTCACCTCTAATATTAGCCATATAATCACCCAAGTATTTAATCATATCAGCATCTTGTTTTAATTGTCTACCAAAATAAGCATTGAAGTCTTCTTGCTTAAACATAAAATTATCAAACTCATCCAAGCACTGACTAGCAATTTTAGTAGTAGGGATTTCAGCTTTATCATATCTATAGAGAGAATTTACCTTTACTACCTGTGTCGGGTTATCGAGGTCTGGAGGTTTTTCAATAAATAAAGGATCAAGATCATATGTTTCTTCAATAGGTGGTAAATTCTTAACATCTTCAGCTTTAATACCTTTTTCTTTCATAGATTTCTTTGCCTCCTGCATATCTTCGGGACTGAGAAATAGAACACCTCTCTTCTTCGGA
This sequence comes from Triticum monococcum, assembly GCA_034509565.1. Taxonomy (NCBI): domain Eukaryota; kingdom Viridiplantae; phylum Streptophyta; class Magnoliopsida; order Poales; family Poaceae; genus Triticum; species Triticum monococcum. The sequence goes on along the minus strand of CM067843.1, from coordinate 148,987,622 downwards.
GTTGGTTTAGGAATAGGATCATTAATTGGAGCAGGAGCTGGCTCAGGAGGTGCCCAATTATTTTCATTTGTCAACATATTATTCAATAAGATTTCAGCTTCATCCGGTGTTCTTTCCCTGAAAAGAGAACCAGCACAACTATGCAGGTAATCTCCGGAAGCATTGGTTAGTCCATTGTAAAAAATATCAAGTATTTCATTTTTCCTAAGAGGATGATCAGGCAAAGCATTAAGTAACTTGAGAAGCCTCCCCCAAGCTTGTGGGAGACTCTCTTCTTTAATTTGCACAAAGTTGTATATTTCCTTTAAAGCAGCTTGTTTCTTATGAGCAGGGAAATATTTAGCAGAGAAGTAATAGATCATATCCTGGGGACTACGCACACAACCAGGATCAAGAGAATTAAACCATATCTTAGCATCACCCTTTAATGAGAACGGAAATATTTTAAGGATATAAAAGTAGCGAGATCTCTCATCATTAGTGAACAGGGTAGCTATATCATTTAATTTAGTAAGATGTGCCACAATAGTTTCAGATTCATAGCCATGAAAAGGATCAGATTCAACCAAAGTAATTATATCAGGATCAACAGAGAATTCATAATCCTTATCAATAACAAAGATAGGTGAAGTAGCAAAAGCAGGGTCAGGTTTCATTCTAGAATTTAGAGATTGCATACTCCATTTAGCTAATAACCTTTTGAGTTCATATCTATCTTTGCAAGCTAAAATAGCTAGAGAAGCTTCCTGATCAAATAAATAACCCTCAGGAATAACAAGTGATTCTTCATCATCACTTTCATCATCATAATCAGATTCAATATTTTCAATCTCTCTAGCCCTAGCAAGTCGTTCCTCGAGAAAATCACCAAATGGCACAGTAGTATCAAGCATAGAAGTAGTTTCATCATAAGTATCATGTATAGCAGAAGTGGCATCATCAATAACATGTGACATATCAGAACGAATAGCAGAAGCAGGTTTAGGTGTCGCAAGCTTACTCATAACAGCAGGTGAATCAAGTGCAGAGCTAGATGGCAGTTCCTTACCTCCCCTCGTAGTTGAGGGATAAATTGTTGTCTTAGCGTCTTTCAAGTTCTTCATAGTGTCCAGCAGATATAAATCCCAAGTGACTCAAAGAATAGAGCTATGCTCCCCGGCAATGGCGCCAGAAATTAGTCTTGATAACCCACAAGTATAGGGGATCGCAACAGCTTTCGAGGGTAGAGTATTCAACCCAAATTTATTGATTCAACACGCCAAAGAATATTCTCAAGTATTAGCAGCTGAGTTGTCAATTCAACCACACCTGGAAACTTAGTATCTGCAGCAAAGTGTTTAGTAGCAAAGTAATACGATAGTGATGGTAACGGATAACAAAAGAGTAACAAAAGCAAAGTAATGTTTTTGGTATTTTGTAGTGATTGTAACAATAGCAATGGGAAAGTAAATAAGCGTAAACCAGTATATGGGAAGCTCGTAGGCATCGGATCAATGATGGATAATTATGCCGGATGTGGTTCATCATGTAACAGTCATAACATAGGGTGACACAAAACTAGCTCCAATTCATCAATGTAATGTAGGCATGTATTCCGAATATAGTCATACGTGCTTATGGAAAGAACTTGCATGACATCTTTTGTCCTACCCTCCCGTGGCAGCGGGGTCCTAATGGAAACTAAGGGTTATTAAGGCCTCCTTTTAATAGAGAACCAGAACAAAGCATTAGCACATAGTGAATACATGAACTCCTCAAACTACGGTCATCACCGGTAAGTATCCCGATTATTGTCACTTCGGGGTTAACGGATCATAACACAAAATAGGTGACTATAGACTTGCAAGATAGGATCAAGAACTCTCATATATTGATGAAAACATAATAGGTTCAGATCTGAAATCATGGCACTCGGGCCCTAGTGACAAGCATTAAGCATAGCAAAGTCATAGCAACATCAATCTCAGAACATAGTGGATACTAGGGATCAAACCCTAACAAAACTAACTCGATTACATGATAAATCTCATCCAACCCATCACCGTCCAGCAAGCCTACGAAGGAACTACTCACGCAAGGCGGTGAGCATCATGAAATTGGTGATGGAGGATGGTTGATGATGACGACGGCGACGAATCCCCCTCTCCGGAGCCCCGAACGGACTCCAGATCAGCCCTCCTGAGAGGTTTTAGGGCTTGGCTGTGGCTCCGTATCGTAAAACACGATGATTTCTTCTCTCCTATTTTTTCTCCCCGAAAGCAGTTATATAGAGTTGGAGTTGGAGTCGGGAGGTCTCCAGGGGGCCCATGAGATAGGGGGCGTGCCCTAGGGGGCGCCCCCCACCCTCGTGGCAAGGGTGTGGGCCCCCTGGTCTTCATCTTTGGCGAGGATTTTTTATTATTTATTGTAAGATATTCCGTGGAGTTTCAGGTCATTCCGAGAACTTTTGTTTTTTGCACATAAAACAACATCATGGCAATTTTGCTGAAAACAGCGTCAGTCCGGGTTAGTTCCATTCAAATCATACAAGTTAGAGTCCAAAACAAGGGCAAAAGTGTTTGGAAAAGTACATACGACGAAGACGTATCAGCGATACAAGTCATACTACTTACCAGCATGTCATACTTTGATTCGGCGGTATTGTTGGATGAAGTGGCCCGGACCGACGTTACGCGTACGCTTACGCGAGACTGGTTCTACCGACGTGCTTTGCACACAGGTGGCTGGCGGGTGTCAGTTTCTCCAACTTTAGTTGAACTGAGTGTGGCTACGCCCGGTCCTTGAGAAGGTTAAAACATCACTAACTTGACGAACTATCATTGTGGTTTTGATGCGTAGGTAAGAACGGTTCTTGCTCAGCCCGTAGCAGCCACGTAAAACTTGCAACAACAAAGTAGAGGACGTCTAACTTGTTTTTGCAGGGCATGTTGTGATCATGTTTTGTAACCAAGCTATCGACAACTGGCAGGAGCCATATGGTTGTCGCTTTATTGTATGCAATGCAATCGCCCTGTAATTGCTTTACTTTATCACTAAGTGGTAGCGATAGTCGTAGAAGCAATAATTGTCGAGACGACGACGATGACACGATGGAGATCAAGGTGTCACGCCGGTGACGATGGTGATCATGACGGTGCTTCGGAGATAGAGATCACAAGCACAAGATGATGATGGCCATATCATATCACTTATATTGATTGCATGTGATGTTTATCTTTTATGCATCTTATTTTGCTTTGATTGACGGTAGCATTATAAGATGATCTCTCACTAAATTTCAAGATAAAAGTGTTCTCCCTGAGTATGCACCGTTGACAAAGTTCGTCGTGCCCAGACACCACGTGATGATCGGGTGTGATAAGCTCTACATCCATCTACAACGGGTGCAAGCCAGTTTTGCACACGCAGAATACTCAGGTTAAACTTGACGAGCCTAGCATATGCAGATATGGCCTCGGAACACTGAGACCGAAAGGTCGAGCGTGAATCGTGAATCATATAGTAGATATGATCAACATAATGATGTTCACCATTGAAAACTACTCCATTTCACGTGATGATCGGTTATGGTTTAGTTGATTTGGATCACGTGATCACTTAGATGATTAGAGGCATGTCTATCTAAGTGGGAGTTCTTAAGTAATATGATTAATTGAACTTCAATTTATCATGAACTTAGTCCTGGTAGTATTAGCATATCTATGTTGTAGATCAATAGCTCACGTTTAGCTCCTCTGTTTTATTTTTGATATGTTCCTAGAGAAAACTAAGTTGAAAAATGTTAGTAGCAATGATGCGGATTGGACCCGTGATCTGAGGATTATCCTCATTGCTGCACAGAAGAATTATGTCCTTGATGCACCACTAGGTGACAGACCTATTGCAGGAGCAGATGCAGACGTCATGAACATTTGGCTAGCTCAATATGATGACTACTTGATAGTTTAGTGCACCATGCTTAACAGCTTAGAATCGGGACTTCAAAGATGTTTTGAACGTCATGGATCATATGAGATGTTCCAGGAGTTGAAGTTAATATTTCAAGAAAATGCCCAAGTTGAGAGATATGAAGTCTCAAACAAGTTCTATAGCTAAAAGATGGAGGAGAATAGCTCAAGCAGTGAGCATGTGTTCAGATTGTCTGGGTACTATAATCGCTTGAATCAAGTGGGAGTTAATCTTCCAGATAAGATAGTGATTGACAGAATTCTCTAGTCACCATCACCAAGTTAGTAGAACTTCGTGGTGAACTATAGTATGCAAGGGATGATGAAAACGATTCCCGAGCTTTTCATGATGATGAAATCGATGAAGGTAGAAATCAAGAAAGAGCATCAAGTGTTGATGATTAACAAGACCACTAGTTTCAAGAAAAGGGCAAAGGGAAAGAAAGGGAACTTCAAGAAGAATGGCATGCAAGTTGCTGCTCAAGTGAAGAAACCCAAGTCTGGACCTAAGCCTGAGACTAAGTGATTCTACTGCAAAGTGACTGGTCACTGGAAGCGGAACTGCCCCAAGTATTTGGCGGATAAGAAGGATGGCAAAGTGAACAATGCTATATTTGATATACATGTTATTGATGTGTACTTTACTAGTGTTTATAGCAACCCCTCGGTATTTGATACTGGTTCAGTTGCTAAGAGTAGTAACTCGAAACGGGAGTTCCAGAATGAACAGAGACTAGTTAAGGGCGAAGTGAAGTGGTTCCAAGATTGATATGATCATCATCGCACACTCCCTATACTTTCAGGATTAGTGTTAAACCTAAATAAATGTTATTTGGTGTTTGCGTTGAGCATGAATATGATTTGATCATTTTTATTGCAAAACGGTTATTCATTTAAGTTAGAGAATAATTGTTGTTCTGTTTACATGAATAAAACCTTCTATTGTCATACACCCAACGAAAATGGTTCGTTGGACCTCGATCGTACTGATACACATATTCATAATATTGAAGCCAAAAGATGCAAAGTTAATAATGATAGTGCAACTTATTTGTGGCACTACCGTTTAGGTCATATTGGTGTAAAGCGCATGAAGAAACTCCATGCTGATGGGCTTTTGGAATCACTTGATTGTGAATCAATTTGATGCTTACGAACCATGCCTCATGGGCAAGATGACTAAGGCTCCGTTCTCCGGAACAATGGAGCGAGCAACTGACTTATTGGAAATAATACATACTGATGTATGCAGTCCGATGAGTGTTGAGGCTCGCGGTGGATATCATTATTTTCTGACCTTCACAGATGATTTGAGCAGATATCGGTATATCTACTTGATGAAACATAAGTCTGAAACATTTGAAAAGTTCAAAGAACTTCAGAGTGAAGTGGAAAATCATCGTGAAAAGAAAATAAAGTTTCTACGATCTGATCGCGGAGACAAATATTTGAGTTATGAGTTTGGTCTTCAATTAAAACTATGTGGAATAGTTTCACAAAATCGTACCACGTGGAACACCACAACATAATGGTGTGTCTGAACGTCATAACCGTACTATTATTGGATATAATGCAATCTATGATGTTTCTTACCGATTAACCACTATAGTTTTGGGGTTATGCATTAGAGACAGCTGCATTCACGTTAAAAAGGGCACCATCTAAATCCGTTGAGACGACACCGTATGAACTATGGTTTGGCAAGAAACCAAAGTTGTCGTTTCTTAAAGTTTGGGGTTGCGATGCTTATAAGAAAAAGTTTCATCATGATAAGTTCAAACCCAAATCGGAGAAACGTGTCTTCATAGGATACCCAAAGGAGACAGTTGGGTACACCTTCTATCACAGATCTGAAGGCAAGGCATTCGTTGCTGAGAATGGATCCTTTCTAGAGAAGGAGTTTCTCTCGAAAGAAGTGAGTGGGAGGAAAGTAGAACTTAATGAGTTAACTGTACCTGCTCCCTTATTGGAAAGTAGATCATCACAGAAATCTATTTCTGTGACTCCTACACCAATTAGTGAGGAAGCTAATGATGATGATCATGTAACTTCAGATCAAGTTACTACCGAACCTCGTAGGTCAACCAGAGTGAGATCCGCACCTGAGTGGTACGGTAATCCTGTTCTGGAGGTCATGTTAATTGACCATGACGAACCTATGAACTATGAGGAAGCGATGATGAGCCCAGATTCTGCGAAATGGCTTGAGGCCATCAAATCTTAGATTGGATCCATGTATGAGAACAAAGTATGGACTTTGGTTGACTTGCCCGATGATCGGTGAGTCATTAAGAATAAATGGATCTTCAAGAGGAAGACAGACGCTGATAGTAGTGTTACTATCTTCAAAGCTTGAATTGTCACAAAGTGTTTTCGACAAGTTCAAGGTGTTGACTACGATGAGATTTTCTCACACGTATCGATGCTTAAAAGTCTGTCCAAATCATGTTAGCAGTTGCCACATTTTATGAAATCAGGCAAATGGATGTCAAAACTGTATTCCTTCATGGATTTCTTAAAAAAGAGTTGTATATGATGCAACTAGAAGGTTTTGTCGACCCTAAAGGTGTTAACAAAGTGAGCAAGCTCCAGCAATCCATCTATGGACTGGTGCAAGCATCTCGGAGTTGGAATATATGCTTTGATAGTGATCAAAGTATCTCTTCCTAATAATAAAGCACGGGATGAGTCTCCGGGTTCACCGTCGCGGCGTTTTTATAAAAAAATCCCTTTGCTTTTCAAAAATAGAACCCGCAGTCCAAAAATAAGTGAGAAAAACAATTTGATTGTGCCTTCTGGTTGCCCGGCTGTTTCAGTCCCCTATCGACTAAGTAGAATGGAAAGGAAAAAAAAGTCTGATCCGACCTGATCGGACCAGCAGCGCTGGTGACGGCCATGGGCGCCGGTGGCCGGATCGTACCAGCAGCGCTGGTGATGGCCATGGGCGCCGGTGGCCGGAGGGGAGGTACAAGGAGAAGTGGCGCAAGAGGGAAAGATGGAATGAAGGGAAGGGCTGCACTGGCGGCGGCGGGTGCGCACGTGTGGGATCGAGGCAGTAGCCCTCACACGTGAGACCGCGGCCAGGGCGCCAGTGGCCCAACGGTTGGCGGCGGCGGGGTGCGGGCGCGCATGGGAAGTGGGGATCGAGCAGATGCTCATCCCCTCTTGCTAGGTTAGCGGTTAGCGGGGAGAGCTGGGCTTGTCCTTGGGACAGGCTGCTGTTTCTGCTGAGCTCATTGGGCCGACCCACTGTGACTTTTTTTAGAGAATACCTTAGATGCAAAACGCTTGTGTTTCGACCAAGTCAAAATAATGCCAAAAATACATTTCAATATTTAAAAAAATTATATAGATGTTTAATAAATCATAAAATGCTTATGGATTCAAAAAATGTTTGTAATTTTTTAAAATGTTAGAGTATTCAAAAAATGTTCGCATATTTTGAAAACAAATGTATGGGAAAAAATATTCATTATTTAAAAAATAATGTATTAAAAAATATTAATGAAATTGAACAAAATGTTCGGCAAAATGTTATCGGTGATGCAAAAAAAAAGTTGTCATGGTCATTGGAGATTATGAATTTTTTTCTCCCGTTACAACGTTAGATATATTGCTTACCTAATCTAGGGAATGGCTGTATTTAATTATTCATGATTCAAAATGTTATATATTTTGTTCATGTAAATGTTTATTTTGCATTCTGCTCTAAAGCTTAGGAAATGGTTGGCAATAGTTTTTGTGTCTAGGGTTCTTCTCCTTAGATTTTGATTGATATGTAAGGGCATACAGATGCATCAACTATTTAGATGTTTTTTTTAGATTCTGAACTTCAGGGGTGGGGTGTCTTTAGCCATGCTTATTGGATAAGGTTAGGACCATGGGCTATTTTTTAAAACTCCCGCTGCAATGCACGGGCATGTTTGCTATGCTATAAAAAACACTAATCTGCTTAACCTTATTATCGATGTTTATTAAAATTTGATATATAAAATGGTGCATAATGGAACATGAAGCCGGTTGTGCCCCTTTTTCGCCCGGTGTAATGCACGGGCATTTGTGCTAGTATGGTTTTATACAGACTTGCGGTGAAACCTGTATTTACAAGAAAGTGAGTGGGAGCACTACAACATTTCTGATAAGTATATGTGATGACATATTGTTGATCGGAAAGAATGTAGAATTTCCTAGAAAGCATAAAAGAGTATTTGAAAGGAGTTTTTCAAAGAAAGACCTCGATGAAGCTGCTTACACATTGAGCATCAAGATCTATAGAGATAGGTCAAGACGCTTGATAAGTTATTTCAATGAGTACATACCTTGACAAGATTTTGAAGTAGTTCAAAATGGAACAGTCAAAGAAGGAGTTCTTGCCTGTGTTGCAAGGTGTGAAGTTGAGTAAAGACTCAAAACCCGACCACAACAGAAAATAGAAAGAGAATGATAAGGCATTCCCTATGCCTCGGTCATAGGTTCTATAAAGTATGCTATGCTGTTTACCAGTCCTATTGTATACCTTAGCATCTTTCTAGAAAGGGGGTACTATAGTGATCTAGGAATAGATCACTGGACAGCGGTCATAATTATCCATAGAGGACTAAGGAAATATTTTTCAGTTATGGAGGTGATAAAAGAGTTCGTCGTAAAGATTGACATCGATGCAAGCTTTTTACATTGATCTAGATGACTCTAAGTCTCAATCTGGATACATATTGAAATTGGGAGCAATTAGCTAGAGTAGCTCCGTGCAGAGCATTGTAGACATAGAAATTTGTGAAATACATATGGATCTGAATGTTGCAGACTCGTAGACTAAACTTCTCTCACAAGAAAAACATGATCACTCTTTGGGTGTTAATCACATAGCGATGTGAACTAGATTATAGACTCTAGTAAACCCTTTGGGTATTAGTCACATGGAGATGTGAACTAATCACATAAAGATGTGAACTAGATTATTGACTCTAGTGCAAGTGGGAGACTGAAGGAAATATGCCCTAGAGGCAATAATAAAGTTATTATTTATCTCCTTATATCATGATAAATGTTTATTATTCATGCTAGGATTGTATTAACCAGAAACATGATACATGTGTGAATACATAGACAAATAGAGTGTCACTAGTATGCCTCTACTTGACTAGCTCATTGATCAAAGATGGTTATGTTTCCTAGCCATAGACAAAGAGTTGTCATTTGATTAACGGGATCACATCATTAGGAGAATGATGTGATTGACTTGACCCATTCTGTTAGCTTAGCACTTGATCGTTTAGTTTGTTGCTATTGCTTTCTTCATGACTTATACATGTTCCTATGACTATGAGATTATGCAACTCCCGTTTACCGGAGGAACACTTTATGTGCTACCAAACGTCACAACGTAACTGGGTGATTATAAAGGTGCTCTACAGGTGTCTCCGAAGGTACTTGTTGGGTTGGCGTATTTTGAGATTAGGATTTGTCACTCCGATTGTCGGAGAGGTATCTCTGGGCCCACTCGGTAATACACATCACGTAAGCCTTGCAAGCATTGCAACTAATGAGTTAGTTGTGGGATGATGTGTTACGGAACAAGTAAAGAGACTTGCCGGTAGCGACATTGAACTAGGTGTTGAGATACTGACGATCGAATCTCGGGCAAGTAACATACCAATGACAAAAGGAACAACGTATGTTGTTATGCAGTTTGACCGATAAAGATCTTCGTAGAATATGTAGGAGCCAATATGAGCATCCAGGTTCCGCTATTGGTTATTGACCGGAGACGTGTCTCGGTCATGTCTACATAGTTCTCGAACCCATAGGGTCCGCACGCTTAAAGTTCGATGACAGTTATGTTATGAGTTTATGTGATTTGATGTACCGAAGGTAGTTCGGAGTCCCGAATGAGATCGGGGACATGACGAGGAGTCTTGAAATGGTCGAGATGTAAAGGTCGATATATTGGACAACTATATTCGAACATCGGAAAGGTTCCAAGTGGTTCGGGTATTTTTCGGAGTACCGGGGAGTTACGGGAATACGGGGGAAGAAGTATATGGGCCTTTTTGGGCTTTAGGGGAGAGAGATAGAGGCAGCCCCCCCCCCCCCAATGACTAGTCCGAATTGGACTAGGGGGAGGAGCGGCGCCCCCTCCTTCCTTCTCTTCCCTCTTCCCCTTCCTTGTCTCCTACTCCTATTACTTGGAAGGGGAGGAATCCTACTCCCGGTGGGAGTAGGACTCCTCTAGGGCGCGCCATAGGGGCCGACCCTCTCCCCCTCCTCCACTTCTTTATATACGTGTCCAGGGGCACCCCATAGTCACAACAATTGATATCTTGGATCTTTTAGCCGTGTGTGGTGCCCCTTTCCACCATAGTCTACCTCAATAATATTGTAGCGGTGCTTAGGCGAAGCCCTGCGACAGTAGAACATCAACATCATCACCACGCCGCCGTGCTGACAGAACTCTCCCTCAAAGCTTGGCTGGATCAGAGTTCGAGGGACGTCATCGAGTTGAACCTGTGTAGAACTCGGAGGTGCCGTATGTTCGGTACTTGATCGGTCGGATCATGAAGACGTACGACTACATCAACTGCGTTGTGCTAATGCTTCCGCTTTCAGTCTACGAGGGTACGTGGACACACTCTCCCCTCTCGTTGCTATGCATCACCATGATCTTGCGTGTGCGTATGAAATATTTTGAAATTACTACGTTCCCCAACAGTGTGGACATTTAACATCATCGGTACCAAATGGGTGTTTCGCAACAAGCAAGATGAAGATGGACAACTTGTTCGCAACAAAGCACGTCTAGTCGCCCAAGGCTACACTCAAGTCGAAGGTATGGACTATGGTGAGACATATGCCCCCGTTGCTAGACTTGAGTCCATTCGCATCTTACTTGCTTATGCTAATCACCATGATATCACCTTGTACCAAATGGACATTAAAAGTGCTTTTTAAATTGTGAAATTGAGGAGGAAGTTTAGGTTAAGCAACCTCCCGGATTTGTCAATCCTAAGAAACCTAATCATGTTTACAAACTTCACAAAGCTCTTTATGGTCTTAAACAAGCTCCTAGAGCGTGGTATTAATGCTTGACCAAGTTCCTTATTGAAAAAGGCTTTGAAATTGGAAAAATAGATTCTACTCTTTTTACTAAAAGGGTTAATGGAGAACTATTTGTGTGCCAAATTTATGTTGATGATATAATATTTGGTTCGACTAACCCTCATTTTAGTGAGAAGTTTGGAAAGCGAATGTCGGAAAAGTTTGAGATGTCTATGATGAGTGAACTCAAATTCTTTCTTGCTTTGCAAATCAAACAAACTAAGTAAGGTACCTTTGTCTCTCAAACAAAGTACACCAAGGACTTATTCAAGAAGTTCAACATGCAAGAATGCAAAGGTATGACTACACCCATGCCTACTAGTGGACATCTTGATTTGACCAAAGATGGTGAACCGATTGATCAAAAGGTTTACCGCTCCATGATTGGCTCATTGTTATATCTATGTGCCTCTCGTCCCGATATTATGCTAAGTGTGTGCATGTGTGCACGATATCAAGCGGCCCCTAAAGAATGTCAACTTCAGGCTGTGAAAAGGATTGTGAGATACTTAATACACACACCAATTTTTGGCATTTGGTATCCTAAGAGGTATTCTTTCGATCTTGTTGGTTACTCCGATTTGGACTATGCCGGAGACAAGGTTGATAGAAAGTCCACTTCGGGTACTTGTCAATTTCTTGGTAGATCTCTTGTGTCTTGGTCTTCCAAGAAACAAAACTCGGTATCCTTATCCACCGCCGAAGCGGAATACATTGACGCTGGTTCATGTTGTACTCAATTACTTTGGATGACCCAAACTCTTATGGACTATGGGATATATGTGAAACATGTTCCATTGCTTTGTGACAATGAAAGTGCTATCAAGATTGCTCACAATCTCGTGCAACATTCTCGAACTAAGCATATTGAAGTTCGTCATCATTGCATTCGAGATCACGTTGCCAAAGGGGACATTGATCTTAAGCATGTTCGCACCGATAAGCAATTGGCGGATATATTCACCAAACCGCTTGATGAGAAAGTCTTTTGTCATTTGAGAGGTGAATTGAACATCATTGATGCTTCAAACTTGGAGTAGAAACTCCATTTGGATACATGCAAGGCATGAGCCCTTGACTAATCCTTGATGACCCACAAGTATAGGGGATCTATCATAGTCCTGTCGATAAGTAAGAGTGTCGAACCCAACGAGGAGCAAAAGGAAATAATAAGCGGTTTCCAGCAAGGTATTCTCTACAAGTACTGAAACAAGTGGTGACAGATAGTTTTGTGATAGGATAATTTGTAACGAGCAACAAGTAACAAAAGTAAAGAAAGTGCCGCAAGGTGGCCCAATCCTTTTTGTAGCAAAGGACAAGCCTGGACAAACTCTTATAAAGACAAAAGCGATCCCGAGGACACATGGGAATATCATCAAGCTAGTTTTCATCACGTTCATATGATCCGCGTTTGGTACTTTGATAATTTGGTATGTGGGTGGACCGGTGCTTGGGTGCTGCCCTTACTTGGACAAGCATCCCACTTATGATTTACCTTTATTGAAAGCATCCGCAACTACAATAAAAGTATTAAGGTAAACCTAACCACAGCATGAAACATATGGATCCAAATCAGCCCCTTACGAAGCAACGCATAAACTAGGGTTTAAGCTTCTATCACTCTAGCAACCCATCATCTACTTATTACTTCCCAATGCCTTCCTCTAGGCCCAAATAATGGTGAAGTTTCATGTAGTCGACGTTCACATAACACCACTAGAGGAGAGACAACATACATCTCATCAAAATATCGAACGAATACCAAATTCACATGACTACTAATAGCAAGGCTTCTCCCATGTCCTCAGGAACAAACGTAACTACTCACAAAGCATATTCATGTTCATAATCAGAGGGGTATTAATATGCATATAGGATCTGAACATATGATCTTCCACCAAATAAACCAACTAGCATCAACTACAAGGAGTAATTAACACTATAGCAACCTACTAGCACCAATCCTGGACTTGGAGACAAGAATTGGATACAAGAGATGAACTAGGGTTTTGAGAGGAGATGGTGCTGATGAAGATGTTGATGGAGATTGCCCTCTCCCGATGAGAGGAGCATTGGTGATGACGATGATTTCCCCGGCAGAACAGCTCCGCCAGAGCCCTAGATTGGTTTCGCCAAGGTTCTGCCTCGTGGCGGCGGAGTTTCGTCCGAGAAGATGGCTTATGATTTTTTTTCCATTGAAAGACTTCATATAGCAGAAGATGGCCACCGAAGGGCCACCAGGGGGGCCACGAGGTAGGGGGCGCGCTCAGGGGGGTAGGGCGCCCCCCCCCCCACCTCGTGGGCAGGGTGTGGCCCCCCTGGTGAACTTCTTCCGCTAAGTGTTTTTTATATATTCTGAAAACGTCTTCCGTAAATTTTCAGGACTTTTGGAGCTGTGCAGAATAGGTCTCTAATATTTGCTCCTTTTCCAACCCAGAATCCCAGCTACCGGCATTCTCCCTCTTTATGTAAACCTTGTAAAATAAGAGAGAATAGGCATAAGTATTGTGACATAATGTGTAAAAACAGCCCATAATGCCATAAATATCGATATAAAAGCATGATGCAAAATGGACGTATCAACTCCCCCAAGCTTAGACCTCGCTTGTCCTCAAGCGAAAGCCGAAATCGAAAAATATGTCCACATGTTTAGAGATAGAGGTGTCGATAAAAAATAAAATACAGACATGAGGGCATCATGATCATTCTTAGAACAACAACTTATATAATTCTTGTCATATAATCTCTTATGGTAGAGTAATAATTCAATAACAACTTCAAGTATGAATCACAAACTTCATTGAAAACTAACAAACTATAATCTCAGTCATTGGAGCAATTTGCAATTTATCATAACATAGGAAAGAGTCAATATATAAGAGCTTTTCAGAAGGTCCACAAACTCAACTATCATATATTCTTTCACAATTGCTGACACTCACGCAATACTTAAGGGTATGGAGTTTTAATCGGACACAGAGAATGACAGGGGCTTATAGTTTTGCCTCCCAGTGTTTTACCTCAAGGGTAATGTCAATAATAATAGTTCATGAAATTCACATCCAATTAGCCATATATACCAGGATCTTTTCAACATACTGTGCTTGCCAAAGGATAAAATGTAAAAAGGAAGGGTGAAGATCACCATGACTCTTATGCAAGGTAGGAGATAAAAGTAAAAGATAGTCCCTTCCCAGAGGGAAGCAGAGGTTGTCATGCGCTTTTATAGTTGGATGCACAAAATCTTAATGCGAAAGAAGGTCACTTTATATTGCCACTTGTGATATGGACCTTTATTATGCAGTCTGTCGCTTTTATTTCTTCCATATCACACGATCATATAAAGCTTATTTCTCCCACACTAATAAATCATACATATTTTGAGAGCATTTTTTATTGCTTGCACCGATGAAAACTTACTTAGAGGATCTTACTCAATCCATAGGTAGGTATGGTGGACTCTCATGGCAAAACTGGTTTAAGGGTATTTGGAAGCACAAGTAGTATCTCTACTTGGTGTGATGAATTTGGCTAGCATGAGGGGGAAAGGCAAGATCAACCATGTTGGATGATCCATGACAATATAATTTATCCCAGATGTAAGAAAACATAACCCATTATGTTGTCTTCCTTGTCCAACGTCAACTCTTTAGCATGTCATATTTTAATGAGTGCTCACAATCATAAAAGATGTCCAAGATAGTATATTTATATGTGAAGACCTCTCTTTCTTTATTACTTCCTATTAATTGCAACGATGACCAAAACTATGCTTGTCAACCATCAACAACTTTTATTCATCATACTTTTTCTATGTGAGCTCATTACTCTCCATAAGATCCACATGATCTCTATGTTTCTTTTTATTTCTTTTTCTTTTCTTTTATTCACTTAGGATCATGGCAAAATAATCAAGCCCTTGACTCAACACTAATCTTTATTATATATATATAGCTCACAGACTCGATTACATAGAGGAATTATAAAACAAAACTCAAAACTAAATCATACTAAGAACTTTTATTCTACTAGATCAAGATATTGCCAAAAGGATCGAACTAAGAAAAACGGCAAAGATAAAAGTGATGGTGATACGATACCGGGGCACTCCCCCAAGCTTGGCAGTTGCTAAGGGGAGTGCCCATACCCATGTGATTATGTCTCCTTTGTTGGTGAAGAAGGTGGAGTTGTTGATGATGGGTAGTCGCACATCGAGCGTATGAGGTCTTCTAACTTGCGGATCATGCCTTGGAGTGCGATGATATGCTCCTTCAACAAAATATTTTCACGTGTGAGATAATTATTTTGTATACGAGCTAACTCAATCATCTGGAAAGCTTCGAACTCAGTTGGGGTAAGAAGATTGTGATCAAGTTGAAGGATGTCTTCTGTTGCCGGAGCTTGGTCCTCCGTGGCCTTCTTGATCCCTTCATCCTTGTTGGTCTCCATGGGTTCTTCTCTCTTCAGCTCTATCTTCATTAGCCAAGCATCGTTGCCCTCATTGTTGGAGGAGGAGGGAGACGACATGATGCTTAGCTTCGACAACTCTAGCAGAAAACTGCTCGAAACAAGAACAAGAGATTTTTGCGTGATACGGTAGTCAAAACCTCCGGGAGATTATATAATAAATTTTTACCGACCAAAATATGTGGCGTGTACGAAAACGGAGTCCGGAGAGCACACGAGGTGCACATGAGGTAGGGGCGCGCCCAGGGGGTAGGGCGCGCCCTCCACCCTCGTGGAGCCCTCGTGTCCTTCTCGGACTGCTTCTTATTTTTCTATTTTTCTAAATATTCCATAACGGAGAAATATTGCCTTAAAAACTGTTTTGGAGTCGGTTTACTTACTGTTCCACATACCTATTCCTTTTCGGAGTCTGAAACGTTCCAGAAAGTGTCCCTTATGTATTCCTCCGGGGTTACGGTTTCAATAACATTGGTTTCAACATTTATGGGATTACCTTTGACCATTCACCACCCTCGGATTTGTGCCTTCGAAGTTGTTGATTTTTATGGCACCGGAACAATAGACCTCCTCGATAACGTAAGGACCTTCCCATTTGGAGAGAAGTTTTCCTGCAAAAAATCTTAAACGATAGTTGTATAGTAATACATAATCACCTACCTTAAACTCACGCTTTTGTATCCTTTTATCATGCCATCTTTTAACTTTTTCTTTAAACAACTTGGCATTTTCGTAGGCTTGGGTTCTCCATTCATCGAGTGAGCTAATATCAAATAACCTCTTCTCACCGGCAAGTTTAAAATCATAATTGAGCTCTTTAATAGCCCAATATGCCTTGTGTTCTAGTTCGATAGGTAAGTGACATGCTTTCCCATAAACCATTTTATATGGAGACATACCCATAGGATTTTTATATGCAGTTCTATAGGCCCATATGCATCATCAAGTTTCTTGGACCAATTCTTTCTAGACCTATTAACAGTCTTTTGCAAAATTAATTTGAGCTCTCTATTACTCAATTCTACTTGACCACTAGACTGTGGGTGATAAGGAGATGCAATTCTATGATTAACATCATATTTAGCAAGCATTTTACGGAAAGCTCCATGAATAAAATGTGAACCACCATCAGTCATTAAATATCTAGGGACTCCAAATCTTGAAAAAATAACTTCTTTAAGCATTTTAATAGAACTGTTATGATCAGCACTACTAGTTGGAATAGCTTCTACCCACTTAGTAACGTAATCAATAGCAACTAAAATATGTGTATATCCATTAGAGGAAGGAAAAGGTCCCATATAGTTAAAGCCCCAAACATCAAATGGTTCGATAACGAGTGAATTGTTCATAGGCATCTCTTGACTTCTACTAATATTACCAATTCTTTGACATTCATCACAAGAAAAGACAAACTTACGGGCATTCTTGAAGAGAGTAGGCCAATAAAAACCAGATTGCAATACCTTATGTGCAGTTCTATCTCCAGCATGGTGTCCTCCATAAGCTTCGGAGTGACACTTGCGTAGGATATGTTCCTGTTCATGCTCAGGTACACAACATCTAATAACACCATCTACTCCTTCTTTATAAAGATGTGGGTCAGCCCAAAAGTAATGCCTCAAATCATAGAAGAACCTTTTCTTTTGCTGGTATGTGAAACTAGGTGGTATAAACTTAGCAACAATGTAATTAGCATAATCAGCATACCATGGAGCAGTATGAGAAGCATTTATGACATTTAGTTGCTCATCAGGAAAGCTATCATCAATAGGTAGTGGGTCATCAAGCACATTTTCTAACCTAGACAAGTTGTCCGCAACAGGGTTCTCAGCTCCCTTTCTATCAACAATATGTAAGTCAAATTCTTGTAGCAAGAGAACCCATCTAATAAGTCTAGGTTTAGCATCTTTCTTTTCCATGAGATATTTAATAGCAGCATGATCAGTGTGAATAGTTACTTTAGAATCAACAATATAAGGTCTGAACTTATCACAGGCAAATACAACTGCTAAGAATTCTTTTTCAGTAGTAGCATAATTTCTTTGAGCATTGTCTAGGGTTTTACTAGCACATTGAATAACATTTAATTTCTTATCAACTCTTTGCCCTAGAACATCACCTACAGCATAATCACTAGCATCACACATAATTTCAAAGGGTAAATTCCAATCAGGTGGCCGAACAATAGGTGCAGAGATTAATGCTTTCTTAAGTATTTCAAATGCTTCTACACAATCATCATCGAAAACAAATGGTATATCTTTTTGTAATAAATTAGTCAGAGGCCGAGAAATTTTTGAGAAGTCCTTAATGAACCTCCTATAAAATCCAGCATGACCAAGGAAACTTCTTATACCTTTGATTTCCTTGGGACATGGCATCTTCTCAATAGCATCAACCTTGGCTTTATCAACTTCAATACCTCTTTCAGAAACTTTGTGCCCCAATACAATACCTTCATTAACCATAAAGTGGCACTTTTCCCAATTCAAGACAAGATTAGTTTCTTCACATCTCTGCAAAACTCGATCAAGGTTGCTCAAGCAATCATCAAAAGAAGATCCATAGACAGAGAAATCGTCCATGCAAACCTCACAAATCTTTTCACAAAATTCAGAGAATATAGCCATCACGCATCTTTGAAATGTAGCAGGTACATTACATAAACCAAAAGGCATACGTCTATAAGCAAAAGTACCAAAAGGGCAAGTAAAAGTAGTCTTTGATTGATCTTTGGCTGACACAGGTATTTGAGAGAAACCAGAATAACCATCTAGAAAGAAAAAATGTGTATGTTTGGATAATCTTTCTAGCATTTGATCGATAAAAGGTAAGGGGTAATGGTCCTTTTTAGTAGCCTTATTTAATTTGCAGAAATCAATTACCATCCTATAACCTGTAATAATTCTTTGAGGAATCAATTCATCTTTATACGATAGTAATACCTCCCTTCTTAGGGACACAATGGACATGACTTACCCACTGACTATCAGCAACGGGATAAATTATACCTGCCTCAAGGAGCTTTAGTATTTCCTTTCTTACCACTTCCTTCATTTTAGGATTCAGCCGTCGTTGATGATCACGAACTGGTTTAGCATCTTCTTCCAAATTTATTTTATGTTGACATAGAGTGGGACTAATGCCCTTAAGATCATCAAGAGTATACCCAATAGCAGCACAGTGCTTCTTCAGAGTTTTCAATAATCTCTCTTCCTCATGCCCTGAAAGGTTAGCACTAATAATAATAGGATATATCTTTTTCTCATCAAGATAAGCATATTTAAGACTATCAGGTAACGGTTTAAGCTCAAACATGGGATCGCCCTTGGGTGGAGGAGGATCCCCTAGGATTTCAATAGGCAAATTGTGTTTCAGAATAGGTTCATGTTTAAAGAATACTTCATCTATTTCCCTTCTATCATTCATAAACATATCATTTTCATGGTCTAGAAAATATTGTTCTAAAGGATCACTAGGTGGTACGGCAATAGAAGCAAGACCAATAATTTCATCCTTACTACGTAATTCTTCTTCACGGTGTTGTCTACTAAATTTAGAGAAATTAAATTCATGATACATATCATCTAAACCAATAGTAACAACATCCCTCTTGCAATCTATGGTAGCATTAATAGTGTTCAAGAAGGGTCTACCAAATATAATGGGACAAAAGCTATCTTGTGGGGAACCAAGAACAAGAAAATCAGCAGGATATTTAGTTTTCCCACACAAGACTTTAACATCTCTAACAATTCCCATTGGTGAAATAGTATCTCTATTGGCAAGCTTAATTGTGACATCAATATCTTCTAACTCAACAGGTGCAATATCATGCATGATTTCTCTATTTAGGCTAATAGGTATTGCACTAGCACTGGCACCCATATCACATAAGCCATGATAACAATGATCTCCTATTTTAACAGAAATAACAGGCATGCCTACCACAGGTCTAGGTTTATCTTTAGCACAAGGTTTAGCAATTCTAGCAGTTTCATCACAGAAATAAATAACATGCCCCTCAATATTATCAGCCAAGAGATCTTTAACAATACCAATATCAGGTTCAACTTTAATTTGCTCAGAATGTGTATAAGTTTTAATATTGCTTTTACGAACCACAGTTGAAGCTTTAGCACGATCCTTTATCCTAACAGGAAAAGGTGGTTTCTCAACATAAGCAGTAGGAACAATAGGATCATTATAAGTAACAGTCTTTTTTCAACTTTAATAGGTGCAGCTACTTTTACTTCTATGGGAGGATGATATTTAAACCACTTCTCCTTGGGGAGATCAACATAAGTAGCAAAAGATTCATAGAAAGAAGCTACTATCTCAGAGTCAAGTCCATATTTAGTGCTAAATTTACGGAAAACATCGGTATCCATAAAAGATTTAACAGAATCAAACCTAGGTGTCATACCTGACTCCTTACCTTTGTCGATGTCCCAATCTTCAGAGTTGCATTTAATTCTTTCCAATAAATCCCATTTGAATTCAATAGTCTTCATCATAAAAGAGCCAGCACAAGAAGTATCAAGCATGGTGTGATTGTTATCAGAAAGCCAAGCACAAAATTTTTGAATAATCATTTCTCTTGAGAGATCATGATTGGGGCATGAATATAACATTGATTTAAGCCTCCCCCAAGCTTGAGCGATGCTTTCTCCTTCATGGGGCCAAAAACTATATATATAATTGCGATCATGATGAACAAGATGCATAGGATAAAACTTTTTATGAAATTCCAATTTCAATCGTTTGTAGTTCCAAGACTCCATATCATCACATAGCCTTTTTGTGGTAACAGATAGTTTTGTGATAAGATAATTTGTAACGAGCAAAAAGTAACAAAAGTAAATAAGGTGCAACAAGCCTAGACAAACTCTTATATGATGTAAATCGCTCCCGAGGACACATGTGAATATCCTCAAGCTAGTTTTCATCACGCTCATATGATTCGCGTTCGGTACTTTGATAATTTGGTATGTGGGTGGACCGGTGCTTGGGTGCTGCCCTTACTTGGACAAACATCCCACTTATGATTAACCTCTATTGCAAGCATCCGCAAATACAACAAAAGTATTAAGGTAAACCTAACCATAGCATGAAACATATGGATCCAAATCAGCCCCTTACGAAGCAACACATAAACTAGGGTTTAAGCTTCTGTCACTCTAGCAACCCATCATCTACTTATTACTTCCCAATGCGTTCCTCTAGGCCCAAACAATGGTGAAGTGTCATGTAGTCGACGTTCACATAACACCACTAGAGGAGAGACAACATACATCTCATCAAAATATCAAACGAATACCAAATTCACATGACTACTAATAGCAAGACTTCTCCCATGTCCTTAGGAACAAATGTAACTACTCACAAAGCATATTCATGTTCATAATCAGAGGGGTATTAATATGCACATAGGATCTGAACATATGATCTTCCACCAAATAAACCAACTAGCATCAACTACAAGGAGTAATTAACACTACTAGCAACCTACTAGCACCAATCCCGGACTTGGAGACAAGAATTGGATACAAGAGATGAACTAGGGTTTTGAGAGGAGATGGTGCTGATGAAGATGTCGATGGAGATTGCCCTCTCCCGATGAGAGGAGCATTGGTGATGACGATGGCGATGATTTCCCCCTCCCGGGGGAAGTTTCCCCGGCAGAACAGCTCCGCCAGAGTCCATAGATTGGTTCCGCCAAGGTTCCGCCTCGTGGCGGCGGAGTTTCGTCCGAGAAGATGGCTTATGATTTTTTTCCCATCGAAAGACTTCATATAGCAGAATATGGCCACCAGAGGGCCATCAGGGGGCCCACGAGGTAGGGGGCGCGCCCAAGGGGTAGGGCGCCCCCCCCCCCACCCTCGTGGGCAGGGTGTGGCCCCCCTGGTGAACTTCTTCCGCTGAGTATTTTTTATATGTTCTGAAAACGTCTTCCGAGAAGTTTCAGGACTTTTGGAGTTGTGCAGAATAGGTCTCTAATATTTGCTCCTTTTCTAGCCCAGAATCCTAGCTACCGGCATTCTCCCTCTTTATGTAAACCTTGTAAAATAAGAGAGAATAGGCATAAGTATTGTGACATAATGTGTAATAACAGCCCATAATGCAATAAATATCGGTATAGAAGCATGATGCAAAATGGACATATCAATCCTTGATATTTTTTTCATGTTGCTATTTATATGTCTTGGACATATTTGCACCCTTGCATGCTATCTAACCCTTGTAGGTACTTGGATGAATCTAAATCTATGAGATTGCAACCCACTCACATCATGAGCAATTTCTACATCACCAAGTCTCTACACAATGGTGGTTGAAGACAAGGAAGCACGAAACCCTTCAAACATATCCTTTGACAAATTCTATATTAAGTTTTATGATTGTCATTTTGGATACACAAGTGCTCTTCCTTGCAAGACTAACCCATGTAGGTAGATGAACTCAAATTCCAAGTGGTGCTCCCAACTCTTGATGAGCTACATCAACCTTGAGCAACCCACACAAGTCCAACTACATGATCAAGATCAACACCACCACCCAAGGTATGTCATTCCATCTTAGAGAAGCTTTACTCCAATTTATGGGTCAAAGCAACTCAAGAAGATGTGAATACATCAAGATGCTTAAACGAAAAATGGTAACCCCATTTTGAGCTTAAAACTATGAGTATGACCTATGATCAAGTGATCTCACTTGACTCCTAAGTCAATCTACTCTAACATAGGCGACATTGTTGCCGACCAATTCTAGATGAAGTTCTCTTGTGTTTTTCTGTGCTCTTGCATTTGTCTCATGCATATTTGTTTCCCCTTTCAAAAAAAACTTCATCTAGATTTCTTTTCTTTTTCTGCATTCCCTGCATCCAATTCATTGCAAACCTTTCAGCAAATTCATTACAAACCTTTCAGCAAATTCCTTGCAAATCCTTGTGATATTTTACCTGCCTAGTGAGCTGAGGTGACAAGTGTTTTCACTGTGATGAACTCGGTCACACCGGTTTATTTCCTTCGGTCCAACCGAATCCTTTCGGGGCCACCGAAGCACACAACTTGGTGCTACCGATTTCATTGCAGGAAAGACAGCTTGCCACTTGTTCCTGCATTCTTTTTGCACCAGCTCCACTCAATGATTCTTGTCCTCTACCAGGATCACATTCGACTTGCTGCTTTGCTTTGTGACTCAAGGACCAAACCCATTTGTAACAAAAATCCAGAAGAACCCTTCTTGGAAATTGATGTCAAAGGGGGAGACAGAGATCACATCAAAGCTTAATCATTTTTATAGGGGGAGAGAATACTCAGGGGAGAGTGTAAGAAACCCAGATGCTTGGTGTTAAAGAGGAGAGAAGTCACATGTCTTTAAGAGGGGAAAGACATGTTCATAGTTGATTGTTTGCATTAGCTCTGTTTCTTTTCTTTGCTCTGATTTTCTGTTCCCTATCTTCTCCCAGTATCCCATGCTAGATTCAGGGGGAGCAAGACATCTAAGGGAAGGAAATCCTTGAATTCATTGCACATCTTTACACATCTAAGGGAAGGAAATCCTTGAATTCATTGCACATCTTTACCTTTGGGGACATGTCTATATCCAATGGGCTACTCAGTACTCACTCTCTACATGTCATCCCAGTCTTGGTACTCTTGTGGTTTCTTTTGTTTGCTCTGGCTAGTAGGTGTATCTGTGTTATCTAACCTTGTTTACTCAGGTTCATTCCTTCCTAAGCCAACTCAAGACCACAAGGTAAGTATATGCATCACAGTCATGTGTATGAGGATTTCCTGCTGACGTACATACTGTTTGCAAGAAGGACTCATGAGCATGAAGGTACACTTCCTATATTCACATCATTTGCTCTGATGCATATAGACAAGATACATGTAACACATTGCTTACTCTGTCATGCTTATGCATTCACATGCTCCTATATTCCATATTTACATGATTGCATACATGTAGGGGGAGCCTATGCATGTTACATGTCTTTCCAAAGCTTTACTTGTTATTCCCTATATCTTTATCTAAAGCTTTGATGTATGTTGTCATCAATTACCAAAAAGGGGGAGATTGAAAGCACAAGTGCTCCCTGGGTGATTTTGGTAATTAATGTCAACATATCTCTTGTTGGACTAATGCTTCTGCCTAGTATGTTTCAGATAAGTTCAACAATGGAGTGGCATGGACTAGAGGATGTGGAACCCCCTCCAGATGCTAAGGACAAAGGATTGGCTCAAGCTCAAAGCACAAGACTCTACATTTTTCATTTTAGTGATCCAAGATCACATTGAGTCCATAGGAAAAGCCAATACTATCAAGAGGGGGTGAGGTGCTGCTCAATGAGGTTCTTGCTCAAAATGCTTAGTGATATGCTCCAAAGCCCCCAACTACTTTCTCATATCCACATATGTCCCAAACCAAAAGTCAAACTCAGCCCCACCGAAACTTTCTATCCGGCGCCACCGAGTTCTCTTGACATAGCCACTGCCAGAAACCCTAATCAATTCGGTCTCACCGATGGGATCTCGGTCTCACCGAGTGTAACGCCCACGATGCGGCTATATCTCTGTTACGTCTTGAGCTTGCGTTGGTTTTCCCCGAAGAGGAAGGGATGATGAAGCAAAGTAGCGTAAGTATTTCCCTCAGTTTTTGAGAACCAAGGTATCAATCCAGTAGGAGGCTACGCTCAAGTCCCTCGTACCTGCACAAAACAATAGCTACTCGCAACCAACACGATTAGGGGTTGTCAATCCCTTCACGGTCACTTACGAGAGTGAGATCTGATAGATATAATATTTTGGTATTTTTGGTATAAAGATGCAAAGTAAAAAGTAAAAGCAAAGCAAGATTAAAGTGATGGAGATTGATATGATGAGAATAGACCCGGGGGCCATAGGTTTCACAAGTGCCTTCTCTCAAGAGCATAAGTATTCTACGGTGGGTGAACAAATTACTGTTGAGCAATTGACAGAATTGAGCATAGCTATGAGAATATCTAGGTATGATCATGTATATAGGCATCACATCCGTGACAACTAGACCGAAACGATTCTGCATCTACTACTATTACTTCACTCGTCGACCGCTATCCAGCATGCATCTAGAGTATTAAGTTAAAAACAGAGGAACGCCTTAAGCAAGATGACATGATGTAGAGAGATAAATTCATGCAATATGAAATAAACCCCATCTTGTTATCCTCGATGGCAACGATGCAATACGTGCCTTGATGCCCCTTCTGTCACTGGGAAAGGACACCGCAAGATCGAACCCAAAGCTAAGCACTTCTCCCATGGCAAGAACTACCAATCTAGTTGGCCAAACCAAACGGATAATTCGAAGAGACTTGCAAAGATAACCAATCATACATAAAAGAATTCAGAGAAGATTCAAATATTATTCATAGATAGACTTGATCATAAACCCACAATTCATCGATCTCAACAAACACACCGCAAAAAGAAGATTACATCGAATAGATCTCCATAAGAGAGGGGGAGAACTTTGTATTGAGA
The DNA here is from genome assembly GCA_034509565.1 of Triticum monococcum. NCBI lineage: Eukaryota > Viridiplantae > Streptophyta > Magnoliopsida > Poales > Poaceae > Triticum > Triticum monococcum. The sequence goes on along the minus strand of CM067843.1, from coordinate 148,962,583 downwards.
TTCAAAGAGAGAGAAGAAGCCATCTAGCTACTAACTATGGACCCGAAGGTCTGAGGTAAACTACTCACACTTCATCGGAGAGGCTATGATGATGTAGAAGCCCTTTGTGATGACGGCCTCCCTCCAGCGGAGCACCGGAACAGGCCCCGAGATGGGATCTCGTGGATACAGAAAGTTGTGGCGGTGGAATTAGGTTTTTGGCTCCGTATCTGTTCGTTTGGGGGTACGTAGGTATATATAGGAGGAAGAAGTACGTCGGTGGAGCATCGAGGGGCCCATGAGGCAGGGGGTGCGCCCTAGGGGGGCGCCCCCCACCCTCGTGACCGCCTCTTTTGTTCCTTGGCGTAGGTTCCAAGTCTCCTGGATCACGTTCGGTGGGAAAATCACATTCTCGAAGGTTTTATTCCATTTGGACTCCGTTTGATATTCCGTTTCTTCAAAACACTGAAATGGGCAAAAAAAAATAGCAATTCTGGGCTGGGCCTCCGGTTAATAGGTTAGTCCCGAAAATAATATAAAAGTGGAAAATAAAGCCCAATATAGTCCAAAACAATAGATAATATAGCATGGAGCAATCAAAAATTATAGATACGTTGGAGACGTATCAGGCATCCCCAAGCTTAATTCCTGCTCGTCCTCGAGTAGGTAAATGATAAAAAGAGAATTTTTGATGCGGAGTGCTACTTGGCATAATTTCAATGCAAATCTTCTTAATTGTGATATGAATATTCAGATTCGAAAGATTCAAGACAAAAGTTTATATTGACATAAAAATAATAATACTTCAAGCATACGAACAAAGCAATTATGTCTTCTCAAAATAACATGGCCAAAGAAAGTTATCCCTACAAAATCATATAGTCTGGCTATGCTCTATCTTCACCACACAAAGTATTTAAATCATGCACAACCCCAATGACAAGCCAAGCAATTGTTTCATACTCTAACTTTTTCAAAACTTTTTCAATCTTCACGCAATACATGAGCGTGAGCCATGGATATAGCACTATAGGTGGGATAGAATGGTGGTTGTGGAGAAGACAAAAAGGAGAAGATAGTCTCACATCAACTAGGCGTATCAACGGGCTATGGAGATGCACATCAATAGATATCAATGTGAGTGAGTAGGGATTGCCATGCAATGGATGCACTAGAGCTATAAGTGTATGAAAGCTCAAAATGAAACTAAGTGGGTGTGCATCCAACTTGCTTGCTCATGAAGACCTAGGGCAATTTGAGGAAGCCCATCATTGGAATATACAAGCCAAGTTCTATAATGAAAGTTCCCACTTAGTATATGAAAGTGATAACATGAGAGACTCTCTACTATGAAGATCATGGTGCTACTTTGAAGCACAAGTGTGGTAAAAGGATAGTAACATTGTCCCTTCTCTCTTTTTCTCTCATTTTTTTATTTGGGCCTTTTCTCTTTTTTATGGCCTCTTTTCTTTTTTTTATTTGGGCTTCTTTGGCCTCTTTTATTTATTTTTGTCCGGAGTCTCATCCCGACTTGTGGGGGAATCATAGTCTCCATCATCCTTTCCTCACTTGGGACAATGCTCTAATAATGATGATCGTCACACTTTTATTTTTCTTACAACTCAACAATACTTAGAACAAAATATGCCTCTATATGAATGCCTCCGGCGGTGTACCGGGATATGCAATATGACAATGATGGAGTGTGTCATGGTAAAAGGAACGGTGGAAAGTTGCATGGCAATATATCTCGGAATGGCTATGGAAATGCCATAATAGGTAGGTATGGTGGCTGTTTTGAGGAAGGTATATGGTAGGTGTATGATACCGGCGAAAGGTGCGCGGTATTAGAGAGGCTAGCAAAGGTGGAAGGGTGAGAGTGTGTATAATCCATGGAATCAACATTAGTCATAAAGAATTCATATACTTATTGCAAAAATCTAGAAGTTATCAAAGCAAAGTATTACGCGCATGCTCCTAGGGGGATAGATTGGTAGGAAAAGACCATCGCTCGTCCCCAACCGCCACTCATAAGGAAGATAGTCAATAAATAAATCATGCTCCGACTTCATCACATAACGGTTCACCATACGTGCATGCTACGGGAATCACAAACTTTAACACAAGTATTCTTTAAATTCACAACTACTCAACTAGCATGACTTTAATATTATCACCTCCATATCTCAAAACAATTATCATGTTTCAATCTTTTCTTAGTATTCAACGCACTCAAAAGAAAGTTCCACAAATCTTGAATACCAAGCATATTATTATTAAGCAAATTACCATGCTATTAAGATACTCTCAAAATAATTTAAGTGAAGCATGAGAGATCAATAGTTTCTTTAAAACAATCCACCACCTTGCTCTAAAAGATCTAAGTGAAGCACATAGAGCAAAATTATAGCGCTCAAAAGATATAAGTGAAGCACATAGAGCAAAACTACTTGGCTCAGAAAGACATAAGTGAAGCACATAGAGCAAAACTACTTAGCACAAAAAGACATAAGTGAAGCACATAGAGCATAACTACATAGCTCAAAAAGATATAAGTGAAGCACATAGAGTATTCTATCAAATTTTAATTCATGTATGGCTCTCTCAAAAGGTGTGTACAGAAAGGATGATTGTGGCATACTAAAACACAAATACACAAATAATACAAGACGCTCCAAGCAAAACACATATCATGTTGGTGAATAAAAATATAGCTCCAAGTAAATTACCGATGGAAGTGGACGAAAGCGGGGATGCCTTCCGGGGCATCCCCAAGCTTCGACTTTTTGGTGTCCTTGGATTATCTTGGGGGTGCCATGGACATCCCCAAGCTTAGGCTATTTCCACTCCTTGTTCCATAATCCATCACAAGAATTCACCCAAAACTTGAAAACTTCACAACACAAAACTTAAAGTAGAAAACTCGTGAGCTCCGTTAGCGAAAGAAAACAAAAGACCACTTCAAGGTACTGTAATGAAATCATTATTTATTTATATTGGTCTTAAACCTACTGTATTCCAACTTCTCTATGGATTATAAACTATTTTACTAACCATAGATTCATCAAAATAAGCAAACAACACACGAAAAACAGAATCTGTCAAAAACAGAACAGTCTGTAGTAATCTGTATCTAGCGCAAGATTTGGAACCCCAAAAATTCTAAAATAAATTGCTGGACGTGAGGAGTTTATCTATTAATCATCTGCAAAAAGAATTAACTAAATAGCACTCTTCAAATAAAAATGACAGCAGTTCTCGTGAGCGCTAAAGTTTCTGTTTTTTACAGCAAGTTCAACGAGACTTTTCCCAAGTCTTCCCAACGGTTCTACTTGGCACAAACACTAATTAAACACAAAAAACACAACCAAAACAGAGGCTATATAATTTATTTATTACTAAACAGGAGCAAAAAGCAAGGAAATAAAATAAAATTGGGTTGCCTCCCAACAAGCGCTATCGTTTAACGCCCCTAGCTAGGCATAAAAGCGAGGATAGATCTAGGTATTGCCATCTTTGGTAGGCAATACATAAGTGGCTCTCATGATAGTTTCATATGGAAATTTTATTCTCTTTCTTGGAAAGTGTTCCATACCCTTTTTTAATGGAAATTGAAATCTAATATTCCCTTCCTTCATATCAATAATCGCACCAACCGTTCTAAAAAAAGGTCTACCAAGAATAATAGGGCAAGAAGGATTGCAATCTATATCAAGAACAATGAAATCTACGGGCACATAATTCCTATTTGCAACAATAAGAACATCATTAATCCTTCCCATAGGTTTCTTAATAGTAGAATCCGCAAGATGCAAGTTTAGAGAGCAATCATCAAAATTACGGAAGTCTAGCAAATCACACAAAGTTTTGGGAATAGTAGAGACACTAGCACCCAAATCACACAAAGAATAAAACTCATGATCTTTAATTTTAATTTTAATAGTTGGTTCCTACTCATCATAGAGTTTTCTAGGGATAGAGACTTCCAATTCAAGTTTTTCTTCATAAGATTGCATCAAGGCATCAACGATATGTTTAGTAAATGCTTTATTTTGACTATAAGCGTGAGGAGATTTTAGCACGGATTGCAACAAGGAAATACAATCAATTAAAGAGCAATTTTCATAATTAAATTCCTTGAAATCCAATATAGTGGGTTTAGCAACATCTAGATTTTTATTTCTTTCAATCCCACTTTCATCAAATTTAGCATCAAGATCAAAAGATTCAGAATTATTGGAACGCCTTCTAGGTAAAGGTGGATCATATTCAGTACCATCATTATCAAGATTCATATTGCAAAACAAAGATTTAATAGGTGACACATCAATAACTTTTAGATCTTCATCATTATTTTCATAGGAACTAGAACAACACGCTTTGATAAAGGCATCTTTGGAAGCACGCATCCTAACGGTTCTTTCCTTGCACTCATCAATGGAAATTCTCATGGCTTTGAGAGACTCATTGATATCATGCTTAGGAGGAATAGATCTAAGCTTTAAAGAATCAACCTTAAGAGAAATTCTATCAACGTTCCTAGCCAAATCATCAATCTTAAGCAATTTTTCTTCAATCATAGCATAAAATTCTTTTGCAAAGAAATAAATTCTTTAATATTAGATTCAAAATCAGAGGGCATCTTATTATAATTTCCATAAGAATTGTTGTAGGAATTACCATAATTATTAGAGGGATTACTAGGATATGGCCTAGGATTGAAATTTCCTCTATAAGCGTTGTTACCAAAATTATTCCTACCAACAAAATTCACATCCATAGATTCATTGTTATTCTCAATCAAAGTAGACAAAGGCATATCATTAGGATCAGAAGAAACACTCTTAGTAGCAAATAATTTCATAAGTTCATCCATCTTTCCACTCAAAACATTGATTTCGTCTATCGCATGCACTTTTTTATTAGAAGATCTTTCAGTATGCCATTGAGAATAATTAACCATAATATTATCTAGGAGTTTAGTAGCATCTCCTAAAGTGATTTCCATAAAAGTTCCTCCCGCGGCCGAATCTAAAAGATTTCTAGAAGCAAAATTCAATCCAGCATAAAAATTTTGTATAATCATCCACAAATTCAAACCATGAGTAGGGCAATTACGTATCATTAATTTCATTCTCTCCCAAGCTTGTGCAACATGTTCATGATCAATTTGTTTAAAGTTCATAATATCGTTTCTAAGAGAGATGATCTTAGCGGGAGGGAAATACTTAGAGATAAAAGCATCTTTGCATTTGTTCCAAGAATCAATACTATTTTTAGGCAAAGACAAAAACCAAGCTTTAGCACGCTCTCTAAGCGAAAAAGGAAATAGCTTCAATTTAACGACATCATTATCGACATCTTTTTTCTTTTGCATATCACATAAATCAATGAAGCTATTCAGATGAGTAGCGGCATCTTCACTAGGAAGGCCGGCGAATTGATCTTTCATAACAAGATTCAACAAAGCAGTATTGATTTCACAAGATTCAGTATTGGCAAGAGGAGCAATCGGAGTGCTAAGGAAATCATTATTATTGGTATTGGTGAAGTCACACAATTTGGTAGTATCTTGAGCCATCGCGACAAACAAGCAATTTAACACATGAGCAAACAAGATCAAACGGGCAAAAGAGGCAAATAGAGAGGGAGGATAGAGAGAGAGGGCGAATAAAACGGCAAGGGTGAAGTGGGGGAGAGGAAAACGAGAGGCAAATGGCAAATAATGTAATGCGAGAGATAGGGATTGTGATGGGTACTTGGTATGTTGACTTTTTGCGTAGACTCCCCGGCAACGGCGCCAGAAATCCTTCTTGCTACGTCTTGAGCTTGCGTTGGTTTTCCCCGAAGAGGAAGGGATGATGTAGCAAAGTAGCGTAAGTATTTCCCTCATTTTTTAGAACCAAGGTATCAATCCAGTAGGAGGCTACGCTCAAGTCCCTCGTACCTGCACAAAACGATAGCTACTCGCAACCAACGCGATTAGGGATTGTCAATCCCTTCACGGTCACTTACGAGAGTGAGATATGATAGATATAATATTTTTGGTATTTTTGGTACAAAGATGCAAAGTAAAAAGTAAAAGCAAAGCAAGATTAAAGTGATGGAGATTGATATGATGAGAATAGACCCGGGGGCCATAGGTTTCACTAGTGGCTTCTCTCAAGAGCATAAGTATTCTATGGTGGGTGAACAAATTACTGTTGAGCAATTGATAGAATTGAGCATAGTTATGAGAATATCTAGGTATGATCATGTATATAGGCATCACGTCCGTGACAAGTAGACCGAAACGATTCTGCATCTACTACTATTACTCCACTCATCGACCGCTATCCAGCATGCATCTAGAGTATTAAGTTAAAAACAGAGTAACGCCTTAAGCAAGATGACATGATGTAGAGAGATAAATTCAAGCAATATGAAATAAACCCCATCTTTTTATCCTCGATGGCAATGATGCAATACGTGTCTTGCTACCCCTTCTGTCACTGGGAAAGGACACCGCAAGATCGAACCCAAAGCTAAGCACTTCTCCCATGGCAAGAACTACCAATCTAGTTGGCCAAACCAAACGGATAATTCGAAGAGACTTGCAAAGATAACCAATCATACATAAAAGAATTCAGAGAAGATTCAAATATTATTCATAGATAGACTTGATCATAAACCCACAATTTCATCGGTCTCAACAAACACACTGCAAAAAGAAGATTACATCGAATAGATCTCCACAAGAGAGCGGGAGAACTTTGTATTGAGATTCAAAGAGAGATAAGAAGCCATCTAGCTACTAACTATGGACCCGAAGGTCTGAGGTAACTACTCACACTTCATCGGAGAGGCTATGATGATGTAGAAGCCCTCCGTGATGACGGCCTCCCTCCGGCGGAGCTCCGGAACAGGCCTCAAGATGGGATCTTGTGGATACAGAAAGATGCGGCGGTGGAATTAGGTTTTTGGCTCTGTATCTGTTGGTTTGGGGGTACGTAGGTATATATAGGAGGAAGAAGTACGTCAGTGGAGCATCGAGGGGCCCACGAGGCAGGGGGCGCGCCCCCCACCCTCGTGACCGCCTCTTTTGTTCCTTGGCGTAGGGTCCAAGTCTGCCCGATCATGTTCGGTGAGAAAATCACGTTCCCGAAGATTTTATTCCGTTTGGACTCCATTTGATATTCCGTTTCTTCAAAACACTGAAATAGGGAAAAACAGCAATTCTGGGCTGGGCCTCCGGTTAATAGGTTAGACCCAAAAATAATATTAAAGTGGAAAATAAAGCCCAATATAGTCCAAAATAGTAGATAATATAGCATGGAGCAATAAAAAATTATAGATACGTTGGAGACGTATCAATCTCCCACGTGTCGAAGCACGACTTAGAGGCATAACCGCATTGTAAGCAATGTCGCAAGTGAGGTAATCTTCACACAACCCATGCAATAAATAAGGGAAAGAGATACATAGTTGGCTTACACTCGCCACGTCACACAATAGCGTAAATATCATTACATTCATCCATATACACTCAAGGTCCGACTACAGAACCAAAATAAAGAACAACCCCAAATGCGACAAAAGTCCCATATCGCCCCAACTGGGCACCACTACTGATCGTCTGGAAAGGAAACGTAGTATCGTCCTGAGTCCACATCGAATTCACACTTGAGCTCAGTCGAATCTCCTGGAGCGGTATCATCGGTCCCTGCATCTGGTTTTGGAAGTAATCTATGAGTCACGGGGACTCAGCAATATCGCACACTCGCGATCAAGACTATTTAAGCTTATAGGAAGGGTAAAAGGTATGAGGTGGAGCTGCAGCAAGCGACTAGCATATATGGTGGCTAACATATGCAAAAGAGAGCGAGAAGAGAAGGCAAAGGCACGGTCGAACAACTATGATCAAGAAGTGATCCTAGAACAACCTACGTTCAAGCATAACTCGAGACCGTGTTCTCTTCCTGGACTCCGCCGAAAAGAGACCATCACGGCCACACACTCTGATTTATTTTAATTAAGTTAAGTTTCCTGTTTTCTACAACCGGACATTAACAAATTCCCATCTGCCCATAACCGCGGGCATGGCTTTCGAAAGTTCAAATCCCTGCAGGGGTGTCCCAACTTAGCCCATCACAAGCTCTCACGATCAACGAAGGATATTCCTTCTCCCAAGACAATCCGATCAGACTCGGAATCCCGGTTACAAGACATCTCGACAATGGTAAAACTAAACCAGCAAAGCCGCCCGAATGTGCCGACAAATCCCGATAGGAGCTACACATATCTCGTTCTCAGGGCACATCGGATGAGCCAGACGTCGAGTAGGCCAGCCCAGAGTTGCCCCTGGTAGCCCCGGACATCGCTCAGTTTGGACCAACACTTAGAGAAGCACTGGCCCGGGGGGTTAAAATAAAGATGACCCTTGAGTCCATGAAACCCAAGGGAAAAAGGCTAGGTGGCGAATGGTAAAACCAAGGTTGGGCATTGCTGGAAGAGTTTTATTCAAGGCGAACTATCAAGGGGTTCCCATTATAACCCAACCGTGTAAGGAACGCAAAATCAAGGAACATAACACCGGTATGACGGAAACTAGGGCGGCAAGAGTGGAACAAAACACTAGGCATAAGGCCGAGCCTTCCATCCTTTACCAAGTATATAGGTGCATTAAAATAGACAAGATATAATAATGATATCCCAACAATAAACATGTTCCAACAAGGAACAAACTCCAATCTTCACCTGCAACTAGCAACGCTATAAGAGGGGCTGAGCAAAGCGGTAACATAGCCAAACAACGGTTTGCTAGGACAAGGTGGGTTAGAGGTTTGACATGGCAATAGGGGAGGCATGATAAGCAAGTGGTAGGTATCATAGCATAGGCATAGCAAAAGAGCGAGCATCTAGCAAGCAAAGATAGAAGTGATTTCGAGGGTATGGTCATCTTGCGTGCAAAGTTATCCGAGTTGACGTTAGCTTGATCCTCGTAAGCGTACTCAACGGGTTCCTCGATCACATACTCGTCTCCTGGCTCTACCCAAGCAAGAACACAAGCAAAGGGAGACACAATCAACCACGTGCAATGCACAAAAAACATGATGCAAAACATGGCATGGTATGCGGGATGTGATATGCGATGCATATGCATGTTTCAGAAAGGAATGGTTGAACCTTGCCTCAACTTGGAAAACCAAGAGTGCCACTGGAAAGATGGGTTGATTTCGGTCGAAATCGATATAAAGATCACCGGAATCGGATGCATAGTTTGCAAATGGCAAGCAAAACAAATATGGCACCGATCTGCGATTAACAGCACGAGGCCATCTAAATGCATCAAGAACAACATGCTACAGCACTCTAACATAGCAACAAAATACATGGCAGGGATCCACTCAAGATGCTTGACAAAAGATGAACACTGAGCTACGGCTAATTCACTCAATAGCAGGTTCAAACAAGCATGGCAAAAGTGCAAAAGATATCAGGTTACAGACTTAGTGGAAATAACATGTCAGGAATTTAACATCAGGAAGCAATGTTTAGAGCAAGGTAACAACATGCTACAGGAACATATCATGGTAAGGCAATGCATGGCATGAAGCTACTCAAAGCATACAACAAAAGTCCCTTACTGACCATAAGCCAAAAGGGATCAGAAAATACAATGGCAACCATGTGAACATAGCAATTATCGTTAACAGATTCAGACTTAGTAGAAAACTGGAACATGGAAAACAGATATTAAGTAGGCATGTTTACGAGCTCGATGCACTCACCACAAGTCATTGCATGACAAACTAAGCAAGTAGACATGGCATAGAAGCTAAACATGGCAAGAACAACAACATAGCATACATGGAACAACTACAACAAGCTCGGCAAAAATGCTTAACACGTAAACAATCTGCCAGGAACATTTTATAGAAAAAGTAGAGCTCGATTGACTCAAGCTAGGGTGCTCCATAATTGCAAACAAAGACATGGATGCATAGAGCACCACAATATCTACAAAACATCCTTACTGATCATGCTCAAAAGAGGCATGAATCACTCTGTAGCAACAAGAACACATGGCATAAAAATAATGGCAGGGCAAAGACTTAGAATATTTCTAAGTCCTTGAAATCAGCAACAATACGAGAGGTACTTTGCATGCTTGTGCTAGTCACCACAGAGATCACAAAATTACATGGCATACACCCCTGTAAAGATGGCATGGCATACTTCAAAACTCATGTAGAGCTCAAGTACATAGGAGGCACACATCAATCATGGAAAAAATGACAAATGTCCAATTGCTGATAAGAATCTGAAACTAACATAAACTAGCACTCTTGCAACAGCATTTAGGGCATCAAGATGAGCTCAAATTAACAAGATGCAATGAGATGAAATGAAGTACTCGACGAGTCGAACAATTTGATATGCTACACGCCCAAAACGGAGCCACGGATGCAGAGTTATGATGCAATGAAGAATGCATAAAATTACTGGAAATTAGGGCAAAAGTCAACCGGGGTTAGGGTTTCAGATCCAGATCCAGAACGGGGTGGTGCAGAAGCCGAGGCTGGCTGGAGTCATCGCCCGACTTGGGCTCGCCGGAGTTGGCACCGGCGTCGAGGAGGAGGACGGCGGGGTTGCAGGTCACCAGCGTGGAGGAGGACGGCGGGGCGCGCGGCGCTCGAGGAAGCGGCGAGGCGGCGGACGCCGGGGGGCTCGCCGCGGCGGAGCTTTGCTCCGGCCAGCGATGGCGCGATGGCGGCGATCTGTCAAGAGGAGGCGGGAAGGCGGCGCGGCTCGATCCCACGGGCGGCGGGGCACCCAGGCGGCGGGGCGCGGGCGCGATGGGCTCCGAGGGCCTGCCCTGGGCTCGGCGAGCCTCGGCGGCGGTGGCTGCGGTGCCACTTGGCGCCTCAGCATTGGCTGGGAGGCGGCAGCGCGGGCTGTCCGGCGCGGGCCGGACACGTCCGGCGCGCGGAGAGATGAGGGGGACTAGGGTTAGGGTAGAAATGACCTGAAATTTCGATGAGGAGTGTCTTTTTATAGGTAGGAGCAGTTAGGAGGCTCCAAATTGAGCACGGTTTGCGGTCACGCGATCGTGATCGAACGACCAAGATGGTGGAAGGGGTTTAGGTGGGTTTTGGGCCACTTTGGAGAGGTGTTGGGCTGCAACACACACGAGGCCTTCTCGGTTCCTTGGTTAACCGTTGGAGTATCAAACGAAGTCCAAATGGCACGAAACTTGACAGGCGGTCTACCGGTAGTAAACCAAGGCCGCATGACAAGTCTCGGTCCAATCCGAGAACGTTTAACACCTGCACACGAAAAGAGGTAGAAAGGGACACCGGATGACATAGGAGCGCTGGAATGCAAAACGGACAACGGGGAAAATGCTCGGATGCATGAGACGAACACGTATGCAAATGCGATGCACATGATGACATGATATGAGATGCATGACAAAGACAAAAGCACTCGAAGGCAAAAACCCGACAACGTGGAAATAACATACGGGGTGTTACAACACTTCACCACTACGAAAGGATCTCATCCCGAGATCTAGGACTGGAATAACTCCGAGTACTCAGAACGGAGGTGATCCTCGCGTTCCCAGGTGGCTTCACGGTCGGAATGATGTGACCACTTGACTTTCAGGAATTTCATAGACTTGTTGCGAGTCTTGCGCTCAGTTTCTTCAAGGATAGCAACTGGGTGCTCATGATAAGACAGGTCTTCTTGGAGATCAATCTCTTCGAAGTTGACGGTGCGGTCAGGAGTCTTGAAACACTTGCGAAGCTGAGACACATGAAACACGTCATGCACGTTTGCAAAGTTGGACGGAAGCTCAAGTTGATAGGTGAGATCGCCTCTTTTGCCAATGATCTTGAAAGGACCCACGTATCTAGGGGCAAGCTTCCCTTTGATACCGAAGCGACGAGTACCTTTCATTGGAGAGACGCGGAGGTAGACATGGTCTCCGATCTCGAAAGCCAAGTCATGATGCTTGCTATCATAGTAACTCTTCTGGCGCGATTGCGCGGCTTTGAGATTTTCACGAATGACTTTGCACATTTCTTCAGCCTCTGTGATCAAGTCATTGCCAAGAAGTTGGCGTTCACCAGTCTCTGACCAGTTAAGAGGAGTATGGGACTTCCTGCCATAGAGAATCTCGAATGGGGCCTTGCCCGAACTTGCTTGGAAGTTGTTGTTGTAGGAGAACTCGGCATATGGAAGACAATCTTCCCGCTTCATACCGAAAGAAATGACACAAGCCCTGAGCATATCTTCAAGAATTTGATTTACTCGCTCAACTTGGCCACTGGTTTGAGAATGAAAAGTTGTGCTGAAGCGGATGTTGGTGCCCATGGCCTTCTGAAAAGAATCCCAGAACTTAGAGGTGAAGATGCTGCCACGATCTGAAGATATCAACTGTGGAATGCCGTAGAGAGAGACAATACTGGAGGTATATAGCTCTGCCAACTGAGCTGTTGTGATAGATTCTTCGATAGGAAGAAAATGAGCCACTTTAGTGAGCTTGTCGATGACAACGAAGATAGCATCATTGCCACGCTTAGACTTTGGAAATCCCGTCACGAAGTCCATCTCAATATGGTCAAACTTCCATTCTGGAATGGCAAGAGGTTGGAGGAGACCAGCTGGTCGTTGGTGTTCTGCTTTCACTCTTCTGCAGACATCACATTCATTCACGAACTGAGCAATCTCGCGCTTCATTCGAGTCCACCAATATGACTGCTTGAGGTCCTGGTACATCTTTGTACTTCCAGGGTGGATAGAGAGGAGTGAATTGTGAGCCTCGTTCATATGACTTTACGAAGGTCACCTTTAGGAACAACAATGCGATCCTCGAAGAATAGAGTATCCTTGTCATCAAGACGATAACACTTGTACTTGGGTTGACTCTTGGCAATCCCAATCTTCACCTTTTTCACCATAGCATCAAGAAGTTGATCCTCACAAATCTGATCTTCCAAAGTAGGAGAGACTTGGAGGTTTGCAAGGAATCCTTGAGGAACAACTTGGAGATTGAGTTTGCGGAAAGCTTCACAAAGCTCGGGTTGGTAAGGCTTGAGAATCAAACTGTTGCAGTAAGCCTTCCTGCTCAATGCGTCAGCAATTACATTGGCCTTGCCTGGAGTATATTCAATACTCGGATTATACTCTTGAATCATTTCAACCCAATGAGTCTGCCTAAGGTTGAGGTTTGGCTGAGTGAAGATGTACTTGAGACTCTTATGATCAGTGAAGATGTCCACTTTTCTTCCCAATAAGAGATGTCTCCATGTTAAAAGAGCATGGACAACTGCCGCCAACTCGAGGTCATGAGTGGGGTAGTTCTTTTCGTTGGGCTTCAACTGGCGAGAGGTATAGGCCACAACTTTCTTCTCTTGCATCAACACTGCACCAAGACCTTGAAGGGAAGCATCACAGAAGACCTCGAACGGTTTGGATTCATCAGGAGGAGTCAGAAGTGGAGCAGTGACTAACTTCTCTTTCAGGGTGTTGAAAGCGATGTCACATTCAGGCGACTAGACGTACTTCACATGCTTCTGGAGAAGGTTGGAAAGAGGCTTCGCGATCTTTGAGAAGTTCTCAACGAACCTTCGACAATAGCTTGCGATCCCAAGGAAGCTACGGAGTTGCTTCACGTTCTGATGTGGTTCCCAATTCACAATTGCAGACACCTTCTCAGGATTAATAGCTATGCCCTTGGCGGAGATGATATGCCCAAGGTAGAGAACCTCATCGAGCCAAAACTCGCACTTTTAAAACTTCGCATAGAACTGATGTTCTCTGAGTTTATCCAGCACCAATCTCAAGTGCTTGGCATGATCCCCCTTGTTCTTGGAAAAGACTAAAATGTCATCGAGGTAGACCAAGACGAAGTCATTTGTGTAGGCGTTGAAGATGAAGTTCATCATGCGAGAGAATGTTGGAGGAGCATTGACGAGGCCGAAAGACATGACAGTGTACTCATATGAACCATAGATTGTTCTGAACGCTGTATTGGGGATATCTTCTTCACGAATGCGAATCTGATGATAGCCCATACGGACATCAAGCTTGGAGAATACTTGAGCACCTTTGAGTTGTTTGAAAAGCTCATTGATGTTGGGAAGTGGGTACTTGTTCTTTATGGTCTTTTTGTTCAATGGACGGTAGTCGACACAAAGCCGGTCCGTTCCATCCCTCTTCTTGACAAAAAGAACTCCACAACCCCATGGAGAAGAACTTGGTCGGATGAGACCCATACGCTCTTGAATATCGAGTTGCTTCTTCAGCTCCTTCAACTCTTCTGGTCCAAGCTTGTAAGGACATTTGCAAACCGGTTCCATGCCAGGATCAAGATTGATGACGAATTCAACTGGCCGGTGCGGAGGCATTCCTGGAAGCTCTTCTGGAAAGACATCTTGATATTCACAAACGACTGGAATCTGAGAGATGGCATCTAGCTCGCCCTTCTCATTGAGAGAAAACAGTGGGATGGTATCATCACGAGCGGCAAAGACGATTACATCCTTAGACGAATGTGTCAATTGAATCTGCCTGGCAGCACAATCAAGCTGAGCCTTGTGCTTAGAAAGCCAGTCCATTCCAAGAATAAGATCAATATCCGAGTTACCAAGGACCACTGGAGAGGACAAACTTATAGTCGCCCAACGTGATAGTAACATCCGAGACCATAGAGCTTGTGTTCATGAATTTACCCGGAGAAACAACTGATAACTGCCTAGGTAAATCTTGGAAAGGCAACTCATGCTTAGATGCAAATGCTCTTGAAATGAAGCAATGCGATGCACCGGTGTCAAAAAGAACTTTTGCAGGAATATCGTTAACAGGAAGGTTATCCATTATCACATCTGACGAGTCCTCTGCCTGAGCTGCGCTCATCAAGTTGACCTTGGCAGACTTGGGGTTATGCTTGACCACTGTGGTACTCGCAGATCTCACAGGAGGAGGAAGACGCCTCTGATTGAAGCATTTGTTGGCATAGTGACCCTTCTGCTGACACTTGTTGCACGTGACCTTCGAGAGCGGACGGTGATACGGAGCACTTGATCTTGGAGCATGAGACGAAGTCTTGTTCTGAAAGCCTGGGTTGGGTGGGTGGGAAGATCCATTGCCGCCTTTGCTCTTTTGCTGATAAGGCTGACGGAACGGAGGAGGAGGAGGCAACCAATACTTTTGCTGCTTAGTTTCCACTTGAGTTGAGGAAGAAGGAGTTGCATCCCTGACTCGTTTCTTGGAAGCATCGCACTTGAGTTGCGCAGTCTCTTGTTTCAGTGTCACATTGTAGAACTCATCATACTTCTGTGCCTCAAAAAGCACAAGAGCTAGTTGGAGATCTTCTCTGAGGCCACCTCTGAACTGATAAATCATGCTCTTCTCATCAGGGACGTCTTGCTTAGCAAAACGAGCGAGCTTGTGACGCCCCCGATTTAATCATACACTAATCATACACGCAAATGTGTACGATCAAGATCAGGGACTCACGGGAAGATATCACAACACAACTCTACAAATAAAATAAGTCATACAAGCATCATATTACAAGCCAGGGGCCTCGAAGGCTCGAATACAAGAGCTCGATCATAGACGAGTCAGCGGAAGCAACAATATCTGAGTACAGACATAAGTTAAACAAGTATGCCTTAAGAAGGATAGCACAAACTGGGATACAGATCGAAAGAGGCGCAGGCCTCCTGCCTGGGATCCTCCTAACTACTCCTGGTCGTCATCAGCGGGCAGCACGTAGTAGTAGGCACCTCCGGTGTAGTAGGAGTCATCGTCGACGGTGGCGTCTGGATCCTGGGCTCCAACATCTGGTTGTGACAACCAGGTAGAAGGGATAGGAGGAAAAGAGGGAGAAAGCAACCGTGAGTACTCATCCAAAGTACTCGCAAGCAAGGAGCTACACTACATACGTATGCATTGGTATCAACTGGAATAAGGCTATTATATGTGGACTGAACTGCAGAAAGCCGGAATAAGAGGGGGATAGCTAGTCCTTTCGAAGACTACGCTTCTGGCAGCCTCCATCTTGCAGCATGTAGAAGAGAGTAGACTGAAGTCCTCCAAGTAGCATCGCATAGCATAATCCTAACCGATGATCCTCTCCTCGTCGCCCTGTGAGAGAGCGATCACCGGTTGTATCTGGCACTTGGGAGGGTGTGTTTTATTAAGTATCCGGTTCTAGTTGTCATAAGGTCAAAGTACAACTCCGGGTCGACCTTTTACCGAGGGACACGGCTATTCGAATAGATAAACTTCCCTGCAGGGGTGCACCACATACCCAACACGCTCGATCCCATTTGGCCGGACACACTTTCCTGGGTCATGACCGGCCTCGGAAGATCAACACGTCGCAGCCCTACCTAGGCACAACAGAGAGGTCAGCACGCCGGTCTAAATCCTATGGCGCAGGGGTCTGGGCCCATCGCCCTTTGCACACCTGCACGTTGCGTACGCGGCCGGAAGCAGACCTAGCCTAGTGGCTTTCCAGTCCAATCCGACGCGCGCCACTCAGTCGCTGACGTCACGAAGTCTTCGGCTGATACCACGACGCCGGGATACCCATAACTGCTCCCACGTAGATGGTTAGTGCGTATAGACCAAATGACCAGACTCAGATCAAATACCCAGATCTCGTTAATCGTGTTAAGTATCCGCGAACACCGACCAGGGCCAGGCCCACCTCTCTCCTAGGTGGTCGGAACCTGCCCTGTCGTTCCGCCTCAAAGATCCACTCGCGGGTGCTCCTACGAGCCTACCCGTCTTTAGTCACCACATGTATCATGTATAAAGTATATAGTATATACCCGTGATCACCTCCCGAGTGATCACGGCCCGATAGTATAGCATGGCAGACGGACAAGAATGTAGGGCCACTGATGATAAGCTAGCATCCTATACTAAGCATTAGGTTTGCAGGTAAAGGTAGCAACAGTAGTAGCAAGGACAGGCTATGCATCAGTATAGGATTAACGGGAAACAGTAACATGCTACACTACTCTAATGCAAGCAGTATAGAGAAGAGTAGGCGATATCTGGTGATCAAAGGGGGGGCTTGCCTGGTGGTTCAGACAAGAAGGAGGGGTCGTCGGTGACGTAGACGACCACAGGGGCATCAGCATCGTCATGGGGTCTACCGAAGAGAAGAGGGGGGAGAAACAGTAAATACATAGCAAGCAAGTGCATAACAAGACAACAGGCAGAGCTAGACGTGTTCTAACGCGGTATGAGGTCATACCGGTGAAGGGGTGAACATCCGGGAAAGTATTCCCGGTGTTTCACTTTTTCGGACAGATGAACCGAAGGGGGAAAGTTGCGTGTTCGGTATGCTAGGGATGCGTGGCGGACGAACGGGCTGCGTAACCGGGTTCGTCTCGTCGTTCTGAGCAACTTTCATGTAGAAAGTATTTTCATCTGAGCTACGGTTTATTTTATATTAATTTTAAAAGATTTAAATCATTTTCAGGATTTATTTAATTATTTTAATACAACATTATCCAAAACAGTGTTTGCTGACGTCATCATGACATCAGCATGACGTCAGCAATTGACCGGGTCAACCTGACATGTGGGTCCCGCTCGTCATTGACTGTTTAGTCTAATTAGGGTTTAAATAAACTAACTAGTTAATTAGATTAATTAAACAGGATTAATTAACTTAAATAATTAATTAATTAATTTAATTATTAATTAATAAATTAATTATTTTTTATTTATTATTTTTATTTATTATTTTTTAATTCTTTTTAATTAAAATGTTCTGTGGGGTGGGGCCCCCGTGTCATTGACCCCAGGGGCCTTTGCGGGCGTGCGGGTTAACGGGCGGGCACCCGTGCCCGAGGGGCACTACGCCCAGACACAGGCGAGGCCACTGGCGACGGCGGAGCCTGCCGGGCGCCGCGGCGAGGTCGGTGAGATGGGGGGGGTGACGCAGGGAGGCTGCACCGGGCAACGACGGCGAGCGCGGGGCGGCGGTTGGAGACAAGGCCAGGGACGGCAGCAGCAGTAGCAGATGCAGCTGCGGGGAGGCGCGGGGCGGCATGGTGGCCAGCGGCAGGAGGCCAGGACGCCGAGGAGCGGCCATGGCAGTGCCGGAGCGTGGCCGGTCTGAGGCGGGGCCGCGCACGGCGGCCGCGGGGAGCCAGCAGCGGCAGGTGGGCGCGCGCGGGGGCGACGGGCGCAGCCGGACGCGGCCACCACGCGTGTGAGGCGGTGCGGGGCGAGCAAGGCGCGCGGGCGGGTCGTGGCGGCTGGGCGCGCGCGCGGCAGAGCGGTCGAGGGGGGAGAGGCACAGCGGGGCAACGACGGCGTGCGTGCGCGAGCATGTGAAAGACAGGGAGAGAAAGGAGGGGCGCATGCTCACGGTGGCCGTAGGGGAGTGGCAGTGGGGCGCGAGGAGGTGACGGGGACGACGGCATCGGAGAGGAAGCAGGCCGGCGTGGAAGGTCCGGCGAGGTCCAGGCGGTCCGGGCGGCGGTGGACTCCTCTGGATCCCGACCCAGATCGGGAGAGAGGAGGGGGGGCGACGCGGGGTCGAGGCGATGGGGTGCCCGGCGACTGGGTTGGGACGCTGGCGTCGTGAGGTGGGGCGGGGTCGGTGGGCATCGAGGCGGCGATGGGGCGATGGGATCGGGGAGGGTTGCCCCGATCCAGATCCGGGAAGGGCGAGAAGGAGGAGTGAGACGAGGGGGAGGGAGTGGGTGAGTGGGGGTGGGCTAGGGTTTCGGTCATGGGGGGATAAGGCAGCGGGGGTGGGCGGGCCTGGTTGGCCGGTCGAGCGGCCTGGAGGCCAGCTGGGCCTCGGCCCAGCAGGGAGGGGTTCTCTCCTTTTCCTTTTTCTTTTTTTTGTATTGTTTTATTTTCTGTTTATTAGTTTTCTATTTTATTTTCTATATATTTTTGTTTTATAAAATATACAAGTAGTACCTAAATTAGTATTAACAATATGCCACCACCACAATTAAATTAGGGCCTAAAATAAAATAATTTGTAAGTGTTTAATATTTTAAAAGCTTTTAAGTAATTGGTTTTGTTACTGTTTATTTCATTTTAGATTATTTAAACATTTTATAAAAGTGTGGTTTCTCCACCATAATTACCTATGCATTATTCGGCAACCACCGAACATTTTTGTTTTAATTTTTGAAAACTGTTATTATTTACCAAACTTTGAATTTGAATTTTGGACCGGTTTTGACCTAACGATAGATTAGCAACAGTAACTGAGGTGACGTGGCATGATTAGCGTGAGATTACTGTAGCATGATTATCCGGGCGTCACAATTCTCCTCCACTACAAGAAATCTCGTCCCGAGATTTAAGAGGTGAGTAAGGGGGAAAATTTTGATAATGAATCTAGCGAATCTTTTCGGTCTTGGTTGCTCTTCTCGAAGAGGTCGATCCATTACATTGATCTCTTCATTCCTCTGTTTCAGGTCCTCATGATGAAGTCGGCTCTTTTCTTCGGGAACTCCATCGTATTTACGATTAGGTAAGGGGCAGCTTGGCTATGACAGAATGCTTATGGGGGAAACAATCTGGGGTTAACCCAAGAATGAGCATAAGACTACCTCTCGAGTTGAACGTATAAAATACATCGAGAGTAAGGTACGAAGGTACAATAAGAGGTTCCAAGCGGATAGATAGCTGCTCGAAGTCCAAACCAGAGTGAGAAAGGGGTTCAGAGCAGCGAGAGTAAGTATTGCGTCTGATACCAGAATAGAGTACTAATAAGGTGGCCCGTGAATTACATCCAAAGTCAAGCACGAGGAATAACTTTGACAACAGGGTGTACAGGAGAGTCAGGTTTCGATCCTGTGGAACTGTGGGTTATGGGCCCACCATGTGGGTTAAAATAGGGATGGGCGTTGACATCTTGCATGGTCATGATAGCAAGGCATGTCAGAGGATCAGCCTATCAGTTACGTCGGCAACAACATCGGTACCAAGGGCGAGGGACGAAGAGAACCATTTTCCTGCTCGTTGAACGAGGCGGACCAATAGGCAAAGTTCTCGTCCACCGGTGGTTACCGGGATGCTATCAACAATGGTAACAGGGTCTTACTGACATAGTTGTACGCTGAGGTGCTTATAAAAGCAGTGACGTATTACTGCTTAGATCATATAAACCTCAAGAAGGTTAAACAGAACAATGGAAAGGAAAATGTGATTATCAGATTAAACAGAAGAATGGAAAGGAAAATGTGATTAAACACATATTTCAAGGGTATATCCTTCCCAAGGACAAACAGAGCATGATATCCGTGGCAGGATATCATGTAGAAAACCCTTTAAGTAAGGGGAGAGAAATTTCATGACAGTACCCATACAACGGTGTTTGGATAATGGTTAAAGAAAACTTAGCATTGCGCTTTCAATGCTCTTATTGAAAATCGGAGTACCACCAACATGCTTCAAGAAGCATTGACATGGTATTCAAGCAAAGGTTAGATTTTGGAAACACAAAGGATCCATCAGGAATAGCTTGTGAAATAAGTCTTACAATTTCCTCACGGAAGAATGGCTAAACTTGCTAAAAAAGAGGCATGAATCACTCTGTAGCAACAAGGACACATGGCATAAAAATAATGACAGGGCAAAGACTTAGAATATTTCTAAGTCCCTGAAATCAGCAACATTACGAGAGCTACTTTGCATGCTTGTGCTAGTCACCACAGAGATCACAAAATTACATGGCATACACCCCTGTAAAGATGGCATGACATAGTTCAAAACTCATGTAGAGCTTAAGTAGATAGGAGGCACACATCAATCATGGCAAAAATGACAAATGTCCAATTGCTGATAAGAATCTGAAACTAACAGAAACTAGCACTCTTGCAACAGCATTTAGGGCATCAAGATGAGCTCAAATGAACAAGATGCAATGAGATGAAATGAAGTACTTGACGAGTCGAACAATTTGATATGCTACACGCCCAAAACGGAGCCACGGATGCAGAGTTATGATGCAATGAAGAATGCATAAAATTACTAGAAATTAGGGCAAAAGTCAACCGAGGTTAGGGTTTCAGATCCAGATCCGGATAGGGGTGGCATGGAAGCCGAGGCTGGCCGAAGTCGTCGCCGGACTTGGGCTCGCCGGAGTTGGCACCGGCGTCAAGGAGGAGGATGGCGGGGCTGCAGGTCGCCGGCGTGAAGGAGGACGGCGGGGCGCCCGGCGCTCGAGGAAGCGGCGAGGCGGCGGACGCCGGGGGGGCTCGCCACGGCGGAGCTTTGCTCCGGCCAGCGATGGCGCAATGGCGGCGATCTGGCAAGAGGAGGCGGGGAGGCAGCGCAGCTCGATCCCGGGGCGGCAGGGCACCCAGGTGGCGGGGCGCGGGGCGCGATGGGTCCGAGGGCCCGCCCTGGGCTCGGCGGGCCTCGGCGGTGGCGGTGGCTGCGGCTGCGGTGCCACTTGGCGCCTCAGGATTGGCCGGGAGGCGGCGGCGCGGGCTGTCCAGCGCGGACCGGACACGTCCGGCGCGCGGAGAGACAAGGGGGACTAGGGTTAGGGTAGAAATGACCCGAAATTTCGGGGAGGAGTGCCTTTTTATAGGTAGGAGGAGCTAGGAGGCTCCAAATTGAGCACGGTTTGCGGCCACGCGATCGTGATCGAATGACCGCGATGATGGAAGGGGTTTAGGTGGGTTTTGGGCCACTTTGGAGAGGTGTTGGGCTGCAACACACACGAGGCCTTCTCGGTTCCTTGGTTAACCGTTGGAGTATTAAACGAAGTCCAAATGGTACGAAACTTGACAGGAGGTCTACCGGTAGTAAACCAAGGCTGCATGACAAGTCTCGGTCCAATCCGAGAACATTTAACACCCACACACGAAAAGAGGTAGAAAGGGACACCGGATGACATAGGAGCGCCGGAATGCAAAACGGACAACGGGGAAAATGCTCGGATGCATGAGACGAACACATATGCAAATGCGATGCACATGATGACATGATATGAGATGCATGACAAAGACAAAAGCACTTGAAGGCAAAAACCCGACAACGAGGAAATAACATAACTTAGTGCCGGAAATGGCAAGAGTTGGAATACAAATATGGCAGGTTATGTACGGGGTGTTACACCGAGATGGTCTTGCAAACTCTCTGTTGCCTATTGCAATAATTTTGGTCCCACCGAGGTATGCAATCGGTCCCACCGAGTTTGCTTGGCCAACTCTCTGTTTCGCTTATTACCCAAATCGGTCCCACCGAGTTTGTGTAATCGGTCAAACCGAGTTGAGGCTTTACCCTAACCCTAACACATCGGTCCCACCGAGTTGATCATGTCGGTCCCACCGAAATGCCTAACGGTCACATTATGAACTAAATTGGTCTGACCGAGTTCTCTGAATCGGTCCCCCCGAGTTTGGTAAATTGTGTGTAATGGTTAGATTTTGTGTGGAGGCTATATATACCCCTCCACCCACTCTTCATTCACTACTGGAATCAGCTAATTTGCCATCTGCCAGCTCTTTGCCGTCTGCTAGCTGACGGCAAAGCAGCTCTTTGCCATCAGCTACCAAAAAGCAGACGGCAAAGAACTGGCAGACAGCAAAGAAGCTCTTTGCCGTCCGCCAGTTCTTTGCCGTCTGCTGGCAGATGGCAAAGAATCTTTGCCGTCAGCTGGCAGACGGCAAAGAGAGAGGTGGCCCCCACCCCCCGCCCGTTTGGGAAAAACTTAACGGGCCACCTCTTTGCCGTCCGCCAGCAGACGGCAAAGAGGCAAAGTGGCGGACGGCAAAGAGAGGCGGACGGCAAAGAGGGCACTATCTAACGGCCCGTGCCCCCCGCCCGCCTCTCTGTTCTCACCACTTCGTCCCGCCCCGCGCCCCACCACGCACCCCCGCCGCCGCCGCCCGCCGCGCACCGCCGCCTCTTGCCCCCCCCCCCACCGCCCCGTCGTCCCCCCGCCCCGGCCCCCCCGCCGCCCCGGCGCCCCAGCCCCCCGCCGCCCCGCGCCCCACCGCGCCGGGCCCGGCCCCCCCGCCGCCCCAGGCCGCCCCGTGCCCCAGCCAGCTCCTCCACCGCCCCGCCCCCTCCTCCACCGGCGCTGCAGAAGGTGAGCCCCGGCCTCCTTTTTCTGTTTTTTTTTCTGTTTTTTTCCTTTTTAGTTTTAGTTTAGATTTAGTTTTAGTTTTAGTTTTAGGTTTAGTTTTAGTTTAGTTTTAGGTTTAGATTTAGTTTTTTCCTTTTTTTCTGTTTTATTTGTTTTAGGTTTATGTTTAGTTTAGATTTAGTTTTAGTTTTAGTTTTAGGTTTAGTTTTAGGTTTAGTTTAGTTTGAGGAAAGAAGAAGAAGAAGAGAAAAAGAGGAGAGGAGGAGAAGAAGAAGAGGAAGAAGAAGAAGAAGAGGAGGAGGAGAAGAAAAAAGAAGAAGAGGAAAAAGAAGAAGAAAAAAGAGGAGAGGAGGAGAAGAAGAAGAGGAAAAAGGAAAGGAGGAGGAGGAAGAAGAAGAAGAAGAAGAAGAAGAAGAAGAAGAAGAAGAAGAAGAAGAAGAAGAAGAAGAAGAAGAAGAAGAAGAAGAAGAAGAAGAAGAAGAAGAAGAAGAAGAAGAAGAAGAAGAAGAAGAAGAAGAAGAAGAAGAAGAAGAAGAAGAAGAAGAAGAAGAAGAAGAAGAAGAAGAAGAAGAAGAAGAAGAAGAAGAAGAAGAAGAAGAAGGAAAAAAAGGAAGAAAAGGAAGAAGAAGAAAAGGAAAAAAAGAGGAAAAACCCCCGACCCGACACGGCACCCCGACCCGACACCGCACCCCGACCCCGACCCGGCACCCCGACCCCTAGACCCCGACCCCGACACCCCGACCCCGACCCCGACCCCGACACCCCGACCCCGACCCCGACCCCGACACCCCGACCCCGAGCCTGACCCGACACCCCGACCCCGACACGGACACGGCACCCCGACCCCAACCCGACACCCCGACCCCGAGACCCCGACCCCGACACCGACACGACACCCCGACACCGACACCCTGACACCACACCCACCCTTACCCCGACACCGACACGGCACCCCGACCCCGACCCGGCACCCCGACCAGACACCCCGACCCCGAGACCCCGACCCCGAGCCTGACCCGACACCCCGACCCCGAGACCCCGACCCCGAGACCCCGGGCCTGACCCGACACCCCGACCCCGACACTGACACGGCACCCCGACCCCGACCCGGCACCCCGACCCGACACCCCGACCCCCGAGACCCCGACACCCCGACCCCGACACGGCACCCCGACCCCGACCCGGCACCCCGACCCGACACCCCGACCCCGACACAGCACCCCGACCCCGACACCGACAGGGCACCCCGACCACCGACACCTCCCGAAAATTAAGGTGTTCTTTGGCCTTCCAGAGGCCGACGGGGTCATATATTTGTGAATTATTAGTTAGGTCATATATTTTTCGATTTAGTTATGAAAAACATCATATATAATTGTGTTGATCGTGTAGTTTTAAATGTGCAGTTGTTTCATCGCTGCGAGGTTTGGTGTTCGACGACCTCGCCGTGCGTTTGACGAGCTCTGCCCCTTCGTTCGTGGGTGAGCACAAATGACAAGTCCTCCTCCCCCATTAATTATTTGATCTATTCCGATGAAACTTGATAGCTAGCTATATATGTGTCTTGAATCATCAGTATGCGTAACCAATATGTGTCTCCCGTTCGAAAGCGTCATAGTTATAAATATGCATGCATTTGCATATTTATAACCTTGATTCTTTCGAATTGTCCAACGCTATCCATGGACAGCCCGAGTATGTGTAGATTGGGTTCGTTTTCCCATATGCTTTGCTCCGGATCCGACGCATATATTTCGTCAGTGCCTCCCCTGTTGTTCTCCGGGTACACATCCTCTCTGTTTATTGCAGAGACGTGTATCAGGAGAATAGCGGGGAGGTGCTGCCGAAATTTTGCGTCGGATCCGGAGCATAGCATGGGAAAATGAACCCAATCTACACATACACGGGTGGGATTAGGACCTATCATTACCTATTAGAGTGTAGGTTGCATGGACGTAATAAAATTGACAAAGTAGATCAACTGATGAATATATACATGGTGAATTACATATATAATTGTTGTGTGTCCAGTAGCTCTGAAAGTCAAGATGAGTGACCGTGCTTGGATGTATACCGGTCACACTGGTCAGAACAAATGGAGCGCTGAATGGTTCACAAAAACTAAGGGGTTTGTGCAAGCCGCATTTGCAAATGGCCAAAAGAAAACCTGGTGCCCCTGTTTCCGGTGCGGCAATTGGGAAAAGAAGACAGAGGCTGAAATGGGCAAACACCTGCAGAAGAGTGGTTTTACGCCCGATTATACGGTGTGGACATTTCATGGTGAGTCTGCCCAACGTGACCGAGCTGAGGTGGATCGTCGTCGCACCGACGAGCATGGTACCGGGATGGAAAACATGGTGCAAGACTATGATGATGCTCGGGATTCGGACGAGGAGATGGAGGAATCTACAAAGGCCTTCCATGAAATGTTGGAGTCTTCGAAACGTCCGCTCCACGAGCACACTGAGCTTTGTTAGTTGGATGCCATCTCACAAGTAATGGCTCTGAAGGCTCAGTTCAACTTGGGCAGAGAATGCTATGACGCAATTATGACAGTATTTGGACGCTTTCTACCCAAAGGCCATGTAATGCCTGCAAACCTGTACCAGTCGGACAAAATCCTCCGTGCACTGAAGATGCCCTATGAGAAGATACATGCCTGTGAGAAAGGATGTGCCTTATTTAGGCTTGACTATGCGGACTTGAACTATTGTCCCATTTGCAAGTCTTCCAGGTATATTGTGGTAGACAACGGTATGGGTGAGAAGACACAGACCAAAATCCCCGTTAGTGTTCTTCGGTATATGCCAATCGTACCAAGACTTCAACGTCTTTTCATGGTCGAAGAGACGGCCATACAGATGACATGGCACAAAACAGGCAAAAGAACCGAACTAGATGCAGATGGGAATCTGATGATGGTACACACATCGGATGGTGTTGCGTGGAAAAGGTTTGATGAATTACATGCTGACAAAGCGGCAGATCCGAGGCATCCTCGAGTCGGCATCAGCACGGATGGGTTCAGTGTGTTTGGTATGACGGCAGCCCAATATAGTTGTTGGCCCGTATTTGTCTTTCCACTCAATCTCCCCCCCCCCCCCCCCGGACAGATTATGCAAAGAAAGAACATTTTCCTGACGTTGATAATTCCAGGACCCAACTATCCGGGCAAAAATATGAATGTGTACATGCAGCCGCTTAAGGACGAATTGCAAGAAGCCTGGGATAATGGGTTCAAGACATACGACGCCTTTAGCAAACAGAACTTCATAATGCGTGTCTGGTACATGTACTCGACGCATGACTTGCCGGCGTATGCGCTATTCGTTGGCTGGTGTGTGCATGGAAGGTTCCCGTGCCCCACATGCAAGGGAGCTCTTGAGTTTCGTTGGCTTCAGGCCGGTCGCAAGTTTTCTTGCTTCGACGTGCATAGACAGTTCCTGGATCCTCGCCATAAGTTCAAGAAAGACAAGAAGAACTTCATCAGGGGTAGAGTTGTCAAAAACTCTGCACCACCTGACCCTGGATCAGTTAAACGCTCTCGAGCCAGATCCACAACGTCCAGGGTACTTCAAGGGGTATAATACTAAGCACGCGTGGACTCACAAAACATGCTTATGGGATCTGCCTTACTTCAAAGACCTCCTTTGCCCACACAACATCGACGTGATGCACACTGAGAAGAATATCGCCGAGGCACTTTTTGGTACATTGTTCGGCATAGATGGGAAGTCAAAGGATAATACTAAGGCTAGAGTCGATCTGGAGGCGCTATGTGATAGGCCGTTACAAAACATGAAAGAACTAAAAGGAAAGCAGAACTGGACGAAGCCAAAGGCATGGTTCAATCTTGGAAGGCCAGCTATGAGGGAAATTCTCTTGTGGGTGCAACAGCAGTTGATGTTTCCCGATGGGTATGCAGCGAATCTAAAGAGGGGAGCGAATCTTGATAAACTGAAGATATTTGGTCTCAAGAGACATGATTGGCACATATGGATTGAGCGGGTAATGCCGGTGATGTTGCGTGGCTTTATCCCTGAGGATGAATGGCTAGTACTGGCAGAACTCAGCTATTTCTTCCGTGTTCTTTGTGCGAAAGAACTATCGCCTGGCGTGCTAGAAGAAATGGAAGAGTTGGCGCCGGAGTTGATCTGCAAGTTAGAGAAGAGCTTTCCACCGGGCTTCTTTAATCCAATGCAGCATTTGATTTTGCATCTCCCGACCGAGGCAAGATTGGGGGGGGCCCGTGCAAAATCGTTGGTGCTACCCAACTGAGAGGATGCAGAAGACGCTTCGAGAAAAATGTAAAAATAAACGTAGAATTGAAGCATCGATGGCTGAGGCATTCATTACAGAGGAGGCGGCAAACTTCGTAACAGCGCACTACGAAGCCAAAAATCGTCATTTGCATAATCCGAAGCCTCGGTACAATGCTGACGAGCCTAAAAAGGGTGGATCCAACCTCAGCCTATTCAAAGGGAATCTCGCACCAGCTAGTGTTTCACATCCAGTATCTTTGGATAACGAAGAATGGCGGACCATTTCGTTGTATATCTTCAACAACCTGATAGAAGTGCGGCCGTACATCGAGTAAGTTCTCGGTACATTGTTTCGCAACTTCTATTTCCTTTGAACTACTCTTATTCCTGGATATGTCATATAGTCGATACGTCACCATATTCTCGTATGGAGCGGAGATCCAAAAGGATTCCGTCGAAGAGTATGAGCTTCTCGCAAAGCAAGGAGGTGGCTATCCCGGTTTCATCTCTTGGTTCAAACAAACGGTAATTTCTATTAGACAATTTCATTTCATTCGCTAATTTGTGCATAATGCAACAATCCTTTCATATTAAACCTGTAGGCTAATTCAGAGTCTATGGACGCCGAATTGAGACAAGTCGCTAATGGTTTTGACTATAAGGTCCGTTCATTTGACAAGTACGACATCAACGGGTATCGCTTTCGTACCTATGGCAAAGAGCTATCTATGGCGGACCGAAAGTCAACAAATTGTTGTGTATCTGCTATCGGCGAAGGAGGTACCGAGTATTATGGGAGAGTTGAAGCAATTTATGAACTTCTGTTCTATGGTGAAAACCGACCGAATGTCGTAGTCTTCAAATGTTATTGGTTTCAGCCTATTCAAGAAAGTCAAGGCTTTCTCTCAGTCTGACCTCGATGATGCAAACAACTTCACCAACATCTCCTCCCACAACAAGCTCGTGAGATATAGAGATGAGGGGAAGGCGAGGAAAGGGGAGGACTTTAACCCGAGCCAGGGTCCCATTGATCCAGAGCTGTTGATGATATCTGGTGGCGGGAGGTCCCATGGCTCCATAGCCATTGGAGATGGACTTATCCGTTGTCCTAGCACTCTCCCGGAGATCAAGGCGCGCCAGTCGAGCTCCGCTCCTGAGATAAGGCCTCGTGAACGGCCAGTGCAAC
Source organism: Triticum monococcum (assembly GCA_034509565.1). NCBI lineage: Eukaryota > Viridiplantae > Streptophyta > Magnoliopsida > Poales > Poaceae > Triticum > Triticum monococcum. The sequence goes on along the minus strand of CM067843.1, from coordinate 148,934,070 downwards.
TCGCCATCAAGGTTAGTGATACGTACTCAGTTATCTTTCTCCATTACATTGTGTGCGCTTCCATCAATGATTACAAATGGTCATGTGAGTGGTGTTGCAGGCTGCTATACAGAGTGGGAGAGATAGAACGGAGAAACTTCTGGCGGAGGCGGCGGAGAGGCAGCGGGAGTTGGAGGAGAGGACGACAAAGATGGTGGAGGAGGAGAGGGCACGGAATGACATGCAGGCAAGGGCCATGTACGAGCTCCTTGTGGTAAGTTTCTTCTGCAGATTAGCCAAAACATTCATGTAGTGTTTGTCTCATTACTAACTAGTATGACTGAGTCGTCAAAACCAAATGTGCAGTCTGTGTGCGAGAAGACAGGTCAGACCGCTCCGCCGATGCCAGTGATTGCTCCTGGGACCACGGTGAGTTTTATTTGAATGGACATTACTTGCTAGTCTTAAAATTTGAGTGTCATCATGCTAACAAGACATTGGAAATGATCTTTGGTGCAGCGTAACTCCAGACAAGCATCGCACGATCCTTCTCCAGCTACCGACACGAGCCACCCCGCTCCTACACCTCCTGGATCTTGGTAAGTTTATCTAGTGTTTTGCTTAACACATGCATAAAGACCTAGATTTAGCTTTATTTCCTCCAATGCTTACCATAATGACGTAGACTTAGCTTCTTCTCCTCCAAAATGACTTAATAAGCTTACTGACCTCCAAAACCATCCATTTTACCTAAGTTAGCTCTAAAACGATCTATACTTAGCTTACTTATGTCAAAAATTGCATAATTAGCTTAGTTAGCTCATAGACGATCCATTTTACCTAAGTTAGCTCCAAAATGACCCATCTTACCTAGGTTAGCTTATAAATGATCCAGTTTATCCAAGTTAGCTCTAAAATGACCCAATTTACCTAGAGTAGCTCCTAAACGATCCATTTCACCTAAGTTAGCTAAAAACGATCCATTTCACCTAAATTAGCTCTTAAATGATCCATTTCACCTAAGTTTGCTCAAAAACGATCCATTTCACCTAAATTAGCTCTTAAATGATCCATTTCACCTAAGTTTGCTCAAAAACGATCCATTTCACCTTAGTTAGCTCAAAAACGATCCATTTCACCTTAGTTAGCTCAAAAACGATCCATTTCACCTAAATTAGCTCTTAAATGATCCATTTCACCTAAGTTTGCTCAAAAACGATCCATTTCACCTAAGTTAGCTCAAAAACGATCCATTTTACCTTAGTTAGCTCAAAAACGATTCATTTCACCTTAGTTAGCTCAAAAACGATCCATTTCACCTTAGTTAGCTCAAAAATGATGCCCTTCACCTTAGTTAGCTCAAAAACGATTCATTTCACCTTAGTTAGCTCAAAAACGATCCATTTTACCTAAGTTAGCTCATAAACGATCCATTTTACCTAAGTTAGTTCTAAAATGATCCATTTAACCTTACTTAGCTCATAAATGATCCATTCTACCGAAGTTAGCTCTAAAATGACCCATTTTACCTAGGTTAGCTCCAAAATGATCCATCTTACCTAGGTTACCTCTAAAATGATGCATTTTACCTAAGTTTGCTCATAAGCGATCCATTGCACCTAGGTTAGCTCATAAACGATCCATTTCACCTAAGTTAGCTCACAAATGATCAATTTCACCTAAATTAGCTCATAAATGTCATATATATATTCTTCTTCTTCTTCATTTTCTTCTTCTTCTTCTTCTTCTTCTTCTAATCTTCTTCTTCTAACTTTCTTATTTCCCATTTTGCAGAATTCATTCACTTCACGGAAGCTTGCATAGATGGAGTGCTTGTTTGGATGAACTATGTTTCCTTTGTATCTATGAACTATGCATGTATGGTAGGATGACACTATTGTAATATGTATGGTTGGGTGCATGTATGTCGAACTTGCTATGTATGGTTGATGGAACTATGCATGTATGATGAAATTATATGTGTTGGATATCTCATATGTTTGCTGTGAACTTGCCATGTGAAAAATATATATGTATCATCTATTTGCTGTGAAAATGGTTGGGTATATGAAAAAACAGAAAAAAGAGCCAATATGCAGGCTCTTTGCCGTCTGCCACCGACGGCAACGGGCTCTTTGCTGTCTGCCGCGGACGGCAAAGAAGCCATGTGGCGTCCACCTGTGCTTCCTGGGAGCTGACCCATTTGGTCAGTTTGCCTACAGTGGCAGACGACAAAGACTTTGCCGTCAGTGGCAGACGGCAAAGAACCTGCCACGTAGTGACGTGTAGATGACATCATACGGCGGACGGCAAAGACCCTAGAAATTTTGCCGTCAGCGGCGGACGGCAAAGGCCTTCCGTTAGCCACTTAACGGACTGACAGCGCAATTATTGCCGTCCGCCGTCTTTGCCGTCTGCCGCTCTCTCTTTGCCGTCCGCCGCAGACGGCAAAGACTTTGCCGTCAGTAGCAGACGGCAAAGAACCTGTTTACCGAAGCCTACTTTGCCGGAGCCTTTTGCCGTCCGCCGTTCGGGCCTTTGCCGTCCGCCGTGGCAGACGGCAAAGTAGCCGATTCCTGTAGTGATTTATGGAGAGAGCCATCAGAACATGCCTACACTTCCAACATACATTTTCTGAGAGAGAACCACCTACACTTGTGTTTAGGTCAAGATATTCATTCCAACCACATAAATCTTGATCTCTAGCCTTCCCCAAGTTGCTTTCCACTCAAATCTTCTTTCTACCAAATCCAAATCCTATGAGAGAGAGTTGAGTGTTGAGGAGACTATCATTTGAAGCACAAGAGCAAGGAGTTCATCATCAACACACCATCTATTACCTTTTGGAGAGTGGTGTCTCCTAGATTGGTTAGGTGTCACTTGGGAGCCTCCGTCAAGATTGTGGAGTTGAACCAAGGAGTTTGTAAGGGCAAGGAGATTGCCTACTTCGTGAAGATCTACCCGAGTGAGGCAAGTCCTTCATGGGCGACAGCCATGGTGGGATAGACAAGGTTGCTTCTTCATGGACCCTTCGTCGGTGGAGCCCTCCGTGGACTCGTGCAACCGTTACCCTTCGTGGGTTGAAGTCTCCATCAATGTGGATGTACAATAGCACCACCTATCGGAACCACGCCAAAAATCTCCGTGTCTCCAATTGCGTTTGCACACTCCAACCCCATCCCTTTACATTCTTGCAACTTGCATGATTTACTTTCCGCTGCTCATATACTCTTGTCATGCTTGCTTGATATGTATTGTGAATGCTCAAACTTGTGCCAAAACTCCACTTCAACTTAAAGAAATTAAAAACTGTAACTTTTCTTGCTAAGAGTCTATTCACCCCCCCTCTAGACACCTCTTCTCGATCCTTACACTAAGAGATCATCTTTTGTCTTCTCTTAAATAAGAGAAGACAAGCCTTTTCTTATGAGTTCTCTCTCCTCCACCTAATTATTTATCCTAAGTGACACTCCTAGCCATGTAAAAAAAGACAGTTAAAAATAAGGGTGAGTGGCAGTATCTTGAGGGCAATGATGTTGAAGCTTGGTTTTAACTAGGAGTATGTTAAGGTGGTCATGGGGATGGTCAGGTCAGTCTAGTTCTCTCAGTATTATTCAATGCCAAGAAACTTAAGGATTTTAAACCATCCAGGGGCATTCGACAGGGAGATCCCATATCCCGTCTACCTTTTTTTGTTGGCAGCGGAGGGCCTTTTGTGCCATTTGAAATCTAACCAGACATCTCACCTAAGTGGGATCAAGGTGGCTTCAACGGCTCCCCGGTGAACCATCTCTTGTTTGCAGATGTCAACCTACTGTTCTTCAAGGCATGTTCGAAAGGGGCCGAGAAGGTGTCAAACCTATTGAATCAGATTGCCAAGTTCTAGGTCAAAGAGTTAATAGAGACGAATCATCTATCTTTTTCAGTAAGGGCTGCCCTAATACTGTCTGCCAAGTGGTTAAGCTTTCACTGCAGGTACCTAGTGAATCTCTCAACGAGAGATATCTGGGGATGCCCAATGATGTGGGTCTTTCAAATAATGGCACATTTAAATATCTGAACGATTGAGTTTGGAAGAAGATTAAAGTCTGGTTTGAGAAGCTTTTATCTGCGAGAGGGAAGGAGGTGTTTTTTAAATCTGTTGCATAGGCAATGTCGGTCTATTGTATGGCATGCTTCAGATTACCCGAGGGACTTTGCGAGCACATAAAATATCTTATTCGTGGTTTTCTGGTGGGGGCAAAGAAGGTAAAAGAAAACCTCACTAGGTATCGTGGCAGATCATGACAAACCCCAAATATATAGAGGGCTTAGGTTTCCGTGATGTAGAGTTGTTTAACCTTGCGTTACCGGTCAAGCAATCATACCTCCTCCTATGCAAAGGTGCTTAGATGAGGTGCTAAGCATATTAAATGCATTAGCAATCAAGTCCCCAATGCAAAGATGTTGAGCTTTTGGGTGCTAAGCTTCATGCATTTAATTCATTGTAGACTCAGAATTATACTTCCACCTAGATACACGTGCTTAGCACCGTTTCTTCCCAGGGTCACCATACTACTCTCTCTCTCTCTCTCTCTCTCTCTCTCTCTCTTCTTAACTAGCATGCCACATCATATATTTTTTGCTTACTTGGCAACCTTAGCACCTATACAAGGTGGAGCATTGGGAGGGGCCTTGTGGTGCCTGATCCAGGATCCATCATCATTGAGTGCTCGTTTACTAAGGCTACCTATTTCCCAAATAGCACTATCCTTGAAGCCAAACTTGGCGCCAATCCTTCCCAGGTATGGCGTGCGATCCTAAATGGTCGATATGTGCTTAAGCAGGGCCTGATTCATCGCATTGATGGGCGGACCACTAGGATTTGGGACAATAATTGGGTCTTGAGGGAACCACTCTTGTTACCACTCTTGCCTCTTATTCAAGACCCTCCACTGGGATGGCAATGGGTACCCATTACCCACGTACCCTGCGGGTAAAAACCCTATTAGGGCAAAGGTATGGGTCAAAAAATATCCATGGGTACATAAATAGGAAAATTTCATATCCATCGGGTATAGTGGGTACGGGTATGGTTTAGTACAACCCATACCCATGTACCCATGTATCCATGTACCCGCATATATTCTAACAAATAGGCCTTATATATTATTTATTCAGAAATCAAACATATTATATGTACATAAATCCCACAGCCCAAAAAAAAACCTCATCATGGATTCATGTTAGGCCGCTGCACCACAATAGCTAGCCCATAAACGAGTATGTGTTGCTGTCATGATGTGTTGTTGTTTATAAATTATTATTATAAGTTGTTGTTCATGACTATGTAATGCTCAAATTGATGTGTTGCAAATATGGGTAATTTTACCCGCGGGTACCCATTTACCCTGATGGGTGACGGGTATGAGAAAAAATTGTACCCATCCACGAGTATGGATATGGGTGATGGTTAAGGTTTGGGATGACGGGTAAGGGTATGGGGCGGCTCCACCCATCCCAAACCCTGTGGGTGACATCCCTCCACAAATGGTGCATGGACTGATAAATCACACTAAAGGTACGTGGGATGTAAATCTGGTCTGCCAAGTATTTTTGCCAATGGATGTTGATGCTATTCTGAGTATTCTTATTTGCATTGCTGGTGTAACCGTCTTTTGGGCGTAGCACTTTGATCACCGGGGGCTTTTTACCGTCAAGTCAACATACAGAATGTTGGTCCACACCAAAATCAGACGACAAAACTGGCTTGAGGGTGTAGCAGGTTCATCCAGCAATGAGAAAACGGAAAAGGTTTGGACAGAACTTTGGAAACTTTCCATATCAAAACAAAAGTTTTTTATATGGCGTCTTGCATATCAGTCCATCCCCTTGACAAACCTTCTAAAGCATAGAAACATGGCGACGTCAAGCAGCTGTGCATTGTGCGGTTGCAAGGATTCTTGGCGGCATTCCTTGATCAATTGTACAATGTCGCGGTGTATTTGTGCACTGTCGGATGAGAACCTTATTGAGCATATGATTGGGTGTACAGAACCAAACACGCAGAACTGGCTATTCTTCATGCACGACACAGTACCTCCCGTTGAGTTCACCAGGATGATCATCACACTCTGGACGATTTGGTCTGCTCGCCGGAAGGCTATCCATGAGAATATTTTTCAAAATCCAGTAAAGATCCACCGTTTTGTCAATTCTTATATATTTGAACTGCAGATGTTGGATACTACAAAGACATACAAATCAACGCAAAATCCTAAACCGGATACAACCAAGAGATGGTTGGCCCCGCAACTGGGTTACTCAAAAATAAACGTCGGGTGAGACAATAGCAGCGGTGGCATTATGTTGAGATGCATCAGGTAGATATGTTTGAGCTTTTGCCTTTGTTATAGAGAATATCAATTACCCCGTTATCATTGAAGCATTGGCCTGTAGGAAAGGCTTAGAGCATCTACAACCGGATATCTCAAACCATCTCTCATACACCCGTGGGCGTGCCCGGTCAGTGACCGGACAGGAGAGAAAAAAAATGTGACTCAATCGGACCCCTCATATCATCCCTGTACGGCCGGGCTGTCCGTGAACCCTCTTGTCCATCTCAAATATGGGGAGGATATGAGGGCTCGCGGACGCGCCGGGCACGACCGGGCAGGCCGCCACGTAGGACGCAACCCCACCCAGACCACATTTTCTCTTTCTATATTCGTTCTTTTATTTCTCTCTCTTCAACTCTACCTATCACATGTAAGTGACCAGACATACGAGGAGAAAAATGAAGAGTATAGCTGCGTGGACGGACAAATAAAGACTCAAAATGAGATGCCCGATCAGTGACCGTAGACGTTTAAGGGGTCATATCCGCTATGTCTGGCTATAGATGCTCTTAGCTCTTGCCGCTGATCTAAACCTGTCAAGTATTGTTATTACATCTGACTGCCAAACGGTGTTGATCTATATTGATCAAGGTACGAGTGGTCCCAATGGTGCAATCATGCAGGGGATACAAGGAAGGATGGGCTCTTTTACTAGTTGTCTCTTCATGTACGAACGTAGAAACTTCAACTTTGAAGCCTATAGTGGCAAAAAATTTGACCCTTTTCTGAAAGTTAGTCGAGATTTGACCCAATTTGTAAAAATTTCGGAATTTGACCCTTTTGCTACCGCCAGAGTTGATGACGGTAGGGTAACACAGCTTACCGTCACAGTCTCCGGCGGTAAGACTTAACAGAACCGTCACATTCATTTAAAATAAAAAATACCCTACCGCTGTGTTACCCTACCGTCATCAACTCTGGCGGTAGCAAAAGGGTCAAATCCCGAAATTTTTACAAACTAGGGTCAAATCTCGACTAACTTTCAGAAAAGGGTCAAAATTTTTGCCACTATAGGCTTCAAAGTTGAAGTTTCTACGTTCGTACATGAAGAGACAACTAGTAAAAGAGCCCATCCTTCCTTGTATCCCCTGCATGATTGCACCATTGGGACCACTCGTACCTTGATCAATATAGATCAACACCGTTTGGCAGTCAGATGTAATAACAATACTTGAAAGTTAGTGTCTTAACCGTAATATTGCACCGCAGTGCAGCCAAGCAAGCACCAGACTGTGCTGCTGCGCATTAATTAAACGCAACAGCTACTCAAGTATGCATGCAGTCATTCGCATGCTGCATGTGGTAGAAAACAAAGAGACACGAGACACGCAGCTGACACCCTAGACATATAGCATGGACGAGATCCGGACGATGTCCATCTTAAACGGTGCTGATTTGCTAAAAAATGCCATCCAACGATGATTTGATCCATCGTCCAGCTTTCGGCTGGAGATGTGTCGTCTCCGTAGCACTGCTCGTTATTAATGTTGGTGGAACAGAACTCATCCCTACTCTTGCTCACCGTGTAAAACAAATCTACAAGATACAGATGTTTGGCCATTGTGTAAAAGACACGTACCATTTTGCACATGACTGCACAATTTTGTAGCTAGCTGCGGTGTGAGATCTGGCTGCATGCCTACCGCCATGCCTTTTGGCGGTAGGGTTGCACAGCCTATTGCCAAGGGCTCTGGCTGGCGGTAGAGTATTTTTCACATTAAATAGTTGTAACGGTGCAGTTGAGTTCTACCGCTAAGACCCCTGACGATAGGTGGTTATACCCTACCGCCAGACACTATGGCGGTAGGAAAAAGGGTCAGATCCCGAATTTTTTACAAACTAGGGTTAGATCTCGATTAACTTTAAAAAAAGTAAAAACATCAAATTTTGCCACCTACAATGTAGCAAAACATGCTTCTTCTTTAGGTACTAGCCTGTCATGTTTGGTTGGATCTCCCTTATGATCCTCAAAATGTAATTGTAATCATTTAAGTCACCAGTTAATAAAGCGTGTGTTTGTCTAAAAAAATAGATAAACAAACAGCATGTGCTGATTCGAAAACAAAAGCGACTTGCAATTTCTTGCAGATAAAAAAATTATATCCAATAGTTCATAAATTTTTTAAAAAGTGTAAATCCGAAAATAATGTTCATGAATTTTAAAATTGTTTGTGAACTTAAAAAATAGTCCACAAATTTGAAAACCATTCATGAATTAAAGATATTGTTAAGAAGTTAAAAATGTCCATTAATTTGAAACTTGGTTGCGAATTTTAAAAAAAATGTGAATAGGGAAAAATATTCAGGACTTTGAAAATGTTTTATAATTCTAAAATTAGTTACAAATTTCAAAAAAAACTTGAATTTTAAATATGTTCATGAATTTTAAAAAATGATCAGAAATTTAAACAATAATGAATTTTTAAAAATCGTGAATTCGAAAAACATCCATGGATTTAAAAGAACAATAATTTGAAAAACATTTATGAATTTTAAAAATTTCATGAATTTGAAAACGTTTGCGGTATGAAAGAATTACATGAATTTTAAAAATGTTCACGGATTTGAAAAGGTTCACAAATTTAGAAAAAAAATACGATTTTTAGATAATAAATAAATAAATTGAGGAAAAAACTAAAGAAAAAAAGCAGAAAGAAAAACTAACCAGAATCTTCTATATGCTTCCTAAAACCGACGCAAGGACCTACGCAATGCAGTCTACTGAGCCGGTCCATTATGCTTAATAGGGGGGGGGGGGGAGGGTGCGCCCTGTATCATTAACACCTTATTTGGTGCCTTAAGCGCTAAATAGGTTTCGCAAATAGACATACCAAATGGGTGAAGGTCATCTGGTCGTAGTCATCAAATCTTTGCCTCTCCCTAACCTCCTTTGTTAATATACATACCTAGATTAATATCAATTTAATACTCCCTCCATCCGGAAATACTTGTCCTTCAAATGGTTGTATCTGGACTTATTTTAGTTATAGATACATCTATTTTATACATTTCGAGGACAACTATTTCCGGACGGAGGGAGTAGTTACATACACATGCGATCACACCTAAAAACGTTGAATTTTCAGTAAGTTTCACATCCAATTCATCCCAAGAGTTGCTAGCTTGGCAGTCCATATCAACCTCCTTTGTTTTGACTCTGAGTGCGACTGCTTTTTTTAAAAAAAAATTGCAGGGACCTGATTGCTTACTAAAAATAACTGTAGGGACCTGATTGAGTTTTAAAAACATTTGTAGGGGTTGTTCTATAAAAAGACTAGCATGTGGGACCCATGTGTCAAACAGTCAAAGCTAACGGTGTTGGCCTTTATGCCTCGTCAGATCTGTCATAATCATGATTAAAATTAACCAACATAGTCATCAGCGCAACATGGTGGTTTTTTGAGACAGCCAACCAACTTTGTGGTAGACTTTTGGAAGCTTCAAAAAATAGTAGTTTTTTTGGAACCCTAACCCGAATTGTGGTAATTTTATGTTATTTACCCGCTTCATCTTGTGTGGCGACAGACGTCGTGTTCCGTGGATGCGGCCTTGTGGGCAACCACCACCCTCGGTTCCTTTGGCTCGACAGGATGATGGTTATCTTCGTCAGGCCTCCGCGGTTGCTCCTTCGTGGCGGCGGATGACCGAACAGTGGGGTTTGGCGGAGATCAAGCGGAGGTAGTGGAAAGGGAGCCTCTCACACAAAAACAGTGATGGGAGTGCCCAAATGTGCGGGCTCCAAATGATTTTTTAATGGGCCGGGCGTGTCAGAGTCCGACATGATGGACCTCTGAATGCCCATAAGGCTTCCATATGTGTAGTTTCAGTTTGTGTTATTTTGGACATCTGAATCGATCCAAACACTTATGACGATATCCGTGTTGGAGTTGTCCTTAAAGAGTCTGGATGCCTAGCCAGCATAAGGTCCCAAATATACACATGTTCGTAGTCAAAAACAGAATGTTCGGTTTCAGTTATAAGAACTGCTCGGTTTTTACTAAAAGCCTAAAATATATACAAATGCTTGTGTTATGGGCATTCTTCTGCTATGACACGGGAGAAGGTAAAATTATGTTCTGATGCGTAGTTTTTCTCATGTCTCTACCTTGAGGTCATTATTAAGGGTGTCTCCAACGTTGATCTTGAAATCAGACACCGTATCCACATATTGGTAGGGACCAATCCGCGAACAGTGATGCGGGAGCCGGTCATTCAAAGTTCGCCACAAACATCTAGTCGTTTTTAATGTAAATTTAACAAATCAAACAAGTTTAATTCAAAAAATTTACATAAAAACGGATGATATTTACCTAAACCGGTTGTGAGGTGGATAGGGTACCGCGTTGGATAGCAAAGCACGTTCGGATAGCGTGGCCCAGAAAGAGGCGGGCAGTTTGAGGTCAGCGGTGGAGATGACCTAAGCACGAAACAACATCTTAGCGGAGTGATTGGTTTATTGCCACAATTGTGACACACTATGTTTCCAGACCCTATGAATTGCATCCCTCGCTTGTCAATATCTGAGCCTTTGCTTGTCAACTAGCTTTGGACTTCCTTGTGATTATTTTTCCAACTAAAAAAAACTTTGGACTTCCTTGTGATACTACCAGGGGTGTAGGCGTGACCCTAAAAAAAAACATGCGTGTAGGCGTGTGGGGTCAGTGCTGTTTCTTGCATCACAACGGGCCAAGCGTGCGCCCCTCGAATCCCTATCGGCAGAGATCGCGACGAGCACGTATATATTTCCCGGGACCCCACGGCCCGGGTCCGTCCATTCCCGGGATGAATGGCTCCCGTGGCGGCCACGCTCGCCCGCCGCGTACGCGCCACGGAGCCACGCGAGGCCGCCGCTCCCGTGGGGCAGTACGACGATATCCTCCTGTCACGGTCCTCAATCTCCCCTTTGTTTTTGCGTCGCAAATTGGCCGGGGAAAGAGACGCCCACGGAATCTCCCGCCCCTGTCTCACCGCATCGGATGGATGATCGGACGTCGCGCACGTCTCTGTCCGGCGAGGAAGAAAAGATGCCCGTCGATCCTGCTGGCCGAGGCAAACCATGGGCCGGCGACGGCGCCAGCTCGCGTCGCGTTCGCGCGGTGTGTCGCCGGAACGGCAGGGAAAATCGCCCCGCGAATCACCGCCGGATAGAGTACCCGCGGTGCGAGCCTGACACGGACGGGTGGGGTCGCCCGACAATGAGGGAAGAGAGAGATGGTCCATCGACCTCAGCGTCGCTTTGCTCTTCGCAATTGGCCTGATCGATCCTCACCAGTTCTATTGAATGTATCGTCCGAATTTATTGCCCCGGCGAGGTTTAACCCAGTCACGTGTTGGTACGCAAAGAAACGCCGCGTGCTCCGTGCGCGGTGACTGTGCACCACGTCCGCGTGCATGCATGGGGGGTGGTGGTGGCCCGCTTCAACGGCGCCACGTCCGCAAGCCGTGATGAAGCCCGGTGCATATGTTGCACGATGATCCATGACGCATGTCACGCATCTGCTGGTACATATAAGTCGAGACAATGAGACAATAAAGAGAGAGGTTGAAACATTGAAGAAAAAATATTGTGTATGCTGCACCTGTACAGAACGTGGACCTCAACCTGAGGCGTACTCTTTTGCTAGGGTTCGGTGTTCCTGCGCTTGTCCTTGTTTCATGCATGGACGAAGATTGCGTGACAACCCATTCTGAACACAAGGTGGAGCTCACCACTGAGGTGTATGATAAACACTCTTTATAAACAGTACTATTTGGTACAAATCAACATGATTCTAGTACATGACAGTGAAGATGCCAACATGATTGCGCACCTTTTTCTCCCAATAATTCTAGAGTAGATGGGAGAGGTCATGTGACTGCTGCGTACCAGGAGGACCACGCCACGCCCACGCACCGGATGATGAGTGACGCTGCGTGGAGGCCTACAGTGCTGGATTTTGTTGCACCAGCATAGACAAAGTTAGTCAGAGTTTCTAGTCTGCTAGGTAAATAAGTATGAAAAATATCATCCCCTGAATTTCTGGCTGGGCTCTTTGCTACGCACAGTACAAGCTTAAATCCATTTTCGGCCATCTCTGCAACGCGCAAGTACTGGTCCCGGCCCTGAATGAATCGAATCCATTTCTGGCCACGCATACTGAAAGCAGGAGCTCTCCTCGCGTGCTAGCTAGCACATGCGTCTGTTCTTCTTCTTCGAGGTAAAAGCATCCCAGGTATCATAATTTGCATGGAATGTGATGATTTAGTCTTAAACTTGTGAAATGCAACTTCATCATACCCCAACTTGCACCGGATGTGATGATTTAGTCCCCGGCCTATCACAGCATGACAAGTGGCAACCAGCTGGCCGGACCAACCGTCGTCCGCACTTTTTGCAAACAACACCCTGCTATTTTGCCTAATCAACCCACAGTACATGGCCACCTAATTAAATCTGCCTCCAATTCCCCGCTGTGGATGATGCCCCCGTTCTTTAGCATTTGGTCTTTACAGCGGTGATCTTTTTTCTTGGACGGTCTTCTCTTACCTCAATGATGCAAAGAGAGAAACATTATCCACGGCCTCAGCAATGTACAACTTACAGCACAAGAGTGTCAGATATTTTACTTGCAAGACACCATCGGCCAAAGAACAGCAGAGGTTTCGGAAAAATCAACAAACAGAGAAACATAGCTTGGACACAAATAGGAGTAGCTCAAGTTTAAATGTAACTCAAACGACAACCGAGAAAATTGAGAGAAGGATTAGCTTTCTATTTTGCCCTTCATGTAACTCAAATGTTTGACTTAATTGGCCAGTGCAGGAAAAGAAAAATAATTAAGCAGGGCATACTTCTGATCAGTAACAAGTGACATCTAGAAGCAGAGAAACTGGAGCAAACTTAACTGAAATAATGACTTAGAAAACAAACTCATTTCATAGTAATCGGCCAAACAAGAGATGTGTAGCTCAAATTGAACCAGGAGAAGGCCGGAGGGACGCCTCATCGTTGTAAGTTTTCACTTGATGTAACAACTCACTGGTGAAAGTTATAAATGAATTCACAGGCCAGTCATTAGTGAATTGCTATCTTTCACGTGGCACATCAGAACCATACTGAGATACTACTACATCAACAGCCAACATAACCAAAAGTAATTCATGGAAGCAACCAAAGAATTCTGGATGTCTCAGAACTTCAGAAAGTGTCATTGCATTTTTCACATACTAGCATCAGCACAGATAACGGAATAGGAGCTAGAAATTGTTGTATTCACAGCAGAAATGTGTGCGCCTTGTCACTTCATTACAGTGTGAGTAAAACTCACAGTTGGCTCGGGTGTACAAAACAGCAAAAGAAGAAGAGGGTGTCAAGAACAGCTTACAGCACAGGCGAGTCAAGAATAGAGATCATTGAGAGAAGTAGAAGGCGTCAGGCACGCACTAGCGTTCAATTTTGCACATCATGTAACAGATATTTTACCTGTTTAGCATCATGATGTTTCAACACATCATCGGCCAAACAACAGAACAGCATGCAAGAGCAGCCGCGCCGCCGGCACAAGCACCACGCGGAGCCAGCCAGTCGGGCAGCACCAAACCCACCGCGGGAGCCAGATCCGCAACCCCACGCACCAGCAGCCGCAACAACACCTCCGATAGCACCAGGCGTCCCTGGCACAACCGGTGGCGGTGGCCACCCGCACCACGCGGAGACGACAAGCTGCGCCGCTCCAGCCCCCACCACGCGGCGACGAACGACGCCAGGGAGCGAAGGGATGTCGCACAACACACAGTACCAAGCTAGCGCCCCGGATCGAGCGCCGCCACACCGCCAGACGCCGAGTTGCCCACGCAGCCTCCGCGGCCGCCATCCTCAACTCCGGCCGTCATCGCCGGAGGGAGATCCGGGGCCGCCGCCCCGAGGCCCATCCTCGCCGAGAGCGCCGCGACCTCCAGGCAGCCATGCCGCATCCGCGCGAGCAGGCCCGCCGCCGACGGCCGCCACACAGGCTTCGCCCGGCAGCGTCGCGCGACGGCGGCGAGGGGAAGCGGGGTGGAGGCGGCGGCGCGAGTGGCGGGCGACGGATTTAATTTAGGTGGCCATGTACTATGGGTTGATTAGGCAAAAAAGCAGGGTGTTTTTTGCAAAAGTGCGGGTGACGGCTTGTCCGGCCAGCTGGTTGCCACTTGTCACGCTATGATAGGTCGAGGACTAAATCATCACATTCCATGCAAATTGGGGTATGGTGAAGTTGCATTTTGCAGTCTAGGACTAAATCATCACATTCCATACAAGTTAGGGTACCTGGGATGCTTTTACCTTTTCTTCTTCAACTTAAGATTTGAAATGGCACTAGTTTAAAAAAAAAAGATTTGAGATGGCTGGGTTGGCTTGACACGGGTGGACCCGACGTGGCCCTTGCTGCATTTTGCAAGCCGGCCCATGAATGGCTGGCTACATGTCAACAGGTGCAATGATTTGTCGAGCCTTTGCACCATCTTTCTACCGTACGAGAGTTTGCAATATCGGTCAAAAATGCACGGTGTCATTAAATGATATCAATACTATACTTGTAGAGAACTCTCTATCATCAGTACTGTACAAATCATCGACCAGCAACCCTGCACCTTTAGGGTTGAGCCAAGTCAGAATAGACGGTCGAGAGAGAAGTGAGGAATCGACAGGGGAGCAATGCAAAACAAACACCTCTCACAAAACCACATGTCAAGTGGGCCGTCATTTTCTGGCCTTGTCCAGTAGCCCGGAGGCACATTAGACTCTGATTGCGCAGTTATCCGGAATCGCCATTAGTCTCCTCGAAAACGACCGAGCGGACAACATAATCCAGGCAAGTGCGCGGGCGTCGTGGCCATTGCCGCCATCAGTCGCGCTTGCAGGAGCTTCCCCGAGATTTTTAGCGGCCGCGGCAGACACCAGGCGACGTAGTTTTCAGGGAGAGAGAGAGGTGTCCTCTGGGTCGATGATTGCAGCAACAATATTTCTTGTGACACATGTTAACTCGTTCATTCAATGACACTCGTCGTCGTCGTAGCACCAAACCGCTAGTACATTCGTGCATATCCCCATGCTATGCTAGCGAGCTAGCGACCCATGGAGGTCCATGCTGATGCATGCTGGCTAGGTCTGGATGGAGACGGATCATGGGACTAATTGGCACGTCTTTCTACTCCCTCCACTGGCAACTTGGCAAGTGGAAATGGGCTAGTGGAGTCTAGCACTCCAATGTGCAAAGGGTTTGTCACGCTCACGTGCATGGGGTGCCGGCATTTTCATTTACTAGATGATACTTGTTGTGGAAATAGTTTGCAACATATTTCAATGTGATTCGTTATACTCTCTCCATTTTAAAATATAGTGCGCCCGCGTTTTTCGAGGTCCAACTTTAACAATAAATTTAACCAATGAGACCAACTGCGGCGGGAGAAAAAATTATATAATTAAAAACTTCTTTCGAATACGAATTCACTGATATAATTTTTGCTCCCGCCGCAATCGGTCTTGATAGTTAAATTTACGGTCAAAGTTGAAGCACGTGGATAGAGGAAGAACTACATTGTGAAATGGAGGGAATATGAAACATGAATATTTGAAGTAATAATATAAAAAGGTAAAACTAAAAATACATATAATTTATTATGTTTGATTACTATATAGTTGTAAAATGTTTACTAAATATATATGGCATAATAGAATGAAAATTCATGTTTGCATGTTGACATGGGTCTTTTTTTCATGCATGTCATGATGAAGTGGCTAGCTTGCATGTTGAGAGACATATGATAGTGGGATGGTCTTTTCTCATGCATGTTGTGCGATGATGTGGCATGCTTGCATGTTGAGAGAAATAGTTAGTGGGGGCTAGCTATTTAGATATAGAAGATTGATGGCAATGGGTTTTTAGCAAAGACCCTTTCGCGGTTTCGAGCTTATCTTTCACGACTTTGAGCTTGGGCAGCGTAGTCGCGCACGGCGTACGTGATTGTTGTGTTCTAGTCGGAAAGTTGTGGGGAGGGGAACGAGACGTGCACGTGATGTGCATTTTCACTTTATAGCGGGCACTTTTAGCTCCGGGGGTTTAATGGGTGAAAGCAAGGTAATATTGGAATAAAAGAATTTGTCCTCGATCCATTGAATAGGGAGAAACATTATAATTTTAAAAGGAAATCAAATGGAATCGATATTTTCAGGTTTGGAAGCTCTATTATCCCGGCATTTGTGGTGTAGATTCTTTTTTGAAAAAGTGCAAAAAAAATCTCGACATCTGCATCGAGTGATGCACAAAGCCATCTTTGTATGTAGACGCATACAACTAACTCACGAAAAGAAAAATCACATAAAGAAAAACACTAAGTAAAGTGTCAAATTATATTGAGCAAAAACAAAACATTTATCTATCGGTTCCTACATAAGAAGAAACTTGTGCTAGAGTCTCAAGTAGTAAGCAACTCCGGCACGCCCCTCATAATCATCTCAAGCCACGCCTTGTCCCCAAAACAACATCACAAAAAGTCCACAATGCCAAAGAGCCGTCATCAACACATGTCACATCACCGACCGACCATAGCTTCACCATGGTTCACATTTTTAGTTGGTAAATATATTTTGAATAAAATAGTATGATTTAAGATGCCTTGTTGCACGTTTGGAAGAAGTGTCAACAAGAATCAAGTGACACCATATCGACACAAGTGTCACAAAGATATAAACTCTAGGGGAGGGGGGTGGGGGTGGATTTCGTTTGTTGAACTATGTGGACAAATAGGTAGTAGCACCTCGCCCCAAGACAACAATGATAGAAAGCCATGATGCCAAAGAGCCACCAACACCCAGTCTGAAATGTTAGATGCATCATCGACGCCGTCCTCGATCGTCAACTGATTATAGTTCTCCGATGGTCCACATTTTTAGCAGCTAATATATATTTTGAATTAAGTAGAATGATTTAACATGCCTTGGTGTCAGCAAGAATCAAACGACACCATATCAACACAAGTGTCACGTGAAGGAAATATGCCCTAGAGGCAATAATAAATTTGTTATTTATATTTCATTATATCATGATAAATGATTATTATTCATGCTAAAATTGTATTAACCGAAAACTTAGTACATGTGTGAATACATAGACAAATAGAGTGTCCCTAGTATGCCTCTACTTGACTAGATCGTTAATCAAAGATGGTTAAGTTTCCTAGCCATATACATGCGTTGTCATTTGATAAACGGGATCACATAATTAGAGAATGATGTGATGGACAAGCCCATCCGTTAGCTTAGCATTCATATCGTTGAGTTTTATTGCTATTGCTTTCTTCATGAACTTATACATGTTCCTCTGACTAAGAGATTATGCAACTCCCGAATACCGAAGGAACACCTTGTGTGCTATCAAACGTCACAACGTAACTGGGTGATTATAAAGATGCTCTATAGGTGTCTCCGAAGGTGTTTGTTGGGTTGGCATAGATCGACATTAGGATTTGTCACTCCGATTGTCGGAGAGGTATCTCTGGGCCCTCTCGGTAATGCACATCACTATAAGCCTTGCAAGCAATATGACTAATGAGTTAGTTGCGGGATGATGCATTACAGAATGAGTAAAGAGACTTGTCGGTAACGAGATTGAACTAGGTATGGTGATACCAATGATCGAATCTCGGGCAATTAACATACCGATGACAAAGGGAACAACGTATGTTGTTATGCAGTTTGACCGATAACAATCTTCGTAGAGTATGTAGGAGCCAATATGAGCATCTAAATTCCGCTATTGGTTATTGACCGGAGATGTGTCTCGGTCATGTCTACATAGTTCTCGAACCCGTAGGGTCCGCACGCTTAACGTTCGATGACGACTTGTATTATGAGTTATGTGATTTGATGTACCTAAGGTTGTTAGGAGTCCCGGATGAGATCACGGACATGACGAGGAGTCTCGAAATGATCGAGATGTAAAGATCGATATATTGGAAGGCTATATTCGGACATCTGAAAGGTTCCGAGTGATTCAGGTATTTTTCGGAGTACCGGAGATTTACGGGAATTCACCGGGAGAAGTAATGGGCCTTATTGGGCTTTAGTGGAGAGAGGGGAGAAGGGCCAAGAGGTGGCGCGCGCCTCCTCCCCTGCCCAAACCGAATTGGACAAGGGGTGAGGGCGCGTCCCCCCTTTCCTTCTCCCTCTACCTCTCTTTCCTTCTCCCCTACTCTGAATAGGAAAGAGGAGGGGAGTCCTACTTGGACCGGGGAGTCCTAGTAGGATTCCCCACACCTGGCGCGCCCCCTTTGGGCCGACCACCTTTTCCCTCCCCTCCTTTATATACGTGGCCAGGGGTCACCCCATAGACACACAAGTTGATCTCTTAGCCGTGTGTGGTGCCCCTTCCACAGATTTCCACGTCGGTCATATTGTCGTAGTGCTTAGGCAAAGCCCTACGTCGGTAACTTATTCATAACCATCACCACGCCGTCGTGCTGACGAAACTCTCCCTCGGCCTCAGATGGATCTAGAGTTCGAGAGACGTCACCGAGCTGAACGTGTGCAGATCGCGGAGGTGTCGTGCGTTCGGTACTTGATCGGTTGGATCACGAAGACGCTTGACTACATCAACTGCGTTGTCATAACGCTTCCGCTTACGGTCTATGAGGGTACATAGACAACACTCCCCTCTCGTTGCTATGCATCTCCTAGAAAGATTGATACGTCTCCAACGTATCTATAATTTTTGATTGCTCCATGCTATATTATCTACTGTTTTGGATGTTTATGGGCTTTATTATACACTTTTATATCATTTTTGGGACTAACCTATTAATCCAGAGCCCAGTGCCAGTTTCTGTTTTTACCTTGTTTTAGGGTTTCGAAGAAAAGTAAAATCAAACGGAGTCCAATTGACCTGAAACTTCACGGAACTCATTTTTGGAAGGAAAGAAGCCTAGAAGACTTGAAGTGCACTTAAGGGAAGCTTCGAGGAGGCCACGAGGTAGGGGGCGCGCCCACCCCCCTAGGGCGCACCCTCCACCCTCGTGGGCCCCTCGTGGCCCCCCTGACGTACTTCTTCCGCCTATATATCTCCATATACCCTAAAACTTCTACAGAGCACAATAGATCGGGAGTTCCGCCGCCAGAAGCCTCCGTAGCCACTGAAAGCCAATCTAGACCCGTTCCGGCACCCTGCCAGAGGGGCAATCCCTCTCCAATGGCCATCTTCATCATCCCGGTGCTCTCCATGACGAGGAGGGAGTAGTTCTCCCTCGGGGCTGAGGGTATGTACCAGTAGCTATGTGTTTGATCTCTCTCTCTCTCTCTCTCGTGTTCTTGGTTTGGCACGATCTTGTTGTATTGCGAGTTTTGCTATTATAGTTGGATCTTATGCTTCTCCTCCCCCTCTACTCTCTTGTAATGAATTGAGTTTCCCCTTTTAAGTTATCTTATCGGATTGAGTCTTTAAAGATTTGAGAACACTTGATGTATGTCTTGCCGTGCGTATCTGTGGTGACAATGGGATACCACGTGATTCACTTGATGTATGTTTTGGTGATCAACTTGCGGGTTCCGCCCATGAACCTATGCGTAGGGGTTGGCACACATTTTTGTCGTGATTCTCCGGTAGAACTTTGGGGCACTCTTTGAGGTCCTTTGTGTTGGTTGCAGGCCCGTACCGGACGCATGTGTAGAAGGTTCGATCGAACAGGGCCCCCAAATCAAGAGGGGCCCCAATTTATTATGTTAAACTATTACTCAGTGCTGGTTTAGTTGGGTTAATCAGGCCTAGGACTAATCAACACATTAAAAATTCCACCGAATATGTGGCAGAATTAACTCTACACCAAGCCCCGCTCCACATGGCCGAAACTCACGCAAGCCCCCGCTTTCTCTCTCTCTCTCTCTCTCCCTTCACTTCTCTTTATCTTTCTCTTTCTTTACTAGCGCGAGCGACTTAGCGCAATTCTTCCAATCGCTGCTCAAGCAGTTTAATTTCTTCACGATTTCCATGCAATACATCCGTTGTTGAATGAATAGATACAAGGTCCAGTACTCTACTTAGATTGCTTCTTGGTAAGATGTAATTCTTTCAAAATTTGTACCATTAACATGACACACACACACACACTATAAAACTGTATTTTCCTAATTGCCAATGGTTATGAGGGCCCAATTTTTTTTTGCACCGGGCCTCCATTTTCTTGGGTACGGCCCTGGTTGGTTGAATAGATGAATCTGTGATTGTGTGATGCATATCGTATAATCATACCCATGGATACTTGAGGTGACATTGGAGTATCTAGGTGACATTAGGGTTTTGGTTAATTTGTGTCTTAAGGTGTTATTCTAGTACGAACTCTAGGGCTGTTTGTGACACTTATAGAAATAGCCCAACGGATTGATTGGAAAGAATAACTTTGAGGTGGTTTCGTACCCTACCATAATCTCTTCGTTTGTTCTCCGCTATTAGTAACTTTGGAGTGACTCTTTGTTGCATGTTGAGGGATAGTTATGTGATCCAATTATGTTAGTATTGTTGAGGGAACTTGCACTGGTGAAAGTATGAACCCTAGGCCTTATTTCCTATCATTGCAATGCTGTTTATGCTCACTTTTATCATTAGTTACCTTCCTGTTTTTATATTTTCAGATTACAAAAACCTATATCTACTATCAATATACCACTTGTATCACCATCCCTTCGCCGAACTAGTGCACATATACAATTTACCATTGTATTGGGTGTGTTGGGGACACAAGAGACTCTTTGTTATTTGGTTGCAGGGTTGCTTGAGAGAGACCATCTTCATCCTACGCCTCCCACGGATTGATAAACCTTAGGTCATCCACTTGAGGGAAATTTGCTACTGTCCTACAAACCTCTGCACTTGGAGGCCCAACAACGTCTACAAGAAGAAGGTTGTGTAGTAGACATCAAGCTCTTTTCTGGCGCCGTTGTCGGGGAGGTTAGCGCTTGAAGGTATATCTTTAGATCTTGCAATCGAGTCTTTTAGTTTCTTGTTTTATCACTAGTTTAGTTTATAAAAGAAAACTATAAAAAATGAAATTGAGTTTGTCTCATACGCTTCACCTTTTTAATATCTTTTGTGAGTATGATGGAAAGGATAATTGTGCTCAAGTGCTAGAAGAAGAAATCTGTAAAATGTTTGGCACTAAATATTTGAATGATGAGCATGATTGCAATGTTGTTAGTACGAATTCTTTGAATATCCATGATACTAATGATGATTGCACTAGTTATGATGAAAATGTCTGCTATAAACATGTCAATTTTTGTGGAGTGCATTGGGTTTGCAAGTATACACCAAATAGGGAAGATAGATATTGCAAGAGGCATAAGTACTTGAAACTAAATTGTTGCAAGAAAGGCTAGATGATTGTGCTGAAAATTTAAATTTTCTTGGCCGTACTTGTGGACTTTGCAATGAAAGTGGTCATTTAGCTATCCGATGCAAATTGTTTCATGATCTAATCGTGTCCAAAAATTGTGATGACTTGATTTCCCTTGCACACTATAATGAACTTAGTTTGCTTATGGGCTATGAAGAAATGAAACGTATAACTAACTATCTTTCGGAATTTGCCCGTTATAAACTTCTTGGTTTTGATCTAGAGGAAATTTATATGTATTGTGCGGTGAATTGTATTGAAAATCCTTATATTGCCAATTACATAAAGAAAATAAAAGAAATAGAAGATGAAGAGAATACTAATGAAAGGGAAGATACTTCCCAATATCCTCCTATTATTTCTTATGATGAATCAGGTAACGAGGAGGAGCCTCCTATTCAACCAATTTCATTAATAAGGAGCTCCAAAAAGAGGATTGAACCCACACATGATGTGGTGAAGAAGAAGAAAAGAAAATGGAAGAGAGGTAAAAAGATATCTCCCCCAAATAGTGCTGCTCCTATTACTATTGTGCTTCATGAAAATATAATTGTGGAAGATAATGATACTTCTTATGATCTTGAAAATCTTTTTGGCACTTGCTTGAAGAATATGATAATTGCTATACTATTGGTGCTATCCATACTATTAATGATGAGAGTGATTATGCTTATGATATGAAAAGGCCCAAGCTTGGGGAAGCTATGATTAATGAAGATGATATTTTTAGTCTCCCAAGTTTTGATATGCAAATTTATAATGATGATAGCATGCCTCCTACCTATGATGATTATTGTGATGATACTTATGCTATAAAGGTAGTGATTATATTTATAAAACTTGTCATGATTATGGTTACCCATTTTTTGAACATTACTCTTTTAATGTGGAAACAATTTATAGTATTCGAGTCTCTTATGATACTCCCACTATCCCGAATGAGAAGAATTTTAATTATGTGGAGAGTAATAAATTTTCTATGCTTGTAGATCATGAAAAGAATGCTTTAAGTTCTGGTTATATTGTTGAATTCATTCATGATGCTACTGAAAATTATTATGAGGGAGGAATATATGCTTGTAGGAATTGCAATAATATCAAGTTTCCTCTCTATGTGCTTAAAGTTTCGAAGTTATGCTTGTTTTGCCCTCCTATGCTAGTTGATTATTGTTCCCATAAGTTGTTTGCTCACAAAATCCATATGCATAGGAAGAGGGTTAGGCTTAAATGTGCTAGTCATATTCGTCATGATGCTCTCTTTATGTTACAATTCTTATCTTTTATGTGAGCATCATTGAAATCATCATGCCTAGCTAGGGGCTTTAAACGATAGCGCTTGTTGGGAGGCAACCCAATTTTATTTTTGTTCCTTAATTTTTGTTCCTGTTTAGTAATAAATAATTCATATACCCTCTGTTTAGATGTGGTTTTATGCTTTTAATTAGTGTTTGTGCCAAGTAGAACCTTTGGGAAGACTTGGGGAAAGTCTGTGCGATCATGCTGTAAAAAACAGAAATTTTAGCGCTCACGAGAACTGCTGTCATTTTTTATTGGAGAGTGTTATTTAGTTAATTCTTTTTGAAGATGATTAATAGATACATTCCTCAGGTCCATAAATTTATTTTAGAATTTTATGAGATACATAAGTATACGTTTGATTCATATTACTACAGGCTGTTCTGTTTTTGACAGTTTCTGTTTTTCATGTGTTGTTTACTTATTTTGATGAATCTATGGCTAGTAAAATAGTTTATGAACCATAGAGAAGTTGGAATATAGTAGGTTTAACACCAATATAAATAAAGAATGAGTTCATTACAGTACCTTGAAGTGGTGATTTATTTTCTTATACTAACGAAGCTTACGAGTTTTCTGTTAAGTTTTGTGTTGTGAAGTTTTCAAGTTTTGGGTAAGGATTCGATGGACTATGGAATAAGGAGTGGCAAGAGCCTAAGCTTGGGGATGCCCAAGGCACCCCAAGGTAATATTCAAGGATAGCCAAGAGCCTAAGTTTGGGGATGCCCCGGAAGGCATCCCCTCTTTCGTCTTCGTTCATCGGTAACTTTACATGGAGCTATATTTTTATTCGCCACATGATATGTGTGTTGCGTGGTGCGTCATTTTATTTTATTTAGTTTTTCTTGATGTTTGAATAAAATACCAAGATCTGAAATTATTAAATGTTAGAGAGTCTTCACATAGTTGCATAATTATTCGACTACTCATTGATCTTCACTTAAATCTTTCGGAGTAGTTTGTCATTTGCTCTAGTGCTTCACTTATATCTTTTAGAGCATGATAGTAGTTTTATTTTTAAGAAATAGATGAACTCCCATGATTCACTTAGATTATTTTGAGAGTCTTAAATAGCATGGTAATTTGCTTAAAATCCTAATATCCTAGGTATTCAAGAATAATAAAATTCTCTTATGAGTGTGTTGAATACTATGAGAAGTTTGATACTTGATAATTGTTTTGAGATATGGAGATGGTGATATTAGAGTCATGCTAGTTGAGTGGTTGCGAATTTGAGAAATACTTGTGTTGAAGTTTGTGATTCCCATAGCATGCGCGTATGGTGAACCGTTATGTGATGAAGTCGGAGCATGATTTATTTATTGATTGTCTTCCTTATGAGTGGCGGTCGGGGACGAGCGATGGTCTTTTCCTACCAATCTATCCCCCTAGGAGCATGCGCGCAATACTTTGCTTTGATAACTTGTAGATTTTTGCAATAAGTATATGATTTCTTTATGACTAATGTTGAATCCATGGATTATACGCACTCTCACCCTTCCACCATTGCTAGCCTCTCTAATACCGCGCACCTTTCGCCGGTATCATACACCCACCATATAACTTCCTCAAAACACCCACCATACCTACCTATTATGGCATTTCCATAGCCATTCCGAGATATATTGCAATGCAACTTTCCACTGTTCCGTTTATTATGACATGCTTCATCATTGTCATATTTCTTTGCATGATCATGTAGTTGACATTGTATTTGTGGCAAAGTCACCGCTCATAATTGTTTCATACATGTCACTCATGAGTCATTGCACATCCCGGTACACCGCCGGAGGTATTCATATAGAGTCATATCTTGTTCTAAGTATCGAGTTGTAATTCTTGAGTTGTAAGAAAATAAAAGTGTGATGATCATCATTATTAGATTATTGTCCCAAGTGAGGAAAGGATGATGGAGACTATGATTCCCCCACAAGTCGGGATGAGACTCTGGATGAAAAATAAAAAAATATAAAGAAAAGAGGCCATAAAAAAGGGAGAAAAGGCCTAAATAAAAAAAGAAAAAAAAGAAAAAAAATGAGAGAAAAAGAGAGAAGGGACAATGTTACTATCCTTTTTCCACACTTGTGCTTCAAAGTAGCACCATGATCTTCATAGTAGAGAGTCTCTCATGTTATCACTTTCATATACTTGTGGGAATTTTTCATTATAGAACTTGGCTTGTATATTACAATGATGGGCTTCCTCAAAATTGCCCTAGGTCTTCATGAGCAAGCAAGTTGGATGCACACCCACTTAGTTTCTTTTTGAGCTTTCATATACTTATAGCTCTAGTGCATCCGTTGCATGGCAATCCCTACTCACTCACATTGATATCTATTGATGGGCATCTCCATAGCCCATTGATACGCCTAATTGATGTGAGACTATCTTCTCCCTTTTTGTCTTCACCACAACCACCACTCTATTTCACCTATAGTGCTATATCCATGGCTCACGCTCATGTATTGCGTGAAGATTGAAAAAGTTTGAGAACATCAAAAGTATGAAACAATTGCTTGGCTTTTCATCGGGGTTGTGCATGATTTAAATATTTTGTGTGGTGAAGATAGAGCATAGCCAGACTATATGATTTTGTAGGGATAGTTTTCTTTGGCCATGTTATTTGGAGAAGACATGATTGCTTAGTTAGTATGCTTGAAATATTATTGTTTTTATGTCAATATTAAACTTTTATCTTGAATCTTATGGATCTGAATATTCATGCCACAATTAAGAAGAATTACATTGAAATTATGCCAATTGCACTCCGCATCAAAAATTCTGTTTTTATCATTTACCTACTCGAGGACGAGCATGAATTAAGCTTGCGGATGTTGATACGTCTCCAACATATCTATAATTTTTGATTTCTCAATGCTATATTATCTACTGTTTTGGATGTTTATGGGCTTTATTATACACTTTTGTATCATTTTTGGGACTAACCTATTAACCCAAAGCCCAGTGCCAGTTTCTGTTTTTACCTTGTTTTAGGGTTTCGAAGAAAAGGAAAATCAAGCGGAGTCCAATTGACCTGAAACTTCACGGAACTCATTTTTTGAAGGAAAGAAGCCCAGAAGACTTGAAGTGCACGTAAGGGAAGCTTCGAGGAGGCCATGAGGTAGGGGGTGCGCCCACCCCCCTAGGGTGCGCCCTCCACCCTCGTGGGTCCCTCGTGGCCCCCTGACGTACTTCTTCCGCCTATATATCTCCATATACCCTAGAACTTCCAAAGAGCACAACAGATCGGGAGTTTCGCCGCCAGAAGCCTTCGTAGCCATCGAAAGCCAATCTAGACCTGTTCCGGCACCCTACCGGAGGGGCAATCCCTCTCCGGTGGTCATCTTCATCATCCCGATGCTCTCCATGATGAGGAGGGAGTAGTTCTCCCTCGGGGATGAGGGTATGTACCAGTACCTATGTGTTTGATCTCTCTCTCTCTCTCTCTCTCTCTCTCGTGTTCTTGGTTTGGCACGATCTTGATGTATCGCGAGCTTTGCTATTATAGTTGGATCTTATGTTTCTCCTCCCCCTCTACTCCCTTGTAATGAATTGACTTTCCCCCTTGAAGTTATCTTATCGGATTGAGGCTTTAAAGATTTGAGAACACTTGATGTATGTCTTGCCGTGCATATCTCTAGTGACAATGGGATACCACGTGATTCACTTGATGTATGTTTTGGTGATCAACTTGCGGGTTCCGCCCATGAACCTATGCATAGGGGTTGGCACACGTTTTTGTCGTGATTCTCCGGTAGAACTTTGGGGCACTCTTTGAGGTCCTTTGTGTTGGTTGAATAGATGAATATGAGATTGTGTGATGCATATCGTATAATCATACCCACGGATACTTGAGGTGGCATTAGAGTATCTAGGTGACATTAGGGTTTTGGTTGATTTGTATGTTAAGGTGTTATTCTAGTATGAACTCTAGGGCTGTTTGTGACACTTATAGGAATAGCCCAACGGATTGATTGGAAAGAATAACTTTGAGGTGGTTTCGTACCCTACCATAATCTCTTCGTTGGTTCTCCGCTATTAGTGAATTTGGAGTGACTTTTTGTTGCATGTTGAGGGATAGTTATGTGATCCAATTATGTTAGTATTGTTGAGGGAACTTGCACTAGTGAAAGTATGAACCCTAGGCCTTATTTCCTATCATTGCAATACCGTTTATGCTCACTTTTATCATTAGTTACCTTGCTGTTTTTATATTTTCAGATTACAAAAACCTATATCTACTATCCATATACCACTTGTATCACCATCTCTTCGCCGAACTAGTGCACCTATACAATTTATCATTATATTGGGTGTGTTGGGGACACAAGAGACTCTTTGTTATTTGGTTGCAGGGTCGCTTGAGAGAGACCATCTTCATCCTACGCCTCCCACGGATTGATAAACCTTAGGTCATTCACTTGATGGAAATTTGCTACTGTCCTACAAACCTCTGCACTTGGAGGCCCAACAACGTCAACAAGAAGAAGTTTGTGTAGTAGACATCAAATATCTTGCGTGATCGTAGGAATTTTTTTTTAAATACTGCGTTCCCCAACAGTGGCATCCGAGCCAGGTCTATGCGTAGATGTTATATGCACGAGTAGAACACAAAGGAGTTGTGGGCGTGTGTATATACATATTGCTTGCCATCACTAGTTGATTCTTGATTCAGCGGTATTGTTGGATGAAGCGGCCCAGACCGACATTACGCGTACGCTTACGCGAGACTGGTTCTACCGACGTGCTTCGCACACATGTGGCTAGTGGGTGTCTGTTTCTCCAACTTAAGTTGAATCGGATTCAATGAACAGGGTTCTTTCTGTAGATCAAAAAGCAATCACTATACCGCGTTGTGGTTTTTGATGCCGTAGGTAAGAATGGTTATTGCTAGAAGCCCATAGCAGCCACATCAAACTTTCAACAACAAAGTAGAGGACGTCTAACTTGTTTTTGCAGAGCATGTTGTGATGTGATATGGTCAAGACGTGATGAGATATACATTTTTGTATGAGATGATCATGTTTTGTTAAAGTTATCAACAACTGACAGGAGCCTTATGGTTGTCTCTTTATTGCATAAGATGCAAGCGCCATACAATTGCTTTGCTTTATCGCTATGCGATAGCAATAGTTGCAAAAGCAATAGTTAGTGAGACGACCATGTAACGGCATGTTGATAAAGATCAAGATGATGGAGATCATGGTGTCATGCCGGTGACGATAGAGATCATGATGGTACTTTGGAGATGGAGATCAAAGGGGCAAGATGATGATGGCCATATCATGTCACATATTTTGATTGCATGTGATGTTTATCTTTTTTGCATCTTATTTTGCTTAGTACGACCGTAGCATTATGAGATGATCCCTTACAAAAATTTCAAGGTATAAGTGTTCTCCCTGAGTATGCACCGTTGCGACAGTTCTTCGTGTTGAGACACCACGTGATGATCGGGTGTGATAAGCTCTATGTTCACATACAACGGGTGCAAGCCAGTTTTGCACATGCAGAATACTCGGGTTAAACTTGACGAGCCCAGCATATGCAGATATGGCCTCGGAACACTGAGGCCGAAAGGTCGAACGTGAATCATATAGTAGATATGATCAACATAGTGATGTTCACCATTGAAAGCTACTCCATCTCACGAGATGATCGGACATG
This sequence comes from Triticum monococcum, assembly GCA_034509565.1. Classification (NCBI taxonomy): domain Eukaryota; kingdom Viridiplantae; phylum Streptophyta; class Magnoliopsida; order Poales; family Poaceae; genus Triticum; species Triticum monococcum. The sequence continues at coordinate 148,905,352 of CM067843.1, read as the reverse complement.
GTTTAGTTGATTTGGATCATGTGATCATTTAGATGACTAGAGGGATGTCTATCTAAGTGGGAGTTCTTAAGTAATATGATTAATTGAACTTTAATTTATCATGAACTTAGTCCTGATAGTATTTGCATAACTATGTTGTAGACTAATAGCTCGCGATGTAGCTTCCCGTTTATTTATGATATGTTCCTAGAGAAAACTATGTTGAAAGATGTTAGTAGCATTGATGCGGACTAGGTCCATGATTTGAGGATTATACTCATTGCTGCACAGAAGAATTGTGTCCTTGATGCAACACTAGGTGACAGAACTATTGCAGGAGCAGATGCAGACGTTATGAACGTTTGACAAGCTCGGTATGATGACTACTTGTTAGTTTAGTGCACCATGCTTTATAGCTTAGAACCGGGACTTAAAAATGTTTTGAAATGCCATGGAGCATATAAGATGTTCTAAGAGTTGAAATTGGTATTTCATACTCATGCCCGTGTTGAGAGGTATGAGACCTCTGACAGTACTTTGCCTACAAGATGGAGGAGAATAGCTCAACCAGTGAGCATGTGCTCAGATTGTCTGTGTACTACAATTACTTGAATCAAGTGGGAGTTAATCTTCCGGATAAGATAGTAATTGACAAAGTTCTCTAGTCACTATCACCAAGTTACTAGAACTTAGTGATGAACTATAATAAGCAAGGGATGACGAAAGTAATTCCCAAGCTCTTCGCGATGCTGAAATCGGCGAAGGTAGAAATCAAGAAATAGCATCAAGTGTTGATGGCTAACAATACCACTAGTTTCAAGAAAAGGGCAAAGGGAAAGAAATAGGAACTTCAAAGAAGAATAGCAAGCAAGTTGCTGCTCCCATGAAGAAGCCCGAAGCTAGACCCAAGCCTGGAACTGAGTGCTTCTACTGCAAAGAAACTAGTCACTAAAAGTGGAACTGCCCTAGATACTTGGCGGATAAGAAGGATGGCAAAGTGAACAAAAGTATATTTGATATACATGTTATTGATGTGTACTTTACTAGTGTTTATAGCAACCCCTTAGTATTTGATACTGGTTTAGTTGCTAAGAGTAGTAACTAAAAACAAGAGTTGCAGAATGAACACAGACTAGTTATGGGTGAAGTGACGATGTGTGTTGGAAATGATTCCAAGGTTGATTATATCACCATCGCACACTCCCTTTACCTTCGGGATTAGTGTTGAACCTAAAATAAATTTTATTTGGTGTTTGCGTTGAGCATAAATATGATTGGATCATGTTTATTGCAATACGGTTATTCATTTAAGTCAAAGAATAATTCTTGTTCTATTTATATGAATAAAACCTTCTATGGTCATACAATCAATATAAATGGTTTATTGAATCTCGATCATAGTGATACACATATTCATAATATTGAAGCCAAAAGTTGCAAAGTTAATAATGATAATGCAACTCATATTTGTGGCACTGCCGTTTAGGTCATATTGGTGTAAAGCGCATGAAGAAACTCCATGCTGATGGGCTTTTGGAATCACTTGATTATGAATCACTTGATGCTTGCGAACCATGCCTCATGGACAAGATGAATAAGACTCCGTTCTCCAGAACAATGAAGTGAGCAACAGACTTGTTAGAAATAATACATACTGATGTATGCGGTCCGATAAGTGTTGAGGCTCACAGCGGGTATCGCTATTTTCTAACCTTCACAGATGATTTAAGCAGATATGGGTATATCTACTTGATGAAACATAAAGTCTGAAACCTTTGAAAAGTTCAAAGAATTTCAGAGTGAAGTGGAAAATCATCGTAACAAAAAAAATAAAGTTTCTACGATCTGATCGTGGAGGTGAATATTTGAGTTACGAGTTTGGCCTTCAATTAAAACAATGTGGAATAGTTTCACAAACTCATACCACCTGGAACACCATAGCATGATGGTGTGTCCGAACATCGTAACCGTACTTTATTAGATATGGTGCGATTTATTATGTCTTTTTACCGATTTACCACTATCGTATTGGGGTTATGCATTAGAGACAACTGCATTCATATTAAATAGGGCACCATCTAAATCCGTTGAGACGACGCCATATGAATTGTGGTTTAGCAAGAAACCTAAGTTGTCGTTTCTTAAAGTTTGGGGCTATGATGCTTATGTGAAAAAGCTTCAACCTGATAAGCTCGAACCCAAATCGGAGAAATACGTCTTCATAGGATACCCAAAGGAAAATGTTGGGTACACCTTCTATCACATATCCGAAGGCAAGATTTTCGTTGCTAAGAATGGATCCTTTCTAGAGAATGAGTTTCTCTCGAAAGAAGTGAGTGGGATGAAAGTAGAACTTGATGAGGTAATTGTCGTGGAAACGTCACGGCAGATGTCCTAGTGTGAGGACTTAGTCGTGAGGCCATCGCGTTGAGGTTAGCTTAAAGGGGTTAAACAGGACAAAGGACACGGGAGTTTATACTGGTTCGACCCCTTACGATGAAGGTAAAAGCCTAGTCCAGTTTGTAGTTGGTATTGCTAGGGTTTCAATGAATGGGGAGCGAATACGCTTGACCCGGCTCTCGATCTCTTGTTTCTTGTCCCTAAACCGTCGCCGGGTCGTCCCTTTATATACACAGGTTGACGCCCGGCGGTTTACAGAGTCCCAGCCGGCTCATAAGCGTGTCCATCTCGGTTTCTACATTTTCTTATCTTACAACACAAGTTATACATCTTACGGCGGTTTATACCTATGGATCATAATCCGCCTCTGGGCCTTGGGCCCTCTTGTTAACTCTCCTTCGTAAAGCGCCGTACTCCTTGTCCTCATGGGCTATGAGAGGGACAACTCACTATGAGTATAATCCGGCCCCTCATGGGCGGTTTATACTCAATAGTTATATCCCCAACATTAGGCCCCAGATTGATTTGAACCTGTTCATGTCAATCTTCAGCACTTAGAAAAATTCCTTCTTCAATATCTTCCTAAAAATCTTGTAAACCGTCGTGACGTCATCTTCCAAGACCATGATAACCCGCCGTGACGTCATCCGCTATTAACTTTACACAGAACCCAAATCTTTTAATGTATCTCCTTTAATGAACCTCCAAAAATCGAGGCGTCTGTATATGTACAGATCCGTTTTTTTACCTCCTCAATTCTTGTGCTTGCCACTTATCCATTCACCTTATAAATAGGGCCGGGGTCATTTTCATTTTTCCCCTCATGCATCTTCGTCCCATCGTCTTCCTCGCGTCACCCCAGTACTTCGACTCCGCCGCCGCCGTCGGACTTCACCTTTGCTTCGACCTTGGCCGCTGCATCACCTTGAACGCACCAGAAACTCGCGGTGCCTCTCCGTTGTTCCCTCGGCACCAGTAAGCTTTCCTTTCCTCCATCGTAGATCTGCATTTAGGGTTTGAGCGTTCATTGGTGTTCGTCGGTGTTCATCACTGCACGGTGGCTCTTTAATTCAAACCTCGATATTCAACCTGTATAGTGATGGCCATAATCCATCTATTTTCATCAATGCATCTCATTTAAGTAGAAACTCCAATCTGAACCTTTGTCGACTGCTTCGGTAACCATATTTAGGTCTGAATAAAGTTTCATTTTCTGATCCATGGTAGATCCAAAATTATAGTGCCAACTTGTGAAACTTATTTTTCCATCACTTAGTTATTTCAGATCCGTACCTTCAATATCAACATAGGCGGTTTAACTTTAGAAAATGATAACCCGCCAGATACCATTAGTCCCTTCTTTAAACCGCCAATCGCTTATCATTGCACTTCTGACAACACCAATACCCGGTTTAATAATTTTGCATGCTTTAACACTTTCCATCTCTTAACCTCCAATGCTTTATGCTTGTCAACCATGAATCATAAATCGGCACAAACCTTCCTTCAGGTTGTCAAAGAAATGGCCAAGTCTTTTCATGCCTGCAACTAGGTTCCATTCCGAATTACGGAAGAAGATCTGAACGGATGTGTTGCAACTGGCGCTTTACCCAAACAGAGTGAAATCCATTGGAGAGATCCCGGTCCAGAAAATCCTCCTGAGCCCAAAGATGGCGAAATAGTTGTGTTTGTTGATCATCCGAGCCACGGTTTTAAACATCTCAGATAAAAAAATTGTGATGTGCTTGCTAGCTTCCAACTCCACCCTCAAGATATTGGACCTAACTCTGTGTCCAATATTTGTAATTTTCAAGTGTTTTGCGAGGCTTATCTATAAGAAGAACCGACATTGAACTGTTCAGAAACTTCTTCTATTTAAACCGCCGTACTAAATTTACAGATGGGCCCAATACTGAACTTGGCGGCATTTCAATTCAGAAAAGGAAAGATGTCAGCTTCCCTCATGCCAAGCATCATAGTCACCCCATGTTGGGGATCGTAGCAGAAATTTGAAATTTTCTATGCATCACCAAGATCAATCTATGGAGTAATCTAGCAACGAGGGAAAGGAGAGTGCATCTACATACCCTTGTAGATCGCTAAGCGGAAGCGTTGCAAGAACGCGAGTGAAGGAGTCGTACTCGTAGCGATTCAGATCGCGGTTGATTCCGATCTAAGCGCCGAACCACGACGCCTCCGCGTTCAACACACATGCAGCCCGATGACGTCTCCTATGCCTTGATCCAGCAAGGGGAGAAGGAGAGGTTGGGGAAGACTCCGTCTAGCAGCAGCACGACGGGGTGGTGGTGAAGGAGGAGCGTGGCAATCCTGCAGGGCTTCGCCAAGCACCGCGGAGAGGAGGAGGACTTGGGAGAGGGGGAGGGCTGCGCCAGAACTTGGGTGCTGCAACCCTCCCACCCCCCACATATATATAGGGTCAAGGGAGAGGGGGGCCGACCCCCTCAGATCCAATCTGAGCAGGGGGCGGCGTCCAGGGGGTTGCCTTGCCCCCCAAGGCAAGGGGGGCGCCCCCCTTTAGGGTTCCCCCAAACCCTAGGCGCATGGGCCCTAGGGGGGAGGCGCCCAGCCCACTAAGGGGCTGGTCCCTCTCCACACACAGCCCATAGGGCCCTCCGGGGCAGGTGGACCCTCCCGGTGGACCCCCGGAACCCCTTCGGTGGTCCCGGTACAATACCGGTAACCTCCCGAATTATTCCGGTGACCGTATGATGACTTCCCATATATAAATATTTACCTCCGAACCATTCCGAAACTCCTCGTGATGTCCGGGTTCTCATCTGGAACTCCGAAAAACATTCGGTGACCACGTACATACTTTCCCTATAACCCTAGCGTCATCGAACCTTAAGTGTGTAGACCCTACGGGCTCGGGAGTCATGCAGACATGGCCGAGACAACTCTCCGGTCAATAACCAACAGCGGGATCTGGATACCCATGTTGGCTCCCACATGCTCCACGATGATCTCATCGGATGAACCACGATGTCAAGGACTCAATCAATCCCGTATACAATTCCCTTTGTCTATCGGTACGATACTTGCCCGAGATTCGATCATCGGTATCCCGATACCTTGTTCAATCTCGTTACCGGCAAGTCTCTTTACTCGTTCCGTAACACATCATCCCGTGATCAACTCCTTGATCACATTGTGCACATTATGATGATGTCCTACTGAGTGGGCCTAGAGATACCTCTCCGTTACACGGAGTGACAAATCCCAGTCTCGATTCGTGCCAACCCAACAGACACTTTCGGAGATACCTGTAGTGAACCTTTATAGCCACCCAGTTACGTTGTGACGTTTGGCACACCCAAAGCACTCCTACGGTATCCGAGAGTTGCACAATCTCATGGTCTAAGGAAATGATACTTGACATTAGAAAAGCTTTAGCAAACGAAGTACATGATCTTGTGCTAGGCTTAGGATTGGGTCTTGTCCGTCACATCATTCTCCTAATGATGTGATCCCGTTATCAACGACATCCAATGTCCATGGTCAGGAAACCGTAACCATCTATTGATCAACGAGCTAGTCAACTAGAGGCTTACTAGGGACATGGTGTTGTCTATTTATCCACACATGTATCTGAGTTTCCTATCAATACAATTCTAGCATGGATAATAAATGATTATCATGAACAATAAAATATGATATAATAATAACTAATTTATTATTGCCTCTAGGGCATATTTCCAACAGTCTCCCACTTGCACTAGAGTCAATAATCTAGTTCACATCGCCATGTGATTAACACTCACAGGTCACATCGCCATGTGACCAACATCCAAAGAGTTTACTAGACTCAATAATCTAGTTCACATCACTATGTGATTAACACTCAATGAGTTCTGGGTTTGATCATGTTATGCTTGTGAGAGAGGTTGTAGTCAACGGGTCTTGCCATATTCAGATCCCTATGTATTTCGCAAAACTTTATGTCATATCGTAGATGCTGCTACCACGTTCCACTTGGAGCTATTCCAAATTGTTGCTCCATTATACGTATCCGGTATCTCTACTCAGAGCTATCCGGATAGGTGTTAAGCTTGCATCGACATAACTCTTTACGTCGAACTCTTTATCATCTCCATAACCGAGAAACATTTCCTTATTCCTCTAAGGATAATTTCGACCGCTATCTGGTGATCCAGTCCTAGATCACCTTTGTACCCTCTTGCCAGACATGTGGCAAGGCACACATCAGGTGCGGTACTCAGCATGGCATACCATATAGAGCCTATGACAAGAGCATATGGGACGACCTTTGTCCTTCCTCTTTCTTCTGCCGTGGTCAAGCTTTGAGTCTTACTCAACTTCACACCTTACAACTCAGGTAAGAACCCCTTCTTTGACTGATCTATTTTGAACTCCTTCAAAAACATGTCAAGGTGTGCGTTCTTTGAAAGTATCATCAGGCGTCTTGATCTATCTCTATAGATCTTGATGCCCAATTTGTAAGCAGCTTTATCCAGGTCTTCCTTTGAAAAACACTCTTCAAACAACCGTTTATGCTTTCCAGAAATTCTACATTATTTTGGATCTACAATATGTCATCCACATATACTTATCAGAAATGTTGTAGTGCTCCCACTCACTTTCTTGTAAATACAAGTTTCTAGCAAACATTGTATAAACCTAAAAGCTTTGATCACTCTATCAAAGCATATATTCTGACTCCGAGATGCTTGCTCTAGTCCATAGAAGGATCGCTGAAGCCAGCATACCTTTTAGCATCCTTAGGATCGACAAAACTTTGATTGTATCACATACAACTCGTTCTTACGAAAACTGGTAAGAAAACTTGTTTTTGACATCCATCTGTCAGATTTCATAATAAAAAAAGACAGCTAATTCTAACATGATTCCGACGGACTTAAGCATCGCTACGGGTGAGAAATTCTCATCGTAGTCAACTCCTTGAACTTGTGAAAAGACTCTTTCCCACAAGTCGAGCTTCATAGACGGTAACATTACCGCCCACGTTCGTCTTCTTCTTAAAGATCCATTTATCTCAATGGCTTGCCGATCATCGGGCAAGTCCACCAAAGTCCATACTTTGTTCTGATACATGGACCCTATCTCGGATTTCATGGCTTCTAACCATTTGTCGGAATGCGGTCCCACCATCGCTTCTCCATAGCTCGTAGGTTCATTGTTGTCCAACAACATGATATCTGAGACAAGATTACCGTTCCACTCAGGAGTAGAACATATCCTTGTCGACCTACGAGGTTCGATAGCAACTTGATCCGAAGCTTCATGATCACTATCATTAACTTCCTATTCAACAGATGCAGGTGCCATAGAAAACATCCTTTTGTGTTGCATCACTCTCTGGTTGAAGTAAAGGTTCAACAACCTCATCAAGTTCTATCTTCCTCCCACTCAATTCTTTCGTGAGAAACTCCTTCTCGAGAAAGGACCCGTTCTTAGCGACAAACAACTTGCCCTCGGATCTGAGATAGAAGGTGTACCCAACTATCACCTTTGGGTATCCTATGAAGATGTGTTTGTCCGCTTTGGGTTCGAGCTTCTCCGGCTGAAGCCTTAAGCATCGCAGCCCCAAACATTACGAAAGGACAACTTTGGTTTCTTGCCAAACCAATGTTCACACGATGTTGTCTCAATGGACTTAGATGGTGTCCTATCTAAAGTGAATGCAGCTGTCTTTAATGCATAACCTCAAAATGAAAACGGTAGATCGGTAAGAGACATCATAGATCGCACCATATCTCATAAGGTTCGATTACGACGTCCGGACACACCATTACCCTGTGGTGTTCCAGGTGGCTTCAATTGTGAAACAATTCCACAATGTCTTAAGTGATTGCCAAACTCATAACTCAAAAATTCTCATCGATCAGATCATAGGAATTTGATCTTCTTGTTATGATGGTTCTTAACCTCACTCTGAAATCGCTTGAACTTTTCAAACGTTTCAGACTTGTGCTTCATTAAGTAAATATACCTATATCTACTCAAATCGTCAGTGAAGATGAGAAAATAGCGATATCCACCGCACGCTTCAATTCTCATTGGATCACACGTATCAGCATGTATGATTTCCAACAAGTCACTTGCCCATTTCATTGTACCTGAAAACGGGGTCTTAGTCATCCTGCCCATGAGGCATGGCTCGCATGTGTCAAGCGATTCAAAATCAAGTGACTCCAAACATCCATCGACATGGAGTTTCTTCACGCATCTTACGCCAATATGACCTAAGCGGCAGTGCCACAAGAAAGTGGTACTATCATTATTAACTCAACATCTTTTGGCGTGAACATGTGTATTACCACGACCGAGATTCAATGAACCATTCACATAGGGTGCATGACCATGAAAGGTATTATTCATGTAATCAGAATAACCATTATTCCCTAACTTAAATGAATAACCGTATTGCAATGAACATGATCTAATCATATTCATGCTCAACGTAGACACCTGATAACATTTATCTAGGTTCAATACTAATCCCGAAGGCAGATGGAGTGTGCGATGGTGATCTCATTAACTTTGGAAACACTTCCAACACACATCGTCACCTCGCCCTTAGCCAGTCTCCGTTTAGTCCGTAGCTTTTGCTTCAAGTCACCAATAATAGCAACTGAACCGGTATCCAATACCCAGGTGCTACTAGGAGTACTAGTGAGGTACACATTAATAACACGTATATACTTTGTTGAAGTTGCCAGCCTTCTTATCTACCATGCATTTGGGGTAATTCTGCTACCAGTGACCGTTCCCCTTACAATAGAAGCACTTAGTCTCGGGTTTGGGTTCAACCTTGGGTTCCTTCACTGGAGCGGCAACTGGTTTGCCATCCATGAAGTTTCCCTTCTAGCCCTTGCCCTTCTTGAAACCAGTGGTCTTGTTAAACCATCAACACTTGATGCTCCTTCTTGATTTCTACCTTTTGCGGTCTTAAGCACCGCGAACAGCTCTGGGATCCACTCCATACCTTGCATGTCATAGTTCATCACGAAGATCTAGTAGCTTAGTGATAGTGTCTAGAGAACTCTATCAATCACTATCTTATCTGGAAGTTTAACTCCCACTTGATTTAAGTGATTGTAGCACCCAGACATTCTGAGCACATGCTCACCAGCTGAGCTATTCTCCTCCATCTTGTTGGCAAAAGAACTTGTCAGAGGTCTCACACCTCTCAACACGGGCATGAGCCTGAAATCCCAATTTCAGCTCTTGGAACATCTCATATGTCTTATGGCGTTCAAAAACGTCATTGGAATCCCGATTCTAAGCCGTAAAGTATGGTGCACTAAACTATCAAGTAGTCATCAGGATGTGTCTATCAGGTGTTCACAACATCTACAGACGATGTTGTAGGGGTTTGCACATCGAGCGGTGCATCAAAGACGTAAGCCTTCTATGTAGCAGTGAGGACACTCCTCGGACTACAGACCTAGTCCGCATCATTGCTTACAATATCTTTCAACTTAATCTTTCTCTAGGAACGTATTGAAACAGGGAGCTACAATGTGAGCTATTTATCTACAACATATTTGCAAAGACAATTTAGACTATGTTCATGATAATTGAGTTCATCTAATCAAATTATTTAATGAACTCCCACTCAGATAGACATCCCTCTAGTCATCTAAGTGAAACATGATCTGAATCGACTAGGCTGTGTCCGATCATCACGTGAGACGGACTAGTCATCAACGGTGAACATCTCATGTTGATCGTATCTTCTATACGACTCATGTTCGACCTTTCGGTCTTCCGTGTTCCGAGGCCATGTCTGTACATGCTAGGCTCGTCAAGTCAACCTAAGTGTTTCGCATGTGTCCCGAGGCCATGTCTGTACATGCTAGGCTCGTCAACACCCGTTGTATTCGAACGTTAGAATCTATCACACCCGATCATCACGTGGTGCTTCGAAACAACGAACCTTCGCAACGGTGCATAGTTAGGGGGAACACTTTTCTTGAAATTTTTGTGAGGGATCATCTTATTTAAGCTACCGTCGTCCTAAGCAAATAAGATGTAAAACATGATAAACATCACATGCAATCAAATAGTGACATGATATGGCCAATATCATTTTGCTCCTTTTGATCTCCATCTTCGGGGCTCCATGATCATCATTGTCACCGGCATGACACCATGATCTCCATCATCATGATCTCCATCATCGTGTCTTCTTGAAGTTCTCTCGTCATCTATTACTTCTACTACTATGGCTAACGCTTTAGCAATAAAGTAAAGTAATTACATGACATTTATGTTGACACGCAGGTCATAAATAAATTAAGACAACTCCTATGGCTCCTACCGGTTGTCATACTCATTGACATGCAAGTCGTGATTCCTATTACAAGAACATGATCAATCTCATACATCACATATATCATTCATCACATCCTTTTGGCCATATCACATCACAAGGCATATGCTGCAAAAACAAGTTAGACGTCCTCTAATTGTTGTTGCAAGTTTTTACGTGGCTGCTATAGGTTTCTAGCAAGAATGTTTCTTACCTACACGAAAACCATAACGTGATATGCCAATTTCTATTTACCCTTCATAAGGACCCTTTTCATCGAATCCGATCCGACTAAAGTGGGAGAGACAGACACCCGCTAGCCACCTTATGCAACTAGTGCATGTCAGTCGGTGGAACCAGTCTCACGTAAGCGTACGTGTAAGGTCGGTTCGGGCCGCTTCATCCCACGATGCCACCGAATCAAGATAAGACTAGTAACGGCAAGTAAATTGACAATATCGACTCCCACAACTGCTTTGTGTTACACTCGTGCATAGAAACTACGCATAGACCTAACTCATGATGCCACTCTTGGGGATCGTAGCAGAAATTTAAAATTTTCTACGCATCACTAAGATCAATCTATGGAGTAATCTAGCAACGAGGGGAAGGAGAGTGCATCTACATACCCTTGTAGATCGCTAAGCGGAAGCGTTGCAATAATGCGGATGAAGGAGTCGTACTCGTAGCGATTCAGATCGCGGTTGATTCCGATCTAAGCGCTGAACCACGGTGCCTCCGTGTTCAACACACATGCAGCCCAGTGACGTCTCCTACGCCTTGATCCAGCAAGGGGAGAAGGAGAGGTTGGGGAAGACTCCGTCCAGCAGCAGCACGACGGCGTGGTGGTGAAGGAGGAGCGTGGCAATCCTGCAGGGCTTCGCCAAGCACCGCGGGAGAGGAGGAGGACTTGGGAGAGGGGGAGGGCTGTGCCAGAACTTGGGTGCTGCTTATTGGGGATCGAAGCAGAAATTCAAAATTTTCTACGCATCACCAAGATAAATCTATGGAGTAATCTACCAACGAGGATGTGACGCCCGGATAATTAGGCTACAGTAAACCCCTGCTAGTGTTGCCACGTCACCACGATTACTGTTGATAATCTCGCGATGATTGAAAACTCGTTCAAATTCAAATTTTAAATAAAGTCAAACTAGAAAAAATTTCAAACATTAAAACTAAAATGTCCAAAATGTGTCAAATAAATCATGGATAATACTAGTGTAGAAACCACACTTTTATAAATGTTTAAAGGCTATAAAGTAATTAAAACAGCAGCTATGACAATTAATTAAATGCCTTTTAAAAATTACAATAATGCAAACTATTTTATTTAGGTGTCAAACTTTTCGGGGCAGTAGGATAAGTTATAACATTAATTTAGGAGTTGTATTTATATTTTATAAAACAAAAATTAAAAGAATAAAAAAGAAAAGAAAATACAAAAAAAACAGAAAACAAACAAAAAAATAATAATAAAAGGATCCCCTCCCCCGCTCTGCTGCGGCCTCGCCGGCCAGCGCCGGCCTCCACTGCTCCCCTGACCTCGCGCGGCCCCGCGACGCACGCGCGCTCACTGCCTTGCTCTGCCTGCTGCTCCGCCTCCGTCGCCACGGCCTAGCTCCGCTGGCTCCCCAAGCCGCCCGCCCCGCTATGCGGCGTCTGACCGCGTCGGCTGTGCCCACCGCGGCCGCGGCCTCGCCCTCCTAGCCTCGCGCGCCCCCAACCCCGTCGCCCCGCGCCTGTTCGCCGGTGCCCCGGGCCTCCTCGCCCCGGCGATCTGGGCGAACGCCCATTCGGGCGCCGCAACGCCTGACCCGCCCCGTAGCGCCCGTGCCCGCTAGGCCCCCTGGGCCTATGACATGTAGGGCCCAGCCCCCAGAACGTTTAATAAAAAAAAGAGGATTAAAAAATAAATAATAAATAAATAATAATAAATAATATAATATAATATAATTAATTAATTAATTAATTAACCTAATTAATTATGATTAAATTAACTAATTATAATTAGATTAACCTAATCACTAATTAACCTAATTAATTGTTAGTTAATTAAAACAGTGTATGACAGGTGGGTCCCACTGGACCCACTGGACAGGTTGACCAAGTCAACCCTGTTGACTGATGATGTCAGCATGACATCATGCTGATGTCATTAATCTGTTTATCGAATTATTTTAGATAATTAATTAAATTCCAGGAATTAATAAAATCTTTAGAAAATCATATCTTTTAATCCGTAACTCGGATTAAAATAATTTCAACATGAAAGTTGCTCAGAACGACGAGACGATTCCGGATACGCAACCCGTTCGTCCGCCACACCTCCCTAACCTAGCAAACACGCAACTTTCCCCCTCCGGCTCCTCTGCCCGAAAACGCGAAACACCGGGGATACTTTCCCGGATGTTTCCACCCTTCACGGGTATCATCACGTACCGCGTTAGGGCACCTCTAACGCCGTTACTTGTCATGTCATGCACCACTATGCATCTTCTTGCTTAAATATTTATTGTTTCTTCCCCCTCTTCTCTCGATAGACACCGAGACCGACGCCGCTATTACCCAGTACGACTACGGAGTTGACGACCCCTCTCTCTTGCCAGAGCAATCAGGCAAGCCCCCCCCTTTGATCACCAGATACCGCCTACTCTTCTCTATACTGCTTGCATTAGAGTAGTGTAGCATGTTACTGCTTTCAGTTAATCCTATACTGCTGCATAGCCTGTCCTTGCTACTACTGTTGTTACCTTTACCTGCTATCCTACTACTTAGTATAGGATGCTAGTGTTCCATCAGTGGCCCTACACTCTTGTCTGTCTGCCTTGCTATACTACTGGGCTGTGATCACCTCGGGAGGTGATCATGGATATATACTATACTTTAAACATGATACATGTGGTGACCAAAGTCGGGTTGGCTCGAGGAGTACCCGCGAGTGATTCACGGATTGGGGGCTGAAAGGACCTTTGTCCCGACGGCCCTCTGTGTGGATCTTTGTGGCGGAGCGACAGGGCAGGTTCCGACCACCTAGGAGAGAGGTGGGCCTGGCCCTGTTCGGCGTTCGCGGATACTTAACACGCTTAACGAGATCTGGGTATTTGATTTGAGTCTGGCCATTTGGTCTATACGCACTAACCATCTACGTGGGAGCAGTTATGGGTATCCCGGCGTCGTGGTATCAGCCGAAGCCTTCGTGACGTCAGCGACTGAGTGGCGCGCGCCGGATTGGACTGGAAAGCCACTAGGCTAGGTCTGCTTCCGGCCGCGTACGCAACGTGCAGGTGTGCAAAGGGCGATGGGCCCAGACCCCTGCGCCATAGGATTTAGACCGGCATGCTGACCTCTCTGTTGTGCCTAGGTAGGGCTGCGACGTGTTGATCTTCCGAGGCCGGGCATGACCCAGAAAAGTGTGTCCGGCCAAATGGGATCGAGCGTGTTGGGGTATGTGGTGCACCCCTGCAGGGAAGTTTATCTATTCGAATAGCCGTGTCCCTCGGTAAAAGGACGACCCGGAGTTGTACCTTGACCTTATGACAACTAGAATCGGATACTTAATAAAACACACCCTTCCAAGTGCCAGATACAATCGGTGATCGCTCTCTCTCTCAGGGCGACGAGGGGAGGATCATCGGTTAGGGTTATGCTATGCGATGCTACTTGGAGGACTTCAGTCTACTCTCTTCTGTATACTGCAAGACGGAGGCTGCCAGAAGCGTAGTCTTCGACAGGATTAGTTATCCCCCTCTTATTCTGGCATTCTGCAGTTCAGTCCACATATGATACCCTTATTCCATTTGATACCCATGCATATGTAGTATAGTTCCTTGCTTGCGAGTACTTTGGATGAGTACTCACGGTTGCCTTCTCTTTCTTTTCCCTCTATTCCTTCTACCTGGTTGTCGCAACCAGATGTTGGAGCCCAGGAGCCAGACGCCACCGTCGACGACGACTCCTACTACGCCGGAGGTGCCTACTACTACGTGCTGCCCGCTGATGATGACCAGGAGTTGTTTAGGAGGATCCCAGGCAGGAGGCCTGCGCCTCTTTCGATCTGTATCCCAGTTTGTGCTAGCCTTCTTAAGGCAACTTGTTTAACTTATGTCTGTACTTAGATATTGTTGCTTCCGCTGACTCGTCTATGATCGAGCTCTTGTATTCTAGCCTTCGAGGCCCCTGGCTTGTAATATGATGCTTGTATGACTTATTTTATTTGTAGAGTTGTGTTGTGATATCTTCCCGTGAGTCCCTGATCTTGATCGTACACGTTTGCGTGTATGATTAGTGTACGATTAAATCGGGGGCGTCACAGAGGAGAAGGAGAGTGCATCTACATACCCTTGTAGATCGCTAAGCAGAAGCGTTCAAGTGAACGGGGTTGATGGAGTCGTACTCGTCGTGATCCAAATCACCGATGATCCTAGTGCCGAACGGACGGCACCTCCGCGTTCAACACACATGCAGCTCGGTGATGTCTCCCATGCCTTGATCCAACAAGGAGAGAGGGAGAGGTTGGGGAAGACTCCGTCCAGTAGCAGCACGACGGCGTGGTGGTGGTGGAGGAGCGTGGTACTCCAGCAGGGCTTCGCCAAGCACCGCAAGAGACGAGGAGGGAGAGGGGTAGGGCTGCGCCAAGAAGGAGATGTTCTTGTGTGTATGGCAGCCCAAAACCCCACTATATATAGGGGAAAGGGAGGGGCTGCGCCCCCACCTAGGTTTCCACCCCTAGGGGGGCGGCCAAGGGGGGAGAGAGGGGGGGGCGCACCACTAGGTGGGCCTTAGGCCCATCTGAGCCTAGGGTTTCCCCCTTTTTCCTTCTCTCTTCGCCTTGGGCCCTGGTGGGGGGGCGCACCAGCCCACCTGGGGCTGGTCCCCTCTCACACTTGGCCCACGCAGCCCTCTGGGGCAGGTAGCCCCACCTGGTGGACCCCCGATACCCTCCCGGTGGTCCCAGTACGTTACCCACAGCACCCGAAACTTTTCCGGTGACCAAAACAGGACTTCCCATATATAAATCTTTACCTCCGGACCATTCCGGAACTCCTCGTGATGTCCGGGATCTCATACGGGACTCCGAAAAACATTCGGTAACCATGTATATCTATTCCCTATAACCCTAGCGTCATCGAACGTTAAGTGTGTAGACCCTACGGGTTCGGGAACCATGCAGACATGACCGAGATGTTCTCCGTTCAATAACCAACAGCGGGATCTGGATACCCATGTTGGTTCCCACATGTTCCACGATGATCTCATCGGATGAACCACGATGTCGAGGATTCGATCAATCCCGTATGCAATTCCCTTTGTCTAGCGGTATTGTACTTGCCCGAGATTCGATCGTCGGTATCCGATACCTTGTTCAATCTCGTTACCGGCAAGTCTCTTTACTCATTCCATAACACATCATCCCGTGATCAACTCCTTGGTCACATTGCGCATATGATGATGTCCTACCGAGTGGGCCCAGAGATACCTCTCCGTCACATGGAGTGACAAATCCCAGTCTTGGTTCGTGCCAACCCAACAGACACTTTCGGAGATACCCGTAGTGTACCTTTATAGCCACCCAGTTACGTTGTGACGTTTGGCACACCCAAAGCATTCCTACGGTATCTGGGAGTTGCACAATCTCATGGTCTAAGGAAATGATACTTGACATTAGAAAAGCTTTAGCAAACGAACTACACGATCTTGTGCTAGGCTTAGGATTGGGTCTTGTCCATCACATCATTCTCCTAATGATGTGACCCCGTTATCAATGACATCCAATGTCCATGGTCAGGAAACTGTAACCATCTATTGATCAACGAGCTAGTCGACTAGAGGCTTACTAGGGACATGGTGTTGTCTATGTATCCACACATGTATCTGAGTTTCCTAACAATACAATTCTAGCATGGATAATAAACGATTATCATGAACAAGGAAATATGATAATAACTAATTTATTATTGCCTCTAGGGCATATTTCCAACAGTCTCCCACTTGCACTAGAGTCAATAATCCAGTTCACATCGATATGTGATTAACACTCAAGGTCACATCCCCATGTGACTAACACCCAAAGAGTTCTGGGTTTGATCATGTTATGCTTGTGAGAGAGCTTTCAGTCAACGGGTCTGCAACATTCAGATCCATATGTACTTCGCAAATTTCTATGTCATCTTGTAGATGCAACTACTATGCTACATTTGGAGCCATTTCAAATAACTGTTCTACTTGGAGCTATTCTAAATTGTTGCTCCATTATACGTATCCGGTATCTCTACTCAGAGCTATCCGGATAGGTGTTAAGCTTGCATCGACGTAACTCTTTACGTCGAACTCTTTATCACCTCCATAACCGAGAAACATATCCTTATTCCTCTAAGGATAATTTAGACCGCTATCTGGTGATCTACTCCTAGATCACCTTTGTACCCTCTTGCCAAATATGTGGCAAGGCACACATCAGGTGCGGTACTCAGCATGGCATACCGTATAGAGCCTATGACAAAAGCATAGGGGACGACCTTCGTCCTTCCTCTTTCTTCTGCCGTGGTCGAGCTTTAAGTCTTAACTTCATACCTTACAACTCAGGCAAGAACTCCTTCTTTGACTGATCCATCTTGAACACCTTCAAGATCATGTCAAGGTATGTGCTCATTTGAAAGTACCATTAAGCGTTTTGATCTATCCTAATAGATCTTGATGCTCAATGTTCAAGTAGCTTAATCCAGGCTTTACATTGAAAAACACTTTCCAAATAACCCTATATGCTTTCCAGAAATTCTACGTCATTTCTGATCAACAATATGTCAACAACATATACTCATCAGTGCTCCCACTCACTTCTTTGGAAGTACAAGTTTCTCATAAACTTTGTATACACCCAAAATCTTTCATCATCTCATCAAAGCATACATTCCAACTCCGAGATGCTTACTCCAGTCCTTAGAAGGATTGCTGGAGCTTTGCATACTTGTTAGCATCTTTCAGGATTGACAAAACCTTCCGGTTGTATCACATACAATCTTTCCTCAAGAAAATCGTCGAGGAAACAATGTTTTGACATCCTATCTGCAAGATTTCATAAATAATGCAGTAATCGCTAATATAATTCCAACAGACTCTTAGCATCGCTACGAGTGAGAAAGTCTCATCGTAGTCAACTCCTTGAACTTGTCGGAAAACATCTTAACGACAAGTCGAGCTTTCTTAATGGTGATACTTACCATCACTGTCCGTCTTCCTTTTAAAATCCATGTGTACCTAACAGCCTTACGATCATCAAGTAGTTCTTCCAAAGTCTACACTTTGTTTTCATATATGGATCCTCTCTCGGATTATATGGCCTCGAGCCATTTTGGAATCCAGGCCCACCATCACTTCTCCATAGCTCATAGGTTCATTGTTGTCTAGCAACATGACTTCCAAGACAGAATTACGTACCACTCTGAAGTAGTACGCATCCTTGTCATCCCACGAGGTTTGGTAGTGACTTGATCTGAAGTTTCATGATCACTATCATAAGCTTCCACTTCAATTGGTGTAGGTGCCACAGGAACAACTCCCTGTGCCCTGCCACACACTAGTTGAAGAGACGGTTCAATAACCTCATCAAGTCTCCACCATCCTCCCACTCAATTCTTTCGAGAGAAACTTTTCCTCGAGAAAGGACCCGATTCTAGAAACAATCCCTTATTGCTTTCGGATCTGGGACAGGAGGTATACCCAACTGTTTTGGGTGTCCTATGAAGATGCATTTATCCGCTTTGGGTTCGAGCTTATCAGCCTGAAATTCACATAAGCGTCGCAGCCCCAAACCTTTTAACAAATGACAGCTTAGGTTTCTCTAAACCATAGTTCATACGGTGTCATCTCATCGGAATTACGTGGTGCCCTATTTAAAGTGAATGTGGTTGTCTCTAATGCCTAACCCATAAACTATCGTGGTAATTCGATAAGAGACATCATGGTATGCATCATATCCAATAGGGTGCAGTTATGATGTTCGGACACACCATCATACTATGGTGTTTCAGGCTGTATTAGTTGTGAATCAATTTCCACAATGTCTTAATTCTGTGCCAAACTCGTAATTCAGATATTCATCTCTATGATCATATCATAGATATTTTATCCTCTTGTCACGACGATCTTTCAACTTCACCCTGAAATTACTTGAACCTTTCAATAATTCAGACTCGTGATTCATCAAGTAAATATACTCAACATCTACTCAAATCATCTGTGAAGCAAGAACATAACGATATCCACTACACGCCTCAACACTCATTGGACTACACACATCAAAATGTATTACTTCCAACAAGTTGCTTTCTAGTTCCATTTTACTGAAAACGAGGCTTTCAGTCATCTTGCCCATGTGGTATGATTTGCATGTATCAAGTGATTCAAAATCAAGTGAGTCCAAACGGTCCATTTGCATGGAGTTTCTTCATGCATATACACCAATAGACATGGTTCGCATGTCTCAAACTTTTCAAAACGAGTGAGCCCAAAGATCCATCAACATGGAGCTTCTTCATGCGTTTTATACCGATATGACTTACGTGGCAGTGCCACAAGTAGGTGGTACTATCATTACTATCTTATATCTTTTGGCATGAACATGTGTATCACTACGATCGAGATTCAATAAACCATTCATTTTAGGTGCAAGACCATTGAAGGTATTATTCAAATAAATAGAGTAACCATTATTCTCCTTAAATGAATAACCGTATTGTGATAGACATAATCCAATCATGTCTATGCTCAACGCAAACACCAATCTCGATGGTAGAGGGAGCGTGCAATGCTTGATCACATCAAGCTTGGGAAAAACTTCCAACACATATCGCCAGCTCACCTTTAGCTAGTCTCCGTTTACTCCGCAGCCTTTTATTTCGAGTTTACTAACACTTAGCAACCGAACCGGTATCTAATACCATGGTGCTACTAGGAGTACTAGTAAAGTACACATTAACACAATGTATATCCAATATACTTCTATCGACCTTGCCAGCCTTCTCATCTACCAAGTATCTAGGGTAATTCTGCTCCAGTGGTTGTTCCCCTTATTACAGAAGCTCTTAGTCTCGGGTTTGGGTTCAACCTTGGGTTTCTTCACTAGAGCAACAACTGATTTGCCGTTTCATGAAGTATCCCTTCTTGCCCTTGCCCTTGCCCTTCTTGAAACTAGTGGTTTCACTAACCATCAACAATTGATGCTCCTTCTTGATTTCTACTTTTGTGGTGTCAAACATTGCGAATATCTCAAGGATCATCATATATGTCCCTGATATATTATAGTTCATCATGAAGCTCTAGCAGCTTGGTGGTAATGACTTCGGAGAAACATCACTATCTCATCTGGAAGATCAACTCCCACTCGATTCAAATGATTGTTGTACTCAGACAATCTGAGCACAAGCTCAACAATTGAGCTTTTCTCCCTTAGTTTGCAGGCTAAGAAAATCGTCGGAGGTCTTATACCTCTTGACGTGGGCATGAACCTGAAATCCCAATTTCAGCCCTCGAAACATCTCATATGTTTCGCAACATTTCAAAACGTCTTCGGTGCCTCAACTCTAAACCGTTTAACTGAACTACCACGTAGTTATCAAAATGTGTATGTCAGATGTTCGCAACATCCACAGACGACGTTCGAGGTTCAGCACACTGAGTGGTGCATTAAGGACATAAGCCTTCTATGAAGCAACGAGGACAATCCTCAATTTACGGACCTAGTCCGCATAATTGCTACTATAAACTTTCAACTAAATTTTCTCTAGGAACATATCTAAACAGTAGAACTGAAGCGCGAGCCACGACAAAATTTGCGAAGACCTTTTGACTATGTTCGGGATAATTAAGTTCATCTTATGAACTCCCACTCAGATAGACATCCCTCTAGTCATCTAAGTGATTACATGATCTAAGTCAACTAGGTCGTGTCCGATCATCACGTGAGACGGACTAGTCATCATCGGTGAACATCTTCATGTTGATCGTATCTACCATACGACTCATGCTCGACCTTTCGGTCTCTTGTGTTCCGAGGCCATGTCTGTACATGCTAGGCTCGTCAAGTCAACCTAAGTGTTTCGCGTGTGTAAATCTGTCTTACACCCGTTGTATGTGAACGTTAGAATCTATCATACCCGATCATCACGTGGTGCTTCGAAACGACGAACTTTCGCAACGGTGCACAGTTAGGGGGGACACTTTCTTGAAATTTTAATGAGGGATCATCTTATTTACTACCGTCGTTCTAAGCAAATAAGATGCAAAAACATGATAAACATCACATGCAATCAAAAAGTGACATGATATGGCCAATATCATTTTGCTCCTTTTGATCTCCATCTTTGGGGCTCCATGATCATCATCGTCACCGGCATGACACCATGATCTCCATCATCATGATCTCCATCATCGTGTCTCCATGAAGTTGTCTCGCCAACTATTACTTCTACTACTACAGCTAATGTTTAGCAATAAAGTAAAGTAATTACATGACGTTTATGTTGACACACAGGTCATAAATAAATTAAGACAACTCCTATGGCTCCTGCCGGTTGTCGTACTCATCGACATGCTAGTCGTGATTCCTATTACAAGAACATGATCATCTCATACATCACATATATCATTCATCACATCCTTTGGCCATATCACATCACAAAACACTTGCTGCAAAAACAAGTTAGACGTCCTCTAATTGTTTTTGCAAGTTTTTTTACTTGGCTGTTATAGGTTGCTAGCAAGAACGTTTCTTACCTATGACAAAACCACAACGTGAATTGCCAATTTCTATTTACCCTTCATAAGGACACTGTTGATCGAATCCGATCTGACTAAAGTGGGAGAGACAGACACCCGCCGGCCACCTTATGCAACTAGTGCATGTCAGTCGGTGGAACCGGTCTCACATAAGCGTACGTGCAAGGTTGGTCCGGGCCACTTCATCCCACAATGCCGCCGAATCAAGATAAGACTAGTAATGGCAAGTAAATTGACAAAATTGACGCCCACAACTACTTTGTGTTCTACTCGTGCATAGAAACTACGCATAGACCTAGCTCATGATGCCACTGTTGGGGATCGAAGCATAAATTCAAAATTTTCTACGCATCACCAAGATCAATCTATGGAGTAATCTAGCAACGAGGGGAAGGAGAGTGCATCTACATACCCTTGTAGATTGCTAAGCGGAAGCGTTCAAGTGAACGGGGTTGATGGAGTCGTACTCGCCGTGATCCAACTCACCGATGATCCTAGTGCCGAACGGACGGCACCTCCGCGTTCAACACACATGCAGCCCGGTGACGTCTCCCATGCCTTGATCCAGCAAGGAGAGAGGGAGAGGTTGGGGAAGACTCCGTCCAGCGGCAGCACGACGGTGTGGTGGTGGTGGAGGAGCGTGGTACTCCAGCAGGGCTTCACCAAGCACCGCAAGAGACGAGGAGGGAGAGGGGTAGGGCTGCGCCAAGAAGGAGATGTTCTTGTGTGTATGGCAGCCCAAAACCCCACTATATATAGGGGAAAGGGAGGGGCTGCGCCCCTACCTAGGTTTCCACCCCTAGGGGTGGCGGCCAGCCCTAGATCCCATCTAGGGGGGCGGCCAAGGGGGGAGAGAGAGGGGGGCGCACCACTTGGTGGGCCTTAGGCCCATCTAAGCCTAGGGTTTCCCCCTTTTTCCTTTTCTCTTCGCCTTGGGCCCTGGTGGGGGTGCGCACCAGCCCACCTGGGGCTGGTCCCCTCTCACACTTGGCCCATGCAGCCCTCTGGGGCAGGTAGCCCCACCTGGTGGACCCCCGGGACCCTCCCGATGGTCCCGATACGTTACCCACAGCACCCGAAACTTTTCCGATGACCAAAACAGGACTTCCCATATATAAATCTTTACCTCCGGACCATTCCGGAACTCCTCGTGAAGTCCGGGATCTCATCCGGGACTCTGAACAACATTCGGTAACCACGTATATCTATTCCCTATAACCCTAGCGTCATCGAACCTTAAGTGTGTAGACCCTACGGGTTCGGGAACCATGCAGACATGACCGAGACGTTCTCCAGTCAATAACCAACAGCGGGATCTGGATACCCATGTTGGTTCCCACATGTTCCACGATGATCTCCTCGGATGAACCATGATGTCGAGGATTCGATCAATCCCGTATGCAATTCCCTTTGTCTAGCGGTATTGTACTTGCCCGAGATTCGATCGTCGGTATCCGATACCTTGTTCAATCTCGTTACCGGCAAGTCTCTTTACTCGTTCCGTAACACATCATCTCGTGATCAACTCCTTGGTCACATTGCGCATATGATGATGTCCTACCGAGTGGGCCCAGAGATACCTCTCCGTCACACGGAGAGACAAATCCCAGTCTTGATTCGTGCCAACCCAACAGACACTTTCGGAGATACCCGTAGTGTACCTTTATAGCCACCCAGTTACGTTGTGACGCTTGGCACACCCAAAGCATTCCTACGGTATCCGGGAGTTGCACAATCTCATGGTCTAAGGAAATGATACTTGACATCAGAAAAGCTTTAGCAAATGAACTACACGATCTTGTGCTAGGCTTAGGATTGGGTCTTGTCCATCACATCATTCTCCTAATGATGTGACCCCATTATCAACGACATCCAATGTCCATGGTCAGGAAACCGTAACCATCTATTGATCAACGAGCTAGTCAGCTAGAGGCTTACTAGGGACATGGTGTTGTCTATGTATCCACACATGTATCTGAGTTTCCTAACAATACAATTCTAGCATGGATAATAAACGATTATCATGAACAAGGAAATATGATAATAACTAATTTATTATTGCCTCTAGGGCATATTTCCAACACTGCTATCCTCCCACCCCCACATATATATAGGGGCAAGGGAGAGGGGGGCCGACCCCCTCAGATCCAATCTGAGGAGGGGGCGGCGGCCAGGGGGGTTGCCTTGCCCCCCAAGGCAAGGGGGCGCCCCCCTTTAGGTTTCCCCCAAACCCTAGGCGCATGGGCCCTAGGGAGGGAGGCGCCCAGCCCACTAAGGGGCTGGTCCCTCTCCACACACAGCCCATAGGGCCCTCCGTGGCAGGTGGACCCTCCCGGTGGACCCCCGGAACCCCTTCGGTGGTCCTGGTACAATACCGGTAACCTCCCGTATTATTCCGGTGACCGTGTGATGACTTCCCATATATAAATCTTTACCTCCGGACCATTCCGGAACTCCTCGTGACATCCGGGATCTCATCCGGAACTCCGAACAACATTCAGTGACCACGTACATACTTTCCCTATAACCCTAGCGTCATCGAACCTTAAGTCTGTAGACCCTACGGGCTCGGGAGTCATGCAGACATGGTCGAGACAACTCTCCGGCCAATAACGAAGAGCGGGATCTGGATACCCATGTTGGCTCCCACATGCTCCACGATGATCTCATCGGATGAACCACGATGTCAAGGATTCAATCAATCTCGTATACAATTCCCTTTGTCTATCGGTACGATACTTGCCCGAGATTCGATCGTCGGTATCCCGATACCTTGTTCAATCTCGTTACCGGCAAGTCTCTTTACTCGTTCCGTAACACATCATCCCGTGATCAACTCCTTGATCACATTGTGCACATTATGATGATGTCCTACTGAGTGGGCCCAGAGATACCTCTCCATTACACGGAGTGACAAATCCCAGTCTCGATTCGTGCCAACCCAACAGACACTTTCGAAGATACCTGTAGTGAACCTTTATAGCCACCCAGTTACGTTGTGATGTTTGGCACACCCAAAGCACTCCTACGGTATCCGTGAGTTGCACAATCTCATGGTCTAAGGAAATGATACTTGACATTAGAAAAGCTTTAGCAAACGAACTACACGATCTTGTGCTAGGCTTAGGATTGGGTCTTGTCCATCACATCATTCTCCTAATGATGTGATCCCGTTATCAACGACATCCAATGTCCATGGTCAGGAAACCGTAACCATCTATTGATCAACGAGCTAGTCAACTAGAGGCTTACTAGGGACATGGTGTTGTCTATTTATCCACACATGTATCTGAGTTTCCTATCAATACAATTCTAGCATGGATAATAAACGATTATCATGAACAATAAAATATGATATTATAATAATAACTAATTTATTGTTGCCTCTAGGGAATATTTCCAACACCCCAAGGATTGGAACCAGACTTAGTTCTATTGCAAAGATACGTCCCCTGACGACGAGAATCCTCTGCCGGGTTATCGTGCTCACCATCTTACCAATACACATCCATTTCCCCAAAGGCTGACTGCAAAAGAACGGGCCAAATATGCATCACAGATTGCAAAGCTCGGAGCCTTTGTGGCTAACGGTTTAACAGGCCTTGACTTTGTTCGTTGCGGGATATCTTGGGGCATTTTACCTTTAAGCCGTCGCCCCGGTTTAATGTGCGAGTACATAGGGGATTTAAAAGACCCTCAACGGCACACTGCATTTAGTTAACTGACGCTGAAATCACTGAAGCTAACAATAAGATACTGGATGAACCGGTGGCTGTCTGCAGTAAAACATGGCTTAGTCCCTTCCGTGTTTCAAATAAACCGCTAGCTGTAAGAATTGCATAACCCCTGTTTTAACCTAATACTCTTAACCCTTCCTTATAACCTTTGTCAACCTTTTAACAGGGTGATGATCCATTCTGGAAGAAGAAAGCTCAGGATAAACCGGCCAAGACGCCTCGCCCCAAGACAAAGGTCATCAAACGGCCTGCCAAGAAGAAAACTGTCGAGTCCGCTGAGCTGAACATCGACGAGGATCTTGATAACCCGGAATCAGAGGTAGAACTTGACTCTCTTGGTTCCTTTTTCATACACCTCATTGACAATGACCATTATCAGGATGACGCTGAGGCTAGCCGGGTTGATGATGTAGAGGTAATTATTCTTTCCTCCGGTTCAGATCCTCTGCCAACAAAGAAAACCCGTCAAGCAAACCGGAAAGTAAAATTTTCACACCCTCTAGCTTATCTGGATCCAAACTTTCTTTTGAAGAAACAACAACATGAAGCTCGCCGCACAACCTGACATAGTGGCCAGGTGGTTACTTCATCCGGTTTACCGAACATGCCGGTTCGTAAATGCCGCCCAGAGGTTTCACCTACTCCTGATACATCTTATCCCAAGGCAGGTTATTTTCGGCAACCTCTTAATCCATCTGACTCAAACTATCAGGGAACATCTCATTCATCGTCTGACGAGTCAACAGGGACACAACTTCCACCTCTTAAAATTGTTCCTGGGTGAGCATATCAAAACTAACCCTTTACACCTTGCGCCTGCTTAATATGCTAACGTTTAGTTCCATTCATTTCAGAGCCAAGGCCAGACCCAGCAAAAAGGCCAAATTGAATAAACCGGCTGATGATGACACGGCAGCTGACCCGGAAAAGACTCTAGAATCATCTGAATGAAATACTGATGTTGTCCTTGATGATCCGCCAACACAAGACCATGACACCTTTGTTGAGCAAGTGGAAATTGATCCGATGGCCCATGATGATAGCCCGCCAAGTCCAACCAAAGCTGCTGATGATAAAGCGGACGATGTTGTCATTACTGGCGTTAGCTATACAGCCCCCGGCAACCCCACTGCTTTGTCAAAACATAGTGCCAAAGAGGAATTTTCTGCTATAGACAAGGGCAAGTGGAAGGTGGATCTGGAAAGCTATGCCCATCTCAGCACCCAAGATATCCACTCTGGGTTTTTAAACCGGCTGTATACCAGCCGTGATTGTGAAGCCGGATTATTGAACATGATGAAGGAGCCATATGAGGTAAACACTATTTATTTCTGCATCGTTACTCTTCTCTTGTAACCAGTTTAGGCTACCAGCTCTAGTAGTCCCCAAGGGCCGGTCTATAGTACTAATATGAACCGGGTCTTTTTATTGTTAGACTCAACATTCATGTACAAATCTGTGTAAACCGACGCACCACCAAGCTGATTGATGGTAGCAAACTCCATAGTCTTTAATTTGAGCAAATATTCATTAGTCCCCAAGTGCCAAGTATATGACTTGTCATGTGCTTGGGACTTTGTAATACGTTTGGAGAAGAAGTAATAGCCATTAGCCCCCAAGTGCCAAGTGTATGACTTGTCATGTGCTTGGGACTTCAAATGTATATTACCAACTGACAAACTGCACACCTCTTGCAGGCCGAGCTTAGCAAAAAGGAAACCCAAACCTTCAAGAGAATATCAAAACTCAACAAGCCGAGACTTTCAAGGCCAAAGAAGAGCTGACCAACGCTTTAGCAGCTATGTAAAAGCTGAAGGAGAACTTTAAAAGTGAGCGGGCAAGATGGGATACAGAGAAAACCACTCTGCTGAAAAGGGCTGAGGACGCTGAAGCGGCCCTTAATCCGGTCATGGAGGAACTAACTGGCTTAAAGCGGCAGATAAATTCCATGACTACTGCCGTCTTTGGTGAGTAATCGCTTTCACAAACCGTAAATATGTATTATCAAATACACTGCCGGTTTACCAATTTTGTCAATGCAGGGAGTCATGTTGCTCATCTGGGCTCCGACATGCGTCAAAGTCTGAAAGCTGCCTATACCTTTATAGAACAGCTATATACTGGCGTACAACAGGTTATATGCACGGCTTCTCATAATAAACCGCCCCCAACTTTGATCAAAGATACATTGGTAAGGTAGCTGTGATGCCTGTCCGGATTGAGGAACTGAAGAAATCGGCTGCCAGGGCGGGTGCTCTTACCGCATTGATGCGAGCCAAAGCCTGGATCTCTAATCTTGATCCGGCCGATCTTGGAAAGGGCTATCCCCACATAAAAGAGGACGGGTCAGACTTTGATAATGATGACCTCAGAGCTTTGACAAGGGAGATGCGTCCACTGGCTAGCAAATTGGCTGAAGAAACTGATATGTCCCATTATCAGGCTATTTATGATGACAACAACAAGAAGGTTAATCCGCCAAGTTGCAACGCTCCAGATCTTATTCCGCCAATTCGTAAGCATACTTATGCTCCTGATGTTGACCCCTCCTCACTTATAAGAGATGAAGCAGTATTCAGAGCCTTAACTGGGATCGATTGGTCAACTAATGACTTCCAGCAACTGGGTAGAGAAGAGGAGGGTGAACCAGCACAGGATGACCCACAACCTTCAAGCCAGCCTGATCAAGATTCATAAACCGGTAGCCGGTTTAGCTTCTTCTCTCTACAAGACTTGTTTGAAACAATTGTTCTTATGGGCAACAAACCGCCTTGTAATAGGCTAGTCTAAACGCTTGGTCTGCTATGCCATCGTGCATATTTACTTTGCAAGACACTGTTAATCCGCCATGTTAATATATACTATGTCTGCTTATGATATTTTAGCACCATAGAACTGCTCTTGCAATAAAATAAAGAACATCCTTGCGGTGTGTCGCTAGACGGGTTATCTTGCCCAACAATATTGTTTATAACCATGGCTAAGTATAAAAATAACCATATACAGTGTAGGATATATCATACCTGTGATATTTTATCACACTGCTGGTTTTAGCAAGCCGGTATAATAAGGGTGATAAACCATAACTTGAATACTGGTAATCATCATCTATTTGCCGGTTTATGAACAGGCCCAGGACGGATCAATAAACATAGGACAGTAGTTTTCTGCTTGCTGGTGACTTACAGTCAACGGCCAGGCCGGGTTAATAAGTATAGATAAATCATACTCATAATACATTATAAACCAAAAAAAATCAAGAAAGATTTAAATAGTCATAATTGTGGTGTTGCACTGATTAAGAGGGTTTAAGCTATGGTTCGGATACGACCAAAGCCCCCAAATTATTTCCCTGGTGGCCTTATGCCTATCAAGAGGTGTAGCTATGGTTTGAATACGACCAAGCCCCCAAGTGATTCCCCTGATGGCCTTATGCCTATCAAGAGGTGTAGCTACGGTTCGAATACGACCAAGCCCCCAAGTGATTTCCCTGATGGCCTTATGCCTATCAAGAGGTGTAGCTATGGTTCGAATATGACCAAGCCCCCAAGTGATTTCCCTGGTGGCCTTACGCCAATCAAGAGGTGTAGCTATGAATCGAATATGATCAAGCCCCCAAAGTGATTATGTGGGTTGTGCCCAAGGGGTACCTATGTTTGAGCTGTGTTGTGCAACATACTCTCTTTGGTCCCTTTAATTGAAGCCTCCAAGTAGACCAGAGCTATGCTCATATGAAGTTATAATATTGGCTTGATAGCCAGATTACCAAGGTAACCAGAGCTGTGCTCTTATAGTATGGGCTTGATAGCCGGATTACCAAGGTAACCAGAGCTGTGCTCTTATAATATGGGCTTGATAGCCAGATTACCAAGGTAACCAGAGCTGTGCTCTTATGACATGGGCTTGATAGCCGGATTACCGAGGTAACCAGAGCTGTGCTCTTATGATATGGGCTTGATAGCCGGATCAAAAACTCATTTAATAGAATGACAGAGGCCCCGCTTTAGAAAGGATGCCAGTTTATTATATCAATCATAATATATACATTGTCTAAATATGTACATAAGGAGAGCTTGTGGCTCAAGTGTAGTATGGCCTAAGCTGAGTGATATTCCAAGGCCGGCGGGTCTCCTCCTCCGACGTGTGTGAGTCCTTGTGGTCTCGAACATCAATAAGGTAATATGACCCGTTGTTTAAATTCTTGCTGACCACAAAGGGTCCTTCCCAAGGTGGGGATAACTTGTGCATATCAGTTTGATCCTGGATGAGCTGGAGCACCAGATCGCCTTCTTGAAAAGTTCTGGTTTTAACCCGGCGGCTGTGGTAACGGCGCAGATCTTGCTGGTAAATCACCGAACGGGCCGCTACGATGTCACGCTCTTCATCTAACATGTCAAGTGCTTCCTGACATGCTTTTTCATTGTCAACTTCAACATAAGCCGCCACGCAGGGCGAGTCATGACGGATGTCACTAGGGAGAACTGCCTCTGCTCCATAAACCATGAAAAAAGGCGTATAACCCGTAGACCTGTTGGGGGTGGTATTAATGCTCCATAACACAGAAGGTAACTCCTCGACCCAACAACCCCGCGTCCTCTATAAGGGAACCATAAGCCGGGGTTTGATACCTCTCAAAATCTCTTGATTGGCTCTCTCAGCTTGACCATTAGAATGGGGGTGAGCTACTGAAGATACATCAAGCCGGACATGCTCACGTTGGCAAAAATCTTCCATAGCTCCCTTGGAAAAGTTAGTGCTATTGTCAGTTATAATGCTATGTGGAAAGCCAAAGCGGAAAATCACCTTCTTCATGAATTGAACCGCCGTTGCTGCATCACACTTACTCACTGGCTCTGCCTCTACCCATTTAGTAAATTTGTCCACTGCCACCAAGAGGCGGGTCTTCTTATCCTTGGATCTTTTAAAGGGCCCAACCATATCAAGTCCCCAGACTGCAAACAGCCAAGTAATGGGAATCATCTTTAACTCCTGAGCCAGAACATGAGCTCGATGTGCAAATTTCTCACAAGCATCACACCTTCTGATCAAGTCCTCAGCATGCCGTTAGCCAATAAAAACCGCGGCGAAAAGCTTTGGCCACCAGAGATTTTGAATCGGCATGATGACCACAGCCCCCTTCCTGGATCTCACATAGGATCTCACAACCTTCTTCAGGAGACACGCAACGCTGAAATGCCCCTGTGACAATGCAATGATGCAACTCTCCATCGACAATAGTCATTGACTTGGACCGCCAGATTATCTGCCTGGCCAAAACTTCATCCTCAGGTAACTCGCCCCGAGTCATATACGCCAAATAGGGAACTGTCCAATTCGGGATAACATGAAGAGCTGCCACCAACTGAGCCTCCGGGTCAGGGATAGCCAAATCCTCCTCTGTGGGTAAATTGACCGACGGGTTATGAAGGACATCAAGAAAAACATTGGGCGACACCGGTTTACGTTGAGAACCCAACCAGCTTAAAGCGTCCGCCACTTCATTCTTTCTCCGGTCCACATGCTCAACCTGATAACCCTTGAAGTGACCAGCAATAACATCCACCTCCCGTCGATAAGCCGCCATGAGTGGGTCTTTGGAGTCCCAAGTACCTAATACTTGTTGAGCTACCAAATCCGAGTCACCAAAGCACCTAACCCGGCTTAAGTTCATCTCCTTGGTCACTCGAAGACCGTGGAGTAAGGCCTCATATTCCGCTGCATTGTTAGTGCAAGGAAACATTAAGCAGAGAACATAACAAAATTTATCACCTCAAGGGGAAGCTAGCACAACTCCAGCCCCGAGCCCTCCAATTGCCTGGACCCATCAAAGTGAATAGTCCAATATGTGTTATCCGGCTTTTCCTATGGCATCTACAACTCTGTCCAGTCATTGATGAAATCCACAAGTGCCTGGGACTTGATTGCCGTACGAGGCATATACTTTAACCCGTGAGGTCCAAGCTCAATGGCCCACTTGGCAACCCGGCCAGTTGCTTCCCTGTTTTGGACTATATCTCCCAAAGGAGCAGAACTGACCACATTGATGGGATGACCTGAAAATACTGTTTGAGCTTCCGGCTCGCCATGAAAACTCCGTACACCAGCTTCTGCCAATGTGGGTGTCTCTGCTTGGACTCAATGAGAACCTCGCTGATATAATAAACCGGCTGTTGAACCGAATATTCCTTGCCTGCCTCCTTTCGCTCTACCACAATAACCACACTGACAACCCTGGCATTGGCAACCACATATAGCAACAATGGCTCTTTATCAATAGGAGCAGCAAGAACAGGTGGCTCGGCTAACTGCTTTTTCAAGTCCTCAAACGCCGCATCAGCAGCATCACTCCAGACAAAATTGTCCGTCTTTTTCATCATCTGATATAGAGGGATAGCTTTCTCCCCCAACCGGCTGATAAACCGGCTCAACGCCGCAATACGACCCGCCAGACGTTGAACATCATTGATACACGCCGGTTTAGCCAAGGAAGTAATTGCTTTAATCTTTCCCGTATACCTTCTCTCGAATTGGAAAATGGTTCATCACAGAAATCAGTTCCAGTGATGCCTACACCAATTAGTGAGGAAGTATATGATGATGGTCATGAAACTTCAGATCAAGTTACTATCGAACCTTGTAGGTCAACCAAAGTACGATCTGCACTAGAGTGGTACGGTAATCCTCTTCTAGAGGTCATGTTACTTGACCATGACGAACGTACGATCTATGAGGAAGCGATGATGAGCCCATATTCCGCAAAATGGCTTGAGGTCATGAAATCTGAGATGGGATCCATGCATGAGAACAAAGTATGGACTTTGATTGACTTGCCCGATGATCGGCGAGCCATTGAGAATAAATGGATCTTCAAGAGGAAGACAGACGCTGATAGTAGTGTTCTATCTACAAAGATCGAATTGTCGTAAAAGGTTTTCGACAAGTTTAAAGTGTTGAGTACTATGAGATTTTCTCACTCGTATTGATTCTTCAAAATCCGTCTGAATCATGTTAGCAGTTGCTGCATTTTATGAAATCTGGCAAATGGATGTGAAAATTGTATTCCTTAATGGATTTATTAAAGAAGAGTTGTATATGATGCAACCAGAAAGTTTTGTCGATCCTAAAGGTGCTAACAAAGTGAGCAAGCTCCAGCGATCCATTTATGGACTGGTGCAAGCCTCTCGGAGTTGGAATATATGCTTTGATAGTGTGATCAAAGCATATGGTTTTATACAAACTTTTGGAGAAGCCTGTATTTACAAGAAAGTGAGTGGGAAGCGCTACAGCCTTTCTGATAAGTATATGTGAATGACATATTGTTGATTAGAAATGATGTAGAATTTTCTTGAAAGCATAAAGGAGTGTTTGAAAGGAGTTTTTCAAAGAAAGACCCCGGTGAAGCTGCTTACACATTGAGCATCAAGATCTATAGAGATAGATCAAGACGCTTGATAAGTTTTTTCAATGAGTACATACCTTGATAAGATTTTGAAGTAGTTCAAAATAGAACAGTCAAAGAAGGAGTTCTTGCCTGTGTTGCAAGGTGTGAAGTTGAGTAATGACTCAAAACCCAACCATGGCAGAAAATAGAAAGAGAATGAAAAGTCATTCCCTATGCCTTAGTCATAGGTTCTATAAAGTATGCTATGCTATGTACCAGACCTATTGTGTACCTCACCATGAGTTTGGTAAGAGGGTACAATAGTGATTCAGGAGTGGATCACTAGACAGCAGTCAAAATTATCCTTAGTGGAATAAGGAAATGTTTCTCGGTTATGGAGGTGACAAAGAGTTCGTCGTAAAGAGTTGTGTCGATGCAAGCTTTGACACCGATCTGGATGACTCTAAGTATCGATCTAGATACATATTGAAAGTGGGAGCAATTAGCTAGAGTAGCTCCGTGCAAAGCATTGTAGACATAGAAAATTTGCAAAATACATACGGCTCTGAATGTGGTAGACCGGTTGACTAAACTTCTCTCACAAGCAAAACATGATCACTCTTTGGGTGTTAATCACATAGTGATGTGAACTAGATTATTGACTCTAGTAAACCCTTTGGGTATTAGTCACATGGAGATGTGAACTAATCACATAAAGATGTGAACTATTGGTGTGAAATCACATGACGATGTGAACTAGATTATTGACTTTAGTGCAAGTGGGAGACGGAAGGAAATATGCCCTAAAGAAAATAATAAAGTTGTTATTATATTTCCTTATATCATGATAAATGTTTATTATTCATGCTAGAATTGTATTAACCGAAAACTTAGTACATGTGTGAATACATAGACAAACAGAGTGTTCCTAGTATGCCTCTACTTGACTAGCTCGTTAATCAAACATGGTTAAGTTTCCTAGCCATAGACATGTGTTGTAATTTTATGAATGGGATCACATCATTTAGAGAATGATGTGATGGACAAGACCAATCCATTATCTTAGCATTATGATCGTTGAGTTTTATTGCTATTGCTTTCTTCATGAACTTATACATGTTCCTCTGACTATGAGATTATGCAACTCCCGAATACCGAAGGAACACCTTGTGTGCTATCAAACGTCACAACATAACTTGGTGATTATAAAGATGCTCTACAGGTGTCTCCGAAGGTGTTTGTTGGGTTGGCATAGATCGAGATTAGGATTTGTCACTCCGATTGTCGGAGAGGTATCTCTGGGCCCTCTCGATAACGCACATCACTATAAGCCTTGGAAGCAATGTGATTAATGAGTTAGTTGCGGGATGATGCATTACAAAACGAGTAAAGAGACTTGTAGGTAATGAGATTGAACTAGGTATGGTGATACCGACGATCGAATCTTGGGAAAGTAACATACCGATGACAAAGGGAACAACATATGTTGTTATGCGGTTTGACCGATAAAGATCTTCGTAGAATATGTAGGAACCAATATGAGCATCCAGGTTTCGCTATTGGTTATTGACCGGAGATGTGTCTCGGTCATGTCTACATAGTTCTCGAACCCGTAGGGTCCGCACGCTTAACGTTCGATGACGATTGGTATTATGAGTTATGTGATTTGATGTACCGAAGGTTGTTCGGAGTCTCGGATGAGACCACGGACATGACGAGGAGTCTCGAAATGGTTGAGACGTAAAGATCGATATATTGGAAGGCTATATTCGGACATCGGAAAGGTTCCGAGTGATTCGGGTATTTTTCGGAGTACCGGGGAGTTATGGGAATTCACCGGGAGAAGTAATGGGCCTTATTGGGCTTTAGTGGAGAGAGGGGAGAAGGGCCAAGAGGTAGCGCGTGCCTCCTCCCCTGCCCAAACCGAATTGGACAAGGGGTGAGGGCGCGACCCCCCTTTCCTTCTCCCTCTCCCTCTCTTTCCTTCTCTCCTACTCCGAATAGGAAAGAGGAGGGGAATCCTACTTGGACTGGGGAATCCTAGTAGGATTCCCCACACCTGGCGCGCCCCCTTTGGGCCGGCCACCTCTTCCCTCCCCTCCTTTATATACGTGGCCAGGGGTCATCCCATAGACAGACAAGTTGATCTCTTAGCCGTGTGCGGTGCCCTCCTCCACAGATTTCCACCTCGGTCATATTGTCGTAGTGCTTAGGCGAAGCCCTGCGTTGGTAACTTCATCATCACCATCACCACGCCGTCGTGCTGAAGAAACTCTCCCTCGGCCTCAGCTGGATCTAGAGTTCGAGGGACGTCACCGAGCTGAACATGTGCAGATTGCGGAAGTGCCGTGCGTTTGGTACTTGATCGGTTGGATCGCGAAGACGTTCGACTACATCAACCACATTGTCATAACGCTTCCGCTTACGGTCTACGAGGGTACATAGATAACACTCTCCCCTCTTGTTGCTATGCATCTCCGATAGATCTTGCATGATCGTAGGATTTTTTTTTTGAAATACCGCGTTCCCCGACATCACGATGATATAAAGTCTAGAGAAAGGGGGAGGGGTCTGGATTCTATGTTGAACTATGTGGATGAATATCATATTATGTAGGTGAAATATAGCACTAGCCTCATATTTCATGAATAAATGAAGTGTCATAGGTGGTCGTTCACATGCTAACATGTATTTACTCTAGGGATAACTAACTAGTTTCATCAATTTTATAAGTAAAAAGAGCACAACAACAAGTAAGGGTAATGTAATGCAGGTTGTGTAAATCCTGCCTTTTGGAAAGAAGGAAGCCATGGTTGTGATTTTTTTTCATATGTTGATCAAACATTATGGAAACATAGGTCTACAAAGCTATACTTCCACTTTCCATAAAAAGGAAAGAGATCATTTTTTATTTTTTTCTATAAAAAATGTTCTTCGACAATATTCTTTTTCACAAAAGTTTAAAAGCTACCTTATTTGCCCTAGACCCGCTTAAGAACAACGTCACTGGAGATAGAGAAATAAATGAAGCGGTGGGAGACCACTATAAATGGGATACCACTATAAGATGCCTCCTCACCTTCGGACAAGACCACACCCCTAAATCTGAATGGGGAATGGATCTGTCTCCTCCTTCAACATATTACTCCCATCTCTCATGTTTTCTTCGAAATCTTCCTCTCCATCCTTCTCTATGTAACCTTGCACTGTCTCCCATCTCTCATAGGTAGAGGTAGGGGAACTCAAGACCTAGGGTTCTCTCCAAGTAATTTTAATATTTTTTCTGATTAGTTTTCTTTTACTTGAAATATGTGATTCATATAACAAAATCTGGTGTATTCGGTGTATGGTGTTTTGATCTTTTGGGATTGATAATTGTACTTTTTTAGAGAGGGGAAGGGTGCGTGTAGGGAATGAACTCAAAATTGAGTGCCTTGAACTCACACACACACTCTCTCTCTCTCTCCATGTCAACATAGGGTTGAACTTGAAACGCCTCGGCCTCCTCCCAACTTGGACACAAATCACCTTCCAAAAAGCCTACCATGTCATCTTCCTTCCATGGCCCAATTCTCCATATTCTACTACTTGTGCACATGGGTCGTGCAGAAGCTTTGAATCTCACCCTCTCCACCCATACTCTTCTCCTATCGATTGTCATCACGTGTTAGCATGCCCCCCCATTTTCCAACAAAAATCAACAATCGTGGATGTAGCGAAGCTCTGTTGAGCAGGGGTTGCGACATCTCTCGTGTATGGTAAGGTTGGTTCCTCGGGCCTATTTTCTTCCACGAGGATATGTTGTTTGATCCGATCGTTCATGCCATTTTTATTGCTTCTTTTGCAAAACATTTTGTTTATCAATTTGTGGATTGCGATAATAAATACCTCCTTCACTCTATTAGGCCCTGGAGAAATAGTGTGACCACTTGAGGACACGATCCTCAAGCTAGAGAGTGCTTTGGGCTCATGTAGATTGAGCCGACGTGATAGAGAGGAGATATAGTGCTGATGCGGATAAAGATAAAAGTATTATCGAAGTCAATCGAATAGAGAGATGGAAGGGTCGCTTAGGTATTTTCATGAATTCTAGTGTACTCCAACCGTATGTTTGTAATTTGAAAATAGAACAATGTTTGTTCACTTGTTGGGGCATTTTTTTAAAGGAAAACGTTTTGCGACAACGGGCCGGCGGAAGCTTCGCCCGATCGCGTTGCTCGCTCACACGCGCGCACGCTATGCCCTCCAACGCGAGATTGCCACATGTTGTAGGGACCCATGCACATCACTTCTTCCCTACCTTTTCCCTTTCCCCTCTCGCCAAACTCCTATCCCCAGATACGTTTCCGCCATGTCCGCAGTGCTCCTCCTCTCTTTCGATGCTCGCCGCCATGTCCACGCGCTCTCCGCCTCTCCTCCTTCTCTCTCTCTCTCTCTTCGAGGACTACACTCTGTGGCGAAGCCAAACACCATCATCTACGCAACATGATGCTCTCCAATTCCACCTCCGCCATGGCTCACATGAGAGCTGCCGCCAGGCCTATTGGCCACACGCTAAGCAGGCGAGGGCATGGTGTTGCAAGAGCTGCGACCGACGACGACGATGCAGATGTGTTTTCGCACGATGACGAGCTGCGACGGTCACCGCGGCAAGCTGGAGAACCGTGCTCTCGTTTGCTGCAACCGTTGACACAAAAAGCTTCAACAGTATACGGGAAAAGTTTCAATTGGCAATAGAGGAAGCTTCAACTGGGCACTGCATAGTGGAAAAAGCTACAATAAAAGTTTCAACCGGCGCCCAACATTTTTAAAAGCTCCGGGGTGAGCCGACGATGCACATGATGACTTTTCCGACGGGAGACGGCGAGCGTGGGCGGCGGTGGTGGGTGCCCAAGGGCGAGGTGGAGGTGGCCAACCGGCCATGGTGAGGGAAAGGAGGAACTGAGAGAAGGTGGGGATCATCGGAAGATGACAGAGGAGATGGCCGAATTTTGGCGGTGGTTTCGCGACGGTAGACGGCGACGACCATGGGGAGGGGGGGGGGGGGGGCTTGGGATGGCCGGCAAGCGTGTGCGAGCACAGGACAACCAAGGCCGAGCGCGAGGCATCCGACAAGCACACGGAGCTCCTCCATTTTTTTCCAAGCGCACGTGAGGGAGAAAGACGTTGGCCTAATCTACGGGCTAATCAGAGCCACTCAAGCGTACAAGATCTAACCATAGACAGCTGACCGGCCAAAAATTGTGCAGGCGCGCCGATGCCTATCACTGTCCTTTTTAAATCCACACCAAACAAGCTAATAGAGCCATTAAATACTTCCTTTGTAACCAAATCCGAGGGAGTATTAAATATCATAAGGGTTTATATCTAAAACTTTTTTTGAAGGTCAGGGTTTTCAACATAGACTGTGTGTGATGGGAGACGGCTAGGGCAGTCTCTCAGCCAATTCGATAGCACAACCCACACCTTTGTAATACTGGTGTCTCCTATATAAACCGACCAAAATCGTGGATTTGCCCCGTTTCCAACGTTCATCCTTCCCGTCGCCTTCTCTCCTCACAGATTTCTCCCCCCAAATTCGTCCCCTTCCCAGCCCCATTTTCCAGCAGCCGGTGCTCCTTCGTTCGTCGCGATTTGTTCTGCCGGCGGCGACGAGAGCACGGCGGCGCAGCAAGCCACAGCCTCACTGGTTGCTGGCACTGGACCGGCGCGGATTGATTTCTTCTTTCCTTGGTAAGAGCCCTAAGCCTGGCCGGATGGATTGATTTCTTCTTTCCTCGGTAAGAGCCCAGTTCGTCTCGTTATTTGCGTGGCAGCTAGCAACAAAAATCCGAACCATTCTTCTCCATTCAGTTCAGTTAGTTGCCGATTTGTTTGTTTACTGGCAACCTATCAGTCTCATCCATCCGCCCATGGCCCGATTTGTACCGCGCGAGGTCGATCTGAGCAGCCCCTACGGGATTTACCCAGGAGCTGCGCAGCTTAGTTTTCCAAATGATTGGGTTTTACTGAATTTCCATGCCGCACGTTGGGTCCGTCCGCCCCTGCGTGGCTGAACGATTCCTTTGTACCCGAGCCGTACTGCAAGTGTATCAGCGAATTGGGACAAGTGATTGGGGGGTGTTCATCTTTGTACAACCACTTTCTTGTTTTCCCAACTATTCCAAGTTCTTTGCTTTGTTTTTAAAACCAGTGCTCCAGATTCAGACAGTTGGGCTGATATGTTAAATCTGATGTTAAGTGAGTACCTGTTGTCAGCAATTTAGTATTTGGCACGCTGTTGTTCTTCCAAGATTCTTAGATGGCCAATCTCACAAATCCTGTTCAATTTCTGACAATAAGATTGCACTTTCATATCTGGTTGGTACAGCAGAGCTAAGAAGTTAAGTTCAGCGATGTCTTTCAGGCACTTCTGGGGGATGCTACTGCTTCCTGTTGCATGCCATTAAGTAATATCAAACCTCTTTTTTAACGACAATTGATATTATCAGTAATTTAAAACCTACGAAGGGGAGCCTTGGGGCAGCGGTAAAGTTGTTGCCTTGTGACCATGAGGTCACGGGTTCGAGTCCGAGAAACAACCTCTTGCAGAAATGTAAGGAAATGCTATGTACAATAGACCCAAAGTGGTCGGACCCTTCCCCGGACCCTGCGCAAGTGGGAGCTACGTACACCGGGCTGCCCTTTTAGTAGTTTAAACCTACATTACACATTTCCTTATTCTTTCAAAAGAAAGCACACAATATTTTGGTACATGCTTATGCAAATTCATTTTTGATGAAACCTGCAGCAAGTTCTTCTTTAAGCACCATCTAGTTTCTACCTTTCGCCGATTGATGTCATCATCAATTTGATGGAAGTGCCAGTATGGTTTCATCTTATGAATGCCACACTGCCATACTTGCAGTAGAGTAGCAGTACTACTCGTTTCCTTATACCTTAAAAGGACCCTCATTACTTCGTTCTCTCTATCATGTCACTGCACTTTTTTTCTTCCTTTTTTGCATCATTTGACCAAAAGTGTGAAGCTCCTTAGCTTCCTAGTCTAGAATGAAATAAATTGGAAAGCTGATATGGCAGTTTCCAGCAAGGCTATTTTAAGGTGCACTGCAATGATTTGATGTTTATTTTCGAGTTTCTATTCTTGTTAAACATGACAACGTTTCGCAATGCATTCTAGCATAACCATTGGTATAATTTTCCTATCAGGATAAGCATTGATCCTGGATTTAGCTATTTCTTATGTGATAAGCAGATAAGCTGCAATGAAGGATTCTCAGGTGAATTTGCTTGCTATTATCAGTTGTCACTGAAAATCCCATTCATAATTATCTTTACCTTTCAGCGTAAAATTAGTTCTGGTTGGTCTAACCAGATGGTGAAAGTGCATACAATTTTTATTCACCAGACTAGAGAGTGAGATGACTATACATTATGAATTGCACATGAACCAGAGCTTTGCTACAGCTTTTCTTGGTAACTGCTAACAAAATACTTCTATAGTAATGTGGTGAATATAGGATTAAACATTAACACATAATATTTGTGAGAGAATTGTTCCTCAATGCCAAGACATCCTTTTCTTCTTCTTATTACCACTCATAATTGACTGTTTACTGTTTTCAGTGTTTTTCTTTTTCTTTTAGCAGGTGATTGATTTATGTTACTTATGGACATTTCCTACAGGATATTCAGAGCACCACAGAGTTGCAGATGTCACCCCAGGGTACTAATGAAGTGCAAAGTAACCAACTAAACACAATGGCCACTGATGCACCTGCAGGAGATCCCGGTTCTGTGGCAGTCGCTAACAATGATAATAGAAAAGTCTCCCGTGAAGACATTGAACTTGTAAGACGTTTTGCTGTTCTGTATTCTTTAGCTTCTTGGATGCTAATTTATTACCAGATTACATCCCTCTGCAGTGGGGGTTCCAAACTCTTGCAATTAATGAAACTTGACATCCTGTTGCAGGTCCAAAATTTGATAGAGCGCTGTCTGCAGCTGTACATGACCAAAGGAGAGGTTGTTAGGACACTTTCTACTCGTGCTAGAATAGAACCTGGCTTCACTACTTTAGGTGATGTTGCAAATTCAGTTGCTGATGATATTCTTGTTTCGAGTTCTTTTTTTCTACGTACTAGTTTATTTGTTTGCTAGCTTCTTTCTTGTAATTCGGGCTACAATCAGTAATATATGGTACTATTTCTTACAGTATGAAAGTTTCATCTTGCTCAAGAGGCATGCACAAATCCTGCCCATCATATTGATGAACAAATTTGCTCAATAAAATGAAGTTGTAGCCTTGTACTTACCTGTTTGACCTATTCATCAATACTTACATGGATGGTAATTGCTCAGGACAAACACAAAATGTGAACTTCAAGCATCTAGACATACATCCATTGGAGTTCTAAAGCCTTTCTGCTCATTTTCGTTTATATTTTTGTATTTTCAGTATGGCAGAAACTTGAAGAAGAGAACTCTGAATTCTTTCGCGCTTACTATATAAGATTGAAATTGAAAAGACAGATTGTCTTGTTCAACCATTTATTGCAGCACCAGTATAATTTGATGAAATATCCAGCACCTCCGAATGTTCCGCTGGCTCCCATGCAAAATGGAATGCATCCTATGCCAGGTAATGCCCCTTTTTACACATCTAGCTTCAAAAGAGGCTAAACAAGCATTGTAGTGGGATTTCCAGTATGCTATCTTTTCTACATAGCTATTATGTTTACTACAGTTTGCTTCAGAAGGAAATGTGCACATCTTCTATCAAGAAATTTCCTTCCCTTTCATGTAATTTACGGAGAAAAAAAATTACAAGTCCACACCTTATATCAAAATATCTTATCATCATAAGTAACCACGCTTTTTCTCTGCTTTCTTGGGTCCATATTATCCCCATTTACTGCATCAGTGTTGGCTTGGTGTAGGAAGACTCTAAATGATATAATTATAGGATTAAAGATCTTACAATGATGTTTTTTTGTTTTTACACTAGTACCGAGTTTCATGGTGCAGCTTTAGCATGATCTGGCTAAGTTTCAGGTTTAGCTGTAATCATTGACTGGTTTAGACATTTAAAAATGTATAATACAATTACCATTGCTATTGAACTCAAGCCCAGATCTGGTGCAGTTAACAATCTACCGATGGGGTATCCAGTACTTCAGCAACCTCTGATGCCTGCTCCCGGCCAGCCTCACATTGATCCGATGGTTTGTGGTCTATCCAGTGGTCATGTAGTGAATGGGATCCCTGCACCAGGTGGTTATCATCCAATGCGCATGAACTCTGGAAATGAGTAAGCATTACCTTTATCGGTTTAACCATGTTCTTTTCTCCCTTTATGCTTGATATTTGCATTGTGGGATTTATTGGTTTAATCATGTTCTTGAGAATATTTTGTCTGGCAAATCATATTTTATCTATGTATGCATATCAAAACATTGGAACATTTTATCTTGGGTGTTGCTGCTGTCTATATAGTTGGAGCATATCCGCATATACACATACTGGGGTAAGGCATATACAGTTCTTTGTGCCGCACTAGTCAAACTGCTAGGGAATAAATGCTTACTCAAGTGGTCGATTCTTAAGTAATGTCACAACATGCTATTCACTAATTTATTCACTTTAATTATGATGCTTATTTATCAATTATCATCTTTCCGCTATAAAGTTTCATGAAAGGTACTTGCACCAGAAAAATCTCCTGTTCACTTTGTTGTTATCCATATTTCTGTTTCACCTGACGTCATCTGATGTTTCTACAACATGTTCATTTTTTTAACCAATGTCCGAGGGCTGTTATTTCTACAAAATACAAATAGAGGAATTAGTATTGCAGGTTGCAGCCTTCTGACTTATTGTCTTGCAGAAAGTCTTTTGCTCTTGCTATTCACATTCATGGCTAATATTATATATTTCTGATGTTGCCTGAAGCATGGTTGTGGACAACGGTGCACCTGAAGCTGCACATGCTGGTGCTATGTCATCTGATATGGCTGTGAGTCCCTCATCAGCAGCATCAAGCCATGCTCCTTTCACTCCATCTGAGATACCAGGGATGGCCATGGATACATCAGTCTTGGATTCAGCGTTTGGATCGGAGATAGGGAACACAGGACCTCTGCAATTAGGGGCAGATGGGTCGTCAAGGGATTCCATCCGATCCTTGGGGCAGCTCTGGAATTTCAGCCTCTCTGATCTTACAGCAGATTTGACAAGTTTAGGAGGTAATCTTCTGGCTTTAGTAGCATGACTTTAATTGATAGTATTCCTTTTGATAACCAGCTCTTTGGAAACAGTAAACTGTGATCTACTCAGCATGAAAAGGTGAACATATAGCCTGCATTTGTTAGCTAGTTCTGTGGGCTGATTGCTGTCAAGTAATACAACATCTGTACTGCCAGATTTATTTTCTGCGTCCTATTTGCCTGCCATTCTAAAATTTTAATCACACCGTTGGTATTCCATGTTCGTGTTCAGACTTGGAGGCTCTTGAGAATTACGCGGGTACCCCTTTCCTGCCCTCAGACTCGGATCTCTTACTTGATTCCCCAGACCATGATGACATAGGCAACCATGATGACATAGGTAATTTTGCTTGCTGTGATTTATCTCGGCTATGAATTGCCTATTAATCATCATATACATACCTGAGTTGATGATTTATGTTGAGACCAGCTTACTCATTTGTGGTATGTCTTATTGTCTCCAGTTGAGTACTTCGCGGACGCCATCAACGGGTCTCAGTCGGACGAAGAGAAGCCGTAGAGAACAGACTCAAATAGTCCCATTGAGATTTAGACCTGGCTAGAGTGTCTATCTCATTTAGTGTAATCTTGGAGCCGCGCATACCGCGGTAATATCAGACTGGGTGTTCGTCCAGAGATGCGGTAATTGCGCGTCACTAAAGAATTTTGTAGTGGTCAATGCTAGTTCTTTGGAATAATCAGCCTTCACCGCCGGGTAAATTTGCTGTCTACATGGCTGAAAAGCTTAGGAAAAAAAAAACTGTGTCAAACCTCAGGAACAACCCTCTGTAATTGCTGAACAAGTGGACAGACAGTTCATCTGGTGTTGGAACATTTCTTGTCTTCCAGGTCGTGGTGTGCGTCCAATTTAATGTCTCCTGCACCGGCCCCGTTCCTTTATTTATTTCTTCTCCAGAGAGTACGCCGATAGCGTATCATATTTTTGAGAGAATGGCAGAATGCATAAGGAAGTGAGTTGAGCAAAAGGTTCCAGATAACACAGGCTGGAACGATTTGCAGAACACAAACGAGTCTCCTCGACAGAGACGGAGACAGTGATCAGCCTAGCTTCAGAGAAGTGCTGGTGCAGATTTCTGGAGAA
Organism: Triticum monococcum; assembly: GCA_034509565.1. NCBI lineage: Eukaryota > Viridiplantae > Streptophyta > Magnoliopsida > Poales > Poaceae > Triticum > Triticum monococcum. The sequence goes on along the minus strand of CM067843.1, from coordinate 148,861,395 downwards.
TTGAGCGTTGCTTTGCTTCCAAAGGCCCCTCCAGTCGGTTTTCGTCCGGTTTCCCGTTAATTAACTGGTCAATTCTCATCTGCTTAATTAATCAATGAGGCAAATCTTTTGCCCCCGTTTCGAGAAAAAAGGCTTCTCCAGCGTGTTAGCATCACCACCGAACTGAATCCCTTCCAGTGTTGGCCTGGGAAGCCGAAATCTGGGCGGTAGCCAGCGGCCCTCGTGGAGGGAAGCCATCAGGTTTGGCGCCTCGACGGCGAGGTTCAGTCACTCAGGGGGCTGAGGAGGCAAGCATGCACCAAACCTGACGCCAAGGCCCGTCGTTTCTGACGGGGTTTCTGGTGGAATGCTGAGTGTTTTTTTTTTCTTCTTCTTTTTCGATGGAAGCATCCATTCCAGGCGCTGTACTGTCGAGTCGACTTGGCCGGAGAAGATCCGGGGAAGGCAGAGCGTTGAGTTCAGAGGGGTCAAGGGGCACAGGACAGGACAGACACGGCGTCGTGAAACTGGGGATTTGGTTCGTCATCTCTTCACTCTTCTGACCCGGTGATTCGTGGTGAACCAGTGCGTGCCTTGCCTAAGCTACCCTGTCTCCTTGGATGGCCGTCAGAAGAGCTCGGGGTGAAGAAAATCGTGCACGGCATGGCACGTCATGGTGCACTGCACCCCCTCTTTACTCCCAAGTTCCCGGGGGCGGCACTTGGCGCTTTGATCCGGGGACAAGTCAACAGTCAACTAGAAAACTCGTCCTGCCGTGGTCCGTAGAGAATGCCACGTCGACCTGCCTGCCCGATCTCGTCTGCACATGCTTGTTTCCAGGCAGCATTGACGTGGCATGGCCATGGCGTGTCTCAACGAACATGATCTGTGCCTGTCTCTCTGTTTATGTCTTCGAACTGAGAGCCGCATCTCAACATTATTATTCAAGAAATAGATGAAGTCGTGTACGTTTGGTCACTTGTAAAACTCCTCCTACTTTTCCTTATTTAATGAATGAGGCAAATCTTTAATCTTCGTGAAAAAAAAGAAAAAAGAAAGAAAAAGATGAAGTAGACGAGCAGCATTCAGTGCAGGAACTAGGCACGGCCACGCCCCCGGAACATCTACGGAACGGAAACTAGAAACAAGAAAAGACACAGTTTCAAAAAAAAAACAAGAAAACAAGAAAAGACAGCCAATAGAAGTCTAGGCCTTCCAGGCCTCCACCATTGACCAACATCGCCATTTAACCTGCTTGATGCATGGGGCGATCAACCTCCTTGTCAAAAGACTCCCTTGTTTCATTCCACGAGCCAGGCGGCGAGGACGACGATGCAATTCATTCAGCAGAGTCCTCTCTCTGTTTATGTACGTACACGAAACTGCTCACTCTGCATACATACGTGCATGCGCTAGAGTACACGTGAATCGGCCTGTTGACTGGGAGTCCGCGTGCGTGATCATGGGCACAGGGCTCGACCCCTGGACAAATATAGAGTCAAGGTTAGGTATAGGTTGGTTCCGTTTTGAGGACCCGAAAACGGCCGCAGCGCTCCAATCATATATTAGGGGGCGTGACGGCCGGTGTGTCCATGCTTCGAGCCGTGCCACTTGCAAGTAGGAGTAGTACGCACTTGGGCCAACTCCACCGCGCGACACTATCCTGTCTGGTCCCGTTCGTTTAGCTTAAAACGGACAAAGGAGGCGGCTCGGCGCGCGACGGTCCGGACCCATCTTATCCGTTTTGTGTCCAGGCCGACCCATTCCGAACGCAAACTTGCGTCGGGTTTGGGTCGCGACGGACACCAAACAGACGCGCGTCTCGTCCGCTCGGAGCCGCGTAGCAGGCGGCCACCTACCTCCCACCCGCCCACATCAATGCACACGAACGGACGACCCCATCTGTCATCCGCACGTTGAACGGTCGCCGTCTTTCTTTAAGTGGGAAGCGTAGACGGCTCGTCGTCCACACTGCCCCACGCCATCTCGCGGCCTCCTCGAAACCCAACAGCCCCAGTCCCAAACCCTAGCCAACACCTCGCCGGCCGGCCGCCCGCAGCCATGGGCCGCAAAGGCAAGCACGACCGCGAGGCTGGTTCCTCGTCGGGACGCCGCCGCGGCTCGCCATCGCCACCACGCCGGGCCCCCGCGCCGCCCGCCTTCTCCATCACGCCCACGTCCGCCGGCAAGCGCGACCGGCATTACGTCCGCTCGTCGGTGTGCCACCTTTATTGGGAGACGAAGACGCCGCTCCCCTGGAGCGACGTCCATCTCCTCAATAACTAGCATCTCTCCGCCGACCGGGTCCCGATCCCGCCGGTCCCGACGAGCGGCCGTATGCGCGACAAGGAGATCGAGCGCCACCGCCGCCTCCTCCCCGACGACCTCTTCTACGACCCCCCGTACGCCCCCGACTCCGGGCTCTGGGACACCTGGTTTCGTGACGAGCACGACACCAGGCGCGCGTCGTTCTTCGCCGGCACCTCGACGGGGCCGCGGCGGCCATGACAGGAGCGCGCAGCGCCTGCTCCCCAGGAGCGCGGGCGTAGGCGGGTGCGCGGCGTCACGCCCACGCCGTCGCCTTCGCCTTCGCCGTCTCCATCGCCACCACCACCTCCTCGCGTGACGGAGAAGGAGGAGTCCCGTCTCATGGCGCTTGTCATGGAAGACTCCATGTACACGCACGATGAGCGGCAATGGGAGGATCTGGAGGAGATGATGGCCCGCTCCGCTGCCGGCGAGGTAGCCATCCCCAAGGAGGAGGAGCCGGGTTCCAGCAGCTGCTGGGCCAGGGGTGGGGCTGGTCCTGCACTGCTCCGGAGATGGCCGCCGGCGTGGGCGTGAACTGGTGCCCCACTCCGCCGCGGTCACCGGAACGGGAGGCGTCGCCACAGGAGGAGGTGGTGTAGGCACCTCCGGCCGTCCAGCCCGCCCATGTCTACCACGCACCGCCGGCCCACCTGTGGACGCCGCCGGCCTACGTCGACCTCGTCAGCGACGACGACGACACCGGCGGCCATTGAAGACGGCGACGACCACGACACCGACGGGCGCGGCAGGAGCGCGCGGGAGGCATTTTTTTTATTTTGTTTTTATATGTTAATTATGAAACTAGGCCTTTTAAGTGGCCGTGGAAACTGGGCCGTTTTGTGGCCGACCCCTATATATGTTTTATGTTTTTTTAAATGCGTTTATTTACTTTTTTTAGTTATCTCATTCTAGTTTTTATTTTTTTATTCACGTCCACCCCGGACACGATTTGGGGTGCGGCTGAGCGGTGGGCGCACGCACGACCCATCTGACAAAGCTGGACACGGGCGAACCCATCGGCGCCCCAAAGGGACAAAATCCGGCCAATCCGGACGTCCGTTTGGGGTCGCGCGGTGGAGTTGGCCTTAGAGCAATTCCAATGGGACGATCCATTTCGTCTGCGGCTGTCCGTTTGGGTCAGGGCGGACACAAAAGGTGACCCAACGCGCCGACCCAAACGGACGCGCGTCCGTTTTTCATCCGTGGGCGACCCATTCTCGGCCTATTTTTGAGCCGGATTTGCGTCGGCGCGGACACGCGATAGACGCGCGCGCACTCGCCTACTCCAGTCTCCGGGCCCGCTCGTCTGTGGCACATTGGTCTCCCGTCTTACCTTGCGCCCACCAAGAAACCCTCCGCCTCCTCCGTTGCCGACGCTGCCGCCAATTTTCTTTCGGCGACTCTTCCAGCTGCCGCCGCCTCCACATCCGCCCAGCAACGCCGCCCCTCCCCTCCTCCCGCCGCCCTCCGCCGCCGTTTTGCCGCCGGGGAGCAAACTGCTTCCCACCGCCGCTTCCCCCACCGCACAACCGCCCGCGACCAAGAAGCCGCCTCGCCGCCCTGCCACATCCGACCGGCACGCTCGCCGGACGCCGTCATACTCGTCGGACGCCGGCAGGGCAACTAGCTTGTCTGTGGGCGCCGCGACTCCCCTCGCCGGCCGTCTTCTTCGGCAACGCCCGCAAGCTGTTCGATAGTTTGCCAAGGTACGAAATGGACTCCGCCAACGAGTTCTTTTTCCACAATTTTCTTTGCGACTCCGACGATTCGTCGTCCGACGAGGAGATATTGGCTGCCGTGCTGTCCCATCACCACCTCAACAGCCAGCGGCTGTTGTTCCATGGCTCAATTTCAGGCCACCTTCCAGCGTTGAATCGCAACCGAGAGAGCGGACATTTCCTTCTCTGGAAGGACTACTTTGATACAACAAACCCGTTGTTCAAACATCACAAATTTTGTCGCCGGTTCCGTATGAGTAGGCATGTTTTCAACCGTATTATAGAGGGAGTGGTCGGCTATGATGACTATTTCGAGTGCAAAGAGGATGCCGTCGGCAAGATTGGTATCCTCTTATCAGAAATGCACTGCTGCCATCCGAATGTTTGCATACGGAGTGCCCGGTGATCTCATTGACGAGTATGTCCGTATGAGCGAGTCTACAAGCCTAGAGTCCCTGTATAAGTTCTGCAAGGCTGTTATTGCTGTGTTTGGCCCTGAGTACTTGAGAGAGCCGACAGCTGAAGATACAACCCGTTTGTTGGCGATGAATGCCAGCAGGGGCTTCCCGGGGATGCTTGGCAGTATAGACTGCATGCACTGGGAGTGGAAGAACTGCTGAAGGAGTCCTGGATTAGGGGGTGTTCGGGTAGCCGGACTATACCTTCAGCCGGACTCCTGGACTATGAAGATACAAGATTGAAGACTTTGTACCGTGTCCGGATGGGACTTTCCTTGGCGTGGAAGGCAAGCTTGGCGATGCGGATATTCAAGATCTCCTACCATTGTAACCGACTCTATGTAACCCTAACCCCATCCGGTGTCTATATAAACCGGAGGGTTGTAGTCCATAGGACATCAACTCCATATACAACAATCATACCATAGGATAGCTTCTAGGGTTTAGCCTCCTTGATCTCATGGTAGATCTACTCTTGTACTACCCATATCATCAATATTAATCAAGCAGGACGTAGGGTTTTACCTCCATCGAGAGGGCCCGAACCTGGGTAAAACATCGTGTTCCCTGCCTCCTGTTACCATCCGGCCTAGACACATAGTTCGGGACCCCCTACCCGAGATCCGCCGGTTTTGACACCGACATTGGTGCTTTCATTGAGAGTTCCTCTGTGTCGTCGCCTTTAGGCCCGATGGCTCCTTTGATCATCAACAACGATGCGGTCTAGGGTGAGACCTTTCTCCCCGGACAGATCTTCGTCTTCGGCGGCTTCGCTCTGCGGGCCAATTTGCTTGGCCACTTGGAGCAGATCGAAAGCTACGCCCCTGGCCATCAAGTCAGGTTTGGAAGCTTGAACTACACGGCTGACATCCGCGGAGACTTGATCTTCGACGGGTTCGAGCCATGGCCAAGCGCGCCGCACTATCTCGAGGGGCATGATCTAGCTCTGCCTCCGGACAGTGTCCTGGAGGCCGCACACGCATCGGTTCCGACCCCTAACTCGGAGCCTATTGCGCCAATCGAGGACGAGCGGTTGGACGTCACGTCGGGGGCTGCGATCTCAAAGGCGATCGAGCCGAACGCTAGCCCCGCACTCTGCACGACCCGTGACTCCGAGGATCCGGACTCCTTTCCGAACTCCGAACCCCCTGTGCCCCTACCAATCGAATCCGATTGGGCGCCGATAATGGAGTTCACCGCCGCAGACATCTTTCAGCACTCGCCTTTTGGCGACATCCTGAATTCTCTTAAGTCTCTCTCGGTATCAGGAGAGCCCTGGCAAACTACGGTCAGCGAGGGTGGGATACGGACGATGAAGAAATTCAAAGCCCACCCACCACCCACTTTGTAGCCACTGTCGACGATTTAACCGACATGCTTGACTTCGGCTCCGAAGACATCGACGGCATGGACGACGATGTAGGAGACGAACAGGAACCAGCACCTATAGGGCGCTGGAAGGCCACCTCGTCATATGACATATATATGGTGGATACTCCAAAAGATGGAGATGGCGATGGAACAGTGGGGGATGGCGCCCCCAAGAAACAGCCAAAGCGCCGGCATCAGCGGCGCCGCTCTAAATCCCGCCAAAGCAAAAACGGTGATTCCTACACGGGAGATAATACTACCCCAGATAGCGTCGAAGAATACCCACCTCAGCAAGATTCGGCACAGGAAGATGGAGAAGCCAACCCTCATGAGAGAGTGGCAGACCGAGAGGTCGAGGATGATAACTATACGCCTCCCTCCGAAGACGAGGCAAGCCTCGATGACGACGAATTCGTCATACCATCAGACCCCGCCGAACAAGAGCGTTTCAAACGCAGGCTTTTAGCCACGGCAAGCAGCCTCAAGAAAAAGCAGCAACAGCTTAGAGCTGCCCAAGATTTGCTAGCTGGCAGATGGACTGAAGTCCTTGCGGCCGAAGAGTATGAACTCGAACGCCCCTCCAAGAGTTACCCAAAGCGCAGGCCGCTACCCCGATCAGAGGAGGAAGCACATACATCACCAGCGCATGACATGGCAGACCGGCCACCTCGCGGCCGCGACAGAGAGGCCTCTCGGTCCTCCACCCAAGCCATGCCCCGACGCCGCTCAACTAAGGCACGGAAAAATGTGCCAGACCTGCGAGACGTACTGGAGGATAAGGCAAGACAAACAATATCGATCTACGGATCGCGCAGGCGCCCTACGGCACATGACGATGATCTTCACTCCGGATACAACAAATCCGGCCGGGCCGAACACAACAGACATAGCTCTTCCGAGCTGCGTCGTGATATAGCCCAGTACAGAGGCGCCGCACACCCGCTATGCTTCACGAATGAAGTAATGGATCCCAGAGGGTTTCAAACCCGTAAACATCGAATCATACGATGGCACAACAGATCCGGCGGTATGGATCGAGGATTATCTCCTTCACATCCACATGGCACGCGGCGATGATCTACACGCCATCAAATACCTCCCGCTCAAACTTAAAGGACCGGCCCGACATTGGCTTAACAGCTTGCCAGCAGACTCAATCGGTTCTTGGGAGGACCTGGAAGCCGCATTCCTCGACAACTTCCAGGGCACTTACGTGCGACCACCGGATGCCGACGACTTAAGCCACATAATTCAGCAGCCAGAGGAATCGGCCAGACAATTCTGGACACGGTTCCTAACAAAGAAAAACCAGATAGTCGACTGTCCGGATGCAGAGGCCCTAGCAGCCTTCAAGCATAACATCCGCGATGAATGGCTTGCCCGGCACCTGGGACAGGAAAAGCCGAAATCTATGGCAGCCCTCACGACACTCATGACCCGCTTTTACGCGGGAGAAGACAGCTGGCTAGCTCGCAGTAACAACTTATCAAAGAACCCTGGTAATTCGAATACCAAGGACAAAAGTGGCAGGACACGTCGGAATAAGCAAAAATGCCGCGTTAGCAGCGACAGCAATGAAGACACGGCATTCAATGCCGGATTCAAAGGCTATAAATCCGGTCAGCGAAAAAAGCCATTCGAAAAGAATACTCAGGGCCCGTCCAGTTTGGACCGAATACTCGATCGCTTGTGCCAGATACATGGCACCCCCGAAAGGCCAGCCAATCACACTAACAGGGATTGTTGGGTGTTCAAGCAGGCAGGCAAGTTAAGGGCCGAAAACAAAGACAAGGGGCTACACAGCGACGACGAGGAGGAGCCCAAGCCGCCGAACAACAATGGACAGAAGGGCTTTCCCCCACAAGTGAGGACGGTGAACATGATATACGCAACCCACATTCCCAAGAGGGAGCGGAAGCGTGCGCTACGGGACGTATACGCGATGGAGCCAGTCGCCCCAAAGTTCAACCCATGGTCCTCCTGCCCGATCACTTTTGATCGAAGGGACCATCCCACTAGCATCCGTCATGGTGGCTTCGCCGCATTGGTTCTCGACCCAATCATCGACGGATTTCATCTCACAAGAGTCCTCATGGACGGCGGCAGTAGCCTGAACCTGCTTTATCAGGATACAATGCGGAAAATGGGCATAGATCCCTCAAGGATTAAGCCCACAAAAACGACCTTTAAAGGCGTTATACCAGGTGTAGAAGCCAACTGTACAGGCTCAGTAACACTTGACGTGGTCTTCGGATCCCCGGACAATTTCCGAAGCGAAGAGTTAATCTTCGATATAGTCCCGTTTCGCAGTGGCTATCATGCCCTGCTCGGACGAACCGCATTCGCAAAGTTCAATGCGGTGCCGCACTACGCATATCTCAAGCTCAAGATGCCAGGCCCTCGAGGAGTAATCACGGTGAACGGAAACACCGAACGCTCCCTCTGTACGGAGGAGCACACGGCGGCTCTTGCAGCGGAAGTACAAAGTAGCCTTCTTAGGCAATTCTCCAGTCCGGCCGTTAAAAAGCCAGACACTGCCAAGCGCGCCCGGATTAACCCACAGTAGGACCGCCTGGCACACTCTGAGCAAGCGTAGCAATGCGGCCCCAACCCCAGCTCTCGCGACATAGCGGAACCAGTACCTCGCGTACATAACTATGCCCTTGAAATACCATGGGCACAGGGGAAGGGGCACAATAACGGCACGCCCAAAATACGGCTTAAAACATACTAGGGGCTGCCGGATTCTTTTTTTTTAATTTTTTCTTACTTTTAGGACTCCATACTTCGGACGACCTGTTCGGCAATTCGACTGCCGCACAAACGATGCAAGATCCAGGGAGGCAGACAAGCCCATGCCGCATTATGGAACTCCCAGGTGGTCTCTGTTACGAGTGGTATACCTGTTTTAAATACAATTCCGCGGCCTGCCCTTGGTCAGGACATACTAAATAGCCCAATACCTTTTGCTTACCGCACTATTTGTATCGTTCGGCTTTGATAAATAGCCTCTCTATAAACAATGCATAGCTTTCTGTCTATTTTTTTGCATTATCTTCTTTTCACATATATGTTTATTAAATAACATGATTGCACCCGTACACCATGGTACGACAAACACGCCAGGGGCTTCAGTACCCCTCATAATGGTGTGAGAAGTCCGTACACTTTCACAAGTGCGGCACCCCGAACTTGTAGCACTATATGCATCGGCTTCGAATCATGATTTGGGTCAATAGTTGGGTTTGCCCGGCTCTTATATTTTGGTGCCTTACGTTCCGCTATATCGGCTAAGGTAGCACTAGGAGAACCACTGCGATTGTGCCCCGGTTCAGCTGGGTTAAGCACCTCAGTGGAGAAAGCTAAAACTGACTGTCATGATGTGGCGAGAGACCGGTCGCTGTTTGAGAGGTTTTTCGAGTCCCTAAAGGCTTATGCCGCTTCGAGCGAGGAGCTGGCTTTGTCCGGCCAAGGCGTGGATAGCGCCCCGAACTCGGTCTTCCGAACTAGGGGCTTCGCCGAAATTTAAAATTATAGAGTTCTATGGCTAAGTGAGAGTGTTCAAGCATTATAGTCCGATTTCCTGGTTCGTTGTGCTGAGCGCCTCCCTCGAAGGACCCAACTATGGGAAAAAGAGCGCTCAAGTTTATCCCGAACACCCCAGCACTAGTGGCATGGGTGCAGAAGCCGACGGCTGGCCATCTCTCAATTTTTGATAAACGGCCACACAGAAAGTAATATTTTAAATTCAATAAGCATTACTTAGCGCATATGAACAAGTTTTCAGCGCACAGGACAAACACGAGCGAGTTCATTCAAAAATCACATCCTTGGTACATTCATCTGCCACAAGGCGGGCACGTGCAAGAACATCCTTGTAGTAGTTCTCGGGCTTGCGATGCTCCTTCCCCGGTGGCGGCCCGTCCTTCACAAGCTTCTCTCCGTCCAGCTTACCCCAGTGCACCTTTGCACGGGCAAGGGCCCGACGGGCACCCTCGATGCAGACGGAGCGCTTGATGACCTCGAGCCTCGGACAGGCCTCCACCAGCCGCCGCACCAGCCCGAAATAGCTCCCAGGCAGGGCCTCTCCGGGCCACAGCTGAACTATGAAGCCCTTCATGGCCTGTTCGGCCGCCTTGTGGAGCTCGACCAGCTGTTTCAGCTGGTCGCTCAAGGGCACAGGGTGTCCGACCTCAGAATACTGAGACCAGAACACCTTCTCCATCGAGCTACCCTCGCCAGCTCAGTAGAATGCGGCGGCATCGGATACGCTGCGGGGAAGATCTGCGAATGCCCCTGGAGAGCTCCGGATTCGGGTAAGTAACAAGTAGTTCACTTTTATATTTCTGCTTTGCATAAAGAATGCCTTACCCGCTGCTATCTTCCTCATCTCCTCCAACTCTTGGAGGGCCTTTTGGGCTTCGGCCTTGGCAGACTTGGCAGCCTCTAGGGCCGTCGCAAGCTCGGATGCTTGCGCCTTCGACTCAAGCTCCAAACTCTCATGTTTTTCATGAGAGCCTGAAGCTCTTGCCGCACCTCCCCGACCTGAGCCCCAAGTCTATCTCGCTCAGTGCGCTCCGCGGTTGTTTTCTTTTTGGCCTCAGACAGCGCCTGCTTAAGGGTCGCCACCTCAGTCGTGGCCCCTACAATAAGCAGTACAATCCTGTTATTCTTTTTGCAATCAAGCCTTTTTATAGGCACTTTTTCTATAAGGTATTTCTTACCTTCTTTCTCCTCGAGCCGCCGCTTGGCAAGGCCGAGCTCTTGCTCGGTCCGCTCGAGGTCCTGCTTCAGGACACCCACCTCCGCAGTCAGTGCGGCGGTGGATAGCAGCGAAGCCTGCATACGCATATTGACTCTTTTCTTAGACTCCTGCAAAATTTAATAGATCCTCTATTCGGCTTTTCTTTCCGAACGCCAAACAGAGCATCAGGGGCTACTATCTATGCAGTAATATTTTTACATATTTTTACTTACCTCGAAGCCTGTTAGAAGGCTAGCGCAAGCTTCAGTCAGTCCGCTCTTGGCGGACTGAACCTTCTAGATCACCGTACTCATAATAGTACGACGCCCCTCGTCGATGGAGGCGTCGTCAAGCACCTCTAGCAGATTGTCTGGCACCTCCGGTTGGACGGAGGCCGCCGGCTCAGAAGGCTTGCTCCTCTTGGAAGGAGTTCGCCTACCGCGGTCCGGAACTGTGGAAGAGTCCGGTGCGGTGTCCGGCACAAAGCCGGACTGGGAGCCCTAGGGAGCCTTATCCCCTTCACTCCTGGAGTCCGGGAGGTTGCCTTGCGGCTCCTCTGGGACCACCTCCTCCTGCCCCGGAGCTTGTCGCGACGCCACTTCGGCGTCGTCTACAGTGCGGGGGGAGACAGCGGGCGGAACTGAGTTCACATCCGATGAGTCCAGGGAGCCGCCCGATGATTCGTCGAATTCGGCCCGGGGCGGACTGCATAATTACATTTGACATTAGGGAAAGCTGTGCAACAAAGGAACATCATGAGTTACTCTGATATCCAAACTTACGATTTTGCCGGACGCTTGGCCCTGTTTGGCCACTCCTCTTTGCCCTCTTCGGCGTTGGGGGCGTAGTCCGGCGGTGGGGTCTTCCTTTTCCTAGACCCCTCGGCCTCCCCCGTTGGGGTGGCCTTCCTCCTCTCTCCTCCCTCCGCTGGGGGGGGGGAGAGTTTTCTTCTTCCTCCTCCTCGTTTTCACGGGAAGAGGGCGTCTCGGACTCGTCAGATGACGAGTCCGACACCACCACGTTGTGGGCACTCTTTCGAGTCCCTGTGGTCTTCTTCTTCTTGGCCTTCTTCTCCGGCACCACATAAGGCGCCGGAACCAGCAGCTTCACTAGTAGAGCTGGGGCTGGGTCTTCGGGCAGCGGAGCCGGACAGTTGATCGGTCCGGATATCGCCCGCCAAGCCTATCAAAGGTAAGGGAGTTTAGATCCCGCATAGAGTCAAACTATGAAAAAAGCTTAACATCTTGTAAAAGGTGTAGATGGCTTACCTCGCTAGCGTGACGCTGCGAGCTGTATCCGCGGTCCTCGGAAGCGGATGCGGGAGCCTCGGCGCCCTTGAATAGCATCTTCCAGGCGTCTTCGTATGTCATGTCAAAGAGCCTGCTAAGGGTTTGATGCTGCGCCGGGTCGAACTCCCACAGATTAAAATCCCGTTGTTGGCACGGGAGGATCCGGTGGACGAGCATAACCTGGATTACATTAACAAGCCAGATTGGCTTGTTCACCAGGGACTGGATGTATGTTTGCAATCCGGTCACCTCTTTTTCGTCACCCCACGGCAGGCCCATCTCTTTCCAGGACATAAGCCACGTGGGGGTCCGGATCGGAACTCAGAGGCTGCGGTCCATTTCAGATCGCGCGGCTCGGTGCTATAAAACCACCCGGATTGCCATCCCTTTAGGGTCTCCACGAAAGAGCCCTCGAACCATAGGACGTTGGCCATCTTGCCCGCCACGGCGCCTCCGCACTCCGCCTGGCTGCCGCGCACCACCTTGGGCTTGACGTTGAAGGTCTTGAGCCAGAGGCCGAAATGAGGGCGGACGCGGAGAAAAGCCTCGCACACGATGATAAACACCGAGATGTTGAGGATGAAGTTCGGGGCCAGATCGTGAAAATCCAGGCCGTAGTAGAACATGAGCCCCCGGACAAATGGGTGGAGTGGAAAACCCAGTCCGCGGAGGAAGTGGGGAAGAAATACTACCCTATCATGGGGCCTTGGGGTGGGGAGAAGCTGCCCCTTTTCGGGAAGCCGGTGCGCGATGTCCTTGGACAGGTATCCGGCCTTCCTTAGCTTCTTGACTTGGCCCTCAGTGGCGGAGGAGACCATCCACTTGCCTCCCGCTCTGGACATTGCTGGAGAAGGTTGAGGTGGGAAGTGCGGGCTTGGGCGCTGGAGCTCGAGTGCGCAGGAGATGGATAGGCAAAGGAGGAAGAAGGCGTAGGTAAAAGGTGGATCCTTATCCCCTTATATGGGCGGATGCGGTTGTGCATCCCCACCTGCCTAGTAAAACTCGCTTGCCTCCCAAGCGCCGTGATAAGTGGCGCGGTTGGGTTACCCACACCCGTATTGATGAGAATCCCACAAAAGGGGAGGTACACGATCTCTGCTTTGACAAGACGCGCCAAGGAAACCGCCTCGCAAAACGTGCTAAGATGGAAAAGTAAAAACGATTCGAGTAAAGATTTGGCCGTAGTGTGATGACGCACTGCGGAATACGTCAGTAGATTTGATTTGTGTTAATATTATTCTCTCTATGGCAATATGTGGAAGCTTATTTTGCAGAGCCGGACACTACTCTTGGTGTTTACAATCTTCTATGAAGGACTTGGAGGAGGAACCCACCTTGCAATGCCGAAGACAATTTGCGCGCCGGACTCGTCGTCATTGAAGCCTGGTTCAGGGGCTACTGAGGGAGTCCTGGATTAGGGGGTGTTCTGGTAGCTGGACTATACCTTCAACCGGACTCCTGGACTATGAAGATACAAGATTGAAGACCTCGTCCCGTGTGCGGATGGGACTTTCCTTGGCGTGGAAGGCAAGATTGGCGATGCGGATATTCAAGATCTCCTACCATTGTAACCGACTCTATGTAACCCTAACCCCATCCGGTGTCTATATAAACCGGAGGGTTGTAGTCCGTAGGACATCAACTCCATATACAACAATCATACCATAGGCTAGCTTCTAGGGTTTAGCCTCCTTGATCTCGTGGTAGATCTACTCTTGTACTACCCATATCATCAATATTAATCAAGCAGGACGTAGGGTTTCACCTCCATCGAGAGGGCCCGAACCTGGGTAAAACATCGTGTTCCCTGCCTCCTGTTACCATCCGGCCTAGACGCACAGTTCGGGACCCCCTACCCGAGATCCGCCGGTTTTGACACCGACAACTGCCCTTCTGCTTGGCAAGGGCAGTATAAGGGACATGTCAGGGCTTGCACTGTCATACTAGAGGCCGTGGCGTCTCAAGATCTCTGGATCTGGCACTCTTTCTTTGGCATGGCTGGATTACACAATGATATCAATGTGCTTCAGTGCTCGCCGGTGTTTGCTAGGCCTTCCGAAGGCAACAGCCCACCGGTGAACTTTACTGTCAACGGCCACAACTACGACAAATGGTACTATCTGGCTGACGGTATCTATCCTCAGTGGACCACTATTGTCAAGACAATACCCAACCCTATCGGAGAGAAAAGGAAAAGATTTTCCCAAGAGTATGAGAGTGCTAGAAAGGATGTCGAGCGTGCCTTTAGTGCTTTGCAATCTCGATGGGACATCGTTCGATATCCTGCTAATACTTGAAGCATGTAGAAACCGTGAGAGGTGATGACTGCTTGTGTGATCATGCACAATATGATCGTAGAAGACGAGCGCCTGTAACGTCTGTACGATCAAGACTTTCAGTTTCAGGGTGAGAATGTTGTGCCTGAGCATGGAGTAGCGGCAATATTTGAGCAGTTCACTCAATTTCATGAAGACATGCGTGATTGGGAAACTCACATGCAACTGCAAAATGATTTGGTTGAGCATATGTGGGCTCATGTTGGCAACCAATAGATGTATCTTCTTTTATTCGTCTGCAAAACTATGTAAAAACATTTTTATTTGTATTCGGTTTATAAAACTATACTATTTATTTGGGCGGCCAGACTATTTGTCTTGTTAAAAGCATTTTATTTGACAATATGTTGAATGCAAATCAATGTAAAATTGAACGGCCAGCCGGCCACGTCGGCACATATGGGTCGGCGCGTTGGGCACACTGTTAACCCATATCAAAAACAGGACGGATGCCGGGCGGGCGGCCGACCCAAACAAACAAAAAGCGGACGAAATCGCTGTCCGTTTGAGTCGGCCCGTTGGAGTTGCTCTTACTCCTACGTGTGCATGCAGTGACAGTTCGACACACACGACACGAAAAAGAAGGCCAGCTCCGTCTATTGTCCAAGCTCTGACTCGTGCCGTGTGTGACTGCAGGTTGATCCAACTCCAAGGGAGGGAGACAATTTTAAGGCTACTTGTCCTACCTGCCTCACCTGTTCAGTTACAACATGTTAAGAACCTTTTGCTCCACTATGCTGCTTACACTGGTTTAAAGGTCAACTATGATAAGTCCACTCTGATCTCAATCAACACCCCTGTTCACAAGATACAAGAGCTCTCCCATCTTTTGGGCTGCCAAATTGGTCAATTCCCTTTGCCTTATTTGGGTCTGCCATTGGGTTTGACTAAACTCAGAGTTGAAGATTACTCCCCTTTGCTCAAAAGAATTGCTTCCAGACTGTCAGGTTGTAACACCTTGTTATCTACTGGAGATAAGCTCACCTTGGTCAAATCTGTCTTCTCCAGTATGCCTACCTTCTTCATGTCCACTCTCATGATACCCAAATCAGTAGTCACTCAGATCACTTCTTACTTAAAACACTGCCTTTGGAGGAAATTTGGGCCACAGGAGAGAGGTATGGCCATGATTGCCTGGGACAAAGCATGTCTACCCAAATCACATGGGGGTCTGGGTGTCCTCAATATTGAAACACATAATCAAGCCCTTCTGCTGAAGTTCTTACATAAATTCATGAACAGAGAAGACATACCTTGGGTCAAGATTATTTGGGAAACTTATTACACTCAACAGCTTCCTGATGACAGAGCAGTTGGATCTTTCTGGTGGAGAGCTGTCCTCAAACTTCTTCCTATTTATAAAGAGCACTCTTTGTGTGGGGCTGGCTCAGGGAGTACCATTGCGTTTTGGAAAGATAAATGGGCAGGTCAAGAATTGCAACCCAGCCACCCTCAACTGCCATCTTACTGCATAGATCTGGACATCTCACTGCTTCAAGTCCTGGACTTACCAAACCTTGAAGAGATCTTTCAGCTACCTCTCTCCTCACAAGCATATCAACAGCTCCTACAGATTCAGAATCAACTTCCAGATAGAAGTCAATTCCAAGGCAGAGATAAATGGAGCTACCTTGGGAAAAATCAAGGATATTCAGTCACTAAGATGTACAAAACCTTGATAGGACCCAGCAGTTGCCATCAAGTGTTCAAAACCCTGTGGAAAACAGCAGCCCAATTGAGACACAAATTCTTCTTTTGGTTGTTACTATATGACAGAGTTAACTCAAGGAATCTATTGAAAAGGAGATCCATGTACCTGGAAGACTATAACTATGCCCTTTGTGCTGAGCATACGGAAGAAACGTCACTGCATCTTTTTTGGGATTGTGATTTTGCTTGGACTTGTTGGAATAAGATTCTACTGCACAGGCCCTGAGGCATCTCTAGTTTGGATGAGATTTGCATCAGAATGAAAGCATTTCCTCGTGATATAGCTCTGGATATCATCTTGGCAAGCTGTTGGAGCATTTGGCTTGTGAAATGACAAAATTTTCAGGAAGGCTGCACCCCACCTGATGACCTGGGAGCTTTACTTGAAAGACACGCTCACCGCTGCAGTTTACATAGCCAAACCTAGTAAAACACAAAAGTTTAAAGACTGGATTAAAGCAAATCTATAATTGTAGATATGTTTCCTAGACTTGTTATTGGCTAGCATTTATTTCCTTTTTATTTTGTTGCTTGTACATACTTTTTTATATAATATAATACCGTAGAACTATTGTTCTAGGCTTAAAAAAAAATTAAGGCTGCGCCGGGAACCAGGCCTGCGTGCTTCCGGGCGCCGCATCCGGAAGCAACTAAACAATTCCATGACATGGCGGACGCCATCCACAACGAGGCAGGCGGGTGCAACGGTTTAACCGGATGTTACGACGCCCAGCACGGCATCCTAGAAAAGGACCGTCTATTTTCTGCACTTTCCTGCATCACGCGTGGAACGGAACGGAAGAATCAAGAAACGGATCGAGCCAAGGAAGATTGGCCTTTGGGACGAACGTTCGTATATACTGGAACTAGGCCTGGATATCTTAGCCAGTCACAGCCTGGAACTTCCAGCATTGGACATATGATTGCCTCCTCTGAACTTGATCAGGATGTTTCCTACTGCTGGCAATGTGCCGTTATGATCGGCTGCTCAAACCAGCAAATTTGTTAACTTCGCAAGGCACGCAAGCTGTAGTTGTGCATAAATGTTCACTGGAGTAAATAAACAAATACATTTATTGCGATCGATGTTTCAATGGAGTAAATAAATAAATAAATACTCTGCCAGACTTTTAACCTGACGTGCTGCCTCGACCGCGAGCTACCGGCCCTGTCAGCCGGGCGCGTGTATGTAGATGGATACGGCCGTCGGAAATTCTGGTCGACTTCTGCTGCCTCGAGCTCGAGCGCGGGGCCGGTTGCAGATTAACCGCACGCACGTACGCACGATTCGAGCACCAGGAGAGGGCGCGTTCGTCGTCCTACGTGCTGGTAAATTCTTGCACGGAGAATGAAGCAACCGTATAAAATTCGGAACGATGGAGACCCAATTTTAAAAGATTCAGCAGCGTAAAGTTGCAGTGCGGTCAACTCGCCTTGCCGGATTTGGCTCTTGCAGGTGTAAGCTAGTGCGCTGATTACCCGAGCATATGACGGCGCAGTTCGTGACTTTTGTGCTACGAAATCTGTGCACTCGTTTCAGGAGAGGAAAAGGCTTGGTTGCGGAAGAAATGAAGGGATGCCAGTGCTGATTCAGAGCATTTTTTATCTGGATACCAGTACTGACTCCGGGTACACTCATATTTGGATATATCGAGAATTATTTATCTGGATACCAGTACTCCGGATGCACTCATATTTGGATGTCGAGCATTGTTTATCTGGCGTTGCTGATAGATTATGTTCAGGCAGTTGGCGGTTCTTGGAGACCGCGCAGATGACGATAGAGAGCATGGTGCGGCCGTGCTATACCCATGTGCCCGTCAGGAGAGAGGTTTATCTGCCAAGAACAAGCACACAGTTATGCCGGATGTGGGCGGGACTCCATACTCCCTTTCGGACTAGCTTTCACTTCGTCACTTGATCAACCAAAAACCTCAGGCAGCAGCTCTTATCTGTTTCAGAGATGAAGTTCTACGAAAAGACTTTCAATCAATTCATTTTCAAATAATAAAACAAAAACACTAACGCCCACACGTGTGAGTGTTACCCAACTCGCCCACACACCTGGATCGTCGTTCATTGTCTTTTACATGAATCTTTGACACGAAAAGGTGGATTTGATGTGCCACATAGGACGGGGCTGGTGTGTGGGCATTGAAGAGTTTGCCCATACGCCCGCACCATGCTGTTTGCCAGCTGCATTGTGTGGGCGAACTGCTTTTCGCCACACAGCCACCAACTAGGTCATGCGCATGTGGGCGAACTGCTTTTCGCCCACACGACACTACTACCTTGTGGATGGCAACTGCAGTTACACGAACGTGGCAACTCGGTACACACACATGGCAACTGTGATTCTTTACTACATGGCAACTGCAGTTACGTGAACGTGGCAACTCAGTACACACACATGGCAACTGTGATTCTTTGCTACACGGCAACTGCAGTTGCGCGTACGTGGCAGCCAGATAAACACACATGGCAACTGTGATTAACAATACATGGCAACTATGGTTGGACCACACGTGGCAACTAGGTAAACACACATGGGAACTACTGTTTTGACCATATGTGGCAAGTAGTTAATCACACACGGCAACTACGGTTTGATTACACGCGGCAACTACCATAATTAGACATAGCAACTATAGTTAACCAAAACAGATAGAGTTGCCATGCTTTTACAACTACACTTGCCATCCCGGATAACTACATCTGCCAACTAGGATGGCAACTAAATCGTCATCCTGCGGGGTACCTAACGTAGCTGCGTCAGGACGTGTGGGCATTTTTGCTTCGTGCCACACGCACGGGGTGGAGATGAGTAGTATTTGTTGGGCGTGTGGCACGAAGTAGGCGCGCCCACACGTATGGGCAATTCTAATGTCCGCCCACACACAGCCCGTGTGGGCTGCCTCCTGCTCACACCACACACGGTGTGTGGGCGCATGTCATATATGCCACACGTGTGGCAGTTATCGGCGCCCTAATAAAAATTACACCCAAATCCGTATACCACCTAGCGACGACTGCAAGCACTGAAGAGAGCCGAAGGCGTGCTGCCTCCATCGCCCTTCCTTGACCGAAGCCAGGCAAAACTTATTGTAGTAGACAGTCGGAAAATCGTTGTGCTAAGGGCATCTCCAAGGCGAATCCGCAAACCGCCAGGATCCGTAAGGACCGCGTAAGCCATCCAACGCGGACCTATATCGGTCCACGATGTGGTCCGGACGTACTTTATCCCGTAAACCGGAGACAAACGTGGGAGAGCTTTAAGGGAGTCCGGACACCAGACACGTAGAACTCCGACACCCCCAGCACACCCAAAACCCTTCCTGGACCCCGCACCTTCATCCTCCCCATTTTCTCTCCATCCTTCTTTCTCTCTTGTCTTCGCCGTCGCTCCACCACCCCGGTCGCTACGCCACACTACTGCCGGAACTCTACATCTCTGTCACCTCCAGCATTTTAGCTGGGCTCCACCCTGCTTCTCCTTCGTCACCGTTCAACCCCTATCCTCCGACCGCCCGCCAGGTACCATCCTCTACTGGTATACTCACCATGCCCGGCAACTGCTCGATGAATTTCCGGAGCTAAAAACTGTTTTCCCTTCTTTCTAGCAATGGATTTCGATTTGGAGTACATGTATGAGCACTATGTTGAGTCGTCCGATGGCTCGTCCGACGAGGAGTACTCAAGTGAGATGGCGATGATGTAGGCGGTCCTTGAAGATGCGGAGCATGCAGAGGAGCATGTTCTCAATTTTAAGAGTGCTCAACCGCAATAGGGCATGCGGCCATTTGACATTAATTGCCGACAACTTTGCCCCGGATGCACTATTCGCCGACCATCTTCGTCGGCATTTTCGGACGCGCAAGACTGTCTTCGATCGTCTGTACCATGTCACTCAGTCCTATGACGACCACTTCGTCTTGAAGAAGGACGCCGTGGGAATGATTGGGTTCTCTGGTTACCAGAAGTGCATGTCTGCACTATGGATGCTTGCATATGGCACGACCGCTGATTCGTGGGACGAGTACCTATGGATGTCTGAGAGCACATGCGGAGATGCCATGGTCAGGTTTGCAATTGCCATGGTCAAGGTGTTCAGACCTTAGTACCTGAGAGAACCAACTGTGGCAGACACCGAGGCTCTTGGCAATATCAGAAGCAAGAGAGTGGCTAGGTTTGCTTGGATCTCTTGAGTGCATGCGTTAGAAATGGAAGAAACCGCCTGAAGGTTTTACAAGGGCAATATCAGGGTCATGTTAAGAAGCCCACCATCATTCTTTAAGTAGTTGCATTACATGATCTTTGGATTTGGCACGCTTTCTTTGGCATGCCCGGGGTCTTAAAATGACATCAATGTACTGCAGCGATCACCGTTGTTTGCGAGGCTTACTGAAGAAAAAAACTCCTTCTTGCCACTATACTGTCAATGGACATGAGTACAACATGGGCTACTATCTAGTTGACGGTATCTATCCTTTGTGGGCTACCTTTATCAGCACCATCTCTAACCTAGTTGGCCAGAAAAAGGCTCACTTTGCCCAAAGACAAGAAGCAACTAGAAAGGATGTTGCGAGGCCATTTAGAGTTCTGCAGACCCGTTTTGTAGTTGTTCGTGAATCTGCTAAACAATGGAATCTAGAGACCTTGTGGCAAGTGATGACATGTTGTGTGGTCATGCACAACATGATCGTCGAGGATGAGGGTGATGATGTTGCCGCAACTCTAGAATTTGAGAACATGGGTGATCCTATCCAACTTTCGGACTAGAATCCGACCACATTTGAAGAGTTTATTCAAATGCATCAACAAATTTAGCATCGATCAACTCACGAGCAGCTGAAGGAAGATGTAATTGAGCATATCAGTGGGCGGTTAAAGGGGACATCAATGTTGGGATGTAATATTTGAACTTTTTAAAATTTGAGCTAGTGCTGCATGCGGTTATTTGAACAACTACACTCTATGTATGTGGCTATTTGGCCGTGTAGACTTAAAAAAATGAGAGAGGCTGGATGTATGCGGCTACGATGGGATGACAACCACCTGCATCCGTGAACACGGATTGCCCCCCCTGTCCGCGGATGGATGCGGGAGGAAATTTGCGGGTTGCCGTTGGAGATGCCCTAAGGCCCCATATATAGGACCAGTGCAGTAGATAGCAACCGTCGCCGATGAAGAGTAGCGTAGATCGGAAGGATCAAACTTGAAGACACACAAATGTAGACGAAATACGACCAGATGAGCAAATCCACAAATGACAGATTTGCTAGAGACACACCTCCACACACCAACCAACGATGCTAGACACACCATCAGGATTGGGGCTAGGCAGGGAGAACCTTATTCCATCTTCAGGGAGCCGCCACAGTCTCATATTCCCGAGCAAGACACAAACCCTAATAAAACTCGAAGGAACATCTAAAAACATATCCCTCCCGTCAACAAGGACCAGAATCTACCATGCTACCATGGCCGTAAGGACACCAGAGACGAAGCGGACCAGTGGGAGGTAGACTTTTCTCAGGGAAGGAGACGACTGTAGTGAAGCAGTTTGCATGCTGACAAGCAAGCTACTTGTGCAATTTGTGTCGGTTCCGGAGATGATGTTGCCAGCCGTACAACTTTCCAATAGGATTTCATTTGGTTGAATATGGATTCTAATTCCATGTCTCGCTGATAATGGGATTTAAGAATTGTAATGATTTCTATCCCGCTATAATTTTGAAGTGTAATAATTATTAAGGGTCTGTCTGGTTACCTGTTTGAGCATGAATTTCTGCCTTCTTGCACTTGTGGCCCTGATGAGCCCTACTGAGTGAATATAGGAGCCTTCATGAGAAGAAACACATTCACGGGTGTTTAGTTGCAAGCCTCTACACTTAAAAAAAAAGACACATCCGTGACATTTTAGGCCGAACGGATTTTTTTTCTGTCATACATATGACACTTCTATGACGATAATTGTGACAAAACCCGGTATCATCATAGATGTGGTGGGCTCCTACTTCTATGACAAAAAATCATGACAGAAAATGGGCTTTTCGTCCTGGGCGGGCCGGAGACGCAGCTGCATGACATTCTTTGGGCCGTCCATGACGGAAAAAACCATGGTAGAAGCGAGGGCGAGGAAAATTTCGGGGAGTTCCCGGTTATGGTGGGAGGTCGGGGGCCGAGCGATGCGCGTTTCTCTCGTACACGTACGCGCGTCTGTGCGAGGTGTTGGCTCTAACTGAACCCGAGCGAGGCGTTGGGCTCTAACTGAACCCGAACGATTGCACTGCAGGCTACGCGTTACTGAACCCGAGCGATCGATCGATGGCTGTTAACTGAATCCGATCGAGCGATTCCTTCGCTACTGCTGCTAACTGAAGCCAATCGATGCTGCCTCTGGGATGAACAGTGAGCGTTGCACGCGCGCGGGGGGGGGGGGGGGGGGGTTGGATGAACAGTGAGCGGTGGCGTTGCCTCTGGATGAACAGGACCCCGTGGTGTGGAGGGCTGGATGAACAGTAGACGGTGGAGGGGTGGTTGAACAGGACCCCGTGGTGTGGAGGGCTGGATGAACAGTAGACGGTGGAGGGGTGGTTGAACAGTAGCCGGTGGAGTAGCGCGCGGTGGAGGCTGGATGAACAGGAGCCCGTGGAGACTGGAGAAGGTCGATGGTAGCCCGTGGAGGATGGAGGAGGTCGACGGTGGAGATGAACAGTATCCCGTGGAGTCCCGTTTTGCGGTACGCCACACCCCTCGCGATGAACAGGACCCCCGTTTCGACCGTAGGAGGTCCGTTTCGTCCATTTTGCGGTACGCCACACCCCTCCTGATCAATAGGACCCCCGTTTCAATCGTAGGAGGTCCGTTTCCTCCGTTTTGCGGTACGCCACACCCCTCCCGATCAACAGGACCCCTGTATCGACTGTAGGAGGTTCGTTTCCTCCGTTCCGCGGTACGCCAGGCCTCGTTTTCATCGCCTGTTCCGTCCAAGCCCTCCCAATGAACACGACCACGCATTCCGTTCCGACCCAGCCGGTTGGCTCCCATGTGTTCCATTGCCTCCCGATGAACACGACGCATTCCGTTCCCTCCCGATGAACATGATGCATTCCGTTGCCTCCCCATGAACACGACGCATTCCGTTGCCTCCCCATGAACACGACGCATTCCGTTGCCTCCCCATGAACAAGACGACGACGTTGTTTCTCTGTTCCGACCCAGCCATGTACACGAGCCCTGGCCGTACGTATGCGCGAGTAGGCGTTCGAGACCCTGCCCGTATGTACACATACGTGACCGTATTTTCTTTCTTGCACCCTGGCTGCTGTACATACGTGTACATGCTACGTGCGCGCCTCTACTACGACATGTGCACGTCTCTACTATGACACGTGCGCGCCTCTACATCGACCAGTATGTACGTACACGTTCGCGACCAGAATGACAATGCTACGTACGCTTCGACCAGGTGGGTCCCGACTGTCAGGCACTTCCTTGCGTGCGAAGATGTAGCTGGTGGGTCCCAGCAGTTAGGGGGACGAATCGTTTTGTTTTGTTTTTTTGCCCCGACGCACTTCCTTGCGTGCGATGGTGTAGCTGCTGGGTCCCATCAGTCAGGGGGGCGAATCGTTTTTTTGCCCGGACGCACTTCCTTGCGTGCGAAGGAGTAGCCGGTGGGTCCCAGCAGTCGGGGGGCGAATCATTTTTTTCGGATGCACTTCCTTGCGTGCGAAGATGTAGCTGGTGGGTCCCAGAAGTCAGGGGGCGAATCGTTTTTTTTCAGACGCACTTCCTTGCGTGCGAAGATGTAGCTCGTGGGTCCCAACAGTCAGGGGGCGAATCATTTTTTTCGTGAAATATGGTGGCCCGTCTGGTGGGTCCCCGCTGTCAGGTGGAGGAATAATTATTTTGCGCGTAATAAGGAGGCACTTCCTTGCGGCTGCCGTGGACCGAGCTGTCAGCCTCTCCACATATAGTCCACGTCCGATGGAAGTCGTTCCTTGACCATGTTGACCACACCGCGCCGAGAGCACCAGGGCGGTGGACGACGGCGAAGCCTAGGAAGGGGACGACGCGGAGCCGGAGAAGACGCGGCAGTGGATGCACATGCGGAGAGGAGTATGAGGGTTCACTGGTTCGGCTGCACTGCCGTCGCCTCAGAATAACAGGGGGCGTGGGTGAGTGGAGGGATGGCCTGGCCAGCGGTGGGAGTAGTAGGGGGCGGTGAGGCCTCCGTGGCAGCACAGCCGGCTACGGGAGGCAGGAGCAGGCGGCACGACCGGTGCTGCTTTGGGCGGCTGGAGCAAGAAGACCAGAGGTTGAAGAAGCACGACGGCCGTTGGATGGACATCGTACGGTCACTGCAGCTAGAATCGTTTATATTGACTATGTTGACAAAGCCCTTCGTACGTCAACTTAGTAGGCCCACATGTCAGCTTCCGAAACGATGCACCCCAGATGTCAGGGGGAGGAATTATTTTTTGGGTGGGTGAAGCTAGAATATTCGAGACTGAAGAAGAAGCACGACATTCGTTGAATGGACATCCAACAGCCACTACTCATAGAACCATGTGTTGAGTATAAGTTGACAAAGCCTTGCATACGCGTCAACTCTGTTTTTTAGGGGACGCGTCAACTTAGTAAGGCCAGAAGTGTGTGGTAGAGAACTTATAGCCCATTTGAGATTTGTAAGAATGTGTAGCCCATTTTTGAATTCTAATGGAATTTACTTAAGCCCATTTACAGTTTGTTAAAATACAACCCATTTCAACCAACCGTTCAAAACAGAATTCAATAAAATTTCTCACATTTTGATGGGATCCGAAATATTTTTATCCCGAAATTTCTAGTCAGATTAAATACAATTTCAATATAAATTTATATTACGTAAAAATCCAACGAAACATTGCGCTCGCAACAATTAATGAAATTAAAATTTTCAATATCAAAAAATAATATTTTATAAAGTAATCACGTGTTTGGTGCATTTTTTTATAGTTACTGCCCATTTTTTATAATTATATCTTATTTATTATTTTTTAAAGCCCATTTTCTTGTTAAGGCTAATGCAGCCCTCCTAGGAAAGATTTGCAGCCCAGCGGGGCGGAGAATAACAACTTGACCTTGCCTGGGTATTCCTAAAAAAAGTATAGCTGGGCTAGTCATTTTCAGCTTGAAAAAAATTAATATCTGGGCTGGATATGTGGCCTGGACTAGACGGGCCACAGTCCGCCCAGTTAATACCTACAACGATGTTTTCGTTGTTGTTTAGAGGAGAAAAATTAATATCTGGACTAAACATCGAAAAACTCTGCAGTGCTCACACCTCAAAAACACAAATACTGCTCGAGCTGCTTGGTCCCAGCTGTCGGCCGCTTCTTGTGCAATTCTCTCATTTATTGACTACTACATAGGTTGACAATGGTGTGGGACCGTGATGTCAGGAAACCAAGAGGAAACAAAATAAATTATAGTTATATATATATATATATATAATAAGGAGGCACTTGCGTACGTGAGGCTATGGACCTGGTGGGTCCCCATTGTCATCCTCTCCAAGTAAAGTCATCTCCTCGCCAGCGCGCGCTTTCCGCCCGAAACAGTCAGCGCCGCCCGCCCCGCTTCCCGGTGCAGGCGATTGCTCCGCCTTCAAACGACACAAGTGCCGTCCGTCCGTCCATCTGTCGCCCACATTAATGATACGCGGTTGCCGAGACGGCTACTCCGACGCCACACGTCCGTCCCTCCGCCCGCCCACCATTGCTATATAAACTGCTGCGCCGGCCATAGCCGCAGTCATCCGCATCCGTTCCCTTTCTCCTGTCCACACCACTACTGCCCACCATGGCTTCCTCGTGCTCCAGCGCTCTTCGGGACGGGCGAACGACGGACCACAAGGAGATGGCAGCCATTGCTGCCGACCGGCTGGCCGGCAGGCAGCCGGAGGACGACGACGTCCCAATGGAGAACACGGTAGTTGACGATCCAGCGCCAACCCCCTCCTCCGCGCCATCCTCGCCGGTGCATTGCACCATGACCATCAGCGAGGCCCGTGCCCAATATATGGACAGGGTGAGGCAGATGCGTGAGGAGCAGTTCCGGGAGGCGCAGGCCGACGCCGCCTACAACCACCATCTCCTCCAGGAGCACCTGCAGGCGGAGGAGCAGATCGTCGCGGAGCAGGAGGCGCTGCTCGACTCGTACCACTCCACCCGCAAGAGCCGCCTCGAGCGCTGGCGGTACCACATACGGGTGGCGGAGGCTGTGGCCGCCTACAAAGAGGCTAGCAAAGAGGGCGATGAAGCGGGCGAGGTGCTGTTTGGCGAGACCGAGGACTAGGCAGAGGAGAATGCTGGCTCCGACGAGTCCTCGCTTTGCTGGCGTCGATGAGGCCCTGCTCCGCCGAGGCCCCGCGGCGCCAACAACGAGGCAGAGGACACCGCTGGCTCCACCGAGGCCCCGCCCCGCCAACGACGAGGCAGAGGACATCGCCGGCTCAGTCGAGGCCCCACCCTGCCGGCAACGTGGGGGAGGATTTCCACCGCTCCGCTGAGGCGCCGCCCGCCGGCAACGAGACAGAGGACATCGCCGACTC
This sequence comes from Triticum monococcum, assembly GCA_034509565.1. NCBI lineage: Eukaryota > Viridiplantae > Streptophyta > Magnoliopsida > Poales > Poaceae > Triticum > Triticum monococcum. The sequence continues at coordinate 148,834,883 of CM067843.1, read as the reverse complement.
CGCCGAGGCCCCTCCCCGCTGCCAACGAGGCCGCGCCACACAGAAAACGAGGAAGAGCAGAACACGGTAGGTCACCGCCGCTCAGGTCCAAGTAAGGCCACCGCTGCTACCCTCCGGTTGAAGGCAAGCTAGGCGGGTTGACCATTGATGGCCGGTTAGCTTCTTGGCGGTGAAGTGGAGTCGGAGAGCTGCGTTGGAGAAGAACACTGCTTCTACTTAACTGCTGGTGCAGTTGGCTGACTGACACGTGGGCCCAACAGGCCACATGTCAGTTACGCAACTGCACCTGCAGTTAAGTCACTGAATCTTCTGTTTGGCTCAGCGGGACACAGGTGGGTAGCTTCGGTTAATTAATTATACCTCCAGCGCACCCCTTTTTAGTTGAAGAATGTATGAAATGTAATGAAATCCGGCATGTTTATATGAAATCCGACCGTGTATGAATGAATTTATTTCGATTTGTTCGAATTCCTGTATCACTGGCATTGGATGAACATGCAAAACAATACGTACTAGCATTATTCCCAGGGTGATCACCTCGTTTGCAGCAGTTTCACATGTACTCCCTCCGGTCCTTTCTAGTCTGCATACAAGTTTTGTCTGCAGTCAAAGTATCTCTACTTTAACCAATCTTATACAAAAAGTATGCACTTTCACAATGTGCGAAGTAAAAAGGAACAGAAGGAGTACAAAGAGTTTGAGCAGCTTTTTAGCGTTTTTGTACATTGCAATCAAACACACAGGCCTGACATTCATAGAGAACTTTCAAAATAATCGATGATTATGCATCTCAGCGACTCACAAGTCAGAGGCAATATTTACTTCACAACTAAAGAATAAAGAAAAATTGATCGACGCTGCTGATAGCAAAGGGCGTCCCATTCGAAAATATCAAACGCATGTCTTGCTAAAATCAATGAGCAAAATTTGACAAGGTTGTCCCATTCCAAAATATCAAATGCCTACGATTGTGGAATGGGCGGGGTTTGCCATCAGTTCGGACATTGACATGGCACCTCGTGCTAAATAAACCACTTGTTCTTTTTGTGCAGTTCCACCAAAATCAACCAAATTCGAGCGTAGCTTGTATGATTTCGCCCTTATATGTTGCAACGCCTTGAACATATCGGCACCTCCTTTCTTGTGGCGGAAATGAATGATTCGATGTATTCATGAACATTTTGTGCAGTTCCCATTGAAATCAATCCGAGCACCCCTGTTTGCACAAATACAAAAAAGTGATTAGTATAAAGCAAACTTTACTATGAATTGATAGTTTCAACATGCACATACATGGTCCATGTAGAGCACACTTTTAGAAAAATGGAACTCACCAGAAAGAATCCTAGAACAACATTGTACTCGCGCATCATAGCAAAAAATGGAGATTTGTCAGTCCTTCTGAGCTGAAGTTAGTTTGGTCTCGTGGGGGAGTAATGTAACCATCCTTCAATTGCTCCTTCTCATGAGAAGATAGACATGGCTTCTTCATCCTGGCATAATCGGAACTAGTCACTTCACGTACTCCATATTCTTCTTCAGAGGAAGATGATCCTGTTGTGCAAAGACAAGAGGACTACTAAATGCTAGCATCCCTGTTTGCTTGAAAAAAAGGAAAGGAAATATTTAAAACAACACAGATGAAGCACTTCTCAAGGACAATACCACCTTTTCATGACAGTATCTAAACAGTAGCACAACACCAATAGAGATGACAAAGCTCAATCATATGGATAAAATCAGTGGGTGAGTACCAACCTTTGTCAGGAGGCTTATTGTGTAGAGCATACATATGAAGCACTTCTCCGGAACCATCTGTTGCTATCTATGGTGGTGCCATGCTTACTATATAATCCTCGATTAGTTTAATTTTTCCAACATCTTCTTGTGCAGTTCCACTAAAATATATGGTATCTTCAAAGAAGACCCCTGTTTGCACAAGTAGAGATAATTACATATTACATTAAGAGTGGCATCAAATCAGTGGCAAAACAATTGCTCGTTCCAGCCATAGCAATAAATTAAGATGCAAAACTATATCATTACTTGTGTCATCATAGTTCCAGTGCTTCATTACAACACCAGGAGTTGATTTTTGTTTTTTTTCTTCCGCTTGTTCTTCCCCTTCATCACTTGGTTCAATAACAGACAAGCTTCGCCTTCAATGTAAGATTTGGCATGTCAATTAGGGAGCACAAGTATAGTACTAAACTTAATTTTCTGATGAAAGTGGCAAAATACAGGCCAGCAGTTGTGAAATATCCTTATCTTACCTCAATGGGATATTACGGTGCACATATAGATTGGAAGTCTTGTCTCCATTTGTGCAGGTCACTAAAATCAAGCAACATTATCGTACAAGTATCACAACATATGAAAGCACACTGCAGAATCATGTGAAAGAAGGCTAGTACTGACATCTAATGATGCGGAATTCAAACAACTCACAAGAAGAAAATCTGAACCAAATTCGCCTTAACGGATAGGAAGTAAGATCTCCTCTTGTGCAGTTCCACTAAGATCAAGCAATCAAGCAACGTTGTCAGTGTGACATTTTGGTTGAACTGCACAAAACACTCTTAAAACAAAAGTGTTTTGTGCAGTGCAACAAAAGGTCACAATGGCAACAAGGTGAAGTAGATAACCCTGTTTACACAGAGGTGTAAAGGAAACAATTAGTGGTCAATAACGGTGGATGACACAGAAGCCAACAAAAAGAAGCATCTACCTTATCTAAATGGGAAAGAAAGCAAGACAGTAGCATTTCTCAAACGGTGGCATTGATTAATATTAACATACAGATTATATTAACAATAAAATTCGTAACATGTAATTTGCTTTTAACTGTGGCATTGCATCAATTTTCTAGCGGCATTATTAGAGGGTGTTTGTTTACAGGGACATTTTGGTTTAGGGACTAAAAAAACTCCGTGCCAGTCCCACCTAAACCAAACACGAGGGACTTTTAAGGTCTAAAAGTGGGCATTTGGGACTAAAGAAAGAAGACCCCGAGGGAGTGTTTTTGGGACTTTTTCCAACATTTGCCCCTGCCACGCATCGCACCTTGTCTCTATTAGTTCATTACTAGGGGTAACATTGTCTTTTAGCATGCCATTTAATAAACTCTAGTCCATATTTAGTCCCTGGAACCAAGCAGGTAGAGACTAGGGAGTTTTTAACCAAACAGGGCCTTAGATTAACAACAGCTAATAAGTTGCACGGGACAGTGGACGCACCAGCACCATGTGCATCTACCGATGTACTGTGGTCATGCACAGTCTGTTGCAACAAAGAACAAACAACCAAGGAGCATATTTGTGTTGGTCCCAGTTTTGTTATCTTTAGACACCTTTCCCTATGTGAGCGCAGCAAATCTAGTCCTGCTCAAACTCTACAGCCTTGTCCCTTCCTTTCCTTTTTGAACTAGTACTTTCGCCCCTTCCTTTCCTCTTTGAACCACGTCCTACATTTATGCGATACAACTTTCCCCACAACTTTCCCCCACTCTTTGAACCACGTCCTAGATTCATGCTATACAACTTTCCCCCTTCATTTCCTCTTTGAACCACGTCCTAGATTCATGCTATATACAACTTTTCCCACTACTTCCCCCACTCCTTTCCTCTTTGAACCACGTCCTAGATTCATGGTATACATGCAGCTAGAGCAATGCATGTGGAGTAAGTAAATTATACCTTAAGGTTCTTGGGGCGTGGTTTGGTGGGCGACGGGACGACGGCGAAGAAGAAGGGGTCAGAGGCCCTCCCGCGCCGCTGCTGGGTGGAAAGTGAACAACTGCGCCGGTAGTCCCTTGCCGACGGCGACAACGTTAAGCCTCCTTCCCTTCCCGGTGGATGGATCCTGCCGGCTCTTTGAGCAGCAGTGAGGGGAGAGAGAGGCCAACAAAGTCTGGTTTAGATCTGGAGAGGGCGAGAGAGTGTGAAGAGAGCAACTACAAGCGCTGAGGCTCCAGCAGGAGAGGGCGAGAGAGTGTGAAGAGAGCAACTACAAGCGCTGAGGCTCCAGCGTGTATATATATACTGGAGAGAGAGTGTGAAGCATGCAAACCCTAGAAAACATTTTAACCAGTCAAAGAATCCTCCTAGCACAAATTATGCTCAAGTGTAGTTATCGAACCCGAGACCTCAAGTTTGATGAGCGAACAGGCTAACCAGCTACACAACCCTCCCATTATGTTCAACGAGAGGGAAATAACCTTTTATACATTCCTGCATTCGTGTGACAAGCATGCCGTGTTTTTTGCGTGTGGGAGTCATTGGGATTTCAATCATAATCGTGTCATGTGGCTTTGGTGGTAAGACTATCCACAGTGGTGCAGAAATAATGCAGCCTTAGTCACCTTACCTCTCTCCACGTAGTACGTTGGGTCCCACCAGTCAGAGGGTGAAACAAACAAATTAATAAGAAAAATTAAAAGCGCTAGCGGTGTTTCTTACCTCACACATCTCGCTACTGCTCGGGAACACTGTCCAATTGATCCCTCTGTTTGCTCACGTACTATTTTAAGTGAATCCTTATTATAACATGCACACAAATTTTGGGCACTTGTATTCGACTTAAGTCAGTGTGCCACCATATCTCGTATACTTACTACTCCCTCCGTCTAGGTGTAATAAGTCACGTTAGAAGGTGCAACGGGACCAAGGTGCGTGCGTGCGTGTGTGTGTGTGTGTTTAACAACATGTGCGTGTTAGAGAGAGCGACAGATCGACCTACTCCTACAGAGAGATGTTGTCTAGTGTACGATTTTAGCCGCAAGAGTCGGTGCATCCTCTCGTTTCCGGGCGTGTCCGGTAGGGACATGCGGACAGCTGCCACGCCCGCTCCTGACCAGCCTGGCCCACCCAAAGCCCCTCCATCGCCCGCGCGTGCTTCCCGCCCAAAACAGTTAGCACCGCTCCCAAGAATCGGTGCCGCATTCATGCCCGGGCAGAGCGGACGCGACCTCTCACTAGTGCAAGAGTGATGCTTGCTTCGTCCGTCTAACTTACTGCTAGGTCTATGTGATTTGACGGCTCATTGGTCTTTATTACTGAGGTGGTAGGACTGCTGGATCTCCCACGCTTTCGGTGAAAGGAGGTACTACTACTAGATTACAATTTTCTGCATTCTTACAGCGGAGGCGTGCAAGAGCAGTGAAAACACGCAGGCTCAGTGATTACATGGCCCACCTCACACTATCACCATGCGACACCTAACTCTTTACATAGTACTCCCTCCGTTCCTAAATATTACTATATGAGTCCCCGCGTATTGCTACGGAACAGCGGTATATCTCTCTGCGCAAAATTATCGATTTCATAGAACTAAAAAAAACTCTATAACCACATGACAAATGTGGTAGCCAAACTAAATAAACTCCCATCATCATTTAGATCATCCCATGTAAGGAAAAAAGATCAGCCAACTCCTACTGCATAATGGGATTATATTTTTCTTTTTGACATGTTAATGGGACTTAAAAGCTCACTTACATGCATGCTACCAGTGCATGCTTGCATGCAGACATGTTGATGTGATTTAAAACCCACTCACATGCATGTGCCACGGTATTTCTGCATGTGGCTTAGTGCGGAGCCTCTCAGCATTTAGATCAGACGGCTATTATGGACTGATTTACCTCATCTAATAGCTACATCAATTTTGATGATGTGGCTCAAGGAGAGGATAGAGAATTCCTAGTAGTGGGTGCTAGCTATTACTAGTATATAAGTCTTTGTAGAGATTCCACTACATATGGAAGAAAATGAATGAATCTACACTTAAAATGCATCTATATACATCCACATGTGGTTCATGGTGAAATCTCTACAAAGACTTATATTTAGGAACGGAGGAAGTACTAGTATAGTACGTACTATAATTTATCAGCGAGATAAATTTGTACAATGCTATGAAGCTTCCAGCTTCTGTTACATGTGTCTTGCGTCCAAGGTTGCCCGTTGCAACATTTCATCAAATACAAAGGAGACTAACATGCATGCTATTGCATCTCAATGAATGACAGATCATAGCAAATATGTACTCCCTCCGTTCCAAAATAAGTGTCTCAACTTTGTGCAAACTTTAGTACAAAGTTGTACTACTACTAAAGTTGACACTTAGTTTGGAACAGAGGCAGCTAAAGAAAAAAACGATCCATGCAGTCCCTAGCCCTTGAACCGTGAACCCTGACTAGGCTTCAATTTGCTAGCAACGTTTGAGCTTCCTAATAAATGAAGTTTGCAACCTTTTGACCATCAGATCATTTTGTGCAGTTTTACCAAAATCGAGATGAGCATCCCTGTGGCAAAGAAATTGAAGAAGCGTGATTAGAATAAGATTACTAGGACTATTTGATGAGACATAAACTCATCACAAATACAGTACATAGAAGCCAGTAGAGGTATGTGCGGGGCAAAGAAGTAGATAAATATCCACAGGGAGTGATGTGGGAAGCTGGAGCAGTGGTGCAAGCCGGCTGTAAAGGGAGTTGTACCAGAGGGACGTAGCTCAACCTTGAGGAGGGTGGCGGGAGGCAGCAGCTGCCCACGTCGCGGTAGTGAGCAAGGGACGAAGGCTACCTCACCGTCTTTGTGAGAGAGAACAGCGGGGACCCCTGATCGGGACGTGCCAACAGTGGGTTTTCACCGTCGGCGACGGCCACCGCATCTACACTAAGCATCCACCCCTTCCCCAAGCGGACGTGATCCGCCGGGATGTTAGAGATGTGGCCACAGTCATTTTGTGTGAGAGAGTGTGAAGAGAGCAACCCCAGCAAGCAACCGTGTAGGCTGGCCCGTCCTGACTATGTATATAGTGGAGCAGTTTCCTTTTCTCTCCGTATGAACCTATCATATTGCGTACGTGCCACTGAAGAAAAAAAACTTTATTTATAAATAACGCGTCACCTACTACTCGTTCTCCTATAACCTTGCGCTTGGCATCTCCAAAATATTAACCTTGCGATTGGCTCTTCGCCTCTTCGGGAAGTCGAGCAATAATGGTAGTGCAGTATATATCGTTCTGGCTATATGAGACCGAATGAATTGCTGCACGTCCACCACGTGGGCGAGGGTCGAGGGGCGAGGGAGAGTGCTACATATGGACCAAAATGAGTGAATCTACACTCTAAAATACGCCTATATACATCAGTGTTTGGAGTATGTACTAGTAGTTCATATTGAAATCTACTAAAGGACATATATATATATATATTCCAAACAATATGATATAATCTCTATAATCAAGGTAGTAGGGACGAGGAGTAAACGGAGGGAGTAGTAAATTTTTCTCCTCGTCCTGCGAGCCACCGCACGCATGGGCGAGGGAGCGGGCGTAAGGCGGAGCAAGCTTCACCTCATCCTGCAAGCCACCGCGCCCGTGGGCGGGGGAGACGGCGTACTAAGCAAGCTTCTCCTTGTTCTGCGAGTTGACGGGACACATCAAAAGTACTCCAGTGTATAGAGCCTTGCCTCTAAGGTAGGCCCCACGTGGTTTGCCTCTTTTTTAACATAACACGTCCAGCACAATTTGTTTGTTCACCCGTGGTAGACGATCGTCCCTCCACCAAGTGGACAACCAGTACACGAGCCAATTTACCACGTGGGCTGCCTTTTTCGTATAGAAATGAGCTCCACCGTGTACCCGCACGGGTGTGGTTGGGAAAGAGACGGGAGTACGTGCGCAGTGCATGCACCTCTTCTCTTCGTGCATGTCCCCCACCTACGTGGGTGTGTGTGAGAGATACAAACCGTGTTCGTGAGTGTTTTTTGTTTTGGGGTGGGGGGTGGGGTGGGGGTTGATTTCGTGAATTATTTGTGGGAATATGTGTCGATGACATCTCAAACAAAATTTTGCATGCAATGTGTGTGAAATGGAGGCCTATCCATATCATACATAGAGGGTCGGGCAATCCACGAGAAGAGAGGGAGGGGTCATAGCTATCGATAGAGTCGAAGAGAGGATCAGGTGGGTGGGTGCGAGATCGATGAAGAGAGCCATCGAAATTGTGTGTGCAAGTCAAAGATATAGGGCGACTGGCCTACCGGAACGTTAGAGGGCACATGTCAAGTTTGTGTGTGGCAGGGAGACATGACTAGAGCGCTCGATGTATTGGTGTGTGTGTGGGGGGGGGGGTAGGGGGTGGGGGAGGGGTAGGCAGAGGTCTAACTATAGAGGTAGAACGACTCGTATATGTGTTGAGAAGGAGAGACCCAGCTATGTCTTGAGGGAGATCGGTCGATATCCATACATAACTGAAGGATGGGAAATATGATGGGATAGAGAGAGAGGAGAGAGAGAGGGAGGGAGAGGGAGGGAGAGGGGTAGAGTGCTGGATGGGTGATGGAGTTGCTTCTCGAAGATGGTGGGAGAGGCCTACTAGACAAACTGAGGGTGGAACTGCAATGTTATCAATAAGAGTGGGGATGTGTTTCTGTGTGTGCCTGTGCGTGATAGATCTGTCGGGACGCATCCATGGATGATGAAGGGGAACCATGTGTTTGGTAAGCAAACCTAACTAGATCGGTAGATCAATTGTTGTTTGTCGGAGGAAGGGAGAGACACAACTAATGAGGTAGATCGATTGACGTGTGGGTAAAAACGAATTATAAGGACCTAGCTAGCTATATGTATAGCGAGAGATCAGTCGGTGTACGTCCATTTGTTAGAGGCAAATAAGGCCCAGTGAGACGGATAGACAGAGAGAATGGAGCTAGGAGGTGGTGCGAGAGGCCAACTACTAGCTAGATAGGGGGAGGAGTGTGCGGTTGTGAGATCGATGAAAAGAGGGGCGAGAGTTTACATGTGTGTCTGACCGTATGAGAGACACGAGGCAAGCACACATAAAGGAGGAGATTGAAGGTGTGTGTGTGTATGTTGTAGGAAGGCATCGCTAGAGAGGTTTATCGATCGGTGTGTGTCGGAAAGGAGTTGTAGAGATTCTGGGAGAACGACCTAAAGAAAAAAAATGAATATGCCCTGTGGATAGAATGCCGAGGGAGGGGGAGGGCGAGGAGGGCGTGTGCATGCACGAGAGAAAGTTAGTGGTAGCTATAAAGGTTAGAGGATTGTGTGGGTGTAAGAGACTAACAAAGATCATAATTTGATATGAAAGCGGATTCATATATTTGAATAGGAGATCATAGTGTTTTAAACATTGCATGCATGAATATAGCGGTGATACACGTGCTGTGCACATGTTATACCATAATGTGATAATGCATGGCATTTGCAACTCACAGCTAAATGTCGAACAATCTAAACCATACTATACATCAAACAATCTCACATTTTATTTGAATTTGTGATCATGTGTGGCGTTTGCAGCTTACAACTAAATATCGAACAATCTAAACAATACTACATATCGAACATTCTCACATTTTATTTGAATTTGTGGTAATGTGTGGTGTTTGCAACTCACATCTAAATACTTGTAGGCTTAGGGGGCGGGGCACCATACATAATGTGATAAACACATTATACATATGAGAATGGTTTAGATTATGAAGATCTAGCTAGAGCTAGTAATGTAATGTGATTTGAAATCAAAATAAAGTGGATTCAAAAAATCTAGTTCGAGTTCATATAGTACACATAGTTCATATGTAACTCGAGACTAATCATGTGGTGTGCTGTGAAGATAATACACAAACGATGGTTTAACTTGACAATAATGATGATTGTAGATCTTATTAAAACAGAGAAACGAATTCAAATGCTTTGACTTCACAACAATCATTACTGTAGATCTTATTCAAATAGAGAAACGAATTCAAATTTAGTTCATATTGAAGCGGTAGTATAAACGTTTGGAATGCACTAAAACATTCATTTGAGTAGTAGGTTGCATGCATTATACACGTAACGAAATATTTTAATTGAACATAACATGAATTCAAAGTTTTGAATGACATTTGTAGTGCGCATTGATTTGGTACAGTACACGTTAGGCTTGTCCGGAAATTTCAACCCGTGCCTTGTTAGCCCGCAATATTTAAGATATATCTTTGTCTCGTTGTGCTCCGACAACTCCCTCCATCTCAACCTGCGCCTTGCTATTCCGAAATTACAACGCGCGCGAAAACTCCCACCTCCTGTGAAATCCCGACACGTGAAATGCCCGTGGTACCCCTGAACCAAAAGAACCGCCTCAAATCGGTGGGGGTACTTTCGTAACTTACCCCACATTTCGGACAAGCGCGTCTCTAAGCCATGGTTCCCCACTGCCATCCCATCCGCCCACCCATTCGTACTCCGAGGCCGCGAAAACCCGCGATGAAACCCCACACCCTGCTCCGTCCGCCACCTAGACGGAGCCTCTTCCTCGATGACGTCGTCCACAGCAACACCTCGACGTCCCTCACCCACCGTACCGGATGAGGATCCATCGTCGATCTCATCATCCCGCCGGTTCAGCCACCCCGTCCTCCACCTCCAAGGAGCTACCCCGACGTTCCCCTCGTCTTTCGTGCCACCTTCATTCCCACACCGCCATCTTCACCTGCACCACCGGAAGAGCATCATCATCACCGTTTCCTTATATGAAGCTGCGGCCTAATCGGCGCCACCAAAGAGGTTGTACACTAATCGCCACATTTTCTTCTTGATTCGATCTCACGGTGCTACCGGCACTGGGTCCCGAGCCGACACGGCGCGGCTCCATCCACGGCGGCGTCACCGGCCACTTCCTCCACGGCATCGCCCCCTCGGCGGCGACGTCCACATCAGTAGGAGCTGCTGCTTCTTTAGCTCTCGCTCGCACTGCTGCTCTGCTCTTGTTCTTAGTCCCCTGCCTGGTCAGCTCTTGCTATTGCTCTTGCTCGCGCTGCTGCTCTCGCTCTTGATCTTGCTTGCGATGCTGCTCCAATTTAGCTACACTTCAGTCGACTGAATCGACTTTTGGGTCAGTCGATTTTCAGGGGGGGGGGGGGGCTCGCCGGGGTGACGGAAGAACCAGCCACAACGGGAAGGGGGGCTCGCCGGAGAGGTACCCCACTATCTATCTTAGGGTTTGATACGTCTCCAACGTATCTATAATTTTTGATTGCTCCATGCTATATTATCTACTGTTTTGGACTATATTGGGCTTTATTTTACACTTCTATATTATTTTTGGGACTAACCTATTAACCGGAGGTCCAACCCAGAAATGCTATTTTTTTGCCTATTTTAGTGTTTGGAAGAAACGGAATATCAAACGGAGTCCAAACGGAATAAAATCTTCGGGAAAGTGATTTTCTCACCGAACGTGATCCAGGAGACTTGGACCCTACTCCAAGGAACAAAAGGGGCGGTCACGAGGGTGGGGGGCGCCACCCTAGGGCGCGCCCCCTGCCTCGTGGGCCCCTCGTTGCTCCTTCGGCGTACTTCTTCCTCCTATATATACACACGTACCCCCAAACGATCAGAACAGGAGCCAAAAACCTAATTCCACCGCCGCAACTTTCTGTATCCACGAGATCCCATCTCGGGGCCTGTTCCGGAGCTCCGTCGGAAGAGGTCCGTCATCACGGAGGGCTTATACATCATCCTAGCCCCTCTGATGAAGTGTGAGTATTTTACCTCAGACCTTCGGGTCTATAGTTAGTAGCTAGATGGCTTCTTCTCTCTCTTTGAATCTCAATACAAAGTTCTCCCCCTCTCTTGTGGAGATCTATTCGATTTAATCTTGTTTTTGCGATGTGTTTGTTGAGACCAATGAATTGTGGGTTTATGATCAAGTGTATCTATGAATAATATTTGAATCTTCTCTAAATTCTTTTATGTATGATTGGTTATCTTTGCAAGTCTCTTTGAATTATCCGTTTGGTTTGGCCAACTAGATTGGTAGTTCTTGCCATGGGAAAAGTGCTTAGCTTGTGGTTCGATCTTGCGGTGTCCTTACCCAGTGACAGAAGGGGCAGCAAGGCACGTATTGCATCATTGCCATCGAGGATAACAAGATGGGGTTTATTTCATATTGCATGAATTTATCTCTCTACATCATGTCATCTTGCTTAAGGCGTTACTCCGTTTTTAACTTAATACTCTAGATGCATGCTGGATAGCGGTCGATGAGTGGAGTAATAGTAGTAGATGCAGAATCGTTTCGATCTACTTGTCACGGACGTGATGCCTATATACATGATCATGCCTAGATATTCTCATAACTATGCTCAATTCTGTCAATTGCTCAACAGTAATTTGTTCACCCACCGTAGAATACTTATGCTCTTGAGAGAAGCCACTAGTGAAACCTATGGCCCTCGGGTCTATTCTCATCATATCAGTCTCCATCACTTTAATCTTTTTTTGCTTTTACTTTGCTTTTAATTTTTACTTTGCATCTTTATACCAAAAATACCAAAAATATTATATCTATCAGATCTCACTCTCGTAAGTGACCGTGAAGGGATTGACAACCCCTAATTGCATTGGTTGCGAGTAGCTATCGCTTTGTGCAAGTACGAGGGACTTGAGGGTGGCCTCCTACTGGATTGATACCTTGGTTCTCAAAAAACTGAGGGAAATACTTACACTACTCTGCTGCATCATCCCTTCCTCTTCGGGGAAAACCAACGCAAGCTCAAGACGTAGCAAGAAGGATTTCTGGCACCGTTGCCGGGGAAGTCTACGCAAAAAGTCAACATACCAAGTACCCATCACAATCCCTATCTCTCGCATTACATTATTTGCCATTTGCCTCTCATTTTCCTCTCCCCCACTTCACCCTTGCCGTTTTATTCGCCCTCTCTCTCTATCCTCCCTCTCTTTTTCTATTTGCCTCTTTTCCCTCGCCATGTCAGAACCAAAAAGAGTTGGGGGTTCTCTCCCAACTTCTAGTGCTTTAGACAATCCTACTATCTTATCTAAACTCATAAATCGGAATGCTATAGAACAACTTGCCGGAGTTATCAATGAGAACCTTAGTAATTTTGATGAAGATGATTCTGGAATTTTTCATTACTTACTTGATGAATCTTTGAAAGATGCTTGGGATAGGCTGTTAAGGATCCGGGCTAGCTATGTACCCCAATATCAAATTGAGGTTTACTTGAAAAGCTTTTATGTTGGGCTACCCACTTCATTCAAACAAGTCTTAGATTCTATTTTCGAGGGGGGTTTTCTTGAAGGGGACCCCATAGATACCTATGAGAGGATGAAAACTATATTTGGGCACCCCATTAATGAGAAAACTGAAATTACATCTCTCTTGCTTTCTTACCAAAACGAATCTATTAAAGAGATAAAAGCTAGCCTAGATGCCAATTTCCGCAACATTCTTAATCTTTCTTCTACCATTAATGGACATGTGCTTTGTAAAAATAGGAAGATTAATTCCATAGATAACAAGTTTTCTCTCTTTTCCCCCAAAACCAAAGATGGCAATACCTAGATCTATCCTCGCTTTTATGCCTAGCTAGGGGCGTTAAACGATAGCGCTTGTTGGGAGGCAACCCAATTTTATTTTTATTCCTTGATTTTTTCTCCTTCTTAGTAATAAATAAATTATTTAGCCTCTGTTTTGGTTGTGTTTTTTGTGTTTAATTAGTGTTTGTGCCAAGTAGAACCGGTGGGAAGACTTGGGGAAAGTCTTGTTGAACTTGCTGTAAAAAACAGAAACTTTAGCGCTCACAAGAACTGCTGTCATTTTTATTTAAAGAGTGATATTTAGTTAATTCTTTTGGAATATGATTAATAGATAAATTCCTCACGTCCCTAAATTTATTTTAGAATTTTTGGGGTTCCAGATCTTGCGCTAGCTACAGATTACTACAGACTGTTCTGTTTTTGACAGATTCTGTTTTTCGTGTGTTGTTTGCTTATTTTGATGAATCTATCGTTAGTCAAATAGTTTATAATCCATAGAGAAGTTGGAATACATTAGGTTTAACACCAATATAAATAAAGAATGAGTTCATTACAGTACCTTGAAGTGGTCTTTTGTTTTCTTTCGCTAACGGAGCTCACGAGTTTTCTATTTTGAGTTTTGTGTTGTGAAGTTTCCATGTTTTGGGTGAATTCTTTTGATGGATCTTGGAACAAGGAGTGGCAAGAGCCTAAGCTTGGGGATGCCCATGTCACCCCCAAGATAATCCAAGGACACCAAAAAGTCAAAGCTTGGGGATGCCCCGGAAGGCATCCCCTCTTTCGTCCACTTCCATCGGTAATTTACTTGGAGCTATATTTTTATTCACCAACATGATATGTGTTTTGCTTGGAGCGTCTTGTATTATTTGTGTCTTTGTGTCTTAGTATTCCACAATCATCCTTGCTGTACACACCTTTTGAGAGAGCCATACATGAATTAAAATTTGATAGAATACTCTATGTGCTTCACTTATATCTTTTGAGCTAAGTAGTTTTGCTCTATGTGCTTCACTTATATCTTTTGAGCTAAGTAGTTTTGCTCTATGTGCTTCACTTATATCTTTTGAGCTAGTTAATTTTTCTCTATGTGCTTCACTCATATCTTTTGAGCGTTATAATTTTGCTCTATGTGCTTCACTTAGATCTTTTACAACATGGTGGTGGATTTGTTTTAAAGAAACTATTGATCTCTCATGCTTCACTTAAATTATTTTGAGAGTCTCTTAATAGCATGGTAATTTTCTTAATAATAATATGCTTGGTATTCAAGATTTGTGAAACTTTCTTTTGAGTGTGTTGAATACTAAGAAAAGATTGAAGCATGATAATTGTTTTGAGATATGGAGGTGATAATATTAAAGTCGTGCTAGTTGAGTAGTTGTGAATTTAAAGAATACTTGTGTTAAAGTTTGTGATTCCCGTAGCATGCACGTATGGTGAACCATTATGTGATGAAGTCGGAGCATGATTTATTTATTGATTGTCTTCCTTATGAGTGGCGGTCGGGGACGAGCGATGATCTTTTCCTACCAATCTATCCCCCTAGGAGCATGCGCGTAATACTTTGCTTTGATAACTTCTAGATTTTTGCAATAAGTATATGAGTTCTTTATGACTAATGTTGAGTCCATGGATTATATGCACTCTCACCCTTCCACCCTTGCTAGCCTCTCGAATACCGCGCACCTTTCGCCGGTATCATACACCTACCATATACCTTCCTCAAAACAGCCACCATACCTACCTATTATGGCATTTCCATAGCCATTCTGAGACATATTGCCATGCAACTTTCCACCACCTAGTTCATCATGACACATTCATCATTGTCATATTGCTTAGCATGATCATGTAGTTGACATAGTATTTGTGGCAAAGCCACCATTCATAATTTCTTCATACTTGTCACTCTTGATTCATTGCATATCCCGGTACACCGCCGGAGGCATCCATATAGAGTCATACTTTGTTTTAGAATCGAGTTGTAATCATTGAGTTGTAAATAAATAAAAGTGTGATGATCATCATTCAATAGAGCATTGTCCCAATAAAAAAGGAGAAAGGCCAAAGAAAAAAAAGAAGGCCCCCAAAAAAAGAAAATAAATAAAAAGGGGCAATGCTACTATCGTTTTTCCACACTTGTGCCTCAAAATAGCACCATGATATAGCGAGTCTCATATATTGTGCTTCAAAGTAGCACCATGTTCTTCATATAGAGAGTCTCATATGTTGTCACTTTCATATACTAGTGGGAATTTTACATTATAGAACTTGGCTTGTATATTCCAATGATGGGCTTCCTCAAAATTGCCCTAGGTTTCGTGAGCAAGCAAGTTGTATGCACACCCACTAGTTTCTTTTGTTGAGCTTTCATACATTTATAACTCTAGTGCATCCGTTGCATGGCAATCCCTACTCACTCACATTGATATCTATTGATGGGCATCTCCATAGCCCGTTGATACGCCTAGTTGATGTGAGACTATCTTCTCCTTTTTGTCTTCTCCACAACCACCATTCTATTCCACCTATAGTGCTATATCCATGGCTCACGCTCATGTATTGCGTGAAGATTGAAAAAGTTTTGAAAAAGTTAGAGTATGAAACAATTGCTTGGCTTGTCATCGGGGTTGTGCATGATTTAAATACTTTGTGTGGTGAAGATGGAGCATAGCCAGACTATATGATTTTGTAGGGATAACTTTCTTTGGCCATGTTATTTTGAGAAGACATAATTGCTTTGTTAGTATGCTTGAAGTATTATTATTTTTATGTCAATATAAACTTTTGTCTAGAATCTTTCTAATCTGAATATTCATACCACAATTAAGAAGATTTGCATTGAAATTATGCCAAGTAGCACTCCGCATCAAAAATTCTCTTTTTATCATTTACCTACTCGAGGACGAGCAAGAATTAAGCTTGGGGATGCCTGTTACGTCTCCAACGTATCTATAATTTTTGATTGCTCCATGCTATATTATCTACTGTTTTGGACTATATTGGGCTTTATTTTCCACTTTTATATTATTTTTGGGACTAACCTATTAACCGGAGGCCCAACCCAGAATTGCTGTTTTTTTTTGCATATTTCAGTGTTTTGAAGAAACGGAATATCAAACGGAGTCCAAAATGAATAAAATCTTCGGGAACGTGATTTGCTCACCGAACATGATCCAGGAGACTTGGACCCTGCTCCAAGCAACAAAATATGCGGTCACGAGGGTGGGGGCCCCCTAGGGCGCGCCCCCTGCCTCATGGGCCCCTCGTTGCTCCTCCGGCGTACTTCTTCCTCCTATATATACACACGTACCCCCAAACGATCAGAACAGGAGCCAAAAACCTTATTCCACTGCTGCAACTTTCTGTATCCACCAGATCCCATCTCGGGGCCTGTTCCGGAGCTCCACCGGAAGAGGGCCGTCATCACGGAGGGCTTCTACATCATCCTAGCCCCTCTGATGAAGTGTTAGTAGTTTACCTTAGACCTTCGGGTCCATAGTTAGTAGCTAGATGGCTTCTTCTCTCTCTTTGAATCTCAATACAAAGTTCTCCCCCTCTCTTGTGGAGATCTATTCGATGTAATCTTCTTTTTGCGGTGTGTTTGTTGAGACCGATGAATTGTGGGTTTATGATCAAGTCTATCTATGAATAATATTTGAATCTTCTCTGAATTCTTTTATGTATGATTGGTTATCTTTGCAAGTCTCTTCGAATTATCCATTTGCTTTGGCCAACTAGATTGGTAGTTCTTGCCATGGGAGAAGTGCTTAGCTTTGGGTTCGATCTTGCGGTGTCCTTACCCAGTGACAGAAGGGGCAGCAAGGCACGTATTGCATCGTTGCCATCGAGGATAACAAGATGGGGTTTATTTCATATTGCATGAATTTATCTCTCTATATCATGTCATCTTGCTTAAGGCGTTACTCTGTTTTTAACTTAATACTCTAGATGCATGCTGGATAGCGGTCGATGAGTGGAGTAATAGTAGTAGATGCAGAATCGTTTCGATCTACTTGTCACGGACGTGATGCCTATATACATGATCATGCCTAGAAATTCTCATAACTATGCTCAATTCTGTTAATTGCTCAACAGTAATTTGTTCACCCACCGTAGAATACTTATGCTCTTGAGAGAAGCCACTAGTGAAACCTATGGCCCCCGGGTCTATTCTCATCATATCAATCTCCATCACTTTAATCTTGTTTTGCTTTTACTTTGCTTTTACTTTTTACTTTGCATCTTTATACCAAAAATACCAAAAATGTTATATCTATCAGATCTCACTCTCGTAAGTGACCGTGAAGGGATTGACAACCCCTAATCGCGTTGGTTGCGAGTAGCTATCGCTTTGTGCAGGTACGAGGGACTTAAGCGTGGCCTCCTACTGGATTGATACCTTGGTTCTCAAAAACTGAGGGAAATACTTACGCTACTCTGCTGCATCATCCCTTACTCTTTGGGGAAAACCAACGCAAGCTCAAGACGTAGCAGGTTTCAGGATGGGGGCGGTGGTCGCCGGCGGTGGCGGGGCGTTGGCGGGGCGGTGGCGTGGGGATCATCGGAGAAAAAGCTCGGCACGGGGGGGGGGGGGGGGGCTAGAGGGATGGACGGGGCGGAGACGGACCGACAGTGGGGAGTGTTTTCGGGGCGGGCGGGGCGGCGCACCGCCGGCCGCGGGCGGCGGGGGGCTGCTGTTTGGCCGGTGGTGGCTGGCGGCTCATGGGGGTGGAGGTTGAAGATGAACCGCGGGCCCTTGATTTCGTATCCAACGGCTGCAAAATCGACTGACCAGAGATGGAAAAGTCAGTCGACCAACGTGTAGCCTCACCTTGCTAGTGCGTTCAGTTTCGACAGCGAAATTCAGTTTCGACAGCAAAATTCAGTTTCGACAGTTAAGTTCAGTTACGACAGTTAAGTTCAGTTTCAACAGTTAAATTCAGTTTTGACAGTTAAGTTCAGAGATGAGCGGCTGATGTATTTTACCTCTAGCACTTTTTGGTTATATATTTTACCTCATGTATTGGAGATGCTATTAGAATTCCACTCAGGTTAACGTTGTTCGTTGTCTCTCTTGTCCTTCTTCAGCCTCGGCGTCGTACAACTCATCGGAGCTCCTCCAACGACGAAACCCTCCATCACAGCGGAGCAGTACCTCGGGCTCCATCTCCAGACGCCTAAGATCTTCTTCCCCTCGTCCGACAGCAAAGTCAGCCGGAGCATCCTCACCGGCCAACCCAATCATGCTGAGATCGACATGGCTTCGCCAAAGAGGTTGTACACTTGTTGCATCTATTTTTTACTCTACATGTTATATATATTGTCCACTGAGCACACGGATTTGTTCCTTTAGTGTCTCCTTGAAAGAAAAAATGTAGGAATTTTAATTTTCACTTGTCCTCCTTTTCAAATTCCTATTCATGAAGCACAAGACTAAGAGATAGTAGCATAATAGCATTATAACTGTACATTTCCTTGTGGTTTGACTTAATCTCACCATGCTTCTCTGCATCCTGTGATCTTCCAATTGTTGTGAATCAAACACCCAGATTGGCAGAAATCTTGTGTTTTTAAATTCTCTATTTTGGACATGCATTCCTATCCTATTCCTGTCTATTTCCTATCCCTGCATTGTTGGAATCCTCCAATTCAAACGAGCCCTTACAGTATTACTTCTCTTACAGATAGTTGTCGAAGAAAACCTTGCGTGGTTTGTCCCGCTCCTGCTGTGCCATCGTCCACCCCAGCTCAGCTGCTCCAACAACAGAAGGGTCCAGCACAGTAGGGATCCAACCTCCAGACTGTCTTTCGCCGCCTCAGATCTTCTTCCCCGCCGCTGGCAACCATGGAAACTGCATTACCATCATCAACCGAGCAGATGACCCCGATGACTACACGGGTCCGCAAGAGAGGTCGCACTCTTTCGTGTCTGCTTACGTTATGCATCACTTAATATTACATGCTACTTTATCGTCCTGTTCACCGATTAGACTCTGAGTCAGCTCCAAACTAATGGTCAAACTTGAGTTTTTAAATGGTTGTGGGGTACATATCGGGGCTGCTATCAATAGTATCTATCTACTATCTGGTTAATCTCCGGTGTCTACTATGAGTTTCATGTTGGGTGGGAAACAAACAGTAAAGAAGTCATTATCTGTATTTTTTAACTGAAGCCATTATCTGCCTGCTATTATTGGTTTTGGGTCTATCCACAGGTTGCTACCATCACTCTGGATTTCTGCATGCACTCCTTACATAATCTCACTATGTTTTATTCCTATGCATGACAATTATTGTAAACAATGGAACTGAACATGTAGAGCAAAAGAGACGAGCCTTGCGTGGCAATAAAATTTCATGCGGACGTCGCTCCATGGTAGGCGCAAAGGCAGCCCCCCTCCACGCATTTCGGATTGTAATCAAGAGGAAGATATCCGTTCTGAGGGGGATTCAGAAGGAGAAGACAACTCCTATTTACCCCCTGAGGTCTTCGCTCTAACTTGGCATGCTGATGTTGGTTATATCATGCATATGGTGTCTTGCATTGCTTACTTTATACATTAAATATGTCATCTGCTTAGTTTAGACATCCTTTGTGCGAATGCCATCTGTTTAGTTTATTCATTGTTTATGTGAATTATGCAATGCCATCTTGTTTAGCCAGGCATCATATATGTGAATTTTGCAATGCTATCCTTCTTAGCCAGTCATATTATATGTAAATTATATCAGGCCATCCTTTTTTCGTTACATATTACATTTGTCAACAATGTTAGTACATTCAACTGCTCTTCGTGTGCATCAGCCATTTGACATGGTGATGGCAAATTCTAGAGTGAAAACAAGGTCTTCAGAGCAGACTAATGCTATCTGACGAAGCACATATCTCGCTGGTTACGGATAGCTCCTCAGAGGAGGATTCAGAGATAGATGACCTGTCCTATTCCCCCCCCCCGAGGTGTATGCTCTAACTTCGCAGGGTTATGTTGCTCATATCGTGCGTATGGTGTCTCGCATTGCTATGTCATTTGATTAGTTTAGACATGCTTTGTGTGAATGCCACCTATTCAGTGTCTAATTACCATATATGTGAATTATGCATTGCCATCTTGTTGCAAGACATTATATATGTGAATTATACAATGCTATCTTGTTGCAAAGACATTATATATATGTGAATTATGCAATGCTATGCTGTTTAGCCAATCATCATGTATGTGAATTATATCATGCTATCATTTTTTGTATTACGTGTTCCATTTGTCGACAACGTTTGTATATTCAACTACTCTTCCTGTGCATCAGCCATTTGAAGCGGTGATGGAAGTATCTGGAGTGAAAACAAGGTATTCAGAGAAGACAATGCTACCTGCTGAAGCAGACATCTTGCTGGTTATAGAGAGATCCTCAGAGGAGGATTTAGAGACTGATGACCAGTCCTATTTCCCCACTGAGGTCTATGCTCAAACTTGGCAGGGTTATATTACCCATGTCATGCATGCTGTCTTGCATTGCCTAGTTTTTACATCATATATGGATTGACATATGCTTACTTACTTACTATATAAATCATATATTTGAATTATATCATGCCATCATGTTTACATAGTACATACACATCATCTATCTGAATTATGGCATGGCAACCCATTTAATAAAGACATCATATAGTTATATCATCTCATCCTGTTTAGTGTTTATAGTCATCATATTTTGAATTATTGCATTCTATCCGTGAATGTATGTGAATTATGGCATGACAACCTATTTAACAAACACATTATATAGTTATGTCATGTCATCCTGTTTACATAGTCTCATATTTTGAACTATGTCTTTCCATCTTTTTTAGTTAGCCATCATAATGTGAAATTGTGTCATGCTATCCTGTTTAGTTAGGCATCATATATGTGAAATTGTGTCATGCTATCCTATATGGTTAGACAACATAAATATGAATTATTTCATGCCCTCTTTTATTCCCCACTATCCATTGCACCTGTCTATCATACAATGTCTATACTTTCAATTACTTTTCTTGTTTATCAGCCATTTGAATTGGAGAGCGTGATGGCAGTATCTAAGGGGGTAACAACACGGTCTTCAGAAAAGATAGTGCTACCAGTTGATGCAGATAGAACCACGGTTGTACTTGCCCAAGGACCAGATCCACCACACATAACCTAGACTCTCGCAGATTGTACCCCTACCCAGTTGGACAGAGAACCAGCTACACCCCTTCTAACCCCAACCCCAGTAGATAGTAACCCAGTTCCAGTTGACACAGCACCGTCTCCACCACAGAGCACCCAAACACGAGCAGTTAGTAAGGGAACTGTAGTGCCCAAAGCACAAGGACCACCACTCCAAATCCCAACTCAACGCTTAAAGGAGAAGAAGATTTGTTCTTAGGTCAGGTTCTGTAGCTATGGTTGATACTCCTTTGCTCTTGAATTACTGTATTTACTCATACCAACTAGTTTCAAATTTGAAGGATGGAATTGAAACTCCAATGGCGCAACAGGTATGTTTTAAACCTGTTTCTCTAACTGGTTTGCTGCTGTAACCTGCTCTATGTTAATTTCAGTTTCAATTGAATAAACAGTATTGTTCTCATGTCATGCACATTACAAGTGTTGTTATTGCTCTATAGTTACCCACACTTATATTCTGTCTATTTTGCTTTGTCTTGAACAAATATTATTTGAACAGTGTCTCTATCTTCATTTGGCAACAAAAACTAGAATGATATAGACCATAAAGTGACCATGGTACATAGATATATGTTTGTTTCATGCTGTTATCCTGTCCACTTTACTACTGAACTCATTTACCAAAATGAGTTTCATTTACAACATGGTAAACATGTGGTTTGTCTGCTTGTTTCTCTTTTAGAATGCGGACAAAATATTGGAGAACAGTACCGCGTTATCCAATGGTAAAGGAAGTAATGCAGATAAGGTTCAAGATAGTGAGACATCCCTGTTGGTCTCCAAGAAAGCTGATAAAAACTATCTTGACGACAGTGAGGGAACCCAAAAGTCCTGTCTTGATGTAGTGTTCGAGTTACTGGCCACTACTGCTGGCACAAGCTCTTCGAACTCGCTTCCTGAATCAGTTCGTCTTCTTGAGTCTCAACTTCAAGTTGAAAGACATCGATCAGATGTGCTGCGACAGGAAGCTGAGCGACTGAGGAAGTCCCTGCAGAATTCATATGCATATTTTCTGGTGCAACAGCAAGTGCTGGAGGATTTAAGCGCAAAACAAGAGAAAGTTAATAAGCTTGCTAAGCATCTTGCTAGCATTATGGGTACCCATGATATTGTTTCTTGAGATCTTCTGAAGTGGTTTCAGTTCTGGATTTGTTTTGCTGCGGCGTTTATTTGCGCCGGTCGCCAACTTTGACAACTAGTGTATATGATATGCTGCTTTGTTCCCTATATTTGCACTGGTGGCGAACTTTGATGCCCAGTGGATGTAATATGTGTAATAGCCGTGATAGCCTAGCGTTAGTTGCTTGCTTATTTATTTCCTTGTTGTCTTGTTTATTTGTTTGCTTGTAGTCATTGAAGTTCTTTTTCCGTGGTTAGCTAGTGGCTGCAATAACCTATTTTTTAAAACTAGGCCACAATAACCATGGGCTAATATTTACTGTAGTGACACTGGGCCTCCTACTGGCCGTAGAAACTATGGGCCTTCTACGGGCCATAGAAACAATGGGCCTTCTACAGGCCGTAGAAACAATGGGCCTTCTGCGGGCCGTATCATCAATGGGCCTTATACGGGCCGTATGATCGATTGGCCAAACATAGGCCAAACAGACCGCATTATGGCTGTAAACGGGCTACAGTTGGAATCGTTCGTTCATGGGCCGACCATAACGGGCCATCATTAATAGGCCGTATTTGATGATGTTATGAAAACGGCCCAACGTATTAACGGACCAGAAATGGGCCGATTGTAACCACGGGCTGAATTTGGCCCACAAGCAGAAAATGACAGTAATGGGCCGTAAGTAAATGAATGCTGGAAATGAGCCCAAGTATAAATGGGCTTTGAGAAGGCCGAAAGATAACATGGGCTGGAAATGGCCCAACGGAATAACGGGCCGTTAATGGGTATAAAGTGATACACTGTTCATTCCGGGCCAGTTTGACCACGGGCCGTTAATAGGCCAGGAGTTACATAGGGCCTCATATGGGCCGAAATACGTCATGGGCCATACATGCGCCAGAAGTGAAAACGGGCTGGAATCATATTGGATGGCCCAAACGACGCTACTGGGCCTAATTCGGATAGGGCGTAACGGGCCTTGGGTTGGCGGGCTGTAAATGGGCTATATGCGAACATGCCATTAACAGGCTTTCCATGGGCCGACCCGCCACCTTTTGACCAAGTCAAACGGGCCGGCCTTTTCACAGGAATGGGCTTCTATTGGGCCATGCCACGTGTCGACGTATCATAGGCGCCTTCAGTCCAATGAGTGGATGACATCTGTCCCAACGATGAGCCGACACGTGTTTCCTCCAGCCAATGATGATTTTACATGTGGAAAATCCCATTGGTCTATTAACGGGATATCGGATCGAAAACCCGACCCGATAGCTTAATGGCGTTCCGTTACGGTTGATGCCACGTGTCGGTCACCCTTGACGAAAGCACTTCTGTGACACGCGATTTATCGTCATGGAAGTGGACACTTCTGTGATGATAATTTTGGTAATGTCATGGAACACTTCTATGACAGCACAGGTATGACTATCTTGATTCTGCCATAAAATCGTCATGGATGTACATGCATGACAAAAAACGCGACCTACTGTGACAAACACGTATCATCACGGAAGTGTATTTTTTTGTAGTGCTAGCTACTACTTAGATGCAAACTGTTGATGTCTAGTTACATACAAGACATGCGTGTTGTAATATCTTGTTGTAGTGGTGAGGTCTAGCACACACACTCATCATAGGCACAACATAACAATTTGAACAAGCATTAGCCAAACCATAGTCATGATAACGATAGTCTTAAACAAACATGCCCCTAGGGATTAACCACACATATCTTTAAACAAAAAATCACTATTAATGAAAATACATTAACGAACAGGCACAAGTGCCTCGTCGTGCTTCTTGCACATGACCATCACCTCGCTATTGGAAAGGTTGAAGGCGATCACCTTGAAGGTGATGGGAGTCAGCACCTTGAAGGTGACGAGGTATCCAATCTTCAGCTGGTGAGCTATGGTGAAACCAACCAACCTTTTATCAAGGTTCAGCCTATCGTTGACCATCTAGAGTGTGATTTGATACGTATCCATCATATCTACTTTTCCAAACACTTTTGCCCTTGTTTTGGACTCTAACTTGCATGATTTGAATGGAACTAATCCGGACTGATGCTGTTTTCAGCAGAATTGCCATGGTGTTATTTTTGTGCAGAAATAAAAGTTCTCAGAATGACATGAAAATCAACGGAGAATATTTTGGAATATATAAAAAGTACTGGCAAAAGAATCAACGTGAGGGTGCCCACACCCTGTCCACGAGGGTGGGGGCGCGCTGATACGTCTCCAACGTATCTATAATTTTTGATTGCTCCATCCTATATTATCTACTGTTTTGGACATTATTGGGCTTTAGTATCCACTTTTATATTATTTTTAGGACTAACCTATTAACTGGAGGCCCAACCCAGAATTGCTATTTTTTTGCCTATTTTAGGGTTTCGAAGAAAAGGAATATCAAACAGAGTGCAAACAGAATGAAACCGTCGGGAACGTGATTTTCTCACCGAACATGATCCAGGAGACTTGGACCCTACGTCAAGAAATAAAGAAGGGATCCATGAGATAGGGGGGCGCGCCTACCCCCCAGGCATGCCCTCCACCCCCATGGGCCCCCTGTTGCTCCACCGACGTACTCCTTCCTACTATATATACCTACGTACCCCCAAACGATCAGATACGGAGCCAAAACCCTAATTCCACCGCCGTAACTTTCTGTATCCACGAGATCCAATCTTGGGGCCTGTTCCGAAGCTCCGCCGGAGGGGGCATCCATCACGGAGGGCTTCTACATAAACACCATAGCCTCTCCGATGAAGTGTGAGTAGTTTACCTCAGACCTTCGGGTCCATAGTTATTAGCTAGATGGCTTCTTCTCTCTTTTTGGATCTCAATACAATGTTCTCCCCCTCTCTTGTGGAGATCTATTCGATGTAATCTTCTTTTTGCGGTGTGTTTGTTGAGACCGATGAATTGTGAGTTTATGATCAAGACTATCTATGAACAATATTTGAATCTTCTCTGAATTCTTTTATGTATGATTGGTTATATTTGCAAGTCTCTTCGAATTATTAGTTTGGTTTGGCCTACTAGATTGATCTTTTTTGCAATGGGAGAAGTGCTTAGCTTTGGGTTCAATCTTGCGGTGTCCTTTCCCAGTGACAGTAGGGGAAGCAAGGCACGTATTGTATTGTTGCCATCAAGGATAACAAGATGGTTTTTTTTATCATATTGCATGAATTTATCCCTCTACATCATGACATCTTGCTTAAGGCATTACTCTATTTTCATGAACTTAATACTCTAGATGCATGCTGGATAGCGGTCGATGAGTGGAGTAATAGTAGTAGATGCAGGCAGGAGTCGATCTACTTGTCTCAGATGTGATGCATATATACATGATCATACCTAGATATTCTCATAACTATGCTCAATTCTGTCAATTGCTCAACAGTAATTCGTTCACCCACCGTAGAATACTTATGCTCTTGAGAGAAGCCACTAGTGAAACCTATGGCCCCTGGGTCTATCGTCATCATATTAATCTTCCAATACTTAGTTATTTCCTTTGCTTTTTTAGTTTGCTTTTATTTTACTTTGCATATTTATCATAAAAATACCAACATAATTATCTTATCATATCTATCAGATCTCACTCTCGTAACTGACCATGAAGGGATTGACAACCCCTTATCGCGTTGGTTCCGAGGAGTTATTTGTTTTGTGTAGGTACTAGGGACGCACGCGCAACCTCCTACTAGATTGATACCTTGGTTCTCAAAAACTGAGGGAAATACTTACGCTACTTTGCTGCATCATCCCTTCCTCTTCGGGGAAAACCAACACAGTGCTCAAGAGGTAGCAAGAAGGATTTCTAGCGCCGTTGCCGGGGAGGTCTACGCAAAAGTCAACATACCAAGTACCCATCACATACCCTTATCTCCCACATTACATTATTTGGCATTTACCTCTCGTTTTCCTCTCCCCCACTTCACCCTTGCCGTTTTATTCGCCCTCTCTCTCTATCCTCCCTCTCTTTCCCTATTTGCCTCTTTTTGCCCGCTTGCTTTTTGTTTGCTTGTGTGTTAGTTTGCTTGCTTGTCATAATGGCTCAAGATAATACTAAATTGTGTGACTTCACCAATACCAACAACAATGATTTTATTAGCACTCCGATTGCTCCTCTTACCGATGCTGAATCTTGTGAAATTAATGCCGCTTTGCTGATTCTTGTCATGAAAGATCCGTTTTCCGGCCTTCCTAGTGAAGATGCCGCTACCCATCTAAATAGCTTCGTTGATTTGTGGGATATGCAAAAGAAGAAAGATGTGGATAATGATATTGTTAAATTGAAGTTATTTCCTTTTTCGCTTAGAGATCGTGCTAAAGCTTGGTTTTCGTCTTTGCCTAAAAAAAGTATTGATTCATGGAATAAGTGCAAAGATGCTTTTATCTCTAAGTATTTTCCTCCCACTAAGATCATCTCTATTAGAACCGATATTATGAATTTTAAGCAACTTGATCATGAACATGTTTCACAATCTTGGGAGAGGATGAAATTAATGATACATAATTGCCGGATTGAATTTTTGGATGATTATACAAAAAGTTTACGCCGGATTGAATTTTGCTTCTAGAAATCTTTTAGATTCGGCCGCGGGAGGCACTTTTATGGAAATCACTTTAGGAGAATCTACTAAACTCCTAGATAATATTATGGTTAATTATTCTCAATGGCACACCGAAAGATCTGCTAATAAAAAGGTGCATGCGATAGAAGAAATTAATGTTTTGAGTGGAAAGATGGATGAACTTATGAAATTGTTTGCTAATAAGAGTGCTCCTACTGATCCTAATGATATGCCCTTGTCTACCATGATTGAGAATAATAATGAATCCATGGATGTGAATTTTGTTGGTAGGAACAATTTTGGTAATAACGCGTATGGAGGTAATTTTAATTCTACGCCGTTTCCTAGTAATTCCTCTAATAATTATGGTAATTCCTAAAACAATTCCTATGGAAATTATACTTATATGCCCTCTGATTTTGAATCTAATATTAAAGAATTTATTACTTCGCAAAAGAGTTTCAATGCTTTGATTGAAGAAAAATTGCTTAAGATTGATGAGTTGGCTAGGAACATTGATAGAATTTCTCTTGATGTTGATTCTTTGAATCTTAGATCTATTCCACCTAAGCATGATATCAATGAGTCTCTCAAAGCCATGAGAATTTCCATTGATGAGTGCAAAGAAAGAACCGCTAGGATGCATGCTAAGGAAGATTGCTTTGTGAAGGCGTGCTCTTCTAGTTTTCATGATAATAAAGATGAAGATCTAAAAGTGATTGATGTGTCTCCTATTAAATCTTTGTTTTGCAATATGAATCTTGATAATGATGAGATTGAAGATGACCCACCTTTACCTAGAAGGCATTTCAAAAATTCAGAGTTTTTAGATCTTGATGCTAAAATTGATAAAAGTGAGATTGAAGAGATTAAAACGTTAAATAGTAATGAACCCACTATTTTGAATTTCAAGGAATTTAATTATGATAATTGATCTTTGATAGATCGTATTTCCTTGTTACAATCCGTGCTAAATTCTCCTCATGCTTATAGTCAAAATAAAGCTTTTACTAAACATATCGTTGATGCTTTGATGCAATCACATGAAGAAAAACTTGAGTTGGAAGTTTCTATCCCTATAAAACTTTATGATGAGTGGGAACCTACAATAAAAAATTAAAATTAAAGATCATGAGTGTTATGCTTTGTGTGATTTGGGTGCTAGTGTTTCCACGATTCCGAAAACTTGATGTGATTTGCTAGGTTTCCGTGATTTTGATGATTGTTCTTTAAACTTGCACCTTGAGGATTCCACTATTAAGAAACCTATGGGAAGAATTGCCATGATGTTTTTATTGTTACAAATAGGAACTATGTGCCCATAGATTTCATTGTTCTTGATATAGATTGCAATCCTTCATGTCCTATTATTCTTGGTAGACCTTTCCTTAGAACGATTGGTGCAATTATTGATATGAAGGAAGGGAATATTAGATTCCAATTTCCATTAAGAAAAGGCATGGAACACTTCCCTAGAAAGAAAATTAAATTACTATATGAATCTATAATGAGAGCCACTTATGGATTGCCTACCAAAGATGGCAATACCTAGATCTATCTTCGCTTTTATGCCTAGCTACAGGCGTTAAACGATAGCGCTCGTTGGGAGGCAACCCAATTTTATTTTTATTCCTTATTTTTTGATCCTGTTTAGTAATAAATAATTTATCTAGCCTCTGTTTTGGTTGTTTTTTTGTGTTTAATTAGTGTTTGTGCCAAGTAGAACCGTTGGGAAGACTTGGGGAAAGTCTTTTTGATCCTGCTGTAGAAAACAGAAACTTTAGCGCTCACGAGAATCGCTGCCATTTTTATTTGGAAGGTGATATTTAGTTAATTATTTTTGCAGATGATTAATAGATAAATTCCTCACGTCCAGCAATTTATTTTAGAATTTTTGGGGTTCCAGAACTTGCGTTAGCTACAGATTGTTCTGTTTTTGATAGATTCTGTTTTTCTTGTGTTGTTTGCTGATTTTGATGAATCTATGGTTAGTAAAAGAGTTTATAAACCATAGAGAAGTTGGAATAAAGTAGGTTTAACACCAATATAAATAAAGAATGAGTTCATTACAGTACCTTGAAGTGGTGTTTTTTTTCTTTCGCTAACGGAGCTCACGAGATATTCTATTTTGAGTTTTGTGTTTTGAAGTTTTTCAAGTTTTGGGTAAAGATTTGATGGATTATGGAACAAGGAGTGGCAAGAGCCTAAGCTTGGGGATGCCCATAGCACCCCAAGGTAAAATTCAAGGACACTAAAAAGCCTAAGCTTGGGGATGCCCCGGAAGGCATCCCCTCTTTCGTCTTCGTCTATCGGTAACTTTACTTGGAGCTATATTTTTATTCACCACTTGATATGTGATTTGCTTGGAGTGTCTTCTATGATTTGAGTCTTTGCTTTCTAGTTTACCACAATCATCCTTGCTATACACACCTTTTGAGAGAGACTCACATAATTTGAAATTTATTAGAATACTTGTCGGTGTCAAAACCGGCAGATCTCGGGTAGGGGGTCCCGAACTGTGCGTCTAGGCCGGATGGTAACATGAGGCATGGAACACGATGTTTTACCCAGGTTCGGGCCCTCTTGATGGAGGTAAAACCCTACGTCCTGCTTGATTAATATTGATGATATGGGTAGTACAAGAGTAGATCTACCACGAGATCAAGGAGGCTAAACCCTAGAAGCTAGCCTATGGTATGATTGTTGTATGATGAAGTTGTCCTACGGACTAAAACCCTACGGTTTATATAGACACTGGAGAAGGTTAGGGTTACACAAAGTCGGTTACAATGGTAGGAGATCTTGAATATCCGCATCGCCAAGCTTGCCTTCCACGCCAAGGAAAGTCCGATCCAGACACGGGACGAAGTCTTCAATCTTGTATCTTCATAGTCCTGGAGTCCGGCTGAAGGTATAGTCCGGCTACCCGAACACCCCCTAATCCAGGACTCCCTCAGTAGCCCCTGAACCAAGCTTCAACGACGACGAGTCCGGCGCGTAGATTGTCTTCGGCATTGCAAGGCGGGTTCCTCCTCCAAATTCTTCATAAAAGTTTGTAAACACCAAGAGTAGTGTCCGGCTCTGCAAAATAAGTTTCCACATATTGCCACAGAGAGAATAATATTAACACAAATCTAATATGCCGACGTATTCCGCAGCGTGACATCACACTATGGCCAAGACATTATTCGAATCGTTTTCACTTTTCCACCTCCGCGTGTTTTGCGAGGCGGTTTCCTTGGCACGTCTTGTCAAAGCAAAGATCGTGTCCCCTTTATTTACGGGATTCTCATCAATACGGACGTGGGTAACCCAATCGTGCCCGTTAACATGTCTTCTCGATTAAAGGCGAGTCCCAAATGGTTACGGGGAGGGCTCTTGGTATTCAACCTCTTATAAAGAGACCAGGGCCTTACTCCT
Source organism: Triticum monococcum (assembly GCA_034509565.1). NCBI lineage: Eukaryota > Viridiplantae > Streptophyta > Magnoliopsida > Poales > Poaceae > Triticum > Triticum monococcum. The sequence continues at coordinate 148,804,186 of CM067843.1, read as the reverse complement.
TTTCTCCAATCTCAAAAATAGTTCGCCCGTCGCCTCGAGTTCCAACACCCTACGCTCCAGATTCCAGGCGCTTCGGACCTTCGACAATGTTCGGTTCCGGCCTTCAAGGCCAATGGATGCCCTCCTTCGTCACGAAGGAGGACGTGCTAAAGTTGAGAGAGGCTAAGTTCTTGACCGCCGAAATTTCGCATAGGTTGCCAGCTCAAAGGCAGGTTATTCCCAGTCCCCAGCCCGGTGAGAGCATAGTGTTCATGTCTCACTTCCTTCGGGGGTCAGGCTTCCTGATGGATCCCTTCGTGAGGGGGCTGATGTTCTATTATGGGCTGGAATTTCATGACTTAGCTCCGGAGTCCATCCTCCACATTTCCTCATTCATCGTTGTGTGCGAAGTGTTCCTCCGTGTTACTCCTCACTTCGGATTATGGCTCAAGACTTTTGGTGTCGAGCCGAAGATGATCAAGGGACGACACGTAGAGTGCGGAGGCGCTGTCATAAGTAAGAATGCTGATGCTCCATGGTCCGAGGGCTCCTTTCAAGAGGAGCTCGGCTTGTGGCAACGAGAGTGGTTCTATATCACCGCTCCCAGGAGCACCAAGTGGGTGGCGCCTCCTGCCTTTCATTTGGGTCCCCCACCGCGGCTAGCGTCATGGGTCAACAAAGGATTAGATTGGGGGTTATCCAAAGACGTGTCCTTGTTGCAGGGCCGCATTAGGGATCTCTTAGAAAGAGACCTCAACCTGGTCAAGGTGATGCAGGTCATGCTGATTCGCCGAACACTGCCCGACAAACGTCGCTCCCTTCGTCTGTGGGAGTTTAATCCGGAGGGACCACGAGCTCTCCAGCATTTTATGGGCGCAACGCCCATGGAGATGTATAAAATGTTCTTTGGATCACAAGCAATGGGTCCGGATTTGACCGAGGACGCAGGTTTAAGCTGCAATCGCCCGGATACTCAAGTAAGTAACCTGGTGCCCGGACTCGCTATCCGTAAAATTGTCATAAATTCGCCCCTAAAAGAGTTGTCCTTTTAAACAGGAGTGGATAGCGATGGCAAAGCCGATCAGGTGTCCGGCTCCCCTTCCTGAGACCAGGCCGGATCCCATGCTAGTCAGGATGTTGAAGATCGTGCCTTTGGAGGGAAGTGAGGGGGAGGACAAGGAAACTATGGCCTCCTTGAAGGAGGCTGCTCTGAAGGGAGGAACCGACAATTCCTCCCCTAAGGGGAAGAAGAGGGCCGCCTCTGACGACCTGGAGACCATGGCCTCAAAGCGGGGGAAAAAGTCCTCGTGAGAGGGTCCGACGCCGGGGAGATCCTCGGCCGAACTACGCCGGGAAGATTTACCGAAATTTTATGTAGCTCGGACCTCAGCCCTTCTCAGTAGAGCTCGTCTTTGGGGGATCTTCTTCCGGAGATGATGGAGAGTGGAACGCCTCCCCCTGCCGTACCACCTGGCGAGGCGGGTGAACCTGAGGTGTCGTCGCGGAGGATTTCTCCGAATCCAGCAGGGGTGGAAGGTAGCCATATGTCCCCCCGAGGTTCTCCCTGTCCTGCCTTTGATGGAGGCCATAGGACGAGTCCGGCACCGTTCGATGCGTGTTCGGAGGAGCTAATGATTCTACTGGGGCGAGCTTCTATCTCAGAGGAGCACCGTGCATTGATGGGTACGGTGACTGGAAGGATTTCGTCCGCGGAAAGCGGATTGCATGAGGCTGTCAGAAGTTTGCTGACGGGTTTTGAGGTACGTTTGATAATGTACTTCTTTGTCAGTTGCGCATAAACAAGATGCGCCCTGTGTAGATAGCAGCCCCTGAGACTCTGTGCGTTGTCAAAATTGACGGCGCGCAGAGGATCATAATCCCAGGTCTAAAAATGTCGCCTTTGTATACAGGTGGCGAAGTGTCCGGAATCGAGCCGAACTGATGATTTTGCCGAACTAAAGCGGCAACTTGACGTGGCGGATGCCGACATCGCGCTCGTCAACGAGCGGCTTGATGAGGCTCAAGGTAAGCAATTCCTCGGGCGGCATCTGGTAAGAGGAGCTTTATGCCAGTAACTTACAATGTGTGTGCTTGACGCAGATGGTGCGGCCGCCGTGGAGAGTCTTCAGGCGGAACTTGCCCGAGCTAAGGAACAAGCCAGGAAAAGTGATGCGGCTGCCGAGAAGGCCCTTGAAGAGCTGAGAGCCGAACAGGCTGCTCACTGCCGAAGCAAGAAGGAGATGGACGTGAAGATAAAAAGTGCTGCTGACCGTTGCAAGTTTCTTGAGAAAGAAGACCGGGCGAGACAGACGGACTTAGAGAAGGCCATTGCTGATGCCAAGGACGCTCGCTCTGCGATGAGAGCTGCGAAGGAGGAGCTGCGTCAGGCCGGACAGATTGCGGCTGGAAAGCCCTTTATGCTGCGGAGGAAGTTTTGTGATCCGAAGTTTGCTCCGTTGGACCGGATGTGGAGTGCGGAGGACACCTATCTGGATTTGGCAACGAGTGCTGCTGATGCGACCGAATACTTTCGAGATCAAGAAGATCGCGAAGTGGAAAGGCTTTTCTGGTCGCAGTTCCAGAATCTAGAGCGTTCACTAGCAGTGCACGATCGTCTGGCTCAATGGGCCGAACTGAATAGATTGTCCGGACTCGCCATGAAGTACGTCATGGGTCATCTGTGGCCGGGGAGATCGGAGCCGAAAAGTTATTTCAGCTTGGTGCAGCAATTCCTTGATGTGTTGCCACATATCAATGCGATGAAGAGGTCAGCATGCATAGAGGGTGCACGGATGGCTCTTGCCCGTGTCAAGACATACTGGGCAGAGATGGAGACCACCGTTGTTGCATCCCGAGATTCGGACAAAAGCCGAGTACCCTCCGAGCACTATTTGCAGAAAGTCCTTGAAGGCGCTCGTGTAATAGAGGCGCAATGCTCGAAGGATGCTATGTTCTGATAGCATATGTAATTATAAAGCAGTATTTTGATGAATTGTAGTAGCCTTTTATACTTGTGCCTTCAAGTATTTGGAACACCTCCTGTGCGGCCGTTTTAAGATATATATACAAAATCTGAAAGATTGCAGTCGTTGGCTTCAGCCCCCACGCACATAGTGAGGGGGTGCTCGCAGAAGGCGCATTTTCACACTTAATCCAACGTCTTGGTCCAACAAAGGAGGTGATAGGCAGCGAGCTAGGCAACCGGACTATAATGCTTTAACACTTTCACTTAGCCATAGGAGCTTGACAATGGGACTATTTATGTAGCCCCTGGTGGCGACTGCGCTCGCCCGAATTCGGGGCGCGTATGTGCCTGGCCGGGAAACGGCCCTTCGTTAATGCGGAGGAATCCTACAGATTCCGGAGAGTCATCGAGTGGTTGACCAGTCTCACGCCATATCATGACAGTCGGTTTTCGGCTTTCTCTACTGAGGTGCTCGCCTGGCCGAACCAGGGCACAATCGCAGTAGTTCTCCTGGTGCCGCCTTAGCCGATAGAGCGAAACATAAGGCGGCCGAACACAGGAGCCGGGCAACCCAACATTTGACCAAAATCATGACTCGGAGCTGATGCATATAAGGCCAAACTCGCGATGCCGAACACTCCCTAAGGTATTCGGTCTTTATGAGAGCGGGCGAGGTAGCGCTCTGAGGTATAAGCCCCTAGTGTCCAGGTATGCGCAAGAATTCTGACGTGGCCACATGCCAAGACGCCAGCCTCCTCCTTGGTCATAGAACCAGGGGATGTGTATCAACAAAAGACAGTAAAAAAGATTTACGCAGGGTCTTAATCTGAAAAGAATCCTTGGAACGGGTCCCTACTGCACGTCTGCGCCTGTGTCTCCGTTGTGCCGTATCCTGGACGGGCGCAACATGACATTCATCTGTAAAAACAGAGCAACTAAGTTGAAAAAGGGGCGTGCCGAACAAAATTTATATGAAATAAACAAAGTGTAAAGTAAAATATGAAAAATTGAGCTTTATTGTCTCTTATTTTATACGTGTGAAGCCCCTAGTGCAGAGGTATATGGCCACTAAGCCTTTATCAACGATACTTTTGTTCCGGACTCGTCTATCCGTGTCCGTGGTCTTAATGACCTGTTCTGATGTTCTGGCTGGTGAAGCCATTCTATTGTGGGGCTGTTAAAGCGGCCGCACAATCCTCCGCTTGGGGGAGGTGTTCTCACTGCTTCCCCTTTAAGGAGGTGATGCCACGTGGGCCGGGCATCTTAAACGTAATAGATGCATAATGCGGTATTGCGTTAAAGCGGGCGAAAGCTTCACGTCCCAGTAGTGCTTGGTAGCGACTTGAGAATGGGACGATGTGGAAAGTTAGCTTTTCACGACGGAAGTTATCGGCAGAGCCGAAAATAACCTCGAGCCGGAGAAAACCCATGCAATGGGTGTCCGGACCTGGCGTTACTCCTTGAAATGAGGTTTTGCTATGGAGAATTCTTTTTGGGTCGATCCCCATGTGGCGGATTGAGTCCTGATATATCAGGTTGAGTCCGCTGCCACCGTCCATAAGGACATTTGAAAACTGGAGTCCGCCAATTATTGGATCGAGTACCAGGGCAGTCCAGCCTGGGTTCCTGATACTTCTAGAATAATCCAGATGATCGAAGATGATTGGTTTTGACAACCAGTGGTGGGATTCCTTTGGGATAGGCCGTGGGGCGCGTATCTTTGTGGGCGCCGCACGTTTTGTTATGTGGAGTAAGTTTACTGTTTTTACTTCTTGTGGGAAATTCTTTTGTTTCCTGGTACTCTACTTTTGGGGTTCGTCCTCGTCTTCGCTTGGTGTGTCGAGCCCCTTGTGTTCGGCGTTGAGTCTGCCGGATTGTTTGAAAACCCATCAATCTCTGTGGGTATGGTTAGCAGGCTTTCCGGGAGTGCTGTGTATTTGACATATCCTATCCAAGATTTTGTTTAGGTTGGATAGGTCGTCCCTGTTATCTTGGAGGGGCGGCTTTTTCTGATTTTGTCGTGAGCTTTTGAATCCGGCGTTGACTGCCGTGCTCTTCGGACTTTTTTCCTTAGTCCGGCGACGGTCCTTATTGCATCGCGGTTTTCCGTTTCCATCCCTAGTTTTGGATGTACTTGGTGTTGGGGAACGTAGTAATTTCAAAAAATTTCCTACGCACACGCAAGATCATGGTGATGCGTAGCAACAAGAGGGGAGAGTGTTGTCTACGTACCCTCGTAGACCGACAGCGGAAGCGTTAGCACAACGCGGTTGATGTAGTCGTACGTCTTCACGGCCCGACCGATCAAGCGCCGAAACTATAGCACCTCCGAGTTCTAGCACACGTTCAGCTCGATGACGATCCCCGGACTCCGATCCAGCAAAGTGTCGGGGAAGAGTTCCGTCAGCACGATGGCGTGGTGATGATCTAGATGTACTACTGCCGCAGGGCTTCGCCTAAGCACCACTACAATATTATCGAGGACTATGGTGGAAGGGGGCACCGCACACGGCTAAGAATATGATCACGTGGATCAACTTGTGTCTCTAGGGGGTGCCCCTGCCTCCGTATATAAAGGCTCAAGGGGGGGGGGGTGCGGCCGGCCATGATAGGGCGCGCCAGGAGGAGTCCTACTCCCTCCGGGAGTAGGATTCCCCCCTTTTCCTAGTTGGAATAGGATTCGTGGAGGAGAGAGAGGAGGAAGGGGGGCCAGCCCCCTCTCCTTGTCCTATTCGGACCAAGGGAGGGGAGGGCCGCGCGGCCCATCTCTGGCTGCCTCTCCTCTCTTCCACTAAGGCCCACTAAGGCCCATATATCTCCCGGGGGGTTCCGGTAACCTCCTGGTACTCCGGTAAAATCCCGATTTCACCCGAAACACTTCCGATATCCAAACATAGGCTTCCAATATATCAATCTTTATGTCTCGACCATTTCGAGACTCCTCGTCATGTCCGCGATCACATCCGGGACTCCGAACAACCTTTGGTACATCAAAACGCATAAACTCATAATATAACTGTCATCGAAACCTTAAGTGTGCGGACCCTACGGGTTCGAGAACAATGTAGACATGACCGAGACACGTCTCCGGTCAATAACCAATAGCGGGACCTGGATGCCCATATTGGCTCCTACATATTCTACGAAGATCTTTATCGGTCAGACCGCATAACAACATACGTTGTTCCCTTTGTCATCGGTATGTTACTTGCCTGAGATTCGCTCGTCGGTATCCAATACCTAGTTCAATCTCGTTACTGGCAAGTCTCTTTACTCGTTCCGTAACACATCATCCCGCAACTAACTCATTAGTTGCAATGCTTGCAAGGCTTAAGTGATGTGCATTACCGAGAGGGCCCAGAGATACCTCTCCGACATTCGGAGTGACAAATCCTAATCTCGAAATACGCCAACCCAACATGTACCTTTGGAGACACCTGCAGAGCTCCTTTATAATCACCCAGTTACGTTGTGACGTTTGGTAGCACACAAAGTGTTCCTCTGGCAAACGGGAGTTGCATAATCTCATAGTCATAGGAACATGTATAAGTCATGAAGAAAGCAATAGCAACATACTAAACGATCGGGTGCTAAGCTAATGGAATGGGTCATGTCAATCAGATCATTCAACTAATGATGTGATCCCGTTAATCAAATAACAACTCTTTGTCCATGGTTAGGAAACATAACCATCTTTGATTAACGAGCTAGTCAAGTAGAGGCATACTAGTGACACTCTGTTTGTCTATGTATTCACACATGTATCATGTTTCCGGTTAATACAATTCTAGCATGAATAATAAACATTTATCATGAAATAAGGAAATAAATAATAACTTTATTATTGCCTCTAGGGCATATTTCCTTCACTTGGGTCACTGGTGCTGCATCTTGCTAACCAGCTGTCCTCTCCTGCGCAAAAGCGGGCCATGAGGCTTGTTAGTGCGGCCATTGTTCTTGGCTTTTCTTGGCCGAGGTGTCTGGCGAGCCATTCGGCTCGGACATTATGCCTGAAAGCCACTAAGGCTTCAGCGTCCGGACAGTCGACTATCTGATTCTTTTTAGTAAGAAATCTATTCCAGAATTGCCGAGCTGACTCTCCGGGCTGTTGAGTTATGTGACTAAGATCGTCTGCATCAGGAGGGCGGACATAGGTCCCTTGAAAATTTGCTCGGAAAGCGTCCTCGAGCTCTTCCCAACTTCCGATTGTGTTTTCAGGAAGGCTTTTGAGCCAATGCCGGGCTGGCCCTTTAAGCTTGAGGGGTAAGTATTTTATGGCGTGGAGGTCATCTCCTCTAGCCATATGTATGTGGAGGATATAATCCTCGATCCAGACTCTAGGGTCTGTTGTTCCATCATATGCCTCTATGTTTATGGGTTTGAATCCCGCTGGAAATTCATAATCCAGGACCTCATCGGTGAAACATAGGGGGTGTGCGGCACCCCTGTATTTGGGTGTGCCGGATTCTGATAATGGCTTTATTGCATTGCTTACGAGAGCTTGCTTTCTTGGCCCGTAAATGGACCTGGCTGGGCCATGATGCGAATCCTTAAGTGGGTCGCATGCCGGCTTAAGTGCTGCGCTGCTTGCCGCTTTATGCTGGCCATGGGGTCGTCTATCCGACCATGTGGCTTTCTCACTTTTGGAATGCGAGGGCTCTAAGGCCTCCTCGTCGAATTCTGGTAGTAGCTTTCTCTTCGGATAGCTTTTAGTGCGGCGACTGTCGCCGTGTTTGTCTGCGGTATTGATTACTTTACTCCATCTGATCCTGAGTACATCTTCCGTAGTTTTTAGCTTCCGCTTTTGCTTTTTCAGGCTGCGTGCGGTTGCAACGAGCCGTTTGTGGAGGTTTTTCTGCTTCGTGGGCTTGTCCGGCGTAGGGTCGTCCGGAATGCCATTTTCGCCGGGGGAGGGATGCTCGGTTTCTCTGTCCGGGTTGTCCTGTTGGGACGGTTGCTCTAAGGCATGCTCGTCGTCTACCGGCTCATCCTGCTCTATGGCTAGGTCTTTACCGAGGCGGGGCTTGGGTCGGCGTTTACGCCGACGCTTTGATTGTTTTTCGAGAGATCGATCCCTCTTTCCATCCATGTTTTCCTCGTTGTTGCTTCCTTTAGGGGTATCCACCATGTACACATTGTGAGATGAGGTGGCTGTCCGATGCCCTATAGGCATTGGTTCTTGGTTGTCTCCTGTATCGTCGTCCGTACCGTCGATGTCTTCGGAGTCGAAGACGAGCATGTCGGTTAAGTCGTCGATAGTGGCTACGAAGTGGGTGGTGGGTGGGTTTTGAATTTCTTCATCATCCGAATCCCATCCTTGCTGACCGTAGTCCGGCCAGGGCTCTCCTGATAAAGAGAGAGACTTTAGCGAATTCAGCATGTCGCCGAAGGGCGAGTGCTGAAAGATGTCTGCGACGGTGGACTCCATTATCGGCGCCCAATCGGATTCGATCGGCAGGGGCGCGGGGGTCTCGGAGTTCGGAAAGGAATCGGGCTCCTTGGAGTCACGGGCCATGCGGAGTGCGGGGCTGGAGTTCGGCTCGATCGCCTCTGAGATCGCAGCCCCTAAGGCAGCGTCCAACTGCTGATCCTCGATCGATGCAGTAGGCTCCGAATCAATGGTCGGAACCGATGCGTGTGCGGCCTCCAAGGCACTGTTCGGCGGCAGAGCTATATCATGCCCATCGAGACAGTGCGGCGCACTTGGCTGTGGCTCAAATCCGTCGAAGATCAAGTCCCTGTGGATGTCAGCCGTGTAGTTTAGGCTTCCAAACCAGACCTGATGGCCAGGGGCGTAGCTTTCGATCTGCTCAAGGTAGCCAAGCGGATTGGCCCACAGTGCAAAGCCGCCGAAGACGAAGATCTGTCCGGGGAGAACAGTCTCACCCTGGACTGCATCGTTGTTGATGATCGAAGGAGTCATCGGGCCTAAAAGCTACAACACAGAGGAACTCTCAATGAAAGCACCAATGTTGGTGTCAAAACGGGCAGATCTCGGGTAGGGGGTCCCAAACTGTGCGTCTAGGCCGGATGGTAACATGAGGCATGGAACACGATGTTTTACCCAGGTTCGGGCCCTCTTGATGGAGGTAAAACCCTACGTCCTGCTTGATTAATATTGATGATATGGGTAGTACAAGAGTAGATCTACCACGAGATCAAGGAGGCTAAACCCTAGAAGCTAGCCTATGGTATGATTGTTGTATGATGAAGTTGTCCTACGGACTAAAACCCTTCGGTTTATATAGACACTGGAGAGGGTTAGGGTTACACAAAGTCGGTTACAATGGTAGGAGATCTTGAATATCCGCATCGCCAAGCTTGCCTTCCATGCCAAGGAAAGTCCGATTCGGACACGGGACGAAGTCTTCAATCTTGTATCTTCATAGTCCTGGAGTCCGGCTGAAGGTATAGTCCAGCTACCCGAACACCCCCTAATCCAGGACTCCCTCAATACTCTATGTGCTTGACTTATATCTTTTGAGCTATATAGTTTTTTCTCTAGTGATTCACTTATATCTTTTAGAGCACGGCGGTGGATTTGTTTTATATAAACTATTGTTCTCTCATGCTTCACTTATATTATTTTGAGAGTCCTTTAGAACAACATGGCAATAATAAAAACTTTCATACAAGTGCATTGAATACTATGAGAAGTTTGATACTTGATAATTGTTTTGAGATATGGAGATGGTGATATTAGAGTCATGCTAGTTGAGTAGTTGTGAATTTGAGAAATACTTGTGTTGAAGTTTGTGATTCCTGTAGCATGCACGTATGGTGAACCGTTATGTGATGAAGTCAGAGCATGATTTATTTATTGATTGTATTCCTTATGAGTGGCGGTCGGGGACGAGCGATGGTCTTTTCCTACCAATCTATCCCCCTAGGAGCATGCGCGTAATACTTTGTTTCGATAACTAATAGATTTTTGCAATAAGTATGTGAGTTCTTTATGACTAATGTTGAGTCCATGGATTATACGCACTCTCACCCTTCCACCATTGCTAGCCTCTCTAGTGCCGCGCAACTTTCGCCGGTACCATACACCCACCATATACCTTCCTCAAAACAGCCACCATACCTACCTATTATGGTATTACCATAGCCATTCCAAGATATATTTCCATGCAACTTTACACCGTTCCGTTATTATGACACGCTTCATCATTATCATATTGTTTGCATGATATGTAGTTGACATCGTATTTGTGGCAAAGCCACCGTTCATAATTCTGCATACATGTCACTCTTGCATCATTGCACATCCCGGTACACCGCCGGAGGCATTCACATAGAGTCATATTTTGTTCTAAGTATTGAGTTGTAATTCTTGAGTTGTAAGTAAATAAAGTGTGATGATAATCATTATTAGAGCATTATCCCAAGTGAGGAAAGGATGATGGAGACTATGATTCCCTCACAAGTCGGGATGAGACTCCGGACGAAAAATAAAAAAATAAAAAGAGAGAAAGAAAAGAGGCCAAAAAGAAAAAAGAAAAGTAGGCCCAATGTAGCGACGAGACCTCAAACAGTCTGATCTCTGTGCTCCGGTGTCATCCCTGGATCAGTAATGCTGACACCACACAGTACTCGGAGGATTTATAGCAGAGTAGCAATCACACACTTATTACATCGAGTGTCTCAAAAGATAATTATTACAATAATTATGGCTTAAGGCCATCTAATAACGATAACAGCGGAAGGCTTGGAAGATAAGTGAGTCCATCAACTCCAACGGCATCACTGAGTATAGAACCATGACCTAAAAACTCCTTAATCATCGTCTGAAAAGTCTGCAACATTAACGTTGCAGCCCGAACGGGTCAGCACATGGAATATGCTGGCAATGTAACACATAGAGAGTAATGGAATGAAACAGCTATACTATATGCATATTTGGCTGGTGGAAAGCTCTATGGTTATAGTTTTGCGTAAAGCCAATTTTTCCCTACTGCAAAGGAATAAATTTATTTAACTATCATGGTAGTTGTTAAACATTGAGAATGGTTGACAGCATTCTCAATCCCAATTAAGCATCATCATTAAACAAAACCCAACAGAATTAATTTTAGAGTAACATGTTGACATTCACATGATAATCCAGGTAATAGATACTCAAGATGTCCATAACCGGGGACACAGCTAATCATGATTAGTTTATTACACTCTGTAGAGGTTTGCGCACTTTTCCCCACAAGACTCGATCGCCTCCGTTTGGTTTCTCGCACTACATGATGTTTGAGAAGACGGATGACCGAGACATAGTATTTCAGAAGCGCTAGCACCTTACGATCGGGTAGACCGTACCACCTACATCCCCTACATCTGCTAGTCTACCATTGTAAGAGTTCGCACGACTTAGTCAACTATGCTAGAGCCCATAATAGCTTGTGGCTGCACACGGAAGTTTCTAGTATGAATAGTCTCATGATCCCTTTGAGCCTGGGTGGCGGTCCAAAAGAAAACAGGCAAGTCCTGGAATACCCTGGTGCCTCAATCCACCCAGATGTGTGTTTAAGTTGCCACCTTAGATAAACCATTAATTAACAAACTCACATCTGTCATGGATATCACTCACACAATCCACCTCTACTAGCATAGCATGGCATAATAAGCAAACGTAGAAGTAACTCCCAAAGGTTTGATAATAAACTGGTAATAGGTACTACCTCAACTACTTCCCACCCCACACAATTTAATTAGATCCTAATCATGCAAGGTGTGAGGATTGATCTAATGCAATAAAACTGGGTAGTAGGAAAAGTATGATCAAAGTGTTACTTGCCTTGCTGATGATCCGGGAAACCTAGCGATTCGAAGAAACAAGCGGCGCACTCCGGGTATTCTATCACAGACAAACAAACAAGCATACAATAAGTACTCATCTAATGCACAGGTAAAACTCAAATAAGAGATCTAACCAGAAGATTCAACTTAAGAACTCCGGTTGGCAAAAAGAATCAAATCGAACGAAGCAACGAAAGTCAAACGACGAAAGAAACAACTTCGTTCTACTAATCTGTATCTAGGGCAAATTTTACAGTAGCAAAATCTTGTTTAAGTTGGTTAAACGGATAGATGGTTTCGAGACGAAACTCCATGTGCTTGAATCGCCTGATTCCGATAAACGAGCGAAAAGATATACTAAAACGAAAATCGGATCAGGAATCGCGATCAGAAAAATCGCGGATTTAATCCGAGAAAAAGAAAAATGACGAACGCTCGCTAAATTAAAATAAACCGGAAAAACCGCGCTATTTAAAAAACCAAAACTAAAAAAAACCGACGGAAAAACCGAACGGTTTAAAAAAAACGATGGTGCGGATTACGAGGCGGCAGCGGCGACTCCGGCGACGGCGTGCGGCGGCGGCAGGCGACGGCGCGCGGGCGGGGCGGCGCGGGTGCGGGGCTGAGGCGGCGGCAGGCTAGGGTTTGCCACGGGTGGGCTGCCCCGGCTTATAAAGCCCTGGTGGGCCGGAGTCCTAGTCGGACACGGCCCGTAGGTCGGTTCGATTTTTTTAATTAATTACGTGCAGAAAAAAATAAAAAGAAATACTAAACGGACTCCAAAAATTCCGAAACAAATATTCACGGGCTTCTAAAATCAAGCCGCACAAGGTGAACATTTATTTGGGACCTAAATGCAATTTTGAAGAACACCCATTTTTCCTAAATTCAAATAAAATAACGAAAAACTCCGAAATAAAATCTTGTTTGATTTTATTATTAAATCCTCAATATTTATTTATTTTGGGAAAGTCATTTTATTCCCTCTCTCATATTTTTGTGATAGAAATAATTGATGATAAAATAAATAAAATCAAATGATCCTATTCTCAAAATTTGAGAAAACTCAAATATGAAAATAACGAAATCCCCAACTCTCTCCGTGGGTCATTGAGTTGCGTAGAACTTCTAGGATCAAACAAAATGCAAAATAAAATATGGTATGCATTTATGATCTAATGTATAACATTCCAAATTGAAAATTTGGGATGTTACAAACCTACCCCCCTTAAGATGAATCTCGCCCTCGAGATTCGGGTTGGCTAGAAAATAGGTGAGGGTGGTCCTTGAGAAAATCTTCCTCTCGTTCCCAGGTGGCTTCATCCTCTGTGTGGTGGCTCCACTGAACTTTGCAAAACTTGATAACCTTGCCGCGGGTGACTCGATTGGCAAACTCGAGAATCTTAATTGGTTTCTCCTCATAGGTCAAATCGTTATCCAACTGAATAGTTTCCAATGGCACAGTGTCTCTCAACGGTATGTCAGCCATCTCCGCATGACACTTCTTCAACTTAGAAACGTGGAACACATCATGAACTCCTGACAATCCTTCGGGCAATTCCAACTTGTAGGCCACTTCTCGCATACGCTCCAAAACTCGATATGGTCCTACAAATCATGGCGCTAACTTCCCATTAACTCCAAAACGCTTTGTTCCCCGAAGTGGAGATACTCGAAGATAAGCTCTATCTCCGACTTTGTAAGAGGTCTCCTTGCGTTTAGAATCTGCATAACTCTTCTGTCTAGACTGGGCTACCTTGAGCCTATCGTGAATCAACTTCACCTTCTGTTCAGACTCTTTAATCAAGTCAGGTCCAAACAACTGGCGGTCTGCAACTTCCTCCCACGACAACGGTGTCCTGCACCTCCTTCCGTACAAGGCTTCGAAAGGGGCCATCTTTAAACTGGTTTGGTAACTGTTGTTGTAAGAGAACTCTGCATATGGCAAATTATCATCCCAACTAGATCCGTAATCTAGCGCACAAGCTCTCAGCATATCCTCCAAAATCTGATTGACTCTCTTGGTCTATCCATCTGTCTGTGGATGAAAAGTTGTACTGAATTCTAGCCTGGTACCCAAAGTTTCGTGCAACTGCTTCCAGAACTTTGAGGTAAAATGGGTTCCTCTATCTGATACGATACTCCTTGGAACTCCATGCAAACATACGATCCTGGTCATGTATATCTTTGCCAACTTAGCACTGGTGTAAGTGGTCTTTACTGGGATGAAATGAGCTACTTTCGTCAATCGATCAACTACAACCCAAATCGAGTCATAGCCTGAACGAGTCCTGGGCAATCCCATGATAAAATCCATGCCTAGCTTATCCCACTTCCATTCGGGTATCGGCAATGGTTGTAACAATCCTGCTGGCTTCTGATGATCTGCCTTTACTCTCTGACATACATCACAAACTGCTACATACTCCGCAATATCCTTTTTCATTCCGGTCCACCAGAAAATATCCTTTAGATCCAAATACATCTTGGTATTTCCTGGGTGAATTGAATACGGTGAGTCGTGTGCCTCTTGCAGTATCAACTTCCTGATCTCCGGGTCATTGGGCACGTAAACGCGGTCTTCAAACCATAGGGTATCGTGCTCATCCTCATGAAATCCCTTAGCTTTTCCTTTGCTAAGTTTCTCCTTTATAGCAGCAATCTCTTTGTTGGTCTTCTGAGCTTCCCTGATTCTATCCATCAAGGTTGACTGAATCTCCAATGCTGCTACATAGCCTCTCGGAACTATTTCCAAACATAGTCCACGAAGATTTTCTGCTAACTCCTTGGGTATTTCTCCCGTCATTAACGTATTGACATGGCTCTTACGGCTTAATGCGTCAGCTACTACATTAGCCTTTCCGGGATGGTATTGCAATCTCATATCATAATCCTTGATGAGCTCCAACCATCTCCTTTGTCTAAGATTCAACTCCTTCTATGTGAAAATGTACTTCAAACTCTTATGATCCGTGTACACCTCACAATGGTTTTCCAATGAGGAAATGCCTCCATGTTTTCAAAGCATGCACTACGGCTGCTAACTCCAAATCATGCGTGGCATAATTTAACTCATGGGGCTTCAGTTGTCTTGAGGCATATGAAACAACTCTCCCTTCCTGCATAAGCACTTCTCCAAGTCCTCGACATGAAGCGTCGCAATACACCTCATAATCTTTGGTCTGGTCTCGCAAAATCAACACTGGTGAGGTAACCAAGCGTTTCTTCAACTCCTGGAAACTAGCCTCACAATCCTTCGTCCATATGAACTTGATATCTTTCTTTAACAACTCAGTCATAGGCTTCACAATCTTTGAGAAATTCTCAATAAATCTCCGGTAGTATCCTGCGAGTCTAAGAAAACTTCGGATCTCTCCAACCGTGGTTGGTGCTTCCCACTTGGTCACGGTATCAACTTTAGTGGGATCAACTGCTATACCCTCTCCAGATATAACGTGTCCGAGGAATCCTTCTTCCTTCAACCAAAACTCACATTTGCTGAACTTGGCATATAATTGATGTTCTCTGAGCTTTCCAAGTACCAAACACAAATGCTCCTTGTGTTCCTCTTCATTCTTTGAATAAACCAGGATATCATCAATGAACACTACGACGAACTTATCCAAAAACTCCATAAACACTTTGTTCATCATGTTCATAAAATAGGCAGGTGCATTAGCCAGACCAAATGACATAACGGTATACTCGTACAGCCCATACCTGGTGGTAAAAGCTGTCTTAGGAATATCCTGTTCTCGAATCTTCAACTGGTGGTATCCTGATCGCAGGTCGATCTTGGAAAACACCTTAGCTCCTTGCAATCGATCAAACAGATCATTGATCATTGGTAGTGGGTACTTGTTCTTGATCGTTACTTCATTCAATCCTCGATAATCAACAACCATCCTTAACGATCCATCCTTCTTCTCCACTAGAAGTACAGGCAATCCCCAAGGCGAAGAACTTGGGCGAATATATCCCTTATCCAGTAACTCCTTAATCTGCTTCTTAATTTCCACCAAATCCTTTGCAGGCATCCTGTATGGTCTCTTTGATATCGGCCCTGTGCCTGGCAATAGCTCAATCAAAAACTCAATATCTCTATCCGGTGGCATGCCGGGAAACTCTTCTGGAAATACTTAGGGAAATTCCTTATCACTGGTACTTCCTCCTGCACAACTCATGTTAGGCAATTTACTTGAGTCCTCTTTGGCACATGTCGGGATACATACTTGATCCTTCTCCCTTCTGGTGTGGTATGAAAAATTGACTTACTAGCACATTCAATATTCCCTTCATATTTTGATAACCAATCCATGCCTAATATCACATCCAATCCTTGAGATTCCAATACTATTAGGTCTGAGGGAAAAACATAATTACCAATCCTTAATGGTAACCGATCACACCATGGACTAGCCATATATTCTGCTCCAGGCGAGGTTACTAACATGGGTGACCTAAGGGCTTGGGTTGATAGGTTATACTTATCCACAAATCCCCTTGAGATGTATGAATGCGATGCACCAGTATCAAAAAGAACGAGTGCAGTAAATGACTTAACCAAAAACTTACCTACTACTGCATCGGGCTGAGCTTCAACCTCCTCCATGCTAACGTGGTTCACTTGTCCCCTGTTGAAAGGGTTCGGCTTCTTCCCAGAACTTCCATTGCCATTTTGGCCTTCAGGACATTCATTGGCATAATGTCCGGTCTTCAGACACTTAAAGCAAGTGACTTGGCTCAGGTCCTTCTTGGCTGGGGTTGATGGGTTGGTGCGATTCTGGCCGTTGCTTCCTCCATTGCCATTACCATTCTTGGTGCCATTGTGATTGTGCGAGCTACCTCCTCCATGGGTATGCTAAAAATGTCCTCCCGGTCTAGGGGTAACATGTGGTTTCTGCTGAGCTCCTAAAGTATACTTCCCTTGTCCATACTTCCTCTTGCGGTTCTCAATTTGCTGCTGCTTCCCTTCAATCATAAGAGCACGATCTACCAACTCCTGGTAGTTGTTGAAGGTTGCTACCATCAACTGCATGCTCAACTCATCATTCAATCCTTCCGGAAACTTCTCCTGCTTAGCTGCATCCGTAGCGACGTCATCTGGGGCATAACATGCTAACTTACTAAAGTCCTCCACATACTGGCCAACTGTCCGTCCTCCTTGGCGCAAGTTGCGAAACTCACGCTTCTTCATGGCTATAGCTCCTACTGAAACATGTGCAGGACGAAAAGCCTGCTGAAACTGGTCCCATGTGACAGTGTCGACAGGGAAAGTGGCCGTGAAATTGTCCCACCATGATGCTGCGGGTCCTTCAAGCTGATGTGTGGCAAACTTCACCTTCTCCGCATCTGTGCATCCTGTTGTGGTCAACTCCCTAGCTATCTTGCGGAGCCAATCATCTGCTACTATCTGCTCGGTGCTACAGGAAAACACCGGTGGGTTCAGCCTAAGAAAACGGGCTAAGTGATCAACAGGTGGTGGTGGTGGTGGGTTGTTGTTGTTGTTGTCCTGATTCTGATTTTGGACTAGCAACTGCATCAATGTGTTCTGCTGCTGGATCAACTGGGTGATCTCTGGTGGAAAGTCAAATCCGGGATCACGTCTCGGAGGCATCTGAGGGTTTTAGAAAAGATGAGATGTAAGAATAGCGGGGGTCTAAAGAGAAAACACTACCCATATGCACATGAGGCAAAACAAACAATTCACTTCATTCAATCAAACAAGGGCATACAATCGATCTATCTATCGCAAAAGTGCTCGGACTACTATATTTACATGGTGGACTACTATTGATGAGGTGGTCTACTAGAAATATTCTTTGGTTGCAGACTCCATGATATCTGCTCCAGCTTCATCAACATAGTCATCATCGCTACTATCCGGATCCGAGTCGGTGTCGTCGATGATGATGCAGTCTTCTGGGCTAATCTCCTTGGGTTCTTCGTCTTCTTCTACTCGCGTAGGGCCTCCCATAAATATTCCGATCTTCTTGATCAGGTCGTCATTCTTCTCCACCAATACTTGTATTTCTTCTTCATAATCTTCACGTGTAGCCTTGAGTTCTTCCTCCAGTTCCTTGATTCTAGTCTTAGCCTTCTTCAGATCTATCATGTCGGTGCACATCTGGTTCTTCTGTTGTCGAATGTGCTGGTTTAACTCCTGGATAAAAGCTGCGATTGATCTATCCTTCCTAGTGCTGATCATCTCCCAGTGTTCATCTCAGCGCCCACAAATCTGGTAGATAGTATCCTTAAGATCCTTGCGGTAGACTTCTCCAATGCGTCCCATGGCGATGTGAGCTGCCATGCTCTTTCCTAGATTCCAAGTTGGTGCATCAAAAGAAAACTCTATGGGCTCAGTGACTGGCATGAACGTCCTTCCTGGAACTTGAACTTGAATCATCCAGCGCTCTTCTTCAGGTAAAGTGGCGTTATAGGTTCCGGTGAAGCTTGGTACTCCTATGTTCAGGTATCTAGTGACTTCCTTCAAGTGACGTCCAAAGGGTGTATCTTCATCCGGTTGCGTGAACTTGTTCCTTGCATCCGCCATCCTAAAAGAGTAGAAAAGACGAAAAGTTAGAAGAGAGGAGAGTGGATAGTGATCTAGGTCTTTTAGCTTAGTGGTCGTGTCCTACAGTCAGCATGTGCTCTGATACCATCTCTGTAGCGACTAGACCTCAAACAGTCTGATCTCTGTGCTCTGGTGTCATCTCTGGATCAGTAATGCTGACACCACACAGTACATGGAGAATTTATAGCAGAGTAGCAATCACACACTTATTACATCGAGTGTCTCAAAAGAGAACTTATTACAATAAATATGGCTTAAGGCCATCTAATAACGATAACAGCGGAAGGCTTGGAAGATAAGTGAGTCCATCAACTCCAACGGCATCACTGAGTATAGAACCACGACCTAAAAACTCCTTAATCATCGTCTGAAAAGTCTGCAACATTAACGTTGCAGCCCAAAACGGGTCAGCACATGGAATATGCTGGCAATGTAACACATAGAGAGTAATGGAATGAAACAGCTATACTATATGCATATTTGGCTGGTGGAAAGCTCAATGGTTATAGTTTTGCATAAAGCCAATTTTTCCCTACTGCAAAGGAATAAATTTATTTAACTATCACGGTAGTTGTTAAACATTGAGAATGGTTGACAGCATTCTCAATCCCAATTAAGCATCATCATTAAACAAAACCCAACAGAATTAATTTTAGAGTAACATGTTGAGATTCACATGATAATCCAGGTACTAGATACTCAAGATGTCCATAACCGGGGACACGGCTAATCATGATTAGTTTATTACACTCTGTAGAGGTTTGCGCAATTTTCCCCACAAGACTCGATCGCCTCCATTTGGTTTCTCGCACTACATGATGTTTGCGAAGATGGATGACCGAGACATAGTCTTTCAGAAGCGCTAGCACCTTACGATCGGGTAGACCGTACCACCTACATCCCCTACATCTGCTAGTCTACCACTGTAAGAGTTCGCACGACTTAGTCAACTATGCTAGAGCCCATAATAGCTTGTGGCTGCACACGGAAGTTTCTAGTATGAATAGTCTCATGATCCCTTTGAGCCTGGGTGGCGGTCCAAAAGAAAACAGGCAAGTCCTGGAATACCCAGGTGCCTCAATCCACCCAAATGTGTGTTTAAGTTGCCACCTTAGATAAACCATTAATTAACAAACTCACATCTGTCATGGATATCACCCACCCAATCCACGTCTACTAGCATAGCATGGCATAATAAGCAAACGTAGAAGTAACTCCCAAAGGTTTGATAATAAACTGGTAATAGGTACTACCTCAACTACTTCCCACCCCACACAATTTAATTAGATCCTAATCATGCAAGGTGTGAGGATTGATCTAATGCAATAAAACTGGGTAGTAGGAAAAGTATGATCAAAGTGTTACTTGCCTTGCTGATGATCTAGGAAACCTAGCGATTCGAAGAAACAAGCGGCGCACTCCGGGTATTCTATCGCAGACAAACAAACAAGCGTACAATAAGTACTCATCTAATGCACAGGTAAAACTCAAATAAGAGATCTAACCAGAAGGTTCAACTTAAGAACTCCGGTTGGCAAAAAGAATCAAATCGAACGAAGCAACGAAAGTCAAACGGCGAAAGAAACAACTTTGTTCTACTAATCTGGATCTAGGGCAAATTTTACAGTAGCAAAATCTTGTTTAAGTTGGTTAAACGGATAGAGGGTTTCAAGATGAAACTCCAGGCGCTTGAATCGCCTGATTCCGATAAACGAGCGAAAAGATATACTAAAACGAAAATCGGATCAGGAATCGCGATCAGAAAAATCGCGGATTTAATCCGAGAAAAAGAAAAACGACGAACGCTCGCTAAATTAAAATAAACTGGATTAACCGATCTATTTTTAAAAACCGAAATAAAAAAACCGACGGAAAAACCGAACGGCTTGTTTTAAAAAAATCGACGGCGCGGATTATGAGGTGAGGCGAACCTCGGGCGGCGTGCGGGCGAGGCGGCGGCGGGCGGCGGCGCGTGCGGCGGCGGCGGCACGCGGGCGGGGCGGCACGGGTGCGGGGCTAAGGCGGTGGCGGGCTAGGGTTTGCCCCGGGTGGGCTGCCTCGGCTTATAAAGCCCTGGCGGGCCGGAGTCCTAGTCGGACACGGCCCGTAGGTGGGTTCGATTTTTTTAATTAATTACGCGCAGAAAAAAATAAAAAGAAATACTAAACGAACTCCAAAAATTTCAAAATAAATTTTCACGGGCTTCTAAAATCTAGCCGCACAAGATGAACATTTATTTGGGACCTAAATGGAATTTTGAAAAACACACATTTTTCCTAAATTCAAATAAAATAACAAAAAACTCCGAAATAAAATGTTGTTTGATTTTATTATTAAATCCTCAACATTTCTTTATTTTGGGAAAGTCATTTTATTCCCTCTCTCATATATTTGTGATAGAAATAATTGATGATAAAATAAATAAAATCAAATGATCCTATTCTCAAAATTTGAGAAAACTCAAATATGAAAATAACGAAATCCCCAACTCTCTCCGTGGGTCATTGAGTTGCGTAGAATTTCTAGGATCAACCAAAATGGAAAATAAAATATGGTATGCATTTATGATCTAATGTATAACATTCCAAATTGAAAATTTGGGATGTTACACCCAAATAAAAAATGAGAGAAAAAGAAAGAAGGGACAATGCTACTATCTTTTCCACACTTGTGCTTTAAAGTAGCACCATGTTCTTCATATAGAGAGTCTCCTATGATATCACTTTCATATACTACTGGGAATTTTTCATTATAGAACTTGGCTTGTATATTCCAATGATGGGCTTCCTCAAAATGCCCTAGGTCTTCGTGAGCAAGCAAGTTGGATGCACACCCACTTAGTTTCTTTTGTTGAGCATTCATATACTTATAGCTCTAGTGCATCTGTTGCATGGCAATCCCTAGTCACTCACATTGATATCTATTAATGGGCATCTCCATAGCCCGTTGATACGCCTAGTTGATGTGAGACTATCTTCTCCTTTTTGTCTTCTCCACAACCACCATTCTATTCCACCATACTTCTATATCCATGGCTCACGCTCATATATTGCGTGAAGATTGAAAATTTTTGAGAACATCAAAAGTATGAAACAATTGTTTGGCTTGTCATCGGGGTTGTGCATGATTTAAATATTTTGTGTGGTGAAGATAGAGCATAGCCAGACTATATGATTTTGTAGGGATAACTTTCTTTGGCCATGTTATTTTGAGAGGACATAATTTCTTAGTTAGTATGCTTGAAGTATTATTATTTTTATGTTAATATTAAAATTTTATCTTGAATCTTTCGGATATGAACATTCATGCCACAATAAAGAAAAATTACATTGAGAAATATGTTAGAAAGCATTCCACATCAAAAATTCTTCTTTTATCATTTACCTACTCGAGGATGAGCATGAATTAAGCTTGGGGATGCTTGATACGTCTCCAACGTATCTATAATTTTTGATTGCTCCATGCTATTATATTATCTTTTTTTATGTTGATGAGCTTTATTTTACACTTTTATATCATTTTTGGGACCAACCTACTAACCGGAGGCCCAACCCAAATTGTTGTTTTTTTGCCTACTTTAGGGTTTCGAAAAAAAAGAAATATCAAACGGAGTCCAAACGGAATGAAACCTTCGGGAACATGATTTTCTCAACAAATGTGATCCAGGAGACTTGGAGTGGCCGTCAAGAAACAAGGGAGGAAGGCACGAGGCAGGGGGCGCGCCTACCCCCCGGGCGCGCCCTCCACCCTCGTGGGCCCTCCGTTGCTCCACCAATGTATTTCTTCCTCCTATATAAGTCCACGTACCCCCAAAACATCCAGGGGCACCATGAAAACCTAATTCCACCGCCGCAACCTTCCGTACCCGAGAGATCCCATCTTGGGGCCTTTTCCGGAGCTCCATCGGAGGGGGCATTGATCACGGAGGGCCTCTACATTAACTCCATGGCCTCTCCGGTGATGTGTGAGTAGTTTACTTCAGACCTACATGTCCATAGTTATTAGCTAGATGGCTTCTTCTCTCTCTTTGGATCTCAATACAAAGTTCTCCTCGATTCTCTTGGAGATCTATTTGATGCGATCTTCTTTTGCAGTGTGTTTGTCGAGATCCGATGAATTGTGGGTTTATGATCTAGATTATCTATGAACAATATTTGATTCTCCTCTGAATTCTTTTATGTATGATTGGTTTATCTTTGCAATTCTCTTCGAATTATCAGTTTGGTTTGGCCTACTAGATTGATCTTTCTTGCAATGGGAGAAGTGCTTAGCTTTGGGTTCGATCTTGCGGTGCTCGATCCCACTGACAGAAAGGGAACCGACACGTATTGTATTGTTGCCATCGAGGATAAAAAGATGGGGATTATATCATATTGCATGAGTTTATCCCTATACATCATGTCATCTTCCTTAAAGCATTACTCTGTTCTTATGAACTTAATTCTCTAGATGCATGCTGGATAGCGGTCGATGTGTGGAGTAATAGTAGTAGATGCAGAATCGTTTCGGTCTACTTGTCTCAGACGTGATGCCTATATACATGATCATACCTAGATATTCTCATAACTATGCTCAATCCTATCAATTGTTCGACAGTAATTTGTTTACCCACCGTAATACTTATGCTCTTGAGAGAAGCCACTAGTGAAACCTATGGCCCTCAGGTCTATCTTCCATCATATTAATCTTCCAATACTTAGTTATTTCCTTTGTAGTTTATTTTACTTTGCATCTTTATTTCTCTTTATCATAAAAAATACCAAAAATATTATCTTATCATATCTATCAGATCTCACTCTCGTAAGTGACCGTGAAGGGCTTGACAACCCCTTTATCGCATTGGTTGTGAAATTCTTATTTGTTTGTGTAGGTGCGTGGGACCTAAGCGTGATCTCCTACTGGATTGATACCTTGGTTCTCAAAAACTAAGGGAAATACCTACGCTACTTTGCTGCATCACGCTTTCCTCTTCAAGGGAAAACCAACGTAGTGCTCAAGAGGTAGCATGCTCTACCCCCCTGGGCGCGCCCCTGCCACGTGGACCCCATGTGGGCCCCCTCCACTTATTCTTGCACCCACACACTTCGTCTTCCTCTAGAAAAAATCATTCACCAGCTCAAACCCGAGTTCTAGCTCATCTTGCTGCCATTTTCGATCTCCTTACTCAAAGCTCCCTTCACAAAACTGCTTTGGGGGATCGTTCCTCGGTATGTGACTCCTCCAATGGTCCAATTTTTTTGTTCTAGTGCTTTATTTATTGCAAATTTTTGCTGTTTAGGTGACCCTGTTCTTGAGCTTGCATGTCACATTTATGTGGTCAAAAGTAGTTTTACTGCATAATGTGGCCTCTATGCACATGTAGGAGTAGTTGCTATCAATCTTGTTGAGTTTGGTTCATTTTTACTTTTGAGTTACTAAAAATTTCAGAAATTTTTAGAATAAGATGAAGAGATTTTTGAGGGGCTCTTCGAGCCGAAGCTCGAAGGATAAGCAAAGTGAAGAAAATAAGAAGCCGAAATATAACCGCCCTCGCACTGCGGAGGTTCGGCCGTGTGAATGGCCTTGTGATGAGTTCTTGAGAGAAGTCAGGATTTATGAAGATTTTTATTACTTGGCTGAGAATGTAGGCCTCACCGACTTCCTCCACGACCCGTGAACAGTATCTCCTACTCACCAATATTTTTTTGCACAATTTTCATCTCCATGCTAGGAGATCGCCACCTTCAGTGGAATTTTATTTATATGATGAGCATAAGGAGATGTCGCTTTATGATTTTTGCTGGGTTTGTAGGATACCCTGTGTGGCAGCATAGAGTAACCACATCATAATGATGTGGAGGGATTTATTGATATGATTGCTGTAGGGCAAATGAGGAAAGTTTCCGATGCAAGAATCACTAGCATACATTTTCCTGTTCTACGTTACTTCGCAATATTTGCTAGTAGATGCTTAATTGGTCGCGGGAACTGTGGAAATCTTAGTGCCCCTGATATTGTTATTTTGCGCCATGCTTTGTTTCGTGATACCACTTTTAGTTTAGACGCTATTGTTGCTACACGGTTAAATCTGAACCGCACAAAGGGTCCCGTCTTAGGAGGCATCTTGGCCTCGCGCCTTGTTGCACACTTTAACATACCTATTAAGCATTATGAGAAAGAGGAAAAGTTGTTGCCTCATATTTTTCTAGGTTATAAGAGTATGG
Source organism: Triticum monococcum (assembly GCA_034509565.1). Classification (NCBI taxonomy): domain Eukaryota; kingdom Viridiplantae; phylum Streptophyta; class Magnoliopsida; order Poales; family Poaceae; genus Triticum; species Triticum monococcum. The sequence goes on along the minus strand of CM067843.1, from coordinate 148,779,675 downwards.
TAGCACATGATTTTATTGTTAAGAATAAGAAGAAGCTGTTTAACTATAGACTGATATTTGATAAAGACTACTTTGAGACTATTACCTTGCCAGCTCCTTCTTTGTTCAACATATTTTCAGGAATGTACCTTGTTCTGCCGGATGCCATCCATGCCCACCGGAGCCTGACATCAGCTCCAGAGCCCAAGCCGGAGCCACCACTTGACCCTCACCGTCAGTCTGTTTATCAGTGGGATCCGGAGGAGATCGCTAACCAGTGGCACCCTGAGGATCCTCCTCAGTACACCGGAGAGGGCAGCTTCGATCCGTGGGCATAGACCAACTTAGGCCAAAAGCCTAAGCTTGGGGAGTACGTATTTCTCACTGACTTTACATTCATGTTCACACACTCATGCCAGTTGTCGATGCTCATACTTTTTCATTGTAATATTCATGCTAGTTTAATTTCCTTTTTAAGCTTTCTTCTTGTGTGTTTTAAAAACCTTAAGAAAAACCAAAAAAAATTAGTTGTAGCTTTTAGCTAGTTTACTCTCCATGCTTGTAGTAGTAGTAATTAAAAACAAAACCCAAAAATATTTCTCGTTCTTCTTTTGCTTGTTGGGAGCTTTCCCGTGTAAATAGTTTTGTTTCTTTTCCTCTTCTTTGGGGGGCCGAGAGGAGAAGACCATGATGAAAATGTTGAGTGGCTCTCATATGCATTATTGTTGATCTAACAGAGAGCCCATATTACCTTGTCTTCTCCCTTGTATTGAATGCTTGCAGATTCCAGCTTAGTCCAATGCACGTGCACTATTATTATTATCCACACTGTTCGGTCGTGCAAGTGAAAGGCAATAATGACGATATATGGTGGACTGATTGAGATGAGAGAAGCTGGTATGAACTCAACCTCTCTGGTTTTTGTAAATATGATTAGTTCATCGTTCCTGATTCAGCCTATTATGAATGAAACATGTTTGCAATGACAATTAGAGATTATAGTTGCTCATGCCATGCTTAATTTGCTAGGAGTTTATAATGGTTTACCTTGCATGCCAACAAGCTATTAAAATGGTTGTGATGTGGTATGATAGGTGGTATCCTCCTTTGAACGATTCGAGTGGCTTGACTTGGCACATGTTCATGCATGTAGTTGAAACAAAATCAACATAGCCTCTACGATATTTATGTTCATGGTGAATTATATCCTACTCATGCCTGCATTCAGTGTTGATTAATTTTAGTGCATGTTCATGACTGTTGTCGCTCTCTAGCTGGTCACTTCCCAGTCTCTTTCTAGCCTTCACTTGTACTAAGCGGTAATACTGCTTGTGCATCCAATTCCACAAACCCCAAAATCCATATGAGTCCACTATACCTTCCTATATGCGGTATCTACCTGTCGTTCCAAGTAAATTTGTATGTGCCAAACTCTAAACCTTCAAATGAAATTCTGTTTTGTATGCTCGAATAGATCATGTATCAACTAGGGCTGTCTGTATCTTCCATGCTAGGCGGGTTATTCTCAAGAGGAGTGGACTCCGCTCCTCACTCACGAGAAAATGGCTGGTCACCGGGATGCCCAGTCCCATGCTCAAACCAAATCAAAATAATTGCAAACAAAACTCCCCCAGGATTGTTGTTAGTTGGAAGCACTCGTTGTTTCGGGCAAGCCATGGATTGATGCTTGTTGGTGGTGGGGGAGTATAAACTTTACCATTCTGCTTGGGAACCACCTATAATGTGTGTAGCATGGAAGATATCGAGATCTCTCGGTTGTTATGTTGAAAAGGAAGTATACCGCTCAAAATATTATTCATCTCTATTTCAAAATCGAGCTCTGGCACCTCTACAAATCCCCGCTTCCCTTTGAGAAGGGCCTATCTATTTACTTTTATGCTGAGTCATCATCCTCTTATTAAAAAGCACCAGTTGGAGAGCACCGCTGTGATTTGCATGTATTACTATTAGTTTACATTGAGTATGACTATGACTGGATCTCTTTTACCATGAATTACAATTTCCAGTCAGCCCTTGATCTTTAAAGATACTCTGCATTTATGTTTTGCGGTCTCAAAAGGGCTAGCGAGATACCATCTTGTTATATCATATTATGATTATTTTGAGAAAGTGTTGTCGTCCGAGATTTATTATTATTGCTCGCTAGTTGATTATGCCATTGATATGAGTAAAAATGAGACCTAAATGTTATTGTGAATATGGTTAGTTCATAATCTTTGCTGAAATCTTGAATGCTAGCTTTACATATTTACAACGACAAGAGCAAACCGAGTTTGTAAAAGTTTTTCTTTATCACTTTCAGTTTATCAACTGAATTGCTTGAGGACAAGCAAAGGTTTAAGCTTGGGGGAGTTGATACATCTCCATCGTATCTACTTTTCCAAACACTTTTGCCATTATTTTGGACTCTAACTTGCATGATTTGAATGGAACTAACCCAGACTGACGTTGTTTTCAGCAGAATTGCCATGGTGTTATTTTTGTGCAGAAATAAAAATTCTCAGAATGACCTGAAAATCAACGGAGAATATTTTTGGAATATATAAAAAATACTGGCGAAAGAATCAACATGAGGGGGCCCATGATGTCTACTACACAACCTTCTTCTTGTAGACGTTGTTGGGCCTCCAAGTGCAGAGGTTTGTAGGATAGTAGCAAATTTCCCTCAAGTGGATGACCTAAGGTTTATCAATCCGTGGGAGGCGTAGGATGAAGATGGTCTCTCTAAAACAACCCTGCAACCAAATAACAAAGAGTCTCTTGTGTCCCCAACACACCCAATACATTGGTAAATTGTATAGGTGCACTAGTTCGGCGAAGAGATGGTGATACAAGTGCAATATGGATGGTAGATATAGGTTTTTGTAATCTGAAAATATAAAAACAGCAAGGTAACTACAGATAAAATTGAGCACAAACGGTATTGCAATGTCTTGAAACAAGGCCTAGGGTTCATACTTTCACTAGTGCAAGTTCTCTCAACAATAATAACATAATTGGATCATATAACTATCCCTCAACATGCAACAAAGAGTCACTCCAAAGTCACTAATAGCGGAGAACAAACAAAGAGATTATGGTAGGGTACGAAACCACCTCAAAGTTATAGTTCTGATCGATCTATTCAAGAGTTCGTAGTAAAATAACATGAAGCTATTCTTTCCGTTCAATCTATCATAGAGTTCGTACTAGAATAACACCTTAAGACACAAATCAACCAAAACCCTAATGTCACCTAGATACTACAATGTCACCTCAAGTATCCGTGGGTATGATTATATGATATGCATCACACAATCTCAGATTCATCTATTCAACCAACACAAAGAACTTCAAAGAGTGCCCCAAAGTTTCTACCGGAGAGTCAAGACGAAAACGTGTGCCAACCCCTATGCATAAGTTCACATGGTCACGGAACTCGCAAGTTGATCACCAAAACATACATCAAGTGGATCACATGATATCCCATTGTCACCACAGATAAGAACGTGTAAGACATACATCAAGTGTTCTCAAATCCTTAAAGACTCAATCTGATAAGACAACTTCAAAGGGAAAACTCAATTCATCACCAGAGAGTAGAGGGGGAGAAACATCATAACATCCAACTATAATAGCAAAGCTCGTGATACATCAAGATCGTATCACCTCAAGAACACGAGAGAGAGAGAGATCAAACACATAGCTATTGGTACATACCCTCAGCCCCGAGGGAGAACTACTCCCTCCTCGTCATGGAGAGCACCGGGATGATGAAGATGGCCACTGGAGAGGGATTCCCCCTCCGACAGGGTGCCGGAATGGGTCTAGATTGGTTTTTGTTGGCTACGGAGGCTTCTGGCGGTGGAACTCCCGATCTATTCACCTCTCTCATGTTTTTAGGGTATATGGACATATATAGGCGAAAGAAGTTGGTCAGGGAAGCCACGAGGGGCCCACGAGGATGGGGGGCACGCCCAGGGGGTAGGGCGTGCCTCTCTGAGTCGTGCCTCCCTTGAGGCTTCCCTGACATCTACTCCAAGTCTCCTGGATTGCTTCCGTTCCAAAAATAAGTTTCGTGAAGTTTCAGGTCAATTGGACTCCGTTTGATTTTCCTTTTCTGCGATACTCTAAAACAAGGAAAAAACAGAAACTGGCACTAGGCTCTAGGTTAATAGGTTAGTCCCAAAAATCATATAAAATAGCATATAAATGCATATAAACATTCAAGGTTGATAATATAATAGCATGGAACAATCAAAAATTATAGATACGTTGGAGACGTATCAGCACACACCCTGTCCACGAGGGTGCGGGCGCGCCTACCCCCCTGCCTCGTGTGTCCCCTGACGCTCCACCGACCTCAACTCCAACTCTATATATTCATGTTCGGGGAGAAAAAAAATCAGGGAGAAGGATTCATCGCATTTTAGGATACGGGGCCGCCGCCAAGCCCTAATATCTCTCAGGAGGGCTGATCTGGAGTCCGTTCAGGGCTCTGGAGAGGGGAATCCATCGCCATCATCATCATCAACCTTCCTCCATCACCAATTTCATGATGCTCACCGCCGTGCGTGAGTAATTCCATCATAGGCTTGCTGGACGATGATGGGTTGGATGAGATTTATCATGTAATCGAGTTAGTTTTGTTAGGGTTTGATCCCTAGTATCCACTATGTTCTGAGATTGATGTTGCTATGACTTTGCTATGCTTGATGCTTGTCACTAGGGCCCGAGTGACATGATTTCAGATCTGAACCTATTATTTTTTCATGAATATATGTGAGTTCTCGATCCTATCTTGCAAGTCTATAGTCACCTATTATGTGTTATGATCCGTTAACCCCAAAGTGACAATAATTGGGATACTTACCGGTGATGACCGTAGTTTGAGGACTTCATGTATTCACTAAGTGTTAATGCTTTGGCCCGGTACTCTATTAAAAGGAGGCCTTAATATCCCTTAGTTTCCATTAAGACTCCGCTGCCACGGGAGGGTAGGACAAAAGATGTCATGCAAGTTCTTTTCCATAAGCACGTATGACTATATTCGGGATACATGCCTACATTACATCGATGAACTGGAGCTAGTTTTGTGTCACCCTATGTTATAACCATTGCATGAGGAATCGCATCCGACATAATTATCCATCACTGATCCATTGCCTACGAGATTTTCACATATTGATCTTTGCTTAGTTACTTTTTCGTTGCCTTTGTTACAATCACTACAAAACTGCTACTGTTACTTTTGCTACCGTTGCCGCTACTATCATATTACTTTGCTACTAAATACTTTGCTGCAGATATTAAGTCTTTCAGGTGCGGTTGAATTGACAACTCAACTGTTAATACTTGAGAATATTCTTTGGCTCCCGTTGTGTCGAATCAATAAATTCGGGTTGAATACTCTACCCTCGAAAACTGTTGCGATCTCCTATACTTGTGGGTTATAATGATTCTGCTGGCACAACCGGTGTTCGCCCTCATAACGACTTCTGGTGGGACGATGTACATGTACTTGCTGAAGTCATAAGGGATCGACAGACACTCCAACTTAGTTGCTTGAATGACCTTGCAGAAGTGCGATGGAATTGACTCCTTGTGGAAATGACCGTAATTCCTCGACCTGACATAAGCCTCTTAGCAGTGCTACCCTCCTCCGCCTCCTTTTCCTTTGATCAGTTGCCCTCTACCACCACCTTGCCCTTCAGGCAGTTGCCCTCAGCAACATTGCCGAGGACAAGCTTCTCGGTAGAGCACTACATTGAACAACTGAACATTACCAATTGTTGGGGATATTACTACTGGGCGTAAACCGACCTGTCGGTGTCAAAACCGGCAGATCTCGGTTAGGGGGTCCCGAACTGTGCATCTAGGCCGGATGGTAACAGGAGGCAAGGAACACGATGTTTTACCCAGGTTCGGGCCTCTTGATGGAGGTAAAACCCTACGTCCTGCTTGATTAATATTGATGATATGGGTAGTACAAGAGTAGATCTACCACGAGATCAAGGAGGCTAAACCCTAGAAGCTAGCCTATGGTATGATTGTTGTATGATGAAGTTGTCCTACGGACTAAAACCCTCCGGTTTATATAGACACCGGAGAGGGTTAGGGTTACACAAAGTCGGTTACAATGGTAGGAGATCTTGAATATCTGCATCGCCAAGCTTCCTTCCACGCCAAGGAAAGTCCCATCCGGACACGGGACGAAGTCTTCAATCTTGTATCTTCATAGTCCTAGAGTCCGGCTGAAGGTATAGTCGGGCTACCCGAACACCCCCTAATCCAGGACTCCCTTAGTAGCCCCTAAACCAGGCTTCAATGACGACGAGTCTGGCGCGTCGATTGTCTTCGGCATTGCAAGGCGGGTTCCTCCTCCAAATTCTTCACAAAAGTTTGTAAACACCAAGAGTAGTGTCCGGCTCTGCAAAATAAGTTTCCACGTATTGCCACAGAGAGAATAATATTAACACAAATCTAATCTACTGACGTATTCCGCAGCGTGACATCACACTACGGCCAAGCCTTTATTCGAATCATTTTCACTTTTCCATCTCAACGTGTTTTGCGAGGCGGTTTCCTTGGCACGTCTTGTCAAAGCAGAGATTGTGTCCCCTTTATTTACGGGATTCTCATCAATACGGACGTGGGTAACCCAATCATGCCCGTTAGCATGTATTCTTGATTAAAGGCGAGTCGCAAACGGTTACGGGGAGGGCTCCTGGTATTCAACCTCTTATAAAGAGACCATGGCCTTACTCCTTTTCTCCAATCTCAAAACAAGTTCGCCCGTCGTCTCGAGTTCCAACACCCTAGGCTTCAGATTCCAGGCACTTCAGACCTTTGACAATGTCCGGTTCTGACCTTCAAGGCCGATGGATGCCCTCCTCCGTCACGGAGGAGGACGTGCTAAAGTTGAGAGAGGCTAAGTTCTTGACCGCCGAAATTTCACATAGGTTGCCTGCTCAAAGGCAGGTTATTCCCAGTCCCCAGCCCGGTGAGAGCGTAGTGTTCATGTCTCACTTCCTTCGGGGGTCTGGCTTCCCGATGGATCCCTTCATGAGGGGGCTGATGTTCTATTATGGGCTGGAATTTCAGGACTTAGCCCCGGAGTCCATCATCCACATTTCCTCATTCATCCTTGTGTGCGAAGCGTTCCTCCATGTTACTCCTCACTTCGGATTATGGCTCAAGACTTTTGGTGTGGAGCCGAAGATGATCAAGGGACGGCACGCAGAGTGCGGAGGCGCTGTCATAAGTAAGAATGCCGATGCTCCATGGCCCGAGGGCTCCTTTCAAGAGGAGCTCGGCTTGTGGCAACGATAGTGGTTCTATATCACCGCTCCCAGGAGCACCAAGTGGGTGGCGCCTCCTGCCTTTCGCTCGGGTCCCCCACCGCGGCTAGCGTCATGGGTCAACAAAGGATTAGATTGGGGGTTATCCAAAGACGTGTCCTTGTTGCTGGGCCGCATTAGGGATCTCTTAGAAAGAGACCTCAACCTGGTCAAGGTGACGCAGGTCATGCTGATTCGCCGAACACTGCCCGGCAAACGTCGCTCCCTTCGTCTGTGGGAGTTTAATCCGGAGGGACCACGAGCTCTCCAGCATTTTATGGGCGCAATGCCCATGGAGATGTATAAAATGTTCTTCGGATCACAAGCAATGTGTTCGGATTTTACCGAGGATGTAGGTTTAAGCTGCAATCGCCCGGATACTCAAGTAAGTAACCTTGTGCCCGGACTCGCCATCCGTAAAATTGTCATAAATTCGCCCCTAAAAGAGCTGTCCTTTTAAAAAGGAGTGGATAGCGAAGGCAGAGCTGATCAGGTGTCCGGCTCCCCTTCTTGAGACCAGGCCGGATCCCGTGCTAGTCAGGATGTTGAAGATCGTGCCTTTGGAGGGAAGTGAGGGGGAGGACAAGGAAATTATGGCCTCCTTGAAGGAGGCTGCTCCGAAGGGAGGAACCGACAATTCCTCTCCCAAGGGGAAGAAGAGGGCCGCCTCTGACGAGCCGGCGACCATGGCCTCAAAGCGGGGGGAAAAGTCCTCGTCAGAGGGTCCGACGCCGGGGAGATCCTCGGCCGAACTACGCCCTCAAAGGGATCAGCCCTCCAGCGAGTCGTAAGTAGAGAAAGATTTTCCTTTAGAGGGATGAGAGAAATCCTTGCTTTTTATCTGAGAAGATTAACCGAAATTTTAGTTAGCTCGGACCTCAGCCCTTCTCAGCAGAGCTCGTCTTCGGGGGATCTTCTTCCGGAGAGGATGGAGAGTGGAACGCCTCCCCTTGCCGTACCGCCTGGCGAGACGAGCGAACCTGAGGTGTCGTCGTGGAGGGTTTCTCCGAATCCAACAGGGGTGGAAGGCAGCCATATGTCCACCCGAGGTTCTCCGCGTCTGGCCTTCGATGGAGGCCCTAGGACGAGTCCGGCACAGTCCGATGCGCGTTCGGAGGAGCTAATGATTCTGCTGGGGCAAGCTTCTATCTCAGAGGAGCACCGTGCATTGATGGGTATGGTGATTGGAAGGATTTCGTCCAAGGAAAGCGGATTGCATGAGGCCGTCAGAAGTTTGCTGACGGGTTTTGAGGTACGTTTGATAATGTATTTATTTGTCAGTTGCACATAAACAAGATGCGCCCTGTGTAGATAGTAGCCCCTGAGACTCTGTGCGTTGCCAAAATTGACGGTGCGCAGAGGATCATAATCCCAGGTCTAAAAATGTCGCCTTTGTATACAGGTGGCGAAGTGTCCAGAATCGAGCCGAACTGATGATTTTACCGAACTAAAGCGGCAACTTGACGTGGCGGATGCCGACATCGCGCTCGTCAACGAGCGGCATGATGAGGCTCAAGGTATGCAATTCCTCGGGCGGCATCTGGTAAGAGGAGCTTTATGCCAGTATCTTACAATGTGTGTGCTTGACGCAGATGATGCGGCCGCCATGGAGAGTCTTCGGGCGGAACTTGCCCGAGCTAAGGAACAAGCCAGGAGAAGTTATGCGGCTGCCGAGAAGGACCTTGAAGAGCTAAGAGCCGAACAGGCTGCACACTGCCGAAGCAAGAAGGAGATGGCCGAGATGGCCGTGAAGTTAAAAAGTGCTGCTGACCGTTGCAAGTTTCTTGAGAAAGAAGACCGGGCGAGACAGACGGACTTAGAGAAGGCCGTTGCTGATGCCAAGGACGCTCGCTCTGCGATGAGAGCTGTGAAGGAGGAGCTGCGTCAGGCCAGACAGATTGCGGCCGGAAAGCCCTTTATGCTGCGGAGGAAGTTTTGTGATCCGAAGTTTGCTCCGTTGGACCGGATGTGGAGTGCGGAGGACACCTATCTGGATTTGGCAGCGAGTGCTGCTGATGCGACCGAATACTTTCGAGATCAAGAAGATCGCGAAGTGGAAAGGCTTTTCTGGTTGCAGTTCCAGAATCCAGAGCGTCCACTGGAAGTGGGCGATCATCTGGCTCAATGGGCCGAACTGAATAGATTGTCCAGACTCGCCATGAAGTACGTCATGGGTCATCTGTGGCCGGGGAGATCGGAGCCGAAAAGTTATTTCAGCTTGGTGCAGCAATTCCTTGACGCGGTGCCACGTGTCAATGCGATGAAGAGGTCAGCATGCATAGAGGGCGCACGGATGGCTCTTGCCCGTGTCAAGACATACTAGGCAGAGATGGAGACCACCGTTGTTGCATCCCGAGATTCGGACAAAAGCCGAGTACCCTCCGAGCACTATTTTCAGGAAGTCCTTGAAGGCGCTCGTGTAATAGAGGCGTAGTTCTCGAAGGATGCTATGTTCTGATAGCATATGTAATTATAAAGCAATATTTTGATGAATTGTAGTAGCCTTTTATACTTGTGCCTTCAAGTATTTGGAACACCTCCTGTGCGGCCGTTTTAAGATATATATACAAAATCTGAAAGATTGCAGTCATTGGCTTCAGCCCCCACGCACATAGTGCGGGGGTGCTCGCAGAAGGCGCATTTTCACACTTAATCCAACATCTTGGTCCTACAAAGGAGGTGATAGCACAGCGAGCTAGGCAACCGGACTATAATGCTTTAACACTTTCACTTAGCCATAGGAGCTTGACAATGGGACTATTTATGTAGCCCCTGGTGGCGACTGCGCTCGCCCGAATTCGGGGCGCGTATGTGCCTGGCCGGGAAACGTCCCTTCGTTAATGCAGAGGAATCCTACAGATTCCGGAGAGTCATTGAGTAGTTGACCAGTCTCACGCCATATCATGACAGTCGGTTTTCGGCTTTCTCTACTGAGGTGCTCGCCTGGCCGAACCAGGGCACAATCGCAGTAGTTCTCCTGGTGCCGCCTTAGCCGATAGAGCGGAACGTAAGGCGGCCGAACACAGGAGCCAGGAACCCAACATTTGACCAAAATCATGACTCGGAGCTGATGCATATAAGGCCAAACTCGCGACGCCGAACACTCCCTAAGGTATTCGGTCTTTATGAGAGCGGGCGAGGTAGCGCTCTGAGGTATAAGCCCCTAGTGTCCAGGTACGCACAAGAATTCTGACGTGGCCACATGCCAAGACGCCAGCCTCCTCCTTGGTCATAGAACCAGGGGATGTGTATCAACAAGAGACAGTAAAAAAGGTTTACGCAGGGTCTTAATCTGAAAAGAATCCCTGGAACGGGTCCCTACTGCACGTCTGCGCCTGTGTCTCCGTCGTGCCGTATCCTGGACGGGCGTAGCACGACGTTCATCTGTAAAAAGAGAGCAACTAAGTTGAAAAAGGGGCGTGCCGAACAAAAGTTATATGAAATAAACAAAGTGTAAAATAAAATAGGAAAAATTGAGCTTTATTGTCTCTTCTTTTATACGTGTGAAGCCCCTAGTGCAGGGGTATATGGCCACTAAGCCTTTATCAACGATACTTTTGTGCCGGTCTCGTCTATCCGTGTCCGTGGTCTTAATGACCTGTTCCGATGTTCTGGCTGGTGAAGCCATTGTATTGTGGGGCTGTTAAAGCGGCCGCACAATCCTCCGCTTGGGGGAGGTGTTCTCACTGCTTCCCCTTTAAGGAGATGATGCCGCGTGGACCGGGCATCTTAAGCGTAAGAGATGCATAATGCGGTATTGCGTTAAAGCGGGCGAAAGCTTCACGTCCCAGTAGTGCTTGGTAGCGACTTGAGAATGGGACGATGTGGAAAGTCAGCTTTTCGCGACGGAAGTTATCGACAGAGCCAAAATTAACCTCGAGCCGGAGAAAACCCATGCAATGGGTGTCCGAACCTGGCGTTACTCCTTGAAAGGAGGTTTTGCTGTGGCGAATTCTTTTTGGGTCGATCCCCATGTGGCGGATTGAGTCCTGATATATCAGGTTGAGTCCACTGCCACTATCCATAAGGTCATTTGAAAACTGGAGTCCGCCAATTATTGGATCGAGTACCAGGGCAGTCCAGCCTGGGTTCCTGATACTTCTAGAATAATCGAGATGATCGAAGATGATTGGTTTTGACAACCAGTGGCGGGATTCCTTTGGGATAGGCCGTGGGGCGCGTACCTTTATGGGCGCCGCATGTTTTGTTATGTGGAGTAAGTTTACTGTTTTTACTTCTTGTGGGAAATTCTTTTGTTTCCTGGTACTCTGCGTTTGGGGTTCGTCCTCGTCTTCGCTTGGTGTGTCGAGCCCCTTGTGTTCGGCGTTGAGTCTGCCGGATTGTTTGAAAACCCAACAATCTCTGTGGGTACGGTTAGCAGGCTTTCCAGGAGTGCTGTGTATTTGACATATCCTATCCAAGATTTTGTTTAGGTTGGATAGGTCGTCCCTGTTATCTTGGAGGGGTGGCTTTTTCTGATTCTGTCGTGAGCTTTTGAATCCAGCGTTGACTGCCGTGCTCTTCGGACTTTTTTCCTTAGTCCAGCGACGGTCCTTATTGCGTCGCGGTTTTTCGTTTCCATCCCTAGTTTCGGATGTACTTGGGTCACTGGTGCTGCATCTTGCCAACCAGCTGTCCTCTCCTGCGCAAAAGCGGGTCATGAGGCTTGTTAGTGCGGCCATTGTTCTTGGCTTTTCTTGGTCGAGGTGTCTGGCGAGCCATTCGTCCCGGACATTATGCCTGAAAGCCGCTAAGGCTTCAGCGTCCGAACAGTCGACTATCTGATTCTTTGTAGTAAGAAATCTATTCCAGAATTGCCGAGCTGACCCTCCGGGCTGTTGAGTTATGTGACTAAGATCGTCGGCATCCGGAGGGCGGACATAGGTCCCTTGAAAATTTGCTTGGAAAGCGTCCTCGAGCTCTTCCCAACTTCCGATTGTGTTTTCAGGAAGGCTTTTGTCGGATTTCGGGTTCCGGCAGACCCTTGAGGTTCGAAGACTGGGGTGCGCGTGGAGATTTCGCCTTCTACCTACCTGCGCCCCACTGCCACGCTAAGATCTAAGCTATGGAAAGAACAGCACAAGAGACACGGAGTTTATACTGGTTCAGGCCACCGTTGTGGTGTAATACCCTACTCTAGTGTGTGGTGTGGTGGATTGCCTCTTGGGCTCATGATGATGAGCAATACAAGGAAGAACAGCCCCGCAAGGGTCTATTCTTGGCTGGGGCGATGAACTGCTGGGAGGAGTTCAATCACCCTTCTCTCTCTCTCTATGCGATGCTACTTGATCCGATCCCAGCTTGTTTCTGGGTTGGCCGATTCTAGATCTCCCCTACCCTGGGGGTTGCTAGTCCTATTTATAGGCAAAGGCCCTGGGCCTCTTCCCAAATATTGAGCGGGAAGGGCGCCAACAATTGGCCATTTTAAAGGGGAACATCTAGTACACTTATCCTGGCTAAAGTTGGTCCTCGCCTGCCAAAGGCTCTGGCAGTGACGCTGGCTTGGGCTCCACAATGACTTCCTCCCTGCCATTGGGCTGGTCTTGGTCTCGTTGCACCGAAACGGGTGCCTTTGCTTGATGCTCTCGCCTGCGCTTGCTCCCTTTGCACCATAGAGGAAAGGAGGACACTGCGCGGGCTAGCGCCCGCCTGGCACCCTTGGTCGTCATGGCTTGCGTCACGGGCACCTCGTGAGGTACCTCGCCTTGATCTCTCCGCCTCCTCGCGAGCCAGCCTGGTGAGGCCATGCCTGAGGGAGATCCGTGTCATCCGCCCCGCGAGGCTTGACCCCTCGCGAGGGTCTTGGGTCTGTGTTGATGAAGATGGGCCATGCTGGGCCCCTCCTCGAGCCACGCCGCAGGCCGCAGGCAGGCAAGTCTGGGGACCCCCCTTCCCAGAATGCCGACAGTAGCCCCCGGGCCCAAGGCGCGCCCGGACTTGGCCGTGCAAGGAGGCGAAAGGGCAAGAGCGAAGCGCCGCGGGCCCTAACAGCCTACGGCCTTGGGCGCCGCGTGGCGGTTGATTGGACGTGGGTGTCTCCACTTCCGCACGGCGCCTCGGCAACTGCACGGATTGGACAAGTCCCTGCATGCCAAGCGGGTCATGATTACCTGCGATCGTGGGGGCCGACGGTTGGCCCTCGCCGGCTATAAGTACGGATCGGCGCGCGCCCTTCCAGCTCATCCCCCATTGCTTCTCCTTCTTCTTCATGGCCCTGTCGAGGAGGTTCTCGGCCACAGAGAAGTAGAAGCCTCGCCAGGTTGAGCCTGCCTCTCCCCCGCCCAAGCGCGGCCGAGGGCGCTCTCGCAAACATCCTGTGGCCACCACGGTAGCTCCCCGCGGCCGTGGAGACGATTTCCAGCACGGTGACGGGCGGACTGCTGCGGCCGGGGGGCGCGCTTCGGTCGCGCGTTCCCCTAGGCCGCGCTTTCGCGCTGCAGAGATGCTGCCGGAGTTCGTTGTGTGGTCGGCGGAGCCGACTAGCACCCGGCTTCAACTTCCTCGCTTCCTCCTCGGTGAGCTCCCGGCCGGCGCCCCAGGCGGCCTCTGGCTTCAGGCAGACGGCGGCTTCATGCAGACGGCTGCTGCAGCCGGGCCTCATGGGCTTCACTGGAGGTCTCCGCAGCCGAGAGCCTGGCCTTGACCCGCGGTTGGTAGACGTTTACCCGCGCGCGTGGCCTGAGCCGTCGGTGCATCCTACACTTCAAGTTTGACGGCGATGCCACCATCTACGTGAGGGTGTTTGGGGAAGATGGTCGCCGCACAGGGTGCTGCCCTGAGGACGACGACCGCGGCTGGGAACCCAGCCCCGGCGAGGATGGAGAGGACAGCGCTCGCGTGATTGGCGGCGCTCAGGGTTCCCCACGCTTCATCGGTTCTTCTTCAGGCGGCGACTCTTCTAGCGGTGGCCGCGGTCAGCCTCCATGCCATCGTACCTGCTTGGGAGGTGGTAGCGTGTCTGCCCGCCGTCGCGCCTCGGTGAAGCGCGAGAGGGAGTCTGCCTGAGCCCTGGAGGCAGCTCGAGTCTTCCCTGCAGGCCGGTGTGAGGCGAGCTGCGCCTGATTTGTTCTTTCTTTTCCTTTTTCCTGCGTAAAAAGACAGTAGCGTGGAGCCCCACGAGGGCGTGTTTGGGTTATTGCTGTTAATCATCGCCTTGCTTCCGTTATCGTGCCTTCCAGCTACGTGCCCGCGCGTGGATAGTTCCCGGCCCTAGCCATGAGGGGGCGACCGACCCATGCCCTGTGTTCGTGTCACGGTGCCCGTGGGGCACGGACTAGAGGGGTGCTTCTATAATGGACCCAGGTCGCGAAACCTTTGAACAACTAGTACAGGAATACTCGCGAGGGCGCTCGACTGCCCCCCTCGCGAGGCCTTGCATAAGAGAAATCAAGGCAGGAGAGTGAAAAGTCGAAGAACCACAAGTCAAAGACGGCAACAGCTTCAATAAAACTTCGAATGAGTATGAACAAGCCAACTGCGGAAAGCAAATGAAAAAGCCGCGTCCGGCACCTAATCTAGTCTTCGACGTCTTCTCACCAGCGCGGAGCTAAGTGCTGCCACTGGGCGTGGGATGGAGCCCCAGGGCCTGAGGCTGGCGCTCCTGAGACTCCGAGGCGTGTACAGCCCCAACTCATTATTACGTGAGAGTGTCACGGGCAGCGAGCTTCACAGGCGTTGGCCTTCTTCACAGGCTCCGGGCCTTTCTTGGGGGAAGCAGGCTTCACGGGCATTTGCCCTCTTCACAGGCTCCAGGCCCTTTCCAAAACGCGACAGCTTCACAGGCATTCACCTTGTTCACAGGCTCTGGGCCTTTTGCAAAATGCGACAGCTTCACAGGCATTCGCCTTCTTAAAAGGCTCTGGGCCTTTTCCAAAACGTGACAGCTTCACAGGCATTCGCCTTATTCACAGGCTCTAGGCCTTTTCCAAAACACGGTAGCTTCACAGGCATTCGCCTTCTTCACAGGCTCTGGGCCTTTTCCAAAACGCGACAGCTTCACAGGCATTCGCCTTCTTCACAGGCTCTGGGCCTTTTCCAAAAAGGATAATCTTCACGGGCATTCGCCTTCTTCACAGGCTCTAGGCCTTTTTAGGGGTAGAACCTCCGGAGGTGCTGGATGTTCCATGTGTTCTGGACCGGCACCCCCTCCTGAGTCTCCAAGCGCGCGGAGCCGGGCCTGGAAACATGAACAACCTTGAACGGGCCCTCCCACATGGGAGAGAGCTTGTGAAGTCCCTCCCTGGAGAGAACCCGCCTGAGCATGAGGTTTCCTACCTCGAGAGTTCTGGGGCAGATGTTGCGGCAGTGATATCGTCGCAGTGCTTGTTGGTACCTCGCCGCTCGCAACGCGGCTTCTCGGTGACGTTCCTCCCCCAGCACGAGGTCCATCCCCCGCATGGCGTCCTGCTGTGCCTCGTCGAACGCTAGGACCCGCGCAGAGCGATGTCTGACCTCGTGAGGGAGGACCACTTCGGCTCCGTAGACCAGGAAGAACGAGGTCTCTCCAGTCGGCTTGGTCGCGGTTGTGTGGATGGACCACAACACGGACTGAAGCTCGTCATACCAACCTCTGCCGCAGGCCTCCAACTTCTTCTTGAACGTCCTGGTCTTGAGGCCCCTCAGGACCTCTGTGTTGGCTCGCTCGGCCTGGCCGTTGCTTCAGGGGTGCGCCACCGAAGCGTAGCATATTTGCATTCTAAGGTTAGCACAATATGTTTTGAAGAGGTTACTAGTGAACTGCGAACCGTTGTCTGTGATGATGCGGTTCGGCACCCCGAACCGGCTCATGATGCCCCTGATGAACTTGACCGCGGAACCCGCGGGGATGGTGCGGACGGCCTCTACTTCAGCCCACTTGGTGAACTTGTCCACGGTGACGTAGAGGTAGAGGTAGCCCCCTAGCGCCCGAGGAAACGAGCCCAGGATGTCCAGCCCCCAGACTTCGAATGGCCGTGAAAGGGGTATAGTCCGCAGGCCTCCTGCCGGCTGATGGATCTGCTTGGCGTGGAACTGGCAGGCCTCACAAGCTTTCACCAGTTCGACGGCGTCATTGAGTGTGGTGGGCCAATAAAACCCACTGCGGAACGCCTTGCCGACGAGGGTCCGTGATGATGAATGATGTCCACAGTCTCCGCCATGTATATCTTCCAGTACTACCTTTCCTTGCTCCCTGGAGATGCAGCGCAGGGATACATCGTTTGGTTGCTTCCGGTAGAGCTCTGCATCCTTGATGCAGTATGTCGTGGCCTGCCGTGCCACACGCTCCACTTCCTCCTCCTTCTCCGGCAGGGTCCCTTGTGTTAAGTAACTCCGGAGCTCCGTGATCCAGCACCCCTCCTGAGGTTCCATTGTCAGGAGCAGGCGTTCTCTTGAGGCCGGGCCACAGCCCGGGGCTCCTGAGGCAGGTGGCTGGGGGAGCTCCTCCCGAGGCTGAGCCGTGTTTGACAATGACGGCAGGGCTGAGGGCTTGAAGAGCCGCTCCTCGAAGACGCTAGGCTCCTGAGGTAACCGCCTGGACGCCCATTTGGCGATGTCGTCGGCCTCCTGATTGGTGCCACGGGGCACATGCTGCAACTCCAACCCCCAGAACTGCTTCTCCATCCTGCGGACCTCCGCAAGGTAGGATTCCATGTGCTCATCTTTCGGCTCGTACACCTTGTTGGAGAAATTGACAAGGAGCTGCGAATCGCCCTTGATGGTGAGGCGTTTCACCCCCAGGGCAGCCGCGGCCTTCAAGCCCGCTATTAAAGCTTCATACTCCGCTATGTTGTTGGAGACCTTTTCACCTTGCTGGAAACAGAGCTGTACAGCATAGTAGAGCTTGTCCTGAGTGGGCGATATAAGCACCGTCCCAGCCCCAGCGCCATGCCTGAAGAACGCCCCATCGAAGTACATGACCCAGCCTTCTGGCGCCTCGCTTCTCTGGGAGAGGGACCGATCCTCGTCGGCCTTGAGGCCTGGTGCCTTCGTCCATTCTGCCACAAAATCCGCTAATGCTGTTCCCTTGATGACTCTGGTCGTGCTGAATTCGAGCTGAAACGCTTGCGGTTCTATGTTCCACTTAGCGACCCTTCCAGCTGAGTTAGGGCTCCCGAGCACTTGAAAGTGCAACTATCCCTAGGTGGTTTTGGTAATTCATAACAACATATAGCTCATTGAGCTAATGCTATTTCAAGATGATTATTTCAGGAAAGCTCAATGATTGGCATGGCATGGATGTGAAAGTGGAACCCTCAAAATGCTAAGGCCAAGAATTGGCTCAAGCTCAAAAGTTCAAGACTCTTCATTTTATATTTTAGTGATCCAAGATCACATTGAGTCTTTAGGAAAATCCAATACTATCAAGGAGGGATGAGGTGTTGCTTAATGAGCCTCTTGCTTTATGTGCTTAGTGATATGCTCCAAAATCCTCAGCTACTTTCCCATATCCACAAATGACCTAAACCCTAGGCAAAACACGGTCATACCGATTCTGTCAATCCGGCGCCACCGAGTGTCACTTGTCATTTGCCACTGCCAAACCCTAGCAATTCGGTCCTACCGATAAGGTTCTCGGTCTCACCGAGATGGGCTTGCAAACTCTCTGTTTCCCTTTCGTAACTTTTCGGTCTCACCGAAAAGAGCGAATCGGTCCCACCGAGAATGCAAGGTAAACTCTATGTTTCCTTCTTGTAACTTTTCGGTCTCACCGAAAGAGCAAGTAGGTCCCATCGAGTTTGCCTGACCAACTCTCTGGTTAGCTAATTGCTGAACTCGGTCTCACCGAGTTTGTGTGATTGGTCTCACCGAGATTACTTTATGCCCAAACCCAAACCGAATTGGTCCTACCGAGTTGCATCTCAGTCCCACCGAGATTCCTAACGGTCACTAGGTTTACCATTTCGGTCAGACCGAGTTTGATGATTCGGTCCCACCGAGATTGGAAAACTGTGTGTAACGGTTGGATTTTGTGTGGAGGCTATATATACCCCTCCACCACCTCTTCATTCGAAGAGAGAGCCATCAGAACACAAACATCATTCCTACTCATATGTTCTAAGAAAGAACCACCTAATCATGTGTTGAGACCAAGATATTCCATTCCTACCATATGAATCTTGATCTCTAGCCTTCCCCAAGTTGCTTTCCACTCAAATCTTCTTTCCACCAAATCGAAATCCTATGAGAGAGAGTTGAGTGTTGGGGAGACTATCATTTGAAGCACAAGAGCAAGGAGTTCATCATCAACACACCATTTGTTACTTCTTGGAGAGTGGTGTCTCCTAGATTGGCTAGGTGTCACTTGGGAGCCTCCGACAAGATTGTGGAGTTGAACCAAGGAGTTTGTAAGGGCAAGGAGATCGCCTACTTCGTGAAGATCTACCGCTAGTGAGGCAAGTCCTTCGTGGGTGATGGCCATGGTGGAATAGACAAGGTTGCTTCTTCGTGGACCCTTCGTGGGTGGAGCCCTCCGTGGACTCGCGCAACCGTTACCCTCCGTGGGTTGAAGTCTCCATCAACGTGGATGTAGGATAGCACCACCTATCCGAACCATGGGAAAACATCCGTGTCTCCAATTGCGTTTGAATCCTCCAAACCCTTACCTTTACATTCTTGCAAGTTGAATGCTTTACTTTCCGCTGCCAATAAACTCTTTGCATGCTTGCTTGAATTGTGTAATGATTGCTTGACTTGCTCTAAGATAACTAAAATCTGCCAAGAACTAAAATTGGGAAAAGGCTAAGTTTTTAATTGGTCAAGTAGTCTAATCACCCCCCCCTCTAGACATACTTTCGATCCTACAAGTGGTATCAGAGCTTTGGTCTCCATTTGGCTTGATCTTCATAGCCTTTGGTGGTCATAGCCTTGGTTTCACAACCTAGGAGAGTATGGCGTCTAGTGAGGGAAATAATCACCGTAGAGGTCCTTATTTCGATGGCACTAATTTTGCTAGTTGGAAGCATAAAATGAAAATGCATATTCTTGGACATAACCCCGCCGTATGGGCTATTGTTTGTGTTGGCTTGCAAGGTGAGTTCTTCGATGGGAGGGAACCAAACCGTGAAGCTACCGTGGATGAGTTGGAGATGTTGCAATACAATGCTCAAGCTTGTGATATTCTCTTCAACGGATTGTGCCCCGAAGAATTCAACAAAATCAGCTGCCTTGAGAATGCAAAGGAAATTTGGGATACTTTGATTGATATGCACAAAGGTACCGACTCCGTCAAGGAATCCAAGTTGGATGTACTCCAAAGTTAACTTGACAAGTTCAAGATGAAGGATGGTGAAGGTGTCGCTGAAATGTACTCTAGGCTTTGTCTCATCACAAATGAGATTGCCGGCTTAGGAAGTGAAGAGATGACCGATAGATTCATCATCAAGAAGATCCTAAGAGCCTTGGATGGGAAATATGATACCGTGTGCACATTAATCCAAATGATGCCCAACTACAAAGATCTCAAGCCAACGGAAGTAATTGGGAGGATTGTTGCTCATGAGATGTCACTTAAGAATAAAGAGGAACTTCACAATAAATCAAGTGGTGCCTACAAAGCGTCATGTGAAGTCCCCACATCATCAAGTGAGAAACAAAACTTCAATGAAGAATTGAGCTTAATGGTGAAGAACTTCAACAAGTTCTACAAGAGTAGAAGCAAAGATAGAAGCTTCAAGTCAAGGTCCTACAATGACAAAAGATCTTCTAGTCGAGAGCGAAACTGCTATAATTATGGAAGACCCGGACACTATTCCAATGAGTGTACGGCTCCCTACAAGAGAAGAGAAGATTCTCCAAAAAGAAGAAGCAAAGAATCTCCACCAAGAGAGAGAAGGAGTAGAGATGATCGTTATGAACGAAGATACTCACGGAGAAGCAAGGACTCAGAAAGGAAGGAAAAATCATCAAGGAGCTATACAAAACGAAGACATCAAGCTCATGTTGGTGAATGGGTATCCGGCTCCGACTCCGACAGCCACTCCGAGAGAAGTTATCACTCCGACTCCGAAGATACTCAAGATGAGGGTGTTGCTGGTCTAGCACTTGTGTCAACCAACTCCTACGACATATTTGACTCCCCAAATGAAGGAATTGGAAGATGCTTCATGGCCAAAGGTCCTAAGGTAACACACCCCGAGTACGTTGATTTTAATAGTGATGAAGATGACTTGTTAGGTGATGATAATTTGCTTGTTGACAACTCTAGTGATGAGTACTATGATGAAACATCAATTAATCATGCTAAAACGAATGACAATGATAAGGAGAAGATTGAGGCCCTAACTAAAGAACTAAACACTCTTAAGTTCGCTCAGGAAACCATCTTCGAAGATCATCGAGAACTTTTAAGAGCTCATGAGAAATTACGCTTTGAAAGCTCAATCTTGAGCAAGAGCATGAGTTCTTAAAAGCAATCAATGATGATCTCCGCAAGAATAGTTCTTCTTACATTGCCAAGCGTTTACTATTATCCACTTACATGCCTCAAGTCAAGACTAGTAAGAAGAATAAAAAGGATTCTTCCTCTAGTAGTAACAATGATCATGCTAAATCCAATATTGTTGCTTCTAGTAGTTCTCTTGATTCCACTAATGATTCTCTTAGCCAAGTTACACTTGAGCAAGAAAATAGCTTATTGAAGGGAATTATAGAGAAAGGTGTTTACAAGAGCCTTGCCGGAAGTAAGAAATTCGAGGAAATCGTGCGCAAGCAAGGAATGCACCGGAAGAATCAAGGTGTTGGTTTTGAACGAAAGTTCAATGCCAATGGAGTTGAATGGGAAGAAGATCAATACCCCAAGACAAAGTTTGTTCCTCAACAAGAGAAGTATGACACTTCTTTCAAGGGGACACAAGCTCAAGATGATCTTCCACCACAAGACTACAAGCAAAAAGGCAAGGACAAGCTTCAAGAGGAGATTGATGCATTTGAAGAAGCTCCCAAGACCTTAGTCAAGTGGATTCCCAAGACTACTTCAAGTTCCACTACATCAAGTACGACAACAACTCCAAGGATTCCCATCAAGATGGTGTGGATCCAAAAGAAGAAGAACTAGAGAGTTCTTGAGGGTGACTCCGCCAACATACTTCACTCTTATCATTTTGGCAAGAACAAGTGCAATCAACTTCCACATCTTGCACTAGTTCAAGGAGTCACAAACCCTCGTGTTGGTAAGACAAGGGACAAGGTAACCTAAAGTTTTCATGGACATCATCTTGTGTGTGCATCACTCTATGTCTATGGATATCCTTGTTTGTTCCTTGTGGGACTAACCCATGTAGGTATTGAAAGTGCAATTCACTCAAATGGATAGGTCCAAGTGATCTACATCAACATTGAGCATCCACATCTTCAACATCTACATGAAGTCATCATCGACAAAACCCAAGGTTAGTTCGTCCCTCTTAGAGGGGATATCACATCTAGGGGGAGCTTTACTCTAAGACTTGAGCTAAAGCAACTCTAAAGATATGAATACAACAATGCTTTATGTAAAAGTGGTAACCCCACTTGAGCTTAAACGATGAGTATGACCTACGATCAAGTGTTCTCACTTGACTCCTAAGTCAATATACTCATATATGGATGACCCAGTCATCGCAAATTGCTTGATAGATGCTAGAATTGATTGTGCATGCTTTGCCACATATTTCATTTGCCATCTTATTGTGTGAGCATGTTGGTTGCATATTTTACTCATTCGAGGACATCCACTTGTTGTTTTGATTGTTTGGCTTTCTTATTTTGCCAAGTGGATGGACAAGAATGCCTAAGAACCTCCTCTACCTATCTATGCTTTTCTTGTCTCAAACTCTATTCATGCTGCATCACAAAACTTGATCAAGTCAGATTCGAACCACTCTGTGTGAGGAGCGCTCGGAGTCCCCGATTCGTCATAGACTTAAACTTCCAAAACCTCTTTATGAATCTCGGTCTGACCGATACTCCATTTTCGGTCCTACCGAGTTCATTAAGTTGATCTAGGTTTTCGATCTCAGTGCAACCGATTTGAACTTTTTGGTCACACCGAGTTGCAATAACTGCACACAGTTTTGCATCTCGGTGCCACCGAGTTGTTCCACTCGGTCACACCGACAGGGTCAGGCTATATATAGTGACAGGCAAAATTTTGGAAATTTCTCCGAAACCTCTTCGCCCGCGTGATAGCCTGCTCTGCCTTCGTGGTCTCCGGATCGTCTTCTCGTCGCCAGCAGCCTCCAGTCGCTGGTCTTCGCCGCCGTCAACGGATTTCTGCCCCGCCGTTGCCACCGTAGCGAATCTCCGCCAAACTAGGGTATGGACTCGATCTTTGTGCTATTCTCCACTCCGATTCCTAGCACATTGTGATCATTATGATTCTTGCCATGATTGAAACACTCCTGCCAGTCAATGATCTCGTAGATTAGGTTTAATTCGAAAATTTTAGGGTTAGGTTTCCGTCGAAACCATCTCGGACCCACTGAGTTGAAAAACTCGGTCCCACCGATCTGGCCTTTGCCATTGCACAAGTGAAACTCGGTCTGACCGAGAATAACTTATCGGTGCGACCGATTTTGGAATTCTGTGAAACCCTAGCAGTCTCGGTGCCACCGAACTGTGACTCGGTCTGACCGAGTTCACCAGTTCTGGTGCCAAAACTGCTTCGGTGTCACCGAGTTTGAAAATCGGTAGATCCGAGATGCTTTCTGTGAAAAACTAAAACTAAGTTTTTGAATTAATCTTTTGCAAAAATCTCTGCCTTTTGTGATGCTCATCCACTCTATCTTATCCATAATCTATTCACAGGGTCAGCAGTCAGTTTGCAACATGTCTGATCAAAGTGACAGCCAAAATGTGTCTGAGCAGCAAGTTGTGATGAGTGAGGGCACTAGCCCCTCAAGCTCTTTTGATGATGGCAGCAGGGGCACCCCCAGCAATCTGCCCAAGGCTGCCACACGTCAAAGGAAGAAGAGAACGTCTGATTCTGAGGATGAAGACTATGTGGAAGAGGAAGAGGCCACATCAAAGAGAGCTGAGCCAGCAGCAGGCACCAAGCCAGGGCTAAAGATCAAAACGCCAGCAGGCAGGCAGCCCATGTCAAAGGCTAGGGCTTCAACTGTGAAGCCTGCTCCCACTGGGCCCATTGCTGCTGAGGGCAAGAAAAGGAAAGAGAGGGTGAAAAAGTCTGTAGCCAGAGTGCTTGGGAAGGCCTCCATCATGGTAGATGAGGAGGAGGAAGAAGAAGAGGTTGCTGCACCAGCACCAAAGGCAGCCAAACTCATGGGAGATGCTATAAGGTGAGGAACAGCTGCATCCAAGCCCAAGGAAGCACCTAAGGCTGCATCTAAGCCTAAGAGTGCACCCAAGAGAAACACACGAAGCATCCCAGCTGCAGAAAAGAACAAGGCCCCAATGCCTGAAGCAATCGAAGAAGAGGAAGAAAGTGTCCTCAGGAAGCTCAAGCCCAAGATCCCAGACCACAACGATGCTCATCCTGTGGCTGAGGATATGAAGCTCAGGAGGGATTCAGGGCTGAGGAAATGGAGAGAAGCAGATCCGTATGCTTCTAGGAGAAGGACCGCCGTGGATTACAGATTTCACACCAAGGAGCAACAAGATTTCTATGAGACTGTTTTTCTTGATAAGAAGCCGATCGTTTGTGACATGAGATGGGTCGACTAGACCTACATCAAGGACAATGAAGAGCACTACCCCGGTGTTTTTACAGCTTTAGTGCATGTGGAGTTGCAGACCTTGTTGGGCAGAAGCTCACAAAGTGGAACGAGGAGCTGATCATGCAATTCTACTCCATAGCACACTTTTATCCGGATGGCAGGATCACATGGATGTATGAGGGTACGAGGTACCAATCCACTGTGGCAGGATGGGCGAAGTTGATCAATGCCCTAGAGGAGCAAGCTGATGACTTGGACATCTATGCCAAGAAAAAGATGGATCACAACTCCATGTCCAACATGTACAAGGAGACCCCGAATGAAGCGCTTGACACGTTCAAGTTTGGCTCCGTGCACTATCTGCTCTCAGGATTGCCTACGAACAACTGGATCCTTAGGCACACCCTTCTACCCAAATCAGGAGATCACAAGATGATCAGAGGTCACGCGATCAACTTGCTTCATGTATTTGACGTGCCTCAGAAATTCAAGGTCATGAGTCTCATTGTGGAAACAATCAAGAGGACAGCTGCAGACCAGAAGAGGAGTTGTGGGTATGCCCCACAGATCCAGGAGCTCATCAACTCCAAGATGGGCACGGGCGTGTATTTATTGGATAAGGGACACCTGCCCATCCGTCCAGATTTTGAGGATAACCAAGTGGTTATGACTGAAAATGAACCCTCATCTGCACATGCACAAGCTCAGAAGGAGAAGGCGAGGAAGGAAAAAGCTGCCAGGATGCCTACTCAAGCAGAGGCATCTGATTACTTCTTGAAGACCAAGCAAGAGCAGCTCGGTTACCTGATAGCGTCCACCCTGCGTATTGAGCAGGGACTTGCCACCCTGACTCAGAACCAGGCAAGCCTAGAGAGGATCATGGAACAGAGGTTCTATGACATGGACATCAAGGTAACAGAAATACAGACTGCCATGGAGCAGCTTCAGGAGGACATGAATGAGAGGAGAGGCAGGACCACAACTGATGCGTTTGCAAGGGTGCCACGAGGTCCGAGGTCGTCTGCACTGCCAGTTGCTGCCACTAGAGCTACAACTTCTGTACCAGCTACAGCCTCCGTTCCACCAGCTCCAGCATCCACTTCAGCCTCGACTCCGACCACTTCTACTGAAGGCTTCGTCCTTGGCGTGCTCCGGACTCCACCACCACCTGAAGATCAAGCCTGAGCGTCGACTTAGCACTATGCATTTTCTAGGAACTTTTTGGTAACTTGTTGCCAAAGGGGGAGAAGATGTATAGATCATAGGCTTCGAGAGAGAGAGTGTTGCCTTTTCTCTCTTGTTTTATTTGGTGGTTTTTTGAACTTTGTTTGCTTGTGTGTGAGATACTACGTCCTTATGCTCGTGAGACATCGATGATCATGTGTTTGATCATAAGCTACACTTAATGTTTGCTTAATGCTTGCTTATATATTATCATTCTATCTATTGTCTGTGATCATTCACTATTCTTGGTGATGAGTGCATGCATTTCAATCTTATCTTTTTGAGCGCTCCACCAAGATGTATATGACATGGAAGAGTAACCCATGATTCTAACTCCATGTGCATTTGCAGTCCAAAGCAAATTTTAAATATGCACAAATTTAGGGGGAGCTCTTATTTGTCACATACTTCTCAAAGCGACGATATATTTCATGCTTATTATCATTTGTCGAAGCTTTGATCTATATGTTGTCATCAATTACCAAAAAGGGGGAGATTGAAAGTGCAACTATCCCTAGGTGGTTTTGGTAATTCATAACAACATATAGCTCATTGAGCTAATGCTATTTCAAGATGATTATTTCAGGAAAGCTCAATGATTGGCATGTCATGGATGTGAAAGTGGAACCCTCAAAATGCTAAGGACAAGAATTGGCTCAAGCTCAAAAGTTCAAGACTCTTCATTTTATATTTTAGTGATCCAAGATCACATTGAGTCTTTAGGAAAAGCCAATACTATCAAGGAGGGATGAGGTGTTGCTTAATGAGCCTCTTGCTTTATGTGCTTAGTGATATGCTCCAAAATCCTCAGCTACTTTCCCATATCCACAAATGACCTAAACCCTAAGCCAAACTCGGTCATACCTCACCGAGTTTCACTTGTCATTTGCCACTGCCAAACCCTAGCAATTCGGTCCTACCGATAAGGTTCTCGGTCTCACCGAGATGGGCTTGCAAACTCTGTGTTTCCCTTTCGTAACTTTTCGGTCTCACCGAAAAAAGCGAATCGGTCCCACCGAGAATGCAAGGTAAACTCTATGTTTCCTTCTTGTAACTTTTCGGTCTCACCGGAAGAGCAAGTCAGTCCCGTCGAGTTTGCCTGACCAACTCTCTGGTTAGCTAATTGTCGAACTCGGTCTCACCGAGTTTGTCCGATCGGTCTCACCGAGATTACGTTATGCCCAAACCCTAACCGAATCGGTCCTACCGAGTTTCATCTCAGTCCCATCGAGATTCCTAACGGTCACTAGGTTTACCATTTCGGTCAGACCGAGTTTGATGATTCGGTCCCACCAAGATTGGAAAACTGTGTGTAACGGTTGGATTTTGTGTGGAGGCTATATATACCCCTCCACCACCTCTTCATTCGAAGAGAGAGCCATCAGAACACAAACATCATTCCTACTCATATGTTCTGAGAAAGAACCACCTACTCATGTGTTGAGACCAAGATATTCCATTCCTACCATATGAATCTTGATCTCTAGCCTTCCCCAAGTTGCTTTCCACTCAAATCTTCTTTCCACCAGATCCAAATCCTATGAGAGAGAGTTGAGTGTTGGGGAGACTATCATTTGAAGCACAAGAGCAAGGAGTTCATCATCAACACACCATTTGTTACTTCTTGGAGAGTGGTGTCTCCTAGATTGGCTAGGTGTCACTTGGGAGCCTCCGACAAGATTGTGGAGTTGAATCAAGGAGTTTGTAAGGGCAAGGAGATCGCCTACTTCGTGAAGATCTACCGCTAGTGAGGCAAGTCCTTCGTGGGCGATGGCCATGGTGGAATAGGCAAGGTTGCTTCTTCGTGGACCCTTCGTGGGTGGAGCCCTCCATGGACTCGCGCAACCATTACCCTCCATGGGTTGAAGTCTCCATCAACGTGGATGTAGGATAGCACCACCTATCCGAACCACGGGAAAACATCTGTGTCTCCAATTGCGTTTGAATCCTCCAAACCTTTACCTTTACATTCTTGCAAGTTGAATGCTTTACTTTCCGCTGCCAATAAACTCTTTGCATGCTTGCTTGAATTGTGTAATGATTGCTTGACTTTCTCTAAGATAACTAAAATCTGCCAAGAACTAAAATTGGGAAAAGGCTAAGTTTCTAATTGGTCAAGTAGTCTAATCACCCCCCCCCCTCTAGACATACTTTCGATCCTACAGCACTCTCTCTAGGGGGTATGACGAGACGACCTTGATGGGGTGACCCTGAAAATAGTGTCGCAGCTTGCACGAGGCCACTAGTAGCGCGAGGAGGGGCTTCTGAGGCATGGGGTACCGTGCCCTCGTGTCCCGCAACACCGTGCTGACGAAGTACACTAGGTGCTCAACGAGGTTGGGTGCGTCAGTGCTGGTGGCGCCCTCCGGAGACCATGGCGCCTCCTGAGGCTGGCCATCTGGGAGAGGGGCCTCTTCCGCCTCCGGTACACTCCTCTGCGGCGGCTGATCCTCCTCAGCCGCGGTGGCAGTTTCTGTGGGCCTTCCTTGTTCCTGTTTTGCCTTGTCCCGGGCTGCTGCTGTGGTTTTGATTCGACGCTCCTCCCTAACCGCCACCAGGGCTGCGCTGGCGGAGTAGGGAGTGGAGGCGAGGTAAAGCACCAGGGGCTCTTGAGGGTGCGGAGCCACCATGACCGGAGGGCTGGTCAGGTATCTCTTGAGATCCTGGAACGCCTTGTTAGCCTCTTGAGTTCATTCAAAGGGCCCCTTTTTCTTCATTAGCTGGAAGAAGGGCAGCGCTCGCTCCCCCAACTTGGAGATGAAGCGCCCTAGCGCGGTCACGCGCCCAGTGAGCTTCTACATTTCTCTGAGGGTCTCTGGCGGGCTCATGTCCTCGACCGCCTTGACCGTTTCCGGGTTAGCCTCGATGCCTCGGTGGGACACGAGGAAACCCAAGAGCTTGCCCGAGGGGACTCCGAACACACACTTCTCTGGGTTGAGCCGCAGGTTCACTGCATTGAGGCTCGCGAAGGTTTCCTCCAGGTCTTGTATCAGGGTCCTGGGCTCCCGAGACTTCACCACAATGTCATCGACGTAAGCCTCAACATTCTTCCCGAGCTGTGGGCCCAAGGTGATGTGCATCAGCCGCTAAAAGGTCATCCCTACGTTATGCAGCCCGAATGGCATGCATGTGTAGCAGTACACCCCACACGGGGTTAGGAAGGTTGCCTTTTCGACGTCTTCTACCACCATCTTGATCTGGTGATACCCAGAGAAGGCATCCAAGAAGCATAGCAGGTCGCATTCTGCGGTGGAATCGATGATCTGGTCGATGCGGGGGAGCAAGAATGGATTTGTGGGCATGCCTTGTTGAGGTTGGTGAAGTCGACACACATGCGCTCCTTCCCTCCCTTCTTTGGCACAACGACAGGGTTGGCGAACCAATCCGGGTATCGGACCTCGCGAATGACCCCAGCGGCTTCTAGTTTGCGGGTCTCTTGGACGATGACGGCCTGCTTTTCTGTGGACTGCCGCCTTGCCTTCTGCTTCACAGGGCGCACGTTGGGGCACATGTTGAGGTGATGCTCGATTACGCTCCTAGGGATCCCCACCAACTGGTCAGGCTCCCAAGCGAATACCTTCTTGTTTGCGCGTAGGAACCTGACCAGGGCCTCCTCCTGCTCGGGCTCGAGGTTGGCACCTATGGTGAAAGTAGCATTGGTGGACCCGTCTTCATCGACGGGTATCTGCTTGGTTTCTGCCTTGTCTTGGGTGAACAACTGTTTCTTCTTGGCGGGTGCAGCCCCCTTGGGCTCAGGGGTCTCCGAGTCGGCGGGCTGTGCCGACGCCGCCATCTTGAAGGCGAGCTTGAGCACTCGCAGCGTGTCTCCGGTGTCCCCGTGCACGGTGAGGACACCGCTGCTCCCGGGCATCTTCATGAGGTTGTACGCCGGGTGCGTCGCGGCCATGAACTGGGCCAGCGCTGGGTAGTCGAGGATGGCATTGTAGGGGAGGCTGATGGGGGCGATGTCAAAGTCGACCAGCTCCGTGCGGAAGTTGTCGGAGGTGCCGAAGGTTACTGGGAGCCGGATCTGTCCCAAGGAGCTGGATGATCCGCCCCCAACGCCTAAGAAGGGCCGGCTGGGTTGCAGCCGTTCCAGGGGTATGCAGAGGAGGTTGAAGGCCTCAACCGAGAGCACGCTGAGGCCCGCACCGCCATCGATGAGAGTTCTGGTGACGGCCACCTCGCAGATGGTGGGGGTGCACAGCATGGGGAGCGCACCTGAGCAGGCCGAGTTGGAGGGGTGGTCCTCCGAGCTGAAGGTCAGGCCGACCTTGGGCGCTGCCCGGTGCGGGAGAGCCCCCTGCCACGTGGGAGCGGCGCTGACCCGGCGGATGAACGGCTTGACGTGGTGACTTGTAGGCGGCACCTGCGAGCCGCCCAGGAGGGCCGCGACGACCGGGGGTGTTGGTGTAGCGTGGTGGGCGGGGAAGAGGCTGCGGAGTTCTTCCCAAGAGGCCACGGAGGTTGTCGGCAGGTGGAGCAGCCATGCGCGCAGAGCGCCGGTGAGGGCCATGGGGAGCCAGTTGGCCATGACCCTATCGTCACCTCCAGCTTCGAGGATGGCCTCCTCGTACGCCAGCAAGAAGGCCAGCGGATCAGTCGCACCGCTGTAGCGCGGTAGCGTCGTTGGCCTGAACTTGTCCGGCCACCGTACCCGTTGCAGGGCTGGGGCCAGGGGTCGGAGCCCCCTGGCCCCCGTGCTGGCGCTGGCTGCCGGAGCGGGCGATGCGCTACTCATCGCGAGGCAGGTCGTGGCGGTGGCGGAAGGGAAAACACCGGTGCACCCCTACCTGGCGCGCCAAATGTCGGATTTCGGGTTCCGGCAGACCCTTGAGGTTCGAACACTGGGGTGCACACGGAGATTTTGCCTTCTACCTACCTGCGCCCCACTGCCACGCTAAGATCTAAGCTATGGAAAGAAGAGCAGAAGAGACACGGAATTTATACTGGTTCGGGCCACCGTTGTGGTGTAATACCCTACTCCAGTGTGTGGTGTGGTGGATTGCCTCTTGGGCTGACGATGATCAGCAATACAAGGAAGAACAACCCTATGAGGGTCTGTTCTTGGCTGGGGCAATGAACTGCTGGGAGGAGTTCAATCACCCTTCTCTCTCTCTCTCTCTCGCTCTCTCTCTCTCTCTCTTTGTGCGATGCTACTCTATCCGATCCCAGCTTGTTTCTGGGTTGGCCGATTCTAGATCTCCCCTACCTTGGGGGTGGCTAGTCCTATTTATAGGCAAAGGCCCTAGGCCTCTTCCCAAATATTGAGCGGGAAGGGCGCCAGCAATTGGCCATTTTGAAGGGGAACATCTGGTACACTTATCCTGGCTAAAGTTGGTCCTCGCCTGCCAAAGGATCTGGCGGTGACGCTGGCTTGGGCTCCACAATGACTTCCTCCCTGCCGTTGGGCTGGTCTTAGTCTCATTGCACCGAAACGGGTGCCTTTGCTTGATGCTCTCACCTGCGCTTGCTCCCTTTGCACCAAAGAGGAAAGGAGGACACTGCGCGGGCTGGCGCCCGCCTGGCACCCTTGGTCGTCATGGCTTGCGTCACGGGCACCTTGTGAGGTACCCCGCCTTGATCTCTCCGCCTCCTCGCGAGCCAGCCTGATGAGGTCGTGCCTGAGGAAGCTCCATGTAGTCCGCCCCGCGAGGCTTGACCCCTCACGAGGGTCTTGGGTCTATGTTGATGAAGATGGGCCATGCTGGGCCCCTCCTCGAGCCACGCCGCAGGCAGGCAAGTCTGGGGACCCCCGTTCCTAGAACGCCGACAGCTTTTGAGCCAATGCCGGGCTGGCCCTTTAAGCTTGAGGGGTAAGTATTTTATGGCGTGGAGGTCATCTCCTCTAGCCATATGTATGTGGAGGATATAATCCTCGATCCAGACTCCAGTGTCTGTTGTTCCATCATATTCCTCTATGTTTACGGGTTTGAATCCCGCTGGAAATACATATCCAGGACCTCATCGGTGAAACATAGGGGGTGTGCGGCACCCCTGTATTTGGGTGTGCCGGATTCTGATAATGGCTTTATTGCATTGCTTACGAGAGCTTGCTTTCTTGGCCTATAAATGGACCTGGCTGGGCCATGATGCGAATCCTTAAGTGGGTCGCATCCCGGCTTAGGTGTGGCGCTGCTTGCCGCTTTATGCTGGCCATGGGGTCGTCTATCCGACCGTGTGTCTTTCTCACTTTTGGAATGCGAGGGCTCTAAGGCCTCCTCGTCGAATTCAGGCAGTAGCTTTCTCTTCGGATAGCTTTTAGTGCAGCGACTGTCGTCGTATTTGTCTGCGGTATTGATTACTTTACTCCATCTGATCATGAGTGCATCTTTCGCAGTTTTTAGCTTCCGCTTCTACTTTTTCAGGCTGCGTGCGGTTGCAACGAGCTGTTTGTGGAGGTTCTTCTACTTCGTGGGCTTGTCTGGCGTAGGGTCATCCGGAATGCCATTTTCGCCGGGGGAGGGATGTTCGGTTTCTCCATCCGGGTTGTCCTCTTGGGACAGTTGCTCTAAGGCATGCTCGTCGTCTACCAGCTCATCTTGCTCTATGGCTGGGTCTTTACCGAGGCGGGGCTTGGGTCGGCATTTACGCCGACGCTTTGATTGTTTTTTGAGAGAACGATCCCTCTTTCCATCCCCGTTTTCCTCGTTGTTGCTTCCTTTAGGGGTATCCACCATGTACACATCATGAGATGAGGTGGCTGTCCGATGCCCTATAGGTGTTTGTTCTTGGTTGTCTCCTGCATCATCGTTCATACTGTCGATGTCTTCGGAGTCGAAGTCGAGCATGTCGGTTAAGTGGTCGACAGTGGCTACGATGTGGGTGGTGGGTGGGTTTTGAATTTCTTCATCATCTGAATCCCATCCTTGCTGACTGTAGTCCCGCCAGGGCTCTCCTGATAAAGAGACAGACTTTAGCGAATTCAGGATATCGCCGAAGGGCGAGTGCTAAATGATGTCTGCGGCGGTGGACTCCATTATCGGCGCCCAATCAGATTCGATCGGTAGGGGCGCGGGGGGCTCGGAGTTCGGAAAGGAATCGGGCTCCTCGGAGTCACGGGCCATGCGCAGTGCGGGGCTGGAGTTCGGCTCGATCGCCTCTGAGATCGCAGCCCCTGAGCCAGCGTCCAACCGCTGATCCTTGATCAGTGCAGTAGGCTCCGAATCAATGGTCGGAACCGATGTGTGTGCGGCCTCCAAGGCACTGTTCGGTGGCAGAGCTATATCATGCCCATCGAGACAGTGCGGCGCGCTTGGCTGTGGCTCGAATCCGTCGAAGATCAAGTCCCCGCGGATGTCAGCCGTGTAGTTTAGGCTTCCAAACCTGACCTGATGGCCAGGGGCATAGCTTTCGATCTTCTCAAGGTGGCCAAGCGAATTGGCCTGCAGTGCAAAGCCGCCGAAGATGAAGATCTGTCCGGGGAGAACAGTCTCACCCTGGACTGCATCGTTGTTGATGATCGAAGAAGCTATCGGGCCTAAAAGCGACGACACAGAGGAACTCTCAATGAAAGCACCAATGTTGGTGTCAAAACCGGCGGATCTCGGATAGGGGGTCCCGAACTATGCGTCTAGGCCAGATGGTAACAAGAGGCACGGAACATGATGTTCTACCCAGGTTCGGGCCCTCTTGATGGAGGTAAAACCCTACGTCCTGCTTGATTAATATTGATGATATGGGTATTACAAGAGTAGATCTACCACGAGATCAAGGAGGCTAAACCCTAGAAGCTAGCCTATGGTATGATTGTTGTATGATGAAGTTGTCCTACGGACTAAAACCCTCCGGTTTATATGGACACCGGAGAGGGTTAGGGTTACACAATGTCGGTTACAATGGTAGGAGATCTTGAATATCCGCATCGCCAAGCTTGCCTTCCATGCCAAGGAAAGTCCCATCCGGACACGGGACGAAGTCTTCAATCTTGTATCTTCATAGTCCTGGAGTCCGGCTGAAGGTATAGTCCGGCTACCCGAACACCCCCTAATCCAGGACTCCCTCACGGCCTATCTGGGCCGGGTTAACTTCATCAGTAGTTAATTATGTTAAAGCACAAGAAGGCATATGAGAGCTCAAGGCCCATAGTCGGTTCAAGGCCTGTAGCTGTAAACCGGCGTTGGTATTTAACTTGTATTGTAAGTTAGGAATAAGTAGAGACCAAACCGGGCACATCTATGAGCCGGTATTGGGACTCTGTGAACCGACGGGTGTCACCCGTGTATATAAGGGGACGACCCGGTGGCGGTTCAAGGAGGACAATAGACAACAACTCGAGACTTAGGCGAAGCTTGTTTGCTCCCTAGTCATCGAAACCCCATCAATTCCATCACAACTAGACGTAGGCTTTTACCTTCATTGAAGGGGCCGAACTAGTATAAACTCTCTTGCGTCCCTGTGTCCGCTTTAACCCCTTCAAGCTAACCCATCGTGATGGCTCCACGACTAAGTCCTTTCTCTAGGGCATCTGCCGTGACAAAACCACGACAGTTGGCGCCCACCGTGGGGCTATCGCATGATGGTTTCAAGTTCTTGGAGGGCCGCTTTGAAGGACTCGAGGATTACGCTGTGGGCCGGATGACTAAGAGTTGTCGCGGCAAGCTCTACATCGATGATGCAGGCTGGGGCCCCGAGGCCGGCTCAGTTGAGTATTGGTACCGGGTCCCCTTTGGTGGCATACACGTTTTCATTGGCAAGATCGGTGAACCGGGGCCTGAGCCGGACATCTACACCGACCTCGTCGAAACGGCTCAGCGTGCGCGATCCGCCCGGGTTAAACTGGCCGTGAGGCGTGCCTTCGTGGGAGTCATCCACGGAGGAAGTTATGAGGATGGATCGGAATCCCGTGGCGAGACCGTCGTTTGTTCCGACGACGAGTCATCAACCGGAGAAACCGAATCTCTATATCAGCTACAAGACGCCCGGATTGGGGGCTGTTCCGATGGCGACAGTATTCCGGACCCCTCTGATCTACCCAACCAAGTTGGAATATTCATGGCTGACACACAAGCAGCACTCCATTCTTCGACCGCTGCGCCAATGACCTTCGGTTCAGTAGCAGCGAGGGCTGCCGGGGCAGGAGGCTCTGTACGCCCGCCGGCCCAAGTTCTATCAGATCTATTTGGTGCATTAACCGTGCTCATGGCAGAAGCTAACCCAGCGGATCAGGACGCCCACAACGCAGAGATAGCAAAGGTGAAGGAACAGATCACCCTGGCCAAGGCGGACCTGGCAGCTGAGGATGCCAGGATGACCGCAGAGCAGGCCGCTTTAGACGCACAAGCCTACAGGCTCATGTTGGACTAGAACGCGTCGCATGAAGTCATCAAGAGGAAGTACCGATCCCGTTTGCCTTCGGTTTTCGAGGCCAGAGACCTTTTCAACACCCCAGGAGCAGGAACTAGTAATCCGCCGGAGTAAACCGGGCGGAAGCCCCATGCGACCGGCGCGCCGGTTCAGCCCCGTCGGATGGATCTGCCTCGTCAAAACACTATTATACCTCAGGCTGTTTCGACACCTCCGGGTCACTACTCCAACCCGATGGACAATCTCGTTGCCGCTGCTGCACAGCTGGAGGCCATTCCAATTGAAGGTGACTCGCCGCAGGCAGTAGAGACGCGACAGGTCAAGGAGCTTCTGAGGACAGCTTTGGTCCAACAGGAAGCATACTCGTACAACCACGACCGGATCCACTCAACCCCCCGTCCAAGCCGGAGCTATAGCAGGCATATGGATGAACCGGCAGTGTTGAGTAATGAACGACGTGGAGCACCCCGTGGCAACAACCCGGCGGGTGGTGCTGATAACGCTCAGGAAGTGGTGGACTGGGCCCGAGTGCGCAGGGAGGCCGAGTTAGCCGCACAGTATCAGGCTCGGCAGCTTACGCCGGTTCGTCCAACTATCTTGATCGAACCTGGTGTTACTTCTAGTTCTTTGGGGGTGCCTTGCCTTGTCCCCGCTTTACACAATGTGCGCCTGCCCAAGGATTTCAAGGGCCCGCGCAAGGTACCAAATTACAT
Source organism: Triticum monococcum (assembly GCA_034509565.1). Classification (NCBI taxonomy): domain Eukaryota; kingdom Viridiplantae; phylum Streptophyta; class Magnoliopsida; order Poales; family Poaceae; genus Triticum; species Triticum monococcum. Next base: position 148,744,482 of record CM067843.1, on the reverse strand, counting down.
GGCGGATCAACCCCCAGAGACATGGGTGGAGAGCTATGAGATGGCCATGGAGATGCTTGATGTGGATGATGCGGCATGTGCGAAGTACTTCACCATGATGCTTGAAGGAACGGCCCGCACTTGGTTAAAAAGCTTACCGGCTAATTCTATCAGTTCATGGGCCCAATTACGAGCCTGGTTTATCAGTAATTTCAAGGATACATGTAAGCAACCCAAAGCAGTTGAATAGTGGGCAGTACCATGTCTTCACCACTAGCTTGGACAAGCGAGACCGGAAGGTTCAGAGGCGGGCAGTCAACTCTGTTGAACCGGCCGTGCCCCGTTATCTACAGTGGTCTGAACAGCCAATCATATGGAGCAGAGAGGATCACCCTCCCCAGGTTGATAATCGGGGTCAATTGGCTCTGGTGGTGGCGCCTCAGGTGGGAGGTTACAAGTTCACCAAGGTGCTCATGGATGGAGGGAGCAGCATTAATATCTTGTACTATGAGACCTTCCGTCGTATGGGACTAACAGATAAAAATCTCAAACTGTCTAATACGGTGTTCCACGGTGTGGTACCTGGCAAGTCAGCATATCCTGTTGGTAAGATAGCTCTGGAAGTGGCCTTTGGAGATGATCATGATTCCATGTCGGAGACATTGACGTTTGAAGTGGTGAAAATCCAAAGTCCATATCACGCCCTGTTTGGGCGACCGGCCTACGCCAAGTTTATGGCATGGCCCTGTTATGTGTATTTGCAGCTCAAGATGCCGGGTCACAAGGGGACAATAACGGTTCACGGAAGCCGTAAAATCACTTTGGAGTGCGGGGAAGGAGATGCGTCCTGCGCAGAGTCGGTTTGTGCCATCGAGGAGCTGAAGTATTATAGGGACAATGTTGATCCGGTGGACATGACTCCATTAAAGAAGCCAACTACGGAGCATGATCCGGCCCTGAAGTTCAAATCGGCAGTAGAAACTAAGCTTGTTGACTTCGTACCTGACGATTCGTCCAAGCAGTTCAGCATCAGTGCCAACTTGGATCTGAAATAGGAAAGCGCGCTTATCGAGTTCATCCGTGAGAATTGGGACATTTTTGCATGGAAGCCCTCTAACATGCCAGGTGTACCGAGGCAACTCGCTGAGCACACCCTTAATGTGGATCCTAAATACAAACCGGTGAAACAGTTCCTCCGCCGGTTTAACGAAGAAAGACGCAAGGCGATTGGAGAAGAGGTAGCCAGGCTCTTAGCAGCTGGCTTTATTGTTGAAATTTTTCACCCTGAGTGGCTTGCCAATCCGGTGCTGGTCCTTAAGAAAAACGGCACCTGGCGCGTGTGTGTGGATTACACAGATCTTAATAAGGCTTGTCCAGCAGATCCTTTTGCCCTCCCCCATATTGATCAAATTATTGATGCTACGGCGGGTTGCGAGCGTTTAAGTTTTTTGGATGCATATTCTAGCTATCATCAGATCAAAATGGCAGTTAAGGACCAGGAGAAGACGACATTCATAACTCCCTTTGGAGCCTTCTGCTATGTGTCTATGACCTTTGGGCTCAAGAGTGCCCAGGCAACTTATCAACGGTGTGTACAAAATTATCTTCACAAGCAGATTGGCCGTAATGTACATGCTTACGTGGATGATATCGTGGTTAAGCCCAGGGAGAAGGAGACACTGGTTGACGATTTGAAGGAAACCTTTGATAATCTAAGGACATACAAGATGATGCTTAATCCGGCCAAGTGAGTCTTTGGTGTACCGGCAGGCAAGTTATTAGGTTTTCTGGTGTCCAAAAGGGGAATTGAGGCTAATCTGGAGAAGATCACATCCATCACCTCCCTGGTTAAACCTAAGTGTATCAATGATGTTCAACGCCTGGCAGGCCGGATTGCTGCGTTAAGCCGGTTTATCAGCCGCCTTGGTGAGAAGGCAATCCCTTTGTATCAGATGTTGAAGAAGACAGATCAGTTCGTCTGGAGTTCCGCTGCTGATGAAGCATTTGAGAACTTAAAGCGGCAATTGGCCAATCCGCCTGTGCTCGCCGCTCCCATTGACAAGGAGTCGTTACTGCTATATGTTGCTGCTAATGCTCGTGCGGTCAGCATGGCTATTGTGGTGGAGCGAAAGGAGGCAGGGAAGGAGCATCCGGTTCAACGTCCGGTCTATTATATCAGCGAGGTACTCATTGAGTCCAAGCAAAGGTATCCGCATTGGCAGAAGCTGGTGTACGGAGTTTTTATGGCAAGCCGGAAGCTCAAGCAATACTTCCAAGGGCACCCAATTACGGTGGTCAGTTCTGCTCCTTTGGGGGATATCATCCAGAACCGGGAAGTGACTGGTCGGATTGCCAAGTGGGCTATAGAGCTTGGACCGCACGGATTGAAGTATGTGCCTCGGACGGCGGTTAAGTCTCAAGCACTTGTTGATTTCATCAATGATTGGACGGAAATTCAAGCACCTGAAGAAAAGCCGGATCACACATATTGGACCATCCATTTTGACGGATCCAGGCAATTGGAAGGCTCGGGGGCTGGAGTCGTATTAACTTCCCCACGAGGTGATAAGTTTTGTTACGTTCTCTGCTTAATGTTCCCTTGTACTAACAATGCAGCTGAGTATGAAGCCTTGCTACATGGTCTCCGGATGGCTAAGGAGATGAACCTAAGTCGAGTTAAGTGCTTCGGTGACTCGGACCTCGTGGCTCAACAAGTATCTGGCACTTGGGACTCCAAGGACCCACTCTTGGCAGCATATCGTCGTGAGGTGGATATTGTTGCAGGTCACTTTAAAGGCTTTTAGGTGGACCACGTGGACCGACGGAAGAATGAAGTGGCGGACGCTTTAAGCCGGCTGGGCTCTCAGCGCAAACCGGTCCCGCCCAATGTTTTTCTAGATGTGCTACACAACCCGTCGGTCAAGCTCCCTGGTGAAGCCGATTTGGCTATTCCTGATCCAGAGGCTCAATTGGTGGCAGCTCTTCATATCATTCCGGATTGGAAACTTCCTTACCTGGCGTACATGAACTGGGGCGAGTTACCAGAGGATGAGACTCTGGCCCGACAGATAATCCGGCGGTCCAAGTCCATGACTATTGTCAATGGCGAGTTGCATCATTACAGTGTATCAGGGGCGCTTCAACGTTGTGTGTCTCCTGAAGAAGGCTGTGAAATTTTGCATGAGATCCATGAAGGAGATTGTGGTCACCACGCCGGTTCAAAATCTTTGGTGGCTAAAGCGTTCCGCCATGGCTTCTATTGGTTAACTGCTCATGCTGATGCGGAGGATCTGGTCAGACGATGTGATGGTTGCCAAAAGTTTTCAAGACATGCTCATGTGCCAGCTCAAGAATTGAGAATGATTCCAATTACTTGGCCGTTTGTGACTTGGGGGCTGGATATGGTTGGGCCTTTCAAAAGGTCCAAAGATAAGAAGACCCACCTCCTGGTGGCGGTTGACAAGTTTACAAAGTGGGTGGAGGCAGAACCTGTTAGCAAGTGTGATGCGGCCACGGCGGTTCAGTTCATCAAAAAAGTGATTTTCCGGTTTGGCTTTCCACACAGTATCATCACAGATAATGGTACCAATTTGTCCAAAGGTGCCATGAAGGAGTTCTGCGAACGGGAGCACATCCGGCTTGACGTTTCATCAGTGGCACGCCCGCAGTCCAATGGTCAAGCAGAAAGGGCTAATCAAGAGATCTTGAGAGGCATCAAGGCCCGACTTATGGTTCCTTTGCAGAGAACGCCGGGTTGTTGGGTAGAAGAGTTACCATCTGTGTTATGGAGCATCAATACTACACCCAACAGATCAACAAGATACACACCATTCTTCATGGTTTACGAAGCGGAGGCGGTTCTCCCCAGTGATATCCATCATGACTCACCTCGTGTGGCGGCTTATGTTGAAGCGGATAATGAGATAGCACGGCAAGACGCTTTGGACCTGTTGGATGAAGAACGTGACATAGCAGCCGCCCGCTCGGGGATTTACCAACAGGATCTTCGTCGTTATCACAGTCGCCGAGTTAGAACCAGAACCTTTCAGGAAGGAGATTTGGTGCTTCGGCTCATCCAAGATCAGACTGATATGCATAAACTATCCCCACCTTGGGAGGGACCTTTCATGGTCAGCAAGAATCTGCACAACGGGTCATACTATCTGATCGATATTCGAGAGCATAAAGACTCACGTACATCAGAGGAGGAGACCAATAGGCCGTGGAACATAGCTCATCTTCGGCCTTACTATACCTGAGCCATTGGCTCTACTTATGTACATATTACGACGATGTATATATTATGATTAAATATAGTAAACCGGAACCTCAGCTAAAGCGGGGTATCTGTTCTTGTACATCATGTGTGGTTACACGGAGTTGTTCTAAAGCGGCCTCCGGTTTACCCCTTGAGTTAGCTTTTCAAAAGCATCATGTTATATCACTTGGGGGCTTGGTCGTGTCCGAACCAATGCAACACCTCTTGATAGGAGAGAGCCACCAGATCACTTGGGGACTTGGTCACGTCTGAACCAGTCACGCCTCTTGATCGGCCTAAGGCCACAGAATCATTTGGGGGCTTGGTCGAACCCAAACCATTGCCACGCCTCTTGATCGGCATAAATGCCACGGTTTCATTTGGGGACCTGGCTGACTTGAACCATAGCTACACCTATCGGGAGCTTGGTCATGTCCGACCATGGTAACGCCATCTGATCGGCTCAAATAAGCCTCTTTTTGTAAATGGTTTTATCATTGCCTTTGCTTCACAATTTTCTTTGATAGATATTTTCTTTCTTTTAGTTGTGTTTTTTAAACCGACAAAATTTTAAACCGGTTCACACTGTCAATTGACGGAACACGGTCCATTTTTAATCCGGAGACTATTTGCTCGGTTTGATTTTTTGTTAACATCCTATTACGGAGTAACACGGTGTTTTATAACCCGACACGGTTTACATGGTAAACCGGCATTATATATACAGGAGCTGCTATCTCCTCCAACAGTGTGGGTTTATGAAACCTCCGCCTCAAGATTGGCTAAGCCAACTTCATGCCCAACGATGGCAGGTATTATGTATCTCAAAGATTTGATCATATGCTTAAATTTCAGATATTTTGATTTCATATATGCAGACATCATACTCCGCCTGACGGTACAACCGCGGTGGCACTTTAAGATTTTTTATGTTGCAGAAAATACTTTGGAAAGTTCATCACCCAAAGAAAGCACAAGTTGCAGTGGTTATGCATGAAGGCATATTAAGATCAAGAGTATCAGCTAGCCTATTACAAGGCAACACGGTGCCCAAAACAAGATCATTGTTTTTCAAAGGAGAAGCAGTTTAGACTGGCTGTCGGTTCAAGCTTGGTCACCAGCCTGGCCTGATGATTGTGGGTCATCCCGCGCCGCTTCAACTTCAGTTTCTCTTCCCAGCGGCTGGAAATCAACAGTTGTCTAGTCGATTCCCATTAATGCTCGAAAGACAGCTTCATCATGGATCAGCAACGATGGTTCAATATCGGGAGCGTAAGTATGCTTACGGATTGGAGGGATAAGATTTTCCGCTTCATGAATTGGTGCAGCTACTCGCTTGTTTTGATTGTCATATTGGGCTTGATAATGAGACAAGTCTGCTTCTTCAGCCAATTGACAAGCTAGCGGATGCACCTTCCGGTTTATTGCTCGCAGATCCGCTTCACTAAACTCTGACCCGTCTTCCTTCAAGTTGGGATAGCCCTGAGCCGCTTCAATAGGATCAAAATCCGGCACCCAAGCTTTTGCCCGGATTAAGGCATTGATCGCACCGGTTCGAGCAACAGATTTCTTCAGCTCTTCAACCCGGGCAGGAAACACCGACAGTTTCTGCAGAGTGTCCTGAATCAAAGTGGGCGCCGGCTTGTTGTGGGATGCAGTACAGATGATCCGCTGTGCACCAGTGTACAGTTGTTCGATCAACGTATAGGCGGCTTTCAATTTCTTCCGCACATCTGACCCCAAATGACCAATGCGTGTCCCTGAAATATCACAAAGGGTTAACAAACCGGCAGCTCTATAAGACGGCAGAATCAATTTAGAAATCAAACCGGCTTACCAAAGATAGCAGTGGTCATGGCATGCACGTGCCGCTTTATGCTGGTCAGTTCATCCACCACCGGTTTTAGTGCAGCCTCGGCGTCCTCTGCTCGTTTGGTTAAAGCGGATTTTTCAGTAGCCCAATCCGCCCGCTCCTTCTTGAAATCCTTCTTAAGCTGTTCCATGACGCTTAAGGCGCTGGTCAACTCCTCTTTTGCTTTTGAGGTTTCAATCTGTTGGGACTTCAGATTTTCTTGGAGATCGGCGATTTGGGTCTCTTTTGTCTTCAGCTCAGCCTGCATACAGACAATTATATGATTCAGCAAGAAGTGCAAGAATTGAAGCACCAACCACATAACAAGTTATGCACTTGGCGCTTGGGGGCTAATGCCTATTTGATCTTCATATTAAAACGGCATCAGAACTTGATTATAAAGTCCCAAGCTCAATACAAGTATTCAACTTGGCACTTGGGGCTAATGGCTATTTGTTCAAATAAGTTCTGATGCGGCAATATTAATTACTTAAGTCCCGGTTTAACTACACTAAGTTGAACCGGCCCTTGGGGGCTACATCAGCGAATTTCGAGGCTTTAAGATTTATATTAGTAAGTCCCGGTTTGAAAGAAGATTACAAACCGGTCCTTGGGGGCTAGGCGAGTCAGCAAGAATTGAAGCATACAAGCAGGAAAGAGCATATGGAAGTTACCTCATATTTATCTTTCATCATGTTAACCAGACCGGCTTCATAGTCATGACCGGTATACGGGCGGTTCAGATAGCCAGAATGGATGTCTTGGGCGTTCAGAGCAGCGTAAGTCGCCAGATCAGCATTCCACTTGCCCTTGCCAAAGGCAGCAAATTCTTCCTTGGCAGTATGTTTAGACAAAGCGACAGGATTGCTTGGCTCTGTATGGCCAATGCCAGTAATAACAACTTCATCATCCTTGGCATCGCCGGTTTGCATTGGGGCCGTCAATTTATCAGTAGACTTGGATGGACTGGTGGATTTCTCAATCCGGATGGGGCTTCTGGGCTGGTCAACAGGACCGGAGGTATCAACATGTCTCTCTTCAGTAATAAAATCATCATCTTGTGGTGGTGGGTCGTTTGGCACATCCTCATGGATGGCCGCTTCAGGGTTGAGTACTCTGTCTGGTTCAAGAATAGCATCTTCTTCAACCGCTTTATCTAGGCAAGCCTTCTTGTTTGGCTTAGGCTTGGCCCTGAAAGGAGTAACAAAGGTCAGTACAGTATATGCTACAAAGTAATACACCAGAAGCATTATGATAAGTATGGCTTACCCAAGCACCGTTTTGAGCGGCGGCAGCTGGGTAGCTCAGGACTCGCCAGATGATGAATGGGAAGTGACCTGATAATCGGAGTCAGACGGATTAAGAGGTTGACGAAAACAGCCCATTTTAGGACAAGTACTGACAGGCAAATTAGAGACCTCTGAATGGCGTTTCCGAACCGGACTATTTGGTAAACCGGCGGAGGTAACTACCTGGCCACTATGCCGGGTCGTGCGGCGAGCTTCATGCTGTTGGGTCTTCATAAGAAATTTGGGATCCAAGTAAGCAAGAGGATGAGAAAATTTAACCTTCCGGTTTGCGTGACGGATTTTTAGTGAAGGCAAAGGATCTGAATCAGAGGAAAGAATAATTACCTCTGCAACATCAGCATGGCTGGCTTCGGCATCATCCTGACAAATATCATCATCAATAAGGCGCGTGAGAAATAAGACAAGTGAATCAAGTTCTACCTCAAGGTCCGGGTTACCCACATCGTCATCAGCGGCCGGATCAGAGGATGCAGTGGTTCTTTTCCTGTGGGTAGTCTTCTTCACAGCTTTAGTCTTTTGCCGGATTGATCTTTCCGGTTTGTCTGGTTTTTCTGGTTTCTCTTGTGGAAGTTTCTTGCTCCAAAACGGATCATTACCCTGTTTAAACAGCCATTGATATTAAACAATGACCAGATATATCAGTAACAGGTTCAGTAAAAGGAAAGATCAAACTCTTACAGCTGGCGGTTTGTTGGTGGCACAGAAGGGAAGCAGGCCGGTTCGAGCACAGATGTATTCCGGTTCATTCAGCATTTTATTCACAGCCTCTGTGATTTCTTCATCGGTGAGCTGGATGTTAGCATGTCGCAGTGGGTCATCAACACTGCCAGTATACTCGCACATCAAACTGGAGCGCTGACTAAGGGGCAGTATGCTCCATGATATCCAACAGCGAGTGAGATCAACTCCTGTTAAACCATTGGCCATGAAGGCTCTGAGCTTGGATAGTTGAGGAGCGTATTTGCTTCTCTCCTTGGCAGTCATCCTCTGCGGAAAGGGGTGTGTATTGCTAAGCCGCTCCGGACGAAAGCCAGGCAAAGGATTTTCACCAGCAGGGGAGGTGTCTTTGCAATAGAACCATGTTTGCTTCCACTCGTGGATGTGCAGCTTCGCGTGAGGGTATGTGACTTCTTTCCTTTTCTGAATCGCCACACCACCCAATTCGATATTGGAACCGTCAGTAAACTCAGTGCGGCGGTTTAGATGGAAGCAGTCTCTGAACAATTCCACTGTGGGCTCCTCTTGAAAGAACGCCTCACAGAGTACTTGGAAGTGACACATGTTTGTAACAAAGTTGGGGCCAATGTCTTGTGGGTGGAGTTGGAAATTGGCTAAAACGTCCCGGTAAAATTTAGAATCGGGCGGCTTAAAGCCCTGGGCTAAGTGATCTACGAAAACAACAACTTCTCCTTTTTGAGGTGTGGGAGGGCATTCTTCGCGAGGGACCCTCCAATGGATGGTATTTTTGCTTCCTAAAGCACCGATCAGGACTAAGTTGTTAAGTTCAGTCTCTGTGACACGAGAAGGAACCCAGTTGCACTCATATACTTGCTTGGCCATGATGAAATCTACAAGATAGGTAATTCCGGTTCAAGAATGCATTTATTAAAGTGCACTGGTATGTACAATGTTAAACCGGAGACAGCTCTATCTAAACCGGAGTTTTTATGAAGCAACAACATCAGGCGGTTCAACAAGGGGACTAATGGTATATACCGGTTTGGCAATTTTTCTACAAAGTTAAACCGCCGGATCTAAGCATTGAAACAGTTGAGATTAAAGATAGATAAGTGTACAGAAACAGATTTCACAAGATTTCTCTACAGCGACGGATCTGAAGCAAGTTCAAAAAAGAAGGAAAATATTCAAGGTTCAAAAAAAAAGAACAGTACCGAATCAATGGGCAGAGATACAGGTAGATCTACGGTCTTGAGGCATATAAGTAAAGGAGGATGCTAAGAACTACCGCTACACAGAGAAAAGGTTCACAGGTTCATCTAGGATCTATCATATGAGTACGAAGCAGACGATGAACTATGAAGAACTTGGAAACCCTAGAACGGATTTACAGAGGAAAAGGTGAAGAACTCACCGGAGCCGAGGAAGAAACAGAAGGTCGCCGCGATGCTCTGGTACAGTCAGGGTGATGCAGCGGCCAAGGTTGGAGCAGAGGTCGTCGACAGCGGCGGAGCTCCGAAGCTGGACGACGCGGGGAAGACAAAGCAGAAGGGCACGAAGGGGAAAAAGAAATGACCCTTCGGTCTTATTTATAAGGCAAGGGGCATGTGTCAGGCGCGAAAATCAAGGAACCGTGGGTCTGGAAACGGAGCTGTCGCCTCGATTGTCGCAGACCTATTAAAAAAAAGGTATCATGGATAAATTTCTTTATAATAGGTGACGTCACGCCGGTTTACAATGACCAGAGAAGATGACATCACGGCGGTTCAACAAACTACAAGAAGATGTTGAAGGTGAAGATTTTTGCTAAGGATTGACATGAACCTGTTCAAATGAATCTGGGGCCTAATGTTGGGGATATTACTACTAGGCGTAAACCGGCCTATCTGGGCCGGGTTAACTTCATCAGTAGTTAATTATGTTAAAGCCCAAGAAGGCAGATGAGAGCTCAAGGCCCATAGTCGGTTCAAGGCCTGTAGCCGTAAACCGGCGTTGGTATTTAACTTGTATTGTAAGTTAGGAATAAGTAGAGACCAAACCGGACACGTCTATGAGCCGGTATTGGGACTCTGTGAACCGACGGGCGTCACCCGTGCATATAAGGGGACGACCCGGCAGCAGTTCAAGGAGGACAACAGACAACAACTCGAGACTTAGGCGAAGCTTATTTGCTCCCTAGTCATCGAAGCCCCATCAATTCCATCACAACTAGACGTAGGCTTTTACCTTCATTGAAGGGGCCGAACTAGTATAAACTCTCTTGCGTCCCTGTGTCCGCTTTAACCCCTTCAAGCTAACCCATCGCGATGGCTCCACGACTAAGTCCTTTCTCTAGGACATCTGCCGTGACAAAACCACGACACTAATGGAGCTTTTATTTAACAATCTAACCCTAAATTGACATGGTAATCGTCCAAAATCTGACCCTATATCGACATGGCAACTCACCAAGATCTGACCCTATATTGACTACATATGTACATAGGAAGTCAACAAAATCTATATGTATGTCAACACCCAAATCTGACCGGACTTCAACACTGAAATGGATCCCTAGACCCCCAAATCAACCCCTTACCTGACACCCTAAATGGACACCAAAATGGATGACCAAATCATGCTCTTAACTGATACCCCAAATCAAATCCTAATCGAATGCACGAAGTTTAAATGCACGCCTAAATACACCGCAAATCAAATCCTAAATCAGGGAGACAAGGCTTACTGCCATTGAATAAGAATTGGCGGAGGGAAGATAAAGCGATGATGAAGCTGGTGGTTGCCGTCAGTGCTTGCTATCCAAATCTTTTCCCCTATAATGCTCTCCACCACCTATGAGAGAGTGGAGAGAGGGGAAAGTGAGGATTGAGATAGGGGTGAGGGGATTTATGGCGCGGCTCCAGGAAACAACGCACCTTCTCTCACATGGCCTCTCTGCGCTCGCTCAGGCCAGGCTCGCTGGAAATGGCCGATTCGACTATTCCTATGGAGCCAGGCTTTGGAATGCTTTAAGTTTGATGCGATGCAGGCCAACACGCTAGCGTAGACAACCAAACGGGCCAGAATTGCATCACCGGGGCGGGCTGAGGGGGATTCATGCAACCAAACATGCCCTAACCAACGCTAAAATGAGGAAGAACATAACTCAGGACGTCTACTACTTAGACGTATACCGCATTGTGCATTAAGCTGAACCATGTCGGTTCACATGTAAAATAAAACCAAAGGACAACTTCAAAATGATAACTTTGTCAAAAGGTTTACTATTTGCAACACAACAAAGGTTCACAACAACAATAAATGATCAGAATACATAAAAGGTTGGCAATGTGAGATGTTTGGATCCGGTGGGCATTAGAGGGATGTATTGCTGAACTAGTGATTGGGGTGAGGCTAGGGTTAGGGTTCAAGAAAAGGATAACATGTGTATGTGTGTGAGAGAGAGAGAGGTGATGAGAGGAGAGGTGTAGGCGGAGGCGGAGACTTACCCTTGGAAGGAGGTGAAGTTCTACAACACTCATCGGTGTCTGAACAAGATTACATAGGAGAAACCTGAGGTTCTGAAAGAATTGGGGTCGGGGAAGAGAGGAGTGGAGAAAGAGGTGAGTCAGCTCACCGAGAATTCTCACCAGCAATGGGGAAGCTGGACAACATGGGGACGAAGTGGAGGCGAGGAGGGAAAAAGGAGGTAGGGGAAATGTGTTAGGGTGGGAGGTTACAGGAAATCCAAAGGAATGATAACGGAAAGAAGTGAATCTGTTTTAGCTTTCATATCCCTCTATGGAATCTTATATTGAGTTCCTACACCCAATTTCGGAATAGCCAACCATGTCGATTTCATAAATCGAAATTGAATTCCATGAACTCTAACCCAAATGATGGGTGCCAAATGAGCTTTTAATAAATGTTGCTTCATTTAGAATGGACTTGTCTTAAATGTTGGTATCATTGTGTAAATATATAGTGGGTTCTAGCCAACATGAATCAATGTTAATCATTCATATGACAAGCTGATAATACTTTACTCATTAAGTAGTAGGGGGTTAGTCGGTGTTTGCAAACTTAAGTTCAAATATCAAAGAAGGTGTTGGTATTGTCGAAGGAGAGGAAGTGTTGGTAAGATGATGGTAATATTGAAGGGGATGAAGCGTTGAAAGTTTACATCAGTTCTGTTACTAAGATATTTTTGGACCACATGTTGAGAACTTGGTTTTTGTGGATGAGATGAAAATTATGAAATACTATGTTACAAGTGGATGATAATGTTACTTTAGAGGTTAAACTCTCGGAACATGAGGTAATAAACTCGAGCATTCCAATGGAGCATAGTTAACCCTTTTGTTCAGATCGTTTTCCCACTATATTCCACCATCATTTTTGGGAGATTATTAATGGCAATATTCTTTTTTGGATTTCCACAAAGTTACATTTCCTATGTATAGTTTGAATTATGTATGAGCCGCCTAAAGGTCCAAATATTTTCAAAATAGCAGGCCCCAATCGGGGTAAGGTAGTGGTTGAACATCATTCAACCAACACATACGATGGCTTTGAGGAGGGCTATACCATGGGATGTGTAGTTATTTTGCATGACACTATTCATGGCTAACATGAAGATGGGTGTGGTTATTTTCAAAATTGACCTCGAGGAAGCTTATGATAAGGTGTGATGGTTTGTTTTGGAGCACGACATGTGAATGAAGTTTTTTTTCTTGTTTTGGAGGGCTTGGTCAACAACTTTGTCAAACAGGGCAACACTGCCATTAAGTTAAATGAGCCAATGAGGAGGGTTGTTTAGCACTCTTATTCACCACCTAATTGATGAAAAAAAAATACATTGTTTACAATGCAATGCTGACACGAGTCTTTTATGGATCATGTTTTGGCCATAGTAGCTTATGTGGAATAAATATAAGAGTGTTTGAACAACTATCTAGGTTAATGATTAATTTACACAAAATGGAGTCATGCAGTTTTGGAAAAGCTAAGGACCATGAACTCAAGTATACCCAAATTTATGGAAGTAGGTTGAGTCCATTCCCCTTTAAATACCTTGAAATTCCAATACCCTCTGAGAAGCTTCATAAATGGGAACCGAAGGCAATAAAAAATCCTCTTGAGAAGGGTCCTATTATTGGTGGTCCAAGAGCCTTTCCTATGGTAGTCATCTATTCTTGATTAAGTTAGTACCGAGTAGTCTCTCCTTTTTTATGATCCCCGTTTTGGAAATCCTGGAAGGGGTTCAGAAGAATCTATATTTTAAGCATTCTCTAGCTTCTTTTGGTAGTAGGATTAGCATAAGAGCTATACCATTTAGCACAATGGGAATTTTTGCGTACACCTAAGCACCAAGGTGGCCTAGTTATTCAAGATTTATATATCAAAAGGAAGTGTCTATTAAGTAAATGCTTTTTTGAACTATGAACTGGTGGTGGAGTTTGGCAATGCTCTTGCAAAACAAGTACTTGGGGTCAAAACCACTAATGTCAATTAAAGACAAACTAAATGATCCATATTTCTAGAAGGGCCTCAACTAGAGGATGTGTTCATTCATTTTGGTTTGTTTCATATAGGGAACGACAAATCAATGAGATTTTTGCAGAGGACCGTGGATAGGGGACATGCCCGTTTCGACTAGTTACCCATGTCCATTTAATAATGTTTGTTATGGAGACATCATGATAGTCGTCTTAATTTTGAGTGGAAACCCTAGAGGTTGACTTCGTTAGCCTCTTGGTAGTCATAATTTATGAAACTGAAATGAAATCGTCCTCAAGATTTCATATGCGTAACTAACTTAGAGAAGGAGTTAATTAAGTGGGCCTTGCATACCAGCGGATTTAATTTCTTGCTAGTCTCGCGGCGGCTCGCGAGCCTTCTTCGCTGGGCATGCTTGGGTATGACGACACCTCACCTCCCAAGTCCTGGTTAACTCTCTTGCATTCTTCTTTCAAGATATTCCTTTGTACCAAAGTCCTCTATTTCCCGTCGCGGTATGTATGATAAAACCATATATGCGCTTCTTGATGTCATATCTGGTCCTTATGCCTCCAGTCATATTCAATGTCATTGTTCCTTCCAAGGATTATACATCTTGTCTGCTTGGGGGCAGGGCACATGTGAACGTGTCATACATTTGGAAGCGATGGATCATGCAACATATTTGTGGTGGCCTATTAATGTACGTTCCCTGGCCTCCTTTTCTCTTATTCTGTGTTGGGATGTCTAATCTTGTCATATTTCTCGCGTGCTTGAACCTTGTGAGGTTGTCAGAGTATTGGACGTTCTCCTGCATTCTACAACTATATTTTACTTTGTATTTCATCGACAAGATCCTCTGGGGCACTTTCCTGCTACACTGGCTCAGCCCTAGAGAAGTTTCATCGGGACCATTTTCTCCTGGGTCTCATATTTGACCATTGCATTCTTAGTGAAGGAATATCTTGTGATATGAAGGTTGCGACATCGGTAAGAACTACATTGTACCTTGGTCAGTCTTTTCTTTCTTCATGCTGGCTATTTAGTCTTGTCAGATTACCATGTTTGGCCCATATGGAATATACATATGTCATTGACCATATCCTTTCTCTTCTAGCGTTAAGCTACTTGTTGTTTCTATCACATGGAAGGCATCAGGTGCTTATTTTCCAGCTAAGCCCTCGTGTTTTTCTTTGGTTTGTCCTCGTGTGCCATAGTTCTGGATGACTCCTCATCCAACGAGGATGATGAAAACAAAGACATATATCCCACAAAGCTACTGTCATTCAGATGAAATCCACATGGCAATGATGACTACAAAGAAAACAACCAGTCACAAGAAGAGCCTTCACTAGTATTGATCAAATGCTCGACCCCTCTTTCTTAGCTAGTGCCAGACGCATTGAGACATCAACCATTCCAAAAGGGGCGACTCTACGAATCATACACCCCCTGCAGTTTGAAGTGTAAGGCATATTTCGATGGTTCAACATGTCATACATAGGTAATTATTGTTGAGCCAAACGCCAAAGAAATAAATTCAGCTTTCAAGGAACATGATTTTCCAAAGTTGTACCCTATCCTTAGAGATACAGTCATTATTGGATGATCCCACTGGTTCCTCCAACCAATTACCCCTACCGCATGTAGTTTGTAACAACATTTTGTAGGCTGAGTAAATAGTAACCATACTTTTTTTCTTTGCTCCAAGACAAAAAATCTGAGATACATCACATGCAAAGCAATATGCACAACATATCGTTGGCATCTATGCTAGAAAATATTCCGTGCCATCTCCTCCCTCCAGCATGTAGACGTCTCATAAATGAGTTCACGGACAACTTAAGGGCCATCAATAGGTGGAATAGTGATCGGCCACATAAAGCTCTCCGGCGGGAGCTAGTTGTGGCTCCAAATGTTAGTGCTTACACTATATTCTATTCTCTTAATAGGGTTCTATGCTAGAACATCTCGACCCTCCAGAATTGGTGTCCACACATGTGATGGATGGATTCCCAAATTTGCATCATGAATTTTGGTATGAGGGAATTAAACACTTTTCAAATTCTTGCACATAAGCACACTCCATGCCTATCTAGCCTACAAAGAAAGTTGAAAAGTTCCAAATCACGAAACCCAACACCTCCCATGAATCTTTGTCTAGTCATAACCTCCCAAGATATACCCATGCCACTTTTCTTGCTCCCCATTTACTTCCCTACCAGAACTTTCAAATGACGGAATTTATATGCTCGCACAAATCCCTTGGGAGTTTGAACCATGCCATGGAGTACACTGGTATGACTTGGACAACATATTTAACCAAAACCTCCTTGCCTCTTGCAGATAAAAGTTTATCTAGCCACCCTTGGACCTTTTTGCAAATTATGTCCTTGAGGTATTTAGAAGTACCATCCTTGGATCTCCCTACATCATGAAGGCATTCATTTGTGACATTCAGTGAGAGCTTTGCCTCCTCTCTTTTGGTTATCCATTACGAAAAAACTAAAGACTTTTCAAGGTTAATTCTCCGACCTGAAGCATTGAAATATATATCCAATAGGTATGGTAGATTTGCTGCCCTTCGTGACTTGCTTTTTAAAAACAACATACTATCATCTGAAAAATGTAAATGGCTCACTGCACAGATTCCTCCACTTTGCTTCCACACAAATTCGATGACTGGTCATTAGCTTCGAGGAGGCACAAAAGTGCCTTTTTGCCAACAAGAAGAGACAAGGTAAAAGAGGATATCCCTGGTGGATACGTCTTGATGGTTTGAGTCCATCTAGTTTTTTTTACCATTAACATAACTGAGAAAGAGACTGAGCCCACCATACCCATCACTACAAAAATCCACTGATGATTGAATCAAAGTTTCTCCGTGATTGTCTGAAGATAAAACCACCCCCCGGTCATATGCCTTCAACATGTCTAATTTGAGAGCACATAACATGTGCTTCCTTGCCCTATTTATTTTCATGAAATGCAAACATTCATAAGCAGAAATTATATTATCAGCAACTAAACGTCTTGTCCAAAGGCAGATTACTCCTCTGAAATGATTCCCAATATAATTTGCTTCAAGCGTTTGCAATGATTTGGAGGATATCTTGTATAGGACATTACAAAGGCTTGTTGGACGAAACTATGACAAAGTGGAGGGGTTAACTGCCTTTGGGATGAGCACGATAATGGCGCTATAGACTCTGGACTATCAACCCCTTACACTATGCGCAAAACGACATTAGTAACATCATCTTCACACATGTCCCATTTGTTCTAATTTTTGGGGGATGGATAAATGTTTGGACACAGAGATTTTAAAGGAAACATTTGAAAAAGAGATATTCTCACCTCTCGGAAGTAAGACACTGTGAGAACTGAGTTCATAGCCTCTGTAACCTTAATTGGAACCGCTTAGATACACCCTCTGTCTGGAAAACATTTGCATCGAATTCAGTAATCAGAACTTCCATCTGAACTGTGTCTTCAATTACCAGACCATTCGCATCAGCAAGGCTTTAAAAAAGGTTTCTCTTGCTCCTCTTATTAGCTCTGTAATGAAGAAGTACATGTTTTATCACCCGTTCATAACCATTCTTTGCGGGCTCCCTATCTCCACATGATCTCCTCCATGTGTTTGAGTTATATCAGGTTTTCATTGATCTTTAATTCTAGGTGGTCAAAATCAACCCTACCAACCCTATTCCTTAGCCGGTCCAGCTTGGAACCAGGGACGGACCTGCACCCATGGTAGCCTGGGCTTTAGCCCGGTGCTTAGGTCCAAAACTACAATAGATGCTCTTTAAAATGTAGAAAGAAACATCTATAGAGTAATATAGCCCACATACGTGACCCAGCCTAAGGCTCAGCCCAAACCGAACGTCCGAACCAGGGTCGGTCCATTTATGTAACACCCCAACAATAAAACTTTAGATGACTTACAACTTCGTATTTTTTTCGAGATCTGGTACCACATATCTATTTTTTATGATATTCTATCATTAGTTAATTAGTTTTAATACTCCCTCAGATCCAAATTAATTGATGCAATCTCTATACAATGTAAAATAGACATTATATAGAGGCTGCGTCAATTAATTCAGATTGGAGGAAGTGCTCGTTTTATGTCATGAAATCATGAAACTCGGATACTCTATTTCAAAACCGAAGAAATTAGGGTGCATTCATTGTTTATTTGTAGAACTATAGATATGATTTTGAGATGTGCACGATCTGTCTCATTTGCTTTCAAATATTTAGTGTGCGCTTTTTCATTTGTGCAGTCACCATTTAGATAGCCAACAGATTAAAAAACCAGACCTCCGCCACCTTTGAGCGCCGTCCTGGCGTCGTCTTCCTCCCGACGGGACACGCTATAAATACACATGCCCTCGCGCTCCAGAGCTCCCATCCAAAGCACTACACAGTGTGGCATTCCCTCTTTTGCTAGCCTCATGGCCTTCAACCAACCAGCCATAGCCATGGGTCTCCTCGTTGGCTTGGTCCTTTCCGCCATGGCACAGGTGGCGTACTGCGCGGGTGGCCGCACCACCCAGAACTACCGCGAGGCGCTGGCCAAGAGCATCCTCTTCCTCGAGGCCCAGCGGTCCGGCGTGCTCCCCGCCAGCCAAAGGGTCGTCTGGAGGTCCAACTCCGGTCTACACGACGGGAAGGCCAACGGGGTATGCAGCTGCCTATTGCAAATCTCAAATCTGGGTGCAACTAATTAATCTGTGTACCAGCATACATTAACTTGTGCATTTTCCAACTCAGGTGGACCTAACGGGCGGCTACTACGACGCCGGCGACAACGTCAAGTTCGGGCTGCCGATGGCGTTCACGGTGACCATGATGTCGTGGAGCGTCCTCGAGTACGGCAGGCAGATGAAGGCGGCCGGCGAGCTCGGCAATGCCCTGGAGGCCATCAAGTGGGGCACCGACTACTTCGTCAAGGCGCACCCGGAGGCCAACGTGCTCTACGGAGAGGTAATTCGTACTTACTTTTTTGAAGCACTCGAGTGCATGCACGTCGGGTTTACGTGGTCATACGCGTAGTCGGTAGCTGACCAAGCGTACGCATTTCGAATGGATTCTTGTGCAGGTGGGAGATGGTGACTCGGACCACTTCTGCTGGCAGCGGCCGGAGGAGATGACGACGAGCCGTCAGGCGTACCGCCTCGACCCCCAGCGCCCGGGCTCCGACCTCGCCGGAGAGACCGCCGCCGCAATGGCCGCGGCGTCGCTCGTGTTCCGCCGCTCCAACCCGGGATACGCGAACCTGCTCCTGCAACACTCCAAGCAGGTTTGTCCGTTCTAAATAACCATCCATGCTGAAATGATCCGATAGTTGGTCCTAATAATGTTTCTTGGCTCCATTGGTGGATGGCTCAGCTGTTTGACTTCGCCGACAAGTACCGGGGAAGGTACGATGCCAGCATCCCTCTGGCGAGGAACTATTACCAGTCAGTCAGCGGATACAGCGTAAGCTATCAGATCAGATGGACACTCCGCCATGCATGTTCAACATTTGGCATCCCGTCTTGATCTGGTCGTTAATCCGTGTGGTGTGGTTTCAGGACGAGCTGCTGTGGGCGGCGGCGTGGCTGTTCCAGGCGACCGACGACCGGCGCTACCTGGACTACCTCGCTAACAACGCCGACGCGATGGGCGGTACGGGCTGGTCCACCGCCATGTTCAGCTGGGACATCAAGTACGCCGGCGTGCAGGTCCTCGCCGCCAAGATCCTGCTGCAAGGCAGAGCCGGCAGGCACGCCGCCGTGCTGCAGCGGTACCGGCAGAAGGCCGACTTCTTCGTGTGCGCGACCCTCGGCAAGCAGGGCTACGGCAACGTCAAGCGGACGCCCGGCGGTCTCTTGTATCACCAGCAGTGGAACAACCTCCAGTACGTGACCAGCGGGTCGTTCCTCCTGGCCGCCTACTCCGACAGCCTCGCCGCCGCCCGGCAGGCCGCCGTGTGGTGCCCGGCCGGGGCGGCGTCGCCCGCCCAGATCATGGCGTTCGCCAAGTCCCAGGTGGACTACGTGCTGGGGAGCAACCCGAGGGCGACGAGCTACATGGTCGGGTACGGCTTCATTTACCCGCTGGAGGCGCACCACCGGGGCGCGTCCATCGTCTCCTTCAAGTCCAACCCGTCGTTCGTGGCCTGTAAGGCCGGGTACGCGATCTGGTATCCCCGCAAGAGCAGCAACCCGAACCTGCTCGAGGGCGCCATCGTCGGCGGGCCGGACGAGTTCGACAACTTCGTCGACGACAGGAACAACTACAAGCAGACCGAGGCGCCCACCTACAACAACGCGCCGTTCATGGGCGTGCTCGCTCGGGTCGCCGCTGGCCGCCGGTTTGATCAGTCAATTCCAGATGGTACGTACCCAATTTTTCCGAAGTTATTATCTCAGGCACCAAGGACCAAGCATCATTTGATATTCTGTTCTTGCAGGGCTTGACAACCAGACCTCAGTAGTGCCATCTCTTTCTGCTGGTAATAATCTACCTAACATCATGGCTTTCTAGATTCAGTTCAGAGACAGTCTTGTGATTTTACAACCCAATCAGAGTTTGATTCTTCACCATGTGCGCGTTGCAGCGGCCGGTCAAGGTGAGCACGCGTCACCGATCGTGATCGAGCAGAACGCGACGGCGTCATGGACGGAGAAGGGCCGGACGTACCACCGGTACGCGGTGACGGTGACCAACAGGTCGGTGAACAAGACGGTGCACGAGCTGTACCTCGGCATCGCCGAGCTCTACGGCCCGGTGACGGGGCTCGACAAGAATCGGTATGGCCACCTGCTCCCGGACACGGCCCCGTCGGTGCCCGCCGGCGGGAGCGTCACGTTCGAGTACGCCCACGCCGCGCCGCCGGCGAGCGTCTGGGTCACCGGCTACAAGCTCGTCTGAACTGAAACCAATGGTAGTCAGTTTGTCAGGTTACAATTACAATAGGGAAGTTGGAGTGATGGGTCTAGTGACAATCTCTCAGTCATCCTCCATATTCCGTTATAATGAGCTAAACTATGCTAGGAGTAACTAGTGGCTGCGTGTTATCGTGGTTGAAAATGTAAGAGGAATGGTGTTGTTGCGCTATAAAGTACTCCCTCTGTCTCATAATATAAGAAAACGCTCTTATATTATACTAAACGAATTGGATTATAATTAAAAACAATCTCGGTTTCATTTTTTAATATTTTTAACAAGAAGCCAATCCAGATAAAAACTAAAGAAAGAGCTATACAGCAGAGAAATTGTACAACAAAGACACTGCTACTGCCGTTGTGGAAAGGATTGGATATTTGGATCTAATCGCCAAAAGCTTTGTATCTACTATTTCGCTGTGCTCTACTGCTCTGTACTGAATCAACTGAAGTTCCTCTGGCAGGCATACAGATTTGGCTGAATGCCTTTAAAAATGAAATCGTTTGTACCGTTCCAAATACCCCAGGAAATTAAAGTGATCAGCTCAAGGAAGAATTGCATGATAAGTTATGCTTTAAGTTGATTAATTTGTTCCTCAATGTCACAGTGCATCGGTGTCCAAATTCACATGGGATAAAAAAAGGGATCCTTGTTTCCAGAACTCGCAAGACACATAGAACACAGGTGCAGTCTGCAACAAAGAAATTTTTCCTCTGCAGGAGTGCATTGGTATTCAATCTATTTTGGATTATCAGCCAAAAAAAAAAAGATCTACTTGAGCTGGCAGCGGGAATTCCATAGCCATTCTCGTGCGTATTCGAGAAAAAAATCCATAACCATTTAATGGCAGGAATGACAGTGGCCACTCCAATCAGCAACTTATAAGTTTTTGAAACCTTAAAGAGGAACTTACGAAAGTAATTTAACTCTTCGAAACCTAGAGGAACTTATGAGTAGTTAAACCCTAAAGAAACTTCCCTTCTTTCTTTCTCTTGTTGCAAACCGTAAGTGCATTCTGTGAATGTGATCATGAGCACCAAGCAGTATGCCCAGCCCGGCCGTTGATGGTGGACACTGTGATCATGAACACCAAGCAAGTTCCCCCAACCAGAACTCACAACAGGAAGAGCATACTGTGAAAGGCCGGGCTGAATAACATTCAGTTCGGCACAACAATTGGCCTCTAGATAAGGGTAGTATAGATCAAACTCATTGTTGGCTAACAAAGAACTCTCTGCAACTAAGACTGTTGAGAGCCATAAGTTTCAGACAACAGGTGCTCTCTTACAAGTTCAATCCGAAATTAACCGGAGCAACTATTGGTAATTGAGGGTTGGCCAAAGCAGGATCTTATGATTCGGTTGCTTTTCTTCTCCTGATTTTCTGATCCAAATCCTATTTCATTGATTTTCTGACTGGAATTCAAGAAGGAAAACAAGGAGAAATTGACTTGAAATTTTCCTTTTTGTTTCCAGTGGTGTTGTGCAGGAGCAGAGAGGGGTTGTCAGAGAACGGTGGTAGTACAAACTACAACAAGGAGCTTATTATTTCAGTTAACGCTTAGGCTAGTTTCCAGAATCTAGGAAAGCACAACAAGAAGCTTATTATTTCGGTTCCGTCTAATCGACAATTCAGTTAACGCTTAGGCTAGTTTTCAGAGTCTAGGTAAGCACAACAAGGAGCTTATTATTTCATCAACTGTATTTCTATGATGTATGTAAAATTCTTACAAACGAAAATTATATACATGGAAAGAATCAACAATATACATGATCGATGAGAGAAAACAGAACAAAAACATAGTCTATAATATTCTGGTACTCCTACTTCATGTTCTAACAATGGTTATTGGATCACTTGTACAGATCATCTTCATCCTCATCAGCTGCCGCGGAGGTGTGGACAGCAGCTTCTGCTGCCTGTGGCTGCGCTGGGAAGCGAAACTCGGTGCCGAACCCCCTAGACTGCTGCAGCGTCTGCGTGAACGACTGGTACTTTCTGATGTCGGCGTCGCTCACGCTTCGCCTCGCGTACTTCATCGACTCCTCGAAGTGAGCCGCCTTTATTTCAGCCACCTCCTCCTCTTCCTGCCCGCCGTCCACCTCCATGGTGTCTTTTCCCATCCTCTGCCTCTCCATGTCCTTTTCAATGTCCTCCCTGATGGCGAACTTGCACGCCCTCTGGCAGATCTCCGTGATGTCGGCGCCACTGAAGCCGGAAGTGGACCTTGCGAGCGCACCGAGGTCGACATCCTTGGCCACGGGAGACTTCCTAAGGCATGCCTTGAAGATCTGATGCCGCGAGGCCTCGTCTGGTAAGGGGATGTAGATGAGCTGGTCTAGGCGGCCAGGACGGAGCAATGCCGAGTCAATAATGTCCGGCCTATTGGTGGCCCCGATGATGAAGACCGTCTTTTTGGCATTCATGCCGTCCATCTCGATGAGCAGCTGGTTCAGGACCCTGTCTGCCGCGCCGCCGGCGTCGCCTACTCTGCCGCCCCTTTGGGTTGCAATGGAGTCCAGCTCGTCGAAGAACAGCACGCATGGCGCAGACTGACGTGCCTTGTCGAAGATCTCACGCACGTTGGCCTCGCTCTCACCGAACCACATGGTGAGCAGCTCTGGCCCCTTGATGCTGATGAAGTTGGCCTGGCACTCATTGGCGATCGCCTTCGCTAGCAAGGTCTTGCCGCACCCTGGTGGCCCGTAGAAGAGGACTCCCTTGGACGGCGACATGCCAAACTTCTCGAATTTCTCTGGGTGCTCGACCGGGTACTGGACGGTCTCTTGCAGCTCCCTCTTGACGCCGTCGAGGCCGCCGATATCGGTCCAGCTGACGTTGGGCACCTCGACGACGGTCTCACGTAGTGCAGATGGGTTTGTGCCGACGAGAGCCATCTTAAGGTGGTCATTGGTGACGGCCATGGAGTTCAAGATCTCGGCGTCGATGGTGCCGTCCTCTAAGTCGATGACGTCCATCTTCTCCCTGATGCACTGTAGCGCCGCCTCGGTGCAGAGCGCGGCCAAGTCGGCGCCGACGTAGCCGTGTGTATCCTTGGCAATTACCTCTAGGTTGACATCCAAGTCCAGCTTCATGTTTTTGGTGTGGATGCGGAGCACTTCGAGACGCCCGACCTCGTCCGGCACGCCGATGTCGATCTCGCGATCAAACCTTCGGAAGCGCCTCAAGGCAGGGTCGATGCTGTTGGGACGGTTCGTGGCGCCCATGACGATGACATGCGCGCGGGCCTTCATACCGTCCATCAGAGTCAGTAGCTGGGAGACGATGCGCCTCTCGACCTCACCGTGAGTCTTCTCCCTATTAGGGGCAATGGAGTCGATCTCGTCGATGAAGATGATGGAGGGCGCGTTCTTCTCGGCCTCCTCAAAGGCCTTCCTCAGGTTGCTCTCACTCTCTCCAGCCATCTTGGACATTATCTCCGGGCCGTTGATAAGGAAGAAGAAGGCCCCCGTCTCGTTCGCCACCGCGCGGGCGATCAGCGTCTTGCCCGACCCGGGAGGGCCATAGAGGAGGATGCCCTTGGGAGGCTTGACGCCAATGTTCTTGAAGATCTGCGGATGCCTGAGTGGCAGCTCGACGAGCTCCCTGATCAGAGTTAGCGGTTTCCCCATGCCACCCACGTCGTCGTAGCCGATGTCTTCAAGCCTCTCCTTGTCCTCCCGTTTTACCGGCTCGCCCTCGCAGAAGATCTCCGTGTCAGGTGCCACGATGCAGTACTCCACCGCGGGGTCTATCTCCATGACCTTGAACTCGACGCTCCGCATGCCGCCACGCACCAGGAAGAGGTCACCCTTGTGAAGCGGGCGGTAGGCTTCCACGAAGTAGGGCTTGAGATAGGTGTCGAAGAGGTTCCCCGCGATGCCCTCAACCGTGTCGTCGAGAGGAAGGATGTACACGCGTCTGCCGAACTTGGCGTCGTGGCACAGGTGCACAGACACGACATCGGCGATGTGCACGCGCAGGTTGGAGCGGGCCACCTTGTTGATCCTCAGCTTGTGCCCTTCGCAGGTGTCGTCGGGTAGTGCCAGGCAGACCGTGTTGTGGCGGCGCTTGCCCTTGAGCAGCACGATGTCGCCCTTGAATATGAAGAGCTTCTCCATGGTGTCTGGGTGAAGGGTGCACACGGAGTTGTCGTCGTTGGTGGCGGCCTCCTCCACCACCAGCCGGTTCGCCGCCTTCTTCGACGGTGCTGCGGTCGCCATCGCCTTCAGCTCTCGTAGTCTCGTTGGTTGACTTGCTGCTCTCGTGTATTACTCTCGTGGATCTCGAGCGCCAGGCTAGTTTGCGTTGGTGTTGCGGTGAAGAGGATAGCTGGGGGTCAGCCCCCCTTTTGAAGGCCCGGCCTGAAGAAAACGACTCGCGCACTTCACACGTTCCGAGTCGACATATGGTTCGCGTCAACGCTAGCTGAGATGGATTCGTACCCGTACGTACTTGACTCTTTTCCGCTAATTTCGTAGTATATTCATTTTTTTAGAATAATCAACTATTTAGCTATCAACCTTCTGATTGTGGGTGTGTGTGTGTGTTTCTAGCAGTTGCGCTAGCTCATCATCCACCTTACATTTACTTTGAGATTCGTGTGGCAGGGGCCCACTGCATGTGTAGATCATTTGTATTGTGGCATCCATCTCATGTATCTTTGTTAATAGTTCGTCTACATTTATGTGTTTTAAGGTTGGATCCTTCTCATCTATACTACTCTTTATTGTCGGCGGTTACTGTTCTGCTGTACTGGTTCTATGGGGTCTTAGCACGACGACTTCCCAATTGTCTACTGCAACAAGTTTTGTCCAGCTCCAGCGAGGGAGGGGCAATGATGGTGGCGCGCCTTTTGGCTCGCTTGAGTGCTTGAAGTCGTCGCTAGGTGGTCTACGGATCTTGATGTAATTTTTATTATTTCTGGTGTTCATTGTACTGTCATGATTGAAGACGAATCCTCTGTTAAAAAAAATGATTGAAGACGAATAGATCAAAAGTTTTTAAAAAAAAACTGTGTCAACTAAGTTGGTCCCTGCCAACAATGGAATAACACTTTTTTTTAGTGTAGGGTACACATGCATGCAGCATCTTCCCCCTCTCTCTCCAAAACAACTCCATGCATTTCATCTTTGTCTAAAATTTTAGATGGTCAATATCTTTTACAATAATGTGCTACTATTGAAATTTTTTATATGTTCAAATTCCTTGACACATGATCTATAGAACAAGACCAATTTGAATATATTTAAAATAGTTTAAATTTTTACTACTTTTAAAATTGAAATACCATATTTTCGAAGATCCGTATTTCAGTATTTCTTTTGTGAAGTTGTTTTTGTTCAAGCACTCCAGTTTCATTTATATTTCAAATATTAGCTTGTTGAAACAAGTATTTTTCTTTAAATGGGTGAAATTAGGTCCTTAAAATAATTGAAGCATGTCTTTTCAAATGAAACTAGTGAAATTAGTATTTTCAAATGAGTGAAATCAGTTTTCTAATACCCGCAAAAAAATCAGTTTTCTAAAATGAGTAAATAAGTTTTATTTGAATGATATTTTCTAAATGAGTGAAATAGTTGTAAAATTGAAATATTATTTGTGAAACTCCTTATTTCAGTGTGTATATTGTGAGTGCAATGTATTTTCTGAAACTAGTGAAATGAGTGAAATCGATCTTTTTGTAACGAGTGAAATCACTTTTTTGAAACAAGTGAAATAGAGTATTTCAATTGAGTGAGTGTAATGTGTTTTTTTAATGAGTGAAATTAGTTTCTTGAAACAAGTGAGATGTAGTTTTAAATATATATTTTGTGATGAGTGAAATCAGTATCTTAAAATGAGTGGAATATGGTACTTGAATTGAAGGAGTCTAATGTGTTTTCTGAAATGAGTGAAATCATTCTTTTCTAAAAGAGCGTAATGTGTTTTATGAAACGAGCAATTTTTTTTGAACTGAGTGAAATCGGTGGTTTGAAATGTGAAATATGTATTTTGAAATGAGTAAATCATTTGTAAATGAGTGAAATATGTATTTCAAATTAGTGAAATGATTTGTTTCAAATGAGTAAACTCTGTTTATTGAAATGAGCGGAATTGTTTTTTTAATGAGTGAAATTGGTTTTTTAAAACTCGTTTGAAATATATTCAAGATTGATCTTGTTTTAAAAATCTCATCATCAGGAATTCAAATATATATATATATATCATAATTTTGTTTAAAAGATATCTATGTATTAATATTTCACAAGAAAATAAATATTAGTTCTCTGTGAGTGAAGAGGACAGTGAGAGCATATACAACGGAAACCTCTATACCCACCCCAAATGCCAGGACGGGCAGTCCGGTGAGTGTCCGGATAAAAAAACACCGCTCAACCAATCTTTCTGTGTACCAGCCTAAATGCCTGGACTGACCGACATTCCTAATATCCAACCCAAATCCGAGAAGGATATGGGGACGCCCGGACGCGTCCACCATGTCAGATCTGGTCCACTCTGGCCCACCCGACCCCACATAAATTAGCCCCTACGTATGCAATCCGACTGAAACCCTACCCGCATTCCACCACTCCGCTCCCCTGCAGTGCACTCCGTCCGCCGACAAGCTCCCATCCAGCGATCTTCTATCTTCTCCGGCATGGCGGGCAATGGATCCAAGTCCTACACCTCCAAATTCATTGACCTAGAACTCATCCCACATGGCCTCGAGGAGGAGATGACCGTCTGCCTTGCGCTCTATCGCTCCCGAGAGGAGGCCGCCCAACGGCAGCACTCGAAATCCTTCCGTTGGGAATCCACTGCGTCCACCCAAATGGTGCATGGATCCGGCGAGAGGTGTGTTGCCGCTGCCTCACCGGAGCGGTCCGGTTCGTCTGGCGTTCGAACGCGCCAGCAGATGCTCAACCGCTTCGTTGGCGTGCCGAGGCAGATGTTAACGCATGGGCGTCGTCTGACGCAAATATGGTGCGGCGTGCTCCCCGTGTGAGGCGGCAGGTGTGGGAGGCGGCGGCAGCTAATGTTGGCGAGGCGGAGTCGCATTCTTCGGCACCCCGTATGTTACACGGCCACCCCGGGTGCCGCAACCGTGTCGTGGTGGACATCGTCAGCTCTTCCTACGACGGATCCATCATCGACCGGCAACATGCAAGCGACGGGCTTCGACAGGGAAGAGTATAACATCGGAGACGGCTTCGCCTTGAGTCTGGTGAGCCGGTCCATGTTCCATGTCCTCCTCTACCTCGCCGGCGACCGAAGCAACACTTTGAGGGCTGTAGCCGACCGCTGTACATGGGCACGGTGGAGCCGGACGAGCTTCGCTTAGATTACGTTTCACGTTGCATGTAATAATATGAATTTGGTGATTTCAAATGATGTTTCTGGTTGTGGAATCATTTTTTTATGGGCTGTCTGGTCACCGTCCACGGACGCACAGCATCCGCAGGCGTCTGGGGTGGGGGGGGGGGGGGGATTTTAGTGTTTGTGGTTGTAGATGCTTTAAGTGTGCATGCAATACGAGAATGACGTTTTGGCTCTCAGCCTCCATGGAGGCCAATTTTATGAAAAATGCAAAATTTAAAAATTTTGGTATGTGTATAAAATTTCAGGATGAAATACATTGAAATGCGACATATATATAAAAAATTCATGGTCTGGGAGGATGAATAGTATCATGTGCTAAAAAGCTTCAGATTTGTCTTTTTTGCACAGTCCTCATTTCAACATATTTCGTCTTGAAAATTTACACAACTGTGCACTATAACTTCATCTATCTCTGTTTTTTTAGAATTTTTTAAAATGCAAAAATATAAATTTTCAAGAATTTTAAATTTTGCATTTGAAGACCTCCATGGAACTCGGCCTTCAAAAGCAATTTCCGATGCAATACTAGATATAAAACTAGTGGAGACATAGTCAGATATTTGTCAGAAAGTGTTAGCCGTATACAGAAATACATTGCACAAACGAATCTTTGCCACTTTATACGCTCAAGGCCTGCACGCATCTGAATGTTAAGAATCAACGATCGATTCTCCACCGTTAGGTACCCTTGCCGTTAGAAAAACTTTTTACCGAAAAAGGGTATCCCCGCTTTATATACAAAGTAACCAATCGAACCGTATAAAAAATAGGTGCTGTGGCGGAAGCAGCACAGTCACGCTCAGAAGAAACGACAGAGAAAGAGCAAAAGAAACAAATGCCGACAACGACGGATCAATAAAAACGAAGAAGCCTCACGATTGCTGCGCCCACTGGAATCTTCCACCGCTGTCGGCCACGCCGACAGGGGTTTCCCCCGATCCCAACCCGCACCTCGGGCGCTCCGGATCCAGCCACCAAACCAACCACCACCATGCGCCAACGTGGTCATGAGGCCCCCACGCCATCTCATCACGGCACCGCGAAGTGAGGACAACGCGACGAAGAATCAGAGCCGGGACTAGGGCATCAGCACCGTCGGCACGCGGGAGGACCCCACCTCCACCGTCGGCGATGGTAGCCGTCCGGACGCAATAGCAGGAGCACACCAGGCCCGTGGGCCCACAGGCCCGGCCGAGCCCTCGTGGGCCCGTAAAGCTCCCACCTTCGCGCTGCTGCCGGCACGCCATCAGCGCCGACGCCCCATATCCGAGCCGCTCCTCCTCACCGCGTCGCAGACAACGAGGCCACGCCAGGGGCCGGCCCGCTAGGACCCAGATGGGGCCCGCTGGGCCCAGATCTGGACCGGGGACGCGACGTCGGCCACCTCGCACCACCACGCCGCCCCACCGCGAAGGAGCAGCGCCGCCACCACGTCCGCCGCCGGCCACCCCGCCGGGTCACCGGACCGCCGCCCAGCCGAGCGACACGGCCGCCGCCCCCTGCCCCGGGCCAGGAGGACGCGCGCGGGGGGAAAGGAGATCCTGCCGCCGCCGGCACCCCCCGGGCCGGAGCCGGGGGCGCCCGCCGGCGACGGCAGGGGAGAGGAAGAAGAGGCGAAGCCGAGAGGAGAGGCGCGGGGGCCGCCCCGGCCGGGAGCCTCCCGGGGAGGCGACGCGAGGGCGGATAGAGGGGCGGGGAATGGAGGGCGGGGGAGGGGGGCGGATCCGGACCGCGCGCCGGCAAGGGCGGCCGGATCCCGCCGGAGACGGGCAGGGGAGGTGGCGGCGGCGAGGGTTTCGGGGGTCTAGAAAAACTTTTTTGGCAAATCGTATTACATCTGTTTCATATTCAGAAGGTCGACGCCTTCATGTATCGACTAGTAGCAACATTCCTACTAGTTAACATTCCAATTTTCAAGTACTGTAGTAAGTCCTCTGAATGCCTGCAAAATGACTGCAGCATGTTGGCACTCCTGGTAAATTGGTGTGCTGTGTTTCTTATAGAAACTTGTTTATATCAACACCTTTTCTTGTAACAAAGATTGTCTGAACACTACACTTATGATTTAATTGTGCAGGGAGATATACTCGCTGTCACAGGTGGGATAGATGATAAAGTATCATTTGTTCTACGTACATGTGGAGCATAATCAAGCAACACATGCTCTTTGTTGCATCTGAAATCAGTATGCCAAAACTGGAGCAGAAGCGCTGAACATACACCCATCGCGGCTGAAGAAGATATCAGGGTGGTTTCATGAGAAATGCTCAAACATGAGTGCACAGATTGAAAGAATTGTTTGATGATTCTAGCCTTCATTCGTAATCTGTACAATGTATGGACCAATCTTTGTTTAACAAGTATCTGTCATTTAAGGGACAAGGGAAAGAATCTCAGTTTTGAAGTTTCGTCATTTCAGAAAATTACAGGTTTGAACTATCTGTAATTCCATATTTCATTTTCAAAGGAATAAGAGAAACAATCTACAATACTGAGCAATTCACAATCTGATCATGTCAAACCATCGCAATTTGATCAATGAACAACTTGATGAAATTTTGCAAAGAAAAATCGGACAGGAGTCTCCGCAACATTGTTGTTATAATCACGCTTGTGCTGGAAATGTTAGAGGCATCTGAATCTCTGTTGGTTGGACTACTTGGTTTGTCATGATCTTCACATTGCTTTACCTTGCCGGCCCTGCTCACTGACCAAAGTTTAGGAGCTTCTTCACACTGTCCTGGACAGGGTAATGGTATCGTGGAAGCCAAAGACCTATCAGCCATCATCCTAAATTCAGTACACCGTCGACATGAATAATAGTTCAATGTGCCGTCCTCCATATGCCTTTATAATAAGCTAAGCTAAGCTCTTAGGAGTAACTAGTGGTTGTGTCGTGATTGAAAATGTAAGAATGGCATTGTTGTGCTATAAGTATAAACCAGAGGGAACTTGATTATACCAGCGAGTACATTTCGACCCAATTTAAGTTTTTTAATTAACAAGAAGCTAATCCAAATAAAAACTAAAGAAAGAGATATACAACAAAGAATTTGTACAAAAAAAATACTGCTAATTGTTATATCCATGGGATCGGGTAGGTTAGATCAATCCGGTAGCCCTACCTTCTCCTTGGGTTGAAGAGCTCAAGCCGATGCCGGCCATGGTGAAGTAGTGGCCGGTGATGGCAGAGCGATGGCGGCGGCGGTGTGCTTTCCGTGAGCACCGTGCTAACCCTAGATCGGTAGGGAATTTCGGTGGGGTTTGTGGCAACGGTGAACTTCGTCTGCCGTGCCCCGGCCCCCACCTCTGTTTATATATGCGCGGGTCACAGGGACCCACCAACCATATGAGGGTTGGGCACCTCCGATCAGGGCGCGGATATAGGGCCCGATGGGCCGTTGGGCCCACACGGAGAAGATCAACCTAACATTCTCTCCCTTGATCTCAACTTTACTTTTAACCTTATACTTTCTAGTTTATTTGTTTCATCACATATTGGTACATAGAGCATGTTTCATCGTCATAGCTTAATTGCCGATAGAATCATACAGCTACAACATACATTTTGTTCAGAAACAAATTATGTTCCTTTTGGGCCTATCCAGGAATCATAAGGCTTTACCTTAAACCCATGCCGGCTAAATGTTCCTTGAACACATTGGGTGGTAAGCCTTTCGTTAGCGGATTCACAAGCATATCATTTGTCCTTATATGCTCAAGACTTATAGTTTGATCTTGGATTTTATTTTTCACAACATAATACCTTATCTCTATTGTTTTAGCAGCATTACTCGACTTGTTGTCGTGAGCATAGAATACTGCGGGCTGGTTGTCACCGTACATCTTTAGTGTGGTTTGTGAATACAATCTACCACTTTCAAGTCGGGTATAAATTTCTTTAGCTATATCTCCTGCTCCGTGGCCTCGAAGCATGCTATGAATTCTGCATACATCATGGATGATGCAACTATCGACTGTTTGGAGCTTTTCCACGAAATAGTTCCCCCGGCGAAGGTGAATACATATCTTGACGTGGATTTTCTATCATCTCTGTCCCCCGCAAAATCTATGTCTGAATACCCTTTTATCTCTAGGAAATCACTTCTTCTGTATATTAGCATGTAGTCCTTCGTGCCTTGCGCATAACACAATGCTTTCTTTACCATCTTCCAGTGCTTTATGCCTGGATTCTCTTGATATCTACCGAGTACCCCGGTGATAAAAGCTAAGTCAGGGCGAGTGCACACTTGTGCATACTGTAAGCTTTCAATAGCCGAAGCATATGGTACTGCTTTCATTTGATCGATCTCGTACTGGTTCTTGGGACATTGGAATTTCCCAAAACTATGGCCCTTGACTATAGAAGCAGGTGTGGCTTTACTCACATGCATATTATACTTTTGAAGAACCTTTTCTAAATATACTTTCTGCGATAGTCCTAAGACTCCATTGTTCCTATCTCGGTGAATTTCTATGCCCAAAACATATGATGCTTCACCAAGATCTATTATGTCAAAATTTGAGGATAAGAACTTCTTTGTTTCTTGTAGTAGACTAACATCACTGCTAGCAAGCAGGATATCATCCACATACAAGATTAGGAAAATATATTTTCCATTTTAAAACTTTGCATAAATGCAGTTATCCTCATTATTTTCTTTAAATCCAAAACTTTTAATCGTTTGATTAAACTTTAGATACCACTTTCTAGAGGCTTGCTTTAATCCATAAATGGATTTCTTTAGGCGGCATCCCATATTTTCCTTGCCTTCCATGAAAAAACCCTTGGGTTGTTTCATGTAGACATTTTCTTTTAAATCCCCGTTGAGAAATGTCGTCTTTACATCCGTTTGATGTAACTCTAAATCAAAATGAGAAACTAATGCCATTATGATTCTGAAGGAATCCTTACATGAGACTGGAGAAAATGTCTCATTGTAATCTACCTCTTCTCTTTGTGTAAATCCTTTTGCCACAAGTCTTTCTTTATACTTTTCTACATTCCCTTTAGAGTCATACTTAGTTTTGTAGACCCATTTTTAGCCTACTATCTTGGCTCCTTTAGGAATCTCCTCTAAGTCCCAAACATCTTTGGAACTCATCGATTTCATCTCGTCTTCCATTGCCTTCATCCACTTTGATGAATGAGGGCTTCTCATGGCTTCTTCATATGAGGTGGGATCTTTTTCTATATGAACTATTTCCGTGTTATAAACTTTATAATCAGTAGAAATAGTTGACCTTTTGTGTCTTGTAGACCTTCTAAGGGCCTCAGTTTCTGGCACATTCTGTGCCTCAACTTCTGGCACTTCTTCTAAAATTTGCTGCTGCACCTCCCTTTCATGCTCAACAACGGGTTCAGTCGGCTCCTGACGGACAGGTTCCGGGTCTACTTCCATAGTTGTCATGGGTGGAGTTGCAACTGGTAGTGAGAAAAAAGGCTCCTGAATCATCGGATTAGGTGCATGCACCCTCTTCTCCTCAAGGTCAATTTTCCGAGCTACCATGCTCTCTCTCAGCATTTCGTCCTCTAAGAAGACTACATGTCTTGTTTTTACAAACTTTGTATATCTGTCTAGACAGTAGAAACAAAAACCCTTTGATATGTCTGGATAGCCAATGAAGTGGCAACTCACTATTTTGGGATCTAACTTTGCAATGTTTGGATTAAAGATTTTGGCCTCAGCAGGGCACTCCCACACCCTGAAGTGTTGTAGTGAGGGCACTCTTCCTGTCCACAGCTCGTACGGTGCTTTGGGCACCGACTTGCTTAGTACTCTATTGAGAATGTGAATGGCGGTTTTGAGTGCCTCCATCCATAATTCCAATGGCAAGGTGGAGTAACTCATCATGCCGCGCACCATATCCATAAGTATACAGTTGTGCCTTTCAGCTACTCCATTTTGTTGAGGCTCGCCCGACATTGAATACTGGGCTACTATGCCAGTCTCCTGCAAGAACTTTGCAAAAGGTCCTGGGACTTGGCCATATGGAGTGTGCCGACCGTAGTACTCTCCCCCACGGTCGGATCTTACTATCTTTATTCTTTTATCATGCTAATTTTCAACTTCAGCTTTGAATATCTTAAATTTATCCAACGCATCAGATCTTTCTTTTATTGTATAAATATATCCATAGCGAGAGTAGTCATCTATGAATGTTACGAACGAGTCATATCCATCCACACTTTTCACCGGAAATGGTCCTCAAATGTCAGTGTGGATGATTTCTAGTGTGCCTGTGCTATGGATTGCATCCTTTTTGATTTGTTTTATATACTTCTCTTTAATGCAATCTATGCATTGTCCTAAGTCTGAGAACTCTAACGGAGGAAGAATTTCACCTTTAACGAGTATTTCTATTCTTCCCTTGGAAATATGGCCCAAATGACAGTGCCATAATTTCGATGAGCCGTGAGTTCTCTTTCTTTTCTTTTGTCTTTTATTCAACGCGGAAACATGTTCATTCACATTGCATACAGAATAAACATTTTCACGAAGTGATAATAAATGAAGCTCATCGTGAAGGAAAGCATCACCCACATAAGCATTATTAAACCATATGGCACACTTGCCATGTCCAAAATAACATTCATAATTATCTTTGTCCAAACATGAAACACTAATTAAGTTTCTATGACATGATGGAACATATAAAACATCTCTAAGTAGAATCTTGAATCCATCAGCTAACTCCAACGAGATGTCGTCGACAGCTTCAACTTATGCTTGAATTCCATTTGCTACTTCAATGCCTCTTTCTCTTCTTTGCGTAGTCCAGGTCGAATGGAATTCCTGTAAAGAATTTGCAACATGAACGGTTGCTCCTGAGTCAATCCACCAAGTAGATTTCGAAAACTGTGTATATAAGGATTCATTTACTAGGGAATCAATGTTGTTACCTTGCTTTGCCATTAAGGACTTCAGCCAATCAGGGCGGTCTTTCTTGTAATGCCCGGTCTTCTTACAGTGGAGACAAGTGTCTTCGTCCACTGGGAAAGACTTCTGTTGATGCTGATAGGGAGCTTTGCCATGTGGCTTTGAGGGGGAACTTTTGCTATTTTGATTGTAATTTTTTTCTTGTGATCTGAAAGTGCTAGTGATCGTGGTGAATAGGCGATTTTTATGAAAGTCTTCAAAACATGGAAGTTTCAAAGACAAACGATAGAAATAAACCTATTACCATGCAGCGGAAGGTAGACTACACTAGGCAAACCATAGTCAAGTATTCGATGAAGTGAAAGCACAATGACTAATAGCAGCTAGGCAGTAAGGATCAGGTAGGAAGATATTGTGAAGCCAATCTGAACAAGCAGTCACACAGTGAAGACAAATGGACAATGCAAATAGGCACTGACTTCACAAGGGCCAACTGTAAATAAAGAGATGGGAAGGATAGAACCAGTGAGCTTGGTGAAGACAAAGGTTTGGTTGACCAGTTCCAACTGTGGTGACAGTTGTACGTCTGGTTAGGGCAGATAGGTATTTAAACCTAAGGACACACAGTCCCGGACACCCAGTCCTGAACACGCAGCTCAGGAAGCTCAGTCCTCACCGTATTCCCCTTGAGCTAAGGTCACACAGACCTCGCCCAATCACTCTGGTAAGTCTTCAAGGTAGACTTCCAAACCTTCACAGACTTCGTTCACCGGCAATCCACAATGACTCTTGGATGCTCAGAACGCGACGCCTAACCGGCTGGAGGATTCACAGTCCTCAAGTGTAATAAGTCTTCAGATCACACAGACAGGAAGACTTAAGTGATGCCTAACACTCTTTGGCTCTGGGTGTTTAGGGCTTTATCCTCGCAAGGAATTCTCTCTCAAAGGCTTCGAGGTGGGTTGCTCTCAAACGACAAAAGCCATACTCTAACTCTGAGCAGCCAACCGTTTATGGTTGTAGGGGGTGGGCTATTTATAGCTAGTAGGCAACCCGACCTGATTTGTCCGAAATGACCCTTGGTCACTAAGGAACTGACATGCGTTCCAACGGTCAGATTTCAAACACACACGGCAACTTTACTTAGGCTACAAGCAAAGCTGACTTATCCAACTCTGGACAAGATTTTCTCTCATAATCTTCACTCGAAGACATAGGATTTTGGTTAAGCATCACTTCAGTCATTCTGACTGGTTCACTTGGAACCCACTTAACAGTATGGTGGTTCCTATGACTCAACAAAGAAGAAAAAGAACGACGAAACAACAAAGTCTTCGCGCTCCATAGTCTTCATGCGATGTCTTCTCTTGTCATAGTCTTCAATGTGAATGTCTTCACATACCACCGTTGACTTCAATGTCTTCATTCATTCTTAGGGGTCATCTCTGGTAAGAAAACCGAATCAATGAGGGACTTCTACCTGTGTTATCCTGCAATTCTCACAAACACATTAGTTCCTCAACCAGGTTTGTCGTCAATACTCCAAAACTAACTAGGGGTGGCACTAGATGCACTTACAATCTCCCCATTTTTGGTGATTGATGACAAACTGGTTGAAGTTTTCAACGGGGAATAAAATATGTGAAATTGTAAAGGATAGGGTATTGTCTTCATAAGTTGCAAGGGCTCCCCCTGAAGATGTGCATATAAGTAATTTGCTTTTGGAATGCAAATGCACATGGCAGGTTGTACTTGTGGAGATCCTCTTCAACTTATGATGACAAGTCATTATGCAAGATATGATGTAACGAAGATAATGACATGCATAATGAAAGATGGACATCTGCAACATGATCTAAGTGCGGAATTTATCGTCGCACATGCGGAATTTATCATCGCATCACAGAATAGCAAATAAGTAGCAGACGACCATCGGGTTTAAGTGTTACAACTCAAAGAACCAAATGTATCGAAAACGAGAGTTGTAAGCACTTGGCAAAAGTAGCAAAAAGTAAATTAACCACCCATATGGACCCGCTTGAATACTATCAACCTATATGCTTCTCCTCCTTTTGTCAGTGAGGACCAAAAAGGTTTGAAGACATAGAGCGCCTACTCGTTCCCATGAGGTGCAGGCGAAGCAGCAGGGTTGTCATTGAGATCGGGTGGTGCAGAGGAACTTGGTGCAGTGTCGACACGCGCTAAAGTTGGAGGAGGTGAAGTTGCATCATCTTGGTCATCGATGACTCTGGCATTTACGGTCACAGCTGAGGACGAGTATTCAGAGTCTTCAAGTGAGGGAGTCCGACACAAGTGAGCATTTCTGGGAGGAGTTGAGTCAAACTTGAAGCGTTCGGTGAAGCCATCGTCATGCAGATCCGCTTCAGCACTGAGTAGGCTCAAACTCTTCCACGACCTCCGACAGGTTTCAGGAGTGACAAAGGCATTCTTGGTGGCCAGATTGCGAATGCGGTTGACATCCACCAAGAGGCTTTGCATCTGACGCTTAAGCCAGTCGTGATGTTTATCCTATTTCTGATGCAGCGCGACGAGAAGCTCTCGGTCATTGAGGACACGAGATCATCTTTGAGGCCTTTGCGCAATGGTGCTACCAGTGGCATCAGTTTGAGCACGAGGGGCACGTGTGTTTCTAGCAAGGGGATAAACACGAGACACTGCTGGAATTCCTTCAATGGGCTGGGTGAAGCTTTGGTGATCAGCATTGTGAAGATAAATGGGATCCTTAGCATGCTCTGGGTAAATGGCTTCAACTGACGGATCAACCTCGGGCAAGAATATAAGATGATTGCGCGTAGACGGCTGATAGTTGAAGGCTGAGTGATGCTTGATCAAACGCATGACCCATGGAGCATAGAATTTCAACCCGAAGATGTCAGAGCCAGACGCAGCCAACTGCCTGATGAAGAAGTCTTGAGCATTGAAGCTGATGCCATTGAAGATATAGAAAACCAAAGTCTTCATTGCTCCTTCAAGCTTCGCTGCAGATGAGTGTCCTTTGACAGGCCATAGAGTCTTCCTGATGATGTGGTAAATGGTGCGAGGCAAGTACTCTAGGTCTTCAACAAAGAACTCAGATGGGTATTCAGCGTCATGAGGCAGAGGCTTCATCATGCTCAGCATTTGACTCATGTTGGGTTCTGGCTTTTGAAAGATGCTTTCCAAGGCATTTTGATGTTGTTGACAACCTGGTTCATAGTATTCACCAGGAGTGTGTAGGCCTGTGAGCTCAATGATATCAAGAGCTTTAGCTTCATGATGGACATTGCCTGTCATCCACTCAAGGACCCAAGTCTTCGGATCCCTGTTGTATCCTCGAATATGAAGAGTGGCATAGAATTGAAGCAACAATTCTTCGTTCTAGTGCTCCTTGTTAGTGACGAACTGCAACAGACCAGCGTCTCGGAAACAGTCCAATGCTTCTTCGAGGCAGGGCAGACCAGCTATAGCTTCAGAGTCGAGGCGCACATGTGGAAATATGCACCCTTGATTGTATAGGACATAGGAATAGTAGCTGCGCTGCTGATAGCTCCAGAACCGATCTGAGGAAATGCGCGGTCTTGTGTAGGGGTTCTTGGAGCTGTTGAAGAAGGTATTATGTGCCACGAAGCCATTTGCATTGAAGACCCCAGGTGAAGTGGCAGTGCCTGGGAATCGTGGAAGTCTTGGCTTGGGCTTTTGGACTTGAGGCCTGTGCTCAGTGTGGTACTCAAACTGTGGACCAGCAGCAGGCGGAGGAGTCAGAATGGGCCATCGAACCATAACTGGCTGACCACGATCAAATGCCAGCTCCATTGTGTGAGGTCTTGGAGGGGGAACCGGGGCATTGGCATTGTCTTCATGGGCTTCAGGGGCCACATGTGCTTCAGGTGCTTGGACTTCAGGTGCTTCAGCATTGACTTCTGGCGCCTCATTGGCTTCGGGCGCCTCATTGGCTTCAGCCATGACAACGTCATTGGCGTCAGCGGTGATGTTGGTGGCCGCCTCAGGGTTGTTAACCTCCACTTCAGAAGCTGGAGGGTCGGTCATGTTCTCCTCGAGAACCATATCTTGGTGGGACGGGGGTGTAGCAACTCTTTCAATTCTTGGGGCTTCTTCTTCATCGGCTGATGCAGCCGGAATATCTTCAGCCATTTTGGCTTTGGACTCAGACACGTGCATTATGGGAGTGACTTGGGGCCTTGGTCCTTTGCGAAGCCTGTGTAATGCGGGCGACGCTTGTGGAGATGGAGTGTGCTGGGCCTCAAGGTCATCTTCTTCTTCTTGCACGGGTGGTGTGACTTGTTGTTGGGGAGTACTCGAGGTGTCTTGTTGTTGTGGGTGATCAGCCCATGATGCATCCTGAGCAGTTGGCGTCAGAGGACGACCAATGCTGATGAGTTCGCTGTGCGTAAGCACAGGCGATGATACCAATTGGTGCTCGATCTGAGGAAGGACTTCATCATCTTCAACATTGTCATGGTGACCAATGTCTTCAGCAGCGGTGGGGTCAGCTGCTGGAATGTCTTCAGCTTCAGGAGCCTCTGTGGAAGCAGGCTCATGAACAATCAGTTGGCGCTCATGGTGTTCAGATGCAGGGCGAACCATTGAGATAGGTTCAGCAACTAAGGGCTCTGTGGGAGCAGCTCGATCCTTCTTGGTTTTGCACTTCTTCTTAGAGGGAGCGACATCAGAAGCTTCAGGATTCTTCCTCTTTCTGGCTTCAGCCTCGGCAGCCCTTGTCTTCTTTAATTTTGAAGCCACTATGGGGACCTTAGGCTTCGAGCCTGTCATACTGGCTGGGAAGACAATGGGATGTGCTTCCTGCCTTGTTGCTTCGGGTTCGGCCACAGTTGGCTTCTTCTTCTTTTGCAGCCATTCTTGGGTCGATGCCAGGACGACCAAGAGCCTTGCGCTTCTCAACCTCATTGTAGGCTTGCACACACTTGTTAGCCAGGCTCTTCATGCGCTCACGAGAACCTTTAGCTTCTTCACGCTTCTTGAGAAAGGCTTTCTTGAGCTCGTGCAGCATAATCTTGAAGTTTTTCACATCTTGCACGCTGAGCTGGCCATGTGCTTCTTGAACTGAGCTTTCTCATAGTCGATCTTTTGCTTCAGTTCAACGATGCGCTGAGCTAGAGCTAGCTCAGAAGCAATGGCGCCAGTGAAGGCAACACTGAGGCCAATTGGAAGTTGCAGATCTTTAAAGCCGAGGTTGGGTGTGTCAAACCACTCATGAATGAAGTTGTGGATGATTGCCACGTCAAAGAGAGGCAAATCATTGAAGATTTCTGCTTCTTCCTTGCTCGTAATTAGTTGCTCAAGAGCGTCATCTACAAGATCTTCATCGCTGGACAGATCAATGGCGTCGTTGCGCAGAATAGCAGCAGCAGTCAGTTCTTGGCTAGCGGGTTGCAAGGGCATCTTTACTCTCGAGGGCTTGGAGATGCGTGACAAATCTTCAGACTGCACACTGTGTTCAGGAGGTGCAGTGGCCAGAGGCTTCGCACGTGAGATTTTTGGTGCTGAGGCAGACTTTGAAGCTTTAGGCTTCTTCAGTTTCTTTGGCTTCGGCGGTGCAGGCGCTTCATCAGATTCAGCGTCATCTGCAGGCTCGTCCATGGCTGTCCCTTGAACCATGATATGAGTGATGAGACCTTCCAGGTTGTAGAAGGGCCCAACAAGATTGGGTTCAGCTTCGCGGGTGCCATCGGCACGGGGAGCAGAAGGACTAGGGTTGAAGTCTAGTCCCAATGACTTCTTGTTTTGCTTAGCCGAATTCTTGGCAAACTGGAAGTTGCGCTTGAACAGATTGTCGTCACGACACCATAGCAATGACGATGGGTCTGCATCCGCAGGCTGTGGTCCACGGACCATGCAGGGATAGAAGCCTTGTTTAATGGCTTCATCTCTGGACCTAGGTTGAAGATTTCTGTATAGGATGTCTCCCCATGGTCGCTTGATGGCATTCTTCTCAGTATATTCCTGGGTCACAAACTTGTACTTGAACCATTGCTCGGCCCAGTATCTTCGAATCCATTGGATTCGTGTCTTGCGCTGATTGTAATCCTCTTCTGGATCTGTCTTGTACAGCTCCGAGAGGTCATCAGGCAGATCTCTTGATGTTCCCCCTCAATGCTGTCTGCCACCCTTCCTTGCTGATTTCTCTGTAGCCATGAACTTCAAACTGAATGGCTTCAACACGTTCAAAGGTTTCAAAGGCTTCTGCTTGCTGGTCAAACAGGAACTGGCTTCGGGAGAATTTATATGATTCTGTAAGAATTCTGCAAATGAATGCAGACTATGAGAACCAAGGGATTCTCCCATGGACATGTACCTGTGACAGCATTAAGGTGCGAGGGAAGGGGAAGAGGTCATATGCAGCATATGATTTGGAGAGATAGAGTTTGAGATAGAAAGCATAGAGAGGTTAGGGTCCGATCACATTCACTTAGTTCAAAAGATTCAACAAGAAGACATAGCTATAAGTGAATGCTGTAGAGGACAGAACACCAGTGTATATATACAAGTTGAGATTGAAGCCAAACCAAATGTGAAGACATACCAAACGTAACGCCATGAGTGAAACACTTTAAACAGAAAAATTTGGTGGTGGCGTTACCCACCGTATAGGAAGTATTAGACCCAGATACGGCGCACAATTATCGTGGCGCTCCGAAGTCAAATTCCACATTAATGTATTCACACTTAGAATGTAAGTCTTCATTGATTGAAGATATACTTTACTTCGTGTGTTGCACATCTAAGTCATCAATATGCATAAGTGTTAGGATGTGTGCCTGATCACAGGACATTTGAGGATTTCAAGATATTTAGCTCACACCGTAACTTGCAAAACCTCTTCTCATCCAAGGGCTTGGTGAAGATATCTGCCAATTGCTCTTCAGTGTTGACGTGTATGATATCAATATCTTCCTTCACAACATGATCTCTGAGAAAGTGATGACGAATTTCAATGTGCTTTGTCTTCGAGTGCTAAACTGGGTTGTTGGCAATCTTGATGGCGCTTTCATTGTCGCAATAGAGTGGCACTTGCTTCAGATGAATGCCATAGTATTTGAGTGTTTGCTTCATCCATAGAAGCTGAGCACAGCAAGATCCAGCAGCAATGTATTCAGATTCAGTAGTGGAGAGAGATACATAGTTGTGTTTATTTGAAGACCAACATACAAGTGATCGTCCCAGAAAATGACATGTGCCTGATGTAGACTTGTGATCCACCTTGTCACCAGAATAATCAGCATCCGAGAATCCAACCAGATCAAACTCTGAGCCCTTTGAATACCATAATCCTAATGTTGTGGTGTAAGCCAGATATCGAAGAATTCGCTTCACAGCTAAGTGATGCGATTCCTTTGGTGCCGCTTGGAATCGAGCACACATGCAAACACTAAGCATAATATCTGGCCTAGATGCACATAGATAAAGTAACGAACCAATCATGGAGCGGTATACCTTTTGATCGAACTCTTCACCATTGTCATCGGGATCCAGATGATGTTTGGCTGGCATTGGCGTCGTGAAGCCTTTGCAGTCTTGCATCCCAAATTTCTTCAGGCAATCTTTGAGGTACTTCTCTTGAGATATGAAGATGCCGTTGCGTTGTTGACGTATTTGAAGACCAAGGAAGAACTTCAGCTCACCCATCAAGGACATCTGATATTGCTCTTGCATCATATATCCAAACTCTTCACTGTATTTCTGATTGGTGCAACCGAAGATAATGTCATCCACATATATTTGGCACATAAACAGTTCACCATCATATGTCTTCGTGAAGAGAGTGGGGTCGAGGGAACCAGGTTTGAAGCCATTGCTCTTCAGGAAGTCTTTGAGTGTGTCATACCAAGCCCGAGGGTCTTGTTTGAGGCCATACAGTGCCTTGTTGAGTTTGTACACCATGTCAGGATGTTTAGGATCTTCAAAGCCAGGCGGTTGTGCAACATACACTTCTTCTTCAATCTTGCCATTGAGAAAAGTGCTCTTCACATCCATTTGATACAAAAGAATGTTATGATGATTTGCATAGGCCAGCAGTATGTGTATGGCTTCAAGTCTAGCCATAGGAGCAAATGTTTCATCGAAGTCAATCCCTTCAACTTGAGTGTACCCTTGAGCAATGAGATAAGCTTTGTTTCTGACAACTTGACCATGCTCATCTTGCTTGTTGCGATATATCCATTTGGTGCATATTATATTGTGCTTGCGAGGATCAGGACGCTTAACCAGTTCCCATATATTATTCAGCTCAAACTGCTGAAGCTCTTCTTGCATAGCTTGAATCCATTCAG
This sequence comes from Triticum monococcum, assembly GCA_034509565.1. Classification (NCBI taxonomy): domain Eukaryota; kingdom Viridiplantae; phylum Streptophyta; class Magnoliopsida; order Poales; family Poaceae; genus Triticum; species Triticum monococcum. Next base: position 148,701,436 of record CM067843.1, on the reverse strand, counting down.
GTTCCATGAAGGCTTCTTCAACTTTCTTGGGTTCAGATATTGAGACGAATGCGAAGTGCCTATAGAAACTTGCTAGCTGTGTTGCCCTTGAACGAGTGAGTGGACCTGGTGCATTGATGCTATCAATTATTCTCTCAATATGTACTTCATTTGCAACACGAGGATGTACAGGACGAAGATTTTGCTCTTGCTGATCATTGTCATCGTTGTAAGGATTGTCTTCAGGCTGAGCATTGTCTTCAGTTTGATCAGGTGCAGAGATGATAAGTTCCTCTTCAGGCTGAGATTCAGATGGTATGATTTCTCCTGTTCCCATAAGTTTGATTGATTCACTGGATAGAACTTCATCTAGCACATTTGGCAGGTGCTCTCTTTGTGAGCCGTTAGTCTCATCGAACCGCACATCCACTATTTCAACCACTTTATAGTGAAAAAAGTTGAAGACTTTGTAGGAGTGCGAATCCTTTCCATATCCAAGCATAAAACCCTCATGTGCTTTTGGTGCAAATTTTGAAGTGTGATGTGGATCCTTGATCCAGCACCTGGCACCAAATAATCTAAAGTAACTGACATTTGGTTTCTTGCCAGTAAGGAGCTCATAGGATGTCTTGTTGAGAAGCTTGTGAAGATAAACACGGTTGATGATATGGCATGCAGTATCAATGGCTTAAGGCCAGAACTTTCTTGGAGTCTTGTATTCATCAAGCATTGTCCGGGCCATCTCAATGAGTGTTCTGTTCTTGCATTCCACGACGCCATTCTGCTGCGGTGTGTACGGAGCTGAGAATTCATGTGTAATGCCCAAAGTATCAAGATAAGTGGCTAGACCAGTGTTCTTGAATTCAGTGCCATTGTCACTTCTGATGTGCTTGATCTTGACGCCATAGTTGTTCATGGCTTGATTGGCGAAGCGTCTGAAGACATCCTACACTTCAGTCTTGTAGAGGATTATATGCACCCAGGTATATCTTGAATAATCATCAACAATGACAAAGCCATAGAGACAAGCAGTAGTAGTAAGAGTTGAGTAATGAGTGGGACCGAAAAGGTCCATGTGGAGCAGTTCGAAGGGTTGAGTCGTTGTCATGATTGTCTTCGAGGGATGTTTGGCCCTCGTCAACTTTCCTGCTTCATAGGCACCGCATAAGTGATCTTTCTTGAACTTGACGCCCTCGATGCCTATGACATGCTTCTTCGTTGCAACGGTGTGCAGGTTCCTCATGCCAGCATGCCCTAGCCTCCGATGCCAAAGCCAGCATTCAGAAGCTTTTGCTAGAAGACATACGGCAAGTTGTGGTCCTGCTGAGAATCTACCACGTACAAATCATCTTTCCGATACCCTTCAAACACTAGAGACATGTCAGATTCCATTAGAACAAGGCAACGATATTTTCCAAACATCACAATCATGTTTAAATCGCAAAGCATTGAGACAGACATTAAGTTGAAACCAAGGGATTCAACAAGCATGACTTTATCCATGTTGAAAGAACATGCGGTGCTCCCGTGTTTGGTTTTGGTAATTGATGGCAATCTCTATGGACTAATGGTTGCCTTGAGTTATATTTGAAGGTTTTGTCCATAGGCTTTTCTTGGAGTACAAGTGTTGGTTTTAAGGAGAGTTTGTGTCGACCAAGGTGTTATTCAAGGAATTACCTAAAGATTGGTCTTGTGAGAGGTTGATCAAGACTAAGCTAAAGAGTGAATCAAGTTGATCAACCAACAAAGCGTAGAAGATGTACCGAGAGGGATCAAGTGATCCCATGGTATGGTAAGCATTGTCAATTACGCTTTGTGTACTAACCCATGGTCTTTGTGAGGGTTCTTTGTGGGGTTAGGTTGCGGTGTGCAAGTTCAAGTGGAGCATCACGAAGAGATCAAATGCTTGAAGCTTGCCGTCCTTTGTGGTGACAATGGACTTGTGAAGATGTGCGGAAGAGTGGCTCACCCATAGTGGAGTATGGGGCAGCAATCAACTAGTCTTCATCAAGTCAACACAATCAAGAAAGGTTTCGGTGTGCAAGTTCAAGTGGAGCATCATGAAGAGATCAAATGCTTGAAGCTTGCCGTCCTTTGTGGTAACAATGGACTTGTGAAGATGTGCAGAAGAGTGGCTCACCCATAGTGGAGTATGGGGGAGAAATCAACTAGTCTTCATCGAGTCAACCCAATCAAGAAAGGTGGTCCAACTTGAGGGAGTCAAGATCGTCATCATCTAGCTCAAGTGGATCATGTTCAAGGCAAAGGTTTGCCCTTGATAGGTTTTCTATTTTACCGGTCTCATGATGGTAGTTGGGAGACCGGGTTATAAGATCGATTGCCATACTATCAAGGGGGGATCTCGATGAGTAGCTTGATCGTATCGTTCGCTGAGAGCTCAAACCATTGCATCCTTGCATCATCTTTCTTGGTTCTTGTTTGGTTCTCTTTGTGAGTCTTAGAGCTTACGGTCATCTTGTTGACAAGCTTGAGTTCATCGAAAACGGAGTTCGCTTGCATCTTCTATGATGTTTTCGATGTTGGAGGTTTTGTCGGTTCTTCTCGGTTGGAGGTTTCACTCCTCTTTTTGTTAGGCATACCTCCCCTGCCTCCTCTTACTATAACCAGTAACTGTTTTGATGCTACTCGTCGTCTTGTTTCCAACAAGCTTGAGTTTGCTCAATTCGGAGCTCATATGCAGAAGTTATGGCAGTTCTTGTTTTCTTGAGTGTGGTTTTGTCAGGGTCCCAGCGGTAGTACCGTGGTACCTAGCGGTAGTACCGCTGAGGGGTCACAAGCGGCAGTACCGCTCCGCAGCGGTAGTACCGGCGGTCACTCCGCAGCAGTACTACCGCTGGCTTACCAGGTCCCTACCGCGTCGATTTAGGGGTCTTTTTCTGTGTCGGATTGTGCGGTACCTCGCTGCGGCAGTACCGCTCCTTAGTGGCAGTACCGCCCCTCCTCCGCGGTAGTACCGCCCGGTTCCCTCTTTCCATTTACCCTTCGTTCTGCGTGGCAGTACCGCTGAAGGGAGCGGTAGTACCGCTTAACCCAGCGGTAGTACCGCTGTCTCCTACGGTACTACCGCCCCAAGGTTCATGTTTTGTTGCTCCTTTTCCCTGTTTCTTCCACCTAAGCGGTAGTACCGCTCGTGGAGCGGTAGTACCGCTCGTGTGCGGGCTGAGCACATAACGGTTGGATTTTCCCCCTCCTATAAAAGGGGGTCTTCTTCCCCAATGAACCTTATCCTTTGAGCTCGTGTTCTTCCCCCATTGTTGACCTTCTTCGAGCTTGCTAACTCTCAATCCCTCCATGGATTCTTGCTAGTTTTGAGGGAAAAGAGAGAGGAGATCTAGATCCACATTTCCACCAATCACTTTCTCCTCTATGTGAGGGGAACCCCTTGGATCTAGATCTTGGAGTTCTTGGTGTTCTCTTTCTTGTTCTTCCTCTCATTTTCCTCCCTAGCATTAGTTGCTTCGGTGGGATTTGAGAGAGAAGGACTTGGGCACTCCGTGTGCCCTTGCCATTGCATTTCGTGCATCGGTTTGAGTTCTCCACGTGATACGTGGAAGTTACAAGTTGAGAAGCTTATTACTCTTGGGTGCTTGGTACCCTTGAGCTTGTTCCTCTTGGGTGCTTGGGCGCCCTAGACGGTTGTTGGTGTTCGGAGCTCAATCATTGTGGTGCAAAGCTCCGGGCAAGCGTCGGGGTCTCCAATCAGGTTGTGGAGATCGCCCCGAGCAATTTGACGGGTATCAGTGACCGCCCCCAAGGGTTGCCAAAGTGTACGGGTTCGGTGACCGCCCCCAAGGGTTGCCATTTGTACGGGTTCGGTGACCGCCCTCAAGGGTCCCTTAGTGGAATCACGGCATCTTGCATTGTGCGAGAGCATGAGGAGATTACGGTGGCCCTAGTGGCTTCTTGGGGAGCATTGTGCCTCCACACCGCTCCAAACGGAGATTAGCATCCGCAAGGGTGTGAACTTCGGGATACATCATCGTCTCCTCGTGCCTCGGTTATCTCTTACCCAAGCCCTTTACTTATGCACTTTACTTTGTGATAGCCATATTTTTTCTTGTCATATATCTTGCTATCACATAGTTGCTTATATTTCTTAGCATAAGTTGTTGGTGCACATAGGTGAGCCTAGTTGTTTTAGGTTTTATGCTTGGTAAATTAACCGCTAGGTTTATTTCGCATTTGTTCAAGCCTAAACCGTAATTATTTTAAAATGCCTATTCACCCCCCCCCTCTAGGCGACATCCACGATCTTTCAATTGGTATCAGAGCCTCGTCTCTCTTTGTTAGGCTTAACCGCCTAGAGAGTAAAGATGTCGACTAGGGGATTAGGATTCTCTGACACTCTTAGTTTCGATGGCACAAATTTTGATGTTTGGGTAATTCGCATGCTTAATCTCTTTAGGGTCATGGACCCAAATTTAGAGCGAATTGTAGATATGGGTTTTTCTCCTCCAAAGGATCCCCAAAGATTATCTTTAGAGGATGAGAAAAACTCTTATCTCAATGCTCAAGCTTCTAATGTGCTTTTCGATGCTTTGAGCAATGTAGTTATATTTCAACTCATGCCGTTCCGGGATGCTCATGAGTTGTGGACGAAGCTTCAAGATAAATATGGTGTGTCCAAGATTTGTGGGGATGATTGTTCTCCCTCCACCTCCGGTCGTATAGTCTTCTCAACTTCTTCTACTTCACCTACATGTGGTTTGCCACCAGGTAATGATATGGTGAGTAGTGTTGGTCATTGCAATGATGATAGTATGCTTATTGTGGATGATCCTTCATCACTATCTTATTGCAATGATCCTTCTTTGGGCTTTAACACTTTGAGCACTACAAATGTTTCACATGCTTGTGTTGATAGTCCTTGCATATCATGTAGAAATTGCCTGACTAAATCTCATGATGATATGTGTACTATGTCTTATTGCCATGATAAAAATACATATATTTCCTCGAATTGTTGTGCTAACAATGTAGAGGAAACCCAACACTACATGGAACAAGATGTGGTGTTTAATGGTGCTTCAAGGGATCCTACATCATCATCTATTGCTTTTTGCCTTATGGCTAAGGCTTCAAAGGTATCTCCTACTTTGAAACCCAATATGTCTCTTTAGGATGATGTTGATACTAACGATGATGAGGATAATGATGAAGAGAATGATAATGTTGCCTCCTTAAAGATTAAGGGGGAAATGGTTTTTAAAGCTCTTCATAAAAATAAAATTGCTCGTTCCAACTTCATGGAAATCATGTCCATTGTCATTGAGGGCAAGAAGTATATTGATGAGTTGGAATCTCGTCTTGAGGAGCATGATGTCACCATTGATAAAATGGAAGGTTATGAGCGTGATTACGCTAATGAAATTGCGGATCTCTCTCAAGCTCTTGAACTTGAATAAACCACCAAGGAATCTCTTGAGGAGACTTTTGCTCTAGAATTATCTAGAGTGAGGGAATCTCGTGATAGAGCTCTTGAGGTGGCCAATGATTTTGAAACTAAAAATGAGGAGCTTGAAGTTGCGCATGCTAAACTCCTTGAGGAATTTGCGCACCTCGAAAATGGCTCAAGGGTCATTAAGAGTGAGCTCATCAAACTCACCGAGTCTCATGCTCAACTTAAAGCTTCATATTCTAAAGAGCTTGCCAAGTTGTCTTCTCTTCTTGTTGTTAATGGTGATGCTTGTTCTACTAACTCTATCTCTTGTGAAGCATCCATTTTGAAGGAGAATGTTGAGCTTCGGGCTCAATTTGAGTTGCTATCTAGCAATTATGGGAAATTGGAAGAAAACCATGAAAAGCTCTCAAGCTCTGATGATGATCTTCTAGTATCCCATAATGAGCTAAAGATAGCTCATGAGGCCATGATTTCTAAGGTAACATCTAGTGAGCCTCATGTGGATACTAGCACTACTTCTAGTCAAAATGCTATATTGCCATGTGTTAGTCCTTGTAATTCATCTACTCACAATGTTGGTACATCTTGTGATGAATTACTTTCCTTGCCTTGTTGCTCTAACGATGAAGCTTATACTTCCTCTAGTACTTGTGTTGAGACTAACCATGTAGAGGAAATCAAAGAGCTCAAGGCCCAAGTCACTTCTTTGAAGAAAGACTTGGAAAAGAGTCATGAAGGGAAATCCACACTCAACAATATCTTGAGTGTGCAAAAATCCCCCAATGACAAAGGTGGACTTGGATTCAACTCCAATAAGAAGAAGAAGTCCAAGATGATCAAGAAGAAGGGCCAAGAACAATTCAAGAATTCAGCCAAGATTATTTGCTTCAAGTGCAAAGTAGAAGGGCATCATGTTAGATCTTGCCCATTGAAGAAGAAGCCCATTAGTGACAAGCAACAAGGGAAGCGGCCACAATTTCATTCTCATGCTCAACCTCATGTTGAAGAAAAGCCTCTTCCCAAGAAGACTCAAGCTTATGCTTCTCAAGTTGAGAAATCAAGTGAGAAGAAAGTGAAGAGTAGACGTTGCTACCTATGTCGCGAGAAAGGTCACCTCGCTTCTTCATGCACTAGTGGTAACTTATCCAACCCAATTATTATTGATGATGTCTATTCTCTTGGGAAGGATAAGGTTGGCAATGTGGTTGCCAAGTTTGTTGGTACTCAAAGTGGTTTGAAGCAAAGAACCATTTGGGTAGCCAAGCCTATTGTGACTAACCTCTTAGGACCCAACTTGGTTGGGGACCAACAAGCTCAAACTCGATCAATAGGTGATGTTGGAGGTCATTGGAGACTTGGCTATATCATGAAGAATTAAGGGGACTTCATCATACTTATTGTCTCAAGCCAAGTCATTCGGATTATCAAGTTTCTATCTTATATCCAATGTTCTTCCTTGCGGTAACTCGTGGTTAAATTGTTTACATTGAAAGTTACTTACCCCTTTGCATGTTTGGCTTTGTTCCTTGCATGTGTTTGTATATGTTGTGCTTCCAACTTGTGTGTTGGTTTGCACATCATGTACGTGTGTGTCGTGCGTAGAGCCTTTATGCTTCTTCTTGTATCTTAGTTGGCTCTTGTGAGAGGTTAATGGAATATCCCGTTATGGGGGAGTAATGTGCTTTGTGCACCTCACAATCCTATAAATGTGTGTACATGAGGAATAACATTTAGTATTGATATTACAAGATTATCTAGTTGCTATGTGGTATGTCTTCTCATGAGAAATTCAAATTCTAAATAGTCCATTATTTATCTCTTGCTGGATCCTCTAATTGCCTCTTGTTAAGTGTTTAATTGGTATCACATTATGGGGGAGTAACATGCTATGTGTATATTACTAGCCTAGAAAATGTGTACATTTGAGATATTGTCACCTAGAATTGATATTGTAAATTATCTTGTTCCTAGGTGGCATGTTAGCTCTACAAGTTGCAATTTGCTTTTTGTTTGGTGTGAAGATGATGTCGGATATCCTTGTTATCTACCACCGGGAATTATTTCCAAATACTTCTTGTCTTTTGACAATTGGTACTCACTTATGTGTGGTAGCAATTATTGATCATCTTTTCATTGGCCTTTGCTATTTATTTGCCCTTTCTCTTGCCAAGGTTTGTATCAACTCCCTTTGTCTTCCATACCACTTGTGGATCTTATTTATTTCTTGATCTTGTGTAGTGTTTTCTAGATATAGTGAAAGTGGTGATCCCACCTTGTGCATTTTGTATTGAAATGCAAATTCTCTATAATGCACGAGTCTTGGGGAAGCTATCATTTTTTCTATAAAACTCTCAGCTTGCGATCCTTATCAAGTGTGTGTTGGTGGAAGGCAAGCCGGTTTCGTTTTGGTACTTTATGCCATCATGAAACTTTGTAGAGAGCTTGGTTTGTTTGGAACCATCCTCTCTTTTGGGAGTTTGATGTCTCTTATTTGAGTATATCAATGGATATCTCATTCCTTGTTGTATCCATTATGGATACCCTCTAAGTGAAGATTTATTCACTTGGTATCTTTTCTTCACTTGGTTTTTCTTTGTCTTTTGGTATCGGTTCTTGAAGGTCTTGAGCATGCATATTAGCTTCGTGTAGTATCTTTGGCATGCTTTCTTTCTTTGACCCAATATATAGGGGAAACTCCACCAATTCTCAAATTGGATGAGATGTGCATGAAATTCATTTTCATATCTATGTGCACATATTTATGTGGAGTTTGTCCTATGTATTGTTGGTTCTCTAACTATTTGGTCCCAATGAGTTTGGGTACCATTTTGTTTGTGTTGTTGTTCTAGGAACAAGTGGAGATGCATTGGATGCTCGGCTCACTCACAAGGAAGGTGTTGTCACCATGTGCTTATTGGAGTCAAGCTAGGATGATCAATGAACTATTTTGTACCTTCAATTGGTATCTACTACATCCTTCCAGTGTTATTTCGGTAACAAGTATCTTCATATACTTCATGCACACATTTCTTGCATCAACCTTGTGTAGGTTGCATCTTAGCATGATTTTCATTCCGTCTTGTGATACTTGTTTCCTTTCTCAAAGCATCTCAACGATGATCTCATGTTGCTAGTTGTGATGTCTTTGATAGTTGTGTAGTAGGAATTCATTTGTATACAATAAGACTATATCTAGCCATATGCTATGCTTTCAAGCAAATATCTTATTGGTATATTTATGATTTCCTTGTGGATATCTTGTTCCTCGTGTTGCAACTATTTCGAGTGTACATCCTTCTTTGTAGATATATATCATCATGATTTCGTCTACCTAGAATCTTATACACTTGAGAAAAGTTGCATATCTAGTTGATATCTTTCTTTCACGACCACCTTGTCTTTCTTATGTCATTTCTTTGGTGGCTCCGCGAAAGCTTTTGCCTTGAGTGCCTGTCTTATCTCGTTGCATCTTGATGCACTCCTGTGTGGTGAAGATTATTTACGTCATGCTTATCTTTACGAGGCTTTTGTCATCTTAATTGGTATCCCTCGTCTTGATGACGCTTTCATCTTCTATCTTCACCATGGGTTGTCACAAGCATAGGTTCTTTATATGCTTATTAGTAAGCTTGTGAACCCATTTACTTGTTGTGTGTGGGAATGATAGGCCTTGCACCGTGTGCCTCATTCTTTCAAGACTTTATTGATGCTTAATGCTCATCCGTACATTAGTCTTCTCAAGTGCATTGCCTTGACTCTCACACATCATTTTGGTTGAGCCAGTCTTAAGTTGCCTCTTTCACTTGTTGCTCAACCATGTGTTAGTTGCAAGTACTAGGCTTACTTTCCTATATGCTTACTTGCACTTTTTGTAAGTTTCTATTGATTTTGGGGGAGCTATGATCCTATTTTGTGCACTTTGTATCCAAATACAAAAATTCTTGAGGTGCACAAATCATGGGGAGCTTCTCTAGGTTCTTTAGAACACTCCTCTGCTCATATCATAATATCTTTCTTTCTTGTGGCTCATAGGATCATTGGCCTAGTTGGTTCAATTGGTACCTTTTGATAGCTTGCTTCAATTGGTATCTTTTGATCGCTTGATTGCTTGTGTCTCTGTCGATTATGTCTTTGTGGCATATCTTCCTTTAGCAATCTTTGGGCCTCAATATAGTTTGTCTTCCTCCAAGTATTTACCGTTGGTTATGTGTATTACTTTCCACTCTCTTGTTGAGAAATACACAACTTCTGGAGGAACTCAATCTATATTGGCCTTCTAACCTTTTCGCCCATTTTGGCAATCGATGCCAACGGGGGAGAAGTTTCAGAGAGTTTTGTGGAGGTTTCGGAGAGTTTTGTGGAGAAGACTTTAGAGTTTTCTCCTTGCTTTGGTTTTGTTCCTAAGTATTTGCATCTCATCCGCATTCATTATTGGTTGTTGCATTGCATGGTGATGCATAATTCCTTGTATTAAACTCTCTTGAAAGTGATTGTCATCAATTACCAAAATGGGGGAGATTGAAAGAACATGCGGTGCCCCCATGTTTGGTTTTGGTAATTGATGACAATCTCTATGGACTAATGGTTGCCTTGAGTTATATTTGTAGGTTTTGTCCATAGGCTTTTCTTGGAGTACATGTGTTGGTTTCAAGGAGAGTTTGTGTCGACCAAGGTGCTATTCAAGGAATTACCTAAAGATTGGTCTTGTGAGAGGTTGATCAAGACTAATCTAAAGAGTGAATCAAGTTGATCAACCCACAAAGCGTAGAAGATGTACCGAGAGGGATCAAGTGATCCCATGGTATGGTAAGCATTGTCAATTACGCTTTGTGTACTAACCCATGGTCTTCGTGAGGGTTCTTTGTGGGGTTAGGTTGCGGTGTGCAAGTTCAAGTGGAGCATCACAAAGAGATCAAATGCTTGAAGCTTGCTGTCCTTTGTGGTGACAATGGACTTGTGAAGATGTGCGGAAGAGTGGCTCACCCATAGTGGAGTATGGGGGAGCAATCAACTAGTCTTCATCAAGTCAACACAATCAAGAAAGGTTTCGGTGTGCAAGTTCAAGTGGAGCATCACGAAGAGATCAAATGCTTGAAGCTTGCCTTCCTTTGTGGTGACAATGGACTTGTGAAGATGTGCGGAAGAGTGGCTCACCCATAGTGGCGTATGGGGGAGCAATCAACTAGTCTTCATCGAGTCAACCCAATCAAGAAAGGTGGTCCAACTTGAGGGTGTCAAGATTGTCATCATCTAGCTCAAGTGGACCATGTTCAAGGCAAAGGTTTGCCCTTGATAGGTTTTCTATTTTACCGGTCTCATGATGGTAGTTGGGAGACCGGGTTATAGGATCGATTGTCGTACTATCAAGGGGGGGTCTCGATGAGTAGCTTGATCGTATCGTTCGCTGAGAGCTCAAACCATTGCATCCTTTCATCATCTTTCTTGGTTCTTGTTTGGTTCTCTTTGTGAGTCTTAGAGCTTATGGTCATCTTGTTGACAAGCTTGAGTTCATCGAAAACGGAGTTCGCTTGCATCTTCTATGATGTTTTCGATGTTGGAGGTTTTGCCGGTTCTTCTCGGTTGGAGGTTTCACTCCTCTTTTTGTTAGGCATACCTCCCCTGCCTCCTCTTACTATAACCAGTAACTGTTTTGATGCTACTCATCGTCTTGTTTCCAACAAGCTTGAGTTTGCTCAATTCGGAGCTAATATCCAGAAGTTATGGCAGTTCTTGTTTTCTTGAGTGTGGTTTTGTCAGGGTCCCAGCGGTAGTACCGTGGTACCTAGCGGTAGTACCGCTGAGGGGTCACAAGCGGCAGTACCGCTCCGCAGCGGTAGTACCGGCGGTGACTCTGTAGCAGTACTACCGCTGGCTTACCAGGTCCCTACCGCGTCGATTCGAGGGGTCTTTTTCTGTGTCGGATTATGCGGTACCTGGCTGCGGCAGTACCGCTCCTTAGCGGCAGTACCGCCCCTTCTCCGCGGTAGTACCGCCCGGTTCCCTCTTTCCCTTTACCCTTCGTTCTGCGTGGCAGTACCGCCGAAGGGAGCGGTAGTACCGCTTAACCCAGCGGTAGTACCGCTGTCTCCTGCGGTACTACTGCCCCAAGGTTCATGTTTTGTTGCTCCTTTTCCCTGTTTCTTCCACCTAAGCGGTAGTACCGCTCGTGGAGAGGTAGTACCGCTCGTGTGCGGGCTGAGCACATAACGGTTGGATTTTCCCCCTCCTATAAAAGGGGGTCTTCTTCCCCAATGAACCTTATCCTTTGAGCTCGTGTTCTTCCCCCATTGTTGACCTTCTTCGACCTTGCTAACTCTCAATCCCTCCATGGATTCTTGCTAGTTTTGAGGAAAAAGAGAGAGGAGATCTAGATCCATATTTCCACCAATCACTTTCTCCTCTATGTGAGGGGAACCCCTTGGATCTAGATCTTGGAGTTCTTGGTGTTCTCTTTCTTGTTCTTCCTCCGTAGCATTAGTTGCTTCGGTGGGATTTGAGAGAGAAGGACTTGGGCACTCTGTGTGCCCTTGCCATTGCATTTAGTGCATCAGTTTGAGTTCTCCACGTGATACGTGGCAGTTACAAGTTGAGAAGCTTATTACTCTTGGGTGCTTGGTACCCTTGAGCTTGTTCCTCTTGGGTCCTTGGGCGCCCTAGACAGTTGTTCGTGTTCGGAGCTCAATCATTGTGGTGCAAAGCTCCGGGCAAGCGTCGGGGTCTGCAATTAGGTTGTGGAGATCGCCCCGAGCAATTTGACGGGTACCGGTGACCGCCCCCAAGGGTTGCCAAAGTGTACGGGTTCGGTGACCGCCCCTAAGGGTTGCCATTTGTACGGGTTCGGTGACCGCCCTCAAGGGTCCCTTAGTGGAATCACGGCATCTTGCATTGTGCGAGAGCGTGAGGAGATTACGGTGGCCCTAGTGGCCTCTTGGGGAGCATTGTGCCTCCACACCGCTCCAAACGGAGATTAGCATCCGCAAGGGTGTGAACTTCGGGATACATCATCGTCTCCTCGTGCCTCGGTTATCTCTTACCCGAGCCCTTTACTTATGCACTTTACTTTGTGATAGCCATATTGTTTCTTGTCATATATCTTGCTATCACATAGTTGCTTATCTTTCTTAGCATAAGTTGTTGGTGCACATAGGTGAGCCTAGTTGTTTTAGGTTTTATGCTTGGCAAATTAACCACTAGGTTTATTCTGCATTTGTTCAAGCCTAAACCGTAATTATTTTAAAACGCCTATTCACCCCCCCCCCTCTAGGCGACATCCACGATCTTTCACATGTGTTGATCCTTTGAGATTGCAACTCTACCTAGACCCAATACCTTGTTTTTACCAGTGTCAGCAAATGTGATGTGACTTTTGTCAGATGGACGTAAGGTTGAGTCCATGAGAAGGCTTCGCTTGCCAGTCATGTGATTAGTACACCCACTATCAATAATGCATTCTGAAGCAGCTGGTGTCGTACCTTACAGTGCAGTTAGGGGGATAGGCTTCACGAAGAGAATTGTGAAGCATAAACATTTGACGAGCAAGTGGATTATGAAAGCTTAAATCAAGGTTAGGACTGATAGAGGAAGTGGCAAGCGACTCAGGAACAAAATACATAATAAATCCATTTGGGCATTTGATCTTGCACCCTACAAGATGTTTAAGGTCCCCAGCAATAGCGTCAGACGATTTTGGTTTTCGGCTGGAGACATTTCCCTGCAAAAGAGAGTTAAGCTTTCTTAGCCACCCACATCTTCAAGGGTGGCTTCGAAGCAATGAGTCTGAGTGCAGCATCTGAGAACTTTGGCTTTGGAGCCCTAGCAAAAAGTCTTGCAGGTGGACAATAGTACTCATAAGAATAAGCAGAATAGTTCTTGGTCTTATGAACATGGCGGTTTGACGAACCGCACTCATATTCATGGGCCTGAGTATGGTTTCCCTACAAAACATTTGCGTTAGTGCGACTCAGGTGAGTCCTCTGTCTGTATGAAGCCTTTGGGCCGTATGAAGCCTGTGGTTTAGGGTTTGTCTTCTTCACTTGTGGTGTCATGACGACATTCACAGGAAGATTCTCCAAACACCTTTTCGGCACCCAGACCTTCTTCATAGGCGGCCCATTCCTGCAGTTAGTACCAATATACCTGGCAAACACTTCACCATCCTGATTCTTAAACAGTTTATAGTTTGCATCAAAGGATTCATCAATAACAATGGGATTAGCACAAGTGAAGCCAGATAGGGTGGATGGATCCACTGAAGGTCCCTTTGCAGCAACCCATGTGGTTTTGGGGTACTGCTCAGGTTTCCAGTAAGAGCCATCAGCATTCATTTTCCTTTCGAACCCAACACCCTCTTTCCTAGGGTTTCGGTTCAGGATCTGCCTTTTGAGGACATCACATAGTGTCTGATGCCCTTTGAGACTTTTGTACATCCCTGTTTCAAGCAACGTCTTCAACCTAGCATTCTCATCAGCAATAGCAGTGGCATCCTCAGCAGAGGGGTTAGTTACCACATCAACAGTTGAAGATATTGCAACAGTAGCAGTAGTAGAACATTCAGCAACAGAAGTAGCGTTATCATGCTCAATGCATTTAAGACATGGTGGTTCAAATCCTTCCTGAGCGGAACTGATCTGTTCGGCGCGAAGTGACTCGTTTTCCTTTTGAAGATCTTCATGAGCCGCTCTCAATTTCTCAAGATCTTGCTTTCTTTGAAGATAATCATAGGAAAGCTTTTCATGAGTTGTTGAGAGCGATTCATGACGACTTTCAAGTTCCTCATACTTAACGTGAAGATTTTTTATGTCTTCAATTAAGGACTGAGATCGAGTCATTTTAGCGTCTAACAGATCATCGCTTTTGTCTAACAGTTTTTGAATATGTTCCATAGCTTTTTGTTGTTCAGTTGCACTTTTAGCAAGTGTTTTGTAGCTGGGTTTGGAACCACAATCAGAGTCATCTTCACTAGATGTTTGATAGTGAGTAGTGCGTGTGTTTACCTTAGCACCGCGTGCCATGAAGCAGTAGGTAGGAGCGGAGTAGTCCTTGTCATTTGCATCGGTGTCTGTGATGAAGTCATTGTCTTCAGTGTTGAAGATGGACTTGGCAACGTATGCTGTAGCCAGACTCGCAACGCCAGACTCGGACTTCTCCTCAGACTCCACCTCCGCCTCCTCAGAAGCGGACTCCTTCTCTGAATCCATTTCCTTGCCAACAAACGCACGTGCCTTGCCAGATGAGCTCTTCTTGTGTGATGAAGACTTGGAGGAAGACTTGGAAGAAGACTTTGAGTATTTCTTCTTCTTCTTGTCGTTAGAGTCATACTCCTTGCTCTTCTTCTTCTTGTTGTTCTCATTGTCCCACTACGGACACTCAGAGATGTAGTGGCCAGGTTTCTTGCACTTGTGTCATGTTCTCTTCTTGTAGTCATGAGCAGAAACTGCATCATTCCTTGAGCTTGATCGTGAAGACTTTCTGAAGCCTTTCTTCTTGGTGAATTTTTGGAACTTCTTCACAAGCATAGCAAGCTCCTTTCCAATGTCTTTAGGATCATCAGAACTACTATCAGATTCTTCTTCAGATGAGGAGAAAGCTTTTGCCTTCAAGGCACGAGTTCGCCCATAGTTGGGACCGTAGATGTCTCTTTTCTCAGAAAGCTGAAACTCGTGTGTGTTGAGCCTCTCAAGTATGTCAGACGGATCGAGTGTCTTGAAGTCAGGACGTTCTTGAATCATCAGGGCTAGGGTGTCAAACAAGCTATCAAGTGATCTCAGGAGTGTCTTGACGACTTCATGCTTGGTGATCTCAGTGGCGTCGAGAGCTTGAAGCTCATTTGTGATGTTAGTGAGTCGATCAAACGTGAGCTGGACATTCTCATTTTCATTTCTATTGAAGCGGTTGAAGAGGTTGCGAAGGACACTGATTCTCTGATCTCTCTGGGTTGAGACGCCTTCATTGACCTTGGAGAGCCAGTCCCAGGCTAGCTTGGATGTTTCCAAAGCACTCACGCGACCATATTGTCCTTTGGTCAGATGACCACAGATGATGTTCTTGGCAGTGGAGTCCAGTTGAACGAACTTCTTGACATCAGCAGCGGTGACACCGTCACCAGCCTTGGGAACGCCATTCTTGACGACATACCATAGGTCGACGTCAATGGCTTCAAGATGCATGCGCATCTTATTCTTCCAGTAGGGATATTCAGTTCCATCAAAGACGGGGCATGTAGCGGAGACTTTAATTATCACTGCAGTCGACATAGCTAAAACTCCAGGTGGTTAAACCGAATCACACAGAACAAGGGAGTACCTTGCTCTGACACCAATTGAAAGTGCTAGTGATCGACTAGAGGGAGGTGAATAGGCGATTTTTATGAAAGTCTTCAAAACATGGAAGTTTCGAAGACAAACGATAGAAATAAACCTATTACCATGCAGCGGAAGGTAGACTACACTAGGCAAACCATAGTCAAGTATTCAATGAAGTGAAAGCACAATGACTAATAGCAGCTAGGCAGTAAGGATCAAGTAGGAAGATATTGTAAAGTCAAATAGGCACTGACTTCACAAGGGCCAACTGTAAATAAAGAGATGGGAAGGATAGAACCAGTGAGCTTGGTGAAGACAAATGTTTGGTTGACTAGTTCCAACTGCGGTGACAGTTGTACATCTGGTTAGGGCGGATAGGTATTTAAACTTGAGGACACACAGTCCCTGACACCCAGTCCTGAACACGCAGCTCAGGACGCTCAGTCCTTACCGTATTCCCCTTGAGCCAAGGTCACACAGACCTCGCCCAATCACTCTGGTAAGTCTTCAAGGTAGACTTCCAAACCTTCACAGACTTCGTTCACCGGCGATCCACAATGACTCTTGGATGCTCAGAACGCGACGCCTAACCGGCTGGAGGATTCACAGTCCTCAAGTGTAATAAGTCTTCAGATCACACAGACAGGAAGACTTAAGTGATGCCTAACACTCTTTGGCTCTGGGTGTTTAGGGCTTTATCCTCGCAAGGAATTCTCTCTCAAAGGCTTCAAGGTGGGTTGCTCTCAAACGACAAAAGCCGTACTCTAACTCTGAGCAGCCAACCGTTTATGGTTGTAGGGGGTGGGCTATTTATAGCCACTAGGCAACCCGACCTGATTTGTCCGAAATGACCCTTGGTCACTAAGGAACTGACACGTGTTCTAACGGTCAGATTTCAAACACACACGACAACTTTACTTGGGCTACAAGCAAAGCTGACTTATCCAACTCTGGACAAGATTTGCTCTCATAGTCTTCATTCGAAGACATAGGATTTTGGTTAAGCATCACTTCAGTCATTCTGACTCGTTCACTTGGACCCCACTTAACAGTACGGTGGTTCCTATGACTCAACAAAGAAGAAAAAGAACGACAAAACAACAAAGTCTTCGCGCTCCATAGTCTTCATGCGATGTCTTCTCTTGTCATAGTCTTCAATGTGAATGTCTTCACATACCACCTTTGACTTCAATGTCTTCATTCATTTTTAGGGGTCATCTCTGGTAGGAAAACCGAATCAATGAGGGACTTCTACCTGTGTTATCCTGCAATTCTCACAAACACATTAGTCCCTCAACCAGGTCTGTCGTCAATACTCCAAAACCAACTAGGGGTGGCACTAGATGCACTTACATGATCCTTCGCATAGTTGAGTGAACCACCATGTGAGGCTTTGAGTCTGTCCTCTTCTTGGACACATAGTGCAATTGTCTTTTCAATGTTCCATGTTTCAGGTGACATGTTGTAGTTTATAACAAAAGTTTCAAACTCCTTTGGCAGTGAAGCCATGACCAGGTGGACCAGGAGCGCTGGTTTGATCTCCAGATCCTCATTCATGGGCTTAAGCTTTGCTGCCATGTTGCTCATCCGGAGGATGTGCTCTCTTATTCCATGACTACCATCTGTGTAGTTTTCTGTCACCAGTTGCTTTAACACCTGGGTGGCATATATCTTTGAAGAGCCAGTGAACTGGCTCTTTATCTTTGTAAGCAACTCCCTTGCGGAAGTGCACTCTGCAATGGAGCCCACAATGGTACTCTCAATTGTATTCTTTATAAATGTCATGCACTTTTTGTTTGCATTGACCCACTTTTGGTTTTCTATGGAATATAACATCTCCACAAGAGCATGACCCCCCCCCCCCTCTTTTTATCCCACACAACATCATCATCATCAGTTGCCTCTCTGACTGGCTCTGTAGGTCTGACCGGCTGTGGAGTGTCCACAACCCAGTCCAGCTCAGCACAGACAAATGCCAGTTTTACTTTCTTCCTCCACTCAGTGTAGTTGTCACCTTTGAGTGTCGGAACATCTTTTAGGCAACTCATCAAGTGGAAGCCTCCTGAAATCACAATTTAAGTGAGATCAGTATAACAATCATATGCATTAATCTAATGTTGGTCAAATTAAACATACAATTGTCTATGTAATTAAATCTATATTACCGTTGGGCAAAATGTTAGAAATAAATGCACCTTTAATTTCAATAATAAAACATGATCATGTTATTAACAACGTTGGTCATAAAAATAACATAATCATATTCATTTTAATAATCACTTTAACATGCTCTTAAAAACTTAATTTTATCTAAACTTTTATTTTCTTTGTAAAAGAGCACTATTAATTATTTACGCCGCAGAAAAACATGAATAAAAATTCATGAACTTTTATTCTTTACAGAATTCTTTGAATGAATAAAAAAATCATGAACTTTTTAATTTTCTTTATAAAATTCATGAACATTTCTTTTTCTGGACAAAATTTCTTTGGATTAATTTGAACAGAAAAACTATAAATAAAAATTAGCCAGCTCCAGCCAGCCTCGGCCTGGCGCGGGAGGACCGCAGCGGCCCACGGCTTGCACCCCTGCGCCCTCGCGCGAGCCGGCCTGGCCTCGGCCTGGGCCGCTGGCATTGGCCCAGCGCAGCCCCCTCCTCTTTGGCCCAAGAGGTCCGTAGCGCCCGCCCCCGCTCGCTCCTGGCCGTCGGATTCAATCCGACGGGCTAGCGCGTCTGTAGGCTGATCAAAACCAGCCAGCGCCGTCGAGGGAAGGAACCCTAGCTCATTTTCCCTCCTCCCCTCCTCGCACACGGCTTTCTTCTCGCTCCGCGGCGACGACCCCTATCCAGGTCGCCGGGCCACCACGCCGCGCCGCGCCGTGGCGCTCTTTTCCTTTCCCTTTTCTCCAGTCCGCTCCTCCCTTCACCCTCCCGTAACACACAAAGAGAGAGAGAGAGAGAGAGAGAGAGAGAGAGAGAGAGAGAGCGACTGAGCCGTCCTCTGCTCCACCGCATGCGACGGCGCCTGAGTGACATCGGGTTAGGGCTGCGCCGGCCACCGGCGACGACGTCGATCTGCCACCGCGCCGCGAGCCCCTCCCCTTTCCTTTCTTTGATCTCTCTACCACCGCCCGCTCCCCCTCTGAATCGAGATCGACGACGACGGCGGAGCTACAAGCAGCGGCGCCATTGCCAGCCCCCTCACCGGTGGCGCGTTCTCCCTATGGTGAGTGTGCCGCCGTCGAGCGGTTTGGCCCCGGTGCACTTTGCCCCATTCGAGGCAGTTCTTCGTCCCCGCACCTCGGCTTGCCGATGCGTGTGGGGATTGAGAGGAACATGCGCGGCCGGAGTGGCAGCGCACTTTGCCGGCAAGACCCGAGGCCCTCTGCCAGTAATCTTTCTTTGCCCTCTGATTAGAGTTCTTGGAAGGGGAAAAGGTATCTTTGAATTTCTGTTCTACCGAAAGGTCTAAACTCAATCTGGCTGATACCATTGTTATATCCATGGATCGGGTAGGTTAGATCAATCTGGTAGCCCTACCTTCTCCTTGGGTTGAAGAGCTCGACCCAGTGCCGGCCATGGTGAAGTAGTGGCCGGTGATGGCAGAGAGATGACGGCGGTGGTGTGCTTCCCATGAGCACCGCGCTAACCCTAGATCGGTAGGAGATTTCGGTGGGGTTTGTGGCAGCGGTGAACTTCGTCAGTCGTGCCCCGGCCCCCACCTCTGTTTATATATGCGCGGGTCACAGGGGCCCACCAACCATATGAGGGTTGGGCGCCCCCGATCAGGGCGCGGATCTAAGGGCCCGGTGGGCCGTTGGGCCCACACGAAGGAGATCAACCTAACACTAATGTCGTTACGGAAAGGATTGGATCTAATCACCAAAAGCTTTGTATTTATTTCGCTGAGCTCTGTACTGAATCCCATGAAGTTCCTCTGGCTGGCAGGAATACACATTTGGTTGAATGCATTTAAAAATGGAACTTTTTGGAGTGTTCCAAATAGCCCAGGAAATTAAACTGATCAGCTCAAGGAAGAAAGGCACGACAAGTTTGCTTTAAGGTGATTATAATCTGTCCCTCAGTGCATCAGTGTCCAAGTAGGACATGGATACTTCCAACAAGCCTATGCAAATTCACAATGGGAAAAAAGAGAACACAAGTGTAGTCTGCAATAAAGAAAATTTTCCACTGCAGGAGTGCACTGGTATTCAATCTATTGTGGATTAGCAGCCAAGAAAAGATCTACTTAAGCTGCCAGTGGGAATTCCATAGCCATTTAATTGCAGGAATGACAGTGACCACTCGAATCAGCAACTTGTAAGTTTTTGAAACCTTGAAGAGGAACTTACGAAATTAATTTACTCCCTCCACTCCATAATAAGTGTCGCGGTTTGGAACTAAGTTTGAAGTAACCTTAGTTCAAAACTACAACACTTATTTTGGATCGGAGGGAGTAACTTTTTGAAACTGTAAAGAAGAACTTATGCTTTTCTCTAATCAAAAGAGGAACTTATCAGTAATTAAACCCTGAAGAAACTTTCCTTCTTTCTTTCTCTTGTTGCAAACCATAAGTGCATTCTGGTGAATGTGATCATGAGCACCTAGCAGTATGCCCAGTCTCGCTGTTGATGGTGAACACTAGCAAGTTCCTCCAACCAAAACTCACAACGGAAGGACATAATGTGAAACGCCATGCTGAATGAAATTCAGTTGGGTACAACTAATTGGCCTAAGGATAAGGGTAGTATAGATCAACTCATTGTTGGCTAACAAAGAACTCTCTGCAACTAAGACTATTGACTGTTGGGAGACACAAGTTTCAGACAACAGGTGCTCTTGTTCTTACAAGTTCAATTCAAAATTAATCGGACATTAATCAAGCAACTATTTTCCCATTGTTTAAATTTTCCCGTGGTCTTGTGCAGGAGCAGAGAGGGGTTGAGAGAGAACGGTGGTTTTCAGAGTCTCGTCACTACCTAGAAATAAAAGGAAAGCACAACACGGAGCTCATTATTTCATCAACAGTATTTCTATGATGTATGTAAATTCTTACAAACGAAAATTATGTACATGGAAAGAATCAACAATATAGAGTGATCGACGAGGAAACAGAACAAAAATAGTCTATAATATTCTGGTACTCCTACTTCATGTTCTAACAATGGAAAGAACATCAAAGAGCTTCTTATTTTTCATCAACTGTATTTCTATAATGTATGTAAATAAATTCTTACTGATGAAAAGTATATACATGGAAAGAAGTGATCGATGAGAGAAAACAGAACAAAAACATAGTCTATAATATTCTGGTACCCCTACTTCATGTTCTAACAATGGTTATTGGATCACTTGTACAGATCGTCTTCATCCTCATCAGCTGCCGCAGAGGTGTGGACAGCAGCTTCTGCCGCCTGTGGCTGCGCTGGGAAGCGAAACTCGGTGCCGAATGTCGTTGCCGGACTTAGCGAGAGCGCTCAGATGAGATCGAGCGAGAGAGACTGAGGTAGACAAACGAGGAAGTTTTTCTGCTGCCGAAACTGTCACGGCGTTTTCTGTTTTCTCATTCCTTATCTCGTGCGATTACAAAGCTCAGAGGCTAACTACTCTCCCGGACGACTCGCTATGATCCGCAGTTACCGCGCCATCCCACGGTTGCATCACGCAGCGTCTACCACGTCCGGAAGAAAAGAAAGGAAACGGGATCGTGTGCAAACATGTTGCACCGTCCCACTAGCTAGCTGCATGGACGCGTCACATCGACCGCATGCATACACTTATTTTAAACACAAAACAAATGCTATCCTATCATGCATGAACTTAGGCCTAGACTACATTTCTGCCCCTTAAGCTCATGTGTTCCGGCTCCCCTCCATGACCGCCAGCTTCTGACGAATCTCAAAGAAGCGCACTCTTCCCAGTGCCTTAGTTAGAATATCAGCCAGCTGATTTTGGGTTCCCACATGCTCGATCTCAAGGACCCTCTCCTCGACGCAGTCTCGAATGAAATGAAACTTCACGTCGATGTGTTTGCTCTGATCATGAAAAATGGGATTCTTTGCTAGTGCTATTGCATATTTATTGTCCACCAGCAGAGTGAACTTTTCTGGCTCAATCCCCAGCAGTTCAGCAAGAAGACGGCTCAGCCAAATGCCCTGACAAGTAGCTGCTGCAGCCGCGACGTATTCTGCTTCACACGAGCTGATCGCCACAACCTTCTGCTTCTGGGAGGTCCAGCTGACAGGGTTCTGCCCAAGGAAGAAAACTTGCCCTGATGTGCTCTTGCGGTCAACCAAGTCGCCGGCGTGATCACTATCACTGTATCCAAGAAGTGTTGCACTCCCATTTCCTGCTGTGTAGTGACATCCATACTGCTTAGTGCCTTGAACGTACCTCAGTATTTGCTTCACTGCAGCCCAATGGCTAGTTCTTGGAGCCTCCATGAAGCGGCTGACAATGCCAACAGCGTGGGCTATATCTAGCCGAGTGTGGACCAAATACCGCAAGCTCCCGATCACGCTTCTGTACAGAGTGGAATCAAATGGCTTGGACCCGCCCTCCTTCTTCAGTTTCAGCCTACACTCCATGGGCGTACTGGAACTGTTACATTCACTCATGCCTGCATGCTCTAGGATTTTGTCAGCATAGCTCCTTTGGCTTAGCGTGATCTCCCCCTCTTTCTGCATCACCTCTATGCCCAAGTAGTAGCTCAGTAAGTCAAGATCACTCATCTTAAAGGGTTGATGCATCTGACCTTTGAAGTCCTGGATTGACGCCAAATCTGTCCCAGTGATGATGAGATCATCTACATATACTCCAACCAGCAGGAATGACTCAGTGTCCCCGCGCCGATAGACTGCGTGCTCAAGTGGGTTGCGAACAAAACCAAGTTGAAGCAGAGTCTCATCAAGTTTGGCATACCATGCTCGCGGGGCCTGTCGAAGACCATACAACGCCTTCTTCAGTTTCAGAACAGCGCCTTCGCTTCCAGTAACGCTGTAACCAGGCGGCTGGACCACGTACACCTCCTCCACGAGCTCGCCATTGAGAAATGCAAATTTAACGTCCATATGATGCACTTCCTAACTTGAGTGAGCGGCAAGAGCTAGGAGGAGCCGCACCGTTTCCATCCGCGCCACCGGCGCAAAGACCTCTTCAAAATCTATGCCCTCTCTCTGAGCATATCCCTTTGCAACCAATCAAGCCTTGTACTTGACAATGTTTCCCTCTGGATCCCTCTTCACCTTGTAGACCCACTTCAGACCAATAGCCTTGTGTCCATGGGGAAGAGCAGCAATCTCCCATGTTTGGTTGTCAGCTATGCACTTCATTTCTTCATCCATGGCTGCTTTCCACGCCGTGTCATCCATGGATTCATCCACGTTGCGAGGTTCCTCCGCGCTGAGAAGGCAACGTTCCATCTGCTAGCGTACTACCTCTCCTTCCGTCTCGTCTAGGACATCGGAGATGAGCCGATAGCAGAGAGGACCAAAGTGAGGTCCAAAGTCCGTGTCCCGGCGCTCTTCGTCACCAGAGAGAGGTGTTGCCCAGCGTATCGCTCCAGCGATCCCCAGCGAGACCGAGTCAGG
This sequence comes from Triticum monococcum, assembly GCA_034509565.1. NCBI lineage: Eukaryota > Viridiplantae > Streptophyta > Magnoliopsida > Poales > Poaceae > Triticum > Triticum monococcum. Next base: position 148,678,143 of record CM067843.1, on the reverse strand, counting down.
CTGCAGCGCGCCGGCGTTCGTAGACGACGTCCCCAGTGTTGGTGTGGCAGGCGTCTCCTTCCTGCTGCGTGGGGTACGTCCAGTGCACCCTCCGGTGTCCAACTCATGCACTCCACGGTCCGTGGTGTAGACCACGGTGAAGGTCGTGGGCGTGGTGAATTCTGTAGTTGACGCCGCCTTGTCCGGAGTGTCCCATGACCATGCCCTGCTTTCTTCAAAGATTACATCACGGGTTACCTGAACTTTCCTAGACACCGGGTCATATACACGGTATGCCTTGGACCCTTCCTCATATCCTACAAAGATCATGGGAGTGGAGCGATCTGATAGCTTGGTGATGCCTAGTCCAGTCTTCTTCACATGTGCCATACATCCAAAAGTACGCAGGTGCTACACGCTTGGTTTCCGGCCATGCCAGGCCTCATATGGAGTGACACCCTCCAAGCTTCTGGTAGGAGCCCTGTTCAGCAAGTACACAACAGTCTTTACGGCCTCTGCCTAGAAATATGATGGAACGCCCATACTCTTCAGTAAGCAACGAGCCATTTCTACCACTGTCTGGTTTCTTCTTTCCACCACCCCATTTTGCTGCAGTGAATAAGGTGCGGTAGTATAGTGCTTGACACCGAGCCCTTCACAGTACTCGCGGAACTCGCCGGAGTTGAATTCACCACCCCTGTCTGAGCGGAAAGCTCGCAGTTTGCACTTTCCTTCTGCCTCGGCCATCAACTGAACTTTTCTGAAATGCTCTAACGCTTCGTCTTTTGACTTGAGGAGCTCGAGCCACATGTATCGACTGTAATCGTCAACAACTAGAAGAAAATACTTGTTGCCACCTGGTGTCGTTGGCATGATCGGGCCACACAGATCCGTGTGGACGAGCTCGAGTCCCTTCTCAGCTCGGTACGCTGTGGTCTGTGGAAAGGGAGCTCGGTGTTGTTTGCCGAGTGCGCAGCCATCACAATATTCCTGTACGTGATCAATGGTGGGCATTCCCCACACCAGCTGCTTGCTGGACATGGCTTTGAGTGCACAGAAATGAAGATGACCCATCCTGGCATGCCATCGCCAAGTCTGTTCCTCCCCTTGAGTCAACAAGCACGTTGGTGTGTCTATAGACAAGAGACCAGTGTACAGCCTGCTTTCAGTGCGCTTGATCCGAGCTAGAACACGCCCCCATGGGTCTTGTACTGACATGAGCCCATCTCTGATGCTGATAACACACCCAGCCTCATCCAACTGACCAACAGATATAATGTTGCTCTTGAGACAGGATATGAAGTAAACCTCTGTCAGCACGCGCTGATCGCCGCTCCTGCACCGGAAGACAATAGATCCGCGCCCACAGATGGCTACCCGGGAACCGTCTCCGAATCTGACCGTGTCGTGCACATCCTCGTCCAGGGCTGCAAACATGCCTCTCTCACCATTCATATGGCTGCTCGCACCGGTGTCAAAGAACCAAACCCCGTCGGGTGATGGGACAGGGATCACATTTTCTTCATTGAGGAACACGACCTGTGGCGCGGCGATCTGCGTGGTGACCGGCCCGGTGACCAAGGCCATGAGAAGACCCTGATCATGCTCCTCGCCGTGGACAAGGTTAGCCTGCTCCTGCTTCCCTTGTTGCTCTTCAGCTTCGATCTGATTCCAGCAGTCCTTTTTCCAATGCCCTGGTTTATTGCAGTAGTGACACTTGCCCTTTTTCTTGCCGCCCGAGCCGCTGGATGCGCTCGTGCCACCGCTGCCCGGCGCAGGTCTGCCACCGCCGCCGATGTGAGGTTTGGGCTTGCCCGGCGACTTGTTCTTGCTGCCGCCGCCACCGGACGATGACCCGCCTCCACCTAGCTGTCGCTCGTGGGCGAGCCACTCCTCACGTGTGAAGAGCAGGCGGCCGCCGGATTGCCCTGCATCATCGAGATCGTAATGATCTTCACATGCCGAGAAACGGCCGACGAGCTCCTCGATGGACATGGTTTTCAGATCGATCAATGACTCGATCGCCATGGCCATCGGGCAGTACCGCCGCGGCACCACTCGGAGAAACTTCTGGACCGCCTTGTACTCAGTGACGGGGTCGCCGTACAGCTTCAGATCGGCAACGAGGGCGGAGAGCCGCAGCCCGAAGTCCTCGACGGACTCCCCGTCTTTGAAACGGAGATCCTCGAACTCCCGCCGGCGCACCTGCGCCTTGGCCTCGCGGGCGCGCTCGCTGCCCATCCGCATGGTCTTGATTGTCTCCCACGCCTTCTTCGTCGTGTCCTTGGCGGCCAGCACGCGCAGCATCTCCAGCGGGATGCCGGTGAGGAGGATCTGCAGCGCGCGCCGGTCGTCGTTCTCGTCGGCGGCGTCGTCGGTCACCGCAGACCAGACGCGGGCGACCTGCAACTTGACTTGCATCACCAGCGCCCACTCTTGATAGTTCGTGCGCATGAACATCATGGACGTGCCCGTCTCCTCCCGCACGACACGCTCCACCACCCGATACTCGCCGCTGCCGCTGCCGCTGCCAGTGAGGCGCGCGAGCGGCGCTTTGGATGAAGGCGTCTTCGTCGGCGACCTTGCGCCGCCCTTGTTCTTCTCCTCCTCTTCGCTATCCGACATGGTACGCCGCGGATCGGACACCGTCGGCCACCGGAGAGTGGATCGAACACCACGTCTCTGATACCAATTGTCGTTGCCGGACATAGCGAGAGCGCTCAGATGAGATCGAGCGAGAGAGACGGAGGTAGACGAACGAGGTAGTTTTTCTGCTGCCGAAACTGTCACGGCGTTTTCTGTTTTCTCATTCCTTATCTCGTGCGATTACAAAGCTCAGAGGCTAACTACTCTCCCGGACGACTCGCTATGATCCGCAGTTACCGCGCCATCCCACGGTTGCGTCAGACAGCGTCTACCACGTCCGGGAGAAAAGAAAGGAAATGGGATCGTGTGCAAACATGCCGCACCGTCCCACTAGCTAGCTGCATGGACGCGTCACATCGACCGCATGCATACACTTATTTTAAACAGAAAACAAACGCTATCCTATCATGCATGAGCTTAGGCTTAGACTACACCGAACCCCCTAGACTGCTGCAGCGTCTGCGCGAACGACTGGTACTTTCTGATGTCAGCGTCGCTCACGCTGCGCCTCGCGTACTTCATCGACTCCTCGAAGTGAGCCGCCTTTATTTCAGCCACCTCCTCCTCTTCCTGCCCGCCGTCCACCTTCATGGTGTCTTTTCCCATCCTCTGCCTCTCCATGTCCTTTTCAATGTCCTCCCTGATGGCGAACTTGCACGCTCTCTGGCAAATCTCCGTGATGTCGGCGCCACTGAAGCCGGAAGTGAACCTTGCGAGCGCATCGAAGTCGACGTCCTTGGCCACGGGAGACTTCCTGAGGCATGCCTTGAAGATCTGGTGCCGCGAGGCCTCGTCTAGTAAGGGGATGTAGATGAGCTGGTCTAGGCGGCCAGGACGGAGCAACGTCGAGTCAATAATGTCCGGCCTATTAGTGGCGCCGATGATGAAGACCGTCTTTTTGGCATTCATGCCGTCCATCTCGGTGAGCAGCTGGTTCAGGACCCTATCTGCCGCACCGCCGGCGTCGCCCACTCTGCCGCCCCTTTGGGTTGCAATGGAGTCGAGCTCGTCGAAGAACAACACGTACGGTGCGGACTGACGCGCCTTGTCGAAGATCTCACGCACATTGGCCTCGCTCTCACCGAACCACATGGTGAGCACCTCTAGCCCCTTGATGCTGATGAAGTTGGCCTGGCACTCGTTGGCGATCGCCTTCGCTAGCAAGGTCTTGCCGCACCCTGGTGGCCCGTAGAAGAGGATGCCCTTGGACGGCGACATGCCAAACTTCTCGAATTTCTCTGGGTGCTCGACCGGGTACTGGACGGTCTCTTGCAGCTCCGTCTTCACGCCGTCGAGGCTGCCGATATCGGTCCAGCTGACATTGGGCACCTCGACGACGGTCTCACGTAGCGCAGATGGGTTCGTGCCGACGCGAGCCGTCTTAAGGTGGTCATTGGTGACGGCCATGGAGTTCAAGATCTTTGCGTCGATGGTGTCGTCCTCTAAGTCGATGACGTCCATCCACTAGTAGAAAACAGAGCTTTAAAACCGGTTCGTAAGGGCCTTTAGTGCCGGTTCCATAACCGGCACTAATTGGTGGGCACTAAAGCCCCCCCACTTTAGTACCGGTTCGGTACGAACCGGCGCTAAAGTGCCACCACGTGGCGTGAGTTCGCGCCCTGGTACTAAAAGTTTTTTCTGATTTTTTTTTGAAAATTTTGGAATTTTTTTTTGATTATTTTTTTTCGATTTTTAATTTTTCTTAATTATTTGGTGATTTAGTCTCTAATCACCTTTCTTAACTGCTCAAGTGTAGATCACTCATTCCAAATCATCTAACTTCCCAACCGGTCACCCATCCCTCTCACTACTCCAGCCCGAGCATGCTTAACTTTCGAGTTCTATTCTCCTTCGTTTTCAAGTCTGCACTTGTTGTTTTCCTGACAATAGTAAGATGTCAATCCTATTAACCCTCAGGAGTTTAGCTTAAGCATGAAGTCACACATTTCACTGTTTGAGTTTGAAACTATTATTCTAAAAAAACAGTAATTATTTAATAACACTAATATTTCTTGAATAAGTTTGACCATAGTTTGACCACAGTTTGACCAGATTTGAGCAAATTTCAAAAAATTGAAATAATTATTAAGTAACACTAATATTCTTGAATAATTATGTAGTAACATTAATACTTCTTGAATAAGTAGTTTGACCAGATTTAACAAAAAAACTTAAAAAAACTTAAATTTAACCATATCTTTTTTTCCTTTTGGAATTTGAGGATTCTAAAAAATTGCAAACAGGCCGTAGGCAGTCTCCATCGGATGCGGATTTTCATGCTGAATTTTTTGATATATTATACGTTTTTTCGGACATCGTATGCAAAAGTTATAGCCGTTTTACATTTTCCCTACACTTTTTACAAAACATGTCCAAATTTAAGTTTTCAAATTTTTCTAACTAGTAGATGTAGTAATATAACTACCTCCCGATGGATTTTATTTTTTAAAGTTTTTATCATTTTCTTTTGATTTTTTCAGAACTGAAATGGCGACACAGGAGGGTAGAGTTTGAAAATTGCCCTATAGTGCCGGTTTGTGTCACAAACCGGTACTATAGGTCAGACCCATTTAGTACCGGTTCGTGGCACAAACTGGTACTAAAGGTTGGCCCTTTAGTACCGGTTTGTGACACGAACCGATACTAAAGGTGATCGTGGGGCCCCGGCCTGACGCCAGCCTGCCATCACCCCTTTAGTACCGGTTCGTGGCACGAACCGGTACTAAAGGTTCAACACGAACCGGCATTAATGCATAGCCGTTCGAACCGGCACTAATGGTACCATTAGTGCGGGCTCAAATTCAAACCGGCACTAATGTGCTTTACGTTTGACCCTTTTTCTACTAGTGATCTTCTCCCTGATGCATTGCAGCGCCGCCTCGATGCAGAGCGCAGCCAAGTCGGCACCGACGTAGCCGTGTGTATCCTTGGCAATCACCTCTAGATTGACGTCCAAGTCCAGCTTCATGTTTTAGGTGTGGATGCGGAGCACTTCGAGACGCCCAATCTCGTCCGGCACGCCGATGTCGATCTTGCGATCAAACCTTCCGAAGCGCCTCAAGGCAGGGTCGATGTTGTTGGGACGGTTCGTGGCGCCCATGACGATGACATGCGCGCGGGCCTTCATGCCGTCCATCAGAGTCAATAGCTGGGAGACGATGCGCCTCTCAACCTCACCGTGAGTCTTCTCCCTATTAGGGGCAATGGAGTCGATCTCGTCGATGAAGATGATGGAGGGCGCGTTCTTCTCGGCCTCCTCGAAGGCCTTCCTCAGGTTGCTGTTGCTCTCTATCTGTGGATGCCTGAGTGGCAACTCGACGAGCTCCCTGATCAGAGTTAGCGGTTTTCCCATGCCACCCACGTCGTTGTAGCCGATGTCGTCAAGCCTCTCCTCATCCTCCCGTTTTACCGGCTCGCCCTCGCAGAAGATCTCCGTGTCAGGCGCCACGATGCAGTACTCCATCGCGGGGTCGATCTCCATGACCTTGAACTCGACGCTCCGCATGCCGTCACGCACCAGGAAGAGGTCACCCTTGTGAAGCGGGCGGTAGGCTTCCACGAAGTAGGGCTTGAGGTAGGCGTCGAAGAGGTTCCCCGCGATGCCCTCAACGGTGTCGTCGAGAGGAAGGATGTGCACGAGTCTGCCGAACTTGGCGCCGTGGCACAGGTGCACAGACACGACGTGGGCGATGCGCACGCGCAGGTTGGAGCGGGCCACCTTGTAGATCCTCAGCTTGTGGCCCTCGCAGGTGTCGTCGGGTAGTGCCAGGCAGACCGTGTTGTGGCGGCGCTTGCCCTTGAGCATCACGATGTCGCCCTTGAATATGGAGAGCTTCTCCATGGTGTCTGGGTGAAGGGTGCATACGGAGTTGTCGTCGTTGGTGGCGGTCTCCTCCACCACCACCGGTTCGCCGCCTTCTTCGACGGCGCTGCGGTCGCCATGGCCTTCAGCTCTCGTAGTCTCGTTGGTAGACTTGCTGCTCTCGTGTATTACTCTCGTGGATCTCGAGCGCCAGGCTAGTTTGCGTTGGTGTTGAGGTGAAGAGGATAGCTGGGGGTCAGCCCCCCTTTTGAAGGCCCGGCCTGAAGAAATCGACTCGGGTTGGAAGGCCCGTAGGCTCGCGCACTTCACACGTTCCGAGTAGAGACCGTTCACGTACGTCATAGCCTGGATTAACGGTGAGATGGATTCGTACACGTACCTGACTCTTTTCCAACCTGAATCATTTTTATCTGATGAAAAAATTAGTATACTTTGTATACGATCAAAAACGGAACGAACCGTTTTCCAAATAACTGTGCCTAGCTGCGTCATCATTGGCCTGTCCGTTCTATGTGAGAGTATGAGACTTTTTTAGCCTCATCTAGCCTAAAAAATGTCTTATATTGTGATATGGAGGGAGTATTTTTTTTGAACACGAGAGTAATAATGTAGTTGTTGCCCGGGAGCACTGCGCAGCCGGCTGAAGGATGTCCATGTCCCCAAATCCTATTTAGCCCTTAAGCACTGGATACTAGTGTTCTTCAACATGACGCACACCCATGTTTGACCTTGGGCTTGGCTCATTTAACTCTTTTTTTTAGAACATACGCCAGGCGTGCTAGGTTCGCTAGTTCGGCCGGTCCATGAAAGATTTTTTTTCCTCACCGGTTTTAAGAATCTTCTAGAAACTTCTATCATTTTTTTCAGAGAGGCTTTCTCCTAGTTCATTCCAAGACGAATTTTGTACATTTTTTTGCTTTTCCTTTTTTTGTTTCTCATTCTCGCAAACTTTTCTTAAATCTACAAATATTTTTCAATTTCTTTAGCATTTTTAAACTTTAAAATTTTCAAATTCATGAACCTTTTTTAAAATCCATGAAAATTTTCAAAATCCACAATTTTTTTCAAATCCATGATTTTTTAGAATTCGTACTTTGTTTTCAAATTCCCTTCATTTTTTGAAATGCATGAATATTTTTAAAATTTTGATTTTTTTTTCAAATTTATGAACATTTTTACGATTGTTTTTCAAACTCATGTTTTTAAAATTTGAAAAAATCGAATTTGTAAACTGTTTCAAAATTTGTGTTTTTCTCAAATTTTATGAATCTTTTTAAATTCATGATTTTTTCAAAGTTTATGAAGTTTTCAAATTTATGATCATTTTTGGTTTTTATTTATTTCAAAAGTCCAGAGTCAACCAGTCCATCGATCAACTAGGTGTAGCTGGGTCGGCCCACAACACATCGCGTGTGAGCGCCAGTTGGCGTGCTAGTGCCGTGAACGCGGGCTAGGAGGTCTCGTCCGTGCCATTCCATGGAATTTTATATGTGTTCAGTCCGAATGTGTGAAATTTCCTTTGAAAATATTGTGACTTGGAGGCTAACTCAGCCCATTTAGAAATCCATATTTGTTTACCTTTTGCGCGCCACATGTGAAAGTATAATGTTGTAACTTTCTTGGGGGGTAAAATGTTGTAAAATTTTGCACATTCAGAAAAAGAAAGAACCCGTCCCTTCTCAATAATTTTTCCTAGTGGATTTGCAAAAAGAACAATTGTCCCTAGATGCACTAACAATGACATGTTCCTTTTAGAGGAGAGTGTTGTCGTTGTGAGATGCAAGACGGAGAACACCGATTCAACCCATCGATTGTTTTTAGGGAAAAGTCAGGAACCGACTTTATAAATAAAGCCATTACAGTGAGTTCACCATAACTCATAATGCAAGACATAAAAACCAAGTGTAGATCACCAGGATCAATCCAAAGACGCACAGGCCAAGCAACAGAGAAGGATAAATCTTAATGGCTATTCTCATCAGGGGTCTGGGTGATAGAGGAGGCACGGATCTTGGAGACCGCCAAGATGAAAAAAATCAACACCCACAACTTTAATGAGAGGGCTCCACTGCTGGACAATGACAACCATTTTGAGCAAACAATTAGAAGGACGGTTAGGGAATAAGTGTTCAATCATAAATTTGTTCCGGGTGGTCCATAAGGACCAACCGAAAGTGGCAAATGCAATCCGGAACACATGAGAAAATTGGCCCAAGTAATTTCGTAAGATGTCAAGTAGTTCATCTAGGCTAGTCGGGTTCCAGGAAGTCCAAGAACGATCGAACGCAGCTCCATATAAGTTAGCTAAAAGCAGTTAAATAGGATGTGCTTGGTGGTCTCATTCTCCCCACAAAGAGAGTAAGCAGTGGAAGCATGTGGGCATACTGCTTAAGGATTTGATTACTAGTCGGGCGTCGTCGCCCGATGGCTTGCCCAAGGAAGGTATTGATCTTAAGCGGGATCCATGCTTTCGACAGACCCTTGAAACGGGGGGAAGGTTGTCCTGAGAAAGCTTAAGGTATAGTGATTTTAACGATAAACTTGCTATTAGAGGTGTGGTGCCAGGAGATCTAATTCGGGTTCTCTCAGAGTGACTATAGAGGGGTAGTGAGGGCCTGCCAATCAGCTAACTGTTCACGGGACTAAGTCTAGCGTAGCCCAAGGCCCTAACTAGCAGTTGCAAGCTCCGAAATGGAGATTGACTAGTTGGAACAGTAAGAAAATAGAGCAGGGAAAGAATGGAAGAGGGGCCCCTCTCTTGACCACCAATCAATCCAGAAGAGAACAGAGGAATCCAGTCCAATAGTAGATTTAATCAAGCTATGAAACTCATAGTGCACTTGATTAAGGATGTTTAGAACTAAGAGCCACCACCAAACATCATGAAACAACCACTATGCCACATGTCGGATCACGAAGTTGACCATCAAGCTCTTATATTATGAGATCCAATATCAGCCACATCAGGCTGTTAAGTCTGAGGTGTTGGCAGATTTTATTGCCGAATAGACGGAGACCGAGGTCCCTAAAGAGCATGTTGCCTATACAAATTGGGTCATGTATTTCGACAGATCCAGGATGTTGGCCGACTTGGGGGCTGGAATTGTCCTCATCTCCTCAAGCAGCGATGTGACAAAGTACATGTTGCAAATCATGTACACGAACTCGAACAACACACATAGTATGAGGCACTACTGCACTGTCTTTAGATGGCCGTCTCCATGGGGATCCAATGTCTGGAAGTCCGAGGTGACTCTAACGTTTCTATTTCCTAGATCAGTGCTGAGTTCGACGCCAAGGACCCAAAGATGATGGCATACAACAACGGTAGAGCGATATGTATTGCTGGGGGGCTATGCCCCCACCCCAGCTTTGAAGCAACTTGTGAATAATTTTTTTAGCTTTTGCCCCCCCCCCAAACACTCATATATTCCTTCTTGTCCCCCAACGCATTTGGTCTAGCTCCATCACTGGCATACAACAACGTAGTCATGCAGATACCACCTCGGCTTGATGGCTTAGAGTTTCATCACACCCAGCGCGGTGTTGATCAAGAGGTCGATACACTGGCTAGATTGGGTGCACGGCGGGAGCCAGTGCCCCAAAACATGTTCCTTGAGCTAGAAAGGAAAACATAAATTGATTTTTCTTTTTTTCCATATCTATTACAAACACCTATATAATTCCTAAGAAGGCCTTCCCGAGATGATTGGGCATAGAGGATAACTTTTTGTATCCATTACAAAAACACATCAGCGGGAACATTATTCATATTGTCGATATCGAGCCTTGAAGATGAATACAATTATCTGGCGAATGCCATTGCCGAAACCATCTAGGTTCAGTCATTGCATAACAACTTGGTTTCCCTTAGAAAAGAGTGCCATCATCTTGTTGTGATAGTTTAGGAACAACGTAACTTTCATCCTATCATATCTTTCATGTAATGAAAAAACACATATAAATTGGTTTGCATTTCATCTGTATCTATATCCTATATAATATAAAAAGACTCAAAGTCGAAGATTTAAACAAATCTCGGCCATCAAAACAGATCAATCCAATGACTCAGACTGCTGTAATGGTGAGTGATGAAGCTATGTACCTAGGGTAGGGTCATGGGTCTGTCCAAGGTACCTCCCCAAGGACATCCCTAAAGGAACCAGGAGCATTCGAAGAAAAATCATCATCCACTCGACCATGAAGTTATGTTCCACTCGACAATCCTGAAGACACTCGACTGTATAGATAATCACTCGACTACCAGAAGATCTAGAGCCTCTCCACTCTGCAACGGTCGGATATTAAGTCATAGCTTTAATGGTCATTATGTATCTTTATTGTAGGCGTTACCAGTAACGCCCCCATCTTTATGTACCTTAAACCCTCTGTGACGTGGGCTGGCTGGGGTCCTGGCGCACTCTATATAAGCCACCGCCCTCCACAGGCACAAGGGTTCGCACTTTCTGTAACACACACACACACACACACATATAATCCAGTCGACCGCCTCCGGGCTCCGAGACGTAGGGTTGTTACTTCCTCTGAGAAGGGCCTGAACTCGTAAAACTCCCGAGTACAACTCCTCCATAGCTAAGATCTTGCCTCTACATTCCTACCCCCATTCTACTGTTAGACTTAGAACCACGATAGTCGACGCCCACCGTGGGGCAGGTGTCTTAGCGACTTGTTGGAGAAGTTGCAATTTCCCCGATCCCCTTCATCATGGTTTCAGGCGGAGGTTTGGCTGAGGGCCGCAAGATCCATCTCGGCGTGCTCGTGTTTGTCGCCGACGACTCCGCTTGGCTTCAGGAGGCTCCACTCGACGTAGACGCACTCCCCGTCCGCGGGGCAACACACTTTCGCGCGTGCGTCCGCGGTGTCCTCCTGCGGCAGCCGTCGACCCAGTATCGGTTGGCTCCTGTAGCCTCCCCCTCCCTGCAGCCCGCCGGAGCAAACATTCCAGTCAATCGAGGCTTCAGCGGTGGGTGAAGCATGCGGTGGCTCGCCAGTCGGCCACCCCCAAGTCACGGCAATCGAGCCGACGAAACTCTCTACGGCCTATTCGATCTGTCGATTAGCTCCATAGAGACCGCATCCGAGTGCGACAGCAGCGACCCTGCGGTGGAAGTTTTGATGGTCAATGGACCACGCAGTCCTCCTGGCTTCACCCGTGAAGACGGAGGCGATGGGGGCGGCGATCCGTCGCGTGTTCATGAAGAGTACCGCCCTGAACCCCTCTCTTCGCAGCGGAGAGAAGAATTTCGCCGCGGGAACATGGATGCACTTCACACTCCTATCGTTGGAGAAACCCCTGAGGCCCAGGCCTTGGAGGAGGCCTAGGCCTGGCCAACTTGGCTGAGCGCACTCGACTGGAGAACCTCCAGTGCGCACTCGACGAGCGTGCTCGGCAGCGTGCTCCCGAATCCAGTCGACTTCAACTTTTTCCACCTCCGACTCAGGTATACCAAACTCCAATCCAGAATCTCGCAGCTGCGGCCCGAATAGCAGAGTCAATTCAACCTTCCCACTCAGAAGCCGGTCGAGGTCTGTTGCAGATCCGGGCCTTGCTTTGTGCGGCAGGAGAGCAGAACACAGTAGTATCTCAGTCGCGGAATAGGATTCACAGCAGATCCGTGGTTGCAGACACGGTCCAGTTGGCTCACAGCCCAAGATCACCCCTGAGGCGTGAGGGACGTGGAGATTGACGAGATCAGTACAGAAACCATGAGCTGTATGATCACCGAATCGATCACGATGATCGTCGTCGAGTGCCCACACCTCCCCCAAGGAGTGGGTCATACGTGCCTCGGCAACATGATGACAGGCGCCCTCACAGTGTTGGGCGAGGGATTCCAGTCGACCCCAGGGAGCCAGGCTTTGATGCGAGATCTATTCTCATTCAGGGCTTGGTCGACAGAAACAGAGCTCACCGAGAAGGTCATGACAGAGATCTACCAACCAGCAGCAGAGTGCATGTCTCAGGTCCGGAGTTCTTCAGCAGAGCCATCAGGGCTGCAGTGATTCCCCCCAACTTCAGGTTGGGGACTGGAGTCCGTAAGTTCACTGGTGAGTCCAAGCCTGACACTTGGCTTGAAGACTACCGAGTGGCTGTTCAGATTGGTGGCGGCAATGATGAAGTGGCCATGAAACACCTTCCTCTGATGCTGGAGGGCTCGGCCAGAGCATGGCTGAATCAGTTAGCACCTGGTAGTATTTATACTTGGGAAGATCTTGCTCGAGTATTTGTCAGGACATTTGAAGGTACTTGCAAGCGGCCAGCAGGGTTGACAGAATTACAGTGTTGCGTTCAGAAACCGAATGAAACTTTGAGGGATTATATCCAGAGATGGATCACGTTACACCACGCAGTGGAGAATGTGTCAGTTCACCAAGCAATTTGTGCCTTCAAAGAAGGCGTTAAGTATCGGGAGTTGAATATGAAATTTGGTCGGACAGGAAATATGACTCTGACTCGGATGATGGAGATTTCCACCAAGTACGCCAACGGTGAAGAAGAAGACCGACTCCGGAGTGGCAAGCACAAAACAATCGCCCAGGAAACCGGAGGAGGAAACTGAAGGAAATATGCCCTAGAGGCAATAATAAAGTTATTATTTATGTCCTTATATCATGATAAATGTTTATTATTCATGCTAGAATCGTATTAACCGAAAACATAATACATGTGTGAATACATAGACAAACAGAGTGTCACAAGTATGCCTCTACTTGACTAGCTCGTTGATCAAAGATGGTTATGTTTCCTAACCATAGACATGAGTTGTCATTTGATTAACGGGATCACATCATTAGGAGAATGATGTGATTGACTTGACCCATTCCGTTAGCATAGCACTTGATCATTTAGTTTGTTGCTATTGCTTTCTTCATGACTTATACATGTTCCTATGACTATGAGATTATGCAACTCCCGTTTACCGGAGGAACAATTTGTGTGCTACCAAACGTCACAACATAACTGGGTGATTATAAAGGTGCTCTACAGGTGTCTCCAAAGGTACTTGTTGGGTTGGCGTATTTCGAGATTAGGATTTGTCACTCCGATTGTCGGAGAGGTATCTCTGGGCCCACTCGGTAATGCACATCACTATAAGCCTTGCAAGCATTGCAACTAATGAGTTAGTTGCGGGATGATATGTTACGAAACAAGTAAAAAGACTTGCCGGTAACGAGATTGAACTAGGTATTGAGATACCGACGATCGAATCTCGGGCAAGTAACATACCGATGACAAAGGGAACAACGTATGTTGTTATGCGGTTTGACCGATAAAGATCTTCGTAGAATATGTAGGAGCCAATATGAGCATCCAGGTTCCTCTATTGTTTATTGACCGGAGACGTGTCTCGGTCATGTCTACATAGTTCTTGAACCCGTAGGGTCCGCACGCTTAAAGTTCGATGACGGTTATATTATGAGTTTACGTGTTTTGATGTACCGAAGGAGTTCAGAGTCCCGGATGAGATCGGGGACATGACGAGGACTCTCGAAATGGTTGAGACGTAAAGATCGATATATTGGACGACTATATTCGGAAATCGGAAAAGTTCCGAGTGATTCGGGTATTTTCGGGAGTACGGGGGAGTTACGGGAATTCGTATTGGGCCTTAATGGGCCATACGGGAAATGAGAGAAAGGCCTCAAAGGGTGGCCGCACCCCTGCCCATGGGCTGGTCCGAATTGGACTAGGGAGGGGGGCGCCCCCTTCCTTCCATCTCCTTTTCCCTTCCCTTTCCTTCCCTCCTACTCCTACTACTTGGAAGGGCTCCTAGTTCTACTAGGAAAGGGGGAATCCTACCCCGGTGGGAGTAGGACTCCCCTAGGGCGCGCCATAAAGAGGGTCGGCCCCTCCTCTCCTCCACTCCTTTATATACGTGGCTAGGGGGCACCCCATAGACACAACAATTGATCTCTTGATGTCTTAGCCGTGTGCGGTGCCCCCCTCCACCATAATCCACCTCGATCATATCGTAGCGGTGCTTAGGCGAAGCCCTGCATCGGTAGAACATCATTATCGTCACCATGCTGTCGTGCTGACGAAACTCTCCCTCAACACTCGGCTGGATCAGAGTTCGAGGGACGTCATCGAGTTGAACGTGTGCAGAACTCGGAGGTGCCGTGCGTTCGGTACTTGATCGGTCGGATCGTGAAGACGGATGACTACATCAACCGCGTTGTGCTAACGCTTCCGCTTTCGGTCTACGAGGGTACGTGGACAATACTCTCCCCTCTCGTTGCTATGCATCACCATGATCTTTCGTGTGCGTAGGAATTTTTTTGAAATTACTACGTTCCCCAACAGTGGCATCCGAGCCAGGTTTTATGCGCTGATGTAATGTGCACGAGTAGAACACAAGTGAGTTGTGGGCGATATAAGTCACACTGCTTACCAGCATGTCACACTTTGGTTCGGCGGTATTGTTGGATGAAGCGGCCCGGACCGACATTACGCGTACGCTTATGCGAGACTGGTTTTACCGCCGTGCTATGCACACAGGTGACTAGCGGGTGTCAGTTTCTCCAACTTTAGTTGAACCGAGTGTGGCTACGCCCGGTCCTTGAGAAGGTTAAAACATCACTAACTTGACAAACTATCGTTGTGGTTTTGATGCGTAGCTAAGAACGGTTCTTGCTCAACCCGTAGCAGCCACGTAAAACTTGCAACAACAAAGTAGAGGACGTCTAACTTGTTTTTGCAGGGCATGTTGTGATGTGATATGGTCAAGACATGATGAGATATAAGTTGTTGTATAAGATGATCATGTTTTGTTGAAATTATCGGCAACTGGCAGAAGCCTTATGGTTGTCTCTTTATTGCATAAGATGCAAGCGCCAAATAATTACTTTATCACTATGTGATAGCAATAGTTGCAAGAGCAATTGTTGGCGAGACAACCATGAGACGACACATTGATATAGATCAAGATGATGGAGATCATGGTGTCATGCCGGTGACGATGGAGATCATGACGATGCTTTGGAGATGGAGATCAAAGGCACAAGATGATGATGGCCATATCATGTCACATATTTTGATTGCATGTGATGTTTATCTTTTATACATCTTATTTTGCTTAGTTCGACGGTAGCTTTATAAGATAATCTCTCACTAATTATCAAGGTACAAGTGTTCTCCCTGAGTATGCACCGTTGCGAAAGTTCTTCGTGCTGAGACACCACGTGATGATCGGGTGTGATAGGCTCTACGTTCAAATACAACGGGTGCAAAACAGTTGCACACGCGGAATACTCAGGTTAAACTTGACGAGCCTAGCATATAACAGATATGGCCTCGGAACATTGAGACCGAAAGGTCGAGCGTGAATCATATAGTAGATATGATCAACATAGTGATGTTCACCATTGAAACTACTCCATCTCACATGATGATCGGACATGGTTTAGTCGATATGGATCATGTGATCACTTAGAGGATTAGAGGGATGTCTATCTAAGTGGGAGTTCTTAAGTAATATGATTAACTAAACTTAAATTTATCATGAACTTAGTCCTGACAGTATTAGCATATCTATGTTGTAGATCAATAGCTCGCATTTAGCTCCCCTGTTTTATTTTTGATATGTCCTAGAGAAAACTAAGTTGAAAGATGTTAGTAGCAATGATGCGGATTGGATCCGTGATCTGAGGTTTATCCTTATTGCTGCACAGAAGAATTATGTCCTTAATGCACCGCTAGGTAACAGACCTATTGCAGGAGCAGATGCAGATGTTATGAACGTTTGGCTAGCTCAGTATGATGACTACTTGATAGTTTAGTGCACCATGCTTAAACGACTTAGAATCGGGACTTCAAAGACGTTTTGAACATCATGGACCATATGAGATGTTCCAGGAGTTGAAGTTAATATTTCAAGTAAATACCCGAGTTGAGAGATATGAAGTCTCCAACAAGTTCTATAGCTAAAAGATGGAGGAGAATAGCTCAAGCAGTGAGCATGTGCTCAGATTGTCTGGGTACTACAATCGCTTGAATCAAGTGGGAGTTAATCTTCCAGATAAAATAGTGATTGACAGAATTCTCTAGTCACCATAACCAAGTTAGTAGAACTTCGTGATGAACTACAATATGCAAGGGATAACGGAAACGATTCCCAAGATCTTCGTGATGCAAAAATCGGCGAAGGTAGAAATCAAGAAAAACATCAAGTGTTGATGGTTGACAAGACCACTAGTTTCAAGAGAAAGGGCAAAGGGAAGAAGGGCAACTTCAAGAAGAACGGCAAACAAGTTGCTGCTCAAGTGAAGAAACCCAAGTCTGGACCTAAGCCTGAGACTAAGTGCTTGTACTGTAAAGGGACTGGTCACTAGAAGCGGAACTACTACAAGTATTTGGTGGATAAGAAGGAAGGCAAAGTGAACAAAGGTATATTTGATATACAGATTATTGATGTGTATTTTACTAGTGTTCGTAGCAACCCCTCGGTATTTAATACTGGTTTAGTTGCTAAGAGTAGTAACTTGAAATAGGAGTTGCAGAATGAACAGAGACTAGTTAAGGGTGAAGTGACGATGTGTGTTGGAAGTGGTTCCAAGATTGATACGATCATCATCGCACACTCCCTATACTTTCAGGATTAGTGTTGAACCTAAAGAAGTGTTATTTGGTGTTTGCATTGAGCATGAATATGATTTGATCATGTTTATTGCAATACGGTTATTCAGTTAAGTAAGAGAATAAATTGTTGTTCTGTTTACATGAATAAAACCTTCTATGGTCATACACCCAATGAAAATGGTTTGTTGGATCTCGATTGTGGTGATACACATTCTCATAATATTGAAGCCAAAAGATGCAAAGTTAATAATGATAGTGCAACTTATTTATGGCACTGCCATTTAGGTCATATTGGTGTAAAGCGCACGAAGAAAATCCATGCTGATGGGCTTTTGGAATCACTTGATTATGAATCAGTTGATGCTTGCGAACCGTGCCTCATGGGCAAGATGACTAAGACTCCGTTCTCCAGAACAATGGAGCAAGCAACTGACTTATTGGAAATAATACATACCGATGTATGCAGTCCGATGAATGTTGAGGCTCGTGGCGGGTATCGTTATTTTCTGACCTTCACAGATGATTTGAGCAGATATGGGTATATCTACTTAATGAAACACAAGTCTGAAACATTTGAAAAGTTCAAAGAATTTCATAGTGAAGTGGAGAATCATCGTAACAAGAAAATAAAAGTTTCTACGATATGATCGCAGAGGTAAAATATTTGAGTTAAGAGTTTGGCCTTTAGTTAAAACAATGTGAAATAGTTTCACTACTCACGTTGCCTGGAACACCACAGTGTAATGGTGTGTCCGACCGTCATAACCGTACTTTATTAGATATGGTGCGATCTATGATGTCTCTTACCGATCTACCACTATCGTTTTGGGGTTATGCATTAGAGACAACTGCATTCACGTTAAATAGGGCACCATCTAAATCCATTGAGACGACACCATATGAACTATGGTTTGGCAAGAAACCTAAACTATCGTTTCTTAAAGTTTGAGGTTGCAATGCTTATGTGAAAAAGTTTTAACTTGATAACCTCAAACCCAAATCAGAGAAGTGTGTCTTCATATATAGGATACCCAAAAGAAAATGTTGGGTACACCTTCTATCACAGATCCGAAGGCAAGATATTCGTTGCTGAGAATGGATCCTTTCTAGAGAAGGAGTTTCTCTCGAAAGAAGTGAGTGGGAGGAAAGTAGAACTTGATGAGGTAAATGTACCTGCTCCCTTATTGGAAAGTAGTTCATCACAGAAATCTGTTCATGTGACTAGTACACCAATTAGTGAGGAAGCTAATGATGATGATCATGTAACTTCATATCAAGTTACTACCGAACCTCATAGGTAAACAAGAGTGAGATCCGCACCAGAGTGGTACGGTAATCCTGTTCTGGAGGTCATGTTACTTGACCATGACGAGCCTACGAACTATGAGGAAGCGATGATGAGCCCAGATTCCGCGAAATGGCTTGAGGCCATGAAATCTGAGATGAGATCCATGTATGAGAACAAAGTATGGACTTTTATTGACTTGCCCATTGATCGGCGAGCCATTGAGATTAAATGGATCTTCAAGAGGAAGACGGACGCTGATAGTAGTGTTACTATCTACAAATCTAGAATTGTCGCAAAAAGGTTTTCGACAAGTTCAAGGTGTTGACTACAGTGAGAGTTTCTCACTCGTATCTATGCTTAAGTCTGTCTGAATCATGTTAGCAATTGCCGCATTCTATGAAATCTGGCAAATGGATAAACAAAACTACATTCCTTAATGGATTTATTAAAGAAGAGTTGTATATGATGCAACCAAAAGGTTTTGTCAATCCTAAAGGTACTAAAAAAATATGCAAGCTCCAGCGATCCATCTATGGACTGGTGCAAGTATCTCGGAGTTGGAATATACGCTTTGATAAGTTGATCAAAGCATATAGTTTTATACAGACTTGCAGTGAAGCCTGTATTTACAAGAAAGTGAGTGGGAGCACTACAACATTTCTGATAAGTATATGTGAATGACATATTGTTGATCGGAGATAATGTAGAATTATTCTGCAAAGCATAACGGAATGTTTGAAAGGAGTTTTTCAAAGAAAGACCTCAGTGAAGCTGCTTACATATTGAGCATCAAGATCTATAGAGATAGATCAAGACGCTTGATAAGTTTTTCAATGAGTACATACCTTGACAAGATTTTGAAGTAGTTCAAAATGGAACAGTCAAAGAAAGAGTTCTTGCCTGTGTTACAAGGTGTGAAACTGAGTAAGACTCAAAGCCCGACCACGGCAGAAGATAGAAAGAGAATGAAAGTCATTCCCTATGCCTTGGCCATAGGTTCTATAAAATATGCCATGCTATGTACCAGATCTATTGTATACCCTACACTGTTTTTGGCAAGGAGTACAATAGTGATCTAGGAGTAGATCACTGGACATTGGTCAAAATTATCCTTAGTGGAGTAAGGATATGTTTCTCGATTATGGAGGTGACAAAAGGTTCGTCATAAAGGGTTACGTCGATGCAAGTTTTGACACTGATCCAAATGACTCTAAGTCTCAATCTGGATACATATTGAAAGTGGGAACAATTAACTAGGGTAGCTCCGTGCAGAGCATTGTTGACATAGAAATTTGCAAAATACGTACGGATCTGAATGTGGCAGACCCGTTGACTAAACTTCCCTCACAAGCAAAACATGATCACACCTTAGTATTCTTTGGGTATTAATCACATAGCGATGTGAACTAGATTATTGACTCTAGTAAACCCTTTGGGTGTTGGTCACATGACGATGTGAACTATGGGTGTTAATCACATGGTGATGTGAACTATTGGTACTAAATCACATGGCGATGTGAACTAGATTATTGACTCTAGTGCAAGTGGGAGACTGAAGGAAATATGCCCTAGAGGCAATAATAAAGTTATTATTTCTTTCCTTATATCATGATAAATGTTTATTATTCATGCTAGAATTGTATTAACCGAAAACATAATACATGTGTGAATACATAGACAAACAGAGTGTCACTAGTATGCCTCTACTTGACCAGCTCGTTGATCAAAGATGGTTATGTTTCCTAACCATAGACATGAGTTGTCATTTGATTAACGGGATCACATCATTAGGAGAATGATGTGATTGACTTGACCCATTCCGTTAGCATAGCACTTGATCGTTTAGTTTGTTGATATTGCTTTCTTCATGACTTATACATGTTCCTATGACTATGAGATTATGCAACTCCCGTTTACCGGAGGAACACTTTGTGTGCTACCAAACGTCACAACGTAACTGGGTGATTATAAAGGTGCTCTATAGGTGTCTCCGAAGGTACTTGTTGGGTTGGCGTATTTTGAGATTAGGATTTGTCACTCCGATTGTGGGAGAGGTATCTCTGGGCCCACTCGGTAATGCACAACACTATAAGCCTTGCAAGCATTGCAACTAATGAGTTAGTTGCGGGATGATATGTTACGAAACAAGTAAAGAGACTTGCCGGTAACGAGATTGAACTAGGTATTGAGATGCCGACGATCGAATCTCGGGCAAGTAACATACCGATGACAAAGGGAACAACGTATGTTGTTATGCGGTTTGACCGATAAAGATCTTCGTAGAATATGTAGGAGCCAATATGAGCATCCAGGTTCCTCTATTGTTTATTGACCGGAGACGTGTCTCGGTCATGTCTACATAGTTCTTGAACCCGTAGGGTCCGCACGCTTAAAGTTCGATGACGGTTATATTATGAGTTTATGTGTTTTGATGTACCGAAGGAGTTTGGAGTCCCGGATGAGATCGGGGACATGACGAGGACTCTCGAAATGGTTGAGACGTAAAGATCGATATATTAGACGACTATATTCGGACATCGGAAAAGTTTCGAGTGATTCAGGTATTTTCGGGAGTACCGGGGAGTTATGGGAATTCGTATTGGGCCTTAATGGGCCATACGGGAAAGGAGAGAAAGGCCTCAAAGGGTGGCCGTACCCCTCCCCATCGGCTGGTCTGAATTGGACTAGGGAGGGGGCGCCCCCTTCCTTCCATCTCCTTTTCCCTTCCCTTTCCTTCCCTCCTACTCCTACTACTTGGAAGGGCTCCTAGTTCTACTAGGAAAGGGGGAATCCTACCCCGGTGGGAGTAGGACTCCCCTAGGGCGCGCCATAAAGAGGGTTAGCCCCTCCTCTCCTCCACTCCTTTATATACGTGGCTAGGGGGCACCCCGTAGACACAACAATTGATCTCTTGATGTCGTAGCCGTGTGCGGTGCCCCCTTCCACCATAATCCACCTCGATCATATCGTGGTGGTGCTTAGGCGAAGCCCTGCATCGGTAGAACATCATTATCGTCACCATGCCGTCGTGCTGACGAAACTCTCCCTCAACACTCGGCTGGATCGAAGTTCGAGGGACGTCATCGAGTTGAACGTGTGCAGAACTCGGAGGTGCTGTGCGTTCGGTACTTGATCGGTCGGATCGTGAAGACGGATGACTACATCAACCGCGTGTGCTAACGCTTCCGCTCTCGGTCTACGAGGGTACGTGGACAATACTCTCCCCTCTTGTTGCTATGCATCACCATGATCTTTCGTGTGTGTAGGAATTTTTTTGAAATTACTACGTTCCCCAATAGTGGCATCCGAGCCAGGTTTTATGCGCTGATGTAATGTGCACGAGTAGAACACAAGTGAGTTGTGGGCGATATAAGTCATACTGCTTACCAGCATGTCACACTTTGGTTCGGCGGTATTGTTGGATGAAGCGGCCCGGACCGACATTACGCGTACGCTTACGCGAGACTGGTTTTACCGCCGTGCTATGCACACAGGTGACTAGCGGGTGTCAGTTTCTCCAACTTTAGTTGAACCGAGTGTGGCTACGCCCGGTCCTTGAGAAGGTTAAAACATCACTAACTTGACAAACTATCGTTGTGGTTTTGATGCGTAGGTAAGAACGGTTCTTGCTCAACCTGTAGCAGCCACGTAAAACTTGCAACAACAAAGTAGAGGACGTCTGACTTGTTTTTGCAGGGCATGTTGTGATGTGATATGGTCAAGACATGATGAGATATAAGTTGTTGTATAAGATGATCATGTTTTGTTGAAATTATCGGCAACTGGCAGAAGCCTTATGGTTGTCTCTTTATTGCATAAGATGCAAGCGCCAAATAATTACTTTACTTTATCACTATGTGATAGCAATAGTTGCAAGAGCAATTGTTGGCGAGACAACCATGAGACGACACATTGATATAGATCAAGATGATGGAGATCATGGTGTCATGCCGGTGACGATGGAGATCATGACGATGCTTTGGAGATGGAGATCAAAGGCACAAGATGATGATGGCCATATCATGTCACATACCACTCGACAGTGTCGACTCCTAATCTAGCAATTCCGAGAGAAACAACCCAAGGAAAAGGAGAAGGAAGCAGACAAAGTCGAGGATGAGGAGGAGGATGATGATGGTTACCCCCACGTAAATTCCACTATGATGATTTTTGCTGATGTTGAGAGCAAGAGTCGACTGAAAGTCATCAACAGGGAAGTGAACATGGTCGCCCCGGTGACACCCAGTTATTTGAAGTGGTCTCAGACTGCCATTACATTTGACCAGTCCGATCACCCAGCGCACACAGCCACCCCTGGGAGGCAAGCGTTGGTGGTCGACCCAGTGGTCGAAGGAATTCAATTGACTAAAGTTCTGATGGATGGTGGCAGTGGTCTGAATATACTGTATGCAGAGATGTTGAAAGGAATGGGCATTCCGATGTCCAGACTCAGTGAAAGCAATATGAATTTCCATGGTGTTATTCCCGGCAAGAAGGCCGCGTCACTCGGTCAGATTGCCCTTGATGTAGTTTTTGGTGATTCCAAGAATTACTGCAAAGAAAAGTTGACATTTGAAGTTGTGGATTTCCAGAGTGCTTATCACGCCATTCTGGGCAGGCCAGCTTATGCACGTTCTATGGCTCGGCCATGTTACGTGTACCTCAAATTGAAGATGCCTGGTCCCAAAGGGGTGATCGCTATCACTGGTAGTTGGAAGAAGGCGGAAGAGTGTTTCCAGAAGGGCTCAAAGATCGCCGATGCACAGATGGCCGTAGTGGAATTGCAGGAATATCAAAAAAATGCAGATCTGAGTGATTTGTTGCGAGCCAAGAAGCTTGCCACGGATTCAGCATTCCAGTCGTCTGGCGAAACAAAGTCGATTCACATTCACCCGACGGATCCCAATGCTGCTCCGACTCACATTTCAACAACACTCGACTCCAAATAGGAAGAAGCGCTCATCCAGTTCCTCCGTGAGAACTGGGACATCTTTGCGTGGAAACCTTCTGACATGCCAGGTGTTCCCAGGGGATTGGTTGAGCATCGTTTGCGAGTCGACCCAAAAGTGAAACCAGTCAAAGAACATCTTTGACGGTCCGCCATGCAGAAGACGAAGGCAATCGATGAAGAAGTGGCTCGGCTTCTGGCAGCTGAGTTTATCCAAGATATTTACCACTCCGAGTGGTTAGCTAATGTTGTTATGGTCCCAAAGAAAGATGACTCACTTCGCATGTGCATCGACTTCAAACATATCAATCGGGCCTTCCCGAAAGATCACTTTCCTCTCCCTCGCATCGACCAAATAGTCGACTCGACTGCGGGGTGTGAGCGTTTTTCCTTTTTGGACGCTTATTCCGGGTATCACCAGATCCGTCTGTACGGACCCGATGAGATAAAAACAGCTTTCATCACCCCATTTGGGTGCTTCTGTTATGTCACTATTCCATTTGGATTGAAAACGCTGGAGCCACATTCATGCGGATGATTCAGAAGTGCTTGCTCACTCAGATCATTCGGAATGTGGAAGCATACATGGATGACATTGTGGTCAAGTCACGTAAAGGTTCCGACCTACTGGCTGACCTTGCTGAAACCTTTGCCAACCTCAAAAGGTATGCTATCAAGCTTAATCCATCAAAGTGCACGTTTGGAGTTCCAGGCGAAAAATTACTCGGTTTTCTCATTTCTGAACGAGGGATCGATGCCAACCCAGAGAAAGTGGGTGCCATACTCCGGATGAAACGCCCTGTACGTGTGCACGATGTCCAGAAGCTTACTAGTTGCTTGGCCACCCTAAGTCGATTCATTTCTCGCCTCGGTGAAAAGGCACTTCCTCTTTACCGACTGATGAAGAAGTCAGATAAGTTCGAGTGGACTCCTAAAGCTGATGCAGCATTCGCAGAGCTTAAAGCCTGCTTTCCACCCAGCCGGTGCTTGCTGCTCCAATCAGCAAAGAGCCTTTACTGCTCTACATTGTAGCCACTGGACAAGTCGTCAGTACAGTACTTATGGCCGAGCGGGAAGAAGAAGGAAAAGCTTACAAAGTTCAGCGCCTAGTATACTATGTCTCTGAAGTTTTGACTCCATCAAAGCAAAGATATCCACATTATCAGAAGCTTGTTTATGGGATTTATATGACCACGAAGAAGGTTACACATTACTTCTCTGATCACTCCATTACAGTCGTCAGCGACGCCCCATTATCAGATATTCTGAACAATAGAGATGCAACTGGTCGAGTGGCAAAGTGGGCGATTGAACTTCTTCCCTTAGATATAAAGTTTGAGGCAAAGAAAGCTATTAAGTCCCAAGAAATTGTAGATTTCCTCGCCTAGTGGATTGAACAACAACTACCGACTCAAGTTCACTCGGAGCACTGGACCATGTCCTTTGATGGTTCCAAGATGCTGAATGGTTCCGGTGCTGGGCTGGTTCTGGTATCCCCCTGAGGAGACAAGCTCAGATATGTCCTCCAGATTCACTTTGATTCCTCCAATAACGAAGCAGAATATGAAGCACTCCTGTATGGGTTGCGTATGGCCATCTCACTCGGCGTCCATCGCCTCATGGTCTATGGCGACTCAGATTTGGTAGTCAATCAAGTGATGAAGGAGTGGGACGTCAAAAGCCTAGCCATGACTGGTTACTGCAACGCGGTGAGGAAGTTGGAAAAGAAGTTTGAGGGGTTAGAGCTCCATCATGTACCCCGACCGAAAAATCAAGCAGCAGATGATTTAGCAAAGATAGGCTCCAAGAGAGAAGCTATTCCCAGCAATGTGTTCTTGGAGCATATTCATGCACCTTCAGTTCAAGAAGATCCCTTCGTTGAAGAGCCCCCGCAGCCTAGGAGTGCCACGGATTCGACTGAAGTCGAGGTCCCAGCCGTGGTCGACTTAGTCATGGAGGTGTTGGTCATCACTCCCGACTGGACTATGCCATACATTGCATATATCCCGAGGAAAGAGCTCCCAGAGGATGAAGAAGAGGCCTGACAGCTCGTCCGTCGATCCAAGGCCTTTAATGTAATAAGAGGTCAACTGTTCAGAGAAAGTGCAACTGGGGTCAGCCAGAAATGCATAACGCCAGAAGAAGGCCGAGTGATCCTCCACGACATCCATTCGGGGACCTGTGGTCACCATGCGTCCTCTCGGACCATTGTAAAGCATACCGAGCTGGATTTTATTGGCCACGGGCAAATGAAATGGCGAAAGATATAGTCGACAGATGTGAGGGCTGCCAGTTCTACTCCAATTGAAGGAAATATGCCCTAGAGGCAATAATAAAGTTATTATTTATTTCCTTATATCATGATAAATGTTTATTATTCATGCTAGAATTGTATTAACTGGAAACATAATACATGTGTGAATACATAGACCAACAGAGTGTCACTAGTATGCCTCTACTTGACTAGCTCGTTAATCAAAGATGGTTATGTTTCCTAACCATGAACAAAGAGTTGTTATTTGATTAACGAGGTCACATCATTAGTTGAATGATCTGATTGACATGACCAATTCCATTAGCTTAGCACCCGATCGTTTAGTATGTTGCTATTGCTTTCTTCATGACTTATACATGTTCCTATAACTATGAGATTATGCAACTCCCGTTTACCGGAGGAACACTTTGGGTACTACCAAACGTCACAACGTAACTGGGTGATTATAAAGGAGTACTACAGGTGTCTCCAATGGTAGATGTTGGGTTGGCGTATTTCGAGATTAGGGTTTGTCACTCCGATTGTTGGAGAGGTATCTCTGGGCCCTCTCGGTAATGCACATCACATAAGCCTTGCAAGCACTGCAACTAATATGTTAGTTGTGAGATGATGTATTACGGAACGAGTAAAGAGACTTGCCAGTAATGAGATTGAACTAGGTATTGGATACCGACGATCGAATCTCGGGCAAGTAACATACCGATGACAAAGGGAACAACGTATGTTGTTATACGGTCTGACCGATAAAGATCTTCGTAGAATATGTAGGAGCCAATATGGGCATCCAGGTCCCGCTATTGGTTATTGACCGGAGACGTGTCTCGGTCATGTCTACACTGTTCTCGAACCGTAGGGTCCGCACGCTTAACGTTACGATGATAGTTATTATGAGTTTATGCATTTTGATGTACCGAAGGTTGTTCGGAGTCCCGGATGAGATCACGGACATGACGAGGAGTCTCGAAATGGTCGAGACGTAAAGATTGATATATTGGAAGCCTATGTTTGGACATAGGAAGTGTTACGGGTGAAATCGGGATTTTACCGGAATACCGGGAAGGTTACCGGAACCCCCCGAGAGACTAATGGGCCTATTGGGCCTTAGTGGAAAAAGAGAAAAGGGACAAGCCCATAGCTGGCCGGCGCCCCCCCTTTTCCCCAAGTCCTAGTAGGACTAGGATAAGGGGCCGGCCCCCCTTCTCTCTCCTTTTCCCCCGAGAGTCCTAATTGGAATAGGATTGGAGGGAGGAGTCCTACTCCCGGTGGGAGTAGGACTCCCCTGCGCCTCCCTCTCCCTGGCCGGCCGGCTCCCCCTCCTCCAACCTTTATATACGGGGGCAGGGGACACCCCAAGACACACAAGTTGATCCTTGAGATCGTTCCTTAGCCGTGTGCGGTGCCCCCTGCCACCAAATTCCACCTCGATCATACCGTTACAGTGCTTAGGCGAAGCCCTGCGTCGGTAGTACATCAAGATCGTCATCACGCCGTCGTGCTGACGGAACTCTTCCTCGACGCTTTGCTGGATCGGAGCCCGAGGAACGTCATCGAGCTGAACGTGTGCTAAGAACTCGGAGGTGCCGGAGTAACGGTGCTTGGATCGGTCGGATCGGGAAGAAGACGTACGACTACTTCCTCTACGTTGTGTGATCGCTTCCGCAGTCGGTCTGCGTCGGTACGTAGACAACACTCTCCCCTCTCGTTGCTGTGCATCACCATGATCTTGCGTGTGCGTAGGAAAATTTTCGAAATTACTGCGTTCCCCAACAGTGGCATCCGAGCCTAGGTTTTATGGTTTGATGTTATTTGCACGAGTAGAACACAAGTGAGTTGTGGGCGATACAAGTCATACTGCCTACCAGCATGTCATACTTTGGTTCGGCGGTATTGTTGGGTGAGACGATCCGGACCAACCTTACGCGTACTCTTACGCGAGACTGGTTCCCTCGACGTGCTTTGCACATAGATGGCTTGCGGAAGACTGTCTCTCCAACTTTAGTTGAACCAAGTGTGACTACGCCCGGTCCTTGAGAAGGTTAAAACGGAGTCTATTTGACGAACTATCGTTGTGGTTTTGATGCGTAGGTGAGATGAGTTCTTACTTAAGCCCGTAGCAGCCACGTAAAACTTGCAACAACAAAGTAGAGGACGTCTAACTTGTTTTTGCAGGGTATGTTGTGATGTGATATGGTCAAGGCATGATGCTGATTTTATTGTATGAGATGATCATGTTTTGTAACCGAGTTATCGGCAACTGGCAGGAGCCATATGGTTGTCGCTTTATTGTATGCAATGCAATTGCGATGTAATGCTTTACTTTATTACTAAACGGTAGTGATAGTCGTGGAAGCATAATATTGGCGAGACAACAACGATGCTACGATGGAGATCAAGGTGTCGCGCCGGTGACGATGGTGATCATGACGGTGCTTCGGAGATGGAGATCACAAGCACAAGATGATGATGGCCATATCATATCACTTATATTGATTGCATGTGATGTTTATCCCTTTTTATGCATCTTATCTTGCTTTGATTGACGGTAGCATTATAAGATGATCTCTCACTAAAATTATCAAGAAGTGTTCTCCCTGAGTATGCACCATTGCCAAAGTTCGTCGTGCCCAGACACCACGTGATGATCGGGTGTGATAAGCTCTACGTCCAAATACAACGGGTGCAAAACAGTTGCACACGCAGAATACTCAGGTTATACTTGACGAGCCAAGCATATACAGATATGGCCTCGGAACACGGAGACCGAAAGGTCGAGCGTGAATCATATAGTAGATATGATCAACATAACGATGTTCACCATTGAAAACTACTCCATCTCACGTGATGATCGGTTATGGTTTAGTTGATTTGGATCACGTGATCACTTAGAAGATTAGAGGGATGTCTATCTAAGTGGGAGTTCCTAAGTAATTTGATTAACTGAACTTAAACTTATCATGAACTTAGTACCTGATAGTATCTTGCTTGTTTATGTTGATTGTAGATAGATGGCTCGTGCTATTGTTCCGTTGAATTTTAATGCGTTCCTTGAGAAAGCAAAGTTGAAAGATGATGGTAGCAATTACATGGACTGGGTCCGTAACCTGAGGATCATCCTCATTGCTGCACAGAAGAATTACGTCCTGGAAGCACCGCTAGGTGACAGGCCTGCTGCTGGAGCAACGCCAGATGTTATGAACGTCTGGCAGAGCAAAGCTGATGACTACTCGATAGTTCAGTGTGCCATGCTTTACGGCTTAGAATCGGGACTTCAACGACGTTTTGAACGTCATGGAGCATATGAGATGTTCCAGGAGTTGAAGTTAATATTTCAAGCAAATGCCCGAATTGAGAGATATGAAGTCTCCAATAAGTTCTATAGCTGCAAGATGGAGGAGAACAGTTCTGTCAGTGAGCATATACTCAAAATGTCTGGGTATAATAATCACTTGATTCAGATGGGAGTTAATCTTCCAGATGACTGCGTCATTGACAGAATTCTCCAATCACTGCCACCAAGCTACAAGAGCTTCGTGATGAACTATAATATGCAAGGGATGAACAAGACTATTCCCGAGCTCTTCGCAATGCTGAAAGCTGCGGAGGTAGAAATCAAGAAGGAGCATCAAGTGTTGATGGTTAGCAAAACCACTAGTTTCAAGAAAAAGGGCAAAGGGAAGAAGAAGGGAAACTTCAAGAAGAACAGCAAGCAAGTTGCTGCTCAGGAGAAGAAACCCAAGTCTGGACCTAAGCCTGAAACTGAGTGCTTCTACTGCAAGCAGACTGGTCACTGGAAGCGGAACTTCCCGAAGTATTTGGCGGATAAGAAGGATGGCAAAGTGAGCAAAGGTATATGTGATATACATGTTATTGATGTGTACCTTACTAGAGCTCGCAGTAGCACCTGGGTATTTGATACTGGTTCTGTTGCTAATATTTGCAACTCGAAACAGGGACTACGGAATAAGCGGACGCTAGCAAAGGACGAGGTGACGATGCGCGTGGGAAACGGTTCCAAAGTCGATGTGATCGCAGTCGGCACGCTACCTCTACATCTACCTTCGGGATTAATATTAGACCTAAATAATTGTTATTTGGTGCCAGCGTTGAGCATGAACATTATATCTGGATCTTGTTTAATGCGAGACGGTTATTCATTTAAATCAGAGAATAATGGTTGTTCTATTTATATGAGTAATATCTTTTATGGTCATGCACCTTTGAAGAGTGGTCTATTCTTGTTGAATCTCGAAGATAGTGATACACATATTCATAATGTAGAAGCCAAAAGATGCAAAGTTAATAATGATAGTGCAACTTATTTGTGGCACTGCCGTTTAGGTCATATCGGTGTAAAGCGCATGAAGAAACTCCATACTGATGGGCTTTTGGAACCACTTGATTATGAATCACTTGGTACTTGCGAACCGTGCCTCATAGGCAAGATGACTAAAACACCGTTCTTCGGTACTATGGAGAGAGCAACAGATTTATTGGAAATCATACATACCGATGTATGTGGTCCGATGAATATTGAGGCTCGTGGCGGATATCGTTATTTTCTCACCTTCACAGATGATTTAAGCAGATATGGGTATATCTACTTAATGAAACATTAGTCTGAAACATTTGAAAAGTTCAAAGAATTTCAGAGTGAGGTTGAAAATCATCGTAACAAGAAAATAAAGTTCCTACGATCTGATCGTGGAGGAGAATATTTGAGTTACGAGTTTGGTGTACATTTGAAAAATTGTGGAATAGTTTCGCAACTCACGCCACCCGGAACACCACAACGTAATGGTGTGTCCGAACGTCGTAATCGTACTTTACTAGATATGGTGCGATCTATGATGTCTCTTACTGATTTACCGCTATCGTTTTGGGGTTATGCTTTAGAGACGGCCGCATTCACGTTAAACAGGGCACCATCAAAATCCGTTGAGACGACACCTTATGAACTATGGTTTGGCAAGAAACCAAAGTTGTCGTTTCTTAAAGTTTGGGGCTGCGATGCTTATGTGAAAAAGCTTCAACCTGATAAGCTCGAACCCAAATCGGAGAAATGTGTCTTCATAGGATATCCAAAGGAAACTATTGGATACACCTTCTATCACAGATCCGAAGGCAAGACTTTTGTTGCTAAATTCGGAAAATTTCTAGAGAAGGAGTTTCTCTCGAAAGAAGTGAGTGGGAGGAAAGTAGAACTTGACGAGGTAACTGTACCTGCTCCCTTATTGGAAAATAGTACATCACAAAAAACTGTTTCTGCGACACCTATACCAATCAGTGAGGAAGCTAATGATGATGATCATGAAGCTTCAGAACAAGATACTACTGAACCACGTAGATCAACCAGAGTGAGATCCGCACCAGAGTGGTATGGTAATCCAGTTCTGGAAGTCATGATGCTAGATCATGATGAACCTACGAACTATGAAGAAGCGATGGTGAGCCCAGATTCCACAAAGTGGCTTGAGGCCATGAAATCTGAGATGGGATCCATGTATGAAAACAAAGTATGGACTTTGGTTGACTTGCCCGATGATCGGCAAGCAATTGAGAATAAATGGATCTTCAAGAAAAAGACTGACGCTGACGGTAATATTACTGTCTACAAAGCTCGACTTGTCACGAAAGGTTTTCGACAAGTTCAAGGAGTTGACTACGATGAGACCTTCTCACCCGTAGCGATGCTTAAGTCCGTCAGAATTATGTTAGCAATTGCCGCATTTTATGATTATGAAATTTGGCAGATGGATGTCAAAACTGCATTCCTGAATGGATTTCTGGAAGAAGAGTTGTATATGATACAACCAGAAGGTTTTGTCGATCCAAAGGGAGCTAACAAAGTATGCAAACTCCAGCGATCCATTTATGGACTGGTGCAAGCATCTCGGAGTTGGAATAAATGCTTTGATAGTGTGATCAAAGCATTTGGCTTTATACAGACTTTTGGAGAAGCCTATATTTACAAGAAAGTGAGTGGGAGCTCTGTAGCGTTTCTAATATTATATGTGGATGACATATTGCTGATTGGAAATGATATAGAATTTCTGGATAGCATAAAGGGATACTTGAATAAAAGTTTTTCGATGAAAGACCTCGGGGAAGCTGCTTACATATTAGGCATAAAGATCTATAGAGATAGATCAAAACGCTTAACTGGACTTCCACAGAGCACATACCTTGACAAGATTTTGAAGAAGTTCAAAATGGATCAAGCAAAGAAAGGGTTCTTGCCTGTGTTACAAGGTATGAAGTTGAGTAAGGCTCAATGCCCGACCACTGCAGAAGATAGAGAGA
The DNA here is from genome assembly GCA_034509565.1 of Triticum monococcum. Classification (NCBI taxonomy): domain Eukaryota; kingdom Viridiplantae; phylum Streptophyta; class Magnoliopsida; order Poales; family Poaceae; genus Triticum; species Triticum monococcum. The sequence continues at coordinate 148,646,284 of CM067843.1, read as the reverse complement.
AAATGAAAGATGTTCCCTATGCTTCAGCCATAGGCTCTATCATGTATGCAATGCTGTGTACCAGACCTGATGTGTGCCTTGCTATAAGCTTAGCAGGGAGGTACCAAAGTAATCCAGGAATGGATCACTAGACAGCGGTCAAGAACATCCTGAAATACCTGAAAAGGACTAAGGATAAGTTTCTCGTATATGGAGGTGACAAAGAGCTCACCGTAAGAGGTTACGTTGATGCAAGCTTTGACACTGATCCGGACGATTCTAAATCGCAAACCGGATACGTGTTTACTTTAAACGGTGGAGCTGTCAGTTGGTGCAGTTCTAAACAAAGCGTCGTAGCGGGATCTACATGTGAAGCGGAGTACATAGCTGCTTCAGAAGCAGCAAATGAAGGAGTCTGGATGAAGGAGTTCATATCCGATCTAGGTGTCATACCTAGTGCATCGGGTCCAATGAAAATCTTCTGTGACAATACTGGTGCAATTGCCTTGGCAAAGGAATCCAGATTTCACAAAAGAACCAAACACATCAAGAGACGCTTCAACTCCATCCGGGATTTAGTCCAGGTGGGAGACATAGAGATTTGCAAGATACATACGGATCTGAACGTTGCAGACCCGTTGACTAAGCCTCTTCCACGAGCAAAACATGATCAGCACCAAGGCTCCATGGGTGTTAGAATCATTACAGTGTAATCTAGATTATTGAATCTAGTGCAAGTGGGAGACTGAAGGAAATATGCCCTAGAGGCAATAATAAAGTTATTATTTATTTCCTTATATCATGATAAATGTTTATTATTCATGCTAGAATTGTATTAACTGGAAACATAATACATGTGTGAATACATAGACCAACAGAGTGTCACTAGTATGCCTCTACTTGACTAGCTCGTTAATCAAAGATGGTTATGTTTCCTAACCATGAACAAAGAGTTGTTATTTGATTAACGAGGTCACATCATTAGTTGAATGATCTGATTGACATGACCCATTCCATTAGCTTAGCACCCGATCGTTTAGTATGTTGCTATTGCTTTCTTCATGACTTATACATGTTCCTATAACTATGAGATTATGCAACTCCCGTTTACCGGAGGAATACTTTGGATACTACCAAACGTCACAACGTAACTGGGTGATTATAAAAGAGTACTACAGGTGTCTCCAATGGTAGATGTTGGGTTGGCGTATTTCGAGATTAGGGTTTGTCACTCCGATTGTCGGAGAGGTATCTCTGGGCCCTCTCGGTAATGCACATCACATAAGCCTTGCAAGCACTGCAACTAATATGTTAGTTGTGAGATGATGTATTACGGAACGAGTAAAGAGACTTGCCAGTAACGAGATTGAACTAGGTATTGGATACCGACGATCGAATCTCGGGCAAGTAACATACCGATGACAAAGGGAACAACGTATGTTGTTATACGGTCTGACCGATAAAGATCTTCGTAGAATATGTAGGAGCCAATATGGGCATCCAAGTCCCGCTATTGGTTATTGACCGGAGACGTGTCTCGGTCATGTCTACATTGTTCTCGAACCGTAGGGTCCGCACGCTTAACGTTACGATGACAGTTATTATGAGTTTATGCATTTTGATGTACCGAAGGTTGTTCGGAGTCCCGGATGAGATCACGGACATGACGAGGAGTCTCGAAATGGTCGAGACGTAAAGATTGATATATTGGAAGCCTATGTTTGGACATAGGAAGTGTTCCGGGTGAAATCGGGATTTTACCGGAATACCGGGAAGGTTACCGGAACCCCCCGGGAGACTAATGGGCCTATTGGGCCTTAGTGGAAAAAGAGAAAAGGGACAAGCCCATAGCTGGCCGGCGCCCCCCTTTTCCCCAAGTCCTAGTAGGACTAGGATAAGGGGCCGGCCCCCCTTCTCTCTCCTTTTCCCCCGAGAGTCCTAATTGGAATAGGATTGGAGGGAGGAGTCCTACTCCCGGTGGGAGTAGGACTCCCCTGCGCCTCCCTCTCCCTGGCCGGCCGGCTCCCCCTCCTCCAACCTTTATATACGGGGGCAGGGGACACCCCAAGACACACAAGTTGATCCTTGAGATCGTTCCTTAGCCGTGTGCGGTGCCCCCTGCCACCAAATTCCACCTCGATCATACCGTTACAGTGCTTAGGCGAAGCCCTGCGTCGGTAGTACATCAAGATCGTCATCACGCCGTCGTGCTGACGGAACTCTTCCTCGACGCTTTGCTGGATCGGAGCCCGAGGAACGTCATCGATCTGAACGTGTGCTAAGAACTCGGAGGTGCCGGAGTAACGGTGCTTGGATCGGTCGGATCGGGAAGAAGACGTACGACTACTTCCTCTACGTTGTGTGATCGCTTCCGCAGTCGGTCTGCGTTGGTACGTAGACAACACTCTCCCCTCTCGTTGCTGTGCATCACCATGATCTTGCGTGTGCGTAGGAAAATTTTCGAAATTACTGCATTCCCCAACACCAATATGTCACACAAACCTGCATTAGCCCTGAAGACCACCCCGCTTGTCTGGCCCTTTGCTGTTTGGGGATTGAACATGGTTGGTCCACTGAGGACTGGTAGGAGCGGCTTCACCCATGTGCTTGTAGCAGTCAACAAGTTTACCAAATGGATCGAAGCCAAGCCTATTAAGAACCTTGAAGCTAGTACTGTTGTCAGTTTCATCAGAGAGTTGATTTTCAAATATGGAGTTCCGCACAACATCATCACTGACAATGGATCAAACTTTGATTCTAATGAGTTCAGAACCTTCTGCGCCTCACAAGGCACACGAGTCGACTATGCTTCAGTCGCCCATCCTCAGTCTAATGGACAATCAGAAAGAGTAAATGGCATGATTCTCAAAGGACTGAAACCCCGACTGATGCGAGATCTCAAGCACACGGCGGGCGCCTGGGTTGACGAACTTCCATCAGTTCTCTGGGGATTGAGGACAACTCCTAATTGGTCGACTGGTCGAACTCCATTCTTCTTGGTCTATGGAGCTGAAGCTGTTCTTCGGAGCGACTTGCTTCATAATGCCCCACGAGTTGAGCTCTTCTCTGAAGATGAAGCAGAACAAGCTCGGCAAGAAGCAGTCGACCTCCTAGAGGAGGAATGAGAGATGGCCTTGGTCCGGTCGACCATTTATCAACAAGACTTGCGTCGATTCCACGCTAGACACATGAAGGGTCAAGCCTTTCAAGAGGGAGACTTAGTTCTTCGAGTGGATCAGCAGAAACCACACAAGCTCGCCCCAGCTTGGGAAGGTCCCTTCATTGTCACCAGAGTGCTCCACAATGGAGCATACCACCTTTACAGTGTCGAGCATAAGAAGGACGAGCCACAGGCTTGGAACGCGGAGCTGCTCTGCCCCCTTTTAGACTTAAGCACTCATTCGAATAAAATGTAATAAGAAATACCTTTGCAATTTGTTCATCAAAGACAAGAGCTTTACAGCCTTCTCGTACGATTGTTGTTGTTTTTATTTACCTCTGAAATCCCTAGTGGGTGGGCTTAGCCGCGAACCCATTTCGCCTAAGTTTGAAAGAAAATCCTACCGAGTGATGAGCAAGCCTCTCACTCGGGGGCTTAGCCGCGAATCCGTTTCGCCTAAGTTCGAAAAGAAAATCCTACCGAGTGGTGAGCAATCCTCTCACTCGGGGGCTTAGCTGCAGTCCAGTACTCGCCTAAGTTTGTAAAATCCTACCGAGTGGTGAGCAAGCCTCTCACTCGGGGGCTTAGCTGCAGTCCAGTACTCGCCTAAGTTTGTAAAATCCTACCAAGTGGCGAGCAATCCTCCCACTCGGGGGCTTAGCTGCAGTCCAGTACTCGCCTAAGTTTGTAAAATCCTACCGAGTGGTGAGCAATCCTTCCACTCGGGGGCTTAGCTGCAGTCCAGTACTCACCTAAGTTTGTAAAATCCTACCGAGTGGTGAGCAATCCTCCCACTCGGGGGCTTAGCTGTAGTCCAGTACTCGCCTAAGTTTGTAAAATCCTACTGAGTGGTGAGCAATCCTCCCACTCGGGGGCTTAGCTGCAGTCCAGTACTCGCCTAAGTTTATAAAATCCTACCGAGTGGTGAGCAATCCTCCCACTCGGGGGCTTAGCTGCAGTCCAGTACTCGCCTAAGTTTGTAAAATCCTACCGAGTGGTGAGCAATCCTCCCACTCGGGGGCTTAGCTGCAGTCCAGTACTCGCTTAAGTTCCTCAAATCCTACCGAGTGGTGAGCAATCCTCCCACTCGGGGCTTAGCTGCAGTCCAGTACTCGCCTAAGTTTGTAAAATCCTACCGAGTGGAGACCAATCCTCCCACTCGAGGGCTTAGCTGCAGTCCAGTACTCGCCTAAGTTTGTAAAATCCTACCGAGTGGAGAGCAATCCTCCCACTCGGGGGCTTAGCTGCAATCCAATACTCGCCTAAGTTTGTAAAATCCTACCGAGTGATGAGCAATCCTCCCACTCGGGGGCTTAGCTGCAGTCCAGTACTCGCCTAAGTTTGTAAAACCCTCTTCTCCGAGCTACGCCACAAATACAACGTGCGCTCCACCCTTGTCTGCAAGGATGACGAGGTGCAGGTCGACTGCAACCTTCTTCTCCGAGCTACGCCAGAAATACAACGTATGCTCCATCCTTGTCCGCAAGGACGACGAAGCGCAGGTCGACTGCAACCTTCTCCTCCGAGCTACGCCACAAATACAACGTACGCTCCATCCTTGTTCGCAAGGACGACGAGGCGCGGGTCGACTACAACCTTTTCCTCCAAGCTACGCCGCAAATACAATGTGCGCTCCATCCTTGTCCACAAGGACGGCGAGGTGCAGGTCGACTGCAACCTTCTCCTCCGAGCTATGCCACAAATACAGCAGAGCAGATCCCAAAAGCAATCGCAAGTATAATCAAAAGTAGTTCGGATAAATCCTAAAGTTCCAAGCAACAAATCAAAAGTATTCGAGCATCAAGCCCGAAGGAGTTTAATGGTTACAGCAACCACTCGGCATTCCGAGGCAAATTTAAGACAGGTTTAAATCTCATAGTTTGTTCACTCGGCAGGAGGGGGGCTGGCGGGTTCGACGAATTCGTCCAAGTCGATTCCATCTGCAATCCGAGTGGCAGCAGCGATGAAAGTCTCCATAAAGGACTGGAAGTCGTGCCTTTTGGTGTTGGCGATCTTGATCGCCGCCAGCTTGTCTTCACGAGCTTCCTTGCAGTGGACTCTGACCAAGGACAACGCCACGCCAGCACCACACTAGGCAGAGGACTTCTTCCATTCTTGCACTCGGCCCGGAATCTCGTTGAGCCAAGCCATCAGAGATTCCAGGTCATTTTGAAGCGTCGCCCATGGCCAGAGTGATGAGTCGATCCGTGAAACTGCCACCTTCAGGCGTGCGAGATAACTTGTGACGCTGGCGACACGGGATTCCAGTCGAAGCACGTTCATGGCAGTCTCGTCGCAAACCGGAGAAACAATAGGGTCTAGACCAGTCTCGATCCTTCCGGTTTCCTCGTCAAAGTTTTGGCAGAATTCTGCAGTCAAAGAGTTAGTGAGTCGACTGGACAGGATTAACTTGCAAGCAGCAAAGCAGTCAGATTAAAAGGAGTACCTTCCAGCATAAGATAGAGCTTCTTGGCAAGAGTTCTCAGATAGGCTTCCGTGTCATTTCTTTTGCGGACCGCAGACTGCAGCTTCTCATTCAGGGCAATCTTATCCTTCTTCAGACGACTTACTTCTCGGTTAGACTCATTGAGACAGGACTTCAGCTTGTTTACCTCCCCTTCCAACGCTCCGACCGAAGCCAGCTTTTGGTCTGCAAGGGCAGTCTTGTCTTGAGCTTCCTTCTGTGCAGCTGCAAGGTCCAAGTCCTTCTCTAGAGCCAACCTCATTTTCTCTGCAAAAGAAGTAATCGGATCAAACAAGAGATCAAAGAAATATCTTAAAAGACGATCAATGTGAACGGTCGACAGGCAGCTACCTTCCATACCAGCAGCTTCATCTTCGGCTTTCTTCAACTTTTGTCGGGCCAACTCCAAGTCGAGGTTGAGTTGCCTCTACTTCTCCTCAAACTCGGCAAATTTAGAAATGAGAGAACAAGATTTCTGCAGGAGGTACAAGACGTGTCAATTGACAAGATCAAAGGTTATTTACTTCCGAGTGAATAAAACTTAAAAGTTCACTTAGACCCCAGCCGACTGCCCGCAGTCGACTGCGGTCTCGGGGACTACACCCAACAGGTGCACTTGGCGTGCCCCCACTAATTCAGGCCCAACTCGACTGGTCCGCACGGGTCAAGTAAAAAGAAAAAAACTATTCAGACCCCGGCCAACTGCGAGCAGTCGACCACGGTCTCGGGGACTACACCCAGTGGGTGCACTCGACGTGCCCCCACTGATTCGGATCTCATTCGACCGGTCCGACCGGGTCGAGTAGAAGAAGAGAAAGTAAAAAAGAACTCAGACCCCAGTCGACTGCTCGCAGTCGACTGCGGTCTCGGGGACTACACCCAATGGGTGCACTTAGCGTGCCCCCACCGGTTCAGATCCCACTCGCCCAGGCCGAGTGGAAGAGCGTGAATACCAAAGACAACAAAACACCCAGTGGGTGTACAAATTTGACGCAAACAAGACTGGGTGTACAGACTTGACGCAAACAATAAGAGATTGTATGAAAGAAAATATTTCGGGTAGCATATCCTAATAAAACAAGGTCAGTCGAAAGTTTACTTACCTGGACATTGGCCCGGAGAGTAGCGCTGGCGTCGTAAGCAGCCTGGCTATTGTCGTGCACCGTCTTCATCCGCTCCATCATCACGTTAGCCTGACGGATGGCTTCCACAGCCACGTCCGGCTGGTTTTCCGGAACATGGTAGTTGGTGAAGAAGGGGGCATACGACCCAGGTGTGGCAGCTTGGAGCTCCGAAGTGTGAGCTTGGAGGACTGAAGGGAACACCGGTTCAATCGACGGTGCAGGGCGCTCACTCGACAATGGTACAGTGAAAGTTACAGAGGCCCCACCCGCGTCTTCAGATTGCCGGGCGGTTAGTGTGGTCGTCGGTCCCTGCTAAGACGTCTTGCCAGCTGCTACTTTTTTGTTCTTTCTGGGCCCAGGGGCCACATCTTCATCATCATCTGGAAGATCGATGACGTTGGGTGGAGCTGCAGAGAAATCAGTCGACCCCAAGTGAATCGCTAGAATTTAATCGACCAAGTAATCAAGAACAAGATCATAAGAGTTTTTACCTGGGTTGGAGGTAACCGCATCTTCCATCTCCTCATCTCGATATTGGTAGGAAGAAGTTCCAGATGTAGCAGCACTGCAAATGTCAACATTCAGTCGGTTGCGTTCTGTTGCTCGAGTCGACCAAAAGAACAGATCTGATGATTACCCAGAGATGGTGGGGACGGTCACTTTGATTCCGGGCAAAGGCTTCGGTGGTTTAGAGGAGGTGGCTTTTGATGCTTTTGGCGCAGGAGGCGGCACAATCTTGGGTTGTTTCGATATCTTCTCAGTCGGCGCTGGCGAAGACGTCTGTCGTTGTCAAAACCGGCGGATCTCGGGTAGGGGGTCCCGAACTGTGCGTCTAGGCCGTATGGTAACAGGAGGCAGGGAACACGATGTTTTACCCAGGTTTGGGCCCTCTTGATGGAGGTAAAACCCTACGTCCTGCTTGATTAAATATTGATGATATGGATAGTACAAGAGTAGATCTACCACGAGATCGAGGAGGCTAAACCCTAGAAGCTAGCCTATGGTATGATTGTTGTCTATGGAGTTGATGAAGTTGTCCTACGGACTAAAACCCTCCGGTTTATATAGACACCGGATAGGGTTAGGGTTACATAGAGTCGGTTACAATGGTAGGAGATCTTGAATATCCGCATCGCCAAGCTTGCCTTCCACGCCAAGGAAAGTCCCATCCGGACACGGGACGAAGTCTTCAATCTTGTATCTTCATAGTCCAGGAGTCCGGCTGAAGGTATAGCCCGGCTACCCGAACACCCCCTAATCCAGGACTCCCTCAGTAGCCCCTGAACCAGGCTTCAATGACGATGAGTCCGGCACGCAAATTGTCTTCGGCATTGCAAGGCAGGTTCCTCCTCTAAGTCCTTCATAGAAGATTGTTAACACCAAGAGTAGTGTCCGGCTCTGCAAAATAAGTTTCCACATATTGCCATAGAGAGAATAATATTAACACAAATCCAATCTGCTGACGTACTCCGCAGTGCGCCATCACACTACGGCCAAGTCCTGTACTCGAATCGTTTTTACTTTTTCACCTCAGCGTGTTTTGCGAGGCGGTTTCCTTGGCACGTCTTGTCAAAGCAGAGATCGTGTACCCCCCTATTACAGGATTCTCATCAATACGGACGTGGGTAACCCAATCGGGCCCGTTAGCATGTTTTCTCGATTAAAGGTGAGTCCCTAACGGTTACGGGGAGGGCTCCTGGTATTCAGCCTCTTATAAAGAGACCAGGGCCTTATCTTTTCTCCAACAAGTTCACCCGTCGCCTCGAGTTCCAGCACCCTAGGCTCCAGATTCCAGGCGCCTCGGACCTTCGACAATGTCCGGTTCCGACCTTCAAGGCCGATGGATGCCCTCCTCCGTCACGGAGGAGGACGTGCTAAAGTTGAGAGAGGCTAAGTTCCTAACCGGCGAAATTTGGCATAGGTTGCCTGCTCAAGGGCAGGTCATCCCCAGTCCCCAGCCCGGTGAGAGCGTGGTGTTCATGTCTCACTTCCTTCGGGGCTTGGGCTTCCCAATGGATCCCTTTGTGAGGGGGCTGCTGTTTTATTACGGGTTGGAATTCCACGACTTAGCTCTGGAGTCCATCCTCCATATCTCCTCGTTTATCGTTGTGTGCGAAGCGTTCCTCCATGTTAACCCTCACTTCGGACTATGGCTCAAAACCTTCAAAGTGGAACTGAAGATGATCGAGGGACGGCACGCAGAGTGCGGAGGCGCTGTTATAAGCAAAAATGCTGATGCTCCATGGCCCGAGGGCTCTTTTCAAGAGGAGCTAGGCTTGTGGCAACGAGAGTGGTTTTATATCACCGCTCCCCGGAGCACCAAATGGGTGGCGTCTCCTACTTTTCGCTCGGGTCCCCCACCACGTCTAGCGTCATGGGTCAACAGAGGGTTGGATTGGGGTTTGCCCAAAGACATGCCCTTGTTACAGGGCCGCATTAAAGATCTCTTGGAAGGAGACCTCAGCCTGGTCAAGGTGACGCAGGTCATGCTGATTCGCCGAATATTGCCCGGCAAAAGTCGCCCCCTTCGCCTGTGGGAATTTAACCCAGAGGGACCGCGATCTCTCTAGAACTTCATGGGCGCAACGCCCGCGGAGATGTATAAACTGTTCTTCGGATCACAAGAGATGTGTCTGGATTCGACCGAGGATGCAGGCCTAAGCCGCAATCGCCTGGATAATCAAGTAAGTGACCTTGTGCCCGGACCTTCTATCCGTATAATTGTCATAAACTTGCCCCTAAAAGAGTCGTCCTTTTAAGCAGGAGTGGATAGCGAAGGCAAAGCTGATCAGGTGTCCGGCTCCCCTTCCTGAAACCAGGCCGGATCCCGTGCTAGTCAGGATGCTGGAGATAATGCCTTTGGAGGGGGAGGACAACGAAGCCACGGCCTCCTCGAAGGAGGCTGCTCTGAAGGGAGGAACCGACGATTCCTCTCCTAAGGGGAAGAAAAGAGCCGCCTCTGACGACCCGGAAACCATGGCCGCGAAGCGGGGGAGAAAATCCTCGTCAGAGGGTCCGTCGCTGGGGAGTTCCTCAGCCGGACTACGCCCTCAAGGGGATCAGCCCTCCAGCGAGCTGTAAGTAGAGAAAGATTTTCCTTTTGAGGTATGAGGGAAATCCTTGATTTATGTCTGAGAAGATTAACCAAACTTTTACCTTGTAGCTCGGACCTCAGCCCTTCTCAGCAGAGCTCGTCTTCGGGGGATCTTCTTCCGGAGATGATGGAGAGCGGGACGCCTCCCCCTGCCGTGCCGCCTAGCGAGGCGGGCGACCCTGAGGTGTCGTCGCGGAGAGTTTCTCCAAATCCGGCAGGGGCGGAAGATGGCTATGTGGCCCCCCGAGGTTCTCCGCGTCCGGCCTTCGAAAGAGGTCATGGGACGAGCCTGACACCGTCTGGTGCTTGGTCGGAGGAGCTAAAGATTCTGCTGGGCAAGCTTGTATCTCATAGGAGCACCGTGCATTGATGGGCACGGTGATTGAAAGGATCTCATCCGCAGAGAGCGGACTGCATGAGGCCGTCAAAAGTTTACTAACGGGTTTTGAGGTACATTTAGATAATGTACACTTTTGGCAGTTGCGCATGAATAAGATGCGCCCTGTGTAGATAGTAGCCCCTGAGACTCTGCACGTCGTCAAGAAATGACGGCGCGCGGAGGATCATAATCCCAGGTCTAAGATGTCACCTTTGAATGCAGGCGGCTGGGTGTCCGGAATCAAGCCAAACTGATGATTTTGCCGGACTAAAGCGGTAACTAGACGTGGCAGAAGCCGACATCGCGCTTGTCAACAAGCGGCTTGAGGAGGCTCAAGGTATGCAATTCCCCAGGCTGCATGAGCTAAGAACAGTTTGAGGCTTTTGTCTTACAATGTGTGTGCTTGACGCAGATGGTGCGGCTGCCGTGGAGAGTCTTAGGGCAGAACTTGCCCGAGCTAAAGAACAAGCCAGAGAAGGTGATGCGGCCGCCAAGAAAGCCCTTAAAGAGCTGAGAGCCGAACGGGCTGCCCATTGCCGAAGCAAGGAAGAGATGGCCGAGATGGTCGAAAAGTTAAAAAGCGCTATAGACCGTTGCAGATTTCTTGAAAAAGAAGACTAGGCAAAACAGACGGACTTAGATAAGGCCGTTGCCAATGCCAAGGACGCACGCTCTATGATGAGAGCTGCGAAGGAGGAGCTGCGTTAGGCCGAACAGATTGCGGCTGGAAAGCCCTTTATGCTGTGAAGGAAATTTTGCGATCCGAAGTTTGCTCCGTTGGACCGAATGTGAAGTGTGGAGGATACCTATCTGGACTTGGCAGCGAGTGCTGCTGATGCGACCGAACACTTTCGAGATCAGAAGGATCGCGAAGTGGAAAAGCTTTTCTGGTCGCAGTTTCACAATCCAGAGCGTCCAATGGCAGTGGACGATCGTTTGGCTCAATGGGCCGAACTGAATAGGTCGTCCGGACTCGCCATGAAATACCTCATGGGTTATCTGTGGCCGGGGAGATCGGAGCCGAAGAGTTATTTCAACTTGGTGCAGCAATTCCTTGACGCAGTGCCGCGCATAAATGCGATGAAGAGATCAGTATGCATAGAGGGCGCACGGATGGCTCTTGCCCGTGTTAAGACATACTGGGCGGAGATGGAGACCACCGTTGTTGCGTCCCGAGATTCGGACAAAAGCCGAGTATCCTCCGAGCACTATTTTCAGGAAGTCCTTGAAGGCGCTCGTGTAATAGAGACGCAGTGCTCGAAAGATGCTATGTTATGATAGCATATGTAATTATAAAGTAATATTTTGATAAACTATAGTGGTCTTTTTTATACTTGTGCCTCAAGTATTGTAAACACCTTCTATGCGGCCGTTTTAAGATATATATATATATATGTATGTATAGAATCTGAAAGATGGCAGTCGTTGGCTTCAGCCCCCACGCACATAGTGCAGGGGTGCTCGCAGAAAATGCATTTTCACACTTAACCCAACGTCTTGGTCCTACAAAGGAGGTGATAGCGCAGCGGGCCAGGCAACCGGACTATAATGCTTTAACACTTTCACTTAGCCATAGGAGTTTGAAAATGAGACTCTTTAGGTAGCTCCTTGGTGGCAACTGCGCTCGTCCGAATTCGGGGCGCGTTTGTGCCTGACCGGGAAGCGGCCCTTCGTTAAAGTGGAGGAATCCAATAGATTCCGATAGGTCATCGAGTGGCTGACCAGTCTCACGCTACATCATGACAGTCAGTTTTCGGCTTTCTCTACTGAGGTGCTCGCCCTGGCCGAACCGGGGGCACAATCGCAGTAGTTCTCCTGATGCTACCTTAGCCGATAGAGCGGAACGTAAGGTAGCCGAATTCAGGAGCCGGGCAACCCAACATTTGACCAAAGACATGATTCGGAGCTGATGCATATAATGGCAAAACTCGCGACACCGAACACTCCCTAAGGCGTTCGGTCTTTATGAGTGCGGGCCAAACAACACTCTTCATTAAAAAAAAGAAGCCCCTAGTGTCCAGGTGCGTGCGAAAATTCTGACGTGGCCACATGCCAAGACGCCAGCCTCCTCCTTGGTTATACCAGAAAAAACCAGGGGATGTGTAGCAACAAGAGACAGTAAAAAAGGTTTATGCAGGGTCTTAATCTAAAAAGAATCCTTTAGGACGGGTCCCTACTACATGTCTGCGCCTGTGTCTCCGTTGTGCCGTATCCTGGACGGGCGCCGCACGACGTTCATCTGTAAAAGAGAGGAACTGAGTTGAAAACGGGTCGTGCCGAAAAAGTTTAAAATAAACAAGGTGTAAAGTAAAATATATAAAATTGAGCTTTATTGTCTCTTATTGTATATGCATGGAGCCCCTAGTGCGGGGGTATATGGCCACTAAGCCTGCATCAATGATGATTTTGTACCGAACTCGTCTATCTGCGTTCGTGGTCTTTAATGACCTATTTTAAAGTTTTTTGGCCGGTGAGGCCATTTTGCTGTGGGGCTGTCAAGGCGGCCGCACAGTCCTCCGCTTGGGGAGGCGCACTTTAGTGCTTCCCCTTCAAAGAGATGATGCCTCGTGGACCGGGCATCTTAAGCGTAAGAGATGCATAATGCGGTATTGCATTAAAGCGAGCGAAAGCTTCGCGTCCCAGTAGTGCTTGATAGCGACTTGAGAACGGGACGATATGGAAGGTCATCTTTTCACGGCGGAAGTTATCGGCAGAGCCGAATATGACTTCGAGCCAGCGAAAACCCATACAACGGGTGTCCGGACCAGGTATTACCCCTTGAAAGGAGGTTTTGCTGCGGCGGATTCTTGCTGGGTTTATCCTCATGTGCTGCATTGTATCCTGATATATCAGGTTTAGTCCACTGCCGCCGTCCATAAGGACATTTGAAAACTGGAGTCCGCCAATTATTGGATCGAGTATCAAGGCGGTCCAGCCTGCATTCTTGATATTTCTAGAATAATCTAGCTGATCGAAGATGATCGGTTTTGACAACCAGTGGCCGGACCCTTTGGGGATGGGCCGTGTGGTGCATACCTTTACGGGCGCCGCACGTTTTGTTATGTGAAGTGAGTTCACTATTTTTACTTCCCGTGGGAAGTTCTTTTGTTTCCTGGTACTCTGCTTTTGGGGTTTGTCCTCGTCTTCGCTTGGTATGTCGAGCCCCTTGTGTTCGGCATTGAGTCTGCCAGATTGTTTGAAAACCCAACAGTCTCTGTGGGTATGGTTAGCAGGCTTCCCGAGAGTACTGTGTATCTGACATATCCTGTCCAGGATTTTATTTAGGTTGGATGGATCGTCCCTGTTATCTTGGGGGGCGATTTTTCCTGGTTTTGTCGTGAGCCTTTGAATCCGGCATTGACTGTCGTGCTCTTCGGACTTTTGTCCTTAGTCCGGCGACGGTCCTTGTTGCGTCGTGGTTTTCCGTTTCCATCCCTAGTTTCGGATGTACTTGGGTCACTGGGGCTGCACCTTGCCAACCAGCTGTCCTCCCCTGCACAAAAGCGGGTCATGAGGTTTGTTAGTGCGGCCATTGTTCTCGGCTTTTCTTGGCCGAGGTGTCTGGCGAGCCATTCGTCTCGGACGTTATGCCTGAAAGCTGCTAAGGCTTCGGCGTCTGGACAGTCGACTATCTGATTCTTTTTAGTGAGGAATCTATTCCAGAACTGCCGAGCTGATTCTCCGGGTTGTTGAGTTATGTGACTAAGATCGTCTGCATCCGGAGGGCGGACATAGGTCCCTTGAAAGTTTGCTTGGAAAGCATCCTCGAGCTCTTCCCAGCTTCCAATTGTGTTTTCGGGAAGGCTTTTAAGACAATGCCGGGCTGGCCCTTTAAGCTTAAGGGGTAAATATTTTATGGCGTGGAGATCATTTCCTCTAGCCATGTGTATGTGGAGGATATAATCCTCTATCCAGACTCCAGGGTTTGTTGTTCCATCGTATGCCTCTATGTTTACGGGTTTGAACCCCTCTAGAAATTCATGGTCCAGGACCTCATCGGTGAAACATAGAGGGTGTGCGGCGCCCCTGTATTTGGGTGTGCCGGATTCTGATGATGGCTTCATAGCATTGCTTACGAGAGCTTGCTTTCTTGGCCCATAAATGGACCTAACTGGGCCATGATGCGAATCCTTAAGTGGGTCGCATGCCGATTTGAGTGCGGCGCCGCTTGCCGCTTTATGGGGTCGTCTATCCGACCGTGTGGCTTTCTCATTTTTTGAATGCGAGGGCTCTAGGGCCTCTTCGTCAAATTCAGGCAGTAGCTTTCTTTTCGGATAGCTTTTCGTGCGGCGACTGTCGCCGTATTTATCTGCGGTATTGATTACTTTGCTCCATCTAATCTGGAGTGCATCTTCCGCTGTTTTTAGCTTCCGCTTCTGCTTTTTTAGGCTGCGTGCAGTTGCAACGAGCCTCTCGTGGAGATTCTTCTGTTCCATATGTTTATCCGGTGTGAGGTCGTCCGGAATGTCGTTTTCGCCGGAGGAGGGGCGTTCGGTTTCTCTATCCGTATGGCCCTGTTCGGACGGCTGCTCTAAGGCCTGCTCGTCGTCTACCGGCTCGTCCTGCTCTATGGCTGGGTTTTTATCGAGGCGGGGCTTTGGTCGGCGTTTACACCGACGCTTTGATTACTTTTCGGGGGGTCGATCTCCCGTTCCCTCCCCTTTTTCCTCGTTGTCGCTTCCTTTAGGGGTATCCACCATGTACACATCGTGAGATGAGGTGGCTGTCCAATGCCCTATGGGCGTTGGTTCGTCTGTATCTCCTGCATCGTCATCCATACTGTCGATGTCTCCGGAGTCGAATTTGAGCACGTCGTTTAAATTGTCGACAGTGGCTACCAAGTGGGTGGTGGGTGGGCTTGGAATTTATTCGTCGTCCGTATCCCATCCTTGCCGACCGTAATCCGGCCAGGGCTCTCCTGATAAAGAGAGAGACTTAAGAGAATTCAGGATGACGCCAAAAGGCGAGTGCTGAAAGATGTCTGCGGCGGTGAACTCCATTATCGGCGCCCAATCGGATTCGATCGGCAGGGGCACGGGGCGTTCAGAGTCTGGGGAGGAGTCCGGATCCTCGGAGTCACGAGTCATGCAGAGTACGGGGCTAGCGTTCGGCTCGATCGCCTTTGAGATCACAGCCCCCGATGTGGCGTCCAACCGCTCGTCCTCGATTGGCGCAATAGGCTCCGAGTTAGAGGTCGGAACCGATGCGTGAGCGGCCTCCAGGACACTGCCCGGAGGCAGAGCTAGATCATGCCCCTCGAGATAGTGCGGCGCGCTTGGCCGTGGCTCGAACCCGTCGAAGGTCAAGTCTCCGCGGATGTCAGCCGTGTAGTTTAAGCTTCCAAACCTGACTTGATGGCCAGGGGCGTAGCTTTCGATCTGCTCCAAGTGGCCAAGAGAATTGGCCCGCAGAGCGAAGCCGCCGAAGACGAAGATCTGTCCGGGGAGAAAAGTATCACCCTGGACCGCCTCGTTGTTGATGATCAAAGGAACCATCAGACCTAACGGCGACGACATAGAGGAACTCTCAATGAAAGCACCAATGTCGGTGTCAAAACCGGCGGATCTCGGGTAGGGGGTCCCGAACTGTGCGTCTAGGCCGGATGGTAACAGGAGGCAGGGAACACGATGTTTTACCCAGGTTCGGGCCCTCTTGATGGAGGTAAAACCCTACGTCCTGCTTGGTTAATATTGATGATATGGGTAGTACAAGAGTAGATCTACCACGAGATCGAGGAGGCTAAACCCTAGAAGCTAGCCTATGGTATGATTGGTGTCTATGGAGTTGATGAAGTTGTCCTACGGACTAAAACCCTCCGGTTTATATAGACACCGGATAGGGTTAGGGTTACATAGAGTCGGTTACAATGGTAGGAGATCTTAAATATACGCATCGCCAAGCTTGCCTTCCACGCCAAGGAAAGTCCCATCCGGACACGGGACGAAGTCTTCAATCTTGTATCTTCATAGTCCAGGAGTCTGGCTGAAGGTATAGCCCGGCTACCCGAACACCCCCTAATCCAGGACTCCCTCAACGTCCGAGGGCGCTTCGAAGATGGCCTAGTCGGTGCAGTCGCCAGGACCGGGGTGCTCGCCGGGTCTTGATCATGCTTGGATCTTCTCTCTCTGCGAGGAGGCGAGTTGACCTCCTCGTCATCACTCGAGTCATCGCTCTCCTCGTCCTCCTCTGCATCCGAGTGCCACTCGCTGCTCTCGCCCCCGCTCGCCCCTTCCTCGACGTCTTTCTCCTGCACTCCATTGGGCATCGAGTACATATCAATAAGAGCCTGAAAAGACAATGAACGGAAAAAATACAGTCGACCATCAACAAGGTGTTACACAGTGAATCGAGAAGATACTTGACAAAGCAGAATCATACCTGTTCCAGCTGGCGCAAATGGTCGAATGGAATCACCCTCCTAGACCCCTGGGGATTATCTTTGTTGTCGGTGATTCCTCTCAGCCACTTCTCCAACGTGTCTTCACTAACGTCCTCCGGGCGGATCCGAGTGGATTCCTCGAGTCCCGAGTACATCCACATCGGATGGTCACGGGCTTGAAGTGGTTGGATTAGTCGACCGAGAAAGACCTCCAGCAGGTCCATTCCAGTCACCCCGTCACGGACAAGTTGGACGACCCGCTCGACCAACACCTTCACCTGCGCCTTCTATTCCGGGATCACCCTCAAGCAGGAGGGCTTCTCTAGTCAAGCCAAGGAAAAGGGGGGAAGTCCAGTCGACTGATCCGGGGTTGGCTGGTCCTTACAGTAAAACCAGGTCGACTGCCAGCCCCGGACCAAGTCAGGAAGGATCATAGCTGGGAAGGTGCTCTTATTCCTCATTTGGATTCCAAGGCCCCCGCACATCTGAATCACGTGCGTCCTCTTGTCACTCGGGTTGGCCTTCTTGACCGACTGGGAGCGGCAGGTGAATATGTGCTTGAATAGACCCCAGTGCGGTCGACAACCCAAGAAATTTTTGCACATCGACACAAAGGCAGCAAGATACACTATGGCGTTTGGAGTAAATGTTGGAAATATGCCCTAGAGGCAATAATAAAATGGTTATTATTATATTTCCTTGTTCATGATAATTGTCTATTGTTCTTGCTATAATTGTGTTATCCGGAAATCGTAATACATGTGTGAATACATAGACCACAACATGTCCCTAGTGAGCCTCTAGTTGACTAGCTCGTTGATCAATAGATGGTTACGGTTTCCTGACCATGGACATTGGATGTCATTGATAACGGGATCACATCATTATGAGAATGATGTGATGGACAAGACCCAATCCTAAGCATAGCACAAGATCGTGTAGTTCGTCTGCTAAAGCTTTTCTAAAGTGTCAAGTATCATTTCCTTAGACCATGAGATTGTGCAACTCCCGGATACCGTAGGAGTGCTTTGGGTGTACCAAACGTCACAACGTAACTGGGTGGCTATAAAGGTACACTACAGGTATCTCCGAAAGTGTCTGTTGGGTTGGCATGAATCGAGATTGGGATTTGTCACTCCGTATGACGGAGAGGTATCTCTGGGCCCACTCGGTAATGCATCATCATAATGAGCTTAGTGTGACTAAGTAGTTGGTCACAGGATGATGTGTTACGGAACGAGTAAAGTGACTTGCCGGTAACGAGATTGAACAAGGTATTGGGTTACCGACGATCGAATCTCGGGCAAGTAACGTACCGATTGACAAAGGGAATTGAATACGGGATTGATTGAATCCTCGACATCATGGTTCATCCGATGAGATCATCGTGGAATATGTGGGAGCCAACATGGGTATCCAGATCCCGTTGTTGGTTATTGGCCGGAGAGTTGTCTCGGTCATGTCTGCATGGTTCCCAAACCTGTAGGGTCTACACACTTAAGGTTCGGTGACGCTAGGGTTGTAGAGATATTAGTATGCGGTAACCCGAAAGTTGTTCAGAGTCCTGGATGAGATCCCAGACGTCATGAGGAGTTCGGAATGGTCCGGAGGTAAAGATTCATATATGGGAAGACCAGTTTCGGCCACCGGGAAAGTTTCGGGGGGTCGCCGGTATTGTACCGGGACCACCGGAAGGGTCCCCGGGGTCCACCGGTTGGGGCCACCTATCCCGGAGGGCCCCATGGGCTGAAGTGGGAATGGAACCAGCCCCTGGTGGGCTGGTGCGCCCCCCTTGGGCCTCCCCCTGCGCCTAGGGTTAGAAACCCTAGGGGTGGGGGCGCCTCCACTTGGCTTGGGGGGCAGGCCACCCCCTTGGCCACCGCCCCCCCCATCTAGATGGGATCTAGAGGAGCCGGCACCCCCTGGCCCCTATATATAGTGGAGGGGAGGGAGGGCAGCCGCACCCAAGTCCCTAGCGCCTCCCTCTCCCTTCATGACACCTCTCCCTTTCGTTGGTGCTTGGCGAAGCCCTGCCAAGATCACCGCTGCTTCCACCACCACGCCGTCGTGCTGCTGGATCTCCATCAACCTCTCCTCTCCCCTTGCTGGATCAAGGAGGAGACGTCTCTCCCAACCGTCGTGTGTTGAACGCGGAGGTGCCGTCCGTTTGGCGCTCGGTCATCGGTGATTTGGATCACGACGAGTACGACTCCATCAACCCCGTTCTCTTGAACGCTTCCGCTTGCGATCTACAAGGGTATGTAGATGCACTCCTCTTCCCTCGTTGCTAGATGACTCCATAGATTGATCTTGGTGATGCGTAGAAAAATATTAAATTTCTGCTACGTTCCCCAACAGTAAAGTGGTGGAATTGAGCCCCGAAGAAGTTCAAAAAACCACGAAAGAAAGGATGGGGAGGCAAAGAGAACCCGCGGTCGACGTGAGTGGCAAGGAGAACGCACTCACCCTCCAGCGGCCGCGGTTCGGTCTCGTTCCCCGGGAGCCACGCCGATTCGTGGGGGATCAGTCCTCCCCTCAACCAGGTCATCGAGGTCGTCCTGGCTGATCGTCGAGCGGATCCAGTCGCCCTGGATCCAGCCCGGCGGCAGGCCGGATCTTGACGAGGATCCACCCCGGTTGGTCCTCTTTCCTTTCGCCTTCGCGGTCTCCTTCTTTGCGCGCTCCAACGCCACCGTCTTCTCCTTTCCCATGGCGGCGGATCGAGTCCGAGCGAGGCTACGACGCCGAGAGCGGAAGCGGGCGCAGCGGAGAAATCTGAGGAAGAAGAAGGAGAATGAGGGCGCATTGTTCAAAAGCCCAGTCCGGTGCCTTTTATAAGGACACTTCCGAGTGACTGACTTGTAGGCCCGGACGATCTTATCAAATCCCGCAACAGTCGCGCGCACGATACGTGGCAAAAAAGGTGGCCCGGGAATCGAGGCGACCTGCCTAATCCGTCCCAATTACCACGGCCTCGCCCGTCCGGCACGCTTCCCAAAATTCGAATCCCGCGAAATCCGCAGACAGCAGAACAACTCGTCAGACGGAAGACACCCTCCGCATCATCACTCGGAACTCTTCCGTAAAAGTTCACTCGACAAAAACTAAGAATGGACCAAGGCGACTGAAAAAGAAGTTGGTGTCATCCCCTCAGTTCATTGATCCAGAGCAAGACATACTCATAGCACAAAAAATGAGTCGGAAGTGTTCTCAACTCCTTCCCCACTCAAACCCTGATCCATTCGGGGGCTAATGATGAAGCTATGTACCTAGGGTAGGGTCATGGGTCTGTCCAAGGTACCCTTCCCAAGGACATCCCTAAAGGAACCAGGAGCATTCGAAGAAAAATCATCATCAAGTCGACCGTGAAGTTATGTTGCACTCGACAATCCTGAAGACACTTGATTGTACAGATAATCACTCGACTACCAGAAGATCTAGAGCCTCTCCACTCTGCAACGGTCGGAAATTAAGTCATAGCTTTAATGGCCATTATGTATCTTTATTGCAGGCGTTACCAGTAACGCCCCCATCTTTATGTACCTTAAACCCTCTGTGACGTGGGCTGGCCGGGGTACTGGCGCACTCTATATAAGTCACCCCCTCCACAGGCACAAGGGTTCGCACTTTCTGTAACACACACGCATATAATCCAGTCGACCGCCTCCGGGCTCTGAAACGTAGGGCTGTTACTTCCTCCGAGAAGGGCCTGAACTCGTAAAACTCCCGAATACAACTCCTCCATAGCTAAGATCTTGCCTCTACATTCCTACCCCCCCCCCCCCCCCCCCATTCTACTGTCAGACTTAGAACCACTATAGTGAGCGCTCAACACGTTTAAGCATGCAGTTAATATGGTATCAAATATCTATTTCACGCTAATCATATAATTAGCATACAAATAATATCCTTCCTATTTTTACATGCAATTAATATACTGCCTAATATCAACGTACATTGCACATATGTATTTACTAGTCATAGAAAGAGTTACAAAGCATCTTGACATTCGATCGTCCCTTCATCTGTAGATCAATTGTGCACTAGCTTCAGGAAGGCACCTCCGGTTGAGCTCCTTGAAGAATTCCAGAGCAATCAAAATCTTATGAGGTTGAGAGGGAGAGATGTTAGATATGATTTGATATTGTACCCTTCTCAATCTATGAAAGATCGGTTATGTTTAACCATGGATATGCCTTGAATATTAAATTTGTATTAAGTCATGTAATCTTTGTCAATTTGCCTCAATTAATATATACATACTCATGTGCCCCCGTAGGTGGATACGCTGGCCACAAATTTGTACATTGTGCAACAAATTTGTACATTGTCAAGCATGATTTTTTGCTATTGCTATAATATTTAATTAATATATCAAATCTAATATAGTGGTAAATCTAATAATGGCAGCACCGAGGAATAATTCAAGAAAAACTGGAATTCCCTTCGTTTCTAAAATAGATGATATTGCCCTAGAATGCGTGCAATCAAAGTATAACTTCCACAAGCATACTCATTTGCAAATATTAGTCAAAGTTATTATGCACTAGACACCATATCAAAATCTAAGACCTACTAGTTTTTTTTATATATCTTGCCACTCTGCTAGTTACTTCTCAAGGGCCCTTTACAACTGAGTTTTGGTCTCTGGACACTCGGATCCTTGGGAGTGCTAAGGACATCTACAAGCAGATCCTTGGGAGCGCTATGGACTGTCCAAACGCAAAATTGCTACCCAAGCGAACGCCTGAAACACAGCCCAAACGTCTGGGTTGACCGGTAACCCCATATTCATCTCATAGGTGGGGCAGATATAGACACATCCGGACGTGTCCGATATGTCAGATTCGTTCCACATTGGCCCACCGACTCCACAATATTTAACCCTATCCGCGGTTCGAACGAAACTCTAGCTGCACTCCAGTCCACTTCACTCCCCTCCCACAGTATCCAAGCTCCTCTTCGGCGAACTCCGGTGTACACCTTCATGGTGGGCACTAGATTCGACTTCGAGAGGTCCGGATCTAAGATCCCTTGTGATCCCGAGGAGGAGATGGCTATCAGCGCTACTCTTCGATGCTCCCAGGAGGAGTGTGACCCCCGCGGTGGAAATTTATCCGTCGGGAATCCATTGCCTTGGCTCAAATGGCACTAGAATCAGCCGGGGCCGGTGGATGAAGGCGCGTGACCGCGGCCTCGCCGAAAGAGGTGACCATCGCATGCCGGTGCAACCGGCTTGGCCGACGGAATCACTTAGGTGACGCCTCGTCCCTGCGGCGCCGGGAGCCCAAACAGAGGCCATATCCGCCTCCATGGTTTGCAGCCAAAACAAGCAAGAGGCATGGCATGCCCGCCGCACGAGGCTGCGGGCGCGAGATGCCATGGTAGCCCTTAAGGCGGAGCCTCACGCCGGCACGGGAGGAGAAAGACCTCCGTACCCGCATCACCGACAAGCGGCGAAGGAGAGCGGTCCGTGCCATGGCAAAAGAGCAAAGCACGGCAGTTCGTGCCATGGTTGGACTGCCCCCCCCCCCCCCCCCTTCCCAAGAGAAGGGCGAGGACCGATCAGACAGCTCCGACGGTGAGCATACCGCCTCGATTTGTTTTGTACCGCTACTCTGACAAGGAAGACGACAAGGACAAGGATGACCTTTTTCATTATCATTCCATTTGTAGCAGAACATGTCAATTTTTGGTAGTCCAGTGGCATGTGTCTAACGATGTATGTAATTTTACTTTGCATGAGACTAGTATGAATTTAAGGATTCGATTTGATGAAACCAACTGTACAGGTTTATTTTTAATACTTACATGACCATTGTCTGTGGACATGACCGAACGCATCCGTACATATGTAACATCCGGATTTAACAATTTTGACTGTAGATGCTCTAAGGAGGATTTAAGACAGGCTCGGGCACCACTATTCGGAAGCCAAGCTGCAGAGGTCTCCCCGTCTCTCCCGGAACGCGGCAAAGACGAGTTAGATAGCGATGCCGACCAACGGTGAGGCCCCAGCAGCGGAGACGGCGGCACCGGCGGGACCGTCGTCGCTTGGATGGGGATGGGGTTCATGTCCTGCGCTGTACGTGTCCTACGGCTTGTCCGCCCTCAAAGGCCGGCAACCGGAGCTGACGGGCGCCCTGGCTGCCGTGCCGTCGTTCACGGAGCTGTCGCCGCCCATGGGGCTCGACTACTTCGGGGTCTTCGACGGCCACTCGGGCGCGGCCGTCGCCAATTACCTGACGGAGCGGCTTCACGGCGCCATCGCGGACCAGATCTTGCGCGAGCTGCTCGCCGAGGCCCCGCGGTTCCTCCACGGGCCGCAGGGAGACGTGGAGGGATGGTGGAGGACGGCCATGGCGGACGCGTTCCAGACAGTGGACGCGGAGCTGCTGGAGGGAGCAGGCGGTGTGGACGCGTCGGTCGCCGGCGCGACGGCTCTCGTGGCGCTGGTCCTGGAGGAGTACGTGGTGCTCGCCAACTGCGGCGTCTCCAGGGCCGTCATCTCCCGCGGCGGCGAGATCTTGCAGCTCACCTCCGAGAACCGGGTAATTACAGCAGTATCTTTCCGATGATTATACTTTAATTTCACTAGCTGTGCCTAGTTCGTGCTTCATTTCCGATCGAGCACAGAGGGCGAAGCTACGAGGGTTTTCTCTCGAGATCATGCAAGCTCTATGCATGTCTCGTAGTATCTTTTTGGAGATCATGCGAAAGCTCTATGTCTCGTATCTTTTTGGAGATCATGCAAAAGTTCTATATGTCGCGTATCACAAGCTAGATGTGATTTCTCAGTTGTACCTTGGAAATTTGGCAAGTAATTAATCTGTGCTTGTGTAGTAGACTCACAAGCAATCCATTTTTAAGGCTATTTGAAGTAAAAAGGAGAATCTTAAGTTAGGTGCGATCTTGTACTCGGGTTCTTCCAAGAAATTTTAGAGGTCAGGTCACACAACGCATTCCTTTAATCGGAGTTTCAAACCACTAAAAAAAATTATTGTTTCCTCTGCAACTGAAATTCTCAGAAGATGCCCCCAAATGCTTGGAACACAAAGAACACAAAGGAGCACAAAACTAGGACACTTGTCACAAGTGAGAAGAATGGTTTGGTACTTGGGAGGTCTTGTGTGCACATTTGGCGAGTACATAGGTTTGCTTGTGTAGTAACGACAGTGTAAGTAAGACTTGGGTTTGCTTGAGTGGCGCAGGATCAGTAAATATGGTGCGATAAATATATGCGGCATATTTTCCACTGGCACCAAACACTATGATGGATGTTTGAGGTTGCCTTCACTGCTTTTCATGTGAATTTTGTAGGGCAGAAGTGCACGTGCAATGTCACTGTAGCCAAGCCATTGCCCATCCAAAACTTTTCTTGGTTTGCCTAGTTATTTATGACCAGCTCCTGCGTGTGCAGAACCCCTACAAAGACAATAAGGACCAGCCGGTCCAAGCTAGTCCATCAAACATCCATGTAAGGTTTGCCCATTCCTCTGGGGTGGGGTGAGTTGTCAGATCCAAATGTACCATTTGAGTCATAGTGCAGGCATCAACTTATGCTCGTAGCTTTATACATGTGAGGTGAAAGCCTGAACCATCAGTATGTATACATGAATGAAAAAAAGAGGGTACCCCTCCACCCACCACCTGATTTCTATTAACAGAAACCACACATTAATACTGATTAATATGGCTTACAATTTCTTGGTAATCTACGATGTAGACTAATTTTTCCAAACAATGGAAGGATGTTTACTTTCTGATTTACAAAGGTCTCAATTTTCAGTCTCTATTCGAACATACAAGTTCTAATGAACTTTTGGTTTTGCGGAATTCGTAATTTGCAAAACATCTATGTACTCACTGGGTATAGTCTAGACTAGACAGAGGAAATATATCTCCAACTCTTGGAGATAGTAGTATAAGGTACATGCCCAAATACCCAGTAGGTCCCGGGTCCCAATGGACCTGAATTGGAAAAAATAATTTAGAAATTGCAAAAGGAGCAAAAAATTCCTGATCTTTTTTGGAAACAACATTAGTAGGTGTTAAATTCGTGTGAATTTTTTTGTAAAGGAATAGCTTCGACCGACTCCAGGGGCAAGAAAATAAAATTATGAGTACAAAAAGTGTGAATAGTAACTTTTATATAGTGCCGATTTTGTTTTTTTTTTTGCTCATAATACCACTGAAGTCACTCATTCATGAAACTTTTCACGTGAGTGCAACACATGATCATGTTTGATTTCAAAAATTCTCAAGATTTTTTTTGACTTTTTTGCAATTTCTGAATTTTTTTCTCAATTCGTGTGCATTGGCACCCGAGATCCAAAGATCCTCGTTGACATGTACATATACACAATTTATCTTCTCGCGTAGTCGAAAAAACAATGTAATTACTCTGTTTTATATCGCCGAGAAAATGCTTACAGTACGTATGAACATGCTGTGTGCGTCACAGCCAAACAGGCCAGATGAGAAGCAGCGTGTGGAAAACGGCGGGGGACGCGTGGACGAATCCACCAACACAGTCGACGAGTTTCTGCCAACCTCCCGCGCATTTGGTATGTACATACTCATTGGCTGGATCGATCGACCATTTCTGGTTAATTTCTGCGATCCATGGTAGCTAGCTAACGATCTTACTGTAACACTGTGCCCTGCAGGGAGCTATCTGTACAAGCAGTACGTGATCGCGGAGCCCGAGGTGACCGCGGTGGGTCGCGATCCGCGGGACGAGTTCCTGATCCTGGCCACGGCCGGGCTCTGGGACAGCGTCTCGCCGGTGGAGGCGTGCCGCGTGGTGGAGCGCAAGCTGCGCAGCAGGTCGCGGAGCGCCATGGCGTGGGGGAAGGCGGCGGACAACAACATGGTCTCGGCAACCATGCTCGCTAAGGAGCTGGCCCAGCACGCGGTCCGCGCAGGCAGCACGGGCAACGTCAGCGTCATCGTTGTCCTCTTCAGGGACGATCCCGTTGCCACGGCGTCTCCTGCTCCGGTGCTGGCCAGCGGGCGCGTCCAGCGCCCGCGGCGTGGGTGTCGCTCGTGTGGCTCTCTGTGATGGGTGTCCCAACTTGTAAGCAGCTGGAGAAACTACTCTTCGTCAAATAACATTTGCTTTAATTCTCCGTTCCGAATTTGTCAGAACTGGATTCAGTAAGAAATTAGCATGTTTCATGAGCTTCAACGTTTACTTAGAGCATCTACAACTAGATCACTCAAACCCTTCCCAAACATTCGGCGGACAGCCCGGCACCGTCCGTACATAAAAATGGCACACCCCCCCCCCCCCCCTCCCACCCCCGAAACACCAGAAAACAACCCAAACGATCGGGTTGTCCGACACCTATCAAACCCAATCCATATGTGAGGCTGATATGGGGACACACGAACACGTTTGCCAAATCCGACAGGCCGTACCCATTCCAAACCCCATCAAATTTACCAAACCGACCGTCCTCCTCTTGGGTCCGAGCCGTCGTCCTCCTCCACTCTTTCTCTCCGTCCTCGTCCACCGTTGTAGATGTTGATGCTGAGTACCTCGTCCCCGTCCACCACCATGGACAATGTCTTCGTCGAGCCCGTGTCGCTCCCGACCGCCGTCGTCTGTGGAGGAAGAACAGGCGCCACCCATCGCTACTGCCATCGGCGTGCACAACTTGGTCGACAAAATGTCCCAAAGGTAAAAAAAAAACATCAATGCAATTGTGATGCGATTCGAACCTTTCAATGCAACTGTGATGTGATTCAAACTTTTCAATGCAATTGTGATGTGATGTGTCCCTATGTTACTCAATTTTTATGTATGTAGTCTTGATGATGAAACGTTTTCGCACTACGCGAATGTTGCATCGCCAGATTTTGTGTCTCAAGAAACCCCCTCTCAAGAATGATATGTGCAATTTTGACATGGATGAGGAGGTTTTTTTTTATTCAACACCATCGGAAAGAAAAAACTATCAAGTAGATGAACACATGTTGTTTAACATAGAAGAAAATTGTTTGTTTGCTCAAATTTCTGCATTCTTTTCTTTATCTCCCTATCACTTTATATGTGTTGGTGTCTAACTTGTTTCGTCAATTGTGATATGTAGCTCAACGTTGTTCAAGCTTTGTTCAAAGGAAAAGGAAAGGGGAGAAAAGGGAAGCAAGGCAAAGCATTCACCTTGTATCATCGTTGGAAGGAGCCTAAAAGTGAGAAGTGAAAGAACCGAGAGGCATATGAAGTTCCTAATATAAATAACTCCAAGAGCTTGGTTGAAATGCAGTAATGGTTGGTGCTGATGATGCATCAAGTGGCGAAAAAGGAAAAAAGAAGCCCCACTCCCAACTCGGTTGCTCCTACGAGAAGGTCTGGTGAAAGAAGGAATGGCAAAGAAAGGGCATGAAGGTTGGAGACAATGACATGAAGGAATCATTGGAAGCCATCATCAATGCAAGAAAAGAGACATCCGAAGAAAGAAAATGCATGAAGATCAAAGACATGGAGGAGCGGACGGCAGCAGAACAATGGAGGGCTGTGACCAGGGACAGGTCGGCGGCGGCTGATGAGAGGAAGGTGGCGACTGAGGAGGGGAAGGTGGCCATGGAAAACCTACAAGCATTTGCCACGAGAAAAAGCTAATGTTCATGTGCTCAAGTGGTTTCAATGAGAAGAAAAAAGCATACATTGAGCTTTCTTGTTTTGTCCATGAAGTCAATGAGCATTGAGCTTTGTCAAAAATCATACATTTCGATCGGATCTATAGTTCAGTAACTGACTACGGATTGCCCACCACATATGCTCCATTTAATCAAGAAAAATAAATTAGTTGTCAGCTTATATGGATTTCAAATTGTGTGTCCCACTTCTTAAGTAATTAGTGCTACACATAGATTTCAAATTGTCAGTACATAACGGCACAACACAACGAGAACATAGTGTTATTATTAGAGAATAGCATAACCCATCGAATTGTTGTATAAATCCAAATTCTACAAGTATTATCCAAGAAGATGAAGGCATGGGTATTAGACCTTTTCTCTCGACTAATTAGTTTTTGTTATTATCCTGCCGTCCCCCGTGCCGCTCCCACGAGCGGCCCGAGCGGAACCCTAGATCGCCGCCGCCGCTCCCTTCCTTCGCCCTCCTTCTCCCTCGTCGCCGCCAGGGGACGCCGCCGGGCAAAGCCCGCGCGTGCGTCGGCGGCGACGGGGCTCCCTCCCTCCTCGCGAAGCTCCTGGGCGGCGCGGGACGGCCGGCCCTCGCGGCGGCGCTCGGCTCGGCGGCAGGTCGGGTCGCCGGCGGATCTGCGGGGCTCCCCTTTGGTGGCGTTGCGGCGATGGCGGCGGCGTGATCTGCGTGGGGCGGCGAGGCGCGGGCTCCTCCTCCTCCCGATCTGATGGCGCCGTGGTGGCGCCGGCGCTCGGGCGTGCGGCGGGGTCCGCGAGGGTGGTCGGCGCGCGACGTCTCCCTCCCCGATCTGATGGCTCCACGGTGGCGCCAGTGCTCGGGCGGAGGTTGGCGTCGGCAAGCGATGGTGGGCGCTGGGATCTCAGCAGCGCTCTGGCGTGTGCAGGCGGCGGCGGTCCCTGTGCGCGGTCGGCAGCTCCGTCTCTGACCCGAACGGCGCGGGGGATGGCGGCCTCCAACATAGTGACGATCACAATATTTTCCTTCTATATAGAAGGATTATACTCTGACAGGCGGAAATGAAACTATAAAACAACAATGTAAAATTCAGAAATGTCTTGGAATATTCATGGATACCATCGCTATTCAATCAACCATATACAAAACAAAAACATCATTTTGTTCCATCAATATGTAATCTAGTGATCATATCATTCAATTCCTGACAAGTAGTGATTCTGTACAACATCAGATAAATTACCCAGTATGTTGTCTCATAATTACAAGCAATCACATTCAGATTTGCACACGTGAATTTTGCAACATAGACATTCTATCTTTTTAGTTCACAATTTATGGTTCAATTATTTATCCAAGGGCTCAACAATATGTGCATACCGATTCATCCAGCTCACAATCAAATGATGTGTCCCTGTTTTGTACTCTTGTAATTACAACCAACCACACACAGACGACCTCGGATTGTTCATATGCACCTCAAATTATATGCAACCAACCACACACAGACGACCTCGGATTGTTCATATGCACCTCAAATTATATGCAACCAACCACACACATACGAAAAGTGATTCTCCAAATTTACACCATTAAATTCGGAACTATTGTATTGAGCATGGAAATACCTGCGGCTCCATCCTGGAGCTCTAGGTCCATCTTCCCTATCGTTTGTTCGGAACTCGGAAGCCTGCGGTGAACCCTCACTTTGATCTCCCACCTCCACCTCCCGCACGCAAATATGCTCGTCAAAGCTATCCGCGGGTTTCTGATGCTGCTCCGTCCCCGCAATCGGTGACCTCCTCAAGCACCATGGATCTGCGCAGCATGAGGACGAAATTCCAGATCGATACCACGGGATCCAAAATCGAGCAAAAACATCAGGTGAGTCTAATGAACTAGTGTGGTACCTTTGAATTAGCTGTATCAGGAACTTCATGCCCACTGGTCAACGCGGTCTTCTTGTTGGATTCACTTCCGGACGAACTCAGCCCTGCCGCAACTAGAAAAGTCCAGCGGCCTGAGGTAGGAGACAACAGTACCACGACCGACCCCCACCCATCCCCCACCCTCCTATTACTCCTCCGCCGCCAGAGATAACAAAAAGCACGTACCTGATCCACGAATCAGGAAAGATGTCGACGAGTTGAGCCATGGCTCAGCTTGCTGCCGTCTACGCCCGCCTCCCTCCTTCTCTGTCAGCTCATGCGTATTCCCTCTTTTCCATATTTTCAGTCGCTCACAAAGTTGGTCCACTTTTTTAATGCGTGGAATCCCGAGATGCTACTGACCGCCCAGATACAGAGCACACATGTGCTCGGGTTCAAAGACACCACGTCCTCTGAAAGGCTGCTTTGCTTGCAATATTATCCTAACGGAAGCCTTTCTGGTTATATTTTAGGTATAACAATTGAACACGGGCATATGTTGCGTGTGTGTCTGTGTTTATATATTCAGTTGCCTATGACTTTTTTGTTCCATAATGTCTATACCATAATTTTGAGATCCTTAAGATATTCGACAGTTAATTATGACTTCGTAGTCTTCGTTCACCATATTTTTGGCTGGGTGGTGTGGGTTAGGATAACTTAATTTGCATGTATACAATATGGTTGTTATAGTTTTCAACTTAACTATGGATATGCGATAAACACATCCGTCATGACGAAGGAGAACGCAGTTCGAATCTGCAGTGTTTTCATATATTATCCATAGTGCAAAATAGATTTTTGCATAATTTGTGAAAAATATGTTATTTCTTTTTGTGAAAAATGTAGATGAATCTTCTGGACTTGAGTAGGACACCCGCTATAACATAATTGCCGGGATTTGCTATGGTTTAAAGTACCTTCATGAGGAAAAAGGTAAGCATGTGCTCCATGTGGACCTAAAGCCGGTGAACATATTGCTGGATAATGCTATGAAGCCAAAGATTACAGACTTTGGTCTTTCAAGACTAATCTATCAACAACAAATTATAAGCACTTCAAGTCGTGATGGAACACTGTAATTATCCATTCTATTTTATTGGTTTACAAAATATTTCCCCTGCACAGTGTTGTTATTTTGTATCTTCAAAATTCACAAACTTAACCTTGTGCTGTAGGCGTTACATGGCACCAGAATACCTACATGGAGGTACGGTCACAACTAAATCAGACATATTCAGTTTGGGTGTAATAATTTTGGAGGTAATAACAGGACACAAGGACTACCCAGATGTTACAAGAACAGTCTCCGAGAGATTTATGGAGCTTGTAAGAAATCCATGTCCTCTTTCCGCAAAGAGGATGTTACATTTTACTTTTTCATACTGGTAACACTTTATATTCATTTTTCAATTCCTCGGACACTTGATAAATGGAGGTCAAGAAATCCATTGAACAAATCACCAGGCTATATACCAAAAATAAGAAGATGCATTGGATTCGGTTCGTAGCTCACACCGTTGTTCGTTGCATGGATTCGATTCGTCAATGCTCAAAGAAAAATTGCTTCATCCCAATTAGTTTATGCTCAAACCCCTGTTTCGAAATCCAATTCAATGTTTACCTGGCTTTGTTTCATAAATGAATTGATGATCACTTACAAATCCATTCCATTTTTCAAACCAAATGCCAAAATGCAACCATTCCATTCCTTCAAATTACCCACATCAAACACAACGACGGAACCAACCCATTACACTGGAATGGAACCATGACATTCCATTACACTTTGTTCCCGAACCAAACACACCCTGAGATAGGTCTAGTATGTGTGGATCCTGAGCAGAAGGGAAGGACATCAACAGGCGAGCTTATCAAGTTGCTACAAGGAAGAATGATGTTAGACAAGGTATAGTAATTAACTTAATCATAATGCATGTAAATGTCATAAAAACATGCATCGGGTGTGTCCTAATTGTGATCACTGTTAGGAAATTTGTAAAATTTAAATGAGGAAAAATATTGTCATAGTTAACAAGTGGAATATATATACCATACAGATTGGAGCGTCTAGAATGGAAGCAACCCATTTCCCGCCGGACCTAACTGCAATAGATGAGATTCTAGAGAGGGAGGGATACAAACCAGAGGAAGGGCTTCCAAATGAGGTAATTAAAGAGAACTATTCCCTCTGTTCCAGATTATAAGATGGAGGTAATACATTCTTGTTTCACCTTTATTTTTTATTTTTATTCAGTGGGCTTACATCTTCATCATCCTCCATGCTGCAGCTATGTTTCCAAATGTGGACAGACCTAATGCGAGAGCCATTGATCCAAAGAAAAAAGGGTGATGCTGCATTCTGAGCTGGAGACTTTCAGATAGCATTGGACAATTTTACTAAGGTAATGCCTTGAATTTATCATCAGGAGATATTTTGGCGTCCTAGACTGCAATATGTCCTGATTGATCCATTTCCTATCATTGTTTCACAGTTTATTGATACTGAGGTAATTATTTCATGGGTTGTTTATGCCAAACGCAGCTTGTGCTACCTTATGTCTGGCCAACTTGATTCTAGTGCATCTTTGAGGAATGCATTATGAAATGGCCCACGACACTCTACATGGAGAAAGTTGCGGTTTCAATGCTAGACAATCAAAGGCCTCGTAGCGCAACCGAAATGTTGAATGAAGCGTCGCATATTGAAGAGGAGAGGCGTCGGAATGAAACTTTCAGCTTTCAGACCAACGAGGGATTTACATTCCCAAAATTGAGGCAATAGTGCTTAGACGTTTTTGTAGTTCAATTTGAGTAGCGTCCTATGCGAGTAGACTATTGCACTTGTGGAAATGGACTCTTCTGATAATAGCAGTTTGTCTTAACCCTTTGATAACACGGTCGGTGCAGTGCGAACAACAGGGAATGACGCCTCTAATGCCATCGCTACCAGTGAGGTGGGCGGCTCTGCCACTGTCGTAACAGGGGCGGCACGATCCCTCCAGCCTCTCCGACAAGATCTACGTCGTCGTCTGCCCAAGCGGCAGCGTCCTCGCCATGGCGCAGCTCCCGTATCCAGAAGGTGTATGACATGCCAAGGGTGGGCTCTGTTGAGCACGCTACCAAGCGCAAGCCAGCCGGCAACTCCTTCAATGGCGGGGCGCGGCGCCGCCCTGGCTCCTCTGCCACTAGGAAGAAGAAGGCCAAGCTGCAGCACGTGTCTGAGCTCCTCGGGCTCCTTCAAAAGATGCCTATGCCACTTACCAGGGGCAAAGTTATGCAGATCGCGCGCTGCTGTGATCTGAATGTCGACGCCATCCTCGAAGCGGTCTCTCAGAGCTCGTCGTCACTCCAGTCGAGTGCTTCCTCGGCTCAATCTGCATCCCCCAAGACTGCACATGGATAAATGGTGCCGGGCAGACCATTCCTTTCGGAAGTCGTTTGTACATTGTACACTGCATGCTTATGAGCCCAGCTTGGTTATCCTTTTAGGGGTTGTTTTAGCTGCATTTCCTCGTATGTCACTACATTGTTGTCATGTTTGCAACTTCTGTTTCGATATTAATGAGATTTATCCTTTGCTTTCAACTTGCACACATGAACGTGGCTAGCTTTTGTTCCTACAGTTCTTTAATGTGCCAACTAATTTTGCAATGCGGAGTTCAATCCACTCAACTCATTCTGACGCAGTGTACCTGTAGGAAACAAAACTATTAATGTGCCAACTAATTTTGCAATGCGGAGTTCAATCCACTCAACTCATTCTGACGCAGTGTGCCTGCAGGAGACAAAACTACAGTGCCGGGGGGGGGGGGGGGGGGGGGATTTCCTATTTGGCGCATAAGCGCCCGTTCGCAAACGGGCGTCTGAAGCGCATCCCTCCCACTGCGCCCCGCCATTGAAGGAGTTGCCGGCTGGCTTGCGCTTGGTAGCGTGCTCAACAGAGCCCACCCTTGGCATGTCATACAGGGGCAAAGTTATGCAGATCGCGCGCTGCTGTGATCTGAATGTCGACGCCATCCTCGAAGCGGTCTCTCAGAGCTCGTCGTCACTCCAGTCGAGTGCTTCCTCGGCTCAATCTGCATCCCCCAAGACTGCACATGGATAAATGGTGCCGGGCAGACCATTCCTTTCGGAAGTCGTTTGTACATTGTACACTGCATGCTTATGAGCCCAGCTTGGTTATCCTTTTAGGGGTTGTTTTAGCTGCATTTCCTCGTATGTCACTACATTGTTGTCATGTTTGCAACTTCTGTTTCGATATTAATGAGATTTATCCTTTGCTTTCAACTTGCACACATGAACGTGGCTAGCTTTTGTTCCTACAGTTCTTTAATGTGCCAACTAATTTTGCAATGCGGAGTTCAATCCACTCAACTCATTCTGACGCAGTGTACCTGTAGGAAACAAAACTATTAATGTGCCAACTAATTTTGCAATGCGGAGTTCAATCCACTCAACTCATTCTGACGCAGTGTGCCTGCAGGAGACAAAACTACAGTGCCGGGGGGGGGGGGGGGGGGGGGGATTTCCTATTTGGCGCATAAGCGCCCGTTCGCAAACGGGCGTCTGAAGCGCATCCCTCCCACTGGTGAGCCGGGCTGGCCCATGAATGTTGTTTTTATTCTTTAAAAATAGTTCAAAAAGGAGGTGGCGCAACCGGGAGTCGAACTGCCGATCTCTTACTGAATGTCGAATGATAGAACCACTACGCCATCGAGGAACAACTGATGCCTGACTTGTTTTCTTTTGATTCTCTCCAGTCGTGGGAATCCTCCGGTTTTGGGAAGCTTCTTGAATCTTCCCAAGCCTGGTTTTTTCCCGGTTCGTTGTCATTTTCGAGGCTGTTTTTATTTGGTTTCTCTTTTCCTTTTCTTTTTCAAATACGTCTTTGTTAAAATTAGTTTTTTCCAAATTGATGATTTTCCATTTTTGCGTTTTTATAAAAAAATCGATGAACTTTTTTCTACATTGATGAACTTTTTTTTTTCAAATTTCATGAACTATTTCTATATTTCAATGAACTCTTTTACAAATTTGATGAAGTTTCGTTCAAATTCGATGAATTTTTTTGAAGTTTGATGAACTATTTTCAAAATTGATGAACTTTTTTTCAAATGTGATGAACCGTTTCAAATATGATGAACTTTTTTAAAAACCCAATGAACTTTTTTCAAATCTGATTAACCATTTTTTCAAATCTATGATTTTTTTCAAATCCGGTGAACTTTTTTTTAGATTTATGAACTTTTTAAGATTTCATCGAATTTGATAAAAGTTCGTAAAAAAATGAAAAAAATGCATCGGTTTGATAAGAGTTCACGAATTTGAAAAGAATTAATTATATAAGGAAGAAAAAAATAAAATAAAAACGAAAAGTGGAAAAAGGGAAAAGGGAAAAGGAAACAAGAAAAGAGGGGAAACGATGTAAGCTATCAGATGTGCCTAAGTGGCCGACTGGTAAGCGTGTTGTACCCTAGAATCGGAGGTCGCTGGTTTGATCCTTCTCCCATGTGCCATTTTCTGTTTTGTTTCCTTTTGGCTGCGTCTCTGTTTTGGGCCGGCCATAAGTGCGGCAGCGTGGACGTTGGAACTCCTAGTTGGCGCAGAAGGCGCTGAAGCTCCTAGTCGGCGCCGATTAGGAGACGCGGCGCTCGCAACAGCGCGAGTTGGGCTGGTACGAAGAGGACCGCATAAAAATGGAACTAGAAAGCGCGAAAACTATGCAATGGTAGGGCAACCGCGACGAGCTGAACTCATGACCTACACATCCAACAAGAGTTGAGCTAACCACTAGGACGAGCGGTTGCAAGTGACTTACTACAGCGCTAAAACCTTAAAACCTATTATAGCCGCTCTTACATGATGTTCTTAAAAAAACTTCACAGATTTCAGAAAAGGTTCATGAACATGCTAAAAAACTTTGCCCTATTCAAGAAAAGTTCAATGATGTTGAAAAAAGTTTATCAATTTTAAAAATAGTTCACAAAAAATAGAAAAATGATCATCAAAATCTTTTAAAAAAAGTTCACCAATTTCAAAAAAGTTCACAAAACTGAAAAAAGTTCATCGAATTTAAAAATGATCATTGAATTTGAAAATAGTTCACTGATTTTGAAAAAAGTTCATGAAATTTGAAAGAAAAAAAATCAAATTTGAAAAAATGTTCATTGAATTGAAAAAAATTTCATCGAATTTGAAAAGAAAACATTGCTTTTTACAAATAGTTCACTAAACATAAAAAAAGTTCACACAAAAATGAAAAAAATCATCGATTTTGAAAAAAAACGTTAATTGAATTGTAAAAAAGTGCATCCAATTTGGACAACGTTCGTCGAATTCAAAAAACTTCATTGATTTTAAAAAGTTGAACGAATTTAAGAAAAGTTCATCGAAATTTTAAAAAGTTTATTTAATTCGAAAACATTTAATCAATTTTCAAAAAAGTTCATCGCATTTGAAATAAGTTTATAGAATTTGCAAAAAAGTTCATCAATTTTGAAAAAAGTTCGTCGATTTTGGAAAATAGTTCATCGATTTGTTGAAAAGTTCATTGAATATGAAAAATAAAAAGAGACATGGAGAAACGAAAAAACAAGAAAGAAAAACAAAAAGAAAAAGCTAAACAAAAAAGGAAGAAAACCGGGTAAATGAAAATCCCCGGAACCCAGCCCAAAAAACCGGTGAAAAACATGAAACAGGGACTCCCGCGCACTAAGGGAAAGATAAAAAAGAGGAAAAAGAAGAACTTTATCTGGTGTTTACAAATGGCCAAGATGGTTTGTACGGTACCCTGTGAACGAAGGGGTCGCGAGTTCGATTCCGGTGAGCACCCTTTTTTTGTGGTTCCGAAAAACGAATGGGCCGGCCCAGCTTATGTGGCTGCACGCGCCAGTTAGGAAAATATCCTTTAACCGGTGCCTCCAGCTTATGTTTCTTGAAAAAATAAACCTGCCATGCTGGAGGGGAAAATATTTCCATGTAGTATGGCATATCTATTCCATTTCACTAAATTTGCCATACTTCATAAAATGGAATTGCCATGGCCAGGGGAAAAATTTCCATGTAGTATGGCAAATCTATTTCAATTAACTAATTTTTTCATGGTTCGTTAAATAAACCTACCATGGTGGAGGTGAAAAAATTGACATGTAGTATGGCAAATCAATTGCATGTGCTATAACCATTTTGTACTCAACACAAAAAATCCATTTAATTAAATTTTCCATGCTTTGTAAAATAGAATTGCCATGTTCGAGGGGAAAAATTGACAAGTAGTATGGAAAATCTATTCCATTTGACTAGATTTTTCATGGTTTGTAAAATAAATTTGCCATGGTCCAAGGCAAGTTAATGGAAAAAATTCATAGCATGGCATGTTCCATATCCGGTCACATGGCAAATTCGTAAAAAAACCTTTTTCCCAGAAAAAGCATGTCAATAGTGTAAAAAAATCTTTGAAATGTCCACATGGCAATTCTAGGAAGTTTAGAACTTGTCACATGGCAAATTTATATATATACTCTTAATGGTAAATTTATTAAGGTTATATGATCATTTACTAAAATTTGCCATTGTCTTGGCAATAAAGTAAAATTTTGATGGCAAATACATGAAACTAAAATTTGCCATGATATAGGTACTAAATTTGCCATGATCAATTACTAAATTTACCATGATCAGTGAAATAAATTTGCCATGGTTATGTCTGTTTCTAAAACCTACATATGAGTTGTGAGAAACAACTCTTCGAGAGTTCGACCAGGGACTAAACATGTCCAACAATCCTAAGTCATGTGTGAGATGTGATGGATGAACTACAGATGAATCCGAATAACTACCCAGGTTTGCGCCACCTTCTTGGTGTAATACCCTACTCCTGCTTTGTTTTGTATTGCAATGGTAGAGAGCTACAATATGTCTTCTACAAGGTGAAAGAATCGACCCCCTGTGAGGCTTCGGTCTCCCCTATTTGTAGCATCCAGGGAGGCCTTATTGGAGCTCTGATTGGATGAATATACATTTGAGTAGGCTAGCATAGCCTATACCGCGACGGCATGGCCGCCCATGACATGCTTGTATGAGCACTACTACAGGTTGCTGCTAACGCGACACTACAATCTGGGACCCTTCGACGAAACTATGTGCAATGCAATAATCACAAACGGTGGTGTAAAAAACCCATCAAAAAAGGTGCAGAACGTTTGCGATGACGGATGCATCAAACACGGTTCAGATTTTAGTTGCATGTGCGATGCAAGGCATACGGTTCAGTTCAATTAACTGTTTGCGATGAGAAGGAACAAAAGAAACGGGCAGCCAGATGGAGGTGTGTGCGATATACAGCATACGGTTCACTCGGATGAACTGTTTGTGATTAGGCAACACAAAAGAAACGGTCAGCAAGATCAAGGTGTGTGCGACATACATCATGCGGTTCACTCGGATGAACTGTTTGCGTTGAGACAAGAGAACAGAAATGGCCAGCCAGATTAAGGTGTGTGCGATGTACAGCATACGCTTCACTCGAATGAACTATTTGTGATTAGGCAACACAAAAGAAACGGTCAGCCAAATCAAGGTGTGTGCGATATACGACATGCGGTTCACTCAGCCTTTTCGTCAGTGTGTGACCTCTGTGGCAACCGTTCGCTCCCCACTAGCCTCTTCTTGTACCGTGGCAACCGTCCATCGCCTCTTCGCCTTTCCCTCTCGATTTGGAACTGCTGTCGCACGCTCTTCCTCCCTCCATTTGCCTTCACCCTTCCTTCTGCCATTGTTCGATCATCTTCTCCATGGAGGGAACAAGCCAGAAACGACCCCATTATTCTGGTCCTGATCTAAAAGATGACGTGGTGGAGGAACTCACTGACCGGTGTGACATCATCACCTCGGCTAGCATGGCAGGTTCATTCAAGACCATTCTCGACTCAACTAGTAACATCATTACAAGCAACCCAAGGGTCCAGGAGCGGTTTGATCTCCCCTATCTTCTTCGCCGTGACCCTACTGACTAGCATGGGGACGAGGGAAGCCTCGCCTTGTGCAAGTTGATGCCGCTTGATAATGATACTTGTGATGTTAAGATGCCATCGCTTGAGGGCAAGGCTTGGGCAGGCGCAAATGAAGATTGTGTTGTTTATATTAGGTACAACTGCGAGTGGGAACTTGTGAATGTGTACACTTGTCACCGGGTTCCACTTCCAAAAATCCCAGACTGCCCAGAGGTTGAGCACACAGATGATCTACGTGAGTTCAA
The DNA here is from genome assembly GCA_034509565.1 of Triticum monococcum. Taxonomy (NCBI): domain Eukaryota; kingdom Viridiplantae; phylum Streptophyta; class Magnoliopsida; order Poales; family Poaceae; genus Triticum; species Triticum monococcum. The sequence goes on along the minus strand of CM067843.1, from coordinate 148,607,885 downwards.
ATACGATCATGGTAACTGTCGTCTATGGAAGATAGCAATTTGTCGAGTTCCCAACTGCTCTTAGGATTACACGAACTATGAAGTTGTTGCTATCTTTGACAAGCTTGTTACCTTCCTTACTTCCACCTTCCTTACTTCCACGCCTCGATGGATATTGCTCACATGAACTATGAAGTTGTTGCTGTTGACACAATGTTACTACCATTTATGAGAAGCAACTGTATCTATACCTCGGACATTGCTATGCTTCCCTACTGTCCCAATATGGGTCTTGACATAGGCCGCTTGAGCCTAGATGATCAGTCCTGTGTTGGTCTCGAGATTGATAGTAGCTGGCCCTTCCCAGAGAATCACTTCTGGTTCAAAGCAAGCGTTTCCAACGCCGACGAGTGGTTGAGATGAAGTTCATTTCATCGCTTTGTTATTTGTTGTGTGAGAGAAACTTTACTTTACTAGAATGTTTTGTTGGAAATGATCTATAGTCCAACGTGTATCCTCGTTGTCGTTGTGGGTTGATGACTTGTTGTATGTAATGAATGGTATTTGCATATGCGTCCATCAACTCATGCCTGCTAGTGCTGTCCATATGAATAGTGCTAGTGATTTTAGTTGCAAAAATTAGATAGTGCTAGTGATTTTTAGCTGCATATTTTGACAAATCATAGTGTTACAAGGTTATCAAATGGCAATGTTACTAGGTAAACAAATGTCAATCTTTCCAGTTTGACAAATGGCAACATACCCAAAATGACAGATGCAAATCTTACCCAATTGTTTCTACGTGGTTGCACACAGGTCATGCATAATAACCGTTTGCGTTGAAGGGATGCAGAAATCCTGCTCGGCACATTTTCCCTTGGCTTCCTGGGAAGCTGTCGGTTTGCGTACGAGTGTTCTAACTAAAACGTTTGCGATGAGTGTTTTATATTTAAAAACCATTGACGTTTTTTTCAAAGAAAATCGTTTGATAAGTCTGTACATTAAGAGCGAAAAATGCAAGTTCGTTCAAACCATATCTTTCGTTCAGTCACACTGCGAATTTATATTGCGAATTTATATTCATATGATTGAGAATTCAAGATACAGTATTAAACCCCCAAAAGAACTATTTCCGGTAGTGGCGGAGGCGGCGTGCCGCGCCGTCGTTGTCGTTGTCATCCTCCGGGACGCCATTTTTGAAGTCTTCAAGGCAACACAAAATGTTCTTCACTTGTAAATCAAACATCATGTCGTCGCGCGATCGACGGGAGGGGCACGGGAGGACGACAACTGGCGCTGCTGAGAGCTAGCGGTCGACGACAGCGTCCCATGCCGCTGAGGGGGGCGTGCGCACGGGCACGGGCGCGGCGGGTGCAGCCAAATTCACGGGGACCGGCGCCGCGGTGGGTGGAGGGGCGCGCACGGGCAGGGGCACGGGCGCGGCGGGTGCAGCCGAACGCATGAGGGCCGGCGCCACGATGGGTGGAGGGGCGCGCACGGGCACGGGCGCTGGCGCTGGCATGTACACGAGCTCGCGCGGGTCCGCGGAGACCTCGCCGATGCCCGCGGCTTCCAGCTCTGCGATAGTGCTCAACGACCAGCCCGTCAATGCTACGGGGATGGTCGCTGGCGCCAGCGCGGGGATGGGAGCTGGGAACGGAGTGGGGGCAGCAACCGCCGTGGCCAGCTTGTTCTAGGCCATGTCCATGAGGCCCCATTCCTCCTTATTTTCTATCTCCTTCGGCTCGGAGTTGACTTCACCAAACTTGAAGACTAGTGGCAGATGATCATTCTGCGCCATCGCGTTGGTGGAGGTCTGTGGGAGGGAGGGGAATGGGAGGTGAACAGTAAGGCCGCCCGTATTAAACAGCGGCTCGGGCGCCATTAATGGAGAGGAAGGCGGGCGGCCATGGAAGTCAAAGGGTTCGCTTCCTAGTGAGACTGCGCAGCGTACATCTCACATGCTTCCCGATGAGCCTGCGCATCAGAGGACAGCTTGCACGCCTCTTGGTCAGCCTACGCACCGGACTCCGCTCGCACGCCTCCCGTTCATTCAAGGTCAAGCAGCTGTCCGCATGGCACCTCCTATAGCCATTAAAACGAAGACACGTGGCATCACGTGAGTGGTTAACAGGACGCACAAGATTTGAATTATACAACCGTTTGAGATATTAAAGTGGCAGCTATTTTTTCAAAATGTCTTTGTTGGCTATTATTCGAGCGCGCCTTCTCTCAAAATGAACACAAAAATACCACATCATGTTGGGTGCCATTCCATGATATCATGCCAAGTTTCATGAATTTCAGACGAGTTTTAGATTTACTAGAATTTAAAAACAAAGTATCTCAACGTTTTGCCGGCAATCAACGGTGTCCTGGTGTTTGAAATTCATTCCCATCTCTTGCATGTGACCTAAGCATGCACCCAAGGACACATATTTGATTTTTCAACCAATTTATATGCACTGGAGCATGTGCATGTAGTTCAAATTTGAATTATGCACATAAATGCATTGAAAATTCAGTTAATGCATAAAAATGTCCTAACGAACCCCGAAAAATCACAAAAATTGACACAACACTCCTGTTGTTCTATGTTGACACGAGAAAAAAAAATTGAAAGCAATAAGAGGCAATGGATATCGTTTCGTCCCTAAAGGTGGGACGTTCCCTATCGAAACCATCACGCTTGTTATGAGAAGCTCTGATCAGTGAGAAGCTTATACCCAAACCTGCCCCAAATGGGACAAATTTTTTACCATGGCATGTTTATGCCGCTCCATGATAGAATGCTAAGTTTCATGAATTTTAGATGAGTTTTGGATTTACTAGAATTTAAAAAACAGACATCTCAATGTTTTGCCGTCAATCAACGGTGCCCTGGTGTTTGAAATTCATTCCCATCTCTTGCATGGGACCTAAGCATGCACCCAAGGACACATATTTGATTTTTCAACCAATTTATATGCACTGGAGCATGTGCATGTCATTCAAATTTGAATTATGTACATAAATGCATTGAAAACTCAGTAAATGCATAAAAATGTCCAAACAAACCATGAAAAAACACAAAAATTGACACAACAATCCTGTTGTTCTATGTTGATACGAGAAAAAAATTGAAAGCAATAAGAGGCAATGGATATCATTTCGTCCCCAAAGGTGGGACGTTCCCTATCGAAACCATCACGCTTGTTGTGAGAAGCTTATACCCAAAGCTGCCCCAAATGGGACAGATTTTTTACCTCGGCATGTTGATGCCGCTCCATGATAGTATGCCAAGTTTCATGAATTTCAGACGAGTTTTGGATTTACTAGAATTTAAAAACCAGACATCTCAACATTTTGCCGGCAATGAACGGTGCCCTGGTGTTTGAAATCCATTCCCATCTCTTGCATCTAACCTAAGCATGCACCCAAGGACACATATTTGATTTTTCAACCAATTTATATGCACTGGAGCATGTGCATGTAGTTCAAATTTGAATTATGCACATAAATGCATAGAAAACTCAGTTAATGCATAAAAATGTCCAAACGAACACCGAAAAATCACAAAAGTCGACACAACACTCCTGTTGTTCTATGTTGACACGAGAATTTTTTTTGAAAGCAATAAGAGGCAATGGATATCGTTTCGTCCCCAAAGGTGGGACGTTCCCTATCGAAACCATCACGCTTATTATGAGAAGCTCTGGTCTGTGAGAAGCTTATACCCAAACCTGACCCCAAATGGGACAATTTTTTTACCAAGGCATGTTGATGCCGCTCCATGATAGCATGCCAAGTTTCATGAATTTACAAGGTTTGGATTTACTAGAATTTAAAACCAGGCATCTCAACGTTTTGCTGGCAATCAACGGTGCCCTGGTGTTTGAAATTCATTCCCATCTCTTGCATGGGACCTAAGTATGCCCCCAAGGACACACATGTGATTTTTCAACCAACTTTGGTGCACTGGAGCATGTGCTTGTAGTTCAAATTTGAATTATGCACATAAAATGCCTAGAAAACCCAGTTAATGTATAAAAAAAGGCGAAACAAACCCCGAAAAATTCATTCCCATTTCTTGCACGGGACCTAAGCATGCACTGAAGCACACAAATTTGATTTTTCAACCAATTTATATGCATCAGAGCATGTGCATGTAGTTTAATTTTGAATTGTGCACCTAAAATGACTAGAAAACCAGTTTAATGTATAAAATGTCTAAACGAACCCTAAATAATTCCAATTCTTTCGCGACACACATATATTTGCATGTTCACTACAGATAAAAGGTCTAGCAATTCAAACAACGTCCATTGCCGCTGTGACCCCGTTATGTAATTCAAATCAAGTAGATCCCACACAGTTTATTATCACCAACAGTGTGAGATGTAGTACAAAATATCTTGGAGCACCGTCGGTGTATAGTATGCCTATGGCTTACGCGAGAAGGTGCGTCGGCTACAATCCGTAGCCGGCGTGTCAAGCACACTAGCTTGCTCCCCCAAAAACTCCCACTCTGCTTCAGTCCCATGATTCAAATTTTCAGTAGCCCCGGCATTTTACTCCCACCACTCCATCCCTTGCAATCTCAAAAATATCTGCTCACTCTTGATCTAAATTTTTAGTAGCCCCGCCTTGTTACTCCCGCCTAGTAAAATTTTGGGAAAATTTTGTTTTTGCCGCTCTAGATTTTGCCAATTTTCCTTACGCCACTCTAGATTTTGACATTTCACTTTTGCCACTCTTAGTTTTGGATAATCATCACAATTTCCATTCCGTTGCAAAAGCAAAATTTAATAGTGGCAATTGTGATACAATTTCAAAAGCTAAGGGTGGTAAAAATGAAATAAAATGATTTTGCTTTTGCCATGGAATGACAATTGTGATAATTGTCAAAAGCTAAGAGTGGCAAAAGTGAAATGTCAAAATCTAGAGTAGCATAAGGAAAATTGGCAAAATCTAGAGTGGAAAAAACAAAATTTTCCCTAAAATTTTCAGTTATCGCAGTATTTCCTCAAACACAACCTTGCCCCCCCTCGAAACCATTGGTAGGTCACCGCCATCGCCTGCGCCTCCATCCTCAACCTCTGCATGTGTGCCGGGGAGCTCGAGGAGCCAATGACCAAAAAGAGGTTTATCGCGGTCTTTTCGCCCGGCGTTGGCGAGGTGGCCGCCGAGGTGTCCCCGTCGTCCTCCGCGGGCCCGATCTACCGTCGCCGGTCCCCCGATCTACCGTCGCCGGTCCCCCGATCTGCCCGCCGCCGTGCCCCTACGCCGGTTCGAGGACTTCCCCGTCCTCCCTCGGACCCAACAGCCGACGAGGTCCTTCCTCGGGGTCCGGCAGCGGCGGTGGGGGACGTGGGTCACCGAGATTACTGATCGAGAGACCCACACCCGCCGGTGGCTCGGTAGCTTCCACACGGCCGAGCTTGCGGCCATGGAGTACGACCGCTGGCAGGTCGGCTACCACGGCGCGGCATCTTGGCTCAATTTCCCCTTTGGCACACGTCCGGTCAACCTCGTTCCGCCAGAGCTAGGGGTGGTGAGCTCGGCTATGGCGCAGGAGGACCGCGAGGCGTGGGAGCGTCTCGAGGCCGAGGCCACCGACGAGGCCTACATGCAAGAGCTCCACCGGCAGCACCCAGAGCTCATGGAGGCGGAGCGGCCGATCTTTACCGGCGCGGAGGGCGGCGAGGTTATCGCGCTCTCCTCCGATGACGAGGTCGAAGGCGGCGAGGACGGCGGCGCAGAGGGCGGAGAGGTTATCACACTCTCCTCCGATGACGAGGTCGAAGGCAGCGTGGACAGCGGCGAGGTGGGCCCTGAGGACGAGGAGATCGACGTCGACGAGTGGAGGAGTGCCTTCCCCAACGACCCCAACGATGGTACCTGCCCGGACCCGGCTCGCGGCACACCGTACATGACGAGGAAGGATTGGCTCAACCTCTACTTCGACCGAAAGTAGTTGAGCTTAGTTTAAATTTATGTTTTATGTTCGGTTATGCAAAACTATCTATGTTTATGTTTCAATGCATGCTACTTTCGGTTGAACCTTCTTTGTACTTGATCAAATTGAAGTTTATAACCTTAAGTTTAGGGGATCGACTAGAAAAGGCCAAAATTTGCAGGAGTATATATATATATATATCCACTAAGGGTTTTAGTCCTTTAACTTTTTAAGGATCGCCTAGAGATGTCCTTATGACTTGTTTATTTCAGTTCTTCATAATGCGATGGTCTATATGTGCAACTATTTGCCGTGCAGTTCAATTTTATCAATAACAATTTGAACAATACCAATATGAATTACGATATTTTGTTGCTGTTAAGGATATTGTAGTTAACATGCCTTTTCGTTTTTCAATTGTTGTTTAGCAACATGTATTGTACTGAATGACTAAATATGCAATCCCAGGCTACATAGCAACAAGGAAGAGTGTTACCTTAATGTTCTGATGATGTCTAGATATAGATGTAATAAAATCTTATATAATGGGATGGAGGGAGTTTTGTAATACATCATTTTTCAATTGTTGTTTAGCTTCTAATATTACCTTGGTGCTTTTAGGTACATATATCATTGCCAAAGATCCACACTTCGACCCTTTCTGCGTATGGGGCAATGAGATATTCATGAACCAGCATCAAGTGAGGAAATTGATAAAGATTGTTATTAAAATGGGTCAAAAGATGCCAATCGAACTATTTGTTTACACTTTATGCAAGACAACAGTGAACTGCAGGATGGTAAGTAAGAACCCTGTAGCCTTCTTTTTGCTGCCCGTAATGAGTTGTGTTAGATTACACTATCTGAATCTTTTTTCTTTTGCAGTGGATCCTAAAACAGTTTACTCAACATTACCTTTCAAACTACATGATTGGCGGCCGACTATCACAGGGGGTTGGACTAGAGTCCTGCATGCCTTCTGCATGTAGGAGGGCACAATAGGGCCATTCCGCTTCACCTTGTTCAACAACCGGAATGTCTGTCGCCTCTTTCTTTACCATCTGTAGTAGTACAAGTATAGAACCCTAGTTCATCATTCTTTATTTGGTGCTTATGTAATTCTTACACAAATGTACCTGTGAATCGAATAATGCATCGGTTTTTTGAACCTGATGGATATGAATAAACCTATAGCCTACTTTCAAGTTTAAATTAGGTACAATTTTAAATAGCAGCAATTAAATTAGGGCGAAATTACGTTGTGCAGGTCATTACGGCACACACGGTTGGTAAAACACAAACGTATACGATATACACCATAATCCGAGACGGTTCCCAGAGAGGAAACTTATGCAAGCATGCACACAGTTGCCGTTTGCAAAGCGTGTGTGATGTCAGACACTATCACAAACGGTTTGGGAAAACTAAATGTGTGTGATTGTCTACCTATCGTACACGGTTTATAATCCTGAACTGTTTGTGACGTGCCAGGCATCGTAAAACTCCCGTTCCTGGAATCTGCCTGGAAAGCTCCCGTGCCTAGAATCTACCTAGTTTTAGGTAAAACCGCAAAACTCCGATTGCGATGGCAATGCGAGCACAAACGAGTAGCAAGGATGAAGCATTTGGGATATTCGAGATATCGGAAATGGTTATAGACAACTATACGCATCAAGGCTCCCTATCCCCGTGTCAGGACCCCGATTCCAAGGCACATCGATCTAGCCGGTAACACCTCATATCACTTTGCAGCCTCACACACGGTATCCCATGGGTGTCGCCTTACCATGGCCCGGGACCGTTTGCGCCTTTTGGCTCACGTATATGATAGTGTCGCTAGCATCCATATGACAGAGAACCCGGGCCGACATGGCTAGTCGTGAACCCAAAGCGGCACAGACCTATGGAGACATGCATACATGAATCACATCGAACATGTCGGTCATCAACGAGTGAGTCCGGGCTGTAGCACTGGGCTAACAGGACTCCGGGGATCCCGGGCTGTAGCAGGCTAGGCAGGACTCCGGAAGTCACCGTGTGACATTTCCCCGAAGGGACAGACATAGGGACGAAGTGAAACACATGCCGGCCAGTCAAGTGTCCTGAACAGTAGTGCTGGGCTAGCAGGACTCCGGTGAACCGGGCTGTAGCGGACTACTATGGCTCGAGGAACACTAGACTACATTTCCCCTTAAGAAAGGCTGCGAAGGATAAACAACTAGATTGTCGGATCCCACTCATACCAAGCATTTCAATCATACACACAATATGCCCGATATGAGTACATACAACATGGCATCACAACAAAACTCTACAACTCAAGTACCTTATTTAAAGGCTCCAGAGAGCCATACATAACATGTTCATACAGATAGGGGTCACATGACCCGACACTCAAGTCATACAATTATACAAGCGCATGCGGAAGCAACTAGTCTGAGTACAGACTCTAAAAAGAAAGAAGGCTTCTCAAGCCTGTCTATCTACATAGGGCCCTCCATGGCCGGGATCACCACCTGGGTGGCTAGTCACTCGTCGATGTCAAGGTCTACATAAAACCCATCGGAGGGGGCAGTGTTGTCCTCTGAAAACAATAAATAAGCAAACATGAGTACGAAGGTACTCAGCAAGTCTTACATCAGAACCTACTATACATGCTCATTCTCAAGAAGGTGGTGGGGTTATGCAGCAAGCCAGCTTTGACTCTTGGCTAAGCTATCCTACGGAACCTCTCTAGTAAAATAGTTTTCGCACACGAGTCCACTACTCACCAACACAATACTCCACCGGGGATCCTCCCTCGTCATCCTGTGAGAGGGCCATGAAGGAAATATGCCCTAGAGGCAATAATAAAGTTATTATTTATTTCCTTATATCATGATAAATGTTTATTATTCATGCTAGAATTGTATTAACCGGAAACATAATACATGTGTGAATACATAGACCAACAGAGTGTCACTAGTATGCCTCTACTTGACTAGCTCGTTAATCAAAGATGGTTATGTTTCCTACCCATGAACAAAGAGTTGTTATTTGATTAACGAGGTCACATCATTAGTTGAATGATCTGATTGACATGACCCATTCCATTAGCTTAGCACCCGATCGTTTAGTATGTTGCTATTGCTTTCTTCATGACTTATACATGTTCCTATAACTATGAGATTATGCAACTCCCGTTTACCGGAGGAACACTTTGGGTACTACCAAACGTCACAACGTAACTGGGTGATTATAAAGGAGTACTACACGTGTCTCCAATGGTAGATGTTGGGTTGGCGTATTTCGAGATTAGGGTTTGTCACTCCGATTGTCGGAGAGGTATCTCTGGGCCCTCTCGGTAATACACATCACATAAGCCTTGCAAGCATAATAACTAAGATGTTAGTTATGAGATGATGTATTACGGAACGAGTAAAGAGACTTGCCAGTAACGAGATTGAACTAGGTATTGGATACCGACGATCGAATCTCGCGCAAGTAACATACCGATGACAAAGGGAACAACGTATGTTGTTATGCGGTCTGACCGAGAAAGATCTTCGTAGAATATGTAGGAGCCAATATGGGCATCCAGGTCCCGCTATTGGTTATTGACCGGAGACATGTCTCGGTCATGTCTACATTGTTCTCGAACCGTAGGGTCCGCACGCTTAACGTTACGATGACAGTTATTATGAGTTTATGCATTTTGATGTACCGAAGATTGTTCGGAGTCCCGGATGTGATCACGGACATGATGAGGAGTCTCGAAATGGTCGAGACATAAAGATTGATATATTGGAAGGCTATGTTTGGACATCGGAAGTGTTCCGGGTGAAATCGGGATTTTACCGGAATACCGGGAGGGTTACCGGAACCCCCCGGGAGGCAAATGGGCCTATTGGGCCTTAGTGGAAAAGTGAAAGGGGCTGCCATAGAGGGCTGCGCACCTCCCCCCTTTCCTAGTCCTAATAGGACTAGGGAAGGTTGCCGGCCACCCCTTCTCTCTTTCCCCCTTGAGGATTCCTATTAGGAATAGGATTGGGGGGGGGGGGAGTCCTACTCCCGATAGGAGTAGGACTCCTCCTGCGCCCCTCTCCCTGGCCGGCCGAACCCCTCCCCCTGCTCCTTTATATACGGGGGCAGGGGGCACCCCATAGACACACAAGTTGATCATAGTTGATCGTTCCTTAGCCGTGTGCGGTGCCCCCTGCCACCAAATTCCACCTCGGTCATATCGTTGTAGAGCTTAGGCGAAGCCCTGCGTCGGTAGTACATCAAGATCGTCATCACGCCGTCGTGCTGACGGAACTCTTCCTCGACGCTTTGCTGGATCGGAGCCCGAGGATCGTCATCGAGCTGAACGTGTGCTAAGAACTCGGAGGTGCCGGAGTAACGGTGCTTGGATCGGTCGGATCGGAAAGAAGACGTACGACTACTTACTCTACGTTGTGTCAACGCTTCCGTTGCGATCTACAAGGGTACGTAGATCAGACTCTCCCCCTCGTTGCTATGCATCACCATGATCTTGCGTGTGCGTAGGAAATTTTTCGAAATTACTACGTTCCCCAACAGTGGCATCCGAGCCTAGGTTTTATGGTTTGATGTTATTTGCACGAGTAGAACACAAGTGAGTTGTGGGCGATACAAGTCATACTGCCTACCAGCATGTCATACTTTGGTTCGGCGGTATTGTTGGACGAGACGATCCGGACCAACCTTACGCGTACTCTTACGCGAGACCGGTTCCCTCGAGGTGCTTTGCACATAGATGGCTTGCGGAAGACTGTCTCTCCAACTTTAGTTGAACCAAGTGTGGCTACGCCCGGTCCTTGAGAAGGTTAAAACGGAGTCTATTTGACAAACTATCGTTGTGGTTTTGATGCGTAGGTGAGATGAGTTCTTACTTAAGCCCGTAGCAGCCACGTAAAACTTGCAACAACAAAGTAGAGGACGTCTAACTTGTTTTTGCAGGGCATGTTGTGATGTGATATGGTCAATGCATGATGCTGATTTTATTGTATGAGATGATCATGTTTTGTAACCAAGTTATCGGCAACTGGCAGGAGCCATATGGTTGTCGCTTTATTGTATGCAATGCAATCGCGATGTAATGCTTTACTTTATTACTAAGCGGTAGTGATAGTCGTGGAAGCATAAGATTGGCGAGACGACAACGATGCTACGATGGAGATTAAGGTGTCGCGCCGGTGACGATGGTGATCATGACGGTGCTTCGGAGATGGAGATCACAAACACAAGACGATGATGGCCATATCATATCACTTATATTGATTGCATGTGATGTTTATCCTTTTATGCATCTTATCTTGCTTTGATTGACGGTAGCATTATAAGATGATCTCTCACTAAATTATCAAGAAGTGTTCTTCCTGAGTATGCACCGTTGCCAAAGTTCGTCGTGCCCAGACACCACGTGATGATCGGGTGTGATAAGCTCTACGTCCATCTACAACGGGTGGAAGCCAGTTTTGCACACGCAGAATACTCAGGTTAAACTTGACGAGCCTAGCATATGCAGATATGGCCTCGGAACACAGAGACCGAAAGGTCGAGCGTGAATCATATAGTAGATATGATCAACATGACGATGTTCACCATTGAAAACTACTCCATCTCATGTGATGATCGGTTATGGTTTAGTTGATTTGGATCGCGTGATCACTTAGAGGATTAGAGGGATGTCTATCTAAGTGGGAGTTCCTAAGTAATTTGATTAACTGAACTTAAACTTATCATGAACTTAGTACCTGATAGTATCTTGCTTGTTTATGTTGATTGTAGATAGATGGCTCGTGCTGTTGTTCCGTTGAATTTTAATGCGTTCCTTGAGAAAGCAAAGTTGAAAGATGATGGTAGCAATTACACGGACTGGGTCCGTAACCTGAGGATTATCCTCATTGCTGCACAGAAGAATTACGTCCTGGAAGCACCGCTAGGTGCCAGGCCTGCTGCTGGAGCAACACCAGATGTTATGAACGTCTGGCGGAGCAAAGCTGATGACTACTCGATAGTTCAGTGTGCCATGCTTTACGGCTTAGAATCGGGACTTCAACGACGTTTTGAACGTCATGGAGCATATGAGATGTTCCAGGAGTTGAAGTTAATATTTCAAGCAAATGCCCGAATTGAGAGATATGAAGTCTCCAATAAGTTCTATAGCTGCAAGATGGAGGAGAACAGTTCTGTCAGTGAGCATATACTCAAAATGTCTGGGTATAATAATCACTTGATTCAGATGGGAGTTAATCTTCCAGATGGTTGCGTCATTGACAGAATTCTCCAATCACGGCCACCAAGCTACAAGAGCTACGTGATGAACTATAATATGCAAGGGATGAACAAGACTATTCCCGAGCTCTTCGCAATGCTGAAAGCTGCGGAGGTAGAAATCAAGAAGGAGCATCAAGTGTTGATGGTTAACAAAACCACTAGTTTCAAGAAAAAGGGCAAAGGGAAGAAGAAGGGGAACTTCAAGAAGAACAACAAGCAAGTTGCTGCTCAGGAGAAGAAACCCAAGTCTGGACCTAAGCCTGAAACTGAGTGCTTCTACTGCAAGCAGACTGGTCACTGGAAGCGGAACTGCCCCAAGTATTTGGCGGATAAGAAGGATGGCAAGGTGAACAAAGGTATATGTGATATACATGTTATTGATGTGTACCTTACTAGAGCTCGCAGTAGCACCTGGGTATTTGATACTGGTTCTGTTGCTAATATTTGCAACTCGAAACAGGGACTACGGAATAAGCGGACGCTAGCAAAGGACGAGGTGACGATGCGCGTGGGAAACGGTTCCAAAGTCGATGTGATCGCGGTCGGCGCGCTACCTCTACATCTACCTTCGAGATTAATATTAGACCTAAATAATTGTTATTTGGTGCCAGCGTTGAGCATGAACATTATATCTGGATCTTGTTTAATGCGAGATGGTTATTCATTTAAATCAGAGAATAATGGTTGTTCTATTTATATGAGTAATATCTTTTATGGTCATGCACCTTTGAAGAGTGGTCTATTCTTGTTGAATCTCGATAGTAGTGATACACATATTCATAATGTAGAAGCCAAAAGATGCAGAGTTGATAATGATAGTGCAACTTATTTGTGGCACTGCCGTTTAGGTCATATCGGTGTAAAGCGCATGAAGAAACTCCATACTGATGGGCTTTTGGAACCACTTGATTATGAATCACTTGGTACTTGCGAACCGTGCCTCATAGGCAAGATGACTAAAACACCGTTCTCCGGTACTATGGAGAGAGCAACAGATTTATTGGAAATCATACATACCGATGTATGTGGTCCGATGAATATTGAGGCTCGTGGCGGATATCGTTATTTTCTCACCTTCACAGATGATTTAAGCAGATATGGATATATCTACTTAATGAAACATAAGTCTGAAACATTTGAAAAGTTCAAGGAATTTCAGAGTGAAGTTGAAAATCATCGTAACAAGAAAATAAAGTTTCTACGATCTGATCATGGAGGAGAATATTTGAGTTACGAGTTTGGTGTACATTTGAAAAATTGTGGAATAGTTTCGCAACTCACGCCACCCGGAACACCACAGCGTAATGGTGTGCCCGAACGTCGTAATCGTACTTTACTAGATATGGTGCGATCTATGATGTCTCTTACTGATTTACCGCTATCGTTTTGGGGTTATGCTTTAGAGACGGCCGCATTGACGTTAAATAGGGCACCATCAAAATCCGTTGAGACGATGCCTTATGAACTATGGTTTGGCAAGAAACCAAAGTTGTCATTTCTTAAAGTTTGGGGCTGCGATGCTTATGTGAAAAAGCTTCAACCTGATAAGCTCGAACCCAAAGCGGAGAAATGTGTCTTCATAGGATACCCAAAGGAAACTGTTGGGTATACCTTCTATCACAGATCCGAAGGCAAGACATTCGTTGCTAAGAATGGATCATTTCTAGAGAAGGAGTTTCTCTCGAAAGAAGTGAGTGGGAGGAAAGTAGAACTTGACGAGGTAACTGTACCTGCTCCCTTATTGGAAAACAGTACATCACAAAAACTGTTTCTGCGACACCTATACCAATTAGTGAGGAAGCTAATGATGATGATCATGAAACTTCAAGACAAGATACTACTGAACCACGTAGATCAACCAGAGTGAGATCCGCACCAGAGTGGTATGGTAATCCAGTTCTGGAAGTCATGCTACTAGATCATGATGAACCTACGAACTATGAAGAAGCGATGGTGAGCCCAGATTCCGCAAAGTGGCTTGAGGCCATGAAATCTGAGATGGGATCCATGTATGAGAACAAAGTATGGACTTTGGTTGACTTGCCTGATGATCGGCAAGAAATTGAGAATAAATGGATCTTCAAGAAAAAGACTGACGCTGGCGGTAATATTACTGTCTATAAAGCTCGACTTGTCGCAAAAGGTTTTCGACAAGTTCAAGGGGTTGACTACGACGAGACCTTCTCACCCGTAGCGATGCTTAAATCCGTCAGAATCATGTTAGCAATTGCCGCATTTTATGATTATGAAATATGGCAGATGGATGTCAAAACTGCATTCCTGAATGGATTTCTGGAAGAAGAGTTGTATATGATGCAACCAGAAGGTTTTGTCGACCCAAAGGGAGCTAACAAAGTATGCAAACTCCAGCGATCCATTTATGGACTGGTGCAAGCATCTCGGAGTTGGAATAAACGCTTTGATAGTGTGATCAAAGCATTTGGCTTTATACAGACTTTTGGAGAAGCCTGTATTTACAAGAAAGTGAGTGGGAGCTCTGTAGCATTTCTGATATTATATGTGGATGACATATTGCTGATTGGAAATGATATAGAATTTCTGGATAGCATAAAGGGATACTTGAATAAAAGTTTTTCGATGAAAGACCTCGGGGAAGCTGCTTACATATTAGGCATAAAGATCTATAGAGATAGATCAAGACGCTTAATTGGACTTTCACAAAGCACATACCTTGACAAGATTTTGAAGAAGTTCAAAATGGATCAAGCAAAGAAAGGGTTCTTGCTTGTGTTACAAGGTGTGAAGTTGAGTCAGACTCAATGCCCGACCACTGCAGAAGATAGAGAGAAAATGAAAGATGTTCCCTATGCTTCAGCCATAGGCTCTATCATGTATGCAATGCTGTGTACCAGACCTGATGTGTGCCTTGCTATAAGTTTAGCAGGGAGGTACCAAAGTAATCCAGGAGTGGATCACTGGACAGCGGTCAAGAACATCCTGAAATACCTGAATAGGACTAGGGATATGTTTCTCGTATATGGAGGTGACAAAGAGCTCACCGTAAGAGGTTACGTTGATGCAAGCTTTGACACTGATCCGGACGATTCTAAATCGCAAATCGGATACGTGTTTACTTTAAACGGTGGAGCTGTCAGTTGGTGCAGTTCTAAACAAAGCGTCGTAGCAGGATCTACATGTGAAGCGGAGTACATAGCTGCTTCGGAAGCAGCAAACGAAGGAGTCTGGATGAAGGAGTTCATATCCGATCTAGGTGTCATACCTAGTGCATCGGGTCCAATGAAAATCTTTTGTGACAATACTGGTGCAATTGCTTTGGCAAAGGAATCCAGATTTCACAAAAGGACCAAACACATCAAGAGACGCTTCAACTCCATCCGGGATTTAGTCCAGGTGGGAGACATAGAGATTTGCAAGATACATACGGATCTGAATGTTGCAGACCCGTTGACTAAGCCTCTTCCACGAGCAAAACATGATCAACACCAAGGCTCCATGGGTGTTAGAATCATTACTGTGTAATCTAGATTATTGACTCTAGTGCAAGTGGGAGACTGAAGGAAATATGCCCTAGAGGCAATAATAAAGTTATTATTTATTTCCTTATATCATGATAAATGTTTATTATTCATGCTAGAATTGTATTAACCGGAAACATAATACATGTGTGAATACATAGACCAACAGAGTGTCACTAGTATGCCTCTACTTGACTAGCTCGTTAATCAAAGATGGTTATGTTTCCTAACCATGAACAAAGAGTTGTTATTTGATTAACGAGGTCACATCATTAGTTGAATGATCTGATTGACATGACCCATTCCATTAGCTTAGCACCCGATCGTTCAGTATGTTGCTATTGCTTTCTTCATGACTTATACATGTTCCTATAACTATGAGATTATGCAACTCCCGTTTACCGGAGGAACACTTTGGGTACTACCAAACGTCACAACGTAACTGGGTGATTATAAAGGAGTACTACAGGTGTCTCCAATGGTAGATGTTGGGTTGGCGTATTTCGAGATTAGGGTTTGTCACTCCGATTGTCGGAGAGGTATCTCTGGGCCCTCTCGGTAATACACATCACATAAGCCTTGCAAGCATAATAACTAAGATGTTAGTTATGAGATGATGTATTACGGAATGAGTAAAGAGACTTGCCAGTAACGAGATAGAACTAGGTATTGGATACCGACGATTGAATCTCGGGCAAGTAACATACCGATGACAAAGGGAACAACGTATGTTGTTATGCGGTCTGACCGATAAAGATCTTCGTAGAATATGTAGGAGCCAATATGGGCATCCAGGTCCCGCTATTGGTTATTGACCGGAGACATGTCTCGGTCATGTCTACATTGTTCTTGAACCGTAGGGTCCGCACGCTTAACATTACGATGACAGTTATTATGAGTTTATGCATTTTGATGTACCGAAGATTGTTCGGAGTCCTGGATGTGATCACGGACATGATGAGGAGTCTCGAAATGGTCGAGACATAAAGATTGATATATTGGAAGGCTATGTTTGGACATCGGAAGTGTTCCGGGTGAAATCGGGATTTTACCGGAATACCGGGAGGGTTACCGGAACCCCCCGGGAGGCAAATGGGCCTATTGGGCCTTAGTGGAAAAGTGAAAGGGGCTGCCATAGAGGGCTGCGTACCTCCCCCCTTTCCTAGTCCTAATAGGACTAGGGAAGGTGGCCGGCCACCCCTTCTCTCTTTCCCCCTTGAGGATTCCTATTTGGAATAGGATTGGGGGGGGGAGTCCTACTCCCGGTAGGAGTAGGACTCCTCCTGCGCCCCTCTCCCTGGCCGGCCGAACCCCTCCCCCTGCTCCTTTATATACGGGGGCAGGGGGCACCCCATAGACACACAAGTTGATCATTCCTTAGCCGTGTGCGGTGCCCCCTGCCACCAAATTCCACCTCGGTCATATCATTGTAGAGCTTAGGCGAAGCCCTGCGTCGGTAGTACATCAAGATCGTCATCACACCGTCGTGCTGAAGGAACTCTTCCTCGACGCTTTGCTGGATCGGAGCCCAAGGATCGTCATCGAGCTGAACGTGTGCTAAGAACTCGGAGGTGCCGGAGTAACGGTGCTTGGATCGGTTGGATCGGAAAGAAGACGTACGACCACTTCCTCTACGTTGTGTCAACGCTTCCGTTGCGATCTACAAGGGTACGTAGATCAGACTCTCCCCCTCGTTGCTATGCATCAACATGATCTTGCGTGTGCGTAGGAAAATTTTCGAAATTACTACGTTCCCCAACAGGCCATCCTCGGTACTCACACTTATCTTGAGTCTTTTAGTAGTATCCATTAACTTGTCTATGAACTGTATAGGCAACCAAGTAGTCCTTTACCGCGGACGCAGCTATTCGAATAGTTTTATACCCTGCAGGGGTGTACTTCGTCATACACGCTTTCACCGCTTACCGCCGTCCACACGACATGTACTTGGCAACCTTCAAGCAGAAGCCCAGCGAGGGTGTCGGCCACGGCCTACCTAAACACCTAAGTCTCTAGTCCAGGTTTATCGCCTATCCAGGTTCCATCCACAGGGAGTCCGGCCGAGGTTTCCACTTACGGCCCCGAATGATGTGAACAGGGTTCCCGAGACACCAAACGGGTGACTCGGTACATCGTGCCACGGTGTATCTACCGCAACATAGCCCACCCCTAGGGTCAGCGCTACGCACGGCCGCCAACACATATCCTACAAACACCAGAAACTAATTGCAACTCCTGGACAGAGTACTAGGGTGGCTAAGAAGCCGAGAGGGTCAATTAAGGATCCCAATGCACGGTAGTAGCTGAATCTTAAATCACACATGCAGATCTCAGTTCTTAGGGACGGCCTCAATGAAACAACCCACCATGTACTCCTACATGGCCTCTCATCGATACCTTTACCAAAACATGTTCAACACATCCCTCATACCACCAACATAAGCATTTCACTCTAGCCCATCACCCAGATGAACCAGACCTGACACAACTCTAAGCATAGCAGGCATAGCAATGTAGGAATCACAAAACATGGCTCAATCAACTCCTACACATGCTAGTGGGTTTCATCTAGTTACTATGGCAATGAAAGGTCATGCAGAGGATAAGGGTTCAACTACCGTAGAACACAGCAGTTTGAATCGCGTTGTCTTAATGCAGTAAACAAGAGCAGAGGCGAGAATATGGGTTTGTATCGGAATGATCAATGGTTGCTTGCCTGCTGGAGTGGTAGTGGGATACTGCCCTTCAGTTGGACACTCGTGAGTATCCTCGGAGGCAGAACCTACCATGAAGAGCACATCGGAACACAGTCAACACATGACGATATGCAACAATATGATGCATGCTATGACATGGCAATATGTTGGTGTCTTGGCCTAATGCAAGTTAGAATGGAAAGGGATGAGCTCATTTGAATCAAAGATTCAAATATTAGCTCAATAAATATGGCATGTATAGTGCATTTCCTTATTCTGCTTAAACAGCATGGTAAACTTGTTTTGTCATGCATGAAACCATTACAGATGGATAGATTGAATTTTTCTGATAATTTTTCATATATAATTTATCTCATTTGGAGTTATGGTTGAATTTCTATGAATTTTTGAAGTTTGAACTATTTTCTGGAATTTCCTGAATAAGAATAAAGCCAGAAAATCAATTACTGCGTCAGCAATGCGTCAGGGTGACGTCAGCAGGTCAAAGGCGCCAGCCCAGGTCAAACCTGACTGGTGGGGCCCTTCTGTCAGCCTCTCAGTGCACTAACTACGTTTAATTAGCCTAATTACTGGGCAGGGCCTACTAGTCAGTGACTGATTAAGTAAGATTTAATTAAAGCTAATCCTAATTTAGTTAACAGATCGGCCCCACCTGTCATAGACTCAGGGGGGTCTACTTGGGCCCACCCAGGGGTCAAACTGGGTCAACTCGCCGGCGTTGAGCCGCCGGCGAGGCCCAAGACGGCGGAGGGCTTCGGAAAACGCCCTCAGGCGACCAAAACGACGGCGGAGATGTGCTACGCGATGCAGGGAGCGAGCCGCATCGTTTGGTGGTGGTAGTTGGGCTCGGGGTGGCCGGAAACGACGCCGGCAACGAGCTTGGCGGTCGCCGGAGTTCGGGCGAGGTCGGATTCGAGGCTACGGTGCACGGGAGGAAGAACTGGTGGTGGCTATGGGTCCCTGGGGCTGCGCTGATCACGGTGGTGTGCCTGGCTTCAAGCCACGGTGGCCCTGGCCACGACGGCGACGAGGCACGGCGCCGGCGAGCTTCGGCCGCGGTGGAAATCGGAGCTACAGGGCGCAAACGAGCAAGGGGAAGGTGGGGATCGAGAGAGAGTTTCACGGGGAGTGCAGCGGTGGTCTCAGCGGGCTCGAGGACGGGCTGAGGAAGAAGTGAGGTCGCCAGCGATCTCAGATGCCCGAGGTTGAAGATGAGGGTGAAGGTGGCGTTGCAGGGCTTCCGGCGAAGCGTGGCTCGGTGGGGAGAACGAGGGAGCCGAGGCGAAGCTTATGGACTCGTCGGAGGGGCGAGGGGAGGTCTCTGGCGACGGCTACGTTGACTGGTGGCGAGGGGCGCGCTCGGCCATCGCGGAAGAGGATGAGGGAGACGAGGGGGAGAGTGAGAGAGGACGGGAGAGGATCGAGGGGGTCTCGTGGCGTCTCTAGGCGCCTCCCGGCGTCGGCAGAAGCAGGAGGTGGCCGGCGCGTGGCCGGCGCGCGGCGACCACGCGCCCCTGCCTCCTGGCGCGAGGTAGGGGGTGACTGGCGCTGGCCAGTCGGCTGGGCCGAGCCAGGTAAGGCCCAGGTGGGTTTCTTCCCCCCTTTTTTTGATTTTGTTTTCTTTTCTATTTTTCTGTAGCTTTAGGGCTTTATTTAAAATACCTAGGCACTTTCTAAAATCCTGAAAATAATTGTGGGCTCTATTGGGATTATTCCTAACAGCAAACAATTATTTCCAGTATTATTTGAGCACTTAAATTATTTAATAGCATTTAAATGCCCAAATTCAATTATTTATGATTTAAATCAGTGACCTTCTGTTGACCTAGAAAAATGTGCACCTATTTTCCCAGAGGTTCCAACCCAAGGCAAAGAGGGTGAACATTTTAGAAGGGCATTTCAGGTTCATTGAAATTATTTTTAGTGAACCCTAGTTGATTTCGGGGGGGGGGGGGTGTTGGGGGTTCTGCCTTCCCCATTTCAAGTTTCTGATGAAAGTAGACATGATGCACACTCAAATGCATGGACTAGCTAGGGTGTGACAACTTACCCCCACTCAAAAGAATCTCGTCCCGAGATTTAGGATCCTCTGGAAAGAAGGTGGGGTACTCGAGTCGAAGACGATCCTCCCTTTCCCAAGTGGCTTCTTCCTCGGAATGGTGTGACCATTGAACCTTGAGAAACTTGATATTACGACGTCGAGTGGTACGCTCGGCTTGATCAAGGATACGAATGGGATATTCCCGATAAGAGAGGTTATCTTGTAAATCAAGCGTTTCGTGGTCCACTCCACGGATAGGATCCGCGAAGCAACGCCTAAGTTGCGAAACGTGGAAGACATCGTGAACTCTGGGAAGATGCGGAGGTAGTTCCAATTGGTAGGCAACTTCTCCTCGTTTGGCAAGAATGCGAAAGGGTCCAATGTAACGAGGAGCCAATTTGCCGTTGATAACGAAACAATGGGTTCCCTTTAACGGGGTAACCCGAAGGTAAGCCTTCTCGTCAACTTCAAAGGTCATAGGCTTATGTTTACGATCATATTGACTCTTTTGGCGAGATTGGGCTGTTTTCAATTTCTCACGAATAACGCGAACCTGCTCTTCTGCTTCCTGAATCATATCCGGGCCAAAGAGTTGTCTTTCCCCGGTTTCTGACCAGTTAAGAGGCGTTCGAAATTTGCGTCCATAAAGAACTTCGAAAGGAGCTTTGCCCAAACTAGCTTGATAACTATTGTTATAAGCAAACTCCGCGAATTGAAGACATTTCTCCCAACTCATTCCGATCGAGATAACAGAAGCTCGGAGCATATCTTCCAGAATTTGATTGACTCGCTCTACTTGACCACTTGATTGAGGATGGAAGGCGGTACTAAAGGAGAGACAAGTTCCCATAGCATTTTGGAAACTTTCCCAAAATCGAGAGGTGAAGAGACTCCCACGGTCTGAGTTAATTTCCAATGGAACACCATGAAGAGACACTATTCGGGAGATGTATAGGTCAGCTAGCTGGCTAGCGGTGATACTCTCACGAACAGGTAGAAAGTGGGCTACTTTGGAAAGTCGGTCGATCACAACGAAGATGGCATTATTCCCTCTCTTGGTCCTGGGAAACCCAGTGATGAAATCCATACTGATTTTATCCCACTTCCATTCAGGAATAGCCAAAGGTTGAAGGGTGCCAGCAGGCCGTTGATGCTCTGCTTTAACACGACGACAAACGTCGCAATTGGCAATGTATTGAGCGATTTCTCTCTTCATCCTAGTCCACAAAAACCTCTGGCGTAGGTCTTGATACATTTTAGTACTACCGGGATGAATGGTGAGAGGGGATTCATGAGCTTCCTTAAGGATCATCTGGCGTAGATGTTGTTTCTTGGGAACCACCAGACGGTTCTCGAAGAATACAGCACCGTGCTCATCCATGGAGAACATTTAGCAACTCCGCTAATGATGTTTTCCTTAATCCGGGATATGCCCTTGTCATACCGCTGAGCGGTTATGATTTGATCCATAAGGGTAGGTTTCGCCACCAGGGTGGAAAGGAATCCTTGAGGAATAATGTGAAGATTTAGCTTACGAAATTCCTCATGGAGAAGTGGTTGACTTTGTTGTAACATCAGGTTGTTACAATAGGACTTACGACTTAGTGCATCAGCCATGACATTGGCTTTGCCCGGGGTGTAAGTTATTCCTAAGTCGTAATCTGAGATCAACTCGACCCAACGTCTTTGCCTGAGATTCAAATCTGGTTGGGTGAAGATATATTTCAAACTTTGGTGATCGGTGAAGATCTCGCAACGATTACCGCGAAGGTAATGTCGCCAGGTTTTAAGTGCATGGACTACAGCTGCAAGTTCTAGATCACGTGTGGGATAATTTTCCTCATGTGGGTGTAATTGCCGTGAGGCATAGGCAATTACCTGACGATCTTGCATGAGGATGCAACCTAGTCCTTGTCGCGAGGCGTCGCAATAGATAATAAAGTCCTTGGAGAAATCTGGTGGTACCAGTACGGGAGCAGATGTCAGGCGTCTTTTCAGTTCCTGAAAACTGAACTCGCACTGTGGAGTCCACTCGAACTTTTTATCTTTCTTGAGGAGTTCAGTTAGAGGTTTAGCAACCTTGGAGAAGTTCTTGACGAAGCGGCGGCAATAGCTCGCTAGGCCAAGGAAACTCCGAACTTGCTTGACCGTTTCAGGTGGAGTCCAATCAAGGACGGCTTGAACTCGCTCGGGATTGACAGCAATACCCTTAGCAGAGATTACATGGCCTAGATAGGTCACTTCTGGCAACCAAAATTCACACTTGGAGAATTTGGCATAAAGGCGATGCTCTCGAAGTTTCATCAATACCAGCCTTAGATGTTCGGCATGATCCTCTTCATTCTTGGAGTAGATGAGTATGTCATCGAGGTATACAACGACGAATTTATCCAAGTACTCCATGAAGACTGAGTTCATTAACCGGGAGAAGGTGGCCGGGGCATTGGTTAAACCGAAGGACATAACGGTGTACTCGTATTGGCCATAACGGGTAACAAAAGCCGTTTTGGGTATGTCCCCGTTCCTGATTTTGATTTGATGGTAACCCAACCTCAAATCCATCTTGGAGAAGACTGAGGATCCACCGAGCTGATCATACAGATCGTTGATCCTGGGAAGCGGGTATTTGTTCTTGATGGTGACCAAGTTGACGGGTCGGTAATCCACGACCATTCGATCTGTTCCATCCTTCTTCTTGACGAAGAGGATGGGGCAAGCCCAAGGAGAGGAACTAGGACGGATGAACCCCTTGTTCAAGGACTCATCGAGTTGGTTCTTAAGCTCGGCTAGTTCTAAGGTGCCACCTTGTAGGGTCTTCTAGAAATTGGAATGGTTCCTGGAACAAGGTCTATCACAAACTCGACATCCCTGTCAGGTGGAACACCTGGCAGTTCTTCTGGAAAGACATCCGGAAAGTCTCGATCCTCAAGGTCTGGAAGAGGGTTGGCATTTAGGGAGTAAAGTTGGCGCTTGGCCACTCGAGTTAAGACATTAACTGTCTTGCCTGAGGGGTGAGTAAGTTGAACGGTTCTAGTGGCACAATCGATCTTAGCATAATGAGATGACATCCAGTCCATACCCAAGATGATGTTTATGTCGGAGGACTTGAGAGCTATTAAAGATGCAAGGAAGACAAGTCTATCGACAAGAATTTCGTTCCCATGGCTTACTCTAGAAGTTTGCCATTTGGAACCCGGAGTTTGAATTACCATGGAAGTGGGCATGTCACAGAATGTCATGTTATGCAACCGAGCATAATTCTCGGATATGAATGAATGAGATGCTCCAGTATCGAAAAGAACAGATGCCGGATGGCAGTTAACAAGGAGCGTACCAAGGACGACGTTGGGATCCTCATGAGCCTCCTCGGCTGAAACATAATTGACATGACCACGTGCAGTGGTGGCTGGCTTGGCGTAGAAAGTCTTTCCCGCGGGCTTACCACGGCCAACAGACTTTCCAGCTTGATTGGGGTTGTTCTGGGGACACTCTCGACTATAGTGGCCCGGCTCTCCACACTTGAAGCATGTTACCACAGGGGGCGTGGAGCAGCATTAGCAGCGGGGCCGCCATAGGGCTTGGGCGGTGCGAATTGCTGGTTGGGACGAGGCGCCTCAAAGGATGGCCTCGGGATGAATCTGGGTGGCAGTGCCGTGCTTGGAATCCACACCCGGCGCTTCTGAGCTCCAGAGCCGGATGAAGAGCCAAAATCACGGGAGTGCTTGCGTGAAGCGTCATAATCAGTCTGGCCTGTCTCAACACTGATAGCTTTATTGACCAACTTCTGAAAGGATGTGCACTCGTGCAGACGGAGATCACGGCGAAGCTCAGGGCTAAGTCCCTTGCGGAACCTTGCCTGCTTCTTGGCGTCAGTAGAAACCTCTTCAGGAGCATAGCGTGCCAGGTTCCCAAATTCACGACTATATGCATCCACAGTCAGTCTTCCTTGGGTGAAGTTGCAGAACTCCTCCCTCTTGCGATCCATGAGACCTTCCGGAATGTGATGCTCACGGAAAGCCTCACTGAATTTAGCCCAAGTAGTGATTTGACCGACCGGGCGCATAGCTTCGAAGTTTTCCCACCAATGGCTAGCAGGGCCTTTGAGATGATAGGCAGCATAGGTAACCTTGTCGGCTTCGGCTACATTGGCAGAACGTAGCTTGTGGGTGATGCTGCGAAGCCAATCATCCGCGTCGAGGGGCTCGACGGAATGGTTAAACTTTGGTGGGTACAGCTTGATAAAGTCATTGATTGACAGCACGTCATTTCGTGGACGGCGTGCAGTGTTCTGCTCAATCCGCTCCAGCAGGCGGTTGGTCTCACGCTTGTTTCTTTCCGCCTCCAGCATCACTTTGGCCAGAGAAGGCGGGTGAGGCAGATTTTCACCTCTAGCTGCACTGGCTTCTCCCTGCTCCGGAACAGCAGGGTTGCCGCGGGTGTTGACCATCCTAGGAGAAAACAAGACAACGGTTTAGACAAGGATGGCTCAAACTTAGCAAGGAAGTGCAGAATGTAATGGATAACACGGAATGCAGAGATGCTCATCCGTATGCCATGGTGATATAAAACTGCCATATATATACCAGCGGTCATACACATCATACATAGTTTAGTACAAGCCCACGCTACCATACAACTATGAAGAAAGACGTTACATCTCATCGGAGGCATTCCAAGTTCCTATACATTATTTGTCTACACCTCCGAAATCGATTACACGCAAAGTCATATTCCACAAGTCACGCAGGACAGTGGAGATACAACTACTACAATACTAGTGGTACTACTACTAACTCAGACAGCTCCGTAGTAGTCGTCATAGAAGTCACCTCCATAGCCTGGAAGTTCAACGTGATCATCCGGAAACAGACGGTCCTGAGGAGCCTGTGGACCATAGGGGCTAGGATGAGGTCTTGGACCAACAAACGGTGGCCGGCGGGGACCACGGGGTGGGGTGATGCCTCCCACATCGCGCCAATCTACCATGTCTGGCAGAGCTGATCTCATAGGATACATATCCCTTGTATCCATACATCCAGCTTGCACCGCAGGTGCAAACCGAGTCAATGTGGCCCGATGATTAGCACGAGTATTAAAAAGCTCCAGCCTCGAGGCCCGATTCTCTCGGTCCTTATCTTCGAGCATCTCAACGGTGGTACGAGTTAATGAGTCCTCCTGAGTGGAGTCAGCATAGATAGCGTGGAGATACCCTTGCGCTCCCGGAAGTGAAGCTGGCATGTAACGGAAGTCAGTGTTCCGAAGCAGGCCAGTCCGGACTCGCAAGATGGTCATCATGGAGTAGGCAGCATCCTGCACAGCCATCTCAACGGTGACCCCGAGTCCATAGGAACAGTGAAGGGGCTTGGTAGATCCAGGATAGGAAGGAAATATCCTGACGGTGCAGAAATACTGGCTTTGATTAAAGTCGCGGAACTGCTCTTCGACAGTGTATTCGGGATACCAACGGTATCCTGTCTCGATCATGACCCGGACTAACATAGTAGTATGACCGGGCACGTCGAGGCACCTGGTCAGGCGAACCACTTGGTTTTGAGGACGGTTGGCCATCTGAAAGCACAACCATAAGACAAAGACATCAGAATTCCTAGGGAAAATTGGACAGCATAATAGCTGTAAATGCTCAGAAAAAGATTTGAGACATCCACAACAGTTCATAATACCGCTCAACAACATCATATCAAGGTTCTGATTCAAATAGCAACATACTAAAAATAGTAGAAACTGGACTGGGACTCGTAGCAATAATCCTATAAGCTACTACGGATTAGTAACACGTGAACCTGATCGAAGAAGAGAGCCTAGTCCTTAACCCACGTTGAATGAGAAGAGAATGACTCAGATCAAAGGCATAGGGTAAAGGAGTAAAAGAACCTTACGTTCCCTTCCACAATCAATTCCCCTACATATTACTAAAGCATTTCTAGACTCGACATCGACCAGTTTGGCTCAACGAACCTACAGGCAGTCCGGCTCTGATACCAACGCTGTCAGGACCCCGATTCCAAGGCACATCGATCTAGCCGGTAACACCTCATATCACTTTGCGGCCTCACGCATGGTATCCCACGGGTGTCGCCTTACCATGGCCCGGGACCGTTTGAACGTATATGATAGTGTCGCTAGCATCCATATGACAGAGAACCCGGGCCGACATGGCTAGTCGTGAACCCAAAGCGGCACAGACCTATGGAGATAGGCA
This sequence comes from Triticum monococcum, assembly GCA_034509565.1. Taxonomy (NCBI): domain Eukaryota; kingdom Viridiplantae; phylum Streptophyta; class Magnoliopsida; order Poales; family Poaceae; genus Triticum; species Triticum monococcum. The sequence goes on along the minus strand of CM067843.1, from coordinate 148,581,214 downwards.
TACATGAATCACATCGAACATGTCGGTCATCAACGAGTGAGTCCGGGCTGTAGCACTGGGCTAACAGGACTTCGGGGATCCCGGGCTGTAGCGGGCTAGGCAGGACTCCGGAAGTCACCGTGTGACATTTCCCCGAAGGGACAGACATAGGGACGAAGTGAAACACATGCCGGCCAGTCAAGTGTCCTGAGCAGTAGTGCTGGGCTAGCAGGACTCCGGTGAACCGGGCTGTAGCGGACTACTATGGCTCGAGGAACACTAGACTACATTTCCCCATAAGAAAGGCTGCGAAGGATAAACAACTAGATTGTCGGATCCCACTCATACCAAGCATTTCAATCATACACACAATATGCCCGATATGAGTACATACAACATGGCATCACAACAAAACTCTACAACTCAAGTACCTTATTTAAAGGCTCCAGAGAGCCATACATAACATGTTCATACAGATAGGGGTCACATGACCCGACACTCAAGTCATACAATTATACAAGCACATGCGGAAGCAACTAGTCTGAGTACAGACTCTAAAAAGAAAGAAGGCTTCTCAAGCCTGTCTATCTACATAGGGCCCTCCATGGCCGGGATCACCACCTGGGTGGCTAGTCACTCATCGACGTCAAGGTCTACATAAAACCCATCGGAGGGGGCAGTGTTGTCTTCTGAAAACACTAAATAAGAAAACATGAGTACGAAGGTACTCAACAAGTCTTACATCAGAACCTACTATACATGCTCATTCTCAAGAAGGTGGTGGGGTTATGCAGCAAGCCAGCTTTGACTCTTGGCTAAGCTATCCTACGGAACCTCTCTAGTAAAATAGTTTTCGCACAAGAGTCCACTACTCACCAACACAATACTCCACCGGGGATCCTCCCTTGTCATCCTGCGAGAGGGCCATCCTCGGTACTCACACTTATCTTGAGTCTTTTAGTAGTATCCATTAACTTGTCTATGAACTGTATAGGCAACCAAGTAGTCCTTTACCACGGACGCGGCTATTCGAATAGTTTTATACCCTGCAGGGGTGTACTTCGTCATACACGCTTTCACCGCTTACCGCCGTCTACACGACATGTACTCGGCAACCTTCAAGCGGAAGCCCAGCGAGGGTGTCGGCCACGGCCTACCTAAACACCTAAGTCTCTAGTCCAGGTTTATCGCCTATCCAGGTTCCATTCGCAGGGAGTCCGGCCGAGGTTTCCACTTACGGCCCCGAACAATGTGAACAGGGTTCCCGAGACACCAAACGGGTGACTCGGTACACCGTGCCACGGTGTATCTACCGCAACATAGCCCACCCCTAGGGTCAGCGCTACGCACGGCCGCCAACACATATCCTACAAACACCATAAACTAATTGCAACTCCTGGACAGAGTACTAGGGTGGCTAAGAAGCCGAGAGGGTCAATTAAGGATCCCAATGCACGGTAGTAGCTGAATCTTAAATCACACATACATATCTCAGTTCTTAGGGACGGCCTCAATGAAACAACCCACCATGTACTCCTACATGGCCTCTCATCGATACCTTTACCAAAACATGTTCAACACATCCCTCATACCACCAACATAAGCATTTCACTCTAGCCCATCACCCAGATGAACCAGACCTGACACAACTCTAAGCATAGCAGGCATAGCAATGTAGGAATCACAAAAGATGGCTCAATCAACTCCTACACATGCTAGTGGGTTTCATCTAGTTACTGTGGCAATGACAGGTCATGCAGAGGATAAGGGTTCAACTACCGTAGCACACAGCAATTTGAATCGCGTTGTCTTAATGAAGTAAACAAGAGCAGAGGCGAGAACATGGGTTTGTATCGGAATGATCAATGGTTGCTTGCCTGCTGGAGTGGTAGTGGGATACTGCCCTTCAGTTGGACACTCGTGAGTATCCTCGGAGGCAGAACCTACCACGAAGAGCACATCGGAACACAGTCAACACATGACGATATGCAACAATATGATGCATGCTATGACATGGCAATATGTTGGTGTCTTGGCCTAATGCAAGCTAGAATGGAAAGGGATGAGCTCATTTGAATCAAAGATTCAAATATTAGCTCATTAAATATGGCATGTATAGTGCATTTCCTTATTCTGCTTAAACAGCAAGGTAAACTTGTTTTGTCATGCATGAAACCATTACAGATGGATAGATTGAATTTTTCTGATAATTTTTCATATATAATTTATCTCATTTGGAGTTATGGTTGAATTTCTATGAATTTTTGAAGTTTGAACTATTTTCTGGAATTTCCTGAATAAGAATAAAGCCAGAAAATCAATTACTGCATCAGCAATGCGTCAGGGTGACGTCAGCAGGTCAAAGGCGCCAGCCCAGGTCAAACCTGACTGGTGGGGCCCTTCTGTCAGCCTCTCAGTGCACTAACTACGTTTAATTACCGTAATTACTGGGCAGGGCCCACTAGTCAGTGACTGATTAAGTAAGATTTAATTAAAGCTAATCCTAATTTAGTTAACAGATCGGCCCCACCTGTCATAGACTCAGGGGGGGTCTACCTGGGCCAACCCAGGGGTCAAACTGGGTCAACTCGCCGGCGTTGAGCCGCCGGCGAGGCCCGAGACGGCGGAGGGCTTCGGAAAACGCCCTCAGGCGACCAAAACGACAGTGGAGATGTGCTACGCGATGCAGGGAGCGAGCCGCATCGTTTGGTGGTGGTAGTTGGGCTCGGGGTGGCCGGAAACGACGCTGACGACGAGCTTGGTGGTCGCCGGAGTTCGGGCGAGGTCGGATTCGAGGCTACGGTGCACGGGAGGAAGAACTGGTGGTGGCTACGGGTCCCTGGGGCTGCGCTGATCACGGTCGTGTGCCTGGCTTCAAGCCACGGTGGCCCTGGCCACGACTGCGACGAGGCACGGCGCCGGCGAGCTTCGGCCGCGGTGGAAATCGGAGCTACAGGGCGCAAACGAGCAAGGGGAAGGTGGGGATCGAGAGAGAGGCTCACGGGGAGTGCAGCGGTGGTCTCAGCGGGCTTGGGGACGGGCTGAGGAAGAAGTGAGGCCGCCGGCGATCTCGGATGCCCGAGGTTGAAGACAAGGGCGAAGGCGGCGTTGCAGGGCTTCCGGTGAAGCGTGGCTCGGTGAGAGGACGAGGGAGCCGAGGCGGAGCTTATGGACTCGTCGGAGGGGCGAGGGGAGGTCTCTGGCGACGGCTACGGCGATCGGCGGCGAGGGGCGCGCTCGGCCATCGCGGAAGAGGATGAGGGAGACGAGGGGGAGAGTGAGAGAGGACGGGAGAGGATCGAGGGGGTCTCGTGGCGTCTCTAGGCGCCTCCCGGCGTCGGCAGAAGCAGGAGGTGGCCGGCGCGTGGCCGGCGCGCGGCGACCACGCGCCCCTGCCTCCTGGCGCGAGGTAGGGGGTGACTGGCGCTGGCTAGTCGGCTGGGCCGAGCCAGGTAAGGCCCAGGTGGGCTTCTTCCCCCCCTTTTTTGATTTTGTTTTCTTTTCTATTTTTCTGTAGCTTTAGGGCTTTATTTAAAATACCTAGGCACTTTCTAAAATCCTGAAAATAATTGTGGGCTCTATTGGGATTATTCCTAATAGCAAACAATTATTTCCAGAATTATTTGAGCACTTAAATTATTTAATAGCATTTAAATGCCCAAATTCAATTATTTATTATTTAAATCAGTGACCTTCTGTTGACCTAGAAAAATGTGCACCTATTTTCCCAGAGGTTCCAACCCAAGGCAAAGAGGGTGAACATTTTAGAAGGGCATTTCAGGTTCATTGAAATTATTTTTAGTGAACCCTAGTTGATTTCAGGGGGGGGTGTTGGGGGTTCTGCCTTCCCCATTTCAAGTTTCTGATGAAAGTAGACATGATGCACACTCAAATGCATGGACTAGCTAGGGTGTGACACCCCGACGGTTTCTGGGTCGTGTGGGAAGGACCCCCCTATCGCCCACACTCACTTGGCGACGGTTCCAAATGCTGTTGGGGATATAGCTATTGAGTTAACCCGCCCAGGAGGGGCCGGGTTATACTCATGGCGACTCACAATACAAAGCCCATGAAGGAATCCGATATGGCGGTTCATGAGGATGACTTATGAAGATCCCAAGGCCCAAAGGCGGCGTAAGGCCCGTAGGTGTAAACCGCCATATGTGTATGACTTGTATTATAAGGCAATTGTAATTAAGTCACCGGGCTAGACAGGTTTATGAGCCGGCCGGGACTCTGTAAGCCACTGGGCGTCAACCTGAGTATATAAAGGGACGACCCGGCGGCGAGTTGGGACAAGAGACAAGAGATCGAAAGCTAGGTCAAGCGTATTCCCTCCCTAGCAACCGAGACATAAGCAATACCACCTCAAACTGGATTAGGCCTTGACCTTCACCGCAAGGGGCCGAACCAGTATAAACTCCTTGTGTCCTTTGCCCCATTTAACCCCTTTACGCTAATCTCGTTGCGATGGCTCCACGACTAAGTTCTTACGCTAGGACATCTGCCGTGACGATCCCACGATAGTTGGCGCCTACCGTGGGGCTATCGCACGATGGCTTCAAGTTCTTGAAGGGCAACTTCGAAGGGATCAAAGGATACGCTGTGTACCGGAAGAACAAGAGTCGTCGCTGCAAGCTCTTCATCGACGACGCAGGCTGGGGCCTCGACGCCGGCTCAACTAAGTACGGGTACCGAGTCCCCTTCGATGAAATTCACGTCTTCATCAGCAAAATCGGCGAACCGGGCCCTGAGCCGAACATCTGTGCCGACATCATCGAGATGGCTCAGCGTGTGAGACCTGCCCGAGTTCAGCCCGCCATGAGGCGTGCCTTCGTGGGATTCACCCATGGAGCAAAATTTGAGGAAGGATCCAGGTTTGATGGTGAGACGACCATCTATTCTGATGTTGAGTCGTCCACAGGTGAGACTACCTTGTTGTATCAACTGCAGGACGGCAGGCTTGGGGGATGTTCTGATGGTGACAGTATTCCGGACTCCTAAGAGCCGCCGAAACGGGTCGCAATCTTCATGGCCGGTACACAACCGGTGCAAAATTCTTCAACTGCAGCGGCGTTGTTTTCCGGGTTAGCAGCGGTGACAGTGGCCGGGGCAGGAGGTCCTGCGCGCCCGCTGGCTCAGGTCTTGTCTGACTTACTAGATGCTTTGGTAGCACTGCTGATAGCGGAGGCTAACCCAGAAAACCGAGATCAGCATAACACGGAAGTCGCAAAATTGCGAGATCAGATAGACCAAGCCAAGGAATACCTGGCAGCTAAGGACGCTAGGATGGCCACGGAGCGGGATATGCTACCTCTTGAGCACTGCGTTGGTTTTCCCTTGAAGAGGCAAGGGTGATGCATTAAAGTACCGTAAGTATTTCCCTCAGTTTTTGAGAACCAAGGTATCAATCCAGTAGGAGATCACGCTCGAGTCCCACGCACCTACACAAACAAATAAGAACCTCGCACCAACACGATAAAGGGGTTGTCAATCCCTTCATGATCACTTACGAGAGTGAGATCTGATAGATATGATAAGATAATATTTTTGGTATTTTTATGATAAAGAGAAATAAAGATGCAAAGTAAAATAAACGGCAATAGAAATAGCTAAGTTTTGGAAGATTAATATGATGGAAGATAGACCCGGGGGCCATAGGTTTCACCAGTGGCTTCTCTCGAGAGCATAAGTATTATTGTGGGTAAACAAATTACTGTCGAGCAATTGATAGAATTGAGCATAGTTATGAGAATATCTAGGTATGACCATGTATATAGGCATCACGTCCGTGACAAGTAGACCGAAATGATTCTGCATCTACTACTATTACTCCACACATCGACCGCTATCGAGCATGCATCTAGAGTATTAAGTTCATAAGAACAGAGTAATGTGATACATCCATTTTGCATCATGCTTTTATATCGATATTTATTGCATTATGGGCTGTTATTACACATTATGTCACAATACTTATGCCTATTCTCTCTTATTTTACAAGGTTCACATAAAGAGGGAGAATACCGGCAGCTGGAATTCTGGGCTGGAAAAGGAGCAAATATTAGAGACCTACTCTGCACAGCTCCAAAAGTCCTGAAACTTCACGGAAGTTATTTCTAGAATATACAAAAAATACTGAGCATAAGAAGTACCAAAGGGGCCCGCACCCAGGCCATGAGGGTGTCGACGCGCCGACTTGCCTTGTGGGCCCCCTGGTGGCCCTCCGATGCCCATCTTCTACTACATGGAGTCTTTCGTTGAGGAAAAAAATCATAAGCTAGCTTTCGGGACGAGACTCCGCCGCCACGAGGCGGAACCTTGGCGGAACCAATCTAGGGCTCTGGCGGAGCTTTTTTGTCGGGGAAACTTCCCTCCGGGAGGGGGAAATCATCACCATCATCATCACAAATGATCCTCTCATCGGGAGGGGATCAATCTCCATCAACATCTTCACCAGCACCATCTCATCTCAAACCCTACTTCATCTCTTGTATCCAATCCTTTTATCCAAACCTCAGATTGGTACCTATGGGTTGCTAGTAGTGTTGATTACTCCTTGTAGTTGATGCTAGTTGGTTTACTTGGTGGAAGATCATATGTTCAGATCCATTATGCATATTAATACCCCTCTGATTATGAACATGAATATGCTTTGTGAGTAGTTACGTTTGTTCCCGAGGACATGGGAGAAGTCTTGCTATTAGTAGTCATGTGAATTTGGTATTCGTTCGATATTTTGATGAGATGTATGTTGTCATCCCTCTAGTGGTGTCATGTGAACGTCGACTACATGAAACTTCACCATTGTTTGGGCCTAGAGGGAGGCATTGGGAAGTAATAAGTAGATGATGGGTTGCTAAAGCGACAGAAGCTTAAACCCTAGTTTATGCGTTGCTTCGTAAGGGGCTTATTTGGATCCATATGTTTCATGCTATGGTTAGGTTTACCTTAATACTTCTGTTGTAGTTGCAGATGCTTGCAATAGGAGTTAATCATAAGTGGGATGCTTGTCCAAGTAAGGGCAGCACCCAAGCACCGGTCCACCCACATATCAGATTATCAAAGTACCGAACGCGAATCATATGAATGTGATGAAAACTAGCTTGACGATAATTCCCATGTGTCCTCGGGAGCGCTTTCCTTCATATAAGAGTTTGTCCAGGCTTGTCCTTTGCTACCAGAAGGATTGGGCATCTTGCTACATCTTATTTACTTTTATTACTTGCTACTCGTTACCAATTACCTTATCACAATACTATCTGTTACCGATATTTCGGTGCTTGCAGAGAATACCTTGCTAAAAACCGCTTATCATTTCCTTTTGCTCCTCATTGGGTTCGACACTCTTACTTATCGAAAGGACTACGATAGATCCCCTATACTTGTGGGCCATCAAGAATCTTTTCTGGCGCCGTTTCCGGGGTGTGAAGCGCCTTTGGTAGGTGGAATTTGGTAAGGAAAAATTTATATAGTGTGCTGAAATTTACTGTCACTTGTTACTATGGAAAGTTATCCTTTGAGGGGCTTGTTCGGGGTATCTTCGCCCCGACCGGTAGAGCAAATAGTTGCTCCTCAACCTACTCAACCTACTAGACCTACTAAAAATGAAAATGTTTAATTCGAAATTCCTTCGGGTATGATAGAGAAACTTCTAGCTAATCCTTTTGCAGGAGATGGAACATTGTATCCCGACTTACACTTATTCTATGTGGTTGAGGTTTGTGGATTATTTAAGCTTGCAGGTATGCCCGATGATGTTATCAAGAAGAAGGTCTTCCATTTATGTTTGAAGGGAAATGCATTGACATGGTATAGGCTATATGATGATATGGGATCATGGGACAATAAGCGATTGAAATTGGAATTTCACCAGAAGTTTTATCCTATGCATCTTGATCATCATGATCATAATTATATATATAATTTTTGGCCTCCGGAAGGAGAAACCATCGCTCAAGCTTGGGGGAGTCTTAAGTCAATGTTATATTCATGCCCCAATCATGAGCTCTCGAGAGAAATGATTATTAAAAAATTTTATGCTCAGCTTTCTGACAACAATCGCTCCATGCTCGATACTTCTTGTACTGGTTCCTTTATGATGAGGACTATTGAATACAAATGGAATTTATTGGAGAGAATTAAACGTAACTATGAAGATTGGGATCTCGACGAAGGTAAAGAGTCAGGTATAACACCTAAGTTTGATTGTGTTAAATCTTTTATGGATACTGATGTTTTCCGTAAATTTAGCACTAAATATGGACTTTACTATGAGATAATAGCTTCTTTCTATGAATCCTTTGCTACTCATGTTGATCTTCCTAAGTAGAAGTGGTTTAAATATAATCCTCCCATTGAAGTAAAAGTAGTTGCACCTATTAAAGTTGAAGAAAAGACTATCACTTATAATGATCCTATTGTTCCTACTGCTTATGTTGAGAAACCACCTTTCCCTGTTAGAATAACCAATCATGCTAAAGCTTCAACTGTGGTCAAGAAAAGTAATATTAAGACACCTAAACCCCCTGAGTAAGTTAAAGTGGAACCTAATGTTGCTATGGTTAAAATCTCTTGGCCGATAATATTGATGGGCAGGTTATTTACTTCTGTAATGAAACTGCTAGAATTGCTAAACCTGGTGCTAAAGATAAACATAGACCTATCGTAGGCATTCCTCTTATTTCTGTTAAAATAGGAGATCATTGTTATCATGGCTTGTGTGATATGGGTGCTAGTGCTAGTGCAATACCTATCTCCTTATACAAAGAAATTATGCATGGTATTACACCAGTTGAAATAGAAGGTATTGATGTTACCATTAAGCTTGCTAATAGAGATACTATTTCACCAATTGGGATTGTTAGAGACGTTGAAGTCTTGTGTGGGAAGGCTAAATATCCTGCTGATTTTCTTATTCTTGGTTCCCCTCAAGATAGCTTTTGTCCCATTATATTTGGTAGACCCTTCTTGAACACTGTCAATGCTAAGATAGACTGCAATAAGGATATTGTTTCTGTTGGTTTAGGGGATATGTCTTATGAGTTTAATTTTGCTAAATTTCATAGACAACCCCATGATAAAGAGTTGCCTAGTAAAGATGAAATTATTGGTCTTGCTTCTATTGTCGTGCCTCCTACTGATCCATTAGAACAATATTTGCTAGACCATGAAAATGATATGTTCATGAATGAAAGAAGGGAAATAGATGAAGTATTCTTTAAACAGGGACCTATTCTGAAACACAATTTGCCTGTTGAAATCCTAGGGGATCCTCCTCCACCCAAGGGTGATCCCGAGTTTGAGCTTAAACCATTACCTGATACTCTTAAATATGCTTATCTTGATGAAAAGAAAATATATCCTGTTATTATTAGTGCTAACCTTTCAGAGAAGGAAGAAGATAAATTATTGAAAACTCTAAAGAAGCACCGTGCTGCTATTGGATATACTCTTGATGATCTTAAGGGCATTAGTCCCACTCTATGTCAACAAAAAATAAATTTGGAGGAAGACGCCAAACCAGTTATTGATCATCAACGACGGCTGAATCCTAAGATGAAAGAAGTGGTAAGAAATGAAATATTAAAGCTCCTTGAGGCAAGTATAATTTATCCCGTTGCTGATAGTCAGTGGGTAAGTCCTGTCCATTGTGTCCCTAAGAAGAGAGGTATCACTGTTGTTCCTAATGATAAGGATGAATTGATCCCGCAAAGAATTATTATAGGTTATAGGATGGTAATTGATTTCCGCAAATTAAATAAGGCTAGTAAAAAGATCATTACCCTTTGCCTTTTATTGATCAAATGCTAGAAAGATTATCCAAACATACACATTTTTGCTTTCTAGATGGTTACTCTGGCTTCTCTCAAATACCCGTGTCAGCTCATGATCAATCAAAGACCACTTTTACTTGACCTTTCGGTACTTTTGCTTATAGACGTATGCCTTTTGGTTTATGTAATGCACCTGCTACCTTTCAAAGATGCATGCTGGCTATATTTTCTGACTTTTGTGAAAAGATATGTGAGGTATTCATGGATGATTTCTCCATATATGGATCCTCTTTTGATGATTGCTTGAGCAACCTTGATCGAGTTTTGCAGAGATGTGAAGAAACTAATCTTGTCTTGAATTGGGAGAAATGCCACTTTATGGTTAATGAAGGTATTGTCCTGGGGCATTGTCGGGTGGTAGGTGCGACATATGCCAATGGGTGGCTTATCATTGTGGGAGCCAGTAAGACGTTGCCGGTGCCTGGAAGCGGGATGAGGCGAAGACATGCACGCCGGCGAATCTTACCCAGCTTCAGGGCTCTCTGTGGAGATAACACCCCTACTGCTGCTCTGCGGGGTCTCCGCATGATCTCTAGACGAATGAGTGGCTACAAGATGCTCCTTGAGCTGTTTGGCGAGAGGAAGAAGAAGGGCACGGCTAGCTCTCCTCTCCTCTCTATGTGGTGTCTAGAACTAGCTCCGATCAACCCTTTGCATGGGTGCCCCGGGGGGTTTATATAGGCCCACCCCGTGGGGGTAGAATGGTAATCCGGCTGGGCGTGGGCCCTAGCCGTCTGTGTCTATGCTCGCCGACTTCCGCGCCGGCTGCTGGGGCCCGCCGGCTGGTGGGTCCCACCGGCGCCGGCTCCTTGGTCGACAGGCAGGCCCCACTGTCAAGGGCCTTGTCGGTGGCTGGTTACTGTTGCTCAATTCTGGTGACGAGGGCTTCGCCGAGGTGGGCATGGCTACAGTGCCGCCGCCCGGCGGGTGATCGTTGTAGCCTCACCGTGTCTTGTCTCCTTAATGGGGTGTCTCCTTCGAGGGAGGAGGCAAGCCGGCTATGGGGCCGGCCCTGTCTTGGGCCGACTGGGGGAGGCCTGACCGCCTTCGGGTGTCTCTCTGCTCGAAGGGGCCCACCGCCCGTGGGCCGCGCTGATGGCCCGTCGTGGGTGACATCAGGGTCAACATGGCAACAGTGCCGCACCGGACGGGTCATGGCCACCCCGTACGGCGCACTGTGCCAGGCGTGCTTCGGGATTCGGGGGTGGCAGGCTTTACTGTAGCCACGCCCCGTCACATCACAGTTATGTGGATGCAGACTTCGAGGGTACGATCTTGACCGCTTTGTGGGAGCCGGCTTCTTGGAATCGGCCTTCTCGCGGCCGGCTTCTTGGAGCCGGCCCTCCCGCGGCTTTCTTCATGAGGGCTAAAGCCAGGCCGCCTTCCGATAGTCGGCCTGGGAGACAGCCGGCAAGGGGAAGGCGGCCCCACGTCTTGGACTCTTGAGGGCCGGATCAGCTCGTAACTTATTCGGAAGGGCCAGGGGAGCCGGCTAGGCTACCCGTGGTCATTTACTCCGACAGTAGTCCCCGAAGCTGATCGAGCTTCGAGGTTGACAGAGGGACGAGAAGCTGGGTCAGCTTCCTATCCTGAGGAGCCGGCTTTGCTTATGCGCGCCATCTTCGGTAAGCTCCGTATCTTGTAGGTGGGAACATGAGTCGGCCTGCGAGTTGACCACGCGCCACCCCGTGGGCCACGTGGCAAGGAAAACCTGCCAACGCACGCGCGTGATGGGACGCCGCCGCAGGCCCGGGCCCGCCACTTCTAGGCCTCGTCCCGAGCGCGGATCTTCTGCGGCCCACAACGGACCGCTCGCCTTCCTGCGGCGGTTTCATTACATCATCAGGGCACAATAATCACGGGACGTGGGGGAGTGGGAGCAATTGATCCCACGTTCCCCCACACCATGCCTCCTCGGCTCCGCCCGCGGGTCTATAAGTAGGGGGAGGAGAGGGAGCGGCAGAGGCTCGCACGCTCTCCCTCGCTCCACCCTTTCTCACCTTCCTTCTCCTTCCTTCCGCCGCCGCAGCGACCCATTGCCGCGCCGCTCCGCCGTCGGACCTCTCGGTTCCTTCGGTCCCGCCGTAGCAGGGTCGTGCGCGTCTCCGCCATTGCATCGCCTTGTTCCTCGCCGCGTCGCTCCCATGGCGTTGTCGAGCTCGTGGGACGGCTCCAACGTCTAGGAGGACCACGTTGAGTTCCTCCGCCGGGCGCGGCGTCTGCTGGGCGCGAACTACGTGCAGGTTCGTCGTGCGCCGGCGAGGGAGATTTCACCGGCACCGGAGGAGGGCGAGCGGGTAATCTTCCGCTCGCACTGCCTGCGCGGCTTCGGCCTCCCAACGAGCGGATTCCTTTGCGCCTTTCTTGAGTTTTACCACCTCCAGCCGCATCACCTCACACCCAACACGGTGATGCTGCTGGCGGCTTTCGTCACCATGTGCGAGGGCTTTCTTGGGGTTCTCCCCACTCTCGAGCTCTGGGGAGAATTCTTCCATTGTAAGCTCGGCACCGTTGTCGCGGGCGTGCCCACCCCCTGCGGAGCCTTCATCGCCAGGAGGCGGACGGGCGAGAACAATCCGTTCCCGCCTATCCCGCTGATCTAGTCGGTGAAGCTCTGGCAGAAGTCTTATTTTTATGTGAAGAACGTCGCCCAGCAAGGCGACTTCGTCAACCTGCCGGCTTACGTAGCCAGCCCGCCGGCTGGGAGGCAACCCTCGTGGAGCTACCGGGCCAGGTCTTTGTCTCAGGCCGGGAACGCAGCCGTCGCCCGGCTCCGGGTGATGATCTAGTCGGAGGGCCTGACCGGAGCCGACCCGGTGGCCGCCTTCATGGAGCGCCGAATACTTCCGCTCCAAGGCCGGCCTCACATGATTTGTCAGATGAGCGGCCGCTTTGACCCGTGCCGGCTGAGCACCAGGGAGATGCCTCATGTCGAGGTGTATTACATGGTGAACTACATCTCCAACTGCAAGCTCGCCGAGGATTGGCGATACGGCAAGGGGCCGTATTCTCGCGCCAAACCCCCACCTGTTGTAAGTTTTTCTTCTTTTCTTCCTTTGGTAGCGGGCCTCATGATGGCCGACTTCTGATCGATTGGTTTGCCCTCGGCAGAACCCTCTTCTTCCGCCGACGGGCGGGGCCGCAGGGGTAGAGCGCCAGCTCCTCCCCGACCGCACGGTGGACGACGTCGATGATCCGGACCTGGGAGCGGCCGCCATGGAAGATGCCGAAGGCGGCGAGGCAGGCGGCGCGAGGCTCGGGGCCGGCCTTGAGGACTGGGCGGACGATGACGAGGTCGAAGCCGTTCTGCACCGCCAGCCGGCACCTGATCATCAAAGCGCGGGCCCGTCTGCCGCGCCGACTGCCCGTGGCGGCGTGCAGAAACGCCGGGCCGTGTCGACCTACTTCGGCAGCCGGCCGAAGAAGTCCAAGGGTTCCACGGCGGCGTCCAAGCGGGAGGAGGCGGCCTTGAAGGTGGCCCGCTTCTGCAAGGCGGTGAAACAGCCGCAGGCGATCTCGATGTAAGTGTAAAGCGTCTTGTATTTTTTGTTGTCTTCTTCGATTGAGGCTCTTCTAAACTTTTCTTCGCTCGCCGGGCAGGGCACCGCTTTCCCTCGAGCGAGGTCCTGGCGGCTTCGTAGTCGGGCCGACTAGAGGGTCGTCAGGCTCCCGCCGCGTGGATCCCCGCACCGACCTCATGGAGGCCACGGAGCGGAACGCACGGGAGGCGCGGGAGGAGCGGGAGGCGACGGAGCGAAGGACCGCCAAGGCGGCGAAGGAGCAGGCCAACGCGGCGGCCAAGGCCCGGGCGGAGGCGGCGGCCGTGGAGAGGGAGGCGGAGGCTTCGCGCAACCAGCCTCCGCAGCTCATCGTTCCCCTCCGCGCCGTGGCCCCCGAGATCCCCATGCCCCCGTCGGAGGAGGTCGACCGAGATCCACCAGTGATGGAGAGGGGGGAGGACCACGTGGTCTTCGTGGAGGAGGCGCCGCAGACGGCGCCGACTGGAGCGGGCCAAGGCGGCCGACTAGCCGCGGCGCTAGAGCAGCCGGCCGGGGGCGAGCCGGAGGCAGGAGCCGGCCTCGAGGTGCAGCCGGCATTTCGCCAGCGCGTAGAGGGAGCTATCTCCGCATCGGAGCCGCACAGAGCTGCGGGCGCCGGCCGGACGGTGGAGGCCCTAGAGGCGGCCAGCGCTAGCACGTCCGAGTGGACGCCCAGTGGGGGACGGCCGAGCTGAACACGGCGGCCCAGGAGGTCCGGAACCGGCTTCAAGCCCAGGTCGCTTTGCTGCAGCGATATACCCAAGAGTTCCTCACGACGCGGGCCGTCATCCGGGTGAGCCTTCTGGCCTTAGTTTTTTTTTGCTTTTTTGATTTCTTCTGTGGGGGCGCGTCAGCGCACCCACTGGGTGTAGTCCCCGAGTTCCGAGTCGGCTGCTGAGCAGGCGGCTTGGAACTTACTAGGTCCTGATAGCTATCTTATTCTTGCATCCTGTCTGATCTTCTAGGAATACCATAACCTCCGTGCTGCTGCCTTCAACTCCCAGGCTCAGGAGCTGGGCCAGAAGACCGAGGACCTGACCAACAACCGGAGTGCGTGCTTAGTCCCGTTCATCTCCTGTGGGGGCGCGTCAGCGCACCCACTGGGTGTAGTCCCCGAGATTCGGGCCGACTGCTGAGCGGTCGGGTCGGATCTTCCTTGACGACTTCTTCCTTATTGATTTTTCCTTTGTCTTCGTGCTTGCAGGAGCCAATGCCGACTTGAGGGAGCAGCTCAGCGGGGCCCAGGCCGCCCTTCGCGCTAAGGAAGCCGAGTGCAACGCCTTAGTCCTGGAGCGTGACCGCTTGGCCAAGAAGTTGGCCGACCAGGAGGAGAACCACAAGGCGGCCCTAAAGAAGGTGTAGGACAGCGAGGACGCCTTCAAAGCTGAGTTCGAGACCGAAGCGGCGGGCTGGGCTGAGGGAAAACAAGCACTGAACGAGGGCTACGGCCGAATTGAGGATCTGATCGATGGTAAGCCGCCTTCCTCACTCCTTGCTTGCCCCTTGCCCCCTGATTTGTGTTCTGACTTGTGCTGCTTTTTGTTCTTTGTGCAGACTACTTCCACGGCTAGTCCGTCCTTGGCACCCAGACCATCGAGGCCCACTGCGAGGCGCACCGGTAGGCGCGGGCTGAAATCGCGCCGGACGCGAGCCGGACGCTTGAGGAGCAACTCTTGGCGGTCGGAGCCCGACTGCAGCCGGCTCACCGCATGCTCCGCCGCCTCTAGCGCGCCGGGGCGCAGGTGTTGGCCGCCCTCTGGCCAGGCGAGATGATTCCCCGCATCCCGAGTCGGACTGCCGACTGGCTGGAGGTTGCGGTTGGCCGCTTCGAGGCCTGGAAGGCATCAGCAGCCCGGCTTGGAGCTGGGCGGGCGCTGGAGTTCGTCCGAGCCTGGTATCCTGGGCTAAACGTGGACCAGCTGCGCACCTGGCGGCTGGAAGTCGACAAGGAGATGGAGGAGGTGCGGCCGGCTATCGCTCAGCGTGCCTCGACGATCGTCAAGTGCACTGACATCAGCACCTTTGCTCCTGAGATAAATGACGACGGCGTTGCCCAGCCGGAGGAATGGTTCAGGCTGAACCCGGCAGAGGGCGAGGACTCGGTGGAGGAGATCGCTTCCAGCGATGAAGGTGAAGACAACGAAGAAGAGGAAGGCGAAGACGTCGAGCCGGCCGGTGAAGCGGCCAGCCAGCCTCAGCCTGACCGTGCCTCCAGCAACGAGGCGCGGGCTAGCGCGCCCACTACGGGAGGTGGTGATCATGCCGAGGTCCGCCAGCCGGCCGCTCCTCCAGCCAGCACTGCCGTCTCGACCGACCTGCCCAACTCGCCAGTCGCTCCCTTGGATTAATCTGCCATCCTTGCTTTTCCTGCTTGTTACTCTTTGAACAATTTTTATTAAACTTGCGCACTTCCACCCAATGGGGGTGTATTCAAACTATGTTGAATGCTGGCCTTTCGAAGGTCTTTTGTGTAAATATGATCATGTGTGTGTTTGGCTTCCATTCGCGTATGCTTTTTGTCCTTAGGCTGTTTCCTTTGCCGCCTTCCCCTTTTGGGAAGGCAAGTACTCGAGCTTTCTTAGATTGAAGCGAGGTGAATGGAAGCCGGCCGGCTGGCTACTCTGGTAGTCGGTCGGTGGTGGGAGAAAAACCGGCTTTTGTTATATTAGTCCATTAGTCCCTAGCCGTTTTTCGTGTGGGCATCCTTTCCTGCCTTTAACTCTTGCCAGCCGGACAGCCGGTTTCTTCGAACTGCGACTTTTGGCAAGAGAAGGCTTGGGTGCCGGCACACTACTTGTCTAACCGCGGGTAGGACTTCTATATAACTCAAGGCGGCCAGTCCCCGGGCCGACTAGTCGAACCCGGCGCCGGACGAAAAAAGTGAATGTAATGACATGATCATAAGCATGATACTCTTCATTTATAGATAAAAGATGACAGTCCCCGAGCTCTCCTCGGGGGGCCTATTGTCTCTTACTTAGTACAAAAGTCAGCGTGATACATACTGCATTTCAACTGTTAAATCTTCGGAGGAGGTTGGCGTTCCATGGTCGTTCCGACTCCTTGCCGGAGTCGTCTCTCTTTCGTGCCTTCGGCTTCTGCACGTCGATCAGGTAGTAGGAGTCATTGCCTAAAGCTCTGCTGATGATGAAGGGGCCCTCCCAAGGGGCTGAGAGCTTGTGCTGGCCGGCTGTTCGCTGGATCAGCCGGAGCACGAGGTCGCCCTCTTGGAAAGATCTTGGTCTGACCTTCTGGCTGTGGTAGCGGCGCAAGCCCTGCTGGTAGATGGCGGACCGACTGAGGGCTAACAGCCGGCCTTCTTCCAGCAGGTCGACGCTGTCTTCTCGTGCTTCCCTGGCCTCCGCCTCCGTGTACATGGTTACCCGAGGCGAGTCAAACTCGATGTCAGTTGGGATGACCGCCTCGGCACCATACACGAGGAAGAAAGGAGTGAAGCCGATTGACTTGTTTGGGGTAGTGCGCAGACTCCAAAGGACGGCCGGCAGCTCATCGAGCCAACAGCCGGCCGAACGTTCCAGTGGTACGACCAGTCAGGGCTTCATGCCGGAAAGGATGAGGCCATTGGCTCGCTCGACTTGGCCGTTTGACTGCGGGTGGGCAACGGCCGCTAAGTCCAACCGGATGCCCTGCATCGTGCAGAAACGTGCCAATGCTCCCTTGGCGAAATTCGTGCCATTGTCGATGATGATGCTGTGTGGCACGCCGTACCAAGTTGTTATATCTGCGATGAATGTCACGATAGTCGGCCCATTCAGCTTCTTGATCGGCTTTTCCTCAATCCATTTGGTGAATTTGTCCACGACGACCAGCAGATGTGTCATGCCGCCGCGCGCCGTCTTGAATGGGACCACCATGTCCAGTCCCCAAACGGCGAAGGGCCAAGTGAGGGGAATGGTCTTGAGTGCCGAAGCCGGCATGTGTTGCTTCGAGCTGAAGAGTTGGCACCCTTTGCAATGTTTAACTAACTCCTTGGCGTCATCCAAAGCAGTCGGCCAAAAGAAACCATGGCGGAAAGCTTTGGCAATGAGTGATCTTGAGGCGGCATGGTGGCCGCATTCTCCTTGGTGGATGTCTCTGAGGATTGCAATGCCCTTCTCTTGCTCGATGTATCGCTGGAAGACTCTAGTGACACTACACTTGACGAGCTCTCTGTTGACGATTGTGTATGCTCCGGCTCGGTGTTGGACTTGTCTTGCCTCTGTTTTGTCAGCCGGCAGATCTTGGTTTATTAGGAAGTTGAGGATGGACTGGGCCCATGATGGAGCTGTGACTTCTTCTATTGCCAACACGGCTACTGCGACTAGGGCGGGCGGGCTGGGTGGTGAAATGCAGGAGTCGGCTGCCGGTTGTTGTGTTGGTGCAGTCCCCGGGCCGACTACCGCAGTCCCCGAGCCGGGTGTGGCAGTCCCCGGGTCGGGCGTAACTATGGAAGTCCCCGAGCCGCCTACTGACGTCCCCGGGCCGACTATCGAAGTCCCCGGGTTACCTTCTTGGTTCTTCGAGCCGGACCCGGCCGCGTCGGGGTCAGGCGTCGGGGTCAGGCATTGTAGAGAGACACTGGTTGGTATTGCCTGCCGAGTGGAGCCTATTCGAGCCAGGGTATCCGCTGGCTCGTTGTCGGCTCGCGGTACGTGGAGGAACTCGCATCCTTCAAAGTACCCGCTGATCTGCTGAACGAGGAAGCGGTAGCTTGCCATATTTGTGTCCTTGGCGTCCCAGTCGCCGGATGATTGCTGGACTACCAAGTCCGAGTCGCCGTAACATAGGATCCGGCGAATGCCGAGTTCTTTGGCAAGCCGGAGCCCGTGTATGAGCGCCTCGTACTCGGCCACGTTGTTGGAGGCGGCAAAGTGAATTTGCAGCGTGTATCTGAGCTTGTCTCCTTTGGGAGAGGTGAGGATGACACCGGCTCCCAAGCCGGTGCGCATCTTGGACCCATTGAAGTGCATGCGCCAATGAGTGGAGTCGGGAGCTGGCGGCAGGTACTGGGTCTCGGCCCAGTCGACGAGGAAGTCGGCCAATGCTTGGGACTTGATGGCGGTGCGAGGGTGGTAGAAGATCGTGTAGGGGGCCAGCTCGATGGCCCATTTCGCCACACGGCCGGATGCATCCCGGCTGCCTATGATCTCGGCCAGCGGGGCGGTGGATACAACCGTGATGGGATGCTCTTGGAAGTAGGGCTTCAGCTTCTTGGCGGCGAAGTACACGCCATAGCACATCTTCTGGTAGTGCAGGTAGTTCTGCTTCGAGGTAGACAACACCTCACTCAAATAGTACACCGGCCTCTGGACCGGCTGGGCTCGGCCCTCCTCTGGGCGCTGGACTACGATGACGGTGCTGACCACCCGGCTGGTTGCAGCAATGTAGAGGAGCATGGGCTCTTTCTCAGTCAGGGCCGCCAGGACAGGCGGCGTGGCCAGCATCTTCTTCAGCTCATGAAAAGCTTGGTCGGCTTGGTCATTCCACTCGAAGTGAGTGGTCTTCTTCATGAGGCGGTAGAGGGGGAGAGCTTTCTCTCCGAGCCGGCTAATGAAGCGGTTTAGGGAGGCCAAGCACCCGGTGAACTTCTGGACGTCTCAAAGTTTGGTGGGAATCGCCATTCTCTCAATGGCCTTGATCTTTGCTGGGTTGCATTCGATGCTGCGTTCGGAGACCAGGAAGCCTAGGAGCTGGCCGGCTGGCACTCCGAACACGCATTCTCGGGGTTGAGCTTGATCTGGAACCGGCGCAGGTTCTCAAATGTTTCCTTGAGGTCTTCCAGCAAGGTGCCGCTCTTCTCCCTCTTCACCACAATGTCGTCTACGTAGACGTGGGCATTTCTGCCGAGCTGCTTGAGGAGGCACTTCTGCATGCAACGCTGAAAAGTGGCACCGGCATTTCTTAAGCCGAATGTCATAGTCAGGTAGGAGAAAGCTCCGAATGGCGTGATGAAGGCGGTCTTCAGGCGGTCAGCCGGATCTAGCTTTATCTGGTGGTATCCTGAGTAAGCATCCAAGAAACTCAACAGCTTGCATCCGGCCATGGAGTCTATCACTTGATCAATCCTTGGCAGGGCAAAGGGATCTTTGGGGCAGGCCTTGTTGAGGCTCGTGTAGTCTTTGCACATGCGCCACTTGTTGTTCTTCTTTAGCATGAGGACCGGGTTGGCAAGCCACTCTGGAAAGAAAACTTCCATAATGAAGCCGGCCGCCAGAAGCCAGGCTATCTCTTCTCCTACAATCCTTCTTTTCTCCTCCGACAGTCGGCGGAGGGGTTGTTTGACTGGTTTTGCGTCTTCTCGGATGTGTAGCTTGTGCTCGGCGAATTCCTTCGGAACACCCGACATATCCTTGGGGGACCATGAAAAGATGTCCCGATTCTCACGGAGGAAATCGGCGAGCTCGCCTTCCTATTTGCTGTTTAGGTTTGCCCCGATGACGGCAAACCTCTCTGGGTGCTCGGGGTCAAGAGGTATCTTCTTCGTCTCCTTGGCCGGCTGGAAAGATCCTTGGGCATCACTCTCCTTGGGATCGGGGGACAGGGCCGGCTATTTGCCGGCCATGGCCACGACTCGGTCCAACATCTTCTTCTCTTCGGCAATCACAAGGGACTCGGCCAGCCGACTACTGGCTGCTGTGCACTCGGAAGATTTCTTGTAATCGCCGGCTATGGTGATGATGCCCTTGGCGCTCGACATCTTCATCTTGAGGTAAGCATAGTGGGGAACAGCCATGAACCTGGCGAAGGCAGGTCGGCCAAGCAATGCATGGTAGGGGCTCTCCAGGTCCACCATTTCAAACCAGATCGCTTCCCGGCGGAAATGATCCTTGTACCCAAAGAGTACATCAATCTTGATCTTGCCAATGGGGGCGCAGGACAGGCCAGGTACAATGCCATGGAACACAGTCCGAGTAGGCATGAGTTTCTTCGTCTTGACGTTCAGCTTCTCCAGGGTGTCACGGTACAGGATGTTGATGCTGCTCCCGCCGTCTATCAGCATGCGGGAGAAAAGGGCGGCGCGTCTGTCTGTTGCAAGGGTGGCATCCAAAACCAACGCATAAGAGCCGGGAGATGGCATCACCTCTGGGTGGTCGGCCCAGCTCCAGCTGATAGGCTTTTCTAACCAGTGCATGTGCTCGGCGGGGTTGGCAGCGACCATGTTGACTTCCTGGTGCTCTCGGCGTCTGCTGCGCCGGTCTTCGGGCTGGCTCGTAAAGATGACATAAGCGGCATGCTCATCGGGGAACTCATCATGCACGGCTCCGACTGCAGGCCGAGCGGTCGGCGGCTGCGGAGCCGGAGGCGGCGGACCGGCAGGCGGAGGCGGCGCGAGCCCTTCGCCTTTGGAGATTCGGGTGAGCCAGTGGCACTTCCGGGTTGTGTGGTTGGACGGCTTCGTGCCGCTGTGGAACTTGCATGGGGCGTCGAGAGTTTGCTCGTAGGAGAAGGCCGGCTGCCAAGCCGGCTTGCCGCCCCTCTGCTTCTTGGGTGCGGGCCGCCCTTCGGGCTGCTCGTCTTCGACCATGGCCACCTGTCGACTGGTGGAGGGCGGCATGGAGCCCTTGCGCTTGTGGTCGTTCTGGTGCGGGCGTCGGCCGGAGTCCCCAGCCGGCGTCTTGGGCGCCGGGTTGAGTACCTTCCCGGACGCGTCTACCCGGAGTTCAGTCTTCATTGAGGAGTCGGCGGTGGCGTACTTGTCCGCTATGACTAGAAGCTCGTCGAGGGTAGTCGGCTCGTCGCAGAGGAGCTTGTGCTTGAGGAGGGTGCCTTCTCGGCACCCAGCAGTGAAGTTTTCTATGGCTTGCACCTCGTGCACCCCTTTGCAAGAGTTGCGGAGCTCGGCCCAACGCATGAGATAGTCGCGAGTGGACTCGGCGGGGCCTTGTACGCACAAGGAGAGCTGTCTGGGCTTGGGAGCCCGCTTGTAGGTGCTGGTGAAGTTGCGGACGAAGGCTTCTGTGAAGTCTAGCCAGCTGTTGATGCTGTATGGCTTGAGGCTGTTGAGCCAGGTCCGCGCCGTGCCTTGCAGCATGAGGGGCACGTACTTCACGACAACACGCCCGTTGCCGTTTGCTATGCTAACCGCTGTGGAGTAGTCGATCAACCAATCTTCCGGCTTCACGGAGCCGTTGTACTTGGGCGTGTCTCTTGGGAGCGAGAACCCTTTGGGGAAAGGCTCGTCGCGGATGCGGGGGACGAAGCAAGGCGGGCCGACATCATCTTCTTCTTCTAGCGCTAGGGATCGCGCTAGGCGGTCGATCCGATGGCGGGCATCATTCTCGCCGACTCCTTCGGGGCGACCTAGTCGGCCGCTAAGAGTCAGATGTGTGACAGGCGGTGGGGTGGGATATCTCTCCCCACGAGGCGGAGGCGGAGGCGGGTTGCCCCGCCGCTCCACAGCCCGGGGATGGCCTTCTACATCTCGCTCGATGGAGATCCGGGTTCGGCTTCGGCTGGCAGCCGACTCTTTCTCGTGCTGCGCGCGGGTTTTACCCGTAGTCGGTGTCCGGGACGTCGCACCGTGCTCTCGGCGTGGGGGAGGGCTTTCCGCGCGAGCGTCGGCTCCGTGCCGCTGTGCGGTTGCATCGATTAGCTGCTGGATGCGTCTGGTCATGTGGGGGAGTTCTTCGGCCCCCAGTCCATCTAGCTCATCTACGGCCGCCTGGGTGGTGCGCAGGTTCTCGAGTGGAGTGGCGTAGATTGGGCGGTCGACTCCTAGCATGTCGGCGAGGACAGCGCCGCGCTGTCTGACAACGTCGGCTCGGCTTGGCCCACCTAGGGGCGGCGTGCCAAAGGCGGCGTGGACGGCTTCGCGCCGGTGGGCCTCAGTGAGGCGTCTCATGGAAGCCAACTTCCGGCCCTCCGCGAGGAGGGCGAGGCGGCAAGCCTCCAGTGCTTCGGCGCCGGCATCGGCCGGGAGGGGGGTAGACAAGTCGTGGACCGTCGCACGCGGGGCGTCGAGGGTGTTCTCGCCAGAAGCGCCGCTGTGGCCGATGACCATCACCTCGGTGGTGGCAGCGTCGCGGCCATCGGCCCGGGGAAGCGGGTCGTTGTAGATCGCGACGTCAGTGGGGAAAGCGTCGAGCGAGGCCGTGTCGGAGTCGACATGCATAGGATCGGTGGAGCCAACAGACTCCAAGTCCACAGCAGGATCGCTGGAGACGTGGAGCTGGCCAAGGAGGTTGACGAGGTGGTCGGTGCCCGTGTCAGAGGCGAGCTCGTCGGAGATGAGGGTCTTGTCAAGGAGATCGGCGAGGCCGCTCGCTGCGCAGACATTGGTGACGCCTTGCAGCACGTCGTGGCAAGCGCCATCGGGCGTGCCGGGCTGGCTACACTCGTTGGGGAGGAAGAGGGTTCCCGTCCAGAACAGGTCTCCGGACGACGGTGCACCTGGCCCCATGGTGGGCGCCAAATGTCAGGTGGTAGGTGCGACATATGCCAACGGGTGGCTTATCATTGTGGGAGCCAGTAAGACGTCGCCGGTGCCTGGAAGCGGGCTGAGGTGAAGACATGCACGCCGGCGAATCTTACCCAGCTTAAGGGCTCTCCGTGGAGATAACACCCCTACTGCTGCTCTACGGGGTCTTCGCATGATCACTAGATGAACGAGTCGCTACAAGATGCTCCTTGAGCTGTTTGGCGAGAGGAAGAAGAAGGGCACGGCTAGCTCTTCTCTCCTCTCTATGTGGTGTCTAGAACTAGCTCCGATCAACCCTTTGCATGGGTGCCCCGGGGGGTTTATATAGGCCCACCACCCAGGGGTACAATGGTAATCCGGCTGGGCGTGGGCCCTAGCCGTCTGTGTCTACGCTCGCCGGCTTCCGCGCCGGCTGCTGGGGCCCGCCGGCTGGTGGGTCCCGCCGGCTGCCGGCTCCTTGGTCGACAGGAAGGCCCCACTGTCAAGGACCTTGTCGGTGGCTGGTTACTGTTGCTCAATCCTGGTGACGAGGGCTTCGCCGAGGTGGGCGTGGCTACAGTGCCGCCGCCCGGCGGGCGATCGCTGTAGCCTCACCGTGTCTTGTCTCCTTAATGGGGCGTCTCCTTCGAGGGAGGAGGCAAGCCGGCTATGGGGAGCCGACCCTGTCTTGGGCCGAGTGGGGGAGGCTTGGCCACCTTCGGGTGTCTCTCTGCCCGAAGAGGCCCACCGCCCGTGGGCCGCACTGACAGCCCGTCGTGGGTGACATCAGGGTCAACATGGCAACAGTGCCACGTCGGACGGGTCATGGCCACCCCGTACGGCGCACTGTGCCAGGCGTGCTCCGGGATTCGGGGGTGGCAGGCTTTACTATAGCCACGCCCCGTCACATCGCAGTTATGTGGATGCAGACTTGGAGGGTACGATCTTGACCGCTTTGTGGGAGCCGGCTTCTTGGAGTCGGCCTTCTCGCGGCCGGCTTCTTGGAGCCGGCCCTCCCACGGCTTTCTTCATGAGGGCTAAAGCCGGGCCGCCTTCCGATAGTCGGCCTGGGAGACAACCGGCAAGGGGAAGGCGACCCCATGTCTTGGACTCTTGAGGGCCGGATCGGCTTGTAATTTTTTCAGAAGGGCCAGGGGGAGCCGGCTAGGCTACCCGTGGTCATTTACTCCGACAGGCATAAAATTTCTGAAAGAGGTATTGAAGTTGATAAAGCTAAAGTTGATGCTATTGAAAAGATGCCATGTCCCAAGGACATTAAAGGTTTAAGAAGTTTCCTCGGTCACGCCGGTTTTTATAGGAGGTTCATTAAGGACTTCTCAAAAATTTCTCGGCCTCTGACTAATCTATTACAAAAAGATATTCCTTTTGTGTTTGATGATGATTGTGCAGAAGCATTTGAAATACTTAAGAAAGCATTGATTTCCGCACCTATTGTTCAGCCACCTGATTGGAATTTACCCTTTGAAATTATGTGTGATGCTAGTGATTATGTTGTAGGTGCTATTCTAGGGCAAAGAGTTGATAAGAAATTAAATGTTATTCAATATGCTAGGTAAAATCTAGACAATGCCCAGAGAAATTATGCTACCATTGAAAAATAATTTTTAGCAGTTGTTTTTGCTTGTGATAAGTTCAGACCTTATATTGTTGATTCTAAAGTAACTATTCACACTAATCATGCTGCTATTAAATACCTTATGGAAAAGAAAGATGCTAAACCTAGACTTATTAGATGGGTTCTCTTGCTACAAGAATTTGATTTGCATATTATTGATAGAAAGGGAGCTGAGAACCCCGTTGCAGACAACTTATCTAGGTTAGAGAATGTTCTTGATGACCCACTACCTATTGATGATAGTTTTCCTGATGAACAATTAAATGTCATAAATGCTTCTCCATCTGCTCCATGGTATGCTGATTATGCTAATTATATTGTTGCTAAATTTATACCACCTAGTTTCACATACCAGCAAAAGAAAAAGTTCTTCTATGATTTGAGACATTACTTTTGGGATGACCCACATCTTTATAAAGAAGGAGTACATGGTGTTATTAGACTTTGTGTACCTGAGCATGAACAGGAACAGATCCTATGCAAGTGTCACTCTGAAGCCTATGGAGGACACCATGCTAGAGATAGAACTGCACATAAGGTATTGCAATCCGGTTTTTATTGGCCTACTCTCTTCAAGGATGCTCGTAAGTTTGTCTTATCTTGTGATGAATGTCAAAGAATTGGTAATATTAGTAGACGTCAAGAAATGCCTATGAATTATTCACTTGTTATTGAACCATTTGATGTTTGGGGCTTTGATTATATGGGACCTTTTCCTTCCTCTAATGGGTATACACATATTTTAGTTGCTGTTAATTACGTTACTAAGTGGGTAGAAGCTATTCCAACTAGTAGTGCTAATCATAACACCTCTATTAAGATGCTTAAGGAAGTTATTTTTCCGAGGTTTGGAGTCCCTAGATATTTAATGACTGATGGTGGTTCACATTTTATTCATTGTGCTTTTCGTAAAATGCTTGCTAAGTATGATGTTAATCATAGAATTGCATCTCCTTATCACCCACAGTCTAGTGGTCAAGTAGAATTGAGTAATAGAGAGCTCAAATTAATTTTGCAAAAGACTGTTAATAGATCTAGAAAGAATTAGTCAAAGAAACTTGATAATGCATTATGGGCTTATAGAACCGCATATAAAAATCCTGTGGGTATGTCTCCATATAAAATGGTTTATGGGAAAGCATGTCACTTACCTCTCGAACTAGAACATAAGGCATATTGGGCTATTGAAGAGCTCAATTATGATACAAACTTGCCGGTGAGAAGAGGTTATTTGACATTAGCTCACTGGATGAATGGAGAACCCAAGCCTATGAGAACGCCAAACTTTTTAAAGAAAAAGCTAAAAGATGGCATGATAAAAGGATACAAAAGTGTGAGTTTAATGTAGGTGATTATGTATTGCTATAGAACTCTCGTTTAAGATTTTTTGCAGGAAAAATTCTTTCAAAATGGGAAGGTCCTTACGTTATCGAGGAGGTCTATCGTTCCGGTGCCATAAAAATCAACAACTTCGAAGGCACGAATCGAAGGGTAGTGAATGGCCAAAGAATCAAACATTATATCTCAGGTAATCCTATAAATGTTGAAACTAATGTTATTGAAACCGTAACCCCGGAGGAGTACATAAGGGACACTTTCCGGAACGTTTCAGACTCTGAAAAGGAATAGGTACGTGGTACAGTAAGTAAACCGACTCCAAAATAGTTCTAATGGAAATTTTCTCCGTTTTGGAATATTTAGAAAAATAGGAAAATAAGAAGCAGACCGGAAAGGACACGAGGCTCCCATGATGGTGGGAGGCGCGCCCCCCTGCCTCGTGGGCTCCTCGTGTGCTCTCCGGACTCTGTTTTGTTGCACGATATGTATTTTGGTCGGTAAAAATTCAAAGGTTTTGACCACCGTATCATGCAAATATCTCCTGTCTTTGTTTCGAGCTGTCCTGCTGCAGATTAGAGCAACCTGTCGTCCCAAGATTCGGAAGGAGAAAGCTATGTGGCTGATTACCTTGCAGATCCTAAGGTCTATGGGGATGTGGAGCATTGTGGTTGGACTACGGAAGAAGAAGAGGACTATGAACCCAAGGGAAAGGAGGAGACGAGCTCAGATGAAGATGAAGTCCCATTACCTGAACCTGGGGACATGCATGTGGAGTTCAAAAAGTCAAGCCTCCCTGATAGAGCAAAGAAACTGAAGATCGAGTTTATCCCTTTTCGCCTCTTGCAAGAAAACAAGCAGGAATTATGCAAAAAGATATTAAGCCTGGAGCAGGAGATTGATGACCTGAGGGATCAAAATTCTGTCGTCAAGCACAAATTAAGGAAGAAGCCTATGCCATCAACAAAACGATCATCTTCTGCACCAACAAAGAAGGAAACATAAACACATGGGTATGGGCACTCCCCTTAGGAACTGCCAAGCTTGGGGGAGTGCCCCGGTATCGTATCACCATCACTTTTATCTTTACCGTTTTTCTTAGTTCGATCCTTTTGATAATATCTTGATCTAGTAGAATAAAGTTTTAGTATGATCTAGTTGTGAGTTTTGCTTTATGATCCCTCTATGTAATCGAGTCCGTGAGCTATATAATAAATATTAGTGTTGAGCCAAGGGCATGATTATTTTGCCATGATCTTGAGGGAATAAAATAAAAGATAAAAATAAATAAAAAAGAAACAAAGAGATCATATGGACCTTATGGAAAGTAATGAGCTCACATATAAAGAGTATGATGAATAAAAGTTGTTGAGAGTTGGCAAACATAGTTTTTGTCATCGTTGCAATTAATAGGAAGTAATAAAGAAAGAGAGGTTCACATATAAATATACTATCTCGGACATCTTTTATGATTGTGAGCACTCATTAAAGTATGACATGTTAAGAGTTGATGTTGGACAAGGAAGAGAACGTAATGGGTTATGTTTTCTTTCATATGAGATAAATTATATTGTCATGGATCATCCAACATGTTGAGCTTGCCTTTCCCTCTCATGCTAGCCAATTTCTTTGCATGAAGTAGAGATACTACTTGTGCTTCCAAATATCCCTAAACTCAGTGTAACGCCCCAGATATTACTTTCCCAATTTGTACTCCAACTCTTGCCGTTTCCGGCATTAAGTTATATTTATTTCTCGGGTTCGGGTCTTTGTCTCCGTGTGTTGTTTCGTTTTCGTGCATCTCATATCATGTCATCACGTGCATTGCATTTGCATACATGTTCATCTCATGCATTCGAGCATTTTCCCCGTTGTCCGTTTTGCATTCCGGCGCTTCGTTCTCCTCCGGTGGCCATTTCTAGCTTTCTTTCGTGTGTGGGGATTAAACATTTCCGGATTGGACCGTGACTTGCCATGCGGCCTTGGTTTACTACCAGTAGACCGCTTGTCAAGTTTCGGGTCATTTGGACTTCGTTTGATACTCCAACGGTTAACCGAGGGACCGAAAAGGCCTCGTGTGTGTTGCAGCCCAACACCCCTCCAATTTGGCCCAAAACCCACCAAACTCTGCTCCATCGTCTCGGTCGTTCGATCACGATCACGTGGCCGAAAACCGCACCTCATTTGGACTCTCCTAGCTCCCTCTATGCCTATAAATAGCCCCCTCCATTTTCGGATTCATCTTCTCCCCCGAAACCCTAGATCTTCTTTCCCCGCCACCGCCGGACAAAAACTCGCGAACCGGACATGTCCGGCTAGCCGCCGCCGCCGCCACGTGTCACGCCCCCGTTGGCCCGGCCGCAAAACCCCGCCGCCGGCCCGCCGGGCCCAAGGCCGGCCCCCGCGTCCGCCTCGCCCGGGCCGCGCCCCGCGCCGCCACCTCTCCTCCGCGCCGCCCGAGTCCGCCGGCGCCGCCCTGCCGCGCCTCCTCGTCGGTGGCCGCCGATGAAAGTGCGTTATATCGACTAGAGGGGGGGGGGGTGAATAGGCGATATTTATGAAAGTCTTCAAAATGTGGAAGTTATGAAGACAAACAGAGTAGACAAGCCTATCACTATGCAGCGGAAGTTAGATTACACAAGGCAAGCCATAGTCAAGTATACAATATAGTGAAAGCACAGTGACAAATAGCTTCAGTGTAATGCGGATCAGGTAGGAAGAAGTTATGAAGCCAAACATATCATACAGTCAAGTTGTGAAGACAGAAGATAAAGCAAGCATGCAATGGCTTCACAATGTGTACTAGTAAGTAAAGGGAGGTGAAGATGAAACCAGTGACACGCTGAAGACAATGATATGTTGGACTAGTTCCAGTTGCTGTGAAAACTGTATGTCTGGTTGGAGCGGCTAGGTATTTAAACCAAAGGACACACAGTCCCGGACACCCAGTCCTGAACACGCAGCTCAGGACACCCAGTCCTCACCGTTTTCTCCTTGAGCTAAGGTCACACAGACCTCGCCCAATCACTCTGGTAAGTCTTCAAGGTAGACTCCCAAACCTTCACAGACTTCGTTCACCGGCAATCCACAATTTCTCTTGGATGCTCAAAACGCGACGCCTAACCGTCTGGAGGATGCACAGTCCTCAAGTGTAACAAGTCTTCAGATCACTCAGACAAGAAGACTTAAGTGATGCCCAATTACTCTGGCTCTAGGTGGTTAGGGCTTTTCTCCTCGCTAGGGATTTTCTCTCAAAGGCTTCGAGGTGGGTTGCTCTCAAACGACAAAAGCCGTGCACTGAAATCTGAGCAGCCAACCGTTTATGGTTGTAGGGGTGGACTATTTATAGCCACTTGGCAACCCGACCTGATTTGTCCAAAATGACCCTGGGTCACTAAGGAACTGACACGTGTACTAACGGCCGGATTTCGAACTCACACGGCAACTTTACTTGGGCTACAAGTAAAGCTGACTTGTCTGACTCTGGACAAGATTTTCTCCCATTGTCTTCACTTGAAGACATAGGATTTGAATTAGGCATCACTTCAGTCATCCAGACTGGTTCTCTTGGACCCCACTTAACAGTACGGTGGTTCCTATGACACGACATGAATGAAGTAAAACTACGAAGGATCTAAGTCTTCGAGTTCCATAGGCTTCATGGGGAGTCTTCACGTCATTGTCTTCGACATGAATGTCTTCATAAACCACCATTGTCTTCAATGTCTTCGTACATTTTTAGGGGTCATCTCTGGTAGCTAAACCGAATCAATGAGGGACTTCTACCTGTGTTATCCTGCAATTCTCACAAACACATTAGTCCCTCAACTAGGTTTGTCATCAATACTCCAAAACCAACTAGGGGTGGCACTAGATGCACTTACAGCTGATCCCGCCGCCGTTCGCCTCGCCGACCTCGCCCGGCGCCGCCCTGCCGCGCCCCGTCGCCGGTGGTCGCCGCGCCACCTTCCGCCGGCGCATCGCCGTCGCCTCGCCGGCCGGTCAAGCTCCGGCCGCTCCTTCCTCGCCCGCCGCCGTCGTCTACAGTGTCTCCGATGACCTCGTTTTCCGTGCCGGTGAACAGTGCGGTTGGATCTGGATCTCAGATCCGAAATCCTCGGTTGACTTTTCTCTCCAACCCTAATTTTTCGTGCTATGTTTGACTGCTCATGTCTCCGCATCCGTAGCTCGGTTTTGGACATATGATATATCAAAATCTCCGCATCGACGAGTACATCATTTCATTCCATTGCATCATTTGCATTTGAGGTCATCTTGATGCCCAAGATGCTGCTAGAAGGAGGCATTGTGAGTTAAATTGCAGATCCGTCAGCTCATCATTGAGTTTTGTTATTTTTGCCATGCTTATTGTGTGCATGATATGCCTGTGCCCCTTTGAGATGAATTGTTAAGCATTTTGTCTTCTTTCCAGAGGTGCCACCCATGCATTTTTAGGATGTGTGTGGTGTCTTGTGCAAGCTTGCAAAGAGGGGCACCTTAGTAATCTGTTTTTAGGGACTTAGTGATTTTCACTAAGTCTGGGATATTTTAGTTCATGATGCCATATGTTCAGCTTGTTTCCTAGTGATCCGTGCCTCTTTTGAGGATGATCAGTAAGAGTGTTTTGATATTTATGTTATGCTCTATCCATCCATGCCTTTACTTGCTATGTTGGAGCACCCTAGGTTGAGTCAATCGAGCTCAACTTTTGCATAGTTGTGTATTTGGGCAGATCGTGAACTCTTTTGCGATTTTGCCGGTGCTATTGTTAGTGATCCATGCATGCTATGCCATTGTTCTTGCCATGCCTAGCTAGAATTTTGTGCCTTCTTTATGGATATATGCTTGCCTTGCCATGACTTGCACCATAGTGAGTGCATCGAGCTCGTTTACATGCCTCCGTGAGTTATAATTTCAGCATGTCTTAGTTTTCACTAAGTCTGAAGGCTGATTGTGTTTCATCTATGTTCGTGTGCTCGTTAGAGTATTTTGTGAACCCTTTTGTCCCCAGGTCACTGTGGGTGTTTTGTTAAGCTTGTTGAGTAGCTCCATGCCATGCTCTTACTTGTCCTATTCAGATTATGTTTCATGTTGTTTTGCTGCTCCGAAGAGAGCACCGTGGTTTGAAATTTCAGACTAGTGTTAATTTCACTAAGGCTGAAATCTGTTTTGCTTATTCATTTTTGCCATGCTTGTTTGAACCCCTTCATGGATGAATTTGCCTATGGCTGAGTCCTAGTGATTTGTTAAGAATCTTGTGTACATCCCTGCCATGTATTTTGTTTTCATGTTTGGTGGCCGTAGCATGTTCATTTCGTTGCATTTAGGAGCCTACTTGCTGTAAATCGCAGATCGGTTCGTTTCGTAAAACACTTGCCATTTCCAAACCGTAGCTCCGGTTCCTATGATCTTTATATCGTTTTCAGGGGATTTCTTCCCCTCTATCCAGTGGCACACTTGGTTTTCCAAGTTGAGGCCAGGTTCATGCATTTCCTGTCATGTCTTGCATTTTGCATCCCGCATCGCGTCCCGCATAGCATATCATCTTTGCATCTTATTGGTTGCCTTTGCACGTGGTTGATTGTATCCTTGTTGCTTGTTTGTGTTGTTGGGTAGAGCCGGGAGATGAGTTCGCTAACGAGGAGCCCGTTGAGTTTGCTTTTGAGGATCCAGTCAACTCTGACAACTGTGCAGGCAAGATGATCATACCCTCGAAATCACTACTATCTTTGCTATGCTAGTTTGCTCGCTCTTTTGCTATGCCATTGCTACGATGCCTACCACTTGCTTGTCAGCCTCCCAATTGCCATGATTGAGCCTCTAACCCACCTTTGTCCTAGCAAACCGTTGATTGGCTATGTTACCGCTTTGCTCAGCCCTTCTTATAGCGTTGTTAGTTGCAGGTGAAGATTGGAGCCGTTCCTTGTTGGAAAATTTATTTACTTGTTGGGATATCATTATATTGCTATGTTATCTTAATTCATCTATATACTTGGTAAAGGGTGGAAGGCTCGGCCTCTCGCCTAGTGTTTTGTTCCACTCTTGCCGCCCTAGTTTCCGTCATATCGGTGTTATGTTCCCGGATTTTTGCGTCCCTTACGCGGTTGGGCTATAATGGGAACCCCTTGATAGTTCGCCTTGATTAAAGCTTTTCAAGCAATGCCCAACATTGGTTTTACCATTTGCCACCTAGCCTCTTTTTCCCTTGGGTTTCCGGAGCCCGAGGGTCATCTTATTTTAAACCCCCCGGGCCAGTGCTCCTCTGAGTGTTGGTCCAAACCGCCAGCCACCGGTGGCTACCAGGGGCAACTCTGGGCTGGCCTACCGGAAGTTTAGACAATCTAAGTGTGCCCTGAGAAAGAGATATGTGCAGCTCCTATCGGGATTTGTCGGCACATTCGGGCGATGTTGCTGGACTTGTTTTAACCTATCGAATCATCTTGTTGTACCGAGATACCGAGTTTGATCGGTGTGTCTTGGGTGGAGGTCTATTCCTTCATTGACCGTGAGAGCTTGTTATGGGCTAAGTTGGGACCCCCCTGCAAGGATTGATCTTTCGAAAGCCGTGCCCGCGGTTATGGGCAGATGGGAATTTGTTAATGTCTGGTTGTAGATAACTTGAACCTTAATTAATTAAAATGAATCAACTGAGTGTGTTGCCGTGATGGCCTCTTCTCGGCGGAGTCCGGGAAGTGGACACGGTGTTGGAGTTATGTTTGCGCAGGTTGCTCTCTAGTTCCTCGCACGTGCTTTGCCTCCTCTTCTCGCTCTCTTTTGCGAACAAGTTAGCCACCATACATGCTAGTTGCTTGCTGTAGCTCCACTTATACATTACCCCTTTCCTACCTATTAAGCTTAAATAGTCTTGATCGCGAGGGTGCGAGATTGCTGAGTCCCTGTGGCTCACAGATTACTATTACACCATATGCAGGGACAGATGATACAGCTCCAGATGGCGCGCTCAAGCTCAAGTGGGAGTACGATGAGGACTCTCAGTGTTACTATGTGTCTTTTCCTGATGATCAGTAGTGGTGCCCAATCGGGGTTAGATTCAGGGCCTTGTCGCATGTTGGGGGTCTTTTCTATTTTGGCGCCGTAGTCGGGCCATGAGTGATTTGTATGATGGATGTTATTTATGTACTTTGATGTGACGTGGCGAGTGTAAGCCAACTATGTTCTTCCCCTTTATATTATTTATGTACATGGGATGTGTGATGATTTCCCGACTTGCGACATTGCTTTCAATGCGGCTATGCCTCTAAGTCGTGCCTCGACACGTGGGAGAAATAGCCGCATCGAGGGCGTTACAAGTTGGTAATCAGAGCCTTCCCCGACCTTAGGAGCCCCCATTGCTTGATCGTTTTTAGCAGCCGAGTTGTGTCTAGAAAAATGTTTTGAGTCCTTTAGGAATTATATATCGGAGAGCTTAGGAATTCTTTTTACTTCCTAGTCTCCTCATCGCTCTGGTAAGGCATCCTGACGTAGAGTTTTGACTCTTCTCTTCTCAAATTTCAAAAAAAAAATTTAGGATCACGCGAGTATGTTGGATTTGTTCCGATGGCTTATGATGAGAATACTGTCTTGGTGCCTCCTGTCATGGGTTTAGTGGAAGTGTCCCGGGGAGTTGAGCTCTGAGGTGTTGTCATCATAATTTTATCGTTGCAATTATGGTATACTTGAGATATGTTCGCGACATCGAAAATCTCCTTTATGCAGTTCGTTGGTGAGATAACCTCGACGCCACCCAGTACTGGGGCGGGAGTTCGGAAGTATCGCCATAACTTGTATAACGGATGCTTTTCGAAGGTTGAGGTAGGTGGTTTTCGAAGGTTTCTTGGTTATGTGTTGAAGGATGGATACAGCTGGATGTAGGATTTGCTAGCTTGGGTGAGATATTATGCTTCCCCTGTATCCCCAACACCTGATTGCATAACCGGAAAGTTTTGGGAGTTTCATAGGCGGGAATTCAAGTAGCTCTTAGGATATCTTTCCAACGGATGTATGATATGAAATTGGGGTTCGACGTCTAGTGGTTCGCCTATTCACGGTCGATTTTACAGTGGCCTCGTTGTGTCTTAAAGAGTCCTTGGGCTATGCTGACTCGGGGACGCTTCGTATGTCATGTGCATTGCCTTGTACATGATGGTGCTGTACGATCGAGCCCGTGTAGGTCCCACCACAAAAACTTCGGACGGAATTTCTATCATATGTTTGTTCCGGCTTATTTCACAAGCCAATCCTTGGTTTTATTTTGAGTTGTGGTATTCGAATGGCTCCGTAGTCATATATTGATTCCACCCCTCGTTGATGTACCTCTTCTACCTGATTCTTCGTGGCTTCGCAATTTGGGAATATGTGACCACTTCAAGAGAAGTGCATTCGTTCATTTTGTTCAGATGTGAAGACTTTATGTTGCAATTTTCATTCCATTGGTTTCAGCTTCATTTATCTGCCTATGTGCTAACGGTGGTCAACCTCTTCAGGATGGCTCCCACTAAGAGCACCAGTCAGAACCAGAATCAAGATCCGCCACCACCTCCGCCTCCTCCGGAAGCATGGCAAGCTGTGATGGCCGCAACCAATGCAAACACACATTTGATCATGCAAATCCTCCAAGAGCGGAATCAAGGCAGCCAAGGGAATCAAGGCAACAATCAGAACCATTTTGCTACTCTGAACCAGTTCCTCGCTAATGGTCCAAAGACGTTCAGCAATTGTGTTGAGGCTACCGATGCTGACAATTGGCTAGTGGATCTGGGCAAGCATTTTGAATGCAGCAACATCAGGCCTGAAGATTTCGTCAAGTTCGCTTCTTTCCAGCTCAAAGATCAGGCCGCAGAGTGGCTCCAGCAGTACAAGGATTCCAGAGGTGGATGTTTGATCACTTGGGATGATTTCCGTCGTGATTTCCGGGCTCATCACATCCCTCAGAGTGTGACTGAAAGCAAACGTGAGGAATTCCGCAATCTGAAGCAAGGCTCTTTGTCTGTCTATGACTACAACAAGTTGTTCCAGAAGCTCGCCCGTTTTGCCAAGCAGGATGTTCCTGATGAGAAGAGCATGATCTATCAGTTCAGAGGTGGTCTCCGTGAAGAAATTCAGCTCGCTCTTGTCCTTTTTGAGCCGCTGACATACGATGAGTTCTACAACATGGCACTGAAGCAAGAGGCTGCTCAGTTGAGGTGTGATGCTTCCAGGAAGCGAGTCAGAGACACTACGCCTTCTTCCTCTACTCAAGTGGCCAAGCAGCAGAAGTATTGGCTTCCTCCTCCTCCGTTCCGTCAGCCGTATCAGCAGAAGAGCAAAGGTGCCAGTGGTTCTTCCCACCCACCCAACCCAGGCTTTCAGAACAAGACTTCGTCTCAAGCTCCAAGATCAAGTGCTCCGTACCACCGTCCGCTTTCTGAGGTCACGTGCAACAAGTGCCAACAGAAGGGTCACTACGCAAACAAGTGTTTCAACCAGAGGCGTCTTCCTCCTCCTCCTCCTCCTGTCAGATCGGCAAGTACAGCTATGGTCAAGCATAATCCCAAGCACGCCAAGGTCAATATGGTGAATGCAGCTCAGGCAGAGGATTCGTTAGATGTGATCATGGGTAACCTTCCTGTTAACGATGTTCCCGCAAAAGTACTTTTTGATACTGGTGCATCACATTGTTTTATCTCGAGACCTTTCGCATCCAAGCACGGGTGGTTTTCTCAAGTTATGCATAAGCCATTAGCAGTCGTCTCTCCGAGTAAATGCTTGCTTGCTAACTATGAAGTTCCGGATATTTCTATCTCGCTGGTGACTTCAAGTTTCTGGCTTCCCCGATGATTCTTGGTAATTCCGATATCGATCTTATTCTTGGGATGGACTGGCTCTCTAAGCATAAAGCTCAGCTTGATTGTGCAGCCAAGCAGATTCAACTGACTCATTCGTCTGAGGATGTCATTGTCTTTGCTGCTCGGGATAATACCATCCGGTTGTTTTCCCTCAATGAGAAGGGTGAATTGGATGCTATTTCACAGATTCCGGTTGTTTGTGAGTATCAAGACGTCTTCCCAGAAGAACTCCCAGGAATGCCTCCGCACCGGCCGGTTGAATTTGTTATTGAACTTGAGCCCGGTACAGAACCTGTGTGCAAACGTCCCTACAAGCTCGGCCCCGAAGAGTTGAAGGAGTTGAAGAAACAACTCGATGTGCAAGAAAGAATGGGTCTCATTCGGCCTAGTACTTCTCCATGGGGTTGTGGTGTTCTTTTTGTGAAGAAGAAGGATGAAACGGACCGACTTTGTGTTGATTATCCTCCATTGAACAAGAAGACCATCAAGAACAAATACCCACTTCCCAACATCAATGAGCTGTTCGAACAACTCAAGGGTGCCCAAGTATTCTCCAAGCTTGATCTTCGTATGGGTTATCATCAGATTCGCATTCGTGAGCAAGATATCCCCAAGACGGCCTTCAGAACAAGCTATGGGTCATATGAATACACTGTCATGTCTTTTGGCCTCGCCAACGCTCCTCCGACGTTCTCTCACATGATGAACTTCATCTTCAACCCCTACACCAATGACTTCGTTTTGGTCTATCTCGACGACATTCTGGTTTTCTCGAAGAACAAGGAAGATCATGCCAAACACTTGCGTTTGGTTCTTGACAAGCTCAGGGAACATCAGTTCTACGCCAAGTTCTCCAAGTGTGAATTTTGGCTCGATGAGGTTCTTTATCTTGGCCATATCATCTCTGCCAAGGGCATTTCTGTGGATCCTGAGAAGGTGTCTGCAATTGTTAATTGGGAACCTCCTCAGAACGTGAAGCAACTCCGTAGCTTCCTTGGTCTCGCAAGCTACTGTCGAAGATTCGTTGAAAATTTTTCCAAGATCGCGAAGCCTCTCTCAAGTCTTCTTCAGAAGCACGTCAAGTACGTTTGGTCTCCGGAGTGTGATATTTCTTTCAACACTTTGAAAGAGAAATTGATCACTGCTCCAGTTCTGACTCCGCCTGATGAAACCAAGCCGTACGAGGTCTTTTGTGATGCCTCTCTCCAAGGTCTCGGTGCTGTACTGATGCAAGAGAAGAAAGTTGTTGCTTATACCTCTCGCCAGTTGAAGCCTAATGAGAAGAACTACCCCACTCATGATCTCGAGTTGGCGGCAGTTGTGCATGCTTTGTTAACTTGGAGACATCTTCTCTTGGGAAGGAAAGTGGACATTTTCACTGATCACAAGAGTCTCAAGTACATCTTCACTCAGCCTAATCTCAACCTTAGGCAGACTCGATGGGTCGAAATGATTCAAGAGTACAATCCGAGTATCGAGTATACTCCAGGCAAGGCCAATGTGATTGCTGACGCTTTGAGCAGAAAAGCATATTGCAACAGTCTGATTCTCAAGCCTTATCAACCCGAGCTTTGTGAAGCTTTCCGCAAACTTAATCTGCAAATTGTTCCTCAAGGTTTCCTCGCCAACCTTCAAGTTTCTCCTACCTTGGAAGACCAGATTCGCCAAGCCTAGCTTCTTGATGCTATGGTGAAAAAGGTGAAGATTGGTGTTGCAAAGAGTCAGTCCAAGTACAAGTGCTACCGACTTGATGACAAGGACACTCTCTTCTTCGAGGATCGAATTGTTGTGCCCAAAGGTGAACTTCGTAAAGTGATCATGAATGAGGCTCACAACTCTCTCCTCTCCATCCACCCGGGGAGCACGAAGATGTATCAGGATCTCAAGCAAACTTATTGGTGGACTCGAATGAAGCGCGAGATCGCTCAATTCGTGAATGAATGTGATGTCTGCAGAAGAGTGAAGGCAGAACACCAAAGGCCAGCAGGTCTCCTCCAACCTCTTGCCATTCCAGAATGGAAGTTTGACCACATTGAAATGGACTTCATGACTGGGTTTCCAAAGTCCAAGCATGGCAATGATGCCATATTCGTTGTCATCGACAAGCTCACCAAAGTGGCTCACTTTTTGCCTATCAAAGAGTCTATCACTGCAGCTCAATTGGCGGAACTCTATACCTCTCGAATTGTCTCTCTGCACGGTATTCCCCAAGTGATATCTTCAGACCGTGGAAGCATCTTTACCTCCAAGTTTTAGGATTCTTTTCAGAAGGCCATGGGCACCAACATTCGCTTCAGCACTGCTTTCCATCCTCAAACAAGCGGTCAAGTCGAGTGTGTCAACCAAATTCTTGAAGATATGCTCAGGGCTTGTGTTATCTCCTTCGGCATGAAGTGGGAGGATTGTCTTCCTTATGCTGAATTCTCGTACAACAACAGTTTTCAAGCAAGTTCGGGTAAGGCCCCTTTTGAAATTCTGTATGGTAGGAAGTGCCGTACACCTCTCAACTGGTCTGAAACCGGTGAACGTCAGCTGCTGGGTAATGACTTAATCACACAGGCAGAAGAAATGTGCAAGGTCATTCGTGATAACCTCAAAGCAGCCCAATCCCGCCAGAAGAGCTACTATGACAGTAAGCACCGTGATTTGGCTTTCGAGATCGGAGATCATGTTTACCTCCGCGTCTCTCCTATGAAAGGGACTCGTCGCTTCGGTATCAAAGGGAAGCTTGCCCCCAGATACGTCGGACCTTTCAAGATTGTCAGCAAGAGAGGCGACCTCGCCTATCAACTCGAGCTTCCTTCAAACTTCGCCAATGTTCATGATGTGTTCCATGTCTCCCAACTCCGAAAGTGCTTCAAGACGCCTGAGCGCACCATCAACTTTGAGGACATTGAGCTCCAAGAAGATCTCTCCTACCGTGAGCACCCAGTTGCAATCCTTGAAGAGACTGAACACAGGACTCGCAACAAGTCAATCAAATTTCTCAAAGTAAAGTGGTCACACCATTCCGACCGTGAAGCTACCTGGGAACACGAGGATAACCTCCGTTCTGAGTACCCGGAGTTCTTTCAGTCCTAGATCTCGGGACGAGATCTTTTCATAGTGGTGGAGTGTTGTAACGCCCCAGATATTACTTTCCCAATTTGTACTCCAACTCTTGCCGTTTCCGGCATTAAGTTATATTTATTTCTCGGGTTCGGGTCTTTGTCTCCGTGTGTTGTTTCGTTTTCGTGCATCTCATATCATGTCATCACGTGCATTGCATTTGCATACATGTTCATCTCATGCATTCGAGCATTTTCCCCGTTGTCCGTTTTGCATTCCGGCGCTTCGTTCTCCTCCGGTGGACATTTCTAGCTTTCTTTCGTGTGTGGGGATTAAACATTTCAGGATTGGACCGAGACTTGCCATGCGGCCTTGGTTTACTACCGGTAGACCGCCTGTCAAGTTTCGGGTCATTTGGACTTCGTTTGATACTCCAACGGTTAACCAAGGGACCGAAAAGGCCTCGTGTGTGTTGCAGCCCAACACCCCTCCAATTTGGCCCAAAACCCACCAAACTCTGCTCCATCGTCTCGGTCGTTCGATCACGATCGCGTGGCCGAAAACCGCACCTCATTTGGACTCTCCTAGCTCCCTCTATGCCTATAAATAGCCCCCTCCATTTTCGGATTCATCTTCTCCCCCGAAACCCTAGATCTTCTTTCCCCGCCACCGCCGGACAAAAACTCGCGAACCGGACATGTCCGGCTTGCCGCCGCCGCCATGTGTCACACCCCCTTTGGCCCGGCCGCAAAACCCTGCCGCCGGCCCGCCGGGCCCAAGGCTGGCCCCCGCCTCCGCCTCACCCGGGCCGCGCCCCGCGCCGCCACCTCTCCTCCGCGCCGCCCGAGTCCGCCGGCGCTGCCCTGCCGCGCCTCGTCGCCGGTGGCCGCCGACCCCGCCGCCATTCGCCTCGCCGACCTCGCCTGGCGCCGCCCTGCCGCGCCCCGTCGCCGGTGGTCGCCGCGCCACCCTCCGCCAGCGCATCGCCGTCGCCTCGCCGGCCGGTCAAGCTCCGGCCGCTCCTTCCTCGCCCGCCGCCGTCGTCTACAGTGACTCCGGCGACCTCGTTTTCTGTGCCGGTGAACAGTGCAGTTGGATCTGGATCTCAGATCCGAAATCCTCGGTTGACTTTTCTCTCCAACCCTAATTTTTCGTGCTATGTTTGACTGCTCATATCTCCGCATCCGTAGCTCGGTTTTGGACATATGATATATCAAAATCTTCGTCTCGACAAGTACATAATTTCATTCCATTGCATCATTTGTATTTGAGGTCATCTTAATTCCCAAAATGCTGCTAGAAGGAGGCATCGTGAGTTAAATTGCAGATCCGTTAGCTCATCATTGACTTTTGTTATTTTTGCCATGATTATTGTGTGCATGATATGCCTGTGCCCCTTTGGGGTGAATTGTTAAGCATTTTGTCTTCTTTCCAGAGGTTTCACCCATGCATTTTTAGGATGTGTGTGCTGTCTTGTGCAAGCTTGCAAAGAGGGGCACCTGAGTAATCTGTTTTTAGGGACTTAGTGATTTTCACTAAGTCTGGGATATTTTAGTTCATGATGCCATATGTTCAGCTTGTTTCCTAGTGATCCGTGCCTCTTTTGAGGATGATCAGTAAGAGTGTTTTGATATTTATGTTATGCTCTATCCATCCATGTCTTTACTTGATATGTTGGAGCACCCTAGGTTGAGTCAATCGAGCTCAACTTTTGCATAGTTGTGTATTTGGGCAGATCGTGAACTCTTTTGCGATTTTGCCGGTGCTATTGTTAGTGATCCATGCATGCTATGCCATTGTTCTTGCCATGCCTAGCTAGCATTTTGTGCCTTCTTTATGGATATATGCTTTCCTTGCCATGACTTGCACCGTAGTGAGTGCATCGAGCTCGTTTACATGCCTCCGTGAGTTATAATTTCAGCATGTCTCAGTTTTCACTAAGTCTGAA
Source organism: Triticum monococcum (assembly GCA_034509565.1). Classification (NCBI taxonomy): domain Eukaryota; kingdom Viridiplantae; phylum Streptophyta; class Magnoliopsida; order Poales; family Poaceae; genus Triticum; species Triticum monococcum. Next base: position 148,540,672 of record CM067843.1, on the reverse strand, counting down.
GGCTGATTGTGTTTCATCTATGTTCGTATGCTCGTTAGAGTATTTTGTGAATCCTTTTGGCCCCAGGTCACTTTGGGTGTTTTGTTAATCTTGTTGAGTAGCTCCATGCCATGCTCTTACTTGTCATATTCAGATTATGTTTCATGTTGTTTTGCTGCTCCGAAGAGAGCACCGTGGTCTGAAATTTCAGACTAGTGTTAATTTCACTAAGTCTGAAATCTGTTTTGCTTATTCATTTTTGCCTTGCTTGTTTGAACCCCTTAATGGATGAATTTGCCTATGGCTCAGTCCTAGTGATTTGTTAAGAATCTTGTGTACATCCCTGCCATGTATTTTGTTTTCATGTTTGGTGGCTGTAGCATGTTCATTTTGTTGCATTTAGGAGCCTACTTGCTGTAAATCGCAGATCGGTTCGTTTCGTAAAACGCTTGCCATTTCCAAAACGTAGCTCCGATCTTTATATCGTTTTCAGGGGATTTCTTCCCCTCTATCCAGTGGCACACTTGGTTTTCCAAGTTGAGGCCAGGTTCATGCATTTCCTGTCACGTCTTGCATTTTGCATCCCGCATCGCGTCCCGCATAGCATACCATCTTTGCATCTTATTGGTTGCCTTTGCACGTGGTTGATTGTATCCTTGTTGCTTGTTTGTGTTGTTGGGTAGAGCTGGGAGACGAGTTCGCTAACGAGGAGCCCGTTGAGTTTGCTTTTGAGGATCCAGTCAACTCTGACAACTATGCAGGCAAGATGATCATACCCTCGAAATCACTACTATCTTTGCTATGCTTGTTTGCTCGCTCTTTTGCTATGCCATTGCTACGATGCCTACCACTTGCTTGTCAGCCTCCCAATTGCCATGATTGAGCCTCTAACCCACCTTTGTCCTAGCAAACCGTTGATTGACTATGTTACCGCTTTGCTCAGCCCTTCTTATAGCGTTGTTAGTTGCAGGTGAAGATTGGAGCCGTTCCTTGTTGGAACATTTATTTACTTGTTGGGATATCATTATATTGCTATGTTATCTTAATTCATCTATATACTTGGTAAAGGGTGGAAGGCTCGGCCTCTCGCCTAGTGTTTTGTTCCACTCTTGCCGCCCTAGTTTCCGTCATATCGGTGTTATGTTCCCGGATTTTTGCGTCCCTTACGCGGTTGGGCTATAATGGGAACCCCTTGATAGTTCGCCTTGATTAAAGCTTCTCCAGCAATGCCCAACATTGGTTTTACCATTTGCCACCTAGCCTCTTTTTCCCTTGGGTTTCCGGAGCCCGAGGGTCATCTTATTTTAAACCCCCCCGGGCCAGTGCTCCTCTGAGTGTTGGTCCAAACCGCCAGCCACCGGTGGCTACCAGGGGCAACTCTGGGCTGGCCTACCGGATGTTTAGACAATCTGAGTGTGCCCTGAGAAAGAGATATGTGCAGCTCCTATCGGGATTTGTCGGCACATTCGGGCGGTGTTGCTGGACTTGTTTTAACCTGTCAAATCATCTTGTTGTACCGAGATACCGAGTCTGGTCGGTGTGTCTTGGGTGGAGGTCTATTCCTTCGTTGACCGTGAGAGCTTGTTATGGGCTAAGTTGGGACCCCCCTGCAGGGATTGATCTTTCAAAAGCCGTGCCCGCGGTTATGGGCAGATGGGAATTTGTTAATGTCCGGTTGTAGATAACTTGAACCTTAATTAATTAAAATGGATCAACTGAGTGTGTTGCCGTGATGGCCTCTTCTCGGCGGAGTCCAGGAAGTGGACACGGTGTTGGAGTTATGTTTGCGTAGGTTGCTCTCTAGTTCCTCGCACGTGCTTTGCCTCCTCTTCTCACTCTCTTTTGTGAATAAGTTAGCCACCATACATGCTAGTCGCTTGCTGCAGCTCCACTTATACATTACCCCTTTCCTACCTATTAAGCTTAAATAGTCTTGATCGCGAGGGTGCGAGTTTGCTGAGTCCCTGTGGCTCACAGATTACTATTACACCAGATGCAGGGACAGATGATACAGCTCCAGATGGCGCGCTCGAGCTCAAGTGGGGGTACGACGAGGACTCTCAGCGTTACTATGTGTCTTTTCCTGATGATCAGTAGTGGTGCCCAATCGGGGTTAGATTCAGGGCCTTGTCGCATGTTGGGGGTCTTTTCTATTTTGGCGCCGTAGTCGGGCCATGAGTGATTTGTATGATGGATGTTATTTATGTACTTTGATGTGACGTGGCGAGTGTAAGCCAACTATGTTCTTCCCCTTTATATTATTTATGTACATGGGATGTGTGATGATTTCCCGACTTGCGACATTGCTTTCAATGCGGCTATGCCTCTAAGTCGTGCCTCGACACGTGGGAGATATAGCCGCATCGAGGGCGTTACACTCAGTCTTGCCATGAGAGTCCACCATATCTACCTATGGATTGAGTAAGATCCTTCAAGTAAGTTGTCATCGGTGCAAGCAATAAAAATTTCTCTCTAAATATGTATGACTTACTAGTGCGGAGAAAATAAGCTTTATACGATCTTGTGCTATGGAAGAAATAAAAGCAACGGACTGCATAATAAAGGTCCATATCACAAGTGGCAATATAAAGTGATGTTCTTTTGCATTAAGATTTTGTGCATCCAACCATAAAAGCGCATGACAACCTCTGCTTCCCTCTGCGAAGGGCCTATCTTTTACTTTCATCTTCTACCTTACATAAGAGTCATGGTGATCTTCACCTTTCCTTTTTACATTTTATCCTTTGGCAAGCACAATATGTTAGAAAGATCCTGATATATATAGCTAATTGGATGTGAGTTTTCATGAACTATTATTGTTGACATTACCCTTGAGGTAAAACGTTGGGAGGCAAAACTATAAGCCCCTATCTTTCCCTGTGTCCGATTAATACTCTATACCCATAAATATTGCGTGAGTGTTAGCAATTGTGAAAGACTAAATGATAGTTGAGTATGTGGACTTGCTGAAAAGCTCTTATATTGACTCTTTCCTATGTTATGATAAATTGCAATTGCTTCAATGACTGAGATTATAGTTTGTTAGGTTTCAATGAAGTTTATGATTCATACTTGAAATTGTGATTGAATTGTTACTTTAGCATAAGAGATCATATGACAATACTTATATAAGTTGCTGTTCTAAGAATAATCATGATGCCCTCATGTCCGTATATTATTTTTATCGACACCTCTATCTCTAAACATGTGGACATATTTTTTGATTTCGGCTTTCCCTTGAGGACAAGCAAGGTCTAAGCTTGGGGGAGTTGATATGTCCATTTTGCATCATGCTTTTATATCGATATTTATTGCATTATGGGCTGTTATTACACATTATGTCACAATACTTATGCCTATTCTCTCATATTTTACAAGGTTCACATAAAGAGGGAGAATGCCGGCAGCTAGAATTCTGGGCTGGGAAAGGAGCAAATATTGGAGACCTATTCTGCACAGCTCCAAAAGTCCTGAAACTTCACCGAAGTTATTTCCAGAATATATAAAAAATACTGAGCGCAAGAAGTACCAAAGGGGGCCCACACCCTGGCCACGAGGGTGGGGGCGCGCCCTACACCCCCGGGCGCGCCCCCTGCCTCATGGGCCCCCTGGTGGCCCTCTGATGCCCATATTATGCTATATGGAGTCTTTCGTCGAGAAAAAAAATCATAAGCCAGCTTTCGGGATGAGACTCCGCTGCCACGAGGCGGAACCTTGCCGGAACCAATCTAGGGCTCTCGCGGAGCTGTTCTGCCGGGGAAACTTCTCCCCGGGAGGGGGAAATCATCACCATCGTCATCACCAACGATCCTCTCATCAGGAGGGGGTCAATCTCCATCAACATCTTCGCCAGCACCATCTCATCTCAAACCCTAGTTCATCTTTTGTATCCAATCTTTTTATCCAAACCTCAGATTCGTACCTGTGGGTTGCTAGTAGTGTCGATTACTCCTTGTACTTGATGGTAGTTGGTTTACTTGGTGGAAGATCATATGTTCAGATCCATTATGCATATTAATACCCCTCTGATTATGACCATGAATATGCTTTGTGAGTAGTTACGTTTGTTCCTGAGGACATGGGAGAAGTCTTGCTATTAGTAGTCATGTGAATTTGGTATTCGTTCGATATTTTGATGAGATGTATGTTGTCATCCCTCTAGTGGTGTCATGTGAACGTCGACTATATGAAACGTCACCATTGTTTGGGCCTAGAGGGAGGCATTGGGAAGTAATAAGTAGATGATGGGTTGCTAGATTGACAGAAGCTTAAACCCTAGTTTATGCGTTGCTTCGTAAGGGGCTGATTTGGATCCATATGTTTCATGCTATGGTTGTGTTTACCTTAATACTTCCGTTGTAGTTGTTCATGCTTGCAATGGGAGTTAATCATAAGTGGGATGCTTGTCCAAGTAAGGGCATCACCCAAGCACTGGTCCACCCACATACCAGATTATCAAAGTACCAAACGCGAATCATATCAACGTGATGAAAACTAGCTTGACGATAATTCCCATGTGTCCTCGGGAGCGCTTTCCTTCATATAAGAGTTTGTCCAGGCTTGTCCTTTGCTACAAAAAGGATTGGGCCATCTTGCTGCATCTTATTTAATTTTATTACTTGCTACTTGTTACCAATTACCTTATCACAAAACTATCTGTTACCGATAATTTCAGTGCTTGCACAGAATACCTTGCTGAAAACCGCTTATCATTTCCTTATGCTCCTCGTTGGGTTCGACACTCTTACTTATCGCAAGGACTATGATAGATCCCCTATACTTGTGGGTCATCATAATGCTTTAAGTAAGATGACATGATATAGAGGGATAAACTCATGCAATATGATATAAACCCCATCTTTTTATCCTCGATGGCAACAATACAATACGTGTCTTGCTGCCCCTGCTGTCACTGGGAAACGACACCGCAAGATTGAACCCAAAGCTAAGCACTTCTCCCATTGCAAGAAAGATCAATCTAGTAGGCCAAACCAAACTGATAATTCGAAGAGACTTGCAAAGATAACCAATCATACATAAAAGAATTGAGAGGAGATTCAAATATTGTTCCTAGATAAACTTGATCATAAACCCACAATTCATCGGATCTCGACAAACACACCGCAAAAGAAGCTTACATTGAATAGATCTCCAAGAAGATCGAGGAGAACTTTGTATTGAGATCCAAAGAGAGAGAAGAAGCCATCTAGCTAATAACTATGGACCCGAAGGTCTGAGGTAAACTGCTCACACATCATCGAAGAGGCTATGGTGTTGATGTAGAAGCCCTCCATGATCAATGCCCCCTCCGGCGGAGCGCCAGAAAAGGCCCCAAGATGGGATCTCATGTGTACAGAAGGTTGCGGCGGTGGAAATAGGGTTTTGGCTCCGTATCTGATGTTTCCAGGGTATATGGGTATATATAGGAGGAAGAAGTACGTCGGTGGAGCAACAAGGGGCCCACGAGGGTGGAGGGCGCGCCTGGGGGAGGTGGGCGCGCCCCCCTGCCTCGTGCCTTCCTCGTTGATTGGTTTACGTAGATTCCAAGTCCTCTGGATCAGGTTTGTTCCGAAAATCACGTTCCCGAAGGTTTCATTTCGTTTGGACTCCGTTTGATATCCTTTTCCTCCGAAACACTGAAATAGGAAAAAACAACAATTTGGGCTGGGCCTCCGGTTAATAGGTTAGTCCCAAAAATAATATAAAAGTGTGTAATAAAGCCCATTAAACATCCAAAACAGAATATAATATAGCATGGAACAATAAAAAATTATAGATACGTTGGAGACGTATCAAGCATCCCCAAGCTTAATTCCTGCTTGTCCTCGACTAGGTAAATGATAAAAAACAGAATTTTTGATGTGGAATGCTACTTAGCATAATTTTCAATGTAATTCTCTTATTTGTGGTATGAATATTCAGATCTGAAAGATTCAAGACAAACGTTTAATATTGACATAAAAATAATAATACTTCAAGCATACTACCTAAGCAATTATGTCTTCTCAAAATAACATGGCCAAAGAAAGTGATCCCTACAAAATCATATAGTCTGGCTATGCTCTATCTTCATCACACAAAATATTTAAATCATGCACAACCCCAATGACAAGCCAAGCAATTGTTTCATACTTTTGGTGTTCTCAAACTTTTTCAATCTTCACGCAATACATGAGCGTGAGCCATGGACATATCACTATATGTGGAATAGAATGGTGGTTGTGGAGAAGACAAAAAAGGAGAAGATAGTCTCACATCAACTAGGCGTATCAACAGGCTATGGAGATGCCCATCAATAGATATCAATGTGAGTGAGTAGGGATTGCCATGCAATGGATGCACTAGAGCTATAAGTATATGAAATCTCAACAAAAGAAACTAAGTGGGTGTGCTTCCAACTCGCTTGCTCATGAAGACCTAGGGCATTTTGAGGAAGTCCATCATTGGAATATACAAGCCAAGTTCTATAATGAAAAATCCCCACTAGTATATGAAAGTGATATCATAGGAGACTCTCTATCATGAAGATCATGGTGCTACTTTGAAGCACAAGTGTGGAAAAAGATAGTAGCATTGTCCCTTCTCTCTTTTTCTCTCATTTTTTGGGCCTTCTCCTTTTTATGGCCTTTTTTTATTTTTTATTTTTTTTCGTCCAGAGTCTCATCCCGACTTGTGGGGGAATCATAGTCTCCATCATCCTTTCCTCAGTTGGGACAATGCTCTAATAATGATGATCATCACACTTTATTTACTTACAACTCAAGAATTACAACTCGATACTTAGAACAAAATATGACTCTACTTGAATGCCTCCGGCGGTTTACTGGGATATGCAATGAATCAAGAGTGACATGTATGAAACAATTATGAACGGTGACTTTGCCACAAATACGATGTCAACTACATGATCACGCAAAGCAATTATGACAATGATGAAGCGTCTCATAATAATGGAATGGTGGTAAGTTGCATGGCAATATATCTCGGAATGGCTATGGAAATGCCATGATAGGTAGGTATGGTGGCTGTTTTGAGGAAGGTATATGGTGGGTGTATGATACCGGCGAAAAGTGTGCGGTATTAGAGAGGCTAGCAATGGTGGAAGGGTGAGAGTGCGTATAATCCATGGACTCAACATTAGCCATAAAGAACTCATATACTTGTTGCAAAAATCTACAAGTTATCAAATCAAAGTATTACGCGCATGCTCCTAGGGGGATAGATTGATAGGAGAAGACCATCGCTCGTCCCCGACCGCCACTCATAAGGAAGACAAACAATAAATAAATCATGCTCAGACTTCATCACATAACGGTTCACCATACATGCATGCTATGGGAATCAAAAACTTCAACACAAGTATTTCTCAAATTCACAACCACTCAACTAGCATGACTCTAATATCACCATCTCCATATCTCACAACAATTATCAAGTATCAAACTTCTCATAGTATTCAACACACTCATACGATTTTTTTACTAATCTTGGATGCCTATCACTTTAGGACTAATTTTTATGATTAAAGAAAATTACCATGCTGTTCTGTAGGACTATTAAAATAATATAAGTGAAGCATGAGAGAACAATAGTTTCTATGAAACAAATCCACCACCGTGCTCTAAAAGATATAAGTGAAGCACTAGAGCAAAAACTATATAGCTCAAAAGATATAAGTGAAGCACATAGAGTATTCTAATAAATTCCGAATCATGTGTGTCTCTCTCGAAAGGTGTGTAAAACAAGGATGATTGTGGTAAACTAAAAAGCAAAGACTCAAATCATACAAGACGCTCCAAGCAAAACACATATCATGTGGTGAATAAAAATATAGCTCCAAGTAAAGTTACCGATGAACGAAGACGAAAGAGGGGATGCCTTCCGGGGCATCCCCAAGCTTTGCCTTTTTTGGTGTCCTTAGATTACCTTGGGGTGCCGTGGGAATCCCCAATCTTAGGCTCTTGCCACTCCTTGGTCCATAATCCATCAAAACTTTACCCAAAACTTGAAAACTTCACAACACAAAACTCAAAATAGGAAATCTCGTGAGCTCTGTTAGCAAAAGAAAACAAAACACCACTTCAAGGTACTTTATTGAACTCCTTATTTATTTATATTGGTGGTAAACCTACTGTATTCCAACTTCTCTATGGTTTATAAGCCTTTTACTAGCCATAGATTCATCAAAATAAGCAAACAACACACGAAAAACAGAATCTGTCAAAAACAGAACAGTCTGTAGTAATCTGTAGCTAACGCAAACTTCTGGAACCCCAAAAATTCTAAAATAAATTTCTGTACGCGAGGAATTTATCTATTAATCATCTTCAAAAATAATTAACTAAATAGCACCCTCCAAATAAAAATGGCAAAAATTCTCGTGAGTGCTAAAGTTTCTGTTTTTTACAGCAAGATCAATAAGACTTTCCCCAAGTCTTCCCAACGGTTCTACTTGCCACAAACACTAATTAAACACTAAAAACACAACCAAAACACAGGCTAGATAAATTATTTATCACTAAACAGGATAAAAAAGAAAGAATAAAAATAAAATTGGGTTGCCTCCCAACAAGCGCTATCGTTTAACGCCCCTAGCTAGGCATAAAAGCACAGATAGATCTAGGTATTGCCATCTTTGGTTTTAGCGAATAAAAGAGAAAACTTATTACCTATGGCATTAATATTTCTATTTTGATAAAGCACATGACTATTAATGGTAGAAGAAAGATTAAGCATTTTACGGAAATTTGCATCTAAGCTAGCTTTCTTATCTTTGATAGATTCATTTTGGTAGGAGAGCAAAAGAGATGTAGATTCAACCTTCTCATTCATGGGGTGCCCAAATATGGTTTTCATCTTGTCATAAGTATCTATGGCATACCCTTAATAAAACGTTCTTCAAATATAGAATCTAAGACATGCTTAAACGAAGAAGGTAGGGAAACATAAAAGCTCTTTAAGTAAATTTCAATTTGGTATTGGGGCACATAGCTGGCCCGAATCCTTAATAGTCTATCCCAAGCATCTTTCAAAGATTCATCGAGTAAATAACGAAAAATTCCGGAATCATCTTCATCAAAATTATTAAGATTCTCATTGATAACTTCGATAGGTACTTCCATAGCATCATTATTTATGAATTTAGAGAGAATAGAAGGATTGTCCAAAGTACTAAAACTCGGGAGAGAACCCCCAACCTTTTTTGATTCCGACACGGCGAAAGAAAGGTGAGCGGAAAAGAGAGGGCGAATAAAACGGCAAGGGTGAAGTGGGGGAGAAGAAAACGAGAGGCAAATGGAAAATAATGTAATGCGAGGGATAAGAGTTTGTGATGGGTACTTGGTATGTCTTGACTTGTGCGTAGACTCCCCGGCAACGGCGCCAGAAATGGCTCGTTGTCGGGAGTCAAATCTTGACTTGACTTGGCGCGAATCTCCCCGGCAACGGCGCCAGAAATCCTTCTTGCTACCTCTTGAGCACTGCGTTGGTTTTCCCTTGAAGAGGAAAGGGTGATGCAGTAAAGTAGCATAAGTATTTCCCTCAGTTTTTGAGAACCAAAGTATCAATCCAGTAGGAGATCATGCTCGAGTCCACACACCTACACAAACAAATAAGAACCTCGCAACCAACACGATAAAGGGGTTGTCAATCCCTTCACGGTCACTTACGAGAGTGAGATCTGATAGATATGATAAGATAATATTTTTGGTATTTTTATGATAAAGAGAAATAAATATGGAAAGTAAAATAAACGGCAATAGAAATAGCTAAGTGTTGGAAGATTAATATGATGGAAGATAGACACGGGGGCCATAGGTTTCACTAGTGGCTTCTCTCGAGAGCATCAGCATTACGGTGGGTAAATGAATTACTGTCGAGCAATTGATAGAATTGAGCATAGTTATGAGAATATCTAGGTATGATCATGTATATAGGCATCACGTCCGTGACAAGTAGACCGAAGTGATTCTGCATCTACTACTATTACTCCACACATCGACCGCTATCCAGCAAGCATCTAGAGTATTAAGTTCATAAGAACAGAGTAATGCTTTAAGTAAGATGACATGATGTAGAGGGATAAACTCATGCAATATGATATAAACCCCATCTTTTTATCCTTGATGGCAACAATACAATACGTGCCTTGTTGCCCCTGCTGTCACTGGGAAAGGACACCGCAAGATTGAACCCAAAGCTAAGCACTTCTCCCATTGCAAGAAATATCAATCTAGTAGGTGAAACCAAACTGATAACTCGAAGAGACTTGCAAAGATAACCAATCATACGTAAAAGAATTCAGAGGAGATTCAAATATTGTTCATAGATAAACTTGATTATAAACCCAGAATTCATTGGATCTCGACAAACACACTGCAAAATAAGATTACATCGAATATATCTCCAAGAAGATCGAGGAGAACTTTGTATTTAGATCCAAAGAGAGAGAAGAAGCCATCTAGCTAATAACTATGGGCCCAAAGGTCTAAGGTAAACTACTCACACATCATCGGAGAGGCTATGGTGTTGATGTAGAAGCTCTCAGTGATCAATGCCCCCTCCGGCGGAGCGTTGGAAAAGGCCCCAAGATGGGATCTCATGTGTACAGAAGGTTGCAGCGGTGTAAATAGGGTTTTGGCTCCATATCTGATGTTTCCAGGGTATATGGGTATATATAGGAGGAAGAAGTACGTCGGTGGAGCAACGAGGGGCCCACGAGGGTGGAGGGCATGCCTGGGGGAGGTGGGCGCGCCCCCTGCCTCGTGCCTTCCTCGTTGATTTCTTTACGTAGACTCCAAGTCCTCTGGATCACGTTTGTTCCGAAAATCACATTCCCGAAGGTTTCATTCTGTTTGGACTCTGTTTGATATCCTTTTCCTTCGAAACACTGAAATAGGCAAAAAATAGCAATTTGGGTTGGGCCTCCAATTAATAGGTTAGTCCCAAAAATAATATAAAAGTGTATAATAAAGCCCATTAAACATCCAAAACAAAATATAATATAGCATGGAACAATAAAAAATTATAGATACGTTGGAGACGTATCAGGATACGTTGGATGCTCAGGCGCAACGGATTCAGTCGGAGTCTTTCCGGCTCATGCTAGATCAGAACGCCTCAAATGAAGTCATGAGGAGGAGGCATCAGACTCGTCTGCCTTTGGTCTACGAGGCGAGAAATCTCTTTAATACGCTTGGAGCGGGGACCAGTAACTCCCCAGGGGTAAACCGGGTTGAAGCACCTGGGACGGGAACGCCGGCTCAGGCGCGCACGATGGACCCTCCTCACCAAAACAATATCCCACCACAGCACGTGCCGACGCCACCGGGTCATTACTCTAACCCTTTGGATAACATGATCACTGCGGCGCCACGATTGGCGGCTCTCCTAGTTGAAGGCGAGTCAGCAGCAGCGGTTGAAATGCGAAGGGCTAGAGAGCTACTTCAGACAGCATTGGTTCAACAACAGGCTTATTCTTACAGCCGTGAGAGAATCCATTCAACCCGCCGCCCAACCCGAATTTATAGCAGGCACATGGATTCTCCAGCAGTGTCAAGCAGTGAGCAGCGTCGTAACCCTCCCCATAGACATGACCCACCCCGTAATACTCAGGCTCTGATAGATCAGGATAGAGCACATCGGGAGGCTGAGCTGGTGGCTCAGTGCGCAGCTCATCAGCCATCACCGGTTTATCTGACAACTTCGGTGGAAGCAGGCGTGACCTCCCGAAGCACGGATGTGTCGTGTTTAGTGTCGGCTCTGCATAATGAGCGTCTGCCCAAGGATTTCAAAGGACCTCGTAAGGTGCCTAACTACGCAACCGACTAACCCCCTGAGGTGTGGGTTGAGTGTTACGAGATGGCCATGGAACTGTTGGAGGTCAGCGATGCCGCGTGTGCCAAGTACTTCACCATGATGCTGGATGGGACCGCTCGTACTTGGTTAAAGGGACTACCTTCCAACTCCATCAGGTCATGGGCCGAGTTAAAAGTTCGATTTATCCAGAATTTTAAGGATACGTGCAAGCAGCCCATGTCGATCGTGGATTTGGATGCCTGCGCCCAAGAGGAGGGCGAGTCAATGACACATTGGGTGCGCCGGGTTAAGGCCATACTACACTCATCGGATAACATCAATGCCGGCTCAGCAGTCCTCATGTTGGAGAAAAACTGCAGTTTTGTGCCTCTTAAACATAAGTTAGGGCGGCTCAAGCGCCACTACAATGATATGGGGGAGCTGATGGTGGCTCTAATTAAATATGCTGACTCTGATAGTACCAAGGACCCCGAGTTTGATGATGACAAGCCAGGAAAGGGAAAGAAGAGTGGCAACACTAGAAAGCAGCATCATAACCCGGTGACTCAGGCGAGTAACGGTAAACGTAAGGCTGATAATAATTCAGATTTTGTGGCCAATACCAACACGCAGAACAATGGTCAGCGTCATAAAGGAAAGCCACCTCCTCGGGCAGTAGGGTCAGGTATAAATCTTGAGCAGATGTTGAATCACCCCTATCCAAAGCATGGCTCGCGGGACTGGCCATCTACGCACCTTTGGAAGGACTACTACATTATGAAGGAGCTCAAAAATTCCAACTTGTTCCAGTACAATCATGGACCAGGCGGCGGCTCAGGTTCCGGTTCTTATGGTCCGGGTCATGGTGGTGGCGGCTCTAACTCTAGTTTGCAGGGTCTCTAGGGTAACCAAGGTAACCAGGGAGGTTTTCATCAACAGCCAGGTCCAGGGAATCAGCAGCAACAATCTGGGTATTAGAGTAACCCGAAATAGCTGAATAGTGGGCAGTACCATGTATTCACCACAAGTTTATGCAAGCGGGATCAGAAGCTTCATAAAAGGGTAGTGAATGTCGTTGAACCGGCAGTTCCCCATTACTTGCGCTGGTCGGAGCAACCCATTGTGTGGAGCCGTGAGGATCACCCGCCCCGGGTTGATAATCCGGGTCACCTGGCTTTGGTGGTAGCACCCCAGGTTGGAGGATATAAATTCACCAAAGTACTCATGGATGGAGGTAGCATCATTTATATCCTTTATTATGACACCTTCCATCGCATGGGGTTAACTGATAAAAATCTTAAGCCGTCAAACACAGTTTTTCACGGTGTGGTGCCTGGTAAGTCGGCATACCCAGTTGGGAAAATAGCGCTAGAGGTTGCATTTGGGGATGATCATGATTCCAGATCTGAAATGTTGACCTTTGAAGCAGTGAAGATCAAGAGCCCTTATCATGCTCTATTTGTATGGCTGACTTATGCTGAGTTTATGGCAAGGCCTTGTTATGTTTATCTACCGCTCAAAATGCCAGGTCACAAGGGGACCATTACGATACATGGACGCCGAAAGATAGCTTTGGAGTGTGAGGAAGGTGATGCAACCTATGTTGAGTCGGTCTGGGAAACGGAGGAGTTGAAGTTTCACAAAGACAATGTTGACCCGGGTGACATGACATCTTTGAAAAAGCCAACTACGGAGCATGACCCGGTATTGAAGTTTAAACCGACGGATGATACTAAGCTAATTGACTTCGTTCCTGGTGATTCATCTAAGCAGTTCAGCATCACTGCTAATCTGGTTCCAAAATAGGAAAGCGCGCTCATCGAGTTCATCCGTGAGAACCTGGACATCTTTGGATGGAAGCCTTCTGACATGCCAGGTGTACTGAGGGAACTCGCTGAGAACATTCTTAATATTGATCCAAAGTTTAAGCCGGTGAAGCAGTTTCTCCGTCATTTTAATGAAGAGAGGCGAAAGACCATTGGTGAAGAAGTGGCCCGATTCTTGGCGGCAGGGTTCATTGTTGAAGTTTTTCATCCTGAGTGGTTGGCTAACCTAGTGCTGGTACATAAGAAGAACGACACTTGGCGTATGTGTGTGGATTACAAGAATTTAAACAAGGCTTGTCCAGCTGATCCTTTTGCTCTCCCTCGTACTGATCAAATTATTGATGCTACGGCAGGTTGTGAGCGTTTGAGTTTTTTGGATACTTATTCTGGTTATCATCAGATCAAGATGACAGTTAAGGACCAGGAGAAGACAACTTTTATCACTCCCTTTGGAGCCTTCTGTTATGTGTCTATGCCTTTTCGGCTCAAGAGTGCCCAGGCAACTTACCAGTGATGTGTGCAGAATTGTCTTCATAATCAGATTGGGCGCAATGTTCATGCTTATGTGGATGATATTATGGTAAAATCCAGAAAGAAGGAAACCTTGATAAAAGATTTGAAGGAGACCTTTGATAATCTCCGGGTTTATAAGATGATGCTTAATCCGGCCAAGTGCGTTTTTGGTGTGCAAGCAGGCAAGCTCTTGGGTTTTCTGATTTCTAACAGAGGCATTGAAGCTAACCCGGATAAGATAAAAGCCATCAATGATGTTCAGTGCCTAGCGGGTCGTATTGCGGCTCTAAGCCGGTTCATAAGTCGGTTGGGAGAGAAGTCCATCCCTTTGTATCAGATGATGAGGAAGAGAGATAATTTTGTCTAGAGTGATGCCGCTAATGAAGCATTTGATGACTTGAAGAGACAGTTGGCTGAGCCGCCCGCTCTTGCTCCTCCTATTGATAAGGAGCCATTGCTGTTGTATGCGGCTGCTAATGCTTGTGCTGTCAGCATAGCTATTGTGGTGGAACGGAAGGAGGCATGCAAGGAATATCCGGTTCAGAGGCCGGTTTACTACATCAGTGAGGTTCTCATTGAGTCCAAGCAGAGGTACCCGCACCGGCAGAAACTTGTATATGGGGTGTTCATGGCCAGTCGGAAACTTATGTACTATTTTTTGGGTCATCCCATCACTGTGGTTAGTTATGCTCCCTTAGGGGATATTATTCAAAATAGAGAAGCCACAGGTCGGATAGCCAAGTGGGCCATTGAGCTTGGACCTCATGGTTTGAAGTATATGCCTCGCACGGCCATCAAGTCTCAAGCACTGGTGGATTTCATCAATGACTGGACAGAACTGCAGATGCCTGAAGAAAAGCCAGATAAAATGTATTGGACTATCCACTTTGATGGGTCCAGGAAATTGGAAGGCTCGAGGGCTGGAGTTGTGCTAGCTTCCCCTCGAGGTGATAAATTTTGTAATGTTCTCCAGTTGATGTTACCTTGCACTAAAAATGCAGCTGAATATGATGCCTTGCTCCACGGTCTTCGGATGGCTATGGAGATGAACTTAAGCCGGGTGAGGTGCTTTGGTGACTCAGATTTGGTAGCTCAACAAGTTTCTGGTACTTGGGATTCTAAGGATCCACTCATGGCGGCTTATCGTCGAGAGGTTGATGCTATTGTGGGTTACTTCAAGGGTTATCAGGATGAGCATATCGATCGAAGGAAGAACGAGGCGGCTGATGCTTTAAGCCAGCTAGGCTCTCAGCATAAGCCGGTGCCACCTAATACTTTTTTAGATATTCTGCATAACCCCTCGGTCAAGTTGCCTACAGAGGAAGACCTTGCTATTCCTGACCCGGAAGCTCAATTGGTGGCGGCTCTTCATGTAATTCCTGATTGGACAGTTCCATATTTGGCTTATATGACCTGGGGCGAGTTACGTGAGGATGAAACTTTGGCCAGGCAGATAACCCGGTGGTCCAAGTCAATGACCATTGTCAATGGAGAGCTACATCATCGTAGTATCACAGGGGCATTTCAACATTGTGTTTCACCTGAAGAAGGTCGTGAGATTCTGTGAGAGATTCATGAAGGAGATTGTGGTCATCATGCCGGTTCTAAATCTCTTGTGGCTAAAGCTTTTCGTCGTGGATTTTATTGGCTGATGGCTCATGCTGATGCTGAAGACCTGGTCAGTAAGTGTGATGGATGTCAGAAATTTTCATGATGAGCCCATGTGCCGGCTTAAGAGTTGAGGATGATTCCAGTTACTTGGTCGTTTGCAGTCTAGGGGCTTGATATGGTTGGACCTTTCAAAAGGTCTAAGGATAAAAAAACACACCTCCTGGTGGCAGTTGACAAATTTACAAAGTGGGTTGAGGCAGAGCAGTTCAGCAAATGTGACACGGCAACGGCGGTTCAATTTGTTAAAAAGGTGATTTTCTGTTTTGGCTTTCCCCACAGTATCATAACTAATAATGGCATTAATCTATCCAAGGGTGCTATGAAAGAATTTTGTCAACGTGAGCATATCCGGCTTGATGTGTCATCAGTGGCTCACCCCCAATCTAATGGTCAAGCCGAGAGAGCCAATCAAGAGATCCTGAGAGGCATCAAGCCCCGGTTTATGGTTCCCCTATAGATGACGCCGGGTTGTTGGGTGGAGGAGTTACCTTCCGTGTTATGGAGCATTAATACCACCCCAACAGATCTACGGGTTACACGCCTTTCTTCATGGTTTACAGAGCAGAGGCAGTTCTCCCTAGTGACATCTGTCATGACTTGCCCCATGTGGCGGCTTATGTTGAAGCTGACAATGAAAAAACACGCCAGGAAGCACTTGACCTGTTAGATGAGGAGCGTGACATCGCAGTGGCTCATTCGGTGATCTACCAGCAAGATATGCGTCGCTACCACAACCACCGGGTTAAAATCAAAACTTTTCAAGAAGGTGATTTTGTGCTCCGGCTCATCCAGGATCAAACTGACATGCACAAGTTATCCCCAACTTGGGAAGGACCTTTTGTGGTCAGTAAAAATCTGAACAACGGATCATACTACCTTATTGACATTCGGGAACACAAGGATTCGCGTAAGTCGGAGGAGGAGACACGCCAGCCGTGGAATATTCTCATCTTTGGCCTTACTATACTTGAGCCACCGGCTCTTCCAATGTGCATATTTTTGACAATGTATATATTATATTTTTAATAAAGCCAACATCCCTGAGAAAGCAGGGCCTCTACCGTTACATTTCCAAGAATAATGAGTCTTTGTTACTTACAACATGATCACTTGGGGGCTTCCTGTTCAAACATAGGTGTATTCACCAAAGAGAACATAGCGTTACTACCCTTTCGATCCGGTGCAACGCCATGATTCTGGTCACTTGGGGGTTTCCTGATCATATTTGAATCATAGCGTTACTACCCTCTTGACCGAATATGTCACTTGGGGTCTTCCTATTCAAACATAGGTGTATTCACCAAAGAGAGCATAGCGTTACTACCCACTTGATCTTGGTAATTTGGCTATCAAGCCAATATGATAATGTCATGAGAGCACAGCTCTGGTTATCTTGGTAATTCGGCTACCGAAAATTCATAAGAGCACAGCTCTGGTTATCCTAGTAACTCGGGTACCAAGCCAATATGATAATGTCATAAGAGCACAGCTCTGGTTACTTGATAATTCCGCTACCAAGACAATATGATAATTTCATGAGAGCACAGCTCTGATTACCTTGATAATTCGGCTACCAAGCCAATATGATAATTTCATGAGAGCAGAACTCTGATTACCTTGGGATTTCAGCTATCAAGCCAGTATTATAACTTCACATGAGCATAGCTTTGACCTACTTGGTGGATTAATGACTGGGCTACATGGGCCAAAGAGAGTCTGATTGCATAGCATAGCTCAAACATAGGTTTATGGTGATCCGGTAGCATAGTATGGTATTAAGTACTTGGAATTATTCATCTTCTAAGTTTTGGGTTATCACCCGTGCTGCATTGGCATGATAAGCCGGAAGTTTTTATCACATCACATGTATGATATTCTTTGAATATATTCAATCATGATTAAACCAACCCTGGTTATGCACTATTTTAGTCACTAGCAGTTTTATATTGGGCATTATGACCCGTCCTGCGATAAACCACCAGGACACTTGTGTCTATTTGTATGCAGGAATAGATTCAAAATAATAATAAGATAAGCACAAGTGGCAGATCTTAAATTGGCGGATCAACAGTGTCATGCAAAGCAAAATATACACGATGGCATAGTAGACCAAGAGTTCAAGCCAGCCTATTAAAAGGCATCTGGCGGCTCAACGAGAATAAGCACTCATCGAAGTTATCCATACAGTAAAGTATTCTGATAAGTACATCGGCTTATGATTATTGGCGAGTTAAAGCTTCAGGATCTTCCTGCACCTCTTCTTCATCTTCAACTCCTTGTTTATCTATCGGCCGGAGGTCAGGCGTAGCCCAGTTGATACCAGTCAACGCTCTGAACACAGCTTCATCATCAATAAGATTGGATGGGTCAATATCAGGAGCAAAGGTGTGCTTACGAATTGGAGGAAGAAGATCTATTGGCTCATGAACTGGTGCCTCAATCTTCTTGTTGTCAGCATGATAAGCCGCCTGGTATGTGGATAAGCTAGTTTTGTCAGCTAGTTTACTTGCTAACAGATGCATAGCTCTTGCTATTTTTGCAAAGTCATCAGCACTGAAGTCCGATCCATCTTCTTTAACAATGGGGTAGCCGTTGGCCAAATCTTCTGGGTCAAGATCGGCCTGCCATGCTTTGGCCCGGCTTAAAGCAGTTAAAGCGCCAGCTCTGGCAGCTCCCCATTTGAAGTCGTCAATTCTTTTGGGCAGCACTGATAATTTCTTCAAAGTGTCTTGGATAAGTGTTGAAGGAGTTGTCTTATGCATTGTAGCAGCGATGGTTCATTGGGCACCAGTATATAGCTGCACTACAAGAGTGTAGACAGCTTTAAGCCGGATGCGCGTATCTGAGCCCAACTTAGCGCTCTGAGAACTTGCACCAATAAAGTTATGGGTAAGTCGGCAGATGTTTCTAATATGATTCTTGCAGTACAAAGGGGGATATGCTATTACCAAAGGTGGCTGATGACATAATATTAATCTGCTACTTTAAGCCAGATAACTCCTGTGTTACCGGTTTAAGCGCGACTTCAGCATCCTCAGCTCTCTTCAGAAGGGCTGACCTCTCTGTATCCCAACCCATTTCTTTAGCTTTAAAGCTTTCCTTCAGTTTTTCAATCGCTTCTAAAGCATTGGTTACTTCATCCTTGGCTTTGGAGGTCTTTGCTTGTTGAGACTTGATATTTTCTCGAAGGTCGGCGATTTGGGATTCTTTACTGTTCAGCTCATACTACAAGCGATAAAAAATTTGTGAGATGGCAATGAATTTATACAAAGTCCCAACCACAATACAAGTATTATATTTGGCACTTGGGGGCTAATGTCTATTGCTTCTTCAAATACCTTGAAGTCCCAAGCATAATACAAGTATTGCCCTTAGCACTTGGGGGCTAATGCATGGGGCTCTTGTCAAAAGATGAGCATATTGGTTGACCCGGACAAAAGGTAGTAATCCGGCTTATGAAGACTATGAACAGTATTATGCAATTCCTACAAAATAAGTCTTGCCCTTGGTGGCTACATATGCAGAGTTGAAATACTATTATCATAAGTTCCGGTTCATATTCAAAATATAAACCGGCCCTTGGGGGCTACTGGTTTGCACCTATGCAACTATCAAAGTTTACAACACATTCCATTCTGTCGTGTCCAATAAACTTGGTGGCTAATGCAAATATACTTATATGAAAGGAAGTGATAGCGTTTACCTCATAGTGGTCTTTCATCAAGTTCACTAAGCCGGCTTCAAAACCACCGCTGATGTATAAACGGTTTAAGTAGCTATAATGGATGTCTTGGGCGCTAAACTAGGTATAGTGTTCTAAATCTACCTTCCACTTGCCTTTATCCTCAACAGAAATTGTTTCTTTGGTGTTGTGCCTGGACAAAGAAGTAGGACGACCCGGGGTTGTGAAGCCATGACCAGTAATGGTGACATCATCATCTTTTCCTGCCAGCTTAACAAGACTGGCTGTTCTGATAGGGCTCAGCGGATTGGTATCACTCGGGTTAGCATTCATCGGGTCAAGATCAATGTTGTGTCTTTCTGGTGGCAAATCATCAACAATATTATCAGCAATTGGGTGAGAAGATTCTGGTTGTCGATTTTCCGGCTCAGATGAGTTGGGATCATTGACCGGCTTATTCACTTTTGCCTTCTTACTGGGTTTAGCTTGGCCCCTGAAAAACAAGAAATAAAAAGAAGTCAAGGTGATGATCAAGCACAACGATTGGAATGGTTGAAAATAGTTTTACCCAGGTACATTCTTAAAAGCTGGAATTTGTGTTCCTATTGACTCGCCATAAGAGGAATGAGAAGTCCCCTGATAGTTTGAATCAGACAGGTTAAGAGGTTGTCGCAAATAACCCGCCTTGGGGTAAAGCATGTCAGAAATATGTAAGACCTCTGGACGGCGTTTGCGAAGTGGAGTGTTTGGTAAACCAGAGGAAGTGATCACGTTGCCACTATGCCTGCTTGTGCGGCGAGCTTCATGTTGTTGTTTCTTCAAAAGAAAGTTTGGATCCAAGTAATCTAGAGGGTGAGAGAATCTTACTTTCCGGCTTTCTTGTCGGGTTTTCTGTGTTGGCAGAGGTTCTGAGCTGGAGGAAAGAATAATTCCCTCTGGGTCGCCTGCCCGGCGAGCCTCTGCGTCGTCCTGATAGCAATTATTGTCAATGAGATATATGAAAAAGGAGCCAAGTGAATCACGTTCTACCTCTGACTCATGATTAACATGGTCATCATCAATGTTTAACTCGGCAGTCTCGGCAGTTTTCTTTTTGGTAGGCTTCTTGTTGGCCTTGTGTTTGACACGAGGTGCTTTGGTTGGCTTAACCTGCGGTTTCCACTTCCAAAATGGATCATCAGCCCGTTAAAGATTGGAAAGATTATAAGAGAATATTAAGAATGTGGATTAAGTAGGAGTTGGGAAATTCTTACGGCTGGTGGCTTGTTGACGATGCAGAAGGGGCTAAGTCCAGTTTTGCTACACTCTTTTACAGGTTCATTCAACAAATTTTTGGCGGCTTCAGTAACTGCTGCCTCAGATAAGTGAATATCGCAATGGCGCTGAGGATCTTTGACATCACTAGTATATTCGCACATTAAGCCGGGGCGACGACTTAATGGAAAGATACTCCAAGACACCCAACACCGGAAAACATGATGCCAGTTAAGCCGTTGGCCATAAAGGCTCTGAGTTTTGAGAAGGGAGGTGCATATTTGGCCGTTCCTTTGCATCAAGATGTTGGGGAAGTGGATGGTTGTTGTTAAGCCGGTGCTCGCGGTAACCCGATAGAGGATTTTCATCAAATGGGGATGTATCTCGAACATAGAACCAAGTCTAGTTCCAATCTTTGGGGTGTCTATGCAGCTTGGCATGAGGAAAATTGACATCTTTCCTCTTCTGAATAATGCCTCCACAAAGTTCTTGGCATGGCCCATCAACAAATTCAGTTTGGCGGTTTAAATAATAGAATTCCATAAATAGATCAACTGTGGGTTCTTCTTGAAGATAGGTTTCGCAGAATACTTGAAAATTGCAAATGTTAGACACGGAGTTGGGTCCGATGTCTTGAGGGTGCAGTTGGAGGAAATGAAGGACATCACAATTTTTTTTTGAGCCGGGAGGGCTGAACCCCCGATCCAAGTGATCAGTAAAAACAATTATTTCTCCATCTTTGGGTTGAGGAAGGACTTCATGATACGTCTGTTTCGCATCATGCTTTTATATCGATATTTATTGCATTATGGGCTGTTATTACACATTATGTCACAATACTCATGCCTATTCTCTCTTACTTTACAAGGTTTACATGAAGAGGGGGAATGCCGGCAGCTGGAATTCCGGGCTGGAAAAGGAGCAAATATTAGAGACCTATTCTGCACATCTCCAAAAGTCCTGAAACTTCACGGGAGCATGTTTTAGAATATATAAAAAATATTGGGCGAAATAAGTACCAGAGGGGGCCACCCACTGTCCACGAGGGTGGGGGGCGCGCCCTACCCCCTGGGCGCGCCCCCTGCCACGTGGCCCCCCTAGCACCCCTCTGATGCCCATCTTTGGCTATATGGAGTCTTTCGTCGAGGAAAAAATCATAAGCAAGCTTTCGGGAAGAAACTCCGCCTCCACGAGGCGGAACCTTGGCGGAACCAATCTAGGGCTCCAGCGGAGCTGTTCTGCTGGGGAAACTTCCCTCTGGGAGGGGGAAATCATCAACATCGATCCTCTCATCGGGAGGGGGTCAATCTCCATCAACATCTTCACCAGCGCCATCTCATCTCAAACCCTAGTTCATCTCTTGTATCCAATCTTTGTATCAAAACCTCAGATTGGTACGTGTGGGTTGTTAATAGCGTTGATTACTCCTTGTAATTGATGCTAGTCAGTTTACTTGGTGGAAGATCATATCTTCAGATCCATTATGCATATTAATACCCCTCTGATTATGAATATGAATATGATTTGTGAGTAGTTATGTTTGTTCCAGAGGACATGGGAGAAGTCTTGCTATAAGTAGTCATGTGAATTTGGTATTCGTTTGATATTTTGATGAGATGTATGTTGTCTTTCCTCTAGTGGTGTCATGTGAACGTCGACTACATGACACTTCACCATTGTTTGTGCCTAGGGGAAGGCATTGGGAAGTAATAAGTAGATGAAGGGTTGCTAGAGTGATAGAAGCTTAAAACCTAGTTTATGCGTTGCTTCGTAAGGGGCTGATTTGGATCCATATGTTTCATGCTATGGTTGGGTTTACCTTAATACTTCTGTTGTAGTTGCGGATGCTTGCAATAAGGGTTAATCATAAGTGGGATGTGTCGGTGTCAAAACTGGCGGATCTCGGGTAGGGGGTCCCGAACTGTGTGTCTAAGGCGGATGGTAACAGGAGGCGGGGGACACAATGTTTACCCAGGTTCGGGCCCTCTCGATGGAGATAATACCCTACTTCCTGCTTGATTGATCTTGATGATATGATTATTACAAGAGTTGATCTACCACGAGATCATAGAGGCTAGACCCTAGAAGCTAGCCTATGATTATGATTGTTGTTGTCCTACGGACTAAACCCTCCAGTTTATATAGACACCGGAGGGGGCTAGGGTTACACAGAGTCGGTTACAAGGGAGGAGATCTACATATCCGAATTACCAAGCTTGCCTTCCACGCAAAGGAGAGTCCCACCCGGACATGGGACGAAGTCTTCAATCTTGTATCTTCATAGTCCAACAGTCTGACCAAAGTATATAGTCCGGCTGTCTAAGGACCCCCTAATCCAGGACTCCCTCAGTAGCCCCTGAACCAGGCTTCAATGACGATGAGTATGGCACGCAGATTTTCTTTGGCATTGCAAGGCGGGTTCCTTCTCCGAATACTCCATAGAAGATTTTGAACACAAGGATCGTGTCCGGCTCTGCAAAACAAGTTCCACGTACCACCGTAGAGAGTATATTATTCCACAAATTTTATCTGCTGACAACTTTTCATAACGTGACGTCCTGCCGTGGCCCGGTCATTACGAACCGTTTTCCCTGCCTGCCACTTCACGTGTTGCGAGGCGGTTTTATTGGCACGTCTTATCGAAGTAGAGATCGTGTTCCCCTTATCACGGGATTCTCATCAATACGGGTGTGGATAACCCAACTGCGCCATCAATCACGGCGCTTGGGGAATAAGCGAGTTTACCAGCCAAGTGGGGAGGCGCAGAATCCCTACTGCCTTTATAATGGGATAAGGACTCCCTTTCGCACCCACGCTTTCTTCTTCTCGATTCATTCCCCTTCGCTTGAGCTCCAGCGCCCGAGCGTTCGTCTTCTTCGCCCACAAAGGCCTTCCAAAAATGTTCGGATCTGGAGCAGGAGGCAAGTGGATGGCCTCTACCGTCCAGGAGAAGGATATCAAAAAGCTTCGGGAGGCCGAGTATATGGCCAAAAAAATCGGCCACCGTCTCCCGACGGCGGGACAGATCATTCCTACTCCGAAACCCCAAGAGAGGGTTGTATTCCTCCCTTGTTTTGTCCGCGGGCTAGGGTTTCCCCTCCACCCGTTCGTTCGCGGCATCATGTATTATTATGAGATCAATTTTCATGATCTATCCCCCAATTCCTTCCTCAACATCTCGACATTCATCGTCATGTGTGAGGCTTTTCTCCGCATCTCGCCACACTTCGGCTTATGGCTAAAGATCTTTAATGTGAAGCCCAAGGTGGTGAGCGGCGAGTAGGCCGAGTGCGGGGGCGCTATGGTGAGCAAGATGCCCAACGTCACATGGCCAACAGGTTCCTTTAATGATTCCGTCAAAGAGTGGGAACAACAGTGGTTTTACATCACTGAGCCGCGCGGCACGGAATGGGCCGCAGCTCCAGAGTTCCGATCCGGAGCCCCTCTGCGGCTTACGTCCTGGCCTAAGAAGGGCCTGAACTGGTCTTCGTCTGACAAACTGTCGGTGCTCCAGACGTGCGTTAAAGATATGGAAGGCAAGAACATCAAACTTGTCAATGTAGTCCAGGTGATGTTAGTTCGCCCGATCCTGCCTTGTCAACACCGGACTTGCAATCTATGGGAATTCGATCCGGCCAAGCACCAAACCTTGCGAGAGCTCTTTGGCTCCTTGCACAAAGACATCTGGAAGGTTCTTTTGAAGTCAGGCAAATCATGGCCGGACTCGGCCAAGGACCGTGGGTACCAACTGTCCCGCCCTGCAAGCTCGGTAAGTTTTTATATGTTTTATCCGCATAACCCAAGGGAAATGCTTATTGTGTTTTCCTCAACTCCCCTAGGGCTGGACGAAGAAGGCGGGGCAGATTCACTGTCCGGCCCCGTTGCCCGAAGAACCGGCCAGCCCACTTCTGACGAAGATGCTGGTCCCGGCACCGTACCAGGCGCCGAAGAAGAAGGCCGAGAAGGAGGCCAAAAAGACCCGGGACGGCCTTTGTCGCCGCGGCACTTCGGGCACAATATCCGAAGGCTCCAACGTTCGTTCTTCCTCCAAAGAGGACGACGAGGAGGAGGAAGACGAATCCCTAGCGGGGGGGGGGGGAGAAAGAAGAGGGCGGCCTCCATATACTTGGAGGCCGAGTCGCCTAAAAGGGGAAAAGCTCCTCTTTCGAAAGAGTCCACTGCCGCCGCTGACAGCAGCCCGGGGTGGGATCCCAGGGCCCAGCCCCTGGTGAACTCGTGAGTAGAAAATCCGAACATGTTTATGTGTCCAGACTCATCATGGCATAATATTTTAGCCTGAGCTATATTTTTTGTAGTCCGGCGAGATCCCGCACCGAACAATCCTCATCAGAAGATTTGCTGAGCTCGAATGCTATGGAGAGCGGGACGCCCCCGAAGGCCCCTTCCCCCAAATATGTGAATAACACCGAGGCTTCGTCCCAGAAGGACCCTGGCCAAGGTGTGGGGAAGAGATCGTAAAAGCGGCGCCTGGAGGTCAAACTTCGGGGGCTGGAGACATGGGGGTCAACGGCGGGAGCCATCTTGAATTTGGCTCCTAGCCGGACGCAACTCCGGAAATCAATACGGCTCGAGAATCAAGCAGGCGGCCTCCCTCGGCTGGAGGGGGTGTGCCTGTTCCACCGGCAATCTCTGTCCAACCAGAGGTGCCAGATGTTTTGTTGGCGGCGTTGAAGAGCGCCTCCATCGTTGATGAACACCGTGCCCTGATGGGTGCAGTGCTTAAGGAGATTCGGTCTGCTGAGAGTGGACTGAATGAAGCCTGTATCAGCCTTATAAGAGGGTTTGAGGTATGTTTTATGAGGTTTTGAAGAGTGTCATGGTATGGATGGAAGCCCCTGATACACTGTTCGGTGCAAGAAAGGATCGGACAGAGGATCAATTTTATGTTCGCAGGAAGACTCACTTGATGACATCTATCTCTCTTCTTTTATGAGCAGGCGTCTGCAGCGGCTGCTGCCTCTCATACTGCGGAGGTCTCCGGACTGAATCAAAGTCTGGAGCGGGCCAAAGAAGAACTTGGCCAGTTGAAAAGGCAGTTGGAAGATAAACAAGGTATGCGCAAGCCTTGTTTGCGTTCAGTGCGAACAAATTTCCAGTATGATAAAATATGTTCCATTATTTGCTCCAGGGGCGATGACCAAAGTCGAGGCTCTGAGGAAGGCTATTGCCGAGGCCGAGGAAAAGGCAATCGTAGAGCAAGCTCTTTGTGAGAAGCACGAGACCAGGATTATTGAAGCTGAGCAGGAGCTTAAAGAGTCCGTGAAGAAATGCGAGACTTTGGAGCAGAGTTTAACGGAGAAAGAATCCGAACTCACCAGGGCTCATCAGGCCGCGCGCGATGCCCAGGGGGAAACCCAAGGCGCCCTGCAGGAGATCCAAGAGGCGAGGACGATCGCGGCGGGTAAGGTTTTTTTCATGTAAAGCAAGTATTTGAGGACAAAATCATGTTTCTAATTTTGAGTTCGGATTTCTCCAGGGGTATTTGCGGAACTGCCTCGCAACATATCGGATGCCGCCCAATTCTACCGAGCCGAAGAAGGGAACACTACGGATAAGCTCTTCTGGTCACAGTATCTGGCCCGAATTATCCAGTGCCTTTTGCCGACCAACTGAAATAGCTGATCGAACTGCATAGGGCGGCCGAACTAGCCATGAAGGATTTGATTATCCGGCTATGGCCCGCCGAGCCGATTCCAAGAATCTACTTTGGGCTCGTGAAGCGGCTTGTGAGTGCCTGCCCTTGACTTGACGTCATCAAGCGGTCGGTCTGTATAGAGGGTGCACGAATGGCCTTCGCCCGTGCCAAGGTGCACTGGGGGAAGATGGATGCTAAAAAGCTGATGACCGAGGGACCGCCAGAGGGGAAGGAGCACCGCAAGCCCGAATTATATTATGAAAGTGTCCTGAAAGGATCCTGCCTTGCGGCGGAGCAATGCACCAAGGACATTATATTTTCATGAATACGATCATGTTGTCCTTTTTAATGTTGAACATGGTCATTTCTATTATTTATTGCCTATTATATAAAAGTTTATCCTCTTGAGCGGCCGTTTTATATATTAATCCTGAGAGTTGGCCAGTCGTCGGCTTCTGGCCCCATGTAGGAAGTACGGGGGTGTTTGGGATAAACCTGATCACTCTTTATCCCAGTTTTGGGTCCTTCGAAGGAGGTGTTCAACACAACAAACCAGGCAATTGGACTATAGGGATTTATCGCTCTCACTTAGCCATAGGAGCTTTAGAAAAGGAAGGTAGGCGCAACCCCTGGTGTTCGGCAGACCGCACGAGGGGCTATATAAGCACCTGATCGGAAGAAAAGCCGATCCATCGCATGCTGCATTGGTTATGGCATTATGCGGGAGGAATCCTTGGGCGTTGTTTGGATAGCAGAGATTAGCGATAGGATTATAGAAAATGGGTTTTTAGCGGATTTCTAGGAAAACCCGTTTTACATCAGTTTTTGTGAATAACCAGTTTATAAAAAACTACGTTTGGTAAGGAAATTTGGAAAATTGGTCGGCCCAGTTCCTTGTTTGGATACCCACCACCACTAGTACTCCTACTCGTATTCTCCTCCCGTGAGTGACTCTCACTTTCCCCAAATCGGACGCCATGGCGTTCTCCGTCCAAGCTTGTTGGGCTGTTGCTCCCCTCCGATTCCTGTTGGGGAACGTAGTAATTTCAAAAAAAATTCATACGCACATGCAAGATCATGGTGATGCATAGCAACGAGAGGGGAGAGTGTTGTCTACGTACCCTCATAGACCGACAACGGAAGCGTTATGACAAAGCGGTTGATGTAGTCGTACGTCTTCATGGCCCGAGCGATCAAGCACCGAAACTACGGCACCTCCGAGTTCTAGCACAAGTTCAGCTCGATGACGATCCCCCCACTCCGATCCAGCAAAGTGTCAGGGAAGAGTTCCGTCAGCACGACAGCGTGGTGACGATGTTGATGTTCTACCGTCGCAGGGCTTCGCCTAAGCATCGCTACAACATTATCGAGGAGTATGGTGGAGGGGGGCACCGCACATGGCTAAGAGAACGATCACGAAGATCAACTTGTGTGTCTAGAGGTGCCCCCCTGCCCCCATATATAAAGGAGCAAGGGGGGAGGCCAGCCGGCCCTTGGGGCGCGCCAAGGAGGAGAAGTCCTCCTCCTAGTAGGAGTAGGAATCCCCTGTTTCCTACTCCTACTAGGAGGGGGAAAGGAAGGGGGAGAGGGAGAAGAGGGGGAGGGGGCGTGCGGCCCACCCTGGCCGCCCCTCTCTCTCTCCACTAGGGCTCATAAGGCCCATTACTTCTCCGGGGGGGGGGGGAGTTTTCGTAACCCTCCGGCACTCCGGTTTTCTTCAAAATCACCCGGAACACTTCCGGTGTCCGAATATAGCCGTCCAATATATCAATCTTTATGTCTTGACCATTTGGAGACTCCTCGTCATGTCCGTGATCACATCCGGGACTTCGAACAAACTTCAGTACATCAAAATATATAAACTCATAATGAAACTGTCATCGTAACGTTAAGTGTGCGGACCCTACGGGTTCGAGAACAATGTAGACATGACCGAGACATTTCTCCGGTCAATAACCAACAGCGGAACCGGGATGCTCATATTGGCTCCCATATATTCTACGAAGATCTTTATCGGTCAGACCGCATAACAACATACTTTGTTCCCTTTGTCATCGGTATGTTACTTGCCCGAGATTCGATCGTCGGTATCTCAATACCTAGTTCAATCTCGTTACCGGCAAGTCTCTTTACTCGTTTCGTAATACATCATCTCGCAACTAACTCATTAGTTGCAATGCTTGCAAGGCTTATGTGATGTGCATTACCGAGAGGGCCCAGAGATACCTCTCCGACAATCGGAGTGAGAAAATCCTAATCTCGAAATACGCCAACCCAACATGTAGCTTTGGAGACACCTATAGAGCTCCTTTATAATCACCCAGTTATGTTGTGACGTTTGGTAGCACACAAAGTGTTCCTCTGGTAAACGGGAGTTGCATAATCTCATAGTCATAGGAACATGTATAAGTCATGAAGAAAGCAATAGCAACAAACTAAATGATCAAGTGCTATGCTAACGGAATGGGTCAAGTCAATCACATCATTCTACTAATGATGTGATCCTGTTAATCAAATGACACCTCATGTCTATGGTTAGGAAACATAACCATCTTTGATCAACGAGCTAGTCAAGTAGAGGCATACTAGTGACACTCTGTTTGTCTATGTATTCACACATGTATTATGTTTCCGGTTAATACAATTCTATCATGAATAATAAACATTTATCATGATATAAGGAAATAAATAATAACTTTATTATTGCCTCTAGGGCATATTTCCTTCAGTCTCCCACTTGCACTAGAGTCAATAATCTAGTTCACATCGCCATGTGATTTAATACCAATAGTTCACATCACCATGTGATTAACACCCATAGTTCACATCAACATGTGACCAACACCCAAAGGGTTTACTAGAGTCAATAATCTAGTTCACATCGCTATGTGATTAACACCCAAAGAGTACTAAGGTGTGATCATGTTTTGCTTGTGAGAGAAGTTTAGTCAACGGGTCTGCCACATTCAGATTCGGAAGTATTTTGCAAATTTCTTTGTCAACAATGCTCTGCACGGA
Source organism: Triticum monococcum (assembly GCA_034509565.1). Lineage (NCBI taxonomy): Eukaryota > Viridiplantae > Streptophyta > Magnoliopsida > Poales > Poaceae > Triticum > Triticum monococcum. The sequence goes on along the minus strand of CM067843.1, from coordinate 148,511,277 downwards.
GCTACTCTAGCTAATTGTTCCCACTTTCAATATGTATCCAGATTAAGACTTAGAGTCATCTGGATCAGTGTCAAAACTTGCATCGACGTAACCCTTTACGATGAACCTTTTGTCACCTCCATAATTGAGAAACATATCCTTATTCCACTAAGGATAATTTTGACCAATGTCCAGTGATCTACTCCTAGATCACTATTGTACTCCCTTGCCAAACTCAGGGCAGGGTATACAATAGGTTTGGTACACAGCATGGCATACTTTATAGAACCTATGGCTGAGGCATAGGGAATGGCTTTCATTCTCTCTCTATCTTCTGTTGTGGTAGGGATTTGAGTCTTACTCAATTTCACACCTTGTAACACAGGCAAGAACTCTTTCTTTGACTGTTCCATTTTGAACTTCAAAAACTTGTCAAGGTATGTATTCATTGAAAACTTATCAAGTGTCTTGATCTATCTCTATAGATCTTGATGCTCAATATGTAAGAAACTTCACCGAGGTCTTTCTTTGAAAAACTCCTTTCAAACACTCTTTATGCTTTGCAGAATAATTTTACATTATTCCGATCAACAATATGTTATACACATATACTTATCAGAAATGCTGTAGTGCTCCCACTCACTTTCTTGAAAATACAGGCTTCACTACAAGTCTGTATAAAACTATATGCTTTGATCAACTTACCAAAGCGTATATTCCAACTCTGAGATGTTTGCACCAGTCCATAAATGGATCGCTGGAGCTTGCACACTTTGTTAGCTCCCTTTGGATCGACAAAACCTCCTGGTTGCATCAGATACAACTCTTCTTCCAGAAATCCATTCAGGAATGCAGTTTTGACATCCATTTGCCAAATTTCACAATCATAAAATGCGGTAATTGCTAACATGATTCTGACAGACTTAAGCATCGCTACGGGTGAGAAGGTCTCATCGTAGTCAATCCCTTGAACTTGTCGAAAACCGTTTGCAACAAGTCGAGCTTTATAGACAGTAACATTATCGTCAACGTCAGTCTTCTTCTTGAAGATCCATTTATTCTCAATTGCTTGCCAATCAACGGGGAAGTCAACCAAAGTCCACACTTTGTTCTCATACATGGATCCCATCTCAGATTTCATGGCTTCTAGCCATTTTGCGGAATCTGGGCTCACCATCGCTTCTTTATAGTTCGTAGGTTCATCATGATCTAGTAGCATGACTTCCAGAATAGGATTACGGTACCACTCTGGTGTGGATCTTACTCTGGTTTACCTACGAGGTTCGGTAGTAACTTGATCTGAAGTTACATGATCATCATCATTAGCTTCCTCACTAATTGGTGTAGTAGTCATAGGAACATAGTTCTGTGATGAACTACTTTCCAATAAGGGAGCAGGTACAGTTACCTCATCAAGTTCTACTTTCCTCCCACTCACTTCTTTCGAGAGAAACTCCTCTAGAAAGGATCCATTCTCAGCAACGAATATCTTGCCTTCGGATCTGTGATAGAAGGTGTACCCAACATTTTCTTTTGGGTATCCTATGAAGACGCACTTCTCCGATTTGGGTTTGAGCTTATCAGGTTGAAATTTTTTCACATAAGCATTGCAACCACAAACTTTAAGAAACGATAGCTTAGGTTTCTTGCCAAACCATAGTTCATACGGTGTCATCTCAACGGATTTAGATGGTGCCCTATTTAACGTGAATGTAGCTGTCTCTAATGCATAACCCCAAAACGATAGCGGTAAATTAGTAAGAGACGTCATAGATCGCACCATATCTAATAAAGCACGGTTACGACGTTCGGACACACCATTATACTGTGGTGTTCCAGGTGGCGTGAGTAGTGAAACTATTTCACATTGTTTTAACTGAAGGCCAAACTCGTAACTCAAATATTTTACTTCTGCGATCATATCGTAGAAACTTTTATTTTGTTACGATGATTCTCCACTTCACTCTGAAATTCTTTGAACTTTTCAAATGTTTCAGACTTGTGTTTCATCAAGTAGATATACTCATATCTGCTCAAATCATCTGTGAAGATTAGAAAATAATGATACCTGCTGCGAGCTTCAATATTCATCGGACCACATACATCAGTATGCATGCTTTCCAACAAATCTGTTGCTTGCTACATTGTTCCGGAGAACAGAGTCTTAGTCATCTTGCCCATGAGGCATGGTTCGCAAGCATCAATTGATTCATAATCAAGTGATTCCAAAAGTCCATCAGCATGGAGTTTCTTCATGCGCTTTACACCAATATGACCTAAACGGCAGTGCCACAAATAAGTTGCACTATCATTATTAACTTTGCATCTTTTGGTTTCAATATTATGAAAATGTGTATCACTACGATCGAGATCCAACAAACCATTTTCACTGGGTGTGTAACCATATATGTAAACAGAACAACAATTTATTCTCTTACTTAAATGAATAACCGTATGGCAATAAACATGATCAAATCTTATTCATGCTCAATGCAAACACCAAATAACACTTATTTAGGTTCAACACTAATCCCGAAAGTATAGGGAGTGTGTGATGATGATCATATCAATCTTGGAACCACTTCCAACACACATCGTCACTTCACCCTTAACTAGTCTCTGTTCATTCTGCAACTCCCATTTCGAGTTACTACTCTTAGCAACTGAACCAGTATCAAATACCGAGGGGTTGCTACGAACACTAGTAAAATACACATCAATAATCTGTATATCAAATATACCTTTGTTTACTTTGCCATCCTTCTTATCCGCCAAATACTTGGGGCAGTTCCGCTTCCAGTGACCAGTCCCTTTGTAGTAGAAGCACTTAGTATCAGGCTTAGGACCAGACTTGGGCTTCTTCACTTGAGCAGCAACTTGCTTGTCGTTCTTCTTGAAGTTCCCCTTCTTCCCTTTGCCCTTTTCTTGAAAGTAGTGGTCTTGTCTACCATCAACACTTGATATTTTTCTTGATTTCTACCTTCGTCGATTTCAGCATTACGAAGAGCTTGGGAATCGTTTCCGTTATCCCTTGCATATCATAGTTCATCACGAAGTTCTACTAACTTGGTGATGGTGACTAGAGAATTCTGTCAATCACTATTTTATCTGGAAGATTAACTCCCACTTGATTCAAGCGATTGTAGTACCCAGACAATCTGAGCACATGCTCACTGCTTGAGCTATTCTCCTCCATCTTTTAGCTATAGAACTTGTTGGAGACTTCATATCTCTCAACTCGGGTATTTTCTTGAAATATTAACTTCAACTCCTGGAACATCTCATATGGTCCATGACGTTCAAAACGTCTTTGAAGTCCCGATTCTAAGCCGTTTAAGCATGGTGCACTAAACTATCAAGTAGTCATCATATTGAGCTAGCCAAATGTTCATAATATCTGCATCTGCTCCTTCAATAGGTTTGTCACCTAGCGGTGCATCAAATACATAATTCTTCTGTGCAGCAATGAGGATAAACCTCAGATCATGGATCCAATGCGCATCATTGCTACTAACATCTTTCAACTTAGTTTTCTCTAGGAACATATCAAAAATAAAACAGGGGAGCTAAACGCGAGCTATTGATCTACAACATAGATATGCTAATACTACCAGGACTAAGTTCATGATAAATTAAAGTTCAATTAATCATATTACTTAAGAACTCCCACTTAGAAAGATATCCCTTTAATCCTCTAAGTGATCACGTGATCCAAATCAACTAAACCATGTCTACTATATGATTCACGCTCGACCTTTCGGTCTCCATGTTCCGAGGCCATATCTGTTATATGCTTGGCTCGTCAAGTTAAACCTGAGTATTCCGCGTGTGCAACTGTTTTGCACCCGCTGTATTTGAACGTAGAGCCTATCACACCCGATCATCACGTGGTGTCTCGGCACGAAGAACTTTCGCAACGGTGCATACTCAGGGAGAACACTTATACTTTGATAATTTAGTGAGGGATCATCTTATAAAGCTACCGTCGAACTAAGAAAAATAAGATGTATAAAAGATAAAAATCATATGCAATCAAAATATGTGACATGATATGGCCATCATCATCTTGTGCCTTTGATTTCCATCTCCAAAGTATCGTCATGATCTCCATCGTCACCGGCATGACACCATGATCTCCATCATCTTGATCTATATCAATGTGTCGTCACATGGTTGTCTCGCCAACAATTGCTCTTGCAACTATTGCTATCGCATAGCGATAAAGTAAAGCAATTATTTGGTGCTTGCATCTTATGCAATAGAGAGATAACCATAAGGCTTTTGCCTGTTGCCGATAACTTCAACAAAACATGATCATCTCATACAACAACTTATATCTCATCACGTCTTGACCATATCACATCACAACATGCCCTGCAAAAACAAGTTAGACGTCCTCTACTTTGTTGTTGCAAGTTTTACGTGGCTGCTACTGGGCTTAGCAAGAACCGTTCTTACCTAGCATCAAAACTACAATGATAGTTTGTCAAGTTGGTGCTGTTTTAACCTTCACAAGGACCGGACGTAGCCACACTTGGTTCAACTAAAGTTGGAGAAACTGACACCCGCTAGTCACCTGTGTGCATAGCACGGCGGTAAAACCAGTCTCGCGTAAGCATACACGTAATGTCGGTCCGGGCCGCTTCATCCAACAATACCGCCGAGCCAAAGTGTGACATGCTGGTAAGCAGTATGACTTATATCGCCCACAACCCACTTGTGTTCTACTCGTGCATATTACATCAACGCATAAAACCTAGGCTCTGATACCACTGTTGGGGAATGTAGTAATTTCAAAAAAATTCCTACACACACGCAAGATCATGGTGATGCATAGCAACGAGAGGGGAGAGTGTTGTCTACGTACCCTCATAGACCAACAGTAGAAGCATTATGACAACGCGGTTGATGTAGTCATACGTCTTCACGGCCCGACCGGTCAAGCACCGAAACTACGACACCTCCGAGTTCTAGCACACGTTCAGCTCGATGACGATCCCCGGATTCCAATCCAGCAAAGTGTCGGGGAAGAGTTCCGTCAGCACGACAGCGTGGTGACAATCTTGATGTTCTACCGTCGCAGGGCTTCGCCTAAGCACCGCTACAATATTATCGAGGAGTATGGTGGAGGGGGGCACCACACACGGCTAAGAGAACGATCACGAAGATCAATTTGTGTGTCTAGAGGTGCCCCCATGCCCCCGTATATAAAGGAGCAAGGGGGAGGCCGGCCGGCCCTTGGGGCGCGCCAAGGAGGAGGAGTCCTCCTACTAGTAAGAGTAGGACTCCCCTCTTTCCTACTCCTACTAGGAGGGGGAAAGGAAGGGGGAGAGGGAGAAGGAAAGGGGGGCGCCGCCCCCCTCTCCTAGTCCAATTCGGACCAGAGGGGGAGGGGGCGCGTGGCCCACCCTGGCCGCCCCTCTCTCTCTCCACTAGGGCCCATAAGGCCCATTACTTCTCCCGGGGGGGGGGTTCCGGTAACCCTCTGGCACTCCGGTTTTCTCCGAAATCACCCGGAACACTTCCGGTGTCCGAATATAGCCGTCCAATATATCAATCTTTATGTCTCGACCATTTTGAGACTCCTCGTCATGTCCGTGATCACATCCAGAGCTCCGAACAAACTTCAGTACATCAAAATATATAAACTCATAATGAAACTGTCATCGTAACGTTAAGCGTGCGGACCCTACGGGTTCGAGAACAATGTAGACATGACCGAGACATGTCTCCGGTCAATAACCAATAGCGGAACCTGGATGCTCATATTGGCTCCCACATATTCTACGAAGATCTTTATCAGTCAGACCGCATAACAACATACTTTGTTCCCTTTGTCATCGGTATGTTACTTGCCCGAGATTCGATCGTCGGTATCTCAATACCTAGTTCAATCTCGTTACCGGCAAGTCTCTTTACTCGTTTCTTAATACATCATATGGCAACTAACTCATTAGTTGCAATGCTTGCAAGGCTTATGTGATGTGCAATACCGAGAGGGCCTAGAGATACCTCTCCAACAATCGGAGTGACAAAATCCTAATCTCGAAATACGCCAACCCAACATGTACCTTTGGAGACACCTGTAGAGCTCCTTTATACTCACCCAGTTACGTTGTGACATTTGGTAGCACACAAAGTGTTCCCTGGTAAATGGGAGTTGCATAATCTCATAGTCATAGGAACATGTATAAGTCATGAAGAAAGCAATAGAAACAAACTAAACGATCAAGTGCTATGCTAACGGAATGGGTCAAGTCACTCACATCATTCTCCTAATGATGTGATCCCGTTAATCAAATGACAACTCATGTCTATGGTTAGGAAACATAACCATCTTTGATCAACGAGCTAGTCAAGTAGAGGCATACTAGTGACACTCTGTTTGTCTATGTATTCACACATGTAGTATGTTTCCGGTTAATACAAATCTAGCATGAATAATAAACATTTATCATGATACAAGGAAATAAATAATAACTTTATTATTGCCTCTAGGGCATATTTCCTTCAATTCCTCCTCCGCTCGCTGACACCGCTGCTCCCTCGTCTAGTCGTCTCGCCCGTGGAAGAATCCGCGTGCAGAAGCCGGCTACTGTGCGCCTCCGCCGCCCTGGATGCCGGTTGCTGCTGGACTCCTAGGTCGCCAGGTACATGCCGCCACGCGTGGACTCCTCCTACTGGGAGCCTCCGCCTCCCTGGATGTTGGTTGCTGCTCGCCTCCCCTCCCCTGGACGGCTAGGTCCCCAAGTGTACCGCGTTTCATCGGCCGTCGACCCTGCACAAGCTCTACCCAGCGAGCAGTCATGCTTCAGGTCAACGCACATGCCTGCCTCCCCTCAATGTCGGTCGTGCAGGCTACACCCACATCAGCCCGTTTTGCCACAGTATTGGCGGCACCGGGGGAAGCTGTAGCTCCTGACGAACATCACCATCAATAACATCTGATGGGAATGACAAGCTCGCGGATGGGGATTCAGAGGAGCAGGTATGTTTGATTACTATTTTCAAGTTTTTTACTAGTAAATTAACAAGGTATGCATCATGCACTTACAAGAGCAGCTACAGTTATCTCCCTTTTTGGTTTCTTAGAATGTTTTCATGGTCTACATCATGCACTTGTGGAGAGTATATTACCGTACATCATAATATATCTACTTGGTCCATTGAAGAATCTGGTGCGTAGGTAGGATGGGAACACTTGAATGTCACATAAAATGCACCAATTTGAAGTAGTTTATTGGTTGCTTCACTTGCTGAAACGAATGGTAGACAATTACATTTCATCGTGTAGCTGCAAATAGAGAGAGGGAGATGGAGAGGGTGAGAGAGGGATAGAGCTCATAAGCCTATAAAAGAATGGGAAGTTCATGTCCATATAAAGGATTAAAAGTTTCAACAATTATTAGGCAGATATATCTGCAATTGAAGATGGAATACAAATATTGCAATATTTAATCATCTTGTTGTTGAGCACTACGTTGTTGATGTTTAGTCCACAACTCTCGGGCGATTGCACCACGAACTCTCTCACCAGCAACTCTATCATCTTCTCTTGCTTGCCCATGAACTTGTTGATCACCATGGTCAGTATTTTGTTCTGTTTCCCCATGCTCATAAAGCTCGAATAACTCATCAGGATGATTAACCTTCCTTATAAAGTTGTGGATAATGCAACAAGCCATAACAATTTTCACTTGAGTCCTGTACGGATAAGGAATCCCTCCTTTCCTACTTAGAATTGGAAAACGAGCTTTTAGAACACCAAAAGTTCGTTCAACAACATTCCGCAACTGTGCATGTAGATGGTTGAACAAGTCCTTCTCACCAGTATATCACCGGTTACTTCCACGAAAAGAAGCAATATGACAGCGATCTCCACGATACGGGGCAATAAATCTTGGAGTATTTGCGTAGCCAGAATCAACAAGGTAAAACTTACCTGCACATTAATTTCATATCACAGTCGGCATCTTTATATATATTGTAGATACACAAATAATTGTACTTTACCTTCAGGAACAACTAAACCCCCACTAGTAACAGCCCATCTTAGAACAACTTGATCAGATGCAGAACCCTCCCATCCAGGAGCGACATAAGAGAATGTCATGTCAAATGACACTACTGCCATTACATTTTGAGATGGATAACCAAGTCTGTTTCTATAAGGCGTTTGCTTATCAACCCTGACTTTTGCCTCAATATGTGTCCCGTCAATTGCTCCTAGGCAGTTCTGTTAGGATTTTTTTTGTTAGTCAAAAAATAAAGTTTAGATGGTGTGGACATTATATTTATGAAAATCATATGTAAAGGAGTATCTGCTTCGAATAGCAAACATACCTTGAAATATGGGTAGAACCTTGCGTCACCTAATATTTTTGATGGGACTTGATTGTTTGGATCTGTTATGCAAACATCACGCAAACCATTTATGGCGTCTAAAACTTTGTTGAAGTGTCGGCTGATTGGTTCGCCAGAACGTTGATATCTATCTTGGATGACATGGTTTCCAACATTGTGACCAATTGTATGTAGAAACATGAGTAGTTGTTCGTCCACCGTCATTCAATTTGTATCCTTAAGTAACTTTCTCTCGCACAAAGCATCCCGTAGCAAGTAGATTATGTGCTTCTCAAGACGAAATTGTTCATAAAATCTAACTGGATGTCCCTCTAAAAACTCTATTGTTTTCTAAGCACCAGTTAATATAGAAGTGTTACGGGATGTTTTGAATAACCTTGTGAACAACACATCACGAAACAAGGACACTGTAGAAATTTTATTAATAAGCACTTGCTCGAAATCAGAAAGGTCATCATCTAGCACATCCAAAATGTTCATAGATCCCTGCACGATTTGCACAGTTGACCATATCATCTCAGAATAATTGTTTTATAATGTAATAGTGATGAACCCGACAATGAACAATACCGAACTGAAAATAAAATTTATTACTTCACACAAACTAACAAAACATAAGTGAAATTGTTTTTCGAATCTTGTAAAGTGCAACAACGACTGAAATAAAATACTATGCTCAAATGTGTATTACAAAAATTCTAAGGATCAAGAATCCAGAGCTTCCGTGTCTCTTCATCCATCTCAATGAAAATGGCTCGTTTATCACCATCTGTAAATGCCTTTACCGCTTTTAGTTTCTCTTTGGGATCTAGATTACTCATACTATTTAATATTGCCATCCAAGATTTAACCGAGTAAGCTTCATTTTGTTGTGCTACTGTTTTCTTTGCTTCAGCAATGCTAAGTGATGCATCTGCAAGGCGATCAATTGCTATTATGGCATCATCGGCTGTCCGTTTTTGTCCTCTTGCAGTTTCCTTGGATCCACTTCCAGGGGACTTCTTTTTTTCTAGCTCAATGGTAGGTGACTTCTTGGTGAATACACTAGGGGAAGCATTGATTTCATCAGAATCGATGTCATGTACTTCAACTTCCGTATTGAGATCAATTTGTGAAGATTTGGTCGTACATGTACCATCTTTTCCTTTGCTAGATACAGCACCAGCTCCAGATGCTGTTGAACTAGCACATATGGCTTGAAGATCTATCCAACTAGGCCACACCTTATCTCGATATTCTTGGATAGCCTTATCCTTCTGCAAGTTGTTTAATGTTTTGGTTAATAATAGGATTGTGCAACTTTATATGAATTCTACTGCAACAAACTTACCTTAATTAGTTCTTCCCAAATACCTTCTGAAGCTTTTATCATTTTGTCATCGTCATCCCAACCAAATCTCGTGAGTTTTAGAAGCCTGTCCATGGTGGTGTAGCAACTCCTGTAGTACTTATGACGATTTTTCAATTGTTGTAATTCAAGTTTTTCTACCCTTGAATCATTGAATAGTTCTAAGATAACACGCCATGCTTTCTTTGTGTAACCCGTTCCTTCTTTTCCTCCATGTAGACTTTGATCTTTGAATATATTGAGCAGTATTTTGTCCTCTGAAGATTTCCATACATGGCACTTAGCTTTATCTGTGTTTTCCTTCTTAATTTTTTTCCTTCTCATCATCCATATTTTTCTACAGAGGGGATACAAGAAGCAATAATGCAAGATGAGTCATTTGGTTCAAAAGGATAAATCTACGAAGTGGAAGAAGATGAGCATGCCACTAATCTTTAGTTCATCATATGACTGGTCACTTCAATTTTTGTCGCATGTTTGTCTCACAGGATGTTCACATCCCTTATCAGTTATTTTCCTAGATTGCTACCAACATCTTAAACATGAAGGTAATTTACTATTAAATCTGATCTAGCTTGCCCCACTTACTGCTATCAACATCACAAGATATTCTAATTTTCATATGCTTACTGCTTAGCTCTTACTGTACACTATATATTCTGGACAAATATGATCGATGCTTATGGAAAACTATCCTTACAGTGTGCTTTAAACTGCATATCCTTGTCATGAAAAACTAACTACTGCACTTGATATATATAGGCATCGATAATCTAATTGTGATTCGATGTTAGATCTTTTTAGTATGTATATAGGCATTCATAGTGCGATCTGATTCTCTTATGTGCCACATGTACATATCTACGATACTCCATAATCAGAGTTGCCTCCTAATTTTGCCATCAACAATAGTTGTTTTCATTTAGATTAACAAATTACCAGGTTGTTGGATCTACTATGTCCTAGGAATTTCCCATATAAAATTACCAGAGGTTGCAAAATAGAGTTCACTACCAAATAGATCAATTCAATCAACAGTACCACGAAAATATTTACAATCGTACTGTTGTGTAGGATGGTGAAGCCATGGAACCTGATTGAAGATGGGAAGATTGATTGAAGACTGGGAAGACGAAGCACCGAAAGCCTGATGAAGATGTGGAGTCTTATTGAAGAGGACCAACTTCAGATCCAAGGTCAATGTCTCCCATCTAGTGCCTGTCGTGGGGATCATAGCCAGCCCTTTGCGATCTGGGTGTATGACATACGAGAAACGAAATCGTTTTATATAGGCAATGAAAAAGGCGCGGGCTAAGCCGGAAAAGGCAGAGTTGGCGCCAGCTGAGGTTGTTGAGGAATAAGCGGGGGCAGAGAAAGGCAGTTGCATCTGTATATGCTAATCGCGTTTGTGGAAAAACGAGTAATACTAGTTTTCCCACAAACCTGGAATTTTGGGTTTTTGAGAAACGAGTTTCCTATGTACGTGGGGTTGTTAGACGAGCCGAACAAGATTTTTCATGGTTAGGTAGTTTCCTTGGTTTACGTAGATCCCGTTCTCTATATTCCTCTTATCCAAACAACGCCTTAAAGATTTTACAACCTCTCGAACAGCTGACCAGCTCTCGCCGTATCATGATAGTCAGTTTTTGGCTTTCTCTACTGAGGTGCTCATCTGGAAGAACCGGGACACAATCACAGTAGTTCTCCCTGTGCCGCCTTAGCCGATATAGCGGAACGTAAGGTAGCAAAATATGGGAGCCGGGCAAACCCAACATTTGACCCAAGACATAATTAGGAGCTGATGCATATAATGCTATAAGTTTGGGGTGCCGAACTTCCATGAAGGTGTTCGGACTTGATTGCCGTATTATGGGTAAAACGAAGCCCCTGGCATATTTAAGGCATATCGCGGTGTATGGATGCCACTTTACAAAAGAATTTCAATAAGAAATAACAGCAGATAAGCATTATATAAACCCACATGTTGTATTTGAATAGTACGTCGATGCATGTGAGTACATGTAATGTGATAAAAAATAAATATGACTGTGGAACCTGCTAAGACCAGGGGGGAAGAAGCTGTGTGCGGATCCGGAGTATAGTCGGATGGTCATCGCGGGGAATATCTAAGGATCCCTTTGCGCGTTCAAGCTGCTTCCATATCGCCAGTCCTAGTCTGCGCAAAGTTGAACCTGCAAACAAAATATAAGAAATGCTTGTGTGCCGCAGAGCAGTTGAGTCGCGGTATGTGGCCTGTCCTGGCCTTCGTCGGAGTGTTTAATTGAGCTCTGGACGAGCCGGTCTATCCTACCATGAAGTAGTTCGAAGTCCTTTGGCGGTGTCCAGGAGTCTATCCGTCGACTCGAGGTTCGGTTGGAAGGTGTCACTTGTAGCTTTTGCTGTTGAAGCAACGGTATACTCCTTGGTGCCGAGGGAAAGATTGGCCTTGCCATTAACCATGATGATGCCACGCAGACCAGACATCTTGAGATTACGGTAGGCATAATGTGGTACCGCGTTGAATCGAGCAAACGCGGTTCGTCCGAGCAGTGCCTGATAATCACTTCGAAAGGGGACGATGTCGAAGATTAACTCTTCGGCACGGTAATTGTCTGGTGATCCAATGACTACCTCAAGGGCGATGGAGCCTGTACAGCTGGCCTCCACACCTGGTATAATACCTCTGAAGGTGGTTTTAGTGGGCTTGATCACCGAATGATCGATGCCCATATTGCACACTTTGTCCTGGTAAAGCAGGTTTAGACTCTACCTCCATCCATAAGGACTCGTGTGAGGTGGAACCCGTCAATTATTGGGTCGAGGACTAGTGCGGCTGGATTGCCCTGATTGGTGTTAACTGGACGATCCGTGCGGTTGAAGGTGATCAGCCCTAGTTTATATTGTGGGACGCCTGGTTCCGTTAAGTCGACATCCCTAAGGGTGTGCGTGCGGTCTGGGTTGGGAGTGTAGGTGCCGTTTACCACGTTCACCATTTGGATTTGCGGGGGAAATTTCTTTTGCCCTCCTGTACTCGGTGATCTCGGCTCCTCGTCACCATCGTCGCTTTGAGACCCCTTATCTTTGTTTTTGGTGCCTGACCTGCCAGCTTGTTTGAAGATCCAGCATTCTCTGTTGTCATGATTGGCTGGTGTTCCTGGGGTGCCATGAATTTGGCATGGGCGGTCGAGTATGTGGTCCAGACTAGACGAACCCGAATTGTCATTTTTGAGTGGCCCATTCCACTGACTGGACTTAGAGCCCCTAAATCCGGCATTGACTACCGTATCTTCGGCGTTTTCACCATTTTTGTGGCGCTTGTGTTTGTTGCGTCGAGGTTTGCCGTTGCTATCTCTGGCTTCAGATGTGCCAGGGTTGCTTGCTGTGTTGTTGCTACAGACCAACCAGCTATCTTCGCCCGCGCAAAAGCACGTCATGAGTGTCGTGAGGGCTGCCATGGATTTTGGCTTCTCTTGGTTGAGATGTCGGGCGAGCCACTCGTCACAGATGTTATGTTTAAAGGCCGCTAGGGCTTCGGCATCCGGACAGTCGACAATTTGGTTCTTTTTAGTTGGGAACCGAGTCCAGAATTTCCTGGCTGACTCTTCGGGCTGTTGTGTTATGTGACTTAAATCGTCAGCATCCGATGGTCGCACATAAGTGCCCTAGAAGTTATCCAGGAATGCGTCTGCCAGGTTGTCCCAACTTCCAATGGAGTTTGCCGGTAAGCTATTCAGCCAATGCCGAGCCGGTTCCTTGAGTTTTAGCGGGAGATACTTGATGGCGTGTAGATCATCCCCGCGGGCCATGTGAATGAGGAGGAAGAAATCCTCTATCCATACCGCGGGGTCTGTAGTGCCGTCATATGATTCAATGTTCACGAGTTTAAACCCTTCTGGGAATTCATGATCCATTACTTCATCAATGAAACATAGGGGGTGTGAGGCGCCTCTGTGCCGGGCTATATCACGACGCAGTTCATACGAGTCCTGTCTGCTGTGTTCGGCCCGGACGGATTTGCTTTTAGTATATCCGGCGTGACGGTTGTCGTCATGCATTGGGGCGCGCCCCCGTGATCCGTAGAGCGATCTTTTATGTCCTCATTTGTTTTCCAATACTTCTCGCAGGTCCTGCGTGTTACCCCAGGCCTTGGTATTTTTGTTTAACTAGCGACGGGGTGCGGGCTGGACTTCGGCCTGATATGCCGCTTTGTCTCGGCCACGAGGTGGTCGGTCAGTCGCATCATACGCCGGGAGCGTAGGCTTTAATGCTTCCTCCTCGAGTTGGGGTAGCAAGCTGCGTTTTTGGTAACTTTTGGTTGGGCGCTCGAGTTCGTATTCCTTGGCTGCCAAGACCTCGGTCCATCTATCTGTTAGCAAATCTTGATCAGCCTGAAGCTGTTGCTGCTTTTTATTCAGGCTTTTTGATGTGGCTATAGGCCGGCGCTTGCAGCGTTCCTGCTCGACGGGATCCTCAGGCACGATAAATTCTTCGTCGCTGAGGCTCGCCTCGTCTTCGGAGAGGGACATGTAAGTGTCATCTTCTGATTCTCTGTCTGTCGCCTGTTTTTTAGGGCTAGCTTGCCCATCCTCCTGCTCGAAGCCTGGCTGGAGGGGATTGTCTTTGTCTTCGGCACTATCCGAAGTGTTATTGTCTCTTGCGCCGGTATCGCTGCTTTTGCTATGGCGAGGCATAGAGTGGCGCTGATGATGTCGGTGCTTAGATTGCTTCTCGAGGGGATTATCCTCCATTGCTTTCTTTGGGGGTGTCCACCATGTATATATCATATGATGAGGTGGCAGTCCAGTGCCCTGTGGGCGGTGGTTCCTGTTCTTCTCCTACATCATCGTCCATACTGTCGATGTCTTCGGAGCCGAAATTGAGCATGTCGGATAAGTCGTCGACAGTGGCTATTAAGTGGGTGGTGGGCGGGGGACGAATTTCTTCGTTGTCTGCTTCCCACTCAAGCCAGACACAGTGCGGACAAGGGCCTCCTGACAAGGAGAGAGACCTTAATGAATTTAGCACATCGCCGAAGGGCGAGTGCTGAAAGATATCCGCGGAGGAAAACTCCATGATCGGCGCCCAATCAGATTCGATAGGCACGGACGGAGGCGGTTCGGAGCCCGTGGCCGGGGACGAATCCAAGGATCCGGCAACACAGGTCTCGTAGGAGGTGAAATCAGTATTCGGTTCTATCGCCGCTGAGTGTGCGGCCTCCATGGCGGGTCCATCCACCAGTCCTCGGACGGCGCGATCTGCTCCGGATCGAGGGCCGGAGTTGCCACAGGGGTGATCTTCCGAACACCGTCCGTAGGCAGAGCTAAGTCATGCTCGTCATGACTGTACGACGCACCTGACACGGGCTTGAGTCCGTCGAAGATCAAGTCTCCGCGGATGTCGGCAGTATAGTTTAAGTTTCCAAACCTGACCTGACGGCCAGGGGCGTAGCTCTCGATCTGCTCCAGATGGCCAAGCGAGTTGGCCCGCAGTGCGAAGCCGCCGAATACGAAGACCTGTTCGGGGAGAAAAACCTCACCCTGGATTGCATCGTTGCCGATGATCGAAAGAGCCATCAAGCCTTATGGTGACGACACAGTGGAACTCTCAATGAAAGCACCAATGTCGGTGTCAAACCGGTGGATGTCGGGTAGGGGGTCCCGAACTATGCGTCTAAGGCGGATGGTAACAGGAGGCGGGGGACACAATGTTTACCCAGGTTCGGGCCCTCTCGATGGAGGTAATACCCTACTTCCTGCTTGATTGATCTTGATGATATGAGTATTACAAGAGTTGATCTACCACGAGATCGTAGAGGCTAGACCCTAGAAGCTAGCCTATGATTATGATTGTTGTTGTCCTACGGACTAAACCCTCCGGTTTATATAGACACCGAAGGGGGCTAGGGTTACACAGAGTCGGTTACAAGGGAGGAGATCTACATATCCGAACTGCCAAGCTTGCCTTCCACGCAAAGGAGAGTCCCACCCGAACACGGGACGACGTCTTTAATCTTGTATCTTCATAGTCCAACAGTCTGGCCAAAATATATAGTCCAGCTATCCGAGGACCCCCTAATCCAGGACTCCCTCAGGATGCTTGTCTAAGGAAGGACAATACCCAAGCACCGGTCCACCCACATATCAAATTATCAAAGTACCAAACACAGATCATATGAGCGTGATGAAAACTAGCTTGATGATAATTCTCATGTGTCCTCGGGAGCATTTTCCTTTATATAAGAGTTTGTCTAGGCTTGTCCTTTGCTACAAAAAGGATTGGGCCATCTTGATGCACCTTATTTACTTTTATTACTTGTTACCCGTTACAAATTACCTTATCACAAAACTATCTGTTACCGATAATTTCAGTGCTTACAGAGAATACCTTGCTAAAAACCGCTTATCATTTCTTTCTGCTCCTCGTTGGGTTCGACACTCTTACTTATCGAAAAAGCTACGATAGATACCCTACACTTGTGGGTCATCAAGACTCTTTTCTGGTGCCGTTGTCGCGGAGTGAAGCGCCTTTGATAGGTGGAATTTGGTAAGGAAAAATTTATATAGTGTGCTGAAATTTCTGTCACTTGTTACTATGGAACATAATCCTTTGAGGGGCTTGTTCGGGGTATTTTCACCCTGACCAGTAGATCAAAGATTTGCTTCTCAACCTACTGAACCTACTGAAAATGTTTACTTTGAAATTCCTTCGGGTATGATAGAGAAACTGCTAGCTAATCCCTTTACAGGAGATGGAACATTACATCCCGATTTGCACCTAATCTATGTGGATGAAGTTTGTGGATTATTTAAGCTTTGTAACACCCCGAGAATCATGCTACAGTGATCCAATATTTGTTAAGCCAAATTGCCATTCAAAAAAATCAAATTCAAAATCGAATTTGGAAGGCAGGTCAAAATTTCATATTTTCAAATAGTAAAATAAAAATGTAGGCTGGGTTGAAAATATTTCCTAACTTTTTTTTATGAATTATCCAACATATTTTGAATTAAAAAATGCCCCTAACCTTTTTAAAATAGATTTAGCAACAATTAAACTAATCGTTTCATTTCAAATAAATATCTACCATTTCAAGATAAATTGTAACTTTATGTGATGCATTAAAATATTGCCTAGTAATTATGTGCTAAGTGGCACTTTTAACAAAGTTCATTTGCTAGCTAAAATAAATAGAAGACAATAACTCTAATTTAAAAACAACAACAAACCAGAAAGTTAAAAAGGAAAACCTAGCTACTGTGCACTATAGCCCACTACTACAGCGTCGGCCCAACCCTATAGCCCTGTCTTCTTCTATCTCACGTCCTGGCCGTCCAGGGTGCATGCCCTCGCGCGCGACTGCGCGGATGCCGCCACGACGACACTACAGTGTTCCTGGACAGTGGCGGAGCCAGGATTGGACAAAGTCCCGGGCCCAAAAGAAAAATTTTGCCACGAGGGAAAATCTTAACGTTCATAAGGCTTTTAGCTACCTCAAAAAATACCTCACATAAAATATGGCTCCGTTGCTTGAAAAAATTATAATTTAAACTCAATGCTTAACAATACAATGAAATAGATAAAACTTCAAAGAACAGTACATGGTAAAAAAGAGTACCAAATCAGTAGTCTACTTCATCAGTGCCACGCATAACCTCATCGACGTCGCTTGATTCCCTCCATCTGAAATGATAGGTGTAGACAGCCCCGTTGAGGACACCGGTGAAAAAAATCTCTTCATCTTCTTTTTCTACAATATATGAAATGAAATTGGCAGTTACATCAATTTATGTTCAACAATATCATAGATATATGACTGGACACAAAAGAACATAGTATAAATTTCAGTTCAGAGCAGCTTGTATACTGATACAATTCGTAAAAGTAGAACATGGTACAAGTAGAAAGCATCAAGGCGGAAACAAGGAAAGCATCAAAGAAAATTACAAGCTGCAGCAGCCGGCAATGAACCAGCGCCACGCAGGCGAACGACCAACAGAAGGGCGGCAACGGGTGACCTACAGCCCGGGAGCAGAAAGTGGTTGGGCTGGGGGCGGAGCCACGGCGGACGGCGGCGCGGGCGCGGGTGTCCCTGCTACTGCTGGAGATCGATCGTGCCGTCCGCGTGCATGCGACTCGGTGGGCGGCGGCGGCCGCACAATCGTTTCGTCACCTGTGCCTCGTGTGTGCTGGATCGTGGGGTGTGCTATTGCCGTACGTGCGTGTGTTTCTGGCTTTGGGCCTTCTTCTTTTTCATTGGGCTGCGCCCCGGGCATGTAAAAATATCTACATAACTATAGCCTGTTAATTTTTCCACGCCCCGGGCCTGGGCCCTGGGTGCCCGGGGCCCAGCTCCGCCCCTGTTCCTGGACGACTACAAAACCTATCCACGAGCCCCTGGACCTGTCCTAACCCTCATTTTCCCTCACACTTCCTTGCCCCCTTCAATTTGTTGGACACCCAATGCAGCCATCACCGCCGCCTCCCAATTAATTCGGTCACGGGCCACCTCGTACCACCAGAAGATGCCAGGAGGACCACCTCATCGCGCTGATCATACCAATCAAAAGGGTTCATCGCCAAGCTGCCGCATCGCGTCACCATCGTCCGTTCCCCTCGGCACCGTCCGCGGAGAACCGTCGTCGATCCGCATCACCTTGTCCACCCCGAACCGTACGAGCTCACCACCGACCTCCTCTCGATGAGCAGCGTGGATCCCCCGCCTTTCCCCCTAGTTTCTGTCGACGTAGCCGCCGCCCAAGTGCTATCGGCCCATGGATGCGCCTCGCCTTGTCCGGCCGCCCAAGGCTGCCCCCCTGCGCACCCGCGCGTGCGCGCGCGCAGCGCCCCGCGCGCCACCCCTTGCCCGCGCAGCCCGCTGTTGCTTGCCGGTTTTGCTTCGCCGCCGCCGCTACTGCACTGCTCTGCCTTGCGCTGCAGTTGCTGCTTCTCTGCTACCTTCGGCTTGTCGAGTTGTCGTCCGCCACGCCCGCAGCCGCCCGCGCGCCGTGGCTTTGCCGCTGTTGTGCTGCTGCTGGCTATAGCTGTTGCCATTGCTGATCTTTGCTGCTGGCTATAGCCGTTGTTGTTGCTGATCTCTGATGCCTGCTATCACTGCTACTCGCCTGCTATCGCTGATTGTTACTACTGCCGCAGCTGCTCCAACGCCTGGCCGCACTCGTCGCTGCTCGCCGGCACACGGCCTTCACGCACGGCCGTGCTGGTTGTGCTATGGTTTGGCCATGACCGGCCAGGCATGTGTGCACATGAGCATCAGACGCTCCTGCACATGTGTTGCTCCTGTGCGTGCGTGGAACCAGCCACACCTGTATTAGTGCTATGTGTTGCATCAGGAGTAGTTTAGTGTAGGTAAACATAGTTGGCCCTATGACGTGTGGTCCCCATTCAATTAAGTTAGTTTTTATTTAGTGGTTAGGTATAGTGCAAATGACAGATGGAACCCCCCTCTAATTATCCACTTCAAAAAAAATGCTAAAATATGTGTGAATGACACATTGGCCCCATTTACAGTTTTGACCAGTCAACAGTTGACTGTTGACTGGACTGTTAACATAGTCAACTGGACCCCGGCCCCACCTGTCAAACTCTGAGGCTAGCTACTATTGTGTATAAAAGGTATTTTCAGTTTAATTTCAAAATAAAGTAATTATAGAAAAACATGAAAACTTTAAAAATCAATAGAAAATAAACCGTAGCTCGGACGGGAAAACTTTGTACATGAAAGTTGCTCAGAACAACGAGACAAATCCGAATACGTATCCCGTTCATCCGCCACACATCCCTAGCATAGCAAACAGGCAACTTTCCCCTTCGGTCTGCCTGACCGAAAACGCGAAACACCAAGGATACTTTCCCGGATGTTTCCCCACTTCGTAGGTATCACCTCCTACCGCGTTAGGGCACACCTAGCACCGCGTATTGCCCTATTATGCTTTGTGATGCTTTGATTGCTCTGTTATTTATTGTGTTCCCCCTCCGTTACTTCCTTTTGTTAGACCCCGAGACCGCTGTCGGCGACCCCCCAGTTCGACTATGGTGTTGACGAACCTTCCTTCTTGCCAGAGCAACCAGACAAGCCCCCCCTTTGATCACCAGCTATCGCCTATTCTTCTCTCTACTGCTTGCATTAGAGTAGTGTAGGATGTTACTGCTTTCTGTTAATCCTATCCCGATGTATAGCCCGTCTTTGCTACTACTGTTGTCACCTTTACCTGCAATCCTGAATGCTTAGTATAGGATGCTCCTATTTCATCAGTGGCCCTACATTCTTGTCCGTCTGCCATGCTATACTATCAGGCCGTGATCACTCGGGAGGTGGTCACGGGTATGTACTTATACATAATATATGATACTTGTGATGACTAAAGTCGGGTCGGCTCGTAGAGTACCCGCAAGTGATTCCGATGTGGGGGCTGAAGGGACAGGTGGTTCCATCCAGGTAGTGGTGGGCCTGGGTTCCCGACGACCCCCGGCTGTTACTTGTGGTGGAGCGACAGGGCAAGTTGAGATCACCTAGGAGAAAGGTGGGTCTGGCCATGGTCGGCGTCCGCGGTTACTTCAAAATAACACGCTTAACGAGATCTTGGTATTTGACCTGAGTCTGGCCACCGGCCTATACGCACTAACCCACTACGCGGGAACAGTTATGGGCACTCGATGTCATGGTATTAGCCGAAGCCTTCGTGACGTCAGTGACTGAGCGGTGGGCGCCGGATTGGACCGTAAGCCTGCTCTTGTATTAAGGGGGCTAGGTCTGCTTCTGGCCGGGCACGCAACGTGCAGGTTTACAATGGGTGATGGGCCCAAACCCCTGCGCCATAGGATTTAGACCGGCGTGTTGACCTCTCTGTTGTGCCTAGGTAGGGCTGCGACGTGTTGATCTTTCAAGGCCAGGCATGACCTAAGAAAGTGTGTCCGGACAAAGGGGATCGAGCATGTTGGGAAATGTGGTGCACCCCTGCAGGGAAGTTTATCTATTCGAATAACCGTGTCCCTCGGTAAAAGGACGACCCGGAGTTGTACCTAGACCTTATGACAAGTAGAACCGGATACTAAATGAAATACACCCTTTCAAGTGCCAGATACAACCCGGTGATCGCTCTCTCACAAGGCGACGAGGGGAGGACCGCCTGGTAGGATTATGCTATGCGATGATACTTTGTTAACTTACCATCTACTCTTTTCTACTGCTTCAAGATGGAGGCTGCCAGAAGCGTAGTCTTCGATAGGACTAGCTATCCCCCTCTTATTCTGGCATTTTGCAGTTCAGTCCACATATACTACCCCTTTCATGATACCAATGCATATGTAGTGTAGTACCTTGCTTGCGAGTACTTTGGATGAGTACTCACGGTTGCTTTGCTACTTCCTTTTCCCCCTTTCCCGGTTATTGCGATCATACGATGGAGTCCAGGAGCCAGAGGATCCCGAGGATGATTCTACATGGAGTTCGGCTTCGAGGAGTAGTTAGGAGGTCCCAGGCAGGAGGCCTTGCCTTTCCGATCGTTGCTACTGTTGTGCTAGCCTTCTTAAGGCAAACTTGTTTAACTTATGTATTCGAGCCCTCAAGGCCCCTAGCTTGTAATATAAAGCTTGTATTATTTTAATTTGTGTCTAGAGTTGTGTTGTGATATCTTCCCGTGAGTCCTTGATCTTGATCGTACACATTTGCGTATATGATTAGTGTACGGTTAAATCGAGGGCATCACAAGGTTGTAGGTATGCCCGAGGATGTTATAAAGAAGAAGGCCTTCCCTTTATCTTTGAAGGGAGAGGCATTGACATCGTTTAGGCTATGTGATGATATGGCATCATGGAACTACAACCAATTGAAATTGGAATTTCATCAGAAGTTTTATCCTATGCATCTTGTTCATCGTGATCGTAATTATATATATAATTTTTGGACTGGCGAAGGAGAAAGCATCGCTCAAGATTGGGGGAGGCTTAAGTCAATGTTATATTCATGCCCCAATCATGAGCTCTCAAAAGAAATAATCATTCAAAAATTTTATGCTCGGCTTTCTCTCAGTAATCGCTCCATGCTCGATACTTCTTGTACTAGTTCTTTTATGATGAAGACTATTGAATTCAAATGGGATTTATTGGAGAGAACTAAACGCAACTCTAAAGATTGGGATCTCGATGAAGGTAAGGAGTCATGTATAAAACCTAAGTTTGATTGTGTTAAGTCTTTTATGGATACCGATGCTTTTCGTGAATTTAGCATTAAATATGGACTTGACTCTGAGATAGTAGCTTCTTTCTGTGAATCCTTTGCTACTCATGTTGATCTCCCTAAGGAGAAGTGGTTTAAATATAATCCTCCCATTGAGGTAAAAGTAGTTACACCTATTAAAGTTGAAGAAAATACTATCACTTATAATGATCCTGTTGTTCCTACTGCTTTTATTGAGAAACCACCCTTCCCTGCTACAGTAAAGGATCATGCTAAAGCTTCAACTGTGGTTCGTAAGAGTAATACTAGAACACCCACACCCTCTGAGCAAATTAAAGTTGAACCTTGTGTTGCTATGGTTAAAGAACTCTTGGCTAATAATATTGATGGACATGTTATTTATTTCTGTGATGAAGCTGCTAGAATTGCTAGACCCGATACTAAAAATAAACATAGACCTGTTGTAGGCATGCCTGTTATTTCTGTTAATATAGGAGATCATTTCTATCATGGCTTATGTGATATGGGTGCTAGTGCAAGTGCAATACCTCATTCCTTATACAGAGAAATTATGCATGATATTGCACCTGCTGAGTTAGAAGACATTGATGCTACAATTAAGCTTGACAATAGAGACACTATTTCACCAGTTGGGATTGTTAGAGATGTTGAAGTCTTGTGTGGGAAAGTTAAATACCCTACTGATTTTCTTGTTCTTGGCTCCTCGCAAGATAACTTTTGTCCCATTATATTTGGTAGACCCTTCTTGAATACTGTTAATGCTAAGATAGACTGCAATGAGGATATTGTTTTTGTTGGTTTAGGGGATATGTCTCATGAGTTTAATTTTGCTAAATTTCGTAGACAACCCCATGATAAAGAATTTCCTAGTAAAGATGAAATTATTGGTCTTGCTTCTATTTCCGTGCCTCCTAGTGATCCTTTAGAACAATATTTGCTAGACCATGAAAATGATATGTTTATGAATGAAAGAAGGGAAATAGATGAAGTATTCTTTAAACAGGGTCCTATTTTGAAACACAACTTGCCCGTTGAAATCCTAGGGGATCCTTCTACACCCAAGGGTGATCCTGTGTTTGAGCTTAAACCTTTACCTGATACTCTTAAATATGCTTATCTTGATGAGAAAGAGATATATCCTGTTATTATTAGTGCTAACCTTTCAGAGCATGAGGAAAAGAAATTATTGAAAACTCTCAAGAAGCACCGTGCTGCTATTGGATATACTCTTCATGATCTTAAGGGCATTAATCCCACTCTATGCCAGCACAAAGTAAAATTGGAGAAAGATGCTAAACCGGTCATTAATCATCAACGACGGTTAAATCCTAAGATGAAAGAAGTGGTAAGAAAAGTAATACTAAAGCTTCTGGAGGCAGGTATAATTTATCCCGTTGTTGATAGTGAGTGGGTACGTCCTGTCCATTGTGTCCCTAAGAAGGGAGGTATTACTGTTGTTCCTAATGATAAAGATGAATTCATCCCACAAAGAATTGTTACAGGTTATAGAATGGTAATTGATTTCTACAAATTAAATAAAGCTACTAAAAAGGATCATTACCCTTTACCTTTTATTGATCAAATGCTAGAAAGATTATCCAAACATACACATTTTTGCTTTCTAGATGGTTATTCCAGTTTCTCTCAAATACCTGTATGAAAAGAGGATCAAGAAAAGACAACTTTTACTTGCCCTTTCGGTACCTTTGCCTATAGAAGTATGCCTTTTGGTTTATGCAATGCACCTGCTACCTTTCAAAGATGTATGATTGCTATATTCTCCGACTTTTGTGAAAAGATTATTGAGGTTTTCATGGATGATTTCTCCATTTATGGAACTTCTTTTGATGACCGCTTAAGCAACCTTGATCGAGTTTTGTAGAGATGTGAAGAAACTAATCTTTTCTTGAATTGGGAGAAGTACCACTTTATGGTTAATGAAGGTATTGTCTTGGGGCATAAAATTTCTGAAAGAGGTGTTGAAGTTAATAAAGCTAAAGTTGATGCTATTGAAAAGATGTCGTGTCCCAAGGACATTAAAGGTATAAGAAGTTTCCTTGGTCATGCCGGTTTTTATAGGAGGTTCATTAAGCACTTCTCTAAAATTTCCAGGCCTCTAACTAATCTCTTACAAAAAGATGTTCCTTTTGTTTTTGATGATGACTGTGTAGAAGCATTTGAAATACTTAAGAAAGCTTTAATTTATGCACCTGTTGTTCAGCCTCCTGATTGGAATTTACCATTTGAAATCATGTGTGATGCTAGTGATTATGCTGTAGGGGCTGTTCTAGGACAAAGAGTTGATAAGAAATTAAATGTTATCCAATATGATAGTAAGACTCTAGACAGTGCCTAGAGAAATTATGCTACTTCTGAAAAAGAATTTTTAGCAGTTGTATTTGCTGGTGATAAGTTCAGGACTTATATTGTTGATTCTAAAGTAACTGTTCACACTGATCATGCTGCTATTAAATATCTTATGGAAAGGAAAGATGCTAAACCTAGACTTATTAGATGGGTTCTCTTGCTTCAAGAATTTGATTTGCATATTATTGATAGAAAGGGAGCTGAGAACCCCGATGCAGACAACTTGTCTAGGTTAGAGAATGTTCTTGATGACCCACTACCTATTGATGATAGCTTTCCTGATGAACAATTAGCTGTCATAAATGCTTCTCGTACCGCTCCATGGTATGCTGATTATGCTAATTACATTGTTGCTAAATTTATATCACCTAGTTTCACATACCAACAAAAGAAAAAGTTCTTCTATGATTTAAGGCATTACTTTTTGGATGACCCACATCTTTATAAAGAAGGAGTAGATGGTGTTATTGGACGTTGTGTACCTGAGCATGAACAAGAACAGATCCTACGCAAGTGTCACTCCAAGGCTTATGGAGGACACCATGCTGGAGATAGAACTGCACATAAGGTATTGCGATCCGGTTTTTATTAGCCTACTCTCTTCAAGGATGCCCGTAAGTTTGTCTTGTCTTGTGATGAATGTCAAAGAATTGGTAATATTAGTAGACGTCAAGAAATGCCAATGAATTATTCACTTGTTATTGAACCATTTGATGCTTGGGGCTTTGATTATATGGGACCGTTTCCTTCCTCTAATGGGTATACTCATATTTTAGTTGCTGTTGATTACGTTACTAAGTGGGTACAAGCTATTCCAACTAGTACTGCTGATCATAACACCTCTATTAAGATCCTTAAATAAGTTATTTTTCCGAGGTTTGGAGTTCCTAGATACTTAATGACTGATGGTGGTTCACATTTTATTCATGGTGCCTTTCGTAAAATGCTTGCAAAGTATGATGTTAATCATAGAATTGCATCCCCATATCATCCACAGTCTAGTGGTCAAGTAGAATTGAGTAATATAGAGCTTAAATTAATTTCGCAAAATACTGTTAATAGACCTAGAAAGAATAGGCCCAAGAAACTTGATGATGCATTATGGGCCTATAGAACTACATATAAGAATCCTATGGGTATGTCTCCGTATAAGATGGTTTATGGAAAAGCATGTCATTTACCTCTCGAACTAGAACATAAGGCATATTGGGCAATTAAAGAGCTCAATTATGATTTCAAACTTGCCGGCGAGAAGAGGCTTTTTGACATTAGCTCACTTGATGAACGGAGAACCCAGGATTATGAAAATGACAAACTGTTTAAAGAAAAGGTTAAAAGATGGCATGGAAAAAGGATACAAAAGTGTGAGTTTAATGTAGGAGATTATGTATTGCTATACAACTCCCGTTTAAGATTTTTTGCAAGAAAACTTCTCTCTAAATGGGAAGGTCCTTACATCATCAAGGAGGTCTACCATTCCGGTGCCATAAAAATCAACAACTTCGAAGGCACAAATCCAAGGGTAGTGAACGGTCAAAGAATCAAACATTATATCTTAGGTAATCCCATAAAAGTTGAAACCAATGTTATTGAAACCGTAACCCCAGAGGAATACATAAGGGACACTTTCCAGAATGTTTCAGACTCTGAAAAGGAATAGGTACGTGGTACGGTAAGTAAACCGACTCCAAAATAGTCCTAATGGCAATTTTTCTCCGTTTTGGAATATTTAAGAAAACAGGAAAATAAGAAGCAGCCCGGAAAGGACACGAGGCTTCCACGAGTGTGGAGGGTGCGCCCCCTACCTCGTGGGCTCCTCGTGCGCTCTCCAGACTCCGTTTTCTTGCACGATACTTCTTTTGGTCGGTAAAAATTCATTATATAATCTCCCGAAGGTTTTGACCACCGTATCACGCAAATATCTTCTGTCTTTGTTTCGAGCTGTTTTTCTGATAGATCTAGATCGCCATGGTGTATTCAAGTTCCCCCGAGGACAACTTCTTCGAGAAGTTCATCAACCCCTATCTCGCGAGGTGCTGCAACACCCTTAAACCATTGAGATTCGTGAGGGGTTGCTGCACATCCGCAATGTTGAGGGACCAAGGAGGACCGGAAGCGTGGAGACAAGGCTCGAGGCAATGGAGCAACAAGTTTTAAAGTGCCAGGATATGGTGGAACATGGACTCGACTCCAACCATATAATGATCATGGAGTTCACTAACAACCACAAGCTGGATGACAAGAACATTGGGGAGGCCATCTTCAAGCTTCACGAGAAAATTGAGCGCCTCCAAGCCCATATCTATGCCTGCAAAACCAAAACTGTGAGTATGAATAAAGATTCAAGAGGATGAGTTTGGTTGCAGATTTGAGGATTCTGAAGACTCGATCATCCTTCTATGATGGTGAGCCTATGCCTTGGAAGATGGATGACAAGCTCACATCATCAACAACTCCATCGTTGCCACCTCCGAGGGAGGAGACATAAACACATGGGTATGGGCACTCCCTTTGGCAACTGCCAAGCTTGGGGGAGTACCCCGGTATCGTATCACCATCACACCTTTATCTTTACTGTTTTTCTTAGTTGGATCCTTTTGGTAATATCTTGATCTAGTAGAATAAAATTTTAGTATGATCTAGTTTTTAGTTTTGCTTTATGATACTTCTATGTAATCGAGTCCGTGAGCCATATATAATAAAGATTACTGTTGAGTCAAGGGCTTGATTATATTGCTATGATCTTGAGGGAATAAAATAAAAGAAAGAAAGAATAAAAAGAATTAAAGAGATCATATGGATCTTATGGAGAGTAATGACTTCACATATAAAGAGTATGATGAATAAAAGTTGTTGAGAGTTGACAAACATAGTTTTGGTCATCGTTGCAATTAATAGGAAGTAATAAAGAAAGAGAGGTTTACACATATAAATATACTATCTTGGACATATTTTATGGTTGTGAGCACTCATTAAAATATGACATGCTAAAGAGTTGAGATTGGACAAGGAAGACAACGTAATGGGTTATGTTTTCTTACATATGAGATAAAATATATTGTCATGGATCATCCAACATGTTGAGCTTGCCTTTCCCTCTCATTCTAGCCAAATTCTTTGCACCAAATAGAGATACTACTTGTGCTTCCAAATATCCTTAAACCCAGTTTTGCCATGAGAGTCCACCATATCTACCTATGGATTGAGTAAGATCCTTCAAGTAAGTTGTCATCGTTGCAAGCAATAAAAATTAATCTCTAAATATGTATGATTTATTAGTGCAGAGAAAATAAAATTTATACGATCTTGGGATGTGGAAGAAATAAAAGCGACAGACTGCATAATAAATGTCCATATCACAAGTGGAAAAATAAAGTGATGTTCTTTTGCATTAAGATTTCGTGCGTGCAACCATAAAAGCACATGACAACCTCTGCTTCCCTCTGTGAAGGGCCTATCTTTTATTCTTGTCTTATACTTCATACTAGAGTCATGGTGATCTTCACCTTTCCTTTTTACATTTTATCCTTTGGCAAGCACAATGTGTTGGAAAGATCCTGATATATATGGCTAATATGATGTGAGTTTTCATGAACTATTATTGTTGACATTACCCTTGAGGTAAAAGGTTGGGAGGCAAAACTATAAGCCCCTATCTTTTTCTGTGTCCGATTAAAACTTCATACCCGTATGTATTGCGTGAGTGTTAGCAATTGTGAAAGACTAAATGATAGTTGAGTATGTGGACTTGCTGAAAGGCTCGTATATTGACTCTTTCTCATGTTATGATAAATTGCAGTTGCTTCAATGACTGAGATTATAGTTTGTTAGTTTTCAATGAAGTTTATGATTCATACTTGAAACTATGAATGAATTGTTACTTTAGCATAAGAGATCATATGACAATATATATATATATATATATATATATGTGTGTTGCTGTCCTAAAAATGATCATGAGGCCCTCCTGTCCGTATTTTATTTTATCGACACCTCTATCTCTAAACTTGTGGACATATTTTTCGATTTCAGCTTTCGCTTGAGGACAACCAAGGTCTAAGCTTGGGGAGTTGATCCGTCCATTTTGCATCATGCTTTTATATCGATATTTATTGAATTATGAGCTGTTATTACACATTATGTCACAATACTTATGCCTATTCTCTCTTATTTTACAAGGTTTACATGAAGAGGGGAATGCCGGCAGCTGGAATTCTAGGCTGGAAAAGGAGCAAATATTAGAGACCTATTCTGCACATCTCCAAAAGTCCTGAAACTTCACGGGAGCACGTTTTAGAATATATAAAAATATTGGGCGAAAGAAGTACCAGAGGGGGGGCAACCACTGTCCATGAGGGTGGGGGTGCGCCCTACCCCCTAGGCGCGCCCCCTGCCTCGTGGGCCCCCTGGCAGCCCTCTGATGCCCATCTTTGGCTATATGGAGTCATTCATTGAGGAAAAAATCATAAGCAAGCTTTCGGGAAGAAACTCCACCGCCACGAGGTGGAACCTTGGCGGAACCAATCTAGGGCTCCGACGGAGCTGTTCTGTCGGGGAAACCTCCCTCCGGGAGGGGGAAATCATCACCATCATCATCACCATCGATCCTCTCATCGGGAGGGTGGCAATCTCCATCAACATCTTCACCAGCACCATCTCATCTCAAACCCTAGTTCATCTCTTGTATCCAATCTTTGTATCAAAACCTCAGCGTGGTACCTGTGGGTTGCTAGTAGTGTTGATTACTCCTTGTAGTTGATGCTAGTCAGTTTACTTGGTGGAAGATCATATGTTCAGATCCATTATGCATATTAATACCCCTTTAATTATGAACATGAATATGACTTGTGAGTAGTTACGTTTGTTCCTGAGGACATGGGAGAAGTCTTGCTATAAGTAGTCATGTGAATTTGGTATTCGTTCAATATTTTGATGAGATGTATGTTGTCTTTCCTCTAGTGGTGTCATGTGAACGTCGACTACATGACACTTCACCATTGTTTGTGCCTAGGGGAAGGCATTGGGAAGTAATAAGTAGATGATGGGTTGCTATAGTGACAGAAGCTTAAACCCTAGTTTATGCATTGCTTCACAAGGGGCTGATTTGGATCCATATGTTTCATGCTACGGTTAGGTTTACCTTAGTACTTCTATTGTAGTTGCTGAAGGAAATATGCCCTAGAGGCAATAATAAAGTTATTATTTATTTCCTTATATCATGATAAATGTTTATTATTCATGCTAGAATTGTATTAACCGGAAACATAATACATGTGTGAATACATAGACCAACAGAGTGTCACTAGTATGCCTCTACTTGACTAGCTCGTTAATCAAAGATGGTTATGTTTCCTAACCATGAACAAAGAGTTGTTATTTGATTAACGAGGTCACATCATTAGTTGAATGATCTGATTGACATGACCCATTCCATTAGCTTAGCACACGATCGTTTAGTATGTTGCTATTGCTTTCTTCATGACTTATGCATGTTCCTATAACTATGAGATTATGCAACTCCCGTTTACCGGAGGAACACTTTGGGTACTACCAAACGTCACAACGTAACTGGGTGATTATAAAGGAGTACTACAGGTGTCTCCAATGGTAGATGTTGGGTTGGCGTATTTCGAGATTAGGGTTTGTCACTCCGATTGTCGGAGAGGTATCTCTGGGCCCTCTCGGTAATGCACATCACATAAGCCTTGCAAGCACTGCAACTAATATGTTAGTTGTGAGATGATGTATTACGGAACGAGTAAAGAGACTTGCCGGTAACGAGATTGAACTAGGTATTGGATACCGACGATCGAATCTCGGGCAAGTAACATACCGATGACAAAGGGAACAACGTATGTTGTTATGCGGTCTGATCGATAAAGATCTTCGTAGAATATGTAGGAGCCAATATGGGCATCCAGGTCCCGCTATTGGTTATTGACCGGAGACGTGTCTCGGTCATGTCTACATTGTTCTCGAACCGTAGGGTCCGCACGCTTAACGTTACGATGACAGTTATTATGAGTTTATGCATTTTGATGTACCGAAGGTTGTTCGGAGTCCCGGATGAGATCACGGACATGACGAGGAGTCTCGAAATGGTCGAGATGTAAAGATTGATATATTGGAAGCCTATGTTTGGACATCGGAAGTGTTCCGGGTGAAATCGGGATTTTACCGGATTACCGGGAGGGTTACCGGAACCCCCCGGGAGCCAAATGGGCCAACATGGGCCTTAGTGGAAAGGTGAGAGGGCAGCCCACATAGGGCTGCGCCTCCCCCCCTCTCCCTAGTCCTATTAGGACTAGGAGAGGGGACGGCCACCTCTCTCTCTCTCTCCTTTAAAGGATTCCTAGTTGGACTGGGATTGGAGGGGGGAGTCCTACTCCCGGTAGGAGTAGGACTCCTCCTGCGCCTACACCTCTTTGGCCGGCCAGCCCCCCTCCCTCCAACCTTTATATACGGAGGCAGGGGGCACCCCAAGACACACAACTTGATCCTTGAGATCGTTCCTTAGCCGTGTGCGGTGCCCCCTGCCACCAAATTCCACCTCGATCGTACCGTTGTAGTGCTTAGGCGAAGCCCTGCGTCGGTAGTACATCAAGATCGTCATCACGCCGTCGTGCTGACGGAACTCTTCCTCGACGCTTTGCTGGATCGGAGCCCGAGGAACGTCATCGAGCTGAACGTGTGCTAAGAACTCGGAGGTGCCGGAGTAACGGTGCTTGGATCGGTCGGATCGGGAAGAAGACGTACGACTACTTCCTCTACGTTGTGTGATCGCTTCCACAGTCGGTCTGCGTTGGTACGTAGACAACACTCTCCCCTCTCGTTGCTGTGCATCACCATGATCTTGCGTGTGCGTAGGAAATTTTTTGAAATTACTGCGTTCCCCAACAGTGGCATCCGAGCCTAGGTTTTATGGTTTGATGTTATATGCACGAGTAGAACACAAGTGAGTTGTGGGCGATACAAGTCATACTGCCTACCAGCATGTCATACTTTGGTTCGGCGGTATTGTTGGTTGAGACGATCCGGACCAACCTTACGCGTACTCTTACACGAGACCGGTTCCCTCGACGTGCTTTGCACATAGATGGCTTGCGGAAGACTGTCTCTCCAACTTTAGTTGAACCAAGTGTGACTACGCCCGGTCCTTGAGAAGGTTAAAACGGAGTCTATTTGACGAACTATCGTTGTGGTTTTGATGCGTAGGTGAGATGAGTTCTTACTTAAGCCCGTAGCAGCCACGTAAAACTTGCAACAACAAAGTAGAGGACGTCTAACTTGTTTTTGCAGGGTATGTTGTGATGTGATATGGTCAAGGCATGATGCTGATTTTATTGTATGAGATGATCATGTTTTGTAACTAAGTTATCGGCAACTGGCAGGAGCCATATGGTTGTCGCTTTATTGTATGCAATGCAATCACGATGTAATGCTTTACTAGATTACTAAACGGTAGTAATAGTCGTGGAAGCATAAGATTGGCGAGACGACAACGATGCTACGATGGAGATCAAGGTGTCGCGCCGGTGACGATGGTGATCATGACGGTGCTTCGGAGATGGAGATCACAAGCACAAGATGATGATGGCCATATCATATCACTTATATTGATTGCATGTGATGTTTATCCTTTTATGCATCTTATCTTGCTTTGATTGACGGTAGCATTATAAGATGATCTCTCACTAAATTATCAAGAAGTGTTCTCCCTGAGTATGCACCGTTGCCAAAGTTCGTCGTGCCCAGACACCACGTGATGATCGGGTGTGATAAGCTCTACGTCCATCTACAACGGGTGCAAGCCAGTTTTGCACACGCAGAATATTCAGGTTATGCTTGACGAGCCTAGCATATGCAGATATGGCCTCGGAACACAGAGACCGAAAGGTCGAGCGTGAATCATATAGTAGATATGATCAACATGACGATGTTCACCATTGAAAACTACTCCATCTCACGTGATGATCGGTTATGGTTTAGTTGATTTGGATCACGTGATCACTTAGAGGATTAGAGGGATGTCTATCTAAGTGGGAGTTCCTAAGTAATTTGATTAACTGAACTTAAAAATTATCATGAACTTAGTCCTGGTAGTATTTTGCAAATTATGTTGTAGATCAATAGCTCGCGTTGTTGCTTCCCTGTGTTTATTTTTGATATGTTCCTAGAGAAAATTGTGTTGAAAGATGTTAGTAGCAATGATGCGGATTGGATCCGTGATCTGAGGTTTATCCTCATTGCTGCACAGAAGAATTATGTCCTTGATGCACCGCTAGGTGAAAGACCTATTGCAGGAGCAGATGCAGACGTTATGAACGTTTGGCTAGCTCAATATGATGACTACTTGATAGTTTAGTGCACCATGCTTAATGGCTTAGAATCGGGACTTCAAAGACGTTTTGAACGTCATGGACCATATGAGATGTTCCAGGAGTTGAAGTTAATATTTCAAGCAAATACCCGAGTTGAAAGATATGAAGTCTCCAACAAGTTCTATAGCTAAAAGATGGAGGAGAATCGCTCAACTAGTGAGCATGTGCTCAGATTGTCTGGGTACTACAATCGCTTGAATCAAGTGGGAGTTAATCTTCCAGATAAGATAGTGATTGACAGAATTCTCTAGCCACCATCACCAAGTTAGTAGAACTTCGTGATGAACTATAATATGCAAGGGATAACAGAAACAACTCCCAAGCTCTTCGTGATGCTGAAATCAACGAAGGTAGAAATCAAGAAAAACATCAAGTGTTGATGGTTGACAAGACCACTAGTTTCAAGAAAAGGGCAAAGGGAAGAAGGGGAACTTCAAGAAGAACGGCAAGCAAGTTGCTGCTCAAGTGAAGAAGCCCAAGTCTGATCCTAAGCCTGAGACTAAGTGCTTCTACTGCAAAGGGACTGGTCACTGGAAGCGGAACTACCCGAAGTGATTGGCGGATAAGAAGGATGGCAAAGTGAACATAAGTATATTTGATATACATGTTATTGATGTGTACTTTACTAGTGTTTATAGCAAACCCTCAGTATTTGATACTAGTTCAGTTGCTAAGATTAGTAACTCGAAACGGGAGTTGCAGAATAAACAGAGACTAGTTAAGGGTGAAGTGACGATGTGTGCTGGAAGTGGTTCCAAGATTGATATGATCATCATCGCACACTCCCTATAATTTCGGGATTAGTGTTGAACCTAAATAAGTGTTATTTGGTGTTTGCGTTGAACATGAATATGATTTGATCATGTTTATTGTAATACGGTTATTCATTTAAGTAAGAGAATAAATTGTTGTTCTGTTTACATGAATAAAACCTAATATGGTTAAACACCCAATGAAAACAGTTCATTGGATCTCGATCTTAATAATACACATATTCATATTATTGAAACCAAAAGATGCAAAGTTAATAATGATAATGCGACTTATTTGTGGCACTACCGTTTAGGTCATATTGGTGTAAAGCGCATGAAGAAACTCCATGCTGATGGGCTTTCGGAATCACTTGATTATGAATCACTTGATGCTTGTAAACCATGCCTTTTGGGCAAGATGACTAAAACGCCGTTCTCCGGAACAATGGAGCAAGCAAAAGATTTGTTGGAAATCATACATACTGATGTATGTGGTCCGATGAATATTGAGGCTCGCGACAGGTATCATTATTTTCTGATCTTCACAGATGATTTGAGCAGATATGAGTATATCTACTTGATGAAACATAAGTCTGAAACATTTGAAAAGTTCAAAGAAATTTAGAGTGAAGTGAAAAATCATCGTAACAAGAAAATAAAGTTTCTATGATCTGATCATAGAGAAGAGTATTTGAGTTACGAGTTTGGTCTTCAGTTAAAAACAATGTGAAATAGTTTCACTACTCACGCCACCTGGAACACCACAGCATAATGGTGTGTCCGAACGTCATAACCGTACTTTATTGGATATAGTGCAATCTATGATGTTTCTTACCGATTTACCACTATTGTTTTTGGGTCATGCATTAGAGACAGCTGCATTCACGTTAAAAAGGGGCACCATCTATATCCGTCGAGACGACGCCTTATGAACTATGGTTTGGCGAGAAACCAAAGTTGTCGTTTCTTAAAGTTTGGGGCTGCGATGCTTATATGAAAAAGTTTCATCCTGATAAGCTCAAAACTCAAATCGGAGAAGTGCATCTTCATAGGATATCCAAAGGAAACTATTGGATACACCTTCTATCACAGATCCGAAGGCAAGACTTTTTGTTGCTAAATTCAGAAACTTTCTGGAGAAGGAGTTTCTCTCGAAAGAAGTGAGTGGGAGGAAAGTAGAACTTGATGAGGTAACTGTACCTGCTCCCTTGTTGGAAAGTAGCACATCACAGAAAACTGTTTCTGTGATACCTACACCAGTTAGTGAGGAAGCTAATGATGGTGATCATGAAACTTCAGAACAAGATACTACTGAACCTCGTAGATCAACCAGAGTAAGATCCGCGCCAGAGTGGTACGGTAATCCTTTTCTGGAAGTCATGCTACTAGATCATGATGAACCTACGAACTATGAAGAAGCGATGGTGAGCCCAGATTCCGCAAAGTGGCTTGAAGCCATGAAATCTGAGATATGATCCATGTATGAGAACAAAGTATGGACTTTGGTTGACTTGCCTGATGATCGGCAAGCAATAGAAAATAAATGGATCTTCAAGAGGAAGACGGATGCTGATAGTAGTGTTACTATCTACAAAGCTAGAATTGTCGCAAAAGGTTTTCTACAAGTTCAAGGTGTTGACTACGATGAGATTTTCTCACTCGTATCTATGCTTAAAGTCTGTCCGAATCATGTTAGCAATTGCCGCATTTTATGAAATCTGGCAAATGGATAAACAAAACTGCATTCCTTAATGGATTTATTAAAGAAGAGTTGTATATGATGCAACAGAAGGTTTTGTCAATCCGAAAGATGCTAACAAAATGTGCAAGCACCAGCGATCCATCTGTGGACTGGTGCAAGCATCTCGGAGTTGGAATATACGCTTTGATAAGTTGATCAAAGCATATAGTTTTATACAGACTTGCGGTGAAGCCTGTATTTACAAGAAAGTGAGTGGGAGCACTACAGCATTTCTGATAAGTATATGTGAATGACATATTGTTGATCGGAAATAATGTAGAATTATTCTGTAAAGCATAAAGGAGTGTTTGAAAGGAGTTTTTCAAAGAAAGACTTCGATGAAGCTGCTTACATATTGAGCTTCAAGATCTATAGAGATAGATCAAAGACGCTTGATAAGTTCTTTCAATGAGTACATGCCTTGACAAAGATTTTGAAGTAGTTCAAAATGGAGCAGTCAAAGAAAGAGTTCTTGCCTGTACTATAAGGTGTGAAGTTGAGTAAGACTCAAAGCCCGACCACGACAGAAGATAGAAAGAGAATGAAAGTCATTCCCTATGCCTTGGCCATAGGTTCTATAAAGTATGTCATGCTGTGTACCAGATCTATTGTATACCCTGCACTGATTTAGCAAGGGAGTACAATAGTGATCTAGGAGTAGATCACTGGACAGCGGTCAGAATTCTCCTTAGTGAAATAAGGATATGTTTCTCGATTATGGACGTGACAAAAAGGTTCATCGTAAAGGGTTACGTCGATGCAAGTTTTTGACACTGATCCAGATAATTCTAAGTCTCAATCTGGATACATATTGAAAGTGGGAGCAATTAGCTAGAGTAGCTCCGTAGACATAGAACTTGCAAAATACTTACGGATCTGAATGTGACAGACCCGTCGACTAAAATTATCCCACAAGCAAAACATGATCACACCTTAGTACTCTTTGGGTGTTAATCACATAGAGATGTGAACTAGATTATTGACTCTAGTAAACCCTTTGAGTGTTGGTCACATGACGATGTGAACCATGGGTGTTAATCACATGGTAACGTGAACTATTGCTGTTAAATCACATGGCGATGTGAACTAGATTATTGACTCTAGTGCAAGTGGGAGACTGAAGGAAATATGCCCTAGAGGCAATAATAAAGTTATTATTTATTTCCTTATATCATGATAAATGTTTATTATTCATGCTAGAATTGTATTAACCGGAAACATAATACATGTGTGAATACATAGACCAACAGAGTGTCACTAGTATGCCTCTACTTGACTAGCTCGTTAATCAAAGATGGTTATGTTTCCTAACCATGAACAAAGAGTTGTTATTTGATTAACGAGGTCACATCATTAGTTGAATGATCTGATTGACATGACCCATTCCATTAGCTTAGCACACGATCGTTTAGTATGTTGCTATTGATTTCTTCATGACTTATACATGTTCCTATAACTATGAGATTATGCAACTCCCGTTTACCGGAGGAACACTTTGGGTACTACCAAACATCACAACGTAACTGGGTGATTATAAAGGAGTACTACAGGTGTCTCCAATGGTAGATGTTGGGTTGGCGTATTTCGAGATTAGGGTTTGTCACTCCGATTGTCGGAGAGGTATCTCTGGGCCCTCTCGGTAATGCACATCACATAAGCCTTGCAAGCACTGCAACTAATATGTTAGTTGTGAGATGATGTATTACGGAACGAGTAAAGAGACTTGCCGGTAACGAGATTGAACTAGGTATTGGATACCGACGATCGAATCTCGGGCAAGTAACATACCGATGACAAAGGGAACAACGTATGTTGTTATGCGGTCTGACCGATAAAGATCTTCGTAGAATATGTAGGAGCCAATATGGGCATCCAGGTCCCGCTATTGGTTATTGACCGAAGACATGTCTCGGTCATGTCTACATTGTTCTCGAACCGTAGGGTCCGCACGCTTAACGTTACGATGACAGTTATTATGAGTTTATGCATTTTGATGTACCGAAGGTTGTTCGGAGTCCCGGATGAGATCACGGACATGACGAGGAGTCTCGAAATGGTCGAGACGTAAAGATTGATATATTGGAAGCCTATGTTTGGACATCGGAAGTGTTCCGGGTGAAATCGGGATTTTACCGGATTACCGGGAGGGTTACCGGAACCCCCCGGGAGCCAAATGGGCCAACATGGGGCTCAGTGGAAAGGTGAGAGGGCAGCCCACATAGGGCTGCGCCTCCCCCCTCTCCCTAGTCCTATTAGGACTAGGAGAGGGGCCGACCACCTCTCTCTCTCTCTCCTTTAAAGGATTCCTAGTTGGACTAGGATTGGAGGGGGGGAGTCCTACTCCCGGTAGGAGTAGGACTCCTCCTGCGCCTACACCTCTTTGGCCGGCCAGCCCCCCTCCCTCCAACCTTTATATACGGAGGCAGGGGGCACCC
Source organism: Triticum monococcum (assembly GCA_034509565.1). NCBI lineage: Eukaryota > Viridiplantae > Streptophyta > Magnoliopsida > Poales > Poaceae > Triticum > Triticum monococcum. The sequence goes on along the minus strand of CM067843.1, from coordinate 148,473,693 downwards.
CAAGACACACAACTTGATCCTTGAGATCGTTCCTTAGCCGTGTGTGGTGCCCTCTGCCACCAAATTCCACCTCGATCGTACCGTTGTAGTGCTTAGGCGAAGCCCTGCGTCGGTAGTACATCAAGATCGTCATCACGCCGTCGTGCTGACGGAACTCTTCCTCGACGCTTTGCTGGATCGGAGCCCGAGGAACGTCATCGAGCTGAACGTGTGCTAAGAACTCGGAGGTGCCGGAGTAACGGTGCTTGGATCGGTCGGATCGGGAAGAAGACGTACGACTACTTCCTCTACGTTGTGTGATCGCTTCCGCAGTCGGTCTGCGTTGGTACGTAGACAACACTCTCCCCTCTCGTTGCTGTGCATCACCATGATCTTGCGTGTGCGTAGGAAATTTTTTGAAATTACTGCGTTCCCCAACAGTTGCAGATGCTTGCAATAGGGGTCAATCATAAGTGGGATGCTTGTCCAAGGAAGGACAGTACCCAAGCAACGGTCCACCCACATATCAAATTATCAAAGTACCGAACGCGAATCATATGAGCGTGATGAAAACTAGCTTGACGATAATTCCCATGTGTCCACGGGAGCTGTCCTTTATATAAGAGTTTGTCCAGGCTTGTCCTTTGCTACAAAAAGGATTGGGACATCTTGCTGCACCTTATTTACTTTTATTACTTGTTACCGATTACAAATTACTTTATCACAAAACTATCTGTTACCAATAATTTCAGTGCTTGCAGAGAATACCTTGTAGAAAACAGCTTATCATTTCCTTCTGCTCCTCATTGGGTTCGACACTCTTACTTATCGAAAAGGCTACGATAGATCCCCTACACTTGTGGGTCATCACTTCATCACCAGGAGCTCTCGAGTGGATATCCTCCTTTTTGGCTAAGGAGCCAGTGGCGACACAATTGTTCAGTTCTTCCTCGGTAATCCGGGATTTGACCGAATTGCAAGAAGTATATGTCTTAGCCATTTCGGAAAAAGATTATGCCAGTTTAAGTTCACACGGTTAAGCCAGCTTACGGTTAAAGGATAATCAATAATGAAGCACGATTAGGTATTAAGCCGGAGCTTGATATTACAAGATTACCAAGGAACTATTGGCGGCTTAAGTGGGGACTAATGATACCTAGCGAGTTACTAATTTTGAGTTAAGCCGCTTATACTGATGATGAGAGAGCAGATCTATGGATGAAGAAAAATGGCTAAGTGTTCAGAAAAACAGTTTTCACAGATTGATGCTATAATTTCGTAGTGCGCTTCAGTTAAATACAAAAAATATTCAGACCTAAAAGTATCAGTACTCGAGCAGTTCATGGGTACAGATCGATTTTTATCTACGAAGGAGATATTCTAAATAATAAGAGGGATTGCTAGGATTGTCACGGTGTAGGAGGAGTACCAAGTGCGAATCAAAAATCCTACAGCCAAGAGCAAGGATGGCCTTTGATGAACTTCATTGAAACCCTAACGGATCTATGAGGAGAGGAGGATGAAGAACTAACCAGGGCTGTTGAGCGGCAGAGGTGCGCGGATGAGATCTGGTCTGTATAGGTTGATGCAGCGACCATTGTCAGAGCAAATGCGAAGGTTCATGGCGGCGACAGAGCTCGTGTGCTAGGGCGTCGCGAGGAAGAAGACAAGATGAAGAGGCGCGGGGGGGGGGGGGGAGTGAAAGAGATTCCCGACCCTCTTTATAAGGCAAATGGATAAGTGACAAGTGCGGGAATGAAGGACGCAAAAAAAACGGATATGTAGTAGTGCAGACGCCTCGATTTTCGGAGATTCTTTAAAAATGAGGAGATACATTAAAGATTTTGCCTTTGTATAAAATTAATGACAGGTGATGTCACGGCGGGTTACCGTGATCCCAGAGGATGACATCATGATGAGTTACAAATTTTCGCAAAGGTAATGAAGAAGGAATTTTTCTAAGTGTTCAAGATTGAAGTGAACAAGTTCAAATCAACCTGAGGCATAATGTTGGGGATATAGCTATTGAGTTAACTGTTGGGATCTACGGTAGGTGCATCAAAAACCAAGAACATGCTATGGGAGATGGATCATAGTTCGTTACCAGTAGACGCGTAGTGCCGTGCAGCGGAAGAAGAGTTGGGGCAGCGCGTCCGTGTGGATCGTCTCCTCCTCGTCCGATCTCCCTCGAACAGCCAGTCGTCGGTTCCCACGTATAGGTTCGCCGGAGCGGCGCAAGTGCACCACCTCTAACAGTATCCGCGCGTGTAGGAGCAACATCGTGCGGCGGACTGCTAGGTCCGATCACACAACCAGCGGCGAGTGGAGGTGTCTATTCGCAACACATGCAAACCCTAGTGACAACGCCGAAGCGATCCGCCGCATGAGTGTGCCGCATCCCACTTTATATAGGCGTCTGTCGTGGGCTCAACAATTGGGCCTCGCACGGACCCTAAAGCCCATAAGTCTACTCGGCTACAATCCGAATACAGCTCGGATCACATCCGACCAGTGTCCTCGGATCCAAACTCGTAGGTTCCTTCCCTTAACCGCGCGACCCCTTAGGTTCAAGCCAGCTTGGTCGCAATTCGGATCACCTCCGAACTGCATAGTTGGTAGCGGCCTCTAGCAAGGCATGCCGAACACGAAACAGACTATGAAGCTGGTTAGGCGAACCTGTACATCATACTTCCATTCCTTTTGCCACACGATATATGTTGTTGGGCTCAAGGCGAGTCAGTCATCCTTGTGCTAGCCCGACCTCTTTCTCGTTCCAGTGATGCCAACCACAAACTGGATTATCTCACAATCCTTGTCGCATGGCCATGCTTATCCTGGTTGGATCACACGAGGGGACCAGAGTATATCTCTCCTGATCGGAGGGGAAAATCCCATCTTGCTCGACCACGTCTCGCGGCATGGTTCTGGACAAACCCAAAACCTACCTTTATAACTACCCAGTTACGGAGTAGCGTTTGGTTGGCCCAGAGGAAGTCTGTCACCATCCCGAGTGCATGCATCAGCTCAGGTCTTAGGACATAGAACATATGTTGTACTCGAGACTCAGAAATGACATATCTCTGTGTCTGATAGTTGGGTCTGTCCGACTCGGATCTGACTATGTCGAATCCGACCAGATCCTTCCATGTCCATATTATCCGGTTAGCATCCAATGCTCCATGGCTAGTGAGACCAAGCCATCAACCGTGTCATATGCTAGTCTAGTTAGCTGCCAGTCCACACAGCCCTTTCGACTAGGGACCTTTTAGGACAGTCATCATACAATGCATAGTCCCACAAACAAGTCACATACTTGCTGATACACATCATTGATAATGTCCAAGGACTATCTTTATTCATAAACACATAGGAAATATCATCAAACATGATTGCCTCTAGGGCATATCTCCAACAGTCTCCCACTTGCACTAGAGTCAATCAAATAGACATCGAACGCCCATAGCTCTAATGTGCTCCTCATGCTTGGGTTGTGGAAGCGGCTTAGCCAACGGATCCGCAACATTTGCATCCGTGTGAATTTTGCATAATTCTACATCACCACTCTTTACGATCTTTCATATCAGGTGATATTTCCGATCTATGTGTCTGACCTTGTGGTGATTCCTCGGCTCCTTGGCTTGTGCGATGGCACCAGAATTATCACAATAAAGGTCCAACGGTTTTACCGAGGTTAGGAAAATATCAAGATCATCTAGAAAGTTCTGGATCCAAACACCTTCCTTTGCAGCTTCACAAGCCGCAATGTATTCGGCTTCTGTAGTAGAATCAGCCACCGTATCTTCCTTGGAACTCATCCAGCTCACTGCTCCTTCGTTCATGACGTACACGAATCCGGACTATGATCGACAATCATCTCTGTCGGTTTGGAAACTAGCATCAGCGTAACCCCTTACGACGAGCTCTTCCTCACCTCCATAAACTAGGAACATCCCTTTAGTCCTTTTTCAGGTACTTCAAAATAGTCTTTACCGCTGCCCAGTGACTCTCACCTGGATTGGCCTGGTATCTACTTGTTAGGCTTATTGCAAAGAGCAACATCGGGCCGTGTGCATATCATGGCATACATGATGGATCCAATTACTGAGGCATACGGAATCCTACTCATCCTACTTCACTCATCAGATGTCGAAGGACTCTGAGTCTCGTTTAGCCTTATACCATGTGAGAGTGGCAAGAACCCTTTCTTTGCCTCACTCATGTTGAACCGTTTCAACAGTTTATCTATGTACGTGCTCGGGCTTAAGCCGAGCAGCCTGCTTGATCTATCTCTATAGATCTTAATGCCTAAAATGTACATTGCCTCACCAAGGTCCTTCATCGAAAACTTGCCATTCAATGACTCCTTGACCAAGTTCAGCATCGAAATATCATTTCGGATCAGTAGTATGTCATCCACATACAAGATCAAAAACACTATCGAGCTCCCATTTAACTTCTTGTATAAACAAGAGTCCTCTTCGCTTTTGATGAAGCCGAAACTAGTGACGACCTCATCAAAACGAATGTTCCAGCTCCGAGATGCTTGCCTCAACCCATAAATGGATCTCTTGAGCTTGCATACCTTACTAGTGCTAGTCGGATCGACAAAACCCTCGGGCTGTATCATATAGACGTCCTCGGTTAAATTTCTATGAAGGAAAGCCGTCTTGACATCCATCTTCCATATCTGGTAATCAAAATATGCAGCTATAGCTAGTACGATCCTCACCGACTTCAGCATTGCTACCGACGAGTAAGTATCGTTGTAGTCAATTCCTTCAACATGTCCATAAACCTTAGCGACAAGCCGAGCTTTGTGGATCTGAACATTTCCATCCACATCGGTTTTCTTCTTAAAGACCCATTTGCAACCAATGGCTGTTATGCCAGGCGGCGGATCAACCAAGTCCTAGACTTGATTCTCATCCATGGACTTTAACTCGGATCTCATGGCCTTTAGCCATGCCTCGGAATCTGGGCTCACCATCGCGTCCGCATACGTGGCCGGCTCATCACTTTCTAGCAACAATACATCAGGCACTCCGTGCAATCCTTCCGACCTCCGTGGTTCCGATGCCGCTTCCACTATGGGTTCCCTGACTGACTCCGGTATGATCTCATCACCAACCGAGCCGTCCCCGAGTGGTCCTCGAATTTCTTTGAGTCAGACCGCCCTCCCACTAGCCTCTCGACTGAGAAACTCTTTCTCAAGGAAAACCCCGTTCCAAGAAACAAACACTTTGTTCTCTTCCCGGTTGTAGAAGCTATATCCCAAGGTTTCCCTCGGATATGCCACGAATATGCATTTATCCGACTTGGGTGTAAGCTTGTCTGACATAAGTTTCTTGACAAATGCTTCACAACCCTAAATCTTTAGAAAAGACAAACTAGGACTCTTCCCGGTCCACATCTCATGTGGTGTCTTGTCTACGGATTTTGATGGCACCCTGTTAAGTGTGAAAGCTGCAGTTTCTAGAGCGTATCCCTAGAATGACAAGGGTAAATTCGATTTGCTCATCATAGATCGAACCATGTCCAACAAGGTACAATTCCTCTGTTTCGATACACCATTTCTCTGGCGTACCCGGAGGTGTGAGCTGAGGTACTACACCTCTGCTTTTCAGATGATCATCAAACTCCTGGCTCATGTACTCACCTCCATGATCAGATCATAGAACTTTTATAGTCTTGCCAAGCTAATTCTCAACTTTGTTTTGAAACTCTTTGAACTTTTCAAAAGTTTCCGACTTGTGCCTCATCAAATAGATATATCCATATCTACTCAAGTCGTTGGTAAAAGTCACGAAGTACTGAAAGCCACCTCTGGCAGTTGTGCTCATTGGTCCACACACATCACTCTGTATCAGTTCCAATAGCTCGGATGCCCTCTCAGAACTCTTAGTCATCTTGTCGAGCAAGCATGATTCGCATGTCTCGAACGACCCAAAGTCGGTCGAAGTTAGGAGTCCATCATCATGTAGCTTCTTCATGCGTTTCAGACTAATGTGTCCAAGCTGGCAATGCCAGAAGTATGTTGGATTTATCTCATTAGGCATATGCCTCTTGACATTCACGTTATAGACCGGTTCATGTTCTAGATTCATTATAAATAACCCATCAACAATGGGTGCATAGCCGTGGAACATACCATTCAAATAAATCGAACAACCATTGTCCTTTAAATTGAATTCATAACCCTGACTCATCAAGCATGAGGCAGAAATAATGTTCTGACTAAGTGCAGGAATGTAATAACAATTATTCAATTCCAAAATAAATCCAGAAGGAAACTGGAGCTGCATCACGCCGACCTCCAACGCAACAACTCTCACTACAAAAAATAGACACATCCGTGACATTTTAGGCCGAACGGATTTTTTTTCTGTCATACATATGACACTTCTATGACGATAATTGTGACAAAACCCGGTATCATCATAGATGTGGTGGGTTCCTACTTCTATGACAAAAAGTCATGACAGAAAATGGGCTTTTTGTCCTGGGCGGGCCGGAGACGCAGTTGCATGACATTCTTTGGGCTGTCCATGACGGAAAAAACCGTGGTAGAATCGAGGGGGAGGAAAATTTCGGGGAGTTCCCGGTTACGGTGGGAGGCCGGGGGCCGAGCGATGCGCGTTTCTCTCGTACATGTACGCGCGTGTGTGAGAGGCGTTGGCTCTAACTGAACCCTAGCGAGGCGTTGGGCTCTAACTGAACCCAAGCGATTGCACTGTAGGCTATGCGTTACTGAACCCAAGCGATCGATCGATGGCTGTTAACTAAACCCGATCAAGCGATTCCTTCGCTACTGCTGCTAACTAAAGCCAATCGATTGGATGAACAGTGAGCCTTGCGCGCGGGGGGGGGGGGGGGGGGGAGGGTTGGATGAACATTGAGCGGTGGCGTTGCCGCTGGATGAATAGGACCCCGTGGTGTGGAGGGCTGGATGAACAGTTGACGGTGGAGGGGTGCCCGTGGAGGGGTGGTTGAACAGGACCCTATGGTGTGGAGGGCTGGATGAACAGTAGACGATGGAGGGGTGCCCGTGGAGGGGTGGTTGAACAGTAGCCAGTGGAGTAGGGCACGGTGGAGGCTGGATGAACAGGAGCCCGTGGAGGCTGGAGGAGGTCGACGTAGCCCATGGAGGCTGGAGGAGGTCGACGGTGGAGATGAAAAGTATCCCGCGGAGTCCCGTTTTGCGGTACGCCACACCCCTCCCGATGAACAGGACCCCTGTTTCGACCGTTTTGCGGTACGCCACACCCCTTCCCGATCAACAGGACCCCCGTTTCGACCATAGGAGGTCCATTTCGTCCGTTTTGCGGTATGCCACACCCCTCCCGATCAACATGACCCTCGTTTCGACCATAGGAGGTCCATTTCCCCCATTTTGCGGTACGCCACACCCCTCCCGATCAATAGGACACCGTTCCGAACATAGGAGGTCCGTTTACATCGCCTGTTCCGTCCAAGCCCTCCCGCTGAACACGACCACACATTCCGTTCCGACCCAGCCGGTTGGCTCCCATGCGTTCTGTTGCCTCCCCATGAACACGACGCATTCCGTTGCCTCCCCATGAACACGACGATGATGCTATTTCTCTGTTCCGACCTAGCCATGTACACAAGCCCTGGCCGTACGTATGCGTGAGTAGGCGTTTGAGACCCCACTATAGGACGTGACCCTAGAAACTGGCAAACCCATAGCAAATATTTTTTTTCTCTACAACTTTCCCTTTCGAAAAGATCTTTTACCTCTCTTCTCTTCTGAGCTTATTCAAAAATTCCCTTTTAGTGAGACCATATCCCTTTCCCCTTTTGACCACACGAAGATTCGACTAATGAGACCACTCCAAGAAGTACAAGATATCGGACAACAAAGACCACTTCGGAATGAAGAGTATTTTACCGACCATTGGAATAAATGGAAACTGCAACAGTTGAAGACTCCAAAGACTAGGAGAATTTGAAGGCCCTGTACAATTTCTAGATTTGTATGACCTAGGAAGGCACCCCTTATGGAACTTGGAAGACTATGGAAGCTGTCAATACCCGAGATCAAGGTCTATTGGAGAAAGACCGGAACATGGAGAGTTGAGTGTCAAGAAAACCCTAAGGAAGGAGTTATCAACTATGGAAGATAGCTCATGGCAATGACAAGGGCAGAAACACGGTTAACCGTGATGTCATCGCCACTGATACTATGGTCATCGAGCTGAGCTAAGCATGCATTTCTTCGGAAGGATTGGATGGTAGAAGGCTGATGGAGCACCTAACAGTAAGATGAAGTTTTAACCTTAGCTGGTGTATCGCCAGAATCTGGAGTAGTACATCAAGAATTTTAAGATGGAGCTCCAGGAAGCCATATTAGACAAGGAAGCATTTCGTGAAGAACTCAGGAACCAGAAGCTGAAAGTAGCAAAGCTGGAGGAGCTACAACCTCGAGATACCGGAGATTTGTCAGGAACTGAAGGACAGTAGGACCATGGCTCATGCCAAGGATGTTGAAACCCAGAAGTTTGGAACGCAACTCCAGAATATTAAAGGGCGTCATGAGAGATTTCACGTCAAAAGAGTTGATCTGGCAAAAGAACTTGAGAAAGACAAGCATGATCGGAAGAAGCCATTGGAGGCATGAACAAGGCTTGAAGAGTTTGGAGACGTTGAAGATTTATTGACCTTTAGAAGACCAAACCCCTGTTATATACCTATGTTAGATGCGACGTTTGTGAGCTATCATTTGTTTGATGTTTTTCCCGACGGCCACAAATAAAATATGTCTTTTCAAAACTGTTGTTTGCATTGTCTGTATCCCTCTCCCTCTCTCTCTTACCCCGCCCCAAAACCCTTGGACCCAATATAGGATGAATGGAGATGGGCTTGTATTTTCTAGACTGATGAATCAATTGGAGACAGACCGATGGATTCAGAACATGGAGGATCACATGGAGAATAACCCTATAGTTGGAAACGATATGACCCAGCATGCTCTTCAGTGCTTTGAAAGAGGTGCTACTACTTGGTGGAGGATATACCAAACCATGAATGGATGGCAAGGAGTAACCACTTGGAAAGAATTTAAGTTGACTTTGCCAAAGTCTCGGTTTGTGTCCCAGAAGTTGAAGCCTTATGGAGAGGATATGAAGAAACCTTGTGCATGCAAGATTTGTGGAGAAATAGGACACACCCATAAAGAACACAAGGAGGAATGCCCTAATTGTGAAGGAAGTCACCCAGTTGAAGAATGCCCAACTAGGCAGATTACTTGTTTCTTGTGTAAAGGGATTACCCACTATCCTACTCAGTGTCACATTTACCCCATGGTACGAAGAACCGTACATCAGAAGAAAGAAGTAAAGAAAGGAGCCCTTATGGAAATTTTAGAAGAACCCGTGATGAAGGAAGATGTGGAGGACAAACCTAAAGAGGACCCAAGTAAACCCTGCACTAAGTCTTGCTATTCATGTGGAGAAGAAGGACACATCTCCCAAAATTGTTTGAATGGGGATCTAGTAGAATTCCCGACAGAGGAAGTAGAATATGACCCACAGGAAATAGAAGCCATGATTGGCATGGAAAGGTCTAGGAAGATAAGCAGATTTGATTCCAGGAAGGACCTGAGTCATATCACATGTTACAGGTGCAAGGAGTCAAGGCACTACCTCAATAGTTGCCCAAAAAGGAAACCTCGATACTTGTTAGAAGTAAAATGTTTTAGTTGTAATGGAGCAGGGCACTTTGCCAGAGAATGCTCTAAGGAGAAGGAAACTTGTGCTAGATAGTTGAGTTTGCAACAAAAGAAATGGAGTAGTAGAAGTGAGAACATTTTCTCTTATATTGAGGTGTTGAGTTGAGACATGTAATGGAGAAGCAAGAGATTGTAATCATTGGAGAAGCAATAAAGTTAGCATCATTGGTAAAGATTTGGGTTTTATAAGTTGTTACTCTATGAAGAAGGATTTTGACCATTTTGAGGATATGAGAAATATGGTCTATGGAAGATTTGTGCATTTTAAGGGTGGTAGTACCCTGTAAGAACCCTTGACCCCTGGAAAAGATAAGGATACTCCACTGAGTGGATTTCAGACAAAATGAATATGAGTTTTGTCTCGATATGTGTGATGCCCCAAGAGTATGTGGGATGAAGTTGGAGACCGTCGGTTGTTTGGACCAAATGTGATCAAGGAGTCAGAAGAGAATGTTAAGTTGATTCGAGACAGACTGAAGGTAGCTCAGTCTAGGCAGAAGAGTTATGCAGACTAAAAAAACGCAAGGAGGTAGTCTATAAAATTGGAGACAAAGCATGTCTTCGTGTGACCCCTCTGCGAGGAGTTAAATGATTTGGAGTTAAGGGACAGTTAGCCCCGAGATTTGTAGGACCATACCGAGTTTTGGAGCGTATGGGAGAAGTGGCCAACAAGTTGGAGTCACCCGAAGGACTGTCAGGAGTTCATGATGTGTTTCACGTTTCCCAGTTGAAGTGCCATGCAGAGATGGCCAATATTCCCCTGTAAGGATGCTTGACCTTGGAAAGGGTAATGATGTTCCACGAAGTAGAATATGGACTTCATAAGTATAAGTTTTTATCACGGTAGGAGGGATATCCCACGAGGATGAATAGATAAATTACTATTGGATATAAAGGAGGTATGATGTAGGAAATATGGATCAAGGGAAATTCTAGGATGAGTCTGAGTAATCATGTCCTAGTTTGGTGCCAATAGAAGGAAGGAAGATAGTACAATAGGAGGGATTTAAGAATACTAGGAAGTTGGAAGTTGGAATAATGATCAGTTGCCCGATGATAAGTTCAAGGACTACAAGTGATAAGATGGGCCATAACCCACAGGCCCCAGGACCAGCCAAGAAGCAAGCACATTCTTGATGAAGGAAAAAACCCTGGAGGAACATACGACGTTTATCGGCAGACGATTTTATAGGAGTAACGCAAAACCTGAGAGTTGTGAAGGAACGATAGATGTTTGTTTGGTTTGCAGAATCAATGGATTTATCTGAACTTGGTTCGTCGACAAGAGAAATTCTGCAATTCTTGTGAGGATGAGTGAGTGTTAGAATGCGAGATTCGCTAAACTGTATACATGGCAATGATTTGGGTGCGGGATGGATTGATCACCATACCGACTTACTCTTATTATTCGCCTTGCTATATGGGATGGTAAATCTGAGTGACTTACCTATAGTAGAGAGACGGTGATATTAAACCTTGTTTAAGCCTTAGAATGGTATAGGTATTTTTTTCCCTTTTACAAGGCAACTTTGCCAACCGTAGGTTATACGGTGAGGATCAACCTAGACCCATTTCCTGCAGGAGAAACCATAAATGGTTGACCACCATGAGATATCGATAGTTGTTTAGTAATGGCGCCAGATCCGTTAGGTAAGAAGACCGAGTCTCGGAATAACCTTACCAAGATGAAAGGAGAAAAGAATTGAGGAAAAGGTTATGACGTTACCGGAAGAGCCCGGATAAGGAATTATCCTAAAGATCTAAGAAGACCGACACTGTTAACAATATGGATGAAGTATATGAGTTTCGAGGGAACCGTAACCATGCTTCTAAGGGTGGTAGCACTCGAGAACCCGGAGACGATCGATGGATTTTGGAAGACCCCGAACCTAACCTATTTCTTTCTAGCCTCTCTGAATCTCGAGGATGAGATTCATTTTAAGGGTGGTAGGTTTGCAACATCCCAAAATTCTAAATTTTGGAATGTTATAATAAATATATAGATTTGATTGATTGTTTGATTGATTGTCTGAAAGTGAGCGAATTCGAAACTTTTTGAAAGTTAAGTGAGAGGGAATAAAAGGACTTTCCCAAACTTTCATATTTGCTTTCTGATCTCCATGAATTCAAATTCTTTTCAAATACAAAACCCTTGAGCGAAGATGATATGACTTCTTCCATTTAAATTAAATGAAAGGGTATTTGAAAATAATTGAATTTCATTTGGAAATATTTCAATTCATAAACTTCATGCAGCTCAATGATTTTCATGAGAGAAGATAAAATGACTTCTTCAAATTATATGAAATATGAGTTGGGAGTTTCAAAGAATTAAATTCAAAGTTCTTTTGAATTTATTTTCAATTTGGAGTTATTTGAGTTTTATTCAAATTATTTTTCTTCAAAAATAAAATACATGGAAAATAGGGTAACATGATTCCCTACAATAGAAAATTGGAGAGAAATAAATTTGATTTCATTTTGGTATTTTGAAAATGATTTTTGTTGGATCTTATTAGACCAGTAGCACTCTTTGAATTATCTGAATTTGTGTGAATTTTATTTAATGCTAGAAAAATGGTCATGTCGTAAACAATCTTTTTCTGAAAATTATGATATATAATATGCCTATATAAATTTTTTATTTTATATTTGTTATTCGGTTTTCCTTCTGTTTCTATTTAAAAAAACTGTACGTGCGGCCCATATTTATTTATCGCCTACATGCATAGTATAGTAGCTTCTGGCGCCTCATTGTTTTTTTCTTAAATAGGCCAGGCCCAGCTAGCCTTTTTTTAGGCCAAATTTTGTAAAAAAAAACTGAAACACATCATGCGCGCGGCCGGCCGAAGGCCTTTAGGCCATCCGCCTCTTTTCTTCTCTGTTTCGTATATTTTCGTCTACGTTTAATCCCACATTGCCTAGCTTTTGATCCTTAAGCCTGTTTTCCACCAATAAATATAGACCCATAGAGCCTCCAAAAATCATCCAATTCGGGTTAAATCAATATTTTGGTTTGACTAGATTCATTTAAGAAAAATATATTTCTCCTCTCCGGCGCGACTTCTGGAAATTTTCTCTTCTCTCCAAAGTTGTCTTTTCTCTGCCTTATAAATGTATCTTTCTTTGTTTCTTTCTTCTTATACCTCCGTAGTTTATTATTTTTAGAATAATATGATAAAATAATTAGATTATCAATTAGTCTACGTATTTATACATTAGACCCTACCCCGTAGCTATTTTTTCTTTCGTAAAACAGCTTGGCCCTGATTTTTCAAATAGCCATAACTTTTTACTCGTTTGTCCAAATCCAACGAAACTAACACCCACTTCTTCGTTATGATCTCCTCTATCCAGTAATCCAACTCAAACATGTTTATGAAAAGTTTAAAAATTTGAATTAGATCATATTTGAATTCAAACGTTGTTTGATCATAACTTGAGTTCCGTAGCTCCGTTTGAGTTGATTCCTTTTGCAAATTGAAGCTCTTGACCTAAACTTTCTGATAAGGCCAAATTCACATAATTTTGGTATTGTTAGAAATTGTTTTATGTTGCAAGAGCTATTTGCTTGGTTTTGATGTTTTCCGAATCGACTTCTTCGATCTTTCTGGTCTTTTGAGTGATTGCTTATGTGTGGTTACTATTGCTTGATTACGATAGATTGACCGGAGTGTGACGAGTAGAGCTATCAAGATTTTTGAGTGCGAATCATCTTCATCAACATTGTAGGCAAGTTCACACTTTGATCATATCCCCTTTCATACCCAGTTTTATGCATTAGTTTCACCCTCAAACATTGCATGAGTAGGATTGATAACATGTGGGTATTGGGAAGTAGTTGATGAGGTTGGGACCTATTGCTCTGCATTCAAACCTTGGGAGTTACTATTACATTATGCTGATAGTGCCATGCTATGCTCGTAGACGTGGATTGGGTTTTGAGAGTATTCATGACAGCTGTGAGATTATTAATTAATGGTTTACTTAAGGTGGCAACTTAAACACACATCTGGGTGGATTGAGGTACCTGGGTATTCTAGGATTGCCTGTCTAGGCACCTGGGTAGACCAGGATTGCCTGTTTTTTTATGGACCGCCAGCCAGGCCCAAAGGGATCATGAGATTTTTCATACTAGAAACTTCCGCTTGCAGCCACAAGCTATTATGGGCTCTAGCATAGTTGATAAAGTCGTGCGAACTCTTATAGGGTAGACTAGCAGATGTAGGGGGAAGTAGGTGTAACGGTCTATCCATCATAAGGTGCTAGCGCTTCTGAAAGACTATGTCTCGGTCATCCGTCTTCTCAAACACCATGTAGTGCGAGAAACCAAACGGAGGCGATCGAGTCTTGTGGGGAAAAGTGCGCAAACCTCTGCAGAGTGTATAAACTAATCATGATTAGCCGTGTCCCCGGTTATGGACATCTTGAGTATCTAGTACCTGAATTATCATGTGAATCTCATCACGTTACTTTAAATGAATATTGTTGGGTTTTAATGATGATGCTTAATTGGGATTGAGAATGCTGTCATCCATTCTCAATGTTTAACAAAAACCATGATAGTTAAATAAAATATATTCCTTTGTAGTAGGGAAAAATTGGCTTTTTGCAAAAACCTTATAGCCATAGAGCTTTTCCACCAGCCAAATATGCATGTAGTGATAGCCTTTATTCATCATTCTCCTATGGTGTGAATTTGCCAGTACATTCAATGTACTGACCCTTTGTGGCTGCAACATCTCATGTTGCAGGATTATCTTACGATGAGTAAGTGATACGTTAGGGTTACGATTTCTACACTCAACTTTGCCATTGGTGTTGATGGGAATCCACAACCTTGTTACTTCCGCTATTTTGGATTGAGGTAATAGTATTTATGTTACTTATACTGTAACATCCCAAATTTTCAATTTGGAATGTTATACACTAGATCATCATGCATATCATATTTTCTTGCATTTTGCCGATCCTAGAAATTTCACGCAACTCAAGGACCCTCGGAGAGAGTTGGAGATTTCGTTATTTTCATATTTGAGCTTTCTCAAATTTCGAAAAGAGGATCATTGGTTTTGTCGGAGTTTCATTTGCCTTTTATTTGGATAGGGAAAAATGCGCGTTTTCAAAATTTGCATTTTAGGCCCGGAGAAAAGTTCATTTTGTTCGACTCAATTTAGGAGTCGGGGAAAATTTACTTTAGTAGTTTTGGAGTTCGTTTAGTTCTCTTTTCTTTTGTTTTTCTGCGCGCGTAACCGTTAAAAAAAAAATTCGCGCAGCGCCCTGGGCCAAAGGCCCAGCCGGCCGGGCCTCTCCCGCGCCAGCGCTGCGCCGCACTAGGCGCCAGGCCGCCGCTGCCTTGGCCGCCGCCCTAGTGGAGTCCCACTGGGACTCCGTTTTGTTTTTTTCCTTTCCTCTTTTTCTTTCCTTCTCCTACTCTTATTCCTTGTCCCCTACCCCAAGTAATCCCTCTCCTCCCCAATATAAATACCCAAGCACCCCCCTCTAAATCATCAAACCCCAAGCTCCCAAGCCCCAAGCCCCGAGCCACACCTTGCCCCGCGCCGCCGCCGCACCTTGCCCGCGCCGCCGCCGCCCCTTGCCACCGCCGCCGCCGCCGCTGCCGCCCTACGCCCATGCCGCCGGAGCCCCGTTCGCCGGAGACCTCGCCAGAGGTACCGCGCCGCGTCTATTTTCTTTTCCTCGGATCGGTTTTCTTCTAAATCGTTCTGGTTCTTCTCTTCCGATTTGTTTTCTTCTCTAAACCGTTCCGGTTTTCTAGATCGGTTTTTCGTTCGGTTTTCTTCTCCGAAACCCTAGATCGGATTCGTTTTCTTTTCCGATTTAGTTGCCTCGAGACCGTTCGCCGGACCGTTCGTCTTAACGAACATGATCACCGGATTATCCCCGGTTAATGAACGTCCGTTTGTTTAACCGTTCTTCTCTTTCTTTTCGTCGGATTTATTCCGCGATCGCGATCTCAGATCCGATCTTCGTTCTAGTTTATCTTCTCGCTCGTTTATCGGAATCAGGTGATTCAAGCGCTTGGAGTTTCGTTTCGAAACCGCCGTTCCGACTAATCAACTTTAACTAAGTTTTTGCTATGGTAAAATTTGACCTAGTTTCAACTTGCTAGAACCGAGTTGTTTTCTTCCGCCGTTTGTTTTCGGTTTCTTTGTTCGGTTCTTTCTTTCTTTGCAACCGGAGTTCTTAAGTTGAACTATCTGGTTCGATCTCTTGTTCGAGTTATACCTGTGCATTAGATGAGTACTTATTGTATGCTTGTTGTTTGTCTGCGATAGATTACCCGGATTGCGCCGCTTGTTACTTCGAATCTCTAGGACTCGCGGATCATCAGCAAGGCAAGTAACACTTTGATCATACCTTTTCTACAACCCAGTTTTATTGCATTAGATCCATCCTCACACATTGCATGATTAGGATCTAATTAAATTGTGGGATGGGAAGTAGATGAGGTAGTACCTATTACTTGTTACTATGAAACCTTTGGGAGTTACTTCTACGTTTGCTTATTATGCCATGCTATGCTAGTAGACGTGGATTGGGTGAGTGATATCCATGACAGATGTGAGATTGATAATTTTAATGGTTTATCTAAGGTGGCAACTTAAACACACATCTGGGTGGAATGAGGCACCTGATGTCTATCAGGACTTGCCTGTTTTTTTATGGACCGCCACCCAGGCTCAAAGGGATCATAAGATCTTTCATGCTAAATACTTACATGTGCAGCCACAAGCCATTATGGGCTCTGGCATAGTTGACTAAGTCGTGCGAACTCTTATAGGGGTAGACTAGCAGATGTAGGGGATGTAGGTGGTACGGTCTACTCCATCGTAAGGTGCTAGCGCTTCTGAAAGACCATGTCTCGGTCATCCGTTTCTCAAACACCAGTAGTGCGAGAAATCCAACGGAGGCGATCGAGTCTTGTGGGGAAAAGTGCGCAAACCTCTACAGTGTGTAATAAACTAATCATGATTAGCCGTGTCCCCGGTTATGGACAATCTTGAGTATCTAGTACTTGAATATCATGTGAATCTCATCATGTTACTTATAAAATAATATTGTTGGGATTTAATTGTACTTTTAATTGGGATTGAGGATGCTGTCAACCATTCTCAATGTTTAACAACCACCATGATAGTTAAATAAATTTATTCCTTTGCAGTAGGGACAAATTGGCTTTACGCAAAACAGTAACCATAGAGCTTTCCACAAGCCAAATATGCATATAGTATAGCTGTTTCATTCCATCATTCTCTATGTGTTACTTTGCCAGCATATTCCATGTGTTGACCCGTTTCGGGCTGCAACGTTAATGTTGCGACTTTTCAGATGACGATTAAGGTGCTTTTAGGTCGTGGTTCTATACTCGGTGATGCCGTTGGAGTTGATGGACCCATTTACCTTCCAAGTCTTCCGCTGTTATCAATCTTAGATGGCCTTAAGCCATATTTATGTAATAAGTTCTCTTCGGAGACATCGATGTAATAAGTGTGTGATTGCCACTCTGCTATAAATCCTTCGATGTACTGTGTGGTGCCAGCATTACTGATCCAGGGATGACACCGGAGCACAGTAGACTTGATCCATTCAGGTCGGGTCGCTACAGAGATGGTATCAGACCACACACTGACTATAGGACACGACCACTAAGTTAAAGCCATAGATCACTATTCTCTCCTCATTTTCTAACTCCTCATCTTTTCTACTCTTTAGGATGAAGGACGCGAAGATTAAGTACGCTCAACCGGATGAAGGCACACCTTTTGGATTTCACTTGAAGGAAGTCACCAAGTATCTAAACATTGGATTACCAAGCTTCACGGGAACCTTCAACGCCACTTTGCTTGAAGAGGAGCGCTGGAAGAGTCAAGCTCATGTTCCGGGAAGGACATTTGCGCCAATCACGAAGCCCATAGATAATGTTTTCAATGCACCAACTTGGAGTCTAGGAAGGAGCATGGCAGCCCATATCACCATAGGACGCATTGGAGAAGTTTATCAAGAAGACCTCAAGGACACTATCTACCAGATTTGCGG
Organism: Triticum monococcum; assembly: GCA_034509565.1. NCBI lineage: Eukaryota > Viridiplantae > Streptophyta > Magnoliopsida > Poales > Poaceae > Triticum > Triticum monococcum. The sequence goes on along the minus strand of CM067843.1, from coordinate 148,455,905 downwards.
ATGCTGAGATGAACAATGGGAGTTAGTCACCACCAAGAAGGATAGATCCATGGCAGCATTCATCCAAGAGTTAAACCAGCACATTCGACGCCACGAGAACCAGATGTGCAATGATATGATAGAGTTGAAGAACGCGAAGACAAGGATCATCGAGCTAGAAGGAGAACTGAAGGCTACACGCAAGGACTACATGGACGAGATCGTAGCTCTAGCAAGACACAACTACGATCTTAAGCAAGAGATTGAAGGACTCAAGAGGAAGTTAGCATCCAAGGAGGAAGACGAGTACGTCGCATGTCCGGATAATTACATCATCATCGACGACACCGATTCGGATCCAAGTGAACCCGAATTTGAAGACGAAGCTGGAGCGGACATCATGGAGTCTTCCACCAGTTCAAATATTTAGATGACCACCAAATATTAGTAGTATTTTCCCCCATGTAAACACTATAGTTCGAGCACTTTTGCGATAGTTAGATCGATTGGAAGCCCTTGTTTGATTGAATGAAGTGATTTTGTGTGAATTTGCTCATGTGCATTGGGGTAGTGTTTTCTCTTTAGACCTCATTCTATTCTTATATCTCTTCTTTTCTAAAACCCTCAGATGCCTCCGAGACATGACAATGGATTTCCACCGGGGCTCACTCAGTTGATCCAACAGCAGAATTAGTTGATGCAATTGTTAGTTCAGAATCAGCAGAACAATAACAACCCACCACCACCACCACCTGTTGACCACTTAGCCCGTTATCTTAGGCTAAATCCGCCGGTGTTTTCTAGTAGCATCGAGCCGATAGTAGCAGATGATTGGCTCCGCAAGATAGGAAGGGAGTTAACCACTACAGGATGCACAGATGGTGAGAAAGTGAAGTTTGCCGCACATCAGTTAGAAGGACCCGCGGCAACATGGTGGGAGAATTTCACAGCCACCTTCCCAGTAGACACTGTCATATGGGATCAGTTCCAGCAAGCTTTCCACACTGCGCATGTTTCAGTAGGAGCTATGGCCATGAAGAAGCGTGAGTTTCGCAACTTACGCCAAGGAGGAAGGACAGTTGGCCAGTATGTTGATGACTTCAGCAAGTTAGCACGGTATGCCCCAGATGACGTTGCTACGGATGCGGCTAAGCAGGAGAAGTTTCTGGAAGGATTAAATGATGAGTTAAGCATGCAGTTGATGGTAGCAAGTTTCAGAAACTACCAGGAGTTGGTAGATCGTGCCATAATGATTGAAGGGAAGCAACAGCAGATTGAGAACCGCAAGAGGAAGTATGGACAGGGGAAGTATAACTCTGGAGCCCAGCAGAAGCCCCGTTTTACCCCTAAATCGGGATTTCAGTTTCAGCATACACATGGAGGAGGTAGCTCGCACAACCACAATGGCCACAAGAATGGTAATGGGAATGTAGGAAACAACGGCCAGAACCGGACCACCCCATCAACCCCATCCAAGAGAGACCTGAGTCAAGTCACCTGTTTCAAGTGTTCCAAGACCGGACATTATGCCAATGAATGTCCTGAAGGCCAGAATGGAAATGGCAATGGAAGCTCAGGGAAGAAGCCGAACCCTTTCAATAGGGGACAGGTGAACCACGTTAGCGTGGAGGAGGTTGAAGATCAGCCTGATGCAGTGATCGGTAAGTTTTTGGTTAAGTCATTTACCGCACTCGTTCTTTTCGATTCTGGTGCATCGCATTCATACATATCAAGGGGATTTGTGGATAAATATAACCTGCCAACCCAAGCCCTTAGGTCACCCATGTTAGTAAGCTCACCAGGAGCGGAGTTTATGGCTAGACAATGGTGTGATCGGTTACCATTAAGGATTGGTAACTATGTTTTTCCCTCAGACCTAATAGTATTGGAATCTCAAGGATTGGATGTAATCCTCGGTATGGATTGGTTGTCGATGTATGGAGGAAACATCGATTGTGCTAGTAAGTCAATTTTGCTTACAACGCCAGAAGGAAGAAGGATCAAGTATGTATCCCGGCATGTGCCAAATAGGACCCGAGTAAACTGCCTAATAGGAGTAGTGCAGGAGGAAGTACCAGTGGTAAAGGATTTTCCTGATGTATTTCCAGAAGAGTTGCCAGGAATGCCACCTTATAGAGACATTGAGTTTTTGATTGAGTTATTGCCAAGTATAGGCCCAATATCAAAGAGACCGTATAGGATGCCAGCAAAAGATTTGGTAGAAATTAAGAATCAGATTAAGGAGTTATTGGAGAAAGGTTACATTCGCCCAAGTTCTTCGCCTTGGGGATCACCCGTACTTCTAGTGGAGAAGAAGGATGGATCATTAAGGATGGTTGTTGATTACCGTGGATTGAATGAAGTAACCATCAAGAACAAGTACCCACTGCCAATGATAAATGATCTGTTTGATCGTTTGCAAGGAGCTAAAGTGTTTTCCAAGATCGATTTACGATCAGGGTACCACCAGTTGAAGATTCGAGAGCAGGACATACCTAAGACAGCATTCACCACAACATATGGACTGTATGAGTATACCGTTATGTCATTTGGATTGACTAACGCACCTGCCTATTTTATGAAACTGATGAACAAAGTGTTTATGGAGTTTTTGGATAAGTTTGTCGTAGTGTTCATTGATGATATCCTGGTTTATTCGAAGATTGAAGAAGAGCATAAGGAACATTTGCGTTTGGTTTTGGAGAAACTAAGGGAACATCAGTTATATGCCAAATTTAGCAAATGTGAGTTTTGGTTGAAGGAAGTTGGATTCCTCGGACACGTTATATCCGGAGAAGGGATAGCAGTTGACCACACAAAGGTTGAGACCGTAACCGAATGGGAAGCACCAACGACAGTTGGAGAGATCCGGAGTTTTCTTGGACTCGCTGGATACTACCGGAAATTCATTGAGAACTTTTCAAAGATTGCAAAGCCTATGACGGAGTTGTTGAAGAAGGATACCAAGTTCAATTGGACTGAGGAGTGTGAGGCTAGTTTCCAGGAGTTGAAGAAATGATTGGTTACCTCACCAGTGTTGATTTTGCCAGATCAGACCAAGGATTATGAGGTGTATTGCGATGCTTCACGTCGAGGACTTGGAGGAGTGCTTATGCAGGAAGGGAGAGTTGTTTCGTATGCTTCACGACAACTGAAGCCTCATGAGTTGAATTATGCTACGCATGATTTGGAGTTAGCAGCCGTAGTGCATGCATTGAAGACGTGGAGACATTTCCTCATTGGAAATCATTGTGAGGTGTACACGGATCACAAGAGTTTGAAGTACATTTTCACGCAGAAGGAGTTGAATCTCAGACAAAGGAGATGGTTGGAGCTCATCAAGGATTATGATATGAGATTGCATTACCATCCCGGTAAAGCTAATGTAGTAGCTGACGCATTGAGCCGTAAGAGCCACGTCAATACGTTAATGACGGGAGAAATATCCAAGGAGTTAGCAGAAAACCTTCGTGAACTAAGTTTGGAGATAGTTCCGAAAGGCTATGTAGCAGCATCAACATTGATGGATAAAATCAGAGAAGCTCAGAAATCTAACAAGGAGATTGCTGCTATAAAGGAGAAACTAAGCAAAGGAAAGGCAAAGGGATTTCGTGAGGATGAGCACGATACCCTATGGTTTGAGGACCGTGTTTATGTGCCAAATGACCCAGAGATCAGGAAGTTGATTTTGCAAGAGGCACACGATTCACCATATTCGATTCACCCAGGAAATACAAAGATGTATTTGGATTTGAAGGAGACATTCTGGTGGACCAGAATGAAGAAGGATATTGCAGCATATGTAGCAGTTTGTGACGTATGTCATAGAGTGAAGGCAGAACATCAGAAGCCAGCCGGATTGTTGCAACCATTGCCGATACCCGAATGGAAGTGGGATAAGATAGGTATGGATTTTATCACAGGACTACCCAGGACGAAAGCAGGATACGACTCGATATGGGTAGTAGTTGATCGTTTGACGAAGGTAGCACATTTCATTCCAGTTAAGACCACTTACACCAGTGCTAAGTTGGCAAAGATATACATGACTAGGATCATTTGTTTGCATGGAGTTCCGAGGACTATTGTATCAGATAGAGGAACCCAATTTACCTCAAAGTTTTGGAATCAGTTGCATGAAACTTTAGGAACCAGGCTAGAGTTCAGCACCGCTTTTCATCCACAGACAGATGGACAGACCGAGAGAGTCAATCAGATTTTGGAAGATATGCTGAGAGCTTGTGCACTAGATTATGGATCTAGTTGGGACGATAATTTGCCGTATGCGGAGTTTTCTTATAACAATAGTTACCAAACCAGTTTGAAGATGGCACCTTTCGAAGCTTTATACGGAAGGAGGTGCAGGACACCGTTGTCATGGGACGAAGTTGGAGACCGTCAGTTCTTTGGACCAGATTTGATTAAAGAGTCTGAACGGAAGGTGAAATTGATTCGCGATAGGCTCAAGGTAGCCTAGTCCAGGCAGAAGAGCTACGCAGATTCTAAACGCAAGGAGATAGTTTACGAAACCGGAGACAGAGTGTATCTCCGAGTATCCCCACTTCGAGGAGTTAAGCGCTTTGGAGTTAAGGGAAAGTTAGCACCGCATTTCGTTGGACCATATAAGATTTTGCAATGTATGGGAGAAGTCGCGTATAAGTTGGAATTACCAGAGGGACTGTCAGGAGTTCATGATGTATTCCATGTTTCTTAGCTGAAGAAATGTCACGCCGAGATGGCGGAGGTACCGTTAAGAGATACAATGCCGCTAGAAGCGATTCAGTTGAAGGACGACCTAACGTATGAAGAGAAACCAATCAAGATTCTCGAGTTTGCCAGTAGAGTTACCCGCAGCAAGGTTATCAAGTTTTGCAAAGTTCAGTGGAACCACCACTCAGAGGATGAAGCCACCTGGGAGAGAGAAGAAGATTTGCTCAAGGACCACCCTCACCTATTTTCTAGCCAACTAGAATATCGAGGGCGAGATTCATCTTAAGGGGGGTAGGTTTGTAACATCCCAAATTTTCAATTTGGAATGTTATACACTAGATCATCATGCATATCATATTTTCTTGCATTTTGGCGATCCTAAAAATTTCACGCAACTCAAGGACCCTCGGAGAGAGTTGGAGATTTCGTTATTTTCATATTTGAGCTTTCTCAAATTTTGAAAAGAGGATCATTGGTTTTATCGGAGTTTCATTTGCCTTTTATTTGCATAGATAAAAATGCGCGTTTTCAAAATTTGCATTTTAGGCCCGGAGAAAAGTTCATTTTGTTCGACTCAATTTTAGGAGTCGGGGAAAATTTACTTTAGTAGTTTTGGAGTTCGTTTACTTCTCTTTTCTTTTGTTTTTCTGCGCGCGTAACCGTTTAAAAAAAATAAAAAAATTCGCGCAGCGCCCTGGGCCAAAGGCCCAGCCGGCCGGGCCTCTCCCGTGCCAGCGCCGCGCCGTGCCAGGCGCCAGGCCGCCGCTGCCTTAGCCGCCGCCCTAGTGGAGTCCCACAGGGACTCCGTTTCGTTTTTTTCCTTTCCTCTTTTTCTTTCCTTCTCCTACTCTTATTCCATGTCCCCTACCCCATGTAATCCCTCTCCTCCCCAATATAAATACCCAAGCAGCCCCCCCTCTAAATCATCAAACCCCAAGCTCCCAAGCCCCAAGCCACGAGCCGCACCTTGCCCCGCGCCGCCGCCACACCTTGCCCGCGCCGCCGCCGCCTTGCCCTAGCGCCGCCGCCGCCCTACGCCCACGCCGCCGGAGCCCCGTTCGCCGGAGACCTCGCCGGAGGTACCACGCCGCGTCTATTTTCTTTTCCTCGGATCGGTTTTCTTCTAAATCGTTCCGATTCTTCTCTTCCGATTTGTTTTCTTCTCTAAACCATTCTGGTTTTCTAGATCGGTTTTTCGTTCGGTTTTCTTCTCTGAAACCCTAGATCGGATTCGTTTTCTTTTCCGATTTAGTTGCCTCGAGACCGTTCGCCGGACCGTTCGTCTTAACGAACATGATCACCGGATTATCCCCGGTTAACGAACGTCCGTTCATTTAACCGTTTTTCTTTTTCTTTTCGTCGGATTTATTCCGCGATCGCAATCTCAGATCCAATCTTCGTTCTAGTTTATCTTCTCGCTCGTTTATCGGAATCAGGTGAATCAAGCGCCTGGAGTTTCGTTTCGAAACCGCCGTTCCGACTAATCAACTTTAACTAAGTTTTTGCTACGGTAAAATTTGACCTAGTTTCAACTTGCTAGAACTGAGTTGTTTTCTTCCGCCGTTTGTTTTCGGTTTCTTTGTTCGGTTCTTTCTTTCTTTGCAAGCGGAGTTCTTAAGTTGAACTATCTGGTTCGATCTCTTGTTCGAGTTTTACCTGTGCATTAGATGAGTACTTATTGTATGCTTGTTGTTTGTCTGCGATAGATTACCCGGATTGCGCCGCTTGTTACTTCGAATCTCTAGGACTCGCGGATCATCAGCAAGGCAAGTAACACTTTGATCATACCTTTTCTACAACCCAGTTTTATTGCATTAGATCCATCCTCACACATTGCATAATTAGGATCTAATTAAATTGTGGGATGGGAAGTAGATGAGGTAGTACCTATTACCTGTCACTACGAAACCTTTGGGAGTTACTTCTACGTTTGCTTATTATGCCATGCTATGCTAGTAGACGTGGATTGGGTGAGTGATATCCATGACAGATGTGAGATTGATAATTTTAATGGTTTATCTAAGGTGGCAACTTAAACACACATCTAGGTGGATTGAGGCACCTGATGTCTATCAGGACTTGCCTGTTTTTTTTATGGACCGCCACCCAGGCTCAAAGGGATCATAAGATCTTTCATGCTAAATACTTACGTGTGCAGCCACAAGCCATTATGGGCTCTGGCATAGTTGACTAAGTCGTGCGAACTCTTATAGGGGTAGACTAGCAGATGTAGGGGATGTAGGTGGTACGGTCTACTCCATCGTAAGGTGCTAGCGCTTCTGAAAGACCATGTCTCGGTCATCCGTTTCTCAAACACCAGTAGTGCGAGAAATCCAACGGAGGCGATCGAGTCTTGTGGGGAAAAGTGCACAAACCTCTACAGTGTGTAATAAACTAATCATGATTAGCCGTGTCCCCGGTTATGGACAATCTTGAGTATCTAGTACTTGAATATCATGTGAATCTCATCATGTTACTTATAAAATAATATTGTTGGGATTTAATTGTACTTTTAATTGGGATTGAGGATGCTGTCAACCATTCTCAATGTTTAACAACCACCATGATAGTTAAATAAATTTATTCCTTTGCAGTAGGGAAAAATTGGCTTTACGCAAAACAGTAACCATAGAGCTTTCCACCAGCCAAATATGCATATAGTATAGCTGTTTCATTCCATCATTCTCTATGTGTTACTTTGCCAGCATATTCCATGTGCTGACCCGTTTCGGGCTGCAACGTTAATGTTGCAGACTTTTCAGACGACGATTAAGGTGCTTTTAGGTCGTGGTTCTATACTCAGTGATGCCGTTGGAGTTGATGGACCCATTTACCTTCCAAGTCTTCCGCTGTTATCAATCTTAGATGGCCTTAAGCCATATTTATGTAATAAGTTCTCTTCGGAGACATAGATGTAATAAGTGTGTGATTGCCACTCTGCTATAAATCCTTCGATGTACTATGTGGTGTCAGCATTACTGATCCTGGGATGACACCGGAGCACAGTAGACTTGATCCATTCGGGTCGGGTCGCTACATATACATGTGATTTACCTCTGTTATAAATCCTCGAGTACTGTGTGTGTCAGCATACCGATCCAGGGATGACACTTAAGCACAGAGACTTGATCCATTCGGGTCGGGTCGCTACAACGCGCGAGGCCTAGGAAGGGGACGACGCGGAGCTGGGGAAGATGCAGCAGTGGATGCTCACGCGTAGAGGAGTACGAGGGTTCACTGGTTCGCTCCAGTGTGAGGCTGCCGTCGCCGTAGAATAACAGGGGGTGTGGGTGAGTAGAGGGATGGCCTGGCCTGCGGTGGGAGTAGTAGGGGGCGGTGAGGCCTCCGCCGCATCGCAGCCGGCCACGGGAGGCAAGAGTACGAGGCATGGCCGACGCTGGATTGGGCGGCTGGAGCAAGAAGACCAGAGGTTGAAGAAGCAGTACGGCCGTTGGATGGACATCGTACGGTCACTGGAGCTAGAATTGTGCAAATTGACTAAGTTGACAAAGCCCTTCGTCCCCGTCAACTTAGTAGGCCCACAAGTCAGCGTGCCACTATACTTGGTCCCAGCTAACAAGGAGAGTATTCATTTTTTATACGTAATAAGGAGGCACTTCTTTGCATGCGATGATATAGCTGGTGGGTCCGAGTTGTCAGCGGCGGTAACGTTTTTTTCACGAAATACAGAGGCCCTTTTGGTGGGTCCCTGATGTCAGGTGGAGGAATCATTATTTTGCGCGTAATAAGGAGGCATTTCCTTGCGTGCGGCCATGGACCCAGCTATCGGCCTCTCCACGTACAGTCCACTTCAGATGCATGTCGGTCATTGACCACGTTGAAGAGGCCGCGCCGAGAGCACCAGGGCGGTGGACGATGACGAGGCCTAGGAAGGGAACGAAACGGAGGCAGGGAAGACTCGGCAGTTGTTTCCTACATGGAGGGGAGTACGACTGTATGAGGGTTTACTGGTTTGTCTGCCCTCACCAGAGAATAACAGCAGGTGTGGGTGAGTAGAGGGATGGCTAGGCCAGCGATGGGAGTACGATGGGGCGGTGAGGCCTGCACGGCCGCAGAGCCGGCCGCGGGGAGGAGGGAGCAGGCAGTCCCGCCGGCGCTTGTTTGAGCGGCTGGAGCAGGAAGAGAAGAGATTGAAGAAGCACGACGGCCGTTGGATGGCCATCCAACAGTCCCTGCTTGTGCGTCAACCTATTTTTAGGAAAGCCTCAAATCTGTGGAAAACATCATACAACCCATCTGCCATTATTTCTAATAATTTACAGCCCATTTGCTAATTATTAAGGTTTTTTTGGAGACCATATTCTTTTTGTTAGCATTACAGCCCATATTGTGGCCACGGTAAAAAAATTATACAAAATTTTGCATATTTCAGTGCGGTCCGAACTGTTTTTAATCCCGAAATTTCGACTCACATTCAAACTAATTTTGAAAAATAAATGTATATCAATATAAAATTCAACAAATTCTCCACACATAAAAATTAATGTAATTTAAAATCTCGAAATGAAAAAAAAAGATATTTGAAACTAATTGCCGGTTTGATGTGTTTTAAAAATGTAAAACCCATTTCTCATTACTGATGGGCCATTTTTTCGGCCAGCCGAATGAAAGCTCTCCTCGTCTTGAAAGATTTGCAGCCCAACAGGCTTGACAAAGCGACTTACTTGGCAAATCACAAAAAAACTGGGCTGTGGCCATGGACCCAGCTGTCAGCCTCTCCACATACAGTACTCTTCCGATGGAATGTCGTTGACCATGTTGACCACGCCGCGCCGAGAGCACCAAGGCGGTGCATGACGGCGAGGCCTAGGAAGGGGACGCCGTGGAGCCGGGGAAGACGTGGCAGTGGATGCCCACATGGAGAGGAGTACGAGGGTTCACTGGTTCGGCTATGGTGTGAGGCTGCCGTCGCCGTAGGGCCTGGCTAGCGGTGAGAGTAGTAGGGGGCGATGAGGCCTCAACGGCAGCATAGCCGGCCACTGGAGGCAGGAGCAGGCGGTCTCCCCAGTGCTGGTTTGGGCGGCTGGTGCAAGACGAGCAGCGATTGAAGAAGCAGCAGGACCGTTCGATTCAAAGCCAACGGTTACTGCTGCTAGAATCGTTTGTTGACTAAGTTGACAAGCCCTGCATACGCGTCAACTTAGTAGGCCCACAGGCCAGCCTCCCAACCGGTGCGCCCCAGATGTCAGTGGGAGGAATCATTTTTTCGCATAATAAGGAGGCAGTTGATTGCGTGCTGCCAGGCCAGCGGAGGGAGTAGGGTGGGCCAAGGAAGCCCGCGCGGCATCACAGCGGGCCACAAGAGGAGGGAGCAGGCAGTCCCGCCGGTGCTAGTTTAGGCGGCTGGAGCAGGAAGATCAGAGATTGAAGAAGCACGTCGTCCGTTGGATGGACATCCAACAGTCATTGCTGCTAGAATCGTGTGTTCACTGACAAAGCCTTGCTTAAACAAGTCAGCCTCGAATTCTGTGGCGTGGACAACGCATTTGCTATTATTTTTACAATTTTTACTCATTTTCTAATTGATAGGGAATTTATTGCAGCCCGGTTTCCATTTTTAGAATTGCTGGCCATTTTCTGGTCAGTACCAGGGTCAAAAAATTATCTAAATATGTTGGAAATTTTTAAAATTCGCAATTTTTTGCTGGGGAATGAAATATTCTTAATCCAAAAATTAATAGCCATACTAAAACAAATTTAAAAATAAATTAGTACTATGTCATGTTAAATCCAATGAAAAACGTATAAGATATCAGTGAAGAACAAAAACAAAAAAAGAAACTTATATCCCATTTGCTATAAATTTTTTGGAATTTTCAACCCCCTTTGATATTACTTTTAACAGACATTGACCATACTTTTAGGCCAGGACGGAATGCATCCCTCCTCATCTTGAAAGATTTGCAGCCTAGTAATTCAGAGAAAACAAATAGGCCTAGCTTGGGTATTCTTCAAAAATAAATACTGGGCTACCTATTTTCCCAAAGAACTAGTGCATGAGCATTTAGCTTTATTTATTTATTTACTTATTTATGTTTAGGGGACCATGAGCATGGACCTGGGCCGGATTCATGTGAGAGCCTCCCTTCCAGTTAATTATGGGCTTCTCTATTGGGACTTCATCAGTCGGCTGCATGTTATCAACAAGTGGAAAATGTGTTCCGTATGAAAAATAGTATGCGTTACGTACGGTACGGGGCACTAAAGGATCGAACCGTGCAACGACTTCCAAAACATTGTGTTTGTCGTTCTAACAACACATTTATTCAACCAACAGACGAAATATACTACTGATTGTACATTGAAAATAGCAGCAACAACAACCAGGGCTGGGGGTGCAACAGAAGCAGTAAGCAGGGCAGAAGAGTGAAGACGCAGCTCTCTCTTCCAAACCAAACATTAGCCATCATTACAAAAGGGCTACCAAAAAAGAACAAGTGTATGCATCAAAATAAATAAAGATCCTACTACACCAAGTGTATGCATCTAACTAACTGGCTCAGTTAGACGTTACTATTTATTAAGCCGTGGAGATTGGCTGACGGCTTGAACCAGATGGGTGCCTGACATGGGAAACTCCAGCCAGCAAGTCGAAGTCTGATACTTGCGACCCTCTCTCCTACTTTGGGCTGCAGAGCGTGGCGGCACATATCAGGGTATGGTGCATGCAGAGACGCATGGTACGCTGTGTACACACAGGTTTGCTTGATGAACGAAACCGCGCTGCCATCATGATCCTTGCCGTCGGTTATCTCCTAGTTAACCGGATAATTCAGTCGGACAAACAGAGAGCGTGTACCAAGGCTACTTACCAGCTGTCAGGACCGGTTTTCCAATAAAATATTTATTTAAAAACCGACCATTATATCAGACTAGTATAGAAGAATCCTCCTTACTGGTAGACAAATCCTCGATACAGAAATCCAGAAATACTAAATATTATACAAGGTTGAGCTAAGGCTGCTCAACAATTTTATTACAAGCACGCCAATATTATACATAAAGGCGGATATGACACAAAGGGGCATGGTGGCATAACTACTGACTCGTAATAAAAGTGGTGGTGGATATGTCACAGTGAAGTAGGTGACATGACTCCAAAATCTTACAGCTCATCAAGCGCCGGAGTGAGGCTTGATGATTTTGTTAGGGTAGCGGAAGCGTATATAATACAAGTGACCAACTCCAGGATTGCACGGGACTGACTGGGACTCCTCTAGGTGTCGGGCTCGCTATCGTACTCTTCATCCATAAGATCGCCTTCGTCAACATCTGGCCAAATCAACAAGCCAAGTGAGTACTTTGAATGTACTCGCAAGACAGTTTGTACATAAGATATAACAAATGCAAACATGATGCACATGAGCAGATTAGTAATGCACACTCAGGTAATACATTTGCACTCCACGATAAATGAAAGGAAGTCAGGCGGTAGTCCTCCTGAAATCCCAATAAAATAGCTGAAGACCGATCGGCTGTCTGAAGCGACGCCTCGAAAGGAAAAATGAATTAACATGCCGCAATCGGGCGTCAGGGCGACACCACATAAAGGGCTTATATTGAAACGTAAACGACAGTGCATGCCACAGTCGGACGTCTAAGCAACATCTCGAAAAGGGCTTATAATGAAAGTAAATAACAAGGATGCCACAGTCGGACGTCTAAGCGACATCACTTAAAGGGCTTATATCAGAGGTAAATAACAGGAATGCCACAGTTGGAAGTCTGAGCGATATTACATAAAGGGATTATATAGCAAGTAAATAACAAGAATGCCACAGTCGGACGTCTGAGCGACATCACATAAAGGGCTTATATCGAAAGTAAATAACAAGAATGCCACATTTGGACGTCTGAGCGACATCGCATAAAGGGCTTATATCGAAAGTAAATAACAAGAATGCCACAGTCAGACGTTTGAGCGACATCACATAAAGGGCTTATATTTCGTCATTCGAATTCAAGTAGCCCATGAAAGTAAAATCATCCCCACGGGATACTCGGTACATCAAAAAATAAACTGGTTTGTCCATCCATAGGAATAATATTCAGCCGGGTTTACCATCCATGCTTATTCTCCGGAGACTATCACTGGGACTTACAGTGAGACTGATACTGAGATTGACACTAATATGTTGATCAAAGTCCTTGACCACAGATATGGTTACTCGACTAGTTTTGACTCTGCAGAGTTTGTACTCTTTACCCATAGCCAACGGATTTCAGTAGTCACAAAGGACTAGTTTCGTTTATGGTATTTTAGAAGAAACACATCTAACCAGTACACACCATTCCACATTCCGCTGCCAGGAATCACCCTAGGCAACTTTCAAGAAAAAATCTGAGACGGGGACGCTACAACCTCGAATAGCATGGGATCAAATTTATATTCGCGCGCTCTAAGGGGTGCCCCCCTCTCGGTCCCAACCGGAAACACCCATGCCCCCTGAGCAGATGACGGGCTTTAATCCAAGGCCATGGAACCCTCATCATGGCCCCTCTATTTTGTGTGTATAAGGAAAGAGGTTTGCAACTGACTAGACCACACTCTTTGCAGAAGACATGTGGGAGCACGAAAAGGGGACGAACGGGACATGAATTGATCCACGTTAATACTGGAGTTACACGGTTGCCATAAGACTGGTATGCTTCAACAATACCAGCTTACAACCTATCATAGCACCACATGTTCAGGTTATATCACCATCATATGAACACATCAAATTTCAAAGTTCTCTTGTAGCTTGCCTTGCATGCAATATAACATTCACAATTTCTTATATAAACATGCCATGAGAAAACTACTCAAGCAAACATGCAAAACACTCATCATATCAAAGGTTCAAACATGCTTGCCTCGTTCGGAGTAGTCAGAGTCTAGCTCGGCGAAGTTGGCGGCTCCGTCACCTCCTTCGGTATCTACGGACTCACGGAGCTCTCCCGCGTCTGTGGGTGGTGGAGTTGGTCGTTGGCGAGCACCACGTCGATGGCGGCCTCCACTCCGTGGATGGTGGTTCGGGTGGTGATGGATCCCACCGAGGAGGGCAGAGAGAATCTTGCCGGAGCCAGAAGCGGATCGGGGCGACCAGAGTCGGGGAGGAAGGATCTCCCGAGGCCCTCTAATGAGCGTGGCGAGGTTCTCAGGCAAGGAGGGGACGTGTTGGGTCGAGAACGAGCTCGGGGCCTCTATTTATAGCCGTCCTGAGGCGGTTGCCAAGAACGGGATTTCTCCGGCGAGCGATTACGGCGAGGCAGAGGTCGGGCTGTAGGTTTAGGTGATTAGGCACCTTCGGATTGGTCCACTAGCCCTATTCAACAGCTAACCTGGTCGGATTTGGCCCGCTCCCGTGGTTTTGACGGAATGGAGCTCACGGGCTCGTCGGCGGCAGAGAGCGCGCTCTACGCCTATCAGGCCACGGCGACGGTTCTGCAGCATGTCCAGAGAAGAGGACGGTCATGCGGATGCTCAGGGTGGTGTGGGCGGTGCTGGACGGTGCCATTCCACGCCAAGCCTCTCTGGCGGCTGCAGCGAACGTTTTTGTTGCCGCTCACGAAGGCGATGTACCCCTGCCAACTCACTGCCGACGCTTGCACCCGTCCAGACGACCGTGGTGCGATGGATAAGAAGAAGGAACAAGGAGCATGGCGCCACATCAGTTACTGATGAGATCAATGTGAGGCTCTGAAGAAAACGACACCGACGACTGAAACTGAAACACTGAACTCTGAAATTGAACAGCAACAGTGCACACCAGCTGTTCGACGAAATGTTTTAGGCACGTGGAAAATTTTTCTTGCGCTGAAACTTGGTGAGGTGATCTCTTGATGCACCTGGAGACTGCCTAAATTATCTTAGAATTTTAGGAAAAGAAAAAGAATGAATTTCACCAAAAATGGCAAATCTGGTCCAAACTTGTAGCAAGCAAATTTTGAAAAATTTGAACTGTTGACTAGCAGATCTAGATGGATCTAGGTTGAGGGTACTAAGGACTAGCCAGGGGAGTTTATTTGGAATGAAAACTCAATGGCAATCTCGTAGTTCCTTCGTAAACCACCAAAGTCCAAATAAATGACAGAAAATGATTTTGAGGTTAAAAAAAATAGAAATAAAAATCTAGGGGAAGTTGAACCTTGCTGGACTTGATGCTTGGCTAAGCCCAAAGTAGGGAGGTGGGTTTTGTTAGAAATTTTTCCATATAGGCCATGGCAACAAAGAAATTTTTGAATGTGGAAGAATAAATCCATAATTTATAGGAATTCTTTTTAATAAAAAGGACTTGGACAAACCTTCCAAGATTATTTGTGTTGAGGCAACACAAGATGAAAAACCATTAAGACCAAAGATCAAGATTGGGAAGAACCCACAATAAGAAAAAATACTTGTCACAAATGAGAGTTTTGAGAAGGAGAGTCTTTTTTTAAAAAATTTAAATAACCTCCTTCCAACTAAATAAAGAATTTGATAAAACCAAATCAAAATTTTTGGAGTGTTACAACACCTACCCCGTTAGGAAAAATCTCGTCCCCGAGATTTCAGCTGTTCCTCAAATAGGTGTGGGTACTCTGTTCGAAGAAAATCCTCTCTCTCCCATGTTGCTTCATCCTCGGTGTGATTGGTCCACTGAACCTTGAAAAACTTAATTGTTTTCTAACGTGTCCTCTTTTCGGACTCCTCCAATATTTTTATTAGACGTTCCATGTAGGTGAGGTCTGGTTGCATGTCAATGTTCTCATGAGATACATGCTTTTCTAGGTTGCTTACACATTTCCTCCATTGTGATACGTGGAACACGTCGTGGACGTCTGACAGTTCTTTGGGTAGGTCTAGCTGGTAGGCCACTGTGCCTCTTCATGCAATCACACAGAAGGGTCCAATAAACCGTGGTGCTAGCTTTCCTTTAACCTTGAATTGTTGCAGGCCCCTCATAGGAGATACTCGTAGATACACATGTTGGGGAACGTAGTAATTTAAAAAAAATTCATACGCGCACGCAAGATCATGGTGATGCATAGCAACGAGTGGAGAGCATGATCTACGTACCCTTGTAGATCACAACGGAAGCGTTGACACAACGTAGAGGAAGTAGTCGTACGTCTTCTTCCCGATCCAACCGATCCAAGCACCGTTACTCTGGCACCTCCGAGTTCTTAGCACACGTACAGCTCGATGACGATCCCCGGGCTCCGATCCAGCAAAGCTTCGGGGAGGAGTTCCGTCAGCACGACGGCGTGGTGACGATCTTGATGTTCTACCGACGCAGGGCTTCGCCTAAGCACTACAACGATATGATCGAGGTGGAATATGGTGGTAGGGGGCACCGCACACGGCTAAGGAACGATCTCAAAAATCAACTTGTGTGTCCTAGGATGCCCCCTGCCCCCGTATATAAAGGAGCAAGGGGGAGGCCGGCCGGCCCTATGGGGCGCGCCAAGGGGAGGGGGAGTCCTCCTCCTAGTGGGAGTAGGACTCCCCTTTCCTAATCCAATTAGGAAACCCTAAGGGGGTAGGAAAGAGGGGGAGAGGGAGAGGGAAAGAGGGGCCGTGCCCCCCTCCCTAGTCCAATTCGGACTCCCCATGTGGGGGGGGGGGGGGCACCACCTAGGCCGCAGCCCTCTCTCTCCCCTAAGGCCCAATAAGGCCCATTACTTCCCCGGAGGGTTCCGGTAACCCTTCCGGTAATCCGGTTTTCTCCGAAATCACCCGGAACACTTTAGGTGTCCGAATATAGCCGTCCAATATAGCAATCTTTATGTCTCGACTATTTCGAGACTCCTCGTCATGTCCGTGATCACATCCGGGACTCTGAACTAACTTCGGTACATCAAAATGCATAAACTCATAATAACTGTCATCGTAACGTTAAGCGTGCGGACCCTACAGTTCGAGAATAATGTAGACATGACCGAGACACGTCTCCGGTGAATAACCAATAGCGGGACCTGGATGCCCATATTGGCTCCTACATATTCTTCGAAGATCTTTATCGGTCAGACCGCATAACAACATACGTTGTTCCCTTTGTCATCGGTATGTTACTTGTCTGAGATTCGATCACCGGTATCCAATACCTAGTTCAACCTCATTACCGGCAAGTCTCTTTACTCGTTCTGTAACACATCATCTCGCAACTAACTCATTAGTTGCAATGCTTGCAAGGCTTATGTGATGTGCATTACCGAGAGGGCCCAGAGATACCTCTCCGACAATCGAAGTGACAAATCCTAATCTCGAAATACGCCAACCCAACATCAACCTTTGGAGACACCTGTAGAGCTCCTTTATAATCACCCAGTTACGTTGTGACGTTTGGTAGAACACAAAGTGTTCCTCTGGTAAACAGGAGTTGCATAATCTCATAGTCATAGGAACATGTATAAGTCATGAAGAAAGCAATAGCAACATACTAAACGATCGGGTGCTAAGCTAATGGAATGGGTCATGTCAATCAAATCATTCAACTAATGATGTGACCTCGTTAATCAAATAACAACACTTTGTTTATGGTTAGGAAACATAACCATCTTTCATTAACGAGCTAGTCAAGTAGAGGCATACTAGTGACACTAAGTTTGTCTATGTATTCACACATGTATTATGTTTCCGGTTAATACAATTCTAGCATGAATAATAAACATTTATCATGATATAAGGAAATAAATAATAACTTTATTATTGCCTCTAGGGCATATTTCCTTCAGTCTCCCACTTGCACTAGAGTCAATAATCTAGATTACACAGTAATGATTCTAACACCCATGGAGCCTTGGTGCTGATCATGTTTTGCTCGTGGAAGAGGCTTAGTCAACGGGTCTGCAACATTTAGATCCGTATGTATCTTGCAAATATCTATGTCTCCCACCTGGACTAGATCCCGGATGGAATTGAAGCGTCTCTTGATGTGCTTGGTCCTCTTGTGAAATCTGGATTCCTTTGCCAAGGCAATTGCACCCGTATTGTCACAAAAGATTTTCATTGGACTCGATGCACTAGGTATAACACCTAGATCGGATATGAACTCCTTCATCCAGACTCCTTCGTTCGCTGCTTCCGAAGCAGCTATGTACTGCGCTTCACATGTAGATCCCGCTACGACGCTTTGTTTAGAACTGCACCAACTGACAGCTCCACCGTTTAATATAAACACGTATCCGGTTTGCGATTTAGAATCGTCCGGATCAGTGTCAAAGCTTGTATCAACGTAACCTCTTACGGTGAGCTCTTTGTCACCTCCATATACGAGAAACATATCCTTAGTCCTTTTCAGGTATTTCAGGATGTTCTTGACCGCTATCCAGTGATCCACTGCTGGATTACTTTGGTACCTCCCTGCTAAACTTATAGCAAGGCACACATCAGGTCTGGTACACAGCATTGCATACATGATAGAGCCTATGGCTAAAGTGTAGGGAACATTTTTCATTTTCTCTCTATCTTCTGCAGTGGTCGGGCATTGAGTCTGACTCAACTTCACACCTTGTAACACAGGCAAGAACCCTTTCTTTGCTTGATCCATTTTGAACTTCTTCAAAATCTTGTCAAGGTATGTGCTTTGTGAAAGTCCAATTAAGCATCTTGATCTATCTCTATAGATCTTTATGCCTAATATGTAAGCAGCTTCACCGAGGTCTTTCATTGAAAAACTCTTATTCAAGTATCCCTTTATGCTATCCAGAAATTCTATGTCATTTCCAATCAGTAATATGTCATCCACATATAATATCAGAAATGCTATAGAGCTCCCACTCACTTTCTTCTAAATACAGGCTTCTCCGAAAGTCTGTATAAAACCAAATGCTTTAATCACACTATCAAAGAGTTTATTCCAACTTCGAGAGGCTTGCACCAGTCCATAAATGGATCGCTGGAGCTTGCACACTTTGTTAGCTCCCTTTGGATCGACAAAACCTTCCGGTTGCATCATATACAACTCTTCTTCCAGAAATCCATTCAGGAATGCAGTTTTTACATCCATTTGCCAAATTTCATAATAATAAAATGCGGCAATTGCTAACATGATTCGGACAGACTTAAGCATCGCTACGGGTGAGAAGGTCTCATCGTAGTCAACCCCTTGAACTTGTCGAAAACCTTTTGCAACAAGTCGAGCTTTGTAGACAGTAACATTACCGTCAGCGTCAGTCTTCTTCTTGAAGATCCATTTATTCTCAATTGCTTGCCGATCATCGGGCAAGTCAACCAAAGTCCATACTTTGTTCTCATACATGGATCCCATCTCAGATTTCATGGCTTCAAGCCACTTTGCGGAATCTGGGCTCACCATCGCTTCTTCATAGTTCGTAGGTTCATCATGATCTAGTAGCATGATTTCCAGAACTGGATTACCGTACCACTCTGGTGCGGATCTCACTCTGGTCGATCTACGAGGTTCAGTAGTATCTTGTCCTGAAGTTTCATGATCATCATCATTAGCTTCCTCACTAATTGGTATAGATGTCGCAGAAATAGTTTTCTGTGATGTACTATTTTCCAACAAGGGAGTAGGTATAGTTACCTCATCAAGTTCTACTTTCCTCCCACTCACTTCTTTCGAGAGAAACTCCTTCTCTAGAAAGGATCTATTCTTAGCAACAAATATCTTGCCTTCGGATCTGTGAGAGAAGGTGTACCCAACCGTCTCCTTTGGGTATCCTATGAAGACACATTTCTCCAATTTGGGTTCGAGCTTATCAGGTTGAAGCTTTTTCACATAAGCATCGCAGCCCCAAACTTTAAGAAACGACAACTTTGGTTTCTTGCCAAACCATAGTTCATAAGGCGTCGTTTCAACAGATTTTGATGGTGCCCTATTTAACGTGAATGCGGCCGTCTCTAAAGCATAACCCCAAAACGATAGCGGTAAATCGGTAAGAGTCATCATAGATCGTACCATATCTAGTAAAGTACGATTACGACGTTCGGACACACCATTACTCTGTGGTGTTCCGGGTGTCGTGAGTTGCGAAACTATTCCACAATTTTTAAAATGTACACCAAACTCGTAACTCAAATATTCTCCTCCACGATCAGATTGTAGAAACTTTATTTTCTTGTTATAATGATTTTCAACTTCACTCTGAAATTCTTTGAACTTTTCAAATGTTTCAGACTTATGTTTCATTAAGTAAATATACCCATATTTGCTTAAGTCATCTGTGAAGGTGAGAAAATAACGATATCCGCCACGAGCCTCAATATTCATCGGACCACATACATCGGTATGTATGATTTCCAATAAATCTATTGCTCTCTCCATAGTACCGGAGAACGGTGTTTTAGTCATCTTGCCCATGAGGCACGGTTCGCAAGTACCAAGTGATTCATAATCAAGTGGTTCCAAAAGTCCATCAGTATGGAGTTTCTTCATGCGCTTTATACCGATATGACCTAAACGGCAGTGCCACAAATAAGTTGCACTGTCATTATCAACTCTGCATCTTTTGGTTTCAACATTATGCATATGTGTGTTACTACTATCGAGATTCATCAAAAATAGACCACTCCTCAAAGGTGCATGACCATAAAAGATATTACTCATATAAATAGAACAACCATTATTCTCTGATTTAAATGAATAACCGTCTCGCATCAAACAAGATCCAGATATAATGTTCATGCTCAACGCTGGCACCAAATAACAATTATTTAGGTCTAATATTAATCCCGAAGGTAGATGTAGAGGTAGCGTGGCGACCGTGATCACATCGACTTTGGAACCGTTTCCCACGCGCATTGTCACCTCGTCCTTTGCCAGTGTTCGCTTAATCCGTAGTCCCTGTTTCGAGTTGCAAATATTAGCAACAGAACCAGTATCAAATACCCAGGTGCTACTGCGAGCTCTAGTAAGGTACACATCAATAACATGTATATCACATATACCTTTGTTCACCTTGCCATCCTTCTTATCCGCCAAATACTTGGGGCAGTTCCGCTTCCAGTGACCAGTTTGCTTGCAGTAGAAGCACTCAGTTTCAGGCTTAGGTCCAGACTTGGGTTTCTTCTCTTGAGCAGCAACTTGCTTGCCGTTCTTCTTGAAGTTCCCCTTCTTCTTCCCTTTTCCCTTTTTCTTGAAACTAGTGGTCTTGCTGACCATCAACACTTGATGCTCCTTTTAGATTTCTACCTCTGCAACTTTCAGCATTGCGAAGAGCTCGGGAATAGTCTTATTCATCCCTTGCATATTATAGTTCATCACGAAGCTCTTGTAGCTTGGTGGCAGTGATTGGAGAATTCTGTCAATGACGCAATCATCTGGAAGATTAACTCCCATCTGAATCAAGTGATTATTATACCCAGACATTTTGAGTATATGCTCACTGACATAACTGTTCTCCTCCATCTTGCAGCTATAGAATTTATTGGAGACTTCATATCTCTTAATCCGGGCATTTGCTTGAAATATCAACTTCAACTCCTGGAACATCTCATATGCTCCATGATGTTCAAAATGTCATTGAAGTCCCGATTCTAAGCCGTAAAGCATGGCACACTGAACTATCGAGTAGTCATCAGCTTTGCTCTGCCAGACGTTCATAACATCTGGTGTTGCTCCAGCAGCAGGCCTGGCACCCAGCAGTGCTTCCAGGACGTAATTCTTCTGAGCAGCAATGAGGATAATCCCCAAGTTACGGACCCAGTCCATGTAATTGCTACCATCATCTTTCAACTTTGCTTTCTCAAGGAACGCATTAAAATTCAACGGAACAACAGCACGAGCCATCTATCTACAGTCAGCATAAGCAAGCAAGATACTATCAGGTACTAAGTTCATGATAAATTTTAGTTCAATTAATCAAATTACTTAAGAACTCCCACTTAGATAGACATCCCTCTAATCCTCTAAGTGATCACGTGATCCAAATCAACTAAACCATAACCGGTCATCACGTGAGATGGAGTAGTTTTCAATGGTGAACATCGCTATGTTGATCATATCTACTATATAATTCATGCTCGACCATTCGGTCTCCGTGTTCCGAGGCCATATCTGCATATGCTAGGCTCGTCAAGTTTAACCTGAGTATTCTGCGTGTGCAAAAACTAGCTTGCACCCGTTGTAGATGGACGTAGAGCTTATCACACCCGATCATCACGTGGTCTCTGGGCACGACGAACTTTGGCAACGGTGCATACTCAGGGAGAACACTCCTTGATAATTTAGTGAGAGATCATCTTATAATGCTATCATCAATCAAAGCAAGATAAGATGCATAAAAAGATAAACATCACATGCAATCAATATAAGTGATATGATATGGCCATCATCATCTTGTGCTTGTGATCTCCATCTCCGAAGCACCGTCATGATCACCATCGTCACCGGCGCGACACCTTGATCTCCATCGTAGCATCGTTGTCGTCTCGCCACTCTTATGCTTCCATGACTATTGCTACTGCTTAGTGATAAAGTAAAGCATTACATCGCGATTGCATTGCATACAATAAACCGACAACCATATGGCTCCTGCCAGTTGCCGACAACTCGATTACAAAACATGATCATCTCATACAATAAAATTTAGCATCATGTCTTGGCCATATCACATCACAACATGCCCTGCAAAAACAAGTTAGACGTCCTCTACTTTGTTGCTGCAAGTTTTACGTGGCTGCTACGGGCTTAAGTAAGAACCAATCTCACCTACGCATCAAAACCACAACGATAGTTCGTCAAATAGACTCCTTTTAAACCTTCGCAAGGATCGGGCGTAGCCACACTCGGTTCAACTAAAGTTGGAGAAACTGACACCCGCCAGCCACCTATGTGCAAAGCACGGCGGTAGAACCAGTCTCGTGTAAGCATACGCGTAATGTCGGTCCGGGCCGCTTCATCCAACAATACCGCCGAACCAAAGTATGACATGCTGGTAGGCAGTATGACTTATATCGTCCACAACTCACTTGTGCTCTACTCGTGCAAATAACATCAAACCATAAAACCTAGGCTCTGATACCACTGTTGGGGAACGAAGTAATTTCAAAACTTTTCCTACGCACACGCAAGATCATGGTGATGCATAGCAACGAGTGGAGAGCATGATCTATGTACCCTTGTAGATCGCAACGGAAGCGTTGACACAACGTAGAGGAAGTAGTCGTACGGCTTCTTCCCGATCCAACCGATCCAAGCACTGTTACTCCGGCACCTCCAAGTTCTTAGCACACGTACAACTCGATGACGATCCCCGGGCTCCGATCCAGCAAAGCTTCGGGGAGGAATTCCGTTAGCACGACGGCGTGGTGACTATCTTGATGTTCTACTGACGCAGGGCTTCGCCTAAGCACTACAACAATATGATCGAGGTGGAATATGGTGGCAGGGGGCACCGCACACGGCTAAGGAACGATCTCAAAGATCAACTTGTGTGTCCTAGGGTGCCCCATGCCCCCGTATATAAAGGAGCAAGGGGGAGGCCGGCCGGCCCTATGGGGCGCGCCAAGGGGAGGGGGAGTCCTCCTCCTAGTGGGAGTAGGACTCCCCTTTCCTAATCCAATTAGGAAACCCTAAGGGGGAAGGAAAGAGGGGGAGAGGGAGAGGGAAAGAGGGGCCGCGCCCCCCTCCCTAGTCCAATTCGGACTCCCCATGTGGGGGGGGGGGCGCCACCTCCTAGGCCACAGCCCTCTCTCTCCCCTAAGGCCCAATAGGGCCCATTACTTCCCCAGAGGGTTCCGGTAACCCTTCCGGTAATCTGGTTTTCTCCGTAATCACCCGGAACACTTCTGGTGTCCGAATATAGCCGTCCAATATATCAATCTTTATGTCTCGACTATTTCGAGACTCCTCTTCATGTCCGTGATCACATCCACGACTCCAAACTAACTTCGGTACATCAAAATGCATAAACTCATAATAACTGTCATCATAACGTTAAGCGTGCATACCCTACGGTTCGAGAATAATGTAGACATGACCGAGACACGTCTCCGGTCAACAACCAATAGCGGGACCTGGATGCCCATATTGGCTCCTACATATTCTACGAAGATCTTTATCGGTCAGACCGCATAACAACATACGTTGTTCCCTTTGTCATCGGTATGTTACTTGCCTGAGATTCGATCACCGGTATCCAATACCTAGTTCAACCTCGTTACCGGCAAGTCTCTTTACTCGTTCTGTAACACATCATCTCGCAACTAACTCATTAGTTGCAATGCTTGCAAGGCTTATGTGATGTGCATTACTGAGAGGGCCCAGAGCTACCTCTCCGACAATCGAAGTGACAAATCCTAATCTCGAAATACGCCAACCCAACATCTACCTTTGGAGACACCTATAGAGCTCCTTTATAATCACCCAGTTACGTTGTGACGTTTGGTAGCACACAAAGTGTTCCTCTGGTAAATGGGAGTTGCATAATCTCATAGTCATAGGAACATGTATAAGTCATGAAGAAAGCAATAACAACATACTAAACGATTGGGTGCTAAGCTAATGGAATGGGTCATGTCAATCAGATCATTCAACTAATGATGTGACCTCGTTAATCAAATAACAACACTTTGTTTATGGTTAGGAAACATAACCATCTTTGATTAACGAGCTAGTCAAGTAGAGGCATACTAGTGACACTAAGTTTGTCTATGTATTCACACATGTATTATGTTTCCGGTTAATACAAGCATGAATAATAAACATTTAACATGATATAAGGAAATAAATAATAACTTTATTATTGCCTCTAGGGCATATTTCCTTCAACACATATTCACCGGGTTCAAAGCTGACTTCACAATGTTTTTGATCGTAATAACTCTTTTGCCGGCTCTGGGCTGTCTTAAGTCGATCCCTGATTAGTCTAACTTTCTCGTCAGCTTCCTTGAGCATGTCTGGGCCGAAGATACGACTGTCTCCTGTTTATGACTAATTTAATGGGGTACGACATCTTCGCCCGTACAATGCTTCCAAAGGTGCCATTTGTAGACTGGTTTGGTAACTGTTGTTGTATGCGAACTCGGTATACGGCAAGCTCTCTTCTCAATTATTTCCATAGGTGAGAACACATGCTCTCAGCATGTCCTCTAGAATTTGGTTCACACGTTCAGTTTGCCCTCCAGTCTAGGGGTGGTATGCTGTACTGAATACTAGTTGAGTTCCCAGAGCTTGTTGTAAATGATCCCAAAATCTAGAGACGAATTGAGTGCCTCTGTCGGATATTATAGTCTTTGGAATTCCATGCAGACAAACTATACGGGAGAGATAAAGTTTGGCAAGCTTCTGAGTGGTGTGAGTTGTCTTTACTGGGATGAAATGTGCCACCTTCGTTAATCTATCTGTGATGACCCATATGGCATCATTTCCGTGTCGGGACCGAGGTAGTCCGACAATAAAATCCATTCCAATCTCGTCCCATTTCCACTCAGGTATCCTGTTTGGCTGTAATAGTCCTGCTGGTTTTTGGTGCTCGGCCTTAATGCGCTGACATGAATCACAACATGCAATGAATGTGGCTATATCCCTCTTCATACCGTGCGACCAAAAATTTTCCTGATTGTCCTTGTACATTTTGGTTCCTCCAAGGTGGATTGAATATGGAGCGGTGTGGCCTTCGGCTAGAATTTGTTGTTTGAGGTCCTCTTTATTTGGTGCGCAAAGTCTGTCTCCGTACCATAATATTCCCTTATCATCTAGGACGAATTCTGAGGCCTTGCCCAGACTCACTTTTCGTTGTATGCCTTCGATACTGGGGTGTTCGTGCTGAGCCTTCTTAATCTGTTCCATTAGGGTGGGCTGTATTTCCAAATTTGACACATTGTCTTCAGTGACCATCACCAAGTTGAGTTTAGCGAACTCCTGCTGAAATTCAGGTCTCAAGTTCTGTAGACTGTCGTTGCCCGAGCTGGGGTTTGGACTAAGAGCATCTGCCACTACATTCGCCTTTCCTCGATGGTATTGAATGCCAACGTCATAATGTTTAACTAATTCTAACCAGCGCCGTTGTCATAAATTGAGTTCTAGTTGTGTGAAAATATATTTGAGGCTTTTATGGTCCGTATATATTTCACAACGATTTCCAAGCGGAAAGTGCCTCCACTCCTTGAGTGCATGAATAACTGCTGCTAATTCCAAGTCATGAGTAGGATAATTTTCTTCATGCTTTCGTAGTTGCCGGGAAGCGTATGCGACTACTTTGCCTTCTTGCATTAGTACGCATCCGAGGCCCTTCCGGGATGCGTTACAATATACTTAAAAACTTTTGTGTATATCTGGTACAACCAATACTGGTGCTGTTGTATATTTCCTTTTGAGTTTTTAGAAACTTTTCTCGCAAGCTTCAGTCCATACAAATTTCTTATCCTTCTTGAGTAACTGTGACATTGGTTTTGCTATGGTGGAGAACCCCTCAATAAACCTTCGGTAATATCCAGCCATCCCCAGGAAACTTTGTACATCTGTCACATTGGCTGGTGGTTTCCAGCCAAGTACGGCCTTGACTTTTTCTGGGTCCACGGCAACACCTTCTTGGGTCAATACGTGGCCTAGAAAACCAACCTGTCTTAACCAAAATTCGCATTTGTTGAATTTGGCATATAATTGATGCTTCCTTAATTCTCCCAGTACAATTCTGAGATGTTCAGCATGTTCTTCCGGTGTCTTAGAGTATACCAGAATATCATCAATGAACACCACCACAAATTTGTCCATAAATTTCATAAACACTTTGTTCATGAGGTGGACAAAATATGCGGGGGCGTTTGTCAGTCCAAACGGCAGTACTGTAAATTCATATAATCCGTATCTGGAGGTGAATGCTTTCTTCCGGATATCTTCTGTCCGTACTTTTAATTGATGATACCCCGACGTTAAATCAATTTTTGAGAAAACATTGGCTTGTGCGAATTGGTCAAATAAATCATTTATCCGTGGCATCAGATATTTGTTCTTGATGGTGACCATGTTGAGTGCTCGATATTCTATACATAATCTCTGTGTCCCATCCTTTTTCTTGGCAAATAATACTGGTGAACCCCAAGGTGAGGAGCTAGCTCGTATAAATCCTTTGTCCAGTAATTCTTTTATTTGCTTCTTTAATTCTACCAACTCGGAGGGTGCCATTCTATAGGGTTTCTTGTAAATGGGGGTGGTTCCAGGTGCTAGTTCAATGATGAACTCTATTTCCCGGTCTGGTTGCATGCCTGGTAGTTCTTCGGGAAATACGTCAGGGAACTCACACACCACTGGAGCTTTTCTTAACTCTGAAATGTCCACCTTGTTCAACCTTGGTTGCCGTGATATTAGTCTTTCTTGAGCTGCAACTTTTATTGTCTTCCCGTGATGATGAGTAAGAATTACAATCCGATTGAAGTAGTCGATAAATCCCTTGTTGGTGGTTAACCAGTCCATTCCTAGGATAACATCCAGTCCCTTATTTTCCAATACAACGAGGTTTGCCTGAAACTTTAGTCCCTCAATCTCAATAACCGCACCTTGGCAGTAACTCTGAGTGATTTGCTTAATCCCGGGGGACTTGATGGTCATGGATTTTTCCAAGGGAAGCATCGAAAAATCATGTTGCAAAGCAAATTTCTTTGAAATGAACGAGTGAGAAGCTCCAGAATCAAACAAAACTGTGGTAGGTATTGTGTTGACAGGGAATGTACCGAGTACGATATCCGGGGCATTCTGTGCTTCCTCCTTGGTCACATGGTTCAAGTGACCCTTCCTGTGATTGTTATTGGGGTTGAAGTTGTTACGCTTGGGTGTTGAATTATTTCCACTATTGTTCGGCTTGGGGGCCGAGTTTCTTGGCTTTGGGCAGTGTTTGGCATAGTGTCCTTCCTCGCCACAAGCGTAGCAAGTAACACCTGGGCGATATGTAAAATCCTTGTCTCTTGCATGAATTTTTTTGTTCGGGCGTGGAACAATGGTTGTGGATTAGTTTGCTCCAATTTTCTGAAAATGAGTCTTATTCCAATTGTTGCGAGCATGAGTAGTTTTGTCCCTTTTGCGCTTGCAAAAATCCACCAAGCTACGGCGCTCATTTTCCAATGTAATAGCTTAGTCCACAAGTGTTTTAAAATCCGGAAAGGTGTGTACGACCAGCTGGCATTTAAGTGCTGGTGCCAGACCGTCCAGAAATTTTTCCATCTTCTTATTTTCAGTCATATGCTCTTCGTTGGCATAACGAGATAATTGAGTAAACTGACTATTGTACTCAATCACTATCATGCTTCTCTACTTGAAGTCGTCAAACTCCCTTTTCTTAGTCTTCATAATGCTTCCGGGAATGTTCGCCCCATGAAAACCTTCTTTAAATTCTTCCTAGGTGATGTCATTTTCATTAGGGTGCATGTGTAGGAAAATTTCCCACCATGATGCAGCTGCTCCAGTGAGGTAGTGAGGTGCATAAAGTACCTTCTCCCGGTCTGAACATTGTGCAATAATTAACTTCCTTTCAATGTCTCGAAGTCAATCATCGGCCTCAAGAGGTTTATCAGTGTGAGAGAACGTTGGGGGACGTGTCTTTTGTAGTTCTGACAATTTGGAAAGCCGCTGATATGGTTCACGGTAATTTCCCATATTGATGACATGGTTCATCATTTCTTGATGCTGTTGCTGGCTTTGCTCATAAAGGCAGCATATTTGAGAAAATGCTGCTTCACTGCCTTGCTGACTTGACTGCCCCTGTGTGAAATTGTTACTTGTCTGGGTACCATAATTTTCCTCCGGTGGACTTGGCATGGAAAGAGTCCAGGGATGAGGCATTTTCCACTTTGGGGTATTTTTTTGCAGAATTCATGAGAAAAACTGAGTGGCAAAAATGAATAATTTTACAAAGGCGGAAATTTTAAGAACTCCATTTTTTCAAGAAAATACTTGATTGCGCATGGAGAAGGACTGCTCAGTACATATCTTACACGCAAGCCGTAATTATACAATACATCACTCACAATGTGCGTACACATTCCTGACATCTTAATTAGGCTAGTGCGCTTCTCCGAGTTCCTACATGATGCGCACACAAACTACTTCTCACCGAACATATATACATATAAACATATCATACAAGCTGGTACATCACACGACTGCTTTGCACACTTAGTCGGAGATGGTAAAAACTTCCCTAGGCCTGCCGAGGGTAAGACCCAGTGATGCTGGAGACTCAACCTCCTCCTCACTAATAGGCTCCAGGCGCGAAGTACTGGGGTTGAGGAGCTGGTGTGGGCGCGATAGGTGGTGCAGCACTGACTGGAGTAGGAGCAATGACTTGGTCAAATTCTTCAGTGGTAGGCAGGCGGCAAGCGGTGGCTAAGATGGCAGGTGTATAGGATGTTGAGGACGAGACGTAATTCAGTGGTGGTGCTGTATGGAGAAGCTCCCTCCTGTTGGCGGAACAGCCCTGAACGAAGTCCATATGAGAAGCCACAAAGTCGTCCACGAGGTTATCAAAAGCTGCCTCAAGAGCCTTGAGATACTCAACAAACATTTCAATAGCCTCATATTTCCCCCCTAGCGCAAGCGAACGCATAGTGACAAGTGTATGGCACGTGTCATGGGAGGTAGCGGTAGCGACGAGTCTTCATCGATGGGAGGGCATCCTGGAGACATGCTATCGCCTCACGGGCAGCCATCTGCATGGCATGCCTCTCTATAGGCATGTCCCTTCCCACAAATCGGAAGCGGCGTGACTCAGAACGTCCTCCCTTGAATTGCACCGCGGCCTGGTGCATAGACACCCTATCGCCGATCTTGTGCTGGTAGAGTGTGAACTCCGGACGAGTCGATGGCCCGATCGCGACCTTGGTGATGGAGACGACAAGCTTGATAAACCCCTCAGGTACATTGGCGAACACCTGTGACTCAGAGTCGCTGCCAGCCATCTACAAAGGTAGACAAAAATTCCAGATAGTCAATTCATAAATTTATGATGACTAACAGAAAATTGCTACAATTGCAAAGTGTTAAAATAGCACTTATTACGCTAATAACCGATTAGCGATCGCACCTAGTGGCTTCCTACAGTTAGCCTGGCTCTGATACCAAAGTTGTCAGGACCAGTTTTCCAATAAAACATTTATTGAAAAACCGACCATTATATCAGACCAGTATAGAAGAGTCCTCCTTACTGGTAGACAAATCCTTGATATAGAAATCCAGAAGTACTAAATATTATACAAGGTTGAGCTGAGGCTGCTCAACAATTTTATTACAAGCACGCCAATATTATACATAAAGGCGGATATGCCACAAAGGGGTATGGTGGCATAACTACTGACTCGTAATAAAAGTGGTGGTGGATATGTCACAGTGAAGTGGGTGACATGACTCCAAAATCTTACAGCTCATCATGCGCCGGAGTGAGGCTTGATGATTTTATTAGGGTAGCGGAAGCGTATATAATACAAGTGACCAACTCCAGGATCGCACGAGACTGACTGGGACTCCTCTAGGCGTCGGACTCGCTATCGTAATGTTCATCCATAAGATCGCCTTCGTCAGCATCTGGCCAAATCAACAAGCCAGGTGAGTACTTTGAATGTACTCGCAAGACAGTTTGGACATAAGATATAACAAATGCAAACATGATGCACATGAGCAGATTAGTAATGCACACTCAGGTAATACATCTGTACTGCGTGATAAATGAAAGGAAGTCAGGCGGTAGTCCTCCCGAAATCCCAATAAAATAGCTAAAGACCGATCGGGTGTCTGAAGCGACGCCACCAAAGGAAAAATGAATTAACATGCCACAATCGGGCATCAGGGCGACACCACATAAAGGGCTTATATTGAAACATAAATGACACTGCGTGCCACAGTCAGACGCCTAAGCGACATCTCGAAAAGGGCTTATAATGAAAGTAAATAACAAGGATGCCACAGTCGGACGTCTGAGCGACATCACCTAAAGGGCTTATATAAGAAGTAAATAACAAGAATGCCACCGTCGGACGTCTGAGCGACATCACCTAAAGGGCTTATATCGCAAGTAAATAATAAGAATGCCACAGTTGGACGTCTGAGCGACATCACATAAAGGGCTTATATCGAAAGTAAATAACAAGAATGCCATAGTCGGACGTTTGAGCGACATCACATAAAGGGCTTATATCGAAAGTAAATAACAAGAATGCCACAGTCGGACGTCTGAGCGACATCACATAAAGGGCTTATATTTTGTCATTCGAATTCAAGTAGCTCATGAAAGTAACATCATCCGCAAGGGATACTCGGTACATAAAAAAATAAACTGGTTAGTCCATCCATAGGAATAACACTCAGCCGGGTTTAACATCCATGCTTATTCTCCGGAGACTGTCACTGAGACTTACACTGAGACTGATACTGAGACTGAGACTGACACTAATATGTTGATCAAAGTCCTTGACCACGGATATGGTTACTTGACTAGTTTTGACTCTGCAGAGTTTGTACTCTTTAGCCACAGCCAACGGATTTCAGTAGTCACAAAGGACTAGTTCCATTTACGGTATTTTAGAAGAAACACATCTAACCAGTACACACCCATTCCACATTTCGCTGCCAGAAATCACCCTAGGCAACATTCAAGAAAAACTCCGAGACAGTGAGGCTAGAACCTCGAATAGCATGGGATCAAATTTATATTCGCGCGCTCTAAGCGGTGCCCCCCTCTCGGTCCCAACCGGAAACACCCATGCCCCTGACCGGATGGCATGCTTCAACAATACCAGCTTACAACCAATCATGCCACCACATGATCAGGTTATATCACCATCATATGAACACATCAAATTTCGAAGTTCACTTGTAGCTTGCCTTGCATGCAATATAACATTCACAATTTCTTATATAAACATGCCATGAGAAAACTACTCAAGCAAACATGCAAAACACTCATCATATCACAGGTTCAAACATGCTTGCCAGGTTCAGAGTTGTCGGAGTCTAGCTCCGCGAAGTTGGCGGCTCCGTCACCTCCTTCTATATCTACGGACTGACGGAGCTCTCCCGCGTCTGTGGATGGTGGAGTTGGTCGTCAGCGAGCACCACGTCGATGATGGCCTCCACTCCGGTGGACGGTGGTTCGGGAGGTGATGGATCCCACCGAGGAGGGCAGAGAGAATCTTGCCGGAGCCCGAAGCGGATCGGGGCAGCCGGAGTCGGGGAAGAAGGCTCTCCCGAGGCCCTCTGATGAGCGTGGTGAGGTTTTGTGGCGTGGACGGGAGGTGCTGGGTTGAGAACGAGCTCGGGGCCTCTATTTATAGCCGGCCCGAGGCGGTTGCCGAGAACGGGATTTCTCCGGTGAGCGATTACGGCGAGGTAGAGGTCGGGCTATAGGTTTAGGTGATTGGGAAGCTTCGGATTGGTCCACTGGCCCTATTCAACGGCTAACCTGGTCGGATTTGGTCTGCTCCCATGGTTTTCACGGAACGGAGCTCACGGGCTCATCGGCAGCAGAGAGCGCGCTCTGCGCCTCTCAGGCCACGGCGACGGTTCTGCAGCGCGTCCAGAGAAGAGGACGGCCACGCGGAGGCTTGGGGTGGTGTGGGCGGTGCTGGACGACGCTGTTCCACGCCAAGCCTCTCTAGTGTCCGTAGCGAACGTTGCTGTCGCCGCTCACGGAGGCGATGTACCCATGCCAGCTCACCGCCGACGCTCGCACCCGTCCAGACAACCGTGCGGCACGATGGATAAGAAGGAGGAACATGGAGCATGGCGCCACGACAGTTACTGTCGATATCGACGTGAGCCTCTGAAGAAAACGACACTGACGACTGAAACTGAAACACTGAACTCTGAAATTGAACAGCAACAGTGCACACCAGCTATTTGACGAAATGTTTTAGGCACGTGGAAAATTTTTCTTGAGCTGAAACTTGGTGAGGTGATCGCTTGATGCCCCTGGAGACTGCCTAAATTATCTCAGAATTTTAGGAAAAGAAAAAGAATGAATTTCACTAATAATGGCGAATCTGGTTCAAACTTGCAGCAAGCAAATTTTGAAAAATTTGAACTGTGGACTAGCAGATCTAGATGGATCTAGGTTGAGGGTACTAAGGACTAGCCAGAGGAGTTTATTTGGAATCAAAACTCAATGGCAATCTGGTAGTTCCTTCGTAAACCACCAAAGTCCAAATAAATGATAGAAAATAATTTTGAGGTTAAAACAAATAGAAATAAAAATCTAGGGGAAGTTGAACCTTGCTGGACTTGATGCTTGGCTAAACACAAAGTAGGGAGGTGGGTTTTGGAAGAAAATTTTCCATATAGGCCATGGCAAGAGAGAAATTTTTGAATGAGGAAGAATAAATCCATAATTTATAGGAATTCTTTTTAGTAAAAAAGAGTTGGAAAAACCTTCCAAGATTACTTGTGTTGAGCCAACAGAAGATGAAAAACCCTTAAGACCAAAGATCAAGATTGGGAAGAACCCACCAAAAGAAAAAAAATACTTGTCACAAATGAGAATTTTGAGAAGGAGAGTCTTTTAATTACTTTTTAAATAACCTCCTTCCAACTAAATAAAGAATTTGATAAAACCAAATAAATTTTTTTGGAGTGTTACACCAGCCTCCAGTCAAAAATTCCTGAAGGCCCAGAGAAGCCGGGATCCTCCTCAAAGACCTTGAAGTGACTGTGATTGTATTCCGCGAAATAATACGTCCGGTACGTGCGAACAATCATCAATCTTTCGCCGTCGTTTGATCGAGCCAGGAACCACCTGCAACTGCCATTCCGCTTTTTTTTTGAAAGGTTCTAGGATTAGGAAGGGTAGGGACACCAGGTGGCCTACAACATCAAATCAAGTTGGAGTCAAATAAAAAAGGGCTCTTGATTTATTCAATCTTAAGAACAGCATGTTATGAGCATGAATATTTTTCAGCAAATGTTGATAGTAATATAAGCAAGCCATCATGATATCATAGGAAAGTAACATACTACTATAACAGCCATTTGTAGCGATGACTGGAGTAGGCCAGCAATACGTCCAGCCATAGAAGGAGTCGACAGCGTAAATGAAGCCCTTGTGTTCAATGGCATCAGAGAACCATGGAGGATGTATGATCCTGCGATGGATGTGCAGATTTATCCACTTACCGTAGTGACCTGTCAGATAGGCGAGACCACGGTTGAAGAACGCAATTAGCATGAAGTCTTTATAATTCGCAGATCTTGTGGGCACTTGGCAGATTACAACCTTGAGCAAATCAAACTTGGTATCATGTTGGCTACTATAAGATTCCGAGTATTCTGGGCCGCGGTGCCAAAGCAGTGCATTGTTAATCGAAGGAAGGGGGATCAATCGCCGGGTGTAGACCTCCACGAGCATCTAGCTGCTGCGCCCATCGACGAGCACCATCCAAGACGTGTTCATGTCGATCTAGTACATACCTTTAATGTAGTTGAGGCTGACAGGGATCGAATCACAGTCAAGGGGGTTGATGCTCGCCACCCTACGATTGTTGTGCTGCATGACACGCCATTTCTGAAGATGAGGCGGCATCAGCAAGCAAGGAGCTGGCTTAAAAAGCTCCGGCCTGAGGGCTTTGAGTAAACGGTATAGCCCCGACGAGCACGCAGCGAGCGGCATGGTACTGAGATTGTCCACACGCGAAACAATGAGCTTGATTACCTCTGTGGGGAGCAAATTCCAGCCACTCTTTTGGCGGATGCTGCTCGGTTCTGCCATTGTTAGTGCCTGGGTTTCGGACGAGGGGGGAGGCGCCTTAGCGGGGATGGAAGATTGGACGAGATTATGTGCGGACAAAGATGGAGAAGCGAATATGTGCTGCAGGAAGTGCACAGGTGATGATGACTACAGCACGCTGCTTGACTTACAAGACACATACCAGCAGCGTAGGGTCATGTCGATGCCAGACACCTTGGTTGAGTGATCACAGTACTGGTACTCCCTACAGTGCTATGCCCTAACTTGCTTGAGTAGAGTAGTAGAGTAGGACTCTGCTCTACCACTAGCACTGGAGGAGTAGTATATTCTAATCTAAAATAGTTACAAACTTCAATGCCTGAGCATGGAACGACTACGAACCATGCTCAAAGACTGTGTCTACATGGTGTTTGGACATGGGCGACAACCTCAACGCCAACAGTGCTGCTCCCGTTGCACTGTATGTGTTTCTGTCCTTCCTATTCGAAATTGTGGTAGAATTCATGATTTATTTTGTGCTTATTCGGATTAAATCTCGTAGTAACTTGCTCATATATTCAATTGGCGCAACGTCCCCTACAACCACTATCGTTTCATGGACGGCTTGGTCGATGCCTCCAAGGAAACCTTCATCCACTGCTATGAGTGCCCGATGCCGTTTTGTGGCTCGCCGGTGGACATGGTGCATCACCTCACGGATGCGTGCAGCAGTCACTGCTGGCCCTTGGCGGAGAACATCAAGTACGAGACGTGCTACCCGTTCACCATGCCGGAGTCGCTGGAGGATCATCGCCGCCTGCTAGTCTCGGAGGAGGACGGCAGCGTCTTCCTCTTGAACGTGGGCACCGGCGAGGCCTACGCAGGCCTCCGCCCCATCTCTGTAATGTGCGCTAGGGGCGACACCACAGACATAGACACGAGGCCGATGTACGGGTGGGTGGTCAGTGTTACTACCCCTCCAGGTCGCGTGGGCAGCGACACCGGCCTCATCAAACGGACTTGGACTCTGGGGAGCTGGGACTATCCCGCCAATGTGGACTTGGAAAACCCATGGCATCCTTTACCCGCCGACGTGGTGCACGGGGACTCCAAGGAGGTTCACCTGCACATAAGCATTATCAAGTTAAATGTTGATCATTAGTCTTCGCTCAATGTAATCCGCTGTCTAAGCATGTGGGGACTTCCATGCAGGATCTTGCTCTATTGGAGTATCGCGCATGGATAAAAGTGTAACCCTTTATGGTTTAGTCTAGAATCTTCCATGTATGAATTTTTACTACAGTACTGGTGAAAGACTTGCGATGAACCATTTCTTACATCTCCTCTGCCCGCTTGCAAGTCATCCTGATTTAATCCCTCCGTCTAGGTGTATAAGGGCATGGTTAATATTATTTAATAG
The DNA here is from genome assembly GCA_034509565.1 of Triticum monococcum. Classification (NCBI taxonomy): domain Eukaryota; kingdom Viridiplantae; phylum Streptophyta; class Magnoliopsida; order Poales; family Poaceae; genus Triticum; species Triticum monococcum. The sequence continues at coordinate 148,420,204 of CM067843.1, read as the reverse complement.
TATAGCCAACTGTTGACTATAAGAAAGTGCCATGTCATCTGTAGCCAACATGTATAACAATCGATACTCAAAAACTAATTCTTAAAGATCATTTCTTGCAAAGCACAATAAGTGTTATTTCTTCACAAGTTTTTGATGCAGGTTGAACAGTTGAACACTTTTGTTTGCAAAAGATACCTTTTTATCTATTTGACCTGGATGTTTGTGAGCTCTAGAGATGAAATAATATCCGAAGAAACCTATCGATACCCGTTACACATGAGATGACACCCACATACTTTGTCAAAATAGACAACTCCCCGATAAATGCATTTCAGTCTTCGGTGCAATGCACGGGCACCTTACTACTATAGATTAGTACGACCAAAAAATGAACTAACTTTATATATAGTACGATAAATGCTGATGCATGTCACCTAAAATTGTATCATTCAAAACTGTAGCGACCAAACCTCAAACAGTCCAATCTCTGTGCTCAGGTGTCATCCCTGGATCACTAATGCTGACACCACACAGTACTTGAAGGATTTATAACAAAGTACCAATCACACACTTATTACATCGAGTGTCTCCAAAGAGAACATATTACAATAAATATGGCTTAAGGCCATCTAATAACGATAACAGCGGAAGGCTTGGGAGATAAGTGAGTCCATCAACTCCAACAGCATCACTGAGTATAGAACCACGACCTAAAAGCACCTTAATCATCATCTGAAAAGTCTGCAACATTAACGTTGTAGCCCGAAACGGGTCAGCACATGGAATATCCTGGCAAAGTAACACATAGAGAGTAATGGAATGAAATAGGCTATTCTATATGCATATTTGGCTGGTGGAAAGCTCTATGGTTACAGTTTTGCGTAAAGCCAAATTTTCCCTACTTCAAAGGAATAAATTTTATTTCACTATCATGGTAGTTGTTAACATTGAGAATGGTTGAAAGCATTCTCAATCCCACTTAAGCATCATCATTAAACAAAACCCAACAAAATTAATTTTAGAGTAACATGATGAGATTCACATGACAATCCAAGTACTAGATACTCAAGATGTCCAGAACCGGGGACATGGCTAACCATGATTAGTTTATACACTCTGCAGTGGTTTGCGCACTTTTCCCCACAAGACTCGATCGCCTCCGTTTGATTTCCCGCCCTACATGGTGTTTGAGAAAGGGATGACCGAGACATAGTCTTTCAGAAGCGCTAGCACCTTATGATCGGGTAGAATGTTACACCTACTTTCCCCTACATCTGCTAGTCTACCACTGTAAGAGTTCGCACAATTTAATCAACTATGCTAGAGCCCATAGTAGCTTGTGGCTGCACACGGAAGTTTCTTGCATGAATAATCTCATGATCCCTTTGAGCCTCGGTGGCGGTCCATAAAAAAATAGGCAATCGCTGGAATACCCAGGTGCCTCAATCCACCCAGATGTGTATTTAAGTTGCCACATTAGATAAACCATTAATTTAACAATCTCACATCTGTCATGGATACACTGACCCAATCCACGTCTACTAGCATAACATGGCATAATAAGAAAATGTAGAAGTAACTCCCAAAGGTTTGATAATAATAGGAAATAGGTACTACCTTAACTACTTCCCAAGCCCACGATTTAATTCGATCCTAATCATGCAATGTGTGAGGATTGATCTAATGCAATAAAAACTAGGTAATTGGAAATATGATCAAAGTGTTACTTGCCTTGCTGATGATCCGCAAAACCTAGCGATTCGAAGTAGCAAGCGGCGCACTCCGGGTACTCTATCGCAAACAAACAAGCATACAATAAGTACTCAACTAATGCACATGTAAAACTTGAATAAAAGATCTAACCAGACATTTCAACTTAAGAACTCCGGTTGGCAAAAAGAATCAAATCGAACGAAGCAACGAAAGACAAACGGGAAAAGAAACAGGCTTCGTTTACTATTCGGGATCTAGGGCAATTTTCACAGTGGCAAAAACTTGTTTGAGTTGGTGAAACGGAATGAGGGTTTCGAGACGAAACTCCAGGCGCTTGAATCGCCTGATTCTGATAAACGAGCGAAAAGTTAGACTAAAACGAAAATCAGATCAGGAATCGCGATCAGATAAATCGCGGATTTAATCCGAGAAAAGAAAAACGACGAACGTTCGTTAAAACGAACGAACGGACGAATGCTTGCTAATTAAATAAACCGGAAAACCGATCTATTTAAAAAAACGAAACTAAAAAAACCGAACAAAACTGACGGAAAACCAATCGATTTTCTAAAAAAACCGGCGGCAAAAAAAACTACCTCCGGCGGCGGCCGATCTGGCGGTCTGGCGAGGCGGCGCGGCGGCGCGGCGAGGCGACGGGCGGCGGCGGGGGTGGCGGCGGCCTAGGGTTAGGGTTTCGGGGGCAGGGCGCGGCTGGGCTGGCCTCGGGCCTCGGCGGCGCTATTTGAAGGCCCGGCCAGGCGGAGTCCTGGCGGTTACGGCCCAAGGTCGGTTCGGGCTCTTTTAAAAAAAATTATTACGCTCAGAAAAAACAAAAGGAATACTAAACGGACTCCAAAAATCCCAAAATACAATTTCCCCGGCTTCTAAAATCAAGCCGCACAGGATGAACATTTATTTGGGGCCTAAATGCAATTTTGAAAAACACGCATTTTCCCTAATTCAAATAAAATAGCAAATAAAACCAAAATAAAATCTTATTTGATTTTTTTATTAAATCCTCAATATTTCTTTATTTTGGGAAAGTCATTTTATTCCCTCTCTCATATTTTTGTAACAGAAATAATTGAAGATAAAATAAATAAAATCAAATGATCCTATTTTCAAAATTTGAGAAAACTCAAATATGAAAATAAAGAAATCCCCAACTCTCTCCAAGGGTCCTTGAGTTGCGTAGAATTTTCTAGGATCAACCAAAATGCAACAAAATATGGTATGCACTGATGATCTAGTGTATAACATTCCAAATTGAAAATTTGGGATGTTACAAAAACTATGTTCAAATACGAATCCAACGATATACTCCCTCCGTCCCAAATTTTTTGTCTTAGATTTATTTAGATACGGAAGTATCTAACACTAAAACGTGAATAGATACGTCTGTATCTAGAAAAATCTAAGACAAGAATTTTAGGACAGAGGGAGTAGTTTTTGTTGACATGCACTAACATTTTGTCAATTAAATCTTCCGTCAAATTCAATGGGGGACTAATAAACCACGACCGATGTAGTCCAAGTGTAGAGGGCGGCGCTGCACGGGAGTGTCACCTCTCACCCCACTCGTGGCGCGGCAGTAAAGCCGTCATATCACAAAACCCAACCACTCCCAGTAATAAGTGGGCTGGTAAAATAAACGGACAAGCAACCATCACATCCCTCCGTCTTTTTTTTCATTTCATCTCTCTGCATTTACTTTCCCCGGTTCATCTCGCACACTCGATCCCTAGCTACTACTCCTAGGGCCAGTTCTTTTGGCGGCTTCCCCAGCTTTTCCCACAAGACTAGTCACAGTGGAGAGTAACCATAAGGCGCCTCACTCATTTATTTGGGCTTCTAAACTACTACTCCGTCCTGGTTTATTCCTCACCATTGTAATTCGTGGTATATTTTGACCAAAGATTTAACTGGTTTATTCCTCACCATTATAATCCCTCCGTCTAGGTGTCTAAGTCATCTTACAAAAACCAAATAATCCCAAAACAATTAGGCGCGGTGCATTAACTACTACCTCGTTTCTTTTTTCTTGACATATCAACCAATAAGAGATAAAGACTATGCATACTTTTAATGACTTGAGATATCAAACACGACATGTAGTGGTTAGTTTATTGCATGAAATACTATTAACTAGCAAATAAACATCAACGTTTTTTGTTTTCTCCTCCTACTTGGTCACGGTGCACAACCAAAGATGACTTACTCACCTAGACGGATGGAGTAGTGCACGTGACATGCACTAACATTTCATTAGTTAAATTTATGATCAAAATTTGACATAGATTACAATGGGGACCAATAAACCATGACGGAGGTAGTGGTTATGGGATTACTAATCTAGAAGCCTAAAAGAACTGGCCCCTGGTACTCCTACTAGTAGTAGTACTCAAGTTGGAATTCCAATGGCACGACAGAACTTGTTAGGCAAAAAATTCGATACAGGGTGTAGGAAGCAGTTTGGGAATTTGCATGCCTTTCCAACCAGTGAGATACTCCGTACAAAGTACGACAAAGAAATAACCACAGAGAAGGAAGCTAAAAGTAAACAATCAAATGAGCATTTTTGCATTTGTTTTGCATTGAATCGTTTCACAAGCTTGACTAGTGTTGTTTTTCTACTTTTACAAAAACCGCATCGTAATGTTAAAACGTGCATTTGCACGTACTCCCCCCCGTCCGGGTTTATTAGGCCTAAAGACAACTTCTCTTAGACCAAGACACATAGTAATTTTTCACATTAATTCTTACATTCCACTCCCAATGCGCTCTCTCACATGCATGCAGCCAATGAAAAAGCACACATGAAGTGTATTAACTTTTCAGCCATGGCACCAACAACAATAGCTTTCAATACAACCAATGAAATGGTTGCATGCATGCACCTTTCCAACGCGGGGCCTTATAAAAGGGGACATGCGTGTGATGCTGAGAGGCCTAATAAACCCGGACGGAGGGAGTACATAAGTAATAGTAGTACTCCCTCCGTCTAGGTGTATAAGTCTTCCCTCCTTGGTCACCGTGCACAACCAAAGATGACTTATTGACCTGAACGGAGGGAGTAGCACAGTCTGCAAGCATATATCGAGAGAGACGTGTAGTGCGATAGTATATAGTAAAGTTTGTTCTATATGCACGTACTTGCAAAATGCGTACGAATACACAAGGTTTCCAAACTTTCCCTTTTACATACTTAATTAAGGATGCTAAAAATTCCTGAACGTTCGGGATTTATCATTTCCGTCCCAAAACTAATGAGATCGCCTTACGAAACAAAAATTATACTCTTCCTAAAAGCCATAACGCTCGCAGGAGCGCTTGCGGCGCACCACGAGTGCCTTGGTGCGTGACCGTTTCCCAGCGCGCCGACACAACGCCTCTTCCTCAGCCTCGCAACTCGCGAGGTGCTGATTGGCGGCTTGCCGGTGGGCGAGCGCGATCTCACCGGTGTGGTGATCTGGCGCCAACAAGTACTCCTCCTCGCTGGAAGCGTGCACCCGGTCCACGTACCGCCAAGCATAGATGAGGCACTTGGGCCCGACTGCACTTAGGGCATCGGCACGGGCATCCTCCGCCACCCTCACGGCCCTCGCACGAGCCTTCTGCCAAAGATCCAATTGCCTAACTCTGTCGGACGCGACATAGGCCTCCCAAGAAGCTTGTTCCGCGGTGCGCTTCTCTTTCTCGGCCTTCTTCTCCGCCTCTATTTTGGCGCGCTTTGCTGGAGGCAAAGCCTCCCACATGGCGACATCCATTTCTTTCCAAAGCTCCTCAAGGCTGGGGGGCTCGGCGGGCGGCGCGACGTTCTCCTCGTAGCGGGGAGCCGACACGTCCTCCGACGCGTGTGCTGGCGATATTGGGAACGCCGAAGCGTCGACCTCGACGCGTCCTCCTCGACTAGTGGCGGTGAGGAACGGAACAGCGACGCATCGCGTCATAGCGAGGAGCGGAACACCGATGCGTCTTCCTCGACTAGTGTCGGTGAGGAACGGAACGCCGACACATGCTCCTCTACTAGTGGCAGCAAGGAACGAAACGGCGACGCGTGACTGTCCGCGCGGTGCAGCGACGGGCTCCTAGGGCTTGGGAGGGGCGATGCCGTGGTTGTCGATGTGAGAAGGAGGGGGAGGAGATAGCGATGAACGTGAACATGAGGGGTAGGAGATAGCGATGTTGTGGGAGGCGCAATATTTATAGCGAGCAATGGCACACCTACGTAAGATATGGACTGAGCTGCACTGACTTAACTGTAGGTCCAGTTGCGTCACTGGCATGTGGGCCAGACCCCTGTTGGGCCCATATGTCAGTGACCCAATGCACCTGCAGTTAAGTAACAACTACGTGGGCATATTTGTTGGAATAAATTACGCGCAGCGAAGGGGTGGAAATATTGCTGGTCATAACGGATTGGACGAGCGTGGGGGGAGGAGAGTCATGCATGCATATTTTTTCACACGGGGTGGAGTGTTGGGACCGCCAGAGGGAGAAGGAGAGTTTGGCAGGCATATTGTTTCCACACATGGAGAGGAAAATATTTGGAGACGAATGGGCTTCCTGCAGGTATGGGGAATGGTGCATAATAAGTCATCTTGCATGCCGGGCTATGTATAGTCTCAAGTCATTAAAAACATACACGCCCCACACATGTTCATATTTAAAGGTGCACTAAATTATTGCATGTGATGATTAAGGCTGGCTATAATGGTGGTATCTTAGCTGGTATCATGCACATGGGAATAGCAAACATGCTGATGTGGCAAAGAATTAAAGAAGAGAGGGGGGTTAGAGTAGCTAGTGTTCATGCATGCATTGGTAAACGCAATTTTTTGTGAAGAACGACAACACTAGTTGAGTACTTTTGCAGACTTCAAAAACTATTCCACCGCCTCTACTATCTTGCTAAGAGTAGGTGAAATTTTTGACTCGAGCCCTTTAAACTAGAAGGGAGGTAGTGGTACACTAATAGCTAACCTTGTTGTGATGACAAGATAGGACATGGCACGCACCTGGACGGAGGAACTAGTCTGCATTGTGCATTTAAGTTTTGTCTGAAGTCAATGTACCTCTACTTTCACCAGACTTATAGAAAAATGTGTCAACATTCACAATGTCAAATCAATATTTTTACACTCATTATAAAACGTAGTTCTTATACTCATTATAACCAGTATTGTAGATATTGATATTTTTAGTATGAATTTGGTCGTGGGATTTCATTGATGCCTGTCAAAGCATGGAGGAAGCGGAGCTTAGGGCTTGCATTGCCGGTCTCTACATAGGTATTTCTCTTCATAATCCTGTAATTTTAGAGACTGATTGCGCTTTTGTGGTAGTGTCTCTTGCATCGGGGGACTATGACAGGTCTGCTATGCGTGACCTGAAGATGAAAGCGTCGAGCATCTCGAAGTTGATCAACAATCTTCAATTGTCAAAGATTAGCCATTCGGCCAATAATGTGGCACACTTAATCACTAAGTATAGCTTTTTCAATAGATTAGATGGTATTCTTGTAAATAACATAGCGCCCTGTGTGGTGAATATTGTATCGAATTAGTGTACTGGTGTGGCTGGTTAATTAATATAAGGTGGTGTTAAAAAAGTATAAATTTGGTCAAACACTTTGCAAACAGTTGACGGGAGTAAAAAGGACCAGAGGGAGTATCATGCATGCGGAGTAGGCAAAAAAAATTGCTTGTCTAAAAAAGGCAAAAAAATTGCTCATTTATAGCCGGTCGAAGTCTCAAAGGGTGCAACCGCGCGAGGGAGGCGAAGGTCATGGGAGGCGCGGCGTTTGACGGAATTAAGTGAAGTTACATCCACGCGCCGGCATGGCGTGCGAACAGGCAGAAGCTATACCGTCAGGCCTACGATATGGGTCTAGTAGACATGACATCTAGTGGGTCCCGCATAGTTATCGAGAACACTTTGGGGGCTTGCAGCCGTTTATCCACCGGGCAAGCCAGCAACCCCACACCGTTCACATGCCCTACTCGTCCCCGTCTTCTACCTTACAACAATTTGCTCCCACTCGTCCCGTCCTTTCACATTAGTTCGCTCCCAATTTTTTTGCGGGTACAACAGTTCAACTTCTCCTAACCCTCCTCCAAAATCCATGGCCTCCCAAATCTCCATGGCCGCTGCTGAGTACCAGGGTAGAGCCATCACCGACGATCAGTTCATCGTCATCTACACACGTGGATCCGAGGCGGTGAAATCATGGCTTGCTCGCTTCCTACGCATGTTCAACAGTTCAACGTATGAGTGGGTCGATGGGCTAGATGTTGAGTACACCACAGTCCTGGGACGAGAGAAGGATCTAAAGGAAGAAGAGAGGAAGAAGCCCGCCGTGATCCAGGTTTGCGTACATAACGTTTGCTTGGTCTACCACATATGCCATGCCGACGTTGAGTGCCAGGATTTTAAGAACTTCCTCAAGGACAAAAGAGTGACATTCGTTACTGTAGGCTTTAAGAATGACAGGGATGTCCTGCATCGGATAGGTCTCATTGTAGGTCAGCCCTTCGATCTCCAGAAGGCAAGCATGGTGTCCTCCTCTCAACCTTCAATGCTGACCTTGGCAGCAGCCATGATTGATCCTTCGTATGCTAAACTGAAGAAACCTAATCACGAGTTTCATCATGCATGTGAGTTTAAGACATTAGATGAAGATCACATCTTGTACGCAGCAATGGATGCCTACCTTTGTTTAAATATCTACAAGGGTTGGATGAAGAAGCAGAGCCCAGTGTCCGGTTCAAGCGAAGAAGCGTCGGCGAAGAGGAAGAGGAAGAGGGATGAGGACGAAGTCGAGGACGTAGACTTGGACTCCGAGTAGGTGGCAGTGTCGTCGCTCATGCGGGTTCTACTGTAGTGTCAAGCGGACTAGTTGCTTAGTTTATTTTCAAGGGTGTGTTGTGCTGAGGCCCCAGCAGAACTATGTTTATGTTCTTTCTTGTTATTTGAACTCTTTAGTACGTACAGTAGTACTAGTACTATGTCTTACTACTGTTCTTCTTGCAGTTGGTACTACTGCTCGTATCTTTGTGTTCCTACTATACTTAATACGTTCGTACTAGTAGTATAATTTGGGTTAGTCGATTTGTGAAAGAAGTTCGACGGAGTGAAGGAAGAAGATGGTAGAAGAGGTGGAAGAAGCCCTTCTAGCCATCCATGTTGCATCAAACGGCTCACATGAGTCGAGTGACCCAAATTGCTCCTTCAGATTACATGATCCACGTGGCATTCAAGGTCTCGAAGGTAGATTCCACGTCCAGACCCTGTTTGCGGGCTCGACACGCGCGCGACCGGCTTCCGCCGCGACAGCCACCATGCGCGCCTCCTTCGCGCGGGCGGAGACGACAATAACACGCTAGTTCCTCCTTGTCGGCGTGCTAGAGCACGCGCTCGTCCTCCTCTTTGTACGCTGCGTGCATAGACGCGGCTCCACCTGCTGCTCGCATGCTTGGCAGCGCGGCGGCACCGCGAGGAGGGACTGCAGATGACGTGAGCGGGTGAGCCTTTGGCTTCATGCCACAGGGATGGTGGCGACACGGCAGTGATGGGCGAGAAATTGTTGGCCGGAGCAGGCGGGCGCTGGCATGCGCAACAGTGGCAGCGGCATATTGATGAGTGCGCGTGTGGGAGCTTACTTTAGTTTTATATATAAGGTTGGTCAAACTTAAAAGAAAACCATACTAGTACACGTAAACATTATACTTAGGCAGCGCTTTTATTAGTTAGTACCACAACCACGATAAGGAATCCTATGCAAGCGCGTGAACCGCGGCCGCGTGGTCGATCGAACAGTGCGTCACCGTGTCACGCTCGAAGGACATGCACCGAACTTTTTTGTGTGTGTGAAAACAATCCTCGAATATTACTCAACATTTTTTTCCTGTGAAAGTTCTTGACGCTGCAATATTTCCATATATTTGAATTTAGCTCCAGTTCATGTTTATTTGGATTTGGGCGTTTTATGTGACAGCCTAGTTTTTGCCATCTTTCATTTGTTTGAGTTTTCATTTGAAATTTTTTGAAACTTGGAGTTTTTGAATCTTTTCATTTGGACTTAAACACTTGGGCATCCTGGGCTTTCAACCAAGTGTTCACTTCTCTCCCAAACCATCATTTCACTTCTGATCCACCACAAAATAATCTTTGGAATATTTTTCTTAAATGACAAATATTCATTTTCTCTCTAAAACCCTAAGCCAAATCTGTTTGCTCCAAAGGAACCCTAATTTTTATGGCTCAGCAAATTCTAAGATAATTCAAAAATATTCTAGGGACCCTAGGGCACCTCCCTGAGCAAAAATATTTCATCACTTTTTGGAATATTTTTGCTACAGAAAATCTTTTCTGTTCTGGACAGAAATGGTAGTTTCTACAGCAACTACCATTTTACTTGCTCCATTTGACATGATCTTTCTTGTGCTTATTTACCTTAGTAACTCCAAGCTAGCCTCCAAAGCACAGCTTCAAACTCCCAGCCATTTGACCACAGTAACATCACAAAGTTACTGTCCAGAAACTTACCAGACTTGTAAAACTTTCTCTACTGCACCTGGATCCAAACCAAACCATGGTAAACTTCAAAACCACCGCGAACAACATGCCAGACATGAATTTTGTACGGGGGCTGGCCTGTGGAGAGAGTTTGTGCAGTGACCACGCGTGTCCATGATGCCAGGCATGCGTGGCGACGCGCTCTGGGAGCCGCCGAACGCTCTGTTCGCGCGTGCTCGCTTCCCTCGACTGCCAAACCTAGCCAAAACTCGCCACCATCATCGTCTCGACACCCTTAACTCCACCCTGGCACTCGCCGATGCTGGGCTTGCCGCAGCGAGCACGGGCAAGGTCCGGCCAGCCCAACAGTGCGGGTGCACTGTGCTCGTCGTCACCCCCTTGATCCTGTGCTCGTCTCCGCTCACGCATAGTGGACGCGTGACCTCCGTCGCCTTCTCCCCCTCTCACTGACGTCGCTCGTCGCTGGGCGCCGTGGACAGGTGTCCACCGGCGGAGCCCGAAGCACCCTCGACGCTCGCCTATATATAGAGCCCCTCCCAACCTCTCCGAGCATCCTCCAGCACTGACACACACTCCACGGTCGAATAGGAAGCCGTAGCCCGGCCGAGCAGGCCACGGGCCGTCGCCCCCGAGCTCGAGCTTGCCGGTGATCCCCTTTGGTAGCCGCGGCAGCCCTAGCCCCTCCCAGGCCTGGGCGACCCCTCCAGGGCCTCCCCCCTTCTCCGGTGAGGCCGTCTCGCCCCCTTGAGCCCGTGGAGCGGCTTCTGCTCGCCATCTTCTTCAACTCCGGCAACCTCCTCGTTCCGCCTCCGCTCACGAGCTCGATTCCGACACCTTCCGACCACCCCTAGCCATGCTACGGGTACGGGCAGGTGCGCCTCGACCTCCTCTTGCCATCCCTCCCTCTCGTTTTGGCCAAAGAGCCCTAGTCGCCGGCAAGAGCTCCGGTGAAGCCGCGGCCAACTCTGTTTCTCTCTCCCTCTTCCCCCACCTGACTAGCAGGGCCTGGTAGTCAGTCACTCAGTACGCGCGCGAAGCGGTACGAGTGGTGGCGCCCCTGGGCTTTATGCCTTCGATGTCGCCCCCCTGTCTTTCTCTTTTATTCAAATTCATCTGAATTTACAGAACACTTCAAACTGTTATAACGTTTTAACCATAAGTCCAAATGAATTGATTCTTTTTGCATTGTGTTCCTTGAAAGGAAATCTAACAGCTCACCAAAGATGAGATTTTTCTGAGCTGTTTAGAATTTCTGGTGAATTTCAGAAGTGTTCTTGATATTTTCTTTTTGTGTTTAAAATTATTTTCAGAAGGTGAGGCTTGTCTTGTGGATCACCAAGAGGCTTGTGAACCTCATCTGCACTAAGGCAAGCCACAACAACATTTTTATAATGCCATTGCAATATTTGTGATTTTCCCACTTGGATGAAATGATTAATCCATGCATTTAAATTATTATTGACTTATTTGTATTCTGTTAAATATTGACTAGTTGAAACTAGTTTAGTTGATAAAGCAAGTTAAGATTTATTTGAGGTGATGCTAGAAAATATTCTGTTAAATCATATTACTTGTTTTACAGAAAGTTTGAACTTAATTTAGTGATAAAGGAAGTAAGGATTGTTGATAGAAAAATCTTTTGCTATGCATATGAAAAAGTTATCAGGGTTGCTTTCTCGCGTAAGAAATTAATGAAACTTGTTACAAAAATATTTTGGGTTAAGTTACGAGTCATTTGAGCTAGTAAAGTAGTGTGAGTTGTTGACGGCTATGATGACATTGGTCATTTTTATGATGCATGTGTTGTTTTGCATTTCATGGCATGCTATGACACCGGTCATTGTTAGTTTAAAGTTGAAACTGAAAATAACTCAACTTGAATACACCATTGACTGGGTCATGGTGCTGCTGAATCGAGTTCTTTCCAGTGCAATCACATTTGCCTTTATGGTGGGCCTTGATTCGGTCCATTGACACGGCCTCTGGTCGGTGCCTCCATCTAGGGAAGGTTATGTTGTGTTTGCCCTGGACCGGCAAGCAGGTATAATCTTGTGTGCTCGTTAATGATTTTATGGTACCGATTTACCCAAGTGGGAGTTTCCCCAAGTGGGAGTTTCCCCGAGTGGGAGTTTGGCCACGACAGTGGTGACGGTGTCTTTGGTTCAAATGCAGCACCACCCAGGTTTCTATTACTACCCATCTCTGCACGACAACGGTCATGTCCGTTTTCCTCTCATTGACCCGGAGTCTAATAGTGTTGCTAGCCATCTTGCGCGTTATATCACTGCTAGCTATCTGATGATCCACGAGCTAGCTCGAGAGCTAACTCGTGCCCGTACTGCTTTAGCCGCTACCTTGGTCACTACTAGATCCACCACTACACCGTCCTCACTGGGATTCACCGCGTATGTCCCAATTAGTTCTAGCTCTCCTATTTCACCGGTTACTCCCCGGAGTAGCACAGGCGTCTCCGCCGTGAACCCTCTTAGTGCTCCTGCCGAGTGGGTCTCACTTCCCGCTACCCAGCAGCCCCGATGCTTCATCCTGCCCCTGCCCCTGAGGGAGAGCCCTTGAGGCAGCGTCGTCGCATTACCTTTAACCCGTAGGTTTCCGTTAACCACATCAGTTCAGGATCTGAGACCGCTTCAGGGGAGGACACCGCAGCACTAGCAGAGCATTAGTGTCTTTCAGTATTCACAGTCATCTAGATGGTGTACAGATGTAGTTGTATGAGTCATGATGCTTCATGTATGAGAGTAGTGGAACCAGTCATGTTGTTTAATTTTCATGTATGTGTCTATGTATAATTATGTTGGGACTTCAATCGCCGTATTTTCTTCGCTCTTTTTTGTCTTTTTCAAGAGTTGTTGCTGGCCTTTCCCCATTTTTATTCTTGGATGTATCTCATCTCGATTGCGTTGCCTTGGGAAAAATACTCAATAGGATGACGCGGGGAGGCAGCAGTAGCAACGTTCACGGGAGAACTCCTGTTCGTCATTCCGCACGACAGGCAGGATATTCTCCCGAGCCGGACATTCAGCCACCACCTCCACCGCCTGATCCTCCCTCCACCGAGCAAGTTATGCATATGTTTGAAGAGAAAAGGAACAATGATCTGATTGAAATATTGAGAAGTGTGCAAGCTATGGTTGGACAGAATGGAAATCAGAATGGTCACCACTCAAAGCTGTCAGATTTTCAGAGGACCAATCTACCCAGTTTCAGTCAGGTTGTTGACCCATTGGATGCAGACGATTGGTTGCGGACCATGGAGAAATAGCTTGAGGTCGCCCATACTAAAGGAAATGATAAAGTCCCATTTGCGACCCATTACCTGGAAGGCGCAGATGCCATATGGTGGGAAAATACAAAAGCCATGTGGCCAATTGATGAGGAAGTCACGTGGGAAACATTCAAGGATAAGTTCCGCAAGTATCACATCCCTACTGGAGTTATGAAGGCCAAGCAACGTGAATTTCTCACGCTCGTCCAAGGAAATCAGTCTGTGGCTGAGTATCTGCAAAAATTCAATCATTTGTCCTGTTATTCTCTGTATGACGTGGCCACTGAAGAAAGGAAGATTGACAGATTTCTTGGAGGTTTAACTCCACAACTTCGGTGTGCTCTTAGTGTGTTTGATTCCAGCTATTTCCAAACTCTAGTGTACAAGGCGTTCATTGCTGAACGGGAGCACAGGCTTATATTGGATAATAGGCCTGCTAACAACGACAACAAGCGCAAGTTTGAGCCAAAGAAGGATGGACAACCTGTGCAAAAAGCTCATGCCTGGCAGCCGACTTGGGTGGAATACAGGCCAAATTGGCAGTAGAATGTTAACAGGACCACCATCAAGTCAAGAATATTGTAACCAGTCCAACACATGAGGAGCGCCAGCGCAATAATACTTGTTTCATTTGTGGGCAGCCCGGACATTATGCCAAACAATTCCCCAAGAACAACAAGGTGAATGCCTTGAGCAGGCCACAAGTCAACTTTATGGAGTCAGGGCCAACCCAGCAAAACTTCATTGGGCACGTAAATCATATCTCCGCCGATGAAGCCCAAGAGAAGCCAGAAGTCGTCATTGGTATGTTTTCTGTTAATGACATACCTGCAGTAATTTTATTTGACTCTATGGCTTCCCATTCTTTTATTTCTCGGAGTTTTGCCGCCCAAAACAATTTCCTTTGCACCATTTTGGGCAAAAATATGCTGGTACAAACCCCCAGATCTATAATCAAGAGCAATCTAGTCTGCCGTGATCTGGAGATCAATATCAACGGGATCCACTTTCCAACATATCTGATAATCATTGAGTCTGAATAGTTGGATATTATATTGGGGATGAATTGGCTGACCAAATATCAAGTTTGTATAAACTGCGCAACCCGAGAAGTCACTTTGACCAGTCTGGATGGGTAGCTCATCAAATTCTATGCTTGCAAGCATGTACCCAAGCCAGAACTAGTTTGCACCACTGTGGTTGAGTTGGAATTTATTCCTGTGGTCAGTGAGTATCCTGATGTGTTTCCAGAAGAACTGCCAGGCATGCCACCAGATCGGGAACTGGAATTTGCCATAGATCTTGTGCCCGGAACCGCACCAATATACAAGAAGTATTACCGGATGTCCTCATCAGAATTAGTGGACCTAAAGAAACAGCTTGACGAATTACTCCATAAGGGTTATATTCGTCCCAACTCTTCACCGTGGGGGTCACCTGCAATTTTCGTAGGCAAAAAGGATGGCAGTCTCTGTATGTGCATAGATTATCGCCAGCTAAATGAGGTCACCATCAAAAATAAATACCCACTACCATGGATTGATGATCTATTTGATCAGCTCAGTGGGGCTAAAGTATTCTCAAAAATTGATTTACGGACCGGATATCATCAGGTCAAGATTAAAAAGGAAGATATTCCTAAGACCGCATTCACTACATGATACGGTCTTTACGAATATACTGTGATGTCCTTTGGACTCACCAATGCCCCTGCCTTCTTCATGCATATGATGAACAAAGTATTCATGGGCTTCCTCGACAAATTCATGGTAATCTTTATCGATGATATCCTCATTTACTCCAAGAGTGAAGAGGAGCATAAGGATCACCTCCGAGCAATGCTACAACGACTCGGCAATCATCAGTTATACGCCAAGTTCAATAAGTGCGAATTTTGGCTCAAGCAAGTCGGGTTTCTCGGACATGTACTATCTGCCGAAGGTATAGCTGTGGACCCGAGCAAAGTAAAAGATGTGCTCGATTGGGTACCGCCCACGACTATAACACAGATCCGGCGTTTTCTCGGATTAGCTGGATACTATCGTTGTTTCATTGAAGGGTTTTCCAAAATTGCGAGACATATGACGGAACTGCTCAAAAAGGATACAAAGTTTGAGTGGACAAAGTACTGTGAGAAGAGTTTTAATGAGCTAAAGACACGACTGACAACCGCACCAGTATTGACTCTTCCAGACATTTATCGCAGCTTTGATGTGTACTGCGATGCCTCCAGACAAGGTATTTGTTGCGTGCTGATGCAAGACGGCAAGGTAGTGGCATATGCATCACGCCAGCTATGACTACACGAGGGAAATTATCCTACTCATGATTTGGAATTAGCCACCGTGGTTCATGCATTAAAAATTTCGAGACACTATCTCATTGGAAAAAGGTGCCAAATTTTTACTGACCACAAATGCCTCAAGTACATCTTCACTCAGCCAGATTTAAATCTCCGTCAGCGAAAATGGTTAGAGTTGGTCAAGGATTATGACCTTGGAATAAATTACCATCCAGGGAAGGCCAAACTCATTGCCGATGCGCTCAGTCGAAAGCCCGTTAGCTTAAATGTCGTGTTAACATCCTTGCCTACCAAACTTCAAGAGGAGATTGCTCAGCTCAACTTAGTCATCGCGGACGCTGGTCTCACTAATATTTTGGAAGTTACCCCCACACTCGAAATGGAAATCCGCAAGGCCCAGCCAGACGGTGCCGAGCTACAAAAACATGCAAGGCATCCCCCAGATTTCTTCAAGGACAAATTCGGTACCCTCGGATTCCCAGGACGAATTTGTGTACCAGATCAACCGGACTTGAAAAAGAAAATCTTGTCAGAAGCACACGAATCCTCGTATTCCATTTATCCGGGAGGTACGGAAATGTATGAGAACCTTAAACAAATATTCTGGTTGGATGGGATGAAGAAAGACATTGCCTATTTTGTAGCCTGTTGCGACATATGCAACAAGGTGAAAGCAGATCATGAGAAGCCAGCCGGATTTCTCCAACCACTGCCAGTTTCACAATGGAAATGGGATGATGTTTTCATGGATTTCTTCACCGGATTACCTAGGACTCAACGAGGCAAAGACACAATCTGGGTTATAGTGGACACCCTCACTAAGGTTGCTCACTTCAACCCGATCAGCACCAGATACAGAGTAGACGAACTTGCACAACAGTATGTATCCAGAATCGTCAGTCTACATGGAGTACCATGGACTATCACTTCCGACCGAGGTTCTTTGTTTACCTCCGCTTTCTGGTCCCGTCTCCATCAAGCCTTGGGGACATCACTAAAATATAGTACTCCTTATCACCCTCAGACGGATGGTCAGACAGAGCGAGTAAATCAAATACTCAAAGATATGTTGCGAGCCTGTGTGCTAGCCAACGGGGCAAAATGGGAAGATTGCTTGCCATACGCCGAGTTCTCATATAACAATAGTTTCCAGACCAGTCTAAAGATGTCACCATATGAAGCTCTATATGGTCGTTAGTGCCGCACTCCTCTAAATTGGTCTCAAGCTGGAGATAGTCGTATCTTCGGAACCGATCTCATGATGGAAGCTGAGAGACAAGTCAGGGAAATCAGAGACCGACTGCAATTGGCCAAATCCCGTCAGAAGAGTTATTATGATGCAAAGCACCGGCAGGTCCGTTTTGAACCCGGAGAACACGTGTACCACTGAGTCACTCCTATGAAAGGAGTTAAGCAATTTCAGACTCGTGGAAAGCTGGCACCCAGATTCACTAGTCCATTCCCAATTATGTCTCGAGTGGGTACGGTTGCATACCAACTGAAACTACCCCCGGAGTTGTCAGATAAACACGATGTGTTCCATGTTTCGCAATTGAGACGATGCATATCCCCACCTGAGAAAAAGACTGCAATGACTGAGATAGAATTGGCAAAGGATTTAACTTATGAAGAAAGACTGTTCAAAATTTTGGATCAATTGGAAAGGGTCACGCGCAACAAAGTTAGAAAATTCTTCAAAGTTCAGTGGGAGCATCATACCGAGTCAAAAGCAACTTGGGAGCAGGAAGAGTTCCTTAAGAGTCAGTATCCAGAGTGGTTTTCCCAAGGAACCGAATCTCGAGGACGAGATTCATTCTAAGTGGGGGAGGTTTGTGACAGCATGGTTCTTGCCCTCTTTCATTTGTTTGAGTTTTCATTTGAAATTTTTTGAAACTTGGAGTTTTTGAATCTTTTCATTTGGACTTAAACACTTGGGCATCCTTGGCTTTCACCCAAGTGTTCACTTCTCTCCCAAACCATCATTTCACTTCTGATCCACCACAAAATAATCTTTGGAATATTTTTCTTAAATGAAAAATATTCATTTCTCTCTAAAACCCTAAGCCAAATCTGTTTGCTCCAAAGCAACCCTAATTTTTATGGCTCATCAAATTCTAAGATAATTCACAAATATTCTAGGGACCCTAGGGCACCTCCCTGAGCAAAAATATTTCATCACTTTTTGGAATATTTTTGCTACAGAAAATCTTTTCTGTTCTGGATAGAAATGGTGGTTTCTACAGCAACTACCATTTTACTTGCTCCATTTGACC
Source organism: Triticum monococcum (assembly GCA_034509565.1). Taxonomy (NCBI): domain Eukaryota; kingdom Viridiplantae; phylum Streptophyta; class Magnoliopsida; order Poales; family Poaceae; genus Triticum; species Triticum monococcum. Next base: position 148,402,113 of record CM067843.1, on the reverse strand, counting down.
TGATCTTTCTTGTGCTTATTTACCTTAGTAACTACAAGCTAGCCTCCAAAGCACAACTTCAAACTCCCAGCCATTTGACCACAGTAACATCACAAAGTTACTGCCTAGAAACTTACCAGACTTGTAAAACTTTCTCTACTGCACCTGGATCCAAACCAAACCGTGGTAAACTTCAAAACCACCGCGAACAACATGCCAGACATGAATTTTGGACGAAGGCTAGCCTGTGGAAAGAGTTCGCGCAGTGACCAGGCGTGTCCATGATGCCAGGCATGCGTGTCGACGTGCTCTGGGAGCTGCCGAGCGCTCTGTTCGCACGTGCTCGCTTCCCCCGACTGCCAAACTAATAAGTCTTGAGCTTGTGTTGGTTTTCCCCGAAGAGGAAGGGATGATGCAGCAGTGTAGCGTATGTATTTCCCTCAGTTTTTGAGAACCAAGGTATCAATCCATTAGGAGCCCATGCTCAAGTCCCTCGTACCTGCACAAAGCGACAGCTACTCGCAACCAACACGATTAGGGGTTGTCAATCCCTTCACGGTCACTTACGAGAGTGAGATCTGATAGATATAATATTTTTGGTATTTTTGGTATAAAGATGCAAAGTAAAAAGTAAAAGCAAAGTAAAAAGCAAAGCAAGATTAAAGTGATGGAGATTGATATGATGAGAATAGACCCGGGGGCCATAGGTTTCACTAGTGGCTTCTCTCAAGAGCATAACTATTCTACGGTGGGTGAACAAATTACTTTTGAGCAATTGACAGCATTGAGCATAGTTATGAGAATATCTAGGCATGATCATGTATATAGGCATCATGTCCGTGACAAGTAGATCGAAACGATTCTACATCTACTACTATTACTCCTCTCATCGACCGCTATCCAGCATGCATCTAGAGTATTAAGTTAAAAACAGAGTAACGCCTTAAGCAAGATGACATGATGTAGAGAGATAAATTCATGCAATATGAAATAAACCCCATCTTGTTATCCTTGATGGCAACGATACAATACGTGCCTTGTTGCCCCTTCTATCACTGGGTAAGGACACCGCAAGATCGAATCCAAAGCTAAGCACTTCTCCCATGGCAAGAACTACCAATCTAGTTGGCCAAACCAAATGGATAATTTGAAGAGACTTGCAAAGATAACCAATCATACATAAAAGAATTCAGAGAAGATTCAAATATTATTCATAGATAGACTTGATCATAAACCCACAATTCATCGGTCTCAACAAACACACCGCAAAAAGAAGATTACATCAAATAGATCTCCACAAGAGAGGGGGAGAACTTTGTATTGAGATTCAAAGAGAGAGAAGAAGCCATCTAGCTACAAACTATGGACCCAAAGGTCTGAGGTAAACTACTCCCACTTCATCGGAGAGGCTATGATGATGTAGAAGCCCTCCGTGATGACGGCCCTCTTCCAGCGGAGCTCTAGAACAGGCCCCAAGATGGGATCTCGTGGATACAAAAAGATGCGGCGGTGGAATTAGGTTTTTGGCTCCTGTTTTGATTGTTTGGGGGTACGTGTGTATATATAGGAGGAAGAAGTACGCTGGAGGAGCAACAAAGGGCCCACGAGGCAGGGGGCGCGCCCTAGGAGGGGGCGCCCCCACCCTCGTGTCCGCCTCTTTTGTTCCCTGGAGCAGGGTCCAAGTCTCCTGGATCACGTTCGGTGAGAAAATCACGTTCCCGAAGATTTTATTCTGTTTGGACTCTGTTTGATATTCCATTTATCCGAAACACTGAAATAGGCAAAAAATAGCAATTCTAGGCTGGGCCTCCGGTTAATAGGCTAGTCCCAAAAATAATATAAAAGTGGAAAATAAAGCCCAATATAGTCCAAAACAGTAGATAATATAGCATGGAGCAATAAAAAATTATAGATACGTTGGAGATGTATCAGGCATCCCCAAGCTTAATTCCTGCTCGTCCTCGAATAGGTAAATGATAAAAAGAGAAATTTTGATGCGGAGTGCTACTTGGCATAATTTCAATGCAAATCTTCTTAATTGTGGTATGAATATTCAGATTAGAAAGATTCATGACAAAAGTTTATATTGACATAAAAAATAATAATACTTCAAGCATACTAACAAAGCAATTATGTCTTCTCAAAATAACATGGCCAAAGAAAGGTATCCCTACAAAATCATATAGTCTGGCTATGCTCCATCTTCACCACGCAAAGTATTTAAATCATGCACGACCCCGATGACAAGCCAAGCAATTGTTTCATACTCTAACTTTTTTGAAAACTTTTTCAATCTTCACGCAATACATGAGCGTGAGCCATGTATATAGCACTATAGGTGGAATAAAATGGTGGTTGTGGAGAAGACAAAAAGGATAAGATAGTCTCACATCAACTAGGCGTATGAACGGGCTAGGGAGATGCCCATCAATAGATATCAATGTGAGTAAGTAGGGATTGCCATGCAACGAATGCACTAGAGCTATAAATGTACGAAAGCTCAACAAAAGAAACTAGGTGGGTGTGAATCCAACTTGCTTGCTCATGAAGACCTAGGGCAATTTGAGGAAGACCATCATTGGAATATACAAGCCAAGTTCTATAATGAAAAATTCCCACTAGTATATGAAAGTGATAATATAAGAGACTCTCTACTATGAAGATCATGGTGCTACTTCGAAGCACAAGTGTGGTAAAAGGATAGTAACATTGTCCCTTCTCTCTTTTTCTCTCATTTTTTATTTGGGCCTTTTCTCTCTTTTTTTATGGCCTCCTTTTTTTATTTGGGCTTCTTTGGCCTTTTTTTATTTTATTTTTTGTCTGGGGTCTCATCCCGACTTATGGGGGAATCATGGTCTCCATCATTCTTTCCTCACTGGGACAATGCTCTAAGAATGATGATCATCACACTTTTTTTTCTTACAACTCAATACTTAGAACAAAAATTGACTCTATGTGAATGCATCCGGTGGTGTACCGGGATATGCAATATGACAATGATGGAATGTGTCATGATGAACTAGATGGTGGAAAGTTGCATGGCAATATATCTCGGAATGGCTATGGAAATGCCATAATAGGTAGGTATGGTGGCTGTTTTGAGGAAGGTATATGGTAGGTGTATGATACCGGCGAAAGGTGCGCGGTATTAGAGAGGCTAGCAAAGGTGGAAGTGTGAGAGTGCATATAATCCATGGACTCAACATTAGTCATAAAGAACTCATATACTTATTGCAAAAATCTAGAAGTTATCAAAGCAAAGTATTACGCGCATGCTCCTAGGGGGATAGATTGGTAGGAAAAGACCATCGCTCGTCCCCGACTGCCACTCATAAGGAAGACAATCAATAAATAAATCATGCTCCAACTTCGTCACATAACGGTTCACCGTACGTGCATGCTACGGGAATCACAAACTTTAGCACAAGTATTCTTTAAATTCACAACTACTCAACTAGCATGACTTTAATATTATTACCTCCATATCTCAAAACAATTATCATGTTTCAATCTTTTCTTAGTATTCAACACAATCAAAAGAAAGTTTCACAAATCTTGAATACCAAGCATATTATTATTAAGCAAATTACCATGCCATTAAGAGACTCTCAAAAAATTTAAGTGAAGCATGAGAGATCAATAGTTTCTTTAAAACAAATCCACCACCGTGCTCTAAAAGATCTAAGTGAAGCACATAGAGCAAAATTATCTAGCTCAAAAGATATAAGTGAAGCACATAGAGCAAAACTACTTAGCTCAAAAAGATATAAGTGAAGCACATAGAGCAAAATTATCTTGCTCAAAAGATATAATTGAAGCACATAGAGCAAAACTACTTAGCTCAAAAAGATATAAGTGAAGCACATAGAGTATTCTATCAAATTCTAATTCATGTATGGCTCTCTCAAAAGGTGTGTACAGCAAGGACGATTGTGGCGTACTAAGACACAAAGACACAAATAATACAAGACGCTCCAAGCAAAACACATATCATGTTGGTGAATAAAAATATAGCTCCAAGTAAATTACCGATGGAAGTGGACGAAAGAGGGGATGCCTTCCGGGGCATCCGCAAGCTTTGAATTTTTGGTGTCCTTGGATTATCTTGGGGGTGCCATGGGCATCCCCAAGCTTAGGCTCTTGCCACTCCTTGTTCCATGATCCATCAAAAGAATTCACCCAAAACTTGAAAACTTCACAACACAAAACTCAAAATAGAAAACTCGTGAGCTCCGTTAGCGAAAGAAAACAAAAGACCCCTTCAAGGTACTGTAATGAACTCATTCTTTATTTATATTGGTGTTAAACCTACTCTATTCCAACTTCTCTATGGATTATAAACTATTTTACTAACCATAGATTCATCAAAAAAAGCAAGCAACACACGAAAAACAGAATCTATCAAAAACAGAACAGTCTATAGTAATCTATAGCTATCTCAAGATCTGGAACCCCAAAAATTCTAAAATAAATTGCTGGACGTGAGGAATTTACCTATTAATCATCTTCAAAAAGAATTAACTAAATAGCACTCGTCAAATAAAAATGACAGCAGTTCTCGTGAGTGCTAAAGTTTCTGTTTTTTACAGCAAGTTCAACAAGACTTTCCCCAAGTCTTCCCAACGGTTCTACTTGGCACAAACACTAATTAAACACAAAAAACACAACCAAAACAGAGGCTAAATAATTTATTTATTACTAAGCAGGAGCAAAAAGCAAGGAATAAAAATAAAATTGGGTTGCCTCCCAACAAGCGCTATCGTTTAACGCCCCTAGCTAGGCATAAAAGCGAGGATAGATCTAGGTATTGCCATAGTAATAAGATACATCGGTGAAGCTGATTTCATATTCTCTATGTTCAGCAGCAAGTTTTCTTTGAGGCAAGAAAAAGTAATCAAAATGGCTAAATTTAATAGGACAGAAGTCCCCAAGATCAATTTTAGGAGGTATAGGTTCCTCTTTCGGCCCTTCGTAATGCACAACCAATTCATCATTATAAGCATTCTTTTGACAGAACTTTGTGAGCGTAGACTCAAGAGAGTATCCTAGCTCATTATATCGAATAGCCAAATCATCATTAAGTTTGGAGATTCTATCAATTAAAATATTGGTTGGCACCTTTTTTCTGAGGTTTTCATTAAGAGCAACAAAGTCAGGAGATTGAAAGCGCATAATTTCTTCTTGATTGAAGAGGATAGATTCTATGGGAGGACGACCAGCGTCCACCCTATAGTGCGCAAAGATTTCTTTGGCTTATTTTATTATAAATCTAAATTCATGAGCCAAAAAGATGGTAGCAGCACGCTTAACAGAGGAATGCTCGACATTAGAAAATTCTAGGAAAACTCTTTGTATAAATGGGTGAATATGCATAAATTGCCTTTCAAGTTCAACGATAAGCATGGCAATAGCGTCCGCAAGACTACTAGTTCTATGGAGAATAGAAACTCCCATAGAGGGCAAAGCACCGGCACAAGTAAAGAAATCTTGAATAACTCCTTTTCCAATAATATTACCACTACTGATTCGAAATCTTTTTGTATGGTAGGTAGGGGGTTCTTTAGCAGGAGCCTCAGAATTTTCCATGATATTGTTATCGCCCATATTGGCGATAACTTCCCCAATTTCAGACATAACGACAAGCAAGCAAACTAGCACACAAGCAAACAAAAGCAAACGGGCAAAAAGGGCAAATAGAGAGGGAGGATAGAGAGAGAGGGCGAATAAAACGGCAAGGGTGAATTGTGGGGGGGGAGAGGGAAACGAGAGGCAAATGGCAAATAATGTAATGCGAGAGATAGGGATTGCGATGGGTACTTGGTATGTTGACTTTTTGCATAGACTCCCTGGCAACGGCGCCAGAAATCCTTCTTGCTACGTCTTGAGCTTGCGTTGGTTTTCCCCGAAGAGGAAGGGATGATGCAGCAGAGTAGCGTAAGTATTTCCCTCAGTTTTTGAGAACCAAGGTATCAATCCAGTAGGAGCCCACGCTCAAGTCCCTCGTACCTGCACAAAGCGATAGCTACTCACAACCAACGCGATTAGGGGTTGTCAATCCCTTCACAGTCACTTACGAGAGTGAGATCTGATAGATATAATATTTTTGGTATTTTTGGTATAAAGATGCAAAGTAAAAAGTAAAAGCAAAGTAAAAAGCAAAGAAAGATTAAAGTGATGGAGATTGATATGATGAGAATAGACCCGGGGGCCATAGGTTTCACTAGTGGCTTCTCTCAAGAGCATACGTATTCTACAGTGGGTGAACAAATTACTGTTGAGCAATTGACAGAATTGAGCATAGTTATGAGAATATCTAGGCATGATCATGTATATAGGCATCACGTCCGTGACAAGTAGATCGAAATGATTCTGCATCTACTACTATTACTCCACTCATCGACCGCTATCCAGCATGCATCTAGAGTATTAAGTTAAAAATAGAGTAACGCCTTAAGCAAGATGACATGATGTAGAGAGATAAATTCATGCAATATGAAATAAACCCCATCTTGTTATCCTCGATGGCAACGATACAATACGTGCCTTGCTGCCTCTTCTGTCACTGGGTAAGGACACCGCAAGATCGAACCCAAAGCTAAGCACTTCTCCCATGGCAAGGACTACCAATCTAGTTGGCCAAACCAAATGGATAATTCGAAGAGACTTGCAAAGATAACCAATCATACATAAAAGAATTCAGAGAAGATTCAAATATTATTCATAGATAGACTTGATCATAAACCCACAATTCATCGATCTCAACAAACAGACCGCAAAAAGAAGATTACATCGAATAGATCTCCACAAGAGAGGGGGAGAACTTTGTATTGAGATTCAATGAGAGAGAAGAAGCCATCTAGCTACTAAGTATGGACCCGAAGGTCTGAGGTAAACTACTCAAACTTCATCGGAGAGGCTATGATGATGTAGAAGCCTTCCGTGATGACAGCCCTCTTCTGGCGGAGCTCCGGAACAGGCCCCAAGATGGGATCTCGTGGATACAGAAAATTTTGGCGGTGGAATTAGGTTTTTGGCTCTTGTTCTGATCGTTTGGGGGTACGTGTGTATATATAGGCGGAAGAAGTACGCCGAAGGAGCAACAAAGGGCCCATGAGGCAGGGGGACGCGCCCTTGGGGGGGCACCCTCGTGACCGGCTCTTTTGTTCCATGGAGCAGGGTCCAAGTCTCCTGGATCACGTTCGGTGAGAAAATCACGTTCCCGAAGATTTTACTCCGTTTGATATTCCGTTTATCCGAAACACTGAAATAGGAAAAAAATAGCAATTCTAGGCTGGGCCTCCGGTTAATAGGTTAGTCCCAAAAATAATATAAAAGTGGAAAATAAAGCCCAATATAGTCCAAAATAGTAGATACTATAGCATGGAGCAATCAAAAATTATAGATACGTTGGAGACGTATCGCAAACCTAGCCAAAACTCGCCACCATTATCGTCTCGACACCCTTAACTCCACCCTCACTCGCCGACGCCGGAGCTCGCCGCAGCGAGCACGTGCAAGGTCCGGCCAGCCCAAGAGTGCGGGCGCACTATGCTCGTCGTCACCCCCCTTGATCTTGTGCTCGTCTCCACTCGCCCATAGTGGCCGCGTGACCTCCGTCGCCTCCTCCCCCTCTCACTGACGCTGCTCGTCGCCGGGCGCCATGGACAGGTGTCCACCGGCGGAGCCCGAAGCACCATTGCCGCTCGCCTATATATAGAGCCCCTCCCCAACCTCTCTGAGCATCCTCCAGCACTCACACACACTCCAAGGTCGAATAGGAAGCCGTAGCCCGGCCGGGCAGGCCTCGGGCCGCCGCCCCCAAGCTCAAGCTCGTCGGCGATCCCCTCTAGTAGCCGCGGTAGCCCCAGCCCTCCCAGGCTTGGCAGACCCCTCCAGGGCCTCCGCCGCTCTCCGATGATACCATCTTGCCCGCTTGGAGCCCATGGAGCGGCCTCTGCTCGCCGTCTTCTTCAACTCCGACGACCTCCTCATTCTGCCTCCGCTCCCGAGCTCGATTCCGACGCCGTCCGACAACCCCTAGCCACACTATGTGTACGCGCAGGTGCGCCTCGACCTCCTCTTGCCATCCCTCCCTCTCGTTTTGGCCAAAGAGCCCTTGTTGCCGGCGAGAGCTCCGACGAAGCCGCGGCCATCTTTGTTTCTCTCTCCCTCTTCCCCCACCTGACTAGCGGGGCCCGCTAGTCAGTCACTCAGTACGCGCGCGAAGCGGTACGAGTGGTGGCACCCCTAGGCTTTACACCTTCGACGTCACCCCCCAGTCTTTCTCTTTTATTGAAATTCATTTGAATTTACAGAATACTTCAAACTGTTATAACTTTTTAACCAGAAGTCCAAATGAATTGATTCTTTTTGCATTGCGTTCCTTGAAAGGAAATCTAACAGCTCACCAAAGATGAGATTTTTCTGGGCTGTTTAGAATTTCTGGTGAATTTCAGAAGTGTTCTTGATATTTTCTTTTTGTGTTTAAAATTATTTTCAGAAGGTGAGGCTTGTCTTGAGGATCACCAGGAGGCTTGTGAACCTCATCTGCACTAAGGTAAGCCACATCAACATTTTTATGATGCCTTTGCAATATTTGTGATTTTCCCACTTGAATGAAATGATTAATCCATGCATTTAAATAATTATTGATTTATTTGTATACTATTAAATATTGACTAGTTGAATATTTGAAACTAATTTAGTGGATAAAGCAAGTTAAGATTTATTTGAGGTGATGTTAGAAATAATTTTGTTATGCATGATAGTTATTTTAGCTATACTTTTGCCTTCCTGAAACTGGTAAAAATTTGTTAGAAAATATTCTGTTAAATCATATTACTTGTTTTACAGATAGTTTGAACTTAATTTAATGATAAAGAAAGTAAGTATTCTTGATAGAAAAATCTTTTGCTATGCATATGAAAAAGTTATCGGGATTGTTTTCTTGCGTAAGAAATTAATGAAACTTGTTACAAAAATATTTTTAGTTAAGTTATGAGTCATTTGAGCTAGTAAAGTAACGCGAGTTGTTGACGGTTATGATGACATCGGTCATTTTATGATGCATGTGTTGTTTAGCATTTCATGGCATGCTATGACACCGGTCATTGTTAGTTTAAAGTTGAAAATGAAAATAACTCAACTTGAATACACCGTTGATTGGGTCATGGTGCCACTGAATCGAGTTCTTTCCAGTGCAACCACATTTGCCTTTATGGGGGGCCTTGATTCGGTTCATTGACACGACCTCTGGTCGTTGCCTCCATCTAGGGAAGGTTATGTCATGTTTGCCCTGGCCCGACAAGCAGGCATAATCTTGTGTTCTCATTAATGAGATTATGGTACCGATTTCCCCGTGTGGGAGTTTCCCCAGGTGGGAGTTTCCCCAAGTGGGTGTTTCCCCGAGTGGGAGTTTGGCCACGACGGTGGTCGGGGTGTCTTTGGTAGACACGGGGTCACCTAGGACCAGCCCATTGGGGATTTGGGTCGGAGTGGCCGGGAGAGTGCTGTGGCAATGGAGGGGTTTCGTCGGAATGCCGTTGGTCCACCCGAATGGGAGTGCGAGGCCATGGGTTCCATGGTGTGGGTCCAGTGTGCTACCTCTGCAGAGTGTATAATCTATCGATAGCCGCGTCCACGGTTGAGGACACCTCGTAGTAGGATCCACCATGAGTCAACGAATAATAAAAATTTCACACTAAGCTGTAAACTTTGCATTGTCAAGGATGGCAGAAAGGCCATCGAGGAATTTGGGACCAGATATTGGTCGTGGTTGTGATCGCCGTAAGGATCACGAGTCATTGTGTTTTACCATGTTGGTGGTGTGTTTTACCATGTTGGTGGTGTGTTTTACCCCGTTGGTGGTGTGTTTTACCACGTTGGTGGTGGTTGTGATCTGAGTATGATCACGGTTGGTATGTTGTCCTGAGGGATGTTCGAGCATGATCACAGCATGTTGACATATAGTGTTGCATCATTAATAATTGGCTAAATATCATTATATTGTTTGTCATTATGATTGTGCTTGTTGTGAGCTTGCAAGAACATTCAATGTACTGACCTGGCGTGTCATGCCAGATTTCAGGAAAGTCTCGTTGGAAAGGAGCGCTGTTCGAGTCTAGATTGTGTCCACATTGGTGTCCCTGTGAGATGGAGCTTCCGCTACAATGTTATTCCGCTGCCATGTAGTTGTTTGGGTCGAGGCCCCTTTATGTTCACTAAATAATGTACATATTGATCAGCCGCACTGAGTGTGCCGCTTGGCCTCGACCGCTGTTGTAATATGAACTCTGTTTGCTAGCATCAATAAAGCGGTTGTTTTCTGTACCAATATGTTGTGTGTTGCCAGAAGACATGGTCTCTGGGCTGGCAATGCAGGGTAAATCTATCGCTCTGAGCCGGGGTGCCACATTTTAGGTGCGCCCTAGTTTTTTTAATACTGATTTTGTGTGTGTGACTGAGAGAGAACGTGTGTATGTGTCCATATGTGTGTTGTGGCGGAAGGGCAACGTGGAGACGGTGTGCGTGTAATACATACATAGAGAGGTGTGAATGTGCAAATGATCATGCACGAGTGAGACATAGAAAGATGCCGATACGTTGTGTATACATGAGAGAACAGTCTTCTAGTTTACTTGTGTGTGTGTGTGTGTGTGAGAGAGAGAGAGAGAGAGGTGCATCCGTAACACAACAACCATCTCTCTCGATTTGTCTGTCCCTCGCACAGTCGCATGCAACACATGCATCAACGCGCATATTTTGACACCCTCACCCGGCCCCTGCCCACCTCAAGGCCCGCACAATCTCTTCGTGAATACCAATTTCCCTCCTTAGGTTTGTTTTATCTCAATATCTGACACACAGACACAGACACACACACACACACACACACACACAGACACGCAGCACAACACACACACACACACACACTCCCCCAAGCACACAATTCATCCCCATCCAAGGTTATACGGCGACCACTCTCACTTGTGCTTCTTTGCACCCCAACATGCACAACACCTCAATCTTCAAAGAGGGCATCGAGCAGATCGAAGACGGCGACCACACCGCGCTAGAAAATGTGGGGTCATTTGGAAGCAGGGTGATGTGACGACGGCTGACTGACTCTTCCCCCCACCCTCTCTCTCTCTTGCACAAAATTACCAATCCCTCTCTCCCCCACACAAAATTGTCAATCCCTCAACCCACGAGATCCTACCCCTCTTGTCCATGTTTTTCCAGCTCTCTCGTCAAGCATGCTGTCTCTTCTCCTTCCACGTATACAGAATCCAGATGCACACACATCTCATGTATATTACATGTATCCATCTTTCTCATAGACCTAACTTCTTCCTCTCTCTTTCTCTCTCTATCTCTCTCTCTCTGTCTCATTAGGTTTGTCTCCTACTATCTCGTCCACATACATACAATCTTTCCCACCCTATCTGCTCCATCTTCAAAAGCTCTCTCTACACATTTCATTTACACATTGGGATATGTCAAAATGTTGCTTCTATAATGGCTGATGTAGAGTTATGGTTGTTTATGTTGCATCCTACAAAGTAATAACTATGAAATGCATTTAGATTCTCATTTGACTGGGATTATGTGAGTTTGAGCATGTTGTGAAGTACTATAGACCTTGTATACATCTTGGGATTCAACAATGATTGTAACTATTGAATTATATAGACCATTACATTCGAAGTCAATAGCCTAATATATTTATTTCACAATTTCAACAAATGATTAGTTCACTACAAACTAAGAAAACAAATGTGTAATCCCTCCATTTTTTAAGTCCGCGTATTAGCATTGGTCATAGTCAAGTTTTGTAAACTCTCAGAAAGCTTATAACAAAAAATATTAACATATACAATAACAAATAAATACCATTAGATTCATTATTGAATGTACTTTCACATCATACATATTTTTTATGGTAAATGTTTATATTTTTCTATAAACTTGGTCAAACTTTAGGAAGTTTGACTTCGGTCAAACCTAATATGCAGAGTTTACTACTACTACTCGCTAGTTGCTTAGCCGAATCATTCAACACGCCACACGGAGAGTCCAGTGTCACAAAATTTTGAGGTCGGCGGGAAAATCTCTCGCGACCCTGATTCGAGTAGTGGGGATTTACCATCATAGCCTTCGGAACATGCCTACGAATGACGCTTGGTAGGGGGTTGTTTTTGTAACTTCAGGTTCACCTACCCAACCAACCCCACCCCGGCACCCAGAGTAGTACACCTAAATACTCCCCATTTTCTATCCCCACCACAAAATAGACTTATCCACGGCACTGCAACCTTCGTGCTTCTTGCCTTTACATCGGCACACTCGTCCACCGCAGCGCATCTGCCTCATCGACGACCTCATATGTCGCACTGGAGCCGATCCACCATCATCGTCGTACACGGAGCCTCTTCCCCGGCATCGTCTTCCACGGTCTCGGATCTGCTTCCCGGAAGCCGACGCCAAGCACAGAAGTACCACCGTCGTGGACAATGAACTGACTCCCGTTGCCGACCATGACTCACAGAGGCCGCCGCGACCATCGTTCTCCTCCTCGATTGGTAATGTGTGTATTGAATCACTTAGCAGTACATGTGCAGTTCAAATTTTGTTCATACCTACCGTTCAAATTTCCTGGGTGCTATTGTTCCCGTAAAAGTAATTGGTTATAGCCTCCATTGTCCAATAGAATATCAGCTTGTAATTGTGCGTCGCTCCTGTATTGCGCTGTGCTTGTGTAGGTTTTTCATCTGCAACCAGTAGTGTGGCGAATGATGGAAAGGTTTTTAGAACTAGCAAGATGCCCATGCATTGCACTCATCAAGATGCATTTGTATGAGTAGTTTATCTTATGGGAGAAAAGGATGAACGAGGGAAGGCCTTATTTGCAAATTTGGAGAGGGGTATGGGTATCTTTTTGCAAAACTCCCATTTGTTTCCTTCCTATCTGTCAGATATAAATCGGACGACCTATCTTGCAAGAAAAAAAGGTATAGAGAAAAAAAGTAGACAGTAAAGGAAGTAGAGATAAATATTAAATAAATATAACAGTAGAGAAGGGAGTAGAGATAGCATGTTGAGATTTTTAAAGCGCCGCGCGTTGCGATTCTGTTGGAGATGCTCTAACATGGGAGAAGAGTGCTTTAATGTTGCCCACAAGATGCGCGAGTATTACTAGTAGTATATTTTTCTTGCCATGTTGAGATTTTAAAACCACAAGTGCGAACATGCAGAGGAGCAATGAAGACCAAACACGGGATATTTGGGACATCTTCAAGGAGCGTGGCAAGTTAAAGAGGAGTTGCACCGAACATGTAAAACGAGCTTTTGTAAGTAAAACCCTTTCAATTACTTTCGTGTAGCCTCGTGTTCTTCGATGTGTATATGTTGTAGTTTCTGTTTCTCTTAAGCGTGGTGTTCTTCGATGTGTAATAAGAAGAGTCTTAATCGTCCTAATGCTTTCGTTTTTAGCTTGATGTAGGAAGTGGGTGTTCTCACCTTGTAGTCTGTTTTTATTTTTTTTCCTTTTGAATTCACTTCTCCGAGTTCTTTTTATCTGGCTTCTACTAAATGGATCTAGGTTGCTCTGAGTATTGATCTAAAAAAGAAGTAACTTCATGTCAGGATGCAGTTCCTGCGAGGAGGGAAGTATGGTCAACCTCGAGATCATGTTTCCAAAATGAGGCTGGATTACACACAAGGTGTTGGTTCCCTAATGATGCTGGATTAGACACAAGGTGCAAATTCCCAGATGATGCTGGATTACACACAAGCCAGGTGGACTCGTCAGTTGTTCATGTCCTCGTGGCATTAGTAAAGGCTGAAAGAAAGCGTGTGGCAACCCTTGAGAATGTAGCCGAGTTCCTAAAGACATGAAAAGAGAAATCAAATGCTCTCTTCACCAAAGCCAAAGAAGAGATGGAAGAAGCCAGAAATAAGCTAGCAGAGGTAGAGCAGGCTAGGCGTCTCCTGCTATCTAAAATTGTTGTCAATACAAAATTTCCATCATAATAGCTAGGTTCAAATGTTTATCCGGTCAGCATGCCTATTGTGATGTCCGTGCATCTACTTATGTGGCACAAAATGTTTTTTTCGGGTCATGTAATAACAACAATTAGTTTCCAAACAATAACAGACAAAGCATTGGACAAGGTATAGTTCACGCGCAAGCCCGACATTCCAAGTTCAACTTCCACAACAAACTTATGTTCACAGATATCTGCACATTCATACATAATGTCCACAACCATGATTCACTTCAAAGCCAAAAAATGTGAGGAGAGTTATAAATAAAGAAAATCCTCTACCAGTTCCTGCTACTAGTGCGAGCACAACAAGTCAAGACCATGCGTAAATTAATTATATTTTAGTCAATTTTGGTGGTCTAAAATGCCTGCCGGCTCACAGAAGGACGTGTTGCCGGCACACGCGCGGATTCAATGAAGGCAGGCGGGGCAGTCCTAAGCTGGTTGCACGCGGCGAGGAGGCATGCTTAGCCGGGCCTGCAGCGAGTGCGGCCCTCATGGCCGACGCGCCGGTTCAATGCCTGCGCTATGAGAGGTCGCGTCCGTGTCAGAGCAATCCTTCCCTCCAGTCCTTTTTTGTTTGGGTATAACAAAATCTCATTTTCCATTAGTAAAATTCGTGGACAAACTTTGACCCAAAGTACGATGGGGACTAGTAAACCAGAATGGAGGTAGTAGTTTTTTTTAATCAAAGAAGGGTTTCCCCATCCGGTTTTCATTACTGAAAACCAGCATCTCAATCTAAACCATAGTATTTGCCCTAGAACTAACAGGTTCAGCATCTCGCAACATAAACCCATACAACCTCCGTCGCAAAAAAACCATACAACCATATGCCAAGGAGGTACGTAGTACTATGAATTCCATTTTCGCTCCATACCAATCATTCTAAAAACTACTTACTACTTATAATGCGCCATTGAAAATCGGAACTCTTAACCCCGCTAAAAAATGATATTTTAAACGTGGCTACTCGATCTGTAGCAACTGGCGAGCCACCGCGCTCCAAGTCGTTCACCTGTGGTCCCGACCATCAACTCCTACGGATCAAATTATCACGCGAGCTGACTATTCTTTCAAAGGTGCTCCATCAACTCCTAGGGTTTTAGGGTTTATTTGTTAACGTCGCCTTTACGTAACACTCATGTGTGTGAGACAGCGAGAGGTCGACTGCATGCATGCGCCTCTTCTCTTCGTATATGTACTCCACCATTTGTCTGGTGTCCAAAAAATTATAATAACTACTAGCAATGTGCCAATGCGTTGCCACACGATCAAAGTAGATTAATACATATTCACCGATTTGATAGAAAAAGTCTAGTTTTGAAATACGTATATCACTAAAAATATGTTATGTTTCACTCAAACTATATTCCTTTGGCGGTTTTGATGAGATAAGGGAGGAATATTGTTGGTTTCAAGATTTGAGAAAGTGGTATATGTCTAATTTCTACTCTTACTAGCAAGATGCCCATGTGTTGCATGGAACATCAAGATCTTGTGGGAGAAAAGGATGAACGAGGGAAGGCCTTATCTGCAAATGAGGTGAAGAGTGCGGGTAAATTGCCATATTTTCCTTCCTATCCGTCAGATATAAATCGGACGACCTACATTGCAGGATGGCAGGCCCACCATCATCACCAACTCTATTTTTTATCCCTACTCTTGTAAAAAGCATTGTCGGTGATGATCGTGTGCCTGCCATCCTGCAATATAGGTCGTCCGATCTATATCTGACGTATAGGAAGGAAACTAGGGTAATTTTGCAAAAATATACCCACACCCCTCTCCACATTTGCAAATAAGGCCTTCCCTCGTTCATCCTTTCCCCCCACAAGATAAACTACTCATACAAATGCATCTTGATGTTCCGTGCAACGCATGAGCATCTTGCTAGTTGTTGCAAGAAGCCCATGTGTGTAAGAGAGAGAGGGAGAGTGGAGGAGGATGGAGTGCATGTGTGACAAAGACACAAGGAGTGTGTGTGCGATATGTATCAGCTTAAAATGAGACGATAGTGTGTGTGTGCACGATCGAGAGGGCGTGTCTCAAGAAGGGAAGAAAAATCTACATAGATACAAGGAGCGAGAGAGAGACATGTATGCGATGGTGGAAGCACGAGTGTGTGGGTGTATAAACCTATCTAGAGGCTGGCTAGTCAATAAATGTTTGTGAGAGAAATATGAGTGGGGGTGCGAAAGCGAGAGTTTTTTGTGTGTGTGTGTGAGAGAGAGATGGTAGTCAGGAAGGGGAGTGGAAGCAGGAGTTGTGTGTGTGTGTGTGTGTGTCTGTGAGAGAGAGAGAGGAGATGGTAGTCGGGGTTGTCTGATCGGTAAACAAATGAATAATGTCAGTCTGGGATGGAGACAAAAAGGAGACCGCAACAAATGTGGTGTCTACAGGAGAGAGAGAGAGAGTAATTTTAGTGGTATGAGTCATATGTAGAGACATATAGGGTGTGTGAGAGAATCCCATAGAGAGAAAGACAAAGTGAAAGACGAGTGGAGACTGTGTGTGTGGCGGTGAAAAAGGAAGCTTAGGTACCAAGTGATACCATAGAACAGTAGAGACGTGAGTGATAATGAAAACCGTGTAATGTATAATGATAGGGAGAGTGTGACACTTCTCATGGGACACGTCGAGAGACCATGTTTGCGAGGATAGGAGAAACATGAAGTGAGCGTGCGGGTGAGCTGGAGAAAAGAGAGTGATAGCTACCTAAAGGAGCATGCATGCGAGAGAGATGGGCGTGAAAGGAGTGAACAAAAAAGGGATTCAAATATTTGAATTTGAGATGATGATACATGTAATCCATACTCGAACCAAAATTGATCTATCAAACATGCATATTCATATGAATTCACGCACATCTATGTTATTTAATATGTAGATATTACTGATCCATACATTTTAGTAGAACATAATTTGGTTAAATTTTTTCGAATTCAACCTTAAGATTTCGAGATCGTTGTATTTGTAAATCATATTATGCATATAAAGGAGCAGAATTCTTTGTTGTGCTTTTGAAAGTATATATAAAAATGATGTATATAGAATGTAATTCCAATTGAAAATGGATCCCGCCTGAAAAAAATATGGAATACAAACGGGATTCGAATTGAGTTGGCACGGTAAACGTGCACTCTGCAAAATTTGAACGAAGCGGGGAAAGTTGCAGCAACCGCCCGAAACCAAAATCTGTGAGATGGAAATCACCACTGCCTATCCCTGCCACGCAAAGCCTATCTGCTGGATTTCTATAGGTTTCGTTAGGGGTAGGTTTGTAATTTCACCCAAACGTGACGTAACCGCCTCTCACCCGGATTCATACATGGTGGGCGCCAAAACACAGTGTGTCCTCGGCCGAAATCGACTCCCTCCCCGATTCATATTCATACATGGTGGGCGCCAAAAACAAACTCTCGTCGGCAAATATTTGGTGTATGCGAGATTACCGTCCTATCCCCAACCAACTAATGTTGCTGTGATGTACTCCCTCCGTCCCAAAATTCTTGTCTTAGATTAGTCTAGATACGGATGTATCTAATACCAAAACGTGACTTGATACATCCGTATTTAGACAAATCTAAGACAAGAATTTTGGGACGGAGGGAGTAGTAGAAATTTGAAACAGGGGCAAAGTTTGTAAATTTCCTAGCATTTGAGACAAGCGCGCCCTGAATACATGGTTCCCCCCTTCCTCTCTACCTCCCTTTTCCCTATTCGTACCCCGTGGGCGCCATACACCCTCTCCACCCCACCCTCCTCCGTCTGCCGCCGTCCGCCACCCCATCCACCACCGTCCTCCTCCACCATGCCGGAGCTCAAACCCCGACGCCGCCGTCCATTAAAAGAGATCGACCTCTCTCATCCACAGCTTCGGACCAGGATCCTTGCATCCCGTCCTCTCGCTTCATCCCCGCCATCGTCCACCTTGCCGGCGCCGCTCCTACGACCGTCTCGTCCACCGCGCCCCGCCGCCACTGTCTACCCTCCTAGATCTGCTTCCACGCCGTTCACAGCCATCGGTACCGCAGCACCGTCAAATTCTCCGCAGATGCGTACACGGTGCCACACCAGAGGCGGTACTCTTTCGTATCTACTCAACTTATTTATCGCAGCAAGAAAATAGATTGCCATTGCTTTACTCTGATTTCTTGTCTTGGTTGTGAAGTTGCCTTTGTCCGGTTTGCACCTTCAGATCCGCCATGGCACGCTCAACACTATACTCCCAATGCTTATGGTTTCCCCTTTTATATTCCACACTAGTTAAATCACAGTAGACTAAATTTCAAAATTGGGTCAGTCGATTTTTCAGAGCTCGCCGGAGTTCGCCGGTGCGATCGAAGGGGCTTGGGTGGTTGTGGGGCCTCGCCGAACGAAGAAAACTCGACACGGGTGGGGGTTCGGGTGGGGGTGGCGGAGGAACACAGGCGGTGGGGGCCGGTGGTCCGGCCGGCGGCCCGTGCGGTGTTCTGTATGGGAAGAATCAGAGACGAGGAAGAAGAAGGGTTAGGAGACGTAGGATCTTCATCCAACCGCCTGAAATGGTCGAGAGACAGCTGGGAGTTGCATTCTTAATGCGCTCTGGTTCATCATGTGTGGGCACTGCGCAACCAACATTTTATTATCCAAAATCTGCTTGCTCTTCTTTACCATGTCCCTCTTTCGTTCTTCTTTAACATGTACTCTCTTCGTTCCTAAATACAAGTCTTTGTATAGATTCCACCATGGAGTACATATGGAGCAAAATGAGTGAATCTATACTTTAAAATGTATCTGGATACATCTGTATGTGATCCATAGTGGAAATCTCTACCAAGACATATATTTTGGAACGGAGGGAGTATGATAGTAGTACAATATGTTCCTTGTACTGAAGATGAGCATGGACATTTGCAGTGTAGAGGTCTATACGGTCGGTTGTGATGGACACTTTGAGCCTCTTGATTTGTAGGATCTTGTAAACATAGGAATATGATTTGTAGTGGCCTGCCCACTTGAATCCTATAAGAATAGCAAGGAAATATGGGGAGCTCTGTCGCCTTTGAGAGTTACACTGATATTAATAGTACCGCACCTTCACTTGAAGAGAGCTGGTATCCGAAGCCTTTCTAGCCGTACCGGCAATACTAGCACATATATTCCAGCAAGTTCCACTTTGCTGATTTTACTCTGATGCTTAAGGTTTTCCCGTTATATCTACACTATGATATGTGTTGCTGCTTTGTGTCGCACTAGTAGCAGTCCACTCTTGAAGCTAAACACTGCAATGACTTACAAAATTGGCACCAAGGCATTGAGTGCCATTCTGGATGCAATGAAACTCATACGCTCCCAACCTGTTGATTCTTGTTCAGAATATGATCCTAATGACTATTCTAACCTCGAGGAGTCAAAGGCAGATGGTATGTCCTGTTCACCCATCAAGGTGTCTGTTCTAATTTGGCAATGTTTTATTCATTGCGGGTATCTTGCATATGTTGTCTTGAATTTCTTCTACTTTGTTGCACCGCCATATGCTTAGTTTACTCATCATATATGCCGAGATGCCATGCCCATCCATTATCAATACATATTCCATCTGTCATCATACCAAGTTTTTCCACTCAAATGATGTTGTTGTGCATCAGACATCAAAAAGGAAGAGGGTGATTGCCGAACCTGAAGGAGCACCAGCAAAGTCCTTTAAAAATGTGGTGGTGCTGGAGAAATCAAACAGCACCCCACTTATATTGGCTGTACAACTAGTGACACAAAATGTAGGACCGACTCTAGCAGACTGTACCCATACTTCACTGGCCAGACCACTAGCCCCACCACACAGGACCTGCTCTCCAGCAAAAGGTATACCGATTTCATTTGCCATAGCACCAGCTGTACCACAGAAAAATCCCACTCCAGCAAAAAGTACAGCAAGTCCACCGGCCGAAGACCTATCCCAACTACAGAGACGGCCAATTCCTACAGATTGGAACTCCATTCCATTTATTCCCAGTTTAAAAGACAATGCTTTCGATGTTGTTAGGGACTACGTGCATATATTCCCATCATGGGAAGATTATTGTGAAGACAAACACCATTTTGAGATCTTCACTACAAAAAAGACACATCCGTGACATTTTGGGCCGAATGAATTTTTTTTCTGTCATACATATGACACTTCTATGATGATAATTGTGACAAAACCCGGTATCATCATAGATGTGGTGGGATCCTACTTCTATGACAGAAAATCATGACAGAAAATGGGCTTTTCGTCCTGGGCGGGCTGGAGACGCAGCTGCATGACATTCTTTGGGACGTCCATGATGGAAAAAACCATGGTAGAAGCAAGGGCGAGGAAAATTTCAGGGAGTTCCCGGTTACGGTGGGAGGTCGGGGGCCGAGTGATGCGCGTTTCTCTCGTACACGTACGCACGTGCGTGTAAGGCGTTGGCTCTAACTGAACCCGAGCGAGGCGTTGGGCTCTAACTGAACCCGAGCGATTGCACTGCAGGCTACGCGTTATTGAACCCGAGCGATCGATCGATGCTGTTAACTGAACCCAATCGAGCGATTCCTTTGCTACTGCTGCTAACTGAAGCCGATCGATTGGATGAACAGTGAGCATTGCGGGGGGGGGGGGTGGATGAACAGTGAGCGGTGCCGTTGCCTTTGGATGAACAGGACCCTGTGGTGTGGTGGAGCGCTGGATGAACAGTAGACGGTGGAGGGGTGCCCGTGGAGGGGTGGTTGAACAGGACCCCGTGGTGTGGAGGGCTGGATGAATAGTAGACGGTGGAGGGGGGGTTGAACAGTAGCCGGTGGAGTAGCGCGCGGTGGAGGCTGGATGAACAGGAGCCCGTGGAGGCTGGAGGAGGTCGACGGTGGAGATAAACAGTATCCCGTGGAGTACCGTTTTGTGGAACGCCGCACCCCTCACAATGAACAGGACCCCTGTTTCGACCGTAGGAGGTCTGTTTCGTCCGTTTTGCGGTACGCCACACCCCTCCCGAACAACAGGACCCCCGTTTCGACCGTAGAAGGTCCGGTTCCTCCATTTTGCGGTATGCCACACCCCTCCCAATCAACAGGACCCCTGTTTCGATCGTAGGAGGTCCGTTTCGTCCATTCTACGGTATGCTAGGCCTCGTTTCCATCGCCTGTTCCGTCCAAGCCCTCCCGATGAACACAACCACGCATTCCGTTCCGACCCAGCCGGTTGGCTCCCACACATTCCTTTGCCTCCCGATGAACACGACGCATTCTGTTGCCGCCCCATGAACACGACACATTCCGTTGCCTCCCCATGAACATGACGCATTCCGTTGCCTCCCCATGAACACGACGACGACGCTGTTTCTATGTTCTAACCCAGCCATGTACACGAGTCCTGGCCGTACGTATGCGCGAGTAGGCGTTTGAGACCCCACCCGTATGTACACATACATGGCCGTATTTTCTTTCTTGCACCCTTGCCGCTGTACGTACATGTACATGCTACGTGCGCGCCTCTACTATGACACGTGCGCGCCTCTACTACGACATGTGCGCGCCTCTAGATCGACCAGTATGTACGTACACATTCTTGACCAGAATGACAATGCTACGTATGCTTCCACCAGGTGGGTCCCGACTGTCAGGCACTTCCTTGCCTGCGAAGATGTAGCTGGTGGGTCCCAGCAGTCAGGGGGGCGAATCGTTTTGGTTTTTTTGCCCGAACGCACTTCCTTGCATGCAAAGGTGTAGCTGCTTGGTCCCAGTAGTCTGGCGGGTGAATCGTTTTTTTGCCCGCACGCACTTCCTTGCGTGCGAAGGTGTACCTGGTGGGTCCCAGCAGTCGGGGGGCGAATCGTTTTTTTTCTGGACATACTTCCTTGCGTGCGAAGATGTAGCTAGTGGGTCCCAGCAGTTAGGGGGGCGAATCGTTCTTTTTCCCGGACGCACTTCCTTGCGTGCGAAGATGTAGCTCGTGGGTCCCAACAGTCAGGGGCAAATCCTTTTTTTTGCGAAATACGGTGGCCCGCCCGGTGGGTCCCCGCTATCAGGTGGAGGAATAATTATTTTGCGCGTAATAAGGAGCCACTTCCTTGCGGCTGCCGTGGACTCAGCTGTCAGCCTCTCCACGTTCAGTCCACATTCGATGGACGTCGTTTCTTGACCATGTTGACCACGCCGCGCCGAGAGCACCAGGGCGGTGGACGACGGCGAGGCCTAGGAAGGGGACGACGCGAAGACGGGGAAGACGCGGCAGTGGATGCACACGCGAAGAGGAGTATGAGGTTTCACTGGTTCGGCTGCGCTGCTGTCGCCGCAGAATAACAAGGGGTGTGGGTGAGTGGAGGGATGGCCTGGCCAGCGGTGGGAGTAGTAGGGGGCGGTGAGGCCTCCGCGGCAGCACACCCACCACAGGAGGCAGGAGCAGGCGGCACGACCGACACTGCTTTGGGCGGCTGGAGCAAAAGAAGACCAGAGGTTGAAGAAGCACGACGGCAATTGGATGGGCATCGTGCGGTCATTGTAGCTAGAATCGTTTATATTGACAAAGTTGACAAAGCCCTTAGTACATCAACTTAGTAGGCCCACAAGTCAGCTTCCGAAACGGTGGGGCCCAGATGTCAGGGGGAGGAATCATTTTTGGGCGGGTGAAGCTAGAATATCCGAAATTGAAGAAGAAGCATGGCATCCGTTGGATGGACATCCAACAACCACTGCTACTAGAACCGTGTGTTGACTATAACGCGTCAACTCTGTTTTTTTAGGGGACGCGTCAACTTAGTAAGGCCAGAAGTGTGTGGTAGAGAACTTATAGCCCATTTGAGATTTGTAAGAATGTGTAGCCCATTTTTGACTTCTAATGGAATTTACTACAACCCATTTATAGTTTGTTAAAAGTACAGCCCATTTCAACCAACCGTTCAAAACAGAATTCAATAAAATTTCCCACATTTTGATGGGATCCGAAATATTTTTATCCCAAAATTTCTATTCAGATTAAATACAATTTCAATATAAATTTATATTACGTAAAAATCCAACAAACATTGCGCTCGTAACAATTAATGAAATTAAAATTTTCAATATCCAAAAATAATATTTTATAAAGTAATCACGTGTTTGGTGCATTTTTTTATAGTTACTGCCCATTTTTTATAATCACATCCCATTTATTATTTCTTAAAGCCCATTTTCCTGTTAAGCCTAATGCATCCCTCCTAGGAAAGATTTGCAGCCCACCGGGGCGGAGAATAACAACTTGACCTTGCCTGGGTATTCCAAAAAAAGTATAGCTGGGCTAGCCATTTTCAACTTGAAAAAATTAATATCTGGGCTGGATATCTGGCCTGGGCTAGACGGGCCACAGCCAGCCCAGTTAATACCTGCAGCGATGTTTTCATTGTTGTTCAGAGGAGAAAAATTAATATCTGGGCTAAACATCGAAAAACTCTGCAATGCTCACACCTCAAAAACACAAATACTGCTCGAGCTGCTTGGTCCCAGCTGTCGGCCGCTTCTTGTGCAATTCTATCGTTTATTGACTACTCCCTCCTTTTCGATTTATAAGGCTCAATTCAAAAATCTCACCAACCAACGTAGATGATGAGTGGTGGAATATTTTTTGTAGTTTGCAAAAGCACCCAATTAATGCTCTTGTTTTCCTCAAAAAATTATGTTTACGAATGCATTAATTGCAATGCATGCATGCATTGGTCAGTTTTCTCTTAATACTTGCATGCAATGATTTAATGCACCTTGAAGTCTGAACATGTGATGGGGAACAACCAAATTGAGCCTTATAAAATGGAAAAACTAAAATTTTGATATAAGCCCTATAAACCGGAAAGGAGGGAGTACTACATAGGTTGACAATGGTGTGGGACCGTGATGTCAGGAAACCAGGAAGAAGCAAAATAAATTATAGTGTAGGATCGAACGTATGTCTAGAGGGGTGGGGGTGATTAGACTACTTGAGCAAATAAAAACTAACCATTTCCCAATTTTAGTTCTTGGCAGATTTTAGCTATTTTAGGACAAGTCAAGCAATCATCACACAATTCAAGCAAGCATGCAGAGAGTATATTGGCAGCGGAAAGTAAAGCATGCAACTTGCAAGAATGTAAAGGGAAGGGTTTGGAGAATTCATACGCAATTGGAGACACGGATATTTTTCCCGTGGTTCGGATAGGTGGTGCTATCCTACATCCACGTTGATGGAGACTTCAACCCACGAAGGGTAACGGTTGCGCGAGTCCACTGAGGGCTCCACCCACGAAGGGTCCACGAACAAGCAACCTTGTCTATCCCACCATGGCCATCGCCCACGAAGGACTTGCCTCACTAGCGGTAGATCTTCACGAAGTAGGCGATCTCCTTGCCCTTACAAACTCCTTGGTTCAACTCCACAATCTTGTCGGAGGCTCCCAAGTGACACCTAGCCAATCTAGGAGACACCACTCTCCAAGAAGTAACAAATGGTGTGTTGATGATGAACTCCTTGCTCTTGTGCTTCAAATGATAGTCTCCCCAACACTCAACACTCTCTCATAGGATTTGGATCTGGTGGAAAGAAGATTTGAGTGGAAAGCAACTTGGGGAAGGCTAGAGATCAAGATTCATATGGTAGAAATGGAATATCTTGGTCTCAACACATGAGTAGGTGGTTCTCTCTCAGAACATATGAGTTGGAAGTGTAGATGTGTTCTGATGGCTCTCTCCACGAGTGAAGAGGAGGTGGAGGGGTATATATAGCCTCCACACAAAATCCAACCGTTACACACAATTTAACAATCTCGGTGGGACCGAATCAACAAACTCGGTCGGACCGAAAAGTAAACCTAGTGACCGTTAGAGATTTTCGGTGGGACTGACATGCAACTCGGTAGGACCGATTTTGTTAGGGTTAGGGCATAACGTAATCTCGGTGAGACCGATTACACAAACTCGGTGAGACCGATTTTGGTAATAATCTAACCAGAGAGTTGGTCAGGTAAACTCGGTGGGACCGATTTGCTCTTTCGGTGAGACCGAAAAGTTACAAAAAGGAAACACTGAATTTACATTGCAATCTCGGTGGGACCGATCCGCTCTTTCGGTGAGACCGAAAAGTTACGAAAGGCAAACGGAGAGTTTGCAATCCCATCTTGGTGAGACCGAGATCCCTATCGGTAGAACCGATTTGCTAGGGTTTGGAAGGGGCTTATGGCAAGTGAAACTCAGTGGCGCCGGATAGGAAGAATCGGTAGGACCGAGTTTGGCTTAGGGTTTAGGTCATATGTGGATATGGGAAAGTAGTTGAGGGTTTTGGAGCATATCACTATGCACGTGAAGCAAGAGGCTCATTAAGCAACACCTCATCCCTCCTTGATAATATTGGCTTTTCCTAAAGACTCAATGTGATCTTGGATCACTAAAATATAAAATGAAGAGTCTTGAGCTTTTGAGCTTGAGCCAATCCTTTGTCCTTAGCATTTTGAGGGTTCCACTTTCACCATCCATGCGATGCCAATCATTGAGCTTTCCTGAAATAATCATCTTGGAATAGCATTAGCTCAATGAGCTATATGTTGTTATGAATTACCAAAACCACCTAGCGATAGTTGCACTTTCAATCTCGCCCTTTTTAGTAATTGATGACAACATATAGATCAATGCTTCGACAAATGATAATAAGCATGAAAAATATCGTCGCTTTGAGAAGTATGTGATAAGTAAGAGCTCCCCCTAAATTTGTGCATATTTAAGATTTGCTTTGGACTGCAAATGCACAAAGAGTTAGAGTCATGGGTTACTCTTCCATGTCACATACATCTTGGTGGAGCGCCTAAAATGATAAGAATGAGATACATGCACTCATCACCAAGGAAAAGTGAATGACCACATAAGATAGATAAGATATATCAAGCATGCATAAGTGTAGCTTATGATCAAACACATGATCATCAATGTCTCACAAGCATATCAAAGTATCTCGACCAAAAGCAAACAATGTTTGAAAAACCACCAAATAAAGCAAGAGAGAAATGCAACACTCTCTCTAAGCCTATGATCTATACATTTTCTCCCCCTTTGGCAACAAGTTACCAAAAAGCTCCTAGAAAATGCATAGTGCTAAATCGACAGTCAGGCTTGATCTTCAGGTGGTGGTGCAGTCCGGATCACTCCAAGGACGAAGGCTTCTGTAGACGCGGTTGGAGTTGGAGCTGAAGTAGATGCTGGAGCAGGTTGGGCTGGTGCTGCGGCTGGAGCTGAGGCGGCTGCTCTTGTGTCAGGAACTGGCACTTCAGACGACCTCGGACCTCGTGGCACTCTGGCAAATGCATCAGTGGTTGTCTTCCCTTTCCTTTCATGCATGTCATCTTGGAGCTGCTCCACTGCAGTCTGAATCTCTGTCACCTTGATATCCAAGTCATAGAACTTTTGTTCTACGATTCTCTCTAGGCTTGCCTGGTTCTGAGTTAGGGTGGTCAGTCCTTTCTCAATCCGTAGGGTGGATGCAATCAAGTAACTGAGATGCTCTTGCTTGTTCTTCAAGAAGTACTCAGATGCCTCCTCTTGAGTTGGCATCTTAGCAGCTTTCTCCTTTATTGCCTTCTCCTTCTTGGCTTGTGCATGGGCTGAAGATGGTTCATCTTTGGCCATCACAACTTGGTTGTCCTCGAAATCTGGATAGATAGGCAAATGTTCCTTGTCCAACAAGTATGTGTCTGTGCCCATTCTTGAGTTAATCAACATCTGGATCTGAGGGGCATATCCACAGCTCCTCTTCCGATCTGTTGTAGTCCTCTTGATAGTCTCTACCATGAGGTTCATGACCTTGAATTTCTGAGGCACATGAAAGATATGTAGCAAGTTAATGGCATGACCTCTGATCATACTGTGATCTCCAGACTTGGGCAACAGAGTGTGCCTTAGGTGCTGGTGCAGCAACCTCTTCTTCTTCCTCTTCTTCCATGATGGAAGCCTTTCCAATCCCTCTATGGTCTTCTTGACCCTTTCCTTCCTTTTCTTTCCTTCAGCAGCAACTGGCTCTATGGTTGCAGGCTTTTCAGGAATCTGAGTTGAAGCTCTGGCCTTTGGCATAGGCTGCCTGCCTGCTGGCCTTTTGACCTTTAAGCCTGGCTTGGTGCTCTATCTTGAGCCATGCTCCTTTTTGAGTGCAACTCTCTTTGATGTGGCTTCCTCTTCCTCTGCCACATAATCTTCATCCTCAGAATCTGAAGTTGTCTTCTTTCTTTCCCTTGTGGCAGCTTTTGGCAGGTTGCTAGGGGTGCTCCTGCTGCCATCATCAGAAGAACTGGAGGGACTAGTGCCCTCACTCATTTGCACTGGCTGCTCTGACAAATTCTGGCTATCACTTTGGTCTGACATGATGAACAAGCTGACTGCTGACCCTGTGAACAGTTTATAGATGAGGTAGAGTGGATGAGCATCACAAAATGCAGAGATTTTTGCAAAAGAATGATTCAAAACTTAGTTTTAGTTTCCCACAGAAAGCATTTCGTATCTACCGATTTTTAAACTCGGTGATACCGAAGCAGTTTTTGGAACCTAAACTAGTGAACTCGGTCAGACCAAGTCACGTTTCGGTGGCACCGAGACCGCTAGGGTTTCACAAAGTTCCAAAATCGGTCACACCGATTAGTAATACTCGGTCAGACTGAGTCTCACTTGTGCAATGGCATAAGCCAAATCGGAGGGACCGAGTTTTTCAACTCGCTGGGTCTGAGATGGTTTCGGCGGAAACCTAACCCTAAAATTTTCGAATCAAACCTAATCTACGAGTTCATTGACTGGATAGAAGTTTATCAAACGTGGCAAGAATCATTATGATCACAATGTGCTAGGAATCGGATTGGGGAATAGCACAAAGATCGAGTCCATACCCTAGTTCGGCGGAGACTCACAACGGCGGCAACGGCGGGATTGAATTCCGTTGACGGCGATGGAGACCAGCGACTGGAGGCGGCTGGCGGCGAGGAGACGATCCGGAGACCACGTTGGCAGAGCGAGCTATCGCGCGGGCGAAGGGGTTCAGAGAAATTTCCAAATTTTTGCCTGTGACTATATATAGTCCGACCCTGTCGGTGTGACCGAGTGGAACAACTCGGTGGCACCGAGATGCAAAACTATATACAGTTATTGCAACTCGGTGTGACCGAATGGTTCAAATCGGTTGCACCGAGATCAAAAACATAGATCAACTTAATGATCTCGGTAAGACCGAAAGTGGGGTATCGGTCATACCGAGAATCACAAAGAGGTTTTGGAAGTTTAAGTCTATGACGAATCGGGGACTCCGAGTGCTCCTCACACAGAGTGGTTCGAATCTGACTTGATCAAATTTTGTGATGTAGCATGAATAGAGTTTGAGATGAGAAAAACATAGATAGCTAGAGAAGGTTCTTAGGCATTCTTGTCCATCCACTTGGCAAAAGGAAATAAAACCAAACAATCAAAGAAACAAGTGGATGTCCTCGAATGAGTAAAATATGCAACCAACATGCTCACACAATAAGATGGCAATTGAAATATGTGACAAAGCATGCACAACCAATTCTAGCATCTATCAAGCAATTTGCGATGACTAGGTCATCTATATATGAGTATATTGACTTAGGAGTCAAGTGAGAACACTTGATCAGAGGTCATACTCATCGTTTAAGCTCAAGTGGGCTTACCACTTTTACATAAAGCATTGTTGTGTTCACATCTTTAGAATTGCTTTAGCTCAAGTCTTAGAGTAAAGCTCCCCTAGATGTGATATCCCCCCTAAGAGTGATGAACTAACCTTGGGTTTTGTGATGATGACTTCATGTAGATGTTGAAGATGTGGATGCTCAATGTTGATGTAGATCACTTGGAGCTATCCATTTGAGTGAATTGCACTTTCAATACCTACATGGGTTAGTCCCACAAGGAACAAACAAGGATATCCATAGACATAGAGTGATGCACACACAAGATGATGTCCATGCAAACTTTTAGGTTACCTTGTCCCTTGTCTTACCAACAAGAGGGTTTGTGACTCCTTGAACTAGTGCAATATGTGGAAGTTGATTGCACTTGTTCTTGCCAAAATGATAAGAGTGAAGTATGTTGGCGGAGTCACCCTCAAGAACTCTCTAGTTCTTCTTTTGGATGCACACCATCTTGATGGGAATCCTTGGAGTTGTAGTCGTACTTGATGAAGTGGAACTTGAAGTGGTCTTGGGAATCCACTTGACTAAGGTCTTAGGAGCTTCTTTAAATGCATCAATTTCCTCTTGAAGCTTGTCCTTGCCTTTTTGCTTGTAGTCTTGTGGTGGAAGATCATCTTGAGCTTGTGTCCCCTTGAAGGAAGTATCATACTTCTCTTGTTGAGGAAGAAACTTTGTCTTGGGGTATTGATCTTCTTCCCACTCAACTCCATTGGCATTGAACTTTCGTTCAAAACCAACACCTTGATTCTTCCGGTGCATTCCTTGCTTGCGCACAATTTCCTCGAATTGCTTACTCCCGGCAAGGCTTTTGTACACTCCTTTCTCTATAATTCCCTTCAATAAGCTATTTTCTTGCTCAAGTGTAACTTGGCTAAGAGAATCAGTAGTGGAATCAAGAGAACTACTAGAAGCAACAATATTGGATTTAGCATGATCATTGTTACTACTAGAGGAAGAATCTTTCTTGTTCTTGTTACTAGACTTGACTTGAGGCATGTAAGTGGATAAGAGTAAACGCTTGGCAATGTAAGAAGAACTTTTCTTTCGGAGATCATCATTGATTGCCTTTAAAAACTCATGCTCTTGCTCAAGATTGAGCTTTTCAAAGCGTAACTTCTCATGAGCTCTTAAAAGTTCTTGATGATCTTCGAAGATAGTTTCATGAGCTAACTTAAGAGTGTTTAGTTCTTTAGTTAGAGCCTCAATCTTCTCCTTATAATTGTCATTCGTTTTATCTTGATTAGCATGATTAATTGACGTTTCATCATAGTATTCATCAGTAGAGTTGTCAACAAGTAAATCATCATCACCTAACAAGTCATCTTGATCACTATTAAAATCAACATACTTGGGGTGTGTTACCTTAGGACCTTTGGCCATGAAGCATCTTCCAATTCCTTCATTTGGTGAGTCAAATATGTCGTAGGAGTTGGTTGACACAAGTGCTAGACCGGCAACACCTTCATCTTGAGTATATTCGGAATCGGAGTGATAACTTCTCTCGGAGTGGTTGTCGGAGTTGGAGCCGGATACCCATTCACCAACATGAGCTTGATGTCTTCGTTTTGTGTAGCTCCTTGATGATTTTTCCTTCCTTTCCGAATCCTTGCTTCTCCGTGAGTATCTTCGTTCATAACGATAATCTCTACTCCTTCTCTTTCTTGGTGGTGATTCTTCTCTTTTGCTTCTTCTTTTTTGAGAGTCTTCTCTTCTCTTGTAGGGAGCCGTACACTCATTGGAATAGTGTCCGGGTCTTCCACAATTGTAGCAGTTTCGCTCTCGACTAGAAGATCTTTTGTCATTGTAGGACCTTGACTTGGAGCTTCTATCTTTCCTTCTACTCTTGTAGAACTTGTTGAAGTTCTTCACCATTAAGCTCAATTCTTCATTGAAGTTTTGTTTCTCACTTGATGATGTAGGGGCTTCACATGAGGCTTTGTAGGCACCACTAGATTTGTTGTGAAGT
The DNA here is from genome assembly GCA_034509565.1 of Triticum monococcum. Taxonomy (NCBI): domain Eukaryota; kingdom Viridiplantae; phylum Streptophyta; class Magnoliopsida; order Poales; family Poaceae; genus Triticum; species Triticum monococcum. The sequence goes on along the minus strand of CM067843.1, from coordinate 148,371,442 downwards.
TCCTCTTTATCCTTAAGTGACATCTCATGAGCAACAATTCTTCCAATTACCTCCGTTGGCGTGAGATCTTTTAATTGGGCATCATTTGGATCAATGTGCACACGGTATCATATATTCCATCGAAGGCTCTTAGAATCTTCTTGATGATGAATCTATCGGTCATCTCTTCACTTCCTAAGCCGGCAATCTCATTTGTGATGAGAGCAAGCCTATAGTACATTTCAGCGACACCTTCACCATCCTTCATTTTGAACTTGCCAAGTTGACTTTGAAGCACATCCAATTTGGATTCCTTGACGGAGTCGGTACCTTCGTGCATATCAATCAAAGTGTCCCAAATTTCCTTTGCATTCTCAAGACGACTGATTTTGTTGAATTCTTCGGGGCACAATCCGTTGAAGAGAATATCACAAGATTGAGCATTGTATTGCAACATCTTCAACTCATCCACGGTAGCTTCACGGTTTGGTTCTCTCCCATCAAAGAAGTCACCTTGCAAACCAACACACACAATAGCCCAAACGGCGGGGTTATGTCCAAGAATATGCATTTTCATTTTATGCTTCCAACTAGCAAATTTAGTACCATCAAAGTAAGGACCTCTACGGTGATAATTTCCCTCGCTAGACGCCATACTCTCCTAGGTTGTGAAACCAAGGCTATGACCACCAAAAGCTATGGAAATCAAAGCAAATGGAGACCAAAGCTCTGATACCACATGTAGGATCGAAAGTATGTCTAGAGGGGGGGTGATTAGACTACTTGACCAAATAAAAACTTAACCGTTTCCCAATTTTAGTTCTTGGCAGATTTTAGCTATTTTAGGACAAGTCAAGCAATCATCACACAATTCAAGCAAGCATGCAAAGAGTATATTGGCAGCGGAAAGTAAAGCATGCAACTTGCAAGAATGTAAAGGGAAGAGTTTGGAGAATTCCAACGCAATTGGAGACACAGATGTTTTTCCCGTGGTTCGGATAGGTGGTGCTATCCTACATCCACGTTGATGGAGACTTCAACCCACGAAGGGTAACGGTTGCGCGAGTCCACTGAGGGCTCCACCCACGAAGGGTCCACGAAGAAGCAACCTTGTCTATCCCACCATGGCCATCGCCCACGAAGGACTTGCCTCACTAGCGGTAGATCTTCACGAAGTAGGCGATCTCCTTGCCCTTACAAACTCCTTGGTTCAACTCCACAATCTTGTCGGAGGCTCCCAAGTGACACCTAGCCAATCTAGGAGACACCACTCTCCAAGAAGTAACAAATGGTGTGTTGATGATGAACTCCTTGCTCTTGTGCTTCAAATGATAGTCTCCCCAACACTCAACTCTCTCTCATAGGATTTGGATCTGGTGGAAAGAAGATTTGAGTGGAAAGCAACTTGGGGAATGCTAGAGATCAAGATTCATATGGTAGGAATGGAATATCTTGGTCTCCACAGATGAGTAGGTGGTTCTCTCTCAGAACATATGAGTTGGAAGTGTAGATGTGTTATGATGGCTCTCTCCACGAGTGAAGAGGAGGTGGAGGGGTATATATAGCCTCCACACAAAATCCAACCGTTACACACAATTTACCAATCTCGGTGCGACCGAATCAACAAACTCGGTCGGACCGAAAAGTAAACCTAGTGACCATTAGAGATTTTCGGTGGGACTGACATGCAACTCGGTAGGACCGATTTTGTTAGGGTTAGGGCATAACATAATCTCGGTGAGACCGATTACACAAACTCGGTGAGACCGATTTTGGTAATAATCTAACCAGAGAGTTGGTCAAGTAAACTCGGTGGGACCGATTTGCTCTTTCGGTGAGAGCGAAAAGTTACAAAAAGGAAACACTGAATTTACATTGCAATCTCGGTGGGACCGATCCGCTCTTTCGGTGAGACCAAAAAGTTACAAAAGGGAAACAGAGAGTTTGCAATCCCATCTCGGTGAGACCGAGATCCCTATCGGTAGAACCGATTTGCTAGGGTTTGGCAGTGGCTTATGACAAGTGAAACTCAGTGGCGCAGGATAGGAAGAATCGGTAGGACCGAGTTTGGCTTAGGGTTTTGGTCATATGTGGATATGGGAAAGTAGTTGAGGGTTTTGGAGCATATCACTGAGCACGTGAAGCAAGAGGCTCATTAAGCAAGACCTCGTCCCTCCTTGTAAGTATTGGCTTTTCCTAAAGACTCAATGTGATCTTGGATCACTAAAATATAAAATGAAGAGTCTTGAGCTTTTGAGCTTGAGCCAATCCTTTGTCCTTAGCATTTTGACGGTTCCACTTTCACCATCCATGCCATGCCAATCATTGAGCTTTCCTGAAATAATCATCTTGGAATAGCATTAGCTCAATGAGCTATATGTTGTTATTAATTACCAAAACCACCTAGGGATAGTTGCATTTTCATATAGTTAATATATATATATATATATATAATAAGGAGGCACTTGCGTACGTGAGGCTATGGACCTGGTGGGTCCCCATTGTCATCCTCTCCATGTAAAGTCATCTCCTCTCCCGCGCGAGCTTTCCGCCCGAAACAGTCAGCGCCGCCCTCCCCACTTCCCGGTGTAGGTGATTGCTCCTCCTTCAAACGACACAAGTGCCATCCGTCCGTCCATCTGCCGCCCAAATTAATGATACGCGGTTGCCGAGGCGGCTACTCCGGCGCCACATGTTCGTCCCTCTGCCCGCCAACCATTGCTATATAAACTGCTGCGCCGGCCATAGCCGCAGTCATCCGCATTCATTCCTTTTCTCCTGTCCACACCACTACTGCCCACCATGGATTCCTCGCGCTCCGGCGCTCTTCGGGACGGGCAGATGACGGACCACAAGGAGATGGCAGCCATTGCTGCCGACCGGCTGGCCGGCAGGCAGCCGGAGGACGACAACGTCCCAATGGAGAACATGGTAGTCGACGATCTGGCGCCAACCCCCTCCTCCGCGCCATCCTCGCCGGTGCATTGCACCATTACCATCGGCGAGGTCCGTGCCCAATATATGGACAGGGTGAGGCAGATGTGTGAGGAGCAGTTCCGGGAGGCGCAGCCAACGCTGCCTACAACCACTATCTCCTCGCGGAGCACCTGCAGGCGGAGGAGCAGATCGCCGTGGAGCGGACGGAGCAGGAGGCACTGCTCGACTCATACCGCTCTGCCCGCAAGGGCCGCCTCGAGCGCTGGCGGTACCGCACGCAGGTGGCGGAGGCTGTGGCCACCTACAAAGAGGCTAGCAAAGAGGGCGATGAAGCGTGCGAGGCGCTGTTTGGTGAGACCGAGGACGAGGCAGAGGACAATGTCGGCTCCGATGAGTCCCCGCTCCGCTGCCGTCGACGAGGCCCTACTCCGCCAAGGCCCCGCGGCGCCAACAACGAGGCAGAGGACACTGCCGGCTCTACTGAGGCCCCATCCTGCCAACAACGAGGCAGAGGACATCGCCAGCTCCGCCGAGGCCCCGCCCCGCTGCCAACGAGGCCGCGCCACACAGAAAACAAGGAAGAGTAGAACACGGTAGGTCGCCGCCGCTCGGGTCCAAGGAAGGCCACCACTGCTACCCTCTGGTTGAAGCCAAGCTAGGAGGGTTGACCATTAATGGCCAGTTAGCTTCTTGGCGGCGACGTGGAGTCGGAGAGCTGCGCTGGAGAAGAACGTTGCTTCTACTTAACTGCTGGTGCAGTTGGCTGAGTGAGACATGGGCCCAATAGGTCACATGTTAGTTACGCAACTGCACCTGTAGTTAAGTCACTGGAGGTTCTGTTCGGCTTAGTGGGACACAGGTGGGTAGCTTCAGTTAATTAATTATACCTCCAGCGCACACCTTTTAGTTGAAGAATGTATGGAATGTAATGAAATCCGGCATGTTTATATGAAATCCGACCATGTATGAATGAACTTATTTCGATTAGTTCGAATTCCTGTATCACTGGCATTGGATGAAATGCAAAACAATACGTACTAGCATTATTCCCAGGATGATCACCTCGTTTGCAGCAGTTTCACATGTACTCCCTCCGGTCCTTTCTAGTCTGCATACAAGTTTTGTCTACAGTTAAAGTATCTCTACTTTGACCAATGTTATACAAAAAAGTATGCACTTTCACAATGTGTGAAGTAAAAAGGAACAGAAGGAGTACAAAGAGTTTGAGCATCTTTTTAGCGTTTCTGTACATTGCAATCAAACACACAGGCCTGGCAATTCATAGAGAACATTCAAAACAATCGATGATTATGCATCTCAGAGACTCACATGTCAGAGGCAATATTTACTTCACAACTAAAGAATAAAGAAAAAATTGATCGACGCTGCTGACAGCAAAGGGCGTCCCATTCGAAAATATCAAACACATGTCTTGCTAAAATCAATAAGCAAAATTTGACAAGGTTGTCCCATTCCAAAATATCAAATGCCTACGATTGTGGAATGGGCAGGGGTTGCCATCAGTTCGGACATTGACATGGCACCTCGTGCTAAATAAACCAGCTGTTCTTTTTGTGCAGTTCCACCAAAATCAACCAAATTCGCGCGTAGCTTGTATGATTTCGCCCTTATATGTTGCAACGCCTTGAACTTATCGACACCTCCTTTCTTGTGGTGGAAATGAATGATTCAATGTATTCATGAACTTTTTGTGCAGTTCCCATTGGAATCAAGCTAAGCACCCCTGTTTGCACAAATACAAAAAAGTGATTAGTATAAAGCAAACTGTACTATGAATTGACAGTTTCAACAGGCACATACATGGTCCATGTAGAGCACACTTTTAGAAAAATGGAACTCACTAGAATGAATCCTAGAACAACATTGTACTCGCGCATCACAGCAAAAGGATGGAGATTTGTCAGTCCTTCTTAGCTGAAGTTAGTTTGGTCTTGTGGGGAGTAATGTAACCATCCTTCAACTGCTCCTTCTGATGAGAAGATAGATAGGGCTTCTTTATCCTGGCATAATCGGAACTAGTCACTTCACGTACTCCATATTCTTCTTCAGAGGAAGATGATCCTGTTGTTTAAAGACAAGAGGACTACTAAATGCTGGCATCCCTGTTTGCTCAAAAAAAAGGAAAGGAAATATTTAAAACAGCACAGGTGAAGCACTTCTCAAGGACAATACCACTTTTTCATGATATTATTTAAACAGTGGCACAACACCAATAGAGATGACAAAGCTCAATCATATGGATGAAATCAGTGGGCGAGTACCAACCTTTGTCAGGAGGCTTATTTTGTAGAGCATACAGACGAAGCACTTCTCCGGAACCATCTATTTCTATCTACGGCGGTGGCCATGCTTACTATATACTCCTTGATTAGTTTAATGTTTCCAACATCTTCTTGTGTAGTTCCACTAAAATATATGGTATCTTCAAAGAAGATCCCTGTTTGCACAAGTTGAGATAATTACATATGACATTAAGAGTGGCATCAAATCAGTGGCAAAACAATTGCTCGTTCCAGCCATAGCAATAAATTAAGATGCAAAACTGTATCATTACTTGTGTCATCACAGTTCTAGTGCTTCATTACAGCACCGGGAGTTGATTTTTGTTTTTCTTCCACTTGTTCTTCCCCTTCATCACTTGGTTCAATAACAGACAAGCTTCACCTTCAATGTAAGATTTGGCATGTCAATTAGGGAGCACAAGTATAGTACTAAACTTAATTTTCTAATGAAAGTGGCAAAATACAGGCCAGAAGTTGTGAAATACCCTTATCTTACCTCAATGGGATATTACGGTGCACATACAGATTGGAAGTCTTGTCTCCATTTGTGCAGTTCACTAAAATCAAGCAACATTATCGTACAAGTAGCACAACATATGAAAGCACACTGCACAATCATGTGAAAGAAGGCTAGTACTGACCTCTCATGATGTCGAAATCAAACAACTCACAAGAAGAAGATCTGAACCAAATTCGCCTTAACGGATAGGAAGTAAGATCTCCTCTTGTGCAGTTCCACTAAGACCAAGCAATCAAGCAATGTTGTCGGTGTGACATTTTCGTTGAACTGCACAAAACACTCTTAAAACAAAAGTGTTTTGTGCAGTGCAATAAAAGGTCGCAATGGCAACGAGGTGAAGTAGATAACCCTGTTTACATAGAGGTGCAAAGGAAACAATTAGTGGTCAATAACGGCGGATGGCACAGAAGCCAACAAAAAGAATCATCTACCTTATCTAAATGGGAAACAAAGCAAGACAGTAGCATTCTCAAACGGTGGCATTGAATAATATTAACATAGAGATTATATTAACAATAAAATTCGTTAAACATGTAATTTTCTTATAACTGTGGCATTGAATCATTTTTCTAGCGGCATTATTAGAGGGTGTTTGTTTATAGGGACATTTTGGTATAGGGACTAAAAAACTCTGTGTCAGTCCTATCTAAACCAAACAGGAGGGACTTTTAGGGACTAAAAGTGGGCATTTGGGACTAAAGAAAGAAGACCCCGAGGGAGTCTTTTTGGGACTTTTTCCAACAGTTGCCCCTGCCACGCATCGCACCTTGCCTCTATTAGTTCATTACTAGGGGTAACATGGTATTTTAGCATGTCATTTAATAACCTCTAGTCCATGTTTAGTCCCTGGAACCAAGCAGGTAGGGACTAGGTAGTTTTTAAACAAACATGGCGTTAGCTTAACAACAGCTAATGAGTTGCACGGGACAGTGGACGCACCAGCACCATGTGCTTCTACCGATGTACTGTGGTCATGCACAGTCTGTTGCAACAAAGAAAAAACAACCAATGAGCATATTTGTGTTGGTCCCAGTTTTTTTATCTTTAGACACCTTTCCCTATGTGAGCACAGCAAATCTAGTCCTGCTCAAACTCTACAGCCTTGTCCCTTCCTTTCCTTTTTGAACTTGTACTTTCACCCCTTCCTTTCCTCTTTGAACCACGTCCTAGATTTATGCGATACAACTTTCCCCACTACTTTCCCCCATTCCCTTCCTCTTTGAACCACGCCCTAGATTCATGCTATACAACTTTCCCCCTTCATTTCCTCTTTGAACCGCGTCCTAGATTCATGCTATATACAACTTTTCCCACTACTTTCCCCCACTCCTTTCCTCTTTGAACCATGGAATACATGCAGCTAGAGCAATGCATGTGGAGTCAGTAAATTATACCTTAAGGTTCTTGGGGCGTGGTTCGGTGGGCGACGGGACGGCGGCGAAGAAGAAGGGGTCGAAGGCCCTCCCGCGTCGCCGCTGGGTGGAAAGTGAACAGGTGCGCCGGTAGTCCCTCGCCGACGGCGACAATGTTAAGCCTCCTTCCCTTCCCGGTGGGCGGATCCTGCCGGCTCTTTGAGCAGCAGTGAGGGGAGAGAGAGGCCAACGAAGTCTTGTTTAGATCTGGAAAGGGCGAGAGAGTGTGAAGGGAGCAACAACTCCCTCCGTTCCAAATTACTCATCGATGAAATGGATGTATCTAGAACTAAAATACATCTAGATACATCCATACCCGCGACAAGTAATTCGGAACGGAGGGAGAGGGCGAGAGTGTGAAGAGAGCAACTACAAGCGCCGAGGCTCCGGCGTGTATATATATACTGGAGAGAGATAGTGTGAAGCATGCAAACCCTAGAAAACATTTTGACCAGTCAAAGAATCCTCCTGGCACAAATTATGCTCAAGTGTAGTTATCGAACCCGAGACCTCAAGTTAGAAGGTGCAACGGGACCAAGGTGCGTCTATGTGTGTGTGTGTGTGTGTGTGTGTGTGTGTGTGTTTAACAACATGTGTGTGTTAGAGAGAGCGACAGATCGACCTACTCCTACAGAGAGATGTTGTGTAGTGTACGATTTTAGCTGCGACAGTCGGTGCATCGTCTCGTTTTTGGGCGCGTCCGGTAGCGACATGAGGACATCTGCCACGCCCGCTGTTGACCAGCCTGGCCCACCCAAAGCCCCTCCATCGCCCGCGCGCGCTTCCCGCCCACAACAGTCAGCGATGCTCCAAAGAATCGGTGCTGCATTCATACCCGGGTAGAGCGGACGCGACCTCTCACTGGCGCAAGAGTGATGGTTACTGCTGGGTCTATGTGATTTGACGGCTCATTGGTCTTTATTACCGAGGTGGTGGGACTGCTGGATGTCCCACGCTTTCGGCGAAAGGAGTTACTACTACTAGATTACAATTTTCTCCATTCTTACAGCGGAGGCGTGCAAGAGCAGTGAAAACACACAGGCTCAGTGTTTACATGGCCCACCTCACACTATCCCCGTGCGACACCTAACTCTTTACATAGTACTCCCTCCGTTCCTAAATATTACTAGATGAGTCCCCGCGCGTTGCCGCGGAATATCGGTATATCTCCCTACGCAAAATTATCGATTTCATAGAACTAAAAAAACTCTATAACCGCATGACAAATGTGGTAGCCAAACTAAATAAACTCCCATCATCATTTAGATCATCCCACGTAAGGAAAGAAGATCAGTCAACTCCTACTGCATAATGGGATTATTTTTTCTTTTTGACATGTTAATGAGTCTTAAAAGCTCACTTACATGCATGCTACCGGTGCATGCTTGCATGCAGACATGTTGATGTGATTTAAAACCCACTCACATGCATGTGCCACGGTATTTCTACATGCTTGCATGTGTCTTAGTGCGGAGCCTCTCAACGTCTAGATCAAACGGCTATTATGGACTGATTTACTTCATCTAACAGCTACATCAATTTTGATGATGTGGCTCAAGGAGAGGATAGAGAATTCCTAGTAGTGGGGGCTAGCTATTACTAGTAGATAAGTCTTTGTAGAATTTCCACTACATACGGAACAAAATGAATGAATCTACACTTAAAATGCATCTATATACATCCGCATGTGGTTCATGGTGAAATCTCTACAAAGACTTATTTAGGAACGGGGGAGACGGCGTACTAAGCAAGCTTCTCCTCGTTCGGCGAGTTGACGGGACACATCAAAAGTACTCCAGTGTATAGAGCCTTGCCTCTAAGGTAGGCCCCACATGGTTTGCCTCTTTTTTAACATAACACGTCAAGTCGCAATTTGTTTGTTCACCCATGGTAGACGATCCTCCCTCCACCAAGTGGACAACCCATACATGTGCCAAATTACCACGTGGGCTGCCTTTTTTGTACAGAAATGAGCTCCAAAGTGTACCCGCGCGGGTGTGGTTGGGAAAGAGACGGGAGTACGTGTGCCGTGCATGCACCTCTTCTCTTCGTGCACGTCCCCCACCTACGTGGGTGTGTGTGAGAGATACAAACCGCGTTCGTTAGTGTTTTTTGTTTTGGGGTGGGGGTTGATTTCGTGAATTATTTGTGGGAATATGTGTCAATGACATCTCAAACAAAATTTTGAATGCAATGTGTGTGAAATGGAGGCCTATCCATATCATACATAGAGGGTCGGGCAATCCACGTGAAGAAAGGGAGGGGTTATAGCTATCGATAGAATCGAAGAGAGGATCAAGTCGGTGTGTGCGAGATCCATGAAGAGAGCCATCGAAATTGTGTGTGTGTGTGTGCAAGTTAAAGATATAGGGCGACTGACCTAACGGAACGTTAGAGGGCACATGTCAAGTTTGTGTGTGGCAGGGAGACATGACTAGAGCGCTCGATGTATCGGTGTGTGTATGTGGGGGGGGGGGGGAGGGGGTTTGGGGGAGGGGTAGGCAGAGGCCTAACTATAGAGGTAGAACGACTCGTATATGTGTTGAGAAGGAGAGACCCAGCTCTGTCTTGAGGGAGATCGGTCGACATCCATACATAACTGAAGGACGGGAAATATGATGGGACAGAGAGAGAGAGGAGAGAGAGAGGGAGGTAGATCAATTGTTGTTTTTCGGAGGAAGGTAGAGACACAACTAATGAGGTAGATCGATTGACGTGTGGGTAAAAATGAGTTATAAGGACCTAGCTAGCTATATGTATAGCGAGAGATCGGTCGGTGTACGTCCATTTGTTAGAGGCAAATAAGGCCCAGCAAGGTAGATAGACAGAGAGAATGGAGCTAGGAGGTGGTGCGAGAGACCCAACTATTTGCTAGATATGGGGAGGAGTGTGCGGTTGTGAGATCGATGAAAAGAGGGGCGAGAGTTTACACGTGTGTCTGACTGTATGAGAGACACGAGGCAAGGACACATAAAGGAGGAGATTGAAGGTGTGTGTGTGTGTATGTTGTAGGCAGGCATCGCTAGAGAGGTTTATCGACCGGTGTGTGTCGGAAAGGAGTTGTGGAGATTTAGGGAGAACGACCTAAAGAAAAAAAATGAATGTGCCCGGCGTATAGAATGCCGAGGGAGGGGGGCGAGGAGGGCGTGTGCATGCACGAGAGAAAGGTAGTGGTAGCTACAAAGGTTAGAGGATTATGTGGGTGTAAGAGACTAACAAAGATCATATTTTGATATGAAAGCGGATTCATATATTTGAATAGGAGATCATAGTATTTTAAACATTGCATGCATGAATGTAGCGGTGATACACGTGTTGTGCACATGTTACACCATAATGTGATAAGGCATGGCGTTTGCAACTCACAGCTAAATGCCGAACAATCTAAACCATACTATACATCAAACAATCTCACGTTTTATTTGAATTTGTGATAATGTGTGGCGTTTGCAGCTTACAACTAAATATCAAAGAATCTAAACAATACTATATATCGAACATTCTCACATTTTATTTGAATTTATGGTAATGTGTGGTGTTTGCAACTCACATCTAAATACTTGTAGGTGTAGGGGGCGGGGCACCATACATAATGTGATAAACACATTATACATATGAGACATGGTTTAGATTATGAAGATCTAGCTAGAGCTAGAAATGTAATGTGACTTGAAATCAAAATAAAGTGGATTCAAAAAATCTAGTTCGAGTTCATATAGTACACATAGTTCATATGTAACTCGAGACTAATCATGTGGTGTGTTGTGAAGAAAATACACAAACGATGGTTTGACTTGACAATAATGATGATTGTAGATCTTATTAAAACAGAGAAACGAATTCAAATGCTTTGACTTCACAACAATCATTACTGTAGATCTTATTCAAATAGAGAAACGAATTCAAATTTACTTCATATTGAAGCGGTAGTATATACGTTTGGAATGCACTAAAACGTTCATTTGAGTAGTAGGTTGCATGCATTATACATGTAGTGACATATTTTAATTGAACATAACATGAATTCAAAGTTTTGAATGACATTTGTAGTGCACATTGATTTGGTACAGTACACGTTAGGTGTCGGGACCCCGATTCTAGGCCACACTGATCTAGCATGTAACACCTCATATCACTTTGCGGCCTCACGCACGGTATCCCCACGGGTGTCGCCTTACCATGGCCCGGGACCGTTTGCGCCTCTTGGCTCACGTATATGATAGTGTCGCTAGCATCCATATGACAGAGAACCCGGGCCGACATGGCTAGTCGTGAACCCAAAGCGGCACTAACTCATGAGGACAGGCATACATGAATCACATCGAGCATGTCGGTCATCAACGTGTGAATCCGGGCTGTAGCACTGGGCTAACAGGACTCCGGTTGTCACCGCGTGACATTTCCCCAAAGGGACAGACACAGGAACAAAGTGAAACACAGGCCGGCCAGTCAAGTGTTCCAAGCAGTAGTGCTGGGCTAGCAGGACTCCGGTGGACCGGGCTGTAGTGGACTACTATCGCTCAGAAAGCACTAGACTACATTTCCCCATATGATAGGCTGCCAAGGATAAACAACTAGATTGTCGGACCCCACACATAGCACTACACGTTACACGTACTCATAACATGCAAGTATGTGCTGTACAACATGGCATCACAACATAACACAAACTCATATAGATAAAGGCCCAAAGAGCCACATAGCATTAAATACAAGCAAGGGTCAAATGACCCATCATTCAGAGCATACAAGCAACAAGCGGAAGCATTACATGTCTGAGTACAGACCACTACAAAAGAAAAGAGCTGGAAAGCCTGACTATCTACAAGACCCTCCCAAGGGTACAAGATCGTAGCTGACGTAACAAGCTAATCGTCGAAGTCCAAGCGGAACTACTAGTAAGACAGATGTCTCATCTGCAAAACATAAATAAAGCAAACATGAGTACAAAGGTACTCAGCAAGACTTACATCAGATCCTATCATCTATGCATTAGTATCAGGAAGGTAATGTGGGGTTTAGTTGCAGCAAGCCAGCTTTGACTCAGTGGCTATCCTGTTCTACGACAACGAGAAACTTCTTTGAGATGAGGCAGCGCACACGAGTCCACTAATCACCACATCAATACACCACTAAGGATTCATCCTCGTCTCCCTACGAGAAGGCCATCCATAGCACTCACACTAGTCTTGAGCATTTTAGAGTAACCACTTTAAGTTGTCTATGTACCACGTAAGCATCCAAGAAATCCATAACCGAGGACATGGCTATTGGAATAGATCATGATAACCCTGCAGGGGTGTACTTCATCACAAACGCTCTCGCCACTTACCGCCATGTACACGTCATGTATCTCGGCAACCTTCAAGCGGAAGCCCGGCGAGGGTGTCGGCCATGACTTGACTAACCACGCAAGACTCTAGTCCAGGTTTATCGCCTATTCGGGTTCCATCCGCAAGGAGATCCGGCCGAGGTTTCGCTCACGGCCCCAAACGATGTGTACAGGGTTCCCGAGCCCACCATCCGGGTGCCACTCGGTACACCGGGCCACGTGTGCCTAGTCTGTCCCAAGCCCACCCTGCCGGGTGCCACTCGGTAGAAAAATAGCACTACCTACAAACACCAGAAACTATTTGCAACTCCTGGACAGAGCTCAAGGCGGTTAATAAGTCGAGAGAGCTCGGAGCGCCCGGAGCCAAATGTGTGGTAGTAGCTAGTCATTGGACAACTTACACAGAACTCAGTTCTTAAGGACGGTCCCAATGAGACAACCCACCATGTACTCCTACATGGCCTCTCACCGCTACCTTTACCAAATCGTGTTCACACGTTTAACTCTCAGCACCGGAACATATCATAACACTCCAATTCATTCCCGATGAATCAGACCTGACACAACTCTAAGCAATAGCAGGCATGGCATGGTAGGAACACAACAAGGCTCAAACAACTCCTACACATGCTAAAGGGTTTTAACTATTTACTGTGGCAATGACAGGTCATGCAGAGGAAAGGGTTCAACTACCGCAGCATAAAGTAGCAGTTGAATCGTTGTTGTCCTAATGCAATAAGTGAGAGCAGGGGCGAGAGAGTGGCATTGTATCGGAATGAACAAGGGGGGTTGCTTGCCTGGTAGAACAACAGGGAAGGCACTGCTCCTCAGACAGGTACTCTGGAATGGTCTCCGGAGCAGGACCTATCGGGAAGGAACGGTGTCGGCAATCAAACACAAGCATATGCAACATTATGATGCATGAACATGGCATGAAGATGTGATGTTATTGGAGCTAATGCAACTAGCATTCATTTGGTTAAAGTCCATTTGATCTAAATATTCAAATGCAACTCCAAAATAAGGTCTTAATTATGCCATAAGTGTGTTTTCACATATACAGCTTGTATAGGTTGGTTTGTCATGCATGAAAATGATACAGATGGATAGATTGAATTTTTCTGATAATTTTTCATATATAAATTATTTCAATCTGAGTTACAGTTGAATTTCTATGAGTTTTTGAAGTTTTGAATATATTCTGGAATTTCCTAATTTATTATAATTCCAGAAAATGATTTATTGCATCAGCATAGCATCATGCTTGCGTCAGCAAGTCAAAGGAGCTGACCAAGTCAAACCTGACGTGTGGGGGCCACATGTCAGTGTCTGTGGCAATTCCTAATTAAATTAAAACTGAACTGGCTTAGTTAATGGGGTTGGGCCCACGCGTCAGTGACCCAATTAATTAAAAGGGTTAAATTAGTTGTTAAACTAATCCTAACTAAAGATTAATAGGGCCGGGCCCCACATGTCAGCGACCCACGGGAGGTCAAACCTCCTGGTCAGCGGGGTCAACACCCGCCGGCAACTTGACGCCGGCGAGCCAGACACGGCGAAGGGGCTCGGGATCGCCGCTCTGGCGACCATTCAGGCAGCGGAGCTGATCTACGCGATGCCCAGACTCGTGTGCATCCAGTGGGACACACGGGAGGCTGCGGGGCGGCCGGAGCTCGCCGGAGCGAAGCTCGCGGCGGCGGCCGGAGCTCGGGCGAGCTCGGGTTCGAGGCTACAAGGCACGGGGACGCAAGCGAAGAGGTTCTACGGGCTCCTGGCGTCACCAGGAACACGACAACATGCGCGGGTGCGGCTGGCTCGGCCCCTAGCCACAGTGGTGCCATGGCCGGCGGCGAGGAGCTCGCGGGCATGGTGGTGCTAGCACTAGAGGACACGAGGGACGACGGGGCAAGGGAGAACCGGGTCAACGGCTCACCGCGGAGCTGCAGGGATGGTAAGCGGGCTCGGGGACGCGTCGGAGACGACAGACGGGTGCCGGCGATCTCGGGCGGCCAGGGGTGGAGAAGACGGCGATGACGGCTCCACGGGGCATACCGGCTTGCGTGGCTCGGCGGAGAGCTTCAGAGGGAGGAGGCGGAGCTCCTAGACTCGAAGAGAGGGCGAGGGGGAGGCGGTGGCCGCGACAATAGCGAACGGCGGCGATAGCAGCGCTCGGCCGTGAGCGAGATGGCGAGGGAGAGGAGACGAGAGGGCACGGGAGAGTGAGAGGGGAACGGGGCGGCGTGTGGCATCGTTCAGGGAGGCCAGAGCGAGGAGGAGGGAAGCAGGAGGTGGCGGGGCGACGTGGCCACGGCGAGCGTCGTGCCCGGCTTCTCCTGTGCCTACTGGCAAGAGGTAGAAGACGGGGCTGCCCCTGGTGGGCTGGCCGCCAGGTGGGCTGGCCAACTGGGCCACCAGGTAAGCGCCCAGGTAGGTCTCTCTCCCTTTTCTGTTTTCTTTTCTAATTTTCTGACATTTGTTTTGATTTAGATAAAATACTAAACCATTTTATACGCTTCTGAAAATTATTGTAGGAAGTAATTGGATTATTCCAAAGCCCCACATTAAAAATCAGAATTATTGGAGTATATTTGAATATATAACAAATATAAATCCAATACAAATAATTATGCATTAATTCCAAATGGCCAAAATAAATATTTATAAGCTCCTAAAAATATTGGTTTGAATTTTACCTCTCACCAATATTTTCAGAGAGAGAGACATGAATATTTTCTTGGACCCTTTTGGAGCACTTTTTATTTGGGTTATTTTCAGAAATGATTCTGAGGGTTTCACAAATCCCCATTTCAAATTTAAATGGAGTTTAAACATGATGCAAGCATGAAGGCTAGCCTAGGTCATACCTGAACTAGGGATGTGACAACTCGCCCCCACTCAAAGAAATCTCGTCCCGAGATTCAGGAGTCGGCGGGAAGAAAGCGGGGTACTCAAGTCGAAGACGATCTTCACGCTCCCAAGTGGCTTCTCTCTCAGAATGATGAGACCACTGAACCTTGAGGAACTTGATGTTATGACGTCGGGTAACACGCTCTGCTTGATCAAGGATGCATACAGGGTACTCTCGATAGGTGAGGTTATCTTGGAGATCAAGCGTTTCGTGGTCCACTTCGCGGATGGGATCCGAGAAGCAACGCCTGAGTTGAGAGACATGGAAGACATCATGAACTCGAGAAAGATGTGGTGGTAGTTCCAACTGGTAGGCAACCTCTCCTCGTTTAGCGAGAATGAGAAAGGGACCAATGTAACGAGGAGCCAACTTGCCCTTGATACCGAATCGATGGGTACCCTTTAGAGGAGTAACCCGAAGATAAGCCTTATCGCCGACTTCATAAGCCACTTCCTTATGACGGCGGTCATACTGGCTCTTTTGACGATATTGGGCTGTTTTCAAATTCTCACGAATGATGCGAACTTGCTCTTCTGCCTCCTGGTTCATATTCGGTCCAAAGAATTGCCGTTCACCGGTTTCTGACCAGTTCAAAGGTGTTCGACATCTTCGTCCATACAGAACCTCAAAAGGAGCTTTCTTGAGGCTGGATTGATAGCTATTGTTATAAGCAAACTCGGCAAAAGGAAGACACTTCTCCCAATCCATACCGAGTGAGATAACACAAGTTCTAAGCATGTCTTCAAGAATCTGGTTGACCCTTTCCACCTGACCACTTGATTGAGGGTGGAAAGCGGTACTGAAAGAAAGATGGGTGCCCATGGCGGTTTGGAAACTCTCCCAGAAATGAGAAGTTAAAAGACTACCACGGTCTGAATTGATCTCTAGTGGAACACCATGAAGTGACACTATTCGAGAAATATATAAGTCAGCGAGCTGACTAGCAGTGATACTCTCTTGAACAGGTAGGAAGTGAGCCACTTTGGAAAGACGATCAATGACTACGAAGATAGCGTTATTCCCTTTCTTGGTCCTGGGAAAGCCGGTGATGAAGTCCATGCCAACTTTATCCCATTTCCACTCAGGAATAGCTAAAGGTTGAAGGGTGCCAGCAGGTCTTTGATGCTCTGCCTTAACGCGACGACAAACGTCACAGTTAGCAATAAACTGAGCAATTTCTCTCTTCATCCTAGTCCACCAGAACCTCTGGCGTAGGTCTTGATACATCTTAGTACTACCGGGATGAATCGTGAGAGGAGATTCATGCGCCTCCTTAAGGATTAATTGTCGAAGATGTTGATTCTTGGGAACCACCAAGCGACTCTCAAAGAAAACAACACCACGACCATCTATAGAAAAACTACCACCAACTCCCTTGCTAATGTTTCTCTTGATCCGGGAAATTCCCGTATCCTGCTTCTGAGCAGAGATGATCTGATCCACAAGAGTAGGTTTCGCCACCAAGGTAGAAAGGAATCCGTGAGGAGCAAGGTGGAGGTTAAGTTTGCATAATTCCTCATGGAGAAGTTGTTGGCCCTGCTCCAACATGAGATTGTTGCAATAGGACTTACGACTTAGCGCATCAGCCATAACATTCCCCTTGCCTGGGGTGTAGGTAATCCCTAAGTCATAATCTGAGATCAACTCCAACCAACGTCTTTGCCTAAGGTTCAAATCTGGTTGGGTGCAGATATACTTGAGACTCTGGTGATCGGTGTAAATCTCGCAACGTTTACCAAGAAGGTAATGTCGCCAGGTCTTAAGTGCATAGACTACAGCTGCAAGCTCTAGATCATGTGTAGGATAATTCTCCTCATGTGGATGCAACTGTCGAGATGCATAGGCAATCACATGGTGATCCTGCATAAGGATGCAACCTAGTCCCTGTCGTGAGGCATCACAATAGATAACAAAGACCTTAGTGAAGTCCGGTGGCACAAGTATGGGAGCAGAAGTAAGACGTCTTTTCAGTTCCTGAAAACTGTGCTCACACCGTGGGGACCACTCAAACTTTTTATCTTTCTTGAGAAGTTCCATGAGAGGTTTGGCCACTTTGGAGAAGTTCTCAACGAATCGGCGACAATAACTGGATAGACCAAGGAAAATCCTAACTTGCTTAACTGTTTTAGGCGGAGTCCAATCAAGAACGGCCTGAACTCTTTCGGGATTGACAGCAATGCCCTTACCAGAGATTACGTGGCCGAGATAGGTCACTTCTGGCAACCAAAATTCGCACTTGGAGAACTTGGCATAAAGGCGGTGCTCTCTGAGTTTTTCTAGCACAAGACTAAGATGTTCGGCATGCTCTTCCTCATTCCTCGAGTAGATAAGGATATCATCGAGGTAAACCACGACAAACTTGTCTAGGTACTCCATGAAGATCGAGTTCATCAAGCGAGAGAAAGTAGCTGGAGCGTTGGTTAGACCAAAGGACATACCAGTATACTCATACTGACCATAACGAGTGACAAAAGCCGTCTTAGGAATGTCCCCATTTCTGATCTTGATTTGGTGGTAGCCTAACCTCAAATCCATCTTAGAAAAGACTGAGGATCCAGTGAGCTGATCGTACAGGTCGTTGATCCTGGGGAGCGTATACTTGTTCTTTATCGTGACCAAATTAACAGGACGATAATCTACAACCATCCGGTCCATACCATCCTTCTTCTTGACGAAGAGAACGGGGTAAGCCCAGGGAGAAGAACTGGGATGGATGAAACCCTTTTGCAAGGATTCATCGAGTTGTTTCTTAAGCTCAGCTAGTTCTAAGGGTGCCATCTTGTAAGGTCTCCTAGAAATTGGAGCGGTTCCTGGGATAAGATCTATGACAAATTCTACATCTCTGTCAGGTGGAATACCTGGCAGTTCCTCTGGAAAGACATCCGGAAAGTCACAGACTACCGGGATATCCTCAAGGTCTGGAAGAGGGTTGGCGTTAAGAGAATAGAGCTGACGCTTTGCAACTCTAGTGGAGACGGTGACTATCTTGCCAGATGGATGTATGAGCTGAACAGACCTGGTGTATTAATCAATCTTGGCATAATGAGCTTTCATCCAGTCCATACCCAAGATGATGTTAATATCTGTAGACTTGAGGGCTATAATTGATGCAAGGAATACAAGCCTGTCAACAAGGATTTCATTACCATGGCTTATTCTGGTAGTTTGCCATCTAGACCCTGGAGTTTGGATTTCAAGTGGAGTTGGCATATCACAAAATGACATGTCGTGCAAATGAGCATAGCCTTCAGAGATGAAGGAGTGAGATGCTCCGGTATCGAACAGAACCGAAGCTGGATGGCAATTGACAAGGAGGGTACCAAGAACGACATCCGGATCATCATGAGTGTCTTTAGCTGAAACATGATGCACACATCCACGTTCAGTGGGAGCTGACTTGACACTAACCATCTTGCGTGATGGCTTATCATGGCCAACAGACATCTCAGGCTGGGGTGGGCATAGTTGGTTTGAGAGCAGTCATGTGCATAGTGTCCTGGCTCTCCGCATGTGAAGCAAGTCCCTGAGGTAGGACGTGGACCCGCATTGACAAGCGGTCTACCGATAGGCCTTGGTGGAGCATACGGTTGAACTGGGTGAGGTGCCACATAAGAGGGCCTCGGTGAATAACCGGGTGGAAGAGCGGAGTTCGGAACCCAAAACCGGCGCTTCTGCGAAGTAGAACCGGAGGAAGAAACCAAATCACGGGTGTGCTTACGAGACTCCTCATAAGTGAGCTGAGCTGTCTCCACATTAATGGCCTTGTTCACAAGAGCCTGGAATGTATTGCAATGGTGCAAGTGGAGATCACGACGCAACTTGGGGTTGAGACCCTTCCGGAACCTAGCCTGCTTCTTGGCGTTTGTGGACACTTCTTCTGTAGCATAGCGGGCAAGGTTCTCAAACTCTCTACTGTAAGCATCAACAGCCATCTTACTCTGGGTGAAACTACAAAACTTTTCTCTCTTGCGATCAACGAGAGCCTGAGGAATGTGATGCTCGCGGAAAGCCTCAGTGAAATCTCTCCAGGTGATTATCTGGCCAGCTAGAAGCATAGCCTCGTAGTTCTGCCACCAAATACTAGCAGGACCTTCCAGGTGATAAGCAACATAGGTGACCTTGTCACTTTCAGCTATGTTCGCAGAACGCATCTTGTGTGTGATACTACGGAGCCAGTCATCTGCATCGAGTGGTTCAATGGAATGATGGAAGGTAGGTGGTTTCAGACCGATGAAGTCATCGATGGACACAAACTCTTTGTGCTGGCGGGAGGTGTTCTCCTCAATACGTGCTAACAAGCGGTTCGACTCTCGCTTGTTCTTCTCAACCTCGAACATGAACTCTGCCAACGAAGACTGGTCAGGAGGATCCTCATCCCTACCATCTCCGTGGTTCCGGATATGAGCAACAGAACTTCGGTTAGCCGGCAACATCCTGAAGAACCAACCAAGGGAACAAGGATGGATTCAGCATCATTATAAGGATGTAGATTATAGTACGAGAAGAAATACTATCTCTTGAACTCCTAGGACAAATCCGGCAGCATAACGGCAGTAAAATGCTCAAAATGAGACATCCTGCAAAAACGGGGTAGCACCATGCTCAACATCATTACTCTAGGTTCTGAGATGTTACTAAACAGGCTACACCAGAGGTACTCGAAGTGGGATATGACTCTGATCAACCAAACCTAAGAGACTACGGAGTAGTAACACGTGATCCTGATAGACAGAAGAGAAAGCCTAGTTCCTTAACCCCGTAGGAAAAATAGGATGACTCAAATCAGAGGGCATGAGGCATAAGGAGTAAAAAGAGCCTTACGTTCCCTTCCACAATCAATTCCCCTATATAGCTAAAGAATTTCTAGACTCAACTTAGACCAGGTTGGCTTGGCAATCCTACAGGCAGTCAGGCTCTGATACCAAGGCTGTCGGGACCCCGATTCTAAGTCACACCAATCTAGCATGTAACACCTCATATCACTTTGCAGCGTCACGCACGGTATCCCTACGGGTGTCGCCTTACCATGGCCCGGGACCGTTTGCGCCTTTTGGCTCACGTATATGATAGTGTCGCTAGCATCCATATGACAGAGAACCCGGGCCGACATGGCTAGTCGTGAACCCAAAGCGGCACTAACTCATGAGGACAGGCATACAGGAATCACATCGAGCATGTCGGTCATCAACGTGTGAATCCGGGCTGTAGCACTGGGCTAACAGAACTCCGGTCGTCACCGCGTGACATTTCCCCAAAGGGACAGACACAGGAACGAAGTGAAACACATGCCAGCCAGTCAAGTGTTCCAAGCAGTAGTGCTGGGCTAGCAGGACTCCGGTGGACCGGGCTGTAGCGGACTACTATCGCTCAGAAAGCACTAGACTACATTTCCCCATATGATAGGCTGCCAAGGATAAACAACTAGATTGTCGGACCACACACATAGCACTACACGTTACACGTACGCATAACATGCAAGTATGTGCTATACAACATGGCATCACAACATAACGCAAACTCATATAGATAAAGGCCCAAAGAGCCACATAGCATTAAGTACAAGCAAGGGTCACGTGACCCATCATTCAGAGCATACAAGCAACAAGCGGAAGCATTACATGTCTGAGTACAAACCACTACAAAAGAAAAGAGCTGGAAAGCCTGACTATCTACAAGACCCTCCCAAGGCTACAAGATCGTAGCTGTGGTAACAAGCTACTCGTCGAAGTCCAAGCGGAACTACTAGTAAGACAGATGTCTCATCTGCAAAACATAAATAAAGCAAACGTGAGTACAAAGGTACTCAGCAAGACTTACATCAGATCCTATCATATATGCATTAGTATCAGGAAGGTAATGTGGGGTTTAGTTGCAGCAAGCCAGCTTTGACTCAGTGGCTATCCTGTTCTATGACAACGAGAAACTTCTTTGAGATGAGGCAGCGCACACGAGTCCGCTAATCACCACAACCATACACCACTAAGGATTCATCCTCGTCTCCCTATGAGAAGGCCATCCATAGCACTCACACTAGTCTTGAGCATTTTAGAGTATCCACTTTAAGTTGTCTATGTACCACGTAAGCATCCAAGAAATCCATAACCGAGGACACGGCTATTCGAATAGATCATGATAACCCTGCAGGGGTGTACTTCATCACACACGCTCTCGCCACTTACCGCCTTGTACACGTCATGTATCTCGGCAGCCTTCAAGCGGAAGCCTGGCGAGGGTGTCGGCCATGACCTGACTAACCACGCAAGACTCTAGTCCAGGTTTATCGCCTATTCGGGTTCCATCCGCAAGGAGATCCGGCCGAGGTTTCGCTCACGGCCCCAAACGAAGTGTACAGGGTTCCCGAGCCCACCATCCGGGTGCCACTCGGTACACCGGGCCACGTGTGCCTAGTCTGTCCCGAGCCCACCCTGCCGGGTGCCACTCGGTAGAAAAATAGCACTACCTACAAACACCAGAAACTATTTGCAACTCCTGGACAGAGCTCAAGGCGGTTAATAAGTCGAGAGAGCTTGGAGCGCCCGGAGCCCAATGTGTGGTAGTAGCTAGTCATTGGACAACTTACACAGAACTCAGTTCTTAAGTACGGTCCCAATGAGACAACCCACCATGTACTCCTACATGGCCTCTCACCGCTACCTTTACCAAATCGTGTTCACACGTTTAACTCTCAGCACCGGAACATATCATAACACTCCAGTTCATTCCCGATGAATCAGACCTGACACAACTCTAAGCAATAGCAGTCATGGCATGGTAGGAACGCAACAAGGCTCAAACAACTCCCACACATGCTAAAGGGTTTTAACTATTTACTGTGGCAATGACAGGTCATGCAGAGGAAAGGGTTCAACTGCCGCAGCATAAAGTAGCAGTTGAATCGTTGTTGTCCTAATGCAATAAGTGAGAGCAGGGGCGAGAGAGTGGGATTTTATCGGAATGAACAAGGGGGGTTGCTTGCCTGGTAGAACAACAGGGAAGGCACTGCTCCTCAGACAGGTACTCTGGAACGGTCTCCGAAGCAGGACCTATCGGGAAGGAACGGTGTCGGCAATCAAACACAAGCATATGGAACATTATGATGCATGAACATGGCATGAAGATGTGATGTTATTGGAGCTAATGCAACTAGCATTCATTTGGTTAAAGTCCATTTGAACTAAATATTCAAATGCAACTCCAAAATAAGCTCTTAATTATGCCATAAGTGTGTTTTCACATATACAGCTTGTATAGGTTGGTTTGTCATGCATGAAAATGGTACAGATGGATAGATTGAATTTTTTTGATAATTTTTCATATATAAATTATTTCAATCTGAGTTACGGTTGAATTTCTATGATTTTTTGAAGTTTTGAATATATTCTGGAAGTTCCTGATTTATTATAATTCCAGAAAATGATTTATTGCATCAGCATAGCATCATGCTTGCATCAGCAAGTCAAAGGAGCTGACCAAGTCAAACCTGACGTGTGGGGGCCACACGTCAGTGTCTGTGGCAATTCCTAATTAAATTAAAACTAAACTGGCTTAGTTAATGGGGTTGGGCCCACGCGTCGGTGACCCAATTAATTAAAAGGGTTAAATTAGTTGTTAAACTAATCCTAACTAAAGATTAATAGGGCCGGGCCCCACATGTCAGCGACCCACGGGAGGTCAAACCTCCTGGTCAGCGGGGTCAACACCCGCCGGCGATTTGACGCCGGCGAGCCAGACACGGCGGAGGGGCTCGGGATCGCCGCTCCGGCGACCATTCGGGCGGCGGAGCTCATCTACGCGATGCCCAGACTCGCGCGCATCCAGTGGGACACACGGGAGGCTGCGGGGCAGCCGCAGCTCGCCGGAGCGAAGCTCGCGGCGGCGGCCGGAGCTCGGGCGAGCTCGGGTTCGAGGCTACAAGGCACGGGGAGGCAAGCGAAGAGGTTCTATGGGCTCCTGGCATCACCAGGAACACGATGACGTGTGCGGGTGCGGCTGGCTCGGCCCCTGGCCACGGTGGCGCCATGGCCGGCGGCGAGGAGCTCGCGGTGGTGCTAGTGCTAGAGGACGCGAGGGACGACGGGGCAAGGGGGAACCAGGTCAACGGCTCACAGCGAAGCGGGCTTGGGGACGCGTCGGAGACGACGGACGGGCGCCGGCGATCTCGGGCGGCGGGCGGTGGAGAAGACGGCGATGACGGCTCCACGAGGCGTCCCGGCTTGCGTGGCTCGGCGGAGAGCATCAGAGGGAGGAGGCGGAGCTCCTGGACTTGAAGAGAGGGCGAGGGGGGGCGGTGGCCGCGGCAATGGCGAATGGCGGCGACAGCAGCGCTCGGCCGTGAGCGAGAAGGCGAGGGAGAGGAGAGGAGAGGGCACGGGAGAGTGAGAGGGGAACGGGGTGGCGCGTGGCGTCGTTCAGGGAGGCCAGAGCGAGGAGGAGGGAAGCAGGAGGTGGCGGGGCGACGTGGGCACGGCGAGCGACGTGGCCACGGCGAGCGTCGTGCCCGGCTTCTCCTCTGCCTACTGGCAAGAGGTAGAAGACGGGGCTGCCCCTGGTGGGCTGGGCCGCCAGGTGGGCTGGCCAGCTGGGCCACCAGGTAAGCGCCCAGGTAGGTCTCTCTCCCTTTTCTGTTTTCTTTTCTAATTTTCTGACATTTATTTTGATTTAGATAGAATACTAAACCATTTTATATGCTTCTGAAAATTATTGTAGGAACTAATTGGATTATTCCAAAGCCCCAAATTAAAAATCAGAATTATTGGAGTATATTTGAATATATAACAAATATAAATCCAATACTAATAATTATGCATTAATTCCAAATGGCCAAAATAAATATTTATAAGCTGCTAAAAATATTGGTTTGAATTTTACCTCTCACTAATATTTTCTGAGAGAGACATGAACATTTTCTTGGACCCTTTTGGAGCACTTTTTATTTGGGTTATTTTTAGAAATGATTCTGAGGGTTTCACACATCCCCATTTCAAATTTAAATGGAGTTTAAACATGATGCAAGCATGAAGGCTAGCCTAGGTCATACCAGAAATAGGGATGTGACATTAGGCTTGTCCGGAAATTTCAACCCGCGCTTTGTTAGCCCGAAATATTTAAGATATATCTTTGTCTTGTTGTGCTTCGACAATTCCCTCCATCTCAAGCTGTGCCTTGCTATTCCGAAATTACAACGCGCGCGAAAACTCCCACCTCATGTGAAATCCTGACATGCGAAATGCCTGTGGTACCCCCGAACCGAAAGAACCGCCTCAAATCGGTGGGGGTACTTTCGTAACCTACCCCACATTTTGGACAAGCGCATATCTAAACCATGGTTCCCCACTGCCATCCCATTCTCCCACCCATTCGTACACCGAGGCCGCGAAAACCCGCGACGAAGCCCCACACCCTGCTCCGTCCGCCACCCAGCCGGAGCCTCTTCCCCGACGATGTCGTCGATAGCAACACCTCGACGTCTCTCATCCACCGTACCGGATGAGGATCCATCATCGATCTCATCGTCCCACCGGTTCAGCCACCCCGTCCTCCACCTCCATGGAGCTGCCCTGACGTTCCCCTCATCTTTCGCGCCACCTCCATTCCCACACCACCGTCTTCACCTGCACCACCGGAAGAGCATCATCATCACCATTTCCTCGGATGAAGGTGCGGCCTAATCGGCGCCACCAAAGAGGTTGTACGCTAATTGCCGCATTTTCTTCTTGATTCAATCTCACGGTGCTGCCGGTGCTCGGTCCCGAACCGAAACGGCGTAGCTCCATCCACGGCAGCGTCGCCGGCAACTTCCTACATGGCGTCGCTCCCTCGGTGGCGAAGTCCACATCAGTAGGAGCTGCTGCTGCTTTAGCTCTCGGTCGCGCTGCTGCTCTACTCTTGCTCTTGGTCCCTTGCCTGGTCTACTCTTGCTATTTCTCTTGCTCGCGCTGCTGCTCTCGCTCTTGCTCTTGCTTGCGATGCTCCTCCGATTTAGCTACACTTCAGTCGACTGGATCGACTTTTGGGTCAGTCGATATTCAGGGGGGGGGGGCTCGCCGGGGTGAAGGAAGAACCAGCCGCAGCTGGGAGAGGGCTGGCTGGAGAGGTAGCCCACTATCTATCTTAGGGTTTAGGATTGGGGCGGTGGTCGCCGGCGGTGGCGGGGCATTGGCGGGGCGGTGGCGTGCGAATCGCCGGAGAAAAAGCTCGGCACGGGGGGGGGGGGGGCTAGAGGGATGGCCGAGGCGGCGGTGGGGAGTGTTTTCGGGGCGGGCGGGGCGGTGCACCGCCGGCCGCGGGCGGCGGGGGTCTGCTGTTTGGCCGGTGGTGGCTGGCGGCTCGGGGGGTGGAGGTTGAAGATTAACCGCAGGCCCTTGATTTCATATCCAACGGCTGCAAAATCGACTGACCAGAGATAAAAAAGTCAGTCGACCGACGTGTAGCCTAACCTTGCTAGTGCGTTCAGTTTCGACAGCAAAATTTAGTTTCGAAAGTTAAGTTCAGTTTTGACAGTTAAGTTCAGTTTTGACAGTTAAGTTTAGTTTCCACAGTTAAGTTCAGAGATGAGCGGCTGATGTATTTTACATCTAGCACTTTGTGGTTATGTATTTTATGTCATGTATTGGAGATGCTATTAGAATTCCACTCAGGTTAACGTTGTTCGTTGTCTCTCTTGTCCTGCTTTAGCCTTGGTGTCGTACAACTCACTAGAGCTGCTCCAACGATGAAACCCTCCATCACAGTGGAGCAGTACCTCGGGCTCCATCTCCAAACGCCTAAGATCTTCTTCCCCTCCCCCGACAGCAAAGTCAGCCGGAGCATCCTCACCGACCAACCCAATCACGCTGAGATCAGCATGGCTTCGCCAAAGAGGTTGTACACTTGTTGCATCTCTTTTTTACTCTACATGTTATATATATTGTCCACTGAGGACACGGATTTGTTCCTTTAGTGTCTTTGAAAGAAAAAACGTAAGAATTTTAATTTTCCCTTGTCCTTCTTTTCAAATTCCTATTCATGAAGCACAAGACTAAGAGATAGTAGCATAATTGCATTATAACCGTACATTTTCTTGTGGTTTGACATAATCTGACCATGCTTCTTTGCATCCTGTGATCTTCCAATTGTTGTGAATCAAACACCCAGATTGACAAAAATCCTATGTTTTTGAATTCTCTGTTTTGCACGTGCATTCCTATCCTATTCCTGTCTATTTCCTATCTCTGCATTGTTGGAATCCTCCAATTCAAACGAGCCCTTACAGAATTACTTCTCTTATAGATAGTTGTCAAAGAAAACCTTGCGTGGTTTGTCCTGCTCCTGCTGCACCGTCGTCCACCCCAGCTCAGCTGCTCCAACAACAGAAGGGTCCAGCATAGTAGGGATCCGGCCTCCAGTCTGTCTTTCGCCGCCTCAGATATTCTTCCCCGCCGCTGGCAGCCATGAAAACTGCATTACCATCATCAACCGAGTAGATGACCTCGAGGACTACACAGGTACGCAAGAGAGGTCGCACTCTTTCGTGTCTGCTTAAGTTATGCATCGCTTAATATTACATGCTACTTTATCGTCCTGTTCACCGATTAGACTCTGAGTCAGCTCCAAACTAATGGTCAAACTTGAGTTTTTAAATGGTTGTGGGGTACATATCGGGGCCGCTATCAATAGTATCTATCTACTAGCTGGTTAATCACAGTTTCATGTTGGGTGGGAAACAAACAGTAAAGAAGCCATTATCTGCCTACTATTATTGGTTTCGGGTTTATCGACAACTTGCTACCATCACTCTGGATTTCTGCATGCACTCCTTCCATAATCTCACTATGTTTTATTCCTATGCATGACAATTATTGTAAACAATGGAACTGAACATGTAGAGCAAAAGAGACAAGCCTTGCGTGGCAATAAAATTTCATGCAGACGTCGCTCCATGCTAGGCGCAAAGGCAGCCCCCCTCCACGCATTTCAGATTGTAATCGAGAGGAAGATATTTGTTTTGATGGGGATTTAGAAGGAGAAGACAACTCCTATGTACCCCCTGAGGTCTTCGCTCTAACTTGGCATGCTGATGTTGGTTATATCATGCATATGGTGTCTTGTGTTGCTTACTTTATACATCAAATATGTCATCTGCTTAGTTTAGACATCCTTTGTGCGAATGCCATCTGTTTAGTTTATTCATCGTTTATGTGAATTATGCAATGCCATCTTGTTTAGCCAGGCATCATATATGTGAATTTTGCAATGCCATCCTGCTTAGCACGTCATCTTATATGTAAATTATATCAGGCCATCCTTTTTTCGTTACATATTACATTTGTCAACAATGTTAGTACATTCAACTGCTCTTCGTGTGCATCAGCCATTTGACACGGTGATGGCAAATTCTGGAGTGAAAACAAGGTCTTCAGAGCAGACTATGCTATCTGACGAAGCGCATATCTCGCTGGTTACGGATATCTCCTCAGAGGAGGATTCAGAGACAGATGACCAGTCCTATTCCCCCCCCCCCCCGAGATGTATGCTCTAACTTGGCAGGGTTATGTTGCTCATATCATGCGTATGGTGTCTCGCATTGCCATGTCTTTTGATTAGTTTACACATGCTTTGTGTGAATTCCACCTGTTTAGTGTCTAATTACCATATATGTGAATTATGCATTGCCATCTTGTTGGAAGACATTATATATGTGAATTATACAATTCTATCTTGTTGCAAAGGCATTATATATGTGAATTATGCAATGCCATGTTTTTTAGCCAATCATCATGTATGTGAATTATATCATGCTATCATTTTTTGTATTGCGTGTTCCATTTGTCGACAATGTTTGTATATTCAACTACTCTTCCTGTGCATCAGCCATTTGAAGCAGTGATGGAAGTATCTGGAGTGAAAACAAGGCATTCAGAGCAGACAATGCTACCTGCTGAAGCAGACATCTTGCTGGTTACACAGAGCTCCTCAGAGGAGGATTCAGAGACTGATGACCAGTCCTATTTCCCCCCTGAGGTCTATGCTCAAACTTGGCAGGGTTATATTACCCATGTCATGCATGTTGTCTTACATTGCTTAGTTTTTACATCATATGGATTGCCATGCGCTTACTTGCTTACTATATAAATCATATATTTGAATTATATCATGCCATCATGTTTACATAGTACATACACATCATCTATCTGAATTATGGCATGGCAACCAATTTAATAAAGACATCATATAGTTATATCATCTCATCCTGTTTAGTGTTTACAATCATCATATTTTGAATTATGGCATTCTATCCGTGAATGTATGTGAATTATGGCATGCCAACCTATTTAATAAACACATTATATAGTTATGTCATGTCATCCTGTTTACATAGTCTCATATTTTGAACTATGTCTTTCCATCTTTTTTAGTTAGCCATCATAATGTGAAATTGTGTCATGCTATCATGTTTAGTTAGCCATCATATATGTGAAATTGTGTCATGCTATCCTGTTTGGTTAGACAACATAAATATGAATTATTTCATGCCCTCTTTTATTCCCCACTATCCATTGCACATGTCTATCATACAATGTCTATACTTTCAATTACTTTTCTTGTTTATCAGCCATTTGAATTGGAGAGCATGATGGCAGTATCTAAGGGAGTAACAACATGGTCTTTAGAAAAGATAGTGCTACCACTTGATGCAGATAGAACCACGGTTGTACTTGCCCAAGGACCAGATCCACCACACATAACCCAGACTCTCGCGGATTGTACCCCTACCCAGTTGGATAGAGAACCAGCTACAACCTTCTAACCCCAACCCCGGCAGATAGTAACCCAGTTCCAGTTGACACAGCACCGTCTCCACCACAGAGCACCCAAACACGAGCAGGTAGTAAGGGAACTGCTGTGCCCAAAGCACGAGGACCACCACTCCGAATCCCAACTCAACGCTTAAAGGAGAAGAAGATTTGTTCTCAGGTCAGGTTCTGTAGCTATGGTTCATACTCCTTTGCTCTTGCATTACTGTATTTACTCATACCAACTATTTTCAAATTTGAAGGATGGAATTGAAACTCCAATGGCGCAACAGGTATGTTTTAAACCTTTTTCTTTAACTAGTTTGCTATTGTAACCTGCTCTATGTCGATTTCAGTTTCAATTGAATTAACAGTTATGTTCTCATGTCATGCACATTACAAGTGTTGTTATTGCTCTATAGTTACCCACACTTATATTCTGTCTATTCTTCTTTGTCTTGAACGAATATTATTTGAACTGTGTCTCTATCTTGATTTTGCAACAAAAACTAGAATGATATAGACCATAAAGTGACCATGGTACATAGATATATGTTTGTTTCATGCTGTTCTCCTGTCCACTTTACTACGGAACTCATTTACCAAAATGAGTTTCATATACAACATGGTAAACATATGATGCATCTGCTTGTTTCTCTTTTAGAATGCGGACAAAATATTGGAGAACAGTACCGCGTTATCCAATGGTAAAGGAAGTAATGCAGATAAGGATCAAGATAGTGAGACATCCCTATTGGTCTCCAAGAAAGCTGATAGAAATTATCTTGACGATAGTGAGGGAATCCAAAAGTCCTGTCTTGATGTAGTGTTCGAGTTACTGGCCACTACTGCTGGAACAAGCTCTTCGAACTCGCTGCCTGAATCAGTTCGTATTCTTGATTCTCAACTTCAAGTTGAAAGACATCGATCAGATGTGCTGCGACAGGAAGCTGAAGGACTGAGGAAGTCCCTGCAGAATTCAGATGCATATTTTCTGGAGCAACAGCAAGCACTGGAGGATTTAAGCGCCAAACAAGAGAAAGTTATTAAGCTTGCTAAGCATCTTGCCAGCATTATGGGTACCCAGGATATTGTTTCTTGAGATCTTCTGAAGTGGTTTCAGTTCTGGATTTGTTTTGCTGCGGCGTTTAATTGCGCTGGTCGCCAACTTTGACAACTAGTGTATATGATATGCTGCTTTGTTCCCTATATTTGCACTGGTGGCGAACTTTGATGCCCAGTGGATGTAATATGTGTAATAGTCGTGATAGCCTAACGTTAGTTGCTTGCTTCTTTATTTCCTTGTTGTCTTGTTTATTTGTTTTCTTGTAGTCATTGAACTTCTTTTTACGCCGTTAGCGAGTGGTTGCAATAACCTATTTTTTAAAACTAGGCCACTATAACCATGGGCTAATATTTACTGTAGTGACATTGGGCCTCCTACTGGCCGTAGAAACAGTGGGCCTTCTATGGGCCGTAGAAACAATGGGCCTTCTGCGGGCCGTATCATCAATGGGCCTTATACGGGCCGTATGATCGATTGGCCAAACATGGGCCAAACAGACCGCATTATGGCCGTAAACGGGCTAGAGTTGGAATCGTCCATTCATGGGCCGACCATAACGGGCCATCGTTAATAGGCCGTATTTGATGATGCTATGAAAACGGCCCAACGTATTAATGGACCACAAACGGCCGACTGTAACCACGGGCTGAATTTGGCCCACAAGCAGAAAATGACAGTAACGGGTCGTAAGTAAACGAATGCTGGAAACGAGCTATAACATCCCAAATTTTCAATTTGGAATGTTGTACACTAGATCATCATTGCATATCATATTTATTGCATTTTGGTTGATCCTAGAAATTTTTCGCAACTCAAGGACCCTCGGAGAGAGTTGGGGATTTCGTTATTTTCATATTTCACTACTAGGAAAAGGGCTATAGATAGGATTGATACTAATGGCGCACCAGGGAAGTAGTGCGCCACTACTATATACTAATGGCGCACCTGTTGGTGAGGCGCCATTAGTGTGGAAGACACTAATGGCGCACCAGAAACAGGGTGCGCCACTAGTATTAATTTTTTTTCCATTTTTCCATACATACTAATGGCGCATCAGGTCGATAATGCGCCATTACTAGTTCTAACTAGTAATAGCGCACCAGGCAGAGAGTGCGCCATTACTGTAAAATTTTTTCTTTTTTTTGCAAAACTACTAATGGCACACCGTTTCAATTTTTTTTAAATTTCATGGGCACTTTTTGAATTCATGAGGACACTTGATCTCGATCCCCCTCCATCTCGATCTCGATTCCCCCTCCATCTCGATCTCGATCCCCCTCCATCTCGATCTCGATCCATCCCCCGCTCCACCGCCGCCGATCGACGAGCACCCCCCGCACCCGCCCCCGCTCCACCGCCGCCGACGAGCACCCCCCGCACCCGCCCCCGCTCAACCGCCGGCTGCCGATGAGCACCCCCCGCATGCACCCTCTCCCGCTCCACCGCCGCCGACGAGCACCCCCCGCACCCTCCCCTGCTCCACCGCCGCCACCGATGATATTTTCAAATAACAAATTTGATGATATTTTTTTAAAAAATTATTACTGTTTTTATAAAAAATATTACTATTTCATATTCATATTCATTTTTTAAAAATAATAATAATAAAGTGTAGACTACAATTGTTGTTAAACAACAATTATTACTGTTTGTATAAAAAATATTACTGTTTCATATTCATGTTCATATTCATTTTTTTAAAATAAAAAAAAAATCTTACTTATGGCGCACGGGTGGCTGGTGCGCCATTGCTATCTAAAAAAACATTCTAATGGCGCACCGCCTGGGGGTGCCTGGGGGTGCGCCATTAGTAATCTTCCCCCATCCGTACACTTCGTCCCTCCCTCGTCCCTCTCCCTCTTGCCAGATCGACACTTCCTTCCTCTCCCTCCACCGCACCGCTCCCTCCCTCCACCGTGCCAGCGCCGCTGCCCCGACCCACGGCGCCACAGCCGCCCACGCGCCACCGCCGCCTCCCTCTCCCCTTCCTCCCCCTCGAGCGCCGCCTCCCCCTCGAGCCCCACCTCCCCCACGAGCGCCGCCTCCCTCGAAACCCTAGAAACCCGCCGGAGATTTGGAGCCTTGGAGCCGCCGGAGACTTGGAGCCTCAGAGCCACCCCAAGTCCACCAGGAGAGGAGGCCCCACGTCCACCAGGAGAGGAGGCCCGCGACCTCCCCGCCGTCTATCCCCGCCTCCCCCAAGCTTGCTGTCTCCGCCCTCCATCGTCGCTGCTCCGGCCACCACCTCATCGTGGTCAGGTAACCCTCCTCCGTCTGCCTCTCTTCTCCTCTCTTCCTCCTCTCCTCCCTCCCGACCATGCCCTCTTCTTCTCTCTTTTGCTAGGGACTGTTCCAAGCGCCACACTATCAGTGAATCCCCTAAATCTACTTACTTTGATCGCTAACAATGTAGTGTCTGTATGAAGAGACTAAAGTTTAGTATTGCCATGGTTACCTTGTTAATTTTAGTGTCAGTGTTCGTATTAGATGTATATAGTTGTATATTGTAATTATAGGAAGGGTCCCCTGTTAGCATGATTTTCTTTCTGCACTTTTTTGTGTGGAGTTGAGTAGTGTGATGGTGGGTTTCTTATTACTGCGCTGTATGTAGAGTATCGTGTTGATTTTGGTGCCAGCGTTCGTGTAGTACTCTGCATTAATAAATATATGAGCTGAGATACATATCTCTAACAATGTAGTGTCTATCTGAAGAGACTAAAGTTCAGTATTGAAACTGACAGCATAGCATGGATGGAATTCACTGCTAAAAATCACCTCTCGAATTTAGTGTGGTATTTGTCCATGGTATTGAAACTGATAGCATAGCATGTATTTGTCCATGGTTTGTATCATGCATACTGGATTGTGAAAACCATTAATTTAATACTAGTATTTTTGATGCAAAGGGTTCTCATCAGTGACACAGTTTTGGTCAATCATTGTCTTGAGGTTGCCAGTGGGAAGTTGTTTCTTCCCAACGAACATTGATGGACTGGTCGTGAGTAGCTGCTGTTGAAGAGTGAATGTTGGCCTGTCGCATCTTTTGACCTCGGGTTGGGCTTGATTGGTAGAGTATTAGAACTGAGAAAAATGTACAAATGTTAGGTGTGATTAAGGCTAGTAAAGATGGAGTATGGCTGCTGGGTAATCTGTGTTTGGCTGTATAGTCCTTTTTGAATGTGTTTTGTTCTCCTTCGCTCCTGTTTTTCCGGTTATGAGCTCTCAATACTTGTGTAATATGATTGCTTTTGGGCTGTTTGAAGACATGTTGAATCGGGTTTATGTGTTATTTAGGATGAACTTCTTGCACTGCTATTAAAGCCTAAATATATTGCTGCTGTTACTTTTATGTATACATATTGTTGGTCCATTTCATCCATGATGTCTTTTGGGCTGTTTGAAGACTCTGTTATGTAGGTTGAATATTTCTTGCACTGCTGTTAAAGATGTTACCAGTTACATTTCTGTGTCCACATTGTTTTTGTATGTAATTAAAAATGTCAAATACACTACACTGGCTGTGACAATCGGTAACTTGCTTAATTAGGATGAGTTTTTTGTTCTTCATTATAGTGTATACATCTAATTCAGTAAAAAATAATAGGCATCACCTTCTGTGTAAAAAGATGTCTGAACCTTGTCTATGCCATTGGAAGAGAAATTTACAGGATGCATAGATTTCTTTACTAATTGGTCTCTTCTGCTGCTTATCAGAGATGGCGGGAAGCAGCCACCGCCGCTCTGTGACACCGCAGTACGAGTTGGATGCTTCCGAGTTCTTCACTATCATACTTGAGACTTCAGTATCATCCATGACGTAGGTATATAAAACGAGAGATCTCCCCTTCACCCATCTCATTATGATATCTGTTGTTTGCTACATCACTCATTGTCCCAAACTGCAGAGGCTGCCTGACAGTTTTATGAACATGCTGATGGGTCAAGATCTGCCAAATAATGTGAAGCTGCGACAGGCCGGCAACGGGTTTTGCAGGCTGTGGGATGTGGAGTTGGTGATCAAGAAGGGCCACATGTACTTGTCTCGTGGGTGGGAGAAGTTCTACCGTGCCTACGACCTGCGGCTGGGGTACTTCCTTCTCTTGAGGTACGACGACGACGCCACCATGCTCATCGTGAAGTTGTTCAACGCGACTATGTGTCGCATGCGCTACGCTGAAGATTATGATGCCGGTACGTTCTGCCTCTTCTTATTCCTCTACATTTGGCTTTGTCTCACATCGATTGTTGATGGTCATTGTTGCATTTGGACAGGTAATGGGAGCAGCAGCAGCGACAATGGCTACAGCCAAAGCAGCAGCGAATATGGCTGTAGCGAAAGCAGCAGCGATTCTGGCTGTAGCGAAAGTAGCAGCGACTCTGGTAGCAGCATAGACAACAAGAAGGATGATCCGGACTGGAGTGCGGGAGAAGAGGAGCAGAGTGGGGATGAGGAGCTGCAGGATGACGATGGGCATCAGGCTGAGGATGACCTAGCGCTGGTGGTGGCTGACCAAGGGCAAAAGATGGTGGTGGCTGACCATGGGCAAGAGATGGTGGTGACTGACCATGGGCAAGAGATGGAGGTGGCTGAGGATGACCTAGCGATGGTCATGCCTGAACGTGGCCTCGCGATGGTGGTGGTGCTTGACAATGACCACGCACCGGTGGTGGCACCGGCGATCCCACAGCTGGGCAACATGACCATGCCAATTGAGGTAGAAGACTACATCCCACTGCCTCCACCACCTCCACCGCCTCGCCGCTCTTGGCGCATCAGGCTGAGGAAGGAGAAGGAGAAGAACAATGCATGAGAACTGAACTTTGTTAGGTATGTCAGATCTCCAAAATGATATATATATACTTAGTTACCTATGTTATCTCTAATATGCTTAGTTTCCTATAGGTTAGCTTCATTTTACCTAAGTTGGCTCTAATATGCTAACTTAGAGCTTATATGCTTAGTTTCCTATAGGTTAGCTCCAAAATAACTTATGTTAGCACACAAAATGATCAAGTTTACATAATAAGCTTATAGCCTTTTTCTTATTCTTCTTCTTTTCCAAAATGACATAGGTTAGCTTCATTTTACCTAAGTTGGCTCTAATATACTAACTTAGAGCTTATATGCTTAGTTTCCTATAGGTTAGCTACAAAATAACTTATGTAAGCACAAAATGATCAAGTTTACATAATAAGCTTATAGTCTTCTTCTTATGCTTCTTCTTTTCCAAAATTGTTCTTATTCTTCTTCTAGTGTTCTTCTTTTTCTTCTTCTAACTTCTTGTTTATCATTTTGCAGATTTGATTTAATTCACGGAAGCTTGCATGGATGGAGCGCTTCTTTTCCATTTGTGTTTTTATTTTGTATCAATGTGAAACTTTTGTGAATTGATGGATAACGGTGTTGGATGAACAATGTGAAACTTTTGTAATATGTAACGATGGAATTATGTGTTGGCTATGTATGTATATATGATGGAACTTGTGTGTTGGCTATGTATGTTATATGGATGCTTGTTGTATATATGTGTTGGATATCTCATAGGTGAAATAGTGACCTGAGATTAAGAAGAAAAAAAATTAAAAAAATTGTTACTAATGGCGCACTACCATGTGGTGCGCCATTAGTATAGCAGACACTAGTGGCGCACCATGGGCAAAACTAATGGCGCACTGCCTGGTGCGCCATTAGTAATAAATACTAGTGGCGTGGTACTAATGGCGCACTGGTGGTTCGCCATTAGTAGGCAAAACCGGTGCGCCATTAGTAGGCCCTTTCCTAGTAGTGTTTGTGTTGTCTCGAATTTTGAAAATACGATCATTTGATTTTATTTATTTTATCTTCAATGATTTCTATTACAAAAATATGAGTGAGGGAATAAAATGACTTTCCCAAAATAAAGAAATACTGAGGATTTAATAAAAAAATCAAATAATATTTTATTTGGTTTTATTTGCTATTTTATTTGAATTTAGGAAAAATGCGTGTTTTTCAAAATTGCATTTAGGCCCCAAATAAATGTTCATCCTGTGCGGCTTGATTTTAGAAGCCAGGGAAATTTTATTTCGGGATTTTTGGAGTCCATTTAGTATTTCTTTTGTTTGTTTTTCTGCGCGGACTTTATTTTAAAAAAACGCGAACCGACTCCGGGCCATACCCGAGCGGGACTCCGCCCGGGGGGGGGGCCTTTATAAGCCGCCCGACCCGAGCCGCCGAAGCCCATCAGCCACCGCAGCCCGCCCGGCGCCCTAGCCCTAGCCGCCGCCGCCGCCGCCTCCGCCGCCACGCCCGCACGCCGAGGTTGACCCCGCCGCCGTTTTTTTAGAAAAACCGTTCGGTTTTTCCGTCGGTTTTTCTAGGTTCGTTTTTTTAAATAGGTTTTTTTCGGTTTAGTCTATTTAGTGAGCGTTCACCCGTTCGTTCGTTAACGAATGTATTCTTCGTTTAGATCCAGTTAACGAACGTCCGTTCGTTAAACAGTTCGTCGTTTTCTTTTTCTCGGAATAATCCGCAATTTTTCTGATCGCGATTTCTGATCCGATTTTCATTTTAGTATAACTTTTCGGTTGTTTATCGGAATCAGGCGATTCAAGCGCCTGGAGTTTCATCTCGAAACCCTCTTTCCGTTTAACCAACTTAAACAAGTTTTTGTTTCTGTAAAAATTGCCCTAGATCTAGAATAGTAATCGAAGCCTATTTCTTTTGCCGTTTGTCTTTCGTTGCTTTGTTCGATTTGATTCGTTTTGCCAACCGGAGTTCTTAAGTTGAACTCTCTAGTTAGGTCTCTTATTTGAGTTTTACCTGTGCATTAGTTCACTACTTATTGTATGCTTGTTTGTTTGCGATAGAGTACCCGGAGTGCGCCGCTTGTTACTTTGAATCACTAGGTTTCCCAGATCATCAGCAAGGCAAGTAACACTTTGATCATACCTTCTAATACCCAGTTTTATTGCATTAGATCAATTCTTACACATTGCATGATTAGGATCTAATTAAATTGTGGGTTTGGGAAGTAGTTGAGGTAGTACCTATTACCTGTTTATTATCAAACCTTTGGGTGTTACTTCTATGTTTGCTTTTTATTGCTATGCTATGCTAGTAGACGTGGATTGGTGAGTGAAATCCATGACAGATATGAGATTTCTTTAAATCAATGGTTTATCTAAGGTGGCAACTTAAACACACATCTGGGTGGATTGAGGTACCTGGGTATTCCAGGATTGCCTGTTTTATTTTGGACCGCCACCCAGGATCAAAGGGATCATGAGATTTTCATGTAGAAACTTCCGTGTGCAGCGACAAGCTATTATGGGCTCTAGCATATTTGACTAAGTCATGCGAACTCTTATAGAGGTAGACTAGCAGATGTAGGGGATGTAGGTGGTACGGCCTACCCATCGTAAGGTGCTAGCGCTTCTGAAAGACTATGTCTCGGTCATCCGTTTCTCAAACACCGTGTAGTGCGAGAAACCAACAGAGGAGATCGAGTCTTGTGGGGAAAAGTGCGCAAACCTCTGCAGAGTGTATAAACTAATCATGGTTAGCCGTGTCCCCGGTTATGGACATCTTGAGTATCTAGTACTTGGATTATCATGTGAATCTCAACATGTTACTATAAAATTAAGTTTGATGGGTTTGTTTAATGATGTTTAATTGGGATTGAGAATGCTTTCAACCATTCTCAATGTTTAACAACCACCATCATAGTTAAATAAATTTATTCCTTTGCTGTAGGGAAAATTGGCTTTTCGCAAAACTGTAACCATAGAGCTTTCCACCAGCCAAATATGCATATAGAATAGCTGTTTCATTCCATTACTCTCTATGTGTTACATTGCCAGCATATTCCATGTGCTGACCCGTTTTCGGGCTGCAACGTTAATGTTGCAAACTTTTCAGACGATGATTAAGGAGTTTTAGGTCATGGTTCTATACTCAGTTATGCCGTTGGAGTTGATGGACTCACTTATCTTCCAAGCCTTCCGCTGTTATCGTTATTAGATGGCCTTAAGCCATATTTATTGTAATAAGTTCTCTATTGAGACACTCGATGTAATAAGTGTGTGATTGCTACTCTGTTATAAATCCTTCAAGTACTTTGTGGTGTCAGCATTACTGATCCAGGGATGACACCGGAGCACAGAGATTGGACCATCTGAGGTCTGGTCGCTACAAGATGGCATCAGAGCACACGCTGACTGTAGGACGCGACCACTAAGCTAAAGAACTAGATCACTACTCACTCTCTTCTCTTCTGACCTCTCATCTTTTCTACTCTTTAGGATGCCGGATGCAAGGAACAAGTTCACGCAATCGGATGAAGATACACCCTTTGGACGTCACTTGAAGGAAGTCACTAGATACCTGAACATAGGAGTACCAAGCTTCACCGGAACCTACACCGTCACTTTACCTGAAGAAGAGCGCTGGATGATTCAAGTTCAAGTTCCAGGAAGGACGTTCATGCCAGTCACTGAGCCCATAGAGTTTTCTTTTGATGCACCAACTTGGAGTCTAGGAAGGAGCATGGCAGCTCACATTGCCATGGGACGCATTGGAGAAGTCTACCGCAATGATCTCAAGGATACTATCTACCAGATTTGTGGGCGCCGAGATGAGCACTGGGATATGATCAGCACCAGAAAGGATAGATCAATTGCAGCTTTTATCCAGGAGTTAAACCATCACTTTCGACGTCAGGAGAACCAGATGTGCGCCGACATGATAGACCTGAAGAAGGCAAAGACAAGAATCAGGGAACTGGAGGAAGAACTCAAGGCTACACGTGAAGATTATGAAGAAGAAATTGAAGTATTAGTGGATAAGAATGTCGACCTAACAATGAAGATCGGAATATTTATGGGAGGCCCTACACCCGTAGACGAAGACGAAGAACCCAAGGAGATTCGCCCAGAAGACTACATCATCATCGACGACACCGACTTGGATCCAGATGATAGCGATGATGACTATGTTGATGAAGCCGGAGCAGATAACATGGAGTCTGCAACCAAAGAATATTTCTAGTAGACCACCTCATCAGTAGTAGTAGTCGTCCACCATGTAAATATAGTAGTCCGAGCACTTTTGCGATAGTTAGATCGATTGTATGCCCTTGTTTGATTGAATGAAGTGAATTGTTTGCTTTTGCCTCATGTGCTTATGGGTAGTGTTTTCTCTTTAGACCCCCTCTATTCTTAAATCTCATCTTTTCTAAACCCTCAGATGCCTCCGAGACGTGACCCTGGATTTACCTTTCCACCGGAGCTCACTCAGTTGATCCAGCAGCAGAACACATTGATGCAGTTACTTGTCCAGAATCAGAATCAGGGGAACAACAACAACAACCCACCACCACAACCTGTTGATCACTTAGCCCATTTTCTTAGTCTGAATCCACCGGTGTTTTCTTGTAGCACCGAGCCGATAGTAGCAGATGATTGGCTCCGCAAGACAGCTAGAGAGTTGACCACAACAGGATGCACAGATACGGAGAAGGTGAAGTTTGCTGCACATCAGCTTGAAGGACCCGCAGCATCATGGTGGGAGAATTTCACGGCCAGTTTCCCTGTCGACACTGTCACATGGGACCAGTTTCAGCAGGCTTTTCGAACTGCCCATGTTTCAGTAGGAGCTATGGCCTTGAAGAAGCGAGAGTTTCACAACTTGCACCAAGGAGGACGGACAGTTGGCCAGTATGTGGAGGACTTTAGTAAATTAGCACGTTATGCCCCAGATGACGTTGCTACAGATGTAGCTAAGCAGGAGAAGTTTCTGGAAGGACTGAATGATGAGTTGAGCATGCAGTTGATGGTAGCAACCTTCAACAACTACCAGGAGTTGGTAGATCGTGCTCTTATGATTGAAGGGAAGCAGCAGCAAATTGAAAATCGCAAGAGGAAGTATGCACAAGGAAACTACAAATCAGGAGCTCAGCACAAGCCACGATTTACCCCTAGACCGGGAGGACATTTTCAGCATACCCATGGAGGAGGAAGCTCGCACAATCACAATGGCCCCAGGAATGGTAATGGTAATGGAGGAAGCAACGGCTAGAACCGTACCAACCCATCAACCCCAGCCAAGAAAGACCTGAGCCAAATCACTTGCTTTAAGTGCCAGAAGACCGGACATTATGCCAATGAATGTCCTGATTACAAAATGGAAATAGCTATGGAGGCTCTGGGAAGAAGCCGAACCCTTTCAACAGGGGACACGTGAACCACGTTAGTGTGGAGGAGGTTGAAGAACAGTCGGATGTAGTAATCAGTAAGTTTTTGGTTAAGTCATTTACTACACTCGTTCTTTTTGATACTGGTACATCGCATTCATACATATCCATGGGATTTGTGGATAAGTATAAACTGCCAACCCAAGCCCTTAGGTCACCCATGTTAGTAACCTCGCCTGGAGAAGAATATATGGCTAGTCTATGGTGTGATCGGTTACCATTAAGGATTGGTAACTATGTTTTCCACTCAGACCTAATAGTATTGGATCCCAAGGATTGGATGTGATATTAGGCATGGATTGGTTATCAAAGTATGAAGGGAATATTGAATGTGCTAGTAAGTCAATTTTGCTTACCACCCCAGAAGGGAGAAGGATCAAGTATGTATCCCGACATGTGCCAAAGAGGACTCAAGTAAATTGCTTAACAGGAGTTGTGCAAGAGGAAGTACCGGTAGTAAAGGATTTCCCCGAAGTATTTCTAGAAGAGTTGCCAGGCATGCCACCGGATAGAGATATTGAGTTTTTGATTGAGCTATTGCCAGGCACAAGGCCAATATCAAAGAGACCATATAGGGTGCCTGCAAAGGATTTGGTGGAAATTAAGAAGCAAATTAAGGAGTTACTGGATAAAGGATATATTCGCCCAAGTTCTTCACCTTGGGGATCGCCAGTACTTCTAGTGGAGAAGAAGGATGGATCGTTAAGGATGGTTGTCGATTATCGAGGATTGAATGAAGTAACCATCAAGAACAAGTACCCACTACCGATGATCAATGATCTGTTTGATCGACTGCAAGGAGCTAAGGTATTTTCCAAGATCAATTTGCGATCAGGATACCACCAGTTGAAGATTCGGGAACAAGATATACCCAAGAAGGCTTTTACCACCAGGTATGGGCTGTATGAGTATACCGTTATGTTATCTGGTCTGACTAACGCACCTGCATATTTTATGAACATGACGAACAAGGTGTTTATGGAGTTCTTGGATAAGTTCATCATAGTGTTCATTGATGATATCCTGGTTTACTCGAAGAATGAAGAGGAGCATAAGGAACATTTGCGTTTGGTTCTTGGAAAGCTCAGAGAACACCAATTATATGCCAAGTTTAGCAAATGTGAGTTTTGGTTGAAGGAAGTTGGATTTCTCGGACACGTTATATTCAGAGAAGGTATAGCGGTAGATCCCACAAAAGTTGATACCGTGACCAAGTGGGAAGCACCAACCACCATGGGGGAGATCCGGAGTTTTCTTGGACTCGCAGGATACTACCGGAGGTTTATTGAGAATTTCTCAAAGATTGCGAAGCCTATGACGGAATTGCTGAAGAAGTATACCAAGTTCATATGGATGGAGGAATGTGAGGCTAGTTTTCAGGAGTTGAAGAAACGCTTGGTTACTTCACCAGTGTTGATTTTGCCAGACCAGACCAAGGATTATGAGGTGTATTGCGACGCTTCACGTCGAGGACTTGGAGCAGTGCTTATGCAGGAAGGGAGAGTTGTTTCATATGCATCACGACAGCCTAAGACTCACGAGTTGAATTATGCTACGCATGATTTGGAGTTAGTAGCCGTAGTGCATGCACTGAAGACTTGGAGACATTTTCTGATTGGAAACCATTGTGAGGTGTATACGGATGATAAGAGTTTGAGGTATATTTTCACACAGAAGGAGATGGTTGGAGCTCATCAAGGATTATGATATGAAAATGCATTATCACCCAGGAAAGGCTAATGTAGTAGCTGACG
Source organism: Triticum monococcum (assembly GCA_034509565.1). NCBI lineage: Eukaryota > Viridiplantae > Streptophyta > Magnoliopsida > Poales > Poaceae > Triticum > Triticum monococcum. Next base: position 148,329,227 of record CM067843.1, on the reverse strand, counting down.
CATTAAGCAGTAAGAGTCATGTCAACACCCTAATGACGGGAGAATTACCAAGGGAGTTAGCCAAAAATCTTCGAGAGTTATGTTTAGAAATAGTCCCGAGAGGCTATGTAGCAGCATTGGAGATTCAGTCTACATTGATGGATAAAATCAGAGAAGCCCAAAGGACTGACAGGGAGATTGCTTCTATTAAGGAGAAAATTAGCAAAGGAAAAGCTAAGGGATTTCGTGAGGACGAGCACGATACCTTATGGTTTGGAGACCGTGTCTATGTACCAAATGATCCGGAGATTAGAAAGCTAATTCTGCAAGAGGCCCATGATTCACCATATTTGATTCATCCAGGAAATACCAAGATGTATTTGGATTTAAAGGATATTTTCTGGTGGACCGGAATGAAGAAGGATATTGCGGAGTACGTAGCAGTTTGTGATGTATGTCAGAGAGTGAAGGCAGAGCATGAGAAGCAATCAGGATTGCTACAACCATTGCCGATACCCGAATGGAAGTGGGATAAGCTAGGCATGGATTTTATTACAGGATTGCCCAGAACACGTTCAGGCTATGACTCGATATAGGTTGTAGTCGATCGTTTGACGAAGGTAGCTCATTTCATTCAAGTGAAGACTACCTATACCAGTGCGAAGTTGGCAAAGATATACATGACCAGGATCGTATGTCTGCATGGAGTTCCAAGGAGCATTGTATCAGATAGGGGAACCCAGTTTACTTCAAAGTTCTGGAATCAGTTGCATGAAACTTTGGGAACCAGACTAGAGTTTAGCACAGCTTTCCACCCACAGACAGATGGACAGACTTAGAGAGTCAACCGGATCTTGGAGGATATGCTAAGAGCTTGTGCGCTAGATTACGGATCTAGTTGGGATGAGAATTTTCCATATGCAGAGTTCTCTTACAACAACAGCTACAAATCCAGTTTGAAGATGGCCCCTTTCGAAGCCTTCTACGGAAGGAGGTGCAGGACCCCATTGTCCTGGGATGAAGTTGGAGATCGCCAATTGTTTGGACCAGATATGATAAAGGAATCTGAACAGAAAGTGAAATTAATTCACGACAGGCTAAAGGTAACTCAATCCAGGCAAAAGAGTTATGTAGATTCTAAACGCAAGGAGACAGTCTACGAAGATAGAGACCGAGTTTATCTTCGAGTATCACCACTTCGAGGGGTTAAGTGCTTTGGAGTTAAGGGAAAACTAGTGCCACGTTTTGTAGGCCCATACAAAGTGTTGGAACATATGGGAGAAGTAGCCTACAAGTTGGAATTACCCGAAGGACTGTCAGGAGTTCACGATGTGTTTCATGTATCCCAGTTGAAGAAGTGCCACGCAGAGATGGCTGACATACCGCCGAGGGATACGGTACTACTGGAAGCCATTCAGTTGGACAGTGATTTGTCCTATGAGGAGAAACCAGTTAAGATTCTAGAGTATGCCAGTCGAGTCACCCGCAGCAAAGTTATCAAGTTTTGCAAAGTTCAGTGGAGCCACCACACGGAGGATGAAGCCACTTGGGAACGAGAGGAAGATTTGCTGAAGGACCACCCTCACCTATTTTCTAGCCAACCCGAATCTCGAGGGCAAGATTCATATTAAGGGGGGGTAGGTTTGTAATATCCCAAATTTTCAATTTGGAATGTTATACACTAGATCATCATTGCATATCATATTTATTGCATTTTGGTTGATCCTAGAAATTTTTCGCAACTCAACGACCCTCAGAGAGAGTTGGGGATTTCGTTGTTTTCATATTTGAGTTGTCTCGAATTTTGAAAATAGGATCATTTGATTTTATTTATTTTATCTTCAATAATTATATTACAAAAATATGAGAGAGGGAATAAAATGACTTTCCCAAAATAAAGAAATATTGAGGATTTAATCAAAAATCAAATAAGATTTTATTTGGTTTTATTTGCTATTTTATTTGAATTTAGGAAAAATGCGCATTTTCAAAATTGCATTTAGACCCCAAATAAATGTTCATCCTGTGCGGCTTGATTTTAGAAGCCAAAGAAAATTTATTTCGGGATTTTTGGAGTCCGTTTAGTATTTCTTTTGTTTGTTTTTCTGCGAGGAATTAATTTTAAAAAAACGCGAACCGACTCCGGGCCGTACCCGAGCGGGACTCCGCCCCCGGGGCCTTTATAAGCCGCCCGACCCGAGCCGCCGAAGCCCATCAGCCGCCGCAGCCCGCCCCGCACCCTAACCCTAGCCGCCGCCGCTGCTGCGCCGCCCGCGCCCCTGCCTCGCCGCCCGCGCCGCCGCCGCCGCCGGAGCGGCCACCGCCGCCACGACCGCACCCCGAGGTTGACCCCACCGCCATTTTTTTAGAAAAACCGTTTGGTTTTTCCGTCGGTTTTTTTAGATTCATTTTTTTAGATCGTTTTTTTCGGTTTAGTCTATTTAGTGAGCGTTCGCCCGTTCGTTATTTTTAACGAACATGTTCGTCGTTTAGATCTAGTTAACGAACGCCCGTTCGTTAAACCATTCATCGTTTTCTTTTTCTCGGATTAAATCTGCGATTTTTCTGATCGTGATTTTTGATCCGATTTTCGTTTTAGTATAACTTTTCGCTCGTTTATCGGAATCAGGCGATTCAAGCGCCTGGAGTTTCGTCTCGAAACCCTCTTTCCGTTTAACCAACTTAAACAAGTTTTTGTTTCTGTAAAAATTGCCCTAGATCCAGAATAGTAATCGAAGCCTATTTCTTTTGCTGTTTGTCTTTTGTTGCTTCGTTCGATTTGACTCTTTTTGCCAACCGGAGTTCTTAAGTTGAACTCTCTGTTTAGATCTCTTATTTGAGTTTTACCTGTGCATTAGTTGACTACTTATTGTATGCTTGTTTGTTTGCGATAGAGTACCCGGAGTGCGCCGCTTGTTACTTCGAATCACTAGGTTTCCCGGATCATCAGCAAGGCAAGTAACACTTTGATCATACCTTCTACTATCCAGTTTTATTGCATTAGATCAATTCTTACACATTGCATGATTAGGATCTAATTAAATTGTGGGTTTGGGAAGTAGTTGAGGTAGTACCTATTACCTGTTTATTATCAAACCTTTGGGAGTTACTTCTACGTTTGCTTTTTATTACTATGCTATGCTAGTAGACGTGGATTGGGTGAGTGAAATCCATGACAGATGTGAGATTTCTTTAAATCAATGGTTTATCTAAGGTGGCAACTTAAATACACATCTGGGTGGATTGAGGTACCTGGGTATTCCAGAATTGCCTGTTTTCTTTTGGACCGCCACCCAGGCTCAAAGAGATCATGAGATTTTCATGCAAGAAACTTCCGTGTGCAGCCACAAGCTATTATGGGCTCTAGCATAGTTGACTAAGTCATGCGAACTCTTACAGAGGTAGACTAGCGGATGTAGGGGATGTAGGTGGTACGGTCTACCCATCGTAAGGTGCTAGCGCTTCTGAAAGACTGTGTCTCGGTCATCCGTTTTTCAAACACCGTGTAGTGCGAGAAACCAACGCAGGAGATCGAGTCTTGTGGGGAAAAGTGCGCAAACCTCTGTAGAGTGTATACACTAATCATGGTTAGCCATGTCCCCAGTTATGGACATCTTGAGTATCTAGTACTTGGATTATCATGTGAATCTCAACATGTTACTATAAAATTAAGTTTGATGGGTTTGTTTAATGATGTTTAATTGGGATTGAGAATGCTGTCAACCATTCTCAATGTTTAACAACCACCATGATAGTTAAATAAATTTATTCCTTTGCAGTAGGGAAAATTGGCTTTTCGTAAAACTGTAACCATAGAGCTTTCCACCAGCCAAATATGCATATAGAATAGCTGTTTCATTCCATTATGCTCCATGTGTTACATTGCCAGCATATTCCATGTGCTGACCCGTTTTCGGGCTGCAACGTTAATGTTGCAGACTTTTCAGACGACGATTAAGGAGTTTTAGGTCGTGGTTCTATACTCAGTGATGCCGTTGGAGTTGATGGACTCACTTATCTTCCAAGCCTTCCGCTGTTATCGTTATTAGATGCCCTTAAGCCATATTTGTTGTAATAAGTTCTCTATTGAGACACTCGATGTAATAAGTGTGTGATTGCTACTCTGTTATAAATCCTTCAAGTACTGTGTGGTGTCAGCATTACTGATCCCGGGATGACACCGGAGCACTGAGATTGGACCGTTTGAGGTCTGGTCGCTACATGAGCCCAAGAATAAAGGGCTCTAAGAAGGCCGAAAGATAACATGGGATGGAAACGGCCCAACAGAACACAACTAGGAAAAGGCCTACTAATGGCGCACCAGTTTTGCGTACTAATGGCGCACTACTGGTGCGCCATTAGTATCACGCCACTAGTATTTCTTTACTAATGGCGCACCACTGGTGCGCCATTAGTATACCAGATACTAATGGCGCACCAGTAGTGCGCCATTAGTATGCCTAGAGGTGCGCCATTACTATCTGACTTCGTAATGGCGCACCAAATGGTAGTGCGCCATTAGTAATAAAATTTTTTTCAAATTTTTTCAAATTTTTTTCAAATTTTTTCAAATTTTTTTATTTTTTTCTTAATCTCGGGTCACTATGGCTTAATCTCGAGTCAATATATTTAATCTTAGGTCAAATCGTACTATGTGGTCAAACTTCCTGGAAGGTCACCCATCCTCACACTACTCCAGCCCAAGCACGCTTAACTTCATAGTTCTATCCAACCCCAGCACCACCTCACTTCACATGCACTTGTTGATATATCTATCATATCAATCTTATTAAACCTTGCTGATGTCTAGGACTTTGTTCATGTTCATGAGTATGATGAAATTTTGAAAAAATATTTCAAACTTCCCGGTCATATTACGTATCATATTTTGAAAAATAATTCAAATATTTTTTTCGAAACCATTTTTTTCTGTTACTAGTGGCGCACCTAGCATACGAATTTTTTCCCTCCGGATCTTAAAAGCCCCGTAACTTTTTTTCTGTTAGGTTTTTGGGGATTTTGAAAATGTTTAATGGGGTTCCCATATAACAAAGTTTTCTAGTAGATGATTTTTCATATAAAAAACTTTTTAATCCGAGTTCGTATGCAAAAGTTATGCCCATTTACTAGTTTAACTAGTAATGGCGCACCACTCCCATGATGCGCCATTACTAGTTTTGAAAAAAAAACAAAAAAAAATTTGTTACTAATGGCGCACCACATGTCTAGTTCGCCATTAGTGTCATTTCCATCTATAGCCCTTTTCCTAGTAGTGGAATAACGGGCCGTTAGTGGGTATAAAGTGATACACTATTTATTACGGGCCAGTTTCACCACGGGCCATTAATGGGTGTAAAGTGATACACTGTTCATTATGGGCCAGTTTCACCACGGGCCATTAATAGGCCAAGAGTTACATAGGGCCTTATATGGACCGAAACACGTCATGGGCCATACATGGGCCAGAAGTGAAAATGGGTTGGAATCATATTGGGTGGCGCAGATGACGCTACTGGGCCTAATTCGGATAGGGCATAACGGCCGTTAGGTTAGCGGGCTGTAAATGGGCTATATGCGAACATGCCGTTAAGAGGCTTTACATGGGCCAGCCCGCCACATTTTGACCAAGTCAAACGGGCCGGCCTTTTCACAGGAATGAGCGGATGACATGTGTCCCAACGATGAGCCGACACGTGTTTCCTCCAGCCAAATGATGATTTTACACGTGGAAAATCCCCATTGGTCGGGGCTGTTAACGGGTTATTGGAACCCAAACCCGACCCGATAGCTTAATGGCGTTCCGTTATGGTGGATGCCATGTGTCAGTCAACCTTGACGAAAGCACTTCTGTGATGCGGGATTTATCGTCATGGAAGTGGACACTTCCGTGATGATAATTTTGGTAATGTCATGGAACACTTCTACCACAGCACAGGTATGACTATCTTGATTCTGTCATAAAATCGTCATGGATGTACATGCATGACAAAAAATGCGACCCACTGTGACAAACACGTATCATCACCGGAAATGTATTTTTTTGTAGTGCTTCTTGTCCAACTTACGTGTAAGTGCTATTATTCATGGTTATTATTTTCCTGTTGATTGAAAACATCAATGATTTACATTACATTGTTGTAACTCGGCGAGGGTCAATCTAGATAGTCATGACGACCAAAGCATGCTTGTGCTTTTCAAGGAAGCATTGCAGCAGTATCGGTGTTACCTGAGGAAATCACACTTTGATGGCAAGTCTATAAATGAATTTCTGGTGAAGTCTCATGTGCTAAATTTAGAAGACATTGAATGGAAAAACCTTGTTATGCACTGGTCTCGTTCCTAGGATGAGGTACTGTCTATGAAATCACATGACAATTTGAACATCTACTTTTCCGCATGTGCCTTATGGATCTTTTTTGCAGGAAATCTACTCGAAGAAGAATTCCTCTTTGACAAGAACGATAGGATATCGCAAATATGCTGCCCGCTGCTTTGCTCTTGTTAGTACTTGTTGTCCTGTATCACTATACTTCCATACATACTTGGTTCATTATATGACAATAGTATGCAAGATAGCTTGCTTAACAATTGTTTGCTCCAAATTATCTGATGTGTATGAATGGTTACATTAGTGTAGAATATATCCAATGCCAATGTTTTTTTAGCTCTATATTGTTCTTGTAAGTACATGCTGTCCTTTATCAGTGTACTTATAATGATAGGTAGTTGTTCATGTACCATCACTTTGCAACTTATTTTCCTTTGCCCTCCATTTTCTACACATCAGATCTATATTTACTCTTACCATAAGGTTGGTACTGAAGAAGTTTAGCTGTGCATTGCTCTTGGCTGTACCTTTTGACTGTATCGCTGCACTTACATTTATAGCTACTTGGTATGTAGCATCACTCTTTATATTATCTTAAATATTCTCCATTTTTCGTATATTATCACATCTATATTTACTCTAAACAAAATGTAGAATAAAGGCAATGCTTTTGAAGAAGATTCTATGGTAAACTTCTTGAATTGCCCCCCATCAGCATGGACAAGGCCTTTATAGAGCCTGTCTTCGCCAATAATATAAGTTTGTCCATCTCAAGCCTTCAAACTTTGTTGTATATATTTGGTTAGGCATGACTGCAACAACTGTTTATTTTTGGTGTTTGCATCAAATTGCTTGTTTAAAGTTTATTATGTAGTTCATAAACAAAAGTTTGTCCTTTCTCAATTTAAGTTTTCAGTTGTACAACCAAGTTCCTTCTTCATACCATGTAAATTAAACAATATTTGATCTTCTTTTGCACTGAATGTATGCTTCTGTTCTTCATCCATAATCCAGTGGTGTGGTGAACCTACCCACTACATCACAATGTCATATTATGCAATGTCTTAACTATGAACAATGTCATATCATTCTACTATTATTTAAACCGTCTCTTTATTTGCCAATCCGAAACAATATAAATTGACAGCACACTAACCATTGATACTTATGAGTTCTTGATCTGTAATCCAGTGGTGTCGTGAAGCTGCCAACTCCTTCACAATGTCATTTCCTGCCATGTCTTGACCCGAACAATACCATATTGTGTTAATGCAATTTCAAACTGTGTCACTTAATTCGTCAGTAAGAAATGTGATGAATTGTCAGCACTGATACTTTTATGTGCAAAACATGTCATCTGTCTGCTTGTTTATCTTTCAGAGTGAGGAAGATATAAGTGTGGAACAAGCGCAGTCTCATCATGTTGCTCAGCTGCTTGCGCTGCAGCTCCCCAGCAGGGCTAACCTTTCTTGAACTCGATTGAAGTGCTGTCGGTTTTGTATATTATTTTGTCGGCGTGTTTATTTGCATTGGTGGCGATCTTTGATGCCCAGTGTATGTAATTTGCTGTCTGCTTGTGCTTTATTATCATAGTGGCGAACTTTGATGCCCAGTGGATGTAATATGCCGTAATTTCTTTATTGTATAGTCTAGGTTTTTTCTTATTCACGATGCTGCAGTTATTTTACTGTGTATATATCCTATCTTCGCACTAAACCGGCCAAACCATAAAATTACGATACATAATCGGGCCTTCATCCAATCATGATGTAGGTTGGGCCTGAAACATGCCGAACAGCTCACGGGCCGGCAGCAACCCGAAATGAACCCTGGCCCATGATTGTGCGAATCAAATCACGGGCTTTTAACAGGCCAAAATTGTCTCGGTCCTTGTTTGGCCCAATCAGATATCGGTTGTGAGCAGGCCGGATGCAAACCGGGCTGTAGTTAGGCCCAACTATATGACGGGATTTTAACATGCCGAAATTAATATAGGTATGAAATGTTAAACGGGCCCTTAACAGGCCAAAACTAATATCAGGCCAAATTACTAAGTGGGCCTTTAGCAAGTAGGCCCAAAAGCATAGTGTCCAGTAGACATGTCGAATCTGATATGGGCCATAATTGACCCCAAAGCCTCTTAAAGGGCCGAACCTGATCTGGGCCGTAATTTGGCCCAGAACATGGTAGGCTTTTAACGGGCCGAATCTCATATGGGCCACTATTAGGCCCGGAGCATCGTAGGCCATTAATGGACCGGATCAAATATGGGCCGACATTTGGCCCAAAACATGGCAGTCAGTTAATGGGCTGGCCTACTAGGGTCCTCAAAATCTTGTGGGCCTACAGCTGGGCCGGCCCATTAATGTTGGCGAAATCTCGTGGGCCTTTAGCTGGGCCGGCCCATTATGATCTGCAATAATCTTGTGGGCCTTTACCTGGGCTGGCCCATTATGGCACACAAGAATCTTGTGCGCCTTTACCTGGACCGGCCCATTATGGCCCGCAAAATCTTGTGGGCCTTTAGCTGGGCCTGTGCATTATGGTCCGCAAAATCTCGTGGGCCTTTAGCTGGGCCAGCCCATTATGGTCCGCAAAATCTTGTGGGCCTTCAGTTGGGCCGGCCCATTTAAACTTGATGGGCTGATCCACGTGTCAACATATCATATGCGCGTCTTGCCCATTGGATGAGTGACACCTATGCCAACGCAGACCTGACACGTGTCTCCTCCAGCCAATGATGATTTTACATGTGGAAAATCCCCATGTGTCGGGGCTGTTAACGGGTTATCGGATCCAAAACCTGACCCGATAGCTTAACGACGTTCTGTTACGGTGGATGCCATGTGTCGGTCACCCTTGACGAAAGCACTTCTGTGACGCGCGATTTATCGTCATGGAAGTGGACACTTCCGGGATGATAATTTTAGTAATTTCATGGAACACTTCTACGACAGCACAGGTATGACTATCTTGATTCTATCATAAAATCGTCATGGATGTACATGCATGACAGAAAACGCGACCTACTATGACAAACACGTATCATCACGGAAGTGTATTTTTTGTAGTTTCTTGTTTTGTTGCCGACCCTGATGTCAATCTCCCCTTGTGCCACACGCCTAGTTCTTACCAGCCCCTACACCGAGTTGCAAATGTGAACAACCGATCCGGTATCAAATACCCAAGAGCTGCTAGGTATGTCAGCAAGGTAAATGTCTATAACATATGCAACAGGTGTACCTTTGCCTAAAGCAGCATTCCCGGCCTTCTTGCCATGCTCTGCAAGCCACTTGCTACAGTTCCTCTTCCAGTGACCAGTTTCCTTGCAATGATAGTAAATGGTCTTTGAGTCTGGTCCATACTTTGGCGCAACGGAGGAGGTTACCGTCTCTGTGCGATTTTTTGGGACCAACTCTTCTTGAACTTAGCCGATTTCTGCACCATCAACACTTGATGCGTGCCTTTCTTAATATCCTGCTCCGCCACTTTGAGCATCCCATGCAATTCAGTGAGCTTCTTATCCATGCCATGCATATGATAGTTCGAGATGAACGTCCCATAGCTGGGCGGAAGAGAACCCAGAACTGCATCAGTAGCCAGCTCATCTAAGAGAGGGAAGCCCAACCGATCCAAAGCTTGCACATATCCGATCATCTTGATCACATGCGAGCTCAGTGGATCACCTTCCTTCAGCTTACAATCCATCAAGGATCGCCAGACGTTGAACCTTTCGGTCCTAGCCTGCACCTGAAACATGCTTTGAGACTCCCGATCATATTGAAAGCCCCAACGTCTTTGAAATGCTGCTGCAAATCGGGATCCATACAAGCCAGCATGAGGCAGCTGATCTTGTTTGATTCATCAACGAGTTTCTGGTAGGCATTCTTGGTTGTGGTACTAGCATTATCGGGAGGTTCCACTGGGAGCGGATCCTCTAGAACATGTTCCTTTTTATCATGCTTGAGAACAATTCTCAAATTTCTATACGAGGTAGTAAAGTTTGTTCCATTCAGTTTATCATATTCCAGAATTGATTTCAATGCAAAGTTGGGTTGAGCAGGTGGTGCCATTGATCTACAGCAAAAAAATATGCAATCACTAAGCAATGTGTTTATGTAGAGTAATTCTAGCCTTAAACACAAATACTCCCACTGATTCAGCATCCCTCCGCAAACTCTCAATAATTCAGTATCCGACTAGCACATGCGACTAGTGAGCTTTAGCATCACTGCTAGACAACATGCCTATCCGGTAAGCAACTCCTTGCTAATCGTATCTTTATATGACTCCTATCGGTCGGGTAGGTATTTCATACCCCGGCTCCCGACCTCTTTTGCCACAAGGCCCAAAACCATTTTGATAACCTTGTCAAGTTAACCTAATGCAGTGCATGTCCGTGTCCGACATGGACCTTTCAGTTCAAGGACACCTAGCAGCACCCCAATTTTATGAGCCCACTACTAGATGTACTTGATGTGCGAAGGTGAAACATCACGAATGGCACATTTCTTGATATTAACAAGGGATCATTCTATCATTCTAACATGCATAGAAAACAAGAAGCATAACAATCACAAATAAAACATATACTGTGAAATAGTATGGCTCCTTCATGGATGTCCTTCTAGGTTGGCTCCGACTCCGATGACCATCTAGGAACTCCATCTTGTTTGTCACGCCGGGATGCCAAGCCACCAACCTGATCTCTATTATCCAACTACTACAACTATTAATGAATTTTACATAGACTCACAAGTCGACACGCAATTCGTTATACCATATAATGACAACAGTTTGGCTCCTGTCGGCTGACAAACATGACACGCAGGCCATGTCTAATGTACACACATGCATCACATACACATGAGCCATACTATTCACATCAAACCCCGCAAAATAAAGTTATGCATAGAATCGCATTCTACCGGTTTGAGTGATCGTGTATGAAATACAAGGTGCTACGCACACGGTGGTCCCGCTAGCCATTTAGCGGGCGGGGTCCCATGTGCAGTTGATCTCATCAACCGTGCGCACAACCGATCTTCTCAACGACAACAGATCTCATCTATCGCCTCCACATATCTAATATGCATACGATCTGAATCCAAATGCTATAGCCGAGGCTCTGATACCACTGTTGGGACCTATGGTAGGGTGCGTCGACTGCAAATTAAAATTACTACGCGCAGAACAACCAAGAACATGCTACAGGAGATGGATCACAGTTCGTTACCACTAGACGCGCAGTGCCGTGCAGCGGAAGAAGAGTTGGGGCAGCGCGTCCGTGTGGATCATCTCCTCCTTGTCCGATCTCCCTTGAACAGCAGGTCGTCGGTTCCCACGTACAGGTTTGCCGGAGCGGCGCAAGTGCACTGCCTCTAATGGTATCCACGCATGCAGGAGGAACGTCGTGCGGCGGACTGCTAGGTCCGATCACACAACCGGCGGCGAGTGTAGGTGTCTATTCGCAACACATGCAAACCCTAGTGATAGCGCCGAAGCGATCCGCCGCATGAGTGTGTCGCACCCCACTTTATATAGGCGTTCGTCGTGGGCTCAACACTTGGGCCTCGCAGGGACCCTAAAGCCCATAATTCTACTCGGCCACAATCCGAATACAGCTCGGATCACATCCGACCAGTGTCCTCGGATCCGACCTCGTAGGTTCCTTCCCTTAAGCGCGTGACCCCTTAGGTTCAAGCCGGCTTGGTCGCAGTTCGCATCACCTCCGAACTGCATAGTTGGTAGCGGCCTCTAGCAAGGCATGCTAAACACCAAACAGACTATGAAGCTGGTTAGGCGAACCTGTACATCATACTTCCATTCCTTTTGCCACACGATATATGTTGTCGGGCTCAAGGCGAGTCTGTCATCCTTGTGCTAGCCCGACCTCTTTCTCATTCCAGTGATGCTGACCACAAACTGGATTATCTCATAATCCTTGTCGCATGGCCATGCTTATCCTGGTCGCATCACATGAGGGGCCCAGAGTATATCACTCCTGATCGAAGGGGCAAATTCCATCTTGCTCGACCACGTCTCGCAGCATGGTTCTGGACAAACCCGAAACCTACCTTTATAACCACCCAGTTACGGAGTAGCGTTTGGTCGGCCCGAGTGCATGCGTCAGCTCAGGTCTTAGGACATAGAACTTATGTTGTACTCGAGACTCATCGATGACATATCGCTGCGTCTCATAGTTGGGTCTGTCTACCTCGGACCTTATCTTGACTCGGATCCAACTATGTCGAATCTGACCAGATCCTTCCAAGTCCATATTATCCGGTTAGCATTGAATGCTCCATGGCTAGTGAGACCAAGCAATCAACTATGTCATATGCTAGTCTAGTTGGTTGCGCGTCCACACAGCCCTTTCGACTAGGGGCCTTTTAGGACAGTCATCATACAATGCATAGTCCCACAAACAAGTCATGTACTTGCTGATACACATCATTGATAATGTCCAAGGACTATCTTTATTCATAAACACATAGGAAATATCATCATACATGATTGCATCTAGGGCATATCTCCAACATTAACCCACCCACGAGGAGCCGGGTTATACTCATGGCGACCCAAAAGACAAAGCCCATGAAAGAATCGGAGATGGTTGTCCATGAGGATGACTTATGAAGAGCCCAAGGCCCAAAGGCGGCTTAAGGCCCGTAGGTGTAAACCGCCATATGTGTATGACTTGTATTATAAGGCAATTGTAATTAAGTCACCGGGTCGGACACGTTTATGAGCCGCCCGGGACTCTGTAAGCCACCGGGCGTCAACCTGAGTATATAAAGGGACGACCCGGCGACGAGTTGGGACGAGAGACAAGAGATCAAATGCTTGTTCAAGCATATTCACTCCCTAGTAACCGAGACATAAGCAATACCACCTCAAACTGGATTAGGCCTTTACCTTCACCGCAAGGGGCCGAACCAGTATAAACTCCTTGTGTCCTTTGTCCCGTTTAATCCCTTTCAGCTAATCTCGTTGCGATGGTTCCACGACTAAGTCCTTACGCTAGGACATCTTCCGTGACGATCCCACGACAAATGCCGTCGCGGAAAGGGGTTAAAAACCGTTTGTTTAGCACCGACGCACACCAATGGAGTGATGCTGTCATCCTTCCAGGGCTGCGTGTTACACTTGGATACTTCACCCCCTCCTCTGCTATTCGTTGGATGGCTGAAGAGTACAACCACTGTGGCCGCATATAGGTAGCAAACGAATCTTATGGTAGTTGTTGTAGCTGACTTCGTCCACACGGATCTCATCTGGTGACAGAGGCGCATCCTTCCACTAGTGTCGGTGCTCGTCCTTCAAAGCAAGGGTGGTCGTTCCTTATGCCCGAGCTCGAGATATTTCCTTCCTGGGAGTATTGACACATCCTCCCGATCGGATCCCGTGAAGAGACCCCGGGTGTCCGTCAGGCGTCTTGCCTTGGACCACCCTTACCGGGGCCGGGCAGAACCCACTGGATATAGCAAAGTATTCTGGAGCCTTCCTTCCTTCCCAAGGAAAATTTACGACCCATTAGTTTATGCCCAATGCGCCAACCTACCATCACCCTAGTTTTCTGTACGCTGACAGTCCCAGGCCTATCTTCCTCTCGCCCAATAGTGGTAGTGAAGAGGGGAGTGAGACCAAATAACCTCAGGGATGTTACATGTGGCAGCCCAAGCCATTTCCTGGGGACTAATGAGACCAGCCCTTGTTATGTTAGTAGAGTAGGGGCTAATTTATTACCCCTCTAGTGAAAGGGATGCCTCCTTGGCTTCCATTCCTCTCCCATCGTTTTTCAGAAGTTGTGGGTTACCACATGTTCGAGCGGTTGCCTTCTTGCCTGCCTCTTCGATAAAAATGGGGAAACAGAAAGGCACCGAGACGGCCGTCTTCTTTCTTGTTCCTCCGTCAACACTCCAAACATCCCCACCCAATTCCGCCCATTATCCATGTCGTCCTGCGATCTTGCATCAGATATGGGAACGAGGGGAAAATATAAGGAGATAGCCCGAGCGGAGCTTCTTCCGCCCCTGCTTGCGTCCGCCTTCCTAGACGGCCAGAGCCTGAGGAAATTTGGGTTCTTGGTAGGAGGTGTGAACCATTCATGAGAGTCGGCGGAAGTTATTTCGGAAGGTGATGCGGCGGAGAGCAGCCCCATGGTCTCCATTTTTTTGAACTTCCTCGCCGCTGGTTTAGTTCCACCCTTTTCCAACTTCTTCATGGCAGTCTTAGATAACTTCCAAATTTTGATGCTCCATCTTCAACCCAATGTCATGTTGGTCCTTTTTATTTTCTCCCACTTATGGGAGGGTTTGTGGGGGTGAGGCTCTCCTTCGAGCTCTTCTGGTATTTCTTCTCTGCGTTTCAAAATCCTAAGAATCAAACCTCAGGCTATGTGACCTTCACCTTGCGGGGAAGGAGTTCGAGGCTGATTTTATCCCTCTGAACCTTCATGAATCCCTAGATGAGTGATACATCCATTTTGCATCATGTTTTCCTACTATTAATTATAACTTGTTTGGTCATTATATCACTCTGTGATGCAATTCTAATGCCTTTTCTCTCTTAATTTGCAAGTTCCACATCAAGAGGGAGGTTGCCGGCAGCTGGAATTCTGGACCTAAAAAAGCTATATCAGAGATACCTACTCTGCACAACTCCAAATGAGCTGAAATTTTGCAAAGAATTATTTTAGAATATATAATAAATATTGGGGAAAATAAATACCAGAGCGGACCCACCAGGCACGGCCACCCCCTGGGTGCACCCATGTGGCTTATGGGGCCCCTAGCTGGCCTATGAGGCTCATCTTCTCCTATATGATGTCATTCTCCCAAAAAAAACAAGGGAGGACTTCCAAGATGAAGTGCCACCGTCTCGATGTGGAACTTGGGCAGGAGCACTTTTGCTCTCCGGTGTAGCGATTCCGCCGAGGATACTTCCCCCCGGGAGGGGAAAATCGAAGCCATCGTCATCACCAATGATCCTCTCATCGTGGGAGGACAAATCTTCATCGACATCTTCACCATCACCATCTCCTCTCAAACCCTATTCATCTCTTGTATTCAATCTTTGTCCCAAAACCTCAGGTTGGTACATGTGGGTTACTAGAGTGTTGATTACATCTTGTGGTTGATGCTAGTTAGTTTACTTGGTAGAAGATTATATGTTTAGATCCTTGATGCTATTCCATACCCTCTGATATTGAACATGAACATGATTTCTGAGTTGTTACTTTTGTTCTCGAGGACATAGGAGAAGTCTTGTTATAAGTAATCATGTGAATTTGGTATTCGTTTGATATTTTGATGATATGTATGTTGTTGACTCTTTTAGTGGTGTCATGTGAACATCGACTACATGACACTTCACCATAATTGGGCCTAAGGGAAGGCGAGTAATAAGTATATGATGGGTTGCTAGAGTGACAGAAGCTTAAACCCTAGTTTATGCGTTATTCCATAATGGGATGATTTGGATCCATATGTTTCACGCTATGGTTATATTTATCTTAATTCTTCTTTCATAGTTGCGGATGCTTGCAAGAGGGGGTAATCATAAGTGGGAGGCCTTTTCAAGTAAGAACAGCACCCAAGCACCGATCCACCCACATATCTAATTATCAAAGTAGCAAATGCGAATGAAATAAACATGATGAAAGTGACTAGATGAATTCCCATGCATCCTCAAGAATGCTTTCCTTATTATAAGAGAACATTCGGTCCTGTCCGTTGCTATAAAAAGGATTGGGCTACCTTCATGCACCTTTGCTATTTCTACTTGTGACTTGTTACGAATTATCTTGCTATCAAACTATCTATTGCCGATAATTTCAGGCTTGCAAAAAATACCTTGCTGAAAACTGCTTGTAATTTTCTTCTTCTCCCTCGTTGGGTTCGACACTCTTACTTATTGTCGGGGATATACCCCGCGGTGTAAACCGGCCGGAAGTTAATCCGGCCGGACTTGGCGGTTTATCTGAAGACCCCGTTGACACTTGGAGAGTTACTTGCGACCCGCCCTGACCTGGCGGTTTACAAGCAAACCCACCTGGTGATTATGACTCACTGGTGATCCAGCGTGCTGGATCGACGGATGACAAGGCCCAAAGCCCAGAAGGCTGATTCACATTTAACGGTGGGCCAGTTTAAGAGGAAAGGCACGAGGAACATTTATCTTACAAGGAGCTAAGACCTGGACTTGTATCTGGTTTGTATTAGAGATAGACTAGTCCTAATCCTAATAGGACTCTACATGTAACCCGCCCCTCCAACATATATAAGGAGGGGCAGGGCTCCCCAAAAGGGACAGGATTCACAAGTTGGACAAGTTGGACAAGTTAGGCTTAGACAATAGCTCTCGAGATAGAGCACTCTTGTAACCATGTTCAGCATCATCATTATCAATGAAGCAGGATGTTGGCTTTTAACTCCACCATGAGGGGCCGAACCTGGGTAAAAGATCGCGTGTCTCGTCCCACTCAACCCCTCTCAAGCTACCACATAGATGCGTTGGCCTCGCGACTAAGTCCTGACACTAAGGACATCTGCCGTGACAATTCCATGACAGTTGGCGCCCACCGTGGGGCCTGCGTACGGTGGTGTTGAGTTCTTGGAGGGATCTCCCATATGGATCGAGAAGCTCGCAGTGGACTAGATGAAGAAGAAGAGGAGGAGGATAATTATCCATGACCGCGGTATAGTTATGCCACAGATATGGAGCGCGCGCCAGCATAATTTTACACTGGTTTTCTTCCGTGCCATGTTGCTCGACGGATACACGTGCAAATCGTTGCCCCCGCTGTTCGGTTTATATCTGTCCGCACCTGTGGCCGACTCGCGTGTTTGCGCCGGCCTACAGCGTCGCGGCCGATTCTCCCGTCTGTGCCGGTTTACAATACCGGTGCCGACTTCCCTCTCCGCACTGGCTCATGCCGCAGACCGACTCATTTACTGTCCGAACGAGGTAGGTGGTATCCATCTAAAGTTTATTTTAGTAAACATATTGTTTTTATCAAAGAACAATTACTTGGTCTTGTAATATTTTTGCAGGACCGTTATGAAAGGGTGTTGCCTAAGGGGGCGCATCAACATCACTTTTTGCATTGGTGTTTGTCTGTGCTAGGATGCTCGACGGATATACGTGCAAGTCGCCGCCCCGATGTTCGGATTACATCCGTTCGCACCTGCTGCCGATTCGTGCATCTACACCGGTTAAGCAACATCATGTTTGAATCGCCACCCGCGCCGCCTTACAAACGCCATGGATGACTCGTTCATTTGCCCTCACGGCGGTTCACGCGTCTGCAGCGGCTTACAATGCCATGGCCGAGTCATCTGTTGTTCGGACGAATCAGGTGATATCCCTCTAAGTTTAATTTAGCACATATTGTTTTTGTCAGAGAGCAACTACTTTGGTCTTTGCATTTTATATGCAGGACAATTGGTCATTGCAAAGCCGATGGCCGGATCATGGATATATAAATTGCATAATTACTGTCATGTGCTAGCATATGACCGTGCGACAATGATCAAAGAATATGTGTGCAAAACGCTGCCCTTGTGGCCCGGACTACTTCGACTCACCGGGACCGCACCCGCGATTAACTCGCCCGTCCGTGCCGGTTTACAACACCGGTGAAGATTTTCCCCGTCCTCACCGGCTTACAACGCCGCGACCGACTCATCTATCGGAGCTGCCACTGATGCTGCGGTCGTCTTTGCTGTCCGTCTCTCACGGCCTGGTCTACATCAACATATCGGGCCGCACCTATCTGCATGAGCTGTTTATTGGGCGCACAAGTCGCCGCCACTACAGTTTTGATTAAACTTCAAATCACTAGTTGGAAGGAACCATTGGTCGAGTTGCTGACACGGTTCATATGGGATCATTTACAACCCGCCGCAGTCACCTCAACCTTCTATGGATTCACATCGTGCTATCAACGCCAATTATATACAAGTTATGCCGGTTTATATCACGGTCAAATATGGAGAGTCTCAAGCCAACTCCTCGAGTCACCTTTGAGACTCGGGGGCTACGATGACATGACTCATCGAATCTTGCCAGTTTCAGCAAATTTAAGAACCCCAGGACGATGGTGGGAAGGATAACCCGGTCCCAGAGGCTACTGTTATATTGATGAAAGTTTAAAGGCCGTCAGAACATTTCCGGCTCAGAAAGTATATGACAGTTATACAATCCCGGCTCGATGAAGAAGTTCCGGGTCATCAGAAATGACTCCGGTTTACAATCCGGTTCAAGAAAAATCTATTCTCATACAAAGTTCTGAAGCGCTCAAATCCGGTTTAACAATGTCCGGTTCAAAGGGGAATTAACTTTTCGCAAGTTCGAGTTTAAAGGCCGTAAGAAAATTTCCGGCTAAAAATGAAGATTCCGGTTTGAAATCCGGTTCAAGGGAAAGATATCTCCCACAAGGCTTTGAAGCTCTCAATATCTGGTTCAACATCCCGGTTCAAGAAGAATTTATCTCTTGCAAAAGTTAACAATTGCGGAAGAGGACCTGCTGCCATGATGCGCGGTTCAAACATGGGTATCCTGCCTTATTGGTTTATCATATTATTGATCACTTGGGGGCTTGGTCGTATCTGAACCATAGCAACACCTTTTGATAGGCGTAAAGCCACAACATCACTTGGGGACTTGTGGTCACGTCTGAACCATGGTCACGCCTCTTGATGGGCGAGAGCCACCAGATCACTTGGGGACTTGGTCACGTCTTAACCACTCATGCCTCTTGATCGGCCTAAGGCCACAGAATCACTTGGGGGCTTGGTCGAACCCGAACCATTGCCATGCCACTTGGTCGACATAAATTCCACGGTTTCATTTGGGGACCTGGCTGACTAGAACCATAGTTACACCTGACGGGAGCGTGGTCGTGTTCGGCCATGGTAACGCCATTTGATCAGCTCAAATAAACCTTTTTTTGCAAACAGTTTTGTCATTGCTTTTGCTTCGCACTTTTCTTTGCAAGATACCTTTTTCTTTCTTATTGCGACAAAGTTTTCAACCAATCAATTGACGGAACACAGTTCACGTCAATCCGGAAACTATTTGCCCGGTTTGATCCTTGTTGTTAACATCCTCTTATGGAGTAACACTAAGGACATCTGCTGTGAAAATTCCACGACACTTATCAAAAGGACTATGATTGATTCCCTATACTTGTGAGTCATCAAGACTCTTTTCTTGCACCGTTTCAGGGAGTGAAGCGTGTTTCGTGACTGGAATTTTATTAGGACACATTTATATTGCGTGCTGAAATTTACTATCACTTGTTACTATGTTAGATAATCCTTTGAGGGATTTGTTGGGGTATCTTCACCTCGACTGGAGGAACAAAGAGTTGCCCCTCAACCTACTGCACCTTATTGGTACCATGGGTCTAGCGCTCGGTGGTGTTGAGTTCTTGGAGGGAGCTCTTCCAGGGATCAAGGGATATCCGGTCGACCGCATGACCAAGAGTCGTCGCGACAAGCTCTACATCGACGACTCATACTAGGGCAGCGAGGCCGACTCAATCGAGTATGGGTACCGGGTCCCCTTCGGCAAGATTCATGCCTTCATCGAAAAAATTGGCGAATCAGGACCTGAGCCAGACATCCACACCGATATCGTCGAGCCGGCTCGGTGCACGCAACCCTCTCGGGCTCAAGACGGTCGGAACCATGTTTTCGTTGGCTTCACCCTAGGGGTCGATCTCAAGGATAACTTCGTGTCTGCTGGGTACACCCTTGTCTACTCCAACGGCGAGTCATCGGTTGGGGAAACATAGTCGATCCACCTGTTGTATGATGGCAGACTTGGGGGATGCCCTGACGATGAGCCGCCCCATTGGACTACCATCTACATGGCAGGCACTGCGCCAGCGCTTGACTCTACTGCAGCAGGTGCCATGGGAGGAACCGGCGCATCAGCAACTGATCCCAACGCATTTAGCCCGGTTAAAACGCTGGGTCAAGTTCTCTCAGTGCTAGTCGCCTCACCGACGACGCTCCTTGAGTCGCTACTAACGGCAGAGAAGCAGGAAGAGTAAACAAAAAGATAGATAAGATTCACGAGCAGATGGATAAAACTCCGGAAGACATCAACATTGAGAACGCTCACATGACGCAGCTACAAGCCCAGATTCATAATGTGGAGGAGGGCCTGAGGACGGAAACCTGGCGCATGGGCCTACGGTAGAACACTTCAGATGTGGTTCATAGGAGAAGGCACGAGCCTCACCTGCCAACTGATCTAGAGCTGAGGCATCTATTTAATACACCGCGGCCGGAACGAGTACCCCGGGAGCCCTGGTTATACATCAATTGAACCGGATCATGTCCCCAAATGGGAATGCGGCCATCTCCGGCTCAGCCTCATCAGCCACCTCAAAAGTGTCAGCTTGAGCCGGCTCATCATCAGCCACCTGTTCGCACGACCCTGGACCACTTTATAATGCTGGCGGGTCATTTCTCCAATCCTGTTGATAACTTGTTGGCAGCAGCTACCAACCTCGCCGCACTTCCGATCATATGGAACACCCTAGTTGAGAGGGAAGCCTTGCACGCTGATGACCCACAAGTATAGGGGATCTATCATAGTCCTTTCAATAAGTAAGAGTGTCGAACCCAACGAGGAACAGAAGGAAATAACAAGTAGTTTTTAGTAAGGTATTCTCTGCAAGCACCGAAATTATCAGTAACAGATAGTTTTGCGATAAGGTAATTCGTAACAGGTAACAAGTAACAAAAGTAAACAAGATGCAACAAGGTGGCCCAATCCTTTTTGTAGCAAAGGAAAATCCTAGACAAACTCTTATATAAAGGAAAGCGCTCCCGAGGATACATGGGAATTATCGTCAAGCTAGTTTTCTGCATGCTCATACAATTCACATTCGTTACTTTGATAATTTGATATGTGGGTGGACCTGTGCTTGGGTACTGCCCTTCCTTGGACAAGCATCCTACTTATGATTAACCCCCTCGAAAGCATCCGCAACTATGAAAGAAGAATTAAGGTAAACCTAACCATAGCATGAAACATATGGATCCAAATCAACCCCTTACGAAGCAACACATAAACTAGGGTTTAAGCTTCTGTCACTCTAGCAACCCATAATCTACTTATTACTTCCCAATGCCTTCCCCTAGGCCCAAACAATGGTGAAGTGTCATGTAGTTGATGTTCCATAACACCACTAGAGGAAAGACAATATACATCTCATCAAATATCGAACGAATACCAAATTCACATGACTACTTAGAACAAGACTTCTCCCATGTCCTCAGGAACAAACGTAACTACTCACAACTCATATTCATGTTCATAATCAGAGGGATATTAATTTCCATAAAGGATCTGAACATATAATCTTCCAACGAATAAACCAACTAGCATCAACTACAAAGAGTAATCAACACTACTAGCAACCCACAGGTACCAATCTGAAGTTTTGAGACAAAGATCGGGTACAAGAGATGAACAAGGGTTTGAGAGGAGATGGTGCTGGTGAGGATGTTGATGGAAATTGACCCCCTCCCGATGAGAGGATCGGTGGTGATGACGATGGTGACGATTTCCCCCTCCCGAAGGGATGTTTCCCCGGCAGAACAGCTCCACCGGAGCCCTAGATTGGTTCGGCCAAGGTTCCACCTCGAGACGGCGGCGCTTCATCCCGAAAGCTTCCTTATGATTTTTTTTCCAGGTCAAAAGAAACCTTATACCTGAAGATGGGCATCGGGGGGCTTCCAGGTCAAAAAGGCAGGGGGCGCGCTCAGGGGGTAGGGCGCGCCCTCCACCCTCATGGACAGTGGGTGGCCCCCCTCCGGTGCTTTCTTTGCCCAATATTTTTAATATATTCCAAAACTGAATCTTGTGGAGTTTCAGGACTTTTGGAGTTGTGCAGAATATATCTCTAATATTTTCTCCTTTTTGAGCCCAGGATTCTAGCTGCCGGCATTCTCCCTCTTCATGTAAACCTTGTAAAATAAGAGAGAAAAGGCATAAGTATTGTGACATAATGTGTAATAATAGCCCATAATGCAATAAATATCTATATAAAAGCATGATGCAAAATGGACATATCAACTCCCCCAAGATTAGAGCTCGCTTGTCCTCAAGCGGAAGCCGATATCAAAAAATATGCCCACGTGTTTAGAGATAGAGGTGTCAATAAAATAAAATACGGACATGAGGGCATCATGATCATTCTTAGAATAGCAACATATATATATTTTCATATGATTTGTCATGCTGAAGTAACAATGTATTCACAATGTACAGTATGAATCAGAAACTTCATTGAAAAACTAGCAAACTTGAAACGCCCACGATGCAGCTATAGCTCCCACGTGTCGAGGCATGACTTAGAGGCATAACCACATAATGGTTTTGTCGCAAGAAGGGTCATCTTCACAAACATCCCATGTAATAAACAAGACAGGGATAAATAGAGTTGGCTTACACTCGCCATGTCACACAATACATAAATAATTCATACATCATCCAAAATACACTCATAGACCAATTACAGACAACCAAATGAAAAAGGAAGATAAAACCAACTGCTAGATCCCAGATCATCCATCATGGGCTCGACTACAGATCATCAGGAAATAACACATAGTAACGACCAAGGTCCTCTACGAACTCCCACTTGAGTTCGGTAGCATCACCTGCACTGGTATCATCGGCACCTGCAACTGTTTGGAAGTATCCGTGAGTCACAAGGACTCTGCAATCTCACACCTGCGAGATCAAGACTATTTAACCTTACGGGTAGGATAAGGTAATGAGGTGGAGCTGCAGCAAGCGCTAAGCAGATATTGTGTCTAACATACGCAAATAAGAGTAAGATGAGAAGCTACGCAACGGTCGTGAAGCTAGAAGTGATCCTAAAACTACTTACATTCAAACATAACGCAAGACCGTGTTCACTTCCCGGACTCCACTAAAAAGAGACCATCATGGCTACACATGCGGTTGATTCATTTTAATTAAGTCAAGTGTCAAGTTATCTACAACCGGACATTAATAAATTCCCATCTGCCACATAACCGCGGGCACGGCTCTCAAAAGTTTATACCCTGCAAGGGTGTCCCAACTTAGCCCATCACAAGCTCTCACGATCAATGAAGGATATTCCTTCTCCCGGAAAGACCCGGTCAGTCTTAGAATCTCGGTTGCAAGACATTTCGACAATGGTAAAAAAAGACGAGCAAGACTTCCCGACTGTGCCGACAAATCCCGATAGGAGCTGCACATATCTCGTTCTCAGGGCACACCGGATGAGACATCCTGCGAGTAAAACTAACCCTCAAGTTTCTCCGAGGTGGCCCTGCAGTCTACTTCGTTTGGACCAACACTCAGAGGAGCACTGGCCCGGGGGGGGGGGGGGGGGTTAAAATAAAGATGACCCTCGGCTCTGCAGAACTGTAACACCCCGGATATAATTTCCCTATTTGTACTCCAACTCTTGCCGTTTCCGGCGTTAAGTTATTTTATTTTCTCGGGTTCGGGTCTTTGTCTCCGTGTGTTGTTATCATTGTCATGCATCTCTTATCATGTCAGCATGTGCATTGCATTTGCATACGTGTTCATCTCATGCATTCGAGCTTTTTCCCCGTTGTCCGTTTTGCATCCGGCGCTTCGTTCTCCTCCGGTGGTCATTTCTACCTTTCTTTCACGTGTGGGGATTAAACATTTCCGGATTGGACCGAGACTTGTCATGCGGCCTTGGTTTACTACCGGTAGACCGCCTGTCAAGTTTCATACCTTTTGGACTTCGTTTGATGCTCCAACGGTTAACCGAGGGACCGAAAAGGCCTCGTGTGTGTTACAGCCCAACACCCTTCCAATTTGGCCCAAAACCCACCTAAACCTGCTCCATCATCTAGAGCGTTCGATCACGGTCGCGTGGCCGAAAACCGCACCTCATTTGGACTCTCCTAGCTCCTCCTATGCCTATTTATAGACCCCCTCCTTCAAACCGCGCCGGACATTGTCCGTCCGGGCCGGACGCGTCGGCGCTGCCACCGCCGCCCAATCCCGCGCTGCCACATGGGGAGCCGCGCCCACTTCGCTGCCGCCTCCCACCGCGGCCCGCCGAGCCCGCGAGGGGCCCTCCTCGGCCCGCCATCGCCCCGCCTCCTCTCGCCCGAAGCCGCCGCCACCCTCCTCGCTTCCGGCCACCCGAGGCCATCGGCGCCGCCGCCCGCCATCGCCGCCAGCCGGCCACCTCCCGCCGCTCGGGCTGCGCCGCCCCGCCGCCCGGGTCTGCCGCCCCCGCCGTCCGGCCTCCTCTCCTCTCCGGCGAGCCCCGTGGGCCACCCCGGCGACCCCTCCGGCCTCTCCCTCAACTCCGGCGAGCTCCGGCCGGTCATCCTCGGGGTACGTGCCTCCTGCTACAGTTACTTCCGGCGAACATCGTAAATCGCGCCCGATCTGGATCTGGATCTGAGGGTTGACTTTTGCCCGAAACCCTAATCCATGTGCCCATTTCATCATGCTATATCTCCGCATCCGTAGCTCCATTTTGGCATATAGCATATCAAATTGTTCGCCTCAGAGAGTACATCATTTCATTCCATTGCATCATTTTCATTTGAGTTCATCTTGATGCCCGAAATACTGTTAGAACAGGGCTACTTGAGATATTTGTCAGATCTGCTACTCCATTTAGACATTTGTCATTTTTGCCATGATTATTGTGTGCATGATATGCCCTGATGCTCTACATCTGTTTTGTTAAGGGTTTTGTCATCTTTCCAGAGGTGCAACCCATGTATTTTCGTGATGTGGATGGTGACTAGCACAAGCTTGCAAAGTGAGGCACTTGGTAATTCTGTTTTCAGGGACTTGGCATTTCCACTAAGTCCTTGACCTGTTTATCTCATGTTGCCATATGTTCATGTTGTTTCCTAGTGATCCGTGCGTCTTTTGAGGATGATCAGTAAGGATGTTTTGTTAATCTTGTAGTGTTCTATCCATCCTTGTCTTTGTTTGCATTTATGGAGCACCCTAGCTTGAGTCAATCGAGCTCTACTTTTGCTACTTTGTGAATCTGGGCAGATTGTCAACTTGTTTGCTATTTTGCCGATGATGTTATAGTTGATCCGTGCATGCTATGCTATTGTTCTTGCCATGTCTAGCTTGCATTTTGTGTATTCTTGATGGATGAATGCTTAGCTTATCATGACTTGCTCCGTAGTGAGTGCATCGAGCTCGTAAACATGCCTACTTGAGATATGTTTCAGCATGTGCCAGTTTTCACTAAGTCGGAAAACTGATTATGTTTTTGCTATGTTCACATGCTTGCAAATGTATTTTGTGATACCTTTTGGCTCAAGGTCTATAAGGGACTTTTGTTAAGCTTTTTGAGTAGCTCCATGCCATGCTTTACTTTGCCATGTTCAGGTCCTGTAGCATGTAGTTTTGATGCTCCAAAGAGTGCTATCTGATCTGGAATTCCAGACAAGTGTTAATTTCACTAAGTCTGAGATCTGTTTACCATATGCATTTTTGCCATGCTTGTTTGAACCTGTTAATGGATGAATTGGCCGTAGCTCAGTGCTACACTTTTGTTAAGAATCTTGAATGCATCCCTGCCATGTATTTTGTTGCCATGTTTGGGTGCTGTAGCATGTTCATCTCATTGCGTTAGTTGGCTACTTGCTGTAAATCGCAGATCGTGGTCATATTTGAATCGCTTGCCATTTCCAAACCGTAACTCCGAGTCCGGTGATCTTTATATCGTTTTCAAGCAATTTCATCTCATCTTTCCAGTGGCACACTTGGCTTTCCAAGTTGAGGCCAGGTTCATGCTTCCCTTGTCATATCTTGCATGCATCCCGCATCGCATCCTGCATAGCATATCATCTTTGCATCATATTGTTTCATCCTTGCACGTGGTTGATTGTGTCCTTGTTGCTTGTTTGTCTTGTTTGGGTAGAGCCGGGAGACGAGTTCGCTAACGAGGAGCCCGTTGAGTTTGCTTTCGAGGATCCAGTCAACTCTGACAACTTTGCAGGCAAGATGATCATACCCTCGAAATCACTACTATCTTTGCTTTGCTAGATGCTCGCTCTTTTGCTATGCCATGCTACGATGCCTACCACTTGCTTTCAAGCCTCCCAAATTGCCATGTTCAGCCTCTGAGCCACCATGTCCTAGCAAACCATTGATTGGCTATGTTACCGCTTTGCTCAGCCCCTCTTATAGCGTTGCTAGTTGCAGGTGAAGATTGGAGACCGTTCCTTGTTGGAACATTATTTACTTGTTGGGATATCATTATATTGCCATGTTATCTTAATGCATCTATATACTTGGTAAAGGGTGGAAGGCTCGGCCTCTTGCCTAGTGTTTTGTTCCACTCTTGCCGCCCTAGTTTCCGTCATATCGGTGTTATGTTCCCGGATTTTGCATTCCTTACGCGGTTGGGTTTTAATGGGAAACCCTTGATAGTTCGCCTTGATTAAAGCTTTTCTAGCAATGCCCAACCTTGGTTTTACCATTTTCCACCTAGCCTCTTTTTCCCTTGGGTTTTCGGAGCCCGAGGGTCATCTTATTTTAAACCCCCCCGGGCCAGTGCTCCTCTGAGTGTTGGTCCACCTGTCAGCTGCCAGTGGCCACCAGGGGCAACTCTGGGCTGGCCTACCCGTACCTAGGACAATCTGAGTGTGCCCTGAGCAAGAGATATGTGCAGCTCCTATCGGGATTTGTCGGCACATTCGGGCGGTGTTGCTGGATTAGTTTTAACCTGTCGAAGTGTCTTGAAGAACCGAGATACCGAGTCTGATCGGAACGTCTCGCGAGGAGGTCTATTCCTTCGTTGACCATGAGAGCTTGTCATGGGCTAAGTTGGGACTCCCTTGCAGGGATTTGAACTTTCGAAAGCCGTGCCCGCGGTTATGGGCAGATGGGAATTTGTTAATGTCCGGTTGTAGATAACTCAAACCTTAACTTAATTAAAATGAATCAACTGTGTGTGTTACCGTGATGGCCTCTTCTCGGCAGAGCCCGGGAAGTGGACACAGTGTTGGAGTAATGCTTGCCGCAGGATTGTCCTCTAGTTACTCGTTCGCGCTTTGCCTCCTCTTCTCGCTCTCTTTTGCGAATAGGATAGCTACCATACATGCTAGTCGCTTGCTACAACTCCACATATTTACCTTGCCTTACCTATTAAGCTTAAATAGTCTTGATCGCGAGGGTGCGAGATTGCTGAGTCCCTGTGGCTCACAGATTACTATTACATTAGATGTAGGGCCTGATGATACAGCTCCAGATGGCGCGCTTGAGCTCAAGTGGGAGTTCGACGAGGACTCTCAGCGTTACTATGTTTCTTTTCCTGATCATCAGTAGTGGTGACCAGTTGGGGTGATCGGGACCGTGTCGCATGTTGGGTTTTCTTTTATTTTGGTGCCGTAGTCGGGCCATGAGTGTTTGAATGATGTAATGCTATTTATGTACTTGATTGACGTGGCGAGTGTAAGCCAACTATGTTACCTCCCCTTTATTAATTATATTACATGGGATGTTTGTGAATATTGCCTAACTTGCGACATATGCCTTCAATGCAATTATGCCTCTAAGTCGTGCCTCGACACGTGGGAGATATAGTCGCATCGAGGGTGTTACAAGTTGGTAATCAGAGCCTTCCCCGACCTTAGGAGCCCCCACTGATTGATCGTTTTTAGCGGCCGAGTTGTGTCTAGAAAAATGTTTTGAGTCATTTAGGAATTATATATCGGAGAGCTTAGGAATTCTTTTTACTTCCCAGTCTTCTCATCGCTTTGGTAAGGCATCCTGACGCAGAGTTTTGACTCTTCTCTTCTCAAATTTCACTAAAACAATTTTAGGATCACGCGGGTATCTTGGAATCGTTCCGATGGTTTTATGACAAGAACATTGTCTTGGTGCCTCCTGTCAGGGGTTTTGTGGAAGTGTCCCGGGGATTTGAGCTCTGAGGTGTTGTCGTCCTAATTTTATCGTTGCAGTTCTGGAATACCTGAGTTTAGTACGCCGACATCGAAAATCTCTTTTATGCAGTTCGTTGGTGAGATAACCTCGACGCCACCCAGTACTGGGCGGGAGTTCGGGAGTATTGGCATAACTTGTATAACGGATGCTTTTCGAAGGTTGAGGTAGATGGTTTCCGAAGTTTTTCTTGGTTATGTGTTGAAGGATGGATACAGCTGGATGTAGGATTTGCTAGTTTGGGTGAGATATTATGCTTCCCCTGTATCCCCACACCTGATTGCATAAACGGAAAGGTTCGGGAGTTTCATAGGTGGGAATTCTTGTAGCTCTAGTTCTTCCTCCACGGATATTGGTTTGAGATTGGGATTTCTTACCGATTATTCGTTCTTGATCCGTACCTTGTTGATTTATTTCTTCTGCCTTAATTCTAAGTGGCTTCTCAATTTATGGATATGTGACCATTTCAAGAGGAATGCATTCGTTCATTTTGTTCGGATGTGAAGACTATATGTTGCAATTTTCATTCTGTTGGATTCAGCTTCATTTTATCTGTCTATGTGCTAACGGTGGTCAACCTCTTCAGGATGGCTCCCGCTAAGAGCACCAATCAGAATCAGAATCAAGATCCGCCACCACCTCCACCTCCTCCGGAGGCATGGCAAGCTGTGATGGCCACAACCAATGCAAACACACAGTTGATCATGCAAATTCTTCAAGAGCACAATCAAGGCAACCAAGGGAACCAAGGCAACAATCAGAATCACTTTGCTACACTCAACCAGTTCCTTGCTAATGGGCCAAAGACGTTCAGCAATTGTGTTGAGGCAACCGATGCTGACGGTTGGCTTGTGGATCTGTGCAAGCATTTCAAGCACAGTAACGTCAGGCCTGAGGACTTTGTCAAGTTCGCTTCCTTCCAACTCAAAGATCAAGCAGTAGAGTGGTTCCAGCAGTACAAGGATTCCAGAGGTGGACGTGTGATCACCTGGGATGAATTTCGTCAAGATTTCAGAGCTCATCATATACCTCAGAGTGTGGTTGAAAGCAAGCGTGAGGAATTCCACAACCTGAAGCAAGGCTCTTTGTTTGTCTATGACTACAACAAGTTGTTCCAGAAGCTCGCCCGCTTTGCCAAGCAGGATGTCCCTGATGAGAAGAGCATGATATACTAGTTCAGGGGTGGTCTCAGAGAAGAAATCCAGCTTGCTCTTATTCTCTTTGAGCCCTTGAGATACGATGAGTTCTACAACATGGCACTGAAGCAAGAGGCCACTCAACTGAGGTGTGATGCTTCCAAGAAGCGAGTCAGAGACACTACTCCTTCTTCCTCAACTCGAGTGGCCAAGCAGCAGAAGTATTGGCTTCCTCCTCCGTTCCGTCAGCCGTATCAGCAGAAGAGCAAAGGTGGCAGTAGTTCTTCCCACCCACCCAACCCTGGCTTTCAGAACAAGACTTCGTCTCAAGCTCCAAGATCGAGTGCTCCGTACCACCATCCGCTTTCAGAGGTCACGTGCAACACGTGCCAACAGAAGGGTCACTATGCCAACAAGTGTTTCAACCAGAGATGTCTTCGTCGTCCTCCTCCTGTCAGATCGGCAAGTACAGCTGTGGTTAAGCATAACCCCAAGCACGCGAAGGTCAACTTGATGAACGCAGCTCAGGCAGAGGATTTGTCAGATGTCATCATGGGTAACCTTCCTGTTAATGATATTCCAGCTAAAGTTCTTTTTGACATGGGGGCATCGCATTGTTTCATCTCGAGACCGTTTACATCTAGACATGAATTGGTTTTGCAGTTTTGCCTAGTCCGTTAGCAGTCGTCTCTCCTGGTAAGCGCATGCATGCTAACTCCATCGTTCCGGATGTTACTATCACCTTGGGTGACTACAAGTTTCTGGCTTCTCCAACGGTTCTTGGTGACTCGGATATTGATCTTATTCTCGGAATGGATTGGCTTTCTAAGCACAAGGCGCATCTTGATTGTGCAGCCAGGCAGATTCAATTGACTCATTCGTCTGAGGTTGTAATTGTCTTTGCCGCTTGTGACGATACCATCCGTCCGTTTTCTCTCAATGAGAAGGGTGAACTGGATGCTATGTCGCAAATTCCAGTCGTTTGCGAATATCAAGATGTCTTTCCAGAAGAGCTTCCAGGAATGCCTCCGCACCGGCCAGTTGAATTCGTCATCGATCTTGAGCCTGGCACGGAACCTGTGTGCAAGCGTCCTTACAAGCTCGGACCTGAAGAGTTGAAGGAGCTGAAGAAGCAACTCGATGTTCAAGAAAGAATGGGTCTCATCCGGCCTAGTTCTTCTCCGTGGGGTTGTGGTGTTCTTTTTGTGAAGAAGAAGGATCGAACGGACCGACTTTGTGTTGATTACCGTCCATTGAACAAGAAGACCATCAAGAACAAATACACACTTCCCAACATCAACGAGCTGTTCGAACAACTCAAAGGCGCCCAAGTATTCTCCAAGCTTGATCTCCGTATGGGTTATCATCAGATTCGAATCCGTGAGCAAGATATTCCCAAGACGGCTTTCAGGACAAGCTATGGTTCATATGAATACACTGTCATGTCTTTTGGCCTTGTCAATGCACCTCCGACGTTCTCTCGCATGATGAACTTCATCTTCAACGCCTACACCAATGACTTCGTTTTGGTCTATCTTGACGACATTCTGGTTTTCTCGAAGAACAAGGAAGATCATGCCAAGCACTTGCGTTTGGTACTCGACAAGCTGAGGGAACACCAGTTCTATGCCAAGTTCTCCAAGTGCGAATTTTGGCTCGATGAGGTTCTTTATCTTGGTCATATCATCTCTGCCAAGGGAATTGCTGTGAATCCTGAGAAGGTGTCTGCAATTGTGAATTGGGAACCTCCTCAGAACGTGAAGCAACTCCGTAGCTTCCTCGGTCTCGCAAGCTACTGCCGAAGATTCGTTGAAAACTTTTCCAAGATCGCGAAGCCTCTCTCAAATCTTCTCTAGAAGCACGTCAAGTACGTTTGGTCTCTGGAGTGTGACATTGCTTTCAACACTTTGAAAGAGAAATTGATCACTGCTCCAGTTCTGACTCCGCCTGATGAATCCAAACCATATGAGGTCTTTTGTGATGCCTCTCTCCAAGGTCTCGGTGCAGTGTTGATGCAAGAGAAGAAAGTTGTTGCTTATACCTCTGGCCAATTGAAGCCTAATGAGAAGAACTACCCCACTCATGATCTCGAGTTGGCGGCAGTTGTGCATGCTCTTTTGACTTGGAGACATCTCTTATTGGGAAGAAAAGTGGACATTTTCAGTGATCACAAGAGTCTCAAGTACATCTTCACTCAGCCTAATCTCAACCTCAGGCAAACTCGATGGGTCGAAATGATTCAAGAGTATAATCCGAGTATCGAGTATATTCCAGTCAAGGCCAATGTGATTGCTGACGCATTGAGCAGGAAGGCTTATTGCAACAGTCTGATTCTCAAGCCTTATCAACCCGAGCTTTGTGAAGCTTTCCGCAAACTTAATCTTCAAGTTGTTCCTCAAGGTTTCCTCGCCAACCTTCAAGTCTCTCCTACCTTGGAAGACCAGATTCACCAAGCCCAGCTTCTTGATGCTATGGTGAAAAAGGTGAAGATTGGGATTGCCAAGAGTCAACCCAAGTACAAGTGCTACTGCCTTGATGACAAGGACACTCTCTTCTTCGAGGATCGTATTGTTGTGCCCAAAGGTGAACTTCATAAAGTGATCATGAACGAGGCTCACAATTATCTCCTCTCCATCCACCCTGGGAACACGAAGATGTATCAGGACCTCAAGCAGGCTTATTGGTGGACTCGAATGAAGCGCGAGATTGCTCAGTTCGTGAACGAGTGTGATGTCTGCAGAAGACTGAAGGCAGAACACCAAAGTCCAAACGTGGCAGTGATGCTATATTCATTGTCATCGACAGAATCACTAAAGTGGCTCACTTTCTTCCTATCAAAAAGTGGATCATTGCAACTCAATTGGCGGAACTCTATACCTCTTGAATTGTCTCTCTGCACGGTATTCCTCAAGTGATCTCTTCAGACCGTGGCAGCATCTTTACCTCCAAGTTTTGGGATTCTTTTCAGAAGGCAATGGGCACCAACATCCGCTTCACCACAGCTTTCCATCCGCAAACTAGCGGTTAAGTCGAGCGTGTCAACCAGATTCTTGAAGATATGCTCAGGGCTTGTGTGATCTCCTTCGGCATGAAGTGGGAGGATTGTCTTCCTTATGCTGAATTCTCCTACAACAATAGTTTTCAAGCAAGTTCGGGCAAGGCCCCATTTGAAATTCTGTATGGCAGGAAGTGCCGTACCCCTCTCAACTGGTCTGAAACAGGTGAACGTCAGCTTTTGGGAAATGACTTAATCACAGAGGCAGAGGAAATGTGCAAAGCCATTCGGGATAACCTCAAAGCAGCCCAATCCCGCCAGAAGAGCTACTATGATAGCAAGCACTGTGATTTGGCTTTCGAGATCGGAGATCATGTTTACCTCCACGTCTCTCCTATGAAAGGTACTCGTCGCTTTGGTATCAAAGGGAAGCTTGCCCCCAGATACGTCAGACCTTTCAAGATTGTTAGCAAGAGAGGCGACCTCGCCTATCAACTCGAGCTTCCCTCAAACTTTGCAAATGTTCATGATGTGTTCCATGTCTCTCAGCTCCGAAAGTGCTTCAAGAGTCCTGGCCGCACCGTCAACTTCGAGGACATTGAGCTCCAAGAAGATCTCTCCTATCGTGAGGACCCCGTTGCTATCCTTGAAGAGACTGAACGCAAGACTCGCAACAAGTCGATCAAGTTCCTCAAAGTCAAGTGGTCACACCATTCCGACCGTGAAGCTACCTGGGAACGTGAGGATCACCTCCGTTCTGAGTACCCGGCGTTCTTTCAGTCCTAGAACTCGGGACAAGATCCTTTCGTAGGGGTGGAGTGTTGTAACACCCCGGATATAACTTTCCCTATTTGTACTCCAACTCTTGCCATTTCCGGCGTTAAGTTATTTTATTTTCTCGGGCTCGGGTCTTTGTCTCTGTGTGTTCTTATCATTGTCATGCATCTCTTATCGTGTCAGCATGTGCATTGCATTTGCATATGTGTTCATCTCTTGCATTTGAGCTTTTTCCCCATTGTCTGTTTTGCATTCCGGCGCTTCGTTCTCCTCTGGTGGTCATTTCTATCTTTCTTTCGTGTGTGGGGATTAAACATTTCCGGATTGGACCGAGACTTGCCATGCGGCCTTGGTTTACTACTGGTAGACCGCCCGTCAAGTTTCGTACCATTTGGACTTCGTTTGATGCTCCAACGGTTAACCGAGGGACCGAAAAGGCCTCGTGTGTGTTGCAGCCCAACACCCTTCCAATTTGGCCCAAAACCCACCTAAACCTGCTCCATAATCTAGAGCGTTCGATCATGATCGCGTGGCCGAAAACCGCACCTCATTTGGACTCCTAGCTCCTCCTATGCCTATTTATAGACCCCCTCCTTCAAATTCGCGGATCCCCCTCTCAGAAACCCTAGATCCGCCCCTCTTGTCGCGCCGGACATTGTCCGTCCGGGCCGGACGCGTCCACGCCGCCACCGCCGCCCAATCCAGCGCTGCCACGTGGGCAGCCGTGCCCACTTCGCCGCCGCCTCCCATCGCGGCCCGCCGAGCCCGCGAGGGGCCCTCCTCGGCCCGCCATCGCCCCGCCTCCTCTCGCCCGAAGCCGCCGCCACCCTCCTCGCTTCCGGCCACCTGAGGCCATCGGCGCCGCCGCCCGCCATCGCCGCCGGCCGGTGACCTCCCGCCGCTCGGGCTACGCCGCCCCGCCGCCCCCGCCGTCCGACCTCCTCTCCTCTCCGACGAGCCCCGCGGGACACCCCGGCGACCCCTCCGACCTCTCCCTCAACTCCGGCGAGCTCCGGCCGGTCATCCTCGGGGGACGTGCCTCCTGCTACAGTAACTTCTAGCGAACATCGTAAATCGTGCCCGATCTGGATCTGGATCTGAGGGTTGACTTTTGCCCGAAACCCTAATCCATGTGCCCATCTTCATCATGCTATATCTCTGCATCCGTAGCTCCGTTTTTGGCATATAGCATATCAAATTGTTTGTCTCAGAGAGTACATCATTTCATTCCATTGCGTCATTTTCATTTGAGTTCATCTTGATGCCCGAAATACTGTTATAATAGGGCTACTTGAGATATTTGTCAGATCTGCTACTCCATTTAGACATTTGTCATTTTTGCCATGATTATTGTGTGCATGATATGCCATGATGCTCTACATATGTTTTGTTAAGGGTTTTGTCATCTTTCCGGAGGTGCAACCCATGTATTTTTGTGATGTGGATGGTGACAAGCACAAGCTTACAAAGTGAGGCACTTGGTAATTCTGTTTTCAGGGACTTGGCATTTCCACTAAGTCCTGACCTGTTTATCTCATCTTGCCATATGTTCATGTTGTTTCCTAGTGATCCGTGCATCTTTTGAGGATGATCCGTAAGGATGTTTTGTTAATCTTGTAGTGCTCTATCCATCCTTGTCTTTGTTTGCATCTATGGAGCACCCTAGCTTGAGTCAATCGAGCTCTACTTTTGCTACTTTGTGAATCTGGGCAGATTGTCAACTTGTTTGCAATTTTGCCAATGATGTTATAGTTGATCCGTGCATGCTATGCTATTGTTCTTACCATGTCTAGCTTGCATTTTGTGTATTCTTGATGGATGAATGCTTAGCTTATCATGACTTGCTCCGTAGTGAGTGCGTCGAGCTCGTAAACATGCCTACTTGAGATATGTTTCCGCAAGTGCCAGTTTTCACTAAGTCTGAAAACTGATTATGTTTTTGCTATGTTCACATGCTTGCAAATGTATTTTGTGATCCCTTTTGGCTCAAGGTCACTAAGGGACTTTTGTTAAGCTTTTTGAGTAGCTCCATGCCATGCTTTACTTTGCCATGTTCAGGTCCTGTAGCATGTAGTTTTGATGCTCCAAAGAGTGCTATCTGATCTGGAATTCCGGACAAGTGTTAATTTCACTAACTCTGAGATCTGTTTACCATATGCATTTTTGCCATGCTTGTTTGAACCTGTTAATGGATGAATTGGCCATAGCTCAGTGCTACACTTTTGTTAAGAATCTTGAATGCATCCCTGCCATGTATTTTGTTGCCATGTTTGGGTGCTGTAGCATGTTCATCTCATTGCGTTTAGTTGGCTACTTGCTGTAAATCGCAGACCGTGGTCATATTTGAATCGCTTGCCATTTCCAAACCATAACTCCGAGTCTGGTGATCATTATATCGTTTTCAAGCGATTTCATCTCATCTTTCCAGTGGCACACTTGGTTTTCCAAGTTGAGGCCAAGTTCATGCTTCCCTTGTCATATCTTGCATGCATCCCGCATCGCATCCTGCATAGCATATCATCTTTGCATCATATTGTTTCATCCTTGCACGTGGTTGATTGTGTCCTTGTTGCTTGTTTGTCTTGTTTGGGTAGAGCCGGGAGACGAGTTCTCTAATGAGGAGCCCGTTGAGTTTGCTTTCGAGGATCCGGACAACTCTGACAACTTTGCAGGCAAGATGATCATACCCTCGAAATCACTACTATCTTTGCTTTGCTAGATGCTCGCTCTTTTGCTATGTCATGCTATGATGCCTACCACTTGCTTTCAAGCCTCCCAAATTGCAATGTTCAGCCTCTGACCCACCATGTCCTAGCAAACCATTGATTGGCTATGTTACCGCTTTGCTCGGCCCCTCTTATAGCGTTGCTAGTTGCAGGTGAAGATTGGAGACCGTTCCTTGTTGGAACATTATTTACTTGTTAGGATATCATTATATTGCCATGTTATCTTTGCATCTATATACTTGGTAAAGGGTGGAAGGCTCGGCCTCTCGCCTAGTGTTTTGTTCCACTCTTGCCGCCCTAGTTTCCGTCATATCGGTGTTATGTTCCTGGATTTTGCGTTCCTTACGCGGTTGGGTTATAATGGGAACCCCTTGATAGTTCGCCTTGATTAAAGCTTTTCCAGCAATGCCCAACCTTGGTTTTACCATTTGCCACATAGCCTATTTTTCCCTTGGGTTTTCGGAGCCCGAGGGTCATCTTATTTTAAACCCCCCGGGCCAGTGCTCCTCTGAGTGTTGGTCCACCTGTCAGCTGCCGGTGGCCACCAGGGGCAACTCTGGGCTGGCCTACCCGTACCTAGGACAATCTGAGTGTGCCCTAAGAAAGAGATATGTGCAGCTCCTATCGGGATTTGTCGGCACATTCGGGCGGTGTTGCTGGATTAGTTTTAACCTGTCGAAGTGTCTTGAAGAACCGAGATACCGAGTCTGATCGGAACGTCTCGGGAAGAGGTCTATTCCTCCGTTGACCGTGAGAGCTTCTCATGGGCTTAGTTGGGACTCCCTACAGGGATTTGAACTTTCAAAAGTCGTGCCCGCGGTATGGGCAAATGGGAATTTGTTAATGTACGGTTGTAGATAACTCAAACCTTAACTTAATTAAAATGAATCAACTATGTGAGTTACCGTGATGGCCTCTTCTCGGCGGAGTCCGGGAAGTGGACACGGTGTTGGAGTAATGCTTGCCGCAAGATTGTCCTCTAGTTACTCGTTCGCGCTTTGCCTCCTCTTCTCGCTCTCTTTTGCGAATAGCATAGCCACCATATATGCTAGTCGCTTGCTGCAGCTCCACATATTTACCTTGCCTTACCTATTAAGCTTAAATAGTCTTGATCGCGAGGGTGCAAGATTGCTGAGTCCCTGTGGCTCACAGATTACTATTACATTAGATGCAGGGCCTGATGATACAGCTCCAGATGGCGCGCTTGAGCTCAAGTGGGAGTTCGACGAGGACTCTCAGCGTTACTATGTTTCTTTTCCTGATGATCAGTAGTGGTGCCCAGTTGGGGTGATCGGGACCGTGTCGCATGTTGGGTTGTCTTTTATTTTGGCGCCGTAGTCGGGCCATGAGTGTTTGAATGATGTAATGCTATTTATGTACATGATTGACGTGGCGAATGTAAGCCAACTATGTTATCTCCCCTTTATTAATTATATTACATGGAATGTTTGTGAAGATTGCCTAACTTGCGACATATGCCTTCAATGTGATTATGCCTCTAAGTCGTGCCTCGACACGTGGGAGATATAGTCGCATAGAGGGTGTTACAAGAACCCAAGGGAAAAGGCTTAGGTAGGCAAATATAAAATCAAGGTTGGGCCTTGCTAGAGGAGTTTTATTCAAGGCGGATTGTCAAGGGGGTCCGAAAACCCCAACCTCCTAAGGAACACAAAATCAAGGAAGATAACACTAGTATGATGGAAACTAAGGCGGCAAGAGTGGAACAAAACACCAGGCATAAGGCCGAGCCTTCCACCCTTTACCAGGTATATAGGTGCATTAATTAAAATAAGAGATATTGTGATATCCCAACATAACCATGTCCCAACATGGAACAAACTTCAACTTCATCTGCAACTAACAACGCTATCAGAGGGGCTGAGCAAAAGCGGTAACATAGCCAAACAACAGTTTGCTAGGAAGGTGGGTTAGAGGCTTGACATGGCAATTGGGGAGGCATGATAAACAAGTGGTAGGTAGGGCGACATAGCGATAGAACAACCAACTAGCAAGCAAAGATAGAAGTGATATCGAGGGTATGATCATCTTGCCTGCAATGTACTCAGAGTTGTTGAAAGCTTGATCCTCGTTAGCGTACTCAACAGGTTCCTCATTCGCATACTAGTTCTACCCAAAGCAAGAACAAAGCAATGGAACAACAATCAATTATGGTGCAATGCACAAGCAACATGATGCAATACATGGCATGATAAGCAAGATATGATGTGCAATGCATATGGGTACTCCGGAACGGAAAAGATGATCAAGGCATGATATTTTCAAAACAAGTATGCCGCTGGAAAGATGAGGTGATTTCGGTCGAAATCGATATAAGGATCACCGGAAACGGATGTGCGGTTAGCAAATGACAAGCAATACAAGAATGATGCTAATCTGTGATTAACAACATCATAGCACTTAGAATGCAACAAGAAACTAAGCTACAGCACTCCAACATAGCAACAAAGCACACGAGCATAAATTACACATGAAGGTATACAAATCATGAACACTAAGCTCCTACTAGTTCTCACTAGATCAAGCTTAAGATAGCATGGCAAAATGCAAATGATAACAGATTCACACACTTAGAGAAATTACTAAACATGTCAAAATAACATCATATAGCAATTTTAAAGCTAGCAAACAACATGGTACATGAACATATCATGGCATGCTTGTACTATATACATAGACCAAAACGCCCTTGATGAAATTTAACCAAAGAGGCATGGAAAATGATGTGGCACCCATGCAAACATGGCAAGTTATATTATCAGTTTCAGACTCGGAAGAAAAGCAGAGCATGCACTACAAAAAAAGACACATCCGTGACATTTTGTGCCGAACGAATTTTTTTTCTGCCATACATATGACACTTCTATGACGATAATTGTGACAAAACCCGGTATCATCATAGATGTGGTGGGCTCCTACTTCTATGACAAAAAATCATGACAGAAAATGGGCTTTTCGTCCTGGGCAGGGCGGAGACGCAGTTGCATGACATTCTTTGTGCCGTCCATGACGGAAAAACGTGGTAGAAGCGAGGGGGAGGAAAATTTCGGGGAGTTCCTGGTTATGGTGGGAGGTCGGGGGCCAAGCGATGCGCGTTTCTCTCGTACACGTACGCGCGTGTGTGCGAGGCGTTGGCTCTAACTGAACCCGAGCGAGGCGTTGGGCCCTAACTGAACCCGAGCGATTGCACTGCAGGCTACGCGTTACTGAACCCGAGCGATCGATCGATGACTGTTAACTGAACCCGATCGAGCGATTCCTTCGCTACTGCTGCTAACTAAAGCCGATCGATGCTCCCTCTGGATGAATAGTGAGCGTTGCGAGGGGGGGTGGATGAACAGTTCCCGGTGGGGGTGGATGAAAAGGACCCCGTGGTGTTGCCTCTGGATGAACAGGACCCTGATCGATCGAGCCGGTTGGGGTTGGATGAACAGGACACTGTGGAGGGCTGGATGAACAGGACCACCCCGTGGAGGGCAGGATGAACAGTAGACGGTGGAGGGTAGGATGAACAGTAGCCCGTGGAGGGGTGGTTGAACAGGAGCCCATGGAGAGGGCTGGTTGAATAGTTGCCAGTGGAGTAGCGTGCGGTGGAGGCTGGATGAACAGGAGCCCGTGGATAAACAGTGCAGGTGGAGGCTGGAGGAGGTCGACGGTGGATGAACAGTAGCTAATGGACGCTGGAGGGGGTCGACGGGGGAGATGAACAGTATCCTATGGAGTCCCGTTTTGTGGTACGCCACACCCCTCCCGATGAACAGGACCCCCGTTTCGACCATAGAGCTCCAACACAAGTCTGTTTCGTCCGTTTTGCGGTACGTCACATCCCTCCCGATCAATAGGACCCCCGTTTCGACCGTACGAGGTCCGTTTCCTCCGTTTTGCGGTACGCCAGACCCCTCCTGATGAACAGGATCCCGTTTCAAACGTGGCCGGTCAAACACAAGGCCATTTCCTCCGTTCTGCGGTTCACCAGGCCTCGTTTCCATCGCCTGTTCCGTCCAAGCCCTCCCGATAAACACGGCGCATTCCGTTGCCTCCCCATGAACACGACGACGATGTTGTTTCTCCATTCAGACCCAGCCATGTACACGAGCCCTGGCCGTGCATATGCGCGAGTAGGCGTTCGAGACCCCGCCCGTATGTACACATATGTGGCCGTATTTTCTTTCTTGCACCCTGGCCGCTGTAAGTACTTGTACATGCTACATGCGCGCCTCTACTATGACACGTGCGCGCCTCTACATCGACCAGTATATATGTACGTACACGTTCGCGACCAGAATAACAACACTACGTACGCTTCGACCCGGTGGGTCCCGACTGTTAGGCACTTCCTTACGTGCGAAGATGTAGCTGGTGGGTCCCAGCAGTCAGGGGCAAACGTTTTTTTTCGCGAAATACGGTGGCCCGTCCGGTGGGTCCCCGCTCTCGGGTGGAGGAATAATTATTTTGCGCGTAATCAAGAGGCACTTCCTTGCTGCGGCTGTGGACCCAGCTGTCAGCGTCTCCATGCACAGTAATCTTCCGATGGAAGTCGGTCGTTGACCACATTGACCACGCCGCGCCGAGAGCACCACGGCGGTGGACGACGTCGAGGCCTAGGAAGGGGACGACGCGGAGCCGGGGAAGACGCGACAGTGGAAGCCCGAGCGGAGAGGAGTACGAGGGTTCACTAGTTCGGCTGCGGTGTGAGGCTGCCGTCGCCGCAGGGCCTGGCCAGCGGTGGGAATAGAAGGGGGCATTGAGGCCTCCACGGCAGCACAACCGGCCACAGGAGGCAGGAGCATGCGGCACGACCGGCGCTGCTTTGGGCGGCTGGAACAAGAAGACCAGATGTTGAAGAAGCACTACGGCCGTTGGATGGACATCGGACGGTCACTCGAGCTAGAATCATTCATATTGTCTAAGTTGACAAAGCCCTTCATCCCCGTCAGCTTAGTAGGCCCACAATTCAGCCTCCCACCAAGGTGGGTCCCAGCTAGGTGGGGGAGTATTCATTTTTTTGTGCGTAATAAGGAGGCACTTCCGGTGGGTCCGAGCTGACAGCGGGGGGGATCGTTTTTTTCACGAAATCTGGTGGCCCGTCCGGTGGGTCCCAGTAGTTAGGGGGCAAACGATTTTTTTTTGCAAAATACCGGTGACCCGTCAAGTGGGAACCCGCTGTCAGGTGGAGGAATAATTATCTTGCGTGTAATAAGGAGGCACTTCCTTGCGGCTGCCGTGGACCCAGCTGTCAGCCTCTCCATGTACAGTACTGTTCCGATGGAAGTCGGTCATTGACCACATTGACCACGCCGCGCCGAGAGCACCATGGCGGTGTACGATGGCAAGGCATAGGAAGGGGACGACGCGGAGCCGGGGAAGACGCGGTAGTGGATGCCCACGCGGAGAGGAGTACGAGCGTTCACCAGTTCGGCTGCGGTGTGAGGCTGCCATCGCTGCAGAATAACAGGGGGTGTGGGTGAGTAGAGGGATGCCCTGGCCACCTGTGGGAGTAGTAGGGGGCGCTGAGGCCTACGCGGCAGCACAGCCGGCCACGGGAGGTGGGAGTAGGCGGTCCCGCCGGCGCTGCTTTGGCGGCTGGAGCAAGAAGATCAGAGATTGAAGAAACACGATGGTCGTTGGATTGACATCCAACGGTTACGTCTACTACAATGGTTTGTTGACGTATATAATAACTAAAAAAATCTTGCATACGCGTCAACTAAACAGGCCCACAAGTCAGACCACTCCCTCTTTTTTAATAATTTATATATATCTCATGGCAACTTCTTATGCAATTTATTGCAGTCGTTTTTTTTGGTTGGCCAAGGCCAATTTCGCATATTTCTGTGGGTTCCAGACTATTTTTAATACCAGAATTTCCAGCCAGATTTAAAGTACTTTGAAGATATATTTAAATTAGGTTAATGCCCAGTGAAATAGGAACCTGAAAATGTAATAAAATTCAGAAATTATAAAGTAATTGCCAATTTGTCAGCTGTTTTTATATTTACAACCCATTTCATATTACTTTCAAGATTTGCAGGCGTCTTGAAAGAGTTGCAGCCCATCAGGGCATAGAAAAATAAGTAGACCTGGATTGGGTATTCTTCAGAAAAAATAAACTGGGCTCATTTTCACAAAGAAAAAATAGCTGGGCTGGTCACATGGTGAACATAAAATATAAGCCTGGGCTAGACAGGCCACAGCCCAGTTCAAACCCTGCTCCGTCTCAACAAT
Source organism: Triticum monococcum (assembly GCA_034509565.1). NCBI lineage: Eukaryota > Viridiplantae > Streptophyta > Magnoliopsida > Poales > Poaceae > Triticum > Triticum monococcum. The sequence goes on along the minus strand of CM067843.1, from coordinate 148,287,056 downwards.
ACCAAACAAAAAAAATACTGCTCGAGTAGCTACGTCCCAGGTGTCATTCGATCTTGTGCTGTTCTCTTGTCTATTGACTATATACGCTCCCAATGTCGTGGGTCCCAGATGTCAGGAAAACACTAGGAGGAAGCATTTTATTTTTCCATACGCTGACGTGGTGGGCCCCTACTGTCATCCTCTCCACGTACTTCTGCCGATTCCTTTTGTTTGTTGACCATGTTGACAATGGGAGAGGGCGGCACCGTGGTGAGCGCACCAAAGCGCGCAGAGGATGTCGGCGTTAACGATTTAGGAGACGGTGAGGCGGCGATGCATGCACTGAGGCGCAGCCAGCCGTGGGAGGCGGAAGCAGGCGGCCTCGCCGGCGCTGGTTTGGTTTTCTCGGCTGGAGGAAGACATGACTAAAGAAACACGGCATACTGTAGTACTTAACAACCTTAACTGAAACCAGCAGGGGCACTTAACAACCAAAGCTGAGAGCAGTATGAGTACTTATACAGGTTCAACCGTACAAAGCACGCATCGAACAGTGCTACTTCGCCTACAGTTAACCAAGGGTGAGGCCGCCAACCCCAGGACAAGGCCCAGGTGCCACCCTGCGCATCCACAACCTTCTGAAAGCGGCTTCATCTCACAACGTGGTCAATAAACAGGATATTCGCTTTAGAGCCTTGGAAAAGCACGAACATAATCTTATGTCCTATTCTCCAAGATGGACGGTCCTTCATTATTTGAGACCACCCATGAATAAGTATCTTTTCACCTCCGAGGGGATTTGAGTAGGTCAACATAAACATCATGTTGTGACCAAGCGCAAGTCTGACCCGACCATGGTCAGGCATCTGTATAGGAACAATAGAACTCGGCAGTTCCTGTTTCAAGAAGATCACAACTGTAAAACTGTGTATAAGCAATAGTTTATGAACAACATATATAACAGAAAACTTGTACCATAAGTTTCTTGACACAGTTGGACCTGTTCAACGAGTGCAGCAGAGACACACATATCCCACATGGCCTTCCACCATTGAAACGCCCCACAAGGACCTCAAGACGATCAATAAAGAGTAGGAACTTGTGGATGTCGATCCAGTCAACTTCAGTGCCATTAGTAACAGTCAAGTTATTACAAAGTAACAAACGAGCAGACTGCTTTACTCTGAAAAAACCTACACGTGCCACCAATTATAAGAAAATATTAGTTAGAAGTAGCATCTTCGTGAGAGATTCATTGCTACTTCTAAAGTTAAATTATGATTAGTTAGACAGAATAGGTGGATCAAGAAGTAATCGAGGCAACAAGCAAGAACCAGATACAAAACTAACATGGATGAACAATTGGAACAACGTCAGTGTGGAAGACTGCAGTGAAGATGAGACCAGGTTCTGCTATTTCCATCAACATTCATGCGCCAACTTTCAGTCCGTAACACCTGAGAAAGTTTATCCAAGTTCGGCCATAAAAAAAGCAGCGATCTTCTTGGTTCATGAACCCAACTCGGAACTTATATACATGGCTTGTCTTCACTGTGACCATTAAACTAGTGTATTCAGTTATGGCAAGGCCAAGCATCTTGAGTACATGTGTCCTGGCAGAGAAAATAATACGCTGCAGGAAAAATTATCAGGACCCCGATCCTAAGTCACACTGATCTAGCATGTAACACCTCATATCACTTTGCGGCCTCACGCACGGTATTCCCACGGGTGCCACCTTACCTGGCCCGGGACCGTTTACGCCTTTTGGCTCACGTATATGATAGTGTCGCTAGCATCCATATGACAAAGAACCTGGGCCGACATGACTAGTTGTGAACCCAAAGTGGCACTAACTTACGGGGACAGGCATACATGAAAAAACATCGAGCATGTCGGTCAGCAGCGTGCGAGTCTAGGCTGTAGCACTGGGCTAACAGGACTCCGGTGAACCGGGCTGTAGCAGGCTAGGCAGGACTCCGGATGTCACCGCGTGACATTTCCCCGAAGGGATAGACACAGGAACGAAGTGAATCACATGCCGGCCAGTCAAGTGTTCCGGAGTAGTAGTGCTGGGCTAGCAGGACTCCGGTGAACCGGGCTATAGCAGACTACTATGGCTCATGGAAGCACAAGACTACATTTCCCCATAAGAGAGGCTACAAAGGATAAACAACTAGGTTGTCGGATCCCACACATACCAAGCATTTCAATCATACACATAATATGCTCGATATGTGTAAATACAACATGGCATCACAACAAGACTCTACGACTCAAAGTATTTATTCATTAGGCTCCGAGGAGCGAGATATTACAAACATGGGTCTCATGACCCATCATTCAGAGCATACAATCAAGGCACATGCGGAAGCTTAACATGTCTGTGTACAGACATCTACAAGTGAAAAAGGCTGAGAAGCCTGACTATCTACCAGATCCTGCCGAGGGCACAAGATCGTAGCTGAGGTATCAAGCTAAACGTCGAAGTCCACGTGGAACTACTAGCAAGACTGAAGTCTCTCTGCAGAACATAAATTAAGCAAACGTGAGTACAAATGTACCCACCAAGACTTACATCAAAACTAACTACATATGCATCGGTATCAATAAAGGGGTAGTGGAGTTTAACTGCAGCAAGCCAGCTTTGACTCAGTGGCTAACCAGAACTACGAGTGCAAGCAACTCTTTTGAGGTGGTGCACACGAGTCCACATATTCACCATATCAATACACCACTATGGATCCGCTCCCGTCTCCCTACGAGAAGGCCATCCATAGCACTCACGCTTATCTTGCGAGTTTTAGATAATCCACTTCAAGTTATCTATGAACTGTATAGGCAACCAAGCAGTCCTTTACTGTGTACCCGGCTATTTGAATAGATGATGTTAACCCTGCAGGGGTGTACTTCTTCATACACGCTCTCACCACTTACCGTCGTTTACATGACATGTACTCGGCAAGCTTCAAGCGGAAGCCCAACGAGGGTGTCGGCCACGGCCTACCTAACACTCAAGTCTCTAGTCCAGGTTTATCGCCTATCCAGGTTCCATCCACAGGGAGTCCGGTCGAGTTTCCACATACGGCCCCGAACGATCTGTACAGGGTTCCGAGACACCAAACGGGCACCCGGTATACCCGGCCACGGTGTATCTACTGCATCATAGCCCACCCCTAGGGTCGGCGCTACCCACGGCCGCCAACACATATCCTATAAACACCAGAAACTAGTTGCAACTCCTGGATAGAGGACTAGGGTAGTTAAGAAGCCGAGAGGGTCAATTAAGGATCCCAATGCATGGTAGTAACTGATTCTTAAATCACACATATAGATCTCGGTGCTTAAGGACGGTTCCAATGAAACAACCCACCATGTACTCCTACATGGCCTCTCATCAATACCTTTACCAAATCGTGTTCAACACACTTAGCTCACACACAGTAGGACAAGTTCACAACTTTGCAATTCATCCCGGATGAATCAGACCTGACACAAATCTAAGCAATAGCAGGCATGAGAAACAAGCATGAATGAGTAGGCACATCAGTGCTCAAAGAACTCCTAGTCATGCTAGTGGGTTTCATCTATTTACTGTGGCAATGGCAGGTCATGCAGAGGATAAGGGGTTCAACTAGCGCAACAAGTATCGGATGAATCGTTGTTGTCCTAATGCAATAGAAGCGAGCAGGAGCGAGAGAGTGGGATTGTATCAGAATGAACAAGGGGGTTTTGCTTGCCTGGCACTTCTGAAGATTATATAGTTCTTCATCGGTGTCATCGATCACGTCGTCGGAAACATCATCGACTAAGAGGGGACGGTTACCGGCAAACAGAGAAGGACACAATCAATGCAATGCAACAATATGATGCATGAATGTGACATGGCAATATGCTGTTGATTGCCCTAATGCAACTAGCAACAAGTTAAATGGAGTTGGTTTGAACACTAGGTTCAAATTGAAACTCCATATGTGCTTTCTTAAATGCCATTTAATTGAATTGTCCTAAACAGAGGATATAAGTTGCTCTAACATGCATGAAAATGCCATAAACAGTTTCTTTGGATTTTTCTGATCATTTTTCATATATAATTTGTTTCATTTCGAGTTACGGTTAATTTTCTATGATTTTTAGAAGTTTATACTATTTTCTAGAATTTCCTGGTTTATTTTAATCCAGAAAATGTATTATTGCATCAGCACTACGTCACTGCGACGTCACCTGGTCAACTGGGTCAGCCCAGGTCAATCCTGACTAGTGGGGTCCACTAGTCAGTGACCCAGTCAACTAACAGAGTTAATTAGCACTAACTAACATTTAATCTAGGCTAATTAGTCCCTAGACCCACACGTCAGTGACTGCGGGTTTAAAGTTAAGTTAATTTAACACTTAGCTAATTAGCAGTGCCCGGGGCCCACATGTCAGTGGCTAACCTAACTAACCTAAATAGGATTATCACTAACTAATTTAGTTAGCCAGGCGAGGCCCGCGTGTCAGTGAGAGAGAGGGTTCAAACCCCTAGTCAGACGGGGTCAAACCCCGCCGGTCAAAGGGGTAAACCTGCCGGCGTTTAGCCGCCGGCGACACAAACCGCGGTAGAGATCTTCGGAAATCGCCGTCCGGCGATGGTTCAACGCGCGGCTAGGCTTGCTCGACTCCTGGGAGTGCACTGCATCTAGTGTTGCCACTGGTTGGAGCTGGTGTGGCCGGGAACTATGCCGGTGTCGAGGTTTGGCAGCGGCCGAAGCACGGGAGCAGTCGGGTTCGGCGCTACAGCGTACGGGAGGAGGATCTGGTGGGTGCGCTCATTTTCTCGGAGTGTGCTGAGTGTGCTGATGGGCTCGGACGCGAGCGGCGGCAGCTTTGGCCGCGGTGGCGCCATGGTCGGCGGTGATGAGTTCTCGGGCTCGGTGGCGGGGCTAGTTAGAGCTTGAAATCGATGCGGGAAGGAGAGGGATTTTGAGCAGATGCTCACTGGGAGTCGCAGGAGCTGGTCGTTGGGCTCGGGGGCGACTTGACGGCGACGAATAAACGACAAAGAACGGTCGCAATAGAGGTTGAAGACAGCGGTGATGACGACGTTGCAGGCCTCCTGTGGTCGCGTGCTTTGTCGTGCGGCTCCACGACATCGGGGCAGAGCTAGGGGACCAGACGGCGAGGCGAGGCGTGCCCGGTAGCTGCGGTGGTGCTCGGCAGTGCGCTACGGTGCGCTCGGGTGCGAGGTGGAGAGGGACCAGAGGAGGGGGGAAGCAGGGGCAGAGTGAGAGAGGTCCGGGGTGGAATCGTGGCGTCTCCAGGCGCTCGAACGAGGGCGGGGAGGAGGAAGCAGGAGGTGGAGGCCTCGGGCGCGCGCGCATCGACACGCCTCTGCCTACTAGTAGAGGTTGAAGATGACCGCTTCGGCCTGTGGACTGGGCCACCAACTGGGCCGCTAGGTGGGCTGCTACAGGTAAGCCAGGTAAGCCTGCTCTCTCTCTCTCTCTCTCTTTACTAATTTATTTTGCTTTTCTATTTTTGTTATTTTGTTTTCATTTAATTTATAACCCAAATCATTTTAACAAATCTTGAAAATAATTGTGGGCATTAAATTAATTATTATAGAGGCTCTTAACTATTTTTAGAATTGTTGGAGCATTTAAATTTTTTTAATAGTAGTTAAATGCCCCAATTCAAATACAATATGGGTTATTCAAAAATCCAGAATGGCCTAAAAAATATGGGCATCATTTTTGGCAGAGGTTTTCACCTTTATAAAAAATCATGAACTTTTCTAAAGGTCATTCTGGGTTCATTGAAAAGATTTAAACTTGAACCTAGTTGAATTGACTTAGTGCTAGGGCTTGGTCATCCCCAATTCAAATTTCTGAGAAAATTTAACATGATGACAAGATGAATATGCAAGGACAAGTAGAGGCTAAGATAGGGCTGTGACAACTCACCCCCACTAAACAAGAATCTCGTCCCAAGATTCAAGACGTGAGGTAAGAAGGCAGAGGGGGCACAAGACCAACACAATCTTCATGATCTAGGTTGCACCGCATAGGGTTGTTGATTCGTTGCATGCGTTGAGTCTGACATCCTCGCTTTTGAGATCTTCATCCATGCGATGACAACGGAAAGAAACTCAACTAGGATTGATCTTCTCGAAGATCAAGCTATACAATATCAACTCACAGAATGAGATGTTGAAACATCTTGAGTTGAGACACAAAACACATCGAGAGGGATGGAAGAACAACGACGGGGTTTGATTTGGTGGGCAACAATTCCACGCCTAAATAGATGTTGAGGGGGTTTCAAAGTAGCGAGGAGTTATGTTGCCCATAATACCATAACGAGGCACCTTAGTGAAGGTGACTCGTAGAGCTATTCCCTTACGTGGCAAAAAGAATTACTTTTGATCCATAGATCATTGAAACTCTTCATACTAGCTTAAGGCAATTTACATTTGATCGTTCGAAAGAGCTCAAAGAAATGGCATACTCGAACTAGGATGGATGATGTGGACTACCTTGTTGAAGACAATGCAATGGATGACTTTTGCTTATCACCGGAAATGTATGGGACCCATGGTAAGTCCACTTTTGAAGCTGATCCTTGACAGCAACTGGTGAGAAGGACAACCCATAGGAAATTGGCACAATGGGGTGCAAACTGGGAACAAAATGCAAATGTTGGGAATGATTCTAGTAACTAGGGAGAAACTCAACAGTAGAGAGTAATTCTACTGTTAGAAAGGTTATGGCATAATCGAAGAAACTGAGAGGAGATCCGAATTAATGCCGACGATAATCCTAGTGCTTGCGCGTGCTATCAAGAACTTGAGCATTTCCATATTCATCATGTTTTACCAATATCAGTGTCAAGGATCCTGGCAACACAACGTACTACCATGATGAGTAGTGATCGACGATGCAGATGTAAAGGGAGATAACACCTTCTCAGATTTCTCCTTAGCGAGGCCAAGGGATGAAATCTGAATGATCGACCGAGAGACATTTAGCACTCTGCTTCTAATGTTCTCCTTGATGTGCTAGCATAACCCATTTATTGATATGGTTTGGTATCTAGGACATCAAGTAAAAGGTCGGACTTTGGGAACTCAAAAATCCATAAGGAACTACTATTGGAACAAATTCTACGAGATCCTTATGGGGAGGTGGCCAACTCCTTCAAACAAGATACTACAATAATAGGTCTTCCGGTTGGGTGTGTTGGCCACGTCATCCACTTTACCGGTTACCGAGAGACCAATATTATAGCTTTTTGGGAAAATGTCCCAACCATCACAGTTGCCTGAGATTCAGATCTGGTTGGTGTCAAGATATTCCAGACTCATTGAGTCTAGAAAGAAAAATGAAAGTTGGCAACATATATCGACGAGATGACATTGCGAGATTCTCGGGAGATGAACTATGATAGCAAGCTCCAAAACATGAGCTGGCTCTGCTACAACATGTGAACATGCTGTCCCAGACAAACATGACCACGTAGTAGTCTTATAACAAAACACTACCGAGTCCAGGTGGGGAGCCATCATTAAGGATATCGAAGTCCTTGCATAAGTCTTGCTCTTAAGAAGAGACTTCTTCTCCTTGAACAAATCAATCAGTGGCTTGGTGTGCTAGGGATACGTATAGAATGAAGATGATCAGTCTATCAGACCATAGAAAACTTCGCACATGCATGACTGACTTGGGATGATTCCAGAGGAAGCAAAACAAACTTTCTCGAATTCATGGCAGCAACTTACATCAAATGCACGTGAATCAAAGAAAGTAACTTCTTTCATGCAAACATATACTTCATGAACGGGGCATGAAGAAAATGCTTACACAAGTTTCCAACACTAGGTGAATGTTCAACACAAATCATGGAGGAGACAAAATGCTGCTGATGGGCTCAACAACAACTCATCGGAATTTCCATATCACTGGACTTCCACCATTATGTGAACAATGTGATAGTATTGGTCAGACCAAAGATGTAATGGTGTATGCTCAAGGGATCAACCATGAGTAAGCCAACATTATGAACATCATTGGCTCTGTCTTGATTTGACGATAGCCCATACTCAATTCAAGGATTGGATAAGACAATAGCACCGACAACTGATCACGAGGATCAATCAGCGAAGATATCATCTTTCTTCAACACACACACACACACACACACACACACACACAAAGGATATCCCTCGGAGATGAACTAAGTCGGACAAGCTTTCATCTTCCAACTCTCCAAGTCGTTGTTTAGCTTAACCATCCAGTTCAGGGTATCCAACACAGATTCTTGGAGAAGGGGTGATTTACAAGAAACCAACTTGATCACGAGCTCAACATAAAAGTCAGGGGACAACCTGGTGATACTTCCGAGAAGATAATCAGAAAATCACGAACCACCGATATGTTACTAAGCTCGAGAACAATCTTGCTTCTCAGGAAAGACGATATGATCAAATAAGCAAGGATTGGCACAATCCTGGCTCCTTGATCGAAGAGTGCTCCAGAAATAAGGACTAGGTAGCACAATCTATCTTAGAGATGATGATTCAATAACCAACATGCTAAGAATGAGAATATTGTGCATTTACTACCAAGCAACTAGTTGCTAGGAGTATTATTTCACACATCTCAATCACTTGTCGGCATTCTGGCTACAACAACACGAGGACCAAGAAATGAATGATGATGGTGCGAAGTATCACTTCATCAAGAATTCATAAGAGATGGTGCAATTCTCACGATATTCTTGACATAAAGTGGGTAATACTTCAGGGTAGAACAGAATCAAAAACTTGATTGCATTTGATCTGCGGAATACAACTGCTTTGACCCAATCCTAGAAATGGATGAGGTACTGGAGCTTGTTTCTCCTAGTCATTTTGGAGTAGAATGGCTTGGCGGACCACAAGAATAATAAGCATTGGTAAACATGGATGTACAATTACTCCTGACTATCAATTGATAGATGATGGTCAGATAACAGCTAAAGAGGGACAACTCAATGGAACATATATCTTTCAGAGTTGTAGATGCATAGATTAGTACGTCGAGCAAAGCTCAACATTTCTTCCGGATAACCCATGCGGAAAGGGGTAGAACTGGCACATTCACAATATAGAATGGAGAACTCATCAAGAGCACTCTGATCGTGACCTTTTGGTTTAAAAGAACTCCTGCCAAGAATGGTTCATGGTAATTGGAAGAAGGATGTACCACGAACCTCGAGGACTATCGCAAAGGTTACTAATATCCTAAAGGAACGCGCAAACACTATCAACATGAGGTAAGTAGGGTGAATCTCGGGTTCAAGAACCCATGAATAGAATACCTAGGTGACTCCCTAAAACACCTAGGGTCATAATAATCGCTCAAACCTATAAACCGAGGCAATAGAGTACCTCAATGCACCGGTTAGTGTGCTTATTCTGACCAAATGAACATCGAAAACAGGAAGAAGGAATTTACAAATGCATCAGATTGTTTAGAAACCTGGGATGACTCGTACAGCATAACGGCTATAAATGCTCAAAAAGATTTGAGACATCCTGCAAAAATTGTGGCATAACCAGTCAACATCACAATATCAAGGTTCCGAGATCAACTGTCAACATACGGAAGTAGTAGGAAGGGAACAGAGGCTTGAAACTATCAATTCTGTAAGTCTATGGATTAGTAACACGCCATCCCGATAGACAGATGAGAAGGCCTAGTTCTTAATCCCCGTAGAAAAGAAGAGGTTAAATCAGATCAGAAGGACATAAGGTAAAGGAGTAAAAAGAGCCTTACATTCCCTTCCACAATCAATTCCCTTATATAACTAAAGCATTTCTAGACTCAACTTCGACCAGTTTGGCTTGGTAATCCTACAGGCAGTCAGGCTCTGATACCAATGCTGTCAGGACCCCGATCCTAAGTCACACTGATCTAGCATGTAACACCTCATATCACTTTGTGGCCTCACGCACGGTATTCCCACGGGTGCCACCTTACCTCCCCCGGGACCGTTTGCGCCTTTCAGCTCACGTATATGATAGTGTCGCTAGCATCCATATGACAAAGAACCCGGGCTGACATGACTAGTCGTGAACCCAAAGTGGCACTAAGTTAAGGGGACATGCATACATGAAACAACATCGAGCATGTCGGTCAGCAGCGTGCGAGTCCAAGCTATAGCACTGGAGTAACAGGACTCTGGTGAACCGGGCTGTAGCAGGCTAGGCAGGACTCTGGATGTCACCGCATGACATTTCCCCGAAGGGACAGGCACAGGAATGAAGTGAATCACATGCCGGCCAGTCAAGTGTTCTGGAGCAGTAGTGCTGTGCTAGCAGGACTCTGATGAACATGGCTGTAGCGGACTACTATGGCTCATGGAAGCACAAGACTACATTTCCCCATAAGAGAGGCTACCAAGGAAAAACAACTAGGTTGTCGGATCCCACACATACCAAGCATTTCAATCATACACATAATATGCTCGATATGTGTAAATACAACATGGCATCACAACAAGACTCTACGACTCAAAGTATTTATTCATTTGGCTCCGAGGAGCGAGATATTACAAACATGGGTCTCATGACCCATCATTCAGAGCATACAATCAAGGCACATGCGGAAGCTAAACATGTCTGTGTACAGACATCTACAAGTGAAAAAGGCTGAGAAGCCTGACTATCTACCAGATCCTGCCGAGGGCACAAGATCGTAGCTGAGGTATCAAGCTAAACGTCGAAGTCCATGTGGAACTACTAGCAAGACTGAAGTCTCTCTGCAGAACATAAATTAAGCAAACGTGAGTACAAATGTACCCACCAAGACTTACATCAGAACTAACTACATATGCATCGGTATCAATAAAGGGATAGTGGAGTTTAACTGCAGCAAGCCAGCTTTGACTCAGTGGCTAACCAGAACTACGACTGCAAGCAACTCTTTTGAGGTGGTGCACACGAGTCCACATATTCACCATATCAATACACCACTATGGATCCGCTCCCGTCTCCCTACGAGAAGGCCATCCATAGCACTCACGCTTATCTTGCGAGTTTTAGATTATCCACTTCAAGTTATCTATGAACTGTATAGGCAACCAAGCAGTCCTTTACCGTGTACACGGCTATTTGAATATATGATATTAAGCCTGCAGGGGTGTACTTCTTCATACACGCTCTCACCACTTACCGTCGTTTACACGACATGTACTCGGCAAGCTTTAAGCGGAAGCCCAACGAGGGTGTCGGCCACGGCCTACCTAACACTCAAGTCACTAGTCCAGGTTTATCGCCTATCCAGGTTCCACATACGGCCCCGAACGATCTGTACAAGGTTCCGAGACACCAAACGGGCGCCCGGTATACCCGGCCATGGTGTATCTACTGCATCATAGCCCACCCCTAGGGTCAGCGCTACACACGGCCGCCAACACATATCCTATAAACACCAGAAACTAGTTGCAACTCCTGGATAGAGGACTAGGGTGGTTAAGAAGCCGAGAGGGTCAATTAAGGATCCCAATGCATGGGAGTAACTGATTCTTAAATCACACATACAGATCTCGGTGCTTAAGGACGGTTCCAATGAAACAACCCACCATGTACTCCTACATGGCCTCTCATCGATACCTTTACCAAATCGTGTTCAACACACTTAGCTCACACACAGTAGGACATGTTCACAACTTTCCAATTCATCCCGGATGAAATCAGACCTGACACAAATCTAAGCAATAGCAGGCATGAGAAACAAGCATGAATGAGTAGGCACATCAGTGCTCAAAGAACTCCTACTCATGCTAGTGGGTTTCATCTATTTACTGTGGCAATGGCAGGTCATGCAGAGGATAAGGGGTTCAACTACCGCAACAAGTATCAGATGAATCATTGTTGTCCTAATGCAGTAAAAGACAGCAGGAGCGACAGAGTGGGATAGTATCGGAATGAACAAGGGGGTTTTGCTTGCCTGGCACTTCTAAAGATTATATAGTTCTTCATCGGTGTCATCGATCACGTCGTCGGAAACATCGTGACAAAGAGGGGACGGTTACCGGCAAACAGAGAAGGACACAATCAATGCAATGCAACAATATGATGCATGAATGTGACATGGCAATATGCTGTTGATTGGCCTAGTGCAACTAGCAACAAGTTAAATGGAGTTGGTTTGAACACTAGGTTCAAATTAAAACTCCATATGTGCTTTCTTAAATGCCATTTAATTGAAATTTCCTAAACAAAGGATATAAGTTGCTCTAACATGCATCAAAATGCCATAAACAGATTCTTTGGATTTTTCTGATCATTTTTCATATATAATTTGTTTCATTTGGAGTTACGGTTAGTTTTCTATGATTTTTAGAAGTTTATACTATTTTCTGGAATTTCCTGGTTTATTTTAATCCAGAAAATGTATTATTGCGTTAGCACTACATCACTGCGACGTCAGCTGGTCAACTGGGTCAGCCCAGGTCAATCCTGACTAGTGGGGTCCACTGGTCAGTGACCCAGTCAACTAACAGAGTTAATTAGCACTAACTAACATTTAATCTAGGCTAATTAGTCCCTAGACCCACACGTCAGTGACTGCGGGTTTAAAGTTAAGTTAATTTAACACTTAGCTAATTAGCAGGGCCCGGGGCCCACATGTCAGTGGCTAACCTAACTAACCTAAATACGATTATCACTAACTAATTTAGTTAGCTAGGCGAGGCTCGCGTGTCAGTGAGAGAGAGGGTTCAAACCCCTAGTCAGACGGGGTGATACCCCGCCGGTCAAAGGGGTAAACCTGCCGGTGTTTAGCCGCCGGCGACACAAACCGCGGCGGAGATCTTCGGAAATCGCCGTCCGGCGATGGTTCAACGCGCGGCTAGGCTTGCTCGACTCCTGGGAGTGCGCCGCATCTAGTGGTGCCACTGGTTGGAGCTGGTGTGGCTGGGAACTGTGCCGGCGTCGAGGTTTGGCGGCGGCCGAAGAACGGGAGCAGTCGGGTTCGGCGCTACAACATACGGGAGGACGATTTGGTGGGTGTGCTCGGCTTCTGGGAGTGTGCTGAGCGTGCTGATGGGCTCGGACGCGAGCGGCGGCAGCTGTGGCCGCGGCAGCACCATGGCCGGCGGTGATGAGTTCTCAGGCTCGGTGGCGGGGCTAGTTAGAGCTTGAAATCGATGCAGGAAGGAGAGGGATTTGGAGTAGGTGCTCACTGGGAGTCGCAAGAGCTGGTCGTCGGGCTCGGGGGCGACTTGACAGCGGATCGACGACGAAGAACGGGGGCAACCGAGGTTGAAGACAGCGGTGATGACGATGTTGCAGGCCTCCTGCGGTCGCGTGCTTTGTCGTGCGGCTCCACGGTGTCGGGGCGGAGCTAGGGGACCAGACGACGAGGCGAGGCGTGCCCGGTGGCTGCGGTGGTGCTCGGCGGCGCGCTGCCCTGCTCTCGGGTGCGAGGTGGAGAGGGACCAGAGGAGGGGGGAAGCATGGGGGGAGAGTGAGAGAGGTTGGGGGGGTGTCGTGGCGTCTCCAGGCGCTCGAATGAGGCGGGGAGGAGGAAGCAGGAGGTGGAGGCCTTGGGCGCGCGCACGTCGACACGCCTCTGCCTACTTTCAGAGGTTGAAGACGACCGCTTCGGCCAGTGGGCTGGGCCACCAACTGGGCCGCTAGGTGGGCTGCTACAGGTAATCCACGTAAGCCTGCTCTCTCTCTCTCTCTTTACTAATTTGTTTTTCTTTTCTATTTTTTTATTTTGTTTTGATTTAGTTTATAACCCAAATCATTTTAATAAATCCTAAAAATAATTGTGGGCATTAAATTAATAATTACAGAGGCACTTAACTATTTTCAGAATTGTTGGAGCATTTAAAAAATATTAATAGTATTTAAATGCCCCAATTCAAATACAATATGGGTTATTCAAAAATCCAGAATGGCCTAAAAATATTGGCATCATTTTTGGTAGAGGTTTTCACCTTTATAAAAAATCATGAACTTTTCTAAAGGTCATTCTTGGTTCATTGAAAAAGATTTAAACTTGAACCTAGTTGAATTGACTTAGTGCCAGGGCTTGGTCATCCCCAATTCAAATTTCTGAGAACATTTAACATGATGACAAGATGAATATGCAAGGACAAGCAGAGGCTAAGCAAGGGTCGTGACAAAATAATATGAGAACACAGCATGTTAAAAACACCCCACCCTCCCAGATAGAAAAGAGGATTCTAGGAACATACTGTGTACGTTTCAAAATGTTGTGTTAGGATGAGAAGGAACAAGTGTGGCATCTCGCCAAGGGCGCAGAAACCTGTAGGGTACTCACACTTTGGGCACTGCAAATGAAACACACTAGATTGAGTAGGAAGAAAAATGCATCAACGGCGGCGGTTGCCATCCTAGGATTAGCTGCGACCAAGGGACTTGGGTTTATCGGGGATGGATGAAGAATTCGTACCTGGTTATCCATTAGAAAACCCTATGCAATCGCCGAGAGGGGGTTTTCTCTGAACTAGCAGACGAGGGAGAAAGGGATTCAAGCCCAGTGAAATATTGCCGCTTTGTCCGTCCAGCTTACTGCTAAAGCTGGAAAGGGGTGGGGGTTGTGATTTGACGGCTCATTGGGCATTATTGCGGCGCTACGATCGGGGTGTGTCTACCATGAAGTTGTGCACTCTAATTTGTGCATATGGCACGTGGACCCCATTGCTGGTTGCCCCACATATCAGTGAAAGGAAGTAGAAAGACAGGAGTAACTAGTTACACATAAATATATTTTTTGATAGAGAGATACTCCCTCTGTAAACAAATATACAAATCTTTTATATCGCAGGCTCACCTTGCTGAGAAAAATAGTCCCTCTACAGCACACGGGCATTATGGGGGTTCAGCTGAGAATATAATACTCAGATATTTTTTAGGGATAAAAGTTGCTTTATTGAAGATTAACAGTCATAGGTATACAAATAATTCTGGGGGTTCCTGTGAGCTAAAGATGGCATCCACAGGGCAAAGAACTAGCAGCTTTTGCGAGCACATGCACTTCAACATTACACTCGCATTTTTCATGTATGATCTCCATGGTTTGGAACATATTCTTCTTCATCTTGATCTCGTCCATAATAACTTTCCTGGGCCCCAAGTATGCCTCTCCGATATGCTTGACTGTTGCTGAACAATCGGTGCTAATCTGAACTTGTTGCAGGTTTAAGTCAAGAGCCAGAGATAGCCCCTCGCAACATGCCATTGCCTCTAGGATCTCTGGATCAGTAACACTTTCGCACACCAGTGCCGATGCTCCAAGGAAGAAGCCTGTATGATCCTGGCTCACAACTGCCAGGGCTCCCTTTTCACCATTGCGAGATAACGCAGCATCAACATTCATCTTCGCCCAACCCATAGCAGGAGGAGGATGCCACTTCTGCACTGAGATAGTGCTTCTCGAAACCAGGTTCTGGACTTTGGGCCGCAGGCCGACCCTGCATGTTTGGGGGCCCATGTGTTCTACCTCAGCGCTTTTCATATTGCAAGCGATCGGTACGACGCTGGTTTTAGATGCTGTCGCAAGGCGAATACACAAATTTGAATGAAGCATAGCAGCTGTTGGAATGAAATCGAACGATAGTTCCTAACCAGCAATCAGAGTTGCCATTCTATGAACGATATACCATGTGCTAAATAATACTATCGTACTACTTATACACACAGGACACTTGTTTCACCATGCCAGATTATTACATCAAAATCTCTCGGAGGATAGATCAGTTAGGCAGTTGCGTGCTGCTTGTCGGGGGTTGGGTGCGTCATATGCCAAAGGATGGCTTATCATGGTGGGGGCGAGTAGAACGTCGCCGGTGCTTGGAAATGGGATGAGGTGTAGACATGCACGCCGGCGAAACTTACCCAGCTTCAGGGCTCTCCGGGGAGATAATACCCCTACTGCTGCTCTATGGGGTCTCCGCATGATCACTATCGCAAAGTGTTTACATGATTGCTCCTTGGGCTATTTTCTGGAGGTAGGAGAGGCCAAGGCTAGCTCTCTCCCTCCTATATGATCTGGTCTAGAGCTAATGGATTCCAACCATTTGCATGGGTGCTGTCGGTGTCAAAACCGGCGGATCTCGGGTAGGGGGTCCCGAACTGTGCGTCTAGGCCGGATGGTAACAGGAGGCAGGGAACACGATGTTTTACCCAGGTTCGGGCCCTCTCGGTGGAGATAAAACCCTACGTCCTGCTTGATTAATATTTATGATATGGGTAGTACAAGAGTAGATCTACCACGAGATCAAGAAGGCTAAACCCTAGAAGCTAGCCTATGGTATGATTGTTGTATATGGAGTTGATGTCCTACGGACTACAACCCTCCGGTTTATATAGACACCGGATGGGGTTAGGGTTACATAGAGTCGGTTACAATGGTAGGAGATCTTGAATATCCGCATCGCCAAGCTTGCCTTCCACGCCAAGGAAAGTCCCATCCGGACACGGGGCGAAGTCTTCAATCTTGTATCTTCATAGTCTAGGAGTCCGGCTGAAGGTATAGTCCGGCTACCCGAACACCCCCTAATCCAAGACTCCCTCAGTAGCCCCCGAACCAGGCTTCAATGACGATAAGTCCGGCGCGCAGATTGTTCAGCATTGCAAGGCGGGTTCTTCTCCCAATCCTGTGTACCTGTAGGAATAATGTCCGATTTTTTTAATGTGATGCTCCTTGGCTTCCACGCCCAATAATGGCCGTCTTCCACGTGTCAAACAAATGCGAAAAGCCGGGGCGTTTCTACATCCACACCCCTAGCCATATAAACGAGCCGCCTATTTAACGGATGGGGACTCAGGCTCAAACCACATCTTCTCCTCTTCGCGAGTTATCATCAGACCGCTTCCAGCAAAGGAAAATTCCAACATGTCCAGCCGTCGCAGCTCCTCCCCTCACCCCTCCGGTCCCAAACCTGGGGACTGGGAGAGTTGCACCATCCCGCATAGCGAGTTAGTGTCGCTTCAGGCCAAGGGATTTCTCCTCCAGGCATACACGGTCCCGGTCCGAGCCGGTCTCGCCACCTACAACAGCGGAAAACAAGCGGAGAGAACCCCCAATCCTTCTAAAGGAGAGCGGGTGTGCCTTATCCCCTATCTAGTAAGGGGACTGGGATTTCCAATTCATCCATTTCTCCGCGGGCTTCTGGAGTTTTATGGTTTCCAGCTGCACAAGCTCACGCCTGCCTCCATATTACATATCGCGGGTTTCGTCGCCCTTTGCGAGCTATTTTTAGGCGTTGAGGCTCATTTCACGCTGTGGAAGAGGTTATTCTGCCTGGTGCCCCATTCTCAAGAGGGGTCTATCTACCAAGTGGGCGGAGCCGAAGTATGGCGCATCGCCGGGACCGGATACCTATCCGGAACCCCGAAGAAGGCGTCCGAGGACTGGCCTTCGGAATGGTTTTACATAGATGACGTCCTGTTACCGGACCCTATCTGGGTCGGTCTCCCCGAGTTCAACAATTCCCCATTGAAGAAACGCTTGAGCTGGCATCCGCGGAACTCTCAGAGAGAAAGCGACAGAGACGTCCTTTACCTGATGGGCCGGATAAGACTGTTGGCTCATTCCTGAGTAACCATGATTGGAGTCATGGCCGCATGCATTATGCAGGGGGTGCAGCCGCTTCAATATAGAGGCCACCCCATGTGGGATTTCAACGGGGAGGATGACGCCACCCGTTACGGTCATAAGGGGCCGGCCTCAGCCGCCGCCTTAGTAAAGATCTTATCATCTTTGTACAAGGGAGAAAAGAAGGAATTCCTTCGCGTCAACCCATGGGCCGGATTCAGTATGTACGATCCTCCAAGTTGGGTAAGTGAACAATTGCGCTTGCCTATTTGTTTTATACTCCCACGGTTAGATAGGTAGTCTAGCGACTTTAATTAAGGAACTGCGACAAGAGGTAAAGGATATAAACAGCCGTCCTCCATAGCCCGAGGACCCAGAACGGTCCCTCAATCCGGACTCCGAAGAGGATCCGGACATATCAGTGGAGCTTATCGACGGGGTGTTCCATCAGCTAAGTAAGGACAATACCTTGGTGGCCATTACGGCGGATTACCCAGGGTTAATCCCGGCCTCCCAGGTGACGGAAACCGGAGTCCCAATCCCTTGAAAGAGATTCCACTCTCACGTATTCCGGTGTTTCTGACGACAAGTGTGTTTTGTAGGGGAGATTTCCGAGGCAGGAGGCCGAACCTGCGGGGGCTAGCCAATGAGGGGCCGCAGGGCCCCGTGGGGCAAAATGGAATGTAGTCCGGACTGAGATGCCGGCGCAAAGGTATGGCGCACCCTCTGTTTCCCTGGAGTTATTCTATCAGGGCATATTAACGTTCGTGCTATCTTCAGAACGAAGAGACCTCGCTGGACTACATCCGGAGAGGTTGCCAATCGCGCCTCCACCAGCCAGGCTCCAACGTCTGGCCAGGAAGCGGAGGCGAGCACAAGGCGTGCACCGGACGCTCCTCCGACAGAGGATGCGGACAGGCTGTCTGCCACACATTCTGAAGTGGAGAGTGCCATGAACCACAGGCGTCGCCGGACAGTTCTACGCGACGCTTGTTTCTCCCAAGAGGCTTTAGATGCCTTTAATTCGGGAGATGCGTACCTCCGTGCCGCTCAAAATGGTTTAGCCAGAGCCACGGAGCAGTATGTAAAAGACATACGGGTAAGAAAATTTTGGTCAAATATATATATATATATATATATATGCCAGTAGCCCCCGAGACTTGAAGCAGCTAGAGCAACTGATTTAAGGATCATTTAATATGCAGGTTCTTACAGAGAAGAATACCGTACTGTCCCAGGAGCTAGAAAAGTGCAAGGCCCAACTAGAGGTCGCACTAGCCGCAGCAGGGGAGCCCAAAGAGACCCCCTCAGGTAAGATACACTTCAAAAGATTAGTATTGTGCGGTGTGGGTGCAAATCTGACAAATCATATTGCAGATGGCGCCGGACTCGATCCGGAAAAGCAGCAACTCTTACGCTGGCTAAAGGCCGGTGAGAGTACGTTGACAAAGGTGAGGCGAGAGAAGAATGATCTTTAGGATGCCAACACCAAGCTGGACGTCAAACTTAAAGATGTTCATGGCTAGATGTCGGACTCCACGAAGGAGAATCATCGGCTTCGATGCGGCATATTTAGTAAGTGCTTGACCGAACTTTGAAAAAAGAGTTCGGCAAGGAAGTCGACTAACAGAGTAATGTCTGTAGGTATGCTCACAGGTCGTCCTACAGAGGAGATGCCCGGTTCTACGGGTGACCTTCTTCCCGAACTCTTGCAATTGCATGAGCGAATTCGGCAGCTGATGCAAGGCGTTGCCCAAGCCTTATGGCCTGCCCACTCCGTGCCCGAGGGCCTTGGAGAGCTTACGAAGAAGCTGAAGGGAGCTCGGCGGTGCTTCCGATTGTGGAAGATATCGGCCTGCCGACAAGGCACTAGGGAGGCCTGGGCCATGGTGAAGACCCGTTTTACGAAGTCTGACCCAAACCATATGGCCGAGGTCGGACCAGTGGGGCCTGACGGGAAGGAGATCCCTGTAAGCTTAGTATACGGCCAAGTAGAGTTGGCCGCAAAGTATTCCCAGCAGGACTATAAATTAGACAGCCTGTTAAATGGTATAGAAGAGGAATACAATCAGTCAGAATGACTGTGTAATTTTGAATTGACATGTGTAATGCCTTCTAGCCGGATTGTAGATCGTTTGTCGTTGCCGACCTTTTCGCTTCAACCTCGGGACCTGACGGTCCGGAGTGTGTCCGAATACCCTAGCAGTTATATAAGAACCGGGGTATGCGTGGAGACTAGGATTAGGGGTCATCAGTGCTTTATTAGACAAGTGCCCACTAGTTATGTTATATTACATGGTTAGTAAGAAACATCTTCCAGAGAGAATAGTTCCGTTAAGGGTTCCTTTTGCTGGGAGGCATGCCCTAAGGTGCATGTCCGGACTGCGTGAAAAGACGTAGAAAAAAGCATCTGGGCGCAAAAAATGAGTAAAAAGGTCATCTTTTATTTCACCGACCGAATATTCCCTTAAGAACGCTAGCTTTCGGCTTCACCCAGTCTGAGGTACACGTCCGGCTGACCCAGCAGTAACAATCGCAGAGGTGCTCCCTTTACCGCCTAGCCGAACAATTGGGAATGTAGGGGTAAGCACAGGAGCCAGGCAACCCAGCTTGGCCAAAACTTAAGTCATATCAATGCATATAATGGTGAAGAAAAAGGTACATGCGGAAGTTTGACGCATGTGTTGGGCGTGAAGCCCGTATAAATAAGCTTCTGTTAAAGAAGCCCCAGGTTTAATGAGCGCGAGTGGCGCGTCACTAGATGAGCCTTTAAGGGCTATAGAAGAAAAAATGGGATGGAGAGAAATGTAAGACAGAAAAATGCAAAAAAGAATGGACAGAGGAAGGAGACAAACACAGAGTCCGGCGCTAGGCATAGAATCTTCGGAGACGGGTGGCGTTCCACGGGTTCGGCTCGAATTGGTTGTTCAACGCATCTCGCAGGCGGTACGCCCCACCAGTCAGGACTTGGTCGATTATGAATGGACCTTCCCACTTGGGCTTGAGTTTGTCCTTTTTCTTATCCGGCAGGCGTAGAACTAGTTCGCCAACATTGTAATTTTTGGCCCGTACTTTTCTGCTTTGATATCTTCGGGCCTGCTATTGATAAAATGCGGAACGGGCTTTTGCCACGTCACGCTCCTCCTCCAAGGCGTCCAAGTTGTCCTGCCGATCAAGCTCGGCTTCTCTTTCTTCGTACATGCGCACTCTAGGTGAGTCATGAATTATGTCGCAGGGCAGAACTACTTCTGCGCCGTACACCATAAAAAATGGTGTGTATCCGGTGGTGCAATTTGGCGTGGTCCGCAGCCCCCATAGCACGGAGTCGAGCTCCTCTACCCAGTGCGTGTTAGATTCCTTGAGGGACCGCACCAGTCTAGGGTTAATGCCGCTCATGATAAGACCATTTGCACGTTCGACCTGGCCGTTGGTTTGTGGGTGATAGATGGAAGCATAATCGAGCTTGATGCCCATGTTTTTGCACCAGAGTTTTACCTTGTCGGTGGTAAAGTTTGTACCGTTGTCGGTTATGATGCTATGGGGGACGCCATAACAGTGTACAACCCCGGATATGAAGTCTATCACAGGTCCGGATTCGGCCGTTTTAATGGGCTTGGCTTCTATCCATTTGGTGAACTTATCCACCATGACCAGTAAGTATTTTTTTCCTATGGGTCCCACCTTTAAGGGGTCCGACCATGTCAAGCCCCCAGACCGCAAAAGGCCAGGTGATGGGTATAGTTTGGAGTGCGGTGGGTGGCATATGGCTTTGGTTGGCAAAAAGTTGGCAACCAGCTCATTGTTGGACTAGGTCCTGAGCGTCTGCCCGGGCCGTCGGCCAATAAAAACCAGTATGGAAAGCCTTGCTAACAAGGGACCGAGCAGCGGCATGGTGACCACCGAGTCCGGCATGAATTTCAGCCAGAAGGTTCCACCCTTCCTCTTCGGAGATGCACCTTTGAAGGACTTCGGTAGTGCTTTTCTTGTAAAGCTCTCCCTCATGGACTCTATAGGTTTTAGATCGCCGCACTATGCAGCGGGCCTTGTTTTGGTCCTCCGGGAGTTCCTGCCTAGTAAGGTAGGCTAGGAATGGTTCTATCCACGGGGCGATAACCGCCATTATTACGTGGGCTGAAGGTGTAATTTCGTTGGCAGAGCCTCCAATTGTGTCAGATTGTTCGGCGTCGAGTGGTGCGGCTGGGTTCGGGCTGTTATTTGCGGGTTCCCCCTCCCATGCTACAGATGGCTTGAACAATCTTTCCAAAAAGATGTTGGGGGGGGGACTGCATCGCGTTTTGCTCCGATGCGTGTTAGGACGTCCGCCGCTTGATTGTTTTCTCGGGCTATATGGTGAAACTCCAGCCCTTCGAACCGAGCTGACATTTTTAGGACAGCGTTGCGGTAAGCTGCCATTTTTGGGTCCTTGGCGTCGAAGTCTCCGTTTATTTGGGATATCATGAGGTTTGAATCCCCGTGTACCTCTAGGCGCTGGATACCCATGGATACTGCTATCCGGAGGCCATGTAGGAGGGCCTCATATTCGGCTGCATTGTTGGAATCCGTGTACATGATCTGGAGCACATATTGGACTGTGTCTCCTGTGGGGGACGTCAGGACGATGCCGGCCCCCAGTCCGGCCAACATTTTGGAGCCGTCGAAATGCATAATCCAGTTTGTATATGTGTCGTACTCTTTAGGGAGCTCGGCCTACGTCCATTCTGCGACGAAGTCGGCCAAAACTTGCGATTTAATAGCTCGTTGTGGCTTATAGGTTATATCGAACGGGAGAAGCTTGATGGCCCATTTTGCAATCCGGCCTGTTGCATCGCGGTTGTTGATAATATCGTTTAGTGGCACTTCTAAGGCTACTATTATGGAACACTCTTGAAAGTAGTGTCATAGCTTCCGGGATGCCATGAATACCGCGTATGCAATCTTTTGATAATGCGGGTACCGTTATTTGCATGGAGTAAGGATAGTGGACACGTAGTAGACTGGCCTTTGAAGGGGGAATTTGTGTCCGTCCGTTTCCCGCTCGACAACGAGCACTACGCTGACAAATTGGTGTGTTGCTGCAATGTACAATAACATTGGTTCGCCGGTGTTTGGCGCAGCCAGGACTGGGTTTGTTGCCAATATGGCTTTTATTTCATCAAGTCCGGCCGTGGCGGCATCCGTCCACTCGAAGTGTTCGGTGCGTCGAAGGAGGCGATAGAGGGGTAGTGCCTTTTCTCCCAAGCGGGAGATGAAGCGGCTTAAAGCCGCCACACATCCGGTTAATTTTTGTATTTGTTTAAGGTCCTTTGGGACATCCAATTGTGACAAAGCTCAGATCTTGGCTGGATTTGCTTCAATTCCTCTACCGGATACAATGAAGCCCAAGAGCTTTCCAGCTGGAACGCCGAAGACGCATTTTTCCGGGTTGAGCTTGATGTCATATTTTCGGAGGTTATCGAATGTAAGCCTCAAGTCATCTACTAGAGATTCGACATGTCTTGATTTGACGACCACATCATCCACATACGCCTCCACTGTTTTGCCGATCTGGTTTGCCAGACATGTCTGGATCATGCGCTGATATGTTGCGCCGGCGTTTTTCAGCCCAAAGGGCATTGTGCTGAAGCAGAATGGGCCGTATGGTGTGATGAATGCTGTTGCAGCTTGGTCTGATTCTGCCATCTTGATTTGATGGTAACCGGAGTATGCGTCGAGGAAACACAATGAATCCTGTCCTGAAGTGGCATCGATAATTTGATCAATACGGGGGAGGGGGAAGGGATCCTTTGGGCAAGCCTTGTTAAGGTCTTTAAAGTCGACACACAGGGGCCAGGATTTGTCCTTCTTTGGTACCAGCACCAGGTTTGCTAGCTAGTCTGGATGTTTTATGTCTCTGATGAATCCGGCCTCCAATAGCTTGGCTAGCTCCTCTCCCATAGCCTGTCTCTTGGGTTCGGAAAAACGCCGAAGGGCTTGTTTGACAGGTTTAAATCCTTTTAGGATATTTAAGCTGTGTTCGGCCAGCCTGCGTGGGATTCCTGGCATGTCTGAAGGGTGCCAGGCGAAGATGTCCCAGTTCTCTCATAGGAACAATCGCAGTGCGGCGTCTGCATCAGTCTTCAGTCGTGCCCCGATGGAAGCTGTTTTGTTGGGGTCCGTTGGATGGACCTGGAATTTGACTATTTTGTCAGCTGGCTTGAAGGATGTGGATTTGGATCTCTTGTCGAGTATCACATCATCCCTGTTAACCGTGGAGCATAGCGCAGTCAGTTCCTCGGCCGCTAAGGCTTTGGATAGCGCCTCAAGGGCTAATGCGGCCGTCTTGTTTTCGGCACGGAGCGCTATGTCCGGATCACTAGCTAGAGTGATAATTCCATTCGGCCCGGGCATCTTAAGCTTCATGTACCCGTAATGGGGTATTTCTTGGAGGATTGTGAATGCTTCCCACCCTAGTAAAGCGTGATATCTGCTCTTAAACGGGGCAACCTGAAACGTGACTTTTTCGGACCTGTAATTATCCGGCGTGCCGAACACCACATCTAGTGTGATTTTTCCTGTGCAGCGCGCTTCCCGAATGGGGATTATTCCTCTAAAGGTTGTGCTGCTTCGCTCGACATAGTACCAGTCTATTTCCATTTTTTGAAGGGTTTCCTCATAAATGAGGTTCAGTCCGCTGCCTCCATCTATGAGCACCTTGGTGAGGCGAAAGCCGTCCACTATGGGACTGAGGACCAATGGGGCTGGTGCCCGGGCTGTTCGGAATCTAGGTTCATCACTTGCGTTGAAGGTAATGGCAGTGTCGCTCCATGGATTTATTGTTGCAACTTGATAGACTTCGGCGAGGCTGCGGAGTGTTCTTTTTCGCACATTGTTTGATGCGAAAGTCTCGAAGACTGTGAGAACGGTACTGGTGTCCTTGGGCTGGCTTTCGGCGGCCTCCGGAATTAAGAGGTCCTCGCCGATTTTGGCCACCTGCCGGAGTATCCAACATGCTCTAAGGCTGTGAGTTGGTGTGGCGTCCTCTGTACCGTGAATTCTACAGGGTTCATCAAGCCATCTTTCCAGTACGGTTCCATGCCCTGTAGAGGGTTTTGGCTTTTTGGTGTTTATCCCGAGTGTCCTATGATGATGCACCCTCTTAGTTCGGACGGGATTACTATTCAAGGCCGGACTATCCCAAAATTTTATTTCAGTTTTCAAAGCGCTTTCCATCGCACAGTATTTTTGTACTATGGACGCCAAGTCAGCGAAGCGTGTAATATCACGACGACTTACGGCGTTAAGGATTTCCTTGTCCGTGCAATTACTGCAGAAAATTGAAATTGCGTCTCCCTCGCGGCAATCCTTTATCCTGTTCATAACCAGGAGGAATCCGGCCCAGTAATGATGTACTGTTTCCTCGGGCCTCTGCCTGATTTGGGAGAGATCGCTTATGATCGGGTGGGCGGGTGTCGTTGAATTTGAAACCTCACCCAATCCAAGATTCGGAGGCCGAAGAGTTTCCGAACTCTGAAGTTCGGATTCTTCGGTGTTGTCCAATGAATCTGGCCCGTTGCTTGATCCTAAGCTCAGGTCTTGAGTTACATCCTCCCCTCCGCGGGTATCCAGCTTGGAGGGGTCGGGAATTAGGACGTAGCTAGTCCTTCAAATAGATGAAGGGTCGCCGCACTACGCCTCTACCACGACAACGTGGTGGGTGACTTGGGGAGAGTTAATTTCTCTTAGATCGGGTTTAAGCCCAACCTGGTCGTAATCCGTAGCGACCCCCAGGGCGGCGATGCCATCCAAGAGCTCGTTTACGGAAGAGAGCTCCATTGGATCTAGCTGCTCGACGAGCTCCGAGCTGACGTGTAGGTTGCTTTTGATGACCCGAGAGGTCACAGTTGGCGCAACAGCCGAACAGGCGGTCATGAGGAAACCACCTAACCGGAGAGTTTGGCCGACAGCCACGGCTCCCTTAGCAACGGCACCGTCTTTAAAGATGGGAGGAGGCATCCTTCCTGATTGCGATGACACAGAGGAACTCTCAATGAAAGCACCAATGTCGGTGTCAAAACCGGCGGATCTCGGGTAGGGGGTCCCAAACTGTGCGTCTAGGCCGGATGGTAACAGGAGGCAGGGAACACAATGTTTTACCCAGGTTCGGGCCCTCTCGATGGAGGTAAAACCCTACGTCCTTCTTGATTAATATTGATCATATGGGTAGTACAAGAGTAGATCTACCACGAGATCAAGGAGGCTAAACCCTAGAAGCTAGCCTATGTTATGATTGTTGTATATGGAGTTGATGTCCTACGGACTACATCCCTCCGGTTTATATAGACACCGGATGGGGTTAGGGTTACATAGAGTCGGTTACAATGGTAGGAGATCTTGAATATCCGCATCGCCAAGCTTGCCTTCCACCCAAGGAAAGTCCCATCCGGACACGGGACGAAGTCTTCAATCTTGTATCTTCATAGTCCAGGAGTCCGGCTGAAGGTATAGTCCGGCTACCCGAACACCCCCTAATCCAGGACTCCCTCAGGTGCCCTAGGGGTTTATATAGGCCTGCCCCCTAGGGTTACAATGGTAATCCAGCTGGACGCGGGCCCAGCCGTCAGTGCCACCGGCCTCCGTCTTCTCCGCCGACTGCTAGGGCCCGCCGACTGGTTAGGTACGGAGCCGACAGGCCGCGTACGCCGCGAGCGGGTCTTGCTGGCTGTTGATTACTGTAGCCGTGCTTCTGATGATGCGGGCGTGGTCATGGAGTCGTGGCAACAGCGCCGCCGCCTGGCGAGCAATCACTATTGCCACTCTCCATCACATCTGATTAATGGTGCGTGTGCCCCGGGGGAGGATCGGGTCGACTCTCGGTGGACGACTCCCAACGGGTTCGACTGGCTGGTGGGACCCACTTGCCGTCTCCTGGTGTCCCACTGGCTGGTGGGACCCGCCGCCCCAGTGTCAAACAGACAAGCCGTCGTGGGCGCAGGATTTGGTCCTTTGGCGCTGATGTCAGGGCCGGCACGGTAACAGTGCCACGCTGCACGGAGATCTCCCTGGGTACGGCGTGCTGTGGCAATGCCTGCCCATTGTAAGGGGCGGGAGCGGGCTTTACTCTAGCCACTCCCCGGTCCTGTCCCTCCCGATGAGGATATGGGGTTTGTTGGAGTCGTGGTCCGACTCCCCAAGGTCGGCTTCTTGGGAAGTCGGCAGTCAGGAGTCGGCTTATCCTGAAGTCGTTCCTGGGACTCGGCCGCGAGTCGCTAGTCGGTTGCCTTGCCGCCGACTTCTCTAAAGGCGGCTCCTTGTCCTGGGATCTTGAGGGGCGCAGCCTGCCCTGATGTCTTGAAAGGTTCTAGGGCTCGGGTTAGCCTACCCGTGGCCCATTACTCCGATAGTAGTCCCCGAAGCTGATGAGGCGCTGCGGACGATCGGCCGAGAAGCCTCAGCAGTTTCTCTTTCCGGGTGCTCGATACATGGTTGTTGCTTGATTCCCGCCGGCCGACTAGAAGGAGTCGGACCCGCCCAACTCTGACTTGCACAGTATTTCGAACGTCATGGCGGGATCCAAGTAGCGTGGTGGCTAAGCTTCCAGGGCATCGCCCGTTCTGGGCCCGTCACCTGGCAATGCGCGACCGGGCCAGTCTGCCAGCCTACGTGCGTGACGGGACTGGCCCGTAGGAGGGGCCCGCCATTACCGTGCCTCGGCGCTCGAGCGGATTCGCTGTGGCCCGACCGGACGGTTGGGATTCTTGTGAAGTTACTGCGCGTAGTAATTTTGTCGTGGAAACGTGGGGGTCATGGGCGCAGCAAATCCCACGACCGCCCCCTCGGCTTCGCAGCCCATGAGGCTATAAGTAGGGGAGGAGGGGGGCGCGGCAGAGCACGCGCGCCGCTCCTTCCCACTACTCCTTGCCCTTCTCCTTCTTCTTCTTCCTCGCTCCGCCGCGCGCCGAAGCTTTGTCGAACGCCGCGGTGATCAGCTCACGTTGAGTTCTTCTTCTGCTGCCACGCCTCCCTCGGTGCATTCCGGCACCTGGGATGGCTCAGAAGTTCACGACGACCACATCGAGTTCCTCCAAAAGACTCGTCGGCTCCCCGGCGAAGATTACATGCGGGTGCGTCTTGCACCGAGGGGGGAGATTTCCCCAGTGCTGGAGGAGGGCGAGCAGGTCATCTTCCGCTCGCACTGCCTGCGCGGATTGGGGCTGCCGGCTAGTAGCTTCTTTCGCTCTTTTCTGGAGTTTTACGGCCTCCAGCCGCACCACCTCACGCCCAACACGGTGGTGCTGCTGTCCGCCTTCGTGGCCTTGTGTGAAGGCTTCCTTGGAGTCCTCCCCACCCTCGAGCTCTGGGGGAGTTCTTCTACTCCAAGCTCGGCACCCAGGCTGCAGGCGTGCCGGCTCAATGCGGCGCGTTCATCGCCGTGCGGAGATCAGGGGCCAACAACCCCTTCCCCACCATCAAGCTGATAAAGTCGGTGAAGATGTGGCAGCGATCGTACTTCTACGTCAAGAGCGTCTTTGCGAGGGGCGATTGGGTCAACCTGCCGGCTTTCGAAGTCGGCCCGCCGGCTGGGAGACTGCCCAACTGGTCGTACCGGGCCAAGTCGCTGACGCCTGCGGGAGCCGGCGCCGTCGCGCGAGTCCAACTGCTGACGCAGTCGGAGGGCTTGACCGGTCCAGACCTGCTGGCCGCCTTCGTGGTGCGTCGAGTTCTCCCGCTCCAAGCTCGCCCCCACATGATATGCCAAATGAGCGGGCACCGCGACCCGAGTCGGATGTGCGCCAAGGACATGCCTCATGAGGAGGTGGCCTACATGGTGAGCTACCTCTCGGATAGCAAGCTCCTGGAGGACTGGCGGTTTGGCAAGGAGCCGTACTCCCGCGCCAACCCCCCACCCACAGTGAGTTGCCTTTTCTGTCTTTCTTTGGATTGTCTTCTTTCTTGCCGAGTTTTTTTGTGCGGCCTGACCAGTCGGCTTTGATCAGAATCCCCTCCTCCATCCACCAGCCGGCACCACGGGGCTGACCCGCGAGTTCCTTGCCGACCGGGCAGAGAGCGACGTCGACGACCCCGATCTGGGGGCGGCGGCTTTGGAAGACGATGCGGAGGGAGCAGACGGCCCGCGGCTCGGGGCCAGCCCAGAGGACTGGCCTGATGATGATGAGGAGGTCACCCCCCGCCATCGGCCAGGAGCCAGCCACCCCGGCGCGGGCTCTTCTGCCGCGTCGGGTGCTCCAGGCGGCGGGAAGAAGCATAGGGCCGTGCCGACCTTGTTCGGCAGTCGTCCGAAGAAGCCCAAGAGTTCAGCTGCAGCGACCCAGTGGGACGAGGCGTCTGCGAAGACCATCCGCTTCCGTAAGGAAGTGAAAAGGCCGCCACTGGTCTCCGCATGAGTATTCCGTCTCAACGCTTTATTCTCTCTTTGTGGCTTTGTCTGAGTCTTTTTACTTGCTTCCCTTGCTTCAGGGCTCCCCTCACTCTCGAGAGGGTCGTCGCCGCCTCCGTCATGGGGTCAGCGGAGACGTCAGCCACCACTCGGTGGATTGACCCCGCCGCCGACCTCCGGGAGGCGATGGAGCGGAATGTGCAGGAGAAGCGCAACAAGGAAGAGGCCGCCTGCCTGGAGAAGGTGGAGGCCGATAAGGCGGAGGCCTCCGCCAAGCAGAAACTGGCCGAGGCCGAAGCCTTCGCCGCGACGAAGCGGTAGGCTGAGGAGGCCGCGCACCGCCAATCGGCGGTGTTTGTCACCCCGCTGAACTCTGCGCTGCCGCCTCCGGAGTTCACGGGGCAGACTGGGGAAGCCAGTGGCGAGAACCCCATCCTAGAGAGGGAAGGCGGCGACTCTTCCATGCCGGACGTGATCGTTCTGCCGCCACCTCTACTGCCGTCTGGGGGAGCGCAAGGCGAACAGCCGGCGGACCCGCCGGTGCTGCTGATTGAAGATGAGGCCGTGGCGAGGCTACTCCTTCAAGTCGGCTCGCCAACGCGCCGCCGTCTTGAGAAGGCGACTTCGGCGCCATGCCCCCTAGAGACCAGCACCGCTAGCTCGGCGATCCCAAACGCCGAAGCGACGAGCGCCGCGTCCATTGGGTGGGTGCGAGGAGGCGGCACGAGGCCGCTGAACCAGGTGCTTTTGGACGTCCAGACGAAACTGCGAGCTGCGGGCAACGCGGTCCAGAATTGCACCAAGGCATACCTGGCGTCGGGAGCAGCAGTCCGGGTATGCTTTCTCTTTGGTCCTCTTTTTCTTTTTTTGTTCCTCTCTGTGGGGGCGCACCAGCGCACCCACTGGGTGTAGTCCCCCAGTTTCGGGCTGGCTGCTAAGCAGGCGGCCCGGAACTCCAATTGGTGAGTTCCGGGTACTTACTTTTGTCTGAACTATTTTGTCGCAGGACTACCACAACTTCCGTGTTATTGCCTTCAACCGCAACCTTGAAGAGCTGGGCAAGCGGTCTGCCGACTTGTCGGAGAGCCGGAGTGAGTCCTTTTTCTTCTTTGCGGGGGCGCACAGGCGCACCCGCGGGCTGTAGTCCCCGAGATTCGGGCCGACTGCTGAGCAGTTGGGCCGGATCTCCCCGGCGACCTTCTTTACTGATGAATCAACGCCTTCTTTCTTCCTTCTCTTCAGAAGCCAACACTGTTCTTCAACAGCAGCTGAGCGAAGCCAACTCCGCGTTGCGTGCCAAGGGGAGGAGTGCAACAAGCTCGCCACAGAGCGCGATCTGCTGGCCACTCAATTGGCAGAACATAGGGAGCTGCTTGCGAAGACGCAGAAGGAGGCGGAAGAGGCGGAAACCGCCCTCCTGGCCGAGTTCGCGAGCGAGCGCTCCTCCTGGACGTACAAAGAGGCAATGCTGGCCTCCGGCTTCCATGAGATTCAAGACATTGTTGATGGTGAGTTTCTTTACTTTCTTTCTTCGAGCTACCGATTATAAATCATGCCGACTCCCGGTTTTTGACTTGTTTCTTCGTTTCTTCCGTCTTGGCAGACTTCTTCCCTGGGCACTCGCGGGCCGCCTTCCAAGCCATCGAGGCTGACCGCGAAGGTCGGAGGGCGGAAGGTGCAGAGATCGCCGCCGACGCCCCCTGAACCCTTAATGAGCATATCCTGAGCATCGAGGCTCGCCTTCGGCCGACTCACCGGATGCTGCGCCGGCTTCAACGTGTCGGCGCCGAGGCGATTGCTGCCCTGTGGCCGGACATGCAGGCTCCGCGCACCCCCAGTCGAACTGCCGACTGGCTGGAGGTCGCGGCTGGTCGTCTTGAGGCCTGGAAAGGTTCCTCGGCCCGAGCTGGAGCGCGCCGGGCCTTGGAGTTCGTCAAGGCGTGGTATCCGGGGCTGGACCTAGACCGGTTGGCCACACTCCGGTCAGAGGCCCAGCTAGAGCTGGCAGCCGCGTAAGATGCCCTCGTCAAGCGTGCCGTGGCAATCACCGAGTACACCAACACCAGCATCTTCGTCCCCGAGTGGTCTGAAGATGGCGAGGAGGTACCGCCAAAGTGGTTTGGGATGAACGCAGACTACGGCGAGGACTCGGCGGAGGTGATCGGTTCCAGCGCCGAGGAGGAAGGCGAGGCGGAGGACGGAGGCAAGATGGAAGCACCAGAAGACGGAGCAGACGGCCAGCCTCAGCTCGACCATGCCTCCAGCAACGAGCCGCGTGCGACCGAGCCGACTCCCACCGGAGGCGATCGAGCCGAGACTGCCCAGCCGGCCGCCCCAACGCTTGACGCTGCCGTCAACTCCGACCCTCCAAATCCGTCTGCCGCATCTTGGGCTCCCGCCTTATCTTTATTTTATCTACTTTAGTAGTCTTTGAAGAACTTGTTAATTTGCACAATTCTACCCACGGGGTGTATTTTGATCTTCTGCTCGAAGATTCGGCCAAGGTCCTATGCTATGTAAATATTTATCTGAATTCTATCTTTTTTATTGCTCTTTTGGCTTTTTTCCTTTGCCGCTTTCCCTTAGTTGCCTGTCTTGCCAGTCGGACAGCCGCTCTGCGAACTACCATTGGATCAAATGCTTGGCTACTTTGGGAAGGCAAGTACTTAAGCTATGTTTTATGCTTTGTGTCCTTAGCCATTTTTCATGCGAACACCCATTCTACCTTACTCCTGCCCACCGTACAGTCGCTCTGCGAGCTGCGGCTTCTGACAGGAGATGGCTTAAGCGCCACACACTACTTGTCCGGCTGTAGGAAGCATTTCATAGTGCAAGGCGGCAAGTCCCCGGGCCAACCTGTCGAGCCCGGTGCCAAGCGGCATAACAAAGAGTAACATACTCATAGGCATAACTTTTATCATATAGACAAAAGAGGGCAGTCCCCGAGCTCGTCTCGGGGGTCCCGAAGTCTTGGTACTTTAATACAAAAGGTAGCGTGGTACATACTGCATCAACTGTACAATCTTCGGAGGAGATTTGCATTCCATGGCCGCTCTGTCTCTTTGCCGGAGTCGTCCCTCTTGCATGCTCGGGGCTTCAGAGCATCGTTCAGGTAGTAGGAGTCGTTGCCCAGCACTTTGCTGATGATGAAAGGGCCTTCCCAAGGTGCCGACAGCTTGTGCTGGCCAGCTGTTTGCTGGATCAGTCGGAGCACAAGGCCGCCTTCTTGGAAATATCTCGGCTTGACCTTCCTGTTGTTGTATCGGCGCAGGCTCTGCTGGGAGATGCTAGACTGGCTGAGTGCCAACCGCCGGCCTACTTCGAGCAGATCTACGTCGTCTTGACGTGCTTCTTCTGCTTCCTCCTCGGTGTACAGGTGACTCGCGGGCAGTCGAACTCTATGTCCGTTGGGATGACGGCTTCAGCACCATAGACGAGGAAGAAAGGCGTGAAGCTGGTTGACTTGTTTGGAGTCATGCGCAGACTCCAGAGGACGGCTGGTAACTCATTGAGCCAGCAGCCAGCCGAGTGCTCCAGAGGCTCGACCAGTCGGGGCTTGATGTCGGACAGGATGAGGCCGTTTGATCGCTCCACCTAGCTGTTTGACTTTGGATGGGCGACAGACGCTAGATCCAGTCGGATGCCCTGTGTTGCGCAAAAACGGGCCAACGTGCCTTTGGCAAAATTTGTGTCGTTGTCGGTGATGATGCTGTGTGGTATGCCGTACCGAATTATGATATCAGAGATGAAAGTCACAGTAGTCGGACCATTCAGTTTCTTGATTGGCTTCGCTTCTATCCACTCGGTGAACTTGTCCAATGCAACAAGTAAGTGAGTTAAGCCACCTCGTGCAGTCTTGAATGGTCCCACCATGTCTAGACCCCAAACTGCGAAAGGCCTGGCAATGGGGATGGTCTTGAGTGCAAAAGCCGGCTGGTGCGGCTTGGAGCTGAACTACGGGCACCCTTTGCATTTTTGGACCAATTCCTTGGCCTCTTCTAAGGCAGTCGGCCAGAAGAAACCATGTCGAAAGGCTTTGGCGACGAGTGCTCTTGAAGACTCATGGTGGCCGCACTCGCCTTGATGGATGTCTTTGAGAATTGCTTGGCCTTGCTTTGGCTCTACGCAGCGCTGCTAGACACGAGTGACGCTGCACCTGACCAGCTCTCTGTTGACTATGGTGTAGGTTGCCGCTCGGCTTGTACTTGCCGTGGTGAGGTCTCATCAGTCGGCGGCTCTTTGCTCACCAGGAATTTGAGGATGGGCTGGGCCCATGAGGGTGCTGCTATTTCTTCGACTGCCAGAACTACGACTTGGACGAGGGCGGCTGGGCTAGGAGCCGGCGGGTTGGAGTCAACAATCGCTTGCTGGGTTAATGAAGTCCCCAGGACGACTGGCGCGGCTCTTGGGCCGAGTTCTGGAGTCTTCGAGCCCGCCGCCACAGTCCCCGGGCCGGGGACTGCGGTCCCTGGACCGGCCTCGACTGTGGCAGCTTTGGAGCCATCTGCCAAAATCCCCGTACTGTCTGCCGGGGCTCTGGAGTCGGATCTGACTTCTTCGGGAGGAGCCGGCATGAAGATGGAGTCTGATTCTGGTGAAGGCTTGATAGACGGCTTGAGGAGGCGTTGAAGGGCGACGCTGGATGGTATTGCTTGGCGGGTAGAGCCGATTCGTGCCAAGGCGTCTGCTTGGTCATTGTCGTTTCTTGGCACATGGAGGAACTCGCACCCCTCGAAATACCCACTGAGTTGCTGCACGAGGAAACGGTAACTCGCCATATTTGCATCTTTGGCGTCCTAGTCGCTAGATGACTGTTGGACCACTAAGTCCGAGTCGCCATAACACAGGATCCGGCGAATGCCAAGTTCTTTGGCAAGCGGGAGCCCGTGAATGAGCGCCTCATACTCGGCGACGTTGTTGGAGGCGGAAAAATGGATTTGCTGTGCGTATTTGAGCTTGTTGCCTTTAGGGGAAGTGATGACGACGCCAGTGCCCAAGCCGGTGCGCATCTTGGAGCCGTCGAAATGCATCTGCCAATGGGTGGAGATGGGCGCTGGAGGTAGGTACTGGGTCTCGGCCCAGTCGACGAGAAAGTCGGCCAGTGCTTGTGACTTGATGGCGGTGCGGGGCTAGTAGTGGATAGTGTAGGGAGCCAGCTCTATGGCCCACTTGGCCACTCGGCTAGAAGCATCTCGGCTTCCGATGATCTCGGCAAGTGGGGCCGTGCAGACCAGAGTGATTGGATGCTTTTGAAAGTAAGGGTTCAATTTCTTGGCGGTAAAGTGTACGCCATAGCACATCTTCTGGTAGTGGGGGTAGTTCTGCTTGGAGGCCGACAATACTTCGCTCAGGTAATATACTGGTCTCTGGGCAGGTAGTGCCTTGCCTTCCTCCTTGCGTTCCACTACAATGACCGTGCTGACTACCCGGCTGGTGGCGGCGATGTACAGGAGCATAGGTTCCTTAGGAGTCGGAGCCGCCAGAACGGGTGGAGTAGTTAGCATCTTCTTCAACCGGAGAAAAGCTTCGTCCGCCTTGTGGTCCCATTCAAAGAAAGTGGTCTTCTTCATGAGTTGGTATAAGGGGAGAGCTTTCTTGCCCAGCCGACTGATGAAACGGCTGATGGACGCCAAACAGCCGGTGAACTTTTGCACGTCCAGCAGTGGGCTGGGTACGTCCATCCTCTCAATGGCCTTGACCTTCACAGGGTTGCATTCTATGTCGCGTTTGGAGACCAGGAAGCGAAGGAGTTGGCCGGCTGGTACTCCGAAGACGCACTTCTCGGGGTTGAGCTTGATCTGGAATCGGCGCAGGTTCTCGAAGGTCTCCTTGAGGTCTTCTAGCAGTTTTCCACGCTTTTCCGTCTTCACCACCACATTGTCCACGTATACATTGGCGTTTCTCCCGAGTTGCTTGAGGAGGCACTTCTGCATGCAACGCTGAAAGGTGGCACCGGGATTCCTCAAGCCGAACGTCATGGTGAGGTAGCAGAAGGCTCCAAACGGCATGATGAAGGCGGTCTTCAGTCTATCAGCCGGGTTCAGCTTGATCTGGTGATATCCTGAGTATGCATCCAAAAAGCTCAATAGCTCGCATCCGGCGGTGGAGTCCATCACTTGATCAATTCTTGGTAGAGCAAATGGATCCTTAGGGCAGGCCTTGTTGAGGCTCGTGTAGTCAATACACATTCGCCACTGCTTGTTCTTCTTCAGTACCAGGACCGGATTGGCTAGCCACTCTAGAAAGAATACTTCCATAATGAAGCCGGCCGCTAGGAGCCGGGCTATTTCTTCTCCGACAACTCTTCTCTTCTCTTCTGATAGGCGCGCAGGGGCTGCCTAACAGGCTTTGCATTAGATCGGACATGTAGCTTGTGCTCGACGAATTCCGTCAGTACACCTGGCATGTCCTTGGGGGACCATGGGAAGATATCCCGATTCTCACAGAGGAAATCGACGAGCTCGCCTTCCTATTTGCTGTCGAGGTTTGCGCCTACGACAGCGGACCTCTCTGGGTGCTCCGGATCCAAGGGTATCTTCTTTGTCTCCTTGGCCAGCTTGAACGAACCCTCAGCCTTTGACTCCTTTGGTTTAGGCGATACCTCTGTCTGCTTGCCGGCCATCGGCACAACCCGTTCAAGGAGCCGCTTCTCGGCCGCGATCACTAGGGACTCGGCTAGCCGACTGCTCTCAGCCGCACAGGCAGACGACTTCCGGTAGTCGCTGGCTATGGTCATAATCCCCCTAGAACTGGGCATCTTAATTTTGAGGTAGGCGTAGTGGGGGACCGCCATAAACTTGGCCAAGCCGGGTCGGCCAAGTAGTGCATGGTATGGGCTCTCAAGGTCCACCACCTCAAACCAAACTGACTCTCGGCGGAAGTGATCTTTGTCTCCAAAGAGGACGTCCATCAGGATCTTGCCGATTGGTGAGTAGGAAAGCCCAGGAACAATGTCGTGGAACATAGTCCGGCTGTTCTGAAGCTGTCTTTGCTTGATTCCTAATTTCTCCATGGTGTCCTTGTACAGGATGTTAATGCTGCTGCCTCCGTCTATCAGAACTCGTGAGAAACGAGCAGCTCGTCTATCCGTGGCAAAGGTGGCATCCAAGACAAAGGCATAAGAGCCTGGACTCGGCATCACCTCTGGTGATCAGCCCTGCTCCGGCTGATAGGCTTTTCGGACCAGTGCATGAACTCTAGCGTATCTGATGCTACTGCATTCACTTCTTATCACTGCAGCCGCCTACTGCGTTGATCATCAGCCATACTGGTAAATACCACGTAGGCTCCGTGTTCTTCGGGGTATTCGTCTTGTATTGCGCCGACTGGCCTGACAGCCGGTTGCTGGGGCGGAGGCGGTGGCGGCTGCCCAGCAGGCGGGGGAGGTAGGAGGCCGTCTCCTTTAGCGATCCTGATAAGCTAGTGGCACTTTCGAGTGGTGTGATTCGACGGCTTCGCGCCGCTATGGAACCTGCAAGGATCATCCAGGGTTTGCTCGTATGAGAAGGCCGGCAACCGGTTGGGCTTGCCACCTTTCTATCGCTTGGGCGGAGGCTGCCCATCCTGCTGCGAGGCCTTGCGCTTGTGGTCGCTCTGCTGTTGCCGCCGACTGGCATCTCCCACTAGAGTTCTTGGAGCTTGAGGGGCCACTTTGCCAGTTGCGCTAACTTGAATCTCTGCCTTCACGGAGGAGTTGGTCGTGGCGTACTTGTCTGCTATGATCAGCAGCTCATCGATTGTTTCTGGCTCGTCACAGAGGAGCATGTGCTTGAGGAGGGTGCCTTCTCTACACCCGGCGGTGAAGTACTCGATAGCCTGCACTTCGTGCACGCCCTCGCAGGAGTTCCGAAGCTCGGCCCAACATGTGAGGTAGTCGCGAGTCGACTCATCGGGACCTTGCATGCACAAGGAGAGCTGACGAGGCTTGGGAGGACGCTTGTACGTGCTGGTGAAGTTGCGGACGAATGCTTCGGTGAAGTCGACCCAGCTGTTGATGCTGCGTGGCTCCAAGCTGTTCAGCCATGTCCGGGCCATGCCCTGGAGCATGAGCGGAATGTATTTTACGGCGACACGCTTGTTGCCGTTCGCTATGCTGACAGCCGTGGAGTAGTCGACTAGCCAGTCTTCCGGCTTCACGGAGCCGGTTTACTTGGGCGTGTCTCTTGGCAGCGTGAACCCTTTGGGAAAGGGCTCGTCTCGAATGCGGGTCCCGAAACAAGGCGGACCCAACTCGTCTTTTTCTTCAAGCGCCAGGGATCGGTGAAGCCGGTCGATCCGGTGGCGGGTGTCGTTTTCCGTGACTCCCTTTCGGCGGCCAAGGCGGTCGCCAAGAGTCGGATGATCAATAAGTGGCAGGGAGACTCGCCTTTCCCTACGAGGAGGAGGAGGCGGACAGTCGTCCCGTTGTTCTACTGCTCTCGGGCAGCCGTCTCGGTCGTGCTCTATGGTAATGTGAGTCCGACTGTGGCTGACAGTCGGATCCTTGTCCTTTCTTCCTCAGGCGCCGCCAATCGGCGTTCGAGACGTCGCGCCTTGGTCTCGGTGAAGGTCGTCGTTTAGCCGCTGCAGCGCCTCTATGCGGCAGCTGGCCTCGTTCTGCGCGGCAGCCGTGTCGAGGAGCCGCTGGACTCGCTCCATCATCAGGCGGCGCTCTTCGCCCCCGAAATTGTCCAGCTCATCCGCTGCCGCCTGGGCGCCTCGAATGTTCTCCGCGGGTGTAGCATACACAGGGCGACTTGCCCCGAACAGGTTGGCGATGGCTACGCCGCGCTGCTGGACTGTGCCAAGGTGGCTGGGCCCAGCTGGGGCAGGCGAGCCACCAACAGCGTGATCCATCTCTCACTGGTAGGCGTCTGACAAGCGTCTCATGCTAGCCAGCTTCTTCGTAACTTCGACGAGCTGAAGGCGGCGTGCCTCCAACGTCTCCGCGTCAGCGTCTTCCGGAATGGGCGCAGTCAGGTCTTGTACCGCCGCGCCAAGTGGGTCATGCGCTCCTCCGCCGGGGAGCTCGTCATGACTGATGATGAGCACCTCGGTGATGGTGCTTCCGCCGCTCTCCGCATGAGGGAGAGACTCGTCGTAGACCACCACATTAGTGGGGAACGCGTCGAGAAACGCGGTGTCGGAGTCGACCAGCATCGGTTCGGTGCAACCTACAGACTCCAAGTCCACGGCAGGCTCGCCGGCGACGTGGAGTTGATCGAGGAGGCCCGCGAGGAGGCTCTCGGAGCCGCCCGTGCCTACGTCGGATGCAGGTTCGTCAGAGATGCGAACCTCGCCGAGAAGTTCGGCGAGGCGGCTAGCTGCGCAGGCGATCTCAACGCCGTGCAGCGCGTCGGCGCAAACTCCGTCTGGCGTGCCTGGCTGGCTACGCTCGCCAGGGAGGAAGAGGGTTCCCGTCCAGAACAGGTCTCCGGACGACGGTGCACCAGTCCCCATGGTGGGTGCCAAATGTCGGGGGTTGGGTGCGACATATGCCAAAGGATGGCTTACGATGGTGGGGGCGAGTAGAATGTCGCCGGTGCCTGGAAACGGGATGAGGCATAGACATGCATGCCGGTGAATCTAACCCAGCTTCAGGGCTCTTCGGGGAGATAATACCCCTACTGCTGCTCTACGGGGTCTCCGCATGATCACTATCGCAAAGTGTTTACACGATTGCTCCTTGAGCTGTTTTCTGGTGGTAGGAGAGGGCAAGGCTAGCTCTCTCCCTCCTATATGATTTTGTCTAGAGCTAATGGATTCCAACCCTTTGCATGGGTGCCCTGGGGGTTTATATAGGCCTAGGTACAATGGTAATCCGGCTGGACGTGGGCCCAGCCGTCAGTGCCTCCGGCCTCCGTCTTCTCCGCCGACTGCTGGGCCCCGCCGACTGGTTAGGTACGGAATCGATAGGCCGCGTCTGCCGCGGGCGGGTCTTTCCAGCTGCTAATTACTGTAGCTATGCTTCTTATGACGCGGGCTTGGTCATGGAGTCATGGCAACAGCCCCGCCGCCTGGCGGGCGATCACTATTGCCACTCTCCGTCACATCTGATTAATGGCACGTGGGCCCCGGGGGAGGATCTGGCCGACTCTCGGGGGCCGACTCCCAACGGGTCCGACTGGTGGCGCACTTGCCGTCTCCTGGGGTCCCACATGCTGGTGGGACCCGCCGCCCTAGGGTCGTACAAACAAGCCGTCGTGGGCGCAGGATTCGGTCCTTTGGCGCTGATGTCAGGGCCGGCACGGTAACAGTGCCACACCGCACAGAGATCTCCCCTGGTATGGCGTGCTGTGGCCATGCCTGCCCCTGGTAAGGGGCAAGAGCTGGCTTTACAGTAGCCACTCCCCGGTCCTGTCCCTCCCGATGGGGATATGGGGTTTGTTGGAGTTGCGGTCCGACTCCCCAAGGTCGGCTTCTTGGAAAGTCGGCAGTCAGGAGTCGGCTTATCCTGAAGTCGTTCCTGGGACTTGGCCGCGAGTGGCTAGTCGGTTGCCTTGCCGCCGACTTCTCTAAAGGCGGCTCCGTGTCCTGGGATCTTGAGGGGCGCAGCCTACCCCGATGTCTTGAATGGTTCTGGGGCTCGGGTTAGCCTACCCGTGGCCCATTACTCTGACACTGCTACTGAAGAATTTCAAAGTTGATTTGGACTAGCTCTCCTTGCCGAGAAAGTTTGATTTTGACATCATCCCCTACCGCAAGATATGATTTAGATTTGAACCTTGACCATCCTTTAGCATCAATCATCATGCGACCATCCTTTGTACTTACGATATATTGAGCAGGTTCATTCACACCAACGTTGCGCATGGTAAGAGAATCTTGGCCGCGGTCGCCCGGATTGTTGAACGACTCCCTCGTTGCTCTAGGAATTCTCTGTTTGCAAACAAGAAGACATACCCAAACAGTTAGATCAACACAGTGAATCATGTGAAACAACATGGAAAGAAAAAAGAATGAAGCACTTGGGCGGCCAATGTTTACCAAGAAGGTGGACATGTCGGTTTTTGTAAGGACTTTGGTATATGAAGTGCGAAATGCAGCCCAGTCTATTGCCGGTGCAACTGCATGGGCCGGAGCAGATGCAAGTGCAAGTGTTGGTGCAGGTGCAGAAACCGCTGCTGCTGCCGGAGATGGTGCTCCTTGTAGAGCCGGTGCCGGTGTCAGAGCAAGTGTCGGTGTCGATGCCCGATCCTCCGGTAGATCAGACTGAGCCACTGACGCAATTGGTGCCCAATCCTCAGCTGGATCAGACTGAGCTGCTGCCGCTGTCAGTGCTAGAGCAACTGTCGGTGCTCGATCTGTGCGAGACAGCGGCGATCGTGTCTGGTCTACTATGATCAGCTTTCTAACTTGACTAGGATCGTGATCCAGTCTTTTTCTTCATTTCTTTTAAACACGAGAAGAACTAATTGTGGCATTTTTGTTAAACCAAACTGCAGTTCATCATAGGGATTCAGCTTGTACTCAGACAACAGACTGATCCAATTTTTTCCAGTAATATAAGTGATGGACAGTGCCTTCGTTACTAACACAACATAAGAAGTGAAACCCGCAAAAATAGCCATCGTAGAGCAAACCAAACGGTTTATTCTGTGATGAATGTCACATGGCAAAACCTGCATCGTAAAATTGCAAGAAAAGAAAGAAGACATGACATTAAATCAATAAGATTTAGACAGTAAATCAATAAGATTTACTCTAAGTGACACGAGTGAATCCTTACCAGGAAATCACTATGTTGAAGTACTAAACAGAAGATTGATCGTTCAACTACGCGTGGCATGGAGGGGCCCCGCCTACTCCCACAAGCAGGACAGTCCAAATGTCGTGACAAATCGTATGGACCGAACATCCATGGGGATGGAAATCCTGGTGGGTGCGATAAACCCTGCAATGCATACAGATATTGGAGTGTAACCATAATTGATAGACCGTCCTCACAAAAAATATCATATGGATACTTCAAAATATACAGACTGAATTGAGTGGACAGACATTAACATAGACCGTTCTCGGGACTAACCACACACCAAAAGCGGCAGTACTAA
Source organism: Triticum monococcum (assembly GCA_034509565.1). NCBI lineage: Eukaryota > Viridiplantae > Streptophyta > Magnoliopsida > Poales > Poaceae > Triticum > Triticum monococcum. The sequence continues at coordinate 148,246,077 of CM067843.1, read as the reverse complement.
TAAACAATACAGGGTTCACAAACACAAATCAAGTACTAAACAATAGTACTTACTACAGACAAGCAAAGTTGCACTAACTAAATTCTGCAGACTATTTTTTTGCCACCGGCCTACGGGATGAACCCCGCATAAATGACTAGGCCATGGACTTCGTGTGAGATGTCTACATGCACCATCACCATCTTGTCAACCTTGGAGAACCTAACAAAGTGGTCTTTTCACTCATAAACATGATGATGAAGACAGGCCGCATCAGATTTGTTGGGAAGCTTTACAAGAACCGCACCCTTCGTAATCGAAGGCACAACTAGGAAATTGTTGTGGTCAAGTACAACCTCGAGAACACGCCAGACAGTAATGCTACAGGAAAACACTAGTTGAGGACACATGGCGACAAGGACACAACAGCTGGATAGTTCAACATTAGAACTCATCATCAGGTCTTCCAGTTCACACGGCACGACTTTGAGAACTTCATCTCCACCACGGACCTGGTTCTAATTCAAACAGAAACCATATTTTATTACTACCTCCGTTCAGAAATATAAGATGATTTTCGATATTATACTCCATATATGACTACATATATGCACAGAAATGAGTGAACAAAGACACTAGAACATGTCTTCAAAGGCATGAGAGCAGAGGGATTACATGCAATATCCATAACACAAGTTAGTTAGGCAAATATACCCTCTTAAAAGGTAGCATTGATGTTCATAAAGTACTCCCTCTGTCCCAAAATTCTTGTTTTAGATTTTTCTAGATACGGATGTATCAAGTCAAGTCACATTTTAGTATTAGATACATCCGTATCTAGACAAATCTAAGACAAGAAATTTGGGACAGAGGGAGTAGTTGAAAGTAATCTATAAGAAATCAGTGTCAACCTCTCGCATGTTTTGGTCAAAAGAGGAATTTAGAACCGTCATTTGGCACACAAAAATCACATGCAAGATCACCCAGAAAGTTGTACTACTAGTACTAGTACTGCGTGTTAGATGAAAAAACACAATCAAGATCGAGAAAAAGATCATCAAGAAGAGATATTACCTGCACTTGCTTAATGAGGGATCCCGGAGAGGGGGGCTTGGACAGGGCGATGGCTTTGAGCTTGTATGTGGTAGTCTCGGCGGGGTGCTTGCGCTTCTTCGTACCATGAGCCTCGACGGTTTTGGCCGGAGCCATAGACATCACTTCGGCCGGTGCTCCTGCGTCCATCAAGAAACTATCAAATAGAAATAAAAGAAAAGAAACCATAATCACAAACCCAAAAGAAGAAAAGAGAGGGAGTTATAGGATCAGTCTCGGGGTTGCAAGACCGGGCCTTGGCCAGAATCAACACCATTGATGCGCTCACCTTTCCTTCTTTGGGAGAGAAGAACAATGGCAGAAGAAAGTCGGGGTTTTCTTGAAGAAATGAGGAAAAAGATGAGGCAGAAGCGAGGGTTGGGTAGAGACGAAGCTGAGAGAGAAGAGTGAAATGATGGATGCTTTATCCGTCCAACTTACTGCTGGAAAGGAGGGGGTTTTGTGATTTGACGGCTCAATGGGCATTACTGCGGCGCTTTGATCGGGGTAGTCTACCGTCACTCTACTGTGGAGTAATTTAGTGCATGGCTGGTGGACCCCGATGCTAGCTGTCCCACACATCGGCGAAAGTGAGTAATTTAGTGCATGGCTGGAGGAGGATCCGCACGGTACAGCATGTCCACTGTTTTTCAAAAGAAAAAAATGATTACAGCAAGTATTTCCACTCTTACGACGGAGGAGTGCGAAACACGGCAGCCACTTGAACATACATAGTGCTCCTTAAACTAGGCATGTGCAGTGGTTCATACGTCAGTACTACACAATCTTGTTGCTAGTGTAGTAAGATATGACAATAACAAATGATGTTGTGCGCATGTCAACTACTCCTATATGTAAGATAGTACCGCTTTTTTGACTGTCCGGTCTAGAATGGACGGTGAGATCAATGTTAACAGAACTAGGTCCACAACGCACAGAGAGTACGGTGCTACAGTACTGCACGAAACATGAACCACATGAAGCACGAATAGTGTTAGGCAGGGTGTATGAAGGGTGCACGGGATGGGAGCAAAAGTTCCCTTCTCGACCCTCTTTTGGGTGTTTGGCAGCGTGCATGAACAGTGCATGAGTCCACATTAGTAGGTTGACAAAAATACACGAAGAGGAAACAACTATATTGAGATGAGAATGCAACCAAACACACCCACACTCTTTGTGCTACAGTGACTGATCTACACCGTTGAGTTTGATCCAACGGTCATGTTGTGCCGAGCCATGGACATGCCCATGCAGAGGGTTTAGACCGACAGCCGGCATCGTCGTGCTGGCACAACGGTAGGCATCGCGCAGCCGCAACATGTGCGTGGCAACTTGGTTCACCAAGTGGCTGATGCGATCCTGGACCTTGTCACTATCGGCCCGCTCGCGCTGCTGCCAGCTCCCCTAACGGCCTATCATATCTCCCGCTTTCTGCAGCAACACCGCCGACGCCTCGAGCATCTTTGCGGTGGACGCCTGCCGCTTTTGAAACTCCGTGAACTCCCGCACATAACGAAGGAGCATGGCATTCCTCTCCTCCTTGAGCTCATGGAGCTCCACATCCTTAGCCCTGAGCTCCGCATCCTTGGCATGGAGCTCCTGTGTCAGGAGCCTCACCTCGGACTCCGTGATCTGCTGTGCCGTGATGGCACCAGGTAGAACAATGGGGAGAGGAAGCAAAGGGGGCAAAATAGCTGAAAGGCAATGCAATCTACCTGAAGGCGGAGGGAGCGGGGAATCTTTTGGTTTTCACCACGATAAAACACCAGTCGACGACTTCTCACATCAAGGAGCAGTGGGTACAGGCGGAGTCATCGTGACTAATTGCTGCCGTGCCTGCTCTCGTCAATCAAAAAATTAAAAATCCTCCCGCGCCTTCTCCCGTCAATCAAAAAATTAAAAATCCTGCCGCACCCAAACACCACAGCAATGCCGCGGTGGATATTTAAATTTACCTGCCGGCAAGTATATAAAAAGGGGTGAAAAAACAAATGTAGCGGCGGCCTAGCTAATCGGTCGAACTAGCCCAACTAGCTTCATTGATGTACTCGGCGGGAAAGGTGGTCTTTCATGATCTGACGACTAATTTACTTGCTTCGGCGCTATGACCGAGGAGGACCCAGAAAACACGCGGTAGGGCGTCCCACGTCAGGAAGAATATATGCGTGCACCACCCGGCAGGAACCCGAAACCGCGCGGTAGGTTGTGCCACGTCTCGGCATGGAGGAAAAATGTGTGTGTAAACATATACTGTATCAGACGTAGAAGAGTACCTATAGTTCGACCTAGGGACCCAGCCAGTCGGTTGAAAACACCCCACTAGCCAGGCAGCTTCATCATGCAAACGTGGCACGGAGGATAGATGTGGTTAGCTCCGTCTCGACCAGCCACAACGTCTCTTGTTCTAGGCGATTCTTCTATTTTCCAAGTTTTTTTAGTTGTAATAACACCACGGCAAGCTAGCGCCGCTCTTCGTGTGTGCCCGTGCAAAGGTTAGACGATGGAGAGAAGAGAGATTGAGATCGCAGACCTGGGACCCACCAGTAAGTGAGATAACGGCCATGCATGTGTTGACGAGGCACTCCCTCTACTCTACTCAACGCAAGTATTGTATACAATCAAGTTATGGGACAAAGCCAACAACCGTTCGTTTTTTCAGGCTATCGACTTACGCTTTGTAGTCTAGGTTGCCAGTTCGAATCTCGTCTTTCAGATTTGTTAGTTTTAGGTCCAAATTTGATTAATGACAAGTGGGGCCCCCGTGTGTTGTTCCGATATTTCAGTGTAGGATGGTTTTTTTTTGAACAAACACTTTGCGTGGTTAGACAAGTAACGGCATGAGTTACATGTTTTTTGCAAGTTTACGAACAAAAATGACAGCGGCATAGAATATCACATCCACCCCGCAGCTTAGATACTATGGTGATACGAGTTTTTACACCGTTGGAAGTGAGATCCAATGGCTTGGGAGTAGTCTTTGTAATTATGCGCAATTTCCTAACTCTCCAAAGGTTTTTTTGCAAATAAAACATTCAGGCCTCGTGTGTGCCGCTTCATCTTCGATCCAACGGCTCCCCGGTGCTCATATTAGGTGCTCCCCGTAGCTTAATTACCCGCTACGGTGATTGGAGTAGTTGTGGGTCGAATGCTACGAAAATATAATCTAACCGGAATAAATGCCTACACAAATTAATCCAAGGTTGGAGTGCCCCTCGCAATGTAAATAGCTCCGGCTTTGCGAGGGATGGAGAGGTAGTACCTTCAACGCGTGGAAGATACGGTGTGAGAAAGCGAGGTCAATCGAGAGACATATAGATAGAGAGACAAAGTGAGTGTGGTCCGACATTCATTGAACAAATATATATGCTCTGGAGAGATATTGTCCGATTGAGCTTTTTGGCAAGGGTGAGGGCTATAAGATACAGCTTGAGAGATGATCTAGTCATACACGTGTAGATATATTTTGTGCGTGAGAAGAAGGAAGGTCAACCAATCACATAGCGTCGCCGTGCGATCGAAAGAGTGAGACGGGTTGGAGAGAGTGACCTAGATAGACGATGTGTGTGAGAGAGTATACAATGTGAACAGGTCGAATTGGGCTCAACATGGTGATATATCGTTTTTGTCCGAGAAAGAGCAAGGTCAATTGAGACATACAGAGAGAGAGAGAGAGAGATAGAGAGAGGGAGAGAGAGAGATTGAGTCAGCATGGCCCACCATGAGGTCGAAAGAGTGGTGGCAGCTTGGATGGACTGACCTAGATAGACAATATGCGTGAGAGAGTATAGAGTATGTCGATCGAGGCCCGAACAGGGAGATATATCATTTGTGTGTGAAAGAAAACAAGGTTAAATGAGACTCAGATAAAGAGAGCGAGATTGAGCGAGTGTGGCCCGCCGTGTGGAAGAAAGAGTGAGACAGTCTCGAGGGAGTGACCTAGATATACAACGTGCGTGCGTGCGCATGCACGAGAGGTTGGGGGGCTAGATAGGCAATGCATGTATTTAGCGCGAGAGGGTGAGAGGGAGAGGGGAGAGGGAGAGAGCTCGGCATGGGGTGCAATGGCGGGTGTGTGAGGTAATTACATTTGGTAAAAGAGTGGAAAAAGGGGTTGTGTAGTTGAGAGACTAAGAGATCGAAACATGGAGAGGAAGAATGAACGTGTGTTGGAAACCGATAGCTTCCTAAGGTGGTTAGGAGAGGAAGATTGACCGATACAGGAAGTATGTAGGGTTTGTGCGGAGGGGGGGGGGGGCTAAAAACAACATTTGAATGTACATAGTACGAGACTTAATATCGATGTTTCAACTCAGTGTACATTGTAAGATTTGAACCGAGGACCAGGCATACGGGTAATTATTTCGAATTCGTGCCATACTAAGTTTCGAAAAGTTGACATTGACTCAGTTTGTTGTGCTATTTTGTAGGTCATATGTTTGAATCCATCCAAAAGTTTTCTCACTGCCATGGTGTTCATCATATACATATGAATTTGTATTAAAAAAGTAGCGTGGATACAATGAAATGCGAAATCCATGTTAGAATTGGAGATCGCTGCATGACACACACTCTAATTCAAATAACTAACTACGTGACACACACTCTAATTCAAATAACTAATTATGTGACACACACTCTAATCCACCTTAGCGTGGGTACCGTTTTGATTTTTTTTCAAATAACTCCTCATTAATTAATTTATAGTACTCCCTCTGTTCACTTTTATAAGACCTTCAAGACATTTCAGGCAATGTGCAAAACAATTCATTTTACGTTGTTTGAAACGACTTACAAAAGTGAACGGATGGAGTATCTCATTTCGAATGACTAATTATTGCAAGGAAAACACGAGCATGGTAATACATACAGATTTGTTTGCAAATGAAAAAACATTCGTTTGCATTCTCAAATGTAGGTGCACCAGGCAAACCAGGGTCGTGTCGTGGTGGACGCTGCTTCGGTGCCTTAAAGGCAACTGCCTTTCGGTCACTAACATGTGGGCCTGCCACCAGTTGCTCCCCCCCAAAAAAAGGACGACGACAATATAAGTTTGCCCTTCCATGTTTGGGATTGAAATATCTGGCGGCCCCAATTCCAGCCCTGCAAAATCTCTCTTCTCCACCGTCCCCATCCGCGCCCAGATTGCTCAAATCCCTAATTCACCGCCAACCCTCGAATCGCCCCTCGTCTCGTCTCTTTCCCCACTGTTCCCCACCTCTGTGCCGGACGACGACGACGAAGACGACGGTCGCGCTTCACCACCGCACCGGAGCTACCTCATCTACGCCCTCGTCCACCGCACCGGGTGGTCCACCGACAACGTCGGCCGCCGCAACCGATGTGCCTCATAGACACCGAGTTCCACAGGATCAGGTGCGCTTCACCGACGCCGTCTCCTAGCTCAGCGGGCCTACTTCACCGAGCACATCGTCGCACCTCCGCCCCCCGAGGCCGTTGGGGCTTCACCAACGGTCTCGTCCACCGCATCGTAGCGCTCCGCTGCCACTCAAGATCTGCATCCGTGCGCGGCCAGCCAACGCCAGCGCATCACCCTCAACGGCTCTGAAGTGACCCGCACTCTAGCTGGGCGAGCATGCCCAAACGTCGGCCCAAACTAGGTATCCACACATCACTCCCTTGTGCACTGTTCCGACGATGTTTGGATATCCTTTCACTGCTCTATTAGCTTACCCGCCTATGCAACTCTAACCTTAACTCTTATTTCTTCTGGAGATATCATCTGAAACAAGCAAATCCATATTTTAGCGAAGCATGGCGGCGCTACGGGATCTGGTACACATCCTGCACACTCGTATAACCTTGTAAGTACCTGTCCTCCGGTACAACATCAAGGTCGATTCCTCTTATTTGATCAACCATTCGCCGTGTCAAAAATGCAGAGGGGGATGCAAGGAGCAGAAGGCCTGCACATCCAAGCAAGTGGTAACATGGACTTTACATGGAACATCCCAAGCGCAACCAGAGCTGCAGTGAGCATGTACAACGAGCTAGCGCAAGTCCCTGCATTTCATTTAATTCATACAGGCATTCGTGTATGATTTGTGTGTAGTGGCTGATCCACGAATTCAAGTTACCAGGGATGAACATCTAACTTAAAAAATACGAAGGCACTTGCACTCCGGAAATCAACATAACTTGAGAAATGTGAAGCTACATGCACTTTGAAAACCAGCTAATGATCCAAAGTAGTTCAGATTATAAACACTAAATGATGCAAGCACCAAAAAACACAAAATGCAACATGGTGTACCAGGACTACAAACATGGTCTGTACCTGCTTGAATTATTTGTTCTCTGGCTGAAAATATTGAAGTGTAATTGCACGTATAACCAGTGCGCAAATTGCATATCAATATATCTATCCTGCACATGTGTGCCAATAGTTTCGAACAACATATTAGAAAAGTATTTATGCTATGTTGTCATGATACGGGGACTTTCTGGTAGATGGCCTCGATGTTTCCTCAAGCTATGAAAATGCACTATAATATGCTTGTCATCAATGCCTGCAAATCTCTGTCTCTCTCAACATAGTAGATCATCATTAGACACTAAATCCTTCAATGAGCTTGCAAAATGCTTGCATTAGATCCCGCATTAGACACTATATGTTCATCACCAGGAGCATGTAAAATGTTTGCATCAAATCCTTTATTAGCAGTCTGTTCATTAGACACTTCAGGCTCAAGAACAACATGATCTTGTATGTTTGCACCGGAAACTTGATTAGATACATCAGATTCAGTCAGTTCAATATTGATTGGGGGAGTTATAAAATAAGTAGAAATTGGTTTCATTTTCTCATAGATTTCCTACATACAAGTAGTTTTACAACACCGCCAGGTTTAACTATTGGCCAGAAATTGAAGAGTTGAATTAGATATAATCAGGGGTGTGATGTACCTGCTCGTTGCGCATGCTACTCTTGCAAGCTGCGACTGTCTGTTTGCGCAAGCTCGATGCCATGCCCGTGCTGCCACCACTGCCTCCCACGCAGGCTACACCCAGGGTTGGATCTTCATCTTCTTGTCCTTCCGTTCGCTTGAAGCCCGGCGACCGCCCTCCAACGAGGGCGCGAGGAAGTGCTGTGTCGGTATGTCCAGCGGCGGCTAGGTTAGGAGCGAATAAGACTAGAGGCTGGAGCGAATGAATTGGGATTTTTCCTACTGTTGATCGATATGGGAGGCGCTCGTTTGGGCTGCGAGCCTGCTATAGGGCCTGCCTTGCACTTATGTTATTATCCCATCCAAATTAAAACATTTTTCTTCATTTTTTACATTGCCTGCTCGTGCGTTGGGACGAACAAAACTAGCGTGGGCCTGACACAGCACTTCCTCGAGCCCTCGTTGGAGGGCGGTCGTCGGGCTTCAAGCGAACGGAAGGACAAGAAGATGAAGATCCAACCCTGGGTGTAGCCTGCGTGGAACAACCTAGGTGCACACTTTCCAGCCACCTGAGGCGGCCGCCCATACCAGCCCCTATGGTGGCGTCACCCCTTTTTGCGTGTATGATTGGATAGTGAAAAATATCCCAGTGGCGCTTTTGATTTACCCACAGAATGGTTGAATTGCTTGTTTCTATAAACTGAGTTTGCCAATAATGTGAAGGATGCTAGTCTTTTCATCCTATTGTAGATTGCTTAGATCTCGATATGCCAAAAGTACTCACATGAAATATACAGTAATAGCCAGTGTGATGTGTTTGGCTACAACTAGTCTGACTACACGTCCTCATATAAGATATCAAGGACGCACCATCTTACCAGATTAACCATTCGGCTTACCCATGCAGTGTGGGAAGAAAGAAGTATTGAGACTGCGTATCCAAGCAATTGATGCCATGGACTCCTTCGTACAACCTTGTAAACGAAAAAGAAGTTGCAATGTGCCTGTACAAAGAACTAGCATAAGTTCAGTTACCTGCTTCTCGGAATTTTAGTTAGCCACTTATTGCAAAAAAATTCAATTACGTTGCTTGGCTTAATTTAGTTTGCTACTAATTACATAATGGCACAGCTTGTTAATCATATTGTAGACTGCGCCTATCTATGTGTTTGATACTTACTATTAAGAATTACCTGTTTTCCTTAACTTCAATATCTACTTGTTTGTTTAACTGCTTTGCTGCTGCAGCAGCGGGTAACAATGATGTTAATAACTACTTTTCAGCATCCAATTGAAATTCTTTAATTCCTTGTTTGTTTAACTGGTTTGCTGTTATAACTCCCAGTTGATATGTTTTTCTAACTTCAAATTTTCTGAATCCAATCAGAAGTTTAATGGCAAAACAGGTTAGCCCAAGATCAAAGAGCGAGGTCCCCATGGATGTTGCATCATCCCACAACAGTGGCACCGGCCCAATCATGCATTATGAATTTCCAACTGCTGATGCTCTAGAGGCTAAACTAGTGGTAGAAAGAGATTCTGCTTCTGCACTTAGAGATGAAGTTGACATGTTGAGGAAGCAAACAACACAATGACAAGCAGTACTCAAGACTACCATTAAATAGTTGGTGGATTTCAAAACAAAGCAAGCTGAGACTGACCAGATTGTTAAGCTCCTGAAGGAAAAAAGGAAATTAAATTCCTACTTGGTAAATCATAGGTGAAATGTTCTTTCCATAGTTGAATAACCTTTGTGTTGTCTGTTCATGTAATCAATCAAACCATTTGTTTTAGAGATCATGTAATAATTGTTTTTTTGTTTTTTTGTTTGTAATTTTATTTGAGCACAAGTCTGTATTAATTGATAAGACTCTGAGACACTTCATTTGGATTGCTGTGCCAGACCTACAAATATGCCAATCGGGTTGAATGTGCATTCAGCAAGAGTAGTATAGTTGGACCTTAAGTGGCACGCATCGGAAAGGGCCAAGATGCTGGCTAAAAAAAGGATGTTGTTGTAGCCAAAAAAAAGTACAGCGGCCTGGCTTATGTATGTTAGTTGATATTATTGATCCATATACTCTATAAGTGTTTATATGTCTATTAGTTTCGTACATTCTTGGTTGATTGACTTGGTATTTGAATCTTGATACATCACGTGTGTACATATCTAAATGGGAGTACACATTATGGTGCGTGTGACATTTGAGTTGGACATGAAGTGTTCCAAATATTCAAATCCACCTTAAACTGGATTCTAGTTTTTGAATTTGACTATCGGCATTTGTAAACCATATTCATATATGACAGTGGAATACATCTTTGTCGTCCTTCTGAAGATATATAAAAACACATAGAATGATTTATAAAGATTCATATAGGAATACAAAATGGATTCGAATTTAGTTGCCAGGGTAAACGTGGATGCTTATTGTCCCAAAATTCGAAAGAAATAGCAAAATGTCCACTCCCACATCGGCTGCCCGAAGCCAAGTGTTTGGGAGATGGAAACTACTGTCTACCCATTACACGGACAATCCATCGGCCCAATTTTCACTGCTCTAAATAGGGGTAGGTTAGTAACTTCAATTAGATGTGACATGACTGCCTCTGAGTCCATTCCAACACGGTGGGCATCAAACATGGGCGGCAAAACTCATTTGATTCAAGCTCGTCCGAAAGACCTCTGTTTCTCCCTCCATTCCCCATTCATACAAGGTGGGCGGCAAAATACCCTCTCCTCGTCCGAAATAGATGTAGGCTAATATTTTAAATAGGGGCAGATGTGTAACTTCCATCAGACGTGACACAACCGCCCTACCTGTCAACCCCGTTCATACACCGTGGGCGGCAAAACACCCTCTCCTTGCCCAAAATAGTTACCGGCAAATATTTGGGAGATGCGAGATTACCGTCCTATCCCCAACCGACGAGATGTCCAAATTTGAAACGGGGGATAAGTTCGTAACTTTCCCATATTTTAGACAGGCGCGTCCCAAATACATGGTTCCCCATACCTCTCCCTCCATTTTCCCATTCATACAGCGTCCGCGCTAGAACACCCCATTCCCACACCAGCCTCCATCCGCCACCCCATCCATCGCCGCCGTCCTCCACCACATCCATCGCCACCGTCCTACACCATGCCGGAGCGCCTACCAAGACCACGTCATCCACTGCTAGAGATGGACGTTTCTCATCCACAGCAACGGACAAATAGCGTTGCATCTCGTCCTCTCGCTTCATCGGCGCTGTCGTCCTCTTTGCCAGGGCCGCTCACACGACCTTCTCTTCCACCGCAATGGGACTTATCCCCGGATGCACCCGTCTACCATCGCAGATCTGCTTCAACGCCACCGATAGCCATCGCACCCCCGATGCCTACACGACGGTGCAAGAGAGGTATTACTTCATATCTCCTCAACTTTTTGATGTCAACCAGAAAATAGATCTTAACTTGGTTACTCTACTTTCTTTTCAGCTCTTAGAATTTAGTTCTTAGTTCGAAGCAAACAATGGATGCTAAATATCATTTCTCTGGTTTGCAGCTTCAAATCTGCCATGGCACAGCCATAATGCAGTTTAATTGATCATGCTTAGGGTTTAATTCATCATGTTGGTTCCATGGTGGTTTCTTTAATAGAAATCAGAGGGAAACCCTATTTTGCTAAAAAATATATGCTTAGAGTTGAAACCGCAATGCATTCCATACATAATCTGACTACTTTTTATGTTTCCATGAATCTCAGATTCTGAACAGCATCATAATGATTATGAGCTTGCGCGCATGAAAAGAATAAAGCAGAACAATGCCATGGTGGTCAAACTTGGCATTAAGGGACTGAAATCAAGTCTGGATGCAATGCAATGCAAACACTCTCCACCTACAGATTCATGCTCAGAATATGATCCTAACAGTGATTCTGATCTAGAGGGAGACCAAAGTCAATGTAGCTCCCTAGTGGAGGAGTCATAGGAAGATGCCCTATCTTATTCACCCATCAAGGTACTTCCTCTAACTTTCCAAGGTTACATTGCTCGCACATATCTTGCAACTGATGCTTTGTATTGCTTCTACTTTGTTGAACTGCCATTAGCTTAGTTTACACATCGTGTATGTGAATACACCCTGCCTATCCATTTTCAGTACATATTCCATCTGTCATCATACCATATTTATCCATTCAAATGTTGTTCTTGTGTATCAGACGTTCAAAAGGAAGAGGGCGATTGCTGATCGTGGAGGAGCACAAGCAAAGTATTTGGAAAAGGTAGTGGCACCTGATAAATTAAATAGCCCATTAGGTGTAGTTGCAATATCACCTGACCCACAAAATACCCCAACTCTAGTAGACTCTAGCCCTACTACACCGGTCATTTCTGATGCCCCAACTCAGCAGACCCCTACTACAGCAAACAGTATGATTATACCAGTTGACATAGCACTAGCTGTACGACTCAAAAACCCCATTACAGCAAAGAGTACACCAAATCCAGTTACCAAATCCCTTTTCGAACCAGCGAGAGCCCCAATTGCAGCAAATAGGACCCCTGTTCCATTTCTTCCCAGTTTAGAAGACGAAGCTTATGTTGTTGTCAGGAACTTTGTGCGCATCTTTCCTTCATGGAAAGATTATACCGCAGACACAGAACAATTTCCAGTCTTCCTCCGCAATTTACGCGTAAGTAATGTACTAATGTTATTCATGGTCATTACTGCATATGTTTCTGCTGACAAAAGACACAAGATTTCATTCTTTTAAATATGCGAGGCACAAACTGGATTGTAATGACGAGCAAGGGTTGGTTGCGCTTTTCAAGCACTCGTTGATGAAGTAACATTCCTACCTGAGGCAAGCGCACTTCGATGGCAAGCCTCTGAATGAAATTTCTATAAAGTCTCCGGTGCTACATTTATCCGACGGTGACTGGAATAATCTTGTTACACATTGGTCTCGGCTGCAGCGTAAGGTACTGTCTATGATATCACATCACAATTTGAAGTACATTTCTGCATTTGCCTTAATGTCTCACTTGTATGAAAACTGTTAGCAGAAGAAAATTCGTTCTCAAGGGACCACAGAATCTCACAACTATACTGCACACTGCATTGCTCTTGTGAGTACCTCTTGCCCTGTATGACCATACTTACTTTCATAGATGTTTGATTATGTAGCATCACTGCACATGTTAGCCTCGTAATCGTCCATTTGGTGGACATTATAAGATCCGTATGGACTCTTACATAAATTTAGAATCAACCCAATGCTTTTGAAGAGGTTTAGCTCTGCAGTCCTCTTGTAAGGACGGAATGTGGTCTATCAATGTACTTACATTAACAGCTACTCCCTCCATCCCATAATATAATAACGTTTTGTACAGTACACCAGTGTTCAAAACACTCTAGTATTATGGGAAGAGGGATTGGTTCATTTTGTAGCATTCTGCATCTTATCTCCCTCGCCCACCATTTACTAAAAAAGATTAGATCTATATTTAATCTTACCAACAAGTAGAATACACAGACAATGCGAATGCAGAAGTGTAGCCCATTGCTCTGGTCAGTACATTTTGTCCTCTAACGCTTGTACTTCCAGGGATTGGTAGTTGATTATGTTGCATCAATCTGCATCTTATCTTCATTATCCTCTATCCCTTCCAGTATTATCATATCTCTAATTACTCTCTACAAAATGCAGAGTACAGGCAATGCTTATGAAGAAGATTCTGTGCTGAAATCCTTGAGTTATCCTTCCCTTGCCATGGAGAAGGGCATTATAATGCCGGTGTTAACTGTTAATGTAAGTCAGTCCTTCTAAAGCCTTTATCCTCAACTGCTGTTTAATTTGCTCATACCCCCTATCGTTTAGTGTTGTTTTGTTTGCTGTTTCTACCAAAATGCATGTTCGTAAGAACCGTAAGTTCTAAGTTTTACTTGTAAAACCAAATTCCTTATTCATACCATGCAATTACTTAATACTCCCTATATGTATGCTTGTTTTTGTGGATCTATAATCCAGTGTGTGGTGAAGCAGCCCACGTTTGCACCTTGTCATCTCCTGTTTTATCTTACTGATGTGGCTGATGATATGAACAACATGCCATGCACATTATCCAAAATAGATACAATGATTTTCTTTACCCTTCATCTATGCTTGTTATGTTGACATGGTAATCCAGTAGTGTGGTGAAGCTCCCCGCATTATGAACAATGCCAAATTATGCTTTTGATATTTTGAACATACTCTTTATTTTCTAATTTGAAATTGGATAGAATTGACAGAACAGTTATCATCTTTGTTTATACACGTGCAAAACCTGTCATCTCTCTGCTTTGTTTTAGGGTGATATGCCTGATGGCATGCACAAGTCTGCTGAAGGCTGTGAGACAAACCCAACATATATTGCAGCAAAGAAGGCAAAACATCTTGAAGATAGCGAGACAACCCCAAAGTCTTGTCTTGATGCAGTGTTCAAGTTACTTGAGACTAACAGTTAGACAAGCTCACAGAATTCGTTGTCTGAATCAGTTCGACTTCTTTAGTCCCAAGTTCTAGCAGAAAGGCATTCTGCAACTCAACTTCGACTTGAAGTCCTATCTCTAAGAAAGATTGCGGATAACACCAATGAGAACCTCATCGCTAAACAGCTGCACCTGGAAGCTATGACCGACATGCTAGGCCGGTCTCACAGCCTTGCTCAGCAGCTTGTGCAGCAGTTCCTCGGCGAGGCTAACCTTTCTTGAACTGTCTTGGATGTGGTCTCGGTTCAGTATTATTTTGTTATGCTGCAATGGTGCCCAGTTTTTGTAATCTGCTTCTTTGTTGCGCTTTATGATCACTGGTGGCGAACTTTGATGCCGAGTGGATGTAATATACCTTAAATCCTTTATTATGTAGTGTAGGTTTATTCTTAGTTACTATGCCGTAATTTCTTTATTGTATAGAGTAGGTTTTTTCTTAATTCCTACTAGTTACGGAGTAGACCGAAATGAACCCCGGCCCATGATTGTGCGGATCAAATCACAGGCTTTTAACAAGCCAAAATTGTTTGGGTGCTTGTTTGGCCCAATCAAATATCGGCTGCGAGCAGGCCGGATGCAAACCGGGCCGTAGTTATGCCCAACTATATGACAGGCTTTTAACAGGCCGAATTTAATATAGGGACGAAATGTTAAACGGGCCCTTAATAGGCCAAAACTAATATCAGGCCGAATTACTAAGTGGGCCTTTAGAAAGTGGGCCCAAAAGCATAGTGTCCAGTTGACGGGCTGAATTTGATATGGGCCATAATTGAGACCAAAGCCTCTTAAAGGGCCGGAGCTAATCTTGGCCGTAATTTGGCCTAGAATGTGGTATGCTTTTAACAGGCCGGATCTCATATGGGCCACTATTAGGCTCGGAGCGTGGCAGACCATTAATGGACCGGATCAAATATGGGCCGGCATTTGGCCCAAAACATGGCAGCCAGTTAATGGGCCGGCCTACTAGGGTCCTCAAAATTTTGTGGGCCTACAGCTGGGCCGGCCCATTAATATCGGCGAAATCTCGTGGGCCTTTAGCTGGGCCGGCCCATTATGACCTGCAAGAATCTTGTGGGCCTTTACCTGGGCCGGCCCATTATGGCACAAAAAAATCTCGTGGGCCTTTACCTGGGCCGGCCCATTATGGCCTGCAAAATCTTGTGGGCCTTTAGCTGGGCCAGCCCATTATGGTCCGCAAAATTTCATGGGCCTTTAGCTAGCCCAGCCCATTATGGTCCGCAAAATCTTGTGGGCCTCTAGTTGGGTCGGCCCATTTAAACTTGTTGGGTCGTGCCACGTGTCGACGTATCATAGGCGCCTTCTGTTCAGTGAGTGGATGACATCTGTCCCGATGATGAGCCGACACGTGTTTCCTCTAGCCAATGATGATTTTACACGTGGAAAAGCCCCATTGGTCGGGGTTGTTAACGGGTTATCGGATCCAAAACCCGACCCGATAGCTTAACGGCGTTCCGTTACGGTGGATGCCACGTGTCGGTCACCCTTGACAAAAGCACTTCTATGACACGCGATTTATCGTCATGGAAGTGGACACTTCCGTGATGATAAATTTGGTAATGTCATGGAACACTTCTACGACAGCACAGGTATGACTATCTTGATTCTGTCATAAATTTGTCATGGATGTACATGCATGAAAAAAAGCGACCTACTGTGACAAACACGTATCATCACGAAAGTGTATTTTTTTTGTAGTGATGGCAGGAACAGATTCATGATAGCAACTTTGCAAGCTCAATTCACTCACCACAAGACATTTCATGGCATGGCAAGGTGACCAACATGCAGAAGACATGTTCAAGAAGCTAAGCATGGCAAGAGCAAACTCATAGGGTACATGCATCACTATCAACATCCATGACAAAGTTGAATAACATGTTAACAATCTGCCAGGAATAAATAATTAGAAAAATTAAAGCATGGTAATGACATGATACACTACTGCATAATTACAACTAGAGGGATGAATGGATAGATCAATGCCACATCTTCAAAACATGCTTATTGAACTACCTCAAAATGTGCATGGATCTCATGGTAGCAACAAGTTTACATGGCATCAAAATGTAACAGGAAAAGGACTTTGCAAAATCACTAAGTGTCTGAAAACAGCAACATTATGAAGCCTACTTTGCATGCTTGTGCTAGTGACCACATAGATCACAAAAATACAATACTTACACCCCTTTAAATATGGCATGATGGAGCTCATAAAACATGTAGACATCATGCTCATAGGGTGCATACACAAAATGCAACAAAAATGACAAATCATCAAGTTCTGTTAGCTTCCAGCAGACAACATCATATAGCACTTTTGCAATGATCATAATGGCATCACAATGGATAGTAACATGCATGCAAATGACACTAACATGAAGAGCATGACGAGACTAACATTTTGATATATCATATGCAAGAATCGGAGCACCGAGCATGTAGATATGGCATGATGAACAAGGCATAAAAATAATTGGATTTCGGGACTTAGTAGAAAATTGGACCTCTCAGTGCAGATCTAGGGTTCGCACGTAAAATGAGGATGGCCGAAGCTTGACGTCGGAGTTGGAGAGGGAGGAGGCCGGAGAGGTCGAGGGTCGGCGGATCCGGGCCGGCTCGAGCATCGGCGACAAGGAGGGAGGTGCTGTAACACCCTCGATGCGGCTATAGCTCCCACGTGTCGAGGCACAACTTAGAGACATAACCGCATTGAAAGCAATGTCGCAAGTTAGGCAATCATCACAACATCCCATGTAATATATAGAATAAAAGGGGAGATACATAGTTGGCTTACACTCGCCACGTCACATCAAAGTACATAAATAACATACATCATCCAAACACTCATGGCCCGACTACAGCGCCAAAATAAAAGACAACCCAACAAGCGACAAAGGTCCCGATCACCCCAACTGGGCACCACTACTGATCATCAGGAAAAGAAACATAGTAACGCTGAGAATCCTCGTCGTACTCCCACTTGAGCTCAAGCGCGCCATCTGGAGCTGTATCATCTATCCCTGCATCTGGTGTAATAGTAATCTGTGAGCCACAGGGACTCAGCAATCTCGCACCCTCGCGACCAAGACTATTTAAGCTTAATAGGTAGGATGGGGTAAATATATGTGGAGCTGCAGCAAGCGACTAGCATATATGGTGGCTAACTTATTCGCAAAAGAGAGCGAGAAGAGAGAGCCAAGCGCGAGCGAGAAACTAGAGAGCAACCTGCGCAAACATAACTCCAACACCGTGTCCACTTCCCGGACTCCGCCGAGAAGAGGCCATCACAGTAACACACTCTGTTGATTCATTTTTATTTAATTAAGGTTCAAGTTATCTACAACCGGACATTAACAAATTCCCATCTTCCCATAACCGCGGGCACGGCTTTCGAAAGATCAATCCCTGCAGGGGAGTCCCAACTTAACCCATAACAATCTCTCACGGTCAATGAAGGAATAGACCTCCACCCGAGACATTCCGATCAGACTCGGTATCCCGGTACAACAAGACATTTCAACAGGTTAAAACAAGACCAGCAACACCGCCCGAATGTGCCGACAAATCCCGATAGGAGCTGCACATATCTATTTCTCAGGGCACACTCACATAAGCAATCCGTACAACTAAAACCAGCCCTCGAGTTTCCCCGAGGTGGCGCTGCAAGGGGCTTTAGGTTGGACCAACACTCAGAAGAGCACTGGCCCGGGGGGGTTTAAAATAAGATGACCCTCGAGCTCCGGAAACCCAAGGGAAAAAGAGGCTAGGTGGCAAATGGTAAAACCAATGTTGGGCGTTGCTGGAAAAGCTTTAATCAAGGCGAACTATCAAGGGGTTCCCATTATCACCCAACCGCGTAAGGAACGCAAAATCCGGGAACATAACACCGATATGACGGAAACTAGGGCGGCAAGAGTGGAACAAAACACTAGGCGAGAGGCCGAGCCTTCCACCCTTTACCAAGTATATACATGCATTAAGATAACATAGCAATATAATGATATCCCAACAAGTAAATAAATGCTCCAACAAGGAACGGCTCCAATCTTCACCTGCCACTAGCTACGCTATAAGAAGGGCTGAGCAAAGCGGTAACATAGCCAATCAATGGTTTGCTAGGACAATGGTGGGTTAGAGGCTGAACATGGCAATTTGGGAGGCTGACAAGCAAATGGTAGGCATCGTAGCAATGGCATAGCAAAGAGGGAGCAAACTAGCATAACAAAGATAGTAGTGATTTCGAGGGTATGATCATCTTGCCTGCAAAGTTGTCAGAGTTGATTGGATCCTCGTTAGCGAACTCGTCTCCCGGCTCTACCCAAACAAGACAAAACAAGCAACAAGGATACAATCAACCACGTGCAAGCTCAAACAATAAGATGCAAAGATGACATGCTATGCGGGATGCGATGCGGGATGCAAAAAAGCAAGACATGACAGGAAATGCATGAACCTGGCCTCAACTTGGAAAACCAAGTGTGCCACTGGAAAGAGGGGATGAAATGGCTTGAAAAAGATATAAAGATCATTGGAATTGGAGTTACGGTTTGGAAATGACAAGCGTTTTAAGATATGACACCGGTCTGCGATTTACAGCAAGTAGGCATCTAAATGCTACGAAATGAACATGCTACAGCACCCAAACATCAGAACAAAATACATGGCAGGGAAGCATTCAAGATTCTTAGCAAAAGTCTAGCACTGAGCCACAGCCAATTCATCCATTACGAGTTTCAAACAAGCATGGCAAAAACGCAAATGCAAAATAGATTTCAGACTTAGTGAAATTAACACTTGTCTGAAATTTCAGATCGTGAAGCCCTCTTCGGAGCAGCAAAAACAACATGCTACAGGACCTGAACATGACAAAGAAAGGCATGGCATGGAGCTATTCAACAAGCTTATCAAAAGTCCCCAAGTGACCTGGGGCCAAAAGGGATCACAAAATATACTAACAAGCACACGAACATAGCTAAAACACAATCAGTTTTCAGACTTGGTGAAAACTGAGACATGCTGAAATATAACTCACGAAGGCATGTAAACGAGCTCGATGCACTCACTACGGTGCAATTCATGGCAAGACAAGCATATATACATTAAGAAGGCACAAAATTCTAGCTAGACATGGCAAGAACAAAGGCATAGCATGCACGGAACAACTACAATCACATCGGCAAAATCACAAACGAGTTGACGATCTGCCCAGATTCACAACGAAGCAAAAGTAGAGCTCGATTGACTCAAGCTATGTTGCTCCATAATTGCATGTAAAGGCATGGATGGGTAGAGCACTACAATATTGACAAAACCCCTTTACTGATCATCCTCAAAAGAGGCACGGATCACTAGGAAATAGCATGAACATATGGCATCATGAACTAAATAATCCCAGACTTAGTGAAAACTACTAAGTCCCTGAAAACAGATTTACCAAGTGCCTCACTTTGCAAGCTTGCACAAGTCACCACACACATCCTAAAAATGCATGGGTTGCACCTCTGGAAAGATAACAAGATGCTTAACAAAACATATTAAGGACTCACAGGCATATCATGCACACAATAATCATGGAAAAAATGAAAAAAGTCTAAGATGAACTAGCAGATCTGACAATTAACTCATGAAGCCTCCTTCTAACAGCATTTCGGGCATCAAGATGAACTCAAATGAAAATGATGCAATGGAATGAAATGATGTACTCGTCGAGGCGAAGATTTTGAGATACTATATGTCCAAATCGGAGCTAGGGATGCGGAGATATGGCAGGTCAAAGTATGCACAAAAATTAGGGTTGAAGGGGAAAAAGTCAACTGTTTCAAAATATCCCAGATCTCGGATCTGAGATGCGGTGCACTGTAGCAGCGGGCGCGGACTTCGAGGTCGCCAGCGAGGTGGTCGTGGTGGCCAGAGTAGGGGGGCCTCGCCGGATCCGGGCGGTGGAGCCGCCGAAGTGGAGCGGGAGGAGGATGGCGGGGCCGGCCGGAGCTCGCGACGAACAGCGGCGAGGTGGTGGCGGCTCGTGGAGGCGGGGCGGCGAGGTCCTGTGGCGGCGGGGTCGCGCCGGAGTTCTCCGGCGAGAGGCGGGCGGCGGCGCCGGCTGCCGGAGTCGGGGAAGAGGCGCGGGGCACGCGGTGGAGGAGACGGTGGCCTCGGGCACGCGGTGGAGGAGGCGATGGGCTCGGGGGCCGGGCATGGGCCTCCCGGGCCGGCGGCGGCGGTGCGCAGGCGGACGTGTCCGGCTAGGCTCCGGACATGTCCGTCGGCGGCGGGATCTCTATTTTTTTAGGGTAGGGTTTCGGGGAGAGAGAGATCCGAAAACGAAGGGGGCTATTTATAGGCATAAGTGGAGCTAGGAGAGTCCAAATGAGGTGCGGTTTTTGGCCACGCGATTGTGATCGAACGCTCTAGATGATGGAGTAGAGTTTGGTGGGTTTTGGGCCAAATTGGAGGGGTGTTGGGCTGCAACACACACAAGGCCTTTTCGGTCCCTCGGTTAACCGTTGGAGTATCAAACGAAGTCCAAATGATACGAAACTTGACAGGCGGTCTACCGGTAGTAAACCAAGGCCGCATGACAAGTCTCGGTCCAATCCAGAAATGTTTAATCCCCACACACGAAAGAAAGGTAGAATTGACCACCGGAGGAGAACGAAGCGCCGGAATGCAAAACGGACAACAGGGAAAAATGCTCGAATGCAAGAGATGAACATGTATGCAAATGCAATGCACATGATGACATGATATGAGATGCATGAAAACGGAAACAACACACGGAGACAAAGACCCGAACCCGAGAAATAAATATAACATAACGCCAAAAACGTCAAGAGTTAGAGTACAAATTGGTAAAGTTATATCTGGGGCATTACAGGCGCGGCGGAGGCAACGTCACACGTGGCAGGGTGCGGGTGGTCGGCGGGCGGCGACGGGCACGGCGCCGCCAAGGTCGGCAGGCGGCGGCGTGGGCGAGCGTGCAGGCCGGGAAGGGCCGGCCTCGGGCCTGACGAGCTGCGGCTGCAGTCGGTCGGCTGGGGACACATTGCGACGTGTCATTAGTGCGGGTGGCAGCATGGGACGTCCGGCGGCGTGCAGACATGTCCGCCGGGCGAGAGGGAGGTTTTACGGTTTCGGTACCCAGATTTCCGGGGGAGGTGCATATTTATAGGTAGGGGGAGCTATGAGTGTCCAAATGAGGTGCGGTTTTCACCCACATGATCATGATCCAATGAAGTAGAGCATGCTGGGGGTTTAGATGGGTTAGTGGGCTGTTTTGGAGGGGTGTTGGGCTACAACAAGAGAGAGGCTTTCACGGCTACCCGGTTAACCGTTGGGGCATCAAACGACATCCAAATGGAATGAAATTTGACAGGCGGCCTACTGGTGATGTACCAAGGTCACTCAACAAATCTCGGCCCATTTCGAGAACATTTTTATCCCGCTCACGAAACAAGATTAGAGGATTGCAACGGGTGCATGAGAGAGCATTGGATTGCGAAACAGACAATGGGGAAAATGACCAGATGCATGAGACAACACGAATGCAAATGAGATGCACATGATGACATGAACAAAATGCAAAAGGAAAGACAAAAACCCAACCTTGAAGGGAATATCATATCACATAGCCGGAAATGGGAAGAGTTGGAGTTACAAATATGGAAAGTTACATCCGAGGTGTTACAGCACTCCACCACTACAACAGGATTTCGTCCCGAGATCTAGGACTGAAAGAACTCCGGATATTCGGAAAGGAGGTGATCCTCGCGTTCCCAGATGGCCTCTCGGTCGGAATGGTGTGACCACTTCACTTTCAGGAATTTGATTGACTTGTTGCTAGTCTTGCACTCGGTTTCTTCAAGAATGGCAACGGGATGCTCATGATAAGACAAATCTTATTGGAGATCAATCTCTTCGAAGTTGGTAGTGCGCTCAAGAGTCTTGAAGCACTTGTGAAGATATGACACGTGAAACACATCATGCAAATTTGCAAAGTTGGACGGAAGCTCAAGTTGATAGGCGAGGTCGCCTCTTTTGCCAATGATCTTGAAAGGACACATCGCTGGTGCGCGTCGGTCCTAAACAAAAGGTTTTTAACCCCTTTCCGCGACAACATTTAGAACCGTCGCCAAGTGAGTGTGGGAGATAGGGGGGTCCTCGCCACACGACCCAGAAACCGTTGGGAGATAGGGGGGTCCTTCCCTCCTGGCACACATGCTCGGCAAAATGAGGTCATGTGCGACCGGCGAGCACTCAAATATAGAAATACGTACAATAGTGCTAAAAAATACAATTATACAGGCGATATCATTTCCGGTCGTAAGTACATCCCACACAGTCAATCACCACCGAACGTTTCCGTTCGTATATTCATCCCATATAGTCACTACAAGGAAAACATTTGCGCAAGGTGGCGTAACGCAAATAGTTTTGAAGAGAATGTCGTGTGTGATTGTTCATTTATCCAATACGGTTTATTCCTAGAAACTGTGTGCGTTGCCTGAGATCATCGCCCATGGTGGTTTCTCATTAACCGTTTACAATAGGAAAACCCAATTAGCAAGCTAATTGGCCAATTAACGGGCTAACTGCCCTATTATTAATAATCCATTTACTAATCTTGTAAACCTCAGTGCTTTTAATTGTTTCCCTGCAACACATATAAGGTAGTTAGTCATCAGGTTAAGTAAGGGTTCGCAGGCTATCAGTAAAATATGTTGATGATAAATAAGCACATAGCAAATTCATCAGATTAATTCAAGCCACATGGAAAACCCATTTATCCAAACCAAGCATGATTCAGAACTAGGAAATATAGAACTTGCGTATGTTTCTCATGTATTAAGTGCAGCCAAATTGGATTTATTCCTCACATGGTATACAATAACAGAATGCAGCCACAGCAATTGAACATCGCATTGCTGAATTGAACCAAGCAGTTAACTAAACACCACAACAAATGAACCAAACTTTAATTGAGCACCACATTGCACAATATAACATACTCCTAATAGAAGATCAGACAGTTAAACAAACCTAGCATGCTTAACAACTTAGAAATATTGTAATTGTATTTGTTTCTCATGTATTTAGTATAGCCAAATTCGATTTATTCCTCACACGGTATACAATAAGAGAATGCAGCCACAACAATTGAATATGGCATTACAGAATTGAACCAAGCAGTTAACTAAACACCACAACAAATGTACCAAATGTTAACTGAGCACCACATTGCACAATATAACATACTCCTAATAGAAGATCAGATAGTTAACCAAACCAAGCCTGCTTAACAACTTGGAAATATAGCAATTGTATTTCTTTCTCATGTATTTAGTACAACCAAATTCGATTTATTCCTCACATGGTATACAATAACAAAATGCAGCCACAACAATTGAACATCGCATTGCAGAATTGAACCAAGTTGTTAACTAAACACGACAGCAAGTGAACCAAGCCACAGCAAATGAACCAAGCAGTTAAGTAAACACCAATCGAACAATATAACATACTCCTAATAGAAGATCAGACAGTTAACCAAACCAAGCATGCTTAACAACTTGGAAATATTTGCACCCTGAAGAATTGAACATCACATTTGAAGAATTGAACCAAGCAGTTAATTGAACACCACATTGCATGACATATAGAACATATACACTATAGCAGAAGATTGCATGGTGAAAGTAGATAGCACAATTCACTAGAATTTGTTAAGGAAAGGCAGTAGCTAGCAAACTGAACATGGGTCCTTATAGTGAGCTAATTAGACAAGCTACTCCTCATTATCAAAGATATCGATGACAATTGGCTCCTTGTACATGGAAGAGCGTGAGGCCTCCGCATCGTGGATGCCCTCGTTGTAGTGGTGAGTGGCCTGAGCCGCTACGGGCATCAACCTTCTAGCTCTCAAGATGAGGTAAGCACGTGCACGCTGAGAAAACGCCTCATAGTCTTCGTCAAAGGCACTGACGGTGGCCTCGAGAAAACTCCATGAACTGTCGTTTAAAGCAGCCAACCGCGTTGCGACGTCGGCGCACCAGGCGTCAACGATGGCCTTGACGGCCAGGTGCTCCTCCAAGATCTGGGGGTCGGCACGAATGGAAGCCATCGAGACCTCATCCGCGCGTGCGGCTGCGATTTGCTTCTCCGCTGCCAAATGCTCCTTAAGGTCCTGGCTATACTGCGTACACCATGGCATAGGCCGGCGCTTATTTGGTGGAGGGGTCGGTGATTTGGGTGGAAGGTGTGGCGCTCGCGCCGGCGGTCGGGGCATGTGGGATCTGCAAGGAGCAGGAGGATGGGTGTCGGGTGTGGGTTACCTGCCTGGATAGGCGAGGCCGAGCAGCGTGAAGGAGGGTCGCCGACGAGGAGGCGGCAGCGCTGCAAGCAAGGAGTTAAGGTTTCAACTTGGAAAGGAAGGCCGAAAGAGGGGAAATGTGGATTTGGCAAGGGGGAGGGGCGGGGAGGTAGATATTTCCACGGAAGCCAAAAATTTGGAATCGCTTCACACAAAAAACTGGCATGCAAAGTGTCATAAGACACGGTCCCTTATTCAGACACGGTCCAAAGAAATTTTGTGTTGCATCTCACAAGGTTGGTTATAATAAACTGTGTGGGACCTACTTGACTTTTGGTCTTGATTAGAATTACATAATCGGGTCACTACGGCCATGGACGGTGATTGAATTGCTAGACCTTTTATCTGAAGTGATCATAAAAGAATTGGAATTATTCAGGGTCCGTTTGTACATTTTTCTGCATTAAGTGAGTTTCAAAGCATTTATGTGCATAATTCAAATATGAACTACATGCACATGCTCCAGTGCATATAAATTAATTGAAAAATCAAATCTTTGTCCTTGGGTGCATGCTTAGGTCCCATGCAAGAAATGGGAATGAATTTCAAACACCATGGCACCGTTGATGGCCGGCAAAATATTGAGATGCCTGGTTTTTAAATTCTAGTAAATCCAAAACTCGTCTAAAATTCATGAAACTTGGCATGCTATCATGGAGCGTCATCAACATGCCGTGGTACAAATTTTGTCCCATTTGGGGCAGGTTTGGGTATATGCTTCTCACAAACCGGAGCTTCTGACAACAAGCATGATGGTTTTCGGTAGGGAACGTCCCACCTTTGGGGACGAAACGATATCCACTGCCTCTTATTGCTTTCAAGTTTTTTTCACATGTCAACATAGAACAACAGGAGTGTTGTGTGAATTTTTGTGATTTCTTGATGTTCGTTTGGACATTTTTTATGCATTAACTTAGTTTTCAATGCATTCATGTGCATAATTCAAATCTGAACTACATGCGCATGCTCCAGTGCACATAAATTGGTTGAAAAATCAAATGTTTGTCCTTGCGTGCATGCTTAGGTCCCATGCAAGAAATGGGAATGAATTTCAAACACCATGGCACCGTTGATTGCCGGCAAAACATTGAGATGCCTGGTTTTTAAATTCTAGTAAATCCACAACTCGTATAAAATTCATGAAACTTGGCATGCTATCATGGAGCAGCATTAACATGTCGCGGTAGAAATTTTGTCCCATTTGGGGCTGGTTTGGGTATATGCTTCTCACAACAAGCATGATGGTTTTCGGTAGGGAACGTCCCACATTTGGGGACGAAATGATATCAATGGGCTCTTATTGCTTTCAAGTTTTTTCACATGTCGACATAGAACAACAGGAGTGTTATGTGAATTTTTGTGATTTTTCGGGGTTCGTTTGGACATTTTTATGCATTAACTGAG
This sequence comes from Triticum monococcum, assembly GCA_034509565.1. Classification (NCBI taxonomy): domain Eukaryota; kingdom Viridiplantae; phylum Streptophyta; class Magnoliopsida; order Poales; family Poaceae; genus Triticum; species Triticum monococcum. The sequence goes on along the minus strand of CM067843.1, from coordinate 148,219,787 downwards.
TTTCAATGCATTTATGTGCATAATTCAAATTTGAACTACATGCGCATGCTCAAGTGCATATAAATTGGTTGAAAAATCATATATTTGTCGTTGGGTGCATGCTTAGGTCCCATGCAAGAAATGGGAACGAATTTCAAACACATGGAAACGTTGATGGCCGGCAAAACATTGAGATGCCTGGTTTTTAAATTCTAGTAAATCCAAAACTCGTCTGAAATTCATGAAACTTGGCATGCTATCATGGTGCGGCATCAACATGCCGTGGTAGAAATTTTGTCCCATTTGCGGCAGGTTTGGGTATATGCCTCCAACAAGCATGATGGTTTTTGGTAGGGAACATCCCACCTTTGGGGACGAAACGATATACATTGCCTCTTATTGCTTTCAAGTTTTTTGCACATGTCAACACAGAACAACAGGAGTGTTCTGTGAATTTTTGTGATTTTTTGGGGTTTGTTTGGACATTTTTATGCATTAACTGAGTTTTCAATGCATTTATGTGCATAATTCAAATTTGAACTACATGCGCATGTTCCAATGCATATAAATTGGTTGAAAAATCAAATATCTGTCCTTGGGTGCATGCTTAGGTCCCGTGCAAGAAATGAGAATGAATTTCAAACACCATGGCACCGTTGATTGCCAGTAAAACATTGAGATGCCTGGTTTTTAAACTCTAGTAAATCATAAACTCGTCTGAAATTCATGAAACTTGGCATGCTATCATGGAGCGGCATTAACATGCCATGGTAAAAAATTTGTCCCATTTGGGGTAGGTTTGGGTATATGCTTCTCACAACAAGCATGATGGTTTTCTGTAGGGAACGCCCCACCTTTGGGGACGAAACGATATCCATAGCCTCTTATTGCTTTCAAGTTTTTTTCACATGTCAACATAGAACAACAGGAGTGTTGTGTGAAATTTTGTGATTTTTCGGGGTTCATTTGAACATTTTATGCATTATCTGAGTTTTCAATGCATTTATGTGCATAATTCAAATTTGAAATGCATGCGCATGCTCCAGTGCATATAAATTGGTTGAAAAATCAAATATTTGTCCTTGGGTGCATGCTTAGGTCCCATGCAAGAAATGGGAATGAATTTCAAACACCATGGCACCATTGATTGCCGGCAAAACATTGAGATGTCTGGTTTTTAAATTCTAGTAAATCCAAAACTCGTCTGAAATTCATGAAACTTGGCATGCTATCATGGTGCGGCATTAACATGTTGTTGTACAACTTTGTCCCATTTGGTGCAGGTTTGGGTATATGCTTCTCACAAACCGGAGCTTCTCACAACAAGCATGATGGTTTTTGGTAGGGAACGTCCCACCTTTGGGGACGAAACGATATACATTGCCTCTTATTGCTTTCAAGTTTTTTGCACATGTCAACACAGAACAACAGGAGTGTTCTGTGAATTTTTGTGATTTTTTGGGGTTTGTTTGGACATTTTTATGCATTAACTGAGTTTTCAATGCATTTATGTGCATAATTCAAATTTGAACTACATGCGCATGTTCCAATGCATATAAATTGGTTGAAAAATCAAATATCTGTCCTTGGGTGCATGCTTAGGTCCCGTGCAAGAAATGAGAATGAATTTCAAACACCATGGCACCGTTGATTGCCAGTAAAACATTGAGATGCCTGGTTTTTAAACTCTAGTAAATCATAAACTCGTCTGAAATTCATGAAACTTGGCATGCTATCATGGAGCGGCATTAACATGCCATGGTAAAAAATTTGTCCCATTTGGGGTAGGTTTGGGTATATGCTTCTCACAACAAGCATGATGGTTTTCTGTAGGGAACGCCCCACCTTTGGGGACGAAACGATATCCATAGCCTCTTATTGCTTTCAAGTTTTTTTCACATGTCAACATAGAACAACAGGAGTGTTGTGTGAAATTTTGTGATTTTTCGGGGTTCATTTGAACATTTTATGCATTATCTGAGTTTTCAATGCATTTATGTGCATAATTCAAATTTGAAATGCATGCGCATGCTCCAGTGCATATAAATTGGTTGAAAAATCAAATATTTGTCCTTGGGTGCATGCTTAGGTCCCATGCAAGAAATGGGAATGAATTTCAAACACCATGGCACCATTGATTGCCGGCAAAACATTGAGATGTCTGGTTTTTAAATTCTAGTAAATCCAAAACTCGTCTGACATTCATGAAACTTGGCATGCTATCATGGTGCGGCATTAACATGTTGTTGTACAACTTTGTCCCATTTGGTGCAGGTTTGGGTATATGCTTCTCACAACAAGCATGATGGTTTCGGTAGGGAACGTCCCACCTTTGGGGACGAAATGATATCAATTGCCTCTTATTGCTTTTAAGTTTTTTTCTCGTGTGAACATAGAACAACAAGAGTGTTGTGTGTATTTTTGTGATTTTTCGGGGTTCGTTTGGACATTTTTATGCATTAACTGAGTCTTCAATGCATTTATGTGCATAATTCAAATTTGAACTACATGCGCATCCTCCAGTGCATATAAATTGGTTGAAAAATCAAATGTGTGTCCTTGGGTGCATGCTTAGGAACCATGCAAGAAAAGGGAACGAATTGCAAAGACCAGGGCACCGTCGATTGCTGGCAAAACATTGAGATGCCTGGTTTTTAAATTCTAGTAAATCCAAAACTCGTCTGAAATTCATGAAACTTGGCATACTATCATGGACCGGCTTCAACATGCCGTGGTACAAATTTTGTCCCATTTGGGGCAGGTTTGGGCATATGCTTCTCACAAACCGGATGTTGTAGGGTAGAACCCTAATCGCCCGATCTTTCACGAAAGGAGTGGATTCCGCGAAGAACATGAAGAACACGAGGGAAAACATGAGGGGAAACACAAGGGGAAACACGAGAGAATAACTAAACCAACAAGAAATAGTCACACATATGCTAGATCCTCGAGTACATAGGAGATCACACGATCCACAATCAACAACGGACGATACAAAAGGTACCCGGTCTTCTCCGTGAGGAGGTCTTGAGGTTCTTCTCCGCAAGGAGGTCCTATAACCAAAGGGATCTTCTCCGTAGAGGTCGCGGTCTCTCTCGTGGAGTAGATCCGATGTGGATGAGCAATGCTCTATCTCTAAATATGAGCTAAACCAATGCTAACCCTCAAATGGTGGAGGTGGAGGAGTATATATAGTCTTTGGCCACGAAGGGGTAAGAGAGTATACATGGGCCTCGGCCTGTTACTCTGCGCGCAGACAGGCGTCGGTCGTCCGACAGGTACCGGACGTCTGGTGGCTCGCGAGGGTCCGGTAGTCCGGTACTTGTCGGACGTCCGGTGTTTTGGCTCGGGATAGCCATTGTCGGATTTCCGGATGTTGTCGGTCATCCGGTGGCTGATGGTCATCGGACGTCCATCCTTGGTCGGACGTCCGGCTGCTGTATCTTTCATCGGCTGTTCCATCTGGCTGGTGGGGACTCCAGGCGTCAGACGTCCGGTGACTATCGGACGTCCAGGAGCTGATGCTTCCTGGCAGCTCTTCCTCTTGTTCCGTGCACTTGGTGTCCTCGCCGTCTTGTCCATGGTCTTCCTCTTTGTTCCTGGTCATGCATAGCACATATATTTGAGGTAGTAGCCATGTCTCACATGTAGAAAGTGAAGGTTCGTATATTCGAGGTCTCATCATATGTCCTATTGGGGCTTGGAGAGTAGTCGGAGTGTACATGGGGATGAACATGGGATGCTCCGCATCATCTCCCCCCCTTGGGAAAGAGCCGACCTCGGATCGTGATCCTCATCACCATGGAAACGATTGTCGTGTACGGACTTGTGGTTGGACGTAGTTGAAGACATGGTGCAATCCAAGTACTCCAAGGTGTCGCCGGACTGGTATACATGCAAGAAAAACAAACACAAACAACAGTGGGAAATACAATGGTTAGCGCACACAAAGTGTCCATCATGTAAGAATGAGTCCGTGAGGCAAGATTGTTCGTCACAAAGCACATGAAGCTTAGCAAGATGATCTAGAATGATATGCAAAGCATTCATGGGAGCAAATGCATTCATTGTGCACACAAATGTATTGTGAATATGATCAATGCAACGACGGTGCAAAATGATGTCAGAGAGAGACGGTTTATCAGTAGCATGAATATGGCAATGGATGCTCAAGATGAGTATGTCATCATGCAATTGATGATGGGCAATATGATCATGATGTATATATATGCCATTAAGGTATATCACAGCAAATTTGCTAAGGAAATGCACAAGCTCATATATCATGGATGACATAGACAGACAAGATGCAACAAGGCAATCATAATATGAGTTAATCCATGCATAAGATGCAAATTTGTCATCAGTGTGAGATGTCCAATGAAAATGACATGTGTGAGAAGAATCAACAAATATGGAGGTGTTGGTGTACCAATGCTCGATGTCGTGGCATCAGTGGCGGTTCGAAGGTGCATCCAATAAGTCCGAGGGCTCCTCAATGCGGAGGTCCATAGAGCCAATCTGCAATGTCGGTCCTCCAGCCAATAGGTGCGACATGTAGGCAAGAAGAAGGAAACAACAATGAAAGAATGACCCATCCAATATGCTTATTTGAGGATGGCTCAAAGGGAAGGATTTTACCTTCAGGAGATTGTCGCAAAAGTTGGTGTTGGACATCGTGTATGCCTTCGCATGACCAAGTTGTCGCATAACGGCACCGCCTTCTGAATCCTTCAAAATGAAAGAACATGACAAACACAGGGAAAAACAAATGAGGTTAGCGGAAGTGCAAAACCATCATTCGTGTGGTAAGTTACCCAACAAGTGTATGCATCATGCTCATCATAAGAAAGGACAAGGGAACATTTCATAGTATGGAGGCATATGATGTGAGAACAACCGAATGCACTAGGCTCAATCAAACAAGCATGCATCACAAGTAATATGTCCAAGTCTCCGAGATCAATAAGCATAGATGCAACAATTGGAGGCAAGCGACAATGAACAAGATGTATCATGTCAGAGACATGAACATATATGTCATCAACCCAAGAAAGCAAATAAGAGTTTAACATGGGTGATGCGACAAAGCAAGCAAGCATATGAATCAAGGCAAGCAAGCTAGTAGTGCTAAGATGCAACATACTAGAAGGAATCATGTCAAGTATGTCATGTGTGCAAATAGTGTTTATGAATAATGCACAAGACATATCACAAGCATGAAAGGAGGATATGAGCAAAATAGCATCAATAGCATGAGGCACATGATAAACATGGCAATACTAACAAGGATCTCCACCAAGCATGCAAATACACATAGGAGTAGCATAAAGGTGAATCATGGGTAGATGCAGGCAAGGGTCACAATTTCATGGCAAAGGCATAGAAGTAAGCATAGCATGTAAAGTGAACACGGGAAAATGAGCATGAAGCGACAAGCGGTATATAGCCCATAGTCGTGTGAGGGCCAAGTGTGAGAGATGCGCGTAGTCGTTGCGCGAAACGAACAGTGGTAAGGATAGTCGATGGGATCCCAAGTCATCTTTGCTCTCAAGAGCTCGTTTCGTCAACTCTTGGGATTGAGAGGTTGACGAGTATACGGGAGTACCTACAAAAAACAAAGACAAAGGGAAAATTGTGTGTGCGTGGTAGATGTACACATCATTAATCATGATGCGCACATGGTTGTGTTGGTTAGCACAAAATATCCAATGCTCGAATAAATGAGATGCGTGATATAGAAACATGTCATCCATCATGATAGGTTTGTTGTTATGTATAGCATAATGCAGACTCAAAGTGTGTAATGCATCACAAGAAATATGTAGAGCATTGTTATTCATGGAATGCATACGGTGCAAAAAATGATGACAACATCCAAAACAAAGCATATTTGGTACAATGTGATCATGGCATGCATAGTAGATGAATTGCGCAAATCATGTAAAGGAAGCATGTCAATATCATCACGTGAAAAACAAAAGCCAATGACATCATCTCGTCATCTATGCCATAAGTGCAAATGGGATTTATTGTAATGGGGCATGCATAACTACTGTGTTGAGATTGAAATGATGCAATATGGGATATCTCACTCATAGCATATGACAAGGTTAATGGATTGTAAAACATGATGTGACCAAAAGATTTTTCACATGATATCCAATGGAGCATAGCATCACAACTAGGCAAATCAAAATGCTCATCATCATATGCATCGTAAATACGCAAGTCATGACATGAAGAAGTGTCACTAGCATGAAACATGGGAATAGGTGTGTCAACATCATGCAAGCAATCATTCATAAAATAGTCCACTATTGGGACATGTGAAGCACCATCACCTATGTTACCTTTGGAGCATCGCTCATGTGTTGTAGGTGAGGTGTCGAAGACCAAGTCATGGTCATCTTCATCTTGGTGGAACCATGTGGGGGGTGCATATTCTTCCACCATGGCCATCGTTGTCTCCATTGGAGGTATGGACTCGTCAAGGAAAGGCATGTCATCAAGTAGGAGACCTAGCACCAAAGAAGAAAACAGACTAGGAGTAGAGGTTAAGTCATTAGAAATCAAAGTGGCCTCACATGCCGTCTCAACTACCTCACTCACTACATGTGGTGGCTCACTCACTGCCTCTTGGATGCTCTCAAGTGTGGGGCTAGTGGTGGTCACACTCATCCTCTCATAGGAAATTCAATCAATGTCACTCATATCACTCGTGGGGTGGTGGCTCTTCTCACATGGCAATTGGGGTATCTTGTTACATGTCGGTGTCGGAGATATGTTGGTGCAAATGTCTCCATGCTCAATCATGTCTTAGTCGTAGTTGTAGCCGTGGATGAAGGCCGAAGATGGCACATCATCACTCTCCTCTAAGACCAAAGATAAGGTCTCATGTGCGGTCGCGTAGCTTGACTCGAAGAATGAGTCCAATATGGGCGCCGTCTTCAAGTTGTTGAAGAGGTTCATGCTCGTCGCCGTTGTCGAAGGGGATGGCCCTTGCTCGACCTTCTTGCTTGGGGGGCTTCCGAAGATGGAAGTGTCTCCCTCGCTCATAGGTGGTCACCTTGTACTTGATGATGTTGATGTAGGCGAACTAAAGGGAAGTTGGTGAAGATGCCGTACGTCCAAAGGCGAAGATGTCTTGATAACAGTTGGCGAAGATGCCGAAGTGGTTGGTGTAGCCGTAGCTCCGTCTTGGTGGTGCTTGTCTCGCGGTCTTCTCTTGTGGTCATGAAGTTTGGACTGGGCGTGAAGTAGGGATTGTTGGGACTTGTAGGTAGGCGCATCTCGAGCATCTTCATGATGATGTTGTCGTTGTCGTGATTGAGCTCAATGGCGTTCGTCGTCGTCCTGCACATGATGCTTGGAGGTGACTTACCCTTCATGATGATGTGGATCACGAATGTGATGGTGGTCGCCATGGAGATGTGGATGTGGACGACTTGCGCCTGTGTCGCTTGGGCGCTCCGAAGATGATCGATTTGCTCGCTGCCGACTTGAAGATGACGAAGGGGAAGTAGACTTGATCAAGGCCCAAATCTCCTCCATCCTTGCATCTTGCTCCTCCTTTTGTGCAGAAAGCTTTTTGTCGATGTAGTCCCTTTTCCCCGCTTCGGAGTGACGAATGTCGATGGAGAGGTTCTCGATGCGCTCTCGCAATCTTGATTGTGCGCCTTGCATTTGAAGTTGTAGATCGAAGATTGACGCTTTGGTGATGTAGTTGTTCACGCCGTCGTTGTTGTCGAAGATCAGAGATGAAATGCCTTGCCTATCCATCAGAATACTCAAGAAAATATGAGTGGGAGAAAGAGAAGAACGAATACCAAATGTACCTTGACCGAAGTTGACGGTGGATCAATGATCACTCCAATGTGGAACAAGGTAATATCAAAATTGGTACCAATTCTTGTCGGTTTCTCACACCTACACAAATAAAGCTTATGGTGGGGCTCGGTGAGGATAGTGGCACAAAAATTTGATGCAAAATGTTAGCAAGAATCAATAATGTTGAAAGAGATTCACAAATTCGCAAAGTGAAACAAGTAGACCAATAGCAATATGTGGCACACAGAAACACACACACGGATAGATAAATGGGGTCGTGCAACCAAGGCTGAGCACAAAATGTGGAATCCACGGAAAATGCTCGTGTTGCACAACTCAACAGAGACGCTAGCACGATTGCTCTATAGGCGGATACGACACTTGTGCACAAGCTATGATATGCAAAATGTATGAACTTCTATCCAAAGTATGCTATATATGTATGATGTTCTGGTGGTATGACCCAAGATGATCAGATATGACAATCTTATGCAGTGTGGTATGATGCTATGGCACTTTCTTACAAGCTCTTTGTTCACTCTTTTTCTTTGCTTAAAAGCTTATTCTTTTTTTTTATATGGCCACAATGCGAAATGCACAAACCAAGATAGCAATTGTGTATATGCGGGAACAAACTTGAGGCACAAGGGATGATATGATGATACCAATATGATATGGTATGTATGCAATGTATGGTATAGACCACTAATGTGCACAAGTAACATTGCCGGCAATACTCAAATGGCTAGTCTCGACAGGCAAGTGACGCAAAATGGGCTAGGGGTTATCAATGCAATGGCAAGGGAATATACAATGTAGGGATACGATGATACCAAGATTATATGGAGGTTACCGTCCTTGGCGATGATGAGTGGCGGTGATCTTGATGGAGATACCAAGATGATGGAGACTCGTCCCTAAGTAGCCGAAACACCTTAGGAAACGGAAAAACCGCAAACTCAAAATCTCAAATGTCAAATGGTGGTATGGGATGCGGTGGTGGTTGCGGAAGCTCAAAGGGATTGTGGAAATGCAATGATGGGTTATGCGAGTAGGCAATGCGGAAATAGAGGTTAATAAGGTGGTGGACTATACACGGTGTCGGAGTTGGAAGCATGATACGTCTCCATCGTATCAAATATTTTTGATTGTTCCATGCCAATCTTCTAAACTTTCATATACTTTTGGCAACTTTTTATACTATTTTCGGGGACTAACATATTGATCCAGTGCCCAGTGCTAGTTCCTGTTTGTTGCATGTTTTTGTTTTTTAGAATATCCATATCAAACGGAGTCTAAACGGGATAAAAACAGACGGAGATTATTTTTGGAATATACGGAGAATATGGGAAGAAAAATCCACGCAAGACGGTGCCCGAGGGAGGCACGAGGCAGGGGCGCACGCCCCACCCCCCCAGGCACGCCCCTGACCCTCGTGGTCCCCCTGTAAGGCGGTTGATGCCCTTCTTCGACCGCAAGAAAGCTAATTTTTAGGAAAAAGTCACGGCGAAGATTTCAGTCCAATCGGAGTTACGGGTCTCCATATATATGTATATATATATATATATATATATATATATAAGAAACGGTGAAAGGGCAGCCGGATAGAATGCAGAAACAGATAGAGCCAAAGAGACAGATCCAATCTTGGAGGGGCTCTCGCCCCTCCCATGCCATGGAGACCAAGGACCAGAGGGGAAACCCTTCTCCCATCTAGGGAGGAGGTCAAGGAAGAAGAAGAAGGAGGGGGGCTCTCTCCCCTTCGCTTCCGGTGGCACCAGAGTGCCACTGGGGGCCATCATCATCACCGCAATCTTCAACAACAACTTCACCGCCATTATCACCAACTCTTCCCCCCCCCCCCCCCCTCTATGCAGCGGTGTAACCTCTCTCTTAATTACCCGCTGTAATCTCTACTTAAACATGGTCCTCAACCTTATATATTATTTCCCAATGATGTATGGCTATCCTATGATGTTTGAGTAGATCCGTTTTGTCCTATGGGTTATTTGATGATCGTGATTTGTTTTAGTTGCATGTTCTATTATTGGTGGTGTCCTATGGTGCTCTCCGTGTCACGCAAGCGTGAGGTATGCCCGTTGTAGGGTTTGCAATATGTTCATGATTTTCTTATGGTGGGTGGCATGAGTGACAGAAGCATATACCCGAGTAAGTAGGTTGTTTGCGTATGGGATAAAAAGGACTTGATGCTTTAATGCTATGGTTGGGTTTTACCTTAATGATCTTTAGTAGTTGCGGATGCTTGCTAGAGTTCCAATCATAAGTGCATATGATCCAAGTAGAGAAAGTATGTTACCTTATGCCTCTCCCTCATATAAAATTGCAATAATGATTACTGGTGTAGTTATCGATTGCCTAGGGACAAATAACTTTCTCATAACAAAAAGCTCTTCACTAAAACTAACTTAGTTGTGTCTTTATCTAAACAGCCTCTACTTTTTATTTACTTGCTCTTTATTATCTTACAAACCTATCCAACACACTACAAAAAAATCCACTTCCGTGATGATACGTGTTTGTCAAAGTAGGTCGCGTTTTTGGTCATGCATGTACATCCATGAAAAATTTATGACAGAATCAAGATAGTCATACCTGTGCTGTCGTAGAAGTGTTCCATGACATTACCAAAATTATCATCATGGAAGTGTCCACTTCCATGACCATAAATCGTGCGTCACAGAAGTGCTTTCGTCAAGGGTGACCGACACGTGGCATCCACCATAACGGAATACCGTTAAGCTATCGGGTCGGGTTTTGGATGCGATAACCCGTTAACAGCCCCGACCAATGGGGATTTTCCACGTGTAAAATCATCATTGGCTGGAGGAAACACGTGTCAGCTCACCGTTGGGACAGATGTCATCCGCTCATTGGACCGTAGGCGCCTATGATACGGCGAAACGTGGCACGACCCAACAGAGGCCCATTCCTGTGAAAAGGCTGGCTCGTTTGACTTGGTCAAAAGGTGGCGGGCCGGCCCACGGAAAGCCTGTTAATGGCCTGTTCGCATATAGCCCATTTACAGCCCGCCAACCTAGGGCCCGTTACGCCCTATCCGAATTAGGCCCAGTAGCGTCATCTGGGCCGTCCAATATGATTGAGCCCGTTTTATCTTCCGGCCCATGTGTGGCCCATCACTTCTTTCATCCCATATGAGGACCTTTGTAACTCTTGGCCCATTAACGGCCCGTGGTGAAACTGGCCCGTAATGAATAGTGTATCACTTTATACCCATTAACGACCCGTTATTCCATTGGGACGTTTCTGGCCCAAGTTATCTTTCGGCCTTCTCAGGGCCCATTGATTCTTGGGCTCATTTGCAGCATTCGGTTACATACGGCCCGTTACTTTCATTTTCTGCTTGTGGGCCAAATTCAGCCCGTCGTTACAGTCGGCCCGTTTGCAGACCGTTAATACGTTGGGCCGTTTTCATGTAAAAAAAACCTGTTGCTCTGTTTTCATATAGTTATCAAATACAGCCTATTAACGGCCCGTTATGGTCCGCGGATAGTATGGCCCATGATTGGTGAAATGATGATACACCCCGTAGAAGGCCCATGGATCCTACGGCCCGTATAGAAGGCCGATGGATCCTATGGCCGGACAAAGGCCCATGGATCATACCGCCTGCAGGAGGCCCATGGTTACAACAGTCCGTGTGTTGCCATGATTATTTTCGCCTAGTTACCAAAAATAGGCTATTGTGGCCACTAGAAAAAAATAGAAAAAGAACTGCAGTGACTACAAGCAAACAACTAAACAAGACAACAAGGAAATAATAAGCAAGCAATTAACGCTAGCCTATTACCGCTATTACACATATTACATCCACTAGGCATCAAAGTTCGCCACCAGTGCAAATATAGGGAATAAAGCAGCACATTACATACACTGGCCGTCAAAATTGGCCACCAGTGCAAATAAACGCGGCAGCAAAACAACATCATAACTGAAACTACTTCAGAAGAGCTCAAGAAACGTTATCCTGGGTATCCACCATGCTGGCAATAAGCTTAGCAAGCTGATTAGCTTTGTCCTATTTGGTGCTAAAATCCTCCAACGCTTGCTCTTGCACCAGAAAGTATGCATCTGAATGCTCCAGGGACTTCCGCAGTCCTTCCGCTTCTTGTCACAGCACAACTGATCGATGTCTTTCAGCTTGTAGTTGAGACTCAAGAAACCGAACTGATTCAGATAGTGAGTTTGAATAGCTTGTGCAAGCGGTTGTGGCCAGTAACTCGAACACTAAACCAAGACAGGACTTTGGGGTTGTCTCGCTGTCTTCAAGATAGTCTTCCTTAGCTGTTTTATCAGCTTTGTTGGAGACCAACAAGGATGTGTCACTATCCTGAACCTTATCTGCATTACTTCCTTTACCATTGCTTAATAAGGCACTCTTCCCCAATATTCTGTCAGCATTCTAAAAACAAGCAAACACATAACAAGTTTAGCATGTACTAGTATATGAAACTCATTTCAGTGAACCAGTTCATTAGTAAGGTGGAGAGAATTAACTACCAAGTCTTCTATTGCCACGTACTAGTACATAATAAAAGCATCAAACAAACATATATCTATGTCATATGGTCACTGCATTGTCTTGCCAAATCAAAATAGAGACACAGTTCAAATCATATCAGTTCAAGACAAAGCAGCAGTGAAAGAATACAAAGCGTGGGAAATTACACGACACAACAAGATTTCAGATGGGTACCACGGGTCTACATGTACAACAACACTATTGGCTCTGTTGTGATGCTAGTAATGTGCATGATATGAAAGTCAACTGTATACACAATTGAAATTGAAATCAATAGAGATATTGATAAGAGCAAACCTGTTAAAGAAACATGCCTGAACATGCCTTCTGTGCCATTGGAGTTTCGATTGGATCCTTCAATTTAAAAATAAGTTTGTATGAGTAAATACAGTGATACAAGAGCAAAGCAATCATAGTTAAAAAAGGCGTGCCTAAGCGAGCGCTTAAACGCGCCTAGGCTCTAGGCGTTGGCAAAACGCATTGCACATAACTACGCATAATTTGTGCATAACTGTGCATAAGCATGTGCTTTGGTCAGTAAAGCGCAAGGCGGTGGCAAAACGCACAATTAACGCCTAGCACTTTTTTGAACTATGATAGCAATGGAATCTTAAATTAGAACAGTTGTTCTTCAGGTTTAGGCACTTGTTCTACATTAACAGAGTATAGTAATACGCGAGAATATAATACTTCAAAATAGAAAATGAGCTCATAGACCTTACCAAATTCTTGGTTCGGGACCAGTACAGAACAAGGCGTTCCCAGTCATCGTCCAGTAAATCTATCTCAGGAGAACGTAAGGGAATTTGATGAGTTCCGTTCCCGGTGAAGTACGTTTTCTTTAGGTAATTTCGATACTGCCACCAAGCATTATTGAAGATAGCAGAGGTATTAGCACAGGTTACCTCATCCTGAGTTTCCGAATCGGTCCTTCTCTAGAGAAAAATGGGAAAATTTGCTGTATTATAACCATCATGGAGGTAGGATGTATGGGACGAAGCAAAGTAATTGCCATGAATAACATTACTTACACATAACTCCTGGACCAACACCTGCAACTGGCATTTTCCTTCATCTTCAGTATAATATTTCCAAGATGGGAAGATACGCACATACGATTTAACAACATCAAATGCGATTGATGCTAAACTACGACTAGCTGGTTGTGCTTCCTCCACAGCAATAGGCGTACTAACTGGTGGAGTTGGGGTTCGCCATGATAGTACCGGCCCTTTGGGCACTGGAGCTGCCTTACTAACTGCTCTTGTTTGGGAGCTCTGTGGTGGAGATGGTGTTGTGTCAACAGGAACTGGGTAACTATTGGCTGGGGTTGGGGTTAGATTGGGTGAAGCTGGTTCTTTGTCCATCGCAGTAGGGGTACAATCTGTGAGAGTTTGGGTTATGTGTGGTAGGGCTAGTTCTTGTGCATGTACAACCGGGGTGCTATCTCCACCAAGAGGTAGCACTATTTTATTTGAAGACCGTGTTTTTAGTCCACTAGATACTAGCATCACCTGCTCCAATTCAAATGGCTGATAAATAGGAAACATAGTTGAATGTACAGACATTGTATGACAAACAGATGCAATAGATAGTGTGGAAAAAAGAGGGCATGAAATAGTTGACATGTATATTGCTTAACTAAAACGGATAGCATGACATAATTTCACATATATGATGTCTATCTAAACTGGATAGCATAGCATAACATAATTCAAAGATATGATGAATAACTAAACAGGATCGCATGACATAATTCACCTACATGCATGTTATCTAAATAATCAGGGTCGCATCATTTAATTCACATATGTGATTTATATGCTAAACAGAGGGCATTCGATATGATGTCTGAACTAAGAACATGGTGTTGAATATTGTGTATATGATGTCTAAACTATGCAATGCAAGACACTGTATGCATGATATGAGCAGTATAACCATGCCAAGTTAGAGCATACACCTCAGTGGGGGAATAGGACTGGTCATCTATCTCTGAATCCATCTCTGAGGAGCTATCGGGACCCAACAAGAGATCTGCTTTGATAGGTAGCACTGTCTACTCTAAAGGCCTTCTTTTCACTCCCGATTTTTCCATCTCCCACCCAAATGGCTGATTCACAAGAAGAGTAGTTTAACGTACAAACATTGTTGACAAATGGAAATGTAATTAAGAAAAGCATGGGCAAGATATCATTGAAATATATGATGCTTGGTTAAACAGGATGGCATTGCACATTTCACTTATATTATGGCGGGCTTAAAGACATGCGACTGCATAATTCCCATTCATGATATAGAAACTAAACAGGTGGCATTACAGAGTATGTCTAAACTAAGCAGATGACATATATGATGTCAAAAGTAGGCACCGCAAGGCAACATATGCATGATATGACGAACATCATCATGTCAAGGTAGAGCAAACACTTTGGCGGGTAAATAGGAGTGGTCAGCGGCGTCTGAATCCGCCTCAGAACAGATATCTTCCTCTGAATTACAATCTGGAGAGGGGTGGGAGGGTTTTCCATTAAACCCGCCATGGAGCGATGTCTGCATGACATTGTATTGCCGCGCAAAACTCTTCTCGTTTTCTCTACATGTTTAGCATGACTGTGTACAATATCTGACATGCATACGAACAAAAATATGGTGATATTATGTAAGGAGAGCATGCAGAAATTTAGGGTGATGGTAACAACCAGTGGATCGACGTTTTTTCGTTGAACCAAAATAGCCCTAATGGATCGACGTGAATGTATATTAATAAGTGATGCAACAAGTGTACAACCTCTTTGTCGTAGCCGTGTCGACCTCAGCATCATTGGGTTGGTCGCTGAAGCAGTTGAGGCAAAGGTGGCTGTCGGAGGTGTGGAGGAAGATCTGAGTAATTTGTAGACGGCGTCCAGGGCACTGCTTTGTTGTGATGGATCGTTCTGTTGTTGGAGCAGCTCCGGTGAGCCGTAAGATGTCAAGGATGAAGCAGCACAAGACATACATCGTAAATCTCAAGTGGGATTCTAATAGAATCTCCAATAGATGATGTAAAATGGATGTAAAATTAACATCACCAAAAACCACCTGACTACAACAGATAAGGTAAAAACTATTGACTCTGAACTTAACTGTCGAAACTGAAATTTACTGTGGAATCTGAATGCTACTGTCGAAACTGAACGCAATGGTAGCAGAGAGTCACTTGAGATGTAGTTTAGGGAGGGCCTGCAGTTCATCTTCAACCTGCACCCCCCAGAGCCGCCAGCCACCACCGGTCGAACCGCCAGCCCCAGCGCCGCCTCGCCGCCCCGAAACAACTCGCCACCGCCACCCCGCCCATCCCTCTAGGCCCCCCGCCCCCACCCTGAACCTTAAGATAGATAGTGGGGTACCTCTCCGGCAAGCCCCCATCCCCGCTACGGGTGGTTCTTCGTTAACTCTGGCGAGCCCCCCAACCCCTAAAAATCAGCTGAACGAAAAGTCATCGACTGATGTGTGGCTTAATCGGACCAGAGCAGCAGCACGAGCGAGGGGGAGAGCAGCAGCTGCAACTAGGCGAGCGAGTGATCGAGTGAGAGCCGGCGCAGCAGCAATGCGAGCGAGCAAGCGAGAGCCAAAGCAGCAGCCGATCTGGCTGGTATGGGCGCCGCCACCGAAGGGGCCTTGCACTGGGGAGAGCCGCTGTGGAGATGTCACCCGCGGCGCCGGCTTCAAGGTAGCCGCTCCATGGGGGTGCGGGATGGAGCAGCATCGGCGCCGGGAGGTCGAGTTAAGGAGAAGGTGCGATGCGATGAGTGTATAACCTCTTTGGTGGCACCGAGGAGGCCTCGGCTTCATCCGAGGAGTCGGTGAGGATGTTGCAGTTCCGGTGGAGCAGGTTAAGGCGGTGCTCTGGGGATGGATCAGCCACGATAGACGAGGCGATCATCGGAGCAGCTCCTTGGAGGTGGAGGACGGGGTGGCTGAACCGACGGGACGACGAGATGGACGACGGATCCTCATTCGGGGAGGTGGACGAGGGACGTCGAGCTGTTGTGGTGGATGACGTCGTCGGGGAAGAGGCTTCGGCTGGGCAGCGGTGACGTGGCGGACGAAGGAGGGTGGGGTTGCGCGGCTGGAGCGGAGAGGTTATGGCAGCGTGGGATTTCGAATGGCGCAAAGGGGGCGATGGGAGGGGTTGAAGCATGACTTAGGGACGCGCGTGTCCAAAATGTAGGTTGTGTTACAAAAGTACCCCCCACCAATTTGAACTAGCGGCCCTTTCGGCTCAGGGTTAGAAGAGGGATTTCGCGTGTCGGGATGTGGCAGCTGGAGGGAGTTTTCGCGTGTGTTGTAATTTTGGGATAGCAAGGCACGGGTTGTGAAGGCGCCAGTTTTGGGAGCACGATATCTGAATTTTTGGGATATAATAAGACGTGGGCTGAATTTTAGGGACAAGCCTAACTTGTATTAATATTGTACTTGTACGTACCAAATCAATTCGCACTTCCCACAACCAAAAAGAAAACGAAAAATTAAAACTATTCATACCACACAAAGAGTGAGTCTTGCCCGGTTTTACTATACAAATGCTATTCAAAGCTACTCCCTCCTTCCGTCTATATAGGGCCTAATGCGTTTTTCTATGCTAACTTTGAGCAATGATATATGACATGCAACTTACACAAAGCACACTGTTAAATTCGTCAGTGAAAGGTTCTTTCAATGATATAATTTTCACATTGTGCATGTCATGTACTATTAATCTTGTCAATAGTCAAAGGCGGTCTTAAAAATCTCATTACGCCCTATATAGATGGAAGGAGGGAGCATGAATCCATGTTATGTCCGATTAATTTTTTCGCTTGCTGTATAATGCATGTAACCTGATCATACCAACATTTGAGTGCATTCCAAATGTATATACTACCGCTGCAATTCGAACTAAATTTGAATTCGTTTCTCTATTTCAATAAGAATCTACAATCATGATTGTTGCCAACTTCAACCATCATAATTTCCTTGCTATCCGCCAGATATAAATCGGACGGCCTATAATGCAGGATGGCAGGCACACCATCATCAACAACTCTGTTTTTTTATAAGAGTAGAGATAAAATATATTAAATGTAGCATAACATGTTCATAACCACACCATGTGTATCAGCGTTATATATATTCACACATGCATCGGTTTGAAACTCTATGATAAATTCTTCAAATATCCGAATTCGCTTTTTATAATGAAGTATATATGATCTCTATTCATCTTTAACACCCACACAACCCTCTTATCTTTGTAGCTAGCGCTAACTTTCTCTTGTGCATGCACACGCCCGCATCGCTCTCACCCTCCCTCAGCATTCTCTAGCTCCATCGTGCAAATTCGTCTTTTCACTTTAGGTCGTTCACCCACGGTGTGTGTAGGCCCCCAGCTCCTTCTTTACGGCACACATCAATCGATATGCCTCTCTAGCCAGGTGTGCCTAGCACAAGCACAAGCTTCCCCTCTTCTCTTGTCACCGTCCATGCCTCACTCCCATCACTCTTTTCATCGTTCTCTTACTCGCACACTCCTCCCCCTCGATATAGTATGCCTCTCGTACCACCTCCTACATGCATCCTTCTCTCTCTATCCTTCTCCTCGTGCCTCATTTCCTTCTAACACACACATGCATGTATACCGATCGATCTCCCAACATATACCTAGATTGACTTTAACTACCCCCCCATATTTGGAAGTAGTGAAATCCTGCAATGCTTACCATGTGTACATACCTATATTCTCCCTTCAGCAATCAATGGTCTGTTAGTTACCTTGAAGAATTTGTTTGTGAGGAGAGAACATGATTACATAACATGCAGGACATGGTAGTTTCCTGTGAAGAATCGATTGCGAGATAACATGAGTATAACCATGCATGGCACTTCTATATTTTCGAACCCAGTATACATATCCCTGTATTTTCCTCCCAGTTCCAACAGGGACATATCAATGTTGTTTCTTGCATTATCCTACTCATAATCTGAACAATGCTGATCTTACATTAACAATGCCTGTCCTTTTTGATATGATGCAGTGTCCCTACAGTTACTGCCCTTTGTAATCACACCACCTTTGCCAAAAACAGGGAAGCACAACTGGTTCCTCGCTCGATCAGACGACGACAAAAGACTGATGATCATTCTGACACATGAGCCGGAAAAGTTATATTGCAAAAACCCCACTGTATACAAGCACCATGTAATACGTGAGTATTCGGACAGTGGCTCTTACGTCTATGAGCAGGATACCAGCTTGTTGGGGCCTTTAGAATTTTTTAGTTGGAGGCGGTTAAACAGCCTTGGTTCACACTCTTTGTTTCTCGGACTCAATTATCCGATTAACCAGCAGATCACAATTGGCAAGGACCTTGATGGTAGAGAGGCTCTCTTTGCTATGGAAAATTGTATCTACACGGCGAGCCCTAGGAGTTCGGGAGCAAACTCCCCTGATTGTCAACGATACAGCCTGCAGCCAAAAGAAGGTGAGAATGACAAAGGCATCCAGATTAACTTTATCCTTGGATGTCTCAATTACGACAGGCAGTGATGTGGTTCAAGCCTTCAGGTTGATAGGTAATTGGGCTGTTGCATCAAAAGGGTGGAGTACTGGTGTCTTCGTATCACTGGTCGCTGAAGCGGGGCTGCAAATTATGATGGTGTTGGATCATCTCTTCAAATGACTTTGTTGTCTTTGCTGCTGGTTCTGGATGGGTAGTTCTTTCTTTTATTATGCATATTCCTTGTCATTTGGTCATCCTCGTCTATGTCACTCTTACTATGTAATAGTTGCTTCTGTTTAGAATGTCATTCTCGTCTGGATCACGAGAGTCTGAGCGCTGCAGATGGGTGCGTTTTGGTGGTGTAGCAAGACTTCTTATGAACTATCATGTCTTGCTGTTTATGTCAGTAGTAGTCACTAGTCAGTGTTTGAGTGTTGTATATATCGTTGTTTCAAACTGTTTATTGTCTCGAACTACTGGTGGGCTAAATGAGAGCATCACCATTCTCCAGTGTTCGGAGTATATCTCCTTTATTCAAGTTATATAATTTGAGCTCAGTGTCTTTTTGATGATGTACACTTGTTTGGGCCAGTGAGGTGTCGTTGAATATGGGCCAAGTAGTACCGCAATGCCAAACAGGTCAATTATGACTCTCAGGCCCGCCTCTCAAAAGACCCTGAAAAAAAGGCCGGGCTCTCCAAACAAGAAAGAATAAGGACTATTAGGCCGACATGTGGGTGCCACCTGTGTTTTCGTGCGCTTGCGCACCGAGAGCATATTGGCGCGTGCTCGAAATTCATGCTACCTTTTCATCCCCAGTCTCCCGCCCTCCCCCACCTCTGGAATCTCGATTCCTACTCCAGTTCCCCCAAATCCCCCTCCTGTACTCCCTGTACTCAAGCGCACTATCATGTCACCGGTCAAGGCGGATCTCCGAGCCGGAGATCCTGAGATCCGTCATGCCTTTGGTCGCTGCGTGCTATTGCTCAACAGTGGCTTGGCGGTGCTTGACGACCAGTTTGCCGAGAAAGTGCTGATGGTAAGCATCAATGGCTTCCGCCCACCCGTCTCGCCGGACGACCTTGTCAAAGCTCTTGGCATTGCGTGCGGCATCCAAATAAGTGACTTGCTTGTCGAAGTCTGTCCACCACCGGCTAATTTCTTCGTCAGGTTCCAAACAACTTTCGACTGCAGTCGTGTGTTCGAATCTTCCCGGCGTTTGTTCTGTGATGGCGCGCTGTTGAGCTTTGATCGGTGGCACCCAGGATGGGGCTCGGTGCCCTCTGAGCTTGAGTTTTTTAACAAAGCTTACCTTCCACGGCATGCCTCGACGTGCTTGGAACAGCGAGTCCATAACGAGCTTATCAACGACCTTGGAGGTGAGCTCATAAGTATGTTTGTTCCTCCAGACAGCTGTGCTCTGACGGTTATGGCATGGATGAAGAAGCCGTCCACCATACCGAAGGTGATTGGTGTTGAGATACCGGTGCAGGAATCGGGGTTGTACTATTCGTCACCACCAAGGCCGCCGAGGACCACGTTAGGGATGTACCTGTATCGAGTGTTCGTGCATGTTGAAGAAGTGGTCAATCCATCAATCGAAGTCCTGCCGCCGCTGGTGCCAGGGTCCGTTGACGACGTCCATTACAGGAGTCAACGTCAGACTCTCCCCGTGTTGCTCGGAACGATGGATGGCATGGGGCATACTCCATCGCGCGTCGGAGGCCACTGCTTCTTTGGGAGAAGAGGCAGGGCTGGTTGCCTGGATGTGCTCTAATTTGAGGTAACAACTGAATCTTGTCAGATACTAGTTAAATCCGAGCTATTGGTGTGAAGCACTGATATGCCAGTACATTTGATTGTGACATGTTCTAATTTTGTACCTGAACTTTTTTTAGAAAGGGCTACACGTCAACTTAATGTGCTAGCAGAACTTATTGTGTTGTCTATCTGTTTTCTTTGCACAACATTCAACATATTTCCCCGTCACTGATAAAGACGATGAACCATTATGTACGACTTCGTTGGTTTCAACATAGCCCTTCCCGTAGCGATCCACTGCTTCCATCCTGATTGTGCCGCCTGCGTGAAATTTTTGTATGCATGTTCAGTGTGCTATGATGTTCTATATGATTGTGTCAACTATATAAGTTTTTACTGAGCATAAGCAATGCATATGGCTGAAAGATGTATTTATAAGCATCGACCGATGGGTCTCTCTCTCTCTCTATCTCACACACACACACATGCGCACACACACACACGCACACGCACAAGTGGGACCCATTGAAGTATTTATTTGCTCGTGACATCTTTTAATTAGGTTCCACTGCAATCTAAATTTTTTCTTAAGTTATTAATTGAGCTCAGCGACTTCAAAAAGTTGTACAGAAGCCTTGTTTGGGCCTTTCCGGCGTCGCTGAATGTGGGCTGAGTAACAATGTTAGGTTGTAATGTACTACACAAGCCTTTTTTTCAACATCAGCAATGCAACTGGGCCGACAGTTGTACACAATAGGGTCAACTTGTTATTCTCCGCCCCACTGGGCTGCAAACTTTCCTAGGAGGTATGCATTAGGCTTAACAAGAAAATGGACTTTAAGAAATAATAAATGGGATGTAATTATAGTAACTAGATAGTTACTATGCACCAAAACGTAATTAGTTTGAAAAATATATTATTTTTGGAATTTGAAAATTTTAATTTCATTACTTGTTGCGCGCACAATATTTCGTTGGATTTTAACATAATACAACTTTATTTTGAAATTATATTTAACCTGACTAGAAATTTCGGATAAAAATATTTCGGATCCCATCAAAATGTGGGGATTTTTTTTAATTCTGTTTTGATCGGTTATTTGAAATTATTAATCGTTGTCCTAGCTAGAAGTTGGGCTGTACTTTTAACAAACTGTAAATGGGATGTAATAAATTCCATTAGAATTAAAAAATGGGTTGTACATTCTTACAAATCGCAAATGGGCTATATGTTCTCTGCCAAATCCGAGCTATGGGCCTACTAAGTTGACGCGTACCAAGGGCTTTGTCAACTTAGTCAATATAAACGATTCTAGCTGCAGTGATCGTACAATGTCCATCCAACGACCGTAGTGCTTCTTCAACCTCTAGTCTTCTTGCTCTAGCCGCCCAAAGCAGCGCCGGTCGTGTCGCGTGCTCCTACCTCCCGTGGCCGGCTATGATGCCGTGGAGGCCTAACTGCCCCGTACTACTCCCACCGCTGGCCAGGCCATCCCTCTACTCACCCACACCCCCTGTTATTCTGCGGCGATGACAGCCTCACACCACAGTGAAAGTGCAACTATCCCTAGGTGGTTTTGCTAATTCATAACAACATATAGCTCATTGAGCTAATGCTATTCCAAGATGATTATTTCAGGAAAGCTCAATGATTGGCATGGCATGGATGTGAAAGTGGAACCCTCGAAATGCTAAGGACAAAGGATTGGCTCAAGCTCAAAAGCTCAAGACTCTTCATTTTATATTTTAGTGATCCAAGATCACATTGAGTCTTTAGGAAAAGCCAATACTATCAAGGAGGGATGAGGTGTTGCTTAATGAGCCTCTTGCTTCATGTGCTTAGTGATATGCTCCAAAAACCATCAACTACTTTCCCATATCCACATTTGACCTAAACCCTAAGCCAAACTCGGTCCTACCGATTCTTCCTATCCGGCGCCACTGAGTTTCATATGTCATAAGCCACTGCCAAACCCTAGCAATTCGGTTCTACCGATAGGGATCTCGGTCTCACCGAGATGGGATTGCAAACTCTCTGTTTCCCTTTCGTAACTTTTCGGTCTCACCGAAAGAGCGAATCGGTCCCACCGAGATTGCAATGTAAACAGTGTGTTTCCCTTTTGTAACTTTTCGGTCTCACCGAAGGAGCAAATCGGTCCCACCGAGTTTGCCTAACCAACTCTCTGGTTAGCTAATTACCAAAATCGGTCTCACCGAGTTTGTGTAATCGGTCTCACCGAGATTACGTTATGCCCAAACCCTAACAGAATCGGTCCTACCGAGTTGCATGTCAGTCCCACCGAAAATCTCTAACGGTCACTAGGTTTACCTTTTCGGTCCGACCGAGTTTGTTGATTCGGTCCCACCGAGATTGGTAGATTGTGTGTAACGGTTGGATTTTGTGTGGAGGCTATATATACCCCTCCACCTCCTCTTCATTCATGGAGAGAGCCATCAGAACACATACACAATTCCAACTCATATGTTCTGAGAGAGAACCACCTACTCATGTGTTGAGACCAAGATATTCCATTCCTACCATATGAATCTTGAACTCTAGCCTTCCCCAAGTTGCTTTCCACTCAAACCTTCTTTCCACTAGATCGAAATCCTATGAGAGAGAGTTGACTGTTGGGGAGACTATCATTTGAAGCACAAGAGCAAGGAGTTCATCATCAACACACCATTTGTTACTTCTTGGAGAGTGGTGTCTCCTAGATTGGCTAGGTGTCACTTGGGAGCCTCCGACAAGATTGTGGAGTTGAACCAAGGAGTTTGTAAGGGCGAGGAGATCGCCTACTTCGTGAAGATCTACCGCTGGTGAGGCAAGTCCTTCGTGGGCGATGGCCATGGTGGGATAGACAAGGTTGCTTCTTCGTGGACCCTTCGTGGGTGGAGCCCTTCGTGGACTCGCACAACCGTTACCCTTCGTGGGTTGAAGTCTCCATCAACGTGGATGTAGGATAGCACCACCTATCCGAACCACGGGAAAGACATCCATGTCTCCAATTGCGTTTGAATTGTCCAAACCCTTCCCTTTACATTCTTGCAAGTTGCATGCTTTACTTTCCGCTGCTAATATACTCTTTGCATGCTTGCTTGAATTGTGTGATGATTGCTTGACTTGTCCTAAGGCTAAAATCTGCCAAGAACTAAAATTGGGAAAAGGTTAAGTTTTTATTTGGTCAAGTAGTCTAATCACCCCCCCCCTCTAGACATACTTTCGATCACACAAGTGGTATCAGAGCTTTGGTCTCCATTTGCTTTGATCTCCATAGCTTTTGGTGGTCGTAGCCTTGGTTTCACAACCTAGGAGAGTATGGCGTCTAGCGAGTGAAATTATCACCGTAGAGGTCCTTACTTTGATGGTACTAATTTTGCTAGTTGGAAGCATAAAATGAAAATGCATATTCTTGGACATAACCCCGCCGTTTGGGCTATTGTGTGTGTTGGTTTGCAAGGTGACTTCTTTGATGGGAGAGAACCAAACCGTGAAGCTACCGCGGATGAGTTGAAGATGTTTCAATACAATGCTCAAGCGTGTGATATTCTCTTCAACGGATTGTGCCCCGAAGAATTCAACAAAATCAGCCGTCTTGAGAATGCAAAGGAAATTTGGGACACTTTAATTGATATGCACGAAGGTACTGACTCCGTCAAGGAATCCAAGTTGGATGTGCTTCAAAGTCAACTTGACAAGTTCAAAATGAAGGATGGTGAAGGTGTCGCTGAAATGTACTCTATGCTTGCTCTCATCACAAATGAGATTGCCGGCTTAGGGAGTGAAGCGATGACCGATAGATTCATCATCAAGAAGATTCTAAGAGCCTTGGATGGAAAATATGATACCGTGTGCACATTGATCCAAATGATGCCCAATTACAAAGATCTCAAGCCAACGGAGGTGATTGGAAGAATTGTTGCTCATGAGATGTCACTTAAGGATAAAGAGGAACTTCACAACAAATCAAGTGGTGCCTACAAAGCCTCATGTGAAGCCCCTACATCATCAAGTGAGAAACAAAACTTCAATGAAGAATTGAGCTTAATGGTGAAGAACTTCAACAAGTTCTACAAGAGTAGAAGCAAAGATAGAAGCTCCAAGTCAAGGTCCTACACTAACAAAAGATCTTCTAGTTGAGAGCGAAACTGCTACAGTTGTGGAAGACCCGGACACTATTCTAATGAGTGTACGGCTCCCTACAAGAGAAGAGAAGACTCTCCAAAAAGAAGAAGCAAAGAATCACCATCAAGAGAGAGGAGTAGAGATGATCGTTATGAACGAAGATACTCACGGAGAAGCGATGATTCGGAAAGGAAGGAAAAATCATCAAGGAGCTACACAAAACGAAGACATCAAGCTCATGTTGGTGAATGGGTATCCGGCTTCGACTCCGACAGCCACTCCGAGAGAAGTTATCACTCTGACTCCGAAGATACTCAAGATGAAGGTGTTGCCGGTCTAGCACTTGTGTCAACCAACTCCTACGACATATTTGACTCACCAAATGAAGGAATTGGAAGATGCTTCATGGCCAAAGGTCCTAAGGTAACACACCCCGAGCATGTTCATTTTAATAGTGATGAAGATGACTTGTTAGGTGATGATGATTTGCTTGTTTACAACTCTAGTGATGAATACTATGATGAAACGTCAATTAATCATGCTAATCAAGATAAAATGAATGACAATGATAAGGAGAAGATTGAGGCTCTAACTAAAGAACTAAACACTCTTAAGTTAAATCATGAAACTATCTTCGAAGATCATCGAGAACTTTTAAGAGCTCATGAGAAGTTACGCTTTGAAAATCTCAATCTTGAGAAAGAGCATGAGTTTTTAAAAGCAATCAATGATGATCTCCGCAAGAAAAGTTCTTCTTACATTGCCAAGCGTTTACTCTTATCCACTTACATGCCTCAAGTCAAGTCTAGTAACAAGAACAAGAAAGATTCTTCCTCTAGTAGTAACAACGATCATGCTAAATCCAATATTGTTGCTTCTAGTAATTCTCTTGATTCCACTAATGATTCTCTTAGCCAAGTTACACTTGAGCAAGAAAATAGCTTATTGAAGGGAATTATAGAGAAAGGAGTGTACAAAAGCATCGCCGGGAGTAAGCAATTCGAGGAAATTGTGCGCAAGCAAGGAATGCACCGGAAAAATCAAGGTGTTGGTTTTGAATGAAAGTTCAATGCCAATGGAGTTGAGTGGGAAGAAGATCAATACCCCAAGACAAAGTTTGTCCCTCAACAAGAGAAGTATGATACTTCCTTCAAGGGAACACAAGCTCAAGATGATCTTCCACCACAAGACTACAAGCAAAAAGGCAAGGACAAGCTTCAAGAGGAAATTGATGCATTTGAAGAAGCTCCTAAGACCTTAGTCAAGTGGATTCCCAAGACCACGTCAAGCTCCACTTCATCAAGTACGACTACAACTCCAAGGATTCCCATCAAGATGGTGTGGATCCAAAAGAAGAAGAACTAGAGAGTTCTTGAGGGTGACTCCGCCAACATACTTCACTCTTATCATTTTGGCAAGAACAAGTGCAATCAACTTCCACATCTTGCACTAGTTCAAGGAGTCATAAACCCTCTTGTTGGTAAGACAAGGGACAAGGTAACCTAAAAGTTTTCATGGACATCATCTTGTGTGTGCATCACTCTATGTCTATGGATATCCTTGTTTGTTCCTTGTGGGACTAACCCATGTAGGTATTGAAAATGCAATTCACTCAAATGGATAGCTCCAAGTGATATACATCAACATTGAGCGTCCACATCTTCAACATCTACATGAAGTCATCATCGACAAAACCCAAGGTTAGTTCATCCCTCTTAGGGGGGATATCACATCTAGGGGGAGCTTTACTCTAAGACTTGAGCTAAAGGAACTCTAAAGATGTGAACACAACAATGCTTTATGTAAAAGTGGTAACCCCACTTGAGCTTAAACGATGAGTATGACCTATGATCAAGTGTTCTCACTTGACTCCTAAGTCAATATACTCATATATAGATGACCTAGTCATCGAAAATTGCTTGATAGATGCTAGAATTGGTTGTGCAGGCTTTGTCACATATTTTATTTGCCATCTTATTGTGTGAGCATGTTGGTTGCATATTTTACTCATTCGAGGACATCCACTTATTGTTTTGATTGTTTGGTTTTATTTCCTTTTGCCAAGTGGATGGACAAGAATGCCTAAGAACCTCCTCTAGCTATCTATGCTTTTCTCGTCATAAACTCTATTCATGCTACATCACAAAATTTGATCAAGTCAGATTCGAACCACTCTGTGTGAGGAGCGCTCGGAGTCCCCGATTCGTCATAGACTTAAAGTTCCAAAACCTCTTTGTGATTCTCGATCTGACCGATATCCTACTTTTGGTCCAACCGAGATCATTAAGTTGATCTAGGTTTTCTATCCCGGTGCAACCGATTTGAACCATTCGGTCACACCGAGTTGCAACAACTATATACAGTTTTGCTTCTCGGTGCCACCGAGTTGTTCCACTCGGTCACACCGACAGGGTCGGGCTATATATAGTCACGGGCAAAAATTTGGAAAGTTCTCCGAAACCCCTCGCCCGTGCGATAGCTGCTCTGCCAACGTGGTCTCCGGATCGTCTCCTCGCCGCCAGCCGCCTCCAGTCGCTGGTCTCCGTCGCCGTCAACGGGAATCAACCCCACCGTTGCCGCCGTAGCGAATCTCCGCCAAACTAGGGTATGGACTCGACCTTTGTGCTATTCCCCAATCTGATTCTTAGCACATTGTGATCATCATGATTCTTGCCACGTTTGAAATACTTCTATCCAGTCAATGAACTCGTAGATTAGGTTTAATTCGAAAATTTTAGGGTTAGGTTTCCATCGAGACCATCTCGGACCCACCGAGTTGAAAAACTCGGTCCCACCGATTTGGCTTGTGCCATTGCACAAGTGAGACTCGGTCCGACCGAGAAATACTTATCAGTGTGACCGATTTTGGAACTTTGTGAAACCCTAGCAGTCTCGGTGCCACCGAATTGTGACTCGGTCTGACCGAGTTCACTAGTTCCGGTGCCAAAACTGCTTCGGTATCACCGAGTTTAAAAATCGGTAGATCCGAGATGATTTCAGAGGGAAACTAAAACTAAGTTTTTGAATTATTCTTTTGCCAAAATCTCTGTATTTTGTGATGCTCATCCACTCTATCTCATCTATAACCTATTCACAGGGTCAGCAGTCAGAGTTTGCAACATGTCTGATCAGAGTGATAGCCAGAACCTGTCAGAACAGCAAGTGAAGATGAGTGAGGGCACTAGTCCCTCAAGTTCCTCAGATGATGGCAGCAGAAGTACTCCTAGCAATCTGCCTAAAGCTGCCACAAGACAGAGAAAGAAGAGAACCTCAGAATCAGAGTATGAGGACTATGTGGCAGAAGAGGAAGCAACTTCTAAGAGAGTTGAGCCAGCTCAAGGCACAAAGCCAGGGTTAAAGATCAAAAGGCCAGCAGGCAGGCAGCCTATGTCAAAGCCTAGAGCTTCAACTGAGAAGCCCACTCCCATAGAGCCAGTTGCTGCTGAAAGCAAGAAAAGGAAGGAAAGGGTGAAGAAAACTGTAGCCAGAGTGCTTGGCAAGGCTTCCATCATGGAAGATGAGGAGGAAGAAGAAGAGGTAGCTGCACCAGCACCAAAGGCACCCAAGCTGATGGGTGATGCCATAATATCAGGGGCAGCTGCTTCCAAGGCCAAGCCAGCTCCAAAGCCAAAGCCAAAGAGGAATACAAGAAGCATCCCAGGTGCCGAGAAGAACAAGGCCCCAGTGCCTGAAGCTGCTGAAGAAGAGGATGAAGAGCAAGTTCTCAGGAAACTCAAGCCCAAGATCCCAGACCACAACGATGCTCATCCTGTGGCTGAGGACATGAAGCTCAGGAGAGATTCAGGGCTCCGGAAGTGGAGAGAAGCAGATCCGTATGCTTCAAGGAGGAGGACTGCTGTGGACTACAGATTTCACACGAAGGAACAGCAGGACTTCTATGAGACAGTGCTGCTAGATAAGAAGCCAATTGTATGTGATATGAGATGGGTTGATTGGCAATACATCAAGGACAACGAAGAGTACTGCCCTGGAGTGCAGGACAGCTTCAAGGCATGTGGAGTAGAGGACTTTGTTGGGCAGAAGCTCACAAAGTGGAATGAGGAACTCATCATGCAGTTCTACTCCATCGCACATTTTTATTCAGATGGGAGAATTGTTTGGATGCCTGAGGGTACGAGGTACCAATCTACAGTTGCTGAATGGGCTCAGCTGATCAATGCCCCGGAAGAGCATGAGGATGACTTGGATATCTATGCCAAAAAAAAGATGGACCACAACTTAATGCCAAACATGTACAAGGAGATTCCAAATGAAGCACTTGACACTTTCAAGTTTGGCTCAGTACACTATCTTCTGTCAGGGCTGCCAACCATCAATTGGATACTGAGGCACACCTTGTTGCCCAAGTCAGGTGATCACAAGATGATCAGAGGCCATGCGATCAATTTGCTACATATCTTTGATGTGCCACAGAAGTTCAAGGTGATGAGCCTCATGGTAGAGACCATCAAGAGGACTGCAGCAGACCAGAAGAGGAGCTGTGGGTATGCCCCACAAATTCAGGAGGTCATTAACTCCAAGATGGGCATGGGCATATACTTATTGGACAAGGAACACCTGCCCATCCGTCCAGATTTTGAAGATAATCAAGTTGTTATGACTGAGAATGAACCATCGTCTGCCCAAGCACAAGCCAAGAAGGAGAAGGCCGGGAAGGAGAAAGCTGCCAAGATGCCAACTCAAGAGGAGGCATCTGAATATTTCTTGAAAACCAAACAAGAGCAGCTTGGTTACCTGATTGCATCCACCCTGCGGATTGAGAAAGGATTAGCCACCCTAACTCAGAACCAGGCAATCCTAGAGAGGATCGTAGAACAAAGGTTCTATGACTTGCATATCAAGGTAACAGAGATTTAGACTGCAGTGGAGCAATCACCAGGATGACATGCAGGAGAGGAGAGGCAAGACTACAACTGATGCCTTTGCCAGAGTGCCACGAGGTCCGAGGTCGTCTGCAGTGCCAGTTGCTGACACCAGAGCCACCACCTCTGCACGAGCTACAGCCTCCGTTCCACTAGGTCCAGCGTCTACTTCAGCCTCGACTCCGACCACGTCTACAGAAGGCTTCGTCCTTGGAGTGCTCCGGACTCCACCACCACCTGAAGATCAAGCCTGAGTGTCGATTTAGCAGCATGCATTTTCTAGGAACTTTTTGGTAACTTGTTGCCAAAGGGGGCGAAAATGTATAGATCATAGGCTTCGAGAGAGAGAGTGTGTTGCTTTTCTCTCTTGCTTTATTTGGTGATTTTTCGAACTTTGTTTGCTTTTGAGTGCTTGAGTACTATGTTACTATGTCATTATCTGTGAGACATTGATGATTATGTGTTTGATCATAAGCTACACTTAATGCTTGCTTAATGCTATTATCCTATCTATCTTATGTGATCATTCACTATTCTTGGTGATGGGTGCATGTATTTCATTCTTATCATTTTAAGCGCTCCACCAAGATGTATGTGACATTGAAGAGTAACCCATGACTCTAACTCTTTGTGCATTTGCAGTCCAAAGCAAATCTTAAATACGCACAAATTTAGGGGGAGCTCTTACTTATCACATATTTCTCAAAGCGACGATATATTTCATGCCTATTATCATTTGTCGAAGCTTTGATCTATATGTTGTCATCAATTACCAAAAAGGGGGAGATTGAAAGTGCAACTATCCCTAGGTGGTTTTGGTAATTCATAACAATATATAGCTCATTGAGCTAATGCTATTCCAAGATGATTATTTCAGGAAAGCTCAATGATTGGCATGGCATGGATATGAAAGTGGAACCCTCAAAATGCTAAGGACA
Organism: Triticum monococcum; assembly: GCA_034509565.1. Taxonomy (NCBI): domain Eukaryota; kingdom Viridiplantae; phylum Streptophyta; class Magnoliopsida; order Poales; family Poaceae; genus Triticum; species Triticum monococcum. The sequence goes on along the minus strand of CM067843.1, from coordinate 148,189,188 downwards.
AAGGATTGGCTCAAGCTCAAAAGCTCAAGACTCTTCATTTTATATTTTACTGATCCAAGATCACATTGAGTCTTTAGGAAAAGCCAATACTATCAAGGAGGGATGAGGTGTTGCTTAATGAGCCTCTTGCTTCATGTGCTTAGTGATATGCTCCAAAAACCCTCAACTACTTTCCCATATCCACATTTGACCTAAACCCTAAGCCAAACTCGGTCCCACCGATTCTTCCTATCCGGCACCACTGAGTTTCATATGTCATAAGCCACTGCCAAACCCTAGCAATTCGGTTCTACCGATAGGGATCTCGGTCTCACCAAGATGGGATTGCAAACTCTCTATTTCCCTTTCGTAACTTTTCGGTCTCACTGAAAGAGCGAATCGGTCCCACCGAGATTGCAATGTAAACTGTGTGTTTCCCTTTTGTAACTTTACGGTCTCACCAAAAGAGCAAATCGGTCCCATCGAGTTTGCCTGACCAACTCTCTCGTTAGCTAATTACCAAAATCGGTCTCACCGAGTTTGTGTAATCGGTCTCACCGAGATTACGTTATGCCCAAACCCTAACAGAATCGGTCCTACCGAGTTGCATGTCAGTCCCACCGAAAATCTCTAACGATCACTAGGTTTACCTTTTCGGTCCGACCGAGTTTGTTGATTCGGTCCCATCGAGATTGGTAGATTGTGTGTAACGGTTGGATTTTGTGTGGAGGCTATATATACCCCTCCACCTCCTCTTCATTCGTGGAGAGAGCCATCAGAACACACACACAATTCCAACTCATATGTTCTGAGAGAACCACCTACTCATGTGTTGAGGCCAAGATATTCCATTCCTACCATATGAATCTTGATCTCTAGCCTTCCCCAAGTTGCTTTCCACTCAAACCTTCTTTCCACTAGATCCAAATCTTATGAGAGGGAGTTGAGTGTTGGGGAGACTATCATTTGAAGCACAAGAGCAAGGAGTTCATCATCAATACACCATTTGTTACTTCTTGGAGAGTGGTGTCTCCTAGATTGGCTAGGTGTCACTTGGGATCCTCCGACAAGATTGTGGAGTTGAACCAAGGAGTTTGTAAGGGCAAGGAGATCACCTACTTCATGAAGATCTACCGCTAGTGAGGCAAGTCCTTCGTGGGCGATGGCCATGGTGGGATAGACAAGGTTGCTTCTTTGTGGACCCTTTGTGGGTGGAGCCCTCCGTGGACTCGCGCAACCGTTACCCTTCGTGGGTTGAAGTCTCCATCAACGTGGATGTAGGATAGCACCACCTATCCGAACCACGGGAAAAACATCCGTGTCTCCAATTGCGTTTGAATTCTCCAAACCCTTCCCTTTACATTCTTGCAAGTTGCATGCTTTACTTTCCGCTGCTAATATACTCTTTGCATGCTTGCTTGAATTGTGTGATGATTGCTTGCCTTGTCCTAAAATAGCTAAAATCTGCCAAGAACTAAAATTGGGAAAAGGTTAAGTTTTTATTTGGTCAAGTAGTCTAATCACCTCCCTCTAGACATACTTTCGATCCCACACGCAGCCAAACCAGTGAACCCACGTACTCCTCTCCGCGCGGGCTTCCACTGCTACGTCTTCCCCGGCTCCGCGTCGTCCCCTTCCTAGGCCTCGCCGTCGTCCAGACCACCGCCCTGGTGCTCTCGGCGCGGCATGGTCAACATGGTCATCAACCGACTTCCATCGGAAGACTACTACACGTGGAGAGGCTGACAGCTGGGTTCAGGCGGCCGCAAGGAAGTGCCTCCTTATTATGCGCAAAATAATTATTCCCCCACCTAACAGCAGGGACCCACCGGACGGCCCACCTTATTTCGCGAAAAAAAACGTTCCCTCCTGACTGGTGGGACCCACAGGACAGGCCTACATATTTCACGAAAAAATGTTCCCCCCGCTGTCAGCTCGGACCCACCGGAAGTGCCTCCTTATTACTTACAAAAAAATGAATACTCCCCCTGCTAGCTGGGACCCACCATGGTGGGAGGCCGAATTGTGGGCCTACTAAGTTGACTGGGACGGGGGCCTTTGTCAACTTTAGTCAATGTGAACGATTCTAGCTCTAGTGACTGTACGATGTCCATCCGATGGTCGTAGTGCTTCTTCAACCGCATGTCTTCTTGCTCCAGCCGCCCAAAGCAGCGCCGGTCGTGCCGCATGCTCCTGCCTCGCGTGGCCGGTTGTGCTGTCGCGGAGGCCTCACCGCCCCCTACTAGTCCCACCGTTGGCCAGGCCCTACGGCGACGGGAGCCTCACACCGCAGCCGAATGAGTGAACCCTCGTACTCCTCTCCGCGCGGGCTTCCACTGTTGCGTTTTCCCCGGCTCCCCGTCATCCCCTTCCTAGGCCTCGCCGTCGTCCACCGCCCTAGTGCTCTCGGCGCGGCGTGGACAACGTGGTCATGGAACGACTTCCATCGGATGTGGACTGTACATGGAGAGGCTGACAGTTGGGTCCACGGGCGCAGCAAGGAAGTGCCTCCTTATTACGCTGAAAATAATGATTCCTCCACCTGACAACTGGGACCCACCGGACGGGCCAATGTATTTCGCAAAAAAACATTTCCCCCTGACTGTTGGGACCCACCAGCTACATCGTTGCACGCAAGGAAGTGCATCCGGGTAAAAAAATGATTCGCCCCCTGACTTCTGGGACCCACCAGCTACATCTTCGCAGGCAAGGAAGTGCCTGACAGTCGGGAACCACCTGGTCGAAGCGTACGTAGCGTTGTCATCCTGGTCGCGAACGTGTACGTACATATATACTGGTGGATGTAGAGGCGTGCATGTGTCGGAGTAGAGGCGCGTACGTTTCGTAGTAGAGGCGCGCACATAGCATGTACGCGTACATACAACGGCCAGGGTGCTAGAAACAAAATATGGCCACGTATGTGTACATACGGGTGGGGTCTCAAACGCCTACTCGCGCATACGTATGGCCAGGGCTCGTGTACATGGCTGGGTCGAAAAGGAGAAACAGCGTCGTCGTCGTGTTCATGGGGAGGCAACGGAATGCGTCGTGTTCATGAGGAGACAACGAAATGCGTCGTGTTCATCGGGAGGCAACAGAACGCGTGGGAGCCAACCGGCTAGGTCGGAACGAAATGCGTGGTCGTGTTCATCAGGGAGGGCTTGGACGGAACATGCGATGGAAACGAGGCCTGGCGTACTGCACAACAGAGGAAACGGACCTCCTACATTCGGAACGGGGTCCTGTTGATCGGGAGGGGTCTGGCGTACCACAAAACGGAGGAAACGGACCTCCTACAATCGAAACGGGGGTCCTGTTAATCGGGAGGGGTGTGGCATACCGCAAAACGGACGAAACGGACCTCGTACAGTCGAAACGGGGGTCCTGTTGATCGGGCGCGGTGTGGCGTACTGCAAAAGGGACGAAATGGACTTGTGTTGGAGCGCTACGGTCGAAACAGGGGTCCTGTTCATCGGGAGGGGTGTGGCGTACCGCAAAACGAGACTCCACGGGATACTGTTCATCTCCACCATCGACCTCCTCCAGCCTCCACGGGCTACCGTCGACCTCCTCCAGCCTCCACGGGCTCCTGTTCATCCAGCCTCCACCGCGCGGTACTCCACCGGCTACTGTTCAACCACCCCTCCACGGGCACCCCTCCACCATCTACTGTTCATCCAGCCCTCCACACCATGGGGTTCTAATCAACCACCCCTCCACCATCTACTGTTCATCCAGCCCTCCACCACACCACGGGGTCCTGTTCATCCAAAGGCAACGCCACCGCTCACTGTTCATCCATACCCCCCCCCCCCCCCCGCAACGCTCACTGTTCATCCCAGAGGCAGCATCGACCGGCTTCAGTTAGCAGCAATAGCGAAGGAATCACTCGATCGGGTTCAGTTAACAGCCATCGATCGATTGCTTGGGTTCAGTAACGTGTAGCCTGCAGTGCAATCGCTCGGGTTCAGTTAGAGCCCAACGCCTCGCTCGGGTTCAGTTAGAGCCAACGCCTCGCACACACACGCGTACGTTTATGAGAGAAATGCACATCGCTCGGCCCCCGACCTCCCACCATAATCGGGAACTCCCCGAAATTTTCATCGCCCTCACTTCTTCCATGGTTTTTTCCGTCATGGACGGCCCAAAGAATGTCATGCAGCTCCATCTCTGGCCCGCCCAGGACGAAAAGCCCATTTTTTTCATTATTTTTTGTCATAGAAGTAGGAGCCCACCACATCTATGATGATACCGGGTTTTGTCACAATTATCGTCATAGAAGTGTCATACGTATGACAGAAAAAAAATTCGTTCGGCCCAAAATGTCACGGATGTGTCTTTTTTTACAAAGTACTTCTAGTTTCATACTTGTTCTAGGTAAAGAGAACGTCAAGTGTGCATAGAGTTGTATCGGTGGTCGTTAGAACTTAAGGGAATATTTGTTCTACCTTTAGCTCCTCGTTGGGTTCGACACTCTTACTTATCGAAAACTGTTGCGATCCCCTATACTTGTGGGTTATCAAGACCTTTTTCTGGCGCCGTTGCCAGGGAGCAATAGCGTGGGGTGAATATTCTCGTGTGTGCTTGTTTGCTTTATCACTAAGTAATTTTTATTTGTTGTTCTTAGTTGTTTTCTATCTTTAGTTGTGGGTAGGAAACACAAAATACCAAAAAAATTAGTTGTACCTACAGAACCAATGGTTGAACAACCACTCAAAATATATCACACTTCGATCATCTTCGATCCCGTTGTGCTCGAGCTAAAACCCCAACTAGCTTAGTTGAGGGCAAATCTTTAGATGAGCATGCTTGTTATGTGCGACATCGTATATCTGAAAAAGGGAAATGTTTACTGGATCAAATTCATCGTTTGCAATGCTATGCTTGGAATTTATGCGACACCGTATACCTTCCCTACCAATGTTTGTTTAGTGATAATGGAATCGTATCTTCTTATGCTAAGAGTGTTTATAATTACTACGATGTTCAACAAATTGAAGAATTTGTTGCTTTTAAGGGTGCTTATGAAATTGCTTATTTGATTGAAAAGTATGATGCTTCTCTCTACAAGTCTAAAAATATTGCCATACTTGAATATTGTTATGAGAATTATGCTTCTAAGGCCTATGTTAAACCATATATTGAGGACTCCTCCGCTGTCCAAGAATAGACTAATATTTTGCAGGAGCCTATGGAAGAAGAAATTGATGAAACTATGAGCTCATTAGATGAAAAAGATGATGAGGAGAGCGAAGAACAAAAGGAGGAAGAGCGGATTAGCTACCCATGCCCACCTTCTAATGAGAGTAACTCTTCAACTCATACATTGTTTAATTTACCTTGGTGCTTACCGAAGGATGAATGCTATGATGATTGTCATGATCCCATTGATTCTTTTGAAATGTCCCTTTTTGATGATGCTTGCTATGCTTGTGGCCAAGATGCCAATATGAATTATGCTTATGGAGATGAACTTGCTATAGTTCCTTATGTTAAACATGAAATTGTTGTTATTGCACCCACATATGATAGTCCTATTATCTTTTTGAATTCTCCAAACTACACTTTATCGGAGAAGTTTGCTTTTATTAAGGATTATATTGATGGGTTGTGAGCGAGTCCTAGATTAGGGGGTCTCCGGACAGCCGGACTATATCTTTTGGCCGGACTATTGGACTATGAAGATACAATATTGAAGACTTCGTCCCGTGTCTCGATGGGACTCTCCTTGGCGTGGAAGGCAAGCTAGGCAACACGGATATGAAGATCTCCTCCCTTGTAACCGACTCTGTGTAACCCTAGCCCCCTCCGGTGTCTATATAAACTAGAGGGATTTGGTCCATAGGAAAACATGCAATCATACCATAGGCTAGCTTCTAGGGTTTAGCCTCTACGATCTCGTGGTAGATCAACTCTTGTAATACTCATATCATCAAGAACAATCAAGAAGGATGTAGGGTATTACCTCCATCAAGAGGGCTCGCACCTGGGTAAACTTCGTGTCCCCTGCCTCCTGTTACCATCCGCCTTAGACGCACAGTTCGGTACCCCCTACCCGAGATCCACCGGTTTTGACACCGACATTGGTGCTTTCATTGAGAGTTCCACTGTGTCGTCACCCTAAGGCTTGATGGCTCCTTCGATCATCGATAGCGATGCGGTCCATGGTGTGGTTTTCCTCCCCGGACAGATCTTTGTATTCAGCGGCTTCGCACTACGGGCCAATTTGCTTGGCCATCTGTAGCAGATCGAGAGCTACGCCCCTGGCCATCAGGTCAGATTCGAAAACTTAAACTACACTGCTGACATCTACGGAGACGTGATCTTCGGCAGATTCGAGCCTGTGTCAGGTGCGCCGCACAGTCACGACGAGCGCGACGTAACTCTACCGTCGGACAGTGTTCGGGAGATCGCATCTGCAACTACTCCGACCTTCAATCCGGAGCAAATTGCACCATCCAAGGACGGAGGGATAGACCCCGCCATGGAGGGCGCACTCTTAGTGGCAATGGAGCCGGATACTGACTTCACCCCTTATGAGAGCCGTGTCTCCAAACCACTAAATTCGTCTTCGGCCACGGACTCTGAACTGCCTGCATCCGTGCCCATCGAATCCGACTGGGCGCCGATCATGGAGTTCACCTCCGCGGATATCTTTCATCACTCACCCTTCGGCGATGTGCTAAATTCATTAAGGTCTCTCTCCCTGTCAGGAGAACCTTGGCCGAACTATGTCCGGCTAGAATGGGATGCGGACGACGAAGAAATTCGCTGCCCACCCACCACCCACTTAGTAGCCACTGTCGACGATTTAACCAACATGCTCGACTTTGACTCTAAAGACATCGACGGTATGGACGATGATGCAGGAGACGAGCAGGAACCACCGCCCACAGGGCGCTGGACCGCTACCTCATCATACGACATATACATGGTGGACACCCCTAAAGAAGGCAATGGCGACAAGACAGCAGAGGATGACCCCTACAAGAAGCAACCCAAGCGCCGATGTCAGTGGCGCCGCTCTAAGTCCCGCCACAGCAAAAGTAGTGATACCGGCACAGGAGATAATAACACTCCGGATAGTGCCGAAGTCAACCACAATCCCCTCCAACACGATGTAGAGCCAGAGGATGAACAAGCCGGCCCTCCAGAGCAGGCAGCGAATGGAGAATCGGAGGAGGACAATTGCATGCCACTCTCCGAAGACGAGGTGAGCCTCGACGACAAAGAATTTATCGTGCCTGAGGATCCCGTCGAGCAGGAGCGCTTCAAGCGCAGGCTTATGGCCACAGCAAATAGCCTGAAGAAAAAGCAACAACAGCTTCAAGCTGATCAAGTTTCTTGTAGACAGATGGACCGAAGTCCTTGCGGCTGAGGAATACGAACTCGAGTGCCCCTCCAAGAGTTACCCAAAACGCAGGTTGCTACCTCACCTCGAGGAGGAAGCATTGAAACCTCATGCACCAGTGTACGATGCGGCTGACCGGCCACTGCATGGCCGAGCCAGAGAGGCATTTCAGCCTGAAGTTCAGCCTGCACCCCGCCGCCACTCAATCAAAAATACCAAGGCCCAGGGTAACGCAAGGGACTTGCGAGACGTATTGGACATTAAGGAAAAACTTGCATGGTCAATATACGGGTCACGGGCACGCGCGCCAACACGGGACGATGATCGTCGCGCTGGATACACCAAAAGCAAATCTGGTTGGGCCGAATACAGCAGGCAAGACTCATATGAACTGCGCCGTGATATAGCCCGGCACAGAGGCGCCGCACACCCCCTATGCTTCACTGATGAAGTTATGGATCACGAATTCCCGGAGGGTTTCAAACCCATAAATATCGAATCATATGATGGTACAACAGATCCCGCTGTATGGATTGAGGATTTCCTCTTTCACATCCACATGACTCACGGTGATGATCAACATGCCATCAAGTACCTCCCACTAAAACTCAAAGGACCAGCTCAGCATTGGCTGCATAGCTTGCCAGCAGACTCCGTCGGCAGTTGGGAGGATCTGGAAGACGCATTCCTTGACAACTTCTAGGGCACTTATGTGCGACCACTAGATGCTGATGACTTGAGACATATAACTCAACAGCCAGGGGAATCGGCCAGACAATTCTGGACACGGTTCCTGACTAAGAAAAACCAAATTGTCGACTGTCCGGACGCAGAGGCCCTAGAGGCATTCAAGCACAACATCCGTGACGAGTGGCTTGCCCGTCACCTTGGCCAGGAGAAGCTGAAGTCTATGACAGCCCTCAAGACACTCATGACCCGCTTTTGTGCGGGCGAGGATAGCTGGCTGGCTCGCAACAACAACACATCCAGGAATCCGGGCACCTCAGATAACAAAGATGCCAACGGAAACCCACGACACAACAAACACAAGCACCACAAATATGGTAATAAAACCAATAATATCGCAGTTAATGCTAGGTTCAGGGTCCCAAAGCCCGGTCACCAGAAAGGGCCACCCAAAAATACAAATCCGGGTCCATCCAGACTAGGACGCATACTCGCTCACCAATGCTAAATTCATGGCACCCCAGAAACGCCAGCCACCTATACCAACAAATACATCACTGCCTTAGTAGTAGGAACACCGAGCAACACCTTGCAGCCGAACCTCGAGTCGACACCTAGGCTCCCGGACACCGACAAGGGGCTCCAAACTACTTTGCGGAAGGATACTTCGGCTAGTCCAGGGTTCAATTAAACACTCCGGCAAAGGCCATGACAGGCCAAACTTAGCGGCTCAACCGCCCTCCGGCATGCAAACATTTCTTATATTTCCTTCGCAGGTTCACCTTTGCACCGACCAGGACGGACCCCACAGAGGCAACTCGAACGCGCCTGGTATCCTTAGACATTCCCCGCAGCGACCGTCCGGCTACAATACGGACCCGCACTCAACCTCTTCCCCCTGGTCACAGTAGGTTCCGCTATCACAACTCCTTTTTTATCACATTACTTGTACCATAGGCATAGACGTATTATTTATACAACATGTGGATTCATATGATGTTTACCTGCTGGTTACTTCTTATCGAAATCATTTCGTGAAATGGCATCTGAACACAGCGGTATGCCCTAAATACGCCAAGGGCTTCGTTTTCCCCGTTACACGGCAATAAAAGTCTGAACACCTTCACGGAAGTTCGGCACCCCGAACTTATAGCATTATATGCATGAACTCTAAATCATGTCTTGGGTCAATAGTTGGGTTTGCCCGGCTCCTATGTTTTGGTACCTTACGTTCCGCTATATCGGCTAAGGTAGCACTGGGAGAACTACTGCGATTGTGCCCGGTTCTTCCGGACGAGCACCTCAGTAGAGAAAGCCGAAAATTGACTGTCATGATACAGTGAGAGCTGGTCAGCTGTTCAAGCGGTCACAAAATCTTTAAGGATTTCTCCCGCAGAATGCCATAACCAATGCAGCGTGCGAAGGATTGGCTTTTTTCTTTGATCAGGCGCTTATAGAGCCCCTAGTACGGTCTTCCGAACACAAGGGGTCTACGTCGACCATACTAAAGCTCCTCTGGCTAAGTGAGAGTGATAAAGCCCTATAGTCCGATTGCCTGGTTCGTTGTGCTGAGCACCTCCCTTGGAGGACCCAAAACTGGGATAAAGAGTGCCCAGGTTTATCCCGAACACCCCCGTACTCCTTATGTGGGGGCAGAAGCCGATGACTGGCCAACTCTCAGCCTTAATATACAAACAGCCGCACAGGAGGGTAAACTTTTATAAACAGGCGACATACCAACGACCTTGTTTAAACATTACAATGGACAACATGATCCGCATTCAGGGAAATGTAATGTCCTTGGTACATTGCTCCGCCGCAAGGTAGGATCCTTTCAGGACACTCTTATAATATGATTCGGGCTTGCGGTGCTCCTTCCCCTCTGGCGGTCCTTCAGTCACCAGCTTTTCGGCATCCATATTCCCCAGTGCACCTTTGCAAGGGCAAAGGCCATTCGCTCTCCTTCTATACAGACCGACTGCTTGGTGACGTCAAGTCGAGGGCAAGCGCTTATAAGACACCTTACGAGCCCGAAGTAGCTGCTTGGAATCGGTTCGGCAGGCCATAGCTGGATAACCACATCTTTCATGGCTAGTTTTGCCGCCTTATACAGTTCGATCAGATCTTTCAGTTGATGGCAAAAGGCACTGGATAATTTGGTGCCAAATACTGAGACGAAAAAAGCTTATCGACGGTGCTCCTTCCTTTGGCTCGGTAGAAGTGAGCCGCATCTGATATACTACGCGGCAGCTCGGCAAATACACCTGAGAAGTCCAGATTCACAATCAGAAACATAGTTTTCCCTTCAAATATTTTCTTTACACGGGAAAAGCTTACCTGCCGCGATCTTCCTCGCCTCTTGGATCCCCTGCAGTGCGCTTTGGGTTTGCCCCTCGGCGTCGCTCGTGGCTTGGCGCGCCTTGGTGAGTTCAGACTCTTTCTTTGTTAAACTCTGCTCCAAGGCCTCGTATTTACTTACGGCCTGTTGCAGCTCCTGCTCAGCTTTAATAAACTTTGGCTTCGTGTTTTTCACGAAGAGCTCGCTCCGTGGCCGCCTTCTTCTCGGCCTCGGCAACGACCCTTCTGAGCGCCTCGACTTCGGTCATAACTCCTAGCACAAACTATGCGGCGTATTTCATATTGAACACTTATCTCAAAATAAATGCACATAATACTGATGCATAACTTGTTTATCCCTCAACTGCATTTGCAATCGGCCAATTTCTTCTCTGGCCCACTACAGACTTTGATTCAGTCCGGCGATCTCCGCAGTGTGGGACGCAGCAACCGCTACAGGTATCTGCTTGAAGCATGAGAGAAATCAATGTCATTTAGTAAGTCTTCCTGAGATCATGAATTCGATCCCCTGTCCGGTTCTTTCTTTCACCGAACAGTGTATCGGGGGCTACTATCTATACTATGACACTCTTCGATAACTCAAAAAACACACCTCAAAACCTTTTATAAGACTGATACAGGCTTTGTTCAGTCCACTCTCGGTCGACTGAATTTTCTCAATCACCACGCCCATCAGGGCACGGTGTTCATCAACAATGGAGGCATCTCATAGTGGAATCGTTTTCTCCACGTCTCCGGCCCCGGCGGTTCGACCTCCAGGCGCTGCCTTCATGGTTTTTTCCTTTTCTCCTTGCCCGGGGTCCTTTTGGGATGAGGCCTCGGTGTTGGGCACTTGCTTGGAGGAAGGGTCCTTCGGGGGCGTCCTGCTCTCCATAGCCGTTTGAGCTCAGCAGGTCCTCCCGATGAGGATTGTTCGGTATGGGACCTTGCCGGACTACAAGAAATATATGGCTTAAGCTAAAATACTAAGCCACGATGAGTCCGGACGCTTACACGTATTCGGATTTTATATACTCATGAGTTCACTAGGGGCTGGGCCCCGGGATCCCATGCCGGGCCGCTGTCGGCAGCGGCAGGAGACTCCTCTTGACGAGGAATCTTTCCTCTTTTGGGTAGTTCGGCCTCCAAGTGTGCGGAGGCCGCCCTCTTCCTTCCTTCCTCCGCAGGGGATTCTTCTCCCTCCTCCTTTCCATCCTCTTCGAAGGCAGAATGGGCATTAGAGCCTTCGGGTATTGTGCCCGAAGTGCTGCGACGACGAAAGCCGCCCCGGGTCTTTTTAGCCTCTTTCTCGGCCGTCTTCTTTGACACCTTGTAAGGCGCCGGGACCAACATCTTCGTTATAAATGGGATGGTCGGGTCTTCGGGCAGTGGGGTCGGACAATGGATCTGCTCCGCCTTCTTCGTCCAGCTCTGGGAAAGTTGAATGAACACGCATCAAGCGCTTCCTTTGGGTCATGCGGATGGAAAAGTTTGATAAACTCACCGAACTTGCAGGGCGGGACAGTTGGTACCCGCGATCTTCGGCTGAGTCTGGCCATTATTTAATGGACTTAAAAAGCACCTTCCAAATGTCCTCGTGCGACGAGCCGAAGATCCTTCGCAAGGTTTGGTGCCTGGCCGGATCCAATTCCCATAGATTGCAAGTCCTGTGTTGACTAGGCAGTATCCGGTGGACTAACATCACCTGGACTACGTCAATGAGTTCAATGTCCTTATCGTCCATATCTTCAACGCGCATCTGGAGCACCGACACTTCGTCGGACGAGGACCAATCCAGTCATTTCTTGACCCAGGACGTAAGCCGCAGAGGGGTGCTAGATTGAAACTCGGGAGAAGCGGCCCGCTCCTTACCACTTGGCTCAGTGATGTAAAACCACTGTTGTTGCCACTCCTTGACAGAATCACTAAAGGTTCATGTTGGCCATATGACGTTGGGCATCCTGCTCACCATAGCGCCCCCGCACTTGGCGTGCTCACCGCCCACCACCTTTGGCTTCACATTAAAGTCCTTCAGCCATAAACCGAAGTGTGGCGAAACGCGAAGAAAAGCCTCGCACACGACAATGCATGTCGATATGTTGAGGAAGGAATTAGGGGACAAATCATGAAGATCGATCCCATAATAGTACATGATGCCGCGAACGAATGGGTGGAGGGGAAATCCTAGCCCGAGGACAAAGTGAGGGAGAAAACAACCCTCTCGTGGGGTTCCGGAGTGGGGACGATCTGTCCCGCCGTCGGGAGACGGTGGCCGATTTTCTTGGCCAGATACCCGGCCTCTCGAAGCTTTTTGATATCCTTCTCTCGGACGGTAGAGGCCATCCATTTTCCTCCTGCTCCAGATCCAGACATCTTTGCAAGACCTCTTGTGGGTAGAGGAGGTGAACGCTTGCGCGTTGGAGCCTGAGCAGAATGGAATGAGTTGGGAAGAAGGTATGGGTGAAGAGGGTGAATTCTTGCCCCTTTATAAGGGCGGAAGAGGCGATGCACCTCCCCCTCGCTTGGTAAAACCTCTTATTCCCCAAGCACGATAAGTAATGGTGTGGTTGGGTTACCTGTGTCCATATTGATGAGAATCCCGTGATAAGGGGGACACAATCTCTGCTTTGACAAGACGTGTCGAGAAAACCGCCCCGCAATATGTGTGGTGCTGGTTGAGAAAAGCGGTTCGAATAAAGACCGGGCTGTGACATGATATCATGCTGTCAAAACGTGTTAGCAGATTGGATTTGTGGAAATGTTATTCTCCCTACGGTGGTATGCGGAACTTGTTTTGCAGAGCCGGATACTATCCTTGTGTTCAAAATCTTCTATGGAGTATTCGGAGGAGGAACCCTCCTTGCAATGCCGAAAACAATACTGCGCGCCGGACTCATCGTCATTGAAGCCTGGTTCAGGGGCTACTGAGGGAGTCCTGGATTAGGGGGTCTCCGGACAGCCGGACTATATCCTTTGGCCGGACTGTTGGACTATGAAGATACAAGATTGAAGACTTCGTCCGGTGTCCGGATGGGACTCTCCTTGACGTGGAAGGCAAGCTAGGCAATACGGATATGAATATCTCCTCCCTTGTAACCGCCTCTATGTAACCCTAGCCCCCTCCGGTGTCTATATAAACTGGAGGGATTTGGTCCGTAGGACAACATACAATCATACCATAGGCTAGCTTCTAGGATTTAGTCTCTACGATCTCGTGGTAGATCAACTCTTGTAATACTCATATCATCAAGAACAAACAAGTAGGACATAGGGTATTACCTCCATCAAGAGGGCCCGAACCTGGGTAAACTTCGTGTCCCCTGCCTCCTGTTACCATCCGCCTTAGACGCACAGTTCGGGACCCCCTACCCGAGATCCGCCGGTTTTGACACCAACAGGGGTTGCCTTTTACCGTTGCACATAATGATTTTGATGAATATAACATGCATGTGCTTGATGCTCCTACTTGCAATTATTATGAGAGAGGAACTATATCTCCACCTCTCTATGTTTCCAACATGGTAAAATTGCAAGAAACTGTTTATACTATGCATTGGCCTTTACTATGTGTGCATGAATTGTTCTTTTATGACATGCTGATGCATAGGAAGAGAGTTAGACTTCGTCATTACTTTATATATGTTACCTTGTGCTCACTACTAAATGCCAAATCATTGCTAATTAAAATTGGCTTTGATATACGTTGGGATCCGGGTGGATTCACTACTTGAGCACTATATGCCTAGCTTAATGGCTTTAAAGAAAGCACTGCCAGGGAGACAACCCAGAAGTTTTAGAGAGTCATTTATTTCTGTTGAGTGCTTTCATATAGTTTAAAAACAAAAAAATTAAACAGGGGAACCCAAAACTTTTCAAAAAGATAAGTGGAAGTAAGATAGACGAGCATTGTGAAAGTGGGGGACGTCCTTGAACTTTGTTCATGCCCATTGAAACTTTGTGAATCTTAATTATAGAAACTTTTCAACAAAAATAATTATCCCTTGTAAAATTCCATTGTATTATAAAAATAATGTGCCAAGGTTTGCCTTTAGGATGTTTACATTTGCTTGTTGGTTTGTACGGTGCAGGACAGAAACTTTGGCTATAGTGCACGATTTTACATTTTTTATTGGAACGTCAAATGGTTCTGATTATCTTTGCAATGTCTTGCTATAGAAATTTTTTGTTTTTCCTAATATTTGTAGAATTTTTGAAGTACAGAGGTATGGTGAATGTTCAGATTATTACAGACTATTCTGTTTTAGATTGATTATGTTTTTATGCATAGTTTTCTTGTTTTGATGAAACTATCGATTTATATCAGTGGATTAAGATATGGAAAAGTTATATTACAGTAGCTAAAATGCAAAAAAAATATGAATTGGTTTGCAACAGTACTTAGAGTAGTGATTTGCTTTATTATACTAACGGATCTTACCGAGTTTTTTGTTGAAGTTTTGTGTGGATGAAGTGTTCGATGATCGAGAAGGTCTCGATGTGAGAAGAAGGAAGAGAGGCAAGAGCTCAAGCTTGGGGATGCCCGAGGCACCCCATGTAAATATTCAATGAGACTCAAGCGTCTAAGCTTGGGGATGCCCCGGAAGGCATCTCATCTTTCTTCAACAAGTATCGGTATGTTTTGGGATTCGTTTCGTTCATGCGATACGTGCAAATCTTGGAGCGTCTTTTGCATTTAGTTTTCACTTTTCTTTTATGCACCATGCTGGTACGAGATAGTCCTTGGTTTATTTATAGAATGATCTATGCACTTCAGTTATAACTTTTGAGTATGGCTTTATAGAATGCTTCATGTGCTTCACTTATATCATTTGAAGTTTGGATTGCATGTTTCTCTTTACATAGAAAACCGCCATTTGTAGAATGCTCTTTTACTTCACTTATATATTTTTAGAGCGTGGGCATATCTTTTGTAGAAATAATTAAACTCTCTTGCTTCACTTATATCTATTCAGAGAGATGACAGGAACTGGTCATTCACATGGTTAGTCATAAAATCCTACATAAAACTTGTAGATCACTGAATATGATATGTTTGATTCCTTGCACTAGTTTTGCGATATAAAGATGGTGATATTAGAATCATGCTAGTGGGTAGTTGTGGATTAGTAGAAATACTTGTGTTGAAGTTCGTGATTCCCGTAGCATGCACGTATGGTGAACCGTTATGTGATGAAGTCAGAGCATGATTTATTTTTTGATTGTCTACCTTATGGGTGGCGGTCGGGGACGAGCGATGGTATTTTCCTACCAATCTACCCCCCTAGTAGCATGCGCGTAGTACTTTGTTTCAATAGCTAATAGACTTTTGCAATAAGTATGTGAGTTCTTTATGACTAATGTTGAGTCCATGTATTATACACACTCTCACCCTTCCATGATTGCTAGCCTCTCTAGTACCGCGCAACTTTCGCCGGTACTTGAAACCCAGCATATACCTTCCTCAAAACAGCCACCATACCTACCTATCATGGCATTCCCATAGCCATTTTGAGACATATTGCCATGCAACTTCCATCATCTTCATATACATGACTTGAGCATCATTGTCATATTGCTTTGCATGATCGTAAGATAGCTAGCATGATGTTTTCATGGCTTGTCCGTTTTTTATGTCATTGCCACGGTAGATCATTGCTCATCCCGGTACACTACCGGAGGCATTGATATAGAGTCATATCTTTGTTCTAGATATCGAGTTGTAATATTGAGTTGTAAGTAAATAAAAGTGTGATGATCATCATTATTAGAGCATTGTCCTAGTGAGGAAAGGATGATGGAGACTATGATTCCCCCACAAGTCTGGATGAGACTCCGGACGAAAAAAAAGAAAAAAGAAAAAAAAGAGAAAGGCCATAAAAAAGAAAGCCCAAAAAAATATAATGAGAGAAAAAGAGAGAAGGGACAATGCTACTATCCTTTTTCCACAGTTGTGCTTGAAAGTAGCACCATGTTCTTCATATAGAGAGTCTCTTATGATATCACTTTCATATACTAGTGGGAATTTCTCATTACAGAACTTGGCCTGTATATTCCGATGATGGGCTTCCTAAAATGCCCGAGGTCTTCATGAGCAAGCAAGTTGGATGCACACCCACTTAGTTTCCAGTTTGAGCTTTCATACACTTCTAGCTCTTAGTGCGCCCGTTGCATGGCAATCCCTACTCACTCACATTGATATCTATTGACGGGCATCTCCATAGCCCATTGATACGCCTAGTTGATGTGAGACTATCTTCTCCTTTTTGTCTTCTCCGCAACCACCATTCTATTCCACCTATAGTGCTATGTCCATGGCTCACGCTCATGTATTGCGTGAAAGTTGAAAAGGTCTGAGAACGTCAAAAGTATGAAACAATTGCTTGGCTTGTCATCGGGGTTGTGCATGATTTGAATATTTTGTGTGGCGAAGATGGAGCATAGCCAGACTATATGATTTTGTAGGGATAACTTTCTTTGGCCATGTTATTTTGAAAAGACATGATTGCTTTATTAGTAGGCTTGAAGTATTATTGTTTTTATGTCAAATCATAGACTATTGCTTTGAATTACTCGTGTCTTAATATTCATGCCATGATTAGATACATGATCAAGATTATGCTTGGTAGCATTCCACATCAAAAATTATCTTTTTTACCATTTACCTACTCGAGGACGAGCAGGAATTAAGCTTGGGGATGCTAATACGTCTACGTCATATCTATAATTTTTTATTGTTCCATGCCAATATTCTACAACTTTCATATACTTTTGGCAACTTTTTACTATTTTTGGGGACTAACATTTTGATCCAGTGCCCAGTGCCAGTTCCTGTTTGTTGCATGTTTTTGTTTCGCAGAATATCCATATCAAACAGAGTCCAAACGGGATAAAAATGGACGGAGATAATTTTTGAAATATTCAGAGAATATGGGAAGAAAAATCCATGCGAGATGGTGCCCGAGGGAGGCACGAGGCAGGGGGCGCGCCCCACCCCCCTGGGCACGCCCCTGACCCTCGGGGGCCCCCCATAAGGCGGTTGATGCCCTTCTTCGGCTGCAAGAAAGCTAATGTTTAGGAAAACATCACGGTGAAGATTTCAGTCCAATCGGAGTTACGGATCTCCATATATATACGAAACAGTGAAAGGGTAGCCAGGCAGAACGCAGAAATAGATAGAGATAGAGAGACAGATACAATCTCGGAGGGGCTCTCTCCCCTCCCGTGCCATGGATACCAAGGACCAGAGGGGAAGCCCTTCTCCCATCTAGGGAGGAGGTCAAGGAAGAAGACGAAGGAGGGGGGCTCTCTCCCCTTCGCTTCCGGTGGCACCGAAGTGCCACCGGGGGCCATCATCATCACCGCAATCTTCACCAACAACTTCACCGCCATCATCACCAACTCTTCCCTCCTCTATGCAGCGGTGTAACCTCTCTCTTACCCGCTGTAATCTCTACTTAATCATGGTGGTCAACGCTCTATATTATTTCCCAATGATGTATGGCTATCCTATGATGTTTGAGTAGATCTATTTTGTCATATGGGTTATTTGATGATCGTGATTGGTTTTAGTTGCATGTTTTATTATTAGTGCTGTCCTATGGTGCTCTCCGTGTCGCGCAAGCATGAGGGATCCTCGCTGTAGGGTTTGCAATATGTTCATGATTTTCTTATGATGGGTGGCGTGAGTGACAGAAGCATATATCCGAGTAAGTAGGTTGTTTGCGTATGGGATAAAGAGGACTTGATGCTTTAGTGCTATGGTTGGGTTTTACCTTAATGATCTTTAGTGGTTGTGGATGCTTGCTAGAGTTCCAACCATAACTGCATATGATCCAAGTAGAGAAAATATGTTAGCTTATGCCTCTCCCTCATATAAAATTGCAATAATGATTACCGGTCTAGTTATCGATTGCCTAGGGACAAATAACTTTCTCGTAACAAAAAGCTCTTAACTAAACCTCACTTAGTTGTGTCTTTATCTAAACAACCTCTACTTTTCATTTACTTGCTCTTTATTATCTTGAAAACCTATCCAACAACACCTACAAAGTACTTCTAGTTTCTTACTTGTTCTAGGTAAAGCGAACGTCAAGTGTGCGTAGAGTTGTTTCGGTGGTCTATAGAACTTAAGGGAATATTTATTCTACCTTTAGCTCCTCGTTCGGTTCGACACTCTTACTTACCGAAAATTGTTGTGATCCCCTATACTTGTGGGTTATCAAAGCACGGTCCCTAAGTAGCTGAAACACCTTTGGAGACACAACTCACAACACAAAGAAAATTGGGTTAAGTTGGGGTGGCGGGAGTGTGAGGTGGGCAAATCTATGCGGAAGTTATGGTGGTGGTGGTTCATGAATAAGCAACCGTCCCTAAGTAGCCTAGACACCTTAGGAGACTCAAATCACTCCTCAAGCAACCACTAATGTGATGGGGAACAAAATTGGTTAGGTTGCGGAAGTCGGTGGTGGTGTAGCGGATGATGTGGTGGAAGATCTAGGCAAAGATGTCAAAATTGTCAAAATTTGATGGAGTCAAAAGATGTTGGTGGTATTTTTGTGGGAAGGGGAATGTCAAGAGCTTTCCCACGAGCTAAAGAAAGAGAAAATCGGACTCTAGATGAATTAGTTATGGCCAAAACAAAAAGCAGCTACAATCTGAAACTACAGGTTACGGACGTCTGGACAAGGTCGGATGTCCGGGGGCCAGACATCCAGGCGGGCTCAGAAATCCGTAAATTCGGCTCGGGTTAGGGGTTCCGGTCGTCCGGAAAAGGTCAGACGTCCGGTTGGTCCAGGGGCTACGGATGTCCGTGAAAGGTCGGTCGTCCGGGGTCGGTGTCAACGCGAGATGCGAGATCCGGGGCACGATTTTGGGTGGAAAATGATGATTTTTTGGTTAAAATTGAGGAGCTTTCATGGATGAAAGATGGCAAAACTTGGGGAGATGCTAGACCCACTTGAAACTAAGCAAATCCATGGATCAAAATCAACAAAACATCATCAAACCAACAAATCACAAAAAAATTTGGGGCTATTTTTGGTGGGGATTTTCGAAATTAGGGAAGATACCAACAAAATTAGGCTAGAAAACAACGAGGGGAGGCTCAAAATCATGATCAATGTGGCTCTGATACCAAGATGATGTAGGGTAGAACTCTAATCGCCCGATCTTTCACGAAAGGAGCGGATCCCGCGAAGAACACGAAGAACACGAGGGAAAACACGAGGGGAAACACAAGGGGAAACACGAGGGAAAACACGAGGGGAAACACGAGAGAATCACTAAACCAACAAGAAATAGTCACACTATGCTAGATCCTCGAGTACATAGGACATCACGCGATCCACAATCAACAACGGACGATACAAAAGGTAGCCGGTCTTCTCTGTGAGGAGGTCTTGTGGTTCTTCTCCGCAAGGAGGTCTTGAATCCAAAGGGATCTTCTCCGTAGAGGCCGTGATCTCTCTTGTGGAGTAGATCTGATGTGGATGAGCAATGCTCTATCTCTAAATATGAGTATAACCAATGCTAACCCTCAAATGGTGGCGGTGGAGGAGTATATATAGTCTTGGGTCACGAAGGGGTAAGTGAAGATACATCGGCCTCGGCCCGTTACTCTGCGGGCAGACAGGCGTCGGTCGTCCGGTGGCTCGCGAGGGTCTGGTCGTCCGATACTTGTTGGACGTCCAATGTTTTGGCTCGGGATAGCCATCGTCGGATTTCCAGACATTGTCGGTCATCGGGTGGCTGATGGTCGTCGGACGTCCAGCCTTGGTCAGTCGTCCAGCCGCTGTAGCTTTCACCGGATGTTCCATCTGGCTAGTGGGGACTCCAAGCGTCAGACGCTTTTACCACTCCTGGCAGCTCTTCCTCTTGTTCTGTGCACTTTGTGTCCTTGCCGTCATTTCCATGGTCTTCCTCTTTGTTCTTGGTCATGCATAGCACATATATTTTAGGGAGTAGCCATGTCTCACATGTAGAAAGTGAAGTTTCAGAGAGGAGCGAGTTCACCTTGTGTCCAATGGCGAATATTCGAGGTCTCGTCATATGTCCTCTTGGGGCTTGGAGAGTAGTCGGAGTGTACATGGGGATGAACGTGGGATGCTCCGCATCACTGGAGCTTCTCACAACAAGCATGATGGTTTTCGGTAGGGAACGTCCCACCTTTGGGGAAGAAAAGATATACATAGCCTCTTATTGCTTCCCAGTTTTTTTCTCGTGTCAACATAGAACAACAAGAGTATTGTGTGATTTTTTGTGATTTTTGGTGTTCGTTTGGACATTTTTATGCATTAACTGAGTTTTCAATGCATTTATGTGCATAATTCAAATTTGAACTACATGCGCATGCTCCAGTGCATATAAATTGGTTGAAAAATCAAATCTGTGTCCTTGGGTGCATGCTTAGCTCCCATGCAAGAAATGGGAATGAACTTCAAACACCAGGGCACCGTTGATTGCCGGCAAAACATTGAGATGCTTGGTTTTTAAATTCTAGTAAATCCAAAACTCATCTGAAATTAATGAAACTTGGCATGCTATCATGGAGCTGCATCAACATGCCGTGGTACAAATTTTGTCCCATTTGGGGTAGGTTTGTGGATATGCTTCTCACAAACCGGAGCTTCTCACAACAAGAATGATGGTTTTCGGTAGGGAACGTCCCACCTTTGGAGACAAAACAATATTCGTTGCCTCTTATTGCTTTCAAGTTTTTTTCTCGTGTTAACATAGAACAACAGGAGTGTTGTGTGAATTTTTGTGATTTTTCAGGGTTCGTTTGGATATTTTATGCATTAACTGTGTTTTTCATGCATTTATGTGCATAATTAAAATTTCAACTACATGAGCATGCTCCAGTGCATATAAATTGGTTGAAAAATCAAATTTGTGTCCTTGGGTGCATGCTTAGGTCCCATGCAAGAAATGGGAATGAATTTCAAACACTAGGGCACTATTGATTGCCGGCAAAACATTGAGATGTCTGGTTTTTAAATTCTAGTAAATCTAAAACTCTTCCAAAATTCGTGAAACTTGGCATGCTATCATGGAGTGGCGTCAACATGCCGTGGTCCAAATTTTGTTGGGGTAGGTTTGGGTATATGCTTCTCACAAACCGGAGCGTCTCACAACAAGCATGATGGTTTTCGATAGGGAACGTCCCACCTTTGGGGACGAAACGATATCCATTGCCTCTTATTGCTTTCAAGTTTTTTTCCCATGTCAACATAGAACAACAGGAGTGTTGTGTGAAATTTTGTGATTTTGCGAGGTTCGTTTGGACATTTTATGCATTAACTGAGTTTTCAATGCACTTATGTGCATATTCCAAATTCGAACTACATGTGAATGCTCTAGTGCATATAAATTGGTTGAAAAATCAAATTTGTGTCCTTGGGTGCATGCTTAGGTCCCATGCAAGAAATGGGAATGAATTTCAAATACTAGGGCACCATTGATTGCTGGAAACATATTGAGATGCATGGTTTTTAAATTCTAGTAAATCCAAAACTCATCTGAAATTCATGAAACTTGGCATGCTATCATGGAGCGGCATCAACATCTCGTGGTACAAATTTTGTCCCATTTGGGGTAGGTTTTGGTATATGCTTCTCACAAACCGGAGCTTCTCACAACAAGCATGATGGTTTTTGGTAGGGAACGTCCTTCCTTTGGGAACGAAACGGTATCCGTTGCCTCTTATTACTTTCAAGTTTTTTCCTCGTGTCAACATAGAACAATAGGAGTGTTGTGTGAATTTTTGTGATTTTCCAGGGTTCGTTTGGACATTTTTACGCATTAACTGAGTTTTCAATGCCTTTATGTGCATAATTCAAATTAGAACTACATGCGCATGCTCCAGTGCATATAAATTGGTTGAAAAGTCCAATCTGTGTCCTTCGGTGCATGCTTAGGTCCCATGCAAGAGATGGTAAGGAATTTCAAACACCAGGGAACCGTTGATTGCCGGCAAAACATTGAGATGCCTGGTTTTTAAATTCTAGTAAATCCAAAACTCGTCTTTGATTCATGAAACTTGGCATGCTATCATGGAGTGGCATCAACATGCCATGGTACAAATTTTGTCCCATTTGGGGCAGGTTTGGGTACATGCTTCTCACAAACCGGAGCTTCTCACAACAAGCATGATGGTTTTCGGTAAGGAACGTCCCACCTTTGGGGACGAAACGATATACATTGCCTCTTATCGCTTTCAAGTATTCTTTCTCGTGTCAACATAGAACAACAGGAGTGTTGTGTGAATTTTTGTGATTTTGCAGGGTTCTTTTGGACATTTTTATGCATTAACTGAGTTTTCAATGCATTTATGTGCATAATTCAAATTTGAACTACATGCGCATGCTCCAATGCACATAAATTGGTTGAAAAATCAAATTTGTGTCCTTGGATGCACGCTTAGGTCCCATGCAAGAATTGGGAATGAATTTCAAACACCAGGGCACCGTTGATTGCTGGCAAAAACATTGAGATGACTGGTTTTTAAATTTTAGTAAATCAAAAACTCGTCTGAAATTCATGAAACTTGGCATGCTATCATGGAAGGGCACCCGACATGCTATGGTATTTTTCGTGTCCATTATGAGAGAAAGCGCACTCGAATAATGACAACCAACAAAGGCATTTTGAAAAAAAATAGCTGCCACTTTAATATCTCAAACATTTGTATAATTCAAACCGTGTGCGTTCGGTTAACCATTCATGTGACGCCACGTGTCTTGGTTTTAATGGCTATATGAGGTGCCGTGTGGATAGCTGCTTGACTGAACGGGAGGCGTGCGAGCGTAGTCTGGTGCGCAGGCTCACCGGGAAGAGTACAAGCTGTTCAACGCAGGATCTGTGCATCTCTTCAATGCAAAGGTTCGGATTACGGTATGCAAATTAAAGCCAGACTTCGACGCTAGGCAAAGAGACACTACGATTTGTCAAAATATGTAGCTAAAAATCAATATCACTATCTAATTTTTGCAACTAAAATTCAGTAATTAAGCATATATTTCATTCATACTAGAGATTAAGCAGTCGTTCTCACCGGGAAGCGAGACAGCCTTGGACCGCCGCCCGCCTCGCTCCCGCTGGTCTATATTAGTGGCGCCGCCGAGCGGCCGCATCCCCCATCCTCGCCACACACACAATTCCTCTCTCTCCGCCCACATCCTCGACACCGCTCTGAGTCCTCAAAGACGTCAGTGCACGAGGATGCCACTGAAGTGCCCCATCGGAGGGAGTGGCAATGCCGGGGCTGCTGAAGCACCGGAGCACGGCGTGAATATGGAGACAGAGGTTCCCGTCCCAGCCGACGAGGTGGAGAACAAGGCTGCCAACAAGAGGAGGCGGGTCGAGAAAGAACCGCAAGTGACTCCAGCAGGCCTAGACTTCATCAACAACCTCCCTGATGATATGTTGATAGTCATCATATCCCTTCTCCCAATCAGAAGTTGGGCGAGGACAGTCGCTGTTTCCCGGCAGTGGCGCACCCTATGGCTCTGCACCCCTATCGACCTCCTCCATGCCCACAAGCTCTGCCATGGCTATCACCAAAGCTTGCATGCATTCTCCCAGATCCTCGGCAGTCACCCTGGCCCAATCAAAGGCCTTATCACGGGCAAGTACCATTCCAATGGCAAGGAGCGAGCCAAGCTTGACAAGTGGTTCCGATCCCGCGCCATAGATTAGCTCGAGAAGCTAAGTTATAATTATGGGCATATGAGCTTGTTGCCAACGTCCGCACTCCGCTTCACGCCCATGCTGCGCCTCGCCAAGTTCATGAACTGCCATCCCCCTTAACAACGCGCCCGCTCTTTTTCTACCACGACTGAAGCACCCCGAGCTCGTCGCTGTCCAGATCCCAAAGGATGACATGGAATGCCTGCTCCGTGGCTGTACTGCACTCTAGTTCCTTCGTCTTCAGGTGATGAATTGGTCGAGTACCTTGCACATCACCTACAAGACTCTCTGCACTATTTATGTGTGTTGTTGGTGCTGCAACGAGAGATCACAAAAGGTGGACCACAATATGGTCATCCAGGACACACCTTCACTTGAGAGATTACTTGTAGTTGATCAACAAGGTCCGACCAGAATCAATGTCATTTCTGCGGCAAAATTGAAAGTGGTGGGCTACTCATCTGTCAAATACTACAACTTTCAGGTACAACTGTCGCCTTATATACCTCCCCTTCTTGATATCAACGTTATTTTTAGTTTTGAGGATGTATGTTGGTCTGTCATCCAGCGAAGCTTCACCCAGACTCTGGGCACAGTGAAGGTCTTGGCACTAGAATCTGTCATCCCCAACCTGGACCAAGTTTTCAGTTGCCTGAGATGCTTTCCATGCCTGAAGAAGCTATATATCTAGGTGATGTTCCTTTCCTGTTAAGTGTTAACCATAAGGGAGTTCAATTTTTCCACCTTTTCCCAAGTTTACAATGACTATGTACTACGATTTCTGAAGGAATTTTGGAGGATTTTAAGACATACACCCCCACCCCATATTGGTTGCTTCATTCATATGGTTACAATCGTCCATAAGCATTTCTCCTTTGGATTCATCTATACTAGTTTTCTTAGGGAATTTTTCATCCAATCCAACCTCTTGTGAAGAAGGCTACATGTTTCTAGATTGTAATCAAATTAATGCCCATGTTAATCATGACAGATCAAAGATGGCACGTTGGTGCATTTTACAAATCCCGCAAACCAAATGGGCGTGTAGCAGTGTTCAAAACTGCATGTAGGCACTAACACGTTCTCTTCTTTTGTAGTGCAAATTAGGCCCGGTGGAAGATGTTGACAACGACAATCACATCAAATGCCTGGATATGCATCTCTCAAATATTACTTTGAACTCCTACATACCGAGGGACCCCACCGAAGATTACACTCACCAGGTTCTTTCTTGCCAGAGCGAAGGTGCTGAGGGTACTGAGGTTGAACACACATTTAATTAAGAAATATCAATGGTATGATTATCATAGGTGGCTGGTACTGCGGAATGGAAGTGCCTCCAAAAATGCCAGACTTCGTATTGGAAGACCATATGGCAAAGCAATTAGAAGATATTATGTCAAACCCATACATGACTTGTCAGCGGCTGATCCCTTTTCGGAAATTACGCGGTTTGCAATGTTTGCATTTGGGAATTGTAATC
Organism: Triticum monococcum; assembly: GCA_034509565.1. Classification (NCBI taxonomy): domain Eukaryota; kingdom Viridiplantae; phylum Streptophyta; class Magnoliopsida; order Poales; family Poaceae; genus Triticum; species Triticum monococcum. Next base: position 148,163,665 of record CM067843.1, on the reverse strand, counting down.
TCTGAATTTGAACCTTGCTATATTTATGGTATTTGTTACATTCAACTATTTCTGTTCTCTTGTCTCAACACAAACAGTTCATCCGAGTGAACCGCATGTCGGACACCGCACACACCTTGATCTGGCTGACCATTTCTTTTGTGTTGCCTAATCACAAATAGTTCACCTGAGTGAATTGTATGTTGTACATCGTACACACCTTGATCTGGCTAACCATTTCTTTTGTGTTGCCTAATCACAAACAGTTCATCCGAGTGAACTATATGCTATACATCGCACACGCCTTCATCAGGTTGCCTGTTTCTTTTGTTCTGCCTCATCGCAAACGATTCATTGGACCGAACCACATACCCTAGATCGCACACGCAACTAAAATCTGAACCATGTTTGATGCATCCTCCATTGCAAACGTTTTTGACCTTTTAGACGATTTTTTTACATCCATGTTTGTGATTAATGCATCGCACACAGTTTTGTGAAAGGGTCTCTGATCGTAGTGTCGCGTTAGCAGCATCCTGCAGTAGTGCACGTATCTCGGGGCAAGCTTCCTTTGATACTGAAGCGTCGAGTACCTTTCATTGGAGAGACGCAGAGGTAGACATGGTGTCCGATCTCGAAAGCCAAGTCACCGGTGCTTGCTATCATAGTAACTCTTCTGGCGCGATTGCGCGGCTCTGAGATTTTCACGGATGACTTTACACATTTCTTCAGCTTCTGTGATCAAGTCCTTGCCAATAAGTTGGCGTTCACCAGTCTTAGACCATTTGAGAGGAGTATGACACTTTCTGCCATAGAGAATTTCGAATGGGGCCTTACCCGAACTCGCTTGGGAGTTGTTGTTGTAGGAGAATTCGGCATATGGAAGACAATCTTCCCACTTCATACTGAAAGAGATGACACAAGCCCTGAGCATGTCTTTGAGAATTTGATTGACTCGCTCGACTTGCCCACTTGTTTGAGGATGGAAAGTTGTGCTGAAGCGAATGTTGGTGCCCATGGCCTTCTGGAAGGAGTCCCAGAACTTAGAAGTGAAAATACTTCCACGATCTGAAGATATCAATTGCAGAATACCATCCAAGTGGACAATTCTAGAGGTGACAACGAAGACAGTGTCATTCCCATGCTTGGACTTAGGAAATCCAGTAACGAAGTCCATTTCGATATGGTCAAACTTCAATTCTGGAATAGCAAGAGGTTGGAGGAGACCAGCTGGTCATTGGTGTTCTGCTTTCACCCTTCGGCAAACATCACATTCATTCATGAATTGAGCAATCTCTCGCTTCATTCGAGTCCACTAATACGCTGCTTGAGGTCATCGTACATATTCGAACTGCCAAGATGAATGGATAGAAGAGAATTGTGTGCTTCGTTCATTATGACCTTCCTTAGATCACCTTTAGGAACCACAATCCGGTCCTCAAAGAATAAAGTGTTTTTGTCATCAATGCGACAACACTTGTATTTGGATAAGCCCTTGGCAATACCATGTTTCACCTTCTTCACCATGGTATCAAGGATTTGTGCCTCACGGATTTGATCTTCCAAAGTAGGAGTGATTTGAAGGTTGGCAAGAAAACCTTGAGGAACAACTTGGAAGTTGAGTTTGCGGAAAGCTTCACAAAGATCCGGTTAGAATGGCTTGAGGATTAAGCTATGGCAATAAGCCTTTCTGCTCAATGCATCTGCAATGATATTGCCCTTGCCTGGAGTATATTCAATACTTGGATTGTACTCTTGAATCATTTCGACCCAACGAGTTCGGCGGAGGTTGAGGTTGAGTTGAGTACAGATATACTTGAGGCTCTCGTGGTCGGTGAAAATGTCCACTTTCCTTCCCAACAAGAGATGTCTCCATGTTATTAATGCATGGACAACTGCCGCCAGCTCAAGATCATGAGTGGGGTAGTTCCTTTCGTTGGGCTTCAACTAACGAGAGTTATAGGCCACAACTTTCTTCTCTTGCATTAACACAGCGCCGAGACCCTGCAATGAGGCATCACAAAAACTTCGAATGGCTTGGATTCGTCAGAAGGAGTTAAGACATGAGGTGAGACTAGCTTCTCTTTGAGGGTGTTGAAGGCAATGTCACACTCAGGTGTCCAGACATACTTGACATGCTTCTGGAGGAGGTTGGAAAGAGGCTTTGCAATCTTTGAGAAATTCTCAACGAATCTTCGGCAATAGCTTGCAAGTCCAAGAAAACTACGGAGCTGCTTGACATTCTGAGGAGGTTTCTAGTTCACAATTGCAGAGACGTTCTCTAGGTTAACAGCAATGCCATTAGCGGAGATGATATGTAACATCCCAAATTTTCAATTTGGAATGTTATACATAGGTCATTCATGCATATCATATTTTTCTGCATTTTGCTTTGCGATGCTCTAAATTCTAAGAAACTCAAGGACCCACTGCGAGAGAGTTGGGAATTTCGTTTTTTCATATTTTAGTTTTCTCAAATTTTGAAAAGAGGATCATTTGGTTTTAATTATTTTTCTCTCCGAAAATATTTCATATTAAAATATATGAGAGGAGATAAAATGACTTCTCCAAAATAAATGAAATATTAGAGGAAAAATATTAAAATCAAATAAGTTATTTTATTTGGGTTTTATTGCAATTTTATTTGAACTGGGAATAAAATGCGTTTTTCAAAATTGTATTAAAGGTCTAAATGAATGTTCACCTTGTCCGCAATATTTTTAGAGGACCGTGAAAATTTATTTCAGGATTTTTGGAGTTCGTTTAATATTTCTTTTAATTGTTTTTCCGCGTTAGGATTTTTTTTAAAAAAAGGGGTGACCGACCTACCGGGTCGTGTCTGACTTGGACACTTGACCCGGCCGGCCTTATAAGTCGCGTCCCCGCACTCCCGAGGCCCAGCAAGCCGCCAGCCCTGCCAAAAACCCTAGCGCGCGCTACCCCGCCCTAGTGCCGCCGCCGCGCCTTGCCGCCGCCGCCCGTCCCGCCGCCGCCGCACACTGGCGACCTCGCCGAGGTAGTCGCCGTCGAAAACCGATTGGTTTTTTTTCCAAAAACCCTAGTTCATTTTTTCTAGATCGTTTTTTTTGTTTTCTCGGTTTAGTTAAATTGCGGACGTTCGTCCGTATGTTCATTTTAACGAACGACGTTCATCCATTATCCGCAGACACCGAACGTTCGTTCGTTAGCCTGTTCGTCAGTTCTCATTTTCCAGGGTTTTTCTGCGATTATTTTCGATCGCGATTTCTGCCCTAATTTTCGATCTAGTATAACTTTTCGCTCGTTTATCCGAATCAGGTGAAACAAGCGCCTCGATCTTCGCCTCGAAGCCCTCTTTCTGTTTAACCAACTCGAACAAGATTTTGGTACTGTAAAAATTTGAGTTTAGTCCAGATTAGTAATCGGATCTTGTTTCCTTCGTAGTTTGAGTTTCGTTGCTCCGTTCGAGTTGATTCTTTTATCAAACTGGAGTTCTTCAGTTGAACTTTCTGGTAAGATCTTCTTATTCAAGTTTTCCCCGTGCATCTTTGATTGATTGCTTATGTATGCTATTGTTGGTTGCGATAGAACCGTCGGAGTGCGAAGCGTGCTACTACAAGTCTTTCGGTTTTGCGAATCGTCAGCAAGGCAAGTAACACTTTGATCATACCCCTTTATTACCCAGTTTTTATGCATTAGTTCAACCCTCACACATTGCATGAGTAGGAGCTCTTAACATGTGGACCTGGGAAGTAGATTGAGTAGAACCTATTACCTGTTTTATTACCAAACCCTTGGGAGTTACTACTACGTTATGCTTATTGCTATGCCATGCTCGTAGACATGGATTGGGTTTGAGAGATACCATGACAGATGTGAGATTGTTAATTAAGGTTCAACTTAAGGTGGCAACTTTAATACACATCTGGGGTGGATTGCTTGTGGGCACCTGCAGAATCTAGTGTTGTCCTAGGATATCCCGGAGTACCTGTGTGATCATCCTACGGTCCGCCACCCAGGCTCAAATGGATCATAAGATTATTCATGCTAGAAACTTCCGTGTGCAGCCACAAGCCATTATGGGCTCTGGCATAGTGGAGTAAGTTGTGTGACCTCTTGTGACGCCCCGAGACCGATGTGCCAGGTGTCTTCCAGTTATTCGCCGTTGTTGCCTTGTCATTCGCTTGCGTGTTGCATCTTTTCATGTCATCATGTGCATCGCATCATCATGTTTTAAAAACTTGCATCCATCTGGGTTCCCCTAGTTCCGTCCGTTGTCCGTTCTGAGCCCAGACACACTTGCACGCGCCCGCGGCCTGTCCGAAATATTATTTTATAAGTGGCCGGAAAATGTTCTCGGATTGGGTTGAAAGTTGGCGTGTGGTCTTATTATAGTGTAGGTAGGCCTCCTGCCAAGTTTCATCGCATTCGGAGTCCGTTTGATAGCACAACCGTTAATCTGTAACGGCAATATAATCGGTCCTTTTGTCGGACATTTTCGGTCTCCGGAAACAGACGCCGGGCCTCCCTCTCTCTTCTCTTGTCTTAGTCCGAGGCCTTCTGCACAGCCCATAAGCTCCAACCTACCCCTCCTCGCGTCCGAAGCCGTCGGATCACGATCGGAGGCTGCGAAAACCTCTCCTAACCCGTCAAACCCTAACCCTGCCTATATAAGGAAACCCCTCCTTCCAAATCTGGTGATTCCTTCCCCTCCACCTCTAATTCCGCGCCCCTAATCATCAGCGCCGCCGACCACCTCCATTTTCGTGCCGGCCGAAGCCTCCTCCGCCACTTGGCGCATCTCCACTGGCTAGCACCACCGAAACCACCGGCCTCCACCACTCCTACGCTGCCACGTCGCCTCCATGCCACTGATCCACGTCGCCAGGCCCGCGAGGCCCATCCACAGCCCGCATCGCACCACACCGGGCCCGAGCCGCCGCCGTGCGCACACAGCTCCGCAGGCGCCCCTGCCCCGAGCTCCTTCCCGCTCATCCCCGCCACCTGGAGTTCGTCGCCTCGTTCCGCACTTTGCCTCCTCGCCAGACTTCGTCGCTCGTCGCCGGACCTCATCTAGGCCGCCCCCGCCCCGCAAATGAGCGTCGCTGCCTCGCGCCTCCCTCTTCCTTACCTATGTCTCCCGCTTGTCCTCACCCAGTCTCTCTCTCTCTCTCCAGGGCATCGTTCGTCACATCTGGAGCCTCCCCGAGCGCCGCCGGCCACCTCCGACACCGGATCCGGCTTCCCCAGTCCCGGATCTGTCCATTCCTGCAGGTACCGCCTCGCCTCACCGCCTTAGGCCACCACCGGTCCCTGCCGCCGCCACCATGGCTCGCCTTGGCCTCGGCGGGAGGTCGGGGACGAGATCCCCCTCGCGCGGGCCGCCTCCCCTACGCTCGATCCAGCCCAGCCGCGGCCTCCTACTTGGCCCAGCTCCAAGCCTACCCGCCTCACCATCGAACCGGGCCTTAGCCCATGAGTGAGCAGCTCCTCCATCCCCTCTGTGCGGTTGGGCCAGCTAGTTTCGGCCCACTTCGTGTTTTTCCTGGACCTGCGATTTTAGCTATTTTTCCAGGAACTGCAGTTTTACAGAAAAACCCTCATGTTCATGCATTTAATATCTCACAAACCGTGCATCGAATTAAAATGTTTTATACATGTAAAATGCTTAGAATTTCATCTAGTTTCATAATATGCCACTTTCATCTATGTTTAAAATGTTGTTCAATTAAATTTGCTAAATGTCATGTTAAAATGATTTATTTCATAACTAAATAACCGTAACACGGATTTTAATAAACTTTATATGTAAATAGGGTAGAATTTTGCATACTTTAACATGGTGGCATCACTTTGCATGTTTAACAACTATAAAATTTGGTTTAGGGTAGAACAACACCAAACCTAATATATGCATATGGGGATTTACCGGAATTGTTGTTCGTTGCTTCCGTCCTCATTTTAATCTTGCCTAGATAGGTAGTTTTCATTTGCTTCACCCTCTTGCCATGTTTAACAACATTTAATATTGTTGGGTACATAAACGAGATCGAACTAAATAACTTGAATGTGGTGTTTCGTCGATATGCAACGGAGTTGCATATTGACCTCCACTTAATTTTTAGAATTGCTTGTGCTCGTTGCCATGCCATGCTTCATTAAACCGGACATGCATCATACTTGTTGTGCATCATGCCATGTTCGTGTGAGGTTTGTTTACTATGTTGTGTGCTTCTTTTAGGTGTTGCTTCTTCGGGTTGGTTCCGGTAACGTCGCGTTTGTGAGGACCCGTTCGACTACGTCTGTTTGTCTTCTTCATGGACTCGTTCTTCTTCCTTGCGGGATTTCAGGCAAGATGACCATACCCTCGAAATCACTTCTATCTTTGCTTGCTAGTTGCTCGCTCTTTGCTATGCCTATGATGCGATACCTACCACTTGCTTATCATACCTCCCATATTGTTGAACCAAGCCTCTAAGCCACCTTGCCCTAGCAAACCGTTGTTTGGCTATGTTACCACTTTGCTCAGCCCCTCTTATAGCATTGTTAGTTGCAGGTAAAGATTGAAGTTTGTTCCTTGTTGGAACATGGAGATGTTGTTCCTTGTTGGAACATGTTTACTTGTTGGGATATCACAATATCTCTTATTTAATTAATGCATCTATATACTTGGTAAAGGGTGGAAGGCTTGGCCTTATGCCTGGTGTTTTGTTCCACTCTTGCCGCCCTAGTTTCCGTCATATCGGTGTTATGTTCCCGGATTTTGCGTTCCTTACGTGGTTGGGTAATAAAGGGAACCCCTTGACGGTTCACCTTGAGTAAAACTCTTCCAGCATTGCCCAACATTGGTTTTACCATTCGCCACCTAGCCTTTTCTTTCCCTTGGGTTCTGTAGACTCAAGGACCATCATTATTTTAACCCCCCCCCCCCCCCCCCGGCCAGTGCTCCTCTGAGTGTTGGTCCAACCTGTCAGCTGCCGGTGGCCACCAGGGGAAACTCTAGGCTGGCCTACCCGTACCTAAGACAATCTGACTATACCCTGAGAAAGAGATATGTGCAGCTCCTATCGGGATTTGTCGGCACATTCGGGTGGTGTTGCTGGTTTAGTTTTACCTTGTCGAAATGTCTTGGAACCGGGATTCTGAGTCTGATTGGGTCTTCCCGCTAGAAGGAATATCCTTCGTTGACCGTGAGAGCTTTTTATGGGCTAAGTTGGGACACCCATGCAGGGATTTGAACTTTCGAAAGCCGTGCCCGCGGTTATGGGCAGATGGGAATTTGTTAACGTTCGGTTGTAGAAAACCTGAAGTTGACCTTAATTAAATTACATCAACCGCATGTGTAACCGTGATGGTCTCTTCTTGGCAGAGTCCGGGAAGTGAACACGGTGTTGGAGTTATGTTTGGCGTAGGTTGTTCTAGGATCACTTCTTGATCATACTTTTATCGACCGTGCTTTGCCTTCTCTTCTCGCTCTCATTTGCGTATGTTAGCCACCATATATGCTAGTCGCTTGCTGCAGCTCCACCTCATACCTTTACCTTACCCATAAGCTTAAATAGTCTTGATCACGAGGGTGCGAGATTGTTGAGTCCCCGTGACTCACAGATACTTCCAAAACCAGCTTGCTGGTGCCGATGAGTCTGTGCCGATGACGCAACCAAGCTCAGGAGGAGCTCGATGAAGATCTTGTCCTTTGTGTTGTTTCGTTCTAGTTGATCAGTAGTGGAGCCCAGTCGGGACGATCGGGGATCTGTGTAGCATTTGGGGTAGTCTTCTTTTATTTTGGTTCCGTAGTCGCACCTTGATTGTATTTGGATGTTGTAATGCTTTATTCATGTAATTGTGTGAAGTGGCGATTGTAAGCCAACTATGTATCTCTTTCCCTTTTGTATTACATGGGTTGTGTGAAGATTACCTCACTTGCGACATTGCTTTCAATGCGGTTATGCCTCTAAGTCGTGCTTCGACACGTGGGAGATATAGCCGCATCGAGGGCATTACACCTCTTCTAGTGGTAGACTAGCACATGTAGGGGATGTAGGTTGGTACGGTCTACCTGGGGTTAGAGTAAATGCTTCTGAAAGACTGTGTCTCGGTCATCCGTTTCTCAAACACCATGTAGTGCGAGAAATCCAACGAAGGAGATCGAATCTTGTGGGGAGAAGTGCGCAAACATCTGCAGAATGTATAAACTAATCATGGTTAGCCGTGTCCCCGGTTATGAACATCTTGAGTATCTGGTACTTGAATTATTGATTTGATCTCATCACTCTAAAAATTAATTTGCTGGGATGATAATGACTACTTTAATTGGGATTGAGTTGGAGGAACCTTCTCAATGATGTTTCAACTACCATGATAGTTAAATAAAACAATGTTCCTTTGTTGTAGGGAAAATTGGCTTTTCGTAAAACATTATAACCATAGAGCCTCCACCAGCCATATATGCATGTAGTGATAGCATTTATTCTGTTCATTACTCTCTTGTGTTACTATGCTAGCATATTCCATGTGTTGACCCGTTTTCGGGCTGCAACTTATCATGTTGCAGACTTTTCAGACGACGAGTAAGATGTGATACGTCGTTTGTCATGCACTCAGCTATGCTGTTGGAGTTGATGGACTCACTTATCTTCCAAGCCTTCCGCTTTTATCTTATTTAGATGGCCTTAAGCCATATTTATTGTAATAAGTTCTCTTTTGAGACATTCGATGTAATAAGTGTGTGATTGCTACTCTGTTATAAATCCTTCAAAGTATTGTGTGTCAGCATTACCGATCCAGAGATGACAATGAAGCACAAAGACTTGACCGTCTGAGGTAGGGTCACTACAAGATGGTATAAGAGCACACGCTGAATGTAGGACACGACCACTAAGATGAGCCATAGATCACTCTTCTCTACTCATTTCTGTCTTCTCTCCATTTTCTACTCTTTAGGATGGCGGACTCAAGGAACAAGTTTCCACGGCCGGATGAAGACACCCCGTTTGGACGACACTTGAAGGAAGTCACTGGGTACCTGAACATCGGAATACCAAGCTTCACCGGGACCTACACCGCCACACTACTAGAAGAGGAATGTTGGTTGATTCGAGTTCAAGTTCTAGGAAGGATGTTCACGCATGTCACTAAGCCCATAGAGTTTTTCTTGTGATGCACCAAGCAGGAGTCTAGGCAAGAGCATCGCACCCCACATCGCCATAGGATGCATCGGCGAAGTTTACCACAAGGAGCTTAAGGACACTATCTACCAGATATGTGGGCGCCGAGATGAGCAATGGGAGATGATCAGCACCAGGAAGGACAGGTCCATTGCAGCATTCATCCAGGAGTTAAACCATCACATACGTCGCTAGGAAAACCAGATGTGCGCAAGCATGATAGATTTCAATAAGGTAATGACCAGGATCACAGAACTGGAAGAGGAGCTTAAGTCTACACGCGATGGATATGAGGAGGAAATGATGATACTTGTGGAGAAGAATGACGACATGACAAGGAAGCTAGGAGTTTCGTTCTGAACACTACATCATCATCAACGACACTGACTCCGACCCCAATAGTAGTGATGATGACTATGAAGACGAAGCTCGAGCGGATATCATGGAGTCTTCGACAGATCAAAATTTCTAGTAGACCACCATATGATCAGTAGTATTCGCCCATTGTCGGGGATATACCCCGCGGTATGACCCGGCCGGATATATGACCCAGCCGGACTTGACGTTTCATTGGCAACCCGCTAGAAAATTGGCGACTCATGTGTCTGGCGGTTCATTGGTGTGACGACTCATGAGCATGAAGACTCATTGGTGACCCGGTGGGTGTTTCAGATGGATGACAAGGCCCAAGGCCCAGAAGGCCGGCTCATGTTATGGCGGGCCGGCATAAGAGGAAGACATAAGGAATATTCTCCTGTAAAGGATGCAAGACAAGGACTCCACTTGTAATAGAGTAATCTTAATCCTACTAGGACTAGTCATGTAACCCACCCCTTCAACATATATAAGGAGGGGCAGGGCTCCCCAAAGAAAAACAAGTAAGAAAGAAACAATCTCTAGGGATAGACACAAAGGGGGAGCCGGTTATGCAGCGACTCTCTCATAAGCATAATGAGATCTAGCCACAAACAACATGTAGGGCTATTACTGGATGATGTTTCTCTGGGCCCGAAGCTGTCTAAATCCTTGTCTCACTAGTAGAAAACAGGGCTTTGGTCCAGGTCGGGTCAGCCCCTTAGTCCCGGTTCAGTCCAGAACCGGGACCAATGGGGGCATTGGTCCCGGTTCGTGACCCCAAGGGGCCGGCCGGGCCACGTGGGCCATTGGTCCTGGTTCATCTGGACCTTTTGGTCCCGGTTGGTGAGATGAACCGGGACCAATGGGCCTCGCTCCTGGCCCACAACCATTAGTCCCGGTTCGTGCCTCAAACAGGGACTAAAGATTAGACCTTTAGTCCCGGTTTGAGGCACGAACCGGGACTAATGGGGTTGAGACCTTTAGTCCTAGTTCGAGCCACGAACCGGTATTAAAGGTCCCATTTTCAAACACTACCCCCCCCCCCCCCCCCCCCCCGTGGATCGCCTTTTCAGTTTTAAAAAAATAAAAGAAAATAAGTTTCCCATGTGATATGTGGTCTAGTTGTTGGGAAAATTTGCAAATGTGAATTTTGACTTTATTTGCAAAATCTCTCTGAAATTTGTAAAAATGGGCATAACTTTTGCATACTAACTCGGATGAAAAAGTTTTTATATGAAAAATCATCTACTCGAAAAGTTACATCCGAATTTAATTGGGGGAACCCCGTTAAACATTTTCAAAATCTTCAAAAACCTAATAGAAAAAAAGTTACGGGGCTTTTAAGATCTAGAGTGAAAAATCGAAAAAAATTCAAACAGTGGGCAAACTGTGGTCAAACAATGGTCAAACTAATTATTCTAGAATATTAGTGTTACTAAATAATTATTTCAGTTATTTCAATTTTGGTCAAATCTGGTCAAACTGTGGTCAAACTGTGGTCAAACAATGGTCAAACTAATTATTCAAGAAATATTAGTGTTACTAAATAATTATTGTTTTTTAAAACAATAGTTTCAAAATAAAACTATGAAATGTGTCACTTCATGCTCAAGCAAAATTCCTGAAGGTTAATAGGATTGACATCTTAGTATTGTCGGGAAAACAACAAGTACAGACTTGGAGCAAGGGAGAATAGAGCCCGGAAGTTAAGCGTGCTTAGGCTGGGGGAGTGGGAGGATGGGTGACCGTTCGGGAAGTTAGATGATTTGGAATGATGAGGGATGATTAGAGGATAAATTGAGAGGTGGTGAGGGGTGGTGATTACAGACTAGAGGTTAAAAAAATTAAGAAATTTAAAAATTCAAAAAATTCAAAAAAAATTTAAAAAAATCATAAAATTTTCCTTTAGTCCCGGTTGGTGTTACCAACCGGGACTAAAGGTGGAGCTCCACGTGGCCGCGCCCTTTAGTCCCGATTCTGGATTGAACCGGGACTAAAGGGAGAGGCATTAGTACCGACCTTTTAGTACCGGGACAGAAGGCCCTTTTTCTACTAGTGTCTTGAGCGTTGATTCGCCCTGCGTCTCTCATCCCGATCAACCCCTCTCAAGCTACCACAAAGATGCGCTAGCCTCACGACTAAGTCCTCACACTAGGACATCTGCCGTGACAATTCCACGACAGTTGGCGCCCACCATGGGGCTCATGCACGGTGGTGTTGAGTTCTCGAAGGCCTTTTTTTAGCGTTCGAGAAGATCGCTATTTCTCAAATGACAAAGAGCGGGCGACGGAAGGAACTACATCAACTTCGAGTTCATTAGTCGAGATTGAAAAAGTTTCGGTGTCCGCAAAGACAGAGTGAGGGAAAAAGTTTCTTTGACGACCGCGTACATCAGATATGGGTGATCCGTCGTATGTTTACGTCGCGGCTGTGGATCCTGACTCACAAGTGTTCAAGAGAAATGTCGCCAAGCAATGAATCCCAACACAATTTTCACATCAGTGCCGCTGCGTTCAACCAAAGCATCATGCCGAAAGTTTGTAGAGTTTTGGTTATACGTCGCCCAAGCGTTGGGCATCCTCCCTTTAAAAACTGAGGAGGGCAGCTGGGAAAGTTCAGAGCACAACACATCAATCATCGTACTACGTGCCAAGACAAAATTGCTGCTGTCAATACATCAAATCATGGGTCAAAATTGCTGCATATTACGTGTGCATGAAGACACAAGCTGCAACCCGCCTGAGCCGCCGTGTTCTGGTACGCAAGTTGCATATATGGAATCAGTACTTTCAAGAAGCTAGCACATGAGTCGGAACCACACGAGGCAGAGCCGGAGTCGCAGACGTAGAAGTCTGAGTCGTCAACGCGGTCGGCACGGAATCGAACAAGAAATCAGACTCCCCAAACAAAAAACAAGTCCAAGACTGCTAATACTGTCCAAGTACATCAACATCGACGGGGTCATGAGCTCTGCCTCATCCGGTCATCCCGATGGACAGGTTCCTTCGTCAAATACTTGCACATTTTGGTCAAAGGGTCAACGGTTTGGACTGTGGCTTGGATCCCTGTCCTTCAACGATTTATAACGGGAGTTATGGAACTAATCAATCACCCCTTGCGCCGCCTCGGTAGTGACAAGCTGACGCGCGCCTTTACGAACTCATCGCAGAGCACATTTTCATCTCGAGCATAGTTTTCAACCGTAGGCCGCCACCTCGTCACATCGCTGCCGCCTCGTGAAGAGCCGGCCGTTGTCTGAGGGGATGTTTGGTTCAGGGATTTTTTAGTCCCAAAAATTAGAAAAAATTCTTAGAAATCGAACAGAAGGGACTTTTTCTACAGGGACTAGAAAAAGACTTTATTGGAAGTCTTTTTTGATTAGTCCATGAGACTAAAAAAAATCTTAGGACTTCTGAAACAAACTCGCCCTGCGTTGCCTCCCGCTACCCGAGCCGCCCGCGTGACGAACTTGTCTCACCGCCGCGGGGAACCTCCCTGAGCTATTCCTGCCTGAGGGTCTCCCTTGAGCTGCTCCCATCTCCATCACTATGAATCGCCTATAGGTGGCCTCGCCGGCATGTTCATCCGCCGCGAGCCACCCAGGATGTGGGCATGTGGCTGGTTCAAAAAGAAAAAAAAGCTTGCTCCTTGCCCAGTTTTCTTCTGCAGGCCGGCTTACCGCTCCCTTCGTGTGCTCTGGCCGCCATAGCCTCTCCTGATGAGTCGGCCAACCGCGGGAGCCGCGTTGAGCTGCTGGGGCCATATTGAGTCGCCGGTCTATCTGAACCGCCTCTATCGTGTTGAATGGATCATCCGTTATCCGAATAAATCAGGTGATATTCATTTAAATTTATGGTATTAGCACATATTATTTTTTGCCAAAGAGCAGTTTATCTTTGCCTTGGTCTGCAATATTGTTTATGCAAGACAATTGTTCACTGCAAGAGTGATGGCCATGTCATGGACATATAGATCGCGTCACAATTATCATGCTCCAGCATCTGACCGTGCCATTATGCTAGAAGAATATATGTGGAAACCGCCGTTTTTACGGCCCAATTTACATCAAGATGACGTGGTTGATTCACCCGTCCGTGCGGCTGACCGCGCCTACGATTGCCTCGCCCATCCACGCTAGATTACAACGCCGTGGTCGGCTCATATGTTTGTTCCCGTGGCCGACTTAGCAGTGATTGATTTCAGCTTCACCGTGGTGATCATCAACTCCGTAGTGGATAATTTCTAGTCTAACATATCAGATGAAATCCATCCAGTATATTCTTATATTACATATTAGCGTTCATTGAAAAGAGCAATTGCTCTGGCTTGTAAGTTCTTTAATCCAGGACAAGATGTTTACTGCAAAAAGGACTATTATATAACTGAGCTGTTGAATGACTCATACCGGTTTATATCACGGTCATTTATGGAGAATCTCAAGCCAACTCCTCGAGTCACCTTGAGATTCGGGGGCTAGGATGAGAGGACCCAACAAATGTTGCTAGTTTCAACAAAATTCGAGAACTCTGGTCATTGGAGGGAAAAATAACTCGGCCCTGGAGGCTACTACCCTGTTGATGAAAATTTAAAGGCCATCCGAAAATTTCCGGCTTAAAAAGGGATTGACAATCATAGAGTTCCGGCTCAATAGAAGAACTCCGGGTTATAACGAAGGATTCCGGTTCAATCCGGTTCGAGGTAAATCTATCTCCCACAAAGCTTTGAAAGCTCTCGATATCCGGTTTAAAAGAATTAATCTCTCGCAAGTTCGAGTTCTCAGAAAAATTACAGGGACCAAAGAGAGTTTGTTGCACAACACAACTCAAACATAGGCACCCGGCAAGCACAGCTCAGAAATATATCACATGGGGGCTTCGCCTTATTGAGCTAAGCTATGATTACCCTTTGATCCGGCTCATAGCCATAGTTACAGGTCATTTGGGGGCTTCCTATTCAAACATAGGTCGTATCCGAACCAAAGAGAACATAGCTGTCGGTACCCTCTTGAACGGCAATGCCAAACCCACTAGGGGGCTTCTTGATCGTATTCGAATCATAGCTTAACCCCTTTTGGGTCCGACTTTGATCGTATTCAAATCAGAGTCATTAAAAAACTCTCATGGTCATTTGGGGGCTTTCTGTTCAAACATAGGTCGTATTCGAACCAAAGAGAACATAGCTGTCGGTACCCTCTTGATCGGCGCAATGCCAAACCCACTAGGGGGCTTCTTGATCGTATTCGAATTATTGTTTAACCCCTTTTGGGTCCGACTTTGATCGTATTCGAATCAGAGTCGTTAAAAAACACTCAAGGTCATTTGGGAGCTTCCTGTTCAAACATAGGTCGTAATCGAACCAAAGAGAACATAGCTGTCGGTACCCTCTTGATTGGTGCAACGCCAAAGCCACTGGGGCTACATGATCGTATTCGAATCCTAGCTTAACCCCTTTGGTCCGGTTTACTGATCGTATTCGAATCAGAAGCCTCAAATTCTTCTTTCTATTTTGCTTAAGTTTTTTGAAAACAGTCTTTTGGGTTTGTCTTGAGACTTTCTGTTCATATCTGAAGCATATATGTGGTTTCGATTAACCCGGCTTGACTTTGGATGACAAGTCGCCATATATGACAATTGTAAACATTTGGAAGTTTTTGGCTTCTAAAGATTCGGTTATCACCCTTACTGCACAGGTATCCTAAACCGGCAGTACGATTCAATATCACAGGAACCAGTTTTTCAAACCGGGTTATATTATTCAAATCTTTAATAGCCAACATGGCTGGATTTTTATTATGGTTATCTATAACCAATATTATGATTGAGGTTTTCAAAGTCGCTTCAGCGCAATGGATATTATTTCATCAATGGATATAATTTATTCTATAATGGAAGGAATAGTCGCGAGTCGCTGCAGGCTTACGACCCAGCACTTGGGGGCTACATTATTCAAGTTGAGATTACATCGAATATGTAAGTCCCATGTCACTGCCAGCATGCACCAAGGCACTTGGGGGCTAATGCAAAATCATTTTTTCTCAACTTATTGAAGACCCGACTCATCACATTCTAAATGAGCCGGCCCTTGGGGGCTACCAATTAATTGCCCCCGTCGAAAATTCAAGGTACACAAGCCTTAATCCATTATATTAAAAGATCCACTACTCAGTTGGTAGAGTACAAGGCTCTTTACCTTGTGGACGTGGGTTTAAGCCCCATGGTGGAGATTACATCATATGATGTTATTATCAATGAATCATATACAAAGTCCCAGCTCAGTAATATCTTACGGAGCCCACACTTGGGGGCTACATGTT
Source organism: Triticum monococcum (assembly GCA_034509565.1). Lineage (NCBI taxonomy): Eukaryota > Viridiplantae > Streptophyta > Magnoliopsida > Poales > Poaceae > Triticum > Triticum monococcum. The sequence goes on along the minus strand of CM067843.1, from coordinate 148,147,870 downwards.
GTTGCTCAAGTTTACATGATCATATTTACAAAGTCCCTGCTCATTATTGCATAATGACCCGGCCCTTGGGGACGACACTGGTTGAAATTTTTATGAGCATAAGGCAATTACAAGTCCCAGGTTGTTGCAAGCATGATAACGTGGCACCTGGGGACTACACTGGTTGAAATTTTTATGAGCATAAGGCAATTACAAGTCCGAGGTTGTTGCAAGCATGACAACCTGGCAGTTGGGGGCTACAGGTGATATGCATATAAGGGAGGAATAACTTCAAATTCTCAGTTTTGAGAAAATTAGGTATTATATTATTATCAGAGAAATCTGCAAAGTTTATGACCCGGCGTCATCATAAGATTAACCCGACATCAGCAACAATTGCATGACCCGGCATCATTTCTTTATAACCTGACAATTTTGGCAATCATAAATTAGCAATATCTACATCTTTAAGCCGGCTAAATATCAGTTGAATATTTCAAGAGCAATAATTTTTCAAATCAGAGCATTGAAGGCCGACTCAAATCGATTATCTCTTATAATATTTCTTTACAAGAGCCAATGTCAGCAAATGGATTATGAAGCTGGCCTATTGACCCAGATTTTCTAGGAGAAAATGTCAAGGACTTAGGGTGTGTTTGGTTCGGGAACGAAGTGTAATGGAATGTCGCGGTTTCATTCCAGTGTAATGGGTCAGTTCCATTCTCACGTTTGGTGCGGATAATTCAAAGGAATGGAATGGTTACATATTGATGTTTGGTTTGATGGATGGAATGGAATGGATTTGCAAGTGCCCATCTATCCATGGAGATAAACATTTTAACTTTTTAAATTGGTGCCAAAGTTTCACGTAAAACAAAGTCATTGTACATTTAACTTTTTCTTTTCAGGATAAGCAGTTCCTACAACTAAAGTTTGCCTCGCAGAACTGAACCTGGACAACAAAACTGCAGTCTGCCTCGCTGAACAGGGTTGTGAGAATCACCGAACCGGACTCAAGCAATTTTTGTTTGAGCATCAACGAATAGAATCCATATATCCACGCAATGAACAGGGGTGTGAGATACAAGAATCGAATTCAACCACAAGATAAACAGCAGCTACAAGAGAAGAAAAACAATAGTCGAGCGTGGCGACAGGCTGGATAAGCGGCTTGGCCTTGGCATCACCACGCGTGACCACGGCCAGCTTCTCCGTCGAGCACGGCGGCGCATCGCTTTCTGACGTGTGGCTCCGCTGTTGCCCTGTTGCAAGATCGACACGAACCCGCTCGCCCGCCACACGTGGTTCAGAGGAGAGGGAGACTGTGCTTCAGAGGAGGATGAGATGAGGGAGCCGGCGTTGTAGATTGAAGGAAGATGGCCAGTGGCACAGACCGGAGAAGGAGGGCCGGCGACGCAAATCGCGGGAGAGGAGAGATGGGGACAGGAGCTATACGAGAGAGACAGGGTTGTGTGAGCGCAAGGAGAAGAGCGGTTCGGCGTGGTCCGCTCGATTTAGAGGTCTCACCCCGTTCCGGATTTGGCCCGAATATTCGGTTCATGGGAACGAGGGGATGATTGTCACCTGATAACCGAACGTGAGAACGAGGCCTTAGAATGGATTGGACCCGTGACATTCCGGCCCATGACTACAACCAAACACACCCTTAAGGATGATCAGGTGCCGGCTTACAAGAATATTTAACCCGGAGCACAACCTATCAAATTTGTTCTTGTGTTTATATTGCAGATTAGTTTAACATGGATAAATCCAAATTAAACTTGGGGCTAATATCGGGGATATACCCCGCGGTATGACCCAGCCTGATATATGACCTGTCCGGACTTGGCATTTCATTGGCAACCCGCCAGAAGATTGGCGACTCATGTGTCTAGCGGTTCACTGGTGTGACGACTCACGAGCATGAAGACTCATTGGTGACCCGGTGGGTGTTTCAGATGGATGAAAGGCCCAAGGCCCAGAAGGCTTGCTCATGTTATGGTGGGCCGGCTTAAGAGGAAGACATAAGGAATATTCTCCTGCAAAGGAAGGAAGACTAGGACTCCACTTGTAATAGAGTAATCGTAATCCTACTAGGACTAGTTATGTAACCCGCCCCTTCAACATATATAAGGAGGGGCAGGGCTCCCCAAAGAAAAACAAGTAAGAAAGAAACAATCTCTAGGGCTAGACACAAAGGGGGAGCCGGCTATGTGGCGACTCTCACATAAGCATAATGAGGTCTAGCCACAAACAACATGTAGGGCTATTACCGGATGATGTTTCCCGGGGCCCAAAGCTGTCTAAATCCTTGTCTTGTGCGTTGATCCGCCCTGCATCTCTCATCCCGATTAACCCCTCTCAAGCTACCACAAAGATGCGTTGGCTTCACGACTAAGTCCTCACACTAGGACATCTGCCGTGACAATTCCACGACACCCATGTATATAGAATAGTGCGAGCACTATAACGATAGGTAGATCGATTGTATGCCCTTGCTTGCTTGATTGAGTGATATGATATGATTGTGTTTGTCTCATGTGCATATGGGTAGTGCTTTCTCATTAGACCTCATTCTATTCTAATCTCTCCCCTCTAAACCCATCAGATGCCTCCAAGACGTGACCCCGCATTTGCTTTCTCACCGGAGCTCACCCAGTTGATCCAGTAGCAGAATACTCTGATGTAGTAGCTAGTTCAGAATCAGGGCAACAACAACAACAACAACAACAACAACAATAACAATAACAACAACCCTCCGCCACCACCTCCAGTTGACAACTTAGCCCGTTTTCTGAGGTTACAGCCACCGGTGTTTTCCAGTAGCACCGAACCCATAGTTGCTGATGATTGGCTGTGTAGGATTGGAAGGGAGTTAACCACAGCCGGTTGCATAGATGCTGAGAAGGTGCGTTTCGCCGCACACCAATTGGATGTACCCGCAACCGCATGGTGGGAGAATTACACAGCCACTTTTCCCATAGCCAACATCACTTGTGAGCAGTTTCAGCAAGCTTTCCACACAGCCCATGGCTCAACTAGAGCTATGAGCATGAAGAAGCGTGACTTTCGCAACTTACACTAGGGCAACCATATTGTGGGGCAGTACATAGACGAGTTTAGTAAGTTATCTCGTTATGCCCCAGATGATGTGGCCATCGATGCTGCGAAGCAGGAGAAGTTTATGGAAGGGCTGAATGATGAGATGAGCATGCAGTTGATGGTGGCAACATTCAACAACCACCGGGAGTTGGTAGATAAGGCTCTTATGATTGAAGGGAAGCATCAGTAGATTGAGAACTGCAAGAGGAAGCATGGACAAGGGAACTACAATTCAGGTGCTCAGCAGAAACCCCGTCTCAGCCCGAACCCGGGAGGATTTACCCATAACCATGGAGGCCATAACCATAATGGAGGAATTCCGCATAACCAACATGACCCTAGGAATGGAAATGGGAATGGAGTAGGCAGCAATCAGAACTCCTCTAACCCAGCAACGCCCGCCAAGAAGGACCTAAGTCACATTACTTGTTTCAAGTGTGGGAAGACAGGACACACGCCACCGAGTGTTCTGAAACAAAGAATGGGAATGGCGATGGAAACTCTAGGAAGAAGCCCAACCCATTCAACAAGGGACAAGGGAACCACGTTAACGTGGAGGAGGTTGAAGAGCAGCCAGATGCAGTTATCGGTATGTTTTTGGTTAAGTCATTTACCATAATAGTTCTTTTTGATACCGGTGCATCGTATTCCTACATTTCAATGGGATTTTTGGACAAGTTTAAGTTACCCACCATATCCCTTAGGACACCCTTCCTAGTAAGTTCCCTAGGTGCAGAGTATATGTCCAGCTGATGGTGCGACCGGTTACCCTTAACCATTGGCAGCCATGTTTTCCCCTCAGACCTAATAATTTTGGAGTCCCAACGATTGGATGTGATACTCGGTATGGATTGATTATCGAAGTATGAAGGGAACATTGATTACGCTAGTAAGTCGATTTTACTCACCACCCTGGAGGGAAAAAGGATTAAGTATGTATCCAGGTATACTCCTAAGGGTACTCACATAAATTCTCTCACGGGAGTTGTTCAGGAAGAAGTGCCTGTAGTGAAGGATTGCCCGGATGTATTCCTAGAGGAATTGCCAGGCATGCTGCCAGACCGTGATATTGAGTTTTTGATAGAGCTATTGCCAGGCACCAGACCGATATCGAAGAGAACCTACCGGATGCCCACAAATGATCTTCAGAAGATTAAGAAGCAGATCAAGGAGTTATTGGAGAATGGTTACATTCGACAAAGTCCATCACCATGGGGAGCCCCAGTGCTCTTGGTTGAGAAGAAGGACAAATATCTGAGAATGGTTGTTGATTATCGGGCATTGAATGAAGTGACGATCAAGAACAAATACCCACTGCCGATGATCAATGATCTGTTTGACCAGTTACAAGGAGAAAAAGTATTTTCCAAGATCGATCTTCGATCAGGGTACTACTAGCTGAAGATTCGAGAAAAATATATACCTAAAACAACTTTCACCACAAGGTACATGCTATATGAGTACACGGTTATGTCATTTGGATTGACAAACGCCCCAGCCTACTTCATGAGTATGATGAATAAGGTGTTCATGGAGTTCTTGGATAAGTTTGTTGTGGTGTTCATTGACGATATCTTGGTATACTCAAAGGATGGAGAGGAACACAAGGAGCATTTGCGTTTGGTTCTCGAGAAGCTCAGGGAACATCAGTTATATGCCAAGTTTAGTAAGTGCGAGTTTTGTTTGAAGGAAGTTGGATTTCTTGGACATTTTATATCAGGAGAAGGTATAGCAGTGGACCCTACCAAGGTTAAGTCAGTCACTGAGTGGTTGGCACCCACCTCAGTCGGAGAGATCCGCAGTTTTCTTGGACTCGTGGGATACTATCGGAGATTCATTGAGAATTTTTCCAAGATTGCGAAGCCCATGACGGCATTGCTAAAGAAGGACACTAAGTTCCATTGGCCGGAAGAATGCGAAGCAAGTTTCCAGGAGTTGAAGAAACGTTTGACTACAATCCAAGTGCTGATTCTGCCAGGTATACGCAAGGATTTCAAAGTGTATTGCGACACCTCTTGCTTAGGACTTGGAGGAGTACTTATGCAAGATGGGATAGTTGTTTCGTATGCGTCACGACAACTTTGACCGCATGAGTTGAATTCTGCCGCACATGATTTGGTGTTAGCAGCTGTAGTGCATGCACTCAAAATCTGGAGAGATTTTCTTATTGGGAACCATTGTGATGTGTACACGGATTACAAGAGTTTGAAGTACATTTTCACACAGAAGGATTTGAATCTCAGGCAAAGGAGATGGTTGGAGCTTAAAAGGATTATGATATGAAGTTGCATTATCATTCAGGAAAGGCCAATGTCGTAGCAGACGCTTTGAGCCGGAAGAGTTATGCCAATACCCTAGTAACAGGAGGTTTGCTAAAGGAGTTAGCAGAAGATCTCAGGGAGCTTCGTTTGGAGATTGTTCCTAGAGGTTTTACAACCATGGAAGTTCATTTGCCATTGTTGGGAAAGATTTTAGAAACTCAGAAGGATGAGAAAGAAATTGCTGAAATAAAGGAGAAGATGAGTGAAGGAAAAGCCAAAGGTTTTCATGAGGATGAGCACGACACCCTATGGTTTGAGGACCGGGTATTTGTGCCCAATAATGCAGAGATCAGGAAGTTGATACTTCAGGAAGCTCATGACTCACCATACTCGATACACACCGGAAACACCAAGATGTATTTGGATTTGACGGAGCGTTTCTGGTGGACCGGAATAAAGAAGGATATTGCCGAGTATGTAGCCGTATGTGATGTATGTCACATAGTGAAGGCAGAACATCAGAAGCCAGCATGATTACTCCAGCCTATGCTGATACCCGAATGGAAGTGGGATAAGCTTGGCATGGATTTTATCACCGGATTACCCAGGACCCGATCGGGATATGATTCTATCTGGGTAGTAGTGGACCTCTTAACCTAAGTAGCTCACTTTATCCCAGTGAAAACCACCTATACAAGTGCGAAGTTGGCCAAGATATATATGACCAGGATCATATGTCTGCATGGAGTTCCGAGGACCATCGTATCAGATGGGGGAACGCAGTTTACTTCAAAGTTTTGGCACCGGCTGCACCAGACATTGGGTACCAGGCTAGAGTTCAACACCGCTTTTCATCCGCAGACAGATGGACAAACCGACAGAGTAAATCAGATTCTGGAGGACATGTTGAGAGCTTGTGCACTAGATTATGGATCTAGTTGGGACGACAACTTTCCTTACGCGGAGTTCTCATACAACAATAGCTACCATGCCAGTTTGAAGATGGCACCGTTCGAAGCCCTGTATGGATGAAGGTGCAGGACACCGTTGATGTGGGATCAAGTTGGAGACCGTCAGTTGTTTGGACCAGATTTGATCAAGGAGTCCGAAGAAAATGTTAAGCTGATTCGTGATAGATTGAAGGTAGCTCAGTCCAGACAGAAGAGCTATGCAGACTCAAAACGCAAAGGAGGTAGTCTATGAAATCGGAGACAAAGCATATCTACGAGTGTCACCTCTGCGAGGAGTTAAACGTTTTGGAGTTAAGGGAAGTTAGCCCCGAGATTTGTGGGACCGTACCGTGTTTCGGAAAGCATGGGAGAGGTTGCCTATAAGTTGGAATTACCTGAAGGACTATCAGGAGTACATGATGTGTTTCACGTTTCCCATTTGAAGAAGTGCCATGCTGAGATGGCCGATATTCCCCTAAGAGATATCGTGCCTCTGGAAGCAATTCAGTTGGATAGTGATTTAACCTATGAGGAGAAACCAGTCAAGATTCTCGAGTTTTCCAGCCGAGTTACCTGCAGCAAGGTTATCAAGTTTTGCAAGGTTCTGTGGAGCCACCATACTGACGATGAAGCCACCTAGGAACGAGAGGATGATCTACGCAAGGACCACCCACACCTATTTTCTAGCCAACCCGAATCTCGAGAACGAGATTCATCTTAAGGGGGTAGGTTTGTAACATCCCAAATTTTAAATTTGGAATGTTATACATAGGTCATTCATGCATATCATATTTTTCTGCATTTTGCTTTGCGATCCGCTAAATTCTATGAAACTCAAGGACCCACGGAGAGAGCTGGGAATTTTGTTTTTTTTCATATTTGAGTTTTCTCAAATTTTGAAAAGAGGATCATTTGGTTTTAATTATTTTTCTTCCAAAAATAGTTCATATTAAAATATATGAGAGGAGATAAAATGACTTCTCCAAAATAAATGAAATATTAGAGGAAATTTTTTAAATTAAATAAGTTATTATATTTGGGTTTTATTGCAATTTTATTTGAAATAGGAAAAATGCGTTTTTCAAAATTACATTAGAGGTCTAACTAGATGTTCACCTTGTCCGCAATATTTTTAGAGGACCGTGAAAATATATTTCAGGATTTTTGTAGTCTGTTTAGTATTTCTTTTAATTGTTTTTCCATGTTAGGATTTTTTTAAAAGGGTAACCGACCTACCGGGCCGTGTCCGACCTAGACACTTGACCCGGCCGGCCTTATAAGCCGCGCCCCCGAGGCTAGGCAAGCCGCCAGCCCCGCCCGAAACCCTATCGCACGCCGCCCCGCCCTAGCGCTTCGCCGCTGCCGCACGCCACCGACCTCACCGAAGTAGTCTCCGTCCGCCGCCGGTTTTCGCTAGAAAACCATTCGGTTTTTTTTCAGAAACCCTAGTTCGTATTTTCTAGATCGTTTTTTCGGTTTTATCGGTTTATTTAATCACGGACGTTCATCCGTACGTTCGTTTTAACGAACGTCGTTCATGCGTTAGCCGCAGATAGCGAACGTTCGTTCATTAGCCTGTTTGTCAGTTTTCTTTTTCCAGGGTTCTTCCGCGATTATTTTCGATCCCGATTTCTGCCCCAATTTTCGATCTAGTATAACTTTTCGCTCGTTTATCTGAATCAGGTGAAACAAGCGCCTAGATCTCCGTCTCGAAGCCCTCTTTCTGTTTAACCAACTTGAACAAGATTTTGGTACTGTAAAATTTTAATTTAGTCCAGATTAGTAATCAGATCTTGTTTCCTTTGTAGTTTGAGTTTCGTTGCTCTGTTCGATCTGATTCTTTTTGCAATCCGGAGTTCTTCGGCTGAACTTTTTGGTTAGATCTTCTTATTCGAGTTTTCCCCATGCATCTTTGCTGGATTGCTTATGTATGCTATTGTTTGTTGCGATAGAACACTCGGAGTGCAAAGCATGCTACTACGAGTCTTTAGGTTTTGCGGATCGTCAGCAAGGTAAGTAATTGATCATAGCCCTTTATTACCTAGTTTTTATGCATTAGTTCAACCCTCACACATTGCATGAGTAGGATCTCTTAACATGTGGGCCTGGGAAGTAGATTGAGGTAGAACCTATTACCTGTTTTATTACCAAATCCTTGGGAGTTACTACTACATTATCCTTATTGCTATGCTATGCTCGTAGACGGGGATTGGGTTTGAGAGATACCATGACAGAGGTGAGATTATTAATTAAGGTTCGACTTAAGGTGACAACTTTAATACACATCTGGGGTGGATTGCTTGTGGGCACCTGGAGAATCCAGTGTTGTCCTAGGATATCCCAGAGTACCCGTGTGATCATCCTACGGTCCGCCACCCAGTCTAGAAACTTCCGTATGCAACCACAAGCCATTATGGGCTCTCGCATAGTGGAGTAAGTTATGTGACCTCTTCTAGTGGTAGACTAGCACATGTAGGGGATGTAGGTTGGTACGGTTTACCCAGGGTTAGAGTAAATGCTTCTGAAAGACTGTGTCTCAGTCATCCGTTTCTCAAACACCATGTAGTGCGAGAAATCCAATGGACGAGATCGAGTCTTGTGGGGAAAAGTGCGCAAACCTCTGTAGAGTGTATAAACTAATCATGGTTAGCCGTGTCCCCAGTCATGGACATCTTGAGTATCTTGTACTTGAATTATTGATTTGATCTCATCACTCAAAAAATTAATTTGCTGGGATGATAATGACTACTTTAATTGGGATTGAGTTTGAGGAACCTTCTCAATGATGTTTCAACTACCATGATAGTTAAATAAAACAGTATTCCTTTGTTGTAGGAAAAAATTGGCTTTTCGCAAAACATTATAACCATAGAGCCTCCACCAGCCATATATGCATGTAGTGGTAGCATTTATTCTGTTCATTACTCTCTTATGTTACTATGCCAGCATATTCTATGTGCTGACCCGTTTTTGGGCTGCAACGTATCATGTTGCAGACTTTTCAGATGACGAGGAAGATGCCGTAGATTGTTTGTCATGCACTCAGCTATGCTGTTGGAGTTGATGGACTCACTTATCTTCCAAGCCTTCCGCTGTTATCTTATTTAGATGGCCTTAAGCCATATTTATTGTAATAAGTTCTCTTTTGAGACATTCGATGTAATAAGTGTGTGCTTGCTACTCTTTATAAATCCTTTGAAGTACTGTGTGTGTCAGTAGTACCGATTCAAGGATGACATTGAAGCACAGAGACTTGACCGTCTGAGGTCGGGTCGCTATATGATATGACCAAGATAAAGAACTTCATCAAGCCAAAACTCACATTTGGAAAACTTTGCATAGAATTGATACTCTCTGAGCTTGTCAAGCACCAATCGCAAATGCCTGGCATGATCGTTCTTATTCTTGGAGAAGATGAAGATATCATTGAGATACACCAGGACAAATTCATTTGTGTAGGGGTTAAAGATGAAGTTCATCACGCGAGAGAACGTTGGAGGAGCATTGACAAGGCGAAAGACATGACAGTATATTCATAAGAACCAAAGCTTGTTCTGAATGCTGTCTTGGGAATATCTTGTTCACGAATGCGAATCTGATGATAATCCATACAGAGGTCAAGCTTTGAGAATACTTTAGCACCTTTAAGTTGCTCGAATAGCTCATTGATGTTGGGAAGTGGATACTTGTTCTTTATAGTCTTCTTGTTGAATGGACGATAGTCAACACAAAGTCGGTCCGTGCCATCCTTCTTTCGGACAAAAAGAACACCGAGATGAACCAGGTTTGATCAAACCCAGACGCTCTTGTTCATCGAGCTGTTTCTTCAATTCCTTCAGCTCCTTTGGTCCAAGCTTGTATGGATACTTGCAAATGAGTTTCGTACCAGGCTCAAGATCGATAATGAATTCAACTGGCCGGTGAGGAGGCATTCCCGGAAGCTCTTCTGGAAAGACGTCTTAGTACTCACAAATGTCTAGAATCTGAGAAATTGCATCTAGCTCACCCTTCTCATTGAGAGCAAACAATCAAATAGTTTCGCCCCGAGCGGCATAGATGATCACATCATCAGAAGAGTGTGTCAATTGAATCTCCCTGGCAGCAAAATCAAGCTGAGCCTTGTGCTTAGAAAGCCAATCCATACCGAGAATTAGATCAATATCCGATTCACCAAGAAAAATTGGAGAAGCCAGAAATTTATAGTTGCCCATCTTGATGGAAACATCCGGAGCCATCATTTTGGTGTTCATGAGTAAACCCGGAGAGGAAATCGCTATCGGCTTAGGCAGATCGACAATATGCAGATTGTAGATGGATGCAAAAGGTCTTGATATGAATGAAATAGATGCACTAATATCAAAGAGAACTTTTGCAGGAATATCATTAACTGGAAGATTACCCATGATCATTTCTGAAGAATCCTCTGCTTGAGCTGCATTCATCAAGTTCACCCTTGCAGACTTGGGATTATGCTTGACCACTGCACTGCTAGAAGATCTCACGGAAGGAGGAGGTGGAAGACGCCTTTGGTTGAAGCACTTGTTTGCATAGTGACCTTTCTGCCGACACTTGCTGCAAGTCACCTCTGAGAGCGGACGATGATAAGGAGAACTTGACCTTGGAGCTTGAGTTCAAGACTTGTTCTGATAGCCTGGGTTGGGTGGGTGGGAAGATCCATGGCCACCTTTGTTCTTCTGCTGGTAGGGCCAACGAAATGTAGGAGGAGGAAGCCAGAACTTCTGTTGCTTAGCTGCCACTTGTGAGTTAGAAGAAGACTGAACTGCATCCCTCATTCTCTTCTTAGAAGCCTCACACTTGAGCTGAGCACCTTCTTACTTGAGGGCCATGTTATAGATTGATCAAATTTAGTAGGCCCCATGAGAACAAGAGCTAACTAGAGATCTTCTTGGAGGCTACCTCTGAAGTGATAGATCATGCTCTTTTCATCAGGAACATCCTGCCTTGCGAAGCGAGCAAGTTTTTGAAACTGTATGTTATATTAGTACATGGACAAGCTGCCTTGCTTGAGATTGCGGAACTCCTCACGCTTGCTCTCAGCAACACTTGCTGCAATATGATGAGCTTTGAAGTCTCGGCAGAAATCATCCCACGTAATTACACGACCTCCTCTGGAATCTTTGTATTGTTGATACCAATCAGCAGCTTGGTCCTTGAGCTGAAAAGAAGCGAACTTGACAAAGTCCTCAGGCTTGAGATTGCTACATTCAAAATGCTTGTTGATGTCCATGAGCCAATCATCGGCATCCGTGGCCTCGGCACAGTAGCTGAAAGACTTCAGCTGATTTGCAAGGAACTGGTTGAGGGTAGCAAACTGAGGCTTATTGTTGAAAGTCCCTTGGCCTCGATTCCCTTGGTTGCCTTGACCTTGGTTGCACTCTTGCAAGAGTTCCAAAAGCATCTGGGTGTTGGTGTTGGTGGCTGCCATGACAGCTTGCCATGCCTCCGGTGGCGGAGGTGGAGGTGGAGGGTTCGCCTGACTCCCATCATTGCGTTCTGGATTCAGACGTGCTAGAGGAGCCATCCTAAAGAGGTTGACATCCGTTAGCATCTTGATAGACAGAAAACCAAGCTAAATCAACGGATAGAAATTGCAACATATAGTCTTCAGAATAAACATTCGAACATGATTGAACGAATGGATTCCAAAGTTAACATCACACGTCCATTAAGGTGAGAAGCCACTTAGATAAAGGTTGATGAATGAAACAACAAGGTACGACTGGAACAAATAAGTGGTAAGATTTACCCAGTCACAAACCAAATATCTGCGGGAATAAATACTAGAGGTACTTGAATTCCCACCTATAAACTCCCAAAACTTTCCGGTTATGCAATCTGGTGTTGGGGATATAGGGAGGCACAATATATACCACACAACTAACAAGCTCTATGCTCCAACTGTATCCATCCATCAACACATAACCAAGAAACCTTCTGAAATAGTGTACCTCAACCTTCGAAAAGCATCCATTATATGAGTTATGGCGATATTCCTGAACTCCCGCCCCAGTACTGGTTGGCGTCGAGGTTATCTCACCAACAACTGCATAACAGAGATTTTCGATGTCGGCGAACTCGGGTATTCCAGAATTGCAATGATAAAATTGTGACGACAACACCTCGGAGCTCAACTCCCCGGGACACTGCCACAACCCCTAAATGTTAGGAGGCACCAAGAACAATGTTCTCGTCACAAGAATATCGGAACGATTCCAAGATACCCGCGTGATCCTAAATTTTTTTCGTGAAATATGAGGAGAGGAAAGACAAAACATCTACGTCAGGAGGCCTCACTAGAGAAACGAAGGGACTGAGGAGTAAAAAGAATCCTACTCTCTGATATATATAATCCTAAGACTCAAAACATTTTGTTCTAGACTCAACAACATCAGCAATTCGATCAAGCAGGGGGCTCCTAAGTCGGGGATTCCTCTGATACCAACTTGAAACGCCCATGATGTGGCTATAGCTCCCATGTGTCGAGGCACGACTTAGAGGCATAACCGCATAGTGGGTTTGTCGCAAGAAGGTTCATCTTCACAAACGTCCCATGTAATGAACAAGATAGGGATAAATAGAGTTGGCTTACAGTCGCCATGTCACACAATACATAAATAATTCATACATCATCCAAAATACACTCATAGACTGACTACGTACAACCAAATGAAAAAGGAAGATAAAGCCAACTGCTAGATCCCCGATCGTCCCAACTGGGCTGTCAGGACCTCGATCCTAAGTCACACCGATCTAGCATGTAACGCATCATATCACTTTGCGGCCTCACGCACGGTGGGACTAACTTACAGGGACATGCATACATGACCCAGCAACGAACATGTCGATCATCAACGTATGAACCCAAGTCGGAGCAAGCTACAAGGACTTAAAGGAACAGCGCCTAACATTTCCCCGAAGGGACGGGCACAAGAACGAAAAAGCACACATGCCGGCCAGCCTAAGTGTTCCGGAGCAGTAGCAAGCTACCATGGCTCAGTGGAAGCACTAGGAGACATTTCCTGGTAAGAGAGGCTACCAAGAATAAACAACTAGGTTGTCTGATCCCACACATACCAAGCATTTCAATAACATACACACAATATCCTCGATATGTGCAAATACAACATGGCATCACAACATAACTCTACAACTCAAAGTATTTATTCATTAGGCTCCGAGGAGTCAGATATTACAAACATGGGTCTGATGACCCAACATTCAAGTCATACAAGCAATAAGCACAAGCGGAAGTTTAACTTGTCTGAGTATAGACAACTACAAATGAAAAAGGCTGAGAAGCCTGACTATCTACAAGACCCTACCGAGGGCACAAGATCGTAGCTGAGCTAACAAGCTAAACGTCAATGTCCACGCGGAACTACTAGCGAGACCGAAGTCTCTTTGCTAAAACATAAATTAAGCAAACGTGAGTACAAATGTACCCAGCAAGACTTACATCAGAGCTAACTACATATGCATCAGTATCAACAAAGGGGGTGGTGGAGTTTAACTACAGCAAGCCATCTTTGACTCGGTGGCTATCCTAAACTACGACTGCAAGTAACTCTTTTGAGGTGGCGCACACGAGTCCACATATTCACCATATCAATACACCACTATGGATCCGCTCCCGTCTCCCTACGAGAACGCCGTCCATAGCACTCACGCTTATCTTGCGCATTTTAGAGTATCCACTTTCACTTGTCTATGAACTGTATAGGCAACCCAAAAGTCCTTTACCGCGGACGCAGTTATTCGAATAGATCATTTATAACCCTGCAGGGGTGTATTTCTTCACACACGCTCTCGCCACTTACCACCATGTACACGTCGTGTATCTCGACAACCTTCAAGCGGAAGCCTGGCGAGGGAGTCGACCACAACCTGACTAACCACACAAGTCTCTAATCCAGGTTTATCGCCTATTCGGGTTCCATCCGCAAGTAGATCCGGCCGGGGTTTCGCTCACGGCCCCAAACAATGAGAGCAGGGTTCCCAAGGCACCAAACGGGCGTCTCGGTACACCGTGCCTCGTCTCTCTACCGCATCACAGCCCACCCCTAGGGTCAGCGCTACACACGGCCCCCAACACATATCTTACAAACACCAGAAACTAGTTGCAACTCCTGGACAGAGATCAAGGCGATTAATAAGTCGAGAGGGGCACTTAAGCATTCCAATGAGTGGTAGTAGTAGTTCATGGATCACAAACACAGAACTCAGTTCTTGAGTACGGTTTCAATGAGACAACCCACCATGTACTCCTACATGGCCTCTCACCACTACCTTTACCAAATTGTGTTCACACACTTAGCTCTCAATAGTAAGACATGTTCACCACATTCCCATTCATCCTCGATGAATCTGACCTGACTCAACTCTAAGAAGTACCAGGCATGACAACAAGCATGAATGAGTAGGCACATCAGGGCTCAAACAACTCCTACTCATGTTAGTGGGTTTCATCTATGTACTATGGCAATGACAGGTCATGCAAAGGAAAGGGGTTCAACTACCGCAACATGTAACAGTTGAATCGTTGTTGTCCTAATGCAGTAAAAGAGAGCAGGAGCGAAAGAGTGGGATTGTATCGGAATGAACAAGGGGGTTTTGCTTGCCTGGCACTTTTGAAGATAGTATAGGTCTTCATCGGTGTCATCGAACTCATCGTCGAAACATACGTCTACCGAGGGGGAAAAACCACCGGCAAAGAGATTTGAGCTAATGCAATAGAAAGTCATTTTAATTTAAGTGGAATTCAAAACAATATCAAATTCCAACTCCAAACCTATTATGAAATTTGCCCTAATCATGTTTCATCCTAAATAGTGAGGCTGACTTGCTCAAACATGCATGAAGATGGTACAGATGGAAAGATTGGATTTTTCTAATCATTTTTCATATATAAATTATTTCATTTGGAGTTACGGTTGAATTTCTATGATTTTTAGAAGTTTTAGGTATTTTCTAAAATTCATAAATCATTTCTGATTTACTAATTATCCAGAAATCATTTATGATGTCATCACTGTGTCATACCTGCGTCAGCAGGTCAACTGAGTCGTCCAGGTCAAACCTGACCAGTGGGTTCCACTGGTCAGTGTCATCGTGCTAGCTTTGGTCACTAAGGGGCGGGGCCTTTCAAGGGCCATGTCAGTAGGTCAACTGATGTGTGGGGTCCAGTGTGGTTAGGTTGAAACTTAACAGGGGTTTACCCCGTGGTTAATTAGGGGGTGGGCCGTTCTATCAGTGGAACAGTACGGGATTAACGCGGTAATTAACCTCAAGCTAATGAAGCCACGTCATCTCACGGGAGTTGAACGCCAGCGAGCACATCCGACGATGGATGCTAATCGGGATCGAGCTACAGGCCACCATTTGCCTCGCCGTTTCCTCCTAAGGGTTGCTCGGGTTCGTGCGCATCCAAAGGAGCAAGTAAGAGGAGCTGCGTTGAGATGTGGTGTTGGCGATGGCGAGTGAGGCGACAACCAGAGTTCGGGAGCAGATGGCTTCGGGGCTGTGAGGCGCTAGGGGAGGAGCTGATGGACTAGGTGGCATTCGTAGGCCACCAGAAGCACACTGGTGCCACGGGTTCGAGCAGAGGGGCTCGGGTCAAGGAAGCTAGCTAGCCATGGTGCACGGCGGTGCTCGGGCACGTGGGCAATGGTGCTACGCCACGGGATCGAGCAAAAAAGGAGGCAAAACGGAGTGGAGCTCACAGCGAGGTTGTCGGCGGTCTCATTGGGTTCCGGGCGTCCTTGACGGCGTGAATCGACGACGAAGAGCTCGGGTGCCCGAGGTTGAAGACGACATTGGTCAGGCCGTTGCAGGGCTGTCGGCAATGCGTGGCTCGGCGGAGAGCTTTAGTGCGAGGAGACAGAGATCGTGGTCATGGGGATGAGGCGAAGCAGTGGCTCTGGGCGCGGTGGCAGCAAACGGCGGCGACGATTCATTCGGTGAGGTGGGGAACGGAGAGGGAGAGAGGGCCAGGGGAAAGAGATAGCTATGAGGGGAGGCCGAGGGGGTTCCAGGGGTTGCATGGCTTCATCTAGAGAGGCCAAGGGTGAAGCAGCAAGCCGGAGGTGGCGAGGCGCGTGCTCGTGCGCGTCGGCCACGCGCGCTGTCCTCTTGGTGCAGTGGAGAAGACGACTGGCAGGCGCCAGTGGGATGGCCGGCACAGTGCCAGGCCGGGTAAGTGGCCCAGGTGAGTCTTTCTCTCTCTTTTTATTTATGTTTTCTATTTATTTTGTTTTGTTTTGATTTAGTACAAAAAATACTAAACCATCTGGTAAATTGCTGAAAATAATTGTGGGCACTTGTGAAATTATTTCCAACAACCCTCAACTAGTTTCACCATTATTAGAACATTTAAAATTTTTATAGAATTTAAATGCCCCAATTAAAATACAATATGGATTAATTCAAAAATCCAGAATGTCCTAGAGATATGTGCACCATTTTTGGAAGAGGTTTTTAGCCAATTCAAGAATGATGAACTTTTCTGCAGGGCATTTTGGGTTCATTGAAAATATTTTTATTTGAACCTAGCTGAATTCATTTTGTGCTAGGGTTTGAACATCCCCAATTCAAATTCTTTTGAATTTAAACATGATGCATGGATGCTCACAGATGGAACTAATTACAAGAAATTCTAGGGTTGTGAAAACTCACCCCCACTAAACAAGAATCTCGTCCCAAGATTCAAGCGTAGGATAAAATGGAAGAGGGGACTCGAACTATCACAATCATCATGATCCAACTGTCCTCATCGAATATATTGATTCATTGGATCAGCTTGAACTTGACATCCTTGATTCTGAGATCTTCACCCAACACGAGGACAGAAGAGCGAGATAACTCTACACGGATGGATCATCTTAATGATCACATGATCAACTCACGGAACAAGATGTAGAAACATCTCTTGAGCTGAGGGACAAAACACATATGAGGAGCGATGGAAAGAAGCAGGGACAAAGGTTCAGATTAGTAGGCAACAAATCCATGCTTAGAAGATGGTGCATGGTTTCAAAGTAGCGAGGAATAATTGTCATGATTCCATAACGGGGCACCTTAGGGAAGGTGAATCGTAGAATCATTCTTTTAAGTGGCAAAAAGAATTACTTTTTATATCTATATCATAGAAACTCTCTACACCAGTCTAAGGCAAATCACAAATGATCATTTGACGAAGTTCAAAAGAATGACATACTCGGACTAGAATGGATGATGTGGACTACCTTGTTGAAGACAACGCAATGGATGATTTTTGCTTATCATCGGAAATGGATCGAACCCATGGTAGGACCACTTTTGAAGATGATCCTGAACAACAATTACTGAGAAAGGCAGTCCATAGTAAAATGGCACAATGGCTGGTGCAAGCTGGGAACAAAATGCAAATGTTGGGAATGGTTGTAGTAACTAGGGAAAAACTAAATAGTCGAGAGTGATTCCACTGTTTGAATTGTTATAGTATAATCAAGGGAACTGAGAGCACAAGAATTCCTAGGGAGCAACTTCTACAATAAGTCACACAAAGTCCTCATAGAGAAGATGGAAAATTTCTCAATCAAGATACTACAATGATAGATCTTCCGGCTAGGTGTGTCAGCCAGAACATCAACCTTGTCAGGACCTACATCATAGATCTTGGAATAGCTCCAACCATCGTACCTGCCTGAGATTCAGATCTAGTTGGTAACGGAACATTTCAGACAGCATGTCTGGGAAAGAAATTTTGCAACACAAACTGACGAGATGATGTTGCGAGATTCTCGGGAAATGAACTACGATAGCAAGCTCTAGAACATGAGCTGATTCTGCTACATACATGTGAACATGATGTCCAAGACAAGCATGATCACGTAGAAGTGTTACAACAAAACACTACCGAGTTCTGGTGGGGAACCATCATCGAGGATATCGAAGTCCTTGTATAAGTCTTGCTCTTAAGAAGGAACATATTTTCCTTGAACAAATCAATCAGTGGCTTGGTGTGCTACGGAATTCATATGGAACGAAGATGATCAGTCTAACAGACCACATAATACTTTGCATGTGCATGACTAACTTGGAATGATTACAGAGGAGGTAAAAACAAGCCTCCTCTAATCCATGGCAGCAACCTGCATCAAATCCACATGAATTAGAGGAACTCGCTTCTTTCATCCAACATATCCTTCATGAATGGATCACGAAGAAAATGCTTACCCAAGTTTCCAACACTAGCTTAATATCCAACAAAATCATGGACAAGACGAGGATGTTGTCGATGGGATCAACAACAATTCATCTAGGTTTCCATATGAATGGAATTCCACAATCATGTGAACAAGGTGATAGCATTGGTCACACCCAAAAGATATAATGGTGTATGCTCGAGGGACAACCGCGAGTAAGACAACATTATGAACATCGTTGGTTCTGATTTGATTTGAAATTAGCCCATATTCAAATCAAGGTTTGGACCAGACAATAGATCCAATCACTAATAACGAGGACCAATTGATGAGGATATCATCTTTCTTCAACACATACACACACACAAAAGATATCCCTTAGGGATGAACTAAGTCAGGTAAGCTTTTATCTTCCAACTCTCCATGTTGTTGTTTAGCTTAACCAACTAGCTCAGGGTATCCGACACGGATTCTTGGAGAAAGGGTGGTTTACAAGAAAACCAACTTGATGACGAGCTCAACATAATAGTCAGGGGACAACTTGGTGATACTTCTGAGAAGACATTCGGAAAATCACGAACCACTGATATGTTACCAAGATCGAGAGCAATCTTGCTTTTTAGGGCAAGACGATGTGACCAAGAGAGTGATGGATTGACACAATCCTATCTCATTGATCGAGGAGTGCACCAGGGAAAATGGACTAGGTAGCACGATCAATCTTAGAATGATGGTTTAGTAACCAACACGCCAGGAATGGAATTATCGTCCATTAAGCACCAAGCAACATAGTTTCTAGGGGTATTGATTTCACACATGAAGATTCACTTGTTGGCATTCCGGTTACAATAACACGGGAACCGAGGAATGAACAATGATGACAAGAAGTATCACTACGTTAAGAATTCATGAGAGATGGTGCAATTTTGATGACAATCCTGACATAAAGGGGGTAATACTCCGAGGTAGAACAGATCAAAGGCTGGATTGGGAATTTGATCTGCGGAATACAACTACTTTGACGCAATCCTCGAAATGGACAAAGTATCGGAGTTTGTTTCTCCTAGTCATTCCAGAGTAGAATGGCTTGATGGACCACATGAATAATAGGCATCGATAACACGGATGCACAACTAGTCCTGACTATCAATTGATTGACAGAAGTCAAAATACAACTAAAGAGAGACAACTCAAAGGAACATATGGTTTTCTGAGTTGCGGATGCATAGATTTAGTATGTCAAACAAGTTCAACATATTTCTTCCGGATAACCCATGCAGAAGAGGAAGGACTGGCAGATTGACAACATAGAATCGAGAACTCATCAAGAGCACTCTGGTTGTGATCTTTCGGTTCAACGAGGAACTTCTGCCATAAGTAGTTCATGGTATTTGGAAGTGGAAAATACCACGGACCTCGAAGACTATCACAAGGTTACCAATATCCTAAAGGAACAAGGAAACACTATCAACATGAGGTAGGTAGGGTGAATCTTGGGTTCAAGAACCCAGAAATAGAATACCTACATACTAAATGGCATCACGGGATGCTTTCGAGAATGATGACCAGAATCATCACACCGGGAACACAAAACATGGCTAGATTACTAGGTGATCCTTTAAGACACCTAGGGTCATAATAATAGCTCTAACATATATGTCGAGGCAACAGAGTACCTCAACTCACCGATTGGTGTGGTTAAACTGGCCCAAAGGAACATTGAGAACGGAAAGAAGGGATTTGCAAATGCATCAGACTATTTAGAAACCTGGGATGACTCGGACAGCATAACGGTTGTAAATGCTCGAAAAGATTTGAGACATCCTGCAAAATAGGGGCATGACCACTCGACATCACAATATCAAGGTTCTGAGGCCAGCAATGAACATACGAAAGTAGTAGAAACTGAAATCAGACTTGAATCCATCAATCCTATAAGTCTATGGATTAGTAACACATGATCCCGATAGAAAGAATAGAAAGCATATTTCCTTAACCCCCGTAGAGGAGAAGAGGATGACTCAGATCAGAAGGACATAAGGTAAAGGAGTAAAAAGAGCCTTACGTTCCCTTCCCCAATCAATTCCCTTATATAACTAAAGCATTTCAAGACTCGACTTCGACCAGTTTGGCTTGGTAATCCTACAGGCAGTCAGGCTCTGTTACCAAAACTCTCAGGACCCCGATCCTAAGTCACACCGATCTAGCATGTAACACATCATATCACTTTGCGGCCTCACGCACGGTATTCCCATGGGTGCCACCTTACCTGGCCCAGGACCGTTTACGCCTTTTGGCTCACGTATATGATAGTGTCACTAGCATCCATACGACAGAGAACCCGGGCCGACATGACTAGTCGTACACCCAAGGTGGCACTAACTTATAGGGACAGACATACATGGCCCAGCAACGAACGTGTCGATCATCAACGTATAATACCAAGTCGTAGCAAGCTACAAGGACTTAAAGGAACAACGCGTGACATTTTCCCAAAGGGACAAACACGAGAACGAAGAATGACACATGCCGGCCAGCCTACATGTTCCAGAGCATTCGCAAGCTACCATGGCTCAGTGGAAGTACTAGGAGACATTTCCTGGTAAGAGAGGCTACCAAGAATAAACAACTAGGTTGTCGGATCCCACACATACCAAGCATTTCAATAACATACACACAATATGATCGATATGTGCAAATACAACATGGCATCACAACATAACTCTACAACTCAAAGTATTTATTCATTAGGCTCTGAGGAGTCAGATATTACAAACATGGGTCTGATGACCCAACATTCAAGTCATACAAGCAATAAGCACATGCGGAAGCTTAACTTGTCTGAGTAGAGACAACTATAAATGAAAAAGGATGAGAAGCCTAACTATCTACAAGACCCTACCGAGGGCACAAGATCGTAACTGAGGTAACAAGCTAAACGTCGAAGTCCACACGGAACTACTAGTGAGACTAAAGTCTCTCTGCAAAAACATAAATTAAGCAAACGTGAGTACAAATGTACCCAGCAAGACTTACATCAGAGCTAACTACATATGCATCGGTATCAACAAAGGGGGGTGGTGGAGTTTACACTACTAGGAAAAGGCCTACTAATGGCACACTACTGGTGCACCACTAGTACCGCGCCACTAGTATTTTTTACTAATGGCGCACCACTTGTGCGCCATTAGTATGCCTAGAGGTGCGCCATTACTATCTGACTTAGTAATGGCGCACCACATAGAAGTGCGCCATTAGTAATAATTTTTTATTTCAAATTTTCAATTTTTTTATTTTTTTTAATTCAATTTTTTTATTGTTTTCTTAATCTCGGGTCACTATGGCTTAATCTTGGGTCAATATGCTTAATCTCAGGTCATAGCAAGCTACAAGGACATAAAGGAACAACGCGTGACATTTTCCCGAAGGGACAGACACAGGAACGAAGGACACATGCCAGCCAGCCTAAGTGTTCCGGAGTAGTCGCAAGCTACCATGGCTCAGTGGAAGTACTAGGAGACATTTCCTGGTAAGAGAGGCTACCAAGAATAAACAACTAGGTTGTCGGATCCCACACATACCAAGCATTTCAATAACATACACACAATATGATCGATATGTGCAAATACAACATGGCATCACAACATAACTCAACAACTCAAAGTATTTATTCATCAGGCTCTGAGGAGTCAGATATTACAAACATGGGTCTGATGACCCAACATTCAAGTCATACAAGCAATAAGCACATGCGGAAGCTTAACTTTTCTGAGTACAGACAACTACAAATGAAAAATGATGAGAAGCCTAACTATCTACAAGACCCTACCGAGGGCACAAGATCATAGCTGAGGTAACAAGCTAAACGTCGAAGTCCACACGGAACTACTAGTGAGAGTGAAGTCTCTCTATAAAAACATAAATTAAGCAAATGTGAGTACAAATGTACCCAACAAGACTTATATCAGAGCTAACTACATATGCATCGGTATTAACAAAGGGGGGTGGTGGAGTTTACACTACTAGGAAAAGGCCTACTAATGGCACACTACTGGTGCACCACTAGTATTTTTTACTAATGGCGCATCACTGGTGCGCCATTAGTATGCCTAGAGGTGCGCCATTACTATCTGACTTAGTAATGACACACCACATAGAAGTGCGCCATTAGTAATAAAAAAATCAAATTTTCAAAAACAAATTAATTTTAAAAAAAAATCAATTTTTTTATTTTTTTTCTTAATCTCGGGTCACTATGGCTTAATCTTGGGTCAATATGCTTAATCTCAGGTCATATCACACTCCGTGGTCAAACTTCCCGAAAGTTCACCCATCCTCACACTACTCCAGCCCAAGCACGATTAACTTTAGAGTTCTATCAAACCCCGGCACCAGCTCACTTCACATGCACTTGTTGATATATCTAGCATATCAATCCTATGAAACCTTGTTGATGTTTAGGACTTTGTTCATGTTCATGAGTGTGATGAAATTTTGAAAAAATATTTCAAACTTCTGTTCATATTACGTATCATATTTTGAAAAAAAATTCTAAAAAAAATCGAAACTAATTTTTTTTCTGTTACTAGTGGCGCACCTAGCATACGGTGCGCCACTAGTAAGTTTGAACTTTTTTGAATTTTTTTGCCTCCAGATCTTAAAAGCGCCATAACTTTTCTTCTGTTAGGTTTTTGAGGATTTTGAAAATGTTTAACGGGGTGCCCCTGTTTGAATTCGGATGTAACTTTTCGAGTAGATGATTTTTCATATAGAAAACTTTTTAATCCGAGTTCGTATGCAAAAGTTATGCCCATTTTACAAATTCCAGAGAGATTTTGCAAATAAAGTCGAAATTCATATTTGTAAATTTTCCCAACAACTAGACCACATATCACATGGGAAACTTATTTTCTTTTATTTTTTTTGACATTTTCATCATTTTCTTTTTTTTAAACTAAAAAGGCGGTCGGGGGGGGGGGGGGGGGTGTGCATGCGAGGGAATTTTTGGGCCAAGTTAGTAAAGGCGCACCGTGGGAGTGGTGCGCCATTACTAGTTCAACTAGTAATGGCGCACCACTCCCACGGTGCGCCATTACTAGTTTTCATAAAATATAAAAAAAATTGAAAAAAATCACTAGTGGCACACCGTGGGTGTGGTGCGCCATTACTAGTTTAACTAGTAATGGCGCACCACTCCCACGGTGCGCCATTACTAGTATTGAAAAAAAAAATCTTGTTACTAATGGCACACCGTGGATGTGGTGTGCCATTATTATTTGTACACTAATGGCGCACCAACACATGGTGCGCCATTAGTGTCAATTCCATCTATAGCCCTTTTCCTAGTAGTGTTAACTGCAGCAAGCCCGCTTTGACTCGGTAGCTATCCTAAACTACGACTGCAAGTAACTCTTTTGAGGTGGCGCACATGAGTCCACATATTCACCATATCAATACACCACTATTGATCCGCTCCCGTCTCCCTATGAGAACGCCATCCATAGCACTCACGCTTATCTTGCGCATTTTAGAGTATCCACTTTCACTTGTCTATGAACTGTATAGGCAACCCAGAAGTCCTTTACCGCGGACGCGGCTATTCAAATAAATCATTTATAACCCTGCAAGGGTGTACTACTTCACACATGCTCTCGCCACTTACCACCATGTACACGTCATGTATCTCGGCAACCTTCAAGCGGAAGCCTGACAAGGGAGTCGGCCACGACCTGACTAACCACACAAGTCTCTAATCCAGGTTTATTGCCTATTTAGGTTCCATCTGTAAGAAGATCCAGCCGGGATTTCGCTCATGGCCCCAAACGATGAGAGCAAGGTTCCCGAGGCACCAAACGGGCTCGAACACCCTCGATGTATCTTACGATATTTATACTCCAACTCTTGCCATTTTCGGCTCTAAGTTATGGGATTTCCCCCTGGTTGGGTTTTGTCTTCGTTTTTCATTTTGTTCAAGTCATGAATTTCATATCATGTCATCATGTGCATATCATTTGCATACGTGTTCATCTCATGCATCCGAGCATTTTCCGCATTGTCCGTTTTGCAATCCGACACTACTACGTCCTCCTGCGCCCCTCTTGTCTCTTTTCGTGAGCGGGTGTTAAACGTTCTCAGAACGGACCGAGATTTGCCAAGCGGCCTTGGTACACCACCGGTAGACCGCCTGTCAAGTTTCGTCCCATTTGGAGCCCAACACCACCGGTACTCCAATGGTTAACCGGGGAACCATAAAGGCCTCGTGTGTGTTGCAGCCCAACACCCCTCCAAAGTGGACCAATAACCCATCCAAACGTATCACATGTCCTCCATCGTCGGATCATGATCGCCTGGCCGAAAACTACACCTGATTTGGACACTTGCACCTCCTTCTATGTATAAATATGTGCACCCCTCTCAAATTTCCGGATCCCGAAACCCTAAAAACATCCACCGCCGCAACCGGACGCGTTCGCGACGGCCGGACACGTCCACCACCGCAGCCCGACGAATCCTGCGCCGCCACGTGGTGCGTCCGCCGCCTCCCACCACGTCGGCCCGCAGGGCCCGACCGCGGCCCTCCCGGCCCGCGCATCGCCCGCCGCCGCCCTGTCACGCCCGCCTTCCCGCGCCGCCGCCGACCTCCGCGCCTTGCGCCGCTCCGCCGCGCGCCGCCCCGCCACCTCGGACGCCAGCGCCGCGCCGCCTCCGCCGCCCCCGGCCGCGTGCCGTCCCGCGTGTCGCGGATCCGGTCAGGCCAGACCGGATCCGGCCGCCTCCCCGCACCTCTCCGGCCAGCCCCTTCCACTCCGGCGCTCGCTCCGGCCAAAACTCCGGCGTGCCTCGGTTCTCGTGCCACCGAACCCTAGATCAGGGCGAGGTGAAATCCTCTAAGTCATGCATGCCATAACTCCTCATCCGTAGGTCCGATTTTCATGCATGTTATATCAAAATGTTCATCAGGATGTGCTCTTCATTTTGTTCCATTGTGCCATGCTTGTTTGAGCCCATCTTGATGCCCAAATCATTGATGCAAGAGTGCTATAAAATGTTAGGTGCTAATTCTTAGCAGAGTATGAGCATTTGTCATTTTTGCTACATTTGTTGTGTGCTGCATATGGGCCTGAGCTCTACATGTGTTTTTGTCTATGCCATGCCATGTTTACAGGGGCGTATGCCATGTATTTATTTGATCTTTGTGGTGACTAGCACATGCATGCAAAGTAGCTCTCGTAATATTGCTGATTTCAGGGACTTGGAATTTCAGGATATTTGTGGTGACTAGCACATGCATGCAAAGTCTTTGCTCTACTATTATTTTTATGCCACGTATTGATGTTGATACAGTGAGATCCATGCTTCTTTTGAGTATGTTCAATAAGGATGATTTGGACATATGGTTATGCTCTATCCATCCATGCCCCTGTTTGCATTTATGGAGAATCCTAGCATGACTGAATCTTGCTCTACTTTTGCTATAAAATGTTTCTGGCAGATTGTTTACACGTTAATCAATTTTGCCAAGGTTGTTGTAGTTGATCCATGCATGCTATGAGATTTTCCTTGCCATGGTTAGCTTCTTGAACATGTCTTCTTGCTGGTAGTCTGAATCTGTTAACGAAACATGCTATGTTTACATGGGTGCCATCATATCTTCTGATCCTTTTTGGCTTATGGTCAGTAAGGGACTTTTGTTCTATGCTTTGAGTAGATTCATGCAATGCCTTGTATTGCTATGTTCTGTTCCTGTAGCATGTTATTATCGTGCTTAAACATTGCTTCCTGATGTTAATTCCTGACATGTTAGTATTTTCACTAAGTCTGTGATGCTGTTATCTTTTGCACTTTTGCCATGCTTGTTTGAACCTGCTCTTGTGTGATTTAGCTGTAGCTCAGTGTTCATATTTTGTCAAGCATCTTGAGTAGATCACTGGCATGTGCCTTGTTCTCGTGTTGGAGTGCAATAGCTTAGTTTCTTGTTGCATTCTAGATGGCATCGTGATGTTAATCGCAGAATTGTGCCATTCTTGTTTTGCTTGCCATTTGCAAACCGTGCATCCGATTCCGGTGATCTTTATATCGATTTCGACCGAAACCAACTCATCTGTCCAGCAGCACACTTGGTTTGCCAAGTTGATGCCTTGTTCATCCTTTCCTTCCGAAGCTCGCATATGCATTGCATATCACATCCCGCATATCATGCCATGTTTTGCATCATGTTGCTTGCGCATTACACCATGGTTGATTGTTGTTTCCTTTTATTGTGTTCTTGCCTTGGGTAGAGCTGGGAGACGACTATGTGATCGAGGGACCCGTTGAGTATGCTTACGAGGATCAAGCTTTCGTCAACTCAGAGAAATTTGCAGGCAAGATGACCATACGCTCGAAATCACTTCTATCTTTGCTTGCTAGTTGCTCGCTCTTTTGCTATGCCGCGATAACTACCACTTGCTATATCATGCCTCCCATATTGCCATGTCATGCCTCTAACCCACCTTTCCTAGCAAACCGTTGTTTGGCTATGTTACCGCTTTGCTCAGGCCCTCTTATAGCGTTGCTAGTTGCAGGTGAAGATGGAGTTTGTTCCTTGTTTGAACATGTTTATTGTTCTGATATCGTTATTATATCTTGTTTACTTTAATGCACCTATATACTTGGTATAGGGTGGAAGGCCCGACCTTATGCCTCGTGTTTTGTTCCACTCTTGCCTCCCTAGTTTCCGTCCAAACTAGAGCCCCTTGTAGCGCCACCTCGGGGAAATTGAGGTTTGGTTTTAGTTGTGTGGAGTGCTTATCGGGTGTGCCCTGAGAACGAGATATGTGCAGCTCCTATCAGGACTTGTCGGCACATTCAGGTGGCTTTGCTGGACTTGTTTTACCATTGTCGAAATGTCTTCTAACCGGGATTCCGAGTCTGATCGAGTCTTCCTGGGAGAAGGAATATCCTTCATTAGCCGTGAGAGCTTGTGATGGGCTAAGTTGGGACACCCCTGCAGGGTTTTGAACTTTCGAAAGCTGTGCCCGCGGTTATGGAAGATGGGAATTTGTTAATATCCGGTTGTAGAGAACTTGACACTTAACTTAATTTAAAATGAATCAACCGCGTGTGTAACCGTGATGGTCTCTTTTCTTGTTATGCTTGAACGTAAGTAGTTACAGGATCATTTCTTGATCATTATAGCTTCTTGACCGAGCTTTGCTTCTCTTCTCGCTCTAATTTGCATAAGTTAGCCACCATATAAGCTAGTGCTTGCTGCAGCTCCACCTCACTACCTTTTCCTACCCTTAAGCTTAAATAGTTTTGATCGCGAGGGTGTGAGATTGCTGAGTCCTGTGACTCACAGATTACTTCCAAGACCAGATGCAAGCGCCGATGATGCCAGTGCAGGGGACGCTACCAAACTCAAGTGGGAGTTCGACGAGGATTCGGGGCGTTACTATGTGTCTTTTCCGGATGATCAGTTGAGGAGCCCAGTTGGGGCGATCGGGGATCTAGCATTTGGGGTTGTCTTTCTTTATTTGGTTCCGTAGTCGTGCCTTGATTGTATTCTGGATGATGTAATGCTATATTTATGTATTGTGTGAAGTGGCGATTGTAAGCCAACTCTTTATCCCTTCCTCATTCAGTACATGGGATGTGTAAAGATCACCCCACTTGCGACATGCCTACCATGCAGTTATGCCTCTAAGTTGTGCCCTGACACGTGGGAGATATAGCCGCATCGTGGGTGTTACAAGTTGGTAATCAGAGCCTTCCCCAACTTAGGAGCCCCTTGCTTGATCGAATCGCTGACGTTGTTGAGTCTAGAACAAAAAGTTTTGAGTCTTATAGGATTATATATATCGGAGAGTAGGATTCTTTTTACCCCTCAGTCCCTTCATCGCTCTGGTGAGGCCTCCCGATGTAGAGTTTTGACTAATTGTTTTTAGGTTCACGCGGGCTTCGAATCGTTCTGATCGTTTTGTGACGAGAACATTGTTCTTGGTGCCTCCTTACATTTAGGGGTTGTGGCAGTGTCCCGGGGAGTTGAGCTCCGAGGTGTTGTCGTCACAATTTTATCATTGCAGTTCTGGAATACCTGAGTTCGCCGACATCGAAAATCTCCTTTATGCAGTTTTTGGTGAGATAACCTCGACGCCACCTAGTACTGGGGTGGGAGTTCGGGAGTATTGCCATAACTCGTATAACGGATGCTTTTTGAAGGTTGAGGTAAATGATTTCTGAAGGTTTCTTGGTTACGTGTTGAAGGATGGATATAGCTGGATGTAGGATTTGCTAGTTTTGGGTGAGATATTATGTTTCCCCTGTATCCCCAACACCTGATTGCATAACCAGAAAGTTTCAGGAGTTTTATAGGTGGGAATTCATGTAGCTCTAGTATTTCTTCCCGCAGATATTTGGTTTGTGATTGGGTAATCCTTACCAATTATTTTCTCATATCCGTACCTTGTTGCTTTATTCATCTACCTTTATCTAAGTGGCTTCTCAATTTATGGTAGTGTGATGATTTACTTTGGAATCCATTCGTTCATTCTTGTTCGGATGTTAAGGCTATATGTTGCAATTTCGATCCATTGATTCATCTTGAATATATGTCTTTCAAGATGCTAACGGATGTCAACCTCTTCAGGATGGCTCTTCCAACGCGTCAGAATCCGGAATCTCTGCCACCACCTCCACCTCCGGAGGCATGGAAAGCTGTCATGGCTGCCACCAACACAAACACGCAGATGCTTTTGCAACTCTTGCAAGAGCGCAACCAAGGAAATCAAGGACAAGGCAACAATCAAGCTCAGTTTGCTACCCACAATCAGTTCCTCGCAAACTAGCCGAAGTCCTTCAGTAACTGTGTCAAGGCCACAGACGCTGACGGCTGGCTCATGGATATCTGCAAACATTTTGAGTGTAGTAATGTCAGGCCTGAGGACTTTGTCAAGTTTTCTTTGTTCCAACCCAAAGACCAAGCTGCTGAGTGGTATCAACAATACAAAGATTCCAGAGGAGGTCGTGTGATTACCTGGGATGATTTCCACCGAGACTTCAAAGCTCACCACATTCCTTTAAGTGTTGCTGAGAGTAAGCGTGAGGAGTTCCGCAATCTGAAGCAAGGCAGCATGTCTATTTACCAATACAACATCCTATTTCAGAGGCTCGCTCGCTTCGCTAAACAAGACGTCCCTGATGAAAAGAGCATGATTTATCAATTCATAGGTGGCCTCAGAGAAGATCTGCAACTAGCTCTCGTGCTTTTTGAGCCGACCAAGTATGATGATTTCTACAGCATGTCACTAAAGCAAGAAGCTGCTCAGATCAAGTGTGATGCATCTAAGAAGAGAGTCAGGGATGCAGCTCCATCTTCTTCTTCAACTCAAGTGGTAGCTAAGCAATAGAAGTTCTGGTTGCCTCCTCCTCCTCCGTTCCGTTAGCCTTATTAGCAGAAGAGCAAAGGTGGCAATGGATCTTCCCACCCACCCGACCCAGGTAATCAGAGCAAAGATCCGTCTCATGCTGCAAGGTCAAGTGCTCCGTATCACCGTCCGCTCTCAGAGGTTACTTGCAACAAGTGTCAGTAGAAAAGGCACTATGCGAACAAATGCTTCAACCAAAGGCGCCTTCCGCCTCCTCCTCATGTGAGATCTGCCAGCAATGCAGTGGTCAAGCATAATCCCAAGCATGCTAAGGTCAACATGATGAACACAGCTCAGGCAGAGGACTCTTCAAAAGTGATGATGGGTAACTTTCCAGTTAACTCTACTCCTGCAAAAGTCCTTTTTGATACTGGTGCATCACATTCTTTCATTTCAAGACCTTTTGTGGCTATGCATGATTTGGTTACTCAAGTATTGCCGAGACCTTTGTATATTGTTTCTCCGGCCCGACAAATGACTTCTCGAGTATTTGTTCTGGATTCCGTTATCAAGATGGGTGACTATAAGTTTCTGTCTTCTCCTATTGTTCTTGGTGACTCGGATATTGATCTAATTCTCAGCATGCATTGGCTTGCTAAGCACAAGGCTCAGCTTGATTGTGCTGCTAGACAGATTCAATTGACACAATTGTCTGAGGATGTGATCATCTATGCAGCTCGTGATGAAACCATTCGACTATTTTCTCTCAATGAGAAGGGCGAGTTGAATGCCATCTCTCAGATTCCAGTCCTTTGTGAATATCAAGACGTCTTTCCAGAAGAGCTTTCGGGAATGCCTCCTCACTGGCCAGTTGAATTCATCATCGATCTTGAGCCTGACACGGAACCTGTTTGCAAACGTCCTTACAAGCTTGGACCAGAAGAGTTGAAGGAGCTGAAGAAGCAACTCGATGAACAAGAGCGTATGGGTCTGATCCGACCGAGTTCCTCTCCATGGGGTTGTGATGTTCTTTTTGTCAAGAAGAAGGATGGAACGGAACGACTTTGTGTCGACTACCGCCCATTGAACAAGAAGACAATAAAGAACAAGTACCCACTTCCCAACATCAATGAGCTATTCGAGCAACTTAAGGGTGCTCAATTTTTCTCCAAGCTTGACCTCCGTATGGGCTATCATCAGATTCGCATTCGTGAACAAGATATCCCCAAGACATCATTCAGAACAAGCTATGGTTCTTCTGAATACACTGTCATGTCTTTCGGCCTTGTCAATGCTCCTCCAACGTTCTCTCGCATGAGGAACTTCATCTTCAACCCTTACACATAAGATTTCGTCTTGGTGTATCTCGATGATATTTTGGTCTTTTGCAAGAACAAGGAGGATCATGCCAAGAATTTGAGATTGGTGCTGGACAAACTCAGAGACCATCAGTTCTATGCGTAGTTTTCAAAGTGTGAGTTTTGGCTCAATGAGGTTCTCTACCTTGGCCATATCATCTTCGCCAAGGGCATTGCTGTTAATCCTGAGAAGGTGTCTGCAATTGTGAATTGGGAACCGCCTCAGAATGTGAAGCAACTCCGCAGTTTCCTTGGGCTTGCAAGCTATTGTCGAATATTCATTGAGAATTTCTCTAAGATTGCAAAGCCTCTTTCCAACCTCCTCTAGAAGCATGTGAAGTTTGTCTGGACGCCTGAATGTGACATCGCTTTCAACACCCTAAAAGAGAAGCTAGTTACAACTCCAGTTTTGACTCCTCCTGATGAATCCAAACCATTCGAAGTTTTTTGTGATGCTTCCCTGTAAGGTCTCGGTGCTGTGTTAATGCAAGAGAAGAAAGTTGTGGCCTATAACTCTCACCAGTTGAAGCCCAACGAAAAGAACTACCCCACTCACGACCTCGAGTTGGCGGTAGTTGTCCATGCTATTTTAACATGGAGACATCTCTTGTTGGGAAGGAAAGTGGACATCTTGACTGATCATAAGAGCCTGAAGTACATCTTCACTCAACCCAACCTCAACCTCAGGCAGACTCGTTGGGTTGAAATGATTCAAGAGTATAATCTGAGTATTGAATATACTCCAGGCAAGGCCAATGTCATTGCAGACGCTTTGAGCAGGAAGGCTTACTGCAACAGCTTAATTCTCAAGCCCTTCCAACCGTACCGTTGTGAAGTTTTCTGCAAGCTTAATCTCCAAGTTGTTCCTCAAGGATTTCTTGCCAACCTTCATGTATCTCCTAGTTTCGAAGATCAAATTTGTGAGGCACAACTTATTGATGCAATGGTGAAGAAGGTGAAGAATGGGATTGCCAAGAGCCAACCCAAGTACAAGTGTTATCACCTTGATGAGAAAGATACTCTTTTCTTCGCGGATCGGATTGTGGTTCCTAAGGGTGATCTATGTAAATTCATTACGAATGAGGCGCACAATTCACTCCTATCTATTCATCCTGGAAGTACAAAGATGTACCATGACCTCAAGCAGTCTTATTGGTGGACTCGAGTGAAGTGAGAAATTGCTCAGTTCGTGAATGAATGTGATGTCTGCAGAAGAGTGAAAGCAGAACACCAACGGCCAACTAGTCTCCTCCAACATCTTGCCATTCCAGAATGGAAGTTTGACCATATTGAGATGGACTTCATGACTAGATTCCCCAAGTCCAAACGTGGAAATGATGCTATCTTTGCTGTCATCGACAAGCTTACTAAAGTGTCTCATTTTCTTGCTATCAAAGAATCTATCACAGCAGCTCAGTTGGTAGAGCTATACACCTCCAGGATTGTCTCCTTGCACAGCATTCCGCGGTTGATATCTTCAGATCATGGAAGCATCTTTACTTCTAAGTTTTGGGACTCCTTCTAGAAGGCCATGGGCACCAACATTCGCTTCAGCACAGCCTTCCATCCTCAAACTAGTGGACAAGTCGAGCGAGTCAATCAAATTCTTGAAGATACGCTCAGGGCTTGTGTCATTTCCTTCGGTATGAAATGGGAAGATTGTCTTCCATATGCCGAGTTCTCCTACAACAACAGTTTCCAAGCGAGTTCGGGCAAGGCCCCATTCGAGATTCTCTACGGCAGAAAGTGTCGTACTCCTCTTAATTGGCCAGAGACTGGTGAACACCAACTTCTTGGCAATGACTTAATCACAGAAGCTGAAGAAATGTGCAAAGTCATCCGTGAAAATCTCAAAGCCGTGCAATCGCGCCAGAAGAGTTACTATGATAGCAAGCATCGTGACTTGGCTTTCGAGATCGGAGGCCATGTCTACCTCCGCGTCTCTCCAATGAAAGGTACTTGTCGCCTCAGTATCAAAGGGAAGCTTGCTCCTAGATAGGTGGGTCCTTTCAAGATCATTGGCAAAAGAGGTGATCTCGCCTATCAACTTGAGCTTCCGTCCAACTTTGCAAATGTGCATGATGTGTTTCACGTGTCACAGCTTCGCAAGTGCTTTAAGACTCCTGACCGCACCATCAACTTCGAAGAGATTGATGTCCAAGAAGACATGTCTTATCATGAGAATCCCGTTGCTATTCTTGAAGAAACTGAGCGCAAGACTCGCAACAAGTCTATCAAATTCATGAAAGTGAAGTGGTCACATCATTCTGACCGAGAAGCCACCTGGGAACGCGAGGACCACCTCCTTCCGAATGTCCGGAGTTCTTTCAGTAGTAGATCTCAGGACGAGATCCTTTCGTAGTGGTGGAGTGTTGTAACACCCCCGATGTAACTTACCATATTTGTACTCCAACTCTTGCCATTTTCGGCTCTAAGTTATGGGATTTCCCCGTGGTTGGGTTTTGTCTTTGTTTTGCATTTTGTTCATGTCATGCATTTCATATCATGTCATCGTGTGCATCTCATTTGCATATGTGTCCGTCTCATGCATCCAAGCATTTTCCCCGTTGTTCGTTTTGCAATCCGACACTCCTACGTCCTCCGGGGCCCCCTTTTGTCTCTTTTCGTGAGTGGGTGTTAAACTTTATCGGAATGGACCAAGATTTCCCAAGCGGCCTTGGTACACCACCGGTAGACCGCCTGTCAAGTTTCGTGCCATTTGGAGTCCGTTTGATACTCCAACGGTTAACCGGGGAACCGTAAAGGCCTCGTGTGTATTGCAGCCAACACACCTCCAAAGTTGCCCAATAACCCATCCAAAGCTATCCCATGTACTCAGTCGTCGGATCACGATCCCGTGGCCGAAAACTACACCTCATTTGGACACTCCCAGCTCCTTCTATGTATAAATATGTGCACCCATCTTAAATTCCCGAATCTCGAAACCCTAAAAACCTCCCCCGCCGCCACCGGACGCATCCGCGACGGCCAGACACGTCCGCCACCGCAGCTCGGCGAATCCTGCTCTGCCACGTGGCGCGTCCACTGCCTCCCACCACGCCGGCCCGCGGGGCCCGACCATGGCCCTCCCGGCCCATGCCTCGCCCGCCGCCGCCCGCCTCCCCGCGCCGCCGCCTGCCTTGCCGCTGACCTCCGCGCCTCACGCCGCTCCGCCGCGCACCGCCTCGGACGCCGGCGCCGCGCCACCTCCGCCACCCCCGGCCGCATGCCGCCGTGTCCGAGCTCGCCGCCCCGCGCGCCGCAGATCCAGTCGAGCCAGACATGAACTGGCCGCCTTGACCTCGTCGGCCGCCTCCCCGCACCCCTCCTGCCATCCCCTTCCACTCCGGTGCCAGCTCCGGCCAAAACTCCTGCGTGCCTCGGTTCCCGTGCCACCGAACCCTAGATCCGGGCGAGGTGAAATCCTCTAAGTCATTTTTTCTGCTACATTTTCAAGCCCTGTTCAACATGCCATAACTCCTCATCCGTAGATCCGATTTGCATGCATGTTATATCAAAATGTTCATCAGGATGAGCTCTTCATTTTGTTCCATTGTGCCATGCTTGTTTGAGCCTATCTTGATGCCCAAATCGTTGATGCAAGAGTGCTATAAAATGTTAGGTGCTGGTTCTTAGCAGAGTATGAGCATTTGTCATTTTTGCTACATTTGTTGTGTGCTGCATATGGGCATGAGCTCTACATGTATTTTTGTTTGTGCCATGCCATCTTTACAGGGGTGTACGCCATGTATTTTTTTGATCTTTGTGGTGACTAGCACATGCATGCAAAGTAGCTCTCATAATATTGCTGATTTCAGGGACTTAGAATTTCACCAAGTCTTTGCTCTACTGTTATTTTTATGCCATCTATTCTTGTTGATATAGTGAGATACATGCTTCTTTTGAGTATGTTCAGTAAGGATAATTTTGACATATGGTCATGCTCTATCCATCCATGCCTCTGTTTGCATTTATGGAGTAACCTAGCATGACTGAATCTTGCTCTGCTTTTGCTATAAAATGTTCCTGGCAGATTGTTTACATGTTAATCAATTTTGCTTGTAGTTGATCCATGCATGCTATGATATTGTTCTTGCCATGGTTAGCTTCTTGAACATGTCTTCTTGCTGGTAGTATGCTTATCCTGTCATGCGAGGCTTTGTGATGAGTGAATCGTGCTCGCAAAGAGGCCTTCATAATTCTGTTTTGCCATGCTCTGTTTTCTGCCAAGTCTGAATCTGTTAACGAAACATGCTATGTTTACATGGGTGCCATCATATCTTCTGATCCTTTTTGGCTTACGGTCAGTAAGGGACTTTTGTTCTATGCTTTGAGTAGATTCATGCCATGCCTTGTATTTCTATGTTTTGTTCCTGTAGCATGTTGTTATCTTTCTCTAAATATTGCTTCCTGATGTTAATTCCTGACATGTTAGTATTTTCACTAAGTTTGTGATGTTGTTATCTTTTGCACTTTTGCCATGCTTGTTTGAACCTGCTCTTGTGTGATTTAGCCGTAGCTCAATGTTCATCTTTTGTCAAGCATCTTCAGTAGATCACTGCCATGTGCCTTGTTCTCATGTTAGAGTGCAGTAGCTTAGTTTCTTGTTGCATTCTAAATGGCATCGTGTTGTTAATCGCAGAATTGTGCCATTCTTGTTTTGCTTGCCATTTTGCAAACCGTGCATCCGATTCCGGTGATCTTTATATCGATTTCGACCGAAACCAACTCATCTTTCTAGTGGAACACTTGGTTTGCCAAGTTGTTGCCTTGTTCATCCTTTCCTTCCAGAGCTCGCATATGCATTGCATATCACATCCCGCATATCAGCCCATGTTTTGCATCATGTTGCTTGCGCATAGCACCGTGGTTGATTGTTGTTTCCTTTGCTTGTTTTCTTGCCTTTGGTAGAGCAGGGAGACGATTACGTGATCGAGGAAGGCGTTGAGTACGCTTACGAGGATCAAGCTTTCGTCAACTCGGAGAACTTTGCAGGCAAGATGACCATACCCTCGAAATCACTTCTATCTTTGCTTGCTAGTTGCTCGCTCTTTTGCTATGCCAAGATACCTACCACTTGCTATATCCTGCCTCCCATATTGCCATGTCGAGCCTCTAACCCACCTTTCCTAGCAAACCGTTGTTTGGCTATGTTACCGCTTTACTCAGCCCCTCTTATAGCGTTGCTAGTTGCAGGTGAAGATGGAGTTTGTTCCTTGTTGGAACATGTTTATTGTTGGGATATCATTATTATATCTTGTTTACTTTAATGCACGTATATACTTGGTAAAGGGTGGAAGGCTCGACCTTATGCCTGGTGTTTTGTTCCACGCTTGCCGCCCTAGTTTCCATCATACCGGTGTTATGTTCCTTGATTTTGCGTTCCTTATGCGGTTGGGTTATTATGGGAACCCCTTGACAGTTCGCCTTGAATAAAACTCCTCCAGCAAGGCCCAACCTTGGTTTTACCATTTGCCACCTAAGCCTTTTTCCCTTGGGTTTCGCAGACTCAAGGATCATCTTTATTTTAATCCCCCGGGCTAGTGCTCCTCTGAGTGTTGGTCCAAACTAGAGCCCCTTACAGCGCCACCTTGGGGAAACTTGTGGTTTGGTTTTAGTTGTACGGAATGCTTGTTCGGTGTGCCCTGAGATCGAGATATGTGCAGCTCCTATCGGGATTTGTCGGCACATTCGGGTGGCTTTGCTGGACTTGTTTTGCCATTGTCGAAATGTCTTGTAACCAGGATTCCAAGTCTGGTCGGGTCTTCCTGGGAGAAGGAATATCCTTCGTTGATCGTGAGAGCTTGTGATGGGCTAAGTTGGGACACCCCTGCAGGGTTTTGAACTTTCGAAAGCCTTGCCCGCGGTTATGGGTAGATGGGAATTTGTTAATATCCGGTTGTAGATAACCTGACACTAAACTTAATTTAAAATGAATCAACCGCGTGTGTAGCCGTGATGGTCTCTTTTCGGCGGAGCCCGGGAAGAGAACACGACTCGTGTTATGCTGGAACGTAAGTAGGTACAGGATCACTTCTTGATCATTATAGCTTCTCGACCGGGCTTTGCTTCTGTTCTCGCTCTCATTTGCGTAAGTTAGCCACCATATATGCTAGTGATTGCTGCAGCTCCACCTCACTACCTTTTCCTACCCTTAAGCTTAAATAGTTTTGATCATGAGGGTCTGAGATTGCTGAGTCCCCGTGACTCACAGATTACTTCCAAAACCAGATGCAGGTGCCGATGATGCCAGTGCAGGGGACGCTACCGAACTCAAGTGGGAGTTCGACGAGGATTCGGGACGTTACTATGTGTCTTTCCCGGACGATTAGTAGAGGAGCCCAGTTGGGGCGATTGGGGATCTAGCATTTGGGGTTGTCTTTCTTCATTTGGTTCCATAGTCAGACCTTGATTGTAATCTGGATGATGTAATGCTATATTTATGTATTGTGTGAAGTGGCGATTGTAAGCCAACTCTTTATCCCTTCCTCATTCAGTACATGGGATGTGTAAATATTACCCCACTTGCGACATTCCTACCATGCGGTTATGCCTCTAAGTCGTGCCCCGACACGTGGGAGATATAGCTGCATCCTGGGTGTTACACGGGCGTCTCGGTACACCATGCCTCGTGTCTCTACCGTGTCATAACCCACCCCTTGGGTCAGCGCTATGCACAGCCCCCAACACATATCCTACAAACACCAGAAAATAGTTGCAACTCCTGGACAGAGATCAAGGCGATTAATAAGTCGAGAGGGGCACTTAAGCATTCCAATGCATGGTAGTAGCTATTCATGGATCACAAACACAGAACTTAGTTCCTGAGGACGGTTTCAATGAGACAACCCACCATGTACTCCTACATGGCCTCTCACCACTACCTTTACCAAATCATGTTCACACACTTAGCTCTCAACAGTAAGACATATTCACCACATTCCAATTCATCCATGATGAATCGGACCTGACTGAACACTAAGAAGTAGCAGGCATGACAACAAGCATGAACGAGTAGGCACATCAGGGCTCAAACAACTCCTACTCATGCTAGTGGGTTTCATCTATTTACTGTGGCAAGGACAGGTCATGCAAAGGAAAGGGGTTCAACTACCGCAGCATGTAACAGTTGAATCGTTGTTGTCCTAATGCAGTAAAAGAGAGCAGGAGCGAGAGAGTGGGATTGTATCCGAATGAACAAGGGGGTTTTGCCTGCGTGACACTTCTGAAGATAGTATAGCTCTTCATCGGTGTCATCAAACTCATCGTCGAAACATACGTCTACCGAGGGGGAACAACCACCGGCAAAGAGAGAAAGGACACAATCAATGCAATGCACAATATGATGCATGATCATGACATGGTAATATGCTATGATTTGAGCTAATGCAACAGAAAGTCATTTTAATTGATGTGGATTTCAAAACTATATCAAATTCCAACTCCAAACCTATTATGAAATTTGCCCTAATCATGTTTCATCCTAAACAGTGAGGTTAACTTTCTGAAACATGCATGAAAATGGTACAGATGGAAATATTGGATTTTTCTGATCATTTTTCATATATAAATTATTTCATTTGAAGTTACAGTTGAATTTCTATGATTTTTAGAAGTTTTAGATATTTTCTGAAATTTATAAATCATTTCTGATTTACTAATTATCCAGATATGATTTATGACATCATCACTATGTCATCCTTGCGTCAGCAGGTCAACTGAGTCGTCTAGGTCAAACCTGACCAGTGGGTTCCACTGGTCAGTGTCACCGTGCTGGCTTTGGTCACTGACGGGTGGGGCCGGTTGTTGACACCAGATTTTGGCACGGTCAAGAATTTATTTAAGATGACCTCAAATGGTGAAGTGATCTACATGAAAGATTTCCGTATTGTTGATATGCATATCTTTGAAGTTTGGGTCATCGCCGTCCGATTTCATATCGAAGGCCGAAACTATGCTCAAAGTACAAAGTTCTTATATTCAGAGTACAGTTTGGCCGATTAAGCCCCAAGACGACCTCAGATGGAA
The DNA here is from genome assembly GCA_034509565.1 of Triticum monococcum. Classification (NCBI taxonomy): domain Eukaryota; kingdom Viridiplantae; phylum Streptophyta; class Magnoliopsida; order Poales; family Poaceae; genus Triticum; species Triticum monococcum. The sequence continues at coordinate 148,108,644 of CM067843.1, read as the reverse complement.
AAATGATCTACACGGGTTGTCTTTGTCTCGTCGAAACGATCGATTTTGATATAACAATCGTCCAAATCCGAGTTCGTATGGAAAAGTTATAGCAATCGGAGTGTAGGCCTGTCACAAGGCGAGATGTGGCACGCCCCACCAGACACATGTCTGATGGGTAGCGCGAGGGAATAGCCTTTTGTTCACGATCGATTTGACCCTCAAGATGACCTCTGATTAGAAAACGTTCAGCATGAAAGTTGTTCGCCTCGTCGAAACGGTCAAGATTGCTTTTGGGCTCGTTTTCATCCGAGATCGTTTACCACCACAGAAAACCCGTAAGGTGAAGCCAGTTTAAACCGAACAGTTTTGGAAAGTTGGACAAAACAAATCCGAATTTGACTAGGGTTTTGGACGTGAATCCAAGCCTTTTCCTTGCATGGGAAGTCCAGCCGCCTCTTATATATCTAAGGGGTGAAGGCCGATTGAACAACACACAATCGATCAAATCATCTACCACTTTTTACCTTTTATCTTTTCCCCTTAACCCTAGTTCTTCTTCTTCCTCGTTCTTCGTTCGTTCTTCTTGTTGCAGGGCGGCGAACCTCGAGGCCCTAGGGGCAATCAGGTCGACCTAGGGCAGCCCATAGCCGCCGCGCGCCCTGACGGGGTCCCTCCCGGGCGTGTCGGGTTTCGGGTCCTCAAAAGCGCCCGCCGGATTGTCTTGCGTACCGCGCTTTCGGCAGGTCTCCTTCGACGTGAGCTGGGTGCATCACCCCCGGCGTCGAGGGTACATGGTGACGTGTTCGTGTGCGAACACACTTTTTGGCGACTCCGCTGGGGATGAAGCTTTGAACGGTCTCCAGCCCGTTCTTGCTACGAAGAGAGCGTCATCTAGGGTTTGCGCTCTACAAAGGTAATATGAATACCGAATTCACTTATGTAGATGCAAATAATGCATATGTTGTTGCTAGATCGTTTAATCAGCATAATGTGTCGGCAAGCCCTAATTTTATCAATCAAGCATCTAGTTATGCATAACAGCCGATTCAGAATAATCTTCATGCTTTAACTTCATATAATTTTAGCAACATGCAACATATGTATCCCAACTCCCATGGACCAGCAACCCCAGAAATTTATATGCTGATGAACAACATGATGAGTTCGGTTAATCAAGTTGAAACACCTCATGTAGGAACCTTCAATAGCATGCAACAAAGTGTTTCACCTTTTTATTCATCAGCAACTAATTTGCAACATGTTAATCTGAACATGCCGGTTGATAGGGGAATTGGCCATGCTACTATTAGTTATTCAGCCAATTGCCCTCAACAATCATATGCTACACCTCATGCTACTAATTTTTTGGCACCATATGCAACTATAGGTATTCATAATTCGGCATCGCTCCTTCATGCTAATAGCCGAATAAGTGAAAATTCTATAGGATCACATGTGTGTTCACCTACTACAGTAGCATATCATGTCCCCCCTACACAATTACAGAATTTCGGCTACATCTCATTGCCAAAAGAGTCTAAGAGCATCGAGGGGCAACCATATCCAGACTGGGTAGTTGACAACAAGCTTACATTGTGCAACTTCATTCGAAAGGAACTAATAGAAGGCGGGAAGCCTCATGATTTTGCTGCAGTAAAAGCTAGAGTTGTGCAAATGATGAATTCATCTAGTGTTGTACCATCCAGTGCACCCCCTAAACAATTCCAAATTTTCGGCACCTCATTGCCAAAAAAGTCTCAAATTATTGGGGGGCAATCTTATGAGAAGTGGATTGAAATTGAGATGAAAAAGTTTAGAGCTCGCCAAGCTAAGATGTGGGCAAAAATTAGACAAGAGTGAGAAGGCCTGCAAATATAAAAAGGTAAAAGTATTGATTCAGGTAACAAAGAAAATTCGGTTATTGAAAAAGCCGAATCAAATACTATGTGTGCCGAATCTATTGAAGAAAAAGAGGATGCCGAGGAATTGGGAGCCAACTGAAAACGGAACAAAGTATCATTCAAATTACACCACCATCATGCTCTCCCGACATATTCAAAGAGGTATGTCTATCAAGTGATTTACCTATTTTCAGATTTGGTCGCCACTTTATTGTTGATGCATGTATTAGAAAAAATATTATAAGTAATTTTGATAGACCAATCATGAAGGGAAATTTACTTGTTAGTAATAAAATTGTTACTGAGCATATTGGTCAATACATTGTACCATTCAAAGAGACTGATGGTGATTTTTATTGCAGCCAAAGATTTTCTCATTGCTTTATTTAAAATTCATATCTAATTGGGTAGCTTTTCTTGCTTCATACTTGGCTTACGCATGGTCTCAATTGAGACATGTATGTTCTAACTATTTTGATTTCCGAAATTTAAAGCCAAGGTTATACTTTGTTCAGAAAACTGATGATAGTATAAATTGTTTGTCAAAAACATCGATAAAAGAATGCAAAATAAAATTCATAGCCGAATGGAATGATACAAAATCTGAACCATTCGTTTGCTTAACTCCAAAGCCGTTCTCACAGCAAGATCGTCTAGAAACTAAAAAAATTACCTTCAATTCAAGCATGTGTGATAAACTATTTGATTTGTTCTTGAGAAATAATTATATTAGAATTCTTGATCACCATGTTGAGCCATCTGTCCAGGGACGAATGTATTCTATGTTGCATGATTGGTCCAAGCATAATTTTGAGGATTGCAACATGTTTTGTCAAATAGTTAAATCAGCCATTGATAAAGGACGATTGAAATTTGTTAAGAGACCAAGAGATGACCAGTCTATTCCGATTGGTCCCGATGGTAGAACTTTTTGCATCGGCTACTTCAAGCCGATCCATTTAAATAGAAGGTAAAAACTGCAGATGATGGGATCAAGCTTTCAGGTAAAGAAGTTGTTGAAGAGCATAATGAACATAATCTTGAGGAATTCCAACGAAGCTACAACGGAGACGCCAAGGACTCGGGGGCAGCAAGCAAATCCAATGGTCGATGAAAGCAAACCAAAAGAAAACAAAGGCCGAAATAAGCGCAAGTGTAAGAGATCAAAAATCACCTTCGCTCAACTATTGGATAAATATCAAAAGAAGAGTGAAGAGAAGAATGCTTATCGGCCAAATCATGCAAAGAAACCAAGATCACCCCAAGGCACAAATATGAGGATCAGTATTGGCAAAGTGAGAATTTTAATGCAACATATTCATATCCTTATTTTGTTCCGCCAATGCCAATGCCGTGGATGCCTCCCTATGCTCATATAGATCCATATCCATCATGGGACAGGTATGATACAAGGGCACATTCTCCATCTTGTTTTAGACCATCTCACCAGTATTATGCAGCTCCGAGAAGATCAACATTTGAACAATCACATGTTAAAGACCGTTTCAATCATAAGGAATCGGTCCGGATCCCATGGACGAAGAAAGAGGTGGTCAAGCAAGTATACCGGGTAAGGAAAGATGGTCGTAAGTGTGCTACTTCAGATTTGATCTCAAATAACAAAGAGCCAATTAAAGTATTGACATTGGCTACAAAAGGCAAAGAATTGGAGCAATCAATTGTTAAAAATAAAAGTGCCAAATCTGAAGAAAAGAAGTTGAAGGTGCACAAGGCCAAAAAAGAATTGACATTGGTCAAAACAGAATCACAGCAGAAATGCCCACTCGGCTTATCATATTGGCAAAAGAAGAAGTTCCAAAAACTTAGTGCACAAGAACTTGAAGAAAGGAACATGGCATGGATTCCCAAAGAAAGTGCTCAAAATAAGAATTATGTGCAAGCTTCCATTACAAGAAGTGCGGCAAAGGTGAAGAAGGAAAAGATTGAAAACTATGAAGGACCAAGCCGAAGGTTTCAGAAAGTTCGGTCTACACATTGTCCATATTCTTCAACTATGCCGTTAACGCCTATCCCATGGAATTCGTCATCAGGTATGATTGGTGACCCCCAATGGGCTTATTTTAATCCCTCGATGCAATTACCAAGTCACTATACATTTGATTAGGTACAAGTTTGTTGCTGATCCAAAGGACCGAAATACTTGATTTTTCATTTCATTTGTTTATTTCGGCTATACATGCTTTGAATGAAGTTTACATGGTAATGGTCGATATTTATCTATCGTCCTAAGAGTATGTCAATGCATGGCCGTTGTAGTATTCTAACATCGTCCTTACTTTGATTGGAGAGCGAGACAAGGTACGTGCTCATGGAAATTTATATGTATGCGTATATTATAATTGAATGGAGTTGAGACATCATGACTGATGTCATTGAATATATGCTACATAGACCAATTCATAGCTGCAGAATTGGTTAGTGGGCTTATACATTGTTTGGATATGATTTGTCTTATGCATCTTTGAGATCTATAATAGGCCAAATCATAGCTGATTTTATTGCTGAACATCGGATTAATGTCATGCATAATATTAATATTAGCCTTGTCTCTCTAGTACTATGGAGATTATATATTGATGGTTAAATTTGTCGCAATGGCCAAGGTGTTGGTGTTGTTTATATATCTCCTCATGGTGCTCTTTTTTGAAAGCCTCGTGCCGTTTAGAGTATTTTTGCACAATAATCAGGTCGAATATGAAGCATTGTTATTCGGTTAGAGATATTGTTTGCCATAGGTGATACACATATTGAGGCTTTTGGTGATTCGTTATTCGTAGTTCAACTAATATCCAAAGTTTTTGAAAGTTTGGACGAATCACTTCATGTTTATTTTGATAAATGTCTAGATATATTTCTACTTTGGATTATTTTAGCATTGCTCGTATATCTAGACATGATAATTGGAGATAGTTAGCTTAGTACGCATCCGGATACCATGTCGGTCATGGTGTATTGCACATCTATCAATAGCTAATGCTTATTCTTGCCAACATAGGTAAGGCCGAATTGGAGCTCACCACATCGGCCACTAATGAAACTTTTATGCAGACAAAGTTAGGATTCGAGAAAGTTCATTGTTGATTATCTGCAAGATCCTAGCAGAAGGGTGGACAATATGGTTGATGGATGGTCTTGACATGCATACCTATGGAACTTTATAGTCGGATTAATGAAGTTGGGAAAGTCACCCAAGCTTGCATCAAAATATTCACACAAGCATTGGTCGATATGAACTTATTGTCCTTAGCATATGCAAAATGGCTAATGGAGTGTTGACATCGTCCTTAGAGCAAGCTATGTGCAAGTTATTTTTCGGCACACAAGCTTTGCCGAAAAACAGGGGGGCATGTGTTGACACCAGATTTTGGCACAGTCAAGAACTTATTTAAGATGGCCTCAAATGGAGAAGTGATGTACATGAAAGAGTTCTGTATTGTTGATATGAATATCTTTGAAGTTTGGGTCATCGCCTTCCAATTTCATATCAAAGGCCTAAACTACGCTCAAAGTACTAAGATCTTATATTCAGAGTACAGTTTGGCCGATTAAGCCCCAAGATGACCTCAAATGGAAACATGATCAACACGGGTTGTCTTCGCCTCGTCGAAAAGATCGATTTTTATATAAAATTCGTCCAAATATGAGTTCATATGCAAAAGTTAGAGCAATCGGAGTGCAGCCTGTCACGAGGCAAGATGTGCCGCGCACCACCGGGCACATGTCTGATGGGTAGCGCGAGGGAATAGCCTGTTTTGCGCGACCGATATATCCCTCAAGATTACCTCTGATCAAAAAATGTTCAACATAAAAGTTTCTCGTCTCGTCGAAACGGTCAATATTGCTTTTGGGCTCGCTTCCATCCGAGATCGTTTACCACCACACAAAAGACCCGCAAGGTGCAGCTAGTTTAAACCGAACAGTTTTGGAAAGTTCGGACAAAACTAATCCGAATTTGACTAGGGTTTTGAAGGTGAATCCAAGCCTTTTCCTTGCACGGGAAGTCCATTCGCCTCTTATATATCTAAGGGGTGACGGCTGATTGAACAACACACAATCGATCAAATCATCTACCACTTTTTATCTTTTATCTTTTCTCCTTAACCCTAGTTCTTCTTCTTCCTCATTCTTCGTTCATTCTTCTTGTTGCAGGGCGGCGAACCTCGAGGCCCTAGGGGCGATCAAGTCGACTTAGGGCAGCCCATAGCCGCCGCCGCGCGCCCTGACGGGGTCCCTCCCGGGCGTGTGGGGTTTCGGGTCCTCAAAAGTGGCCGCCAGATTGTCTTACGTACCGCGCTTCCGGCAGGTCTCCTTCGACGTGAGATGCGGTGCATCACCCCTGGCGTCGAGGGTACACGGTGACGTGCTTGTGTGCGAACACCGGTCAAGGGCCACGTTAGCAGGTCAACTAACATGTGGGGTCCAGTGTGGTTCGGTTAAAACTTAACAGGGGTTTACCCCCTGGTTAATTAGGGGGTGGGCCGGTCTATCAGTGGCACAAGACGAGATTAACGTTGTAATTAGCCTTAGGCTAATGAAGCCACGTCATCTCACCAGAGTTGAACGCCAATGAGCACATCCAACGACGGATGCTCATCAGGATCGAGCTACGGGCAACCATTTGCCTCACCGTTTGCTCCTAAGGGTTCCCCAGGTTCGCGCGCATCCATAGGAGCAAGTAAGAGGAGTTGGGGTGAGCTGTGGTGTCGGCGGTGGCAAGCAAGGCGGCGGCCGGAGTTCGGGAGCAGATGGGTTCGGGGCTGTGATGTGCTAGGGGAGGAGCTGATGGGCTAGGTGGCATCCGCAGGCCACCAGAAGCAAGCTGGTGCCACGGGTTCGAGCAGAGGGGCTCGGGTCAAGGAAGCTAGCCGGCCATGGTGCACGGCGATGCTCGGGCACGTGGGCGATGGTGCTACGACACGGGAACGAGCAAAAGGAAGGAGGGGAAACAGAGTGGAGCTCACAGCAAGGTCGTCGGCGGTCTCATTCGGCTCGGGGCGTCCTTGATGATGCGAATCGGCGACGAAGAGCTCTGGTGCCCGAGGTTGAAGACGAGGTTGGTGAGGCCGTTGCAGGGCTGCCGGCGATGCGTGGCTCGGCGGAGAGCTTCAGTGCAAGGAGACGGAGCTCGTGGTCATGGTGACGAGGCGAAGCAGTGGCTCTGGGCGCGGTGGCAGCAAACAGCGGCAACGGCGCGTCCGGTGAGGTGGGAATGGAGAGGGAGAGAGAGCTAGGGGAAAGAGAGAGGTGCGAGGGGATGCCGAGGGGGTTCCGTGGGTTGCGTGGCTTCATCCACAGAGGCCCAGGGCAAAGCGGCAAGCATGAGGTGGCGAGGCGCGTGCTCGCGCGCGTCGGCCACGCGCACTGTCCTCCTGGCGCGGTGGAGAAGACGACTGGCAGGCGCCAGTGGGCTGGGCCGGCACAGTAACAGGCAAGGTAAGTGGCCCAGGTGAGTGCTTCTCTCTCTTTTTATTTATGTTTTCTATTTATTTTGTTTTTTTATTTAGTAAAAAATACTAAACCATTTGGTAAATAGCTGAAAATAATTGTGGGCACTTGTGAAATTATTTCCAACAGCCCTCAACTAGTTTCACCATTATTAGAACATTTAAACTGTTTATAGAATTTAAATGCCCCAATTCAAATACAATTTGGATTAATTCAAAAATCCAGAATGTCCTAGAGATATGTGCACCATTTTTGGAAGAGATTTTTAGCCAATTCAAAAATGATGAACTTTTCTGCAGGGCATTTTGGGTTCATTGAACATATTTTTATTTGAACCTAGTTGAATTCATTTGGTGCTAGGGTTTGAACATCCCCGATTCAAATTCTTTTGAATTTAAACATGATGCATGGATGCTCACAGATGCAACTAATTATAAGCAATTCTAGGGTTGTCACATGGGCTCCACTACTGATCATCAGGAAACGACACATAGTAACGACCAAGGTCCTTGCCGAACTCCCACTTGAGTTCGGTAGCATCACCTGCACTAGTATCATCGGCACCTTGAACTGTTTGGAAGTATCCATGAGTCACGAGGACTCAGCAATCTCACACCCGCAAGGTCAAGACTATTTAAGTTTATGGGTAGGATAAGGTAATGAGGTGGAGCTGCAGCAATTGCTAAGCAAATATGGTGGCTAACATACGCAAATAAGAGTAAGATGAGAAGCTACGCAACGGACATGAAGCTAGAAGTGATCAAGAAGTGATCCTGAAACTAGTTACATTCAAACATAACCCAAGACCGTGTTCACTTCCTGGACTCCACGGAAAAGAGACCATCACGACTATACACGCGGTTGATTCATTTTAATTAAGTCAAGTGTCAAGTTATCTACAACCGGATATTAACAAATTCCCATCTGCTACATAACCACGGGCTGTTGGAGATATGCCCTAGAGGCAATCATGTATGATGATATTTCCTATGTGTTTATGAATAAAGAGAGTCCTTGGACATTTTCAATGATGTGTATCAGCAAGTACGTGACTTGTTCGTGGGACTATGCATTGCATGGTGACTGTCCTAAAAGGTCCCTAGTCGAAAGGGTTGTGTGGACGCACAGCTGACTAGACTAGCATATGACACGATCGATGTCTTGGTCTCACTAGCAATGGAGCATTGGATGCTAACCGGATAATATGGAATTGGAAGGATCTGGTCGAATTCGACGTAGTCAGATCCGAGTCGAGATAAGGTCAGAGTCGGACAGACCCAACTATGAGATGCGACAATATGTCATCTGTGAGTCTCTAGTACAACATATGTTCTATGTCCTAAGACCTGAGCTGGCGCATGAACTCGGGATGGTGACAGACTTGCTTTGGGCCCACCAAACGCTACTCCATGACCGGGTAGTTACAAAGGTAGGTTTTGGGCTTGTCTAGACCCATGCTGCGAGACATGGTCGAGCAAGATGGGATTTCCCCTCCAATCGGGAGAGATATACTCTGGGCCCCTCGTATGAGCACTAGAACGAGAAAGAAGTCGGGCTAGCACAAGGATGACATACTCGCCTTGAGCTGGACAACATATATCGTGTGGCAAAAGGAATGGAAGTATGATGTGCAGGTTTGCCTAACCAGCTTCATAATCTGTTTGGTGTTCGTCATGCCTTGCTAGAGGCCGCTACCAACTATGCAGTTCAGATGTGATCTGAACTGCGACCAAGTCGGCTGGAACCTAAGGGGTCGCGTTCTTAAGGGATGGAACCTAAAAGGTCGCATCCGAGGACACTGGTCGGATGTGATCCGAGGTGTATTCGAATTGTGGCCGAGTAGACTTATGGGCTTTAGGGTCCGTGCAAGGCCCAAGTGTTGTGCCCGCGGCGGACGCCTATATAAAGTGGAGGTGCCGCACACTCACGCGATTTTGGTCACTTCGGCGCTGTCACTAGGGTTTGCATGTGTTGCGAATAGACACCTCCACTCGCCGCCAGTTGTGTGATTGGATCTAGCAGTCTGCCACACGATGTTCCTCCTGCACACGCGCATACCAATAGAGGCGGTGCACTTGCGCCGCTTTCGCGAACCTGTACGTGGGAACCAACTACTGGTTGTACGAGGGAGATCGGATGAGGAGGAGACGATCCACGCGCACGCCCTGCCCCAACTCTTCTTCTGCTACACGGCACTTCGCGTCTAGTGGTAACGAATTGTGATCCATCTCCCGTAGCATGTTCTACACGTAGCAAATTTACTTTGCAGTCGACGCACCCTACCATAGAACCCAACAGTGGTATCAGAGCCTCTGCTACAGGATTTGGATTCAGATTGTATGCATATTAGATATGTGGAGGCTATAGATGAGATCTATTGTCGTTGATAAGATCGGTTGTGTGCACGGTTGATGAGATCAACTGCACATGGCCATCGATGTGGCGATGTTTTCTGATGATCGGAATCGATGAGGTCGTGACACAACCTACGCCTACCAGTCGGTATCCGCCATCGGGGTTTACAGTGAAACGTAAATCCGAATCAGGCACGCGATGATCAATAAGATCGCGTGAGTGTAGCGCCTTGTATTTCGTATATGATCACTCAAACCGGTAGAATGCGATTCTATGCGTAACTTTATTTTGCAGGTTTGATGTGAATAGTATGGCTCATGTGTATGTGATGCATGTGTGTAAATTATACATGGCCTTCCTGTCACGTTTGTCAGCCGGGAGGAGCCAAAGTGCTGTCATTATATTGTATAACAACCTGCGCGTCGACTTGTGACTCTATGTAAAATTCATTACTAGTTGTAGTAGTTGGATAATAGAGATCAGGTTGGTGGCTTGGCATCCCGGCGTGACAAACAAGATGGAGTTCCTAGATGGTCATCGGAGTCAGAGCCGACCTAGAAGGACATCCATGAAGGAGCCATACTATTTCACAATATATGTTTTACTTGTGATTGTTATGCTTTTTGTTTCTTTGCATGTTAGAATGGTAGAAAGATCCCTCATGAATATCAAGTAAATTGCCAGTCCCAATGTTGCACCTTCGCACGTCAAGTACGTCTAGTAGTGGGCTCATAAAATTGGGGTGCTGCTAGGTGTCCTTGAACTGAAGGGTTCGTGTCGGAAACGGACATGCACTACATTAGGTTAACTTGACAAGGCTATCAAAATGGTTTTGGGCCTTGTGGCAAAAGAAGTCAGGAGCCGTGGTATTAGATACCTACCCGACCGATAGGAGTAGTATAGAGATACGATTAGCAAGGAGTTGCTTACTGGATAGGCATGTTGTCTAGCAGTAATGCTAAAGCTCACTAGTGGCATGTGCTAGTCGGATCCTGAATCACTGAGAGTTTGCGGAGGGATGCTGAGTTCAGTGGGAGTATTTCTATTTAAGGCTAGAATTACTCTACATAAACACATTTCTTAGTGATTGCATATTTTTCTGTTCTAGATCAATGGCACCACCTGCTCAACCCAACTTTGCATTGAAATCAATTATGGAAAAGGATAAACTGAATGGGACAAACTTTACCACCTGGTATAGAAATTTGAGAATTGTTCTCAAGCACGATAAAAAGGAACATGTTATAGAGGATCAGCTTCCAGAGGAACCTGCCAATAATGCTAGTACCACAACCAATAATGCCTACCAGAAACTCGTTGATGAATCAAACGGAGTCAGCTGCCTCATGCTGGCTTGTATGGAGCCCGATTTGCAATAGCATTTCGAAGACGTTGGGGCTTTCGATATGATCGAGAGTCCCAGGAGCATGTTTCAGGTGCAGGCTAGGACCGAAAGGTTCAACGTCTGGCAATCCTTGACGGATTGTAAGATGAAGGAAGGTGATCCACTGAGCCCACATGTGATCAAGATGATCGGATATGTGCAAGCTTTGGATCGGTTGGGCTTCCCGCTCTTGGATGAGCTGGCTACTGATGCAGTTCTGGGTTCTCTTCCGCCCAGCTATGGGACGTTTATCTCGAACTATCATATGCATGGCATGGATAAGAAGCTCACTGAATTGCACGGGATGCTCAAACTGGCAGAGCAGGATATTAAGAAAGGCATGCATCAAGTGTTGATGGTGCATAAATCGGCTAACTTCAAGAAGAGTTGGTCCAAGAAAAAGGCTAAGGCAAAGGGCAAGAAGACGGTAATCTCCGCCGCTGCGCCAAAGTCTAGACCGGACTCAAAGACCATTTGCTATCATTGCAAGGAAACTGGTCACTGGAAGAGGAACTATAGCATGTGGCTTGGAGAGCATGGCAAGAAGCCCGGGAATGCTGCTTCAGGCAAAGGTACACTTGTTGCATATGTTATAGACATTTACCTTGCTGACATACCTGGTAGCTCTTGGGTATTTAATACCGAATCGGTTGTTCACATTTGCAACTGGATGCAGGGGCTGGTAAGAACTAGGCATGTGGCACAAGGGGAGATTGACATCAGGGTCGGCAACAAAGCAAGAGTTGCTGTGTTGGAGGTCGGCATGATGCAGCTCTAGCTTCCTTCTGGATTTATTTTGGAATTGAATAATTGTTATTACATTCCTGCACTTAGTCAGAACATTATTTCTACTTCATGCTTGATGAGCCAGGGTTATGAATTCAATTTAAAGGACAATGGTTGTTCGACTTATTGGAATGGTATGTTCCACGGCTATGCACCAATTGTTGATGGGTTATTTATATTGAATCTAGAACAGGAACCGGTCTATAACGTGAATGTGAAGAGACATAAACCTAATGAGATAAATCTGACATACTTCTGGCATTGCTGGCTTGGACACATTAGTCTGAAACGCATGAAGAAGCTTCATGATGATGGACTCCTAACTTCGACTGACTTTGGGTCATTCGAGACATGCGAATCATGCTTGCTTGGCAAGATGACTAAGTCCCCTTTCGCAAAGAGTTGTGAGAGGGCATCCAAGCTGTTGGAACTGATACACAGTGATGTGTGTGGACCAATGAGCACAATTGCCAGAGGTGGCTATCATTACTTCGTGACTTTTACCGACGACTTGAGTAGATATGGATATATCTATTTGATGAGGCACAAGTCGGAAACTTTTGAAAAGTTAAAAGAGTTTCAAAATGAGGTTGAGAATCTGCTCGGCAAGACTATAAAACTTCTACGATCTGATCATAGAGGTGAGTACATGAGCCAGGGGTTTGATGATCATATGAAAAGCAGAGGTATAGTACATCAGCTCACACCTCCGGGTACACCACAGAGAAATGGTGTATCGGAACGGAGGAATCGTACCTTGTTGGACATGGTTCGATCTATGATGAGCATATCGGATTTACCCTTGTCATTCTCGGGATACGCTCTAGAAACTGCACCTTTCACACTTAACAGGGTACCATCAAAATCCGTAGATAAGACACCACATGAGATATGGACCGGGAAGGCTCCCAGTTTGTCTTTTCTAAAGATTTGGGGTTGTGAAGCATTTGTCAAGCGACTTATGTCAGACAAGCTTACACCTAAGTCTGACAAATGCATATTCGTGGGATATCTGAGGGAAACCTTGGGATATAGCTTCTACTACTGGGAAGAGAACAAAGTGTTTGTTGCTCGGAACGGGGTTTTCCTTGAGAAAGAGTTTCTCAGTCAGGAGGCTAGTGGGAGGGCGGTCCGACTTGAAGAAATTCGAGTACCACTCGGGGATGGCTCGACGGGTGATGAGATCATACCGGAGTCATTCAGGGAACCCGTAGTGGAAGCGGCACCAGAACCACCGAGGTCAGAGAGATTGCGCAGAGTGCGTGATGTATTGTTGCTAGAAAGCGACGAGCCGACCATGTATGCAGAAGCGATGGTGAGCCCGAATTCCTAGGCATGGTTAGAGGCCATGAGACCCGAGTTAAAGTCCATGGATGAAAATCAAGTCTGGGACTTGCTTGATCCGCCGCCTGGCGTAAAGGCCATTGGCTGCAAATGGGTCTTTAAGAAGAAATCCGATGTGGATGGAAATGTTCAGATCCACAAAGCTCGACTTGTTGCTAAAGGTTATGGACAAGTTCAAGGAATTGACTACGATGAGACTTACTCGCCGGTAGCGAAGCTGAAGTCGGTAACGATCGTACTAGCTATAGCTGCATATTTTGATTACGAGATATGGCAGATGGATGTCAAAACGGCTTTCCTTCATGGAAATTTAATCGGGGACGTGTATATGATACAGCCCAAGGGTTTTGTCAATCCGACTAGCACTAGTAAAGTATGCAAGCTCAAGAGATCCATTTATGGGTTGAGGCTAGCATCTCGAAGTTGGAACATACGTTTTGATGAGGTCGTCACTGGTCCCGGTTTCATCAAAAGCGATGAGGACGCTTTTTTATACAAGCAGTTAAGTGGAAGCTCGATTGTGTTTTTGATCTTGTATGTGGATGACATACTGATGATTGGAAATGATGTTTCGATGCTGAACTCGGTCAAGGAATCATTGAACGGCAAGTTTTCAATGAAGGACCTTGGTGAGGCAGTTTACATTTTAGGCATCAAGATCTATGGTGATAGATCAAGGAGGCTGCTCGGCTTGAGCGAAAGCATATAGATGGATAAAGTGTTGAAGTGGTTCAACATGATTGAGGCCAAGAAAGGGTTCTTGCCTGTCTCGCATGGTATAAGGCTAAGCGAGACTCTGAGTCCTTCGACATCTGATGAGCAAAGCAGGATGAGTCGGATTCCATATGCCCCGGCAATTGGATCCATCATGTATGCCATGATATGTACATGGCCTGATGTTGCTTTTGCAATAAGCCTAACAAGTAGATACTAGGCCAACCCAGGTCAGAGTCACTGGGCAGCAATAAAGACTATTTTAAAGTACCTGAAAAGGACTAAAGAGATGTTCCTATTTTCTGAAGGTGAGGAAAAGCTCGTCGTAAGCGGTTACGCCGATGCTAGTTTCCAAACTGACATAGACGATTGTCGATCACAGTCCGGATTCGTGTATCTCATGAACGGAGGAGCAGTGAGCTGGATGAGTTCCAAGCAAGATATGGTGGTGGATTCTACCACAGAAGCCGAATAAATTGCGGCTTGTGAAGCTACAAAGGAAGGTGTTTGGATCCGGAACTTTCTGGATGATCTTGGTATTTTCCCAGCCTCGGTAAAACTGTTGGACCTTTATTGTGATAATTCTGGTGCCATCGCATAAGCCATGGAGCCGAGGGATCCCCACAAGACCAGACACATAGATCGGAAATATCATCTGATACGAAAGATCGTAAAGAATGGTGATGTTGAGTTATGCTAAATTCACACGGCTGCAAATGTTGCAAATCCATTGACTAAGCCGCTTCCACAATCCAAGCATGAGGGACATATTAGAGCTATGGGCATTCGATGTCTATTTGTTTGACTCTAGTGCTAGTGGGAGACTGTTGGAGATATGCCCAGAGGCAATCATGTATGATGATATTTCCTATGCGTTTATGAATGAACATAGTTGTCGGTGTCAAAACCGGTGGATCTCGGGTAGGGGTCCCGAGCTGTGCGTCTAGGCTGGATGGTAACAGGAGGCAGGGGACACAATGTTTTACCCATGTTCGGGCCCTCTTGATGGAGGTAAAACCCTACGTCCTGCTTGATTAATATTGATGATATGGGTAGTACAAGAGTAGATCTACCACGAGATCAGAGAGGCTAAACCCTAGAAGCTAGCCTATGGTATGATTGTATGTTGTCCTACAGACTAAAACCCTCCGGTTTATCTAGACACAGGGGAGGGTTAGGGTTACACAAGGTTGGTTACAAAGGAGGAGATATCCATATCCGTATTGCCTAGCTTGCCTTCCACGCCAAGTAGAGTCCTATCCGGACACGAGACGAAGTCTTCAATCTTGTATCTTCATAGTCTAACAGTCCGGCCAAAGGATATAATACGGCTGTCCAAAGGATATAATTTTCTGACTTGTTTTGACAGTATCCCGGTGATTCTTCGAACCGTTTCCATTAACTAGCCCCGCACATAACGCGAGGCAGTTTTTCGACACGTCTTGTCAAAGCAGAGATCGTGTCCCCTTATTACGGGATTCTCATTAATACGGGCGTGGGTAACCCAACCACGCCATCGATTACGGCGCTTGGGGGTAAGCGAGTTTTACCAGGCAAGTGGGGACGCTTAGTTTCGTCCGCCCATATAAAGGGATAAGGATTCACCTTTCTATCCACGCCTTCTTCCTCCTTTGCTCATCTGTTTTCTCACACTCGAGCTCTAGTGCCCAAGTCCGCACTTCCCACCTCAACCTTCTCCAACCATGTCCGGAGCGGGAGGCAGGTGGATGGTCTCCTTCGTCACGGATGGAGACATCAAGAAGCTGAGGTGAGCCGGATACCTGCCCGACGACATCGCGCACCGGCCCCTAGATGAGGGGCAACTCATCCCCACCCCTGGGCCCCATGAGAGGGTAGTGTTCCTCACCCATTTCCTCCACGGACTAGGATTCCCTCTCCACCCATTCGCCCCGGGGCTCATGTCCTATTACGGCCTGGATTTCCATGATCTGGCCCCGAACTTCATCCTCAACATCTCGGCGTTTATCGTTGTGTGCGAGGCCTTCCTCCGCATCAAGCCCCACTTCGGCTTATGGTTGAAGACCTTCAATGTCAAGCCGAAGGTTGTGGGCGGCCGCCAGGCGGAGTGCGGAGGCGCCATGGTAGGCAAGATGCCCAACTTAACATGGCTCGAGGGCTCCTTTGTGGAAACCATAAAGGGGTGGCAATCGGGGTGGTTCTACAACACAGAGCCGCGCGACCCTGCATGGGCGGCGGCCCCCGAGTACCGATCTGGCATCCCCACGCGGCTCACCTCCTAGAAAGACAAGGGCCTGTCCTGGGGTAGTTCGGGAGAGCTGACCGGACTCCAAACATGTATTCAAAACATGGTGAACAAGAAGCTCAAACTCGTCAACGTGGTCCAGGTCATGCTCCACCGCCGGATCCTCCCGTGCCAACAACGGGAGTTCAACTTGTGGGAGTTCGACCGGGCGCAGCACCGAACTCTGAACAGGCTCTTCGACACAACTCACGAAGATGCCTGGAGGGTGCTGCTCAAAAGCGCCGAGGTCCCCCCTCCCATTACTGAGGATCGTGGATTCAGCGCAAAGCACCAAGCCAGTGCGGTAAGCTGCTTTACCTTTCACAGGATACTTATTTTTTATAGATTGACTCCATGCGGGATCTAAACTCCCGTATCTTTGACAGGACTGGCAGGAGATGGCCGGACAGAGTGATTGTCCGGCTCCTTTTCCCGAAGGCCCAGCAGACGCTCTTGTTGTGAAGATGCTATTTCCGGCTCCTTATACGGTGCCGGAGAAGACCAAGAAGGCCAAGGGAACCCGAAAGAGTTCCTGACGCCAGGCGTCGTCAGACTCATCGTCCGATAACTCTACGGCGCACTCCTCCCCCGAAGACGAGGAAGAAGGAGAAGATGCTCCCCCTCCGGCTGGGGGAGATAAGAAAAGGAAGGCCGCCCCAACTGGGGGTCGTAGGGTCCAAGAAGGGAAGGACTCTCCTTCCGGACAGTTCCACCACCACTGACGAAGGCGAAGACGAGTGGTTGCCCAGGGCCAAGCCCCTGGGGAGATCGTAAATATTCAGATACTAGAGTAATTCATAGCATTCCTTTGTCGCACTGCTTTCCCTAACGCCGAACATAATTATGTAGGCCACCACGAGCCAGTATCGATGTATCATCGGAGGGCTCCCTGGGCTCGTCGGACATGGATAGTGATCCAGTCCCGACCGCCACCTCCCCTCATCCTGCCGACGACGCCGAGGTGCTATCTCAAGAGGCACCGGATCGAGGGGAGACAGTCCCGGAGGCGCCTCAAGGCGACCTTCCGGACACCGGGAGCCAAGGGGACAGGTCCCCTGAGAGCTCCGAGTTCGGCCCTCAGCCGAACACCACACCGGAACCTCCAGTGGTTCCGGGCTTGGGCAGGTGGCCTCCTTCTAAGAGAGGCAAGACGCCTGTGCCAGTGACCTCTGTCCATCCAGAGGCGCCGGACAATCTGCTGGTAATATTTCCATCGACGAGGAGCATCGTACTATTATGAGTGCGGTGGTCTAGAAGGTTCAGTCCGCCAAGAGCGGGTTGACTGAAGCCTGTGCCAGCCTTCTAACAGGCTTTGAGGTAAGTGTTTTAAAATGTAGTAGAAATATTACCGCATAGACAGTAGCCCCTGATGCTTTGTTCGGTGTTCACAAAGAAAAGCTGAACAGAGGATCAAATAATATCACAGGAGTCTAATATAAGTATGTCAATATGCATATGCAGGCTTCGCTGCTGGCGTCCGCCGCACTGACTGCGGTGGTCGCCGTACTGAAGCAGGACCTCGAGGGGTCCAGGAAAGAGCTCGGCCTTGTCAAGAGGCAGCTCGAGGAGAACAAGGGTAATTAATACCCTGTCTATAGATATGTATATATAAAAGAAGACGCGATTGCAAATTGACAGGATCATCGTATATTCTCCAGGGGACACGACCGAGGTGGCGACCCTGAAGCAAGCGCTAACCAAGGCCGAAGATAACGCGACCAAGGAGTGCACCGAGCGAGAGAAGCACGAGGCTCGGGTGGGCGAGGTGCAGCAAGAGCTCCAGGCTCTCGTGGAGAAGCACGAGGCGTTGGAGCTTGACTCAAAGACACGGGAGTCTCAGCTTGTCGCGGCCCTCGAGAGCGCAAAAAGTGCCAAGGCTGAAGCCCAAAGGGCCCTCCAGGAGATCGACGCAATGAAGAAGATAGCGGCGGGTAAGGCTTTCTATATGCAAAGCAAGCATGTACAAGTAAATTACCCATTACTTACCCGAATTTGGAGCTCTCCAGGAGCATTCGCAGATTTGCCCCGCAGTGTGTCTGATGCCGCACAATTTTACCAGGCCAAGGATGGAAGCTCAATGGAGAAGTTGTTCTTGTCTCAGTATGCTGAGGCCGAACGCCTGGTGCCAATGAGCGACCAGCTGAAGCAGATGGTCGAGCTACATAAGGCGGCCGATCGGGTCATGAAGGGCTTTATAGTCCGGCTGTGGCCTGGCGACGCCCTTCAGAACAGCTTCTTCGGCCTGGTGAGGCGGCTTGTGGATGCCTGCCCGTGGCTGGAGGTTGTCAAGCCATCTGTCTGCATTGAGGGTGCACGTCGGGCTTTCGCCTGTGTGAAATTGCAATGGGTCAAGCTAGACGCCATGAAGCTGATCAAGGAGGGGCCGCCGGAGGGCAAGGAGCACCGCCACCCTGATATGTACTACGAGGGTGTTCTGTCGGGTGCCCGTCTCATAGCGGACAAGTGTTCAAAAGATGTAATATTGGAGTGAGACTTGCTCGTTTTATCCTATATTTATGAAAACTTGTTTCATATGCGCTATGCAACGCTTGTGTGAATTTAAAATATTACCTTCTGTTTGGCTGTTTATCCAATCTGAGAGATGGCTAGTCCTCGGCTTCTGCCCCCATGCCACGAGTGCTGGGGTGTTCAGGATAAATCTGAGCACTCTTGTTCCCATGTTTGGGTCCTTCGAGGGAGGTGCTCAGCACAGTGAACAAGGCAACTAGACTAATAATGCTTTATCGCTCTCACTTAGCCATAGAATTCTATAATTTTAAATTTCGGCGAAGCCCCTGGTATTCGGAAGGCCGAATTTGGGGCGCGATAAACACCTTTAAGCCGGACAGGGCCGGCCCCTCGCTCTAAGCGGCATAAGTCTTTAGGGACTCGAAAACCTCGCCGAACAGTGACCAGTCTCTCTGCTGAGGTGCTGAACCCAGCAGAACCGGGGGCACAATCGCAGTAGTTCTCCTAGCGCTACCTTAGCCGATAGAGCGGAACGTAAGGTACCAAAACATAGGAGCCGGGCAAACCCAACATTTGACCAAAGACATGATTCGGAGCTGATGCATATAATGCTATAAGTTCGGGGTGCCGCACTTGTGAAAGTGTTCAGACTTTTCACACCGTGTTGGGGTACGTAAGCCCCTGGTGTATTGGTCATACCAAAGTGTACAGTTGCAAGGCCTCATTAATGAACACACACACACACACACACACACACACACACACACACACACACACACACACACACACATATATATATATATATATATAACAAGAATGCAATAATAGTCGTAATGTCATGCATTGTTTAGTCAAAAAATTGCATTAAAGTAGAGTGATACAGATAGTGTGATAAGCAAAGAGTAGGACTATGTCCCTTCCAAGGGCAAGCTGAGGAATGATATTAAATCGAATATTTCGCTCATTACTGTAATCAACCTGGGAATTCTGTGGTATGACGTAGTTGTCTGCCTCCTTGGTTGTTGCATCATGTGTTCGGCAATAATGCTGCCGGATAGTGTTTCCACAGATTAAGCTCCTGAAAAAAATAACCAAATGGGAAGCCCCTAGTGCGGTTTAAGCTCGTCTTGGGGTGTGCCGCAGTTGTACCCCCCTCCTCACCTGTGCCCATGGTATTTTTAATGTGTAATTATGTACGCGTGGCACGAGTTTCAACGTTGGGCTGGGATTGGGGTGGCCGCCGTATTGCTATGCGAGCTCAGATCGCGCCAGGCGGTCTATTTGTCGATTGCTCCGAGCGCGCTTGAAGGTGTCCGGGTTTTGAAGCGCCGAACTGGTTGACTGCCTTGAGAGGCTGCTTTGCGCTTCAGCTGCGAGGGTTGCGGTGTGCTCCTCTGTTCGGAGAGAGCGCTCTGTGTTTCCATTGACTGTAATAACTCCGCGAGGTCCTGGCATCTTGAGCTTGAGGTATGCATAATGCATTACCGCATTGAATCCAGCAAATGCGGTTCGCCCGAGCAGCGCGTGATAACCACTGTGGAACGGGACTATATCGAAGATTAACTCTTCGCTTCGGAAGTTATCCGGGGATCCGAAGACCACTTCCAGTGTAATTGAGCCTGTGCAATGGGCCTCTACACCTGGAATGATGCCTTTAAAGGTCGTTTTTGTGGGCTTGATCCTTGAGGGGTCTATACCCAGTTTGCGCACTTTATCCTATAAAGCAGGTTCAGGCTGCTGCCACCATCCGTAAGGACTCGAGTGAGGTGAAATCCGTCAATGATTGGGTCTAGGACCAGTGCGGCGAATCCTCCATGACGGATACTAGTGGGGTGGTCCCTGCGATCGAAGGTGATCGGACAGGAGGACCAAGGGTTGAACTTTGGGGCGACTGGCTCCAACACATATACGTTCCTGAGCGCACGCTTCCGCTCCCTCTTAGGGATGTGGGTTGCGTATATCATGTTCACCGTCCGCACTTGCGGGTGAAACCTCTTCTATCCTCCGGTGTGCGGCTGCCGGGGCTCCTCCTCGTCATCGCTATGCGGCCCCTTGTCCTTGTTTTCGGCAATTAACTTGCCGGCCTGCTTGAACACCCAACAATCCCTGTTGGTGTGATTTGCTGGCTTGTCTGGGGTGCCGTGTATTTGATACGAGCATTCGAGTATACGGTCCAAGTTGGACGGACCCGGCGTACTTTGTTTGAATGGCTTTTTCCGCTAACCAGGTTTAGAGCCTTTGAATCTGGCATTGACTGTCGTGTCCTCGGTACTTTCGCTATTAATGCGGCGCTAGTGTTTGTTGTGATGTGACCTGTTATTGCCGTCCTTGGTATCGGAGGTACCATGGTTCTTTGATATGTTATTACTACGAGCCAGCCAGTTGTCTTCTCCTGCACAAAAGTGGGTCATGAGTGTCGTGAGAGCTGCCATAGATTTCAGCTTTTCCTGACCAAGGTGCTGGGCTAGCCACTCGTCTCAGATGTTGTGTTTGAAAGCCGCTAAGGCCTCTGCATCCGGACAGTGGACGATTTGATTTTTGTTTGTAAGGAACCGAGTCCAGAATTGCCTGGTCGACTCTTCCGGCTGCTGAATTATGTGGCTCAAGTCATCGGCGTCTGGTGGTCGCACATAAGTGCCCTGAAAGTTGTCGAGGAATGCGGCTTCCAGATCTTCCCAACAGCTAATGGAGTCCGTCGGCAAGCTGTTAAGCCAATGCCGCGCTGGTCCTTTGAGCTTTAGTGGGAGGTATTTGATGGTGTGTAAGTCATCACCGCGGGCCATGTGGATGTGGAGGAGGAAATCCTCGATCCATACTGCGGGATCTGTTGTGCCGTCATATGATTCAATATTTACAGGTTTGAAACCTTCTGGGAATTGATGATCCATTACTTCGTCTGTGAAGCATAAGGGGTATGCGGCACCTCTGTATTGGGCTATATCGCGACGCAGCTCGAATGGGTCTTGCCCGCTGTGTTCGGCCCGGCCGGATTTGCTTTTACTGTATCCGGCGTGAAGTTTATCATCTCGCAAAGTTGTGCGCCCTCGTGATCCGTAGATCGATCTTGCATGCTTTTCTTTGTCCTGCAATTTGTCTCGCAGGTCTGGCGTATCTCCCCATGCCTTTTTATTTGAATGGCGTCGGGGTGGAGGCTGAGTTTTTGGCTGGAATGCCTCTCTATCGCGGCCACGAGGTGGCCGATCAGCCATATCATACGCTTCTTCCTCCAGTTGGCGTAGTAACGTGCACTTTGGGTAATTCTTGGAGGGGCGCTCGAGTTTATATTCCTCGGCCGCGAGGACTTCAGTCCATCTGTCAGCTAGCAGATCTTGATCAGCTTGAAGCTGCTGCTGCTTTTTCTTCAGGCTATTTGCCGTGGCCATAAGCCGGCGCTTGAAGCACTCTTGTTCGACGGGATCCTCTGGTATGGCGAATTCATCGTCGCCGAGGCTTGCCTTGTCTTCGGAGGGGGGAATATAATTGTCATCCTCCTCCTCTCCGTCTGCTGCTCTCTCAGGAGGGCTGGCTCCTCCATTCTCCTTGTCTAAATCTTGCCGGAGGGGATTGTTGTTGTCTTCGGCACTATCCGGACTATTATTATCTCCTGTGCCGGTATCACCACTTTTTGCTTTGGCGGGACTTAGAGCGGCGCTGCTGACGTCGGCGCTTGGGTTGCTTCTTAGAGGGGTCATCCTCCATTATCTCGTCGCCATTGCCTTCTTTGGGTGTATCCACCATGTATATGTCATATGACGAGGTGGCTTTCTAGTGCCCTATAGGCGCTGGTTCATGTTCGTCTCCTACATAGTCGTCCATACCATCGATGTCTTCGGAGTCGAAGTCGAGCATGTCAGTTAAATCATCGACAGTGGCTACGAAGTGGGTGGTGGGTGGGCGTCGAATTTCCTCGTCGTCCGCATCCCAATCCGGTTGGCCATAGTCCGACTAGGGCTCTCCTGACAAAGAGAGAGACTTTAGTGAATTCAGAATGTCGCCGAAGGGCGAGTGCTGAAAGATATCCGCGGCGGTGATTTCCATGATCTGCGCCCAATCGGATTCGATTGGCAGGGGCGCGGACGGTTCGGAGTCTG
Organism: Triticum monococcum; assembly: GCA_034509565.1. Taxonomy (NCBI): domain Eukaryota; kingdom Viridiplantae; phylum Streptophyta; class Magnoliopsida; order Poales; family Poaceae; genus Triticum; species Triticum monococcum. Next base: position 148,085,889 of record CM067843.1, on the reverse strand, counting down.
GAAAAGAGTTCGGCACCTTGGAGTCACGGGCTTCGCAGAGGATTAGGCTAGTGTTCAGCTCGATCGCCATTGAGACTGCAGCCCCTGAGGTGGTGTCTAGCCACCCGTCCTCGATTGGCGCAGTTGGCTCCGAGCTAAGGGTCAGAGCTGACGCGGGCACGGCCTCTGGGGTACTGTTCGGTAGCAGAGCTAGGTCATACCCATTGTGACAGTGCAGCGCGCCCGGCTGTGGCTCGAATCCGTCGAAGATCAAGTCTCCGCGGATGTCGGTCGTGTAGTTCAAACTTCCAAATCTGACCTGATGGCCAGGGGCGTAGCTTTCAATCTGCTCCAGATGGCCAAGCGAATTAGCCCGCAGTGCAAAGCCGCCGAACACGAAGATCTGTCCAGGGAGAAAGGTCTCACCCTGGACTGCATCGTTCTTGATGATCGGAGGAGCCATCGGGCCTAAAGGTGACGACACAGAGGAACTCTCAATGAAAGCACCAATGTCGGTGTCAAAACCGGCGGATCTCGGGTAGGGGGTCCCGAACTGTGCGTCTAGGCCGGATGGTAACTGGAGGCAGGGGACCCAATGTTTTACCCAGGTTCGGGCCCTCTTGATGGGGGTAAAACCCTACGTCCTGCTTGATTAATATTGATGATATGGGTAGTACAAGAGTAGATCAACCACGAGATCAGAGAGGCTAAACCCTAGAAGCTAGCCTATGGTATGATTGTATGTTGTCCTACGGACTAAAACCCTCTGGTTTATATAGACACCGGGGCGGGTTAGGGTTACACAAGGTCGGTTACAAAGGAGGAGATATCCATATCTGTATTTCCTAGCTTGCCTTCCACGCCAAGTAGAGTCCTATCCGGACATGAGACGAAGTCTTCAATCTTGTATCTTCATAGTCTAACAGTCCGGCCAAAGGATATAATCCGGCTGTCCGGAGACCCCCTAATCCAGGACTCCCTCAATAGTCCTTGGACATTATCAATGATGTGTATCAACAAGTACGTGACTTGTTTGTGCGACTATGCATTGTATGATGACTGTCCTAAAAGGTCCCTAGTCGAACGGGTTGTGTGGGCGCACAGCCGACTAGACTAGCATATGACACGGTCGATGGATTGGTCTCACTAGCCATGGAGCATGGGATGCTAACTGGATAATATGGACTTGGAAAGATCTGGTCGGATTCGACGTAGTCCAATCCGAGTTGAGATAAGGTCCGAGTCGTACAGACCCAACTTTGAGACGCAGCGATAAGTCATATGTGAGTCTCTAGTACAACATACGTTCTATGTCCTAAGACCTGAGCTGGCTCATGAACTTGGGATGGTGACAGACTTGCTTTGGGCCAACCAAACGCCACTCCATGACTGGGTAGTTACAAAGGTAAGTTTCGGTCTTGTCCAGACCCATGCTGCGAGACATGGTCGAGCAAGATGGGATTTTCCCCTCCAATCAGGAGAGATATACTCTGGGCCCCTCGTGTGATCCTACCATGATAAGCATGGCCATGCGACAAGGATAATGAGATAATCCGGTTTGTGGTCGGCATCACTGGAACGAGAAAGAGGTCGGGCTAGGACAAGGATGACAGACTCACCTTGAGCCCGACAACATATATCATGTGGTAAAAGGAATGGAAGTATGATGTACAGGTTTGCCTAACCGGCTTCATAGTCTGTTTCGTGTTCGGCATGCCTTGCTAGATGCCTCTACCAACTGTGCAGTTCGGAGGTGATCCGAACTGCGACCAAGCCGGCTTGAACCTAACTGGTCGGATGTGATCCGAGCTATATTCGGATTTTGGCCGAGTAGACTTCTGGGTTTAGGGTCCATGCAAGGCCCAAGTTTTGGGCCCATGATGGATGCCTATGTAAAGTGGAGGTGCCACAGACTCACGCCATTTTGATCGCTTTGGCGTTGTCACTAGGGTTTGCACGTGTTGCGAATAGACACCTCCACTCGCCGCCGGTTGTGTGATCGGACCTAGTAGTCCACCACACGACGTTCCTCCTGCATGCGCGTATACCGTTAGAGGCGGTGCACTTGTGCCGCTTCAGCGAACCTGTATGTGGGAACCGACTACCGGTTGTACGAGGGAGATATGACGAGGAGGAGATGATCCACACGGACGCACTGCCCCAACTCTTCTGCTGCTGCACGGCACTGCGCGTCTAGTGGTAACGAAGTGTGATCCATCTCCCGTAGCATGTTCTTGGTTGTTAATTTAATTTGCAGTCGACGAACCTACTATAGAACCCAACACGGGCACGGCTCTCAAAAGTTTATACCCTGCAGAGGTGCCCAACTTAGCCCATCATAAGCTCTCACGATCAACGAAGGATATTCCTTCTCCCCGAAAGACCTGGTCAGTCTCGGAATCCCGGTTACAAGACATTTAGATAATGGTAAAACAAGACCAGCAAGACCGCCCGACTGTGCCACCAAATCCCGATAGGAGCTGCACATATCTCGTTCTCAGGGCACACCGGATGAGACATCCTACGAGTAACACCAACCCTCAAGTTTCCCTGAGGTGGCCCCGCAGTCTACTCGGTTCGGACCAACACTCAGAGGAGCACTAGCCCGGGGTGGTTAAAATAAAGATGACCCTCTGGTCGGCAGAACCCAAGGGAAAAGGCTTAGGTAGGCAAATGTAAAACCAAGGTTGGGCCTTGCTGGAGGAGTTTTATTCAAGTCGAACTGTCAAGGGGGTCCCATAACCCCAACAGCGTAAGGAACGAAAAATCAAGGAACATAACACCGGTATGACGGAAACTAAGGCGGCAAGAGTGAACTAAACACCAGTCATAAGGCCGAGACTTCCAACCTTTACCAAGTATATAAATGCATTAATTAAAATAAGAGATATTGTGATATCCCAACATAACCATGTTCCAACATAGAACAAACTTCAACTTCACCTGCAACTAACAATGCTATAAGAGAGGCTGAGCAAAAGTAGTAACATAGCCAAACAATGGTTTGCTAGGAAGGTGGGTTAGAGGCTTGACATGGAAATAGGGGAGGCATGATAAACAAGTGGTAGGTAGCGCGACATAGCGATAGAACGAACAACTAGCAAGCAAAGATAGAAGTGATATTGAGTGTATGGTCATCTTGCCTGCAATGTACTCAGAGTTGTCGAAAGCTTGATCCTTGTTAGCGTACTCAACAGGTTCCTCATTCACGTACTCATCTCCTGGCTCTACCCAAAGCAAGAACACAAGCAATGGAATAACAATCAATCACGGTGCAATGCACAAGCAACATGATGCAATACATGGCATGATATGCAAGATATGATGTGCAATGCATATGGGTACTCCGGAAGGGAAAAGATGATCAAGGCATAAAATTGTCAAAACAAGTATGCCGCTGGAAATATGAGGTGATTTGGGTCGAAATCGATATAATGATCACCAAAAACGGATGCACGGTTTACAAATGACAAGCAATACAAGAATGATGCAAATATGCGATTAACAGCATCATAGCACATAGAATGCAACAAGAAACTAAGCTACAACACTCCAACATAGCAACAAAGCACATGACCATAAAGTACACATGAAGGTCCACAAATCATGAACACTAAGCTCCTGCTAGTTCTCACTAGATCAAGCTCAAGATAGCATGGCAAAAATGCAATGATAACAGATTCACAAACTTAGAGAAATTACTAAACATGTCAAAACAACATCATATAGCAATGTTTAGAGCTAGCAAACAACATGCTACATTAACATATCATGGAAAACAAAGGCATTATATGCTAGTACTAAACACATAGAACCAAACTCCCTTGATGAACTTTAACCAAAGAGGCATGGAAAATGATGTGGCACCCATGCAAACACGGAAAGTTATATTATCAGTTTCAGACATGGAAGAAAAACAGAGCATAGCAGGAACAGATTCATGATAACAACTTTTCAAGCTCAATTCACTCACCACAAGGCATTTCATGGCATGAAAAGGTGACCAACATGTAGTAGACATGTTCAAGAAGCTAAGCGTAGCAAAAGCAAACTCATAGGGTACATGCACCACTAGCAACATCCATGACAAAGTTGAATCAAATGTTAACAATCTGCCAGGAACAATATTTAGCAAATGTGGAGCATGGTAATTGACATGATACACTACTCCATAATTACAACCACATGCATGAATGAATAGACCAATGCCACATCTTCAAAACATACTTACTGAAATACCTCAATCTATGCATGGATCTCATGGTAGCAACAAGTTTATATGGCATCAAAATGTACCAGGAAAACATCAACATTATGAAGCCTATTTTGATGCTTGTGCTAGTCACCACATAGATCACAAAAATACAAGACTTTAACTCTTGTAAAGATAGCATGATGAAGCTCATAAAACTTGTAGATATCATGCTCATATGATGTACACACAAAATGCAACTAAGATGACAAATCATCAAGTTCTGTTAGCATCTAGCTGACAACATCATATAGCACTTTTGCAACAATGATAATGGCATCAAAATGGATAGTAACATGCATGCAAATGACACTAACATGAACAGAATCACGAGGCGAACATTTTGATATATCATATGCAAGATTCGGAGCACCGAGCATGTAGATATGGCATGATGAACAAGTTACAAAAATAATTGGATTTCGGGACTTAGTAGAAAATTGGACCTCTCAGTGCAGATCTAGGGTTTGCAAGTAAAATGAGGATGGCCGGAGCTTGACGCCGGAGTTGGAGAGGGAGGAGGCTGGAGAGGTTGAGGGTTGGCGGATCCGGACCGGTGGCGACCGGATCTATCGGCTCTGGTGCCGGCGATGAGGAGGGAGGCGCGGTGGAGGCGGCGGCGCATGCGGCAGGGTGTGGGTGGTTGGCAGGTGGCACCGGGTGCGGCGAGGTCGACAGGCGGCGCCGGCAAGGGTCACGACGGAGGAGTGGCGGCAGCGCGGGCTCTCGGGCTGCGCGGCACGCGGGTGACGTGGGTGAGCGCACGTGCCGGGGAGGGCCGGCCTCGAGCCCGGCGGGCGGCGGCAGTGTCCGGTCGGCTGGGAACATGTGGCGACGTGTCATTGGTGCGGGGTGGCGGTACGGGACGTCCGGCGGCGCGCAGACATGTCCGCCGGGTGAGAGGGAGGTTTTAGGGTTTTGGGACCCGGATTTCCGAGGGGAGGTGCATATTTATAGGTAGGGGGATCTAGGAGTGTCCAAATGAGGTGCGGTTTTCTCCCACACAGTCATGATCCAACGACGAAGAGCATGGAGGGGGTTTTGATGGGTTAGTGGGCTGTTTTGGAGGGGTGTTGGGCTGCAACAAGAGAGGGGCTTTTACGGTTACCCGATTAATCGTTGGGGCATCAAACGACCTCCAAATGGAACAAAATTTGACAGGCGACCTATCGGCGATGTACCAAGGCCACTCAATAAATCTTGGCCAATTCCGAGAATATTTTTCTCCCGCTCATGAAACAAAATTAGAGGGGTCCAGCGGGTGCATGAGAGACCATCGGATTGCGAAACAGACAACGGGAAAAATGATCGGATGCATGAGACGACACGAATGCCAATGAGATGCACATGATGACATGAGATGAAATGTATGACATGAACAAAATGCAAAACAAAAGACAAAACCCCAACCACGAAGGGAATATCATATCACATAGCCGTAAATGGCAAGAGTTGGAGTTACAAATATGGAATGTTACATCCAGGGTGTTACAAAACTATAATCTCAGTCATTGAAGCAGTTGCAATTTATCATAACATCGGAAAGAGTCAATATAAGAGCTTTTCAGCAAGTCCACACACTCAACTATCATTTAATCTTTCACAATTGCTAACACTCACGCAATATTTATGAGTATGAAGTTTTAATCAGACCTAGAGAAAGATAGGGGCTTATAGTTTTGCCTCCCAACCTTTTACCTCAAGGGTAACGTCAACAATAATTCTTTATGGAAACCCACATCCAATTGGATAGGATCTTTCCAACACATAGTTCTTGCCAAGGGATAAAGTGTAAAAAGGAAAGGTGAAGATCACCATGACTCTTGTATAAGGTATAAGACAAAAATAAAAGATAGGCCCTTTGCAGAGGGAAGCAGAGGTTGTCCTGTGCTTTTATGGTTGGATGCACAAAATCTTAGTGCAAAAGAACGTCACTTTATATTTCCACTTTTGATAGGGACCTTTATTATGCAGTCCATCGCTTTTATTTCTTCCATATCACAAGCTCGTATAAAGCTTATTTTCTCCACACTAATAGATCATACATATTTAGAGAGCAATTTATATTGCTTGCAACAATGACAACTTACTTGAAGGATCTTATTCAATCCATCAGTAGATATGGTGGACTCTAATGGCAAAACTTGGTTTAAGGATATTTGGAAGCACAAGTAGTATCTCTACTTGGTGCAAAGAATTTGGCTAGCATGAGGGGGAAAGGCAAGCTCAACATGTTGGATGATCCATGACAATATAATTTATTTCGGATATAAGAAAACATAACCCATTATGTTGTGTTCCTTGTCCAACATCAACTTTTTATCATGTCATATTTTAATGAGTGTTCACAATGATAAAAGATGTCCAAGATAGTATATTTATATGTGAAATCCTCTCTTTCTTTATTACTTCCTATTAATTACAACGATGACCAAAACTATGTTTGTCAACTCTCAACAGATTTTATTCATTATACTCTTTATATGTGAAGTCATTTCCTTCCATAGGATCAATATGATCTCTTTATTTTTTTTTGTTCTTTATTTTTAATTTTATTCCCTCAAGATCATAGCCAGATAACCAAGCCCTCGAATCAAGAAAAATCTTTATTATATATAGCTCATGGACTCGATTACATAGATAAGGATCTACACAAAAACTCAAAGCTAGATCATACTAAACTTTATTCTACTAGATCAAGATATAACCAAAAGGATCGAACTAAGAAAAACGGTAAGGATAGAAGTGTGATGGTGATACGAAACCGAGGCACCTCTCCTGAGCTTGGCAGTTGCCAAGGGGAGTGCCCATACCCATGTGTTTATGTCTCTTTCTTCGGAGGTGATGATGATGGAGTTGTTGATGACGTAGGCTTCTTACTTAATTTTCGCTTGAGGATAGAATTTTGCTCCCTTAGGTCATCGATCTCTTGCTCAAGGCTTAATATCTTTTTGCATAGTTCTTGTTTGTTCTCCTACAAGAGGCGAAAAGGGATAAACCCGATCTTAGGTTTCCTTGCTCTATCCCCAGGCTTGACTTTTTGAACTTTTTGAACTCCACATGCATGTCCCCAGGTTGAGGTAATGGGACTTCATCTTCATCTGAGCTCGTCTCCTCCTTTCCCCTAGGATCATAGTCTTCTTCTTCCTCCGTGGTCCAACCACAATGCTCCAAGTTCCCTTAGACCTTAGGGTCTGTAAGGTAATCAACCACATAGCTTTCTCCCTCCGAATCGTGTTACGACATAATGCTCTAATCTGCGGCAGAAACAACTCAAAAGAAAAATAGAGGATTTTGTCATGGTACGGTGGTCAAAACTTGCAGGAGATTATATAATGAATTTTTCCCGACCAAAAGAAATATCGTTCAAGAAAACGGAGTTCAGAGGGCACACGAGGTGCCCACGAGGCAGGGGGCACGCGCAGGGGGGTAGAGTGCGCCCTCCACCCTCGTGGATGCCTTGTGTCCCTTTCAGACTACTTCTTATTTTCATATTTATTTTAAATATTCCAAAACGGAGAAACACTATTATTAGAAGTGTTTTGGAGTCGGTTTACTTACCGTACCACATACCTATTCCTTTTCGGAGTCTGAAACGTTCTGGAAAGTGTCCCTTATGTACTCCTCCAGAGTTACGGTGTCAATAACATTGGTTTCAACATTTATGGGATTACGTGAGATATAATGTTTGAGTCTTTGACCATTCACCACCTTCGGATTTGTGCCTTCGAAGTTGTTGATTTTTATGGCACTGGAACGATAGACCTCCTCAATAACATAAGGACCTTTCCATTTAGAGAGGAGTTTTCCTGTAAAAAATCTTAAATGAGAGTTTTATAACTAAACATAATCATCTACATTAAACTCACACTTTCGTATCCTTTTGCCATGCCATCTTTTAACATTTTCTTTAAACAGTTTGGCATTCTCATAAGCCTGGGTTCTCCACTCATCAAGTGAGATAATGTCAAATAGTCTCTTCTCACCGGCAAGTTTGAAATCATAATTGAGCTCTTTAATGGCCCAATATGCCTTATGTTCTAGTTAGAGAGGTAAGTGACATGCTTTTCCATAAACCATTTTACACGGAGACATACCCATAGGATTTTTATATGCAGTTCTATAGGCCCATAATGCATCATCAAGTTTCTTGGACCAATTCTTTCTAGATCTATATAGTCTTTTGCAAAATTAATTTAATCTTTCTATTACTCAGTTCTACTTGACCACTAGACCGTGGGTGGTATGGAGATGCAATTCTATGATTAACATCATACTTAGCAAGCATTTTACGAAAAGCACCATGAATAAAATGTGAACCACCCTAGTCATTAAGTATCTAGGGACTCCAAACCTAAAAAATAACTTCTTTAAGCATCTTAATATAGGTGTTATGATCAGCACTACTAGTTGGAATAGCTTATATCCACTTAGTAACATAATCAACAGCAACTAAAATATGTGTATACCCATTAGAGGAAGGAAACGGTCCCATATAATCAAAGCCCCAAACATCAAATGGTTCAATAACAAGTGAAAAGTTCATAGGCATTTCTTGACGTCTACTAATATTACCAATTCTTTGACATTCATCACAAGACAAGACAAAATTACGAGCATCTTTGAAAAGAGTAGGCCAATAAAAACCGGATTGTAATACCTTATATGCAGCTCTATCTCCAGCGTGGTGTCCTCCATAAGCCTTGGAGTGACACTTGCGTAGGACCTGTTCCTGTTCATGCTCAGGTACACAACGTCTAATAACACCATATACTCCTTTATAAAGGCGTGGGTCATCCCAGAAGTAATATCTCAAATCATAGAAAAACTTTAACTTTTGCTGGTATGTGAAACTAGGTGGTATAAATTTAGCAACAATGTAATTAGCATAATCAACATACCATGGAGCAGTACGAGAAGCATTTATGACAGCTAATTGTTCATTAGGAAAACTACCATCAATAGGGAGTGGGTCATCAAGAACATTTTATAACCTAGACAAGTTCTCGGCAACGGGGTTCTCAGCTCCCTTCCTATCAATAATATGCAAATCAAATACTTGTAGCAAGAGAACCCATCTAATAAGTCTAGGTTTAGCATATTTCTTTTCCATAAGGTATTTAATAGCAGCATGATCAGTGTGAATAGTTACTTTAGAATCAACAATATAAGGTCTGAACTTATCACAAGCAAATACAACTGCTAAAAATTCTTTTTCAGTAGTAGCATAATTTCTCTGGCCACTGTCTAGAGCTTTACTAGAATATTAGATAACATTTAATTTCTTATCAACTCTTTGTCCTAGGGCATCACTTACAACATAATCACTAGCATCACACATAATTTCAAAGGGTAAATTCCAATCAGGTGGCTGAACAATAGGTGCAGAAATCAAGGCTTTCTTAATTATTTCAAATGCTTCTACACAATCATCATCAAGACAAAAGGAACATCTTTTTGTAAGAGATTAGTCAGAGGCCTAGAAATTTTTGAGAAGTCTTTAATGAATCTCTTATAAAAATTGGCATGACCAAGGAATCTTCTTATACCTTTAATGTCCTTAGGACACGACATCTTTTCAATAGCATCAACTTTAGCTTTATCAACTTCAATATGTCTTTCAGAAATTTTATGCCCCAAGACAATACCTTCACTAACCATAAAGTGGCACTTCTCCCAATTCAAGACAAGATTAGTTTCTTCACATCTCTGCAAAACTCGATCAAGGTTGCTTAAGCAATCATCAAAAGAAGTTCCATACACGGAGAAATCATCCATGAAAACCTCAAAAATCTTTTCACAAAAGTGATAAAATATAGCAGTTATACATCTTTGAAAGGTAGCAGGTGCATTACATAAACCAAAAGGCATACGTCTATAAGCAAAGGTACCGAAAGGGCAAGTAAAAGTGGTCTTTTCCTGATCCTCTTTCGACACAGGTATTTGAGAGAAACCGAAATAAGTTTCTAGAAAGCAAAAATGTGTATGTTTGGATAATCTTTCTAGAATTTGATCAATAGAAGGTAAAGGGTAATGATCCTTTCTAGTAGCTTTATTTAAGTTGCCAAAATCAATTAGCATTCTATAACCTGTAACAATTCTTTGTTGGATCAATTCATCTTTATCATTAGGAACAACAGTAATACCTCCCTTCTTAGGGACACAATGGACAACACTTACCCACTGACTATCAGCAACAGGATAAATTATACCTGCCTCTAGAAGCTTTAGTATTTCATTCCTTACCACTTCTTTCATCTTAGCATTTGGCCGTCATTGGTGATCAACAACCGGTTTAGCGTCTGTCTCCAATTTTATTTTGTGCTAGCATAGAGTGGGACTAATGCCCTTAAGATCATCATGAGTATATCCAATAGCAACACAGTGCCTCTTCAGAGTTTTCAATAATTTCTCTTCTTCCTGCTCTGAAAGGTTAGCACCAATAATAATAGGATATATCTTCTTTTCATAAAGATAAGCATATTTAAGAGTATCAGGTAATGATTTAGTCTCAAACGCAGGATCACCCTTGGGTGGAGGAGGATCCCCTAAAATTTCAACAGGCAAGTTGTGTTTCAAAATAGGTCCCTGTTTGAAGAATACTTCATCTATTTCCCTTCTTTCATTCATAAACATATAATTTTCACGGTCTAGCAAATATTGTTCTAAAGGATCATTAGGAGGCACGGAAATAGAAGCAAGAACCATAATTTCATCTTTACTAGGCAATTCTTCATCATGGGGTTGTCTACGAAATTTAGCAAAATTAAAATCATGAGACATATCCCCTAAACCAATAGTAACAATATCATTTTCGCAGTCTATCTTAGCATTAACAGTATTCAAGAAGGGTCTACCAAATATAATGGGACAAAAGTCATCTTTTGGGGAAGCAAGAACAAGAAAATCAGTAGGTGAAATAGTATCTCTAACAATCCCAACTGGTGAAATAGTATCTCTATTGGCAAGCTTAATAGTAACATCAATATCTTCTATCTCAGCAGGTGCAATATCATGCATAATTTCTTTATATAAAGTATAAGGTATTGCACTGATACTAGCACCCATATCACATAATCCATGATAACAATGATCTCCTATTTTAACATAAACAACAAGCATGCCGACAACAGGTCTATGTTTATTTTTAGTATCGGGTCTAGCAATTCTAGCAGCTTCATCACAGAAGTAAATAACATGCCCATCAATATTATCGACCAAGAGATCCTTAACCATAGCAATACTAGGTTCAACTTTAATTTTCTCAGAGGGTGTAGGTGTTCTAGCATTACTCTTATGTCGTGGAATCGTCACGGCAGATGTCCTAGTGTGAGGACTTAGTCGTGAGGCCAACGCATCTTTGTAGTAGCTTGAGAGAGGTTGAGCTGAACCGAGAGACGCAACACAAGACAAGGATTTAGACAACTTCGGGCCCCGGGAAACATCATCCGGTAATAGCCCTACATGCTGTTTGTGGCTAGATCTCATCATGCTCATGAGAGAGTCGCTGCATAAGCTGGCTCCCCCTTTGTGTCTAGCCCTAGAGATTGTTTCTTGTTGCTTGTCCCTCTTGGGGTGCCCTATCCCTCCTTATATATGTTGAAGGGGCGGGTTATATGACTAGTCCTAGTAGGATTAGGATTACTCTATTACAAGTGGAGTCATAGTCTTGCTTCCGTTTGTAGGAGAATATTCCTTACGCCTTTCCTCTTAAGCCGGCCCATCATAACATGAGCCGGCCTTCTGGGCCTTGGGCCTTCTCATCCATCTGAGACACCTGCCGGGTCACTAGTCAGTCTTCAAGCTTGTAAGTCATCACTCCAGCGAACCCTCAGACACGTGAGTCGCCAATCCTCTCGCGGGTTACTAATGAAACGCCAAGTCCGGCCGGGTCATACCGCGAGGTATATCCCCAACATTAGCCCCCAGTTTAATTTGGATTTATCCATGTTAAACTGATCTGCAACATAAACACAAGAACAAATGTAATAGGTTGTGCTCCGGGTTAAATATTCTTGTAAGCCGGCACCTGATCATCCTTAAGTCCTTGTCATTTCCTCCTTCTAGAAAATCCAGGTCATTAGGCCAGCTCCATAATCAATTTTCTTGTAGAAGAAATATTGTGAATAATAATCCACTCGAGTCGGCTTCCAAAGCGCCGGCTTAAGAAATGTTGGTCTTGAAATAATCATCTGATATTCAGCCGATTTGAAAATGTAGAACTTGCCGGTTTAATATTACCTAAATTGCCGTTTGTAAATATTGATGGCACCAAGTCATAATTGTTGCCGATGCCGGATCATAATTATTGATGACGCCAGGCTATGATTGTTGCAGATGCCGGGTCATAATGATTGGTGACGCCGGGTCAATCTGATTTGCCCCAAACTGATAATTTCGAAAGTATTTCTCCTTATATCCGTGTTACCTGTAGCCCCCAAGTGGCAGGTTGTCATGCTTGCATCAACCTGGGACTTGTAATTGTCTTATGCTACAAAAACTTCAACCGGTGTAGCTCCCAAGGGCCAGGTCATTATGCAATAATGAGCAGGGACTTTGTAGATGTAGACTTGAGCAGCAACATGTAGCCCCCAAGGGCCGGCTCAGCAAGGTAATATTGAGCTGGGACTTTATATATGATTCATTGATAATAACATCATATGATGTAATCTCCACCATGGGGCTTGAACCCACGTCCACAAGGTTAAGAGCTTTGTACTCTACCAACTAAGTAGTGGATCTTTCAATATAATGGATTAAGGCTTGTGTACCTTGAATTTCCGACAGGAGCAATTGGTAGCCCCCAAGGGCCGGCTCATTACAATGTGATGAGTCGGGTCTTCAATAAGGCCAGTAAAAATGACTTTTCATTAGCCCCCAAGTGCCATGGTGCATGCTGGCAGTGACATGGGACTTTCATATTTGATGTAATCTCAACTTGAATAATGTAGCCCCCAAGTGTTGGGTCGTAAGCCTGCAGCAACTCGGGACTATTCCTTCCATTGTAGAATAAATTATATCCATTGATAAAATAATATTCATTGCGCTGAAGCAAAATTTAAAACCTCAATCGTAATATTGGTTATTGATAACCATAATAAAAATCCAGCCATGTTGGCTATTAAAGATTTGAATAATATAGCCCGGTTTGAAAAACCGGTTCCTGTGATATTGAATCGTACTGCCGGTTTAGGATACCTGTGCAGTAAGGGTGATAACCCAATCTTTAGAAGCCAAAAACTTTCAAATGTTTATGATTGTCATATATGGCGACTTATCATCAAAGCCAAGCCGGGTTTAAACGAAACCACACATATACTTAGATCTGAACAAAAAAGTCTCAAGACGAAACCAAAGATTGTTTGCAAAAACATAAATCAAATAAAAATCGAGGTTTCTGATTCGAATACGATCAGTAAACCATTACAGAGGGGTTAAGCTAGGATTCGAATACGATCATGTAGCCCCCAATGGCGTTGGCATTGTGCCGATCAAGAGGGTACCGAGAGCTATGTTCTCTTTGGTTCGAATACGACCTATGTTTGAACAGGAAGCCCCCAAATGACCTCGAGAGGTTTTTAACGACCCTGATTCGAATACGATCCAAGTCGGACCCAAAAGGGGTTAAGCTATGATTCGAATACAATCAAGAAGCCCCCTAGTGAGTTTGGCAGTGTGCCGATCAAGAGGGTACCGACAGCTATGTTCTCTTTGGTTCGAATACGACCTATGTTTGAATAGTAAGCCCCCAAACGACCTTAATAAGGTAAGCCGTAAGGTATGATACCCATGTTTGAACCACGCATCATGGCAGCAAGTTCTCTTTCGCAACCTTTAATTTTTCTGAGAACTCGAATCTTGCGAGAGATTAATTCTTTTTGAAAGCTTTCAAAACTTTGTGGGAGACAGATTGTCCTTGAGCCGGATGTTTGAACCGGATTTGAGAGCTTAAAAGCTTCATAAGAGACAAATTTACCTTGAGCCGGATGTTTGAATCGGATTTGAGAGCTTCAAAGCTTTGCAGGAGAGAGATGTCTCTTGAACCGGATTTTAAACCGGAATCTTTATTTTGAACCGGCAATTTTTTTGACAGCCTTTAAATTTTCATCAATAGGGCGGTGTCCTCCGGAACCGGGTTGTGATTCCCTCCAATGACCCGGAGTTCCTGAGTCATGTCATTGTAGCCCCCGAGTGTTAAGACGGCTCGAGGAGTTGTCTTGAGATTCTCCATCTTTGACCATGATATAAACCGGCATGAGTCATTCAACATGTCAGTGATATAATCGTCCCTTTTTGCAGTAGACAACTTGTCCTGCATCAGAGAAATTTGCAAGCCAGGGTAGTTGCTCTTTCAAGAAAGCAATATGTAATATAAAAATGTACTTAATGAATTTCACCTGATATGCCAAGCCAGAAAATTATTCACCGCGGAGTTGATGATCACCACGGTCAAGCTGAAATCAATCACGGCCGAGTCAGCCGCGGGAGCAGACAGATGAGCCGGTCGCGACATTGTAAGCCGGTGCGGAAGGGGAGAGTCGGCACCGGTGTTGTAAGCCGGGACGGAAGAAAGAGTCGGCCGTAGCGTTGGAAACGGCTAGGACAAGGGCGAGTCGGCCGCAGGTGCGGACGACGAGTCCACTGCGCGTGTTGATGTAGCGGGGCGGCGACTTGCGCATGTATCCGTCCAGAACACAGCACGAACATGCAACGCAAAAATAATATTGGTGCATGGTCGTTTGTGACACCTTTATAATAAATAATAGTCCTGCGAAAAAATACCAGAGACCAGTGTAATTTCCCTCAAACAAAATATATGCTAATAAAATACTTAGAAAAAATAGCACCTGATGTTTTCGGAAGTCAGATTTTCTTTGTGTGGTCTAGAGTTTAACCAGGACATACAGGAGACTAGCAGCAGCTTACTGCGCACCACCTCTCTCCTGTGTATGCATCAAGTTGCATCGTGCCGATGAACCGATGAACTCTAGTACTGCCTTTGTAGTACCTATTTGAACTGGCGAAACCGGCACTACTTGACAAAATTTAAGCATGCTGTGATGTGCTACTCCAGTCTGTGACCATCGATTGCTTGTCCTCCTCCATAAATCGTAGCCTCACGCGCCACCTCAGCCCGTGACTACTGACTACTTTAACTGATCTGTAGTTTTGGCTAAGGCTTATACCACATAATTTTACTGTAGTGGCGAGAGAAAATTGCAAAGAGTGCACCCGCTCAGCATCGACGGATGATTGTAGCTATGGAAGCGGCCCATCGAACTTGGTGTCCTGCATGCTTGTCTCCGGTAAATATTTCTTCTATGCACACTCGTACAAGTTTTGTCTGAGCAAGCAGCTTGAGAGCCTTTTGTTTTGTTGGGTAGCTTTAGGTGCGTGCTTGCCTTTTCATTATTTTAATATTGCATGCTCCTCCTTTGTTCTGATTGCACCAAGTTGCTACATGTGGGCAAATTTGACAAATCTGACCTATAGACGAAATCAAATCACGGAATGAACTGCCCGTAAAACTATTTCACACGCCTGACCCTTTTGTGTAGCGCCCGCCACGACGGCGTCACACTACACTGTGCAACGCCTCACAGATAGGCGCTACACGGCCAGTGTCATACCCGAAAATTACTAAAACAGTGTGTAGCGCCTGAGAGCTAGGCGCCACACTATACAGTGCAGCGCCTAGCTCCCGGGCGTTGCACTAGTGCAGCGCCTAAGAGCTAGGCGCCACGGGTCAGCTGCGTGAAATAGTTTGACGGACAGTTCATTCTGTGATTTGATTTCGTCTATAGGTCACATTTGTCAAATTTTCCCTACATGTGGAATCCTTCTCAGTCTTTGAGGCAACCATCACAAATAAACAATACGATAGAGCCCACACCAGCAGCTGTTTTGACAGTTATCTTGAGTACTCCTTCTCCGCCCCTTTCCCTCCTTATATCCGGCGGTTGTGCTGGCCTTGTGGTAGTTTTCAGTGTTATGATGTCGGGGTGGCTTCTGAAGCTCACAAGGGCATCCAGTAGTTGCATCTGTTGTAATGGAGATGAGGGCGGCTTGCTACGACCCGGGCGGGGACGCGGGCGGCGAAGCCAGCGCAGCGCCGAATCCATGGCAGAGGGACACCGGTGAAGGCGGCTCAGAGAGGTGGAAGTGAGGCCGCTTGGCCAATACCCAGGGGCGACTCAGCACAGCCCCTAAAAGAGGATGGAAGCGACGTGGCGGATCTCAGCCGCAGCAACTCGGCGTGTGGCGGCGGCGGCTGAAACAAAATCGCAGGGCGACTGAGGGAGTCCTGGATTAAGGGGTCTCCGGACAGCCGGACTATATCCTTTGGCCGGACTGTTGGACTGTGGAGATACAAGATTGAAGACTTCGTCCCGTGTCCGGATGGGACTCTACTTGGCATGGAAGGCAAGCTAGGAAATACGGATATGTATATATCCTCCTTTGTAACCGACATTGTGTAACCCTAACCCCCTCCGGTGTCTATATAAACCGGAGGGTTTTAGTCCGTAGGACAACATACAATCATACCATAGGCTAGCTTCTAGGGTTTTGCCTCTCTGATCTCGTGGTAGATTAACTCTTGTAATACTCATATCATCAAGAACAATCAAGCAAGACATAGGGTTTTACCTCCATCAAGAGGGCCCGAACCTGGGTAAACATCGTGTCCCCTACCTCCTGTTACCATACGCCTTATACGCATAGTTCGGGACCCCCTACCCGAGATCCGGCGGTTTTGACACCGACATTAGTGCTTTCATTGAGAGTTCCACTGTGTCGTCACAATAAGGCTTGATGGCTCCTTCGATCATCGCTAGCGATGCGTTCCAGGGTGAGGCTTTCCTCCCCGGACAGATCTTCGTATTCGGCGGCTTCGCACTGCGGGACAATTCGCTTGGCCATCTGGAGCAGATCAAAAGCTACGCCCCTGGCCATCAGGTCAGATTTGGAAACTTGAACTACACGGCCGATATCCGCGGAGACTTGATCTTCGACGGATTCGAGCCCATGCCAGACGCGCCGCGCAGTCACAACGAGCAAGACGTAACTCTGTCGTCAGACAGTGTTTGGGAGATCGCATCCGTAGCTACCCCGGCCTTTAAACCGGAGCAAGTCGTGCCATCCGGGAGCGGAGGGATGGACCCCGCCATGGAGGCCGCACTCTCAGTGGCGATAGAGCTGGATACTGACTTCACACCTTAGGAGAGCCGTGTCGCCGAACCACTGGATTTGTCTCCGGCCACAGACTCCGAGCCGCTCATATCCGTGCCCGTCGAGTCCGATTGGGCGCCGATCATGGAGTTCACCTCCGCGGATATCTTTTAGCACTCACCTTTTGGAGGTGTGCTAAATGCATTAAGGTCTCTCTCCCTATCAGGAGAACCTTGGCTGAACTATGTCTAGCTAGAATGGGATGCGGACGACGAAGAAATTTGCTGCCCACCCACCACCCACTTAGTAGCCACTGTCGACGACTTAACCGACATGCTCGACTTAGGCTCCGAAGACTTCGACGGTATGGACGACGAAGCCAGAGACGAACAGGATCCACCGCCCTCGGGGCACTGGACCGCCACCTCATCATATGATATATACATGGTGGACACCCCCAAAGAAGCCAATGGCGACGAGATAGCGGAGGATGACCCTTCCAAGAAGCAACCCAAGTGCCGACGTCAGCTTCGCCGCTCTAAGTCCCGCCACAGCAAGAGCAGTGATACCGGCACAGGAGATAATAACACTACGGATAGCGCCGAAGACAACAACAATCCCCTCCAGCACGGTGTAGAGCTAGAGGACGAACAAGCTAGCCCTCTAGAGCAGGCAGCAGATGGAGAACCAGAGGAGGACAATTACATGCCTCTCTTCGAAGATGAGGCGAGCCTCGGCGACGACGAGTTTATCGTGCCTGAGGACCCTGTCGAGCAAGAGCGCTTCAAGCTCTGGCTTATGGCCACGGCAAATAGCCTAAAGAAGAAACAGAAACATCTTCAAGCTGATCAAGACTTGCTAGCAGACAGGTGGACCGAAGTCCTTGCGGCCAAAGAGCATGAACTCAAGCGCCCATCCAAGAGTTACCCAAAACGCAGGTTGCTACCTCACCTCGAGGAGGAAGCATTCAAACCTCATTCACTAGTGTACGATGCAGCTGACCGGGCACTACGCGAGCGAGCCAGAGAGGCGTTTCAGTCTACAGTTCAGACCGCACCCCGTCGCCACTTAGTCAAAAATACTAAGGCCTGGGGCAACACAGAGGACCTGCGAGACATCTTGGACAGTAAGGCAAAAATCGCAAGGTCAATATACGGGACACGGGCATGTGCGCCCACACGGGACGATGATCGTCGCATCGGATACACCAAGAGCAAATCCGGCCAGGCCGAGTACAGCAAACAAGACTCATACAAACTACATCGGAATATAGCCCGACACAGAGGTGCCGCACACCCCCTATGCTTCACTGATGAAGTTATGAATCATGAATTCCCGGAGGGTTTCAAACCCGTAAATATCGAATCATACGATGGCACAACAGATCCCACTGTATGGATTGAGGATTTCCTCCTTCATATCCACATGGCTCGCGGTGATGATCTACATGCCATCAAGTACCTCCCACTAAAACTCAAAGGACCAGCTCGGCACTGGCTGAATAGCTTGCCAGCAGATTCCGTCGGCAGTTGGGAGGACATGGAAGACGCATTTCTTGACAACTTCCAGGTTACTTATGTGCGGCCACCGGATGCTGATGACTTGAGCCACATAACCCAGCAGCTAGTGGAATCGGCCAGACAATTCTGGACACGGTTCCTGACTAAGAAAAATCAAATTGTAGATTGTCCAGATGCAGAGGCCCTAGTGGCATTCAAGCATAACATCCGCGACGAGTGGCTCGCCCGCCACCTCGGCCAGGAGAAGCCAAAATCTATGGCAGCCCCCACAACACTCATGACCCGCTTTTGCGCGGGCGAGGACAGCTGGCTGGCTCACAGCAACAACACATCGAGGAACCCGGATACCTCGGATACCAAGGATGTAAATGGTAGGCAGCGTCGTAATAGACCAAAGTGCCGCAATAACGGCGATAACACCGAAGATATGGTAGTCAATGCCGGATTCAGCGGCTCTAGATCCGGTCAGCGGAAAAAGCCATTCAAAAGAAATACTACGGCTCCGTCCTGTCTGGATCGCATATTGGATCGCTCGTGTCAAATCCACGGCACCCCCGACAAGCCAGCCAATCACACCAATAGAGAATGCTGGGTGTTCAAGCAGGCCGACAAGTTAAATGCCGAGAATATGGACAAGGGGCTGCATAGCGACGACGAGGAAGAGCCCCGGCCGCCGAACACAGGAGGACAGAAGGGGTGTCCCCCTCAAGTGAAGATGGTGAACATGATACACGCAACCCACATTCCCAAGAGGGAGCGGAAGCGTGCACTAAGGGACGTCTATGCGATGGAGCCCGTCGCCCCAAAGTTCAACCCATGGTCTGCTTGTCCGATCACCTTCGATCGCAGGGACCACCCCACTAGCATCCGTCATGGCGGATCTGCCACACTGCTCCTAGACCCCATCATTGACGGATTTCACCTCAGTCGACTCCTTATGGATGGCGGCAGCGGCCTGAACCTGCTTTATCAGGATACAGTGCGAAAAATGGGTATCGATGCCTCGAGGATAAAACCCAGCAAAACCACCTTTAAATGCGTCATCCCATGTGTAGAGGCCCATTGCACAGGCTCAATCACACTGGAAGTGGTCTTCGGATCACCAGATAACTTCCGAAGCGAAGAGTTAATCTTCGACATCGTCCCGTTTCGCAGTGGCTATCATGCACTGCTCGGGCGGACAACATTTGCAAAATTCAATGCAGTGCCGCATTACGCGTACCTCAAGCTCAAGATGCCAGGACCTCGCGGGGTCATAACAGTAAATGGAAACACAAAACGCTCGCTCCGTACAGAAGAGCAAACTGCGGCCCTTGCAGCAGAGGCACAAAGCAGCCTGTTCAGGCAGACCACTCATTCGGCGTCACAACCCCCGGACACCTTCAAGCGAGTCCGGAACAATCTGCAACAGGATCGCCTAGCGCGATCAGCGCTCACCTAGCAATCCGGCCCCCATCCCAGTCCTAGTGCAGCGATGAAATCTGTGCAGCGCGTACATAACTACGCATTGAAAATACCATGGACACATGCGGGGGCGCAATCAGGACACGCCCCGCATTGTGGCTTAACCACACCAGGGGATGTATGCCTTTGACATTCCTTTTCTCTTATAGGGCCTAACTCTTCGGAAGCCCTTTCCGGCAGTCCGATTGCCGGACACATTCCGGAAGCAACAACCAAGGCGGCAAGAAGCTAAGATAAACACGGGAACCTCCAGGTGGTCTCTAGTAATACTTGATATACCCGCTTTTTACTATTTATGCGTAGCTTGCCTTGGGATAGGACATTTAGAATTGTCCTACTTTATGCTTATTGCACTACTTGTACCAGTACGCTTCGACGTATTATTCAAATAACAATGCATATTATTAATCTGTCATTGCATTATTTAAGTTTTTCTCTTTCTCTTATCTGTCCATTTACGATATTCCGCACCCGCACGCTCGGGTACGGTCAATACGCCAGGGGATCTCATTTACCCCGTAATTCGGTGCAAGAAGTCCGAATACTTTTGACAGTGCGGCACCCCAAACTTATAGCATTATATGTATCAGCTCCGAATCATGTCTTTGGTCAAATGTTGGGTTGCCCGGCTCCCATGCTTTGGTACCTTACATTCCGCTATATCGGCTAAGGTAGCGGTGGGAGAACTACTGCGATTGTGTCCCGGTTCTTCCAGACGAGCACCTCAGTAGAGAAAGCCAAAAATTGACTATCATGATAAGGCGAGAGACTGGTCGCTGTTCGAGAGGTCTCAAGTCTTTAAAGACTTTTTCCGCTTCGGGCGAGGAGTCGGCCTTGTCCGGCTTAGGCGTGTATAGGGCCCCAAATTCGGCCCTCCGATTACCAGGGGCTTCGCCAAAAAATTAAAATCATAGACTTCTATGGCTAAGTGAGAGTGATAACGCATTATAGTCCGATTGCCTAGTTTGTTGCGCTGAACACCTCCCTTGAAGGACCCAATGTTGGGGTAAAGAGTGTTCAGATTTACCCCGAACACCCTAGTACTAGTTACATGGGTGTAGAAGCCGACGACTAGCCAACTCTCAGATTTTATAAATGGCCGCATAGAAGGTATTATTTTAAATTAAGAACGAGTCGCATGGCACAAAAGAACTTGTTTCATATTACAGGATCACATGGGCATGTTCATTCAAAAATTACATCCTTGGCACACTCATCTGCCACAAAGTGGGAGCCCTTCAGGATGCTCTCATAGTAATTCTCGAGGCAGCGACGCTCCTTGTCCTCCGGCGGCCCCTCCTTCACAAGCTTCATGGCGTCCAGCTTCGCTAGTGCACCTTCGCCCGGGCAAAAGCCCTGCGTGCACCTTCGATGCAGACGAACCGCTTGATGACTTCAAGCCGTGGGCAGGCCTCCACCAGCCGCCTCACCAAACCGAAGTAGCTGCCGGACAGGGGCTCGACAGGCCACATCCGGACTATAAGGCCCCTCATGGCCTGTTCGGCCGCCTTGTGAAGTTCGACCAACTGCTTCAGCTGGTCGCTCGAGGACACGAGGTGTTCGGACCCAGTATACTGAGACCAGAACAACTTCTCCGTTGAGCTCCCCTCCTCAGCCCGATAAAACTCTGCGGCATCTAGCACACTGCAGGGAAGATCTGCAAACGCTCCTGGAGAGCTCCGAACTCGGGTAAGAAAAAGGAATGTCTCCTTCACATGGTTGCTTTGCATATTGAATGCCTTACCCGCTGCTATCTTCTTCGCCGCATCAATCTCCTGGAGGGCCTTGTGGGCTTCGGCCTTGGCGCTCTGGACACTTTCAAGAGCCTGCGCGAGCTCGGACTCTCGCGTCTTGGAGTCAAGCTCCAAGGACTCGTGCTTTTTGGCGAGAGCCTCGAGCTCTTGCTACACCTCGCCCACTTGGGCTTTTTTGTTTCTCCCGTTCAAAACGTTCTTTGGCCGCTTTGTTTTCGGCGTCGGACAACGCCTTCCTCAGGGTCTCCACCTCGGTCGTGGCCCCTGACAAATTCATGATGATCCTATTACTTTACACCGAACTTCTTTTTAACTATATAAACATGGGTATATCTTACCTTTGCTCTCTTCGAGCTTCCCCTTGGTAAGGCCGAGCTCGTCCTCGGACCGCTTCAGGGCCTGCTTCAGCGCAGAGACCTCGGCAGTACGTGCGGCAGCGGCCAGCTAGGAAGCCTGCACATACACGTAGACATACTATAATTAGACTCCTGAGTTATCATTTGATACTCTATTCGGAGCATCAGGGGCTACTATCTATGGGGTACTATTTTCTTATATTTTGAATGCTTGCCTCAAAGCCTGTTAGGAGGCTGGCGCAAACTTCGTCAGTCCGTTTTTGGCGGACTGAACCTTCTTGACCACCGCACTCATGATAGTGTGGTGCTCTTCATCGATGGAAGCGCTGTTAAGCGCTTCCAGCAAGTTGTCCAGTGCCTCTGGTTGGACAGAGGACACCGGCATGGATGGTTGGCCCCCTTAATGGGGGACCGCTTGCCGGTGTCCGGAACCATCGAAGGCTCCGATGCAGTGTCCGGCTGGGGCCCGAACTCGAAGCCCGCAGGAGCCTCTTTCCCTTGGAACCCAGGGTCCAGGAGGTCGCCGTGACCCCCCCCCCCCCAGGATCACCTCCCCTTGGCTCGGTGCCTTATGAAACAACACCTCGGCGTTGTCCGTAGGGCGAGGGGTGGAAGCCGTCGGAGGAGAACCGCTGTTCATATCCGACGAGCCCAAAGAGAAGCCCGACGAGGATACGTCGAGATGAGCTCGGGCCAGACTGCATAATCATGTTCGGCATGAGCAAAGGCAGTACAATAAAACATACCATGAAGTACAATGGTGTCCGGACACTTACGACTTCGCCAGGGGCTTGTCCCTGGGTAGCCACTCGTCGCCACTGTCGGCGGCGGTCGTGACACAGTCCGGAGGGAGGGACTTTCCCTTCTTGGACCCTTCGGCCTCCCGGGATGGGTCGGCCTTCCTTTTCTTGTCTCCCCCGTCTAGGGGGGGGGAGAAATTTTCTCCTCCTCCTCGTTTCCGTGGGAGGAGAGCGCATCGGACTCATCGGACGATGAGTCCGATAGAACCTTGCACCGGAGACCCTTTCGGGTCCCTGTGGCCTTCTTGGCATTCTTTTCTGGCACCTCATAAGGTGCCGAAGTCAGCATCTTCGTTAGAAGAGCGTCTGTAGGATCTTCGGGTAGGGGGGCTGGGCAATCAAGCTACTCCGCTGTCTTTATCCAGTCCTATTAATGACATGAAAGCTTAGATCCAGCACATAACTAAACCAGGGCAAATAAATTCCCTGAGAGATATAAAAGCCTACGAGATGGGCGCGGCGCTTTGCACTGAGTCCGCGGTCCTCAGTGGGGGAGGGAGGCATCTCGGCACCCTTGTACAACACCCTCCAGACGTCCTCGTGCGTCATGGCGTAGAGCTCTCGCAGCGTCAGGTGCTAGGCTGAGTCGAACTCTCACAAAACAAATGGTCGTCCTTGGCACGGAAGAATCCGGTGGAAGAGCATAACCTGGACCACGTTGACGAGCTTGATTTCCTTGTTCGTCATGTTCTTGATGCAGGTCTGGAGTCCGGTCAGCTCTACCGAAGAACCCCGGGACATACCCTTCTTTTTTCAGGAGGTGAGCCACGTGGGGATTCCAGATCGAAATTTGGGGGCCGCCCGCCACACAGTTGGAGTCGCGCGGCTCGGTGATGTAGAACCACCTCGATTGCCACCCCTTTATGGTATCCACGTAGGTACCCTCAAGCCAGGTGACATTAGGCATCTTGCCCACCATGGCGCCCACCACCTTCGGTTAGACATTGAAGGTTTTCAGCCATAGGCCGAAGTGGGGCCTGATGCGGAGGAAGGCCTCACACACGACGATAAACGCCGAGATGTTGAGGATGAAGTTGAGGGCTAGATCATGAAAATCCAGCCCGTAGTAGAAGATGAGCCCACAGACAAACGGGTGGAGAGGAAATCCCAGTCCACGAACGAAATGGGTAAGAAAAACTACCCTCTCATGGGGTTCTAGCGTTGGGATGATCTGCCCCGCATTCGGCAGCCGATGTGCGATATTCGCAGCTAGGTATCCGGCTTCCCGTAACCTTTCGATGTTCTCCTCCGTGACAGAGGAGACCATCCACTTGCCTCCTGCTCCGGACATGATTGGAGTGGTTCGAGAAGAAGAACGCGAGCTTGGGCGCTAGAGCTCGGGTGTGCGGGAATGGGTAAGCGAGAAGGAAGAAGGCGTGGGTGAAAAAAGTAAATCTTTGTCCCTTTATAAGGGCAGAGGAGGCGATGAGTCTCCCCACTTGCCTGGCAAAACAGCTTATTCCCTATGCACCATAATTGATGGCACGGTTGGGTTACCCATGTCCGTATTGATGAGAATCCCGCGATAAGGGGAACACGATCTCTGCTTTGACAAGACGTGTCGAGAAAACTGCCTCGTGTTATGTGCAGGGCTGGTTAAAGAAAAATGGTTTGAATAATAACCGGCCCGTGAAGTGATGCCATACTGTCAAAATGTGCCGGCAGATTAGATTTGTGGAAATATTATTCTCTCTATGGTGGTATGTGGAACTTATTTTGCAGAGTCGGACACTATCCTTGCATTCAAACTCTTCCATGGTGTATTCGGAGGAGGAACCCGCCTTGCAATGCCGAAGACAACACTGCGCGCCAGACTCATCATCATTGAAGCCTGGTTTAGGGGCTACTGAGGGAGTCCTGGATTAAGGGGTCTCCGGACAGCCGGACTATATCCTTTGGCTGGACTGTTGGACTATGGAGATACAACATTGAAGACTTCGTCCCGTGTCCGGATGGGACTCTACTTGGCGTGGAAGGCAAGCTAGGCAATACGGATATGTATATCTCCTCCTTTGTAACCGATCTTGTGTAACCCTAACCCCCTTCGGTGTCTATATAAACCGGAGGGTTTTAGTCCGTAGGACAACATACAATCATACCATAGGCTAGCTTTTAGGGTTTAGCATCTCTGATCTCGTGATTGATCAACTCTTGTAATACTCATATCATCAAAAACAATCAAGCAGGACGTAGGGTTTTACCTCCATCAAAAGGGCCCGAACCTAGATAAACATTGTATCCCCTGCCTCCTATTACCATCCGTCTTAGATGCATATTTCGGGACCCCCTATCCGAGATCCGCCGGTTTTGACACCGACAGCGACCACGACGACTTATCACGGTTATTGCATGCTCCTCCTTTTTGATGAGAATTTCTAGTAGTATTGGCACCAGGACGTGAAGAGTTTGCTTGATAAAACATTAGTACTAGCAAGGAACATCACAATCAGCTGTAAATTCACAATTGTACTCGTCCAAAATGTTGACTTCCTCATTATACATAGAACTCCAGAATTCCATAGCCTTCAGTGTAACCGACTCCTCAACTCCCCTCACAGCTTTTGCCTGATGTAGCCTGGTGCAGGGGCGCAGCGCGGGAGGCGGAGCCGGCCCGGGAGCAGAACCGGCGAGCGGCACAGCGGCCGGGGCCGCTGGCAGGCGAGCGACCCGACGCACGGGGACAACAGCGCGAGGCGCAGGCGCGCCGGAGTAGTCGAGGCGGGTGGTTCATGGGTGAGGGACGACGGCTTCAAGGCGGCAGAGACAGCATAGGCAAGCCCAGACGCAACCGGTGACTCAAGGAGGCCAGTGGTGCTTTTAGACGGCCTCAGCTCCGGCAGCTCAGGGCAGTGTCGACTTGGCTGGCTGTGGATGACTAAAAAACGGGATTAGCGAGGCCAAGGCGGCAGCTTGTGGTGCGCTTGGCGGCTCGGCAACACAGGACGGTTTGACGCGGGCAAGTTAACGCGTCAAGGCCATGGCGGTCTTGGCTAGGTGAGCTTTAGTGACAACATAAAGTGACGGCGGCACGAGGCAGAAGCGAGGCGCTCGGTCAGGCGACTCAGAGCCTGGATCGTGGCTCTTTTTCCTTTCCTAGATCGGGATTGACTTGCCAAGTTTCATCTGTTATCGTTGGACCGCGGATTCAATCCTCCTTTTCTTTTCTCTGGCGGATCAGCTTTCTAGCAGTAGTACATGTTGAGACGGACTGTTCTTCACGCGGTGTGCGGGTCGGCGGTGAGCTGATCTGGGGCGGCGTGAAGCCCACAGAGCACCCGACCAGAGCAGTGGCGGGTGGCTTGGCCCCGCTGTGGTTGAGGCGGATCGGCAAGCGACTTAGAGTCCAGCAGAGATGGAGCTGGGTGACTTTGGGAAAAAACCGAAGACAACCGAGGCAGGCTCTTCCTCCTCTTCTGGGACGGACAAAGTTCGTAGGC
Organism: Triticum monococcum; assembly: GCA_034509565.1. Lineage (NCBI taxonomy): Eukaryota > Viridiplantae > Streptophyta > Magnoliopsida > Poales > Poaceae > Triticum > Triticum monococcum. The sequence continues at coordinate 148,059,157 of CM067843.1, read as the reverse complement.
GGAGGCAAGAGCTGGCCCCGAGACAGGCGGCGAATTGATTTTATTCATTTCCTTACCTTCAACAATAGACCACATGGACTAGTAATGCCTTTAGGTGATTCTAATCCCTGAAACACACATAGGCTGGGATCCCCATCAGTACCAAAGGAAACCAGCGATCCTCCTAGTTGTAGGTTTTCTCCTGGCTGCCTTGTAGCGATCGGATTCATGAAAAGTAGCAGTAGAAAAGCACGCCTGATCTCCTCGGGATTAGACGTCAACTTGTTGAAAAAACAACTACACCTGATTTTCTTGGCGGGTTCAATAACAGCCATGCTTAATAAGCATTCATCCATTGTAGTGATCAGCGCATCAGTTAGCATCAGAACGGATCGTGTCACGTGCTGACCTGGATAATATATATATATATATATATATATATATTCTTTCCTTGGTCAGGCTTGGCGACTTGCTATGTCGCAAACCGAGGTAACCTTAGCTTCTCATAAATTGCCTGATGAATCGCGAACTTCTTGATCCCTGAAGAAATCTTTCCAAGAACTCAACATCATCATGCGCATGCCCTACGGTGGGTACCAACTGTCGTGGAATCGTCATGGCAGCTGTCCTAATGTGAGGACTTAGTCGTGAGGTCAAGGCATCTTTGTAGTAGCTTGAGAGGGGTTGAGTGAAACCGAGACACGCAACGCAAGACAAGGATTTAGACAGCTTCGGACCCCGGGAAACATCATCCGGTAATAGCCATAAATGTTGTTTGTGGCTAGATCTCATCATGCTCATGAGAGAGTCGCTGCATAAGCAGGCTCCCCCTTTGTGTCTAGCCCTAGAGATTGTTTCTTGTTGTTTGTTCCTCTTGGGGTGCCCTACCCCACCTTATATATGTTGAAGGGGCAGGTTATATGACTAGTCCTAGTAGGATTAGGATTACTCTATTACAAGTGGAGTCCTAGTCTTGCTTCCTTTTGTAGGAGAATATTCCTTACGCCTTTCCTCTTAAGCCGGCCCATCATAACATGAGCCGGCCTTCTAGGCCTTGGGCCTTGTCATCCATCTGAGACACCTGCCGGGTCACTAGTGAGTCTTCAAGCTCGTAAGTCGTCACTCTAGTGAACCGTCAGACACGTGAGTCGCCAATCCTCTGGCGGGTTACCGATGAAACGCCAAGTCTGGTCGGGTCATATATCCGGCCGGGTCAGACCGCGAGGTATATCCCCGACATCTTACGAACCACAGTTGAAGCTTTAACATCATCCTTTATTCTAATAGCTAAAGGTGGTTTCTCAATATAAGCGGTAGGAACAATAGGATCAACATTATAAGTGATAGTCCTTTCTTCAACTTTAATAGATTCAACTACTTTTACTTCAATGGGAGGATGATATTTAAATCATTTCTCCTTAGGGAGATCAACATGAGTAGCAAATGATCCACAGAAAGAAGCTACTATCTCAGAGTCAAGTCCACATTTAGTGCTAAATTCACGAAAAGCATCGGTATTCATAAAAGGTTTAACACAATCAAACTTAGGTGTAATACCTGACTCCTTACCTTCGTCGAGTTCCCAATATTCAGAGTTGCATTTAATTCTTTCCAATAAATCCGATCTGAATTCAATAGTCTTCATCATAAAAGAACCAGCACAAGAACTATCAAGCATGGATCGATTATTGAGAGAAAGTCGAGCATAAATTTTTTGAATAATAATTTCTCTTGAGAGCTCATGATTGGGGCATGAATATAACATTGACTTAAGCCTCCCCCAAGCTTGAGCGATACTTTCTCCTTCGCGAGGCCGAAAATTATATATATAATTACGATCATGATGAACCAGATGCATAGGATAAAACTTCTGATGAAATTCCAATTTCAATCGGTTGTAGTTCCATGATCCAATATCATCGCATAGCCTAAACCATATCAATGACGTTCCCTTCAAAGATAAAGGGAAGACCTCCTTCTTGATAACATCCTCGGGCATACCTGCAAGCTTAAATAATCCACAAACTTCATCCACATAGATTAGGTGCATATCGGTATGTAATGTTACATCTCCTGTAAAAGGATTATCTAGCAGTTTTTCTATCATACCCGAAGGAATTTCAAAGTAAACATTTTTAGTAGGTTTAGTAGGTTGAGGAGCAACTCTTTGCTCTACTGGTCGGGGTGAAGATACCCTGAACAAGCCCCTCAAAGGATTATTATCCATAGTAACAAGTGACAGTAAATTTCAGCACACTATATAAAATTTTCCTTACCAAATTCCACCTACCAAGGCGCTTCACTCCCCGTCAACGGAGCTAGAAAAGAGTCTTGATGACCCACAAGTATAGGGGATCTATCGTAGTCCTTTAGATAAGTAAGACTGTCGAACTCAACGAGGAGCAGAAGAAAATGACACGCAGTTTTCAGTAAGGTATTCTCTGCAAGCACGAAAATTATCGGTAACAGATAGTTTTGTGATAAGGTAATTCGTAACGGGTAACAAGTAACAAAAGTAAACAAGGTGCAGCAAGGTGGCCCAATCCTTTTTGTAGCAAAGGACAAGCCTGGAAACTCTTATATAAAGGAAAGCGCCCTCGAGGACACATGGGAATTATCATCAAGCTAGTTTTCATCATGCTCATATGATTCGCATTCGTTACTTTGATAATTTGATATGTGGGTGGGCCGGTGCTTGGGTACTGCCCCTACATGTACAAGCATCCCACTTATGATTAACCCCCCTCGCAAGCATCTGCAACTATGAAAGAAGAATTAAGGTAAACCTAACCATAGCATGAAACATATGGATCCAAATCATCCCCTTACGAAGGAACGCATAAACTAGGGTTTAAGCTTCTGTCACTCTAGCAACCCATCATCTACTTATTACTTCCCAATGCCTTCCCCTAGGCCCAAAAAATGGTGAAGTGTCATGTAGTCGATGTTCACATAACACCAGTAGAGGAAAGACAACATACATCTCATCAAAATATCGAATGAATACCAAATTCACATGAATACTTATAACAAGACTTCTCCCATGTCCACAGGAACAAACGTAACTACTCACGAATAATATTCATGTTCATAATCATAGGGGTACTAATGTGCTTAAAGGATCTGAACATATAATCTTCCACCTAATAAACCAACTAGCATCAACTACAAGGAGTAATCAACACTACTAGCAACCCACAGGTACCATTCTAAGGTTTTGAGACAAAGATCGGTTACAAGAGATGTACTAGGGTTTGAGAGGAGATGGTGCTGGTAAAGATGTTGATGGAGATTGACTCCCTCATGATGAGAGGATCGACGGCGATCATGATGGTGACGATATCCCCCTCGCGGAGGGATGTTTCCCCGGCAGAACAGCTCCGCCGGAGCCCTAGATTGGTTCCGCCAAGGTTCCTCCTTGAGACGGCGGCGCTTCTCCCGAAAGCTTCCTTATGATTTTTTCCAGGGCAAAAGACAGCTTATACCATAAGATGGGCATCGGGGGTGAGGGAGTCCTGGATTAGGGGGTGTTCGGATAGCCGAACTATACCTTCAGCCGGACTCCTGGACTATGAAGATACAAGATTGAAGACTCTGTCCCGTGTCCGGAAGGGACTTTTCTTGGCGTGGAAGGCAAGCTTGGCGATACGGATATTCAGATCTCCTACCATTGTAACCGACTCTATGTAACCCTAACCCTATCCGGTGTCTATATAAACCGGGGGTTTTTAGTCCGTAGGACAACATACACATCAACAATCATACCATAGGCTAGCTTCTAGGGTTTAGCCTCTCTGATCTCGTGGTAGATCTACTCTTGTACTACCCATATCATCAATATTAATCAAGCAGGACGTAGGGTTTTACCCCCATCGAGAGGGCCCGAACCTGGGTAAAACTTCGTGTCCCTTGCCTCCTGTTACCATCCGGCCTAGACGCACAGTTCGGGACCCCCTAGCCGAGATCCGCCGGTTTTGACACCGACATTGGTGCTTTCATTGAGAGTTCCTCTGTGTCGTCGCCGTCAGGGTCGATGGCTCCTACGATCATCAATGGCGATGAAGTCCAGGGTGAGACCTTCCTTCCCTGATAGATCTTCGTCTTCGACGGCTTCACACTGCGGGCCAATTCACTTGGCCATCTGGAGCATATCGAAAGCTACACCCCTGGTCGTCAGGTCAGATTCGGAAGCTTAAAGTACACGGCTGACATCCGTAGGGACTTGATCTTTGATGGATTCGAGCCACTGCCGAGCGCGCCGCACTGTCCCGACGAGCATGATCTAGCTCTACCGCCGAACAGTGCCCTGGAGGCCACACCCACATCGGCTTCGGTCCAACTGCGCCGATCGAGGATGGGCGGTTGGACGCCACCTCGGGGGCTGCAATCCCAACGGCGATTGAGCCGAACACCAGCCCCGCACTCCGCGAGACTCATGACTCCAAGGAGCCGGACTCCTTTCCGGACTCCGAACCCTCCGCGCCCGGCCTATCGAATCCGATTGGGCGCCGATCATGGAGTTTACTGCCACAGACATCTTTCAGCACTCGCCTTTTGGCGATATTCTGAAGTCACTGAAGTCTCTCTCTTTATCAGGAGAGCCCTGGCCGGACTGCGGCCAGCGAGGTTGGGATTCAGACGATGAAAAAATTCCAAGCCCACCCACCTCCCACTTTGTAGCCACTGTCGATGACTTAACCGACATGCTCGACTTCGACTACAAAGACATCGACGGTATGGACGCAGATGAAGGAGATGATGAAGAACCAGCGCCTACTAGGCCCTGGAAAGCCACCTCGTCGTATGACATATACATGGTGGACACCCCAAAAGAGGGAGATGGCGATGGAACAGCGGAGGATGACCCCTCCAAGAAACAGCCTAAGCGCCGACGTCAGCTGCGCCGCTCAAAATCCCGCCAAAACGAACACGGTGATTCCAGCACAGGAGATAATAATACTCCAGAAAGCGCCGAAGAAAACCCCCTCCAACAAGATTTAGCACAGGAGGATGGAGAAACCAGCCCTCATGAGAGAGCGGCAGACAGAGAGGTCGAGGACGATAATTATATGCCTCCCTCCAAAGACGAGGCAAGCCTTGATGACGACGAATTCGTCATGCCAGAGGATCCCGTCGAGCAAAAGCGTTTTCAACGCAGGCTTATGCCCACGGCAAGAAGCCTCAAGAAAAAACAGCAATATCTCAGAGCTGATCAAGATTTGCTAGTTGACATATGGACTGAAGTCCTTGCGGCCGAAGAGCATAAACTCGAACGCCCCTCCAAGAGCTACCCAAAGCGCAGGTTGCTACCCCAATTAGAGGAGGAAGCACTCGATGCGGCCGACCGGCCACCTCGTGGCCGCGACAGAGAGGCCTCTCGGCCCTCCACTCAAGCCGCACCCCGTACCAAGGCACGGGACTATGCGCCGGACTTACGAGATATGTTGGAGGACAAGGCTAAACAAACAAGATCGATCTACGAATCGCGTGGGCGCCCCACGGCTCGAGACGGTATCCATCACGCCGGCCACAAATTCGGCAGGGCCGAACACAGTAGACAAGGCTCACTGGAGCTACGTCATGATATAGCCCAGTACAGAGGCGCCGCACACCCACTCTGCTTCACAAACGAAATAATGGATCATCAAATCCCCGAGGGTTTCAAACCCGTAAACATCGAATCATATGATGGCACAACAGATCCTGCGGTATGGATCGAGGATTATCTCCTTCATATCCACATGGCCCGTGGCGATGATTTCCACGCCATCAAATACCTCCCACTCAAGCTTAAAGGACCAGCTCGGCATTGGCTTAACAGCTTGCCAACAGGATCAATCAGCTGTTGGGAGGACCTGGAAGCCGCATTCCTCGACAATTTCCAGGGCACTTATGTGCGACCCCCAGACGCCAATGACCTAAGTCACGTAATTCAGCAGCCAGATGAATCGGCCAGGCAATTCTGGACACGATTCCTAACAAAGAAAAATCAAATAGTCAACTGTCCGGACGCTGAGGCCCTAGCAGCCTTCAAGCACAATATCCGTGACGAGTGGCTGGCCCGGCACCTCGGACGGGAAAAGCCGAAATCTATGGCAGCACTCACGACACTCATGACCCGCTTTTGCACGGGAGAAGACAGCTGGCTTGCTCGTAGAAACAATATAACCAAGACCCCTGGTAATTCGTACACCAGGGATGGTAGTGGCAGGTCGTGTCGCCACAAGCAGAATCGTCGAATTAACAGCGACAATGCAGATGATACGGCAGTTAATGCTGGATTCAGAGGCTCTAAATCCGGTCAGCGGAAGAAGCCATTCAAAAGGAACCATAGGGGCCCGTCCAGTTTGGACCGAATACTCGACCGCTTATGCCAGATACATGGCACCCCCGAAAAGCCGGCCAATCACACCAACAGGGATTGTTGGGTGTTCAAGCAGGCAGGCAAGTTAAACGCTGAAAACGAAGACAAGGGGCTGCATAGCGATGACGACGAGGAGCCCCGACCGCCGAACAACAGTGGACAGAAGGGTTTTCCCCCACAAGTGCGGACGGTGAACATGATATACGCAACCCACATCCCCAAGAGGGAGCGGAAGCGCGCGTTAAGGGACGTATACGCGATAGAGCCGGTCGCCCAAAAGTTCAACCCATGGTCCTCTTGCCCGATCACCTTTGATCGAAGGGACCACCCCACTAGCACCCATCACGGCGGCTTCGCCGCATTGGTTCTAGACCCAATTATTGATGGATTTCATCTCACTAGAGTCCTTATGGACGGCGGCAGCAGCCTAAACCTGCTTTACCAGGATACAGTGCGGAAAATGGGCATAGATCCCTCGAGGATTAAGCCCACCAAAACGACCTTTAAAGGCGTAATACAAGGTGTAGAGGCCAACTTTACAGGCTCAGTCACACTTGATTTGGTCTTCAGATCTCCGGATAATTTCCGAAGCGAGGAGTTAATCTTCGACATAGTCCCGTTTCGCAGTGGTTATCACGCACTGCTCGAGTGTACCGCATTCGCTAAGTTCAATGCGGTACCGCATTACGCATACCTTAAGCTCAAGATGCCAGGCCCTCGAGGAGTAATTACGGTCAATGGAAACACCGAACGCTCCCTCCGGACGGAGGAGCACACGGCGGCCCTTGCGGCAGAAGTTCAAAGCAGCCTCTTCAGGCAGTTCTCCAGTCCGGCCACTAAACGACCGGACACCGTCTAGCGCGCCCGGAGTAACCTACAACAAGACCGCCTGGCACGATCCGAGCAGGCGTAGCAATGCGGCCCCAACCCCAACCCTCGCAAAAAGGCGATGCCAGTACTTCGCATACATAACTACGCTCTAGAGATACCATGGGCATAGGGGGAGGGGCACCATCACGGCACACCCAAAACACGGCTTCAACCATACCAGGGGCTGCCGATTTTTTAATTTTCTCTTACTTTCAGGACTCCATTCTTCGGACGGCCTGTTCGGCAGTTCAATTGCCGCACAAACGATGCAAGAACCAGGGAAGCAGACAAGCCACGCCGCATTACGGAACTCTCAGGTGGTCTCTATCACGAGCAGTATACCTATTTCGCACATTATTCCGCAGCTTGCCCCTGGAGCGGGCATGTTACATAGTCCAACCTTTTGCTTATCGCATTATTTTTGATCGCATCTCTTTTTAATAAACAATGCATAGCTTTTGTCTATTTTTGCATTACCTTTTTTATATTTATATATGTTCCTTAACGACATGTTGCACCCGTACACTTTGGTACGGCCAAAATACGCCAGGGGCTTCAGTACCCCTCAACATGGTGTGAGAAGTCCGAACACTTTAACAAGTGCGGCATCCCAAACTTATAGCATTATATGCATCGGCTCCGAATCATGTCTTGGGTCAATAGTTGGGTTTGCCCGGCTCCTATGTTTTGGTGCCTTACGTTCCGCTATATCGGCTAAGGTAGCACTAGGAGAACCACTGCGATTGTGCCCCGGTTGAGCTGGTCGAGCACCTCAGTGGAGAAAGCTAAAACTGACCGTCATGATGAGGCGAGAGTTGGTCGCTGTTCAAGAGGTCTTTTCGAGTCCTTAAAGACTTATGCCGCTTAGGGCGAGGAGCCGACTCTGTCCGGCCAAGGCATGGATAGCGCCCCGAACTCGGTCTTCCGAATACCAGGGGCTTCGCCGAAATTTAAAATTATAGAATTCTATGGCTAAGTGAGAGTGTTCACGCATTATAGTCCGATTGCCTCATTCGTTGGGCTGAGCGCCTCCCTCGAAGGACCCAAACATGGGAAAAAGAGTGCTCAGGTTTATCCCCGAACACCCCAGCACTAGCGGCACGGGGGCAGAAACCGACGACTCGCCATCTCTCAGAATTGATAAACAGTCGCAAAAAAGGTAATATTTTAAATTCAAACAGCATTGCTTAAGCGCATATGAACAAGTTTTCAGCGCACAGGATAAAACGAGCGAGTTTTACTCAAAAATTACATCCATAGAACATTCCTCCGCCATAAGGCGGGCACCCTTCAGAACATCCTTATAATAATTTTCGGGCTTGCGATGCTCTTTCCCCGGAGGTGGCCCGTCCTTCACAAGCTTCTCAGCATCCAGCTTGCCCAGTGCACCTTCGCACGGGCAAGAGCCCTACGGGCACCTTCAATGCAGATGGAGCGCTTGATGACCTCGAGCCTTGGACAGGCCTCCACCAACCGCCGCACCAGCCTGAAGTAGCTCCCAGGCTGAACCTCTCCAGGCCACAGCCAAACTATGAGGCCCTTCATGGCCTGTTCGGCCGCCTTGTGGAGCTCAACCAGTTGCTTCAACTGGTCGCTCAGGGGCACGGGTGTCCAGCCGCAGCATACTGAGACCAGAACACCTTCTCCGTCAAGCTGCCCTCCTCGGCTCGATAGAATGCGGCAGCATCAGATATACTCCGGGGAAGATCTGCGAACGCGCCTGGAGAACTCCGGATTCGGGTAAGTAACAAGTAACTCACGCTTATGTGTTTACTTTGCATAAAAAATGCCTTACCCGCCGCTATCTTCTTCACCTCATCCAACTCCTGGAGGGTCTTCTGGGATTCGGCCTTGGCAGACTTGGCACTTTCAGTGGTTGCCGAGAGCTCGGACGGTCGCGCCCTTGAGTCATGCTCCAACCTCTCATGTTTTCTCATGAGAGCTTGGAGCTCATGCTGCACCTTGCCAACCTCGGCCTCATACTTTTCTCGCTCAGTGCGCTCCGCGGCCGATCTCTTCTCGGCCTCGAGCAGCGCTTGCTTCAGGGTCGCCACCTCAGACGTGGCCCCTACAATAGCCACGATAATCCTGTCATTTTTTGCAATTGCACCTTTATATATATATATATATATATATATAAACAAGGTATTTCTTACCTTCATTATCCTCGAGCTGCTTCTGGGCACGTCCGAGCTCTTGCTCGGACCGCTCGAGGTCCTGCTTCTGGGCACGTCCAACTCCGCAGTCAGTGTGGCGGATGCCAGCAGGGAAGCCTGCACAAGCATATTGACTCTTTTTAGACTCCTGCGATTTTTATTTGATCCTCTATTCGGCTTTTCTTTCCGAACGCCAAACAGAGCATCAGGGGCTACTGTCTATGCGGTAATGTTATTTACACATTTTTTACTTACCTCAAAGTGTGTTAAAAGGCTTGTACAAGCTTCAGTCAGTCCGCTCAAGGCGGACTGAACCTTCTGGATCACCGCACTCATAATAGTGCGGTGCCCCTCGTCGATGGAGGCGACTTGGAGCGCCTCCAACATATTGTCCGGCGCCTCCGGTTGGACGGAGTTCACCGGCACGGCGGGCTTGCTCCTCTTGGAAGGAGGTCCCTCGCCGGACTCTGGAACCTTTGAAGGTTCCGGAGCGGTGTCCGGCCTACGGCCGAACTTGGAGCCCTAGGGGGTTTCGTCCCCTTTACTCCTGAAGTTCGGGAGGTCACCTTGCGGCGCCTCCAGGACCACCTCCTCCCAGATTGGAACCTGTTGGGACAACACTTCGGTGTCGTCCGTAGGGCGGGGGGAGGAAGCCATCGGCAGCGAGTTCACGTCTAACGAGTCTAGTGAGCCGCTCGACGACGCGTCGAGCCGTTCTTTGGATGGGCTGCATAAACATATTCGACATAAGGGAAAGTTGTGCAATAAACGAATATTATGAAATCACTCCGGTATCTGGATACTTACGATTTCACCAGGGGCTTGGCCCTGGGCGGCCACTCCTCTTCACCGTCGTCGGCATTGGTGGAGTAGTCTGGAGGAGGGGTTCTCCCCTTCTTGGACCTTTCGTCCTCCCCAGTTGGGGCGGCCTTCCTTTTCTTCCCTTCCCCCACTAGAGGGGGAGGGGTCTCTTCTTCCTCCTCCTCATCTTCGTGGGAGGAGTGAGTCTTGGATTCGTCGAATGGTGAATCCGACACCTCCAGGCGTCGGGCACTCTTTCGAGTCCCCGCGGCCTTTTTCGCGGCCTTCTTCTCCGGCACCACATAGAGTGCCGGAACCAGCAGCTTCGTCAAGAGGGCGTCCGCTAGGCCTTCGGGCAAAGGAGCCGGACAGTTGATCTGTCCAGACTTCGCGTGCCAATCCTGTCAAAGGTAAGGGAGCTTAGATCCCGCACAGAGTTGAACTGTGACACCCCCGATTCAATCGTACACTGATCATGCACGCAAATGTGTACGATCAAAATCGAGGACTCACGGGTAGATATCACAACACAACTCTACAAATAAAATAAGTCATACAAGCATCATATTACAAGCCAGGGGCCTCGAGGGCTCGAATACAAGGGCTTGATCACCATGTTGAGCCATCTGTCCAGGGACGAATGTATTCTAAGTTGCATGATTGGTCCAAGCATAATTTTGAGGATTGCAACATGTTTTGTCAAATAGTTAAATCAGCCATTGATAAAGGACGATTGAAATTTGTTAAGAGACCAAGAGATGACCAGTCTATTCCGATTGGTCCCGATGGTAGAACTTTTTGCATCGGCTACTTCAAGCCGATCCATTTAAATAGAAGGTAAAAACTGCAGATGATGGGATCAAGCTTTCAGGTAAAGAAGTTGTTGAAGAGCATAATGAACATAATCTTGAGGAATTCCAACGAAGCTACAATGGAGACGCCAAGGACTCGGGGGCAGCAAGAAAATCCAATGGTCGATGAAAGCAAACCAAAAGAAAACAAAGGCCGAAATAAGCGCAAGTGTAAGAGATCAAAAATCACCTTCGCTCAACTATTGGATAAATATCAAAAGAAGAGTGAAGAGAAGAATGCTTATCGGCCAAATCATGCAAAGAAACCAAGATCACCCCAAGGCACAAATATGAGGATCAGTATTGGCAAAGTGAGAATTTTAATGCAACATATTCATATCCTTATTTTGTTCCGCCAATGCCAATGCCGTGGATGCCTCCCTATGCTCATATAGATCCATATCCATCATGGGACAGGTATGATACAAGGGCACATTCTCCATCTTGTTTTAGACCATCTCACCAGTATTATGCAGCTCCGAGAAGATCAACATTTGAACAATCACATGTTAAAGACCGTTTCAATCATAAGGAATCGGTCCGGATCCCATGGACGAAGAAAGAGGTGGTCAAGCAAGTATACCGGGTAAGGAAAGATGGTCGTAAGTGTGCTACTTCAGATTTGATCTCAAATAACAAAGAGCCAATTAAAGTATTGACATTGGCTACAAAAGGCAAAGAATTGGAGCAATCAATTGTTAAAAATAAAAGTGCCAAATCTGAAGAAAAGAAGTTGAAGGTGCACAAGGCCAAAAAAGAATTGACATTGGTCAAAACAGAATCACAGCAGAAATGCCCACTCGGCTTATCATATTGGCAAAAGAAGAAGTTCCAAAAACTTAGTGCACAAGAACTTGAAGAAAGGAACATGGCATGGATTCCCAAAGAAAGTGCTCAAAATAAGAATTATGTGCAAGCTTCCATTACAAGAAGTGCGGCAAAGGTGAAGAAGGAAAAGATTGAAAACTATGAAGGACCAAGCCGAAGGTTTCAGAAAGTTCGGTCTACACATTGTCCATATTCTTCAACTATGCCGTTAACGCCTATCCCATGGAATTCGTCATCAGGTATGATTGGTGACCCTCAATGGGCTTATTTTAATCCCTCGATGCAATTACCAAGTCACTATACATTTGATTAGGTACAAGTTTGTTGCTGATCCAAAGGACCGAAATACTTGATTTTTCATTTCATTTGTTTATTTCGGCTATACATGCTTTGAATGAAGTTTACATGGTAATGGTCGATATTTATCTATCGTCCTAAGAGTATGTCAATGCATGGCCGTTGTAGTATTCTAACATCGTCCTTACTTTGATTGGAGAGCGAGACAAGGTACGTGCTCATGGAAATTTATATGTATGCGTATATTATAATTGAATGGAGTTGAGACATCATGACTGATGTCATTGAATATATGCTACATAGACCAATTCATAGCTGCAGAATTGGTTAGTGGGCTTATACATTGTTTGGATATGATTTGTCTTATGCATCTTTGAGATCTATAATAGGCCAAATCATAGCTGATTTTATTGCTGAACATCGGATTAATGTCATGCATAATATTAATATTAGCCTTGTCTCTCTAGTACTATGGAGATTATATATTGATGGTTAAATTTGTCGCAATGGCCAAGGTGTTGGTGTTGTTTATATATCTCCTCATGGTGCTCTTTTTTGAAAGCCTCGTGCCGTTTAGAGTATTTTTGCACAATAATCAGGTCGAATATGAAGCATTGTTATTCGGTTAGAGATATTGTTTGCCATAGGTGATACACATATTGAGGCTTTTGGTGATTCGTTATTCGTAGTTCAACTAATATCCAAAGTTTTTGAAAGTTTGGACGAATCACTTCATGTTTATTTTGATAAATGTCTAGATATATTTCTACTTTGGATTATTTTAGCATTGCTCATATATCTAGACATGATAATTGGAGATAGTTAGCTTAGTACGCATCCGGATACCATGTCGGTCATGGTGTATTGCACATCTATAAATAGCTAATGCTTATTCTTGCCAACATAGGTAAGGCCGAATTGGAGCTCACCACATCGGCCACTAATGAAACTTTTATGCAGACAAAGTTAGGATTCGAGAAAGTTCATTGTTGATTATCTGCAAGATCCTAGCAGAAGGGTGGACAATATGGTTGATGGATGGTCTTGACATGCATACCTATGGAACTTTATAGTCGGATTAATGAAGTTGGGAAAGTCACCCAAGCTTGCATCAAAATATTCACACAAGCATTGGTCGATATGAACTTATTGTCCTTAGCATATGCAAAATGGCTGATGGAGTGTTGACATCGTCCTTAGAGCAAGCTATGTGCAAGTTATTTTTCGGCACACAAGCTTTGCCGAAAAACAGGGGGGCATGTGTTGACACCAGATTTTGGCACAGTCAAGAACTTATTTAAGATGGCCTCAAATGGAGAAGTGATGTACATGAAAGAGTTCTGTATTGTTGATATGAATATCTTTGAAGTTTGGGTCATCGCCTTCCAATTTCATATCAAAGGCCTAAACTACGCTCAAAGTACTAAGATCTTATATTCAGAGTACAGTTTGGCCGATTAAGCCCCAAGATGACCTCAAATGGAAACATGATCAACACGGGTTGTCTTCGCCTCGTCGAAAAGATCGATTTTTATATATAATTCGTCCAAATATGAGTTCATATGCAAAAGTTAGAGCAATCGGAGTGCAGCCCTGTCACGAGGCAAGATGTGGCGCGCACCACCGGGCACATGTCTGATGGGTAGCGCGAGGGAATAGCCTGTTTTGCGCGACCGATATATCCCTCAAGATTACCTCTGATCAAAAAATGTTCAACATAAAAGTTTCTCGTCTCGTCGAAACGGTCAATATTGCTTTTGGGCTCGCTTCCATCCGAGATCGTTTACCACCACACAAAAGACCCGCAAGGTGCAGCTAGTTTAAACCGAACAGTTTTGGAAAGTTCGGACAAAACTAATCCGAATTTGACTAGGGTTTTGAACGTGAATCCAAGCCTTTTCCTTGCACGGGAAGTCCATTCTCCTCTTATATATCTAAGGGGTGACGGCTGATTGAACAACACACAATCGATCAAATCATCTACCACTTTTTATCTTTTATCTTTTCTCCTTAACCCTAGTTCTTCTTCTTCCTCATTCTTCGTTCATTCTTCTTGTTGCAGGGCGGCGAACCTCGAGGCCCTAGGGGCGATCAAGTCGACTTAGGGCAGCCCATAGCCGCCGCCGCGCGCCCTGACGGGGTCCCTCCCGGGCGTGTGGGGTTTCGGGTCCTCAAAAGTGGCCGCCAGATTGTCTTACGTACCGCGCTTCCGGCAGGTCTCCTTCGACGTGAGATGCGGTGCATCACCCCTGGCGTCGAGGGTACACGGTGACGTGCTTGTGTGCGAACACCGGTCAAGGGCCACGTTAGCAGGTCAACTAACATGTGGGGTCCAGTGTGGTTCGGTTAAAACTTAACAGGGGTTTACCCCCTGGTTAATTAGGGGGTGGGCCGGTCTATCAGTGGCACAAGACGAGATTAACGTTGTAATTAGCCTTAGGCTAATGAAGCCACGTCATCTCACCAGAGTTGAACGCCAATGAGCACATCCAACGACGGATGCTCATCAGGATCGAGCTACGGGCAACCATTTGCCTCACCGTTTGCTCCTAAGGGTTCCTCAGGTTCGCGCGCATCCATAGGAGCAAGTAAGAGGAGTTGGGGTGAGCTGTGGTGTCGGCGGTGGCAAGCAAGGCGGCGGCCGGAGTTCGGGAGCAGATGGGTTCGGGGCTGTGATGTGCTAGGGGAGGAGCTGATGGGCTAGGTGGCATCCGCAGGCCACCAGAAGCAAGCTGGTGCCACGGGTTCGAGCAGAGGGGCTCGGGTCAAGGAAGCTAGCCGGCCATGGTGCACGGCGATGCTCAGGCACGTGGGCGATGGTGCTACGACACGGGAACGAGCAAAAGGAAGGAGGGGAAACAGAGTGGAGCTCACAGCAAGGTCGTCGGCGGTCTCATTCGGCTCGGGGCGTCCTTGATGATGCGAATCGGCGACGAAGAGCTCTGGTGCCCGAGGTTGAAGACGAGGTTGGTGAGGCCGTTGCAGGGCTGCCGGCGATGCGTGGCTCGGCGGAGAGCTTCAGTGCGAGGAGACGGAGCTCGTGGTCATGGTGACGAGGCGAAGCAGTGGCTCTGGCCGCGGTGGCAGCAAACAGCGGCAACGGCGCGTCCGGTGAGGTGGGAATGGAGAGGGAGAGAGAGCTAGGGGAAAGAGAGAGGTGCGAGGGGATGCCGAGGGGGTTCCGTGGGTTGCGTGGCTTCATCCACAGAGGCCCAGGGCAAAGCGGCAAGCATGAGGTGGCGAGGCGCGTGCTCGCGCGCGTTGGCCACGCGCACTGTCCTCCTGGCGCGGTGGAGAAGACGACTGGCAGGCGCCAGTGGGCTGGGCCGGCACAGTAACAGGCAAGGTAAGTGGCCCAGGTGAGTGCTTCTCTCTCTTTTTATTTATGTTTTCTATTTATTTTGTTTTTTTATTTAGTAAAAAATACTAAACCATTTGGTAAATAGCTGAAAATAATTGTGGGCACTTGTGAAATTATTTCCAACAGCCCTCAACTAGTTTCACCATTATTAGAACATTTAAACTGTTTATAGAATTTAAATGCCCCAATTCAAATACAATTTGGATTAATTCAAAAATCCAGAATGTCCTAGAGATATGTGCACCATTTTTGGAAGAGATTTTTAGCCAATTCAAAAATGATGAACTTTTCTGCAGGGCATTTTGGGTTCATTGAACATATTTTTATTTGAACCTAGTTGAATTCATTTGGTGCTAGGGTTTGAACATCCCCGATTCAAATTCTTTTGAATTTAAACATGATGCATGGATGCTCACAGATGCAACTAATTATAAGCAATTCTAGGGTTGTCACATGGGCTCCACTACTGATCATCAGGAAACGACACATAGTAACGACCAAGGTCCTTGCCGAACTCCCACTTGAGTTCGGTAGCATCACCTGCACTAGTATCATCGGCACCTTGAACTGTTTGGAAGTATCCATGAGTCACGAGGACTCAGCAATCTCACACCCGCAAGGTCAAGACTATTTAAGTTTATGGGTAGGATAAGGTAATGAGGTGGAGCTGCAGCAATTGCTAAGCAAATATGGTGGCTAACATACGCAAATAAGAGTAAGATGAGAAGCTACGCAACGGACATGAAGCTAGAAGTGATCAAGAAGTGATCCTGAAACTAGTTACATTCAAACATAACCCAAGACCGTGTTCACTTCCTGGACTCCACGGAAAAGAGACCATCACGACTATACACGCGGTTGATTCATTTTAATTAAGTCAAGTGTCAAGTTATCTACAACCGGATATTAACAAATTCCCATCTGCTACATAACCACGGGCTGTTGGAGATATGCCCTAGAGGCAATCATGTATGATGATATTTCCTATGTGTTTATGAATAAAGAGAGTCCTTGGACATTTTCAATGATGTGTATCAGCAAGTACGTGACTTGTTCGTGGGACTATGCATTGCATGGTGACTGTCCTAAAAGGTCCCTAGTCGAAAGGGTTGTGTGGACGCACAGCTGACTAGACTAGCATATGACACGATCGATGTCTTGGTCTCACTAGCAATGGAGCATTGGATGCTAACCGGATAATATGGAATTGGAAGGATCTGGTCGAATTCGACGTAGTCAGATCCGAGTCGAGATAAGGTCAGAGTCGGACAGACCCAACTATGAGATGCGACAATATGTCATCTGTGAGTCTCTAGTACAACATATGTTCTATGTCCTAAGACCTGAGCTGGCGCATGAACTCGGGATGGTGACAGACTTGCTTTGGGCCCACCAAACGCTACTCCATGACCGGGTAGTTACAAAGGTAGGTTTTGGGCTTGTCTAGACCCATGCTGCGAGACATGGTCGAGCAAGATGGGATTTCCCCTCCAATCGGGAGAGATATACTCTGGGCCCCTCGTATGAGCACTAGAACGAGAAAGAAGTCGGGCTAGCACAAGGATGACATACTCGCCTTGAGCTGGACAACATATATCGTGTGGCAAAAGGAATGGAAGTATGATGTGCAGGTTTGCCTAACCAGCTTCATAATCTGTTTGGTGTTCGTCATGCCTTGCTAGAGGCCGCTACCAACTATGCAGTTCAGATGTGATCTGAACTGCGACCAAGTCGGCTGGAACCTAAGGGGTCGCGTTCTTAAGGGATGGAACCTAAAAGGTCGCATCCGAGGACACTGGTCGGATGTGATCCGAGGTGTATTCGAATTGTGGCCGAGTAGACTTATGGGCTTTAGGGTCCGTGCAAGGCCCAAGTGTTGTGCCCGCGGCGGACGCCTATATAAAGTGGAGGTGCCGCACACTCACGCGATTTTGGTCACTTCGGCGCTGTCACTAGGGTTTGCATGTGTTGCGAATAGACACCTCCACTCGCCGCCAGTTGTGTGATTGGATCTAGCAGTCTGCCACACGACGTTCCTCCTGCACACGCGCATACCAATAGAGGCGGTGCACTTGCGCCGCTTTGGCGAACCTGTACGTGGGAACCAACTACTGGTTGTACGAGGGAGATCGGATGAGGAGGAGACGATCCACGCGCACGCCCTGCCCCAACTCTTCTTCTGCTACACGGCACTGCGCGTCTAGTGGTAACGAATTGTGATCCATCTCCCGTAGCATGTTCTACACGTAGCAAATTTACTTTGCAGTCGACGCACCCTACCATAGAACCCAACAGTGGTATCAGAGCCTCTGCTACAGGATTTGGATTCAGATCGTATGCATATTAGATATGTGGAGGCTATAGATGAGATCTATTGTCGTTGATAAGATCGGTTGTGTGCATGGTTGATGAGATCAACTGCACATGGCCATCGATGTGGCGATGTTTTCTGATGATCGGAATCGATGAGGTCGTGACACAACCTACGCCTACCAGTCGGTATCCGCCATCGGGGTTTACAGTGAAACGTAAATCCGAATTAGGCACGCGATGATCAATAAGATCGCGTGAGTGTAGCGCCTTGTATTTCGTATATGATCACTCAAACCGGTAGAATGCGATTCTATGCGTAACTTTATTTTGCAGGTTTGATGTGAATAGTATGGCTCATGTGTATGTGATGCATGTGTGTAAATTATACATGGCCTTCCTGTCACGTTTGTCAGCCGGGAGGAGCCAAAGTGCTGTCATTATATTGTATAACAACCTGCGTGTCGACTTGTGACTCTATGTAAAATTCATTACTAGTTGTAGTAGTTGGATAATAGAGATCAGGTTGGTGGCTTGGCATCCCGGCGTGACAAACAAGATGGAGTTCCTAGATGGTCATCGGAGTCAGAGCCGACCTAGAAGGACATCCATGAAGGAGCCATACTATTTCACAATATATGTTTTACTTGTGATTGTTATGCTTTTTGTTTCTTTGCATGTTAGAATGGTAGAAAGATCCCTCATGAATATCAAGTAAATTGCCAGTCCCAATGTTGCACCTTCGCACGTCAAGTACGTCTAGTAGTGGGCTCATAAAATTGGGGTGCTGCTAGGTGTCCTTGAACTGAAGGGTTCGTGTCGGAAACGGACATGCACTACATTAGGTTAACTTGACAAGGCTATCAAAATGGTTTTGGGCCTTGTGGCAAAAGAAGTCGGGAGCCGGGGTATTAGATACCTACCCGACCGATAGGAGTAGTATAGAGATACGATTAGCAAGGAGTTGCTTACTGGATAGGCATGTTGTCTAGCAGTAATGCTAAAGCTCACTAGTGGCATGTGCTAGTCGGATCCTGAATCACTGAGAGTTTGCGGAGGGATGCTGAGTTCAGTGGGAGTATTTCTATTTAAGGCTAGAATTACTCTACATAAACACATTTCTTAGTGATTGCATATTTTTCT
Organism: Triticum monococcum; assembly: GCA_034509565.1. Classification (NCBI taxonomy): domain Eukaryota; kingdom Viridiplantae; phylum Streptophyta; class Magnoliopsida; order Poales; family Poaceae; genus Triticum; species Triticum monococcum. Next base: position 148,040,197 of record CM067843.1, on the reverse strand, counting down.
GTTCTAGATCAATGGCACCACCTGCTCAACCCAACTTTGCATTGAAATCAATTATGGAAAAGGATAAACTGAATGGGACAAACTTTACCACCTGGTATAGAAATTTGAGAATTGTTCTCAAGCACGATAAAAAGGAACATGTTATAGAGGATCAGCTTCCAGAGGAACCTGCCAATAATGCTAGTACCACAACCAATAATGCCTACCAGAAACTCGTTGATGAATCAAACGGGGTCAGCTGCCTCATGCTGGCTTGTATGGAGCCCGATTTGCAATAGCATTTCGAAGACGTTGGGGCTTTCGATATGATCGAGAGTCCCAGGAGCATGTTTCAGGTGCAGGCTAGGACCGAAAGGTTCAACGTCTGGCAATCCTTGACGGATTGTAAGATGAAGGAAGGTGATCCACTGAGCCCACATGTGATCAAGATGATCGGATATGTGCAAGCTTTGGATCGGTTGGGCTTCCCGCTCTTGGATGAGCTGGCTACTGATGCAGTTCTGGGTTCTCTTCCGCCCAGCTATGGGACGTTTATCTCGAACTATCATATGCATGGCATGGATAAGAAGCTCACTGAATTGCACGGGATGCTCAAACTGGCAGAGCAGGATATTAAGAAAGGCATGCATCAAGTGTTGATGGTGCATAAATCGGCTAACTTCAAGAAGAGTTGGTCCAAGAAAAAGGCTAAGGCAAAGGGCAAGAAGACGGTAATCTCCGCCGCTGCGCCAAAGTCTAGACCGGACTCAAAGACCATTTGCTATCATTGCAAGGAAACTGGTCACTGGAAGAGGAACTGTAGCATGTGGCTTGGAGAGCATGGCAAGAAGCCCGGGAATGCTGCTTCAGGCAAAGGTACACTTGTTGCATATGTTATAGACATTTACCTTGCTGACATACCTGGTAGCTCTTGGGTATTTAATACCGAATCGGTTGTTCACATTTGCAACTGGATGCAGGGGCTGGTAAGAACTAGGCATGTGGCACAAGGGGAGATTGACATCAGGGTCGGCAACAAAGCAAGAGTTGCTGTGTTGGAGGTCGGCATGATGCAGCTCTAGCTTCCTTCTGGATTTATTTTGGAATTGAATAATTGTTATTACATTCCTGCACTTAGTCAGAACATTATTTCTACTTCATGCTTGATGAGCCAGGGTTATGAATTCAATTTAAAGGACAATGGTTGTTCGACTTATTGGAATGGTATGTTCCACGGCTATGCACCAATTGTTGATGGGTTATTTATATTGAATCTAGAACAGGAACCGGTCTATAACGTGAATGTGAAGAGACATAAACCTAATGAGATAAATCTGACATACTTCTGGCATTGCTGGCTTGGACACATTAGTCTGAAACGCATGAAGAAGCTTCATGATGATGGACTCCTAACTTCGACTGACTTTGGGTCATTCGAGACATGCGAATCATGCTTGCTTGGCAAGATGACTAAGTCCCCTTTCGCAAAGAGTTGTGAGAGGGCATCCAAGCTGTTGGAACTGATACACAGTGATGTGTGTGGACCAATGAGCACAATTGCCAGAGGTGGCTATCATTACTTCGTGACTTTTACCGACGACTTGAGTAGATATGGATATATCTATTTGATGAGGCACAAGTCGGAAACTTTTGAAAAGTTCAAAGAGTTTCAAAATGAGGTTGAGAATCTGCTCAGCAAGACTATAAAACTTCTACGATCTGATCATAGAGGTGAGTACATGAGCCAGGGGTTTGATGATCATATGAAAAGCAGAGGTATAGTACATCAGCTCACACCTCCGGGTACACCACAGAGAAATGGTGTATCGGAACGGAGGAATCGTACCTTGTTGGACATGGTTCGATCTATGATGAGCATATCGGATTTACCCTTGTCATTCTCGGGATACGCTCTAGAAACTGCACCTTTCACACTTAACAGGGTACCATCAAAATCCGTAGATAAGACACCACATGAGATATGGACCGGGAAGGCTCCCAGTTTGTCTTTTCTAAAGATTTGGGGTTGTGAAGCATTTGTCAAGCGACTTATGTCAGACAAGCTTACACCCAAGTCTGACAAATGCATATTCGTGGGATATCCGAGGGAAACCTTGGGATATAGCTTCTACTACTGGGAAGAGAACAAAGTGTTTGTTGCTCGGAACGGGGTTTTCCTTGAGAAAGAGTTTCTCAGTCAGGAGGCTAGTGGGAGGGCGGTCCGACTTGAAGAAATTCGAGTACCACTCGGGGATGGCTCGACGGGTGATGAGATCATACCGGAGTCATTCAGGGAACCCGTAGTGGAAGCGGCACCAGAACCACCGAGGTCAGAGAGATTGCGCAGAGTGCGTGATGTATTGTTGCTAGAAAGCGACGAGCCGACCATGTATGCAGAAGCGATGGTGAGCCCGAATTCCTAGGCATGGTTAGAGGCCATGAGACCCGAGTTAAAGTCCATGGATGAAAATCAAGTCTGGGACTTGCTTGATCCGCTGCCTGGCGTAAAGGCCATTGGCTGCAAATGGGTCTTTAAGAAGAAATCCGATGTGGATGGAAATGTTCAGATCCACAAAGCTCGACTTGTTGCTAAAGGTTATGGACAAGTTCAAGGAATTGACTACGACGAGACTTACTCACCGGTAGCGAAGCTGAAGTCGGTAACGATCGTACTAGCTATAGCTGCATATTTTGATTACGAGATATGGCAGATGGATGTCAAAACGGCTTTCCTTCATGGAAATTTAATCGGGGACGTGTATATGATACAGCCCAAGGGTTTTGTCAATCCGACTAGCACTAGTAAAGTATGCAAGCTCAAGAGATCCATTTATGGGTTGAGGCTAGCATCTCGAAGTTGGAACATACGTTTTGATGAGGTCGTCACTGGTCCCGGTTTCATCAAAAGCGATGAGGACGCTTTTTTATACAAGCAGTTAAGTGGAAGCTCGATTGTGTTTTTGATCTTGTATGTGGATGACATACTGATGATTGGAAATGATGTTTCGATGCTGAACTCGGTCAAGGAATCATTGAACGGCAAGTTTTCAATGAAGGACCTTGGTGAGGCAGTTTACATTTTAGGCATCAAGATCTATGGTGATAGATCAAGGAGGCTGCTCGGCTTGAGCGAAAGCATATAGATGGATAAAGTGTTGAAGTGGTTCAACATGATTGAGGCCAAGAAAGGGTTCTTGCCTGTCTCGCATGGTATAAGGCTAAGCGAGACTCTGAGTCCTTCGACATCTGATGAGCAAAGCAGGATGAGTCGGATTCCATATGCCCCGGCAATTGGATCCATCATGTATGCCATGATATGTACATGGCCTGATGTTGCTTTTGCAACAAGCCTAACAAGTAGATACTAGGCCAACCCAGGTCAGAGTCACTGGGCAGCAAACAAGACTATTTTAAAGTACCTGAAAAGGACTAAAGAGATGTTCCTATTTTCTGAAGGTGAGGAAAAGCTCGTCGTAAGCGGTTACGCCGATGCTAGTTTCCAAACTGACATAGACGATTGTCGATCACAGTCCGGATTCGTGTATCTCATGAACGGAGGAGCAGTGAGCTGGATGAGTTCCAAGCAAGATATGGTGGTGGATTCTACCACAGAAGCCGAATAAATTGCGGCTTGTGAAGCTACAAAGGAAGGTGTTTGGATCCAGAACTTTCTGGATGATCTTGGTATTTTCCCAGCCTCGGTAAAACTGTTGGACCTTTATTGTGATAATTCTGGTGCCATCGCATAAGCCATGGAGCCGAGGGATCCCCACAAGACCAGACACATAGATCGGAAATATCATCTGATACGAAAGATCGTAAAGAATGGTGATGTTGAGTTATGCTAAATTCACACGGCTGCAAATGTTGCAAATCCATTGACTAAGCCGCTTCCACAATCCAAGCATGAGGGACATATTAGAGCTATGGGCATTCGATGTCTATTTGTTTGACTCTAGTGCTAGTGGGAGACTGTTGGAGATATGCCCAGAGGCAATCATGTATGATGATATTTCCTATGCGTTTATGAATGAACATAGTTGTCGGTGTCAAAACCGGAGGATCTCGGGTAGGGGTCCCGAGCTGTGCGTCTAGGCTGGATGGTAACAGGAGGCAGGGGACACAATGTTTTACCCATGTTCGGGCCCTCTTGATGGAGGTAAAACCCTACGTCCTGCTTGATTAATATTGATGATATGGGTAGTACAAGAGTAGATCTACCACGAGATCAGAGAGGCTAAACCCTAGAAGCTAGCCTATGGTATGATTGTATGTTGTCCTACAGACTAAAACCCTCCGGTTTATATAGACACAGGGGAGGGTTAGGGTTACACAAGGTTGGTTACAAAGGAGGAGATATCCATATCCGTATTGCCTAGCTTGCCTTCCACGCCAAGTAGAGTCCTATCCGGACACGAGACGAAGTCTTCAATCTTGTATCTTCATAGTCTAACAGTCCGGCCAAAGGATATAATACGGCTGTCCAAAGGATATAATTTTCTGACTTGTTTTGACAGTATCCCGGTGATTCTTCGAACCGTTTCCATTAACTAGCCCCGCACATAACGCGAGGCAGTTTTTCGACACGTCTTGTCAAAGCAGAGATCGTGTCCCCTTATTACGGGATTCTCATTAATACGGGCGTGGGTAACCCAACCACGCCATCGATTACGGCGCTTGGGGGTAAGCGAGTTTTACCAGGCAAGTGGGGATGCTTAGTTTCGTCCGCCCATATAAAGGGATAAGGATTCACCTTTCTATCCACGCCTTCTTCCTCCTTTGCTCATCTGTTTTCTCACACTCGAGCTCTAGTGCCCAAGTCCGCACTTCCCACCTCAACCTTCTCCAACCATGTCCGGAGCGGGAGGCAGGTGGATGGTCTCCTTCGTCACGGATGGAGACATCAAGAAGCTGAGGTGAGCCGGATACCTGCCCGACGACATCGCGCACCGGCCCCTAGATGAGGGGCAACTCATCCCCACCCCTGGGCCCCATGAGAGGGTAGTGTTCCTCACCCATTTCCTCCACGGACTAGGATTCCCTCTCCACCCATTCGCCCCGGGGCTCATGTCCTATTACGGCCTGGATTTCCATGATCTGGCCCCGAACTTCATCCTCAACATCTCGGCGTTTATCGTTGTGTGCGAGGCCTTCCTCCGCATCAAGCCCCACTTCGGCTTATGGTTGAAGACCTTCAATGTCAAGCCGAAGGTTGTGGGCGGCCGCCAGGCGGAGTGCGGAGGCGCCATGGTAGGCAAGATGCCCAACTTAACATGGCTCGAGGGCTCCTTTGTGGAAACCATAAAGGGGTGGCAATCGGGGTGGTTCTACAACACAGAGCCGCGCGACCCTGCATGGGCGGCGGCCCCCGAGTACCGATATGGCATCCCCACGTGGCTCACCTCCTAGAAAGACAAGGGCCTGTCCTGGGGTAGTTCGGGAGAGCTGACCGGACTCCAAACATGTATTCAAAACATGGTGAACAAGAAGCTCAAACTCGTCAACGTGGTCCAGGTCATGCTCCACCGCCGGATCCTCCCGTGCCAACAACGGGAGTTCAACTTGTGGGAGTTCGACCGGGCGCAGCACCGAACTCTGAACAGGCTCTTCGACACAACTCACGAAGATGCCTGGAGGGTGCTGCTCAAAAGTGCCGAGGTCCCCCCTCCCATTACTGAGGATCGTGGATTCAGCGCAAAGCACCAAGCCAGTGCGGTAAGCTGCTTTACCTTTCACAGGATACTTATTTTTTATAGATTGACTCCATGCGGGATCTAAACTCCCGTATCTTTGACAGGACTGGCAGGAGATGGCCGGACAGAGTGATTGTCCGGCTCCTTTGCCCGAAGGCCCAGCAGACGCTCTTGTTGTGAAGATGCTATTTCTGGCTCCTTATACGGTGCCGGAGAAGACCAAGAAGGCCAAGGGAACCCGAAAGAGTTCCTGACGCCAGGCGTCGTCAGACTCATCGTCCGATAACTCTACGGCGCACTCCTCCCCCGAAGACGAGGAAGAAGGAGAAGATGCTCCCCCTCCGGCTGGGGGAGATAAGAAAAGGAAGGCCGCCCCAACTGGGGGTCGTAGGGTCCAAGAAGGGAAGGACTCTCCTTCCGGACAGTTCCACCACCACTGACGAAGGCGAAGACGAGTGGTTGCCCAGGGCCAAGCCCCTGGGGAGATCGTAAATATTCAGATACTAGAGTAATTCATAGCATTCCTTTGTCACACTGCTTTCCCTAACGCCGAACATAATTATGTAGGCCGCCACGAGCCAGTATCGATGTATCATCGGAGGGCTCCCTGGGCTCGTCGGACATGGATAGTGATCCAGTCCCGACCGCCACCTCCCCTCATCCTGCCGACGACGCCGAGGTGCTATCTCAAGAGGCACCGGATCGAGGGGAGACAGTCCCGGAGGCGCCTCAAGGCGACCTTCCGGACACCGGGAGCCAAGGGGACAGGTCCCCTGAGAGCTCCGAGTTCGGCCCTCAGCCGAACACCACACCGGAACCTCCAGTGGTTCCGGGCTTGGGCAGGTGGCCTCCTTCTAAGAGAGGCAGGACGCCTGTGCCAGTGACCTCTGTCCATCCAGAGGCGCCGGACAATCTGCTGGTAATATTTCCATCGACGAGGAGCATCGTACTATTATGAGTGCGGTGGTCTAGAAGGTTCAGTCCGCCAAGAGCGGGTTGACTAAAGCCTGTGCCAGCCTTCTAACAGGCTTTGAGGTAAGTGTTTTAAAATGTAGTAGAAATATTACCGCATAGACAGTAGCCCCTGATGCTTTGTTCGGTGTTCACAAAGAAAAGCCGAACAGAGGATCAAATAATATCACAAGAGTCTAATATAAGTATGTCAATATGCATATGCAGGCTTCGCTGCTGGCGTCCGCCGCACTGACTGCGGTGGTCGCCGTACTGAAGCAGGACCTCGAGGGGTCCAGGAAAGAGCTCGGCCTTGTCAAGAGGCAGCTCGAGGAGAACAAGGGTAATTAATACCCTGTCTATAGATATGTATATATAAAAGAAGACGCGATTGCAAATTGACAGGATCATCGTATATTCTCCAGGGGACACGACCGAGGTGGCGACCCTGAAGCAAGCGCTAACCAAGGCCGAAGATAACGCGACCAAGGAGCGCACCGAGCGAGAGAAGCACGAGGCTCGGGTGGGCGAGGTGCAGCAAGAGCTCCAGGCTCTCGTGGAGAAGCACGAGGCGTTGGAGCTTGACTCAAAGACACGGGAGTCTCAGCTTGTCGCGGCCCTCGAGAGCGCAAAAAGTGCCAAGGCTGAAGCCCAAAGGGCCCTCCAGGAGATCGACGCAATGAAGAAGATAGCGGCGGGTAAGGCTTTCTATATGCAAAGCAAGCATGTACAAGTAAATTACCCATTACTTACCCGAATTTGGAGCTCTCTAGGAGCATTCGCAGATTTGCCCCGCAGTGTGTCTGATGCCGCACAATTTTACCAGGCCAAGGATGGAAGCTCAATGGAGAAGCTGTTCTTGTCTCAGTATGCTGAGGCCGAACGCCTGGTGCCAATGAGCGACCAGCTGAAGCAGATGGTCGAGCTACATAAGGTGGCCGATCAGGTCATGAAGGGCTTTATAGTCCGGCTATGGCCTGGCGACGCCCTTCAGAACAGCTTCTTCGGCCTGGTGAGGCGGCTTGTGGATGCCTGCCCATGGCTGGAGGTTGTCAAGCGATCTGTCTGCATTGAGGGTGCACGTCGGGCTTTCGCCTGTGTGAAATTGCAATGGGTCAAGCTAGACGCCGTGAAGCTGATCAAGGAGGGGCCGCCGGAGGGCAAGGAGCACCGCCACCCTGATATGTACTACGAGGGTGTTCTGTCGGGTGCCCGTCTCATAGCGGACAAGTGTTCAAAAGATGTAATATTGGAGTGAGACTTGCTCGTTTTATCCTATATTTATGAAAACTTGTTTCATATGCGCTATGCAACGCTTGTGTGAATTTAAAATATTACCTTCTGTTTGGCTGTTTATCCAATCTGAGAGATGGCTAGTCCTCGGCTTCTGCCCCCATGCCACGAGTGCTGGGGTGTTCGGGATAAATCTGAGCACTCTTGTTCCCATGTTTGGGTCCTTCGAGGGAGGTGCTCAGCACAGTGAACAAGGCAACTAGACTAATAATGCTTTATCGCTCTCACTTAGCCATAGAATTCTATAATTTTAAATTTCGGCGAAGCCCCTGGTATTCGGAAGGCCGAATTTGGGGCGCGATAAACACCTTTAAGCCGGACAGGGCCGGCCCCTCGCTCTAAGCGGCATAAGTCTTTAGGGACTCGAAAACCTCGCCGAACAGTGACCAGTCTCTCTGCTGAGGTGCTGAACCCAGCAGAACCGGGGGCACAATCGCAGTAGTTCTCCTAGCGCTACCTTAGCCGATAGAGCGGAACGTAAGGTACCAAAACATAGGAGCCGGGCAAACCCAACATTTGACCAAAGACATGATTCGGAGCTGATGCATATAATGCTATAAGTTCGGGGTGCCGCACTTGTGAAAGTGTTCAGACTTTTCACACCGTGTTGTGGGGTACGTAAGCCCCTGGTGTATTGGTCATACCAAAGTGTACAGTTGCAAGGCGTCATTAATGAACACACACACACACACACACACATATATATATATATATAACAAGAATGCAATAATAGTCGTAATGTCATGCATTGTTTAGTCAAAAAATTGCATTAAAGTAGAGTGATACAGATAGTGTGATAAGCAAAGAGTAGGACTATGTCCCTTCCAAGGGCAAGCTGAGGAATGATATTAAATCGAATATTTCGCTCATTACTGTAATCAACCTGGGAATTCTGTGGTATGACGTAGTTGTCTGCCTCCTTGGTTGTTGCATCATGTGTTCGGCAATAATGCTGCCGGATAGTGTTTCCACAGATTAAGCTCCTGAAAAAAAATAACCAAACGGGAAGCCCCTAGTGCGGTTTAAGCCGCGTCTTGGGGTGTGCCGCAGTTGTACCCCCCTCCTCACCTGTGCCCATGGTATTTTTAATGTGTAATTATGTACGCGTGGCACGAGTTTCAACGTTGGGCTGGGATTGGGGTGGCCGCCGTATTGCTATGCGAGCTCAGATCGCGCCAGGCGGTCTATTTGCCGATTGCTCCGAGCGCGCTTGAAGGTGTCCGGGTTTTGAAGCGCCGAACTGGTTGACTGCCTTGAGAGGCTGCTTTGCGCTTCAGCTGCGAGGGTTGCGGTGTGCTCCTCTGTTCGGAGAGAGCGCTCTGTGTTTCCATTGACTGTAATAACTCCGCGAGGTCCTGGCATCTTGAGCTTGAGGTATGCATAATGCATTACCGCATTGAATCCAGCAAATGCGGTTCGCCCGAGCAGCGCGTGATAACCACTGCGGAACGGGACTATATCGAAGATTAACTCTTCGCTTCGGAAGTTATCCGGGGATCCGAAGACCACTTCCAGTGTAATTGAGCCTGTGCAATGGGCCTCTACACCTGGAATGATGCCTTTAAAGGTCGTTTTTGTGGGCTTGATCCTTGAGGGGTCTATACCCAGTTTGCGCACTGTATCCTATAAAGCAGGTTCAGGCTGCTGCCACCATCCGTAAGGACTCGAGTGAGGTGAAATCCGTCAATGATTGGGTCTAGGACCAGTGCGGCGAATCCTCCATGACGGATACTAGTGGGGTGGTCCCTGCGATCGAAGGTGATCGGACAGGAGGACCAAGGGTTGAACTTTGGGGCGACTGGCTCCAACACATATACGTTCCTGAGCGCACGCTTCCGCTCCCTCTTAGGGATGTGGGTTGCGTATATACTGTTCACCGTCCGCACTTGCGGGTGAAACCTCTTCTATCCTCCGGTGTGCGGCTGCCGGGGCTCCTCCTCGTCATCGCTATGCGGCCCCTTGTCCTTGTTTTCGGCAATTAACTTGCCGGCCTGCTTGAACACCCAACAATCCCTGTTGGTGTGATTTGCTGGCTTGTCTGGGGTGCCGTGTATTTGATACGAGCGATCGAGTATACGGTCCAAGTTGGACGGACCCGGCGTACTTTGTTTGAATGGCTTTTTCCGCTAACCAGGTTTAGAGCCTTTGAATCTGGCATTGACTGTCGTGTCCTCGGTACTTTCGCTATTAATGCGGCGCTAGTGTTTGTTGTGATGTGACCTGTTATTGCCGTCCTTGGTATCGGAGGTACCATGGTTCTTTGATATGTTATTACTACGAGCCAGCCAGTTGTCTTCTCCTGCACAAAAGTGGGTCATGAGTGTCGTGAGAGCTGCCATGGATTTCAGCTTTTCCTGACCAAGGTGCTGGGCTAGCCACTCGTCTCAGATGTTGTGTTTGAAAGCCGCTAAGGCCTCTGCATCCGGATAGTGGACGATTTGATTTTCGTTTGTAAGGAACCGAGTCCAGAATTGCCTGGTCGACTCTTCCGGCTGCTGAATTATGTGGCTCAAGTCATCGGCGTCTGGTGGTCGCACATAAGTGCCCTGAAAGTTGTCGAGGAATGCGGCTTCCAGATCTTCCCAACAGCTAATGGAGTCCGTCGGCAAGCTGTTAAGCCAATGCCGCGCTGGTCCTTTAAGCTTTAGTGGGAGGTATTTGATGGTGTGTAAGTCATCACCGCGGGCCATGTGGATGTGGAGGAGGAAATCCTCGATCCATACTGCGGGATCTGTTGTGCTGTCATATGATTCAATATTTATAGGTTTGAAACCTTCTGGGAATTGATGATCCATTACTTCGTCTGTGAAGCATAAGGGGTATGCGGCACCTCTGTATTGGGCTATATCGCGACGCAGCTCGAATGGGTCTTGCCCGCTGTGTTCGGCCCGGCCGGATTTGCTTTTACTGTATCCGGCGTGAAGTTTATCATCTCGCAAAGTTGTGCGCCCTCGTGATCCGTAGATCGATCTTGCATGCTTTTCTTTGTCCTGCAATTTGTCTCGCAGGTCTGGCGTATCTCCCCATGCCTTTTTATTTGAATGGCGTCGGGGTGGAGGCTGAGTTTTTGGCTGGAATGCCTCTCTATCGCGGCCACGAGGTGGCCGATCAGCCATATCATACGCTTCTTCCTCCAGTTGGCGTAGTAACCTGCACTTTGGGTAATTCTTGGAGGGGCGCTCGAGTTTATATTCCTCGGCCGCGAGGACTTCAGTCCATCTGTCAGCTAGCAGATCTTGATCAGCTTGAAGCTGCTGCTGCTTTTTCTTCAGGCTATTTGCCGTGGCCATAAGCCAGCGCTTGAAGCACTCTTGTTCGACGGGATCCTCTGGTATGGCGAATTCATCGTCGCCGAGGCTTGCCTTGTCTTCGGAGGGGGGAATATAATTGTCATCCTCCTCCTCTCCGTCTGCTGCTCTCTCAGGAGGGCTGGCTCCTCCATTCTCCTTGTCTAAATCTTGCCGGAGGGGATTGTTGTTGTCTTCGGCACTATCCAGACTATTATTATCTCCTGTGCCGGTATCACCACTTTTTGCTTTGGCGGGACTTAGAGCGGCGCTGCTGACGTCGGCGCTTGGGTTGCTTCTTAGAGGGGTCATCCTCCATTATCTCGTCGCCATTGCCTTCTTTGGGTGTATCCACCATGTATATGTCATATGACGAGGTGGCTTTCTAGTGCCCTATAGGCGCTGGTTCATGTTCGTCTCCTACATAGTCGTCCATACCATCGATGTCTTCGGAGTCGAAGTCGAGCATGTCAGTTAAATCATCGACAGTGGCTATGAAGTGGGTGGTGGGTGGGCGTAGAATTTCCTCGTCGTCCGCATCCCAATCCGGTTGGCCATAGTCCGACTAGGGCTCTCCTGACAAAGAGAGAGACTTTAGTGAATTCAGAATGTCGCCGAAGGGCGAGTGCTGAAAGATATCCGCGGCGGTGATTTCCATGATCTGCGCCCAATCGGATTCGATTGGCAGGGGCGCGGACGGTTCGGAGTCTGGAAAAGAGTCCGGCACCTTGGAGTCACGGGCTTCGCAGAGGATTAGGCTGGTGTTCAGCTCGATCGCCATTGAGACTGCAGCCCCTGAGGTGGTGTCTAGCCACCCGTCCTCGATTGGCGCAGTTGGCTCCAAGCTAAGGGTCAGAGCTGACGCGGGCGTGGCCTCTGGGGTACTGTTCGGCAGCAGAGCTAGGTCATACCCATTGTGACAGTGCAGCGCGCCCGGCTATGGCTCGAATCCGTCGAAGATCAAGTCTCCGCGGATGTCGGTCGTGTAGTTCAAACTTCCAAATCTGACCTGATGGCCAGGGGCGTAGCTTTCAATCTGCTCCAGATGGCCAAGCGAATTAGCCCGCAGTGCAAAGCCGCCGAACACGAAGATCTGTCCAGGGAGAAAGGTCTCACCCTGGACTGCATCGTTCTTGATGATCGGAGGAGCCATCGGGCCTAAAGGTGACGACACAGAGGAACTCTCAATGAAAGCACCAATGTCGGTGTCAAAACCGGCGGATCTCGGGTAGGGGGTCCCGAACTGTGCGTCTAGGCCGGATGGTAACTGGAGGCAGGGGACCCAATGTTTTACCCAGGTTCGGGCCCTCTTGATGGGGGTAAAACCCTACGTCCTGCTTGATTAATATTGATGATATGGGTAGTACAAGAGTAGATCAACCACGAGATCAGAGAGGCTAAACCCTAGAAGCTAGCCTATGGTATGATTGTATGTTGTCCTACGGACTAAAACCCTCTGGTTTATATAGACACCGGGGCGGGTTAGGGTTACACAAGGTCGGTTACAAAGGAGGAGATATCCATATCTGTATTTCCTAGCTTGCCTTCCACGCCAAGTAGAGTCCTATCCGGACATGAGACGAAGTCTTCAATCTTGTATCTTCATAGTCTAACAGTTCGGCCAAAGGATATAATCCGGCTGTCCGGAGACCCCCTAATCCAGGACTCCCTCAATAGTCCTTGGACATTATCAATGATGTGTATCAACAAGTACGTGACTTGTTTGTGCGACTATGCATTGTATGATGACTGTCCTAAAAGGTCCCTAGTCGAAAGGGTTGTGTGGGCGCACAGCCGACTAGACTAGCATATGACACGGTCGATGGATTGGTCTCACTAGCCATGGAGCATGGGATGCTAACTGGATAATATGGACTTGGAAAGATCTGGTCGGATTCGACGTAGTCCAATCCGAGTTGAGATAAGGTCCGAGTCGTACAGACCCAACTTTGAGACGTAGCGATAAGTCATATGTGAGTCTCTAGTACAACATACGTTCTATGTCCTAAGACCTGAGCTGGCTCATGAACTTGGGATGGTGACAGACTTGCTTTGGGCCAACCAAACGCCACTCCATGACTGGGTAGTTACAAAGGTAAGTTTCGGTCTTGTCCAGACCCATGCTGCGAGACATGGTCAAGCAAGATGGGATTTTCCCCTCCAATCAGGAGAGATATACTCTGGGCCCCTCGTGTGATCCTACCATGATAAGCATGGCCATGCGACAAGGATAATGAGATAATCCGGTTTGTGGTCGGCATCACTGGAACGAGAAAGAGGTCGGGCTAGCACAAGGATGACAGACTCACCTTGAGCCCGACAACATATATCATGTGGTAAAAGGAATGGAAGTATGATGTACAGGTTTGCCTAACCGGCTTCATAGTCTGTTTCGTGTTCGGCATGCCTTGCTAGATGCCTCTACCAACTATGCAGTTCGGAGGTGATCCGAACTGCGACCAAGCCGGCTTGAACCTAACTGGTCGGATGTGATCCGAGCTATATTCGGATTTTGGCCGAGTAGACTTCTGGGTTTAGGGTCCATGCAAGGCCCAAGTTTTGGGCCCATGATGGATGCCTATGTAAAGTGGAGGTGCCACAGACTCACGCCATTTTGATCGCTTTGGCGTTGTCACTAGGGTTTGCACGTGTTGCGAATAGACACCTCCACTCGCCGCCGGTTGTGTGATCGGACCTAGTAGTCCACCACACGACGTTCCTCCTGCATGCATGTATACCGTTAGAGGCGGTGCACTTGTGCCGCTTCAGCGAACCTGTATGTGGGAACCGACTACCGGTTGTACGAGGGAGATATGACGAGGAGGAGATGATCCACACGGACGCACTGCCCCAACTCTTCTGCTGCTGCACGGCACTGCGCGTCTAGTGGTAACGAAGTGTGATCCATCTCCCGTAGCATGTTCTTGGTTGTTAATTTAATTTGCAGTCGACGAACCTACTATAGAACCCAACACGGGCACGGCTCTCAAAAGTTTATACCCTGCAGAGGTGCCCAACTTAGCCCATCATAAGCTCTCACGATCAACGAAGGATATTCCTTCTCCCCGAAAGACCTGGTCAGTCTCGGAATCCCGGTTACAAGACATTTAGATAATGGTAAAACAAGACCAGCAAGACCGCCCGACTGTGCCACCAAATCCCGATAGGAGCTGCACATATCTCGTTCTCAGGGCACACCGGATGAGACATCCTACGAGTAACACCAACCCTCAAGTTTCCCTGAGGTGGCCCCGCAGTCTACTCGGTTCGGACCAACACTCAGAGGAGCACTAGCCCGGGGTGGTTAAAATAAAGATGACCCTCGGGTCGGCAGAACCCAAGGGAAAAGGCTTAGGTAGGCAAATGTAAAACCAAGGTTGGGCCTTGCTGGAGGAGTTTTATTCAAGTCGAACTGTCAAGGGGGTCCCATAACCCCAACAGCGTAAGGAACGAAAAATCAAGGAACATAACACCGGTATGACGGAAACTAAGGCGGCAAGAGTGAACTAAACACCAGTCATAAGGCCGAGACTTCCAACCTTTACCAAGTATATAAATGCATTAATTAAAATAAGAGATATTGTGATATCCCAACATAACCATGTTCCAACATAGAACAAACTTCAACTTCACCTGCAACTAACAATGCTATAAGAGAGGCTGAGCAAAAGTAGTAACATAGCCAAACAATGGTTTGCTAGGAAGGTGGGTTAGAGGCTTGACATGGAAATAGGGGAGGCATGATAAACAAGTGGTAGGTAGCGCGACATAGCGATAGAACGAACAACTAGCAAGCAAAGATAGAAGTGATATTGAGTGTATGGTCATCTTGCCTGCAATGTACTCAGAGTTGTCGAAAGCTTGATCCTTGTTAGCGTACTCAACAGGTTCCTCATTCACGTACTCATCTCCTGGCTCTACCCAAAGCAAGAACACAAGCAATGGAATAACAATCAATCACGGTGCAATGCACAAGCAACATGATGCAATACATGGCATGATATGCAAGATATGATGTGCAATGCATATGGGTACTCCGGAAGGGAAAAGATGATCAAGGCATAAAATTGTCAAAACAAGTATGCCGCTGGAAATATGAGGTGATTTGGGTCGAAATCGATATAATGATCACCAAAAACGGATGCACGGTTTACAAATGACAAGCAATACAAGAATGATGCAAATATGCGATTAACAGCATCATAGCACATAGAATGCAACAAGAAACTAAGCTACAACACTCCAACATAGCAACAAAGCACATGACCATAAAGTACACATGAAGGTCCACAAATCATGAACACTAAGCTCCTGCTAGTTCTCACTAGATCAAGCTCAAGATAGCATGGCAAAAATGCAATGATAACAGATTCACAAACTTAGAGAAATTACTAAACATGTCAAAACAACATCATATAGCAATGTTTAGAGCTAGCAAACAACATGCTACATTAACATATCATGGAAAACAAAGGCATTATATGCTAGTACTAAACACATATAACCAAACTCCCTTGATGAACTTTAACCAAAGAGGCATGGAAAATGATGTGGCACCCATGCAAACACGGAAAGTTATATTATCAGTTTTAGACATGGAAGAAAAACAGAGCATAGCAGGAACAGATTCATGATAACAACTTTTCAAGCTCAATTCACTCACCACAAGGCATTTCATGGCATGAAAAGGTGACCAACATGTAGTAGACATGTTCAAGAAGCTAAGCGTAGCAAAAGCAAACTCATAGGGTACATGCACCACTAGCAACATCCATGACAAAGTTGAATCAAATGTTAACAATCTGCCAGGAACAATATTTAGCAAATGTGGAGCATGGTAATTGACATGATACACTACTCCATAATTACAACCACATGCATGAATGAATAGACCAATGCCACATCTTCAAAACATACTTACTGAAATACCTCAATCTATGCATGGATCTCATGGTAGCAACAAGTTTATATGGCATCAAAATGTACCAGGAAAACATCAACATTATGAAGCCTATTTTGCATGCTTGTGCTAGTCACCACATAGATCACAAAAATACAAGACTTTAACTCTTGTAAAGATGGCATGATGAAGCTCATAAAACTTGTAGATATCATGCTCATATGATGTACACACAAAATGCAACTAAGATGACAAATCATCAAGTTCTGTTAGCATCTAGCTGACAACATCATATAGCACTTTTGCAACAATGATAATGGCATCAAAATGGATAGTAACATGCATGCAAATGACACTAACATGAACAGAATCACGAGGCGAACATTTTGATATATCATATGCAAGATTCGGAGCACCGAGCATGTAGATATGGCATGATGAACAAGTTACAAAAATAATTGGATTTCGGGACTTAGTAGAAAATTGGACCTCTCAGTGCAGATCTAGGGTTTGCAAGTAAAATGAGGATGGCCGGAGCTTGACGCCGGAGTTGGAGAGGGAGGAGGCTGGAGAGGTTGAGGGTTGGCGGATCCGGACCGGTGGCGACCGGATCTGTCGGCTCTGGTGCCGGCGATGAGGAGGGAGGCGCGGTGGAGGCGGCGGCGCATGCGGCAGGGTGTGGGTGGTTGGCAGGTGGCACCGGGTGCGGCGAGGTCGACAGGCGGCGCCGGCAAGGGTCGCGACGGAGGAGTGGCGGCAGCGCGGGCTCTCGGGCTGCGCGGCACGCGGCTGACGTGGGTGAGCGCACGTGCCGGGGAGGGCCGGCCTCGAGCCCGGCGGGCGGCGGCAGTGTCCGGTCGGCTGGGAACATGTGGCGACGTGTCATTGGTGCGGGGCAGCGGTACGGGACGTCCGGCGGCGCGCAGACATGTCCGCCGGGTGAGAGGGAGGTTTTAGGGTTTTGGGACCCGGATTTCCGAGGGGAGGTGCATATTTATAGGTAGGGGGATCTAGGAGTGTCCAAATGAGGTGCGGTTTTCTCCCACACAGTCATGATCCAACGACGAAGAGCATGGAGGGGGTTTTGATGGGTTAGTGGGCTGTTTTGGAGGGGTGTTGGACTGCAACAAGAGAGGGGCTTTTACGGTTACCCGATTAATCGTTGGGGCATCAAACGACCTCCAAATGGAACAAAATTTGACAGGCGACCTATCGGCGATGTACCAAGGCCACTCAATAAATCTTGGCCAATTCCGAGAATATTTTTCTCCCGCTCATGAAACAAAATTAGAGGGGTGCAGCGGGTGCATGAGAGACCATCGGATTGCGAAACGGACAACGGGAAAAATGATCGGATGCATGAGACGACACGAATGCCAATGAGATGCACATGATGACATGAGATGAAATGTATGACATGAACAAAATGCAAAACAAAAGACAAAACCCCAACCACGAAGGGAATATCATATCACATAGCCGTAAATGGCAAGAGTTGGAGTTACAAATATGGAATGTTACATCCAGGGTGTTACAAAACTATAATCTCAGTCATTGAAGCAGTTGCAATTTATCATAACATCGGAAAGAGTCAATATAAGAGCTTTTCAGCAAGTCCACACACTCAACTATCATTTAATCTTTCACAATTGCTAACACTCACGCAATATTTATGAGTATGAAGTTTTAATCAGACCTAGAGAAAGATAGGGGCTTATAGTTTTGCCTCCCAACCTTTTACCTCAAGGGTAACGTCAACAATAATTCTTTATGGAAACCCACATCCAATTGGATAGGATCTTTCCAACACATAGTTCTTGCCAAGGGATAAAGTGTAAAAAGGAAAGGTGAAGATCACCATGACTCTTGTATAAGGTATAAGACAAAAATAAAAGATAGGCCCTTTGCAGAGGGAAGCAGAGGTTGTCCTGTGCTTTTATGGTTGGATGCACAAAATCTTAGTGCAAAAGAACGTCACTTTATATTTCCACTTTTGATAGGGACCTTTATTATGCAGTCCATCGCTTTTATTTCTTCCATATCACAAGCTCGTATAAAGCTTATTTTCTCCACACTAATAGATCATACATATTTAGAGAGCAATTTATATTGCTTGCAACAATGACAACTTACTTGAAGGATCTTATTCAATCCATCAGTAGATATGGTGGACTCTAATGGCAAAACTTGGTTTAAGGATATTTGGAAGCACAAGTAGTATCTCTACTTGGTGCAAAGAATTTGGCTAGCATGAGGGGGAAAGGCAAGCTCAACATGTTGGATGATCCATGACAATATAATTTATTTCGGATATAAGAAAACATAACCCATTATGTTGTGTTCCTTGTCCAACATCAACTTTTTATCATGTCATATTTTAATGAGTGTTCACAATGATAAAAGATGTCCAAGATAGTATATTTATATGTGAAATCCTCTCTTTCTTTATTACTTCCTATTAATTACAACGATGACCAAAACTATGTTTGTCAACTCTCAACAGATTTTATTCATTATACTCTTTATATGTGAAGTCATTTCCTTCCATAGGATCAATATGATCTCTTTATTTCTTTTTATTCTTTATTTTTAATTTTATTCCCTCAAGATCATAGCCAGATAACCAAGCCCTCGACTCAAGACAAATCTTTATTATATATAGCTCATGGACTCGATTACATAGATAAGGATCTACACAAAAACTCAAAGCTAGATCATACTAAACTTTATTCTACTAGATCTAGATATAACCAAAAGGATCGAACTAAGAAAAACGGTAAGGATAGAAGTGTGATGGTGATACGAAACCGAGGCACCTCTCCTGAGCTTGGCAGTTGCCAAGGGGAGTGCCCATACCCATGTGTTTATGTCTCTTTCTTCGGAGGTGATGATGATGGAGTTGTTGATGACGTAGGCTTCTTACTTAATTTTCGCTTGAGAATAGAATTTTGCTCCCTTAGGTCATCGATCTCTTGCTCAAGGCTTAATATCTTTTTGCATAGTTCTTGTTTGTTCTCCTACAAGAGGCGAAAAGGGATAAACCCGATCTTAGGTTTCCTTGCTCTATCCCCAGGCTTGACTTTTTGAACTTTTTGAACTCCACATGCATGTCCCCAGGTTGAGGTAATGGGACTTCATCTTCATCTAAGCTCGTCTCCTCCTTTCCCCTAGGATCATAGTCTTCTTCTTCCTCCGTGGTCCAACCACAATGCTCCAAGTTCCCTTAGACCTTAGGGTCTGTAAGGTAATCAACCACATAGCTTTCTCCCTCCGAATCGTGTTACGACATAATGCTCTAATCTGCGGCAGAAACAACTCAAAAGAAAAATAGAGGATTTTGTCGTGGTACGGTGGTCAAAACTTGCAGGAGATTATATAATGAATTTTTCCCGACCAAAAGAAATATCGTTCAAGAAAACGGAGTTCAGAGGGCACACGAGGTGCCCACGAGGCAGGGGGCACGCGCAGGGGGGTAGAGTGCGCCCTCCACCCTCGTGGATGCCTTGTGTCCCTTTCAGACTACTTCTTATTTTCATATTTATTTTAAATATTCCAAAACGGAGAAACACTATTATTAGAAGTGTTTTGGAGTCGGTTTACTTACCGTACCACATACCTATTCCTTTTCGGAGTCTGAAACGTTCTGGAAAGTGTCCCTTATGTACTCCTCCAGAGTTACGGTGTCAATAACATTGGTTTCAACATTTATGGGATTACGTGAGATATAATGTTTGAGTCTTTGACCGTTCACCACCTTCGGATTTGTGCCTTCGAAGTTGTTGATTTTTATGGCACTGGAACGATAGACCTCCTCAATAACATAAGGACCTTTCCATTTAGAGAGGAGTTTTCCTGTAAAAAATCTTAAATGAGAGTTTTATAACTAAACATAATCATCTACATTAAACTCACACTTTCGTATCCTTTTTCCATGCCATCTTTTAACATTTTCTTTAAACAGTTTGGCATTCTCATAGGCCTGGGTTCTCCACTCATCAAGTGAGATAATGTCAAATAGTCTCTTCTCACCGGCAAGTTTGAAATCATAATTGAGCTCTTTAATGGCCCAATATGCCTTATGTTCTAGTTAGAGAGGTAAGTGACATGCTTTTCCATAAACCATTTTACACGGAGACATACCCATAGGATTTTTATATGCAGTTCTATAGGCCCATAATGCATCATCAAGTTTCTTGGACCAATTCTTTCTAGATCTATATAGTCTTTTGCAAAATTAATTTAATCTTTCTATTACTCAGTTCTACTTGACCACTAGACCGTGGGTGGTATGGAGATGCAATTCTATGATTAACATCATACTTAGCAAGCATTTTACGAAAAGCACCATGAATAAAATGTGAACCACCCTAGTCATTAAGTATCTAGGGACTCCAAACCTAAAAAATAACTTCTTTAAGCATCTTAATATAGGTGTTATGATCAGCACTACTAGTTGGAATAGCTTATATCCACTTAGTAACATAATCAACAGCAACTAAAATATGTGTATACCCATTAGAGGAAGGAAACGGTCCCATATAATCAAAGCCCCAAACATCAAATGGTTCAATAACAAGTGAAAAGTTCATAGGCATTTCTTGACGTCTACTAATATTACCAATTCTTTGATATTCATCACAAGACAAGACAAAATTACGGGCATCTTTGAAAAGAGTAGGCCAATAAAAACCGGATTGTAATACCTTATATGCAGCTCTATCTCCAGCGTGGTGTCCTCCATAAGCCTTGGAGTGACACTTGCGTAGGACCTGTTCCTGTTCATGCTCAGGTACACAACGTCTAATAACACCATATACTCCTTTATAAAGGTGTGGGTCATCCCAGAAGTAATATCTCAAATCATAGAAAAACTTTAACTTTTGCTGGTATGTGAAACTAGGTGGTATAAATTTAGCAACAATGTAATTAGCATAATCAACATACCATGGAGCAGTACGAGAAGCATTTATGACAGCTAATTGTTCATTAGGAAAACTACCATCAATAGGGAGTGGGTCATCAAGAACATTTTATAACCTAGACAAGTTCTCGGCAACGGGGTTCTCAGCTCCCTTCCTATCAATAATATGCAAATCAAATACTTGTAGCAAGAGAACCCATCTAATAAGTCTAGGTTTAGCATATTTCTTTTCCATAAGGTATTTAATAGCAGCATGATCAGTGTGAATAGTTACTTTAGAATCAACAATATAAGGTCTGAACTTATCACAAGCAAATACAACTGCTAAAAATTCTTTTTCAGTAGTAGCATAATTTCTCTGGCCACTGTCTAGAGCTTTACTAGAATATTAGATAACATTTAATTTCTTATCAACTCTTTGTCCTAGGGCATCACTTACAACATAATCACTAGCATCACACATAATTTCAAAGGGTAAATTCCAATCAGGTGGCTGAACAATAGGTGCAGAAATCAAGGCTTTCTTAATTATTTCAAATGCTTCTACACAATCATCATCAAGACAAAAGGAACATCTTTTTGTAAGAGATTAGTCAGAGGCCTAGAAATTTTTGAGAAGTCTTTAATGAATCTCTTATAAAAATTGGCATGACCAAGGAATCTTCTTATACCTTTAATGTCCTTAGGACACGACATCTTTTCAATAGCATCAACTTTAGCTTTATCAACTTCAATATGTCTTTCAGAAATTTTATGCCCCAAGACAATACCTTCACTAACCATAAAGTGGCACTTCTCCCAATTCAAGACAAGATTAGTTTCTTCACATCTCTGCAAAACTCGATCAAGGTTGCTTAAGCAATCATCAAAAGAAGTTCCATACACGGAGAAATCATCCATGAAAACCTCAAAAATCTTTTCACAAAAGTGATAAAATATAGCAGTTATACATCTTTGAAAGGTAGCAGGTGCATTACATAAACCAAAAGGCATACGTCTATAAGCAAAGGTACCGAAAGGGCAAGTAAAAGTGGTCTTTTCCTGATCCTCTTTCGACACAGGTATTTGAGAGAAACCGAAATAAGTTTCTAGAAAGCAAAAATGTGTATGTTTGGATAATCTTTCTAGAATTTGATCAATAGAAGGTAAAGGGTAATGATCCTTTCTAGTAGCTTTATTTAAGTTGCCAAAATCAATTAGCATTCTATAACCTGTAACAATTCTTTGTTGGATCAATTCATCTTTATCATTAGGAACAACAGTAATACCTCCCTTCTTAGGGACACAATGGACAACACTTACCCACTGACTATCAGCAACAGGATAAATTATACCTGCCTCTAGAAGCTTTAGTATTTCATTCCTTACCACTTCTTTCATCTTAGCATTTGGCCGTCATTGGTGATCAACAACCGGTTTAGCGTCTGTCTCCAATTTTATTTTGTGCTAGCATAGAGTGGGACTAATGCCCTTAAGATCATCATGAGTATATCCAATAGCAACACAGTGCCTCTTCAGAGTTTTCAATAATTTCTCTTCTTCCTGCTCTGAAAGGTTAGCACCAATAATAATAGGATATATCTTCTTTTCATAAAGATAAGCATATTTAAGAGTATCAGGTAATGATTTAGTCTCAAACGCAGGATCACCCTTGGGTGGAGGAGGATCCCCTAAAATTTCAACAGGCAAGTTGTGTTTCAAAATAGGTCCCTGTTTGAAGAATACTTCATCTATTTCCCTTCTTTCATTCATAAACATATAATTTTCACGGTCTAGCAAATATTGTTCTAAAGGATCATTAGGAGGCACGGAAATAGAAGCAAGAACCATAATTTCATCTTTACTAGGCAATTCTTCATCATGGGGTTGTCTATGAAATTTAGCAAAATTAAAATCATGAGACATATCCCCTAAACCAATAGTAACAATATCATTTTCGCAGTCTATCTTAGCATTAACAGTATTCAAGAAGGGTCTACCAAATATAATGGGACAAAAGTCATCTTTTGGGGAAGCAAGAACAAGAAAATCAGTAGGTGAAATAGTATCTCTAACAATCCCAACTGGTGAAATAGTATCTCTATTGGCAAGCTTAATAGTAACATCAATATCTTCTATCTCAGCAGGTGCAATATCATGCATAATTTCTTTATATAAAGTATAAGGTATTGCACTGATACTAGCACCCATATCACATAATCCATGATAACAATGATCTCCTATTTTAACATAAACAACAAGCATGCCGACAACAGGTCTATGTTTATTTTTAGTATCGGGTCTAGCAATTCTAGCAGCTTCATCACAGAAGTAAATAACATGCCCATCAATATTATCGACCAAGAGATCCTTAACCATAGCAATACTAGGTTCAACTTTAATTTTCTCAGAGGGTGTAGGTGTTCTAGCATTACTCTTATGTCGTGGAATCGTCACGGCAGATGTCCTAGTGTGAGGACTTAGTCGTGAGGCCAACGCATCTTTGTAGTAGCTTGAGAGAGGTTGAGCTGAACCGAGAGACGCAACACAAGACAAGGATTTAGACAACTTCGGGCCCCGGGAAACATCATCCGGTAATAGCCCTACATGCTGTTTGTGGCTAGATCTCATCATGCTCATGAGAGAGTCGCTGCATAAGCTGGCTCCCCCTTTGTGTCTAGCCCTAGAGATTGTTTCTTGTTGCTTGTCCCTCTTGGGGTGCCCTATCCCTCCTTATATATGTTGAAGGGGCGGGTTATATGACTAGTCCTAGTAGGATTAGGATTACTCTATTACAAGTGGAGTCATAGTCTTGCTTCCGTTTGTAGGAGAATATTCCTTACGCCTTTCCTCTTAAGCCGGCCCATCATAACATGAGCCGGCCTTCTGGGCCTTGGGCCTTCTCATCCATCTGAGACACCTGCCGGGTCACTAGTCAGTCTTCAAGCTTGTAAGTCATCACTCCAGCGAACCCTCAGACACGTGAGTCGCCAATCCTCTCGCGGGTTACTAATGAAACGCCAAGTCCGGCCGGGTCATACCGCGAGGTATATCCCCAACATTAGCCCCCAGTTTAATTTGGATTTATCCATGTTAAACTGATCTGCAACATAAACACAAGAACAAATGTAATAGGTTGTGCTCCGGGTTAAATATTCTTGTAAGCCGGCACCTGATCATCCTTAAGTCCTTGTCATTTCCTCCTTCTAGAAAATCCAGGTCATTAGGCCAGCTCCATAATCAATTTTCTTGTAGAAGAAATATTGTGAATAATAATCCACTCGAGTCGGCTTCCAAAGCGCCGGCTTAAGAAATGTTGGTCTTGAAATAATCATCTGATATTCAGCCGATTTGAAAATGTAGAACTTGCCGGTTTAATATTACCTAAATTGCCGTTTGTAAATATTGATGGCACCAAGTCATAATTGTTGCCGATGCCGGATCATAATTATTGATGACGCCAGGCTATGATTGTTGCAGATGCCGGGTCATAATGATTGGTGACGCCGGGTCAATCTGATTTGCCCCAAACTGATAATTTCGAAAGTATTTCTCCTTATATCCGTGTTACCTGTAGCCCCCAAGTGGCAGGTTGTCATGCTTGCATCAACCTGGGACTTGTAATTGTCTTATGCTACAAAAACTTCAACCGGTGTAGCTCCCAAGGGCCAGGTCATTATGCAATAATGAGCAGGGACTTTGTAGATGTAGACTTGAGCAGCAACATGTAGCCCCCAAGGGCCGGCTCAGCAAGGTAATATTGAGCTGGGACTTTATATATGATTCATTGATAATAACATCATATGATGTAATCTCCACCATGGGGCTTGAACCCACGTCCACAAGGTTAAGAGCTTTGTACTCTACCAACTAAGTAGTGGATCTTTCAATATAATGGATTAAGGCTTGTGTACCTTGAATTTCCGACAGGAGCAATTGGTAGCCCCCAAGGGCCGGCTCATTACAATGTGATGAGTCGGGTCTTCAATAAGGCCAGTAAAAATGACTTTTCATTAGCCCCCAAGTGCCATGGTGCATGCTGGCAGTGACATGGGACTTTCATATTTGATGTAATCTCAACTTGAATAATGTAGCCCCCAAGTGTTGGGTCGTAAGCCTGCAGCAACTCGGGACTATTCCTTCCATTGTAGAATAAATTATATCCATTGATAAAATAATATTCATTGCGCTGAAGCAAAATTTAAAACCTCAATCGTAATATTGGTTATTGATAACCATAATAAAAATCCAGCCATGTTGGCTATTAAAGATTTGAATAATATAGCCCGGTTTGAAAAACCGGTTCCTGTGATATTGAATCGTACTGCCGGTTTAGGATACCTGTGCAGTAAGGGTGATAACCCAATCTTTAGAAGCCAAAAACTTTCAAATGTTTATGATTGTCATATATGGCGACTTATCATCAAAGCCAAGCCGGGTTTAAACGAAACCACACATATACTTAGATCTGAACAAAAAAGTCTCAAGACGAAACCAAAGATTGTTTGCAAAAACATAAATCAAATAAAAATCGAGGTTTCTGATTCGAATACGATCAGTAAACCATTACAAAGGGGTTAAGCTAGGATTCGAATACGATCATGTAGCCCCCAATGGCGTTGGCATTGTGCTGATCAAGAGGGTACCGACAGCTATGTTCTCTTTGGTTCGAATACGACCTATGTTTGAACAGGAAGCCCCCAAATGACCTTGAGAGGTTTTTAACGACCCTGATTCGAATACGATCCAAGTCGGACCCAAAAGGGGTTAAGCTATGATTCGAATACAATCAAGAAGCCCCCTAGTGAGTTTGGCAGTGTGCCGATCAAGAGGGTACCGACAGCTATGTTCTCTTTGGTTCGAATACGACCTATGTTTGAATAGTAAGCCCCCAAACGACCTTAATAAGGTAAGCCGTAAGGTATGATACCCATGTTTGAACCGCGCATCATGGCAGCAAGTTCTCTTTCGCAACCTTTAATTTTTCTGAGAACTCGAATCTTGCGAGAGATTAATTCTTTTTGAAAGCTTTCAAAACTTTGTGGGAGACAGATTGTCCTTGAGCCGGATGTTTGAACCGGATTTGAGAGCTTAAAAGCTTCATAAGAGACAAATTTACCTTGAGCCGGATGTTTGAATCGGATTTGAGAGCTTCAAAGCTTTGCAGGAGAGAGATGTCTCTTGAACCGGATTTTAAACCGGAATCTTTATTTTGAACCGGCAATTTTTTTGACAGCCTTTAAATTTTCATCAATAGGGCGGTGTCCTCTGGAACCGGGTTGTGATTCCCTCCAATGACCCGGAGTTCCTGAGTCATGTCATTGTAGCCCCCGAGTGTTAAGACGGCTCGAGGAGTTGTCTTGAGATTCTCCATCTTTGACCATGATATAAACCGGCATGAGTCATTCAACATGTCAGTGATATAATCGTCCCTTTTTGCAGTAGACAACTTGTCCTGCATCAGAGAAATTTGCAAGCCAGGGTAGTTGCTCTTTAAAGAAAGCAATATGTAATATAAAAATATACTTAATGAATTTCACCTGATATGCCAAGCCAGAAAATTATTCACCGCGGAGTTGATGATCACCACGGTCAAGCTGAAATCAATCACGGCCGAGTCAGCCGCGGGAGCAGACAGATGAGCCGGTCGCGACATTGTAAGCCGGTGCGGAAGGGGAGAGTCGGCACCGGTGTTGTAAGCCGGGACGGAAGAAAGAGTCGGCCGTAGCGTTGGAAACGGCTAGGACAAGGGCGAGTCGGGCGCAGGTGCGGACGACGAGTCCACTGCGCGTGTTGATGTAGCGGGGCGGCGACTTGCGCATGTATCCGTCCAGAACACAGCACGAACATCCAACGCAAAAATAATATTGGTGCATGGTCGTTTGTGACACCTTTATAATAAATAATAGTCCTGCGAAAAAATACCAGAGACCAGTGTAATTTCCCTCAAACAAAATATATGCTGATAAAATACTTAGAAAAAATAGCACCTGATGTTTTCGGAAGTCAGATTTTCTTTGTGTGGTCTAGAGTTTAACCAGGACATACAGGAGACTAGCAGCAGCTTACTGCGCACCACCTCTCTCCTGTGTATGCATCAAGTTGCGTCGTGCCGATGAACCGATGAACTCTAGTACTGCCTTTGTAGTACCTATTTGAACTGGCGAAACCGGCACTACTTGACAAAATTTAAGCATGCTGTGATGTGCTACTCCAGTCTGTGACCATCGATTGCTTGTCCTCCTCCATAAATCGTAGCCTCACGCGCCACCTCAGCCCATGACTACTGACTACTTTAACTGATCTGTAGTTTTGGCTAAGGCTTATACCACATAATTTTACTGTAGTGGCGAGAGAAAATTGCAAAGAGTGCACCCGCTCAGCATCGACGGATGATTGTAGCTATGGAAGCGGCCCATCGAACTTGGTGTCCTGCATGCTTGTCTCCGGTAAATATTTCTTCTATGCACACTCGTACAAGTTTTGTCTGAGCAAGCAGCTTGAGAGCCTTTTGTTTTGTTGGGTAGCTTTAGGTGCGTGCTTGCCTTTTCATTATTTTAATATTGCATGCTCCTCCTTTGTTCTGATTGCGCCAAGTCGCTACATGTGGGCAAATTTGACAAATCTGACCTATAGACGAAATCAAATCACGGAATGAACTGCCCGTAAAACTATTTCACACGCCTGACCCTTTTGTGTAGCGCCCGCCACGACGGCGTCACACTACACTGTGCAACGCCTCACAGATAGGCGCTACACGGCCAGTGTCATACCCGAAAATTACTAAAACAGTGTGTAGCGCCTGAGAGCTAGGCGCCACACTATACAGTGCAGCGCCTAGCTCCCGGGCGTTGCACTAGTGCAGCGCCTAAGAGCTAGGCGCCACGGGTCAGCTGCGTGAAATAGTTTGACGGACAGTTCATTCTGTGATTTGATTTCGTCTATAGGTCACATTTGTCAAATTTGCCCTACATGTGGAATCCTTCTCAGTCTTTGAGGCAACCATCACAAATAAACAATACGATAGAGCCCACACCAGCAGCTGTTTTGACAGTTATCTTGAGTACTCCTTCTCCGCCCCTTTCCCTCCTTATATCCGGCGGTTGTGCTGCCCTTGTGGTAGTTTTCAGTGTTATGATGTCGGGGTGGCTTCTGAAGCTCACAAGGGCATCCAGTAGTTGCATCTGTTGTAATGGAGATGAGGGCGGCTTGCTACGACCCGGGCGGGGACGCGGGCGGCGAAGCCAGCGCAGCACCGAATCCATGGCAGAGGGACACCGGCGAAGGCGGCTCAGAGAGGTGGAAGTGAGGCCGCTTGGCCAATACCCAGGGGCGACTCAGCACAGCCCCTAAAAGAGGATGGAAGCGACGTGGCGGGTCTCAGCCGCAGCAACTCGGCGTGTGGCGGCGGCGGCTGAAACAAAATCGCAGGGCGACTGAGGGAGTCCTGGATTAAGGGGTCTCCGGACAGCCGGACTATATCCTTTGGCCGGACTGTTGGACTGTGGAGATACAAGATTGAAGACTTCGTCCCGTGTCCGGATGGGACTCTACTTGGCATGGAAGGCAAGCTAGGAAATACGGATATGTATATATCCTCCTTTGTAACCGACATTGTGTAACCCTAACCCCCTCCGGTGTCTATATAAACCGGAGGGTTTTAGTCCGTAGGACAACATACAATCATACCATAGGCTAGCTTCTAGGGTTTTGCCTCTCTGATCTCGTGGTAGATTAACTCTTGTAATACTCATATCATCAAGAACAATCAAGCAAGACATAGGGTTTTACCTCCATCAAGAGGGCCCGAACCTGGGTAAACATCGTGTCCCCTACCTCCTGTTACCATACGCCTTAGACGCATAGTTCGGGACCCCCTACCCGAGATCCGGCGGTTTTGACACCGACATTAGTGCTTTCATTGAGAGTTCCACTGTGTCGTCACAATAAGGCTTGATGGCTCCTTCGATCATCGCTAGCGATGCGTTCCAGGGTGAGGCTTTCCTCCCCGGACAGATCTTCGTATTCGGCGGCTTCGCACTGTGGGACAATTCGCTTGGCCATCTGGAGCAGATCAAAAGCTACGCCCCTGGCCATCAGGTCAGATTTGGAAACTTGAACTACACGGCCGATATCCGCGGAGACTTGATCTTAGACGGATTCGAGCCCATGCCAGACGCGCCGCGCAGTCACAACGAGCAAGACGTAACTCTGTCGTCAGACAGTGTTTGGGAGATCGCATCCGTAGCTACCCCGGCCTTTAAACCGGAGCAAGTCGTGCCATCCAGGAGCGGAGGGATGGACCCCGCCATGGAGGCCGCACTCTCAGTGGCGATAGAGCTGGATACTGACTTCACACCTTAGGAGAGCCGTGTCGCCGAACCACTGGATTTGTCTCCGGCCACAGACTCCGAGCCGCTCATATCCGTGCCCGTCGAGTCCGATTGGGCGCCGATCATGGAGTTCACCTCCGCGGATATCTTTTAGCACTCACCTTTTGGAGGTGTGCTAAATGCATTAAGGTCTCTCTCCCTATCAGGAGAACCTTGGCTGAACTATGTCTAGCTAGAATGGGATGCGGACGACGAAGAAATTTGCTGCCCACCCACCACCCACTTAGTAGCCACTGTCGACGACTTAACCGACATGCTCGACTTAGGCTCCGAAGACTTCGACGGTATGGACGACGAAGCCGGAGACGAACAGGATCCACCGCCCTCGGGGCACTGGACCGCCACCTCATCATATGATATATACATGGTGGACACCCCCAAAGAAGCCAATGGCGACGAGATAGCGGAGGATGACCCTTCCAAGAAGCAACCCAAGTGCCGACGTCAGCTTCGCCGCTCTAAGTCCCGCCACAGCAAGAGCAGTGATACCGGCACAGGAGATAATAACACTACGGATAGCGCCGAAGACAACAACAATCCCCTCCAGCACGGTGTAGAGCTAGAGGACGAACAAGCTAGCCCTCTAGAGCAGGCAGCAGATGGAGAACCAGAGGAGGACAATTACATGCCTCTCTTCGAAGATGAGGCGAGCCTCGGCGACGACGAGTTTATCGTGCCTGAGGACCCTGTCGAGCAAGAGCGCTTCAAGCTCTGGCTTATGGACACGGCAAATAGCCTAAAGAAGAAACAGAAACATCTTCAAGCTGATCAAGACTTGCTAGCAGACAGGTGGACCGAAGTCCTTGCGGCCAAAGAGCATGAACTCAAGCGCCCATCCAAGAGTTACCCAAAACGCAGGTTGCTACCTCACCTCGAGGAGGAAGCATTCAAACCTCATTCACCAGTGTACGATGCAGCTGACCGGGCACTACGCGAGCGAGCCAGAGAGGCGTTTCAGTCTACAGTTCAGACCGCACCCCGTCGCCACTTAGTCAAAAATACTAAGGCCTGGGGCAACACAGAGGACCTGCGAGACATCTTGGACAGTAAGGCAAAAATCGCAAGGTCAATATACGGGACACGGGCATGTGCGCCCACACGGGACGATGATCGTCGCATCGGATACACCAAGAGCAAATCCGGCCAGGCCGAGTACAGCAAACAAGACTCATACAAACTACATCGGAATATAGCCCGACACAGAGGTGCCGCACACCCCCTATGCTTCACTGATGAAGTTATGAATCATGAATTCCCGGAGGGTTTCAAACCCGTAAATATCGAATCATACGATGGCACAACAGATCCCACTGTATGGATTGAGGATTTCCTCCTTCATATCCACATGGCTCGCGGTGATGATCTACATGCCATCAAGTACCTCCCACTAAAACTCAAAGGACCAGCTCGGCACTGGCTGAATAGCTTGCCAGCAGATTCCGTCGGCAGTTGGGAGGACATGGAAGACGCATTTCTTGACAACTTCCAGGTTACTTATGTGCGGCCACCGGATGCTGATGACTTGAGCCACATAACCCAGCAGCTAGTGGAATCGGCCAAACAATTCTGGACACGGTTCCTGACTAAGAAAAATCAAATTGTAGATTGTCCAGATGCAGAGGCCCTAGTGGCATTCAAGCATAACATCCGCGACGAGTGGCTCGCCCGCCACCTCGGCCAGGAGAAGCCAAAATCTATGGCAGCCCCCACAACACTCATGACCCGCTTTTGCGCGGGCGAGGACAGCTGGCTGGCTCACAGCAACAACACATCGAGGAACCCGGATACCTCGGATACCAAGGATGTAAATGGTAGGCAGCGTCGTAATAGACCAAAGTGCCGCAATAACGGCGATAACACCGAAGATATGGTAGTCAATGCCGGATTCAGCGGCTCTAGATCCGGTCAGCGGAAAAAGCCATTCAAAAGAAATACTACGGCTCCGTCCTGTCTGGATCGCATATTGGATCGCTCGTGTCAAATCCACGGCACCCCCGACAAGCCAGCCAATCACACCAATAGAGAATGCTGGGTGTTCAAGCAGGCCGACAAGTTAAATGCCGAGAATATGGACAAGGGGCTGCATAGCGACGACGAGGAAGAGCCCCGGCCGCCGAACACAGGAGGACAGAAGGGGTGTCCCCCTCAAGTGAAGATGGTGAACATGATACACGCAACCCACATTCCCAAGAGGGAGCGGAAGCGTGCACTAAGGGACGTCTATGCGATGGAGCCCGTCGCCCCAAAGTTCAACCCATGGTCTGCTTGTCCGATCACCTTCGATCGCAGGGACCACCCCACTAGCATCCGTCATGGCGGATCTGCCACACTGCTCCTAGACCCCATCATTGACGGATTTCACCTCAGTCGAGTCCTTATGGACGGCGGCAGCGGCCTGAACCTACTTTATCAGGATACAGTGCGAAAAATGGGTATCGATGCCTCGAGGATAAAACCCAGCAAAACCACCTTTAAATGCGTCATCCCATGTGTAGAGGCCCATTGCACAGGCTCAATCACACTGGAAGTGGTCTTCGGATCACCAGATAACTTCCGAAGCGAAGAGTTAATCTTCGACATCGTCCCGTTTCGCAGTGGCTATCATGCACTGCTCGGGCGGACAGCATTTGCAAAATTCAATGCAGTGCCGCATTACGCGTACCTCAAGCTCAAGATGCCAGGACCTCGCGGGGTCATAACAGTAAATGGAAACACAAAACGCTCGCTCCGTACAGAAGAGCAAACTGCGGCCCTTGCAGCAGAGGCACAAAGCAGCCTGTTCAGGCAGACCACTCATTCGGCGTCACAACCCCCGGACACCTTCAAGCGAGTCCGGAACAATCTGCAACAGGATCGCCTAGCGCGATCAGCGCTCACCTAGCAATCCGGCCCCCATCCCAGTCCTAGTGCAGCGATGAAATCTGTGCAGCACGTACATAACTACGCATTGAAAATACCATGGACACATGCGGGGGCGCAATCAGGACACGCCCCGCATTGTGGCTTAACCACACCAGGGGATGTATGCCTTTGACATTCCTTTTCTCTTATAGGGCCTAACTCTTCGGAAGCCCTTTCCGGCAGTCCGATTGCCGGACACATTCCGGAAGCAACAACCAAGGCGGCAAGAAGCTAAGATAAACACGGGAACCTCCAGGTGGTCTCTAGTAATACTTGATATACCCGCTTTTTACTATTTATGCGTAGCTTGCCTTGGGATAGGACATTTAGAATTGTCCTACTTTATGCTTATTGCACTACTTGTACCAGTACGCTTCGACGTATTATTCAAATAACAATGCATATTATTAATCTGTCATTGCATTATTTAAGTTTTTCTCTTTCTCTTATCTGTCCATTTACGATATTCCGCACCCGCACGCTCGGGTACGGTCAATACGCCAGGGGATCTCATTTACCCCGTAATTCGGTGCAAGAAGTCCGAATACTTTTGACAGTGCGGCACCCCAAACTTATAGCATTATATGTATCAGCTCCGAATCATGTCTTTGGTCAAATGTTGGGTTGCCCGGCTCCCATGCTTTGGTACCTTACATTCCGCTATATCGGCTAAGGTAGCGGTGGGAGAACTACTGCGATTGTGTCCCGGTTCTTCCAGACGAGCACCTCAGTAGAGAAAGCCAAAAATTGACTATCATGATAAGGCGAGAGACTGGTCGCTGTTCGAGAGGTCTCAAGTCTTTAAAGACTTTTTCCGCTTCGGGCGAGGAGTCGGCCTTGTCCGGCTTAGGCGTGTATAGGGCCCCAAATTCGGCCCTCCGATTACCAGGGGCTTCGCCAAAAAATTAAAATCATAGACTTCTATGGCTAAGTGAGAGTGATAACGCATTATAGTCCGATTGCCTAGTTTGTTGCGCTGAACACCTCCCTTGAAGGACCCAAAGTTGGGGTAAAGAGTGTTCAGATTTACCCCGAACACCCTAGTACTAGTTACATGGGTGTAGAAGCCGACGACTAGCCAACTCTCAGATTTTATAAATGGCCGCATAGAAGGTATTATTTTAAATTAAGAACGAGTCGCATGGCACAAAAGAACTTGTTTCATATTACAGGATCACATGGGCATGTTCATTCAAAAATTACATCCTTGGCACACTCATCTGCCACAAAGTGGGAGCCCTTCAGGACGCTCTCATAGTAATTCTCGAGGCAGCGATGCTCCTTGTCCTCCGGCGGCCCCTCCTTCACAAGCTTCACGGCGTCCAGCTTCGCCAGTGCACCTTCGCCCGGGCAAAAGCCCTGCGTGCACCTTCGATGCAGACGAACCGCTTGATGACTTCAAGCCGTGGGCAGGCCTCCACCAGCCGCCTCACCAAACCGAAGTAGCTGCCGGACAGGGGCTCGACAGGCCACATCCGGACTATAAGGCCCCTCATGGCCTGTTCGGCCGCCTTGTGAAGTTCGACCAACTGCTTCAGCTGGTCGCTCGAGGACACGAGGTGTTCGGACCCAGTATACTGAGACCAGAACAACTTCTCCGTTGAGCTCCCCTCCTCAGCCCGATAAAACTCCGCGGCATCCAGCACACTGCAGGGAAGATCTGCAAACGCTCCTGGAGAGCTCCGAACTCGGGTAAGAAAAAGGAATGTCTCCTTCACATGGTTGCTTTGCATATTGAATGCCTTACCCGCTGCTATCTTCTTCGCCGCATCAATCTCCTGGAGGGCCTTGTGGGCTTCGGCCTTGGCGCTCTGGACACTTTCAAGAGCCTGCGCGAGCTCGGACTCTCGTGTCTTGGAGTCAAGCTCCAAGGACTCGTGCTTTTTGGCGAGAGCCTCGAGCTCTTGCTACACCTCGCCCACTTGGGCTTTTTTGTTTCTCCCGTTCAAAACGTTCTTTGGCCGCTTTGTTTTCGGCCTCGGACAACGCCTTCCTCAGGGTCTCCACCTCGGTCGTGGCCCCTGACAAATTCATGATGATCCTATTACTTTACACCGAACTTCTTTTTAACTATATAAACATGGGTATATCTTACCTTTGCTCTCTTCGAGCTTCCCCTTGGTAAGGCCGAGCTCGTCCTCGGACCGCTTCAGGGCCTGCTTCAGCGCAGAGACCTCGGCAGTACATGCGGCAGCGGCCAGCTAGGAAGCCTGCACATACACGTAGACATACTATAATTAGACTCCTGAGTTATCATTTGATACTCTATTCGGAGCATCAGGGGCTACTATCTATGGGGTACTATTTTCTTATATTTTGAATGCTTGCCTCAAAGCCTGTTAGGAGGCTGGCGCAAACTTCGTCAGTCCGTTTTTGGCGGACTGAACCTTCTTGACCACCGCACTCATGATAGTGTGGTGCTCTTCATCGATGGAAGCGCTGTTAAGCGCTTCCAGCAAGTTGTCCAGTGCCTCTGGTTGGACAGAGGACACCGGCATGGATGGTTGGCCCCCCTTAATGGGGGACCGCTTGCCGGTGTCCGGAACCATCGAAGGCTCCGATGCAGTGTCCGGCTGGGGCCCGAACTCGAAGCCCGCAGGAGCCTCTTTCCCTTGGTACCCAGGGTCCAGGAGGTCGCCGTGACCCCCCCCCCCCCCCCAGGATCACCTCCCCTTGGCTCGGTGCCTTTTGAAACAACACCTCGGCGTTGTCCGTAGGGCGAGGGGTGGAAGCCGTCGGAGGAGAACCGCTGTTCATATCCGACGAGCCCAAAGAGAAGCCCGACGAGGATACGTCGAGATGAGCTCGGGCCAGACTGCATAATCATGTTCGGCATGAGCAAAGGCAGTACAATAAAACATACCATGAAGTACAATGGTGTCCGGACACTTACGACTTCGCCAGGGGCTTGTCCCTGGGTAGCCACTCGTCGCCACTGTCAGCGGCGGTCGTGACACAGTCCGGAGGGAGGGACTTTCCCTTCTTGGACCCTTCGGCCTCCCGGGATGGGTCGGCCTTCCTTTTCTTGTCTCCCCCGTCTAGGGGGGGAGAAATTTTCTCCTCCTCCTCGTTTCCGTGGGAGGAGAGCGCATCGGACTCATCGGACGATGAGTCCGATAGAACCTTGCACCGGAGACCCTTTCGGGTCCCCGTGGCCTTCTTGGCATTCTTTTCTGGCACCTCATAAGGTGCCGAAGTCAGCATCTTCGTTAGAAGAGCGTCTGTAGGATCTTCGGGTAGGGGGGCTGGGCAATCAAGCTACTCCGCTGTCTTTATCCAGTCCTATTAATGACATGAAAGCTTAGATCCAGCACATAACTAAACCAGGGCAAATAAATTCCCTGAGAGATATAAAAGCCTACGAGATGGGCGCGGCGCTTTGCACTGAGTCCGCGGTCCTCAGTGGGGGAGGGAGGCATCTCGGCACCCTTGTACAACACCCTCCAGACGTCCTCGTGCGTCATGGCGTAGAGCTCTCGCAGCGTCAGGTGCTAGGCTGAGTCGAACTCTCACAAAACAAATGGTCGTCCTTGGCACGGAAGAATCCGGTGGAAGAGCATAACCTGGACCACGTTGACGAGCTTGATTTCCTTGTTCGTCATGTTCTTGATGCAGGTCTGGAGTCCGGTCAGCTCTACCGAAGAACCCCGGGACATACCCTTCTTTTTTCAGGAGGTGAGCCACGTGGGGATTCCAGATCGAAATTTGGGGGCCGCCCGCCACACAGTTGGAGTCGCGCGGCTCGGTGATGTAGAACCACCCCGATTGCCACCCCTTTATGGTATCCACGTAGGTACCCTCAAGCCAGGTGACATTAGGCATCTTGCCCACCATGGCGCCCACCACCTTCGGTTAGACATTGAAGGTTTTCAGCCATAGGCCGAAGTGGGGCCTGATGCGGAGGAAGGCCTCGCACACGACGATAAACGCCGAGATGTTGAGGATGAAGTTGAGGGCTAGATCATGAAAATCCAGCCCGTAGTAGAAGATGAGCCCACAGACAAACGGGTGGAGAGGAAATCCCAGTCCACGAACGAAATGGGTAAGAAAAACTACCCTCTCATGGGGTTCTAGCGTTGGGATGATCTGCCCCGCATTCGGCAGCCGATGTGCGATATTCGCAGCTAGGTATCCGGCTTCCCGTAACCTTTCGATGTTCTCCTCCGTGACAGAGGAGACCATCCACTTGCCTCCTGCTCCGGACATGATTGGAGTGGTTCGAGAAGAAGAACGCGAGCTTGGGCGCTAGAGCTCGGGTGTGCGGGAATGGGTAAGCGAGAAGGAAGAAGGCGTGGGTGAAAAAAGTAAATCTTTGTCCCTTTATAAGGGCAGAGGAGGCGATGAGTCTCCCCACTTGCCTGGCAAAATAGCTTATTCCCTATGCACCATAATTGATGGCACGGTTGGGTTACCCATGTCCGTATTGATGAGAATCCCGCGATAAGGGGAACACGATCTCTGCTTTGACAAGACGTGTCGAGAAAACTGCCTCGTGTTATGTGCAGGGCTGGTTAAAGAAAAATGGTTTGAATAATAACCGGCCCGTGAAGTGATGCCATACTGTCAAAATGTGCCGGCAGATTAGATTTGTGGAAATATTATTCTCTCTATGGTGGTATGTGGAACTTATTTTGCAGAGTCGGACACTATCCTTGCATTCAAACTCTTCCATGGTGTATTCGGAGGAGGAACCCGCCTTGCAATGCCGAAGACAACACTGCGCGCCAGACTCATCATCATTGAAGCCTGGTTTAGGGGCTACTGAGGGAGTCCTGGATTAAGGGGTCTCCGGACAGCCGGACTATATCCTTTGGCTGGACTATTGGACTATGGAGATACAACATTGAAGACTTCGTCCCGTGTCCGGATGGGACTCTACTTGGCGTGGAAGGCAAGCTAGGCAATATGGATATGTATATCTCCTCCTTTGTAACCGATCTTGTGTAACCCTAACCCCCTTCGGTGTCTATATAAACCGGAGGGTTTTAGTCCGTAGGACAACATACAATCATACCATAGGCTAGCTTTTAGGGTTTAGCATCTCTGATCTCGTGATTGATCAACTCTTGTAATACTCATATCATCAAAAACAATCAAGCAGGACGTAGGGTTTTACCTCCATCAAAAGGGCCCGAACCTAGATAAACATTGTATCCCCTGTCTCCTATTACCATCCGTCTTAGATGCATATTTCGGGACCCCCTATCCGAGATCCGCCGGTTTTGACACCGACAGCGACCACGACGACTTATCGTGGTTATTGCATGCTCCTCCTTTTTGATGAGAATTTCTAGTAGTATTGGCACCAGGACGTGAAGAGTTTGCTTGATAAAACATTAGTACTAGCAAGGAACATCACAATCAGCTGTAAATTCACAATTGTACTCGTCCAAAATGTTGACTTCCTCATTATACATAGAACTCCAGAATTCCATAGCCTTCAGTGTAACCGACTCCTCAACTCCCCTCACAGCTTTTGCCTGATGTAGCCTGGTGCAGGGGCG
Organism: Triticum monococcum; assembly: GCA_034509565.1. Classification (NCBI taxonomy): domain Eukaryota; kingdom Viridiplantae; phylum Streptophyta; class Magnoliopsida; order Poales; family Poaceae; genus Triticum; species Triticum monococcum. Next base: position 148,002,396 of record CM067843.1, on the reverse strand, counting down.
CAGCGCGGGAGGCGGAGCCGGACCGGGAGCAGAACCGGCGAGCGGCGCAGCGGCCGGGGCCGCTGGCAGGCGAGCGACCCGACGCACGCGGACAACAGCGCGAGGCGCAGGCGCGCCGGAGTAGTCGAGGCGGGTGGTTCATGGGTGAGGGACGACGGCTTCAAGGCGGCAGAGACAGCATAGGCAAGCCCAGACGCAACCGGTGACTCAAGGAGGCCAGTGGTGCTTTTAGACGGCCTCAGCTCCGGCGGCTCAGGGCAGTGTCGACTTGGCCGGCTGTGGATGACTAAAAAACGGGATTAGCGAGGCCAAGGCGGCAGCTTGTGGTGCGCTTGGCGGCTCGGCAACACAGGACGGTTTGACGCGGGCAAGTTAACGCGTCAGGGCCATGGCGGTCTTGGCTAGGTGAGCTTTAGTGACAACATAAAGTGACGGCGGCACGAGGCAGAAGCGAGGCGCTCGGTCAGGCGACTCAGAGCCTGGATCGTGGCTCTTTTTCCTTTCCTAGATCGGGATTGACTTGCCAAGTTTCATCTGTTATCGTTGGACCGCGGATTCAATCCTCCTTTTCTTTTCTCTGGCAGATCAGCTTTCTAGCAGTAGTACATGTTGAGACGGATTGTTCTTCACGCGGTGTGCGGGTCGGCGGTGAGCTGATCCGGGGCGGCGTGAAGCCCGCAGAGCACCCGACCAGAGCAGTGGCGGGTGGCTTGGCCCCGCTGTGGTTGAGGCGGATCGGCAAGCGACTTAGAGTCCAGCAGAGATGGAGCTGGGTGACTTTGGGAAAAAACCGAAGAGAACCGAGGCAGGCTCTTCCTCCTCTTCTGGGACGGACAAAGTTCGTAGGCGGAGGCAAGAGCTGGCCCCGAGACAGGCTGCGAATTGATTTTATTCATTTCCTTACCTTCAACAATAGACCAGATGGACTAGTAATGCCTTTAGGTGATTCTAATCCCTGAAACACACATAGGCTGGGATCCCCATCAGTACCAAAGGAAACCAGCGATCCTCCTAGTTGTAGGTTTTCTCCTGGCTGCCTTGTAGCGATCGGATTCATGAAAAGTAGCAGTAGAAAAGCACGCCTGATCTCCTCGGGATTAGACGTCAACTTGTTGAAAAAACAACTACACCTGATTTTCTTGGCGGGTTCAATAACAGCCATGCTTAATAAGCATTCATCCATTGTAGTGATCAGCGCATCAGTTAGCATCAGAACGGATCGTGTCACGTGCTGACCTGGATAATATATATATATATATATATATATATATATATATATTCTTTCCTTGGTCAGGCTTGGCGACTTGCTATGTCGCAAACCGAGGTAACCTTAGCTTCTCATAAATTGTCTGATGAATCGCGAACTTCTTGATCCCTGAAGAAATCTTTTCAAGAACTCAACATCATCATGCGCATGCCCTATGGTGGGTACCAACTGTCGTGGAATCGTCATGGCAGCTGTCCTAATGTGAGGACTTAGTCGTGAGGTCAAGGCATCTTTGTAGTAGCTTGAGAGGGGTTGAGTGAAACCGAGACACGCAACGCAAGACAAGGATTTAGACAGCTTCGGACCCCGGGAAACATCATCCGGTAATAGCCATAAATGTTGTTTGTGGCTAGATCTCATCATGCTCATGAGAGAGTCGCTGCATAAGCAGGCTCCCCCTTTGTGTCTAGCCCTAGAGATTGTTTCTTGTTGTTTGTTCCTCTTGTGGTGCCCTACCCCACCTTATATATGTTGAAGGGGCGGGTTATATGACTAGTCCTAGTAGGATTAGGATTACTCTATTACAAGTGGAGTCCTAGTCTTGCTTCCTTTTGTAGGAGAATATTCCTTACGCCTTTCCTCTTAAGCCGGCCCATCATAACATGAGCCGGCCTTCTGGGCCTTGGGCCTTGTCATCCATCTGAGACACCTGCCGGGTCACTAGTGAGTCTTCAAGCTCGTAAGTCGTCACTCCAGTGAACCGTCAGACACGTGAGTCGCCAATCCTCTGGCGGGTTACCGATGAAACGCCAAGTCTGGTCGGGTCATATATCCGGCCGGGTCAGACCGCGAGGTATATCCCCGACATCTTACGAACCACAGTTGAAGCTTTAACATCATCCTTTATTCTAATAGCTAAAGGTGGTTTCTCAATATAAGCGGTAGGAACAATAGGATCAACATTATAAGTGATAGTCCTTTCTTCAACTTTAATAGATTCAACTACTTTTACTTCAATGGGAGGATGATATTTAAATCATTTCTCCTTAGGGAGATCAACATGAGTAGCAAATGATCCACAGAAAGAAGCTACTATCTCAGAGTCAAGTCCACATTTAGTGCTAAATTCACGAAAAGCATCGGTATTCATAAAAGGTTTAACACAATCAAACTTAGGTGTAATACCTGACTCCTTACCTTCGTCGAGTTCCCAATATTCAGAGTTGCATTTAATTCTTTCCAATAAATCCGATCTGAATTCAATAGTCTTCATCATAAAAGAACCAGCACAAGAACTATCAAGCATGGATCGATTATTGAGAGAAAGTCGAGCATAAATTTTTTGAATAATAATTTCTCTTGAGAGCTCATGATTGGGGCATGAATATAACATTGACTTAAGCCTCCCCCAAGCTTGAGCGATACTTTCTCCTTCGCGAGGCCGAAAATTATATATATAATTACGATCACGATGAACCAGATGCATAGGATAAAACTTCTGATGAAATTCCAATTTCAATCGGTTGTAGTTCCATGATCCAATATCATCGCATAGCCTAAACCATATCAATGACGTTCCCTTCAAAGATAAAGGGAAGACCTCCTTCTTGATAACATCCTCGGGCATACCTGCAAGCTTAAATAATCCACAAACTTCATCCACATAGATTAGGTGCATATCGGTATGTAATGTTACATCTCCTGTAAAAGGATTATCTAGCAGTTTTTCTATCATACCCGAAGGAATTTCAAAGTAAACATTTTTAGTAGGTTTAGTAGGTTGAGGAGCAACTCTTTGCTCTACTGGTCGGGGTGAAGATACCCTGAACAAGCCCCTCAAAGGATTATTATCCATAGTAACAAGTGACAGTAAATTTCAGCACACTATATAAAATTTTCCTTACCAAATTCCACCTACCAAGGCGCTTCACTCCCCGACAACGGAGCTAGAAAAGAGTCTTGATGACCCACAAGTATAGGGGATCTATCGTAGTCCTTTAGATAAGTAAGACTGTCGAACTCAACGAGGAGCAGAAGAAAATGACACGCAGTTTTCAGTAAGGTATTCTCTGCAAGCACGAAAATTATCGGTAACAGATAGTTTTGTGATAAGGTAATTCGTAACGGGTAACAAGTAACAAAAGTAAACAAGGTGCAGCAAGGTGGCCCAATCCTTTTTGTAGCAAAGGACAAGCCTGGAAACTCTTATATAAAGGAAAGCGCCCTCGAGGACACATGGGAATTATCATCAAGCTAGTTTTCATCATGCTCATATGATTCGCATTCGTTACTTTGATAATTTGATATGTGGGTGGGCCGGTGCTTGGGTACTGCCCCTACATGTACAAGCATCCCACTTATGATTAACCCCCCTCGCAAGCATCCGCAACTATGAAAGAAGAATTAAGGTAAACCTAACCATAGCATGAAACATATGGATCCAAATCATCCCCTTACGAAGGAACGCATAAACTAGGGTTTAAGCTTCTGTCACTCTAGCAACCCATCATCTACTTATTACTTCCCAATGCCTTCCCCTAGGCCCAAAAAATGGTGAAGTGTCATGTAGTCGATGTTCACATAACACCAGTAGAGGAAAGACAACATACATCTCATCAAAATATCGAATGAATACCAAATTCACATGAATACTTATAACAAGACTTCTCCCATGTCCACAGGAACAAACGTAACTACTCACGAATAATATTCATGTTCATAATCATAGGGGTACTAATGTGCTTAAAGGATCTGAACATATAATCTTCCACCTAATAAACCAACTAGCATCAACTACAAGGAGTAATCAACACTACTAGCAACCCACAGGTACCAATCTAAGGTTTTGAGACAAAGATCGGTTACAAGAGATGTACTAGGGTTTGAGAGGAGATGGTGCTGGTAAATATGTTGATGGAGATTGACTCCCTCATGATGAGAGGATCGACGGCGATCATGATGGTGACGATATCCCCCTCGCGGAGGGATGTTTCCCCGGCAGAACAGCTCCGCCGGAGCCCTAGATTGGTTCCGCCAAGGTTCCTCCTTGAGACGGCGGCGCTTCTCCCGAAAGCTTCCTTATGATTTTTCCAGGGCAAAAGACAGCTTATACCATAAGATGGGCATCGGGGGTGAGGGAGTCCTGGATTAGGGGGTGTTCGGATAGCCGAACTATACCTTCAGCCGGACTCCTGGACTATGAAGATACAAGATTGAAGACTCTGTCCCGTGTCCGGAAGGGACTTTTCTTGGCGTGGAAGGCAAGCTTGGCGATACGGATATTCAGATCTCCTACCATTGTAACCGACTCTATGTAACCCTAACCCTATCCGGTGTCTATATAAACCGGGGGTTTTTAGTCCGTAGGACAACATACACATCAACAATCATACCATAGGCTAGCTTCTAGGGTTTAGCCTCTCTGATCTCGTGGTAGATCTACTCTTGTACTACCCATATCATCAATATTAATCAAGCAGGACGTAGGGTTTTACCCCCATCGAGAGGGCCCGAACCTGGGTAAAACTTCGTGTCCCTTGCCTCCTGTTACCATCCGGCCTAGATGCACAGTTCGGGACCCCCTAGCCGAGATCCGCCGGTTTTGACACCGACATTGGTGCTTTCATTGAGAGTTCCTCTGTGTCGTCGCCGTCAGGGTCGATGGCTCCTATGATCATCAATGGCGATGAAGTCCAGGGTGAGACCTTCCTCCCCGGATAGATCTTCGTCTTCGGCGGCTTCACACTGCGGGCCAATTCACTTGGCCATCTGGAGCATATCGAAAGCTACACCCCTGGTCGTCAGGTCAGATTCGGAAGCTTAAAGTACACGGCTGACATCCGTAGGGACTTGATCTTTGATGGATTCGAGCCACTGCCGAGCGCGCCGCACTGTCCCGACGAGCATGATCTAGCTCTACCGCCGAACAGTGCCCTGGAGGCCACACCCACATCGGCTTCGGTCCAACTGCGCCGATCGAGGATGGGCGGTTGGACGCCACCTCGGGGGCTGCAATCCCAACGGCGATTGAGCCGAACACCAGCCCCGCACTCCGCGAGACTCATGACTCCAAGGAGCCGGACTCCTTTCCGGACTCCGAACCCTCCGCGCCCGGCCTATCGAATCCGATTGGGCGCCGATCATGGAGTTTACTGCCGCAGACATCTTTCAGCACTCGCCTTTTGGCAATATTCTGAAGTCACTGAAGTCTCTCTCTTTATCAGGAGAGCCCTGGCCGGACTGCGGCCAGCGAGGTTGGGATTCAGACGATGAAAAAATTCCAAGCCCACCCACCTCCCACTTTGTAGCCACTGTCGATGACTTAACCGACATGCTCGACTTCGACTACGAAGACATCGACGGTATGGACGCAGATGAAGGAGATGATGAAGAACCAGCGCCTACTAGGCCCTGGAAAGCCACCTCGTCGTATGACATATACATGGTGGACACCCCAAAAGAGGGAGATGGCGATGGAACAGCGGAGGATGACCCCTCCAAGAAACAGCCTAAGCGCCGACGTCAGCTGCGCCGCTCAAAATCCCGCCAAAACGAACATGGTGATTCCAGCACAGGAGATAATAATACTCCAGAAAGCGCCGAAGAAAACCCCCTCCAACAAGATTTAGCACAGGAGGATGGAGAAACCAGCCCTCATGAGAGAGCGGCACACAGAGAGGTCGAGGACGATAATTATATGCCTCCCTCCGAAGACGAGGCAAGCCTTGACGACGACGAATTCGTCATGCCAGAGGATCCCATCGAGCAAAAGCGTTTTCAACGCAGGCTTATGCCCACGGCAAGAAGCCTCAAGAAAAAACAGCAATATCTCAGAGCTGATCAAGATTTGCTAGTTGACATATGGACTGAAGTCCTTGCGGCCGAAGAGCATAAACTCGAACGCCCCTCCAAGAGCTACCCAAAGCGCAGGTTGCTACCCCAATTAGAGGAGGAAGCACTCGATGTGGCCGACCGGCCACCTCGTGGCCGCGACAGAGAGGCCTCTCGGCCCTCCACTCAAGCCGCACCCCGTACCAAGGCACGGGACTATGCGCCGGACTTACGAGATATGTTGGAGGACAAGGCTAAACAAACAAGATCGATCTACGAATCGCGTGGGCGCCCCACGGCTCGAGACGGTATCCATCACGCCGGCCACAAATTCGGCAGGGCCGAACACAGTAGACAAGGCTCACTGGAGCTACGTCATGATATAGCCCAGTACAGAGGCGCCGCACACCCACTCTGCTTCACAAACGAAATAATGGATCATCAAATCCCCGAGGGTTTCAAACCCGTAAACATCGAATCATATGATGGCACAACAGATCCTGCGGTATGGATCGAGGATTATCTCCTTCATATCCACATGGCCCGTGGCGATGATTTCCACGCCATCAAATACCTCCCACTCAAGCTTAAAGGACCAGCTCGGCATTGGCTTAACAGCTTGCCAACAGGATCAATCAGCTGTTGGGAGGACCTGGAAGCCGCATTCCTCGACAATTTCCAGGGCACTTATGTGCGACCCCCAGACGCCAATGACCTAAGTCACGTAATTCAGCAGCCAGATGAATCGGCCAGGCAATTCTGGACACGATTCCTAACAAAGAAAAATCAAATAGTCAACTGTCCGGACGCTGAGGCCCTAGCAGCCTTCAAGCACAATATCCGTGACGAGTGGCTGGCCCGGCACCTCGGACGGGAAAAGCCGAAATCTATGGCAGCACTCACGACACTCATGACCCGCTTTTGCACGGGAGAAGACAGCTGGCTTGCTCGTAGAAACAATATAACCAAGACCCCTGGTAATTCGTACACCAGGGATGGTAGTGGCAGGTCGTGTCGCCACAAGCAGAAGCGTCGAATTAACAGCGACAATGCAGATGATACGGCAGTTAATGCTGGATTCAGAGGCTCTAAATCCAGTCAGCGGAAGAAGCCATTCAAAAGGAACCATAGAGGCCCGTCCAGTTTGGACCGAATACTCGACCGCTTATGCCAGATACATGGCACCCCCGAAAAGCCGGCCAATCACACCAACAGGGATTGTTGGGTGTTCAAGCAGGCAGGCAAGTTAAACGCTGAAAACGAAGACAAGGGGCTGCATAGCGATGACGACGAGGAGCCCCGACCGCCGAACAACAGTGGACAGAAGGGTTTTCCCCCACAAGTGCGGACGGTGAACATGATATACGCAACCCACATCCCCAAGAGGGAGCGGAAGCGCGCGTTAAGGGACGTATACGCGATAGAGCCGGTCGCCCAAAAGTTCAACCCATGGTCCTCTTGCCCGATCACCTTTGATCGAAGGGACCACCCCACTAGCACCCATCACGGCGGCTTCGCCGCATTGGTTCTAGACCCAATTATTGATGGATTTCATCTCACTAGAGTCCTTATGGACGGCGGCAGCAGCCTAAACCTGCTTTACCAGGATACAGTGCGGAAAATGGGCATAGATCCCTCGAGGATTAAGCCCACCAAAACGACCTTTAAAGGCGTAATACAAGGTGTAGAGGCCAACTTTACAGGCTCAGTCACACTTGATTTGGTCTTCAGATCTCCGGATAATTTCCGAAGCGAGGAGTTAATCTTCGACATAGTCCCGTTTCGCAGTGGTTATCACGCACTGCTCGAGTGTACCGCATTCGCTAAGTTCAATGCGGTACCGCATTACGCATACCTTAAGCTCAAGATGCCAGGCCCTCGAGGAGTAATTACGGTCAATGGAAACACCGAACGCTCCCTCCGGACGGAGGAGCACACGGCGGCCCTTGCGGCAGAAGTTCAAAGCAGCCTCTTCAGGCAGTTCTCCAGTCCGGCCACTAAACGACCGGACACCGTCTAGCGCGCCCGGAGTAACCTACAACAAGACCGCCTGGCACGATCCGAGCAGGCGTAGCAATGCGGCCCCAACCCCAACCCTCGCAAAAAGGCGATGCCAGTACTTCGCATACATAACTACGCTCTAGAGATACCATGGGCACAGGGGGAGGGGCACCATCACAGCACACCCAAAACACGGCTTCAACCATACCAGGGGCTGCCGATTTTTTAATTTTCTCTTACTTTCAGGACTCCATTCTTCGGACGGCCTGTTCGGCAGTTCAATTGCCGCACAAACGATGCAAGAACCAGGGAAGCAGACAAGCCACGCCGCATTACGGAACTCTCAGGTGGTCTCTATCACGAGCAGTATACCTATTTCGCACATTATTCCGCAGCTTGCCCCTGGAGCGGGCATGTTACATAGTCCAACCTTTTGCTTATCGCATTATTTTTGATCGCAGCTCTTTTTAATAAACAATGCATAGCTTTTGTCTATTTTTGCATTACCTTTTTTATATTTATATATGTTCCTTAACGACATGTTGCACCCGTACACTTTGGTACGGCCAAAATACGCCAGGGGCTTCAGTACCCCTCAACATGGTGTGAGAAGTCCGAACACTTTAACAAGTGCGGCATCCCAAACTTATAGCATTATATGCATCGGCTCCGAATCATGTCCTGGGTCAATAGTTGGGTTTGCCCGGCTCCTATGTTTTGGTGCCTTACGTTCCGCTATATCGGCTAAGGTAGCACTAGGAGAACCACTGCGATTGTGCCCCGGTTGAGCTGGTCGAGCACCTCAGTGGAGAAAGCTAAAACTGACCGTCATGATGAGGCGAGAGTTGGTCGCTGTTCGAGAGGTCTTTTCGAGTCCTTAAAGACTTATGCCGCTTAGGGCGAGGAGCCGACTCTGTCCGGCCAAGGCATGGATAGCGCCCCGAACTCGGTCTTCCGAATACCAGGGGCTTCGCCGAAATTTAAAATTATAGAATTCTATGGCTAAGTGAGAGTGTTCACGCATTATAGTCCGATTGCCTCGTTCGTTGGGCTGAGCGCCTCCCTCGAAGGACCCAAACATGGGAAAAAGAGTGCTTAGGTTTATCCCCGAACACCCCAGCACTAGCGGCACGGGGGCAGAAACCGACGACTCGCCATCTCTCAGAATTGATAAACAGTCGCAAAAAAGGTAATATTTTAAATTCAAACAGCATTGCTTAAGCGCATATGAACAAGTTTTCAGCGCACAGGATAAAACGAGCGAGTTTTACTCAAAAATTACATCCATAGAACATTCCTCCGCCATAAGGCGGGCACCCTTCAGAACATCCTTATAATAATTTTCGGGCTTGCGATGCTCTTTCCCCGGAGGTGGCCCGTCCTTCACAAGCTTCTCAGCATCCAGCTTGCCCAGTGCACCTTCGCACGGGCAAGAGCCCTACGGGCACCTTCAATGCAGATGGAGCGCTTGATGACCTCGAGCCTTGGACAGGCCTCCACCAACCGCCGCACCAGCCTGAAGTAGCTCCCAGGCTGAACCTCTCCAGGCCACAGCCAAACTATGAGGCCCTTCATGGCCTGTTCGGCCGCCTTGTGGAGCTCAACCAGTTGCTTCAACTGGTCGCTCAGGGGCACGGGTGTCCGGCCGCAGCATACTGAGACCAGAACACCTTCTCCGTCAAGCTGCCCTCCTCGGCTCGATAGAATGCGGCAGCATCAGATATACTCCGGGGAAGATCTGCGAACGCGCCTGGAGAACTCCGGATTCGGGTAAGTAACAAGTAACTCACGCTTATGTGTTTACTTTGCATAAAAAATGCCTTACCCGCCGCTATCTTCTTCACCTCATCCAACTCCTGGAGGGTCTTCTGGGATTCGGCCTTGGCAGACTTGGCACTTTCAGTGGTTGCCGAGAGCTCGGACGGTCGCGTCCTTGAGTCATGCTCCAACCTCTCATGTTTTCTCATGAGAGCTTGGAGCTCATGCTGCACCTTGCCAACCTCGGCCTCATACTTTTCTCGCTCAGTGCGCTCCGCGGCCGATCTCTTCTCGGCCTCGAGCAGCGCTTGCTTCAGGGTCGCCACCTCAGACGTGGCCCCTACAATAGCCACGATAATCCTGTCATTTTTTGCAATTGCACCTTTATATATATATATATATATATATAAACAAGGTATTTCTTACCTTCATTATCCTCGAGCTGCTTCTGGGCACGTCCGAGCTCTTGCTCGGACCGCTCGAGGTCCTGCTTCTGGGCACGTCCAACTCCGCAGTCAGTGTGGCGGACGCCAGCAGGGAAGCCTGCACAAGCATATTGACTCTTTTTAGACTCCTGCGATTTTTATTTGATCCTCTATTCGGCTTTTCTTTCCGAACGCCAAATAGAGCATCAGGGGCTACTGTCTATGCGGTAATGTTATTTACACATTTTTTACTTACCTCAAAGTGTGTTAAAAGGCTTGTACAAGCTTCAGTCAGTCCGCTCAAGGCGGACTGAACCTTCTGGATCACCGCACTCATAATAGTGCGGTGCCCCTCGTCGATGGAGGCGACTTGGAGCGCCTCCAACATATTGTCCGGCGCCTCCGGTTGGACGGAGTTCACCGGCACGGCGGGCTTGCTCCTCTTGGAAGGAGGTCCCTCGCCGGACTCTGGAACCTTTGAAGGTTCCGGAGCGGTGTCCGGCCTACGGCCGAACTTGGAGCCCTAGGGGGTTTCGTCCCCTTTACTCCTGAAGTTCGGGAGGTCACCTTGCGGCGCCTCCAGGACCACCTCCTCCCAGATTGGAACCTGTTGGGACAACACTTCGGTGTCGTCCGTAGGGCGGGGGGAGGAAGCCATCGGCAGCGAGTTCACGTCTGACGAGTCCAGTGAGCCGCTCGACGACGCGTCGAGCCGTTCTTTGGATGGGCTGCATAAACATATTCGACATAAGGGAAAGTTGTGCAATAAACGAATATTATGAAATCACTCCGGTATCTGGATACTTACGATTTCACCAGGGGCTTGGCCCTGGGCGGCCACTCCTCTTCACCGTCGTCGGCATTGGTGGAGTAGTCTGGAGGAGGGGTTCTCCCCTTCTTGGACCTTTCGTCCTCCCCAGTTGGGGCGGCCTTCCTTTTCTTCCCTTCCCCCACTAGAGGGGGAGGGGTCTCTTCTTCCTCCTCCTCATCTTCGTGGGAGGAGTGAGTCTTGGATTCGTCGAATGGTGAATCCGACACCTCCAGGCGTCGGGCACTCTTTCGAGTCCCCGCGGCCTTTTTCGCGGCCTTCTTCTCCGGCACCACATAGAGTGCCGGAAACAGCAGCTTCGTCAAGAGGGCGTCCGCTAGGCCTTCGGGCAAAGGAGCCGGACAGTTGATCTGTCCAGACTTCGCGTGCCAATCCTGTCAAAGGTAAGGGAGCTTAGATCCCGCACAGAGTTGAACTGTGACACCCCCGATTCAATCGTACACTGATCATGCACGCAAATGTGTACGATCAAAATCGAGGACTCACGGGTAGATATCACAACACAACTCTACAAATAAAATAAGTCATACAAGCATCATATTACAAGCCAGGGGCCTCGAGGGCTCGAATACAAGGGCTCGATCACAGATGAGTCAGCGGAAGCAACAATATCTGAGTACAGACATAAGATAAACAAGTTCCCATAAGATGGCTAGTACAAACTAGGATACAGATCGAAAGAGGTGCTGGCCTCTTGCCTGGGATCCTCCTAACTACTCATGGTCATCATCAGCGGGCAGCACGTAGTAGTAGGCACCTCCGGTGTAGTAGGAGTCGTCGTCGACGGTGGCGTCTGGCTCCTGAGCTCCAACATCTGGTTGCGACAACCAGGTAGAAGGGATAGAGGGAAAAGAAGGAGAAAGCAACCGTGAGTACTCATCCAAAGTACTCGCAAGCAAGGAGCTACACTACATATGCATGGGTATCAAGTGGAATAAGGGTATCATATGTGGACTGAACTGCAGAATGCCAGAATAAGAGGGGGATAACTAATCCTGTCGAAGACTACGCTTCTGGCAGCCTCCGTCTTGCAGCATGTAGAAGAGAGTAAACTGAAGTCCTCCAAGTAGCATCGCATAGCATAACCCTAACCGATGATCCTCCCCTCGTCGCCCTGTGAGAGAGCGATCACCGGTTGTATCTGGCACTTGGAAGGGTGTGTTTTATTAAGTATCTGGTTCTAGTTGTCATAAGATCAAGGTACAACTCCAAGTCGTCCTGTTACCGAAGATCACGGCTATTCGAATAGATTAACTTCCCTGCAGGGGTGCACCACATAACCCAACACGCTCGATCCCATTTTGGCGGACACACTTTCCTGGGTCATGCCCGGCCTCGGAAGATCAACACGTCGCAGCCCTACCTAGGCACAACAGAGAGGTCAGCACGCCGGTCTAAATCCTATGGCGCAGGAGTCTGGGCCCATCGCCCATTGCACACCTGCACGTTGCGTACGTGGCCGGAGAGCAAACCTAGCAACCTCCATTACAAAGGAAGTTGAGTTACACGGTCCAACCCGGCGCACGCCACTCAGTCACTGACATCACGAAGGCTTCGGCTGATACCACGACGTCGAGTGCCCATAACTGTCCCCGCGCAGATGGTTAGTGCGTATAGGCCAGTAGCCAGACTCAAATCAAATACCAAGATCTCGTTAAGCGTGTTAAGTATCCGCGAACGCCGACCAGGGCCAGGCCCACCTCTCTCCTAGGTGGTATGAACCTGCCCTGTCGCTCCGCCACAAAGTAACAGTCGGGGACCGTCGGGAACCCAGGCCCACCGCTACCTGGGTGGAACCACCTGCCCCTTCAGCCCCCATCTCCGAACAGTATCACAGGTAATGTAACAGTGTAAAGTATATAGTATATGCCCGTGATCACCTCCCGAAGTGATCACGGCCCAGTAGTAAAGCATGGCAGACGGACAAGAGTGTAGGGCCACGGATGGAACACTAGCATCCTATACTAAGCAGGTAGGATAGCCAGTAAGGGTAACAACTGTAGCAACAATGACAGGCTATGCATCAGGATAGGAATAACGGAAAGCAGTAACATGCTACACTACTCTAATGCAAGCAGTATAAAGAAGAGTAGGCGATATCTGGTGATCAAAGGGGGGCTTGCCTGGAAGCTCAGCCGAGAAGGAGGGGTCGTCAACACCGAAGGCGTACTGGGTAGCAGCGGCATCGGTCTCGGTATCTAGCGAGAGAAAAGGGGGAAGAAACAATGAATACAATGCAAACAGATGCGCAACGATGCATGGCAAAGCAAAGCATGATGCTAGGCGTGCCCTAACGCGGTATGAGGTGATACCGGTGAAGGGGGGAAACATCCGGCAAATTATCCCCGGTGTTTTGCGTTTTCGGGCAGAGGAGCCGGAGGGGGAAAGTTGCGTGTTCTCTATGCTAGGGATGCGTGGCGGACGAACGGGCTGCGTATCCGGATTCATATCGTCATTCTGAGCAACTTTCATGTACAAAGTTTTTCCATCCGAGCTACGGTTTATTTTATATGATTTTCTAAAGTTTTAGCAATATCCGGAAAATCCCTAAAATTTTGCTAAGTCTGAGAAATTCGTCAGCTTTAAACATCTTTTAGCTGTTTTCAAAAGGCTACAACTATTGATCTGCCCATCCTATAGATTAGTGCCTTATATCAATATTGACCACCTTCCTGATATCTACAAGATGATAACAATTACATCACTATTAGAGTTCATTTGCTTAATCAAAACTTTGCTTGAAAAGTGCCACTTGTTGTTAATTCCAGAAACTGTTAACATATACGAACATAGGATTTTGTGATTTTCACAAGATTTAATCCATGCCTTATTTGAATTTGGTCCAATGGGGTAACTTGGAGTGTGTCAAGTGTACTACCTGCCCATATTATTTTTACTCCTATTAACAGTTGTTTAGCAGCTAATTAGGGGCTGCCTAGGGGGTTAGTCAATGTAGAATTAGAAAAGCTAGCTATTGCTACAGTAACATTCAGTTACTGTAGCAGAGCAGCAGAGGAGTAGCGGCAAAGGTGGGTGCGCGGCCGTGAGCAGGCGTGCACGTAGGCGAGGAGCAAGGGCGCAGGGCGCGGCGTGGGCCTGCGCATGGAGGGCCGAGCAGGCCGAGCGCGCAGGGGAGAGCAGCTGCATCGCGCGGGTGGCGTCCAGGAGCAGCAGCAGAGCCGGCGAGCGAGACATGCAGCGGCGTCGTCACCAACAATAGCAGCGGGATGAGGCCATGGTGCACCGGCGCGCGCGACAGGAGCAGCAGCGGGACGCGGACACGCACAAGCGGCCGGGTGCACGCTGGGGCATGTTCCGGGCGGAGCGAGGGGCGGCGAGGGAAAACACCGAGGGTGCTACGGGTCGTGGTGGCGTAGCAAGCACCGTGACGCGGTCGTACGCGAGTCGCGGTGGCTCCTACGGCGACGATGAGTTTCGGGAGCAATGGCGAGGACAGCGCAGTATGCGGCTACAGCACGGCAGAGGTAAACGGAGGGGAAGGAGAGCTTACAGTGGGGGCACACGGTGGCCCGATGAGGGATTAGTAGCAGCAGCGGCGCGGTAACGATGATGGACGACGGCAGCGACCCCATGAAGAAGAGGGAGCAGGCGTCGTCTTAGAGGTCCTCGGCACCGTCACGGTGGTGTAGATGGGGCCTCGGAGTACGGCGGTCCCTCTGGACATGCTAGTGCGGCACGGGGTCGTCGAGAAGCACACAGACGACGAAGGCGACGGCGGCGCGTCGGGCGCAGCGGCTTCGGGCGTCCACGGGCGCGGTGTCAACGGCAACAGGGCGCGGCGGCAGAGTGGATCTGGCGAGAGGGTGGAGGGAAGGAGGCGAGGTGGATCTGGGAGCACGAGAGGAATCGAGGGGACGGGAGAGTTCTTATCCTCTCCCCGACGGCGCCGACGAGGTGGTCGGGGGCGACCCATCCCCTGTAGCGACGCGGTCGGTGGAATGGAGGAGGTGGGCGCAGGGGCAAGTGGGCCGGTTGTGGCCAGCCCAGGGGGGTTAGGGGCCGGCTGGCCCAGTTAGCCTTGTGGTCTTTCTCCTTTTTACTTTTCTGTTAACTTCCTTTTTATTTATTTCTTTTCTGTTCTCACTTATCTCTTAAGTTTATTTAGTTTTATTAATTATTGCAATAGATCCTAAATTGGTAGTTCTAATTATACCACAACCACATTAAATCGGGAACTTTAGATAAAATAGTTTTCATTTGTTTTAACATTTTCAAAGCGTTTAAGTAATTGTTTTTGCTATTGTTTAAATCATGTTAGAGTATTCTAATGTCTTATAAAAGTGTGACTCCTCCACCATAAATACCTATGCATTATTTGGCACAACCCAAACATTTTAGGTGTAATGTTTGAAAACTTCTACCGTTTGACTTGATTTTGAATTTGAATTTGAATCGGTTTCGAACTAGCCCGAGATCAACTACAGTGACTGAGGTGACGTGGCATCATTAACGGGGGATTACTGTAGCCTAATTATCCGGGCGTCACAATTCTCCTCCACTACAAGAAATCTCATCCCGAGATTTAAGAGGTGGTGTAAGGGGGAAATTTGTGGTTGTGAAATTCTAACGGATCTTCTCGGTCTTGGTTGCTCTTCTCGAAGAGGTCGATCCATTACGTTGATGTCTTCATTTCTCTGCTTCGGGTCATCGTGATGAAGTTGTCGTCCTTTCTTCGGGATCTTCATCGTATTTACGAATAGGTAACGGGGTAGATCAGAAACGACAGAATGCTATAAGGGTAATAACCTGGGATTAACCCATGAATGAGCATATGAGTACCTCTTGAGTTGAACAAATAGAACACATCGAGAGTAAAGTTGGAAGGTGCAACAAGAAGTTTCAAGCAGCCAGGCAATCGTTCAATGCCTAGTCATAAGGTGAAAGGGTGTAACGCCCTCGATGCGGCTATGTCTCCCACGTGTCGAGGCACGACTTAGAGACATAGGCGCATTGAAAGCAATGTCGCAAGTCGGGAATCATTACACAACCCATATACATATATAATATAGAGGGGAATAATATCATAGTTGGCTTACACTCGCCACGTCACATCAAAGTACATAAATAACATCCATCATACAATCACTCATGGCCCGACTACGGCGCCAAAATAGAAAAGACCCCAACAAGCGACTAGGCCCTGAATCTAACCCCGAATAGGCATCCCTACTGATCATCAGGAAACGACACATAGTAACGCTGAGAGTCCTCGTCGTACTCCCACTTCAGCTCGAGCGCGCCATCCGGAGAGGTGTCATCGGTCCCTGCATCTGGTGTAATAGTAATCTGTGAGCCACAAAGGACTCAGCAATCTCGCACCCTCGCGATCAAGACTATTTAAGCTTAATAGGTAGGAAAGGGTAATGTATAAGTGGAGCTGCAGCAAGCGACTAGCATATATGGTGGCTAACTTATTCGCAAAGGAGAGCGAGAAGAGGAGGCAAAGCACGAGCAGAAAACTATATAGAGCAGCCTACGCAAACATAACTCCAACGCCGTGTCCACTTCCAGGACTCCGCCGAGAAGAGGCCATCACGGCAACACACGCAGTTGATTCATTTTAATTATTTAAGTTCAAGTTATCTACAACCAGACATTAACAAATTCCCATCTGCCCATAACCGCGGGCACGGCTTTCGAAAGATCAATCCCTGCAGGGGGGTCCCAACTTAGCCCATAACAAGCTCTCACGGTCAACGAAGGAATAGACCTCCACCCAGGACCCACCGATCAGACTCGGTATCCCGGTACAACAAGATGATTCGACAGGTCAAAACTAGTCCAGCAACACCGCCCGAATGTGCCGACAAATCCCGATAGGAGCTGCACATATCTCGTTCTTAGGGCACACTCAGATGAGCCAGACGTCGGGTAGGCCAGCCCAGAGTTGCCCCTGGTAGCCCCGGACATCGCTCGGTGGGACCAACACTCAGAGGAGCACTGGCCCGTTAGGGCTAGAATAAAGATGACCCTCGGGCTCCGGAAACCCAAGGGAAAGAAAAGGGGTAGGTGGCAAATGGTAAAACCAATGTTGGGCATTGCTGGAAAAGCTTTAATCAAGGCGAACTATCAAGGGGTTCCCATTATAGCCCAACCGCGTAAGGGAAGCAACAATCCGGGAACATAACACCAATATGACGGAAACTAGGGCGGCAAGAGTGGAACAAAACACTAGGCGAGAGGCTGAGCCTTCCACCCTTTACCAAGTATATAGATGAATAAAGATAACATAGCAATATAGTGATATCCCAAAAAGTAAATAAAGGTTCCAACAAGGAACGGCTCCAATCTTCACCTGCAACTAGCAACGCTATAAGAAGGGGCTTGAGCAAAGCGGTAACATAGCCAATCAATGGTTTGCTAGGACAAAGGTGGGTTAGAGGCTCAATCATGGCAATTGGGAGGCTGACAAGCAAGTGGTAGGCATCGTAGCATTGGCAAAGCGAAAGAGCGAGCAAACTAGCATAGCAAAGATAGTAGTGATTTCAAGTGTGATCATCTTGCCTGCACAGTTGTCAGAATTGACTGGATCCTCAAAAGCAAACTCAACGGGCTCCTCGTTAGTGAACTCATCTCCCGGATCTACCCAACAACACAAACAAGCAACAAGGACACAATCAACCACGTGCAAGGGCAACCAATAATATGCAAAGATGATATGCTATGCGGGATGCGATGCGGGATGCAAAATGCAAGATGTAACAGGAAATGTATGAACCTGGCCTCAACTTGGAAAACCAAGTGTGCCACTGGATAGAGGGGAAGAAATCCCCTGAAAACGATATAAAGATCATGGCAATCGGAGCTACGGTTTAGAAATGGCAAGCGTTTTACTAAACGAACCGATCTGCGATTTACAGCAAGTAGGCTCCTAAATGTAACGAAATGAACATGCTACAGCCACCAAACATGAAAACAAATTGCCTGGCAGTGATGTACTCTAGAATCTTAACAAATCACCAGGACTGAGGCATAGGCAAATTCATCCATTAAGAGCTTCAAACAAGCATGGCAAAACTGAATAAGCAAAACAGATTTCAGACTTAGCGAAATTAACGCTAGTCTGAAATTTCAGACCACGATGCTCTCTTCGGAGCAGCAAAACAACATGAAGCAAAACCTGAACATGGCAAGTAAGAGCATGGCATGGAGCTACTCAACAAGCTTAACAAAACACCCAAAATGACCTGGGGCCAAAAGGGTTCACAAAATACTCTACCGAGCACACGAACATCGATGAAACACAATCAGTTTTCAGACTTAGTGAAAACTGGGACATGCTGAAATAATAACTCACGGAGGCATGTAAACGAGCTCGATGCACTCACCACGGTGCAAGTCATGGCAAGGCAAGCATATATCCATTAAGAAGGCACAAAATGCTAGCTATACATGGCAAGAACAATGGCATAGCATGCATGGATCACTAGCAATAACTCCGCTAAAATTGCAAAAGAGTTCGCGATCTGCCCAAAACAACAACTATGCAAAAGTTGAGCTCGATTGAGTCAACCTAGGGTGCTCCAACATAACAAGTAAAGACATGGATGGATTAAGCACAACAAGCATAACAAATCACTCTTACTGATAATCCTCAAAAGTGGCACGGGTCACTAGGAAACAAGCTGGACATATAGCACCGTGAACTAAAACATCCCAGACTTAGTGATTTTCACTAAGTCCTTGAAATCAGTAAACTCAGCTACCCTACTTCGCAAGCTTGCACAAGACAACACACACATCCTAAAAATGCAAGGGAGGCACCTCTGGAAAGAAGACAACAAGCTTAACAATTCATCCCAAAGGGGCACAGGCATATCATGCACGGATTAAACATGGCAAAAATGACAAAAGTGCATGATGAACTAACGGATCTGCAATTTAACTCATGATGCCTCCTTCCAACAATATTTTGGGCACCAAGATGACCTCAAATGCAAATGATGCAATGGAATGAAATGATGTACTCGTCGAGACGAAGATTTTGATATATCATATGCCCAAATCGGAGCTACGGTTGCGGAGATATCGTCAGTCAAACATCGCACGAAAATCTGGACTTAGAGGAGAAAGTCAACCGGGGGGGTTAGGGTTTACTGTGCAGATCCGATCCGGATCCGGTGGAACTGTAGCTCGCCGTCGATCCCGGCGATGGCGCGGCAGCCGGGGAGGAAGAAGGGCGCCGGGGGGGTCGCCGGAGTGCGGGGGACGCCGGCGAGGGCGCCGGGGTGGCGCGGCGACCGGTGCGGCGAGGGCGGCCGCGGCAGGGCTGGCGAGGGCGGTGGCGGCGGCCCGCGGCGGGGCCGGCGTGGAGCTCGCCGGAGCCCGCGGTGGCACGGTGGTCGGCGGCGGGTTGGACGGCGGGCGGCGCGGCCGGCCTCGGGGAAGAGGAGCGCGGGCGGCGGCGGGGCGATCCGGGCCGCGGGGGCCGGCTCCGGGCTCCCCGGCCCGCGGCGGCGGCGGCGGCGCGAGCCTACCAGGAGGCGACACATGGCGGCGGCGGGAGGAACCGGACGTGTCCGTCGGTGCAAACTTTGTCCGGCGGCGGCGGAATCTGGGATTTTAGGGTTTTGGACGGGGAGGGATCCGGATTTCGGGGAAGGGGTCTATTTATAGACCTAGAGGGAGCTAGGAGAGTCCAAATGAGGTGCGGTTTTTGCCCACACGATCGTGATCGAACGACCGAGACGATGGAGCAGAGTTTGGTGGGTTTTGGGCCAAAATGGAGGGGTGTTGGGCTGCACACACACGAGGCCTTTTCGGTCCCTCGGTTAACCGTTGGAGTACCAAACAAAGTCCAAATGACCCGAAACTTGACAGGCGGTCTACCGGTAGTGAACCAAGGCCGCATGGCAAGTCTCGGCCCAATCCGGAAATGTTTAATCCCCACACACGAAAGAAAGCTAGAAATGGCCACCGGAGGAGAACGAAGCGCCGGAATGCAAAACGGACAACGGGGAAAATGCTCGAATGCATGAGATGAACATGTATGCAAATGCAATGCACGTGATGACATGATATGAGATGCACGAAAACGAAAACAACACACGGAGACAAAGACCCGTACCCGAGAATTAAATATAACTTAATGCCGGAAACGGCAAGAGTTGGAGTACAATTCGGGAAGGTTACATATGGGGCGTTACAACACTCCACCACTACGAAAAGATCTCGTCCCGAGATCTAGGACTGAAAGAACTCCGGGTACTCAGAACGGAGGTGATCCTCGCGTTCCCAGGTAGCTTGACGGTCGGAATGGTGTGACCACTTGATTTTGAGAAATTTGATTGACTTGTTGTGAGTTTTGCGTTCAGTCTCTTCAAGGATTGCAACTGGGTGCTCACGGTAGGAGAGATCTTCTTGGAGCTCAATGTCCTCGAAGTTGACGGTGCGCTCAGGCGTCTTGAAGCACTTTCGGAGTTGCGAGACGTGGAACACATCATGAACATTGGCGAAGTTTGCAGGAAGCTGGAGTTGATAGGCAAGGTCGCCTCTCTTGCTGACAATCTTGAAAGGCCCGACGTATCTGGGGGCAAGCTTCCCTTTGATACCGAAGTGACGAGTCCCTTTCATAGGAGAGACACGGAGGTAGACATGATCTCCGATCTCGAAAGCCAAATCACGGTGCTTGCTGTCATAGTAGCTCTTCTGGCGGGATTGGGCTGCTTTGAGATTATCACGAATGACCTTGCACATTTCTTCTGCCTCTGTGATTAGGTCATTACCCAGCAGCTAACATTCACTGGTTTCAGACCAATTGAGAGGTGTGCGGCACTTCCTACCATACAGAATTTCAAATGGGGCCTTGCCGGAACTTGCTTGGAAACTGTTGTTGTACGAGAATTCAACATAGGGAA
Organism: Triticum monococcum; assembly: GCA_034509565.1. Taxonomy (NCBI): domain Eukaryota; kingdom Viridiplantae; phylum Streptophyta; class Magnoliopsida; order Poales; family Poaceae; genus Triticum; species Triticum monococcum. Next base: position 147,981,468 of record CM067843.1, on the reverse strand, counting down.
GACAATCCTCCCACTTCATGCCGAAGGAGATAACACAAGCCCTGAGCATATCTTCAAGAATCTGGTTGACACGCTCGACTTGACCGCTTGTTTGAGGATGGAAAGCAGTGCTGAAGCGAATGTTGGTGCCCATGGCCTTCTGAAAAGAATCCCAGAACTTGGAGGTAAAGATGTTGCCACGGTCTGAAGATATCACTTGAGGAATACCGTGCAGAGAGACAATTCGAGAGGTGTAGAGCTCCGCCAATTGAGCTGCAGTGATTGACTCTTTGATAGGCAGGAAATGAGCCACTTTGGTGAGCTTGTCGATGACAACGAATATAGCATCATTGCCACGCTTGGACTTAGGAAACCCAGTCACAAAGTCCATTTCAATGTGGTCAAACTTCCATTCTGGAATGGCGAGAGGTTGGAGGAGACCTGCTGGCCTTTGGTGTTCTGCTTTCACTCTTCTGCAGACATCACATTCATTCACGAATTGAGCGATCTCGCGCTTCATTCGAGTCCACCAATAAGTTTGCTTCAGATCTTGATACATCTTCGTGCTCCCCGGGTGGATGGAGAGGAGAGAGTTGTGAGCCTCATTCATGATCACTTTACGAAGTTCACCTTTGGGCACAACAATTTGATCCTCGGAGAAGAGAGTGTCCTCGTCATCAAGTCGGTAGCACTTGTACTTGGACTGACTCTTTGCAATACCAATCTTCACCTTTTTCACCATAGCATCAAGAAGCTGGGTTTGGCGAATCTGGTCTTCCAAGGTAGGAGAAACTTGAAGGTTGGCGAGGAAACCTTGAGGAACAACTTGCAGATTAAGTTTGCGGAAGGCTTCACAAAGCTTGGGTTGATAAGGCTTGAGAATCAGACTATTGCAATATGCTTTTCTGCTCAAAGCGTCAGCAATCACATTAGCCTTGCCTGGAGTATACTCAATACTCGGATTGTACTCTTGAATCATTTCGACCCATCGAGTCTGCCTGAGGTTGAGATTAGGCTGAGTGAAGATGTACTTGAGACTCTTGTGATTAGTGAAGATGTCCACTTTCCTTCCCAAGAGAAGATGTCTCCAAGTCAACAATGCGTGCACAACTGCCGCCAACTCGAGATCATGAGTGGGGTAGTTCTTCTCATTAGGCTTCAACTGGCGAGAGGTATAAGCAACAACTTTCTTCTCTTGCATCAGTACTGCACCTAGACCTTGGAGAGAGGCATCACAAAAGACCTCGTACGGCTTGGTTTCATCAGGCGGAGTCAGAACTGGAGCAGTGATCAATTTCTATTTCAAAGCGTTGAAAGCAATATCGCACTCCGGAGACCAAACGTACTTGATGTGCTTCTGAAGAAGATTTGAGAGAGGCTTCGCGATCTTGGAGAAGTTTTCAACGAATCTTCGGCAATAACTTGCAAGACCGAGGAAGCTACGGAGTTGCTTCACATTCTGAGGAGGTTCCCAATTAACGATTGCAGACACCTTCTCAGGATCCACGGAAATGCCCTTGGCAGAGATAATATGACCAAGATAAAGAACCTCATCGAGCCAAAACTCACACTTGGAGAACTTGGCATAGAACTGATGTTCCCTTATCTTGTCAAGAACCAAACGCAAGTGTTTGGCATGATCTTCCTTGTTCTTCGAGAAAACCAGGATGTCGTCGAGATAGACCAAAATGAAGTCGTTGGTGTAGGGCTTGAAGATGAAGTTCATCATGCGAGAGAACGTCAGAGGAGCATTGGCGAGGCCAAAAGACATAACAGTGTATTCATATGACCCATAGCTTGTTCTGAACGCCGTCTTTGGAATATCTTGCTCACGAATGCGAATTTGATGATAACCCATACGGAGGTCAAGCTTGGAGAATACTTGGGCACCCTTGAGTTGTTCGAACAGCTCATTAATGTTGGGAAGTGGATATTTGTTCTTGATGGTCTTCTTGTTCAATGGACGATAATCAACACAAAGTCGGTCCGTTCCATCCTTCTTCTTCACAAAAAGAACACCACAACCCCACAGAGAAGTACTAGGCCGAATGGGACCCATTCTTTCTTGAACATCGAGTTGTTTCTTCAACTCCTTCAACTCTTCGGGGCCGAGCTTGTAGGGACGTTTGCACACAGGTTCCGTACCGGGCTCAAGTTCAATAACAAATTCAACCGGCCGGTTTGGAGGCACGCCTGGGAGTTCTTCAGGGAAGACATCTTGATACTCACAAACAACCGGAATCTGTGAAATAGCATCCAATTCACCCTTTTCATTGAGAGAGAACAACCGGATGGTATTATCCCGAGCAGCAAAAACAATGACATCTTTAGATGAATGAGTCAGTTGAATCTGCCTGGCTGCACAATCGAGGTGAGCTTTGTGTTTAGAGAGCCAGTCCATCCCAAGAATGAGGTCGATATCAGAATTACCAAGAACCACCGGAGAAGAGAGAAACTTGTAATCGCCTAATGTGATAGAAATATCCGGAATAATAGCGCTTGCACTCATGAATTTGCCCGGAGAAACAACAGACAACTGCCTAGGCAAATCTTGCAAGGGCAACTCATTCTTAGAAACAAATGGCCTCGAGATGAAACAATGCGGAGCACCCGTATCAAAAAGAACTTTTGCAGGAATATCATTAACAGGAAGGTTACCCATGATCACATCTGACGAATCCTCTGCCTGAGCTGCGTTCATCAAGTTGACCTTGGCGGACTTGGGGTTATGCTTGACCACAGCTGTACTTGCCGATCTGACAAGAGGAGGAAGACGCCTCTGGTTGAAACACTTGTTGGCATAGTGACCCTTCTGTTGGCACTTGTTGCACGTGACCTCTGAGAGCGGACGGTGGTACGGAGCACTCGATCTTGAAGCTTGAGACGAAGTCTTGTTCTGAAAGCCTGGGTTGGGTGGGTGGGACGAACCACTGCCACCTTTGCTCTTCTGCTGATACGGCTGACGGAACGGAGGAGGAGGAAGCCAATACTTCTGCTGCTTGGCCACTTGAGTAGAGGAAGAAGACGTAGTGTCTCTGACTTGCTTCCTGGAAGCATCACACCTTAGCTGAGCAGCCTCTTGCTTCAGTGCCATGTTGTAGAACTCATCGTACCTCAGCGGCTCGAAGAGGACAAGAGCGAGCTGAATTTCTTCACGAAGACCACCCCTGAACTGATAGATCATGCTCTTCTCATCAGGAACATCCTGCTTGGCAAAACGGGCGAGCTTCTGGAACAACTTGTTGTAGTCATAGACAGACAAAGAGCCTTGCTTCAGATTGCGGAATTCTTCACGTTTGCTTTCAGTCACACTTTGAGGAATGTGATGAGCTCGAAAATCACGACGGAAATCATCCCAAGTGATCAGACGTCCACCTCTGGAATCCCGGTACTGCTGAAACCACTCTGCGGCCTGATCCTTGAGCTGGAAAGACGCGAACTTGACGAAATCTTCAGGTCTGACATTGCTACATTCAAAATGCTTGCCCAAAACGACTAACCAATCATCAGCATCGGTAGCCTCAACGCAGTTGCTGAACGTCTTTGGACCATTTGCGAGGAACTGATTCAGAGTTGCAAATTGGTTCTGGTTGTTGCCTTGATTTCCTTGACTGCTTTGATTCCGCTCTTGGATGATTTGCATGATCAGCTGAGTATTTGCATTAGTAGCAGCCATCACAGCTTGCCATGCTTCCGGAGGAGGCGGAGGTGGCGGAGGATCTTGATTCTGGTTCTGACTGGTGTTCTTAGCGGGAGCCATCCTGAAGAGGTTGACCACCATTAGCACACAAATAGAGAAATATTGAAGGTGAAACCAACGGAATGAAAATTGCAACATAAAGTCTTCACATCCGAACAAAATGAACGAATGCACTTCTCTTGAAGTGGTCACATATTCCTAAATTGCGAAGCCACGAAGAATCAGGTAGAAGAGGTACATCAACGAGGGATGGAATCAACACATGACGTCGAAGCATAACGAATACCACAACTCGAAATAAAACCAAGGGTTGGCTTGCGGAATAAGCCGGAACAAACACATGATAGAAATTTCGTCCGAAGTGTTCGTGGTAGGACCTACACGGGCTCGACCGTACAGCACCATCATGTACAAGGCAGTGCACATGACATACGAAGCGTCCCCGAGTCAGCATAGCCAAGGACTCTTTAAGACACAACGAGGCCACTGTAAAATCGACCGTGAATAGGCGAACCACTAGACGTCGAACCCCAATTTCATATCACATATCTGTTGGAAAGATATCCTAAGGCTACTTGAATTCCCACCTATGAAATTCCCGAAACTTTCCGGTTATGCAATCAGGTGTTGGGGATACAGGGGAAGCATAATATCTCACCCAAGCTAGCAAATCCTACATCCAGCTGCATCCATCCTTCAACCCATAACCAAGAAACCTTCGAAAACCATCTATCTCAACCTTCGAAAAGCATCCGTTATACAAGTTATGGCGATACTCCCGAACTCCCGCCCCATTACTGGGTGGCGTCGAGGTTATCTCACCAACGAACTGCATAAAGGAGATTTTCGATGTTGCGCACATATCTCAAGTATACCAGAATTGCAACGATAGAATTATGATGACAACACCTCAGAGCTCAACTCCCCGGGACACTTCCACTAAACCCCTGACAGGAGGCACCAAGACAGTATTCTCATCATAAGCCATCGAAACAAAACTAAGATACTCGCGTGATCCTAAAAAAAATTTTAGTGAAAATTTGGGAAGAGAAGAGTCAAAACTCTACGTCAGCTTACTAGAGCGATGAGGAGACTGGGAAGTAAAAAGAATTCCTAAGCTCTCCGATATATAATTCCTAAGGACTCAAAACATTTTTCTAGACACAACTCGGCTGCTAAAAACGATCAAGCAATGGGGCTCCTAAGGTCGGGGAAGGCTCTGATTACCAACTTGTAACGCCCTCGATGCGGCTATGTCTCCCACGTGTCGAGGCACGACTTAGAGACATAGGCGCATTGAAAGCAATGTCGCAAGTCGGGAATCATTACACAACCCATATACATATATAATATAAAGGGGAATAATATCATAGTTGGCTTACATTCGCCACGTCACATCAAAGTACATAAATAACATCCATCATACAATCACTCATGGCCCGACTACGGCGCCAAAATAGAAAAGACCCCAACAAGCGACTAGGCCCTGAATCTAACCCCGAATAGGCATCCCTACTGATCATCAGGAAACGACACATAGTAACGCTGAGAGTCCTCATCGTACTCCCACTTCAGCTCGAGCGCGCCATCCGGAGAGGTGTCATCGGTCCCTGCATCTGGTGTAATAGTAATTTGTGAGCCACAAAGGACTCAGCAATCTCGCACCCTCGCGATCAAGACTATTTAAGCTTAATAGGTAGGAAAGGGTAATGTATAAGTGGAGCTGCAGCAAGCGACTAGCATATATGGTGGCTAACTTATTCGCAAAGGAGAGCGAGAAGAGGAGGCAAAGCACGAGCGGAAAACTATATAGAGCAGCCTACGCAAACATAACTCCAACACCGTGTCCACTTCTCGGACTCCGCCGAGAAGAGGCCATCACGGCAACACACGTAGTTGATTCATTTTAATTATTTAAGTTCAAGTTATCTACAACCGGACATTAACAAATTCCCATCTGCCCATAACCGCGGGCACGGCTTTCGAAAGATCAATCCCTGCAGGGGGGTCCCAACTTAGCCCATAACAAGCTCTCACGGTCAACGAAGGAATAGACCTCCACCCAGGACCCACCGATCAGACTCGGTATCCCGGTACAACAAGATGATTCGACAGGTCAAAACTAGTCCAGCAACACCGCCCGAATGTGCCGACAAATCCTGATAGGAGCTGCACATATCTCGTTCTCAGGGCACACTCAGATGAGCCAGACGTCGGGTAGGCCAGCCCAGAGTTGCCCTTGGTAGCCCCGGACATCGCTCGGTGGGACCAACACTCAGAGGAGCACTGGCCCGTGGGGGCTAAAATAAAGATGACCCTCGGGCTCCGGAAACCCAAGGGAAAGAAAAGGGGTAGGTGGCAAATGGTAAAACCAATGTTGGGCATTGCTGGAAAAGCTTTAATCAAGGCGAACTATCAAGGGGTTCCCATTATAGCCCAACCGCGTAAGGGACGCAACAATCCGGGAACATAACACCGATGTGACGGAAACTAGGGCGGCAAGAGTGGAACAAAACACTAGGCGAGAGGCTGAGCCTTCCACCCTTTACCAAGTATATAGATGAATAAAGATAACATAGCAATATAGTGATATCCCAACAAGTAAATAAAGGTTCCAACAAGGAACGGCTCCAATCTTCACCTGCAACTAGCAACGCTATAAGAAGGGGCTTGAGCAAAGCGGTAACATAGCCAATCAATGGTTTGCTAGGATAAAGGTGGGTTAGAGGCTCAATCATGGCAATTGGGAGGCTGACAAGCAAGTGTTAGGCATCGTAGCATTGGCAAAGCGAAAGAGCGAGCAAACTAGCATAGCAAAGATAGTAGTGATTTCAAGGGTGTGATCATCTTGCCTGCATAGTTGTCAGAATTGACTGGATCCTCAAAAGCAAACTCAACGGGCTCCTCGTTAGCGAACTCGTCTCCCGGCTCTACCCAACAACACAAACAAGCAACAAGGACATAATCAACCACGTGCAAGGGCAACCAATAATATGCAAAGATGATATGATATGCGGGATGGGATGCGGGATGCAAAATGCAAGATGTAACAGAAAATGCATGAACCTGGCCTCAACTTGGAAAACCAAGTGTGCCACTGGATAGAGGGGAAGAAATCCCCTGAAAACGATATAAAGATCATGGCAATCGGAGCTACGGTTTAGAAATGGCAAGCGTTTTACTAAACGAACCGATCTGCGATTTACAGCAAGTAGGCTCCTAAATGTAACGAAATGAACATGCTACAGCCACCAGACATGAAAACAAATTGCATGGCAGTGATGTACTCAAGAAGCTTAACAAATCACCAGGACTGAGGCATAGGCAAATTCATCCATTAAGGGCTTCAAACAAGCATGGAAAAACTGAATAAGCAAAACAGATTTCAGACTTGGCGAAATTAACGCTAGTCTGAAATTTCAGACCACGATGCTCTCTTCGGAGCAGCAAAACAACATGAAGCAAAACCTGAACATGGCAAGTAAGAGCATGGCATGGAGCTACTCAACAAGCTTAACAAAACACCCAAAATGACCTGGGGCCAAAAGGGTTCACAAAATACTCTACCGAGCACACGAACATCGATGAAACACAATCAGTTTTCAGACTTAGTGAAAACTGGGACATGCTGAAATAATAACTCACGGAGGCATGTAAACGAGCTCGATGCACTCACCACGGTGCAAGTCATGGCAAGGCAAGCATATATCCATTAAGAAGGCACAAAATTCTAGCTAGACATGGCAAGAACAATGGCATAGCATGCATGGATCACTAGCAATAACTCCGGCAAAATCGCAAAAGAGTTCGCGATCTGCCCAAAACAACAACTATGCAAAAGTTGAGCTCGATTGAGTCAACCTAGGGTGCTCCAACATAACAAGTAAAGGCATGGATGGATTAAGCACAACAAGCATAACACATCACTCTTACTGATCATCCTCAGAAGAGGCACGGATCACTAGGAAACAAGCTGGACATATAGCATCGTGAACTAAAACATCCCAGACTTAGTGATTTTCACTAAGTCCCTGAAATCAGTAAACTCAGGTACCCTACTTCGCAAGATTGCACAAGACAACACACACATCCTAAAAATGCAAGGGAGGAACCTCTGGAAAGAAGACAACAAGCTTAACAATTCATCCCAAAGGGGCACAGGCATATCATGCACGGATTAAACATGGCAAAAATGACAAAAGTGCATGATGAACTAACGGATCTGCAATTTAACTCATGATGCCTCCTTCCAACAGTATTTTGGGCACCAAGATGACCTCAAATGCAAATGATGCAATGGAATGAAATGATGTACTCATCGAGGCGAAGATTTTGATATATCATATGCCCAAATCGGAGCTACGGTTGCGGAGATATCGTCAGTCAAACATCGCACGAAAATCTGGACTTAGAGGAGAAAGTCAACGGGGGGGTTAGGGTTTACTGTCCAGATCCGATCCGGATCCGGTGGCACTGTAGCTCGCCGTCGATCCCGGCAATGGCGCAGCAGCCGGGGAGGAAGAAGGGCGCTGGGGGGTCGCCGGAGTGCGGGGGACGCCGGCAAGGGCGCCGGGGTGGCGCGGCGACCGGTGCGGCGAGGGCGGCCGCGGCGGGGCTGGCGAGGGCGGTGGTTGCGGCCCACGGCGGGGCCGGCGTGGAGCTCGCCGGAGCCCACGGTGGCACGGTGGTCGGCAGCGGGTTGGACGGCGGGCGACGCGGCCGGCCTCGGGGAAGAGGAGCGCGGGCGGCGGCGGGGCGATCCGGGCCGCGGGGGCCGGCTCCGGGCTCCTCGGCCCGCGGCGGCGGCTGCGGCGCGAGCCTACCAGGAGGCGACACGTGGCGGCGGCGGGAGGAACCGGACGTGTCCGTCAGTGCAAACTTTGTCCGGCGGCGGCGGAATCTGGGATTTTAGGGTTTTGGACGGGGAGGGATCTGGATTTCGGGGAAGGGGTCTATTTATAGACCTAGAGGGAGCTAGGAGAGTCCAAATGAGGCGCGGTTTTCGCCCACACGATCGTAATCGAACGACCGAGACGATGGAGCAGAGTTTGGTGGGTTTTGGGACAAAATGGAGGGGTGTTGGGCTGCACACACATGAGGCCTTTTCGGTCCCTCGGTTAACCGTTGGAGTATCAAACAAAGTCCAAATGACCCGAAACTTGACAGGCGGTCTACCGGTAGTGAACCAAGGCCGCATGGCAAGTCTCGGCCCAATCCGGAAATGTTTAATCCCCACACACGAAAGAAAGCTAGAAATGGCCACCGGAGGAGAACGAAGCGCCGGAATGCAAAACGGACAACGGGGAAAATGCTCGAATGCATGAGATGAACATGTATGCAAATGCAATGCACGTGATGACATGATATGAGATGCACGAAAACAAAAACAACACACGGAGACAAAGACCCGAACCCGAGAATTAAATATAACTTAATGCCGGAAATGGCAAAAGTTGGAGTACAATTCGGGAAGGTTACATATGGGGTGTTACAAAGGGGTTTCAAGCAACGGAATAATTATTGTTTCTGATGCCAGAATTGATGATCTCATCAGAAGGTGGCTCATGAATTACATACGAGTCCACGTGGGAGGAATAACTTTGGGAATAGGGGGTGTACAGGAGAGTCAGGTTTCGATCCTGTGGAACTGGGGGTTATGGGCCCACCATGTGGTTTTTTTAGGAGTAGTGACATCTTGCACGGTCATGATAGCAAGGCATGTCAGCGAGTACCATGTCAGCTATGTCGGCAACCACATTGGTACCAAGGGCGAGGGACGAAGGGAACCATTTTCCTGCTCGTTGCAACGAGGCGGACCAATAGGCAAAGTTCTCGTCCATCGATGGTTACCGGAATGTCATCAACACAAGTAACAGGGTCTTACTGACATAATTGTACACGAGGGGTCTACATAAGCAGGGGAATATTACTGCTTAGATCATATAGATCAGAAGCAACATTAAACCAATCAATGGAAAGGAAAATATGATCATCAGATTAAACAGAACAAAGGAAAGGGAAATGTGTTTAAACACCTATTTCAAGGTATATCCTTCCCAAGGACAAGTAGAGCATGATATCCATGACAGGATATAATGTAGAAAACTCTTTAGGTAGGGGAGACAAATTTCATGACATTATCCATATAGCGGTGTTTGGATAATTGAGCAGGAAAACATTTAGCATTGGGCTTCAAATGTTCTTGTTGAAAATCGGAGTACCACAAACATGCTTCGAGATAGCATTCACAAGGTCCTCAAGCAAAGACCAGACCTTGGATACACAAAGGATCCATCAGGAAAAACTTATTAAACAAGTCATTCAATTTCCTCATGGAAGAATGGTTAACCTAGTTAAAAAGGAAACTATAACACTAGGTCCTCCGGCCAGGTGTGCTAGGCATGACATCACCTTACCAAGTCATAAGAGGACCAATGTTATAACTCTTGAAAATATGTTCCAACCATCATATCTGACCGAGATTCAGATCTGATTGGTGTGAGGATACCTCAGGCTCAGGATGCCTGAGAAGACAAGGTGCGACAAAATGACGAGAAGACATTATAAGATTCTCGGGAAATGAACTATGGAACCGAGTTCCGAAACAAGAGTTCATCAGTAAACCAAGGAGAGAATGAGGAGGTGGCTGATGGACTCAGCGACAATTCATCAAGATTTCCAAAGGATGGATTTCCACAATTAGGTGAACAAGGGGATGACAATTGCCAGTTAAAATGATACAATGAGGTATGCTCGAGGAAACATAACCATTTAAACATTGGTTGAAAGGTGCACCCGAAATATGGGCTGGGTCGCACGAACAACGTTAAAATGGTGACTTAATGAACAAAAGAATTAGAATGAAACTATTGATCATTCACTTCAAGCAATAGGGTTGCTAGAAGTGCAGAATCCAAACAACACCGTTCACTTGTTGGTACCCCAGTTGGAATCAACATGAGGACCAAGAAAGAATGGTGATGGTGAGAAGTATCACGATGCCAAGAATTCTTAAGAGGTGGTGAAATTCCCACAACATTCTTGACATAAAAGGTGCAATATCCAAGGTAAAGAAGAACAATGCTGGGTAGCAAGGAACTCAAGGTATAACACAAAACACGAACAAGTTTGTGTCGAACGGAAGGCAATAAAGTGGTAGATGATAAAACAAATCATCAGGGGCAAGGATGGTATTTCTCATCATGAATTCGATATAAATCTTGGAAGAGCTCAGGATGTTGCTGATGACCACGACACATTTGTCGAGAGGTTTCATGAAGATATAATCGCTCATCGACGACATCAAGCAAAAGGAAGGATGGAGCGAAAAGTTATTGAAACCACGGATGCGACACAAACTCGGAAGCAAGCTTGTTGTTTGAGGTGAAACAGTAGGACAAGGAAGATCGATGTAAGCTTAGCTCATCATCGAAAGTTGTGCTCTAGGAATAAGAACCAGGTAGCATAGTTTAAAATCGGCACGATAATGATATAGCCAAGCAGGCCAGGAATGACATGGTCGAGTACAAACTCGTGAGTAAAGGAGATTACTAAGAGTTGTTTAATCGTGGTGCGGACCCAATTTAGTTATCGGAGTCCTCGAGTGTATAACAACTTGGAACCAGGAAACATTGGAATCGGCGAGAATAATAGTTGATGAAGAACTCCTAAGAAGTTATGCGGTTCCATGATAATCTCGAGATACCAGGGGTAATACTCGACGACAGATCAAAGTAGAGGTTGGACTGGTGTATTGGCTTGCAAAAGACAAGTGCTTTAACTTGTCCGAGAAATGGGATCAAAGAGAAAATATGGTCGAAATCACGATTGCATAGGATCAGTTCACAGATACCAGATGATATTATATCAACGAAATAGTTATTATTACAAGAAGCTTCCATGATAGGATCTACATTGTGTCCATGGGCATGAACACAAAGGTTCAAGGTCGACTCCCACTTCTTCAATGCATAACCTTTCATTCACCTCTCGTATTCCGAAAATGACATTAGTTGTTGAAAGTTTTACCTAGTGAAATACCAGATAAGTATGAACTGCGAAATCTTTCGGGTTCACATAGATTAGGGAAGGCGTTGGTTCAACCCATCGGGGCATCTTGGGAACTTATACCACAAGCTTCAATAGTAAATGACATAAGCTCGATATTAGAGCATGGGTGACAAGACGAGAGGATACAATTTACTGAAGGCATTATGCATCAGGGAAAGAACTTCCAAAGTGATTGAATAGGAAGGACGTTGTCGGATAAAATCCAACAAGGTTCTGATGGTCCACAAAGGATCTGATGTGAGTATCGGCTCACAACCAGAGGAAGAATCAATGCAAAGACATTGGATTATAGAAACAACTGAGTAACTTAGAGCTCAATTGCAAAGGAATTATGATTTACAAAGCGAAGGATCAGAAGCAGACGCTCTGATCAAGGATGGATAAGTTCAATATACTTAGGGGGCACAATCGATGATAATTTGATTGGCGAGAACCAGCTCATGTTTAAAATGACGTCTGAGCCGAAAGGAAGAATTCTAGGATCTGATTGAGGATTGCGAGCATTCGCAACAAATTGAATCAACGGACTCAAAATGATAATGACAAGGGATGCCAATAAGATTACGAGACTTATGGGATTAAACATAATGCAAGCAAGCAAGAAATTCAAGAGCAATAGACTACTTAGGATTTTCGAAAGATCGAATAGTATTTCAATGACCATTGTGAAACACATGAACAACTGGGGGATGAGCGGATACTCGATAAGTACGAGAATTATCCGTAGGGGTATTCAGGTGACAAAGAACAGCAAGGCAGTAAGCTCAAAGGATTATCGAAACAACGACGAGTATTTCGGGGTATCTTGTAATAACAAGACCAATTGGGAATAAAAGTAAGAACGACATGTGTAAGTATTTATCCATAGGGATTTTTCGGTGGTAGGGAATTGCAAAAGCAATGGCACAAAGTTTCAGGAGAACATCGGAGAGTATTATCAGAATCTTCTGTTGAAGCAGTCGATCATCTGTAATGAAGGGCTCTCCGGGAGAAAGTGATAACGAGATCCTAATGTTAGATTTTAGCAAAATTCATTTAACCTGAATAGAAGAGAGTTCAAAGTCCCAGAGTAAGGATCGAGGAGTAAAAGATCCTAATACCACCCAGAGGGCGGCGTGGGCCCGAAAGCCGCACAGTCATGTTATTAAAAGTTTTTCAATGACTAGACTCGACTTCGGCCAAGGAGTTGGAAAGGGGGATTCCTACAGGCAGTCGGCTCTGATACCAACTAGTGACGCCCCCGATTCAATCGTACACTAATCATGCACGCAAATGTGTACGATCAAAATCGAGGACTCACGGGTAGATATCACAACACAACTCTATAAATAAAATAAGTCATACAAGCATCATATTACAAGCCAGGGGCCTCGAGGGCTCGAATACAAGGGCTCGATCACAGACGAGTCAGCGGAAGCAACAATATCTGAGTACAGACATAAGATAAACAAGTTGCCATAAGATGGCTAGCACAAACTAGGATACAGATCGAAAGAGGCGCTGGCCTCTTGCCTGGGATCCTCCTAACTACTCCTGGTCGTCATCAGCGGGCAGCACGTAGTAGTAGGCACCTCCGGTGTAGTAGGAGTCGTCGTCGACGGTGGCATCTGGCTCCTGGGCTCCAACATCTGGTTGCAACAACCAGGTAGAAGGGATAGAGGGAAAAGAAGGAGAAAGCAACCGTGAGTACTCATCCAAAGTACTCGCAAGCAAGGAGCTACACTACATATGCATGGGTATCAAATGTAATAAGGGTATCATATGTGGACTGAACTGCAGAATGCCAGAATAAGAGGGGGATCACTAATCCTGTCGAAGACTACGCTTCTGGCAGCCTCCGTCTTGCAGCATGTAGAAGAGAGTAAACTGAAGTCCTCCAAGTAGCATCGGATAGCATAACCCTAATCGATGATCCTCCCCTCGTCGCCCTGTGAGAGAGCGATCACCGGTTGTATCTGGCACTTAGAAGGGTGTGTTTTATTAAGTATCTGGTTCTAGTTGTCATAAGATCAAGGTACAACTCCAAGTCGTCCTGTTACCGAAGATCACGGCTATTCGAATAGATTAACTTCCCTGCAAGGGTGCACCACATAACCCAACACGCTCGATCCCATTTGGCCGGACACACTTTCCTGGGTCATGCCCGGCCTCGGAAGATCAACACGTCGCAGCCCTACCTAGGCACAACAGAGAGGTCAGCACGCCGGTCTAAATCCTATGGCGCAGGGGTCTGGGCCCATCGCCCATTACACACCTGCACGTTGCGTACGCGGCCGGAGAGTAGACCTAGCAACCTCCATTACAAAGGAAGTTGCGTTACGCGGTCCAACCCGGCGCGCGCCACTCAGTCGCTGACGTCACGAAGGCTTCGGCTGATACCACGACGTCGAGTGCCCATAACTGTCCCCACGTAGATGGTTAGTGGGTATAGGCCAGTAGCCAGACTCAAATCAAATACCAAGATCTCGTTAAGCGTGTTAAGTATCCGCGAAAGCCGACCAGGGCCAGGCCCACCTCTCTCCCAGGTGGTCTGAACCTGCCCTATCGCTCCGCCACAAAGTAACAGTCGGGGGCCGTCGGGAACCCAGGCCCACCACTACCTGGGTGGAACCACCTGCCCCTTCAGCCCCCGTCTCCGAACAGTATCACAGGTAATGTAACAGTGTAAAGTATATAGTATATGCCCGTGATCACCTCCCGAAGTGATCACGGCCCAGTAGTAAAGCATGGCAGACGGACAAGAGTGTAGGGCCGCTGATGGAACACTAGCATCCTATACTAAGCAGGTAGGATAGCCGGTAAGGGTAACAACTGTAGCAACAATGACAGGCTATGCATCAGGATAGGAATAACGGAAAGCAGTAACATGCTACACTACTCTAATGCAAGCAGTATAAAGAAGAGTAGGTGATATCTGGTGATCAAAGGGGGGCTTGCCTGGAAGCTCAGCCGAGAAGGAGGGGTCGTCAACACCGAAGTCGTACTGGGTAGCAGCGGCATCGGTCTCGGTGTCTAGCGAGAGAAAAGGGGGAAGAAACAATGAATACAATGCAAACAGATGCGCAATGATGCATGGCAAAGCAAAGCGTGATGCTAGGCGTGCCCTAACACGGTATGAGGTGATACCGGTGAAGGGGGGAAACATCCGGGAAAGTATCCCCGGTGTTTTGCGTTTTCGGGCAGAGGAGGCGGAGGGGGAAAGTTGCGTGTTCACTATGCTACGGATGCGTGGCGGACGAACGGGCTGCGTATCCGGATTCATATCGTCGTTCTGAGCAACTTTCATGTACAAAGTTTTTCCATCCGAGCTACGGTTTATTTTATATGATTTTCTAAAGTTTTAGCAATATCCGGAAAATCCCTAAAATTTTGCTAAGTCTGAGAAATTCGTCAGCTTTAAACATCTTTTAGTTGTTTTCAAAAGGCTACAACTATTGATCTGCCCATTCTATAGATTAGTGCCTTATATCAATATTGACCACCTTCCTGATATCTACAAGATGATAACAATTACATCACTATTAGAGTTCATTTGCTTAATCAAAACTTTACTTGAAAAGTGCCACTTATTGTTAATTCCAGAAACTGTTAACATATACGAACATAGGATTTTGTGATTTTCACAAGATTTAATCCATGCCTTATTTGAATTTGGTCCAATGGGGTAACTTGGAGTGTGTCAAGTGTACTACCTGCCCATATTATTTTTACTCCTATTAACAGTTGTTTAGCAGCTAATTAGGGGCTGCCTAGGGTGTTAGTCAATGTAGAATTAGAAAAGCTAGCTACTGCTACAGTAACATTCAGTTACTGTAGCAGAGCAGCAGAGGAGCAGCGGCAAAGGTGGGTGCGCGGCCGTGAGCAGGCGCGCACGTAGGCGAGGAGCAAGGGCGCAGGGCGCGGCGTGGGCCTGCGCACGGAGGGCCGAGCAGGCCGAGCGCGCAGGGGAGAGCAGCCGCAGCGCGCGGGTGGCGTCCAGGAGCAGCAGCAGAGCCGGCGAGCGAGACAGGCAGCGGCGTCGTCACCAACAATAGCAGCGGGATGAGGCCATGGCGCACCGGCGCGCGCGATAGGAGCAGCAGCGGGACGCGGACACGCACAAGCGGCCGGGTGCGCGCTGGGGCACGTCCGGGGCGGAGCGAGGGGCGGCGAGGGAAAACACCGAGGGTGCTACGGGTCGTGGTGGCGTAGCGAGCACCGTGACGCGGTCGTACGCGAGTCGCGGTGGCTCCTACGCGACGATGAGTTTCGGGAGCAATGGCGAGGACAGCGCGGTATGCGGCTACAGCACGGCAGAGGTAAACGGAGGGGAAGGAGAGCTTATAGTGGGGGCACACGGTGGCCCGATGAGGGATTAGTAGTAGCAGCGGCGCGGTAACGATGATGGACGACGGCGGCGACCCCATGAAGAAGAGGGAGCAGGCGTCGTCTTAGAGGTCCTCGGCGCCGTCACGGTGGTGTAGACGGGGCCTCGGAGTACGACGGTCCCTCTGGACATGCTAGTGCGGCACGCGGTCGTCGAGAAGCACACAGACGACGAAGGCGACGGCGGCGCGTCGGGCGCAGCGGCTTCGGGCGTCCACGGGCGCGGTGTCAACGGCAACAGGGCGCGGCGGCGGAGTGGATCTGGCGAGAGGGTGGAGGGAAGGAGGCGAGGTGGATCTGGGAGCACGAGAGGTATCGAGGGGACGGGGGAGTCCTTATCCTCTCCCCGACGGCGCCGACGAGGTGGTCGGGGGCGACCCATCCCCTGTAGCGACGCGGTCGGTGGAATAGGGGAGGTGGGCGCAGGGGCAAGTGGGCCGGTTGTGGCCAGCCCAGGGGGGTTAGGGGCCGGCTGGCCCAGTTAGCCTTGTGGTCTTTCTCCTTTTTTTTTTACTTTTCTGTTAACTTCCTTTTTATTTATTTCTTTTCTGTTCTCACTTATCTCTTAAGTTTATTTAGTTTTATTAATTATTGCAATAGATCCTAAATTGGTAGTTCTAATTATACCACAACCACATTAAATCGGGAACTTTAAATAAAATAGTTTTCATTTGTTTTAACATTTTCAAAGCGTTTAAGTAATTGTTTTTGCTATTGTTTAAATCATGTTAGAGTATTTTAATGTCTTATAAAAGTGTGACTCCTCCACCATAAATACCTATGCATTATTTGGCACAACCCAAACATTTTAGTTGTAATGTTTGAAAACTTCTACCGTTTGACTTGATTTTGAATTTGAATTTGAATCGGTTTCGAACTAGCCCGAGATCAACTACAGTGACTGAGGTGACGTGGCATCATTAACGGGGGATTACTGTAGCCTAATTATCCGGGCGTCACATGAACTATGAAAAACTAGTGCCCAGTAAAAGGTACAAAAAACTTACCGCGCTAGCGTGACGCTGTGCGCTGTATCCGCGATCCTCGGTAGCAGATGCGGGAGCCTCAGTGCCTTTGAAAATCCCCTTCCAAGCATCTTCGTACGTCGTGTCAAAGAGCCTACTCAGAGTTTGGTGCCGCGCTGGATCGAACTCCCACAGGTTGAAAGCTCGTTGTTGACACGGGAGGATCAGGCGGGATGAGCATAACCTGGACTACGTTGACAAGCCTGAGCTGCTTGTTCACCAGGGATTGGATGCATGTTTGTAGTCCGGTCACCTCCTTTTGCCTGCCCCATGACAAGCCCGCCTCTTTCCAAGACGTGAGCCGGGTTGGGGGGCCGGAACGGAACTCGAGGGCTGCGACCCACTTAGGGTCGCGCGGCTCGGTGATGTAGAACCACCTCGATTGCCACCCTTTTAGGGTCTCCACAAAGGAGCCCTCGAGCCATAGGACGTTGGCCATCTTGCCAACCATGGCCCCGCTGCACTCCGCCTGGTTGCCGCGCACCACCTTTGGCTTGACGTTGAAGGTCTTGAGCCATAGGCCAAAATGGGGGCGGATACGGAGGAAAGCCTCGCACACGACGATAAACGCCGAGATGTTGAGGACAAAATTTGGGGCCAGATCGTGGAAATCCAGGCCGTAGTAGAACATGAGCCCCGGGACAAATGGATGCAGAGGGAAGCCCAGTCCGCGGAGGAAATGGGGGAGGAATACCACCCTCTCATGGGCCTGGGAGTGGGGATGAGCTGCCCCGTTTCGGGAAGCCGGTGCGCGATGTCGCTAGCCAGATATCCGGCCTTCCTCAGCTTTTTGATATGTCCCTCCATGACGGAGGAGACCATCCACTTGCCTCCCGCTCCGGACATGGCTGGAGAAGGTTGAGGTGAGGAGTGCGGTCTTGGGCGCTGGAGCTCGAGTGCGCAAGAATGGATAGGCGAAGGAGGAAGAAGGCGTAGGTGAAAAGGTGGATCCTTATCCCCTTATATGGGTGGATGCAACTACATGTCCCCACCAGCCTGATAAAACTCGCTTATCTCCCAAGCGCCGTAATCAAAGGCGCGCTTGGGTTACCCACGCCCGTATTGATGAGAATCCCGGAATAAGGGGACACGATCTCTGCTTTAACAAGACGTGCGAAGGAAACCGCCTCGCATAACGCGCTGAGATGGGACAGTAAAACGGTTCGAATAAAAGCTTGGCCGTGGTGTGTCGCACCACGGAATACGTCAGCAGATTAGATTTGTGTAAATATTATTCTCTCTATGGCAATATGTGGAAATTTATTTTGCAGAGCCGGACACTATCTTGGTGTTCAAAATCTTCTATGAAGTACTTGGAGGAGGAACCCGCCTTGCAATGCCGAAGACAATTTGCACGCCGGACTCGTCGTCATTGAAGCCTGGTTCAGGGGCTACTGAGGGAGTCCTGGATTAGGGGGTGTTCGGATAGCCGAACTATACCTTCAGCCGGACTCCTGGACTATGAAGATACAAGATTGAAGACTCCGTCCCGTGTCCGGAAGGGACTTTCCTTGGCGTGGAAGGCAAGCTTGGCGATACGGATATTCAGATCTCCTACCATTGTAACCGACTCTATATAACCCTAACCCTATCCGATGTCTATATAAACCGGAGGGTTTTAGTCCGTAGGATAACATACACATCAACAATCATACCATAGGCTAGCTTCTAGGGTTTAGCCTCTCTGATCTCGTGGTAGATCTACTCTTGTACTACCCATATCATCAATATTAATCAAGCAGAACGTAGGGCTTTACCTCCATCGAGAGGGCCCGAACCTGGGTAAAACTTCTTGTCCCTTGCCTCCTGTTACCATCCGGCCTAGACGCATAGTTCGGGACCCCCTACCCGGGATCCGCCGGTTTTGACACCGACAAGGGGCTTCCAGGTGTCCCACGAGGCAGGGGGTGTGCCCAAGGGGGTAGGGCGCGCCCTCGACCCTCGTGGACAGTGGGTGGCCCCCTCTGGTGCTTTCTTCGCCCAATATTTTTAATATATTCCAAAACTGACTTTCGTGGAGTTTTAGGATTTTTGAAGTTGTGCAGAATAGGTCTCTAATATTTGCTCCATTTCCAGCCCAGGATTCCAACTGCCGGTATTCGCCCTCTTCATGTAAACCTTGTAAAATAAGAGAGAAAAAGCATAAGTATTGTGACTTAATGTGTAATAACAACCCATAATGCAATAAATGTCGATATAAAAGCATGATGCAAAATGGACGTATCACACGCCATTGAGATGTTGAAGACTGTGGTTGCCCAGCAAGCAAACTATTCCTATAGTCAGCAGCAGCTCCACTCCACCCCACACCCAAGCCGCAGCAGGAGTCGCCAGCCGTTTCTAGCAATGCCTAGTGAATACGTGAGCAGAAGCATGACCCAACCCATCATGGAGCCCTAGACGCCCAGGAGATCATCAACAAAACTCGGGCTCGGCGGGAGGTAGAAGCAGCTAATATAGCAGCTCATCAGTCGCCTCCTATGACCCCCTTGGCTTCACAAGGGGTAGGATCGAGTACCAGAACTATTGGGATTCCGTACTTAGTGTTGGCTTTGCGCAACGAGCGTATGCCCAGGGACTTCAAAGGCCCTCGTATGGTTTCCAATTATACGCCTGTTCTCGAACCGGCATCTTAGATTGAGAGCTACGAAATCGCCATGGACATGCTGGATGTTAGCGATGTAGTTTGTGCTAAGTATTTAACCATGATGCTAGGGGGACCAGCTCATACTTCATAGAAAAACCTGCCCCTAATTCCATTAACACTTGGTCGGAGCGGAAGGAGTGTTTCATCAAGCACTGCCAAGGAACCTGCAAGCGCCCAATGAGGATCATCGATTTACAACATTGTGTTCAGCTTGAGGGCGAGTTAGCTCATCATTGGCCCCGTCGGGTCACATATATTATCCACTCTTCTGATGGCATCTCAGCCGCCTAGGCCATATTAATTTTGTAGAAAAATTGCCATTTTGATCCTTTGGTCCAGAAACTTGGGCGGCTCAAGCGGACGATTCAGGACATGGGAGGTCTCATGGATGTCCTCACCAGACATGCCGAGTCACATAACACCAAGGATCCAACGTCAGATGATGAACAAGCCCGCAAGGGCAAGAAAAACGGTGGTGGCAAGGTACAACAGCAGAACAACTCCGGGTACACTGGTAACCATGGCACTGGAAGGCGGCTTAGATTTTGTTTCCAAAGCCAACACTGGTTTCAAGGGCCAGAGATGGAATAATTCAGGGAGGCCGTTCAATGCGAATAAAGCTCATAATTTCGAGGAAGCCCCCAAAAGTTCGTGTCCCAAGAATAGTGTCGGGGATATACCCCGCGGTATGACCCGGAGTTGTAAACCGGCTGGGACTTGGTAAACCGGCGGAGAGTTAAGACAGAGAGTCAAGACAGATGGCTAAGACAGATGGCTAAGACAGACGGTAAACCGGCTGGTGTTAAACCGGCAGACAATGTTAAACCGGCAGACAATGTTAAACCGGCAGACAATATTAAACCAGCAGACGTTAAGAAGCCCAGGAAGGAAAGTCAAAATAGTTTAAGTTAAAGTCCGAATTAGACTCCACATGTAACCCACTCCTTCAACATATATAAGGAGGGGCAGGGCTCCTCAAAGGGGGACAAGCTACAAGCAAGAAGAAACAATCTTAGGGCTAGACACAAAGAGGAGAGGCGGTTTACGGTGAATCCCTCGTGATGATAATGAGACCTAGCCTCAAACAGCCTGTAGGGTTGTTACCGGATGATGTTTCCTGGGGCCCGAAGCTACCTAAATTCCTGTCTTGTGTTGCGTCTCTTGATTCCACTCAACCCCTCTCAAGCTACCACATAGATGCGTTGGCCTCACGACTAAGTCCTCACAGTAGGACATCTGTCATGACAATTCCACGACAGTTGACGTCCACCGTGGGACCTGTGCATGGTGGTGTTGAGTTCTTGAAGGGCTTAAGGAATCTTTCTTCGGTGATCGAAGAGCTCGCAATTGATCGGATATAAAAAAACCGGCGCGGAACGACCGCGGAGGACAACCTAGTGGGGAACAACCTTGGACAGAGCTATCAAATTCATCGATTTATGATCAAGAATCAAGGTTAATTTCGGAGCTAGCGGTACGCGCTTTGAAGACAAGAGAAATTAGGGTTGTCTAGTGTACGGCTGCCGAAACGAGTCAATCCGTCGGAACCAGATTGATTTTCAGCTGTTGTCTGTTTTGCCGGCACGTCCAATCCGGATAGTAACTCGCCGATACCAGCATGGTTAAAATTTTCGTTGCGTTCAGTGCGGGTCGCCGAGACAGATGGGAATCCAGACACACTTTTGCGGTCACGTTTGGGCATCAAACAATCTGAGGTTCACACGCCACGTGAGATGGAAAGAATCTAAAAAATCAGTGATAGCAATTATGATTTGGAGAAGAGCTGGGACATGGGCGTGGACTCTGCTTTCGTCCCTAGTCACCCGCGCCCCTACTCCGGTTAATCAGCCGCGGCCCGCCGAGCTGGCGTTCCTCTAATCCGCCGCCGGTCCTGGCTGTCACCTCTGCGATGAAGCCGCCGGCGCTCCTCTGCCATCGCAGCCCCGTCTTCAATCCGCCACCGACCTCGCGCCGAGCTGGCCTCGCCTTGAATCGGCTTCGGCTGCCGCCGGCTCGTCCCTCCACTTCGCCACGCCGTGGGCTGCCGCCGCAGCTATTTTGACCCGCCGCCGCCCATGCTGAATCGCCACGAAATCCGTCTTGTCGAATCCGGGTTGCCACCACGATTTCATCAAGCCACCCCTACGGACTCGCTATCTACAGGTGAGTCGCCATCACCTGTACTGACCCGGTCGTCTCCGAGTTACTTCTCCAGTGCATTGACCCGGCCTGGCCTCTGCGACGAATCACCGTGCCTCACTCTGGTCCGCCTCGCCAAATCGACGTTGCGGCCGAGTCAACCCGCCGCCTTACAAATTGCCGGCCTACCGCTTCGGTCTCCTTCCTCGAGGCCTCTCGACCGGGTTGCTGTTGAGTCACCTCCACCGGTTTACTCCGCCTCACCTGGAGTCTGCCTTCGCCTTGATTCGTGGACGCACCTTCTGAGCTGCCACCTCCGGACGCTGGCCTCAAATCGTTATTACCACAAACCGGCTTCGAGTGGCCACAGCCTCCCATTGTTTAGTTTGTGGGCTGAGCCGCCCCTACGGACACCGGCATCAAGCCGTGTCCACCGATTTGCCTCGAGCCGCTGGCGCACCACCGCCAAGACACCACCAAACTAACTCCAAGTCGGTCTCGCTTCGACTCATCCCGAGTCGCCCACGGCCTCAAAACGAGTGGCCGCCGTGGTCTCAAGTCAACTCCGACTCGTTTCCGCTCTGGGCCACCCCGAGTCACCACTGCCTTGAAGATGCACCCGCTGGCGTTCTGCTATTACCAAACCGTGGGTTGAGCCGGTTTAGTTGCAACCGAGCCGCAGTGCTTTCGATTCGCCGGCCTGGGCCCTGCTGACGCCGCTGCTGCATTTTTTGAACCGCCACCGGGTCACCTTCTACTTCCGTCGGCCCCACGCCAAGCGACCTGCTGCCGTCGACACGCCCGTGCCCACTTGCTGCTTCGCTCCGGCGTTGGCCTACTCCCGTGCCTACCTCTGAACCGCTGACGCCGGCTCATCTGCGACCCAAGTGAGCGCCTGCAAGTATGTGGCTACGAGCTGGACTTTGTCGCCTAAACCGCCAAGAGTCGCTGTGCACCTTGAGCCACTTCAGCCGCACTCCTCCACGAATCGCCGTCGCCGGTTCACCTCTACCCCGCGGCTGGCGCCGGTTCTGCCCCGCCTGAGCTGCCGCCTCGATTCGCCGGATCACCCTCCGCCCGCGGCCGACGCCGGTTCTGCCCTACCTGAGCTGCCATCTTGGACCTTGCCGCCTCTACCACCACGGGCTGCCTTCGCCTCGCCTTGTTGCCGCTTTCATCGGCAGGCTTAAATCGCCCTCATCTGCAGCCTTGAGTTTTGAATCATCGCGCCCGAGAGCCAGGCCGCCCTGCAAATTCGAGGCCGCCCTTACCATGAGTCGCCGCTACGGAGATGTGAGTCTCCACCGTTTCCATCTGGACCGCCGCGGTGCCCTGCCTGGCGCGCAAGCCACTGATGTTGCCTCGCCGAGTTACCACTGTCGCGTCCTCTGTTGCGCCTGGGAGCCGCCTATGGCTGAGCAGAGCCGCCCCGTAGGAGCCCACCAGGTTGGGTTTGCCTTCGTCTTAAGCCGGTGCACGCATCCGCCCTCGAGCTGCTGCTTCTGCCGGGTCAGAGTCGCCGTTTTGGTTCCACCTCTGTCGCTAGCAATTCTGAGCTGCCCCTCAATTGAAACGGCCTGGGCCGTGACCCGTCGGCACCCACGCTGAGCCGCGGCCGGATTGCCCCATGTTGTGAGCCACCGGACCAAGTGTTAACGGAGCAAAAAAAAAAAAGATGACCTGAAAGGCTATGAGTCAGATTTTTTGGTCTTCAATTACTGCCTGCAACCGAGGCATACTTTTAGAAACAGTGAAGATGAGGTTCCAGTGTGCAATGATGAAGCAAGTCGGCTAGTACAAAAATATTAGGAGGAGTTTGGCCCGGTGGATGCAGATTTTTGATGTTCCCTCACCTCCTTGGTATGCGGGATGAGCATAAACGCCAAGAAAAAAGATCAAAGGCAGTACTAAGTACTCCAACTACCAGTCTGTATTTTGACTACGGGAAGACTATGGTGCAGAATACTACTCCATGAAGTTGTCAGACGTGTCCGGTGATTTAAAAAGACCGGACAAAGTTAAAAGTATATCTGCGAATTCTTTTCACCCGACTATATCATCCAATGTCGGTGCCCGCGTTTGTCTGACAAGTCACCAGGTGCTGTTGTTGATAGTTAAATTTGGCAGATTAAAAATATGGATCATGATGTTAATGTGCTAAGCTGAAGATTGTTTTTTAACTGAAGATATACAGATTTTTTTTCAAAACTATGATATATTTTATAGCATTTTTGGAAACTATAGCATGTAATGAAAAAAAAACCAAAACTAGTAGCCCGTCGTCCAGGTGTTGGCCGAAGTAGCACTTTTCGGTCGCAGCTCGGTCGAAATGGGCTTTTCGGCCCGCGGTTGACCGAAGACACGCTAGCTGGGCCGCGTATGGCCGAAAATAGTAGCTTCGGCCAGGGGCCGACCGAAGTGGGCCTTTTCGGCCAGGCAACGGCCGAAGTACTTTTCGGCCACGCATCGGCCGAAAAGTGCCGGATAAGGCACCGCGCGGCGTCTCCTTCCTCTCGCTTGTGTGCCTCTGTTTCTTCTTTCTCTCTCTCGTTTCTTCTCTGTACCTCACCACCCCTAGCTGATCTCCTCCGTTTGCCACCCATTTTCACAGCTAAGCCACTGAATCGGTAGATCGTAGCAATCTCAAACGGCCTACGGTGTTTTTTTTTTTGCTATGGGATAGTTTTCTGTGCGTTTGGGGAGGAGTAGCCATGGTGGGGAGGAGGAGATGCGGTTGGGTAGGAGGTGTTGATGAGGAGGAGCATGAGTTGTGGGGGAGCAGCAGCTGTGAAGGAGGAGGTGCGGCTTGGGGGTGACTGGAGTTGAACCTCCGGTCGTCGAGGGGGCGGCGGTGGTGCCGTCGTTGTTCGATGGTGCAAGCACCTCCGCTGAGGTATAATCATATCCTGACAAATTTTCTTTGAGTTGCATAGTTTAGTTAGCGTAGATAAATTATATTGCGAATTGTAGTGTTAATTTGTATGTGGTGGCGGAGTAATAATTGTGTCAGTGTAGCAGAATAATAATGATTGTGTTAGTTTAGCGGATAATAAAAATTGTGTTAGTGTTAATTTATATGTGGTGGCATTTTAGCGGATTTTAGTTAGTGCAGCGGATAATATTAGTGTTTGTTGTGATTAATGAGAAGATGGCAATGTCTGACAGGTGAAAATGTTCGAATCAGTAAATCTGAATGTTTACTACGGTGCTGGTAATGTTCGATATAATGAGTTGGGGGTTGATCTTAGCGAGTTTAAAAATGGCGTCATGACACTAGCAGACCCGGACAGACTGGACATTAGACAATTGAAGTACTGGTTGGCAACTAGTTTCGGGCTGGATCCTGAAGTATGTTCCGTCAGAATTCATGCATTGTGGACCAAATCTTGTAAAAATGACAAGTGGGAGTTGATGCGGTAAATAGAAGCCAGCATTGGTTGTCCTTGTTAAGACGGTGCCGAGACCGAAGAATCCACCCATATGCACTTGTGCAACCTGTGCCGAAGGAGGAGAATACCGTACAACTCCACAGGGGGTATGAACCCGGCCAAGGCAGTGAAGTGGCTAACGAGATTGTTTTATCCGGGTCACAGCCACATGATGTGGATGCTAGCCAACCCGAGAAAGAGTCAGACTATGTGCCACACAATGTTTGTGGTCCTGATACTGGGCAGAGTAGCCAGTCGATAATATTAGCTGGTTCTGGTATTGCTGATGGGGATGAGGAAGGGGATGAAATGCAGAGGGTGATGGAGGAAGAGGACGAGGATGGATTGGTGGAGGAACTGGATTCTGAAAATTCTGAGGATGAAGTGGAGGTACCGATTCCTTCTGCATGGGAGCAGGACATATCCACCGGCCTTACGGTCAACGATGGCCATGAGACTCCATGGCAGTATAATCTGAACCAAGTACAGATAGGGGCTATGTTTGATACAAAGAAAAAATTGAAGTATGCGGTCATAAAGTGGGCTATGTCTATGCAGAGGGTTTTCCGGACACACATATCAAGTCCAACAAACTATACCGTGAAATGTATTGTAACAGGTTGTCCTGGGAAGGTGCACGGGCACGTGCCGAAGTATGACATCCACTGGGTTGTCACCATTGTCGTCCCACATAATTGTGTGAGGACGAACCTGCTGGTCAAGCATCCGAACCTGACTTCAAGTCTGCGCAACTCATGTATACTGAGATAGTAGAGAAGAAAGATATGGAAGCAAAACACATCCAGACAGCAGTGAAGGTCAGATGGAATTATGTCATTCCTTATGGGCAGGCTTGGAGGGCTAAGCAGAAGGCTATGGAGGAAAGGTTTGGGACGTTCTTCGACTCATATGATAATGTTGTCCGTCTCCTGGGCATACTAAAGGAGAGGAATCCCGGCACTTATGTGAACGTACAACACATGAGGTTGCTAAGTATACCAGATTTCAAGGTGTTGAAACGAGTGTTCTTCTCTTTTGCTATGTGCATCGAAGCTTTCTGGCATTGTCCTCCTGTTATGTTTGTGGATGGTACATTCCTGACAGGTCAGTATAGAGGGCAAATCCTGACTGCTATTGGTGTGGACGGGAACAATCAAATCATCCCACTTGCCATGGCATTTGTGGAGGGTGAGAACTTTCTCAGCTGGGTATGGTTCTTCCGCCAAGTGAAAATTGCCATCGTGAAGGACCGACCAAACGTGTGTGTCATTCATGACAGACATGCTGGTATATTGAAGGCCGTGAAGACACTTCGTAATCCAGCAGATGACGAACCAACACCTTGGAGGGACTTGCAGAGCCGGTGGTGCATGCGCCATCTTGAGGCTAATTTTTTCTCACAGTTCAAGAACAAGCGGTTGATGAACTTGTTCAAAAAATTATGCAAGCAGAGCCAGCAGCGGAAATACGAATTTATTTGGTCAAAACTAGATGAGTTTACTAAGAAGCAGGTCCGTGCGAGGAAGAAAATGGAAGAAGATCAGGTTAAATTAGCAGCACTCATCGCGGAGCTAGAGGAGCCAGTAGGTCTTTGTGACTTGCCAGCAATTGACCCTCCTAATGAAGGAAATATGCCCTAGAGGCAATAATAAAGTTATTATTTATTTCCTTATATCATGATAAATGTTTATTATTCATGCTAGAATTGTATTAACTGGAAACATAATACATGTGTGAATACATAGACCAACAGAGTGTCACTAGTATGCCTCTACTTGACTAGCTCGTTAATCAAAGATGGTTATGTTTCCTAACCATGAACAAAGAGTTGTTATTTGATTAACGAGGTCACATCATTAGTTGAATGATCTGATTGACATGACCCATTCCATTAGCTTAGCACCCGATCGTTTAGTATGTTGCTATTGCTTTCTTCATGACTTATACATGTTCCTATAACTATGAGATTATGCAACTCCCGTTTACCGGAGGCACACTTTGGGTACTACCAAACGTCACAACGTAACTGGGTGATTATAAAGGAGTACTACAGGTGTCTCCAATGGTGGATGTTGGGTTGGCGTATTTCGAGATTAGGGTTTGTCACTCCGATTGTCGGAGAGGTATCTCTGGGTCCTCTCGGTAATGCACATCACATAAGCCTTGCAAGCACTGCAACTAATATGTTAGTTGTGAGATGATGTATTACGGAACGAGTAAAGAGACTTGCCAGTAACGAGATTGAACTAGGTATTGGATACCGACGATCGAATCTCGGGCAAGTAACATACCGATGACAAAGGGAACAACGTATGTTGTTATGCGGTCTGACCGATAAAGATCTTCGTAGAATATGTAGGAGCCAATATGGGCATCCAGGTCCCGCTATTGGTTATTGACCGGAGACGTGTCTCGGTCATGTCTACATTGTTCTCGAACCGTAGGGTCCGCACGCTTAACGTTACGATGACAGTTATTATGAGTTTATGCATTTTGATGTACCGAAGGTTGTTCGGAGTCCCGGATGAGATCACGGACATGACGAGGAGTCTCGAAATGGATATATTGGAAGCCTATGTTTGGACATAGGAAGTGTTCCGGGTGAAATCGGGATTTTACCGGAATACCGGGAAGGTTACCGGAACCCCCCGGGAGACTAATGGGCCTATTGGGCCTTAGTGGAAAAAGAGAAAAGGGACAAGCCCATAGCTGGCCGCCCCCCCCCCTTTCCCCAAGTCCTAGTAGGACTAGGATAAGGGGCCGGCCCCCCTTCTCTCTCCTTTTCCCTCGAGAGTCCTAATTGGAATAGGATTGGAGGGAGGAGTCCTACTCCCGGTCCCTCTCCCTGGCCGGCCGGCTCCCCCTCCTCCAACCTTTATATACGGGGGCAGGGGACACCCCAAGACACACAAGTTGATCCTTGAGATCGTTCCTTAGCCGTGTGCGGTGCCCCCTGCCACCAAATTCCACCTCGATCATACCGTTACAGTGCTTAGGCGAAGCCCTGCGTCGGTAGTACATCAAGATCGTCATCACGCCGTCGTGCTGACGGAACTCTTCCTCGACGCTTTGCTGGATCGGAGCCCGAGGAACGTCATCGAGCTGAACGTGTGCTAAGAACTCGGAGGTGCCGGAGTAACGGTGCTTGGATCGGTCGGATCGGGAAGAAGACGTACGACTACTTCCTCTATGTTGTGTGATCGCTTCCGCAGTCGGTCTGCGTTGGTACGTAGACAACACTCTCCCCTCTCGTTGCTGTGCATCACCATGATCTTGCGTGTGCGTAGGAAAATTTTCGAAATTACTGCGTTCCCCAACAGTGGCATCCGAGCCTAGGTTTTATGGTTTGATGTTATTTGTACGAGTAGAACACAAGTGAGTTGTGGGCGATACAAGTCATACTGCCTACCAGCATGTCATACTTTGGTTCGGCGGTATTGTTGGGTGAGACGATCCGGACCAACCTTACGCGTACTCTTACGCAAGACCGGTTCCCTCGACGTGCTTTGCACATAGATGGCTTGCGGAAGACTGTCTCTCCAACTTTAGTTGAACCAAGTGTGACTACGCCCGGTCCTTGAGAAGGTTAAAACGGAGTCTATTTGACGAACTATCATTGTGGTTTTGATGCGTAGGTGAGATGAGTTCTTACTTAAGCCCGTAGCAGCCACGTAAAACTTGCAACAACAAAGTAGAGGACGTCTAACTTGTTTTTGCAGGGTATGTTGTGATGTGATATGGTCAAGGCATGATGCTGATTTTATTGTATGAGATGATCATGTTTTGTAACCGAGTTATCGGCAACTGGCAGGAGCCATATGGTTGTCGCTTTATTGTATGCAATGCAATCGCGATGTAATGCTTTACTTTATTACTAAACGGTAGTGATAGTCGTGGAAGCATAATATTGGCGAGACAACAACGATGCTACGATGGAGATCAAGGTGTCGCGCCGGTGACGATGGTGATCATGACGGTGCTTCGGAGATGGAGATCACAAGCACAAGATGATGATGGCCATATCATATCACTTATATTGATTGCATGTGATGTTTATCCCTTTTTATGCATCTTATCTTGCTTTGATTGACGGTAGCATTATAAGATGATCTCTCACTAAAATTATCAAGAAGTGTTCTCCCTGAGTATGCACCGTTGCCAAAGTTCGTCGTGCCCAGACACCACGTGATGATCGGGTGTGATAAGCTCTACGTCCAAATACAACGGGTGCAAAACAGTTGCACACGCAGAATACTCAGGTTATACTTGACGAGCCAAGCATATACAGATATGGCCTCGGAACACGGAGACCGAAAGGTCGAGCGTGAATCATATAGTAGATATGATCAACATAACGATGTTCACCATTGAAAACTACTCCATATCACATGATAATCGGTTATGGTTTAGTTGATTTGGATCACGTGATCACTTAGAAGATTAGAGGATGTCTATCTAAGTGGGAGTTCCTAAGTAATTTGATTAACTGAACTTAAACTTATCATGAACTTAGTACCTAATAGTATCTTGCTTGTTTATGTTGATTGTAGATAGATGGCTCGTGCTATTGTTCCGTTGAATTTTAATGCGTTCCTTGAGAAAGCAAAGTTGAAAGATGATGGTAGCAATTACACGGACTGGGTCCATAACCTGAGGATCATCCTCATTGCTGCACAGAAGAATTACGTCCTGGAAGCACCGCTAGGTGACAGGCCTGCTGCTGGAGCAACGCCAGATGTTATGAATGTCTGGCAGAGCAAAGCTGATGACTACTCGATAGTTCAGTGTGCCATGCTTTACGGCTTAGAATCGGGACTTCAACGACGTTTTGAACGTCATGGAGCATATGAGATGTTCCAGGAGTTGAAGTTAATATTTCAAGCAAATGCCCGAATTGAGAGATATGAAGTCTCCAATAAGTTCTATAGCTGCAAGATGGAGGAGAACAGTTCTGTCAGTGAGCATATACTCAAAATGTCTGGGTATAATAATCACTTGATTCAGATGGGAGTTAATCTTCCAGATGACTGCGTCATTGACAGAATTCTCCAATCACTGCCACCAAGCTACAAGAGCTTCGTGATGAACTATAATATGCAAGGGATGAACAAGACTATTCCCGAGCTCTTCGCAATGCTGAAAGCTGCGGAGGTAGAAATCAAGAAGGAGCATCAAGTGTTGATGGTTAGCAAAACCACTAGTTTCAAGAAAAAGGGCAAAGGGAGAAGAAGGGAAACTTCAAGAAGAACAGCAAGCAAGTTGCTGCTCAGGAGAAGAAACCCAAGTCTGGACCTAAGCCTGAAACTGAGTGCTTCTACTGCAAGCAGACTGGTCACTGGAAGCGGAACTGCCCCAAGTATTTGGCGGATAAGAAGGATGGCAAAGTGAGCAAAGGTATATGTGATATACATGTTATTGATGTGTACCTTACTAGAGCTCGCAGTAGCACCTGGGTATTTGATACTGGTTCTGTTGCTAATATTTGCAACTCGAAATAGGGACTACGGAATAAGCGGACGCTAGCAAAGGACGAGGTGACGATGCGCGTGGAAAACGGTTCCAAAGTCGATGTGATCGCAGTCGGCACGCTACCTCTACATCTACCTTCGGGATTAATATTAGACCTAAATAATTGTTATTTGGTGCCAACGTTGAGCATGAACATTATATCTGGATCTTGTTTAATGCGAGACGGTTATTCATTTAAATCAGAGAATAATGGTTGTTCTATTTATATGAGTAATATCTTTTATGGTCATGCACCTTTGAAGAGTGGTCTATTCTTGTTGAATCTCGAAGATAGTGATACACATATTCATAATGTAGAAGCCAAAAGATGCAAAGTTAATAATGATAGTGCAACTTATTTGTGGCACTGCCGTTTAGGTCATATCGGTGTAAAGCGCATGAAGAAACTCCATACTGATGGGCTTTTGGAACCACTTGATTATGAATCACTTGGTACTTGCGAACCGTGCCTCATAGGCAAGATGACTAAAACACCGTTCTCCGGTACTATGGAGAGAGCAACAGATTTATTGGAAATCATACATACCGATGTATGTGGTCCGATGAATATTGAGGCTCGTGGCGGATATCGTTATTTTCTAACCTTCACAGATGATTTAAGCAGATATGGGTATATCTACTTAATGAAACATAAGTCTGAAACATTTGAAAAGTTCAAAGAATTTCAGAGTGAGGTTGAAAATCATCGTAACAAGAAAATAAAGTTCCTACGATCTGATCGTGGAGGAGAATATTTGAGTTACGAGTTTGGTGTACATTTGAAAAATTGTGGAATAGTTTCGCAACTCACGCCACCCGGAACACCACAACGTAATGGTGTGTCCGAACGTCGTAATCGTACTTTACTAGATATGGTGCGATCTATGATGTCTCTTACTGATTTACCGCTATCGTTTTGGGGTTATGCTTTAGAGACGGCCGCATTCACGTTAAACAGGGCACCATCAAAATCCGTTGAGACGACACCTTATGAACTATGGTTTGGCAAGAAACCAAAGTTGTCATTTCTTAAAGTTTGGGGCTGCGATGCTTATGTGAAAAAGCTTGAACCTGATAAGCTCGAACCCAAATCGGAGAAATGTGTCTTCATAGGATATCCAAAGGAAACTATTGGATACACCTTCTATCACAGATCCGAAGGCAAGACTTTTGTTGCTAAATTCGGAAACTTTCTAGAGAAGGAGTTTCTCTCGAAAGAAGTGAGTGGGAGGAAAGTAGAACTTGACGAGGTAACTGTACCTGCTCCCTTATTGGAAAATAGTACATCACAGAAAATTGTTTCTGCGACACCTATACCAATCAGTGAGGAAGCTAATGATGATGATCATGAAGCTTCAGAACAAGATACTACTGAACCACGTAGATCAACCAGAGTGAGATCCGCACCAGAGTGGTACGGTAATCCAGTTCTGGAAGTCATGATGCTAGATCATGATGAACCTACGAACTATGAAGAAGCGATGGTGAGCCCAGATTCCACAAAGTGGCTTGAGGCCATGAAATCTGAGATGGGATCCATGTATGAAAACAAAGTATGGACTTTGGTTGACTTGCCCGATGATCAGCAAGCAATTGAGAATAAATGGATCTTCAAGAAAAAGACTGACGCTGACGGTAATATTACTGTCTACAAAGCTCGACTTGTCGCGAAAGGTTTTCGACAAGTTCAAGGAGTTGACTACGATGAGACCTTCTCACCCGTAGCGATGCTTAAGTCCGTCAGAATTATGTTAGCAATTGCCGCATTTTATGATTATGAAATTTGGCAGATGGATGTCAAAACTGCATTCCTGAATGGATTTCTGGAAGAAGAGTTGTATATGATACAACCAGAAGGTTTTGTCGATCCAAAGGGAGCTAACAAAGTATGCAAACTCCAGCGATCCATTTATGGACTGGTGCAAGCATCTCGGAGTTGGAATAAACGCTTTGATAGTGTGATCAAAGCATTTGGCTTTATACAGACTTTTGGAGAAGCCTGTATTTACAAGAAAGTGAGTGGGAGCTCTGTAGCATTTCTAATATTATATGTGGATGACATATTGCTGATTGGAAATGATATAGATTTTCTGGATAGCATAAAGGGATACTTGAATAAAAGTTTTTCGATGAAAGACCTCGGGGAAGCTGCTTACATATTAGGCATAAAGATCTATAGAGATAGATCAAAACGCTTAATTGGACTTTCACAGAGCACATACCTTGACAAGATTTTGAAGAAGTTCAAAATGGATCAAGCAAAGAAAGGGTTCTTGCCTGTGTTACAAGGTATGAAGTTGAGTAAGACTCAATGCCCGACCACTGCAGAAGACAGAGAGAAAATGAAAGATGTTCCCTATGCTTCAGCCATAGGCTCTATCATGTATGCAATGTTGTGTACCAGACCTGATGTGTGCCTTGCTATAAGCTTAGCAGGGAGGTACCAAAGTAATCCAGGAATGGATCACTAGACAGCGGTCAAGAACATCCTGAAATACCTGAAAAGGACTAAGGATATGTTTCTCGTATATGGAGGTGACAAAGAGCTCACCGTAAGAGGTTACGTTGATGCAAGCTTTGACACTGATCCGGACGATTCTAAATCGCAAACCGGATACGTGTTTACTTTAAACGGTGGAGCTGTCAGTTGGTGCAGTTCTAAACAAAGCGTCGTAGCGGGATCTACATGTGAAGCGGAGTACATAGCTGCTTCGGAAGCAGCAAACGAAGGAGTCTGGATGAAGGAGTTCATATCCGATCTAGGTGTCATACCTAGTGCATCGGGTCCAATGAAAATCTTCTGTGACAATACTGGTGCAATTGCCTTGGCAAAGGAATCCAGATTTCACAAAAGAACCAAACACATCAAGAGACGCTTCAACTCCATCCGGGATTTAGTCCAGGTGGGAGACATAGAGATTTGCAAGATACATACGGATCTGAACGTTGCAGACCCGTTGACTAAGCCTCTTCCACGAGCAAAACATGATCAGCACCAAGGCTCCATGGGTGTTAGAATCATTACAGTGTAATCTAGATTATTGACTCTAGTGCAAGTGGGAGACTGAAGGAAATATGCCCTAGAGGCAATAATAAAGTTATTATTTATTTCCTTATATCATGATAAATGTTTATTATTCATGCTAGAATTGTATTAACTGGAAACATAATACATGTGTGAATACATAGACCAACAGAGTGTCACTAGTATGCCTCTACTTGACTAGCTCGTTAATCAAAGATGGTTATGTTTCCTAACCATGAACAAAGAGTTGTTATTTGATTAACGAGGTCACATCATTAGTTGAATGATCTGATTGACATGACCCATTCCATTAGCTTAGCACCCGATCGTTTAGTATGTTGCTATTGCTTTCTTCATGACTTATACATGTTCCTATAACTATGAGATTATGCAACTCCCGTTTACCGGAGGAACACTTTGGGTACTACCAAACGTCACAACGTAACTGGGTGATTATAAAGGAGTACTACAGGTGTCTCCAATGGTGGATGTTGGGTTGGCGTATTTCGAGATTAGGGTTTGTCACTCCGATTGTCGGAGAGGTATCTCTGGGCCCTCTCGGTAATGCACATCACATAAGCCTTGCAAGCACTGCAACTAATATGTTAGTTGTGAGATGATGTATTACGGAACGAGTAAAGAGACTTGCCAGTAACGAGATTGAACTAGGTATTGGATACCGACGATCGAATCTCGGGCAAGTAACATACCGATGACAAAGGGAACAACGTATGTTGTTATGCGGTCTGACCGATAAAGATCTTCGTAGAATATGTAGGAGCCAATATGGGCATCCAGGTCCCGCTATTGGTTATTGACCGGAGACGTGTCTCGGTCATGTCTACATTGTTCTCGAACCGTAGGGTCCGCACGCTTAACGTTACGATGACAGTTATTATGAGTTTATGCATTTTGATGTACCGAAGGTTGTTCGGAGTCCCGGATGAGATCACGGACATGACGAGGAGTCTCGAAATGGTCGAGACGTAAAGATTGATATATTGGAAGCCTATGTTTGGACATAGGAAGTGTTCCGGGTGAAATCGGGATTTTACCGGAATACCGGGAAGGTTACCGGAACCCCCGGGAGACTAATGGGCCTATTGGGCCTTAGTGGAAAAAGAGAAAAGGGACAAGCCCATAGCTGGCCGGCGCCCCCCCCCTTTCCCCAAGTCCTAGTAGGACTAGGATAAGGGGCCGGCCCCCCTTCTCTCTCCTTTTCCCCCGAGAGTCCTAATTGGAATAGGATTGGAGGGAGGAGTCCTACTCCCGGTGGGAGTAGGACTCCCCTGCGCCTCCCTCTCCCTGGCCGGCCGGCTCCCCCTCCTCCAACCTTTATATACGGGGGCAGGGGACACCCCAAGACACACAAGTTGATCCTTGAGATCGTTCCTTAGCCGTGTGCGGTGCCCCCTGCCACCAAATTCCACCTCGATCATACCGTTACAGTGCTTAGGCGAAGCCCTGCGTCGGTAGTACATCAAGATCGTCATCACGCCGTCGTGCTGACAGAACTCTTCCTCGACGCTTTGCTAGATCGGAGCCCGAGGAACGTCATCGAGCTGAACGTGTGCTAAGAACTCGGAGGTGCCAGAGTAACGGTGCTTGGATCAGTCGGATCGGGAAGAAGACGTACGACTACTTCCTCTACGTTGTGTGATCGCTTCCACAGTCGGTCTGCGTTGGTACGTAGACAACACTCTCCCCTCTTGTTGCTGTGCATCACCATGATCTTGCGTGTGCGTAGGAAAATTTTCGAAATTACTGCGTTCCCCAACACCTAATACTAAGAGAAAGAAGGGAAGGGCAATAAAGAATTTTTCTGAGTCGATAGAGAAAGAGCCTCCAATGAATTGGTCTTTGCTGCATGACACACATGGAGCTAGGTATGGCCACATGACAACCAATCTTGCAGAGGTGTATAACTTTGTGCTGAGAGGGAATAGAGCATTGCCACTCACAGCTATTGTGGAGGCTGTATTCCATGGCACTTTGAGATATTTCAGAGAAAGGCACGAGTTAGCAAAGAAGCATATTGAAGATAATCAGAACACACCTTATTGTAGCCGTGTCATGGAATACATGGCAAAGAAGATAGAGAAAGCAAAGAAGCACACTGTCAGACTCATAGGGAATCAAGAAAGGAGGTATGAAGTTCAGCTTCCTACCGATGGTTTTGGTTCTGGAAATGAGGTGAAGACACATGAGGTAAAAATTGGAACGGAATTTTATCCAACGTGTGAGTGTACATGTAACAAACCGAAGTTGTTGCACCTACCTTGCTCTCATGTGTTGCCTGCCTGTGGCCAGATTGAGTTGGATGCTATATCCTTCGTGTCCCCATACTATTTAAAAGAGGCAGTGCTCAACACCTGGACAAGCGAGATGACAGGGTTTAGAGTCGTCGGCAATTTCAACAAGGTAAACGACGGTGAGAGAGTATACATCCCGCATCCAGACCTTCGGCGAACAAGTAGGGGCAGACGAAAGGCCCGTCGCATCCGGAACGATATGGACCAGTCTAAAGCTGGTGGAGCAACCAGGCAATGTTTGTTATGCGCGGCTTATGTGCATAGGATGAAATATTGTCCCGACCTGAACAAAGATGGTGTTTCCGCATCGACGAGTGCTTCCACATCGACGGCTGCGACAACAGGAGCAAGAGGCGGACGTGGTTGTGGCAGTCGAGGCCGAAGGGGCGGACGAGGAAGAAATAACTCACAAGCTATATAATGTGTCGTAGTGGGTTTTAACATGTAATATGTCAGGACTATGTTTTAATTTGTAATATGTCAGGACTATGTTTTAATTTGTAATATGTCATGACTATGTTTTAATATGTAATATGTCAGGACTATGTTTTAATTCGTATATGTCAAGACTATGTTATAATTTGTAATATGCCGTACTATGTTTTATTTGCACCTGAGATTTGTTGTTTGAATTGCAGATATGTCTTCGTATCCGTTGCTTAATGGTAACATCGATAAAAAGCATCGGGGCGCCCTTACGGAAGCGGGCAACAACTTAGACGTGTTGGTCACTCGTACCCCAAAGACTAACTGGCTGATACACGATTCATGGGTTGATAGGTATGTGTGCATATAATGGAGTCCATATAATGACTTACTATGTTTGACATACTTTTCATAACCGCTAACAATCTCTTTATTTTGTAGGTTAAGTTGGGCTGGACTTTTACCCTTGGCACGGCTGGTTGAGGGTACATTGGATGAGTGGTTTGATGGTCCGGACTTAGATGAGGCAGGTGAACCATTGCAGTTACACAAGAGGCAAGTGAAACGTTTCTCTTACGACAAGTCACTCCTTACCTGCTTAGTAGATAGATGGAGACCAGAGACACATACGTTTCACTTTCCCTGGGGGGAGATGGCGCCTACTTTACAGGATGTGTCTTACTTGTTGGGATTACCTCTGGCCGGTGCTGCCATAGGTCCCTTAGAGGCAGAATCTGGGTGGCATGCAGCGATGCAGACCCGTTTTTTGGCTGCGGTCCCGACTGCTAGGGCCATAGACAACAATCCTCATGGACCTCTTTTTAGATGGTTGAGCCAGTTTCAGGTAACCATCACGGCCACTTAAACAAATGTTGTTTTTTAGTTGTCCAATGTTCATACAATTAGTACGTTTCTATGTAGATTGTCTCGTTAGGACATCCCGACGTTCAGTTGTCGGAGGCACAGATTGACCGGTCCCTAGAGGCATATATTCTTTGGCTGTTCGGCAAGACAATGTTTACGGAGAACCACGTGACCACTGTCGATGCACGACTCATCGGTATTGCACGAGAGATAGCTGACGCACGTTGCCCTGCGGATATTCTACAGAGGAGTTTTGGTTCTGCTGTGTTAGCGGCTACGTACAGAGGCCTGTGAAAAGCTTGCTTGTTGAAGTCTAGAAAATCTAGTCTTGTTGGATGTCCATTATTGTTGCAGCTCTGGTCATACGAGAGATTCCCTATTGGACGACCCTATGTCTACGTTGATAAACTTTTTGGTTTGGAGGACTTAGCTGGGACTTATGTGCCTGCTATCGGCGACTTACCTACTATGGGATCTGTTTGGACATGGCGAGAGGTACTTTTATATTAAGTAACAATTAATTCAATTATTTCTTGCCATTCAATAGTATTACTAATTCTTATTTGTTGTCATGCACAGAGACAGTTTGCGCATACTCAGGTTAGGGGTGCTACCCATCCTTCATGGCGCAGTTTGATAGTTTGCACGAGGATCAAGTTATTTGGGAGCCATACTCGCCTCAGGCTATATCAACGAGGTACCCAGTTGGGATTTCTGGATTGTGCACTAGAGATCGGCGCTTTTGGATGACCAAGGCCAAGTTCGTGTTCGACGTGACGGTTGAGGAGATGTCTCTTCATAGGGTGATGAGACAGTTCGGTCTATATCAACAGCCTGAGATTCCAAATATTCCACACTTGCCAGACCACGTGCACAAGTAAGTACAAATACTATTTTAGTTGGCAGCTCTGCATTCATAATATACCTAATCATGTATCGCGCATGTCAATCTCAGGGACAGTCGCCTAGGAGGAAACAAGTCCATGGCTTATTGGCTTCAGACCATTACCCCTTACGTTGACGAATGGACTACCGCTGCGACAAATAATTGGGGTGAGGTTCGGCCCTTTAACTGGGAAATGTTCGGGTTGTATCTGCAGCGTTACCGGCATACAACGAGGATCTACTTGGTTCCATCAGCTTCTCCTGATCAGATCGAAGCCCCTCTCACCAGCGATATGTACCCAACTGCCTCTGTTGTGGGAACCAGACACCACATGGTAAATGAATTGGTTCTCATATGTTAAGTCTTTTGTTAATCTGGACATATTCGCTTGGTTGTCTATTCGTGGTGTCTATCATACAACGAGGATATAATTGGTTAACTCTTTGTGTACAGGGTGACTTGACACTACAGGCGCGAGAGGAGGTTTCCGCTTTAATGCGGCGCTTTCAGAGGGGAGAAACTATCCCACCGCAAGAGGGCGTCTCATGGTTGAGGCGTCTTGATGACAAGCTACGCGGGATTTACGCAGCTGTTATGTGTAGACGGAATTCGGATGTTGCACTTCCTCCTCCAGCACATCGTCCGCCACATCCCTCTATACAGCATTCAGAATCACAACCCTCTGTGCACCGTTCAGAACCACGACCCTCTGTGCACCGTGCAGAACCTCATCTTTCACAGCCAGGGAGATCTTCCTGGCATGAGCCACCTCCTTCACAGCCAGGGAGCTCTTCCTGGCATGAGCCACCTCCTTCACAGCCAGGGAGATCTTCTTGGCATGAGCCACCCCCTTCACAGCCAAGGAGCTCTTCCTGGCATGAGCCACCTCCTTCACAGCCAGGGAGCTCTTCCTGGCATGAGCCACCTCCTTCACAGCTAGGGAGCGTTTACTGGCATCAGCAGATGAATCTAGGTAACACTACTCACTACATTCTTTTGAATAGTGTAGTAATCGTTCTTGCATTTTCAGCAGTCACTGATGCTTACTGGTGGTGCTTCGTTCATGCATTTGTATCAATTTCACTTTACCGCAGGCAGCAACCAGTCGCAACCGCTCATGCATTCAGAGCAGTCACCGATCCTTAGTGGTGGTGCTTCGTACTTTGAGGGCGACCGCGAGGATGATGACCAAGCTACAAACATTTATGGCTTCTCGCAGACAGTGTTTCACACTCCACCACCACCACCGACGCAGGAGACACGGACCGTGACAGACGAGGTTAACTATGGTCGTGGTTATCATGAGCCTCGTCCGCCGCCTCAGCGCTTATCGCCTTCCGGTCCTCGCCCGAGGAAGACCCAGACTCGTCGTCGTCCCCTGCAGTGATATGCTTATCTATCTATGTATGACTCATTATCTATGTTAGTTTCAGACTATTCGCAGCTGTGTGTCAGTATTTATGTATGAGACATGCTTCATGTATGTGTTACTATCGCACTTGCTTCTATGTGATCAGGAGACATATATTGTTTTATGTATGCGAGAGACATATTACTATTAATTCGCATTCTTATTCCAGTTACATTTCCAAATAGACTACAACCGATAATTAAGATACAAGTACATCTGAATTAAACGGTGCGGCTGAACTTGTGCAATACATCTTACATACTACAAAATGAAATTCAGATAGAACATAATGCCCTACAATAATACAATACAAACTAATAATGCAAATACATCTGAATGAAACGGTACAACTAGAATACATCTTACATACTACATGAAGTCATCATCGTCATCCTCCGTTGATGCAGCCCTCTTGCCCTTTGTCGATGCAGAACTCTTGCCCTTGGTCGATACAGAACTCTTGCTCCTCGAGGATGCAGAACTCTTGCCTTTGGACGATGCAGAACTCTTGCCCTTCGACGATGTAGAACCCGGAAGCGGCGGCATGAAGATATCATCGTCGTCCTCGCTCTCCTCAGTCCATAAAAATGGATGCTTTTCTGCAGTCCTTCTGAAAGTTTCACTCTTCGGCTCCACCACCTTCTTCCACCTTTCATGCAACCTAAGAAGTTCTTTACGTACCTCCTCATAGGTCCTTTCAGGCCACCCAAACCTACATAATTCGTGAGCCAACTCATTCATTATGGTGTCACTACCAGTGAGTTCGTCCCATGGAACTATCCTATTGTCCATGCTGAAATCGGTAGCTAGACTCAGCAGAGTACTGCTCATCTCAGGGTGAAAACTACGATCGAATGGATAATGGGACATCTCGACTACACTACACTGGAATGCTTATCCACCTCCGCCTGAAGGGGTTTTTATAGATACAGAGGAGAAAATGGCGGGAAAAAATAACTGCGGTATGGCGGGAAAGGGTTGGCGGGAAAATAAGGCGGGAAGGGATTGGCGGGAAAATAAGGCGGGAAGGAATTGGCGGGAAAATAAGGCGGGAAGGGATTGGCGGGAAACGGGTGGCGGGAACATATGGCGGGAAGGGGTTGGCAGGAAACGGGTGGCGAGAAAATACATTTTAGTGGATTGTATGAGCCATGCAACTTCGGCCTACATGAGACAAAAAAGTACTTTTCGGCCTAGACTTGACCAAAAAGTCTATTTCGGCCAAGACTTGACCAAAAAGTCCGACTTCGGTCTATGTGTGGCCGAAAAGTCATACTTCGGCCAGGAGATGGCCGAAAACCCTACTTCGGCCTAGCTGTGGCCGAAAAGTCCTACTTCGGCCCACAGATGGCCAACGGGCTACTACTTTTGATTTTTAAGCAAATCATGGTATAGTTTCCGAAAATGCTATAAAATATATCATAGTTTTGAAAAAAAAAATCAGATATACACACGCTGATGGAGTTGGGGAGGTAAGAGTACAGGAAGTTGAAGATTTAGACTCCAGTTTTGTTCACGTACAACCACCATCCGGTATAAGATGAAGACGGGGCTACGGTTGAGACATGCTTGATTATTTTGGAGCACAGAGAGGAGCGGACGTCGCTGGTTATACTATTTTTATTATCAAGGAAACCAGGTTCCTGTTTAGATTTTGAATGTACAGATAAGGACCAAATCTTGTAAAACAGAGTTGTAACCAGATCGGTCTCCTGATCGATCAAAGGATCAAAGTCCAGATCGCCCTATATATACGTAGGGTCGGAGGCCGGTAGAGGGACACCCAACATCGACAAAAACATATCTACTTTATTTCCACGCATATCTTTTCTTTTCCTTTCGTTTTCCCCATCGACTCCTGTGTTCTTGCCTGCATGTTCAGAGATCGCCGTGGCAGTAGGCCAACCCTACGCCGCTGCACCCGGAAAACGGGACCTAGACGTCGCTTAGGTTCCGCTCGCCGTTGATCCTTGAAGATTCGTCCAGGTGAATCAAGTTTTCTTTGAGATTAGCAAGAAGAAGGCCGTTTTGTTCCTCATACAGCAAAAGACAGCAAAAGAGAAGACCGGCTAGATTGTTGATCACTTCAGGAATTGAGTGTGTTGCTGTGCATACGATTTTTGCCATCAACACAATTTGGCGACTCCGCTGGGGACTCGAGTCAATCGGCTATCATGTCTGACGACAAGGCTGAACTCAACTCCGGCAACATCATCAAACCCACATTAGATGAGTTGTCAGAAGAATATCGTCAGAAGTATGAGCAACGTTTGCAAGAATTTGAAGATGCTCAGCGCCGGCGCAAGCAAGAGTTTGAAGATACAATGCTTTCCTGCTTCCAGAAGACTCGCCAAGGTGTCATCATGAAGGGACCTGATCTGCCATCCGTCACCGAAGCATCGAAGGTAGGACCGGTAAGTGAAATTACACATGGTCTCAAGGAAGAGATGGCTATTATGATTGATCAATCAGTAGGTGCATCTGTTCATAACACGCATGAAAATTATGTTAGAAATCTTGACAGCATGATCGTTGGTCATGTTAAAAATCTGTTTGAAAAGATGCAAGTTAGTAACTCTGCGCTGCCATCAGTGTCTTATTCTGACAGAGAAAGAGATAGGCAGCCCTTAGCAACCGATGCTTCAACTTCAAATAATAATGCTGTTAATATGCAGCGCGGGGCTATACCTTTTGCTTCATCGGCGCTCTTCACACCCCCTGGAGTACCACAATACGGTTTGCCGATGAATTTGTATGCTAACCACAATAGTAGTGGTCCGCTGTTAGTGTTTCACCAAGTGTTGCTAGATCAGGGCATGCATATGCACCTCCTATATTTTCTTCGTCAGGTCCTACATCTAGCCCTTACGACTCGGTTCCATCTATGATCAATAATCAAAACCGAGTAGATGTTATTCCAGCAAGCATTCCTCTGTCTTCATACCAGCCTATGATACATTATATGCCCACAATGCCACCTCCGACTTTAACCAGTACACATGGTCAATTACCATCTAGTAATTTTAATAATTCTTTCAGAAATTTGCCACCCGCACAGTCGAACCAAGCACTGCAGCATGACCATAATATTCCACAACCTAGTACTGTAGGGCAACAATAGCAGATGGCACGAGATCGACCAATGGCCGAGCCTCACACAGGGGCTGATAATCTGAAGGAACAGTTGGCTACTGTCTTGAAGGATTCATTTGGGCTGGAACCAAAGGGGAATGCACGAGCTTATAGAAAGCCGTATCCTGATTATTATGATACTTTTTAGTATCCTAGGGGGTTCAGGTTACCGGACTTTGTTAAATTTACAGGAGAAGATGGTAGAACAACACTGGAGCATATTGCTCAATTTATTGTACAGTGCGGCGAGGCTAGTGCTAGTGAAGTGCTAAAGCTGAGATTATTTCCGTTGTCCTTATCTGGCACAGCTTTTTCTTGGTTTTCTTCACTTGCACCCAATTCTATTCATACATGGTCTCAGTTGGAACAGAAGTTTCATGAATATTTTTATACTGGAGATAATGAACTCAGATTGTCACATTTAACATCGGTTAAACAGAAGCATGCGGAATCTGTTGCTGAATATATTAGAAGGTTTAGAGATACACGAAACCGATGTTTTAATTTGGTAATTTCGGATAGGGATCTTGTTGATCTAGCTTATTCAGGTTTGCTTGTAGATCTTAAAGAAAAGCTAGAAGGACATGATTTTGTGGATGTTAGCCAAGTTTTGCAAAAGGCTCTGGCTCAAGAAAGCCGGGCAAAAGAATCTAGAATTTTTCATAGGTCTAGTGATAAAACTAGTAAAAATGATCGGCCTAGTATGAACATGGTTGAGTATGATTCTCAGTCATCAGATGATGAGGGTACAGATATGTGTGTGGCTGAATGGGATTGGGCTTCTAAGTCTAAACCATTTGTTTGCTCTGCACTAAACCCGATTTCACATACGAGGGAAGAGATAAAATATACATTTGATGTTTCCAAGTGTGATAAGATCTTTGATTATTTGTTATAATGGAAGCAAATTAAACTAAATAATGGCCATGTTATACCGTCACCAGAAGAACTAAAAAGGCGTGCTTATTGCAAATGGCATAATTCTTATTCTCATGCTACTAATGACTGTAATGTTTTCCGTCGACAGGTTCAATCGGCCATTAATGAAGGACGTTTGAAGTTTGATGAGCGGATGCAATTAGATGCTAATCCTTTCCCTGTCAACACGATTGATTTTGAGAACAAGAAAGTTCTTGTTCGGCCATCTCAGGCCGAATCAGCAAGAGGAAAGAATATGGTGGTGGCTGAGAGTAGCTCAAAGTCTCTGGAAGAGACCAGGGAAGTGGCCAGAAAAGTGCAAATTGAGAAAAATTCTAGGGGTGGTGAATCGATTAAAATTACAGTGCCAGCATTAGGCTGTGATGCTATGCAAAGTGCCAGGCCAAGAATGATCAAACCAAAGAGCCCCGAAGTTGACCAT
Source organism: Triticum monococcum (assembly GCA_034509565.1). Lineage (NCBI taxonomy): Eukaryota > Viridiplantae > Streptophyta > Magnoliopsida > Poales > Poaceae > Triticum > Triticum monococcum. The sequence continues at coordinate 147,937,191 of CM067843.1, read as the reverse complement.
TGGAAGATTAATGAGGGAAAGAGTAAGGCAATAAAAAAGAAAGAGAAGCCAAAGGTCACTTTTGATAAGCTTCTGGCTAAGTATGAACATGGCAAGGCTGGTCAAAAATATTTTGATCGGCTGATAAACTTTAAGCGGCCGAGATCACCAGAACAGAGATTTACCAGGCCAGAATATCGACGTGGAGATTTTCATGCAGCAGCCCCATATCCATTTAACGGGCCACCAATGCCTATGCCATGGGGATTCGATTTTGCTCCTTGTCCGCCATGGGGTTGGTGCGGACCATGGATGCCGCCTCCTCCGGTAATGCCTTTTGGACAGTTTCATCCAGGTTGGGCTCCTCACAGAAGGCCGGTCTTTGATAGATTGTCACATCCAAATCATAACCGTTATGGTCAAAGGGATTGGTCTTATGGTAGAGGTGAGCTTAATCGAAAAGTATACCGTGTGAAGGATACTAAGCATGTGAATGAGGAACCAGGCTCAATTATAGGTGAGAGACAACCAGGTTGCAAATTTGCAGGTGCCAACGATGGAGTACAGGGTACAACGACAACACATGAGAAGGATGAGGCTACAGGAACAACAAACAGTAAGGAAGCCACAATACCATCCATGAATAGTAATTCTGCTAGAGTAAAAACGGGTTTGATTACTGCCTGTGCTGATTCTGGAGCACCAAAAATATCAAATTGTGCCAACCTGAACAATTCAGAAATACAGAAAGTTGATAGGAATGTGCCTTTACTGCCTGGGACGACGCCACAACCACGTTGGCGCCCAAAGGGTCTTTCCAATTCACAAAAACGACGATTGAGGGAGAAATTGAGGGAGGAGGAAGCCGAAAAATTGAGGGACAAGTTGTTCAATGAGTGGAAGCCTATGGTTCCCGTCCGGAAGGAGTGGAGAGTAAAACAAGTGAATGTACCCGATCCAATGCCTAGTGATGATGAAGATGATCTGCTGGATGATGAAGGGTCTCCGATGATTAAAAATGGCTCTCCAACTTGCGATGGTATGGATATTAATATGGTATTTGTATTGCCTTCAGAATTCCGGGCCGTGGAAGAAAGTGAAACGGCGCAATTGTGTCTTGGTCCCAAGGAAGCTATTTTTGAAAAGCCAGATGAATCAAGCCATCATTTGAGGCCGTTGTATGTTAAGGGGCATATTAATGGGAAACCAATATCTCGAATGTTAGTTGATGGTGGAGCTGCTGTATTCTTTATGCCATACTCATTGTTTAAGAAATTGGGGCGAGAAGACAACGAGCTTATGAAGACCAATTTGACACTTAATGGATTTGGGGGAGAGCCTACAGAAGCAAAAGGGGTTATCACTATGGAACTTACTATTGGAAGCAAGACCATACCTACGGCTTTCTTCGTCGCTGATAAGCAAGGTAATTATAGTGTCTTATTGGGTCGTGATTGGATACACGCAAACCGGTGTGTTCCTTCTACTTTGCACCAGTTTTTGATACAGTGGGTCGATGATGATGTGGAAATTGTTCATGCGGATACGTCGACCTATATTGCTATGGCTGATGCTTCAGCTAATTGGCAACATGGTGATGCCCAATGTTTGTCAGGGCTAGATCTTTAAGATTTTGATTTTCTTAGTGTAACCAAAGATGGGTTTGTACCCGTGGTTGTAAAGCCGGTTGTTGCAGCTCGGCTCGAGAATATGATGTTATAGATGGGTAAAGAAGATAATTTAGATTGGTTACAAAAACGTGTGGAACAATATCGGTCTGATAAGAACGATATTTGTGAGGCTATTGATGATTTTGATGAAGTGCAAAAGTTAGGACAAGGTTTTTCGTCGGCTGATCCATTAGAAGAGATTGATATAGGTGATGGTACTATTCCTAGGCCGACTTTTATTAATGGGAATATGACAGCTGATTACAAGGTAAAAGTGATCGAGTTACTTAAACAATATGTTGATTGCTTCGCTTGGGAGTATCATGAAATGCCGGGTCTTAGCCGAGAGCTAGTAGAGCATCGGTTGCCTATTAAATCTGGATTTAGGCCTCACAAACAGCCACCTAGAAAGTTTAATCCTAGTATGTATGATGGGATTAAAGAAGAAATAGGGAGATTATTGAAAGCTGGTTTCATAAGGCCATGTAGGTATGCTGAATGGATTTCTAACATTGTCCCGGTTGAGAAGAAAAATACTGGTAAGTTGAGAATATATATTGACTTCAGAGATTTAAATAGGGCTACACCTAAAGATGAATATCATATGCCTATAGCCGACATGTTAATTAATGATGCTTCAGGACATAGAGTTATTAGTTTCTTAGATGGTAATGCTGGTTACAATCAAATTTTTATGGCCGAAGAGGATACTTCTAAAACGGCCTTTAGGTGTCCCGGTTTTGTTGGTTTATTCGAATGGGTTGTCATGACGTTTGGTTTGAAGAATGCCGGCGCGACTTGTCAAAGAGCTATGAATCTAATCTTTCATGATTTACTTGGTGTAGTAGTAGAAATATATATTGATGATATAGTTGTCAAATCGGATGGTGTGGATCATCATTTAGCCGTTTACGCTTAGCCTTTGAAAGAATGCGTCGGTACGGTTTAAAGATGAACCCACTCAAATGTGCATTTGGTGTGTCGGCTGGTAAGTTTCTAGGATTTATAGTACATGAGAGAGGCATTGAGATAGATCCTAGTAAAATAGAAGCTATTAAGAAAATAGAGGCGCCGCAATGTAAAAGGGACATGCAGAAATTTTTAGGCAAAGTTAATTATTTGAGAAGGTTCATATCTAACTTGTCTGGGAAGGTTAGTGCATTTACACCAATACTTTGGTTGAAGAGGGAAAATGAATTTACTTGGAGGGCAGAGCAACAACATGCATTTGATGAGATCAAAAAATATTTGTCCACGCCTCCTGTGTTGAGGGCACCTAAAGCCGGAACACCGTTTTGGATGTATGTTGCTGCGGAAGATAATGTTATTGGTGCTGTCCTTACACAAGAAATTGATGAAAAGGAGTATGTGATCACATATTTGAGCCGAAGTCTATTGGAAGCATAACAAAGGTATGTGTTTATTGAGAAGCTATGTTTATCCTTATATCATGCTTGCACAAGATTGAGCCACTATTTGCTATCTAGTACTTGTGAAATAGCGTGCCAGACCAATGTTATCAAATGTATGCTACAAAAACCAATTTTGAGTGGCAGAATCGGTAAGTGGGCTTATGCATTGATAGAATATGATTTGGCTTATAAATCTTTAAAATCCATGAAAGGCCAAATTGTAGCTAACTTTATTGTTGATCATCGGGTTAGTGATGAAAATGATATAGAGCTCGGCTACGTTGAGATATGTCCATGGGAGTTATATTTTGATGGTTCGGCTTGTAGAGAGGGACAAGGTGTTGGTATTGTTTTAGTCTCGCCAAGGGGTGCTGTTTTTGGAACATCAGTACGCTTAGAATATTTGTGTAGCAATAACCAGGCCGAGTATGAAGCTCTTTTATTGGGTTTGCAAATTTTAGAATCCATGGGTGTGAGGAGTGTACGAGCTTTTGGTGATTCACTATTAGTTGTACAACAAATTCGTGGGAATTATCAATGCTTTGATGGGTCGCTAAATAACTATTTGGAGAAGTGTTTGGAAATCATAGCAACTTTGGATGATTTTGCCATTAGCCATATATCTAGAGAAGAGAATGTTAAAGCTAATGATCTAGCACAGCAAGCATCAGGTTATCAAGTTAGTAGAGGAAAATTATATGTCCTGGGACAGCCGGTGTTACAGTGTGCTGAAATTTCTATGGCTGAACCTGATGATTGGAGAAGACCCATAATTAGATATTTAGAAGATCCTAGCCAATCAGTAGATAGAAAGGTTCGACGCCAAGCATTGAAGTATACATTATTAGATGGTGAATTATATCGTCGAACACCAGAGGGATTGCTTTTAAAATGCCTAGGCCCAGACCAATCGAAAGTTGCTATGGGTGAAGTACATGAGGGTATGTGTGGTACACATCAGTCGGCTCCTAAGATGAAGTGGTTACTAAGAAGAGCTGGATTTTATTGGCCGACTATGTTAGAAGATAGTTTTAGATACTATAAAGGGTGTGATTCATGCCAAAAATTTGGGGATATATAGTTAGCACCTGCTTCTATGTTGCATCCTATAATTAAGCCATGGCCGTTTCGTGGATGGGGTTTGGATTTTATCGGCCAAATACACCCTAAGTCATCCAAAGGTCACCGTTTTGTTTTGGTTGCTACTGATTATTTTACAAAGTGGACAGAGGCTGTTCCTCTTAAAAATATGACTCATAAGGAGGTGATTAAATTTATTTTAGAGCATATTGTTTATCGATTCGGCATACCACAAACTTTAACCATAGATCAAGGTTCATCTTTTATATCGCATCAAGTTCGCGAATTTGCCGAATCACTTAAGATCAAGCTCTTGAATTCATCACCATATTATGCTCAGGCCAATGGTCAGGCCGAGTCCAGTAACAAGATTTTGATTAAGCTTATCAAAAAGAAAATAGAGGAGCATCCAAAAAAGTGGCATGAGGTGTTGCATGAAGCATTATGGGCTCACCGGATATCTCAACATGGTGCTACGAAAGTGACACCATTTGAATTAGTATATGGGCAAGAGGCTGTTTTACCTATTGAGGTAAATCTGGACGCACTTAGTGGTTGTTTGGATAAATAGGATTAACGCCTAGTTTTAACAAAACGTGTTTTAGTTGGATTTTTTCAGAAAACTAGTTTTACTAATAATTCAGTTAGGAACAGGTATACACAAAACCTTGTTTGGATGATAAAACGTGTTTAAACACAAGGGTTGCACCGTCGCCGCCGCGTAAGAGATGAATGCCTCCAGTTGAATGCCGGCCATCTCGTTGTACTTCCTGGATGGGGTCAGTCATTGTCGCAGCAGAAGGAAGAGTAGCGCTGCAGCTGGCCAGTTTGGACGACATCATCGCCGCCGACGGTTCCTTGGGCAGCGGTGAAGGTGAGGGCCGACGAAGATGCAACGTTGTGGCCTCGAGAAAACCAGCTTGCTCGAGCACGAGATCATGTTAACAACCAAATTACTCAGAATGCTGGCAAGTGAATTGTTGCATGTGCGACGGTAATGAGAATGACCAATCATTCAAGAACAAGAACGAGCATGCAAGGAATCAACCGCTGGCACACAAAATCTCAAGATCAAATTTGTAAGAGACCGCCGTCGGCAAGGAAGACGTGAGAAGAATGCCCGCTCGGGAAGGACCAGTGGTCGACTATGATGACGAGTTGGCGACGACCGCCGGCGACGCGGGATGAGGGCTCGCCAGGGAAGGACCGATGGTCGACGGCGATGACGATGATGATGGCCGCGAGCGACGCGAGATGAGTTGTCGTTGGGATAGGTCTAGTGGTCGCCGGTGACGGCGGCGGCCGGCGGCAACGTCGACGGCGAGGGTCACGGGCGGTGCGGTATATGTTGATGAATTGTTGCAGGGAAACGACTTGATGGTGACGGCAACATGCAGGCCAGCTGCGCCAGTCACGTGCGGCGGATGATGAACTGGTTTATAGAAAAACGTCTAATTATTGTTTTTCCATAAACTCAGTTTTTCAGTTTTAGTTAAACCAAGATTTACTTATCCATGGATTTTTTATGTTAACCAAACATAATTTTAGTTTGTTGTAACCGAAAACGTGTGTATGTCAAACTGGTTTGGTAAAATCCCAGTATCCAAACAACCCCTTAGGTTGGCCAAACAAAATGATTTGTCGGCCGTAGATTATCATAATCTCATGATGGATAGAATAGATGAAGTGTCAGATGAGAGGATGAAAGCTTTAAGAGAAATTGAGAGGGATAAATTGAGAGTAGCCAAGGCTTATAATAAGAAAGTAAAAGAAAAATCGTTTCAGGTTGGGGACTTGGTTTGGAAAACGATTTTGCATGTTGGGTCCAAGGATAATAAGTTTGGAAAGTGGTCACCAAATTAGGAAGGACCATATAAAATTTTAGAAGTCGTCCCTGGAAATTCCTATTTAGTGCAAGGTTTGCAAGGAGAAAAATTGCCCAGAGCACTTAATGGGAAGTACTTGAAAAAGTATTATCCAAGCGTTTGGCAAGATGCCTGAATGATAGTATTATGAGGCCGATGCTTGGTTATCATCGCCCTGAGAAAATATAATACACATGGCCGGTGCATGATTACCATCGTCCTGAGGAAAATGAATTCAAATGCCGATGCTAGTCATCGCCCAAAGTCAGAGCTAAATGATTAACATGTTGATTAATGATTATGATGCAAGGTACAGATGATTTTTGGTAAGCAAGCTTTACCAAAAAACAGGGAAGCATGTGTTGATAGTCAAATTTGGCAGATTAAAAATATGGATCATGATGCTAATGTGCTAAGCTGAAGATTGTTTTTTAACTGAAGATATACACACGCTGATGGAGTTGGGGAGGTAAGAGTACAGGAAGTTGAAGATTTAGACTTCAGTTTTGTTCACGTACAACCACCATCAGGTATAAGATGAAGACGGGGCTACGGTTGAGATATGCTTGATTATTTTGGAGCACAGAGAGGAGCGGACGTCGCTGGTTATACTATTTTTATTATCAAGGAAACCAGGTTCCTGTTTAGATTTTGAATGTACAGATAAGGACCAAATCTTGTAAAACAGAGTTGTAACCAGATCGGTCTCCTGATCGATCAAAGGATCAAAGTCCAGATCGCCCTATATATACGTAGGGTCGGAGGCCGGTAGAGGGACACCCAACATCGACAAAAACATATCTACTTTATTTCCACGCATATCTTTTCTTTTCTTTTCGTTTTCCCTATCGACTCCTTTGTTCTTGCCTGCAAGTTCAGAGATCGCCGTGGCAGTAGGCCAACCCTACGCCGCTGCACACGGAAAATGGGACCTAGACGTCGCTTAGGGTCCGTTTGCCGTTGATCCTTGAAGATTCGTCCAGGAGAATCAAGTTTTCTTTGAGATCAGCAAGAAGAAGGTCGTTTTGTTCCTCATACAGCAAAAGACAGCAAAAGAGAAGACTGGCTAGATTGTTGATCACTTCAGGAATTGAGTTTGTTGCTGTGCATACGATTTTTGCCATCAACAGGTGTCTTCTCTATATATTTTATTCGCGCATATTAATTTGTTTGAGAACAGTTACTCTGTCTTTCAATATATTTTATGCAGGATAAAGTCTACTACAAAAGTGGCGTCGCACCGGTTTAAATGCTGTGGCCAACTCTCGCACCTGCACCGACTACCGCTGCCGCGCTCGAATTGTCAGTGCACGCTGGTTTCCAACACCGCGGCCGGTTCACGCATCCGCGCTGGCTTACAACGAGGAGGACAGCTTGCTTGTCCGCACCGGCGTACAACGCCGTGGCCGACTCATCTGTGTTGCCTCTGATGTTGCGGTTGTCCTTGTCGTCCGTCTCTCGCCGCCTAGTCTACATCAGCATACCGGGCCGCACCTGTCTGCATGAGCTTTTTATTGGGTATGAGCAAGTCACTGGTTGGGTAGCCCGGTTTTCTTTCAAATTGGAGGCAGATTATCAGCAACTGCCATCTGCACAGGATGGCTTAATGGGCAGGCACGTAAGTTGCCGCTACTACAGTTTGGTTAACTTCAAGTAGCCAGTTGGAAGGAATCAATGGCCGAGTTGCTGACCCGGCTCATACGGATTAGTGATAACCTGCCGCAGTCACCTCAACCTTCTATGGATTCGCATGCTATCAACACCAATGACATACATCTTCTGCTATGGTCAAGTACGGAGAATCTCAAGACAACTCCTTGAGTCATCTGAAGACTCGGGGGCCCGAAGCTGTCTAAATTCCTGTCTTGTGTTGCGTCTCTCGATTCTGCTCAACACCTCCCAAGCTACCACATAGATGCGTTGGCCTCACAACTAAGTCCTCACACTAGGACATCTGCCGTGACAATTCTACGACAGTCAAGTACTCAGGATAAGCCAGCAAATCACTCCTAGGAGAACTGTCATATCATGCAGGCTTACCGCAATCAAGTACCAGAACCATCAAGGTGGTGGTGGTGCAAACCCTGGACAACAAGGGTGGGCGGCTCATGTTTTCTAGGAGGCGGCTCGTCGGGCAATTACCAAAACCCGGGTTTTTAGGGCTCATGCGGTCTAGGGCCTGGTTATCAAGGATCTGGCAACATTGGGTCTGGACATCAGCGTTCCGGCTAGGGCAACCAGATAGGTTTCCAGAGTAATCCAAAGGAATTGAATAGTGGTCAATATCACATGTTCACCACTAGCACTTGTAAGTGTGATCGCAATGCAGCAACGTGTGGTCTGTTGGGAAATGTTGCATGGAAACAAAAAAAATCTATGTACACGCAGTGATCTATCCATGGAGATGCATAACAATGAGGGGGAGAGTGTGTCTACGTACCCTCGTAGAGGGTAAGCGGAAGCGTTTCTCAACGCGGTTGATTTAGTCAAACTTCTTCGCGCTTCAACCGATCAAGTACCGAACGGACGGCACCTCCGTGTTCTGCACACGTTCAACTTGGTGACGACCCTCGCCTTCTTGATCCAGCAAGTTGTAGAGGTACTAGATGAGTTCCGTCATCACGACGACGTGGTGACGGTGATGGTGAAGTGATCCTAGCAGGGCTTCACCTAAGCACTACAAAGTTATGACTGTGGGAGTAAACGGTGGAGGGGGGCGCCGCACACGGCTAACAATTGTCTGGGGTGTGCTAGCCCCCCCCCCATATATATAGGTGGGAGGGAGTGGGGAGAGGCCAGGATGCGCCCCAAGTAGGACCGAAACCTACTTCAGTTCCTCCTAGGCCGGCGCCCCCTTCCTTATTTACCGGAGGGGGGAGGAAAGAGGAGGGAGGAGGGAAGGAAGGGGGAGGCCGAATCCCCCCTTTCCTTCTCTCTTCCCCTCTTTCCTTCTCTGGTTCAGCCCATATGGGGGGCGCACCAGCCCCTGGTGGCTAGTGCATTTCCCCTCTTGGCCTATTAGGCCCATATCTTTCGTCGAGGGTGCCCGGAACCCCTTCCGGTGACCCGATATGTACCCGGTACCCTCCGGAACAATTCCGGTGTCCGAATACTATCATCCTATATATCAATATTTACCTCTCGACCATTTCGAGACTCCTTATCATGTCTGTGATCTCATCCGAGACTCTGAACAACATTATGTAGCAAAATCACATATCTCATATAATACAATATCATCATCGAATGTTAAGTGTGCAGACCCTACGGGTTCGAGAATTATGTAGACATGACTGAGACACCTCTCTGGTCAATAACAAATAGTGGAACCTGGATGCCCATATTGGCTCCTACATATTCTACGAAGATGTTTACAGGCCAAACCCTTATGACAACATACGTAATTCCCTTTGTCCATCGGTATGTTACTTGCCCGAGATTCGATCGTCGGTATCTTCATACCTAGTTCAATCTCGTTTTTGGCAAGTCTCTTTACTTGTTCCGTAATACATGACCTCGTGACTAACTCCTTAGTCATTTTTTGCAAGCTTATGATGTGTATTACCGAGAGGGCCTAGAGATACCTCTCCGATACTCGGAGTGACAAATCCTAATGTCGATCTATGCCAACTCAACAACACCTTCGGAGATACCTGTAGAGCATATTTATAATCACCCAGTTACTTGTGATGTTTGATAGCACACAAGGCAGTCTACGGTATCCGGGAGTTGCATAATCTCATAGTCGAAGAAATATGTATTTGACATGAAGAAAGCAGTAGCAGTAAAACTGGACGATCATTTTGCTAACCTAACGGATGGGTCTTGTCCATCACATCATTCTCTTAATGATGTGATCCCGTTATCAAATGAAAACTCATATCCAAGGTTAGGAAACCTTAACCATCTTTGATCAACAAGCTAGTCAAGTAGAGGCTCACTTGGGACACTTTGTTTGTTTATGTATTCACACATGTAGTAAGGTTTCCAGTCAATACAATTCTAGCATGAATAATAAACCTTTATCATGAATAAGGAAATACAAAATAACAACTTTATTATTGCCTCTAGGGCATATTTACTTTAGTCTCCCACTTGCACTAGAGTCAATAATCTAGATTACATTGTAATGAGTCTGACACCCATGGAGTCTTGGTGTTGATCATGTTTTGCTCGTGGAAGAGGCTTAGTCAACGGGTCTGCTACATTTAGATCCGTATGTATTTTGCAAATTTCTATGTCTCTCCTTGACTTTATCACAAATGGAGTTGACGCGTCTCTTAATGTGTTTGGTTCTTTTGTGAAATCTGGATTCCTTCGCCAACGCAATTGCTCCAGTATTGTCACAAAAGATTTTCATTGGACCCGATGCACTAGGTATTACACCTATATCGGATATGAACTCCTTCATCCAGACTTCTTCATTTGTTGCTTCTGAAGCAACTATGTACTCCACTTCACACGTAGATCCCGCCACGACGCTCTACTTGGAACTGCAGCAACTGACAACTCCACCATTCAATACAAATACGTATCCGGTTTGTGACTTATAGTCATCCGGATCAGTGTCAAAGCTAGCATCCACATAACCATTTACGACGGCTCTTTGTTACTTCCATAAACGGGAAACATATTCTTTGACCTTTTCAGGTACTTCAGGATGTTCTTGACCGCTGTCTAGTGGTCCACTCCTGAATTACTTTGGTACCTCCGTGCCAGACTTATGGCAAGGCACACATCAGGTCTGGTACACATCATAACATACATGATCGAACGTATGGCTGAGGCAGAGAGAATGACTTTCATTTTCTCTCTATCTTCTACAGTGGTCTGGCTTTGAGTCTGACTCAACTTCACACCTTGTAACACAGGCAAGAACCCTTTCTTTGACTGATCCATTTTGAACTTCTTCAAAACTTTATCAAGGTACGTGCTTTGTGAAAGTACTATTAAGCGTCTTGACCTAACTCTATAGATCTTGATTCCCAATATATAAGCAGCTTCACCCAGGTCTTTCATTGAAAAACTCTTATTCAAGTTTCCTTTTATGCTATCCAGAAATCCTACATCACTTCCAATCAACAATATGTCATCCACATATAATATTAGAAATGTTATAGAGCTCCCACTCACTTTCTTGTAAATACAGGCGTCTCCAAAAGTTTGTATAAAACCATATGTTTTGATCACCTCATCAAAGCATATATTCCAACTCCGAGATGCTTGCACCAGTCCATAGATGGATTGCTGGAGCATGCACACTTTGTTAGCACCTTTAGGATCGACAAAACCTTCTGGTTGCATCATATATAACTCTTATTTAAGAATTCCATTAAGGAATGCAGTTTTGACGTCCATTTGCCATATTTCATAATCATAAGATGCGGTAATTGCTCACATGATTCGGACAGACTTAAGCATCCCTACGGGTGAGAAAGTCTAATCGTAGTCAACTCCTTGAACTTGTCGAAAACCTTACGCGACAAGTCGAGCTTTGTAGACACTAACATTATCATCAGATTCAGTCTTCTTCTTGAAGATCCATTTATTCTCTATGCCTCACCGATCATCGGGCAAGTCCACCGGAGTCCACACTTTGTTCTCATACATGGATCCTATCTCAGATTTCATGGCCTCAAGCCATTTATCGGAATCTGGGCTCATCATAGCTTCTTCATAGTTCGTAGGTTCGTCATAGTTTAGTAACATGACTTCCAGAACAGGATTACCGTACCACTCTGGTGCAGTACGTGCTCTGTTTGACCTACGAGGTCCAGTAGTAACTTGTTCTAAAGTTTCATGATCATCATCATTAACTTCCTCTCTAGTTGGTGTAGGCATCACGAGAATGGATTTCTCAGATGTGCTACTTCCCAAATTGAGAGAAGATACAATTACCTCATAAAGTTATACTTTCCACCCACTCACTTATTTAGAGAGAAACTCCTTCTCTACAAAAGTTCCATTCTTGGCAACAAAGATCTTGCCTTCGTACTTATGGTAGAAGGTGTACCAAATTGGTCCCTTAGGGTATCGTATGAAGACACACTTCTTCGGTTTGGGTTCAAGCTTATCAGGCTGAAGCCTTTTGACATAAGTGTTGCAAACCCAAACTTTAAGAAACGACAGCTTAGGTTTCTTCATACAGTGTCGTCTCAACGGATTTAGATGGTGCCCTATTTAATGTGAATGCAGCTGTCTCTAATGCATAACCCCAAAAAAATAGTGGTAAATCGATAAGAGACATCATAGATCGCACCATATCTAATAAAGTACGGTTACGACGTCCGGACACACCATTACGCTGTGGTGTTCCAGGTGGCGTGAGTTGTGAAACTATTCCACATTGTTTTAAATGAAGGCCAAAATCGTAAGTCAAATATTTGCCTGCACAATCAGATCGTAGAAGCTTTAATTTCTTATTACGATGATTCTCTACTTCACTCTGAAATTCTTTGAACTTTTCAAATGTTTCAGACTTGTGTTTCATTAAGTAGATATACCCATATCTTCTTAAATCATCTATGAAGGTTAGAAAATAACAATACCCGCCGCGTCCCTCAACACTCACTGGACCGCATACATCGGTATGTATTATTTCCAATAAGTCATTGGCTCGCTCCATTGTTCCGGAGAACAGAGTTTTAGTCATCTTGCCCATGAGGCATGGTTCACAAGTATCAAATGATTCATAATCAAGTGATTCCAAAAGCCCATCTACATGGAGTTTCTTCATGCGCTTTACACCAATATGACCTAAATGGTAGTGCCACAAATACGTTGCACTATCAGTATCAACTTTGCATCTTTTGGCATCAATATTATGAATATGTGTATCACCACAATCGAGGTTAAACAAAAATAGACCACTCTTCAAGGGTGCATGACCAAAAAAGATATTACTCATATAATAGAACAACCATTATTTTTTGATTTAAATGAATAACTATCTCGCACTAAACAAGATCCCGATATAATGTTATGATCAACACTAGCACCAAATAAAAATTATTCAGGTCTAAAACTAATCTCGAAGGTAGATGTAGAGGTAGCATGCCGACGGCGATCACATCGACCTTGGAACCATTCCCGACGCGCATCGTCACCTTGTGCTTAGCCAATCTTCATTTAATCCGTAACTCCTGTTTCGAGTTACAAATATGAGCAACCGAACCAGTATCAAATACCCAGGCACTACTATGAGGATTTGTAAGGTACACACCAATAACATGTATATCAAATATACCTTTGTTCACTTTGCCATCCTTCTTATCCGCCAAATACTCGGGGTAGTTCTGCTTAGAGTGACCAGTCACTTTGAAGTAGAAGCACCCAATTTCAGGCTTGGGTGCAGCTTTGGGCTTCTTCCTGGGAGTGGCAACTTTATTGCCATTCTTCTTGAAGTTCCCATTCTTTCCCTTGCCCTTTTCTTGAAAATAGTGGTGTTTTTAACCATCAACACTTGATGCTCCTTCTTGATTTCTACCTCCGCAGCTTTGAGCATTGTGAAGAGCTCGGGAATTGTCTTCTCCATCCCTTGCATATTATAGTTCATCACGAAGCCTTTGTAGCTTGGTGGCAGTGATTGAAGAACTCTATCAATAACACTATCATCTGGAAGATTAACTCCCAGCTGAGTCAAGTGATTACGATACCCAATTTTTTGAGTATTTGTTCACTGACAGAACTATTCTCCTCCATCTTGTAGCTATAGAACTTGCTGGAGAGTTCATATCTCTCAATTCGGGCATTTGCTTCAACTCCTGGAACATCTCATATGCTCCATGACGTTCAAAACATCTCTGAAGTCCTGATTCTAAGCCGTAAAGCATGGCACACTGAACTATCGAGTAGTCATCAGATCGAGTTTGCCAGACATTCAAAACATCTACATATGCTCCTGCAGTAGGCCTTCCACCTAGAGGTGCATCAAGAACATAATTCTTGTGTGCAGCAATGAGGATAATCCTCAAGTTACGGACCCAGTCCATGTAGTTGCTACCATCATCTTTCAACTTAGCATTCTCTAGGAACGCATTAAAATTCAGGGGAACGGTAGCACGGGTCATTGATCTACAACATAGATATGCAAATACTATCAGGACTAAGTTCATGATAAATTAAGTTCAATTAATCAAATTACTTAAGAACTCCCACTTAGATAGACATCCCTCAAGTCATCTAAATGATATGTGATCCAATTCAACTAATCCATGTTCGATCATCACGTGAGATGGAGTAGTCATCAATGGTGAACATCTCTATGTTGATCATATCTACTATATGAATCACATTCGACCTTTTGGTATCCAGTGTTCTGAGGCCATGTGTGTACATGCTAGGCTCGTCAAGTTTAACCCACATATTCCGCAAGTGCAAAACTGTCTTGCACCTGTTGTATGTGAACGTAGAGTCTATCACACCCGATCATCACATGGTGTCTCAACACGACGAACTGTAGCAATATTGCATACTTAGGGAGAACAATTTTACCTTGAAATTTAGTTAAGGGATCATCTTATAATGCTACCGTAGTACTAGGCAAAATAATATACATCAAAGATAAACATCAAATGCAATCAAAATATGTGACATGATATGGCCATCATCATCTTGTGTGTTTGATCTCCATCTCCAAAGCATCGTCATGATCTCCATCGTCACCGGCTCGACACCTTGATCTCCATCGTTGCATCATGGTCATCTCGCCAACTATTGCTTCTACAACTGTCGCTAACGCATAGTGATAAAGTGAAGCAATTACAAGGCGTTTGCATTTCATATAATAAAGAGACAACCATAAGGCTCCCGCTGGTTGCCGATAACTTTTACAAAACATGATCATCTCATACAATAGCAAATATCACATCATGTATTGACCATATCACATCACAACATGCCCTGCAAAAACAAGTTAGACGTCATCTACTTTGTGGTTGCAGGTTTTATGTGGCTGCTATGGGCTTCTAGCAAGAACCGTTCTTACCAACGCATCAAACCACAATGGTGATTCATCAAGTTTGATGTTTTAACCTTCTTCAAGGACCAGCCACAGTCAAATTCAATTCAAGTAAAGTAGGAGAAACAGACACCCGCCAGACAACTTTATGCAAAACTAGTTGCATGTCCGTCGGTGGAACCGGTCTCATGTGCGTGAACATGTAAGGTTGGTCTGAACCGCTTCATCCCAGAATACCGTCGAATCAAAATAAGATGTTGGTGGTAAGCAGTATGACTATCACTGCCCACAACTCTTTGTGTTCTACTCATGCATATGATCAACATTGCATGGAAAACAAAAAAAATTCTACGCACACGCAATGATCTATCCATGCAGATGCATAGCAACAAGGGGGAGAGTGTGTCTACGTACCCTCACAGACCGTAAGTGGAAGCGTTTCTCAACGCGGTTGATGTATTCGAACTTCTTCGCGCTTCAACTGATCATGTATCAAACGCACGACACCTCCGTGTTCTGCACATGTTCAGCTTGGTGACGTCCCTCGCCTTCTTAATCCCGCAAGTTGTTAAGGTAGTAGACGAGTTCCGTCAGCCTGACGGCATGGTGACGGTGATGGTGAAGTGATCCTCGTAGGGCTTCGTCCAAGCACTACAAAGATATGACTGTGGGAGTAAACGGTAGAGGGGGGCACCGCACACTTCTACCAATTGTCTGGGGTGTGCTAGGGGGCGCCCTCCACATATATATAGGTGGGAGGGAGAGGGGAGAGGACATGAGGCGCCCCAAGTAGGACCGAAACCTACTTGGGTTCCTCATAGGCTGGCGCCCCCTTCCTTATTTATCGGAGGGGGAAGGAAAGAGGAGGGAGGAGGGAAGGAAGGGGGAGGCCGAATCCCCCCTTTCCTTTTCCCTTCCCATATTTCCTTCTCCTCTGGTTCGGTGCATATGGGGGGCGCACCAGCCCCTGGTGGCTGGTGCATTTCCCCTCTTGGCCCACTAGGCCCATATCTTCTGTCGGGGG
The DNA here is from genome assembly GCA_034509565.1 of Triticum monococcum. Lineage (NCBI taxonomy): Eukaryota > Viridiplantae > Streptophyta > Magnoliopsida > Poales > Poaceae > Triticum > Triticum monococcum. The sequence goes on along the minus strand of CM067843.1, from coordinate 147,921,202 downwards.
TGCCTAGAACCCCTTTCGGTGACCCGATATGTAGCCGGTACCCTCCGGAACACTTCCGGAGTCCGTATACTATCGTCCTATATATCAATCTTTACCTCTCTACCATTTCGAGACTCATCGTCATGTCCGTGATCTCATCTGGGACTCTGAGCATCATTCGGTCACCAAATCACAAAACTCATATAATACAATATCATCATCGAACGTTAAGTGTGTGGACCCTACGGGTTCGAGAACTATGTAGACATGACCGAGACACCTCTTTGGTCAATAACCAATAGCGGAACCTGGATGCCCATATTGGCTCCTACATATTCTACGAAGATCTTTATCGGTCAAACCGTTATGACAACATACGTAATTCCCTTTCTCCATCGGTTTGTTACTTGCCTGAGATACGATCGTCGGTATCTTCATACCTAGTTCAATCTTGTTGACGGCAAGTCTCTTTCACTGGTACAGTGAGGTGCTATACAAACGGTTTTTAACCCCTTTCCGTGACGGCCCTCTGAACCGTCACCTAGTGAGTGACTACGATAGGGGGGTCCCTCCCACATGACCCAGAAACCGTGAGGGATATGCCCTCCTGGCACACACGCTCGGTGAAATGAGGTGATGTGCGATCAGCGAGCGATCAAATACGGTTATACGTAAATTAGTGCTAAAAATACAATTATACATGCGAAATCGTTTCCGGTCGTAAGTACATCCCACACAGGTAGTCCCCGCTAAACGTTTCCGTTCGTATATACACTCCAAGGAAAACGTTTGCACAAGGTGACCTAACGCAAATATTTTTCAAGAGAATGTCGTGTGTGATTATTCATTGATCTAACATGGTTTATTCCTAGAAACTACGTGTGTTGCCTGAGTTTGGTGTTTTCTCAATAACCGTTTGCAATATAAAAACTAATTAGCAGGCTAATTTCCCTATTATTAATAATCCATTTATTGATCTAATTGATATTAATATTAAGCACATAATATATTTCATTTCCATATTAGGGAAGCAGGATTTCATAATTGAAGTACATCATAGTAAAACATGATATAACTTCAGCACTCAGCTACCCCATTACACAACTGCAGCAACACCAAGTTTCACATGCAACATCTAGAACCTTTCAAAATTAGCATCATAGATGGTTGATACGTCTCCAACATATCTACTTTTCCTAACGCTTTTCCTCTTCTTTTGGACTCTAATTTGCATGATTGAATGAAACTAACCGCAGACTGATGCTGTATTCAGCAGAACTACCATGATGTTGTTTTTGTGCAGAAATAAAAGTTCTCGGAATGGAACGAAACTTTGCGAGGAATTTTTATACAATAAACAAGAATTTCTGGAGCCAAGACCTACCGGAGTGGGGCACCTAGGTGGGCACAACCCACGAGGGCACGCACCCTCTCCTCACGCACCCAGGTGGGTTGTCCCCACCTGGTAGCCCCGCAGACCCTGATTCCGACGCTATAAAATCCTATTTTTCTGGAAAAAAATTAGGGAGAAATAATTATTGTGATCCACGAGACGGAGCCGCCGTCACCTCCTGTTCTTCATGAGGAGGTCAGATCTGGAGTGCGTTTGGGGCTCCGGAGAGGGGGATCTTCGTTCTTCGTCATCACCAACCCTTCTCCATCACTAATTCCATGATGCTCCCTGATACGTCTCCGTCGTATCTATAATTTTTGATTGTTTCATGCCAATATTATACAAGTTTTACATACTTTTGGCAACTTTTTATATGATTTATTGAACTAACCTATTGATCGAGTGCCCACTGCCAGTTCTTGTTTTCTGCATGTTTTTGTATCGCGGAGTATCCATATGAAACGAAGTCCAAATGCAATAAAATTTCACGGAGAATTATTTTGGAATATATGTGATTTTTGGGAGTTGGAATCACTACAAACGGAGGCCCACACACACCACAAGACATCAGAGCACCAAAGGCCCCTGGCACGCTGTGGTGGGTTGTGCCACCTCGTACGTCGGTTTGACTTCTACTTAGGGCGCAAGGATGCTTATATCTGGACAAAAATCATGTTAAAATCTCAGCGCAGTCAGAGTTACGGATCTCCCAGAATATAAGAAATGGTTTTCAAATAGATCTGAGAACGCAAAACAGAAGAGAACAGAGAGGGAGATCCAATCTCGGAGCGGCTCCCGCCCCTCCGGCACCATGGAGACGAAGGACTAGAGGGGGAACTCTCCTCCCCATCTAGGGGGGATTCCAAGGATGAAGAAGAAGTAGGGGGGCTCTCTCGCCCTCGCTTCTGGTGGCGACGGAGTGCCACCGGGGCAATGATCAGGATAACGATCTGCATCAACAATCTTGCTACCACCAACACAAACTTTCTCCCCCTCTATGCAGAAGTGTAACACCTCTTCTCCCCACTTATGTCTCTACTTAAACATGGTTATATTATTTCCCAATGATCTATGGTTATCCTATGATGTTTGAGTAGATCTGTTTTGTCTTGTGGGTCAATCGTGATCTTGGTTGGTATGATTGTATATTTTATTTATGGTACTGTCCTATCGTGCCCTCCGTTCTCGCGCAAACGTGAGGGGCCCCGCTATATGGTGTTGCAATATGTTCATGATTCGCTTAGGGTGGGTTGCGAGAGTGACGTAAACTTAAACCCGAGTAGGTGTGGTATGACGTATGGGAATAAAGAGGACTTGATACTTTAATGCTATGGTTGGGTTTCATGACCTTAATGATCTTTAGTAGTTGCGGATGCTTGCTAGAGTTCTGATCATAAGTGCATATGATCCAAGTAGAGAAAGTATGTTAGCTCATGCCTCTCCCTCATATGAAGTTGCAAAAATGATTATCGGTACTTGTTATCGATTGCCTAGGGACAAATACCTTTCTTGTTGACACAAACCCTTTTACTAAACACCTAAATTTTATTATCTTGCATAGTACTTCTAGATTTATTCTTTCAAAGTAGTTCTAGCATCACTCCTACAAACTAGTTTCATACCTGTTTTCCGTAAAGCAAACGTCAAGTGTGCGTAGAGTTGTATTGGTGGTCGATTGAACTTGAGGGAATATTTGTTCTACCTTTAGGTACTCGTTGGGTTCGACACTCTTATTTATCGAAAAAGGCTACAAATGATCCCCTATACTCATGGGTTATAAAACCTTTTTCTGGCGCCGTTGCCGAGGAGCAATAGCGTGGGGTGAATATTCTCGTGTGTGCTTCTTTGCTTTATCACTAAGTAGTTTTTATTTCCTGTTCTAAGTTGTTCTCTATCTTTCGTTATGGATATGGAACATGAAACACCAAAAAAATTAGTTGTACCTGCTACTCATGGAGATGGGGGACCTCCTAAAATCCTCGATGCTTGTTATGTAAAAGATATTATGCACTACTTTGATAATCCTGAGAAAACCCCATTCAATTATATAAAAGGAGTAATGTTGGATCAACATGAATACTTTAGGGATTATCGCTTGACTCATAAAGGTAAATTGTTATGGGATCAAATTCGTATGTTGCATTGGTATGCTTGGAATTTATGCCAGACATATGATTATACTTGTTGCTCTAGGATGAATGCTCCACATCTTCCCTTTTCATGTGAATTTAATGATAATTAAACCTTGGCTTCTTATGCTAATGTTATATATGATTATTATGATGTGGAACGAATAGAAGAATTTGTTTCTTTTAAGGGTGCTTATGAAATTGAATCTTTGTTTGAAAAGTTTGAAGATTTTGATGATTCAGTTTATAGACGTGAAAATCTTGCTATCCTTAAATATTTATATGATAATTATAAATACAATTATGATATTGTTGTATTTATTGAGAATAACTCCAATGTCCAAGAAAAGATTAATATTTTGCAGCAGTCTATGGAAGAAGAAATTAATGAAACTATGAGCTCATTGGATGAAAAGGATGAGGAAGAGAGCAAAGATCAAACGGAGGAAGAACGGATTAGCTACCCATGTCAACCTTGTAATTAGAGTAACTCTTCAACTCATACATTATTTAATGCCCCTTCGTTCTTACCGAAGGATGAATGCTATGATAATTGCTATGATCCCGTTGATTCTTTTGAAATATCCCTTTTTGATGAACTTGATGCTTGTTATGCTTGTGGCCATGATGCCATTATGAATTATGATTATGAACATGAACTTGCTATAGTTCCTTATGTTAAGAATGACATTGTTGCTATTGCACGCACACATGATAGTCCTATTATCTTTTTGAATTCCCCAAACTACACTATATCGAAGAAGTTTGCTCTTATTAAGGATTACATTGATGGGTTTCCTCTTACCGTTGCACATGATGATTTTGATGAATATAATATGCATGTGCTTGCTGCTCCTACTTGCAATTATTATGAGAGAGGAACTACATCTCCGCCTCTATATGTTTCCAACACGATAGAATTGCAGGAAATTGCTTATACTATGGCCTTTAGTTGATGTGCATGAATTGTTCTTGTATGACATGCCAATGCATAGTAAGAGAGTTAGACTTAGTCATTGCATGATATATGTTGCTTTGTGCTCATTACTAAATGCCAAATCATTGTTAATTAAAATTGGCTTTGATATACCTTGGGATCCAAGTGGATTCATTACTTGAGAACTTTCTGCCTAGCTTAATGGCTTTAAGGAAAGCGTTGCCCGGGAGACAACCCGGAAGTTTTAGAGAGTAATTTATTTCTTTTGAGTGCTTTTATAAAGTTTAAAAACAAAAAATATAGAGGGGAACTTAAAAACATTTTCACAAAATAGAAGCGATTGGAAGTTATGCATTGGAGAAGTGAGGGTCGACCTTGAACACTTGTGTTCATGCTCATGGAAACAATGTAGAATTTTTCATGAAGATTGTCACAAAAATAATTATCCCCTTGTACAAATCCATTGAATTATAAAAATAATGTGCCAAGGTTTGCCTTTAGGATGATTAGATTGCTTGTTGGTTTGTGCGGTGCAAAACAGAAACTTTGGCTGTAGTGCTCGATTTTACATTTTTTATTGGAACGTTAAACGGTTCTGAAACCTTTTGCACTGTCTTGTATACAAAATTTTTATTCTTCCAATTTTTTTCAAAATTTGTGGAGTACCAGAAGTATGGTGAATGTTCAGATTACTACAGACTGTCCTGTTTAAGATAGATTCTATTTTTGATGCATTGTTTTGCTCGTTTTGATGAAACTATCAATTTTTATCGTAGTATAAGGTACGGAAAAGTTATATTACAGTAGCTACAATGGAAAAAAATATGAATTGGTTTGCAACAGTACTTAGAGTAGTGATTTGCTTTATTATACTAACAGATCTTACCGAGTTTTCTTTTGAGTTTTGTGTGGATGAAGTGATCAAAGATCGAGGAGGTCTCGATGCGAGGAGAAAGAGGAGAGGCAAGAGCTCAAGCTTGGGGATTCCCAAGGAACCCCAAGTAAATACTCGAGGAGACTCAAGCGTCTAAGCTTGGGGATGCCCCGGAAGGCATCCCATCTTTCTTCAACAAGTATCGGTATGTTTTCGGTTTCGTTTCATTCATGTGATATGTGCAAATCTTGGAGCGTCTTTTGCATTTATTTTTCATTTTTCTTTTATGCACCATGCTGGTATGAGATATTCCATGGTTGATTTATAGAATGCTCATTGCACTTCACTTATATCTTTTGAGTGTGGCTTTATAGAATGCTTCACGTGCTTCACTTATATCATTTGAAGTTTGGGTTGCCTGTTTCTCTTCACATAGAAAACCGTTGTTTGTAGAATGCTCTTTTGCTTCACTTATATTTATTAGATCATGGTCTTTTGTAGAAAGAATTAATCTCTCATGCTTGACTTATATCTATTTGGAGAGTCAAAAGGAATTGGTTAATTGCATGGTTAGTCATAAAATCCTACATAAAACTTATGGATCACTAAATATGATATGTTTGATTCCTTGCAGTAGTTTTGCAATATAGAGATGGAATATGTGGGAGGTCCTAATAATGGTCGTGGTTAGTAAGAATATTGGTGTTAAGGTTTGTGATTCCCAAAGCATGCACGTATAGTCTCTCGTTATGCTATGATGTTGGAGCATGATTTATTATTGATTGTCTTCCTTATGAGTGGCGGTTGGGAACGAGCGATGGTCTTTTCCTACCAGTCTATCCCCCTAGGGGCATGCGTAGTAGTACTTTGCTTCAAGGGATAATAAAATTTTGCAATAAGTATATGAGTTCTTTATGACTAATGTGAGTCCATGGATTATACTCACTATTACGTTTGTGCAATTTTCTAGCCTCTATGGTACCGTGCATTGCCCTTTCTCACATCGAGACGTGGTGCAAACTTCGCAGGTGCATCCAAACCCCGTGATATGATACGCTCTATCACACATAAACCTTATTATATCTTCCTCAAAATAGCCACCATACCTACCTATTATGGCTTTTCCATGGCCATTCCGAGATATATTGCCATGCAACTTCCACCGCTTCTGTTTGATGACTTGAGCATTCATTATCATATTGCTTTGCATGATCATATAGCTGACATAGTGTTTGTGGCTCAGCCACCATTCATCATTTTTCATACATGTTACGCTAGATCATTGCACATCCTGGTACATGCCAGAGTCATTAATATAGAGGTCGGGGTGTGGTGTCAGGGTGTCGGGGTCGGGGTGTCGTGTTGGGGTCGGGGTGTCAAGGTCGGGGTGTGGTGTCAGGGTGTCGGGGGTCGGGGTAAGGCTGGGTGTGGTGTCAGGGTGTCGGTGGTCGGCGTCGCGGTCGGGGTGTCGGTGGTCGGGGTCGGGGTTGGGGTGTGGTGTCAGGGTGTCAGGGTCAGGGTGTCGTGTCGCGGTCGGGGTCGAGGTCGGGGTGTGGTGTCAGGGTGTCGGTTGGTCGGGGGTCGGGTGTGGTATCAGGGTGTCGGGGGTCGGGGGTCGGGGTCGGGGTGTCGTGCTGAGGTGTCGGGGTGTCGGTGTCGGGGGCCGGGGTCTCTTTTTTCCTTCTTCTTCTTCTTCTTCTTCTTCTTCTTCTTCTTCTTCTTCTTCTTCTTCTTCTTCTTCTTCTTCTTCTTCTTCTTCTTCTTCTTCTTCTCCTTCTTCTTCTCCTTCTTCTTCTTCTTCTTCTTCTTCTTCTTCTTCTTCTTCTTCTTCTTCTTCTTCTTCTTCTTCTTCTTCTTCTTCTTCTTCTTCTTCTTCTTCTTCTTCTTCTTCTTCTTCTCCTCCTCTTCTTGTTCTTCTTCTCCTTTTTCATCTTCTTAAACCTAGCACTAATTAACCTAAAAAAAAACAGGAAAAATACACCTAAACCTAGCTATTCTTCTTCTCCTCCTCTTCTTCTAATTATTCTTAGTTTTTTTCATGACTAAACATAAACCTAAAACTAAACTAAACCTAAGACCAAACTAAAAGTAATCTAAACTAAACTAAATTAAGAACAAAACTAATAGTAATCTAAACTAAACTAAATCTAAAACAAAACTAAAAGTAATCTAAAGTAAAAAAATAGAAAAAACAAAAAAGAGGAGAAGATGGGTGCGGTCGGGGCTCACCTGCGGCAGACCCAGGGGCACCGGGCGGCTGGGTTGCTCGGCGGCAGAGGGGCACTAGATGGGCGGAGGGGGCGCCGGGTGGTTGTGGCGACGGGGCCGCAGGGCTTCGGGGCGGCAGGGTGGCGCTGGCTGAGCGGAGGGGGCGCCGGGCGGTGGTGGCGACGAGGCCGTAGGGCTCCGGGGTGGCGGGGTGGGGCGGCGGCAGCGTGGGGGGGGGGGGGGGGCACAGCGGGGCGGCGCTGGCCGGGCGGTGGTGGTGACGGGGCTGCAAGGCTCCGATGAGGCGGGCTGGTGCTGCAGCGGTTCGGGCGGCGGCGGTGTTCGACGGCGGCGTTGGGGGCGTGGGCGCGGTTGAGTTGGGAGAGACAGAGAGCGAGCATAGGAGGGGGGAGACGGCCCTTAGCTGGGCCATTTCTTTGCCGTCCGCCAGCGGACGGCAAAGGTCCATAAGGCAGACGGCAAAGACTAGGCAGACGACAAAGGTCCATAAGGCAGACGGCAAAGACCAGGCTGAAGGCAAATAGACTCTTTGCCATCTGCCCATTCTTTGCCGTCCGCTATGTGGATGCGGACGACAAAGAGGCTCTATGCCATCCGCTAGCAAACGGCAAACAGTTGGCAGACGGCAAATTACCAGATTCCAGTAGTGTCATAAGAAACAAGCTGCCTTGCAGGAAATATTTAACTTTGTTCAAATTAATGAAGAGAGTCTCCCACAAGCTCGGGGGAGGCTTTGCCAATTACTTAATGTTTTGCCTGATCATCCTCTTAAGAAAAATGAAATACTTGATATCTCTTATAATGGACTAAACAATGTTTCTAGGGATTTCCTAGATTGTTGTGCCAGTTGTGTTTTTAGGGAACAAACCGTTGGTGAAGCTGAAGAATTATTGAATAACATATTAAAAAATTATGATGATTGGACTCGCGCTGAACCACCGGTTAAACCCACTCCGAAGAAGACTGGTATATTATATCTCTGTCCTGAAGCTTCGCAAGAGGTACAGAAATCTATGAAGGAAAAATGTATTAAAGCCGAGGATGTTAAAAATTGACCTCCTATTGAAGAAATACATGGGCTTAATACACCACCACCTCCTAAGGTGGTTGTAACATCCCAAATTTTCAATTTGGAATGTTATACATTAGATCATCATGCATATCATATTTTCTTGCATTTTTGTTGATCCTAGAAATTTCACGCAACTCAAGGACCCTCGGAGAGAGTTGGAGATTTCGTCATTTTCATATTTGAGTTCTTCTCAAATTTTGAAGAAAGGATCATTGGATTTGTCGGACTTTATTTGCCTTTTATTTGGATAGGGAAAAATGCGCTTTTTCAAAATTTGCATCTAGGTCCCGAGAAAAGTTCATTTTGTTCGACTCGATTTTTGGAGTCGGGGAAATTTTACTTTGGGAGTTTTGGAGTTCGTTTAGATTTCTTTTTCTGTGTTTTCTGCGCGCGAAACCGATTAGAAAAAAATTCGCAGCGCCTTGGGCCAAGGCCCAGCCAGCAGGCTGGCCGGCCAGGCCAGGCCATCGCCGCGCCGCGCGCCAGCGCGCACGAGGCCGCCGCCGCCCCCAAGTGGAGTTCCACTAGGACTCCAATCTCCTCTCCCTCTCCTTCTCTTATTTCTTGTCCCCTTCCCCAAGCAATCTCTCCCCTCACCTATATAAATACCCAAGCACCCCCCTCTAAACCCACATCAAACCAAGCCCCAAGCCTCAAGCCCCTCACCCCGCGCCGCACCACCCTTGTGCCCCGCCGCCGCCGCCGCCCTAGTGCCCCGCCGCCGCCGCCCAACGCCGGAGCCCCGTTCGCCGGAACCTCGCCGAGGTAGCCGCACCGCATCTCTCCTATCCCCTCGGTTCGGTTTTTCTTATAAACCGTTCCGGTTCTTTTTCTCCTCTTTCCTATTCTTTTCTTCTCTTCTGATTTGTTTTCTTTCCGTTTCTTCTCTAAACCGCTCCGGTTTTCTAGATCGGTTTTTCGTTCAGTTTTCTTTTCTCGAAACCCTAGATCGGATTCGTTTTCTTTCCGGTTTGGTTGCCTAGAGACCGTTCGCCGGACCGTTCGTCTTAACGAACGTGATCACCGGATTATTCCTGGTTAACGAACGTTCGTTCGTTTAACCGTTCTTCTTTTTCTTTTCGTCGGATTTATTCCGCGATCGCGATCTCAGATCCGATCTTCGTTCTAGTTTATCTTCTCGCTCGTTTCTCGGAATCAGGTGATTCAAGCACTTGGACTTTCGTTTCGAAACCGCCGTTCCGACTAATCAACTTTAACTAAGTTTTTGCTACTGTAAAACCTGACCTAGTTTCAACTTGCTAGAACCGAGCTGTTTTCTTCCGCCGTTTGTTTTCCGTTGCTTTGTTCGGTTCGTTCTTTCTTTGCAACCGGAGTTCTTAAGTTGAACTATCTGGTTCGATCTCTTGTTCGAGTTTTACCTGTGCATTAGATGAGTACTTATTGTATGCTTGTTGTTTGTCTGCGATAGATTACCCGGATTGCGCCGCCTGTTACTTCGAATCTCTAGGACTCGCGGATCATCAGCAAGGCAAGTAACACTTTGATCATACCTTTTCTACAACCCAGTTTTATTGCATTAGATCCATCCTCACACATTGCATGATTAGATCTAATTAAATTGTGGGATGGGAAGTAGATGAGGTAGTACCTATTACCTGTTTATTATGAAACCTTTGGGAGTTACTTCTACGTTTGCTTATTATGCCATGCTATGCTAGTAGACGTGGATTGGGTGAGTGATATCCATGACAGATGTGAGATTGATAATTTTAATGGTTTATCTAAGGTGGCAACTTAAACACACATCTGGGTGGATTGAGGCACCTGATGTCTATCAGGACTTGCCTGTTTTATTTTGGACCGCCACCCAGGCTCAAAGGGATCATAAGGTCTTTCATGCTAAATACTTACGTGTGCAGCCACAAGCCAATATGGGCTCTGGCATAGTTGGCTAAGTCGTGCGAACTCTTACAGGGTAGACTAGCATATGTAGGGGAAAGTAGGTGTACCGGTCTATCCATCGTAAGGTGCTAGCGCTTCTGAAAGACTATGTCTCGGTCATCCGTTTCTCAAACACCGGTAGTGCGAGAAATCCAACGGAGGCGATCGAGTCTTGTGGGGAAAAGTGCGCAAACCTCTGCAGAGTGTAACAAACTAATCATGATTAGCCGTGTCCCCGGTTATGGACAATCTTGAGTATCTAGTACTTGAATATCATGTGAATCTCATCATGTTACTTCTAAATTAATATTGTTGGGTTATTGATGACTACTTTTAATTGGGATTGAGAATGCTGTCAACCATTCTCAATGTTTAACAACCACCATGATAGTTAAATAAATTTATTCCTTTGCAGTAGGGAAAAAATGGCTTTACGCAAAACAGTAACCCTAGAGCTTTCCACCAGCCAAATATGCATGTAGTATAGCTGTTTCATTCCATCATTCTCTATGTGCTACTTTGCCAGCATATTCCATGTGCTGACCCGTTTCGGGCTGCAACGTTAATGTTGCAGACTTTTCAGACGATGATTAAGGTGCTTTTAGGTCGTGGTTCTATACTCAGTGATGCCGTTGGAGTTGATGGACCCATTTATCTTCCAAGTCTTCCGCTGTTATTGATATTAGATGGCCTTAAGCCATATTATTGTAATAAGTTCTCTTTGAGACACCGATGTAATAAGTGTGTGATTGCCACTCTGCTATAAATCCTTCGAAGTACTGTGTGGTGTCAGCATTACTGATCCAGGGATGCCACCGGAGCACAGTAGACTTGATCCATTCGGGTCGGGTTGCTACAGAGATGGTATCAGAGCACACGCTGACTGTAGGACACGACCACTAAGTTAAAAGCCATAGATCACTATTCTCTCCTCATTTTCTAACTCCTCATCTTTTCTACTCTTTAGGATGAAGGACGCGAAGATTAAGTACGCTCAACCGGATGAAGCCACACCTTTTGGATTTCACTTGAAGGAAGTCACCAAGTACCTAAACATTGGATTACCAAGTTTCACGGGAACCTTCAAGGCCACTCTGCCTGAAGAGGAGCGCTGGAAGATTCAAGCTCACGTTCCGGGAAGGACATTCGCGCCAATCACGAAGCCCATAGATAGTGTTTTCAATGCACCAACTTGGAGCCTAGGAAAGAGCATGGCAGCCCATATCACCATAGGACGCATTGGAGAAGTTTATCAAGAAGACCTCAAGGACACTATCTACCAGATTTGCGGACGCCAAGATGAACAATGGGAGTTAGTCAGCACCAAGAAGGATAGATCCATTGCAGCTTTCATCCAGGAGTTAAACCAGCACATTCGACGCCACGAGAACCAGATATGCAATGATATGATAGAATTAAAGAATGCGAAGGCAAGCATCATCGAGCTAGAAGGAGAACTGAAGGCTACACGCACGGACTACATGGACGAGATCGTAGCTCTAGCAAGACACAACTGCGATCTTAAGCAAGAGATTGAAGAACTCAAGATGGAGTTAGCATCCAGGAAGGAAGACATGTACGTCGCATGCCCAGATAACTACATCATCATCGACGACACCGATTCGGATCCAAGTGAACCCGACTTTGAAGACGAAGCTGGAGCGGACATCATGGAGTCTTCCACCGGTTCAAATTTCTAGATGACCACCAAATATTAGTAGTATTTCCCCCATGTAAACACTATAGTTCGAGCACTTTTGCAATAGCTAGATTGATTGTAAGCCCTTGTTTGAATTGAATGAAGTGATTTTGTGTGAATTTGCTCATGTGCATTGGGGTAGTGTTTTCTCTTTAGACCTCATTCTATTCTTATATCTCTTCTTTTCTAAACCCTTAGATGCCTCCGAGACGTGACAATGGATTTCCACCGGAGCTCACTCAGTTGATCCAGTAGCAGAATCAATTGATGCAATTGCTAGTTCAGAATCAGCAGAACAACAACAACAACAACAACCCACCACCACCACCTGTTGACCACTTAGCCCGTTTCCTTAGGCTGAATCCGCCGGTGTTTTCTAGTAGCATCGAGCCGATAGTAGCAGACGATTGGCTCCGCAAGATAGGAAGGGAGTTGACCACTTCAGGATGCACGGATGGTGAGAAAGTGAAGTTTGCCGCACATCAGCTTGAAGGACCCGCGGCAGCATGGTGGGAGAATTTCACAGCCACCTTCCCAGTTGACACTGTCACATGGGATCAGTTTCAGCAAGCTTTCCGCACTGCACATGTTTCAGCAGGAGCTATGGCCATGAAGAAGCGTGAGTTTCGCAACTTACGCCAAGGAGGAAGTGTTGGAAATATGCCTTAGAGGCAATAATAAATTGATTATTATTATATTTCCTTGTTCATGATAATCGTTTATTATCCATGCTAGAATTGTATTGATAGGAAACTGAGATACATGTGTGGATACATAGACAACACCATGTCCCTAGTAAGCCTCTAGTTGACTAGCTCGTTGATCAATAGATGGTTACGGTTTCCTGACCATGGACATTGGATGTCGTTGATAACGGGATCACATCATTAGGAGAATGATGTGATGGACAAGACCCAATCCTAAGCATAGCACTAGATCGTGTAGTTCGTATGCTAAAGCTTTGCTAATGTCAAGTATCATTTCCTTAGACCATGAGATTGTGCAACTCCCGGATACCGTAGGAGTGCTTTGGGTGTGCCAAACGTCACAACGTAACTGGGTGGCTATAAAGGTACATTACAGGTGTCTCCGAAAGTGTCTGTTGGGTTGGCACGAATCGAGACTGGGATTTGTCACTCCGTGTAAGCGGAGAGGTATCTCTGGGCCCACTCGGTAGGACATCATCATAATGTGCACAATATGATCAAGGAGTTGATCACGGGATGATGTGTTACGGAACGAGTAAAGAGACTTGCCGGTAACGAGATTGAACAAGGTATCGGGATACCGACGATCGAATCTCGGGCAAGTATCGTACCGATAGACAAAGGGAATTGTATATGGGATTGATTAAGTCCTTGACATCGTGGTTCATCCGATGAGATCATCGTGGAACATATGGGAGCCAACATGGGTATCCAGATCCCGCTGTTGGTTATTGACCGGAGAATGTCTCGGTCATGTCTGCATGTCTCCCGAACCCGTAGGGTCTACACACTTAAGGTTCGATGACGCTAGGGTTATAAAGGAAGTTTGTATGTGGTTACCGAATGTTGTTCGGAGTCCCGGATGAGATCCCGGACGTCACGAGGAGTTCCAGAATGGTCCGGAGGTAAAGATTTATATATGGGAAGTCCTGTTTTGGTCACCGGAAAAGTTTCGGGGTTTATCGGTAACGTACCGGGACCACCGGGAGGTTCCCGGGGGTCCACCAAGTGGGGCCACCTGCCCCAGGGGGCCACATGGGCTGTAGGGAGTGCTCCTTGGCCTACATGGGCCAAGGGCACCAGCCCCACTAAGGCCCATGCGCCTAAGAGGTGGAGAGGGGGCAAACCCTAAGGGGATATGGGCCTTAGGGCCCATATTGGTGTGCCTCCCTCTCCCATCCCCTCTTGGCCGCCCCCTTGCTCCCCATCTAGGGCTGTCGCCCCCCTAGGGGTGGGAACCCTAGAGGGGGCGCAGCCCTCCCCTTCCCCTATATATATGAGGCCTAGGGGGCTGCCCACACACGCTATTCAATCTCTCTTGGTGCAGCCCTGCGTCTCTTCTTCCTCCTCTTCTGTGGTGCTTGGCGAAGCCCTGCAGGATAGCCACGCTCCTCCACCACCACCACGCCGTTGTGCTGCTGTTGGATGAAGTCTTCCTGAACCTCTCCCTCTCTCTTTGCTGGATCAAGGCGTGGGAGACGTCACCGGGCTGTACGTGTGCTGAACGCGGAGGTGCCGTCCGTTCGGCACTTGGTCATCGGTGATTTGAATCACGACGAGTACGACTCCATCAACCCCGTTCACTTGAACGCTTCCGCTTAGCGATCTACAAGGGTATGTAGATGCAACTCTCCTTTCCCTCGTTGCTGGTCTCTCCATAGATAGATCTTGGTGACACGTAGGAAAATTTTGAATTTCTGCTACGTTCCCCAACAGTGGCATCATGAGCTAGGTCTATTGCGTAGATTCTATGCATGAGTAGAACACAAAGTAGTTGTGGGCGTTGGTTTTGTTCAATATGCTTGCTGTTACTAGTCTTATCTTGATTCGGCGGCATCGTGGGATGAAGCGGCCCGGACCAACCTTACACGTACTCTTACGTGAGACCGGTTCCACCGACAAACATGCACTAGTTGCATAAGGTGGCTGGCGGGTGTCTGTCTCTCCCACTTTAGTCGGATCGGATTTGATGAAAAGGGTCCTTATGAAGGGTAAATAGCAATTGGCATATCATGTTGTGGTCTTTGCGTAGGTAAGAAACGTTCTTGCTAGAAACCCATAGCAGCCACGTAAAACATGCAAACAACAATTAGAGGACGTCTAACTTGTTTTTGCAGGGTATGATATGTGATGTGATATGGCCAAAGGATGTGATGTATGAGATGATCATGTTCTTGTAATAGGAATCACGACTTGCATGTCGATGAGTATGACAACCGGCAGGAGCCATAGGAGTTGTCTTAATTTATTTATGACCTGCGTGTCAACATAAACATCATGTAATTACTTTACTTTATTGCTAAACGTTAGCTGTAGTAGTAGAAGTAATAGTTGGCGAGACAACTTCATGAAGACACAATGATGGAGATCATGATGATGGAGATCATGGTGTCATGCCGGTGACGATGATGATCATGGAGCCCCGAAGATGGAGATCATAAGGAGCAAAGTGATGATGGCCATATCATGTCACTATTTGATTGCATGTGATGTTTATCATGTTTATACATCTTATTTGCTTAGAACGGCGGTAGTAAATAAGATGATCCCTTACAACAATTTCAAGAAGTGTTCTCCCCTAACTGTGCACCATTGCGATAGTTCGTGTTTCGAAGCACCACGTGATGATCGGGTGTTAGATTCTAACGTTCACATACAACGGGTGTAAGACGGATTTACACACGCGAAACACTTAGGGTTAACTTGACGAGCCTAGCATGTACAGACATGGCCTCGGAACACAGAAGACCGAAAGGTCGAGCATGAGTCGTATAAAAGATACGATCAACATGAAGATGTTCACCGATGATGACTAGTCCGTCTCACGTGATGATCGGACACGGCCTAGTTGACTCGGATCATGTAATCACTTAGATGACTAGAGGGATGTCTATCTGAGTGGGAGTTCATAAGATGAACTTAATTATCCTGAACATAGTCAAAAGGATTTTGCAAATTATGTTGTAGCTCGCGCTTTAGTTCTACTGTTTAGATATGTTCCTAGAGAAAAAATTAGTTGAAAGTTGATAGTAGCAATTATGCGGACTAGGTCCGTAAACTGAGGATTGTCCTCATTGCTTCATAGAAGGCTTATGTCCTTAATGCACCGCTCAGTGTGCTGAACCTCGAACGTTGTCTATGGATGTTGCGAACATCTGACATACACATTTTGATAACTACGTGATAGTTCAGTTAAACAGTTTAGAGTTGAGGCACCAAAGACATTTTGAAACGTCACGAAACATATGAGATGTTTCGAGGGCTGAAATTGGGATTTCAAGCTCGTGCCCACGTCAAGAGGTATAAGACCTCCGACGATTTTCTTAGCCTACAAACTAAGGAGAAAAGCTCAATTGTTGAGTTTGTGCTCAGATTGTCTGAGTACAACAATCATTTGAATCGAGTGGGAGTTGATCTTCCAGATGAGATAGTGATGTTTCTCCGAAGTCATTACCACCAAGCTGCTAGAGCTTCGTGATGAACTATAATATATCAGGGACATATATGATGATCCTTGAGATATTCGCGATGGTTGACACCACAAAGTAGAAATCAAGAAGGAGCATCAATTGTTGATGGTTGGTGAAACCACTAGTTTCAAGAAGGGCAAGGGCAAGAAGGGATACTTCATGAAACGGCAATTCAGCTACTGCTCTAGTGAAGAAACCCAAGGTTGAACCCAAACCCGAGACTAAGTGCTTCTGTAATAAGAGGAACAGCCACTGGAGCAGAATTACCCTAGATACTTGGTAGATAAGAAGGCTGGCAAGGTCGATAGAAGTATATTGGATATACATTATGTTAATGTGTACTTTACTAGTGCTCCCAATAGCACCAGGGTATTAGATACCGGTTCGGTTGCTAAGTGTTAGTAACTCAAAATAAAAAGCTACGGAATAAACGGAGACTAGCTAAAGGTGAGCTGACGATATGTGTTGGAAGTGGTTCCAATGTTGATATGATCAAATATCGTACGCTCCTTCTACCATCGAGATTGGTGTTACACCTAAATAATTGTTATTTGGTGTTTGCGTTGAGCATAGACATGATTGGATTATGTCTATCGTGATATGATTATTCATTTAAGGAGAATAATGCTTATTCTGTTTATTTGAATAATACCTTCAATGGTCTTGCACCTAAAATTAATGGTTTATTGAATCTCGATCGTAGTGATACACATGTTCATGCCAAAAGATATAGGATAGTAATGATAGTACCACCTACTTGTGGCACTGCCACTTAAGTCATATCGGTATAAAACGCATGAAGAAGCTCCATGTTGATGGATCTTTGGACTCACTCATTTTTGAAAAGTTTGAGACATGCAAACCGTGTCTATTGGTGTATATGCATGAAGAAACTCCATGCAGATGGATCGTTTGGACTCACTTGATTTTGAATCACTTGAGACATGCAAATAATACCACATGGGCAAGATGACTGAAAGCCTCGGTTTCAGTAAAATGGAACTAGAAAGCAACTTGTTGGAAGTAATACATTTTGATGTGTGCAGTCCAATGAGTGCTGAGGCATGTAGTGGATATCGTTATGTTCTTACTTCACAGATGATTTGAGTAGATGTTGAGTATATTTACTTGATGAATCACGAGTCTGAATTATTGAAAGGTTTAAGTAATTTCAGGGTGAAGTTGAAAGATCGTCGTGGCAAGAGGATCTATGATATGATCATAGAGATGAATATCTGAGTTACAAGTTTGGCACAGAATTAAGACATTGTGGAAATTGTTTCACAACTAATACAGCCTGGAACACCATAGTGTGATGGTGTGTCCGAACATCATAACTGCACCCTATTGGATATGATGCATACCATGATGTCTCTTATCGAATTACCACAATAGTTTATGGGTTAGGCGTTAGAGACAACCACATTCACTTTAAAAGGGGGCACCACGTAATTCCGATGAGATGACACCGTATGAACTATGGTTTTGAGAAACCTAAGATGTCATTTCTTAAAAGTTTGGGGCTGCGACGCTTATATGAAAAAGTTTCAGGCTGATAAGCTCGAACCCAAAGCGGATAAATGCATCTTCATAGGACACCCAAAACTGTTGGGTATACCTCCTGTCTCAGATTCGAAAGCAATAAGGGACTGTTTCTAGAATCGGGTCCTTTCTCGAGGAAAATTTTCTCTCGAAAGAATTGAGTGGGAGGATGGTGGAGACTTGATGAGGTTATTAAACCATTACTTCAACTAGTGTATAGCAGGGCACAAAGAGTTGTTCCTGTGGCACCTACACCAATTGAAGTGGAACCTTATGATATTGATCATGAGACTTCAGATCAAGTCACTCCCAAACCTCGTGGGATGACAAGGATGCGTACTACTTCAGAGTGGTACGTAATCCTGTCTTGGAAGTCATGTTGCTAGACAACAATGAACCTATGAGCTATGGAGAAGCGATGGTGGGCCTGGATTCCTATAAATGGCTCGTGGCCATATAATCCGAGAGAGGATCCATATATGAAAACAAAGTGTAGACTTTGGAAGAATTACTTGATGGTCGTAAGGCTGTTGAGTATAGATGGATTTTAAAAGGAAGACGGACAATGATGGTAAATGTCACCATTAAGAAAGCTCGACTTGTTGTTAAGATGTTTTTCGACAAGTTCAAGGAGTTGACTACGATGAGACTTTCTCACTCGTAGCGATGCTAAGAGTCTGTTGGAATTATATTAGCGATCACTGCATTATTTATGAAATCTTGCAGATAGGATGTCAAAACATTGTTTCCTCGACGATTTTCTTGAGGAAAGGTTGTATGTGATACAACCGGAAGGTTTTGTAAATCCTGAAAGATGCTAATAAGTGTGCAAAGCTCCAGCAATCCTTCTAAGGACTGGAGTAAGCATCTCGGAGTTGGAATGTATGCTTTATGATCAAAGATTTGGTGTATACATAGTTTATGAGAAACTTGTGTTTCCAAAGAAGTGAGTGGGAGCACTATAGAATTTCTGATGAGTATATGTTGTTGATCAGAAATGATGTAGAATTTCTAAGAAAACATATAGGGTTATTTGAAAAGTGTTTTTCAATTGAAAGCCTGGATTAAGCTACTTGAACATTGAGCATCAAGATCTATAAGGATAGATCAAAACGCTTAATGGTACTTTCAAATGAGCACATACCTTGACATGATCTTGAAGGTGTTCAAGATGGATCAGTCAAAGAAGGAGTTCTTGCCTGAGTTGTAAGGTACGAAGTTAAGACTTAAAGCTCGACCACGGCAGAATAGAGAGAAAGGACGAAAGTCGTCCCTTATGCTTAAGACATAGGCTCTACAGTATGCTATGCTCTGTACCGCACCTGAAGTGTGCCTTGCCATGAGTCAGTCAAGGGGTACAAGAGTGATCCAAGAATGGATCACAGGACAGCGGTCAAGGTTATCCTTAGTAACTAGTGGACTGAGGAATTTTCTCGATTATGGAGGTGGTAAAAGAGTTCGTCGTAAAGGGTTATGTCGATGCAAGCTTAACACCTATCCGGATAGCTCTGAGTAGAGATACCGGATATGTATAATGGAGCAACAATTTAGAATAGCTCCAAGTAGAACAGTTATTTGGAATAGCTCCAAATAGAACATGGTAGCTACATCCAGGAGATGACATAGAGATTTGTAAAGCACACACGGATATGAAAGGTTCAGACCGTTGACTAAAACCTCTCTCACAAGCATAACATGATCAAACCCAAAACTCTTTAGGGTGTTAGTCACATAAGGATGTGACCTTGAGTGTTAATCACATATCGATGTGAACTGGATTATTGACTCTAGTGCAAGTGGGAGACTGTTGGAAATATGCCCTAGAGGCAATAATAAATTGATTATTATTATAATTCCTTGTTCATGATAATCGTTTATTATCCATGCTAGAATTGTATTGATAGGAAACTGAGATACATGTGTGGATACATAGACAACACCATGTCCCTAGTAAGCCTCTAGTTGACTAGCTCGTTGATCAATAGATGGTTACGGTTTCCTGACCATGGACATTGGATGTCGTTGATAACGGGATCACATCATTAGGAGAATGATGTGATGGACAAGACCCAATCCTAAGCATAGCACTAGATCGTGTAGTTCGTATGCTAAAGCTTTGCTAATGTCAAGTATCATTTCCTTAGACCATGAGATTGTGCAACTCCTGGATACCGTAGGAGTGCTTTGGGTGTGCCAAACGTCACAACGTAACTGGGTGGCTATAAAGGTACATTACAGGTGTCTCCGAAAGTGTCTGTTGGGTTGGCACGAATCGAGACTGGGATTTGTCACTCCGTGTAAGCGGAGAGGTATCTCTGGGCCCACTCGGTAGGACATCATCATAATGTGCACAATATGATCAAGGAGTTGATCACGGGATGATGTGTTACGGAATGAGTAAAGAGACTTGCCGGTAACGAGATTGAACAAGGTATCGGGATACCGACGATCGAATCTCGGGCAAGTATCGTACCGATAGACAAAGGGAATTGTATATGGGATTGATTAAGTCCTTGACATCGTGGTTCATCCGATGAGATCATCGTGGAACATATGGGAGCCAACATGGGTATCCAGATCCCGCTGTTGGTTATTGACCGGAGAACGTCTCGGTCATGTCTGCATGTCTCCCGAACCCGTAGGGTCTACACACTTAAGGTTCGATGACGCTAGGGTTATAAAGGAAGTTTGTATGTGGTTACCGAATGTTGTTCGGAGTCCCGGATGAGATCCCGCACGTCACGAGGAGTTCCGGAATGGTCCGGAGGTAAAGATTTATATATGGGAAGTCCTGTTTTGGTCACCGGAAAAGTTTCGGGGTTTATCGGTAACGTACCGGGACCACCGGGAGGGTCCCGGGGGTCCACCAAGTGGGGCCACCTACCCCAGGGGGCCACATGGGCTGTAGGGAGTGCTCTTTGGCCTACATGGGCCAAGGGCACCAGCCCCACTAAGGCCCATGCACCTAAGAGGTGGAGAGGGGGCAAACCCTAAGGGGATATGGGCCTTAGGGCCCATATTGGTGCGCCTCCCTCTCCCATCCCCTCTTGGCCGCCCCCTTGCTCCCCATCTAGGGCTGCCGCCCCCCTAGGGGTGGGAACCCTAGAGGGGGCGCAGCCCTCCCCTTCCCCTATATATATGAGGCCTAGGGGGCTGCCCACACACGCGATTGAATCTCTCTTGGTGCAGCCCTGCGTCTCTTCTTCCTCCTCTTCTGTGGTGCTTGGCGAAGCCCTGCAGGATAGCCACGCTCCTCCACCACCACCACGCCGTTGTGCTGCTGTCGGATGAAGTCTTCCTCAACCTCTCCCTCTCTCTTTGCTGGATCAAGGCGTGGGAGACGTCACCGGGCTGTACGTGTGCTGAACGCGGAGGTGCCGTCCGTTCGGCACTTGGTCATCGGTGATTTGAATCACGACGAGTACGACTCCATCAACCCCGTTCACTTGAACGCTTCCGCTTAGCGATCTACAAGGGTATGTAGATGCAACTCTCCTTTCCCTCGTTGCTGGTCTCTCCATAGATAGATCTTGGTGACACGTAGGAAAATTTTGAATTTCTGCTACGTTCCCCAACAGGAAGGACAGTTGGCCAGTACGTTGACGACTTCAGCAAGTTAGCACGTTATGCTCCAGATGACGTTGCTACGGATGCAACCAAGCAGGAGAAGTTTCTGGAAGGATTGAATGATGTGTTAAGCATGCAGTTGATGGTAGCAAGTTTCAACAACTACCAGGAGTTGGTAGATCATGCCATCATGATTGAAGGGAAGCAACAG
Source organism: Triticum monococcum (assembly GCA_034509565.1). NCBI lineage: Eukaryota > Viridiplantae > Streptophyta > Magnoliopsida > Poales > Poaceae > Triticum > Triticum monococcum. Next base: position 147,899,491 of record CM067843.1, on the reverse strand, counting down.
CAGATTGAGAACCGCAAGAGGAAATATGGACAAGGGAAGTTTAACTCTGGAGCCCAGCAGAAGCCCCATTTTACCCCTAAATCGGGATTTCAGTTTCAGCATACCCATGGAGGAGGTAGTTCGCACAACCACAATGGCCACAAGAATGGTAATGGGAATGGAGGAAGCAACGGCCAGAACCGGACCACCCCATCAACCCCAGCCAAGAGAGATCCGGAGTTTTCTTGGACTCGCAGGATACTACCGGAGATTCATTGAGAAGTTTTCAAAGATTGCGAAGCCTATGACGGAGTTGTTGAAGAAGGATACTAAGTTCAAATGGACTGAGGAGTGTGAAGCTAGTTTCCAGGAGTTGAAGAAATGTTTGGTTACCTCACCAGTGTTGATTTTGCCAGATCAGACCAAGGATTATGAGGTATACTGCGACGCTTCACGTCGAGGACTTGGAGCAGTGCTTATGCAGGAAGGGAGAGTTGTTTCGTATGCTTCACGACACTGAAACCTCATGAGTTGAACTATGCCACACATGATTTGGAGTTAGCAGCCGTAGTGCATGCATTGAAGACATGGAGACATTTCCTCATTGGAAATCATTGTGAGGTGTACACGGATCACAAGAGTTTGAAGTACAATTTTCACGCAGAAGGAGTTGAACCTCAGACAAAGGAGATGGTTGGAGCTCATCAAGGATTATGATATGAGATTGCATTACCATCCCGGAAAAGCTAATGTAGTAGCTGACGCATTGAGCTGTAAGAGCCATGTCAATACGTTAATGACGGGAGAAATACCCAAGGAGTTAGCAGAAAACCTTCGTGAACTAAGTTTGGAGATAGTTCCGAAAGGCTATGTAGCAGCATTGGAGATTCAGTCAACATTGATGGATAAAATCAGAGAGGCTCAGAAATCTGATAAGGAGATTGCTGTTATAAAGGAGAAACTAAGCAAAGGAAAAGCGAAGGGATTTCGTGAGGATGAGCACGATACCCTATGGTTTGAGGACCGTGTTTATGTGCCAAATGACCCGGAGATCAGGAAGTTGATTCTACAAGAGGCACATGATTCACCCTATTCGATTCACCCAGGAAATACCAAGATGTATTTGGATTTGAAGGAAACATTCTGGTGGACCGGAATGAAGAAGGATATAGCAGCATATGTAGCAGTTTGTGACGTATGTCATAGAGTAAAGGCAGAGCATCAGAAACCAGCCGGATTGTTGCAACCATTGCCGATACCCGAATGGAAGTGGGATAAGATAGGCATGGATTTTATCACAGGACTACCCAGGACGAAGGCAGGATATGACTCGATATGGGTAGTAGTTGATCGTTTGACGAAGGTAGCACATTTCATTCCAGTTAAGACCACTTACACCAGTGCTAAGTTGGCAAAGATATACATGACTAGGATCATTTGTTTGCATGGAGTTCCGAGGAGTATTGTGTCAGACAGAGGAACCCAATTTACCTCAAAGTTTTGGAATCAGTTGCATGAAACTTTGGGAACCAGGCTAGAGTTCAGCATCGCTTTTCATCCGTAGACAGATGGACAGACCGAGAGAGTCAATCAGATTTTGGAAGATATGCTGAGAGCTTGTGCACTAGATTATGGATCTAGTTGGGACGATAATTTGCCGTATGCGGAGTTTTCTTATAACAACAGTTACCAACCCAGTTTGAAGATGGCACCTTTCGAAGCTTTATACGGAAGGAGGTGCAGGACACCGTTGTCATGGGACGAAGTTGGAGACCGTCAGTTCTTTGGACCAGATTTGATTAAGGAGTCTGAACAGAAAGTTAAGTTGATTCGCGATAGGCTCAAGGTAGCCCAGTCCAGGTAGAAGAGCTACGCAGATTCTAAACGCAAGGAGACAGTTTACGAAACTGGAGACAGGGTGTATCTCCGAGTATCCCCACTACGAGGAGTTAAGCGTTTTGGAGTTAAGAGAAAATTAGCACCACGTTTCGTTGGACCATATAAGATCTTGCAACGTATGGGAGAAGTCGCTTATAAGTTGGAATTACCAGAGGGACTGTCAGGAGTTCATGACGTATTCCATGTTTTCAGCTGAAGAAATGTCACGCCGAGATGGCAGAGATACCGCTAAGAGATACAGTACCGCTAGAAGCGATTCAGTTGAAGGACGACTTGAGGTATGAGGAGAAACCAGTCAAGATTCTCGAGTTTGCCAGCAGAGTTACCCGCAGCAAGGTTATCAAGTTTTGCAAAGTTCAGTGGAACCACCACTCAGAGGATGAAGCCACCTAGGAGAGAGAAGAAGATTTGCTCAAGGACCACCCTCACCTATTTTCTAGCCAACCCGAATCTCGAGGGCGAGATTCATCTTAAGGGGGGTAGGTTTGTAACATCCCAAATTCTCAATTTGGAATGTTATACATTAGATCATCATGCATATCATATTTTCTTGCATTTTTGTCGATCCTAGAAATTTCACGCAACTCAAGGACCCTCGGAGAGAGTTGGAGATTTCATCATTTTCATATTTGAGTTCTTCTCAAATTTTGAAGAAAGGATCATTGGATTTGTCGGAGTTTATTTGCCTTTTATTTGGATAGGGAAAAATGTGCTTTTTCAAAATTTGCATCTAGGTCCCGAGAAAAGTTCATTTTGTTCGACTCAATTTTTGGAGTCGGGGAAAATTTACTTTGGGAGTTTTGGAGTTTGTTTATATTTCTTTTTCTGTGTTTTCTGCGCGCGAAACCGATTTAAAAAAAAGCAGCGCCTTGGGCCAAGGCCCAGCCAGCGGGCCGGCCGGCCAGGCCAGGCCATCGTTGCGCCGTGCGCCAGCGCGCAGGAGGCCGCCGCCGCCCCCAAGTGGAGTCCCACTAGGACTCCAATCTCCTCTCCCTCTCCTTCTCTTATTTCTTGTCCCCTCCCCCAAGCAACCTCTCCCCTCACCTATATAAATACCCAAGCACCCCCCCTCTAAACCCACATCAAACCAAGCCCTGTGCCGCGCCGCCCTTGTGCCCCCCCCCGCCGCTGCCCTGCGTCACCGCCGCCGCCGCCCTAGTGCCCCGCCGCCGCCGCCCCTTGCCCACGCCGCCGCCGCCCAACGCCGGAGTCCCGTTCGCCGGAACCTCGCCGAGGTAGCCGCGCCGCGTCTCTCCTATCCCCTCAGTTCGGTTTTTCTTATAAACCGTTCCGGTTCTTTTTCTCCTCTTTCCGATTCTTTTCTTCTCTTCCGATTCATTTTCTTTCCGGTTCTTCTCTAAACCGTTCCGGTTTTCTAGATCGGTTTTTCGTTCGGTTTTCTTTTCTCGAAACCCTAGATCAGATTCGTTTTCTTTCCGGTTTAGTTGCCTAGAGACCGTTCGCCGGACCGTTCATCTTAACGAACGTGATCACCAGATTATTCCCGGTTAACGAACATCCATTCATTTAACCGTTCTTCTTTTTCTTTTCGTCGGATTTATTCCGCGATCGCGATCTCAGATCTGATCTTCGTTCTAGTTTATCTTCTCGCTCGTTTATCGGAATCAGGTGATTCAAGCGCCTGGAGTTTCGTTTCGAAACCGCCGTTCCGACTAATCAACTTTAACTAAGTTTTTGCTACTGTAAAACTTGACCTAGTTTCAACTTGCTAGAACCGAGCTGTTTTCTTCCGCCGTTTGTTTTCCGTTGCTTTGTTCGGTTCGTTCTTTCTTTGCAACCGGAGTTCTTAAGTTGAACTATCTGGTTCGATCACTTGTGTGAGTTTTACCTGTGCATTAGATGAGTACTTATTGTATGCTTGTTGTTTGTCTGCGATAGATTACCCGGATTGCGCCGCCTGTTACTTCGAATCTCTAGGACTCGCGGATCATCAGCAAGGCAAGTAACACTTTGATTGCATTAGATCCATCCTCACACATTGCATGATTAGGATCTAATTAAATTGTGGGATGGGAAGTAGATGAGGTAGTACCTATTACCTGTTTATTATGAAACCTTTGGGAGTTACTTCTACATTTGCTTATTATGCCATGCTATGCTAGTAGACGTGGATTGGGTGAGTGATGTCCATGACAGATGTGAGATTGATAATTTTAATGGTTTATCTAAGGTGGCAACTTAAACACACATCTGGGTGGATTGAGGCACCTGATGTCTATCAGGACTTGCCTGTTTTATTTTGGACCGCCACCTAGGCTCAAAGGGATCATAAGGTCTTTCATGCTAAATACTTACGTGTGCAGCCACAAGCCAATATGGGCTCTGGCATAGTTGACTAAGTCGTGCGAACTCTTACAGGGTAGACTAGCATATGTAGGGGAAAGTAGGTGTACCGGTCTATCCATCGTAAGGTGCTAGCGCTTCTGAAAGACTGTGTCTCGGTCATCCGTTTCTCAAACACCGGTAGTGCGAGAAATCCAACGGAGGCGATCGAGTCTTGTGGGGAAAAGTGCGCAAACCTCTGCAGAGTGTAACAAACTAATCATGATTAGCCGTGTCCCCGGTTATGGACAATCTTGAGTATCTAGTACTTGAATATCATGTGAATCTAATCATGTTACTTCTAAATTAATATTGTTGGGTTATTGATGACTACTTTTAATTGGGATTGAGAATGCTGTCAACCATTCTCAATGTTTAACAACCACCATGATAGTTAAATAAATTTATTCCTTTGCAGTAGGGAAAAACTGGCTTTACGCAAAACAGTAACCCTAGAGCTTTCCACCAGCCAAATATGCATGTAGTATAGCTGTTTCATTCCATCATTCTCTATGTGTTACTTTGCCAGCATATTCCATGTGCTGACCCGTTTCGGGCTGCAACGTTAATGTTGCAGACTTTTCAGACGACGATTAAGGTGCTTTTAGGTCGTGGTTCTATACTCAGTGATGCCGTTGGAGTTGATGGACCCATTTATCTTCCAAGTCTTCCGCTGTTATTGATATTAGATGGCCTTAAGCCATATTATTGTAATAAGTTCTCTTTGAGACACCGATGTAATAAGTGTGTGATTGCCACTCTTCTATAAATCCTTCGAAGTACTGTGTGGTGTCAGCATTACTGATCCAGGGATGACACCGGAGCACAGTAGACTTGATCCATTCGGGTCGGGTCGCTACAGTGGTAGAGGTAAATTCTCTTATGAAGTTCAATGATAATGACAATCCTCACAATATGCACCCTAGCCAATGCCTTTATGAGTTTGAAAACTATATTAGAAAACAAGATCACTTCAATGCAAATGTCATGAAACAATTGAAATACAATTCTGATATGATTGCTCACTTGAGTGACTTGTTATTTAGAATCTCAAATGATGTTAGAGGTGTTGGAACTCATGCTTCTATGGTACAAACCTAGTTAGAACAAGTTGCTAAATCTCAAAGAGAGTTGCTAGATGAAATGAGTAATAATATACATGACTTTGCTGTTAGAGGTGCAACTAGAGGAGGTAAAATGACTCAGGAGTCACTTTATCCTGAGGGACACCCAAAAATAATTGAACAAGATTGACAAAGAGCTAACACTAGTGCACCTAGTCCTTCTACAGGGAAAAAGAAAAGGAAAAATGATAGGACTTTACATGCTTCCAGTGAAGCTGAAGTAGAAAACCTCTTGATAATGATAATGAAGTTTCTATCTCTGATGCTGGAACTCAGTGTGGTAATGAACATTCACCTTCTGATAATGAACAAGATAATGTTGATGTTTATTAAGACTCTCAAACTAATAATAATAAAGAACCAGACAATGGTGTTGAGATAGAACCACCAGATGATCTTGATAACCCACAACCTAAGAATAAAAGAAATGATAAAAATGACTTTGTGGCTAGAAAACACGGTAAGTTAAGAGAACCGTGGGTTCAAAAACCTATGCCTTTTCCACCTAAGTCAACTAAAAATAAAGATGATGAAGAATTTGAATACTTTGCTGAAATGACGAGGCTAGTCTTTTTGCATACTCGCTTGACTGATATCTTCAAAATGCCTCCTCATGCAAAGTATATGAAAGACATCAGCACTAATAAAAGAAAAATACTGGAAGCTGAAATCTCCACTATGCTTGCTAATTATTCTTTTAAAGATGGAGTACCTAAAAAACTTGGAGATCCGGGAATACCAACTATACCTTGCTCCATGAAAAAGAATTATGTGAACACTGCTTTGTGTGATTTAGGAGCTGGTGTTAGTGTTATGCCTTTCTCTTTATATAAAAGGCTTGATTTGAATAAACTCACACCTACTGAAATATCTTTGCAAATAGCTGATAAATTAACTGGCATACCTATCGGTATCTGTGAGGATGTGCCCGTTGTTGTTGCTAATGTTACTATTTTGACTGACTTTGTTATACTTGAGATGCCCGAGGCCGACAACATGTCGATTATCCTTGGTAGACCCTTCTTGAATACTGCAGGGGCTGTTATTGATTGCAACAAATGCAAGGTCACTTTTCATATCAATGGTAATGAGCATACGATGCATTTTCCAAAGAAACAATTCCAAGTGAATGGTATTAATGTTATTGAAAAATCTCCGGCAATCACTATTGGAAGTTTTCAAATACCTCTACCTACTGTCAAAAAGAAATATGAAATGCTTATTGTTGGGGACATTCATATCCCCATTGAGGTAACTTAGTAATTTACGAAAATTCTTCGGTTTCATGCTAACCGAAAGTGGTTATTAATAAGACCTGATCAACCTTATTAATCAATCATTTTGAGCGGTATGAAGTTGATGAATTTAGTAAGCACTACCTTCTGTCTCTACTTTTTGTTTTTTTATTAGTTAAATAAAATAAAATGCCATGTTTTGTCTATTTTCTAAATTTCACGTGAAAAAAATGACCCAAAAATAAAAGTTCTCAGTATGCCCTCAAAATTTAATACGATTTATTTCTGAATATTTCTGAATTTATGGTGCAAATAACATCAGAGGGAGGTGCACCAGGTGGGCACAACCCACCTGGGCACGCGAGGAACCCTAGGAGCGCCCTAGTGGGTTGTGGTCCCCACGTGGGCCTCCTCACTTACCTCTTTACACCACATCATCAGTTACCTCCAGAATAAATTCCCCATTGCTCTCTCTCCCGTGTTCTTGCTCTCAAGCTCGCGGATTTCGATCTCTTTGCTCGAAGCTCCGTTTCCGAAACTGGATCGGGGGATTGTTGCTTGGTATGTGACTCCACCGTTTGTCCAACTAGTTTTTGTTTTAGTGGTTTATATTTTGAATAATTTGCTACTCTTGGTGGTGATGTAGATGAGCTTGCATGTTGAATTCTTAGAGTTCTAAGTAGTTTGATTTCTTGCTAAGGTCTCTATGTATCCCTATGAGTAGTTTCTATCAATTTTGCGAAGTTTTGTTGAGAAAAATTTATGGGCTAATAAATTTCAGAATTTTGTTCATAGGAAAACCATGAATGTCTTTAGGAAGTTTGGTTCCAAGAAGAACTCCAAGGGTGTTATTGGGGAGTCATCTGACTGTGATCTCCATCCTTGGAGGTTGATGGAAGTACGGCCATGCGAATGGCCGCACACCCCGTTCATGGAATAGGCTAGGATCCTTCAGGAGTTCACACAATATGCTTCTAATGCCGGCCTCACTGACTTCATCGCAGCTGAATGCGAACCGTGTCATCTCCTCAGAAACTTCTTTGTTCAAAGCTTTACTTTCCTTCATAGGAATAATCCTCCTGAAGTACGGTTTGTTTTATATGCTGAAACCCATCAGATACCACTTACTAAAGTTTGTAACATATGCTTGATCCCTTCTGATGGGAGTTTATTTGAGCATAGGCCGATAGAGTTTGAGGCCTTTTATCGTACCTTGACGATGGGAGATGAGAGAGGGGTGTCAGCTATCACTGCCGATAGCTTGCATTTTCCTACTATTCATTACTTTGATCTTTTCATTGCGAAATGCTTGCTTGCTAGAGAGAAGGTGGGTGCGCTTAGCTCACCAGACCTTGCTGTTTTGCTCGTGCATTAGAGGGCGACAACACTTATAGCTTGGGAGCTATTGTGGCACATCACCTAGACATTAATAGGTCCAAGTGTAAAATACATGGTTGGAATTTCTCTACTTGTTTGGCGGCTTTGAGGTTGAGATACACCTTCATGATTACCCTCTGATGAAGGTTTACCTAGACCGGGCAGCCATGGAACACCACCATTTTATTGCACGAGATTACCCTGACATCCCTATTCCTTATGACTTGGTATTATTCCATTGCATGCTCCTGCTTTGTTTGATCATGTTGCCAGGGGCGGATACATGATTATGCCTATGGACATCATCACCTACCGGAACGATCAGCCTACTATAGAGGAGGAAGAAGAGCCTCAACAGTGGGATCAGTGGATGCCCGCTCCTCAGTACCCCAACTACTATCCAGGCTTCTGATCTATTACCAAGCTAGGCCAAAAGCCTAAGCTTGGGGGAGTACGTGTTTCCCACCAACATTACATTCATGTTCACTTATTTAATCTGTCGGTGTTCACACTTTTTCAATGTATCATCCATGCTTCATTTTATTTTCTTGCTTTCTTCTTATGTGTTTGGAAAACTTTAGAAAAAACAAAAAAAATTAGTTGTAGTTAGCTTACTTTCTATGCATGCTTAGTTGTAGTACTAAAAAGAAAACCCAAAAAGATTTCCTTGTTCTTCTTTTGCTTGTTGGGAGCTTTCCCGTGTAAATAGTTTTTCTCGTTTTTGCTTTTCCCTTTTATTCGCTTGTTCAAGAAAACCAAAATCTCCAAAAATATTTCAGTGTGTTTCTCTAAATTTCTTTTCTTCCTATTCGAGTCACCCCAAAGAGAAGACCACGATGAAAATGTTGAGTGGCTCTCATATGAATAAGTGTTGATCTAATAAAGAGAACATTTTACCTTGTCTTCTCCTATTGAATAAAATGTTTTGCAGATTCCAGCTTAGTCCACGACACTCTTGCACTATTAGTATTTTCACATCGTTCGCAAGTGAAAGGCAATAATGACGATATTTGATGAACTGGTCGTGGCAAAGAGAAACTGGTATGCACTCGACTTGTTCTCTTTGTGTAAGTATGTTTAACCCAATATCCATGATTCAGCCCATTATGATTAAACATGTTTGCAATGACAATTAGAGATTGTAGTTTCTCATACCATGCATAAGTAGCTAGGAGTAGATAATGATTTATCTTAGATATCAACATTGCGTTAAAATGATTGTGATGTAGTATGATGATATTGTATCCTCCTCTGAATGTTCGAGTGGCTTGACTTGCCACATGTTCATGCATGTCGTTGAATCAAAACCAACATTGCCTCTATGATATTTATGTTCATGGTGTTCATATCCTACTCATGCTAGTGTCCAATGTTACTTATCCATAATGCATGTTCATGACCGTTGTTGCTCTCTAACTGGCCGCTTCTCAATCTAATTACTAGCCTTTGCCTGTACTAAGTGGGAATTCTGCTTGTACATCAAAAACCTTGAACACAAAAGTTATTCCAGATGAGTCCATCATACCAACATATATGCGGTATTACCCCGCCGTCCTAAATAAATTTGCATGTGCCACCTCTAAAAACTTCTAAAAATATATCCTTTTTGTGTGCCTGGATCGTTCATGGAACGACAGGAGGTGGTCGGTATCTTCCATGCTAAGCGGGTTATTCTCAGGTCGAATGTTTATTCGCTCGCCATCGCACGAGAAAAGGGCGGTAAAAGGGACTCCCAGTCCCGAACTAAAAAATTCAAATAATTAAACAAAACTCCTCAGGATTGTTGTTGGTTTGGAAGACACCCGTTGTTTCGGACAAGCCGTGGAGTGTGATTGCTGGTGGAGGGGGAGTAAACCATTACTTTTATCATTTGGGAACCGCCACTAGTGTGCTCAGCATGGAACATATTGATAACTGATGGTCGTGAAGTAAAGGAGAAGGGTCCATGTCTCAAAATATCATTTACCTCTGTTTTAAAAACTTTAGCTCTAGCGCCTCTGCAAATCACTGCTTCCCTCTGCGAAGGGACTATCTATTTAATTTTATGTTGTGTCATCACCTTCCACAACAAGCGCTAGAACCCGAGAGCACTCCTGTCATGACTTAAGCATTTTGTGTAGCTAATGTTGGGTGCATCATGACTAGATCTTTTCTACCATGAATTACAATGTTGTGTCGCTGCTTGGACTTTGGAGGTGCTCTGCATTTATGTTTTGCAGTCTCAGAAAGGGCTAGCGAGATACCACTATTGTCATATTATATGACGGTTGTTTTGACAACATGTTGCTGTCTGAGATATCTTGTTATTGCTCGCTAGCTGATTATGTCACTGATATGAGTTAATATAATATTTAAGAGTTATTGTCAGCATGGTTAGTTATAATGTTGGCTGAAAACTTGGGTGTTGTTTAAGCTTATTTATGCAAACAAGAGCAAAAGAGTTCGTAAAAGTTTTTCTTTTTCACTTTCAGTTTATCAACTGAATTGCTTGAGGACATGCAAAGGTGTAAGCTTGGGGGAGTTGATATGTCTCCAACGTATCTACTTTTCCTAACAATTTTCCTCTTGTTTTGGAGTCTAATTTGCATGATTTGAATGAAACTAACCCCGGACTGACGCTGTTTTTAGCAGAACTACCATGGTGTTGTTTTTGTGCAGAAATAAAAGTTTTGGAATGTAACAAAACTTTGCGAGGAATTTTTATACAATAAACAAGAATTTCTGGAGCCAAGGCCAACCGGAGAGGGAAAACTTTGTTTTTGCCACTCTAGCGTTTGCCCACTTTGCTTATGCCAGTCTAGAATTTAGCATTTCACTTTTACCACTCTTAGCTTTTGGCAATATATCAATTTTGCCATTTAGTGGCAAAAGCAAAATTTTCAGAGTGGCAATTGTGATACATTGCAAAACTTAAGAGTGGCAAAAGTGAAATGAAAAATTATCGTTTTTGCCACTAAATGGCATTTGTGATGTATTGTCAAAAGCTAAGACTGGCAAAAGTGAGATGTCAGATTCTAGAGTGGTATAAGCAAAGTGGGCAAAAACTAGAGTGGCAAAAACAAAGTTTTCCCTACCAGAGAGGGGCACCTGGGTGGGCACAACCCACTAGGGCGCGCCCCCCTCTCCTGGCGCGCCCAGGTGGGATGTCCCCACCTAGCGGCCCCATAGAATTATCATGATCCACGAGTCGGAGCCGTCGTCACCTCCTGTTCTTCATTGGGAGGTCAGATCTGGAGTCCGTTTGGGGCTCCGGAGAGGGGGATCTTCGTTCTTCATCATCACCAACCCTTCTCCATTGCCAATTCCATGATGGTCCCCACCGGGAGGGAGTAATTCCTTCATAGGACCACTGGTCGGTGAGGAGTTGGATGAGATTCATCATGTAATCGAGTTAGTTTTGTTAGAACTTGATCCCTAGTATACACTATGTTCTAAGATTGATGTTACTATGACTTTTTCATGCTTAATGCTTGTCACTTTGGGCCCAGGTGCCATGATATGTCTCTATCGTATCTACTATTCCAAACACTTTTGCCCTTGTTTTGGACTCTAACTTGCATGATTTGAATGGAACTAACCCGGACTGAAGCTGTTTTCAGCAGAATTGCCATGGTGTTATTTTTGTGCAGAAATAAAAGTTCTCGGAATGACCTGAAAATCAACGGAGAATTATTTTGGAATATATAAAAAATACTAGAAGAAGAATCCACGTCAGGGGGCCTCCACCTGTCCATGAGGGTGGGGGGCGCGCCTGCCCCCCTAGGCGCCCCCTACCTTGTGGGCCCCCTGACGCTCAACCGACCTCAACTCCAACTCTATATATTCGTGTTCGAAGAGAAAAAAAATCAAAGAGAAGGATTCATCGCGTTTTACGATACGGAGCCGCCACCAAGCCCTAAACTCTCTCAGGAGGGCTGGTCTGGAGTCCGTTTGGGGCTCCGGAGAGGGGAATCCGTCGCCATCATCATCATCAACCTTCCTCCATCACCAATTTCATGATGCTCACTACCGTGTGTGAGTAATTGCATTGTAGGCTTGCTGGACGGTGATGGGTTGGATGAGATTTATCATGTAATCGAGTTAGTTTTGTTAGGGTTTGATCCCTAGTATCCACTATGTTCTGAGATTGATGTTGCTATGACTTTGCTATGCTTAATGCTTGTCACTAGGGCCCGAGTGCCATGATTTCAGATCTGAACCTATTATGTTTTCACCAAAATATGAGAGTTCTTGATCCTATCTTGCAAGTCTATAGTCACCTATTATGTGTTATGATCCGGTAACCCCGAAGTGACAATAATCGGGATACTTACCGGTGATGACCGTAGTTTGAGGAGTTCATGTATTCATTATGTGTTAATGCTTTGGTCTGGTACTCTATTAAAAGGAGGCCTTAATATCCCTTAGTTTCCACTAGGACCCCGCTGCCACGGGAGGGTAGGACAAAAGATGTCATGCAAGTTCTTTTCCATAAGCACGTATGACTATATTCGGAATACATGCCTACATTACATTGACGAACTGGAGCTAGTTCTGTGTCACCCTTTGTTATAACTGTTGCAAGAATAATCGCATCCGGCATAATTATCCATCATCGATCCAATGCCTACGAGCTTTCCATATATTGTTCTTCACTTATTTACTTTTCCGTTGCTATTGTTACAATCACTACAAAACACCAAAAATATTACTTTTGCTATCGTTACCACTACTATCATATTACTTTGCTACTAAATACTTTGCTGCAGATATTATGTTATCCAGGTGTGGTTGAATTGACAACTCAGCTTCTAATACTTGAGAATATTCTTTGGCTCCCCTTGTGTCGAATCTATAAATTTGGGTTGAATACTCTACCCTCTAAAACTGTTGCGATCGCCTATACTTGTGGGTTATCAAGACTATTTTCTGGCGCCATTGCTGGGGAGCATAGCTCTATTCTTTGAGTCACTTGGGATTTATATCTGCTTATCATTATGAAGATCTTGAAAGATCAAAGAACCAAGATTTTTCCCTCAACTGCGAGGGGAGGTAAGGAACTGCCATGTAGCTCTACACTTGATTCACCTTCTATTTTGAGTAAGCTTGCGACACCTAAACCTGCTTCTGCTGTTAATTCTGATATGTCACATGTTATTGATGACGCCACTTCTGCTATGCATGATACTTATGATGAAAATACTTCTATGCTTGATACTACTGTGCCACTAGGTGAATTTATTGATGAACAACTTGCTAGGGCTAGAGAGAATGAAAATATTGAAACTGATAATATTAATGAAAGTGATGATGAAGATTCTCCCCCTAGATATGAATTGCCTGTTCTTCCTGGGCTTATGTTATGGATGAAGAAACTACTAGAGATTTTCTTGCTTGCAATGATAGGAGTGATCTTAAGAAACTATTAGCTGAGCTGAAACAGGAATCTCTAAATGCTAGAATGAAATATGATCCTGCTTATGCTACTTCACCTCTCTTTGTTACTGATAAGGATTATGAATTCTCTGTTGATCCCGAGTTAATTACTTTGGTTGAGTCTGATCCTTTCTATGGCTATGAATCTGAAACTGTTGTGGCACATCTCACTAAATTAAATGATATAGCTACCATGTTCACTAATGATGAGAAAAACTCGCTACTATTATATCCTTAATTTATTTCTGTTCTCATTAAAGGGTGATGCTAAAACATGGTTTAATTCTCTTGATCCTGGTTGTGTGCATAGTCACCAGGACATAATTTATTACTTTTCTACTAAATATTTCCCCGCTCATAAGAAACAAGCTTCTTTAAGGGAAATATATAATTTTGTGCAAATTGAAGAAGAGAGTCTCCCACAAGCTTGGGGGAGGATTCTCCAATTACTTTATGATTTGCCTGATCATCCTCTGAAGAAAAATGAAATACTTGATATCTTTTATAATGGACTAACTGATGCTTCCATAGATTACCTGGATAGTTGTGCTGGTTGTGTTTTCAGGGACAGAACTGTTGATCAACCTGAAATTCTACTGAATAATATGCTGACTAATGAAAATAATTGGACACTTCCTGAACCAACTCCTAAGCCAACTCCAAAGAAAAGGGGTATTCTATTTCTCAGTCCTGAAGATATGCAAGAAGCAAAGAAATCTATGAAAGAAAAGGGTATTAAAGCTGAAGATGTTAAGAATTTACCTCCTATTAAAGAAATACATGGTCTTAATTTGCCGCCTGTTGAAGAAATACATGGTCTTGATAACCTGACATAGGTAGTAAAGGTAAATTCTCTCTATAGATTTGATGAACGTGATATTGCTCGTTATAAGTCTGCTAGCCAATGCTTAGATGAGTTTGATAATTTTATTGTTAAACAAGAAAACTTCAATGCTTATGTTGGTAGACAATTGAAACATAATGCTTATATGATTGAACACTTGAGTGATTATATGGCTAATGTTAAGGGTGAACTTAAACTTATTAGTAAACATGCTTCTCTGGTTACCACTTAAGAAGAAAAAATAGTACTTAAAGCTCAGAATGATTTGCTTGATGAATTGAATAGTAAAAACAATGACTTTGCTGTTAGAGTTGCAACTAGAGGAGGTAAAGTGACTCAGGAACCTTTGTATCCTGGGGCCATCCTAAGAGAATTGAGAAATATTCTTAGAGAACTAATGTAGATGCACCTAGTCCTTCTAAAAGGAAGAGAAAGAAAAATGATAGGACTTTGCATGGTTCTAGTGAACCTGTTGTAGACAAACCTAAGAATCCTAATGGTATTTCTATTTCTGATGCTGAAACACAACCTGGTAATGAACATGAACCTAGTGATAATGTTCATGTTCATGCTCAACCTAGTAATGACAATGATGTAGAGATTGAACCTGATGTTGATCTTGATAACCCACAATCAAAGAATCAATGTTATGATAAGAGAGACTTCGTTGCTAGGAAGCACGGTAAAGCAAGAGAACCATGGGTTCAGAAACCCATGCCGTTTCCTCCTAAACCATCCAAGAAAAAGGATGATGAGGATTTTGAGCGCTTTGCTGAAATGATTAGACCTATCTTTTTGCGTATGCATTTGACTAATATGCTTAAAATGAATCCTTATGCTAAGTATATGATGGATATTGTTACAAATAAGAGGAAGAACCGGAAGCTGAAATTTCCACCATGCTTGCTAATTACAGTTTTAAGGGTGGAATACCAAAGAAACTTGGAGATCCAGAAGTACCAACTATACCATGCTCCATTAAAAGAAACTATGTTAAAACTGCTTTATGTGATCTTGGAGTCGGTGTTAGTGTTATGCCTCTCTCTTTATATCATAGACTTGATTTGAATAAGTTGAAACCTACTGAAATATCTTTGCAAATGGCTAATAAATCAACTGCTATACCTGTCGGTATTTGTGAGGATGTGCATGTTGTGGTTGCAAACGTTACTATTTTAACGGACTTTGTTATTCTTGATATTCCCGAGGATGATAGTATGTCTATTATTCTTTGAAGACCCTTTTTGAGTACTGCAGGGGCTGTTATTGATTACACCAAAGGCAGTGTCACTTTTCATGTTAATGGTAATGAGCATACAGTACACTTTCTGAAGAAACAACCTCAAGTCCAAAGTATCAATTCTATTGGGAAAATTTCAACTATTACTACTGGAGATTTTGAATTTCCACTTCCTACTGTCAAGAAAAAAATATGATATTCTTATTGTTGGGGACATGCATAGCCCTATTGAGGTAACCTAGTCTTATTCAAAAATTCTCCGGTTCCATGTTATTCGGAATGAGTTTGTTAACAAGACTTGATCAACCTTGTTAGTGAATTCCTTTTGATAAGCATGAGATGGATGAATTTAGAAAACACAACTCTCTCTACCCTCCTTTTACTTTCTATTATTTATATTAAATAAAGCAAAAATAGTATTTTCTGTCTGTTTTCCAAATTATCCATGCAATAAAAAATACCCCAAAAATAAAAGTTCTCCAAATGACCTGAAATTTAAATATGATTTTTTCTGGAATATTTGAGAATCTCTGGCACTGAGAACACAACTTGGGGAGCAAGCACCTGGCCACAAGGGTCCAGGGCGCGCCCCCTGCCTCGTGGGCCCATGGTTGGTCCCCTCCACTTATTCCAGCTACCACACACTCCTTCTTCCTCCCAAAAAAATCACCAACCAGCTTGAACCCGAGTTCTAGCTCATGTTGCTGTCATTTTTGATCTGCTAGCTCAAAGCTCTATTCACAAAACTGCTTTGGGGGATTGTTCTTTGGCATGTGACTCCTCCAATGGTCCAATTAGTTTTTGTTCTAGTGCTTTATTTATTGCAATTTTTTGCTTCTTAGGTGACCCTGTTCTTCAGCTTTCATGTCAAATTTATATGGTCAAAAGTAGTTTTAATGCATGATATATTGTCTAGGCACTTGTGGGAGTAGTTGCTATCAATTTTGTTGAGCTTGGTTCACTTTTATTTTGAAGTTACTAAAAATTTAAGATATTTTCAGAAAAAGATGAAGAGATTTTTGAGGGGCTCATCGAGCCGAAGCTTGAAGGATAAGAAAAGTGACGAGGATAAGAGGCCCAAATATAATCTCCCTCGCACCGTGGAAGTTCAGCCGTGTGAATGGCCTTGTGATAATCTCTTGAGATCAGCCGGGATTTATGATGATTTTTATGAGTTGGCTGAGAATGCAGGCCTCACCGCCTTCCTCCACGACCAACGCGAACAGTATCTCTTACTCACCAATATCTTTGTGCAAAACATTCATTTCCATGCTAGGAGCACACCACCTTCGGTGGAATTTTATTTACATGATGAGCATAAGGAGATGTCATTTCGTGACTTTTATCGGATGTGTTTGATCCCTTTTGAGGGCAGTGTAGCGGAACCGCATCGTGACGATGTGGAAGGGTTTATTGATACAATTGTTGTAGGGGAAACGAGGAAAGTTTCTGATGCAAGAATCACTAGCATACATTTTCCTATTTTACGTTACTTTGCAATATTTGCTAGTAGATGCTTAAGTGGCCGCGAAAACTATGGCAACTTTAGTGCCCCTTATATTGTTATTTTGTGCCATGCTTTGTTTTGTGATGACACATTTAGTATGGGCGCTATTTTTGCAAAGCGGTTGAACCTTAACCGTACTAAGGGCCCCTTCTTGGGAGGTATCTTTGCCTCGCGCCTCGCTGCACACTTTAACATACCTATTAGGCATTGTGAGAAGGAAGAGAAGTTGCTGCCTCCTGTTTTTCTAGACTATAAGAGTATGGTAGCACATGATTTATCGTTAAGAATAAGGAAAAGATGCTCAAGTACAAGATGATATTTGATAAAAATCACCCTGAGACTATTACTTTGCCTACTCCTTCCTTGTTTGACTTATCTGCAGGCAAGTACCTTGTTCCGCCGGAGGCCATTCACGCCTACTGAAACCCCACACCAGCTACAGAGCCAGAGCTGGAACCACAATTAGATCCTCACCGGCAGTCTGTTTATCAGGGGAATCCGAAAGAGATCGCCAACCAGTGGCACCAGGGGGATCCTTCTCAGTACGACCCTAGTTACAACTTTGGATATCCACCAGGCCAGCCGTGGCCATAGACCAACTTAGGACAAAAGGCTATGCTTGGGGGAGTACGTATTTCTCACCGACATTACATTCATGTTCACACACTCATGCTAGTTGTCGGTGCTCATACTTTTTCATTGTATCATCCATGCTAGTTTACTTCCTTTCTTGCTTTTTTCTTGTGTGTTTGATAAACCTTAATAAAAACAAAAAATAGTTGTAGCTTTTATCTAGTTTACTTTCCATTCCCGTAGTAATAGTAATTAAAAAGAAAACCCAAAAACATTTCTCGTTCTTCTTCTGCTTGTTGGGAGCTTTCCCATGTAAATAGTTTTATTTCTTTCTTGTTCTTTGGCGGTTGAGAGGAGAAGACCATGATTAAAATGTTGAGTGGCTCTCATATGCATTATTGTTGATCTAACGAAGAGCGCATATTACCTTGTCTTCTCTCTTGAATTGAATGCTTGCAGATTCCATCTTAGTCCAATGCACGTACACTATTATTATTATCCACACTATTCGGTCATGCAAGTTAAAGGCAAGAATGATGATTATATGATGAACTTATTGAGATGAGAAAAGCTGGCATGAACTCGACCTCTCTTGTTTTTGTAAATATCATTAGTTCATCGAGCCTGATTCAGCCTATTATGAATAAACATGTTTGCAATGACAATTAGAGATTGTAGTTGCTTATGCCATGCTTAATTAGCTAGGAGTTTATAATGGTTTACCTTGCGTGCCAACATGTTATTAAAATGGTTGTGATGTGGTATGATAGGGTGGTATCCTCTTTTGAATGATTCGAGTGGCTTGACTTGGCACATGTTCACACATGTAGTTGAAACAAAATCAACATAGCCTCTACGATATTTATGTTCATGGTGCATTATATCCTACTCATGCTTGCATTCGGTGTTGATAAATTTTAATGGATGTTCATGACTATTGTCGCTCTCTAGCTGGTCGCTTCCCAGTCTTTTTCTAGCCTTCACTTGTACTAAGCGGGAATATTGCTTGTGTATCCAATTCCATAAATCCCAAAGTTATTCCATATGAGTCCACCATACCTACCTATACACGGTATCTACCTGTCGTTCCAAGTAAATTTGTATGTGCCAAACTCTAAACCTTCAAATAAACATTCTGTTTTTTATGCTCAAATAGCTCATGTATCAACTAGGGTTGTCTGTATCTTCCATGCTAGGCGGGTTATTCTGAAGAGGAGTGGACTCCGCTCCTCACTCACGAGAACATGGTTGGTCACCGGGATGCCCAATCTGTCGGATGTGGGGTTCCGGCAAACCCTTAAGGTTCGAACACTGGGGTGCGCGCGCACTAGTAGAAAAAGGGTCAAATGTGAAGCACATTAGTGTCGACTTTAATTTGAGCCGGCACTAATGTGACCATTAGTGCCGGTTCCAACGGCTAGGCGGGCGGGCATCATTAGTACCGGTTCGTGGGCAACCTTTAGTACCGGTTCATGCCATGAACCAGTACTAATGAGGCTGTGTCAGGCTATGGTCAGGCTGGGGCCCCCACGAAGACCTTTAGTACCGGTTCATGCCATGAACTGGTACTAGAGTTTCTTTGTAAGCTGATTTTTAGTCCCACCTCGCCAAGAGAGAGGCAGTATGAGCGGTTTATAAGCCGTGAGTGCACAGACAATGACGAAGAGTTGCAATGCTCACCTGCATGTTGATTAGCTTCAAGCCTTGCGGAATAGCATAGATTGCACTGAGCTATGTGCAGTTCAGTCTACACTATTCCGAATGGCTTGAAGCAAATTAACCAGCATTGCACCTCTTTTTTATTTTTAATAACTTATTTGAACTCTGGACTTCTTTTGTGTTCAGTATGCAGCAAGCGACGTCATCAATTTCCAACATGTTCTGACATCATTTGTTGTTTTTCGGTCATTTACCTAATTGTTTAGAGAGCTAAATGACCGTGAAATTGAAAACCACTACAAAATGAATCCTAAAAATGTTGAAACTTGGCATGGTATCATCATATCACCCGCATAGCATGCGCGAAAGAGTAGAGAGGGTCACGGCAAAAACTGGATGCACTTCGTGTACAAACTGGACAAACTCTTTCGGAGTATCAGGGTTTCGGACGAGAACTCATCTGTTACACGGCCACTTCAATGTTTTTTAAACTTATTTGAACTTCGGACTTCTTTTGTGTTCAGTATGCAGCATTGAAAGCGACGTCATCAATTTCCAACATGTTCTGACATCATTTGTTTTTTTGTCATTTACCTAATTGTTTAGAGAGCTAAATGACCGTGAAATTGAAAATCACTACAAAATGAATCCTGAAAATGTTGAAACTTGGCATGGTATCATCATATCACCCGCATAGCATGCGCGAAAGAGTAGAGAGGGTCACGGCAAAAACTGGACGCACTTCGTGTACAAACTGGACAAACTCTTTCGGAGTATCAGGGTTTCAGACGAGAACTCATCTATTACACGGCCACTTCAATGTTTTTTAAACTTATTTGAACTCCGGACTTCTTTTGTGTTCAGTATGCAGCATTCAAAGCGACGTCATCAATTTCCAACATGTTCTGACATCATTTGTTGTTTTCGGTCATTTACCTAATTGTTTAGAGAGCTAAATGACCGTGAAATTGAAAATCACTACAAAATGAATCCTGAAAATGTTGAAACTTGGCATGGTATCATCATATCGCCCACATAGCATGCGCGAAAGATTAGAGAGGGTCACGACAAAAACTGGACGCACTTCGTGCAGAAACTAGACAAACTCTTTCGGAGTATCAGGGTTTCGGACGAGAACTCATCTGTTACACGGCCACTTCAATGTTTTTTAAACTTATTTGAACTCCGGACTACTTTTGTGTTCAGTATGCAGCATTCAATTTCCAGAAGAAAATAAATAGAAGAAAAGAAATAATGCAGAAAATAAAAAAACTATACAAAAAAATTACTCAAAAATAAATAGAAGAAAATAAATAATGCAGAAAAGAAAAAAAAACATATAAAAAACTACTCAAAAATAAATAGAAGAAAATAAATAATGCAGAAAAGAAAAAACTATATAAAAAATTTGTTGGCGCGTTGCCTAGTGGGCCTGCCAGACCTTGGGTGTGCAAATACAGGCCCAGAAGGGCCAGCAGGCTCACAGGGCAGCGCGCCCTAGTTAATTAGGCCCAGAAGCCTGCTATATAGAGAAGCTCGAAGGAGCAGCCGCGGCTGGGTTTATAAACCAGTGCGGCTGCCCTTCGCTCGGCGAGGTGGGACTAAACATTGTGCACCACCGGTGGCAGCGCACAACCTTTAGTACCGGTTGGTGGCTCCAACCGGTACTAAAGGGGGGGGGGGTCTTTAGTACCGGTTCGTGGCACGAACCGGTACTAAAGGGGCCGTTTGCCGCCCCTTGGCCTGGCGAAAATTGACCTTTAGTACCGGTTGGTGGCTCCAACCGGCACTAAAGACCCCTCCTATATATATGGAACCTACGAAAAAATCAGTTTCATCGACCACCAGTAGTTCTTCTCGATCCAAACTTCTTCGCCGCGCCTGTCGCCCCATCGCGCGCCGCCCTTGCCGCCCCCGCCGCCCGTCGTCGCCGTCACCGCCGTCGCCCACGCCACCCATCGTCGCCGTCACTGCCGTCGCCCCCGCCACCCGTCGTCGCCGTCACCGCCCGGCCCGTCGCCCCCGCCGCGCCCGTACGTCGCCGCCGCCTGTCGCCCACCGCGCCCGTCCCCACGTCGTCGCCCGCTGCCGCCCGTACGCCGCCGCCCCCCGGTCATACACACACACACAGACACACACACACACACACACACACACACCACACACACAGAGACACACACACACCACACACACACACATTGTTTTTACTTATTTTCTATTTTCTGTTGTTTAGATTAATGTTAGACAAATTACATAGATAATAATGTTAGAATGTTATTGTTAGATGAATTTTATGGAAAAGATGTTAAATATTAATGTCAAATATATTTTACATGAATTAGAACAAGTTTAACTAGTTGAATTAGTATAGCTAGATATTAATTAGGTATATATATGAGATTTGAACTAGTTGAATTAATATAACTAGTTTATTTTTAGTATGAAAATTAATAGAACAAGTTTATTTTTAGTAAGAAAATTTAGGTATATGAGATTTGATGATCTAATCAAAATATTACTATATAGAACTACCTACTTTATTTTAGTAAGAAATTAATAGAACTAGTTTATTTTTAGTAAATGCTTAGTTGAATTAATAGAACTAGTTTATTTAGTTGAATTAATAGAACTAGTAAGTGTTTAATGTTTCACCTATATATGAACATATATGTTAGATATTAGATATATATTTAATTTAGTTATATGATATTTCATTATCTAATTAACACTTTATTATATAGAACTAGCTACCTTATTTTTAGTAAGAAAATTAATAGAACTAGTTTAGTTGAATTAATTAGTTGAACTAGTTAGTTGAATTAGTTCAATTAATTAGGTATATTCTTCGTAAGTGCTTAGTTGAACTAGTTGAATTAACAGAATTAGTTGAATTAATAGAACTAATAAGTGTTTAATGTTTCACCTATGAACATAGGAATGTCGTCTGACGACGAACACGATTTCCTTATGTGCGAATACTGCGAAGTCACAACGACAAGTCTTTTTTCATAATTAAGCATGACTTATGCTTCATTTGCTTCACCTTTTAATTTTAAATTTTCATTATTCTACTAGCGTATCCCCTGCCATGCAAGAATTTTTGTCTTGGATAAGATAGGTTTCAGTCCTGACGAAACTATGGAGGTAAAAAGAGTTTACTTGAAGACCGAGCATGGTTATACCTTCAACGTCAAATTATACAATGCAGACACATACACCTATTTTGAATGAAAAACTTGGCAAGCACTATGCAAGGCTTATGCATTTGAGCCTGATATGGTTATCACCTTTGATATTCGTCCGAAAGATGATATTGAAGGTAATAGAGACATCTGGGTCGATGTGCAGACGCCTCCAGTTCTACCATTATGTGAGTTTCTCAACCATATTTATGTCTTCGATATGAGATTATTTGAACCAGTTGAATAATTAATAGATCTCAATTTATATTGACAGCTTACTTCCAATCAAGCAAACATGTCCGGCACTTGGTAGACAGCACCGCCCACTGTCCCGGGGCTGAACTAAACTGCGAGGGGACAAGTCATTATGTTTCATGGCTTGAGGATCTTGATGCTGTCAAGACAAATTTCTTTCCTGCACTTAGAAATGTTAGTACTCAAAATGTGCGACCAATAGTGTTCGTACTGAACTACGGTCACATATATTTAGGATAGATGGTAAGATTTCTACTATTTCTCCTCAGTGCATCTTTTGCATACATTATTTTTTAAGCTAAACTTCATTGCTAAGTATGTTACTATACGATGTTCTTCAACAGGGACTCCCAATGAATGTTGTGCCTGATTGGATCGAGACTAAAGATACCATGAATATTGTTAGCTTACGGCCAAGATATCCTACAATGCACTTTAGTGCATTCGGGATTTCTAATAGCGAGGAATGCTTAATAGTAAAAGACTGGAGCAAAATTGTGAACGATCACAGAGAAGTACTAGGGGGCAGCAATCAGAAGCGCAACCCACGATTAGGAGACAGGTTCATCTGCATGCTCCAATATGATGAATCAGCAAAGCTATACATGTTCTATGCTATTTTACCTGAGAGAGAGCAGCAGGAGTGATTAATTAGCTAGTTCATGCTCTTAGTACTTGTCCTCTCATGTCCGTGTTCTTCGTCCTGAAATTAATCTCAAAGAGTGATTTGCTTTTGTGGTGTTATGAACGCTTATAATATCATTACCATGTTGAACTCGATGATATCTTTGCTATGAAAACCGTTGGTGATGATATATATGATGCAAGAGTTTTTATATTAATTAATATGATGATGATGATGATGATGATGATGAGTTATTATATCATTTATGAAAGAAATTGCATATTAGTTTCAACTAGATGGATTCTAGCTAAGTGATCAAGTATATGCCATATCCATATTACCTCGATCACTTAAGTAGGTGATCAAGTATATATAATATGGATATGACATATACTTGCTGACTTAGCTAGGATCCACATGCATCCAGTCAAACTAATCACCTAATGATTTAACAACTTATTATAATGTAAAACAATCACTAAATTAAATTGAAAACACAAAATTAAAGTAAAAATAAAAAATAAAACCAAAACACACCAAAACATTTAGTATCGGTTGGTGTTACCAACCGGTACTAATGTCCTACGTGCCCACGGAGCTGGCTCGTCCCACGTGTTTGCCCTTTAGCACTAGTTCGTGCTGAACTGGTACTAAAAGGGGGGGGGGCATTTAGTGCCAGTTACAGAACCGGCACTAAAGCCCCTTACGAACCGGTGCTATTGCTCGGTTCTGCACTAGTGGCGAAGTCTTTCCCTCCTACCGATCTACGCTCTAGCTCACTAATATCTTGCGGACGAACTCGATGAACTCATAACACAGAAAGACACGGGGTTTATACTAGTTTGGGCCACCGCTGTGGTGTAATACCCTACTCCAATGTGGTGGTGGTGGATTACCTCTTGGGATGATGATGAACAGTACAAGGGAAGAACAGCCTCCTGAGGTTGGGGTGTTCTTGTGCGTATGAACATGTGGTGTGTAGATTCCCTCAAGATAAGATGAGATGAGATCGCCCCCTACTATGGTGGTGGCTAGTCCTATTTATAGAGGCCATGGTCCTCTTCCCAAATATTGAGCGGGAAGGGAGCCAACAATGGCGGGATAATTTGAAGGGGGACAACTAGTACAAGCTATCCTGACAAAAGGTAGTCTATGCATGTGAAAGGCTCTTGGGTGATGCTGTCTTGGGCTCCACGATGACCTCCATCTTGTCGTCCTTCTGGTCTTGGTCTTGTTGCACCAAAATGGCAACATTTGCCTGAGGCCTCGGTACTCCATGACTGCGCTTGCCTCCTTTGCACCAAAGGGGAAACAAGGACGCTTCGCGCGCGGACGCCCGCCTGGCACCCGCCTGGTGTCGATCGTCATGGCTCATGTCACGAGAGACTCATGAGGTTCGCCTCGCCTTGATATCTCCACCCCTTGCGAGCCTGCCTAGCTAGGCCACTCCAGAGGAGGTCTTGCGTCGTCCACCTCGCGAGGCTTGGCCCCTCGCGAGGGTCTTGGGTGCCTTGTTGGTGAAGATGGGCCGTACGGCCTGCTGCTTGGCCACGCCGTGGGCCGCAGGCAGGCAAGTCTGGGGACCCCCGTTCCCAGAACGCCGACAGTAGCCCCCGGGCCCAAAGTGCGCTCGGGATTGGATTCGCGGCGAAGCCAAGGGTCAAGTTCGGAGCACCACGAGACCCAAAAGCATGGGGCCTCGGTTGGCGCGTGGTGGTTGATTGGACGTGGACGTCTCCGCTTCCCTATGCTGCCTCGGCAATTGCACAACTTGACAAGTCCCTGCGACATGCAAGGGAAACCATCATTACCTGCGATCATGGGAGGTGCCGGTTAGCCTTCTTCCGCTATAGAGAGGGGGAAGAGCCCCCATCGCCCATCTCCTCCTTCATTGCTTGCTTCTTCCTCCTTGCTCTACTTCTTGCTCCAATGGCGCCTATCAGAAGGTTCTCCACCGAAGAGAAGGGGAAAGCCCCCGGGATGTCCCGGAGCCACTCCCGCCGAAGAAGAGGTCGATCCATCACCGCGATGAAGCGGCGATGCAGGTGGTGACGAGGCCTTGGTGCGAGCGGCCTCCACCGGGGTACCCGCTACCCCTGTACGCCCAAGCCGAGGGCTCGGGAGGACAAAGTGACAAGCATCGCCGCCCATGCTGCATCCAGGGTCGCCGCGCCACGGCGATGCGTGTCGTCCACGCTGCAGACTCCTCGCGCAAGTTGGTGCTGTGGGCGCCGATCCCTCCGAGCTCCTGGATCTACTTTCCGCGGTTCTTCTCCGACGTGATGCCGCCGAGGGGCCCTCTCGAGCTCCGGCTGCAGCACGCCGACTGCAGCGCTCTGGCGACCGGAGCAGAGATCAAAGCGGTCCCCACCGGCAAGATCTTCATGACCCGCGGCTGGGGGGGGAGATCACATGGGTCTACCGTGCGAGGGTCACCCTCGTGATCCACTTCGAGTACGACGGTGCCTCCACACGCTTCTTCAAGGTCTTTGACGGCGAGAGCTGTCGCCTGGAGTGCTGCTCTGGAGAAGAGCGTGAGGATGATGCACGCTCCGCTCGCGACCACTCCTGCAGCAGCAGCCCTTGGGAGTCCAGCAGCTCTCCTGAGCTCTACGAGACTCCGAAGATGAGCGACAACAGCTACGTGCCCCCGAGCTCTCGCCGCGCTCAGAGCAGGGCTGCGGCGTCCGGCTGCCGCCGCTGATCTGGATGGGGTTGGCGCCGGCCTCCCATGGCCCACTGTTGATGATGGCGTCCGCCACGGAAGTATGTAGATAGGATTCCACTTAGCATCAGCTTTTGTTTCCTACGAACAATCATGAATCACCCCGTGGGGGCATGTAAGGATCTGCAATCCCTTTGTACTTATCTTCCTTGTTATGAAGATTTGATGAACGCGTGTCCCGTTAAGGCTCAGTCCCTCCTTTATTTCCTCGCAACGGCTTGTTGCTCTACGCTGACGGGTCCTGGTCCCAAGGCGGCTACAACCGTTGCTGGTATGCCAGGTCGCCATGCCGTGGTCAACGCCAGGAGGTGCGCGGCCCGAGGTCCAGTAAGAGCCCCTGAGGCACGATGCTTAGGAGGTCCCCCTTAGCGCCCAAGCGGCCATGGTAAGGAAAGAAAGGAAGATGACTTGGCCGCAACGGGTTTGCGGTATGGTGTGAGCGACTACTAGGCCCGAATATTTAGCTGATCCGAGGACGACACTTATCTTGCTGACTTCGTGGTGATTCCTGATGTTGCGCTAGGGCTGCGCACCAACTTATGCGACATAGCTAGGCCGGTCCGTACGAGTTTTCCTTCTCCCGAGCTCTTCGTAGTGCTCTATGTCCTCAGGTCCCGGCCCTCGAGCGAGCTCATCTGCCGCTGGTATGCCAGGTCGCGATGCCGTGGTCAAGGGCAAGGGGTGAGGGCTGGAGAGCCAGTAAGAGCTCTTGAGTCACGATGCTCAGGAGCCCCCATTTTAATGTGCAAGCGGGTTGCATGGGATAAACACACCTGCGGCGGGCGGAAACTGAGCAGGCGATAGTCGTCGGCATGTTAAGCATGAAGAGCAGATGGACTGGGATAAATGCAGGAAGATACATGCCACTGGGTCTGGCCCGAGCGGATTAGGGATGATGCAGCTTGAGGGGTGCCCCCATCAAGGTAAGCTAAAGACATAAGCAAAAGGGATACAAGCCACAGGGGGGACCCATGTGGCCTAGGAATAATGCAGGCCGAGGGGCGCTCCTAGCTTAAATGAACTTGGAATATGTCACCTGGTTCTGTAGACGAAGTAGAGTTGGTGCAGCTGAAGCCACGCGTTGAAGGAATGGGTTCTCATGAGCCACTGGGACCTTGAGCCTCGGGAGGCTCTGGGGGCTCAGGAGGTTTCCTAAAGACCGTCCCCATCTCCTCCAGAACGGCGTGGAACCTGGCCTCTTGAGCCGCCAGGACTTGCCGCACGTTGCGCTAATAGGCCGACGCCATGCTCGGCAAGCCGAAGGGCATGCGAACGTAGCTATGTGGTGGACCCTCACAGCAGCCTGCACGTGATGGCCTAAAGTGTTCCTGAGATGCGGCCTTGTTGAGCCCTGGGACATCGACACAGACACGCAGCCTGGCATCCTTGCCTGGATGGGGGGTTGTGCCTTGTGAGCGGCTGTGGCCGCGCATGGCTCTTGCTTCTTGCAGCTCTTGGGTGGTCTTGGTGATGAACTCATGGGTGGTGGGCACTCCTAGCCCTGTGCTCTCCTGAGGAAAGCGTGCCATGAAGCACCCTTCCAAGTGGTGCCCAAGCGCCTCCCTCGTGAGGTTGGCAAGGTCTAAGGCTCTCCAGAAGAGAGCCCCCGAGTCCTGCCTGAGGAGGGCGCCGGGCGCGCTTTCCTATGTAGTGGAGGGAGGCGCCCCTGGAGCGGGCGCTGATCCTGACGAGGCTCCTGACGCGACGCCATCTTCTTGGGGTCCTGCGCGGCGCGGCTTCTTCTTCTTGGGGGTGGTCTCTAGAGGGCCTTCACTTCTGCTGTCAGGGTTGTCGATTGCTGCGGCTTGGAAGGCGCGCTCAAGGGAGCACACCGCATCCATTTCTTCACATGGGACCGTGATGATTCCCCCACTTCCTGGAATCTTGAGGACGTTCTAGCCATGGTGAGTGACTGCCATGAACTTGGCCAGGGCTGGATACCCGAGGATGGCATTGTATGGCAGGCGGATGTGTGCGACGTCGAAGTCGATCAGCTCGGTGCGGTAGTTCTTGCGCTCCCCGAAGGTGACGGGCAGGCGGACTTGCCCTATCGGTGTGGTGGAACTGTCAGTCACTCCTGAGAAAGGCTTGGTTGGCTGGAGCTGCTCATAGGGCACTTGGAGGTTGTCGAACGTGTCGACGGATAGGACATTGAACCCTGTGCCGCCGTCGATGAGAGTCTTGGTGACTTGCACATTGCTGATGACTGGGGAGCACAGCATAGGGAGTGCAACAGCGGTGGCTACGCACTTGAGCTGGTCTGATGAGTCGAAGGTGATGGCGCATTGGGACCACCTGAGCAGGCACGTGGCCTCGAGCTTGGGGAGCGCCGCGTTCGCCTCACGAGTGAACTGTTTGAAGATGCGCTGAGAGGCTCGGGCCTCAGCACTGCCCAAGATGCAAGCGATCGCACACGGCTCCTGGAAGTTGGTGACGAAGCGGTCGTGCATCTCGTCCCAGGAGGAGATCGAGCCGTGCTGCAGGTTTAGGAGCCAGGAGCGGGGCCCGTCCTTGAGAGCCATGGGAAACCAGTTCGCCATGACTTTTTCGTCGCCTTTAGCCGCTTCGATGCTCAACTCGTAGAGCTGCAGGAACTCCATGGGGTCGGTGGTGCCGTCGTATCGAGGAGGTAGATCTGGCTTGAACTTGCCTGGCCAGGCGACGCTATGCAGTTCGGGGGTGAAGGCGCGGCAGCCAGCCATGGTCGCCGGGGCCCGCTTCTGAGGCAGAGCTTGGTCTTGGCGAGGTCCACGCTGCGCCACTGCAGGCGGCACGCGGTCTTGACGAGGCGGCGCGGGGAGCGCTGGTGCAGCTTCTCGCGGCTGCGAGATTTCTTGGCAGCTTCTTTCTTCACGCACGGGTGCTGGGCGCGGTAGATCAAGCCACGGAGGCGCGCGACTTGGTGCCAAGGCACCGTCTTGGGGTCGAGGCGGTGGAGGCATGCCATGAGCCCCGTCACCCGCAGCTGGTTGAGGGGGAGGCAGAGAGTGAGACGGCGTCAGAGAGCCCCTACGGCACGGACGAGCTCGGTGACGTGGTCGAGCCACTCCTTATAGAGGTCGTCGACGGGGCGATAACGCAGGAGCTCATTCGCTGCGATGAGCGCGGCCCGTGCCTCCATGGGAGCATGGTGCGCGTGAGGCGAAGAACCAGCAGGGGTGAGTGATGGAGTAGCGGTGTGGCCGTCCTACCTCACTGAAGGATGCAGCGAGGAAGCCTGCTGCTCGTTCCCCACCGGGCCAGTGGAAGCGTTGGCGGCGGGAGACGGAGAACGACGAGGCGGCCTGCCGACAGGGGCCATCTGAGCGACGCGGGCGGCGAGGGCAGCCCAATGCTCAGCTCAAGCACGGCGAGCGTCCGCCATGGAGACGACGGAGCGACGAACTGACGGAAAGGAAGCTACGACGCACCCCTACCTGGCGCGCCAAATGTCGGATGTGGGGTTCCGGCAAACCCATAAGGTTCGAACACTGGGGTGCGCGCGAAGTCTTTCCCTCCTGCCGATCTACGCTCTAGCTCACTAAGATCTTGCGGACGAACTCAATGAACTCACAACACAAAAATGCACGGGGTTTATACTGGTTCGGGCCACTGTTGTGGTGTAATACCCTACTCCAGTGTGGTGGTGGTGGATTGCCTCTTGGGCTGATGATGAACACTACAAGGGAAGAACAGCCTCCTGAGGTTGATGTGTTCTTGTGCGTATGAACTTGTGGTGTGTAGATTACCTCAAGCTAAGATGAGATGAGATCCCCCCTACAATGGTGGTGGCTAGTCCTATTTATAGAGGCCATGGCCCTCTTACCAAATATTGAGCGGGAAGGGAGCCAACAATGGCGGGCTAATTTGAAGGGGGACAGCTAGTACAAGTTATCCTGACAAAAGGTAGTCTGCGCCTGTGAAAGGCTCTGGGGTGACGCCGTCTTGGGCTCCATGATGACCTCCATCTTGCCGTCATTCTGGTCTTGGTCTTGTTGCACCGAAATGGCAACCTTTTCCTGAGGCCTCGATACTCCGCGGTTGCGCTTGCCTCCTTTGCACCAAATGGGAAATAAGGACGCTGTGCATGCTGGCGCCCGCCTGGTGTCGATCGTCATAGCTCACGTCACGAGAGCCTCATGAGGTTCGCCTCGCCTTGATATCTCCGCCCCTCGTGAGCCTGCCTAGCTAGGCCACTCCAAAGGAGGTCTTGCATCGTTCGCCTCACGAGGCTTGGCCCCTCGCGAGGGTCTTGGGTGCCTTGTTGGTGAAGTCGGGCCGTACAGCCTACTGCTTGGCCACGTCGTGGGCCGCAGGCAGGCAAGTCTGGGGACTCCCGTTCCCAGAACGCCGACACAGTCCCATGCTTTAAGCAAATCAAATCAATATAATTGCAAACAAAACTCCCTTGGGACTCTTGTCAGTTCGAGGCACTCGTTGTTTCGAGCAAGCCATGGATTGATGCTTGTTGGTGGAGGGGGAGTATAAATTTACCATTCTGTTTGAGAACCGCCTATAATGTGTGTAGCATGGAAGATATCGAGATCTCTTGGTTGTTATGTCAACAATGAAAGTATACCTCTCAAAATATTATTCATATCTATTTCAAAACCGAGCTCTGGCACCTCTACAAATCCCTTCTTCCCTCTGCGAAGGGCCTATCTATTTACTTTTATGTTGAGTCATTATCCTCTTATTAAAAAGCACCAGTTAGATAGCACATCCGTCATTTGCGTCCATTACTGTTAGTTTACATTGAGTATGACTTGACTGGATCTCTTTTACCATGAATTACAATGTCTAGTCAGTCCTTGATCTTTAAAGGTGCTCTGCATTTATGTTTTGTGGTCTCAGAAAGGGCTAGCGAGATACCATCTTGTTATATCATATCATGATTGTTTTCAAAGTGTTGTCATCCGAGATTTATTATTATTGCTTGCTAGTTGATATGAGTAAACATGAGACCTAAGCGTTATTGTGAATATGGTTAGTTCATAATCTTTGCTAAAAACTTGGATGCTGGCTTTACATATTTGCAACAACAAGAGCAAACAGAGTTTGTAAAAGTTTTCCTTTATCACTTTCAGTTTATCAACTGAATTTCTTGAGGACAAGCAAAGGTTTAAGCTTGGGGGAGTTGATACGTCTCCATCGTATCTACTTTTCCAAACACTTTTGCCCTTGTTTTGGACTCTAACTTGCATGATTTGAATGGAACTAACCCGGATTGACGCTGTCTTCAGCAGAATTGCCATGGTGTTATTTTTGTGCAGAAATAAAAGTTCTCGGAATGACCTGAAAATCAACCAAGAATTATTTTGGAATATATAAAAATACTGGAAGAAGAATCCACGTCAGGGGGCCTCCACCTGTCCACGATGGTGGGGGCGGGCCTGCTGAGGGAGTCCTAGACTAAGGGGTCCTCGGGCGTCCGGCCTGTTATCTATGGGCCGGACTGATGGGCTGAGAAGATATGAAGACCGAATACTATACCCGTGTCCAGATGGGACTCTCCATGGCGTGGAAGGCAAGCTTGGCGAACAACTATGAAGGTTCCATCTTATGTAATCGACTTTATGTAACCCTAGATCCCCCCGGTGTCCATATAAACTGGAGGGTGTAGTCCGGAAAGTATATACTCAATACCATAGTCATACAAGCTAGACTTCTAGGGTTTAGCCATTATGATCTCGTGGTAGATCAACTCTTGTAATACTCATATTCATCAAGATCAATCAAGTAGGAAGTAGTGTATTGCCTCCATAAAGAGGGCCCGAACTTGGGTAAACATCGTGTCCCTTGTCTCCTGTTACCATCAACCTTAGACGCACAGTTCGGGACCCCCTACCCGAGATGCGCCGGTTTTGACACATACATTGGTGCTTTCATTGAGAGTTCCTTTGTGCTGTCGCTGAAAGGTTTGATGTCCCATTCAATCATCAATAACAACTCTGTCTGCGGAGAAACTTTCCTCCCGGACAGATCTTCATGTTTGGCGGCGTCGCACTGCAGGCCAACTCATTTGGCCATCTGGAGCAGATCGAAAGCTACGCCTGAGGGAGTCCTAGATTAGGGTGTGTCCGTATAGCCGGACTATACCTTCGGCCGGACTCCTGGACTATGAAGATACAAGATTGAAGACGTCCCGTGTCCGGAAGGGACTTTCATTGGCGTGGAAGGCAAGCTTGGCGATATGGATATGTAGATCTCCTACCATTGTAACCGACTCTGTGTAACCCTAGCCCTCTCCGGTGTCTATATACCGGAGGGTTTTAGTCCGTCGCACGAACAACAATCATACCATAGGCTAGCTTCTAGGGTTTAGCCTCTCTGATCTCGTGGTAGATCTACTCTTGTACTACCCATATCATCAATATTAATCAAGCAGGACATAGGGTTTTACCTCCATCAAGAGGGCCCAAACCTGGGTAAAACATTGTGTCCCCTGCCTCCTGTTACCATCCGCCTAGACGCACAGTTTGGGACCCCATACCCGAGATCCGCCGGTTTTGACACCGACATTGGTGCTTTCGTTGAGAGTTCCTCTATGCCGTCGCCATCAGGAAGGATGCCTCACCCCGTCTTTAAAGACGGCATCGTTGCTAAGGGAGCTTTGGCTGTCGGCCAGACTCTCAGGCTAGGTGGTTACCTTATGACCGCCCGTTCGGCTACTGCACCGACGATGACCTCTCGGGTCATCGAAAGAAATCTTCACGTCAGCTTGGAATTCGTCGAGCAGCTAGATCCAATGGAGCTCTCTTCCCTAAACGAGCTCTTGGATCACTTCGCCGCCCTGGGAGTCGCTACGAATTATGACCAGATTGGGCCTAAACCCGATCTGAGAGAGATTAACTCTCCCCAGGTCACCCATCACATCGCCGTGGTAGAGGGACAGTGCGGCGACCCT
Organism: Triticum monococcum; assembly: GCA_034509565.1. Classification (NCBI taxonomy): domain Eukaryota; kingdom Viridiplantae; phylum Streptophyta; class Magnoliopsida; order Poales; family Poaceae; genus Triticum; species Triticum monococcum. The sequence continues at coordinate 147,866,623 of CM067843.1, read as the reverse complement.
TCATCTATCTTAAGGACTAGCTATGTCCGGATTCCCGATCCCTCCAAGCCGGATACCCGCGGAGGGGAGGACATCATTCAAGACCTGAACTTAAAGTCGGGCGATGGGCTAGATTCATTGGACAGCATCCAAGAATCCAAACTTCCGAGTTCGGAAACTCCTTGGCCCCTGGGTCTCAGATTGGGTGAGGTTTCAGATTTGATTCCACCCACCCACCCGTACATAAGCGATCTATCTCAAATTAGGCAAGAGCACGAAGAAACAGTACATCATTACTGGGCCAGATTCCTCCTGGTTATGAACAGGATAAAGGACTGCCGCGAGGAAGACGCAATTTCATTCTTCTGCATAATTGCACGGACAAGGGAATCCTCAACGCCATAAGTCGCCATGATATTACATGCTTCGCTGACTTGGCGTCCATAGTATGAAAGTACTATGCGATGGAAAGTGCCTAGAAAACCGAAATAAAATTTTGGGACAATCCGGCCTTGAATACAAACCCAGTCCGAAATAAAAGGGTGCATCATCGCCAGACACCCGGGTTCAATACCAAAAAGCAAAAGCCCTCTACAGGGCACGGAACCGTGCTGGAAGGATGGCTTAATGGACCCTGTGAAATTCACAGTGCGGAGGGCGCCACACCAACTCATAGCCTTAGAGCATGTTGGATACTCCGGCAGGTGGCAAAAATTGGCGAAGATCTTCTAAATCCAGAAGCCACAGAAAGCCACCCCAGAGACACCAGTACGTTATCAACAGTCTTCGAGACTTTCGCATCAAATAATATGCGAAAAAGAACACTCCGCAGCCTTGCCGAAGTCTACCAAGTAGCAACAATAAACCCATGGAGTGACACGGCTATCACTTTTAACGCCAGTGATGAACGTAAATTCCGAACAGCCCGAGCACCAGCCGCATTGGTCCTCAGTCCAATAGTGGACAACTTTCGTCTTACCAAGGTACTCATGGATGGCGGCAGCAGATTGAACCTCATTTATGAGGAAACCCTTCAAAAATGGAAATAGGCTGGAACCGCATTGAGCAAAGCAGCACAACCTTTAGAGGAACAATCCCCAGTCGGGAAACACGCTGTATAGGAAAAATCACACTAGATGTAGTGTTCGGCACGCCGGATAATTACAGGTCCGAAGAGGTCATGTTCCAAGTGGCCCTATTCAGTAGCGGATATCACGCTCTGCTAGGGCGGGAAGCGTTTACAATCTTCCAAGCAATACCCCATTACGGGTACATGAAGCTCAAGATGCCCGGGCCTAATGGAATCATCACTCTCGCTAGTGATCCAGACATAGCACTCCGCGCCGAAAACAAGACAGCCGCACTGGCCCTCGAGGCGCTATCCGAAGCCCTAGCGACTGAGGAACTGACTGCGCTGCGCTCCACGGTGAATAGGGACGATATGAAACTCGACAAAAGATCCAAGTCCACCTTCTTTAAACCGGCGGACGAAATAGTCAAATTCTAGGTCCATCCAACGGACCCCAATAAAATATCTTCCATCGGAGCACAGTTAAAACCCTGATGTAGATGCCACACTACGAGAGTTCCTACAAGAGAACTGGGACATTTTCGCCTGGCACCCTTCAGACATGCCAGGAATCCCACGCAGGCTGGCCGAACACAGCTTAAATATCCTAAAAGGATTCAAGCCAATCAAATAGGCTCTTCGGCATTTTTCCAAACCTAAGAGACAAGCCATGGGAGAGGAACTAGCCAAGCTACTATAGGCCGGATTCATCAAAGATATAAAACACCCGGACTGGCTAGCAAACCTGGTGATGGTACCAAAGAAGGACAAATCCTGGCGCGTGTGCATTGATTTTAAAGACCTTAACAAGGCTTTCCCAAAGGATCCCTTCCCTCTCCCCCGCATCGATCAAATTATCGATGCCACCGCAGGACACGGTTCGTTGTGTTTCCTCGATGCATACTCCGTCTACCATCAAATAAAGATGACAGAGTTAGACCAAGCCGCAACGGCATTCATCACACCATACCGCCCATTCTGCTTCAACACAATGCCCTTCGGGCTCAAAAACGCCGGTGCAACATATCAGTGCATGATACAGACATGTCTGGCAAACCAGATGGGCAAAACAGTGGAGGCATATGTAGATGATGTGGTCGTTAAAACAAGACATGTCGAATCTCTAGTAAACGACTTCAGGCTAACATTCGGTAACCTCCGAACATATGACATCAAGCTCAACCCGGAAAAATGCGTTTTCGGCATTCCAGCCGGAAAGCTCTTGGGCTTCATTGTATCCGGTAGAGGAATTGAAGCAAATCCAGCCAAGATCCGAGCTCTGTCACAATTGGATATCCCGAAGGACCTCAAACAAATACCAAAATTAACCGGATGCGTGGCGGCTCTAAGCCGCTTTATCTCCCGCTTGGGAGAAAAGGCCCTACCCCTTTACCGCCTCCGTCGGTGCACCGAACACTTCGAGTGGACGGATGCAGCCATGGCCGAACTCGACGAAATAAAAGCCATCTTGGCAACTAACCCAGTCCTGGCCGCGCCAAACATTGGCGAACCAATGCTATTATACATCGCAGCAACCCATCAGGTCGTAAGCGCAGTGCTCGTCGTCGAATGAGAAACGGACGGACACAAATTCCCCCTTCAAAAGCCGGTCTACTATGTGTCCACTGTCCTTACTCTGTGCAAGTCACGGTACCCGCATTATCAAAAGATTGCGTACGCGGTATTTATGGCATCCCGGAAGCTGCGACACTACTTTCAAGAGTGTTCAATAACAGTAGCCTCGGAAGTGCCACTTAACGATATTATAAACAACCGCGACGCGACGGGCCGGATTGCAAAATGGGCCATTGAGCTCCTCCCGTTTGACATAACTTACAAGCCACGGCGAGCTATCAAGTCACAGTTTTGGCCGACTTCATCGCAGAATGGACGGAGGCCGAACTCCCTAAAGAGTATGGCACATATTCAAACTGGGTCATGCACTTCGACGGCTCCAAAATGTTGGCCGGTCTAGGGGCTGGCGTCGTTTTGATGTCCCCCACAGGAGACACAGTTCGATACGTACTCTAGATAATGTACACAGACTCCAACAATGCAGCCGAATATGAGGTCCTTTTACATGGTCTCCGGATGGCAGTACCCATGGGCATTCAACGCCTAGAGCTGCGCGGGGACTCGAACCTTGCAATATCCCAAATAAATGGAGACTTTGATGCCAAGGATCCAAAAATGGCAGCTTATCGCAATACCGTCCTAAAAATGTCAGCTCGATTCGAAGGGCTCGAATTTCACCATATAGCCCGGGAAAATAATCAGGCGGCAGAGGTCCTGGCACGCATCGACGCAAAACGCGGTGTAGTCCCCCCCAACATCTTCTTGGAAAGGCTGTTCAAGCCATCTGTAGTATGGGAAGGGGAACCCGGCAATAACAGCCCGGACCCAACCGCACTGCCCAACACCGAACACTCTGACATAATTGGAGGCTTTGCCAATGAAATAACACCTTCAGCCCACGTAATAATGGCCGTCATCGCCCCGTGGACAGAACCATTCCTCGCCTACCTTACTAGGCAGGAACTCCCCGAGGACCAAAATGAGGCACGCTGCATAGTGCGGCGATCTAAAGCCTATAAAGTCCATGAGGGAGAGCTTTATAAGAAAAGCGCTACCGGAGTCCTTCAAAGGTGCATCTCCGAAGAGGAAGGGCGGAACCTCCTGGCTGAAATTCATGCCGGACTCGGTGGTCATCATGCTACAGCTCGATCCCTTGTAAGCAAGGCATTCCGTACAGGCTTTTATTGGCCGAAGGCCCGGGCAGACGCCCAGGACTTAGTCTAACGATGCGTCGGTTGCCAGCTTTTTGCAAACCAAAGCCATATGCCACCCACCGCCCTCCAAAATATCCCCATCACTTGGCCCTTCACGGTCTGGGGGCTTGGCATGGTTGGACCCCTTAAAGGCGGAACCCACAAGAAAAAATACTTACTGGTCATGGTGGATAAGTTCACCAAATGGATAGAAGCCAAGCCTGTTAAGACGACTGAATGCAGACCAGTGATAGACTTTATATCCGGGGTTGTACACCATTACGGCGTCCCCCACAGCATCATCACTAATAACGGCATGAACTTTACGGCCGACGAGGTAAAACTCTGGTGCAAAACATGGGCATCAAGCTCGATTATGCTTCCGTCTGTCACCCACAAACTAACGGTCGGGTTGAACATGCAAATGGTCTTATCATGAGCAGCATCAAACCCAGATTAGTGCGGTCCCTTAAGGAATCTAATACGCACCGGGTAGAGGAGCTCGACTCTGTACTCTGGGGCCTGCGGACCACGCCGAATCGCACCACCGGATACACACCATTCTTCATGGTGTACGGCGCAGACGCAGTTGTGCCCTGCGACATAATTCATGACTCACCTCGAGTGCGCATGTACAAAGAAAGAGAAGCCGAGCTCGATCGGCAGGAGAGTTTAGACGCCTTGGAGGAAGAGCGTGACGTGGAAAAAGCCCGTTCCACATTTTATCAACAGCAGGCTCGAAGATACCAAAGCAGAGAAGTATAGGCCAAAAATTACAACATTGGCGAATTAGTTCTATGCCTGCCGGATAAGAAAAAGGACAAACTCAAGCCCAAGTGGGAAGGTCCCTTCATAATTGACCAGGTCCTGACTGGTGGAGCGTACCGCCTGTGAGATGCATCGGATAACCGACTCGAGCCGAACCCATGGAATGCAGCCCGTCTCCGAAGATTCTACGCCTAGAGCCAGACTCTGTGTTCGTCTCCTTCCTCTGTCCATTTTTTATATACTTTCTGTCTTACATTTCTCTCCTTCTCCTCTCTCTCTCTTATAGCCTTTAAAGGCTCATACAGTGATGCACTATCCGCGCTCATTAAACCTGGGGGCTTACTTAAACAAAAGCTTATTTATGAGGGCTTCATGCCCAACACATGTGTCACACTTTTGCATGTACCTTTTATTCACCATTATATGCGTCAATATGACTTAAGTTTTGGCCAAGCTGGGTTGCCTGGCTCCTGTGCTTACCCCTACATTCTCGATTGTTCGGCTAGGTGGTAAACGGAGCACCTCTGCGATTGTTACTGCCGGGTCAGCCGGATGTGTACCTCAGACTGGGTGAAGCCGAAAGCTAGCGTTCTTAAGGGAATATTCGGTCGATGAACTAAAGATGATCCTTTTTTCACTTATTTATCTATACGCCCCCAGATGTTTTTCCTACGTCTCTTTCCGCATAATGGACATGCACTTTAGGGCATGCCTCCCAGGGAAAGGAACCCCTAACGGAACTATTCTCCCTGGAAGATGTTTCTTACTAACCATGTAATATAACATAACTAGTTGGGCACTTGTCTGTTCAAGCACTAATGACCCCTACGCCTGGTCTCCATGCATACCCCGGTTCTTATATAACCGCGAGGGTATTCGGACACACTCCAGACCGTCAGGTCCCGAGGTTGAAGCAAAAAGGTCGGCCATGACAAATGATCTACAATCTGGCTAGAAGGCATTACACATGTCAATTATAATTACATAGTTAATCTGACTGATTGTATTCCTCTTCAATACCATCTAACAGGCTGTCTAGTTTACAGTCCTGTTGGGAATACTTTGCGACCAATTCTACTTGGTCGTATACTAAGCTCACAAGGATCTCCTTCCCATCGGGCCCCACGGGTCCGACCTCGGCCATGTGGTTTGGGTCAGCCTTCGTGTACCACGTCTTCACCATGGCCCAGGCCTCCCTGGCGCCTTGACGGAAGGCAGACATCTTCCATAATCGAAAGTGTCATCGCGCTCCCTTCAGCTTCTCTACAAGCTCTCCAAGGCCTTCGGGCATGGAGAGGGATGGCCACAAGGCCTGGGCGACGCTTTGCATCACCTGCCGAACTCGCTCGTGCAGTTGTGAGAGCTCGGGAAGAAGGTCACCCGTAGAACCGGGCATTTCCTCCGCAGGATGACTTGTTAGCATACCTACAGACATTACTCTGTTAGTCGACTTCCTCGCCAAACTCTTTTTTCAAAGTTCATTTAAGCACTTACTATATATGCCGCGTCGAAGCCGCTGATTCTCCGTCACAGAGTCCAACAGCTGGGCACCACTAGTAGAAAAAGGGCCTTCAGTCCCGGTTCATAAGGGCCTTTAGTCCCGGTTCTGGAACCGTACTAATGCCTCTCCCTTTAGTCCCGGTTCAATCCAGAACCGGGACTAAAGGGCGCGGCCACGTGGAGCTCCACCTTTAGTCCCGGTTGGTAAGGAAATTTTATGATTTTTTTTTGAATTTTTTTTTGAATTTTTTTTTATTTTCAAATTTCTGAATTATTTTAACCTCTAGTCTGTAATCACCACCCCTCATCACTTCACAATTTATCCTCTAATCACCCCTCATCATTCCAAATCATCTAACTTCCCGAACAGTCACCCATCATCCCACTCCCCCAGCCTGAGCACGCTTAACTTCCGGGTTCTATTCTCCCTCGCTCCAAGTCTGCACTTGTTGTTTTCCTGACAATAGTAAGATGTCAATCCTATTAACCTTCAGGAATTTTGCTTGAGCATGAAGTGACACATTTCATAGTTTTATTTTGAAACTATTGTTTTAAAAAACAATAATTATTTAGTAACACTAATATTTCTTGAATAATTAGTTTGACCACAGTTTGACCATAGTTTGACCAGATTTGACCAAAATTGAAATGACTGAAATAATTATTTAGTAACACTAATATTCTAGAATAATTAGTTTGACCATTGTTTGACCACAGTTTGCCCACTGTTTGAATTTTTTTTGATTTTTTTCACTCTAGATCTTAAAAGCCCCGTAACTTTTTTTCTATTAGGTTTTTGAAGATTTTGAAAATGTTTAACGGGGTTCTCCCGGTTAAATTCGGATGTAACTTTTCGAGTAGATGATTTTTCATATAAAAAACTTTTTCATCCGAGTTAGTATGCAAAAGTTATGCCCATTTTTACAAATTTCAGAGAGATTTTGCAAATAAAGTCAAAATTCACATTTGCAATTTTTCCTAACAACTAGACCACATATCACACGGGAAACTTATTTTCTTTTATTGTTTTGACATTTCCATCATTTTCTTTTTTTTGAAACTGAAAAGGCGATCCACTGGGGGGGGGGGTAGAGTTTGAAAATGGGACCTTTAGTACCGGTTCGTGGCACGAACCGGGACTAAATGTCTCATCCCCATTAGTCGCGGTTCATGCCTCAAACCGGGACTAAAGGTCTAATCTTTAGTCCCGATTTGAGGCACGAACCGGGACCAATGGTTGTGGGCCAGGAGCGAGGCCCATTGGTCCCGGTTCATCCCACCAACCGGGACCAAAAGGTCCAGATGAACCGGGACCAATGGCCCACGTGGCCCGGCCGGCCCCCTGGGCTCACGAACCGGGACCAATGCCCCCATTGGTCCCGGTTCTGGACTGAACCGGGACTAATGGGTTTACCCGTCCTGGACCAAAGCCCCCTTTTCTACTAGTGCACGAACATCCTTCAGTTCAACGCCCAGCTTGGTGTTGGCATCTTGGAGATCGTTCTTCTCCTGCCTCACCTTTGTCAGCACGCTCTCACCAGCCTTTAGCTGGCGTCGGAGTTGTTGCTCTTCCGGATTTAATCCGGTGCCATCTGCAATTTCATTTGTCAGATTTGCACCCACGCGGCACTTCGCAAAATACTTATCTTTCGAAGCGTATATTACCAGAGGGGGTCTCCTTGAGCTCCCCTGCCGCGGCTAGTGTGCCCTCAAGTTGGGCTTTGCACTCTTCCAGCTCCTGGGACAGTAGGGTATTCTTCTCTGCAAGAACCTGCATAACAAATGATCCTTAAATCAGTTATTCTAACTGTTTCAAGTCTCGGGGGCTACTGGTATATATATAATTACCAAAATTTTCTTACCTGTATGTCTTTTACATATTGCTCCGTGGCTCTGGCTAGACCATTTTGAGTTGCATGGAGGTACGCATCTCCCGAATTGAAGGCATCCAATGCCTCTTGGGAGAACCAAGTGTCGCGAAGAACTGTCCGGCGACGCCTGTGGTTCATGGCACTCTCCACCTCGGAATTGGTGGCAGACAGCCTGTCCGCATCCTCTGTCAGAGGAGCGTCTGGTGCGCGCCTCGTGTTCGCCTCCGCGTCCGGACCAGGCTTTGGAGCCTGGCTGGTGGAGGCGCGAATGGCAACCTCTCCGGATATAGTCCGGCGAGGTCTCTTCGTCCTGAAGAGAGCACGAGCGTGAGTATGCCTTGAAGGAATAACACCTGGGAATAAGATGGCGCGCTATACCTTTGCGCCGGCGTCTTAGTCCGGACCGCACTTCTTTTCAGCCCGCGGGGCCTTGCCGCCCCTCGTTGGCTAGTCGCCACAGGCTCGGCCTCCCGTCTCAAGGACCTCCCCTACAGAACACGGTTGTCATACGGCAATCGAAAACACGCGAGGATAGATCTCTTTTCAAAGTGCTAGGACTTCGGTCTCAGTTACCTGTGAGGCTGGGAGTAGCCCTGGGTAATTGGCCGTAATGGCCACCAAGGCGTTGTCCTTGCTCAATTGATGAAACACCCCATGAATTAGCTCCATAGATAAGTCCGGATCCTCTTGAGAGGCCGGGTTGAGGAACCATCCCGGAGCCTCGGGTTGTGGAGGAGGGCTGTTTATTTCTTTAATAGCCTGGCGCAGTTCCTGCGTTGAAGTCGTTAGACTGAATATTCAACAATGGGAATATAAAACGGATGGGCAAGTAAAAGTGTCCACTTACCCAACTTGGGGGATTGTACATAGAAAATCCACCCTGAGGGTTGACATGGAGAAATTCCTCCTCTTCTCCCTTGTACAAAGTGGACAAGATCTTTATTAGAGCGGCAGCTGAATCCGACCCCTTACGGCCATGGCGGGTGGCGTTGTCCTCCCCGTTGAAGTCCCACATGGGGCAGCCTCTATACTGAAGCGGCTGCACCCCTCGCATGATGCATGCGGCCATGACCCCGGTCATGGTAAGTCTGCAATGAGCTAACAATCTTATCCGGCCCATCAGGTAAAGAACGTCCTTGTCGCTTTCCCTCTGAGGGCTCCGTGGATGCCAGCTGAGGCGCTTCTTTAGGGGAGCACTGTCGAACTCAGGGAGGCCGATCCGGACAGGATCCGGCAGCGGGACGTCCTCTATATAAAACCATTCCGAAGGCCAGTCTTTGGACGCCTTCTTTGGGGTTCCGGATAGATATCTGGTCCCGGCGATGCGCCACACTTTGGCTCCGCCCACTTGATATATTGACCCCTTCTTAGAATGGGGCACAAGGCAGAATAGCCTTTTCCACGGCGCGAAATGAGTCTCGTAGCCTAAAAACGGCTCGCAAAGGGCTACGAAGCCCACGATATGCAATATGGAGGCAGGCGTGAGGTTGTGCAGCTGGAGGCCATAGAACTCCAGGAGCCCCCGGAGAAACGGATGAATTGGAAATCCGAGCCCTCTTATTAAGTAAGGGACAAGGCATACCCGCTCTCCATTGGAGGGATTGGGGGCGCTCTCCGCTTGCTCTCCGCCATTATAGGTGGCAAGTCCGGCTCGAACCGGGACCATATAGGCCGGGGGGAGAAATCCCTTGGTCTGGAGCGTCTCTAGCTTGCTGTGCGGGACGGAGCACCTCTTCCAATCTCCAGGCTGAGGGATGGAAGGGCGAGAGGAGGAGCTGCGGTGGCCGGCCATGATAGAATGGACCTCTGTCGGATACGCTCTGATGAATACTCGTGGAGGGGAGAAGGTGTGTGAGGGAGTCCTGGATTAGGGGGTGTCCGGATGGCCGGACTATACCTTCAGCCGGACTCCTGGACTATGAAGATACAAGATTGAAGACTTCCTCCCGTGTCTGGATGGGACTTTCCTTGGCGTGGAAGGCAAGCTTGGCGATGCGGATATTCAAGATCTCCTACCATTGTAACCGACTCTATGTAACCCTAACCCTATCCAGTGTCTATATAAACCGGAGGGTTGTAGTCCGTAGGACAGAATCAACTCCATATACAACAATCATACCATAGGCTAGCTTCTAGGGTTTAGCCTCCTTGATCTCGTGGTAGATCTACTCTTGTACTACCCATATCATCAATATTAATCAAGCAGGACGTAGGGTTTTACCTCCATCAAGAGGGCCCGAACCTGGGTAAAACATCGTGTTCCCTACCTCCTGTTACCATCCGGCCTAGACGCACAGTTCAGGACCCCCTACCCAAGATCTGCCGGTTTTGACACCGACATTGGTGCTTTTATTGAGAGTTCCTCTGTGTCGTCGCCTTTAGGCCCGATGGCTCCTTCAATCGTTAACAACGATACGGTCCAGGGTGAGACTTCTCTCCCCGGACAGATCTTCGTCTTCGGTGGCTTCGCACTGCGGGCCAATTCGCTTGGCCACCTTGAGCAGATCGAAAGCTACGCCCCTGGCCATCAGGTCAGGTTTGGAAACCTAAACTACATGGCTGACACCCACGGGGACTTGATCTTCGACGGATTCAAGCCACAGCCAAGCGCGTCACACTGTCTCGATGGGACTGATATAGCTCTGCTGCCGAACAACGCTTTGGAGGTCGCACATGCACCGGTTCCGACCATTGATTCGGAGCCCACTGCGCCAATCGAGGATGAGCGGTTGGACGTCACCTCAGGGGCTGCGATCCTAAAAGCGATCGAGCCAAACGCTAGCCCCGCACTCTGCACAACTCGTGACTCCAAGGGTCCGGACTCCACCCCGGACTCCGAACCCCCCGCGCCCCTGCTAATCGAATCCGATCGGGCGCCGATGATGGAGTTCACCACCGCAGACATCTTTCAGTACTCGCCCTTCGGTGACATCCTGAATTCTCTAAAGTCTCTCTCATTGTCAGGAGAGCTCTGGCCGGACTACGGTCAGCAAAGTTGGGATGCGGACGACGAAGAAATCCAAAACCCACCCACCACCCACTTTATAGCCACTGTCGACGATTTAACCGACATGCCCGACTTCGGCTCCGAAGACATCGACAGCATGGATGACGATGGAGGAGATACCGACGAACCAACGCCCATTGGGCATTGGACAGCCACCTCATCTCATGATGTATACATGGTGGACACCCCTAAGGGAGACGACAATGAGGAAAAAGGGGAGGAGACGAGAGATCGTCCCCCCGAAAAGCAATCTAGGCGTCGGCGTAAACGCCGACCCAAGCCCCACCTCGACACAAACCCAGCCATAGAGCAGGACGAGCCAGTAAACGACGGGCAAGCCTTAGAGCAACCGTCCGAATAGGGCAACATGGATAGAGAAAACGAACATCCCTCCTCCGGCGAAAACGGCATTCCGAACAACCGCACCCCAAATAAACTCACGGAGCAGAAGAATCTCCATGAGAGGCTTGTTGCAACTGCACACAGCCTAAAAAAGCAGAAGCGGAAGCTAAAAATAGTGGAAGACGCACTCCGGATCAGATGGAGCAAGGTAATCAATGCCACAGATAAGTACGGCGATAGTCGCCGCACTAGATGCTATCCGAAGAGAAAGCTACTGCCTGAATTCGACGAAGAAGCTCTAGAGCCCTCGCATTCGGAAAATGAAAAAGCCACACGGTCGGATGGACGGCCCCATAAAACGACAAGTGGCACCACACCTAAATCGGCATGCGACCCACTTAAGGATTCGCATCATGGCCCAGTCAGGTCCATTTATGGGCCAAAAAAGCAAGCTCTCGTAAGCAACGCTATGAAGCCATCATGAGAATTTGGCATACCCAAATACAGGGGTGCCGCACACCCCCTATGTTTCACCGGTGAGGTCCTGGAGTATTAATTCCCAGAAGGATTCAAACCCGTAAACATAGAGGCATATGATGGAACAACAGACCCTGGAGTCTGGATCGAGGACTATATCCTCCACATACACATGGCTAGAGGAGATGACCTCCACGCCATAAAATATCTACCCCTTAAGCTTAAAGGGCCAGCCCGACATTGGCTTAAAAGCCTTCCAGAAAAGACAATTGGAAGCTGGGAAGAACTCGAGGACGCCTTCCGAGCAAACTTTAAAGGGACCTATGTCCGTCCTCCAGATGCAGACGATCTTAGTCACATAACTCAACAACCCGGAGAATCAGCTCGGCAGTTCTGGAATAAATTCCTCACTAAAAAGAATCAGATAGTCGACTGTCCGGACGCCGAAGCCTTAGCAGCTTTCAGGCATAACGTCCGAGACGAATGGCTCGCCAGACACCTCAGCCAAGAAAAACCAAGAACAATGGCCGCACTTACAAGCCTCATGACCCGCTTTTGTGCAGGGGAGGACAGCTGGCTGGCAAGGTCCAGCCCCAGCGACCCAAGTGCATCCGAAACCAGGGATGGAAACGGAAGACCGCGACATAACAAAGATCATCGCCGGACTAAGGACAAAAGTCCGAAGAGCACGACAGTCAACGCCGGATTCAAAGGCTCACGACAAAATCAGGAAAAATCGCTCCCCGAGGATAACAGGGACGATCCATCCAACCTAAATAAAATCCTGGACAGGATATGTCAGATACATAGTACTCCCACGAAGCCTACGAACCATACCCACAGAGACTTTTGGGTCTTCAAACAATCCGGCAGGCTCAATGCCGAACACAAGGGGCTTGACACACCAAGCGAAGACGAGGACGAACCCCAACAGCAGAGCACCAGGAAACAAAAGAACTTCCCGCAAGAAGTAAAAACAGTGAACTCACTTCACATAACAAAACGTGCGGTGCATGTAAGGGTACGCACCACACGGCCCATCCCCAAAGGATCCTGCCACTGGTTGTCAAAGCCGATCACCTTCGACCAGCTAGATTATTCTAGGAATATAAAAAATGCAGGATGGACTGCCTTGATACTCGATCCAATAATTGGCGGACTCAAGTTTTCAAATGTCCTTATGGACGTCGGCAGCGGACTAAACCTGATATATCAGGATACAATACAGCACATGGGGATAAACCCAGCAAGAATCCGTCGCAGCAAAACCTCCTTTCAAGGGGTCATACCCGGTCCGGACACCCGTTGTACGGGTTTTCTCCGGCTCACAGTCACATTCGGCTCTGTCGATAACCTCCGATTCGAAAAGCTGACCTTCCACATTGTCCCGTTCTCGAGTCACTATCAAGCACTACTGGGACGCGAAGCTTTCGCTCGATTTAACGCAATACCGCATTATGCATCTCTTACGCTTAAGATGCCCGGTCCACGAGGCATCATCTCTTTGATGGGAAAGCACTAAAGTGCGCCTCCCTAAGCGGAGGATAGTGCGGCTGCTTTAACAGCCCCACAGAAAAATGGCCTCACCGGCCAAAAAACTTTAAAATAGGTCATTTCAAGACCATGAACACAGATAGACGAGTTCGGTGCAAAATCATCATTGATGCAGGCCTAGAAGCCATATACCCCAGCACAAGGGGCTCCACGCATATACAATAAGAGACAATAAAGCTCAAACTTCCATATTTTACTTTATATTTTGCTTATTTTTACCTTTTCTGGCATGACCCAAACTCAGTTCCTCTCTTTTACAGATGAACGTCGTGTGGCGCCCGTCCAGGATACGGCACAACGGAGACACAGGCGCAGACGTGCAGTAGGGACCCATCCTAAAGGATTCTTTTTAGATTAAGACCCTGCGTAAACCTTTCTTATTGCCTCTTGCTGCTACACCTCCCCTGGTTTTTTCTTTCCAGTATAACCAAGGAGGAGGTTGGCGTCTTGGCATGTGGCCACGTCAGAATTTTTGCGCGTACCTGGACACTAGGGGCTTTTTTAATGAAGAGTGTTGTTTGGCCCACACTCATAAAGACCGAATGCCTTAGGGAGTGTTCGGTGTCGCGAGGTTTGGCATTATATGCATCAGCTCCGAATCATGTCTTTGGTCAAATGTTGGGTTGCCCGGCTCCTGAGTTCGGCTACCTTCTGTTCCGCTCTATCGGCTAAGGTAGCACCAGGAGAACTACTGCGATTGTGCCCCCGGTTCGGCCAGGGCGACCACCTCAGTAGAGAAAGCCAAAAACTGACTGTCATGATGTAGCGTGAGACTGGTCAGCCACTCGATGACCTATCGGAATCTATCGGATTCCTCCGCTTTAACGAAGGGCCGCTTCCCGGACAGGCACATACGCGCCCCGAATTCGGACGAGCGCAGTTGCCACCAAGGAGCTACCTAAAGAGTCTCATTTTCAAACTCCTATGGCTAAGTGAAAGTGTTAAAGCATTATAGTCCGGTTGCCTGGCCCGCTGCGCTATCACCTCCTTTGTAGGACCAAGACGTTGGGTTAAGTGTGAAAATGCGTTTCTACGAGCACCCCCGCACTATGTGCGTGGGGGCTGAAGCCAACGACTGCCATCTTTCAGATTCTATACATACATACATACATACATACATGCATACATACATATATATATATATATATATCTTAAAATGGCCGCATAGAAGGTGTTTACAATACTTGAGGCACAAGTATAAAAAAGGCCACTACAGTTTATCAAAATATTACTTTATAATTACATATGCTATCATAACATAGCATCTTTCGAGCACTGCGTCTCTATTACACGAGCGCCTTCAAGAACTTCCTGAAAATAATGCTCGAAGGGTACTCGGCTTTGGTCCGAGTCTCGGGACGCAACAACGGTGGTATCCATCTCTGCCCAGTATGTCTTGACACGGGCTAGGGCCATCCTAGCGCCCTCTATGCATGCTGACTTCTTAATTGCATTTATACGCGGCACCGCGTCAAGGAATTGATGCACCAAGCTAAAGTAACTCTTCGGCTCCGAACTCCCCGGCCACAGGTGACCCACGGCGTACTTCATGGTGAGTCCAGACAACCTATTCAGTTCAGCCCATTGAGCCAAATGATCACCCACTGCCAGTGGATGCTCTAGATTGTGAAACTGCAACCAGAAAAGTCTTTCCACTTCGCGATCTTTCTGATCTCGAAAGTGTTCGGTCGCATCAGCAGCACTCGCTGCCAAATCTAGATAGGTGTCCTCCACACTCCACATCCGGTCCAACGGAGCAAACTTCGGATCACAAACCTGCCTTCGCAGCATAAAAGGCTTTCCAGCCACAATCTGTTCGGCCTGACGCAGCTCCTCCTTCGCAGCTCTCATCGCAGAGAACGCCTCGTTGGCATTGACGACGGCCTTCTTTAAGTCCGTCTATTTCGCCTGGCCTTCTTTCTCAAGAAGCCTGCAACGGTTAGTAGCACTTTTCAACCTTTTGGCCATCTCGGCCATCTCCTCTTTGCTTCGGCAATGAGCAGCCTGTTCTGCTCTCAACTCTTCAAGGGCCTTCTGGGCAGCCGCATCGCTTTTTCTGGCTTGCTCCTTAGCTCGGGCAAGTCCTGCCCTAAGATTCTCCACGGCGGCCGTACCATCTGTGTCAAGCACACACATTGTGAGACACTGGCATGAAGCTCCTCTTACCTGGCGCCGCCCGAAGAATTACATACCTTGAGCCTCATCAAGCCGCTTGTTGACAAGCGCGATGTCGGCATCTGCCACGTCCAGTTGCCGCTTTAGTTCAGCAAATTCATCAGTTCGGCTCGATTCCGAACACCCCGCCACCTAAATTCAAAGGCGACATCTTAGACCTGGGATTATGATCCTCCGCCCGCCGTCATTTCTTGACAACGCGCAGAGTCTCAGGGGCTACTATCTACACAGGGCGCATCTTACTTATGCGCAACTGACAAATGTGTACATCATCTAACATACCTCAAAACCCGTCAGCACGCTTTTGACGGCCTCATGCAATCCGTCTTCTGCGGATGAAATCCTTTCAATCACCATGCCCATCAATGCACGGTGCTCCTCTAAGATAGAAGCTCGCCTCAGCAGAATCTTTAGCTCCTCCAGCCGAACACCAGACGGTGTCGAACTTGTCCTATGGCCTCTTTCAAAGGCCGGACGCGGAGAACTTCGGGGAGGGGGGGGGGCGCACTACTACCTTCCGCCCCTGCTGGATTCGGAGAAACCCTCCACGATGACACCTCAGGATCGCTCGCCTCGCTAGGCGGCACGGCAGGGGGAGGCGTCCCGCTCTCCATCATCTCCGGAAGAAGATCCCCCGAAGACGAGCTCTGCTGAGAAGGGCTAAGGTCCGAGCTACAAGGTAAAATTTTGGTTAATCTTCTCAGATATAAATCAAAGATTTCTCTCGTCCCTCAAAAGGGAAACCTCTCTCTACTTACGGCTCGCTGGAGGGTTAATCCCCTTGAGGGCATAGTACGGCCGAGGAATTCCCCGGCGCCGGACCCTCTGGCGAGGACTTTCTCCCCCGTTTCAAGACCATGGTTTTCGGGTCGTCAGAGGCGGCTCTCTTCTTCCCCTTGGGAGAGGAATTGTCAGTTCTTCCCTTCGGGGCAGCCTCCTTCGAGGAGGCCATAGCTTCCTTGTCCTCCCCCTCCAAAGGCACTATCTCCAGCATCCTGACCAGCACGGTATCCGGCCTGGTTTCAGGAAGGGGAGTCGGACACCTGATTAGCTTTACCTTCGCTATCCACTCCTGTTTAAAAAGACGGCTCTTTTAGGGGCAAGTTTATGACAATTATACGGATAGGAAGTCCGGGCACAAGGTTGCTTACTTGAGTATCCGGGCGATTGTAGGTCAGACCTGCGCCCTCGGTTAAATCCGGACACATCCCTTGTGATCCGAAGAACAGTCTATACATCTCCGCGAGCGTCGCGCCCATGAAGTTCTGGAGAGTTCGCGGTCCCTCCGGGTTAAACTCCCACAGGCGAAGGGGGCGACGTTTGCCGGGCAATATTCGGCGAATCAGCATGACCTGCGTCACTTTGACCAGGTTGAGGTCTCCTTCTAAAAGATCCCTAATGCGGCCCTGCAACAGGGGCACGTCTTTGGATAACCCCCAATCTAATTCTTTGTTGACCCATGACGCTAGCCGTGGTGGGGGACCCGAGCGAAAGGCAGGAGGCGCCACCCACTTGGCGCTCCGGGGAGCGGTGATATAGAACCACTCTCGTTGCCACAAGCCGAGCTCCTCTTGAAAGGAGCCCTCGGGCCATGGGGCATCGGCATTCTTACTTATGACAGCACCTCCACACTCTGCGTGCCGTCCCTTGATCATCTTCGGCTCCACTCCAAAAGTCTTGAGCCATAATCCAAACTGAGGAGTAACGCGGAGGAATGCTTCGCACACGACGATGAATGAGGAAATGTGGAGGATAGACTCCGGGGCTAAGTCATGAAATTCCAGCCCGTAATAAAACAACAGCCCCCTCACGAAAGGATCTATCAGGAAGCCTAACCCCCGAAGGAAGTGAGACACGAACACCACGCTCTCACCAGGCTGGGGATTGGGGATAGCCTGCCCTTGAGCAGGAAACCTGTGCGGAATTTGGGTAGTCAGGAACTTAGCCTCTCTCAACTTTAGCATGTCCTCCTCCGTGATGGAGGAGGGCATCCATCGGCCTTGAAGATCGGAACCGGACATTGTCGAAGGTCCGAAGCGCCAGGAATCTGAAGCCTAGGGTGTTGGAACTCGAGGTGACGGGCGAACTCGTTTGAGATTGGAAAAAGGAATAAGGCCTTGGTCTCTTTATAAGAGGTCGAATACTAAGGGCCCTCCCCGTTACCGTTTGGGACTCGCCTTCAATCGAGAAAAAGTGCTAACGGGCACGATTGGGTTACCCACGTCCGTATTGATGAGAATCCCGTGAAAGGGGGGTACACGATCTCTGCTTTGACAAGACATACCAAGGAAACCGCCTCGTAAAACATGCTGAGGTGGAAAAGTAAAAACGATTCGAGTAAAGGGCTTGGTTGTGGTGTGATGGCGCACTGCAGAATACGTCAGCAGATTTGATTTGTGTTAATATTATTCTCTCTATGGCAATATGTGGAAGCTTATTTTACAGAGCCAGACACTATTCTTGGTGTTTACAATCTTCTATAAAGGACTGGGAGGAGGAACCCGCCTTGTAATGCCGAAGACAATTTGCGCGCCGGACTCGTCGTCATTGAAGCCTGGTTCGGGGGCTACTAAGGGAGTCCTGGATTAGGGGGTGTCCGGATGGCCGGACTATACCTTCAGCTGGACTCCTGGACTATGAAGATACAAGATTGAAGACTTCGTCCCGTGTCCGGATGGGACTTTCCTTGGTGTGGAAGGCAAGCTTGGCGATGCGGATATTCAAGATCTCCTACCATTGTAACCGACTCTATGTAACCCTAACCCTATCCGGTGTCTATATAAACCGGAGGGTTGTAGTCCGTAGGACAGAATCAACTCCATATACAACAATCATACCATAGGCTAGCTTCTAGGGTTTAGCCTCCTTGATCTCGTGGTAGATCTACTCTTGTACTACCCATATCATCAATATTAATCAAGCAGGACGTAGGGTTTTACCTCCATCAAGAGGGCCCGAACCTGGGTAAAACATCGTGTTCCCTGCATCCTGTTACCATCCGGCCTAGACGCACAGTTCAGGACCCCCTACCCGAGATCTGCCAGTTTTGACACCAATAGTGTGGTTTGGATCTAAATCCTCGTCCCCTTAAATAGGCGGCTCATTCATGCGACTAGGGGTGTAAATATAAAAAAAACACCCTGACTTTTTGTATTCGTTTGACACGTGGAAGACGGCCATTATTGGGCGTAGAACCAAGGAGCGCTACAAGAAACCGGACATTTTCAACAGGTACACGGAATTTGGAGAACCCGCCTTGCAATGCCGAAGACAATCTGCGCACCGGACTCGTTGTCATTGAAGCCTGATTCGGGGGCTACTGAGGGAGTCCTGGATTAGAGGGTGTCTGGATAGCCGGACTATACCTTCAACCGGACTCCTGGACTATGAAGATACAAGATTGAAGACTTCGTCCTGTGTCCGGAAGGGACTTTCCTTGGCATGGAAGGCAAGCTTGGCGATACGAATATGTAGATCTCCTACCATTGTAACCGACTCTGTGTAACCCTAGCCCTCTCCGGTGTCTATATAAACCGGAGGGTTTTAGTACGTAGCACGAACAACAATCATACCATAGGCTAGCTTCTAGGGTTTAGCCTCTCTGATCTCATGGTAGATCTACTCTTGTACTACCCATATCATCAATATTAATCAAGCAGGACATAGGGTTTTACCTCCATCCAGAGGGCCCGAACCTGGGTAAAACATTGTGTCCCCTGCCTCCTGTTACCATCCACCTAGATGCACAGTTCGGGACCCCCTACCCGAGATCCGCCGGTTTTGACACCGACAACGCCCCTAGCCACCAAGTTAGATTCGGGAGCTTGAACTACGTCGCGGACATCCGTGGAGACTTGATCTTCGCCGGATTCAATACCGCGGTAGCCGCTCCCGATCACCCCGATGATCATGACCTAAATCTATCATCGGACAGCATCCAGGAGATCGCTCCTGTAACTGCTCTGGCCTTAGCGCTGGAGCAGGCCGTGCCATCCAACGGCGGGAGGATTAACCCCACCACGGAGGCCGCAGATTCCACGGCGTTGGAGCCGCATATGGACCCGGTCCCGCATAATGCCTATGCCACAGGAACGCCGGACTCGTCTCCGGCCATAGGTTCCGAACCACGCAAGCCCGCGGACGCCGAGCTGGATCGTTTATCGATCTTCAAATTCAGCGCCGTAGGCATCTTCCAGCACTCACCTCTCGGCAATGTGTTAAACTCATTAAAAAGCCTGTCCTTGGTGGAGGACTCTCAGCCGAACTATATCCGGCTTGAACTAGGGGCCGACGATGGAGAATTTCGCTTCCCACCCGCCACCCACTTTATAGCCACGGTCGAGGATTTGATCGACGAACTTGATTACGACTCCAAGGACATCGACGGTATGGACGACGATGCCGGAGAAGAAGAGGCCCAGAACCCGCCGTTCACCGGATGCTTGACGGCCACTTCCTCGTATGACGTATACATGGTGGATGCACCAAAGAAAAACAGTGGCGACAACAAGGAAAACCTAGTCGAGGATAAACCTTCCGAAATACAGTCCAAGCGCCAGCGTCAGCGGCGCCGCTCTAAGTCATGCCACAGTAAAGATAGCAACACCGGCACAGAAGAAGATGACACTCCGGAAGGTGCCGAAGACAACGAAGACCCCATCGACATAACAAATGAACAATATGAAAGGGAAAACGAGCAGGTTAGCCCTGTTAAACAGGCCACGCACAAAGATTCGGACGACGATAGTTACCTTCCACTCTCTAAGGATGAGGTGAGCCTCGGCACCGAGGATTTCATCATGCCTGAGGAATATCTTGAGCAGGAGCGCTTCAAGCGCCAGCTAATAACCACTACAAGGAGCCTGAAAAAGAAGCTGCAGCAGCTTCAAGCTGACCAAGATCTGCTCAATGACAAATGGACTGATGTCCTAGCAGCTGAAGAATACGGCCTCAAGTGCCCTACCAAAAGCTACCCAAAGTGTAAATTGCTACCTCAGTTCGATGAGGAGGCGCCGGAGTATATACCACCATCATACAATGCGGCTGACTGACCACCGCGTGGTCGGGACAAAACGGCAGCTCATGCCAAACACTAGCCCACCCCGCCTCATCACTCAGGTAGGGGTAAATCAGCCCATGGCCATACATATGACCTCCGGCAGAACCTGAACCATAAAGCAGGACACACCAGATCAATCTACGGATCACGAGGATGCACCTCAACACGTGACAATGGCCACCTGTTTGGACGTGACAAACCCAGTCACGTGCGGTCTAAACACCACAGACGGACTCCATCAGAGCTGTGTCACGATAGGCCCGATATAGAGGCCCCGCACACCCTCATTGCTTCACTGATGAGGTCCTGGATCACGAATTCCCAGAAGGATTCAAACCAGTGAATATAGAATCATACGATGGAACCACGGAGCCTGCGGTGTGGATAGAGGACTTCATTCTCCACATCCATATGGCCCACGGAGATGATCTCCACGCCATCAAATACCTCCCTCTAAAACTCAAAGGGCCAGCTTGGCATTGGCTAAATAGTCTGCCTAAAAATTCCATTGGCAGCTAGGAGGACTTGGAAGAGGCTTTCCTCGATAACTTCCAAGGTACATATGTTCGACCTTCGAACGCTGATGACTTAAGCCATATAGTTCAACAGCCCGGAGAGTCCGCCAGGAAATTCTGGACAAGGTTTCTAACTAAAAAGAACCAAATTGTTGACTGTCCGGATGCCAAAGCTCTAGCATCTTTCAAACATAGCATCTGTGATGAATGGCTCGCTCGCCACCTCGGGCAAGAAACCCCAAAGTCCATGGCGGCCCTCACGGCACTCATGACCCGCTTTTGTGCGGGCGAGGACAGTTGGTTGGCCCGTTGCAAAAACAATGCAAGCGACGCCGGCACCTCTGAAGTAAAAATCAACAAAGACAAGTCTCGACGCAATATATACAAGCGCCAAAACAACAATGACAACATCGAGGATACGGCGGTCAACGCCGGATTCAGTGGCTCTAAGTCCGGTCAGCGGAAGAAGGTGATCCAAAAGAACAATTTGGGCCCATCCTGCTTGGACCGCATACTTGATCGTCCATGCCTGATTCACGGCACCCCCGACAAGCCTCCTAATCATACAAATAGAGAGTGCTGGGTTTTCAAACAGGCTGACAAATTAAACACCAAGAACAGGGAAAAAGGATCACAAAGCGAGGAGGACGACAAAGAGCCACAGCAGCCGAACACAGGGGGACAGAGGAAGTTTCCCCCTCAGGTCAAAATGGTGAACATGATATATGCCACCCACATCCCCAAGAGGGAGCGCAAGCGTGCGCTTAGGGACGTCTACGCGATAGAGCCAGTCGCCCCAAAATTCAATCCATGGTCGTCGTGCCCGATCACTTTCGATCGCCGGGACCACCCGACCAGTATCCGTCACGTGGGCTCAGCCGCAGTAGTCTTAGACCCAATAATTGATGGGTTTCACCTGACTCGCGTCCTTATGGACAGTGGTAGCAGCCTCAATCTACTCTATCAGGAGACAGCGTGGAAAATGGGCATTAACCCATCAAGGATCAAGCCTACAAGGACTACCTTTAAAGGAGTCATACCAGGTGTAGATGCCTACTGTATGAGCTCAAGCACAGTAGAGGTTGTCTTCGGATCTCCGGACAACTTCCGAAGCGAGGAGTTAATCTTCGATATCGTCCCATTCCGCGGCGGCTATCATGCACTGCTCAGATGAACTGCGTTTGGTCAATTCAGCGCAGTGCCACACTAGGCTTATCTCAAGCTCAAGATGCCCGGTCCACACGGTGTCACAACAGTCAATGGCAATACGGAACGCTCTCTCCGTACAGAAGAGCACACAGCTACCCTAGCAACAGAAGTACAAAGCGGCCTTCTTAAGCAGAACCTTCATTCGGCTGCCGAGTCTGTAGACACCCTTAAGAGGGTCCAAACTACTCTGCAGCAGGAGAGATCGGCTCGTCAAGAGCTCAACTAGCAATCCGGCCTCTGTCTTAGTCCCGATAAAGTCGTAGCATTCGTGCCGCACGTACATAACTACGCACTTAATATTCCATGGGCATTGACGGAGGCATAGATAGCTTGTGGTCCATGGCATGGCTCAACCTACATCGGATACACACATACTTTCACTTTTGCTTGTTTTCTTTCAGGTTTTAATCCTACAGGACCAATCGGGTGGTCTGGTCATCGGTCCTTTTGAAGGATAAATACACCAAGATGGCGAGGAACGTAGAAACCTGGGGACCGTTTAGGTGATTCCATTAACGATAACTCTACCTATTTTTCAGGACCCACATACAGCCCTCCCCTGGTTTCGGCATGTTAAATAACCTATTGCTTATTGCACTATTCGTATCAATGCGCCTTGATGTACTAATTACCTTACAATGAAAACATTTTGTAGCTGGAGCTGTAGGACCCTAGCTTTTTACCTTTACGTCTTCTCTGTTTTCTTTCTCTCTTTTCTTTTTTAGATTCCCTGTGGATAACCCCATCAGCTAGCACCCATACACTTTGGTACATTCGACATTTGCAAGGGGCTTTATAGCACCCCACATTACGGCAACAAAAGTCCGAACACTTCTTATAAGTATAGTTCGGCACCCCGAATTTAGCATTATATGCATTGGCTCCGAATCATGTCTTTGGTCAATATTTGGGTTGCCCGGTTCCTATGCTTGCTACCCTATGTTCCGCTACATCGGCTAGGCTATGTGGAAGAGGAAAAAAAGAGCTTCTGAACGTGACGGGCTTCTATTTACAACATGGTCATAATCCAGTAAATTTTACGACCTAGGATGTTCATTCTATGGACCTGACCGATCCATTTCACTGTGACTGCCGAAAACAGTGTTGGAGTTAGATGTTGTTGCCCTTTTCAACCTGGGTTTTTTTGTAAACCTGATGAAGAATTAACCCTTGTGCTTTTGTACAGTTTGTAAGCTGGAGTTAGATGCTCTTGCCCTTTCCAACTCGGCTGTGACTATCATATTTTCTTTGAAGCATGGCAAATGGCTTGCTAGTCGTTTAATTTAGAGTGAAATGTTGTAACAACTAACAAATCCCAACCAAGGGAAATAACATCACTCTCACCGGCTGCTTGAGCTCACTGTGTATTACAGAAGACAAGTGATTAGCCCCCACCAGCACCCACAAACTTATTTTGAACTAGCACATCAAATGGGCTGTAAATTTTCATAGGAAAGGCTGCATGACCGTCATAGATTTGGATTCTGACATTTGGGACCCGCGAGGAAATAGCCTACCCAGTCAACCCTCATACTACCCTCTGCCTGCGACTGGACCGGCGCATCTTCCATGACTCATGTTTGTTCCGTCTAAGGCCTCGCCATCGTCCTCCGCCTTGCGGCCTTGGTTCGCTCGTCATGTGCGGTGCACCGCCCTCTTCCGTTGTCAACGTCGACAACAACCGAGAGGAATAAGGAGATGATTGTACATGGAGAGGATGACAGTAGGGACCCACCAGCATCATGGCAGTACGCAAGCAAGTGCCTCTATATTACAAGCCCAAAAATATGGTTCCTCCTAATGGTTGGACATCTAGGGCTCACGCCGTTGTCAACGTAGTCAATAAACGAGAGAATTACACTATGAGCGGCTGACACCAGGGACCCAGCAGGTAACGCATTTTTTATGAGGAACAAGCAGTTGTTATTTATATGAGTTTAGCGACGGATCGGGGTAGCAGCGGGGCTGGGCGGGGGCTGTGGCCCATCTAGCCAGGGTTTTATTTATGTTTACCACATCATGAGCCCAGTTGTGTTTTTTCTTGCTGAAAATGGCTAGTCCAGTTCTATTTTTTTTAAACAAATACCCAAACAAGGCTTACTTGCTTTATCAGCCCTGCTGGCTGCAATCTTTCAAGACGAGGAGAGTTTCATTCGGTTTGCCCAGAAATGGGTTGTACATTTTTTAAACACATCAAACCGGGAATTAGTTTCAATTCTTTTTCATTGCAACATTTTAAATTCCATTAATTTTTATGCGTGGAAAATTATTTGGATTTTATATTTATATACATTATTTTTCAACATAGTTTGAATGTGAATCGATATTTCGGGATTAAAAACAGTTGACCGCACCGAAATATGCAAAAATTCGTATACTTTTTAACCGTGGCCACAATATGGGGTGTAATGCTAACAAGAAGAAGATGGGCTCCAAAAAAATTCTTAAGAATTAGCAAATGGGATGTACATTATTAGAAATAATGCACACGAGAGCAGTGACTGTTGGATGTCCATCCAACGCCTATCGTGCTTCTTCAATCTCTGCTTTTCCTGCTCCAGCCGCTCAAACAAGCGCCGGCGGGACTACCTGCTCCCTCCTCCCGCGGCTGGCTATGCTGCCGCGTAGGGCTCACCGCCCTACCGTACTCCCATCGCTGGCCTAGCCATCCCTCTACTCACCCACACCTGCTGTTATTCTCTGGGGACGCCAGACTGTCGGCGTTCTGGGAACGGGGCTCCCCAGACTTGCCTGCCTGCGGCCTGCGGCGTGGCTCAAGTGGGGGCCCAGCGCGGCCCGTCTTCATCAACTCAAGCTCAAGACCCTCGTGAGGAGCCAAGCCTCGTGGGGCGGACGACAGAGAGCTTCCTCTGAGGCAGCCTCATCAGGGAGGCTGGCGAGGAGGCGGAGAGATCAAGGCAAGGGTACCTCGTGAGGAACCCATGACGCAAGCCATGACGATCGAGACCAGGCGGGCGTCGGCCTGTGCAGTGTCCTTGTTTCCCCTTTGGTGCAAAGGGGGCAAGCACGGGCCAAGGAATCAGGCAAAGGTTACCATTCCGGTGCAACAAGACCAAGGTCAGCAGAGCGGCAGGACGGAGGTCACCGCGGAGCCCAAGACGGCGTCATCACCATTACTTTTGGCAGCCGAAGACCACCTTTGGTCAGGATAACTTGTACTAGATGTTCCCCTTCAAAATGGCCAATTGTTGGCGCCCTTCCCGCTCATTATTTTGGGACGAGGCCTAGGGCCTCTATGAATAGAGCTAGCCACCACAGAGTAGAGGAGAGACGCCCCCGGAGACCCCAGAGAGATCAAGACACCCAGACATCTAGAGATCTGGTAGAACCCTAGCAGAGAGAGAGAGGCGACTGAATTCACCCTAGCAGTTCGTCGCAAAAACTCAAGAACACCTCTCCCGAGGCTGTTCTTCCTGTGTACTGTTCATATGCAGCCCCTGAGGCAATCCACCACACCACACACAGGAGTAGGGTATTACACCACAACGGTGGCCTGAACCAGTATAAACCTCGTGTCCCTTGTGTTGTTTGTTGTTTCCAGCTTAGACCACGCGAGGAGATTGGGCTCAGATCGGTAGGGGAGAGATCTCCGCATGCACCCCAGTGTTCGAACCTCAAGGGTCTGCTGGAACCCGAAATCTGACATTTGGCGCGCCAGGTAGGGGTGCGCCGGAATCTTTCTTCCACTGTTTGCGTGTGATCTTCCGTCATGTCCATGGCTAACGCTCGTAGGGCTCGCGCCGAGCGCCGGGCTGCTCTCGCCACCCGCGTCGCCCAGACGGCGCCCGTCGGCGGACATCCTCGTCGTTCGCCGTCGCCTGCGGCCAACGCCACCACCGGCCCGGCAGGGAACGAGCAGCAGGCGTCGTCCCAGCATCCTTCGGTACGGCGGGAGGGCCGCACTGCCACACCGTCGCTGACTCCAGCCGCTTCGTCATCCCACGCCTGTCATGCCCCCATGGACGCGCATGTCGCGCTGCTCCTGGCAAGAGAGCTCTTGCACTACCGCCCCGTCGACGACCTCTACGAGGACTGGCTCGCCCGCATCACCGAGCTCGTCTGCACCGCAGGGGGCTCCCCCTTGACGTCCCTCTCACTGCCTCACCCTCCATTCCGCGCAGGAGGTGGGGATCAGGAGGCGCCTCCACCACCTCCTCCCCAAGAAGGCGCCCTGGCTCCAAGGCGCGCAGCCCTAGGGTGAGACCCTCCGCGTCCGGCGCCTGCGTAGCAAGAAAGGAGCTGCCAAGAGATCCCTCGTCCCCAAGAAGGTGCTCGCGCGCTCCTAGCGCCGGCGCGCCAAGATCGCGTCCCTGCACCTCCATGCCAAGACCCTGCGCTGCTCCAAGCGGCGGCGCGTGGTTATCCCCAGGAGCAAGCCCGGTACCAGCAAAAGGCACCGGTGGCCACAGCAGGCTGCCGCGCTCTCACCCCCGAGCTACGCGGCGCCGCATGGCCAGGCAAGTTCAAGCCTGACCTGCCCCCTCGCTACGATGGCATGGCGGACCCCGTGTAGTTCCTACAGCTCCACAAGCTGTGCATCGAAGCCGCCAACGGAGACGAAAGGGTCATGGTGAACTGGTTTCCCATGGCACTCAAGGACGGGGCCCGCACCTGGCTCCTGAACCTGGCTCCTGGCACGATCTCCTCCTGGGACGAGATGCGCACTCGCTTCATCGCCAACTTCCAGGGCACTCGCGACCGGCCCCCAGCCGTGAGCGATCTGCGCCGCATCAAGCAGCAGCAAGGGGAAACCCTGCAGAAATATATCCAGCGCTTCAACAACGCTCGCCTCAAGATCCCCAAGGTGACTGAAGAAGCCATCATCTCGGCCTTCTCCGATGGCGTACGCGACATCAAGATGAAGGAGGAGCTAGCAATCGATGAAGACCTGTGCACATCCCTGGAGCTGTTCAACTTGCGACCAAGTGCGCTAGGGCTAAGGAAGGGCGCCTTTCCCTCCTCGAACTCTCGGCTGCCGACCCAGAAGAGAAGAAGTCCAAGGCCAAGGACGTGAAGCGCAAGGGGGCTGCCGTGCTTGCAGCGGAGCCAGACACCAAGCGAGGCAGGGATCAGCCTGTGTCATCCAAGGGCAGCCGGTACTGCGTGTACCACGACCTCCACACCCACAACACCAACGAATGTCAAGAGCTCAGGGCCGTGAGAGATGGACGTGTCGGCCGATGCCCCGAGCGCAACGACAAGGGCTATGCCCGAGGAGGAGGAAGAGGTGGCGGACGATAGAAAGACCGTGGCCCTCGCCAAGGGTGGTGTGACCGACCTCGCGAGGATCACTGGCAGGACCAGCCTCGAGAGGGAGGCTGGAGAGGTTAGCCTTAGGAGGATCGCCTGCACGGCAAGGCAGGCCTTCCTCCTCTGCCGCCACCGCCAAGGAGGAACGAAGACCGACATCAAGATGAGGGAGATGGGGCTTCCAGGAGCCGTGCGCAATCGCTTGCATCTTGGGTGGCGCGCAGGCCCCAGCCTCACAGTGCATCTTCAAGTAGTTTGCTCGCGCGGTGAATGCAGTCCTCCCCAAGCTTGAGGCCATGCGCCCCCTCAGGTGGTCTGCATGCACTATCACGTTCAGCTCAGCGGATCAGCTCAAGTGCGCGGCAACAGCCGGAGTCCTCCCGATGCTTTGCTCCCAAGTCATCAGCAACGTGCAGGTCACCAGGACCCTCATTGACGGCGGAGCAGGACTCAATGTCCTATCCGTCGAGACGTTCGACAGTCTTCCAGTGCCGTACGATCAACTTTAGCCAACCAAGCCATTCTCAGGAGTCACTGATGGTTCCACTGTTCCCATAGGGCAGGTTCGCCTTCCAGTCACCTTCGGACAGCACGACAACTACCGCACCAAGCTCATCGACTTCGATGTTGCCCACATCCGCCTGCCATACAACGCCATCCTCGGGTACCCAGCCTTGGCCAAGTTCATGGCAGTGACTCACCATGGATACAATGTCCTCAAGATGCCATGAAGTGGTGGAATCATCACCGTACCCTATGAAGAAAGGGATGCAGTGTGTTCACTTGAGCGCGCGTTCCAAGCTGCAGCAATCGAAGACCTGAACCACAGAAACGGAAGACTTCCCGAGGCGACCCCAAAGAAGAAGAAGGTTTCGCCTGGCCTAAGCCATAAGGAGGCAGGCGCCTCCGGAGGTGTTGGGTCAGGATCTGTGCCCAATCAGGGAGCGCCACCCTCTCTCGCATAGGAAGGCGCGCCCGGCGCCCTCCTCAGGCAGGGCTCAGGGGCTCTTTCTTGGAAAGCCACCGACCTTGCCGAGGTCGCGAGGGAGGGGC
Organism: Triticum monococcum; assembly: GCA_034509565.1. Lineage (NCBI taxonomy): Eukaryota > Viridiplantae > Streptophyta > Magnoliopsida > Poales > Poaceae > Triticum > Triticum monococcum. Next base: position 147,838,006 of record CM067843.1, on the reverse strand, counting down.
TCGGGCACCACTTGGAGGGGTCCTTCCAGGAACGTTTCCCTCAGGAAGGTACAAGGCAAGGAACACCAAACCCTCAAGAGTTCATCGCAAGCAACACTCAAGAGCTACAGGAGTCGAGAGTCATGCACGACAGCCGCCGCTTGCCCGCCGTAGCCCCACATCCAGGCGAGGATAGTGGGCTGCGCGTCTGCATCGACGTGCCAGGACTCAACCGAGCCGCGTCTCAGGAGCGCCTCTGGCCTTCGCGCGTGGGGCGTTGCGAGGGTCCACCTCACAGCTACGTTCGCATGCCTTTCGGCCTGCCGAGCATGGTCGCCGCTCATCAGCGCCTGCTGAGGAGCATTCTGGAGGCTCAGGAGGTCAGGCATTGTGCGGTCCTGGCGGAGATGAAGATGGCCCTCGGAAACCCACCAGTGCCCCCGGATCCTCCCGAGGCTCCTGGGCTTGGGGGCTCATGAGGATCGACGTCTTCACCGTGCATCACCCGCTTCTTCAACATCACTCCATCTTCAACGACACCAGGTGACATCTTTCTAAGTTCCGTTTTTAGGTGGGAGCGCCCACAGGGCCACATCATTCCCAGGTCGCGTGGGTCTGTCCCTGCGGCATGTATCAGTTTTGCTTATGCTCTTTGCTTACCTTGTCGGGGGCACCCCTCGGGCTGCATCATCCCCGAGCTGCTCGGGCCTGGCCCAGCGGCGTTTGCTTTTCCCGCGTCTACTTAAAATGAATTTACTCTTTCGCGCTTACTTGTCACCTGCTGCTTATCGCGGACTTCTCCGCTTTCATGCAAAGAGCTTGCACGTTAAAAGGGGGGTACCTGAGCATCGCGACTCATGGGCTCCGACTGGCTCTCCAGCCCTCACCCCCTGGCCTTGACCCACGGTATTGCGACCTGTCATACCAGTGGCGAATGAGCTAGCTCGGGGGCCTGGACCTAAGGACGTAGAGCATTTGCATTCTAACCACCCTGCAGGAACACACCATTGATAAAGGCCCAGAGCCAGGTGCAACCCACCTCGAGGTAGGGCCTCGTGAGTCTCGCGCTGGCTCACGAGTGCCCAGATACACCTCTCCTAGCCCTACCGTGCCGGCCACGTGTCAGGGCGGGGCTGTACATGCCCCGGGGGCTCATCCAGGGGGGGAGCCCCCTCCCACGTACCAGTGGAAGCACCATGCTCCGCGCTGGCTAACGACACTGCCGAGGAGCGGCTATGCCCATACACATACGGAAGCGCTATGCTCCGCATTGGTGATAAACAACTAAGGGCGGCCTACGGCCGTACCAACCTCAGGGAGCCTAGAGCTCAGTGTCCGGCACCATCACAACGCCTCCCCTCAGGAGTGCCGCGTGAGGGGGCTGGACACGGGGGCTACGCCCGGGCCTCGCCCGAGCGCACGCCACCCAGCCAGGTCCGTCGGACCTGGTCGTCACGCGCCCCTCCCCGAACGGAGCCAAGGTATGGAAACCAGGTCCCTCACGACTCAAGAGCCTAACTTGCCCCGTAGCCCCTCACTCCTTAGTCCCGTCCTGGTTTCCGGTCGGGGCTAACGATGGGTGATGTATGCGCGGGGCCGGGCCCTGCCGACGCAGAACGATCAATCCACACCTCGTTCCCCCTTTCTTACTTGCTGCTTGTGCGTCAAGGGGGACTCCTGAGCATCGCGACTCAGGAGCCTAACTTGCCACGTAGCCCCTCGCTCCTTAGTGTCGTCCTGGTTTCCGGTCGGGGCTAACACTGGGTGAGGTATGCGCGGGGCCGGGCCCTGCCGACGTAGAGCGTGAGCAAGTAGGGGAGAAAAATGCAAATTCCAGGAAATTCAAAGCAAATATTACAAGCCATAGATTGTTTCATGACACCAAACACAAGTTTAAACGCCTCCGCGAGGCATGGTGCATGTTGCAGGAATAAAAGCAGGACAGAAGCCACGAAGGGATCACTCTCCGGTGGCGCCGCCTCCTGGGGCTGCGGAGTTGGCGGCAGCGCGCCCGGGCAAGATGCTAAAGGCGCGGAACCTCCCCAGCAAAGCTTCGGCTCTGCCTTTCACGACCTCAGCGACAGCGGCGGCAAGGTCACCGCTCACGGGCTCCAGTAGGCTGTCGTGGTCGACATTGGGGTCGCGCAGGTAGATGTGGCTGAGGATACGCATCAGCGCCGCCGAAGACAGGGCGCGCGCCTCGGCCTCGGCCGTGGGGCCAAGGTCGTCTATGACATCTTCAAGCACACGGACCAGGAAGGGAAGCAGCTTGGCGGGGCCGTCCTCCGCGCCGGCCAACGGCTCCTCCAAGCTGCTCTCGTAAAGCATCTTCAGCGCAACACGAGCCCTCTTCTCCATCTTCGCGAAGGTCACCCGATCCTCCGCCAGGACCTTCGCCTTGGCGTCCAGCTTGGTCCTCTCCGCCTGCAGCGACCGATCCAGCGTCTCCAATCGGCCGTGGAGGTCATCAAGCCTAACGTCCCGGTCCTTGACGGAAGCCTCCCGAGCCTTCATCTCCTTCTCCTGGCGGCCGTGGACCTCCTTGGGGAGCTTGTCGTGCAGGCCTTGCTGCTCGACCTCCAGCTCCTTGCAGCGAGCCTTGGCAGCCACGGCGTCGCCCAGGGCAGCATCACGAGCGGCCTTGGCTTGGTTGGCGGCCTGCTTCTCCCCATCGGAGGCCGCCACGGCCTGGCTCAGCGCTGCTCGGACAAAGGCAGCGGAACGGGCCCAGCCAGAAGCTAGCTCCAGGCGCCCGGCCACCAGGCGAGGGTCCGCGCTCAGAAGATCCTCCCGAAGCTGGCTCAGCTCGCTGGCGACCTGGTCAAAGATGGCGGCAGAGGGAACAGAAGGAGAGGGAACCGGCGGAGCGGGCGAAGAAGACGGTAGTGTGATCACGGTTTGGCAGGAAGGAACCCCCTGGGCCTTGGCTGCAGCATCAAGCACAGTCGACTCCAGGGTCAGCAGGGCCATGGGGGCTGACTCCTCGCCGAAGCGTCCCAGTCGGCCTCGCGAGGAAGACCGGGCAGGGGAAGCACGAGCCGCGCCATCTTTGGACGAAGGCGCCATCTCGGCAGGTGGACTCGCCCCAAGCGGGGCCGCAGAAGCCCCTTTCAATCTCTTCGCCGCAGGCGCCTATCTGACAAAAGAATATGGACATCAATCCTCGGTGGCAGAAACCAAGCAAAGCAGGAATCAAGCACTTACTGGTCGTCGCTCGCGGACACAAGCAACCTCCGGCCGAACTTGAAGCCCGAGAACCTGCAGCTGGGTTCAGCCTCGGGAGGCCCAGAAGCAGAAGCCACGTCGGGAGGGCTGGGGCTGGCCTCAGACCGCCCAGGGATCATAGCGGACCCTTGGGGAACTAGCCCCGACCAGCCCTTCCTTGTGACCCAGGGAGAGTCCTCCCCTCCTCGCCTAGCGCCGGCATCATCGCCATCCGGCATGGAGCGGAGGACCCGAGACCTGAGCCGAGGGAAGGATGATGTCTAGTACACAACCTTCTTCTTGTAGACGTTGTTGGGCCTCCAAGTGCAGGGGTTTGTAGGACAGTAGCAAATTTCCCTCAAGTGGATGACCTAAGGTTTATCAATCCGGAGGAGGCGTAGGATGAAGATGGTCTCTCTCAAGCAACCCTGCAACCAAATAACAAAGAGTCTCTTGTGTCCCCAACACACCCAATACAATGGTAAATTGTATAGGTGCACTAGTTCGGCGAAGAGATGGTGATACAAGTGGTATATGGATGGTAGATAATAGTTTTTGTAATCTGAAATAATAAAAACAGCAAGGTAGCAAGTGATAAAAGTGAGCGTAAACGGTATTGCAAAGATAGGAAATAAGGCCTAGGGTTCATACTTTCACTAGTGTAAGTTCCCTCAACAGTACTAACATAATTGGATCATAAAACTATCCCTCAACATGCAACAAAGAGTCATTCCAAAGTCACTAATAGCGGAGAACGAATGAAGAGATTATGGTAGGGTACGAAACCACATCAAAGTTATTCTTTCCAACCAATCCGTTGGGCTATTCCTATAAGTGTCACAAACAGCCCTAGAGTTCGTACTAGAATAACACCTTAAGACACAAATCAACCAACACCCTAATGTCACCTAGATACTCCAATGTCACCTCAAGTATCCATGGGTATGATTATACGATATGCGTCACACAATCTCAGATTCATCTATTCAACCAACACAAAGGACCTCAAAGAGTTCCCCAAAGTTCTACCGGAGAATCACGACGAAAACGTGTGCCAACCCCTATGCATAGGTTCATGGGCAGAACCCGTAAGTTGATCACCAAAACATAGATCAAGTGAATCACGTGATATCCCATTGTCACCACAGATACGCACGACAATACAAACATCAAGTGTTCTCAAATCTATAAAGACTCAATCGGATAAGATAACTTCAAAGGGGAAACTCAATTCATTACAAGAGAGAAGAGGGGGGAGAAACATAGGATCCAACTATAATAGCAAAGCTCACGATACATCAAGATCGTATCATCTCAAGAACACGAGAGAGAGAGAGAGAGATCAAACACATAGCTACTGGTACATACCCTCATCCCCGAGGGAGAACTACTCCCTCCTCGTCATGGAGAGCACCGGGATGATGAAGATGGCCACCGGAGAAGGATTGCCCCCTCTGGTAGGGTGCCGAAACGGGTCTAGATTGGCTTTCGGTGGCTACGGAGGCTTCTGGCGGCGGAACTCCCGATCTATTGTGCGTTCTGGAAGTTTTAGGTCATGTAGGTATATATGGGTACATGAGGTACGTTAGGGGAGCCATGAGGGCCCCACGAGACAGGGGGCGCACCCTAGGGGGGCACCCCCCACCCTCGTGGGAACCTCGTTCCTTCCTTGACGTGGGGTCCAAGTCCATCAGGTGTGTTTCCTTCCAAAAATAACTTCTCCAGTTGATTTCGTTCCGTTTCGACTCCGTCTGATATTCCATTTCTTCAAAACACTGAAATAGGCATAAAACAGCAAATCTGGGCTGGGCCTCCGGTTAATAGGTTAGTCCCAAAAATAATATAAAAGTGGATAATGAAGCCCAATATTGCCCAAAACAATAGATAATATAGCATGAAGCAATCAAAAATTATAGATACGTTGGAGACATATCAAAGGACTCCCCCGACTCCTCGCTAGTCGCCTCAAAGTCAGACTCTTCTTCATCCGCCTCTTCTTCCTCCTCACTCCCGCTGGAGCTACCGGAGGACACGTTCACCATCGTCAACGCCACAAGACCCTCGGGAGCTTCCGTGGGCACCAGCCCATCGCCATTAAACGTCGGCATGGCGTTCACCACCTGCTCCCAGTCGTCACGAAGGAACAGGGGGACGGGGGCGCCCACCGGCTTCGCCACGTCTCCCCCAACCAAGGAATGGAGGGTCGCGACCAGATTCTCATTGGTTAGAGCCTCAGAACTTAGGCACAAGGCGGCGTCCACTTCCCCAAGCCTCCACAACGGGAGCAAGTGCTCCTAGAGTGGAGCCACCCGGTGCTCCAAGAAATCCCTCAGGAGCGTGGCTCTAGTCAGCTTCACCGTCCCCAGGTTGCTCGGCCTCAGGTCTGCGTTCATCCTCTTCAGCACCGCCCTCGCACGGGGGTCGACGAGCTCCGCGCGGGACCACATGTCGACAGCCTTGGGCTGCCCCGTAGGCAACACCAGACGGGGGTGGAGGCGCTCGACGTCCACCATGACCCACTTGCTCCGGAAGCCTTCGATTCTCTTCCCAGGCTTCGAGATAGCATTGGAATTGGAGTATGCGATGAAGCTCGCACATGCGGAGACATGGCCACCAGAAACCCGGAGGGAAAAATAGTGGCACAACAAGGCCACTGAGGGCTTTACCACGGTATGAGCCTCACAGTATTAAGAAAAAATCGCCAGGAGAAGAACAGAGTTGGGGTGGAGAAGCAGAGCCTGCAAGTTGTACTGGCGGAGAATAGCAAAGAAGAACTCAGAGAAAGGAGGCACTAGACCGGCGACGATGGCGCTCACAAAGAGCGGATAGAAGGTGCTCCCCCTGCCTTTAGGCTGGTCGGAGCCGGCCTTGAGCACAGTCGCCCCCTTGCTGCCCTGCGCCACCATCATCAGGCGCGTGAGGGCGAGGTTCTTCTCCGGTAGGTTCGGGGAATCCAGGGCGGGTGAGTACCAGGCCTCGGTCGGGGACTTGCGAGGCGCCATGGCGTGCCGGGCTAGAAGGATTGAGACAGATCTGGAGGATTTCGGAAGCAAGAAAGAGGAGAGCGAGAAAGGGGATCTGGAGCGAGGCGAACGAGAACAAAGCAAGTAAGTCTGGCCCGGGCACCTCTTTTGTCAGATGGACAGTTGCCGAGGCGTCGTGGGGAAGCTCAGACGCCCACGTCCAATCAATCACCACGCGGCGCCCAATGCCACAGGCTGTTAGGGCCCGCGGTGCTTCGCACTTGCCCCTTCGCTTTCCTGCTAGGCCAAGCCCGGGCGCGCCTTGGGCCCGGGGGCTACTGTCGGCGTTCTGGGAATGGGGGTCCCCAGACTTGCCTACCTGCGGCCTGCGGCGTGGCTCAAGTGGGGGCCCAACGCGGCCTGTCTTCATCAGCTCAAGCTCAAGACCCTTGCGAGGGGCCAAGCCTCGCGGGGCGGACGACAGAGAGCTTCCTCTGAGGTAGCCTCATCAGGCATGCTCGTGAGGAGGCGGAGAGATCAAGGAGGGGTACCTCGCGAGCAACCCGTGACGCAAGCCATGACAAGCGAGACCAGGTGGGCGCCAGGCGGGCGCCGGCCTGCGCAGTGTCCTTGTTTCCCATTTGGTGCAAAGGGGGAAAGCACAGGCCAAGGCATCGGGCAAAGGTTACCATTCCGGTGCAACGAGACCAAGACCAGCAGAGCAGCAGGACGGAGGTCACCGTGGAGCCCAAGACGGCGTCATCACCAGTACTTTTGGCAGCCGAAGACCACCTTTGGTCAGCATAACTTGTACTAGATGTTCCCCTTCAAAATGGTCAATTGTTGGTGCCCTTCCCGCTCATTATTTTGGGAAGCGGCTCAGGGCCTCTATAAATAGAGCTACCCACCACAGAGTAAAGAAGAGACGCCCCCGGAGTCCCTGGAGAGACCCCGGAGAGATCAAGACACCCAGACATCTAGAGATCTAGTAGAACCCTAGAAGAGAGATAGAGGGGCGACTGAACTCACCCTAGCAGTTCATCGCACCAGCTCAAGAACACCTCTCGCGAGGCTGTTCTTCCCGTGTACTGTTCATTAGCAGCCCCTGAGGCAATCCACCACACCAACCACTGGAGTAGGGTATTACACCACAACGGTGGCCCGAACTAGTATAAACCTCGTGTCCCTTCTGTTGTTCGTTGTTTCCAGCTTAGATCACGCAAGGAGATTGGGCGTAGATCGGTAGGGGAGAGATCTCCGCGTGCACCCTAGTGTTCGGACCGCAAGGGTCTGCCGGAACCCGAAATCCGACAAAGACGAACTAGTAAACCCTCGTACTCCCCCGCATCGGAAACAACTGCCGAGTCTTCCCTGGCTCCGTGTTGTTCCCTTCCTAGGCCTCGACATCGTCCACCGCCTTGGTGTTCTCGACGCGGCCTGGTCAACGTGGTCAATGAACGACATCCATCGGAAGTGTATTGTACATGGAGAGGCTGACAGTTGGGTCCATGGCCGCACGCAAGGAAATGCCTCCTTATTACACGCAAAATAATGATTCCTCCACCTGACAGCTAGGACCCACGGGAAGGGCTTCTATATTTCGCGAAAAAAAAGTTCCCCCCGCTGATAGGTCAGACCCAACAGCTATATCTTCGCACGCAAGGAAGTGTGTCCTTATGACACACAAAAAAATGAATACCCCCTGCTAGCTGGGACCCACCATAGTGGGTGGCTGATTTGTGGGCCTGCTAAGTTGACGGAGATAGAGGGCTTTGTCAACTTATTCAATATGAACGACTCTAGCTCCAGTGATAGTCCGATGTCCATCCAATGGCCATAGTGCTTCTTCAACCTCTGGTCTTCTTGCTCCGGCCTCCCAAAGCAGCGCCGGTCGTGCCTCCTGCCCCTGCCCCCTGTGGCTGGCTGTGCTGCCATGGAGGCCTCACCGCCCCCATACTACTCCCACCACTGGCCAGACCATCCCTCCATTGACCCACACCCCCTGTTATTCTGCGGCGACGGCAACTTCACACCGCAACCGAACCAGTGAACCCTCGTACTCCTCTTCGCGTGGGCATCCACTGCCGCCTCTTCCCTGGCTCCGCGTCATCCCCTTCCTAGGCCTCACCATCGTCCACCGCCTTGGTTCTCTCGGTGCGGCGTGTACAATGTGGTCAACGACCGACTTCCATCGGAAGAGTACTATACGTAGAGAGGCTGATAGCTGGGTCCACGGCCGCAGCTGGGTCCACGGCCACAGCCTAGCTTTTTTGTGATTTGCCAACACTAGTAGAAAAGGGGGCTTTGGTCCAGGCCGGGTAACCCCATTAGTCCCGGTTCAGTCTAGAACCGGGACCAATGGGGGCATTGGTCCCGGTTCGTGAGCCCAGGGGGCCGGCCGGGCCACGTGGGCCATTGGTCCCGGTTCATCTGGACCTTTTGGTCCCGGCTGGTGGGATGAACCGGGACCAATGGGCGTCGCTCCTGGCCCACAACCATTGGTCCCGGTTCGTGCCTCAAACCGGGACTAAAGATTAGACCTTTAGTCCCGGTTTGAGGCATGAACCGGGACTAATGGGGGTGAGACCTTTAGTCCCGGTTCGTGCTACGAACCGGTACTAAAGGTCCCATTTTCAAACTCTACCCCCCCCCCTCCCCCCCCCCCCCCCCCCGTGGATCGCCTTTTTAGTTTTAAAAAAAATAAAAGAAAATAATGGAAATGTCAAAAAAATAAAAGAAAATCATCTACTGAAATTTGTAGAAATGGGCATAACTTTTGCATACTAACTCGGATGAAAAAGTTTTTTATAAGAAAAATCATGTACTCGAAAAGTTACATCCGAAAATGATGGAAATGTCAAAAAAATAAAAGAAAATAAGTTTCCCATGTGATATGTGGTCTAGTTGTTGGGAAAATTTGCAAATGTGAATTTTGACTTTATTTGCAAAATCTCTCTAAAATTTGTAGAAATGGGCATAACTTTTGCATACTAACTCAGATGAAAAAGTTTTTATATGAAAAATCATCTACTCGAAAAGTTACATCCGAAAATGATGGAAATGTCAAAAAATAAAAGAAAATAAGTTTCCCTTGTGATATGTGGTCTAGTTGTTGGGAAAATTTGCAAATGTGAATTTTGACTTTATTTGCAAAATCTCTCTGAAATTTGTAGGAATGGGCACAACTTTTGCATACTAACTCGGATGAAAAAGTTTTTTTAAATGAAAAATCATCTACTCGAAAAGTTACATCCGAAAATGATGGAAATGTAAAAAAAATAAAAGAAAATAAGTTTCCCTTGTGATATGTGGTCTAGTTGTTGGGAAAATTTACAAATGTGAATTTTGACTTTATTTGCAAAATCTCTCTGAAATTTGTAGAAATGGGCATAACTTTTGCATACTAACTCAGATGAAAAAGTTTTTTATATGAAAAATCATCTACTCGAAAAGTTACATCCGAAAATGATGGAAATGTCAAAAAAATAAAAGAAAATAAGTTTCCCTTGTGATATGTGGTCTAGTTGTTGGGAAAATTTGCAAATGCGAATTTTGACTTTATTTGCAAAATCTCTCTGAAATTTGTAGGAATGGGCACAACTTTTGCATACTAACTCGGATGAAAAAGTTTTTTATATGAAAAATCATCTACTCGAAAATTTATATCCGAAAATGATGGAAATGTCAAAAAAAATAAAAGAAAATAAGTTTCCCTTGTGATATGTGGTCTAGTTGTTGGGAAAATTTGCAAATGCGAATTTTGACTTTATTTGCAAAATCTCTCTGAAATTTGTAGAAATGGGCATAACTTTTGCATACTAACTCAGATGAAAAAGTTTTTATATGAAAAATCATCTACTCGAAAAGTTACATCCGAAAATGATGGAAATGTCAAAAAATAAAAGAAAATAAGTTTCCCTTGTGATATGTGGTCTAGTTGTTGGGAAAATTTGCAAATGTGAATTTTGACTTTATTTGCAAAATCTCTCTGAAATTTGTAGGAATGGGCACAACTTTTGCATACTAACTCGGATGAAAAAGTTTTTTTAAATGAAAAATCATCTACTCGAAAAGTTACATCCGAAAATGATGGAAATGTAAAAAAAATAAAAGAAAATAAGTTTCCCTTGTGATATGTGGTCTAGTTGTTGGGAAAATTTACAAATGTGAATTTTGACTTTATTTGCAAAATCTCTCTGAAATTTGTAGAAATGGGCATAACTTTTGCATACTAACTCAGATGAAAAAGTTTTTTATATGAAAAATCATCTACTCGAAAAGTTACATCCGAAAATGATGGAAATGTCAAAAAAATAAAAGAAAATAAGTTTCCCTTGTGATATGTGGTCTAGTTGTGGGGAAAATTTGCAAATGTGAATTTTGACTTTATTTGCAAAATCTCTCTGAAATTTGTAGGAATGGGCACAACTTTTGCATACTAACTCGGATGAAAAAGTTTTTTATATGAAAAATCATCTACTCGAAAATTTATATACGAAAATGATGGAAATGTCAAAAAAAATAAAAGAAAATAAGTTTCCCTTGTGATATGTGGTCTAGTTGTTGGGAAAATTTGCAAATGCAAATTTTGACTTTATTTGCAAAATCTCTCTGAAATTTGTAGAAATGGGCATAACTTTTGCATACTAACTCGGATGAAAAAGTTTTTTATATGAAAAATCATCTACTCGAAAAGTTACATCCGAAAATGATGGAAATGTCAAAAAAAATAAAAGAAAATAAGTTTCCCTTGTGATATGTGGTCTAGTTGTTGGGAAAATTTGCAAATGTGAATTTTGACTTTATTTGCAAAATCTCTCTGGAATTTGTAGGAATGGGCACAACTTTTGCATACTAACTCGGATGAAAAAGTTTTTTATATGAGAAATCATCTACTCGAAAAGTTACATCCGAAAATGATGGAAATGTCAAAAAAATAAAAGAAAATAAGTTTCCCATGTGATATGTGGTCTAGCTGTTGGGAAATTTGCAAATGTGAATTTTGACTTTATTTGCAAAATCTCTCTGAAATTTGTAGAAATTGGCATAACTTTTGCATACTAACTCGGATGAAAAAGTTTTTTATATGAAAAATCATCTACTCGAAAAGTTACATCCGAAAATGATTGAAATGTCAAAAAAATAAAAGAAAATAAGTTTCCCATGTGATATGTGGTCTAGTTGTTGGGAAAATTTGCAAATGTGAATTTTGACTTTATTTGCAAAATCTCTCTGAAATTTGTAGGAATGGGCACAACTTTTGCATACTAACTCGGATGAAAAAGTTTTTTATATGAAAAATCATCTACTCGAAAAGTTACATCCGAAAATGATGGAAATGTCAAAAAAATAAAAGAAAATAAGTTTCCCATGTGATATGTGGTCTAGTTGTTGGGAAAATTCGCAAATGTGAATTTTGACTTTATTTGCAAAATCTCTCTGAAGTTTGTAGAAATCGGCATAACTTTTGCATACTAACTCGGATGAAAAAGTTTTTTATATGAAAAATCATCTACTCGAAAAGTTACATCCGAAAATGATGGAAATGTCAAAAAATAAAAGAAAATAAGTTTCCCATGTGATATGTGGTCTAGTTGTTGGGAAAATTTGCAAATGCGAATTTTGACTTTATTTGCAAAATCTCTCTGAAATTTGTAGAAATGGGCACAACTTTTGCATACTAACTCGGATGAAAAAGTTTTTTATATGAGAAATCATCTACTCGAAAAGTTACATCCGAAAATGATGGAAATGTCAAAAAAATAAAAGAAAATAAGTTTCCCATGTGATATGTGGTCTAGCTGTTGGGAAATTTGCAAATGTGAATTTTGACTTTATTTGCAAAATCTCTCTGAAATTTGTAGAAATTGGCATAACTTTTGCATACTAACTCGGATGAAAATGTTTTTTATATGAAAAATCATCTACTCGAAAAGTTACATCCGAAAATGATTGAAATGTCAAAAAAATAAAAGAAAATAAGTTTCCCATGTGATATGTGGTCTAGTTGTTGGGAAAATTTGCAAATGTGAATTTTGACTTTATTTGCAAAATCTCTCTGAAATTTGTAGGAATGGGCACAACTTTTGCATACTAACTCGGATGAAAAAGTTTTTTATATGAAAAATCATCTACTCGAAAAGTTACATCCAAAAATGATGGAAATGTCAAAAAAATAAAAGAAAATAAGTTTCCCATGTGATATGTGGTCTAGTTGTTGGGAAAATTTGCAAATGTGAATTTTGACTTTATTTGCAAAATCTCTCAGAAATTTGTAGAAATGGGCATAACTTTTGCATACTAACTCGGATGAAAAAGTTTTTTATATGAAAAATGATCTACTCGAAAAGTTACATCCGAAAATGATGGAAATGTCAAAAAAATAAAAGAAAATAAGTTTCCCATGTGATATGTGGTCTAGTTGTTGGGAAAATTCGCAAATGTGAATTTTGACTTTATTTGCAAAATCTCTCTGAAGTTTGTAGAAATCGGCATAACTTTTGCATACTAACTCGGATGAAAAAGTTTTTTATATGAAAAATCATCTACTCGAAAAGTTACATCCGAAAATGATGGAAATGTCAAAAAATAAAAGAAAATAAGTTTCCCATGTGATATGTGGTCTAGTTGTTGGGAAAATTTGCAAATGCGAATTTTGACTTTATTTGCAAAATCTCTCTGAAATTTGTAGAAATGGGCACAACTTTTGCATACTAACTCGGATGAAAAAGGTTTTTATATGAAAAATAATCTACTCGAAAATTTATATCCGAAAAATGATGGAAATGTCAAAAAAATAAAAGAAAATAAGTTTCCCATGTGATATATGGTCTAGTTGTTGGGAAAATTTGCAAGTGTGAATTTTGACTTTATTTGCAAAATCTATCTAAAATTTGTAGGAATGGGCACAACTTTTGCATACTAACTCGGATGAAAAAGTTTTTTATATGAAAAATCATCTACTCGAAAAGTTACATCCGAAAATGATGGAAATGTCAAAAGAATAAAAGAAAATAAGTTTCCCATGTGATATGTGGTCTAGTTGTTGGGAAAATTTGCAAATGTGAATTTTGACTTTATTTGCAAAATCTCTCAGAAATTTGTAGAAATGGGCATAACTTTTGCATACTAACTCGGATGAAAAAGTTTTTTATATGAAAAATGATCTACTCGAAAAGTTACATCCGAAAATGATGGAAATGTCAAAAAAATAAAAGAAAATAAGTTTCCCATGTGATATGTGGTCTAGTTGTTGGGAAAATTCGCAAATGTGAATTTTGACTTTATTTGCAAAATCTCTCTGAAGTTTGTAGAAATCGGCATAACTTTTGCATACTAACTCGGATGAAAAAGTTTTTTATATGAAAAATCATCTACTCGAAAAGTTACATCCGAAAATGATGGAAATGTCAAAAAATAAAAGAAAATAAGTTTCCCATGTGATATGTGGTCTAGTTGTTGGGAAAATTTGCAAATGCGAATTTTGACTTTATTTGCAAAATCTCTCTGAAATTTGTAGAAATGGGCACAACTTTTGCATACTAACTCGGATGAAAAAGGTTTTTATATGAAAAATAATCTACTCGAAAATTTATATCCGAAAAATGATGGAAATGTCAAAAAAATAAAAGAAAATAAGTTTCCCATGTGATATATGGTCTAGTTGTTGGGAAAATTTGCAAGTGTGAATTTTGACTTTATTTGCAAAATCTATCTCAAATTTGTAGGAATGGGCACAACTTTTGCATACTAACTCGGATGAAAAAGTTTTTTATATGAAAAATCATCTACTCGAAAAGTTACATCCGAAAATGATGGAAATGTCAAAAAAATAAAAGAAAATAAGTTTCCCATGTGATATGTGGTCTAGTTGTTGGGAAAATTCGCAAATGTGAATTTTGACTTTATTTGCAAAATCTCTTTGAAATTTGTAGAAATGGGCATAACTTTTGCATACTAACTCAGATGAAAAAGTTTTTTATATGAAAAATCATCTACTCGAAAAGTTACATCCGAAAATGATGGAAATGTCAAAAAAATAAAAGAAAAAAAGTTTCCCATGCGATATGTGGTCAAGTTGTTGGGAAATTTGCAAATGTGAATTTTGACTTTATTTGCAAAATCTCTCTGAAATTTGTAGGAATGGGCACAACTTTTGCATACTAACTCGGATGAAAAAGTTTTTTATATGAAAAATCATCTACTCGAAAATTTATATCCGAAAATGATGGAAATGTCAAAAAAAATAAAAGAAAATAAGTTTCCCATGTGATATGTGGTCTAGTTGTTGGGAAAATTTGCAAATGTGAAATTTGACTTTATTTGCAAAATCTATCTAAAATTTGTAGGAATGGGCACAACTTTTGCATACTAACTCGGATGAAAAAGTTTTTTATATGAAAAATCATCTACTCGAAAAGTTACATCCGAAAATGATGGAAATGTCCAAAAAATAAAAGAAAATAAGTTTCCCATGTGATATGTGGTCTAGTTGTTGGGAAAATTCGCAAATGTGAATTTTGACTTTATTTGCAAAATCTCTCTGAAATTTGTAGAAATGGGCATAACTTTTGCATACTAACTCGGATGAAAAAGTTTTTTATATGAAAAATGATCTACTCGAAAAGTTACATCCGAAAATGATGGAAATGTCAAAAAAGTAAAAGAAAATAAGTTTCCCATGTGATATGTGGTCTAGTTGTTGGGAAAATTCGCAAATGTGAATTTTGACTTTATTTGCAAAATCTCTCTGAAGTTTGTAGAAATCGGCATAACTTTTGCATACTAACTCGGATGAAAAAGTTTTTTATATGAAAAATCATCTACTCGAAAAGTTACATCCGAAAATGATGGAAATGTCAAAAAATAAAAGAAAATAAGTTTCCCATGTGATATGTGGTCTAGTTGTAGGGAAAATTTGCAAATGCGAATTTTGACTTTATTTGCAAAATCTCTCTGAAATTTGTAGAAATGGGCACAACTTTTGCATACTAACTCGGATGAAAAAGGTTTTTATATGAAAAATAATCTACTCGAAAATTTATATCCGAAAAATGATGGAAATGTCAAAAAAATAAAAGAAAATAAGTTTCCCATGTGATATGTGGTCTACTTGTTGGGAAAATTTGCAAATGTGAATTTTGACTTTATTTGCAAAATCTCTCTGAAATTTGTAGGAATGGGCACAACTTTTGCATACTAACTCGGATGAAAAAGTTTTTTATATGAAAAATCATCTACTCGAAAAGTTACATCCGAAAATGATGGAAATGTCAAAAAAAATAAAAGAAAATAAGTTTCCCATGTGATATGTGGTCTAGTTGTTGGGAAAATTTGCAAATGTGAAATTTGACTTTATTTGCAAAATCTATCTAAAATTTGTAGGAATGGGCACAACTTTTGCATACTAACTCGGATGAAAAAGTTTTTTATATGAAAAATCATCTACTCGAAAAGTTACATCCGAAAATGATGGAAATGTCCAAAAAATAAAAGAAAATAAGTTTCCCATGTGATATGTGGTCTAGTTGTTGGGAAAATTCGCAAATGTGAATTTTGACTTTATTTGCAAAATCTCTCTGAAATTTGTAGAAATGGGCATAACTTTTGCATACTAACTCGGATGAAAAAGTTTTTTATATGAAAAATGATCTACTCGAAAAGTTACATCCGAAAATGATGGAAATGTCAAAAAAGTAAAAGAAAATAAGTTTCCCATGTGATATGTGGTCTAGTTGTTGGGAAAATTCGCAAATGTGAATTTTGACTTTATTTGCAAAATCTCTCTGAAGTTTGTAGAAATCGGCATAACTTTTGCATACTAACTCGGATGAAAAAGTTTTTTATATGAAAAATCATCTACTCGAAAAGTTACATCCGAAAATGATGGAAATGTCAAAAAATAAAAGAAAATAAGTTTCCCATGTGATATGTGGTCTAGTTGTTGGGAAAATTTGCAAATGCGAATTTTGACTTTATTTGCAAAATCTCTCTGAAATTTGTAGAAATGGGCACAACTTTTGCATACTAACTCGGATGAAAAAGTTTTTTATATGAAAAATCATCTACTCGAAAATTTACATCCGAAAATGATGGAAATGTCAAAAAAATAAAAGAAAATAAGTTTCCCATGTGATATGTGGTCTAGTTGTTGGGAAAATTCGCAAATGTGAATTTTGACTTTATTTGCAAAATCTCTCTGAAATTTGTAGAAATGGGCATAACTTTTGCATACTAACTCGGATGAAAAGGTTTTTTATATGAAAAATCATCTACTCGAAAAGTTACATCCGAAAATGATGGAAATGTCAAAAAAATAAAAGAAAATAAGTTTCCCATGTGATATGTGGTCTAGTTGTTGGGAAAATTTGCAAATGTGAATTTTAACTTTATTTGCAAAATCTCTTTGAAATTTGTAGAAATGGGCATAACTTTTGCATACTAACTCAGATGAAAAAGTTTTTTATATGAAAAATCATCTACTCGAAAAGTTACATCCGAAAATGATGGAAATGTCAAAAAAAATAAAAGAAAATAAGTTTCCATGTGATATGTGGTCTAGTTGTTGGGAAAATTTGCAAATGTGAATTTTGACTTTATTTGCAAAATCTCTCTGAAATTTGTAGGAATGGGCACAACTTTTGCATACTAACTCGGATGAAAAAGTTTTTTATATGAAAAATCATCTACTCGAAAAGTTACATCCGAAAATGATGGAAATGTCAAAAAAATAAAAGAAAATAAGTTTCCCATGTGATATGTGGTCTAGTTGTTGGGAAAATTTGCAAATGTGAATTTTGACTTTATTTGCAAAATCTCTCTGAAATTTGTAGGAATGGGCACAACTTTTGCATACTAACTCGGATGAAAAAGTTTTTTATATGAAAAATCATCTACTCGAAAAGTTACATCCGAAAATGATGGAAATGTCAAAAAAATAAAAGAAAATAAGTTTCCATGTGATATGTGGTCTAGTTGTTGGGAAAATTTGCAAATGTGAATTTTGACTTTATTTGCAAAATCTCTCTGAAATTTGTAGGAATGGGCACAACTTTTGCATACTAACTCGGATGAAAAAGTTTTTTATATGAAAAATCATCTACTCGAATAGTTACATCCGAAAATGATGGAAATGTCAAAAAAATAAAAGAAAATAAGTTTCCCATGTGATATGTGGTCTAGTTGTTGGGAAAATTTGCAAATGTGAATTTTGACTTTATTTGCAAAATCTCTCTGAAATTTGTAGGAATGGGCACAACTTTCGCATACTAACTCGGATGAAAAAGTTTTTTATATGAAAAATCATCTACTCGAAAAGTTACATCCGAAAATGATGGAAATGTCAAAAAAATAAAAGAAAATAAGTTTCCCATGTGATATGTGGTCTAGTTGTTGGGAAAATTCGCAAATGTGAATTTTGACTTTATTTGCAAAATCTCTCTGAAATTTGTAGGAATGGGCACAACTTTCGCATACTAACTCGGATGAAAAAGTTTTTTATATGAAAAATCATCTACTCGAAAAGTTACATCCGAAAATGATGGAAATGTTAAAAAAATAAAAGAAAATAAGTTTCCCATGTGATATGTGGTCTAGTTGTTGGGAAATTTGCAAATGTGAATTTTGACTTTATTTGCAAAATCTCTCTGAAATTTGTAGGAATGGGCACAACTTTTGCATACTAAGTCGGATGAAAAAGTTTTTTATATGAAAAATCATCTACTCGAAAAGTTACATCCGAAAATGATGGAAATGTCAAAAAAATAAAAAAAATAAGTTTCCCATGTGATATGTGGTCTACTTGTTGGGAAAATTTGCAAATGTGAATTTTGACTTTATTTGCAAAATCTCTCTGAAATTTGTAGGAATGGGCATAACTTTTGCATACTAACTCGGATGAAAAAGTTTTTTATATGAAAAATCATCTACTCGAAAAGTTACATCCGAAAATGATGGAAATGTCAAAAAAATAAAAGAAAATAAGTTTCCCATGTGATATGTGGTCTAGTAGTTGGGAAATTTGCAAATGTGAATTTTGACTTTAATTGCAAAATCTCTCTGAAATTTGTAGGAATGGGCACAACTTTTGCATACTAACTCGGATGAAAAAGTTTTTTATATGAAAAATCATCTACTCGAAAAGTTACATCCGAAAATGATGAAAATGTCAAAAAAATAAAAGAAAATAAGTTTCCCATGTGATATGTGGTCTAGTTGTTGGGAAAATTTGCAAATGCGAATTTTGACTTTATTTGCAAAATCTCTCAGAAATTTGTAGGAATGGGCACAACTTTTGCATACTAACTCGGATGAAAAAGTTTTTTATATGAAAAATCATCTACTCGAAAAGTTACATCCGAAAATGATGGAAATGTCAAAAAAATAAAAGAAAATAAGTTTCCCATGTGATATGTGGTCTAGTTGTTGGGAAAATTTGCAAATGTGAATTTTGACTTTATTTGCAAAATCTCTCTGAAATTTGTAGGAATGGGCACAACTTTTGCATACTAACTCGGATGAAAAAGTTTTTTATATGAAAAATCATCTACTCAAAAAGTTACATCCGAAAATGATGGAAATGTCAAAAAAATAAAAGAAAATAAGTTTCCCATGTGATATGTGGTCTAGTTGTTGGGAAAATTCGCAACTGTGAATTTTGACTTTATTTGCAACATCTCTCTGAAATTTGTAGAAATGGGCATAACTTTTGCATACTAACTCGGATGAAAAAGTTTTTTATATGAAAAATCATCTACTCAAAAAGTTACATCCGAAAATGATGGAAATGTCAAAAAAATAAAAGAAAATAAGTTTCCCATGTGATATGTGGTCTAGTTGTTGGGAAAATTTGCAAATGTGAATTTTGACTTTATTTGCAAAATCTCTCTGAAATTTGTAGAAATTGGCATAACTTTTGCATACTAACTCGGATGAAAAAGTTTTTTATATGAAAAATCATCTACTCGAAAAGTTACATCCGAAAATGATTGAAATGTCAAAAAAATAAAAGAAAATAAGTTTCCCATGTGATATGTGGTCTAGTTGTTGGGAAAATTTGCAAATGTGAATTTTGACTTTATTTGCAAAATCTCTCTGAAATTTGTAGGAATGGGCACAACTTTTGCATACTAACTCGGATGAAAAAGTTTTTTATATGAAAAATCATCTACTCGAAAAGTTACATCCGAAAATGATGGAAATGTCAAAAAAATAAAAGAAAATAAGTTTCCCATGTGATATGTGGTCTAGTTGTTGGGAAAATTTGCAAATGTGAATTTTGACTTTATTTGCAAAATCTCTCTGAAATTTGTAGAAATTGGCATAACTTTTGCATACTAACTCGGATGAAAAAGTTTTTTATATGAAAAATCATCTACTCGAAAAGTTACATCCGAAAATGATGGAAATGTCAAAAGAATAAAAGAAAATAAGTTTCCCATGTGATATGTGGTCTAGTTGTTGGGAAAATTTGCAAATGTGAATTTTGACTTTATTTGCAAAATTTCTCTGAAATTTGTAGGAATGGGCACTACTTTTGCATACTAACTCGGATGAAAAAGTTTTTTATATGAAAAATCATCTACTCGAAAAGTTTCATCCGAAAATGATGGAAATGTCAAAAAAAATAAAAGAAAATAAGTTTCCCATGTGATATGTGGTCTAGTTGTTGGGAAAATTCGCAAATGTGAATTTTGACTTTATTTGCAAAATCTCTCTGAAATTTGTAGGAATGGGCACAACTTTTGCATACTAACTTGGATGAAAAAGTTTTTTATATGAAAAATCATCTACTCGAAAAGTTACATCCGAAAATGATGGAAATGTCAAAAAAATAAAAGAAAATAAGTTTCCCATGTGATATGTGGTCTAGTTGTTGGGAAAATTTGCAAATGTGAATTTTGACTTTATTTGCAAAATCTCTCTGAAATTTGTAGGAATGGGCACAACTTTTGCATACTAACTCGGATGAAAAAGTTTTTTATATGAAAAATCATCTACTCGAAAAGTTACATCCGAAAATGATGGAAATGTCAAAAGAATAAAAGAAAATAAGTTTCCCATGTGATATGTGGTCTAGTTGTTGGGAAAATTTGCAAATGTGAATTTTGACTTTATTTGCAAAATCTCTCTGAAATTTGTAGGAATGGGCACTACTTTTGCATACTAACTCGGATGAAAAAGTTTTTTATATGAAAAATCATCTACTCGAAAAGTTACATCCGAAAATGATGGAAATGTCAAAAAAAATAAAAAAAATAAGTTTCCCATGTGATATGTGGTCTACTTGTTGGGAAAATTTGCAAATGTGAATTTTGACTTTATTTGCAAAATCTCTCTGAAATTTGTAGGAATGGGCACAACTTTTGCATACTAACTCGGATGAAAAAGTTTTTTATATGAAAAATCATCTACTCGAAAAGTTACATCCGAAAATGATGGAAATGTCAAAAAAAATAAAAGAAAATAAGTTTCCCATGTGATATGTGGTCTAGTTGTTGGGAAAATTCGCAAATGTGAATTTTGACTTTATTTGCAAAATCTCTCTGAAATTTGTAGGAATGGGCACAACTTTCGCATACTAACTCGGATGAAAAAGTTTTTTATATGAAAAATCATCTACTCGAAAAGTTACATCCGAAAATGATGGAAATGTTAAAAAAAATAAAAGAAAATAAGTTTCCCATGTGATATGTGGTCTAGTTGTTGGGAAATTTGCAAATGTGAATTTTGACTTTATTTGCAAAATCTCTCTGAAATTTGTAGGAATGGGCACAACTTTTGCATACTAAGTCGGATGAAAAAGTTTTTTATATGAAAAATCATCTACTCAAAAAGTTACATCCGAAAATGATGGAAATGTCAAAAAAAATAAAAAAAATAAGTTTCCCATGTGATATGTGGTCTACTTGTTGGGAAAATTTGCAAATGTGAATTTTGACTTTATTTGCAAAATCTCTCTGAAATTTGTAGGAATGGGCACAACTTTTGCATACTAACTCGGATGAAAAAGTTTTTTATATGAAAAATCATCTACTCAAAAAGTTACATCCGAAAATGATGGAAATGTCAAAAAAATAAAAGAAAATAAGTTTCCCATGTGATATGTGGTCAAGTTGTTGGGAAAATTCGCAACTGTGAATTTTGACTTTATTTGCAAAATCTCTCTGAAATTTGTAGAAATGGGCATAACTTTTGCATACTAACTCGGATGAAAAAGTTTTTTATATGAAAAATCATCTACTCGAAAAGTTACATCCGAAAATGATGGAAATGTCAAAAAAATAAAAGAAAATAAGTTTCCCATGTGATATGTGGTCTAGTTGTTGGGAAAATTTGCAAATGTGAATTTTGACTTTATTTGCAAAATCTCTCTGAAATTTGTAGAAATTGGCATAACTTTTGCATACTAACTCGGATGAAAAAGTTTTTTATATGAAAAATCATCTACTCGAAAAGTTACATCCGAAAATGATTGAAATGTCAAAAAAATAAAAGAAAATAAGTTTCCCATGTGATATGTGGTCTAGTTGTTGGGAAATTTGCAAATGTGAATTTTGACTTTATTTGCAAAATCTCTCTGAAATTTGTAGGAATGGGCATAACTTTTGCATACTAACTCGGATGAAAAAGTTTTTTATATGAAAAATCATCTACTCGAAAAGTTACATCCGAAAATGATGGAAATGTCAAAAAAATAAAAGAAAATAAGTTTCCCATGTGATATGTGGTCTAGTTGTTGGGAAAATTTGCAAATGTGAATTTTGACTTTATTTGCAAAATCTCTCAGAAATTTGTAGAAATGGGCATAACTTTTGCATACTAACTCGGAAGAAAAAGTTTTTTATATGAAAAATGATCTACTCGAAAAGTTACATCCGAAAATGATGGAAATGTCAAAAAAATAAAAGAAAATAAGTTTCCCATGTGATATGTGGTCTAGTTGTTGGGAAAATTCGCAAATGTGAATTTTGACTTTATTTGCAAAATCTCTCTGAAGTTTGTAGAAATCGGCATAACTTTTGCGTACTAACTCGGATGAAAAAGTTTTTTATATGAAAAATCATCTACTCGAAAAGTTACATCCGAAAATGATGGAAATGTCAAAAAATAAAAGAAAATAAGTTTCCCATGTGATATGTGGTCTAGTTGTTGGGAAAATTTGCAAATGCGAATTTTGACTTTATTTGCAAAATCTCTCTGAAATTTGTCGAAATGGGCACAACTTTTGCATACTAACTCGGATGAAAAAAAAATTTATATAAAAAATCATCTACTCGAAAATTTATATCCGAAAATGATGGAAATGTCAAAAGAATAAAAGAAAATAAGTTTCCCATGTGATATGTGGTCCAGTTGTTGGGAAAATTTGCAAATGTGAATTTTGACTTTATTTGCAAAATCTCTCTGAAATTTGTAGGAATGGGCACAACTTTTGCATACTAACTCGGATGAAAAAGTTTTTTATATGAAAAATCATCTACTCGAAAAGTTACATCCGAAAATGATGGAAATGTCAAAAAAATAAAAGAAAATAAGTTTCCCATGTGATATGTGGTCTAGTTGTTGGGAAAATTCGCAAATGTGAATTTTGACTTTATTTGCAAAATCTCTTTAAAATTTGTAGGAATGGGCACAACTTTCGCATACTAACTCGGATGAAAAAGTTTTTTATATGAAAAATCATCTACTCGAAAAGTTACATCCGAAAATGATGGAAATGTTAAAAAAAATAAAAGAAAATAAGTTTCCCATGTGATATGTGGTCTAGTTGTTGGGAAATTTGCAAATGTGAATTTTGACTTTATTTGCAAAATCTCTCTGAAATTTGTAGGAATGGGCACAACTTTTGCATACTAAGTCGGATGAAAAAGTTTTTTATATGAAAAATCATCTACTCGAAAAGTTACATCCGAAAATGATGGAAATGTCAAAAAAATAAAAAAAATAAGTTTCCAATGTGATATGTGGTCTACTTGTTGGGAAAATTTGCAAATGTGAATTTTGACTTTATTTGCAAAATCTCTTTGAAATTTGTAGGAATGGGCATAACTTTTGCATACTAACTCGGATGAAAAAGTTTTTTATATGAAAAATCATCTACTCGAAAAGTTACATCCGAAAATGATGGAAATGTCAAAAAAATAAAAGAAAATAAGTTTCCCATGTGATATGTGGTCTAGTTGTTGGGAAATTTGCAAATGTGAATTTTGACTTTAATTGCAAAATCTCTCTGAAATTTGTAGGAATGGGCACAACTTTTGCATACTAACTCGGATGAAAAAGTTTTTTATATGAAAAATCATCTACTCGAAAAGTTACATCCGAAAATGATGAAAATGTCAAAGAAATAAAAGAAAATAAGTTTCCCATGTGATATGTGGTCTAGTTGTTGGGAAAATTTGCAAATGCGAATTTTGACTTTATTTGCAAAATCTCTCAGAAATTTGTAGGAATGGGCACAACTTTTGCATACTAACTCGGATGAAAAAGTTTTTTATATGAAAAATCATCTACTCGAAAAGTTACATCCGAAAATGATGGAAATGTCAAAAAAATAAAAGAAAATAAGTTTCCCATGTGATATGTGGTCTAGTTGTTGGCAAAATTTGCAAATGTGAATTTTGACTTTATTTGCAAAATCTCTCTGAAATTTGTAGGAATGGGCACAACTTTTGCATACTAACTCGGATGAAAAAGTTTTTTATATGAAAAATCATCTACTCAAAAAGTTACATCCGAAAATGATGGAAATGTCAAAAAAATAAAAGAAAATAAGTTTCCCATGTGATATGTGGTCAAGTTGTTGGGAAAATTCGCAACTGTGAATTTTGACTTTATTTGCAAAATCTCTCTGAAATTTGTAGAAATGGGCATAACTTTTGCATACTAACTCGGATGAAAAAGTTTTTTATATGAAAAATCATCTACTCGAAAAGTTACATCCGAAAATGATGGAAATGTCAAAAAAATAAAAGAAAATAAGTTTCCCATGTGATATGTGGTCTAGTTGTTGGGGAAATTTGCAAATGTGAATTTTGACTTTATTTGCAAAATCTCTCTGAAATTTGTAGAAATTGGCATAACTTTTGCATACTAACTCGGATGAAAAAGTTTTTTATATGAAAAATCATCTACTCGAAAAGTTTCATCCGAAAATGATTGAAATGTCAAAAAAATAAAAGAAAATAAGTTTCCCATGTGATATGTGGTCTAGTTGTTGGGAAATTTGCAAATGTGAATTTTGACTTTATTTGCAAAATCTCTCTGAAATTTGTAGGAATGGGCATAACTTTTGCATACTAACTCGGATGAAAAAGTTTTTTATATGAAAAATCATCTACTCGAAAAGTTACATCCGAAAATGATGGAAATGTCAAAAAAATAAAAGAAAATAAGTTTCCCATGTGATATGTGGTCTAGTTGTTGGGAAAATTTGCAAATGTGAATTTTGACTTTATTTGCAAAATCTCTCAGAAATTTGTAGAAATGGGCATAACTTTTGCATACTAACTCGGAAGAAAAAGTTTTTTATATGAAAAATGATCTACTCGAAAAGTTACATCCGAAAATGATGGAAATGTCAAAAAAATAAAAGAAAATAAGTTTCCCATGTGATATGTGGTCTAGTTGTTGGGAAAATTCGCAAATGTGAATTTTGACTTTATTTGCAAAATCTCTCTGAAGTTTGTAGAAATCGGCATAACTTTTGCGTACTAACTCGGATGAAAAAGTTTTTTATATGAAAAATCATCTACTCGAAAAGTTACATCCGAAAATGATGGAAATGTCAAAAAATAAAAGAAAATAAGTTTCCCATGTGATATGTGGTCTAGTTGTTGGGAAAATTTGCAAATGCGAATTTTGACTTTATTTGCAAAATCTCTCTGAAATTTGTCGAAATGGGCACAACTTTTGCATACTAACTCGGATGAAAAAAAAATTTATATAAAAAATCATCTACTCGAAAATTTATATCCGAAAATGATGGAAATGTCAAAAGAATAAAAGAAAATAAGTTTCCCATGTGATATGTGGTCCAGTTGTTGGGAAAATTTGCAAATGTGAATTTTGACTTTATTTGCAAAATCTCTCTGAAATTTGTAGGAATGGGCACAACTTTTGCATACTAACTCGGATGAAAAAGTTTTTTATATGAAAAATCATCTACTCGAAAAGTTACATCCGAAAATGATGGAAATGTCAAAAAAATAAAAGAAAATAAGTTTCCCATGTGATATGTGGTCTAGTTGTTGGGAAAATTCGCAAATGTGAATTTTGACTTTATTTGCAAAATCTCTTTAAAATTTGTAGGAATGGGCACAACTTTCGCATACTAACTCGGATGAAAAAGTTTTTTATATGAAAAATCATCTACTCGAAAAGTTACATCCGAAAATGATGGAAATGTTAAAAAAAATAAAAGAAAATAAGTTTCCCATGTGATATGTGGTCTAGTTGTTGGGAAATTTGCAAATGTGAATTTTGACTTTATTTGCAAAATCTCTCTGAAATTTGTAGGAATGGGCACAACTTTTGCATACTAAGTCGGATGAAAAAGTTTTTTATATGAAAAATCATCTACTCGAAAAGTTACATCCGAAAATGATGGAAATGTCAAAAAAATAAAAAAAATAAGTTTCCAATG
Organism: Triticum monococcum; assembly: GCA_034509565.1. Taxonomy (NCBI): domain Eukaryota; kingdom Viridiplantae; phylum Streptophyta; class Magnoliopsida; order Poales; family Poaceae; genus Triticum; species Triticum monococcum. The sequence goes on along the minus strand of CM067843.1, from coordinate 147,812,215 downwards.
TGATATGTGGTCTACTTGTTGGGAAAATTTGCAAATGTGAATTTTGACTTTATTTGCAAAATCTCTTTGAAATTTGTAGGAATGGGCATAACTTTTGCATACTAACTCGGATGAAAAAGTTTTTTATATGAAAAATCATCTACTCGAAAAGTTACATCCGAAAATGATGGAAATGTCAAAAAAATAAAAGAAAATAAGTTTCCCATGTGATATGTGGTCTAGTTGTTGGGAAATTTGCAAATGTGAATTTTGACTTTAATTGCAAAATCTCTCTGAAATTTGTAGGAATGGGCACAACTTTTGCATACTAACTCGGATGAAAAAGTTTTTTATATGAAAAATCATCTACTCGAAAAGTTACATCCGAAAATGATGAAAATGTCAAAGAAATAAAAGAAAATAAGTTTCCCATGTGATATGTGGTCTAGTTGTTGGGAAAATTTGCAAATGCGAATTTTGACTTTATTTGCAAAATCTCTCAGAAATTTGTAGGAATGGGCACAACTTTTGCATACTAACTCGGATGAAAAAGTTTTTTATATGAAAAATCATCTACTCGAAAAGTTACATCCGAAAATGATGGAAATGTCAAAAAAATAAAAGAAAATAAGTTTCCCATGTGATATGTGGTCTAGTTGTTGGCAAAATTTGCAAATGTGAATTTTGACTTTATTTGCAAAATCTCTCTGAAATTTGTAGGAATGGGCACAACTTTTGCATACTAACTCGGATGAAAAAGTTTTTTATATGAAAAATCATCTACTCAAAAAGTTACATCCGAAAATGATGGAAATGTCAAAAAAATAAAAGAAAATAAGTTTCCCATGTGATATGTGGTCTAGTTGTTGGGAAATTTGCAAATGTGAATTTTGACTTTATTTGCAAAATCTCTCTGAAATTTGTAGAAATTGGCATAACTTTTGCATACTAACTCGGATGAAAAAGTTTTTTATATGAAAAATCATCTACTCGAAAAGTTTCATCCGAAAATGATTGAAATGTCAAAAAAATAAAAGAAAATAAGTTTCCCATGTGATATGTGGTCTAGTTGTTGGGAAATTTGCAAATGTGAATTTTGACTTTATTTGCAAAATCTCTCTGAAATTTGTAGGAATGGGCATAACTTTTGCATACTAACTCGGATGAAAAAGTTTTTTATATGAAAAATCATCTACTCGAAAAGTTACATCCGAAAATGATGGAAATGTCAAAAAAATAAAAGAAAATAAGTTTCCCATGTGATATGTGGTCTAGTTGTTGGGAAAATTTGCAAATGTGAATTTTGACTTTATTTGCAAAATCTCTCAGAAATTTGTAGAAATGGGCATAACTTTTGCATACTAACTCGGAAGAAAAAGTTTTTTATATGAAAAATGATCTACTCGAAAAGTTACATCCGAAAATGATGGAAATGTCAAAAAAATAAAAGAAAATAAGTTTCCCATGTGATATGTGGTCTAGTTGTTGGGAAAATTCGCAAATGTGAATTTTGACTTTATTTGCAAAATCTCTCTGAAGTTTGTAGAAATCGGCATAACTTTTGCGTACTAACTCGGATGAAAAAGTTTTTTATATGAAAAATCATCTACTCGAAAAGTTACATCCGAAAATGATGGAAATGTCAAAAAATAAAAGAAAATAAGTTTCCCATGTGATATGTGGTCTAGTTGTTGGGAAAATTTGCAAATGCGAATTTTGACTTTATTTGCAAAATCTCTCTGAAATTTGTCGAAATGGGCACAACTTTTGCATACTAACTCGGATGAAAAAAAAATTTATATAAAAAATCATCTACTCGAAAATTTATATCCGAAAATGATGGAAATGTCAAAAGAATAAAAGAAAATAAGTTTCCCATGTGATATGTGGTCCAGTTGTTGGGAAAATTTGCAAATGTGAATTTTGACTTTATTTGCAAAATCTCTCTGAAATTTGTAGGAATGGGCACAACTTTTGCATACTAACTCGGATGAAAAAGTTTTTTATATGAAAAATCATCTACTCGAAAAGTTACATCCGAAAATGATGGAAATGTCAAAAAAATAAAAGAAAATAAGTTTCCCATGTGATATGTGGTCTAGTTGTTGGGAAAATTCGCAAATGTGAATTTTGACTTTATTTGCAAAATCTCTTTAAAATTTGTAGGAATGGGCACAACTTTCGCATACTAACTCGGATGAAAAAGTTTTTTATATGAAAAATCATCTACTCGAAAAGTTACATCCGAAAATGATGGAAATGTTAAAAAAAATAAAAGAAAATAAGTTTCCCATGTGATATGTGGTCTAGTTGTTGGGAAATTTGCAAATGTGAATTTTGACTTTATTTGCAAAATCTCTCTGAAATTTGTAGGAATGGGCACAACTTTTGCATACTAAGTCGGATGAAAAAGTTTTTTATATGAAAAATCATCTACTCGAAAAGTTACATCCGAAAATGATGGAAATGTCAAAAAAATAAAAAAAATAAGTTTCCAATGTGATATGTGGTCTACTTGTTGGGAAAATTTGCAAATGTGAATTTTGACTTTATTTGCAAAATCTCTTTGAAATTTGTAGGAATGGGCATAACTTTTGCATACTAACTCGGATGAAAAAGTTTTTTATATGAAAAATCATCTACTCGAAAAGTTACATCCGAAAATGATGGAAATGTCAAAAAAATAAAAGAAAATAAGTTTCCCATGTGATATGTGGTCTAGTTGTTGGGAAATTTGCAAATGTGAATTTTGACTTTAATTGCAAAATCTCTCTGAAATTTGTAGGAATGGGCACAACTTTTGCATACTAACTCGGATGAAAAAGTTTTTTATATGAAAAATCATCTACTCGAAAAGTTACATCCGAAAATGATGAAAATGTCAAAGAAATAAAAGAAAATAAGTTTCCCATGTGATATGTGGTCTAGTTGTTGGGAAAATTTGCAAATGCGAATTTTGACTTTATTTGCAAAATCTCTCAGAAATTTGTAGGAATGGGCACAACTTTTGCATACTAACTCGGATGAAAAAGTTTTTTATATGAAAAATCATCTACTCGAAAAGTTACATCCGAAAATGATGGAAATGTCAAAAAAATAAAAGAAAATAAGTTTCCCATGTGATATGTGGTCTAGTTGTTGGCAAAATTTGCAAATGTGAATTTTGACTTTATTTGCAAAATCTCTCTGAAATTTGTAGGAATGGGCACAACTTTTGCATACTAACTCGGATGAAAAAGTTTTTTATATGAAAAATCATCTACTCAAAAAGTTACATCCGAAAATGATGGAAATGTCAAAAAAATAAAAGAAAATAAGTTTCCCATGTGATATGTGGTCAAGTTGTTGGGAAAATTCGCAACTGTGAATTTTGACTTTATTTGCAAAATCTCTCTGAAATTTGTAGAAATGGGCATAACTTTTGCATACTAACTCGGATGAAAAAGTTTTTTATATGAAAAATCATCTACTCGAAAAGTTACATCCGAAAATGATGGAAATGTCAAAAAAATAAAAGAAAATAAGTTTCCCATGTGATATGTGGTCTAGTTGTTGGGGAAATTTGCAAATGTGAATTTTGACTTTATTTGCAAAATCTCTCTGAAATTTGTAGAAATTGGCATAACTTTTGCATACTAACTCGGATGAAAAAGTTTTTTATATGAAAAATCATCTACTCGAAAAGTTTCATCCGAAAATGATTGAAATGTCAAAAAAATAAAAGAAAATAAGTTTCCCATGTGATATGTGGTCTAGTTGTTGGGAAATTTGCAAATGTGAATTTTGACTTTATTTGCAAAATCTCTCTGAAATTTGTAGGAATGGGCATAACTTTTGCATACTAACTCGGATGAAAAAGTTTTTTATATGAAAAATCATCTACTCGAAAAGTTACATCCGAAAATGATGGAAATGTCAAAAAAATAAAAGAAAATAAGTTTCCCATGTGATATGTGGTCTAGTTGTTGGGAAAATTTGCAAATGTGAATTTTGACTTTATTTGCAAAATCTCTCAGAAATTTGTAGAAATGGGCATAACTTTTGCATACTAACTCGGAAGAAAAAGTTTTTTATATGAAAAATGATCTACTCGAAAAGTTACATCCGAAAATGATGGAAATGTCAAAAAAATAAAAGAAAATAAGTTTCCCATGTGATATGTGGTCTAGTTGTTGGGAAAATTCGCAAATGTGAATTTTGACTTTATTTGCAAAATCTCTCTGAAGTTTGTAGAAATCGGCATAACTTTTGCGTACTAACTCGGATGAAAAAGTTTTTTATATGAAAAATCATCTACTCGAAAAGTTACATCCGAAAATGATGGAAATGTCAAAAAATAAAAGAAAATAAGTTTCCCATGTGATATGTGGTCTAGTTGTTGGGAAAATTTGCAAATGCGAATTTTGACTTTATTTGCAAAATCTCTCTGAAATTTGTCGAAATGGGCACAACTTTTGCATACTAACTCGGATGAAAAAAAAATTTATATAAAAAATCATCTACTCGAAAATTTATATCCGAAAATGATGGAAATGTAAAAAAAATAAAAGAAAATAAGTTTCCCATGTGATATGTGGTCTAGTTGTTGGGAAAATTTGCAAATGTGAATTTTGACTTTATTTGCAAAATCTCTCTGAAATTTGTAGGAATGGGCACAACTTTTGCATACTAACTCGGATGAAAAAGTTTTTTATATGAAAAATCATCTACTCGAAAAGTTACATCCGAAAATGATGGAAATGTCAAAAAAATAAAAGAAAATAAGTTTCCCATGTGATATGTGGTCTAGTTGTTGGGAAAATTTGCAAATGTGAATTTTGACTTTATTTGCAAAATCTCTCTGAAATTTGTAGGAATGGGCACAACTTTTGCATACTAACTCGGATGAAAAAGTTTTTTATATGAAAAATCATCTACTCGAAAAGTTACATCCGAAAATGATGGAAATGTCAAAAGAATAAAAGAAAATAAGTTTCCCATGTGATATGTGGTCTAGTTGTTGGGAAAATTTGCAAATGTGAATTTTGACTTTATTTGCAAAATCTCTCTGAAATTTGTAGGAATGGGCACTACTTTTGCATACTAACTCGGATGAAAAAGTTTTTTATATGAAAAATCATCTACTCGAAAAGTTACATCCGAAAATGATGGAAATGTCAAAAAAATAAAAGAAAATAAGTTTCCCATGTGATATGTGGTCTAGTTGTTGGGAAAATTTGCAAATGTGAATTTTGACTTTATTTGCAAAATCTCTCTGAAATTTGTAGGAATGGGCACAACTTTTGCATACTAACTCGGATGAAAAAGTTTTTTATATGAAAAATCATCTACTCGAAAAGTTACATCCGAAAAGGATGGAAGTGTCAAAAAAATAAAAGGAAATAAGTTTCCCATGTGATATGTGGTCTAGTTGTTGGGAAATTTGCAAATGTGAATTTTGACTTTATTTGCAAAATCTCTCTAAAATTTGTAGGAATGGGCACAACTTTTGCATACTAACTCGGATGAAAAAGTTTTTTATATGAAAAATCATCTACTCGAAAAGTTACATCCGAAAATGATGGAAATGTCAAAAAAATAAATGAAAATAAGTTTCCCATGTGATATGTGGTCTAGTTGTTGAGAAAATTTGCAAATGTGAATTTTGACTTTATTTGCAAAATCTCTCTGAAATTTGTAGAAATGGGCATAACTTTTGCATACTAACTCAGATGAAAAAGTTTTTATATGAAAAATCATCTACTCGAAAAGTTACATCCGAAAATGATGGAAATGTCAAAAAATAAAAGAAAATAAGTTTCCCTTGTGATATGTGGTCTAGTTGTTTGGAAAATTTGCAAATGTGAATTTTGACTTTATTTGCAAAATCTCTCTGAAATTTGTAGGAATGGGCACAACTTTTGCATACTAACTCGGATGAAAAAGTTTTTTTATATGAAAAATCATCTACTCGAAAAGTTACATCCGAAAATGATGGAAATGTCAAAAAAATAAAAGAAAATAAGTTTCCCTTGTGATATGTGGTCTAGTTGTTGGGAAATTTGCAAATGTGAATTTTGACTTTATTTGCAAAATCTCTCTGAAATTTGTAGGAATGGGCACAACTTTTGCGTACTAACTCGGATGAAAAAAAGTTTTTTATATGAAAAATCATCTACTCGAAAAGTTACATCCGAAAATGATGGAAATGTCAAAAAAAATATAAAAAAAATAAGTTTCCCATATGATATGTGGTCTACTTGTTGGGAAAATTTGCAAATGTGAATTTTGACTTTATTTGCAAAATCTCTCTGAAATTTGTAGGAATGGGCATAACTTTTGCATACTAACTCGGATGAAAAAGTTTTTTATATGAAAAATCATCTACTCGAAAAGTTACATCCGAAAATGATGGAAATGTCAAAAAAATAAAAGAAAATAAGTTTCCCATGTGATATGTGGTCTAGTTGTTGGGAAATTTGCAAATGTGAATTTTGACTTTATTTGCAAAATCTCTGTGAAATTTGTAGGAATGGGCACAACTTTTGCATACTAACTCGGATGAAAAAGTTTTTTATATGAAAAATCATCTACTCGAAAAGTTACATCCGAAAATGATGGAAATGTCAAAAAAATAAAAGAAAATATGTTTCCCATGTGATATGTGGTCTAGTTGTTGGGAAAATTTGCAAATGTGAATTTTGACTTTATTTGCAAAATCTCTCTGAAATTTGTAGAAATGGGCATAACTTTTGCATACTAACTCGGATGAAAAAGTTTTTTATATGAAAAATCATCTACTCGAAAAGTTACATCCGAAAATGATGGAAATGTCAAAAAAATAAAAGAAAATAAGTTTCCATGTGATATGTGGTCTAGTTGTTGGGAAAATTTGCAAATGTGAATTTTGACTTTATTTGCAAAATCTCTCTGAAATTTGTAGGAATGGGCACAACTTTTGCATACTAACTCGGATGAAAAAGTTTTTTATATGAAAAATCATCTACTCGAAAAGTTACATCCGAAAATGATGAAAATGTCAAAGAAATAAAAGAAAATAAGTTTCCCATGTGATATGTGGTCTAGTTGTTGGGAAAATTTGCAAATGCGAATTTTGACTTTATTTGCAAAATCTCTCAGAAATTTGTAGGAATGGGCACAACTTTTGCATACTAACTCGGATGAAAAAGTTTTTTATATGAAAAATCATCTACTCGAAAAGTTACATCCGAAAATGATGGAAATGTCAAAAAAATAAAAGAAAATAAGTTTCCCATGTGATATGTGGTCTAGTTGTTGGCAAAATTTGCAAATGTGAATTTTGACTTTATTTGCAAAATCTCTCTGAAATTTGTAGGAATGGGCACAACTTTTGCATACTAACTCGGATGAAAAAGTTTTTTATATGAAAAATCATCTACTCAAAAAGTTACATCCGAAAATGATGGAAATGTCAAAAAAATAAAAGAAAATAAGTTTCCCATGTGATATGTGGTCTAGTTGTTGGGAAAATTCGCAACTGTGAATTTTGACTTTATTTGCAAAATCTCTCTGAAATTTGTAGAAATGGGCATAACTTTTGCATACTAACTCGGATGAAAAAGTTTTTTATATGAAAAATCATCTACTCGAAAAGTTACATCCGAAAATGATGGAAATGTCAAAAAAATAAAAGAAAATAAGTTTCCCATGTGATATGTGGTCTAGTTGTTGGGAAAATTTGCAAATGTGAATTTTGACTTTATTTGCAAAATCTCTCTGAAATTTGTAGAAATTGGCATAACTTTTGCATACTAACTCGGATGAAAAAGTATTTTATATGAAAAATCATCTACTCGAAAAGTTACATCCGAAAATGATTGAAATGTCAAAAAATAAAAGAAAATAAGTTTCCCATGTGATATGTGGTCTAGTTGTTGGGAAAATTTGCAAATGTGAATTTTGACTTTATTTGCAAAATCTCTCTGAAATTTGTAGGAATGGGCACAACTTTTGCATACTAACTCGGATGAAAAAGTTTTTTATATGAAAAATCATCTACTCGAAAAGTTACATCCGAAAATGATGGAAATGTCAAAAAATAAAAGAAAATAAGTTTCCCATGTGATATGTGGTCTAGTTGTTGGGAAAATTTGCAAATGTGAATTTTGACTTTATTTGCAAAATCTCTCTGAAATTTGTAGAAATTGGCATAACTTTTGCATACTAACTCGGATGAAAAAGTTTTTTATATGAAAAATCATCTACTCGAAAACTTACATCCGAAAATGATGGAAATGTCAAAAAAATAAAAGAAAATAAGTTTCCCATGTGATATGTGGTCTAGTTGTTGGGAAAATTTGCAAATGTGAATTTTGACTTTATTTGCAAAATCTCTCAGAAATTTGTAGAAATGGGCATAACTTTTGCATACTAACTCGGAAGAAAAAGTTTTTTATATGAAAAATGATCTACTCGAAAAGTTACATCCGAAAATGATGGAAATGTCAAAAAAATAAAAGAAAATAAGTTTCCCATGTGATATGTGGTCTAGTTGTTGGGAAAATTCGCAAATGTGAATTTTGACTTTATTTGCAAAATCTCTCTGAAGTTTGTAGAAATCGGCATAACTTTTGCGTACTAACTCGGATGAAAAAGTTTTTTATATGAAAAATCATCTACTCGAAAAGTTACATCCGAAAATGATGGAAATGTCAAAAAATAAAAGAAAATAAGTTTCCCATGTGATATGTGGTCTAGTTGTTGGGAAAATTTGCAAATGCGAATTTTGACTTTATTTGCAAAATCTCTCTGAAATTTGTCGAAATGGGCACAACTTTTGCATACTAACTCGGATGAAAAAGTTTTTTATATAAAAAATCATCTACTCGAAAATTTATATCCGAAAATGATGGAAATGTCAAAAAAATAAAAGAAAATAAGTTTCCCATGTGATATGTGGTCTAGTTGTTGGGAAAATTTGCAAATGTGAATTTTGACTTTATTTGCAAAATCTCTCTGAAATTTGTAGGAATGGGCACAACTTTTGCATACTAACTCGGATGAAAAAGTTTTTTATATGAAAAAATCATCTACTCAAAAAGTTACATCCGAAAATGATGGAAATGTCAAAAAAATAAAAGAAAATAAGTTTCCCATGTGATATGTGGTCTAGTTGTTGGGAAAATTCGCAACTGTGAATTTTGACTTTATTTGCAAAATCTCTCTGAAATTTGTAGAAATGGGCATAACTTTTGCATACTAACTCGGATGAAAAAGTTTTTTATATGAAAAATCATCTACTCGAAAAGTTACATCCGAAAATGATGGAAATGTCAAAAAAATAAAAGAAAATAAGTTTCCCATGTGATATGTGGTCTAGTTGTTGGGAAAATTTGCAAATGTGAATTTTGACTTTATTTGCAAAATCTCTCTGAAATTTGTAGAAATTGGCATAACTTTTGCATACTAACTCGGATGAAAAAGTATTTTATATGAAAAATCATCTACTCGAAAAGTTACATCCGAAAATGATTGAAATGTCAAAAAATAAAAGAAAATAAGTTTCCCATGTGATATGTGGTCTAGTTGTTGGGAAAATTTGCAAATGTGAATTTTGACTTTATTTGCAAAATCTCTCTGAAATTTGTAGGAATGGGCACAACTTTTGCATACTAACTCGGATGAAAAAGTTTTTTATATGAAAAATCATCTACTCGAAAAGTTACATCCGAAAATGATGGAAATGTCAAAAAATAAAAGAAAATAAGTTTCCCATGTGATATGTGGTCTAGTTGTTGGGAAAATTTGCAAATGTGAATTTTGACTTTATTTGCAAAATCTCTCTGAAATTTGTAGAAATTGGCATAACTTTTGCATACTAACTCGGATGAAAAAGTTTTTTATATGAAAAATCATCTACTCGAAAACTTACATCCGAAAATGATGGAAATGTCAAAAAAATAAAAGAAAATAAGTTTCCCATGTGATATGTGGTCTAGTTGTTGGGAAAATTTGCAAATGTGAATTTTGACTTTATTTGCAAAATCTCTCAGAAATTTGTAGAAATGGGCATAACTTTTGCATACTAACTCGGAAGAAAAAGTTTTTTATATGAAAAATGATCTACTCGAAAAGTTACATCCGAAAATGATGGAAATGTCAAAAAAATAAAAGAAAATAAGTTTCCCATGTGATATGTGGTCTAGTTGTTGGGAAAATTCGCAAATGTGAATTTTGACTTTATTTGCAAAATCTCTCTGAAGTTTGTAGAAATCGGCATAACTTTTGCGTACTAACTCGGATGAAAAAGTTTTTTATATGAAAAATCATCTACTCGAAAAGTTACATCCGAAAATGATGGAAATGTCAAAAAATAAAAGAAAATAAGTTTCCCATGTGATATGTGGTCTAGTTGTTGGGAAAATTTGCAAATGCGAATTTTGACTTTATTTGCAAAATCTCTCTGAAATTTGTCGAAATGGGCACAACTTTTGCATACTAACTCGGATGAAAAAGTTTTTTATATAAAAAATCATCTACTCGAAAATTTATATCCGAAAATGATGGAAATGTCAAAAAAATAAAAGAAAATAAGTTTCCCATGTGATATGTGGTCTAGTTGTTGGGAAAATTTGCAAATGTGAATTTTGACTTTATTTGCAAAATCTCTCTGAAATTTGTAGGAATGGGCACAACTTTTGCATACTAACTCGGATGAAAAAGTTTTTTATATGAAAAATCATCTACTCGAAAAGTTACATCCGAAAATGATGGAAATGTCAAAAAAATAAAAGAAAATAAGTTTCCCATGTGATATGTGGTCTAGTTGTTGGGAAAATTTGCAAATGTGAATTTTGACTTTATTTGCAAAATCTCTCTGAAATTTGTAGGAATGGGCACAACTTTTGCATACTAACTCGGATGAAAAAGTTTTTTATATGAAAAATCATCTACTCGAAAAGGTACATCCGAAAATGATGGAAATGTCAAAAGAATAAAAGAAAATAAGTTTCCCATGTGATATGTGGTCTAGTTGTTGGGAAAATTTGCAAATGTGAATTTTGACTTTATTTGCAAAATCTCTCTGAAATTTGTAGGAATGGGCACTACTTTTGCATACTAACTCGGATGAAAAAGTTTTTTATATGAAAAATCATCTACTCGAAAAGTTACATCCGAAAATGATGGAAATGTCAAAAAAATAAAAGAAAATAAGTTTCCCATGTGATATGTGGTCTAGTTGTTGGGAAAATTTGCAAATGTGAATTTTGACTTTATTTGCAAAATCTCTCTGAAATTTGTAGGAATGGGCACAACTTTTGCATACTAACTCGGATGAAAAAGTTTTTTATATGAAAAATCATCTACTCGAAAAGTTACATCCGAAAAGGATGGAAGTGTCAAAAAAATAAAAGGAAATAATTTTCCCATGTGATATGTGGTCTAGTTGTTGGGAAATTTGCAAATGTGAATTTTGACTTTATTTGCAAAATCTCTCTAAAATTTGTAGGAATGGGCACAACTTTTGCATACTAACTCGGATGAAAAAGTTTTTTATATGAAAAATCATCTACTCGAGAAGTTACATCCGAAAATGATGGAAATGTCAAAAAAATAAATGAAAATAAGTTTCCCATGTGATATGTGGTCTAGTTGTTGAGAAAATTTGCAAATGTGAATTTTGACTTTATTTGCAAAATCTCTCTGAAATTTGTAGAAATGGGCATAACTTTTGCATACTAACTCAGATGAAAAAGTTTTTATATGAAAAATCATCTACTCGAAAAGTTACATCCGAAAATGATGGAAATGTCAAAAAATAAAAGAAAATAAGTTTCCCTTGTGATATGTGGTCTAGTTGTTTGGAAAATTTGCAAATGTGAATTTTGACTTTATTTGCAAAATCTCTCTGAAATTTGTAGGAATGGGCACAACTTTTGCATACTAACTCGGATGAAAAAGTTTTTTTATATGAAAAATCATCTACTCGAAAAGTTACATCCGAAAATGATGGAAATGTCAAAAAAATAAAAGAAAATAAGTTTCCCTTGTGATATGTGGTCTAGTTGTTGGGAAATTTGCAAATGTGAATTTTGACTTTATTTGCAAAATCTCTCTGAAATTTGTAGGAATGGGCACAACTTTTGCGTACTAACTCGGATGAAAAAGTTTTTTATATGAAAAATCATCTACTCGAAAAGTTACATCCGAAAATGATGGAAATGTCAAAAAAAATATAAAAAAAATAAGTTTCCCATATGATATGTGGTCTACTTGTTGGGAAAATTTGCAAATGTGAATTTTGACTTTATTTGCAAAATCTCTCTGAAATTTGTAGGAATGGGCATAACTTTTGCATACTAACTCGGATGAAAAAGTTTTTTATATGAAAAATCATCTACTCGAAAAGTTACATCCGAAAATGATGGAAATGTCAAAAAAATAAAAGAAAATAAGTTTCCCATGTGATATGTGGTCTAGTTGTTGGGAAATTTGCAAATGTGAATTTTGACTTTATTTGCAAAATCTCTCTGAAATTTGTAGGAATGGGCACAACTTTTGCATACTAACTCGGATGAAAAAGTTTTTTATATGAAAAATCATCTACTCGAAAAGTTACATCCGAAAAAGATGGAAATGTCAAAAAAATAAAAGAAAATATGTTTCCCATGTGATATGTGGTCTAGTTGTTGGGAAAATTTGCAAATGTGAATTTTGACTTTATTTGCAAAATCTCTCTGAAATTTGTAGAAATGGGCATAACTTTTGCATACTAACTCGGATGAAAAAGTTTTTTATATGAAAAATCATCTACTCGAAAAGTTACATCCGAAAATGATGGAAATGTCAAAAAAATAAAAGAAAATAAGTTTCCATGTGATATGTGGTCTAGTTGTTGGGAAAATTTGCAAATGTGAATTTTGACTTTATTTGCAAAATCTCTCTGAAATTTGTAGGAATGGGCACAACTTTTGCATACTAACTCGGATGAAAAAGTTTTTTATATGAAAAACCATCTACTCGAAAAGTTACATCCGAAAATAATGGAAATGTCAAAAAAATAAAAGAAAATAAGTTTCCCATGTGATATGTGGTCTAGTTGTTGGGAAATTTGCAAATGTGAATTTTGACTTTATTTGCAAAATCTCTCTAAAATTTGTAGGAATGGGCACAACTTTTGCATACTAACTCGGATGAAAAAGTTTTTTATGTGAAAAATCATCTACTCGAAAAGTTACATCCGAAAATGATGGAAATGTCAAAAAAATAAAAGAAAATAAGTTTCCCATGTGATATGTGGTCTAGTTGTTGAGAAAATTTGCAAATGTGAATTTTGACTTTATTTGCAAAATCTCTCTGAAATTTGTAGAAATGGGCATAACTTTTGCATACTAACTCAGATGAAAAAGTTTTTATATGAAAAATCATCTACTCGAAAAGTTACATCCGAAAATGATGGAAATGTCAAAAAATAAAAGAAAATAAGTTTCCCTTGTGATATGTGGTCTAGTTGTTGGGAAAATTTGCAAATGTGAATTTTGACTTTATTTGCAAAATCTCTCTGAAATTTGTAGGAATGGGCACAACTTTTGCATACTAACTCGGATGAAAAAGTTTTTTTATATGAAAAATCATCTACTCGAAAAGTTACATCGGAAAATGATGCAAATGTCAAAAAAATAAAAGAAAATAAGTTTCCCTTGTGATATGTGGTCTAGTTGTTGGGAAATTTGCAAATGTGAATTTTGACTTTATTTGCAAAATCTCTCTGAAATTTGTAGGAATGGGCACAACTTTTGCATACTAACTCGGATGAAAAAGTTTTTTATATGAAAAATCATCTACTCGAAAAGTTACATCCGAAATGATGGAAATGTCAAAAAAAAAAATAAAAAAAATAAGTTTCCCATATGATATGTGGTCTACTTGTTGGGAAAATTTGCAAATGTGAATTTTGACTTTATTTGCAAAATCTCTCTGAAATTTGTAGGAATGGGCATAACTTTTGCATACTAACTCGGATGAAAAAGTTTTTTATATGAAAAATCATCTACTCGAAAAGTTACATCCGAAAATGATGGAAATGTCAAAAAAATAAAAAAAATAAGTTTCCCATGTGATATGTGGTCTAGTTGTTGGGAAATTTGCAAATGTGAATTTTGACTTTATTTGCAAAATCTCTCTGAAATTTGTAGGAATGGGCACAACTTTTGCATACTAACTCGGATGAAAAAGTTTTTTATATGAAAAATCATCTACTCGAAAAGTTACATCCGAAAATGATGGAAATGTCAAAAAAATAAAAGAAAATATGTTTCCCATGTGATATGTGGTCTAGTTGTTGGGAAAATTTGCAAATGTGAATTTTGACTTTATTTGCAAAATCTCTCTGAAATTTGTAGAAATGGGCATAACTTTTGCCTACTAACTCGGATGAAAAAAGTTTTTTATATGAAAAATCATCTACTCGAAAAGTTACATCCGAAAATGATGGAAATGTCAAAAAAATAAAAGAAAATAAGTTTCCATGTGATATGTGGTCTAGTTGTTGGGAAAATTTGCAAATGTGAATTTTGACTTTATTTGCAAAATCTCTCTGAAATTTGTAGGAATGGGCACAACTTTTGCATACTAACTCGGATGAAAAAGTTTTTTATATGAAAAATCATCTACTCGAAAAGTTACATCCGAAAATGATGGAAATGTCAAAAAAAATAAAAGAAAATAAGTTTCCCATGTGATATGTGGTCTAGTTGTTGGGAAAATTTGCAAATGTGAATTTTGACTTTATTTGTAAAATCTCTCTGAAATTTGTAGGAATGGGCACAACTTTTGCATACTAACTCGGATGAAAAAGTTTTTTATATGAAAAATCATCTACTCAAAAAGTTACATCCGAAAATGATGGAAATGTCAAAAAAGTAAAAGAAAATAAGTTTCCCATGTGATATGTGGTCTAGTTGTTGGGAAAATTTGCAAATGTGAATTTTGACTTTATTTGCAAAATCTCCCTGAAATTTGTAGGAATGGGCACAACTTTTGCATACTAACTCGGATGAAAAATGTTTTTATATGAAAAATCATCTACTCGAAAAGTTACATCCGAAAATGATGGAAATGTCAAAAAAATAAAAGAAAATAAGTTTCCCATGTGATATGTGGTCTAGTTGTTGGGAAAATTTGCAAATGCGAATTTTGACATTATTTGCAAAATCTCTCTGAAATTTGTAGTAATGGGCATAACTTTTGCATACTAACTCGGATGAAAAAGTTTTTTATATGAAAAATCATCTACTCGAAAAGTTACATCCGAAAATGATGGAAATGTCAAAAAAAATAAAAAAAATAAGTTTCCCATGTGATATGTGGTCTACTTGTTGGGAAAATTTGCAAATGTGAATTTTGACTTTATTTGCAAAATCTCTCTGAAATTTGTAGTAATGGGCATAACTTTTGCATACTAACTCGGATGAAAAAGTTTTTTATATGAAAAATCATCTACTCGAAAAGTTACATCCGAAAGTGATGGAAATGTCAAAAAAATAAAAGAAAATAAGTTTCCCATGTGATATGTGGTCTAGTTGTTGGGAAATTTGCAAATGTGAATTTTGACTTTATTTGCAAAATCTCTCTGAAATTTGTAGGAATGGGCACAACTTTTGCATACTAACTCGGATGAAAAAGTTTTTTATATGAAAAATCATCTACTCGAAAAGTTACATCCGAAAATGATGGAAATGTCAAAAAAATAAAAGAAAATAAGTTTCCCATGTGATATGTGGTCTAGTTGTTGGGAAAATTTGCAAATGTGAATTTTGACTTTATTTGTAAAATCTCTCTGAAATTTGTAGGAATGGGCACAACTTTTGCATACTAACTCGGATGAAAAAGTTTTTTATATGAAAAATCATCTACTCAAAAAGTTACATCCGAAAATGATGGAAATGTCAAAAAAATAAAAGAAAATAAGTTTCCCATGTGATATGTGGTCTAGTTGTTGTGAAAATTTGCAAATGTGAATTTTGACTTTATTTGCAAAATCTCTCTGAAATTTGTAGGAATGGGCACAACTTTTGCATACTAACTCGGATGAAAAAGTTTTTTATATGAAAAATCATCTACTCGAAAAGTTACATCCGAAAATGATGGAAATGTCAAAAAAATAAAAGAAAATAAGTTTCCCATGTGATATGTGGTCTAGTTGTTGGGAAAATTTGCAAATGTGAATTTTGACTTTATTTGTAAAATCTCTCTGAAATTTGTAGGAATGGGCACAACTTTTGCATACTAACTCGGATGAAAAAGTTTTTTATATGAAAAATCATCTACTCAAAAAGTTACATCCGAAAATGATGGAAATGTCAAAAAAATAAAAGAAAATAAGTTTCCCATGTGATATGTGGTCTAGTTGTTGGGAAAATTTGCAAATGTGAATTTTGACTTTATTTGCAAAATCTCTCTGAAATTTGTAGGAATGGGCACAACTTTTGCATACTAACTCGGATGAAAAAGTTTTTTATATGAAAAATCATCTACTCGAAAAGTTACATCCAAAAATGATGGAAATGTCAAAAAAATAAAAGAAAATAAGTTTCCCATGTGATATGTGGTCTAGTTGTTGGGAAAATTTGCAAATGCGAATTTTGACATTATTTGCAAAATCTCTCTGAAATTTGTAGTAATGGGCATAACTTTTGCATACTAACTCGGATGAAAAAGTTTTTTATATGAAAAATCATCTACTCGAAAAGTTACATCCGAAAATGATGGAAATGTCAAAAAAATAAAAAAAAATAAGTTTCCCATGTGATATGTGGTCTACTTGTTGGGAAAATTTGCAAATGTGAATTTTGACTTTATTTGCAAAATCTCTCTGAAATTTGTAGTAATGGGCATAACTTTTGCATACTAACTCGGATGAAAAAGTTTGTTATATGAAAAATCATCTACTCGAAAAGTTACATCCGAAAGTGATGGAAATGTCAAAAAAATAAAAGAAAATAAGTTTCCCATGTGATATGTGGTCTAGTTGTTGGGAAATTTGCAAATGTGAATTTTGACTTTATTTGCAAAATCTCTCTGAAATTTGTAGGAATGGGCACAACTTTTGCATACTAACTCGGATGAAAAAGTTTTTTATATGAAAAATCATCTACTCGAAAAGTTACATCCGAAAATGATGGAAATGTCAAAAAAATAAAAGAAAATAAGTTTCCCATGTGATATGTGGTCTAGTTGTTGGGAAAATTTGCAAATGTGAATTTTGACTTTATTTGCAAAATCTCTCTGAAATTTGTAGGAATGGGCACAACTTTTGCATACTAACTCGGATGAAAAAGTTTTTTATATGAAAAATCATCTACTCGAATAGTTACATCCGAAAATGATGGAAATGTCAAAAAAATAAAAGAAAATAAGTTTCCCATGTGATATGTGGTCTAGTTGTTGGGAAAATTTGCAAATGTGAATTTTGACTTTATTTGCAAAATCTCTCTGAAATTTGTAGGAATGGGCACAACTTTCGCATACTAACTCGGATGAAAAAGTTTTTTATATGAAAAATCATCTACTCGAAAAGTTACATCCGAAAATGATGGAAATGTCAAAAAAAATAAAAGAAAATAAGTTTCCCATGTGATATGTGGTCTAATTGTTGGGAAAATTCGCAAATGTGAATTTTGACTTTATTTGCAAAATCTCTCTGAAATTTGTAGGAATGGGCACAACTTTCGCATACTAACTCGGATGAAAAAGTTTTTTATATGAAAAATCATCTACTCGAAAAGTTACATCCGAAAATGATGGAAATGTTAAAAAAAATAAAAGAAAATAAGTTTCCCATGTGATATGTGGTCTAGTTGTTGGGAAATTTGCAAATGTGAATTTTGACTTTATTTGCAAAATCTCTCTGAAATTTGTAGGAATGGGCACAACTTTTGCATACTAAGTCGGATGAAAAAGTTTTTTATATGAAAAATCATCTACTCGAAAAGTTACATCCGAAAATGATGGAAATGTCAAAAAAATTAAAAAAAATAAGTTTCCCATGTGATATGTGGTCTACTTGTTGGGAAAATTTGCAAATTTGAATTTTGACTTTATTTGCAAAATCTCTCTGAAATTTGTAGGAATGGGCATAACTTTTGCATACTAACTCGGATGAAAAAGTTTTTTATATGAAAAATCATCTACTCGAAAAGTTACATCCGAAAATGATGGAAATGTCAAAAAAATAAAAGAAAATAAGTTTCCCATGTGATATGTGGTCTAGTTGTTGGGAAATTTGCAAATGTGAATTTTGACTTTAATTGCAAAATCTCTCTGAAATTTGTAGGAATGGGCACAACTTTTGCATACTAACTCGGATGAAAAAGTTTTTTATATGAAAAATCATCTACTCGAAAAGTTACATCCGAAAATGATGAAAATGTCAAAAAAATAAAAGAAAATAAGTTTCCCATGTGATATGTGGTCTAGTTGTTGGGAAAATTTGCAAATGCGAATTTTGACTTTATTTGCAAAATCTCTCTGAAATTTGTAGAAATGGGCATAACTTTTGCATACTAACTCGGATGAAAAAGTTTTTTATATGAAAAATCATCTACTCGAAAAGTTACATCCGAAAATGATGGAAATGTCAAAAAAAACAAAAAAAATAAGTTTCCCATGTGATATGTGGTCTAGTTGTTGGGAAATTTGCAAATGTGAATTTTGACTTTATTTGCAAAATCTCTCTGAAATTTGTAGGAATGGGCACAACTTTTGCATACTAACTCGGATGAAAAAGTTTTTTATATGAAAAATCATCTACTCGAATAGTTACATCCGAAAATGATGGAAATGTCAAAAAAATAAAAGAAAATAAGTTTCCCATGTGATATGTGGTCTAGTTGTTGGGAAAATTCGCAAATGTGAATTTTGACTTTATTTGCAAAATCTCTCTCAAATTTGGAGGAATGGGCACAACTTTTGCATACTAACTCGGATGAAAAAGTTTTTTATATGAAAAATCATCTACTCGAAAACTTACATCCGAAAATGATGGAAATGTCAAAAAAATAAAAGAAAATAAGTTTCCCATGTGATATGTGGTCTAGTTGTTGGGAAAATTTGCAAATGTGAATTTTGACTTTATTTGCAAAATCTCTCTGAAATTTGTAGGAATGGGCACAACTTTTGCATACTTACTCGGATGAAAAAGTTTTTTATATGAAAAATCATCTACTCGAAAAGTTACATCCGAAAATGATGGAAATGTCAAAAAAATAAAAGAAAATAAGTTTCCCATGTGATATGTGGTCTATTTGTTGGGAAAATTTGCAAATGTGAATTTTGACTTTATTTGCAAAATCTCTCTGAAATTTGTAGGAATGGGCACAACTTTTGCATACTAACTCGGATGAAAAAGTTTTTTATATGAAAAATCATCTACTCGAAAAGTTACATCCGAAAATGATGAAAATGTCAAAAAAATAAAAGAAAATAAGTTTCCCATGTGATATGTGGTCTAGTTGTTGGGAAAATTTGCAAATGCGAATTTTGACTTTATTTGCAAAATCTCTCTGAAATTTGTAGAAATGGGCATAACTTTTGCATACTAACTCGGATGAAAAGTTTTTTATATGAAAAATCATCTACTCGAAAAGTTACATCCGAAAATGATGGAAATGTCAAAAAAATAAAAAAAAAATAAGTTTCCCATGTGATATGTGGTCTAGTTGTTGGGAAAATTTGCAAATGTGAATTTTGACTTTATTTGCAAAATCTCTCTGAAATTTGTAGGAATGGGCACAACTTTTGCATACTAACTCGGATGAAAAAGTTTTTTATATGAAAAATCATCTACTCGAATAGTTACATCCGAAAATGATGGAAATGTCGAAAAAATAAAAGAAAATAAGTTTCCCATGTGATATGTGGTCTAGTTGTTGGGAAAATTTGCAAATGCGAATTTTGACTTTATTTGCAAAATCTCTCTGAAATTTGTAGAAATGGGCATAACTTTTGCATACTAACTCGGATGAAAAAGTTTTTTATATGAAAAATCATCTACTCGAAAAGTTACATCCGAAAATGATGGAAATGTCAAAAAAATAAAAGAAAATAAGTTTCCCATGTGATATGTGGTCTAGTAGTTGGGAAAATTGCAAATGTGAATTTTGACTTTATTTGCAAAATCTCTCTGAAATTTGTAGAAATGGGCATAACTTTTGCATACTAACTCGGATGAAAAAGTTTTTTATATGAAAAATCATCTACTCGAAAAGTTACATCCGAAAATGATGGAAATGTCAAAAAAATAAAAGAAAATAAGTTTCCCATGTGATATGTGGTCTAGTTGTTGGGAAATTTGCAAATGTGAATTTTGACTTTATTCGCAAAATCTCTCTGAAATTTGTAGGAATGGGCACAAATTTTGCATACTAACTCGGATGAAAAAGTTTTTTATATGAAAAATCATCTACTCGAAAAGTTACATCCGAAAATGATGGAAATGTCAAAAAAATAAAAGAAAATAAGTTTCCCATGTGATATGTGGTCTAGTTGTTGGGAAAATTTGCAAATGTGAATTTTGACTTTATTTGCAAAATCTCTCTGAAATTTGTAGGAATGGGCACAACTTTTGCATACTAACTCGGATGAAAAAGTTTTTTATATGAAAAATCATCTACTCGAAAAGTTACATCCGAAAATGATGGAAATGTCAAAAAAATAAAAGAAAATAAGTTTCCCATGTGATATGTGGTCTAGTTGTTGGGAAATTTGCAAATGTGAATTTTGACTTTATTTGCAAAATCTCTCTGAAATTTGTAGAAATTGGCATAACTTTTGCATACTAACTCGGATGAAAAAGTTTTTTATATGAAAAATCATCTACTCGAAAAGTTACATCCGAAAATGATTGAAATGTCAAAAAATAAAAGAAAATAAGTTTCCCATGTGATATGTGGTCTAGTTGTTGGGAAAATTTGCAAATGTGAATTTTGACTTTATTTGCAAAATCTCTCTGAAATTTGTAGGAATGGGCATAACTTTTGCATACTAACTCGGATGAAAAAGTTTTTTATATGAAAAATCATCTACTCGAAAAGTTACATCTGAAAATGATGGAAATGTCAAAAAAATAAAAGAAAATAAGTTTCCCATGTGATATGTGGTCTAGTTGTTGGGAAAATTTGCAAATGTGAATTTTGACTTTATTTGCAAAATCTCTCAGAAATTTGTAGAAATGGGCATAACTTTTGCATACTAACTTGGATGAAAAAGTTTTTTATATGAAAAATCATCTACTCGAAAAGTTACATCCGAAAATGATGGAAATGTCAAAAAAATAAAAGAAAATAAGTTTCCCATGTGATATGTGGTCTAGTTGTTGGGAAAATTCGCAAATGCGAATTTTGACTTTATTTGCAAAATCTCTCTGAAATTTGTAGAAATGGGCATAACTTTTGCATACTAACTCGGATGAAAAGTTTTTTATATGAAAAATCATCTACTCGAAAAGTTACATCCGAAAATGATGGAAATGTCAAAAAAATAAAAAAAAAATAAGTTTCCCATCTGATATGTGGTCTAGTTGTTGGGAAAATTTGCAAATGTGAATTTTGACTTTATTTGCAAAATCTCTCTGAAATTTGTAGGAATGGGCACAACTTTTGCATACTAACTCGGATGAAAAAGTTTTTTATATGAAAAATCATCTACTCGAATAGTTACATCCGAAAATGATGGAAATGTCAAAAAAATAAAAGAAAATAAGTTTCCCATGTGATATGTGGTCTAGTTGTTGGGAAAATTTGCAAATGTGAATTTTGACTTTATTTGCAAAATCTCTCTGAAATTTGTAGGAATGGGCACAACTTTCGCATACTAACTCGGATGAAAAAGTTTTTTATATGAAAAATCATCTACTCGAAAAGTTACATCCGAAAATGATGGAAATGTCAAAAAAAATAAAAGAAAATAAGTTTCCCATGTGATATGTGGTCTAGTTGTTGGGAAAATTCGCAAATGTGAATTTTGACTTTATTTGCAAAATCTCTCTGAAATTTGTAGGAATGGGCACAACTTTCGCATACTAACTCGGATGAAAAAGTTTTTTATATGAAAAATCATCTACTCGAAAAGTTACATCCGAAAATGATGGAAATATTAAAAAAAATAAAAGAAAATAAGTTTCCCATGTGATATGTGGTCTAGTTGTTGGGAAATTTGCAAATGTGAATTTTGACTTTATTTGCAAAATCTCTCTGAAATTTGTAGGAATGGGCACAACTTTTGCATACTAAGTCGGATGAAAAAGTTTTTTATATGAAAAATCATCTACTCGAAAAGTTACATCCGAAAATGATGGAAATGTCAAAAAAAATAAAAAAAATAAGTTTCCCATGTGATATGTGGTCTACTTGTTGGGAAAATTTGCAAATGTGAATTTTGACTTTATTTGCAAAATCTCTCTGAAATTTGTAGGAATGGGCATAACTTTTGCATACTAACTCGGATGAAAAAGTTTTTTATATGAAAAATCATCTACTCGAAAAGTTACATCCGAAAATGATGGAAATGTCAAAAAAATAAAAGAAAATAAGTTTCCCATGTGATATGTGGTCTAGTTGTTGGGAAATTTGCAAATGTGAATTTTGACTTTAATTGCAAAATCTCTCTGAAATTTGTAGGAATGGGCACAACTTTTGCATACTAACTCAGATGAAAAAGTTTTTTATATGAAAAATCATCTACTCGAAAAGTTACATCCGAAAATGATGAAAATGTCAAAAAAATAAAAGAAAATAAGTTTCCCATGTGATATGTGGTCTAGTTGTTGGGAAAATTTGCAAATGCGAATTTTGACTTTATTTGCAAAATCTCTCTGAAATTTGTAGAAATGGGCATAACTTTTGCATACTAACTCGGATGAAAAAGTTTTTTATATGAAAAATCATCTACTCGAAAAGTTACATCCGAAAATGATGGAAATGTCAAAAAAACAAAAAAAATAAGTTTCCCATGTGATATGTGGTCTAGTTGTTGGGAAATTTGCAAATGTGAATTTTGACTTTATTTGCAAAATCTCTCTGAAATTTGTAGGAATGGGCACAACTTTTGCATACTAACTCGGATGAAAAAGTTTTTTAAATGAAAAATCATCTACTCGAATAGTTACATCCGAAAATGATGGAAATGTCAAAAAAATAAAAGAAAATAAGTTTCCCATGTGATATGTGGTCTAGTTGTTGGGAAAATTCGCAAATGTGAATTTTGACTTTATTTGCAAAATCTCTCTGAAATTTGTAGGAATGGGCACAACTTTTGCATACTAACTCGGATGAAAAGTTTTTTATATGAAAAATCATCTACTCGAAAAGTTACATCCGAAAATGATGGAAATGTCAAAAAAATAAAAGAAAATAAGTTTCCCATGTGATATGTGGTCTAGTTGTTGGGAAAATTTGCAAATGTGAATTTTGACTTTATTTGCAAAATCTCTCTGAAATTTGTAGTAATGGGCATAACTTTTGCATACTAACTCGGATGAAAAAGTTTTTTATATGAAAAATCATCTACTCGAAAAGTTACATCCGAAAGTGATGGAAATGTCAAAAAAATAAAAGAAAATAAGTTTCCCATGTGATATGTGGTCTAGTTGTTGGGAAATTTGCAAATGTGAATTTTGACTTTATTTGCAAAATCTCTCTGAAATTTGTAGGAATGGGCACAACTTTTGCATACTAACTCGGATGAAAAAGTTTTTTATATGAAAAATCATCTACTCGAAAAGTTACATCCGAAAATGATGGAAATGTCAAAAAAATAAAAGAAAATAAGTTTCCCATGTGATATGTGGTCTAGTTGTTGGGAAAATTTGCAAATGTGAATTTTGACTTTATTTGTAAAATCTCTTTGAAATTTGTAGGAATGGGCACAACTTTTGCATACTAACTCGGATGAAAAAGTTTTTTATATGAAAAATCATCTACTCAAAAAGTTACATCCGAAAATGATGGAAATGTCAAAAAAATAAAAGAAAATAAGTTTCCCATGTGATATGTGGTCTAGTTGTTGGGAAAATTTGCAAATGTGAATTTTGACTTTATTTGCAAAATCTCTCTGAAATTTGTAGGAATGGGCACAACTTTTGCATACTAACTCGGATGAAAAAGTTTTTTATATGAAAAATCATCTACTCGAAAAGTTACATCCAAAAATGATGGAAATGTCAAAAAAATAAAAGAAAATAAGTTTCCCATGTGATATGTGGTCTAGTTGTTGGGAAAATTTGCAAATGCGAATTTTGACATTATTTGCAAAATCTCTCTGAAATTTGTAGTAATGGGCATAACTTTTGCATACTAACTCGGATGAAAAAGTTTTTTATATGAAAAATCATCTACTCGAAAAGTTACATCCGAAAATGATGGAAATGTCAAAAAAATAAAAAAAATAAGTTTCCCATGTGATATGTGGTCTACTTGTTGGGAAAATTTCCAAATGTGAATTTTTTGACTTTATTTGCAAAATCTCTCTGAAATTTGTAGTAATGGGCATAACTTTTGCATACTAACTCGGATGAAAAAGTCTGTTATATGAAAAATCATCTACTCGAAAAGTTACATCCGAAAGTGATGGAAATGTCAAAAAAATAAAAGAAAATAAGTTTCCCATGTGATATGTGGTCTAGTTGTTGGGAAATTTGCAAATGTGAATTTTGACTTTATTTGCAAAATCTCTCTGAAATTTGTAGGAATGGGCACAACTTTTGCATACTAACTCGGATGAAAAAGTTTTTTATATGAAAAATCATCTACTCGAAAAGTTACATCCGAAAATGATGGAAATGTCAAAAAAATAAAAGAAAATAAGTTTCCCATGTGATATGTGGTCTAGTTGTTGGGAAAATTTGCAAATGTGAATTTTGACTTTATTTGCAAAATCTCTCTGAAATTTGTAGAAATGGGCATAACTTTTGCATACTAACTCGGATGAAAAAGTTTTTTATATGAAAAATCATCTACTCGAAAAGTTACATCCGAAAATGATGGAAATGTCAAAAAAATAAAAGAAAATAAGTTTCCATGTGATATGTGGTCTAGTTGTTGGGAAAATTTGCAAATGTGAATTTTGACTTTATTTGCAAAATCTCTCTGAAATTTGTAGGAATGGGCACAACTTTTGCATACTAACTCGGATGAAAAAGTTTTTTATATGAAAAATCATCTACTCGAATAGTTACATCCGAAAATGATGGAAATGTCAAAAAAATAAAAGAAAATAAGTTTCCCATGTGATATGTGGTCTAGTTGTTGGGAAAATTTGCAAATGTGAATTTTGACTTTATTTGTAAAATCTCTCTGAAATTTGTAGGAATGGGCACAACTTTTGCATACTAACTCGGATGAAAAAGTTTTTTATATGAAAAATCATCTACTCAAAAAGTTACATCCGAAAATGATGGAAATGTCAAAAAAATAAAAGAAAATAAGTTTCCCATGTGATATGTGGTCTAGTTGTTGGGAAAATTTGCAAATGTGAATTTTGACTTTATTTGCAAAATCTCTCTGAAATTTGTAGGAATGGGCACAACTTTTGCATACTAACTCGGATGAAAAAGTTTTTTATATGAAAAATCATCTACTCGAAAAGTTACATCCAAAAATGATGGAAATGTCAAAAAAATAAAAGAAAATAAGTTTCCCATGTGATATGTGGTCTAGTTGTTGGGAAAATTTGCAAATGCGAATTTTGACATTATTTGCAAAATCTCTCTGAAATTTGTAGTAATGGGCATAACTTTTGCATACTAACTCGGATGAAAAAGTTTTTTATATGAAAAATCATCTACTCGAAAAGTTACATCCGAAAATGATGGAAATGTCAAAAAAATAAAAAAAATAAGTTTCCCATGTGATATGTGGTCTACTTGTTGGGAAAATTTGCAAATGTGAATTTTGACTTTATTTGCAAAATCTCTCTGAAATTTGTAGTAATGGGCATAACTTTTGCATACTAACTCGGATGAAAAAGTTTGTTATATGAAAAATCATCTACTCGAAAAGTTACATCCGAAAGTGATGGAAATGTCAAAAAAATAAAAGAAAATAAGTTTCCCATGTGATATGTGGTCTAGTTGTTGGGAAATTTGCAAATGTGAATTTTGACTTTATTTGCAAAATCTCTCTGAAATTTGTAGGAATGGGCACAACTTTTGCATACTAACTCGGATGAAAAAGTTTTTTATATGAAAAATCATCTACTCGAAAAGTTACATCCGAAAATGATGGAAATGTCAAAAAAATAAAAGAAAATAAGTTTCCCATGTGATATGTGGTCTAGTTGTTGGGAAAATTTGCAAATGTGAATTTTGACTTTATTTGCAAAATCTCTCTGAAATTTGTAGAAATGGGCATAACTTTTGCATACTAACTCGGATGAAAAAGTTTTTTATATGAAAAATCATCTACTCGAAAAGTTACATCCGAAAGTGATGGAAATGTCAAAAAAAATAAAAGAAAATAAGTTTCCCATGTGATATGTGGTCTAGTTGTTGGGAAAATTCGCAAATGTGAATTTTGACTTTATTTGCAAAATCTCTCTAAAATTTGTAGGAATGGGCACAACTTTCGCATACTAACTCGGATGAAAAAGTTTTTTATATGAAAAATCATCTACTCGAAAAGTTACATCCGAAAATGATGGAAATATTAAAAAAAATAAAAGAAAATAAGTTTCCCATGTGATATGTGGTCTAGTTGTTGGGAAATTTGCAAATGTGAATTTTGACTTTATTTGCAAAATCTCTCTGAAATTTGTAGGAATGGGCACAACTTTTGCATACTAAGTCGGATGAAAAAGTTTTTTATATGAAAAATCATCTACTCGAAAAGTTACATCCGAAAATGATGGAAATGTCAAAAAAAATAAAAAAAATAAGTTTCCCATGTGATATGTGGTCTACTTGTTGGGAAAATTTGCAAATGTGAATTTTGACTTTATTTGCAAAATCTCTCTGAAATTTGTAGGAATGGGCATAACTTTTGCATACTAACTCGGATGAAAAAGTTTTTTATATGAAAAATCATCTACTCGAAAAGTTACATCCGAAAATGATGGAAATGTCAAAAAAATAAAAGAAAATAAGTTTCCCATGTGATATGTGGTCTAGTTGTTGGGAAATTTGCAAATGTGAATTTTGACTTTAATTGCAAAATCTCTCTGAAATTTGTAGGAATGGGCACAACTTTTGCATACTAACTCAGATGAAAAAGTTTTTTATATGAAAAATCATCTACTCGAAAAGTTACATCCGAAAATGATGAAAATGTCAAAAAAATAAAAGAAAATAAGTTTCCCATGTGATATGTGGTCTAGTTGTTGGGAAAATTTGCAAATGCGAATTTTGACTTTATTTGCAAAATCTCTCTGAAATTTGTAGAAATGGGCATAACTTTTGCATACTAACTCGGATGAAAAAGTTTTTTATATGAAAAATCATCTACTCGAAAAGTTACATCCGAAAATGATGGAAATGTCAAAAAAAACAAAAAAAATAAGTTTCCCATGTGATATGTGGTCTAGTTGTTGGGAAATTTGCAAATGTGAATTTTGACTTTATTTGCAAAATCTCTCTGAAATTTGTAGGAATGGGCACAACTTTTGCATACTAACTCGGATGAAAAAGTTTTTTATATGAAAAATCATCTACTCGAAAAGTTACATCCGAAAATGATGGAAATGTCAAAAAAATAAAAGAAAATAAGTTTCCCATGTGATATGTGGTCTAGTTGTTGGGAAAATTTGCAAATGTGAATTTTGACTTTATTTGCAAAATCTCTCTGAAATTTGTAGAAATGGGCATAACTTTTGCATACTAACTCGGATGAAAAAGTTTTTTATATGAAAAATCATCTACTCGAAAAGTTACATCCGAAAGTGATGGAAATGTCAAAAAAAATAAAAGAAAATAAGTTTCCCATGTGATATGTGGTCTAGTTGTTGGGAAAATTCGCAAATGTGAATTTTGACTTTATTTGCAAAATCTCTCTAAAATTTGTAGGAATGGGCACAACTTTCGCATACTAACTCGGATGAAAAAGTTTTTTATATGAAAAATCATCTACTCGAAAAGTTACATCCGAAAATGATGGAAATATTAAAAAAAATAAAAGAAAATAAGTTTCCCATGTGATATGTGGTCTAGTTGTTGGGAAATTTGCAAATGTGAATTTTGACTTTATTTGCAAAATCTCTCTGAAATTTGTAGGAATGGGCACAACTTTTGCATACTAAGTCGGATGAAAAAGTTTTTTATATGAAAAATCATCTACTCGAAAAGTTACATCCGAAAATGATGGAAATGTCAAAAAAAATAAAAAAAATAAGTTTCCCATGTGATATGTGGTCTACTTGTTGGGAAAATTTGCAAATGTGAATTTTGACTTTATTTGCAAAATCTCTCTGAAATTTGTAGGAATGGGCATAACTTTTGCATACTAACTCGGATGAAAAAGTTTTTTATATGAAAAATCATCTACTCGAAAAGTTACATCCGAAAATGATGGAAATGTCAAAAAAATAAAAGAAAATAAGTTTCCCATGTGATATGTGGTCTAGTTGTTGGGAAATTTGCAAATGTGAATTTTGACTTTAATTGCAAAATCTCTCTGAAATTTGTAGGAATGGGCACAACTTTTGCATACTAACTCAGATGAAAAAGTTTTTTATATGAAAAATCATCTACTCGAAAAGTTACATCCGAAAATGATGAAAATGTCAAAAAAATAAAAGAAAATAAGTTTCCCATGTGATATGTGGTCTAGTTGTTGGGAAAATTTGCAAATGCGAATTTTGACTTTATTTGCAAAATCTCTCTGAAATTTGTAGAAATGGGCATAACTTTTGCATACTAACTCGGATGAAAAAGTTTTTTATATGAAAAATCATCTACTCGAAAAGTTACATCCGAAAATGATGGAAATGTCAAAAAAAACAAAAAAAATAAGTTTCCCATGTGATATGTGGTCTAGTTGTTGGGAAATTTGCAAATGTGAATTTTGACTTTATTTGCAAAATCTCTCTGAAATTTGTAGGAATGGGCACAACTTTTGCATACTAACTCGGATGAAAAAGTTTTTTTAAATGAAAAATCATCTACTCGAATAGTTACATCCGAAAATGATGGAAATGTCAAAAAAATAAAAGAAAATAAGTTTCCCATGTGATATGTGGTCTAGTTGTTGGGAAAATTCGCAAATGTGAATTTTGACTTTATTTGCAAAATCTCTCTGAAATTTGTAGGAATGGGCACAACTTTTGCATACTAACTCGGATGAAAAGTTTTTTATATGAAAAATCATCTACTCGAAAAGTTACATCCGAAAATGATGGAAATGTCAAAAAAATAAAAGAAAATAAGTTTCCCATGTGATATGTGGTCTAGTTGTTGGGAAAATTTGCAAATGTGAATTTTGACTTTATTTGCAAAATCTCTCTGAAATTTGTAGTAATGGGCATAACTTTTGCATACTAACTCGGATGAAAAAGTTTTTTATATGAAAAATCATCTACTCGAAAAGTTACATCCGAAAGTGATGGAAATGTCAAAAAAATAAAAGAAAATAAGTTTCCCATGTGATATGTGGTCTAGTTGTTGGGAAATTTGCAAATGTGAATTTTGACTTTATTTGCAAAATCTCTCTGAAATTTGTAGGAATGGGCACAACTTTTGCATACTAACTCGGATGAAAAAGTTTTTTATATGAAAAATCATCTACTCGAAAAGTTACATCCGAAAATGATGGAAATGTCAAAAAAATAAAAGAAAATAAGTTTCCCATGTGATATGTGGTCTAGTTGTTGGGAAAATTTGCAAATGTGAATTTTGACTTTATTTGTAAAATCTCTTTGAAATTTGTAGGAATGGGCACAACTTTTGCATACTAACTCGGATGAAAAAGTTTTTTATATGAAAAATCATCTACTCAAAAAGTTACATCCGAAAATGATGGAAATGTCAAAAAAATAAAAGAAAATAAGTTTCCCATGTGATATGTGGTCTAGTTGTTGGGAAAATTTGCAAATGTGAATTTTGACTTTATTTGCAAAATCTCTCTGAAATTTGTAGGAATGGGCACAACTTTTGCATACTAACTCGGATGAAAAAGTTTTTTATATGAAAAATCATCTACTCGAAAAGTTACATCCAAAAATGATGGAAATGTCAAAAAAATAAAAGAAAATAAGTTTCCCATGTGATATGTGGTCTAGTTGTTGGGAAAATTTGCAAATGCGAATTTTGACATTATTTGCAAAATCTCTCTGAAATTTGTAGTAATGGGCATAACTTTTGCATACTAACTCGGATGAAAAAGTTTTTTATATGAAAAATCATCTACTCGAAAAGTTACATCCGAAAATGATGGAAATGTCAAAAAAATAAAAAAAATAAGTTTCCCATGTGATATGTGGTCTACTTGTTGGGAAAATTTGCAAATGTGAATTTTTTGACTTTATTTGCAAAATCTCTCTAAAATTTGTAGTAATGGGCATAACTTTTGCATACTAACTCGGATGAAAAAGTTTGTTATATGAAAAATCATCTACTCGAAAAGTTACATCCGAAAGTGATGGAAATGTCAAAAAAATAAAAGAAAATAAGTTTCCCATGTGATATGTGGTCTAGTTGTTGGGAAATTTGCAAATGTGAATTTTGACTTTATTTGCAAAATCTCTCTGAAATTTGTAGGAATGGGCACAACTTTTGCATACTAACTCGGATGAAAAAGTTTTTTATATGAAAAATCATCTACTCGAATAGTTACATCCGAAAATGATGGAAATGTCAAAAAAATAAAAGAAAATAAGTTTCCCATGTGATATGTGGTCTACTTGTTGGGAAAATTTGCAAATGTGAATTTTGACTTTATTTGCTAAATCTCTCTGAAATTTGTAGTAATGGGCATAACTTTTGCATACTAACTCGGATGAAAAAGTTTTTTATATGAAAAATCATCTACTCGAAAAGTTACATCCGAAAATGATGGAAATGTCAAAAAAATAAAAGAAAATAAGTTTCCATGTGATATGTGGTCTAGTTGTTGGGAAAATTTGCAAATGTGAATTTTGACTTTATTTGCAAAATCTCTCTGAAATTTGTAGGAATGGGCACAACTTTTGCATACTAACTCGGATGAAAAAGTTTTTTATATGAAAAATCATCTACTCGAATAGTTACATCCGAAAATGATGGAAATGTCAAAAAAATAAAAGAAAATAAGTTTCCCATGTGATATGTGGTCTAGTTGTTGGGAAAATTTGCAAATGTGAATTTTGACTTTATTTGTAAAATCTCTCTGAAATTTGTAGGAATGGGCACAACTTTTGCATACTAACTCGGATGAAAAAGTTTTTTATATGAAAAATCATCTACTCAAAAAGTTACATCCGAAAATGATGGAAATGTCAAAAAAATAAAAGAAAATAAGTTTCCCATGTGATATGTGGTCTAGTTGTTGGGAAAATTTGCAAATGTGAATTTTGACTTTATTTGCAAAATCTCTCTGAAATTTGTAGGAATGGGCACAACTTTTGCATACTAACTCGGATGAAAAAGTTCTTTATATGAAAAATCATCTACTCGAAAAGTTACATCCAAAAATGATGGAAATGTCAAAAAAATAAAAGAAAATAAGTTTCCCATGTGATATGTGGTCTAGTTGTTGGGAAAATTTGCAAATGCGAATTTTGACATTATTTGCAAAATCTCTCTGAAATTTGTAGTAATGGGCATAACTTTTGCATACTAACTCGGATGAAAAAGTTTTTTATATGAAAAATCATCTACTCGAAAAGTTACATCCGAAAATGATGGAAATGTCAAAAAAATAAAAAAAATAAGTTTCCCATGTGATATGTGGTCTACTTGTTGGGAAAATTTGCAAATGTGAATTTTGACTTTATTTGCAAAATCTCTCTGAAATTTGTAGTAATGGGCATAACTTTTGCATACTAACTCGGATGAAAAAGTTTGTTATATGAAAAATCATCTACTCGAAAAGTTACATCCGAAAGTGATGGAAATGTCAAAAAAATAAAAGAAAATAAGTTTCCCATGTGATATGTGGTCTAGTTGTTGGGAAATTTGCAAATGTGAATTTTGACTTTATTTGCAAAATCTCTCTGAAATTTGTAGGAATGGGCACAACTTTTGCATACTAACTCGGATGAAAAAGTTTTTTATATGAAAAATCATCTACTCGAAAAGTTACATCCGAAAATGATGGAAATGTCAAAAAAATAAAAGAAAATAAGTTTCCCATGTGATATGTGGTCTAGTTGTTGGGAAAATTTGCAAATGTGAATTTTGACTTTATTTGCAAAATCTCTCTGAAATTTGTAGAAATGGGCATAACTTTTGCATACTAACTCGGATGAAAAAGTTTTTTATATGAAAAATCATCTACTCGAAAAGTTACATCCGAAAATGATGGAAATGTCAAAAAAATAAAAGAAAATAAGTTTCCATGTGATATGTGGTCTAGTTGTTGGGAAAATTTGCAAATGCGAATTTTGACATTATTTGCAAAATCTCTCTGAAATTTGTAGTAATGGGCATAACTTTTGCATACTAACTCGGATGAAAAAGTTTTTTATATGAAAAATCATCTACTCGAAAAGTTACATCCGAAAATGATGGAAATGTCAAAAAAATAAAAAAAATAAGTTTCCCATGTGATATGTGGTCTACTTGTTGGGAAAATTTGCAAATGTGAATTTTGACTTTATTTGCAAAATCTCTCTGAAATTTGTAGTAATGGGCATAACTTTTGCATACTAACTCGGATGAAAAAGTTTGTTATATGAAAAATCATCTACTCGAAAAGTTACATCCGAAAGTGATGGAAATGTCAAAAAAATAAAAGAAAATAAGTTTCCCATGTGATATGTGGTCTAGTTGTTGGGAAATTTGCAAATGTGAATTTTGACTTTATTTGCAAAATCTCTCTGAAATTTGTAGGAATGGGCACAACTTTTGCATACTAACTCGGATGAAAAAGTTTTTTATATGAAAAATCATCTACTCGAAAAGTTACATCCGAAAATGATGGAAATGTCAAAAAAATAAAAGAAAATAAGTTTCCCATGTGATATGTGGTCTAGTTGTTGGGAAAATTTGCAAATGTGAATTTTGACTTTATTTGCAAAATCTCTCTGAAATTTGTAGAAATGGGCATAACTTTTGCATACTAACTCGGATGAAAAAGTTTTTTATATGAAAAATCATCTACTCGAAAAGTTACATCCGAAAATGATGGAAATGTCAAAAAAATAAAAGAAAATAAGTTTCCATGTGATATGTGGTCTAGTTGTTGGGAAAATTTGCAAATGTGAATTTTGACTTTATTTGCAAAATCTCTCTGAAATTTGTAGGAATGGGCACAACTTTTGCATACTAACTCGGATGAAAAAGTTTTTTATATGAAAAATCATCTACTCGAATAGTTACATCCGAAAATGATGGAAATGTCAAAAAAATAAAAGAAAATAAGTTTCCCATGTGATATGTGGTCTAGTTGTTGGGAAAATTTGCAAATGTGAATTTTGACTTTATTTGCAAAATCTCTCTGAAATTTGTAGGAATGGGCACAACTTTTGCATACTAAGTCGGATGAAAAAGTTTTTTATATGAAAAATCATCTACTCGAAAAGTTACATCCGAAAATGATGGAAATGTCAAAAAAATTAAAAAAAATAAGTTTCCCATGTGATATGTGGTCTAGTTGTTGGGAAAATTTGCAAATGTGAATTTTGACTTTATTTGCAAAATCTCTCTGAAATTTGTAGGAATGGGCACAACTTTTGCATACTAACTCGGATGAAAAAGTTTTTTATATGAAAAATCATCTACTCGAAAAGTTACATCCGAAAATGATGAAAATGTCAAAAAATAAAAGAAAATAACTTTCCCATGTGATATGTGGTCTAGTTGTTGGGAAAATTTGCAAATGTGAATTTTGACTTTTTTGCAAAATCTCTCTGAAATTTGTAGGAATGGGCACAACTTTTGCATACTAACTCGGATGAAAAAGTTTTTTATATGAAAAATCATCTACTCGAAAAGTTACATCCGAAAATGATGGAAATGTCAAAAAAAATAAAAAAAAATAAGTTTCCCATGTGATATGTGGTCTACTTGTTGGGAAAATTCACAAATGTGAATTTTGACTTTATTTGCAAAATCTCTCTGAAATTTGTAGGAATGGGCACAACTTTCGCATACTAACTCGGATGAAAAAGTTTTTTATATGAAAAATCATCTACTCGAAAAGTTACATCCGAAAATGATGGAAATGTTAAAAAAAATAAAAGAAAATAAGTTTCCCATGTGATATGTGGTCTAGTTGTTGGGAAATTTGCAAATGTGAATTTTGACTTTATTTGCAAAATCTCTCTGAAATTTGTAGGAATGGGCACAACTTTTGCATACTAAGTCGGATGAAAAAGTTTTTTATATGAAAAATCATCTACTCGAAAAGTTACATCCGAAAATGATGGAAATGTCAAAAAAAATAAAAAAAAATAAGTTTCCCATGTGATATGTGGTCTACTTGTTGGGAAAATTTGCAAATGTGAATTTTGACTTTATTTGCAAAATCTCTCTGAAATTTGTAGGAATGGGCATAACTTTTGCATACTAACTCGGATGAAAAAGTTTTTTATATGAAAAATCATCTACTCGAAAAGTTACATCCGAAAATGATGGAAATGTCAAAAAAATAAAAGAAAATAAGTTTCCCATGTGATATGTGGTCTAGTTGTTGGGAAATTTGCAAATGTGAATTTTGACTTTAATTGCAAAATCTCTCTGAAATTTGTAGGAATGGGCACAACTTTTGCATACTAACTCGGATGAAAAAGTTTTTTATATGAAAAATCATCTACTCGAAAAGTTACATCCGAAAATGATGAAAATGTCAAAAAATAAAAGAAAATAAGTTTCCCATGTGATATGTGGTCTAGTTGTTGGGACAATTTGCAAATGCGAATTTTGACTTTATTTGCAAAATCTCTCTGAAATTTGTAGAAATGGGCATAACTTTTGCATACTAACTCGGATGAAAAAGTTTTTTATATGAAAAATCATCTACTCGAAAAGTTACATCCGAAAATGATGGAAATGTCAAAAAAAACAAAAAAAATAAGTTTCCCATGTGATATGTGGTCTAGTTGTTGGGAAATTTGCAAATGTGAATTTTGACTTTATTTGCAAAATCTCTCTGAAATTTGTAGGAATGGGCACAACTTTTGCATACTAACTCGGATGAAAAAGTTTTTTTAAATGAAAAATCATCTACTCGAATAGTTACATCCGAAAATGATGGAAATGTCAAAAAAAATAAAAGAAAATAAGTTTCCCATGTGATATGTGGTCTAGTTGTTGGGAAAATTTGCAAATGTGAATTTTGACTTTATTTGCAAAATCTCTCTGAAATTTGTAGGAATGGGCACAACTTTTGCATACTAACTCGGATGAAAAAGTTCTTTATATGAAAAATCATCTACTCGAAAAGTTACATCCAAAAATGATGGAAATGTCAAAAAAATAAAAGAAAATAAGTTTCCCATGTGATATGTGGTCTAGTTGTTGGGAAAATTTGCAAATGCGAATTTTGACATTATTTGCAAAATCTCTCTGAAATTTGTAGTAATGGGCATAACTTTTGCATACTAACTCGGATGAAAAAGTTTTTTATATGAAAAATCATCTACTCGAAAAGTTACATCCGAAAATGATGGAAATGTCAAAAAAATAAAAAAAATAAGTTTCCCATGTGATATGTGGTCTACTTGTTGGGAAAATTTGCAAATGTGAATTTTGACTTTATTTGCAAAATCTCTCTGAAATTTGTAGTAATGGGCATAACTTTTGCATACTAACTCGGATGAAAAAGTTTGTTATATGAAAAATCATCTACTCGAAAAGTTACATCCGAAAGTGATGGAAATGTCAAAAAAATAAAAGAAAATAAGTTTCCCATGTGATATGTGGTCTAGTTGTTGGGAAATTTGCAAATGTGAATTTTGACTTTATTTGCAAAATCTCTCTGAAATTTGT
The DNA here is from genome assembly GCA_034509565.1 of Triticum monococcum. Classification (NCBI taxonomy): domain Eukaryota; kingdom Viridiplantae; phylum Streptophyta; class Magnoliopsida; order Poales; family Poaceae; genus Triticum; species Triticum monococcum. The sequence continues at coordinate 147,776,166 of CM067843.1, read as the reverse complement.
AGGAATGGGCACAACTTTTGCATACTAACTCGGATGAAAAAGTTTTTTATATGAAAAATCATCTACTCGAAAAGTTACATCCGAAAATGATGGAAATGTCAAAAAAATAAAAGAAAATAAGTTTCCCATGTGATATGTGGTCTAGTTGTTGGGAAAATTTGCAAATGTGAATTTTGACTTTATTTGCAAAATATCTCTGAAATTTGTAGAAATGGGCATAACTTTTGCATACTAACTCGGATGAAAAAGTTTTTTATATGAAAAATCATCTACTCGAAAAGTTACATCCGAAAATGATGGAAATGTCAAAAAAATAAAAGAAAATAAGTTTCCATGTGATATGTGGTCTAGTTGTTGGGAAAATTTGCAAATGCGAATTTTGACATTATTTGCAAAATCTCTCTGAAATTTGTAGTAATGGGCATAACTTTTGCATACTAACTCGGATGAAAAAGTTTTTTATATGAAAAATCATCTACTCGAAAAGTTACATCCGAAAATGATGGAAATGTCAAAAAAATAAAAAAAATAAGTTTCCCATGTGATATGTGGTCTACTTGTTGGGAAAATTTGCAAATGTGAATTTTGACTTTATTTGCAAAATCTCTCTGAAATTTGTAGTAATGGGCATAACTTTTGCATACTAACTCGGATGAAAAAGTTTGTTATATGAAAAATCATCTACTCGAAAAGTTACATCCGAAAGTGATGGAAATGTCAAAAAAATAAAAGAAAATAAGTTTCCCATGTGATATGTGGTCTAGTTGTTGGGAAATTTGCAAATGTGAATTTTGACTTTATTTGCAAAATCTCTCTGAAATTTGTAGGAATGGGCACAACTTTTGCATACTAACTCGGATGAAAAAGTTTTTTATATGAAAAATCATCTACTCGAAAAGTTACATCCGAAAATGATGGAAATGTCAAAAAAATAAAAGAAAATAAGTTTCCCATGTGATATGTGGTCTAGTTGTTGGGAAAATTTGCAAATGTGAATTTTGACTTTATTTGCAAAATCTCTTTGAAATTTGTAGAAATGGGCATAACTTTTGCATACTAACTCGGATGAAAAAGTTTTTTATATGAAAAATCATCTACTCGAAAAGTTACATCCGAAAATGATGGAAATGTCAAAAAAATAAAAGAAAATAAGTTTCCATGTGATATGTGGTCTAGTTGTTGGGAAAATTTGCAAATGTGAATTTTGACTTTATTTGCAAAATCTCTCTGAAATTTGTAGGAATGGGCACAACTTTTGCATACTAACTCGGATGAAAAAGTTTTTTATATGAAAAATCATCTACTCGAATAGTTACATCCGAAAATGATGGAAATGTCAAAAAAATAAAAGAAAATAAGTTTCCCATGTGATATGTGGTCTAGTTGTTGGGAAAATTTGCAAATGTGAATTTTGACTTTATTTGCAAAATCTCTCTGAAATTTGTAGGAATGGGCACAACTTTCGCATACTAACTCGGATGAAAAAGTTTTTTATATGAAAAATCATCTACTCGAAAAGTTACATCCGAAAATGATGGAAATGTCAAAAAAAATAAAAAAAAATAAGTTTCCCATGTGATATGTGGTCTACTTGTTGGGAAAATTCACAAATGTGAATTTTGACTTTATTTGCAAAATCTCTCTGAAATTTGTAGGAATGGGCACAACTTTCGCATACTAACTCGGATGAAAAAGTTTTTTATATGAAAAATCATCTACTCGAAAAGTTACATCCGAAAATGATGGAAATGTTAAAAAAAATAAAAGAAAATAAGTTTCCCATGTGATATGTGGTCTAGTTGTTGGGAAATTTGCAAATGTGAATTTTGACTTTATTTGCAAAATCTCTCTGAAATTTGTAGGAATGGGCACAACTTTTGCATACTAAGTCGGATGAAAAAGTTTTTTATATGAAAAATCATCTACTCGAAAAGTTACATCCGAAAATGATGGAAATGTCAAAAAAAATAAAAAAAAAATAAGTTTCCCATGTGATATGTGGTCTACTTGTTGGGAAAATTTGCAAATGTGAATTTTGACTTTATTTGCAAAATCTCTCTGAAATTTGTAGGAATGGGCATAACTTTTGCATACTAACTCGGATGAAAAAGTTTTTTATATGAAAAATCATCTACTCGAAAAGTTACATCCGAAAATGATGGAAATGTCAAAAAAATAAAAGAAAATAAGTTTCCCATGTGATATGTGGTCTAGTTGTTGGGAAATTTGCAAATGTGAATTTTGACTTTAATTGCAAAATCTCTCTGAAATTTGTAGGAATGGGCACAACTTTTGCATACTAACTCGGATGAAAAAGTTTTTTATATGAAAAATCATCTACTCGAAAAGTTACATCCGAAAATGATGAAAATGTCAAAAAATAAAAGAAAATAAGTTTCCCATGTGATATGTGGTCTAGTTGTTGGGAAAATTTGCAAATGCGAATTTTGACTTTATTTGCAAAATCTCTCTGAAATTTGTAGAAATGGGCATAACTTTTGCATACTAACTCGGATGAAAAAGTTTTTTATATGAAAAATCATCTACTCGAAAAGTTACATCCGAAAATGATGGAAATGTCAAAAAAAACAAAAAAAATAAGTTTCCCATGTGATATGTGGTCTAGTTGTTGGGAAATTTGCAAATGTGAATTTTGACTTTATTTGCAAAATCTCTCTGAAATTTGTAGGAATGGGCACAACTTTTGCATACTAACTCGGATGAAAAAGTTTTTTTAAATGAAAAATCATCTACTCGAATAGTTACATCCGAAAATGATGGAAATGTCAAAAAAAATAAAAGAAAATAAGTTTCCCATGTGATATGTGGTCTAGTTGTTGGGAAAATTCGCAAATGTGAATTTTGACTTTATTTGCAAAATCTCTTTGAAATTTGTAGGAATGGGCACAACTTTTGCATACTAACTCGGATGAAAAAGTTTTTTATATAAAAAATCATCTACTCGAAAAGTTACATCCGAAAATGATGGAAATGTCAAAAAAATAAAAGAAAATAAGTTTCCCATGTGATATGTGGTCTAGTTGTTGGGAAAATTTGCAAATGCGAATTTTGACATTATTTGCAAAATCTCTCTGAAATTTGTAGGAATGGGCACAACTTTCGCATACTAACTCGGATGAAAAAGTTTTTTATATGAAAAATCATCTACTCGAAAAGTTACATCCGAAAATGATGGAAATGTTAAAAAAAATAAAAGAAAATAAGTTTCCCATGTGATATGTGGTCTAGTTGTTGGGAAATTTGCAAATGTGAATTTTGACTTTATTTGCAAAATCTCTCTGAAATTTGTAGGAATGGGCACAACTTTTGCATACTAAGTCGGATGAAAAAGTTTTTTATATGAAAAATCATCTACTCGAAAAGTTACATCCGAAAATGATGGAAATGTCAAAAAAAATAAAAACAAATAAGTTTCCCATGTGATATGTGGTCTACTTGTTGGGAAAATTTGCAAATGTGAATTTTGACTTTATTTGCAAAATCTCTCTGAAATTTGTAGGAATGGGCATAACTTTTGCATACTAACTCGGATGAAAAAGTTTTTTATATGAAAAATCATCTACTCGAAAAGTTACATCCGAAAATGATGGAAATGTCAAAAAAATAAAAGAAAATAAGTTTCCCATGTGATATGTGGTCTAGTTGTTGGGAAATTTGCAAATGTGAATTTTGACTTTAATTGCAAAATCTCTCTGAAATTTGTAGGAATGGGCACAACTTTTGCATACTAACTCGGATGAAAAAGTTTTTTATATGAAAAATCATCTACTCGAAAAGTTACATCCAAAAATGATGGAAATGTCAAAAAAATAAAAGAAAATAAGTTTCCCATGTGATATGTGGTCTAGTTGTTGGGAAAATTTGCAAATGCGAATTTTGACATTATTTGCAAAATCTCTCTGAAATTTGTAGTAATGGGCATAACTTTTGCATACTAACTCGGATGAAAAAGTTTTTTATATGAAAAATCATCTACTCGAAAAGTTACATCCGAAAATGATGGAAATGTCAAAAAAATAAAAAAAATAAGTTTCCCATGTGATATGTGGTCTACTTGTTGGGAAAATTTGCAAATGTGAATTTTGACTTTATTTGCAAAATCTCTCTGAAATTTGTAGTAATGGGCATAACTTTTGCATACTAACTCGGATGAAAAAGTTTGTTATATGAAAAATCATCTACTCGAAAAGTTACATCCGAAAGTGATGGAAATGTCAAAAAAATAAAAGAAAATAAGTTTCCCATGTGATATGTGGTCTAGTTGTTGGGAAATTTGCAAATGTGAATTTTGACTTTATTTGCAAAATCTCTCTGAAATTTGTAGGAATGGGCACAACTTTTGCATACTAACTCGGATGAAAAAGTTTTTTATATGAAAAATCATCTACTCGAAAAGTTACATCCGAAAATGATGGAAATGTCAAAAAAATAAAAGAAAATAAGTTTCCCATGTGATATGTGGTCTAGTTGTTGGGAAAATTTGCAAATGTGAATTTTGACTTTATTTGCAAAATCTCTCTGAAATTTGTAGAAATGGGCATAACTTTTGCATACTAACTCGGATGAAAAAGTTTTTTATATGAAAAATCATCTACTCGAAAAGTTACATCCGAAAATGATGGAAATGTCAAAAAAATAAAAGAAAATAAGTTTCCATGTGATATGTGGTCTAGTTGTTGGGAAAATTTGCAAATGTGAATTTTGACTTTATTTGCAAAATCTCTCTGAAATTTGTAAGAATGGGCACAACTTTTGCATACTAACTCGGATGAAAAAGGTTTTTATATGAAAAATCATCTACTCGAATAGTTACATCCGAAAATGATGGAAATGTCAAAAAAATAAAAGAAAATAAGTTTCCCATGTGATATGTGGTCTAGTTGTTGGGAAAATTTGCAAATGTGAATTTTGACTTTATTTGTAAAATCTCTCTGAAATTTGTAGGAATGGGCACAACTTTTGCATACTAACTCGGATGAAAAAGTTTTTTATATGAAAAATCATCTACTCAAAAAGTTACATCCGAAAATGATGGAAATGTCAAAAAAATAAAAGAAAATAAGTTTCCCATGTGATATGTGGTCTAGTTGTTGGGAAAATTTGCAAATGTGAATTTTGACTTTATTTGCAAAATCTCTCTGAAATTTGTAGGAATGGGCACAACTTTTGCATACTAACTCGGATGAAAAAGTTTTTTATATGAAAAATCATCTACTCGAAAAGTTACATCCAAAAATGATGGAAATGTCAAAAAAATAAAAGAAAATAAGTTTCCCATGTGATATGTGGTCTAGTTGTTGGGAAAATTTGCAAATGCGAATTTTGACATTATTTGCAAAATCTCTCTGAAATTTGTAGTAATGGGCATAACTTTTGCATACTAACTCGGATGAAAAAGTTTTTTATATGAAAAATCATCTACTCGAAAAGTTACATCCGAAAATGATGGAAATGTCAAAAAAATAAAAAAAATAAGTTTCCCATGTGATATGTGGTCTACTTGTTGGGAAAATTTGCAAATGTGAATTTTGACTTTATTTGCAAAATCTCTCTGAAATTTGTAGTAATGGGCATAACTTTTGCATACTAACTCGGATGAAAAAGTTTGTTATATGAAAAATCATCTACTCGAAAAGTTACATCCGAAAGTGATGGAAATGTCAAAAAAATAAAAGAAAATAAGTTTCCCATGTGATATGTGGTCTAGTTGTTGGGAAATTTGCAAATGTGAATTTTGACTTTATTTGCAAAATCTCTCTGAAATTTGTAGGAATGGGCACAACTTTTGCATACTAACTCGGATGAAAAGTTTTTTATATGAAAAATCATCTACTCGAAAAGTTACATCCGAAAATGATGGAAATGTCAAAAAAATAAAAGAAAATAAGTTTCCCATGTGATATGTGGTCTAGTTGTTGGGAAAATTTGCAAATGTGAATTTTGACTTTATTTGCAAAATCTCTCTGAAATTTGTAGAAATGGGCATAACTTTTGCATACTAACTCGGATGAAAAAGTTTTTTATATGAAAAATCATCTACTCGAAAAGTTACATCCGAAAATGATGGAAATGTCAAAAAAATAAAAGAAAATAAGTTTCCATGTGATATGTGGTCTAGTTGTTGGGAAAATTTGCAAATGTGAATTTTGACTTTATTTGCAAAATCTCTCTGAAATTTGTAGGAATGGGCACAACTTTTGCATACTAACTCGGATGAAAAAGTTTTTTATATGAAAAATCATCTACTCGAATAGTTACATCCGAAAATGATGGAAATGTCAAAAAAATAAAAGAAAATAAGTTTCCCATGTGATATGTGGTCTAGTTGTTGGGAAAATTTGCAAATGTGAATTTTGACTTTATTTGCAAAATCTCTCTGAAATTTGTAGGAATGGGCACAACTTTCGCATACTAACTCGGATGAAAAAGTTTTTTATATGAAAAATCATCTACTCGAAAAGTTACATCCGAAAATGATGGAAATGTTAAAAAAAATAAAAGAAAATAAGTTTCCCATGTGATATGTGGTCTAGTTGTTGGGAAATTTGCAAATGTGAATTTTGACTTTATTTGCAAAATCTCTCTGAAATTTGTAGGAATGGGCACAACTTTTGCATACTAAGTCGGATGAAAAAGTTTTTTATATGAAAAATCATCTACTCGAAAAGTTACATCCGAAAATGATGGAAATGTCAAAAAAAATAAAAAAAAATAAGTTTCCCATGTGATATGTGGTCTACTTGTTGGGAAAATTTGCAAATGTGAATTTTGACTTTATTTGCAAAATCTCTCTGAAATTTGTAGGAATGGGCATAACTTTTGCATACTAACTCGGATGAAAAAGTTTTTTATATGAAAAATCATCTACTCGAAAAGTTACATCCGAAAATGATGGAAATGTCAAAAAATAAAAGAAAATAAGTTTCCCATGTGATATGTGGTCTAGTTGTTGGGAAATTTGCAAATGTGAATTTTGACTTTAATTGCAAAATCTCTCTGAAATTTGTAGGAATGGGCACAACTTTTGCATACTAACTCGGATGAAAAAGTTTTTTATATGAAAAATCATCTACTCGAAAAGTTACATCCGAAAATGATGAAAATGTCAAAAAAATAAAAGAAAATAAGTTTCCCATGTGATATGTGGTCTAGTTGTTGGGAAAATTTGCAAATGCGAATTTTGACTTTATTTGCAAAATCTCTCTGAAATTTGTAGAAATGGGCATAACTTTTGCATACTAACTCGGATGAAAAAGTTTTTTATATGAAAAATCATCTACTCGAAAAGTTACATCCGAAAATGATGGAAATGTCAAAAAAAAACAAAAAAAAAAGTTTCCCATGTGATATGTGGTCTAGTTGTTGGGAAATTTGCAAATGTGAATTTTGACTTTATTTGCAAAATCTCTCTGAAATTTGTAGGAATGGGCACAACTTTTGCATACTAACTCGGATGAAAAGTTTTTTATATGAAAAATCATCTACTCGAAAAGTTACATCCGAAAATGATGGAAATGTCAAAAAAATAAAAGAAAATAAGTTTCCCATGTGATATGTGGTCTAGTTGTTGGGAAAATTTGCAAATGTGAATTTTGACTTTATTTGCAAAATCTCTCTGAAATTTGTAGAAATGGGCATAACTTTTGCATACTAACTCGGATGAAAAAGTTTTTTATATGAAAAATCATCTACTCGAAAAGTTACATCCGAAAATGATGGAAATGTCAAAAAAATAAAAGAAAATAAGTTTCCATGTGATATGTGGTCTAGTTGTTGGGAAAATTTGCAAATGTGAATTTTGACTTTATTTGCAAAATCTCTCTGAAATTTGTAGGAATGGGCACAACTTTTGCATACTAACTCGGATGAAAAAGTTTTTTATATGAAAAATCATCTACTCGAATAGTTACATCCGAAAATGATGGAAATGTCAAAAAAATAAAAGAAAATAAGTTTCCCACGTGATATGTGGTCTAGTTGTTGGGAAAATTTGCAAATGTGAATTTTGACTTTATTTGCAAAATCTCTCTGAAATTTGTAGGAATGGGCACAACTTTCGCATACTAACTCGGATGAAAAAGTTTTTTATATGAAAAATCATCTACTCGAAAAGTTACATCCGAAAATGATGGAAATGTTAAAAAAAATAAAAGAAAATAAGTTTCCCATGTGATATGTGGTCTAGTTGTTGGGAAATTTGCAAATGTGAATTTTGACTTTATTTGCAAAATCTCTCTGAAATTTGTAGGAATGGGCACAACTTTTGCATACTAAGTCGGATGAAAAAGTTTTTTATATGAAAAATCATCTACTCGAAAAGTTACATCCGAAAATGATGGAAATGTCAAAAAAAATAAAAAAAATAAGTTTCCCATGTGATATGTGGTCTACTTGTTGGGAAAATTTGCAAATGTGAATTTTGACTTTATTTGCAAAATCTCTCTGAAATTTGTAGGAATGGGCATAACTTTTGCATACTAACTCGGATGAAAAAGTTTTTTATATGAAAAATCATCTACTCGAAAAGTTACATCCGAAAATGATGGAAATGTTAAAAAAAATAAAAGAAAATAAGTTTCCCATGTGATATGTGGTCTAGTTGTTGGGAAATTTGCAAATGTGAATTTTGACTTTATTTGCAAAATCTCTCTGAAATTTGTAGGAATGGGCACAACTTTTGCATACTAACTCGGATGAAAAAGTTTTTTATATGAAAAATCATCTACTCGAAAAGTTACATCCGAAAATGATGGAAATGTCAAAAAAAATAAAAAAAAATAAGTTTCCCATGTGATATGTGGTCTACTTGTTGGGAAAATTTGCAAATGTGAATTTTGACTTTATTTGCAAAATCTCTCTGAAATTTGTAGGAATGGGCATAACTTTTGCATACTAACTCGGATGAAAAAGTTTTTTATATGAAAAATCATCTACTCGAAAAGTTACATCCGAAAATGATGGAAATGTCAAAAAAAACAAAAAAAAAAGTTTCCCATGTGATATGTGGTCTAGTTGTTGGGAAATTTGCAAATGTGAATTTTGACTTTATTTGCAAAATCTCTCTGAAATTTGTAGGAATGGGCACAACTTTTGCATACTAACTCGGATGAAAAGTTTTTTATATGAAAAATCATCTACTCGAAAAGTTACATCCGAAAATGATGGAAATGTCAAAAAAATAAAAGAAAATAAGTTTCCCATGTGATATGTGGTCTAGTTGTTGGGAAAATTTGCAAATGTGAATTTTGACTTTATTTGCAAAATCTCTCTGAAATTTGTAGAAATGGGCATAACTTTTGCATACTAACTCGGATGAAAAAGTTTTTTATATGAAAAATCATCTACTCGAAAAGTTACATCCGAAAATGATGGAAATGTCAAAAAAATAAAAGAAAATAAGTTTCCATGTGATATGTGGTCTAGTTGTTGGGAAAATTTGCAAATGTGAATTTTGACTTTATTTGCAAAATCTCTCTGAAATTTGTAGGAATGGGCACAACTTTTGCATACTAACTCGGATGAAAAAGTTTTTTATATGAAAAATCATCTACTCGAATAGTTACATCCGAAAATGATGGAAATGTCAAAAAAATAAAAGAAAATAAGTTTCCCATGTGATATGTGGTCTAGTTGTTGGGAAAATTTGCAAATGTGAATTTTGACTTTATTTGCAAAATCTCTCTGAAATTTGTAGGAATGGGCACAACTTTCGCATACTAACTCGGATGAAAAAGTTTTTTATATGAAAAATCATCTACTCGAAAAGTTACATCCGAAAATGATGGAAATGTTAAAAAAATAAAAGAAAATAAGTTTCCCATGTGATATGTGGTCTAGTTGTTGGGAAATTTGCAAATGTGAATTTTGACTTTATTTGCAAAATCTCTCTGAAATTTGTAGGAATGGGCACAACTTTTGCATACTAAGTCGGATGAAAAAGTTTTTTATATGAAAAATCATCTACTCGAAAAGTTACATCCGAAAATGATGGAAATGTCAAAAAAAATAAAAAAAAATAAGTTTCCCATGTGATATGTGGTCTACTTGTTGGGAAAATTTGCAAATGTGAATTTTGACTTTATTTGCAAAATCTCTCTGAAATTTGTAGGAATGGGCATAACTTTTGCATACTAACTCGGATGAAAAAGTTTTTTATATGAAAAATCATCTACTCGAAAAGTTACATCCGAAAATGATGGAAATGTTAAAAAAAATAAAAGAAAATAAGTTTCCCATGTGATATGTGGTCTAGTTGTTGGGAAATTTGCAAATGTGAATTTTGACTTTATTTGCAAAATCTCTCTGAAATTTGTAGGAATGGGCACAACTTTTGCATACTAACTCGGATGAAAAAGTTTTTTATATGAAAAATCATCTACTCGAAAAGTTACATCCGAAAATGATGGAAATGTCAAAAAAAAAAAAAAAATAAGTTTCCCATGTGATATGTGGTCTACTTGTTGGGAAAATTTGCAAATGTGAATTTTGACTTTATTTGCAAAATCTCTCTGAAATTTGTAGGAATGGGCATAACTTTTGCATACTAACTCGGATGAAAAAGTTTTTTATATGAAAAATCATCTACTCGAAAAGTTACATCCGAAAATGATGGAAATGTCAAAAAAATAAAAGAAAATAAGTTTCCCATGTGATATGTGGTCTAGTTGTTGGGAAATTTGCAAATGTGAATTTTGACTTTAATTGCAAAATCTCTCTGAAATTTGTAGGAATGGGCACAACTTTTGCATACTAACTCGGATGAAAAAGTTTTTTATATGAAAAATCATCTACTCGAAAAGTTACATCCGAAAATGATGAAAATGTCAAAAAAATAAAAGAAAATAAGTTTCCCATGTGATATGTGGTCTAGTTGTTGGGAAAATTTGCAAATGCGAATTTTGACTTTATTTGCAAAATCTCTCTGAAATTTGTAGAAATGGGCATAACTTTTGCATACTAACTCGGATGAAAAAGTTTTTTATATGAAAAATCATCTACTCGAAAAGTTACATCCGAAAATGATGGAAATGTCAAAAAAAACAAAAAAAAAAGTTTCCCATGTGATATGTGGTCTAGTTGTTGGGAAATTTGCAAATGTGAATTTTGACTTTATTTGCAAAATCTCTCTGAAATTTGTAGGAATGGGCACAACTTTTGCATACTAACTCGGATGAAAAAGTTTTTTATATGAAAAATCATCTACTCGAATAGTTACATCCGAAAATGATGGAAATGTCAAAAAAATAAAAGAAAATAAGTTTCCCATGTGATATGTGGTCTAGTTGTTGGGAAAATTCGCAAATGTGAATTTTGACTTTATTTGCAAAATCTCTCTCAAATTTGGAGGAATGGGCACAACTTTTGCATACTAACTCGGATGAAAAAGTTTTTTATATGAAAAATCATCTACTCGAAAACTTACATCCGAAAATGATGGAAATGTCAAAAAAATAAAAGAAAATAAGTTTCCCATGTGATATGTGGTCTAGTTGTTGGGAAAATTTGCAAATGTGAATTTTGACTTTATTTGCAAAATCTCTCTGAAATTTGTAGGAATGGGCACAACTTTTGCATACTTACTCGGATGAAAAAGTTTTTTATATGAAAAATCATCTACTCGAAAAGTTACATCCGAAAATGATGGAAATGTCAAAAAAATAAAAGAAAATAAGTTTCCCATGTGATATGTGGTCTATTTGTTGGGAAAATTTGCAAATGTGAATTTTGACTTTATTTGCAAAATCTCTCTGAAATTTGTAGGAATGGGCACAACTTTTGCATACTAACTCGGATGAAAAAGTTTTTTATATGAAAAATCATCTACTCGAAAAGTTACATCCGAAAATGATGAAAATGTCAAAAAAATAAAAGAAAATAAGTTTCCCATGTGATATGTGGTCTAGTTGTTGGGAAAATTTGCAAATGCGAATTTTGACTTTATTTGCAAAATCTCTCTGAAATTTGTAGAAATGGGCATAACTTTTGCATACTAACTCGGATGAAAAGTTTTTTATATGAAAAATCATCTACTCGAAAAGTTACATCCGAAAATGATGGAAATGTCAAAAAAATAAAAAAAAATAAGTTTCCCATGTGATATGTGGTCTAGTTGTTGGGAAAATTTGCAAATGTGAATTTTGACTTTATTTGCAAAATCTCTCTGAAATTTGTAGGAATGGGCACAACTTTTGCATACTAACTCGGATGAAAAAGTTTTTTATATGAAAAATCATCTACTCGAATAGTTACATCCGAAAATGATGGAAATGTCGAAAAAATAAAAGAAAATAAGTTTCCCATGTGATATGTGGTCTAGTTGTTGGGAAAATTTGCAAATGCGAATTTTGACTTTATTTGCAAAATCTCTCTGAAATTTGTAGAAATGGGCATAACTTTTGCATACTAACTCGGATGAAAAAGTTTTTTATATGAAAAATCATCTACTCGAAAAGTTACATCCGAAAATGATGGAAATGTCAAAAAAATAAAAGAAAATAAGTTTCCCATGTGATATGTGGTCTAGTAGTTGGGAAAATTGCAAATGTGAATTTTGACTTTATTTGCAAAATCTCTCTGAAATTTGTAGAAATGGGCATAACTTTTGCATACTAACTCGGATGAAAAAGTTTTTTATATGAAAAATCATCTACTCGAAAAGTTACATCCGAAAATGATGGAAATGTCAAGAAAAAATAAAAAAATAAGTTTCCCATGTGATATGTGGTCTAGTTGTTGGGAAAATTTGCAAATGTGAATTTTGACTTTATTTGCAATATCTCTCAGAAATTTGTAGGAATGGGCATAACTTTTGCATACTAACTCGGATGAAAAGGTTTTTTATATGAAAAATCATCTACTCGAAAAGTTACATCCGAAAATGATGGAAATGTCAAAAAAATAAAAGAAAATAAGTTTCCCATGTGATATGTGGTCTAGTTGTTGGGAAATTTGCAAATGTGAATTTTGACTTCATTCGCAAAATCTCTCTGAAATTTGTAGGAATGGGCACAAATTTTGCATACTAACTCGGATGAAAAAGTTTTTTATATGAAAAATCATCTACTCGAAAAGTTACATCCGAAAATGATGGAAATGTCAAAAAAATAAAAGAAAATAAGTTTCCCATGTGATATGTGGTCTAGTTGTTGGGAAAATTTGCAAATGTGAATTTTGACTTTATTTGCAAAATCTCTCTGAAATTTGTAGGAATGGGCACAACTTTTGCATACTAACTCGGATGAAAAAGTTTTTTATATGAAAAATCATCTACTCGAAAAGTTACATCCGAAAATGATGGAAATGTCAAAAAAATAAAAGAAAATAAGTTTCCCATGTGAGATGTGGTCTAGTTGTTGGGAAAATTTGCAAATGTGAATTTTGACTTTATTTGCAAAATCTCTCAGAAATTTGCAGAAATCGGCATAACTTTTGCATACTAACTCGGATGAAAAAGTTTTTTATATGAAAAATCATCTACTCGAAAACTTACATCCGAAAATGATGGAAATGTCAAAAAAATAAAAGAAAATAAGTTTCCCATGTGATATGTGGTCTAGTTGTTGGGAAAATTCGCAAATGTGAATTTTGACTTTATTTGCAAAATCTCTCTGAAATTTGTAGGAATGGGCACAACTTTTGCATACTAACTCGGATGAAAAAGTTTTTTATATGAAAAATCATCTACTCGAAAAGTTACATCCGAAAATGATGGAAATGTCAAAAAAATAAAAGAAAATAAGTTTCCCATGTGATATGTGGTCTAGTTGTTGGGAAAATTTGCAAATGTGAATTTTGACTTTATTTGCAAAATCTCTTTGAAATTTGTAGATATGGGCACAACTTTTGCATACTAACTCGGATGAAAAAGTTTTTTATATGAAAAATCATCTACTCGAAAAGTTACATCCGAAAATGATGGAAATGTCAAAAAAATAAAAGAAAATAACTTTCCCATGTGATATGTGGTCTAGTTGTTGGGAAAATTTGCAAATGTGAATTTTGACTTTATTTGCAAAATCTCTCTGAAATTTGTAGGAATGGGCACAACTTTTGCATACTAACTCGGATGAAAAAGTTTTTTATGTGAAAAATCATCTACTCGAAAAGTTACATCCGAAAATGATGGAAATGTCAAAAAAATAAAAGAAAATAAGTTTCCCATGTGATATGTGGTCTAGTTGTTGGGAAATTTGCAAATGTGAATTTTGACTTTATTTGCAAAATCTCTCTGAAATTTGTAGGAATTGGCATAACTTTTGCATACTAACTCGGATGAAAAAGTTTTTTATATGAAAAATCATCTACTCGAAAAGTTACATCCGAAAATGATGGAAATGTAAAAAAAATAAAAGAAAATAAGTTTCCCATGTGATATGTGGTCTAGTTGTTGGGAAAATTTGCAAATGTGAATTTTGACTTTATTTGCAAAATCTCTCAGAAATTTGTAGAAATGGGCATAACTTTTGCATACTAACTTGGATGAAAAAGTTTTTTATATGAAAAATCATCTACTCGAAAAGTTACATCCGAAAATGATGGAAATGTCAAAAAAATAAAAGAAAATAAGTTTCCCATGTGATATGTGGTCTAGTTGTTGGGAAAATTTGCAAATGTGAATTTTGACTTTATTTGCAAAATCTCTCTGAAATTTGTAGAAATGGGCATAACTTTTGCATACTAACTTGGATGAAAAAGTTTTTTATATGAAAAATCATCTACTCGAAAAGTTACATCCGAAAATGATGGAAATGTCAAAAAAATAAAAGAAAATAAGTTTCCCTTGTGATATGTGGTCTAGTTGTTGGGAAATTTGCAAATGTGAATTTTGACTTTATTTGCAAAATCTCTCAGAAATTTGTAGAAATGGGCACAACTTTTGCATACTAACTTGGATGAAAAAGTTTTTTATATGAAAAATCATCTACTCGGAAAGTTACATCCGAAAATGATGGAAATGTCAAAAAAATAAAAGAAAATAAGTTTCCCATGTGATATGTGGTCTAGTTGTTGGGAAAATTTGCAAATGTGAATTTTGACTTTATTTGCAAAATCTCTCAGAAATTTGTAGAAATGGGCATAACTTTTGCATACTAACTTGGATGAAAAAGTTTTTTATATGAAAAATCATCTACTCGAAAAGTTACATCCGAAAATGATGGAAATGTCAAAAAAATAAAAGAAAATAAGTTTCCCATGTGATATGTGGTCTAGTTGTTGGGAAAATTCGCAAATGTGAATTTTGACTTCATTTGCAAAATCTCTCTGAAGTTTGTAGAAATCGGCATAACTTTTGCATACTAACTCGGATGAAAAAGTTTTTTATATGAAAAATCATCTACTCGAAAAGTTACATCCGAAAATGATTGAAATGTCAAAAAAATAAAAGAAAATAAGTTTCCCTTGTGATATGTGGTCTAGTTGTTGGGAAATTTGCAAATGTGAATTTTGACTTTATTTGCAAAATCTCTCAGAAATTTGTAGAAATGGGCACAACTTTTGCATACTAACTCGGATGAAAAAGTTTTTTATATGAAAAATCATCTACTCGAAAAGTTACATCCGAAAATGATGGAAATGTCAAAAAAATAAAAGAAAATAAGTTTCCCATGTGATATGTGGTCTAGTTGTTGGGAAAATTTAGAAATGTGAATTTTGACTTTATTTGCAAAATCTCTCAGAAATTTGTAGAAATGGCAATAACTTTTGCATACTAACTCGGATGAAAAAGTTTTTTATATGAAAAATCATCTACTCGAAAAGTTACATCCGAAAATGATGGAAATGTCAAAAAAATAAAAGAAAATAAGTTTCCCATGTGATATGTGGTCTAGTTGTTGGGAAAATTCGCAAATGTGAATTTTGACTTCATTTGCAAAATCTCTCTGAAGTTTGTAGAAATCGGCATAACTTTTGCATACTAACTCGGATGAAAAAGTGTTTTATATGAAAAATCATCTACTCGAAAAGTTACATCCGAAAATGATTGAAATGTCAAAAAAATAAAAGAAAATAAGTTTCCCATGTGATATGTGTTCTAGAGGTTGGGAAAATTTGCAAATGTGAATTTTGACTTTATTCGCAAAATCTCTCTGAAATTTGTAGGAATCGGCACAACTTTTGCATACTAACTCGGATGAAAAAGTTTTTTATATGAAAAATCATCTACTCGAAAAGTTACATCCGAAAATGATGGAAATGTCAAAAAAATAAAAGAAAATAAGTTTCCCTTGTGATATGTGGTCTAGTTGTTGGGAAATTTGCAAATGTGAATTTTGACTTTATTTGCAAAATCTCTCTGAAATTTGTAGGAATAGGCACAACTTTTGCATACTAACTCGGATGAAAAAGTTTTTTATATGAAAAATCATCTACTCGAAAACTTACATCCGAAAATGATGGAAATGCCAAAAAAAATAAAAGAAAATAAGTTTCCCATGTGATATGTGGTCTAGTTGTTGGGAAAATTCGCAAATGTGAATTTTGACTTCATTTGCAAAATCTCTCTGAAGTTTGTAGAAATCGGCATAACTTTTGCATACTAACTCGGATGAAAAAGTTTTTTATATGAAAAATAATCTACTCGAAAAGTTACATCCGAAAATGATGGAAATGTCAAAAAAATAAAAGAAAATAAGTTTCCCATGTGATATGTGTTCTAGAGGTTGGGAAAATTTGCAAATGTGAATTTTGACTTTATTCGCAAAATCTCTCTGAAATTTGTAGGAATGGGCACAAATTTTGCATACTAACTCGGATGAAAAAGTTTTTTATATGAAAAATCATCTACTCGAAAAGTTACATCTAAAAATGATGGAAATGTCAAAAAAATAAAAGAAAATAAGTTTCCCATGTGAGATGTGGTCTAGTTGTTGGGAAATTTGCAAATGCGAATTTTGACTTTATTTGCAAAATCTCTCTGAAATTTGCAGAAATGGGCATAACTTTTGCATACTAACTCGGATGAAAAAGTTTTTTATATGAAAAATCATCTACTCGAAAAGTTAAATCCGAAAATGATGGAAATGTCAAAAAAATAAAAGAAAATAAGTTTCCCATGTGATATGTGGTCTAGTTGTTGGGAAAATTTGCAAATGTGAATTTTGACTTTATTTGCAAAATCTCTCTGAAATTTGTAGGAATGGGCACAACTTTTGCATACTAACTCGGATGAAAAAGTTTTTTATATGAAAAATCATCTACTCGAAAAGTTACATCCGAAAATGATGGAAATGTCAAAAAATAAAAGAAAATAAGTTTCCCATGTGATATGTGGTCTAGTTGTTGGGAAAATTTGCAAATGTGAATTTTGACTTTATTTGCAAAATCTCTCTGAAATTTGTAGGAATGGGCACAACTTTTGCATACTAACTCGGATGAAAAAGTTTTTTATATGAAAAATCATCTACTCGAAAAGTTACATCCGAAAATGATGGAAGTGTCAAAAAATAAAAGAAAATAAGTTTCCCATGTGATATGTGGTCTAGTTGTTGGGAAAATTTGCAAATGTGAATTTTGACTTTATTTGCAAAATCTCTCTGAAATTTGTAGGAATGGGCACAACTTTTGCATACTAACTCGGATGAAAAAGTTTTTTATATGAAAAATCATCTACTCGAAAAGTTACATCCGAAAATGATGGAAATGTCAAAAAAATAAAAGAAAATAAGTTTCCCATGTGATATGTGGTCTAGTTGTTGGGAAATTTGCAAATGTGAATTTTGACTTTATTTGCAAAATCTCTCTGAAATTTGTAGAAATTGGCATAACTTTTGCATACTAACTCGGATGAAAAAGTTTTTTATATGAAAAATCATCTACGCGAAAAGTTACATCCGAAAATGATTGAAATGTCAAAAAAATAAAAGAAAATAAGTTTCCCATGTGATATGTGGTCTAGTTGTTGGGAAAATTTGCAAATGTGAATTTTGACTTTATTTGCAAAATCTCTCTGAAATTTGTAGGAATGGGCATAACTTTTGCATACTAACTCGAATGAAAAAGTTTTTTATTTGAAAAATCATCTACTCGAAAAGTTACATCCGAAAATGATGGAAATGTCAAAAAAATAAAAGAAAATAAGTTTCCCATGTGATATGTGGTCTAGTTGTTGGGAAAATTTGCAAATGTGAATTTTGACTTTATTTGCAAAATCTCTCAGAAATTTGTAGAAATGGGCATAACTTTTGGATACTAACTTGGATGAAAAAGTTTTTTATATGAAAAATCATCTACTCGAAAAGTTACATCCGAAAATGATGGAAATGTCAAAAAAAAATAAAAGAAAATAAGTTTCCCATGTGATATGTGGTCTAGTTGTTGGGAAAATTTGCAAATGTGAATTTTGACTTTATTTGCAAAATCTCTCTGAAATTTGTAGGAATGGGCACAACTTTTGCATACTAACTCGGATGAAAAAGTTTTTTATATGAAAAATCATCTACTCAAAAAGTTACATCCGAAAATGATGGAAATGTCAAAAAAATAAAAGAAAATAAGTTTCCCATGTGATATGTGGTCTAGTTGTTGGGAAATTTGCAAATGTGAATTTTGACTTTATTTGCAAAATCTCTCTGAAATTTGTAGAAATTGGCATAACTTTTGCATACTAACTCGGATGAAAAAGTTTTTTATATGAAAAATCATCTACTCGAAAAGTTACATCCGAAAATGATTGAAATGTCAAAAAAATAAAAGAAAATAAGTTTCCCATGTGATATGTGGTCTAGTTGTTGGGAAAATTTGCAAATGTGAATTTTGACTTTATTTGCAAAATCTCTCTGAAATTTGTAGGAATGGGCATAACTTTTGCATACTAACTCGGATGAAAAAGTTTTTTATATGAAAAATCATCTACTCGAAAAGTTACATCTGAAAATGATGGAAATGTCAAAAAAATAAAAGAAAATAAGTTTCCCATGTGATATGTGGTCTAGTTGTTGGGAAAATTTGCAAATGTGAATTTTGACTTTATTTGCAAAATCTCTCAGAAATTTGTAGAAATGGGCATAACTTTTGCATACTAACTTGGATGAAAAAGTTTTTTATATGAAAAATCATCTACTCGAAAAGTTACATCCGAAAATGATGGAAATGTCAAAAAAATAAAAGAAAAAATAAGTTTCCCATGTGATATGTGGTCTAGTTGTTGGGAAAATTCGCAAATGTGAATTTTGACTTCATTCGCAAAATCTCTCTGAAGTTTGTACAAATCGGCATAACTTTTGCATACTAACTCGGATGAAAAAGTTTTTTATATGAAAAATCATCTACTCGAAAAGTCACATCCGAAAATGATGGAAATGTCAAAAAAATAAAAGAAAATAACTTTCCCATGTGATATGTGGTCTAGTTGTTGGGAAAATTTGCAAA
This sequence comes from Triticum monococcum, assembly GCA_034509565.1. Classification (NCBI taxonomy): domain Eukaryota; kingdom Viridiplantae; phylum Streptophyta; class Magnoliopsida; order Poales; family Poaceae; genus Triticum; species Triticum monococcum. Next base: position 147,756,777 of record CM067843.1, on the reverse strand, counting down.
TGTGAATTTTGACTTTATTTGCAAAATCTCTCTGAAATTTGTAGAAATTGGCATAACTTTTGCATACTAACTCGGATGAAAAAGTTTTTTATATGAAAAATCATCTACGCGAAAAGTTACATCCGAAAATGATTGAAATGTCAAAAAAATAAAAGAAAATAAGTTTCCCATGTGATATGTGGTCTAGTTGTTGGGAAAATTTGCAAATGTGAATTTTGACTTTATTTGCAAAATCTCTCTGAAATTTGTAGGAATGGGCATAACTTTTGCATACTAACTCGGATGAAAAAGTTTTTTATTTGAAAAATCATCTACTCGAAAAGTTACATCCGAAAATGATGGAAATGTCAAAAAAATAAAAGAAAATAAGTTTCCCATGTGATATGTGGTCTAGTTGTTGGGAAAATTTGCAAATGTGAATTTTGACTTTATTTGCAAAATCTCTCAGAAATTTGTAGAAATGGGCATAACTTTTGGATACTAACTTGGATGAAAAAGTTTTTTATATGAAAAATCATCTACTCGAAAAGTTACATCCGAAAATGATGGAAATGTCAAAAAAAAATAAAAGAAAATAAGTTTCCCATGTGATATGTGGTCTAGTTGTTGGGAAAATTTGCAAATGTGAATTTTGACTTTATTTGCAAAATCTCTCTGAAATTTGTAGGAATGGGCACAACTTTTGCATACTAACTCGGATGAAAAAGTTTTTTATATGAAAAATCATCTACTCGAAAAGTTACATCCGAAAATGATGGAAATGTCAAAAAAATAAAAGAAAATAAGTTTCCCATGTGATATGTGGTCTAGTTGTTGGGAAATTTGCAAATGTGAATTTTGACTTTATTTGCAAAATCTCTCTGAAATTTGTAGAAATTGGCATAACTTTTGCATACTAACTCGGATGAAAAAGTTTTTTATATGAAAAATCATCTACTCGAAAAGTTACATCCGAAAATGATTGAAATGTCAAAAAAATAAAAGAAAATAAGTTTCCCATGTGATATGTGGTCTAGTTGTTGGGAAAATTTGCAAATGTGAATTTTGACTTTATTTGCAAAATCTCTCTGAAATTTGTAGGAATGGGCATAACTTTTGCATACTAACTCGGATGAAAAAGTTTTTTATATGAAAAATCATCTACTCGAAAAGTTACATCTGAAAATGATGGAAATGTCAAAAAAATAAAAGAAAATAAGTTTCCCATGTGATATGTGGTCTAGTTGTTGGGAAAATTTGCAAATGTGAATTTTGACTTTATTTGCAAAATCTCTCAGAAATTTGTAGAAATGGGCATAACTTTTGCATACTAACTTGGATGAAAAAGTTTTTTATATGAAAAATCATCTACTCGAAAAGTTACATCCGAAAATGATGGAAATGTCAAAAAAATAAAAGAAAAAATAAGTTTCCCATGTGATATGTGGTCTAGTTGTTGGGAAAATTCGCAAATGTGAATTTTGACTTCATTCGCAAAATCTCTCTGAAGTTTGTACAAATCGGCATAACTTTTGCATACTAACTCGGATGAAAAAGTTTTTTATATGAAAAATCATCTACTCGAAAAGTCACATCCGAAAATGATGGAAATGTCAAAAAAATAAAAGAAAATAACTTTCCCATGTGATATGTGGTCTAGTTGTTGGGAAAATTTGCAAATGTCAATTTTGACTTTTTTGCAAAATCTCTCTGAAATTTGTAGGAATGGGCACAACTTTTGCATACTAACTCGGATGAAAAAGTTTTTCATATGAAAAATCGTCTACTCGAAAAGTTACATCCGAAAATGATGGAAATATCAAAAAAATAAAAGAAAATAAGTTTCCATGTGATATGTGGTCTAGTTGTTGGGAAAATTTGCAAATGTGAATTTTGACTTTATTTGCAAAATCTCTCTGAAATTTGTAGGAATGGGCACAACTTTTGCATACTAACTCGGATGAAAAAGTTTTTTATATGAAAAATCATCTACTCGAAAAGTTACATCCGAAAATGATTGAAATGTCAAAAAAATAAAAGAAAATAAGTTTCCCATGTGATATGTGGTCTAGTTGTTGGGAAAATTTGCAAATGTGAATTTTGACTTTATTTGCAAAATCTCTCTGAAGTTTGTAGAAATCGGCATAACTTTTGCATACTAACTCGGATGAAAAAGTTTTTTATATGAAAAATCATCTACTCGAAAAGTTACATCCGAAAAGGATGGAAGTGTCAAAAAAATAAAAGAAAATAAGTTTCCCATGTGATATGTGGTCTAGTTGTTGGGAAAATTCGCAAATGTGAATTTTGACTTTATTTGCAAAATCTCTCTGAAATTTGTAGGAATGGGCACAACTTTTGCATACTAACTCGGATGAAAAAGTTTTTTATATGAAAAATCATCTACTCGAAAAGTTACATCCGAAAATGATTGAAATGTCAAAAAAATAAAAGAAAATAAGTTTCCCATGTGATATGTGGTCTAGTTGTTGGGAAAATTTGCAAATGTGAATTTTGACTTTATTTGCAAAATCTCTCTGAAGTTTGTAGAAATCGGCATAACTTTTGCATACTAACTCGGATGAAAAAGTTTTTTATATGAAAAATCATCTACTCGAAAAGTTACATCCGAAAAGGATGGAAGTGTCAAAAAAATAAAAGAAAATAAGTTTCCCATGTGATATGTGGTCTAGTTGTTGGGAAAATTCGCAAATGTGAATTTTGACTTTATTTGCAAAATCTCTCTGAAATTTGTAGGAATGGGCACAACTTTTGCATACTAACTCGGATGAAAAAGTTTTTTATATGAAAAATCATCTACTCGAAAAGTTACATCCGAAAATGATGGAAATGGTAAAAAAATAAAAGAAAATAAGTTTCCCATGTGATATGTGGTCTAGTTGTTGGGAAAATTTGCAAATGTGAATTTTGACTTTATTTGCAAAATCTCTCAGAAATTTGTAGATATGGGCACAACTTTTGCATACTAACTTGGATGAAAAAGTTTTTTATATGAAAAATCATCTACTCGAAAAGTTACATCCGAAAATGATGGAAATGTCAAAAAAATAAAAGAAAATAAGTTTCCCATGTGATATGTGGTCTAGTTGTTGGGAAAATTCGCAAATGTGAATTTTGACTTTATTTGCAAAATCTCTCTGAAGTTTGTAGAAATCGGCATAACTTTTGCATACTAACTCGGATGAAAAAGTTTTTTATATGAAAAATCATCTACTCGAAAAGTTACATCCGAAAATGATGGAAATGTCAAAAAAATAAAAGAAAATAAGTTTCCCATGTGATATGTGGTCTAGTTGTTGGGAAAATTCGCAAATGTGAATTTTGACTTTATTTGCAAAATCTCTGTGAAATTTGTAGGAATGGGCACAACTTTTGCATACTAACTCGGATGAAAAAGTTTTTTATGTGAAAAATCATCTACTCGAAAAGTTACATCCGAAAATGATGGAAATGTCAAAAAAATAAAAGAAAATAAGTTTCCCATGTGATATGTGGTCTAGTTGTTGGGAAATTTGCAAATGTGAATTTTGACTTTATTTGCAAAATCCCTCTGAAATTTGTAGGAATTGGCATAACTTTTGCATACTAACTCGGATGAAAAAGTTTTTTATATGAAAAATCATCTACTCGAAAAGTTACATCCGAAAATGATGGAAATGTAAAAAAAATAAAAGAAAATAAGTTTCCCATGTGATATGTGGTCTAGTTGTTGGGAAAATTTGCAAATGTGAATTTTGACTTTATTTGCAAAATCTCTCTGAAATTTGTAGGAATGGGCACAACTTTTGCATACTAACTCGGATGAAAAAGTTTTTTATATGAAAAATCATCTACTCGAAAAGTTACATCCGAAAATGATGGAAATGTCAAAAAAATAAAAGAAAATAAGTTTCCCATGTGATATGTGGTCTAGTTGTTGGGGAAATTTGCAAATGTGAATTTTGACTTTATTTGCAAAATCTCTCTGAAATTTGTAGGAATGGGCACAACTTTTGCATACTAACTCGGATGAAAAAGTTTTTTATATGAAAAATCATCTACTCGAAAAGTTACATCCGAAAATGATGGAAATGTCAAAAAAATAAAAGAAAATAAGTTTCCCATGTGATATGTGGTCTAGTTGTTGGGAAAATTCGCAAATGTGAATTTTGACTTTATTTGCAAAATCTCTCTGAAATTTGTAGGAATGGGCATAACTTTTGCATACTAACTCGGATGAAAAAGTTTTTTATATGAAAAATCATCTACTCGAAAAGTTACATCCGAAAATGATGGAAATGTCAAAAAAATAAAAGAAAATAACTTTCCCATGTGATATGTGGTCTAGTTGTTGGGAAATTTGCAAATGTGAATTTTGACTTTTTTGCAAAATCTCTCTGAAATTTGTAGGAATGGGCACAACTTTTGCATACTAACTCGGATGAAAAAGTTTTTTATATGAAAAATCGTCTACTCGAAAAGTTACATCCGAAAATGATGGAAATATCAAAAAAATAAAAGAAAATAAGTTTCCATGTGATATGTGGTCTAGTTGTTGGGAAAATTTGCAAATGTGAATTTTGACTTTATTTGCAAAATCTCTCTGAAATTTGTAGGAATGGGCACAACTTTTGCATACTAACTCGGATGAAAAAGTTTTTTATATGAAAAATCATCTACTCGAAAAGTTACATCCGAAAATGATTGAAATGTCAAAAAAATAAAAGAAAATAAGTTTCCCATGTGATATGTGGTCTAGTTGTTGGGAAAATTTGCAAATGTGAATTTTGACTTTATTTGCAAAATCTCTCTGAAGTTTGTAGAAATCGGCATAACTTTTGCATACTAACTCGGATGAAAAAGTTTTTTATATGAAAAATCATCTACTCGAAAAGTTACATCCGAAAAGGATGGAAGTGTCAAAAAAATAAAAGAAAATAAGTTTCCCATGTGATATGTTGTCTAGTTGTTGGGAAAATTCGCAAATGTGAATTTTGACTTTATTTGCAAAATCTCTCTGAAATTTGTAGGAATGGGCATAACTTTTGCATACTAACTCGGATGAAAAAGTTTTTTATATGAAAAATCATCTACTCGAAAAGTTACATCCGAAAATGATGGAAATGTCAAAAAAATAAAAGAAAATAAGTTTCCCATGTGATATGTGGTCTAGTTGTTGGGAAAATTTGCAAATGTGAATTTTGACTTTATTTGCAAAATCTCTCAGAAATTTGTAGATATGGGCACAACTTTTGCATACTAACTTGGATGAAAAAGTTTTTTATATGAAAAATCATCTACTCGAAAAGTTACATCCGAAAATGATGGAAATGTCAAAAAAATAAAAGAAAATAAGTTTCCCATGTGATATGTGGTCTAGTTGTTGGGAAAATTCGCAAATGTGAATTTTGACTTTATTTGCAAAATCTCTCTGAAGTTTGTAGAAATCGGCATAACTTTTGCATACTAACTCGGATGAAAAAGTTTTTTATATGAAAAATCATCTACTCGAAAAGTTACATCCGAAAATGATGGAAATGTCAAAAAAATAAAAGAAAATAAGTTTCCCATGTGATATGTGGTCTAGTTGTTGGGAAAATTCGCAAATGTGAATTTTGACTTTATTTGCAAAATCTCTCTGAAATTTGTAGGAATGGGCACAACTTTTGCATACTAACTCGGATGAAAAAGTTTTTTATGTGAAAAATCATCGACTCGAAAAGTTACATCCGAAAATGATGGTAATGTCAAAAAAATAAAAGAAAATAAGTTTCCCATGTGATATGTGGTCTAGTTGTTGGGAAATTTGCAAATGTGAATTTTGACTTTATTTGCAAAATCTCTCTGAAATTTGTAGGAATTGGCATAACTTTTGCATACTAATTCGGATGAAAAAGTTTTTTATATGAAAAATCATCTACTCGAAAAGTTACATCCGAAAATGATGGAAATGTAAAAAAAATAAAAGAAAATAAGTTTCCCATGTGATATGTGGTCTAGTTGTTGGGAAAATTTGCAAATGTGAATTTTGACTTTATTTGCAAAATCTCTCTGAAATTTGTAGGAATGGGCACAACTTTTGCATACTAACTCGGATGAAAAAGTTTTTTATATGAAAAATCATCTACTCGAAAAGTTACATCCGAAAATGACGGAAATGTCAAAAAAATAAAAGAAAATAAGTTTCCCATGTGATATGTGGTCTAGTTGTTGGGGAAATTTGCAAATGTGAATTTTGACTTTATTTGCAAAATCTCTCTGAAATTTGTAGGAATGGGCACAACTTTTGCATACTAACTCGGATGAAAAAGTTTTTTATATGAAAAATCATCTACTCGAAAAGTTACATCCGAAAATGATGGAAGTGTCAAAAAAATAAAAGAAAATAGGTTTCCCATGTGATATGTGGTCTAGTTGTTGGGAAAATTTGCAAATGTGAATTTTGACTTTATTTGCAAAATCTCTCTGAAATTTGTAGGAATGGGCACAACTTTTGCATACTAACTTGGATGAAAAAGTTTTTTATATGAAAAATCATCTACTCGAAAAGTTACATCCGAAAATGATGGAAATGTTAAAAAAATAAAAGAAAATAAGTTTCCCATGTGATATGTGGTCTAGTTGTTGGGAAATTTGCAAATGTGAATTTTGACTTTATTTGCAAAATCTCTCTGAAATTTGTAGGAATGGGCACAACTTTTGCATACTAACTCGGATGAAAAAGTTTTTTATATGAAAAATCATCTACTCGAAAAGTTACATCCGAAAAGGATGGAAGTGTCAAAAAAATAAAAGAAAATAATTTTCCCATGTGATATGTGGTCTAGTTGTTGGGAAAATTTGCAAATGTGAATTTTGACTTTATTTGCAAAATCTCTCTGAAATTTGTAGGAATGGGCACAACTTTTGCATACTAACTCGTATGAAAAACTTTTTTATATGAAAAATAATCTACTCGAAAAGTTACATCCGAAAATGATGGAAATGTCAAAAAAATAAAAGAAAATAAGTTTCCCATGTGATATGTGGTCTAGTTGTTGGGAAAATTTGCAAATGTGAATTTTGACTTTATTTGCAAAATCTCTCAGAAATTTGTAGAAATGGGCATAGCTTTTGCATACTAACTTGGATGAAAAAGTTTTTTATATGAAAAATCATCTACTCGAAAAGTTACATCCGAAAATGATGGAAATGTCAAAAAAATAAAAGAAAATAAGTTTCCCATGTGATATGTGGTCTAGTTGTTGGGAAAATTCGCAAATGTGAATTTTGACTTTATTTGCAAAATCTCTCTGAAGTTTGTAGAAATTGGCATAACTTTTGCATACTAACTCGGATGAAAAAGTTTTTTATATGAAAAATCATCTACTCGAAAAGTTACATCCGAAAATGATGGAAATGTCAAAAAAATAAAAGAAAATAAGTTTCCCATGTGATATGTGGTCTAGTTGTTGGGAAAATTCGCAAATGTGAATTTTGACTTTATTTGCAAAATCTCTCTGAAATTTGTAGGAATGGGCACAACTTTTGCATACTAACTCGTATGAAAAAGTTTTTTATATGAAAAATGATCTACTCGAAAAGTTACATCCGAAAATGATGGAAATGTCAAAAAAATAAAAGAAAATAAGTTTCCCATGTGATATGTGGTCTAGTTGTTGGGAAAATTTGCAAATGTGAATTTTGACTTTATTTGCAAAATCTCTCTGAAATTTGTAGGAATGGGCACAACTTTTACATACTAACTCGGATGAAAAAGTTTTTTATATGAAAAATCATCTACTCGAAAAGTTACATCCGAAAATGATGGAAATGTTAAAAAAATAAAAGAAAATAAGTTTCCCATGTGATATGTGGTCTAGTTGTTGGGAAAATTTGCAAATGTGAATTTTGACTTTATTTGCAAAATCTCTCAGAAATTTGTAGAAATGGGCATAACTTTTGCATACTAACTTGGATGAAAAAGTTTTTTATATGAAAAATCATCTACTCGAAAAGTTACATCCGAAAATGATGGAAATGTCAAAAAAATAAAAGAAAATAAGTTTCCCATGTGATATGTGGTCTAGTTGTTGGGAAAATTCGCAAATGTGAATTTTGACTTTATTTGCAAAATCTCTCTGAAGTTTGTAGAAATCGGCATAACTTTTGCATACTAACTCGGATGAAAAAGTTTTTTATATGAAAAATCATCTACTCGAAAAGTTACATCCGAAAATGATGGAAATGTCAAAAAAATAAAAGAAAATAAGTTTCCCATGTGATATGTGGTCTAGTTGTTGGGAAAATTCGCAAATGTGAATTTTGACTTTATTTGCAAAATCTCTCTGAAATTTGTAGGAATGGGCACAACTTTTGCATACTAACTCGTATGAAAAAGTTTTTTATATGAAAAATGATCTACTCGAAAAGTTACATCCGAAAATGATGGAAATGTGAAAAAAAAATAAAAGAAAATAAGTTTCCCATGTGATATGTGGTCTAGTTGTTGGGAAAATTTGCAAATGTGAATTTTGACTTTATTTGCAAAATCTCTCTGAAATTTGTAGAAATGGGCATAACTTTTGCATACTAACTTGGATGAAAAAGTTTTTTATATGAAAAAATCATCTACTCGAAAAGTTACATCCGAAACTGATGGAAATGTCAAAAAATAAAAGAAAATAACTTTCCCATGTGATATGTGGTCTAGTTGTTGGGAAAATTCGCAAATGTGAATTTTGACTTTATTTGCAAAATCTCTCTGAAGTTTGTAGAAATCGGCATAACTTTTGCATACTAACTCGGATGAAAAAGTTTTTTATATGAAAAATCATCTACTCGAAAAGTTACATCCGAAAATGATGGAAATGTCAAAAAATAAAAGAAAATAAGTTTCCCATGTGATATGTGGTCTAGTTGTTGGGAAAATTCGCAAATGTGAATTTTGACTTTATTTGCAAAATCTCTCTGAAATTTGTAGGAATGGGCACAACTTTTGCATACTAACTCGGATGAAAAAGTTTTTTATATGAAAAATCATCTACTCGAAAAGTTACATCCGAAAATGATGGAAATGTCAAAAAAATAAAAGAAAATAAGTTTCCCATGTGATATGTGGTCTAGTTGTTGGGAAAATTCGCAAATGTGAATTTTGACTTTATTTGCAAAATCTCTCTGAAATTTGTAGGAATGGGCATAACTTTTGCATACTAACTCGGATGAAAAAGTTTTTTATATGAAAAATCATCTACTCGAAAAGTTACATCCGAAAATGATGGAAATGTCAAAAAAATAAAAGAAAATAAGTTTCCCATGTGATATGTGGTCTAGTTGTTGGGAAAATTTGCAAATGTGAATTTTGACTTTATTTGCAAAATCTCTCTGAAATTTGTAGGAATGGGCATAACTTTTGCATACTAACTCGGATGAAAAAGTTTTTTATATGAAAAATCATCTACTCGAAAAGTTACATCCGAAAATGATGAAAATGTCAAAAAATAAAAGAAAATAACTTTCCCATGTGATATGTGGTCTAGTTGTTGGGAAAATTTGCAAATGTGAATTTTGACTTTTTTGCAAAATCTCTCTGAAATTTGTAGGAATGGGCACAACTTTTGCATACTAACTCGGATGAAAAAGTTTTTTATATGAAAAATCGTCTACTCGAAAAGTTACATCCGAAAATGATGGAAATATCAAAAAAATAAAAGAAAATAAGTTTCCATGTGATATGTGGTCTAGTTGTTGGGAAAATTTGCAAATGTGAATTTTGACTTTATTTGCAAAATCTCTCTGAAATTTGTAGGAATGGGCACAACTTTTGCATACTAACTCGGATGAAAAAGTTTTTTATATGAAAAATCATCTACTCGAAAAGTTACATTCGAAAATGATTGAAATGTCAAAAAAATAAAAGAAAATAAATTCCCATGTGATATGTGGTCTAGTTGTTGGGAAAATTTGCAAATGTGAATTTTGACTTTATTTGCAAAATCTCTCTGAAGTTTGTAGAAATCGGCATAACTTTTGCATACTAACTCGGATGAAAAAGTTTTTTATATGAAAAATCATCTACTCGAAAAGTTACATCCGAAAAGGATGGAAGTGTCAAAAAATAAAAGAAAATAAGTTTCCCATGTGATATGTGGTCTAGTTGTTGGGAAAATTCGCAAATGTGAATTTTGACTTTATTTGCAAAATCTCTCTGAAATTTGTAGGAATGGGCACCACTTTTGCATACTAACTCGGATGAAAAAGTTTTTTATATGAAAAATCATCTACTCGAAAAGTTACATCCGAAAATGATGGAAATGTCAAAAAAATAAAAGAAAATAATTTCCCATGTGATATGTGGTCTAGTTGTTGGGAAAATTTGCAAATGTGAATTTTGACTTTATTTGCAAAATCTCTCAGAAATTTGTAGATATGGGCACAACTTTTGCATACTAACTTGGATGAAAAAGTTTTTTATATGAAAAATCATCTACTCGAAAAGTTACATCCGAAAATGATGGAAATGTCAAAAAAATAAAAGAAAATAAGTTTCCCATGTGATATGTGGTCTAGTTGTTGGGAAAATTCGCAAATGTGAATTTTGACTTTATTTGCAAAATCTCTCTAAAGTTTGTAGAAATCGGCATAACTTTTGCATACTAACTCGGATGAAAAAGTTTTTTGTATGAAAAATCATCTACTCGAAAAGTTACATCCGAAAATGATGGAAATGTCAAAAAAATAAAAGAAAATAAGTTTCCCATGTGATATGTGGTCTAGTTGTTGGGAAAATTCGCAAATGTGAATTTTGACTTTATTTGCAAAATCTCTCTGAAATTTGTAGGAATGGGCACAACTTTTGCATACTAACTCGGATGAAAAAGTTTTTTATATGAAAAATCATCTACTCGAAAAGTTACATCCGAAAATGATGGAAATGTCAAAAAAATAAAAGAAAATAAGTTTCCCATGTGATATGTGGTCTAGTTGTTGGGAAAATTCGCAAATTTGAATTTTGACTTTATTTGCAAAATCTCTCTGAAATTTGTAGAAATCGGCATAACTTTTGCATACTAACTCGGATGAAAAAGTTTTTTATATGAAAAATCATCTACTCGAAAAGTTACATCCGAAAATGATGGAAATGTCAAAAAAATAAAAGAAAATTAGTTTCCCATGTGATATGTGGTCTAGTTGTTGGGAAAATTCGCAAATGTGAATTTTGACTGTATTTGCAAAATCTCTCTGAAATTTGTAGGAATGGGCACAACTTTTGCATACTAACTCGGATGAAAAAGTTTTTTATATGAAAAATCATCTACTCGAAAAGTTACATCCGAAAATGATGGAAATGTCAAAAAAATAAAAGAAAATAAGTTTCCATGTGATATGTGGTCTAGTTGTTGGGAAAATTTGCAAATGCGAATTTTGACTTTATTTGCAAAATCTCTCTGAAATTTGTAGGAATGGGCACAACTTTTGCATACTAACTCGGATGAAAAAGTTTTTTATATGAAAAATCATCTACTCGAAAAGTTACATCCGAAAATGATGGAAGTGTCAAAAAAATAAAAGAAAATAAGTTTCCCATGTTATATGTGGTCTAGTTGTTGGGAAAATTTGCAAATGTGAATTTTGACTTTATTTGCAAAATCTCTCTGAAGTTTGTAGAAATCGGCATAACTTTTGCATACTAACTCGGATGAAAAAGTTTTTTATATGAAAAATCATCTACTCGAAAAGTTACATCCGAAAATGATGGAAATGTCAAAAAAATAAAAGAAAATAAGTTTCCCATGTGATATGTGGTCTAGTTGTTGGGAAAATTCGCAAATGTGAATTTTGACTGTATTTGCAAAATCTCTCTGAAATTTGTAGGAATAGGCACAACTTTTGCATACTAACTCGGATGAAAAAGTTTTTTATATGAAAAATCATCTACTCGAAAAGTTACATCCGAAAATGATGGAAATGTCAAAAAAATAAAAGAAAATAAATTTCCCATGTGATATGTGGTCTACTTGTTGGGAAAATTTGCAAATGTGAATTTTGACTTTATTTGCAAAATCTCTGTGAAATTTGTAGATATGGGCACAACTTTTGCATACTAACTCGGATGAAAAAGTTTTTTATATGAAAAATCATCTACTCGAAAAGTTACATCCGAAAATGATGGAAATGTCAAAAAAATAAAAGAAAATAAGTTTCCCATGTGATATGTGGTCTAGTTGTTGGGAAAATTTGCAAATGTGAATTTTGACTTTATTTGCAAAATCTCTCTGAAATTTGTAGAAATGGGCATAACTTTTGCATACTAACTCGGATGAAAAAGTTTTTTATATGAAAAATCATCTACTCGAAAAGTTACATCCGAAAATGATGGAAATGTTAAAAAAAATAAAAGAAAATAAGTTTCCCATGTGATATGTGGTCTAGTTGTTGGGAAAATTTGCAAATGTGAATTTTGACTTTATTTGCAAAATCTCTCTGAAATTTGTAGGAATGGGCACAACTTTTGCATACTAACTCGGATGAAAAAGTTTTTTATATGAAAAATCATCTACTCGAAAAGTTACATCCGAAAATGATGGAAATGTCAAAAAATAAAAGAAAATAAGTTTCCCATGTGATATGTGGTCTAGTTGTTGGGAAAATTTGCAAATGTGAATTTTGACTTTATTTGCAAAATCTCTCTGAAATTTGTAGGAATGGGCACAACTTTTGCATACTAACTCGGATGAAAAAGTTTTTTATATGAAAAATCATCTACTCGAAAAGTTACATCCGAAAATGATGGAAATGTCAAAAAATAAAAGAAAATAAGTTTCCCATGTGATATGTGGTCTAGTTGTTGGGAAAATTTGCAAATGCGAATTTTGACTTTATTTGCAAAATCTCTCTGAAATTTGTAGAATGGGCATAACTTTTGCATACTAACTCGGATGAAAAAGTTTTTTATATGAAAAATCATCTACTCGAAAAGTTACATCCGAAAATGATGGAAATGTCAAAAAAAATAAAAGAAAATAAGTTTCCCATGTGATATGTGGTCTAGTTGTTGGGAAAATTGGCAAATGCGAATTTTGACTTTATTTGCAAAATCTCTCTGAAATTTGTAGAAATGGGCATAACTTTTGCATACTAACTCGGATGAAAAAGTTTTTTATATGAAAAATCATCTACTCGAAAAGTTACATCCGAAAATGATGGAAATGTCAAAAAAAATAAAAGAAAATAAGTTTCCCATGTGATATGTGGTCTAGTTGTTGGGAAAATTGGCAAATGCGAATTTTGACTTTATTTGCAAAATCTCTCTGAAATTTGTAGAAATGGGCATAACTTTTGCATACTAACTCGGATGAAAAAGTTTTTTATATGAAAAATCATCTACTCGAAAAGTTACATCCGAAAATGATGGAAATGTCAAAAAAATAAAAGAAAATAAGTTTCCCATGTGATATGTGGTCTAGTTGTTGGGAAAATTTGCAAATGTGAATTTTGACTTTATTTGCAAAATCTCTCTGAAATTTGTAGGAATGGGCACAACTTTTGCATACTAACTCGGATGAAAAAGTTTTTTATATGAAAAATCATCTACTCGAAAAGTTACATCCGAAAATGATGGAAATGTCAAAAAAATAAAAGAAAATAAGTTTCCATGTGATATGTGGTCTAGTTGTTGGGAAAATTTGCAAATGCGAATTTTGACTTTATTTGCAAAATCTCTCTGAAATTTGTAGGAATGGGCACAACTTTTGCATACTAACTCGGATGAAAAAGTTTTTTATATGAAAAATCATCTACTCGAAAAGTTACATCCGAAAATGATGGAAATGTCAAAAAATAAAAGAAAATAAGTTTCCCATGTGATATGTGGTCTAGTTGTTGGGAAAATTTGCAAATGCGAATTTTGACTTTATTTGCAAAATCTCTCTGAAATTTGTAGAATGGGCATAACTTTTGCATACTAACTCGGATGAAAAAGTTTTTTATATGAAAAATCATCTACTCGAAAAGTTACATCCGAAAATGATGGAAATGTCAAAAAAATAAAAGAAAATAAGTTTCCCATGTGATATGTGGTCTAGTTGTCGGGAAAATTGGCAAATGCGAATTTTGACTTTATTTGCAAAATCTCTCTGAAATTTGTAGAAATGGGCATAACTTTTGCATACTAACTCGGATGAAAAAGTTTTTTATATGAAAAATCATCTACTCGAAAAGTTACATCCGAAAATGATGGAAATGTCAAAAAAATAAAAGAAAATAAGTTTCCCATGTGATATGTGGTCTAGTTGTTGGGAAAATTGGCAAATGCGAATTTTGACTTTATTTGCAAAATCTCTCTGAAATTTGTAGGAATGGGCACAACTTTTGCATACTAACTCGGATGAAAAAGTTTTTTATATGAAAAATCATCTACTCGAAAAGTTACATCCGAAAATGATGGAAATGTCAAAAAATAAAAGAAAATAAGTTTCCCATGTGATATGTGGTCTAGTTGTTGGGAAAATTTGCAAATGCGAATTTTGACTTTATTTGCAAAATCTCTCTGAAATTTGTAGAATGGGCATAACTTTTGCATACTAACTCGGATGAAAAAGTTTTTTATATGAAAAATCATCTACTCGAGAAGTTACATCCGAAAATGATGGAAATGTCAAAAAAAATAAAAGAAAATAAGTTTCCCATGTGATATGTGGTCTAGTTGTTGGGAAAATTGGCAAATGCGAATTTTGACTTTATTTGCAAAATCTCTCTGAAATTTGTAGAAATGGGCATAACTTTTGCATACTAACTCGGATGAAAAAGTTTTTTATATGAAAAATCATCTACTCGAAAAGTTACATCCGAAAATGATGGAAATGTCAAAAAAATAAAAGAAAATAAGTTTCCCATGTGATATGTGGTCTAGTTGTTGGGAAAATTTGCAAATGTGAATTTTGACTTTATTTGCAAAATCTCTCTGAAATTTGTAGGAATGGGCATAACTTTTGCATACTAACTCGGATGAAAAAGTTTTTTATATGAAAAATCATCTACTCGAAAAGTTACATCCGAAAATGATGGAAATGTCAAAAAAAATAAAAGAAAATAAGTTTCCCATGTGATATGTGGTCTAGTTGTTGGGAAAATTGGCAAATGCGAATTTTGAATTTATTTGCAAAATCTCTCTGAAATTTGTAGAAATGGGCATAACTTTTGCATACTAACTCGGATGAAAAAGTTTTTTATATGAAAAATCATCTACTCGAAAAGTTACATCCGAAAATGATGGAAATGTCAAAAAAATAAAAGAAAATAAGTTTCCCATGTGATATGTGGTCTAGTTGTTGGGAAAATTTGCAAATGTGAATTTTGACTTTATTTGCAAAATCTCTCTGAAATTTGTAGGAATGGGCACAACTTTTGCATACTAACTCGGATGAAAAAGTTTTTTATATGAAAAATCATCTACTCGAAAAGTTACATCCGAAAATGATGGAAATGTCAAAAAAATAAAAGAAAATAAGTTTCCATGTGATATGTGGTCTAGTTGTTGGGAAAATTTGCAAATGCGAATTTTGACTTTATTTGCAAAATCTCTCTGAAATTTGTAGGAATGGGCACAACTTTTGCATACTAACTCGGATGAAAAAGTTTTTTATATGAAAAATCATCTACTCGAAAAGTTACATCCGAAAATGATGGAAATGTCAAAAAATAAAAGAAAATAAGTTTCCCATGTGATATGTGGTCTAGTTGTTGGGAAAATTTGCAAATGCGAATTTTGACTTTATTTGCAAAATCTCTCTGAAATTTGTAGAATGGGCATAACTTTTGCATACTAACTCGGATGAAAAAGTTTTTTATATGAAAAATCATCTACTCGAAAAGTTACATCCGAAAATGATGGAAATGTCAAAAAAATAAAAGAAAATAAGTTTCCCATGTGATATGTGGTCTAGTTGTCGGGAAAATTGGCAAATGCGAATTTTGACTTTATTTGCAAAATCTCTCTGAAATTTGTAGAAATGGGCATAACTTTTGCATACTAACTCGGATGAAAAAGTTTTTTATATGAAAAATCATCTACTCGAAAAGTTACATCCGAAAATGATGGAAATGTCAAAAAAATAAAAGAAAATAAGTTTCCCATGTGATATGTGGTCTAGTTGTTGGGAAAATTGGCAAATGCGAATTTTGACTTTATTTGCAAAATCTCTCTGAAATTTGTAGGAATGGGCACAACTTTTGCATACTAACTCGGATGAAAAAGTTTTTTATATGAAAAATCATCTACTCGAAAAGTTACATCCGAAAATGATGGAAATGTCAAAAAATAAAAGAAAATAAGTTTCCCATGTGATATGTGGTCTAGTTGTTGGGAAAATTTGCAAATGCGAATTTTGACTTTATTTGCAAAATCTCTCTGAAATTTGTAGAATGGGCATAACTTTTGCATACTAACTCGGATGAAAAAGTTTTTTATATGAAAAATCATCTACTCGAGAAGTTACATCCGAAAATGATGGAAATGTCAAAAAAAATAAAAGAAAATAAGTTTCCCATGTGATATGTGGTCTAGTTGTTGGGAAAATTGGCAAATGCGAATTTTGACTTTATTTGCAAAATCTCTCTGAAATTTGTAGAAATGGGCATAACTTTTGCATACTAACTCGGATGAAAAAGTTTTTTATATGAAAAATCATCTACTCGAAAAGTTACATCCGAAAATGATGGAAATGTCAAAAAAATAAAAGAAAATAAGTTTCCCATGTGATATGTGGTCTAGTTGTTGGGAAAATTTGCAAATGTGAATTTTGACTTTATTTGCAAAATCTCTCTGAAATTTGTAGGAATGGGCATAACTTTTGCATACTAACTCGGATGAAAAAGTTTTTTATATGAAAAATCATCTACTCGAAAAGTTACATCCGAAAATGATGGAAATGTCAAAAAAATAAAAGAAAATAAGTTTCCCATGTGATATGTGGTCTAGTTGTTGGGAAATTTGCAAATGTGAATTTTGACTTTATTTGCAAAATCTCTCTGAAATTTGTTGGAATGGGCATAACTTTTGCATACTAACTCGGATGAAAAAGTTTTTTATATGAAAAATCATCTACTCGAAAAGTTACATCCGAAAATGATGGAAATGTCAAAAAAATAAAAGAAAATAAGTTTCCCATGTGATATGTGGTCTAGTTGTTGGGAAAATTTGCAAATATGAATTTTGACTTTATTTGCAAAATCTCTTTGAAATTTGTAGAAATGGGCATAACTTTTGCATACTAACTCAGATGAAAAAGTTTTTTATATGAAAAATCATCTACTCGAAAAGCTACGTCCGAAAATGATGGAAATGTTAAAAAAATAAAAGAAAATAAGTTTCCCATGTGATATGTGGTCTAGTTGTTGGGAAAATTTGCAAATGTGAATTTTGACTTTATTTGCAAAATCTCTCTGAAATTTGTAGGAATGGGCACAACTTTTGCATACTAACTCGGATGAAAAAGTTTTTTATATGAAAAATCATCTACTCGAAAAGTTACATCCGAAAATGATGGAAATGTCAAAAAAATAAAAGAAAATAAGTTTCCCATGTGATATGTGGTCTAGTTGTTGGGAAAATTCGCAAATGTGAATTTTGACTTTATTTGCAAAATCAATCTGAAATTTGTAGGAATGGGCACAACTTTTGCATACTAACTCGGATGAAAAAGTTTTTTATATGAAAAATCATCTACTCGAAAAGTTACATCCGAAAATGATGGAAATGTCAAAAAAATAAAAGAAAATAAGTTTCCCATGTGATATGTGGTCTAGTTGTTGGGAAAATTTGCAAATGCGAATTTTGACTTTATTTGCGAAATCTCTCTGAAATTTGTAGAATGGGCATAACTTTTGCATACTAACTCGGATGAAAAAGTTTTTTATATGAAAAATCATCTACTCGAAAAGTTACATCCAAAAATGATGGAAATGTGAAAAAAAAATAAAAGAAAAGAAGTTTCCCATGTGATATGTGGTCTAGTTGTTGGGAAAATTCGCAAATGTGAATTTTGACTTTATTTGCAAAATCTCTCTGAAATTTGTAGAATGGTCATAACTTTTGCATACTAACTCGGATGAAAAAGTTTTTTATATGAAAAATCATCTACTCGAAAAGTTACATCCGAAAATGATGGAAATGTCAAAAAAAATAAAAGAAAATAAGTTTCCCATGTGATATGTGGTCTAGTTGTTGGGAAAATTGGCAAATGCGAATTTTGACTTTATTTGCAAAATCTCTCTGAAATTTGTAGAAATGGGCATAACTTTTGCATACTAACTCGGATGAAAAAGTTTTTTATATGAAAAATCATCTACTCGAAAAGTTACATCCGAAAATGATGGAAATGTCAAAAAATAAAAAAAAATAAGTTTCCCATGTGATATGTGGTCTACTTGTTGGGAAAATTTGCAAATGTGAATTTTGACTTTATTTGCAAAATCTCTCTGAAATTTGTAGGAATCGGCATAACTTTTGCATACTAACTCGGATGAAAAAGTTTTTTATATGAAAAATCATCTACTCGAAAAGTTACATCCGAAAATGATGGAAATGTCAAAAAAATAAAAGAAAATAAGTTTCCCATGTGATATGTGGTTTAGTTGTTGGGAAATTTGCAAATGTGAATTTTGACTTTATTTGCAAAATCTCTCTGAAATTTGTAGAAATGGGCACAACTTTTGCATACTAACTCGGATGAAAAAGTTTTATATGAAAAATCATCTACTCGAAAAGTTACATCCAAAAATGATGGAAATGTCAAAAAAATAAAAGAAAATAAGTTTCCCATGTGATATGTGGTCTATTTGTTGGGAAAATTCGCAAATGTGAATTTTGACTTTATTTGCAAAATCTCTCTGAAGTTTGTAGAAATCGGCATAACTTTTGCATACTAACTCGGATGAAAAAGTTTTTTATATGAAAAATCATCTACTCGAAAAGTTACATCCGAAAATGATGGAAATGTCAAAAAAATAAAAGAAAATAAGTTTCCCATGTGATATGTGGTCTAGTTGTTGGGAAAATTCGCAAATGTGAATTTTGACTTTATTTGCAAAATCTCTCTGAAATTTGTAGGAATGGGCACAACTTTTGCATACTAACTCGGATGAAAAAGTTTTTTATATGAAAAATCATCTACTCGAAAAGTTACATCCGAAAATGATGGAAATGTCAAAAAAATAAAAGAAAATAAGTTTCCCATGTGATATGTGGTCTAGTTGTTGGGAAAATTTGAAATGCGAATTTTGACTTTATTTGCGAAATCTCTCTGAAATTTGTAGAATGGGCATAACTTTTGCATACTAACTCGGATGAAAAAGTTTTTTATATGAAAAATCATCTACTCGAAAAGTTACATCCGAAAATGATGGAAATGTCAAAAAAAATAAAAGAAAATAACTTTCCCATGTGATATGTGGTCTAGTTGTTGGGAAATTTGCAAATGTGAATTTTGACTTTATTTGCAAAATCTCTCTGAAATTTGTAGAATGGGCATAACTTTTGCATACTAACTCGGATGAAAAAGTTTTTTATATGAAAAATCATCTACTCGAAAAGTTACATCTGAAAATGATGGAAATGTCAAAAAAATAAAAGAAAATAAGTTTCCCATGTGATATGTGGTCTAGTTGTTGGGAAAATTTGCAAATATGAATTTTGACTTTATTTGCAAAATCTCTCTGAAATTTGTAGGAATGGGCACAACTTTTGCATACTAACTCGGATGAAAAAGTTTTTTATATGAAAAATCATCTACTCGAAAAGTTACATCCGAAAATGATGGAAATGTCAAAAAAATAAAAGAAAATAAGTTTCCCATGTGATATGTAGTCTAGTTGTTGGGAAAATTTGCAAATGTGAATTTTGACTTTATTTGCAAAATCTCTCTGAAATTTGTAGGAATGGGCATAACTTTTGCATACTAACTCGGATGAAAAAGTTTTTTATATGAAAAATCATCTACTCAAAAAGTTACATCCAAAAATGATGGAAATGTGAAAAAAAATAAAAGAAAAGAAGTTTCCCATGTGATATGTGGTCTAGTTGTTGGGAAAATTCGCAAATGTGAATTTTGACTTTATTTGCAAAATCTCTCTGAAATTTGTAGAATGGGCATAACTTTTGCATACTAACTCGGATGAAAAAGTTTTTTATATGAAAAATCATCTACTCGAAAAGTTACATCCGAAAATGATGGAAATGTCAAAAAAATAAAAGAAAATAAGTTTCCCATGTGATATGTGGTCTAGTTGTTGGGAAAATTGGCAAATGCGAATTTTGACTTTATTTGCAAAATCTCTCTGAAATTTGTAGAAATGGGCATAACTTTTGCATACTAACTCGGATGAAAAAGTTTTTTATATGAAAAATCATCTACTCGAAAAGTTACATCCGAAAATGATGGAAATGTCAAAAAAATAAAAAAAAAAATAAGTTTCCCATGTGATATGTGGTCTACTTGTTGGGAAAATTTGCAAATGTGAATTTTGACTTTATTTGCAAAATCTCTCTGAAATTTGTAGGAATGGGCATAACTTTTGCATACTAACTCGGATGAAAAAGTTTTTTATATGAAAAATCATCTACTCGAAAAGTTACATCCGAAAATGATGGAAATGTCAAAAAAATAAAAGAAAATAAGTTTCCCATGTGATATGTGGTCTAGTTGTTGGGAAATTTGCAAATGTGAATTTTGACTTTATTTGCAAAATCTCTCTGAAATTTGTAGAAATGGGCACAACTTTTGCATACTAACTCGGATGAAAAAGTTTTTATATGAAAAATCATCTACTCGAAAAGTTACATCCGAAAATGATGGAAATGTCAAAAAAATAAAAGAAAATAAGTTTCCCATGTGATATGTGGTCTAGTTGTTGGGAAAATTCGCAAATGTGAATTTTGACTTTATTTGCAAAATCTCTCTGAAGTTTGTAGAAATCGGCATAACTTTTGCATACTAACTCGGATGAAAAAGTTTTTTATATGAAAAATCATCTACTCGAAAAGTTACATCCGAAAATGATGGAAATGTCAAAAAAATAAAAAAAAATAAGTTTCCCATGTGATATGTGGTCTACTTGTTGGGAAAATTTGCAAATGTGAATTTTGACTTTATTTGCAAAATCTCTCTGAAATTTGTAGGAATGGGCATAACTTTTGCATACTAACTCGGATGAAAAAGTTTTTTATATGAAAAATCATCTACTCGAAAAGTTACATCCGAAAATGATGGAAATGTCAAAAAAATAAAAGAAAATAAGTTTCCCATGTGATATGTGGTCTAGTTGTTGGGAAATTTGCAAATGTGAATTTTGACTTTATTTGCAAAATCTCTCTGAAATTTGTAGAAATGGGCACAACTTTTGCATACTAACTCGGATGAAAAAGTTTTTATATGAAAAATCATCTACTCGAAAAGTTACATCCGAAAATGATGGAAATGTCAAAAAAATAAAAGAAAATAAGTTTCCCATGTGATATGTGGTCTAGTTGTTGGGAAAATTCGCAAATGTGAATTTTGACTTTATTTGCAAAATCTCTCTGAAGTTTGTAGAAATCGGCATAACTTTTGCATACTAACTCGGATGAAAAAGTTTTTTATATGAAAAATCATCTACTCGAAAAGTTACATCCGAAAATGATGGAAATGTCAAAAAAATAAAAGAAAATAAGTTTCCCATGTGATATGTGGTCTAGTTGTTGGGAAAATTCGCAAATGTGAATTTTGACTTTATTTGCAAAATCTCTCTGAAATTTGTAGGAATGGGCACAACTTTTGCATACTAACTCGGATGAAAAAGTTTTTTATATGAAAAATCATCTACTCGAAAAGTTACATCCGAAAATGATGGAAATGTCAAAAAAATAAAAGAAAATAAGTTTCCCATGTGATATGTGGTCTAGTTGTTGGGAAAATTTGCAAATGCGAATTTTGACTTTATTTGCGAAATCTCTCTGAAATTTGTAGAATGGGCATAACTTTTGCATACTAACTCGGATGAAAAAGTTTTTTATATGAAAAATCATCTACTCGAAAAGTTACATCCAAAAATGATGGAAATGTGAAAAAAAATAAAAGAAAAGAAGTTTCCCATGTGATATGTGGTCTAGTTGTTGGGAAAATTCGCAAATGTGAATTTTGACTTTATTTGCAAAATCTCTCTGAAATTTGTAGAATGGTCATAACTTTTGCATACTAACTCGGATGAAAAAGTTTTTTATATGAAAAATCATCTACTCGAAAAGTTACATCCGAAAATGATGGAAATGTCAAAAAAAATAAAAGAAAATAAGTTTCCCATGTGATATGTGGTCTAGTTGTTGGGAAAATTGGCAAATGCGAATTTTGACTTTATTTGCAAAATCTCTCTGAAATTTGTAGAAATGGGCATAACTTTTGCATACTAACTCGGATGAAAAAGTTTTTTATATGAAAAATCATCTACTCGAAAAGTTACATCCGAAAATGATGGAAATGTCAAAAAAATAAAAAAAAATAAGTTTCCCATGTGATATGTGGTCTACTTGTTGGGAAAATTTGCAAATGTGAATTTTGACTTTATTTGCAAAATCTCTCTGAAATTTGTAGGAATCGGCATAACTTTTGCATACTAACTCGGATGAAAAAGTTTTTTATATGAAAAATCATCTACTCGAAAAGTTACATCCGAAAATGATGGAAATGTCAAAAAAATAAAAGAAAATAAGTTTCCCATGTGATATGTGGTTTAGTTGTTGGGAAATTTGCAAATGTGAATTTTGACTTTATTTGCAAAATCTCTCTGAAATTTGTAGAAATGGGCACAACTTTTGCATACTAACTCGGATGAAAAAGTTTTATATGAAAAATCATCTACTCGAAAAGTTACATCCAAAAATGATGGAAATGTCAAAAAAATAAAAGAAAATAAGTTTCCCATGTGATATGTGGTCTATTTGTTGGGAAAATTCGCAAATGTGAATTTTGACTTTATTTGCAAAATCTCTCTGAAGTTTGTAGAAATCGGCATAACTTTTGCATACTAACTCGGATGAAAAAGTTTTTTATATGAAAAATCATCTACTCGAAAAGTTACATCCGAAAATGATGGAAATGTCAAAAAAATAAAAGAAAATAAGTTTCCCATGTGATATGTGGTCTAGTTGTTGGGAAAATTCGCAAATGTGAATTTTGACTTTATTTGCAAAATCTCTCTGAAATTTGTAGGAATGGGCACAACTTTTGCATACTAACTCGGATGAAAAAGTTTTTTATATGAAAAATCATCTACTCGAAAAGTTACATCCGAAAATGATGGAAATGTCAAAAAAAATAAAAGAAAATAAGTTTCCCATGTGATATGTGGTCTAGTTGTTGGGAAAATTGGCAAATGCGAATTTTGACTTTATTTGCAAAATCTCTCTGAAATTTGTAGAAATGGGCATAACTTTTGCATACTAACTCGGATGAAAAAGTTTTTTATATGAAAAATCATCTACTCGAAAAGTTACATCCGAAAATGATGGAAATGTCAAAAAAATAAAAAAAATAAGTTTCCCATGTGATATGTGGTCTACTTGTTGGGAAAATTTGCAAATGTGAATTTTGACTTTATTTGCAAAATCTCTCTGAAATTTGTAGGAATGGGCATAACTTTTGCATACTAACTCGGATGAAAAAGTTTTTTATATGAAAAATCATCTACTTGAAAAGTTACATCCGAAAATGATGGAAATGTCAAAAAAATAAAAGAAAATAAGTTTCCCATGTGATATGTGGTCTAGTTGTTGGGAAAATTTGCAAATGTGAATTTTGACTTTATTTGCGAAATCTCTCTAAAATTTGTAGAAATGGGCATAACTTTTGCATACTAACTCGGATGAAAAAGTTTTTTATTTGAAAAATCATCTACTCGAAAAGTTACATCCGAAAATGATGGAAATGTTAAAAAAATAAAAGAAAATAAGTTTCCCATGTGATATGTGGTCTAGTTGTTGGGAAAATTTGCAAATGTGAATTTTGACTTTATTTGCAAAATCTCTCTGAAATTTGTAGGAATGGGCACAACTTTTGCATACTAACTCGGATGAAAAAGTTTTTTATATGAAAAATCATCTACTCGAAAAGTTACATCCGAAAATGATGGAAATGTCAAAAAAATAAAAGAAAATAAGTTTCCCATGTGATATGTGGTCTAGTTGTTGGGAAAATTTGCAAATGTGAATTTTGACTTTATTTGCAAAATCTCTCTGAAATTTGTAGAAATGGGCATAACTTTTGCATACTAACTCGGATGAAAAAGTTTTTTATATGAAAAATCATCTACTCGAAAAGTTACATCCGAAAATGATGGAAATGTCAAAAAAAATTAAAAAAAATAAGTTTCCCATGTGATATGTGGTCTAGTTGTTGGGAAAATTTGCAAATGGGAATTTTGACTTTATTTACAAAATCTCTCTGAAATTTGTAGGAATGGGCATAACTTTTGCATACTAACTCGGATGAAAAAGTTTTTTATATGAAAAATCATCTACTCGTAAAGTTACATCCGAAAATGATGGAAATGTCAAAAAAATAAAAGAAAATAAGTTTCCCATGTGATATGTGGTCTAGTTGTTGGGAAATTTGCAAATGTGAATTTTGACTTTATTTGCAAAATCTCTCTGAAATTTGTAGAAATGGGCATAACTTTTGCATACTAACTCGGATGAAAAAGTTTTTTATATGAAAAATCATCTACTCGAAAAGTTACATCCGAAAATGATGGAAATGTCAAAAAAAAATAAAAAAAAATAAGTTTCCCATGTGATATTTGGTCTAGTTGTTGGGAAAATTTGCAAATGTGAATTTTGACTTTATTTGCAAAATCTCTCTGAAATTTGTAGGAATGGGCATAACTTTTGCATACTAACTCGGATGAAAAAGTTTTTTATATGAAAAATCATCTACTCGAAAAGTTACATCCGAAAATGATGGAAATGTCAAAAAAATAAAAGAAAATAAGTTTCCCATGTGATATGTGGTCTAGTTGTTGGGAAATTTGCAAATGTGAATTTTGACTTTATTTGCAAAATCTCCCTGAAATTTGTAGGAATGGGCATAACTTTTGCATACTAACTCGGATGAAAAAGTTTTTTGTATGAAAAATCATCTACTCGAAAAGTTACATCCGAAAATGATGGAAATGTCAAAAAAATAAAAAAAATAAGTTTCCCATGTGATATGTGGTCTAGTTGTTGGGAAAATTTGCAAATGTGAATTTTGACTTTATTTGCAAAATCTCTCTGAAATTTGTAGAAATGGGCATAACTTTTGCATACTAACTCGGATGAAAAAGTTTTTTATATGAAAAATCATCTACTCGAAAAGTTACATCCGAAAATGATGGAAATGTCAAAAAAAATTAAAAAAAATAAGTTTCCCATGTGATATGTGGTCTAGTTGTTGGGAAAATTTGCAAATGGGAATTTTGACTTTATTTACAAAATCTCTCTGAAATTTGTAGGAATGGGCATAACTTTTGCATACTAACTCGGATGAAAAAGTTTTTTATATGAAAAATCATCTACTCGTAAAGTTACATCCGAAAATGATGGAAATGTCAAAAAAATAAAAGAAAATAAGTTTCCCATGTGATATGTGGTCTAGTTGTTGGGAAATTTGCAAATGTGAATTTTGACTTTATTTGCAAAATCTCTCTGAAATTTGTAGAAATGGGCATAACTTTTGCATACTAACTCGGATGAAAAAGTTTTTTATATGAAAAATCATCTACTCGAAAAGTTACATCCGAAAATGATGGAAATGTCAAAAAAAAATAAAAAAAAATAAGTTTCCCATGTGATATGTGGTCTAGTTGTTGGGAAAATTTGCAAATGTGAATTTTGACTTTATTTGCAAAATCTCTCTGAAATTTGTAGGAATGGGCATAACTTTTGCATACTAACTCGGATGAAAAAGTTTTTTATATGAAAAATCATCTACTCGAAAAGTTACATCCGAAAATGATGGAAATGTCAAAAAAAATAAAAGAAAATAAGTTTCCCATGTGATATGTGGTCTAGTTGTTGGGAAATTTGCAAATGTGAATTTTGACTTTATTTGCAAAATCTCCCTGAAATTTGTAGGAATGGGCATAACTTTTGCATACTAACTCGGATGAAAAAGTTTTTTGTATGAAAAATCATCTACTCGAAAAGTTACATCCGAAAATGATGGAAATGTCAAAAAAATAAAAGAAAATAAGTTTCCCATGTGATATGTGGTCTAGTTGTTGGGAAATTTGCAAATGTGAATTTTGACTTTATTTGCAAAATCTCCCTGAAATTTGTAGGAATGGGCATAACTTTTGCATACTAACTCGGATGAAAAAGTTTTTTATATGAAAAATCATCTACTCGAAAAGTTACATCCGAAAATGATGGAAATGTCAAAAAAATAAAAGAAAATAAGTTTCCCATGTGATATGTGGTCTAGTTGTTGGGAAAATTTGCAAATATGAATTTTGACTTTATTTGCAAAATCTCTTTGAAATTTGTAGAAATGGGCATAACTTTTGCATACTAACTCAGATGAAAAAGTTTTTTATATGAAAAATCATCTACTCGAAAAGTTACGTCCGAAAATGATGGAAATGTTAAAAAAATAAAAGAAAATAAGTTTCCCATGTGATATGTGGTCTAGTTGTTGGGAAAATTCGCAAATGTGAATTTTGACTTTATTTGCAAAATCTCTCTGAAATTTGTAGGAATGGGCACAACTTTTGCATACTAACTCGGATGAAAAAGTTTTTTATATGAAAAATCATCTACTCGAAAAGTTACATCCGAAAATGATGGAAATGTCAAAGAAATAAAAGAAAATAAGTTTCCCATGTGATATGTGGTCTAGTTGTTGGGAAAATTTGCAAATGTGAATTTTGACTTTATTTGCAAAATCTCTCTGAAATTTGTAGGAATGGGCATAATTTTTGCATACTAACTCGGATGAAAAGGTTTTTTATATGAAAAATCATCTACTCGAAAAGTTACATCCGAAAACGATGGAAATGTCAAAAAATAAAAGAAAATAAGTTTCCCATGTGATATGTGGTCTAGTTGTTGGGAAAATTTGCAAATGTGAATTTTGACTTTATTTGCAAAATCTCTCTGAAATTTGTAGGAATGGGCACAACTTTTGCATACTAACTCGGATGAAAAAGTTTTTTATATGAAAAATCATCTACTCGAAAAGTTACATCCGAAAATGATGGAAATGTCAAAAAAATAAAAGAAAATAAGTTTCCATGTGATATGTGGTCTAGTTGTTGGGAAAATTTGCAAATGCGAATTTTGACTTTATTTGCAAAATCTCTCTGAAATTTGTAGGAATGGGCACAACTTTTGCATACTAACTCGGATGAAAAAGTTTTTTATATGAAAAATCATCTACTCGAAAAGTTACATCCGAAAATGATGGAAATGTCAAAAAATAAAAGAAAATAAGTTTCCCATGTGATATGTGGTCTAGTTGTTGGGAAAATTTGCAAATGCGAATTTTGACTTTATTTGCAAAATCTCTCTGAAATTTGTAGAATGGGCATAACTTTTGCATACTAACTCGGATGAAAAAGTTTTTTATATGAAAAATCATCTACTCGAAAAGTTACATCCGAAAATGATGGAAATGTCAAAAAAAATAAAAGAAAATAAGTTTCCCATGTGATATGTGGTCTAGTTGTTGGGAAAATTGGCAAATGCGAATTTTGACTTTATTTGCAAAATCTCTCTGAAATTTGTAGAAATGGGCATAACTTTTGCATACTAACTCGGATGAAAAAGTTTTTTATATGAAAAATCATCTACTCGAAAAGTTACATCCGAAAATGATGGAAATGTCAAAAAAATAAAAGAAAATAAGTTTCCCATGTGATATGTGGTCTAGTTGTTGGGAAAATTTGCAAATGTGAATTTTGACTTTATTTGCAAAATCTCTCTGAAATTTGTAGGAATGGGCATAACTTTTGCATACTAACTCGGATGAAAAAGTTTTTTATATGAAAAATCATCTACTCGAAAAGTTACATCCGAAAATGATGGAAATGTCAAAAAAATAAAAGAAAATAAGTTTCCCATGTGATATGTGGTCTAGTTGTTGGGAAATTTGCAAATGTGAATTTTGACTTTATTTGCAAAATCTCTTTGAAATTTGTTGGAATGGGCATAACTTTTGCATACTAACTCGGATGAAAAAGTTTTTTGTATGAAAAATCATCTACTCGAAAAGTTACATCCGAAAATGATGGAAATGTCAAAAAAATAAAAGAAAATAAGTTTCCCATGTGATATGTGGTCTAGTTGTTGGGAAATTTGCAAATGTGAATTTTGACTTTATGTGCAAAATCTCCCTGAAATTTGTAGGAATGGGCATAACTTTTGCATACTAACTCGGATGAAAAAGTTTTTTATATGAAAAATCATCTACTCGAAAAGTTACATCCGAAAATGATGGAAATGTCAAAAAAATAAAAGAAAATAAGTTTCCCATGTGATATGTGGTCTAGTTGTTGGGAAAATTTGCAAATATGAATTTTGACTTTATTTGCAAAATCTCTTTGAAATTTGTAGAAATGGGCATAACTTTTGCATACTAACTCAGATGAAAAAGTTTTTTATATGAAAAATCATCTACTCGAAAAGCTACGTCCGAAAATGATGGAAATGTTAAAAAAATAAAAGAAAATAAGTTTCCCATGTGATATGTGGTCTAGTTGTTGGGAAAATTCGCAAATGTGAATTTTGACTTTATTTGCAAAATCTCTCTGAAATTTGTAGGAATGGGCACAACTTTTGCATACTAACTCGGATGAAAAAGTTTTTTATATGAAAAATCATCTACTCGAAAAGTTACATCCGAAAATGATGGAAATGTCAAAAAAATAAAAGAAAATAAGTTTCCCATGTGATATGTGGTCTAGTTGTTGGGAAATTTGCAAATGTGAATTTTGACTTTATTTGCAAAATCTCCCTGAAATTTGTAGGAATGGGCATAACTTTTGCATACTAACTCGGATGAAAAAGTTTTTTATATGAAAAATCATCTACTCGAAAAGTTACATCCGAAAATGATGGAAATGTCAAAAAAATAAAAGAAAATAAGTTTCCCATGTGATATGTGGTCTAGTTGTTGGGAAAATTTGCAAATGTGAATTTTGACTTTATTTGCAAAATCTCTTTGAAATTTGTAGAAATGGGCATAACTTTTGCATACTAACTCAGATGAAAAAGTTTTTTATATGAAAAATCATCTACTCGAAAAGTTACGTCCGAAAATGATGGAAATGTTAAAAAAATAAAAGAAAATAAGTTTCCCATGTGATATGTGGTCTAGTTGTTGGGAAAATTCGCAAATGTGAATTTTGACTTTATTTGCAAAATCTCTCTGAAATTTGTAGGAATGGGCACAACTTTTGCATACTAACTCGGATGAAAAAGTTTTTTATATGAAAAATCATCTACTCGAAAAGTTACATCCGAAAATGATGGAAATGTCAAAAAAATAAAAGAAAATAAGTTTCCCATGTGATATGTGGTCTAGTTGTTGGGAAAATTTGCAAATGTGAATTTTGACTTTATTTGCAAAATCTCTCTGAAATTTGTAGGAATGGGCATAACTTTTGCATACTAACTCGGATGAAAAAGTTTTTTATATGAAAAATCATCTACTCAAAAAGTTACATCCAAAAATGATGGAAATGTGAAAAAAAATAAAAGAAAAGAAGTTTCCCATGTGATATGTGGTCTAGTTGTTGGGAAAATTGGCAAATGCGAATTTTGACTTTATTTGCAAAATCTCTCTGAAATTTGTAGAAATGGGCATAACTTTTGCATACTAACTCGGATGAAAAAGTTTTTTATATGAAAAATCATCTACTCGAAAAGTTACATCCGAAAATGATGGAAATGTCAAAAAAATAAAAAAAAATAAGTTTCCCATGTGATATGTGGTCTAGTTGTTGGGAAAATTTGCAAATGCGAATTTTGACTTTATTTGCGAAATCTCTCTGAAATTTGTAGAATGGGCATAACTTTTGCATACTAACTCAGATGAAAAAGTTTTTTATATGAAAAATCATCTACTCGAAAAGTTACGTCCGAAAATGATGGAAATGTTAAAAAAATAAAAGAAAATAAGTTTCCCATGTGATATGTGGTCTAGTTGTTGGGAAAATTCGCAAATGTGAATTTTGACTTTATTTGCAAAATCTCTCTGAAATTTGTAGGAATGGGCACAACTTTTGCATACTAACTCGGATGAAAAAGTTTTTTATATGAAAAATCATCTACTCGAAAAGTTACATCCGAAAATGATGGAAATGTCAAAAAAATAAAAGAAAATAAGTTTCCCATGTGATATGTGGTCTAGTTGTTGGGAAAATTTGCAAATGCGAATTTTGACTTTATTTGCGAAATCTCTCTGAAATTTGTAGGAATGGGCACAACTTTTGCATACTAACTCGGATGAAAAAGTTTTTTATATGAAAAATCATCTACTCGAAAAGTTACATCCGAAAATGATGGAAATGTCAAAAAAATAAAAGAAAATAAGTTTCCCATGTGATATGTGGTCTAGTTGTTGGGAAAATTTGCAAATGTGAATTTTGACTTTATTTGCAAAATCTCTCTGAAATTTGTAGGAATGGGCATAACTTTTGCATACTAACTCGGATGAAAAAGTTTTTTATATGAAAAATCATCTACTCAAAAAGTTACATCCAAAAATGATGGAAATGTGAAAAAAAATAAAAGAAAAGAAGTTTCCCATGTGATATGTGGTCTAGTTGTTGGGAAAATTGGCAAATGCGAATTTTGACTTTATTTGCAAAATCTCTCTGAAATTTGTAGAAATGGGCATAACTTTTGCATACTAACTCGGATGAAAAAGTTTTTTATATGAAAAATCATCTACTCGAAAAGTTACATCCGAAAATGATGGAAATGTCAAAAAAATAAAAAAAAATAAGTTTCCCATGTGATATGTGGTCTAGTTGTTGGGAAAATTTGCAAATGCGAATTTTGACTTTATTTGCGAAATCTCTCTGAAATTTGTAGAATGGGCATAACTTTTGCATACTAACTCAGATGAAAAAGTTTTTTATATGAAAAATCATCTACTCGAAAAGTTACGTCCGAAAATGATGGAAATGTTAAAAAAATAAAAGAAAATAAGTTTCCCATGTGATATGTGGTCTAGTTGTTGGGAAAATTCGCAAATGTGAATTTTGACTTTATTTGCAAAATCTCTCTGAAATTTGTAGGAATGGGCACAACTTTTGCATACTAACTCGGATGAAAAAGTTTTTTATATGAAAAATCATCTACTCGAAAAGTTACATCCGAAAATGATGGAAATGTCAAAAAAATAAAAGAAAATAAGTTTCCCATGTGATATGTGGTCTAGTTGTTGGGAAAATTTGCAAATGCGAATTTTGACTTTATTTGCGAAATCTCTCTGAAATTTGTAGAATGGGCATAACTTTTGCATACTAACTCGGATGAAAAAGTTTTTTATATGAAAAATCATCTACTCGTAAAGTTACATCCAAAAATGATGGAAATGTGAAAAAAAAATAAAAGAAAATAAGTTTCCCATGTGATATGTGGTCTAGTTGTTGGGAAAATTTGCAAATGCGAATTTTGACTTTATTTGCGAAATCTCTCTGAAATTTGTAGAAATGGGCATAACTTTTGCATACTAACTCAGATGAAAAAGTTTTTTATATGAAAAATCATCTACTCGAAAAGTTACGTCCGAAAATGATGGAAATGTTAAAAAAATAAAAGAAAATAAGTTTCCCATGTGATATGTGGTCTAGTTGTTGGGAAAATTTGCAAATGTGAATTTTGACTTTATTTGCAAAATCTCTCTGAAATTTGTAGGAATGGGCACAACTTTTGCATACTAACTCGGATGAAAAAGTTTTTTATATGAAAAATCATCTACTCGAAAAGTTACATCCGAAAATGATGGAAATGTCAAAAAAATAAAAGAAAATAAGTTTCCCATGTGATATGTGGTCTAGTTGTTGGGAAAATTTGCAAATGCGAATTTTGACTTTATTTGCGAAATCTCTCTGAAATTTGTAGAATGGGCATAACTTTTGCATACTAACTCGGATGAAAAAGTTTTTTATATGAAAAATCATCTACTCGAAAAGTTACATCCAAAAATGATGGAAATGTGAAAAAAAAATAAAAGAAAATAAGTTTCCCATGTGATATGTGGTCTAGTTGTTGGGAAAATTTGCAAATGTGAATTTTGACTTTATTTGCAAAATCTCTCTGAAATTTGTAGAAATGGGCACAACTTTTGCATACTAACTCGGATGAAAAAGTTTTATATGAAAAATCATCTACTCGAAAAGTTACATCCAAAAATGATGGAAATGTCAAAAAAATAAAAGAAAATAAGTTTCCCATGTGATATGTGGTCTATTTGTTGGGAAAATTGGCAAATGTGAATTTTGACTTTATTTGCAAAATCTCTCTGAAGTTTGTAGAAATCGGCATAACTTTTGCATACTAACTCGGATGAAAAAGTTTTTTATATGAAAAATCATCTACTCGAAAAGTTACATCCGAAAATGATGGAAATGTCAAAAAAATAAAAGAAAATAAGTTTCCCATGTGATATGTGGTCTAGTTGTTGGGAAAATTCGCAAATGTGAATTTTGACATTATTTGCAAAATCTCTCTGAAATTTGTAGGAATGGGCACAACTTTTGCATACTAACTCGGATGAAAAAGTTTTTTATATGAAAAATCATCTACTCGAAAAGTTACATCCGAAAATGATGGAAATGTCAAAAAAATAAAAGAAAATAAGTTTCCCATGTGATATGTGGTCTAGTTGTTGGGAAATTTGCAAATGTGAATTTTGACTTTATTTGCAAAATCTCCCTGAAATTTGTAGGAATGGGCATAACTTTTGCATACTAACTCGGATGAAAAAGTTTTTTATATGAAAAATCATCTACTCGAAAAGTTACATCCGAAAATGATGGAAATGTCAAAAAAATAAAAGAAAATAAGTTTCCCATGTGATATGTGGTCTAGTTGTTGGGAAAATTTGCAAATGTGAATTTTGACTTTATTTGCAAAATCTCTTTGAAATTTGTAGAAATGGGCATAACTTTTGCATACTAACTCAGATGAAAAAGTTTTTTATATGAAAAATCATCTACTCGAAAAGTTACGTCCGAAAATGATGGAAATGTTAAAAAAATAAAAGAAAATAAGTTTCCCATGTGATATGTGGTCTAGTTGTTGGGAAAATTCGCAAATGTGAATTTTGACTTTATTTGCAAAATCTCTCTGAAATTTGTAGGAATGGGCACAACTTTTGCATACTAACTCGGATGAAAAAGTTTTTTATATGAAAAATCATCTACTCGAAAAGTTACATCCGAAAATGATGGAAATGTCAAAAAAATAAAAGAAAATAAGTTTCCCATGTGATATGTGGTCTAGTTGTTGGGAAAATTTGCAAATGTGAATTTTGACTTTATTTGCAAAATCTCTCTGAAATTTGTAGGAATGGGCATAACTTTTGCATACTAACTCGGATGAAAAAGTTTTTTATATGAAAAATCATCTACTCAAAAAGTTACATCCAAAAATGATGGAAATGTGAAAAAAAATAAAAGAAAAGAAGTTTCCCATGTGATATGTGGTCTAGTTGTTGGGAAAATTGGCAAATGCGAATTTTGACTTTATTTGCAAAATCTCTCTGAAATTTGTAGAAATGGGCATAACTTTTGCATACTAACTCGGATGAAAAAGTTTTTTATATGAAAAATCATCTACTCGAAAAGTTACATCCGAAAATGATGGAAATGTCAAAAAAATAAAAAAAAAATAAGTTTCCCATGTGATATGTGGTCTAGTTGTTGGGAAAATTTGCAAATGCGAATTTTGACTTTATTTGCGAAATCTCTCTGAAATTTGTAGAATGGGCATAACTTTTGCATACTAACTCAGATGAAAAAGTTTTTTATATGAAAAATCATCTACTCGAAAAGTTACGTCCGAAAATGATGGAAATGTCAAAAAAATAAAAAAAATAAGTTTCCCATGTGATATGTGGTCTACTTGTTGGGAAAATTTGCAAATGTGAATTTTGACTTTATTTGCAAAATCTCTCTGAAATTTGTAGGAATGGGCATAACTTTTGCATACTAACTCGGATGAAAAAGTTTTTTATATGAAAAATCATCTACTTGAAAAGTTACATCCGAAAATGATGGAAATGTCAAAAAAATAAAAGAAAATAAGTTTCCCATGTAATATGTGGTCTAGTTGTTGGGAAAATTTGCAAATGTGAATTTTGACTTTATTTGCGAAATCTCTCTAAAATTTGTAGAAATGGGCATAACTTTTGCATACTAACTCGGATGAAAAAGTTTTTTATTTGAAAAATCATCTACTCGAAAAGTTACATCCCAAAATGATGGAAATGTGAAAAAAATAAAAGAAAAGAAGTTTCCCATGTGATATGTGGTCTAGTTGTTGGGAAAATTCGCAAATGTGAATTTTGACTTTATTTGCAAAATCTCTCTGAAATTTGTAGGAATGGGCACAACTTTTGCATACTAACTCGGATGAAAAAGTTTTTTATATGAAAAATCATCTACTCGAAAAGTTACATCCGAAAATGATGGAAATGTCAAAAAAATAAAAGAAAATAAGTTTCCCATGTGATATGTGGTCTAGTTGTTGGGAAAATTTGCAAATGTGAATTTTGACTTTATTTGCAAAATCTCTCTGAAATTTGTAGAAATGGGCATAACTTTTGCATACTAACTCGGATGAAAAAGTTTTTTATATGAAAAATCATCTACTCGAAAAGTTACATCCGAAAATGATGGAAATGTCAAAAAAAAATTAAAAAAAATAAGTTTCCCATGTGATATGTGGTCTAGTTGTTGGGAAAATTTGCAAATGTGAATTTTGACTTTATTTACAAAATCTCTCTGAAATTTGTAGGAATGGGCATAACTTTTGCATACTAACTCGGATGAAAAAGTTTTTTATATGAAAAATCATCTACTCGTAAAGTTACATCCGAAAATGATGGAAATGTCAAAAAAATAAAAGAAAATAAGTTTCCCATGTGATATGTGGTCTAGTTGTTGGGAAATTTGCAAATGTGAATTTTGACTTTATTTGCAAAATCTCTCTGAAATTTGTAGAAATGGGCATAACTTTTGCATACTAACTCGGATGAAAAAGTTTTTTATATGAAAAATCATCTACTCGAAAAGTTACATCCGAAAATGATGGAAATGTCAAAAAAAAATAAAAAAAAATAAGTTTCCCATGTGATATGTGGTCTAGTTGTTGGGAAAATTTGCAAATGTGAATTTTGACTTTATTTGCAAAATCTCTCTGAAATTTGTAGGAATGGGCATAACTTTTGCATACTAACTCGGATGAAAAAGTTTTTTATATGAAAAATCATCTACTCGAAAAGTTACATCCGAAAATGATGGAAATGTCAAAAAAATAAAAGAAAATAAGTTTCCCATGTGATATGTGGTCTAGTTGTTGGGAAATTTGCAAATGTGAATTCTGACTTTATTTGCAAAATCTCTCTGAAATTTGTAGGAATGGGCATAACTTTTGCATACTAACTCGGATGAAAAAGTTTTTTATATGAAAAATCATCTACTCGAAAAGTTACATCCGAAAATGATGGAAATGTCAAAAAAATAAAAGAAAATAAGTTTCCCATGTGATATGTGGTCTAGTTGTTGGGAAAATTTGCAAATGTGAATTTTGACTTTATTTGCAAAATCTCTCTGAAATTTGTAGAAATGGGCATAACTTTTGCATACTAACTCGGATGAAAAAGTTTTTTATATGAAAAATCATCTACTCGAAAAGTTACATCCGAAAATGATGGAAATGTTAAAAAAATAAAAGAAAATAAGTTTCCCATGTGATATGTGGTCTAGTTGTTGGGAAAATTTGCAAATGTGAATTTTGACTTTATTTGCAAAATCTCTCTGAAATTTGTAGGAATGGGCACAACTTTTGCATACTAACTCGGATGAAAAAGTTTTTTATATGAAAAATCATCTACTCGAAAAGTTACATCCGAAAATGATGGAAATGTCAAAAAAATAAAAGAAAATAAGTTTCCCATGTGATATGTGGTCTAGTTGTTGGGAAAATTCGCAAATGTGAATTTTGACTTTGTTTGCAAAATCTCTCTGAAATTTGTAGGAATGGGCATAACTTTTGCATACTAACTCGGATGAAAAAGTTTTTTATATGAAAAATCATCTACTCGAAAAGTTACATCCTAAAATGATGGAAATGTCAAAAAAATAAAAGAAAATAAGTTTCCCATGTGATATGTGGTCTAGTTGTTGGGAAAATTTGCAAATGTGAATTTTGACTTTATTTGCGAAATCTCTCTGAAATTTGTAGGAATGGGCATAACTTTTGCATACTAACTCGGATGAAAAAGTTTTTTATATGAAAAATCATCTACTCAAAAAGTTACATCCCAAAATGATGGAAATGTGAAAAAAAATAAAAGAAAAGAAGTTTCCCATGTGATATGTGGTCTAGTTGTTGGGAAAATTCGCAAATGTTAATTTTGACTTTCTTTGCAAAATCTCTCTGAAATTTGTAGGAATGGGCATAACTTTTGCATACTAACTCGGATGAAAAAGTTTTTTATATGAAAAATCATCTACTCGAAAAGTTACATCCGAAAATGATGGAAATGTCAAAAAAATAAAAGAAAATAAGTTTCCCATGTGATATGTGGTCTAGTTGTTGGGAAAATTTGCAAATGTGAATTTTGACTTTATTTGCGAAATCTCTCTGAAATTTGTAGGAATGGGCATAACTTTTGCATACTAACTCGGATGAAAAAGTTTTTTATATGAAAAATCATCTACTCAAAAAGTTACATCCCAAAATGATGGAAATGTGAAAAAAATAAAAGAAAAGAAGTTTCCCATGTGATATGTGGTCTAGTTGTTGGGAAAATTCGCAAATGTGAATTTTGACTTTATTTGCAAAATCTCTCTGAAATTTGTAGGAATGGGCACAACTTTTGCATACTAACTCGGATGAAAAAGTTTTTTATATGAAAAATCATCTACTCGAAAAGTTACATCCGAAAATGATGGAAATGTCAAAAAAATAAAAAAAATAAGTTTCCCATGTGATATGTGGTCTACTTGTTGGGAAAATTTGCAAATGTGAATTTTGACTTTATTTGCCAAATCTCTCTGAAATTTGTAGGAATGGGCATAACTTTTGCATACTAACTCGGATGAAAAAGTTTTTTATATGAAAAATCATCTACTCGAAAAGTTACATTCGAAAATGATGGAAATGTCAAAAAAATAAAAGAAAATAAGTTTCCCATGTGATATGTGGTCTAGTTGTTGGGAAATTTGCAAATGTGAATTTTGACTTTATTTGCAAAATCTCTCTGAAATTTGTAGGAATGGGCATAACTTTTGCATACTAACTCGGATGAAAAAGTTTTTTATATGAAAAATCATCTACTCGAAAAGTTACATCCGAAAATGATGGAAATGTCAAAAAAAATAAAAGAAAATAAGTTTCCCATGTGATATGTGGTCTAGTTGTTGGGAAAATTTGCAAATGTGAATTTTGACTTTATTTACAAAATCTCTCTGAAATTTGTAGGAATGGGCATAACTTTTGCATACTAACTCGGATGAAAAAGTTTTTTATATGAAAAATCATCTACTCGAAAAGTTACATCCGAAAATGATGGAAATGTCAAAAAAATAAAAAAAAATAAGTTTCCCATGTGATATGTGGTCTAGTTGTTGGGAAAATTTGCAAATGTGAATTTTGACTTTATTTGCAAAATCTCTCTGAAATTTGTAGAAATGGGCATAACTTTTGCATACTAACTCGGATGAAAAAGTTTTTTATATGAAAAATCATCTACTCGAAAAGTTACATCCGAAAATGATGGAAATGTTAAAAAAATAAAAGAAAATAAGTTTCCCATGTGATATGTGGTCTAGTTGTTGGGAAAATTTGCAAATGTGAATTTTGACTTTATTTGCAAAATCTCTCTGAAATTTGTAGGAATGGGCACAACTTTTGCATACTAACTCGGATGGAAAAGTTTTTATATGAAAAATCATCTACTCGAAAAGTTACATCCGAAAATGATGGAAATGTCAAAAAAATAAAAGAAAATAAGTTTCCCATGTGATATGTGGTCTAGTTGTTGGGAAAATTCGCAAATGTGAATTTTGACTTTGTTTGCAAAATCTCTCTGAAATTTGTAGGAATGGGCATAACTTTTGCATACTAACTCGGATGAAAAAGTTTTTTATATGAAAAATCATCTACTCGAAAAGTTACATCCGAAAATGATGGAAATGTCAAAAAAATAAAAGAAAAGAAGTTTCCCATGTGATATGTGGTCTAGTTGTTGGGAAAATTCGCAAATGTGAATTTTGACTTTGTTTGCAAAATCTCTCTGAAATTTGTAGGAATGGGCATAACTTTTGCATACTAACTCGGATGAAAAAGTTTTTTATATGAAAAATCATCTACTCGAAAAGTTACATCCGAAAATGATGGAAATGTCAAAAAAAATAAAAGAAAAGAAGTTTCCCATGTGATATGTGGTCTAGTTGTTGGGAAAATTCGCAAATGTGAATTTTGACTTTGTTTGCAAAATCTCTCTGAAATTTGTAGGAATGGGCATAACTTTTGCATACTAACTCGGATGAAAAAGTTTTTTATGTGAAAAATCATCTACTCGAAAAGTTACATCCGAAAATGATGGAAATGTCAAAAAAATAAAAGAAAATAAGTTTCCCATGTGATATGTGGTCTAGTTGTTGGGAAAATTTGCAAATGTGAATTTTGACTTTATTTGCAAAATCTCTCTGAAATTTGTAGAAATGGGCATAACTTTTGCATACTAACTCGGATGAAAAAGTTTTTTATATGAAAAATCATCTACTCGAAAAGTTACATCCGAAAATGATGGAAATGTTAAAAAAATAAAAGAAAATAAGTTTCCCATGTGATATGTGGTCTAGTTGTTGGGAAAATTTGCAAATGTGAATTTTGACTTTATTTGCAAAATCTCTCTGAAATTTGTAGGAATGGGCACAACTTTTGCATACTAACTCGGATGAAAAAGTTTTTTATATGAAAAATCATCTACTCGAAAAGTTACATCCGAAAATGATGGAAATGTCAAAAAAATAAAAGAAAATAAGTTTCCCATGTGATATGTGGTCTAGTTGTTGGGAAAATTCGCAAATGTGAATTTTGACTTTGTTTGCAAAATCTCTCTGAAATTTGTAGGAATGGGCATAACTTTTGCATACTAACTCGGATGAAAAAGTTTTTTATATGAAAAATCATCTACTCGAAAAGTTACATCCGAAAATGATGGAAATGTCAAAAAAATAAAAGAAAATAAGTTTCCCATGTGATATGTGGTCTAGTTGTTGGGAAAATTTGCAAATGTGAATTTTGACTTTATTTGCGAAATCTCTGTGAAATTTGTAGGAATGGGCATAACTTTTGCATACTAACTCGGATGAAAAAGTTTTTTATATGAAAAATCATCTACTCAAAAAGTTACATCCCAAAATGATGGAAATGTGAAAAAAAATAAAAGAAAAGAAGTTTCCCATGTGATATGTGGTCTAGTTGTTGGGAAAATTCGCAAATGTTAATTTTGACTTTATTTGCAAAATCTCTCTGAAATTTATAGGAATGGGCATAACTTTTGCATACTAACTCGGATGAAAAAGTTTTTTATATGAAAAATCATCTACTCGAAAAGTTACATCCGAAAATGATGGAAATGTCAAAAAAAATAAAAGAAAATAAGTTTCCCATGTGATATGTGGTCTAGTTGTTGGGAAAATTTGCAAATGTGAATTTTGACTTTATTTGCGAAATCTCTCTGAAATTTGTAGGAATGGGCACAACTTTTGCATACTAACTCGGATGAAAAAGTTTTTTATATGAAAAATCATCTACTCAAAAAGTTACATCCGAAAATGATGGAAATGTCAAAAAAATAAAAAAAATAAGTTTCCCATGTGATATGTGGTCTACTTGTTGGGAAAATTTGCAAATGTGAATTTTGACTTTATTTGCAAAATCTCTCTGAAATTTGTAGGAATGGGCATAACTTTTGCATACTAACTCGGATGAAAAAGTTTTTTATATGAAAAATCATCTACTCGAAAAGTTACATCCGAAAATGATGGAAATGTCAAAAAAATAAAAGAAAATAAGTTTCCCATGTGATATGTGGTCTAGTTGTTGGGAAATTTGCAAATGTGAATTTTGACTTTATTTGCAAAATCTCTCTGAAATTTGTAGGAATGGGCATAACTTTTGCATACTAACTCGGATGAAAAAGTTTTTTATATGAAAAATCATCTACTCGAAAATTTACATCCGAAAATGATGGAAATGTCAAAAAAAATAAAAGAAAATAAGTTTCCCATGTGATATGTGGTCTAGTTGTTGGGAAAATTTGCAAATGTGAATTTTGACTTTATTTGCAAAATCTCTCTGAAATTTGTAGAAATGGGCATAACTTTTGCATACTAACTCGGATGAAAAAGTTTTTTATATGAAAAATCATCTACTCGAAAAGTTACATCCGAAAATGATGGAAATGTTAAAAAAATAAAAGAAAATAAGTTTCCCATGTGATATGTGGTCTAGTTGTTGGGAAAATTTGCAAATGTGAATTTTGACTTTATTTGCAAAATCTCTCTGAAATTTGTAGGAATGGGCACAACTTTTGCATACTAACTCGGATGGAAAAGTTTTTATATGAAAAATCATCTACTCGAAAAGTTACATCCGAAAATGATGGAAATGTCAAAAAAATAAAAGAAAATAAGTTTCCCATGTGATATGTGGTCTAGTTGTTGGGAAAATTCGCAAATGTGAATTTTGACTTTGTTTGCAAAATCTCTCTGAAATTTGTAGGAATGGGCATAACTTTTGCATACTAACTCGGATGAAAAAGTTTTTTATATGAAAAATCATCTACTCGAAAAGTTACATCCGAAAATGATGGAAATGTCAAAAAAATAAAAGAAAAGAAGTTTCCCATGTGATATGTGGTCTAGTTGTTGGGAAAATTCGCAAATGTGAATTTTGACTTTGTTTGCAAAATCTCTCTGAAATTTGTAGGAATGGGCATAACTTTTGCATACTAACTCGGATGAAAAAGTTTTTTATGTGAAAAATCATCTACTCGAAAAGTTACATCCGAAAATGATGGAAATGTCAAAAAAATAAAAGAAAATAAGTTTCCCATGTGATATGTGGTCTAGTTGTTGGGAAAATTTGCAAATGTGAATTTTGACTTTATTTGCAAAATCTCTCTGAAATTTGTAGAAATGGGCATAACTTTTGCATACTAACTCGGATGAAAAAGTTTTTTATATGAAAAATCATCTACTCGAAAAGTTACATCCGAAAATGATGGAAATGTTAAAAAAATAAAAGAAAATAAGTTTCCCATGTGATATGTGGTCTAGTTGTTGGGAAAATTTGCAAATGTGAATTTTGACTTTATTTGCAAAATCTCTCTGAAATTTGTAGGAATGGGCACAACTTTTGCATACTAACTCGGATGAAAAAGTTTTTTATATGAAAAATCATCTACTCGAAAAGTTACATCCGAAAATGATGGAAATGTCAAAAAATAAAAGAAAATAAGTTTCCCATGTGATATGTGGTCTAGTTGTTGGGAAAATTCGCAAATGTGAATTTTGACTTTGTTTGCAAAATCTCTCTGAAATTTGTAGGAATGGGCACAACTTTTGCATACTAACTCGGATGGAAAAGTTTTTATATGAAAAATCATCTACTCGAAAAGTTACATCCGAAAATGATGGAAATGTCAAAAAAATAAAAGAAAATAAGTTTCCCATGTGATATGTGGTCTAGTTGTTGGGAAAATTCGCAAATGTGAATTTTGACTTTGTTTGCAAAATCTCTCTGAAATTTGTAGGAATGGGCATAACTTTTGCATACTAACTCGGATGAAAAAGTTTTTTATATGAAAAATCATCTACTCGAAAAGTTACATCCGAAAATGATGGAAATGTCAAAAAAAATAAAAGAAAAGAAGTTTCCCATGTGATATGTGGTCTAGTTGTTGGGAAAATTCGCAAATGTGAATTTTGACTTTGTTTGCAAAATCTCTCTGAAATTTGTAGGAATGGGCATAACTTTTGCATACTAACTCGGATGAAAAAGTTTTTTATGTGAAAAATCATCTACTCGAAAAGTTACATCCGAAAATGATGGAAATGTCAAAAAAATAAAAGAAAATAAGTTTCCCATGTGATATGTGGTCTAGTTGTTGGGAAAATTTGCAAATGTGAATTTTGACTTTATTTGCAAAATCTCTCTGAAATTTGTAGAAATGGGCATAACTTTTGCATACTAACTCGGATGAAAAAGTTTTTTATATGAAAAATCATCTACTCGAAAAGTTACATCCGAAAATGATGGAAATGTTAAAAAAATAAAAGAAAATAAGTTTCCCATGTGATATGTGGTCTAGTTGTTGGGAAAATTTGCAAATGTGAATTTTGACTTTATTTGCAAAATCTCTCTGAAATTTGTAGGAATGGGCACAACTTTTGCATACTAACTCGGATGAAAAAGTTTTTTATATGAAAAATCATCTACTCGAAAAGTTACATCCGAAAATGATGGAAATGTCAAAAAAATAAAAGAAAATAAGTTTCCCATGTGATATGTGGTCTAGTTGTTGGGAAAATTCGCAAATGTGAATTTTGACTTTGTTTGCAAAATCTCTCTGAAATTTGTAGGAATGGGCATAACTTTTGCATACTAACTCGGATGAAAAAGTTTTTTATATGAAAAATCATCTACTCGAAAAGTTACATCCGAAAATGATGGAAATGTCAAAAAAATAAAAGAAAATAAGTTTCCCATGTGATATGTGGTCTAGTTGTTGGGAAAATTTGCAAATGTGAATTTTGACTTTATTTGCGAAATCTCTCTGAAATTTGTAGGAATGGGCATAACTTTTGCATACTAACTCGGATGAAAAAGTTTTTTATATGAAAAATCATCTACTCAAAAAGTTACATCCCAAAATGATGGAAATGTGAAAAAAAATAAAAGAAAAGAAGTTTCCCATGTGATATGTGGTCTAGTTGTTGGGAAAATTCGCAAATGTGAATTTTGACTTTATTTGCAAAATCTCTCTGAAATTTGTAGGAATGGGCACAACTTTTGCATACTAACTCGGATGAAAAAGTTTTTTATATGAAAAATCATCTACTCGAAAAGTTACATCCGAAAATGATGGAAATGTCAAAAAAATAAAAGAAAAGAAGTTTCCCATGTGATATGTGGTCTAGTTGTTGGGAAAATTCGCAAATGTGAATTTTGACTTTATTTGCAAAATCTCTCTGAAATTTGTAGGAATGGGCATAACTTTTGCATACTAACTCGGATGAAAAAGTTTTTTATATGAAAAATCATCTACTCGAAAAGTTACATCCGAAAATGATGGAAATGTCAAAAAAAATAAAAGAAAATAAGTTTCCCATGTGATATGTGGTCTAGTTGTTGGGAAAATTTGCAAATGTGAATTTTGACTTTATTTGCGAAATCTCTCTGAAATTTGTAGGAATGGGCATAACTTTTGCATACTAACTCGGATGAAAAAGTTTTTTATATGAAAAATCATCTACTCAAAAAGTTACATCCCAAAATGATGGAAATGTGAAAAAAAATAAAAGAAAAGAAGTTTCCCATGTGATATGTGGTCTAGTTGTTGGGAAAATTCGCA
The DNA here is from genome assembly GCA_034509565.1 of Triticum monococcum. Lineage (NCBI taxonomy): Eukaryota > Viridiplantae > Streptophyta > Magnoliopsida > Poales > Poaceae > Triticum > Triticum monococcum. The sequence continues at coordinate 147,712,927 of CM067843.1, read as the reverse complement.
AATGTGAATTTTGACTTTATTTGCAAAATCTCTCTGAAATTTGTAGGAATGGGCACAACTTTTGCATACTAACTCGGATGAAAAAGTTTTTTATATGAAAAATCATCTACTCGAAAAGTTACATCCGAAAATGATGGAAATGTCAAAAAAATAAAAAAAAATAAGTTTCCCATGTGATATGTGGTCTACTTGTTGGGAAAATTTGCAAATGTGAATTTTGACTTTATTTGCAAAATCTCTCTGAAATTTGTAGGAATGGGCATAACTTTTGCATACTAACTCGGATGAAAAAGTTTTTTATATGAAAAATCATCTACTCGAAAAGTTACATCCGAAAATGATGGAAATGTCAAAAAAATAAAAGAAAATAAGTTTCCCATGTGATATGTGGTCTAGTTGTTGGGAAATTTGCAAATGTGAATTTTGACTTTATTTGCAAAATCTCTCTGAAATTTGTAGGAATGGGCATAACTTTTGCATACTAACTCGGATGAAAAAGTTTTTTATATGAAAAATCATCTACTCGAAAAGTTACATCCGAAAATGATGGAAATGTCAAAAAAAATAAAAGAAAATAAGTTTCCCATGTGATATGTGGTCTAGTTGTTGGGAAAATTTGCAAATGTGAATTTTGACTTTATTTACAAAATCTCTCTGAAATTTGTAGGAATGGGCATAACTTTTGCATACTAACTCGGATGAAAAAGTTTTTTATATGAAAAATCATCTACTCGAAAAGTTACATCCGAAAATGATGGAAATGTCAAAAAAATAAAAAAAAAATAAGTTTCCCATGTGATATGTGGTCTAGTTGTTGGGAAAATTTGCAAATGTGAATTTTGACTTTATTTGCAAAATCTCTCTGAAATTTGTAGAAATGGGCATAACTTTTGCATACTAACTCGGATGAAAAAGTTTTTTATATGAAAAATCATCTACTCGAAAAGTTACATCCGAAAATGATGGAAATGTTAAAAAAATAAAAGAAAATAAGTTTCCCATGTGATATGTGGTCTAGTTGTTGGGAAAATTTGCAAATGTGAATTTTGACTTTATTTGCAAAATCTCTCTGAAATTTGTAGGAATGGGCACAACTTTTGCATACTAACTCGGATGGAAAAGTTTTTTATATGAAAAATCATCTACTCGAAAAGTTACATCCGAAAATGATGGAAATGTCAAAAAAATAAAAGAAAATAAGTTTCCCATGTGATATGTGGTCTAGTTGTTGGGAAAATTCGCAAATGTGAATTTTGACTTTGTTTGCAAAATCTCTCTGAAATTTGTAGGAATGGGCATAACTTTTGCATACTAACTCGAATGAAAAAGTTTTTTATATGAAAAATCATCTACTCGAAAAGTTACATCCGAAAATGATGGAAATGTCAAAAAAATAAAAGAAAAGAAGTTTCCCATGTGATATGTGGTCTAGTTGTTGGGAAAATTCGCAAATGTGAATTTTGACTTTATTTGCAAAATCTCTCTGAAATTTGTAGGAATGGGCACAACTTTTGCATACTAACTCGGATGGAAAAGTTTTTTATATGAAAAATCATCTACTCGAAAAGTTACATCCGAAAATGATGGAAATGTCAAAAAAATAAAAGAAAATAAGTTTCCCATGTGATATGTGGTCTAGTTGTTGGGAAAATTCGCAAATGTGAATTTTGACTTTGTTTGCAAAATATCTCTGAAATTTGTAGGAATGGGCATAACTTTTGCATACTAACTCGGATGAAAAAGTTTTTTATATGAAAAATCATCTACTCGAAAAGTTACATCCGAAAATGATGGAAATGTCAAAAAAATAAAAGAAAAGAAGTTTCCCATGTGATATGTGGTCTAGTTGTTGGGAAAATTCGCAAATGTGAATTTTGACTTTGTTTGCAAAATCTCTCTGAAATTTGTAGGAATGGGCATAACTTTTGCATACTAACTCGGATGAAAAAGTTTTTTATATGAAAAATCATCTACTCGAAAAGTTACATCCGAAAATGATGGAAATGTCAAAAAAATAAAAGAAAATAAGTTTCCCATGTGATATGTGGTCTAGTTGTTGGGAAAATTTGCAAATGTGAATTTTGACTTTATTTGCGAAATCTCTCTGAAATTTGTAGGAATGGGCATAACTTTTGCATACTAACTCGGATGAAAAAGTTTTTTATATGAAAAATCATCTACTCAAAAAGTTACATCCCAAAATGATGGAAATGTGAAAAAAAATAAAAGAAAAGAAGTTTCCCATGTGATATGTGGTCTAGTTGTTGGGAAAATTCGCAAATGTTAATTTTGACTTTATTTGCAAAATCTCTCTGAAATTTATAGGAATGGGCATAACTTTTGCATACTAACTCGGATGAAAAAGTTTTTTATATGAAAAATCATCTACTCGAAAAGTTACATCCGAAAATGATGGAAATGTCAAAAAAATAAAAGAAAATAAGTTTCCCATGTGATATGTGGTCTAGTTGTTGGGAAAATTTGCAAATGTGAATTTTGACTTTATTTGCGAAATCTCTCTGAAATTTGTAGGAATGGGCATAACTTTTGCATACTAACTCGGATGAAAAAGTTTTTTATATGAAAAATCATCTACTCAAAAAGTTACATCCCAAAATGATGGAAATGTGAAAAAAAATAAAAGAAAAGAAGTTTCCCATGTGATATGTGGTCTAGTTGTTGGGAAAATTCGCAAATGTGAATTTTGACTTTATTTGCAAAATCTCTCTGAAATTTGTAGGAATGGGCACAACTTTTGCATACTAACTCGGATGAAAAAGTTTTTTATATGAAAAATCATCTACTCGAAAAGTTACATCCGAAAATGATGGAAATGTCAAAAAAATAAAAAAAAAATAAGTTTCCCATGTGATATGTGGTCTACTTGTTGGGAAAATTTGCAAATGTGAATTTTGACTTTATTTGCAAAATCTCTCTGAAATTTATAGGAATGGGCATAACTTTTGCATACTAACTCGGATGAAAAAGTTTTTTATATGAAAAATCATCTACTCGAAAAGTTACATCCGAAAATGATGGAAATGTCAAAAAAAATAAAAGAAAATAAGTTTCCCATGTGATATGTGGTCTAGTTGTTGGGAAATTTGCAAATGTGAATTTTGACTTTATTTGCAAAATCTCTCTGAAATTTGTAGGAATGGGCATAACTTTTGCATACTAACTCGGATGAAAAAGTTTTTTATATGAAAAATCATCTACTCGAAAAGTTACATCCGAAAATGATGGAAATGTCAAAAAAAATAAAAGAAAATAAGTTTCCCATGTGATATGTGGTCTAGTTGTTGGGAAAATTTGCAAATGTGAATTTTGACTTTATTTACAAAATCTCTCTGAAATTTGTAGGAATGGGCATAACTTTTGCATACTAACTCGGATGAAAAAGTTTTTTATATGAAAAATCATCTACTCGAAAAGTTACATCCGAAAATGATGGAAATGTCAAAAAAATAAAAAAAAATAAGTTTCCCATGTGATATGTGGTCTAGTTGTTGGGAAAATTTGCAAATGTGAATTTTGACTTTATTTGCAAAATCTCTCTGAAATTTGTAGAAATGGGCATAACTTTTGCATACTAACTCGGATGAAAAAGTTTTTTATATGAAAAATCATCTACTCGAAAAGTTACATCCGAAAATGATGGAAATGTTAAAAAAATAAAAGAAAATAAGTTTCCCATGTGATATGTGGTCTAGTTGTTGGGAAAATTTGCAAATGTGAATTTTGACTTTATTTGCAAAATCTCTCTGAAATTTGTAGGAATGGGCACAACTTTTGCATACTAACTCGGATGGAAAAGTTTTTTATATGAAAAATCATCTACTCGAAAAGTTACATCCGAAAATGATGGAAATGTCAAAAAAATAAAAGAAAATAAGTTTCCCATGTGATATGTGGTCTAGTTGTTGGGAAAATTCGCAAATGTGAATTTTGACTTTGTTTGCAAAATATCTCTGAAATTTGTAGGAATGGGCATAACTTTTGCATACTAACTCGGATGAAAAAGTTTTTTATATGAAAAATCATCTACTCGAAAAGTTACATCCGAAAATGATGGAAATGTCAAAAAAATAAAAGAAAAGAAGTTTCCCATGTGATATGTGGTCTAGTTGTTGGGAAAATTCGCAAATGTGAATTTTGACTTTGTTTGCAAAATCTCTCTGAAATTTGTAGGAATGGGCATAACTTTTGCATACTAACTCGGATGAAAAAGTTTTTTATATGAAAAATCATCTACTCGAAAAGTTACATCCGAAAATGATGGAAATGTCAAAAAAATAAAAGAAAATAAGTTTCCCATGTGATATGTGGTCTAGTTGTTGGGAAAATTTGCAAATGTGAATTTTGACTTTATTTGCGAAATCTCTCTGAAATTTGTAGGAATGGGCATAACTTTTGCATACTAACTCGGATGAAAAAGTTTTTTATATGAAAAATCATCTACTCAAAAAGTTACATCCCAAAATGATGGAAATGTGAAAAAAAATAAAAGAAAAGAAGTTTCCCATGTGATATGTGGTCTAGTTGTTGGGAAAATTCGCAAATGTGAATTTTGACTTTATTTGCAAAATCTCTCTGAAATTTGTAGGAATGGGCATAACTTTTGCATACTAACTCGGATGAAAAAGTTTTTTATATGAAAAATCATCTACTCGAAAAGTTACATCCGAAAATGATGGAAATGTCAAAAAAAATAAAAGAAAATAAGTTTCCCATGTGATATGTGGTCTAGTTGTTGGGAAAATTTGCAAATGTGAATTTTGACTTTATTTGCGAAATCTCTCTGAAATTTGTAGGAATGGGCATAACTTTTGCATACTAACTCGGATGAAAAAGTTTTTTATATGAAAAATCATCTACTCAAAAAGTTACATCCCAAAATGATGGAAATGTGAAAAAAAATAAAAGAAAAGAAGTTTCCCATGTGATATGTGGTCTAGTTGTTGGGAAAATTCGCAAATGTTAATTTTGACTTTATTTGCAAAATCTCTCTGAAATTTATAGGAATGGGCATAACTTTTGCATACTAACTCGGATGAAAAAGTTTTTTATATGAAAAATCATCTACTCGAAAAGTTACATCCGAAAATGATGGAAATGTCAAAAAAATAAAAGAAAATAAGTTTCCCATGTGATATGTGGTCTAGTTGTTGGGAAAATTTGCAAATGTGAATTTTGACTTTATTTGCGAAATCTCTCTGAAATTTGTAGGAATGGGCATAACTTTTGCATACTAACTCGGATGAAAAAGTTTTTTATATGAAAAATCATCTACTCAAAAAGTTACATCCCAAAATGATGGAAATGTGAAAAAAAATAAAAGAAAAGAAGTTTCCCATGTGATATGTGGTCTAGTTGTTGGGAAAATTCGCAAATGTGAATTTTGACTTTATTTGCAAAATCTCTCTGAAATTTGTAGGAATGGGCACAACTTTTGCATACTAACTCGGATGAAAAAGTTTTTTATATGAAAAATCATCTACTCGAAAAGTTACATCCGAAAATGATGGAAATGTCAAAAAAATAAAAAAAAATAAGTTTCCCATGTGATATGTGGTCTACTTGTTGGGAAAATTTGCAAATGTGAATTTTGACTTTATTTGCAAAATCTCTCTGAAATTTATAGGAATGGGCATAACTTTTGCATACTAACTCGGATGAAAAAGTTTTTTATATGAAAAATCATCTACTCGAAAAGTTACATCCGAAAATGATGGAAATGTCAAAAAAAATAAAAGAAAATAAGTTTCCCATGTGATATGTGGTCTAGTTGTTGGGAAATTTGCAAATGTGAATTTTGACTTTATTTGCAAAATCTCTCTGAAATTTGTAGGAATGGGCATAACTTTTGCATACTAACTCGGATGAAAAAGTTTTTTATATGAAAAATCATCTACTCGAAAAGTTACATCCGAAAATGATGGAAATGTCAAAAAAAATAAAAGAAAATAAGTTTCCCATGTGATATGTGGTCTAGTTGTTGGGAAAATTTGCAAATGTGAATTTTGACTTTATTTACAAAATCTCTCTGAAATTTGTAGGAATGGGCATAACTTTTGCATACTAACTCGGATGAAAAAGTTTTTTATATGAAAAATCATCTACTCGAAAAGTTACATCCGAAAATGATGGAAATGTCAAAAAAATAAAAAAAAATAAGTTTCCCATGTGATATGTGGTCTAGTTGTTGGGAAAATTTGCAAATGTGAATTTTGACTTTATTTGCAAAATCTCTCTGAAATTTGTAGAAATGGGCATAACTTTTGCATACTAACTCGGATGAAAAAGTTTTTTATATGAAAAATCATCTACTCGAAAAGTTACATCCGAAAATGATGGAAATGTTAAAAAAATAAAAGAAAATAAGTTTCCCATGTGATATGTGGTCTAGTTGTTGGGAAAATTCGCAAATGTGAATTTTGACTTTATTTGCAAAATCTCTCTGAAATTTGTAGGAATGGGCACAACTTTTGCATACTAACTCGGATGGAAAAGTTTTTTATATGAAAAATCATCTACTCGAAAAGTTACATCCGAAAATGATGGAAATGTCAAAAAAATAAAAGAAAATAAGTTTCCCATGTGATATGTGGTCTAGTTGTTGGGAAAATTCGCAAATGTGAATTTTGACTTTGTTTGCAAAATATCTCTGAAATTTGTAGGAATGGGCATAACTTTTGCATACTAACTCGGATGAAAAAGTTTTTTATATGAAAAATCATCTACTCGAAAAGTTACATCCGAAAATGATGGAAATGTCAAAAAAATAAAAGAAAATAAGTTTCCATGTGATATGTGGTCTAGTTGTTGGGAAAATTTGCAAATGTGAATTTTGACTTTATTTACAAAATCTCTCTGAAATTTGTAGGAATGGGCATAACTTTTGCATACTAACTCGGATGAAAAAGTTTTTTATATGAAAAATCATCTACTCGAAAAGTTACATCCGAAAATGATGGAAATGTCAAAAAAATAAAAGAAAATAAGTTTCCCATGTGATATGTGGTCTAGTTGTTGGGAAAATTTGCAAATGTGAATTTTGACTTTATTTGCGAAATCTCTCTGAAATTTGTAGGAATGGGCATAACTTTTGCATACTAACTCGGATGAAAAAGTTTTTTATATGAAAAATCATCTACTCAAAAAGTTACATCCCAAAATGATGGAAATGTGAAAAAAAATAAAAGAAAAGAAGTTTCCCATGTGATATGTGGTCTAGTTGTTGGGAAATTTGCAAATGTGAATTTTGACTTTATTTGCAAAATCTCTCTGAAATTTGTAGGAATGGGCATAACTTTTGCATACTAACTCGGATGAAAAAGTTTTTTATATGAAAAATCATCTACTCGAAAAGTTACATCCGAAAATGATGGAAATGTCAAAAAAAATAAAAGAAAATAAGTTTCCCATGTGATATGTGGTCTAGTTGTTGGGAAATTTGCAAATGTGAATTTTGACTTTATTTGCAAAATCTCTGTGAAATTTGTAGGAATGGGCATAACTTTTGCATACTAACTCGGATGAAAAAGTTTTTTATATGAAAAATCATCTACTCGAAAAGTTACATCCGAAAATGATGGAAATGTCAAAAAAATAAAAGAAAATAAGTTTCCCATGTGATATGTGGTCTAGTTGTTGGGAAAATTTGCAAATGTGAATTTTGACTTTATTTGCAAAATCTCTCTGAAATTTGTAGGAATGGGCATAACTTTTGCATACTAACTCGGATGAAAAAGTTTTTTATATGAAAAATCATCTACTCAAAAAGTTACATCCAAAAATGATGGAAATGTGAAAAAAATAAAAGAAAATAAGTTTCCCATGTGATATGTGGTCTAGTTGTTGGGAAAATTCGCAAATGTGAATTTTGACTTTATTTGCGAAATCTCTCTGAAATTTGTAGGAATGGGCATAACTTTTGCATACTAACTCGGATGAAAAAGTTTTTTATATGAAAAATCATCTACTCAAAAAGTTACATCCCAAAATGATGGAAATGTGAAAAAAAATAAAAGAAAAGAAGTTTCCCATGTGATATGTGGTCTAGTTGTTGGGAAAATTCGCAAATGTGAATTTTGACTTTATTTGCAAAATCTCTCTGAAATTTGTAGGAATGGGCATAACTTTTGCATACTAACTCGGATGAAAAAGTTTTTTATATGAAAAATCATCTACTCGAAAAGTTACATCCGAAAATGATGGAAATGTCAAAAAAAATAAAAGACAATAAGTTTCCCATGTGATATGTGGTCTAGTTGTTGGGAAAATTTGCAAATGTGAATTTTGACTTTATTTGCGAAATCTCTCTGAAATTTGTAGGAATGGGCATAACTTTTGCATACTAACTCGGATGAAAAAGTTTTTTATATGAAAAATCGTCTACTCAAAAAGTTACATCCCAAAATGATGGAAATGTGAAAAAAATAAAAGAAAAGAAGTTTCCCATGTGATATGTGGTCTAGTTGTTGGGAAAATTCGCAAATGTGAATTTTGAGTTTATTTGCAAAATCTCTCTGAAATTTGTAGGAATGGGCACAACTTTTGCATACTAACTCGGATGAAAAAGTTTTTTATATGAAAAATCATCTACTCGAAAAGTTACATCCGAAAATGATGGAAATGTCAAAAAAATAAAAAAAATAAGTTTCCCATGTGATATGTGGTCTACTTGTTGGGAAAATTTGCAAATGTGAATTTTGACTTTATTTGCAAAATCTCTCTGAAATTTGTAGGAATGGGCATAACTTTTGCATACTAACTCGGATGAAAAAGTTTTTTATATGAAAAATCATCTACTCGAAAAGTTACATCCGAAAATGATGGAAATGTCAAAAAAAATAAAAGAAAATAAGTTTCCCATGTGATATGTGGTCTAGTTGTTGGGAAATTTGCAAATGTGAATTTTGACTTTATTTGCAAAATCTCTCTGAAATTTGTAGGAATGGGCATAACTTTTGCATACTAACTCGGATGAAAAAGTTTTTTATATGAAAAATCATCTACTCGAAAAGTTACATCCGAAAATGATGGAAATGTCAAAAAAATAAAAGAAAATAAGTTTCCCATGTGATATGTGGTCTAGTTGTTGGGAAAATTTGCAAATGTGAATTTTGACTTTATTTGCAAAATCTCTCTGAAATTTGTAGGAATGGGCATAACTTTTGCATACTAACTCGGATGAAAAAGTTTTTTATATGAAAAATCATCTACTCGAAAAGTTACATCCGAAAATGATGGAAATGTCAAAAAAAATAAAAGAAAATAAGTTTCCCATGTGATATGTGGTCTAGTTGTTGGGAAATTTGCAAATGTGAATTTTGACTTTATTTGCAAAATCTCTCTGAAATTTGTAGGAATGGGCATAACTTTTGCATACTAACTCGGATGAAAAAGTTTTTTATATGAAAAATCATCTACTCGAAAAGTTACATCCGAAAATGATGGAAATGTCAAAAAAAATAAAAGAAAATAAGTTTCCCATGTGATATGTGGTCTAGTTGTTGGGAAATTTGCAAATGTGAATTTTGACTTTATTTGCAAAATCTCTGTGAAATTTGTAGGAATGGGCATAACTTTTGCATACTAACTCGGATGAAAAAGTTTTTTATATGAAAAATCATCTACTCGAAAAGTTACATCCGAAAATGATGGAAATGTCAAAAAAATAAAAGAAAATAAGTTTCCCATGTGATATGTGGTCTAGTTGTTGGGAAAATTTGCAAATGTGAATTTTGACTTTATTTGCAAAATCTCTCTGAAATTTGTAGGAATGGGCATAACTTTTGCATACTAACTCGGATGAAAAAGTTTTTTATATGAAAAATCATCTACTCAAAAAGTTACAGCCAAAAATGATGGAAATGTGAAAAAAATAAAAGAAAATAAGTTTCCCATGTGATATGTGGTCTAGTTGTTGGGAAAATTCGCAAATGTGAATTTTGACTTTATTTGCAAAATCTCTCTGAAATTTGTAGGAATGGGCACAACTTTTGCATACTAACTCGGATGAAAAAGTTTTTTATATGAAAAATCATCTACTCGAAAAGTTACATCCGAAAATGATGGAAATGTCAAAAAAATAAAAGAAAATAAGTTTCCCATGTGATATGTGGTCTAGTTGTTGGGAAAATTTGCAAATGTGAATTTTGACTTTATTTGCAAAATCTCTCTGAAATTTGTAGGAATGGGCACAACTTTTACATACTAACTCGGATGAAAAAGTTTTTTATATGAAAAATCATCTAGTCGAAAAGTTACATCCGAAAATGATGGAAATGTTAAAAAAATAAAAGAAAATAAGTTTCCCATGTGATATGTGGTCTAGTTGTTGGGAAAATTTGCAAATGTGAATTTTGACTTTATTTACAAAATCTCTCTGAAATTTGTAGGAATGGGCATAACTTTTGCATACTAACTCGGATGAAAAAGTTTTTTATATGAAAAATCATCTACTCGTAAAGTTACATCCGAAAATGATGGAAATGTCAAAAAAATAAAAGAAAATAAGTTTCCCATGTGATATGTGGTCTAGTTGTTGGGAAATTTGCAAATGTGAATTTTGACTTTATTTGCAAAATCTCTCTGAAATTTGTAGGAATGGGCATAACTTTTGCATACTAACTCGGATGAAAAAGTTTTTTATATGAAAAATCATCTACTTGAAATGTTACATCCGAAAATGATGGAAATGCCAAAAAAATAAAAGAAAATAAGTTTCCCATGTGATATGTGGTCTAGTTGTTGGGAAAATTTGCAAATGTGAATTTTGACTTTATTTGCAAAATCTCTCTGAAATTTGTAGGAATGGGCATAACTTTTGCATACTAACTCGGATGAAAAAGTTTTTTATATGAAAAATCATCTACTCAAAAAGTTACATCCAAAAATGATGGAAATGTGAAAAAAATAAAAGAAAATAAGTTTCCCATGTGATATGTGGTCTAGTTGTTGGGAAAATTCGCAAATGTGAATTTTGACTTTATTTGCAAAATCTCTGTGAAATTTGTAGGAATGGGCACAACTTTTGCATACTAACTCGGATGAAAAAGTTTTTTATATGAAAAATCATCTACTCGAAAAGTTACATCCGAAAATGATGGAAATGTCAAAAAAATAAAAGAAAATAAGTTTCCCATGTGATATGTGGTCTAGTTGTTGGGAAAATTTGCAAATGTGAATTTTGACTTTATTTGCAAAATCTCTCTGAAATTTGTAGGAATGGGCACAACTTTTACATACTAACTCGGATGAAAAAGTTTTTTATATGAAAAATCATCTACTCGAAAAGTTACATCCGAAAATGATGGAAATGTTAAAAAAATAAAAGAAAATAAGTTTCCCATGTGATATGTGGTCTAGTTGTTGGGAAAATTTGCAAATGTGAATTTTGACTTTATTTACAAAATCTCTCTGAAATTTGTAGGAATGGGCATAACTTTTGCATACTAACTCGGATGAAAAAGTTTTTTATATGAAAAATCATCTACTCGAAAAGTTACATCCGAAAATGATGGAAATGTCAAAAAAATAAAAGAAAATAAGTTTCCCATGTGATATGTGGTCTAGTTGTTGGGAAAATTCGCAAATGTGAATTTTGACTTTATTTGCAAAATCTCTGTGAAATTTGTAGGAATGGGCACAACTTTTGCATACTAACTCGGATGAAAAAGTTTTTTATATGAAAAATCATCTACTCGAAAAGTTACATCCGAAAATGATGGAAATGTCAAAAAAATAAAAGAAAATAAGTTTCCCATGTGATATGTGGTCTAGTTGTTGGGAAAATTTGCAAATGTGAATTTTGACTTTATTTGCAAAATCTCTCTGAAATTTGTAGGAATGGGCACAACTTTTACATACTAACTCGGATGAAAAAGTTTTTTATATGAAAAATCATCTACTCGAAAAGTTACATCCGAAAATGATGGAAATGTTAAAAAAATAAAAGAAAATAAGTTTCCCATGTGATATGTGGTCTAGTTGTTGGGAAAATTTGCAAATGTGAATTTTGACTTTATTTACAAAATCTCTCTGAAATTTGTAGGAATGGGCATAACTTTTGCATACTAACTCGGATGAAAAAGTTTTTTATATGAAAAATCATCTACTCGAAAAGTTACATCCGAAAATGATGGAAATGTCAAAAAAATAAAAGAAAATAAGTTTCCCATGTGATATGTGGTCTAGTTGTTGGGAAAATTTGCAAATGTGAATTTTGACTTTATTTGCAAAATCTCTCTGAAATTTGTAGGAATGGGCATAACTTTTGCATAGTAACTCGGATGAAAAAGTTTTTTATATGAAAAATCATCTACTCGAAAAGTTACATCCGAAAATGATGGAAATGTCAAAAAAATAAAAGAAAAGAAGTTTCCCATGTGATATGTGGTCTAGTTGTTGGGAAAATTCGCAAATGTGAATTTTGACTTTGTTTGCAAAATCTCTCTGAAATTTGTAGGAATGGGCATAACTTTTGCATACTAACTCGGATGAAAAAGTTTTTTATATGAAAAATCATCTACTCGAAAAGTTACATCCGAAAATGATGGAAATGTCAAAAAAATAAAAGAAAATAAGTTTCCCATGTGATATGTGGTCTAGTTGTTGGGAAAATTTGCAAATGTGAATTTTGACTTTATTTGCGAAATCTCTCTGAAATTTGTAGGAATGGGCATAACTTTTGCATACTAACTCGGATGAAAAAGTTTTTTATATGAAAAATCATCTACTCAAAAAGTTACATCCCAAAATGATGGAAATGTGAAAAAAAATAAAAGAAAAGAAGTTTCCCATGTGATATGTGGTCTAGTTGTTGGGAAAATTCGCAAATGTGAATTTTGACTTTATTTGCAAAATCTCTCTGAAATTTGTAGGAATGGGCACAACTTTTGCATACTAACTCGGATGAAAAAGTTTTTTATATGAAAAATCATCTACTCGAAAAGTTACATCCGAAAATGATGGAAATGTCAAAAAAATAAAAGAAAAGAAGTTTCCCATGTGATATGTGGTCTAGTTGTTGGGAAAATTCGCAAATGTGAATTTTGACTTTGTTTGCAAAATCTCTCTGAAATTTGTAGGAATGGGCACAACTTTTACATACTAACTCGGATGAAAAAGTTTTTTATATGAAAAATCATCTACTCGAAAAGTTACATCCGAAAATGATGGAAATGTCAAAAAAATAAAAGAAAATAAGTTTCCCATGTGATATGTGGTCTAGTTGTTGGGAAAATTTGCAAATGTGAATTTTGACTTTATTTGCAAAATCTCTCTGAAATTTGTAGGAATGGGCATAACTTTTGCATACTAACTCGGATGAAAAAGTTTTTTATATGAAAAATCATCTACTCAAAAAGTTACATCCAAAAATGATGGAAATGTGAAAAAAATAAAAGAAAATAAGTTTCCCATGTGATATGTGGTCTAGTTGTTGGGAAAATTCGCAAATGTGAATTTTGACTTTATTTGCAAAATCTCTGTGAAATTTGTAGGAATGGGCACAACTTTTGCATACTAACTCGGATGAAAAAGTTTTTTATATGAAAAATCATCTACTCGAAAAGTTACATCCGAAAATGATGGAAATGTCAAAAAAATAAAAGAAAATAAGTTTCCCATGTGATATGTGGTCTAGTTGTTGGGAAAATTTGCAAATGTGAATTTTGACTTTATTTACAAAATCTCTCTGAAATTTGTAGGAATGGGCATAACTTTTGCATACTAACTCGGATGAAAAAGTTTTTTATATGAAAAATCATCTACTCGTAAAGTTACATCCGAAAATGATGGAAATGTCAAAAAAATAAAAGAAAATAAGTTTCCCATGTGATATGTGGTCTAGTTGTTGGGAAATTTGCAAATGTGAATTTTGACTTTATTTGCAAAATCTCTCTGAAATTTGTAGGAATGGGCATAACTTTTGCATACTAACTCGGATGAAAAAGTTTTTTATATGAAAAATCATCTACTTGAAATGTTACATCCGAAAATGATGGAAATGTCAAAAAAATAAAAGAAAATAAGTTTCCCATGTGATATGTGGTCTAGTTGTTGGGAAAATTTGCAAATGTGAATTTTGACTTTATTTGCAAAATCTCTCTGAAATTTGTAGGAATGGGCATAACTTTTGCATACTAACTCGGATGAAAAAGTTTTTTATATGAAAAATCATCTACTCAAAAAGTTACATCCAAAAATGATGGAAATGTGAAAAAAATAAAAGAAAATAAGTTTCCCATGTGATATGTGGTCTAGTTGTTGGGAAAATTCGCAAATGTGAATTTTGACTTTATTTGCAAAATCTCTGTGAAATTTGTAGGAATGGGCACAACTTTTGCATACTAACTCGGATGAAAAAGTTTTTTATATGAAAAATCATCTACTCGAAAAGTTACATCCGAAAATGATGGAAATGTCAAAAAAATAAAAGAAAATAAGTTTCCCATGTGATATGTGGTCTAGTTGTTGGGAAAATTTGCAAATGTGAATTTTGACTTTATTTGCAAAATCTCTCTGAAATTTGTAGGAATGGGCACAACTTTTACATACTAACTCGGATGAAAAAGTTTTTTATATGAAAAATCATCTACTCGAAAAGTTACATCCGAAAATGATGGAAATGTTAAAAAAATAAAAGAAAATAAGTTTCCCATGTGATATGTGGTCTAGTTGTTGGGAAAATTTGCAAATGTGAATTTTGACTTTATTTACAAAATCTCTCTGAAATTTGTAGGAATGGGCATAACTTTTGCATACTAACTCGGATGAAAAAGTTTTTTATATGAAAAATCATCTACTCGAAAAGTTACATCCGAAAATGATGGAAATGTCAAAAAAATAAAAGAAAATAAGTTTCCCATGTGATATGTGGTCTAGTTGTTGGGAAAATTCGCAAATGTGAATTTTGACTTTATTTGCAAAATCTCTGTGAAATTTGTAGGAATGGGCACAACTTTTGCATACTAACTCGGATGAAAAAGTTTTTTATATGAAAAATCATCTACTCGAAAAGTTACATCCGAAAATGATGGAAATGTCAAAAAAATAAAAGAAAATAAGTTTCCCATGTGATATGTGGTCTAGTTGTTGGGAAAATTTGCAAATGTGAATTTTGACTTTATTTGCAAAATCTCTCTGAAATTTGTAGGAATGGGCACAACTTTTACATACTAACTCGGATGAAAAAGTTTTTTATATGAAAAATCATCTACTCGAAAAGTTACATCCGAAAATGATGGAAATGTTAAAAAAATAAAAGAAAATAAGTTTCCCATGTGATATGTGGTCTAGTTGTTGGGAAAATTTGCAAATGTGAATTTTGACTTTATTTACAAAATCTCTCTGAAATTTGTAGGAATGGGCATAACTTTTGCATACTAACTCGGATGAAAAAGTTTTTTATATGAAAAATCATCTACTCGAAAAGTTACATCCGAAAATGATGGAAATGTCAAAAAAATAAAAGAAAATAAGTTTCCCATGTGATATGTGGTCTAGTTGTTGGGAAAATTTGCAAATGTGAATTTTGACTTTATTTGCAAAATCTCTCTGAAATTTGTAGGAATGGGCATAACTTTTGCATAGTAACTCGGATGAAAAAGTTTTTTATATGAAAAATCATCTACTCGAAAAGTTACATCCGAAAATGATGGAAATGTCAAAAAAATAAAAGAAAAGAAGTTTCCCATGTGATATGTGGTCTAGTTGTTGGGAAAATTCGCAAATGTGAATTTTGACTTTGTTTGCAAAATCTCTCTGAAATTTGTAGGAATGGGCATAACTTTTGCATACTAACTCGGATGAAAAAGTTTTTTATATGAAAAATCATCTACTCGAAAAGTTACATCCGAAAATGATGGAAATGTCAAAAAAATAAAAGAAAATAAGTTTCCCATGTGATATGTGGTCTAGTTGTTGGGAAAATTTGCAAATGTGAATTTTGACTTTATTTGCGAAATCTCTCTGAAATTTGTAGGAATGGGCATAACTTTTGCATACTAACTCGGATGAAAAAGTTTTTTATATGAAAAATCATCTACTCAAAAAGTTACATCCCAAAATGATGGAAATGTGAAAAAAAATAAAAGAAAAGAAGTTTCCCATGTGATATGTGGTCTAGTTGTTGGGAAAATTCGCAAATGTGAATTTTGACTTTATTTGCAAAATCTCTCTGAAATTTGTAGGAATGGGCACAACTTTTGCATACTAACTCGGATGAAAAAGTTTTTTATATGAAAAATCATCTACTCGAAAAGTTACATCCGAAAATGATGGAAATGTCAAAAAAATAAAAGAAAAGAAGTTTCCCATGTGATATGTGGTCTAGTTGTTGGGAAAATTCGCAAATGTGAATTTTGACTTTGTTTGCAAAATCTCTCTGAAATTTGTAGGAATGGGCACAACTTTTACATACTAACTCGGATGAAAAAGTTTTTTATATGAAAAATCATCTACTCGAAAAGTTACATCCGAAAATGATGGAAATGTCAAAAAAATAAAAGAAAATAAGTTTCCCATGTGATATGTGGTCTAGTTGTTGGGAAAATTTGCAAATGTGAATTTTGACTTTATTTGCAAAATCTCTCTGAAATTTGTAGGAATGGGCATAACTTTTGCATACTAACTCGGATGAAAAAGTTTTTTATATGAAAAATCATCTACTCAAAAAGTTACATCCAAAAATGATGGAAATGTGAAAAAAATAAAAGAAAATAAGTTTCCCATGTGATATGTGGTCTAGTTGTTGGGAAAATTCGCAAATGTGAATTTTGACTTTATTTGCAAAATCTCTGTGAAATTTGTAGGAATGGGCACAACTTTTGCATACTAACTCGGATGAAAAAGTTTTTTATATGAAAAATCATCTACTCGAAAAGTTACATCCGAAAATGATGGAAATGTCAAAAAAATAAAAGAAAATAAGTTTCCCATGTGATATGTGGTCTAGTTGTTGGGAAAATTCGCAAATGTGAATTTTGACTTTATTTGCAAAATCTCTCTGAAATTTGTAGGAATGGGCACAACTTTTGCATACTAACTCGGATGAAAAAGTTTTTTATATGAAAAATCATCTACTCGAAAAGTTACATCCGAAAATGATGGAAATGTCAAAAAAATAAAAGAAAAGAAGTTTCCCATGTGATATGTGGTCTAGTTGTTGGGAAAATTCGCAAATGTGAATTTTGACTTTGTTTGCAAAATCTCTCTGAAATTTGTAGGAATGGGCACAACTTTTACATACTAACTCGGATGAAAAAGTTTTTTATATGAAAAATCATCTACTCGAAAAGTTACATCCGAAAATGATGGAAATGTCAAAAAAATAAAAGAAAATAAGTTTCCCATGTGATATGTGGTCTAGTTGTTGGGAAAATTTGCAAATGTGAATTTTGACTTTATTTGCAAAATCTCTCTGAAATTTGTAGGAATGGGCATAACTTTTGCATACTAACTCGGATGAAAAAGTTTTTTATATGAAAAATCATCTACTCAAAAAGTTACATCCAAAAATGATGGAAATGTGAAAAAAATAAAAGAAAATAAGTTTCCCATGTGATATGTGGTCTAGTTGTTGGGAAAATTCGCAAATGTGAATTTTGACTTTATTTGCAAAATCTCTGTGAAATTTGTAGGAATGGGCACAACTTTTGCATACTAACTCGGATGAAAAAGTTTTTTATATGAAAAATCATCTACTCGAAAAGTTACATCCGAAAATGATGGAAATGTCAAAAAAATAAAAGAAAATAAGTTTCCCATGTGATATGTGGTCTAGTTGTTGGGAAAATTTGCAAATGTGAATTTTGACTTTATTTGCAAAATCTCTCTGAAATTTGTAGGAATGGGCACAACTTTTACATACTAACTCGGATGAAAAAGTTTTTTATATGAAAAATCATCTACTCGAAAAGTTACATCCGAAAATGATGGAAATGTTAAAAAAATAAAAGAAAATAAGTTTCCCATGTGATATGTGGTCTAGTTGTTGGGAAAATTTGCAAATGTGAATTTTGACTTTATTTACAAAATCTCTCTGAAATTTGTAGGAATGGGCATAACTTTTGCATACTAACTCGGATGAAAAAGTTTTTTATATGAAAAATCATCTACTCGAAAAGTTACATCCGAAAATGATGGAAATGTCAAAAAAATAAAAGAAAATAAGTTTCCCATGTGATATGTGGTCTAGTTGTTGGGAAAATTTGCAAATGTGAATTTTGACTTTATTTGCAAAATCTCTCTGAAATTTGTAGGAATGGGCATAACTTTTGCATAGTAACTCGGATGAAAAAGTTTTTTATATGAAAAATCATCTACTCGAAAAGTTACATCCGAAAATGATGGAAATGTCAAAAAAATAAAAGAAAAGAAGTTTCCCATGTGATATGTGGTCTAGTTGTTGGGAAAATTCGCAAATGTGAATTTTGACTTTGTTTGCAAAATCTCTCTGAAATTTGTAGGAATGGGCATAACTTTTGCATACTAACTCGGATGAAAAAGTTTTTTATATGAAAAATCATCTACTCGAAAAGTTACATCCGAAAATGATGGAAATGTCAAAAAAATAAAAGA
The DNA here is from genome assembly GCA_034509565.1 of Triticum monococcum. Taxonomy (NCBI): domain Eukaryota; kingdom Viridiplantae; phylum Streptophyta; class Magnoliopsida; order Poales; family Poaceae; genus Triticum; species Triticum monococcum. The sequence continues at coordinate 147,694,336 of CM067843.1, read as the reverse complement.
AAATAAGTTTCCCATGTGATATGTGGTCTAGTTGTTGGGAAAATTTGCAAATGTGAATTTTGACTTTATTTGCGAAATCTCTCTGAAATTTGTAGGAATGGGCATAACTTTTGCATACTAACTCGGATGAAAAAGTTTTTTATATGAAAAATCATCTACTCAAAAAGTTACATCCCAAAATGATGGAAATGTGAAAAAAAATAAAAGAAAAGAAGTTTCCCATGTGATATGTGGTCTAGTTGTTGGGAAAATTCGCAAATGTGAATTTTGACTTTATTTGCAAAATCTCTCTGAAATTTGTAGGAATGGGCACAACTTTTGCATACTAACTCGGATGAAAAAGTTTTTTATATGAAAAATCATCTACTCGAAAAGTTACATCCGAAAATGATGGAAATGTCAAAAAAATAAAAGAAAAGAAGTTTCCCATGTGATATGTGGTCTAGTTGTTGGGAAAATTCGCAAATGTGAATTTTGACTTTGTTTGCAAAATCTCTCTGAAATTTGTAGGAATGGGCATAACTTTTGCATACTAACTCGGATGAAAAAGTTTTTTATATGAAAAATCATCTACTCGAAAAGTTACATCCGAAAATGATGGAAATGTCAAAAAAATAAAAGAAAAGAAGTTTCCCATGTGATATGTGGTCTAGTTGTTGGGAAAATTCGCAAATGTGAATTTTGACTTTGTATGCAAAATCTCTCTGAAATTTGTAGGAATGGGCATAACTTTTGCATAGTAACTCGAATGAAAAAGTTTTTTATATGAAAAATCATCTACTCGAAAAGTTACATCCGAAAATGATGGAAATGTCAAAAAAATAAAAGAAAATAAGTTTCCCATGTGATATGTGGTCTAGTTGTTGGGAAAATTTGCAAATGTGAATTTTGACTTTATTTGCGAAATCTCTCTGAAATTTGTAGGAATGGGCATAACTTTTGCATACTAACTCGGATGAAAAAGTTTTTTATATGAAAAATCATCTACTCAAAAAGTTACATCCCAAAATGATGGAAATGTGAAAAAAAATAAAAGAAAAGAAGTTTCCCATGTGATATGTGGTCTAGTTGTTGGGAAAATTCGCAAATGTGAATTTTGACTTTATTTGCAAAATCTCTCTGAAATTTGTAGGAATGGGCACAACTTTTGCATACTAACTCGGATGAAAAAGTTTTTTATATGAAAAATCATCTACTCGAAAAGTTACATCCGAAAATGATGGAAATGTCAAAAAAATAAAAGAAAAGAAGTTTCCCATGTGATATGTGGTCTAGTTGTTGGGAAAATTCGCAAATGTGAATTTTGACTTTGTTTGCAAAATCTCTCTGAAATTTGTAGGAATGGGCACAACTTTTACATACTAACTCGGATGAAAAAGTTTTTTATATGAAAAATCATCTACTCGAAAAGTTACATCCGAAAATGATGGAAATGTCAAAAAAATAAAAGAAAATAAGTTTCCCATGTGATATGTGGTCTAGTTGTTGGGAAAATTTGCAAATGTGAATTTTGACTTTATTTGCAAAATCTCTCTGAAATTTGTAGGAATGGGCATAACTTTTGCATACTAACTCGGATGAAAAAGTTTTTTATATGAAAAATCATCTACTCAAAAAGTTACATCCAAAAATGATGGAAATGTGAAAAAAATAAAAGAAAATAAGTTTCCCATGTGATATGTGGTCTAGTTGTTGGGAAAATTCGCAAATGTGAATTTTGACTTTATTTGCAAAATCTCTGTGAAATTTGTAGGAATGGGCACAACTTTTGCATACTAACTCGGATGAAAAAGTTTTTTATATGAAAAATCATCTACTCGAAAAGTTACATCCGAAAATGATGGAAATGTCAAAAAAATAAAAGAAAATAAGTTTCCCATGTGATATGTGGTCTAGTTGTTGGGAAAATTCGCAAATGTGAATTTTGACTTTATTTGCAAAATCTCTCTGAAATTTGTAGGAATGGGCACAACTTTTGCATACTAACTCGGATGAAAAAGTTTTTTATATGAAAAATCATCTACTCGAAAAGTTACATCCGAAAATGATGGAAATGTCAAAAAAATAAAAGAAAAGAAGTTTCCCATGTGATATGTGGTCTAGTTGTTGGGAAAATTCGCAAATGTGAATTTTGACTTTGTTTGCAAAATCTCTCTGAAATTTGTAGGAATGGGCACAACTTTTACATACTAACTCGGATGAAAAAGTTTTTTATATGAAAAATCATCTACTCGAAAAGTTACATCCGAAAATGATGGAAATGTCAAAAAAATAAAAGAAAATAAGTTTCCCATGTGATATGTGGTCTAGTTGTTGGGAAAATTTGCAAATGTGAATTTTGACTTTATTTGCAAAATCTCTCTGAAATTTGTAGGAATGGGCATAACTTTTGCATACTAACTCGGATGAAAAAGTTTTTTATATGAAAAATCATCTACTCAAAAAGTTACATCCAAAAATGATGGAAATGTGAAAAAAATAAAAGAAAATAAGTTTCCCATGTGATATGTGGTCTAGTTGTTGGGAAAATTCGCAAATGTGAATTTTGACTTTATTTGCAAAATCTCTGTGAAATTTGTAGGAATGGGCACAACTTTTGCATACTAACTCGGATGAAAAAGTTTTTTATATGAAAAATCATCTACTCGAAAAGTTACATCCGAAAATGATGGAAATGTCAAAAAAATAAAAGAAAATAAGTTTCCCATGTGATATGTGGTCTAGTTGTTGGGAAAATTTGCAAATGTGAATTTTGACTTTATTTGCAAAATCTCTCTGAAATTTGTAGGAATGGGCACAACTTTTACATACTAACTCGGATGAAAAAGTTTTTTATATGAAAAATCATCTACTCGAAAAGTTACATCCGAAAATGATGGAAATGTTAAAAAAATAAAAGAAAATAAGTTTCCCATGTGATATGTGGTCTAGTTGTTGGGAAAATTTGCAAATGTGAATTTTGACTTTATTTACAAAATCTCTCTGAAATTTGTAGGAATGGGCATAACTTTTGCATACTAACTCGGATGAAAAAGTTTTTTATATGAAAAATCATCTACTCGAAAAGTTACATCCGAAAATGATGGAAATGTCAAAAAAATAAAAGAAAATAAGTTTCCCATGTGATATGTGGTCTAGTTGTTGGGAAAATTTGCAAATGTGAATTTTGACTTTATTTGCAAAATCTCTCTGAAATTTGTAGGAATGGGCATAACTTTTGCATAGTAACTCGGATGAAAAAGTTTTTTATATGAAAAATCATCTACTCGAAAAGTTACATCCGAAAATGATGGAAATGTCAAAAAAATAAAAGAAAAGAAGTTTCCCATGTGATATGTGGTCTAGTTGTTGGGAAAATTCGCAAATGTGAATTTTGACTTTGTTTGCAAAATCTCTCTGAAATTTGTAGGAATGGGCATAACTTTTGCATACTAACTCGGATGAAAAAGTTTTTTATATGAAAAATCATCTACTCGAAAAGTTACATCCGAAAATGATGGAAATGTCAAAAAAATAAAAGAAAATAAGTTTCCCATGTGATATGTGGTCTAGTTGTTGGGAAAATTTGCAAATGTGAATTTTGACTTTATTTGCGAAATCTCTCTGAAATTTGTAGGAATGGGCATAACTTTTGCATACTAACTCGGATGAAAAAGTTTTTTATATGAAAAATCATCTACTCAAAAAGTTACATCCCAAAATGATGGAAATGTGAAAAAAAATAAAAGAAAAGAAGTTTCCCATGTGATATGTGGTCTAGTTGTTGGGAAAATTCGCAAATGTGAATTTTGACTTTATTTGCAAAATCTCTCTGAAATTTGTAGGAATGGGCACAACTTTTGCATACTAACTCGGATGAAAAAGTTTTTTATATGAAAAATCATCTACTCGAAAAGTTACATCCGAAAATGATGGAAATGTCAAAAAAATAAAAGAAAAGAAGTTTCCCATGTGATATGTGGTCTAGTTGTTGGGAAAATTCGCAAATGTGAATTTTGACTTTGTTTGCAAAATCTCTCTGAAATTTGTAGGAATGGGCATAACTTTTGCATACTAACTCGGATGAAAAAGTTTTTTATATGAAAAATCATCTACTCGAAAAGTTACATCCGAAAATGATGGAAATGTCAAAAAAATAAAAGAAAAGAAGTTTCCCATGTGATATGTGGTCTAGTTGTTGGGAAAATTCGCAAATGTGAATTTTGACTTTGTATGCAAAATCTCTCTGAAATTTGTAGGAATGGGCATAACTTTTGCATAGTAACTCGAATGAAAAAGTTTTTTATATGAAAAATCATCTACTCGAAAAGTTACATCCGAAAATGATGGAAATGTCAAAAAAATAAAAGAAAATAAGTTTCCCATGTGATATGTGGTCTAGTTGTTGGGAAAATTTGCAAATGTGAATTTTGACTTTATTTGCGAAATCTCTCTGAAATTTGTAGGAATGGGCATAACTTTTGCATACTAACTCGGATGAAAAAGTTTTTTATATGAAAAATCATCTACTCAAAAAGTTACATCCCAAAATGATGGAAATGTGAAAAAAAATAAAAGAAAAGAAGTTTCCCATGTGATATGTGGTCTAGTTGTTGGGAAAATTCGCAAATGTGAATTTTGACTTTATTTGCAAAATCTCTCTGAAATTTGTAGGAATGGGCATAACTTTTGCATACTAACTCGGATGAAAAAGTTTTTTATATGAAAAATCATCTACTCGAAAAGTTACATCCGAAAATGATGGAAATGTCAAAAAAAATAAAAGACAATAAGTTTCCCATGTGATATGTGGTCTAGTTGTTGGGAAAATTTGCAAATGTGAATTTTGACTTTATTTGCGAAATCTCTCTGAAATTTGTAGGAATGGGCATAACTTTTGCATACTAACTCGGATGAAAAAGTTTTTTATATGAAAAATCGTCTACTCAAAACGTTACATCCCAAAATGATGGAAATGTGAAAAAAAATAAAAGAAAAGAAGTTTCCCATGTGATATGTGGTCTAGTTGTTGGGAAAATTCGCAAATGTGAATTTTGACTTTATTTGCAAAATCTCTCTGAAATTTGTAGGAATGGGCACAACTTTTGCATACTAACTCGGATGAAAAAGTTTTTTATATGAAAAATCATCTACTCGAAAAGTTAGATCCGAAAATGATGGAAATGTCAAAAAAATAAAAAAAATAAGTTTCCCATGTGATATGTGGTCTACTTGTTGGGAAAATTTGCAAATGTGAATTTTGACTTTATTTGCAAAATCTCTCTGAAATTTGTAGGAATGGGCATAACTTTTGCATACTAACTCGGATGAAAAAGTTTTTTATATGAAAAATCATCTACTCGAAAAGTTACATCCGAAAATGATGGAAATGTCAAAAAAATAAAAGAAAATAAGTTTCCCATGTGATATGTGGTCTAGTTGTTGGGAAAATTTGCAAATGTGAATTTTGACTTTATTTGCAAAATCTCTCTGAAATTTGTAGGAATGGGCATAACTTTTGCATAGTAACTCGGATGAAAAAGTTTTTTATATGAAAAATCATCTACTCGAAAAGTTACATCCGAAAATGATGGAAATGTCAAAAAAATAAAAGAAAAGAAGTTTCCCATGTGATATGTGGTCTAGTTGTTGGGAAAATTCGCAAATGTGAATTTTGACTTTGTTTGCAAAATCTCTCTGAAATTTGTAGGAATGGGCATAACTTTTGCATACTAACTCGGATGAAAAAGTTTTTTATATGAAAAATCATCTACTCGAAAAGTTACATCCGAAAATGATGGAAATGTCAAAAAAATAAAAGAAAATAAGTTTCCCATGTGATATGTGGTCTAGTTGTTGGGAAAATTTGCAAATGTGAATTTTGACTTTATTTGCGAAATCTCTCTGAAATTTGTAGGAATGGGCACAACTTTTGCATACTAACTCGGATGAAAAAGTTTTTTATATGAAAAATCATCTACTCGAAAAGTTACATCCGAAAATGATGGAAATGTCAAAAAAATAAAAGAAAATAAGTTTCCCATGTGATATGTGGTCTAGTTGTTGGGAAAATTTGCAAATGTGAATTTTGACTTTATTTGCAAAATCTCTCTGAAATTTGTAGGAATGGGCATAACTTTTGCATACTAACTCGGATGAAAAAGTTTTTTATATGAAAAATCATCTACTCAAAAAGTTACATCCCAAAATGATGGAAATGTGAAAAAAAATAAAAGAAAAGAAGTTTCCCATGTGATATGTGGTCTAGTTGTTGGGAAAATTCGCAAATGTGAATTTTGACTTTATTTGCAAAATCTCTCTGAAATTTGTAGGAATGGGCATAACTTTTGCATACTAACTCGGATGAAAAAGTTTTTTATATGAAAAATCATCTACTCGTAAAGTTACATCCGAAAATGATGGAAATGTCAAAAAAATAAAAGAAAATAAGTTTCCCATGTGATATGTGGTCTAGTTGTTGGGAAATTTGCAAATGTGAATTTTGACTTTATTTGCAAAATCTCTCTGAAATTTGTAGGAATGGGCATAACTTTTGCATACTAACTCGGATGAAAAAGTTTTTTATATGAAAAATCATCTACTCGAAATGTTACATCCGAAAATGATGGAAATGTCAAAAAAATAAAAGAAAATAAGTTTCCCATGTGATATGTGGTCTAGTTGTTGGGAAAATTTGCAAATGTGAATTTTGACTTTATTTGCAAAATCTCTCTGAAATTTGTAGGAATGGGCATAACTTTTGCATACTAACTCGGATGAAAAAGTTTTTTATATGAAAAATCATCTACTCAAAAAGTTACATCCAAAAATGATGGAAATGTGATAAAAATAAAAGAAAATAAGTTTCCCATGTGATATGTGGTCTAGTTGTTGGGAAAATTCGCAAATGTGAATTTTGACTTTATTTGCAAAATCTCTGTGAAATTTGTAGGAATGGGCACAACTTTTGCATACTAACTCGGATGAAAAAGTTTTTTATATGAAAAATCATCTACTCGAAAAGTTACATCCGAAAATGATGGAAATGTCAAAAAAATAAAAGAAAATAAGTTTCCCATGTGATATGTGGTCTAGTTGTTGGGAAAATTTGCAAATGTGAATTTTGACTTTATTTGCAAAATCTCTCTGAAATTTGTAGGAATGGGCACAACTTTTACATACTAACTCGGATGAAAAAGTTTTTTATATGAAAAATCATCTAGTCGAAAAGTTACATCCGAAAATGATGGAAATGTTAAAAAAATAAAAGAAAATAAGTTTCCCATGTGATATGTGGTCTAGTTGTTGGGAAAATTTGCAAATGTGAATTTTGACTTTATTTACAAAATCTCTCTGAAATTTGTAGGAATGGGCATAACTTTTGCATACTAACTCGGATGAAAAAGTTTTTTATATGAAAAATCATCTACTCGTAAAGTTACATCCGAAAATGATGGAAATGTCAAAAAAATAAAAGAAAATAAGTTTCCCATGTGATATGTGGTCTAGTTGTTGGGAAATTTGCAAATGTGAATTTTGACTTTATTTGCAAAATCTCTCTGAAATTTGTAGAAATGGGCATAACTTTTGCATACTAACTCGGATGAAAAAGTTTTTTATATGAAAAATCATCTACTCGAAAAGTTACATCCGAAAATGATGGAAATGTCAAAAAAAAAAAGTTTCCCATGTGATATGTGGTCTAGTTGTTGGGAAAATTTGCAAATGTGAATTTTGACTTTATTTACAAAATCTCTCTGAAATTTGTAGGAATGGGCATAACTTTTGCATACTAACTCGGATGAAAAAGTTTTTTATATGAAAAATCATCTACTCGTAAAGTTACATCCGAAAATGATGGAAATGTCAAAAAAATAAAAGAAAATAAGTTTCCCATGTGATATGTGGTCTAGTTGTTGGGAAATTTGCAAATGTGAATTTTGACTTTATTTGCAAAATCTCTCTGAAATTTGTAGAAATGGGCATAACTTTTGCATACTAACTCGGATGAAAAAGTTTTTTATATGAAAAATCATCTACCCGAAAAGTTACATCCGAAAATGATGGAAATGTCAAAAAAATAAAAGAAAATAAGTTTCCCATGTGATATGTGGTCTAGTTGTTGGGAAATTTGCAAATGTGAATTTTGACTTTATTTGCAAAATCTCTCTGAAATTTGTAGGAATGGGCATAACTTTTGCATACTAACTCGGATGAAAAAGTTTTTTATATGAAAAATCATCTACTCGAAAAGTTACATCCGAAAATGATGGAAATGTCAAAAAATAAAAGAAAATAAGTTTCCCATGTGATATGTGGTCTAGTTGTTGGGAAAATTTGCAAATGTGAATTTTGACTTTATTTGCAAAATCTCTCTGAAATTTGTAGGAATGGGCATAACTTTTGCATACTAACTCGGACGAAAAAGTTTTTATATGAAAAATCATCTACTCAAAAAGTTACATCCAAAAATGATGGAAATGTGAAAAAAATAAAAGAAAATAAGTTTCCCATGTGATATGTGGTCTAGTTGTTGGGAAAATTCGCAAATGTGAATTTTGACTTTATTTGCAAAATCTCTCTGAAATTTGTAGGAATGGGCACAACTTTTGCATACTAACTCGGATGAAAAAGTTTTTTATATGAAAAATCATCTACTCGAAAAGTTACATCCGAAAATGATGGAAATGTCAAAAAAATAAAAGAAAATAAGTTTCCCATGTGATATGTGGTCTAGTTGTTGGGAAAATTTGCAAATGTGAATTTTGACTTTATTTGCAAAATCTCTCTGAAATTTGTAGGAATGGGCACAACTTTTACATACTAACTCGGATGAAAAAGTTTTTTATATGAAAAATCATCTACTCGAAAAGTTACATCCGAAAATGATGGAAATGTTAAAAAAATAAAAGAAAATAAGTTTCCCATGTGATATGTGGTCTAGTTGTTGGGAAAATTTGCAAATGTGAATTTTGACTTTATTTACAAAATCTCTCTGAAATTTGTAGGAATGGGCATAACTTTTGCATACTAACTCGGATGAAAAAGTTTTTTATATGAAAAATCATCTACTCGTAAAGTTACATCCGAAAATGATGGAAATGTCAAAAAATAAAACAAAATAAGTTTCCCATGTGATATGTGGTCTAGTTGTTGGGAAATTTGCAAATGTGAATTTTGACTTTATTTGCAAAATCTCTCTGAAATTTGTAGAAATGGGCATAACTTTTGCATACTAACTCGGATGAAAAAGTTTTTTATATGAAAAATCATCTACTCGAAAAGTTACATCCGAAAATGATGGAAATGTCAAAAAAAATAAAAGAAAATAAGTTTCCCATGTGATATGTGGTCTAGTTGTTGGGAAAATTTGCAAATGTGAATTTTGACTTTATTTGCAAAATCTCTCTGAAATTTGTAGGAATGGGCATAACTTTTGCATACTAACTCGGATGAAAAAGTTTTTTATATGAAAAATCATCTACTCAAAAAGTTACATCCAAAAATGATGGAAATGTGAAAAAAAATAAAAGAAAAGAAGTTTCCCATGTGATATGTGGTCTAGTTGTTGGGAAAATTCGCAAATGTGAATTTTGACTTTATTTGCAAAATCTCTCTGAAATTTGTAGGAATGGGCACAACTTTTGCATACTAACTCGGATGAAAAAGTTTTTTATATGAAAAATCATCTACTCGAAAAGTTACATCCGAAAATGATGGAAATGTCAAAAAAAAAAGTTTCCCATGTGATATGTGGTCTAGTTGTTGGGAAAATTTGCAAATGTGAATTTTGACTTTATTTACAAAATCTCTCTGAAATTTGTAGGAATGGGCATAACTTTTGCATACTAACTCGGATGAAAAAGTTTTTTATATGAAAAATCATCTACTCGTAAAGTTACATCCGAAAATGATGGAAATGTCAAAAAAATAAAAGAAAATAAGTTTCCCATGTGATATGTGGTCTAGTTGTTGGGAAATTTGCAAATGTGAATTTTGACTTTATTTGCAAAATCTCTCTGAAATTTGTAGAAATGGGCATAACTTTTGCATACTAACTCGGATGAAAAAGTTTTTTATATGAAAAATCATCTACCCGAAAAGTTACATCCGAAAATGATGGAAATGTCAAAAAAATAAAAGAAAATAAGTTTCCCATGTGATATGTGGTCTAGTTGTTGGGAAATTTGCAAATGTGAATTTTGACTTTATTTGCAAAATCTCTCTGAAATTTGTAGGAATGGGCATAACTTTTGCATACTAACTCGGATGAAAAAGTTTTTTATATGAAAAATCATCTACTCGAAAAGTTACATCCGAAAATGATGGAAATGTCAAAAAATAAAAGAAAATAAGTTTCCCATGTGATATGTGGTCTAGTTGTTGGGAAAATTTGCAAATGTGAATTTTGACTTTATTTGCAAAATCTCTCTGAAATTTGTAGGAATGGGCATAACTTTTGCATACTAACTCGGACGAAAAAGTTTTTATATGAAAAATCATCTACTCAAAAAGTTACATCCAAAAATGATGGAAATGTGAAAAAAATAAAAGAAAATAAGTTTCCCATGTGATATGTGGTCTAGTTGTTGGGAAAATTCGCAAATGTGAATTTTGACTTTATTTGCAAAATCTCTCTGAAATTTGTAGGAATGGGCACAACTTTTACATACTAACTCGGATGAAAAAGTTTTTTATATGAAAAATCATCTACTCGAAAAGTTACATCCGAAAATGATGGAAATGTTAAAAAAATAAAAGAAAATAAGTTTCCCATGTGATATGTGGTCTAGTTGTTGGGAAAATTCGCAAATGTGAATTTTGACTTTATTTACAAAATCTCTCTGAAATTTGTAGGAATGGGCATAACTTTTGCATACTAACTCGGATGAAAAAGTTTTTTATATGAAAAATCATCTACTCGTAAAGTTACATCCGAAAATGATGGAAATGTCAAAAAATAAAACAAAATAAGTTTCCCATGTGATATGTGGTCTAGTTGTTGGGAAATTTGCAAATGTGAATTTTGACTTTATTTGCAAAATCTCTCTGAAATTTGTAGGAATGGGCACAACTTTTACATACTAACTCGGATGAAAAAGTTTTTTATATGAAAAATCATCTAGTCGAAAAGTTACATCCGAAAATGATGGAAATGTTAAAAAAATAAAAGAAAATAAGTTTCCCATGTGATATGTGGTCTAGTTGTTGGGAAAATTTGCAAATGTGAATTTTGACTTTATTTACAAAATCTCTCTGAAATTTGTAGGAATGGGCATAACTTTTGCATACTAACTCGGATGAAAAAGTTTTTTATATGAAAAATCATCTACTCGTAAAGTTACATCCGAAAATGATGGAAATGTCAAAAAAATAAAAGAAAATAAGTTTCCCATGTGATATGTGGTCTAGTTGTTGGGAAATTTGCAAATGTGAATTTTGACTTTATTTGCAAAATCTCTCTGAAATTTGTAGAAATGGGCATAACTTTTGCATACTAACTCGGATGAAAAAGTTTTTTATATGAAAAATCATCTACTCGAAAAGTTACATCCGAAAATGATGGAAATGTCAAAAAAAAAAAGTTTCCCATGTGATATGTGGTCTAGTTGTTGGGAAAATTTGCAAATGTGAATTTTGACTTTATTTACAAAATCTCTCTGAAATTTGTAGGAATGGGCATAACTTTTGCATACTAACTCGGATGAAAAAGTTTTTTATATGAAAAATCATCTACTCGTAAAGTTACATCCGAAAATGATGGAAATGTCAAAAAAATAAAAGAAAATAAGTTTCCCATGTGATATGTGGTCTAGTTGTTGGGAAATTTGCAAATGTGAATTTTGACTTTATTTGCAAAATCTCTCTGAAATTTGTAGAAATGGGCATAACTTTTGCATACTAACTCGGATGAAAAAGTTTTTTATATGAAAAATCATCTACCCGAAAAGTTACATCCGAAAATGATGGAAATGTCAAAAAAATAAAAGAAAATAAGTTTCCCATGTGATATGTGGTCTAGTTGTTGGGAAATTTGCAAATGTGAATTTTGACTTTATTTGCAAAATCTCTCTGAAATTTGTAGGAATGGGCATAACTTTTGCATACTAACTCGGATGAAAAAGTTTTTTATATGAAAAATCATCTACTCGAAAAGTTACATCCGAAAATGATGGAAATGTCAAAAAATAAAAGAAAATAAGTTTCCCATGTGATATGTGGTCTAGTTGTTGGGAAAATTTGCAAATGTGAATTTTGACTTTATTTGCAAAATCTCTCTGAAATTTGTAGGAATGGGCATAACTTTTGCATACTAACTCGGACGAAAAAGTTTTTATATGAAAAATCATCTACTCAAAAAGTTACATCCAAAAATGATGGAAATGTGAAAAAAATAAAAGAAAATAAGTTTCCCATGTGATATGTGGTCTAGTTGTTGGGAAAATTCGCAAATGTGAATTTTGACTTTATTTGCAAAATCTCTCTGAAATTTGTAGGAATGGGCACAACTTTTGCATACTAACTCGGATGAAAAAGTTTTTTATATGAAAAATCATCTACTCGAAAAGTTACATCCGAAAATGATGGAAATGTCAAAAAAATAAAAGAAAATAAGTTTCCCATGTGATATGTGGTCTAGTTGTTGGGAAAATTTGCAAATGTGAATTTTGACTTTATTTGCAAAATCTCTCTGAAATTTGTAGGAATGGGCACAACTTTTACATACTAACTCGGATGAAAAAGTTTTTTATATGAAAAATCATCTACTCGAAAAGTTACATCCGAAAATGATGGAAATGTTAAAAAAATAAAAGAAAATAAGTTTCCCATGTGATATGTGGTCTAGTTGTTGGGAAAATTTGCAAATGTGAATTTTGACTTTATTTACAAAATCTCTCTGAAATTTGTAGGAATGGGCATAACTTTTGCATACTAACTCGGATGAAAAAGTTTTTTATATGAAAAATCATCTACTCGTAAAGTTACATCCGAAAATGATGGAAATGTCAAAAAATAAAACAAAATAAGTTTCCCATGTGATATGTGGTCTAGTTGTTGGGAAATTTGCAAATGTGAATTTTGACTTTATTTGCAAAATCTCTCTGAAATTTGTAGAAATGGGCATAACTTTTGCATACTAACTCGGATGAAAAAGTTTTTTATATGAAAAATCATCTACTCGAAAAGTTACATCCGAAAATGATGGAAATGTCAAAAAAAATAAAAGAAAATAAGTTTCCCATGTGATATGTGGTCTAGTTGTTGGGAAAATTTGCAAATGTGAATTTTGACTTTATTTGCAAAATCTCTCTGAAATTTGTAGGAATGGGCATAACTTTTGCATACTAACTCGGATGAAAAAGTTTTTTATATGAAAAATCATCTACTCAAAAAGTTACATCCAAAAATGATGGAAATGTGAAAAAAAATAAAAGAAAAGAAGTTTCCCATGTGATATGTGGTCTAGTTGTTGGGAAAATTCGCAAATGTGAATTTTGACTTTATTTGCAAAATCTCTCTGAAATTTGTAGGAATGGGCACAACTTTTGCATACTAACTCGGATGAAAAAGTTTTTTATATGAAAAATCATCTACTCGAAAAGTTACATCCGAAAATGATGGAAATGTCAAAAAAAAAAAGTTTCCCATGTGATATGTGGTCTAGTTGTTGGGAAAATTTGCAAATGTGAATTTTGACTTTATTTACAAAATCTCTCTGAAATTTGTAGGAATGGGCATAACTTTTGCATACTAACTCGGATGAAAAAGTTTTTTATATGAAAAATCATCTACTCGTAAAGTTACATCCGAAAATGATGGAAATGTCAAAAAAATAAAAGAAAATAAGTTTCCCATGTGATATGTGGTCTAGTTGTTGGGAAATTTGCAAATGTGAATTTTGACTTTATTTGCAAAATCTCTCTGAAATTTGTAGAAATGGGCATAACTTTTGCATACTAACTCGGATGAAAAAGTTTTTTATATGAAAAATCATCTACCCGAAAAGTTACATCCGAAAATGATGGAAATGTCAAAAAAATAAAAGAAAATAAGTTTCCCATGTGATATGTGGTCTAGTTGTTGGGAAATTTGCAAATGTGAATTTTGACTTTATTTGCAAAATCTCTCTGAAATTTGTAGGAATGGGCATAACTTTTGCATACTAACTCGGATGAAAAAGTTTTTTATATGAAAAATCATCTACTCGAAAAGTTACATCCGAAAATGATGGAAATGTCAAAAAATAAAAGAAAATAAGTTTCCCATGTGATATGTGGTCTAGTTGTTGGGAAAATTTGCAAATGTGAATTTTGACTTTATTTGCAAAATCTCTCTGAAATTTGTAGGAATGGGCATAACTTTTGCATACTAACTCGGACGAAAAAGTTTTTATATGAAAAATCATCTACTCAAAAAGTTACATCCAAAAATGATGGAAATGTGAAAAAAATAAAAGAAAATAAGTTTCCCATGTGATATGTGGTCTAGTTGTTGGGAAAATTCGCAAATGTGAATTTTGACTTTATTTGCAAAATCTCTCTGAAATTTGTAGGAATGGGCACAACTTTTGCATACTAACTCGGATGAAAAAGTTTTTTATATGAAAAATCATCTACTCGAAAAGTTACATCCGAAAATGATGGAAATGTCAAAAAAATAAAAGAAAATAAGTTTCCCATGTGATATGTGGTCTAGTTGTTGGGAAAATTTGCAAATGTGAATTTTGACTTTATTTGCAAAATCTCTCTGAAATTTGTAGGAATGGGCACAACTTTTACATACTAACTCGGATGAAAAAGTTTTTTATATGAAAAATCATCTACTCGAAAAGTTACATCCGAAAATGATGGAAATGTTAAAAAAATAAAAGAAAATAAGTTTCCCATGTGATATGTGGTCTAGTTGTTGGGAAAATTTGCAAATGTGAATTTTGACTTTATTTACAAAATCTCTCTGAAATTTGTAGGAATGGGCATAACTTTTGCATACTAACTCGGATGAAAAAGTTTTTTATATGAAAAATCATCTACTCGTAAAGTTACATCCGAAAATGATGGAAATGTCAAAAAATAAAACAAAATAAGTTTCCCATGTGATATGTGGTCTAGTTGTTGGGAAATTTGCAAATGTGAATTTTGACTTTATTTGCAAAATCTCTCTGAAATTTGTAGAAATGGGCATAACTTTTGCATACTAACTCGGATGAAAAAGTTTTTTATATGAAAAATCATCTACTCGAAAAGTTACATCCGAAAATGATGGAAATGTCAAAAAAAATAAAAGAAAATAAGTTTCCCATGTGATATGTGGTCTAGTTGTTGGGAAAATTTGCAAATGTGAATTTTGACTTTATTTGCAAAATCTCTCTGAAATTTGTAGGAATGGGCATAACTTTTGCATACTAACTCGGATGAAAAAGTTTTTTATATGAAAAATCATCTACTCAAAAAGTTACATCCAAAAATGATGGAAATGTGAAAAAAAATAAAAGAAAAGAAGTTTCCCATGTGATATGTGGTCTAGTTGTTGGGAAAATTCGCAAATGTGAATTTTGACTTTATTTGCAAAATCTCTCTGAAATTTGTAGGAATGGGCACAACTTTTGCATACTAACTCGGATGAAAAAGTTTTTTATATGAAAAATCATCTACTCGAAAAGTTACATCCGAAAATGATGGAAATGTCAAAAAAATAAAAGAAAATAAGTTTCCCATGTGATATGTGGTCTAGTTGTTGGGAAAATTTGCAAATGTGAATTTTGACTTTATTTGCAAAATCTCTCTGAAATTTGTAGGAATGGGCCCAACTTTTGCATACTAACTCGGATGAAAAAGTTTTTTATATGAAAAATCATCTACTCGAAAAGTTACATCCGAAAATGATGGAAATGTTAAAAAAATAAAAGAAAATAAGTTTTCCATGTGATATGTGCTCTAGTTGTTGGGAAAATTTGCAAATGTGAATTTTGACTTTATTTACAAAATCTCTCTGAAATTTGTAGGAATGGGCATAACTTTTGCATACTAACTCGGATGAAAAAGTTTTTTATATGAAAAATCATCTACTCGTAAAGTTACATCCGAAAATGATGGAAATGTCAAAAAAATAAAAGAAAATAAGTTTCCCATGTGATATGTGGTCTAGTTGTTGGGAAATTTGCAAATGTGAATTTTGACTTTATTTGCAAAATCTCTCTGAAATTTGTAGAAATGGGCATAACTTTTGCATACTAACTCGGATGAAAAAGATTTTTATATGAAAAATCATCTACTCGAAAAGTTACATCCGAAAATGATGGAAATGTCAAAAAAATAAAAGAAAATAAGTTTCCCATGTGATATGTGGTCTAGTTGTTGGGAAATTTGCAAATGTGAATTTTGACTTTATTTGCAAAATCTCTCTGAAATTTGTAGAAATGGGCATAACTTTTGCATACTAACTCGGATGAAAAAGTTTTTTATATGAAAAATCATCTACTCGAAAAGTTACATTCGAAAATGATGGAAATGTCAAAAAAATAAAAAAAATAAAAAAAAATAAGTTTCCCATGTGATATGTGGTCTAGTTGTTGGGAAAATTTGCAAATGTGAATTTTGACTTTATTTGCAAAATCTCTCTGAAATTTGTAGGAATGGGCATAACTTTTGCATACTAACTCGGATGAAAAAGTTTTTTATATGAAAAATCATCTACTCGAAAAGTTACATCCGAAAATGATGGAAATGTCAAAAAAATAAAAGAAAATAAGTTTCCCATGTGATATGTGGTCTAGTTGTTGGGAAGATTTGCAAATGTGTATTTTGACTTTATTTGCAAAATCTCTCTGAAATTTGTAGAAATGGGCATAACTTTTGTATACTAACTCGGATGAAAAAGTTTTTTATATGAAAAATCATCTACTCGAAAAGTTACATCCGAAAATGATGGAAATGTTAAAAAAATAAAAGAAAATAAGTTTCCCATGTGATATGTGGTCTAGTTGTTGGGAAAATTTGCAAATGTGAATTTTGACTTTATTTGCAAAATCTCTCTGAAATTTGTAGGAATGGGCATAACTTTTGCATACTAACTCGGATGAAAAAGTTTTTTATATGAAAAATCATCTACTCAAAAAGTTACACCCAAAAATGATGGAAATGTGAAAAAAAATAAAAGAAAAGAAGTTTCCCATGTGATATGTGGTCTAGTTGTTGGGAAAATTCGCAAATGTGAATTTTGACTTTATTTGCAAAATCTCTCTGAAATTTGTAGGAATGGGCACAACTTTTGCATACTAACTCGGATGAAAAAGTTTTTTATATGAAAAATCATCTACTCGAAAAGTTACATCCGAAAATGATGGAAATGTCAAAAAAATAAAAGAAAATAAGTTTCCCATGTGATATGTGGTCTAGTTGTTGGGAAAATTTGCAAATGTGAATTTTGACTTTATTTGCAAAATCTCTCTGAAATTTGTAGGAATGGGCACAACTTTTGCATACTAACTCGGATGAAAAAGTTTTTTATATGAAAAATCATCTACTCGAAAAGTTACATCCGAAAATGATGGAAATGTTAAAAAAATAAAAGAAAATAAGTTTTCCATGTGATATGTGCTCTAGTTGTTGGGAAAATTTGCAAATGTGAATTTTGACTTTATTTACAAAATCTCTCTGAAATTTGTAGGAATGGGCATAACTTTTGCATACTAACTCGGATGAAAAAGTTTTTTATATGAAAAATCATCTACTCGTAAAGTTACATCCGAAAATGATGGAAATGTCAAAAAAATAAAAGAAAATAAGTTTCCCATGTGATATGTGGTCTAGTTGTTGGGAAATTTGCAAATGTGAATTTTGACTTTATTTGCAAAATCTCTCTGAAATTTGTAGAAATGGGCATAACTTTTGCATACTAACTCGGATGAAAAAGATTTTTATATGAAAAATCATCTACTCGAAAAGTTACATCCGAAAATGATGGAAATGTCAAAAAAATAAAAGAAAATAAGTTTCCCATGTGATATGTGGTCTAGTTGTTGGGAAATTTGCAAATGTGAATTTTGACTTTATTTGCAAAATCTCTCTGAAATTTGTAGAAATGGGCATAACTTTTGCATACTAACTCGGATGAAAAAGTTTTTTATATGAAAAATCATCTACTCGAAAAGTTACATTCGAAAATGATGGAAATGTCAAAAAAAATAAAAAAAAATTAAGTTTCCCATGTGATATGTGGTCTAGTTGTTGGGAAAATTTGCAAATGTGAATTTTGACTTTATTTGCAAAATCTCTCTGAAATTTGTAGGAATGGGCATAACTTTTGCATACTAACTCGGATGAAAAAGTTTTTTATATGAAAAATCATCTACTCGAAAAGTTACATCCGAAAATGATGGAAATGTCAAAAAAATAAAAGAAAATAAGTTTCCCATGTGATATGTGGTCTAGTTGTTGGGAAGATTTGCAAATGTGTATTTTGACTTTATTTGCAAAATCTCTCTGAAATTTGTAGAAATGGGCATAACTTTTGTATACTAACTCGGATGAAAAAGTTTTTTATATGAAAAATCATCTACTCGAAAAGTTACATCCGAAAATGATGGAAATGTTAAAAAAATAAAAGAAAATAAGTTTCCCATGTGATATGTGGTCTAGTTGTTGGGAAAATTTGCAAATGTGAATTTTGACTTTATTTGCAAAATCTCTCTGAAATTTGTAGGAATGGGCACAACTTTTGCATACTAACTCGGATGAAAAAGTTTTTTATATGAAAAATCATCTACTCGAAAAGTTACATCCGAAAATGATGGAAATGTTAAAAAAATAAAAGAAAATAAGTTTCCCATGTGATATGTGGTCCAGTTGTTGGGAAAATTTGCAAATGTGAATTTTGACTTTATTTACAAAATCTCTCTGAAATTTGTAGGAATGGGCATAACTTTTGCATACTAACTCGGATGAAAAAGTTTTTTATATGAAAAATCATCTACTCGTAAAGTTACATCCAAAAATGATGGAAATGTCAAAAAAATAAAAGAAAATAAGTTTCCCATGTGATATGTGGTCCAGTTGTTGGGAAAATTCGCAAATGTGAATTTTGACTTTATTTGCAAAATCTCTCTGAAATTTGTAGAAATGGGCATAACTTTTGCATACTAACTCGGATGAAAAAGTTTTTTATATGAAAAATCATCTACTCGAAAATTTACATCCGAAAATGATGGAAATGTCAAGAAAATAAAAGAAAATAAGTTTCCCATGTGATATGTGGTCTAGTTGTTGGGAAATTTGCAAATGTGAATTTTGACTTTATTTGCAAAATCTCTCTGAAATTTGTAGAAATGGGCATAACTTTTGCATACTAACTCGGATGAAAAAGATTTTTATATGAAAAATCATCTACTCGAAAAGTTACATCCGAAAATGATGGAAATGTCAAAAAAATAAAAGAAAATAAGTTTCCCCTGTGATATGTGGTCTAGTTGTTGGGAAATTTGCAAATGTGAATTTTGACTTTATTTGCAAAATCTCTCTGAAATTTGTAGAAATGGGCATAACTTTTGCATACTAACTCGGATGAAAAAGTTTTTTATATGAAAAATCATCTACTCGAAAAGTTACATTCGAAAATGATGGAAATGTCAAAAAAAATAAAAAAAAATAAAAAAAAAAGTTTCCCATGTGATATGTGGTCTAGTTGTTGGGAAAATTTGCAAATGTGAATTTTGACTTTATTTGCAAAATCTCTCTGAAATTTGTAGGAATGGGCATAACTTTTGCATACTAACTCGGATGAAAAAGTTTTTTATATGAAAAATCATCTACTCGAAAAGTTACATCCGAAAATGATGGAAATGTCAAAAAAATAAAAGAAAATAAGTTTCCCATGTGATATGTGGTCTAGTTGTTGGGAAGATTTGCAAATGTGTATTTTGACTTTATTTGCAAAATCTCTCTGAAATTTGTAGAAATGGGCATAACTTTTGTATACTAACTCGGATGAAAAAGTTTTTTATATGAAAAATCATCTACTCGAAAAGTTACATCCGAAAATGATGGAAATGTTAAAAAAATAAAAGAAAATAAGTTTCCCATGTGATATGTGGTCTAGTTGTTGGGAAAATTTGCAAATGTGAATTTTGACTTTATTTGCAAAATCTCTCTGAAATTTGTAGGAATGGGCAGAACTTTTGCATACTAACTCGGATGAAAAAGTTTTTTATATGAAAAATCATCTACTCGAAAAGTTACATCCGAAAATGATGGAAATGTTAAAAAAATAAAAGAAAATAAGTTTCCCATGTGATATGTGGTCTAGTTGTTGGGAAAATTTGCAAATGTGAATTTTGACTTTATTTACAAAATCTCTCTAAAATTTGTAGGAATGGGCATAACTTTTGCATACTAACTCGGATGAAAAAGTTTTTTATATGAAAAATCATCTACTCGTAAAGTTACATCCAAAAATGATGGAAATGTCAAAAAAATAAAAGAAAATAAGTTTCCCATGTGATATGTGGTCTAGTTGTTGGGAAAATTCGCAAATGTGAATTTTGACTTTATTTGCAAAATCTCTCTGAAATTTGTAGAAATGGGCATAACTTTTGCATACTAACTCGGATGAAAAAGTTTTTTATATGAAAAATCATCTACTCAAAAATTTACATCTGAAAATGACGGAAATGTCAAAAAAATAAAAGAAAATAAGTTTCCCATGTGATATGTGGTCTAGTTGTTGGGAAAATTTGCAAATGTGAATTTTGACTTTATTTGCAAAATCTCTCTGAAATTTGTAGGAATGGGCATAACTTTTGCATACTAACTCGGATGAAAAAGTTTTTTATATGAAAAATCATCTACTCAAAAAGTTACATCCAAAAATGATGGAAATGTGAAAAAAATAAAAGAAAATAAGTTTCCCATGTGATATGTGGTCTAGTTGTTGGGAAAATTCGCAAATGTGAATTTTGACTTTATTTGCAAAATCTCTCTGAAATTTGTAGAAATGGGCATAACTTTTGCATACTAACTCGGATGAAAAAGTTTTTTATATGAAAAATCATCTACTCGAAAATTTACATCCGAAAATGATGGAAATGTCAAAAAAATAAAAGAAAATAAGTTTCCCATGTGATATGTGGTCTAGTTGTTGGGAAAATTTGCAAATATGAATTTTGACTTTATTTGCAAAATCTCTCTGAAATTTGTAGGAATGGGCATAACTTTTGCATACTAACTCGGATGAAAAAGTTTTTTATATGAAAAATCATCTACTCAAAAAGTTACATCCAAAAATGATGGAAATGTGAAAAAAAATAAAAGAAAAGAAGTTTCCCATGTGATATGTGGTCTAGTTGTTGGGAAAATTCGCAAATGTGAATTTTGACTTTATTTGCAAAATCTCTCTGAAATTTGTAGAATGGGCATAACTTTTGCATACTAACTCGGATGAAAAAGTTTTTTATATGAAAAATCATCTACTCGAAAAGTTACATCCGAAAATGATGGAAATGTCAAAAAAATAAAAGAAAATAAGTTTCCCATGTGATATGTGGTCTAGTTGTTGGGAAAATTGGCAAATGCGAATTTTGACTTTATTTGCAAAATCTCTCTAAAATTTGTAGAAATGGGCATAACTTTTGCATACGAACTCGGATGAAAAAGTTTTTTATATGAAAAATCATCTACTCGAAAAGTTACATCCGAAAATGATGGAAATGTCAAAAAATAAAAAAAAATAAGTTTCCCATGTGATATGTGGTCTAGTTGTTGGGAAAATTTGCAAATGTGAATTTTGACTTTATTTGCAAAATCTCTCTGAAATTTGTAGAAATGGGCATAACTTTTGCATACTAACTCGGATGAAAAAGTTTTTTATATGAAAAATCATCTACCCGAAAAGTTACATCCGAAAATGATGGAAATGTCAAAAAAATAAAAGAAAATAAGTTTCCCATGTGATATGTGGTCTAGTTGTTGGGAAATTTGCAAATGTGAATTTTGACTTTATTTGCAAAATCTCTCTGAAATTTGTAGGAATGGGCATAACTTTTGCATACTAACTCGGATGAAAAAGTTTTTTATATGAAAAATCATCTACTCGAAAAGTTACATCCGAAAATGATGGAAATGTCAAAAAAATAAAAGAAAATAAGTTTCCCATGTGATATGTGGTCTAGTTGTTGGGAAAATTTGCAAATGTGAATTTTGACTATATTTGCAAAATCTCTCTGAAATTTGTAGAATGGGCATAACTTTTGCATACTAACTCGGATGAAAAAGTTTTTTATATGAAAAATCATCTACTCGAAAATTTACATCCGAAAATGATGGAAATGTCAAGAAAATAAAAGAAAATAAGTTTCCCATGTGATATGTGGTCTAGTTGTTGGGAAATTTGCAAATGTGAATTTTGACTTTATTTGCAAAATCTCTCTGAAATTTGTAGAAATGGGCATAACTTTTGCATACTAACTCGGATGAAAAAGATTTTTATATGAAAAATCATCTACTCGAAAAGTTACATCCGAAAATGATGGAAATGTCAAAAAAATAAAAGAAAATAAGTTTCCCATGTGATATGTGGTCTAGTTGTTGGGAAATTTGCAAATGTGAATTTTGACTTTATTTGCAAAATCTCTCTGAAATTTGTAGAAATGGGCATAACTTTTGCATACTAACTCGGATGAAAAAGATTTTTATATGAAAAATCATCTACTCGAAAAGTTACATCCGAAAATGATGGAAATGTCAAAAAAATAAAAGAAAATAAGTTTCCCATGTGATATGTGGTCTAGTTGTTGGGAAATTTGCAAATGTGAATTTTGACTTTATTTGCAAAATCTCTCTGAAATTTGTAGAAATGGGCATAACTTTTGCATACTAACTCGGATGAAAAAGTTTTTTATATGAAAAATCATCTACTCGAAAAGTTACATTCGAAAATGATGGAAATGTCAAAAAAAATAAAAAAAAATAAAAAAAAAAGTTTCCCATGTGATATGTGGTCTAGTTGTTGGGAAAATTTGCAAATGTGAATTTTGACTTTATTTGCAAAATCTCTCTGAAATTTGTAGGAATGGGCATAACTTTTGCATACTAACTCGGATGAAAAAGTTTTTTATATGAAAAATCATCTACTCGAAAAGTTACATCCGAAAATGATGGAAATGTCAAAAAAATAAAAGAAAATAAGTTTCCCATGTGATATGTGGTCTAGTTGTTGGGAAGATTTGCAAATGTGTATTTTGACTTTATTTGCAAAATCTCTCTGAAATTTGTAGAAATGGGCATAACTTTTGTATACTAACTCGGATGAAAAAGTTTTTTATATGAAAAATCATCTACTCGAAAAGTTACATCCGAAAATGATGGAAATGTTAAAAAAATAAAAGAAAATAAGTTTCCCATGTGATATGTGGTCTAGTTGTTGGGAAAATTTGCAAATGTGAATTTTGACTTTATTTGCAAAATCTCTCTGAAATTTGTAGGAATGGGCACAACTTTTGCATACTAACTCGGATGAAAAAGTTTTTTATATGAAAAATCATCTACTCGAAAAGTTACATCCGAAAATGATGGAAATGTTAAAAAAATAAAAGAAAATAAGTTTCCCATGTGATATGTGGTCTAGTTGTTGGGAAAATTTGCAAATGTGAATTTTGACTTTATTTACAAAATCTCTCTAAAATTTGTAGGAATGGGCATAACTTTTGCATACTAACTCGGATGAAAAAGTTTTTTATATGAAAAATCATCTACTCGTAAAGTTACATCCAAAAATGATGGAAATGTCAAAAAAATAAAAGAAAATAAGTTTCCCATGTGATATGTGGTCTAGTTGTTGGGAAAATTCGCAAATGTGAATTTTGACTTTATTTGCAAAATCTCTCTGAAATTTGTAGAAATGGGCATAACTTTTGCATACTAACTCGGATGAAAAAGTTTTTTATATGAAAAATCATCTACTCAAAAATTTACATCCGAAAATGACGGAAATGTCAAAAAAATAAAAGAAAATAAGTTTCCCATGTGATATGTGGTCTAGTTGTTGGGAAAATTTGCAAATGTGAATTTTGACTTTATTTGCAAAATCTCTCTGAAATTTGTAGGAATGGGCATAACTTTTGCATACTAACTCGGATGAAAAAGTTTTTTATATGAAAAATCATCTACTCAAAAAGTTACATCCAAAAATGATGGAAATGTGAAAAAAATAAAAGAAAATAAGTTTCCCATGTGATATGTGGTCTAGTTGTTGGGAAAATTCGCAAATGTGAATTTTGACTTTATTTGCAAAATCTCTCTGAAATTTGTAGAAATGGGCATAACTTTTGCATACTAACTCGGATGAAAAAGTTTTTTATATGAAAAATCATCTACTCGAAAATTTACATCCGAAAATGATGGAAATGTCAAAAAAATAAAAGAAAATAAGTTTCCCATGTGATATGTGGTGTAGTTGTTGGGAAAATTTGCAAATATGAATTTTGACTTTATTTGCAAAATCTCTCTGAAATTTGTAGGAATGGGCATAACTTTTGCATACTAACTCGGATGAAAAAGTTTTTTATATGAAAAATCATCTACTCAAAAAGTTACATCCAAAAATGATGGAAATGTGAAAAAAAATAAAAGAAAAGAAGTTTCCCATGTGATATGTGGTCTAGTTGTTGGGAAAATTCGCAAATGTGAATTTTGACTTTATTTGCAAAATCTCTCTGAAATTTGTAGAATGGGCATAACTTTTGCATACTAACTCGGATGAAAAAGTTTTTTATATGAAAAATCATCTACTCGAAAAGTTACATCCGAAAATGATGGAAATGTCAAAAAAATAAAAGAAAATAAGTTTCCCATGTGATATGTGGTCTAGTTGTTGGGAAAATTGGCAAATGCGAATTTTGACTTTATTTGCAAAATCTCTCTAAAATTTGTAGAAATGGGCATAACTTTTGCATACGAACTCGGATGAAAAAGTTTTTTATATGAAAAATCATCTACTCGAAAAGTTACATCCGAAAATGATGGAAATGTCAAAAAATAAAAAAAAAATAAGTTTCCCATGTGATATGTGGTCTAGTTGTTGGGAAAATTTGCAAATGTGAATTTTGACTTTATTTGCAAAATCTCTCTGAAATTTGTAGAAATGGGCATAACTTTTGCATACTAACTCGGATGAAAAAGTTTTTTATATGAAAAATCATCTACCCGAAAAGTTACATCCGAAAATGATGGAAATGTCAAAAAAATAAAAGAAAATAAGTTTCCCATGTGATATGTGGTCTAGTTGTTGGGAAATTTGCAAATGTGAATTTTGACTTTATTTGCAAAATCTCTCTGAAATTTGTAGGAATGGGCATAACTTTTGCATACTAACTCGGATGAAAAAGTTTTTTATATGAAAAATCATCTACTCGAAAAGTTACATCCGAAAATGATGGAAATGTCAAAAAAATAAAAGAAAATAAGTTTCCCATGTGATATGTGGTCTAGTTGTTGGGAAAATTTGCAAATGTGAATTTTGACTTTATTTGCAAAACCTCTCTGAAATTTGTAGAATGGGCATAACTTTTGCATACTAACTCGGATGAAAAAGTTTTTTATATGAAAAATCATCTACTCAAAAAGTTACATCCAAAAATGATGGAAATGTGAAAAAAATAAAAGAAAATAAGTTTCCCATGTGATATGTGGTCTAGTTGTTGGGAAAATTCGCAAATGTGAATTTTGACTTTATTTGCAAAATCTCTGTGAAATTTGTAGGAATGGGCACAACTTTTGCATACTAACTCGGATGAAAAAGTTTTTTATATGAAAAATCATCTACTCGAAAAGTTACATCCGAAAATGATGGAAATGTCAAAAAAATAAAAGAAAATAAGTTTCCCATGTGATATGTGGTCTAGTTGTTGGGAAAATTTGCAAATGTGAATTTTGACTTTATTTGCAAAATCTCTCTGAAATTTGTAGGAATGGGCACAACTTTTACATACTAACTCGGATGAAAAAGTTTTTTATATGAAAAATCATCTACTCGAAAAGTTACATCCGAAAATGATGGAAATGTTAAAAAAATAAAAGAAAATAAGTTTCCCATGTGATATGTGGTCTAGTTGTTGGGAAAATTTGCAAATGTGAATTTTGACTTTATTTACAAAATCTCTCTGAAATTTGTAGGAATGGGCATAACTTTTGCATACTAACTCGGATGAAAAAGTTTTTTATATGAAAAATCATCTACTCGTAAAGTTACATCCGAAAATGATGGAAATGTCAAAAAAATAAAAGAAAATAAGTTTCCCATGTGATATGTGGTCTAGTTGTTGGGAAATTTGCAAATGTGAATTTTGACTTTATTTGCAAAATCTCTCTGAAATTTGTAGAAATGGGCATAACTTTTGCATACTAACTCGGATGAAAAAGTTTTTTATATGAAAAATCATCTACTCGAAAAGTTACATCCGAAAATGATGGAAATGTCAAAAAAAATAAGTTTCCCATGTGATATGTGGTCTAGTTGTTGGGAAAATTTGCAAATGTGAATTTTGACTTTATTTACAAAATCTCTCTGAAATTTGTAGGAATGGGCATAACTTTTGCATACTAACTCGGATGAAAAAGTTTTTTATATGAAAAATCATCTACTCGTAAAGTTACATCCGAAAATGATGGAAATGTCAAAAAAAAAAAGAAAATAAGTTTCCCATGTGATATGTGGTCTAGTTGTTGGGAAATTTGCAAATGTGAATTTTGACTTTATTTGCAAAATCTCTCTGAAATTTGTAGAACTGGGCATAACTTTTGCATACTAACTCGGATGAAAAAGTTTTTTATATGAAAAATCATCTACCCGAAAAGTTACATCCGAAAATGATGGAAATGTCAAAAAAATAAAAGAAAATAAGTTTCCCATGTGATATGTGGTCTAGTTGTTGGGAAATTTGCAAATGTGAATTTTGACTTTATTTGCAAAATCTCTCTGAAATTTGTAGGAATGGGCATAACTTTTGCATACTAACTCGGATGAAAAAGTTTTTTATATGAAAAATCATCTACTCGAAAAGTTACATCCGAAAATGATGGAAATGTCAAAAAAATAAAAGAAAATAAGTTTCCCATGTGATATGTGGTCTAGTTGTTGGGAAAATTTGCAAATGTGAATTTTGACTTTATTTGCAAAATCTCTCTGAAATTTGTAGGAATGGGCAAAACTTTTGCATACTAACTCGGACGAAAAAGTTTTTATATGAAAAATCATCTACTCAAAAAGTTACATCCAAAAATGATGGAAATGTGAAAAAAATAAAAGAAAATAAGTTTCCCATGTGATATGTGGTCTAGTTGTTGGGAAAATTCGCAAATGTGAATTTTGACTTTATTTGCAAAATCTCTCTGAAATTTGTAGGAATGGGCACAACTTTTGCATACTAACTCGGATGAAAAAGTTTTTTATATGAAAAATCATCTACTCGAAAAGTTACATCCGAAAATGATGGAAATGTCAAAAAAATAAAAGAAAATAAGTTTCCCATGTGATATGTGGTCTAGTTGTTGGGAAAATTTGCAAATGTGAATTTTGACTTTATTTGCAAAATCTCTCTGAAATTTGTAGGAATGGGCACAACTTTTACATACTAACTCGGATGAAAAAGTTTTTTATATGAAAAATCATCTACTCGAAAAGTTACATCCGAAAATGATGGAAATGTTAAAAAAATAAAAGAAAATAAGTTTCCCATGTGATATGTGGTCTAGTTGTTGGGAAAATTTGCAAATGTGAATTTTGACTTTATTTACAAAATCTCTCTGAAATTTGTAGGAATGGGCATAACTTTTGCATACTAACTCGGATGAAAAAGTTTTTTATATGAAAAATCATCTACTCGTAAAGTTACATCCGAAAATGATGGAAATGTCAAAAAATAAAACAAAATAAGTTTCCCATGTGATATGTGGTCTAGTTGTTGGGAAATTTGCAAATGTGAATTTTGACTTTATTTGCAAAATCTCTCTGAAATTTGTAGAAATGGGCATAACTTTTGCATACTAACTCGGATGAAAAAGTTTTTTATATGAAAAATCATCTACTCGAAAAGTTACATCCGAAAATGATGGAAATGTCAAAAAAAATAAAAGAAAATAAGTTTCCCATGTGATATGTGGTCTAGTTGTTGGGAAAATTTGCAAATGTGAATTTTGACTTTATTTGCAAAATCTCTCTGAAATTTGTAGGAATGGGCATAACTTTTGCATACTAACTCGGATGAAAAAGTTTTTTATATGAAAAATCATCTACTCAAAAAGTTACATCCAAAAATGATGGAAATGTGAAAAAAAATAAAAGAAAAGAAGTTTCCCATGTGATATGTGGTCTAGTTGTTGGGAAAATTCGCAAATGTGAATTTTGACTTTATTTGCAAAATCTCTCTGAAATTTGTAGGAATGGGCACAACTTTTGCATACTAACTCGGATGAAAAAGTTTTTTATATGAAAAATCATCTACTCGAAAAGTTACATCCGAAAATGATGGAAATGTCAAAAAAATAAAAGAAAATAAGTTTCCCATGTGATATGTGGTCTAGTTGTTGGGAAAATTTGCAAATGTGAATTTTGACTTTATTTGCAAAATCTCTCTGAAATTTGTAGGAATGGGCACAACTTTTGCATACTAACTCGGATGAAAAAGTTTTTTATATGAAAAATCATCTACTCGAAAAGTTACATCCGAAAATGATGGAAATGTTAAAAAAATAAAAGAAAATAAGTTTTCCATGTGATATGTGCTCTAGTTGTTGGGAAAATTTGCAAATGTGAATTTTGACTTTATTTACAAAATCTCTCTGAAATTTGTAGGAATGGGCATAACTTTTGCATACTAACTCGGATGAAAAAGTTTTTTATATGAAAAATCATCTACTCGTAAAGTTACATCCGAAAATGATGGAAATGTCAAAAAAATAAAAGAAAATAAGTTTCCCATGTGATATGTGGTCTAGTTGTTGGGAAATTTGCAAATGTGAATTTTGACTTTATTTGCAAAATCTCTCTGAAATTTGTAGAAATGGGCATAACTTTTGCATACTAACTCGGATGAAAAAGATTTTTATATGAAAAATCATCTACTCGAAAAGTTACATCCGAAAATGATGGAAATGTCAAAAAAATAAAAGAAAATAAGTTTCCCATGTGATATGTGGTCTAGTTGTTGGGAAATTTGCAAATGTGAATTTTGACTTTATTTGCAAAATCTCTCTGAAATTTGTAGAAATGGGCATAACTTTTGCATACTAACTCGGATGAAAAAGTTTTTTATATGAAAAATCATCTACTCGAAAAGTTACATTCGAAAATGATGGAAATGTCAAAAAAATAAAAAAAATAAAAAAAAAATAAGTTTCCCATGTGATATGTGGTCTAGTTGTTGGGAAAATTTGCAAATGTGAATTTTGACTTTATTTGCAAAATCTCTCTGAAATTTGTAGGAATGGGCATAACTTTTGCATACTAACTCGGATGAAAAAGTTTTTTATATGAAAAATCATCTACTCGAAAAGTTACATCCGAAAATGATGGAAATGTCAAAAAAATAAAAGAAAATAAGTTTCCCATGTGATATGTGGTCTAGTTGTTGGGAAGATTTGCAAATGTGTATTTTGACTTTATTTGCAAAATCTCTCTGAAATTTGTAGAAATGGGCATAACTTTTGTATACTAACTCGGATGAAAAAGTTTTTTATATGAAAAATCATCTACTCGAAAAGTTACATCCGAAAATGATGGAAATGTTAAAAAAATAAAAGAAAATAAGTTTCCCATGTGATATGTGGTCTAGTTGTTGGGAAAATTTGCAAATGTGAATTTTGACTTTATTTGCAAAATCTCTCTGAAATTTGTAGGAATGGGCATAACTTTTGCATACTAACTCGGATGAAAAAGTTTTTTATATGAAAAATCATCTACTCAAAAAGTTACATCCAAAAATGATGGAAATGTGAAAAAAAATAAAAGAAAAGAAGTTTCCCATGTGATATGTGGTCTAGTTGTTGGGAAAATTCGCAAATGTGAATTTTGACTTTATTTGCAAAATCTCTCTGAAATTTGTAGGAATGGGCACAACTTTTGCATACTAACTCGGATGAAAAAGTTTTTTATATGAAAAATCATCTACTCGAAAAGTTACATCCGAAAATGATGGAAATGTCAAAAAAATAAAAGAAAATAAGTTTCCCATGTGATATGTGGTCTAGTTGTTGGGAAAATTTGCAAATGTGAATTTTGACTTTATTTGCAAAATCTCTCTGAAATTTGTAGGAATGGGCACAACTTTTGCATACTAACTCGGATGAAAAAGTTTTTTATATGAAAAATCATCTACTCGAAAAGTTACATCCGAAAATGATGGAAATGTTAAAAAAATAAAAGAAAATAAGTTTTCCATGTGATATGTGCTCTAGTTGTTGGGAAAATTTGCAAATGTGAATTTTGACTTTATTTACAAAATCTCTCTGAAATTTGTAGGAATGGGCATAACTTTTGCATACTAACTCGGATGAAAAAGTTTTTTATATGAAAAATCATCTACTCGTAAAGTTACATCCGAAAATGATGGAAATGTCAAAAAAATAAAAGAAAATAAGTTTCCCATGTGATATGTGGTCTAGTTGTTGGGAAATTTGCAAATGTGAATTTTGACTTTATTTGCAAAATCTCTCTGAAATTTGTAGAAATGGGCATAACTTTTGCATACTAACTCGGATGAAAAAGATTTTTATATGAAAAATCATCTACTCGAAAAGTTACATCCGAAAATGATGGAAATGTCAAAAAAATAAAAGAAAATAAGTTTCCCATGTGATATGTGGTCTAGTTGTTGGGAAATTTGCAAATGTGAATTTTGACTTTATTTGCAAAATCTCTCTGAAATTTGTAGAAATGGGCATAACTTTTGCATACTAACTCGGATGAAAAAGTTTTTTATATGAAAAATCATCTACTCGAAAAGTTACATTCGAAAATGATGGAAATGTCAAAAAAATAAAAAAAATAAAAAAAAATAAGTTTCCCATGTGATATGTGGTCTAGTTGTTGGGAAAATTTGCAAATGTGAATTTTGACTTTATTTGCAAAATCTCTCTGAAATTTGTAGGAATGGGCATAACTTTTGCATACTAACTCGGATGAAAAAGTTTTTTATATGAAAAATCATCTACTCGAAAAGTTACATCCGAAAATGATGGAAATGTCAAAAAATAAAAGAAAATAAGTTTCCCATGTGATATGTGGTCTAGTTGTTGGGAAGATTTGCAAATGTGTATTTTGACTTTATTTGCAAAATCTCTCTGAAATTTGTAGAAATGGGCATAACTTTTGCATACTAACTCGGATGAAAAAGTTTTTTATATGAAAAATCATCTACTCGTAAAGTTACATCCGAAAATGATGGAAATGTCAAAAAAAATAAAAGAAAATAAGTTTCCCATGTGATATGTGGTCTAGTTGTTGGGAAAATTTGCAAATGTGAATTTTGACTTTATTTGCAAAATCTCTCTGAAATTTGTAGGAATGGGCATAACTTTTGCATACTAACTCGGATGAAAAAGTTTTTTATATGAAAAATCATCTACTCGAAAAGTTACATCCGAAAATGATGGAAATGTCAAAAAATAAAAGAAAATAAGTTTCCCATGTGATATGTGGTCTAGTTGTTGGGAAGATTTGCAAATGTGTATTTTGACTTTATTTGCAAAATCTCTCTGAAATTTGTAGAAATGGGCATAACTTTTGCATACTAACTCGGATGAAAAAGTTTTTTATATGAAAAATCATCTACTCGTAAAGTTACATCCGAAAATGATGGAAATGTCAAAAAAAATAAAAGAAAATAAGTTTCCCATGTGATATGTGGTCTAGTTGTTGGGAAAATTTGCAAATGTGAATTTTGACTTTATTTGCAAAATCTCTCTGAAATTTGTAGGAATGGGCATAACTTTTGCATACTAACTCGGATGAAAAAGTTTTTTATATGAAAAATCATCTACTCAAAAAGTTACATCCAAAAGTGATGGAAATGTGAAAAAAATAAAAGAAAAGAAGTTTCCCATGTGATATGTGGTCTAGTTGTTGGGAAAATTCGCAAATGTGAATTTTGACTTTATTTGCAAAATCTCTCTGAAATTTGTAGGAATGGGCACAACTTTTGCATACTAACTCGGATGAAAAAGTTTTTTATATGAAAAATCATCTACTCGAAAAGTTACATCCGAAAATGATGGAAATGTCAAAAAAATAAAAGAAAATAAGTTTCCCATGTGATATGTGGTCTAGTTGTTGGGAAAATTTGCAAATGTGAATTTTGACTTTATTTGCAAAATCTCTCTGAAATTTGTAGGAATGGGCACAACTTTTGCATACTAACTCGGATGAAAAAGTTTTTTATATGAAAAATCATCTACTCGAAAAGTTACATCCGAAAATGATGGAAATGTTAAAAAAATAAAAGAAAATAAGTTTTCCATGTGATATGTGCTCTAGTTGTTGGGAAAATTTGCAAATGTGAATTTTGACTTTATTTACAAAATCTCTCTGAAATTTGTAGGAATGGGCATAACTTTTGCATACTAACTCGGATGAAAAAGTTTTTTATATGAAAAATCATCTACTCGTAAAGTTACATCCGAAAATGATGGAAATGTCAAAAAAATAAAAGAAAATAAAAAAAAATAAGTTTCCCATGTGATATGTGGTCTAGTTGTTGGGAAAATTTGCAAATGTGAATTTTGACTTTATTTGCAAAATCTCTCTGAAATTTGTAGGAATGGGCATAACTTTTGCATACTAACTCGGATGAAAAAGTTTTTTATATGAAAAATCATCTACTCGAAAAGTTACATCCGAAAATGATGGAAATGTCAAAAAATAAAAGAAAATAAGTTTCCCATGTGATATGTGGTCTAGTTGTTGGGAAGATTTGCAAATGTGTATTTTGACTTTATTTGCAAAATCTCTCTGAAATTTGTAGAAATGGGCATAACTTTTGCATACTAACTCGGATGAAAAAGTTTTTTATATGAAAAATCATCTACTCGTAAAGTTACATCCGAAAATGATGGAAATGTCAAAAAAAATAAAAGAAAATAAGTTTCCCATGTGATATGTGGTCTAGTTGTTGGGAAAATTTGCAAATGTGAATTTTGACTTTATTTGCAAAATCTCTCTGAAATTTGTAGGAATGGGCATAACTTTTGCATACTAACTCGGATGAAAAAGTTTTTTATATGAAAAATCATCTACTCGAAAAGTTACATCCGAAAATGATGGAAATGTCAAAAAATAAAAGAAAATAAGTTTCCCATGTGATATGTGGTCTAGTTGTTGGGAAGATTTGCAAATGTGTATTTTGACTTTATTTGCAAAATCTCTCTGAAATTTGTAGAAATGGGCATAACTTTTGCATACTAACTCGGATGAAAAAGTTTTTTATATGAAAAATCATCTACTCGTAAAGTTACATCCGAAAATGATGGAAATGTCAAAAAAAATAAAAGAAAATAAGTTTCCCATGTGATATGTGGTCTAGTTGTTGGGAAAATTTGCAAATGTGAATTTTGACTTTATTTGCAAAATCTCTCTGAAATTTGTAGGAATGGGCATAACTTTTGCATACTAACTCGGATGAAAAAGTTTTTTATATGAAAAATCATCTACTCAAAAAGTTACATCCAAAAGTGATGGAAATGTGAAAAAAATAAAAGAAAAGAAGTTTCCCATGTGATATGTGGTCTAGTTGTTGGGAAAATTCGCAAATGTGAATTTTGACTTTATTTGCAAAATCTCTCTGAAATTTGTAGGAATGGGCACAACTTTTGCATACTAACTCGGATGAAAAAGTTTTTTATATGAAAAATCATCTACTCGAAAAGTTACATCCGAAAATGATGGAAATGTCAAAAAAATAAAAGAAAATAAGTTTCCCATGTGATATGTGGTCTAGTTGTTGGGAAAATTTGCAAATGTGAATTTTGACTTTATTTGCAAAATCTCTCTGAAATTTGTAGGAATGGGCACAACTTTTGCATACTAACTCGGATGAAAAAGTTTTTTATATGAAAAATCATCTACTCGAAAAGTTACATCCGAAAATGATGGAAATGTTAAAAAAATAAAAGAAAATAAGTTTTCCATGTGATATGTGCTCTAGTTGTTGGGAAAATTTGCAAATGTGAATTTTGACTTTATTTACAAAATCTCTCTGAAATTTGTAGGAATGGGCATAACTTTTGCATACTAACTCGGATGAAAAAGTTTTTTATATGAAAAATCATCTACTCGTAAAGTTACATCCGAAAATGATGGAAATGTCAAAAAAATAAAAGAAAATAAGTTTCCCATGTGATATGTGGTCTAGTTGTTGGGAAATTTGCAAATGTGAATTTTGACTTTATTTGCAAAATCTCTCTGAAATTTGTAGAAATGGGCATAACTTTTGCATACTAACTCGGATGAAAAAGATTTTTATATGAAAAATCATCTACTCGAAAAGTTACATCCGAAAATGATGGAAATGTCAAAAAAATAAAAGAAAATAAGTTTCCCATGTGATATGTGGTCTAGTTGTTGGGAAATTTGCAAATGTGAATTTTGACTTTATTTGCAAAATCTCTCTGAAATTTGTAGAAATGGGCATAACTTTTGCATACTAACTCGGATGAAAAAGTTTTTTATATGAAAAATCATCTACTCGAAAAGTTACATTCGAAAATGATGGAAATGTCAAAAAAATAAAAAAAATAATAAAAAAATAAGTTTCCCATGTGATATGTGGTCTAGTTGTTGGGAAAATTTGCAAATGTGAATTTTGACTTTATTTGCAAAATCTCTCTGAAATTTGTAGGAATGGGCATAACTTTTGCATACTAACTCGGATGAAAAAGTTTTTTATATGAAAAATCATCTACTCGAAAAGTTACATCCGAAAATGATGGAAATGTCAAAAAAATAAAAGAAAATAAGTTTCCCATGTGATATGTGGTCTAGTTGTTGGGAAGATTTGCAAATGTGTATTTTGACTTTATTTGCAAAATCTCTCTGAAATTTGTAGAAATGGGCATAACTTTTGTATACTAACTCGGATGAAAAAGTTTTTTATATGAAAAATCATCTACTCGAAAAGTTACATCCGAAAATGATGGAAATGTTAAAAAAATAAAAGAAAATAAGTTTCCCATGTGATATGTGGTCTAGTTGTTGGGAAAATTTGCAAATGTGAATTTTGACTTTATTTGCAAAATCTCTCTGAAATTTGTAGGAATGGGCATAACTTTTGCATACTAACTCGGATGAAAAAGTTTTTTATATGAAAAATCATCTACTCAAAAAGTTACATCCAAAAATGATGGAAATGTGAAAAAAAATAAAAGAAAAGAAGTTTCCCATGTGATATGTGGTCTAGTTGTTGGGAAAATTCGCAAATGTGAATTTTGACTTTATTTGCAAAATCTCTCTGAAATTTGTAGGAATGGGCACAACTTTTGCATACTAACTCGGATGAAAAAGTTTTTTATATGAAAAATCATCTACTCGAAAAGTTACATCCGAAAATGATGGAAATGTCAAAAAAATAAAAGAAAATAAGTTTCCCATGTGATATGTGGTCTAGTTGTTGGGAAAATTTGCAAATGTGAATTTTGACTTTATTTGCAAAATCTCTCTGAAATTTGTAGGAATGGGCACAACTTTTGCATACTAACTCGGATGAAAAAGTTTTTTATATGAAAAATCATCTACTCGAAAAGTTACATCCGAAAATGATGGAAATGTTAAAAAAATAAAAGAAAATAAGTTTTCCATGTGATATGTGCTCTAGTTGTTGGGAAAATTTGCAAATGTGAATTTTGACTTTATTTACAAAATCTCTCTGAAATTTGTAGGAATGGGCATAACTTTTGCATACTAACTCGGATGAAAAAGTTTTTTATATGAAAAATCATCTACTCGTAAAGTTACATCCGAAAATGATGGAAATGTCAAAAAAATAAAAGAAAATAAGTTTCCCATGTGATATGTGGTCTAGTTGTTGGGAAATTTGCAAATGTGAATTTTGACTTTATTTGCAAAATCTCTCTGAAATTTGTAGAAATGGGCATAACTTTTGCATACTAACTCGGATGAAAAAGATTTTTATATGAAAAATCATCTACTCGAAAAGTTACATCCGAAAATGATGGAAATGTCAAAAAATAAAAGAAAATAAGTTTCCCATGTGATATGTGGTCTAGTTGTTGGGAAATTTGCAAATGTGAATTTTGACTTTATTTGCAAAATCTCTCTGAAATTTGTAGAAATGGGCATAACTTTTGCATACTAACTCGGATGAAAAAGTTTTTTATATGAAAAATCATCTACTCGAAAAGTTACATTCGAAAATGATGGAAATGTCAAAAAAAATAAAAAAAAATTTTAAGTTTCCCATGTGATATGTGGTCTAGTTGTTGGGAAAATTTGCAAATGTGAATTTTGACTTTATTTGCAAAATCTCTCTGAAATTTGTAGGAATGGGCATAACTTTTGCATACTAACTCGGATGAAAAAGTTTTTTATATGAAAAATCATCTACTCGAAAAGTTACATCCGAAAATGATGGAAATGTCAAAAAAATAAAAGAAAATAAGTTTCCCATGTGATATGTGGTCTAGTTGTTGGGAAGATTTGCAAATGTGTATTTTGACTTTATTTGCAAAATCTCTCTGAAATTTGTAGAAATGGGCATAACTTTTGTATACTAACTCGGATGAAAAAGTTTTTTATATGAAAAATCATCTACTCGAAAAGTTACATCCGAAAATGATGGAAATGTTAAAAAAATAAAAGAAAATAAGTTTCCCATGTGATATGTGGTCTAGTTGTTGGGAAAATTTGCAAATGTGAATTTTGACTTTATTTGCAAAATCTCTCTGAAATTTGTAGGAATGGGCACAACTTTTGCATACTAACTCGGATGAAAAAGTTTTTTATATGAAAAATCATCTACTCGAAAAGTTACATCCGAAAATGATGGAAATGTTAAAAAAATAAAAGAAAATAAGTTTCCCATGTGATATGTGGTCCAGTTGTTGGGAAAATTTGCAAATGTGAATTTTGACTTTATTTACAAAATCTCTCTGAAATTTGTAGGAATGGGCATAACTTTTGCATACTAACTCGGATGAAAAAGTTTTTTATATGAAAAATCATCTACTCGTAAAGTTACATCCAAAAATGATGGAAATGTCAAAAAAATAAAAGAAAATAAGTTTCCCATGTGATATGTGGTCCAGTTGTTGGGAAAATTCGCAAATGTGAATTTTGACTTTATTTGCAAAATCTCTCTGAAATTTGTAGAAATGGGCATAACTTTTGCATACTAACTCGGATGAAAAAGTTTTTTATATGAAAAATCATCTACTCGAAAATTTACATCCGAAAATGATGGAAATGTCAAGAAAATAAAAGAAAATAAGTTTCCCATGTGATATGTGGTCTAGTTGTTGGGAAATTTGCAAATGTGAATTTTGACTTTATTTGCAAAATCTCTCTGAAATTTGTAGAAATGGGCATAACTTTTGCATACTAACTCGGATGAAAAAGATTTTTATATGAAAAATCATCTACTCGAAAAGTTACATCCGAAAATGATGGAAATGTCAAAAAAATAAAAGAAAATAAGTTTCCCATGTGATATGTGGTCTAGTTGTTGGGAAATTTGCAAATGTGAATTTTGACTTTATTTGCAAAATCTCTCTGAAATTTGTAGAAATGGGCATAACTTTTGCATACTAACTCGGATGAAAAAGTTTTTTATATGAAAAATCATCTACTCGAAAAGTTACATTCGAAAATGATGGAAATGTAAAAAAAAATAAAAAAAAATAAAAAAAAAAGTTTCCCATGTGATATGTGGTCTAGTTGTTGGGAAAATTTGCAAATGTGAATTTTGACTTTATTTGCAAAATCTCTCTGAAATTTGTAGGAATGGGCATAACTTTTGCATACTAACTCGGATGAAAAAGTTTTTTATATGAAAAATCATCTACTCGAAAAGTTACATCCGAAAATGATGGAAATGTCAAAAAAATAAAAGAAAATAAGTTTCCCATGTGATATGTGGTCTAGTTGTTGGGAAGATTTGCAAATGTGTATTTTGACTTTATTTGCAAAATCTCTCTGAAATTTGTAGAAATGGGCATAACTTTTGTATACTAACTCGGATGAAAAAGTTTTTTATATGAAAAATCATCTACTCGAAAAGTTACATCCGAAAATGATGGAAATGTTAAAAAAATAAAAGAAAATAAGTTTCCCATGTGATATGTGGTCTAGTTGTTGGGAAAATTTGCAAATGTGAATTTTGACTTTATTTGCAAAATCTCTCTGAAATTTGTAGGAATGGGCACAACTTTTGCATACTAACTCGGATGAAAAAGTTTTTTATATGAAAAATCATCTACTCGAAAAGTTACATCCGAAAATGATGGAAATGTTAAAAAAATAAAAGAAAATAAGTTTCCCATGTGATATGTGGTCTAGTTGTTGGGAAAATTTGCAAATGTGAATTTTGACTTTATTTACAAAATCTCTCTAAAATTTGTAGGAATGGGCATAACTTTTGCATACTAACTCGGATGAAAAAGTTTTTTATATGAAAAATCATCTACTCGTAAAGTTACATCCAAAAATGATGGAAATGTCAAAAAAATAAAAGAAAATAAGTTTCCCATGTGATATGTGGTCTAGTTGTTGGGAAAATTCGCAAATGTGAATTTTGACTTTATTTGCAAAATCTCTCTGAAATTTGTAGAAATGGGCATAACTTTTGCATACTAACTCGGATGAAAAAGTTTTTTATATGAAAAATCATCTACTCAAAAATTTACATCCGAAAATGACGGAAATGTCAAAAAAATAAAAGAAAATAAGTTTCCCATGTGATATGTGGTCTAGTTGTTGGGAAAATTTGCAAATGTGAATTTTGACTTTATTTGCAAAATCTCTCTGAAATTTGTAGGAATGGGCATAACTTTTGCATACTAACTCGGATGAAAAAGTTTTTTATATGAAAAATCATCTACTCAAAAAGTTACATCCAAAAATGATGGAAATGTGAAAAAAAATAAAAGAAAAGAAGTTTCCCATGTGATATGTGGTCTAGTTGTTGGGAAAATTTGCAAATGTGAATTTTGACTTTATTTGCAAAATCTCTCTGAAATTTGTAGAATGGGCATAACTTTTGCATACTAACTCGGATGAAAAAGTTTTTTATATGAAAAATCATCTACTCGAAAAGTTACATCCGAAAATGATGGAAATGTCAAAAAAATAGAAGAAAATAAGTTTCCCATGTGATATGTGGTCTAGTTGTTGGGAAAATTGGCAAATGCGAATTTTGACTTTATTTGCAAAATCTCTCTAAAATTTGTAGAAATGGGCATAACTTTTGCATACGAACTCGGATGAAAAAGTTTTTTATATGAAAAATCATCTACTCGAAAAGTTACATCCGAAAATGATGGAAATGTCAAAAAATAAAAAAAAAATAAGTTTCCCATGTGATATGTGGTCTAGTTGTTGGGAAAATTTGCAAATGTGAATTTTGACTTTATTTGCAAAATCTCTCTGAAATTTGTAGAAATGGGCATAACTTTTGCATACTAACTCGGATGAAAAAGTTTTTTATATGAAAAATCATCTACTCGAAAAGTTACATCCAAAAATGATGGAAATGTCAAAAAAAAATAAGTTTCCCATGTGATATGTGGTCTAGTTGTTGGGAAAATTTGCAAATGTGAATTTTGACTTTATTTGCAAAATCTCTCTGAAATTTGTAGGAATGGGCATAACTTTTGCATACTAACTCGGATGAAAAAGTTTTTTATATGAAAAATCATCTACTCGAAAATTTACATCCGAAAATGATGGAAATGTCAAAAAAAATAAAAGAAAATAAGTTTCCCATGTGATATGTGGTCTAGTTGTTGGGAAAATTTGCAAATGTGAATTTTGACTTTATTTGCAAAATCTCTCTGAAATTTGTAGGAATGGGCATAACTTTTGCATACTAACTCGGATGAAAAAGTTTTTTATATGAAAAATCATCTACTCAAAAAGTTACATCCAAAAATGATGGAAATGTGAAAAAAAATAAAAGAAAATAAGTTTCCCATGTGATATGTGGTCTAGTTGTTGGGAAAATTCGCAAATGTGAATTTTGACTTTATTTGCAAAATCTCTCTGAAATTTGTAGAATGGGCATAACTTTTGCATACTAACTCGGATGAAAAAGTTTTTTATATGAAAAATCATCTACTCGAAAAGTTACATCCGAAAATGATGGAAATGTCAAAAAAAATAATAGAAAATAAGTTTCCCATGTGATATGTGGTCTAGTTGTTGGGAAAATTCGCAAATGTGAATTTTGACTTTATTTGCAAAATCTCTCTGAAATTTGTAGGAATGGGCACAACTTTTGCATACTAACTCGGATGAAAAAGTTTTTTATATGAAAAATCATCTACTCGAAAAGTTACATCCGAAAATGATGGAAATGTCAAAAAAATAAAAAAAAAATAAGTTTCCCATGTGATATGTGGTCTAGTTGTTGGGAAAATTTGCAAATGTGAATTTTGACTTTATTTGCAAAATCTCTCTGAAATTTGTAGGAATGGGCATAACTTTTGCATACTAACTCGGATGAAAAAGTTTTTTATATGAAAAATCATCTACTCGAAAAGTTACATCCGAAAATGATGGAAATGTCAAAAAAAATAAAAGAAAATAAGTTTCCCATATGATATGTGGTCTAGTTGTTGGGAAAATTTGCAAATGTGTATTTTGACTTTATTTGCAAAATCTCTCTGAAATTTGTAGAAATGGGCATAACTTTTGCATACTAACTCGGATGAAAAAGTTTTTTATATGAAAAATCATCTACTCGAAAAGTTACATCCGAAAATGATGGAAATGTTAAAAAAATAAAAGAAAATAAGTTTCCCATGTGATATGTGGTCTAGTTGTTGGGAAAATTTGCAAATGTGAATTTTGACTTTATTTGCAAAATCTCTCTGAAATTTGTAGGAATGGGCACAACTTTTGCATACTAACTCGGATGAAAAAGTTTTTTATATGAAAAATCATCTACTCGAAAAGTTACATCCGAAAATGATGGAAATGTTAAAAAAATAAAAGAAAATAAGTTTCCCATGTGATATGTGGTCTAGTTGTTGGGAAAATTTGCAAATGTGAATTTTGACTTTATTTACAAAATCTCTCTGAAATTTGTAGGAATGGGCATAACTTTTGCATACTAACTCGGATGAAAAAGTTTTTTATATGAAAAATCATCTACTCGTAAAGTTACATCCGAAAATGATGGAAATGTCAAAAAAATAAAAGAAAATAAGTTTCCCATGTGATATGTGGTCTAGTTGTTGGGAAAATTCGCAAATGTGAATTTTGACTTTATTTGCAAAATCTCTCTGAAATTTGTAGAAATGGGCATAACTTTTGCATACTAACTCGGATGAAAAAGTTTTTTATATGAAAAATCATCTACTCGAAAATTTACATCCGAAAATGATGGAAATGTCAAAAAAATAAAAGAAAATAAGTTTCCCATGTGATATGTGGTCTAGTTGTTGGGAAAATTTGCAAATGTGAATTTTGACTTTATTTGCAAAATCTCTCTGAAATTTGTAGGAATGGGCATAACTTTTGCATACTAACTCGGATGAAAAAGTTTTTTATATGAAAAATCATCTACTCAAAAAGTTACATCCAAAAATGATGGAAATGTGAAAAAAATAAAAGAAAATAAGTTTCCCATGTGATATGTGGTCTAGTTGTTGGGAAAATTCGCAAATGTGAATTTTGACTTTATTTGCAAAATCTCTCTGAAATTTGTAGAAATGGGCATAACTTTCGCATACTAACTCGGATGAAAAAGTTTTTTATATGAAAAATCATCTACTCGAAAATTTACATCCGAAAATGATGGAAATGTCAAAAAAAAATAAAAGAAAATAAGTTTCCCATGTGATATGTGGTCTAGTTGTTGGGAAAATTTGCAAATATGAATTTTGACTTTATTTGCAAAATCTCTCTGAAATTTGTAGGAATGGGCATAACTTTTGCATACTAACTCGGATGAAAAAGTTTTTTATATGAAAAATCATCTACTCAAAAAGTTACATCCAAAAATGATGGAAATGTGAAAAAAAATAAAAGAAAAGAAGTTTCCCATGTGATATGTGGTCTAGTTGTTGGGAAAATTCGCAAATGTGAATTTTGACTTTATTTGCAAAATCTCTCTGAAATTTGTAGAATGGGCATAACTTTTGCATACTAACTCGGATGAAAAAGTTTTTTATATGAAAAATCATCTACTCGAAAAGTTACATCCGAAAATGATGGAAATGTCAAAAAAAATAAAAGAAAATAAGTTTCCCATGTGATATGTGGTCTAGTTGTTGGGAAAATTGGCAAATGCGAATTTTGACTTTATTTGCAAAATCTCTTTGAAATTTGTAGAAATGGGCATAACTTTTGCATACTAACTCGGATGAAAAAGTTTTTTATATGAAAAATCATCTACTCGAAAAGTTACATCCGAAAATGATGGAAATGTCAAAAAAATAAAAAAAAAATAAGTTTCCCATGTGATATGTGGTCTAGTTGTTGGGAAAATTTGCAAATGTGAATTTTGACTTTATTTGCAAAATCTCTCTGAAATTTGTAGAAATGGGCATAACTTTTGCATACTAACTCGGATGAAAAAGTTTTTTATATGAAAAATCATCTACTCGAAAAGTTACATCCGAAATTGATGGAAATGTCAAAAAAAAAAATAAGTTTCCCATGTGATATGTGGTCTAGTTGTTGGGAAAATTTGCAAATGTGAATTTTGACTTTATTTGCAAAATCTCTCTGAAATTTGTAGGAATGGGCATAACTTTTGCATACTAACTCGGATGAAAAAGTTTTTTATATGAAAAATCATCTACTCGAAAATTTACATCCGAAAATGATGGAAATGTCAAAAAAAATAAAAGAAAATAAGTTTCCCATGTGATATGTGGTCTAGTTGTTGGGAAAATTTGCAAATGTGAATTTTGACTTTATTTGCAAAATCTCTCTGAAATTTGTAGGAATGGGCATAACTTTTGCATACTAACTCGGATGAAAAAGTTTTTTATATGAAAAATCATCTACTCAAAAAGTTACATCCAAAAATGATGGAAATGTGAAAAAAATAAAAGAAAATAAGTTTCCCATGTGATATGTGGTCTAGTTATTGGGAAAATTCGCAAATGTGAATTTTGACTTTATTTGCAAAATCTCTCTGAAATTTGTAGAA
Organism: Triticum monococcum; assembly: GCA_034509565.1. Lineage (NCBI taxonomy): Eukaryota > Viridiplantae > Streptophyta > Magnoliopsida > Poales > Poaceae > Triticum > Triticum monococcum. The sequence goes on along the minus strand of CM067843.1, from coordinate 147,650,988 downwards.
ATGGGCATAACTTTTGCATACTAACTCGGATGAAAAAGTTTTTTATATGAAAAATCATCTACTCGAAAAGTTATATCGAAAAATGATGGAAATGTCAAAAAAATGAAAGAAAATAAGTTCCCATGTGATATGTGGTCTAGTTGTTGGGAAAATTTGCAGGGCTTTTAAGATCTAGAGTGAAAAATTTCGAAAAAAATTCAAACAGTGGGCAAACTGTGGTCAAACCATGGTCAAACTAATTATTCTAGAATATTAGTGTTACTAAATAATTATTTCAGTTATTTCAATTTTGGTCAAATCTGGTCAAACTGTGGTCAAACTATGGTCAAACTAATTATTCAAGAAATATTAGTGTTACTAAATAATGATTGTTTTTTAAAACAATAGTTTCAAAATAAAACTATGAAATGTGTCACTTCATGCTCAAGCAAAATTCCTGGAGTTTAATAGGATTGACATCTTAGTATTGTTAGGAAAACAACAAGCTTGGAGCGAGGGAGAATAGAACCCGGAAGTTAAGTGTGCTCAGGCTGGCGGAGTGGGAGGATGGGTGACCGTTCGGGAAGTTAGATGATTTGGAATGATGAGGGGTGATTAGAGGATAAATTGAGAACTGATGAGGGGTGGTGATTACAGACTAGAGGTTAAAATAATTCAGAAATTTGAAAATAAAAAAAAAATTCAAATTTTTTTTTCAATTTTTTTTTAAAAAAATCATAAAATTTCCTTTAGTCCCGGTTGGTGTTACCAACCGGGACTAAAGGTGGAGCTCCATGTGGCCGCGCCCTTTAGTCCCGGTTCTGGATTGAACCGGGACTAAAGGGAGAGGCATTAGTACCGACATTTTAGTCCCGGTTCCAGAACCGGGACTAAAGGCCCTTATGAACCAGGACTGAAGGCCCTTTTTCTACTAGTGCAAGTCAGTCGCTTTGTCAGGCCTGTTGGGCTGCAAATCTTTCAAGACGAGGAGAGCTTCATTCAGCTGGCCGAGAAAATGGCCTATCAGTAATGAGAAATGGGTTGTACATTTTTAAAACACATCAAACCGGCAATTAGTTTCAAATTTCTTTTTTTAATTTTGAGATTTTAAATTGCATTGATTTTTATGCGTGGACAATTTGTTGGATTTTATATTGATATACATTTATTTTGAAAATCAGTTTGAATGTGACTCGAAATTTCATGATTAAAAACAGTTCAGACCGCACCGAAATATGCAAAATCTCATAATTTTTTAATCGTGGCCACAATATGGGCTGTAATGCTAACAAAAAGAATATGGGCTCCAAAAAACCTTAAGAATGAGCAAATGGGCTGTAAATTATTAGAAATAATGGCAAATGGCTTGTATGATGTTTTCCACAGATTTGAGGAGTTCCTAAAAAAAGGTTGACGCACAAGCAGTGACTGTTAGATTTCCAACCAACGGCCGTCGTGCTTCTTCAATCTCTACTCTTCCTGGTCCAGCCGGTTAAACAAGCGCCAGCGGGACTGCCTGCTCCCTCCTCCCCACGGCCGGCTGTGCTGTCGTGCAGGCCTCACCGCCCCACCGTACTCCCATCGCTAGCCTAGCCATCCCTCTACTCACCCACACCTGCTATTATGCTCCGGCGACGGCAGACGAACCAGTAAACCATCGTACAATTGTACTCCCCTCCCCGTGGGAAACGACTGCCACTCGGGCACTAGTGACAAGCATGGCACTCGGGCCCTAGTGACAAGCATTAAGCATAGCAAAGTCATAGCAACATCAATCTCAGAACATAGTGGATACTAGGGATCAAACCCTAACAAAGCTAACTCGATTACATGATAAATCTCATCCAACCCATCACCGTCCAGCAAGCCTACGATGGAATTACTCACGCACGGCGGTGAGCATCATGAAATTGGTGATGGAGGATGGTTGATGATGACGACGGCGACGAATCCCCCTCTCCGGAGCCCCGAACGGACTCCAGATCAGCCCTCCCGAGAAGTTTTAGGGCTTGGCGGCGGCTTCGTATCATAAAACGTGATGATTTCTTCTCTCTAGTTTTTTCTCTCCAAAAGCAAATATATAGAGTTGGAGTTGGCGTCGGAGGGCATCCAGGGGGCCCACGAGGTAGGGGGCGCGCCCTAGGGGGGGGGGCGCCCCCCACCCTCGTGGACAGGGTGTGGGCCCCCTAGTCTCTGTCTTTGGCGAGGATTTTTTATTATTTATTCTAAGATGTTCCGTGGAGTTTCAGGTCATTCCGAGAATATTTGTTTTCTGCATATAAAACAACACCATGGTATTTCTGCTAAAAACAGCGTCAGTCCGGGTTAGTTCCATTCAAATCATACAAGTTAGAGTCCAAAACAAGTGCAAAAGTGTTTGGAAAGGTAGATACGACGGAGACCTATCAACTCCCCCAAGCTTAAACCCTTGCTTGTCCTCAAGCAATTCGGTTGACAAACTGAAAGAAAGAAAAACTTTTACAAACTCTGTTTGCTCTAGTTGTTGTAACTATGTCAAGCCAGTATTCAAGTTTTCAGCATAGATCATAACTAACCACATCTGCAATAATTCTCAGGTCTCATAATTACTCATATCAATAACATGATCAACTAGCAAGCCATAATAATAAATCTCGGATGACAACACTTTCTCGAAACAATATTAATATGATATAACAAGATGGTATCTCGCTAGCCCTTTCTAAGATAGCAAAACATAAATGCAGAGCACCTCTAAAGATCAAGGACTGACTAGACATTGTAATTCATGGTAAAAGAGATCCAATCATAGTCACACCCAACATAGATTAATAGTGATGAATGCAAATGACAGCTGTGCTCTCCAGCTAGTGCTTTTTAATAAGAGGGTGATGACTCAACATAAAAGTAAATGGATAGGCCCTTCGCAGAGGGAAGCAGGGATTTGTAGAGGTGCCAAAGCTCGGTTTTGCAATAGAGATAAATTGTATTTTGAGCGATATACTTTCATTGTCAATGTCACAACTAAGAGATGGCGATATCTTCCATGCTAAACACATTATAGGCGGTTCCCAAACAGAATGGTAAAGTTTATACTCCCTGTGGGAGTCCTGGATTAGGGGGGTCTCCGGACAGCCGGACTATATCCATTGGCCGGACTGTTAGACTATGAAGATACAAGATTGAAGACTTCGTCTCGTGTCCTGATGGGACTCTACTTGGCGTGGAAGGCAAGCTAGGCAATACGGACATGTGTATCTCCTCCTTTGTAACCGACCTTGTGTAACCCTAACCCTCTCCGGTGTCTATATAAACCGGAGGGTTTTAGTCCATAGGACACAACAACTACAACATACAATCATACCATAGGCTAGCTTCTAGGGTTTAGCCTCTCCGATCTCGTGGTAGATCTACTCTTATACTACCCATATCATCAATATTAATCAAGCAGGACGTAGGTTTTTACCTCCATCAAGAGGGCCCGAACCTGGGTAAAACATTGTGTCCCCTGCCTCCTGTTACCATCCTCCTTAGACGCATAGTTCGAGACCCCCTACCCGATATCCGCCGGTTTTGACACTGACATTGGTGCTTTCATTGAGAGTTCCTCTGTGTCGTCGTCGTTAGGCTTGATGGCTCCTACTATCATCGATAGCGATGCAGTCCAGGGTGAGACTTTTCTCCCCGGACAGATCTTCGTGTTCGGCTGCTTTGCACTGCGGGCCAATTCGCTTGGCCATTTGGAGCAGATTGAAAGTTACGCCCCTGGCCACCAGGTCAGGTTTGGAAGCTTAAACTACACGGCCGATATCCGTGGAGACTTGATCTTCGACGGATTCGAGCCTCTGCCTTGTGTGTCACGTGGTCACGATGAGTATGATTTAGCTCTACCATCGGATAGTGTTCTAGAGATAGCACAGGAAGCCGCTCCGACCCTTAATTCGGAGCCAGTTGCGCCATCCATGGACGGGTGGATGAACCCCGCCACGGAGGCCTTATCCTCAGCGGTGATCGAGCCAAACATCGACCTTACCTTGCACGAGAGCCGTGTTGTTAAACTGCCAGATCCTTCTCTCGCCATGGACTCCGAGCCGCCTACGCCCGTTCCTATCGAATCCGATTGGGCGCCGATCATGGAGTTTACCTCCGTGGATATTTTTCAGCACTCGCCCTTTGGAGACATACTGAACTCATTAAGGTCTCTCTCCTTGTCAGGAGGATCCTGGCCGAACTATGACCGGCAGGATTGGGATGCGGATGATGAAGAAATTCGCCGCCCACCCACCACCAACTTAGTAGCCACTGTCGATGACTTAACCGACATGCTCGACCTCGACTCCGAAGACATCAACGGTATGGACGACGATGCAGGAGACGAACAGGAACCACTACCCCCAGGGCACTGGACGCCCACTTCACCACATGACGTATACATGGTGGATACACCAAAGGAAAACGACAATGAGGAACAGAAGGACGCAACGAAGGGTTGTTCCCTCGAGAAGCAGTCAAAACGACGGCGTAAGCGCCGCCCCAAATCCCGCCTCGGCAGAAACAACGATCATACAGACCCAGCGTTAAAGCAGGGGGAACCATTGCCGGACCACGGCAACACGAAGGATCAAGCCGAACAACCTGACTCTGTCAAAGATAATAGTCCGGACGACTTCACACCGGACAGACACCCAGAGCAACAGAATGCCCGTCAAAGGCTTGTTGCCACCGCGAGGAGTCTAAAAATGCAGAAGCAAAGACTCAAGGCTGCACAAGACACACTCGGAATCAGATGGAGCAAAGTACTCAACGCAGTAGCGAAGTACAGGGGTAATCGCCCCACCAAGAGCTACCCGAAGCGGAAGTTGCTACCTGAATTCGATGAGGAGGCCTTAGATCCCCCGCAACCAAAAATTAAAACGGCCACCTAGCCGGATAGAAGACCTCACGGCCAACCTAGAGCGGCAAGCAATGCCGCACATAAGCTACTTCCGCACTGCGACTATTGGATTATGAATTTCCAGACTATGAATTTCCAGAGGGATTCAAACCCGTAAACATAGAGGCATATGATGGAACAACAGACCCTGGGGTCTGGATTGAGGACTATATCCTCCATATCCATATGGCTCGAGGAGATGATCTCCACGCCATTAAGTATTTACCCCTCAAACTCAAAGGGTCAGCTCGACACTGGCTTAAAAGCCTCCTCGAAAGCTCCATTGGAAGCTGGGAAGAGCTCAAAGACGCTTTTCGGGAAAATTTTCAAGGGACTTATGTACGACCTCCGGATGCGGATGATTTGAGTCATATAACTCAACAGCCCGGAGAGTCAGCCCGAAAGCTTTGGAACATGTTTCTTACTAAAAAGAACCAAATAGTCGACAGTCCGGACGCCGAAGCCTTGGCAGCTTTTAAGCATAGCGTCCACGACGAATGGCTTGCCAGACACCTCGGCCAAGAAAAGCCGAGAACAATGGCAGGATTAACAAGCCTCATGACCCGCTTTTGTGCGGGTGAGGACAGCTGGCTAGCCAGATGCAGCACCAGCGACCCAAGTACATCCGAAGTTAGCAATGAAAACGGGAAATCACGACGCAACAAAAATAATAAGCGTCGGAATAAAGAAGACAGCACGAAGAGCACGACAGTAAACGCCGGATTCAAAAGCTCTCCGCCAAGTCAGCAAAAGCCGCCCTCTAAAGGCGCCAGAGACGAACTGTCCAGCCTAAATAAAATTCTGGACCAAGTATGTCCGATCCATAGCACCCCTGGTAAACTCGCTAATCATACCCATAGAGAATGTTGGGTCTTCAAGCAGTCCGGCAAGCTCAACGCCGTACACAAGTGGGAGGATACACCAAGCGAAGACGAGGATGAGCCTCCCAAGCAAGACACTGGGGAACAAAAGAAATTTCCACTAGAAGTCAAAACAGTCAACGTGTTACATGTGATCAAGGGGAGAAACAAAGCGGCACTCCCAGAAAAATATGCCCAAGGGCCTATCACCGCGGAGTCCTGCCACTGGTCGTCTCATCCGATCACTTTCGACCATCGTGATTACTCAGCAAGTATCCGGCATGCAGGATGGGCTGCCCTGGTATTAGACCCAATAGTTGACGGATACCACTTTATACGAGTCCTGATGGATAGTGGCAGCAGTTTAAACCTGATATACCAGGATACAATCCGCAAAATGGGGATAGACCCAACGAAAATTTGCCATGGCAACACTACCCTTAAAGGAGTAACGCCAGGCCCAGGGGCTCATTGCACGGGCTCCCTGCTACTAGAGGTTATATTCGGCTTCCCCAATAACTTCCGTAGCGAATCTTTAACATTCCACATTGCTCCGTTCCAAAGTGGCTATCAAGCACTACTTGGACACGAAGCTTTCGCTCGCTTTAATGTGATACCGCATTACGCTTCCCTTACGCTTAAGATGCCCGGTCCACGTGGCATCATTGCAGTGAATGGAAATATTAAGCGATCCCTGCGCGCCGAAAAGAGTGCGACTGCCTTGGCAGCCGCACACTAAAAATGGCCTCACCAGCTAAAAGCATTTGATAGGTCGTCAAGACCACGGACATGGTCAGACGAGTCCGGCTCAACTATATGTAACTCACACAGGTTTGATAAGCCACACCCCTATTACTAATACAAGGGGCTCAACGCGCACAGACAAGTGGCAACTTTTACTCATCTTGAATTATACATGGTTTCTTTAAACCTACCTTTTTGCACGACAACTTATCACCTAAGTTTCTCTCTTTTACGGATGACCATCATGCTACACCCGTCCAGGATACGGCACAACGAAGACACAGGCGCAGACGTGCAGCAGGGACACGTCCCAAGGATTTTTTTTAGATTAAGACCCTGCGTCAACCTTTTTTACTGTCTCTTGTTGATACACATCCCTCGGATTCTCAGTACAATTGAGAAGGATGCTGGCATCTTGGCATGTGGCCACGTTAGAATAATGCACGTACCTGGACACCAGGGGCTTCTTACAAAGGGCACTATTTAGGCCCGGTTTATACCATAAAGTCTGAATACCTTAAGGAGTGTTCGGCATCGCGAGTTTGGCCTTATATGCATCAGCTCCGAATCATGACTTTGGTCAAATTTTGGGTTTGCCTGGCTCCTATGTTTTGGTACCTTACGTTCCTCTCTATCGGCTAAGGTAGCACTAGGAGAACTACTGCGATTGTGCCCCGGGTCATCCGGACGAGCACCGCAGTAGAGAAAGCCGAAAACTGAGTGTCATGATATAGCGTGAGACTGGTCAACCACTCGATGACCTATCGGAATGTTAGAATTCCTCCGCCTTAACGAAGGGCCGTTTCCCGGCCAGGCATGTACGCACCCCGAATTCGGGAGAGTGCGGAGCCAACAGGGGCTATATAGTAGCCCCACCGTCAAACTCCTATGGCCAAGTGAAAGTGTTAAAGCATTATAGTCCGGTTGCCTCGTTCGCTGCGCTATCACCTCCTTAATAGGACGAAGACGTTGGGTTAAGTGTGAACACGCGTCTTCTGCGAACACCTCCACATTATATGCGTGGGGGCTAAAGCCGACGACTGCAATCTTTTAGGTTATACACATGTATACATAAACAACCGCACATGAGGCATCATATTACTTTCAGGCAAAAGTATAAACACAACCTTAATAAATTTCATAAAAACATTGTGTTTACAATGGGAATACATGTCACTCAGACATAATATTCTTTGAGCACTGGGCCTCTATCAAACGAGCACCCTCGAGAACTTCTTCGAAATAGTGCTTGGTAGCCACTCGGACTATGGCCGAACCCTGCGCCACAACAGTGGTAGCATCCATCTCCGCCCAGTATGCTTTTACACGGGCAAGGGCCATCCGCGAGCCTTCTATGCACGCCGACCTGTTCATCGCATTGATGCATGGCACCGCACCAAGGAACTGCTGCACTAAGCTGAAATAGCTGTTCGGCTTCGGCTTTTCCAGCCATAGCTGATCCATGACAGACCTCATGGCGAGTCCGGACAACCTATTTAGTTCGGCCCATTCGGCTAGCTGATCAGTCAATGGAAGCAGACGCTCTGGAATGTTGAATTGTGACTAGAACAGCTTGTCCACTTCACGATCTGTTTGACCTTGGAAGTATTTGGCCGCATCGACAGCGCTCGCCGCCAAGTCCATATATGCGTCTGTCGAACTCCACAGCCGATCAAGAGGGGCATACCGTGGATCTCCGAACTTCCTCCGTAGCATGACGGGCTTCCCAGCCGCAATATCCCCGGCTTCACGCAGCTCCTCCTTCTTCGCTCTCATAGCAGAGCGGGTGTCTTTGTTCGCCATCATGGCCTTTTCAAGGTCCGTTGCCTTCGCTCGGTTTTCTTTTTCAAGAAACTGGCAACGGTCGACAGTGTCTTTTAATTCTACGGCCATCTTGGTCATCTTCTCTTTGCTCTCGCAATGCGCGGCCTTCTCGGCTTTCAACTCTTCGGCCACCTTCAAAGCAGCCGCATTACTAATCCTTGCTTGTTCTTTGGCTCGGGCAAGTTCTGCCCATAAGGTTTCCACAGTGGCAGCTCCATCTGTAGTCACAACATATTAAAGATACTGGCATCATGCTGCTCTTACTATGTGGAATTCACCAGAAAATAACACTTACCCTATGCCTCGTCAAGCCTCTTGTTAACAAGCTCGATGTCGGCATCTGCGCATCCAGTTGCCGCTTCAGTTCGGCAAACTCATGAGTCCGGCTAGCCACCAGAGCTCCCACTACCTGCACATTAAAGCGGTATGGTTATTGCCTGGGACTAGGATCCTCTGTTTGCCGTCGTGCTCGGTGACAACCAGAGTCTCAGGGGCTACTATCTATACAGGGCACACCTAAAAATGTGCGGTACCATCACAAATGTACATCATTTTACGTACATCAAAGCCCGTCAGTAGACTCATAAAGGCATCATGCAACCCGCTTTCGGCGGATGAGATCCTTTCCATCACCATACCCATCAATGTACGGTGTTCTTCTGAGATGGCCGCTCGCTCCAACAGCTCTCTCAGTACGTTCGACCGCATACCAGTCGGTGCCGGACTCTTTTGTTTGCTCTCTTCAAGAGCCGGACGCTGGGGACTTTGGGTGAGTATAGGATTATCTTCTGGCCTCACCGGATCCGGAGAGGCCCTCCGCGATGACACTTCAAGGTCGCCCGTTTCTTGAGCGGAGGAGTCCGGGGGAGGCATTTTCCTCTCCATCATCTCCGTAAGAAGATCCCCCGAAGACGAGCTCTGCTGAGAAGGGCAAAGATCCGAACTGCAAGATAAATACTTTGGTTATTTTCCTCAGAGGTAAGGTAATATATCTTCACTATTAAAGTACTTTTTAATTACTTATAGCTCGTTAGAGGGCTGATTCGTGCGCGGACTTTGTGCGGCAAGAGCACCCTCCAAGGCAGGACCCTCTGGTGGAGATTTCTTCTCCCGTTTGGAAACCTTGGTTTCCAGATCTTCAGAGGTAGTCCTCTTCCTTCAACGAGCTGAGAGAATGTCTGATTCCTCCCCTCGGTTATCCTCCCTCACGGAGGCGCTCGTTCCCTCGGTCGGAATAGGTAGCGGTGGAGGCCCGCTTTTGCCCTCATTATTCCCCCATTTGTCTTCCTTTGAGGGATCCGGGCAAGGTGCTAGCTCGCGCATCTTTTCCAGTACCGGATTTTCCAAACCCTCAGGAAGGGGGGCCGAACACCGAATCATCTTCGCCTTTGTTATCCAGTCCTGGTCAAAGAGTGATTTCTCAGAAAGACGATGTGTTCGGCTAGAGGATAACTTACTTGGTCGGCGGTGCGATTGCTGCTCAAGCCCACGTCCTCGGTAGAATCCGGACACTCTATCTGGGGTCCGAAGAATGATCTATACATCTCCTCGTGCGTCAGGACGAGGAAATCCTGAATAGCGCGTGGTCCTTCTGGGTTGAACTCCCACATGTGAAGAGGCCGGCGTTTGCATGGCTGGATTCGTCAAACCAACATGACTTGCAATACCATAATCAAACTGAAATCTCCTTCGAAGAGATTTTGAATGCGGCTTTGCAGTACAGGCACGTCCTTGGCGGGACCCTAGCTCAGCCCTCTGCTAATCCATGACATCAATTGTGGTGGAGGGCCTGAGCGGAAAGCAGGGGCAGCCACCCACTTGGCACTCCTGGGAGCTGTGATGTAAAACCACTCCCGTTGCCATAATCCGGACACCTCTGGAATAGAACCCTTTGGCCATGGGGCTCTGGCAATCCTGCTTATTAATGTGCCTCCGCACGCTACATGCTGCCCCTCGACCATCTTCGGCTTCACGTCAAAGGTCTAGAGCCATAGGCCGAAGTGAGGGGTAATGCGGAGGAAGGCCTCACATACAACAATGAATTATGAGAAGTGGAGAAAGGAGTCCGGGGCCAGATCGTGGAAATCTAGCCCGTAATAAAACATCAGCCCCCTAAAGAAGGGATCCAGAGTGAGGCCTAGACCTCGAAGGAAGTGGGAGATGAACACAACATCATCGTTGGGTTCAGGAGTAGGGACGACCTGCCCTCAATCAGGCAGCCGATGTGAAACCTCGACGTCAGGTATCTGGCCTCGCTCAACTTCTTGATGTCTTCTTCCGTAATGGAGGAGGGCATCCACCGGCCTTGAAGGCTAGATCCGGACATGATTGAAGATCCGGAGCACCTGACCTAGGCTTTGGGTGTTAGAACTCGAGGCGGGGGAAGGATTCGATTGAGCACGGGAGGGAAAAAAGTAAAAGCCTTGTCCCTTTATAAAGAGGGTGAATATCAAGTGTCCTCTCTGTAGCCGTTTGGGACTTGCCTATAATCTTGGAGTCCTAGATACGGTTGGGTTACCCACGACCGTATTGATGAGAATCCCATAATTAGGGGAGCACGATCTCTGCTTTGACAAGACGTGTCAAGAAACCGCCTCGCGTTATGTGTGAGGCTAGTTGAAGAAAAACGGTTCGAATAATTACCGGGCCGTGGCATAATGTCGTGTTGCCGAAACGTGTCAGCAGATTAGACTTGTGGAAATATTATTCTCTCTACGGTGGTATGTGGAACTTATTTTGCAGGGTCGGACACTATCCTTGTATATTCAAATCCTTCCGTGATCTATTCGGAGGAGGAACCCGCCTTGCAATGCCGAAGACAATACTGCGCGCCGGACTCATCGTCATTGAAAGCCTGGTTCAGGGGCTACTGTGGGAGTCCTGGATTAGGGGGTCTTTGGAGAGCCGGACTATCTCCATTGGCCGGACTGTTAGACTATGAAGATACAAGATTGAAGACTTCATGTCGTGTCCGGATGGGACTCTACTTGGCGTGGAAGGCAAGCTAGGCAATACGGATATGTGTATCTCCTCCTTTGTAACCGACCTTGTGTAACCCTAACCCTCTCCAGTGTCTATATAAACCAGAGGGTTTTAGTCCATAGGACACAACAACTACAACATACAATCATATCATAGGCTAGCTTCTAGGGTTTAGCCTCTCCGATCTCGTGGTAGATCTACTCTTGTACTACCCATATCATCAATATTTATCAAGAAGGACGTAGGGTTTTGCCTCCATCAAGAGGGCCCGAACCTGGGTAAAACATTGCGTCCCCTGCCTCTTGTTACCATCCGCCTTAGACGCATAGTTCGGGACCCCCTACCCGAGATCCGCCGGTTTTGACACCGACACTCCCCCTCCATCAACAAGCATCAATCCATGGCTTGCTCAAAACAACGAGTGCCTCCAACATACATCAGGTCCCAGGGGGAGTTTTGTTTGCAATTAATTTTGATTTAGTTTGCATAAAGCATGGGACTGGGCATCCCGGTGACCAACCAGTTTCTCGTGAGTGAGGAGCGGAGTCCACTCCTCTTGAGAATAACCCGCCTAACATGGAAGATAAGGACAACCTTGGTTGATACATGAGCTATTCGAGCATACAAAACAGAATGTTTATTTGAAGGTTTAGAGTTTGGCACATACAAATTTACATGGAACGGCAGGTAGATACCGCATATAGGAAGGTATAGTGGACTCATCTGGAATAACTTTGGGGTTTAAGGGATTGGATGCACAAGCAGTATTTCCCGCTTAGTACAAGTGAAGGCTAGCAAAAGACTGGGAAGCGACCAACTAGAGAGCGACAACAGCCATGTACATGCATTAAAATTAATAAACATTGGATGCAAGCATGAGTAGGATATAATACACCATGAACATAAATATCGTGAAGGCTATGTTGATTTTGTTTCAACTACATGCGCGAACATGCGCCAAGTCAAGTCACTTAAATCATTCGAAGGAGGATACCACCCCATCATACCACATCATAATCATCGCAATAGCATGTTGGCACACAAGGTAAATCATTATAACTCATAGCTAATCAAGCAAGGCACAAGCGACTATGATCTCTAATTGTCATTGCAAACATGTTTATTCATAATAGGCTGCATCAAGAACGAGGGACTCATCATATTTACAAAAACAAAAGAGGTCGAGTTCATACCAGCTTTTCTCATCTCAATCAGCCCATCATATATCATCATAATTGCCTTTCACTTGCATAACCGAACGATGTAAATAATAATAAGAGTGCACGTGCATTGGACTAAGATGGAATCTGCGAGCATTCAATAAACAGGAGAAGACAAGGCAATATGGGCTCTTGGTTAAATCAACAATAATGCTTATAAGAGCCACTTCAATAATTTAATTATGGTCTTCTCCTACTGACCCCCACAGAAAAGAAAAGAAATAAAACTATTTACACGGGAAAGCTCCCAACAAGCAAAAGAAGAATGGAAATACTTTTGGGTTTTCTTTTTAATTATTACTACTATAGCAGAAAAATAAACTACTACTAATTTTTTTTCTTAAGGTTTAACAAACACACAAGAAGAAAGCGGGAAAAAGAAACTAAACTAGCATGGATATTATAGTGAAAAAGTATGACCTCCGACATCTAGCAACGAGTGTGTGTGAACATAAATGTAATGTCGGTGAGAAATACTTACTCCCCCAAGCTTAGGCTTTTGGCCTAAGTTGGTCTATGGCCACGGCTGTCCTGGCTGATATCCATAATAATAGTTGGGGTCGTACTGCGACGAAGAATAGTTGGGATCATACTGATGTGCAGCGGTTATCGCCTGCTGAGATGCAACATGGAGTCGAGTTGCCTCCGCTCTCCTCTCGTACTCTTCTGCCTCCTCTCTGGTAATAACATATCTTCTTTTTATCTGTGAATCAAAGAAGGTAGGAGTAGGGAGAGTAATATGGAAAACATGCCGTTTATCAAAAATTAAACGATATAAGAGAGGTGATTCAGGCCTCTCGACAAACTGGTGCGAAGCCATAGAGTCATAATCTGAATATGCAGGAGGCAACTCCGTATCACCCTCACAAATGTCTATTTCAAGAAAATGAGCTAAGCTGGTTGCATAAATTCCTCCAAAGAAATCTCCATTATGTCTATTATGATGCAACCTACGAGCTACAATGGCTCCCATATGATAAGATTGGTCTCCTAACACAGCACTCCTAAGAATGCTAAGATCAGGGACACACATGTGACATGCTTCATCCTTAGCATTTATGCATCTACCGATGAAGAGAGCAAAATAATGTATAGTAGGAAAGTGAATGCTCCCTATGGTAGCCTGCGTTATATCTCTAGATTCCCCCACAGTTAGACTAGCAAGAAAGTTTCTAAATTCAGATTTAGGGGGATCCCAAACACTACCCCATGATGGAAGTTTGCAAGCAGAAGTGAAATCCTCTAAGTCCATGGTATAAGATTTGTCATAGAGATCAAACATGACCGAAGGAGAATTACGCGAAGATGAATACTCAAACCTCCTCACAAATGAACTTGTGAGATCATGATACTGGGGGCATTTGTTAGCCTCAAAATTCTCAAGACCGGCATTGCACAAATATGCTTTGAATTCTTCTTTAATTCCCACACGGTCCATAAAATTTTCCAATGGCCATTTGCAAGGCCGTACTGGAGCGTCTCTTGGTGGATCCTCGTCAGCATCGCGCATAGCAAGCCTGGGTCCTTGCTTCTTAGAAGAACCACCTTGGAACTTCTTCCTAAGCATATTGTTTTTCTCTGAAAAATTCTGAAATTTTTAGTAACTTCAAACAAAAGTGAATCGACTTCAATAAAACTGATAGCAACTACTCCTACAAGTGCCTAGGGCCTATATCATGCATCAAAACTACCTTTGACCATATAAATTTGACATGCAAGCTCAAGAACAGGGTCACCTAAGCAGCAAAAATTTGCAAAGAATAAAGCACTAGAACAAAAACTAATTGGACCAATGGAGGACTCAGATACCAAGGAACAATCTCCCCAAGCAGTTTTGCGAGAAGTGCTTTGAGCAAGGAGATCGAAAATGACAGCAAAAGTGGCTGAAACTCGTGCTTGAGTTGGTTTTTCGGGTTTGTGTGAGACAAAGGAAGAAGATGTGTGCTGGGATAAGTGGAGTGCTGGAAATTTGCCCTAGAGGCAATAATAAATTGATTATTATTATATTTTCTTGTTCATGATAATCGTTTATTATCCATGCTAGAATTGTATTGATAGGAAACTCAGATACATGTGTGGATACATAGACAACACCATGTCCCTAGTAAGTCTCTAGTTGACTAGCTCGTTGATCAATAGATGGTTACGGTTTCCTGACCATGGACATTGGATGTCGTTGATAACGGGATCACATCATTAGGAGAATGATGTGATGGACAAGACCCAATCCTAAGCATAGCACTAGATCGTGTAGTTCGTATGCTAAAGCTTTGCTAATGTCAAGTATCATTTCCTTAGACCATGAGATTGTGCAACTCCCGGATACCGTAGGAGTGCTTTGGGTGTGCCAAACGTCACAACGTAACTGGGTGGCTATAAAGGTACATTACAGGTATCTCCGAAAGTGTCTGTTGGGTTGGCACGAATCAAGACTGGGATTTGTCACTCCGTGTAAGCAGAGAGGTATCTCTGGGCCCACTCGGTAGGACATCATCATAATGTGCACAATGTGATCAAGGAGTTGATCACGGGATGATGTGTTACAGAACGAGTAAAGAGACTTGCCGGTAACGAGATTGAACAAGGTATCGGGATATCGACGATCGAATCTCGGGCAAGTATCGTACCGATAGACAAAGGAAATTGTATACGGGATTGATTAAGTCCTTGACATCGTGGTTCATCCGATGAGATCATCGTGGAACATGTGGGGGCCAACATGGGTATCCAGATCCCGCTGTTGGTTATTGACTGGAGAACATCTCGGTCATGTCTGCATGTCTCCCGAACCCGTAGGGTCTACACACTTAAGGTTCGATGACGCTAGGGTTATAAAGGAAGTTTGTATGTGGTTACCGAATGTTGTTCGGAGTCCCGGATGAGATCCCGGACATCACGAGGAGTTCCAGAATGGTCCGGAGGTAAAGATTTATATATGGGAAGTCCTATTTTGGTCACCGGAAAGGTTTCGGGGTTTATCGGTAATGTACCGGGACCACCGGGAGGGTCCCGGGGGTCCACCAAGTGGGGCCACCTGCCCCGGAGGCTTGCATGGGCCAAGGGTGGTGAGGGACCAGCCCCTAAGTGGGCTGGTGCGCCTCCCACAAGGCCCAAGGGCAGCTAGGAGGAAAAAAGGAGGAAACCCTAGGCTTAGATGGGCCTTAAGGCCCACCCTAGGGGCGCCATCCCTCTCTCCTCCTCTTGGCCGCCCCCTTGCTCCCCATCTAGGGCTGCCCCCCCTAGGGGTGGGAACCCTAGAGGGGGCGCAGCCCCTCCCCTTCCCCTATATATATGAGGCCTAGGGCTGCCCATAAGAGACGCGCGATTCAATCTCTCTTGGTGCAGCCCTGCGTCTCTTCTTCGTCCTCTTCTGCGGTGCTTGGCGAAGCCCTGCAGAATTGCCACGCTCCTCCATCACCACCACGCCGTTGTGCTGCTGCTGGATGGAGTCTTCCTCAACCTCTCCCTCTCTCCTGGCTGGATCAAGGCGTGGGAGACGTCACCGGGCTGTACGTGTGTTGAACGCGGAGGTGCCGTCCGTTCGGCACTAGGATCATCGGTGATTTGGATCACGACGAGTATGACTCCATCAACCCCGTTCACTTGAACGCTTCCGCTTAGCGATCTACAAGGGTATGTAGATGCACTCTCCTTCCCCTCGTTGCTAGTCTCTCCATAGATAGATCTTGGTGACACGTAGGAAAATTTTGAATTTCTGCTACGTTCCCCAACAGTGGCATCATGAGCTAGGTCTATTGCGTAGATTCTATGCACGAGTAGAACACAAAGTAGTTGTGGGCGTTGATTTTGTTCAATATGCTTGCCGTTACTAGTCTTATCTTGATTCGGCGGCATTGTGGGATGAAGCGGCCCGGACCGACCTTACACGTACTCTTACGTGAGACTGGTTCCACCGACTGACATGCACTAGTTGCATAAGGTGGCTAGCGGGTGTCTGTCTCTCCCACTTTAGTCGGATCGGATTCGGTGAAAAGGGTCCTTATGAAGGGTAAATAGCAATTGGCATATCATGTTGTGGTCTTTGCGTAGGTAAGAAACGTTCTTGCTAGTAACCCATAGCAGCCACGTAAAACATGCAAACAACAATTAGAGGACGTCTAACTTGTTTTTGCAGGGTATGCCATGTGATGTGATATGGCCTAAGGATGTGATGAATGATATATGTGATGTATGAGATTGATCATGTTCTTGTAATAGGAATCACGACTTGCATGTCGATGAATATGACAACCGGCAGGAGCCATAGGAGTTGTCTTTATTTATTTATGACCTGCGTGTCAACATAAACGTCATGTAATTACTTTACTTTATTGCTAACCGTTAGCTGTAGTAGTAGAAGTAATAGATGACGTGACAACTTCAAGAAGACACAATGATGGAGATCATGATGATGGAGATCATGATGTCATGCCGGTGACGATGATGATCATGGAGCCCCGAAGATGGAGATCAAAAGGAGCAAAGTGATATTGGCCATATCATGTCACTATTTGATTGCATGTGATGTTTATCATGTTTATACATCTTATTTGCTTAGAACGACGGTAGTAAATAAGATGATCCCTCATAAAAATTTCAAGAAGTGTTCTCCCCTAACTGTGCACCGTTGCTACAGTTCGTCGTTTTGAAGCACCACGTGATGATCGGGTGTGATAGATCCTTACGTTCACATACAACGGGTGTAAGACAGTTTTACACATGCAAAACACTTAGGGTTAACTTGACGAGCCTAGCATGTGTATAGACATGGCCTCGGAACACAGAAGACCGAAAGGTCGAGCATGAGTCGTATAGAAGATACGATCAACATGAAGATGTTCACCGACGTTGACTAGTCCGTCTCACGTGATGATCGGACACGGCCTAGTTGACTCGGATCATGTAATCACTTAGATGACTAGAGGGATGTCTATCTGAGTGGGAGTTCATAAGATGAACTTAATTATCCTGAACATAGTCAAAAGGTCTTTGCAAATTATGTTGTAGCTGGCGCTTTAGTTCTACTGTTTAGATATGTTCCTAGAGAAAAATTAGTTGAAAGTTGATAGTAGCAATTATGCGGACTAGGTCCGTAAACTGAGGATTGTCCTCATTGCTTCTTAGAAGGCTTACGTCCTTAATGCACCGCTCAGTGTGCTGAACCTCGAACGTTGTCTGTGGATGTTGCGAATATCTGACATACACGTTTTGATAACTACATGATAGTTCAGTTAAACGGTTTAGAATTGAGGCACCGAAGACATTTTTGAAATGTCGCGAAACATATGAGATGTTTTGAGGGATGAAATTGGGATTTCAGGCTCGTGCCCACGTCAAGAGGTATAAGACCTCTGACGATTTTCTTAGCCTACAAACTAAGGGAGAAAAGCTCAATTGTTGAGCTTGTGCTCAGATTGTCTGAGTACAACAATCATTTGAATCGAGTGGGAGTTGATCTTCCAGATGAGATAGTGATGTTTCTCCGAAGTCATTACCACCAAGCTGCTAGAGCTTCGTGATGAACTATAATATATCAGGAACATATATGATGATCCTTGAGATATTCGTGATGTTTGACACCACAAAAGTAGAAATCAAGAAGGAGCATCAATTGTTGATGGTTGGTGAAACCACTAGTTTCAAGAAGGGCAAGGGCACAAAGGGATACTTCATGAAACAGCAATTCAGCTGCTGCTCTAATGAAGAAACCCAAGGTTGAACCCAAACCCGAGACTAAGTGCTTTTGTAATAAAGGGAACAACCACTGGAGCGGAATTACCCTAGATACTTGGTAGATAAGAAGGCTGGCAAGGTCGATAGAAGTATATTGGATATACATTATGTTGATGTGTACTTTACTAGTACTCCTAGTAGCACCAGGGTATTAGATACCGGTTCGGTTGCTAAGTGTTAGTAACTCGAAATAAAAGCTGCGGAATAAACGGAGACTAGCTAAAGGTGAGATAACGATATGTGTTCGAAGTATTTCCAAGGTTGATCAAATATCGTACGCTCCCTCTACCATCGAGATTGGTGTTTGCATTGAGCATAGACATGATTGAATTATGTCTATCGCAATACGATTATTCATTTAAGGAGAACAATGGTTACTCTGTTTATTTGAATAATACCTTCAATGGTCTTCCACCTAAAATGAATTGTTTGTTGAATCTCGATCGTAGTGATACACATGTTCATGCCAAAAGATATATGAGATGGTACCACCTACTTGTGGCACTGCCACTTAAGTCATATCGGTATAAAAGCGCATGAAGAAGCTCCATGTTGATGGATCCTTGGGCTCACTCGTTTTTGAAAAGTTTGAGGCATGCGAACCATGTCTATTGGTATATATGCATGAATAAACTCCATGCAAATGGACCGTTTGGACTCACTTGATTTTGAATCACTTGAGACATGCAAATCATACCACATGGGCAAGATGACTGAAAGCCTCGTTTTTCAGTAAAATGGAACTAGAAAGCAACTTGTTGGAAGTAATACATTTTGATGTGTGCAGTCCAATGAGTGCTGAGGTGTGTAGTGGATATCGTTATGTTCTTACTTCACAGATGATTTGAGTAGATGTTGAGTATATTTACTTGATGAATCACGAGTCTGAATTATTGAAAGGTTCAAGTAATTTCAGGGTGAAGTTGAAAGATCGTCGTGACAAGAGGATAAAAGATCTATGATATGATCATGGAGATGAATATCTGAATTACGAGTTTGGCATAGAATTAAGACATTGTGGAAATTGTTTCACAATTGATACAGCCTGGAACACCATAGTGTGATGGTGTGTCCGTACATCATAACTGCACCCTATTGGATATGATGCATACCATGATGTCTCTTATCGAATTACCATGATAGTTTATGGGTTAGGCATTAGAGACAACCACATTCACTTTAAATAGGGCACCACGTAATTCCGATGAGATGACACCGTATGAACTATGGTTTAGAGAAGCCTAAGCTGTCATTTCTTAAAAGTTTGGGGCTGCGACGCTTATGTGAAAAAGTTTCAGGCTGATAAGATCGAACCCAAAGCGGATAAATGCATCTTCATAGGACACCCAAAACAGTTGGGTATACCTCCTGTCTCAGATCCGAAAGCAATAAGGGATTGTTTCTAGAATCGGGTCCTTTCTCGAGGAAAAGTTTCTCTCGAAAGAATTGAGTGGGAGGATGGTGGAGACTTGATGAGGTTATTGAACCGTTACTTCAACTAGTGTATAGCAGGGCACAAAGAGTTGTTCCTGTGGCACCTACACCAATTGAAGTGGAAGCTTATGATATTGATCACGAGACTTCGGATCAAGTCACTCCCAAACCTCGTGGGATGACAAGGATGCGTACTACTTCAGAGTGGTACGTAATCCTGTCTTGGAAGTCATGTTGCTAGACAACAATGAACCTACGAGCTATGGAGAAGCGGTGGTGGGCCTGGATTCCGATAAATGGCTCGAGGCCATAAAAATCCGAGAGAGGATCCATGTATGGAAACAAAGTGTAGACTTTGATAGAACAGCTCGATGGTCGTGAAGTTGTTGAGTACATATGGATTTTAAAAGGAAGATGGACAATGATGGTAAATGTCACCATTAAGAAAGCTCGACTTGTCGTTAAGATGTTTTCCGACAAGTTCAAGGAGTTGACTACGGTGAGACTTTCTCACTCGTAGCGATGCTAAGAGTCTGTTGGAATTATATTAGCGATTACTGCATTATTTATGAAATCTTGCAGATGGGATGTCAAAACATTGTTTCCTCGACGATTTTCTTGAGGAAAGGTTGTATGTGATACAACCGGAAGGTTTTTTCAATCCTGAAATATGCTAATAAGTATGCAAAGCTCCAGCAATCCTTCTAAGGACTGGAGTAAGCATCTCGGAGTTGGAATGTATGCTTTGATGAGATGATCAAAGATTTTGGTGTATACAAAGTTTATGAGAAACTTGTATTTCCAAAGAAGTGAGTGGGAGCACTATAGAATTTCTGATAAGTATATGTTGTTGACACATTGTTGATCAGAAATGACGTAGAATTTTTGGAAAGCATATAGGGTTATTTGGAAAGTGTTTTTCAATGGAAAGCCTGGATTAAGCTACTTGAACATTGAGCATCAAGATCTATAAGGATAGATCAAAACGCTTAATGGTACTTTCAAATGAGCACATACCTTGACGTGATCTTGAAGGTGTTCAAGATGGATCAGTCAAAGAAGGAGTTCTTGCCTGAGTTGTAAGGTATGAAGTTAAGACTTAAAGCTCGACCACGGCAGAATAGAGAGAAAGGACGAAAGGTCGCCCCTATGCTTAAGACGTAGGCTCTACAGTATGCTATGCTGTGTACCATACCTGAAGTGTGCCTTGCCATGAGTCAGTCAAGGGGTACAAGAGTGATCCAAGAATGGATCACAGGACAGCGGTCAAAGTTATCGTTAGTAACTAGTGGACTAAGGAATTTTCTTGATTATGGAGGTGGTAAAAGAGTTCGTCGTAAAGGGTTACGCCGATGCAAACTTTGACACTAATCCAGATTATTCGGGTAGTATACTGGATTCGTATAGTAGAACAGTTATTTGGAATAGCTCCAAATAGAGCGTGGTAGCTGCATCTAGGAGATGACATAAAGATTTGTAAAGCACACACGGATCTGAAAGGTTCAGACCCGTTGACTAGAACCTCTCTCACAAGCAACATGATCAAACCTAGAACTCATTGAGTGTTAATCACATAGTGATGTGAACTAGACTACTGACTCTAGTAAACTCTTGGGTGTTAGTCACATGGCGATGTGACCTGTGAGTGTTAATCACATGGCGATGTGAACTAGATTATTGACTCTAGTGCAAGTGGGAGACTGTTGGAAATATGCCCTAGAGGCAATAATAAATTGATTATTATTATATTTTCTTGTTCATGATAATCGTTTATTATCCATGCTAGAATTGTATTGATAGGAAACTCAGATACATGTGTGGATACATAGACAACACCATGTCCCTAGTAAGCCTCTAGTTGACTAGCTCGTTGATCAATAGATGGTTACGGTTTCCTGACCATGGACATTGGATGTCGTTGATAACGGGATCACATCATTAGGAGAATGATGTGATGGACAAGACCCAATCCTAAGCATAGCACTAGATCGTGTAGTTCGTATGCTAAAGCTTTGCTAATGTCAAGTATCATTTCCTTAGACCATGAGATTGTGCAACTCCCGGATACCGTAGGAGTGCTTTGGGTGTGCCAAACGTCACAACGTAACTGGGTGGCTATAAAGGTACATTACAGGTATCTCCGAAAGTGTCTGTTGGGTTGGCACGAATCGAGACTGGGATTTGTCACTCGGTGTAAGCGGAGAGGTATCTCTGGGCCCACTCGGTAGGACATCATCATAATGTGCACAATGTGATCAAGGAGTTGATCACGGGATGATGTGTTACAGAACGAGTAAAGAGACTTGCCGGTAACGAGATTGAACAAGGTATCGGGATACCGATGATCGAATCTCGGGCAAGTATCGTACCGATAGACAAAGGAAATTGTATACGGGATTGATTAAGTCCTTGACATCGTGGTTCATCCGATGAGATCATTGTGGAACATGTGGGAGCCAACATGGGTATCCAGATCCCGCTGTTGGTTATTGACTGGAGAACGTCTCGGTCATGTCTGCATGTCTCCCGAACCCGTAGGGTCTACACACTTAAGGTTCGATGACGCTAGGGTTATAAAGGAAGTTTGTATGTGGTTACCGAATGTTGTTCGGAGTCCCGGATGAGATCCTGGACGTCACGAGGAGTTCCGGAATGGTCCGGAGGTAAAGATTTATATATGGGAAGTCCGGTTTTGGTCACCGGAAAGGTTTCGGGGTTTATCGGTAATGTACCGGGACCACCGGGAGGGTCCCGGGGGTCCACCAAGTGGGGCCACCTGCCCCGGAGGCTTGCATGGGCCAAGGGTGGTGAGGGACCAGCCCCTAAGTGGGCTGGTGCGCCTCCCACAAGGCCCAAGGGCAGCTAGGAGGAAAAAAGGAGGAAACCCTAGGCTTAGATGGGCCTTAAGGCCCACCCTAGGGGCGCCATCCCTCTCTCCCCCTCTTGGCCGCCCCCTTGCTCCCCATCTAGGGCTGCCGCCCCCCTAGGGGTGGGAACCCTAGAGGGGGCGCAGCCCCTCCCCTTCCCCTATATATATGAGGCCTAGGGCTGCCCATAAGAGACGCGCGATTCAATCTCTCTTGGTGCAGCCCTGCGTCTCTTCTTCCTCCTCTTCTGCGGTGCTTGGCGAAGCCCTGCAGGATTGCCACGCTCCTCCATCACCACCACGCCGTTGTGCTGCTGCTGGATGGAGTCTTCCTCAACCTCTCCCTCTATCCTTGATGGATCAAGGCGTGGGAGATGTCACCGGGCTGTACGTGTGTTGAACGCGGAGGTGCCGTCCGTTCAGCACTAGGATCATCGGTGATTTGGATCACGACGAGTACGACTCCATCAACCCCGTTCACTTGAACGCTTCCGCTTAGCGATCTACAAGGGTATGTAGATGCACTCTCCTTCCCCTCGTTGCTAGTCTCTCCATAGATAGATCTTGGTGACACGTAGGAAAATTTTGAATTTCTGCTACGTTCCCCAACATGGAGGAGGGCCGTCGTGGGCCCACGAGGTAGGGGGGGGGGCGCCCTAGAGGGGTGGCGCGCCCACCACCCTCGTGGCCAGGTGGCAGCTCCTCCCGCGGTAATTTTTGCACAGTAAATCCTCAAATATTCCCGAAAAAATCATATTAAATTGGCATGGCATTCTAAGGACTTTTATTTTCGGGATATTTATATATTGCACGGATAAGTCAGGAAACAGACAGAAAAATACTATTTTTACTTTATTTCTACTAATTAACAGAAAATATAGAGAGGGTATAGAAAAGGTCTCACGCTCATGTTGTGCTTCTAGTTTCATCCTTCTCATGCTCATAAAAAAGAATCCACTAACAAGGTTGATCAAGTCTTGTTAACAAACTCATTCCGATAATCATGAAACTGGAGAAATTTCGAAAAACACTAAGTTACCTGAACGGGGATATGCACATCCCCAATAATAAGTATATCATATTTCTTTTTGACAATAGGAAGAGGAAATTCAGAACCTCCAATTATAATCGATGGAATTTTTCCAATGGAGTTGATACTATGAACTTGAGGTTGTTTCCTCGGGAAGTGTACCGTATGCTCATTACTATTAACATGAAAAGTGACATTGCCTTTGTTGCAATCAATAACAGCCCCTACAATTTTAAGAAAAGGTCTTCTAAGAATAATAGACATACTATCATCCTCGGGAATATCAAGAATAACAAAGTCCGTTAAAATAGTAACGTTTGCAACCACAACAGGCACATCCTCACAGATACCGACAGGTATATCAGTTGATTTATCAGCCATTTGCAAAGATATTTCAGTAGGTGTCAGCTTATTCAAGTCAAGTCTACGATATAAAGGGAGAGGCATAACACTAACACCGGCTCCAAGATCACATAAAGCAGTTTTAATATAATTTCTTTTAATGGGGCAAGGTATAGTAGGTACTCCGGGATCTCCAAGTTTCTTTGGTATTCCACCCTTAAAAGTATAATTAGCAAGCATGGTGGAAATCTTAGCTTCCGGTATCTTTATTTTATTAGTAATGATATCCTTCATATATTTAGCATAAGGATTTGTTTTGAGCACATCAGTTAATCGCATACGCAAAAAGATAGGCCTAATAATTTCAGCAAAGCGCTCAAAATCCTCATCATCCTTTTCTTGGATGGTTTTGGAGGAAAAAGCATGGGTTTCTGAACCCAAGGTTCCCTTTCTTTACCATGTTTCCTAGCAACAAAGTCTCTTTTATCATAACGTTGATTCTTTGATTGTGGGTTATCAAGATCAACAACAGGTTCAATTTCTACATCATTATCATTACTAGGTTGAGCATCATCATGAACATCATCATTAATATTTTCATTAGGTTCATGCTCATTACCAGATTGTGTTTCAGCATCAGACATAGATATATCGTTTGGATTATCAGGTGGTTCAGCAATAGGTTCACTACAAGTTTGCACAATTCTATCATTTTTCTTCTTCTTCTTTTTAGAATAACTAGGAACATCAATATTATTTCTTTGAGAATCTTGCTCAATTCTCTTAGGTTGGCCTTCAGGATACAAAGGTTCCTAAGTCATTCTACCAGTTCTAGTAGCCACTCTAATAGCATAATCATTTTTCTTACTATGCATTTCATCAAGCACTTCCTTTTGAGCTTTAAGCACTTGTTCTACTTGAGTGGTAACCATAGAAGCATGTTTGCTAACAAGTTTAAGTTCACCTTTAATATTAGCCATATAATCACCCAAGCGTCTAATCATATAAGCATTTTCTTTTAATTGTCTACCAAAATAAGCATTGAAGTCGTCTTGCTTAAACATAAAGTTATCAAACTCATCCAAGCACTGACTAGCAATTTTAGTAGGAGGGACTTCAGCTTTATCATATCTATAGAGAGAATTTACCTTTACTATCTGTGTTGGGATATCGGGATCAGGAGGTTCTTCAGTAAATAAAGAATTGAGATCATATGTTTCTTCAACAGGCGGTATATTAAGACCATGTATTTCTTCAATAGGAGGTAAATTCTTAACATCTTCAGCTTTAATACCTTTTTCTTTCATAGATTTCTTTGCCTCTTCCATATCTTCGGGACTGAGAAATAGAACACCTCTCTTCTTTGGAGTTGGTTTAAGAATAGGCTCAGTAATTGCAGCAGGAGTTGGCTCAGGAGCTGGCTCAGGAGGTGCCCAATTATTTTCATTTGTCAACATATTATTCAATAGAATTTCAGCTTCATCCGGTGTTCTTTCCCTGAAAAGAGAACCAATACAACTATGCAGGTAATCTCTGGAAGCATCGGTTAGTCCATTATAAAAGATATCAAGTATTTTAGGTTTCTTAAGAGGATGATCAGGCAAAGCATTAAGTAACTTGAGAAGCCTCCCCCAAGCTTGTGGGAGACTCTCTTCTTTAATTTGCACGAAGTTGTATATTTCCCTCAAAGCAGCTTGTTTCTTATGAGCAGGGAAATATTTAGCAGAGAAGTAATAAATCATATCCTGGGGACTACGCACACAACCCAGGATCAAGAGAATTAAACCATATCTTAGCATCACCCTTTAATGAGATTGGAAATATTCTGAGTATATAGAAGTAACGCGATCTCTCATCATTAGTGAACAGGGCAGCCATATCATTTAACTTAGTAAGATGTGCCACAACAGTTTCAGATTCATAGCCATAAAATGGATCAGATTCCACCAAAGTAATTATATCAGGATCAACAGAGAATTCATAATCCGTATCAGGAACACAAATAGGTGAAGTAGCAAAAGCAGGGTCGGGTTTCATTTTATCTCTAAGTTATTCTTTGTTGCATTTAACTAATAACCTCTTAAGCTCATATCTATCTCTGCAAGCTAAAATAGCGGCAAAAGATTCCATATCAAAAGATAGCCCTCAGGGATAACAGGCATATTTTCATCATCACTATCATCATCGTATCCAGATTCAATAATTTCTTTTTCTCTAGCCCTAGCTATTTGTTCATCAAGAAATTCACCAAGGGGCACAATAGTATCAGGCATAGAAGTAGTTTCATCATAAGTATCATGCATAGCAGAAGTGGCATCATCAATAACATGCGACATATCAGAACGAATAGCAGAAGCAGGTGTAGGTGTCGCAAACTTACTCATAACAGAAGGTGAATCAAGTGCAGAGCTAGATGGCAGTTCCTTACCTCCCCTCGTAGTTGACGGATAGATCTTGGTTTTTGGATCTCTCAAGTTCTTCATAGTGATAAGAAGATATAAATCCCAAGTGACTCAAAGAATAGAGCTATGTTCCCCGGCAACGGTGCCAGAAATTTGTCTTGATAACCCACAAGTATAAGGGATCACAACAGCTTTCGAGGGTAGAGTATTCAACCGAAATTTATTGATTCGACACAAGGGGAGCCTAAGAATATTCTCAAGTATTAGTGGCTGAGTTGTCAATTCAACCATAGCTGGAAACTTAGTATCTGCAGCAAAGTGTTTAGTAGCAAAGTAATATGATAGTGGTGGTAGCGGAAACAAAAGTAAAGACATCAAAAGTAATGTTTTTGGTATTTTGTAGTGATTGTAACAGTAGCAGCGGGAAAGTAAATAAGCATAAACCAGTATATGGAAAACTCGTAGGCACCGGATCAGTGATGGATAATTATGCCGGATGTGGTTTATCATGTAACAGTCATAACATAGGGTGACACAGAACTAGCTCCAACTCATCAATGTAATGTAGGCATGTATTCCGTATATAGTCATACGTGCTTATGGAAAAGAACTTGCATGACATCTTTTGTCCTACCCTCCCGTGGCAGCAGGGTCCTATTGGAAACTAAGGGATATTAAGGCCTCCTTTTAATAGAGAACCGGAACAAAGCATTAGCACATAGTGAATACATGAACTCCTCAAACTATGGTCATCACCGGGAGTGGTCCCGATTATTGTCACTTCGGGGTTGCCGGATCATAACACATAGTAGGTGACTATAGACTTGCAAGATAGGATCAAGAACTCACATATATTCATGAAAACATAATAGGTTCAGATCTGAAATCATGGCACTCGGGCCCTAGTGACAAGCATTAAGCATAGCAAAGTCATAGCAACATCAATCTTAGAACATAGTGGATACTAGGGACCAAACCCTAACAAAACTAACTCGATTACATGATAAATCTCATCCAACCCATCACCATCCAGCAAGCCTATGATGGAATTACTCACGCACGGCGATGAGCATCATGAAATTGGTGATGGAGGATGGTTGATGACGACGACAACGAATCCCCCTCTTCGGAGCCCCGAACGGACTCCGGATCAGCCCTCCCGAGAGGTTTTAGGGCTTGGCGGCGGCTCCGTATCGTAAAACGCGATGATTTCTTCTCTCTGGTTTTTTTCTCTCCGAAAGCAAATATATAGAGTTCGAGTTGGTGTCAGAGGGCATCCATGGGGCCCACGAGGTAGGGGGCGCGCCCTAGGGGGTGGCGCCCCCCACCCTCGTGGACAGGGTGTGGGCCCCCTGGTCTTCATCTTTGGCAAGGATTTATTATTATTTTTTCTAAGATGTTCCATGGAGTTTCAGGTCATTCTGAGAATATTTGTTTTCTGCACATAAAACAACACCATGGTAATTCTGCTGAAAACAGTGTCAGTCCGGGTTAGTTCCATTCAAACCATACAAGTTAGAGCCCAAAACAAGGGCAAAAGTGTTTGGAAAAGTAGATACGATGGAGACGTATCAAACACCACGGGGTCCTGTTCATCCACCCCCACCGGGAACTGCTCATCCAACCCCCCCCCCCCCCCCCCCCAGCAACGCTCACTGTTCATCCAGAGGCAACACCACGGGGTCATGTTCATCCACCCCCACCTGGAACTGTTCATCCAAACCCCCCCAGCAATGCTCACTGTTCATCTAGAGGGAGCATCTCAATCGGCTTCAGTTAGCAGCGGTAGCGAAAGAATCGCATGATCGGTTTCAGTTAACAGCCATCGATCGATCGCTCGGGTTCAGGAACGAGTAGCCTGCAGTGCAATCGCTCGGGTTCAGTTAGAGCCCAAAGCCTCACTCGGGTTCAGTTAGATCCCAATGCCTCGCACCCACGCGCGTGCGTGTACGAGAGAAACACGCATCGCTTGGCCCCGACCACCTACTGTAACCAGGAACACCCTAATATTTTCTTCGCCCTCGCTTCTACCATGGTTTTTTCCGTCATGGACGGCCCAAAGAATGTCATGCAGCTGCGTCTCCGGCCCGCCCAGGATGAAAAGCCCATTTTCAGTCGTGATTTTTTGTCATAGAAGTAGGACCCCACCACATCTATGAAGATACCATGTTTTTTCACAACTATTGTCATAGAAGTGTCATAAGTATGAGAGAAAAAAATTCGTTCGACCCAAAATGTCACAGATGTATCTTTTTTTGTAGTGAGGTATCCTGGCACCAACCTAACCTAAATCTCGGTCTGATATGATGGTTGGAACATACTGATCTTTTGACCTGATAAGGTGATGTCATGCCTAGCACACCTGGCCGAAGGACCCAGTGATACAGTTTCCTTTTCAAAAGGTTAGCCATTCTTCGATGAGGAAATTGTAGGACTTATTCTATAAGTTGTTTCTGATGAATCCTTTGTGTATCCAAGTCTGAACTTTTCTTGAAGACCATGTCAACACTATCTCGAAGCATGTATGTGGTACTCTGATCTTCAATACGAACATTTGAAGCACAAATGCCAAATTTTCTTTATCAAATTATCCAAACATCGTTGTATGGGTAATGTCATGAAATTTCTCTCCCCTTTCCTAACGGGTTTTCTACAATTATATCCTGCCATGGATATCATGCTCCGGTTGTCCTTGGGGAGGATATGCCCCTGAATTATCTGTTTAAACACATTTTTTCCTTTCCATTGTTCTATTTAATCTGATAATCGCATTTTCCTTTCCATTGTTTGGTTTAACCTTTCTTGTAATCTGACTTAACTGAGCAGTAATAAGTCCCTGCTTAGGTAAGCACCTTGTTGTGCCACTCTGTCAGTAAGACCCATGTTACTATTATTGATGACATTCCGGTAACCACCGATTGATTAGAACTTTGCCTATTGGTCCGCCTCATTTAACGAGTAGGAAGATGGTTCTCTTTGTCCCTCGCCCTTGGTACCGTTGTTGCTGCCGACATAACTGACGGTCTATTCTCCGGCATGCCTTACTATCATGATCGTGCAAGAGGTCAGCGCCCTTCCTACTTTCAACCCACATGGTGGGCCCGTAACCCACAGTTCCACAGGATCGGAACCTGACTCTCCTATACACCCTCAGTTTCCAAAGTTATTCCTCCTACTTGGCTTCGTATGTAATTCACAAGCCTCCTTCCGTGTGGTCATCAATTCTGGTATAAAACACAATTCTTATTCCCGTTGCCTTGAACCCCTTTCATACTCTGTTTCAGGCAATGAATGATTGTCTATCCGCTTGAAACTTCTTATGATACCTTCTTCCTTGGCTCTTGATATGGTTCATTCATTCAACTCGAGATATACTCATGTGTTCATTCCTGGGATAACCCCAAATGATTTCACCTCATACCATTCTATTATTGTGGAGCAGCCCCTTACCTATTCGTAAGTACGACATAATTTTTGAAGAAAGGAGGACGACTTCATCATGATGACTTGAAGAAGAGAAATGAAGACATCATTGTAGTGGGTCGACCTCTTCGAGAAGAGCAATCAAGACCGAGGAGAATTGTTAGAATTTCGTAATCGAGTCTTTTCCCATTTACTCCACCATTTAAATCTCAGGACGAGTTTCTTGTAGTGGAGGAATTGTGATGCCTGAATAATTAAGCTACAGTGATCCCCTCCTAGCGGTGCCATGTCATCACAATTAATTTGCTAAACCTCACTTTGATCCAAACCCGATTCAAATTCAAATTTAAATTCCAAGTGAAATTATTATTTGAATTAACGGTAAAAGAAAAATGTTTGTTGGGTTGCTAATATTAACTGAAGAGTTATCATGTAGAAACCAACATTATTCGGAACTCAAAAAATGCCCCTAGATATTTTGGAATTGACCCCAACAACACCTACCCATCACCTTTAAATTCAAAACAAAATCAAATGAATTCTAATAGAACCCAAAAAATTTCGTGCCACTCTTAGCTATTGTGTTAGATTTATGTGCAACGTTTAGTTCAAAGCAAAAATCATTTGGTGGCCCAACTTGATGCAAAACAGTAGCAGAAAATACAAATTAGCAAACAGTATTAGGAAAACTAAACTCAATGTGCACTTTGGCCCAACACCCCACACTGAAGCCCAACCCACCTCCATTTTCCTCTACCTCCAGCTATAGGGAAGAAAACAGGGAGTGTGTGGAGGGCATCCATGGCGCCTTGGCACGTGCCGGCCATCCCACGGATCCCCCGATGGTTAAAACGGTGTTGACCCCCTCCCCCGAAACCCTAGCGCCATAGCCCCGCTTCCCCTGCGCCGCTTTCTTTCACCTCGCCTGCAGCCGAACCACATCGCCATGGCCGACCACACCCGCTACATGAGACTGCGCCGGTGCCTCTGTCGTCTTCGTTCACTACATGGACGCATTCGAGCTCCGGACCCCCTGCCTCGCACGGATCCATGCCCTCGGCCGCCGTGGATCGTCGCTGCCGTCCGTCTGCTCCAAGCCTCCCCCGAGCCCATCTTTGCAGCCCTATAGTTCCCGGTGAGCTCCTTGACGTTTCCCCCTCCTCGCGTCGAAGATAGCAACCCCTGGCAATGCTCCCCACCGCGTCCGAGAGTGGACCGCCGCTGCCCGGGGACTCCCTGCATGCTCTGGCCACACCCCTCCCCTTCTCCTCCCCATCGCCGCTTGCATCTGTTGCCATCGCTGCAGCCGGCAATCCACCCGCGCCGTTCCGCCATGCCCAGCGTCTCGTGCCTCGTGGGCACCGGCTGAGCCCGCGTCGCCAGCGCTCCAACCCCCAACCCCCCCGGGGTCAAGCTCGACCGCCGCCGACCCCGTCGGCAGCCGCCCAAAGCAGCACCCCGCATATGCTCGCAGCCGCGCAGCTTTGTCCGCGCCGTGGCCTCACTGCCCCTGCGCCACAGCCGCCCCATGTCGCTCCTTCACCTGCTCGCCGACCTTGCATCTAGCTATTGTTGCTGCCTCCACCGCTGCGGCGCTCGTCTCTAGTCACCTCCGCTCAGGGCCACCCCCCCCCCCCCCCCGCGCGCTCCCCGCACCCCCTCGTAGGCCTCCACAGCCACCCGCCTCCCGCAGCCGCGTCGTAGCCCGCCCTCCCCTGGCCGGCGTCGTGCCCACCGACGCCTTGCTGTGGCCTCGGGTGCTCTCCGGGCGCCAGCCCCGCTATGCCCCCTGGGCCTATGGCAAGCGGGGCCCAGGCCACAAGAAATGTTAAAATGATAATTATTATAAATTAATTGAAAATATCAGTTAATTAATTAATTATCTTAATTAATTCTGTTAATAAACTAACTAACTAGTTAATTAACTAAGTAGTGTATGACAAGGGGGCCCCACCCCCGTGTTGACCAATCAAACTTTGACTGGTCAACTGGGTCCCCCTTGGCCCACGTGTCATCCCCTGGGTACACTTATGTGTATCATGTGCTGGGTGCGCATAGTATTTTCCAATTAATTTCGAATTAATAATAATTTCAGAATATTGCTAAAACTTTAAAAATTAATATAAAATAATCTATAACTCGGATGGAAAAACTTTGTACATAAAAGTTGCTCAAAACGACGAGAGAATCCGGATATGTAGCTCGTTTGTCTGCCACACATCACTAGAATAGCGAACATGCAACTTTTCCCCTCTGGTTCATCTATCCGAAAATGCAAAACACCGGGGATACTTTCCCGGATGTTTTCCCCGTTCGCCAGTAGCACCTACTACTGCGTTAGGTCACCCCTAGCACCGTGTATTGCCATGTTATGCTTTGTGTTGCTTTGATTGCTCTGTTATATATTGTATTCCCCCTTCGTTACTTCTTTCTGGTAGACCCCGAGACTGTCGGCGACCCCCAGTTCGACTACGGTGTTGACGACCCCTCTTTCTTGCCAGAGCAACCAGGCAAGCCCCCCCTTTGATCAACTCGATATCGCCTATTCTTCTCTCCACTGCTTTCATTAGACTAGTGTAACATGTTACTGCTTTCCATTAATCCTATTCTGATGCATAGCCTGTCTTTGCTACTACTGTTTTTACCTTTACCTGTAATCCTAAATGGTTAGTATAGGATGCTAGTATTCCATTAGTGGCCCTACATTCATGTCCGTCTGCCATGCTATACTATCGGGCTGTGATCACTCGAGAAGTGATCACGGGTATATACTTATATACATAATATGTGATACATGTGGTGACTAAAGTCGGGTCAGCTCGTAGAGTACCCGCAAGTGATTCTGATGTGGGGGCTGAAAGGGCAGGTGGTTCCATCCAGGTAGTTGTGGGCCTGGGTTCCTGATGGCCCCCAACTGTTACTTTGTGGCGGAGCGACAGGGCAGGTTGTGATTACCTAGGAGAGAGGTGGGCCTGGCCCTGGTCGGCATCCGCGGTTACTTCAAAATAACACGCTTAACGAGATCTTGGTTTTTGATCTGAGCCTGGCCACTGGCCTATACGCACTAATCAACTACGCGGGAACAGTTATGGGAACTCGATGTCATGGTATCAGCCGAAGCCTTCGTGACGTCAGCGACTGAGCAACGCGCGCCGGGTTGGACCGCGTAACACAACTTCCTTGGAAATGGAGGTTGCTAGGTCTGCTCACCGACCGCCCTCGCAATGTGCAGGTGTGCAACGGGCGATGGGCCCAGACCCCTGCGCGCATAGGATTTAGACCGGCGTGCTGACCTCTTTGTTGTGCCTAGATGGGGCTGCGACATGTTGATCTTCCGAGGCCGGGCATGACCCAGGAAAGTGTGTCCGGCCAAAGGGGATCGAGCGTGTTGGGAAATGTGGTGCACCCCTATAGGGAAGTTTATCTATTCGAATAGCCATGTCCCTCAGTAAAAGGACGGCCCGGAGTTGTACCTTGACCTTATGACAACTAGAGCCGGATACTTAATAAAATACACCCTTCCAAGTGCTAGATATAACTCGATGATCGCTCTCTCACAGGGCGACGAGGGGAGGATCACCGGGTAGGATTATGCTATGCGATGATACTTGGTTAACTTAGTATCTACTCTCTTCTACTTCTTCAAGATGGAGGCTGCCAGAAGCATAGTCTTCGATAGGACTAGCTATCCCCCTCTTATTCTGGCATTCTGCAGTTCAGTCCACATACACTACCCATTTCATTGATACCAATGCATATGTAGTGTAGCTCCTTGCTTGCGAGTACTTTGGATGAGTACTCATGGTTGCTTTGCTTCCCCCTTTTCCCCTTTCTATTCCTGGTTGTTGCGACCAGATGTTGGAGCCCAGGAGCCAGACGCCCATAGTCGACGACAACTCCTACTACAATGGAGGTGCCTACTACTACGTGCAGGCCACTGACTATGACCAGGAGTAGTTTGGGAGGATCCCAGGCAGGAGGCCTACGCCTCTTTCGATCTATATCCCAGTTTGTGCTAGCCATCTTATGGCAACTTGTTTAACTTATGTCTATACTCATATATTGTTGCTTCCGCTGACTCATCTATGAACGAGCTCTTGTATTCGAGCCCTCGAGGCCTCTGGCTTGTAATATGATGCTTGTACGACTTATTTTATTTTTAGAGTTGTGTTGTGATATATTCTCGTGAGTCCTTGATCTTGATCATACACATTTGCGTGCATGATTAGTGTATGGCCAAATCGAGGGTGTCACAACAGCTTCTGTTGGTGTGAGTAGCTGGTTTATCGGGGGTGCCATGAATCTGGCAGGGCCGATCCAGTATTTTGTCTAGATTGGATGATCTGTCTCTATGTGCCTTGAATGGCTTTTTCTGTTGACCATGTTTGGAGCTGCTGAATCTTGAGTTGACCGTTGTGTCTTGCGTTCTTTCGTTATGATTGCGACGTTTGTGTTTATTGCATCGTGGCTTGCCATTGACGTCTCGGACTTCGGAACACTACTAGGAAAAGGCCTGTTAGTGGCGCACCTGTTTTGGCCATTAATGGCGCACTACAGGTGCGCCACTATCATCACGCCATTAGTATATCAGACAGTAGTGGCGCACTAGGCAGTGCGCCATTAGTATGTCCCATGGTGCGCCATTAGTATGCCTCCCAGGGGCCATATTTACCTTCTGCTCTCGGTTACTAATGGCGCACTAACAGACAATGCGCCACTAGTATTTTTATAGTAGTGCGCCACTAATGTGCTGTATGGTGCGCCACTAGTATGAATATTAGATTTTTTTCTTTTCTGATATTTGCATAGGTTACGAAATATATTACTGCACAGAATATAGACAACACCACACAGCAACAACAGATTTATCGAATACAATAGAAGATTAGTCTCCGAATATAATTCATCATATTAGCTAGTCTCCGAATTCAAAATACCGAACAAAGTTAGAACATTACAAGTCTCGAGACCGCGAGTAGCGAGTTTGTCTTCACATTACAAGTCGATATCGATCATCTAAAGTACCATCACATAGAAGAGATCTGCGGTCATCACGATTAGCATCATCGCGATGAAACTGGTCTTCATCCGGTGGCTCCTCCTCTCCCTCCTCTCTCCCGCTAGATAGCGCGTGTATCTAGCTTCTGCCTCCACCCTAGTGGTGTACCCTTCGTAACTGTTACTGCTAAAACGGTGAACCTGTCTCCGACACTCCTCCCAGTCGTCGTAGACTCCGAGAACCTTACCCTTGTACACGACATACGACGGCATCTCTATGCACTAGCCAAACAAAACGTTAGAAGCAATTCACGAACAATACATAAGCAATATATAAGTATGCAACAAAAGGATCAGAAGAGAAAAGCAAGACACTAATAGCACGATTCATGGTCCTACTAATAAATAGCATCGATCACATATAAGTTGAGCGACTGTCCAAACCAAAGAGACATACAAGTTTGTTAAAGTTTAATTACAACATGAGCTAATCGATATTTCAGAACTACACATAGCATCACTACTTTCGACTCGACTTAGGGACCGGAGCGTGGATGAAGCAGCCGTCTATCCTGATGGTCATGAAATCGCGGGCGTTGTCAGCCTGCATTTGTAGCGTTGTTTCTATCTAACTGTTGGACGGTTGATATCTGAGGTAGAACTGCCCCGAGGTATGAAGGACATCTTGATGGATGATTTCCGCAAACTCTGACTGTATGCGAAAGAATTCTTGTCTGATGTCCGCGTCCTGGATTGCCGACAAGCTTGTGGCCCAATCTTTGAGATTATTTGGTAGCAGAAGGTGATTATGGTCCCGTACGATCGCTCGCATGTGATGGAGGGCATAGTAGGCATCCTTCTGACCGCCAGGAGGCTGCTTGATGTAGGGGAATGTTATTTTGTGGGGGAACACGTGCTTGCCGTACCTACGAATTGGCCTGGTAAAGGTGCCTTCAGATCTGGCGTAGCTGGGGAGAACATCATCAAGAACTTTCTTGATATTTGTGTAGTCTTTCTTCGACTGATGGTCCGAGTCGAAATATGTGGCCATGGAATATTTCGGGCTTAAGAGGATGAGTGTGCAATGTGTGTCACTACACAAAACATGAAATGTTAGAAAAAAAAGAACGATCGAAATCTAAGAAGTCATATGTTACGGGGCGGTGAGGGGATCTCTTACTCGGGAAAGTAAGGTACGAGGAAGTTATCCTTATTTGGGTTTGCCAGAATGATGCCTTCGAGGTATGAACTCGCGACTTGCCGGTCCTCAGCGCTGCCCAAGATCTTGGCACGCATGTAGAAGGTGTCGACTATCACGATGTCTGGGGTCTTGTCTCTAGTGATCCGCATCTCCATACTCAGCGAAAATAGCCGAACGAAGGTGTAGTGCAGCAGATGAAGGTTAAACATAGCGAAGATGTCATCAAATGGCAGGACGATCATACCCCCGATGGCACTATCGACAAAGCCCTTGCCCTCTGGCACCTTGGCCACGAAAACCGAGTATGCCACATCATTCTTGGAGAGATGCCGCTTCTCCAAAGAAAGAACACTGTCATGCAGACTCCGCATAGCACCGATCGCAGCATTGAGCAGATTAGTCTGTAGCATCGGCCTACCCACCACATGCACCCTCCTCGAGATATCCTTAGATGTAGGTGGCCCGTCCTGAGCATGGATCGTACTCGGTGCCGGCTGGCTCGCACCCTTGTTATTCTTTCTTTTCCGTCCCTTATTCTTCTGCTGTAATGGGATCGAGTTCTGCTCACAGACAGCCTTCTTGAGTGTGTTGGGGCTGATAATATTTTGCACCTCGGCTGTCTTAGGCTCGGTGAAGACGGCAGCTGGAGGTGTCTCCTAAGAACTGAACGCCAGATAATGCCTGTTGCAACTGGGTTTCTTCGCGGTACCAGCTAGATCGTCTTTTGCAGGGTTGGGTTCTTGAGAAGGAGGCCCCAAGAATTCTTCACCGTACCCATGTTCGTTGAAGTACTTATCGACGTTGATAAATGTACCATCGTTGTCGTCGTCGGTGTCGTCCGAATCATGTGCCATATGCATGTCCGGATCCTGTGCCATATCCATGTCCGACATGTCCGGTAGCGTTGTGGGGTTCTTGCCAGGCCTTGGCGCTGGCATGACTGGCGGTGTTGTCTGTGGGGTGGTGTCACCTGCCCCCAAACGAATCTGGCTCTTCGGCCAAAGCATGGGCCAGCTTATGCAGGCGCTGAGGGTCATCACATCATCTTTGTTGGCCCCATGGGGTCGATACGGAGGTAACATGTCGTCGAAGCCCGGCAACACCCGAACCAGTTGAACCCTATAAACAGTGCGTGGCATCGGATTACCGTGGAACACGCGGCTGCCCAGTTGAACGATTCTGCCCTTGGCGACATCGACCAACTCGTCATTCATGAAGTGCACGAGAGTGCACGAAACGTCGGCGGCGCCCTGCGAAAACATGTAGGGCGTTAGGGATGTCCAGTCAAAGGCAAGGAGATGAAGTCATCGGCCGAGAGGCTTAATTAGTTACCATGATGGCGTCAAGCTCGGCTAATGTCGAGGCACCGCCAACGGCGGGTGTGCAAGTGACGGAGGGGACGCTTGCTGCCGAGGTGCCGGCCGGCGTATTCTTCCCACACCCTGGTGTATTACGCTGCAATGCCGGCGCCGCCGTGGGACACACCAATGCCGCCTCCGCTGGAGACACCAATGGTGCCGCCTGCGCGTTGCGCGAGTTGCTACCCGTGAAACTGGGAATCGGGGGCGGCCCCTGTTGGCCGCCCGCAATCCACGCCTACAGCCCAGAAACCAAGGTAGGCATAATGGCGGTGATCATCGCTCCTAGTTGGTCTCGCACTTGCTCTTCGATGATCTCTGGAATCCGCGCCACTTGTGCCTTGAGTTGTTGAACCTCGCACTCCTGGCTTTTCGAGCTGGTCTTTATCTCCTTTCGGCCAGCGGTACAGTACTCCGACCATTTCGTGGACAAGCCTTTGCTAGCCACACGACCAGCTGACATCGGCTTACTGAGCTTATCCTTGTTTTTCATTACGTTCAATGCCCTATTTAAAGGGGTGTCGAAAGGGGAGCTCTGAGACGACCCCACGCTACTGCTTTCAGTGTCCTGCGGAAGGAACGTGAACCATTTAGAAATTTGGCTTCATTAATTAGAATGCAACCATATGGAGCTAATTACGCGGGGGGTGTATTCCTTACCAGAACACGCTCAAGCGCCTTGGTCTTCCGATTCGTGGTAAGCTCCTTGGTTACCGGGTCAATCTTGTACCCGGCCCTGACATAGTTCCTGGTCTGCTTGTCCCGATATTTCTTGAAGAGGGGCGGTAGGCCTTGCTCGGCATGCTCTGCGTCCTCCTTGTCCCATATAGGTTCCGCCACTCTGTAACCGCCGGCACCGAGTTTGTGGACCCCTAAGTTCAAGTCCCGCATCTCTTTTCCCCACTAACTTGATTCTGCAGATGCGTTGCTCTCGCACTTGATCTTGAACTCCCAGTAGTCATCTTCGATTGTCGAAGGATTTTTCTCCTTGATCTTCTCATAACTATCACCTTTTTCAATCATGCTCTTCACCGAGGCTCTCCAAGTAGCCATGGCCATGCTCATCTTCATGAGGGCGGCACTGTTCACTTTATTCCCTGAGAGGCGTGTGTTTGCGAAGTCACCGGGGAACTTGTATCATTTGTGCAGCTTCGTGAAGAGGAGGTTGCGCAAATTCCCTCGGTCATGATGCCTTAGGTTCTCGGTGTTGATCGAGATGGTGCTCCGGAGAATGCACCCGAGCTGTCCCATGTACCCCTTGACTATTTCTCTGGGCGCTGTTGGATGCCCCTTAGAGGACACTTCAGTAAATTCCTCCTTGATGCTGCCGAGCATGTTTGGTCGCCGGTCCTTCCGTTGCCTCTTCGGTTAGCTGCCATCTGTGCGTGCGCCGCCATCATCAGTGGTGGCATCCTCAGCGGCACCATTAGTAGTGTCATCCCCGACGCCACTAGGGGTTGTGTAGTCGGGATCGGTGTCTTCCGTGGCATCCTCATAGCGGTGAGGTTCTTCCTCCATCTCCTGGGACAGGTCCCAGAATGCCTTGCCCGAACCGCCGTCCTCATCGTTGTGTGCCATGTTTTGCTCTAAATAGGAAAAAAAATTAGTCAAAAAGTTGGTTCTTTTCAAGGAACAAGATCATGGTCTCATCATTTAGGGTTTGTCAACATCGAGGCATCCTAAGAGCTAAGCTTTTATCATTTAGGGTTTGTCGATGCCAAGGCACCCTAAAAGCCTAAGCTTTCATCATTTAGGTTTTTATCGACACCGAGGCACCCTAAAAGCCAAGGTTTTATCATTTAGGATTTGTCAACGCTGAGGCCCATGCATAAAACAAGAGGCAGTTGATCCTACTTAATTAAGTACTAAGATACCCCGGCCCATGCATTAGTCGCAAGTATCCCATATGTCCTATTTTTAGCAAAGTCATGCTAAAATTCACAGAAAATTTCAGCATGACCTTTGCTGAAAATAGGACATATGGAGTACCCGAATTTGCCAGAACGGAAGTTAATCGACATTCCGGCAAACTCAAGGGCCTCTCGGGGTACCTGCAAAATCATCACGACACGATGGTCGGAGACAAAACCCAGCAAACTAGCACCACAATGTGCCTCTATTTTCATATGGAGGTGTTGCAACAACGTATATACTTTATCACATTATAAGTCCTCACACCATCAACTATGAAAAAAATCTGAGAGTATAAGTCTGGTTATATTCACCCAAGTCCAAACATAAAATTCTGTCCAACATAGTACAGCCCACTGTGATAATTTCATAGGATTTAATATACCAAACGAAACCTGAAAAGTGATATGTGTTTTAAGTATCTACAGAACAGCCTCTAAAATTTTCATGTTGTAACTTTATTTTAATACCACCTCAAAATACTATACCCAAGAACATATATTTCGAGACAAAAAACTAAACTGATAGCTGCTCTCAAACCGTACATCCAAACGACACAAATAAACACTCTAAATAAACCTTGAAACTTTATCTAAAACCTATGTAAAGGGGCCAACTCAAAATTTTGAGCCTAGCTAACTCATTTTTCAGATATAAGCTTGCTGTCCAGATTTGACAGTGTAGTTTTTAACCGAACCAAGTTCAGTTTACAGCCAGAGTCACCCCAGTTTTTAACCAAATACGAATCACAGATAAATAAATTCTGGAGTTATGCACAATAGAAATATATGCGCAGGTGTACAATGTCAAAATTCTGGAGTTATGCTATGCAATCTAGAATGTAGTCTAAGGGGAACTAACTAGCGGCAGCTCATCTAGAACACATGTGAGTACTTCAATGGAAATAGCAAAATCAGGAAGAAAAGAAGGAACATTGTCCCAAAGTAGCAACAGAAGGTGTTCAATTAGTCAAGCAGCAGGAACACACAAGCAAAGCATGGTAAAAAGAAACAAATGGGAAAGAACATAAGAAGTATACACCATCAGATTGGGCGATACGGTTGGGCGCGGCCCGAGCGTAGTGGAGGCGCGGTCGTGGTGTGGTGAGTGCCCCTGGGCGGGGCCAGGGCACGGCCAGGGGCCAGCGGCAGCACGGCCATGGGGGGCGGCAACCAGGAGCTGGGGCGCGGTGGTGCGACAGTCTACGGCGACAAAATCGAAGGGGGTGGAAAGAGGAATTGGTGCAGCTCACCAAGAGGAAGACGATGGCGAGCTCGTGTGGGGCCGGGGTTGACGAGGTGACGCGGATCGACGGTGAGGCCGCGGTGGCCGGAGGTGGAAGAAGACCTCGATCCGCACGATGCAGAGTCGTCGAGCTTGAACGGGTGGCCATAGATGACGTAGAAGAACACTGCAGAGCTCCTAGACTCCTTAGTGGGGTGCGGGGACGAATGTGGCCGCGGGGACGATGCTGTGACGGTGACGACCTAGTCGGGTGAAGCAGCGTGAGGGGAGGGGAAGTGGGGAGGTGCTAGGGTTTGCACAGGGGTCTGGCTCAGCCTTATCCAACAGGGGAGCCCAAGCGGGTGTGGAGCGGGCGCGGGGGTCGTTAGAGCCGGCGCGGGGGTTGTCGGAGCGGGTGTGGCGAGGGAGGGAAGTGGGATCTGGCGAGGGAGAGGGAAGAGGGATCGGGTGAACTGGTATCCAGCTAGAGGGGGGAATGTTAGTAATGGCGCACCATCTAGGGGTGCGCCATAAAAACACTGATAGCAATGGTGCACCGCCCTCTGGTGCGCCATTAGTAACTTTTTTTTCTAATAGCAATGGCGCACCCTCCTCTGGTGCGCCATTAGTAACTTTTTTTCATTATTTTTTGTTGCATCTAATAGTTTGTTTTTATCAAATTTGTTATTTTCATGAGGACTAGAACTGAAGATTTTTTAAAATATCATCAAATTTGTTTTTTTATTTTTAATTGAAATTATCATCAAATTTGTTATGTGAAAATATCATCAAATTTGTTATTTAAAAATATCATCAATATTTTTTTGGATTTTTAGTTGCATTCATTTGTGAAATGGTAAAACATTTATGAATATGAAAAAATATCATCAAATTTGAAGAATATTCATGAATTCAAAAAGTGCCCATGAAATTTAAAAATATTCATGAGTTCAAAAAATATTAACAAATTCAATATTCATGAGGACTAGAACAGAAGAAATATCATTTCAAAATATCGAAATACAATCGAGAAATGAAGACTATGATTTAAATACAATCGATCTTAGGTAGCTATCTTTTCACAATCTTCTTGCCCTTCTTTTTCGCAAATGGAGTTCTTCTGTTGAATGGACGTCCTTTAGGTAGGGTGGTCCTGCTTCTTCATGTGGTGTATGGCACTTCATCGTCATTGTCATGTTCCATCTTCAGGTCGCCATACTTGTCGAAGTCTTGCTCATTGGCGACTCCATCCATTCCGATGATCTTCCTTTTGCCTCTCCTCACGACAACATGACTGGGCTTTGACGGGTCGATAATGAAGAAGCATTGGTCCACTTGGGAAGCCAGTACCCATGGCTCATTTTCCGCGGTGACGTTTGCGACCGCGGTCTTGGATTTGGCTTCGGGTATAACCATGGTGGTGAAATACCGGTCTTCTTTTATGACGTTCTTGGCCCATCTGACACGGAACATCGGGACCTTCTCTCCAGCGAAGCTCAGCTCCCAAATCTCCTCGATCCTTCCGTAGTATCTGCCCTTGTCGTTACCGGTGTAGGATTCCATCGTTGCCCCGGAGTTCTGATAACCATCGCTCTTCATGTCCTTGTCCTCGGTGTAGAATGTGTAGCTGTTGATATCGTATGCCTCATAGGTTATCAGGTTGTGCTCGGCGCCCTGTGACAAGGCGAATATGAGTTTTTCTTCCGCGGAAGAATCCTCATGTAAAGGGTACGACATAAGCTTCTCCTTGAACCAACGCGTGAAACGTGAGTTGTGCTCTTTGATTATATCTCCGTCCGTCCTCTGTTTGCCTCGGTCATTGTACGTCTTCCCAATAAAGGTTTTGTGCTCTACCACCCAAGGATCGACCACGTCTATGTGTTGTAGCGTGACTAGGTTTGCTCTTTCAAAGTCGGCGAGTCGACCCTCGAAGTCGACATGCATTTCGCGGCGACACTCGCGATGACCCCATCCAGCGAGCCTGCTGAGGTGCCTATTGACGGGCAGAACAACGGGGTTCTCGATGCCTAGATAATCCGTGCAGTAGGAGATGCACTCTTCGGTCGAAAAGCCCCTGGCTCTGCTTCCCTCTAGACGTGACATGTTGAGAACATATCCTTTGATGACACCATTCATCCTTTCGAACGGCATCATGCTGTGTAGGAACATCAGCCCGAGTTGGATGATATCCTCCACGATACGGACCAGCAGATGCACCATAACATCGAACAATGCGGACGGGAAGTACATCTCAAGCTCGCATAGTATCACCACGATCTCTTCCTGTAGCCATCTGAGTTGCCTCACGCCAACCGACTTCCGAGAGATGACGTCGAAAAAGTTGCATAGGCCAAATAGCCATTCACAGACGTGCGCGTCCATGATCCAACAGATTGGAACTGCAAGTATCTGCGTC
The DNA here is from genome assembly GCA_034509565.1 of Triticum monococcum. NCBI lineage: Eukaryota > Viridiplantae > Streptophyta > Magnoliopsida > Poales > Poaceae > Triticum > Triticum monococcum. The sequence continues at coordinate 147,608,129 of CM067843.1, read as the reverse complement.
ATTAGCACGTGACAGTCGTGAGACTTCATCCCGCTGAACTTCTGCTTCGCTGAGTCTAGGTATCTGCTTATCTTCCCCACGTAACTGCTAGGAAGTTTTACTCCTACGAGGCAGGTGAAAAACTGCTCGATCTCCTCCTGACTTAGAATGAAGCACGCGGGAGGGCAGTCATTTCCGGTCTTCTTGGCATTTTTGCCTCTGCGACGACTTTCCGTATCCTGCTTCGCCTCATCATCATCATCATTAGTGTGAAGCTCCTCCCTGATGCCCATTGATTTCAAGTCTGCCCCTGCTTTCGACCCATCTTTGGTCCTCTCTGGCATGTTGAGTAGGGTACCAAGCAGAGTCTCACACACGTTCTTCGTGATATGCATGACATCAAGGCTGTGAGGCACACGGTGGATCTTCCAGTATGGCAAGTCCCAGAAACAGACCTTATTTTCCATACCTTCAGCAGCGGCTCTAGAGCCTTTCGCTTCTTTCCCGGCTCTGGCGCCTTTTGCTTCTTTCCTGGCAGTGGGCAATCTTTCCAATTTTTCAACAGCTCGTCTATTTCCTCGCCGCTCCTCGTACGCGGGCGTCTTTGGGGCTTGGTTTCACCATCGAACAGATCCTTGCGTTTTCTCCATGGGTCATCATCGCGAAGCCACCTTCGATGTCCCATAAACATGGTTTTCGAAGACCCAGGATATCTATCTAGCTGGCGATACGTTGTGTCATCCATGCACCTGACGCATCTAGAAAATCCGTGGACCACCTGCCCCGCGAGATATCCGTAACCGAGATAATCGTGCACCGTCGTGAGCATTGAGGCTCTCATAGGGAAATATTCTTTCTCTGCGGCGTCCCACGTATTGGGTGGTGTTTTCCACAGTGTGTCTAGCTCCTCTTTCAGCAGCCCCAGATACAGATTGATGTTGTTCCCTGGTTGTTTCGACCCTTCAATTAGCATAGTCAAGTGAATGTACTTCCTCTTCATGCACAATGAGGGGGGAAGGTTGTACATCCACACAAACACAGGCCAGGTGCTATGTGTGCTTCTCTGGCTGCCAAACGGATTGACTCCATCGGTGCTTGCGCCCAGCACGGTGTTCCTTGGACCGTCCCCAAATTCTAGGTGTTCGAAGTTCAATGCTTGCCACTGGCTCGCATCGTTAGGGTGTCTTTTTTATTTATCTTTGGATCATTTCCGTCATGTTCTCACTTCTTCTCCTCCCTATCCGCGTGCCAACGTAGGAGCTTTGCTAGCTTAGGGTCCGCGAAATACCGCTGCAGACGAGGAGTGATTGGAAAGTACCACACCACTTTTCGAGGACCTTTCTTCCTCTTCTTGTATCGAGTGACGCCGCACACCGGACATATGGTAGACTCCGCGTGCTCGTCCCGATAAATGATGCAATTGTTCATGCACACATGGTATTTCACGTGCGGTAAATCCAGAGGACACACAATTTTCATCGCCTCCTCGAAACTGGTCAGGCACTTGTTCCCCTTGGGAAGACGTTCGTGCCAGAATGACATGTTCTCGTCGAAGCATGCGTCGGTCATTTTGTGTTTTACCTTCATCTCCACAGCCATGAGCATTACTTTCAGGCGGGTATCCTCGGGCCTGCATCCTTCATACAATGGAGTAACCGCGTCTATCTCTAGTTGATCCAGCTTGGCTTTCTCTCGGGCGGCAGCTCTTGCGTTATCCGTCTGCCTGAGAAGGAGCTCTTGAATATGAGGGTCCTGCACCCAGCCCATCGATGGTCCATCGTTGTCTGCTCCTGCATCTTCATCTTCATGATCATGCCCTTCATCTTGATCTTCCTCATCATCATGTCCGGCATCACCGTCGTGATCATGTCCTGGAGATTCTTCATCTTCTCGCCCGCCCTCACCGCGGTGGTTGTCTTGCTGCCCTTCCTCATTTCTTGCCCGGCCCCCATGGACGACTTCATAGTCATCTTCATCACCTTGCCACCGATAGCCATCCATGAAACCATGCAAGAGCAGGTGGTTCCGCACCTACCCGGAATTCGGGTCCGCAATAAGGCTCTTCAGCTTGCATCTTCGACACGGACATCTTATGTCCGTCTCGTTCTTTTGAAGCATCTCGGCCTTCACGAAGCTCAAAAACCTATTCACGATGCCTTCGGTCATCGTGCGGACGATGGTTGCCTGCGGGTTAGAGCAAAACGATATTTTAGAACCAAGAAATTTTTTGGCATGACTTTGCCTAAAAATAGGACCAAAAATAATGCATGGTGCTAAATTCTCGCTGAAATGGAAATGAATCAACATTCCGGCAAAATATTGGCAACTATCACATTTCAAATACCAGTACCTGCAAACACAAACATATATGCAACACCACAAACATACGTAGATCTAGCTAGGCCATAAAAAGTGCCTGTGCACGTTGTTGGAGGGAGAAAAAAGTAGATCTACAACATAAAGAAAGCTTTCCCCTTACTTACCTAGCTATCAAAAAAAGGTAATTTAACCACTTAATTTGGGTGAATCTATGGTGCAAATGAGGTGAGGAGGAGGAGGCAGCCGAGACAAGCTTGGAGGATGAGAAGGAGAGAATGAAGTGGGGAAAGTGAGTGTGGTAGGTGGCTGTCCAAAATATCTAGCTGGTCTTAGGTTACTAAGGGTGCACCACCTACAAATGCGCCATTAGTAACCCTGGTTACTAATGGCGCACCTGCCAGGGGTGCTCCATTACTAGTTTTGAAAAAAAATCTCAGTAGTGGCGCACCGTGGGTGTGGTGCGCCATTACTAGTTTGAGCTAGTAATGGCGCACTTCGCCCAGGTGCGCCATTACTACTTTTGAAAAAAAGTAAAAACATTTCAGTAGTGGCGCACCGAGCGTGTGGTGCGCCATTACTAGTTAAAACTAGTAATGGCGCACTGTGCCCTAGTGCGCCACTCATAGTTTTGGAAAAATAAAAAAAATTAAAATTTGCTAGTAATGGCACACCATGTGTCTGGTGCGCCATTAGTAATGAGGACACTAATGGCGCACCTGTATCTGGTGCACCACTGCTGATACAGGTGCACCATTAATGTCCATATCAGCTATAGCCCTTTTCCTAGTAGTGGAAGTGCCTGGATCGCTGGTGCTGTTGCTTCTACGAGCGAGCCAACAGTCTTCTCCCATGCAAAAGCGGGTCATTAGAGCGGTAATGGCTGCCATGGACTTTGGTTTTTCTTGACTAAGGTGGCGGGCGAGCCACTCATCCCGGACGCTGTGTTTAAAGGCTGCGAGGGCTTCGGCGTCCAGACAATCTACAATTTGGTTCTTTTTAATTAGGAATCTAGTCCAGAGCTTCCTGGCTGACTCTCAGGGTTGCTGAATGATGTGACTTAAGTCACTGGCATCTGGTGGCCGGACATATGAACCTTGGAAGTTATCGCGAAAGGCGTCTTCCAGGTCTTCCCAGCTGCCAACAGAGTTCTCTGGAAGGCTGTTTAGCCAGTGCAGCGCTGGTCCCTTTAGTTTTAATGGGAGGTATTTGATGGCGTGGAGATCATCACCACGGGTCATGTGGATATGGAGAAGAAAATCTTCAATCCATACCACGGGATCTGTTGTTCCATCGTATGATTCAATATTCATGGTTTTTAACCCTTCTGGGAACATGCACCATTACTTCATCAGTGAAGCAAAGAGGGTGTCGGCACCTATATATCAGGACACATCGCGACATAGCTCAGATGGAGTCCGTCTGCGGCATTCGGCCCGTGCGTGATTAAGCTTCACACGTCCGAATAGATAGCCGTCATCGCGTGTCGAGGCACACCCCCGCGATCCATTGATCGATCTGGTATGTCCTCCTCTACTGTCCAGGTTCTGCCGAAGGTCATATGTATATGCCCGAGCTGTTTTATCCCTGGCTTTATAGCAAGGTTGTACATGCTGGTGTTCGGCTTGAGTTGCCGCTTTATCCCGGCCACGTAGTGGTCGGTCAGCCGCGTTGTGCACTGATGGCACGGGCTCCAGCGCCTCATCATCGAATTGGGGTCATAATTTGCGCTTCGGGTAACTTTTGAGTGGTCGCTCGAGGCCGTATTCCTCGGCTACTAGAACGTTAGTGCATCTATCATTGAGAAGATCTTGATCAGCGTGAAGTTGTTGCTGCTTCTTTTCCAGGCTCCTTGCAGTGGCTATTAGCTGGTGCTTAAGGCTTTCCTGCTCGAGAGGTTCCTCAGGCACGATAAAATCCTCGTTCCCGAGGCTCACCTCACCCTCGGAGGGTGGAAGATAACTACTGTCCTCCCAGTCTTCATGCACGACATGTTCATCAAGGCTGACTGGCCCATCTTCCCGTTCGTCCTGTTCGGAAGTTGGCTCAACGGGGTTTTTATCGTCTTCAGCATCGTCTAGAGTATTGTTTTCTACTGTGCCGGTATTGATGTCTTTTTCATGCCATGACTTAGAGCGGCGCCGCTGTCGTCGGTGCTTTGGCTATGTCTTAGGAGGTTTATCTTCCACTGGGTTTTCTTTGTCGTCACCACTAACTTCTTTGGGTGTGTCCACCATGTATACGTCGTAGTTGGAGGTGGTCGTCCAGTGCCCGGTAAATGGCGGGTTTTGGGCCTGCTCCTCGTCGGCATGTCGTCCATGCCGTCGATGCCTTCGGAGTCGTAGTCGAGCATGTCGGTTAGATCTTCGATAGTGGCTATTAAGTGGGAGGTGGGTGGGAAACGAAATTCCCCATCATCAGCCCCAAGTTCAAACCGGATATAATTCGGTTGTGAGTCCTCTGCTAAAGAGAGGGTTTTTAATGAGTTTAGCACATCGCCTAAAGGTGAGTGCCGGAAGATGTCCGTGGAACTAAATTCGATGCTCGGCGCCTGGTAAGGCTCGGCGGACGCGGATGCGTGTAGTTCGGAACCAGTAACCGGAGATGAATCTGGGGGTCCGGTGACACAGACCCCGCTCAAAGCTGAGTCTGTGTGCGGCTCCAACGCTGATGAGTCTGCGACTTCCGTGGCGGGGTTAAGCTTCCCGTCTTTGGATGACACAGGCTGCTCCAGATCTATGGCCAGAGCGCTTATAGGCGCAATCTCCTGGGTATGGTCCGATGACAGATTTAGGTCATGTTCATCGCGGTGGCAGGGAGCAGCAGCCATGGCCTCAAATCTGTCAAAGATCAAGTCTCTGCGGATATCAACGACGAAGTTCAAGCTTCCAAACCTGACCTGATGGCCAGGGGAATAGATGTCGATCTGGTCTAGATGGCCAAGCGAGTTGGCCCACAGTGCGAAGCCCTCGAATACGAAGTTCTGGCCAGGGAGAAAAACATCCTCCCGGGCAGCGTCGTCGTAGATGATGTACGGAGCCATCGAACCTTCTGATGATGACACAGCGGAACTCTCAGTGAAAGCAACAATGTCGGTGTCCAAACCCACTGATCTCGGGTAGGGGGTCTGATACGTCCATTTTGCATCATGCTTTTATATCGATATTTATTGCATTATGGACTGTTATTTCACTTTATGTCACAATACTTATGGCTATTCTCTCTTATTTTACAAGGTTTACATAAGGAGGGAGAATGCCGGTAGCTGGAATTCTGGGCAGGAAAAGGAGGAAATATTAGAGACCTATTCTGCGCAACTCCAAAAGTCCTGAAACTCCATGGAACAGCTTAAAATAAATAAAGAGAAATCCTCGCCAAAGATGAAGGCCAGGGGGCCCACACCCTGCTCATGAGGGTGTGGGGCGCGCCCCTACCTCGTGGGCCCCTTAGTGGCTCTTCGACGTCCATCTTCTCCTTATGAAGTCTTTTGATGAGAAAAAAATAGGAAGGAACTTTTCAGGACGAGACTCCGCCGCCACGAGGCGGAACCTTGGCGGAACCAATATAGAGCTTTGGCAGAGCTGTTCTACCAGGGATACTTCCCTCCGGGAGGGGGAAATCATCACCATCGACATCACCAACGCTCCTCTCATCGGGAGAGGGCCATCTCCATCAACAACTTCACCAGCACCATCTCATCTCCAAACCCTAGTTCATCTCTTGTATCCAATTCTTGTCTCAAAGTCCGGGATTGGTGCTAGTAGGTTTCTAGTAGTGTTGATTACTCCCTGTAGTTGATGCTAGTTGGTTTATTTGGTGGAAGATCATATGTTCAGATCCTATATGCATATTATTACCCCTCTGATTATGAACATGAATATGCTTTGTGAGTAATTACGTGTGTTCCTGAGGACAAGGGAGAATTCTTGCTATTAGTAGTCATGTGAATTTGGTATTCGTTTGATATTTTGATAAGATGTATGTTGTCTAGCCTCTAGTGGTGTTATGTGAACGTCGACTACATAACGCTTCACCATTATTTGGGCCTAGAGGAAGGCATTGGGAAGTAATAAGTAGATGATGGGTTGCTAGAGTGACAGAAGCTTAAACCCTAGTTTACGCGTTGCTTCGTAAGGGGCTGATTTGGATCCATATATTTCATGCTATGGTTAGGTTTACCTTAATACTTCTGTTGTAGTTGCGGATGCTTGCAATAGAGGTTAATCATAAGTGGGATGCTTGTTCAATTAAGAACAGCACCCAAGCACCGGTCCACTCACATATCAAATTATCAAAGTATCGAACGCGAATCATATGAACATGATGAAAACTAGCTTGACGATATTCCCATGTGTCCTTGGGAGCGCTTTTTCTATTATAAGAGTTTGTTCTGGCTTGTCCTTTGCTACAAAAGGATTGGGCCACCTTGCTGAACTTTATTTACTTTTGTTACTTGTTGCTCGTTACAATTTATCCTATCGCAAAACTATCTGTTACTACTTATTTCAGTACTTGCAGAGAATACCTTGCTGAAAACCGCTTATCATTTCCTTCTGCTCCTCGTTGGGTTCGACACTCTTAATTATCGAAAGGACTATGATAGATCCCCTATACTTGTGGGTCATCAAGACTCTTTTCTGGCGCCGTTGCCGGGGAGTGTAGCGCCTTTGGTAGGTTGAATTTGGTAAGGAAAAATTTATATAGTGTGCTGAAATTTACTGTAACTTGTTACTATGGAAAGTAATTCTCTAAAGGGCTTGTTCGGGGTATCTTCACCCCGTCCAGTAGAGCAAAGAGTTGCTCCTCAACCTACTGAACCTATTGAAAATGAAACTCCTTTTGAATTTCCTTCTGGTATGATGGAAAAACTACTAGCTAACCCTTTTACAGGAGATGGAACAAAGCATCCTAATGAGCACTTAATATACGTGGATGAAGTTTGTGGATTATTTAAGCTTGCAGGTATACCCGATGATGTTGCTAAGAAGAAGGTCTTCCCTTTATCTTTGAAGGGAGACGCATTGATATGGTATAGGTCATGTGATGATATGAGATCATGGGACTATAAAAGATTGAAGCTGGAATTTCATCGAAAGTATTACCCTATGCATCTTGTTCATCGTGATCGTAATTATATATATAATTTCTGGCCTCGCGAAGGAGAAAGCATCGCTCAAGCTTGAGGGAGGCTTAAATCAATGTTATATTCATGCCCCAATCATGAGCTCTCAAGGGAAATGATTATTCAAATTTTTTATGCTCGGCTTTCTGAAAACAATCGCACCATTCTCGATACTTCTCGTGCTAGCTCTTTTATGATGAAGACTATTGAATTCAAATGGAATTTATTGGATAGAATTAAACGCAACTCTGAAGATTGGGACCTCGACGAAGGTATCGAGTCAGGTATGACACCTAAGTTTGATTGTGTTAAATCTTTTATGGACACCGATATTTTTCGTAAGTTTAGCACTAAATATGGACTTGACTCTGAGATAGTAGCTTCTTTCTGTGAATCTTTTGCTACTTATGTTGATCTCCCTAAGGAGAAGTGGTTTAAATATCATCCTCCCATAGAAGTAAAAGTAGCTGCACCTATTAAAATTGAAGAAAAGACTGTCACTTATAATGATCCTATTGTTCCTACTTCATATATTGAGAAACCACCTTTCCCTGTTAGAATAAAGGATCATGCTAAAGCTTCAACTGTTGTTCGTAAAATAAATATTAGAACTTATACACCTCCTGAGCAAGTTAAAGTAGAACCTAATATTGCTATTGTTAAAGATCTCTTGTCTGATAATATTGATGGGCATGTTATTCAGTTCGAAGGTGAAACTGCTAGAATTGCTAAACCTTGTGATAAAGATAAACATAGACCTATGGTAGGCGTGCCTGTTATTTCTGTTAAAATAGGAGATCATTGTTATCATGGCTTATGTGATATGGGTGCTAGTGCTAGTGTAATATCTATTCACTTATATGAAGAAATTAAGAATGAAATTGCACCTGCTGAGTTAGAAGGTATTGATGTCACAATTAAACTTGCCAACAGAGGTACTATTTCACCAATTGGAATTTCTAGAGATGTTGAAGTCTTGTGTGGGAAAACTAAATATCCTGCCGATTATCTTGTTCTTGGTTCCCCACAAGATAGCTTTTGTCCCATTATATTTGGTAGCCCTTCTTAAATACTATCAATGCTACCATAGACTACACAAAGAATGTTGTTACTGTTGGCTTGGATGATATGGTTCATGAGTTTAATTTCTCTAAATTTAGTAAACAACATCGTGAGGAAGAATTACCTAGTAGGGATGAAATTATTGGTCTTGCTTCTATTTCCGTACCTCCTAGTGATCCTTTAGAACACTATTTGCTAGACCATGAAAATGATATGTTCATGAATAAAAGAAGGGAAATAGATGAAGTATTCTTTAAACAGGAACCTATTCTGCAACATTATTTGCCTATTGAAATCTTAGGGGATCCTCCTCCACCCAAGGGTGATCCTGTGTTTGAGCTTAAACCATTGCCTGATAATCTTAAATATGCTTATCTTGATGAAAATAAGATACATCCTGTTATTATTAGTGCTAACCTTTTAGAGCATGAAGAAGAAAGATTATTGAAAACTCTGAAGAAGCATCGTGCTGCTATTGGATATACTCTTGATGATCTTAAGGGCATTAGTCCCACTCTATGTCAACACAAAATAAATTTAGAAGCAGATGCCAAACCAGTTCATGACGTCTGAATCCTAAAATGAAAGAAGTGGTAAGAAAAGAAATACTAAAGCTTCTGGAGGCAGGTATAATCTATGACGGTGCTGATAGTGAGTGAGTAAGCCCTGTCCATTGTGTCCCTAAGAAGGGAGGTATTACTGTTGTTCCTAATGATAAAGATGAATTGATTCCACAAAGAATTATCACAAGCTATAGGATGGTAATTGATTTATGTAAATTAAATCAAGCTACTAAGAAAGATCATTACCCCTTACCTTTTATTGATCAAATGCTAGAAAGATTATGCAAACACACACACACTATTGCTTTATAGATGGTTATTCTGGTTTCTCTCAAATACCTGTGTCGGCTAGAGATCAATCGAAGACTACTTTTACATGCCCTTTTGGTACTTTTGCTTATAGACGTATGCCTTTTGGTTTATGTAATGCACCTGCTACTTTCAAAGATGCATGATGGCTATGTTCTCTGACTTTTGTGAAAAGATTTGTGAGGTTTTCATGGACGACTTTTCCATCTATGGTTCCTCTTTTGATGATTGCTTGAGCAATCTTAATCGAGTTTTGCAGAGATGTGAAGAAACTAATCTTGTCTTGAATTGGGAAAAGTTCCACTTTATGGTTAATGAAGGTATAGTCTTGGGGCACAAAGTTTCTGAAAGAGGTATTGAAGTTGATAAATCCAAGGTTGATGCTATTGAAAAGATGCCATGTCCCAAGGACATCAAAGGTATAAGAAGTTTCCTTGTTCACGCCGGATTTTATAGGAAGTTCATTAAGGACTTCTCAAAAATTTCTCGGCCTCTAACTAATTTATTGCAAAAAGATATACCATTTGTCTTTGATGATGATTGTGTAGAAGCATTTGAAATAATTAAGAAAGCATTAGTCTCTGCACTTGTTGTTCAGCCACCTGATTGGAATTTACCCTTTGAAATTATGTGTGATGCTAGTGATTATGATGTAGGTGCTGTTCTAGGGCAAAGAGTTGATAAGAAATTAAATGTTATTCATTATGCTAGTAAGACTCTATAGAATGGTCAAAGAAATTATGTTACTACTGAAAAAGAGCTTTTAGCAGTTGTATTTGCTTGTGATAAGTTCAGATCTTATATTGTTGATTCTAAAGTAACTATTCAAACTGATCATGTTGCTATTAAATACCTTATGGAAAAGAAAGATGCTAAACCTAGACTTATTAGATGGTTCTCTTGCTACAAGAATTTGATTTGCATATTGTTGATAGAAAGGGGGCTGAGAACCCCATTGTAGACAACTTGTCTAGGTTAAAAAATATTCTTGATGACCCACTACCTATTAATGATAGCTTTCTTGATGAACAATTAAATGTTATAAGTAATTCTCGTAGTACTCCATGGTATGCTGATTATGCTAATTATATTGTTGCTAAGTTTATACCACCTAGCTTCACATACCAGCAAAATAAAAAGTTTTTCTATGATTTAAGACATTACTTTTGGGATGACCCATATCTTTATTAAGAAGGAGTAGATGGTGTTATTAGACGTTGTGTACCTGAGCATGAACAGGAACAGATCCTATGCAAGTGTCATTCCGAGGCTTATGGAGGACACCATGCTGGAGATAGAACTGCACATAAGGTATTGCAATTTGGTTTTTATTGGCCTACTCTCTTCAAGGATGCCCGTAAGTTTGTCTTGTCTTGTGAGGAATGTCAAAGAATTGGTAATATTAGTAGACGTCAAGAAATGCCTATGAATTATTCTCTTGTTATTGAACCGTTTGATGTTTGGGGCTTTGATTATATGGGACCTTTTCCTGCCTCTAATGGATACACACATATTTTAGTTGCCATTGATTATGTTACTAAGTGGGTAGAAGCTACTCTAACTAGTAGTGCTGATCATAACACTTCTATTAAAATGCTTAAAGAAGTTATTTTCCCGAGGTTTGGAGTCCCTAGATATTTAATGACTGATGGTGGTTCACACTTTATTCATGGTGCTTTCCATAAAATGCTTGCTAAATATGATGTTAATCATAGAATTGCATGTCCTTATCACCCTCAGTCTAGTGGTCAAGTAGATTTGAGCCATAGACAGCTCAAATTAATTTTGCAAAAGACTGTTAATAGGTCTAGAAACAATTGGTCCAAGAAACATGATGATGCATTATGGGCTTATAGAACTGCATACAAAAATCCTATGGGTATGTCTCCGTATAAAATGGTTTATGGAAAAGCATGCCACTTACATCTCGAACTATAACATAAGGCATATTGAGCTATTAAAGAGCTCAACTATGATTTTAAACTTGCCGGTGAGAAGAGGTTATTTGATATTAGCTCACTTGATGAATGGAGAACCCAAGCTTATGAAAATGCCAAGTTGTTTAAAGAAAAAGTTAAAAGATGGCATGACAAAGGGATACAAAAGCGTGAGTTTAATGTAGGTGATTATGTATTGCTATACAACTCTCGTTTAAGATTTTTTGCAGGAAAACTTCTCTCTAAATTGGAAGGCCCCTATGTTATCGAAGAGGTCTATTGTTCTGGTGCCATAAAAATCAACAACTTCGAGGGCACAAATCTGAAGGTGGTAAACGGTCAAAGAATCAAACATTTTATCTCAGGTAATCCCATACATGTTGAAACCAATATTATTGAAACCGTAACCCCGGAGGAATACATAAGGGACACTTTCCGGAACATTTCATACTCCATAAAGGAATAGGTATGTGGTACGGTAAGTAAACCGACTCCAAAACAATTTTAAGGCAATATTCCTCCGTTTTGGAATATTTAGAAAAATAGCAAAATAAGTAGCAGTCCGGAAAGGACACAAGGGCCCCATGAGGGTGGTGGGCGCGCCCTACCCTTCTGGGCGCGCCCCTACCTCGTGAGCACCTCGTGTGCCTTCCGGACTCCGTTTTCTGGCACGTTACGTATTTTGGTCGGTAAAAATTCATTATATAACCTACCGAAGGTTTTGACTCCCGTATCACGCAAATATCCTCTGTTTTCGTTTTGATTTGTCCCGTTGTAGATTAAATCAACATGTCTTCCCAGGATTCGGAAGGAGAAAGCTATGTGGATGATTACTTAGCAAACCCAAAGGTCTATGGAGATGTGGAACACGATGGATGGACCACGGAGGAAGAAGAGGACTATGAACCCAAGGGGAAGGAGGAGACGAGCTCAGATGAAGATGAAGCACCATTACCTCAACCTGGGGACATGCACATGGAGTTCAAAAGGTCAAGTCTCCCTGATAGGGTAAAGAAACCCAAGTTCGAGTTTATCCCTTTTCGTCTCTTGCAGGAAAATAAGCAGGACCTATGCAAAAAGATATTAACCCTGGATTGGGAGATTGATGATCTGAGAGATCAAAATGCCGTCCTCAAGCACAAATTAAGGGAGAATCCTAAGCCATCAACTAAGCCAACATCACCGCCACCTTCTTCACCAACCAAGGAGATATAATCACATGGGTATGGGCACTCCCCTTGGCAACTGCCTAGCTTGGGGGAGTTGCCCCGGTATCGTATCACAATCACAACTCCTATCTTCACCATTTTTCTTAGTTCGATCGTATTAGTAGTATCTTGATCTAGTAGAATAAATTTTATGGCATGATCTAGTTTTGAGTTTTGCTTTATGATCTCTCTTTGTAATCAAGTTCGTGAGCTATATATAATAAAGGTTAGTGTTGAGTTAAGGGCTTGATTATTTACCCATGATCTTGGATGAGTAAAATAAAAGAGAAAATGGATAAAAAGAAACAAAGAGTTCATATTGATCTTATTGAGAGTAATGACTTCACATAGAAAGAGTATGATGACTAAAAGTTGTTGGGAGTTGGCAGACATAGTTTTGGTCATTGTTGCAATTAATAGGAAGTAATAAGGAGAGAGAGGTTTCACATATAGATATATTATCATTGACATATTTTATGATTGGGAGCACTCATTAAAATATGACATGCTAAAGAGTTGATGTTGGACAAGGAAGACAACGTAATGAGTTATGTCTTTCTTATATCTGAGATAAAGTATGTTGTCATGGATCCTTAACTTGTTGAGCTTGCCTTTCCCCCTCATGCTAGCCAAATTCTCAGCACCAAGTAGAAATACTACTTGTGCTTCCAAATACCCTTAAACCAGTTTTGTCATGAGAGTACACCATATCTACCTATGGATTGAGTAAGATCCTTCAAGTAAGTCGTCATCGGTGAAAAGCAAATAAAATTGCTCTAAATATGTATGATTGATTGGTGTGCGAGAAATAAGTTTTATACGATCTTGTGATGTGGAAGTAATAAAAGCGACGGACTGCATAATAAAGGTTCATATCACAAGGGGCAATATAAAGTGACGTTCTTTCGCATTGAGATTTTATGCATACAACCATAAAAGCGCATGGCAACCTCTGCTTCCCTCTGCGAAGGGCCTATCCTTTATTATTATCTTCTACCTTATGCAAGAGTCATGGTGATCTTCACCTTTTGTTTTTCATTTTATCCTTTGGCAAGCTCAGCATGTTGGCAAGAACATGATATATATATATATATATATATATATATATATATATATATATATATATATATATCTAATTGGATGTAGGGGAGCATGAACCATTATTGTTGACATTACCCTTGAGGTAAAAGGTTGTGGGGCAAAACTATAAGCCCCTATCTTTCTCTGTATCTGATTAAAACTCCATAACCACAAGTATTGCATGAGTGTTAGCAATTATGCAAGACTAAATGATAGTTGAGTATGTGGACTTGCTTTTTAGCTCTGACATAGACTCTTTCCGATGTTATGATAAATTGCAATTGCTTTAATGACTGAGATTATAGTTTGTCGGAGCCCAATGAGGTTTATGATTTATACTTTTGCATTGTGAATAGATCATCACTGGAACATAAGGAATCATATGACAAAATCTATATATGTTGTTGTTATGAGAATAATCATGATGCCTGCATGTCCGTATTTTATTTTTTATCAACGCCTCTACCTCTAAACATGAGGACATATTTATAGTTATCGGCTTTTCGCTTGAGGACAAGCGAGGTCTAAGCTTGGGGGAGTTGATACGTCCATTTTGCATCATGCTTTTATATCGATATTTATTGCATTATGGACTGTTATTTCACTTTATGTCACAATACTTATGGCTATTCTCTCTTATTTTACAAGGTTTACATAAGGAGGGAGAATGCCGGCAGCTGGAATTCTGGGCCGGAAAAGGAGAAAATATTAGAGACCTATTTTGCGCAACTCCAAAAGTCCTGAAACTCCACAGAACATTGTAAAATAAATAAAGAAAAATCCTCGCCAAAGATGAAGGCCAGGGGGCCCACACCCTGCTCACGAGGGTGGGGGCGCCCCCCCCTAGGGTGCGCCCCCTACCTCGTGGGCCCCCTGGTGGCTCTCCGACATCCATCTTCTCCTATATGAAGGAACTTTTCGGGATGAGACTCCGCCGCCACGAGGCGGAACCTTGGCGGAACCAATCTAGAGCTCCGGCAGAGCTGTTCTGCCAGGGATACTTCCCTCCGGGAGGGGGAAATCATCACCATCGTCATCACCGACGCTCCTCTCATCGGGAGAGGGCAATCTCCATCAACATCTTCACCAGCACCATCTCATCTCCAAACCCTAGTTCATCTCTTGTATCCAATTCATGTCTCAAAGTCCGGGATTGGTGGTAGTAGGTTACTAGTAGTGTTGATTACTCCTTGTAGTTGATGCTAGTTGGTTTATTTGGTGGAAGATCATATGTTCAGATCCTATATGCATATTATTACCCCTCTAATTATGAACATGAATATGCTTTGTGAGTAATTACGTTTGTTCCTGAGGACAAGGGAGAAGTCTTCTATTAGTAGTCATGTGAATTTGGTATTCGTTTGATATTTTGATAAGATGTATGTTGTCTAGCCTCTAGTGGTGTTATGTGAACGTCGACTACATAACACTTCACCATTATTTGGGCCTAGAGGAAGGCATTGGGAAGTAATAAGTAGATGATGGGTTGCTAGAGTGACAGAAGCTTAAACCCTACTTTACGCGTTGCTTCGTAAGGGGCTGATTTGGATCCATATGTTTCATGCTATGGTTAGGTTTACCTTAATACTTTTGTTGTAGTTGCGGATGCTTGCAATAGAGGTTAATCATAAGTGGGATGCTTGTTCAAGTAAGAACAGTACCCAAGCACCGGTCCACCCACATATCAAATTATCAAAGTATCGAACGTGAATAATATGAACATGATGAAAACTAGCTTGACGACATTCCCATGTGTCCTTTGCTACAAAAGGATTGGGCCACCTTCCTGCACTTTATTTACTTTTGTTACTTGTTGCTCATTACAATTTATCCTATCGCAAAACTATCTGTTACCACTTATTTCAGTACTTGCAAAGAATACCTTGCTGAAAACCGCTTATCATTTCCTTCTGCTCCTCGTTGGGTTCGACACTCTTTCTTATCGAAAGGACTATGATAGATTCCCTATACTTGTGGGTCATCAGGGTCCCAAACTATGCGTCTAAGGTTGAGGGTAACAGGAGACAGGGGACATGATGTTTACCCAGGTTCGGGCCCTCTCTATGGAGGTAATACCCTACTTCCTTGTTGATTGATCTTGATGAATATGAGTATTACAAGATTTGATCTACCTCGAGAACTTAATGGTAAAACCCTAGAAGTCTAGTGTAGGATTGAAAGTATGTCTAGAGGGGGGGTGATTAGACTACTTGACCAAATAAAAACTTAACCTTTTCCCAATTTTAGTTCTTGGCAGTTTTTAGCTATCTTAGGACAAGTCAAGCAATCAATACACAATTCAAGCAAGCATGCAAAGAGTGTATTGGCAGTGGAAAGTAAAGCATGCAACTTGCAAGAATATAAAGGGAAGGGTTTGGAGAATTCAAACGCTATTGGAGACACGGATGTTTTTCCCATGGTTCGGATAGGTGGTGCTATCCTACATCCACGTTGATGGAGACTTCAACCCATGAAGGGCAACGGTTGCGCGAGTCCATGGAGGGCTCCACCCACGAAGGGTCCACGAAGAAGCAACCTTGTCTATCCCACCATGGCCATCGCCCACGAAGGACTTGCCTCACTAGCGGTAGATCTTCATGAAGTAGGCAATCTCCTTGCCCTTACAAACTCCTTGGTTCAACTCCACAATCTTGTCGGAGGCTCCCAAGTGACACCTAGCCAATCTAGGAGACACCACTCTCCAAGAAGTAACAAATGGTGTGTTGATGATGAACTCCTTGCTCTTGTGCTTCAAATGATAGTCTCCCCAACACTCAACTCTCTCTCATATGATTTGAATCTGGTGGAAAGAAGATTTGAGTGGAAAGCAACTTGGGGAAGGCTAGAGATCAAGATTCATATGGTTTGAATGGAATATCTTGGTCTCAACACATGAGTAGGTGGTTCTCTCTCAGAACATATGAGTTGGAATGATGTATGTGTTCTGATGGCTCTCTTATTTAGTGAAGAGGAGGTGGAGGGGTATTTATAGCCTCCACACAAAATCCAACCGTTACACACAATTTACCAATCTCGGTGGGACCGAATCAGAAAACTCAGTTGGACCGAAATGGTAAACCTAGTGACCGTTAGGAATTTCGGTGGGACTGACATGCAACTCGGTAGGACCGATTCAGTTAGGGTTTGGGCATACCGTAATCTCGGTGAGACCGATTGCACAAACTCGGTGAGACCGAGTTTGGCAATAAGCTAACCAGAGAGTTGGTCAGGCAAACTCGGTGGGACCGACTTGCTCTTTCGGTGAGACCGAAAAGTTACAAGAAGGAAACATAGAGTTTACCTTGCATTCTCAGTGGGACCGATTCGCTCTTTCGGTGAGACCGAAAAGTTACGAAAGGGAAACAGAGAGTTTGCAAGCCCATGACGGTGAGACCGAGATCCTTATCGGTAGGACCGAATTGCTAGGGTTTGGCAGTGGCAAATGACAAGTGAAACTCGGTGGCGCCGGAATGAAAGAATCCGTATGACCGAGTTTGGCTTAGGGTTTAGGTCATTTGTGGATATGGGAAAGTAGCTGAGGATTTTGGAGCATATCATTAAGCACATACAGCAAGAGGCTCATTAAGCAACACCTCATCCCTCCTTGATAGTATTGGCTTTTCCTAAAGACTCAATGTGATCTTGGATCACTAAAACATAAAATGAAGAGTCTTGAACTTTTGAGCTTGAGCCAATTCTTTGTCCTTAGCATTTTGAGGGTTCCACTTTCACATCCAAGCCATGCTAATCATTGAGCTTTCCTGAAATAATCATCTTGAAATAGCATTAGCTCAATGAGCTATATGTTGTTATAAATTACCAAAACCACCTAGGGATAGTTGCACTTTCAATCTCCCCCTTTTTGGTAATTGATGACAACATGTAGATCAAAGCTTCGACAAATGATAATAAGCATGAAATATATCGTCGCTTTGAGAAGTATGTGACAAATAAGAGCTCCCCCTAAATTTGTGCATATTTAAAATTTGCTTTGGACTGCAAATGCACAAGGAGTTAGAATGATGGGTTACTCTTCCATGTCACATACATCTTGGTGGAGCGGTCAAAAATCATAAGATTGAAATACATGCACTCATCACCAAGACTAGTGAATGATCACAAATGATAGATAGAATGATAATATTTAAGCAAGCATTAAGCAAACATTAAGTGTAGCTTATGATCAAACACATGATCATCGATGTCTCACAAACATAAGGGCATTGTATCTCACACACAAGCAAACAAAGTTCGAAAAACCACCAAATAAATAAGAGAGAATAAAAGCAACACTCTCTCTCGAAGCCTATGATCTATACATTTTCTCCCCCTTTGGCAACAAGTTACCAAAAAGTTCCTAGAAAATGCATAGTGCTAAGTCGACGCTCAGGCTTGATCTTCAGGTGGTGGTGGAGTCTGGAGCACTCCAAGGACGAAGCCTTCGGTAGACGTGGTCGGAGTCGAGGCTGAAGTGGATGCTGGAGCTGGTGGAACTCAGGCTGTGGCTGGCGTAGACGTTGTGGCTCTGGTGTCAGCAACTGGCAGTGCAGACGACCTCGGGCCTCGTGGCACCCTCCAAAAGCATCAGTTGTGGTCCTGCCTCTCCTCTCATTCATGTCCTCCTGAAGCTGCTCCACGGCGGTCTGTATCTCTATCACCTTGATGTCCATGTCATTGAACCTCTGTTCCATGATCCTCTCTAGGCTTGCCTGGTTCTGAGTCAGGGTGGCAAGTCCTTGCTCAATACGCAGGGTGGATGCAATCAGGTAACCAAGCTGCTCTTGTTTGGTTTTCAGGAAGTAATCAGATGCCTCCGCTTGAGTAGGCATCCTGGCAGCTTTCTCCTTCTTCGCCTTCTCCTTCTGAGCTTGTGCATGGACAGATGATGACTCATTCTCAGTCATGACCACTTGGTTGTCCTCGAAATCTAGATGGATGGGCAGATGTTCCTTATCCAAGAGGTATATGCCCATGCCCATCTTGGAGTTGATGAGCTCCTGAATCTGTGGGGCATATCCACAGCTCCTCTTCTGGCCTGCTGCTGTCCTCTTGATTGTTTCCACTATGAGACTCATGACTTTGAATTTTTGAGGCACGTCAAAAACATGAAGCAAATTGATCGTGTGACCTCTGATCATCTTGTGATCTCCAGACTTGGGCAGAAGAGTGTGCCTAAGGATCCAGTTGATCGTAGGCAATCCTGAAAGAAGATAGTGCACTGAGCCAAACTTGAACGTGTCAAGTGCTTCATTCGGAATCTCCTTGTACATGTTGGACATGGTGTTGTGGTCCATCTTCTTCTTGGCATAAATGTCCAAGTCATCTGCTTGCTCCTCTGGGGCATTGATCAACCTTGCCCATTCCTCAACAGTGGATTGGTACCTTGTACCCTCTGACATCCTAGTGATCCTGCCATCCGGATAAAAGTGTGCTGTGGAGTAGAATTGCATGATTAGCTCCTCGTTCCACTTTGTGAGCTTCTGCCCAACAAAGTCTGCCACTCCACACGCACTGAAACTGTCATGTACTCCAGGGTAGTGTTCCTCATTCTCCTTTATGTAGGTCCAGTCGACCCATCTCATGTCACACACAATTGGCTTCTTGTCAAGCAAAACAGTATCATAGAAATCCTGCTGCTCCTTGGTATGAAATCGGTAGTCCACTGCAGTCCTTCTCCTAGAAGCATACAGATCTGCTTCTCTCCACTTCCTCAGCCCTGAATCTCTCCTAAGCTTCATATCCTCAGCCACAGGATGAGCTTCGTTGTGGTCTGGGATCTTGGGCTTGAGCTTCCTAAGGACATGCTCTTCTTTTTCTTCCTCTGCAACTTCAGGCACTGGGGCCTTGTTCTTCTCAGTGGCTGGGATGCTTCTGGTGTTTCTCTTGGGTGCACTCTTAGGCTTAGATGCAGCCTTGGGCTTGGATGCAGCTGTCCCGGACCTTATGGCATCTCCCATAAGTTTGGCTGCCTTGGGTGCTGGTGCAGCAACCTCTTCTTCTTCCTCCTCATCTACCATGATGGAGGCCTTCCCAAGCACTCTGGCCACAGTCTTCTTCACTCGTTCTTTCCTCTTTTTGCCCTCAGCAGCAATGGGCTCAATGGGAGCAGGCTTCATAGTTGAAGCCCTAGCCTTTGACATGGGCTGCCTGCCTGCTGGCCTTTTGATTTTCAGGCCTGGCTTTGTGCCTGCTGCTGGCTCAGCTCTCTTTGATGTGGCCTCTTCCTCTGCCACATAGTCCTCATCTTCAGAATCTGATGTTCTCTTCTTCCTTTGACGTGTAGCAGCTTTAGGCAGGTTGCTGGGTGTGCTCCTGCTGCCATCATCTGAGGAGCTTGAGGGGCTAGTGCCCTCACTCAACTGTACTTGCTGCTCTGACAAGTTCTGGCTGTCACTCTGGTCTGACATGATGCAAACTGACTGCTGACCCTGTGAATAGATTATAGATGAGATAGAGTGGATGAGCATCACAAAATGCAAAGCTTTTGCAAAAGAATAATTCAAAAACTTAGTTTTACTTTCCCACTGAGATCATCTCGGATCTACCAATTTTCAAACTCGGTGACACCGAAGCAGTGTTGGCACCAGAACTAGTGAACTCGGTCAGACCGAGTTACAGTTCGGTGGCACCGAGACTGCTAGGGTTTCACAGAGTTCCAAAATCGGTCACACCGATAAGTAATTCTCGGTCAGACCGAGTTTTACTTGTGCAATGGCATAAGCCAAATCGGTGGGACCGAGTTTTTCAACTCGGTGGGTCCGAGATGGTTTCGGCGGAAACCTAACCCTAAAATTTTCGAATTCAACCTAATCTACGAGTTCATTGACTGGATAGGAGTTTATCAAACGTGGCAAGAATCATGATGATCACAATGTGCTAGGAATCGGATTGAAGAATAGCACAAAGATCGAGTCCATACCCTAGTTCGGCGGAGACTCGCTATGGTGGCAACGGCGGGGCAGAAATTCCGTTGACGGCGATGGAGACCAGCGACTTGAGGCTGCTGGTGGCGAGGAGGATGATCCGGAGACCCAGGAGGCAGAGCGAGCTATGCGCGGGCGAAGAGGTTTCGGAGAAATTTCCAAAATTCTGCCCATCGCTATATATAGCCAGACCCTGTCGGTGTGACCGAGTGGAACAACTCGGTAGCACCGAGATGCAAAACTGTATACAGTTATTGCAACTCGGTGTGACCGATTGGTTCAAATCGGTTGCACCGAGATAAAAAACCTAGATCAACTTAATGATCTCGGTAGGACCGAAAGTATGGTATCGGTCAGACCGAGAATCACAAAGAGGTTTTGCAAGTTTAAGTCTATGACGAATCGGGGAATCCGAGCGCTCCTCACACAGAGTGGTTCGAATCTGACTTGATCAAGTTTTGTGATGCAGCATGAATAGAGTTTAAGACGAGAAAAGCATAGATAGCTAGAGGAGGTTCTTAGGCATTCTTGTCCATCCACTTGGCAAAAGAAGATAAAGCCAAACAATCAAAACAACAAGTGGATGTCCTCGAATGAGTAAAATATGCAACAACATGCTCACACAATAAGATGGCAAATGAAATATGTGGCAAAGCATGCACAAACAATTCTAGCATCTATCAAGCAATTTGTGATGACTGGGTCATCTATATATGAGTATATTGACTTAGGAGTCAAGTGAGAACACTTGATCGTAGGTCATACTCATCGTTTAAGATCAAGTGGGGTTACCACTTTTACATAAAGCATTGTTGTATTCACATCTTTAGAGTTGCTTTAGCTCAAGTCTTAGAGTAAAGCTCCCCCTAGATGTGATATCCCCCCTAAGAGGGATGAACTAACCTTGGGTTTTGTCGATGATGACTTCATGTAGATGTTGAAGATGTGGATGCTCAATGTTGATGTAGATCACTTGGAGCTATCCATTTGAGTGAATTGCACTTTCAATACCTACATGGGTTAGTCCCACAAGGAACAAACAAGGATATCCACAGACATAGAGTGATGCATACACAAGATGATGTCCATGAAAACTTTAGGTTACCTTGACCCTTGTCTTACCAACAAGAGGGTTTGTGACTCCTTGAACTAGTGCATGATGTGGAAGTTGATTGCACTTGTTCTTGCCAAAATGATAAGAATGAAATATGTTGGCGGAGTCACCCTCAAGAACTCTCTAGTTCTTCTTCTTTTGGATCCACACCATCTTGATGGGAATCCTTGGAGTTGTAGTCGTACTTGATGAAGTGGAACTTGACGTGGTCTTGGGAATCCACTTGACCAAGGTCTTAGGAGCTTCATCAAATGCATCAATCTCCTCTTGAAGCTTGTCCTTGCCTTTTTGCTTGTAGTCTTGTGGTGGAAGATCATCTTGAGCTTGTGTCCTCTTGAAAGAAGTGTCATACTTCTCTTGTTGAGGAACTAACTTTGTCTTGGGGTATTGATCTTCTTCCCATTCAACTCCATTGGCATTGAACTTTCGTTCAAAACCAACACCTTGATTCTTCCGGTGCATTCCTTGCTTGCGCACAATTTCCTCAAATTGCTTACTCCCGGCAAGGCTCTTGTACACTCCTTCCTCTATGATTCCCTTCAATAAGCTATTTTCTTGCTCAAGTGTAACTTGGCTTAGAGAATCATTAGTGGAATCAAGAGAACTACTAGAAGCAACAATATTGGATTTAGCATGATCATTGTTACTACTAGAGGAAGAATCTTTCTTGTTCTTGTTACTAGACTTGACTTGAGGCATGTAAGTGGATAATAGTAAATGCTTGGCAATGTAAGAAGAAGTTTTCTTGCGAAGATCATCATTGATTGCCTTTAAGAACTCATGCCCTTGCTCAAGATTGAGCTTTTCAAAGCGTAATTTCTCATGAGCTCTTAAAAGTTCTCGATGATCTTCGAAGATAGTTTCATGAGCTAACTTAAGAGTGTTTAGTTCTTTAGTTAGAGCCTCAATCTTCTCCTTATCATTGTCATTCGTTTTAGCATGATTAATTGATGTTTCACCATAGTACTCATCACTAGAGTTGTCAACAAGCAAGTCATCATCACCTAACAAGTCATCTTCATCACTATTAAAATCAACGTACTCGGGGTGTGTTACCTTAGGACCTTTGGCCATGAAGCATCTTCCAATTCCTTCATTTGGTGAGTCAAATATGTCGTAGGAGTTGGTTGACACAAGTGCTAGACCGGCAACACCTTCATCTTGAGTATCTTCGGAGTCGGAGTGATAACTTCTCTCGGAGTGGCTGTCGGAGTCGGAGCCGGATACCCATTCACCAACATGAGCTTGATGTCTTCGTTTTGTTTAGCTCCTTGATGATTTTTCCTTCCTTTCCGAATCCTTGCTTCTCCGTGAGTATCTCCGTTCATAACGATCATCTCTACTCCTTCTCTCTCTTGATGGTGATTCTTTGCTTCTTCTTTTTGGAGAATCTTCTCTTGTCTTGTAGGGAGCCGTACACTCATTGGAATAGTGTCCGGGTCTTCCACAATTGTAGCAATTTCGCTCTCGACTAGAAGATCTTTTGTAATTGTAGGACCTTAACTTGAAGCTTCTATCTTTGCTTCTACTCTTGTAGAACTTGTTGAAGTTCTTCACCATTAAGCTCAATTCTTCATTGAAGGTTTGCTTTTCACTTGATGATGTGGGGACTTCACATGAGGCTTTGTAGGCACCACTTGATTTGTTGTGAAGTTCCTCTTTATCCTTGAGTGACATCTCATGAGCAACAATCCTTCCAATCACTTCCGTTGGCTTGAGATCTTTATAATTAGGCATCATTTGAATCAATGTGCACACGGTATCATATTTCCCATCCAAGGCTCTTAGGATCTTCTTGATGATGAATCTGTCGGTCATCTCTTCACTTCCTAAGCCGGCAATCTCATTTGTGATGAGAGCAAGCCTAGAGTACATTTCGGCGACACCTTCACCATCCTTCATCTTGAATTTGTCAAGTTGACTTTGGAGCACATCCAACTTGGATTCCTTGACGGAGTCGGTACCTTCATGCATATCAATCAAAGTGTCGCAAATTTCCTTTACATTCTCAAGGCGGCTGATTTTGTTGAATTCTTCGGGGCACAATCCATTTAAGAGAATATCACAAGCTTGAGCATTGTATTGCAACATCTTCAACTCATCCGCGGTATCTTCACGGTTTGGTTCCCTCCCATCGAAGAACTCACCTTGCAAGAAAACACAAACAATAGCTCATACGGCGGGGTTATGTCCAAGAATATCCATTTTCAGTTTATGCTTCCAACTAGCAAAATTAGTACCATCAAAGTAAGGACCTCTACGGTGATAGTTTCCCTTGCTAGACGCCATACTCTCCTCGGTTGTGAAACCAAGGCTCTGACCACCAAAAGCTATGGAGATCAAGGCAAATGGAGACCAAAGCTCTGATACTACTTGTAGGATCGAAATTATGTCTAGAGGGGGGGGGGGGTGATTAGACTACTTAACCAAATAAAAACTTAACCTTTTCCCAATTTTAGTTCTTGGCAGTTTTTAGCTATCTTAGGACAAGTCAAGCAATCAATACACAATTCAAGCAAGCATGCAAAGAGTGTATTGGCAGCGGAAAGTAAAGCATGCAACTTGCAAGAATATAAAGGAAGGGTTTGGAGAATTCAAACGCTATTGGAGACACGGATGTTTTTCCCGTGGTTCGGATAGGTGGTGCTATCCTACATCCACGTTGATGGAGACTTCAACCCACGAAGGGTAACGGTTGCGCGAGTCCACGGAGGGCTCCACCCACGAAGGGTCCACGAAGAAGCAACCTTGTCTATCCCACCATGGCCATCGCCCACGAAGGACTTGCCTCACTAGCGGTAGATCTTCACGAAGTAGGCGATCTCCTTGCCCTTACAAACTCCTTGGTTCAACTCCACAATCTTGTCGGAGGCTCCCAAGTGACACCTAGCCAATCTAGGAGACACCACTCTCCAAGAAGTAACAAATGGTGTGTTGATGATGAACTCCTTGCTCTTGTGCTTCAAATGATAGTCTCCCCAACACTCAACTCTCTCTCATATGATTTGAATCTGGTGGAAAGAAGATTTGAGTGGAAAGCAACTTGGGGAAGGCTAGAGATCAAGATTCATATGGTTTGAATGGAATATCTTGGTCTCAACACATGAGTAGGTGGTTCTCTCTCAGAACATATGAGTTGGAATGATGTATGTGTTCTGATGGCTCTCTTCTTTAGTGAAGAGGAGGTGGAGGGGTATTTATAGCCTCCACACAAAATCCAACCGTTACACACAATTTACCAATCTCGGTGGGACCGAATCAGAAAACTCGGTTGGACCGAAATGGTAAACCTAGTGACCGTTAGGAATTTCGGTGGGACTGACATGCAACTCGGTAGGACCGATTCGGTTAGGGTTTGGGCATACCATAATCTCGGTGAGACCGATTGCACAAACTCGGTGAGACCGAGTTTGGTAATAAGCTAACCAGAGAGTTGGTCAGGCAAACTCGGTGGGACCGACTTGCTCTTTCGGTGAGACCGAAAATTTACAAGAAGGAAACATAGAGTTTACCTTGCATTCTCGGTGGGACCGATTCGCTCTTTCGGTGAGACCGAAAAGTTACGAAAGGGAAACAGAGAGTTTGCAAGCCCATCTCGGTGAGACCGAGATCCTTATCGGTAGGACCGAATTGCTAGGGTTTGTCAGTGGAAAATGACAAGTGAAACTCGGTGGCGCCGGAATGAAAGAATCGGTATGACCGAGTTTGGCTTAGGGTTTAGGTCATTTGTGGATATGGGAAAGTAGCTGAGGATTTTGGAGCATATCATTAAGCACATAAAGCAAGAGGCTCATTAAGCAACACCTCATCCCTCCTTGATAGTATTGGCTTTTCCTAAAGACTCTATGTGATCTTGGATCACTAAAACATAAAATGAAGAGTCTTGAACTTTTGAGCTTGAGCCAATTCTTTGTCCTTAGCATTTTGAGGGTTCCACTTTCACATCCAATCATTGAGCTTTCTTGAAATAATCATCTTGAAATAGCATTAGCTCAATGAGCTATATGTTGTTATGAATTACCAAAACCACCTAGGGATAGTTGCACTTTCATCTAGCCTATATGATTATGATAGTCTCTACGGACTAATCCCTCCGGTTTATATAGACACCGGACGGGACTAGGGTTATACAAAGTCGGTTACAGAGAAAGGAATCTTCATATCTGAACGCCAAGCTTGCCATCCACGCCGAGGAGAGTCCCATCCGGACACGGGTGAGAGTCCTTGGTCTTGTATCTTCATAGCCCATAAGTCCGGCCCATGTCCAATTGATCGGACGCCCGAGGACCCTTAGTCCAGGACTCCCTCAGGGTGCAATAGCAACAATTTCATGTTTAACATAAGTAACTATAGCAAGTTCATCTTCATAAGCATAATTCATATTGGCATCTTGGCCACAAGCATAGCAAGCATCAAGTTCATAAAAAAGGCATATTTCAAATGAATCAACGGGATCATAGCAATTATCATGGCATTCATCCTTCGGTGATAATGAAGGGAAATTAAGTAATGTATGCGTTGAAGAGTTACTCTCATTAGAAGGTGGGCACGAGTAGCTAATCCGTTCTTCCTCCATTTGTTCTTCGCTCTCCTCATTATCTTTTTCATCTAATGAGCTCATAGTTTCTTCAATTTCTACTTCCATAAACTCCTGCAAAATGGCAAAATGTTAGTTTTTTATTTGACAACAGAGTTATTCTCAATAAATGAATCAATATCATAATTGTATTTATAATTATCATAGCAATATTTAAGGATAGCAAGATTTTCAGGTCTATAAACTAAACCATCAAAATCTTTGAATTTTTCAAACAAAGATTCAATTTCATATGCACCCTTTGAGGGAGTCCTGGACTAAGGGGTCCTCGGGCATCCGGCCTGTTATCATGGGCTGGACTGATGGGCTGAGAAGACATGAAGGCCGAAGACCGTACCCATGTCCGGATTGGACTCTCCTTGCGTGGAAGGCAAGCTCGGCGACCGACTATGAAGATTCCTTCTTATGTAACCGACTCTATGTAAACCCTAGATCCTCCCGGTGTCTATATAAACCGGAGGGGTTAGTCCGGAAGGCGGAGTACATGTTAGACTTCTAGGGTTTAGCCATTACATTCTCGTGGTAGATCAACTCTTGTAATACTCATTTTCATCAAGATCAATCAAGAAGGACGTAGGGTATTACCTCCATAGAGAGTGCCCGAACCTGGGTAAACATCGTGTCCCCTGTCTCCTGTTACCATCGATCCTAGACGCACAGTTTAGGACCCCTACCTGAGATCCGCCGATTTTGACACCGACATTGGTGCTTTCATTGAGAGTTCCACTGTGCCGTCGACGAAAGGTTCGATGGCCCCTTCAATCGTCAATAGTGATGCCGTCCAAGGAGAAACCTTCCTCCCTGGACAGATTTGTGTGTTCGACGTCTTCGTACTGCAGGCCAGCTTGCTTGGCCATCTGGAGTAGATCGATAGCTACGCCCCTGGCCATCGGGTCAGATTCGGAAGCTCGACCTATGTCACGGATGTCCGTGGAGACTTGATCTTCGATGGATTCGAGACCGCGGTGATCGCTCCCCCTCGCTCCGATGGACATGACTTAAATCTGTCATCAGATAATATGCAGGAGATGGTTCCTATAACTGCTACGGCCTTAGACCCAGGGCAGATCGCACCATCCGAAACCACAAAATCGGTGGCATCGGAGCCGCACACAGACCTAGCACCGTGCAATGTTTGCGTCAACGGAATTCTAGACTCGCTTCCGGTTATAAGTTCTGAACTACGCATGCCCGCAGGCGCAGAGCTTGATCGGTTATCGATCTTTGAATTCAGCGCTGCGGACATCTTCCAGCACTCACCTTTGGGCGATGTGCTAAACTCTTTAAAGAACCTGTCATTCACGGGAGACCCACAGCCAAACTATGTCCGGCTCGAAGTAGGGGCTCACGACGGAGAATTTTGCTTCCCACCCGCCACCCACTTCATAGCTACCGTCGAGGACTTAACCGACATAGTGGATTATGACTTCAAGACATCGACGGTAGTTGGACGGCCACCTCTTCACACGATGTGTACATGGTTGATACACCTAAAGAATCTAGCAGCGACGACAAAGAAGACCCAGATGTCAATAAACCTTCTAAGACATAGTCCAAGCGTCGGCGCCCTAAACGCCGCTCTAAGCCACGCCGCTCAAAAGATGGCAACACTGGCACCAGAGAAAAGACCACTCCGGACGACACTGAAAACAACGAAAACCCTGTTGGAGTGTCATCCGAACAGGAGGAACAAGATAATGAGCAAGCTAACCTTGATAAACAGGACATGCCAAGCGACCCAGATGATGATAGTTATCGTCCACCCTCCAAGGATAAGGAGAGCCTTGGCAGCGAGGATTTCATCATGCCTGAGGCACCCCTAGAGCAGGAGTGCTTCAAGCGCCAGGAAATAGCTACTGCAAGAAGCCTAAAGAAAAAGCAGCAGCAGCTCCAAGTCGATCAAGACCTACTCATCGACAGATGGACCGATGTCCTGGCAGCCGAAGAATACGGCCTCAAGCGCCCAGCCAAGAGTTACCCAAAGCACAGACTGCTACTTCACTTTGATAAGGAGGCACCAGATCCCATACCTCCCTCGCGTAACGAGGACCGACCACCAAGTGGCCGGGATAGTGCGGCGGACCAACCACCCCGTGGTCGGGATAAAACGGCAACTCAGGCCGAACAACAACCCACCCCACCGCCTCACAAAAACAGGGATAGTAGAGCAGGACACACCAGATCAATCTACGAATCGCGAGGACCCTTCCCCACTCGGCATGACAGCCACCTACTCGGACGTGACAAACTTAATTACACCCGGGGAGATAACCGCAGACTGAATTCATCGGAGGTGTGACGTGACGCGGCCCGCTATAGAGGCGCCGCACACCCTCTCTGCTTCACAGATGAGGTGCTAGATCACGAATTTCCCGAGGGGTTCATGCCTGTCAATATTGAATCATACGACGGAACAACTGATCCCGCAGTGTGGATCGAAGATTTTATTCTTCACATCCACATGGCCCGAGGAAATGACCTCCATGCCATCAAATACCTCCCACTAAAGCTCAAAGGACCAACTCGACACTGGCTGAACAGCCTGCCTGAAAACTCCATCGGTAGCTGGGAGGATCTGCAAGAAGCTTTTCTTTACAACTTCCAAGGCACTTATGTCCGGCCACCTGACGCCGATGACTTAAGTCACATAGTTCAACAACCTGGAGAGTCCGCCAGAAAATTCTGGACTAGGTTCCTAATCAAAAAGAACCAGATCATTGACTGTCCGGATGCCGAAGCCCTAGCGGCCTTTAAACCTAGCATCCATGAAGAATGGCTCACCCGCCACCTCGGCCAAGAAAAGCCGAGGTCCAAGGCAGCCCTGACGACACTTATGACCCGCTTTTGCGCAGGAGAGGATAGTTGGCTGGATCGCAGTACAAACACAGCCAACGAAGTAGGCCCCTCCGAGGCCAAAAACAGCACCGGTAAGCTCTAGCACAACAGACAGAAATGCCGGAGCAATGGTGATAACACCGACGACACTACAGTTCACGCCGGATTCAGTGGCTCCAAGTTCGGCCAGTGAAAGAAGCCCTATAAAAGGAATGGCGGAGGACCATCCAGCTTGGACCGCAAACTCGATCGTCTGTGCCAGATACACGACACCCCAGACAAACCGGCCAACCATACTAACAGAGATTGCCGGGTCTTTGAACAAGCCAGCAAGGTGAATATCAGAAACAAGGAAGGGGAATCACAGAGCAAGGATGATGACGAGCAGCCCCGACAGATGAACACTGGGGGGAGAAGAAATTCCCGCCTCATGTCAAAACGGTGAACATGATATATGCCACGCACATCCCCAAAAGGGAGCGCAAGATTCAACCCAAAATTCAACCCATGATATATGCCTGTCGCCCCAAAATTCAACCCATGGTCGTCATTCCCGATCACCTTTGATCGTCGAGATCATCCAACTAGCATCCGTCATGGCGGTTCGGCCGCATTGGTACTCGACCCAATCATCGATGGATTTCAAATGACACGAGTCCTAATGGACGGTGGTAGCAGCCCCAACCCCTTCTATCAGGATACAGTACACAAAATGGGCATTAATCCCTCATGAATCAAGCCCACGATAACTACCTTTAAAGGAGTCATACCGGGAATAGAGGCCCGTTGTACGGGCTCAATCATGCTGGAGGTGGTCTTCAGTTCCCTGAATAACTTCCGGAGCGAGGAGCTAATCTTCGATATCGACCCCTTCCACAGCGGCTACCATGCGCTGCTCGGACGAACCGCGTTTGCCAGATTCAACGCGGTGCCACATTATGCTTATCTCAATCTCAAGATGCCTGGTCCACGCGGCGTCATTACAAAAAATGGAAAGACGGAACGTTCCCTCCGTACAGAGGAGCACACCGCAGCCCTAGCAGCAGAGGTACAGAGTGGTCTTCTCAAGCGGCACCATAATCCGGCCGCTGAGCCCCTGGACATAGTTAAGAAGGTCCGGACTACACTGCAACAGGGCAGCCCGGTTCGTCAAGAGCTGAATTAGTAAATTCGGCTTCCGTCCAAGCCTCGATAAGGAAATGACATTACTACCGCATGTGCATAACTACGCACTCAAAACCTCATGGGTACTTACGGAGGCATAACTCGCTTGCAATCCACAGTGCGGCTTGACCAACCCTGGGATTCACACGCCTTTACTTTTTCTTTTTTATGGTTTTTTTTTCTCTTTTCAAGGTCTATGCGGACGACCCGCTTGCGGAACACACCAAGGAGGCAAGGAGCTCTAGCATACAAGGGAATCCCCAGGTGATCTCTACTAAACGATTGCCATACTTGTTTTACATACCCGCACGCAGCCCGCCCTTGGTTACGGCATGATAAATAGCCTTACTTGCTTATCACATTACTTGTACAAAGTACGCCTAGATGTACTAATTATATCACAATGGTGAATAAATAGGGGCGTCAGCTTACTACTTTATTTTCCCGTTTTCTCACCTTTGTATTTATTACTCATTGCACACGTACACCATGGTACGCATTACTATGCCAGGGGCTTCATTACACCCCGCATTACGGCAATAAAACTCCGAACACTTTTATAGTATAGTTCGGCACCCCGAACTTATAGCATTATATGCATCGGCTCCGAATCATGTCTTTGGTCAATAGTTGGGTTGCCCGGCTCCTGTGCTTACTACCTTACATTCTGCTATATCGTCTAGGGTAGTAAAGGGAGAACTACTGCGATTGTGTCCCGGTTCTTCTGGATGAGCACCTCAGTAGAGAAAGCCGAAAACTGACTGTCATGATGCCGCGAGAGCTGGTCAACTGTTCGAGAGGTTCCAAATCGTTAGAGATTTTTTCCGCTTCTTGAGAAGAATCGGTTCCTATGATTAGGCGTGTACAACTCCCCTAGTCCAGCCTTCCAAATACCAGGGGCTTCACCAACTTTCTTAATTGTCAAACTCTTATGGCTAAGTGAGGGCTGTAAAGGCCGCATAGTCTGATTGCCTTGTTCGTTGCGCTAAACACCTCCTTTAAGGACCAGAATGTGGAGTAAAGCGTGTTTAGATTTATCCCAAACACCCTCGTACTATCTACGTGGGGGCAGAAGCCAACGACTGGTCAACCCTCAGATTTCATAAACAGCCGCACAAGAGGTAAAATGTAAATCGCAAGCATCATAATACATAACATCATTGTTCTACATTACAAGACAGGATAATACAAATGTTCTCATTTGAATATAACATCATTCGAAAATTGCTCCACCACAAGGCGGGAGCCCTCCAGGACACCATCAAAATAGAGCTCGGGTCGACGATGCTCCTTGCCCTCCGGCGGCCCCTCGGTCATCAGCTTCTTGGCATCCAGCTTTGCCCAATGCGTCTTGACGCGGGCAAATGCCATACGCGCACCTTCAATACAGGCCGACTGCTTCACGGTTTCGAGTCATGGACAGGCACTTACAAGCCGCTTAACAAATCCGAAGTAGCTGCTAGGTATAGGCTCGGCAGGCCACAATCGGACTATCAGGTCCTTCATGGCTAGCTCTGCCGACCTGTCCAGCTCGCCCAACTACTCCAGCTGCTCGCTGAAGGGCACCGGATGTTCGGGTCCAAGATATTGGGACCAGAATAGCTTCTCCATAGAAATCCCTTATTCGGCTCTATAATGCTCGGCAGCATCTGATATACTATGCGGCAGATCCGTAAACGCCCCTCGAAAACCCAAATTCGGATAAGTACAAGGAACGTTTCTTTTACCTACTTGCTTTGCATGGCGAAAGACTTACCCTCCGCATTGTTCTTGGCCGCCTGAATTTCCCGGAAGGCGTTCTGGGCTTCAGCTCGTGCGTCCTGTGCACTCTGGCGGGCCTTCTCCAGTTCGGACTCTTGCACCTTACAATCACGCTCCAAGGACTCAAATCTCTTGATCGCGCCCTGGAGCTATTGTTGCGCCTCGCCAACCCAGGCCTCGTGCTTCTCGCACACGGCGCATTCCTTGGTCGCTTTGTCCTCGGCCTTGGCTAACGCCTTCTTAAGGGTTGCCACCTCGATCGTGGCCCCTAATAAAGTTTATGACACTTCAGTCCGGACGGACTATTCATTTTTTCTTAAAATGTATCCGCAGGTTACTGCATACCTTGGCTATCCTCCAGCTGCTTCTTCACAAGGCCGAGCTCCTCCTCGGCCCGCTCCAGTTTCCGCTTCAATCCGGAGACCTCCGCAGCATGAGCGGTGGCAGCCTGCAGCGATACCTGCTTATTCACATAGACAACTTATGTTAGACTCCTGCGATATTTCTTCTTGATCCTCTGTTTGGCCTTTTCTTCCCGAACACCAAACAGAGCATCAGGGGCTACTGTCTATACTATGATATTTTTCCTACAACGGCATTAGCCTGATAGAAGGCTAGTGCAGGCTTTGGTCATTCTGCTTTTGACGAACTAAACCTTCTCTATTACCGTGCCCATAAGGGCACGATGTTCATCCACAATAGAGGCGCCTCGTAGCTCCTCCAGTAGATTATCCGGTGCCTCTGGTTGGACAGAGGTCACCGGCGGAATAGGCACATTCCCTCCTTTTGGGGAATGTCGTTCCCTGGACTATGGAGCCACATAGATCTCCGGAATGGTATCCGGCTTAGGTCTGAAGGGAACTCGGCCCCCGTCGCCAGTCCCCATAGGGGATTTTTTCCCCATGTGTCCGACGATTGAGGAATCGTATCGGGGAGCCACCCCGACGATCTCCGGAAGCTCCCCCCGGTCGGATAAGGTCTTTGGCGACACCACCTCGTCGTCACCCTTGGAAGAGACGGAACGAGAAGGTGGCGGAGACATGCTAGCCATCTCCTTCGAGTCTAGCGATCCCTATGTCGAGGATCGCGGGGAGCCATCGCGTGCCAGACTGCAATGACAAGGTTTAAGGTATATCAATACTACAAACCGGGAAGGCCACACGTTTTAGGATTCTGGTACTTACGAGGCGGCCTGAGGCTTGGTCCGGCGAGGTCGCTCCGGATTGCTATCAACATCCCACACAGAGTTATCGGCGAGGGAGCCTTTGACTCTCTTAGGAGCTTTCGCCTCCGGATTCGTGGGGGCTGCTCTCTTCTTCCTCCCCACTTTAGGTGGGGAGTCATCTTCTTCCTCTTCGTCGTCATTGTCAGTGGGCAAAGAGGAAGTATCGTCTTCAGACGTCACGTCCAGAGCGCCTTTTTGGCGAGGGCCCCTTTTGGCCCATTTGGCCACCTTCTTGGCCGTCTTCTCTAGCACCTCATAAAGTGGTGGAAAAAGCATTCTCATCAGTAATGGGAATTCTTGGTCTCCGGGCAGCGGAGCCGGACAGTTAATCCCCTCTGCTACCTTAATCCAGGCCTGAAAACATGGGTAGCAAAGCTTTGGCTTTTTCCTGAAATATGCTAGTAAAGGGTACACCTTGAGAGCACTAAACGAACCTACCGGGTTGGCCTAGCGTTTTAAGCTAAGCCCGGGATCTTTGGTCGTGGGCGGTGGCGTCTCGCTGGCCTTGAAAAGCACTTTCTAGATTTTTTCGTTTGTCGTGCCGAAGAGCTCTAGTAGCATCTGGTGCTTGGCCGGATCATACTCCCATAGATAGCAAGTCCGGCGTTGGCACGTAAGGACCCGACGAATGAGCATGACCTGGACCACGTTGACAAGCTTGATCTTCCTGTCTATCATGTTCTGGACGCACGTCTGGAGCCCAGTCAGCTCGTCCGAGGGACCCCAGGTTAGGCCCCTCTCCTGCCAGGAGGTGAGCCGCATCAGGATTCCGGATTGGAATTCGAGGGCCGCCGCCCAGTTGGCATCGCGCGGCTCGGTGATATAAAACCACCCTGATTGCCACCCCTTCACAGACTCCCTGAACGAGCCTTCGGGCCAGGTAACATTGGGCATCTTGCCGACCATGGCGCCTCTGCACTCTGCTTGTTGGCCGCTCACCACCTTCGATTTGACATTGAAGGTCTTCAGCCATAGGCCAAAATGAGGTGGGATGCGGAGAAAGGCCTCTTACACTACAATGAATGCCGCGATGTTGAGAATGAAGTTAGGAGCTAGGTCATGGAAGTCTAGCCCATAGTAAAACATCATTCCACGAATGAAGGGATGAAGAGGGAAGCCTAGCCCACGGACGAAATGTGTGAGAAACACAACCCTCTTGTGGGGCTCTGGAGTGGGGACGATCTGTCCCTTGGCAGGGAGTCTGTGAGCGATCTCCTTGGCCAGGTATCCAGCCTCCCAGAGCTCCTTGATATCCCTCTTCTTGACGGAGGAGGCCATCCATTTGCCTCCAGCTCTGGATCCGGACATCTTCAAAGTGCTTTCTCGGATGAGGGAAAGGCTAAATCTTGGACGCTGGAGCTCAGGGACGGAAGGGCTGAGGAGGAACCAAGGTGTGGGTGAGGAAAGGAAATCCCTATCCCCTTATAAAGGCCATGAATATCAAGCGCCTCCCCACTCGCCTATTCCCAAGGGCCGTGCAAACGACACGGTCGCGTCACCCACACCCATATTTATGAAAATCCCGCAATAAGGGGACATGATCTATGCTTCGACAAGACGTGGTAATGGCAACCGCACCTCAAAACGTGGAGTGGCAGACGGAAAATGGTTCAAAATTGTGACCGAACAGACGTGATGTCACATTGTAAAAAGCTGTCAGTGGATGGAACTCGTGTAAGAATATATTCTCTCTGCAGTTGTATATGGCGTGTGTGACATGTCCGGATACTATCATCGCATTCGAAGACAATCTTGAAGTTCAGATAGAAGGGAACCCGCCTTGCAATGCCGAAGAAAATCTGCGCGCCGGACTCCTCGTCATTGAAGCCAGGTTCAGGGGCTACTGAGGGAGTCCTAGACTAAGGGGTCATCGGGCATCCGGCCTGTTATCCATGGGCCGGACTGATGGGCTGAGAAGACATGAAGGCTGAAGACCGTACCTGTGTCTAGATTGGACTCTCCTTGGTGTCGAAAGCAAGTTGGCGACCGCCTATGAAGATTCCTTCTTATGTAACCGACTCTATGTAAACCCTAGATCCTCCCGGTGTCTATATAAACCGGAGGGGTTAGTCCGGAAGGCAGAGATAGACTCATTACCATAGTCATACAAGTTAGACTTCTAGGGTTCAGCCATTACGATCTCATGGTAGATCAACTCTTGTAATACTCATTTTCATCAAGATCAATCAAGCAGGACGTAGGGTATTACCTCCATCAAGAGGGCCGGAACCTGGGTAAAACATATATGCTTCCTTGTACCCAAAGTAGAGCCCCAACCGACGTACGAGGTGAGCACAACCCACCACCGCGAGCCAAGCTCCTCTGGCGCGCCCTGTCCTGTGGGCTGTGTGGGCCTTGATACGTCTCCAACGTATCTACTTTTCCTAACACTTTTCCTCTTGTTTTGGACTCTAATTTGCATGATTTGAATGAAACTAACCCCGGACTGACGCTATTTTCAGCAGAACTACCATGGTGTTGTTTTGTGTAGACATAAAAGTTCTTGGAATGGAATGAAACTTTGCAAGGATTTTTTATACCAATAATAAGAATTTCTGGAGCCAAGACCTGCAGGAGTGGGGCACCTAGTTGGGCACAACCCACCAGGGCACGCCTCCTCTCGTGGCGCGCCCAGGTGGGTTGTCCCCACCTGGTGGCCCCGCTGACCCTGAAACCAACTCTATAAAATCCTATTTTTGGAGAAAAAAAATAAGAGAGAAAGAATTATCGCGATCCACGTGACGGAGCCGCCAACAAGCTCTGTTCTTCCTCGTGAGGGAAGATCTGGAGTCCATTTGGGGCTCCGGAGAGGGGGATCTTCGTTCTTCCACTGGTAGAAAAAGGGCCTGTAGTCCCGGTTCGTAAGGGCCTTTTGTCCCGGTTCTGGAACCGGGACTAAAGGGTCGGTACTAATGCCCTGTCCCTTTAGTCCCGGTTCAATCCAGAACCGGGACAGAAGGGCCTCCACATGGTCTGTGCGCGGAGCCCAGGCAGGAGACCCTTTGGTCCC
The DNA here is from genome assembly GCA_034509565.1 of Triticum monococcum. NCBI lineage: Eukaryota > Viridiplantae > Streptophyta > Magnoliopsida > Poales > Poaceae > Triticum > Triticum monococcum. The sequence goes on along the minus strand of CM067843.1, from coordinate 147,571,924 downwards.
GGTTGGTGGCACCAACCGGGACCAATAGGCATCCACGCGTCAGCATTTCTGTGGCTGGGGTTTTTGTTTTTTTTTGAAGGGGGGGGGGGGTTTGGGGGTTTTGGGGGGTTAATTTAGGTGTTTCATATATTGTGTTAGCTAGCTATAATTAATAGAGAGAAGTGTCCTCTTTTATGTCCGTGCTTGGTCGACGCTACGTACTATACATACGTATAGAGAGGACTAGACATGCTAGTTAGCTAGTAAGCAAATGAAGGAAACAGAAGATCGTCATGAACATATATGCATACAGAGAGAAGTGATATCGACCACCTCTCCTTCTCCGAGAGATTGGTCGAACAACAAGTTCTCGTATATCTATCCGAGACTACCGGCTACATATATACAATAATTATCTCTTACAAATATAATCATACGGACTCATGGTCCACATAGTATTCTCCGTCTTCAGCGATCACGTGGTCAAGAAAGAATGCCGCCAATTCCACTTGAATTGCTCGCATGCGAGCTGGTGCTAGGAATTCATCCCGCTTCCGAAACATCTAATTTGAAGAAGGGGGTCAATACATATATATACGAATGAATGAAACTCAACACAGATGATGGTAATAAAATAAAATTGTGAATGTTGTTATTTACGTACTTCATATTGTTCGTCAGAGTACCCGCCCCGCTCATAGGTCGTGTGGCGGATGGACTCGCAGATGTAGTATCCACAGAAATCATTCCCTTGTTCCTACCACAACCACTTTACAAGAAATATAGGTCAATCAAACTGATAAGCAAGAATGCTAAATGGTATTGATGAAACTAGCGCTTGAATCACTAGGAGATGCGTGGAACATGCTACTATAGTACTTACTTTCGGGTGTCTAAATTCCAGCTCCTTCGGCAGTCCCGGAACTTTTCTGGTGAATTTTCTCCAAACCCTGCCGGACAAAGAAAACAATTACTTGATATCAGGAAATGAACAAAGTTGCTGATATGGTGGATAATGATCGATTTAACTTACTTCTTGAGGATTTCAGTCATGTCCGCATACTCCTGGGGATCTTTTCGTTTAGAGTCCAAGACAGTTACTACTCCCCGCTCAAGCCTAATCTCTAGGAGAATATAGTGGTACCTGCGCACGCATGCATAACTCATCAATTACATTACTATAACTTGGACTAATATATAAGGGAAACCGAATATGCACAAGACAGTAACACTCACTTGAAGTTGTAAGGAAAGAGTATTATATCTTTGTTTTCATTTTTTTGAATGATCATAGCAAGTTGGCCTCGGTATCTTCGGGACGATGTTCAACCTCAGTTGCATCTATGAGATATGTGTTAACGAACCCAATATCACCGATTTGTCTTTTCTTCAATTCGGCGATCTTCAATCTGCATAATATAGTGAGGATAATTATAAATACATGCAATGAAAGAGATGAGCTATATAGAGAGACTTAATGATAGAATTAGTAGTACATACAGACAGTAGCAGGTGACCGTTGTTTTATCGAGGGCCAATTGATTGAAAAACTGATAGAACTCAAATGGAATAGGCAACAATTCAATTCCAACGAGGTCATCCTCCGGTTTAACTCTCGCATACAAACTACTCCTCCCCCCAGACTCTCTACGGATTTTCAAGTACCAATCATGTAATCTTTGCAACATCGTTGTTAAAGATTTTTCATCTTTGACGAGAGGCTTCCCGTACTCGTATCTGTGTATCTGCACCTCCATGGGATCATAATGTACATCGTCGGGCAGGTAATCGTCAACATTACAATAACCGGGCACCATCCTCGGATCGACGATGTCGCTAGGCACCTTGAGCGGGGGGCACGATTGCTTCGCTTGTTCGCCGAGCTGGGCAATTTGTTTCCCAGCTGCTCGTCGTTCTTTCAGCCTTTGATCACTGACTGTACTTCCCGACCGCTCCGCTTCGGCCCATGTCTTTGCAATAATGCGCTCATAGTTGCCTTTCAGCGGAGACTTGGGTGGTTTTGCCAGGGCAGCCAGAGTGCGCTTCACTTTCACCGGATCTACCTTCTCCTTCGGAGGTGGATGTCTCTTTGCTTTCAACCCTTTAAAACAGTCATCCACTTCGATTCACGCGATCTTTGCGTTCTCCTCCGGGGTCCTCTTGTATGGTAACTTCTGTGGACTCTTCAGAGAAGGACCGAATCTGTATGTCCTCCCGCCTCTGGTTGTACTGCTAGATGACGGCCGAGCAGATGAAGCGGTTGTCTTCTTTACTTGCTTACAAGGCGGAGGAGAAGGACGACGACGCGCCGGAGCAGCTGCCGGAGCGGCGGCGGGTCTCTTCCGCCCTTGCTGACAAGGCAGAGAAGGAGGAGGCTGGCTGCTCGGGCGTGCCGGCGCAGGCGGAGAAGGACGCGGAGTGACGCCACGCGCCGGAGAAGGAGCCGGCCGAGGGCCCTGATCGTCACACACCAGAGGAGGAGGCGGTGGAGGAGGCGGTGGAGGAGGCGGAGTGCCCTGAATCGCCGGAGGAGGAGGAGGAGGAGGCGGAGGCATCCAGTTCGGAAGGTTGATGAGCTCCTTCTGCCATAGGCATGGAGTCTTCAGAGCAGACCCCAGCCGAGTCTCCCCTTCACCGGTAGTGTGGTCAAGCTGGAGGTCCTCAAATCCCTCCATTATTTCATCCGCCATCACCCTAGAATATCCTTCTGGAATCGACCGGCAGTGAAAAGTTGTGCTGAGTTCAGTAGGATAAACAGAGCCAACAGCCGCCTTGACCTTCAAATTCATCCATTGCGTCATAAGGTGGCAATTTTGAGACTCCGTGATAGCATCCACGGGATAGCTGGCTGGAGCCGTCAAGGCGTGCTCCGGCTGAAGCAGCTCGGTGGAAGCCACACTGCTTCTGCGTGAGATGGCGGGGTAGCTTCGGGGGAAGCTTCGACAGTATGTTTGCTGCGATTTGCTTCTCGTTCCTCTATCGCGTCTACCCTTGCTTGCAGCGCCAGCATTTGGGTCTGCTGCACTTTTATCCTCCTCTCATGGGATTTGTAACCGCCTGCGTCCGGAAACCCAACCTTCCACAGAATGGAGCCTGGCGTGCCTCATGTCCGTCCAGGGTGCTCAGGATTCCCGAGGGCCATTGTGAGCTCGTCGTTCTCTTTGTCTGGAAAGAACGTCCCTTCCTGCGCTGCTTCGATATACTGCTTAAGCTTCCTGACTGGTATGTCCATTTGATCGTTCGTCCAAATGCACTTCCCTATTACAGGGTCCAAGATTCTGCCAGCCCTGAAGAACCAAGTCCGACAATGGTCTGGCCTGTTAATTGTCTCTAGTTCGATCCCTTTATCAACCAGATCATTCTCAGTCTTGGGCCACTTAGGCCGGGCTACGAGGTAGCCACCTGACCCCGTGCGATGGTGAAGCTTCTTCTTCGCAGCATTTTGCTTGTTTGTCACCGACATCTTCTTACTCTTTTCCGATGTCTTTTGGGCCACAAATGCGGTCCAGTGATCTCTGATCTTATCATATCTGCCCTTGAATTCTGGTGTCTCATTATTTTCGACAAACTTATTCCGCTCTTTCTTCCACCTCCTGAATAGTTCTGCCATCCTCTTAAGAGCAAAAGACTTGATTAATTGCTCTTTAACTGGGTTCTCTGGATTATCCTCTGGCAGTAGGGTGAAATTTGACTTCAGCTCAGTCCAAAGATCATTTTTCTGCATATCATTGACAAAAGACACCTCAGGGTCTTCTGTAGCCGCCTTAAACCATTGTTGGATGCTTATCGGGATCTTGTCCCTAACCAGAACCCCGCACTAAGCAACAAATGCGTTCTTTGTTCGGATGGGTTCAATCAGTTGGCCGTCGGGCGCGATTGCTATGATCTCAAACCTTTCATCCGAGCTCGACTTTTTCTTCGGGCCTCGTCTCTTTACCGAAGTTGTGCTCGATCCGGAGGGCTAGAAAAAAGAACAAAGACTTAATTAATATGTGTACATACCAAAACAATGAATGCATCAATCAGCTAGTCAGCACAGGCTTAACTAATATATATACCTAGCCGGACTTGGTTCGGTCACCAGAGCCGTCATCACGGTCTCCTTCTTGCACCGGCATTGGGTCACCGGAGCCGTCCTCATTTTCTTCTTCTTGCACCGGCATTAGGTCACCGTAGCCAGCTTCTTCACCCTCTCCTTCCAGACCATCGGTGTCGTTGAGAAACAACGAGACAGCATCACTTCCTTCTGCGATTATGTCCCTCAACAACGCTTCTTTTGCTTCGTCTCGGGCGGTGTCCATAGTTTCTACAAATATTTACAACATGCAATTATTATTCAAACATGACAGATGGATATATTAGTGGCAAACGTAGAACTAGCTACCTAATCATAGTAAGGAATCATATATTTATTAGTGGCCTCGATGCTGCTTCTCTAGGGTTTGGGGTGGCCTTGACAATGCTTCAAGGGTTTGGGGTGGCCTCGAGAATGCTTCAAGGAGGGGGTAATATCGACCCCCCCCCCCACGTGTTGAAGCTATCGGGAGGGGGTATATATAGACAACGACGACACTACATCTATGTCCCTCGACGACCCTCGTTCCCGATAAAAAAAGAGGAAGAAAAAAAAGAGGAGCAGAAAGAATAGAGGAGAAGAACTCCTCTATTCTTTCTTCTCCTCTTTTTTTCTTCTTCCTCTTCTTTTTTTATCCTCTTCTTCCTCTCATGTTCGAGAGGATTGCCGAGGGGTCGGCAGGTTGCCTAGTGTCAAAGAATTCAACAAAACCATGTCTTCATTATTGGGCGAAAGTAACAGGTGCATGATGGTACGAAGCTCTCCAAAGTTATTTTGGAACGGAGTCATAGATAGGATAATTTGCTTTTTGGTACAAAGTTCAGCAAGAACCTTCCAAATATCGTTATTTGGAAGGCCTTTGCTGAAATTCATACAAAAAGGCAAATTATCCTATCCCGGACACCATTCCAAATTAAATTTGGAGGACTTCATCATGCCCTGGTTACTTCTGGCTAATGATGAAGCCATGGATTTCTTCAATACTTTGACACTAGGAAATCTCTCTCTCGACCCCTCGGTGATCCTCGACCCCTGGAACCCTCGACAACCCTGGAACCCTCAACCCCTCGGCGATCCTCTTCTTCCTCTCATGTTCGAGAGGATCGCCGAGGGTTCGGGAGGTTGCCTAGTGTCAAAGGATTCAAGAAAACCAGGTCTTCATCATTAGGCGAAAGTAACAGGTGCATGATGGTATGAAGCTCTCTAAAGTTATTTTGGAACGGAGTCCTAGATAGGATAATTCGCTTTTTGGTACAAAGTTCAGCAAGAACCTTCCAAATATCCTTATTTGGAAGGCCTTTGCTGAAATTCATACAAAAATGCAAATTATCCTATCCGGGACACCATTCCAAAATAACTTTGGAGGACTTCGTCATGCCCTGGTTACTTCTGGCTAATGATGAAGCCATGGATTTCTTCAATACTTTGACACTAGGAAATCTCTCTCGACCCCTCGGCGATCCTTGACCCCTCGAACCCTCGATGACCCTGGAATCCTCGACCCCTCGGCGATCCTCTTCTTCCTCTCATGTTCGAGAGGATCGCCGAGGGGTTGGGAGGTTGCCTAGTGTCAAAGGATTCAACAAAACCATGTCTTCATCCTTAGGCGAAAGTAACAGCTGCATGATGGTATGAAGCTCTCCAAAGTTATTTTGGAATGGAGTCCTAGATAGGATAATTCTCTTTTTGGTACAAAGTTCAGCAAGAACCTTCCACATATCGTTACTTGGAATGCCTTTGCTGAAATTCATACAAAAAGGCAAATTATCCTATCTGGGACACCATTCCAAAATAACTTTGGAGGACTTCGTCATGCCTTGGTTAGTTCCGGCTAATGATGAAGCCATGGATTTCTTCAATACTTTGACACTAGGAAACCTCTCTCGACCCCTCGGCGATCCTCGACCCCTCGAACCCTCGACGACCCTAGAACCCTTGACCCCTAGACGACCCTGGAACCCTCGACCCTCGATCCCTCGACCCTATAGAACCCTCGAACCCTCGACCCTGAAACCCTCGACCCTTGACCCCTTAACGACCCTCGACCCTCTACCGTAGTTCCCGACCCTCGACCCCTCGGCGATCCTCGACACCCTTGTTCGCGATAAAAATTAAGAAGAAGAAGAAGAAGAAGAAGAAGAAGAAGAAGAAGAAGAAGAAGAAGAAGAAGAAGAAGAAGAAGAAGAAGAAGAAGAAAGAGGAGAAGAAGAAAGGAATATCTAGAGGAGAAGATCGAAGAAAAAAAAGAGGAGAAGAAGAAAGGAATAGTGGAGAAGAAGAAAAAATAGAATATATTCTATTTTCTCTTCATCTCCACTATTCCTTTCTTCTTCTCCTCTTCTTTTTCTTCTTTTTTCTTCTTCTTATTTATTTCTCCTCTTCTTCCTCTCCTCTTCTTCTTTCTAAGTCCTGCTTATATACATAGAGTATTGGTCCCGGTTCATACCCCTCTCGACCCCTCGTCCCTCTCTCGACCCCTCGACGGCCCTCGTCCCTGATAACATTTTTTTCTCCCCTCGACCCCTCTCGACCTCTCGTCCCCCTCTCGACCCTTCATCATCATCTATCACCGCCCTCGTTTTCTTTAGCATATATTCATGAACAAAAAAATAATTCATATATAGAAAAAATGCTATATGAACATACATACATATGAGCATATACAGAGAGCATATACATAGCCAAATCCATATACAGAGAGCATATACATACATACATACATACATACGTATGAGCATATACATACATACATAGCCAAATCCAAATACATATGAGCATATACATACACATATGAAATTTTTTATCACACACAGAGAGCAGCGACGGCGGCGGTGATGGTCAGAGCGACAGGGGTCGATGGGAAGGGGGGAGCTCACCGGGGGCGCGATGGGGAGGAGGCCGGCGACGCGGCGCGGGGCGACGGGGAGGGGGCCGGAGATGGCGCACGCAGCGACGAGGAGGAGGCCGGCGACGGCGCATGCAGCGATGGGGAGAAGGCCTGCGGCGGCGCGGGGCGACGGTGATGGGGAGCGGGCGACGACGGGCTCGGGGCGGCGACAGCGACGACGAACGGCCTGGGGGCGTCGGGGGGGGGGGGGATGGGAGCAGTTGGTGAAATTTTCACAAGTTCTACCTTATATACCCAGAGCAATGGTCCCGGTTCGTGGCACGAACCGGTACCAATGCACACCTATGGTCCCGGTTCGTGCCACCAACCGGGACCATAGGTCTCTTTTCAACAGCCGAAAGGGCGGGAAGCAGAGGCCTATGGTCCCGGTTGGTGGCACCAACCGGGACTAAAGGGGGGCATTGGTCACGGTTGGTGACACGAACCGTTACCAATGCCCCCTTTAGTCCTGGTTGGTGCCACCAACCGGGACCAATGGCGTTGTGTTGCCCCACGCCCAAAAGTTTAGTCCCACGTCGCTAGTTGAGAGGGCTCGTGAGTGGTTTATAAGCGCTGTTGCGCCCGCCCTCCCGAGCTCCTCTCAAATGCGGGCTTCCGGGCCTAATCTGTCACTGCAATGCCTGTGGGCCTATTGGGCCTGCTGCGGGCCTGAATCCTGGCCCATGGTAGGGTTTCTAGTCGTATTCAGGCCGTGGTGGCCTAGTAGGTGGCAATTTTTTTGTTTTTTTGTTGCTTTATTTATTTTCTTTTGTTTTTTGCTTTATTTTTTAATTCTTTATGCTTTTAGTTTTAGAAAAATTATAAACTTTTTGTGAATGCCATTAGTTTTCAAATTTGAAAATACTTTTTTAGTTTTTTTGTTTTCTTTGTTGCTTTATTTATTTTATTTTGTGATTAACTTTACTATAAAAATAGTTTTTTCCTGTTTTTTGATTTGTTTTTTGCATTATTTATTTTCTTTTGTTTTTTGCTTTAATTTTAATTCTGTTTGCTTTTAGGTTAGCAAAATTATAAACTTTCTGTTAGTGCCATTAGTTTTAGAAAATTATAAACTTTCTGTTAGTGCCATTAGTTTTCCAATTTGGAAAAACTTTTTTAGTTTTTTAGTTTTCTTTGTTGCTTTATTTATTTTATTTTGTGATTAACTTTACTATAAAAATCGTTTTTTCCTGTTTTTGATTTGTTTTTTGCATTATTTATTTTCTTTTGTTTTTTGATTTAATTTTTAATTCTGTTTGCTTTTAGGTTAGCAAAATTATAAACTTTCTGTTAGTGCCATTAGTTTTAGAAAATTATAAACTTTCTGTTAGTGCCATTAGTTTTCAAATTTGAAAACACTTTTTTAGTTTTTTACTTTTCTTTGTTGCTTTATTTATTTTATGTTGTGATTAACTTTACTATAAAAATAGTTTTTTTTTCTTGTTTTTTTGATTTGTTTTTTGCATTATTTATTTTCTTTTGTTTTTTGATTTAATTTTTAATTCTATTTGCTTTTAGGTTAGCAAAATTATAAACTTTCTGTTAGTCCCATTAGTTTTAGAAAATTTATAAACTTTCTGTTTGTGCCATTATTTTTCAAATTTGAATAGTTAAAATTTGAATTCTTTCAAAAAATTTTGAATCACAAGTTTGTGATTAACTTACTAAAAAATGAGATTAGGTGCGCTTATATAGAAAATTCAACCTAAATTCCTAGTAAATTTCTATGAATTTCAGAGAAATTCACTATGAATTTAGGTTAAACTTTTCTCTATTAGGGCATCTATTTTCACTTTGAGAGGAGCTCAACAAGGCAGAGAGGGAAGGGCTTATAAACCGGTGTGAGCCCCCTTCGGTTGGCGAGGTGGGACTAAACTCTGCCCGCAACGAGGACCAACCCTTTAGTCCCGGTTTGTGGCACAAACCGGGACTAATGGTCATGGGCCAGGGGCGAGGAGCAAAATTATAAACTTTCTGTTAGTGCCATTAGTTTTAGAAAGTTGAAAGTTGAAAGTTGGCATGGGCTAGGGACTAATGGTCATGGTATTACGAGGGCCGAACCATAAGACATGAAAGCATTTCATATGAACTCTGAAAAAGTTGAAAGTTGGGATGGTATCACAATTTCATCCACATAGCATGTGCCTGTACAAAACGGACAATGGTAGTATGTTCGTGTGTTACAAAGTTGCGGGAGAAAGTCTTCACTTTTTCTTCGCTTGTGTCATTTGCTTATTGCACCGTAACCATGGATAATCTTCATTGTTTATCAGGATGCTTGGGTCAGCCTTGACATTGAAGGGAGGAATTTCATGAAACTTTTCATAATCTTCACACATGTCTGTCTTGCCGTCCACTCCTAGGATGTCCCTTTTTCCTGAAAGAACTATGTGGCGCTTTGGCTCATTGTATGATGTATTCGCTTCCTTATCTTTTCTTTTTCTCGGTTTGGTAGACATGTCCTTCACATAGATAACCTGTGCCACATCATTGGCTAGGACGAACGGTTCGTCAGTGTACCCAAGATTTTTCATATCCACTGTTGTCATTCCGTACTGTGGGTCTACCTGTACCCCGCCGCCTAACAGATTGACCCATTTGCACTTAAACAAAGGGACCTTAAAATCAGGTCCGTAGTCAAGTTCCCATATGTCCACTATGTAACCATAATATGTGTCCTTTCCGCTCTCGGTTGCTGCATCAAAGCGGACACCGCTGTTTTGGTTGGTGCTCTTTTGATCTTGGGCGATCGTGTAAAATGTATTCCCATTTATCTCGTATCCTTTGTAAGTCAATACAGTCAAAGATGATCCCCTGGACAACAAGTACAACTCTTCACAAACAGTGTTGTCACCTCCGAGAGGTCTTTCCAACCAACTGCTGAAAGTCCTGATGTGTTCACATGTAATCCAGTCGTCGCACTGCTCCGGGTGTTTGGAGCGCAGACTGTTCTTGTGTTCATCGACATACGGGGTCACCAAGGTAGAGTCCTGTGATTGCTGCTCTGGGGTGCTCTGCTCGCGAGCGAGGGGTATATATAGGCACCTCATTGGTCCCGGATGGTGGCATGAGCCGGGACTAAAGGGGAGCCTTTGGTCCCGGTTCAAGCCACCAACCGGGACCAATGGTTGTGGGCCAGGAGCGAGGCCCATTGGTCCCGGTTCATCCCACCAACCGGGACCAAAAGGTCCAGATGAACCGGGACCAATGGCCCACGTGGCCCGGCCGGCCCCCTGGGCTCACGAACCGGGACCAATGCCCACATTGGTCCCGGTTCTGGACTGAACTAGGACTAATGGGCTGAGCCGACCTGGACCAAAGCCCTGTTTTCTACTAGTGTTCTTCATCACCAACCCTTCTCCATCACTAATTCCATCATGCTCCCCACCAGGAGTGAGTAATTCCTTCATAGCCTCGCTGGTTGGTGAGGAATTGGATGAGATTCATCATGTAATCGAGTTATTTTTGTTAGGGCTTAATCCCTAGTATCCACTATGTTCTTAGATTGATGTTGCTATGACTTTGCCATGCTTAATGCTTGACACTTTGGGCCCGGGTGCAATGATTTTAGATCTGAACCGTTTATGTTATCATAATTATATCCATGTTCTAGATCTGATCTTGCAAGTTATAGTCACCTACTACGTGTTATGACCCGGCAACCCCGGAGTGGCAACAACGGGGCCCACTCCAGGTGATGACCGTAGTTTGAGGAGCTCATGTATTCACTATGTGTTAATGTTTTGTTCCAGTTCTCTATTAAAAGGAGGCCTTAATATCCCTTAGCTTCCAATATGGACCCTGTTGCCATGGGAGGGTAGGACAAAAGATGTCATGCAAGTTCTTTCAATAAAGCACGTGTGACTGTTTATGGAATACATGCCTACATTATATCGATAAGCTGGAGCTAGTGTCGTGTCGCCCTAGGTTATAACTGTCACTTGATGAATATCATCCAACAAGTCACCGATCCAATGCCTACGAACTTTTCCATGTTTCTGCTAAGTTACAACTGCTATCATCACTATTACACTTGCTACAAAATTACTGCTATCACTGTTACTGTTACTATTGCTGCTGTCACTACTATCAAAACTATCAAACTACTTTGCTACTGATCACTTTGATGCAGATAATTAATTTCCAGGTGTGATTGAATTGACAACTCAGCTGCTAATACCTTCAAATATTCTTTGGCTCCCCTTGTGTCGAATCTATAAATTTGGGTTGAATACTCTACCCTTGAAAACTGTTGCGATCCCCTATACTTGTGGGTTATCAGGCCTCCGTTTGCGGTGATTCCAACTCCCAAAAATCACATGTATTCCAAAATAATTCTCCGTGAAATTTTAATGCATTTGGACTTCGTTTGATATGGATACTCTGCAATACAAAAAACATGCAGAAAACAGGAACTGGCACTGGGCAATGGATCAATAGGTTAGTCCAATAAATCATATAAAAAGTTGCCAAAAGTAAGTAAAAGTTGTATAATATTCGGATGATACAATCAAAAATTATAGATACGATGGAGATGTATCACCTGCCTGTTTGCTTGATGCTCATCCGCCAAGATGACCCGGCGCACTCTTGACAGTCAATCTATTATGACCCTGAACTTGTCAAGGTTAAAACACAGGCTTATGTCATGTGAGAGCTGATTTACAGAGAGCTAGGATAAATATAGGGCTATCATGCCGGCTTCATTGAAGCTAGACTCGTGCCTCAAAAGTCGGTCTCTTATCGTGCCTCGAAAGTCGGCTTAATATATATATATTTATCCATGTTTTCACTTTCTATTTTTCAGGATTATTTGCTCCTTGATCAAATATTATATTGACCATAAGTCGCCGGGTCAATAAAACACCAGATTATTCCGATCAAGATTGAGCTCCTCGTGATCATGAGTCGTCGGGTCATTGGTACACCGGGTTAAAATGATCATGTATTGATATCAACCATGAGTCGTTGAAGTATACACACACATTGCATATTTTTGGATCAAGATTCAGACAAATAACCATTATCGGCGGCTCAAAATATGACTCACCACATCATTGCTTCAAGCAACGGATCAGTATTAGGATACTGGGCAGGTCAACAGAACACCCCACAAGTCGCAATCTTTACACTCAAAGTGTAAAAGTGCGCGAAGGCACCACAGATGACACACGAGTTTTACTACCCTATTACGTAGCCACAGCTAGGCTCAATATATCAACAAAGTTTTTAGGATCCATCTACTCATGTACGTCGGCTCTTATGCCCTATGGGTTGTCGCTTTCCGAGTTGACACCTTCTTGACGATCTCCCGCATTTGATGCCTCCGGTTATCCTGCACCCGCTCTTCTTCTTCTTCTCTAATATGAAGGTTTTTCGATTCTAAGTTGATAGTTGTTAATGTTTCTAAGATGGCATCATCTTGTATGATAATTGACGGGTCAACATCAGGAGCAAAGGTATTCTTACACCATGAGGGAGTTAAGTTAGAAGGCTTAAACATTGGCAGGTTAACCCGTGTATTCTCCTGATCATAAGTCGGCTGATACTTGTTCAAGTCAAGGTCTTCAACAAGTTGACTCACTAAGACACGAGTTTCCTTCACGCAACGAGCATAGTCTGTTGTAGAAAATTGACTACCATCAACATTAAATTCTAGGAACCCGCCCGACATCTCAGACGGATCGATCTCTGGCAAATAAGCTTTGGCTTGACAAAGAGACATCATTGCACCGACTCGGGGAGTGGATTTTTTCCACTCCGACAGTTGCTTGGGGATGCTAGAGAGTGGTTTCAGCACGTCTCTTATAAATTGTGGTGGCTCTTTTCCACCCGTCACATCCATTATGGTAGACAGGCTCCCTGCATTCAACTGCTCAAGGAATGTGTATACGGGTTTTAAGTTCACCAGAGGTGCCTGGCGGAGATTTCCACTTCTCGTACCTGCAAAATGAGGATAGTCTAAGATTAAAACACTTCCACTTTAAAATGGGAGTCGTCAGTCGAATTATCAATAAATATTCAAAGAGTTGTTTACCAAGGATAGCTGTCATCATATAGGTAATATGGTGTTTCAACATGTTTAGCTCCGCAGTGACCGACTCAAATCGGCCCTCTGTGTCCTCAGCATGCTTCAACAATGATGATTTTTATTCCTCATGAGAGATCTTTAAAGAGTTCAAATTTCATAAGCAATTAACAATTATTTCTCCAAAGAAGCAGCTAATGACTTGGCCTTTCCATGCAGACTTCTTTCATTTTTCAGCCGCTCTTGTAAGCCGACAGCTTTTGATTCAGCATCATTGAGCATATCCTGTTATAATCAGTAAAGTCAATACACATAGTTGGTACCTTAAATTGGTCACGGGTTTTCCTTCGTGGTGGGGCTTTGCAGGGGGCGGCCAGGCCAGCAGGACGCTGAGAACGCGGTCCATAGGGGCGCAGCCGCGTGTAGGGCAGGGTCGCGGCTGCACCAGTTGGGCAGGCGAGCAGGAAGATGGGAAGGGGACTAGGGGAGGCAGGAGCCACCTGGGCGGCTGATACGTAGCCATCCTATCTATAATTTTTGATTGTTCCATGCCAATATTATACAACTTTCATATACTTTTGGCAAATTTTTATACAATTTTTGGGACTAACATATTGATCTACTGCCCAGTGCCAGTTCCTGTTTTTTGCATGTTTTATGTTTCGCAGAAACCCATATCAAACAGAATCCCAATGGGATAAAAACGGATAGAGAATATTTTTGGAATATTTGGAAGATATGGGAAGAAGAATCCACGCGAGACGGTGCCCGAGGGGGGCACGTAGTAGGGGGCGCGCCTCACCCCCCTAGGCACGCCCCTGACCGTCGTGCCCCCAGTAAGGCGGTTGCTGCTCTTCTTCGGCCATAAGAAAGCGAATTTTCAGAAGAAAAAAAATCTCGACGAAGGTTTCAGTCCAATCGGAGTTACGGATCTCCATATATATACAAAATGATGAAAGGGCAGAATAACACAATGCAGAACCAGAGAGAAACAGAGAGACAGATCCAATCTCGGAGGGGCACTCGCCCCTCCCATGCAATGGAGGCCAAGGACCAAAGGGGAAACCCTTCTCCCATCTAGGGAGGAAGTCAAGGAAGAAGAAGAAGAAGAAGGGCCCCCCTCTCCCCTTCTCTTCCGGTGGCGCCGGAACGCTGTCGTGGCCATCATCATCATCATCACTGTGATCTACACCAACACCTCCGCCATCTTCACCAACATCTCCATCACCTTCCCCCTCTATCTACAGCGGTCCACTCTCCCGCAACCCGCTGTACCCTCTACTTGAACATGGTGCTTTATGCTTCATATTATTATCCAATGATGTGTTGCCATCCTATGATGTCTAAGTAGATTTTCGTTGTCCGATCGGTGGTTGATGAATTGCCATGATTGATTTAATTTGCTTGTGGTTATGTTGTTGTCCTTTGGTGCCCATCATATGAGCGCACACGTGGATCACACCATATGGTTAGTTCTATGTTGATAGGACTATGTATTGTAGGGCAAAAGTGACAGAAGCTTCAACCTAGCATAGAAATTGATGCATACGGGATTGAAGGGGGGCCAATATATCTTAATGCTATGGTTGGGTTTTACCTTAATGAACATTAGTAGTTGCAGATTCTTGCTAATAGTTCCAATCGTAAGTTCTTAGAATTCCAAGTCAGGGATGACATGCTAGCAGTTGCCTCTCCCACATGAAACTTGCTAACGGTCTAGTAAAGTAGTCAAATGCTTAGGGACAATTTCGCAACACCTACCACCACTTTTCCACACCCGCTATATTTACTTTATTGCTTCTTTATCTAAACGGCCCCTAGCTTTTATTTACGTGCTCTTTATATTCTTGCAAACCTATCCAAAAACACCTACAAAGTACTTCTAGTTTCATACTTGCTCTAGGTAAAGCGAACGTCAAGCATACGTAGAGTTGTATCGGTGGTCGATAGAACTTGAGGGAATATTTGGTCTACCTTTAGCTCCTCATTGGGTTCGACACTCTTACTTATCGAAAGAGGCTACAATTGATCCCCTATACTTGTGGGTTATCAAGACTTTTTTCTGGCGCCGTTGCGGGGAGTCATAGCGTGGGGTGAATATTCTCGTGTGTGCTTGTTTGCTTTATCACTAAGTAATTTTTATTTTTTGTTCTTAGTTATTCTTTATCTTTAGTTATGGATATGGACCATGATAAAACAAAAAAATAGGTGTATTTGCTACTCATGGAGATGGGGAACCTCCTAAAACCCTTGATGCTCGTTATGTGATGGATATTATGTACTACTTTGATAATCCTGAGAAAACCCCAATTAATTATGTAACGGGAGACACCTTGGATCAACGTGAATACTTTAGGATTATGGCTTGATTCAAAAAGGGAAACTATTATGGGATCACATTCATATATTGAATTGGTATGCTAGGCAACTATGCTTGAGATATGATTATACTTGTTGCTCTAGGATGAAGGCTCCACACCTTCTGTTTTCATGCGAATTTAATGATAATGAAACCTTGGCTTCTTATGCTAGAGGTATATATGATTACTATGATGTGGAACAAATAGAAGAATTTGTTGCTTTTATGGGTGCTTATGAAATTGAATCTATGTTTAAAGAGTTTGAAAATCTTTATGATGCTGTTTATAGACCTGAAAATTTAGCTATCCTTAAATATTGCTATGAGAATTATGAATACAATGCCGATATTAATGCATTTATTGAGAAAGTTTCCGCTGTCCAAGAAGAGATTAATATTTTGCAGGAGTCTATGGAAGAAGAAATTGATGAAAGTGTGAGCTCATTGGATGAAAAAGATGATGAGGAGAGCGAAGAACAAAATGAGAGTAACTCTTAAACTCATACATTGTTTAATTTCCCTTTGTGCTTACCGAAGGATGAATGCTATGATGACTGTCATGATCCCTTTGATTCTTTTGAAATATCCCTTTTGGATGATGCTTGCTATGCTTGTGGCCAAGATGCCAATATGAATTATGCTTATGGAGATGAACTTGCTATAGTTCCTTATGTTAAACATGAAATTGTTGCTATTGCACCCACGCATGATAGTCCTATTATCTATTTGAATTCTCCCGACTACATTATATCGGAGAAGGTTGCCCTTATTAAGGATTATATTGATGGGTTGCGTTTCACTACTACACATGATAATTTTGATGACTATAATATGCATGTGATTGCTGCTCCTACTGGCAATTATTATGAGATAGGAACTATATCTCCACCCCTCTATGTTTCCAACATGATAAAATTGCAAGAAACTGTTTATACTATGCATTGGCCTTTACTATGTGTGCATGAATTGTTCTTTTATGACATGCCGATGCATAGGAAGAGAGTTAGACTTCGTTGTGGCATGATATATGTTACTTTGTGATCACTACTAAATTCTAAATCATTGTTGATTCAAATTGGCTTTGATATACCTTGGGATCCGGGTGGATTCACTACTTGAGCACTATATGCCTAGCTTAATGGCTTTAAAGAAAGTGCTGCCAGGGAGACAACCCGGAAGTTTTAGAGAGTCATTTATTTCTATTGAGTGCTTTCATATAGTTTAAAAACAAAAAATAAAGAGGGGAACCTAAAAAACTTTAAAAAATAAAAGCGAAAGTGAGAAAGACGAGCATTGTTAAAGTGGGAGCTAGCCTTGAACTTTGTTCATGCTCACGGAAACTTTGTAAATCTTGATTACAGAAACTTTTCAAAAATAATAATTATCCCCTTGTACAATTCCATTGTATTATAAAAATAATGTGCCAAGGTTTGCCTTCAGGATGTTTTAGATGCTTGTTGGTTTGTACGGTGCAGGACATAAACTTTGGCTATAGTGCGCGATTTTACATTTTTTACTGGAATGTCAAATGGTTCTGAAACTTTTTGCACTGTCTTACAAATTGTTTATTTTTCCTAATTTTGGTAGAATTTTTGGAGTACCAGAGGTATGGTGAATGTTCAGATTATTACAGACTGTTTTGTTTTAGACAGATTCTGTTTTTGATGCATAGTTTGCTTGTTTTGATGAAACTATTGATTTATATCAGTGGATTAAGCCATGAAAAAGTTATATTACAGTAGCTACAATGCAAAAACAACATATGAATTGGTTTACAACAGTACTTAGAGTAGTGATTTTCTTTATTATACTAACGGATCTTACCGGGTTTTCTGTTGAAGTTTTGTGTGGATGAAGTGTTCGACGATCGAGAAGGTCTCGATGTGAGAAGAAGGGAGAGAGGCAAGAGCTCAAGCTTGGGGATACCCAGGGCACCCCACGTAAATATTCAAGTAGACTCAAGCGTCTAAGCTCGGGGATGCCCTAGAAGGCATCCCCTCTTTCTTCAACAAGTATCGGTATGTTTTTGGATTCATTTCGTTCATGCGATATGTGCAATCTTGGAGCGTCTTTTGTAGTTAGTTTTCACTTTGGTTTTATGCACCTTGCTGGTATGAGATAGTGCTTGGTTTATTTATAGAATGCTCTATGCACTTCACTTATATCTTTTGAGTATGGCTTTATAGAATGCTTCATGTGCTTCACTTATATCATTTGAAGTTTAGATTGCCTGTTTCTCTTTACATTGAAAACCTCCATTCATAGAATGCTCTGTTGCTTCACTTATATTTGTTAGAGTGTGGGCATATCTTTTGTAGAAAGAATTAAACTCTCTTGCTTCACTTATATCTGTTTAGAGAGATGACATGAACTGGTCATTCACATGGTTAGTCATAAAATCCTACATAAAACTTGTAGATCACTGAATATGATGTGTTTGATTCCTTGCAATAGTTTTGCGATATAAAGATGGTGATATTAGAGTCATGCTAGTGGGTAGTTGTGGATTAGTAGAAATACTTGTGTTGACGTTTGTGATTCCCGTAGCATGCACGTATGGTGAACCGTTATGTGATGAAGTCGGAGCATGAGGTATTTATTGATTGTCTTCCTTATGAGTGGCGGTAGGGGACGAGCGATGGTCTTTTCCTACCAATCTATACCCTTGGAGCATGCGCATAGTACTTTCTTTTGATGACTAATAGATTTTTTCAATAAGTATGTGAGTTCTTTATGACTATGCGGACTAAGGCATAGCCTAGTAGTGGGAGGGGGCTGATGCCTTCCCACCCACCCAGGTTCAAGGCATGGTACTTGCAATTTGGGTTTTCTGCACCAATTATACTGTAGGGGGTTCCCTTATAGTCTTTCTATCAAAAAAACTAATGTTGAGTCCATGGATTATACGCACTCTCACCCTTCCACCATTGCTAGCCACTCTAGTACCGCGCAACTTTCATCGGTACCATAAACCCACTATATACCTTCCTCAAAACAGCCACGATACCTACCTATCATGGCATTTCCATAGCCATTTCGAGATATATTGCCATGCAACTTCCATCATCATCATATGCATGACTTGAGCATTTATTGTCATATTGCTTTGCATGATCGTAAGATAGCTAGCATGATGTTTTCATGGCTTGTCCGTTTTTTGATGGCATTGCTATGCTAGATCATTGCACATCCCGGTACACCGCCGGAGGCGTTCATATAGAGTTGTATCTTTGTTCTAGTATCCAGTTGTAATATTGAGTTGTAAGTAAATAAAAGTGTGATGATCATCATTATTAGAGCATTGACCCAGTGAGGAAAGGATGATGGAGACTATGATTCCCCCACAAGTCAGGATGAGACTCCGGACTTTAAAAATAAATAAAAGAGGCCGAAGAAGCCCAAATAAAAAATAGGCCAAAGAAGCCCACCAAAAAAACAAAAAAAAAACAAAACAAAAAAATAAGAGAAAAAGAGAGAAGGGGCAATGTTACTATCCTTTTACCACACTTGTGCTTCAGAGTAGCACCAAGTTCTTCATACATAGAGTCTCTTGAGTTATCACTTTCATATACTAGTGGGAATTTTCATTATAGAACTTGGCTTGTATTTTCCGATGATGGGCTTCCTCAAACGCCCGAGGTCTTCATGAGCAAGCAAGTTGGATGCACATCCACTTAGTTTTCAGTCTGAGCTTTCATACACTTATAGCTCTTAGTGCATTCGTTGCATGGAAATCCCTACTCACTCACATTGATATCTATTGATGGGCATCTCCATAGCCCGTTGATACGCCTAGTTGATGTGAGACTATCTTCTCCTTTTTTGTCTTCTCCGCAGCCACCATTCTATTCCACCTATAGTGCTATGTTCATGGCTCATGCTCATGTATTGCGTGAAAGTTGAAAAGGTTTGAGAACGTCAAAAGTATGAAACAATTGCTTGGCTTGTCATCGGGGTTGTCCATGATTTGAATATTTTGTGTGGTGAAGATGGAGCATAGTCAGACTATATGATTTTGTAGGGATAACTTTCTTTGGCCATGTTATTTTGAAAAGACATGATTGCTTTATTATTAGGCTTGAAGTATTATTGTTTTTATGTCAAATGATAGACTATTGCTTTGAATCACTCGTGTCTTAATATTCATGCCATGATTAGATTACATGGTCAAGATTATGCAAGGTAGAATTCCACATCAAAAATTATCTTTTTTTATCATTTACCTACTCGAGGACGAGCAGGAATTAATCTTGGGGATGCTGATGTGTCTCCGTCATATCTATAATTTTTTATTGTTCCATGTCAATATTATACAACTTTCATATAGTTTTGGCAACTTGTTATACTATTTTTTGACTAACATATTGATCCAGTGCCCGGTGCCAGTTCCTGTTTGTTGCATGTTTTATGTTCCGCAGAAACCCATATCAAAAGGAATCCAAACGGGATAAAAACGGACGTAGAATATTTTTGGAATATTTGGAAGATATGGGAAGAAGAATCCACGCGAGACGGTGCCCGAGGGGGCACGAGGCAAGGGGGTGCGCCCCACCCCCCTGGGCGCGCCCCTGACCCTCGTGGGCCCCTTGTAAGGCGGTTGCTGCTCTTCGGCCACAAGAAAGCGAATTTTCAGAAGAAAAAAATCTCTGCGAAGGTTTCAGTGCAATCGGATTTACAGATCTCCATATATATATGAAACGGTGAACGGGCGGAATAACAGAACGCAGAAACAGAGAGAAATAGAGAGACAGATCCAATCTTGGAGGGGCTCTCACCCCTCCCATGCCATGGAGGCCAAGGACTAGAGGGGAAACCCTTCTCCCATCTAGGGAGGAGGTCAAGGAAGAAGAAGAAGGGGCCCCCTCTCCCCTTCTCTTCCGGTGGCGCTGGAACGCTGCCGTGGCCATCATCATCATCACCGCGATCTACACCAACACCTCCGCCATCTTCACCAACACCTCCATCATCTTCCCCCCTCTATCTACAGTGGTCCACCCTCCCGCAACCCACTGTACCCTCTACTTGAACATGGTGCTTTATGCTTCATATTATTATCCAATGATGTGTTGCCATCCTATGATGTCGGTGGTTGACAAATTGCTATGATTGATTTAATTTGCTTGTGGTTATGTTGATGTCCTTTGGTGCCCATCATATGAGCGTGCACGTGGATCACACCATAGGGTTAGTTGTATGTTGATAGGACTATGTATTGGAGGGCAAGAGTGACAGAAGCTTCAACCTAGCATAGAAATTGATGCATCCGAGATTGTAGGGGGGCCAATATATCTTGATGCTATGGTTGGGTTTTACCTTAATGAACGTTAGTAGTTGTGGATGCTTGCTAATAGTTCCAATCATAAGTGCATAGAATTCCAAGTCAGGGATGATATGCTAGTAGTGGCCTCTCCCACATGAAACTTGCTATCGGTCTAGTAAAGTAGTCAATTGCTTAGGGATAATTTCGCAATGCCTACCACCACTTTTCCACACCCTCTATATTTACTTTATTGCTTCTTTATCTAAACAGCCCCTAGATTTTATTTACGTGCTCTTTATATTCTTGCAAACCTATCCAAAAACACATACAAAGTACTTCTAGTTTCATACTTGTTCTAGGTAAAGCGAACGTCAAGCGTACGTAGAGTTGTATCGGTGGTCGATAGAACTTGAGGGAATATTTGTTCTACCTTTAGCTCCTCGTTGGGTTCGACACTCTTACTTATCGAAAGAGGCTACAATTGATCCCCTATACTTGTGGGTTATCAGCGGCTGAAAACCGGTCTCCGACCGGCTACGGCGAGGCGGCTGGCCAGCTAGGTGTCGGGGTCGGGCAAAGCCTTAAGGGAGCTTTTGTGTGAGGGGCCGACCGGGCGAGACGAGGATTCTACTCGTGCTTGGACAGGCCGTGATGTGTTCGTCCATGGATAAGTTACTGGGCCGTTTTCTCTCTCTATCCCAATTAGAGATATAGTAGGCATATAAGCACATTCAAAATCTTAGGGTGGGCCGCGGCCCACCCTGGCCACCCTGTACATCCGCCCCTGGTTGCAATCCATGATAAATTCACCCAATGCTTATGAACAAAATAAAGTGTTCACTAAACATATTGTAAAAGCTATGATAAAATCCCTTGAAGAAAAGCTAGAGTTGGAATTTTCAATACCTAAAAAATTGTATGCTGAATGGAAACCTACTATTAAAAGTAAAGATTAAAAATTATGAGTGTAATGCTTTATGTGATTTGGGTGCTAACATTTCCACTATACCAAAATCTTTATGTAATGTGCTAGGTGATATGTCCTTTTTGCATCATGCTTTTATGTTGATATTTATTGCATTATGGGTTTTTATTACACATTAGGTACAATATGCATTTTCTCCCTTATTTTTCAAGATTTAAATGAAGAGGGCGAATGCCAATAGATGGAATTCTAGACCGGAAAGGAGCAAATCTGAGAGACCTATTCTGCACAACTCCAAAATTCCTGCAAATTTACCAAGAATTATTTTGGAATATGTAAAAATTACTCGGCAAAGAAAATAGCAGAGGGGACCCACCAGGTGGCCACAAGCCTGGGGGCTCACCCCTAGGGCTTGTGGGCCCCCTGGAAGGTCTTCGGTGCCCATCTTCTGCTATATGGAGTTTTTAGACCTGGGACAATCATAAGGAAGCTTTCAGGGCGAAGCACCGCCATCTCGAGGCGGAACCTAGGCAGAAGCAATCTAGGGCTCCAGCAAAGCTATTCTGCCGGGGAAACTTCCCTCCCGGAGGGGGAAATCGAAGCCATCATCATCACCAACAATCCTCTCATAGAGAGGAGGTCAATCTCCATCAACATCTTTGATAACCCACAAGTATAGGGGATCGCACCAGTTTTCGAGGGTAGAGTATTCAACCCAAATTTACTGATTGGACAAAAGGGGAGCCAAAGAATATTATCAAGTATTAGCAGTTGAGTTGTCAATTGCCACACCTGAAAGACTTAATATCAGAATCAATAACAGGTGTAGGTGTCAAAAATTTACTCATAACAAAAGGTGAATCAAGTGTAGAGCTAGATGACAGTTCCTTACCTCCCCTCGTAGTTGAGGGAAAAATCATGGTTATTTCCTCTTTCAAGTTCCTCATAGTGATCAAGAGATATAAATCCCAAGTGACACAAAGAATAAAGCTATGCTCCTCGGCAACTGTGCCAGAAAATAGTCTTGATAACCCACAAGTATAGGGGATCGCAACAGTTTTCGATGGTAGAGTATTCAACCCAAATTTATTGATTCGACATAAGGGGAGCCAAAGAATATTCTAAAGTATTGTTGTCAATTCAACCACACCTGGAAACTTAATATCTGTAGCAAAGTAATATGATAGTAGTGGTAATGGTAGCAAAAGTAATGTTTTTGGTATTTTGTAGTGATGATAGCAATAGCAACGAAAAAGTAAATAAGCGAAGAACAGTATATGGAAAGCTGGATGCGTTTCATCATGTAACAGTCATAACCTAGGGTGACACAGAACTAGTTCCAATTCATCAATGTAATGTAGGCATGTATTCCGAATATAGTCATACGTGCTTATGGAAAAGAACTTGCCTGACATCTTTTGTCCTACCCTCCCGTGGCAACGGGGTCCTAGCGGAAACTAAGTGATATTAAGGCCTCTTTTTAATAGAGTACCAGACCAAAGCATTAACACACAGTGAATACATGAACTCCTCAAACTACGGTCATCACCGGTAACTATCCCGATCATAACACATAATAGGTGACTATAGACTTGCAAGATAGGATCAAGAACTCTCATATATTGATGAAAACATAATAAGTTCAGATCTGAAATCATGGCACTCGGGCCCTAGTGACAAGCATTAAGCATAGCAAAGTCATAGCAACATCAATCTCAGAACATAGTGGATACTAGGGATCAAACCCTAACAAAACTAACTTGATTACATGATAAATCTCATCCAACCCATCATCGTCCAGCAAGCCTATGATGGAATTACTCATGCACGGCGGTGAGAATCATGAAAATGGTGATGGAGGATGGTTGATGATGACGAAGGGGACGGATTCCCCTCTTCGGAGCCCCAAATGGACTCCAGATCAGCCCTCCCAAGAGGTTATAGGGCTTGGTGGCGGCTCCGTATCGTAAAACACGATGAATCCTTCTCCTTTGTTTTTTCTCTCTGAAAGCAAATATATAGAGTTGGAGTCGAGGTCGGAGGAGCTCCAGGGGGCCCATGAGGTAGGGGTGCGCGCCCCCCACCCTCGTGGCTAGGGTGTGGGCCCCCTAGTTTTCATCTTTGCGAGGATTTTTTATTATTTCTGAAAAGATGTTCCATGAAGTTTCAGGTCATTCCGAGAAATTTTGTTTCTGCACATAAATAACACCATGGCAATTCTGCTGAAAACAGCGTCAGACCGGGTTAGTTCCATTCAAATCATGCAAGTTAGAGTCCAAAACAAGGGCAAAAGTGTTTGGAAAAGTAGATATGACGGAGACGTATCAACTCCCCCAAGCATAAACCTTTGCTTGTCCTCAAGCAATTCAGTTAATAAACTGAAAGTGATAAAGAAAAACTTTTACAAACTCTGTTTTCTCTTGTCGTTGTGAATATGTAAAGCCAGCATTCAAGTTTTTAGCAAATATTATGAACTAACCATATTCACAATAACGCATAAGTCTCATGTTTACTCATATCAATGGCATAATCAACTAGCGAGCAATAATAATAAATCTCAGATGACAACACTTTCTCAAAACAATCATAATATGATATAACAAGATGGTATCTCGCTAGCCCTTTCTGAGACCTCAAAACATAAATGCAGAGCACCTTTAAAGATCAAGGACTGTCCATACATTGTAATTCATGGTAAAAGAGATCCAGTCAAGTCATACTCAATGTAAACTAACAGTAACGAATGCAATTGACAGCGGTGCTCTCCAACTGGTGCTTTTTAATAAGAGGATGATGACTCAGCATAAAAGTAAATAGATAGGCCCTTCACAGAGGGAAGCAGGGATTTGTAGAGGTGCAAAAGCTCGGTTTTGAAATAGAGGTGAATAATATTTTGAGCGATATACTTTCATTGTCAACATAACAACCAAGAGATGGTGATAACTTCCATGCTACACACATTATAGGCGGTTCCCAAACAGAATGGTAAAGCTTATACTCCCCCTCCACCAACAAGCATCAATCCATGGCTTGCTCGAAACAACGAGTGCCTCCAACTAACAAGAGTCCCAGGGGGAGTTTTTTCTTCCAATTATTTTTGATTTAGTTTGCATAAAGCATGGGACTGGGCATCCCGGTGACCAGCCATTTTCTTGTGAGTGAGGAGCGGAGTCCTCTCCTCTTGAGAATAACCCGCCTAACATGGAAGATACAGACAGCCCTAGTTGATACATGAGCTATTCGAGCATACAAAACTAGATATTTATTTGAAGGTTTAGAGTTTGGCACATACAAATTTACTTGGAACGGTAGGTAGATACCGTATATAGGTAGGTATGGTGGACTCATATGGAATAACTTTGGGGTTTATGGAGTTGGATGCACAAGCAGTATTCCCGCTTAGTACAGGTGAAGGCTAGCAAAAGACTGGGAAGTGGCCAGCTAGAGAGCGACAACAGTCATGAACATGAATTAAAATTAATCAACACCGAATGCAAGCATGAGTAGGATATAATCCACCATGAACATAAATATCCTGAAGGCTATGTTGATTTTGTTTCAACTACATGCGTGGACATGCACCAAGTCAAGTCACTTAAATCATTCAGAGGAGGATACCACCCTATCATACCACATCACAACCATTTTAATAGCATGTTGGCATGAAAGGTAAACCATTATAAGCTCCTAGCTAATCAAGCATGGCCCAAGAAACTATGATCTCTAATTGTCATTGCAAACATGTTTATTCATAATAGTCTAAATTAGGAATGATGAACTAATCATATTTACAAAAACATGGGAGGTCGAGTTCATACCAACTTTTCTCATCTCAGTCAGTTCATCATATATCGTCATAATTTCCTTTCACTTGCGCGACCGAACGATGTGGATAATAATAGTGCACGTGCATTGGACTAAGCTGGAATCTGTAAGCATTCAATAAACAGGAGAAGACAAGGCAATATGGGCTCTTTTGTCAGATCAACAATAATGCATATAAGAGCCGCTGCAACAATTTAATTATGGTCTTCTCCTATCGACCCCCAAAGAAAAGAAAAGAAATAAAACTACAAGCATGGAAAGTAAACTAATTAAAATCTACAACTAATTTTTTGGTTTTTCTTAAGGTTTATTAAACACACAAGAAGAAATCATAAAAAGGAAAATAAACTAGCATGGATGACACAATGAAAACGTGTTAGCAGCGACATCTAGCAATGAGTGTGAACATGAATGTAATGTCGGTGGGAAATACGTACTCCCCCAAGCTTAGGCTTTTGGCCTAAGTTGGTCTATGGCCACGGCTGGCCTGGCGGATATCCATAATAATAGTTGGGGTCTTACTAAGATGCAGCGGCTATCACCTCCTGAGCTGCAGCGTGGCGACGAGCGGCCTCCGCCCTCCTCTCGTACTCATCTGCCTCCTCTCTAGTGATAACATATCTTCCTTTTGCTTGATAATCAAAGAAGGCAGGAGCAAGGAGAGTGATACGGACAGCACGACTGAGGGAGTCCTGGATTAGGGGGTGTTCGGGTAGCCGGACTATACCTTCAGCCGGACTCCAGGACTATGAAGATACAAGATTGAAGACTTCGTCCCGTGTCCGGATGGGACTTTCCTTGGCGTGGAAGGCAATCTTGGCGATGCGGATATTCAAGATCTCTTACCATTGTAACCAACTCTATGTAACCCTAACCCTATCCGGTGTCTATATAAACCGGAGGGTTGTAGTCCATAGGCAATCAACTCCATATACAACAATCATACCATAGGCGAGCTTATCGGGTTTAGCCTCCTTAATCTCGTGGTAGATCTACTCTTGTACTACCCATATCATCAATATTAATCAAGCAGGACGTAGGGTTTTACCTCCATCAAGAGGGCCCGAACCTAGGTAAAACATCGTGTTCCCTGCCTCCTGTTACCATCCGGCCTAGACACACTGTTCGGGACCCCCTACCCGAGATCCGCCGGTTTTGACACCGACATTGGTGCTTTCATTGAGAGTTCCTCTATGTCGTCGCCTTTAGGCCCGATGGCTCCTTTGATCATCAACAACGATGCGGTCCAGGGTGAGACTTTTCTCCCCGGACAGATCTTCGTCTTCGGCGGCTTCGCTCTGCGGGCCAATTCGCTCGGCCACCTGGAGCAGATCGAAAGCTACGCCCCTGGCCATCAAGTCAGGTTTGGAAGCTTAAACTACAGGGCTGACATCCGCGGAGACTTGATCTTCGACGGGTTCGAGCCACGACCAAGCACGCCGCACTATCTCAAGGGGCATGATCTAGCTCTGCCTCTGAACAGTGTCCTGTAGGCCGCACACACATCGGTTCCGACCCCTAACTTGGAGCCTATTGCGCCAATCAAGGATGAGCGGTTGGACGTCATCTCGAGGGCTGCGATCCCAAAAGCGATCGAGCCGAACGCTAGCCCCGCACTCTGCATGATCCGTGACTCCGAGGATCCGGACTCCTTTCTGAACTTCGAACCCGCCGCGCCCCTGCCGATCGAATCCGACTGGGCACCAATAATGGACTTCACCGCCACAAACATCTTTCAGCACTCGCCTTTTGGCGTCATCCTGAATTCTCTTAAGTCTCTCTCATTATCAGGAGAGCCCTGGCCGGATTACGGTCAGCGAGGATGGGATACGGACGATGAAGAAATTCAAAGCCCACCCACCACCCACTTTGTAGCCACTGTCGACGATTTAACCGACATGCTTGACTTCGGCTCCGAAGAAATCGACGGTATGGATGACGATGTAGGAGACGAACAGGAACTAGCACCTGTAGGGCGCTGGAAGGCCACCTCGTCATATGACATATATATGGTGGATACTCCAAAAGATGGAGATGGCGATGGAACAGTGGGGGATGATACCCCCAAGAAACAGCCAAAGCGCCGGCGTCAGCGGCGCCGCTCTAAGTCCCGCCAAAGCAAAAATGGTGATTCCGGCACGGGAGATAATACTACCCCGGATAATGCCGAAGAACACCCACCTCAGCAAGATTTGGCACAGGAAGATGGAGAAGCCAGCCCTCATGAGAGAGCGGCAGACCGACAGGTCGAGGATGATATCTATATGCCTCCCTCCGAAGATGAGGCAAGCCTCGATGACAACGAATTCGTCATACCATCAGACCCCGCCGAACAAGAGCGTTTCAAACGTAGGCTTTTAGCCACGGCAAGCAGCCTCAACAAAAAGCAGCAACAGCTTAGAGCTGCCCAAGATTTGCTAGCTGACAGATGGACTAAAGTACTTGCGGCCAAAGAGTATGAACTCGAACGCCCTTCCAAGAGTTACCCAAAGCGCAGGCCGCTACCCCGATCAGAGGAGGAAGCACCTACATCACCAGCGCATGACATGGCAGACCGGCCACCTCGCGGCCGCGACAGAGAGGCCTCTTGGCCCTCCACCCAGGCCGTGCCCCAATGCCGCTCAACTAAGGCACGGGAAAATGCGCCAGACCTGCGAGACGTACTGGAGGATAAGGCAAGACAAACAATATCGATCTACGGATCGCACAGGCGCCCTATGGCACGTGACGATGATCTTCACTCCGGATACAACAAATCCGGCCGGGCCGAATACAACAGACATAGCTCTTCCGAGCTGCGTCATGATATAGCCCAGTACAGAGGCGCCGCACACCCGCTACGCTTCCCGAATGAAGTAATGGATCATAAAATCCCAGAGGGTTTCAAACCCATAAACATCGAATCATACGATGGCACAACAGATCCGGCGGTACGGATCGAGGATTATCTCCTTCACATCCACATGGCACGCGGCGAAGATCTACAGGCCATCAAATACCTCCCGCTCAAACTTAAAGGACTGGCTGGGCATTCGCTTAACAGCTTGCCAGCAGACTCAATCGATTCTTGGGAGGACCTGGAAGCCGCATTCCTCGTCAACTTCCAGGGCACTTACGTGCGACCACCGGATGCCGACGACTTAAGCCACATAATTCAGCAGCCAGAGGAATCGGCCAGACAATTCTGGACACGGTTCCTAACAAAGAAAAACCAGATAGTCGACTGTCCGGACACAGAGGCCCTAGCAGCCTTCAAGCATAACATCTGCGACGAATGGCTTGCCCGGCACCTGGGACAGGAAAAGCCGAAATCTATGGCAGCCCTCACGACACTCATTACCCGCTTTTGCGCGGGAGAAGACAGCTGGCTAGCTCACACTAACAACTTATCAAAGAATAAGCAAAAATGCCGCGTTAGCAGCGAAAACAATGAAGACACGACAGTCAATGCCGGATTCGAAGGCTCCAAATCCGGTCAGCGGAAAAAGCCATTCAAAAAGAATACTCAGGGCCCGTCCAGTTTGGACCGAATACTCGATCGCTTGTGCCAGATACATGGCACCCTCAAAAGGCCAGCCAATCACACTAACAGGGATTGTTGGGTGTTCAAGCAGGCAGGCAAGTTAAGGGCCGAAAATAGAGACAAGGGGCTGCACAGCAACGACGAGGAGGAGCCCAAGCCGCCGAACAGCAATGGATAGAAGGGCTTTCCCCCACAAGTGCGGACGGTGAACATGATATACGCAACCCACATCCCCAAGCGGGAGCGGAAGCGTGCGCTACGGGACGTATACACGATGGAGCCAGTCGCCCCAAAGTTCAACCCATGGTCCTCCTGCCCGATCACTTTTGATCGAAGGGACCATCCCACTAGCATCCGTCATGGCGGCTTTGCTGCATAGGTTCTCGACCCAATCATCAACGGATTTCATTTCACAAGAGTCCTCATGGACGGCGGCAGTAGCCTGAACCTGCTTTATCAGGATACAGTGCGGAAAATGGGCATAGATCCCTCACGGATTAAGCCCACAAAAATGACCTTTAAAGGCGTTATACCAGGTGTAGAAGCCAACTATACAGGCTTAGTAACACTTGACGTGGTCTTCGGATCCCCGGACAATTTCCGAAGCGAAGAGTTAATCTTCGATATAGTCCCGTTTCGCAGTGGCTATCACGCCCTGTTCGGACGAACCGCATTCACAAAGTTCAATGCGGTGCCGTACTATGCATATCTCAAGCTCAAGATGCCAGGCCCTCGAGGAGTAATCACGGTCAACGGAAACACCGAACGCTCCCTCCGTACGTAGGAGCACACGGCGGCTCTCGCAGCGGAAGTACAAAGTAGCCTTCTTACGCAATTCTCCAGTCCCGCCGTCAAAAAGCCAGACACTACCAAGCGCGCCTGGAGTAACCTACAGTAGGACCGCCTGGCACACTTCAAACAAGCGTAGCAATACGGCCCCAACCCCAGCTCTCGCGACATAGCGAAACAGTACCTCGCGTACATAACTACGCCCTTGAAATACGATGGGCACAGGGGAAGGGGCACAATAACGGCATTCCCAAAATACGGCTTAAAACGTACTAGGGGCTGCCGGATTCTTTTTTTAATTTTTTCTTACTTTCAGGACTTCATACTTCGGACGACCTGTTCGGCAATTCGACTGCCGCACAAACGATGCAAGCTCCAGGGAGGCAGACAAGCCATGCCGCATTATGGAACTCCCAGGTGGTCTCTATTACGAGCGGTATACCTGTTTTAAATACAATTCTACGGCCTGCCCCTGGTCAGGACATACTAAATAGTCCAATATCTTTTGCTTACCGCACTATTTGTATCGTTCGGCTTTGATAAATAGCCTCTCTATAAACAATGCATAGCTCTCTGGCTATTTTTTTGCATTATCATCTTTTCATATATATGTTTATGACATGTTGCACCCGTACACTGTGGTACGGCAAAATACGCCAGGGGCTTTAGTACCCATAAATATGGCGTGACAAGTCCGTACACTTTCACAAGTGCGGCATCCCGAACTTATAGCACTATATGCATCGGCTCCGAATCATGATTTGGGTCAATAGTTGGGTTTGCCAGGCTCCTATGTTTTGGTGCCTTACGTTCCGCTATATCGGCTAAGGTAGCACTAGGAGAACCACTGCGATTGTGCCCCGGTTGAGCTGGGTTAAGCACCACAGTGGAGAAAGCTAAAACTGACTGTCATGATGTGGCGAGAGACCTGTCGCTGTTCGAGAGGTTTTTCGAGTCCCTAAAGGCTTATGCCGCTTCGAGCGAGGAGCTGGCTTTGTCCGGCCAAGGCGTGGATAGCGCCCCGAACTCGGTCTTCTGAACTAGGGGCTTCGCCGAAATTTAAAATTATAGAGTTCTATGGCTAAGTGAGAGTGTTCAAGCATTATAGTACGATTGCCTAGTTCGTTGTGCTGAGCGCCTCCCTCGAAGGACCCAACTATGGGAAAAAGAGCGCTCAGGTTTATCCCGAACACCCCGGCACTAGTGGCAAGGGGGCAGAAGCCGACGACTGGCCATCTCTCAATTTTTTGATAAATGGCCGCACAGAAAGTAATATTTTAAATTCAACAAGCATTGCTTGGCGCATATGAACAAGTTTTCAGGGCACAGGATAAACATGAGCGAGTTCATTCAAAAATTACATTCTTGTTACATTCATCCGCCACAAGGCGGGCACCCGCAAGAACATCCTTATAGTAGTTCTCGGGCTTGCGATGCTCCTTCCCCGGCGGCGGCCCGTCCCTCACAAGCTTCTCACCGTCCAGCTTACCCCAGTGCACCTTTGCATGGGCAAGGGCCCTACGGGCACCTTCTATGCAGACGGAGCGCTTCATGACCTCGAGCCTTGGATAGGCCTCTACCAGTCGCCACACCAGCCCGAAGTAGCTCCCAGGCAGGGCCTCTCTGGGCCACAACCGAATTATGAAGCCCTTCATGGCCTGTTCGGCTGCCTTGTGGAGCTCGACCAGCTGTTCCAGCTGGTCGCTCAAGGGCACAGGGTGTACGGCCTCAGCATACTGAGACCAGAACACCTTCTCCGTTGAGCTGCCCTCTTCGGCTCGGTAGAATGCGGCGGCGGCGGATACGCTGCGGGGAAGATCTGCGACTGCCCCTAGAGAGCTCCTGATTCGGGTTAGTAACAAGTACTTTACTTTTATACTTCTGCTTTGCATAAAGAATGCCTTACCCGCTGCTATCTTTTTCATGTCCTCCAACTCTTGGAGGGCCTTTTGGGCTTCGGCCTTGGCAGACTTGGCAGTCTCAAGGGCCGCCGCGAGCTCGGACGCTTGCGTCTTGGACTCAAGCTCCAAACTCTCATGTTTTTTCATGAGAGCCTGAAGCTCCTGCAGCACCTCGCCGACCTGGGCCTCAAGTTTCTCTCGCTCGGTGCAGTCCGCGGCCTTTTTCTTTTCGGCCTCAGACAGCACCTGCTTGAGGGTCGCCACCTCAGTCGTGGCCCCTACAATAAGCAGTACAATCCTGTTATTTTTTGCAATCACGTCTTTTTATAGGCACTTTTTCTGTAAGGTATTTCTTACCTTCTTTCTCCTCGAGCTGCCGTTTGGCAAGGCCGAGCTCTTGCTCGGTCCGCTCGAGGCCCTGTTTCAGGGCACCCACCTCCGCAGTCAGTGCGGCGGTGGCTAGCAGCGAAGCCTGCATACGCATATTGACTCTTTGTTGTTAGACTCCTGCGAAATTTAATAGATCCTCTATTCGGCTTTTCTTTCCGAACGCCAAACAGAGCATCAGGGGCTACTGTCTATGCGGTTATATTTTTACAAATTTTTTACTTACCTCGAAGCCTATTAGAAGGCTAGCGCAAGCTTCACTCAGTCCGCTCTTGGCGGACTGAACCTTCTGGATCACCGTACTCATAATAGTACGGTGCTCCTCATCGATGGAGGTGCCATCAAGCACCTCCAGCAGATTGTCCGGCACCTCCGGTTGGACGGAGGCTGCCGGCTCAGAAGGCTTACTCCTCTTGGAAGGAGTTCGCCTACCGCGGTCCGGAAC
Source organism: Triticum monococcum (assembly GCA_034509565.1). Taxonomy (NCBI): domain Eukaryota; kingdom Viridiplantae; phylum Streptophyta; class Magnoliopsida; order Poales; family Poaceae; genus Triticum; species Triticum monococcum. The sequence continues at coordinate 147,539,541 of CM067843.1, read as the reverse complement.
TGTTGTAGATTCCCGTGCGGTGTCCGGTTCAAAGCCGGACTTAGAGCCCTGGGGGGTCTTGTCCCCTTTACTCCTGGGGTCCGGGAGGTCGCCTTGCGGCTCCTCCAGGACCACCTCCTCCTGCCCCGGAGCTTGTCGCGACGCCACTTCGGCGTCGTCCATGGTGCGGGGGGAGACAGCGGGCGGAACTGAGTTCACGTCCGATGAATTCAGGTTGCCGCTCGATGACTCGTCGAGTCCGGCCCGGGGCAGACTGCACAATTACATTCGACATTAGGGAAAGCTGTGCAACAAAGGAACTTCATGAGTTACTCTGATATCCGAACTTACGATTTCGCCGGACGCTTGGCCCTGTCTGGCCACTCCTCTTCGCCCTCTTCGGCATCGGGGGCGTATTCCGGTGGAGGGGTCTTCCTTTTCCTAGACCCCTCGGCCTCCACCGTTGGGGCGGCCTTCCTCTTCTCTCCTCCCTCCGCTTGGGGAGGAGAGTTTTCTTCTTCTTCCTCCTCGTTTTCACGGGAGGAGGGCGTCTCGGACTCATCAGATGACGAGTCCAACACTACCATGTTGCGGGCACTCTTTCGAGTCCCCGTGGTCTTCTTCTTCTTGGCCTTCTTCTCCAGCACCACATAAGGCGCCAGAGCCAGCAGCTTCACTAGTAAAGCTGGAGCTGGGTCTTTGGGTAGCGGAGCCGGACAGTTAATCGGTCCGGACATCGCCCGCCAATCCTGTGAAAGGTAAGGGAGTTTAGATCCCGCATAGAGTCAAACTATGAAAAAAGCTTAACATCCTATAAAAGGTGTAGATGGCTTACCTTGCTAGCGTGACGCTGCGACCTGTATCCGCGGTCCTCGGAAGCGGATGCGGGAGCCTCGGCGCCCTTGAATAGCATCTTCTAGGCATCTTCGTACATCGTGTCGAAGAGCCTGCTGAGGGTTTGATGCTGTGCCGGGTCGAACTCCCACAGATTAAAATCCCGTCATTGGCACGGGAGGATCCGGCGGACAAGCATAACCTGGATTACATTAACAAGCTGGATTGGCTTGTTCACCAGGGACTGGATGCATGTTTGCAATCCGGTCACCTCTTTTTCGTCACCCCACGACAGGCCCGTCTCTTTCCAGGACACAAGCCGCGTGGGGGGTCCGGATCGGAACTCGGGGGCTGCATTCTATTTCGGATCGCGCGGCTCGGTGATGTAAGACCACCCGGATTGCCATCCCTTGAGGGTCTCCACAAAAGAGCCCTCGGACCATAGGACGTTGGCCATCTTGCCCGCCATGGCGCCTCCGCACTCCGCCTGGCTGCCGCGCACCACCTTGGGCTTGACGTTGAAGGTCTTGAGCTAGAGGCCGAAATGGGGGCAGACGCGGAGAAAAGCCTCGCACACGACGATAAACGCCGAGATGTTGAGGATGAAGTTCGGGGCCAGATCACGGAAATCCAGAACGTAGTAGAACATGAGCCCCCGGACAAATGGCTGAAGTGGAAAACCCAGTCCGCGGAGGAAGTGGGGAAGAAATACTACCCTCTCATGGGGCCTTGGGGTGGGGAGAAGCTGCCCCTTTTCGCGAAGCCGGTGCACGATGTCCTTGGACAGGTATCCGGCCTTCCTTAGCTTCTTGACTTGGCCCTCCGTGACGGAGGAGACCATCCACTTGCCTCCCGCTACGGACATTGCTGGAGAAGGTTGAGGTGGGAAGTGTGGGCTCGGGTGCTGGAGCTCGAGTGCGCAGGAGATGGATAGGCAAAGGAGGAAGAAGGCGTAGGTAAAAAGGCAGATCCTTATCCCCTTATATGGGCGGATGCGGTTGTGTGTCCCCACCAGCCTAGTAAAACTCGGTTGCCTCCCAAGCGTCGTGATAAGTGGCACGGTTGGGTTACCCACGTCCGTATTGATGAAAATCCCGCAAAAGGGGGGTACACGATCTCTGCTTTGACAAGACGTGCCAAGGAAACCACCTCGCAAAACACGCTGAGGTGGAAAAGTGAAAACGATTTCAGTAAAGGACTTGGCCATAGTGTGATGACGCACTGCGGAATACGTCAGCAGATTTGATTTGTGTTAATATTATTCTCCCTATGGCAATATGTGGAAGCTTATTTTGCAGAGCCGGACACTTCTCTTGGTGTTTACAATCTTCTATGAAGGACTTGGAGGAGGAATCCGCCTTGCAATGCCGAAGACAATTTGCGCGCCGGACTCGTCGTCATTGAAGCCTAGTTCAGGGGCTACTGAGGGAGTCCTGGATTAGGGGGTGTTCGGGTAGCCGGACTATACCTTCAGCCCGACTCCAGGACTATGAAGATACAAGATTGAAGACTTCGTCCCGTGTCCGGATGGGACTTTCCTTGGCATGGAAGGCAAGATTGGCGATGCGGATATTCAAGATCTCTTACCATTGTAACCGACTCTATGTAACCCTAACCCTATCCGGTGTCTATATAAACCGGAGGGTTTTAGTCCGTAGGCAATCAACTCCATATACAACAATCATACCATAGGCTAGCTTCTAGGGTTTAGCCTCTTTGATCTCGTGGTAGATCTACTCTTGTACTACCCATATCATCAATATCAATCAAGCAGGACGTAGGGTTTTACCTCCATCAAGAGGGCCCGAACCTGGGTAAAACATTGTGTTCCCTACCTCCTGTTACCATCCGGCCTAGACACACAGTTCGGGACCCCCTACCCGAGATCCGCCGGTTTTGACACCGACAACGGCGTCTGTCAAAGATTAAGCGATACTAGAGAGGTGATTCATTCCTCTCGACAAACTGGTGGTGAACCATAGCCTCATAATCCAAATAAGCAGGAGGTAACTCAATATCATCTTCACGTATGGCTATACCAAGAAAATTAGCTCTGCGGGTTGCATAAATTCCACCAAACAAATCTCCATTAAATCTATTAAGATGCAACCTACGTGCAACAATGGCTCCCAAATTATAAGATTTATCTCCTAACACAGCACTCCTAAGAATACTGAGGTCAGGGACACACATGTGACATGCCTCATCTTTACCATTAATGCATCTACCTATGAAGAGAGCAAAATAATGTATAGCAGGAAAGTGAATGCTCCCTATGGTAGCTTGTGTTATATCTCTAGATTCCCCCATAGTTATACTAGCAAGAAAATTTCTAAATTAAAATTTGCGAGGTTCCCTGACACTACCCCATTGTGGAAGTTTGCAAGCAGTGGTAAAATCCTCTAAGTCCATAGTGTAAGAATTTTCATAAAGATCAAACAGGACAGTTGGAGAATTATGTGAAGATGAAAATTCCAACCTCCACACAAAGGAACTAGTGGAGATAGTGATACTGGCTGCACTTTTCTTCCTCGAAGCTCACAAGATCAGCGTTACGCAAATATGCGTTAAATTCTTCCTTAATTCCTCCTCAATCCATAAAGTTTTCTAAAGGCCATTCATAACGACGCACTGGAGCGTCTCTTGGTGGTTCTTCATCAGCATCACGCATTGCAAGCCTGGGTCCTTGCTTCCTTGAAGAACCACCTTGGTACATTTTCCTAAGCATATTTCTTCCTCTTAATTTTTTTTTGAATTTTTAGTAACTTCAAAATAAAAGTAAACCAAACAGCAACAAATTGATAGCAACTACTCCTACAAGTGCCTAGAGCCTATATCATGCATCAAAACTACTTGGAACCATATAAATTTGACATGCAAGCTCAAGAACAGGGTCACCTAAGCAGCAAAAATATGCATTGAATAAAGCACTAGAACAAAAACTAATTGGACCAATGGAGGAGTCACATACCAAGGAACAATCTCCCCAAGCAGTTTTGTGAGAGGTGCTTTGAGCAAGGAGATCGAAAATCGCAGCAAAATGAGCTAGAACTCGTGCTTGAGCTGGATATTCGTGTTTGTGGGAGGAAGAAGACGTGTGTGGGTGCAGGAATAAGTGGAGGAGGGCCACCGTGGACCCACGAGGCAAGGGGCACGCCCTCCACCCACGTGGCCAGGTGGATGCCCCCTGTGTTGTGTTCTTGGTGCCAAATATTCTCAAATGTTCCAGAAAAAATCATATTTAAATTTCAGGGCATTTGGAGAACTTCTATTTTTAGTGTATTTTTATATTCCATGGATAATCAGATAACAGATAGAGAAATATTATTTTTACTTTATTTAATATAAATAACAGAAATTAAAAGGAGGGTACAGAGAGTTGTGTTTTCTAAATTCAGCCATCTCATGATCATCAAAAGGAATCCACTAACAAGGTTGATCAAGTCTTGTTAACGAACTCATTCCGAATAACATGGAACCGGAGAAATTTTGAATAACACTATGTTACCTCAACAGGGATATGCATATCCCCAATAATAAGAATATCATATTTGTTCTTGACAGTAGGAAGAGGAAATTCAAAACCTCCAAATATAATCGATGGAATTTTTCCAATAGAGTTGATACTATGAACTTGAAGTTGTTTCCTAGGAAAGTGTACCGTATGCTCATTACCATTAACATGAAACGTGACATTGCCTTTAGTGCAATCAATAACAGCCCCTGCAGTATTCAAAAAGGGTCTTCCAAGAATAATAGACATACTATCGTCCTCAGGAATATCAAGAATAACAAAGTCCATTAAAATAGTAACATTTGCAACTACAACAGGCACATCCTTACAAATACTGACAGGTATATCAGTTGATTTATCAGCCATTTACAAAGATATTTCAGTTGGTGTCAACTGATTAAAATCAAGTCTACGATATAAAGAGAGAGGCATAACACTAACACCGGCTCCAAGATCACATAAAGCAGTTTTAACATAATTTTTTTAATGGATCATGGTATAGTGGGTACTCCTGGATCTCCAAGTTTCTTTGGTATTCCACCCTTAAAAGTATAATTAGCAAGCATGGTGGAAATTTCAGCTTCCGGTATCTTTCTCTTATTTGTAACAATTTCTTTCATATACTTAGCACAAGGATTCATTTTAAGCATATCAGTTAATCGCATACGCAAAAAGATAGGAATAATCATTTCAGCAAAGCGCTCAAAATCCTCATCATCCTTTATCTTGGATGGTTTGGGAGGAAAAGGCATGGGTTTCTAACCCAAGGCTCTCTTTCCTTACCGTGTTTCCTAGCAGCAAAGTCTCTCTTATCATAATGTTGATTCTTTGACTGTGGGTTATCAAGATCAACATCAGGTTCAATTTCTATATCATTATCATTACTAGGCTGAGCATCATCATGAACATTATGATTAACATTATCACTAGTTTTAGGTTCATTACCAGATTGTGTTTCAGCATCAGAAATAGAAATATGATTTGGATTCTCACGTGGTTGACCAATAGATTCACTAGAAGCATGCAAAGTCCTATCATTTTTTTTCTTACTTTTAGAAGGACTAGGTGCATCTATATTATTTCTCTGAGAATCTTGCTCAATTCTCTTAGGATAGCCTTCAGGATACATAGGTTCCAGAGTCATTCTACCAGTTCTAGTAGCCACTCTAACACAATAATCGTTATTCTTACTATTCAATTCATTGAGCAAATCATTTTGAGCTTTAAGTACTTGTTCTACTTGAGTGGTAACCATAGAAGCATGTTTACTAATAAGTTTAAGTTCACCTTTAACATTAGCCATATAATCACCCAAGTGTTCAAGGATATTCGAATTGTATTTCAATTGTCAGCCAAAATAAGCATTGAAATCTTCTTGCTTAACCAAAAATTTATCAAACTCATCTAAGCATGGGCTAGCAAACTTAGTAAATGGGATTTCAGCTTTATCATATCTATAGAGAGAATTTACCTTTACTACCTATGTCGGGTTATCAAGACCATGAGTTTCTTCAATAGGTAATGGATTAAGATCATATGTTTCTTCAACAGGCGGTAAATTAAGACCGTGTATTTCTTCAATAGGAGGTAAATTCTTAACATCTTCAGCTTTAATAACTTTTTCTTTCATAGATTTATTTACCTCTTGCATATTTTAAGGACTGAGAAATAGAACACCTCTCTTCTTCGGAGTTGGTTTAGGAATAGGCTCAATAAGTGTCCAATTATTTTCATTTGTCAACATATTATTCAATAGAATTTCAGCTTCATCCGGTGTTCTTTCCCTGAAAACCAAACCAGCAGAACTATCCTGGTAATCTCTAGAAGCATCGGTTAGTCCATTATAAAATATCAAGTATTTCATTTTTCTTAAGAGGGTGATCAGGCAAAGCATTAAGTAATTGGAGAAGCCTCCCCCAAGCTTGTGGGAGACTCTCTTCTTCAATTTGCACAAAATTATATATATCCCTCAAAGCAGCTTGTTTCTTATGAGCTGGGAAATATTTAGCCGAGAAGTAATAAATCATATCCTGCGCACTACACACACAACCAGGATCAAGAGAATTAAACCATATCTTAGCATCACCCTTTAATGATAACGGAAATATTTTAAGGATATAAAAGTAGCGAGTTCTCTCATCTTTAGTGAACAGGGTGGCAATATCATTTAATTTAGTAAGATGTGCCACAACAGTTTTAGATTCATAGCCATGAAAAGGATCAGATTCAACCAAAGTAATTATATCAGGATCAACCGAGAATTCATACTCCTTATCAGTAACACAGATAGGTGAAGTAGCAAAAGCAGGGTCAGGTTTCATTCTAGCATTAAGAGATTGCTGCTTCCATTTTGCTAATAACCTCTTGAGTACGTATCTATCTTTGCAAGCTAAAATAGCTAAAGCAGCTTCTTTTTCAAAAACATAACCCTCAGGAATAACAGGTGATTCATATTCATTAGAGGTAGAGTCTTTATCATCACTTTCATCAATATTATCAGATTCAATATTTTCACTCTTTCTAACCCTAGCAAGTTGTTCATCAAGAAATTCACCAAGTGGCATAGTACTATCAAGCATAGAACTAGTTTCATCATAAGTATCATGCATAGCAGAAGTAGCATCATCAATAACATGCGACATATCAGAATGAATAGCAGAAGCAGGTTTAGGTGTCGCAAATTTACTCAAAACAGAAGGTGAATCAAGTGCAGAGCTAGATGGCAGTTCCTTACCTCCCCTCATAGTTGAGGGATAAATCCTGGTTTTTGGATCTCTCAAGTTCTTCATAATGATAAGCAGATATAAATCCCAAGTGACTCAAAGAATAGAGCTATGATACCCGGCAACGGTGCCAGAAAATAGTCTTGATAACCCACAAGTATAGGGGATCGCAACAGTTTTCGAGGGTAGAGTATTCAACCCAAATTTATTGATTAGACACAAGGGGAGCCAGAGAATATTCTCAAATATTAGCAGCTAAGTTGTCAATTCAACCACACCTGGAAACTTAATATCTGTAGCAAAGTATTTAGTAGCAAAGTAATATGATAGTAGTGGTAACGGTAGCAAAAGGTAATGGTAGCAAAAGTAATGTTTTTCGTATTTTGTAGTGATAAGTAATGGCAACGGAAGAGTAAATAAGTGAAGAACAATATATGGAAAGCTCGTAGGCAATGGATCAGTGATGGAGAATTATGCTAGATGCGGTTCATCACGTAACAGTAATAACCTAGGGTGACACAGAACTAGCTCCAATTCATCAATGTAATGTAGGCGTGTATTCCGAATATAGTCATACATGCTTATGGAAAAGAACTTGCATGACATCTTTTGTCCTACCCTCCCGTGGCAGCGGGGTCCTATCGGAAACTATGGGATATTAAGGCCTCCTTTTAATAGAGTACCGGACGAAAGCATTAACACATAGTGAATACATGAACTCCTCAAACTACGGTCATCACCAATAAGTATCCCGATTATTGTCACCTCGGGGTTAACGGATCATAACACATAATAGGTGACTATAGACTTGCGAGATAGGATCAAGAACTCTCATATATTGATGAAAACATAATAGGTTCAGATCTGAAATCATGGCACTCGGGCCCTACTGACAAGCATTAAGCATAGAAAAGTCATAGCAACATCAATCTCAGAACATAGTAGATACTAGGGATCAAACCCTAACAAAACTAACTCGATTACATGATAAATCTCAGCCAACCCATCAGCGTCTAGCAAGCCTACAATGGAATTACTCACACATGGCGGTGAGCATCATGAAATTGGTGACGGAGGATGGTTGATGATGACAATGGCGATGGATTCCCCTCTCCGGAGCCCCGAACAGACTCCAGATCAGCCCTCCCGAGAGGTTCTAGGGCTTGGCGGCGGCTCCGTATAGTAAAACGCGATGAATCCTTCTCCTTTATTTTTTTCTCCCCGAAAGCAAATATATAGAGTTGGAGTCGAGGTCGGAGGAGCTCCAGGTGGCCCACGAGGTAGGGGGCGTACCCTAGGGGGGCAGGCGCACCCCCCACCCTCGTGGCTAGGGTGTGGGCCCCCTGGTCTTCATCTTTTTCAAGGATTTTTTATTATTTCCGAAATGATATTCCGTGAAGTTTCAGGTCATTCCAAGAACTTTTATTTCTGCACATAAATCACACCATGGCAATTCTGCCGAAAACAACATCAGTCCGGGTTAGTTCCATTCAAATCATGCAAGTTAGAGTCCAAAACAAGGGCAAAAGTGTTTGGAAAAGTAGATACGACGGAGATGTATCAATCTTCACCAGCACCATCTCCTCTCGAACCCTAGTTCATCTCTTGTTTTCAATCTTTGTCCCAAAACCTCAGATTGGTACTTGTGGGTTGCTAGTAGTGTTGATTACTCCTTGCACTTGATGCTACTTGGTTTATTCGGTGGAAGATGATATATTCAGGTCCTTCATGATATTCAATGCCCCTATGATCTTGAACATGAACATGCTTTGTGAGTAGTTACGTTTGTTCCTAAGGACATGTTACAAGTCTTGTTATAAGTAGTCATGTGAATTTGGTATTCGTTTGATATGTTGATGAGATATATGTTGTATTACCTCTAGTGGTGTTATGTGAACGTTGACTACATGACAGTTCACCATGATTTGGGCCTATGGGAAGGCATTGGGAAGTAATAAGTAGATGGTGGGTTTATGCGTTTCTTCGTAAGGGGCTGATTTTGATCCACATGTTTCATGCTATGGTTAGACTTATCTTAATTTTTCTTTCGTAGTTGCGGATGCTTGCAAGAGGGGTTAATCATAAGTGGGAGTCTTATCCAAGTAAGGACAACACCCAAACACCGATCCACCCACATATCAAATTATCAAAGTAACGAGTGCGAATCATATGAGCATGATGAAAACTACCTTGACAATAATTCTCATGTGTCCTCGGGAGCGCTTTCTTTATATAAGAGTTCGTCCAGGCTTATCCTTTGCTACAAAAAGGATTGCTCCACTTTTCTGCACCTTTGTTACACTTGTTACTTGTTACCCGTTACGAATTATCTTATCACAAATCTATTTGTTACGGATAATTTCAGTGCTTGCAGAAAATACCTTGCTGAAAACCGCTTGTCATTTCCTTCTGCTCCTCTTTGGGTTCGACACTCTTACTTATCTAAAGGACTACGACAGATCCATTGTACTTGTGGGTTAATACGTCTCCGTCGTAACTACTTTTCCAAACACTTTTGCTCTTGTTTTGGACTCTAACTTGTATGATTTGAATGGAACTAACCCGGACTGGCGATGTTTTCAGCAGAATTACCATGGTGTTGTTTTATGTGCAGAAAACAAATATTCTCGGAATGACCTGAAACTCCACGGAACATCTTAGAAAAAACAATAAAAAAATCCTCGCCAAAGATGAAGACCAGGGGGCCCACACTGAGGGAGTCCTGGATTAGGGGGTGTCCGAATAGCCGGACTATAACCTTTGGCCGGACTCTCGGACTATTAAGATACATGATTGAAGACTTCGTCCTGTGTCCAGATGGGACTTTCCTTTGCGTGGAAGGCAAGCTTGGCAATACGGATATGTAGATCTCCACCCGTTGTAATCGACTCTGTGTAACCCTAGCCCTCTCTGGTGTCTATATACACCGGAGGGTTTTAGTCCATAGGACGAACAACAATCATACCATAGGCTAGCTTCTAGGGTTTAGCCTCTTTGATCTCGTGGTAGATTTACTCTTGTACTACCCATATCATCAATATCAATCAAGCAGGACGTAGGGTTTTACCTCCATCAAGAGGGCCCGAACCTGGGTAAAACATTGTGTCCCCTGCCTCCTGTTACCATCCGGCCTAGACATGTAGTCCGGGACCCCCTACCCGAGATCAGCCGGTTTTGACACCGACATTGGTGCTTTCATTGAGACTTCCTCTGTGTCGTCACCTTTAGGCCCGATGGCTCCTCCGATCATCAACAATGAGGCGGTCCAGGGTGAGACCTTTCTCCTTGCACAGATCTTCGTGTTCGGCGGCTTTGCACTGCAGGCTAATTCGCTTGGCCATCTGGAGCAGATTGAAAGCTACGCCCCTGGCCATCAGGTCAGATTTGGAATTTTGCACTACACGGCCGACATCCGCGGAGACTTGATCTTCGACAGATTCGAGCCACAGCCGGGCGCGCCACACTGTCACGATGGGTATGACCTAGCTCTGCCGCCGAACAGTACCCTAGAGGTGGCGTCCGCATCAGCTCTGACCCTTAGCTCGGAGCTAACTGCGCCGATCGAGGATGGGTGGCTAGACACCGACTTGGGGGCTGCAGTCTCAACGGCGATCGAGCCGAACACCAGCCGCATCCTCTGCGAAGCCCGTGACTCCAAGGTGCCAGACTCTTTTCCGGACTCCGAACCTTCCGCGCCCCTGCCAATCGAATCCGATTCGGCGCCGATCATGGAATTCACCGCCGCGGATATCTTTCAGCACTCGCCCTTCGGCGACATTCTGAATTCACTAAGGTCTCTCTCTTTGTCAGGAGAGCCTTGGCCGGACTATGGCCAATAGGATTGGGATGCAGACGACGAAGAAATTCGACGCCCACCCACCACCCACTTCGTAGCCACTGTCGATGATTTAACCGACATGCTCGACTTCGACTCCGAAGACATCGACGATATGGATGATGATGTAGGAGACGAACGTGAACCAGCGCCTATAGGGCACTGGAAAGCCACCTCGTCATATGACATATATATGGTGGATACACCCAAAGAAGGCAATGGAGACGCAACAACGCAGGATGACCCCTCCAAGAAGCAACCCAAGCACCAGCGTCAGCGGCGCCGCTCTAAGTCCCGCCAAAGCAAAAACAGTCATGCCGGCATGGGAGATAATAACACCCCGGACAGTGCCAAAGACAATTCCCTCCAGCAAGATTCAGCACAGGAGGATGGAGAAGCCAGCCCCCCTAAGAGAGCGGCAGACAGACAAGAAGAGGATGATAATTACATGCCTCCCTCCGAAGACGAGGCAAGCCTCGGCGACGACGAATTTGTCATGCCTGAGGATCCCGTCGAACAAGAGCGCTTTAAGCGCAGGCTTATGGCCACGGCGAGTAGCCTTAAGAAAAAACAGGAACAGCTTAGAGCTGATCAAGACTTGCTAGCCGACAAATGGACGGAAGTCCTTGCGGCCGAGGAATACGAACTCAAACGCCCGTCCAAGAGCTACCCAAAGCACAGATTTCTACCCTGTTTAGAGGAGGAAGCACATAAGCCTACATCACTAGCGCATGATGCGGCTGACCGGCCACCTCACGGCCGAAACAGAGAGTCCTCCCGGACCTCCACTCAAGCCGCACCCTGGCGTCGCTCAAAAAATACCAAGGCACAGGGAAATGCGCTAGACCTGCGAGATATGCTGGAAGACAGGGCAATGCAAACAAGATCGATCTATGGATCACGCGGGCGCCTCAAGACACGAGACGATAACCGCCACGCCGGATACAGTAAATCCGGCCGGGCCGAACACAGTAGACAAAGCTCATCTCGTGTCGTGGATTTAATGTATCCGGCGTGTTCGGCCCGGCCCGGCACACCCACTATGCATACTGGATAACCGTCACACCGGGTACAGTAAATCCGGCGCCCCATCGTGTCTATATCGTCAGTAAATCCGTCACGAGACTATAACCGTCACGCCGGATAAAGTAAACCCGGCGCCCCATCGTATGATTCGTCGTGATATAGCCCAGTACAGAGGTGCCGCACACCCACTATGCTTCACAGATGAAGTAATGGATCATCAAATCCCAGAGGGTTTCAAACCCATAAACATTGAATCATATGATGGCACAACAGATCCTGCGGTATGGAGCGAGGACTATCTCCTTCATATCCACATGGCCCGTGGCGATGATCTACACGCCATCAAATACCTCCCACTCAAGCTTAAAGGACCAGCTCAGCATTGGCTTAACAGCTTGCCAGCAGAATCAATTGGTTGTTGGGAGGACCTTGAAGCCGCATTCCTCGACAATTTCCAGGGCACTTATGTGCGACCACCAGACGCCGATGACCTGAGCCACATAATTCAGCAGCCAGAAGAATCTGCCAGACAATTCTAGACACGGTTCCTCACCAAGAAAAATCAAATCATCGACTGTCCAGACGTAGAGGCCCTAGCAGCCTTCAAGCATAACATCCGTGACGAGTGGCTTGCCTGGCACCTTGGACAGGAAAAGCCAAAATCTATGACAGCCCTCACGACGCTCATGACCCGCTTTTGCATGGGAGAAGACAGCTGGCTGGCTCGTAGCAATAACATGACCAAGAGCCCTGGTAATTCGGATACCAAGGACAACAATGGCAGCTCGCGTCACAGCAAGCACAAGCGCTGCATTAACAGCGACAATGCTAAAGATACGACAGTTAATGCCGGATTCAGAGGCTCTAAGCCCGGTCAGCGGAAAAAGCCATTTAAGAGGAACACTCCATGCCCGTCCAGTTTGGACCGTATACTCGATCGCTCGTGCCAGATACATGGCACCCCCTAAAAACCAGCCAGTCACACCAACAAGGATTGTTGGGTGTTCAAGTAGGCCGGCAAGTTAAATGCCGAAAACAGAGACAAGGGGCTGCACATCAACGAGGACGAAGAGCCCTGGCCGCCGAACAACAGTGGACAGAAGGGCTTCCCCCCACAAGTGCAGATGGTGAACATGATATACGCAACCCACATCCCCAAAAGGGAGAGGAACCGTGCACTGAGGGACGTATACGCGTTGGAGCCAGTCGCCCCAAACTTCAACCCATGGTCCTCCTGCCCGATCACTTTTGATTGAAGGGATCACCCCACTAGCATCCGCCATGGCGGATTCACCGCATTGTTTCTAGACCCAATCATTGATGGATTTCACCTCAGTAGAGTCCTTATGGACGGCGGCAACAGCCTGAACCTGCTTTATCAAGATACAGTGTGAAAAATGGGCATAGATCCCTCAAGGATTAAACCCACAAAAATGACCTTTAAAGGCGTCATACCAGGTGTAGAGGCCAACTGTACAGGCTCAGTTACACTTGAAGTGGTCTTCGTAACCCCGGATAATTTCCGAAGCGAGGAGTTAATCTTTGACATAGTCCCGTTCCGCAGTGGCTATCACGCACTGCTCGGACGAACCGCATTTGCAACGTTCAATGCGGTGCCGCACAACACATATCTCAAGCTCAAGATGCCAGACCCTCGAGGAGTCATTACGGTCAATGGAAACACCGAATGCTCTCTACGAACGGAAGAGCACACGGCGGCCCTCGCAGCGGAAGTGCAAAGCAGCCTCTCAAGGCAATTCTCCAGTCTGGCTATTAAATGTTCGGACACCGTCAAGCGCGCCCGGAGTAACCTACAACAAGACCGCCTGGCACATTCCGAGCAAGCGTAGCAATACGGCCCCAAACCCAGCCTTCGTGAAACTGCGAAATCAGTACTACGCGTACATAACTACGCTCTGAAAATACCATGGGCACAGGGGGAGGGGCACGACCACGGCACACCCAAAAATGCGGCTCAACCGCACTAGGGGCTCCCGATTTTGTCATTATTTCCTACTTTTAGGACTCCATTCTTCGGAAGGCCTGTCTGGCAGTACAACCGCCGAACACACGATGTAACAACCAAGGAGGCAGAAAGCTACGTCGAATTCCCAGGTGGTCTCTATAATGAGCAAAATACCTGTCTTACATACCATCTCGCAGCTCGCCCCTGGAGGGAGACATGTCAAATAGTCCCATCTCTTGCTTATCGCACTATTTGTATCATTCTGCTTTCACAGCTGCCTTTTAAAATAAACAATGCTTAGCTTCAGCTTATTATTGCATTCGCTATTCATTTCTTTTTCAATACATATGTTCAGTTATGATATTTAGCACCCGTACACTTTGGTACGGTCCATATGCCAGGGGCTCAAGCACCCCATAATACGGCGTGAGAAGTCTGAACACTTTCACAAAGTGTGGCCCTTCGAACTTATAGCATTATATGCATCAGCTCCGAATCATGTCTTTGGTCAATAGTTGGTGAGGTAGTCCTAGATTAGGGGGTCTCCGGATAGCCGGACTATCTCCATTGGCCGGACTGTTATACTATGAAGGTACAAGATTGAAGACTTTGTCTCGTGTCCGGATGGGACTCTACTTGGCGTGGAAGGCAAGCTAGGCAATACATATATGGATATCTCCTCCTTTGTAACCGACCTTGTGTAACCCTAACCCTCTCCGGTGTCTATATAAACCGGAGGGTTTTAGTCCGTAAAAATCATAACATACAATCATACTGTAGGCTAGCTTCTAGGGTTTAGCCTCTCTGATCTTGTGCTTGATCCACTCTTGTAACACCCATATCTTCAATATTAATCAAGCAGGACGTAGGGTTTTACCTCCATCAAGAGGGCCCGAACATGGGTAAAACTTTGTGTCCCTTGCCTCCTGTTACCGTCCGGCCTAGACGCACAGTTCGGGACACCCTACCCGAGATCCGCCGGTTTTGACACCGACATTAGTGCTTTCATTGAGAGTTCCTCTGTGTCATCGCTATTAGGCTTGATGGCTCATGCTATCATCGATAGCGATGCGGTCCAGGGTGAGACTTTTCTCCCCGGACAGATCTTCGTACTTGGTGGCTTTGCACTGCGGGCTAATTCGCTTGGCCATCTGGAGCAGATTGAAAGCTACACCCCTGGCCATCAGGTCAGATTTGGAAGTTTGGATTACATGGCCAATATCCGTGGGGACTCGATCTTCGATGGATTCGAGCCATAGTCGGGTGCGCCGCACTGTCGCGATGGGTATGACCTAGCTCTGCCACCGGACGGTACTCCACAGGCCGCGCCCGCATCAGCTCCGACCCTTAGATCGGAGCCAACTGCGCCAATCAAGGACGGGTGGCTAGACACCGCCTCAGGGGCTGCAGTCTCGACGGCGATCGAGCCAAACACCAGTATAATCCTCTACACTACCCATGACTCCAAGGTGCCGAACTCTCTTCCGGACCCCGAACCATCCGCGCCCCTGCCAATCGAATCCGATTGGGCGCCGATCATGGAGTTCACCGCCGCGGATATCTTTCAGCACTCGCCTTTCGGGGACATTCTGAATTCACTAAGGTCTCTTTCTTTGTCAGGAGAACCCTGGCCGGATTATGGCCAATAGGATTGGGATGCGGACGACAAAGAAATTCGATGCCCACCCACCACCCACTTTGTAGCCAGTTTCGAGGATTTAACCGACATGCTCAACTTCGACTCCGCGGACATCGACGGTATGGACAACGATGCGGGAGGCGAAGATGAACCACCGCCCACAGGGCGCTGGACGTCCACTTCATCATATGACGTATACATGGTGGACACACCAAAAGAAAACGACGACGAGGAACGGAAGGATGCAATGAAGGCTTGTTCCCTCGAGAAGCAGTCAAAGCGGAGGTGCAAGCGTCGTCCCAAATCCCGCCTTGCCAGAAATAATGATCACACAGACCAAGCATTGGAGCAGGGCGAACCACTGCTGGACCATGGCAATACGGAGAATCAAACTGAACAAGAAAATCCTGTCAAAGATAATAGTCCGAACGACACAACACCGGACAGGCACCCGGAGCAGCAGAATGCCCGTCAAAGGCTTGTTGCCTCCGCGAGGAGTCTAAAAAAGCAGAAGCAAAGGCTCAAGGCTGCGCAGGACACACTCCAAATCAGATGGAGTAAAGTACTCAACACAGCAGCGAAGTACAGGGACAATCGCCCCACCAAGAGCTACCCAAAGCGGAAGTTGCTACCTCAATTCGATGAGGAGGCTTCCGACCCCTCACAACCAAAAGTCAAAACAGCCACCTGGCCGGATAGACGACCTCACGGCCAACATAGAGCGGCAAACAATGCCACTCACAAGACAATACGCGATTCACATGGGGGCTTGCACCAAAAGGACAGCGCAACCAGATCCATCTATGGACCACGCAAGCACACCCCAGCATACGATATAACATCCAAACAACATGGTACACCCAGATACACGGGTGCCACACACCCCCTATGTTTCACCGATGAGGTGCTGGATCATCAATTTCCAAAGGGATTCAAACCTGTAAACATAGTGGCATATGACGGAACAACAGACCCTGGGTCTGGATCGAGGACTATATCCTCCACATCCATATGGCTCGAGGAGATGATCTCCACGCCATCAAGTACCTACCACTCAAACTCAAAGGGCCGGCTCGTCATTGGCTTAAAGGGCTCCGCGAAAACTCCATTGGAAGCTGGGCAGAGCTCGAAGATGCTTCTCGGGAAAACTTTCAAGGGACTTATGTCCGACCTTCGGACGCGGATGATTTGAGTCATATAACTCAACAGCCCGGAGAGTCAGCCCAAAAGCTTTGGAACAGGTTTCTTACTAAAAAGAATCAAATAGTCAACTGTACGGACGCCGAAGCCTTGGCAGCTTTCAAGCACAGCGTTCGTCACGAATGGCTTGCCCGACACCTCGGCCAAGAAAAAACGAGAACAATGGTAGCATTAACAAGCCTCATGACCCGCTTTTGCGCGGGTGAAGACAGCTGGCTAGCCCGATGCAGCACCAGCAACCTGAAGTAAAAGATGCAAACAGGAAACCACAGCGCAGCAGCAATAACAAATGCCGGAACAAAGGAGACAACACGGAGAGCACGACAGTAAATGCTGGAATCAAAAGCTCTCGGCCAGGTCAGAAGCCGCCCTCTAAAGGCGCCAGAGACAAA
The DNA here is from genome assembly GCA_034509565.1 of Triticum monococcum. NCBI lineage: Eukaryota > Viridiplantae > Streptophyta > Magnoliopsida > Poales > Poaceae > Triticum > Triticum monococcum. Next base: position 147,522,433 of record CM067843.1, on the reverse strand, counting down.
CTGTCTAGCCTGAATAAAATTCTGGACCACATATGTCAGGTCCATAGCACCCCTGGCAAACCAGCCAATCATACCCATAGAGAATGTTGGGTCTTCAAGCAGTCCGGCAAGCTCAACGCCGTACACAAGGGGGAGGATACACCAAGCGAATATGAAGATGAGCCTCTCAAGGGAGACGCTAGAGAACAAAAGAAATTTCCACTAGAAGTCAAAACAGTAAACGTGTTACACATGATCCATGGAAGAAACAAAACGGCACACCCAGAAAAATACGCCCGATGGCTTATCACCGCGGAGTTCTGCAACTGGTCGTCTCAACCGATCACCTTCGACCATCATGATTACTCAGCAAGTATCCGGTGTGCAGAATGGGCTACCCTGGTATTAGACCCAATAATTGACGGATACTGCTTCGCACGAGTCCTGATGGACGGTGGCAGCAGCCTAAACCTGATATACCAGGATACAATCCGCGAAATGGGGATAGACCCAATAAAATTTCGCCATAGAAATATTACCTTTAAAGGAGTAACGCCAGGCCCAGGGGCTCGTTGCAAGGCTCCCTACTACTAAAAGTTATATTCGGCTTCCCCGATAACTTCCGTAGCGAACATCTAACCTTCCACATCGCTCCGTTCCAAAGTGGCTATCAAGCACTACTCGGATGCGAAGCTTTTGCTCGCTTTAATGCAATACCACACTACGCTTCCCTCACACTCAAGATGCCCGGTCCGCGTGGCATCATTACAGTGAACGGAAATATTAAGCAATTTCTGCAGGCCGAAGAGTGTGCGGCTGCCTTGACAGCCGCACACTAAACACGGCCTCACCAACTAAAACATTTAGCAGGTCGTCACGACCTCGGACACGGTTAGACGAGTCCGGTGCAGCTATACGCAATTTATACCGGGTCAATGATCACACCCCTGTTACAAATACAAGGGGCTCAACGTGTGCAGACAAGTCGCAATTCTTACTCAACCTGAATTATACAGGGTTTATTTACAAAACTATCTTTTTGCACGATAACTTTTTTACCTAAGTTCCTCTCTTTTACAGATAATCAACATGATACGACACAACGGAGACACAGGCGCATACATGCATCAGGGACCCGTTCCAAGGATTCTTTTTAGATTAAGACCCTATGTAAACCTTTTTTACTGTCTCTTGTTGATATGTATCCACTGAATTCTCGGTACAATCGAGAAGGATGCTGATGTCTTGGCATGTGGCCATGTCAGAATAATGCACGTACCTGGACACAAGGGGCTTCTTACAGGCGGCACTATTTCGGCCCAGTTTATACCATAAAGACCGAATACCTTAGGGAGTGTTCGGCGTCGCCAGTTCGACCTTATATGCATCAGCTCCGAATCATTGTCTTTGGTCAAATATTGGGTTTGCCCGGCTCCTATGTTTTGGTGCCTTACGTTCCTCTTTACCCGCTAAGGTAGCACCAGGAGAACTACTGCGATTGTGCCCTAGTTCATCCGGACGAGCGCTTCAGTAGAGATAGCCAAAAACTGACTGTCATGATATAGTGTGAGACTAGTCAACCACTTGATGACTTATCGGAATGTTAGAATTCCTCCGCCTTAACGAAGGGCCATTTTCCGGCCAGGCATATGCGCACCTGAAAGTGCAACTATCGCTAGGTGGTTTTGGTAATTCATAACAACATATAGCTCATTGTGCTAATGCTATTCCAAGATGATTATTTTAGGAAAGCTCAATGATTGGCATGGCATGGATGTGAAAGTGGAACCCTCAAAACGCTAAGGACAAAGGATTGGCTCAAGCTCAAAAGCTCAAGACTCTTCATTTTATATTGTAGTGATCCAAGATCACATTGAGTCTTTAGGAAAAGCCAATACTATCAAGGAGGGATGAGGTGTTGCTTAATGAGCCTCTTGCTTCATGTGCTTAGTGATATGCTCCAAAATCCTCAACCACTTTCCCATATCCACAAATGACATAAACTCTAAGCCAAACTCGGTCATACCGATTCTTTCTATCCGGCGCCACCGAGTTTCACTTGTCATAAGCCACTGCCAAACCCTAGCAATTCGGTTCTGCCGATAGGGATATTGGTCTCACCAAGATGGGATTGCAAACTCTCTGTTTCCCTTTCGTAACTTTTCGGTCTCACCGAAAGAGCGAATCGGTCCCACCGAGATTGCAATGTAAACTCTATGTTTCCCTTTTGTAACTTTTCGGTCTCACCGAAAGAGCAAATCGGTCCCACCGAGTTTACCTGACCAACTCTCTGGTTAGCTTATTACCAAAATCGGTCTCACAGAGTTTGTGTAATCAGTCTCACCGAGATTACGTTATGCCCAAACCCTAACAGAATCGGTCCTACCGAGTTGCATGTCAGTCCCACCGAAAATCTCTAACGGTCACTAGGTTTACCTTTTCGATCTGACCGAGTTTGTTGATTTGGTCCCACCAAGATTGGAAAACTGTGTGTAACGGTTGGATTTCGTGTGGAGGCTATATATACCCCTCCACCTCCTCTTCATTCAAAGAGAGAGCCATCAGAACACATACACAATTCCAACTCATATGTTCCGAGAGAGAACCACCTACTCATGTGTTGAGACCAAGATATTCCATTCCTACCATATGAATCTTGATCTCTAGCCTTCCCCAAGTTGCTTTCCACTCAAACCTTCTTTCCACTAGATCCAAATCCTATGAGAGAGAGTTGAGTGTTGGGGAGACTATCATTTGAAGCACAAGAGCAAGGAGTTCATCATCAACACACCATTTGTTACTTCTTGGAGAGTGGTGTCTCCTAGATTGGCTAGGTGTCACTTGGGAACCTCCGACAAGATTGTGGAGTTGAACCAAGGAGTTTGTAAGGGCAAGGAGATCGCCTACTTCGTGAAGATGTACCGCTAGTGAGGCAAGTCCTTCGTGGGCGATGGCCATGTTGGGATAGACAAGGTTGCTACTTCGTGGACCCTTCGTGGGTGGAGCCCTCCATGGACTCGCGCAACCGTTACCCTTCGTGGGTTGAAGTCTCCATCAACGTGGATGTAGGATAGCACCACCTATCCGAACCACGGGAAAACATCCGTGTCTCCAATTGCGTTTGAATTCTCCAAAGCCTTCCCTTTACATTCTTGCAAGTTGCTTGCTTGAATTGTGTGATGATTGCTTGACTTGTCCTAAAATAGCTAAAATCTGCCAAGAACTAAAATTGGGAAAAGGTTAAGTTTTTATTTGGTCAAGTAGTCTAATCACCCCCCCTCTAGACATACTTTCGATCCTACAAGTGGTATCAGAGCTTTGGTCTCCATTTGCTTTGATCTCCATAGCTTTTGGTGGTCATAGCCTTGGTTTCACAACCTAGGAGAGTATGGCATCTAGCGAGATAAATTATCACCGTAGAGGTCGTTACTTTGATGGTACTAATTTTGCTAGTTGGAAGCATAAAATGAAAATGCATATTCTTGGACATAACCCTGCCGTTTGGGCTATTGTGTGTGTTGGTTTGCAAGGTGACTTCTTTGATGGGAAAGAACCAAACCGTGAAGTTACCGCGGATGAGTTGAAGATGTTGCAATACAATGCTCAAGCTTGGGATATTCTCTTCAACGGATTGTGCCCCGAAGAATTCAACAAAATTAGTCGTCTTGAGAATGCAAAGGAAATTTGGGACACTTTGATTGATATGCGCGAAGGTACCGACTCCATCAAGGAATCCAAGTTGGATGTGCTTCAAAGTCAACTTGACAAGTTCAAAATGAAGGATGGTGAAGGTGTCGCTAAAATGTACTCTAGGCTTGCTCTCATCACAAATGAGATTGCCGGCTTAGGAAGTGAAGAGATGACCGATAGATTCATCATCAAGAAGATTCTAAGAGCCTTGGATGGAAAATATGATATCGTGTGCACATTGATCCAAATGATGCCCAATTACAAAGATCTCAAGCCAACGGAAGTTATTGGAAGAATTGTTGCTCATGAGATGTCACTTAAGGATAAGGAGGAACTTCACAACAAATCAAGTGGTGCCTACAAAGCCTCATGTGAAGCCCCTACATCATCGAGTGAGAAACAAAACTTCAACGAAGAATTGAGCTTAATGGTGAAGAACTTCAACAAGTTCTACAAGAGTAGAAGCAAAGATAGAAGCTTCAAGTCAAGGTCCTACAATGACAAAAGAGCTTCTAGTCGAGAGCGAAACTGCTACAATTGTGGAAGACCCGGACACTATTCCAATGAGTGTACGGCTCCCTACAAGACAAGAGAAGATTCTCCAAAAAGAAGAAGCAAAGATTCACCACCAAGAGAGAGAAGGAGTAGAGATGATCGTTATAAACGAAGATACTCACGGAGAAGCAAGGATTCGGAAAGGAATGGAAAATCATCAAGGAGCTACACAAAACAAAGACATCAAGCTCATGTTGGTGAATGGGTATACGGCTCCGACTCCGACAGCCACTCCGAGAGAAGTTATCACTCCGACTCCGAAGATACTTAAGATGAAGGTGTTGCCGGCCTAGCACTTGTGTCAACCAACTCCTACGACATATTTGACTCACCAAATGAAGGAATTGGAAGATACTTCATGGCCAAAGGTCCTATGGTAACACACCCCGAGTATGTTGATTTTAATAGTGATGAAGATGATTTGTTAGGTGAAGATGATTTTCTTGTTGACAACTCTAGTGATGAATACTATGATGAAACGTCAATTAATCATGCTAATCAAGATAAAACGAATGACAATGATAAGGAGAAGATTGAGGCTCTAACTAAATAACTAAACACTCTTAAGTTAGCTCATGAAACTATCTTCAAAGATCATCAAGAACTTTTAAGAGCTCATGAGAAATTACGCTTTGAAAAGCTCAATCTTGAGCAAGAGCATGAGTTTTTAAAAGCAATCAATGATGATCTCCGCAAGAAAAGTTCTTCTTACATTGCCAAGCATTTACTCTTATCCACTTACATGCCTCAAGTCAAGTCTAGTAACAAGAACAAGAAAGATTCTTCCTCTAGTAGTAACAATGATCATGCTAAATCCAATATTGTTGCTTCTAGTAATTCTCTTGATTCCACTAATGATTCTCTTAGCCAAGTTACACTTGAGCAAGAAAATAGCTTATTGAAGGGAATTATAGAGAAAGGAGTGTACAAAAGCCTTGCCGAGAGTAAGCAATTCGAGGAAATTGTGCGCAAGCAAGGAATGCACCGGACGAATCAAGGTGTTGGTTTTGAACGAAAGTTCAATGCCAATGGAGTTGAGTGGGAAGAAGATCAATACCCCAAGACAAAGTTTGTCCCTCAACAAGAGAAGTATGATACTTCCTTCAAGGGGACACAAGCTCAAGATGATCTTCCACCACAAGACTACAAGCAAAAAGGCAAGGACAAGCTTCAAGAGGAGATTGATGCATTTGAAGAAGCTCCTAAGACCTTAGTCAAGTGGATTCCCAAGACCACGTCAAGTTCCACTTCATCAAGTATGACTACAACTCCAAGGATTCCCATCAAGATGGTGTGGATCCAAAAGAAGAAGAACTAGAGAGTTCTTGAGGGTGACTCCGCCAACATACCTCACTCTTATCATTTTGGCAAGAACAAGTGCAATCAACTTCCACATCTTGCACTAGTTCAAGGAGTCACAAACCCTCTTGTTGGTAAGACAAGGGACAAGGTAACCTAAAAGTTTTCATGGACATCATCTTGTGTGTGCATCACTCTATGTCTATGGATATCCTTGTTTGTTCCTTGTGGGACTAACCCATGTAGGTATTGAAAGTGCAATTCACTCAAATGGATAGCTCCAAGTGATCTACATCAACATTGAGCATCCACATCTTCAACATCTACATGAAGTCATCATCGAAAAAACCCAAGGTTAGTTCACCCCTCTTAGGGGGGATATCACATCTAGGGGGAGCTTTACTCTTAGACTTGAGCTAAAGCAACTCTAAAGATGTCAACACAACAATGCCTTATGTAGAAGTGGTAACCCCACTTGAGCTTAAACAATGAGTATGACCTATGATCAAGTGCTCTCACTTGACTCCTAAGTCAATATACTCATATATAGATGACCTAGTCATCGCAAATTGCTTGATAGATGCTAGAATTGGTTGTGCATGCTTTGTCACATATTTCATTTGCCATCTTATTGTGTGAGCATGTTGGTTGCATATTTTACTCATTCGAGGACATCCACTTGTTGTTTTGATTGTTTGGCTTTATTTCCTTTTGCCAAGTGGATGGACAAGAATGCCTAAGAACCTCCTCTAGCTATCTATGCTTTTCTCTTCTCAAACTATATTCATGCTACATCACAAAATTTGATCAAGTCAGATTCAAACCACTCTATGAGGAGCGCTCGGAGTCCCCGATTCGTCATAGACTTAAACTTCCAAAACCTCTTTGTGATTCTCGGTCTGACCGATACCCTACTTTCGGTCCTACCGAGATCATTAAGTTGATCTAGGTTTTCAATCTCTGTGCAACCGATTTGTACCATTCGGTCACACCGAGTTGCAACAACTATATATAGTTTGCATCTCGGTGCCACCGAGTTGTTCCCCTCGGTCACACCGACAGGGTCGGGCTATATATACTCACGGGCAAAAATTGGGAAATTTCTCCGAACCCCTTCGCCCGCACGATAGCCTGCTCTGCCAACTTGGTCTCCAGATCGTCTCCTCGCTGCCAGCCGCCTCCAGTCACTGGTCTCCGTCGCCGTCAACGGGAATTCTACCCCGCCGTTGCTGCCGTAGCGAGTCTCCGCCGAACTAGGGTATGGACTCGACCTTTATGCTATTCTCCAATCCGATTCCTAGCACATTGTGATCGTCATGATTCTTGCCACGTTTGATAAACTCCTATCCAGTCAATGAACTCATAGATTAGGTTTAATTCGAAAATTTTAGGGTTAGGTTTCCGCCGAAACCATCTCGGATCCACCGAGTTGAAAAACTCGGTCCCACTGATTTGGCTTATGCCATTGCACAAGTGAGACTCGGTCTGACCGAGTATTACTAGTCGGTGTGACCGATTTTGGAACTCTGTGAAACCCTAGCAGTCTCGGTGCCACCGAACTGTGACTCGGTCTGACCGAGTTCACCAGTTCAGGTGCCAAAACTGCTTCGGTATCACCGAGTTTAGAAATCTGTAGATCCGAGACGCTTTCAGTGGGAAACTAAAACTAAGTTTTTGAATTATTCTTTTGCAAAAATCTCTGCATTTTGTGATGCTCTTCCACTCTATCTCATCTATAACCTATTCACAGGGACAACAGTCAGAGTTTGCATCATGTCAGACCAAAGTGATAGCCAAAACTTGTCAGAGCAGCGAGTGCAGATGAGTGAGGGCACTAGTCCCTCAAGTTCCTCAGATGATGGCAGCAGAAGTACTCCTAGCAACCTGCCCAAAGCTGCCATAAGACAGAGAAAGAAGAGAACCGCAGATTCAGAAGATGAGGATTATGTGGCAGAAAAGGAAGCAACTTCCAAGAGAGTTGAGCCAGCACAGGGCATAAAACCAGGGATGAAGATCAAAAGGCCAGCAGGCAGGCAGCCTATGTCAAAGGCTAGAGCTTCAACTGAGAAGCCCACTCCCATAGAGCCAGTTGCTGCTGAAGGCAAGAAGAGGAAAGAAAGGGTGAAGAAAACTGTAGCCAGAGTGCTTGGCAAAGCTTCCATCATGGAAGATGAGGAGGAAGAAGAAGAGGTAGTTGCACCAGCACCAAAGGCACCCAAGTTGATGGGTGATGCCATAAGATCAGGGGCAGCTGCTTCCAAGGCCAAGCCAGCTCCAAAGCCAAAGCCAAAGAGAAATACAAGAAGCATCCCAGCTACTGAGAAGAACAAGGCCCCAGTGCCTGAAGCTGCAGAAGAAGAGGAAGAGAATGTTCTTAGAAAGCTTAAGCCCAAGATCCCAGACCACAACGATGCTCATCCTATGGCTGAGGATATGAAGCTCAGGAGAGATTCAGGGCTGAGGAAGTGGAGAGAAGCAGACCCGTATGCTTCAAGGAGAAGGACTGCAGTTGACTACAGGTTTCACACCAAGGAGCAGCAAGATTTTTATGAGACAGTGCTGCTAGACCAGAAGCCAATAGTCTGTGATATGAGATGGGTCGATTGGCAATACATCAAGGACAACGAAGAGTACTACCCTGGAGTGCAGGACATCTTCAAGGCGTGTGGAGTAGAGGACTTTGTTGGGCAGAAGCTCACAAAGTGGAACGAGGAACTCATCATGCAGTTCTACTCCACAGCCCATTTTTATCCAGATGGTAGGATAATTTGGATGTCACAGGGTACGAGGTATCAGTCTATAGTTGCTGAATGGGCTCAGCTGATTAATGCCCCAGAGGAGCAAGCAGATGACTTGGACATTTATGCCAAGAAGAAGATGGACCACAACTCAATGTCAAACATGTACAAGGAGATTCCAAATGAAGCACTTGACACTTTCAAGTTTGGCTCAGTACACTATCTTCTATCAGGGCTGCCAACCATCAATTGGATACTGAGGCACACCTTATTGCCCAAGTCTGGAGATCACAAGATGATCAGAGGCCATGCAATCAACTTGCTTCATATCTTTGACGTGCCACAGAAATTCAAGGTGATGAGCCTAATGGTAGAGACCATTAAGAGGACTACAGCAGACCAGAAGAGGAGCTATGGGTATGCCCCTCAAATTCAGGAGCTCATCAACTCCAAGATGGGCATGGGCATATACTTATTGGATAAGGAACACCTGCCCATCCGTCCAGATTTTGAAGATAACCAAGTTGTTATGACTGAGAATGAGCCATCATTTCCACAAGCACAAGCCAAGAAGGAGAAAGCGAGGAAGGAGAAAGCTGCCAAGATGCCTACTCAAGAGGAGGCATCTGAATATTTCTTGAAAACCAAAAAAGAGTAGCTTGGTTACCTGATTGCATCCACCCTGCGTATTGAGAAAGGATTAGCCACCCTAACTCAGAACCAGGCAAGCCCAGAGAGGATCGTAGAACAGAGGTTCTATGACTTGGATATCAAGGTGATAGAGATTCAGACTATAGTGGAGCAGCTCTAGGATGACATGCAGGAGAGGAGAGGCAAGACTACAACTGATGCTTTTGCCAGAGTGCCACGAGGTCCGAGGTCGTCTGCCGTGCCAGTTGCTGACACCAGAGCCACCACGTCTGCACCAGCTACAGCCTCAGTTCCACCAACTCCAGCTTCTACTTCAGCCTCGACCCCGGCCACGTCTACAGAAGGCTTCGTCCTTGGAGTGCTCCGGACTCCACCACCACCTGTAGATCAAGCCTGAGTGTCGACTTAGCACTATGCATTTTCTAGGAACTTTTTGGTAACTTGTTGCCAAAGGGGGAGAAAATGTATAGATCATAGGCTTCGAGAGAGAGTGTTGCTTTTATTCTCTCTTGTTTTATTTGGTGGTTTTTCGAACTTTGTTTGCTTTTGAGTGCTTGAGATACTACGTCATTATCTGTGAGACATCGATGATCATGTGTTTGATCATAAGCTACACTTAATATGTGCTTAATATTTTTATCCTATCTATCTTATGTGATCATTCACTATTCTTGGTGATGGGTGCATGTAATTCATTCTTATCATTTTAAGCGCTCCACCAAGATGTATGTGACATGGAAGAGTAACCCATGACTCTAACTCTTTGTGCATTTGCAGTCCAAAGCAAATTTTAAATATGCACAAATTTAGGGGGAGCTCTTACTTATCACATACTTCTCAAAGTGACGATATATTTCATGCTTATTATCATTTGTTGAAGCTTTGATCTATATGTTGTCATCAATTACCAAAAAGGGGGAGATTGAAAGTGCAACTATCCCTAGGTGGTTTTGGTAATTCATAACAACATATAGCTCATTGAGCTAATGCTATTCCAAGGTGATTATTTCAGGAAAGCTCAATGATTGGCATGGCATGGATGTGAAAGTGGAACCCTCAAAATGCTAAGGACAAAGGATTGTCTCAAGCTCAAAAGCTGAAGACTCTTCATTTTATATTTTAGTGATCCAAGATCACATTGAGTCTTTAGGAAAAGCCAATACTATCAAGGAGGGATGAGGTGTTGCTTAATGAGCCTCTTGCTTCATGTTCTTAGTGATATGCTCCAAAATCCTCAACCACTTTTCCATATCCACAAATGACCTAAACCCTAAGCCAAACTCGGTCATACCGATTCTTTCTATCCAGCGCCACCGAGTTTCACTTGTCATAACCCACTGCCAAACCCTAGCAATTCGGTTCTACCGATAGGGATCTCGGTCTCACCGAGATGGGATTGCAAACTCTCTGTTTCCCTTTCGTAACTTTTCGGTCTCACCGAAAGAGCGAATCGGTCCCACCGAGATTGCAATGTAAACTCTATGTTTACCTTTTGTAACTTTTCGGTCTCACCGAAAGAGCAAATCGGTCCCACCGAGTTTACCTGACCAACTCTCTGGTTAGCTTATTACCAAAATTGGTCTCACCGAGTTTGTGTAATCGGTCTCACCGAGATTACGTTATGCCCAAACCCTAACAGAATCGGTCCTACCGAGTTGCATGTCAGTCCCACCGAAAATCTCTAATGGTCACTAGGTTTACCGTTTCGGTCCGACCGAGTTTGTTGATTCGGTCCCACCGAGATTGGAAAACTGTGTGTAACAGTTGGATTTTGTGTGGAGGCTATATATACCCCTCCACCTCCTCTTCATTCGAAGAGAGAGCCATCAGAACACATACACGATTCCAACTCATATGTTCTGAGAGAGAACCACCTACTCATGTGTTGAGACCAAGATATTCCATTCCTACCATATGAATCTTGATCTCTAGACTTCCCCAAGTTGCTTTCCACTCAAACCTTCTTTCCACTAGATCCAAATCCTATGAGAGAGAGTTCAGTGTTGGGGAGACTATCATTTGAAGCACAAGAGCAAGGAGTTCATCATCAACACACCATTTGTTACTTCTTGGAGAGTGGTGTCTCCTAGATTGGCTAGGTGTCACTTGGAAGCCTCCGACAAGATTGTGGAGTTGAACCAAGGAGTTTGTAAGGGCAAGGAGATCGCCTACTTCGTGAAGATCTATTGCTAATGAGGCAAGTCCTTCGTGGGTGATGGCCATGGTGGGATAGACAAGGTTGCTACTTCGTGGACCCTTCGTGGACTCGCGCAACTGTTACCCTTCGTGGGTTGAAGTCTCCATCAACGTGGATGTAGGATAGCACCACCTATCCGAACCACGGGAAAACATCCGTGTCTCCAATTGCGTTTGAATTCTCCAAACCCTTCCCTTTACATTCTTGTAAGTTGCATGCTTTACTTTCCGCTGCCAATATACTCTTTGCATGCTTGCTTGAATTGTGTGATGATTGCTTGACTTGTCCTAAAATAGCTAAAATCTGCCAAGAACTAAAATTGGGAAAAGGTTAAGTTTTTATTTGGTCAAGTAGTCTACTCACCCCCCCCCCTCTAGACATACTTTCGATCCTACAGCACCCCTCGACCGAGAGAGTGCGGAGCCACCAGGGGCTATCTATTAGCCCCACTGTCAAACTCCTATGGCTAAGTGAAAGTGTTGAAGCATTATAGTCCGGTTGCCTCGCTCGCTGCGCTATCACCTCCTTATCAGGACCAGGACGTTGGATTAAGTGTGAACACGCGTTTTTTGTGAGCACCTCCGCATTATATGTGTGGGGGTTGAAGCCGACGGCTGCAATCTTTTAGGTTATACACATGTATACATAAACGCCCGCACAGGAGGCATCGTACTACTTTCAGGCAAAAGTATAAACATAGCCTTTTAAAAAATCCATAAAAGCATTATGTTTACAATGAGAATACATATCACTCAAACATAATATTTTTTAAGCACTGGGCCTCTATCAAACGAGCACCCTCGAGAACTTCCTCGAACTAGTGTTCGGTAGCCACACGGCCTATGGCCGAACCCTGCGCTGCAATAGTGGTAGCGTCCATCTCCGCCCAGTATGCTTTAACATGTGCAAGGGCCATCCGCGAGCCTTCTATGCACGCCGACCTCTTCATCGCATTAATGCGCGGCACCGCATCAAGGAACTGCTGCACTAAGCTGAAATAGTTGTTCGGCTTTGGTCTTTCCGGCCATAGCTGATCCACAACAGACCTCATGGCGAGTCCGAACAACCTATTCAGTTCGGCCCATTCGGCTAGCTAGTCAGTCAATGAAAGCGGACGTTCTGGAACATGGAATTGCGTCCAGAATAGCTTGTCCACTTCACGATCTGTCGGACCTTAGATGTACTTGGCCGCATCGGCAGCACTCGCCGCCAAATCCATATAAGCATCTGCTGAACTCCATAGCCGATCCAGAGGGGCATACCGAAGATCTCTGAACTTCCTCCGTAACATGAAGGGTTTCCCAGCTGCAATATCCTCGGCTTCCCGCATCTCCTCCTTCTTCGCTCTCATAGCAGAACGGGTGTCTTTGTCCGCCGCCACAACCTTCTCAAGGTCCGTTGCCTTCGCCCGGTTTTCTTTCTCGAGAACCCGGCAACGGTCGGCAGTGTCTTTCAATTGTACGGCCATCTTGGCCATCTTCTCTTGGCTCTCGCAATGTGCGGCCTTCTTGGCTTTCAACTCTTCGGTCGCCTTCAAAGCAGCCGCATTACTAATCCTCGCTTATTCCTTGGCTCGAGCAAGTTCCGCCCGCAAGGCTTCCACGGTGGCAGCTCCATCTGAAGTCACAACATATTAAAGATACTGGCATTACGCTGCTCTTACTATGTGGTGTTCACCGGATAATAACACTTACCCTGTGCCTCGTCAAGCCTCTTGTTAACAAGCTCGATTTTGGCGTCCGCCGCATCCAGTTGCCATTTTAATTGGGCAAACTCCCTAGTTCGGCTAGCCACCAGAGCTCCCACCACCTGCACATAAAGGCAGTTTGGTTATTGCCTGTTCGCCGCCGTTCTCAACGACAACCAGAGTCTCAGGGGCTACTATAACATGTGCAGTACTATCACATATTATCTCACATACCTCAAAGCCTGTCAATAGACTCATAAAGGCTTCATGTAATCTGCTTTCAGCGGACGAGATTCTCTCCATCACCGTACCCATCAGCGTACGGTGCTCTTCTGAGATGGCCGCTCGCCCCACCAACTCCCTCAGAATGTCCGACCGCACACTAGATGGTGCCGGACTCTTTCGTATGCTCTCTTCGGGAGCCGGACACTGGGGACTTTAGGGGTCTACGGGATTATCTTCTGGCCTCACCGGATCCGGAGAGGCCCTCCACGACGGCACTTCGGGGTCGCTCGCTTCTGGAGCGGAGGAGCCCGGGGGAGGCGTTTCGCTCTCCATCATCTCTGGAAGAAGATCCCCCGAAGACGAGCTCATTTGAGAGGGGCTGAGGACCGCACTGCAAGATAGATACGGTGGTTATTTTCTTAGAGGAAAAAGATAGCATACCCTTACTACCGAAATATTTTGGATCACTTACGACTCTTTGGAGGGCTGATCCCCCCGCGGACTCTGTGCGGCAGAAGCACCCCCCCAAGGCAGGACCCTCAGTGCGAGACCTTTTCTCCCGTTTGGAGGCTTCAGCTTCCGGATCCTCGGAAGCAGTCCTTTTCCTCCCCCGATCATCCTCCTTCGTGGAGACACTCGTTCCCTCGGTTGGAGCGGATGGCAATGGGGGCCCGCGTCCGCCTGTATTATCTCCCTCGGTGTCTTCCTTCAAGGGCTTCGGGCAAGGTGCGACCTCGAGCATCTTCTCCAATACTAGATTTTCCATACCCTCAGGGAGAGGGGCCAAACACCGAATCATCTTCGCCTTTGTTAGCCAGTCCTGGTCAAAAAGCGAACTCTCAGAAATAACTTTGAATAAAAGACAGTGTGTTCGGCTAGGGGATTTCTTACTTGTTCGGCGGCGCGATTACTGCTCAGGTCCATGTCCTTGGTGATATCCAGACATTCCACTTGAGGTCCGAAGAATGACTTGTACATCTCCTCGTGCGTCAGGCCGAGGAAACTTTGAATGGCATGTGGTCCCTTTAGGTTGAACTCCCACAAGCGCAGGGGCCGGCGTTTGCAAGGCTGTACTTGATGAACCAGCATAACTTGTATTACCGCAACCAAATTAAAATCTCCCTCAAAGAGATCTCTGATGCGGCTTTGCGGTATAGACACGTCCTTGGCTGGACCCCAACTCAGGCCCCTGCTAATCCATGACATCAGTTGTGGTGGGGGGCCCGGGCGGAAAGTGGGGGCAGCCGCCCACTTGGCACTTCTAGGAGCCGTGACGTAGAACCACTCCCGTTGCCATCTTGCCTATTGATGCACCTCCGCACGCTGCATGCTGCCCCTCGATCACCTTCGGTTGCACTTCAAAGGTCTTGAGCCACAGGCCGAAGTGAGGGGTCACACGGAGGAAGGCCTCACACACGACAATAAATGTCGTGATGTGGAGAAAGGAGTCCGGAGCTAGGTCGTGGAAATCTAGCCCGTAATAGAACATCAAGCCCCTGACAAAGGGATCCAGAGTGAGGCCTAGACCTCGGAGGAAGTGGGAGACGAACACAACGTTCTCGTTGGGTTTAGGAGTAGGGACGACCTGCCCTCGAGCAGGCAGCCGATGCGAAACCTCGGCGGTCAGGTATCTGGCCTCCCTCAACTTCTTAATGTCCTCTTCCGTCACGGAGAAGGGCATCCATCGGCCTTGAGGGCTGGATCCGGACAAGATTGAAGATCCGGAGCACCTAACCTGGGCTTTGGGTGTTAGAACTCGAGGCGGGGGAAGGGTTTGGTTGAGCACGAGATGGAAAAAGCGAAAACCTTGTCCCCTTATAAAGAGGGTGAATATCAAGCATCCTCTCCGTAGCAGTTTTGGACTTAGCTATAATCTAGGAGTCCTAGACACGGTTAGGTTACCCACGAACCACATTAATGAGAATCCCGTAATCAGGGGAACACGATCTCCGCTTTGGCAAGACGTGTCAAGAAACCGCCTCGCGTTATGTGTGGAGCTGGTTAAGAGAAACGGTTCGAATGATCACCGGGCCATGACATAACGTCATGTTGCCAAAACAAGCTAGCAGATTAGATCTGCGAAAACATTATTCTCTCTACGGTGGAATGTGGAACTTATTTTGCAGGGTCGGACACTATCCTCGTATTCAAATTCTTCTGTGATGTATTCGGAGAAGGAACCCGCCTTGCAATGTCGAAGAGAACTGCGCGCCGGACTCATCGTCATTGAAGCCTTGTTCAGGGGCTACTGAGGGAGTCCTGGATTAGGGGGTCTCCGGACAGCCGGACTATCTCCATTGGTCGGACTGTTATACTATGAAGATACAAGATTGAAGACTTCGTCTCGTGTGCGGATGGGACTCTACTTGGCGTGGAAGGCAAGCTAGGCAATACGTATATGGATATCTCCTCCTTTGTAACTGACCTTGTGTAACCCTAACCCTCTCCAGTGTCTATATAAACCGAAGGGTTTTAGTCCTTAGGACAACAATCATAACATACAATCATGCCGTGTGCTAGCTTCTAGGGTTTAGCCTCTCTGATCTCATGGTAGATCCACTCTTGTAACACCCATATCTTCAATATTAATCAAGCAGGACGTAGGGTTTTACCTCCATCAAGAGGGCCCGAACCTGGGTAAAACTTCGTGTCCCTTGCCTCCTGTTACCATCCGGCCTAGACGCACAGTGCGGGACCCCCTACCCGAGATCCGCCGATTTTGACACCGACAGTTGGGTTTGCACGGCTCCCATGTTTTGGTACCTTACGTTCCGCTATATCGGCTAAGGTAGCGCTAGGAGAACTACTGCGATTGTGCCCCGGTTGAGCTGGGCTAAGCACCGCAGTAGAGAAAGCTAAAAATGACTGTCATGATAGGGCGAGAGTTGGTCGCTGTTCGGGAGGTTTCAAGTCCCTAAAGACTTATGCCGCTTAGAGCGAGGAGTCGGCTTTGTCCGGCCTAGGCGTGTATAACGCCCCGAACTCGGTCTTTCGAACACTAGGGACTTCGCCGAAATTTAAAAGTATAGAATTCTCTAGCTAAGTGAGAGTGATAACACATTATAGTCCAATTGCCTTGTTCGTTGTGCTGAGCACCTCCCTCGAAGGACCCAAGAATGGGAAAAGGAGTGCTCAGGTTTATCCCGAACACCCCAGCACTCGTGGCATGGGGGCAGAAGCCGACGACTCGCCATCTCTCAGACTCGATAAACAACCGCATAGAAGGTAATATTTTAAATTAAAACAACCGTTGCATAGCGCATATGAACAAGTTTTCAGCACACAGGATAAAACGAACAAGTTCACTCAAATATTACATCTTTGGAACATTCGTCCACCACAAGGCAGGCGCCCTTCACGATGCCCTGATAATACATCTCGGGGTGGCGATGCTCCTTGCCCT
Source organism: Triticum monococcum (assembly GCA_034509565.1). NCBI lineage: Eukaryota > Viridiplantae > Streptophyta > Magnoliopsida > Poales > Poaceae > Triticum > Triticum monococcum. The sequence goes on along the minus strand of CM067843.1, from coordinate 147,506,009 downwards.
GTGGTGGCCCATCCTTCACATGCTTCTCCGCATCCATCTTGCCCCAGTGCACTTTAGCACGGGCAAGCACCCTACGGGCACCTTCGATGCAGACGGAGCGCTTGGCAACTTCAAGCCACAGACAGGCATCCACCAGCCGCCTCACCAGCCTGAAGTAGCTCACAGGAAGGGCCTCTCCAAGCCACAGCCGAACTATAAGGCCCTTCATGGCCTGTTTGGCCAGCTTATGGAGCTCGACCAGTTGCTTTAGTTGGTCGCTCAAGGGCACCGAGTGTCCGGCCTCAGCATACTGAGACCAGAATACCTTCTCCATCAAGCTGCCATCCTCGGCCCGGTAGAAGGCGGCGGCATCTCACATGCTACGGGGCAAATCTGCGAATGCTCCTGGACAACTCTGGATTCGGGTAAGTAACAAGTAATTCACTTTCACGTGCTTGCTTTGCATAAATAATGCCTTACCCGCCGCTATCTTCTTCATCACCTCAACTTCCTGGAGGGCTTTCTGGGCTTCAGCCTTGGTAGACTTGGCGCTTTCAAGGGCTGCCGCGAGCTCGGACTCTCGCGTCTTTGAGTCAAGCTCCAAACTCTCATGTTTTTTCATGAGAGCCTGGAGCTCTTGCTGCACCTCGCCAACCCGCGCCTCATGTTTCTCCTGCTCAGTGCGCTCCGTGGCTGCCTTCTTTTCGGCCTCAGAAAGCGCTTGCTTAAGGGTCGCCACCTCAGTCGTGGCCCCTAGGACAACAATAGCGATCCTGACATTTTTTGCAACTGCATCTTTTTAAATATACTCCACAAGGTATTACTTACCTTCTTTTTCCTCGAGCTCCTTTTTAGCAAGGCCGAGCTCTGGCTCGGACCGCTTGAGGCTATGCTTTAGCGCGCCCACCTCCACAGTCAGTGCGGCAGAGGCCAGCAGTGAAGCCTGCATACGCATATTGACTTAATTATGTTAGACTCCTGTGAATGTTGTTAGATCCTCTATTCGGCTTTTCTTTCCGAACGCCAAACAGAGCATCAGGGGCTACTGTCTATGCGGTAATATTTTCACATATTTTTCACATACCTCAAAGCCTGTTTGCAGGCTGGCACAGGCTTCAGTCAGCCCGCTTTTGGCGCACTGAACCTTCTGGATCACTGCACTGATAATAGTGCGGTGCTCCTCGTCGATGGAGGCGCCATTAAGCACCTCCAGTTGGGCGGAGGTCACCGGTGTCGTAGGCTTGCCCTTCTTACTAGGGGGCCGCCTGCCGGACTTCGGAAATATTGAAGGTTCCGGTGCGGTGTCCGGCCCAGGGCCAGACTTGGAGCCCTTGGGGGTTCTTTCCCCTTTGCGCCTGGAGTCCGGGAGGTCGCCTTGCGGCGCCTCCAGGACCACCTTCTCTTGGCTTGGAACCTTTTGGGACAACACCTCGGCGTCGTCCGTAGGGGGGGGGGAGGTAGTGGTCGGAAGTGAAAAACTATTCACATCCGACGAATCCAGGGAGCCGCTCGACGACACGTCGAGCCGGGCTTTGGGAGGACTGAATAATTATATTCGGCGTCAGGAGAAGCTGTACAATAATGGAATGCCATGAGTCACTCAGGTATCCGAATACTTACGATTTTGCCAGGGGCTTGGCCCTGGGCGGCCACTCCTCTTCGCCATCGTTGGCATTGGTGGAGTAGTCCGTAGGGAGGGTCCTCCCTTTCTTGGACCCTCTGGCCTCCCCAGTTGGGGCGGCCTTCCTTTTCTTTTCTCCCCCTGTTGGGAAGAAACCTCTCTTTCCTCCTCCTCGTCTTCGTGGGAGGAGTGCGCCTTGGAGTCATCGGACGATGAGTCCGACTCCACCGGGCGCCGGGAACTCTTCCGGGTTCCCGTGGCCTTCTTCCTGGCCTTCTTCTCCGGCACCACGTAAGGTGCCGGAACCAGCAGCTCCGCCAAGCGGGCGTCCGCTGGGTCCTCGGGCAAAGGAGCCGGACAGTTGATCTGTTCGGCCCTCCTCTGCTAGTCCTGTCAAAGGCATGGGGGCTTAGATCCCGCATAGAGTCAAACTATGAAAGAAAAATATCCTGTAAGAGGTAAAAACAGCTTACCGCATTGGCTTGACGCTGCGCGCTGAATCTGCGGTCCTCGGTAGTGGATGCGGGAGCCTCGGCGCCCTTGAATAGCACCTTCCAGGCATCTTTGTACGTTGTGTCGAAGAGCTTGCTCAGAGTTCGGTGCTGGGCCGGGCTGAACTCCCATGAGCTGAAATCCCGTTGTTGGCACGGGAGGATCCGGCGGATGAGCATGACCTGGACTACGTTAACAAGTTTGAGCTTCTTGCTCACCAGGTTTTGAACGCATGTTTGGAGTCTGGTCAGCTCTCCTTTTTTACCCCACGCCAGGCCCTTCTCTTTCTAGGAGGTGAGCCGCGTAGGGATTCCGGATCGGAACTCGGGGGCTACGACCCATTCAGGGTCACGCGGCTCGGTGATGTAGAACCACCCCGATTGCCACCCATTTATGGTCTCCACGAGGGATCCCTCGAGCCATAGGACGTTGGGCATCTTGCCCACCATGGCGCCTCCACACTCCGCCTGGCGGCCGCCCACTACCTTCGGCTTGACATTGAAGGTCTTCAGCCATAGGCCGAAGTGGGGGCTGGATGCAGAGGAAGGCCTCACACACGACGATGAACACCGAGATGTTGATGATGAAGTTCGGGGCCAGATCGTGGAATTCCAGGCCATAGTAGAACACGAGTCCCCGGACAAATGGGTGGAGAGGGAAGTCTAGTCCGCAGAGGAAATGGGTGAGGAACACAACCCTCTAATGGGGCCTGGGGGTGGGGATGAGCTGCCCCTCGTGTGGGAGCCGGTGCGCGATGTCGTTAGACAAGTATCCAGCTTTCCTCAGCTTCTTGACGTGTCCCTCCATAACGGAGGAGACCATCCACTTGCCTCCCACTCCGGACATGGCTGGAGAAGGTTGAGGTGGGGAATGCGGACTTGGGCGCTGGAGCTTGAGTGCGCGAAAATGGAAGGGCAAAGGAGGAAGAAGGCATGGATGGAAAGGCGGATCCTTATCCCCTTATATGGGCGGACGAAACTATGCGTCCCCACCAGCCTGGTAAAACTCGCTTATCTCCCAAGCGCCATAATCAATGGCATGGTTGGATTACCCACTCCCGTATTGATGAGAATCCCGGGATAAGGGGACACGATCTCTGCTTCGACAAGACGTGCCTAGGAAACCGCCTCGCAAAACGCGTTGAGGTGAGACAGTAAAAACGGTTCAAATAAAGGCTTGGATGTGGCGTGATGACACGCTACGGAATACGTCAGCAGATTAGATTTGTGTAAATATTATTCTCTCTACGACAGTATGTGGAACTTATTTTGCAGAGTCGGACACTATCCTTGTGTTCAAAATCTTCTATGAAGTATTCGAAGGAGGAACCCGCCTTGCAATGTCATAGACGATCTGCGCGCCGGACTCATCATCATTGAAGCCTGGTTTAGGGGCTACTGAGGGTGTCTTGGATTAGGGGGTGTCCGGATAGTCGGACTATAACCTTTGGCCAGACTCTTGGACTATTAAGATACAAGATTGAAGACTTTGTCCCGTGTCCGGATGGGACTTTCCTTGGCGTGGAAGGCAAGCTTGGTAATGCGGATATGTAGATCTCCTCCCATTATAACCGACTCTGTGTAACCCTAGCCCTCTCCGGTGTCTATATAAACCGAAGGGTTTTAGTCTATAGGATGAACAACAATCATACCATAGGCTGGCTTCTAGGGTTTAGCCTCTTTGATTTCGTGGTATATCTACTCTTGTACTACCCATATCATCAATATCAATCAAGCAGGACATAGGGTTTTACCTCCATCAAGAGGGCCCGAACCTGGGTAAAGTATTGTGTCCCCTGCCTGTTGTTACCATCAGGACTAGACGCGCAGTTCGGGACACCCTACCCGAGATCCGCCAGTTTTGACACCGACACACACCCTTCTCACGAGGGTGGGGGCGTCCCCCTAGGGCGCGACCCCTACCTCGTGGGCCCCCTGTTGCATCTCCGACTCCAACTCCACCTCCATATATTGAGTTTCGATGAGAAAAAAATCAGAGAGAAGAAATCATCATGTTTTACGATACGGAGCCGCCGCCAAGCCCTAAAACCTCTCGGGAGGGCTGATCTGGAGTCCGTTCAGGGCTCCGAAGAGGGGGATTCGTCGCTGTCGTCATCATCAACCATCCTCCATCACCAATTTCATGATGCTCACCGCCGTGCGTGAGTAATTCCATCGTAGGCTTGCTAGATGGTGATGGGTTGGATGAGATTTATCATGTAATCAAGTTAGTTTTGTTAGGGTTTGATCTCTAGTATCCATTATGTTCTAAGATTGATGTTGCTATGACTTTGCTATGCTTAATGCTTGTCACTAGGGCTCGAGTGCCATGATTTTAGATCTGAACCTATTATGTTTTCATGAATATATGTGAGTTCTTGATCCTATCTTGCAAGTCTATAGTCACCTACTATGTGTTATGATCCGGCAACTCCGAAGTGACAATAATCGGGACCACTCCCGGTGATGACCCTAGTTTGAGGAGTTCATGTATGCACTATGTGCTAATGCTTTGTTCCGGTTCTCTATTAAAAGGAGGCCTTAATATCCCTTAGTTTCCAATAGGACCCCGCTGCCACGGGAGGGTAGGACAAAAGATGTCATGCAAGCTCTTTTCCATAAGCACGTATGACTCTTTACGGAATACATGCCTGCATTACATTGATGAATTGGAGCTAGTTCTATGTCACCCTATGTTATGAATGTTACATGATGAACATCATCTGGCATAATCATCCTTTGAGGGGTTTGTTAGGGGTATCTTCACCTCGACCGGAAGAGCAAAGTGTTGCCCCTCAACCTACTTCACCTACTGAAAATATTTATTATGAAATTCTTCGGGTATGATAGAGAAACTACTAGCTAATCCTTATGTAGGAGAAGTAACACTACATCCTGATTTGCATCTGATCTATGTGGATGAAGTTTTTGGGTTATTTAAGCTTGCAGGTTTGCCTGAGGATGATGTCAAGAAGAAGGTCTTCCCTTTATCTTCTAAGGGAAAGGCATTGACATGGTATAGGCTATGTGATGAAATTGGAGCTTGGAATTACAATTGACTGAAAGAATTTCATCAGAAGTTTTATCCTATGCATCTGGTTCGTCATGATCGGAATTATATATATAATTTTTGGACTCGTGAAGGAGAAAGTATCGCTCAAGCTTGGGGGAGGCTTAATTCAATGTTATATTCATACCCCAATCCTGAGCTCTCAAGAGAAATTATTATTCAGAAATTCTATGATCGGCTTTCTCGTAATGATCAATCCATGCTCGATACTTCTTGTACTGGTTATTTTATGAAGAAAACTATTGAATTCAAATGGGATCTTTTGGAAGAATTAAACGCAACTCTGAAGATTGGGAGCTCGATGAAATTAAGGAGTCATGTATAAACCTTAAGTTTGATTGTGTTAAATCTTTTATGGATACCGATGCTTTTCATGAATTTTGCACTAACTATGGACTTGACTCTGAGATAGTAGCTTCTTTCTATGAACCATTTGCTACTCATGTTGATCTCCCCAAGGATAAGTGGTTTAAATATCATCCTCCCATTGAAGTAAAAATAGTAGAACCCATTAAAGTTGAAGAAGAAACCATTACTTATAATGTTGATCCTATTATTCCTACTGCTTATATTGAGAAACCACCTTTTCCTCTTAGGATAAAGGAACTTGCTAAAAACTTTAGTTGTAGTCCGTATGAGTTATACTAGAACACCTACACCCGCTGAACAAATTAAAGTTGAAACTAGTATTGCTATGGTTAGAGATCTCTTGGTCGATAGTATTGATGGGCATGTTATTTATTTATGTGATGAAGCTGCTAGAATTGCTAAACCCGATGAAAAAGATAAACGTAAACCAGTTGTTGGCATGTATGTTATCTCTGTCAAAATAGGAGATCATTGTTATCATGTCTTATGTGATTTGGGTGCTAGTGTGAGTGCAATTCCCTTTACTTTATACCAAGAAATTATGAATGATATTGCACCTACTGAAATAGAAGATATTGATGGCGTTACTATTAAGCTTGCTAATAGAGATAATATCTCACCAATTGGGATTGTTAGAGATGTTGAAGTCTTGTGTTGGAAAATAAAATACCCTATTGATTTTCTAGTTCTTAGTTCCCCACAAGATGACTTTTGTCGCATTATATTTGGTAGACCTTTCTTGATAACTGTTAATGCTAAAATAGATTGTGAGAAAGAAACTATAAGTGTAAATTTCGGGGATGTGTCTCATGAGTTTAATTTCTCCAAATTTCATAGACAACCCCATGATAAAGAATTGCCTAGTAAACATGAAATTATTTGTCTTGCTTCTATTGATGTGCCTCCTATTGATCCTTTAGAACAATATTTGCTAGACCATTAAAATGACATGTTCATGAATGAAAGAAATGAAATAGATGAGATATTCTTTCAACAAATGCCTATTTTGAAACACAATTTTCCTGTTGGTACTCTTGGAGATCCTCTACCACCCAAGAGTGATTCTTCGTTCGATCTTAAACAATTACCTGATACTTTGAAATATGCTTATCTCGATGAGAAGAAGATATATCATGTTATTATTAGTGCTAACCTTTCAAAGCATGAAGAAAAGAAATTATTGAAAACTCTGAGGAAGCATCGTGCCGCTATTGGATATACACTAGATGATCTTAAGGGCATTAGTCCCACTCTATGTCAACATAAAATTTGTAGCGACCCGACCTCAGATGGTCAAGTCTATGTGCTTAAGTGTTATCCCTGGATCGGTATGCTGACACACACAGTACTCGAGGATTTATAACAGAGGTAAATCACATGTATAAACTAACGTAAATACTATTACCTCAATCCAAATAGCGGAAGTAACAACAAGGTTTGTGGATTCCCATCAACACCAACGGCAAAGTTGAGTGTAGAAATCGTAACCTTAAAGTATCACTTACTCGTCGTAAGATTCCTGCAACATGAGACATTGCAGCCACAAAGGGTCCGTACATTGAATGTACTGGCAAATTCACACCATAGGATAATGATGAATAAAGACTATCACTACATGCATATTTGGCTGGTGGAAAGGCTCTATGGTTATAATGTTTTTGCGAAAAGCCAACTTTTCCCTACTACAAAGGAATATAATTTATTTAACTACAAAGTTGGTTGAAAATATTGAGAAGGTTCCTCCAATTCAATCCCAAATTAACATCAATAACCCAACAAATTATTTAAGTAACGTGATGAGATACTTAAGATACTCCAAGTACTAGATACTCAAGATTGTCCATAACCGGGGACACGGCTAACCATGATTAGTTTGTACACTCTGTAGAGGTTTGCGCACTTTTCCCCACAAGACTCAATCGCTTCTGTTGGATTTCTCGCACTACATGGTGTTTGAGAAACGGATGACCGAGACACAGTCTTTCAGAAACATTAAATCTCTACTCCGGGCAGACCATACCAAACCTACAACCTACTACCTGCCGATCCTCCTCTTCAACAGCTTCACGTAACTTACTCAACTATGCTAGAGCCCATAATAGCTTGTGGCTGCACATGACAGTTTCTAGCTTGAATCATCTCAGTTCCCTTTGAGCCTGGGTGGCGGTCCATTGGAAGATCACACGGGTACTCTGGGATTTCCAAAAAATATAGGCAACACTGGGTACTCCAGGTGCCTCAATCCACCCAGATGTGTATTTAAGTTGCCACCTTAAGTTGAACTATTAATTAACAATCTCACATCTATCATGGCACTAGTAGAAAAGGGGGCAACGGTCCAGGCCGGGTCAGCCCATTAGTCCCGGTTCAATCTAGAACCGGGACCAATGGGGGCATTGGACCCGGTTCGTGAGCCCAGGGGGCTGGCCGGGCCACGTGGGACATTGGTCCCGGTTCGTCTGGACCTTTTGGTCCCGGTTGGTGGGACGAACCGGGACCAATGGGCCTGGCTCCTGGCCCACCACCTTTGGTCCCGGTTCGTGGCATGAACCGGGACCACAGGCTCCCCTTTAGTCCCGGTTCGTGCCACGAACCGGGACTAAAGGGTTCGCCCTCGTTGCACCCAGAGTTTAGTCCCACCTCGCCAACCGAAGGCCGCCCACACCTGCTTATAAGCCCGTCCCTCTCTGCGTTGTTGAGCTCCTCTCAAAGTGAAAATAGATGCACCTATAAAGGAAAATTGGAGCTAAATTCATAAATAGAAATGAATTATGAATTTATGTTTAATTTTCTCTATAAGTGCATCTATGGTCACTAACAGAGAAGTTTTTATTTTTTGTGACCTAAAAGAAAAAAGAAATCACTAAAAAACTATAAGTATGTAGTTCTAAGTAGAAATGAAAAATGCAGAAAATAAAACAAAAAATCTGGAAAAAAATTACTTATATTAACAGTAAGTATTTTGTTATAAGTAGAAAAAAAATAAAATAAATAAAGCTAGTTATTCACATAAATTTCAAAGAATTCAAATTTAAATAATTCAAATTGGAAAATTAATGGCACTAATAGAAAGTTTATAATTTTTATTACCTAAAACCAAAAATAATAACTGAAAAACTAGTAAGTATTTTGCTGTTAGTAAAAAAACAAAAAACTGGATTTTTTTTAAAAAAATGCCGCCTACTGGGCCACCACAGCCTGCATACGACTAGAAACTCGCAAGTTGTGCCAGGATGCAGGCCCACAGTAGGCCCAGTAGGCCCACAGGCATAGAGAGTGGATTTAGGCCCGTAAGCCTGCAGTTGAGAGGAGCTCGAAGTGGTCGGCTCCGCAGGGCTTAAACCACTCCGAGCCCCTCTCGGCTAGCGAGGTGGGACTAAACATCCCAACGCACCGCGGCAGTTCCAGTACACGCCCTTTGGTCCCGGTTGGTGGCACCAACCGGGATGAAAGGGCGCCTTTGGTCCCGGTTCGTGGCACCAACCGGGACTAAAGGCCGCCGCTTCCCGCCCTTTGGGCTGCCGAAAAGTGGCCTTTGGTCCCGGTTCATGGAACAAACCGGGACGAAAGGGTGCATTGGTCCCGGTTTGTGCCACGAACCGGTACCAATGGCTTTGCTATATAAGCAAAGACTTGGGAAATTTTCACATTTCCCTCGAAGTTGCCCCCAACGACGCCGAGCTCATCGACGCCGCCAGGCTGCCCCAACGCCGTCCGCCGCCCCTGCCGTCGCCCCCGACCGCGCCGTCGCCGTCGCCCGTGCCTCGTCGTCGCCGTCGCCGCCTCGTGCCCCCTGCCTCCTCACCGCCGATGCCGTGCCCCTCACCGTCGCTGTCCGCCGCCCCTGTCGTCGCCCCCGACCGCACCATCGCCGCCCCGTGCACCCCTGTGTCCTCGCCGCCGACACCGTGCCCCTCCTCATCGACCGCCGCCCCGGCTTGCGTAATTTCCTAATTTAGAATGTATAGTTAATTTAGTTGTATAGTTAATTTAGATGTATAGTTAATTTAGTTGTACTTAATTTAGATGTATAGTTTAGATGCAAAAGTTAGAATTTTTTCTGTTCATACATTTTTTTGGTGATATTATTGTTGCATATGCAAAAGTTTGTGTGTTCATATATATGCAAATAATATGTCAATTTTTTCATAGAATTTTTATGATTTTTTTGTTGTAATTTTGTTCATAGAATTTTTATTTTGTTCATAGAATTTTTATTATTTTTTTCTGTTGTAATTTTGATCATATCGTGTAGGAATCTGAACGTTATGTATGATCAAAGTCATTTATGTATATGTTCATATTTAGAAGAAAAAGAAGGACACAAAAAAGGAAAATAAGAAGAGGAAGAAGGAGAAGAAGAAGAGGAGAGAAATAACAGGAGAAATAAATAAGAAGATGAAAAAGAAGAAAAAAAAAGAAGAGAAGAAGAAGGAATAGAGGAGAAGAAGACGAATTCTTCTTGTTCTCCTCTATTATTCCCTCTTCTTCTCCTTTTTTTTCTTCTCCTTTTCCTTTCTACTTCTCCTCTTTTTTTCTTCTTCTTCCTCTTCTTATTTTTTTGTTGTAATTTTGTTCATAGAATTTTTATTTTGTTCATAGAATTTTTTTATTTTTTTTCTAGTGTAATTTTGTTCATATTGTGTAGGAATCTGAACATTATGTATGATCAAAGTCATTTATGTATATGTTCATATTTAGAAGAAAAAGAAGGAGAGAAAAAAGGAAAATAAGAAGAGGAAGAAGGAGAAGAAGAAGAGGAGAGAAATAATAGGAGAAATAAATAAGAAGATGAAAAAGAAGAAAAAAAGAAGAGAAGAAGAAGGAATAGAGGAGAAGAAGAAGAATTCTTCTTGTTCTCCTCTATTATTCCTTCTCCTTCTCCTTTTTTTTCTTGTTTTTCTTCTCCTTTTCCTTTCTTCTTCTCCTATTTTTTTCTTCTTCTTCTTCCTGTTCTTATTTTTTTGTTGTAATTTTGTTCATAGAATTTTTGTTATTTTTTTCTGTTGTAATTATGTTCATATTGTATAGGAATCTGAACATTATGTATGATCAAAGTCATTTATGTATATGTTCATATTTAGAAGAAAAAGAAGGAGAGAAAAAAGGAAAATAAGAAGAGGAAGAAGGAGAAGAAGAAGAGGAGAGAAATAACAGGAGAAATAAATAAGAAGATGAAAAAGAAGAAAAAAAAGAAGAGAAGAAGAAGGAATAGAGGAGAAGAAGAAGAATTCTTCTTGTTCTCCTCTATTATTCCTTCCTCTTCTCTTTTTTTTCTTTTTTCTCTTCTCCTTTTCCTTTCTTCTTCTCCTCTTTTTTTCTTCTTCTTCCTCTTCTTATTTTTTGTTATCGGGTATGTCGTTGTCGACATACCCCCCCTCCCCGATAATTAACTTTTAGTGTTTGAATTATGAACGTATAGGAAATGTTATCATCGGACGACGAAAGTCTCCCGGGGGAGTGCGACTGGTGCCATGACAATCGAGGTGAGTGCGACAGGCCTCACCTGGACGATGGTCGGCGCTTCAGCATTAAGCTCGAGGAGACCTTCGAAGTTGAAACGGTACGCAACGACGACAAGTGTTTTTTTTTCATAATTAAGCATGACTTCAACTATTTCAACGTGTAATTTTCATCTTTTACAATTCGAGTATAGTTTATCCCATGCCATGCAAGACGCTATGTCTTGGAGAGGATGGATTTTGAAGACCATGAAAATTTTGAAACGAAGAAAATTCACCTAAGGACCCATCATGATGTGGATTTTGAAGTAAAGTTGTATAATGCTGAGAGCGTAACTCATTTTGGTTGCAAAAATTGGGAAGCATTTTGCAAATTGTATGGTTTTGATGAGGGTATGCTTGTCACCATGGATCTTGGTGATCCTGAAATTAAGCAAGACAATATGGACATTTGGGTCCTTGTTGATACTCCTCGAGTTCTACCGCTATGTGAGTTTCTCAAACATAGTTAATTATTAACTAATTTATATTGTTCATTTCAAAATAGTTGACAGCTTATTTCCATTGACAGCTTATTTTGAAGTATCAAAGAATGTGCAGAAGATGGTAGATAGAACTTACTACACCGATGGCTCTGAGTTAACTTACAAGGAGAAAACTCATCTGGTTGGATTTTGTAATGATCTTGAGAATTACAATATCTACAATCGAACTCCTCAACATTATGGTCAATACGTGCCACTAGTGCACGTGTTGAACTACGGTAACTACCATGGAGATACCCTGGTAAGTTTTTTTACTATTACGACATCCGTGCATCTTTTTGCATACTTCTAAAACTAGTACATCATTGCTAACTACGAAGTTATTACTATGTTTTTCAACAGAGAATCCTAGAGGATTGTGTGCCTCATTTGATGTATCTGAATGGCGGCAGCCTTCGTGTTTTGAACATATATCCAGGTCATCCTATGAATCTCAACTGTCCATACCGGATTTCTAAAAGAAGTGGAGACATGACAATCAAAGGATGGAAAAAATGTATGGACAGTCGTAAGGAGCTTCTTGGAAGCAAAAGGAAGCGAGGCACAAGAATTGGAGACAGGATGATCTCCATTCTTCATAATGGAGAGTCAGGGTCTATATTGTTTTATGCTATTTTACCTTAAGTGTGTTTATGTCCTACCTGATACTAATGATCATGTGCTAAGAACAATTATGTAGGGTTGGGTTCGATGACTATGAGGATGATGATCGTATGACTTATTATTAATAACGAGTAGAAGTTGTATGATGATGCTTGATTAATTAGTAGGACTTGTTATTATATATGATGATGTATGATGCGAGCATGCATGAGTTATTATATATATATATATATATATATATATATATATATATATATATATATATATATATATATATATCTGCGGGTGAAATGAACATAGCAGTAGCGTAGGTAAACAAAGGATGAAGATATAAGAGAGGACACTTCTCTCTATTGGCTAGCTAATAACAACCTAAAAATAACCCCCTAAACCCCGAAAACAGCCACTTTTTTTTTAAAAAAAAAGAAAAACCTCAGCTCCAGCCAGATGCTGACGCGTGGAAGCCTATTGGTCCCAGTTTCTGTCATCAACCGGGACCAAAGGCCGCCCTGCCTGGGCTGCCGGCACTGCTCACATGGAGGCCCATCAGTCCCGGTTCTGGATTGAACCGGGACTAAAGGGTTGGGGCATTAGTACCAACACTTTAGTTTCGGTTCAGGAACCGGGACTAAAGGCCCTTACGAACCGGGACTATAGGCCCTTTTTCTACCAGTGTGGATTTCACTCTCCCAAACCACGTCTACGAGCATAGCATAGCAATATAAGCAATGCGTAGAAGTAACTCCCAAGGGTTTGAATATAACAGGGCAATAGGTTCTACCTCATCAACTACTTCCCAACCCACATGTTAATGACATCCTAACCATGCAATGTTTGAGGATTGGAACTAATGCATAAAAACTGGGTGATAAAGGGGTATGATCAAAGTGTGAACTTGCCTGCAATGTTTATGAAGATGATTCGCACTCATAACTTTTGATAGATCTACTCGTCACACTCCGGTCAATCTATCGTACGCAAGCAAAAGAACCACACATAAGCAATCACTCAACAGATCAGAAAGAACGAAGAAGACGATTTGGAAAACACCAAAACCAAGCAAATAACTCTTGCAACATAAAACAATTTCTAACAGCTCCAAAATTATATGAATTTGCTCTTATCAGAAAGTTTAGGTCAAGGGCGTCGATTTGCAAAAAGAATCAACTCAAACGGAGCTACGAAACTCAAGTTATGAGCAAAAGAAGTTTGAATTCAAATCTGGTCTAATTCAACTTTTAAACTTTCAAAAACATGTTTGAGTTGGATTACTGGATAGAGGAGATCGTAACTAAGAAGTGAGCATTGGTTTCGTTGGATTTGGGCAAACGAGCAAAAAGTTGTGATAGATTGAAGATCAGGGACTAAACTATGAAGACACTAATTACATACGGGTCCCTGGCTAAAATTAAGAAGAAAAAGAAAAATACTAAATAGTGAACGTTCATTACTGATCGCTAATGAACGAAAATCGTTCACTACCGAACCCAAGCTAATGAACGCTCGTAGAATAAGTTAACCTAAAATAATAAATCGGCTAACAACAAAAACCGAACCCTAATAGAAAATAAACCGGGACAGTTAGTTACCGGTTCGGCCGGTTCGGGCAAGAAAACCGACCGTGGCGGTTGTCGACAGCGGCGGCTCCGACGAGGTGCAGCAACGGTGGCGGTGGCGTGGTGCTACGGCGCTGGCGCGCGGCGGAGTGGGTTGCGAGATGCGCGGCAGCGGGCCGCGACGAGCAGCGGTGTAGCGAGGGGCAGCGGCGGCGAGTGCGGCAGAGGGAGGCAGAGGGTTTTGGAGAAAAATAATTTGAATGAAACTCAAATAACCCAAATTGGAAAATAATAATTTCAAATGGATTTTAAATTTGGGTTTCTTTGAAACTCCCAACTCATATTTCATATGTTTTGAAGAAGTCATTTTATCTTCTCTCATGAAAATCATTGAGTTGCTTAAAGTTTCAGAACTGGAAGTATTTTCAAAGGAAATTCAAATATTTTCAACACCCCTTTCCATTTAAATAAATGGAAGAAGTCATGTCATCTTCTCTTTAGGGTTTTGTGTTTGAAAAGAATTTGAAGTCACGAAGATCATAAATGCAAAATGAAAGTTTGGGAGAGTCCTTTTATTCCCCCTCATTTAACTTTCAAAAAGTTTCGAATTCACTCACTTTCAGTCAATCAATCACACAACAATCAAACCTATCTATTTATTATAACATTCCAAAATTTAGAATTTTGGGATGTTACAAACCTACCACCCTTAAAATGAATCTCGTCCTTGAGATTCGGTGAGGCTAGAAAGAAATAGGTTAGGTTTGGGGGTCTTCTCAAAATCCATCGATCATCACAGGGGTCTGGGGTGCTACCACCCTTAGAAGCATGGTTACGGTTCCATCAAAACTCATATACTTCATCCATATTGTTAAGAGTGTCGGTCTTCTCAGATCTTTGGGATAATTCCTTACTCGGGCTCTTCCGGTAGTGGTATAACCTTTACCACAATTCTTCTGTCCTTTCATCTTGGTAAGGTTCTTCCATGACTGGGTCTTCTTAGCTGACGGGTCTGGCGCAAATACTAAACAACTATCGATATCTCATGGTGGTCATCAATTTATGGTTTCTACTGTAGGAAATGGGTCTGGGTTGATCCTCACCGTATAACCTACGGTTGGCAAAAGCTACCTTGTACAAGGGAAAAATGCCTATACCATTCTAAGGCTTAAACAAGGTTTGATCGTCGTCTCTCTAGTATAGGTAAGTCACTCAGATTTACCATCCCATATAGCAAGGCAAATAATAAGAGTAAGTCGGTATGGTGATCAATCCATCCCGCACCCAAATCATTACCTTGTACATGGTTTAGCGAATCTCGCATTCTAACACTCGGTCATCCTCACAAGCATTGCAGAATTTCTCTTGTCAACGAACTAAGTACGGATAATTCCATGGATTCTGCAAGCCAAACAAACATCTATCATTCCTTCACAACTCTTAGGTTTTGCATTACTCCTATAAAATCATCGGTGGGTAAGGTCGTAATCTCTTCTAGGGTTTTTCCTTCAGCAAGAATGTGCTTGCTTCTTGGCAGGTCCTCGGCCCTGTGGGTTATGGCCCATCTCATCACTTACAAACCTTGAACTCATCATTGGGGTGACGGATCTTTAATCCAACATCCAACTTCCAGCTTCCTAGCATACTTAAAATCCATCCAATTGTATTCTCTCTCTTCCTTCTATTGGCACCAAACCAAGACGTGATTACTCGGACTCATCATAGAGTCACAATTGCCCCATATTACTAACATCATACCTCCTTTATATCCAATAGTACTTCATCTCTTCGTCCACTTGAGGTATCCCACATATCGAGATAAAACTCGTACTTATGAAGTCCACTCCGTGGAACATCATTATCCTTTCCAGGGTCAAGTGTCCTTACAGGGAAATATTGGCCATCTTTGCATGGCACTTCTTCAACTCAGAAACGTGAAACACATCATGAACTCCTGACAATCCTTCGGGTGACTCCAACTTGTTGGCCACTTCTCCCATACGCTCCAAAACTCGGTATGGTCCTACAAATCTCGGGGCTAACTTTCCCTTAACTCCAAATCGTTTAACTCCTCGCAGAAGGGACACACGAAGACATGCTCTATCTCTAATTTCATAGACTACCTCCTTGCGTTTTTTTGAGTCTGCATAACTCTTCTGCCTGCACTGAGCTACCTTCAGTCTATCTCGAATCAACTTAACATTCTCTTCTGACTCCTTTATCACATTTGATCCAAACAACTGACAGTCTCCAACTTCATCCCACATCAACGGTGTCTGGCTCCTTCTCCCATAAAAAACTTCAAAAGGGCCATCTTCAAACTGGCGTGATAACTGTTGTTGTATGAGAACTCCGCGTAAGGTAGATTATCATCCCTACTAGATCCATAATCTAGCGCACACGCTCTCAACATGTCCTCCAGAATCTGATTGATTGTCTCGGTCTATCATCTGTCTACGGATGAAAGGTTGTACTGAACTCTAGCCCAGTACCCAAAGTATGGTGCAGCTGATTCCAAAACTTTTGAGGTAAATTGTGTTCCTCTATCTGATACGGTGGTCCTCGGAACTCCATGCAGACATATGATCCTCGTCAAATATATCTTGGCCAACTTCGTACTTGTATAGGTGATTTTCGCTGGGATAAAGTGGGCCACTTTGGTCAAGCGAATCAACTACTACCCAGATAGAATCATATCCCCATCAGGTTCTGGGAAATCTGGTGATGAAATCCATGCCAAGCTTATCCCACTTCCATTCGGTATCGGCATAGGCTGTAGTAATCCTGCTGGCTTCTGATGCTCTACTTTTACTCTCTCTGGCATACATCACCTACGACTACATACTCCGCAATATCCTTCTTCATACCAGTCCACCAGAAACGCTCCTTCAAATCCAAATACATCTTGGTGTTTCCTGGGCGAATCGAGTATGGTGAGTCATGAGTCTCCTGAAGTATTTTCTTCCTGATCTTTTCATTATTGGGCACATATACACGGTCCTCGAACCATAAGGTGCCATGCTCATCCTTACGGAAACCTTTGGCCTTTTCTTTTCTCATCCTCTCTTTTACCTCGGCAATCTCTTTGTCATCATTCTGAGCTTCACGGATCCTTCCCAACAATGTACACTTAACTTCCATTGCTGCAACAAGACCGTGGGGAACAATCTCCAACCAAAGTTCCCTGAGATCCTCGGCTAACTCCTTTGGTAATCCTCCGATTATGAGGGTATTCGTCCTTGTTTTCTTTATGGTTGTCTCCTATTTCTCCACAAATCTTGTATGCACAAGGTTTCTTCATATCCTTTCCATAAGGCCTCAACTTCTGAAACACAAGCCGAGACTTTAGCAAAGTCAACTTAAATTCCTTCCAAATGGTTACTCCTTGCCATCCATTGATTGTTTGGTACTTCCTATACCAAGTAGCAGCACCTCTTTCAAAGCACTAAAGAGCACGCTGGGTCATATCCTTTCCGACTACAGGGTTATTCTTCATGTGATCCTCCATGTTCTGAATCCATCGGTCTGTCTCCAATTGACTCATCGGTCCAGAAAATACAAGCTCATCTTCATTCATCCTCTATTGGGTCCATGGGTTTTGGGGTGAGATTAGAGAGATAGAGAGGGATACACACAATGCAAACAATAGTTTTGAAAAGACGGATTTTATTTGTGGCTGTCGGAAAAACATCAAACAAATGACAGCTCACAAATGTCGCATCTAATGTAGGCATATAACAGGGGTTTGGTCTGCTAAAGGTCAATAAATCTTCAACGTCGCCAAACTCTTCAAGTCTTTTTCATGTCTCCGATGGCTTCTTTCGATCGTGCTTGTCCTTCTCAAGTTATTTTGCCAGATCATTCCTGTTGTAGCAAAGTCTCTCGTAACATCCTTGAATATTCTAGAGTTGCATTCCAAACTTCTGGGTTTCAACACCCTTGGCATGAACCATGGTCCTACTGTCCTTTAGTTCCTGACAAATCTTCGGTATTCTCGAGGTTTTGCTCCTCTCGCTTGGCTACTTTCAGCTTCTGGTTCCTGAGTTCTTCACGAAATACTTCCTTGTCTAATACGGCTTCCTAGATCTCCATCTTAAAATTCTTGATGTACTACTCCAGATCCTGGTGATACACCGCCTAAGGTTAAAACTTCATCTTTTGCGGGTAGATGCTCCATCGGCCTTCTACCATCCAATCCTTCTGAAGAAATGCATGCTTAGCTCAGCTCGGTGACCATAGTATCATTGGCGATGACATCACGGATAACCGTGTTTCTGCCCTTGTCATTGCCATGAGCTATCTTCCGTAGTTGCACTACAAAAAATACACTTCCGTGATGATACGTGTTTTTCAAAGTAGGTCGCTTTTTTGTCATGCATGTACATCCATGAAAAATTTATGACAAAATCAAGATAGTCATACCAGTGCTGTCGTAGAAGTGTTCCATGACATTACCAAAATTATCATCACGGAAGTGTCCACTTCCATGACGATAAATCGCGCGTCACACAAGTGCTTTCGTCAAGGGTGACCGACACGTGGCATCCACCGTAATGGAACGCCGTTAAGCTATCGGGTCAGGTTTTGGATCCGATATCCCGTTAACAGCCCCGACCAATGGGGATTTTCCACGTGTAAAATCATCATTGGCTAGAGGAAACACGTGTCGGCTCATCGTCGGGACATATGTCATCAACTCACTGGACAGAAGGTGCCTATGATACGTGGACACGTGGCACGGCCCAACAAGTTTAAATGGCCGGCCCAACTAAAGGACCACAAGATTTTGCGGACCATAATGGGCCGGCCCAACTAAAGGCCCATGAGATTTTGTGGACCACAATGGGCTGGCCCAGCTAAAGGCCCACAAGATTTCGCAGGCCATAATGGGCCGGCCCAGGTAAAGGCCCATAAGATTTTCGTGTGCCATAATAGGCTGGCCCAGGTAAAGGCCCACGGTGAATCTAGCCCATAATGAACAGTAATTTTCTTTATACCCGTTAATGGCCCGTGATTTACATGGGCCGTTTCCAGCCCGTGTTAGCTTTCGGCCTATTGACGGCCCATACGTTCTTGGGCTCCTTTTCGGCCCTCGATTACTTCCGGCCCGTTAATGGCATTTTCCCCTAATAGGCCAAATTCGGCCCATGGCAAGAGTCGGCCCGTTACTGGCCTGTTCCACTAATGGGAAAAATTCAGCCCATGGCAAGAGTCGGCCCGTTACTGGCATGTTACCCTAATGGGCCAAATTCGGCCCATGGCAAGAGTCGGCCCGTTTCTGGCCTATTAACCCGTTGTGCCGTTTCCAGCCCGTCCTATATTCTGGCCCATTAACGACCTGTTATGCATGTGACAGAGTTAAGCCTTTGCTATCCTACGGCCTGTTACCGTGCTGGGCCGATACCAATTACGCCCGATTATGGCCCAAGTAGACCCATTTATCCGACGGCCCGAGGCCCACCGATTACAGGCCCATTTATTGACGGCCCGTAGGAGACCCATGGATCCTACGGCCCGTATATGGCCCCTGGTAGTTGCGGCCACTAGCAAACCATTGAAAAAGAAGACTAGGAAATAAATAAGGCCGAAACTAATGCTAGGCTATTTAGGCGATTGCACAGATTACATGCACTCGGCATCAAAGATCGCCACTAGTGCAAATATAGGGAACACCCTACACTATACAAAAAGGGCTTGCTGTTTTCTTCAGGTGGTGGCTGCACGTTAAGAATAAATTTTGTATCGCACCAAAACAAATTACAACTATATAACAAAAGGAAAGTCGGCATAAAACTTAACAGTCTAGCAGATAAATGCACCACCAAAAGTTCAGAAGCTTAGTTCATTTGACCTGACTGTTACGTTTTCACGATGTATTGTCCGATGGACCACCATAACCCTCGCCTTCATTTCCCCTAGGCTCCTGAACAACATAGCAAATGTCTGATAGTCTGGTTTTAAAACCATGCATATCTTGACGACATTGAGCAATGTTTCTCCTTGTTTCACAAAGGGTCTCTGTTAGGGAATGGACTTGTGTCTGGAGCGCAGATATAACATTGCTTTGAGCTTGCATCTCTTGATCATGAGGCAGTTTGGACGATATTGCCTTAACAACCAACCCAGTATTAGGCAGGAACGTGCTTTTGGCACTGTTAGTGGACAGGTACTGACCCACTGCAGCAAGCGCTGACATTGTGGTTATAGTTGCCTCGCCACCTTTAGAAGGTGGCGCTTCCACCATTTTTCCATAGCTCGCTGAAAAGTTGAGGTTTTACATTAGTAGTACCAGATCAGAAGATATTAAGGAGGCTGCAAAACCAAACAAAATAGCTTTGGTCTATATACAGAACTTATTCTGGTGAACCCATGTAAAATATTAGTTGTATTTTATTCCAAAGTACATAATAAAACAAGGTTCCAAACATATGACCATGTACCATCGCTAATGTATTGTCTATTTCTTCACATTGTATTGAGGGCTAAGGATAAAGAGACGAAGTTTATAATATGGTAAGCATAGTATCACGTCATTCATATCACAAAACAACTAAGAATAGACAAACAGTCAATTGTAACGTTGTGTGGGCAAGTCTAGCATGGAACTAGATTACGGGTTAAGATTAAAGGAGCATCACTCCTCTCTTTTAAACCTTGTAAGGTGCAATGATACGCTAAGACAATTGTGTATAAAATCGAAAAGAGTAATAGACATTGGCTGAAAACCATGTAGTTCAAGGCAGAAGTCAGAGTAAGTAGTTGTTAAAACGCATGAGGATTAAGGACTTACAACAGCGGCTTTGACTGGTGTAGTCATGGCCTTCTTCTTGCTGGTGTGACAGTCCTTGAAGATTTCCACACCATTTGGTTCAGGTACTTTTTGGTCCTTGCGGGCTTTCCTCTGCATTTCGAATAAGTCAATATAGATCTGATAATATGGTACAGTGAAAAGAGTGAAACAGCAGTTAATTACAAGAGCCTCACAGTGTGCAATATAGCTACGATATCATGTCGTCTGTTGGAATTTCACTTTCGTACGGTTGGCCTTGTTCTTGGAACAGTTCACCTACAAGAAGATAGATTTGTGTGGCACATGCGTAAATAGGACTTCCGCATGTGATCTGATGACATATATATAATGTACCTGATACTTCGGATCAAACTAGTGTTTAACGAGGCCTCTCCAGTCTTCATCAGATATATTTTCCACTAGAGATGTTTGGGCAAGTTCACTATTAGCCTTGCCTTCAAAGTGAGTTTTCCTCAAGTTATACCGATACTGTCGCAGAGCAGACTTGAAAACATGGGTGCTAGCTTGTCTGGTTACATCATCTTGGCTATCCAACTTGAACCTCATCTGTTGAAAATTATGGGAGTCTCATTATCAGCAACCTAGAAAGTATTGGACAGAGCAAGACGATATTACTAGTTTCCATACATAACCATACTTACAGATAAATGGTCGAGGAAGATGTTGAACTGGGTTTCGTCTTTGTCATTCCTATACTGAATCCATGTTGGGAGGATACGTACATGACACCTAACAGCAACCACTGCCTCTGATACTAACTTGGCTGACTCTGTAGCATCACGTGGCCTGTTTAAACCTCCCTCAAAACGGATCTCCATTCTTCCTCCTCTAGATTTAGTTAACCTATCGAGCATTATCCCTGATGTTTGTTTCCTCTTGCGCCTAGGTGCTAGTCCAACAACAAACATAGGAAGTGTTAGTGTACATCAAACTGTGAGACTACATATAAAGAAGCATGCAACTATAACTTGACTCCATCAGCTACCTTCTTGCTGTTGAAGCTCACAAGGTTCATCTGATATTGCCAACTCGTCTTGTGTCAAGAGTGCTTGGGAAGTAGTGTCAGGTGGCAAGGAAGCTTGGGAACGTGCTGCTAGCTCAGTTGACGCACGAGTACGTCGTGCAGCTGGTAGTACTGTGGTAGGTGTTGCAAGAACTAGGGTTGTCTCTGCTTGTTTGGTGGCAGCTATTTGTTTCTGTTTGTCTTTTTTTGCAACGCGTGTAGCATGGGATGTCGTGTTTGTAGAATTTTCTACTGGACTTTGACCTTCTATTGCACCATCAGTACCAGCAAAATCTGCAGGATTCATCCGCTTCTCATTCCCTGCCATTCTGTGTTTCTTCCCCTTTCTCTGTGCCATGTTAAGTCAAGCCGACAAGAAAAACGAATAACAATTTAGTTCTTTAGAACAAATTGATGTGTGATGCAGATGAACTGAACTTTGATGTTAGACAACCACATGAAATGAGGATGTAATATGTATGAAAAACAGGACGGAAGAGATAACCAGAACTATGATGTGTAAACTAAGAAGAAGACATTTCACCAAATTAGAAGCAATGCAATGGAAGGTAGACACCATATGAAAGATGCTACAAATATCGCTCTGCCAAGTTAATAGTGTCTCATCATAAATGGCGTTTAAACAAATGTGAAGCGGTACAAGAAATAAATCATATGCAAGATGCAAACAACATCACACTACCATGTTAGAGGTCTCTCATCATTAGTGCCATTGCATATTCACAGCTTATGATGTGTAAACTAAGGAGAAGGCATTTCAACAAATTAGAAGCAATGAAAGCTAGACACCATATGAAAGATAGAATGAATATCACTCTACCAAGTTAAAACTTTCTCGTCATAAGTGCCATTTCAACAAATTAGTAATACAAGCTAGAAAAGAACGTGAGATGTAACCTATAGCACACTCTGAAGTCAAACGTGTCTTATGATAAGTGATTGTTGCAGGTTACACAACAGTAGTAATTTGATGTAAGAACATGGTGTGATAGACAGATATTGTATGTTCTAGAAACAGGAACACGTGTCTTATTCAAGTACAATGTGTAAAGTAAGCAGATGGAATTCAACAAAATTAGAAGCAATACAAGCTAGACATCACACATAACATGCAACCACATATAACAGTGCCAAGTTAGAGGGAGCACCGGTGATGCTGCACTAGAGGAGACATGCTCATCATAAACACAGCTTTGTTGAGTGTCTATGCATGTGTTGTCTTGGAAATCATCTTGGGGTGTGGAGGATTAGAAAATGTAGAGGCCCTCCGTTCGGAAGGAGCACATTTATCCGCTGCCTTGCTAACTTCCTTTCGCTTTATTGATTTTGAATTGTCAAGTAAAACCGACAAGAAAAAGCAATAAAATTCTCTCTTCAGAACTCATTCATGAATGATACTGACAATCACTACTTTGATGTAAGGCAAACACATGATACCAGGATGGAATATGTATGAAAAACAGGATGGCATGGCATGTTCACAACTGTTTGTGTAAACTAAGCAGAAACCATTCCAGCAAATAAGAAGCAATGCAAGCTAGACACCACATGAAAGATCCAACCAATATGACTCTGCCAAGTTAAAAGTGTCCCATCATAAATGGAATTTCAACAAATTAGAAGCAGCGCATGCTATAAATCATATGAAAGATGCAACTAATATCGCACTGCATATACTAAAGGTGTATCATCATGTTGATTGATGCGGGATACAAAAAAACAATAGTTTTATTTAAGGACATGCTTAATAGACAGATGTACTATGTACTAAATACAGGAAGGCATGTCACATTAACAAGTATAATGTATAAGCTAAGCAGACTAGCACATACAGTTTAACCAGATTGGAAGAATTACAATCTAGACACCATATGTAACATGCAACCACATATCACACTGCCAAGTTAGAACAAGCACCTGCGATGCTAGTGTAGGGGAAATGCTATAATCAACTACAGAGCTATGTTCACTTTCTTCATCTAGCATTTATGTTTCTTGAGAATCATGTCGGGAGGCTGACGCTACATTCTTTAAATGAGGAGTAAACCCTTGCCTGCCTCTTCATAAGTGATTGATGAGGGATACACAAGAACATTAGCTTGATGTAAGAACATGGTTAACACACAGATGTACTAGTATGTACCAAAAACAGAAAGGCATTTCATATTCAAAGGTATAATGTGTAAGCTAAGCAAATGCAATTTAACCAAATTGGAAGCAATACAAGCTAGACATCCGGCTGGAGTGGTGAGCATGATCATCTAGGACCTGAGAGCCTGGTGGGAGGCGGGCTGCTTCGCCACCATCGCAGCTTTTTAGTTGGCTTCCAGGTGATGCCTATCTTTGCTGGGCATGTCACTGGCTCGGCCAGTGCCCTGACTAGCTATTTGTCTTTTGGTGCTCACGGGATGGTGTGGTTCACGTAAAAAAATATCTTTCCTTATCTTACCGATTTCGGCCTTTCGAATACAAGCTAGACACCATATGGAACATGCAACCACATATGACACCGCGAAGTTAAAGCAAGCACCTGGGATGGTGGTTCATTGCGAGCGAGGTCATCAACTCCAGAGCTACGTTCCCCGTCTCCATCTGCTGACACTACACCCTTTAAAGAGTTGAAATGTGTCTTGCCTAGCCGCACACCAAACTGGAGCGATTTCTCTCTTTTCTTTTTGGCTTCTCTCATGGCAGCAGAGTCTGAAATACCCTTGCATAAAAACACAATAGTGAGAGTAAGCGTGAAGTGTGTGTAGAACTAGAGCACTGTAAAAGTAGAAGATAGCAGGTGGCTGAAAAATAAATGACAGGAGACATATGATAGCTCTACAACATTGCATGGCAAACAAAATTAGATTCTACTCTGTATGATTTTGTAATATATGAGCACAGGAAATGCAGGTACTCCTCCAGCACACCACCACATGTGGTCATATATAAGATAACAGTCGACTGAAAATAAATAGGTTAGTCGGTTTTTTTAATGAACCGTCTAATCTATAAGGAACGGGAAGATGGCCTTCGTCTACCTCCCGCCAGTCACTGTTGATGATCTTTCTCGAACCGCCAGCGACCACCGGCCCAGACACCTGCCTCCGCCGCCCCGCCCTCCCATCAACCTCAGACCACCGCCATGCTTGGCAGCGCCCCCAGGCCACCCCTTTAATCCCGGCCGACCTCCAGATCGGGCTCCTGTAGCTCTAGGCCGCACACGCCCCTAAGATAAACACCAAGGTGTTGCTTCCTCGGCGTAATAGGCGTACTAGCGCCTGTTACGCCGGCGAATGCTTTCGTTAATTGGGAATCAAGTGGCCAAAAATTGAAATTCAGGGGGGCGACGGACCTCTAGCAAAGGTGAAATGGTATATGAGGAGAAACCTTGTGCATCGCGAGTTACTAGGAACATCTAGTATCAAGAAGAAGCGGTCAACTAGTGTCTTCTGTGGGATGAATACCGTGCAAGCAGAGACGTAAGATTTGCACGAATAAGGGAAGAGGAGTACCTTTTTCAGTTGCCGGTGTCGTCACCTCCACAAGTCGCGCCGATTTTCTTCTTTTTACCGGGCAAACCGATGTTCTAGAGGGTGCAGGATTGGACGAACCCATGGCCAAATTGTTAACTGTGTTGCTGTGGCCGTATGTCGGCGGAGGGGAAGCAGATCCGAGGCGGCGAAGGACGGCGTAGCAGGAACAGCTCCGGTGTGGTGGAGGGTGGCGAAGTTGGAGCGGCAGCGGTGAGGCGCAGGACGGCGGGGTTGAACTGGCTCGGGTACGGACGGCTTGGCCTCGGCTTCAACTACTAGTCGTGGAGGGCGTTGCCGTTGAGGTTGCGGTGGACGACGACGTCGCGGTATCGGCTCCGGCGTGATGGAGGAGGGCGGCGGTTAATGGGTGGGATGGGGTGGCGGACGGAGGACGCCGGGGTTTCACGGCTGGTGGATAGGTAGTTTTGGCGCCCACGGAGTACGAATGGGGAATCAGACGGTTGGGGGAACCATGTTTCGGTCTGGGACGCACTTGTTTTTGGTTTTTTTGAACAGAAGATGGGACACACTTGTTTGAAATTTTGGGAAAGTACAAACTTTGCCCCCCTCTTAAATTTCTGACCTACTGCAGGTCGGGGGTAGGATGGTAATCCCAG
This sequence comes from Triticum monococcum, assembly GCA_034509565.1. Classification (NCBI taxonomy): domain Eukaryota; kingdom Viridiplantae; phylum Streptophyta; class Magnoliopsida; order Poales; family Poaceae; genus Triticum; species Triticum monococcum. The sequence goes on along the minus strand of CM067843.1, from coordinate 147,480,337 downwards.
GTGTCCCAAATAGTGGGCGGGAGCGATTTCGGCCACGCGCATGTGTGCTTAGGCGGCCATTGTGTATGAATGTTTTTCCGATGCGGTTGCGTGGCGTCTAGATGAAGCTACAAACCTACCCCGGTTTAGACCTTTGGACGTCGGGCCGGTAGGTTTCACGGGTCGGAGTTATTAGAAAAGTAATTTCCTTGTACTACCAAACATTGGTCTCACGCGGTTTCGGGCGAGTAGAGGCTCTTTTGGCACTTCGTTCGAAATTTTGAAACACAAGCATTCGCGTTTAGAGTACTCTTGAACTATGAGGATTGACCTAAATGTACAACGCTATATTTGACCTTGTATGTTTGAAAACCTCATTAAATTGTCCGCTTCTTTTTGAAATTTTGACACTTGAAAATCCTATAACTACGATTCTTTTGGAATGGAGGAGCTAAATTTGAATCTATTTTGTACACAACTTGTCGGGAGTTGCGTGGGACATATGCCAAAGGATGGCTTATCATGGTGGGGGCGAGTAGAACGTCGCCGGTGCCTGGAAACGGGATAAGGCAAAGACATGCATGCCGGCGAATCTTACCCAGCTTCAGGGCTCTCCGGGGAGATAATACTCCTACTGCTGCTCTACGGGGTCTCCGCATGATCACTATGGCAAAGTGTTTACATAGTTGCTCCTTGAGCTGTTTCCTGGAGGTAGGAGAAGGCAAGGCTAGCTCTCTCCTTCCTATATGATCTGGTCTAGTGCTAATGGATTCCAACCCTTTGCATGGATGCCCTGGGGGGTTTATATAGGCCTACCCCCAGGGGTACAATGGTAATCCGGCTGGACGCGGGCCCAGTCGTCAGTCCCTCTGGCCGTCGTCTTATCCGCCGACTCCTGGGGCCCGCCGACTGGCTTGGTGTGGGGCCGACAGGCCGCGTCCACCACGGGCGGGTCTTTACCGGCTGCAGATTACTGTAGTCGTGCATCTAATGACGCGGGCTCGGTCATGAGGTCGTGGCGACAGCCCCGCCATCTGGCAGGCGATCATTGTGGCCACTACTTGTCGTGTCTGATTAATGGCGCGTGGGGCCCGTGGGAGGAGCCAGCCAACTTCTGGTGGCCGACTCCCATCCAGGCCGACTGGTGGTGCTTTCGCCGTCTTTCATGCGCCCGCCAACTGGTGGGACCCATCATCCCTGGGTAGTACCAGCAGGCCGTCGTGGGCACAGGGCTCCGCCCCCTGGGGCTGATGTCAGGGCCGGCATGGCAAGAGTGTCGTGCCACGCAGAAATCTTCGCGGGTACGACATACTATAGCCACGCCTGCCCTTGGAAAAAGGGTGGGAGTGGTCCTCACTGTGGCCACTCCCCGTCCCGTCCCTCTTTATGAGGGCTTGCGGGTTGTTGGTGTCGCGGGCCGACTCCCCAAGGCCGGCTTCTCTGGAAGTCGCCGGTTAGGAGTCGGCTTATCCTGAAGTCATCCCTGGGACTCAGCCCCGAGTGAGCAGCCAGCCGCCTCGCTGCCGACTCTCAGAAGGCAGCTCTTCGTCCTAGGGCCTCGAGGGGCGCAGTCTGCCCCAATGTCTTGAAAGGTTCTGGGACTGGGTTGGCCTACCCGTGGCCCATTACTCCGACAGTAGTCCCCGAAGCTGGTGAGGCTCCGAGGGCGACATGTCATGGAGCCTCAATAGTTTCTACTTTCCGGCGGTCGGATCTGGGCTTCGCTAGCCGTCTTCTATCAAGCCGACTAGTCTGAGTTGGACTTGCTCAAGGCCGACTTGCCCCTAAAAAAGTTCGAACGCTGCAGCGGAGTTCAGGTGGCGTGCCTGATAAGCTTCCGGGCCGCCACCCGCGGTTGACCTATCGCGAGGTGCCACATGGCGGAGCTAGTCTGATCGCCAATGCGCGCGACAGGACTGGCCTACAGGCGGGACATGCCACTACCGTGCCTCGGCATGCGAACGGATCCGTTGCGGCCGCACGGACGGTTGGGGTTCCCGCGCGGTTATTGCGCATGGTAACTTCGTGTGGTAAATCATGGGGGTTGTGGGGTCCCGGGCGCAGTTAATCCCGCGTCCGCCCCCTTGACTTCTCAGCCCACGAGCCTACAAGTAGGCGGGGGGAGGGGGGCGGCGAAGCGTGCGCGCCCACTCTCCCCACTTCCTTTCGCTCCTTCTTGCCTCTTCTTCTTCTTCTTGCCGCTGCTGCTCCGAACCACGCCGTGCCCGCAGCGATGAGCTCCTCCTCCACCGCCGCACCTCCTATCATTCGCTCCGGAGTGTGGGACGGCTCCAAGGTTGACGGCGACGACATCGAGATCCTCCACCAGACACGGCGGCTGCCTGGCAGGGACTTGGTGCGGGTCCGCCTCGCGCCGGGGGAGAGATATCGCCGGCGCCAGAGGAGGGAGAGCGGGTCATATTCCGCTCGCACCTCATGCGCGGCCTGGGACTATCGGCGAGCGGCTTCTTCCGCTTCTTCTTGGAGTTCCAAGGGCTCCAGCCGCACTACCTTACTCCGAACACGGTGGTGCTGTTGGCTACCTTCGCCACCCTGTGCGAAGGCTTCCTCGGCGTTCTCCCCACCATTGAGCTCTGGGTGAGTTCTTCCAATCCAAGCTTGGCACACACATTGCCAGCGTGCCGGCCCAGTGCGGTGCATTCATCGCAATGCAGAGATCAGTGGCCGACAATCCGTTTCCCACCATCGCACTGATTAAGTCGGTGAAGATGTGGCAGCGGTCATATTTTTATGTGAAGAACTCGCCCCAGAAGGCGACTGGGTCAACCTGCCGGCTTACGAAGCCGGAGCGCCGGCTGGAAGGCTCGCCAGCTGGTCACACTGAGCCAGGATGCTGTCTACCGCTGGTGCCGGCGCCATCGCGCGACTCCGAGTGCTGACGCAGTCGGAGGGCCTGACCGGGGCCGACTTGCTGGCTGCCTTCGTGGCGCGCCGAGTCCTCCCACTCCAAGGCCGGCCTCACCTGATCTGCCAGATGAGCGGTCATCGGGACCCGAGTCGGATGTGCTCCAAGGACATGCCTCATGCGGAGGTGGCGAACACGGTGAACTACATCGCGAACTACGGTCTCTCGGTGGACTGGCAGTTCGGCAAGGAGCCGTATTCGCGTGCCAACCCCCTGCCTCTTGTAAGTCGTCTTCCTTCTTCTTCTGTTTCTTTTGCTGCCGAGTTCGACTTGTCAAGTCTGATCGTTTTTGTTTTCAATCAGAATCCTCTTGTCCCTCCTTCGGCCGGCACCGTGGGGCCGGCTCGTCAGTTTGTCCCCGATCAGGCAGAGAGCGACGTCGACGATACCGACTTGGGGGCGGCAGCCATGGAAGCCGATGCCGAGGGAGGATGAGGAGAGGCAAGTGGCTCCAGGCCTTCGGCCACTTTCGCCGACTGGCCTGACCACGAGGTCGAGGAAGAAGTCGCCCCGCGTCGCCAGCCAAAAGCCGGCCATCCATGCGCGAGTTCCTCCGCCGGCTTGGACGCTCAAGGCGGTGCGACGATGCGCCGTGCCGGGCCGAGTACGCTTGGTGGCCGGTCGAAGAAGTTCAAGGGAGTGGCCGCTGCGACCAAGCGGGAAGAGGCGGCCGCGAAAGCCAACCTCTTCCACAAGGAGGTGAAGAAGCCGCCGCTGGTCTCTGCGTAAGCGCCTCCGTCCCTTATATTTATTTTCTCTTTGTCAATCCTGTCTGTGTTTTTCATATGCTTTTCTTGCCTCAGGGCTCCCCTCACTCTTGAGAGGATTGCTGCCACCTCCGTCATGGGGTCGGTGGAGACGTCTGCCACCACTCAGCGGATTGAACCCGCCGCCGACCTTCGGGAGGCGACGGAGCAGAACGCGCGGGAGAAGCGCGAGGAGGACGAGGCCGCCCGCCGGGAGAAAGCGGAGGCCGAGAAGGCGGAGGCCTCCGCCCTGAAGAAGCTGGAGGCGGCCGAGGCCGCCATTGCGGTAAAGCAGCCGGCTAAGGAAGTCGCACCCCAGCGGTCGGCGGTGTTCGTCACGCCTTTGAACTCCGCGCCGCCACCCCCGGAGTTCACGGGGCAGTCGGGGGAAGCCGGCGGCGAGTTCCCGATCATGGAGAGAGGCGGCGGCGACGCCCCCGTGCCGGACGTGGTCGCGCCGCCACAGCCGGCCCTCCCGCCGTCTAGAAACGCGCCAGGAAAATAGCTGGCGGATCCGCCCTTGCCGCCGACTGAAGACGAGGCTGTGGCGAGGCTACTCCTTCAAGTCGGCTCGCCAACGCGCCGTCGTCTTGGGAAGGCGACTTCGGCGCCACGCTCCTTGGAGACCGGCACCGCCAGCTCGACGATTCTAGACGCCGAGGCGGCGAGTGCCGCGCCCATTGGGTGGGTGCGAGGAGGCGGCACGGGCCCGCTGAACCAGGCGCTTCTGGATGTCCAAACAAAGCTGCGAGCTGAGAGCGACGCCATCCAGAACTGCACCAAGGTGCACCTGGCATCGCGGGCAGCCATCCGGGTATGCTTTCGACTTTGTCCCTGTTTTCTTGTTTCTCTCTGTGGGGGCGCGCCAGCGCACCCACTGGGTGTAGTCCCCGAGTTCTGGGCCGGCTGCAGAGCAGGCGGCCCGAAATCCCGTGGGAGGAGCCGGCCGACTTCTGGTGCCCGACTCCCATCCAGGCCGACTGGTGGTGCTTTCGCCGTCTTTCGTGCGCCCGCCGACTGGTGGGACCCATCATCCCTGGGTAGTACCAGCAGGCCGTCGCGGGCACAGGGCTCCGCCCCCTGGGGCTGATGTCAGGGCCGGCATGGCAACAGTGTCGTGCCACGCAGAAATCTTTGCGGGTACGGCGTACTATAGCCACGCCTGCCCTTGGAAAAAGGGGTGGGAGTGGTCCTCACTGTGGCCACTCCCCCTCCCGTCCCTCTTTATGAGGGCATGCGGGTTATTGGTGTCGCGGGCCGACTCCCCAAGGCCGGCTTCTCTGGAAGTCGCCGGTTAGGAGTCGGCTTATCCTGAAGTCATCCCTGGGACTCAGCCCCGAGTGAGCAGCCAGCCGCCTCGCTGCCGACTCTCAGAAGGCAGCTCTTCGTCCTAGGGCCTCGAGGGGCGCAGTCTACCCCAATGTCTTGAAAGGTTCTGGGACTGGGTTGGCCTACCCGTGGCCCATTACTCCGACAATAGTCCCCGAAGCTGGTGAGGCTCCGAGGGCGACATGTCATGGAGCCTCAGTAGTTTCTTCTTTCCGGCAGTCGGATCTGGGCTTCGCTAGCCGTCTTCTGTCAAGCCGACTAGTCTGAGTTGGACTTGCTCAAGGCCGACTTGCCCCTAAAAAAGTTCGAACGCTGCAGCGGAGTTCAGGTGGCGTGCCTGATAAGCTTCCGGGCCGCCACCCGCGGTTGACCTGTCGCGAGGTGCCATGTGGCGGAGCTAGTCTGATTGCCAACGCGCGCGACAGGACTGGCCTACAGGCGGGACATGCCACTACCGCGCCTCGGCATGCGAACGGATCCGTTGCGGCCGCACGGACGGTTGGGGTTCCCGCGCGGTTATTGCGCATGGTAACTTCGTGTGGTAAATCGTAGGGGTTGTGGGGTCCCGGGCGCAGTTAATCCCACGTCCGCCCCCTTGACTTCTCAGCCCACAAGCCTACAAGTAGGCGGGGGGTGGGGGGGGGGGGGGGGGCAGCGAAGCGTGCGCGCCCACTCTCCCCACTTCCTTTCGCTCCTTCTTGCCTCTTCTTCTTCTTCTTCTTGCCGCTGCTGCTCCGAACCACGCCGTGCCCGCAGCGATGAGCTCCTCCTCCATTGTCGCGCCTCCTATCGTTCGCTCCGGAGTGTGGGACGGCTCCAAGGTTGACGGCGACGACATCGAGATCCTCCACCAGACACGGCGGCTGCCTGGCAGGGACTTGGTGCAGGTCCGCCTCGCGCCGGGGGGAGAGATATCGCCGGCGCGAGAGGAGGGCGAGCGGGTCATATTCCGCTCGCACCTCATGCGTGGCCTGGGACTGCCGGCGAGCGGCTTCTTCCGCTTCTTCTTGGAGTTCCACGGGCTCCAGCCGCACCACCTTACTCCGAACACGGTGGTGCTGTTGGCTACCTTCGCCACCCTGTGCGAAGGCTTCCTCGGCGTTCTCCCCACCATCGAGCTCTGGGTGAGTTCTTCCAATCCAGGCTTGGCACACACATTGCCGGCGTGCCGGCCCAGTGCGGTGCATTCATCGCGATGCGGAGATCAGTGGCCGACAATCCGTTTCCCACCATCGCACTGATTAAGTCGATGAAGATGTGGTAGCGGTCATATTTTTAAGTGAAGAACTCGCCCCAGAAGGCGACTGGTCAACCTGCCGGCTTACGAAGCCGGAGCGCCGGCTGGAAGGCTCCCCAGCTGGTCACACCGAGCCAGGATGCTGTCTACCGCTGGTGCCGGCGCCATCGCGCGAGTCCGAGTGCTGACGCAGTCGAAGGGCCTGACCGGGGCCGACTTGCTGGCTGCCTTCGTGGCGCGCCGAGTCCTCCCACTCCAAGGCCGGCCTCACCTGATCTGCCAGATGAGCGGTCATCGGGACCCGAGTCGGATGTGCTCCAAGGACATGCCTCACGCGGAGGTGGCGGACACGGTGAATTACATCGCGAACTACGGTCTCTCGGTGGACTGGCGGTTCGGCAAGGAGCCGTATTCGCGTGCCAACCCCCTGCCTCTTTTAAGTCGTCTTCCTTCTTCTTCTGTTTCTTTTGCTGCCGAGTTCGACTTGTCAAGTCTGACCGTTTTTGTTTTCAATCAGAATCCTCTTGTCCCTCCTTCGGCCGGCACCGTGGGGCCGGCTCGTCAGTTTGTCCCCGATCGGGCGGAGAGCGACGTCGATGATACTGACTTGGGGGCGGCAGCCATGGAAGACGATGCCGAGGGAGGATGAGGAGAGGCAAGTGGCTCCAGGCCTTCGGCCACTTTCGCCGACTGGCCTGACCACGAGGTCGAGGAAGAAGTCGCCCCGCGTCGCCAGCCAAAAGCTGGCCATCCATGCGCGAGTTCCTCCGCCGGCTTGGACGCTCAAGGCGGTCCGAAGATGCGTCGGGCCGGGCCGAGTACGCTTGGTGGCCGGTCGAAGAAGTTCAAGGGAGTGGCCGCCGCAACCAAGCGGGAAGAGGCGGCCGCGAAAGACAACCGCTTCCACAAGGAGGTGAAGAAGCCGCCGCTGGTCTCTGCGTAAGCGCCTCCGTCCCTTATATTTATTTTCTCTTTGTCAATCCTGTCTGTGTTTTTCATATGCTTTTCTTGCCTCAGGGCTCCCCTCACTCTTGAGAGGATTGCTGCCACCTCCGTCATGGGGTCGGTGGAGACGTCTGCCACCACTCAGCGGATTGAACCCGCCGCCGACCTTCGGGAGGCGACGGAGCAGAATGCGCGGGAGAAGCGCGAGGAGGACGAGGCCGCCCGCCGGGAGAAAGCGGAGGCCGAGAAGGCGGAGGCCTCCGCCCTGAAGAAGCTGGAGGCGGCCGAGGCCGCCATTGCGGCAAAGCAGCCGGCTAAGGAAGTCGCACCCCAGCGGTCGGCGGTGTTCGTCACGCCTTTGAACTCCGCGCCGCCACCCCCGGAGTTCACGGGGCAGTCGGGGGAAGCCGGCGGCGAGTTCCCGATCATGGAGAGAGGCGGCGGCGACGCCCCCGTGCCGGACGTGGTCGCGCCGCCACAGCCGGCCCTCCCGCCGTCTAGAAACGCGCCAGGAAAATAGCTGGCGGATCCGCCCTTGCCGCCGACTGAAGACGAGGCTGTGGCGAGGCTACTCCTTCAAGTCGGCTCGCCAACGCGCCGTCGTCTTGGGAAGGCGACTTCGGCGCCACGCTCCTTGGAGACCGGCACCGCCAGCTCGATGATTCTAGACGCCGAGGCGGCGAGTGCCGCGCCCATTGGGTGGGTGCGAGGAGGCGGCACGGGCCCGCTGAACCAGGCGCTTCTGGATGTCCAAACAAAGCTGCGAGCTGAGAGCGACGCCATCCAGAACTGCACCAAGGCGCACCTGGCATCGCGGGCAGCCATCCGGGTATGCTTTCGACTTTGTCCCTGTTTTCTTGTTTCTCTCTGTGGGGGCGCGCCAGCGCACCCACTGGGTGTAGTCCCCGAGTTCTGGGCCGGCTGCAGAGCAGGCGGCCCGAAATCCCGTGGGAGGAGCCGGCCGACTTCTGGTGCCCGACTCCCATCCAGGCCGACTGGTGGTGCTTTCGCCGTCTTTCGTGCGCCCGCCGACTGGTGGGACCCATCATCCCTGGGTAGTACCAGCAGGCCGTCGCGGGCACAGGGCTCCGCCCCCTGGGGCTGATGTCAGGGCCGGCATGGCAACAGTGTCGTGCCACGCAGAAATCTTTGCGGGTACGGCGTACTATAGCCACGCCTGCCCTTGGAATAAGGGGTGGGAGTGGTCCTCACTGTGGCCACTCCCCCTCCCGTCCCTCTTTATGAGGGCATGCGGGTTATTGGTGTCGCGGGCCGACTCCCCAAGGCCGGCTTCTCTGGAAGTCGCCGGTTAGGAGTCGGCTTATCCTGAAGTCATCCCTGGGACTCAGCCCCGAGTGAGCAGCCGGCCGCCTCGCTGCCGACTCTCAGAAGGCAGCTCTTCGTCCTAGGGCCTCGGGGGGCGCAGTCTACCCCAATGTCTTGAAAGGTTCTGGGACTGGGTTGGCCTACCCGTGGCCCATTACTCCGACAATAGTCCCCGAAGCTGGTGAGGCTCCGAGGGCGACATGTCATGGAGCCTCAGTAGTTTCTTCTTTCCGGCAGTCGGATCTGGGCTTCGCTAGCCGTCTTCTGTCAAGCCGACTAGTCTGAGTTGGACTTGCTCAAGGCCGACTTGCCCCTAAAAAAGTTCGAACGCTGCAGCGGAGTTCAGGTGGCGTGCCTGATAAGCTTCCGGGCCGCCACCCGCGGTTGACCTGTCGCGAGGTGCCATGTGGCGGAGCTAGTCTGATTGCCAACGCGCGCGACAGGACTGGCCTACAGGCGGGACATGCCACTACCGCGCCTCGGCATGCGAACGGATCCGTTGCGGCCGCACGGACGGTTGGGGTTCCCGCGCGGTTATTGCGCATGGTAACTTCGTGTGGTAAATCGTAGGGGTTGTGGGGTCCCGGGCGCAGTTAATCCCACGTCCGCCCCCTTGACTTCTCAGCCCACAAGCCTACAAGTAGGCGGGGGGGGGGGGGGGGGGCGGGGGGCGGCGAAGCGTGCGCGCCCACTCTCCCCACTTCCTTTCGCTCCTTCTTGCCTCTTCTTCTTCTTCTTCTTGCCGCTGCTGCTCCGAACCACGCCGTGCCCGCAGCGATGAGCTCCTCCTCCATTGTCGCGCCTCCTATCGTTCGCTCCGGAGTGTGGGACGGCTCCAAGGTTGACGGCGACGACATCGAGATCCTCCACCAGACACGGCGGCTGCCTGGCAGGGACTTGGTGCAGGTCCGCCTCGCGCCGGGGGGGGGGGAGATATCGCCGGCGCCAGAGGAGGGCGAGCGGGTCATATTCCGCTCGCACCTCATGCGTGGCCTGGGACTGCCGGCGAGCGGCTTCTTCCGCTTCTTCTTGGAGTTCCACGGGCTCCAGCCGCACCACCTTACTCCGAACACGGTGGTGCTGTTGGCTACCTTCGCCACCCTGTGCGAAGGCTTCCTCGGCGTTCTCCCCACCATCGAGCTCTGGGTGAGTTCTTCCAATCCAGGCTTGGAACACACATTGCCGGCGTGCCGGCCCAGTGCGGTGCATTCATCGCGATGCGGAGATCAGTGGCCGACAATCCGTTTCCCACCATCGCACTGATTAAGTCGATGAAGATGTGGCAGCGGTCATATTTTTAAGTGAAGAACTCGCCCCAGAAGGCGACTGGTCAACCTGCCGGCTTACGAAGCCGGAGCGCCGGCTGGAAGGCTCCCCAGCTGGTCACACAGAGCCAGGATGCTATCTACCGCTGGTGCCGGCGCCATCGCGCGAGTCCGAGTGCTGACGCAGTCGAAGGGCCTGACCGGGGCCGACTTGCTGGCTGCCTTCGTGGCGCGCCGAGTCCTCCCACTCCAAGGCCGGCCTCACCTGATCTGCCAGATGAGCGGTCATCGGGACCCGAGTCGGATGTGCTCCAAGGACATGCCTCACGCGGAGGTGGCGGACACGGTGAATTACATCGCGAACTACGGTCTCTCGGTGGACTGGCGGTTCGGCAAGGAGCCGTATTCGCGTGCCAACCCCCTGCCTCTTTTAAGTCGTCTTCCTTCTTCTTCTGTTTCTTTTGCTGCCGAGTTCGACTTGTCAAGTCTGACCGTTTTTGTTTTCAATCAGAATCCTCTTGTCCCTCCTTCGGCCGGCACCGTGGGGCCGGCTCGTCAGTTTGTCCCCGATCGGGCGGAGAGCGACGTCGATGATACTGACTTGGGGGCGGCAGCCATGGAAGACGATGCCGAGGGAGGATGAGGAGAGGCAAGTGGCTCCAGGCCTTCGGCCACTTTCGCCGACTGGCCTGACCACGAGGTCGAGGAAGAAGTCGCCCCGCGTCGCCAGCCAAAAGCTGGCCATCCATGTGCGAGTTCCTCCGCCGGCTTGGACGCTCAAGGCGGTCCGAAGATGCGTCGGGCCGGGCCGAGTACGCTTGGTGGCCGGTCGAAGAAGTTCAAGGGAGTGGCCGCCGCAACCAAGCGGGAAGAGGCGGCCGCGAAAGACAACCGCTTCCACAAGGAGGTGAAGAAGCCGCCGCTGGTCTCTGCGTAAGCGCCTCCGTCCCTTATATTTATTTTCTCTTTGTCAATCCTGTCTGTGTTTTTCATATGCTTTTCTTGCCTCAGGGCTCCCCTCACTCTTGAGAGGATTGCTGCCACCTCCGTCATGGGGTCGGTGGAGACGTCTGCCACCACTCAGCGGATTGAACCCGCCGCCGACCTTCGGGAGGCGACGGAGCAGAACGCGCGGGAGAAGCGCGAGGAGGACGAGGCCGCCCGCCGGGAGAAAGCGGAGGCCGAGAAGGCGGAGGCCTCCGCCCTGAAGAAGCTGGAGGCGGCCGAGGCCGCCATTGCGGTAAAGCAGCCGGCTAAGGAAGTCGCACCCCAGCGGTCGGCGGTGTTCGTCACGCCTTTGAACTCCGCGCCGCCACCCCCGGAGTTCACGGGGCAGTCGGGGGAAGCCGGCGGCGAGTTCCCGATCATGGAGAGAGGCGGCGGCGACGCCCCCGTGCCGGACGTGGTCGCGCCGCCACAGCCGGCCCTCCCGCCGTCTAGAAACGCGCCAGGAAAATAGCTGGCGGATCCGCCCTTGCCGCCGACTGAAGACGAGGCTGTGGCGAGGCTACTCCTTCAAGTCGGCTCGCCAACGCGCCGTCGTCTTGGGAAGGCGACTTCGGCGCCACGCTCCTTGGAGACCGGCACCGCCAGCTCGACGATTCTAGACGCCGAGGCGGCGAGTGCCGCGCCCATTGGGTGGGTGCGAGGAGGCGGCACGGGCCCGCTGAACCAGGCGCTTCTGGATGTCCAAACAAAGCTGCGAGCTGAGAGCGACGCCATCCAGAACTGCACCAAGGTGCACCTGGCATCGCGGGCAGCCATCCGGGTATGCTTTCGACTTTGTCCCTGTTTTCTTGTTTCTCTCTGTGGGGGCGCGCCAGCGCACCCACTGGGTGTAGTCCCCGAGTTCTGGGCCGGCTGCAGAGCAGGCGGCCCGAAATCCCGTGGGAGGAGCCGGCCGACTTCTGGTGCCCGACTCCCATCCAGGCCGACTGGTGGTGCTTTCGCCGTCTTTCGTGCGCCCGCCGACTGGTGGGACCCATCATCCCTGGGTAGTACCAGCAGGCCGTCGCGGGCACAGGGCTCCGCCCCCTGGGGCTGATGTCAGGGCCGGCATGGCAACAGTGTCGTGCCACGCAGAAATCTTTGCGGGTACGGCGTACTATAGCCACGCCTGCCCTTGGAAAAAGGGGTGGGAGTGGTCCTCACTGTGGCCACTCCCCCTCCCGTCCCTCTTTATGAGGGCATGCGGGTTATTGGTGTCGCGGGCCGACTCCCCAAGGCCGGCTTCTCTGGAAGTCGCCGGTTAGGAGTCGGCTTATCCTGAAGTCATCCCTGGGACTCAGCCCCGAGTGAGCAGCCAGCCGCCTCGCTGCCGACTCTCAGAAGGCAGCTCTTCGTCCTAGGGCCTCGAGGGGCGCAGTCTACCCCAATGTCTTGAAAGGTTCTGGGACTGGGTTGGCCTACCCGTGGCCCATTACTCCGACAATAGTCCCCGAAGCTGGTGAGGCTCCGAGGGCGACATGTCATGGAGCCTCAGTAGTTTCTTCTTTCCGGCAGTCGGATCTGGGCTTCGCTAGCCGTCTTCTGTCAAGCCGACTAGTCTGAGTTGGACTTGCTCAAGGCCGACTTGCCCCTAAAAAAGTTCGAACGCTGCAGCGGAGTTCAGGTGGCGTGCCTGATAAGCTTCCGGGCCGCCACCCGCGGTTGACCTGTCGCGAGGTGCCATGTGGCGGAGCTAGTCTGATTGCCAACGCGCGCGACAGGACTGGCCTACAGGCGGGACATGCCACTACCGCGCCTCGGCATGCGAACGGATCCGTTGCGGCCGCACGGACGGTTGGGGTTCCCGCGCGGTTATTGCGCATGGTAACTTCGTGTGGTAAATCGTAGGGGTTGTGGGGTCCCGGGCGCAGTTAATCCCACGTCCGCCCCCTTGACTTCTCAGCCCACAAGCCTACAAGTAGGCGGGGGGTGGGGGGGGGGGGGGGGGGCAGCGAAGCGTGCGCGCCCACTCTCCCCACTTCCTTTCGCTCCTTCTTGCCTCTTCTTCTTCTTCTTCTTGCCGCTGCTGCTCCGAACCACGCCGTGCCCGCAGCGATGAGCTCCTCCTCCATTGTCGCGCCTCCTATCGTTCGCTCCGGAGTGTGGGACGGCTCCAAGGTTGACGGCGACGACATCGAGATCCTCCACCAGACACGGCGGCTGCCTGGCAGGGACTTGGTGCAGGTCCGCCTCGCGCCGGGGGGAGAGATATCGCCGGCGCGAGAGGAGGGCGAGCGGGTCATATTCCGCTCGCACCTCATGCGTGGCCTGGGACTGCCGGCGAGCGGCTTCTTCCGCTTCTTCTTGGAGTTCCACGGGCTCCAGCCGCACCACCTTACTCCGAACACGGTGGTGCTGTTGGCTACCTTCGCCACCCTGTGCGAAGGCTTCCTCGGCGTTCTCCCCACCATCGAGCTCTGGGTGAGTTCTTCCAATCCAGGCTTGGCACACACATTGCCGGCGTGCCGGCCCAGTGCGGTGCATTCATCGCGATGCGGAGATCAGTGGCCGACAATCCGTTTCCCACCATCGCACTGATTAAGTCGATGAAGATGTGGTAGCGGTCATATTTTTAAGTGAAGAACTCGCCCCAGAAGGCGACTGGTCAACCTGCCGGCTTACGAAGCCGGAGCGCCGGCTGGAAGGCTCCCCAGCTGGTCACACCGAGCCAGGATGCTGTCTACCGCTGGTGCCGGCGCCATCGCGCGAGTCCGAGTGCTGACGCAGTCGAAGGGCCTGACCGGGGCCGACTTGCTGGCTGCCTTCGTGGCGCGCCGAGTCCTCCCACTCCAAGGCCGGCCTCACCTGATCTGCCAGATGAGCGGTCATCGGGACCCGAGTCGGATGTGCTCCAAGGACATGCCTCACGCGGAGGTGGCGGACACGGTGAATTACATCGCGAACTACGGTCTCTCGGTGGACTGGCGGTTCGGCAAGGAGCCGTATTCGCGTGCCAACCCCCTGCCTCTTTTAAGTCGTCTTCCTTCTTCTTCTGTTTCTTTTGCTGCCGAGTTCGACTTGTCAAGTCTGACCGTTTTTGTTTTCAATCAGAATCCTCTTGTCCCTCCTTCGGCCGGCACCGTGGGGCCGGCTCGTCAGTTTGTCCCCGATCGGGCGGAGAGCGACGTCGATGATACTGACTTGGGGGCGGCAGCCATGGAAGACGATGCCGAGGGAGGATGAGGAGAGGCAAGTGGCTCCAGGCCTTCGGCCACTTTCGCCGACTGGCCTGACCACGAGGTCGAGGAAGAAGTCGCCCCGCGTCGCCAGCCAAAAGCTGGCCATCCATGCGCGAGTTCCTCCGCCGGCTTGGACGCTCAAGGCGGTCCGAAGATGCGTCGGGCCGGGCCGAGTACGCTTGGTGGCCGGTCGAAGAAGTTCAAGGGAGTGGCCGCCGCAACCAAGCGGGAAGAGGCGGCCGCGAAAGACAACCGCTTCCACAAGGAGGTGAAGAAGCCGCCGCTGGTCTCTGCGTAAGCGCCTCCGTCCCTTATATTTATTTTCTCTTTGTCAATCCTGTCTGTGTTTTTCATATGCTTTTCTTGCCTCAGGGCTCCCCTCACTCTTGAGAGGATTGCTGCCACCTCCGTCATGGGGTCGGTGGAGACGTCTGCCACCACTCAGCGGATTGAACCCGCCGCCGACCTTCGGGAGGCGACGGAGCAGAATGCGCGGGAGAAGCGCGAGGAGGACGAGGCCGCCCGCCGGGAGAAAGCGGAGGCCGAGAAGGCGGAGGCCTCCGCCCTGAAGAAGCTGGAGGCGGCCGAGGCCGCCATTGCGGCAAAGCAGCCGGCTAAGGAAGTCGCACCCCAGCGGTCGGCGGTGTTCGTCACGCCTTTGAACTCCGCGCCGCCACCCCCGGAGTTCACGGGGCAGTCGGGGGAAGCCGGCGGCGAGTTCCCGATCATGGAGAGAGGCGGCGGCGACGCCCCCGTGCCGGACGTGGTCGCGCCGCCACAGCCGGCCCTCCCGCCGTCTAGAAACGCGCCAGGAAAATAGCTGGCGGATCCGCCCTTGCCGCCGACTGAAGACGAGGCTGTGGCGAGGCTACTCCTTCAAGTCGGCTCGCCAACGCGCCGTCGTCTTGGGAAGGCGACTTCGGCGCCACGCTCCTTGGAGACCGGCACCGCCAGCTCGATGATTCTAGACGCCGAGGCGGCGAGTGCCGCGCCCATTGGGTGGGTGCGAGGAGGCGGCACGGGCCCGCTGAACCAGGCGCTTCTGGATGTCCAAACAAAGCTGCGAGCTGAGAGCGACGCCATCCAGAACTGCACCAAGGCGCACCTGGCATCGCGGGCAGCCATCCGGGTATGCTTTCGACTTTGTCCCTGTTTTCTTGTTTCTCTCTGTGGGGGCGCGCCAGCGCACCCACTGGGTGTAGTCCCCGAGTTCTGGGCCGGCTGCAGAGCAGGCGGCCCGAAATCCCGTGGGAGGAGCCGGCCGACTTCTGGTGCCCGACTCCCATCCAGGCCGACTGGTGGTGCTTTCGCCGTCTTTCGTGCGCCCGCCGACTGGTGGGACCCATCATCCCTGGGTAGTACCAGCAGGCCGTCGCGGGCACAGGGCTCCGCCCCCTGGGGCTGATGTCAGGGCCGGCATGGCAACAGTGTCGTGCCACGCAGAAATCTTTGCGGGTACGGCGTACTATAGCCACGCCTGCCCTTGGAATAAGGGGTGGGAGTGGTCCTCACTGTGGCCACTCCCCCTCCCGTCCCTCTTTATGAGGGCATGCGGGTTATTGGTGTCGCGGGCCGACTCCCCAAGGCCGGCTTCTCTGGAAGTCGCCGGTTAGGAGTCGGCTTATCCTGAAGTCATCCCTGGGACTCAGCCCCGAGTGAGCAGCCGGCCGCCTCGCTGCCGACTCTCAGAAGGCAGCTCTTCGTCCTAGGGCCTCGGGGGGCGCAGTCTACCCCAATGTCTTGAAAGGTTCTGGGACTGGGTTGGCCTACCCGTGGCCCATTACTCCGACAATAGTCCCCGAAGCTGGTGAGGCTCCGAGGGCGACATGTCATGGAGCCTCAGTAGTTTCTTCTTTCCGGCAGTCGGATCTGGGCTTCGCTAGCCGTCTTCTGTCAAGCCGACTAGTCTGAGTTGGACTTGCTCAAGGCCGACTTGCCCCTAAAAAAGTTCGAACGCTGCAGCGGAGTTCAGGTGGCGTGCCTGATAAGCTTCCGGGCCGCCACCCGCGGTTGACCTGTCGCGAGGTGCCATGTGGCGGAGCTAGTCTGATTGCCAACGCGCGCGACAGGACTGGCCTACAGGCGGGACATGCCACTACCGCGCCTCGGCATGCGAACGGATCCGTTGCGGCCGCACGGACGGTTGGGGTTCCCGCGCGGTTATTGCGCATGGTAACTTCGTGTGGTAAATCGTAGGGGTTGTGGGGTCCCGGGCGCAGTTAATCCCACGTCCGCCCCCTTGACTTCTCAGCCCACAAGCCTACAAGTAGGCGGGGGGGGGGGGGGGCGGGGGGCGGCGAAGCGTGCGCGCCCACTCTCCCCACTTCCTTTCGCTCCTTCTTGCCTCTTCTTCTTCTTCTTCTTGCCGCTGCTGCTCCGAACCACGCCGTGCCCGCAGCGATGAGCTCCTCCTCCATTGTCGCGCCTCCTATCGTTCGCTCCGGAGTGTGGGACGGCTCCAAGGTTGACGGCGACGACATCGAGATCCTCCACCAGACACGGCGGCTGCCTGGCAGGGACTTGGTGCAGGTCCGCCTCGCGCCGGGGGGGGGGAGATATCGCCGGCGCCAGAGGAGGGCGAGCGGGTCATATTCCGCTCGCACCTCATGCGTGGCCTGGGACTGCCGGCGAGCGGCTTCTTCCGCTTCTTCTTGGAGTTCCACGGGCTCCAGCCGCACCACCTTACTCCGAACACGGTGGTGCTGTTGGCTACCTTCGCCACCCTGTGCGAAGGCTTCCTCGGCGTTCTCCCCACCATCGAGCTCTGGGTGAGTTCTTCCAATCCAGGCTTGGAACACACATTGCCGGCGTGCCGGCCCAGTGCGGTGCATTCATCGCGATGCGGAGATCAGTGGCCGACAATCCGTTTCCCACCATCGCACTGATTAAGTCGATGAAGATGTGGCAGCGGTCATATTTTTAAGTGAAGAACTCGCCCCAGAAGGCGACTGGTCAACCTGCCGGCTTACGAAGCCGGAGCGCCGGCTGGAAGGCTCCCCAGCTGGTCACACAGAGCCAGGATGCTATCTACCGCTGGTGCCGGCGCCATCGCGCGAGTCCGAGTGCTGACGCAGTCGAAGGGCCTGACCGGGGCCGACTTGCTGGCTGCCTTCGTGGCGCGCCGAGTCCTCCCACTCCAAGGCCGGCCTCACCTGATCTGCCAGATGAGCGGTCATCGGGACCCGAGTCGGATGTGCTCCAAGGACATGCCTCACGCGGAGGTGGCGGACACGGTGAATTACATCGCGAACTACGGTCTCTCGGTGGACTGGCGGTTCGGCAAGGAGCCGTATTCGCGTGCCAACCCCCTGCCTCTTTTAAGTCGTCTTCCTTCTTCTTCTGTTTCTTTTGCTGCCGAGTTCGACTTGTCAAGTCTGACCGTTTTTGTTTTCAATCAGAATCCTCTTGTCCCTCCTTCGGCCGGCACCGTGGGGCCGGCTCGTCAGTTTGTCCCCGATCGGGCGGAGAGCGACGTCGATGATACTGACTTGGGGGCGGCAGCCATGGAAGACGATGCCGAGGGAGGATGAGGAGAGGCAAGTGGCTCCAGGCCTTCGGCCACTTTCGCCGACTGGCCTGACCACGAGGTCGAGGAAGAAGTCGCCCCGCGTCGCCAGCCAAAAGCTGGCCATCCATGTGCGAGTTCCTCCGCCGGCTTGGACGCTCAAGGCGGTCCGAAGATGCGTCGGGCCGGGCCGAGTACGCTTGGTGGCCGGTCGAAGAAGTTCAAGGGAGTGGCCGCCGCAACCAAGCGGGAAGAGGCGGCCGCGAAAGACAACCGCTTCCACAAGGAGGTGAAGAAGCCGCCGCTGGTCTCTGCGTAAGCGCCTCCGTCCCTTATATTTATTTTCTCTTTGTCAATCCTGTCTGTGTTTTTCATATGCTTTTCTTGCCTCAGGGCTCCCCTCACTCTTGAGAGGATTGCTGCCACCTCCGTCATGGGGTCGGTGGAGACGTCTGCCACCACTCAGCGGATTGAACCCGCCGCCGACCTTCGGGAGGCGACGGAGCAGAACGCGCGGGAGAAGCGCGAGGAGGATGAGGCCGCCCGCCGGGAGAAAGCGGAGGCCGAGAAGGCGGAGGCCTCCGCCCTGAAGAAGCTGGAGGCGGCCGAGGCCGCCATTGCGGCAAAGCATCCGGCTAAGGAAGTCGCACCCCAGCGGTCGGCGGTGTTCGTCACGCCTTTGAACTCCGCGCCGCCACCCCCGGAGTTCACGGGGCAGTCGGGGGAAGCCGGCGGCGAGTTCCCGATCATGGAGAGAGGCGGCGGCGACGCCCCCGTGCCGGACGTGGTCGCGCCGCCACAGCCGGCCCTCCCGCCGTCTAGAAACGCGCCAGGAAAATAGCTGGCGGATCCGCCCTTGCCGCCGACTGAAGACGAGGCTGTGGCGAGGCTACTCCTTCAAGTCGGCTCGCCAACGCGCCGTCGTCTTGGGAAGGCGACTTCGGCGCCACGCTCCTTGGAGACCGGCACCGCCAGCTCGATGATTCTAGACGCCGAGGCGGCGAGTGCCGCGCCCATTGGGTGGGTGCGAGGAGGCGGCACGGGCCCGCTGAACCAGGCGCTTCTGGATGTCCAAACAAAGCTGCGAGCTGAGAGCGACGCCATCCAGAACTGCACCAAGGCGCACCTGGCATCGCGGGCAGCCATCCGGGTATGCTTTCGACTTTGTCCCTGTTTTCTTGTTTCTCTCTGTGGGGGCGCGCCAGCGCACCCACTGGGTGTAGTCCCCGAGTTCTGGGCCGGCTACAGAGCAGGCGGCCCGAAACCCCGTGGGAGGAGCCGGCCGACTTCTGGTGCCCGACTCCCATCCAGGCCGACTGATGGTGCTTTCGCCGTCTTTCGTGCGCCCGCCGACTGGTGGGACCCATCATCCCTGGGTAGTACCAGCAGGCCGTCGCGGGCACAGGGCTCCGCCCCCTGGGGCTGATGTCAGGGCCGGCATGGCAACAGTGTCGTGCCACGCAGAAATCTTTGCGGGTACGGCGTACTATAGCCATGCCTGCCCTTGGAAAAAGGGGTGGGAGTGGTCCTCACTGTGGCCACTCCCCCTCCCGTCCCTCTTTATGAGGGCATGCGGGTTATTGGTGTCGCGGGCCGACTCCCCAAGGCCGGCTTCTCTGGAAGTCGCCGGTTAGGAGTCGGCTTATCCTGAAGTCATCCCTGGGACTCAGCCCCGAGTGAGCAGCCGGCCGCCTCGCTGCCGACTCTCAGAAGGCAGCTCTTCGTCCTAGGGCCTCGAGGGGCGCAGTCTACCCCAATGTCTTGAAAGGTTCTGGGACTGGGTTGGCCTACCCGTGGCCCATTACTCCGACAATAGTCCCCGAAGCTGGTGAGGCTCCGAGGGCGACATGTCATGGAGTCTCAGTAGTTTCTTCTTTCCGGCAGTCGGATCTGGGCTTCGCTAGCCGTCTTCTGTCAAGCCGACTAGTCTGAGTTGGACTTGCTCAAGGCCGACTTGCCCCTAAAAAAGTTCAAACGCTGCAGCGGAGTTCAGGTGGCGTGCCTGATAAGCTTCCGGGCCGCCACCCGCGGTTGACCTGTCGCGAGGTGCCATGTGGCGGAGCTAGTCTGATTGCCAACGCGCGCGACAGGACTGGCCTACAGGCGGGACATGCCACTACCGCGCCTCGGCATGCGAACGGATCCGTTGCGGCTGCACGGACGGTTGGGGTTCCCGCGCGGTTATTGCGCATGGTAACTTCGTGTGGTAAATCGTAGGGGTTGTGGGGTCCCGGGCGCAGTTAATCCCATGTCCGCCCCCTTGACTTCTCAGCCCACAAGCCTACAAGTAGGCGGGGGGGGGGGGGGGGCGGGGGGCGGCGAAGCGTGCGCGCCCACTCTCCCCACTTCCTTTCGCTCCTTCTTGCCTCTTCTTCTTCTTCTTCTTGCCGCTGCTGCTCCGAACCATGCCGTGCCCGCAGCGATGAGCTCCTCCTCCATTGTCGCGCCTCCTATCGTTCGCTCCGGAGTGTGGGACGGCTCCAAGGTTGACGGCGACGACATCGAGATCCTCCACCAGACACGGCGGCTGCTTGGCAGGGACTTGGTGCAGGTCCGCCTCGCGCCGGGGGGAGAGATATCGCCGGCGCCAGAGGAGGGCGAGCGGGTCATATTCCGCTCGCACCTCATGCGTGGCCTGGGACTGCCGGCGAGCGGCTTCTTCCGCTTCTTCTTGGAGTTCCACGGGCTCCAGCCGCACCACCTTACTCCGAACACGGTGGTGCTGTTGGCTACCTTCGCCACCCTGTGCGAAGGCTTCCTCGGCGTTCTCCCCACCATCGAGCTCTGGGTGAGTTCTTCCAATCCAGGCTTGGCACACACATTGCCGGCGTGCCGGCCCAGTGCGGTGCATTCATCGCGATGCGGAGATCAGTGGCCGACAATCCGTTTCCCACCATCGCACTGATTAAGTCGATGAAGATGTGGCAGCGGTCATATTTTTAAGTGAAGAACTCGCCCCAGAAGGCGACTGGTCAACCTGCCGGCTTACGAAGCCGGAGCGCCGGCTGGAAGGCTCCCCAGCTGGTCACACCGAGCCAGGATGCTGTCTACCGCTGGTGCCGGCGCCATCGCGCGAGTCCGAGTGCTAACGCAGTCGAAGGGCCTGACCGGGGCCGACTTGCTGGCTGCCTTCGTGGCGCGCCGAGTCCTCCCACTCCAAGGCCGGCCTCACCTGATCTGCCAGATGAGCGGTCATCGGGACCCGAGTTGGATGTGCTCCAAGGACATGCCTCACGCGGAGGTGGCGGACACGGTGAATTACATCGCGAACTACGGTCTCTTGGTGGACTGGCGGTTCGGCAAGGAGCCGTATTCGCGTGCCAACCCCCTGCCTCTTTTAAGTCGTCTTCCTTCTTCTTCTGTTTCTTTTGCTGCCGAGTTCGACTTGTCAAGTCTGACCGTTTTTGTTTTCAATCAGAATCCTCTTGTCCCTCCTTCGGCCGGCACCGTGGGGCCGGCTCGTCAGTTTGTCCCCGATCGGGCGGAGAGCGACGTCGATGATACTGACTTGGGGCGGCAGCCATGGAAGCCGATGCCGAGGGAGGATGAGGAGAGGCAAGTGGCTCCAGGCCTTCGGCCACTTTCGCCGACTGGCCTGACCACGAGGTCGAGGAAGAAGTCGCCCCGCGTCGCCAGCCAAAAGCCGGCCATCCATGCGCGAGTTCCTCCGCCGGCTTGGACGCTCAAGGCGGTCCGAAGATGCGTCGGGCCGGGCCGAGTACGCTTGGTGGCCGGTCGAAGAAGTTCAAGGGAGTGGCCGCCGCAACCAAGCGGGAAGAGGCGGCCGCGAAAGACAACCGCTTCCACAAGGAGGTGAAGAAGCCGCCGCTGGTCTCTGCGTAAGCGCCTCCGTCCCTTATATTTATTTTCTCTTTGTCAATCCTGTCTGTGTTTTTCATATGCTTTTCTTGCCTCAGGGCTCCCCTCACTCTTGAGAGGATTGCTGCCACCTCCGTCATGGGGTCGGTGGAGACGTCTGCCACCACTCAGCGGATTGAACCCGCCGCCGACCTTCGGGAGGCGACGGAGCAGAACGCGCGGGAGAAGCGCGAGGAGGACGAGGCCGCCTGCCGGGAGAAAGCGGAGGCCGAGAAGGCGGAGGCCTCCGCCCTGAAGAAGCTGGAGGCGGCCGAGGCCGCCATTGCGGCAAAGCAGCCGGCTAAGGAAGTCGCACCCCAGCGGTCGGCGGTGTTCGTCACGCCTTTGAACTCCGCGCCGCCACCACCGGAGTTCACGGGGCAGTCGGGGGAAGCCGGCGGCGAGTTCCCGATCATGGAGAGAGGCGGCGGCGACGCCCCCGTGCCGTACGTGGTCGCGCCGCCACAGCCGGCCCTCCCGCCGTCTAGAAACGCGCCAGGAAAATAGCTGGCGGATCCGCCCTTGCCGCCGACTGAAGACGAGGCTGTGGCGAGGCTACTCCTTCAAGTCGGCTCGCCAACGCACCGTCGTCTTGGGAAGGCGACTTCGGCGCCACGCTCCTTGGAGACCGGCACCGCCAGCTCGATGATTCTAGACGCCGAGGCGGCGAGTGCCGCGCCCATTGGGTGGGTGCGAGGAGGCGGCATGGGCCCGCTGAACCAGGCGCTTCTGGATGTCCAAACAAAGCTGCGAGCTGAGAGCGACGCCATCCAGAACTGCACCAAGGCGCACCTGGCATCGCGGGCAGCCATCCGGGTATGCTTTCGACTTTGTCCCTGTTTTCTTGTTTCTCTCTGTGGGGGCGCGCCAGCGCACCCACTGTGTGTAGTCCCCGAGTTCTGGGCCGGCTGCAGAGCAGGCGGCCCGAAACCCCGTGGGAGGAGCCGGCCGACTTCTGGTGCCCGACTCCCATCCAGGCCGACTGGTGGTGCTTTCGCCGTCTTTCGTGCGCCCGCCGACTGGTGGGACCCATCATCCCTGGGTAGTACCAGCAGGCCGTCGCGGGCACAGGGCTCCGCCCCCTGGGGCTGATGTCAGGGCCGGCATGGCAACAGTGTCGTGCCACGCAGAAATCTTTGCGGGTACGGCGTACTATAGCCACGCCTGCCCTTGGAAAAAGGGGTGGGAGTGGTCCTCACTGTGGCCACTCCCCCTCCCGTCCCTCTTTATGAGGGCATGCGGGTTATTGGTGTCGCGGGCCGACTCCCCAAGGCCGGCTTCTCTGGAAGTCGCCGGTTAGGAGTCGGCTTATCCTGAAGTCATCCCTGGGACTCAGCCCCGAGTGAGCAGCCGGCCGCCTCGCTGCCGACTCTCAGAAGGCAGCTCTTCGTCCTAGGGCCTCGAGGGGCGCAGTCTACCCCAATGTCTTGAAAGGTTCTGGGACTGGGTTGGCCTACCCGTGGCCCATTACTCCGACAATAGTCCCCGAAGCTGGTGAGGCTCCGAGGGCGACATGTCATGGAGCCTCAGTAGTTTCTTCTTTCCGGCAGTCGGATCTGGGCTTCGCTAGCCGTCTTCTGTCAAGCCGACTAGTCTGAGTTGGACTTGCTCAAGGCCGACTTGCCCCTAAAAAAGTTCGAACGCTGCAGCGGAGTTCAGGTGGCGTGCCTGATAAGCTTCCGGGCCGCCACCCGCGGTTGACCTGTCGCGAGGTGCCATGTGGCGGAGCTAGTCTGATTGCCAACGCGCGCGACAGGACTGGCCTACAGGCGGGACATGCCACTACCGCGCCTCGGCATGCGAACGGATCCGTTGCGGCCGCACGGACGGTTGGGGTTCCCGCGCGGTTATTGCGCATGCTAACTTCGTGTGGTAAATCGTAGGGGTTGTGGGGTCCCGGGCGCAGTTAATCCCATGTCCGCCCCCTTGACTTCTCAGCCCACAAGCCTACAAGTAGGCGGGGGGGGGGGGGGGGGGGGGGGGGCGGCGAAGCGTGCGCGCCCACTCTCCCCACTTCCTTTCGCTCCTTCTTGCCTCTTCTTCTTCTTCTTCTTGCCGCTGCTGCTCCGAACCACGCCGTGCCCGCAGCGATGAGCTCCTCCTCCACTGTCGCGCCTCCTATCGTTCGCTCCGGAGTGTGGGACGGCTCCAAGGTTGACGGCGACGACATCGAGATCCTCCACCAGACACGGCGGCTGCCTGGCAGGGACTTGGTGCAGGTCCGCCTCGCGCCGGGGGGAGAGATATCGCCGGCGCCAGAGGAGGGCGAGCGGGTCATATTCCGCTCGCACCTCATGCGTGGCCTGGGACTGCCGGCGAGCGGCTTCTTCCGCTTCTTCTTGGAGTTCCACGGGCTCCAGCCGCACCACCTTACTCCGAACACGGTGGTGCTGTTGGCTACCTTCGCCACCCTGTGCGAAGGCTTCCTCGGCGTTCTCCCCACCATCGAGCTCTGGGTGAGTTCTTCCAATCCAGGCTTGGCACACACATTGCCGGCGTGCCGGCCCAGTGCGGTGCATTCATCGCGATGCGGAGATCAGTGGCCGACAATCCGTTTCCCACCATCGCACTGATTAAGTCGATGAAGATGTGGCAGCGGTCATATTTTTAAGTGAAGAACTCGCCCCAGAAGGCGACTGGTCAACCTGCCGGCTTACGAAGCCGGAGCGCCGGCTGGAAGGCTCCCTAGCTGGTCACACCGAGCCAGGATGCTATCTACCGCTGGTGCCGGCGCCATCGCGCGAGTCCGAGTGCTGACGCAGTCGAAGGGCCTGACCGGGGCCGACTTGCTGGCTGCCTTCGTGGCGCGCCGAGTCCTCCCACTCCAAGGCCGGCCTCACCTGATCTGCCAGATGAGCGGTCATCGGGACCCGAGTCGGATGTGCTCCAAGGACATGCCTCACGCAGAGGTGGCGGACACGGTGAATTACATCGCGAACTACGGTCTCTCGGTGGACTGGCGGTTCGGCAAGGAGCCGTATTCGCGTGCCAACCCCCTGCCTCTTTTAAGTCGTCTTCCTTCTTCTTCTGTTTCTTTTGCTGCCGAGTTCGACTTGTCAAGTCTGACCGTTTTTGTTTTCAATCAGAATCCTCTTGTCCCTCCTTCGGCCGGCACCGTGGGGCCGGCTCGTCAGTTTGTCCCCGATCGGGCGGAGAGCGACGTCGATGATACTGACTTGGGGGCGGCAGCCATGGAAGCCGATGCCGAGGGAGGATGAGGAGAGGCAAGTGGCTCCAGGCCTTCGGCCACTTTCGCCGACTGGCCTGACCACGAGGTCGAGGAAGAAGTCGCCCCGTGTCGCCAGCCAAAAGTCGGCCAGCCATGCGCGAGTTCCTCCGCCGGCTTGGACGCTCAAGGCGGTCCGAAGATGCGTCGGGCCGGGCCGAGTACGCTTGGTGGCCGGTCGAAGAAGTTCAAGGGAGTGGCCGCCGCAACCAAGCGGGAAGAGGCGGCCGCGAAAGACAACCGCTTCCACAAGGAGGTGAAGAAGCCGCCGCTGGTCTCTGTGTAAGCGCCTCCGTCCCTTATATTTATTTTCTCTTTGTCAATCTTGTCTGAGTTTTTCATGTGCTTTTCTTGCCTCAGGGCTCCCCTCACTCTTGAGAGGATTGCCGCCGCCTCCGTCATGGGGTCGGTGGAGACGTCTTCCACCACTCAGCGGATTGACCCCGCTGCCGACCTTCGGGAGGCGACGGAGCGGAACGCGCGGGAGAAGCGCGAGGAGGACGAGGCCGCCCGCCGGGAGAAAGCGGAGGCCGAGAATGCGGAGGCCTCCGCCCTGAAGAAGCTGGAGGCGGCCGAGGCCGCCATTGCGGCAAAGCAGCCGGCTAAGGAAGTCGCACCCCAGTGGTCGGCGGTGTTCGTCACGCCTTTGAACTCTGCGCCGCCGCCCCCGGAGTTCACGGGGCAGTCGGGGGAAGCCGGCGGCGAGTTCCCGATCATGGAGAGAGGCGGCGGCGACGCCCCCCGTGCCGGATGTGGTCGCGCCGCCACAGCCGCCCCTGCCGCCGTCTAGAAACGCGCCAGGAAAACAGCTGGCGGATCCGCCCTTGCCGCCGACTGAAGACGAGGCTGTGGCGAGGCTACTACTTCAAGTCGGCTCGCCAACGCGCCATCGTCTTGGGAAGGCGACTTCGGCGCCATGCTCCTTGGAGACCGGCACCGCCAGCTCGACGATTCTAGACGCCGAGGCGGCGAGTGCCGCGCCCATTGGGTGGGTGCGAGGAGGCGGCACGGGCCCGCTGAACCAGGCGCTTCTGGATGTCCAAACGAAGCTGCGAGCTGAGAGCGACGCCATCCAGAACTGCACCAAGGCGCACCTGGCGTCGCGGGCAGCCATCCGGGTATGCTTTCTCCTTTATCCCTGTTTTCTTGTTTCTCTCTGTGGGGGCGCGCCAGCGCACCACTGGGTGTAGTCCCCGAGTTCTGGGCCGGCTACAGAGCAAGCGGCCCGAAACCCCAATTGATAAGTTCTGGGTACTAACCTTTGTTCTGAAATACTTGTTGTAGGACTATCACAACCTCCGTGTCACCGCCTTCAACCGCAACATGGAAGAGCTGGGCAAGCGGACTGCCGACTTGTCGGAGAGCCGGAGTGAGTCCTTTTTCTTCTTTGCGGGGGCGCGCTGGCGCACCCGTGGGCTATATTCCCCGAGATTCAGGCCGACTGCTGAGCAGTTGGGCCGGATCTCCCCGGCGACCTTCTTCGTTGATGATTTAACGCCTTCTTTCTTATTTCTCTTCAGAGGCCAACGCTGCTCTTCAACAGCAGCTGAGCGAAGCCAACTCCGTGTTGCGCGCCAAGGGGGGGGAGTGCACCAAGCTCGCGATAGAGCGCGATCTGCTGGCCGCACAATTGGTGGAGCAGAAGGAGCTGCTTACGAAGACGCAGAAGGAGGCGGAAGAGGCGGAAGCCACCCTCCTGGCCGAGTTCGCGAGCGAGCGCTCCTCCTGGACCGACAAGGAGGCTATGCTAGTCTCCGGCTTCCACGAGATCGAGGACCTTGTCGATGGTAAGCTTCTTTGCTTTCCTTCTTCGAGCCGCTGACTATAGGCTGAGCCGACTCCTGGGTTTTTTTTGACTTGTTCTTCATTCTTTCCGTCTTGGAAGACTTCTTCCCAGGCCACTCGAAGGCCGCCATTCAAGCTATCGAGGCCGACCGCGAGGAGCGGAGGGTGGGTGGCACGGAGATGGCCGCTGATGCCCCACAGACTCTTGACGAGCATATTCTGAGCATTGGTGCTCGCCTGCGGCCGGCCCACCAGATGCTGCGCCGGCTTCAACGTGTCGGCGCCCAAGCGATCGCCGCCCTGTGGCTAGACGTGCAGGCTCCGCGCACCCCCAGTCGGACTGCTGACTGGCTGGAGGTCGCGGCTGGCCATCTTGAGGCCTGGAAGGGTTCCTCGTCTCGGGCCGGAGCGCGCCGAGCCTTGGAATTCATCAAGGCGTGGTATCCGGGGCTGGACCTAGACAGGCAGGCCACACTCCGGTCAGAGGCCCAGCCGGAGCTGGTAGCCGCGGAAGATGCACTTGTCAAGCATGCGGCGGCGATCGCCGAGTACACCGACACAAGCATCTTTGTCCCCGAGCGGGCTGAAGACGGCGAGGAGGTGCCGCTGGAGTGGTTTGGGCTAAACCCCGACTACGGTGAGGACTCGGCAGAGATGATCGACTCCAGCGTCGAGGAGGAAGACGAGGCGGAGGACGGGAGCGAGACAGAGGCACCGGAAGACGGAGCGGACGGCCAGCCTCAGCTCGACCGCGCCTCCAGCAACGAGCCGTGCCTGCCCGAGCCGACTACTGCCGGAGGTGATCAAGCCAAGACCGCCCAGCCGCCCCCCCCAACGTCCAACACCGCCGTCTCCTCCGATCCTCCAAACCCGTCTACCGCCCCCTAGGCTGCCACCTTGTCTTTGTTTTATCTGTTCTAATAGTTTTTGAAGAACTTGTTAATTTGCACAATTCCACCCACGGGGTGTATTTTGAAATTCTGCTCGAAGATTCGGCCAAGGGCCTTTGTTATGTAAATATTCATCCGACTTCTATCCTTCTTGCTCTTTGTTCTTTTGGCTTTTACCATTGCCATCCTCCCTCAGTTGCCGTCTTTGTCAGTCAGACAGCCGCTCCGTGGACTGCTGCTGGATCAAATTCTTGGTCACTTTGGGAAGGCAAGTACTTAGCCGTTTTTAGGGTTGTTTAACAAGTCGGATAGAAGGCGGCAAGCCGACTGTCCAAGAGTCAGCTTGCGAGAAAAGGCTGGAAGCTGGCCTTAAGCTATGTTTGTGCTTTGAGTCCTTAGCCATTTTTCATGTGGACGCCCATTCTTCCTTACTCCTGCCCACCAGACAGTCGCTCTGCGAGCTGCGGCTTCTGGCAAGAGACGGTTTAGACGCCACACACTACTTGTCCGGCTGCAGGAAGCATTTCATAGCGCAGGCCGGCAAGTCCCCGAGCCGACTAGTCAAACCCGGTGCCAAATGGCATAACAAAGAGTAATATATTCGAAGGCAAATTTCTTATCATATAGATAAAAGAGGGAAGTCCCTGAGCTCTTCTCGGGGGGCCCGAAGTCTTGGTACTTCTAATACAAAAGGTAGCGTCATACATACTGCGTTTAACTGTAAAATTTTCGGAGGAGATTTGCATTCCATGGCCGCTCTGTCTCTTTGCCGGAGTCGTCCCTCTTGCGTGCTCGGGGCTTCTGAGCGTCGATCAGGTAGTAGGAGTCGTTGCCCAGCATTTTGCTGATGATGAAGGGGCCTTCCCAAGGTGCCGACAGCTTGTGCTGGCCGGCTATTCGCTGGATTAATCGGAGCACGAGGTCGCCCTCCTGGAAAGATCTCGGCCTGACCTTCCTCTTGTAGTATCTTCGCAGGCTCTGCTGGTAGATGCTGGACCGGCTGAGTGCCAACAGCCAGTATTCTTCCAGCAGGTCGATGCCGTCTTGCCATGCTTCTTCTGCTTCTTCCTCGGTGTACATGCTGACTCGCGGGGAATCGAACTCTATGTCCATTGGGATGACAGCTTCAGCACCATAGACGAGGAAGAAAGGCGTGAAGCCGGTTGACTTGTTTGGAGTCGTGCGCAGACTCCACAGGACGGCTGGCAACTCGTTGAGCCAGCAGCTAGCCGAGCGCTCCAGAGGCTCGATCAGTCGGGGCTTGATGCCGGACAGGATGGGGCCGTTTGCTCGCTCCACCTGGCCGTTTGACTATGGATGGGCGACAGATGCTAGGTCCAGTTGGATGCCCTGTGTCGCACAGAAACGGGCCAAGGCACCTTTGGCAAAATTCGTGCCGTTGTTGGTGATGATGCTCTGTGGTATGCCGTACCGAATTGTGATGTCGGAGATGAAAGTCAAAGCAGTCGGACCGTTCAGTTTCTTGATTGGCTTCGCTTCTATCCACTTGGTGAACTTGTCCACCGCGACAAGTAAGTGAGTTAAGCCACCTCGTGCCGTCTTGAATGGTCCCACCATGTCTAGGCCCCAAACTGCGAAAGGACAGACAATGGGGATGGTCTTGAGTGCATAAGCTGGTGGATGCGGCTTGGAGCGGAACTTCTGGCACCCTTTGCATTTTTGGACCAATTCCTTGGCCTCTTCTAAGGCCATTGGCCAAAAGAAACCTTGTCGGAAAGCTTTGGCGGCGAGTGCTCTTGAAGCCGCATGGTGGCCGCACTCGCCTTGATGGATGTCTTTGAGAATTGCTTGGCCTTGCTCTGGCTCTACGCAGCGCTGGTAGACACCAGTGATGCTGCCCCTGACCAGCTTTTTGTTGACTATGGTGTAGGCGGCCGCTCGGCGTTGTACTAGCCGAGCTAAGGTCTCATCAGTCGGCAGATCTTTGCTCACCAGAAATTTGAGGATGGGCTGGGCCCATGAGGGTGCTGCTATTTCTTTGACTGCCAGAACTGCGACTTGGACGAGGGCGGCTGGGCTGGGAGGCGGCAGGTTGGAGTCAACAACCACTTGCTGGATTGATGAAGTCGCCGGGCCGACTGGCGCGGCTCTTGGGCCGAGTTCTAGAGTCTTCAGGCCGGTCGCCGCAGTCCCCGGGCCGGGTTCTGCAGTCCTTGGGCCGGCCTCGACTGTGGCGGCTTTGGAGCCATCTGCCAAAATCCCCGTACCATCTGCCGGGGCTCTGGAGTCGGTATGAAGATGGAGTCTTATTCTGGTGAAGGCTTGACAGACGGCTTGAGGAGGCGTTGAAGGGCGACGCCGGATGGTATTGCTTGGCGGGTAGAGCCAATTCCTGCCAAGGCATCTGCTTGGTCGTTGTCGTTTCTTGGCACATGGAGGAACTCGCACCCCTTGAAATACCCACTGAGTTGCTGCACGAGGAAATGGTAACTCGCCATGTTTGCATCTTTGGCGTCCCAGTTGCCAGACAACTGCTGGACCACTAAGTCCGAGTCGCCATAACACAGGATTCGGCGAATGCCAAGTTCTTTGGCAAGCCGGAGCCCATGAATGAGCGCCTCGTACTCGGCGACATTGTTGGAGGCGGCAAAATGGATTTGCACTGTGTATTTGAGCTTTTCGCCTTGAGGAGAAGTGAGGACAACGCTGGCTCCCAAGCCGGTGCGCATATTAGAGCCGTCGAAATGCATCCGCCAATCGGTGGAGTCGGGTGCTAGAGGTAGGTACTGGGTCTCGGCCCAGTCGACGAGAAAGTCGGCTAGTGCTTGTGACTTGATGGCGGTGCGGGGCTGGTAGTGGATGGTGTAGGGAGCCAGCTCTATGGCCCAATTGCCCACTCGGCCAGAAGCATCTCGGCTTCCGATGATCTCGGCAAGTGGGGTCGTGCAGACCAGAGTGATTGGATGCTCTTGAAAGTAAGGCTTCAATTTCTTGGCGGCAAAGTGCACGCCATAGCACATCTTCTGGTAGTGGGGGTAGTTCTTCTTGGAGGCCGACAGTACTTCGCTCAGGTAATATACCGGGCTCTGGACAGGTAGTGCCTTGCCTTCCTCCTTGCGTTCCACTACAATGACTATGCTGACTACTCGGCTGGTGGCGGCGATGTACAGGAGCATAGGTTCCTTAGGAGTCGGAGCCGCCAGAACGGGTGGAGTAGTCAGCATCTTCTTCAAATGGAGAAAAGCTTCGTCTGCCTTGTGGTTCCACTCGAAAAAAGTGGTCTTCTTCATGAGCTGGTATAAGCGGAGAGCTTTCTTGCCTAGCCGACTGATGAATCGGTTGATGGACGCCAAGCAGCCGGTGAACTTTTGCACGTCCAGAAGTCGGCTGGGTGCCTCCATCCTCTCAATGGCCTTGATCTTTACAGGATTGCACTCTATGTCGCGTTCAGAGACCAGGAAGCCAAGGAGTTGGCCGGCTGGTACTCCGAAGACGCACTTCTCAGGGTTGAGCTTGATCTGGAATCGGCGCAGGTTCTCAAAGGTCTCCTTGAGGTCTTCCAGCAGTGTTCCATGCTTTTCCGTCTTCACCACCACATCGTCCACGTAGATATTGGGCGTTTCTGCCGAGTTGCTTGAGGAGGCACTTCTGCATGCAACGCTGAAAGGTGGCGCCGGCATTCCTCAAGCCGAACGTCATGGTGAGGTAGCAGAAGGCTCCAAACGGCGTGATGAAGGCGGTCTTCAGTCTGTCAGTCGGGTTCAGCTTGATCTGGTGATGTCCTGAATATGCGTCCAAAAAGCTCAACAGCTCGCATCCGGCAATGGAGTCTATCACCTGATCAATTCTTGGTAGAGCAAACGGGTCCTTGGGGCAGGCCTTGTTGAGGCTTGTGTAGTCAATACACATTCGCCACTACTTGTTCTTCTTCAGTACCAGGACCGGGTTGGCTAGCCATTCTGGATAGAGTACTTCCATAATGAAGCCGGCTGCTAGGAGTCGGGCTATCTCTTCTCCGACAACTCTTTCTTTTCTTCTGACAGGCAGCGCAAGGGCTGCCTGACCGGCTTTGTATCAGATCGGACATGTAACTTTTGCTCGGCGAATTCCGTCGGTACACCTGGCATGTCTTTGGGGGACCATGCGAAGATGTCCCGATTCTCATGGAGGAAATCGACGAGCTCGCCTTCCTATTTGCTGTCGAGGTTTGCGCCTACGACAGCGTACCTCTCTGGGTGCTCCGGATCCAAGGGTATCTTCTTTGTCTCCTTGGCCGGCTTGAACGAACCCTTAGCCTCCGACTCCTTTGGGTTAGGCGACACCTCTAGCTTCTTGCCGGCCATCGCCACAACCCGGTCAAGGAGCCGCTTCTCGGCCGCGATTACCAGGGACTCAGCCAGCCGACTACTCTCAGCCGCACAGGCAGACGACTTCCGGTAGTCGCCGGCTACGGTTAGAATCCCCCTGGAACTGGGCATCTTCATTTTGAGGTAGGCGTAGTGGGGGACCGCCATGAACTTGGCCAGGGCGGGTCGGCCAAGTAGTGCATGGTATGGGCTCTCGAGGTCCACCACCTCGAACCAAACTGACTCGAGGCGGAAGTGATCTTTGTCTCCAAAGAGGACGTCCATCAGGATCTTGCCGATTGGTGAGCAGGAAAGCCCAGGAACAATGCCGTGGAACACAGTCCGGCTGTTCTGACGTTGTCTTTGCTTGATTCTTAATTTCTCCATGGTGTCCTTGTACAGGATGTTGATGCTGCTACCTCCGTCTATCAGAACTCGCGAGAAACGAGCAACTCGTCTATCCATGGAAAAGGTGAAATCCAAGACCAAGGCATAAGAGCCCGGACTCGGCATCACCTCTGGGTGATCAGCCCTGCTCCAGCTGATAGGCTTCTCGGACCAGTACATGAACTCTGGCATCTCTGACGCTAATGCATTCACCTCTTGTCGCTGCAGCCGCTTGCTGCGTCGATCATCAGCCATGCTGGTAAATATCACGTAGGCTCCGTGCTCTTCGGGGTACTCATCTTGTACTGCGCCGATTGGCCTAACAACCGGCTGCTGGGGCAGAGGCGGAGGCTGCTGCCCAGCAGGCAGGGAAGGTAGGAGGCCGTCTCCTTTGGCGATCCTGGTGAACCAGTGGCACTTCCGGACGGTGTGATTCGGCGGCTTCGCGCCGCTATGGAACTTGCAAGGACCATCCAGAGTCTGCTCGTATGAGAAAGCCGACAACCAGTTGGGCTTGCCACCTATCTGTCGCTTGGGTGGAGGCTGCCCATCCGGCTGCTGGCCTTCAACTGTCGCGACCTGCAGGCTACTGGAAGCCGGCTGCGGGGCCTTGCGCTTGTGGTTGTTCTGCTATTCCCGCTGACTGGCATCTCCTACCGGAGTTCTTGGAGCCTGAGGGGCCACTTTGCCAGTTGCGCTAACTTGAATCTCTGCCTTCATGGAGGAGTCAGGCGTAGCATACTTGTCTGCTATGATCAGCAGCTCATCGAGGGTTTCTGGCTTGTCGCAGAGGAGCTTGTGCTTGAGGAAGGTGCCTTCTCTGCACCAGGCGGTGAAATATTCGATAGCCTGCACCTCGTGCACGCCCTCGCAGGTGTTCCGAAGCTCAGCCCAACTCGTGAGGTAGTCATGGGTCGACTCGTTGGGGCCTTGCATGCACATGGAAAGCTGACGAGGCTTGGGAGGACGCTTGTACGTGCTTGTGAAGTTGCGGACGAATGCTTCGGTGAAGTCGACCCAGCTATTGATGCTGCGGGGCTTCAGGCTGTTCAGCCATGTCCGGGCCGTGCCCTGGAGCATGAGCGGAACGTATTTTACGGCGACACGCTTGTTGCCGTTTGCTATGTTGACAGCCGTGGAGTAGTCAACCAGCCAGTCGTCCGGCTTCACGGAGCCGGTGTACTTGGGCGTGTCTCTTGGGAGCGTGAACCCTGTGGGAAAGGGCTTGTCTCGAATGCGGGGCCCGAAACAAGGCGGCCCCAACTCGTCTTCTTCTTCCAGCGCCAGGGATCGGTGAAGTCGATCGATCCGGTGGCGGGCGTCGTTTTCCCCGACTCCCTCTCAGCGGCCAAGGCGGTCGCCGAGAGTCGGATGGTCAATAGGCGGCGGGGAGACTCACCTTTCCTTGCGAGGAGGAGGTGGCGGACAGTCGTCCCATCATTCTACTGCTCTCGGGCTGCCGTCTCGGTCGCGCTCTATGGTAATGTGAGTCCGACTGTGGCTGACAGTCGGATCCTTGTCTTTCCATCCTCGGACGCCGCCAGTCGGTGTCCGAGACGTCGCGCCTTGATCTCGGCAAAGGTCATCGTTTTGCCGCTACGGCGCCTCCGTGCAGTAGCCGGCCTCGTTCTGCGTGGCAGCCGCGTCGAGGAGCCGCTGGACTCGCTCCATCATTAGGCGGCGGTCTTCGCCCTCGAAGTTATCTAGCTCATCCGCCGCCGCCTGGGCGGCTCGAATGTTCTCCGCAGGCGTGGCGTACACAGGGTGACTTGCCCCGAACAGGTTGGCGATGGCCACACCGCACTGCTGGACCATGCCAAGGCGGCTGGGCCCAGCTGGGGCCGGCGAGCCACCAACAGCACGATCTATCTCACGCTGGTAGGCTTCTGACAAGCGTCTCATGCTACCCAGCTTCTTCGCGCCTTTGACGAGCTGAAGGCGGCGTGCCTCCAACGTCTCCACGTCAGCGTCTTTCGGGATGGGCGCAGTCAGGTCTTGCAGTGCCGCACCAAGTGGGTCATGCGCTCCTCCGCCGGGAGGCTCGTCATGACCGATGACGAGCACCTCAGTGACGGTGCTTTCATCGCTCTCCGCACGAGGGCGAGGTTCGTCGTAGACCACCATGTTGGTGGGGAACGCGTCGAGCGACGTGGTGTCAGAGTTGACCAGCATCGGGTCGGTGGAACCTACAGACTCCAAGTCCACGGCAGGCTCGCCGGCGACGTGGAGTTGGTCGAGGAGGCCCGCGAGGAGGCTCTCGGGGCCGCCCTGCCTACGTTGGAGCAGGTTCGTCGGAGAGGCGAACCTCGCCGACAAGTTCGGCAAGGCAGCTGGCTGCGCAAGCGATCTCAAAACCGTGCAGCGCGTCAGCGCAAACTCCGTCTGGCATGCCTGGCTGGCTGCGCTCACCTGGGAGGAAAAGGGTTCCCGTCCAGAGCAGGTCTCCGGATGACGGTGCACCATGCCCCACGGTGGGCGCCAAATGTCGGGAGTTGGGTGCGACATATGCCAAAGGATGGCTTATCATGTTGGGGGCGAGTAGAACGTCGCCGGTGCCTGGAAACGGGATAAGGTGAAGACATGCATGCCGGCGAATCTTACCCAGCTTCAGGGCTCTCCAGGGAGATAATACCCCTACTGCTGCTCTACGGGGTCTCCGCATGATCACTATGGCAAAGTATTTATAGAATTGCTCCTTGAGCTGTTTCCTGGAGGAAGGAGAAGGCAAGGCTAGCTCTCTCCTTCCTATATGATCTGGTCTAGTGCTAATGCATTCCAACCCTTTGCATGGATGCCCTAGGGGGTTTATATAGGCCTACCCCCCAAGGGGTTCAATGGTAATTCGACTAGGCAAGGGCCCAGCCGTCAGTCCCTATGGTCGCCGTCTTGTCCGCCAACTCCTGGGGCCCGCCGACTGGTGGGCCCCGCCGACCGGCTTAGTGTGGGGCCGACAGGCCGCGTCTGCCGCGGGCGGGTCTTTGCCGGCTGCAGATTACTTTAGCCGTGCCTCTAATGACGCGGGCTCGGTCATGAGGTCGTGGCGACAACCCCGCCGTCTGGCGGGCGATCACTGTGGCCACTACTTGTCGTGTCTGATTAATGGCGCGTGGGGCACGTGGGAGGGGCCGGCCGACTTCTGGTGGCCGACTCCCATCCGGGCCGACTGGTGGTGCTTTCACCGTCTTTCATGCGCACGCTGACTGGTGGGACCCATCATCCCTGGGTCGTACGAGCAGGCCATCGTGGGCACAGGGCTCCGCCCCCTGGGGATGAATTCAGGGTTGGCATGGCAACAGTGTCGCGCCGCACGGAAATCTTCATGGGTACGGCGTACTGTAGCCACGCCTGCCCTTGGAAAAAGGGGTGGGAGTGGTCCTCACTGTGGCCACTCCCCGTCCCGTCCCTCTTTATGAGGGTATGGGGGTTCTTGGCGTCGCGGGCCAACTCCCCAAGGCCGGCTTCTCTGGAAGTCGCCGGTCAGGAGTCGGCTTATCCTGAAGTCGTCCCTGGGACTCGGCCACGAGTGAGCAGTCTCTTTGTCCTGGGGCCCCGCAGACTCTCAGAAGGCGGCTCTTTGTCTTGGGGCCTCGAGGGGCGCAGTTTGCCCCAATGTCTTGAAAGGTTCTGGGCCTGGGTTGGCCTACCCGTGGCCCATTACTCCGACACAACTACATATGCTATTATGTACAAAATTAGAGCAAAGATTGGTGCCCCCATAATTTAGGTATGGTTTACAAATGCCATGATTGAATGGACTTCATGTTGAATTCGATTTTTTTAAACCACCTAAAGTTGAATTCAAATGTATGCTAGTTCATAGGTAGTAGCTATTTATAATGTCCATTGTGTAACTTTCGTATGTATAATGCACTTTACACACACAACATGAACTATACTCACGTTTATATTCGATTGCTAAAGCGATGCATTGTATGGAGTTCAAAATACTAACTATGTGGATCAATTGTGTCGAATAATAACATAGACATGCTCAAATTCGATAGAATCTAGATGTCTGATGGATCAATGACCGCTCCTTACACGAATTGGAAATATCATGATCCCATCCTAATATTTGGATACAATTTATATCTTTAATCAATGTGTAGAGCAGTCTTTTACGTGTAGTTTCACTCTCCATCGGTGGTCTCTCACACATGCTCACACACTCTCTCCTGAGGTGTCTTTCTCGCACACATGCTCTACATATAACCCTCCCTCCCTCTCGTAACCATTTACAACTGTTTTCACTAACCTTTATCACAAGCACTCTTCCTCTCGCAAACATACACACACACAATCCTCATCGACCCTTTCTATATACATGGACCTGCCTACGTGTCTGATGTACGCACATTATCTTTACGCCTGTCTCTCACGCATTGTCTCACACCTCTCTTCCTAATCGACGAGTATGATTCTAGCAGAGCATTCTGTAGGATGCCCCTTAAAGTTAGGTTGGATGAATAGTAATATCAGAGATACAGGGGTTACCTTAGTCCGAGAACCAAGGGTTACAAATCCTAGCCGGCTTTGTTAGTGGAGACAGAGTCCTTCACAATTTTGCTATCTTTGTCTTGTACGACTAGTCATCCATGGGTCTTCCTAAATGCATCACGGGCCAACCAATGTGGCGCAAGACGGAACAGAACGAAGGGCCTCACCTCAACCCACCAGACCTCATGCGGTGACACACCCTCTGCCCCCACGTCTCATTATCTTCTCACACCCACCCATATGAACACAAACACACCACACACACACAAAATTTCTCCTGGTGCCTCTATTCCCTCCCCCCTTGCATATACACACTGAAGGAAATGGAATCTCTTGTCGTGACGTCATATTCGTCTCTCTCTCTAGACCACTCTCGTTTCTCATGCTATCTCTCCCACGCCCCCCCCCCCCCCCGTCGGTGCCTCTATCCATGCCTCAGTCGAATACGTAATACACACACATGCCTCTCTAGGCCCCGCCAAATGCATCAACTGCACGTTCACACATGTTACATCACGTACCCCCATTGATCTAAAAAGCCCTCTCTTCACGTTTATTTCACATACAACATTCCTTTTGAATAAAGTGTGGCCAAAAAATTATTTTAGAGTTTCTACATATATACAACATTACAAAGTTATATGGAGGAGTACGAACGCTAATTTGCATTGCATGTTGCCCACAATGATATTTATTCCTCACTATGAATTTGTATATTTTTATACTATATACAAAGTTATTCATAATAAAGAGAAACGAAGAGCATCTCTCTCTCCATCGCATACCCCCCTGTATGCCCCTTTCACGTATGCACACAAAACTATCTCCAGGTCCTCTAAAAGTAAGCCCGCAGAAAATTCACGCATGTTTCATCTTTCTCTCGCGATATATGCAATGACGATCATTCTATTTGAAGCGAAAGCACAATATGTACATTGGACTTCAGAATCCACTCATTACGGTCACCATGTATGTTTAGTGGTTATTATGCAGTCACGGGCTCACCGTACAACTCTGTATTTGCTCATGACATGACTAGTTGACCAGTTAAACGCTCCACGTGGCACCTCTAGTGTTGCATCACATTATCTCAGTACCATCGTGCCCACCTGTCGACTTGTATCTACTCTACATCTACACTCTTATAAAATACATAAAATACACTCTTATAAAAAACAGAGTTGGTGATGATGGTGTGCCTACCATCCTGCAATATAGGCCGTCCGATTTATATCTGACGGATAGGAAAGAAACTATGGCAATTTTGCAAAAAGGTACCCACACACCTCTCCACATTTGCAAATAAGGCATTCCCTCGTTCATCCTTTTCTCTCACAAGATAAACAAGTCATACAAATGCATCTTGATGTTACATGCAACGCACGGGCATCTTGCTAGTAAGAATGAAAACAAACGACAAAAAAATATTTGGACGGTGGTTCGAAGTCATGACCGCGGGCAGAACGGACAAGGTGGCCTTGTATTGGTATGCTGAGCCGTCTGTTTTAACACACAGGAGCTGGTGTGGTGATTATACACACCCGCACGCATGCACACGAGCTGCATCCACGCAACACTCACACAAACACATGCACCCACGCACGCACGCAACACTCACAGTACACACGCAGCCACGCACGCACGCAACACTCATACGCACGCACGCAACACTCACATGCATGCATGCATGCACACACCAGTACACCACACGACCAACACACACTCTCACACTCAAGTGCTCAACCTACACGTGCATGCGCACATATCAGGCCCTGACAGACCCATACACAACCAGGTGATTCCCGCGCATGGGTTGGAGCCTTGTCGTGCCTGCGTAAATTTGTGTTTATCTGACCTTTTGCCTACGCGAATTGACAGGTGGGACCCACAATGAACGTGGTCGATTTAACTAGTCAACATGGCGCCACGCAAACTATTTGGCCGGTCAACAGCGTGCAATCCGATGCTGAGCTGTGAGCAAGTGATCGTATAATCACCGCAAAATGTATATAGTGACCGTAATCAGCTTATTCTGAAGTTCGGTGACCGTATTACGCTTTTCTCTTTGTAGGCCCTCCAAAACTACATCTCTACACGTTCTCGCATGTTACATCTAACAACTATGCAATACAACACTACTACTACACTCTAACACAATAAATCATATGTGTTTTTAGTTTTACTAGATATCATATTGTTACTTATAATTATGCAGTTTGCATACATTAAAATTTCCTTTGAAATGTATGGCCAGTATCATCTACCGCGCGGAAAAAATCCCGCCCTTTCCTGTTTAATCGGGTTTGTATCGATGGATCGTGCGAAACAGCAAAACTATAGTACTATACAGTACGAGTGACAGTTCACTGGGCCGTCGTGTCGTCTACTCCTCTGTCGTAAGAGTGGAGCGCTCATTTTCATAAATCTTCTAGTCCCTTTCGCCGACATGTGGGACATCAAGCTACCGGGTCCACGTGCCATACCGGAATACAGTGCAGAGCAGCCAGGGTGAAGCACCCCAGTCATGGCGCCGGCGTAGTAATGAGCAATGAGGCGTCAAATCACAAAGTTGCACCTTTCCTGCAGTTAAGTTGGAGGGACGAAGCAACCATCATTTCACTCATTGCTGAATCCGCTTCTCCCTCATCTTCTTCAACTTAACCACATGTTGCTTCTGCCGTTGTTCTGCCTCATGTGGGACGTGGATCGTCTTGGTAAAGCACTGACACGTGGGACTGCATGTTAGCAAACCACAAGGACAACGTCCTCCCAAAATAAGAAGCCTAATCCTAGACTTACAAAGGCCTACGTAGCTGCTACATATACTTCCCATCTTATCTATATATGCCCCCTGATTTTCTGGTGGGGTGGGCCTAAGCCTCTCCTTTAATCCAATCAAATAGTCCCACATCACATCAGTTTGTAACTTTACGTAAACCATTACGTGGATGTAGCATTGCTCAAATAAGAAACCTCCCCCGCCATCCGCGCGGCAAAATCACCTCCTTTTTACTCATCTCGATTCTATAATTTTTTAGATCAATATAATTGAAATTTGTATGGATAGCACACAAGAGCATTGGCATCGTGGGAACCATTGTGGACGGTGTTGCCAAAGCCAAAAAGATGGAACCGAAGCTCCCTGATTGATTGATTGAAGGAGTAGAAAAATGCAACGTCTCTCCTCTTTCTCCCATGCTTGGACGCATGTAGTAAAGTATAGAGCACAGAGTCTACTCCCCTGTCCCTTCTATCACAAATCACAAAGCAGTGAGGCGTCAAATCACAAAAGCACGGACGAAGCAACCATCATTTCACTCTTCGCTGACTCCGCTTCTCCATCATCTGCTTCGAGAAGCCATCTCACAGCATTAGTTACTCCTAGTAGTACTAGTAAAGGACTTCCTGGATGCAAATAAGGCGGTTGTCTCGGCTTGCAGGCGGCACTTGCGAACGACTTACCGTGGTCCCCCTCAATGGTGTTCTCCGTCGAACGCACTTCGCCAAACCACCCAAAAAAATATCGTCAACGTCATCGCAATGGGGAAGGAAGTCAAATATAGTTACTACCTCCATTTTTTTTGTACACAAGGCCAGTATATCAAAATTACAATTTGCAAAGGGCCACTAACACTAATCAAGGCAAAATTGATGGGGTTAGTAACCAAGGACATTAATATCCCATGCATGCATGTGGAAGTGAGAAGGTTGGTTTGCATGGCGCTGCATTAATCAAGCGATGAGGAGTGAGATGGTTAGCTCTTTGGTCTTTGGAGATAAAAATATGCATTAATTGACATGTGAAATGAGGATTTGTATCGATTAAACCCCGCGAAGGAAAACCCAGCCTTTCTTTTTTAACACTAGTACTCCAAGTACGTACATACTAATCCTGTTTGGGTCTAGGCCTTGCATTGCCAAACTTCGCCACACATTTTTGCCAAGTTTGGCTAAAGTTTTCAAAATGAGAAGGAGGTACACTTGCGCACGGCTATCGCGGTCGCGCCGCACCCTCACACGGTCGCTCCTGCACGCCGCGGTCGCACCGCACCCTCACACAGTCGCTCCTGCATGCCGCAAACCCAACCAAGGGAACGCACCCTCACTGACACGTGCTGTCGCATGTGAACACATCAAACTCGGCCATCCTATCGCTGACACATAATTTTCGTTCATAGAGTATGTTTATCCAACCGCATGTTGGGGAGTATCCATACGGCCCGTGCGGTGGTCTGTTGGGGAAGAAGAAGAGGTGAGGAAGAAGGAAAGAAGGGTTAGGAGACGTAGGATATTCATCCAACCGCCTAAAATAGTAGACTGACCCAAGTTAGGCGACTTGCATAACAAATATATGTTTTTACACAGCAAAATATCCATAAAAACAACAACATAAAGAAAAACTATCACTGCTCGCGAAAAGAGACGACCTCGTCGTCTTTGGCTGCCGACGCGAACCAGCCGACGTGTGTCTCCGCACCGTGGTTGTCCTCGGCCTCCAGCTACTCGTTCAAGCGGAGCGTGCGGGCGCTCTACACGGACGAGAGCACAGCCCGGTTCAAGTCGAGGACGTCTGGCTCCGCCTGCAGGAGGGCCTCGATGGTAGCGGCATCCTCGCGCTCCGCGTCGAGTCGAGCCTCCGTCGCTCGGTTCAAGTCCAGGACGTCCGGTTCCGCCTACAGGAGGGCGTCGATGAGAGCGGCATCCGCATGCTGTGCGGCGAGTCGAGCCTCTGCTGCCCAGTTCAAGTCTAGGACATCCGGTTCCGCCTGCAGGAGGGCCTCGATGGCAGCGGCATCCGCGCGCACCGCCTCAAGTTGAGCCTCCGCCGCCCGGTTCGCATCCACGACATCTAGTTCCGCCTGCAGGAGAGCCTCGATGGCAGCGGCATGCGCGCGCTCCGCATCGAGTTGAGCCTCTGCCTCCCGGTCCTCCTTTAGTATCGCCATGTTGAACCCCTGGTCCGCCTGCACCATGGGGGACTCGGACGCCGGCACGAAGTCGACGTCCATCGTCTCATACCCATCGGGGGCCTTCTGCGCCACGACCTCCGCCATGAACATTGGATCGGCTTCCTCCTCCTCGTAGCTTGGCTCCAGAGAACTCGGGCATTGGCCCGCCGCAAAGCGAGCTTGGGAATGGAGGTCTATGGCGCCGACCGCCTCCGCGATTTTTGCGCGGCGCTCCGGCGTCAGCAGCTTGTAGTAAGTGATCTTGCGGCGCACCATGGCTTTACGGCGAACTAGGGAACGCTTGATGTGGGCTATGGGATCGAAAGGTGGGGGAATGGGCTGGAGATTTGGTGTGGTTTTAGGGCAGTGGCTGGCGTAGGCTGAGCAGCGAAGGTTCAGGTGTGAATAGTGGTTCCGGTGACTACCGGTGAATCGGGTTTGATTGTACATCGCTCTTGTCGCGTTCGCGTTGCAGCCCGGCACGCTGGACCCTCCACGTCGCTCATCGAATGGAACGCGCTTCGTCTTGCATTTTCGCTCGCTTGTGGGACCACAGTTGAGAGCAAACCGACGTCCGTCCCCCTCCCCCACCCGCGTCATTTATTATACCACCACTCCCTCCGTTTTATGCAGAGTAAATAAAAACAGAGGGAGTATACTACGGATGAGGATCCCCTGACGTGGCCAAACCCATTGAGTAACTGAAGTGCGGGGCCTAGGAAGCATTGGGTCCGCCAGTAAGTGACCGAAAGGGAGGGTAACGCAGGGATACCTACGTCAGAGGATCCACTTCCACTATACTACTTTGACCAAATGTTAGAGTAATAATATATGACATGTAACTTACACAAATCTTAGAGTAATAATATATGACATGCAACTTACACAAAGCATACAGGGTCTAATGCGTTTTTCAAGGCTAACTTTGACCAAATGTTAGAGTAATAATATATGGCATGCAACTTACACAAAGCATACGCGCAAATTCGTATGTGAAAGGAGTTTCCATTGATATAATTTTCACATTATACATATCATGTACTATTAATCTTGTCAATAGTCAAATTGGAAACCATCTCGAGTACAAATCTAGGAGTATGTACGAATCTAACAATATTGATTGGGCGTTGTTGAATGTTGATACCTTTTTTATCAAAGTAGATATACTTTGACTACACATAAAACTTATGTGTAAACTAGAAAGGATAGGAGGGAGTATATTGTACGTTCAAAAACGAAACGAACATTGAATACCACTTATATATGATTTGCGGAAGCTATGATCACTAGTTCAAAATTTGGAATCCGCCTTAGGTATCACGTGCCCCCGCTCGTTCCTTCTCGATTTCATCTCGGGGTCCAGAGATCTATTGAAAGAGGACTAGGGTGGGTACAAGCAAATGATACTCGGCGGAATGTTCAAATGAGGCATGCGGGAGGATGGAGTCGACTAGAGGGCGACATGATCGATGGAGAAGAGGGTTGGAGAGGAATGAGAAATAAGCAAACGCCACATGATTATACTTGAACGGCTCAAATAAACAATAAGTTATCTCGCTTGGCCTACATAGTGAAAGGCCTAATGCGCAACGCGGAGCACTGACGCTCGAATATGGCTCGGAAAACAGGGAAACAGACATGTGGGGCACACCCGTCGGGATGACGTAGCGCATACTAGTCCAATGGAGGAGCTGGCCCACGACCAACTCGCCACCGACAACCGTTCATGTGGGTCGTTGGGTCCAACAAAGGGGCGCAGCTCCAGCACGGCCTCTGGACACTGCGACCGCGGTGAGCGACACGCTCATATCGTCGCTAGACACGGTCGATTTTAGTTTGCCGAGGATGGCGTTAGTGTTGTGGCACGACGAACGGTATGTTTGGTTTGTGCCCAAGGTTGCCCCATCAAAGCATTGGGTAGCCAAAATTATGGTTGAGGTATTGGTTGCCCATGATTTGGCCGACATTGGCAACAAAAATGAACTTGAGTTGGCTACAGATCATTGGCATGCCAAAGAAATGGCAACCATCCAAACAAAGACCAATCTTTGGGTCATGACCAAAATTTTGGTTGAGGTATTGGTTGCCCATGATTTGGCCGCCATTGGTAAGAAAAATGAACTAGAGTTGGCTAGAGTTCATTGGCATGCCAAAAAATTGGCAACCATCCAAACAAAGACCAATCTTTTGGTCATGACCAAAATTTTGGCAACGTGCACTTTGGCCACAATCCAAACACAGCCCAACACCCTACTCGTCGAGGATGCACGGGGCGCCGCGACGCGTCCGTGGAGTGGTGTAGCACGGCCAACTACATCCTCTGGACCCGAGACCATGCCGGGTCGTCTTGTTTTTTCAATGACATGTGGGGATCGCATGTGAGCAAAGGGTATCTCCAATGTTGCCACGACCGCAGCTGACTACCCTGGCACACCAAAGCCCTCGTCCCTCGTGTCGTCGCGCGGTGCGTTCCCAGCCGACTCAGCAGCCCGCATTCATGTCGTCCGTTCGTATGTCGTCATTAAGAGGCTCGGTGCCCCCAGAACCAACTCCGGCGACTTAATGACGCACCCGGACACTTGGCCTCACCGGAATGCGCTACTTAAAGCGGCAACACCCAGATAACCTCCACACCATAGCGCATCGTCCTCCTACCTGGAACCACATCCGCCATGACCGCAAGCGCGAACGCTCTGCGGGAGAGCTTGTCTTCGGGGATGGAGCTCGAGGTCGCCGCCCTCGCTCAAGTCGCCGCACAAGCGGTGGCCACGCTGGCGGCCGACGACGGGAGCACCGTCAGCCACGCGTCCTACTTGCCGACGTCCAACGTCCGACACCGCCAAGGTCGGGGACTCCTCCGAGGATGAGTAGGGCATGGGAGGCGGCAGGGCATGGTGTGCCAACTGGTCGGTCCGTCTCCCATGTTCAAGTTTTCCTCGCCGGAAACCGGACCTTCACTTCACGGGTCTTGAACCCCACCCCCGTACATGGAGATCACAGATGGAGGACGTTGGTCGCCGCCGTAG
The DNA here is from genome assembly GCA_034509565.1 of Triticum monococcum. NCBI lineage: Eukaryota > Viridiplantae > Streptophyta > Magnoliopsida > Poales > Poaceae > Triticum > Triticum monococcum. Next base: position 147,435,988 of record CM067843.1, on the reverse strand, counting down.
AATAGGTTTAGGGTCGGGTTTCTTTTATTTTTTTTGTCCTATATAAGTTCGAAATGTAATGAAAATCTGTCATGTTTGCATTAATCTCGGCCGGTGCATTAATCTCGGCCGGAGTACTAGCAAGATGCCCGTGCGTTGCACGGAAGATCAAGATCTTGTGGGAGAAAAGGATGAACGAGGGAAAGCCTTATCTGCAAATGTGGAGAGGAGTGTGGGTAAATTGTCATAGTTTCCTTCCTATCCATTAGATATAGATCGGACGACCTATATTGCAGGATCGGACACATCTTTCTACATCTATGGGAACCTACGAAAGGGTTTACGTGAATTGCCTATCTCTCTCCTCCCCTGATTTTCATGGTGGTGGGCCCCTCCCTCCCCCCAATCTACAATCAACAGCTCACACGTTTCACATTACGTTAATTACGTAACTGGGATTACGTAGGTGTAGCATTACTCGTCCTAAAAAACCCAATTAAGCCAACCTCCGAGCATATCGCCCGGGAAAAGACCCGGCCGCGCCGTTTTAGTCGGGATTACCGGATTACTAGTAGTAGTATCGATGGATCGCGTGAAGCAACAGATTTTTTTTGAGGGGGCGAAGCACCTAGTTTAAAAGGAAAAATGCGGTACACTAATAGCACTCCTGTCGCGGTCGCATTGCACCCCACACACGTTCGGTCCTGCACACAGCTCATGCAAACGGAACGCGCTTTGGCTTGCCTCTTCACTGACACATGGGATTGCACTTGGAGAAACCGACCATGAGCCAAACTCCCCCCGCTCACCGCGCGAAAATCCTCCCCCCCCCCACACCCAAAAATTCCCCCCAAATCCGATTCAACCGCCCTTCGGCCAACTAGCCAATAATATTCCCCAAACCCACCTCCCCCCTGTCCCCCTCCACTCCATTCGCTCCGCCAAAGCCGCCCTCCCCGTCGCGTCGATACATCAGCGCCGCGGTTCGGCGATCCTCTCGCTGCCATAGTACAATCTCATAGACTGTCGTCCTCTAGCCACGCCGCCACCTCTGGCTACGTTCTTGTGGAGGTGCATGACGGTCAACGTCGCCACCGCTGGCGACGTTCGTGTGGAGACGCACGGCGGTCAGCTTCTCCCACGGTACGCGCATTCTAGACTGAGGCCGCGTTCATGTCAGTGTAGCGCTGAATGTTAGCTGATAGACGCTGTTAATCTCACTGTATGCCGAAGTAGTTTACTTTCAATATGCTCTGCTTAAGAAGCTTCCTTGCCATGTTTTGCACTCAATCTGCTTAGCTGAGATGGCATGCCAAGGCCGATTAGTAGCTAAAATATCCTGCCATATATTTATTGTGACATAGATTGCCATGGTCTGGTAGTCAATCTGTTAGCTGAAGTAGCTCTACACCGTTTTATACTCGATCTTTGTTGCTGCGATGGCCTTCGATAGTTCGATGGCTGTGTGCTCGGCCTCATTGACTGCTGAAATAGCCTGCCATAATTTGGCACTCAAATATGTTTGCTGAATTAGCTTTACATATATTTCGTTACTTAGATCTGCTCGTCCAAATATCTTGCCATAGCTTTAGACATCGACCTATGTATTTTTTTTCTGGACTTCATAAAAAAGCATATATGTTTTTCCTGTAATATCTAGTAGAAGAACTAATTTGTATGTCTAACAGATGGATAGGACTTGGATAACTTCTGCTTGAAGATTCTCCGCTGCATATGTCCAGGGGGTTGAAAACTTCATGAACTTTATCAGAGCTGAGTACGGTGGTCCGAAATCAGATGTGCTCTGCCCGTGTAGCAGTTGTATGCATTCAGTTACAAGACCCCAGTCAACTGTGCAAAATCATCTACACTTGTATGGGATGTCGGTCACATATACTAGGTGGGTTCATCATGGTGAAGCTGTGAACGTCAATGTTATTGACTATGTGGAAGCAGCAGATCACCATCTTGATCTGTCTGATGCTCAGGTGGAAGAGGGGGAGGAGGTGGTGGTGGCGGAACCAGTGAGTTTGACCAACATTGAAACAATGCTACGAAATGCTCGTGCATTGCGTGAACTTTCACCTGCAGAAGAAAAACGGTGGGCCCACATGTTGGAACAATGCAACATTGCTATCACCCCAGGAAATAAGATGTCAGTATTCTTAGCTATGGTCACCTTTCTTCAGGTGAAGACATCTGAGCGGATGACAAACAAATCATTCGATGCGATGTTGGCTGCTTTCCGTGAATCTTTCCCAGATGCGTCTGAGCTACCACACACCTACAGTAAAATGAAGAATTTCCTTTGTGCAGTTGGAATTGGATATGATATGATCCATGTTTGTAAGAATAATTGCGTTCTGTTCCAAAAGGATTATGCCAACTTAAGTGAATGCCCGAAATGCAAATCATCAAGATGGAAAGATGGCAATGCTATGAGGAGGATTCCTCATAATGTTCTGAGACATTTTCCAATTACACCAAGATTGCAGAGGTTGTTTCATGATGCTGAAACAAGAGAGGATGTACTGTGGCATTCTAGGAACTAGGAGTACAGAGATCAGAATGTAATGAACCATCCATCTCATGGTAGTGAGTGAAAAAGCTTCAATGATAAACACAAAGAGTTTTTTGTTGACCTGAGAAACATTAGACTTGGCTTAGCTTCAGATGGATTTAACCCATTTGGCCACCAGAGCGCCACATATAGCATGTGGCAAGTGCTTGTTATCCCTTACAACATGCCTCCAAATGTCTGCACCAAAGAATCAAACTACATGATGGCCTTGCTCATCCCAGGTCCAATAAGTCCTGGAAAGGATTTTGATTTGTTCATGGAGCCTCCTGTGGAGGAACTTCAACAACTATGGAAGGGTGTTCTCACTCGAGACCTATATAGCAGCCCACCAGCTGATTTCTTTCTGCGTGATGTTATAATTTGGTGCATCCATGATTATCCGGCTTTGGGCACTATGTCAGGGCGAACGACACATGGTTACAATGCATGTGTTCGCTGTGACAGGAGCTGTCATACGCAATACTTAACAAGATCTATTACATTGGACACCACCATTTCCTTGCCAAGGACAAGCCGCATCCTAGAAAATACCGAAGACATGTGTTCAATGCAAAGCATGAAAACTGTGATGCGCCAAAGAGGCTCACAGCCGATGAGTTGCAAGTGGAATTAGAGAAGGTCAGGCATATTACACCAGGAAACCATCCTGGTAATGGTAGCGGGAAAAGGAAGCGTGGCAGGGTAGAAGAGAGATTATTGTTTACCCGCAGGTCCACTTTGTGGGACTTGGACTATTGGAAAGATTTGGATCTGAGGCATAATCTTGATGTGATGCACATCAAGAAAAATATATGTGACATCATTATCGGCACACGTCTTAATATTGAAGGCAAGACGAAAGATACCTTAAAATCTAGGATTGATTTGACACACCTGGGTATCAGAAAGGATTTGCAGGTGTAAGATGAAGGTAAACCACGGGATATGGCACCAGCTGTGTACGTCTTGGAGAAGGTAAAAAGAAAAGAATTATGCGAGGTCCTGTCACATGTGAGATTCCCACATGGATTTGCTTCCAACCCTGAAAGGAGAGTCAGTGCAGATGGAAACAAGGCACAATAGTTGAAAACTCATGACTGACACGTCCTACTTCAAAGGGTTTTACCTGTTATCCTTAGAGGATTGGGCCGCCCTGACTTATACAAAGCAGTTGCAAAGTTGGGACAATTCTTCAGGGAACTCTGCAGTAGGAATATCAGGATAGATGCTTTGGAGCGTCTTAGAGACAAAATACCATCTATCCTATGCGACCTTGAGAAGATATATCCTCCAGCCTTCTTTGATGTGATGGTGCATTTGGCTGTTCATCTACCTGACGAGGCACTACTTAGAGGTCCAGTACAGTATGGCTGGATGTACTCTATTTAAAGGCGGCTAGGCACTTTCAAGGGCTATGTTAGGAACAGAGCTGGACCCGAGGGTTCCATTGCAGAGGCCTACATTGCTACAGAAGCGTTAACATTCTGCTCAAAATACATTGAAACAGCTGATCAGCTTAGCAAATAGGTGGGTGAAGACAATCTCGGGCTCAATGTTTTCAATTATTCTGTTCGAGTTACAGGGAAGAGTCGACAAGAGGACAAACCGAAATATTTGGACAAAATGGTTTGGTATGTGTTGAATAACTGCCCTGAGATACTACCTTATATCAAGTAAGTGCAGTACTGCAGCTTATACATCGTAATCTACTAAACTTGCAGCACATTCTTATATATTTAGATGTTTGACGTGATCACTATGTTGTGCAACATCTACAAAGAGGAGTCACTGTTGCAAAATCCAAGAAACATTGACAAACTGGTTATGGCAGGATTTGCGAAATGGTTCAAGAACCATGTAAGCTTTTGAAGTGCACTGTCAGTTTTTTTAATATATTGAGTACATAAGATGATCAGCTTGTCTATTTTCCAACCATAGGTTAAGAAGATGTGGGAGGATGGGCAGGCAGTTGATGATGCCCTTTACTCACTAGCAATGGGTCCTGATACTTGGGTAAGACATTATGAATCTTGCGTTGTTGGAGATGTGCGCTACAACACCCTTGCACGAGACGAAGGAAGGAAGACACAAAACAGTGCCATCATGAGCACGGATACGTATGACAAAGAGACAACTGAAATGTTTGCTAACATAACAGACATTATTCAGGTGCAGTATATCTCTAGTTTCGAGGATCATTGGTGTGTGGTTCTGTTGTGCTGTCGTTGGTATAACCTGTTTTCCAGGATCACAACGCCCAGAGCTGATGATTATTTCAAATCCATCAATGTCAAGGCAGCATACCAGACCAAGGAGCCTTTTATTTTGGCAAATCAAGCAACACATATATTTTTCTTGGAAGACACATTTGCACGTAGCGATGACTGGAGAGTATTGCAAAGGTTTGAGCAGAGGAATTCGTTTTATGAAGTTGCACAACAAGATGATGCTTACACTGCTCCTGATGTACAAGATAACACAAATGTTCCTAATATCTTTGAGAACCATCACGTCAACGACGCCGGCGAAAAGATTGCATGTCGTGCTGTGACATACAAGAGTTGATCAAGAAGAAGCCAACGTTCGAGGATGTTGAGGACGAAGAAGAAGATGACACCATGGGGAATTACGATTCAGACTGATACACATGGCGAAGATGTTGACGTTGCTGCTGCGGATGATGATTACATTGCTTTTGTCGTATTTGCCTGTCAGAAGACGTTTTTTATCTACTATGTGAAATTGTGTTTGCTATGACAACTGAAACCTGATGAACATGTTGTTTAGTATTTTGCTATGAGAATATCACTTGTTATGTATGCTGATTTGTGTTTGGTGATTGTATGACAACTAAAACATGATGACATTGTTGTTTAGTTGTACTCATATTTGGCTGCAAAACTTGAATTTGATGACATAGTTTGTTGTTGGACTGCAATTTGCTCAACGTCTTCGAATGAGAACAAAGCTAACCCGACAGGGCCTCTGCTATTTATTTATTTATATGAACAAAAGGGGATACCCAGCAAAGTGCTCATGTCGTAGCCACTGAATACATCACGAGTGCTACATACACTGCAAATAAAGAGACAATCATCCTACAGAGCACATCGATTTTTCCCATTATCTTCACAAGCTCTTTCATCTCCTCATTGCTGTCAAGGCCGTTCAGCAGATGTTGCTTGGCCATGATCAGAGGAACTTCATCTTTAACCTTCTGCTCTGCATCTTCCTCTTCTGTCGTTCCTTTAGTTACTTGTCCAACACCCCAACCTGCTGGTATTGGGATTCCTCGGCTAACCAAATAATCAGCGTAGTTGCATTCCCCCACATCAGCAACTTCCAGAAATACAAATCACACGAATCTTCCCTTTTCTGCACGAATCAAATTGGTAGATCATCAACCAAACTATTAAAAAATCAGCAACTGAAAGCAGTAGAACAACACTTAAACATATTATTACCCCATGATTCTGGCATTTGTAGAAGACTCAGCCAGGGTTGCGTATTGTGGTTGAGACACAACGGATGATTCTGCGTGATTTGCAGCAGTGGCACCACACCAATGGCAGCGGGTTGCAATGCGCGTGCCAGCGAGGGTGTGATGAGCCTATAGGCGATGGTACGGGTTGCGACTTGGCGCATATCTGGTTGTTGCCTGCTGAAGAGCAGGTGGACGAGCAGCCAGCGGGCATGGTCACTGCGGCCAGAGCTTCTGATGCTAGGCAGAGTAAGTAGAGAAGAGGAGAAGCGAACATTGGATATGTCAGTTTCATTACTTGTAGAGTAGCATAGCACCATATATAGTCATAGTCTAGGTTTGATTCGAACCAGCTATAGGAGCACGTCTTTCTTTTTTCTAAAACACGGCAACGTCTCTTTACTAGTACACTAGCTTGTTTTGTACGCCTCCCCAAGTCTTTGATTTTCTTTCCCTTTTTTGCGAGTTAGGAAGGAGGCAAAAATTGAGAGTTCCTGGGACTCGAACCCAAGACCTCTCGGGTGAAAACCAAGGGTGCTAGTCACTTATGTGGTGAACGTTCCCTGTGAGGACGACAGCAGACGAACGCATTTTCCTCGCAGTTTTCTTCCTATATATAAAAAAGTATGCTAATTGGTGTCCGCTTAGTCAACAAACGACGGTGCCAACCTTGACCATTGGATTGACATTCAACGTCTGTCGCGTTTCTTCAGTCTCTTCTTCCTCGAGCCGCCAAAGCCAAACCAGTGCCGGCGGGACCGCCTGCTCCTGCCTCCCATGGCTGGCTGTGATCTGCCCCGGCTCCTGTTCGTTCCCGCCCGAGGCCTCACCATCGTCCTCCGCCTTGGTTCGCTCGCCGCGGCGCTGCCCTCCGGTGTTGTCAACATGGTCAACAACCGAGAGGAATAAGGAGATGACTGTACATGGTGAGGATGACAGTAGGGACCCAGCAACTCGCGCAGTAATTTTGTTTTTTTCGGGATGGAGAAGGGTATCAACTGGGTTGTGCGGGATCCGTGGCCCATCTAGCCCAGGCTTTTATTTCATATGTTTAGCACATGACCAGCCCAGTTTGTTTTTTTCCTTTCTGAAAATTGCTAGCCAACTATTTTGTTTTTTGCAGAATAACCAATGTAGGCCTACTTGCTTTTCTACGCCCTGCTGGGCCGGAAATCTTTCAAGACAAGGAGGGATGCATTTTGCCTAGAAAATGGGCTATAAGTAATAAGAAATGGGCTGTAAAATGAAAAAATACAGCAAACAGACAATTAGTTCCAAAATACTGTTTTCTTTCGGATTTTGATATTTTCAATTTCATTGTTTTTGTGCGGGTAAAATTTCATTGAATTTAAATTAAGGTATATTTAGATTTAAAAGTAATTTGAATCTAGCTAGAAATTTCAGGCTGTATGCTGTTTGGGACAGATTTGGAGGCTCACTTGTGGGTTTACTAGGTTGACGTGTACTTTGGCTTTGTCAACTTAGTCCAGAAACGATTCTAGCAGTAGTGACCGTTGGATGTTAATCCAATGGCCGTACTGCTTCTTCAATATATAATCTTCTTGCTCCAGCCGCCCAAACCATCTCCGGTGGGACTGCCTGCTCCCGCCTCCCATGGCCGGCTATGCTGCCGCACAGGCCGCACCGCCCCACCCTACATGTCGGACCCACCAGCTATATCTTCGCACGCAAGGAAGTGCCTCGTTATTACGCACAAAAAAATGAATACCCCCCTGCTAGCTGGGACCCACCATAGTGGGAGGATGACTTGTGGGCCAACAAAGTTGATGGGGACGGAGGGCTTTGTCAACTCAGTCAATATGAACGATTCTAGCTCCAGTGACCGTACGATGTCCATCCAACGGCCGTAGTGCTTCTTCAACCTCTGGTCTTCTTGCTCCAGCCGCCCAAAGCTGCGCTGGTCCTGTCGCATGCGCCTGCCTCCCGTGGCCGGCTGTGCTGCCGCGGAGGCCTCACCGCCCCCTACTATTCCAACCGCTGGCCAGGCCCTGCGGCGACGGCAGTCTCACACTGTAGCCGAACCAGTGAACCCTCGTACTCCTCTCCGTGCGGGCTTCCACTGCCGCGTCTTCCCCGGCTCCGCGTCGTCCCCTTCCTAGGCCTCGCCGTCATCCACCGCCGTGGTGCTCTCCGCGTGGTGTGGTCAACGTGGTCAAGGAATGACTTCCATTGGAAGAATACTGTGCGTGGAGAGGCTGACAGCTAGGTCCATGGCCACAGCCCAGCTGTTTTGTGATTTGCCAAGTAAGGCGCTTTGTCAGGCCTATTGTGCTGCAAATCTTTCAAGACGAGCAGAGCTTCCATTCGGCTGGCCGAGAAAATGGCGCATTAGTACTGAGAAATGGGATGTACATTTTTAAAACACATCAAACCGGCAATTAGTTTCAAATATCTGTTTTTTCATTTAAAGATTTTAAATTACATTAATTTTTATGCGTGGAGAATTTGTTGGATTTTATATTGATATACATTTATTTTTTAAATCAGTTTGAATGTGAGTCGAAATTTCGGGATTAAAAACAGTTAGGACCGCACCGAAATATACAAAATTTCGTATAATTTTTTAACCGTGGCCACAATTTGGGCTGTAATGCTAACAAAAAGAATATGGGCTCCAAAAAAACCTTGAGAATTAGCAAATGGGCTGGAAATTATTAGAAATAATGGTAGATGGGTTGTATACTATTTTCCACGGATTTGAGGCTTTCCTAAAAAAGTTTGACGCACAAGCAGCGACTGTTGGATGTCCTTCCAACGGCCGTCGTGCTTCTTAAATTTCTGATCTTACTGCTCCAGCCGCTCAAACAAGCGCCGACGGGACTGCCTGCTCCCTCCTCCGCGTGGCCGGCTGTGCTGCCGCGCAGGCCTCACCGCCCCACCGTACTCCCATCACTGGCCTAGCCATCCCTCTACTCACCCACACCTGCTGTAAACCAATAAACCCTCGTACAGTCGTACTCCCCTCCGCGTGGGAAACAACTGCCGAGTCTTCCGTGCCTCCGTGTCGTTCCCTTCCTAAGCCTCGCCGTCGTCCACCGCCCTGGTGCTCTCGGCGCGGCCTGGTCAACGTGGTCAACGACCGACATGCATCTGAAGTGGACTATACGTGGAGAGGCCGACAGCTGGGTCCATGGCCGCACGCAAGGAAAAGGGCCTTATTACACGCAAAACAATGATTCCTCCACCTGACATCAGGGACCCACCGAAAGGGCCTTTGTATTTCGCAAAGAAAAGTCACCGCCGCTGACAGCTCGGACCCACCAGCTATATCTTCGCGCGCAAGAAAGTGCCTCCTTATTACGCACAAAAAAATGAATACTCCCCCTGTTAGCTGGGACCCAGTATAGTGGCAGGCTGACTTGCGGGCCTACTAAGTTGATGGGGACGGAGGACTTTGTCAACTTAGTCAATATGCACGATTCTAGCTACAGTGACTGTACGATGTCCATCCAACGGCCGTTGTGCTTCTTCAGCCTCTGGTCTTCTTGCTCCAGCCGCCCAAACCAGCGCTAGTCATGCCTCGTGCTCCTGCCTCCCATGGCCGGCTGCGATGCGGCGGAGGTCTCACCGCACCCTACTACTCCCACGGCTGGCCAGGCCATCCCTCTACTCACCCACACCCCTTGTTACTCTGCGGCGACGATAGCCTCACACCGCAGCAAACCAGTGCCCTCGTACTCCTCTACACGTGGGCATCCACTGCCGTGTCTTCCCCGGCTCCGCGTCATCCCCTTCCTAGGCCTCGCCGTCGTCCACTGCCCTGGTACTCTCGGCGTGCGTGGTCAACGTGGTCAATGAACGGCTTCCATCGGACGTGGACTGTACGTGGAGAGGCTGATAGCTGGGTCCACGGCCGCGGCAAGGAAGTGCCTCCTTATTACGTGCAAAATAATTATTCCTCCACCTGACAGCGGGGACCCACCGGATGAGCCACCGTATTTCGCCCCCTGACTACTGGGACCCACCAGCTACATCTTCGCACGCAAGGAAGTGCCTGACAGTCGGGACCCACCTGGTCGAAGCGTACGTAGTGTTGTCATTCTCGTCGCGAACGTGTATGTACATATATACTGGTGGATGTAAAGGCATGCACGTGTCGTAGTAGAGGCGGCCAGGGTGCAAGAAAGAAAATATGGCCACGTATGTGTACATACGGGCGGGGTTTCGAAGGCCTACTCACGCATACGTACAACGAGGGCTCGTTGACATGGCTGGGTTGGAACGGAGAAACATCGTCGTCGTTGTGTTCATGGTGAGGCAACGGAATGCGTCGTGTTCATGGGGAGGCAACGAAATGCGTCGTGTTCATGGGGATGCAATGGAATGCGTCGTGTTCATCGGGAGGCAACGGAACGCGTGGGAGCCAACTGGCTGGGTCGGAACGAACTGTGTGGTCGTGTTCATTGGGATGGCTTCGACAGAACAGGCGTTGGAAACGAGGCCTGGCGTACCGCACAACGGAGGAAACGGACCTCCTACGTTCGAAACGGGGTCCTGTTGATCGGGAGGGGTCTGGCGTACTGCAAAACGGAGGAAACGGACCTCCTGCAGTCGAAATGGGGGTCCTGTTGATCAGGAGGGGTGTGGCGTACCGCAAAATGGAGGAAACGGACTTGTGTTCACTACTAGGAAAAGGCCTACTAATGGCGCACCTAATTTGGCCATTAATGGCGCATTTGTGGTGCGCCATTAGTAGCACGCCATTAGTATATTTTACTAATGGCGCACCACTAGTGCGCCATTAGTATCTGGTATACTAATGGCGCACCACGCGGTGCGCCATTAGTATGCCTCCCAGGGGGCCATGTATACCCAGGTGCTTCGGCATACTAATGGCGCACAGCAACAGTATGCGCCATTAGTAACTTCGGCATACTAATGGCGCACTGTTTAATGATGCGCCATTAGTATCCTTTGGCACACTAATGGCGCACTATGATGTCATGCGCCATTAGTATGAATATTAGGTTTTTTTTGTTTTTTAATTTTCTATTTTTTGCACAGGTTACAAAATGTATAATTGGACAAAATATAGACATCACACATCAACAACAGATTCGATTAGTCTCTGAATACAATTCATCATATTAGTCTCCAAATTGAAAAGACCGAACAAAGATAGAACATTATATTACAAGTCTCGAGACCGCGAGTTTGTCTTCACATTACAAGTCGATATCGATCATCTAAACTACCATCACATAGAAGAGAGCTGCGGTCATCACGATGAGCATCATCACAATGAAACTCGTCTTCATCCGGTTCCTCCAACGCTCCCTCCCCTCTCCCGCTAGATAGCGGACATTTCTAGATTCGGCCTCGGCCCTAGTGGTGTACCCTTTGTAACTGTTACCACTAAATCGGTGAACCTGTCTCCGACACTCCTCCCAGTCGTTGTAGACTCCGGGAACCTTACCCTTGTACACGATATACCACGGCATCGCTATGCAGTAGCCAAACGAAACGTTAGTACCAATTCACAGACAATACATAAGCAACATATAAGTATGCAACAGAACGATCGGAAGAGAAAAGCAAAACATTAATAGCATCGATTACATCTAAGTTGAATGACTCTCGAAACCAAAGAGACATACTACAATTTCATTAAAGTTTAATTACAACATATGAGCCAATCGATGTTTCAGAACTAGACACAGCATCACTGTTTTCGACTCGACTCAAGGGACCGGAGCGTGGATGAAGCCGCCGTCTATCGTGGGAGTCATGAAACAACGGGCGTTGTCAGCCTGCATTTGTAGGATTGTGTCGATGTCACTGTTGGACGGTTGATTTCTGAGGTAGAACTGCCCCGAGGTACGAAGGACATCTTGATGGATGATTTCCGCAAACTCCGAATGGATGCGAAAGAATTCTTGTCTGATGTCCGCGTCCTGGATTGCCGACACGCTCGCGGCCCAATCTTTGAGTCTACTCGGTAGCAGAAGTTGATGATGGTCCCGTACGATCGCCCGCATGTGATGGATGGCGTAGTAGGCACCCTTCTGACCACCAGTTGGCTGCTTGACGCAGCAGAACGTCGTATTGTGGGAGAAGACGTGCTTGCCGTACTTACAAATAGGCCTGGTGAAGGTGCCTCCAGATTTGACGTAGCCGGGGAGAACATCATCAAGAACCTTCTTGACATTTGTGTAGTCTACGTTCGACTGACGGTCCGGGTCGAAATATGTGGCCATGGAATATTTAGGGCTTAGGAGGATGAGCGTGCAATGTGTGTCACTGCAGAAAACACGGAATGTTAAAAGAAAAACGATCGAAATCTAAGAATTCATATGTTACGGGGCGGTTGAGGGGAGGACTTACTCGGGAAAGTAAGGCACGAGGAAGTTATTCTTATCTTGGTTTGCCAGAATGACGCCTTCGAGGTAAGAACTCGCGACTTGCTCGTCCCCAGCGCTGCCCAAGATCTTGGCACGCATGTAGAAGGGGTCGACTATCACGATGTCCGGGGTCTTGTCGCGAATGATCCGCATCTCCATACTCAGCGAAAATAGCCGAACGAAGGTGTAGTGCAGCGGATGAAGGTTCAACATAGCGTGGATGTCATCAAACCGCAGGACGATCGTACCCCCGATGGAGTTATCCACAAAGCCCTTGCCCTCTGGCACCTTGGCCGTGAAAACCAGGTATGCCACATCCTTCTCTCCGAGACGCCGCTTCTCCAAAGAAAGAACACTGTCATGCAGACTCCGCATAGCACCGGTTGCAGCATCGAGCATATTTCTCGGTAGCATCGGCCTACCCGCCACATGCACCCTCCTCGAGATATCCTTAGGTGCAGGTGGCCCGTCCTGAGCATGGATCGTACTCGGTGCCGGCTGGCCCGCACCCTTGTTAGTCTTTCTTTTGCGTGCCTTCTTCTCCTGTAATGGGACCGAGTTCTGCTCACGGACCGCCTTCTGGAGTGTGTTGGGGCTGATAATATTTCGCTCCTCGCCTATCTGAGGCTCGGTGAAGTCGGCAGCTGGAGGCGTCTCCTGAGAGCTGAACGCTAGACGACGCCTGTTGCAACTTGGCTTCTCCGTGGTACCAGCTAGATCGCGCACGTCTTTTGTTGGGTTGGGTTCTTGAGAAGGAGGCCCCATGAAGTCGCCACCGTACCCATGATCGGCAAAGTACTGATCGACGTTGGCAAATGTATCGTCGTCGTTGTCATTCTGATCCTGTGCCATATGCATGTTTGGATCCAGTGGCATAGGGATGTCCGGCACCGTTGCGGCGGTCTTGCCATGGGGCCGACATGGCGCCGGCACGACTGGCGGTGTTGTCTTTGGGGTGGTGTCCCCCGCCCCCAAACGAATCTGGCTCTTCGGCCAAAGCAGGGGCCAACTCAGGCAGGCGCTGAGGGTCATCACGCCATCATCGTCGGCCCCGACGGGTCGAATCGGAGGTAACAACTCGTCGCAGCCTGGCAGCACCCGAACCAGTTGAACCCTAAACAAGTTGGGTGGCATCTGGGTACCGTGGAACAAGGGGTTGCCCCGTTGAACGATTTTGCCCTTGGCGACATCGACCATCTCGTTGTTCACGAAGTGCAGGAGAGTGCACGGAACGTCGGCGGCGCCCTGCGAAAACATGTAGGTCGTTAGGGATGCCCAGTCAAAGGCAAGGAGATGAAGTCCTCGGCCGAGAGAGGCTTAATTAGTTACCGTAATGATGGCGTCGAGCTCGGCTAATGTCGAGGCACCGCCAACGGCGGGCGTGCAGTTGACGGAGGGGGCGCTTGCTGCAGAGGTGCCGGCCGACGTACACCCGGGTGCATTAAGCTCCCGTGCCGGCGTCGGAGACACCAATGCCGCCTCCGTCGGAGACACCAATGGCCCGGCCATCGCGTTCTGCGAGTTGCTGGACGTGAAGCTAGGAATCGGGGGCGGCCCCTGTTGGCCGCTCGCAATCCACGCACTAATCCCCTGGATCAAGGTAGGCACAATGGCGGTCATCGTCCTTCCGAGTTGTTGTTCCACTTGCTCTTGGACCATCTCTGGAATCCGCGCCACCTGTGCCCTGAGTTCTTGAACCTCGCGCGCCTGGCTTTCTGAGCTGGTCTTTTTCTCCTTTCGCCCACCAGTGTCATAGTATGACGACCATTTTGTCGACAAGCCTTTGCCGGCCACACGACCAGCTGACATCGGCTTACTGAGCTTATCCTTGCTCTTCATTACATTCAACGCCCTATTTAGAGTGGTGTCCCAACGGTTGCTCTTAGTCGACCCCGCGCTACTGCTTTCAGTCGCCTGCGGAAGGAATGTGAACCATTTAGAAATTTGGCTTCATTAATTAGAATGCAACCATATGAAGCTAATTACGCGGGGGTGTATTCCTTACCAGAACAAGCTCAAGCTCCCTGGTCTTCGGATCCGTGGTAAGCTCCTTTGTTTTCGGGTCCTTCTTGTACCGGGCCCTGACAAAGTTCCTGGTCTGCTTGTCACCGTATTTATCAAAGAGGGGCGGTAGGCCTTGCTCGGCACGGTCCGCATCCTCCTTGTCCCATATAGGCTCCGCCACTCTGTAACCGCCGGGACCAAGTGTGTGTTCCCCTAAGTTCAGCTCCCGCATTTCTTTCCCCCACTTACTTGATTCGGAGCTTGCGGTGCTCGAGCAAGTGATCTTGAAGTCGTTGTAGTCATCTTCGGTGATCGAAGGATTTTTCTCCTTGATCTTCTCATAACTCTCACCTTTCTCGATCATTCTCTTCACATTGCTTTTCCAAGTAGACAGGGCCGTGCTCATCTTCGTGAGGGCAGTACTGTTCACTTTATTCCCTTTGAGGCTTGTGTTTTCAAATTCAGCAGGGAACTTGTATCGTTCGTGCAGCTTCGTGAATAGGAGGTTGCGCAAATTCCCATGGTTAGGATGCCTGAGGTTCTCGGTGTTGATCGAGACGGTGCTCCGGAGAATGCACCCGAGCTGAAGCGAGTACCCCTTGACTATTCATTCGGGCGCCGTTGGATTCCCGTCGGAGTCCACTTCAGTAACTTCCTCCTTGAGGGTGCGGAGCACGGTCGGGTGCCGGTCCTTCCGTTGCCTCTTCGGTTGGCTGCCATCTGTGCGTGCGCCGCCATCATCAGTGGTGGCATCCTCGGCGGCACCATCAGTGGTGGCATCAGTGGGGTCATCCTCGGCGGTACCATCAGTGGTCTCAGGATCGGTGGGGAAGGCGGTGGCCTCATACAAGTGAGGTTGTTCCTCCATCTCCTGGGATAGCTCCCAGAATGCCTTGACGCCCGAACCCCCGGCCTCATCGTTGTTGGCCATGTTTCTCTCTAAATAGGAACAAATTTTGGTCAAAAAGTTGGTTATTGTCAAGGAACAAGATCTCTAAGTTGACCAAATAACCTAATTCTCGAGGAATGTCGCCAAAAAGTTGGTTATTGTCAAGGAACAATTGAGAGATGTTTGTGTATATTGCCTAGGTGTTTTGGGATAGAACCTGTTAGTGTGTTGTTGCTAAGGTCCAAGTCCATGTTCTCAGGGTAACCTAGCTCTTGAGGGGTAACCTAGTTCTTGAGATGCTGAGGATATGCCATAATACCATCATTTTTGAATTTGTTCAAGTGAGCCAAAAAGCTTCATGATACAAATGGTTATGGTCACAATATTGATTAGCCTTCAAAAGGGATTTGGAAGAAATAGCTAGAGAATTTCAAAATCCAATTTATCAGGCTAGATAGGAAGTATATATTATGTAGAGGAGATCTAGGAACGTGCATTGCCATATAGACAAGTTTTAATAATTCTGGTAAGCCTCTCAAAAGGCAATCTTTAAACAGAAGTGAAGACAGGTCTAGAGCTCAAATTTGAATTTCTACTCTGAAGAAAAACAAGTCATGAGTGGATTTTTAGTTTGGTACACACACCCACACAAACAATCATATAATAGGAATTCAAAGGAAGCAACCAATGTAATTACCCCAAAATTGGGTATTACAAACAAACACAAAATGGCTCCACATACTAGCAAGTCATAACCTAAGTCAAGAAAGTCATTTCAAGCAATTGAAGTTTCACCCAAAACCCAAAGTGTTCAGAGGTGCATTTGTGAATCGAGCACCTTCTAGGTCAAGAAAATTGGGCATGACCTTTTCTAATTTTCTTGACCTAGGAGTGCCCCATTCTCAACCGAAACGGAAATTAATCAACATTTCAGGAGAAAGGGATCATTTCACATCAGGAGAAATAGATCATTTCATCTAGCTCATGCCAGGCAATCAACCAAACCAAATATATACTCCATCTTACAGAGTTACTCCATCACAGCAACAACAACCTTGCAGATCAAAAATGATTTGTGTAATCTATTTGGTACTCTTACAGTTGCATAAATTGAACAAGTAGCTGACCACCACCAGATGGAGTGGTCACTAGAGAAGATTACACATCACAAACAGGAACTCACGGTTACCCAACTCACTAGAGAAGAGAGAGTTACAGAAAAATTACAGTTGCTGCTGCTGTGAATCAAATAAACTTGCATGTGAGAAACCTAAACAAGCCATATCCAAATGACAACGGGAAGACATCAATGCAAATTAAGGTTCGCATCAGAAACATGAAAAAATAGCTGTGCAGGGGTTCTATGGATCCAAAAAAACTTGCATATCAGAATCCTACAGTAACAGTCAACACATATCTAGTCAATACGTTTGTGGATACCACCGTCGATCTACTAGCCATGCAAAATTCCAGGGGTCAAGATATGCTTTCACATTCAGAAACACAGGAAACCTAACAGTAGGAATGCAGATATCACCAACGACCAGCATGACTAGAGTCCTACTAATCTAGATATGCTTGCACATCAGAAACATTCAGAAATCAAAATTTAACAGAAGTGACATGTTGTTGTGCAGAATTAGTCACTTGACTATCATAATTAAGGAGGGGAAGGTAGATCTAATGAGGTGCAGCTCACCTTAGCAGCAGGTTGGATTCAGTGGAGCTTGGAGGGGAGGAGACGATGCCGACGCCGTGCGGGAAGTGACGGCGCTGCGCGGGTTTCTCCTCCCCTCTCCTCCTCGAGAGGAGTGTGGCGGGCTGCTGCAATGGAGAAGGGGCTAGGCATGGTCAGACTGGATTGGATCTTGTAGCATAGAATCATCACAAACGAGGGAGGGGCAGCAATGCAACCAACCTAGGGTTAGGATGGATAGAAGCAAGTAGCCGAGGGGGGAGGGGGCAGCTCAGCTGGCTTGGCGTCGAGGGAGAGGAGGAGCCACGCTGCTTGCTTGGCGTCGAAGGGGAGGAGAAGCCCCTCTGCTTGCGTCGAGGTGGGGGTTGGAGACGTCGGGCATCAAGGCGCGGGGGCGCAGGGGCAAGGGGCGGCGTCGAGGCGACGGGGCAAGGGGCGCAGGGGCAAGGGGCGGCATCGAGGCGTCGGGGCAAGGGGCAGCGTCGAGGCGGCGGGGCAGCGGCGTCGGGGCGGCGTTGAGGCGGCGTCGGGAGAGGAGAGGGGAAGGGGATCGAGGGAGAGAGGGGGGATCGATAGGTTTGGGCCGGGAGGAAGTATGGATGGGCGGGGGCGGCACAATACTAATGGCGCACCACCCCTCGGTGCGCCATAAGTACATTCATGCTAATGGCGCACCTCACCCTGGTGCGCCATTAGTATTTTGCTCGAGCCAACAGGTTATCTACCACCTGAGCTGATCCACATCAAGTCCCCTCTACTAGCTCAATTGGTCAGCAGCCAGTTCTCACACCAGGAGGTCCTGGGTTCGATTCCCAGGCTCCACAATTTTTTTATACATTAAAATGATGTTTGATACTTATTTGTGCTTAAATATGTTCAAACTTGTTTAAATCATAACAGTAATATTTTTTTATAATACAGTAATAATTTTTTAAATAATATCATCAAATAGTAATGCCGATGGAGCGGGGGAGGGTGCGCGGGGTGCGGGGGGTCGGCGGCGGCGGTTGAGTAGGGGAATCGAGGGTGCGGGGGGCCGGCGGCGGCGGTTGAGTAGGGGAATCGAGGGTGCGGGGGGCCGGCGGCGGCAGGTGGTGGACCGGGGGGTGCTCGGCAGCGAGGAGGACCGGATCTGGCGAGGTGGGATAGCGATCGAGATGGAGGGGGATCGAGATCGAGTGTCCATGAGATTTAAAAATATTCATGATAGTTCAAAAAGTGCCCATGAAATACAATCGAGAAATGAAGGCTCCGATTTAAATACAATCGATCTTAGCTAGCTATTTGTTCACAATCTTCTTGCCCTTCTTTTTCGCAAATGGAGTTCTTCTATGGAACGGACGTCCTTTAGGTAGGGTGGTCCTGCTTCTTCTTGTGGTGTATGCTGCTACTTCATCATCGTCGTCATGTTCGATCCTCGGGTCGCCGTACTTGTCGAAGTCTTGCTCATTGGCTACTCCATCCATTCCGATGATCTTCCTTTTGCCTCTCCTCACGACAACACGACTAGGCTTTGACGGGTCGGTAATGAAGAAGCATTGGTCCACTTGGGAAGCCAGTACCCATGGCTCATTTTTCGCGGTGACAATTGCGCCCGCGGTCTTGGATTTGGCTTCGGGTATAACCATGGTGGTGAAATACCGGTCTTCTTTTAGGACGCTCTTGGCCCATCTGACACGGAACATCGGGACCTTCTCTCCAGCATAGCTCAGCTCCCAGATCTCCTCGATCCTTCTGTAGTATCTGTCCTTGTCGTTACCGATGTAGGATTCCATCGTTACCCCGGAGTTCTGATAACCATCGCTCTTCATGTCCTTGGCCTCGGTGTAGAATGTGTAGCCGTTGATATCGTACGCCTCATAGGTCATCAGGTTGTGCTCGGCGCCCTGTGACAAGGCGAATATGAGTTGTTCTTTCGCGGAAGAATCCTCATGTAAAGGGTACGACGGAAGCTTCTGCTTGAACCAACGCGTGAAACATGAGTTGTGCTCTTTGAGTATAGCTCCGTCCGTCCTCTGTTAGCCTCGGTCATTGTACGTCTTCTTAATAAAGGTTTTGTGCTGTACCACCCAAGGATCGACCACGTCTATGTGTTGTAGCGCGACTAGGTTTGCTCTTTCAAAGTCGGCGAGTCGACCCTCGAAGTCGACATGCATTTCGCGACGACCCTCACGGTGACCCCATCCAGCGAGCCTGCCGAGGTGCCTGTTCACGGGCAGACCAACGGGGTTCTCGATGCCTAGATAATTTGTGCAGTAGGAGATGCACTCTTCGGTTAGAAAGCCCCTGGCTATGCTTCCCTCTGGATGTGACATGTTGCGAACGTATCCTTTGATGACACCATTCATCCTTTCGAACGGCATCATGCTGTGCAGGAACGTCGGCCCGAGTTGGATGATATCGTCCACGATATGGACCAGCAGATGCACCATAACGTCGAAGAATGCGGGCGGGAAGTACATCTCAAGCTCGCATAGTATCACCACGATCTCTTCCTGTAGCCTTCTGAGTTGCCTCACGCCAACAGACTTCCGAGAGATGACGTCAAAAAAATTGCATAGGCCAAATAGGGTTTCACGGACGTGCGCGTCCATGATCCCACGAATTGCAACTGGAAGTATCTGCGTCATCAGCACATGACAGTCGTGAGACTTCATCCCGCTAAATTTCTGCTTCGCTAGGTCTAGGTATCTGCTTATCTTCCCCGCGTAACCGTAAGGAAGTTTTACTCCTATGAGGCAGGTGAAAAACTGCTCGATCTCCTCCTAACTTAGAGTGAAGCACACGGGAGGGTAGTCATTTCCGGTCTTCTTGGCCTTCTTGCCTTTGCGATGACTTTCCGTGTCCTGCTTCGCCTCATCATCATCATCATCATCATGATCATCATATATAGTGTGAAGCTCCTACCTGATGCCCATTGATTTCAAGTCTGCCCTTGCTTTCGGCCCATCTTTGGTCCTCTCTGGCATGTTGAGCAGGGTACCAAGCAGACTCTCGCACACGTTCTTCGTGATATGCATGACATCAAGCCTGTGAGGCACACGGTGGATCTTCCAGTACGGCAAGTCCCAGAAAACAGACCTCGTTTTCCATACCTTCAGCAGCGGCTCTGGCGCCTTTCGCTTTTTTCCCAGCTATGACACCTTTTGCTTCTTTCCCGATAGTGGGCAGTCTTTCCAATTTTTCAACAGCTCGTCTATTTCCTCGCCGCTCCTCGTACGCGGGCGTCCTCGGGGTTCGGTTTCACCATCGAACAGATCCTTGCGTTTTCTCCACGGGTCATCGTCGCGAAGCCACCTTCGATGTCCCATGAACACGGTTTTCGAAGACCCGGGATCTCTATCTAGCTGGCGATACGTTGTGTCATCCATGCACCTGGCGCATCCAGAAAATCCATGGACCACCCGCCCCGCGACATATCCGTAACCCAGATAGTCATGCACCGTCGTGAGCAGCGCGGCTCTCATAGGGAAATATTCTTTCTCTGCGGCGTCCCACGTATTGGCTGGAGTTTTCCACAGCGTGTCAAGCTCCTCTTTTAGCAGCCCCAGATACAGATTGATGTCGTTCCCTGGTTGTTTCGGTCCTTCAATTAGCATACTCATGTGAATGTACTTCCTCTTCATGCACAACCAGGGGGGAAGGTTGTACATCCACACAAACACAGGCCAGGTGCTATGTGTGCTTCTCTAGCTGCCAAACGGATTGACTCCATCGGTGCTCGCACCCAGCACGATGTTCCTTGGATCGTTCCCAAATTCTGGGTCTTCGAAGTTCAACGCTTGCCACTGGCTCGCATCCTTAGGGTGACTCAGCATCTTGTCTTTTTTATCTATCTCCGGATCATTTGCGTCATCTTCTCGCTTCTTCTCCTCCCTATCCGCGTGCCAACGCAGGAGCTTTGCTACCTTAGGGTCCACAAAATACCGCTGCAGACGAGGAGTGATCGGAAAGTACCACACCACTTTTCGAGGAGCTTTCTTCCTCTTCTTGTATCGAGTGACGCCGCACACCGGACATATGGTAGACTCCGCGTGCTCGTCCCGATAAATGATGCAATTGTTCATGCACACATGGTATTTCACGTGCGGTAAATCCAGAGGACACACGATTTTCTTCGCCTCCTCCAAACTGGTCGAGCACTTGTTCCCCTTGGGAAGACGTTCGTGCCAGAATGACATGTTCTCGTCGAAGCATGCGTCGATCATTTTGTGTTTTACCTTCATCTCCAGAGCCATGAGCGTTACTTTCAGGCGGGTATCCTCGGGCCTACATCCTTCATACAATGGAGTGACCGCGTCTAACTCAAGTTGATCCATCTTGGCTTTCTCTCGGGCGGCAGCTCTTGCGTTATCCGTCTGCTTGAGAAGCAGCTCTTGAATATGAGGGTCCTGCACCCAGCCCATCGATGGTCCAGCGTCGTCTGCTCCGGCATCTTCCTCATCATCATGTCCTGCATCTTCTACATGATGACTATGTACAGCATCACCGTCGTGATCATCTCCTGGGGATTCTTCGTCTTCTCGCCCGCCCGAGCCACGGTGGTTGTCTTGCTGACCTTCCTCATTTCTTGCCCGGCCCCCATGAACGACTTCGTAGTCATCTTCATCACCTTGCCACCGATAGCCATCCATGAAACCACGCAAGAGCAGGTGGTCCCGCACCTGCCCGGATTCCGGGTCCGCAATAAGGATCTTCAGCTTGCATCTTCGACACGGACATCTTATCTCCGTCTCGTTCTTTTGAAGCATCTCGGCCTTCGCGGACCTCAAAAACCTATTCACGATGCCTTCGGTCATCATGCGGACCATGGTCGCCTGCGGGGTAGAGCAAAACGATATTTTAGAACCAAGAAAAAATTTGGCATGACTTCCCCTAAAAATAGGACCAAAAAGAATGCTTAATGCCAAAATTCTCGCCGAAACGGAAATGAATCAACATTCCAGCAAAATATTGGCAACTATCGCATTTCAAATACCGGTACACCTCCAAACACAAACACATATGCAACACCACGAACATACATATAGCTTCCCCCATTACTTACCTATCAAAACAAGGTAATTTAACCACTTAAATTGAATGAATCTATGGTGGAAATGAGGTGAAAAAGAGGAGGCACCCGAGACAAGGAGGAGGTGGAGAGAATGAAGTGGGGAGAAAGTGAGTGTGGGTAGGAGAGGCTCCCCAAAATATCTTGTTGCTGCCCACTTACTAATGGCGCACCAACTCCAAATGCACCATTAGTAATCTAGGTTACTAATGGCGCACCTTCTGGTGGTGCGCCATTATTAGTTTTGCAAAAAAAAAATTACTAATGGCGCACTGCCCTCCAGTGCACCATTACTAGTTTGAACTAGTAATGGCGCACGATGGAACAGTGCGCCATTAGTAGTTTTGCAAAAAAAGGAATAAAAAATATAATAAAAAAAACAACATTAGTGGCGCACTATCCCACAGGTGCGCCATTACTAGTTACAACTAGTAATGGCGCACCCTCTTTGGATGCGCCATTAGTATGTTTGGACAGGCGCACTAGTTCAAAAAAAAATTTGATACTAATGGCGCACCATGGGCAAGGTGCGCCATTAGTAGTTTCAACTCTAATGGCGTACCAGATTCTGGTGCGCCATTAGTATATACTAATGGCGCATCCCTTGTCAGGTGCGCCATTACTGTCAATCCCATCTATAGCCCTTTTTCTAGTAGTGGTTGGAGCGCTACGGTCGAAACGGGGGTCCTATTCATCAGGAGAGGTGTGGCGTACCGCCAAACGGGACTCCATGGGATACTGTTCATCTCCACCGTCGACCCCCCTCCAGCCTCCACGAGCTACTGTTCATCCACCGTCGACCCCCTCCAGCCTCCACCTGCGACTGTTCATCCACGGGCTCCTGTTCATCCAGCCTCCACCGCGCGCTACTGCACCGGCTACTATTCCCCCAGCCCTCTCCACGGGCTCCTGTTCAACCACCCCTCCACGGGCTACTGTTCATCCTGCCCTCCACCGTCTACTATTCATCCTGCCCTCCATGGGGTGGTCCTGTTCATCCAGCCCCAACCGGCTCGATCGATCGGGGTCCTGTTCATTCAGAGGCAACCCCACGGGGTCCTGTTCATCCACCCCCACCGGGAACTGTTCATCCAACCCCCCTCCCCCCCCCCCCGCAACGCTCACTGTTCATCCAGAGGCAGCATCGATCGGATTTAGTTAGCAGCAGTAGCGAAGGAATTGCTCGATCGGGTTCAGTTAACAGCCATCGATCGATCGCTCGGGTTCAGTAACGCGTAGCCTGCAGTGCAATTGCTCGGGTTCAGTTAGAGCCCGACGCCTCGCTCGGGTTAAGTTAGAGCCAACGCCTCGCACACACGCGCGTATGTGTACGAGAGAAGCGAGCATCGCTCGGCCCCCGACCTCCCACCGTAACCGGGAACTCCCCGAAATTTTCCTCGCCCTCGCTTCTACCACAGTTTTTTCTGTCATGGACTGCCCAAAGAATCTCATGCAGCTGCGTCTCCGGCCCGCCCAGGATGAAAAGCCCATTTTCTGTCATGATTTTTTGTCATAGAAGTAGGAGCCCACCACATCTATGATGATACCGGGTTTTGTCACAATTATCGTCATAGAAGTGCCATATGTATGATAGAAAAAAAAAATCGTTCGGCCCAAAATGTCATGGATGTGTCTTTTTTTATAGTGTTGATATCTCTTGCCTTAGGGTTTTCTTGACAAAACATTGAGTTCTCATGCTCCATGTTCCGGTCTTTCTCCGATACACCTTGATCTCGGGTATTGACAACTTCCTTAGTCTGCCAAGTTCCATAAGGGGTGCCTTCCTAGGTCATACAAATCTGGAAAATTCTACAGGGCCTTCAAATTCTCCTAGTCTTCGGAGTCTTCAACCGTTGTGGTTTCCATTATTATAATGTATGGTAAAATCCTCTTCATTCCGAATGGTCTCAGTTGTCCGATATCTTGTACTTCTTGGAGTGGTCTCATCAGTCGAATCTTCTTGTGATCAAAAGGGGAAAGGGGTATAGTCTCACTAAAAGAAATTTGAATAAGCTCAAAAGAGAGGAGAGGTAAAAGATCTTTTTTGAAAAGAAAGTTATAGAGAAAATCTTTCCTATGGGCTTGCCAGTTTCTAGGGGTCACGTCCTACAGTCAACATGTGCTCTCATACCATCTTGTAGCAACCCGACCTCAGACGGTCAAGTATCTGTGCTTAAGTGTCATCCCTGGATCGGTATGCTGACACACACAGTACTCGAGGATTTATAACAGAGGTAAATCACATGTATAAAGTAAGTAAATACTATTACCTCAATCCAAATAGCGGAAGTAACAACAAGGTTTGTGGATTCCGATCAACACCAACGGCAAAGTTGAGTATAGAAATCGTAACCCTGACGTATCACTTACTCGTCGTAAGATTCCTGCAACATGAGATGTTGCAGCCACAAAGGGTCAGTACATTGAATGTACTGGCAAATTCACACCATAGGATAATGATGAATAAAGATTATCACTACATGCATATTTGGCTAGTGGAAGGGCTCTATGGTTATAATGTTTTTGCGAAAAGCCAATTTTTCCCTACTTCAAAGGAATATAATTTATTTAGCTACAAAGTTGGTTGAAAATATTGAGAAGGTTCCTCCAACTCAATCCCAAATTAACATCAATAACCCAAGAAATTATTTCAGTAACGTGATGAGATACTTAAGATACTCCAAGTACTAGATACTCAAGATTGTCCATAACCGGGGACACGGCTAACCATTATTAGTTTGTACACTATGCAGAGGTTTGCGCACTTTTCCCCACAAGACTCGATCGCCTCCGTTGGATTTCTCGCACTACATGGTGTTTGAGAAACGGATGACCGAGATGCAGTCTTTCAGAAATATTAACTCTCTACTCCGGGCAGACCATACCAAACCCACAACCTACTACCTGCTGATCCACCACTTCAAGAGCTTCACGTAACTTACTCAACTATGCTAGAGCCCATAATAGCTTGTGGCTGCAGACGGAAGTTTCTAGCATGAATCATCTCAGTTCCCTTTGAGCCTGGGTGGCAGTCCATAGGAAGATCACACGGGTACTCCGGGATTTCCAAAAAATACATGCAACATTGGGTACTCCAGGTGCCTCAATCCACCCATATGTGTATTTAAGTTGCCACCTTAAGTTGAACCATGAATTAACAATCTCACATCTGTCAAGGATTTCACTCTCCCAAACCACGTCTACGAGCATAGCATAGCAATATAAGCAACGCGTAGAAGTAACTCTTGCATCATAATATGAAGGATGTGGTAATAAATGAAATATTTGAGGATTGGAACTAATGCATAAAACCTAGGTGATAAAGGGGTATGATCAAAGTGTGAACTTGCCTGCAATGTTGATGAAGATGATTCGCACTCATAACTTTTGATAGATCTACTCGTCACACTCCGGTCAATCTATCGTACGCAAGCAACAGAACCACACATAAGCACTCACTCAACAAATCAGAAAGAACGAAGAAGACGATTCGGAAAACACCAAAACCAAGCAAATAACTCTTGCATCATAAAACAATTTCTAACAGTACCATAATTATATGAATTTGGTCTTATCAGAAAGTTTAGGTCAAAAGCTTCGATTTGCAAAAAGAATCAACTCAAACGGAGCTACGAAACTCAAGTTTTGAACAAAAGAAGTTTGAATTCAAATCTGGTCTAATTCAACTTTTAAAATTTCAAAAACATGTTGCAGTTGGATTACTGGATAGAGGAGATTGTAACGAAGAACTGAGCGTTGGTTTCGTTGGATTTCGACAAACGAGCAAAAAGTTGTAATAGATTGAAGATCAAGGACTAAATTGTGAAGAAACTAATTACATACGGGTCCCTGGCTAAAATTAAAAAGAAAAAGAAAAAATACTAAATATTGCAAGTTCGTTACTGATCGCTAACGAACGAAAATCATTCGCTACTGAACCCTAGCTAATGAACGCTCGTAGAATAAGTTAACCTAAAATAATAAACCGGCTAACGACGAAAACCGAACGCTAATAGAAAATAAACTGGGACGGTTAGTTACCGGTTCGGGCAAGAAAACCAAGGGTGGCAGTTGTCGACAGCGGCGGCTCCGACGAGGTGCGGCAACGGCGGCGGTGGCGCGGGGCTACGGCGCTGGCGGGTGACGGAGTGCGGCGGGAGATGCGCGACAGCGGGTGGCGGCGAGCAACGGTGCAGCGAGGGGCAGCGGCGGGGAGGCAGCGGCGGCGATTTTCTGCGGTCGCGGGTGCGGCAGAGGGCGGCGGCGCTAGCGCATGCGACGGAGACGAGAAGCGGGGAGGGGAGGAGGAGGTTGCGGGGCTTATAAAGGGGGTCAGGGGGCAAGGTGGCGTGGGCGAGGGGGCAGATAAGAGGCGTCGGAGGGAGTCCAACTACGGCACGAGATCGGCGACGGCGTCGTGCTGGAGTCTGTCGGGAGGTCGGGGGCGACACGGTGAGGGCTGGGCTGCGGCCTGGCTGCAGCTGGGCCGGCCCAATCGGCGAAGAGATTTAGAAAAAACACACACAACGGAAAATAAAATAAAGCAAACTAAAAGAAAATAGAACCTAGGCATATAATATATCAAAATTTTCAGAAAAACATGTTCTACCACATGAACATTTTCCGAGCATTAAATAAAATACACACAAATTCAAATAAATCAAACAGTGCTACAGCGCTAATAAAATCCAAAAAAATCATTTTAAAAATACCAAAATGATTTCAAATTTATTTATCTCCAATTTTCTAATGTAGGGAATCATGTTACCCTATTTTCCATATATTTTTATTTTGGAGAAAAATAATTTGAATAAAACTCAAATAACCCAAATAGAAAAATAATAATTTCAAATGGATTTTAAATTTGAGTTTCTTTGAAACTCCCAACTCATATTTCATATGTTTAGAGGAAGTCATTTTATCTTCTCTCATGAAAATCATTGAGTTGCTTAAAGTTTCAGAACTAGAAATATTTTCAAATGAAATTCAAATATTTTCAACACCCCTTTTCATTTAAATAAATGGAAGAAGTCATGTCATCTTCTCTCTAGGGTTTTGTGTTTGAAAAAATTTGAAGTCACGAAGATCATAAATGCAAAATGAAAGTTTGGGAAAGTCCTTTTATTCCCTCTCATTTAACTTTCAAAAAGTTTCGAATTCACTCACTTTCAGTTAATCAATCACAAAACAATCAAACCTAACTATTTATTATAACATTCCAAAATTTAGAATTTTGGGATGTTACAAAATTAATATGGAACCTGATGCTAAACTAGTTGTTGATCATCAGCGACAGTTGAATCCTAATATGAAGGATGTGGTAATAAATGAAATATTAAACCTTCTAGAAGCACGTATAATCTATCCTATTGCTGATAGTAGATGGGTAAGTCCCATTCATTGTGTCCCTAAGAAGGGAGGTATTACTGTTGTTCCTAATGATAAGAATGAATTGATTCCACAAAGAATTGTCACATGTTATAGAAAGGTAATAGATTTTAGAAAACTAAACAAGGCTACTAGGAAAGACCATTATCCTCTGTCATTCATTGATCAAATGCTAGAAAGACTATCAAAACATACACATTTCTGATTTCTAAATGGATATTCTTCTGGTTTTTCTCAAATACCTGTGTCACAAGAGGATCGAGAAAAAACTACTTTTATATGCCCTTTTGCTACCTTTGCTTATAGACGTATGCCTTTTGGTTTATGCAACGCACCTGCTACTCTTCAAAGATGCATGACTGATATATTATCTAACTTTTGTGAAAATATTGTTGAGGTTCTCATGGATGATTTCTCTGTATATGGAACTTCTTTTGACAACTGCTTAAGCAACCTTGATCGAGTTTTGCACAAATGTGAAGAAACTAATCTTGTCTTGAATTGGGAGAAGTGTCACTTTATGGTTAATGAAGGTATTGTCTTGGGGCATAAAATCTCCAAAATATGTATTGAAGTTGATAAAGCTAAAGTTGATGCTATTGAAAAAATGTTGTGTCCTAAAGATATCAAAGGTATAAGAAGTTTCCTTGGTCATGCTGGTTTCTATAGGAGATTTATTAAAGAATTCTCTAAAATTTCTAGGCCTCTTACTAATCTCTTGCAAAAAGATGTTCCATTCATTTTGATGATGATTGTGTAGAAGCATTTGAAATACTTAAGATAGCCTTCATCTTTGCAGCTATTGTTCAACCACCTGTTTGGAACCTACCCTTTGAAATTATGTGTGATGAGCAACTAAGGCATAGCCTAGTGGTGGGAAG
Organism: Triticum monococcum; assembly: GCA_034509565.1. Taxonomy (NCBI): domain Eukaryota; kingdom Viridiplantae; phylum Streptophyta; class Magnoliopsida; order Poales; family Poaceae; genus Triticum; species Triticum monococcum. The sequence continues at coordinate 147,407,695 of CM067843.1, read as the reverse complement.
GGGCTGATGCCTTCCCACCCAGGTTCAAGGCATGTTACTTGCAAGTTGGGTTTGTTGCACCAATTATACTGTAGGGGGTTCCCCTACAGTCTTTCTGTCAAAAAAAATTATGTGTGATGCTAGTGATTATGCTGTTGGTGCTGTTCTAGGACAAAGAGTTGATAAGATATTAAATGTTATCCATTATGCTAGTAAAACTCTAGACAGTGCTCGAAGAAATTATGGTACTACCGGAAAAGAATTTCTAGCAGTTATATTTGCTTGTGACAAGTTCAGATCTTATATTGTTGATTCTAAAGTAACTGTTCACACCAATCATGCTGCTATTAAATATCTTATGGAAAAGAAAGATGCTAAACCTAGACTTACTAGATGGGTTCTCTTGTTCCAAGAATTTGATTTACATATTATTGATAGAAAAGGAGCTGAGAACCCCGTAGCAGACAACTTGTCTAGGTTAGAAAATATTCTTGATGACCCACTACCTATTGATGATAGCTTTCCTGATGAACAATTAGCTATCATAAATGCTCCTCGTAGTACTCCATGGTATACTGGTTATGCTAATTACATTGCTGCTAAATTTATACCACCCAGTTTCACATACCAACAAAAGAAAAGGTTTTTCTATGATTTAATACATTACTTCTGGGATGACCCACACCTTTATAAAGAAGGACTAGATGGTGTTATTAGACGTTGTGTACCTGAGCATGAACAGGAATAGATCCTACACAAGTTTCACTCCGAGGCCTACGGAGGACACCATGCTGGAGATAGAACTGCGCATAAGGTATTACAATCTGGTTTTTATTGGCCTAACTCTTTTCAAGGATGCTTGTAAGTTTGTCTTGTCTTGTAATGAATGTCTAAGAATTGGTCATATTAGTAGACGTCAGGAAATGCCTATAAATTATTCACTTGTTATTGAACCATTTGATATTTGGGGATTTGATTATATCGGACCTTTTCCTTCCTCCAATGGGTATACACACATTTTGGTTGTTGTTGATTATGTTACTAAGTGGATAGACGTTATTCCAACTAGTAGTGCTGATCACAACACCTCCATTAAAATGCTTAAAGAAGTTATTTTCCCGAGGTTTGGAGTCCCTAGATATCTAATGACTGATGGTGGTTCACACTTTATTCAAGGTGCTTTCCATAAATTGCTTGCTAAGTACTCCCTCCTTTCTGGTTTATAGGGCTTATCTCAAAATTTTAGTTTTTCCATTTTATAAGGCTCATTTGGTTGTTCCCCATCACATGTTCAGATTCCAAGGTGCACTAAATCATTGCATGCAAGTATTAAGAGAAAATTGACCAATGCATGTACTTTATGCATGCATGTATTGCAATTAATACATTAGTAAACATAATTTTTTGAGGAAAACAATAGCATTAATTGGGTGTTTTTGCAAACTACAAAAAGTATTCCACCACTCACCATCTACCTTGGTTGGTGGGATTTTTGAATTGAGCCCTATAAACTGAAAAGGAGGGAGTATATGTTAACCGTAGAATTGCATCTCCATACCATCCTCAGTCTAGTGGTCAAGTAGAATTAAGTAGTAGATAAGTAAAATTGATCTTGCAAAATACTGTTAATAGATCTAGAAAAAATTGGTCTAATAAACTTGATGATGCATTATGGTCTTATAGAACTGCTTATAAGAATCATATGGGTATGTCTCCATATAAAATGGTTTATGGAATAGCATGTTACTTACCTCTCGAACTAGAACATAAAGCTTATTGGGAAATTAAAGATCTCAACTATGATTTCAAACTTGCCGGTGAGAAGAGGTTATTTGACATTAGCTCACTTGACGAATGGAGAACCCAAGCCTATGAGAATGCCAAATTGTTTAAATAAAAGGTTAAAATATGGCATGACAAAAGGATACAAAAGCATGAATTCAATGTAGGTGACCATGCCTTGCTATACAATTCTTGTTTAATATTTTTTGCAGGAAAACTTCTCTCTAAATGGCAAGGGTTTTACATTATCGAGGAAGTCTTAGGTACTCCCATAAACGTTGAAACCAATATTAGGTGGTAAACGGACAAAGAATCAAACATTATATCTTAGGTACTCCCGTAAATGTTGAAACCAATATTATTAATACCATAACACCGGAGGAGTACATAACGGAAACTTACCAGAACGTTCCAAACCTCCGAAAAGGAATAGGTATGTGATACGGTAAGTAAATCGACTCCAAATATTTCCCATTTTACTCCATTTTGGAATATTTAAAAAATTAGGAAAATAAGAAGTAGTCCGAAAAGTGCACGAGGAGGCGACACATGGGGGCGCGCCCTACCCCTGGGCATAGCTCCGAGGCTTTGTGGCCACCTCGTGTGCCTCCCGGACTTTGTTTTCTTGCAGTATACTTCTTTTGGTCGGTAAAAATTTACTATATAATCTCCCGAAGATTTTAAACACCGTATCACGGCAATATCCTTTGTTCTTGTTTCAACTGTTTTCTGCCAGAGTTTTCATCATGTCTTCTTCCTCCTCCAACAATGTGGGAGACGATGCTTGGTTGATGCAGATGGAACTCGGGAGGGGGGGGGGGGGTACCGAAGGAGTCATGATGGAGGAGGATGCACGAGATTCTCTTGAGGTTCAGCCTCCGTCTTCGGAAAGAGGCACTCTAGCTGGCATCTCTACTACTCCAAATCAAGATCAAGCCATAGGGACTACAAGCATCCATGAAGGCCAAGAGACATTAGAAGGGCTTCCCCCTAGGAGGTCCTTACACTGGTTACATCGGAACAACTTTCATAATTATGGATGGAGAATACTCCTCGTGCACATATACCCTGCAATTGGGATATATCCCGTCCAAGTGAAAGTGGTGCATGGAAAAGCTGTTGGTGGCCTGAAAATAAGCATCTTTTAGGGAAATTCAGAAGAATGCAAACATGCTGCAATGTGTACTCCAAGAATTGCAGGACCTGAAGGGTAGCTTGATGAAGCTGACAGAAACCTCATCGCCACCACCTCCGAAGAAGTAAACTTGAGTACATGGGTATGGGCACTCCCCTTGGCTCGTGCCAAGCATGGGGGAGGTGCCCCAATATCATATCACCATCACATCTTTACCTTTATCGTTTTTCTTAGTTCAATCCTTTTAGTTATATCTTGGTTTAGTAGAATGAAGTTTTTAGTATGATCTAGCTTTGAGTTTTGCTTTGTGTTCCCTCTATGTAATCATGTCTGAGAGTTACATAATAAAGATTAGTTTTGAGTTGAGGGCTTTGATTTCTTGCTTTGATCTGAAGAAAAAATAGAGATAAAATAAATAAAAAGATTATATAATAATCTTATGGGAAGTGATGAAAAACATAGTTTTGGTCATTATTACAATTAATAGGAAGTAATAAAGAAAGAGAGGTCTCACATATAAATACACTATCTTGGACATCTTTTGTGATTGTGAGCACTCATTAAAATATTATATGCTAAAAGGTTGATGTTGGACAAGGAAGATAACATAATAGGTTATGTTTCCGTATATCTGAATAGAAGTTATATTGTCGTGGATCCTCCAACATGTTGAGCTTGCTTCTCATCCTATGGTAGCCAAATCTTCTGCACCAAGTAGAGATACTACTTGTGCATCCAAAATCCCTTAACCCAGTTTTGTCATGAGAGTCCACCATATCTACCTATGAATTGAGTAAGATCCTTCAAGTAAGTTGTCATCGGTGCAAGCAATAAAAATTGATCTCTAAATATGTATAATCTTTTGGTGTGAGGAAAATAAGCGTTATATGAACTTAAGTGTATTTATTCTTGCAAATATAAATTATGTCCCTGTTGATTTCACTGTGCTTGATATTGAGTGCAATCCGTCTTGTCCTATAGTATTTGATAGACCCTTTCTATGTACCATATGTGCTATTATTGATATGAAAGAAGGTAATATAAGATTCCAATTTTCACTAAAGAATGGAATTAAACACTTACCTAGAAAGAGAATTAAGCCACCATATGAATCTACTATGAGGGTCACCTATGGAAATAATATGAAGGATGAAAACCCTTGAAACATTGCCTTACGCCTAGCTAGGGATGTAAAACGCTAGCGCTTGTTGGGAGACAACCTAATAATTATCTTTATTTTTCCCTTTTCTTTTCTTTTTTTAGTATTCACACAATTATGCTACTGTTACGATTGTGTTGTGGTTTAATTAGTGTTTGTGCCAAGTAAAGCCTTTGGGAGATTCGGTTGATAATTGATTTGATTCTCTGAAAAAATAGAAATTTTTGGCTCAGTTCTAAAAATCACTGGAACATGCTTTTGATCTGATTTTTTACACATGATTGTTATACAAATTGCCCACGTGTCCTAATTTTTTAGAATTTTTAGAGTTCCAGAAGTATGGTCATTATTCAGGTTACTACAAACTATTATGTTTTAAACAGATTCAGTTTTCATTGCATGTTGCTTGTTTTGATGAATCTATGGATTGTATCAGGAGTATAAGTCATGGAGAAGTTGAAATACAGTAGGTATTATGCAATAATAAAATATGAATGGGTTCATAATAGTATCTAAAGTTTGTGATTTGGTTATTATACTAACAGATCTTACGAGGTTTCTGTTGAGTTTTGTGTGCTGAAATTTTTAAGTTCTAAGTGAGATCGCGATGGATGAAGGAATAAGGAGTGGCAAGACCCTAAGCTTAGGGATGCTCAAGGCACCCCTAAGATAATATTCAAGGAGACACGAACTTCAATGCTCCGGAAGGCATCTCCTCTTTCGTATACCAACCATCGGTAAATTACTTTGGATCAATATTTTTATTTATCACGTGATATGAGTTTTGCTTAGAGCGTCATGCATTATAGTGGTCTTTTCTTTATTTGCATTTTGGTTTTCCACCATCTGTCTTTTGCTGAACACACCTTTTGAGAGGAATGCACATTTATTCGTGATTTGTTAGAGTATTTTTTTTTCTTCACTTATATCTTTTTGAACTAGGTAGTTGCTCTAGTGCTTCACTTATATTTTTTAAAGCACAACGGTGGTTATATTTAAAAAAATAGTTACACTTTCATACTTCACTTATATTATTTTGAGAGTTTGATAATTAGTAATGACAATATGCACAAATTATAAAATTGGTCCTAATAGAAGCACCAGCGGCACCCCTCCCTGCGTTCCGATGGTCCCGCACGTCAGCATGCATTGTCGACGCAGTTGGCACCAGAGGAGGAATCGGGCTGGCCCTGGTTGCACCCAGCTCCCATATTTCGGCGAAGCTGCGGTGATCACCACGGACGGAGGCGACCCAGATGCGAAGGGCTTGCCCTCGACCAACACTCTTGACGAGCCCTAACTGCGCTTGGAACGACCTGTCGTAGAACAACGATCCACCCATGTTGGGCTGGGGCGCTTGGTCATACAAACCAGGCGTGACGTTAGTCCGCGGCTCACTGAAACATGACAAAGAGAAGTGGGGTGCGGGGAAATAGGAAAATTCGGAAACAAAAAAGAGATAGGCGTTCCCTTTTGATTTATGTATACTGTATTTTCCGAGCAGATCTAGTAAACCTGCCAGCCGCAGAATTAACTACTAGAAGACGATTAAAATTGGCAAGTACTCTATTAATCGCCAGCTGCGATATAACCCATATACCTCCAAATCTAGAGCGTTGCATTACTGGCATTCCCATCATGTGAGTGATACACACACCCTCTACAAAGGTAAGGCCGGGGCGTTCCACCGCCAGGTTGAAATTTGAGGGGCTCGGCACAGCTTTAGCATTGGAAGCAGAAGAGCAGCTAGCGAGGCCTCCATGAACATCGATCTCAACGTTCCAGCGGATGATGTCCCGGAAGAGCCGGTGCCGACGTGGGGAGAATGCCCGAAGCTGTACCTCTCGTACGGCATCGCCACTCGCAACGAGGTGCTCTCGATCCTGAAGGACGCCATCGCCGCCGTGAAGTCGTTCACAGTGCTGTCCCCGCCGCTGGGACTCGATTATTTCGGGGTCTTCGACGGGATCTTGGGCGCCAAGTTCGTGGAGCACATGGACGAGTGGCTGCACGTCGCCGTCGCCAAGGAGATAGAGCGGGACCTGCGCGCCGACTCCCGGTGGGCCCGGGACAACATCGAGGGCTGGTGGAGGAAGATCATTGAGGACGCTTTCCGCGTGGTGGACAACGAGGTGGTCGCTGGTGGCCGTGGTGGCATCCATGCTCCTGCGCGCGTTGCCTGCGGGGCTCTCGTCGTGCTGGTTCTCGAGGACTACTTAGTGCTCGCCAACCGCGGCGCTTCTAGGGCCGTGATCTACCGCGGCCTTGAGGCTGTGCCGCTCACCCCCGAGCACACGCCTATGGTAATGCTTCTAACTTACTCTAATCTTTCTTCACCCAACAGTAACACCATCTTAGAAATTCAGATCTATGTTCTGTTTTGTTTCAGTTCTCCAATTTTAAGCTACATATGATGTTATGAATGAAATGGGATGTTTTAGGTTATGGTATGGTCTCTTGTTTATTTGGATTGTTCAAAGACTTTTGCAAGATTTCCTCCCCTGTGCATAAAATTTGAACCGGAGAAACATGGAAAGTTGTAGGCACGGAAGAAAGGGGATCAGCTAGCCTAGTATTCCCTTCGTCTGGAAATACTTGTCTTAACCATTTTGAGGACAAGTATTTCCGGACGGAGGGAGTATATAGTTATGTAATGTTCATTTTGTACAACCGGAATGCCTGATGCTAGCACAAATCTACCGGTAGCTATTGTTTGGCTCTATGTGCACCTTTTGAATTGAACTAGGTCATGCAAGCTTCTGTTCTATGTGAGAAGACATGAGAGAGAACTTATGCTTGGAAAAAGGCATTTATTTACATGTGTTTGTACTTGAAATAGCAGCTGCCAGACCCACACTTCTCCTAATTAACAGTAAAAAATATAAGAAATTTCTCTGACTTTTTGCCTTAAAAAACTGTATATGTACTTGTTCTAGCTGTGATTTGTTTTCCAGAAAGTAAAGTGTGCAACGGTTTTGCTATTAGTCGGGCACCTGAATTTTTGTGTCCGTCAGTCAATTTTTGTAGCAGTACGTTAATTACGTAGTTTTGCCTTCTGTACAATTCATCCATCGATTGATTCCATGGCCCAAGTCCTTTTCAGCGTTTTCTCTATGTGGGGGAGAGTTTTCATTTGTGGGCTTGTAGGAGGTTGCTCGGGTGTGTATGACCCTACATGTATGATTACTTTTCCATAAAAAAAACATGTACTCCCTCCGTACAGAAATATAGGAGTGTTCAAATCACTATTTTAGTGATCTAAATGTTCTTACATATCTTTACAGAGGGAGTATCTTTCCATTGTGTGTATGCAACTACATGCCTTTCTGTACCAATTCCCTTAATTCATACCTTCGAATAATTTTTTTTGTTTTTATTTTATATATGTTATTAGGTTTTGCCATTGGACAGGCCTCTGAATATTCAGTCCCTTTTTTCATTTTCATGTGTGTCTGCTTCTGTTTTAACTCTTTTATGAGTTGTTTTCTTTTTTTATGCCTATATGCAAGTGCAAATTGTGTGCATGTTTTTTTCTTCATTTGTTTTATGTTTTTTCAACTTCTTTATTTTTTAAGGGTAATACCATCCAGTAACTCATTCTTTCCTAGAAAACTTTCAAAATTTGTTGCACTGTTATATGTATATTCTTGCATATTATAAAACAAATTATAATTCCTGTACAAATTGTGTGCATGTTTCTGTCATCATTTTTTAGTTCATTTTTCATTTTATTTATTATTTAATTATGCGTAATAGCAATACCGACTAGTTCATTCTTTCTCAGAAAACTTTATATATATTTTTAGTTTATGATTTCCTTAGTATATGCCTTTTTTTACTTCTTATTTAACATACATAGAACAGACGCAGACGTTCATACATATGCACATACAATATGTCTTTGTTTACTGATAGGGATAAAGTGGCTGACACAAAACAATCTTTTCTTTTTCTTGCTTGTGCTAATGTTTCTACCTCCATTTTGTTATTTTCTTGCTCTATTAATTCTTTTGTTGGATTTTCTCTTATATTTTTGTGTCCCGTGGTCGTTTTGATAATGCAATCGGGTGAACTACTTAATTGATGTTAAGAACTAAATGATCCTAATATTATTTACTTAAATTATAATTATTATGAAAGTTCCACATGTTTATACTTATTCTTGCACAGTATGGAAGAGTGCAATAGTTAAAATGTTTCTCATATTTTAGTTTCATGCAATACTTTAATTTGAACAAATTTTGCTTATGTGCCGGAACCCTTTATGCAGTTTACAATCGCTGTTTGATCAAACATTTTAATTACCAATGGCCGCAGCAGCAGGAAAGCTATAGGGCAAAAGATGGCAGCTTCTTAATGTCATTACAAAAAGGGTGATGCTAGGCGCCGGCACGCCGGCCCAACAGTTCGGCCGGTCCCGCCCCAGCGGCCCGATGAACCCAACCCCAGTCATCTGATCTACCACCCCCCCCCCTCCCTCCCTCCCGCGTTGACTTCTACATCTTCTTCTTTCGCGCACGCCGGTCGTCCCTGCCGCTGGCCACCACCCCCTCAACTAGACCTTCTCCCCCCACAGTCCCACGCTGCTGGATGCGTACTCCGTCCCCGTCGTCGTTGGTCACCGTCGCAGCATCCGTACTCGTCCCCCCGTCCGGCAGGAAGCCGTCGCCCCTCGTAGCAAAAAGAACAACGTTGCCTTGAAGCACGCCGACACCCTCTATCATTGCAGCACCTAGCAGCCGCCGTCATCACTGCACAGTCGTGTTGCCGACACAACTTCTCAACATCGCCGCTCGCCGCCATTAGCGAGTCAGGTTGAAGCTTTTTCTCTCATTGGTTGAAGCTTTTTTCGTAGATTGAAGCTTTCCTCCGTGCCGATTGATGCTTTTTTCACCTAGGGTTAAAGCTTTTTTCATAAGGGTTGCAGCTTTCTCACTTTGATAGTGGCTGGTTGAAGCTTTCCCTGATGATGGTTGAAGCCTTTTCTATATACGCTTGAAGCTTTTTTGTCGATGGTTGCAACACTCGTATCGTGGTTGAAGCTTTTCTGGCAAAATGGTTGCAATTCTTTTCGACTTGCGTGGTGCCGTGGTTGAAGCTTTGTCTATATATCTACATTTGATGTTTTTGTGTCAAATGGTTGCAGTTTTTCCTTGTTGGGCAATGCCGATTGAAGTTTTTTCTATCTACAGTTGCAGATCTTTTCAACAACTATTGAAGTTGTTTTATGTGACGGTTGCAACACTTGCATACGCACGGTTCCGTCCATGGCACGTCCCCCCCCCCCCCCCTCCCCTCCCGTACCTCGTTGTTGGTCGCATAGCTGCTACTCGGAGGCATCCGGTGCTCGGCCCTTATCGCGCGCGGCCATGCCGAAGGCCACAGGTCAAGGTGACGGACGCGTCCATGGCAACGAGGGGTGGGATGGTGGTGCGCGAGCTCGCTGAGCAGTGCCCGATGCATCGTAGAAGGCGTGAGGGGCGTGTGGCAGTGCCTGCATGGGGGCGCGCGGGGGGGGGGGGGGGGGGTGTGACAGTTCATATGCGAGGGGAACGCATGATCCACAGGGATCGGACGCACGCGACACCACCGGCCAAAGTTTCGACTGGCGCGCTGGCGTGAAACCGTTTTCCTTACAAAAAAAGTAACTGGGACGTGATCTGTTTTCATGCAACTAGTACATAGAGAGGAGACCAGCCCTTAGATTGAAATCTCACGGGTAAAAACAGAAGTGACTGTTACATAAAAAAAAATAGCAGGCACCTGAGGCTCCCAAAGTGCAAAAATCAAAACACGTATATCTGATGGAGAGGCTCCCAGATCGCAGGCAAAAATCAAAGAAAAAGTGACTGGTATATATCTGTAAGGCATTTAAGACTAAGATGTCGATATGAACTATGTAATCAGTACTTCAGTACAGTGTATGGGTATGAAAGATGCAATTGGGTCTCCAACACTAGCTAAAATTTAGTTTAAAGCACCTGAGTGGGCCCTTATCTTTGCTCCCAGGCGTTAATTAATCTCATTCTCACCTCATATATATTCTCTGTTCATTATGCATATGATAGGTGTTGGTCTTACTCCAATTACTTCCAGCTGCTTGTATTAGGATCCAGCGGTTTTTCATATTTAGAGGGTTTAAGCTATTTAACTAATTTTTTAAAATGTGCATGTTGTAAAGTCACTCAGCACCAAATTGTGATAGTTTATAATGTACAGAAAATTGCACATGATTAATGTTTAATCTGCTGGTTATGTACTTGAGCTTATCTCAAGAAGAAGAAAAACTTACACGGTTCATGATGTATATATATGCGCAGCCACAAAATGCAGGAGGTGATGTGGTTGGATCTACCAGCAGAGTTGAAGACGTTATGCCTCCTCCCGCTTTTTGTAAGTCCATATTTTTCTGGAAAAAATAGTTGAACACTAGTCTTAATTACTCTCATCATCTTTTTCTTTGGTTTTTGCCTGCAATTCCCATAGTTTTCCTTTCATCTGTGACGTTGAAAGATCCCTAAAAAAAAATTTGTGACGTTGAAAGGTGCGTCACACTCACACGTATATGTGTGTGTGTCTTAGTTCCCACATGACACCCTCACACACCCATAACTCATGTGTTTAATTTCTACCATGCATGCTAAAATGGCACACCTCCTACTATACAGTTGGTAGCTCAAAGATTATGGCTACTGCCCCAGAACCTGAGGTCGTCGCGGTGAAGCGGAAGCCACGGGACAAGTTCCTGATCCTGGCCACCCGCAGGCTCTGGGACGTCGTCACTCCAGGCAACGCGTGCACCTTCATCGAGAAAAGATTGAGCGCGTACATACCGCGGATCATCATGTCGTGGGACAAGAAGCCAACGAACAGCAACCGCTCTCCCTGTGCCAACATACTCGCCAATGAGTTGGCCGCACATGCGATCAGCAAGGGCACCAAGCACAACGTGAACATCGTCGTCATACTACTCAAGAATTTCTGGGAACAGAGTCTTCCCTCAAGTTCTAAGTGATTTTGGTTTTCCATGCTCGTAGTCGGTCTTATCATTTTGCAATTGTGGTATGAAAACTTTGTGGCTGTCTTAATGATTGCTAAGGCGGACTTTGGAATAAGTTTGTTGTGAGATTTCTCTTGTAGCTATTTCAAGATGGATCACCGTTAAGACAAACTATGTCTTACTTTTTAGGAGACAATATTCTATCCGAGAATTGAAGTATTTGGTTTCAACTTCTTGTGGTTTTGGACTGATATATCTTGTGCATTGAGAGAGGGGGATTTCAGTTACATAGTTACAGAGCTAAAGTATGTTTATTTTAAGAGATGATTTTCTATCTGAGAATTGAAGTCCGTCGTTTTAGCTGTTGATTGGTATACCTTGAGCGCGCACTAAGGTAGCGGGTTGTCGGTTACAGAGCTAGAGTATATGAAGCTGTTTGTTGGTTATTTGGGCCGAAAAGCGAAAAGGCTATTCTCACACGCAAGTTTGGTAGGTAATTTGTCATCCGGCATCATGTGTCAAATGACTAGCTCATTGTGTAAGTGCAAGAGAGCACGGATGCATCAACGTTAAAAAAAAAGGAAGGCTGTCGTCGGGCCATAGACTGAGGCCGAAAGGTACTAGTGGTTCGGTACAAGGTCGCAACAAGAACCCAGCAGAGGCGACGCAACACTGAAACAAACTACGGTAGAGGTTTGGTACAAGGTCGAAAAGACCATGCAACATCCAACTCCAGGTAGCAAGGCGAAGATGCCCAAGCTGATAAAGTCAACGTTGATTAACGATGCAAGTCTTTTAACATACTATAGCATGCATATACTTTATTCAAATATAAGCAGAGAATAATACATCAGAATAACAATTGAATTATACATTAATCAACTAAACAGCACGGCACATGCATGACTGAGGCCTTGACACGGAGGAGGGTCCTAGCGAACCAATGGTTCACCATAGGAGGAGGGTCCGAGCGAACAGATTCGTTCCCTCAGAAACAATCCCTACAGCGAACCTCTTAGCATAGAGCCCAGGTTTAGCAACAAAAAAATCACAGTTTTTGCTATGAGTAACACAAAAGGCCTTAAACCTAGTACTTGGACTTGACTTTCAATAGCTAAACAAAATAAATATAAATTAGCCTGAAAATTATTAATAAAACTGCCATCATGTTCAACATGGATTGATAAAAATGCCTTACAATAGGAGCAGCGGACACTGCCACAACCTTCACTGGCCTCCCGAACCCGAAGTTGATGTCATACACGCGGGACCCCTCCTCCTCCCGAGCGCCGCTGGCCACTCCGGCCGCGGCGGCCACCAGCCCTAGTCGTCACCTGTGCCGGGCCACGGCTCCACTCTGCGGCATGGGTCCGCCACGCTCGCCGCGCTCTACTGCCTGCGATAGCCCCAAGGCATCCTCCCCTAGATCCAGCGATTCGGTGGCGACGCCGGATCTACGCCGGCCTTGCTGCCGCACCTCCCAAGATCCAGCGCCCATACCCCGGCTTCTACTCCGCGGTGAAGGATCTGGTTGCCCTCCATCCCCCCGAGCCGGCGCCCCATCCGCTTTGCCTCTTCCGGACTGGCCGCGGCTTAAATCGATTGTAGTTGGGCCTTCATCAGACATCAATGCTCCCTCCCAGGATTTGGGCGAGGGATGGACGGAGGTCTCATCCCGGAAAAGCCAGCGAGCAAGCCTGGATCTGCAGGGCATTAGAGAGCGGAGGCCAGGCCCTCGCTCGGACCGGCGCCACGCCTTGAATGCGGATCCCGGCCGCGCTGCCTTCTTAAGCCGCTTCAAGGGGAAATGCTTTCGTTACCTCAGTAAGTTCCATCGTCGGAAAGACTGCCGCGATCCCCTTTGTTGCATCATCTGCGAGCGCCCCGGCCACTTTGGCAGGGAGTGCCCGCAGAACCCGAAGAACAGCGCCAGTGGCCGAGTAGTAGATAGGCTTGGCCCCCTCCACCATAGAGAGCCAGTGCACCAGCGCGTCCACTTCCCCTCGACGCCAACTGCTCCGTCCTCGCCCCTGCCACCGATGGAGCACCGGATCCACCCCCACGTCGACCCGTCGGGCCATCCAAGGAGCAGCTACAAGGTGGTGGTCTCTACCCCAGCCCTGGAGCAGCAAGTGGCGCTGCTGCACCGCCAGACGGTCACGCTCACTGCTGTGGGGCAGGCCCCCGCGCGGTCGACGAGCGCCATGGCGGTGGGTCGCCAGCTGGAGGCGCAGCTGCGCATTCCACCGCACCAGCTGCGGATCACGCGCCATCACCCGGAGGATTTCTTCATTGTGTTCGACCTGCCTCTGCACCGCGACGACGTCATCAAGCGCGGCTCCCTCACCGTCGACGGCACCAAGTTCCACATCAGGCCCTGGCACGAGAACGACCACACCGCCATCCAGAAGTTCTTCCTCCACGTCCGTGTCATCATCGAGGACATGCCGCAGCACTTCTGGTCGGCTGAAGGAGGCGAGGAGGTGCTGGGCTACCGGGTCGACCGCCTCGACACCCGGACTCTGGAGCATGGCCACACCAAGACCTTTGCCTACTGGGTCTGGGTGTGGGACACCGCCCTGATCCCGACGAAGCACACTTTCTGGGTGCTTGACCGTGGGGCTGGCCATGCGGAGCAGATGCACGGCTACTCCCCGCCGAACCACATCGTTGCTCCGCCACCCGACGCTCCACGCCACGACCTCCTCATCCACATCGACCTGGTGGAGGACTGGACTCCGTACGAGCCGCGCTCGCCCTCGTCGGGTCAGAGCGGCATCCCCTCCTCCGACACCAATGACGATGACAGGCCCATGCCTAGGCTCTACCCCGCCACCTGGTCCAAGGGTGTCGAGGACGGCCAGCGCGAGCCCAAGCAGCGTCGGCAGGTGGCTGTGGTGGCTGACTCGGGCTGCCGGGGACTCCCCCGCGGCGACCAGCGTGATGAAGACGGAGACGACCAGGCTGGGCGCAGGTCTTGGAAGGACACCTTGCTCGACAGAGGCCGCGCGAGAAGGGCTGAGGCTGGCAAGGAGCTGACGCGCCGGGATGGCTCCTCCTCTCGATGGCGCAGCCGCTCCCCTCCTGGGCAGCGCCGCTCTAAAGACACGAGGGGCCGCCACGCGTCCGTCCAGCGTGCGGGGGCTGCTGCGGAGGTGCAACCCGGCTGCTGGCCGCCCCACGGCCACTGACGGTGACCCTGCCCCGACCGTCTGACGCCGTTGCTGAAGACCCGATCGCTGGCTTCTTTGAGAACGTGGTCAACGTTGTCCCCCCGCCAAAAGGAGTTGACTGCATGCTTGCTGAGCTAGACGCCCAGGTGGCTGCGGCGGTGGAGGCCCCCCTCTCCTTCGACTTGCAGCCGCTGGTGCAGGATGGCCTGCTGCCAAGTGGGCCTCCAGACGCCTTCGGCCCAACACTCGCTGGGCCGCCTGTGATCGTGGGTCTGCAACGCCAACAAGCTCCAAGTCGGCCCAACGAGTTGGCAGTGCAGCTCGGAGATGTTACGCAGCAGGTTCAGCAGCTTCAGTTGGTGCCCGAGGTGTCGGCTCCGCTGTCATCGCCGGGGCCTGTCGTCGCCGGCGTGCCTTCCAGCCTCTTCCGGCAGGTCCAGCCTCCCATCCTCACGGCGCCCCCCTCCTCCCCCGGCGCGTAGAGACTCAGCACCCCCCAAGACTCGTACTGCAGCGGCCCCGGTGCGTCAGAGCGCTCGTCAGGCTGCCAATAGCTCGGAGGTGCCTGTAGCCCAAACGGCAGCGCTCCATCTCGTGCACGCGCTGGGCATCCTGGGGCCAAGGGAGAAGATGACTCCAAACGCTGCTATCGCCCTCATCAACAAGTTCAAGCAGCTCCTCTCTTAAGAAGACATCAACGCCATTGCCACACTGACCCGCCTTGACCCTGCCGCGCTGCGCATCGCTGCGGGCATGGCTGGACCAGATGCTGCTGCCCCCGTGGCCACTAGTTGATCATGTAGCTATCCTTAGTAATAGTCTCCAACAGTGGCTGGCCCTCGGCTGGTTCGAGTTAGGTTGTCACTTTGCTTATTGTAGTTTAGGGTGGCTGCTCGCTTGGCGCCAGTTAGTTTCAGGGGATATTGGTGGACTCTGGCGCCCCCCGGTGCGATGGATGGTGTATCTGTTTTCCTTCCAGTTCAATAGTAATTGTAGTTGTTGGAGCATGACTTGGTTTCCCCATGGATGAGAACCGATGCCCCATGATGAGCTGGAATGTTCGGGGTATGAACACGCCAGCAAAGCGCGAAGCCATTTGCGAGATGGCCTTATCGCATAGATTAGCTCTTCTTTGTCTCCAGGAGACGAAGATAGATGTCTGGGACCGCGGCCTTGTGTCGGATACTGGAGGGGCTCTGCTAGCTGCTTGCGTTGTCCTCCCGGCCATCGGAACGAGGGGTGGCACAGCCATCTTCTGGAACGCAACCCTAGTCTCGGTTTCTTCCCATAGTATAGGCCAATTCGCCATTACGGCTAAAGTTACAGTGCTGCAAACGGGTCAACCATTTTGGCTCACCACGGTGTACGGTCCGGCCGACAACGCCCGCAAAGAGGACTTCCTTCTCGAGCTCTCGCGTGCAGCACCCCCCACATCTGAACCCTGTCTTCTCAATGGCGATTTCAACATCATCTATGAGGCCAGAGACAAGAATAACCTAAATCTGAATAGGAGGATTATGGGACGGTTTAGAAACGCCCTGGACATGGCTGGCCTGCGAGAGATCAATTGTAAAAATCGGAGATACACTTGGAGCAATAAGCGTCAAAACCCCACACTTGTTAGTATCGACAAATTCTTTTGCAACACTAGCGGGGAACTGCTATTCCCCAACGACATCCAGATGGCAGCTTCGACAGCCATCTCTGACCACTGTCCGCTCCTGCTGGCAAATGCTTCCTCCCCCCAGGCGGGCTAGGTTCAAATTTGAAGTGTTCTGGCCGCGCTTCCCGCACTTCCAGGAGACCGTCGAGAAGGCATGGAACAAGCCAACTTCCCACACATGTGCTTTCAAGAGGCTGTCGATCAAGCTAGGCAGAACAGCAAAAGATCTGAAGCTTTGGAGCAAAACCCTGTTCAGCGATGCCAAGGTACAGTTCCATATGGTCTACGAGGTAACCCTGCGCTTGGATATTGCCCAGGAAAGCAGGGCCCTATCTGCTGCCGAATTCCAATTAAGAAAGTCCCTCAAGTTACGGCTGATCGTCCTCGCGACAGTGGAAAGGGCAAGGAAGCGACAAGCCTCTAGAATCACCTGGCTCAGAGAGGGAGATGCCAGTACAAAATTCTTCCATGCCAAAGTCTGTTCAAGGCGACAGAAAAATTTCATCCACTCTATCCAACTTGATGACAACACAGCGAAAACACATGAAGACAAAGAGAAGATGATCTTCGATCACTTCAATGCGGTTCTGGGCTCTTCAGACTCAAGGGCAACCACTCTCAACTGGGATCAGCTGAACATGCCGTCAGTTTCAAATGCCGGCTTGGATAACCCCTTTTCCGAGGAGGAAGTATGGGAAGCGATCAAGGAAATGCCAAAGGACAGGGCTCGAGGGCCGGATGGGTTTAATGAAGTGTTTTATAGATCTTGCTGGTCAATTATTAAGGCAGATGGCATGCTTGCTCTCAATCAGCTCTATTATTGCTCTGGCCACAACTTCAGCGAGCTCAACTCTCCTCATGTGGCACTGCAGCCCAAAAAGGATGGGGCTATCAAGATGGCTGATTATCGCCCCATCAGTCTCATTCATTCCATGACAAAGCTCATTGCGAAAGTCATGTCCATCCGCCTCGCTAAGGTCATCCACCTGATTATTTCACCAGCCCAAATAGCCTTCACGAAGACCAAATGCATACATGACAACTTCATGTATGTTCAGAATGGCGTCTGGTCGCTGCACAGGAAAAACACGCCAGCAGTGCTGCCGAAACTAGACATCACGAGGGCTTTTGACAGTATATCCTAGCCCTATCTACTCGAGCTCTTGCAGCAGTTGGGCTTCAGTTCCAGATGGCGAGACTGGGTGACGATGCTGCTATCTACCTCGCACTCTTCCTTCCTGCTTAATGGCCTACTGGGGCAGTCGGTCTGGCACAAAAAGGGACTAAGGCAGGGCGATCCCATTTCCCCGCTGTTGTTCATCATCGCCATTGATCCCTTGCACCGGCTGTTGCATGTTGCTGGTGAATTGGGGCTACTCTAGCCTCTGCCAGGAAGAGAAATAAAGCTGAGGGTCAGTCTATATGCGGATGATGCGATCATATTCGCCAACCTGATCAAAGAGGAGATGGAAACGCTCATGCAAATTGTGCACTGCTTTGGAGAAGCCTCTGGTCTGAAGATCAACCTCCGGAAGTCCACGGCCACGCCGTTCAGATGCTCGGGCATCGATATGGAGCAGGTTCTGCAGAGCTTTGGCGGGCAGCTCGCTCACTTCTCTCTCACATACCTGGGGCTGCCAATCACCATCAAACGCCTAAGGCTTGTGCATCTGCAGTTTGTTCTGGATAGAATCAGGGCCCGTCTCGCCGGGTGGAAAGGAAAGTTGTTGTCCATAGCTGCTAGAAGGGAGTTGGTCAGGGCTGTCCTCAGCTCGCTGCCAACTTTTGCAATCACCGCACTGCGGGTGCCAAAAAAAATTCTACAGGAGGTGGACAAATCCCGACGTAAATTTCTTTGGGCACAAGATGAAGATCTGACCGGCGGCAAATGCAAAGTAAATTGGTCCAAAGTTTGCTCGCCCACGGAGTACGGTGGCCTTGGCATCCTCGACCTCTCAAAATTCTGCAGGGCCCTGAGATTGCGATGGCTGTGGCATTCTTGGGTAAGCCTAGAACGGCCATAGGTGGGGATGGATGTGCCTTGCGATGAGAGCGACAAGGCGGCATTCAGTGCAATGACGATAATCACCATTGGTGATGGTTGCAAGGCTACCTTTTGGGGTTGTGCCTAGGCTAGTGCCAAGCCTCTCAAGACGGCCTTCCCGCGCCTCTTCAAACACTCGAGAAGAAAGAACAGGACTGTACAGGCAGCTCTGCGTGACAATACTTGGATCAAGGACTTAGAACATGGCAACGTTAACCCTCTCCTCCAAGAGTTCCTGACCTTAGAGAGATTGATCAGAATGGCCAGGACGAGAATGAGGCCAGGGCATCCTGACGAAATCAGATGGAAATTCACGGTGAGCGGGAGCTATAGTGCATCATCAGCATATCATGCACAGTTTCTTGGATCGGTTCAGGCTCCGTTCAGAAAAACCTTGTGGACGGCTTGGGCCCCAGGCCGGATCAAAGCTTTCACCCGGCTGTTGCATCTGGATCGGTTATGGTGCAACGATAGGCTGCAAAGGAGAGGATGGGAAAATCAATACTTCTGCCAACTCTGCCTTCGACTCCTTGAAAGTTCAGTGCATTTGTTCTGGCGCTGCGAGCTGTCTCTGAAGATCTGGGAGAAGGTGGCCCCCTGGCAGGGCTGCCATGCTGTGCAGCCAGGTCGCTGGTCCTCCCTCCACCGCTCAACAGAGATTGTGGACATGATCATCAGCAACACCATGACGGGAAGCAGGAAGGGCATCAAGACCATCATCATGCTCGTGCTTTGGGAAATCTGGCTGGAGCGACACCACTGCACTTTCAGAGGCAAGGTGGCGCAGAAGACCGCCATCTTGGCTGCGATCAGGCGCAGTATTGAGTTGTGGCGGCAAGCGGGAGCCCAGTGTCTAGCACAGCCATTTGCAGAGCCACCATCGGGGATTGGCTAAGATGTAGCTCCACTTTTTGGCCGGCTGTGACTTCTTTTATAGTTCTTCTTCTTCATTTCTTCCCTTGATCCCTGGATCATCCCCCATTTGTCTGTTTTCCCGCTTCTACCTGCTTAATATATGAATGCCAGCAATTTGCTGGATCTTTCAAAAAAATGCCTTACAATCATATTTGCAAATGCACTGAGAATAGAAACAAAAGCAGCTGATGAACGTGTGAATAAACATAAGTTTGCTAAAATCTAAAACTTCCATGCATGAAACTAGAATTTTGGACCTCATTTTAAAAGGTTAAAAACAGCACAAAAAATGCCATGATGTACAAAAAATAATGCAGTCACGTCAAATTGATCACGATTGTACACCCTAGAAAACAGAAAACAAAATTTCAACAACCACATTATCTGGGATTATCATATATAACATACAGCTATACACAAAGGAAAATGCCATCATATATAAAATCATGCATAGCATATTTGAGTATTAAAAATAAAAAACCTACATAAATTGGCAATGGTACACTAACAAGCGATAGGAAAAAAGAAAAAAATGTATTTGAACTTGCCGTGGTTCTACAATTTGTGTTCCCAGGTTCAACAAAGTTTTAAATTTTACAATGAAAATGATTCCAAAATTGAAAAAGTTTAAAAAGCGAATGGGATTGCCAAAGATCGAGATAATAAAAAGCGAAAGGGAACTGCAAGCAGGCGGCTGCAACGAGTGCGGCGAGCAGCAGGGAAAGTTCGGCTGATCATCGCCGCCACCCTCGTCTTGCTCTCGGACTCCCTCATCGTCATTACCGGCGATGGCAGCACCATTGGGTGCAGAGGCCCTGTCCGAACGCGTTCGTCTGTCTGATGTTCATGTTCTCGGCCCAAATGGACAAAATGCGGACAAATTGGATGGGGTCGTTGTCGGGTGGTTGGTGCGACATATGCCAACGGGTGGCTTATCATTGTGAGAGCCAATAAAACATCGCCGGTGCCTGGAATCGGGATAAGGCGAAGGCATGCACGCCGGCGGATCTTACCCAGCTTCAGGGCTCTCCGTGGAGATAACACCCCTACTGCTGCTCTGCGGGGTCTCCGCATGGTCACTAGATCGTCAAGTAGCTACAAGAGGCTCCTTGAGCTGTTCGGTGAAAGGATGAAGAAGGGCAAGGCTAGCTCGCTTCTCCTCTCGATGTGGTGTCTAAAACTACTGAAAAAGGATCCCCCTGCATGGGTGCCCTGGGGGGTTTATATAGGCCTACCCCCCGGGGGTACAACGGTAATCCGGCTGGGCATGGGCCCTAGCCGGCTGTGTCTATGCTCACCGGCTTCTCCGCCGACCGATGGGGCCCGCCGACTGGTGGACCCCGCCGGCTGCCGGCCTTCTGGTTGACAGGACGGTCCCACTGCTCAGGGGTCTTGTCGGAGGCTGGTTACTGTTGCCTCGCCTTTGGTGATGAGGGCTTTGTCGTGGTAAGCATGGCTACAGTGCTGCCGCCGGGCGGCTTATCTTTGTAGCCTTACCTTGTCTTATCTCCTTAATGAGGCGCCTCCTTCGAGGGAGTGAACTAGCCGGCTACTAGGAGTCGGCCATACCCCAGTCCGGCTGGGGGAGGCCTGGCCGCCTTTAGGCGTCTCCCTGACTGAGGAGGACCGCCACCCATGGGTCGTACTAATAGCTCGCCATGGGTGACGTCATGGTCAACATGGCAACAGTGCCGCGCCGGACAGGTGATGGCCGCCCCGTACGGCGCACCGTGGTCATGCGCGTTCCGGGATTCGAGGGTGGCAGGCTTCACTGTAGCCACGCCCCGTCTCATCACCGTTATGTGGGTGCAGACTCTGAGGGCATGATCTTGGCCGCCTACTGGAGGGGGGCCGACTTCTTGGAGTCGGCCTTCTCACGGCCGGCTTCTTGGAGCCGGCCCTCTCGTGGCTTTCTTTACGAGGTTTTTAGGGCCGGGCCACCTTCTTGGAGCCGGCCTGAAAGGTAGCCAGCTGGGGGAAGGCGGCCCCACGCCTTAGATGCTTGAAGGCTCGATCGGCCTATAATTTTGCTGAAGAGCCAGGGGGAGCCGGCTAGGGTACCCGTGGTTATTTACTCCAACAGTAGTCCCTGAAACTGGTTGGGCTCCGAGGCAGAAAAAAGACGAGAAGCTCAATCAGCTTCCTATCTTGAGGAGCCGGAAGCTGGGAGCCGGCTTTGATCAGGTGCGCCGTCTTCTTGAGGGCTTCGAAGCTTGAAGGGGGGAACCAGGCGGTGCACGAGTCAGGCTGCGAGCTGACCGCTTGCCGCCTGCGCGCCACATGGCACCCTACGGCTGGAAGGGCCTGCCATCCCACGCGCGCGACGGGACGCTGCCGCTGTCCGGGGCCCGCCACCACCGGGCCTCGGTCCACACGCGAATCTTCTGCGGCCCGGATGGACCGCACGCCTCCTAGCGGTGGTTACCGCACGCCATTAACGCACAATAATCGTGGGACATGGGGGAGTGGGCGCAATTAATCCCACGTCCCCCCACGCCTCGCCTCCTCGGCGTCACCGCACGAGGCTATAAGTAGGGGGGAGGAGGGGGAGCGGCAGACGCTTGCACGCTCGCCCTCGCTCCGCCCCTTCCTTCTTCTTCTTCCTCCTCTCCGTCGCCACAGCTTCCTGCCGCCGCCCGGCTCTTCCGCCAATCTTCTTGGCTCGCAATCTCTCAGCCGTGACAGGGTCGCGCGCTCTCCGTCGCCGCACCTTTCTCATTGCTGCGCCGTCCCCATGGCGCTGTCGAGCTCATGGGATGGCTCCAACGTCCATGACGACCACGTGGAGTTCCTCCGCCCGATGCGGTGGCTGCCCGACGTGAACTACATGCGGGTCCGTCTCGCGCCGGAGACGGAGATCTCGCCGGCGCTGGAGGAGGGCGAGCAGGTAATCTTCCGCTCGCACTACCTGCGCAGCTTCGGCCTGCCAGCGAGCGGGTTCTTCCGCTCCTTCCTCGAGTTTTAGCATCTCCAGCCGCATCACCTCACTCCAAACGCGGTGATGCTGTTGTCGGCCTTCGTCGGCCTATGCGAGGGCTTTCTTGGCGTCCTCCCCACCCTCGAACTCTGGGGGGAATTCTTCCAGTGCAAGCTTGGCACTGTCGTTGCGGGCGTGCCCGCCCTATGCGGCGCCTTCATCGCCATGCGGAGGACGAGCGACAACAATCCATTTACGCCCATCCCACTGATCTAGTCGGGGAAGCTCTGGCAAAAATCTTACTTCTACATGAAGAACGTCGCTCCGCAAGGCGACTTCGTCCATCTGCCGGCTTACACAGCCGGCCGCCGGCTGGGAGGCAGCCCTCATGGTCCTACCGGGCCAGGTCGCTGTCTCAGGGTGGGGCCGCCGCCGTTGCACGGCTCTGGGTGATGATCCAGTCGGAGGGCCTGACCGGGGCCGACCTGGTGGCCGTCTTCGTGGAGCGTCGGGTGCTCCCGCTCCAGGGCCGACCTCACATGATCTGCCAGATGAGCGGCCGCTTCGACCCGTGTCGGCTAAGCACCAAGGAGATGCCTCACGTCGTGTTGTCTTACATGGTGAACTATATTTCAAACTGCAAGCTCACCGAGGAGTGGCAGTACGGCAAGGAGCCGTACTCTCGTGCCAATCCTCCGCCTATGGTAAGTTTCTCTTCTTTTCTTCTTTCCCTGTTGCCGGGTTCGCGATGGCCGACTCCTGACCAGTTGGCTTGTTTTCGGCAGAACCCCATGCTTTCGCTGGCAACCTGGGCTGCGGGGGTGGAATGCCAGTTCCTCCCCGACCTCGTGGTGGACGACGTTGACGACCCAGACCTGGGGGCGGCCGCCATGGAAGACGACGTCGTAGGGGGAGGCGGCGAGGCAGGCGGCTCTGGGCTCAGGGCCGCCTTCAAGGACTGGCCGGATGATGACGAGACTGAAGTTATTCCGCGCCGCCGACCGGCGCCCGATCATCAAGGCGCGGGCCCATCTGCCGCGCTGGTTGCTCATGGTGGCACGCGGAAACGCCGGGCCGCGTTGACCCTCTTCGGCAGTCAGCCAAAGAAGCCCAAGAGTACCGCGGCGGTGACCAAGCGGGACAAAGTGGCCGCGAAGGCGGCCCACTTTCGCAAGGTGGTGAAGCAGCCGCAGGCGGTTTCAGCGTAAGTGTCGTTTTTCTTACGCCTTTCTTTTTCTTCTTCGGTTGATATTCTTCTAAGCCCTCTTCTTGACTTATCAAACAGGGCCCCGCTTTCTCTCGAGCGGGCCTCTGCTGCCTCCATAGTCGGAGCTGTGGGAGGGTCTTCAAGCTCCCGCCGTGTGGATCCCCGTGCCGATCTCCTAGAGGCGACGGAGCGGAACGCGCGAGAGGCGCGGGAGGAGCAGGAGGCGGAGGAGCAGAGGGCGGTTAAGGAGGTGAGAGACAAGTCGGCGGAGGCGCGAGCCAACACGGCTGCCAAGGCCCAGGCGGAGGCCGCAGCCGCGGAGAGGGAGGGGGAGGCCCTAAAGAACCAGCCTCCGCAGCTCGTCATCCCCTTCCCCCCCGCTTCTCCCGATATCCCAGTGCCCCCGACGGAGGAGGCCGACCGGTGAAGGAGAGGGAGGTGGTGCCGTCGCCGCCGACTGGAACGAGCCAAGGTGGCCGGCCCGACGCGCCTCCCGTGTAGCCGGCCGGAGGTGAGCCGACTGTGGGGGCGGACCTTGTGGTCCTGTCTCCGTCTCATCGGCGCGCGAGGAAGGCTACTTCAGCGCCGGAGCCGCAAAAAGCTGAGGGCGCCAGCCCGTCGGCCCAGGACCCGGAGGCGGTCGGCGACAGCTCGTCCGGGTGGACGCCGGGCGGTGGGACGACCGCGCTGAACGTGGCAGCGTAGGACGTCCGGAGCCGGCTTCAAGCCCAGGCCGCCGCGCTAAGGCAGTATACTCAAGAGTTTCTCATGACTCGAACAGTTATTCGGGTGAGTCCTCCCGCTTTTCGTTGATTGCTCCTGATTTCTTCCGTGGGGGCGCGTCAGAGCACCCACTGGGTGTAGTACCCGAGTTCCGAGTCGGCTGCTAAGCAGGCGGCTTGGAACTTCTTAGTAGACTTTGATTGCCATCTTGTTCTTACTCGCATCTCTTGTCTTATCTGCAGGAGTACCACAACCTCCGCGCAGCTGCTTTCAACTCCCAGGCCCAGGAGTTGGACCAGAAGGCCGCTGACCTGACCGAGAGCCGGAGTAAGTGCTTCATCTTTTATCTCAAGTGGGGGCGCATCAGCGCACCCACTCGGTGTAGTCCCCGAGATTTGGGCCGACTGCGAGCAGTCGGGTCGGATCTTTTCCTGATGACTTCTTTCTTCATATCTGCATGGGCCAATGCTGACTTGAGGTACCAGCTAAGCGGAGCCCATTCTGCCCTTCGCGCCAAGGAGGCCGAGTGCGCCGCCCTGGCTCAGGAGCCCGATCGCCTGGCCCACCCAAACGAGAGCCACAAGGCAGCCCTGACAGCGGCAAAGGACAGCGAGGCTGCCCTCAAAGCTGAATAGGAAACCGAGGCGGCGAACTGGGCCGAGGCAAGGCAGGCGCTGAGTCAAGGCTACAGCCGGGTGGAAGACTTAATCGACAGTAGGCCGCCTTCTGCTTCATTTCTTTGCCTGCCTCCTGCCATCTGGTTCGTCTTTTGATTTTGTGCTACTGCTTTCTTCTTTGTGCAGATTACTTTCCCGGTTACTCTGTTGTCGCTACCCAAGCCATCAAGACCTACCGCGACGCGCGACGGCAGGCAGGGGCCGAGATCGCACCGGGTGCTGGCCGGTCACTTGAGGAGCAGCTTCTGGCGCTGCAAGCCCGCCTACAGCCGGCCCACCGCATGCTCCGCCATCTTCAGTGCGCCGGGGCGCAAGTGCTGGCCGCCCTCTGGCCCGGCGAGCTGGTTCCCCGCACCCCAAGTCGGACTACCGACTGGCTGGAGGTCGTAGTCGGCCGCCTCGAGGCATGGAAGGCGTTAGCGGCCCGGTCCGGCGCTGGGCGGGCGCTGGAATTCGTCCGAGCTTGGTATCCTAGGCTAAACTTGGACCAGCGGAGCACCTGGCGGCAGGAGGCCGACGAGGAGCTGGAGGCATTGTAACGCCCCGAGACCGATGTGCCAGGTGTCCGCCAGTTATTCGTTATTGTTGCCTTGTCTTTTTCTTGCGTGTTGTTTTTCATCATCTCATCATGTGCATTGCATCATCATGTTTTAAAAACTTGCATCCATCCGGGTTCCCCAGTTCCGTCCGTTGTCCGTTCTAAGTCTAGACACACTTGCACGCGCCTGCGGCATGTCCAAAATATTATTTTATAAGTGGCCGGAAAATGTTCTCGAAATGGGATGAGAGTTGACGTGTGGTCTTATTATAGTGTAGATAGACCGCCTGTCAAGTTTCATCGCATTCGGAGTTCGTTTGATGCCCCAACGGTAAACTATAGCGGCATTATAGCCGGTCTAACATCGGACGTTTTCGGTCTCCGGAAACAGATGCCGGGCCCTCTCTCTCTGTTCTCCCCCTCGCAGTCTCGCCACAGCCCACCTAGTCCATCCTCCTTCCCCTCTTCGCTTTCGGAGTTGTCCGATGCGACCGCACGGTCCGAAACCCTCTCTGCACAGTGCATCGAACCCCTCACGTGAGCGTCCGAAAGTTGTCCCGGACCCGACCCGAGGTGTCGCCACCGTTGTGTCCGGATCATCCCCAAACGTCTACAAAACGTCACCGTTTTCTTATTTGGACTTCCTAGCTATTTTATTCGCGATCGTCCGATTGCGATCGTAGGGTCGAGATAGCCCCTAACCTAATCCGTGATGTATATTTATAGTCCACCCCTAGTCTAATTTCATACCAAATCCCTAAAATCTAGGACTTGTCCCTTCACCCGCCGCAACACTCTCCAACAAATCTCCCCTCGGGATCCATCCCTCCCCAACCATCACTCGCCACCTATAGCCTCCAGATCCCGAGCCACGCCACAGCCTCTTCTGTTCGCCGCCTCCTTCAGGTCGCTGCGCCCGCACGCCAAGTTCCTGCCGGAGTTTCGTCCGCCACCGTTGCCTGGAACCGAGGCCGGACGACTCGATCCGCCCATTCGGTCCTCCTCTGCTTCGAACCCCGCCGGCGACCCCGAGCTTCAGAGGACGTGCGCCGCCTCCTTCAGCGCCACCCATGGTCTCGTCTTCGGCCAGTACGAGCCTTCCCCGACCTCCACCTCGTCGCTCACGCAGTCGCCTTGCTCCGCCCTCGCCGTCGTCCCGCCGGTGAGCAGCACCAGCAGGTCGTCCTCGCCGCATCTTCTCCCTTCCCTTTTCTCTTCTTTGCTGAAGCTTCCGCACTCTCACACGACCCTCTTTCTCTCGCTGTCCTCTGTTACAGCTCCCGGATCCGCACCTTCCTTCGTTCCCTACACCGCCGCGTCGCCGGAGCAGGAGCTCCATCCGCCGCCGCGCCCTGCATCGACTGAAGCCGCCCCGCGTCTCACCTCCTTTGTATGCTTCCTCTGTATCGAGCGAGGCCAGGAAACCGCGCCCTCGTTGAATTCTCGTCGTGAGGCTCTAGTCAGCCTCGTCCCGATCTCCAGGCCCACATCTGCCAGCCCGCGTCCAGCCTCCCCACCGAGCCGGCGCATGAGGCCTGGTGAGCTTCAGATCCAGCGCCCTCACTCTGTGCACTCTTGGGCCAGCTAGATTCGGCCCGATGTGGTTATTTTTTCGTCTGCGAGTTTGTCTAATTTTCCAAAGATGACAGATTTGTAGAAAAACCCTCATATTCATGCATTTAATATCTCACAAACCGTGCATCGAATCTAAATAAATTATATATGAGAGTTGCTTAGAATTTTGTCTAGTTTAATAATATGCTGCTTTCATGCATGTTTAAAATGTTTAAATTGTTGTTTGTTTAATTTTTCTCAAATGCCATGTTAAAATGATTTATTTCATAACTAAATAACCGTAACTCGGAATTTAATAAACTTTATATTTAAATGGGGTAGAATTATATCTAGTTTAATATGGTGGTTTTACTTTGCATGTTTAACAACTCTAAAATTGTGTTTAGGGCAGAACAGTACCAAACCTAATATATGCATATGAGGATTTTCCAGAATTGTTGTTCGTTGTTTCCGGCCTCATTTAAACTTGACTAGATAGATAGTTTTACTTTGCTTCACCCTCTTGCCATGTTCAACAACATTTAATTTTGTTGAGTACCTAACCGAGAGTGAACTAAATAAGTCATGTGGTGTTTTCTTCAATATGCAACTCCGTTGCATATTGTGCTCCACTTAATTTGTAGAATTGTTCGTGCATTTTTGCCATGCCATGCTTCCTTAAACCGGACATGCATCATACTTGTTTGCGCATCATGCCATGTCTATGTGGTGGTTGTTTACTATGTTGTGTGCTTCTTTCCGGTGTTGCTACTTCGGGTTGGTTCCGATAACATCGCGTTGTGAGGAACCGTTGGACTACGACCGTTTGACTTCTTCATGGACTCGTTCTTCTTCCTTGCGGGATCTCAGGCAAGATGGCCATACCCTCGAAATCACTTCTATCTTTGCTTGCTTAGTTGCTCGCTCTTTTGCTATGCCTATGCTGCGATACCTACCACTTTCTTATCATGCCTCCCATATTGTTGAACCAAGCCTCTAACCCACCTTGTCCTAGCAAACCGTTGTTTGGCTATGTTACCACTTTGCTCAGCCCCTCTTATAGCGTTCTTAGTTGCAGGTGAAGATGGAAGTTTGTTCCTTGTTGGAACATGGAGATGTTGTTCCTTGTTGGAACATGTTTACTTGTTGGGATATCACAATATATCTTATTTAATTAATGCATCTATATACTTGGTAAAGGGTGGAAGGCTCGGCCTTATGCCTGGTGTTTTGTTCCACTCTTGCCGCCCTAGTTTCCGTCATATCGGTGTTATGTTCCCGGGTTTTGCGTTCCTTACGCGGTTGGGTAATAATGGGAACCCCTTGACATTTCGCCTTGAATTAAAACTTCTCCAGCAATGCCCAACCTACTTGTCGTGTCTGATTAATGGCGCGTGGGGCACGTGGGAGGGGCCGTCCGACTTCTGGTGGCCGACGCCCATCCGGTCCGACTGGTGGTGCTTTCGCCGTCTTTCGTGCGCCCACCGACTGGTGGGACCCATCATCCCTGGGTTGTACGAGCAGGCCATCATGGGCACAGGGCTCCGCCCCCTGGGGATGATGTTAGGGCCGGCATGGCAACAGTGTCGCACCGCACGGAAATCTTCGTGGGTATGGCGTACTGTAGCCACGCCTGCCCTTGGAAAAAAGGGGTGGGAGTGGTCCTCACTGTGGCCACTCCCCGTCCCGTCCCTCTTTATGAGGGC
The DNA here is from genome assembly GCA_034509565.1 of Triticum monococcum. Lineage (NCBI taxonomy): Eukaryota > Viridiplantae > Streptophyta > Magnoliopsida > Poales > Poaceae > Triticum > Triticum monococcum. Next base: position 147,379,523 of record CM067843.1, on the reverse strand, counting down.
ATGGGGGTTATTGGCGTTGTGGGCCGACTCCCCAAGGCCGGCTTCTCTGGAAGTCGCCGGTCAGGAGTCGGCTTATCCTAAAGTCGTCCCTGGGACTCGGCCGCGAGTGAGCAATCTCTTTGTCCTGGGGCCCGACAGACTCTCAGAAGGCGGCTCTTCGTCTTGGGGCCTCGAGGGGCGCAGTCTGCCCCAATGCCTTGAAAGGTTCTGGGCCTGGGTTGGCCTACCCGTGGCCCATTACTCCGACACAACTACATATGCTATTATGTACAAAATTAGAGCAAAGATTGGTGCCCCCATAATTTAGGTATGGTTTACAAATGCCATGATTGAATGGACTTCATGTTGAATTCGATTTTTTAAACCACCTAAAGTTGAATTCAAATGTATGCTAGTTCGTAGGTAGTAGCTATTTATAATGTCCATTGTGTAACTTTCCTATGTATAATGCGCTTTACACACACAACATGAACTATACTCACGTTTATATTCGATTGCTAAAGCGATGCATTGTCTGGAGTTCAAAATACTAACTATGTGGATCAATTGTGTCGAATAATAACATAGACATGCTCAAATTCGATAGAATCTAGATGTCTGATGGATCAATGACCGCTCCTTACGCGAATTGCAAATATCATGATCCCATCCTAATATTTGGATACAATTTATATCTTTAATCAATGTGTAGAGCAGTCTTTTACGTGTAGTTTCACTCTCCATCGGTGGTCTCTCACACATGCTCACACACTCTCTCCCGAGGTGTCTTTCTCGCACACATGCTCTAGATATAACCCTCCCTCCCTCCCTCTCGTAACCATTTACAACTGTTTTCACTAACCTTTATCACAAGCACTCTTCCTCTCGCAAACATACACACACACAATCCTCATCGACCATTTCTATATACATGGACCTGCCTACGTGTCTCATGTACGCACATTATCATTACGCTTGTCTCTCACGCATTGTCTCACACCTCTCTTCCTAATCGACGAGTATGATTCTAGCAGAGCATTCTGTAGGGTGCCCCTTAAAGTTAGGTTGGATGAATAGTAATATCAGAGATACAGGGGTTACCTTAGTCCGAGAACCAAGGGTTACAAATCCTAGCCGGCTTTGTCAGTGGACACAGAGTCCTTCACAATTTTGATATCTTTGTCTTGTACGACTAGTCATCCATGGGTCTTCCTAAATGCATCACGGGCCGACCAATGTGGCGCAAGACGGAACAGAACGAAGGGCCTCACCTCGACCCACCAGACCTCAGGCGGTGACACACCCTCTGCCCCCACGTCTCACTATCTTCTCAGACCCACACATACCAACACAAACACACCACACACACAGAAAATTTCTCCTGGTGCCTCTATTCCCTCCCCCCTTGCATATACACACTGAAGGAAATGGAATCTCTTGTCATGACGTCATATTCGTCTCCCTCTCTCTAGACCACTCTCATTTCTCATGCTATCTCTCCCCCCCCCCGCCCCCCGTCGGCCACTCTATCCATGCCTCACTCGAATACGTAATACACACACATACCTCTCTCGGCCCCGCCAAATGCATCAACTGCATGTTCACACATGTTACATCACGTACCCCCATTGATCTAAAAAGCCCTCTCTTCACGTTTTTTCGCATACAACATTCCCTTTTGAATAAAGTGTGGCCAAAAAATTATTTTAGAGTTTCTACACATATACAACATTACAAAGTTATATGGAGGAGTACGAATGCTAATTTGCATTGCATGGTGCCCACAATGATATTTATTCCTCACTATGAATTTGTATATTTTTATACTATATACAAAGTTAGTCATAATAAAGAGAAACGAAGAGCATCTCTCTCTCCATCGCATACCCCCCTGTATGCCCCTTTCACGTATGCACACAAAACTATCTCCAGGTCCTCCAAAAGTAAGCCCCCAGAAAATTCACGCATGTTTCATCTTTCTCTCGCGATATATGCAATGACGATCATTGTATTTGAAGCGAAAGCAGAACATGTACATTGGACTTCAGAATCCACTCATTACGGTCACCATGTACATTTAGTGGTTATTATGCAGTCACGGGCTCACCGTACAACTCTGTATTTGCTCATGACATGACTAGTTGACCACTTAAACGCTCCACGTGGCACCTCTAGTGTTGCATCACATTATCTCAGTACCATCGTGCCCACCTGTCGACTTGTATCTACTCTACATCTACACTCTTATATAATACATAAAATACACTCTTATAAAAAACAGAGTTGGTGATGATGGTGTGCCTACCATCCTGCAATATACTCTGTCCGATTTATATCTGGCGGATAGGAAAGAAACTATGGCAATTTTGCAAAAAGGTACCCACACACCTCTCCACATTTGCAAATAAGGCATTCCCTCGTTCATCCTTTTCTCTCACAAGATAAACAAGTCATACAAATGCATCTTGATGTTACATGCAACGCACGGGCATCTTGCTAGTAAGAATGAAAACAAACGACAAAAAAATATTTGGACGGTGGTTCGAAGTCATGACCGCGGGCACAACGGACAAGGTGGCCTTGTATTGGTATGCTGAGCCGTCTGTTTTAACACACAGGAGCTGGTGTGGTGAGTATACACACACGCACGCATGCACACGAACTGCATCCACGCAACACTCACGCACGCAACACTCACACGCACGCACGCAACACTCACATGCACGCATGCATGCACACACCAGTACACCACACGACCAACACACACTCTCACGCTCAAGTGCTCAACCTACACGTGCATGCGCACACATCAGGCCCTGACAGACAGATACACAACCAGGTGATTCCCGCGCACGGGTTGGAGCCTTGTCGCGCCTGCGTAAATTTTTGTTTATCTGACCTTTTGCCTATGCGAATTGATAGTTGGGACCCACAACGAACGTGGTCGATTTAACTAGTCAACATGGCGCCACGCAGACTATTTGGCCGGTCAACAGAGTACAATCCGATGCTGAGCTGTGAGCAAGTGACCGTATAATCACCGCAAAACGTATATAGTGACTGTAATCAGCTTATTCTGAAGTTCGGTGACCGTATTACGCTTTTCTCTCTGTAGGCCCTCCAAAACTACATCTCTACACGTTCTCGCATGTTACATCTAACAACTATGCAATACGACACTACTACTACACTCTAACACAATAAATCATATGTGTTTTTAGTTTTACTAGATATCATATTGTTACTTATAATTATGCAGTTTGCATACTTTAAAATTGCCTTTGAAATTATGGCCAGTATCATCTACCACGCGAAAAAAATGCCGCCCTTTCCTGTTTAATTGGGTTTGTATCGATGGATCGTGCGAAACAGCAAAACTATAGTACTATACAGTACGAGTGACAGTTCACTGGGCCGTCGTGTCATCTACTCCTCCGTCGTAAGAGTGGAGCGCTCATTTTCATAAATCTTCTAGTCCCTTTCGCCGACATGTGGGACATCAAGCTACCGGGTCCACGTGCCATACCGGAATACAGTGTAGAGCAGCCGGGGTGAAGCACCCCAGTCATGGCGCCGGCGTAGTAATGAGCAATGAGGCGTCAAATCACAAAGTGCACCTTTCCTGCAGTTAAGTTGGAGGGACGAAGCAACCATCATTTCACTCATTGCTGAATCCGCTTCTCCCTCATCTTCTTCAACTTAACCACATGTTGCTTCTACCGTTGTTCTGCCTCATGTGGGACATGGATCGGCTTGGTAAAGCACTGACACATGGGACTGCATTTTAGCAAACCGCCAGGACAACGTCCTCCGAAAATAAGAAGCCTAATCCTAGACTTACAAAGGGCTACGTAGCTGCTATGTATACTTCCCATCTTATCTATATATGCCCCCTGATTTTCAGGTGGGGTGGGCCTAATCCTCTCCTTTAATCCAATCAAATAGTCCCACATCACATCAGTTCGCAACTTTACGTAAACCATTACGTGGATGTATCATTGCTCAAATAAGAAACCTCCCCCGCCATCCGCGCGGCAAAATCACCTCCTTTTTACTCATCTCGATTCTATAATTTTTTAGATCAATATAATTGAGATTTGTATAGATAGCACACAGGAGCATTGGCATCGTGGGAACCATTGTGGACGGTGTTGCCAAAGCCAAAAAGATGGAACCGAAGATCCCTGATTGATTGATTGAAGGAGTAGAAAAATGCAACGTCTCTCCTCTTTCTCCCATGCTTGGACGCATGTAGTACAGTATAGAGCACAGAGTCTATTCCCCAGTCCCTTCTATCACAAATCACAAAGCAGTGAGGCGTCAAATCACAAAAGCACGAACGAAGCAACCATCATTTCACTCTTCGCTGACTCCGCTTCTCCATCGTCTTCTTCGAGAAGCGATCTCACAGCATTAGTTACTCCTAGTAGTACTAGTAAAGGACTTCCTGGATGCAAATAAGGCGGTTGTCTCGGCTTGCGGGTGGCACTTGCGAACGACTTACCGTGGTCTCCCTCAATGGTGTTCTCTGTCGAACGCACTTCGCCAAAGCACCCCAAAAAATATCGTCGACGTCACCGCAATGGGGAAGGAAGTCAAATATAGTTACTACCTCCATTTTTTGTACACAAGGCCAGTATATCAAAATTACAATTTGCAAAGGGCCACTAACACTAATCGAGGCAAAATTGATGGGGTTAGCAACCAAGGACATTAATATCCCATGCATGCATGCGGAAGTGAGAAGGTTGGTTTGCATGGCGCTGCATTAATCAAGCGATGAGGAGTGAGATGGTTAGCTCTTTGGTCTTTGGAGAAAAAAATATGCATTAATTGACATGTGAAATGAGGATTTGTATCGATTAAACCCCGTGAAGGAAAACTCAGCCTTTCTTTTTTAACACTAGTACTCCAAGTACGTACGTACTAATCCTGTTTGGGTCTAGGCCTTGCATTGCCAAACTTCGCCACACATTTTTGCCAAGTTTGGCTAAAGTTTTCAAAAAGAGTAGGAGGTACACTTTCGCACGGCTATCGCGGTCGCACCACACCCTCACACGGTCGCTCCTGCACGCCGCCGTCGCACCGCACCCTCACACAGTCGCTCCTACACGCCGCAAACCCAACCAAGGGAACGCACCCTCACTGACACGTGCTGTCGCATGTGAACACATCAAACTCAGCCATCCTATCGCTGACACATAATTTTCGTTCATAGAGTATGTTTATCCAACCGCATGTTGGGGAGTATCCGTACGGCCCGTGCGGTGGTCTGTTGGGGAAGAAGAAGAGGTGAGGAAGAAGGAAAGAAGGGTTAGGAGACGTAGGATATTTATCCAACCGCCTGAAATATGTTTTTACATAGCAAAATATCCATAGAAACAACAACATAAAGAAAAACTATCACTGCTCGCGGAAAGAGACGACCTCGTCGTCTTTGGCTGCCGACGCGAACCAGCCGACGTGTGTCTCAGCACCGTGGATGTCCTCGGCCTCCAGCTACTCGTTCAAGCAGAGCGTGCGGGCGCTCTGCACGGACGAGAGCACAGCCCGATTCAAGTCGAGGACGTCTGGTTCCGCCTGCAGGAGGGCCTCGATGGTAGCGGCATCCTCGCGCTCCGTGTCGAGTCGAGCCTCCATCGCCCGGTTTAAGTCCAGGACGTCCGGTTCCGCCTACAGGAGGGCGTCGATGAGAGCGGCATCCGCATGCTGTGCGTCGAGTCGAGCCTCTGCTGCCCGGTTCAAGTCCAGGACGTCCGGTTCCACCTGCAGGAGGGCCTCGATGGCAGCGGCATCCGCGCGCACCACCTCAAGTTGAGCCTCCGCCGCCCGGTTCACATCCACGACATCTAGTTCCGCCTGCAGGAGAGCCTCGATGGCAGCGGCATGCGCGCGCTCCGTGTCGAGTTGAGCCTCTGCCTCCCGGTCCTCCTTTAGTATCTCCATGTTGAACCGCTAGTCCGCCTGCACCATGGGGGACTCGGACGCCGGCACGAAGTCGACGTCCATCGTCTCATACCCATCGGGGGCCTTCTATGCCGCGACCTCCGCCATGAACATTGGATCGGCTTCCTCCTCCTCGTAGCTTGGCTCCAGAGAACTCGGGCATTGGCCCGCCGCAAAGCGAGCTTGGGAACGGAGGTCTGTGGCGCCGACCGCCGCCGCGATTTCTGCGCGGCGCTCCGGCGTCAGCAGCTTGTAGTAAGTGATCTTGCGGCGCACCATGGCTTTCCGACGAACTAGGGGACGCTTGATGCGGGCTATGGGATCGAAAGGTGGGGGAATGGGCTGGAGAGTTGGTGTGGTTTTAGGGCAGTGGCTGGCGTAGGCTGAGCAGCGAAGGTTCAGGTGTGAATAGTGGTTCCGGTGACGACCGGTGAATCGGTTTTGATTGTACATCGCTCTTGTCACGTTCGCCTTGCAGCCCGGCACGCTGGACCCTCCACGTCGCTCATCGAATGGAACGCGCTTCGTCTTGCATTTTCGCTCGCTTGTGGGACTGCAGTTGAGCACAAACCGACGTCCGTCCCCCTCCCCCACCCGCGTCATTTATTATACCACCACTCCCTCCCTTTTATGCGGAGTAAATAAAAACAAAGGGAGTATACTACGGATGAGGATCCCCTGACGTGGCCGAACCCATTGAGTAACTGACATGCGGGGCCTAGCAAGCATGGGGTCCGCCAGTAAGTGACCGAAAGGGAGGGTAAGGCAGGGATACCTACGTTAGAGGATCCACTTCCACTATACTACTTTGACCAAATGTTAGAGTAATAATATATGACATGTAACTTACACAAATCTTAGAGTAATAATATATGACATGCAACTTACACAAAGCATATAGGGTCTAATGCGTTTTTCGAGGCTAACTTTGACCAAATGTTAGGGTAATAATATATGGCATGCAACTTACACAAAGCATACGGTCAAATTCGTATGTGAAAGGAGTTTCCAATGATATAATTTTCACATTATACATCTCATGTACTATTAATCTTGTCAATAGTCAAATTGGAAACCATCTCGAGTACAAATCTAGGAGTACGTACGAATCTAACAATATTGATTGGGCGTTGTTGAATGTTGATACCTTTTTTATCAAAGTAGATATACTTTGACTACACATAAAACTTATATGTAAACTAGAAAGGATAGGAGGGTGTATATTGTACGTTCAAAAACGAAACGAACATTGAATACCCCTTATATATGATTTGCAGATGCTATGATCACCAGTTCAAAATTTTGAATCCGCCTTAGGTATCACGTGCCCCCGCTCATTCCCTCTCGATTTCATCTCGGGGTCCGGAGATCTATTGAAAGAGGACTTGGGTGGGTAGATGCAAATGATACTCGGCGGAATGTTCAAATGAGGCATGCGGGAGGATGGACTCGACTGGAGGGCGACATGATCGATGGAGAAGAGGGTTCGAGAGGAATGGGAAATAAGCAAACGCCACATGATTATACTTGAACGGCTCAAATAAACAATAAGTTGTCTCGCTTGGCCTACATAGTGAAAGGCCTAATGCGCAACGCGGAGCACTGACGCTTGAATATGGCCGGGAAAATAGGGAAACAGACATGTGGGGCACACCCGTTGGGACGATGTAGCACAGACTAGTCCAATGGAGGAGCTGGCCCACGACCTCCTCGCCACCGACAACCGTTCATGTGGGTCGTTGGGGCCAAGAACGGGGTGCAGCTCCAGCACCGCCTCTGGACACTGCGACCGCGGTGAGTGACATGCTCATATTGTCGCTAGACACGGTCGGCTTCAGTTTGCCGAGGGTGGCGTTAGTGTTGTGGCACGACGAACGGTATGTTTGGTTTGTGCCCAAGTTTGCCCCATCAAAGCATTGGGTAGCCAAAATTTTGGTTGAGGTATTGGTTGCCCATGATTTGGCCGACATTGGCAAGAAAAATGAACTTGAGTTGGCTAGAGATCATTGGCATGCCAAAGAAATGGCAACCATCCAAACAAAGACCAATCTTTGGGTCATGACCAAAATTTTGTTGAGGTATTGGTTGCCCATGATTTGGCCGATATTGGCAAGAAAAATGAACTAGAGTTGGCTAGAGTTCATTGGCATGCCAAAAAAATGGCAACCATCCAAACAAAGACCAATCTTTTGGTCATGACCAAAATTTTGGCAACGTGCACTTTGGCCACAATCCAAACACAGCCCAACACCCGACTCATCGAGGATGCATGGGGCGCCACGACGTGTCCGTGGAGTGGTGTAGCGCGGCCAACTGCATCCTCTGGACCTGAGACCATGCCGGGTCGTCTTGTTTTTTCAATGACATGCGGGGATCGGATGTGAGCAAAGGGCATCTCCAACGTTGCCACGACCGCAGCTGACTACCCTAGCTCACCAAAACCCTCGTCCCTCGTGTCGTCGTGCGGTGCGTTCCCAGCCGGCGCCAGTAGCCCGCATTCATGTCGTCCGTTCGTATGTCGTCACTAAGAGGCTCGGTGCCCGCCGAACCAACTCCGGTGACTTAATGACGCACCCGGATGCTTGGCCTCACCGGAATGCGCTACTTAAAGCGGCAACACCCAGCTAACCTCCACACCATAGCGCATCGTCCTCCTACCTGGAACCACATCCGCCATGACCGCAAGCGCGAACGCTCTGCGGGAGAGCTTGTCTTCGGGGATGGAGCTCGAGGTCGCCTCCCTCGCTCAAGTCGCCGCACAAGCGGTGGCCACGCTAGCGGCCGACGACGGGAGCACCGTCAGCCACGCGTCCTACTTGCCGACGTCGAATGTCGGGCACCGCCGATGTCGGGGACTCCTCCGAGGATGAGTAGGGCATGGGAGGCGGCAGGGCATGGTGTGCCAACTGGCCGGTCCGTCTCCCATGTTCTACTTTTCCTCGCCGGTGACCGGACCTTCACTTCACGGGTCTTGAACCCCACCCCCATACATGGAGATCACAGATGGAGCACGTCGGTCGCCGCCGTAGAATAGGTTTAGGGTCGGGTTTCTTTTATTTTTTTGTCCTATATAAGTTCGAAATGTAATGAAAATCTGCCCTGTTTGCATTAATCTTGGCCGGTGTATATGAACTTTCACAATAATATACATATTGTAGGAGTACTAGCAAGATGCCCGTGCGTTGCACGGAAGATCAAGATCTTGTGGGAGAAAAGGATGAACGAGGGAAAGCCTTATCCGCAAATGTGGAGAGGAGTGTGGGTAAATTGTCATAGTTTCCTTCCTATCCATTAGATATAGATCGGACGGCCTATATTGCAGGATCGGACACATCTTTCTACATCTACGGGAACCTACGAAAGGGTTAACGTGAATTGCCTATCTCTCTCCTCCCCTAATTTTCATGGTGGTGGGCGCCTCCCTCCCCCTAATCTACAATCAACAGCTCACACGTTTCACATTACGTTAATTACGTAGGTGTAGCATTACTTGTCCTAAAAAACCCAATTAAGCCAAACTCCCAGCATATCACGCGGGAAAAGACCCGGCCGCGCCGTTTTAGTCGGGATTACCGGATTACTAGTAGTTGTATCGATGGATCGCACGAAGCAACAGATTTTTTTGAGGGGGCGAAGCACCTAGTTTAAAAGGAAAAATGCGGTACACTAACAACACTCCTGTCGCGGTCGCATTGCACCCCACACACGTTCGGTCCTGCACACAGCTCATGCAAACGGAACGCGCTTCGGCTTGCCTCTTCACTAACACATGGGACTGCACTTGGAGAAACCGACCATGAGCCAAACTCCCCCGCTCACCGCGGGAAAATCCTCCCCCCCCCCCCCCACAACCAAAAATTCCCCCCAAATCCGATTCAACCGCCCTTCGGCCAACTACACAATAATATTCCCCAAACCCACCTCCCCCTGTCCCCCTCCACTCCATTCGCTCCGCCAAATGCACCCTCCCCGCCGCGTCGATACGTCAGCGCCGCGGTTCGGCGATCCTCTTGCTCCCATAATACACTCTCGTAGACTGCCGTCCTCTAGCCACGCCGCCACCTCTGGCTACGTTCTTGTGGAGGCACACGACGGTTAGCGCCGCCACCGCTGGCGACGTTCGTGTGGAGACGCACGGCGGTCAGCTTCTCCCACGGTACACACATTCTAGACTGAGGCCGCGTTCATGTCGGTGTAGCGCTGAATGTTAGCTGATAGACGCTGTTAATCTCATTGTATGCCGAAGTAGTTGACTGTCAATATGCTCTGCTTAAGAAGCTTCCTTGCCATGTTTTGCACTCAATCTGCTTAGCTGAGATGGCATGCCAAGGTTGATTAGTAGCTAAAATATCCTGCCATATATTTATTGTGACATAGATTGCCATGGTCTAGTAGTCAATCTGTTAGCTGAAGTAGCTCTACACCATTTTATACTCGATCTTTGTTGCTGCGATGGCCTTCGATAGTTCGATGGCTGTGTGCTCGGCCTCATTGACTGCTAAAATAGCCTGCCATAATTTGGCACTCAAATCTGTTTGCTGAATTAGCTTTACATATATTTTGTTACTTAGATCTGCTAGTCCAAATATCTTGCCATAGCTTTAGACATCGACCTATGTATTTTTTTTCTGGACTTCATAAAAAATCATATATGTTTTTCCTGTAATATCTAGTAGTAGAACTAATTTGTATGTCTAATAGATGGATAGGACTTGGATAACTTCTGCTTGAAGATTCTCCGTTGCATATGTCGAGGGGGTTGAAAACTTCATGAACTTTATCAGAGCTGAGTACGGTTGTCCGAAATCAGATGTGCTCTGCCCGTGTAGCAGATGTATGAATTCAGTTACTAGACCCCAGTCGACTATGCAAAATCATCTACACTTGTATGGGATGTCGGTCACATATACTAGGTGGATTCATCATGGTGAAGCTGTGAACGTCAATGTTATTGACTACGTGGAAGCAGCAGATCACCATCTTGATCTGTCTGATGCTCGGGTGGAAGAGGAGGACGAGGTGGTGGTGGCGGAGCCAGTGAGTTTGACCAACATTGAAACAATGCTACGAAATGCTCATGCATTCCGTAAACTTTCACCTGCAGAAGAAAAACGGTGGGCCCACATGTTGGAACAATGCAACGTTGTTGTCACCCCAGGAAATAAGCTGTCAGTATTCTCAGCTATGGTCACCTTTCTTCAGGTGAAGACATCTGAGCGGATGACAAACAAATCATTCGATGTGATGTTGGCTGCTTTCCGTGAATCTTTCCCAGATGCGTCTGAGCTGCCACACACCTACAGTAAAATGAAGAATTTCCTTCGTGCAGTTGGAATTGGATATGATATGATCCATGTTTGTAAGAATAATTGTGTTGTGTTCCGAAAGGATTATGCCAACTTAAGTGAATGCCCGAAATGCAAATCATCAAGATGGAAAGATGGCGATGCTGTGAGGAGGATTCCTCATAATGTTCTGAGACATTTTCTAATTACACCAAGATTGCAGAGGTTGTTTCATGATGCTGAAACAAGAGAGGATGTACTGTGGCATTCTAGGAACCAGGAGTACAGAGATCAGAATGTAATGAGCCATCCATCTCATGGTAGTGAGTGGAAAAGCTTCAATGATAAACAGAAAGAGTTTGTTGCTGACCCAAGAAATATTAGACTTGGCTTAGCTTCAGATGGATTTAACCCATTTGGCCACCAGAGCGCCACATATAGCATGTGGCAAGTGCTTGTTATCCCTTACAACATGCCTCCAAATGTCTGCACCAAGGAATCAAACTACATGATGCCCTTGCTCATCCCAGGTCCAAAAAGTCCTGGAAAGGATTTTGATTTGTTCATGGAGCCTCCTGTGGAGGAACTTCAACAACTATGGAAGGGTGTTCTCACTCGAGACCTATATAGCAGCCCACCAGCTGATTTCTTTCTGCGTGATGTTATAATTTGGTGCATCCATGATTATCCGGCTTTGGGCACTATGTCAGGGCGAACGACACATGGTTACAATGCATGTGTTCGCTGTGACAGGAGCTGTCATACGCAATACTTAACAAGATCTGTTAAATTGGACACCACCATTTCCTTGCCAAGGACAAGCCGCATCTTAGAAAATACCGTGATGCAAAGGCCTACATTGCTACAGAAGCGTTGACGTTCTGCTCAAAATATGTTGAAACAGCTGATCCGCTTAGCAAAGAGGTGGGTGAAGACAATCTCGGCCTCAATGTTTTCGATTATTCTGTTCGAGTTACAAGGAAGAGTCGACAAGAGGACAAACCTAAAGATTTAGACAAAATGGTTTGGTATGTGTTGAACAACTGTCCTGAAATACTACCTTATATCAAGTAAGTGCAGTACTGCAGCTTATACATCGTAATCTACTAAACTTGCAGCACATTCTTATATATTTAGATGTTTGACGCGATCACTATGTTCTGCAGCATCTACAAAGAGGAGTTACTGTCGCAAAATCCAAGAAACATTGACAAACTGGTTATGGCAGGATTTGCGAAATGGTTCAAGAACCATGTAAGCTTTTGAAGTGCACTGCCAGTTTTTTAATATATTGAGTACATAAGATGATGAGCTTGTCTATTTTCTAACCATAGGTTAAGAAGATGTGGGGGGATGGGCAGGCAGTTGATGATGCCCTTTACTCACTGGCAATGGGTCTTGATACTTGGGTAAGACATTATGAATCTTGCGTTGTTGGAGATGTGCGCTACAACACCCTTACACGAGACGAAGGCAGGAAGACACAAAACAGTCCCATCATGAGCACGGATACGTATGACAAAGAGACAACTGAAATGTTTGCTAACATAACAGACATTATTCAGTTGCAGTATATCTCCAGTTTCGAGGATCATCAGTGTGTGGTTCTGTTGTGCTGTCGTTGGTATAACCTGTTTTCCAGGATCACAAAACCCAGAGCTGATGATTATTTCAAATCCATCAATGTCAAGGTGGCATACCAGACCAACGAGCCTTTTAGTTTGGCAAATCAAGCAACACAGATATTTTTCTTGGAAGACACATTTGCACGTAGCGATGACTGGAGAGTATTGCAAAGGTTTGAGCAGAGGAATTCGTTTAATGAAGTTGCACAACAAGATGATGCTTACACTGCTCCTGATGTACAAGCTAACACAGATGTTCCTAATATGTTTGAGAACCATCACGTCAATGACGCCGGCGAAAAGATTGCATGTTGTGTTGTGACATACAATAGTTGATCAAGAAGAAGCCAACGTTCGAGGACGTTGAGCACGAAGAAGAAGATGACACCATGGGGAATTACGATTCAGACTAATATACATGGCGAAGATGTTGACGCTGCTGCTACGGATGATGATTACATTGCTTTTGTCGTATTTTCCTGTCAGAAGACGTTTTTTTATCTACTATATGAAATTGTGTTTGCTATGACAACTGAAAGCCGATGAACATGTTGTTTAGTGTTTTGCTGTGAGAATATCACTTGTTATGTATGCTGATTTGTGTTTGGTCATTGTATGCCAACTAAAACATGATGACATTGTTGTTTAGTTGTACTCATATTTGGCTGTGAAACTTGAATTTGATGACATAGTTTGTTATTCGACTGCAATTTGCTCGACGTCTTCGAATGAGAACAAAGCTAACCCGACAGGGCCTCTGCTATTTATTTATTTATATGAGCAAAAGGGGATACCCCCTGATTTCCGTTAATAGAAATCATTAGATGTTCGCAACACTACGTCCAGCCTGCTACACAGGTTTCATTCATTACTAGTTTCAGCAAAGTGCTCATGTCGTAGCCACTGAATACATCACGAGTGCTACATACACTTCAAATAAAGAGACAATCATCCTACAGAGCACATTGATTTTGCCCATTATCTTCACAAGCTCTTTGATCTCCTCATTGCTGTCAAGGCCGTTCAGCAGATGTTGCTTGGCCATGATCAGAGGAACTTCATGTTTAACCTTTTGCTCTGCATCTTCCTCTTCTGTCGTTTCTTCAGTTACTTGTCCAACACCCCAACCTGCTAGTATTGGGATTCCTTGGCTAACCAAATAATCAGCGTAGTTGCATTCCCCCACATCAGCAACTTCCAGAAATACAAATCACACAAATCTTCCCTTTTCTGCACGAATCAAATTGGTAGATCATCAACAAAACTATTAAAAAAATCAGCAACTGAAAGCAGCATAACAACACTTAAACATATTATTACCCCATGATTCTGGCATTTGTAGAAGACTCGGCCAGGGTTGTGTATTGTGGTTGAGACACGACGGATGACTCCGCGTGATTTGTAGCAGTGTCACCACACCAACGGCAGCGGGTTGTGATGAGCAATCGGCTACGATGCGCGTGCCAGCGAGGGTGTGATGAGCCTATAGGCGATTGCACGGGTTGCGACTTGGCGCATATCTGGTTGTTGCCTGCTAAAGAGCAGGTGGACGACCAGCCAGCGGACATGGTCGCTGCGGCCAGAGCTTCTGATGCTAGGCAGAGTAAGTAGAGAAGAGGAGAAGCGAACATTGGATATGTCAGTTTCATTACTTGTAGAGTAGCATAGCACCATATATAGTCATAGTCTAGGTTTGGATTCGAACCAGCTACAGGAGCACGTCTTTCTTTTTTCTAAAACTCGGCAACATCTCTTTACTAGTACACTAGCTTGTTTTGTACGCCTTCCCAAGTCTTTGATTTTCTTTCCCTTTTTTGCGAGTTAGGAAGGAGGCAAAAATTGAGAGTTCCTGGGACTCGAACCCTAGACCTCTCGGTTGAAAACCAAGGGTGCTAGTCACTTATGTGGTGAACGTTCCCTGTGAGGACGACAGCAGACGAAAGCATTTTCCTCGCAGTTTTCTTCCTATATATAAAAAAGTATGCTACTTGGTGTCCGCTTAGTCAACAAACGACTGTGCCAACCTTGACCGTTGGATTGACACTCAACGGCTGTCGTGTTTCTTCAGTCTCTTCTTCCTCGAGCCGCCAAAGCCAAACCAGTGCCGGCGGGACCGCCTGCTCCCGCCTCCCATGGCTGGCTGTGATCTGCCCCGGCTCCTGTTCGTTCCCGCCCGAGGACTCACCATCGTCCTCCGCCTTGGTTCGCTTGCTGCGGCGCCGCCCTCCGGTGTTGTCAACATGGTCAACAACCGAGAGGAATAAGGAGATGACTGTACATGGTGAGGATGACAGTAGGGACCCAGCAGCACGTGCAGTAATTTTGCTTTTTCGGGATGGAGAAGGGTATCAACTGGGTTGTGCGGGACCCGTGGCCCATCTAGCCCAGGCTTTTATTTCATATGTTTAGCACATGACCAGCCCAGTTTGTTTTTTTCCTTTCTGAAAATTGCTAGCCAGCTATTTTGTTTTTTGCAGAATAACCAATGTAGGCCTACTTGCTTTTCTACGCCCTTCTGGGCCGGAAATCTTTCAAGACGAGGAGGTTTGCATTTTGCCTAGAAAATGGGCTATAAGTAATAAGAAATGGGCTGTAAAATGAAAAAATACAGCAAACAGACAATTAGTTCCAAAATACTGTTTTCTTTCGGATTTTGATATTTTCAATTTCATTGTTTTTGTGCGGGTAAAATTTCGTTGAATTTAAATTAAGGTATATTTAGATTTAAAATTAATTTGAATCTGGCTAGAAATTTCAGGCTGTATGCTGTTTGGGACAGATTTGGAGGCTCACTTGTGGGTCCACTAGGTTGACGTGTACTTTGGCTTTGTCAACTTAGTCCACAAACGATTCTAGCAGCAGTGACCGTTGGATGTTAATCCAACGGCCGTACTGCTTCTTCAATATATAATCTTCTTGCTCCAGCTGCCCAAACCATCTCCGGTGGGACTGCCTGCTCCCGCCTCCCGTGGCCGGCTATGCTGCCACACAGGCCGCACCGCCCCACCCTACATGTCGGACCCACCACCTATATCTTCGCACGCAAGGAAGTGCCTCCTTATTACGCACAAAAAAATGAATACCCCCTGCTAGCTGGGACCCACCATAGTGGGAGGATGACTTGTGGGCCAACAAAGTTGATGGGGACGGAGGGCTTTGTCAACTTAGTCAATATGAATGATTCTAGCTCCAGTGACCGTACGATGTCCATCCAACGGCCGTAGTGCTTCTTCAACCTCTGGTCTTCTTGCTCCAGCCGCCCAAAGCTACGCTGGTCCTATCGCATGCGCCTGCCTCCCGTGGCCCGCTGTGCTGCCACGGAGGCCTCACCGCCCCCTACTATTCCAACCGCTGGCCAGGCCCTGCGGCGACGGCAGCCTCACACCGCAGCCGAACCAGTGAACCCTCGTACTCCTCTCCGTGCGGGCTTCCACTGCCGCGTCTTCCCCGGCTCCACGTCGTCCCCTTCCTAGGCCTCGCCATCATCAACCGCCGTGGTGCTCTCCGCGTGGTGTGGTCAACGTGGTCAAGGAATGACTTCCATCAGAAGAGTACTGTGCAGGCTGATAGCTGGGTCCACAGCCACAGCCCAGCTTTTTTGTGATTTGCCAAGTAAGGCGCTTTGTCAGGCCTGTTGGGCTGCAAATCTTTCAAGACGAGGAGAGCTTTCATTCGGCTGGCCGAGAAAATGGTGCATTAGTAATGAGAAATGGGATGTACATTTTTAAAATACATCAAACCAGCAATTAGTTTCAAATATCTTTTTTTTTCATTTAAAGATTTTAAATTACATTAATTTTTATGCGTGGAGAATTTGTTCGATTTTATATTGATATACATTTATTTTTAAAATCAGTTTGAATGTGAGTCGAAATTTCGGGATTAAAAACAGTTCGGACCACACCGAAATATGCAAAATTTCGTATAATTTTTTAACTGTGGCCACAATTTGGGCTGTAATGCTAATAAAAAGAATATGGGCTCCAAAAAAACCTTAAGAATTAGCAAATGGGCTGAAAATTATTAAAAATAGTGGCAGATGAGCTCTATACTATTTTCCACGGATTTGAGGCTTTCCTAAAAAAAGGTTGACGCACAAGCAGTGACTGTTGGATGTCCATCCAATGGCCGTCGTGCTTCTTAAATTTCTGATCTTCCTGCTCCAGCCACTCAAACAAGCACCGGCGGGACTGCCTGCTCCCTCCTTCCCGTGGCCGGCTGTGCTGCCGCGCACGCCTCACCACCCCACCGTACTCCCATCGCTGGCCTAGCCATCCCTCTACTCACCCACACCTGTTGTTATTCTCCGGCGATGGCAGACGAACCAGTAAACCCTCATACAGTCGTACTCCCCTCCACGTGGGAAACAACTGCCGAGTCTTCCCTGCCTCCGTGTCGTTCCCTTCCTAAGCCTCGTCGTCGTCCACCGCCCTGGTGCTCTCGGCGCGGCCTGGTCAACGTGGTCAATGACCGACATGCATCTGAAGTGGAGTATATGTGGAGAGGCCGACAGCTGGGTCCACGGCCGCACGCAAGGAAATGCCTCCTTATTACGCGGAAAACAATGATTCCTCCACCTGACATCAGGGACCCACCGAAAGGGCCTCTGTATTTCGCAAAGAAAAGTTACCGCCGCTGACAGCTCGGACCCACCAGCTATATCTTCGCACGCAAGGAAGTGCCTCCTTATTATGCACGAAAAAATGAATACTCCCCCTGTTAGCTGGGACCGAGTATAGTGGCAGGCTGACTTGTGGGCCTACTAAGTTGACGGGGACGGAGGACTTTGTCAACTTAGTCAATATGCACGATTCTAGCTATAGTGACCGTACGATGTCCATCCAACGGTCGTTCTGCTTCTTCAACCTCTGGTCTTCTTGCTCCAGCCGCCCAAACCAGCGCTGGTCATGCCTCGTGCTCCTGCCTCCCGTGGCCGGCTGCGATGCGGCGGAGGCCTCACCGCACCCTACTACTCCCACTGCTGGCTAGGCCATCCCTCTACTCACCCACACCCCTTGTTACTCTGCGGCGACGATAGCCTCACACCGCAGCGAACCAGTGCCCTCGTACTCCTCTACACGTGGGCATCCACTGCCGCGTCTTCCCCGGCTCCGCGTCGCCCCCTTCCTAGGCCTCCCCGTCGTCCACTGCCCTGGTACTCTCGGCGTGCGTGGTCAACGTGGTCAAGGAACGGCTTCCATCGGACGTGGACTGTACATGGAGAGGCTGACAGCTGGGTCCACGGCCGCAGCAAGGAAGTGCCTCCTTATTACGTGCAAAATAATTATGTTGACATGACTGGGTGCAAGAAAGAAAATATGGCCACATATGTGTACATACGGGCAGGGTCTCGAAGGCCTACTCACGCATACGTACAGCGAGGGCTCGTTGACATGACTGGGTTGGAATGGAGAAACATCGTCGTCGTCGTGTTCATGGTGAGGCAACGGAATGCGTCGTGTTCATGGGGAGGCAACGAAATGCGTCGTGTTCATGGGGATGCAATGGAATGCGTCGTGTTCATCGGGAGGCAACGGAACGCATGGGAGCCAACTGGCTGGGTTGGAACGGAATGTGTGGTCGTGTTCATTGGGAGGGCTTCGACGGAACAGGCGATGGAAACAAGGCCTGGTGTACCGCACAATGGAGGAAACGGACCTCCTACGTTCGAAACGGGGTCCTGTTGATCGGGAGGGGTCTGGCGTACCGCAAAACGGAGGAAACGGACCTCCTACGGTCGAAACAGGGGTCCTATTGATCAGGAGGAGTGTGGCGTACCGCAAAATGGAGGAAACGGACTTGTGTTGGAGCGCTACGGTCGAAACGGGGGTCCTGTTCATCGGGAGGGGTGTGGCGTTGTCGCGACCGGGTTTTCCGGACATAAATTTCCAGAAAATGGCCGTTGTGCTCACCAGCCCCAGGATTACTGTTAGCTGATGAGGCACCAACTTGTTACAGAAATTCCAAGCAAAAGTACAAAATGTGCAGTACAAGACCATTCTGGCCTGTTAGTACAACAAATGGTTTCTAGTGGTTGATGGCGGAAGCGGTTCGTGGATCATCAGTGTATGGGACTCCATTTCCCACGGGAACAGCTGACCAGGTTAACTCCTATCTTCGCGAGGCTGCTATCACCGTTGCTTAGTTTCCAGGGCTGTCACCGCAACGCTCCTTTCCATGCAAAAATCTGGCCAAGACAATAGCCAGGGACAAGCCAGTGAGTACTTTGAATATACTCGCAAACATTATGAACACTGGGATAATATAATTGATAATTATGCACTGAAATATTCTATGATCACATTGGCAGTCACAAATAAAATATCTTTTATGCATGCAAGCAGGTTATTTATATGCAACATGAATAAGCAATAATGGAGTGGGAATAAAATGCCACAGTCGGGCGTCTGAGTGACACCACATAAAGGGCTTAAAAGAAATGCCACAGTCGGGTGTCTGAGCGACACCACATAAAGGGCTTAAAAGAAATGCCACAGTCGGGCGTCTGAGCGACACCACATAAAGGGCTTAAAAGAAATGCCACAGTCGGGCGTCTGAGCGACACCACATAAAGGGCTTAAAAGAAATGCCACAGTCGGGCGTCTAAGCGACACCACAGAAAGGGCTTAAAAATAAATGCCACAGTCGGGCGTCTAAGCGACACCACATAAAGGGCTTAAAAAGAAATGCCACAGTCGGGCGTCTGAGCGACACCACATAAAGGGCTTAAAAAGAAATGCCACAGTCGGGCGTCTAAGCGACACCACATAAAGGGCTTAAAAAGAAATGCCACAGTCGGGCGTCTAAGCAACACCACATAAAGGGCTTAAAAAGAAATGCCATAGTCGGGCGTCTAAGCGACACCACAGAAAAGGGCTTAAAAATAAATGCCACAGTCGGGCGTCTAAGCGACACCACATAAAGGGCTTAAAAAGAAATGCCACAGTCGGGCGTCTAAGCGACACCACATAAAGGGCTTAAGAATAAATAATCACAATGAATATCCAGGAGGTAGAACCATCCCAGGGATACTCGATAATACAATAATACAACAGGTTAGTCCATCACAAAATAATAATCATGGTCCTCACAAGTCACCAGTGGGTATCCAAGTTTGGTTTAACAATTTCACCTCCGAAGACCGACACTAAGACCAACACTTAACCCATCCCAGACTGTAATCCTTAACCATGGACACGGCTATTCGAATAGGTTTTAATCTCTGCAGAGGGTGTACTCTTTACCTACGAGTAACGGATTCATTTAGTCCATTGGGACTAATTCCGTCTACGGCCTTTTAGTTGAAAACACGCCTAACCTTGCACACACCAGCTTAACTCATCGGTGTCTGGAATCACCCACGACACTTGTTAAGCAAAACTCTAAGTGGGGAGGCTACAACCTCGCGTAGCATGGGATCAAATTTATATTGCGCGCTCTAAGGGGTGGCCTCCCCTCTCGGTCCCAACCGGAAACACCCATGCCCCCGGACCAGGTGGCCTGCCTACCAGCTACAACCGATATCTTCCACCATGGCCTCTCTGTACTGTGTGTGCTGGAAAGGGGTTGACGACTTACTGAACCGTACCCTACCTGCGGCAGGGACGAGTGGTAGTACGAGGCAAGTATGGGGGTTACTGGAACAAGACTCGATCTGCGGTCGACTCAGGAGGTTTATAAGTTCCCTGCATGACATATATATATCAAATATATTTCAACCGACGAAATCACCACTCAATGCACCTTACCATGCCATACCGGACATAACCGTCCCGACGGGGGCCGGCGACAAGCTCGCGCCTACCCAAGGCCGAGGCTTTCCCGGATCCCTTTCCGGCATGCATGCAAGGCACATGAGGATGATTACCATCACAATCATATTCATTTCCAGCAGCACGGAAATCACTAATATGCTTCCATGCAAATGATCATGTCACATGAAATAACAAGTCCTCCGAAATAAGGTGGTGTTATAAACGTGTCAAATAACACACCAAAAACATTATGCCAGGGTTCAGAATGCTTGCCTTTAAGTTGTGGAGGGGTGAGGTGCTCTCCAAAACTTTTGAAAGTTTCTTCTCTCTCTCCAAAATCCTATTTTAAAATATATTTGAATTAACACACATTTCAAAAACAGTACAAAAAAGTTGTTTGGAAGATTTTCAAATAAATCTTAAAATAAACTAGACCAAATTTGAGGAAGGTAGGAAAAAGAATCAACTCATTTGGAGTTGTATTTAAAAAGTTATAGGCAGTCAAAGTTGTGGTCAAAGTCTATTTTTAAAAATAACAGAAAAGAAAACGTTTCAGGAGGAAATACGCTTTCCGAGCGGGGAAAACGTACTGGGCGGATTACGCCTTCACTTACTCCAGCATGGACGGCGCGCGTCTCACTGACAGTGGGCCCGCCTGGCCCACAGGTCAGGTTTGACTGGTCTATTTCTCCCTCCTCTTCCATTGCCCGAACGGAGGCGGGGCAACGGCGGTCGTCGCCGGCGAACGGCGGCTCCCCGCGGGTTTCAGAGGGTCTGGATGGATCCACGAGACCAAGGTGGTCCTCCCGGTGGTCGTTGAGTCGACGGGAGTGGAAGGAGTCGTCGGCGGTGAGCTTCGCGGCGGAGGGTGCTGCGGGAGCAAAGTGGATTTGGGGCTATGGTGGTTCCCGATCAAAATCGAGTAGGGGAACGTGTTCACGGGAGGATGAGAAGGTTACTGGTGGAGAGAACGGAGAGGGAGAGGCCCTGGTGGTGCTGGAATGGCCGGAGCAGTGGCGGCGGCTGCGGTTGCCGGAGATGGGGAAGACGGTGTTTCCTCGACGATTGCGGGCTGTGGGGGTGCCATGGGGGTAGACTGAGGTCGCCTGCGTTCTCGAATGGTCTCGGGGCGTCCTTAAATAGGCGAGGCAAGGCGGTTCCGCGGCGGCCGTGGATAAGCTCTTCGGCGAACCGCCTCTCTGTAGCTAGGGCAACGTGGCGGCGACGAGGGCTAGCAGACACGCTTGCGGATGAGCTCGCACTGCTCCAGGGGCCAGGTGGCGACCCGGGGTGGCTCGGGCGGCGCCGACATGAGCAGGGGTTGTCGGGCGGCCATGGCGTGCCGCCAAGGGGACTCTGGTCGCGGCACTGTTGGCTGCCAGGGCGGCTTGGCGCGTTGCTGCGAGGAGGGTAGCGCGTGGCGTGGCGCTGCAGAGCGGGCCAAAGCCAGGGGGGCCAGCGTGTCGGCTCGGGCGTGGCTCGTGCAATACGGGCGCTCTAGGCGCGTCCGGTGCACGCACGGAACATGCTCGACGGAATGCCATTGCATTCTAAGTGGCTCGGTTGGAGCTGGGGTTTAGCAGGTCTAGGTTTGGGCTTGCAAGGAGATCAGTGGACAAGCTGGTTTGGTTAGGGGATCAGGTTCACAGTGCAAACGGAAAATTCATGCCAAAACAGATCATGCCCATAAGGTGTTTGACAAAATGCCAAGGGCACTTAGGCAAGTCTTGGAGTGGTCAAAAACTCCATATCAGTGTCTCTTTGGATGGACAAGAGGGTGGTGAGGTTAGTTGGTCAAATGCAGCAACTTGTTAGTGCAAGTCTTACAAAACTTCAATTCTGGACAGGAAATAAATGGCATCATTCCATGAACCAAAAATGATCGAAAGGGTGCATGCTCCTGGACTTAGGGGTTTGATAGGGTGGTCTACAAGCAGGAAAAGGAATCATGGGTAAAGGAGCAACTTAAGATGTAGTTGCTGTACAAATCCTCAAGTTGGACCAGAATGAAAATGAGGTTGATTCACTCAAAATTTGCAAATAACATCCCTGGGTTTTTGCATAAAGCTGAATCATATGATACTACTAACATCCCAAAATTTTGGTGGAGGCTAGAAAGAATTATTTTAAAAGAGTTGTAGTACAAAATTGCATTCTGGACCAGAGAAGAAAATTTGTTGTAGAGTTCAAATATTTCATGAAAAAAGGATGTTTTTGCACAAAAGTTATTTATAGACATCACATGACATCTCCAAATTTTTGTGGGAATTTTAAGTGAATTTATCAAATGGTTGTAGTTCAAATATGGCCATTTAACCTTGAAAAACCATTTTCAAGAAAGTAAAGATCAAGCAACTTAATTATTTAATTAGTTATATTAAATAAGGAAAAGTTTCTCTTGAGAGATTAAATAAGTCCAATAACATATTTGAAAGATTTTCACTTTGGGAAAAACTCATCACAATAGGGAAGAAAATGATTTAAAAATCAAAATGGAGCTCAGAACTTCAAAGTTTTAATTCCTGGCAAAATTTTAATTCATTAAAACAAGGCCAAATTTTTGGGGTGTCACAACACTACCCCCCTTAAGAAAAATCTCGTCCTCGAGATTTGTTAAAAGTTGTGTTAAGAAAAACTATATGCCATAAAAATGTGGCTACAGTGAGAGGGCAATAAGTGGTGAAAGACCACAGTGTGAATACTGGTGCTGCGTGGAAAGATCTACGGTTCGGGACAAAAACGTGGGATTCCTACGCTGGATATAAATTTAGAATAATTTCTAAATTTAAATATACGCTGGTCGTACCTGAGAGCACAGTGCTCTCTCTGGCCGACAGGTGGACCCGGGGCCCACAGTCAGCCTCTTCTTCTTCCTCTGGCTCTTTCTTCTCCCTCTCTCCCGCGCTTTCTCTACCGGCGATGCCTAGCGCGTAGGGCATCTAGGCCGTACCGCGGTAGTGCGCGGCGTGCTAGCTGCTGGGGCAGCGTGCACTCACCTCGCGGGCCAGCGTGCTGTCGGCACTGCTCGCGGATTCGCCTCCGAACACCGGCGATCGGGCGACGAGCGGTGTTGGTGGACTTCGCCCACCGTACACCGAGCTCGAGCTATAAAACGGCCGGGGTGCTCTCCTCTCTTCTTCCTCACACCTGGCATCACTTCTCCTCCTCCTTCCTCCATTACTGCATTACAGAAGCTCGGGTTGGGCTCTAATGGCAGAGGCGATGCCGGACTGGATTGCGATCCTGATATGCGGAGGGCTGGCGACACTGCTGGGGCTCTCCGTGCTCCTGTGCGCGATGATCCTCGACGATCATCGCGACGCTGCTGCTCGGGTGTTGGCTCTACGCGGTGGTGGTGATCACGAGGAGTAGATGGGGTGTGCTGGGTGCTAACTGTTGTTAGGGGGTGATTAGCTGGATGTAACACCGTTGCAAAGTTTTGCAAACAGTGTATGTGTTCGAATGGTTGTGGTTGTGAGTCTGCTGCGTGGAGCTGTGTGAAATTAATTAATCCACGTCGTGAGAAGGTGCAGATGTAGCAACTCAGGGAAAAGAAATCTCACTCCAGGATTTTGCGAGGGAAACAGTTAATTTAAAGGAGCATAAACCACAACAAAAACTACACACATTAGTAGAAGCCAAATAATTGACTCGTCGTACAAACTCAGGGTATCACGCATAAGTCACACACATAAATAAATGTTACAATAATGAACACTGCAGTGACGTCTAAAATGGAAACGGTAACTGGACGGGGTCCCTAGAAAACGTCTCTGGTACTGGGATACACTCCTCTTCTATCGGGGAAAGTGGATTGACCAGTCGATGCACGTGTCTCTCTTGGTCGGGCCTTAGTGCCCTGCCGATGGCGATCTGAGGATTTAAATCTGCGAGGCTCTGGAGATAACCCATCACACGTTGGGTTAAATGCTCTTGAGCGATGACGTACTGGACAAGGTTGGCCAGGACTGGGTCTCTCTCAACTCGTCCACCGGGAAAAGATGTCACTCCTCCGGGTTCTGCATGGCTCGGAAAGTAATAATACCCTCGTTCGCTGGCGTAGGGTACCGCAAATCGAAGGCGAGCAAGCACTTCGTATGCAGCAGCTTCTACGGCCATCTGTGGGGTTGGCATAGATTTCCCCACGAAGGAGACCTCCGTTGGATCTTGGTTTGAGTTTACGGGAGGAATGTGCACTGCTGCCCAATATCTTGAGGTGGAAGAGGTGATCCTCGATTTGAACAGCTCGTACTGGGGTGGCTGGGTAGCGCCCATGGTACTGCAGGTAAAATCCCACAATAATTTGACAAAACTACCCGGGGTTGCATCTGGGGTTCTTAGGTAAATGCTGGGGCTCGGCATGGCAAGAAATGGTTGTGAGGATGGTGCACAAGATGAGGGGTGCTTGGCAAGGTCACGCGGTGGCCTTTTATAGCACTGGAGCTGGGTCATTTTTACCGTGGTGAATGGTAAAGAAAATTTTCAGCTCTGTTCCAAGGGTCGGGGTCAAGCCACAGATTCACACATTTCACTATAGTGATGTGTTACTGTGGGGGTTGTCGGGGAAGGTTTTTGGGTAGTTGTGTCCGGAAAAATATGCAACTGTGTGCTGACATACCCATGCAAGGTTACTATTTAAAACAGAGGCACGACAACAGGCGGCGTTTAAATATAAGGCCACATGATTACAAAGCAAGGGTACACTGGGACTCGATACGATTTGGGTGACTTAGTCTACCTCGTTTATATCCAAGCGGGCGTGCCTTGTGGATGTCGAGGCTCCTCTTCGGGTCTCGTCGTCTGAATTAGCTGGAGTGGGCTGAGGGGCTGCAGGCTCGGGGTAGCGATGAGGACCAACTCGGGGATTGTTGGCCACAACCCCGTTGGAGTGTGCTCCCAATATGCGACGAAGCACTTCTGGGGTTATCGCAGCACCTTGGCCGATGGCTGGGGCAGACCTCAGGGACTCGATCGGGTGTCCAAACAGCACGACTGGGTTGTCGGTGTTGGGCTCGTTCTCTTCTCTTGCCGGGGCTCGACGAACCAGCTCTCCACGAGCTGCGATTAGATCAATCGTGATTTCATCGCACAGTTCCTCTAGTGCACTTACATAGCGCACTAGGTGCAACAATGCAGGATCTGTCTCGTGATCTCCGTTGGCAACTTGGGGTGGTCTACCATACCCTTCACGTCTGGGGTAGTAGTGGAACGAGCGACAGTTAACTCTGGGCGACAAGTGCCGGAGATGAACTATAGCTTCTCGAGCAGCTAGTTGTATGGCTTGTGGCTCAAAGGAAGTTGTTCTTCCGGTGAACCTGTAGGGGCGTTCGGGCTCTAGACCCCTACCATAAATGTGCACAGTGGCCCAGAATTGACGGCTCTCACCGCTCATGGGTCCTTGGTACACAACATATTCTGGGGGCTCTTCTAACGCGTAGGCACGACGGGTGAGGTTTGCGAGTATGGTCACAAAGCCTCCAAGGTTGGTTGCCGTGGTCTCATTGTGCACGACGGGGCCAGGCATTGTGGCTTAGTTTGCGGTAGCGGCTGTGCTGTGCTGAGTTGAGGCCAGCGTGCCCTTTTTATAGGAAAAAGGGGACGGAGTCTTCCTTCGCACGCTTGCGAAAAGACTATTCAGGATTCGGTCATTGGTGCATGAGCGACAGGTTGGGTTGATAGGTTGGGCACCGACTGCCAAAAGGTGTCGGGTCACTGTGGGGCTATCTTGCATGGGAAGCTTGGCTGGGGTTTGGTTAAGGTCTGGTGGGTTGATTTACTTAGGTTTATTGACCTGGCTAAGATAGGATTAGCCAATGGTCAGCCTGGCTCTGATACCAAGTCTATCGCGACCGGGTTTTCCGGATATAAATTTCCAGAAAATGGCCGTTGTGCTCACCAGCCCCAGGATTACTGTTAGCTGATGAGGCACCAACTTGTTACAGAAATTCCAAGCAAAAGTACAAAATGTGCAGTACAAGACCATTCTGGCCTGTTAGTACAACAAATGGTTTCTAGTGGTTGATGGCGGAAGCGGTTCGTGGATCATCAGTGTATGGGACTCCATTTCCCACGGGAACAGTTGACCAGGTTAACTCCTATCTTCGCGAGGCTGCTATCACCGTTGCTTAGTTTCCGGGGCTGTCACCGCAACGCTCCTTTCCATGCAAAAATTTGGCCAAGACAATAGCTAGTGACAAGCCAGTGAGTACTTTGAATGTACTCGCAAACATTATGAACACTGGGATAATATAATTGATAATTATGCACTGAAATATTCTATGATCACATCGGCAGTCACAAATAAAATATATTTTATACATGCAAGCAGGTTATTTATATGCAACATGAATAAGCAATAATGGAGTGGGAATAAAATGCCACAGTCGGGCGTCTGAGCGACACCACATAAAGGGCTTAAAAGAAATGCCACAGTCGGGTGTCTGAGCGACACCACATAAAGGGCTTAAAAGAAATGCCACAGTCGGGCGTCTAAGCGAGACCACATAAAGGGCTTAAAAGAAATGCCATAGTCGGGCGTCTGAGCGACACCACATAAAGGGCTTAAAAGAAATGCCACAGTCGGGCATCTAAGCGACACCACAGAAAGGGCTTAAAAATAAATGCCACAGTCGGGCGTCTAAGCGACACCACATAAAGGGCTTAAAAAGAAATGCCACAGTCGGGCGTCTGAGCGACACCACATAAAGGGCTTAAAAAGAAATGCCACAGTCGGGCGTCTCAGCGACACCACATAAAGGGCTTAAAAAGAAATGCCACAGTCAGACGTCTAAGCGACACCACATAAAGGGCTTAAAAAGAAATGCCACAGCCGGGCGTCTAAGCGACACCACAGAAAAGGGCTTAAAAATAAATGCCACAGTCGGGCGTCTAAGCGACACCACATAAAGGGCTTAAAAAGAAATGCCACAGTCGGGCGTCTAAGCGACACCACATAAAGGGCTTAAGAATAAATAATCACAATGAATATCCAGGAGGTAGAACCATCCTAGGGATACTCGATAATACAATAATGCAACAGGTTAGTCCATCACAAAATAATAATCATGGTCCTCACAAGTCACCAGTCGGTATCCAAGTTTGGTTTAACAATTTCACCTCCGAAGACCGACACTAAGACCAACACTTGACCCATCCTAGACTGTAATCCTTAACCATGGACACGGCTATTCGAATACGTTTTAATCTCTGCAGAGGGTGTACTCTTTACCCACGAGTAACGGATAACTTTAGTCCATCGGGACTAATTCCGTCTACGGCCTTTCAGTTGAAAACACGCCTAACCTTACAGACACCAGTTTAACTCATCGGTGTCTGGAATCACCCATGACACTTGTTAAGCAAAACTCTAAGTGGGGAGGCTACAACCTCGCGTAGCATGGGATCAAATTTATTTCGCGCGCTCTAAGGGGTGGCCTCCCCTCTCAGTCCCAACCGGAAACACCCATGCCCCCAGACCAGGTGGCCTGCCTACCGGCTACAACCGATATCTTCCACCATGGCCTCTCTGTACGGTGTGTGCTGGAAAGGGGTTGACGACTTACTGAACCGTACCCTACCTGCGGCAGGGACGAGTGGTAGTACGAGGCAAGTATGGGGGTTACTGGAACAAGACTCGTTCTGCGGTCGACTCAGGAGGTTTATAAGTTCCCTGCATGACATATATATATATATCAAATATATTTCAACCGACGAAATCACCACTCAATGCACCTTACCATGCCATACCGGACATAACCATCCCGACGGGGGCCGGCGACAAGCTCGCGCCTACCCAAGGCCGAGGCTTTCCCGGATCCCTTTCCGGCATGCATGCAAGGCACATGAGGATGATTACCATCACAATCATATTCATTTCCAACAGCAAGGAAATCACTAATATGCTTCCATGCAAATGATCATGTCACATGAAATAACAAGTCCTCCGAAATAAGGTGGTGTTATAAACGTGTCAAATAACACACCAAAAACATTATGCCAGGGTTCAGGATGCTTGCCTTTAAGTTGTGGAGGGGTGAGGTGCTCTCCAAAACTTTTGAAGGTTTCTTCTCTCTCTCCAAAATCCTATTTTAAAATATATTTGAATTAACACACATTTCAAAAACAGTACAAAAAATTTGTTTGGAAGATTTTCAAATAAATCTTAAAATAAACTAGACCAAATTTGAGGAAGGTAGGAAAAAGAATCAACTCATTTGGAGTTGTATTTAGAAAGTTATAGGCAGTCAAAGTTGTGGTCAAAGTCTGTTTTTAAAAATAACAGAAAAGAAAACGTTTCAGGAGGAAATACGCTTTCGGAGCGGGGAAAACGTACTGGGCGGATTACGCCTTCACTTACTCCAGCATGGACGGCGCGCGTCTCACTGACAGTGGGCCCGCCTGGCCCACTGGTCAGGTTTGACTGGTCTATTTCTCCCTCCTCTTCCTTTGCCCGAACGGAGGCGGGGCAACGGCGGTCGTCGCCGGCGAACGGCGGCTCCCCGCGGGTTTCAGAGGGTCTGGATGGATCCACGAGACCAAGGTGGTCCTCCCGATGGTCATTGAGTCGGCGGGAGTGGAAGGAGTCGTCGGCGGTGAGCTTCGCGGCGGAGGGAGCTGTGGGAGCAAAGTGGATTTGGGGCTACGGTGGTTCCCGATCAAAATCAAGTAGGGGAACGTGTTCACGGGAGGATGAGAAGGTTACTGGTGGAGAGAACGGAGAGGGAGAGGCCCTGGTGGTGCTGGAATGGCCGGAGCAGTGGCGGCGGCTGCGGTTGCCGGAGATGGGGAAGACGGCGTTTCCTCGATGATTGCGGGCTGTGGGGGTGCCATGGGGGTAGACTGAGGTCGCCTGCGTGCTCGAATGGTCTCGGGCCGTCCTTAAATAGGCGAGGCAAGGCGGTTCCGCGGCGGCCGTGGATAAGCTCTCCGGCGAACCGCCTCTCTGTAGCTAGGGCAACGTGGCGGCGACGAGGGCTAGCAGACACGCTTGCGGATGAGCTCGCACTGCTCCAGGGGCCAGGTGGCGACCCGGGGTGGCTCGGGCGGCGCCGACATGAGCAGGGGTTGTCGGGCGGCCATGGCGTGCCGCCAAGGGGACTCTGGTCGCGGCACTGTTGGCTGCCAGGGCGGCTTGGCGCGTTGCTGCGAGGAGGGTAGCGCGTGGCGTGGCGCTGCAGAGCGGGCCAAAGCCAGGGGGGCCAGCGTGTCGGCTCGGGCGTGGCTCGTGCAATACGCGCGCTCTAGGCGCGTCCGGTGCACACACGGAACATGCTCGACGGAATGCCATTGCATTCTAAGTGGCTCGGTTGGAGCTGGGGTTTAGCAGGTCTAGGTTTGGGCTTGCAAGGAGATCAGTGGACAAGCTGGTTTGGTCAGGGGATCAGGTTCACAGTGCAAACGGAAAATTCATGCCAAAACAGATCATGCCCATAAGGTGTTTGACAAAATGCCAAGGGCACTTAGGCAAGTCTTGGAGTGGTCAAAAACTCCATATCAGTGTCTCTTTGGATGGACAAGAGGGTGGTGAGGTTAGTTGGTCAAATGCAGCAACTTGTTAGTGCAAGTCTTACAAAACTTCAATTCTGGACAGGAAATAAATGGCATCATTCCATGAACCAAAAATGATCCAAAGGGTGCATGCTCCGGGACTTAGGGGTTTGGTAGGGTGGTCTACAAGCAGGAAAAGGAATCATGGGTAAAGGAGCAACTTAAGATGTAGTTGCTGTACAAATCCTCAAGTTGGACCAGAATGAAAATGAGGTTGATTCACTCAAAATTTGCAAATAACATCCCTGGGTTTTTGCATAAAGCTGAATCATATGATACTACTAACATCCTAAAATTTTGGTGGAGGCTAGAAAGAATTATTTTAAAAGAGTTGTAGTACAAAATTGCATTCTGGACCAGAGAAGAAAATTTTTTGTAGAGTCCAAATATTTCATGAAATAAGGATGTTTTTGCACAAAAGTTATTTATAGACATCACATGACATCTCCAAATTTTTGTGGGAATTTTAAGTGAATTTATCAAATGGTTGTAGTTCAAATATGGCCATTTAACCTTGAAAAACCATTTTCAAGAAAGTAAAGATCAAGCAACTAAATTATTTAATTAGTTATATTAAATAAGGAAAAGTTTCTCTTGAGAGATTAAATAAGTCCAATAACATATTTGAAAGATTTTCACTTTGGGAAAAACTCATCACAATAGGGAAGAAAATAATTTAAAAATCAAAATGGAGCTCAGAACTTCAAAGTTTTAATTCCTGGCAAAATTTTAATTCATTAAAACAAGGCCAAATTTTTGGGGTGTCACAGGCGTACCGCAAAACGGGACTCCACGAGATATTGTTTATCTCCACCGTCGACCCCCTCCAGCCTCCACGAGCTACTGTTCTTCCACCGTCGACCCCCTTCAGCCTCCACCTGCTCCTGTTCATCCACGGGCTCCTGTTCATCCAGCCTCCACCGCGCGCTACTCCACCGGCTACTGTTCCCCCAGCCCTCTCCACGGGCTCCTGTTCAACCACCCCTCCACGAGCTACTGTTCATCCTGCCCTCCACCATCTACTATTCATCCTGCCCTCCACGGGGTGGTCCTGTTCAACCAGCCCCAACCGGCTTGATCGATCGGGGTCCTGTTCATCCAGAGGCAACACCACGGGGTCCTGTTCATCCACCCCCACCGGGAACTGTTCATCCAACCCCCCTCCCCCCCCCCCCCCGCAACACTCACTATTCATCCAAAGGCAGCATCGATCGGATTTAGTTAGCAGCGGTAGCGAAGGAATCGCTCGATCGGGTTCAGTTAACAGCCATCGATCGATCGCTCGGGTTCAGTAACGCGTAGCCTGCAGTGCAATCGCTCGGGTTCAGTTAGAGCCCAACGCCTTGCTCGGGTTAAGTTAGAGCCAACGCCTCGCACACACACGCGTACGTGTACGAGAGAAACGCGCATCGCTCGGCCCCCGACCTCCCACCGTAACCGGGAACTCCCCGAAATTTTCCTCGCCCTCGCTTCTACCACGGTTTTTTCTGTCATGGACTGCCCAAAGAATCTCATGCAGTTGCGTCTCCGGCCCACCCAGGACGAAAAGCCCATTTTCTGTCATGATTTTTTGTCATAGAAGTAGGAGCCCACCACATCTATGATGATACCGGGTTTTGTCACAATCATCATCATAGAAGTGTCATATGTATAACATAAAAAAAATTCGTTCGGCCCAAAATGTCATGGATGTGTCTTTTTTTATAGTGTTGATATCTCCTGCCTTAGGGTTTTCTTGACAAAACTTTGAGTTCTCATGCTCCTTGTTCCGATCTTTCTCCGATACACCTTGATCTCGGGTATTGACGGCTTCCTTAGTCTGCCAAGTTCCATAAGGGGTGCCTTCCTAGGTCATACTAATCTAGAAAATTCTACAGGGCCTTCAAATTCTCCTAGTCTTCGGAGTCTTCAAGTGTTGTGGTTTCCATTATTATAATGTATGGTAAAATCCTCTTCATTCCGAATGGTCTCAGTTGTCCGATATCTTGTACTTCTTGGAGTGGTCTCATCAGTCGAATCTTCTTGTGATCAAAAGGGGAAAGGGGTATAGTCTCACTAAAAGGAAATTTGAATAAGCTCAAAAGAGAGGAGAGGTAAAAGATCTTTTTTGAAAAGAAAGTTATAGAGAAAATCTTTCCTATGGGCTTGCCAGTTTCTAGGGGTCATGTCCTACAGTCAACATGTGCTCTGATACCATCTTGTAGCAACCCGACCTCAGACGGTCAAGTATCTGTGCTTAAGTGTCATCCCTGGATCGGTATGCTGACACACACAGTACTCGGGGATTTATAACAGAGGTACATCACATGTATAAAGTAAGTAAATACTATTACCTCAATCCAAATAGCGGAAGTAACAACAAGGTTTGTGGATTCCGATCAACACCAACGGCAAAGTTGAGTGTAGAAATCGTAACCCTAACGTATCACTTACTCGTCGTAAGATTCCTGCAACATGAGACGTTGCAGCCACAAAGGGTCAGTACATTGAATGTACTGGCAAATTCACACCATAGGATAATGATGAATAAAGATTATCACTACATGCATATTTGGCTAGTGGAAAGGCTCTATGGTTATAATTTTTTGCGAAAAGCCAATTTTTCCCTACTTCAAAGGAATATAATTTATTTAGCTACAAAGTTGGTTGAAAATATTGAGAAGGTTCCTCCAACTCAATCTCAAATTAACATCAATAACCCAAGAAATTATTTCAGTAACGTGATGAGATACTTAAGATACTCCAAGTACTAGATACTCAAGATTGTCCATAACCGGGGACACGGCTAACCATTATTAGTTTGTACACTATGCAGAGGTTTGCGCACTTTTCCCCACAAGACTCGATCGCCTCCGTTGGATTTCTCGCACTACATGGTGTTTGAGAAACGGATGACCGAGACACGGTCTTTCAGAAACATTAACTCTCTACTCCGGGCAGACCATACCAAACCCACAACCCACTACCTGCTGATCCACCACTTCAAGAGCTTCACGTAACTTACTCAACTATGCTAGAGCCCATAATAGCTTGTGGCTGCACACGGAAGTTTCTAGCATGAATCATCTCAGTTCCCTTTGAGCCTGGGTGGCGGTCCATAGGAAGATCACACGGGTACTCTGGGATTTCCAAAAAATACATGCAACACTGGGTACTCCAGGTGCCTCAATCCACCCATATGTGTATTGAAGTTGCCACCTTAAGTTGAACCATGAATTAACAATCTCACATCTGTCATGGATTTCACTCTCCCAAACCACGTCTACGAGCATAGCATAGCAATATAAGCAACGCATAGAAGTAACTCCCAAGGGTTTGAATGTAACAGGGCAATAGGTTCTACCTCATCAACTACTTCCCAACCCACATGTTAATGACATCCTAACCATGCAATGTTTGAGGATTGGAACTAATGCATAAAAACTAGGTGATAAAGGGGTATGATCAAAGTGTGAACTTGCCTGCAATGTTGATGAAGATGATTCGCACTCATAACTTTTGATAGATCTACTCGTCACACTCCGGTCAATCTATCGTACGCAAGCAACAGAACCACACATACGCACTCACTCAACAAATCAGAAAGAAAGAAGAAGACGATTCGGAAAACACCAAAACCAAGCAAATAACTCTTGCATCATAAAACAATTTCTAACAGTACCATAATTATATGAATTTGGTCTTATCAGAAAGTTTAGGTTAAGAGCTTCGATTTGCAAAAAGAATCAACTCAAATGGAGCTACGAAACTCAAGTTATGAACAAAAGAAGTTTGAATTCAAATCTGGTCTAATTCAACTTTTAAAATTTCAAAAACATGTTTCAGTTGGATTACTGGATAGAGGAGATCGTAACGAAGAACAGAGCGTTGGTTTCGTTGGATTTGGACAAACGAGCAAAAAGTTGTAATAGATTGAAGATCAAGGACTAAACTGTGAAGAAACTAATTACATACGGGTCCCTGGCTAAAATTAAAAAGAAAAAGAAAAATACTAAATATTGCAAGTTCGTTACTGATCACTAACGAACGAAAATCGTTCGCTACTGAACCCTAGCTAATGAACGCTCGTAGAATAAGTTAACCTAAAATAATAAACCGGTTAACGACGAAAACTGAACGCTAATAGAAAATAAACTAGGACGGTTAGTTACCGGTTCGGCCGGTTCGGGCAAGAAAACCGAGGGTGGCAGTTGTCGACAGCGGCGGCTCCGGCGAGGTGCGGCAACAGCGACGGTGGCGCGGGGCTACGGCGCTGGCGGGCGACGGAGTGCGGCGGGAGATGCGCGACAGCGGGTGGCGGCGAGCAGCGGTGCAGCGAGGGGCGGCGGCGGCGATGTTCTGCGGTGGCGGGTGCGGCAGAGGGCGGCGGCGCTGGCGCATGCAGCGGAGACGAGAAGCGGGGAGGAGGAGGCGGCGGGGCTTATAAAGGGGGTCAGGGGGCAAGGTGGCGTGGGCGAGGGGGCAGATAAGAGGCGGCGGCGGGAGTCCAACTGCGGCACGAGATCGGCGACGGCGTCGTGCTGGAGTCTGTCGGGAGGTCGGGGGCGACACGGTGTGGGCTGGGCTGCGGCCTGGCAGGAGCTGGGCCGGCCCAATCGGCGAAGAGATTTAAAAAAATACACACAACGGAAAATAAAATAAAGCAAACTAAAAGAAAATAGAACCTAGGCATATAATATATCAAAATTTTCAGAAAAACATGTTCTACTGCATGAACATTTTCTGAGCATTAAATAAAATACACACAAATTCAAATAAATCAAACAGTGCTACAGCGCTAATAAAATCCAATAAAAATTATTTTAAAAATACCAAAATGATTTCAAATTTATTTATCTCCAATTTTCTAATGTAGGGAATCATGTTACCCTATTTTCCATATATTCTTATTTTGGAGAAAAATAATTTGAATAAAACTCAAATAACCCAAATTGAAAAATAATAATTTCAAATGGATTTTAAATTTGAGTTTCTTTGAAACTCCCAACTCATATTTCATATGTTTTGAAGAAGTCATTTTATCTTCTCTCATAAAAATCATTGAGTTGCTTAAAGTTTCAGAACAAGAAATATTTTCAAATGAAATTCAAATATTTTCAACACCCCTTTTCATTTAAATTAATGGAAGAAGTCATGTCATCTTCTCTCTAGGGTTTTGTGTTTGAAAAGAATTTGAAGTCACGAAGATCGTAAATGCAAAATGAAAGTTTGGGAAAGTCCTTTTATTCCCTCTCATTTAACTTTCAAAAAGTTTCGAATTCACTCACTTTCAGTTAATCAATCACACAACAATCAAACCTATCTATTTATCATAACATTCCAAAATTTAGAATTTGGGGATGTTACAAAATTAATATGGAACCTGATGCTAAACTAGTTGTTGATCATCAGCGACAGTTGAATCCTAATATGAAGGATGTGGTAGTAAATGAAATATTAAACCTTCTAGAAGCAGGTATAATCTATCCTATTGCTGATAGTAGATGGGTAAGTCCCATTCATTGTGTCCCTAAGAAGGGAGGTATTACTGTTGTTCCTAATGATAAGAATGAATTGATTCCACAAAGAATTGTCACATGTTATAGAAAGGTAATAGATTTTAGAAAATTAAACAAGGCTACTAGGAAAGACCATTATCCTCTGTCATTCACTGATCAAATGCTAGAAACACTATCAAAACATACACATTTCTGATTTCTAAATGGATATTCTGGTTTTTCTCAAATACCTGTGTCACAAGAGGATCGAGAAAAAACTACTTTTATATGCCCTTTTGCTACCTTTGCTTATAGACGTATGCCTTCTGGTTTATGCAACGCACCTGCTACTTTTCAAAGATGCATGACTGATATATTATCTGAATTTTGTGAAAATATTGTTGAGGTTCTCATGGATGATTTCTCTGTATATGGAACTTCTTTTGACAACTGCTTAAGCAACCTTGATCGAGTTTTGCACAAATGTGAAGAAACTAATCTTGTCTTGAATTGGGAGAAGTGTCACTTTATGGTTAATGAAGGTATTGTCTTGGGGCATAAAATCTCCAAAATATGTATTGAAGTTGATAAAGCTAAAGTTGATGCTATTGAAAAAATGTTGTGTCCTAAAGATATCAAAGGTATAAGAAGTTTCCTTGGTCATGCTGGTTTCTATAGGAGATTTATTAAAGAATTCTCTAAAATTTCTAGGCCTCTTACTAATCTCTTGCAAAAAGATGTTCCATTCATTTTGATGATGATTGTGTAGAAGCATTTGAAATACTTAAGAAAGCCTTCATCTTTGCACCTATTGTTCAACCACCTGTTTGGAACCTACCCTTTGAAATTATGTGTGATGCTAGTGATTATGCTGTTGGTGCTATTCTAGGACAAAGAGTTGATAAGATATTAAATGTTATCCATTATGCTAGTAAAACTCTAGACAATGCTCGAAGAAATTATGGTACTACCGGGAAAGAATTTCTAGCAGTTATATTTGCTTGTGACAAGTTCAGATCTTATATTGTTGATTCTAAAGTAACTGTTCACACCAATCATGCTGCTATTAAATATCTTATGGAAAAGAAAGATGCTAAACCTAGACTTACTAGATGGGT
Source organism: Triticum monococcum (assembly GCA_034509565.1). NCBI lineage: Eukaryota > Viridiplantae > Streptophyta > Magnoliopsida > Poales > Poaceae > Triticum > Triticum monococcum. The sequence goes on along the minus strand of CM067843.1, from coordinate 147,342,793 downwards.
TCTCTTGCTCCAAGAATTTGATTTACATATTATTGATAGAAAAGGAGCTGAGAACCCCGTAGCAGACAACTTGTCTAGGTTAGAAAATATTCTTGATGACCCACTACCTATTGATGATAGCTTTCCTGATGAACAACTAGTTATCATAAATGCTTCTCGTAGTACTCCATGGTAGGCTGGTTATGCTAATTACATTGCTGCTAAATTTATACCACCCAGTTTCACATACCAACAAAAGAAAAGGTTTTTCTATGATTTAATACATTACTTCTGGGATGACCCACACCTTTATAAAGAAGGACTAGATGGTGTTATTAGACGTTGTGTACCTGAGCATGAACAGGAATAGATCCTACACAAGTTTCACTCCGAGGCCTACGGAAGACACCATGCTGGAGATAGAACTGCGCATAAGGTATTACAATCTGGTTTTTATTGGCCTAACTCTTTTCAAGGATGCTCGTAAGTTTGTCTTGTCTTGTAATGAATGTCTAAGAATTGGTCATATTAGTAGACGTCAGGAAATGCCTATGAATTATTCACTTGTTATTGAACCATTTGATATTTGGGGATTTGATTATATGGGACCTTTTCCTTCCTCCAATGGGTATACACACATTTTGGTTGTTGTTGATTATGTTACTAAGTGGATAGACGCTATTCCAACTAGTAGTGCTGATCACAACACGTCCATTAAAATGCTTAAAAAGTTATTTTCCCGAGGTTTGGAGTCCCTAGATATTTAATGGCTGATGGTGGTTCACACTTTATTCAAGGTGCTTTCCATAAATTGCTTGCTAAGTACTCCCTCCTTTCTGGTTTATAGGGCTTATCTCAAAATTTTAGTTTTTCCATTTTATAAGGCTCATTTGGTTGTTCCCCATCACATGTTCAGATTCCAAGGTGCATTAAATCATTGCATGCAAGTATTAAGAGAAAATTGACCAATGCATGTACTTTATGCATGCATGTATTGCAATTAATACATTAGTAAACATAATTTTTTGAGGAAAACAATAGCATTAATTGGGTGTTTTTGCAAACTACAAAAAGTATTCCACCACTCACCATCTACCTTGGTTGGTGGGATTTTTGAATTGAGCCCTATAAACCGAAAAGGAGGGAGTATATGTTAACCGTAGAATTGCATCTCCATACCATCCTTAGTCTAGTGGTCAAGTAGAATTAAGTAGTAGATAAGTAAAATTGATCTTGCAAAATACTGTTAATAGATCTAGAAAAAATTGGTCTAATAAACTTGATGATGCATTATGGTCTTATAGAACTGCTTATAAGAATCATATGGATATGTCTCCATATAAAATGGTTTATGGAATAGCATGTTACTTACCTCTTGAACTAGAACATAAAGCTTATTGGGGAATTAAAGAGCTCAACTATGATTTCAAACTTGCCGGTGAGAAGAGGTTATTTGACATTAGCTCACTTGATGAATGGAGAACCCAAGCCTATGAGAATGCCAAATTGTTTAAATAAAATGTTAAAAGATGGCATGACAAAAGGATACAAAAGCATGAATTCAATGTAGGTGACCATGCCTTGCTATACAATTCTTGTTTAATATTTTTTGCAGGAAAACTTCTCTCTAAATGGCAAGGGTTTTACATTATCGAGGAAGTCTTAGGTACTCCCATAAACGTTGAAACCAATATTAGGTGGTAAACGGACAAAGAATCAAACATTATATCTTAGGTACTCCCGTAAATGTTGAAACCAATATTATTAATACCATAACACCGGAGTAGTACATAAGGGAAACTTACCAGAACGTTCCAAACCTCCGAAAAGGAATAGGTATGTGATACGGTAAGTAAATCGACTCCAAATATTTCCCAAAAGAAATTTTACTCCATTTTGGAATATTTAAAAAATTAGGAAAATAAGAAGTAGTCCGAAAAGTGCACGAGGAGGCGACACATGGGGGCGCGCCCTACCCCTGGGCATAGCTCCGAGGCTTTGTGGCCACCTCGTGTGCCTCCCGAACTTTGTTTTCTTGCAGTATACTTCTTTTGGTCGGTAAAAATTTATTATATAATCTCCCGAAGATTTTAACCACCGTATCACGGGAATATCCTTTGTTCTTGTTTCAACTGGTTTCTGCCAGAGTTTTCATCATGTCTTCTTCCTCCTCCAACAATGTGGGAGACGATGCTTGGTTGATGCAGATGGGACTCGGGAGGGGGGGTACCGAAGGAGTCATGATGGAGGAGGATGCAGGAGATTCTCTTGAGGTTCAGCCTCCGTCTTCAGAAAGAGGCACTCTAGCTGGCATCTCTACTGCTCCAAATCAAGATCAAGCCATAGGGACTACAAGCATCCATGAAGGCCAAGAGACATTAGAAGGGCTTCCCCCTAGGAGGTCCTTACACAGGTTACATCGAAACAAGTTTCATAATTATGGATGGAGAATACTCCTCGTGCACATATACCCTCCAATTGGGATATATCCCGTCCAAGTGAAAGTGGTGCATGGAAAAGCTCTTGGTGGCCTGAAAATAAGCATCTTTTAGAGAAATTCAGAAGAATGCAAACATGCTGCAATGTGTACTCCAAGAATTGCAGGACCTGAAGGGTAGCTTGATGAAGCTGACAGAAACCTCATCGCCACCACCTCCGAAGAAGTAAACTTGAGTACATGGGTATGGGCACTCCCCTTGGCTCGTGCCAAGCATGGGGGAGGTGCCCCAATATCATATCACCATCACATCTTTACCTTTATCGTTTTTCTTAGTTCAATCCTTTTAGTTATATCTTGGTTTAGTAGAATAAAGTTTTTAGTATGATCTAGCTTTGAGTTTTGCTTTGTGTTCCCTCTATGTAATCAAGTCCGAGAGTTACATAATAAAGATTAGTTTTGAGTTGAGGGCTTTGATTTCTTGCTTTGATCTTGAGAAAAAATAGAGATAAAATAAATAAAAAGATTATATAATAATCTTATGGGAAGTGATGAAAAACATAGTTTTGGTCATTATTGCAATTAATAGGAAGTAATAAAGAAAGAGAGCTCTCACATATAAATACACTATCTTGGACATCTTTTGTGATTGTGAGCACTCATTAAAATATTATATGCTAAAAGGCTGATGTTGGACAAGGAAGATAACATAATAGGTTATGTTTCCGTATATCTGAATAGAAGTTATATTGTCGTGGATCCTCCAACATGTTGAGCTTGCTTCTCATCCAATGCTAGCCAAATCTTCTGCACCAAGTAGAGATACTACTTGTGCATCCAAAATCCCTTAACCCAGTTTTGCCATGAGAGTCCACCATATCTACCTATGGATTGAGTAAGATCCTTCAAGTAAGTTTTCATCGGTGCAAGCAATAAAAATTGATCTCTAAATATGTATAATCTTTTGGTGTGAGGAAAATAAGCGTTATATGAACTTAAGTGTATTTATTCTTGCAAATAGAAATTATGTTCCTGTTGATTTCACTGTGCTTGATATTGAGTGCAATCCGTCTTGTCCTATAGTACTTGATAGACCCTTTCTATGTACCGTATGTGCTATTATTGATATGAAAGAAGGTAATATAAGATTCCAATTTTCACTAAAGAATGGAATTAAACACTTACCTAGAAAGAGAATTAAGCCACCATATGAATCTACTATGAGGGTCACCTATGGAAATAATATGAAGGATGAAAACACTTGAAACATTGCCTTACGCCTAGCTAGGGGTGTAAAACGCTAGTGCTTGTTGGGAGACAACCTAATGATTATCTTTATTTTTCCCTTTTCTTTTCTTTTTTTGAGTATTCACACAATTATGCTACTGTTACGATTGTGTTGTGGTTTAATTAGTGTTTGTGCCAAGTAAAGCCTTTGGGAGATTTGGTTGATAATTGATTTAATTCTGTGAAAAAATAGAAATTTTTGGGCTCAGTTCTAAAAATCACTGGAACATGCTTTTGATCTGATTTTTTACACATGATTGTTATACAAATTGCCCACGTGTCCTAATTTTTTAGAATTTTTAGAGTTCTAGAAGTATGGTCATTATTCAGATTACTACAAACTATTATGTTTTAAATAGATTCTGTTTTCATTGCATATTGCTTGTTTTGATGAATCTATGGATTGTATCAGGAGTATAAGTCATGGAGAAGTTGAAATACGGTAGGTATTATGCAATAATAAAATATGAATGGGTTCATAACAGTATCTAAAGTTTGTGATTTGGTCATTATACTAACAGATCTCACGAGGTTTCTGTTGAGTTTTGTGTGTTGAAAATTTTAAGTTCTAAGTGAGATCGCGATGGATGAAGGAATAAGGAGTGGCAAGACCCTAAGCTTAGGGATGCTCAAGGCACCCCTAAGATAATATTGAAGGAGACACGAACTTCAATGCTCCGGAAGGCATCTCCTCTTTCGTATACCAACCATCGGTAAATTACTTTGGATCAATATTTTTATTTATCACGTGATATGAGTTTTGCTTAGAGCGCCATGCATTATAGTGGTCTTTTCTTTATTTGCGTTTTGATTTGCCACCATCGTCTTTTGCTGAACACACCTTTTGAGAGGAATGCACATTTATTCGTGATTTGTTAGAGTATTTTTTTCTTCACTTATATCTTTTTGAACTAGGTAGTTGCTCCAGTGCTTCACTTATATCTTTTAAAGCGCAACGGTGGTTATATTTAAAAAAAAAATAGTTACACTTTCATACTTCACTTATATTATTTTGAGAGTTTGATAATTAGTAACGACAATATGCACAAATTATAAAATTGGTCCTAATAGGAGCACCAGCCGCACCCCTCCCAGCGTTCCGGTGGTCCCGCGCGTCAGCATGCATTGTCGACGCAGTTGGCACCAGAGGAGGAATCGGGCTGGCCCTGGTTGCACCCAGCTCCCATATTTCGGCGAAGCTGCGGTGATCACCACGGGCGGAGGCGACCCAGATGCGATGGGCGTGCCCTCGACCAACACTCTTGACGAGCCCTAACTGCGCTTGGCACGACCTGTCGTAGGACAACGATCCACCCATGTTGGGCTGGGCCGCTTGCTCATACAAACCAGGCGTGACGTCAGTCCACGGCTCACTCAAACATGACAAAGAGAAGTGGGGTGCGTGGAAATAGGAAAATTCGAAAACAAAAAAGAGATAGGCGTTCCGTTTTGATTTATGTATACTGTATTTTCCGAGCAGATGCAGTAAACCTGCCAGCCGCAGAATTAACTACTAGAAGACGATTAAAATTGGAAGTACTCTATTAATCGCCAGCTGCGATATAACCCATATACCTCCAAATCTACAGCGTCGCATTACTGGCATTCCCATCATGTGAGTGATACACACACCCTCTACAAAGGTAAGGCCGGGGCGTTCCACCGCCAGGTTGAAATTTGAGGGGCTCGGCACAGCTTTAGCATTGGAAGCAGAAGAGCAGCTAGCGAGGCCTCCATGAACATCGATCTCAACGTTCCAGCGGATGATGTCCCGGAAGAGCCGGTGCCGACGTGGGGAGAATGCCCGAAGCTGTACCTCTCGTACGGCATCGCCACTCGCAACGAGGTGCTCTCGATCCTGAAGGACGCCATCGCCGCCGTGAAGTCGTTCACAGTGCTGTCCCCGCCGCTGGGACTCGATTATTTCGGGGTCTTCGACGGGATCTTGGGCGCCAAGTTCGTGGAGCACATGGAAGAACGGCTGCACGTCGCCGTCGCCAAGGAGATAGAGCGGGACCTGCGCGCCGACTCCCGGCGGGCCCGGGACAACATCGAGGGCTGGTGGAGGAAGATCATTGAGGACGCTTTCCGCGTGGTGGACAACGAGGTGGTCGCTGGTGGCCGTGGTGGCATCCATGCTCCTGCGCGCGTTGCCTGCGGGGCTCTCGTCGTGCTGGTTCTCGAGGACTACCTAGTGCTCGCCAACCGCGGCGCTTCTAGGGCCGTGATCTACCGCGGCCTTGAGGCTGTGCCGCTCACCCCCGAGCACACGCCTATGGTAATGCTTCTAACTTACTCTAATCTTTCTTCACCCAACAGTAACACCATCTTAGAAATTCAGATCTATGTTCTGTTTTGTTTCAGTTCTCCAATTTTAAGCTACATATGATGTTATGAATGAAATGGGATGTTTTAGGTTATGGTATGGTCTCTTGTTTATTTGGATTGTTCAAAGAGTTTTGCAAGATTTCCTCCCCTGTGCATAAAATTTGGACCGGAGAAACATGGAAAGTTGTAGGCACGGAAGAAAGGGGATCAGCTAGCCTAGTATTCCCTTCGTCTGGAAATAATTGTCTCAACCATTTCGAGGACAAGTATTTCCGGACGAAGGGAGTATATAGTTATGTAATGTTCATTTTGTACAACTGGAATGCCTGCTGCTAGCACAAATCTACCGGTAGCTATTGTTTGGCTCTATGTGCACCTTTTGAATTGAACTAGGTCATGCAAGCTTCTGTTCTATGTGAGAAGACATGAGAGAGAACTTATGCTTGGAAAAAGGCATTTATTTACATGTGTTTGTACTTGAAATAGCAGCTGCCAGACCCACACTTCTCCTAATTAACAGTAAAAAATATAAGAAATTTCTCTGACTTTTTGCCTTAAAGAACTGTATATGTACTTGTTCTAGCTGTGATTTGTTTTCCAGAAAGTAAAGTGTGCAACGGTTTTGCTATTAGTCGGGCACCTGAATTTTTGTGTCCGTCAGTCAATTTTTGTAGCCGTACGTTAATTACGTAGTTTTGCCTTCTGTACAATTCATCCATCGATTGATTCCATGGCCCAAGTCCTTTTCAGCGTTTTGTCTATGTGGGGGAGAGTTTTCATTTGTGGGCTTGTAGGAGGTTGCCCGGGTGTGTATGACCCTATATATATGATTACTTTTCCATAAAAAAACATGTACTCCCTCCGTACAGAAATATAGAAGTGTTCAAATCACTATTTTAATGATCTAAATGTTCTTACATATCTTTACAGAGAGAGTATCTTTCCATTGTGTGTATGCAACTGCATGCCTTTCTGTACCAATTCCCTTAATTCATATGTCCAAATAATTTTTTTTGTTTTTCTTTTATATATGTTATTAGGTTTTGCCATTGGACAAGCCTCTGAATATTCAGTCCTTTTTTTCATTTTCATGTGTGTCTGCTTCTGTTTTAACTCTGTTATGAGTTGTTTTCTTTTTTTATGCCTATATGCTGATGATGTGTGTTTTGTGAGTATACACATAAATACTCTACAATACATGTGTAAATTATAATAGATTGAGAAAATTGCACTATTTTGACGCTTATTATTGCATATTATAAATAAGTGCAAATTGTGTGCATGTTTTTTTCTTCATTTGTTTTATGTTTTTTCAACTACTTTATTTTTTAAGGGTAATACCATCCAGTAACTCATTCTTTCCTAGAAAACGTTCAAAATTTGTTGCACTGTTATATGTATATTCTTGCATATTATAAAACAAATTATAATTCCTGTACAAATTGTGTGCATGTTTCTGTCATCATTTTTAGTTCATTTTTCATTTTATTTATTATTTAATTATGGGTAATAGCAATACCGACTAGTTCATTCTTTCTCAGAAAACTTTATATATATTTTTAGTTTATGATTTCCTTAGTATATGCCTTTTTTTACTTCTTATTTAACATATATAGAACAGAAGCAGACGTTCATACATATGCACATACAATATGTCTTTGTTTACTGATAAGGATAAAGTGGCTGACACAAAACAATCTTTTCTTTTTCTTGCTTGTGCTAATGTTTCTACCTCCATTTTGTTATTTTCTTGATCTATTAATTCTTTTCTTGGATTTTCTCTTATATTTTTGTGTCCCGTAGTCGTTTTGATAATGCAATCGGGTGAACTACTTAATTGATGTTAAGAACTAAATGATCCTAATATTATTTACTTAAATTATAATTATTATTAAAGTTCCACATGTTTATACTTATTCTAGCACAGTATGGAAGAGTGCAATAGTTAAAATGTTTCTCATATTTTAGTTTCATGCAATACTTTAATTTGAACAAATTTTGCTTATGTGCCGGAACCCTTTATGCAGTTTACAATCGCTGTTTGATCAAACATTTTAATTACCAATGGCCGCAGCAGCAGGAAAGCTATAGGGCAAAATATGGCAGCTTCTTAATGTCATTACAAAAAGGGTGATGCTAGGCGCCGGCACGCCGGCCCAACAGTTCGGCCGGTCCTGCCCCAGCTGCCCGATGAACCCAGCCCATCTACCACCCTCCCTCCCTCCCTCCCTCCCGTGTTGACTTCTTCATCTTCTTCTTTCGCGCACGCCGGTCGTCCCCGCCGCTGGCCACCACCCCCTCAACTAGACCTTCTCCCCCCACAGTCCCACGTTGCTGGATGCGTACTCCGTCCCCGTCGTCGTTGGTCACCGTCGCAGCATCCGTACTCATCCCCCCGTCCGGCAGGAAGCCGTCGCCCCTCGTAGCAAAAAGAACAGCGATGCCTTGAAGCACGCCGACACCCTCTATCATTGCAGCACCTAGCAGCCGCCGTCATCACTGCACAGTCGTGTCGCCGACACAACTTCTCAACATCGCCACTCGCCGCCATTAGCGAGTCAGGTTGAAGCTTTTTCTCTCATTGGTTGAAGCTTTTTTCGTAGATTGAAGCTTTCCTCCGTGCCGATTGATGCTTTTTTCACCTAGGGTTAAAGCTTTTTTCATAAGGGTTGCAGCTTTCTCACTTTCATAGTGGCTGGTTGAAGCTTCCACTGATGATGGTTGAAGCCTTTTCTATATACGCTTGAAGCTTTTTTGTCGATGGTTGCAACACTCGTATCGTGGTTGAAGCTTTTCTGTCAAAATGGTTGCAATTCTTTTCGACTTGCGTGGTGCCGTGGTTGAAGCTTTGTCTATATATCTACATTTGATGTTTTTGTGTCAAATGGTTGCAGTTTTTCCTTGTTGGGCAATGCCGATTGACGTTTTTTCTATCTACAGTTGCAGATCTTTTCAACAACTATTGAAGTTGTTTTATGTGACGGTTGCAACACTTGCGTACCTCGTTGTTGGTCGCATCGCTGCTACTCGGAGGCATCCGGTGCTCGGCCCTTCTCACGCGCGGCCATGGCGAAGGCCACAGGTCATGGTGACGGACGCGTCCATGGCAACGAGGGGTGGGATGGTGGTGCGCGAGCTCGCTGAGCAGTGCCCGATGCATCGAAGAAGGCGTGAGGGGCGTGTGGCAGTGCCTGCATGGGGGCAGGGGGGGGGGGGGATGACAGTTCCTATGCGAGGGGAACGCATGATCCACAGGGATCGGACGCACGCGACACCACCGGCCAAAGTTTCAACCGGCGCGCTGGCGTGAAACCGTTTTCCTTACAAAAAAAGTAACTGGGACGTGATCTGTTTTCATGCAACTAGTACATAGAGAGGAGACCAGCCCTTAGATTGAAATCTCACGGGTAAAAACAGAAGTGACTGTTACATAAAAAAAATAGCAGGCACCTGAGGCTCCCAAAGTGCAAAAATCAAAACACGTATACTGATGGAGAGGCTCCCAGATTGCAGGCAAAAATCAAAGAAAAAGTGACTGGTATATATCTGTAAGGCATTTAAGACTAAGATGTCGATATGAACTATGTAATCAGTACTTCAGTACAGTGTATGGGTATGAAAGATGCAATAGGGTCTCCAACACTAGCTAAAATTTAGTTTAAAGCACCTGAGTGGGCCCTTATCTTTCCTCCCAGGCGTTAATTAATCTCATTCTCACCTCATATATATTCTCTGTTCATTATGCATATGATAGGTGTTGGTCTTACTCCAATTACTTCCAGCTGCTTGTATTAGGATCCAGCGGTTTTTCATATTTAGAGGGTTTAAGCTATTTAACTAATTTTTTAAAATGTGTATGTTGTAAAGTCACTCAGCACCAAATTGTGATAGTTTACAATGTACAGAAAATTGCACATGATTAATGTTTAATCTGCTGGTTATGTACTTGAGCTTATCTCAAGAAGAAGAAAAACTTACACGGTTCATGATGTATATATATGCGCAGCCACAAAATGCAGGAGGTGATGTGGTTGGATCTACCAGCAGAGTTGAAGACGTTATGCCTCCTCACGCTTTTTGTAAGTCCATATTTTTCTGGAAAAAATAGTTGAACACTAGTCTTAATTACTCTCATCATCTTTTTCTTTGGTTTTTGCCTGCAATTTCCATAGTTTTCCTTTCACCTGTGACGTTGAAAGATCCCAAAAAAAAAATTGTGACGTTGAAAGGTGCATCACACTCACACGTATATGTGTGTGTGTCTTAGTTCCCACATGACACCCTCACACACCCATAACTCATGTGTTTAATTTCTGCCATGCATGCTAAAATGGCACACCTCCTACTATACAGTTGGTAGCTCAAAGATTATGGCTACTGCCCCAGAACCTGAGGTCGTCGCGGTGAAGCGGAAGCCACGGGACAAGTTCCTGATCCTGGCCACCCGTGGGCTCTGGGACGTCGTCACTCCAGGCGACGCGTGCACCTTCATCGAGAAAAGATTGAGCGCGTACATACCGCGGATCATCATGTCGTCGGACAAGAAGCCAACGAACAGCAACCGCTCTCCCTGTGCCAACATACTCGCCAATGAGTTGGCCGCACATGCGATCAGCAAGGGCACCAAGCACAATGTGAACATCGTCGTCATACTACTCAAGAATTTCTGGGAACAGAGTCTTCCCTCAAGTTCTAAGTGATTTTGGTTTTACATGCTCGTAGTCGGTCTTATCATTTTGCAATTGTGGTATGAAAACTTTGTGGCTGTCTTAATGATTGCTAAGGCGGACTTTGGAATAAGTTTGTTGGGAGATTTCTCTTGTAGCTATTTCAAGATGGATCACCGTTAAGACAAACTATGTCTTACTTTTTAAGAGACAATATTCTATCCGACAATTGAAGTATTTGGTTTCAACTTCTTGTGGTTTTGGACTGATATATCTTGTGCATTGAGAGAGGGGGATTTCAGTTACATAGTTACAGAGCTAAAGTATGTTTATTTTAAGAGATGATTTTCTATCTGAGAATTGAAGTCCGTCGTTTTAGCTGTTGATTGGTATACCTTGAGCGCGCACTGAGGTAGCGGGTTGTCAGTTACAGAGCTAGAGTATATGAAGCTGTTGGTTGGTTATTTGGGCCGAAAAGCGAAAAGGCTATTCTCACATGCAAGTTTGGTAGGTTATTTGTCATCCGGCATCATGTGTCAAATGACTAGCTCATTGCGTAAGTGTAAGAGAGCACGGATGCATCAACGTTAAAAAAAAAGGAAGGCTGTCGTCGGGCCTTAGACTGAGGCCGAAAGGTACTAGTGGTTCGGTACAAGGTCGCAACAAGAACCCAGCAGAGGCGACGCAACACTGAAACAAACTACGGTAGAGGTTTGGTACAAGGTCAAAAAGACCATGCAACATCCAACTCCAGGTAGCAAGGCGAAGATGCCCAAGCTGATAAAGTCAACGTTGATTAACGATGCAAGTCTTTTAACATACTATAGCATGCATATACTTTATTCAAATATAAGCACAGAATAATACATCAAGATAACAATTGAATTATATATTAATCAACTAAACAGCACGGCACATGCATGGCTGAGGCCTTGACACGGAGGAGGGTCCTAGCGAACCAATGGTTCACCATAGGAGGAGGGTCCGAGCGAACATATTTGTTCCCTCGGAAACAATCCCCACAGCGAACCTCTTAGCATAGAGCCCAGGTTTAGCAACAAAAAAATCACAGTTTTTGCTATGAGTAACACAAAAGGCCTTAAACCTAGTACTTGGACTTGACTTTCAATAGCTAAACAAAATAAATATAAATTAGCCTGAAAATTATTAATAAAATTGCCATCATGTTCAACATGGATTGATAAAAATGCCTTACAATAGGAGCAGCGGACACTGCCACAACCTTCACTGGCCTCCCGAACCCGAAGTTGATGTCATACACGCGGGACCCCTCCTCCTCCTGAGCGCCGCTGGCCACTCTGGCCGCGGCGGCCACCAGCCCTAGTCGTCGCCTATGCCGGGCCACGGCTCCACTCTGCGGCATGGGTCCGCCACGCTCGCCGCGCTCTGCTGCCTGCGATAGCCCCAAGGCATCCTCCCCTAGATCCAGCGGTTCGGTGGCGACGCCGGATCTGCGCCGGCCTTGCTGCGGCACCTCCCAAGATCCAGCGCCCATACCCCGGCTTCTGCTCCGCTGAAAGATCTGGTTGCCCTCCATCCCCCGAGCCGGCGCCCCATCCGCTTTGCCTCTTTCGGACCGGCCACGGCTTAAATCGATTGTAGTTGGGCCTTCATCAGACATCAATGCTCCCTCCCAGGATTTGGGCGAGGGATGGACAGAGGTCTCATCCCGGAAAAGCCAGCGAGCAAGCCTGGATCTGCAGGGCATTAGAGAGCGGCGGCCAGGCCCTCGCTCGGACCGGCGCCACGCCTTGAATGCGGATCCCGGTCGTGTTGCCTTCTTAAGCCGCTTCAAGGGGAAATGCTTTCGTTGCCTCAGTAAGTTCCATCGTCGGAAAGACTGCCGCGATCCCCTTTGTTGCATCATCTGCGAGCGCCCCGGCCACTTTCGCAGGGAGTGCCCACAGAACCCGAAGAACGGCGCCGGTGGCCGAGTAGTAGATAGGCTTGGCCCCCTCCACCATAGAGAGCCAGTGCACCAGCGCGTCCGCGTCCCCTCGACGCCAACTGCTCCGTCCTCGCCCCCGCCACCCATGGAGCACCGGGTCCACCCCCACGTCAACCCGTCGGGCCGTCCAAGGAGCAGCTGCAAGGTGGTGGTCTCTACCCCAGCCCTGGAGCAGCAAGTGGCGCTGCTGCGCCGCCAGACGGTCACGCTCACTACTGCGGGGCAGGCCCCCGCGCGGTCGACGAGCGCCATGGCGGTGGGTCGCGAGCTGGAGGCGCAGCTGCGCATTCCACAGCACCAGCTGCGGATCACGCGCCATCACCCGGAGGATTTCTTCATTGTGTTCGACCTGCCTCTGCACCGCGATGACGTCATCAAGTGCGGCTCCCTCACCGTCGACAGCACCAAGTTCCACATCAGGCCCTGGCACGAGAACGACCACGCTGCCATCTAGAAGTTCTTCCTCCACGTCCGTGTCATCATCGAGGACATGCCGCAGCACTTCTGGTCGGCTGAAGGAGCCGAGGAGGTGCTGGGCTGCCGGGTCGACCGCCTCGACACCCGGACTCTGGAGCATGGCCACAACAAGACCTTTGCCTGCTGGGTCTGGGTGTGGGACACCGCACTGATCCTGACGAAGCACACTTTCTGTGTGCTTGATCGTGGGGCTGGCCATGCGGAGCAGATGCACGGCTACTCCCCGCCGGACCGCATCGTTGCTCCGCCACCCGACGCTCCACGCCGCGACCTCCTCATCCACATCGAGCTGGTGGAGGACTGGACTCCGTACGAGCCGTGCTCGCCCTCGTCGGGTCAGAGCGGCATCCCCTCCTCCGACACCAACGACGATGACAGGCCCATGCCCAGGGTCTACCCCGCCACCTGGTCCAAGGGTGTCGAGGACAGCCAGCGCGAGCCCAAGCAGCATCAGCAGGTGGCTGTGGTGGCTGACTCGGGCTGCCGGGGACTCCCCCGCGGTGACCGGCGTGACGAAGACGGAGACGACCAGGCTAGGCGCAGGACTTGGAAGGACACCTTGCTCGGCAGAGGCCGCGCGAGCAGGGCTGAGGCTGGCAAGGAGCTGACGCGCCAGGATGGCTCCTCCTCTCGACGGCGCAGCCGCTCCCCTCCTGGGCAGCGCCGCTCTAAAGACACGAGGGGCCGCCACGCATCCGTCCAGCGTGCGGGGGCTGCTGCGGAGGTGCAACCCGGCCTGCTGGCCGCCCCACGGCCACTGACGGTGACCCCGCCCCGACCGTCTGACGCCGTTGCCGAAGACCCGATCACTGGCTTCTTTGACAACGTGGTCAACGTTGTCCCCCCGCCAAAAGGAGTTGACTGCATGCTTGCTGAGCTGGACGCCCAGGTGGCTGCGGCGGTGGAGGCCCCCCTCTCCTTCGACTTGCAGCCGCTGGTGCGGGATGGCCTGCTGCCAAGTGGGCCTCCAGACGCCTTCGGCCCAACACTCGCTGGGCCGCCTGTGATCGTGGGTCTGCAACGCCAATAAGCTCCAAGTTGGCCCAACGAGTTGGCGGTGCAGCTCGGAGCCGTTATGCAGCAGGTTTAGCAGCTTCAGTTGGTGCCCGAGGTGTCGGCTCCGCTGTCATCGCCGGGGCCTGTCATCGCCGGCGTGCCTTCCAGCCTCTTCCGGCAGGTCCAGCCTCCCATCCTCACGGCACCCCCCTCCTCCCCCGGTGCGCAGAGACTCAGCACCCCCCAAGACTCGTACTGTAGAGGCCTCGGTGCGTCAGAGCGCTCGTCAGGCTGCCAACAGCTCGGAGGTGCCTGTGGCCCAAAGGGCAGCGCTCCGTCTCGTGCACGCGCTGGGCATCCTGGGGCCAAGGGAGAAGATGACTCCAAACGCTGCTATCGCCCTCATCAACAAGTTCAAGCAGCCCCTCTCTGAAGAAGACATCAACGCCATTGCTACACTCACCCGCCTCGACCCTGCCGCGCGGCGCATCGCTGCTGGCATGGCTGGACCAGATGCTGCTGCCCCCGTGGCCACTAGTTGATCATGTTAGCTATCCTTAGTAATAGTCTCCAACAGTGGCTGGCCCTCGGCTGGTTCGAGTTAGGTTGTCACTTTGCTTATTGTAATTTAGGGTGGCTGCTCGCTTGGCGCCAGTTAGTTTCAGGGGATATTGGTGGACTCTGGCGCCCCCCGGTGCGATGGATGGTGTATCTGTTTTCCTTCCAGTTCAATAGTAATTGCAGTTGTTGGAGCATGACTTGGTTTCCCCATGGATGAGAACCGATGCCCCATGATGAGCTGGAATGTTTGGGGTATGAACACGCCAGCAAAGCGCGAAGCCATTCGTGAGATTTCCTTATCGCATAGATTAGCTCTTCTTTGTCTCCTGGAGACGAAGATAGATGTCTGGGACCGCGGCCTTGTGTCGGATACTGGAGGGGCTCTGCTAGCTGATTGCATTGTCCTCCCGGCCATAGGAACGAGGGGTGGCACAGCCATCTTCTGGAACGCAACCCTAGTCTCAGTTTCTTCCCATAGTATAGGCCAATTCGCCATTACGGCTAAAGTTACAGTGCTGCAAACGGGTCAACCCTTTTGGCTCACCACGGTGTACGGTCCGGCCGACGACGCCCGCAAAGAGGACTTGCTTCTCGAGCTCTCGTGTGCAGCACCTCCCACATCTGAACCCTGGCTTCTCAGTGGCGATTTCAACATCATCTATGAGGCCAGAGACAAGAATAACCTAAATCTGAATAGGAGGATTATGGGACGGTTTAGAAACTCCCTGGACATGGCTAGCCTACGAGAGATCAAGTGTAAAAATCGGAGATACACTTGGAGCAATAAGTGTCAAAACCCCACACTTGTTAGTATTGACAAATTCTTTTGCAACACTAGCGGGGAACTGCTATTCCCCAAAGAAATCCTGATGGCAGCTTCGACAGCCATCTCTGACCATTGTCCGCTCCTGCTGGCAAATGCTTCCTCCCCCCAGGCGGGCTAGGTTCAAATTTGAAGTGTTCTGGCCGCGCTTCCCGCACTTCCAGGAGACCGTCAAGAAGGCATGGAACAAGCCAACTTCCCACACATGTGCTTTCAAGAGGCTGGCGATCAAGCTAGGGAGAACAGCAAAAGATCTGAAGCTTTGGAGCAAAACCCTATTCAGCGAAGCCAAGGTACAGTTCCATATGGTCTACGAGGTAATCCTGCGCTTGGATATTGCCCGGGAAAGCAGGGCCCTATCTGCTGCCGAATTCCAATTAAGAAAGTCCCTCAAGTTACGGCTGATCGGCCTCGCGGCAGTGGAAAGGGCAAGGAAGCGACAAGCCTCTAGAATCACCTGGCTCAGAGAGGGAGACGCTAGTACAAAATTCTTCCATGCCAAAGTCTATTCAAGGCGACACAAAAACATCATCCACTCTATCCAACTTGATGACAACACAGCCACAGCACATGAAGACAAAGAGAAGATGATCTTCGATCACTTCAATGCGGTTCTGGGCTCTTCAGACTCAAGGGCAACCACTCTCAACTGGGATCAGCTAAACATGCCGTCAGTTTCAAATGCCGGCTTGGATAACCCCTTTTCCGAGGAGGAAGTATGGGAAGCGATCAAGGAAATGCCAAAGGACAGGGCTCGAGGGCCGGATGGGTTTAATGGAGTGTTTTATAGATCTTGCTGGTCAATTATTAAGGCAGATGGCATGCTTGCTCTCAATCAGTTCTATTATTGCTCTGGCCACAACTTCAGCAAGCTCAACTCTCCTCATGTGGCTCTGCTGCCCAAAAAGGATGGGGCTATCAAGATGGCTGATTATCGCCCCATCAGTGTCATTCATTCCATGACAAAGCTAATTACAAAAGTCATGTCCATCCGCCTCGCTAAGGTCATCCACCTGATTATTTCACCAGCCCAAACAGCCTTCACGAAGACCAAATGCATACATGACAGCTTCATGTATGTTCAGAATGGCGTCTGGTCGCTCCACAGGAAAAACACGCCAGCAGTGCTGCTGAAACTAGACATCACGAGGGCTTTTGACAGTATATCCTAGCCCTATCTACTCGAGCTCTTGCAGCAGTTGGGCTTCAGTTCCAGATGGCGAGACTGGGTGACGATGCTGCTATCTACCTCGCACTCTTCCTTCCTGCTTAATGGCCTACCGGGGCAGTCGGTCTGGCACAAAAAGGGACTAAGGCAGGGTGATCCCATTTCCCCGCTGTTGTTCATCATCGCCATTGATCCCTTGCACCGGCTGTTGCATGCTGCTGGTGAATTGGGGCTACTCTAGCCTCTGCCAGGAAGAGAAATAAAGCTGAGAGTCAGTCTATATGCGGATGATGCGATCATATTCGCCAACCCGATCAAAGAGGAGATGGAAACGCTCATGCAAATTGTGCACTGCTTTGGAGAAGCCTCTGGTCTGAATATCAACCTCCGGAAGTCCACGGCCACGCCGTTCAAATGCTTGGGCATCGATATGGAGCAGGTTCTGCAGAGCTTTGGCGGGCGGCTCGCTCACTTCCCTCTCACATACCTGGGGCTGCCAATCACCATCAAACGCCTAAGGCTTGTGCATCTGCAATTTGTTCTGGATAGAATCAGGGCCCGTCTCGCCGGGTGGAAAGGAAAGTTGTTGTCCATAGCTGCTAGAAGGGAGTTGGTCAGGGCTGTCCTCAGCTCGCTGCCAACTTTTGCAATCACCGCTCTGCGGGTGCCAAAAAAAATTCTACAGGAGGTGGACAAATCCCGGCGTAAATTTCTTTGGGCACAAGATGAAGATCTGACTGGCGGCAAATGCAAAGTAAATTGGTCCAAAGTTTGCTCGCTCACGGAGTACGGTGGCCTTGGCATCCTCGACCTCTCAAAATTCAGCAGGGCCCTGAGATTGCGATGGCTGTGGCATTCTTGGGTAAGCCTAGAACGGCAATGGGTGGGGATGGATGTGCCTTGCGATGAGAGCGACAAGGCGGCATTCAGTGCAATGACGATAATCACCATTGGTGATGGTTGCAAGGCTACCTTTTGGGGCTGCGCCTGGGCTAGTGCCAAGCCTCTCAAGACGGCCTTCCGCGCCTCTTCAAACACTCGAGAAGAAAGAACAGGACTGTACAGGCAGCTCTGCGTGACTGTACAGGCAGCTCATCGGTGCAAGCAATAAAAATTGATCTCTAAATATGTATAATATTTTGGTGTGAGGAAAATAAGCGTTATATGAACTTAAGTGTATTTATTCTTGCAAATAGAAATTATGTTCCTGTTGATTTCACTGTGCTTGATATTGAGTGCAATCCGTCTTGTCCTATAGTACTTGATAGACCCTTTCTATGTACCATATGTGCTATTATTGATATGAAAGAAGGTAATATAAGATTCCAATTCTCACTAAAGAATGGAATTAAACACTTACCTAGAAAGAGAATTAAGCCACCATATGAATCTACTATGAGGGTCACCTATGGAAATAATATAATGGATGAAAACACTTGAAACATTGCCTTACGCCTAGCTAGGGGTGTAAAACGCTAGCGCTTGTTGGGAGACAACCTAATAATTATCTTTATTTTTCCCTTTTCTTTTCTTTTTTTGAGTATTCACACAATTATGCTACTGTTACGATTGTGTTGTGGTTTAATTAGTGTTTGTGCCAAGTAAAGCCTTTGGGAGATTTGGTTGATAATTGATTTGATTCTGTGAAAAAATAGAAATTTTTTGGCTCAGTTCTAAAAATCACTGGAACATGCTTTTGATCTGATTTTTTACACATGATTGTTATACAAATTGCCCACGTGTCCTAATTTTTTAGAATTTTTAGAGTTCCAGAAGTATGGTCATTATTCAGATTACTACAAACTATTATGTTTTAAACAGATTCTGTTTTCATTGCATATTGCTTGTTTTGATGAATCTATGGATCGTATCAGGAGTATAAGTCATGGAGAAGTCGAAATACAGTAGGTATTATGCAATAATAAAATATGAATGGGTTCATAACAGTATCTAAAGTTTGTGATTTGGTTATTATACTAACAGATCTCATGAGGTTTTTGTTGAATTTTGTGTGCTGAAAAGTTTAAGTTCTAAGTGAGATCGCTATGGATGAAGGAATAAGGAGTGGCAAGACCCTAAGCTTAGGGATGCTCAAGGTACCCCTAAGATAATATTCAAGGAGACACGAACTTCAATACTCCAGAAGGCATCTCCTCTTTCGTATACCAACTATCGGTAAATTACTTTGGATCAATATTTTTATTTATCACGTGATATGAGTTTTGCTTAGAGCGCCATGCATTATAGTGGACTTTTCTTTATTTGCGTTTTGGTTTGCCACCATCGTCTTTCGCTGAACATACCTTTTGAGAGGAATGCACATTTATTCGTGATTTGTTAGAGTATTTTTTTTCTTCACTTATATCTTTTTGAACTAGGTAGTTGCTCTAGTGCTTCACTTATATCTTTTAAAGCACAACGGTGGTTATATTTAAAAAAATGGTTACACTTTCATACTTCACTTATATTATTTTGAGAGTTTGATAATTAGTAATGACAATATGCACAAATTATAAAATTGGTCCTAATAGGAGCACCAGCCGCACCCCTCCCTGCGTTCCGGTGGTCCCGCGCGTCAGCATGCATTGTCGACGCAGTTGGCACCAGAGGAGGAATCGGGCTGGCCCTGGTTGCACCCAGCTCCCATATTTCGGCGAAGCTGCGGTGATCACCACGGACGGAGGCGACCCAGATGCGAAGGGCGTGCCCTCGACCAACACTCTTGACGAGCCCTAACTGCGCTTGGCACGACCTGTCGTAGGACAACGATCCACCCATGTTGGGCTGGGCCGCTTGCTCATACAAACCAGGCGTGACGTCAGTCCGCGGCTCACTGAAACATGACAAAGAGAAGTGGGGTGCGGGGAAATAGGAAAATTCGGAAACAAAAAAGAGATAGGCGTTCCCTTTTGATTTATGTATACTGTATTTTCCGAGCAGATCCAGTAAACCTGCCAGCCGCAGAATTAACTACTAGAAGACGATTAAAATTGGCAAGTACTCTATTAATCGCCAGCTGCGATATAACCCATATACCTCCAAATCTACAGCGTCGCATTACTGGCATTCCCATCATGTGAGTGATACACACACCCTCTACAAAGGTAAGGCCGGGGCGTTCCACCGCCAGGTTGAAATTTGAGGGGCTCGGCACAGCTTTAGCATTGGAAGCAGAAGAGCAGCTAGCGAGGCCTCCATGAACATCGATCTCAACGTTCCAGCGGATGATGTCCCGGAAGAGCCGGTGCCGACGTGGGGAGAATGCCCGAAGCTGTACCTCTCGTACGGCATCGCCACTCGCAACGAGGTGCTCTCGATCCTGAAGGACGCCTTCGCCGCCGTGAAGTCGTTCACAGTGCTGTCCCCGCCGCTGGGACTCGATTATTTCGGGGTCTTCGACGGGATCTTGGGCGCCAAGTTCGTGGAGCACATGGAAGAGCGGCTGCACGTCGCCGTCGCCAAGGAGATAGAGCGGGACCTGCGCGCCGACTCCCGGCGGGCCCGGGACAACATCGAGGGCTGGTGGAGGAAGATCATTGAGGACGCTTTCCGCGTGGTGGACAACGAGGTGGTCGCTGGTGGCCGTGGTGGCATCCATGCTCCTGCGCGCGTTGCCTGCGGGGCTCTCGTCGTGCTGGTTCTCGAGGACTACTTAGTGCTCGCCAACCGCGGCGCTTCTAGGGGCCGTGATCTACCGCGGCCTTGAGGCTGTGCCGCTCACCCCCGAGCACACGCCTATGCTAATGCTTCCAACTTACTCTAATCTTTCTTCACCCAACAGTAACACCATCTTAGAAATTCAGATCTATGTTCTGTTTTGTTTCAGTTCTCCAATTTTAAGCTACATATGATGTTATGAATGAAATGGGATGTTTTAGGTTATGGTATGGTCTCATGTTTATTTGGATTGTTCAAAGAGTTTTGCAAGATTTCCTCCCCTATGCATAAAATTTGGACCGGAGAAACATGGAAAGTTGTAGGCACGGAAGAAAGGGGATCAGCTAGCCTAGTACTCCCTTCGTCTGGAATACTTGTCTCAACCATTTCGAGGACAAGTATTTCCGGACGGAGGGAGTATATAGTTATGTAATGTTCATTTTGTACAACCGGAATGCCTGCTGCTAGCATAAATCTACCGGTAGCTATTGTTTGGCTTTATGTGCACCTTTTGAATTGAACTAGGTCATGCAAGCTTCTGTTCTATGTGAGAACACATGAGAGAGAACTTATGCTTGGAAAAAGGCATTTATTTACATGTGTTTGTACTTGAAATAGCAGCTGCCAGACCCACACTTCTCCTAATTAACAGTAAAAAATATAAGAAATTTCTCTGACTTTTTGCCTTAAAGAACTGTATATATATGTACTTGTTCTAGCTGTGATTTGTTTTCCAGAAAGTAAAGTGTGCAACGGTTTTGCTATTAGTCGGGCACCTGAATTTTTGTGTCCGTCAGTCAATTTTTGTAGCCATACGTTAATTACGTAGTTTTGCCTTCTGTACAATTCATCCATCAATTGATTCCATGGCCCAAGTCCTTTTCAGCGTTTTCTCTATGTGGGGGAGAGTTTTCATTTGTGGGCTTGTAGGAGGTTGCCCGGGTGTGTATGACCCTACATGTATGATTACTTTTCCATAAAAAAAACATGTACTCCCTCCATACAGAAATATAGGAGTGTTCAAATCACTATTTTAGTGATCTAAATGTTCTTACATATTTTTACAGAGGGAGTATCTTTCCATTGTGTGTATGCAACTGCATGCCTTTCTGTACCAATTCGCTTAATTCATACCTTCGAATAATTTTTTTTGTTTTTCTTTTATATATGTTATTAGGTTTTGCCATTGGACAGGCCTCTGAATATTCAGTCCTTTTTTTCATTTTCATGTGTGTCTGCTTCTGTTTTAACTCTTTTATGAGTTGTTTTCTTTTTTTATGCCTCTATGCTGATGATGTGTGTTTTGTGAGTATACACATAAATACTCTACAATACATGTGTAAATTATAATAGATTGAGAAAATTGCACTATTTTGACGCTTATTATTGCATATTATAAATAAATGCAAATTGTGTGTATGTTTTTTCTTCATTTGTTTTATGTTTTTTCAACTTCTTTATTTTTTAAGGGTAATACCATCCAGTAACTCATTCTTTCCTAGAAAACTTTCAAAATTTGTTGCACTGTTATATGTATATTCTTGCATATTATAAAACAAATTATAATTCCTGTACAAATTGTGTGCATGTTTCTGTCATCATTTTTTAGTTCATCTTTCATTTTATTTATTATTTAATTATGGGTAATAGCAATACCGACTAGTTCATTCTTTCTCAGAAAACTTTATATATATTTTTAGTTTATGATTTCCTTAGTATATGCCTTTTTTTACTTCTTATTTAACATATATAGAACAGACGCACACGTTCATACATATGCACATACAATATGTCTTTGTTTACTGATAGGGATAAAGTGGCTGACACAGAACAATCTTTTCTTTTTCTTGCTTGTGCTAATGTTTCTACCTCCATTTTGTTATTTTCTTGCTCTATTAATTCTTTTGTTGGATTTTCTCTTATATTTTTGTGTCCCGTAGTCGTTTTGATAATGCAATCGGGTGAACTACTTAATTGATGTTAAGAACTAAATGATCCTAATATTATTTACTTAAATTATAATTATTATTAAAGTTCCACATGTTTATACTTATTCTTGCACAGTATTGAAGAGTGCAATAGTTAAAATGTTTCTCATATTTTAGTTTCATGCAATACTTTAATTTGAACAAATTTTGCTTATGTGCCGGAACCCTTTATGCAGTTTACAATCGCTGTTTGATCAAACATTTTAATTACCAATGGCCGCAGCAGCAGGAAAGCTATAGGGCAAAAGATGGCAGCTTCTTAATGTCATTACAAAAAGGGTGATGCTAGGCGCCGGCACGCCGGCCCAACAATTCGGCCGGTCCTGCCCCAGCTGCCCGATGAACCCAGCCCCAGTCATCTGATCTACCACCCTCCCCCCTCCCTCCCTCCCGCGTTGACTTCTTCATCTTCTTCTTTCGTGCACGCCGGTCGTCCCTGCCGCTGGCCACCACCCCCTCAACTAGACCTTCTCCCCCCACAGTCCCACGCTGCTAGATGCGTACTCCGTCCCCGTCGTCGTTGGTCACCATCGCTGCATCCGTACTCGTCCCCCCGTCCGGCAGGAAGCCGTCGCCCCTCGTAGCAAAAAGAACAACGCTGCCTTGAAGCACGCCGACACCCTCTATCATTGCAGCACCTAGCAGCCGCCGTCATCACTGCACAGTCGTGTCGCTGACACAACTTTTCAACATCGCCGCTCGCCACCATTGGCGAGTCAGGTTGAAGCTTTTTCTCTCATTGGTTGAAGCTTTTTTCGTAGATTGAAGCTTTCCTCCGTGCCGATTGATGCTTTTTTCACCTAGGGTTAAAGCTTTTTTCATAAGGGTTGCAGCTTTCTCACTTTCATAGTGGCTGGTTGAAGCTTCCACTGATGATGGTTGAAGCCTTTTCTATATACGCTTGAAGCTTTTTGTCGATGGTTGCAACACTCGTATCGTGGTTGAAGCTTTTCTGTCAAAATGGTTGCAATTCTTTTCGACTTGCGTGGTGCCGTGGTTGAAGCTTTGTCTATATATCTACATTTGATGTTTTTGTGTCAAATGGTTGCAGTTTTTCCTTGTTGGGCAATGCCGATTGAAGTTTTTTCTATCTACAGTTGCAGATCTTTTCAACAACTATTGAAGTTGTTTTATGTGACGGTTGCAACACTTGCATACGCACGGTTCCGTCCATGGCACGTCCCCCGCCCCCCCTCCCCTCCCGTACCTCGTTGTTGGTCGCATCGCTGCTACTCGGAGGCATCCGGTGCTCGGCCCTTCTCGCGCGCGGCCATGCCGAAGGCCACAGGTCAAGCTGACGGACGCGTCCATGGCAACGAGGGGTGGGATGGTGGTGCGCGAGCTCGCTGAGCAGTGCCCGATGCATCGCAGAAGGCGTGAGGGGCGTGTGGCAGTGCCTGCATGGGGGCGCGGGGGGGGGGGGGGGGGGGGGGGGGATGACAGTTCCTATGCGAGGGGAACGCGTGATCTACAAGGATCGGACACACGCGACACCACCGGCCAAAGTTTCGACCGGCGCGCTGGCGTGAAACCGTTTTCCTTACAAAAAAGTAACTGGGACGTGATCTGTTTTCATGCAACTAGTACATAGAGAGGAGACCAGCCCTTAGATTGAAATCTCACGGGTAAAAACAGAAGTGACTGTTACATAAAAAAAAGTAGCAGGCACCTGAGGCTCCCAAAGTGCAAAAATCAAAACACGTATATCTGATGGAGAGGCTCCCAGATTGCAGGCAAAAATCAAAGAAAAAGTGACTGGTATATATCTGTAAGGCATTTAAGACTAAGATGTCGATATGAACTATGTAATCAGTACTTCAGTACAGTGTATGGGTATGAAAGATGCAATTGGGTCTCCAACATTAGCTAAAATTTAGTTTAAAGCACCTGAGTGGGCCCTTATCTTTGCTCCCAGTCGTTAATTAATCTCATTCTCACCTCATATATATTCTCTGTTCATTATGCATATGATAGGTGTTGGTCTTACTCCAATTACTTCCAGCTGCTTGTATTAGGATCCAGCGGTTTTTCATATTTAGAGGGTTTAAGCTATTTAACTAATTTTTTAAAATGTGCATGTTGTAAAGTCACTCAGCACCAAATTGTGATAGTTTATAATGTACAGAAAATTGCACATGATTAATGTTTAATCTGCTGGTTATGTACTTGAGCTTATCTCAAGAAGAAGAAAAACTTACACGGTTCATGATGTATATATATGCGCAGCCACAAAATGCAGGAGGTGATGTGGTTGGATCTACCAGCAGAGTTGAAGACGTTATGCCTCCTCACGCTTTTTGTAAGTCCATATTTTTCTGGAAAAAATAGTTGAACACTAGTCTTAATTACTCTCATCATCTTTTTCTTTGGTTTTTGCCTGCAATTTCCATAGTTTTCCTTTCATCTGTGACGTTGAAAGATCCCTAAAAAAAATTTGTGACGTTGAAAGGTGCGTCACACTCACACGTATATGTGTGTGTGTCTTAGTTCCCACATGACACCCTCACACACCCATAACTCATGTGTTTAATTTCTACCATGCATGCTAAAATGGCACACCTCCTACTATACAGTTGGTAGCTCAAAGATTATGGCCACTGCCCCAGAACCTAAGGTCGTCGCGGTGAAGCGGAAGCCACGGGACAAGTTCCTGATCCTGGCCACCCGCGGGCTCTGGGACGTCGTCACTCCAGGCGACGCGTGCACCTTCATCGAGAAAAGATTGAGCGCGTACATACCGCGGATCATCATGTCGTCGGACAAGAAGCCAACGAACAGAAACCGCTCTCCCTGTGCCAACATACTCGCCAATGAGTTGGCCGCACATGCGATCAGCAAGGGCACCAAGCACAACGTGAACATCGTCGTCATACTACTCAAGAATTTCTGGGAACAGAGTCTTCCCTCAAGTTCTAAGTGATTTTGGTTTTCCATGCTCGTAGTCGGTCTTATCATTTTGCAATTGTGGTATGAAAACTTTGTGGCTGTCTTGATGATTGCTAAGGCGGACTTTGGAATAAGTTTGTTGTGAGATTTCTCTTGTAGCTATTTCAAGATGGATCACCGTTAAGACAAACTATGCCTTACTTTTTAAGAGACAATATTCTATCCGAGAATTGAAGTATTTGGTTTCAACTTCTTGTGGTCTTGGACTGATATATCTTGTGCATTGAGAGAGGGGGATTTCAGTTACATAGTTACAGAGCTAAAGTATGTTTACTTTAAGAGATGATTTTCTATCTGAGAATTGAAGTCCGTCGTTTTAGCTGTTGATTGGTATACCTTGAGCGCGCACTGAGGTAGTGGGTTGTCAGTTACAGAGCTAGAGTATATGAAGCTGTTGGTTGGTTATTTGGGCCGAAAAGCGAAAATGCTATTCTCACACGCAAGTTTGGTAGATTATTTGTCATCCGGCATCATGTGTCAAATGACTAGCTCATTGTGTAAGTGCAAGAGAGCACGGATGCATCAACGTTAGAAAAAAAGGAAGGCTATCGTCGGGCGTTAGACTAAGACCGAAAGGTACTAGTGGTTCGGTACAAGGTCGCAACAAGAACCCGGCAGAGGCGACGCAACACTAAAACAAACTACGGTAGAGGTTTGGTACAAGGTCGAAAAGACCATGCAACATCCAACTCCAGGTAGCAAGGCGAAGATGCCCAAGCTGATAAAGTCAACGTTGAGTAACGATGCAAGTCTTTTAACATACTATAGCATGCATATACTTTATTCAAATATAAGCACAGAATAATACATCAGGATAACAATTGAATTATATATTAATCAACTAAACAGCACAGCACATGCATGACTGAGGCCTTGACACGGAGGAGGGTCCTAGCGAACCAATGGTTCACCATAGGAGGAGGGTCTGAGCGAACATATTCGTTCCCTCGGAAACAATCCCCACAGCGAACCTCTTAGCATAGAGCCCAGGTTTAGCAACAAAAAAATCACAGTTTTTGCTATGAGTAACACAAAAGGCCTTAAAACTAGTACTTGGACTTGACTTTCAATAGCTAAACAAAATAAATATAAATTAGCCTGAAAATTATTAATAAAACTGCCATCATGTTCAACATGGATTGATAAAAATGCCTTACAATAGGAGCAGCGGACACTGCCACAACCTTCACTGGCCTCCCGAACCCGAAGTTGATGTCATACACGCGGGACCCCTCCTCCTCCCGAGCACCGCTGGCCACTCCGGCCGCGGCGGCCACCAGCCCTAGTCGTCGCCTGTGCCGGGCCACGGCTCCACTCTGCGGCATGGGTCCGCCACGCTCGCCGCGCTCTGCTGCCTGCAAATAGCCCCAAGGCATCCTCCCCTAGATCCAGCGGTTCGGTGGCGACGCCGGATCTGCGCTGGCCTTGCTGCGGCACCTCCTAAGATCCAGCGCCCATGCCCCGGCTTCTGCTCCGCGGCGAAGGATCTGGTTGCCCTCCATCCCCCGAGCCGGCGCCCCATCCGCTTTGCCTCTTCCGGACCGGCCGCGGCTTAAATCGATTGTAGTTGGGCCTTCATCAGACATCAATGCTCCCTCCCAGGATTTGGGCGAGGGATGGACGGAGGTCTCATCCCGGAAAAGCCAGTGAGCAAGCCTGGATCTGCAGGGCATTAGAGAGCGGCGGCCAGGCCCTCGCTCGGACCGGCGCCACGCCTTGAATGCGGATCCCGGCCACGCTGCCTTCTTAAGCCGCTTCAAGGGGAAATGCTTTCGGTGCCTCAGTAAGTTCCATCGTCGGAAAGACTGCCGCGATCCCCTTTGTTGCATCATCTGCGAGCGCCCAGGCCACTTTGGCAGGGAGTGCCCGCAGAACCCGAAGAACGGCGCCGGTGGCCGAGTAGTAGATAGGCTTGGCCCCTTCCACCATAGAGAGCCAGTGCACCAGCGCGTTCGCTTCCCCTCGACGCCAACTGCTCCGTCCTCGCCCCCGCCACCCATGGAGCGCCGGATCCACCCCCACGTCGACCCGTCGGGCCGTCCAAGGAGCAGCTGCAAGGTGGTGGTCTCTACCCCAGCCCTGGAGCAGCAAGTGGCGTTGCTGCGCCGCCAGACGGTCACGCTCACTGCTGCGGGGCAGGCCCCCGCGCGGTCGACGAGCGCCATGGCGGTGGGTCGCCAGCTGGAGGCGCAGCTGCGCATTCCACCGCACCAGCTGCGGATCACGCGCCATCACCCGGAGGATTTCTTCATTGTGTTCGACCTACCTCTGCACCACGACGACGTCATCAAGCGCGGCTGCCTCACCGTCGATGGCACCAAGTTCCACATCAGGCCCTGGCACGAGAACGACCACGCCGCCATCCAGAAGTTCTTCCTCCATGTCCGTGTCGTCATCAAGGACATGCCGCAGCACTTCTGGTCGGCTGAAGGAGCCGAGGAGGTGCTGGGCTGCCGGGTCGACCGCCTCGACACCCGGACTCTGGAGCATGGCCACACCAAGACCTTTGCCTGCTGGGTCTGGGTGTGGGACACCGCCCTGATCCCGACGAAGCACACTTTCTGGGTGCTTGACCGTGGGGCTGGCCATGCGGAGCAGATGCATGGCTACTCCCCGCCGGACCGCATCGTTGCTCCGCCACCCGACGCTCCACGCCACGACCTCCTCATCCACATCGACCTGGTGGAGGACTGGACTCCGTACGAGCCGCGCTCGCCCTCGTCGGGTCAGAGCGGCATCCCCTCCTCCGACACCAACGACGATGACAGGCCCATGCCCAGGCTCTACCCCGCCACCCGGTCCAAGGGTGTCGAGGACGGCCAGCGCGAGCCCAAGCAGCGTCGGCAGATGGCTGTGGTGGCTGACTCGGGCTGCAGGGGACTCCCCCGCGGCGACCGGCGTGACGAAGACGGAGACGACCAGGCTGGGCGCAGGTCTTGGAAGGACACCTTGCTCGGCAGAGGCCGCGCGAGCAGGGCTGAGGCTGGCAAGGAGCTGACGCGCCGGGATGGCTCCTCCTCTCGACGGCGCAGCCGCTCCCCTCCTGGGCAGCGCCGCTCTAAAGACACGAGGGGCCGCCACGCGTCCGTCCAGCGTGCGGCGGCTGCTGCGGAGGTGCAACCCGGCCTGCTGGCCGCCCCACGGCCACTGACGGTGACCCCGCCCCGACCGTCTGACGCTGTTGCTGAAGACCCAATCGCTAGCTTCTTTGACAATGTGGTCAACGTTGTCCCCCCGCCAAAAGGAGTTGATTGCATGCTTGCTGAGCTGGACGCCCAGGTGGCTGCGGAGGTGGAGGCCCCCCTCTCCTTCGACTTGCAACCGCTGGTGCAGAATGGCCTGCTGCCAAGTGGGCCTCCAGACGCCTTCGGCCCAACACTCGCTGGGCCGCCTGTGATTGTGGGTCTGCAACGCCAACAAGCTCCAAGTCGGCCCAATGAGTTGGTGGTGCAGCTCGGAGCCATTACGCAGCAGGTTCAGCAGCTTCAGTTGGTGCCCGAGGTGTCGGCTCCGCTGTCATCGCCGGGGCCTGTCGTCGCCGGCGTGCCTTCCAGCCTCTTCCGGCAGGTCCAGCCTCCCATCCTCACGGCGCCCCCCTCCTCCCCCGGCGCGCAGAGACTCAGCACTCCCCAAGACTCGTACTGCAGCGGCCCCGGTGCGTCAGAGTGCTCGTCAAGCTGCCAACAGCTCGGAGGTGCCTGTGGCCCAAAGGGCAGCGCTCCGTCTCGTGCACGCGCTGGGCATCCTGGGGCCAAGGGAGAAGATGAATCCAAACGCTGCTATCGCCCTCATCAACAAGTTCAAGCAGCCCATCTCTGAAGAAGACATCAACGCCATTGCCACACTGACCCGCCTTGACCCTGCCGCGCTGCGCATCGCTGCGGGCATGGCTGGACCAGATGCTGCTGCCCCCGTGGCCACTAGTTGATCATGTTAGCTATCCTTAGTAATAGTCTCCAACAGTGGCTGGCCCTCGGCTGGCTCGAGTTAGGTTGTCACTTTGCTTATTGTAGTTTAGGGTGGCCGCTCGCTTGGCGCCAGTTAGTTTTAGGGGATATTGGTGGACTCTAGCGCCCCGGTGCGATGGATGGTGTATCTGTTTTCCTTCCAGTTCACTAGTAATTGTAGTTGTTGGAGCATGACTTGGTTTCCCCATGGATGAGAACCGATGCCCCATGATGAGCTGGAATGTTCGGGGTATGAACACGCCGGCAAAGCGTGAAGCCATTCGTGAGATTTCCTTATCGCAGAGATTATCTCTTCTTTGTCTCCAGGAGCTGAAGATAGATGTCTGGGACCGCGGCCTTGTGTCGGATACTGGAGGGGCTCTGCTAGCTGATTGCATTGTCCTCCCGGCCATAGGAACGAGGGGTGGCACAGCCATCTTCTGGAATGCAACCCTAGTCTCGGTTTCTTCCCATAGTATAGGCCAATTCGCCATTACGGCTAAAGTTATAGTGCTGCAAACGGGTCAACCCTTTTGGCTCACCACGGTGTACGGTCCGGCCGACGACGCCCGCAAAGAGGACTTCCTTCTCGAGCTCTCGCGTGCAGCACCCCCCACATCTAAACCCTGGCTTCTCAATGGCGATTTCAACATCATCTATGAGGCGAGAGACAAGAATAACCTAAATCTGAATAGGAGGATTATGGGATGGTTTAGAAATGCCCTGGACATGGCTGGCCTGCGAGAGATCAAGTGTAAAAATCGGAGATACACTTGGAGCAATACGCGTCAAAACCCCACACTTGTTAGTATCGACAAATTCTTTTGCAACACTAGCGGGGAACTGCTATTCCCCAACGACATCCTGATGGCAGCTTCGACAGCCATCTCTGACCACTGTCCGCTCCTGCTGGCACATGCTTCCTCCCCCCCAGGCGGGCTAGGTTCAAATTTGAAGTATTCTGGCCGCGCTTCCCGCACTTCCAGGAGACCGTCGAGAAGGCATGGAACAAGCCAACTTCCCACACATGTGCTTTCAAGAGGCTGGCGATCAATCTAGGCAGAACAGCAAAAGATCTGAAGCTTTGGAGCAAAACCCTGTTCAGCGACGCCAAGGTACAGTTCCATATGGTCTACGAGGTAATCCTGCGCTTGGATATTGCCCGGGAAAGCAGGGCCCTATCTTCTGCCGAATTCCAATTAAGAAAGTCCCTCAAGTTACGGCTGATCGGCCTCGCGGCAGTGGAAAGGGCAAGGAAGCGACAAGCCTCTAGAATCACCTGGCTCAGAGAGGGAGACGCTAGTACAAAATTCTTCCATGCCAAAGTCTGTTCAAGGCGACGCAAAAACTTCATCCACTCTATCCAACTTGATGACAACACAGCCACAGCACATGAAGACAAAGAGAAGATGATCTTCGATCACTTCAATGCGGTTCTGGGCTCTTCAGACTCGAGGGCAACCACTCTCAACTGGGATCAGCTGAACATGCCGTCAGTTTCAAATGCCGGCTTGGATAACCTCTTTTCCGAGGAGGAAGTATGGGAAGCGATCAAGGAAATGCCAAAGGACAGGGCTCGAGGGCCGGATGGGTTTAATGCAGTGCTTTATAGATCTTGCTGGTCAATTATTAAGGCAGATGGCATGCTTGCTCTCAATCAGTTCTATTATTGCTCTGGCCACAACTTCAGCGAGCTCAACTCTCCTCATGTGACTCTGCTGCCCAAAAAGGATGGGGCTATCAAGATGGCTGATTATCGCCCCATCAGTCTCATTCATTCCATGACAAAGCTCATTACAAAAGTCATGTCCATCCGCCTCGCTAAGGTCATCCACCTGATTATTTCACCAGCCCAAACAGCCTTCATGAAGACCAAATGCATACATGATAGCTTCATGTATGTTCAGAAGGGTGTCTGGTCGCTGCACAGGAAAAACACGCCAGCAGTGCTGCTGAAACTAGACATCACGAGGGCTTTTGACAGTATATCCTAGCCCTATCTACTCGACCTCTTGCAGCAGTTGGGCTTCAGTTCCAGATGGCGAGACTGGGTGACTATGCTGCTATCTACCTCGCACTCTTCCTTCATGTTTAATGGCCTACCGGGGCAGTCGGTCTGGCACAAAAAGGGACTAAGGCAGGGCGATCCCATTTCCCCGCTGTTGTTCATCATCGCCATTGATCCCTTGCACCGGCTGTTGCATGCTGCTGGTGAATTGGGGCTACTCTAGCCTCTGCCAAGAAGAGAAATAAAGCTGAGGGTCAGTCTATATGCGGATGATGCGATCATATTTGCCAACCCGATCAAAGAGGAGATGGAAACGCTCATGCAAATTGTGCACTGCTTTGCAGAAGCCTCTGGTCTGAAGATCAACCTCCGGAAGTCCACGGCCACGCCGTTCAGATACTCGGGCATCGATATGGAGCAGGTTCTGCAGAGCTTTGGCGGGCGGCTCACTCACTTCCCTCTCACATACCTGGGGCTGCCAATCACCATCAAACGCCTAAGGCTTGTGCATCTGCAGTTTGTTCTGGATAGAATCAGGGCCCGTCTCGCCGGGTGGAAAGGAAAGTTGTTGTCCATAGCTGCTAGAAGGGAGTTGGTCAGGGCTGTCCTCAGCTCGCTGCCAACTTTTGCAATCACCGCACTGCGGGTGCCAAAAAAAATTCTACAGGAGGTGGACAAATCCCGACATAAATTTCTTTGGGCACAAGATGAAGATCTGACCGGCGGCAAATGCAAAGTAAATTGGTCCAAAGTTTGCTCGCCCACGGAGTACGGTGGCCTTGGCATCCTCGACCTCTCAAAATTCAGCAGGGTCCTGAGATTGCGATGGCTGTGGCATTCTTGGGTAAGCCTAGAACGGCCATGGGTGGGATGGATGTGCCTTGCGATGAGAGCGACAAGGCGGCATTCAGTGCAATGACGATAATCACCATTGGTGATAGTTGCAAGGCCACCTTTTGGGGCTGCGCCTGGGCTAGTGCCAAGCCTCTCAAGACGGCCTTCCCGTGCCTCTTCAAACATTCGAGAAGAAAGAACAGGACTATACAGGCAGCTCTGCATGACAATACTTGGATCAAGGACTTAGCACATGGCAACGTTAACCCTCTCCTCCAAGAGTTTCTGACCTTAGAGAGATTGATCAGAATGGCCAGAACGAGAATGAGGCCGGTGCAGCCTGACGAAATCAGATGGAAATTCACGGTGAGCGGGAGCTATAGTGCGTCATCAGCATATCATGCACAATTTCTTGGATCGGTTCAGGCTCCGTTCAGAAAAACCTTGTGGACGGCTTGGGCCCCTGGTCGGATCAAAGCTTTCACCCGGCTGTTGCATCTGGATCGGTTATGGTGCAACGATAGGCTGCAAAGGAGAGGATGGGAAAATCAATACTTCTGCCAACTCTGCCTTCGACACCTTGAAAGTTTAGTGCATTTGTTCTGGCGCTGCGAGCTGTCTCTGAAGATCTGGGAGAAGGTGGCCTCCTGGCAGGGCTGCCATGCTGTGCAGCCAGGTCTCTAGTCCTCCCTCCACCGCTCAACAGAGATTGTGGACATGATCATCAGCAACACCGTGACGGGATGCAGGAAGGGCATCAAGACCATCATCATGCTCGTGCTTTGGGAAATCTGGCTGGAGCGACACCACTGCACTTTCAGAGGCAAGGTGGCGCAGAAGACCGACATCTTGGTTGCGATCAGGCGCAGTATCGAGTTGTGGCGGCAAGCCGGAGCCCAGTGCCTAGCACAGCCATTTGCAGAGCCACCATCGGGGATTGGCTAAGATGTAGCTCCACTTTTTGGCCGGCTCTGACTTCTTTTATAGTTCTTCTTCTTCATTTCTTCTCTTGATCCCTGGATCATCCCCCATTTGTCTGTTTTCCCGCTTCTACCTGCTTAATATATGAATGCCAGCAATTTGCTGGATCTTTCAAAAAAATGCCTTACAATCATATTTGCAAATGCACTGAGAATAGAAACAAAAGCAGCTGATGAAGGTGTGAATAAACATAAGTTTGCTAAAATCTAAAACTTCCATGCATGAAACTAGAATTTTGGACCTCATTTTAAAAGGTTAAAAACAGCACAGAAAATGCCATGATGTACAAAAAATAATGCAGTCACGTCAAATTGATCACGATTGTACACCCCAGAAAATAGAAAACAAAATTTAAACAACCACATTATCTGGGATTATCAGATATAACATACAGCTATACAAAAAGGAAAATGCCATCATATATAAAATCGTGCATAGCATATTTGAGTATTAAAAATAAAAAGCCTACATAAATTGGCAATGGTACACTAACAAGCGATAGAAAAAAAGGAAAAAATGTATTTGAACTTGCCGTGGTTCTACAATTTGTGTTCCCATGTTCAACAAAGTTTTAAATTTTACAATGAAAATTATTCAAAAATTGAAAAAGTTTAAAAAGCGAATGGGATTGCCAAAGATCGAGATAATAAAAAGCGAAAGGGAACTGCAAGCAGGCAGCTGCAATGAGTGCGGCGAGCAGCAGGGAAAGTTCGGCTGATCATCGCCGCCACCCTCGTCTTGCTCTCGGACTCCCTCATCGTCAACACCGGCGATGGACGCCTGTGCTAGGTGTTCGACCAAATGTCGAGGGCGGACAACTCAGCAAGTGGAGCAGCACCTTTGGGTGCAGAGGCCCTATCCGAGCGCGTTCGTCTGTCTGATGTTCATGTTCTCGGCCCAAATGGACAAAATCCGGACAAATCGGATGGGGTCGTCGTCGGGTGGTTGGTGCGACATATGCCAACGGGTGGTTTATCATTGTGGGAGCCAATAAAACATCGCCGGTGCCTGGAAACAGTATAAGGCGAAGGCATGCACGCCGACGGATCTTACCCAGCTTCAGGGCTCTCCATGGAGATAACACCCCTACTGCTGCTCTGCGGGGTCTCCGCATGGTCACTAGATCGTCAAGTAGCTACAAGAGGCTCCTTGAGCTGTTCGGTGAAAGGATGAAGAAGGGCAAGGCTAGCTCGCTTCTGCTCTCGATGTGGTGTCTAAAACTACTGAAAAAGGATCCCCCTGCATGGGTGCCCTGGGGGGTTTATATAGGCCTACCCCCCGGGGGTACAATGGTAATCCGGCTGGGCGTGGGCCCTAGCCGTCTGTGTCTATGCTCACCGGCTTCTCCGCCGACCGATGGGGCCGCCGACTGGTGGACCCCGCCGGCTGCCGGCCTTCTGGTCGACAGGCCGGTCCCATCGCTCAGGGGTCTTGTCGGAGGCTAGTTACTGTTGCCTCGCCTTTGGTGATGAGGGCTTTGTCATGGTAAGCATGGCTACAGTGCTGCCGCCGGGCGGCTTATCTTTGTAGCCTTACCTCGTCTTATCTCCTTAATGAGGCGCCATACCCCAGTCCGACTGGGGGAGGCCTAGCCGCCTTTAGGCATCTCCCTGACTGAGGGGGACCGCCACCCACGGGTCGTACTAACAGCTCGCCGTGGGTGACGTCATGGTCAACATGGCAACAGTGCCGCGCCGGACAGGTGATGGCCGCCCCGTACGGCGCACTGTGGTCATGCGCGTTCCGGGATTCGGTGGTGGCAGGCTTCACTATAGCCACGCCCTGTCTCATCACCGTTATGTGGGTGCAGACTCTGAGGGCATGATCTTGGCCGCCTACTGGAGGGGGGCCGGCTTCTTGGAGTCGGCCTTCTCACGGCCGGCTTCTTGGAGCCGGCCCTCTCGTGGCTTTCTTTACGAGGTTTTTAGGGCCGGGCCACCTTCTTGGAGCCGGCCTGAAAGGTAGCCGGCTGGGGGAAGGCGGCCCCACGCTTTAGATGCTTGAAGGCTCGATCGGCCTATAATTTTGCTAAAGAGCCAGGGGGAGCCGGCTAGGGTACCCGTGGTTATTTACTCCGACAGTAGTCCCCGAAACTGGTTGGGCTCCGAGGCAGAAAAAATATGAGAAGCTCAATCAGCTTCCTATCTTGAGGAGCCGGAAGCTGGGAGCCGGCTTTGATCAGGTGCGCCGTCTTCTGGAGGGCTTCTAAGCTTGAAGGGGGGAACCAGGCGGTGCGCGAGTCAGGCTGCGAGCTGACCGCTTGCCGCCTGCACGCCACATGGCACCCTACGGCTGGAAGGGCCTGCCATCCCACGCGTGCGACGGGACGCTGCCGCAGTCCGGGGCCCGCCACCATCGGGCCTCGGTCCACACGTGGATCTTCTGCTGCCCGGATGGACCGCGCACCTCCCGGCGGCGGTTACCGCACGCCGTTAAGGCACAAAAATCGTGGGACGCGGGGGAGTGGGCGCAATTAATCCCACGTCCCCCCATGCCTCGCCTCCTCGGCGTCGCCGCACGAGGCTATAAGTAGGGGGGAGGAGGGGGACCGGCAGACGCTTGCACGCTCGCCCTCGCCCCGCCCCTTCCTTCTTCTTCTTCCTCCTCTCCGTCGCCACAGCTTCCTGCCGCCGCCCGGCTCTTCTGCCAATCTTCTTGGCTCACCATCTCTCAGCCGTGACAGGGTCACGCACTCTCCGTCGGCGTGCCTTTCTTGTTGCCGCGCCGTCCCCATGGCGCTGTCGAGCTCCTGGGATGGCTCCAACGTCCATGACGACCACGTGGAGTTCCTCCACCAGAAGCGGTGGCTGCCTAGCGCGAACTACGTGCGGGTTCGTCTCGCGCTGGAGACGGAGATCTCGCCAGCGCCGGAGGAGGGCGAGCAGGTAATCTTCCGCTCGCACTGCCTGCGCGGCTTCGGCCTGCCGGCGAGCGGGTTCTTCCTCTCCTTCCTCGAGTTTTAGCATCTCCAGCCGCATCACCTCACTCCAAACGCGGTGATGCTGCTGTCGGCCTTCGTCGCCCTGTGCGAAGGCTTTCTTGGCGTCCTCCCCACCCTCGAACTCTGGGAGAATTCTTCCAGTGCAAGCTTGGCACTGTCGTTGCGGGTGTGCCCGCCCTATGCGGCGCCTTCGTCGCCATGCGGAGGACGAGCGAGAACAATCCATTTCCGCCCATCCCACTGATCCAGTCGGGGAAGCTCTGGCAAAAATCATACTTCTACATGAAGAACGTCGCTCCGCAAGGCGACTTCATCCATCTGCCGGCTTACACAGCCGGCTGCCGGCTGGGAGGCAGCCCTCATGGTCCTACCGGGCCAGGTCGCTGTCTCAGGGTGGGGCCGCCACCGTTGCATGGCTCCAGGTGATGATCCAGTCGGAGGGCTTGACTGGGGCCGACCTGGTGGCCGTCTTCGTGGAGCGCCGGGTGCTCCCGCTCCAGGGCCGACCTCACATGATCTGCCAGATGAGCGGCCGCTTCGACCCGTGTTGGCTAAGCACCAAGGAGATGCCTCACGCCGTGCTGTCTTACATGGTGAACTATATTTCGAACTGCAAGCTCACCGAGGAGTGGCAGTACGGCAAGGAGCCGTACTCTCGCGCCAATCCTCCGCCTACGGTAAGTTTGTCTTCTTTTCTTCTTTCCATATTGCCGGGTTCGCGATGGCCGACTCCTGACCAGTCGGCTTGTTTTTGGTAGAACCCCATGCTTCCGCCGGCAACCTGGGCTGCGCGGGTGGAATGCCAGTTCCTCCCCGACCACGCAGTGGATGATGTTGATGACCCAGACCTGGGGGCGGCCGCCATGGAAGACGACGTCGTAGGGGGAGGCGGCGAGGCAGGCGGCTCTGGGCTCGGGGCCGCCTTCAAGGACTGGCCGGATGATGACGAGACCGAAGTTATTCCGCGCCGCCGACCGGCGCCCAATCATCAAGGCGCGGGCCCATCTGCCGCGCCGGCTGCTCATGGTGGCGCGCGGAAACGCCGGGCCGCGTCGACCCACTTCGGCAGTCAGCCAAAGGAGCCCAAGAGTACCGCGGCGGCGACCAAGCGGGACGAAGCGGCCGCGAAGGCGGCCCACTTTCGCAAGGTGGTGAAGCAGGCGCAGGCGGTTTCAGCGTAAGTGTTGTTTTTCTTACGCCTTTCTTTTTCTTCTTCGGTTGATATTCTTCTAAGCCCTCTTCTTGACTTATCAAACAGGGCCCCGCTTTCTCTCGAGCGGGCCTCTGCTGCCTCCATAGTCAGAGCCATGGGAGGGTCTTCAAGCTCCCGCCGCGTGGATCCCCGTGCCGATCTCCTAGAGGCGACGGAGCAGAATGCGTGGGAGGCGCGGGAGGAGCGGGAGGCGGAGGAGCAGAGGGCGGTTCAAGAGGTGAGGGAGAAGTCGGCGGAGGCGCGAGCCAACGCGGCTGCCAAGGCCCAGGCGGAGGCCGCATCCGCGGAGAGGGAGGGGGAGGCCCTAAAGAACGAGCCTCCGCAGCTCGTCATCCCCCTTCGCGCCGCAGCTCCCGACATCCCGGTGCCCCCGATGGAGGAGGCCGGCCGGTGATGGAGAGGGAGGTGGTGTCGTCGCCGCCGACTGGAACGAGCCAAGGTGGCCGGCCCGACGCGCCGCCCGTGCAGCCGGCCGGAGGTGAGCCGACTATGGGGGCGGACCTTGTGGTCATGTCGCCGTCTCGTCGGCGCGTGGGGAAGGCTACTTCAGCGCCGGAGCCGCAAAAAGCTGCGGGCGCCAGCCCGTCGGCCCAGGACCCGGAGGCGGTCGGCGACAACTCGTCCGGGTTGACGCCGGGCGGTGGGACGACCGCGCTGAACGTGGCGGCGTAAGATGCCTGGAGCCGGCTTCAAGCCCAGGCCGCCGCGCTAAGGTAGTATACTCAAGAGTTTCTCATGACTCGAACAGTTATTCGGGTGAGTCCTCCCACTTTTTGTGGAGTGTTCCTGATTTCTTCCGTGGGGGCGCGTCAGCGCACCCACTGGGTGTAGTACCCGAGTTCCGAGTCGGCTGCTAAGCAGGCGGCTTGGAACTTCTTAGTAGACTTTGATTGCCGTCTTGGTCTTACTCGCATCTCTTGTCTTATCTGCAGGAGTACCACAACCTCCGTGCAGCTGCTTTCAACTCGCACACCCAGGAGTTGGACCAGAAGGCCGCTGACCTGACCGAGAGCCAGAGTAAGTGCTTCATCTTTTATCTCAAGTGGGGGCGCGTCAGCGCACCCACTGGCTGTAGTCCCCGAGATTCGGGCCGACTGCTAAGCAGTCGGGTCGGATCTTTTCCTGACGACTTCTTTCTTCATATCTGCATGGGCTAATGCTGACTTGAGGTACCAGCTAAGCGGAGCCCATTCTGCCCTTCGCGCCAAGGAGGCCGAGTGCGCCGCCCTGGCTCAGGAGCGCGATCGCCTGGCCAAGAAACTGGCCGACCCGGAGGAGAGCCACAAGGCGGCCCTGATGGCGGCGAAGGACAGCGAGGTTGCCCTCAAAGCCGAATATGAAACTGAGGCGGCGAACTGGGCCGAGGCAAGGTAGGCGCTGAGTCAAGGCTACAGCCGGGTGGAAGACTTAATCGACGGTAGGCCGCCTTCTGCTTCATTTCTTTGCCTGCCTCCTACCATCTGGTTCGTCTTTTGATTTTGTGCTACTACTTTCTTCTTTGTGCAGATTACTTTCCCGGTTACTCTGTTGTCGCTACCCAAGCCATCGAGGCATACCGCGATGCGCAACGGCAGGCAGGGGCCGAGATCGCACCGGGTGTCGACCGGTCACTTGAGGAGCAGCTTCTGGTGCTACAAGCCCGCCTACAGCCGGCCCACCGCATGCTCCGCCATCTTCAGTGCGCCGGGGCGCAAGTGCTGGCCGCCCTCTGGCCCGGCGAGGTGGTTCCCCGCACCCCAAGTCGGACTACCGACTGGCTGGAGGTCGTAGTCGGCTGCCTCGAGGCATGGAAGGCGTCAGCGGCCCGGTCCGGCGCTGGGCGGGCGCTGGAATTCGTCCGAGCTTGGTATCCTGGGCTAAACTTGGACCAGCTGAGCACCTGGCGGCAGGAGGCCGACGAGGAGCTGGAGGCGTTGTAACGCCCCGAGACCGATGTGCCAGGTGTCCGCCAGTTATTCGTTATTGTTGCCTTGTCTTTTTCTTGCGTGTTGTTTTTCATCATGTCATCATGTGCATTGCATCATCATGTTTTAAAAACTTGCATCCATCCGGGTTCCTCAGTTCTGTCCGTTGTCCGTTCTGAGTCCAGACACACTTGCACGCGCCCGTGGCATGTCCGAAATATTATTTTATAAGTGGCCGGAAAATTTCCTCGGAATGGGATGAGAGTTGACGTGTGGTCTTATTATAGTGTAGATAGACCGCCTGTCAAGTTTCATCGCATTCGGAGTTCGTTTGATGCCCCAACGGTAAACTATAGCGGCATTATAGCCGGTCTAACGTCGGACGTTTTCGGTCTCCAGAAACAGATGCCGGGCCCTCTCTCTCTCTTCTCCCCCTCGCAGTCTTGCCACAGCCCACCTAGTCCATCCTCCTTCCCCTCTTCGCTTTCGGAGTTGTCTGATGCGACCGCATGGTCCGAAACCCTCTCTGCACAGTGCATCGAACCCCTCACGTGAGCGTCCGAAAGTTGTCCCGGACCCGACCCGAGGTGTCGCCACCGTTGTGTCCGGATCATCCCCAAACGTCTACAAAACGTCATCGTTTTCTTATTTGGACTTCCTAGCTATTTTATTCGCGATCGTCCTATTGCGATCGTAGGGTTGAGATAGCCCCTAACCTAATCTGTGACGTATATTTATAGTCCACCCCTAGTCTAATTTCAGACCAAATCCCTAAAATCTAGGACTTGTCCCTTCACCCGCCGCCACACTCTCCAACAAATCTCCCCTCGGGATCCATCCCTCCCCAACCATCGCTCGCCACCTACAGCCTCCAGATCCCGAGCCGCGCCGCAGCCTCTTCTGTTCGCCGCCTCCTTCAGGTCGCTGCGCCCGCACACCAATTTCCTGCCGGAGTTGCATCCGCCACCGTTGCCTAGAACTGAGGCCCGACGACTCGATCCGCCTGTTCGGTCCTCCTTTTCTTTGAACCCCGCCGGCGACCCCGAGCTTCAGAGGACGTGCGCTGCCTCCTTCAGCGCCGCCCATGGCCTCGTCTTCGGCCAGTCCGAGCCTTCCCCGACCTCCACCTCGTCGCTCACGCAGTCGCCTTGCTCCGCCCTCGCCGTCCTCCCGCCGGTGAGCAGCACCAGCAGGTCGTCCTCGCCGCACATGCTCCCTTCCCTTTTCTCTTCTTTGCTGAAGCTTCCGCGCTCTCACACGACCCTCTTTCTCTCGCCGTCCTCTGTTACAGCTCCCGGATCCGCACCTTCCTTCGTTCCCTACAACGCCGCGTCGCCGGAGCAGGAGCTCCATCCGCCGCCGCGCCCTGCATCGACTGAAGCCGCCCCACGTCTCGCCTCCTCTGTCTGCTTCCTCTGCATCGAGCGAGGCCAGGCAACCGCGCCCTCGTTGACTTCTCGTCGTGAGGCTCTAGTCAGCCTCGTCCCGATCTCCAGGCCCACATCTGCCAGCCCGCGTCCAGCCTCCCCACCGAGCCGGCGCATGAGGCCTGGTGAGCTTCAGATCCAGCGCCCTCACTCTGTGCACTCTTGGGCCAGCTAGATTCGGCCCGATGTGGTTATTTTTTCGTCTGCGAATTTGTCTAAATTTCCAGAGATGACAGATTTGCAGAAAAACCCTCATGTTCATGCATTTAATATCTCAAAAACCGTGCATCGGATCTAAATAAATTATATATGAGAGTTGCTTAGAATTTTTTCTAGTTTAATAATATGCTGCTTTCATGCATGTTTAAAATGTTTAAATTGCTGTTTGTTTAATTTTTCTCAAATGCCTTGTTAAAATGATTTATTTCATAACTAAATAACCGTAACTCAGAATTTAATAAACTTTATATGTAAATGGGGTAGAATTATGTCTAGTTTAATATGGTGGTTTTACTTTGAATGTTTAACAACTCTAAATTTGTTTTTAGGGAAGAACAGTACCAAACCTAATATATGCATATGAGGATTTTCCGGAATTGTTGTTCGTTGTTTCCGGCCTCATTTAAACTTGACTAGATAGATAGTTTTACTTTGCTTCACCCTCTTGCCATGTTCAACAACATTTAATTTTGTTGAGTACCTAACCAGGAGTGAACTTAATAAGTCATGTGGTGTTTTCTTCAATATGCAACTCCGATGCATATTGTGCTCCACTTAATTTGTAGAATTGTTTGTGCATTTTTGCCATGCCATGCTTCCTTAAACCGGACATGCATCATACTTGTTTGCGCATCATGCCATGTCTATGTGGTGATTGTTTACTATGTTGTGGGCTTCTTTCCGGTGTTGCTACTTCGTGTTGGTTCCGATAACGTCGCGTTGTGAGGAACCGTTCGACTACGACCGTTTGACTTCTTCATGGACTCGTTCTTCTTCCTTGCGGGATCTCAGGCAAGATGACCATACCCTCGAAATCACTTCTATCTTTGCTTGCTTAGTTGCTCGCTCTTTTGCTATGCCTATGCTGTGATACCTACCACTTGCTTATCATGCCTCCCATATTGTTGAACCAAGCCTCTAACCCACCTTGTCCTAGCAAACCGTTGTTTGGCTATGTTACCGCTTTGCTCAGCCCCTCTTATAGCGTTGTTAGTTGCAGGTGAAGATGGAAGTTTGTTCCTTGTTGGAACATGGAGATGTTGTTCCTTGTTGGAACATGTTTACTTGTTGGGATATCACAATATATCTTATTTAATTAATGCATCTATATACTTGGTAAAGGGTGGAAGGCTCGGCCTTATGCCTGGTGTTTTGTTCCACTCTTGCCACCCTAGTTTCCGTCATATCGGTGTTATGTTCCCGGATTTTGTGTTCCTTACGCGGTTGGATAATAATGGGAACCCCTTGATAGTTCGCCTTGAATTAAAACTTCTCCAGCAATGCCCAACCTTGGTTTTACCATTCGCCACCCAGCCTTTTCTTTCCCTTGGGTCGGCCAGCCCAAGGGTCATCATTATTTTACCCCCTCCCCCCCCCCCCCCCCGGGCCAGTGCTCCTCTGAGTGTTGGTCCAAACTAGAGTCCTGTGTAGTGCCCCCTCGGGGAAACTCGAGGTTTGGTTTTAGGTGTATGGAGAGCTCATCTGAGTGTGCCCTGAGAACGAGATATGTGCAGCTCCTATCGGGATTTGTTGGCACATTCGGGCGGTGTTGCTGGTTTAGTTTTACCCTATCGAAATGTCTTGTAGAACCGGGATACCGAGTCTGATCGGAATGTCTCGGGAGGAGGTCTATTCCGTCGTTGACCGTGAGAGCTTGTGATGGGCTAAGTTGGGACACCCCTGCAGGGATTTGAACTTTTGAAAGCCGTGCCCGCGGTTATGGGCAGATGGGAATTTGTTAATGTCCGGTTGTAGAAAACCTGAAGTTGACCTTAATTAAAATACATCAACAGCGTGTGTTACCGTGATGGTCTCTTTCCGGAGGAGTCCGGGAAGTGAACACGGTGTTGGAGTTATGCTTGGCGTAGGTTGCTATAGGATCACTTCTTGATCATACTTTTATCGACCATGCTTTGCCTTCTCTTCTCGCTCTCATTTGCGTATGTTAGCCACCATATATGCTAGTCGCTTGTTGTAGCTCCACCTCATACCTTTACCTTACCTATAAGCTTAAATAGTGTTGATCGTGAGGGTGTGAGATTGCTGAGTTCCCGTGACTCACAGATACTTCCAAATCCAGCTTGCAGGTGCCGATGAGTCCGTGCAGATGACGCAACCAAGCTCAGGAGGAGCTCGATGAAGATCTTGTCCTTTGTGTCGTTTCGTTCTAGCTGATCAGTAGTGGAGCCCAGTTGGGGTCGATCGGGGACCCTGTCGCATTTGGGGTAGTCTTCTTTTATTTGGGCTCCGTAGTCGGGCCTTGAATGTATTTGGATGATGTAATGCTTTATTCATGTAATTGTGTGAAGTGGCGAGTGTAAGCCAACTATGTACCTCTTTTCCCTTATTGTATTACATGGGTTGTGTGAAGATTACTTCACTTGCGACATTGCTTTCAATGCGGTTATGGCTCTAAGTCGTGCTTCAACACATGGGAGATATAGCCGCATCGAGGGTGTTACAAGTTGGTAATCAGAGCCTTCCCCGACCTTAGGAGCCCCATTGCTTGATCGTTTTTAGCAGCCGAGTTGTGTCTAGAAAAATGTTTTGAGTCATTTAGTAATTATATGTCGAAGAGTTTAGGAATTCTTTTTACTCCCCAGTCCCTTCATCGCTCTGGTAAGGCATCCTGACGTAGAGTTTTGACTCTTCTCTTCTCAAATTTCACTAAGAAAAATTTTAGGATCACGCGGGTATCTTGGAATCGTTCCGATGGTTTTGTGACGAGAACATTGTCTTGGTGCCTCCTGTCAGGGGTTTTGTGGCAGTGTCCCGGGGAGTTGAGCTCCGAGGTGTTGTTGTCACAATTTTATCGTTGCAGTTCTGGAATACCTGAGATTAGTTTCGCCGACATCGAAAATCTCTTTTATGCAGTTGTTGGTGAGATAACCTCGATGCCACCCAGTACTGGGGCGGGAGTTCGGGAGTATTGCCATAACTCGTATAACAGATGCTTTTCGAAGGTTGAAGTAGATGATTTCCGAAGGTTTCTTAGTTATGTGTTGAAGGATGGATACAGCTGGATGTAGGATTTGCTAGTTTGGGTGAGATATTATGCTTCCCCTGTATCCCCAACACCTGATTGCATAACCGGGAAAGTTTCGGGAGTTTATAAGTGGGAATTCAAGTAGCTCGTAGGATATCTTTCCGACAGATGTATGATATGAAATTGGGGTTCGACGTCCAGTGGTCCGCCTATTCACGGTTGGTTTTACAGTGGTCTCGTTGTGTCTTAAAGAGTCCTTGGCTATGCCGACTCAGGGACGCTTCGTATGTCATGTGCACTGCCTTGTACATGATGGTGCTGTACGATCGAGCCCGTGTAGGCCCCACCACGAAAACTTCGGATGAAATCTCTATCATATGTTTGTTTCGGCTTATTCTGCAAGTCAATCCTTGTTTTGTTTTCAGTTGTGGTATTCGAGTTGCTTCAAAGTCAAATGTTGATTCCATACCTATT
Organism: Triticum monococcum; assembly: GCA_034509565.1. Taxonomy (NCBI): domain Eukaryota; kingdom Viridiplantae; phylum Streptophyta; class Magnoliopsida; order Poales; family Poaceae; genus Triticum; species Triticum monococcum. Next base: position 147,298,576 of record CM067843.1, on the reverse strand, counting down.
CCTAAGCGGTGTTCTCATACCCGTTGTTAATACTAATCCTTCATGATAATCGAGATTGTCATGCCAATTTCTTTTCAACCGGCGTGTTTCTCTTCAAGTGGATCCGATCATTTCAACTTCCGCAAGATCAATTATCAGTTCTTCTCAATGTTGTTTGTTTCATCCATCTCCAAGTTGCCTTTGTTTTTCCCCGCCCTCCCACCCTTGTTTCGTCAAGGACTCGAATTTCTTAATCAAGTATCCATCTTATGGATGTGAAGACTTTTCATTCTTGTCTTTCAATATTCTTACCCGGTGGTTCTCAAGAAGATGTTCTACTACTTCATCGTTCTTCGTTCTTTTTCTTCTCCGGTGGATTCAAGTCAAGTTTGTGGATCATATTTTTTCCTCGTTTCAATGCTTTTCTTATGCCGGTGCGCCTCATATTCATTCACTTCTCGCTATTCAATAGTTCCGGAGTGCTGAAGATATCTCGAAGATTCGTGTTTCCACTCTGCATTCGTTCAAGCTCTTTCGAGATGGGTATCTCATTCAAGCCATTTTAATTCAACCGGTGCAATCTCTCTCTTAAATAATTTCAACGGTATTTTCTTTTCAGTGGGCCCTAACCCACAACTCTTTTTCCAGGATCTTACCTGACTCTTCTTATTTTCTCGGAGGTATTCTCAAAGTCTTTTCAAAGTTTGACGTAAGTATGATTTATCATCAGTTAAATGTCTTTCTCCAAGATCTTTCAAATTCATTTCATTGTTGATTCAACTTTTATATTCTTCTTTATTCCGGTGCCTCAATAATTCTTGGTGGTGTTTCTCGTTGTCATTCTCATCTTTTGAAGACCGAAGAAGAGTTTTTCCTCCATATCTTATCCGTTCTCTCAGAGATGCGTGATTCTAGCTTGTTGCTATCCTCTCTTAATTGTTTCAATTGTGATAATTCTTTTCACCCATCTGGAGCAATTCAAGATTCTGTTCAGTTTGATTATCCGGAGCCCATCATATAAGATTTATTCATTCCCAGCTTTCAGCTATGGTTCTCCAAATCTTACCGGTGCTTCGTTCAAGTGATCTCTAATCAGTTTGTGATCCCTTCGTTGTCATGTATCTAAATTCCCTCAAGCATCTTCATTCGTTTTCCAATTCTTCCCGGTTTTTCTCTATATTTTCTTCGTTCATTTTGAATTCTACTAGTGGCTCTTCTAAGATTCTTCTTCCTTCATTTATCATATCAAATTCATTCGCTGTTTTACAAATCCTACCGATGGCTTGTTGAAGACCGTCTCAAGTTTATGTTATATCTCTCTTAATGTATTCTACGAGAATAAGTAATATGTCAAATCCGTTAATTGTCATCAATTTAAATTGGTGAAGGATAAGCATAATGTAATTCTTATTCTTGTTTCATCGAGTGAACTCAATTTCTTATCCCGGAGGTTCATCAAAATTCTTGTTTCCAATTGTTCATCTTCTCTTTTTCCCGGAGTTCCAACCTTTTTCAACTATTTCATGACGGAGATCCATCTAAATTGGTACAAGGATTCACCTTGTGTTTTCAACTTATTTTTCCTTCCGTTTGATCATTCCTTTGTTTACCGGAGTTCTTCATGGAGGCTCGACATGGTGATTCATCACGGATTTAATTCCTTCTCGAAGTTTTCATCGAGATTCTTTCCTAAGAAGCTCAAGGTTTTCTTCATATTGTAATCCGGAGTGCAATTCTTTCTACCATATTATTGGAGGTGGTATTATGTCATTCTTGATAATTTGAGTTCATGTTTCATGATTCACTTATTGTTAAGAATGAGGTATTTTAAATCCACCAATCTCTTTGTTGGAGTTATCTTGTGTCATGCATCACCTATAGCCTTCCCTAAGGATTGTTGCTAATTTTGGTGCTTATAAATGACCCAAGTTCTTCATTTATCCTCCTGGTGATATAAGTTCTCGTCTCCTTTTGATATCAATCCAATCTATCATTTTCATTAGTGGCAAAATTTCACCTTAAGTTTTGAGATGTTTTCATAAGCCCACAAGCAGCATGTTGTTTTCGTTGTTAATATCCAACAACTCCGTTCTAGCATTTGTTGTAAGCATGCTCTCTCAAGATCTTGTTCCCCTCCGTCCATTCCATTCCATTCTTTCATTCCTTCCGGAGGCTTTGTGATGTTGCTCTTTCAGTCATCATCTCGAATTGTGAAGATCATGTTCTTTTCATGATTGTCCATTTAAACGAAGCGTCGTGCCCTCTTTTCAAGTTCTATCACCTTATCAAGTTCGTATTCAATTATTTTCTTTTCAACTGGAGTGCTGCCCGAATTTGGTCTTCCTTGATCCCCTTCCTTAACCGGAGTGTTTTCAATATATATCTTCCCTTCAACCTCAAGGTTTTTCGCAATGTTCTTTGTCCCTCTTTTTCTAACGGAGTGTTTTCAAATTCATTCATCTCCGTTGTATTATTTTCTCGAAATGGATTAACCTTTCCAAGGTTTCTTGGTTTCACTCGTTTGTCAAAGAAGCAACTTAGTTTTACCTCTTCTCTTTCTTTTCGGTTGTCCCTCCGGTGCCATTCTAGATCTCATGACGAGATCCTCTCGTAGTGGTGGAGTGTTGTAATGCCCCGAGACCGATGTGCCAGGTGTCCGCCAGTTATTCGTTGTTGTTGCCTTGTCTTTTGCTTGCGTGTTGTTTTCCATCATGTCATCATGTGCATTGCATCATCATGTTTTAAAAACTTGCATCCATCCGGGTTCCCCAGTTCCGTCCGTTGTCCGTTCTGAGTCCAGACACACTTGCACGCGCCCGCGGCATGTCCGAAATATTATTTTATAAGTGGCCGGAAAATGTTCTCGGAATGGGATGAGAGTTGATGTGTGGTCTTATTATAGTGTAGATAGACCGCCTGTCAAGTTTCATCGCATTCAGAGTTCGTTTGATGCCCCAACGATAAACTATAGCGGCATTATAGCCGGTCTAACGTCGGACGTTTTCGGTCTCCGGAAACAGATGCCGAGCCCTCTCTCTATCTCTTCTCCCCCTCGCAGTCTCGCCACAGCCCACCTAGTCCATCCTCCTTCCCCTCTTCGCTTCCGGAGTTGTCCGATGCGACCGCACGGTCCGAAACCCTCTCTGCACAGTGCATCGAACCCCTCACGTGAGCGTCTGAAAGTTGTCCCGAACCCGACCCGAGGTGTCGCCACCGTTGTGTCCGGATCATCCCCAAACGTCTACAAAACGTCACCGATTTCTTATTTGGACTTCCCAGCTATTTTATTCGCGATCGTCCGATTGCGATCGTAGGGTCGAGATAGCCCCTAACCTAATCCGTGATGTATATTTATAGTCCACCCCTAGTCTAAATCCAGACCAAATCCCTAAAATCTAGGACTTGTCCCTTCACCCGCCGCCACACAATCCAACAAATCGCACCTCGGGATCCATCCATCCCCAACCATCACTCGCCACCTACAGCCTCCAGATCCCGAGCCGCACCGCAGCCTCTTCTGTTCGCCGCCTCCTTCAGGTCGCTGCGCCCGCATGCCAAGTTCCTGCCGGAGTTCCGTGCACCACCGTTGCCTGGAACCGAGGCCGGATGACTCGATCCGCCCGTTCGGTCCTCCTTTGCTTTGAACCCCGCCGGCGACCCCGAGCTTCAGAGGACGTGCGCTACCTCCTTCAGCGCCGCCCATGGCCTCGTCTTCGGCCAGTCCGAGCCTTCCCCAACCTCCACCTCGTCGCTCACGCAGTCGCCTTGCTCCGCCGTCGCCGTCGTCCCGCCGGTGAGCAGCACCAGCAGGTCGTCCTCGCCGCACATGCTCCCTTCCCTTTTCTCTTCTTTGCTGAAGCTTCCGCGCTCCCACACGACTCTCTTTCTCTCGCTGTCCTCTGTTACAGCTCCCGGATCCGCACCTTCCTTCGTTCCCTACAACGCCGCGTCGCCGGAGCAGGAGCTCCATCCGCCGCCGCGCCCTGCATCGACTGAAGCCGCCCTGCGTCTCGCCTCCTCTGTCTGCTTCCTCTGCATCAAGCGAGGCCAGGCAACCGCGCCCTCGTTGACTTCTCGTCGTGAGGCTCTAGTCAGCCTCGTCCCGATCTCCAGGCCCACATCTGCCAGCCCGCGTCCAGCCTCCCCACCGAGCCGGCGCATGAGGCCTGGTGAGCTTCAGATCCAGCGCCCTCACTCTGTGCACTCTTGGGCCAGCTAGATTCGGCCCGATGTGGTTATTTTTTCGTCTGTGAATTTGTCTAATTTTCCAGAGATGACAGATTTGCAGAAAAACCCTCATGTTCATGCATTTAATATCTCACAAACCGTGCATTGGATCTAAATAAATTATATATGAGAGTTGCTTAGAATTTTTTCTAGTTTAATAATATGCTGCTTTCATGCATGTTTAAAATGTTTAAATTGCTGTTTGTTTAATTTTGCTCAAATGCCATGTTAAAATGATTTATTTCATAACTAAATAACCGTAACTCGGAATTTAATAAACTTTATATGTAAATGGGGTAGAATTATGTCTAGTTTAATATGGTGGTTTTACGTTGAATGTTTAACAACTCTAAATTTGTTTTTAGGGCAGAACAGTACCAAACCTAATATATGCATATGAGGATTTTCCGGAATTGTTGTTCGTTGTTTCCGGCCTCATTTAAACTTGACTAGATAGATAGTTTTACTTTGCTTCACCCTCTTGCCATGTTCAACAACATTTAATTTTGTTGAGTACCTAACCAGGAGTGAACTTAATAAGTCATGTGGTGTTTTCTTCAATATGCAACTCCGTTGCATATTGTGCTCCACTTAATTTGTAGAATTGTTTGTGCATTTTTGCCATGCCATGCTTCCTTAAACCGGACATGCATCATACTTGTTTGCGCATCATGCCATGTCTATGTGGTGGTTGTTTACTATGTTGTGGGCTTCTTTCCGGTGTTGCTACTTCGGGTTGGTTCCGATAACGTCGCGTTGTGAGGAACCGTTCGACTACGACCGTTTGACTTCTTCATGGACTCGTTCTTCTTCCTTGCGGGATCTCAGGCAAGATGACCATACCCTCGAAATCACTTCTATCTTTGCTTGCTTAGTTGCTCGCTCTTTTGCTATGCCTATGCTGTGATACCTACCACTTGCTTATCATGCCTCCCATATTGTTGAACAAAGCCTCTAACCCACCTTGTCCTAGCAAACCGTTGTTTGGCTATGTTACCGCTTTGCTCAGCCCCTCTTATAGCGTTGTTAGTTGCAGGTGAAGATGGAAGTTTGTTCCTTGTTGGAACATGGAGATGTTGTTCCTTGTTGGAACATGTTTACTTGTTGGGATATCACAATATATCTTATTTAATTAATGCATCTATATACTTGGTAAAGGGTGGAAGGCTCGGCCTTATGCCTGGTGTTTTGTTCCACTCTTGCCACCCTAGTTTCCGTCATATCGGTGTTATGTTCCCGGATTTTGCGTTCCTTACGCGGTTGGATAATAATGGGAACCCCGTGACAGTTCGCCTTGAATTAAAACTTCTCCAACAATGCCCAACCTTGGTTTTACCATTCGCCACCTAGCCTTTTCTTTCCCTTGGGTCGGCCAGCCCAAGGGTCATCATTATTTACCCCCCCCCCCGGGCCAGTGCTCCTCTGAGTTTTGGTCCAAACTAGAGTCCTGTGTAGCGCCCCCTCGGGGAAACTCGAGGTTTGGTTTTAGGTGTATGGAGAGCTCATCTGAGTGTGCCCTGAGAACGAGATATGTGCAGCTCCTATCGGGATTTGTCGGCACATTCAGGCGGTGTTGCTGGTTTAGTTTTACCCTGTCAAAATGTCTTGTAGAACCGGGATACCGAGTCTGATCGGAATGTCTCGGGAGGAGGTCTATTCCGTCGTTGACCGTGAGAGCTTGTGATGGGCTAAGTTGGGACACCCCTGCAGGGATTTGAACTTTCGAAAGCCGTGCCCGCGGTTATGGGTAGATGGGAATTTGTTAATGTCCGGTTGTAGAAAACCTAAAGTTGACCTTAATTAAAATACATCAACAGCGTGTGTTACCGTGATGGTCTCTTTCCGGAGGAGTCCGGGAAGTGAACACGGTGTTGGAGTTATGCTTGGCGTAGGTTGCTATAGGATCACTTCTTGATCATACTTTTATCGACCATGCTTTGCCTTCTCTTCTCGCTCTCATTTGCGTATGTTAGCCACCATATATGCTAGTCGCTTGTTGTAGCTCCACCTCATACCTTTACCTTACCTATAAGCTTAAATAGTCTTGATCGCGAGGGTGTGAGATTGCTGAGTTCCCGTGACTCACAGATACTTCCAAACCCAGCTTGCAGGTGCCGATGAGTCCGTGCAGATGACGCAACCAAGCTCAGGAGGAGCTTGATGAAGATCTTGTCCTTTGTGTCGTTTCGTTCTAGCTGATCAGTAGTGGAGCCCAGTTGGGGTCGATCGGGGACCCTGTCGCATTTGGGGTAGTCTTCTTTTATTTTGGCTCCGTAGTCGGGCCTTGAATGTATTTGGATGATGTAATGCTTTATTCATGTAATTGTGTGAAGTGGCGAGTGTAAGCCAACTATGTACCTCTTTTCCCTTATTGTATTACATGGGTTGTGTGAAGATTACTTCACTTGCGACATTGCTTTCAATGCGGTTATGCCTCTAAGTCGTGCTTCGACACGTGGGAGATATAGCCGCATCGAGGGTGTTACAAGTTGGTAATCAGAGCCTTCCCCGACCTTAGGAGCCCCATTGCTTGATCGTTTTTAGCAGCCGAGTTGTGTCTAGAAAAATGTTTTGAGTCATTTAGTAATTATATATCGAAGAGTTTAGGAATTCTTTTTACTCCCCAGTCCCTTCATCGCTCTGGTAAGGCATCCTGACGTAGAGTTTTGACTCTTCTCTTCTCAAATTTCACTAAGAAAAATTTTAGGATCACGCGGGTATCTTGGAATCGTTCCGATGGTTTTGTGACGAGAACATTGTCTTGGTGCCTCCTGTCAGGGGTTTTGTGGCAGTGTCCCGGGGAGTTGAGCTCCGAGGTGTTGTCGTCACAATTTTATCGTTGCAGTTCTGGAATACCTGAGATTAGTTTCGCCGGCATCGAAAATCTCTTTTATGCAGTTGTTGGTGAGATAACCTCGACGCCACCCAGTACTGGGGCGGGAGTTCGGGAGTATTGCCATAACTCGTATAACAGATGCTTTTCGAAGGTTGAAGTAGATGATTTCCGAAGGTTTCTTAGTTATGTGTTGAAGGATGGATACAGCTGGATGTAGGATTTGCTAGTTTGGGTGAGATATTATGCTTCCCCTGTATCCCCAACACCTGATTGCATAACCGGGAAAGTTTCGGGAGTTTATAAGTGGGAATTCAAGTAGCTCGTAGGATATCTTTCCGATAGATGTATGATATGAAATTGGGGTTCGACGTCTAGTGGTCCGCCTATTCACGGTTGGTTTTACAGTGGTCTCGTTGTGTCTTAAAGAGTCCTTGGCTATGCCGACTCAGGGACGCTTCGTATGTTATGTGCACTGCCTTGTACATGATGGTGCTGTACGATCGAGCCCGTGTAGGCCCCACCACGAAAACTTCGGATGAAATCTCTATCATATGTTTGTTTCGGCTTATTCTGCAAGTCAATCCTTGTTTTGTTTTCAGTTGTGGTATTCGAGTTGCTTCAAAGTCAAATGTTGATTCCATACCTATTCCTAAGCGGTGTTCTCATACCCGTTGTGAATACCAATCCTTCATGATAATCGAGATTGTCATGCCAATTTCTTTTCAACCGGCGTGTTTCTCTTCAAGTGGATCCGATCATTTCAACTTCCGCAAGATCAATTATCAGTTCTTCTCAATGTTGTTTGTTTCATCCATCTCCAAGTTGCCTTTGTTTTTTCCCGCCCTCCCACCCTTGTTTCGTCAAGGACTCGAATTTCTTAATCAAGTATCCATCTTATGGATGTGAAGACTTTTCATTCTTGTCTTTCAATATTCTTACCCGGTGGTTCTCAAGAAGATGTTCTACTACTTCATCGTTCTTCGTTCTTTTTCTTCTCCGGTGGATTCAAGTCAAGTTTGTGGATCATATTTTTTCCTCGTTTCAATGCTTTTCTTATGCCGGTGCGCCTCATATTCATTCACTTCTCGCTATTCAATAGTTCCGGAGTGCTGAAGATATCTCGAAGATTCGTGTTTCCACTCTGCATTCGTTCAAGCTCTTTCGAGATGGGTATCTCATTCAAGACATTTTAGTTCAACCGGTGCAATCTCTTTCTTAAATCATTTCAACGGTATTTTCTTTTCAGTGGGCCCTAACCCACAGCTCTTTTTCCAGGATCTTACCTGACTCTTCTTATTTTCTCGGAGGTATTCTCAAAGTCTTTTCGAAGTTTGACGTAAGTATGATTTATCATCAGTTAAATGTCTTTCTCCAAGATCTTTCAAATTCATTTCATTGTTGATTCAACTTTTATATTCTTCTTTATTCCGGTGCCTCAATAATTCTTGGTGGTGTTTCTTGTTGTCATTCTCATCTTTTGAAGACCGAAGAAGAGTTTTTCCTCCATATCTTATCCGTTCTCTCAGAGATGCGTGATTCTAGCTTGTTGCTATCCTCTCTTAATTGTTTCAATTGTGATAATTCTTTTCACCCATCTGGAGCAATTCAAGATTCTGTTCAGTTTGAGTATCCGGAGCCCATCATATAAGATTTATTCATTCCTAGCTTTCAGCTATGGTTCTCCAAATCTTACCGGTGCTTCGTTCAAGTGATCTCTAATCAGTTTGTGATCCCTTCGTTGTCATGTATCTAAATTTCCTCAAGCATCTTCATTCGTTTTCCAATTCTTCCCGGTTTTTCTCTATATTTTCTTCGTTCATTTTGAATTCTACCAGTGGCTCTTCTAAGATTCTTCTTCCTTCATTTATCATATCAAATTCATTCGTTGTTTTCCAAATCCTACCGATGGCTTGTTGAAGACCGTCTCAAGTTTATGTTATATCTCTCTTAATGTTTTCTACGAGAATAAGTAATATGTCAAATCCGTTAATTGTCATCAATTTAAATTGGTGAAGGATAAGCATAATGTAATTCTTATTCTTGTTTCATCGAGTGAACTCAATTGCTTATCCCGGAGGTTCATCAAAATTCTTGTTTCCAATTGTTCATCTTCTCTTTTTCCCGGAGTTCCAACCTTTTTCAACTATTTCATGACGGAGATCCATCTAAATTGGTACAAGGATTCACCTTGTGTTTTCAACTTATTTTTCCTTCCGTTTGATCATTCCTTTGTTTACCGGAGTTCTTCATGGAGGCTCGACATGGTGATTCATCACGGATTTAATTCCTTCTCGAAGTTTTCATCGAGATTCTTTCCTAAGAAGCTCAAGGTTTTCTTCATATTGTAATCCGGAGTGCAATTCTTTCTACCAGATTATTGGAGGTGGTATTATGTCATTCTTGATAATTTGAGTTCATGTTTCATGATTCACTTTTTGTTAAGAATGAGGTATTTTAAATCCACCAATCTCTTTGTTGGAGTTATCTTGTGTCATGCATCACCTATAGCCTTCCCTAAGGATTGTTGCTAATTTTGGTGCTTATAAATGACCCAAGTTCTTCATTTATCCTCCTGGTGATATAAGTTCTCGTCTCCTTTTGATATCAATCCAATCTATCATTTTCATTAGTGGCAAAATTTCACCTTAAGTTTTGAGATGTTTTCATAAGCCCACAAGCAGCATGTTGTTTTCGTTGTTAATATCCAACAACTCCGTACTAGCATTTGTTGTAAGCATGCTCTCTCAAGATCTTGTTCCCCTCCGTCCATTCCATTCCATTCTTTCATTCCTTCCGGAGGCTTTGTGATGTTGCTCTTTCAGTCATCATCTCGAATTGTGAAGATCATGTTCTTTTCATGATTGTCCATTTAACCGAAGCGTCGTGCCCTCTTTTCAAGTTCTATCACCTTATCAAGTTCGTATTCAATTATTTTCTTTTCAACTGGAGTGCTGCCCGAATTTGGTCTTCCTTGATCCCCTTCCTTGACCGGAGTGTTTTCAATATATATGTTCCCTTCAACCTCAAGGTTTTTCGCAATGTTCTTTGTCCCTCGTTTTCTAACGGAGTGTTTTCAAATTCATTCATCTCCGTTGTATTATTTTCTCGAAATGGATTAACCTTTCCAAGGTTTCTTGGTTTCACTCGTTTGTCAAAGAAGCAACTTAGTTTTACCTCTTCTCTTTCTTTTTCGTTGTCCCTCCGGTGCCATTCTAGATCTCAGGACGAGATCCTCTCGTAGTGGTGGAGTGTTGTAATGCCCCGAGACCGATGTGCCAGGTGTCCGCCAGTTATTCGTTGTTGTTGCCTTGTCTTTTGCTTGCGTGTTGTTTTCCATCATGTCATCATGTGCATTGCATCATCATGTTTTAAAAACTTGCATCCATCCGGGTTCCCCAGTTCCGTCCGTTGTCCGTTCTGAGTCCAGACACACTTGCACGCGCCCGCGGCATGTCCGAAATATTATTTTATAAGTGGCCGGAAAATGTTCTTGGAATGGGATGAGAGTTGATGTGTGGTCTTATTATAGTGTAGATAGACCGCCTGTCAAGTTTCATCGCATTCAGAGTTCGTTTGATGCCCCAATGATAAACTATAGCAGCATTATAGCCGGTCTAACGTCGGACGTTTTCGGTCTCCGGAAACAGATGCCGAGCCCTCTCTCTCTCTCTTCTCCCCCTCGCAGTCTCGCCACAGCCCACCTAGTCCATCCTCCTTCCCCTCTTCGCTTCCGGAGTTGTCCGATGCGACCGCACGGTCCGAAACCCTCTCTGCACAGTGCATCGAACCCCTCACGTGAGCGTCCGAAAGTTGTCCCGAACCCGACCCGAGGTGTCGCCACCGTTGTGTCCGGATCATCCCCAAACGTCTACAAAACGTCACCGATTTCTTATTTGGACTTCCCAGCTATTTTATTCGCGATCGTCCAATTGCGATCGTAGGGTCGAGATAGCCCCTAACCTAATCCGTGATGTATATTTATAGTCCACCCCTAGTCTAAATTCAGACCAAATCCCTAAAATCTAGGACTTGTCCCTTCACCCGTCGCCACACTCTCCAACAAATCGCCCCTCGGGATCCATCCCTCCCCAACCATCGCTCGCCACCTACAGCCTCCAGATCCCGAGCCGCGCCGCAGCCTCTTCTGTTCGCCGCCTCCTTCAGGTAACTGCGCCCGCATGCCAAGTTCCTGCCGGAGTTCCGTCCGCCACCGTTGCCTGGAACCGAGGCCGGACGACTCGATCCGCCCGTTCGGTCCTCCTCTTCTTCGAACCCTACCGGCGACCCCGAGCTTCAGAGGACGTGCGCCGCCTCCTTCAGCGCCGCCCATGGCCTCGTCTTCGGCTAGTCCGAGCCGTCCCCGACCTCCACCTCGTCGCTCACGCAGTCGCCTTGCTCCGCCCAAGCCGTCGTCCCGCCGGTGAGCAGCACCAGCAGGTCGTCCTCGCCGCACCTGCTCCCTTCCCTTTTCTCTTCTTTGCTGAAGCTTCCGCGCTCTCACACGACCCTCTTTCTCTCACTGTCCTCTGTTACAGCTCCCGGATCCGCACCTTCCTTCGTTCCCTGCACCGCCGCGTCGCTGGAGCAGGAGCTCCATCCGCCGCCGCGCCCTGCATCGACTGAAGCCGCCCCGCGTCTCGCCTCCTCTGTCTGCTTCCTCTGCATCAAGCGAGGCCAGGCAACCGCGCCCTCGTTGACTTCTCGTCGTGAGGCTCTAGTCAGCCTCGTCCTGATCTCCAGGCCCACATCGGCCAGCCCGCGTCCAGCCTCCCCACCGAGCCGGCCCATGAGGCCTGGTGAGCTTCAGATCCAGCACCCTCACTCTGTGCACTCTTGGGCCACCTAGATTCGGCCCTATGTGGTTTTTTTTCGATCTGCGAATTTGTCTAATTTTCCAGAGATGACAGATTTGCAGAAAAACCCTCATGTTCATGCATTTAATATCTCACAAACCATGCATCGGATCTAAATAAATTATATATGAAAGTTGCTTAGAATTTTGTCTAGTTTAATAATATGCTGCTTTCATGCATGTTTAAAATGTTTAAATTGCTGTTTGTTTAATTTTGCTCAAATGCCATGTTAGAATGATTTATTTCATAACTAAATAACCGTAACTCGGCATTTAATAAACTTTATATGTAAATGGGGTAGAATTATGTCTAGTTTAATATGGTGGTTTTACTTTGCATGTTTAACAACTCTAAAATTGTATTTAGGGAAGAACAGTACCAAACCTAATATATGCATATGAGGATTTTCCGGAATTGTTGTTCGTTGTTTCCTGCCTCATTTAAACTTGACTATATAGATAGTTTTACTTTGCTTCACCCTCTTGCCATTTTGAACAACATTTAATTTTGTTGAGTACCTAACCGGGAGTGAACTAAATAAGTCATGTGGTGTTTTCTTCAATATGCAACTCCGTTGCATATTGTGCTCCACTTAATTTGTAGAATTGTTTGTGCATTTTTGCCATGCCATGCTTCCTTAAACCGGACATGCGTCATACTTGTTTGCGCATCATGCCATGTCTATGTGGTGGTTGTTTACTATGTTGTGTGCTTCTTTCCGGTGTTGCTACTTCGGGTTGGTTCCGATAACATCGCGTTGTGAGGAACCGTTCGACTATGACCGTTTGACTTCTTCATGGACTCGTTCTTCTTCCTTGCGGGGTCTTAGGCAAGATGACCATACCCTCGAAATCACTTATATCTTTGCTTGCTTAGTTGCTCGCTCTTTTGCTATGCCTATGCTGCGATACCTACCACTTGCTTATCATGCCTCCCATATTGTTGAACCAAGCCTCTAACCCACCTTGTCCTAGCAAACCGTTGTTTGGCTATGTTACCGCTTTGCTCAGCCCCTCTTATAGCGTTGTTAGTTGCAGGTGAAGATGGAAGTTTGTTGTTGGAACATGGAGATGTTGTTCCTTGTTGGAACATGTTCACTTGTTGGGATATCACAATATATCTTATTTAATTAATGCATCTATATACTTGGTAAAGGGTGGAAGGCTCGGCCTTATGCCTGGTGTTTTGTTCCACTCTTGCCGCCCTAGTTTCCGTCATATCGGTGTTATGTTCCCGGATTTTGCGTTCCTTACGCGGTTGGGTAATAATGGGAACCCCTTGACAGTTTGCCTTGAATTAAAACTTCTCCAGCAATGCCCAACCTTGGTTTTACCATTCGCCACCTAGCCTTTTCTTTCCCTTGGGTCGGCCAGCCCAAGGGTCATCATTATTTTAGCCCCCCCCCCCCCCCGGGCCAGTGCTCCTCTGAGTGTTGGTCCAAACTAGAGTCCTGTGCAGCGCCCCCTCGGGGAAACTCGAGGTTTGGTTTTAGTTGTATGGAGAGCTCTTCTGAGTGTGCCCTGAGAACGAGATATGTGCACCTCCTATCGGGATTTGTCGGCACATTCGGGCGGTGTTGCTGGTTTAGTTTTACCCTATCGAAATGTCTTGTAGAACCGGGATACCAAGTCTGATCGGAATGTCTCGGGAGGAGGTCTATTCCTTCGTTGACCGTGAGAGCTTGTGATGGGATAAGTTGGGACACCCCTGCAGGGATTTGAACTTTCGAAAGCCGTGCCTGCGGTTATGTGCAGATGGGAATTTGTTAATGTCCGGTTGTAGAAAACCTGAAGTTCACCTTAATTAAAATACATCAACCGCGTGTGTTACCATAATGGTCTCTTTCCGGCGGAGTCCGGGAAGTGAACACGGTGTTGGAGTTATGCTTGGCGTAGGTTGCTATAGGATCACTTCTTGATCATACTTTTATCGACCGTGCTTTGCCTTCTCTTCTCGCTCTCATTTGCGTATGTTAGCCACCATATATGCTAGTCGCTTGCTGCAGCTCCACCTCATACCTTCACCTTACCTATAAGCTTAAATAGTCTTGATCGCGAGGGTGTGAGATTGCTAAGTCCCCGTGACTCACAGATACTTCCAAACCCAGCTTGCAGGTGCCGATGAGTCCGTGCAGATGACGCAACCAAGCTCAGGAGGAGCTCGATGAAGATCTTGTCCTTTGTGTCGTTTCGTTCTAGCTGATCAGTAGTGGAGCCCAGTTGGGGTCGATCGGGGACCCTGTCGCATTTGGGGTAGTCTTCTTTTATTTTGGCTCCGTAGTCGGTCCTTGATTGTATTTGGATGATGTAATGCTTTATTCATGTAATTGTGTGAAGTGGCGAGTGTAAGCCAACTATGTACCTCTTTTCCCTTATTGTATTACATGGGTTGTGTGAAGATTACTTCACTTGCGACATTGCTTTCAATGCGGTTATGGCTCTAAGTCGTGCTTCAACACATGGGAGATATAGCCGCATCGAGGGCGTTACAGGTACGGCCGGCTATCGTCCAGCGCGCCTCGGCGATCGCTGAGTACACCGACACCAGCGCCTTTGCCCCTGAGGTGGATGATGCCGGCGTCGCTCAACCGGAGGAGTGGTTCGGGCTGAACCCGGTAGAAGGCGAGGACCCAGCGGAGGAGATTGCTTCCAGCGATGAGGGCGAAGAGGAAGAGGGAGAGGATGGTGAAGACGTTGTGCCAGACAGCGAAGCGACCAGCCCGCCTCAGCCTGATCGTGCCTCCAGCAACGAGGCGCGTGCAAGCGCGTTGCCTGCAAGAGGTGATGATCATGCCGAGATTCGCCAGACGGTCACTCCTCCAGCCGGCACTGCCGTCTCCACCAACCTGCCCAACTCGCACGTCGTTCCATTGGCCTGATTCGCCGTCCTTGCTTTCCTGCTTGTTACTCTTTTGAACTACTTTTATTAAATTTGCGCAGTTCCACCCACTGGGGGTGTATTCAAACTATGTTGAATGCTGGCCTTTTGAAGGTCTTTTGTGTAAATATAATTATGCATGTGTTTGGCTTCCGTTCATGTTTGCTTTTCATCCTTTTGGCTTTTTCCTTTGCCGCCTTCCCTTGGCAACCGCCTTCCCAGCCGGACAGCTGCTCTGCAGTCTGTGGCTGGTGAAGGACTTTGTCGTTTTAGGAAGACAAGTACTCGAGCTTTCTTAGATTGTAGCAAGGTGAACGGTTAGCCGGCCAGCCGGCTGCTCTGGTAGCCGGTTGGCGGGGCGGGAGGTCGGCTCGCATTATATAAGTTCGTTAGTAGCCGTTTTTCGTGTGGGCATCCTTTCCTGCCCTTGGCTCTTGCCAGTCGGACAGTCGATTCTTCGAGCTGCGACTTTTGACAAGAGGAGGCTTGGGTGCCGGCACACTACTTGTCTGACTACATGCAGAACTTTAGATATAACTCGAGGTGGCGAGTCCCCGGGCCGATTGGTCGAACCCGGTGCCGGACGAAAAAGAAAATGTAGTAACATAATCATATGTGTGATACTCATCATTCATAGATAAAAGAGGGTAGTCCCCGAGTGCTCCTCGGGGGACCCTTTGTCTCGTACTTAGTAAAAAAGGTAGCGTGCTACATACTGCTTTTTAACTGTAAAATCTTCGGAGGAGATTGGCGTTCCATGGTCGTTCCGACTCCTTGCCGAAATCATCTCTCTTGCGTGCCTTCGGCTTCTGCGCATCGATTAAGTAGTAGGAGTCGTTGCCTAAAGCTCTGCTGATGACAAAGGGGCCCTCCCAAGGGGCCGAGAGCTTGTGCTAGCCGGCTGTTCGCTGGATCAGCCGGAGCACAAGATCGCCCTCTTGGAAGGATCTTGGCTTGACCTTCCGGCTGTGGTAGCGGCGCAGACCCTGCTAATAGATGGCGGACCGGCTGAGGGCTAACAGCCGGCCTTCTTCCAGTAGGTCGACGCCGTCTTCTCGTGCTTCCTTGGCCTCCGCCTCCATGTACATGGCGACCCGAGGTGAGTCGAACTCGATGTCAGTTGGGATGACAGCCTCGGCACCGTATACAAGGAAGAAAGGGGTGAAGCCGGTTGACTTGTTTGGGGTAGTGCGCAAACTCCAGAGGACGGCCGGCAGCTCGTCGAGCCAATAGCCAGCCGAACACTCTAGTGGCACGACCAGTCGGGGCTTGATGCCGGAGAGGATGAGGCTGTTTGCTCGCTCGACCTGGCCATTTGACTGGGGGTGGGCAATGGATGGTAGGTCCAGCCGGATGCCTTGTGTTGCGCAGATGCGTGCCAGTGCTCCCTTGGCAAAATTTGTGCCATTGTCGGTGATGATGCTATGCGGCACGCCGTACCGGGTTGTAATATCTGCGATGAATGTCATGGCAGTCGGCCCATTCAGCTTCTTGATCGGCTTTGCTTCAATCCACTTGGTAAATTTGTCCACAGCGACGAGTAGATGTATCATGCCGCCGCGTGCCGTCTTGAATGGGCCCACCATGTCCAGCCGCCAGACGGCAAAAGGCCAGGTGAGGGGGATGGTCTAGAGTGAGGAAGCGGGCAGGTGTTGCTTGGAACTGAAAACTTGGCACCCTTTCTAGTGTTTGACTAGTTCCTTGGCGTCACCCAAAGCAGTCGACCAGAAGAATCCATGGCGGAAAGCTTTGGCGATGAGTGATCTTGAGGCCGCGTGGTGGCCGCATTCACCTTGGTGGATGTCCTTGAGGATTGCTATGCCCTTCTTTGGCTCGACGCAGCGCTGGAAGACTCCAGTGACGCTGCGCCTAACAAGCTCTCGGTTTACTATTGTGTATGCTCCGGCTCGGCGTTGGACTTGTCTTGTCGAGATCTCGTCAGTTGGCAACTCTCTGTTTACTAAGAAGTTGAGGATGGGCTGGGCCCATGATGGAGCTACGACTTCTTCTATTGTCAAAAATGCTACTGTGACCAGGGTGGGTGGGCTGGGTGGTGAAGAGTTGGAGTCGGCCACCGCCTGTTGTGTCGATGCAGTCCCCGGGCCGGCTGCAATAGCCCTCGGGCCGAGTTCCGAAGTTCCCGGGCCGGGTGCGACTATGGCAGTCCCTGGGCCGCCTGTTGAAGTCCCCGAGCCGCCTGCTTGGTTCCCCAAGTCGGACTTGACCGCATCGGGGTCAGGCGGCATGAAGATGGAATCAGATTCTGGAGACGGCTTTATAGACGGCTTGAGGAGGCGGTGGAGAGAAACGCCGGTTGGTATAGCTTGCCGGGTGGAGCCTATTCGTGCCAGGGCGTCTGCTTGCCTGTTGTCGGCCCGTGGCACGTGGAGGAACTCGCATCCTTCAAAATATCCACTGATTTGTTGTACGAGGAAGCGGTAGCTCGCCATGTTTGCGTCCCTGGCGTCCCAGTCGCCAGATGACTGCTGGACCAGCAAATCCGAGTCACCATAGCACAGGATCTGGCGGATGCCTAGCTTTTTGGCTAGCCGGAGCCCGTGTATGAGTGCCTCGTACTCGGCCACATTGTTGGAGGCAGCAAAATGAATTTGCAATGTGTACTTGAGCTTGTTGCCCTTGGGAGAGGTGAGTATGATGCCGGCTCCCAAGCCGGTGCACATCTTGGACCCATCGATGTGCATCCGACAGTGAGTGGAGTCGGGGCCGGTGGCAGGTACTGGGTTTCGGCCCAGTCAACGAGGAAGTCGGCCAATGCTTGGGACTTAATGGCGGTGCAAGGCTGGTAGAAGATCGTGTAGGGAGCTAGCTCAATGGCCCATTTTGCCACCCGGCCGGATGCATCCCGGCTGCCTATGATCTCGGCAAGCGGGGCAGTACGTACGACTGTGATGGGGTGCTCTTGAAAGTAGGGCTTGAGCTTCTTGGCGGCGAAGTACACACCATAGCACATCTTCTAGTAGTGTGGGTAGTTCTGCTTCGAGGTGGATAATACTTCTCTTAAATAATACACTGGCCTCTGGACTAGCTGAGCTCGGCCTTCTTCTGGGCGCTGGACCACGATAACTGTGCTGACCACCTGGCTAGTGGCGGCAATGTAAAGGAGCATGGGCTCTTTCTCAGTCGGTGCCGCCAAGACAGGCGGCGTGGTCAGCATCTTCTTTAGCTCATGGAAAGCTTGGTCTGCTTGGTCATTCCACTCAAAGTGAGTGGACTTCTTCATGAGTCGGTAGAGGGGAGAGCTTTCTCTCTGAGCCGGCTGATGAAGCGGTTCAGGGAAGCCAAGCATCCAGTGAATTTTTGGACGTCTCGTAGCTTGGTGGGAATCTCCATTCTCTCTATGGCCTTGATCTTCACTGGGTTGCATTCGATGCCGCGTTCGGAGACCAGGAAGCCTAGAAGCTGGCCGACTGGTACTCTGAACATGCATTTTTCAGGGTTGAGCTTGATATGAAACCGGCGCAAGTTTTCAAATGTCTCTCTGAGGTCTTCCAGCAAGGTGCCGCGCTTCTCCGTCTTCACCACAATATCGTCTACATAGACGTGGGCATTTCTGCCGAGCTGCTTGAGGAGGCATTTCTGCATGCAATGCTGAAAAGTGGCACCGGCATTTCTCAAGTCGAATGTCATAGTCAGGTAGCAGAAAGCTCCGAATGGTGTGATGAAGGCGGTCTTCAAGCGGTCAGCTGGATCCAACTTTATCTGGTGGTAGCCTGAGTAAGCATCCAAGAAGCTCAACAGCTTGCATCCGGCTGTGGAGTCTATTACTTGATCAATCCTTGGCAGGGTGAAGGGATCTTTGGGGCAGGCCTTGTTGAGGCTCGTGTAGTTTATACACATGCGCCACTTGTTATTTTTCTTCAGCATGAGTACTGGGTTGGCGAGCCACTCTGGAAAGAAAACCTCCATAATGAAGCCGGCTGCCAGAAGCCGGGCTATCTCTTCTCCTACAATCCTTCTCTTCTCTTCCGATAGTCGGCGGAGGGGCTGTTTGACTGGTTTTGCACCTTCTCGGATGTGTAGCCTGTGCTCGGCAAATTCCTGCGGAACACCCGGCATGTCCTTCGGGGACCATGCGAAGATGTCCCGATTCTCACGGAGGAAATCGACGAGCTCGCCTTCCTATTTGCTGTCCAGGTTTGCCCCGATGGTGGCAAACCTTTCTGGGTGCTTAGGGTCTAGAGGTATCTTCTTTGTTTCTTTGGCCGGTTGGAAAGAACCTTGGGCATCACACTCCTTGGGGTCTGGGGATAGGGCCGGCTGCTTGCCGGCCATGGCCACGACTTGATCCAACATCTTCTTCTCTTCAGCAATCATGAGGGACTCGGCCAGCCGGCTACTAGCTACCGCACACTCAAAGGATTTCTTGTAGTCTCCGGTTATGGTGATGATGCCCTTGGAAATCGGTATCTTCATCTTGAGGTAGGCGTAGTGGGGTACGGCCATGAACTTGGCCAGAGCAGGTCGGCCAAGCAACGCGTGGTAAGGGCTCTCTAGATCCACTACTTCAAAACATATTGCCTCTCGGCGGAAATGATCCTTGTCCTCAAAGAGGACATATATCTTGATCTTTCCGATTGGGGAGCAGGATAGGCCGGGTACGATGCCATCGAACATAGTTAGACTGAGTATGAGCTGCTTCGTCTTGATGCTCAGCTTCTCCATGGTGTCACGGTACAGTATGTTGATGCTGCTCCCGCCATCTATCAACACGCGGGAGAAACGGGCAGCTCGCCTTTCTGTTGCAACGGTGGCGTCCAAGACCAATGCGTAAGAGCCGGGAGATGGCATCACCTCTAGGTGATCGGCCCGGCTCCAGCTAATAGGCCTTTCTGAACAGTGCATGAACTCGGGGTTGTTGGAGGCAACTGCGTTGACTTCTTGGTGATGTCGGCGCCGGCTACGCCGATCTTCTGGTTGGCTCGTAAAGACGACGTAGGCGGCATGTCCATCGGGGAACTCGTCTTGAACAGCCCCGACTACTGGTCGAGCAGTCGGCTGCTGAGGGCCGGAGGCGGCTGACCAGCAGGCGGAGGCGGCACTATCCCCTCGCCTTTAGAGATTCGCGTGAGCCAGTGGCATTTCCAGGTCGTGTGGTTTGAAGGCTCCGCGCCGCTGCGGAACTTGCAGGGGGCATCAAGTGCTTGCTCGTAGGAGAAAGTGGGCTGCCAAGCCGGCCTGCTGCCTTTATGCTTCTTGGGCATGGGCCGCCCTTCGGGTTGTTCGTCTTCGACTGTGGCCACCTGCCGACTGGCGGAAGGCGGCATGGGAGCCTTGCGCTTGTGGTCGTTCTGGTACGGGCGTCGGCTGGAGTCTCCTGCCGGCGTCTTGGGACTCGGAGCGAGCACCTTCCCGGAGGCATCTACTCGGAGCTCGGTCTTCATTGAGGAATCGGCCGTGGCGTATTTATCAGCTATGACCAGCAGCTCGTCAAGGGAAGTCGGCTCGTCACAGAGGAGTCGGTGCTTGAGGAGGGTGCCTTCTCGGCACCCGGCGGTGAAGTACTCTATAGCTTGAACCTCGTGCACCCCTTCGCAGGAATTGCGGAGCTTGGCCCAATGCGTGAGGTAGTCACGAGTTGATTCGTTGGGCCCTTGTACACACAAGGAGAGCTGTTGGGGCTTGGGAGCCCGCTTGTAGGTGCTGGTGAAGTTACAGATGAAGGCTTCTGTGAAGTCTTGCCAGCTATTGATGCTGTAAGGCTTGAGGCTATTGAGCCAGGTGCGCACCGTGCCTTGGAGCATGAGGGGGACATACTTCACGGCAACACGCCTATTACCGTTCGCTATGTGAACCGTTGTGGAGTAGTCGATCAACCAATCTTCCGGCTTCACGGAGCCGTTGTACTTGGGCGTGTCTCTTGGGAGCGAGAACCCTTTGGGGAAGTGCTCGTCGCGGATGCGGGGGCCGAAGCAAGGCGGGCCGACATCACCTTCCTCTTCCAGAGCCAGGGATCGCGCTAGGCGGTCGATCCGGCGGCGGGCGTCATTCTCGCCGACTCCTTCGCGGTGGCCAAGTCGGCCGCTGAGAGTCGGATGCGTGACAGGCGGCGGAGTAGGATATCTCTCCCCACGAGACGGAGGAGGAGGCGAGTCGCCCCGCCACTCCACAGCTCGAGGGCGGCCTTTTGCGTCACGCTCGATGGAGATTCGAGTCCGGCTGCGGCTGGCAGCCGACTCCTTTTCTTTCCTTGCGCGGGTGTTGCCCGCAGTTGGCGTTCGGGACATCGCACCGTGCTCTCGGCGGTGGGGAGGACTTTCGGCACGGACATCGGCTTCATGCCGCTTTGTGGCCATCTCGATAAGCTGCTGGATGCGTCTGGTCATGTAGGGGAGCTCGTCGGGCCCCAGTCCATTAAGTTTGTTCGCGGCCGCTTGGGCGGCGCGTAGGTTCTCGAGAGGCGTGACATAGACTGGGCGGTCTGCTCCCAGCATGTTGGCAATAGCCGCCCCGCGTTTCTTGATGACGCCGACGTGGCTCGGCCCGTCGGGAAGCGGTGTGCCGAAAGCGGCGCGGTCGACTTCGCGCTGGTGAGCCTCGGTGAGGCGTCTCATGGAGGCTAGCTTTTGGCCCTCTGCAACGAGGGCGAGGCGGCGCGCCTCCAGTGTCTTGGCGTCGGCGTCGGCTGGGAAGGGGGCGGACAAGTCATGCAGCGCCGTCTGCAGGGCGTCGTGGGCGTTCTCGCCAAAGGCGGCGCCGTGGCTGATGACCAGTACCTCGATGATGGCGTTGCCGCTGCTGTCGGCTCGAGGAAGAGGGTCGTTGATGATTACTACGTTGGTGGGGAAGGCGTCAAGCGACACCGTGTCAGAGTCGACAAGCATCGGGTCGGTGGAGCCAACCGACTCCAAGTCCGCGGCAAGATCGCCGGAGACGTGGAGATGGTCAAGGAGGCTGACGAGGTGGCTCTCGGGGAAGCTTGTGCCCACGTCGGACGTGGGCTCGGCGGAGATGCGAGCCTCGCCAAGAAGATCGGCGAGGAAGCTCGTCGCGCAGGCATCGGCGACGCCTTGCAGCGCGTCGGGGCAAGCGCCATTGGGCAAGCCGGGCTAGCTACGCTCGTTGGGAAGGAAGAGGGTTCTCGTCCAGAACAAGTCTCCGGACGACGGTGCACTTGGCCCCACGGTGGGCGCCCAATGTCGGGTGGTTGGTGCGACATATGCCAACGGGTGGCTTATCATTGTGGGAGCAAATAAAACATCGCCGGTGCCTAGAAATAGGATAAGGCGAAGGCATGCACTGAAGGAAACATGCCCTAGAGGCAATAATAAAGTTATTATTTATTTCCTTATATCATGATAAATGTTTATTATTCATGCTAGAATTGTATTAACCGGAAACATAATACATGTGTGAATACATAGACAAACAGAGTGTCACTAGTATGCCTCTACTTGACTAGCTCATTGATCAAAGGTGGTTATGTTTCCTAACCATAGACATGAGTTGTCATTTGATTAACGGGATCACGTCATTAGAAGAATGATGTGATTGACTTGACCCATTCCGTTAGCATATCACTTGATCGTTTAGTTTGTTGTTATTGCTTTCTTCATGACTTATACATGTTCCTATGACTATGCGATTATGCAACTCCCGTTTACCATAGGAACACTTTGTGCTCAACCAACCGTCACAACAAAACTGGGTGATTATAAAGGAGCTCTACTGGTGTCTCCAAAGGTACATGTTGGGTTGGCGTATTTCGAGATTAGGATTTTGTCACTCCAATTGTCGGAGAGGTATCTCTGGGCCCTCTCGGTAATGCACATCACATAAGCCTTGCAAGCATTTCAACTAATGAGTTAGTTGCGAGATGATTTATTACGAACCGAGTAAAGAGACTTGCCGGTAACGAGATTGAACTAGGTATTGATATACCGACGATCGAATCTCGGGGAAGTAACATACCGATGACAAAGGGAACAAAGTATGTTGTTATGCGGTTTGACCGATAAAGATCTTCGTAGAATATGTGGGAGCCAATATGAGCATCCAGGTTCTGCTATTGGTTATTGACCGGAGACATGTCTCGGTCATGTCTACATTGTTCTCGAACCCGTAGGGTCCGCACGCTTAACATTACGATGACAGTTTCATTATGAGTTTATATATTTTGATGTACAAAAGTTTGTTCGGAGTCGCGGATGTGATCATGGACATGACGAGGAGTCTCGAAATGGTCGAGACATAAGGATTGATGTATTGGACGGCTATATTCGGACATCAGAAGTGCTCTGGGTGATTTCGGAGAAAACCGGAGTGCCGGAGGGTTACCAGAACCCCCCCCCCCCCCCCGGGAGAAGTAATGGGCCTTATGGGCCCTAGTGGAGAGAGAGAGGGGCTGCCAGGGTTGGCCGCGCGCCCCCTCCCCCTCTGGTCCGAATTGGACTAGGAAGTGGGGCGGCGCCCCCCTTTCCTTCTCCCTCTCCCCCTTCCTTTCCCCCTCCTAGTAGGAGTAGGAGAGAGGGGAGTCCTACTCCTACTAGGAGGAGGACTCCACCTCCTTGGCACGCCCCAAGGGCCGGCCGGCCTCCCCCCTTGCTCCTTTATATACGGGGGCAGGGGGGCACCTCTAGACACACAAGTTGATCTTCGTGATCGTTCTCTTAGCCGTGTGCGGTGTCCCCCTCCACCATACTCCTCGATAATATTGTAGCGGTGCTTAGGCGAAGCCCTGCGACTGTAGAACATCAAGATCGTCACCATGCCATCGTGCTGACGAAACTCTTCCCCGACACTTTGCTGGATCGGAGTCCGGGGATCGTCATCGAGCTGAACGTGTGCCACAACTCAGAGGTGCCGTAGTTTCGGTGCTTGATCGGTCGGGCCGTGAAGACGTACGACTACATCAACCGCGTTGTCATAACGCTTCTGTTCTCGGTCTACGAGGGTATGTATACAACACTCTCCCCTCTCGTTACTATGCATCACCATGATCTTCTGTGTGCGTAGGAATTTTTTTGAAATTACTACGTTCCCCAATAGTGGCATCCGAGCCAGGTTTTATGCATTGATGTAATATGCACGAGTAGAACACAAGTGAGTTGTGGGCGATATAAGTCGTACTGCTTACCAGCATGTCACACTTTGGCTCGGTGGTGTTGTTGGATGAAGCGGCTCGGACCGACATTACGCGTACGCTTACGCGAGACTGGTTTTACCGCCGTGCTATGCACACAGGTGACTAGCGGGTGTCAGTTTCTCCAACTTTAGTTGAACCAAGTGTGGCTACGCCCGGTCCTTGCGAAGGTTAAAACAGCACCAACTTGGCAAACTATCATTGTGGTTTTGATGCGTAGGTAAGAACAGTTCTTGCTAAGCCCAGTAGCAGCCACGTAAAACTTGCAACAACAAAGTAGATGACATCTAACTTGTTTTTGCAGGGCATGTTGTGATGTGATATCGTCAAGACGTGATGAGATATAAGTTGTTGTATGAGATGATCATGTTTTGTTGAAGTTATCGGCAACAGGCAAAAGCCTTATGGTTATCTCTCTATTGCATAAGATGCAAGCACCAAATAATTGCTTTACTTTATCGCTATGCGATAGCAATAGTTGCAAGAGAAATTGTTGGCGAGACAACCATGTGACAACACATTGATATAGATCAATATGATGGAGATCATGGTGTCATGCCGGTGACGATGGAGATCATGACGATACTTTGGAGATGGAGATCAAAGGCACAAGATGATGATGGCCATATCATGTCGCATATTTTGATTGCATATGATGTTTATCTTTTATACATCTTATTTTGCTTAGTTCGACGGTAGCTTTATAAGATGATCCCTCACTAAATTATCAAAGTATAAGTGTTCTCCCTGAGTATGCACCGTTGCAAAAGTTCTTCATGCTGAGACACCACGTGATGATCGGGTGTGATAGGCTCTACGTTCAAATACAACGGGTGCAAAATAGTTGCACACGCGGAATACTCAGGTTTAACTTGACGAGCCTAGCATATAACAGATATGGCCTCGGAACACGGAGACCGAAAGGTCGAGCATGAATCATATAGTAGATATGATCAACGTATTGATGTTCACCATTGATACTACTCCATCTCACGTGATGATCGGACATGGTTTAGTTGATTTGGATCACATGATCACTTAGAGAATTAAAGGGATATCTTTCTAAGTGGGAGTTCTTAAGGAATATGATTAATTGAACTTTAATTTATCATGAACTTAGTCCTGGTAGTATTAGCATATCTATGTTGTAAATCAATAGCTCGCGTTTAGCTCCCCTGTTTTATTTTTGATATGTTCCTAGAGAAAACTAAGTTGAAAGATGTTAGTAGCAATGATGCGGATTGGATCCGTGATCTGAGGTTTATCCTCATTGCTGCACAGAAGAATTATGTCTTTGATGCACCGCTAGGTGACAAACCTATTGCAGGAGCAGATGCAGATGTTATGAACATTTGGCTAGCTCAATATGATGACTACTTGATAGTATAGTGCACCATGCTTAAACAGCTTAGAATCGGGACTTCAAAGACGTTTTGAACGTCATGGACCATATGAGATGTTCCAGGAGTTGAAGTTAATATTTCAAGCAAATACCCGAGTAGAGAGATATGAAGTCTCCAACAAGTTCTATAGCTAAAAGATGGAGGAGAATAGCTCAAGCAGTGAGCATGTGCTTAGATTGTATGGGTACTACAATCGCTTGAATCAAGTGGGAGTTAATCTTCCAGATAAAATAGTGATTGACAGAATTCTCTAGTCACCATCACCAAGTTAGTAGAACTTCGTGATGAACTATGATATGCAAGGGATAACGGAAACGATTCCCAAGCTCTTCGTAATGCTGAAATCGACGAAGGTAGAAATCAAGAAAAATATCAAGTGTTGATGGTAGACAAGACCACTAGTTTCAAGAAAAGGGCAAAGGGAAGAAAGGGAACTTCAAGAAGAACGGCAAGCAAGTTGCTGCTCAAGTGAAGAAGCCCAAGTCTGGTCCTAAGCCTGAGACTAAGTGCTTCTACTGCAAAGGGACTGGTCACTGGAAGCGGAACTGCCCCAAGTATTTGGCGGATAAGAAGGATGCAAAGTAAACAAAGGTATATTTGATATATAGATTATTGATGTGTATTTTACTAGTGTTTATAGCAACCGCTCGGTATTTGATACTGGTTCAGTTGCTAAGAGTAGTAACTCGAAACGGGAGTTGCAGAATGAACAGAGACTAGTTAAGGGTGAAGTGACGATGTGTGTTGGAAGTGGTTCCAAGATTGATATGATCATCATCACACACTCCCTATACTTTCGGGATTAGTGTTGAACCTAAATATGTGTTATTTGGTGTTTGCATTGAGCATGAATATGATTTGATCATGTTTATTGCCATGCGGTTATTCATTTAAGTAGGAGAATAAATTGTTGTTCTCTTTACATATATGGTTACACACCCAATGAAAATGGTTTGTTGGATCTCGATCGTAGTGATACACATTCATAATATTGAAACCAAAAGATGCAAAGTTAATAATGATAGTGCAACTTATTTGTGGCACTGCCGTTTAGGTCATATTGGTGTAAAGCACATGAAGAAACTCCATGCTGATGGACTTTTGGAATCACTTGATTATGAATCAGTTGATGCTTGCGAACCATGCCTCATGGGCAAGATGACTAAGACTTTGTTCTCCGGAACAATGTATCAAGCAACAGATTTGTTGGAAATCATGCATACTGATGTATGTGGTCCGATGAATATTGAAGCTCGCGGCAGGTATCCTTATTTTCTGATCTTCACACATGATTTGAGCAGATATGAGTATATCTACTTGATGAAACACAAGTCTGAAACATTTGAAAAGTTCAAAGAATTTCAGAGTGAAGTGGAGAATCATCGTAACAAAATAAAAGTTTCTATGATATGATCGCAGAAGTAAAATATTTGAGTTACGAGTTTGGCCTTCAGTTAAAACAATGTGAAATAGTTTCACTAGTCACGCCACCTGGAACACCACAGTATAATGGTGTGTCCGAACATGGTAACCGCGCTTTATTAGATATGGTGCGATCTATGACGTCTCTTACTGATTTACCGCTATCGTTTTGGGGTTATGCATTAGAGACAGCTACATTCACGTTAAATAGGGCACCATCTAAATCCGTTGGGACGACACCGTATGTACTATGGTTTGGCAAGAAACCTAAGTCGTCGTTTCTTAAAGTTTGAGGTTGCAATGCTTATGTGAAAAAATTTCAACCTGATAAGCTCAAACCCAAATCGGAGAAGTACGTCTTCATAGGATACCCAAAAGAAAATGTTGGGTAAACCTTCTATCACAGATCCGAAGGCAAGATATTCGTTGCTGAGAATGGATCCTTTCTGGAGAAGGAGTTTCTCTCGAAAGAAGTGAGTGGGAGGAAAGTAGAACTTGATGAGGTAACTGTACCTGCTCCCTTATTGGAAAGTAGTTCATCACAGAAATCTATTCCTGTGACTACTACACCAATTAGTGAGGAAGTTAATGATGATGATCATGTAACTTCAGATCAAGTTACTACCGAACCTCGTAGGTAAACCAGAGTAAGATCCACACCAGAGTGGTACGGTAATCCTGTTCTGGAAGTCATGCTACTAGATCATGATGAACCTACGAACTATGAAGAAGCGATGGTGAGCCCAGATTCCGCTAAATGGCTAGAAGCCATGAAATCTGAGATGGGATCCATGTATGAGAACAAAGTGTGGACTTTGGTTGACTTGCCCATTGATCGACAAGCAATTGAGAATAAATGGATCTTCAAGAAGAAGACTGATGCTGACGGTAATGTTACTGTCTATAAAGCTCGACTTGTTGCAAAAGGTTTTCGACAAGTTCAAGGGATTGACTACGATGAGACCTTCTCACTCGTCGCGATGCTTAAGTCTGTCCGAATCATGTTAGCAATTGCCGCATTTTATGATTATGAAATTTGGCAAATGGATGTCAAAACTGCATTCCTGAATGGATTTCTGGAAGAAGAGTTGTATATGATGCAACCAGAAGGTTTTGTCGATCCAAAGGGAGATAACAAAGTGTGTAAGCTCCAGCGATCCATTTATGGACTGGTGCAAACATCTCGGAGTTGGAATATACGCTTTGATAAGTTGATCAAAGCATATAGTTTTATACTGACTTGTGGTGAAGCCTGTATTTACAAGAAAGTGAGTGGGAGCACTACAACATTTCTGATAAGTATATGTGTATAACATATTGTTGATCAGAAATAATGTAGAACTATTCTGCAAAGCATAAAGGAGTGTTTGAAAGGAGTTTTTCAAAGAAAGACCTCGGTGAAGCTGCTTACATATTAAGCATCAAGATCTATAGAGATAGATCAAGACGCTTGATAAGTTTTTGAAGTAAGTTCAAAATGGAACAGTCAAAGAAAGAGTTCTTGCCTGTGTTACAAGGTGTGAAATTGAGTAAGACTTAAAGCCCGACCACGGCAGAAGATAGAGAAAGAATGAAAGTCATTCCCTATGCCTCAGCCATAGGTTCTATAAAGTATGCCATGTTCTGTACCGGACCTATTGTATACCCTGCCCTGAGTTTGGCAAGAGAGTACAATAATGATCTAGGAGTAGATCACTGGACATTGGTCAAAATTATCCTTAGTGGAATAAGGATATGTTTCTCGATTATGGAGGTGATAAAAGGTTCGTCGTAAAGGGTTACGTCGATGCATGTTTTGACACTGATCCAGATGACTCTAAGTCTCAAGCTGGATACATATTGAAAGTGGGAGAAATTAGTTAGAGTAGCTCCATGCAGAGCATTGTTGACAAAGAAATTTGCAAAATACTTACGGATCTGAATGTGGCAGACCCGTTGACTAAACTTCTCTCACAAGCAAAACATGATCACACCTTAGTACTCTTTGGGTGTTAATCACATAGCGATGTGAACTAGATTATTGACTCTAGTAAACCCTTTGGGTGTTGGTCACATGTTGATGTGAACTATGGGTGTTAATCACATGGTGATGTGAACTATTGGTATTAAATCACATGGCGATGTGAACTAGATTATTGACTCTAGTGCAAGTGGGAGACTGAAGGAAATATGCCCTAGAGGCAATAATAAAGTTATTATTTATTTCCTTATATCATGATAAATGTTTATTATTCATTCTAGAATTGTATTAACCGGAAACATAATACATGTGTGAATACATAGACAAACAGAGTGTCACTAGTATGCCTCTACTTGACTAGCTCGTTGATCAAAGATGGTTATGTTTCCTAACCATGGACATGAGTTGTCATTTAATTAATGGGATCACATCATTAGGAGAATGATGTGATTGACTTGACCCATTCCGTTAGCATAGCACTTGATCATTTAGTTTTTTGCTATTGCTTTCTTCATGACTTATACATGTTCCTATGACTGTGAGATTATGCAACTCCCGTTTACCAGAGGAACACTTTGTGTGCTACCAAACGTCACAATGTAACTAGGTGATTATAAAGGAGCTCTACAGGTGTCTCCAAAGGTACATGTTGGGTTGGCGTATTTCGAGATTAGGATTTTGTCACTCTGATTGTTGGAGAGGTATCTCTGGGCCCTCTCGGTAATGCACATCACATAAGCCTTGCAAGCATTGCAACTAATGAGTTAGTTGCGAGATGATGTATTACGAAACGAGTAAAGAGACTTGCCGGTAACGAGATTGAACTAGGTATTGAGATACCGACGATCGAATCTCGGGCAAGTAACATACCGATGACAAAGGGAACAAAGTATGTTGTTATGCGGTCTGACCGATAAAGATCTTCGTAGAATATGTGGGAGCCAATATGAGCATCCAGGTTCCGCTATTGGTTATTGACCGAAGACATGTCTCGGTCATGTCTACATTGTTCTCGAACCCGTAGGGTCCGCATGCTTAATGTTACGATGACAGTTTCATTATGAGTTTATATATTTTGATGTACCGAAGTTTGTTCGGAGTCCCAGATGTGATCACGGACATGATGAGGAGTCTCGAAATGGTCGAGACATAATGATTGATGTATTGGACGGCTATATTCGGACACCGGAAGTGTTCCGGGTGATTTCGGAGAAAACCAGAGTGCCGGAGGGTTACCGGAACCCCCCCCCCCCCCCCCGGAGAAGTAATGGGCCTTATGGGCCCTAGTGGAGACAGAGAGGGGCCGCCAGGGTGGGCCGCGCGCCCCCTCCCCCTCTAGTCCGAATTGGACTAGGAGAGGGGGGGCGGCGCCCCCCTTTCCTTCTCCCTCCCCCCATCCTTTCCGCCTCCTAGTAGGAGTAGGAAAGAGGGGAGTCCTACTCCTACTAGGAGGAGGACTCCACCTCCTTGGCGCGCCCCAAGGGCCGGCCGGCCTCCCCCCTTGCTCCTTTATATACGAGGGCAGGGGGGCACCTCTAGACACACAAGTTGATCTTCGTGATCGTTCTCTTAGCCGTGTGCGGTTCCCCGCTCCACCATACTCCTCGATAATATTGTAGCGGTGCTTAGGCGAAGCCCTGCGACGGTAGAACATCAAGATCGTCACCACGCCGTCGTGCTGACGGGACTCTTCCCCGACACTTTGCTGGATCGGAGTCCGGGGATCGTCATCGAGCTGAACGTGTGCTAGAACTCGGAGGTGCCGTAGTTTCGGTGCTTGATCGGTCGGGCCGTGAAGACGTACGACTACATCAACCGCGTTGTCATAATGCTTCCGTTGTCGGTCTACGCAGGTACGTAGACAACACTCTCCCCTCTTGTTGCTATGCATCACCATGATCTTGCGTGTGCATAGGAATTTTTTTTAAATTACTACGTTCCCCAACATGCACGCCGGCGGATCTTACCCAGCTTCAGGGCTCTCCGTGGAGATAACTGTTGGGGAACGCAGTAATTTCGAAAATTTTCCTACGCACACGCAAGATCATGGTGATGCACAGCAACGAGAGGGGACAGTGTTGTCTACGTACCAACGCAGACCGACTGCGGAAGCGATCACGCAACATAGAGGAAGTAGTCGTACGTCTTCTTCCCAATCCGACCGATCCAAGCACCGTTACTCCGGCACCTCCGAGTTCTTAGCACACGTTCAGCTCGATGACGATCCTCGGGCTCCGATCCAGCAAAGCGTCGAGGAAGAGTTCCGTCAGCACGACGGCGTGGTGACGATCTTGATGTACTACCGACGCAGGGCTTCGCCTAAGCACTACAACGGTATGATCGAGGTGGAATTTGGTGGCAGGGGGCACCGCACACGGCTAAGGAACGATCTAAGGGATCAACTTGTGTGTCTTGGGGTGTCCCCTGCCCCCGTATATAAAGGTTGGAGGGAGGGGGGCTGGCCGGCCAGAGAGAGGGAGGCGCAGGGGGAGTCCTACTCCTACCGGGAGTAGGACTCCCCCCTCCAATCCTATTCCAACTAGGACTCTCAAGGGGGAAAGGAGACAAAGAGGGGGGCCGGCCCCTTCTCCTAGTCCTACTAGGACTTGGGGAAGGGGGGGGCGCGCGGCCAGCTGTGGGCTGCCCCTTTTCTCTTTTCCACTAAGGCCCAATAGGCCCATTAGTCTCCCGGGGGGTTCCGGTAACCCTCCCGGTATTCCGGTAAAATCCGGATTTCACCCGGAACACTTCCTATGTCCAAACATAGGCTTCCAATATATCAATCTTTACGTCTCGACCATTTCGAGACTCCTCATCATGTCCGTGATCTCATCCGGGACTCCGAACAACCTTCGGTACATCAAAATGCATAAACTCATAATAACTGTCATCGTAACGTTAAGCGTGCGGACCCTACGGTTCGAGAACAATGTAGACATGACCGAGACACGTCTCCGGTCAATAACCAATAGCGGGACATAGATGCCCATATTGGCTCCTACATATTCTACGAAGATCTTTATCGGTCAGACCGCATAACAACATACGTTGTTCCCTTTGTCATCGGTATGTTACTTGCGCGAGATTCGATCGTCGGTATCCAATACCTAGTTTAATCTCGTTACCGGCAAGTCTCTTTACTCGTTCCGTAATACATCATCTCACAACTAACATATTATTTGCAGTGCTTGCAAGGCTTATGTGATGTGCATTACCGAGAGGGCCCAGAGATACCTCTCCGACACTCGGAGTGACAAACCCTAATCTCGAAATACGCCAACCCAACATCTACCATTGGAGACACCTGTAGTACTCCTTTATAATCACCCAGTTACATTGTGACGTTTGGTAGTACCCAAAGTATTTCTCCGGTAAACGGGAGTTGCATAATCTCATAGTTATAGGAACATGTATAAGTCATGAAGAAAGCAATAGCAACATACTAAATGATCGGGTGCTAAGCTAATGGAATGGGTCATGTCAATCAGATCATTCAACTAATGATGTGACCTCGTTAATCAAATAACAACTCTTTGTTCATGGTTAGGAAACATAACCATCTTTGATTAACGAGCTAGTCAAGTAGAGGCATACTAGTGACACTCTGTTGGTCTATGTATTCACACATGTATTATGTTTCCGGTTAATACAATTCTAGCATGAATAATAAACATTTATCATGATACAAGGAAATAAATAATAACTTTATTATTGCCTCTAGGGCATATTTCCTTCAGTCTCCCACTTGCACTAGAGTCAATAATCTAGTTCACATCGCCATGTGATTTAGCAGCAATGGTTCATATCACCATGTGATTAACACCCATAGTTCACATCGTTATGTGACCAACACTCAAAGGGGTTACTAGAGTCAGTAATCTAGTTTACATATCTATGTGATTAACACCCAAAGAGTACTAAGGTGTGATCATGTTTTGCTTGTGAGATAATTTTAGTCAACGGGTCTGTCACATTCAGATCCGTAAGTATTTTGCAAGTTCTATGTCTACAATGCTCTACACGGAGCTACTCTAGCTAATTGCTCCCACTTTCAATATGTATCCAGATTTAGAATCATCTGGATCAGTGTCAAAAACTTGCATCGACGTAACCCTTTACAACGAACCTTTTTGTCACGTCCATAATCGAGAAACATTTCCTTATTTCACTAAGGATAATTCTGACCGCTGTCCAGTGATCTACTCCTAGATCACTATTGTACTCCCTTGCCAAATCAGTGCAGGGTATACAATAGATCCGGTACACAGCATGGCATACTTTATAGAACCTATGAATGAGGCATAGGGAATGACTTTCATTCTCTTTCTATCTTCTGCCGTGGTAGGGCTTTGAGTCTTTACTCAACTTCGCACCTTGTAACACAGGCAAGAAACTTTTTCTTTGACTGTTCCATTTTGAACTACTTCAAAATCTTGTCAAGGTATGTACTTATTGAAAAACTTATCAAGCGTCTTGATCTATCTCTGTAGATCTTGAAGCTCAATATGTAAGCAGCTTTACCGAAGTCTTTATTTGAAAAAACTCCTTTCAAACACTCCTTTTATGCTTTACAGAATAATTCTACATTATTTCTGATCAACAATATGTCAATCACATATACTTATCAGAAATGCTATAGTGCTCCCACTCACTTTCTCGTAAATACAGGCTTCACCGCAAGTCTATATAAAACTGTATGCTTTGATCAACTCATCAAAGCGTATATTCCAACTCCGAGATGCTTGCACCAGTCCACAGATGGATCGCTGGTGCTTGCACATTTTGTTAGCACCTTTTGGATTGAAAAAAAACCTTCTGGTTGCATCATATACAACTCTTCTTTAATAAATCCATTAAGGAATGCAGTTTTGTTTATCCGTTTGCCAGATTTCATAAAATGCGGCAATTACTAACATGATTCGGACAGACTTAAGCATAGATACGAGTGAGAAAATCTCATCGTAGTCAACACCTTGAACTTGTCGAAAACCTTTTGCGACAATTCTAGCTTTGTAGATAGTAACACTACTATCAGCGTCCGTCTTCCTCTTGAAGATCCATTTATTTTCTATGGCTTGCCTATCATCGGGCAAGTCAACTAAAATCCATACTTTGTTCTCATACATGGATCATATCTCAGATTTCATGGCTTCAAGTCACTTTGCGGAATCTGGGCTCACCATCGCTTCTTCATAGTTCGTAGGATCATCATGATCTAGTAGCATGACTTCCAGAACAGGATTACCGTACCACTCTGGTGCGGATCTTACTCTGGTTGATCTACGAGGTTCAGTAGTGTCTTGTTCTGAAGTTTCATGATCATCATCATTAGCTTCCTCACTAACTGGTGTAGGTGTCACAGAAACATTTTTCTGTGATGTACTACTTTCCAATAAGGGAGCAGGTACAGTTACCTCGTCAAGTTCTACTTTCCTCCCACTCACTTCTTTCGAGAGAAACTCCTTCTCCAGAAAGTTTCCGAATTTTAGCAACAAAAGCCTTGCCTTCGGATCTGTGATAGAAGGTGTATCCAATAGTTTCCTTTGGATATCCTATGAAGACGCACTTCTCCGATTTGAGTTTGAGCTTATCTGGATGAAACTTTTTCATATAAGCATCGCAACCCCAAATTTTTTAAGAAACGACAGCTTAGGTTTCTTGCCAAACCATAGTTCACACGGTGTCGTCTCAACGGATTTAGATGGTGCCCTATTTAACGTGAATGCAGCTGTCTCTAATGCATAACCCCAAAACGATAGTGGTAGATCGGTAAGATACATCATAGATTGCACTATATCCAATAAAGTAAGGTTATGACGTTCGGACACACCATTATGCTGTGGTGTTCCATGTGGCATGATTTTGTGAAACTATTCCACATTGTTTTAATTGAAGACCAAACTCGTAACTCAAATATTTTACCTCTGCGATCATATCGTAGAAACTTTTATTTTCTTGTCACGATGATTTTCCACTTCACTCTGAAATTCTTTGAACTTTTCAAATGTTTCAGACTTATGTTTCATCAAGTAGATATACTCATATCTGCTCAAATCATCTGTGAAGATCAGAAAATAATGATAGCTGTCGCGAGCCTCAATATTCATCGGACCACATACATCAGTATGTATGATTTTCAATAAATCTTTTCTCGCTCCATTGTTCCGGAGAACGGCGTTTTAGTCATCTTGCCCAAAAAGCATGGTTCGCAAGCATCAAGTGATTCATAATCAAGTGATTCCGAAAGCCCATCAGCATGGAGTTTCTTCATGCGCTTTATACCAATATAACCTAAACAGCAGTGCCACAAATAAGTTGCACTATCATTATTAACTTTGCATCTTTTGGTTTCAATATTATGAATATGTGTATTATTAAGATCGAGATCCAATGAACTATTTTCATTGGGTGTGTAACCATATAAGGTTTTATTCATGTAAACAGAACAACAATTTATTCTTTTACTTAAATGAATAACCGTATTACAATAAACATGATCAAATCATATTCATGCTCAACGCAAAAACCAAATAACACTTATTTAAGTTCAACAATAATCCCGAAAGTATAGGGGAGTGTGCGATGATGATCATATCAATCTTGGAACTACTTCCAACACACATCGTCACTTCACCCTTAACTAGTCTCTGTTTATTCTGCAACTCCCGTTTCGAGTTACTAATCTTAGCAACTGAACTAGCATCAAATACTGAGGGGTTGCTATAAACACTAGTATAGTACACATCAATAACATGTATATCAAATATACTTATGTTCACTCTGCCATCCTACTTATCCGCCAATCACTTGGGGTAGTTCCGCTTCCAGTGACCAGTCCCTTTGCAGTAGAATCACTTAGTCTCAGGCTTAGGATCAGACTTGGGCTTCTTCACTTGAGCAGCAACTTGCTTGCCGTTCTTCTTGAAGTTCCCCTTCTTCCCTTTGCCCTTTTCTTGAAACTAGTGGTCTTGTCAACCATCAACACTTGATGTTTTTCTTGATTTCTACCTTCGTTGATTTCAGCATCACGAAGAGCTTGGGAGTTGTTTCCGTTATCCCTTGCATATTATAGTTCATCACGAAGTTCTCCTAACTTAGTGATGATGACTAGAGAATTCTGTCAATCACTATCTTATCTGGAAGATTAACTCCCACTTGATTCAAGCGATTGTAGTACCCAGACAATCTGAGCACATGCTCACTAGTTGAGCGATTCTCCTCCATCTTTTAGCTATAGAACTTGCTGGAGACTTCATGTCTCTCAACTCGGGTATTTGCTTGAAATATTAACTTCAACTCCTGGAACATCTCATATGGTCCATGACATTCAAAACGTCTTTAAAGTCCCGATTCTAATCTGTTAAGCATGGTGCACTAAACTATCAAGTAGTCATCATATTGAGCTAGCCAAACGTTCATAACGTCTGCATCTGCTCCTGCAATAGGTCTGTCACCTAGCGGTGCATCAAGGACATAATTCTTCTGTGCAGCAATGAGGATAAACCTCAGATCACGGATCCAATCCGCATCATTGCTACTAACATCTTTCAACACAATTTTCTCTAGGAACATATCAAAATAAACACAGGGAAGCAACAACGCGAGCTATATAACATAATTTGCAAAATACTACGAGGACTAAGTTCATGATAAATTTAAGTTCAATTAATCATATTACTTAAGAACTCCCACTTAGATAGACATCCCTCTAATCTTCTAAGTGATCACGTGATCCAAATCAACTAAACCATAACCGATCATCACGTGAGATGGAGTAGTTTTCAATGGTGAACATCGTCATGTTGATCATATCTACTATATGATTCACGCTCGACCTTTCGGTCTCCGTGTTCCGAGGCCATATCTGTATATGCTTGGCTCGTCAAGTATAACCTGAGTATTCTGCGTGTGCAACTATTTTGCACCCGTTGTATTTGGACGTAGACCTTATCACACCCGATCATCACGTGGTGTCTGGGCACGACGAATTTTGGCAACGGTGCATACTCAGGGAGAACACTTCTTGATAATTTAGTGAGAGATCATCTTATAATGCTACCGTCAATCAAAGCAAGGTAAGATGCATAAAAGGATAAACATCACATGCAATCAATATAAGTGATATGATATGGCCATCATCATCTTGTGCTTGTGATCTCCATCTCCGAAGCACCGTCATGATCACCATCGTCACCGGCGCGACACCTTGATCTCCATCGTAGCATCTTTGTCGTCTCGCCAATCTTATGCTTCCACGACTATCACTACCGCTTAGTAATAAAGTAAAGTAAAGCATTACATCGATTGCATTGCATACAATAAAGCGACAACCATATGGCTCCTGCCAGTTGCCGATAACTCGGTTACAAAACATGATCATCTCATACAATAAAATCAGCATCATGCCTTGACCATATCACATCACAACATACCCTGCAAAAACAAGTTAGACGTCCTCTACTTTGTTGTTGCAAGTTTTACGTGGCTGCTACGGGCTTAAGTAAGAACTCATCTCACCTACGCATCAAAACCACAACGATAGTTCGTCAAATAGACTCCGTTTTAACCTTCTCAAGGACCGGGCGTAGTCACACTTGGTTCAACTAAAGTTGGAGAGACAGTCTTCCGCAAGCCATCTATGTGCAAAGCACGTCGAGGGAACCGGTCTCGCGTAAGACTACGCGTAAGGTTGGTCCGGATCGTCTCAACCAACAATACCGCCGAACCAAAGTATGACATGCTGGTAGGCAGTATGACTTGTATCGCCCACAACTCACTTGTGTTCTACTCGTGCAAATAACATCAAACCATAAAACCTAGGCTCGGATGCCACTGTTGGGGAACGCAGTAATTTCGAAAATTTTCCTACGCACACGCAAGATCATGGTGATGCACAGCAACGAGAGGGGAGAGTGTTGTCTACGTACCAACGCAGACCGACTGCGGAAGCGATCACATAACGTAGAGGAAGTAGTCGTACGTCTTCTTCCCGATCTGACCGATCCAAGCACCGTTACTCCGGCACCTCCGAGTTCTTAG
Source organism: Triticum monococcum (assembly GCA_034509565.1). NCBI lineage: Eukaryota > Viridiplantae > Streptophyta > Magnoliopsida > Poales > Poaceae > Triticum > Triticum monococcum. The sequence goes on along the minus strand of CM067843.1, from coordinate 147,260,880 downwards.
CACACGTTCAGCTCGATGACGATCCTCGGGCTCCGATCCAGCAAAGCGTCGAGGAAGAGTTCCGTCAGCACGACGGCGTGGTGACGATCTTGATGTACTACCGACGCAGGGCTTCGCCTAAGCACTACAACGGTATGATCGAGGTGGAATTTGGTGGCAGGGGGCACCGCACACGGCTAAGGAACGATCTCAAGGATCAACTTGTGTGTCTTGGGGTGTCCCCTGCCCCCGTATATAAAGGTTGGAGGGAGGGGGGCTGGCCGGCCAGAGAGAGGGAGGCGCAGGGGGAGTCCTACTCCTACCGGGAGTAGGACTCCCCCCTCCAATCCTATTCCAACTAGGACTCTCAAGGGGGAAAGGAGAGAGAGGGGGGCCGGCCCCTTCTCCTAGTCCTACTAGGACTTGGGGAAGGGGGGGGCGCGCGGCCAGCTGTGGGCTGCCCCTTTTCTCTTTTCCACTAAGGCCCAATAGGCCCATTAGTCTCCCGGGGGGTTCCGGTAACCCTCCCGGTATTCCGGTAAAATCCCGATTTCACCCGGAACACTTCCTATGTCCAAACATAGGCTTCCAATATATCAATCTTTACGTCTCGACCATTTCGAGACTCCTCGTCATGTCCGTGATCTCATCCGGGACTCCGAACAACCTTCGGTACATCAAAATGCATAAACTCATAATAACTGTCATCGTAACGTTAAGCGTGCGGACCCTACGGTTCGAGAACAATGTAGACATGACCGAGACACGTCTCCGGTCAATAACCAATAGAGGGACCTAGATGCCCATATTGGCTCCTACATATTCTACGAAGATCTTTATCGGTCAGACCGCATAACAACATACGTTGTTCCCTTTGTCATCGGTATGTTACTTGCCCGAGATTCGATCGTCGGTATCCAATACCTAGTTCAATCTCGTTACCGGCAAGTCTCTTTACTCGTTCCGTAATACATCATCTCACAACTAACATATTAGTTGCAGTGCTTGCAAGGCTTATGTGATGTGCATTACCGAGAGGGCCCAGAGATACCTCTCCGACACTCGGAGTGACAAACCCTAATCTCGAAATACGCCAACCCAACATCTACCATTGGATACACCTGTAGTACTCCTTTATAATCACCCAGTTACGTTGTGACGTTTGGTAGTACCCAAAGTATTCCTCCGGTAAACGGGAGTTGCATAATCTCATAGTTATAGGAACATGTGTAAGTCATGAAGAAAGCAATAGCAACATACTAAACGATCGGGTGCTAAGCTAATGGAATGGGTCATGTCAATCAGATCATTCAACTAATGATGTGACCTCGTTAATCAAATAACAACTCTTTGTTCATGGTTAGGAAACATAACCATCTTTGATTAACGAGCTAGTCAAGTAGAGGCATACTAGTGACACTCTGTTGGTCTATGTATTCACACATGTATTATGTTTCCGGTTAATACAATTCTAGCATGAATAATAAACATTTATCATGATATAAGGAAATAAATAATAACTTTATTATTGCCTCTAGGGCATATTTCCTTCAATAACACCCCTACTGTTGCTCTGCGGGGTCTCCGCATGGTCACTAGATCGACAAGTAGCTACAAGAGGCTCCTTGAGCTGTTCGGTGAAAGGATGAAGAAGGGAATGGCTAGCTCGCTTCTCTTCTCGATGTGGTGTCTAAAACTACTGAAAAAGGATCCCCCTGCATGGGTGCCCTGGGGGGTTTATATAGGCCTACCCCCTAGGGGTACAATGGTAATCCGGCTGGGCGTGGGCCCTACCCGTCTGTGTCTACGCTCGCCGGCTTCTCCGCCGACCAATGGGGCCCGCCGACTAGTGGACCCCGCCGGCTGCCAGCCTTCTGGTCAACAGGCCGGTCCCAACGCTCGGGGGTCTTGTCGGAGGCTGGTTACTGTTGCCTCGCCTTTGGTGACGAGGGCTTTGTCGTGGTAAGCATGGCCATAGTGCTGCCGCCAGGCAGCTTATCGTTGTAGCCTTACCTCGTCTTATCTCCTTAATGAGGCGCCTCCTTCGAGGGAGTGAACTAGTCGGTTGTTGGGAGTCGGCCATACCCCAGGCCGACTGGGGGAGGCCTGGCCGCCTTTAGGCATCTCCCTGACTGAGGGGGCCCGCCACCCACGGTTCGTACTAACAGCTCGCCGTGGGTGACGTCATGGTCAACATGGCAACAGTGTCGCGCCGGACGGGTGATGGCCGCCCCGTACGGCGCACTGTGGTCATGCGTGTTGCGGGATTCAGGGGTGGCAGGCTTCACTGTAGCCACGCCCCATCTCATCACCGTTATGTGGGTGCAGACTCTGAGGGCACGATCTTTGCCGCCTGCTGGAGGGGGCCGGCTTCTTGGAGTCGGCCTTCTCACGGCCGGCTTCTTGGAGTCGGCCTTCTCACGGCCGGCTTCTTGGAGCCGGCCCTCTCTTGGCTTTCTTTACGAGGTTTTTAGGACCGGGCCACCTTCTTGCAGCCGGCCTGAAAGGTAGCTGGCTGGGGGAAGGCGGCCCCACGCCTTAGATGCTTGAAGGCTCGATCGGCCTATAATTTTGCTGAAGAGCCACGGGGAGCCGGCTAGGCTACCCGTGGTTATTTACTCCGACAGTCGTGAGTTGAAGTTGGCCTCACTCGCTCAGTGTAGTGCGGAAGAGGAAAAATGACTGGGGATCGGGGTCAACTAGGGGAGGGTATATCCACGACTCATTCATGTAATTATCTTCCCCCCCCCCCCCCGAGCGAACCATTGCCCAAAGCTGACGATGTGGGGAAAGTGCCCTAAGATTCGTGCAAAGTGAATGGACGGAGTAAAGGACGTTTACTGGGAAATGTCTCATATCTGACTGAAGGAAATATGCCCTAGAGGCAATAATAAAGTTATTATTTATTTCCTTATTTCATGATAAATTTTTATTATTCATGCTAGAATTGTATTAACCGGAAACATAATACATGTGTGAATACATAGACAAACAAAGTGTCACTAGTATGCCTCTACTTGACTAGCTCGTTAATCAAAGATGGTTATGTTTCCTAACCATAGACACGTGTTGTCATTTGATTAACGGGATCACATCATTAGGAGAATGATGTGATTGACTTGACCCATTCCGTTAGCTTAGCACTCGATCGTTTTGTATGTTGCTATTGCTTTCTTCATGACTTATACATGTTCCTATGACTATGAGATTATGCAACTCCCGTTTACCGGAGGAACACTTTGTGTGCTACCAAACATCACAACGTAACTGGGTGATTATAAAGGAGCTCTACAGGTGTCTCCAAAGGTACATGTTGGGTTGGCATATTTCGAGATTAGGACTTGTCACTCCGATTGTCGGAGAGGTATCTCTGGGCCCTCTCGGTAATGCACATCACATAAGCCTTGCAAGCATTGCAACTAATGAGTTAGTTTTGAGATTATGTATTGCGAAACAAGTAAAGAGACTTTCCGGTAATGAGATTGAACTAGGTATTGAGATACCGACGATCGAATCTCGGGCAAGTAACATACCAATGACAAAGGGAACAACGTATGTTGTTATGCGGTCTGACTGATAAAGATCTTCGTAGAATATGTAGGAGACAATATGAGCATCCAAGTTCCGCTATTGGTTATTGACCGGAGACGTGTCTCGGTCATGTCTACATTGTTCTCGAACCCGTACGGTCCGCACGCTTAAGGTTTCGATGACAGTTATATTATGAGTTTATGCATTTTGATGTACCGAAGTTTGTTCGGAGTCCCGGATGTGATCACGGACATGACGAGGAGTCTCGAAATGGTCGAGACATAAAGATTGATATATTGGAAGCCTATATTTGGATATCGGAAGTGTTCCGGATGAAATCAGGATTTTACCGAAGTACCGGGAGGTTACCGGAACCCCCCGGGAGGTATATGGGCCTTAGTGGGCTTTAGTGGAAGAGAGGAGAGGTGGCCAGGGCTGGGCCGCGCACCCCTCCCCCCCTAGTCCGAATAGGACAAGGAGAGGGGGGCGGCGCCCCCCCTTCCTTCTCTCTCTCCTCTTTCCTCCCTCCCGAATCCTATTCCAACTAGGAAAGGGGGGAATCCTACTCCCGGTGGGAGTAGGACTCCTCCTGGCGCGCCCTCCTCCTGGCCGGCCGCACCCCCCCCCCCTTGATCCTTTATATACGGGGGCAGGGGGCACCTCTAAACACAAGTTGATCCACGTGATCATATTCTTAGCCGTGTGCGGTGCCCAGCTTCCACCATAATCCTCGATAATATTGTAGCGGTGCTTAGGCGAAGCCCTGCGACAGTAGTACATCAAGATCGTCACCACACCGTTGTGCTGACAGAACTCTTACCCGACACTTTGCTGGATCGGAGTCCGGGGATCGTCATCGAGCTGAACGCGTGCTAGAACTCGGAGGTGCCGTAGTTTTGGTCCTTCATCGGTCAGGCCGTGAAGACGTACGACTACATCAACAGCGTTGTGCTAACGCTTCCGCTGTCGGTCTACAAGTGTACGTAGATCACACTCTCCCCTCTCGTTGATATGCATCACCATGATCTTGCGTGTGCGTAGGAAATTTTTTGAAATTACTACGTTCCCCAACAGTGGTATCAGAGCCTAGATTTTATGCGTTGATGTTTTGCACGAGTAGAACACAAGTGAGTTGTGGGCGATATAAGTCATACTGGTTACCAGCATGTCATACTTTGGTTCGGCGGTATTGTTGGATGAAGCGGCCCAGACCGACATTACGCGTACGCTTACGCGAGACTGGTTCTACCGACGTGCTCTGCACACAGGTGGCCGGCGGGTGTCAGTTTCTCCAACTTTAGTTGAACCGAGTGTGGCTACACCCAGTCCTTGTGAAGGTTAAAACAGCACCAACTTAACAAACTATCGTTGTGGTTTTGATACGTCGGTAAGATTGGTTCTTGCTTAAGCCCGTAGCAGCCACATAAAACTTGCAACAACAAACTAGAGGACGTCTAACTTGTTTTTGCAGGGCATGTTGTGATGTGATATGGTCAAGACATGATGCTAAATTTTATTGTATGACAAGATCATGTTTTGTAACCAAGTTATCGGCAACTGGCAGCAGCCATATGGTTGTCGCTTTATTGTATGCAATGCAATTGCGCTATAATGCTTTAATTTATCACTAAGCGGTAGAGATAGTCGTGGAAGTATAAGATTGGCGAGATGACAACGATGCTACGATGGTGATCAAGGTGTCGCGCCGGTGACGATGGTGATCACGACGGTGCTTCGAAGATGTAGATCACAAGCACAAGATGATGATGGCCATATCATATCACTTGTATTGATTGCATGTGATGTTTATCTTTTATGCATCTTATCTTGCTTTGATTGGCGGTAGCATTTTAAGATGATCTCTCACTAATTATCAAGAAGTGTTCTCCCTGAGTATGCACCGTTGCGAAAGTTCTTCGTGCTGAGACACCACGTGATGATCGGGTGTGATAGGCTCTACGTTCAAATACAACGGGTGCAAAACAGTTGCACACGCGGAATACTCAGGTTATACTTGACGAGCCAAGCATATACAGATATGGCCTCAGAACACGGAGACCGAAAGGTCGAGCGTGAATCATATAGTAGATATGATCAGCATAGTGATGTTCACCAATGAAACTACTCCATCTCACGTGATGATCGGACATGGTTTAGTTGATTTGGATCACGTGATCACTTAGAGGATTAGAGGGATGTCTATCTAAGTGGGAGTTCTTAAGTAATATGATTAATTGAACTTTAACTTATCATGAACTTAGTCCTGGTAGTATTAGCATATCGTAGATTAATAGCTCGTGTTGTTGCTTTCATATGTTTATTTTGATATGTTCCTAGAGAAAATTGTGTTGAAAGATGTTAGTAGCAATGATGCAGATTGGATCCGTGATCTGAGGTTTATCCTCATTGCTGCACAGAAGAATTATGTCCTTGATGCACCGCTAGGTGACGGACCTATTGTAGGAGCAGATGCAGACGTTATGAACGTTTGGCTAACTCAATATGATGACTACTTGATAGTTTAGTGCACCATGCTTAACAGCTTAGAATCGGGACTTCAAAGACGTTTTAAACGTCATGGACCATATGAGATGTTCCAGGAGTTGAAGTTAATATTTCAAGCAAATACCCGAGTTGAGAGATATGAAGTTTCCAACAAGTTCTATAGCTAAAAGATGGAGGAGAATTGCTCAACTAGTGAGCATGTGCTCAGATTGTCTGGATACTACAATCGCTTGAATCAAGTGGGAGTTAATCTTCCAGATAAAATAGTGATTGACAGAATTCTCTAGTCACCATCACCAAGTTAGTAGAACTTCGTGATGAACTATGATATGCAAGGGATAACGGAAACGATTCCCAAGCTCTTCGTAATGCTGAAATTGAGGAAGGTAGAAATCGAGAAAAACATTAAGTGTTGATGATAGAACAAGACCACTAGTTTCAAGAAAAGGGCAAAGGAAAAAAAGGGGAACTTCAAGAAGAACAGCAAGCAAGTTGCTGCTCAAGTGAAGAAGCCCAAATCTGGTCCTAAGCCTAAGACTAAGTGCTTCTACTGCAAAGGGACTGATCACTAGAAGCGGAACTACCCCAAGTGATTGGCGGATAAGAAGGATGGCAAAGTTAACATAAGTATATTTGATATAGATGTTATTGATGTGTACTTTACTAGTGTTTATAGCAACCCCTCAGTATTTGATACTAGTTCAGTTGCTAAGATTAAGTAACTCGAAACGGGAGTTGCAGAATAAACAGAGACTAGTTAAGGGTGAAGTGACGATGTGTGTTGGAAGTGGTTCCAAGATTGATATGATCATCATCGCACACTCCCTATACTTTCGGGATTAGTGTTGAACCTAAATAAGTGTTATTTGGTATTTGTGTTGAGCATGAATATGATTTGATCATGTTTATTGTAAGACGGTTATTCATTTAAGTAAGAGAATAAATTGTTGTTCTGTTTACATGAATAAAACCTTATATGGTTACACACCCAATGAAAATGGTTCATTGGATCTCGATCATAGTGATACACATATTCATATTATTGAAACCAAAAGATGCAAAGTTAATAATGATAGTGTAACTTATTTGTGACACTGTCGTTTAGGTCATATTGGTGTAAAGCGCATGAAGAAACTCCATGCTGATGGGATTTTGGAATCACTTGATTATGAATCAGTTGATGCTTGCGAACTATGCCTTATGGGCAAGATGACTAAAGACTCCGTTCTCCGGAACAATGGAGCGAGCAACTGACTTATTGGAAATAATACATACTGATGTATGCAATCCGATGAGTGTTGCAGCTCGCGGCGGGTATCATTATTTTCTGACCTTCACATATGATTTGAGCAGATATGGGTATTTCTACTTGATGAAACATAAGTCTGAAACATTTGAAAAGTTCAAAGAATTTTAGAGTGAACTGGAAAATCATTGTAACAAGAAAAATAAGGTTTCTATGATCTGATCGCGGAGACAAATATTTGAGTTACGAGTTTGGTCTTCAATTAAAACTATGTGGAATAGTTTCACAACTTCATGCCACCTGGAACACCACAGCATAATGGTGTGTCCGAACGTCATAACCGTACTTTATTAGATATGGTGCGATCTATGATGTCTCTTACCGATCTACCACTATCGTTTTGGGGTTATGCATTAGAGACAGCTACATTCACGTTAAATAGGGCACCATCTAAATCCGTCTCTTAAATAGGGCACCATCTAAATCCGTTGAGACGACACCGTATGAACTATGGTTTGGCAAGAAACCTAAGCTGTCATTTCTTAAAGTTTGAGGTTGCAATGCTTATGTGGAAAAGTTTCAACCTGATAAGCTCTAACCCATATCGGAGAAGTGTGTCTTCATAGGATATCCAAAAGAAAATGTTGGGTACACCTTCTATCACAGATCTGAAGGCAATATATTCGTTGCTTTGAATGGATCCTTTCTAGAGAAGGAGTTTCTCTCGAAAGAAGTGAGTGGGAGGAAAGTAGAACTTGATGAGGTAACTGTACCTGCTCCCTTATTGGAAAGTAGTTCATCACAGAAATCTGTTCCTGTGACTACTACACCAATTAGTGAGGAAGCTAATGATGATGATCATGTAACTTCAGATCAAGTTACTAGCGAACCTCGTAGGTAAACCAGAGTGAGATCCGCACCAGAGTGGTACGGTAATCCTGTTCTAGAGGTCATGTTACTTGACCATGACGAACCTACGAACTATGAGGAAGCAATGATGAGCCCAGATTTCGCGAAATGGTTTGAGGCCATGAAATCTGAGATATGATCCATGTATGAGAACAAAGTATGGACTTTGATGGATTTGCCCGATGATCGGCAAGCCATAGAAAATTAATGGATCTTCAAGAGGAAGACGGGCGCTGATAGTAGTGTTACTATCTACAAAGCTAGAATTGTCGCAAAAGGTTTTCGACAAGTTCAAGGTGTTGACTACGATGAGAGTTTCTCACTCGTATCTATGCTTAAGTCTGTCCGAATCATGTTAGCAATTGTCGCATTTTATGAAATCTGGCAAATGGATAAACAAAACTGCATTCCTTAATGGATTTATTAAAGAAGAGTTGTATACGATGCAACTACAAGGTTTTGTCGATCCTAAAGATGTTAACTAAATATGCAAGCTCCAGCGATCCATCTATGGACTGGTGCAAGCATCTCGGAGTTGGAATATGCGCTTTGATGAGATCATCAAAGCATATAGTTTTATACAGACTTGCGGTGAAACATGTATTTACAAGAAAGTGAGTGGGAGCACTACAGCATTTCTGATAAGTATATGTGAATGACATATTGTTGATCGGAAATAATGTAGAGTTATTCTGCAAAGCATAAAGGAGCGTTTTGAAAGAAGTTTTTCAAATAAAGACCTCGGTGAAGCTGCTTACATATTAAGCATCAAGATCTATAGAGATAGATCAAGACGCTTGATAAGTTTTTCAATGAGTACATACCTTAGCAAGATTTTGAAGTAGTTCAAAATGGAATAGTCAAAGAAGGAGTTCTTGCCTGTGTTACAAGGTGTGAAGTTGAGTAAGACTCAAAACCCGACCACGGCAGAAGATAGAAAGAGAATGAAAATCATTCCCTATGACTCAGCCATAGGTTCTATAAAGTATGCCATGCTATGTACCAGATCTATTATATACCCTACACTGTTTTTTTGGCAAGGGAGTAAAATAGCGATCTAGGAGTAGATCACTGGACATCGGTCAAAATTATCCTTAGTGGAATAAGGATATGTTTCTCGATTATGGAGGTGACAAAAGGTTCGTCGTCAAAGGATTACGTCGATACAAATTTTTGGCACTGATCCGGATGACTCTAAGTCTTCATCTGGATACATATTGAAACTGGGAGCAATTAGCTAAAGTAGCTCCGTGCAGAGCATTGTAGACATAGAAATTTGCAAAATACATACGGATCTGAATTTTAGCAGACTCGTTGACTAAGCTTCTCTCACAAGCAAAACATGATCACACCTTAGTACTCTTTGGGTGATAATCACATATAGATGTGAACTAGATTACTGACTCTAGTAAACCCTTTGAGTGTTGGTCACATGACGATGTAAACTATGGGTGTTAATCACATGGTGATGTGAACTATTGATGTTAAATCACATGGCGATGTGATCTAGATTATTTACTCTAGTGCAAGTGGGAGACTGAAGGAAATATGCCCTAGAGGCAATAATAAAGTTATTATTTATTTCCTTATTTCATGATAAATGTTTATTATTCATGCTAGAATTGTATTAACCGGAAACATAATACATGTGTGAATACATAGACAAACAAAGTGTCACTAGTATGCCTCTACTTGACTAGCTCGTTAATCAAAGATGGTTATGTTTCCTAACCATAGACATGTGTTGTCATTTGATTAACGGGATCACATCATTAGGAGAATGATGTGATTGACTTGACCCATTCCGTTAGCTTAGCACTCGATTGTTTTGTATGTTGCTATTGCTTTCTTCATGACTTATACATGTTCCTATGACTATGAGATTATGCAACTCCCATTTATCGGAGGAACACTTTGTGTGCTACCAAACGTCACAACGTAACTAGGTGATTATAAAGGAGCTCTACAGGTGTCTCCAAAGGTACATGTTAGGTTGGTGTATTTCGAGATTAGGATTTGTCACTCCGATTGTCGGAGAGGTATCTCTGGGCCCTCTCGGTAATGCACATCACATAAGCCTTGCAAGCATTGCAACTAATGAGTTAGTTGTGAGATGATGTATTACGAAACGAGTAAAGAGACTTGCCGGTAACGAGATTGAACTAGGTATTGAGATACCGACGATCGAATCTCGGGCAAGTAACATACCGATGACAAAGGGAACAACGTATGTTGCTATGCGGTCTGACCGATAAAGATCTTCGTAGAATATGTAGGAGCCAATATGAGCATCCAGGTTCCGCTATTGGTTATTGACCGGAGACGTGTCTCGGTCATGTCTACATTGTTCTCGAACCCGTAGGGTCCGCACGCTTAAGGTTTCGATGACAGTTATATTATGAGTTTATGCATTTTGATGTACCGAAGTTTGTTCGGAGTCCCGGATGTGATCACGGACATGACGAGGAGTCTCGAAATGGTCGAGACATAAAGATTGATATATTGGAAGCCTATATTTGGATATCGGAAGTGTTCCGGATGAAATCGGGATTTTACCGAAGTACCTGGAGGTTACCGGAACCCCCCGGGAGGTATATGGGCCTTAGTGGGCTTTAGTGGAAGAGAGGAGAGGTGGCCAGGGCTGGGCCGCGCGCCCCTCCCCCCCCCCTAGTCCGAATAGGACAAGGAGAGGGGGGGGGCGCCCCCCCCCCCTTCCTTCTCTCTCTCCTCTTTCCCCCCTCCCGAATCCTATTCCAACTAGGAAAGGGGGGAATCCTACTCCCGGTGGGAGTAGGACTCCTCCTGGCGCGCCCTCCTCCTGGCCGGCCGCACCCCCCCCCCCCCCCCCTTGATCCTTTATATACGGGGGCAGGGGGCACCTCTAAACACAAGTTGATCCACGTGATCATATTCTTAGCCGTGTGCGGTGCCCCCTTCCACCATAATCCTCGATAATATTGTAGCGGTGCTTAGGCGAAGCCCTGCGACGGTAGTGCATCAAGATCGTCACCACGCCGTCGTGCTGACGGAACTCTTCCCCGACACTTTGCTGGTTCGGAGTCCGGGGATCGTCATCGAGCTGAACGTGTGCTAGAACTCGGAGGTGTCGTAGTTTCGGTGCTTGATCAGTCGGGCCGTGAAGACGTACGACTACATCAACCGCGTTGTGCTAATGCTTCCGTTGTCGGTCTACAAGGGTACGTAGATCACACTCTCCCCTCTCGTTGATATGCATCACCATGATCTTGCGTGTGCGTAGGATATTTTTTGAAATTACTACGTTCCCTAACACTAAATGCGCGAGATATGATTTCCGTTTTATTATTGTCAGTTCAACACCTAAGTTTTTCTTCTGTTTTCATTGCGTGCGTGTGGTTCACCGGTCCGGTTTCATGGTTCATCCATAATGCTGCATGATTGCAACGATGATCGAAACGAAAAATGAAGATTAGATGAAGAAGAACCCAGCCATATGTTGGGCTGGGCCGCTTGCCCATGCATCCAAACCAGGCGTGACGCCAGTCCGCGGCTCACTGAAACATGACAAAGAGGGGCCGGGAAATATGGACATTTGGAAACAACAAAGAGATAGGCGTTCCCTTGTGATTAATGTTTACTATATGTACCAAAAAATTTCCTTGAGCTGTTGAGCAGATCCAGTGAACCTGCCAGCGCAGAATTAACTAGAAGACGATTAAAATTGGCAACCATTAATCGCCAGCTGCGATACGACCCAGATAGCTCCACATCGCGGCAGGTTCCAGTTCAGTGGTTCTACAGCGTCGCGTTACTGGCATTCCCGTCATGTGATACACACACCCACATATACGAAACATCTACAAAGGTAAGGCCGGCCGGGGCGTTCCTCCGCCAGCAGGTTAAAATTTGAGGGGCTCGGTAGGTACAGTTTTAGCATTGGGAAGCACAAGAGCAGCTAGGTAGCCTCCATGGACGTCGATCTAGATGATGTCCCGGAACAGGCGGTGCCGATGTGGGGAGAATGCCCGCAGATGTACCTCTCGTACGGCACCGCCACTCGCAACGACCGGCTCCCGATGCTGAAGGACGCCGTCGCCATCGTCAAGTCGTTCACGGTGCTGTCCCCGCCGATGGGACTTGATTTTTTCGGGGTCTTCGACGGGATCTTGGGCGCCATGTTCTCCAAGCACATGGAAGAGCGGCTGCACGTCGCCGTCGCTGAGGAGATTATGCGGGACCTGCTCGCCAAGGCCCCGCGGGCTCAAAACGACGTCGAGGGCTGGTGGAAGACACTCATCGTGGACGCTTTCCGCCAGGTGGACAAAGAGGTGCTCATCGGTGGCGGTAGTGGCATCGATGCTCCTGCGCGTGTCGGCTCCGGGGCTCTCGCCGTGCTTGTTCTGGAGGACTACTTCGTGCTCGCCAACCGCGGCGCTTCTAGGGCCGTGATCTACCGCGGCTATGAGGCCGTGCCGCTCACCCCCGAGCACACGCCTATGGTAATGCTTCCACCTTTCACTCTAATCTTTCTTCACCCAACACCATCTCAGAAATTCAGTTTATGTTCCGTTTCCATTACGTTTCAGTTCTCAAGTTTTAATCTACATATGATGTTATGAATTAAATGGGATATGCCTTAGGTTATGGTTGATCTCTTATTTATTTGGATTGTTCAAAGAGTTTTAAGCTACACATTATTATACAACTTGTACCCCTAAGCATAAATTTTGGACCGAAGAAACACCAAAAGTTGTAGGCAGCAAAGAAGGGGATCAGCTAGCTAGTATAGTTATGTAATATTGTTCATTTTGTACAGCCGGAATGCCTGGTGTGCTAGCACAAATCTACCGGTAGGTATCGTTTGGCTCTGTGTGCACCTTTTGAATTGAACCACTAGGTCGTGCAAGCGTCTGTTCTATTCTATGTGAGGACAAATGAGAGCGAGAAGGTATTTATTTACCTGTGTTTGTACTTGAATTAGCAGCTGGCAGATCCATACTTCTCCTAATTAACAGTAAAAAATATAAGAAATTCACCGACTTTTCCCATTAAAGAACTATAGATGTACTTGTTCTAGCTGTGATTTGTTTTTCAGAAAGTAAAGTGCAAATATCCATGACTAAGCATATATATAACGTTTGGAATGCATTTATTTATTTGTGTTTGTACTTGAACTAGGAGCTGTCAACTAGCTAGCAGCTGCCTGACCAACATTTCTCCTAACAGCTACTAACTCAAGTACAACAGGAATGCATGCTGTTAGAAATTGATCAATGTGATGACTTCGCTCTTTCCGGCGTCTTCTCCTTTTACGGCTAGTTCTATGTTCGCGGGCCAGTAGAGTGGTGGATGAAAATCATGGCATCAGGCATTATGGATGCACTCTCTTTGGCAGACATTATGCATGTTGATAATAATATAGTTGTGTGCATCATCTAACACAGAGGCCATGGGTATATCGTCCTTTTCAAAAAGAAAATAAAAATGTGTGTCAATGCATGGCGTTGGCTGCTGCCTATAAGTAGCATTGCTTCTTCGTCCTCCTCACCATCCTTCATTATAATCATTTTTATCATATGATATATACCTGCAGTATGTCATATATTCAATTTTATCATATGATATATATTACATGTTCATGTTGCACTTGTATATTTGATAAAAATATGACAGATGACATATATAAGGCATTTGAGACAAAGATGTGGATATCAACCATATGTATCAGTACTTCAGTACAATGTTGGGTATGAAAGATGCAATTGGATCTCCAACAGTAGCTAAAATTTAGTTTAATGCACCTGAGTGCATGCTTAACTTTGCTCCCAGGCATTAAACTCATTCTCGCAACATATATGTCTTTATTGTTCTGTGTTTATTATGCATCATAGGTGTTGGTCTTACTTCAATTACTTCCAGCTGCTTTTGTGTTAGTGTTTGAGCTATTTAGCTTATTTTTTTGAAATGGGTGTTCTTTTAAAGTCACTCAGCCCCAAATTGTAATAGTTTATAATCTATAGAAAATTGCACATGAGTAATGTTTAATATGCTAGTTAATTATGTACTTTGCTTGAGCTTATCTCGAGAGAGAAAAAACTTACACGGTTCATAATGTATATATGTGCAGCCACAAAACGGAGGAGGTGATGTGGCCAGCAGACTTGAACAGATTATGCGTCGCCGCGCTTTTCGTAAGTCTAACGTCTAAACTGTGCATTTTTGTGGGAAAATAGTTGCATGAGTCTTAATTACTCTCATGTTTTCTTGTTTATTTGTGCCTGCAATTTCCATAGTTTTCCTTTCACCTGTGACAAATAAAGGTGCATCTCACATACATGTGTGTGTGTGTGTGTGTTTTAGTTCCCACATGAATTCATGCTACATGACACCCGTATCCTCATGTGTTTAATTTCTAGTTTTCTACCATGCTTTTTTTAAACCTAGTTTTCTACCATGCTAAAAAGACACACCTCCTAATATACAGGGAGCTCAAAGTTTAGGGCTACTGTTGCTGTCCCGGAACCTGAGGTCGTCGCAGTGAAGCGGAAGCCAGGGGACAAGTTCCTGATCCTGGCCACCAGTGCGCTCTGGGACGTCGTCACTCCAGGCGACGCGTGCGCCTTCATCCAGAGAAGATTGAGCATGCCACGGATCATCATGTCGTGGGACAAGAAGCCAACGAACAGCAGCGGCCCTCCCTGTGCGAAGGCACTTGCCAATGAGTTGGCCGCGCACGCGATCAGCAAGGGCACCAAGCGCAACGTGAACATCGTCCTCATACTGCTCAAGAATTTCTGGGATCTTCCCTCAACTTTTAAGAAGTGATTTTGCTTTTCCATGCTCGTAGTCGGTCTTATCATCTTGCAATTGTGGTATGGAAACTTTGTTGCTGTCTTAATGATTTCTAAGGGGACTTTTGAACAGGTTTGTTGAGATTTTTCTTGTAGCTATTTCAACATGGATCATCGTTAAGACTATCTATGTCTTACTTTTTCAGAGATAATTTTCTATCCGAGAATTAAAGTATTCGGTTTTTAACTTCTTGTGGTTTTGGACTGATATATCTTGAGCATTGAGAGGTTGGGTTTCAGTTACCTCATTACAGAGCTAGAGTATGTTTACTAGTAGTACTCCCTCCATTTCCATAATGTAGTACATATAGATTTTTGAAAAGTCAAATTTAGCAAACTTGGACCAAGTTTATAGAGAAAACTACTTATATATTGATAAACAAACATACAAAATATGAAAATACAACTCATTAGGAGCACCTACGGCTCAGGTGCCTGAAAATTTTATATGTTTTAGTTGATTGTTCTCTGAACCGTCGGATTCACATCCAATGAACCACATAGAAACTATTTGTCCTGAGTTGAATAACTAATTATGCCCTTTCAGTTATATTCAATACCCAGCCCATCCAAGCCCAACAGGGAGAAAGTATTATCTGTGTCGCATGATTGATGTTACCTACTGTTATTAGTTTGTCCACAAACATATGAATGACTAGAACTGGTATCTCGTGCATGCACATACGCTATACATGTGAACCTCTATATAACAATCACTATGTATATATGGTTTGCTTTCACACACATACACCATAATTATAAAGCTTAATGGAGGAAGAAAAGGGGAAAAAAAACTCAACCTAGTCTCACCATTATGCTTCCGGGATGAACTGAGACCACGTTGGCCTCCTCTGAGGATCGGAAGAGGGAAAGCTACGCAAGGCGATCAGCTCGCTTGGCGAGGGTACTGTTGAATATATGAGCAAATTACTACGAGATTTAATCCGAATAAACAGAATATAAATCATGACCACAGCAGCAGAGATTAAACTAATCATGCGAACTAGCATAGCAGATGAACATATCACATCTAGGGCACATACTAGAAACATGAATTCTACCACGATCTCGAACAGGAAGGATAGAATCACATACGGTGCAGCGGGTGCAGCACCGCCGGCGTTGATGTTGTCGCCCATGTCGTCGAGGATGAGGTTGCCGAGGTCGGGGAAGAAGACGTCGTTCGCGAAGTCGTCGCTGCCAGCAGTCGCGCGAGTGCGCTCCCCAAAAACCTGATCGCCCCTCTCCCGTACAGGATCACGAGAGGCGGGGTTCCGGAGGCCTGCTGTCTCTTCTTGCGGTGCACGCCGGAAGGAGGGATGGAGAAGACTAGCTTGGCGGCGCAATGATCTGGAACGGTGATGAGAAACCATACGAAGCGGCGGCTAGGGTAGACGGCTGCCTGACTATATATATTGCGGGCCGGGTCGTCACGATCCAAAAGAATCGGAAACGGTTCAGTAATTAACGCGTCCATTAATTATTAATTAATGACTCATTAATTTTCCCATGCAGCAAAAATATAGACAACGTGCATAGCTCTGTCCTCGGCTCGGCTCAATCCCGCAACCCGCGGCGCGTCGTGACGAGGCGAGGCGTGGCGTGGCGAGCGAGGAGGAGGAGCGCGCGTGTAGGTCTCCTCTTCTCATGCTCATACAAGTGGTAGAAGAGCTCACCTTATAAAGAGGTGCAACTCTCTCTCAACTTCCAATGTGGGACTAAACTTTAGCCTCACTCACTCCACTCACATGTGTGCATGAATGGGCCAAGAGAATTTCAGAATTTTAGTTGGGCTTTGGGCCAAAGGCCTACTAGCAAAATTCCAACAATCCCCCACAAAGTCTCATTGGCACATCTCATCATTTAGTTCCAAAACATTGTTTTATATATCGGTGCTTAGTGGAGACTGTGAAGTTGAACTTCCACTTAGAAATTTATGCTACACTAAATCACAACTTGAATAGTGGACTATGCCTTGAACTACAAGTTTTCTGTGAAACTAGTTTCACACAAATTCTTGACCGATACTGGGCTGCCGCAAGGCTTCCCTGCGGGTGGAGCGTATACGTCATACTCCAGGGCCTTTCATGAATTTATTAGAGAACACCCAATTCTCACAGACTGCGACGCTGACAGTCAAATTCATATAGGTGTGTTCCTCAGAAGATGTTCTGCAGGACAACATCTCTGCTTACCCGAATAAGCCACTTGGAACACATTAAGATAATTATCAACCTGCCATGCAGATCAGGAGAGTATTGCATCTTTACGGAGTGGGATAATTAATATAGGGATACTCTCCTCCCAGCTGACCAACAGCTTGTCTCCCACTTCTACTTCACGGGATCTCCGATCACATAGAGTGGGTTACCACTATGGACAACTCATGCGGTGGGTCTCAAACCCATCTCCATCGATGCATTATCTACCACATTACGTGATAGACCCTTTGTGAAGGGATCTGCCAAGTTTTTCGACGTTTGGATATAATCCAACGTAATAACTCCGGAGTTCCTCAATTTTCTGATAGATTTTAGTCTCCTCTTCACATGCCTTGAGGACTTCATATTGTCCTTAGAACTGTTTATCTTGACGATCACAGTTTGATTATCACAGTTCATCAGGATAGGGGGTATTGGTTTTTCAACCATAGGTAAGTCCATCAAGAGTTCACGAAGCCACTCTGCTTCAACAGTGGCAGTGTCTAATGCTGTGAGTTCTGCTTCCATAGTTGACCTCGTTAAGATGGTCTGCTTGCAAGACTTCCAGGAAACAGCGCCACCACCAAGTGTAAAAACATAACCACTTGTGGCCTTAATCTCATCAGCATCAGATATCCAGTTTGAGTCACTATAACCCTCCAGTACCCTTGGATACCCGGTGTAGTGAATCCCATAGCTAGCGGTGCCTTTCAAATAGCGCATAACTCTCTCAAGCGCATGCCAATGATCATCTCCCGGTTTTGACACAAACCGACTCAGCTTGCTCACAGCAAAAGAGATGTCAGGCCTCGTGGCACTCGCCAAATACATAAGCGAGCCAATAATCTGAGAATACCTCAGTTGATCTCTAGCAATCCGTCGATTCTTTCGAAGCAACACACTAGCATCATATGGAGTTGGAGAAGGCGTGCAGTCGCTATACCCAAAACGACTCAAGACCTTTTCCACATAATGAGACTGAAGCAGTGTGATCCCACCATTCTCATCTCTCAACAGCTTGATGTTTAAGATAACATCAGCTACTCCTAGATCCTTCATCTCAAAACAGCGAGATAAGAAATCCTTAACCTCCTTGATTAAATCAAGTTTGGTTCCAAAGATCAATATGTCATCGACATACAGACAAAGAATAACTCCTTCGCCCCCACCATAGCGATAGTACACACACTTGTCACCATCGTTTACTACAAAGCCGGCAGCAGTTAATGTTCTTTCGAACTTCTCATGCCACTCCTTAGGAGCTTGTTTAAGGCCATATAAAGACTTTAATAACTTGCACACCTTTCCTTCCTGACCAGGTACTACAAAACCATCTGGCTGATCCATGTAAATTTCCTCCTTCAACTCTCCATTAAGGAAAGCCGTCTTAACGTCCATTTGATGAACGAGAAGACCATGTGAGGCAGCCAGTGATAGTAGCACCCGAATTGTGGTCAGTCTAGCCACGGGTGAGTAAGTATCAAAGAAGTCTTCACCTTCTTTCTGGGTATAACCCTTGGTCACAAGCCGTGCCTTGTACTTTTCAATCGTACCATCAGGTCTAAGCTTCTTCTTGAACACCCACTTACATCCTACAGGTTTGCACCCATATGAACGGTCAGTGATCTCCCAGGTACCGTTAGCTAAGATGGAATCCATCTCGCTACGTACAGCTTCCTTCCAGTAGTCAGCATCAGGAGATGCATAGGCTTCTGAAATAGTCCTGGGTGTGTCATCCACGAGGTACACAATGAAATCATCACCAAAAGACTTTGCAGTCCTCTGTCTCTTACTCCTCACAGGAGTTCCATTGTTACCCTCAACAGGATTCTCAACGTGTTCCATCGCAATGGTGGGTTCAGGAATTACAGTGAATTCCTCACTAGATGGAGTAGGTATCTCCTGATTTGATGAACTCGACATATCCTTCATAGGAAATATGTCCTCAAAGAAAGTTGCATCATTTGATTCCATAATCGTACCAACATGCATGTCGGATACCTCAGATTTTATTATCACAAATCTATAACCGATGCTATGAAAAGCATAGCCCAGAAGAACACAATCCACAGTTTTTGGTCCAAGCTTGCGCTTCTTGGGAATTGGTATATTGACTTTCGCCAAACAACCCCAAGTACGTAGGTAAGAGAGTTTCAACCTTTTCCTTTCCCATTCCTCAAATGGAGTCATGGTCTTATGCTTTGTGGGAACTCGGTTTAGGACATGACACGCAGTCATTAGCGCCTCCCCCCACCATTCCTTGGATAGACCCGAAGTGTCTAACATGGTGTTAACCATATCAGTTAGAGTTCGGTTCTTTCTTTCGGCTACCCCATTTGACTGGGGTGAGTAGGGAGGCGTCCTCTCATGGATTATACCATGTTCCGCACAAAACAGATCAAATTCATTGGAAAAATACTCTCCACCACGATCGGACCTAAGCCGTTTAATTTTCCGATCAAGTTGGTTCTCTGCTTCAGCTTTATAGTTTTTGAAGAAAGTCAAAGCCTCATCTTTTGATTTCAGAAGATACACATAACAATATCTAGTGGAGTCATCAATCAACGTCATGAAGTATCTCTTTCCACCTTTTGTCAACACGCCATTCATCTCACAAAGGTCAGAATGTATAAGCTCTAGTGGCGCCAAGTCTCTTGCCTCTGCAGTCTTATGGGACTTGCGAGGTTGCTTAGCTTGCACACATACTTGGCACTTGGAACCTTTGGCAGTAGAGATTTTCGGAATTAAATTCATATTGGCTAACCGCGTCATGCAACCAAAGTTAATATGACAGAGTCGTGAATGCCAAATATCAGACTCATTATTGTGGCAAACATTATTAATAACTTTAGTGCAAATATCTGACAAAGATAGGCGGAACAAGCCTCCGCACTCATAGCCTTTTCCAACAAATTGTCCACACTTAGAAATTACAACTTTATTGGATTCGAAAACCAACTTAAAACCATCTTGACATAAACGGGAACCGCTAACGAGATTTTTATTAATGGACGGCACATGATGAACGTTCTTCAGGCGCACAGTCTTCCCCGAAGTAAACTTCAGATCGACCGTACCAACACCTCGAACGATGGCATGTGACCCGTTCCCCATCAGCACGGGTGAAGTCCCTGTTGCCTGGTAAGAAGAAAACATGGAGGCGTCAGCACAAACATGTACATTGGCACCGGTGTCAATTAACCAATCAGGGGATTGAAATACTGAAAGGATGGTAGGAAAAATACCGTACCCTGATTCCTTCATATCAATATCACCGATGACAACATTAGCGGACTTGCCGCTCTTCTCATGTTCGCGCTCCTCAAAGCGGTTAGGACACTTTGGAGCCCAGTGATTAGGATCACCGCAGACATGGCAAAGTCCCTTCCCCTTCTTATGAGAATTCTTCTTGAAGTTGGTAGAATGTGATGGCTTGTTCTTTGTATCAAACTTGCCTTTGCCCTGAGTTTTGTTCTTATTGTTTTTGTACTTGT
The DNA here is from genome assembly GCA_034509565.1 of Triticum monococcum. NCBI lineage: Eukaryota > Viridiplantae > Streptophyta > Magnoliopsida > Poales > Poaceae > Triticum > Triticum monococcum. Next base: position 147,240,185 of record CM067843.1, on the reverse strand, counting down.
TGGGCTGGGAGTTCTTCTTCTGTACCATGTGAGCACTAGAACCTCCCTCAGCAACTCGAGCACGTGTGTCCTTTGCTCTCGCCTTCTCTTCAACATCAAGAGTACCAATGAGATCCGCAACGGAAAACTCCTGTCTCTTGTGTTTCAGGGAAGTAGCAAAATTGTTCCACGAAGGTGGAAGCTTGGCAATGATGCCTCCGGCAACAAATTTGTCCGGTAACACACACTTGAAGTACTCAAGTTCTTTTGCGAGCGACTGTATCTCATGAGCCTGTTGTACAACAGGGCGCTCATCAGTCATCTTGTAGTCATAGAATTGCTCCATGACGTACAACTCGCTGCCGGCGTCCGAGGCACCAAACTTGGCCTCGAGTGCAGCCCACATGTCCTTGCCGTTGTCAAACGACATATACGAATCCACAATGGAGTCATCAAGAACACTCAGAAGAGCGCCTTTAAAGAGGGTATCGATCTTCTCAAAAGCTTCCAGCTGTGCTTGATTAAGATCGCCCTCAGGCTTGCCCTTGGTGGCATCATAACAGCCCATGGTCTGAAACCAGTAGACTGCTCTCGTGCGCCACCTCTTATATTGCGCCCCCTTAAAGGCAGGCGGTTTCAGATGCGCAGCAAAACCACTCGGAGTAAATTGCCTATAATCAGGTTTTTGGATTGTTGAATATATGAGCAAATTACTACGAGATTTAATCCGAATAAACAGAATATAAATCATGACCACAGCAGCAGAGATTAAACTAATCATGCGAACTAGCATAGCAGATGAACATATCACATCTAGGGCACATACTAGAAACATGAATTCTACCACGATCTCGAACAGGAAGGATAGAATCACATACGGTGCAGCGGGTGCAGCACCGCCGGCGTTGATGTTGTCGCCCATGTCGTCGAGGATGAGGTTGCCGAGGTCGGGGAAGAAGTCGTCGTTCGCGAAGTCGTCGCTGCCAGCAGTCGCGCGAGTGCGCTCCCCAAAAACCTGATCGCCCCTCTCCCGTACAGGATCACGAGAGGCGGGGTTCCGGAGGCCTGCTGTCCCTTCTTGCGGTGCACGCCGGAAGGAGGGATGGAGAAGACTAGCTTGGCGGCGCAATGATCTGGAACGGTGATGAGAAACCATACGAAGCGGCGGCTAGGGTAGACGGCTGCCTGACTATATATATTGCGGGCCGGGTCGTCACGATCCAAAAGAATCGGAAACAGTTCAGTAATTAACGCGTCCATTAATTATTAATTAATGACTCATTAATTTTCCCATGCAGAAAAAATATAGACAACGTGCATAGCTCTGTCCTCGGCTCGGCTCAATCCCGCAACCCGCGGCGCGTCGTGACGAGGCGTGGCGTGGCGAGGCGAGCGAGGAGGAGGAGCGCGCGTGTAGGTCTCCTCTTCTCATGCTCATACAAGTGGTAGAAGAGCTCACCTTATAAAGAGGTGCAACTCTCTCTCAACTTCCAATGTGGGACTAAACTTTAGCCTCACTCACTCCACTCACATGTGTGCATGAATGGGCCAAGAGAATTTCAGAATTTTAGTTGGGCTTTGGGCCAAAGGCCTACTAGCAAAATTCCAACAGGTACTACGGCCCGACGTTCGCCTAGCCCCTCCGCCTCCTAGCCCCTCCGCCGGCCACCCGGCCGTGGAGGACTCGCCGTGCTTCACTCCAGACACGGCGGCCACCATAGACAATCCGATGGATCTCGCAGATCTGAATTTTGACATAGGTCAAGATTTCGCTGCGGATGTGTGGAGGAAGTGGGGGGTACCCATCAACTATGAAGAAGGTAAAGATATGGAAGAATTCATTTTGGTTGCTGAGTTCACCCGTTCGAGGATCAGGCTCACGGTGGAATCTGTTGCCACTATCCTCCTGTCCTGTTTTCGTGGCCGGGCATCCCTGTTCAAAGTTCAATTGCTTCAAAATTGGTATTTTCGGTTCTCGGTCTCATCCAAAGAAGTGGGTTTCTCTATCATAAAAGGAGGTAACATCTCTCTACCTCTTCTCATGTCAACTTTCTCCTTTGGGGCTCTGGAGGCCCTAATTCTTCCTGGGAACTCGATCAATATCTTCAAGAAAAGGAGGATGAATGGACACATGTCCTCCGCAATCACCCTAGAAAATCTTACCTTCAGGCTCTTAGATCACCCACTACTTACATCCAACATGCTCCCACCCCGATCAGATCTCAAGATCAACCTCGCCAGCATCATGGTACTCATCCTTCTGACCGTGATCGTCGCCCGGAGTCACTCCAGGACAATAATGCGAGGGCAGGCAATCCGCCCATTCAAACTGCTTTTAATGTGCTTTATTGTGTCAGGTGCCTCCTGCATGGACATCTTAGGCCTAGCTCCACTAATAGAATTAAGTGTAGGACATGTAAGCGTTGGGGCCACATTGTCCGGGACTGTTTCTCTACTAAGAAACCCAACCCAAGCCTGATTCTGCAGCCCACTAAGGACCTCAACCTGGTGTCTCAGCCCACAGCCCATGCGACACCGAATCTAGTGATTCCAAGGCAAATCTCCACTGTTGCCGCGAATGAGACTAATCAGCCGGTCAGAGGGGTAGTCATTGCCTCTGCCAACCAAGGAAACAGAGGAGACGCCTTGATATCCGCCGGGGAGGGCATCCGCCATTACAACCCTGCCGCTGCATCCATCGCCCAACGATTGAGAGCTGCGACCATCCAAGGCAGTGCTCATTCCCCTTCCCTCCGCCTCGCAATCCACCCTTCCTCCTCCTCAACCGTGCAATCCATGGCTGCCTTCCCGTTCGACCCGAGCCCCTTCATCCCTGCCGGCCACCACCACATCGACGTTGCGGTTAGGCCGGCGCATTCGTATCCTGACTGGAGCGGTCCCTGCGGCGCATGAAGAATGGGCCGTTGCTACCATCGTGTCGATGCCCAACCTGCCGGTCCAATTTGCTACTATTTGAGAGGTACTCTCTGAGTTTCTTGCTGATGTTAAGCACCTGGGGTTTTTTGAGATCTCGCCCTGCCCATTTGGACAATCCTATGTCAAGCTCGATAGTGTGTTTGATCGGGATGAGCTAGTCAACAGCAGTCCACACCCCTTTACAGATGTGCATGTCATTTTTGAGAAGCACAATCAAGGACTGAATTGGCGCAAACTAAATCTCAGCAGAGAAGTGTGGATTTGCTTTGGACCACCGCATCATTCATGAGATTAGCAATGCTATTAGTAAGTTTGGCAAGTTTGTGATGTGGGGTAGGGACATAAGCACTAGAGCAAATCTTATGGTCAAAAGCAAGGTGGAAGAACTGCGCGATATTCCTTCCAGCATTGCAATTGGAGAAGGAGATGATACTGCTACCATCTCGGTACCTGTGGTGATACTGCAAGACACACCTTTAGGAAGAGAAGCACCTGATGAAGACCCGATTCCAGCTTTTGGCAACCCTCACCCTGTCCCTGCTCAAGCTCACTTCCACCAAAACCAACATAATCACTTTCTGGGGCCACTGCAATTCCATGAGTAAGATGCAGTCCAAGCACCAGTTCAGAACCCGATTTTGGATCTTCAGTTAGGAATTCAGGTTGATAAAGAGGAGGAAATGGCAGAGCTTCCTGGTTGGGGACACTGGGCCATGCCGGTAGAACAAGAACTTGCTGACCAGGAATTACATGCTGGAGAATTTTTGCACTTGCATGATCTGATGGAACCCATGGAAGAAAATCATATTCATCCTGATGAGGAGCAGCATCCGGCTAACAGTAATGTCACTGTCTCTGATGAACCACCTAATATTAGTGCTGAAACTGCAAACTCTACTGTTGGGCCTTTGGCGCCTCTTGCCCCACTGCTACCTGATTTGAATGCTTATATTGGACAGTTTGGGCCTGCGGAACCTGTTGGGCCCATTATAGCCCAGGTTTCACCCAATGTGGTAGTTCTAGCTGAGAGGAGCCTAGCTGTGCCACTGCAAGAAGATCTAAATCTCACAGCCATCCCGAAGGATCAATCTGTGGACCTCAACTTCCACGTGGTGGACCCCATGCATTTTGAAAGTTCTTTGCCTCCCAGACTCAATCTTATTCCTGAGGATGTCAACTCTGATGAACTAGTTAAACCCCTAGTTGAATCTTTTACTGTGGAAGCTACTCAGTTGGAAGCCACTCTACCTGTGTTGCGAAGCCAAGCTGCACCAATTATCAGCAGGGATGAAATTAACTCAACTATGCAAGCTCACCCTCCTGTGGCCATGCAACAGATTGATACTCCTGATCTTGTGATGCTTACTAAGACATTTGATCCCATGATTTATGCTGAAGGACAAGGTGAATCCTCATCCTCTGATGTCTCTGCTCCACCTGGTTTTCCTATTCCTATGTTTAAGTCTGATCACATGATTATCGCAGGGAAAGGGCTGCCCTGCCCCACTGTACAAGTGATTGCCATTGGTACTGAAGAGAAGTACCTTGGAAAAGAAGGAGCTCAAATATGGACCAAACATTTTGCTCCTAAAGAAACCAGTAAGGACATCATTCAGGTACCAGTTGACTGGGTTAATTTCCTGTCTATTACTTTCCTTTCTCCTGAGAAGTTTGATTGGGCCAAGCAGTTCATTACTTCTAAAGTCTGGGATATTATCTCTCAAAACAAGAATGAGGAGATCTGTTTACCTTTTGCCTTGCCAGATTCATGTCCTGACAGCTCTAATCTTTCTGGTATCTTGGTAACTTCTTAGGATCAGGAGAATAGACCTAATGTTTTGTGTGGCTCTCAAGAGATCACTTCATCCTCCACCTCTCTTGTTCATCATAACAGGAAGAGGAAGGACAAGGGTCCTCTAGAGGAGACAGGGGTAAGGAGGAGTTGCCGTCTCCAAAAACTCAATAAGGGTTATAAGAAGTCTGTTTGCATGGATAAAGATTGCTTAGCTTGTCACTCTTTCCCACCTTCATTACCTGCTAAGATTATTAAGAATCTGAACACTACTTATTGCAAGGTCAATGCACAAGATACTTCAGAAGAGAAGCTTTCCACTAAGATAAAGAAACTCAAGGTTGCTACCAAGGCAAAGGAGGGGGCACCAAGTCCAAGGAGGGGGCCATTAGTGGGAAGAGTGGAAAGTAGTTATGCTTGGTCTCTTCCGTCAGTGTTTGTACCTGAACTTTTGGGGTCATGAGAATATTTGTCTCTGCGATGTATATCTGGGCATTTCACTCTATGGTTACTATGGATCAGACTCTCTATATGAGATTCCAGTATGTTATGACTCTGTGGATTGATGTTTTCTATCCTTTCCTGCTTATCCTGGTAGATCTGATCTATATCTGCTGCCACACACTCTCCAAGTCCCAGCCTCCCACCCTTCTCTTCCCAGTTTACTGTAATCCTCATGAAGAGAAATAGGGGTATCAATGGCCCGAAGAAATGGGATGCTCTATCTAATAAAATTGCTGAATCCAATTGCTCCATCTTATGCCTCCAAGAAACAAAGAGAGAGTTATTTGACACATCATACATTAGGAAATTATGTCCCAAGAACATCTCCAAATTTGAATTTCTGCCATCCATTGGTGCTTCTGAAGGACTGCTGATTGCCTGGAATGGTAATCTTTTCTCTGGTCAGTTGGATCACCAAAATGATTTCTCATTAACCATCAAGTTTACCTGCAAACTGTCTGGGATTATGTGGAAGCTCACCAACATCTATGGACCTTGTCAACAGGATGCAAGAATTGTTTCCTTGATTGGTTTAAAAACTTTCATGTGGGGTATGATGATAATTGGCTTGTTCTGGGTGACTTTAACTACACCGGGTATCCTCATAACAGAAATAGAGAGGGGGGCAACCTGAATGACATGCTCTTGTTCAGTGAAGCAATCAATAATCAAGCACTTGTTGAAATTCCTCTGAAAGGCGGAAAGTTCACATGGAGCAATATGCAAGATGCCCCTCTATTGGAAAGACTGGACTGGTGTTTCACTTCTGAAGCTTGGACCCTCATGTTTCCTTCCACTCAAGCCATCCCTCTTGCCAAAATTACCTCAGATCACCTCCCCATTGTTATCCAAGTGGGCACCTGCATCCCTAAAGCACAGGTTTTTAGATTTGAAAATTTCTGGCTGAAACACCCTCAATTCAAGGATGTGGTAAGGAGCATCTGGGAGCAAGATATTCATGAAGCTGATAGTGCCAAATGCATTGCTACAAAATTCAAAAGGCTTAGAAAGGGTTTGAAGAGCTGGGCCAAATCTATTTCAAACCACAAACAAATTATTCAGAACATCAACTACATGATCCTTTTTATGATGTTATGGAGGAATTCAGGGATCTATCTATTGAGGAATCTAATGGCAAGAATATTCTGATTGAGCATTTGAGCCTTATTAATGAACAACAGAGGATATATTGGAAGTAGAGAGCCACCATCAGGAACATCAAAATGGGGGAGGCAAACACCAAGTACTTTCAAGCAAAAGCCACTATTAAGCACAGATTTAATCATATTGTTGTGTTAAGGTATGAAGATGATCAAGAGCATACTGATCACCAAGCTAAAGCTGCTATCCTTTTCAAAGCATTTAAAAAGAGATTAGGCTCTGTTTCTAGAACTGAAAACCACTCATGCTTCAGAATCTACTCTTACAACATGATGATTTATCAGACCTGGAACTCCCCTTTACTAAGCAAGAAATTGATGACGTCATTAAGAAGATGCCTACTGATAAAGCTCCTGGATCAGATGGTTTCAATGTAGCTTTTCTCAAAACTTGTTGGGATATTGTGGCTCCTGATTTCTATAGACTTATTGAGGATTTCCATTTGGGTACTATAAATTTGCAGAGTATCAACTATTCTTTCATTACACTGTTCCCCAAGAGAGATGATGCTGCGCTACCAAATGACTTTAGACCAATTTCCCTTTTAAACTGCACCCTGAAGATCTTAACCAAGCTTATGGCCAACAGATTCCAAAGCAAGATTCTCAAGCTCATTCATCCGAACCAATATGGTCTTCTATCCAACAGGTGCATTCAAGATTGTTTAGCTTGGTCCTATGAATACATTCATCAATGCCACCAGTCAAATGAAGATGTCATTCTTCTGAAATTGGATTTTCAAAAGGCTTTTGATATACTCAGTCATGATACTATTATGGTGATTTTGCAAGCCAAAGGTTTTGGATCTAGGTGGATTAATTGGATCAAAATGATTTATGGCACTGTTTCTTCTGTTCTACTCAATGGGGTACCTGGCAAGCAGTTTCTATGAAAATGTGGAGTAAGACAAGGGGGCCCTCTTTCCCCTCTCATTTTTGTGCTAGCAGCAGACATACTGCAATCTATTGTGAATGAGGCAATGCATAACTCTATGATCCAACCCCCTCTGGTACATCAATCAAGGCCTGATTTTCCTATCATCCAATATGCTGATGATACCATTTTAGTGGTCAAAGCTGAGGCCTCCCAACTAATGCATATTAAGAATGTGCTCTTGCACTTTGCTTCTTTCACTGGGCTGAAAATCAACTACAACAAGTCTATCATGATTCCCATCAACACTTCTGTGGAGCAAATGCAATATCTGTCATCTATCTTTGGTTGCCAGATTGGAACACTTCCTCACACCTATTTGGGTTTGCCTCTCAGCCTGCACAAACCTAGAGTGGAAGATTACTTACCTCTTCTCAAGAGAGTGGAGAATAGAGTGCTTGGTTGTTCTACTCTGCTTTCCACCGGAGACAAATTAACTCTCATTAAATCTGTATTCTCCAGCTTGCCAACTTTCTTCATGTGCTCTTTGAGGCTACCAAAAACAGTGTTAAAACAGCTGAACATTTATCTGAAAAACTGTTTTTGGAGGAAATGTGGCTCATTGGAGAGGGGTGCTACACTCATAGCTTAGGACACTACATGTCAACCTAAAGTCAATGGAGGACTAGGGATATTGGATATTGAGACCCATAACCAGGCACTTCTGATGAAACAACTGCGTAAATTCCTTAATAAAGTTGATACTCCATGGATCAATATCATCTGGGAATCTTACTACTCCATCTCTCTACCTGGTGAGAGATTGGTGGGATCTTTCTAGTGGAAAGCAATTCTCAAGATGCTGCCAACCTACAAACAGTTTGCAGTTTGCAAGGCTCATTCTGGCGACACCACTTTGCTGTGGTCTGATAACTGGTGGGATCAGCCACTTAGGTCTAAATTCCCTGAGCTGCACTCCTATACAAGGAATGAACTTGTAACCCTGAAGACTACTATGAATGAACCTGACTTGTCAGAACTCTTTCACACTCCAATGTCTGAACAAGCTTTCCAACAATATACTCTGCTACTCCAGCATCTGCAGCACAGACCTCAATCCAATAACCCAGATGAATGGCATATTCTGGGAGCCTCCAAAGGATACTCTTCCATCAAGATGTATCACCATACGTGTGGACCCAGTATGGTCCACCCGATCTTCAAACAGATTTGGCACGCAAATTGCAGACTGAGGCACAAGATTTTTATTCGGCTCCTCCTTCATGACAGGATCAACACAAGGAACCTTCTCAACATAAAATCTATGCATCTCAATAATTACAATTGTGCACTCTGCTCAAATAACACGGAGGAGACTCTGCTTCACTTATTCTGGAATTGCCCTTTTGCTCTCCAATGTTGGGATTCCATCATCTCTTTCAAGCCTAGAGGCATATCTGTCTTTGATGACTTCCACCTAGCCATGGAGCAACTCCCCCCAGATATTGCACTTGATATTGTTTTATGGGTTGTTGGAGTATATGGTCCAGCAGAAACGATAAGATCTTTCGAGCAGTAGCTCCTCATGTTCAGGGATGGAATTTCTACCTCCAAGATGGTCCATGGGCATCACAGATCAAAGCAAAGCAAGCTAAAGCGGCCAAGATTAGCTCCTGGGTTTTACAGAACTTATAATTTCTTACATGTTTCACAAAACTGGTATTGGGTGATCACCGTGGTGTAATTGGATTGCTTGTGTATAATTTTTTAATATGATTTACCGTAGAACCATTGTTCTACGGTTTCCTGGTAAAAAAACCATTATGCTTCCCTCGCAAAAAAAACATTATGCTAAATCTTATAATCATAATCACAAAATAAATTATAGTTTTCATACCTAATTTTGAAAACAATTTACGCAACACACTTTGAGATGACTATTGGAAATAAAAATATTGAATGAAAAGTAAAGCACCGGCACACATTTGGACAAGGAAAAGAAGAATGTCCATCCAAAACAGTGAACCGCACAATCTATAAAGGAACAGAGAAACAAACCAAAATAATGATAATTCAAATTAAAAGACCCCAAAAAAGAATAAATTTCATGTAAGGAAGAATATTATGGAAGTGATGTTACCCAAAAAAAGACATAAATAAGTGATGTCAATCTATCTAAGGAAGAAAGAACTCTAGCGGTGTCGTTACTTATGAAAATATAAGGGGGCGATGATGTCTACTACTTGTAGACTCATAGGCCTCCAAGCGTAGAGTTTTGTAGGACAGTAGTAAATTTTCTTCAAGTGGATGACGTTTATCAATCCGTGATAGGTGTAGGATAAAGATGGTCTCTCTCAAACAACCCTGCAACCAAATAACAAAGAGCCTCTTGTGCCCCCAACACACCCAATATAATGGTCAATTATATAGGTGCACTAGTTCAGCGAAGAGATGGTGATACAAGTGTAGTATGGATAGTAGATATAGGTTTTTGTAATCTGAAAATATAAAAACAGCAAGGTAACTAGTAACAAAAGTTAGCAAAAACGACATTGCAATGCTTGAAAACAAAGCCTAGGGTTCATACTTTCACTAGTGCAAGATCTCTCAACAATAATAACATAATTGGATTATATAACAATCCCTCAACGTGCAACAAAGAATCACTCCAAAATTCCTATCGCGGAGAACATAAGATGAGATTGTTTGTAGGGTACGAAACCACCTCAAAATTATTCTTTCTGATCAATCTTTTGAACTATTCCTATAAGTGTCACAAACAACACTAGAGTTCGTACTAAAATAACACCATATGACACGCATCAATCAACCCTAATGTAACCTAGATACTCCAATGTCACCACAAGTATCCGTGGGTTAATTATACGATGTGCATCACACAATTTCAGATTCATGATATTCAATCCAACACAAAGAACTTCAAATAGTACCCCAAGATTTCTATGGGAGAAAGGAATATGAAAATGTGTATCAACACCTATGCATATTACCCCAATGTCACCACGGGAATCCGCAAGTTGATAACCAAAACATACGTCAAGTGAATCAATAGAACATCCCATTGTTACCACAGATATCCCATCGCAAGACATACATCAAGTGCTCTCACATCCAAAAGATTCAATCCGACATAACAATACATCAAAGGAAAAGATTCAATTCATCACAAGAAGGTGGAGAGGTAAGAACACAATAAGATCCAACTATATTAACAAAGATCGCGGTACATCAAGATCGTGCCAAATCAAGAACACGAGAGAGAGAGATCAAACAGATAGCTACTGGTACATACCCTCAGCCCAGAGGGTGAACTACTCCCTCCTCATCTGGTGGCCGTCGGGGTGATGAAGATGGCCTCCGGTGATGATTCCCCCTTCCGTCAGGGTGCCGGAACGGGGTCCCCATTGAGTTTTTATGGATACAGAGGCTTGCGATGGCGGAGCTTCTCATCAAGGGTTCTTTTTGGAGGCTCGGGTATTTATAGGAATTTTTAGCGTCGGTCTCGCGTCAAGGGGGTCCACGAGGCAGTGACAAGCTCGGTCGCCCCTCCTTGGGGGGTAGGGCGCGCCTAGCGAGCTTGTCGTGTCCTCATGGGTCTTCTGGTCCTCCCACAAAGCTTCGGGGGTCTCTTTTAGTCCATAAAAAATCATCGTAAATTTTTAGCTTATTCCGAGAACTTTTATTTCTGCACAAAAAACGACACCATGATAGTTCTGCTGAAAACGTCAGTCCAGGTTAGTTCTAATCAAATCCTACCAAAACCATATAAAATTGTTCAAAACATGGCATGAATACTTCATAAATTATAGATATGTTGGAGACGTAACAGGAGACTATCCATCAGGCGCCTCATTTTACTTTTGGCATTCGGTCATATGTGTTTGGACCATTACATTGAAAATCAAGGGCCACCATTCATCTTATTCCTCATTTCACCTTTTCTCCATAAATAAGTAAAATAAAAACTAAAAAAATGAAGTTTACTAAGGAATAAAAATGAATTGGTGGCATTTGTATTACCCTTAAAGAAGAAATAAAATGGAAGACAAAACCCAAAAAAATAATGGCAAAAACTTGCATCCAATTTGTACACAAACTTCATTTTTTATAGTATGCAAATAATAAACATATAATAGTGCAATTCACACTTAGTATAATTTCACACATATTGTATAGTACTTACACATACAAAATCAAAAATGAATTTTCTAAGAAAATGATTTAGTGACATTGGTATTACCCATAAAATAGAAAGGAAAAAACTTAAATTAAACGATGACAAAGCTTGCCTACGTACAATCTTCATAGAATTTTTTAAAAATTATGAAAATAATAAGCATATCATAGCGCATTTTTCACACTCTAGTATAATGCAAACACATATTATATAGTACTTTCACACACAAAATGAAAAAATCTAAGAAATAATGAATTTGTGGCATTGCTATTATCCTTAAAGAAGAAACAAAATTAAAAAAACATAAAACTAATGGTGACAAAACTTTCGCACAATTTAAACAGAAATAAGACTTTTTGCAATATGCAAGAACAAAAATATAATAGTGAATTTTTCGCATTCTAGTATACACACATATTATATAACACTTGCATGTATACATTTACAAAAACATCTAACATCCAAAAATATACATAAGGAAAAACTCGACTAAAGTAAAGAAAAACAGAAGCAAACATGCATAAAAAGAAGAAGAAAAGTTGACTTAGCCCAAAAAATCATAGAGAGAGAGAGAGAGACATGCTTGCTTTCTGAGGAAGATAGAATTCTAGGGATGGGGTTACCTAATGGAAGAAATGAATAAAACAAATATTTTGCATGGAGTAATGAATTACAAGTGCTTTAACAATAAAAGAAATAATAATAAAATTGAAAATAATAACTTTATACAACTTTGCCGACGTAAAGAACCATAAAGACTTATTCTCAAGCTCTTTCCTTCATCCAAGAACTAGAGTATATTGGAAATTTGCACACAATTATGCCTAACATGCACTATTCTGTAATGAACAAGGACATGTGAACTACTCAATTAGTGCAACTTTAATAGTAATCGCATTCAAGTAGATCGATTACAAAATTAATTTCTATTTAAGTTCATCACGCAAAATTAAGTTGTGGCACATGATTGCATCATTAAACACGATGTCATCTGCATACATATAAGAAGAAAAAACAATGGTTAAAAACCGACTAAGCATGAACAATGAAGAAGTAATAAAACAAATTTTAAACATAAAGAAATCTTATTTGCAGGTAGAATGAATAAAGGGATTGGTTTTACGCTAAAAGAAGAAATGAAGAAAAACCCAAAGAAAATGATGACCAAAATTTATAACAGACTTTGTAGAATTTGCACTATTCTACAATATGCAATGATAAGCATTTAGTAGTGCAACTTCAATAATCATTATGATTCAAGTAGGCCACTAACTAAAAGAATTTCATTTTAAGTTCCGAACATAAAAAAGTAGTGGCACACAATTGCAGCATCAAATACGCTGCCACATTCACGAATATTGGAAAAATCCGACGGCCAAAAAACCAACTAAGCCATAATAACAAAGACATTATAAAAAACATATCTTTTTTTGAAGGTAGAATGAATTAAGGGCATTGGTATTACACTAATAGAAGAAACAAAATGTGGAAACAAAACCAAGCAACTCGTGGAATTGTTTATAATAGATTTAGTAGAACTTGCACTGTTTGGAAAAAATGCAATAACAAGCATATATTGCAACTTTAATAACTATTATGATTGAAGTATATCACTTAAAAAATAAATTACTCGCTTTTCAAACTAATACAAGATGTTTTAGATCACTAAAGTAGTGATAAAAAACGTCCTATATTAGCTTACAAAGGAAGTACATCATAATTTCCTAACATAAAACTAACTGGCACACAATTTTAACATAAAATACATTGTCATATGCACATATATTAAGGAAAAATTGATGGTAAGAAAATTAAACATGAATAAACAAAGAAATCCTGGCTACACTTGATGCGGAGGTTGATGGAGATTCAACTATCCGACCAACCTAATTCTTTCCACTAGAAATTAACCAGAAGCGGTGTCTTTTCGGTCAAATCTATGTATATGGATCTAATTAATTCTGGCCCAATCCCAAGATCATTACATATATGGAAAATTAAGGTTCCCTTGTGTATTAAAATTTTCATGTGGTTTGTCCACAAGCAAGGGATCCTCACCAAAGATAACTTAATAAAGCGATGTTGGGTAGGTAGTGCACGTTGTTGTTTTTGTGATCATGATGAAACAATACAACACCTTTTCATAGATTTCCCTCTCGCAAAATTACTTTGGTGAATGGTTCATATAGCTTTTAACATTATTCCTCCAGTTAGCATTGAAGCGTTATTTGGAACATGGCTAGCTGGAGTAGATCATATTACCGCGCCTCGTATTCGAACTGAAATATGTGCGCTTATTTGGGCTATATGGGATTGCAAAAATGATATGATTTTTAACAGACATCATACTTTAACTTCCTTGCAGGTCATCTTCAGAGCTACGGCATGAATCCGTATGTGGTCCTTACTCACTCCAACAGACTCCAAGAAGCCTTTGGTTACTGGGTGCACCCGGTGGGAGATGATAGCACAGGCTATATTCAACCAGTTTGGATGGCGGCCTCATAATAGGATAGGCGTCTAGTGTTCTGGTCCTATTTATCCTGCCAGATGTGGCAATGAGTTCCCCTTTTTATTTTTTCTCCGTTTGCGAGCTGTATTGGAGCTTGTCATGAATATGCAACTTGTATTACTAGGAGGCCAAAGCCACCATATATATGATGTACATGAGGATGCCAAAAGGCAAGAATACAAAAGGCCAAAGGCCATCATCAATATAACTCTAACACCCCCACTCAAACTCATGGTGACTCGACAACACTGAGTTTGGAGAGGTGAAATCTATGTTGTGCTCTAGTCTGTGCCTTCGTGAAGAAGCCCGCTAGCTGTAACTCGGAAGGCACATACTAAAGAGCAATAACATGATCTTGCACAGCAGCGCGCACATAAAAAGCATCAACACCAATATGCTTGGTAAGCTCATGCTTCACAGGGTCCCGCGCAATACTGATAGCACCTGTACTGTCGGACAAGAGGGTGGTAGGTGTAGTAACAGAAACACCAAAATCCTCCAGTAGCCATCGTAACCAAGTCACCTCTGCCGTCAGAAGAGTTATAGCTCTCAACTCGGCCTTTGCACTCGAACAAGAAACTGCGGTTTGTTTCTTTTCGTCTTCCAGGCAATGAGAGAACCACCAAGAAAAACACAGTAAGCAGAAAGTGAACGGCGATCCGAAGGATCACTGGCCCACGTAGCATCTGAATAGGCATGGAGCTGTAACGAGCTGGAACGAGGAAAAAAGAGACGATGAGAGATCGTGCCGCGAAGATATCATAGAACACGAAGAAGGTGACTATAGTGAACTGAAGTGGGAGCGGAAACAAACCGGCTCAAAATATGGACATGATAGGAGATATCCGGACGAGTGACAGCAAGATATACAAGACTCCCAACAAGATGATGATAACGCGTCGGATCAGAAAGAGCTCACCATCAGAAACACGAAGGTTAACATTGAGCTCCATAGGAGTCTCAGCAGTGCGCTCGTCACTAAGAGCCGCACGAGCAAGAAGATCCTGGATATACTTTTCTTGGGAAATAGAGAAGCCATCAGAGGAGGAGGAAACCTCAATCCCAAGAAAGTAACGAAGGGGACCAAGATCAGACATAAGAAACTGCTCACGGAGACGGGCCTTGACAAAGGCAATGTACTCAAAATCATCGGCAGTGATGATCATGTCATCAACATATAGAAGAAGAATAGTGTGACCACGAGCAGAAAGGTGGACAAACAACGCTCAATCATGAGCACTGGGTGAAAAACCAGCTGCAGTGACCACAGAGGCAAAACGCTCAAACCAAGCGCGGGAGGCTTGCTTAAGGCCATATAGAGAGCGACGAAGACGGCAAACCATGCCATCAGGAACTGAATACCCAGGTGGTGGCTGCATATAAACTTCCTCACACAACACACCATTAAGAAAGGCATTCTTAACATCAAGCTGAGACATGGACCAGTGGTCATATGGGCCACGGGAGCAAAAGTCTCATCGTAATCACGACCATGCTCCTGTTGAAAGCCACGAGCCACAAGACGAGCTTTATAACGCTCAAGAGAACCATCCGAGCGAGTCTTAATCTTATAGACCCACTTACAAGTGATGGGACGAACACGGGGGGGGGGGGGGGAAACCAGGTCCCACGTGCCGTTGCGCTCAAGGGCAGCAATCTCCTCTGCTATCGCGAATTGCCATTCAGGATGAACAATAGCATCTCGATAAGAAGTCGGTGCAAGAACGGCCGAGAGACCATAACGAGAAGGAGAATATCGGTCAGGGGGCGGACAAGGCCGAGAACGAAGACCATAAGTCGGGTGAGAGGAGGAAGACGACACACCAGAAGTAGAGGGCACATCGGTAGACTCATTCACAACACGTGAATGACGAGTATAATGGAAAGGAAAGGACGGAAGAGGTGGAATCACTTGAGGTGGAGACGGGGAATGTATCGGTGATGAAGGTGGAGAAGGGAAAGCTGTCGGCGATGAAGGTGGGGAATCATGCGACGAGTGAGTAGAATAAACCATAGGAGAGGACGGTGTCAGATCTGCAACAGCAGGATGAGGATTAGGAATACTGGCCATAGAGGAAGGTGTATCAGGGAAAGTAAGAAAAGAGATGTCCTCCATAGAAAAAGCCGAGGAGGATGGACGCGGGTAGAAGGGACGAGATTCATCAAAGGTCACATCCCGGGAAATACGCATCCGGCGACCGACAGGATCCCAACACCGATAGCTCTTATGCTCATCACTGTATCCAAGAAAGACACAATCAACAGACTGAGCGGTCAGTTTGGTGTGTTCACGAGGGGAAAGAAAAACATAGCAGACACAACCAAACAAACGGAGCGCCGAATAATCAGGAGAACGACCAGAAAGACGCTCGAGAGGAATACCACCTTGTAGAGCAGCAGATGGCTGAATGTTGATGAGATAGGTGGAAGTAGTAACAGCCTCAGCCCAGAAGTGAGGCCGAAGAGAGGCGATGATCATCATCGCAAGCGCCGTCTCAAGAAGGTGACGATGCTTGCGCTCAGCCACGCCATTCTGAGCATGAGCACCAGGGCAAGAGAACTGAGCAAGAGTACCATGCTCAACAAGAAATCCTCGCAACGCATGCGAGATATACTCACCAGCTGAATCTGCGCGAAAAACACGAATAGGAGTGGAAAACTGGGTATGAACCATGGCAACAATTTTTTTGTATATAGATAAGACCTCACTACGAGAAGACATGAAATAGATCCAGGTGTACCGAGAAAAGTCATCTATAAAGATAATATAGTAGCGATGACCCCCTTTCGAAGCAAACAGAGCCGGACCCCAAACATCATAGTGAACGAGATCAAAAGGACGCTCGGACACTGACTCGCTGTGAGGATACGGTAGCCGAATCTGCTTACCAAGCCGGCAACCCATACAATCCAACGAAGTGTTACCAGAGACAGAACCCAAAACACCACGATGAACTAGAGATGAAAGACGAGAACCACATAAATGGCCAAGACGGTGATGCCACTGCTGAAAAGAGCTGGTAGATGCAACAACAGGGGTTGCGAGACTGGCAGAGGTGGCAGCGGAGGGAAGACGAAGCCAGTCAAGCTCCTAGAGACCATCAAAACGTTGAGGGCCAGCACCAAGTAGAGCGCCCGTGCGACGATCCTGAACAGAACATGAATCAAAGTCGAGAATGACCCTACAACTAGAGTCAACAATCTGACCACCAGATATGAGTTGCATGGTAAGTCGAGGAACATGAGCGACAGAGGGAACATGAAATGAAGAAGTGCTAAGAGTGCCTCGACTAGCTACAGGGAGGGGAGTGCCATCAGCCGTGAGAACACGAACAGGAGACTCGACAGGTCGAACAGAGGACAAAGTGAAAGAACCATAAGTCATATGAAAGGATGCTCCAGTATCAAGAATCCATGGGGATGTACCTGGAAGAGTAGATGGTGGTTTCTCAGTGCCAGAAGAGTCAGCCACGGAAACTGCAAAACCTGTCGATGAAGAATCCCAAGCATCAAGCAGGCATCGCAGCTGCGCAACCTCACGCGCAGACAGGGACACGGCGGGAGAGGTTGAGGTAGAAACACATGTCGACAATGAGCAATCGCCGACTCTCGTGGAAGCCGCGTGGAGAGTCGGCTGAGAGTAGAAAGTGGACGTAGAGCGATCACCATCGCGTGCGGAAGCCGCGAGAGGAGTCGACATAGAGCGCTCACCACCGCATGTAGAAGCCGCGGGAGCAGTCGACATAGGGCGAGAATCACCAGTTGCAGAAATCGTGGGAAGAGTCGCTGAAGAAGACTAACACCATGCAGAGAAGCAGCTACAAGAGGCGCTGCAGCTGTCGAAGGAGTCAACGTAGAGCGACCAGCAGCACCGATGGAAGTCGCAAAAGGTGTTGGAGTAGAGCGACAACCACCACCTCCAAACGGACGAGTACCAAGTACCGAGGAAAGGCGCATGTGTGAGACGGGATCAATGTACGGAATATCATCGAAAAACATGGGGCAGCGTGGGAGAGGGGTACCCGACGAACATATTGTATCACCTTTTTTCTTTTTTTTTTCTCTCTTTTTTTTGCAACCACTGACTTCAAGCCAGGCAAACAGAAGCAGACCAACTGGCAGAGTAGCCGTCTGCTCACCAGCAGCCCAAAGCAATTCACGGGCCGTGCAGGGAGTAGCCCGTACGCGCACACACACAACACACAGGCAGGTGGATCAATTCAGCCCCTGTAGTTAACACACGCAGGTGTGAGAAGTGGCCGGCGGCCGATCTAGCATGGCCGATCTGAAGCGTAACCGGCCGGACGCGGACGCGGATGGCACCTGGAACCGGTGGCCGGCCGACGCGGCCGATTTTGGGCGGGGACCCGAGCTGCTCGATCTGGAAAGGCAGGCAGCAGATCGCGAAGCGGACGGGATGGGTGGGCAGCTTCGTCCAGGCGCTGGTGATGGCGGAATCCAGCGGTCGGCGGCAGAGATCGGCTGCTGGCCTGCAGCGGCGGATGCAGACAACCCCCTGGCCAGGGCGTGCACCTGCTGCGGGAGAAAAAGACGCACGGTGCGAGGCCTCCAAATCGAGACACCCACGAACACGAGGTTGACGAGGGCACCGCCGGGATTGAACGAGACGGGGTGGGTGGGAGAAGAGGCGCCTGCGGTAGGAGTAGCAGAAGACGTGGAGCAGCACAATCGGGAAAAGGAAAACACGGCGGCGCGATTGGATCTGAGCACGAGTTGCGGCGTGCGCGAAAGAAAAACCTAAAGCTCTAATACCACGTATATGAATATGCAATTTGTATTATTAGGAGGTTAAAGCCACCATATATATAATGTACATGAGGATGTTAAAAGGCAAGAATACAAAAGGCTAAAGACCATTATCAATATAACTCTAACAGAGCTAAGACTTTGTTTTATTCGTATTTTTAATAATATGGCCGCATGCATCTTTCAGATGCTGAGATCAGGGATGGGCCTCCTTTTCCAAAAAAAAACAAAGAAATAAGAACGTCAGTGTTGGCAATTGATCTCCTCTCATCTCAAAATTGAATTGCATCTCATGTCGTTGGTGTCTAGCCACCTCATTTCTACCTCATGAAGATACACACGCGGGCGCATCACACACACACACACAAAAAAAAAGCAAGAACACACAACCCACGCACACGCTAGCTGAGGCACATAGACACGCACGCTGGGGCACACACACAGCACACTTCAACCCACTCGCGGTCGTAGTGAGGGTTGCGTCCTCTTATGTCGAAGTGTGTTGATGTCTAAAACAAAAGCAAAAGGGCTCACATGCGTGGTGACACACATAATCGGCTGAGAGCAGAGAAAAAATCAGGTGCCTGAATATTAGCAAAAGCGAACTCATTATGTTTCCAATAATATGCATTTAGTATTCCAAATGTAAATATTTTCTCTATAAAAATGGTTAATAATTATGAAGTTTGACTTTTGAAAATATTTATAAATATTACATTATGTAACGACTACGTTTTAAGTGAAGCATTTTGGAGGCCGGGCTACCAGGAGGCCTTTATCTGAGCCATGCATAGAGACGCTGTGATGTGTGCATTTACAGTGCATTTACAATGCATGTATGCTGGCTATTGAGTGGGAATACACAGGTGCCGTGGTTGTTGTGCTAGATTTGTACATGGGCCTAAGACTAGCCACAATGGGTAGTAACAGAGTCGTAACATGCTTATGTTACTACTCTATGTTACTGTCTTTATAGTGGGGAGTACCATATGTGTGGTAACATGCAACACTTTATTTATTAGACTATAGACTTATCTTGCCTGGGTATGTGTGACGTTACTCATACTAGTAGTAACTAGCTATGTTACCACATGTCTCTCTTTCTGCATTTATTGCTTGCCACATCATCTATTTTATTTAAATATATGTGATGTTACTACCTATGTTACTCTCACTGTGGGTAGTCTGAGATTTCAAATACGTGATGTGCCTCCAGAGCAGATATGAATTTTCCACACGTGGTGCTAGACCGGCCTGGTGTGTCATTAAATGGTATGGATGGCCCAATTGATAAGTCATGTCACATTTACTTGAAGGCCATGCACAGGTCGTCCCCTTCATCAGGCACACTGAATATGAGTGATTTCATCATGGATGGGATGGAATTCTTCTTCAAGGAGTGTGATTCGGGTAATCATTTGGCATTTCTATCAAATTTGTCTTTCTTCTAGTATCGAGATTCAATTGGGTGTGCGGGGAATCTTTTTAGAGGAAAGGCATACGCCCGATTTTATAAATAAAGCCATGAGGCAGGTAGCAACCACAACACAGTTCGCAACAGAACATCAGGCAGACCCCAACCACGGGTGAAACGAAAGAGTAAAACAGCAGGTACATGCCCCCCTAGCCAGTACACGGTGCGCAAGCCGGATAAGAACAACTCAAAATAAACTAGTCTGACGCTCCCAAAACAACTAAGCTTCCTTCTCTTGTCTGCAAAGAAGAGAAGCCAAGGCCCGAACTTTGGAAATCAACATAGAGAACGCTTCCTGGCCGTCCACCTTAGTCAATGATTTCCACTGCTGCAAGAGAGCACACGATTTAAATAAACAGTCAGCGGGTTTAGTCAGAAACACATATTCAATAGTACATTTGTTCCTAGTCGTCCAAAGGGACCAGCACAGAGAGCCCAGGCCCACCCAAAAATACGCCTGGTAACGCCAACCAAGTTGCTTGCCAGGCTCCGCAGCTCAGCAAAGGAGGCAGGGCCCAAGGAACGAGAAGCCATTCTCTCGCGCAACTCCAAATGAGTTTAGCCAATACATCGTGGAAAAAAATATGTTCTGTGTTCTCCAGGGCACCACACAAAGCACATAATTGGGAACCCGGCCCATTTCTCTTATGAATCTGGTTAGCCGAAGCCAGTCGGCCCCTAAAGGCTTGCCACAAGAAAATCTTAATTTTAGAAGGGATCCGGGCCTTCCAAATATGAGAGAAGCGGTTAGTAGGAGTGCCACCAACAAGCTTAGAGTAAAGCGACTTAACAGAAAAGCGGCCAGAGGCAGAAAGCGGCCACGTCACCGAATCCGTGTTCGCCAAGAGCGTGGGGGAGAAGGAAGTAATACGTTGCCAGTCTTCAAACTCTTTAGGCGTCAAAGACCGACGAAAGGCCAAATTCCATCCATGGGAAGCCAACTCCGCGATAGAAATATTCGGGTCTGGACAGTAGGAGAATAAGATGGGGAAGGTCACAGAGAGGGGTGAATCTCCGCAGCACCAATCAAGCCAAAATCTAATAGAGGAACCATCCCCAACTACAAACTTAACAGAAGCTTGGAACATAGGTCTAACTTTAACCAAGGCCTTCCAAAACTGGGAACCGCCACAAGAATTAGCTAGCATCGGACTAGAAGAAGGGAAATATTTAGCCTTAAGAATAGACAGCCAAAGAGGCTGGTCCTCAGCACTCATAATCTTCCACCACCATTTGATCATCAAACATTGATTCATGATGGAAGTGTTAATAATATCCAACCCTCCATGGTTTTTGGGCCTACACATCAGTTTCCATTTTACAAGGCGATATTTACGACTATTATCAACATCATTCCAATAAAAATCCCCACGGTGCTTATCAAAACCAGCATGGGTCCCGCCCGATAGTAGGTAGAAGCCCATCAAGAACATGGGAAGGGAAGACAGACACGCATTGATCAATGCCACTTTACCCGCGTTGGTATGGTACCTCCCACGCCAAGGGAGGACCCTGGTGCCCACCTTGGTTACCACCGGGGCAAATTCTCTCGCGTGAAGCACGTCCGGGGATATGGGAAGGCCCAAGTATTTGAACGGAAAAGATCCTAACTTGCAATTGAGAAGATGGGCCACTCGCACAGCTTCAGTCTCCCCCACACCAGTTACAATAACTTCGCTCTTAGCAAAGTTAATCTTAAGACCCGACATAGCTTCGAAGCAGAGGAGAATGAATTTGAGATTGGCGAGGCAGGAGTCATTCAACTCAATCATAATGATAGTGTCATCCGCATATTGAAGGTGGGTAACCCCTTCGGGGAGAAGATTAGAGCTGACCGGAGAAATGTGCCCATGAGTGCCTGCCCTGGAAAGTAAGCGGGACAAGGCATCCGCTATGAAGTTGAACAGGATGGGAGAAGCAAGGTCACCTTGCCGTAGGCCCTACCATTGGCAAGAAACTTACTAACCTGACCATTAACTGAGATGGCAGTATGGCCCCCCGAGACCAACTGCAAGATTCTATGAACAAAGTGCCCCTCAAACCCTTTAGCCAGCAAAACCCTTCATAAAAAGGCCAACTCATCGAGTCGTACGCCTTCTCAAAATCAAGCTTAAGAATCACTACTTTAGACTTTCAAACCTTGAGGTCATGCACAATTTCATGTAAGCAAAGGATCCCATCCAAAATGAGACACCCTTTAATAAAGGCCGATTGAAAGGGGCTAATAGTACGGTGGGCAATGGGGGAGAGGGGCGTGGCGAGCCCTTTGGCAGGAAATTTGGTGAAATTATTGATGAGAGCAATAGGCTAAAACTGCGAGATCAGGTCAGCTCCTTTCACTTTAGGAATGAGAGAAATGACATCATAGTTAAGACGAGAGATATCCACCGTTCCCAACCAGAAACCTTGGATGATCTTACAGACAAGCGCCCGCAGCTGCGGCCAGAACTTCTTTAAAAAGGGAATCGAAAAGCCATCTGGCCCAGAGGCAGCGTTCGGATTAGCCGAACTAATCACCTTCCAGATTTTCTCGTCAGATAAAGGCACCATTAGGTCCACATTTTCATCAGGTGATATCTTACTACCCTCGTCCCAGAAGTCAGAGGAGAAAGAAAGACCAGAATCCGGCTTGGAGTTGAGAAGATTGGAGTAGTACCCAACAATGTGGTTCATAATGAGGGATTGGCCAAAGTCCTGACACCATCAATATTAAGACTGTCAATGAAACATCTCCGGCGTCTACCATTGGCAATCGCAAAGAAATAAGCCGTCATAGCATCACCCTTCAAGGTCCAATTCAGGGATCGTCACTGCTGCCAGTACATTTCCGATTGCTGATGCAACAACATCAATGCATCTTCCAGGGAGTAACGGGTGGCCCATTGAGAAGCAGAGAGCCCAGAAAGATTCGTCGAGTGGTCCAAATCCCGGAGTTGGGATTCAAGGGCCTCTTTTTCCCTACGCTGATTGGTAGCCCTGTTTTGAGACCATCCCCTTAAGAATTTGCGTAACTCATAAGAAACCTTATGGCAGTCATCCATGTGACCAAAGAGCGGTGAGGGAAGTTGAGAAGGTTGGAAATCTTGAGAGCCATCATTTCACAAAATCCATCGACTATAAGCCAAGACGCATCAAATTGGAAGCGGGAAGGAGACAAAGAAGATTTAAGGCCAGCATCCACGACGAGGGGAACATGATCGAAGCCAACATCAGGTCTGGCTTTCAGCGCAGTGCGAGGAAAGAGCGAGTCCCACCTATCACAGACAAAGACCCGATCCAGCACCGACCGGACAGGAATTGACTGGTGATTAGACCAAGTGAACCGAGCCCCCACCCTAGGGAGCTCACAAATCACGCAATTACTAATGAACCCATTAAAAGCATTGTCAAGGGGCCAGGAGAAGTTAGGGCTATTTTTATCCGCCGGGAAACGCAATAGATTGAAATCACCACCAACTAATAAAGGAATATTACAGGATTCAATCTTATTAGAAAGCTCATCCAAAAATAAAGGGGCTAGGGACTGATCAGCGGGGCCATAGACTACCAAACATTCTCATAACGAGTTTAGCTGACGAAGATGAACCACAACGCTAGCCCAAAAGATGTCGTGATCAAAAGTAATGAAATCAAACACATCCCTCTTAGACCCTATCCAGATGCCCCTAGAGTGACCCGAGGCAGGAAGGTAGTGCCAGTCAAACCTATCCATGCCTGCAACCGCAGACAGTTCAGAGGGGGAGAGGGATTCCTTGAACGTTTCAACAAGCCCTAAAATGTCAATGTGCTCACCACATACCAAGTCATGAATCTGGTCTCGACGCCCCTAGCGGCGAAACCTCTAACATTCCAGAAAAGAGCTTTCATTTATAGGAAAGGTTTTTAATAAGGAGACTCGATCTGCACGGGGACATACAGGGTTTAGACCGCTTGGACTGACCTCTCTTCACTTGAGTGGGAGGTGGAGGCGACTGGCCACAACCAGTAATCGCTCCAGCCCCCCCCCCCCCGACTGGCCCTTGGCCGCAGCAGGCCCGTGGCGGCCACAGCCTCCATGGCCTTGGCAATAGCTGCCTGGGCAACCTCATTTGCCCTAATGACAGAAAGAAGACGAGAAGGAGAGCCCATCCCCGGTTCAACAGACACACCAACATCCGACATAATATGTAGCAGATGACCATCCAAAAGAGCAGGTAAAACGAGATGAATAGGGGAGGCAGGAAGAGGGGAATGGACAGGCGTACCTGATGAAGGAAGATCCCTGGCCGCAGCGCACCTCTCAGCCCTCACCGCCACAGACTCGCTAGAGTCACGCACGCGCCTGCCCTTGTGCGCCGTGGACGCAGGCGAGTGGAGCAGCGAAGAATACAACACAGGCGACGCCGGACCCAGACCAGATCCCGAAGTAGAACCCATGTCCTTATCCAGATGACGAGCTAGACCCGCCATAGATTGCTTGGAGCCAGATGAAGCCCTACTCTTAGCAGAGAATTTTCGGATCGAAGACTTCTTCTTCTTAGACGGATGCGCAATGGATCGAGGGGGGGGGGAGGCAGGAAGATCTTCAATCCTAGAGAAGGATTGGGATTGCGGACGAGCAGGCAAGTTGGAGCAGACACCAGATAAGGGTGTGCCTTTGCTAGCAGCATTCTCACGAGGGGCAAAATCATCCTTCTGAGCATTAGCAACCGGGGCATTGTCCTTAAATAGCTCTTGCTCCTCAGGCTCCGATCCATCCCATTCGGATTGGGTAAAGCGAGGGTCGGTGCCACCACTTGGATTTTGCCCACCAGCCTAACCACCCCCTGCTTGTCATCATGATCCGTTGACTTGGAGGGAGGGGGCGGAGGAGGGGCATGGAAGTCATCACCCTCGACCCGAACCCTAAGGCGCACACCCTCAGGAGATGGGAAGACATCCACAGCACCATGAACACAGACAGGGTCGATGCACCACACATTGAGACGAACCAGACTAACCTTGCCCAAAGACTCAGCATCCACTTCCACTGGCTTGCCAATGAGATTCCCAAACGCCATCATGGACTCAATAGAACACAAACCACTGGCACGTCATCAACTAGCATTCATGTCTTGGACAGAGGACCAACCGTCTTCGCACCACAAGTAGCCGCCTTGACTGACACCACCAACTAGTTTAAAGAGAGATTGAAGCTAGTACACAAGGAGATCATCCTTAAGCATTCCTTGGAGGGGAAGACCACAACAAACTCAAACTCTGAAAGCTGGCGCACCTGCCAGTCCCAACCCCCCTCATCCCAAATCTTTAGGCCATCCAATAAAGTCTGCGGAGAAATCTTCTGGCCACAAACAGTGATGATGGCTGCCTTAGAGAGGGAAGGGGCAAACATCACCACAGGGACATCCGAATCCAAGGCAAAGAAGGGAGTAGCCAGGCTGAGCCATCCCAAACTGCATGAAGGAAGGACTCTTGGAACGATTGCGGCAATCCACCGTCAGGTGTCCATCCGAGCGGCAAATGAGACAGAAGGGAGGGTTGGTGCATTTGGACTGGAAGTGGCCCGGTCGATGGCAGGCAAAGCATGTCAGGGATGCTGGTGGGGAGGGGGAGGCGGAGGCATGATGCCATCGCCACGGCCCGCGGAGGAGGCGCCCGGACCAGGAGGAGGAGCATGACGATCTCTGGCCAGCATAGGAGAGGAACCAGGGCCGAGACACGGACCCGAGCGGGAAGCAGCACCAGCCGCGAAGGAGCGAGGAGGCGGCCGAGGCGGGGGCACCGGACCTCTGGGATGAGCCGAACGCGGAGCCGAAGAGGAAGAGCCACCATCAGCTGAAGCGGCAGCATCCTACCAAGGATCCGGCCCGCCGCCGTTGCGCCCCCAGATCCAGGCAGCGCCGCCCCAGATCTGGCAGAAGCGCGCTCCTGCTCGTCACGCTGGAGCCACTCCGGCCCAGCCGCTCAAGCCTCGCGCTCGCGCAACACCTCGTGCGCCATGCACTCAGCCTCCAGCTTGGAGCGCAGCTCAGGTTCATATGCCAGATCCACCCCAGAGCCCGGCGAATCTTCACGAGCACGCTTGCTACCCGAGAGGGCCTCAGAGGAAGGCCCCCTGGACTTGTCCATGGCGAGCACTTCCACGAAGGAGAGGCGAAGAGGAGGGGGGAGGAGTTGGATCTGAGAAAATGGCGGATAGGGCGACGCGCTCTGTGAATATTAGCGGCGGAGGCCGTAAACCCTAGGAAAGGGGGAAGGGAACCACGTCGAACCCATAAATAGCCGAAGCAAGCCATGCCTGATTGGGCCAAGAAAGAACCTTGGGCTGGGGGAGGGGAGGCACGTGGGGCAGAGGCCACGACCAGCTGCCCCTGGGGCCACAGAAGGAAGGGGGAAGCAGCGAAAGAGGACATGTCAGGAGGCCCAGACGGCCCATCCGAAGCCAACCCAGGATCCACAAGGCCCACCGGACCGAGGGGACCCATCCCCACCACAGGCCACGCCCGAGCTAGGGATTGCCCGACGGCCGCCCCCGCACCCGCCGGCGCATCCGCCGCCAGTGGCAGCGGTCCCAACCGGAGAGGAGAGGGAGGGCCAGCACCGACGACCGGAGACCCCAAGTCACACACAGCCACAGCAACAAGGGAGGGGGAGCGGCCAAGGAGACCACAATCCGGGGACGGAGCCAGGCACCTGCCTGCCTTGCGCCGACGACGACCAACACACAGCCACCCAGACGACCCCAATGGCGCCGCCATCGGCCGGCCCCGGCTCCCCGGGGCAAACTTGCTGGCACGGCCCGACACAGGGACGACCGGCACCAACGACGCCACGGCGGACGAAACACACTCCTCCACATCAGAGGCCGAGTCCTCCGCATCTCCCAGCGCCCAAAAACGAGATCCAGGAAAGGCCGACAAGCATAGCGAAACCACTAGACGGACCGCCGCACCCCCAGAGCAAGGGGAGCCCCCCCTCCGAGCACCAAACGGCGAGGGAGGCGACGGGGGAGAAGGGGAGGGCGCAAGCTGCACAGGGGAGTGTGGACGGAGGCGAGATCTGGGGAGTTCACATAGAGTTCACATATAATAGTCCAGGTTCACATCATGTCAAGTACAACACATGAAGGTTACATATAGCACGTACAAAAGCCTAGGTTCACATATATATATATATATATATATATATATATATATATATATTACATAAACAGCTCAAAAGTTTCCCAAATGAACCATGATATGGAAAGGGATCCAATGAGAATCACAAGCTAAGCCTCCTTTTGCTTCGTGTGCTCATTGCAGGGCTGGCAGGATTCATTTTTTGCTATGTGTGCCCATTGCAGGGCTATCATGTGGCACCATAGGAAGGTGTGGCAACTTATCAGCAACCTCTTTGCCTTTTCTTTTGGCATGTAATTTCAAAGCAACAGATGCTTTCTTGTTGGCCACACAAATGGGCTGAGTTCTTGATCTACACATACACATTCATGGGAGCACATCATACATCACATATAGTAGCCCAGGTTAACAATAGATCAATGCATAACATAACATAAAATTCGGAAACAACCATAGGTTACCTTTTTGCTACTCTAGATCCAGATTTACTCCCTTTCCCTCTTTCCTTAGTTGTTTTCTCCAACATTTGGCTATAGTGAGAAGAATACAATTAGAATACAAAACCAAGCTTTCATCTAGTCTACTACAAAATTCAGAACTAGTTCTTACCTTTTTGATGCTCCAGTAATTGAGTTATCATGTTTTCTCTTTTTCGTAGTTGTAGGTTCCAAGCTTTGGCTATTGTGAGAAGTTACTTAGAATTCAAACACATATTTCATATAATTATGAGCATGAGTGTAAAGTGGCTAACCTTGGCGGAAAGCACATAGAGGCTGCTGGAGCATCATCCTCGCAAGGCACAATTGATGCTTTGGTGGTCCTCTACATGAGCAACAAAAAAAATAGTTAACATGTATGGTTGCTTACAAAAAAAATGCAAGTGAGGCAAGTTACACAATTAAATTTATTACCTCACAGCTAAAATAGTAGCAATGTCATCTGGGTTACCCTTCTTACATTTATGCCAATGATGCCCATAGTCCTTACAAATAGGTCATAAGTGTTGGCCGCTTTTTCTTTTCTTCTCACTGCATCCTTTATACCTCTCAGTTTTATGCCTACCCGCCGTGGATTTTAGTAGTGGTGGAAACATGAAGAATCCATGGTCAGATTTAGGCCATTGGTTCTTGTCAACCATGGCAGGAATTAGTTGGTCATAGGCTTCCCTAAATTTGTCAATGGAGTAATACAAGTCCACACAATTCTCTATGTGTGCATTGATAAGAGATGTGATAAATGCTAGACCATGCTTGCAAGGAAGGCCAGAAACTTGCCATTGTCTACAAGAACATGTCCTGTCAAGCAAGTTGACCACAAACCTAAAGCCGCTGCCTCCCAATGCTGTCACTTCAGCGACTTCTTCTGAACATTCTACCACCTCCAAGTTTAATTCTCTAGTCTTTGCATTCAACTTCTTAATTATGTGGGGAAGAATCAACCGAACCAACTTCCTTGCTACTTTCCTCCTTCGGTTCCACATGATCATAATCATTTGCCTAACCTTATCAAAGAAGTCGTCCAAGTTCAAGGACTTGTGATGTTTAATCCAATTATTGAAGCACTCAGCCAAGTTGTTTGTAACATAATCCACCTTGGAAATTATTGAGAACTGACTCCTAGACCACAACCTAGTGTGCCACCTCCTAAGATATGCAGTTGCCGCTGGCTTTGCTATGTCCGTTGCAGCCCAATTTTTTTTCAAATATATATGTGTTCCATGAGTAAGCAGCAGCCCAAAGGTGGTCATCAAACACCTTTCCATGAAACTTCTTCTTGAAGTTGGACACCAAGTGAAACATACATTCCCTATGTTCAGCCTCTAGGAACACTTCTTTTACACCTGTCATCACTGGTTGCCCAGCATCGGTGCATATGGTTAAACCCCTTGGGGATCCTATGGCTTGTCTAACCATTTGCATGAACCAGGTCCAATTCTCATTAGTTTCAGAATCGAAAACACCCATACAAAATGGATACATCCAACTATGGCCATCAACGGCGGTAGCACTAGCCAGCTGCCCCTTGAACCTGCCTATCAAGAAGGTGCTATCTACTGCCAAGTATGGCCTGCAGCCATTAAGGAACCCATCGATGCAAGGCTTCAAAGCAACAAAAATTCTTTTAAATCTGATTTTATCTTTTATTGCGTGATGATCAATGATCACTATGCTACCGGGGCAGCAACTTTCAATTTGCGCCTTGAAAGTATACAGATTATCAAAGCTTGTATCCCAATCACCATATAGTTCCTTCAAGGCTAGCAGCTTACCCATATAGACTCTCTTAGAGTTGATGTCGATTCCATGATGCTCTTTAAGCTTCTTTCGCAATGCCTTTGGTCCTAGAGTTGCATCCTCAATTAGCCAGTCCTTCATGTGCTCACATATCCACCACTTGTTTGCATTCTTCAACTTCTTTTTTCTTTTTGTACTAGAGCAATCATGACCACAGGGGTTCTTTCTCACCTACAAAAGATCAACATAGAAAATTAGTACTAGAGTAAAGACCATGACCACAAATTAAGCACACATGAGTAAAGTTAGAAAATTACCATTACTGTGCACTCATCTTCCATTGTAGAAGCATATATCCTCCATGGACACTTATCTTCATCCCTTCTTGAACAATAAGTTCTGAACCTATGTGGTGCACTCTTTTCGGTGTCAAATTCAAATTCATGTTTGATTGCATGTTGAGAAAGCGCCAATTTAAACTCTGCCATATTGGGATATTTTCTTCCTTCGTTCATTGGAGGATCTAATTTGTTATATTCAATGTGTGGTGCATGATCTGCCTCGTGATATTCCTCATCTTCCTCTACTTCAACCTCTGACATGCTCACATCCTCGCTCTCATCCTCGCTCTCAGCCTCGCTCTCATGATCAGGAACATAGTCTTTGTCCTTTTCTTTATTGGAACAAGGAACCATGATAAGAGGTACAGGTTCATCCTCTAAATAAATATTTTCCTCATCAACACCAACATGCTCATTCTCAGGTACTGGGTTGCGAAGATAATCATCATCATCTTGTTCTATGTTGTTAGGTTGGCTATGCACATCACTATGCCACTCAGTTATAGGCTCATATGGTTCCGATGGATCGCAATATGCAACAAACATGTGCACAACCTTTGTCTTAGAGTGTTTCTCAAACATCGACACCAATTCTTGGTCAGATGTTATTTCAGGGTAGATTTTAAGAACATCATCATAGTACTGAACATGCGCAACTTCCAAATAACGAGGCGAGTACTGCTCTACGATTGAATCAACCAAGTCCTTATAATTTGTTAAGTCGGAATCAATAACCTTATCAAAACAGAAGCATTTGATATCCTTTCTAGCCTTTTTTGGGTTGCCAAGCAAATTGATTTTCAGCACATAAGTTGAATTTCGATCCATCCTGTAAACACCAAATAAACTTAATCATGAGTTGCATTTGGGATCCATCTCTAAGTTCAGATTGTGCAGCAAATTATCATCTCTAAATGAAACTCCTAAGTAATCTGTTGCATTTCGACAAATCTAGAAGAGAGGTGCAGCAAATATGTTGCATTTGGGATCCATCTCTAAGTAATCTTCAAAGCCATCTCTAAATACTCTGTCAAATTTAAAGAAGAGATGACTCACCCATCTAGACAAGCCGATGTAGCCGCATCCCTCGGTGATACTTGGCCTTGCTCCGGTGCTGCGCCTTTACCATGCAAGGCTGAGACCGCCGCACAGCCGGCCTCCCCACCATGGCCGCTTTGCCCGTCGTCAGCAGGTTGGCCACCCCCTGCCTCCCCACCATTGCCGCCTCGCCCGTCCTCCAGGGTTTGGCCGCCCCCCCGCCTCCCCACCATGGCCGCCTCGCCCGTCCTCCAGGAGTTGGCCGCCCCCGCCTCCCCACCATGGCCGCCTCGCCCGTCCTCCAGGGCTTGGGTGCCCCCTGCCTCCCCACCATGGCTGCCTCGCCCATGGCCCTCGTCCACCTCGCCCTCCTCCATGCGCCGCCGCTGGGTGCCTCGCTCGCGGCGCCGCTAGGTTTAGGTCTCGGGGAGGAGAAGGGGAATCGGGGGGGAGATGGGAGAATCGGGGCAGAAGGGGGGTTCGTTTTTCTTTTTTTTTAGCGTGCTATAAAGAAGGGGTAAAAACGACTTTTCATGTCATAGTTGACGGTGTTAACGACAAAGAACGATGGAAGTGTCATGGAAGGAAGAAAATAAAATTAGGGTGTCAAAGAAGGAACACATAAAATTTTAGGGCCAAAAAAGGAACCAAAATTTAAGAAAGGGCCAAATAAGGAATTCTCTCTATAAGATATGGGGATTTCTTGGAATTTTCACACCTGGAAAATGTCGATTAGTACACTTGACTGCCATGGGGTCGATGTGAGCTGCAGTTATGGTATATGTTCAATTGGTAACGGGATTATTAGTGCTAGGGGAGCGATTGTTTTTAAAATAAAACGCTAGTGTAAAATGACAAATAATCTGAATGCATTTTTGATGGCGTGTGAAAAGTTGATCAAAAACTGAACGAGTTACAATATCCGTGTGAGGTTGGCCTGAGTACAGTTATTTGTGTGTCGCATGAGGGGTGGTTGTGTCCAGCGGCGAGTCGACTAGGAGGGCTTAAACAGGCTCAAGCCTACCCTCTAAATAACAGTATTTTTTTTACTACTGCTACTAGTATTTTCATCCCAGCTCAATACGTAGTAAAACACAATGCCACACATGCGCAGCGAACATGCACCACACACGAATGCCAGCCTCTATCTACTGTAATCACTAGTTCATGTACTGTTAACTAATTTAGTGTCCAATGCAACTTATTTGAAAAAAAAAGTGTAGAAAAATAAGTATGCATGCATGCACTCCTCGCACTGAACCTGAACCTATCCCAGCTAATCTGAACCTAGATACCCTTCCCTTAACTATTGTGATTGTAATCCCTCCTCCAACTTATATGGACAAGAAGATAGGGAGATAATGATTATTTTGCAAGATAAATTCAAATTTTGGTTCAAAATTTCCTATATATATATATATATTCAAAAATCCTAAAAAAATCTAGTTAATACTACATGTTTTAAGTAGCAATTTGGGAAATTCTGAGCTTATTTTGACAACAAGGTTAGGACATAATGGTTTTTTTTTCAAAAGAGAGCTTAGCTTTATCGCTGTTGATTTTAGCCTAGCCTTCATTTTCTTCGTAGATTCGCCACTGGTTGTGTCTTACATGTTCGAAAATAAATTTGTCATCAGAATTTTCTAACAAAAAATTGTGATGCAAAATTAATTTGGAAAATAAATGTACACACTTAATGCATGTGAAGGGAAAATGTCATTCCGAGACGTGACAGTCAAAACAATTTGAATTGCACAATTTCTCTTTTCTTTTAAACCTGTCAAGCGAGAAATGATGTTTTCATGACTCAGAAAAATGAAAATGATGTTTTTCAGGTGATTTTCGTGTACTAAAACGGGCATATTATGTTGGTGTTTAGTGGTTACACAATGACGATTTGTCCTAGAAATTTGATACACCAAGTTGGACGAAGTGGCGCAGCTGGTTTGTTAACTGGCCGGAGGGGCCATGCGATGTGATCTCTCCCAGTACTCGCTTAAACGTAGCTGCGTGTAAGATTTGATGATGCATATACGTTCACAAAGCAGCACGCGAACATGTGCGATGGCTCCGCGCATGGGATGCATCAGCGAGTAAAACCGGTCGCTACAATCAGCCAGAATCCTACCCGTGTTCGTCTATGTTGCCGTGCACGATGCGATGATGGCACTTGTTCTTGCGCTGGTCTGGCCGCTGGTTTACATGTGCTGCCACTGTGCATAATAAATGGGAATACGGTGCGGTGTAAAAGCCTGGCGGGTGGAATACATGAGACAAGTACGAAGCTGCGTCTGATCCATGTGAAGACCGACGCCCAAGATAGCGAGCCCCATGGTGCTCGGCCTCCAAAGAGCATTTTCGCTACGTTTTACTCTGAAAAGTTATTTTCAAGAGAACTGAAATCTGTCGTTAGGTCGTTTTAAATTATTGTAGCTGTTACAGAGCTAAAATACATGTATCCGTTTTATTATTAATATATTGGTTGGTTATTTGAACCGAAAAGCGAAAAGGTTCACACTATGGTCACACGTAAGTTTGGCTGGTTATTCGTCGTATGTATGCCAGGGAGAGCATGGATGCATCAAAATAAAAAAATTAGAAGGAAGGCTGTCGTCCGGCCTTAGACTGAGTCCAAAAGGTACTAGTGGTCGAAACAAGGACCAGCAGAGGCGACGCAGTGCACTGAAGCAAACTACGATAGAGGTTCGGTACAAGGTGGAAAAGCAATAATGCTACACTTACGGGCCTGTGACGGGCGTTTTACGGATTGGTTAATGCTAATTGGCCTCTCCCCCCCTGATTTTCAGGGAGATGGGCCCCTATCTCTCTCTAATCCCAGTTAAAAGACGCCACCTGTGCTGGTCCGTGAAATAAGTAAAAACTAGCCCGTGTGTCTAGCATCTCTCGTGGAAAAGACCATGCAACATATCCAACACGATGTAGCAAGGCGAGGATGCCCAAGCTGATGAAGTCAACGTTAATTAAAGATGCAAGTCTTTTACTAACATACTAGCATGCATGTACTTTATTCCAATATAAGCACAGAAATAATACATCAGGATAACAATTGAATTATATATTAATCAACTAAACAGTTCGGCACATGCATGATTGAAGGCCCTTGATTCAATCTTATACTATCTTTGCTGATTTTATTTTGGTCAGTCCAACACCTAAGCTTTTCCTCTGCGTACGTTGCGTGCGTGTGGTTCAACAGTCCCATCTCAGGGTTCATCCGTAACCCTGCATGAATGCAACGACGATCGAATCAAAAAATGAAGATCAGTTGAAGAAGAACCTAGGCATACTTTCCATGTTTGCATCCATGGAATTCATGAAATATCGGTACGCGTGCGGCAGTGCATGCATGCGTAGTGGTACGTACTGGTTGCAGTCCATGTTGGGGGTGACGGCGAAGTTGATGGCGAGCCCGCAGGCGGCGGGGAGCGCCGCGGCGCGGCTGAAGTCAACGGCCGGGAACCCGCCGCTGGCGGCCGCCTTGACGCAGTTGCAGGCGGCCACGCGGTCGGCGGTGCTGGCGGCGAGTTGGTTGAGCACCCCGAGGCTGTTGCAGCAGATGCCGTAGGGCGTCATCCCGGGGGCGCCGCTGAGGTACGGCATGCAGGGCGCCATCAGCTGGGTCACCTGGCCGCACTGCACCACCGCCGAGGCTCCCCGCAGGGTCGCGGCGGCCAGCGCCGCCAGGAGGAGCGCAGCGAGGGCGCGGCTCGCCTGGATGCCCATTTGTTCTTGGCCTAGGGGGAACGGACACGCGCTAGCGAGCTTGGAGCTCTGTGAGGTGAGCTCGCTGTGTGTTAATGGGTGTCCAGACTCGCCGCCGTTTCCAGCGAGCATATATAGGGGAGAGATTTTCCGGGGAAGAGGGTATAGCGCGTAGGGTTGTTGTGGCACGTCGCCGGTGCGCGCGCGCCAGGCGTCTCGGATGAGTCTTGGGGGTCGTTGGGCAGGGGAGAGTGCATGAAGGCAGGCTGAAGAAACGGACTGGTATGAGCAGACAAGACAAGCGGCACGCTGGACTAGCCCCAAAGTAATGCTACGCTCACTTGTGCGGCTGGTGGCAACGCCTTCCCTGTTTTATTTTAGGGCAGTGATAGGCGCGGGCGCACCGGCCGAACGGTTTGGCCGGTCGTATGCCAGCCGCCCGATTCGCACGTTCCTAGCCGCTCGATTTCGCCAGCTGTCCGGCCCCCTGTGTCGTCTTCGGTCTCCCAACGTTACGAGCCTGCGAGATCCCCTCCCGAAAAAAATCCCCCACTCTGGGTCTCCCGCACCGCAGGCCACCCGTCGCCCTCCGACGCATCAGGTTGCGCCTTCGCCGCACCCGTCCCCCCCGCAGCTAGCCACCTCCGTCGTCGGCCACAGCTGGATGATGAGGCCAAGCAATTCCATTGTCGCCGGCGGTCGGCACATGCAGCATTCGCCGATGTGGCTCGTAGCACCGGCCGTCGCCGCTTCCAGTATCTGCTAGTCGAGATTCCGCTGCACGTGTTTTCCCCTCGTCGCCGCCCCCCTCGCCCGCCCTCCCCGTCTCTGATCGTCGCCCTCGCCGCCCGTCTTCGCAGGCCGCCCTGGTCGCCGGTCCCAGCCCTCGGCGGCCGTTCTCGTCACTGGCTTCGCCCATGCAACAGGCAACCCATGCGGTTGTAGCTTCCGTGGCAACCATTGTAGCTCCGATGGCGAAGACCGGAGCTCACCGGCATGCTCACCGGTGTGCTCGCCGGCGCTCATCCCCCGCTTGCAACAAAAAAAATCGAGCGCCCAGGGAGATGCCCAGTGCTGCAACCTACGACGAAAAAAGCTACAACTAGCGATAGGAAAAGTTTTAACCGGCTACGAAAAAAGCTTCAACCAGTATACCACTGGAGCTATGGATGACCAAGAAAAATTACAACCGGTGACAGGAAAAGCTTCATCTAGCGATGAAAAAAGTTTCATCCAACTATAAAAAAAGTTTCAACCGTGGAAACAAAGCCATGGATGAAAAACGAAAAAGTTGCAA
Organism: Triticum monococcum; assembly: GCA_034509565.1. Taxonomy (NCBI): domain Eukaryota; kingdom Viridiplantae; phylum Streptophyta; class Magnoliopsida; order Poales; family Poaceae; genus Triticum; species Triticum monococcum. The sequence goes on along the minus strand of CM067843.1, from coordinate 147,204,255 downwards.
CCGGCAGTTATAAAAGTTACAACCGCATTGAAAAAAGCTTCACACTTCTTATCTCACCTGCGACCCCGCGATGACGATGACGCCGTTTTGCTGCAACCATAGTAGATTTTTGCTGCCACCGGGGATTGAATTTGCTACAACCGGTTCCAGCAAAAAATCGCTGTGGGGTGTAGTCTGCCATGGCAGGTTGCAGCTCCGGCGTGGCCGGGTCCGGCGAGGTAGGCAGAGCTCCGATGCATGCAAGGGAGGCGTGCTACCTCTTGAGCACTGAGTTGGATTTCCTTGAAGAGGAAAGGATGATGCAGCAAAGTAGCGTAAGCATTTCCCTCAGTTTTTGAGAACCAAAGTATCAATCCAGTAGGAGGCTGCACGCAAGTCCCTCGTACCTGCAAAAAACAAATAACTCCTCGCAACCAACACGATAAGGGGTTGTCAATCCCTTCACGGTCACTCACGAGTGTGAGATCTGATAGATATGGTAGGATAATATTTTTGGTATTTTTGTGATAAAGATGCAAAGTAAAATAAAAGCAAAGTAAAAAAAGCAAAGGAAATAACTAAGTATTGGAAGATTAATATGATGAAGATAGACCCGTGAGTCGTAGGTTTCACTAGTGGCTTCTCTCAAGAGCATAAGTATTTTACGGTGGGTGAACGAATTACTGTTGAGCAATTGACAGAATTGAGCATAGTTATGAGAATATCTAGGTATGATCATGTATATAGGCATCACGTCTGAGACAAGTAGACCGACTCATGTCTGCATCTACTACTATTACTCCACTCATCGACCGCTATTCATCATGCATCTAGAGTATTAAGTTCATGAAAACAGAGTAACACCTTAAGCAAGATGATATGATGTAAAGGGATAAATCCATGCAATATGATAAAAACCCCATCTTGTTATCCTCGATGGCAACAATACAATACGTGCCTTGCCGCCCCCACTATCATTGGGAAAGGACACCGCAAGATTGAACCCAAAGCTAAGCACTTCTCCTATTGCAAGAAAGTTCAATCTAGTAGGCCAAACCAAACTGATAATTTGAAGAGACTTGAAAAGATAACCAATCATACATAAATGAATTCAGAGAAGATTCAAATATTGTTCATAGATAATCTTGATCATAAACCCACAATTCATCAGTCTCGACAAACACACCGCAAAAAGAAGATTACATCGAATAGATCTCCACAAAAGAGGTGGAGAACATTGTATTGAGATCCACAAAGAGAGAAGAAGCCATCTAGCTAATAACTATGGACCCGAAGGTCTGAGGTAAACTACTCACACTTCATCGGAGAGACTATTGTGTTGATGTAGAAGCCCTCCATGATGGATGCCCCCTCCGGCGGAGCTCCGGAACAGGCCCCAAGATGGGATCTCGTGGATAAAGAAAGTTGCGGCAGTGGAATTAGGTTTTTGGCTTCGTATATTATAGTTTGGGGGTACGTAGGTATATATAGGAGGAAGGAGTATGTCGGTGGAGCAACAGGGGGCCCATGAGGGTGGAGGGCGCGCCTGGGGGGGGGGGGGGGGTAGGCGCGCCCCCTACCTCGTGGTTTCCTCCTTTATTTCTTGATGTAGGGTCCAAGTCTCATGGATCATGTTCGGTGAGAAAATCACGTTCCCGAAGGTTTCATTCCATTTGGACTCCATTTGGTATTCCTTTTCTTCGAAACCCTAAAATAGGCAAAAAACAACAATTCTGGGCTGGGCCTCCGGTTAATAGGCTAGTAACAAAAATAATATAAAAGTGGATAATAAAGCCCAATAATGTCCAAAACAGTAGATAATATAGCATGGCGCAATCAAAAATTATAGATACGTTGGAGACGTATCAAGGCGTCGCCGTTATAGCACCCCGTAGCCCTGGTTGTAGCATATCCCGTTGTCACTGCCCCTCGGTCGCCAGCGAGAAGGGATGGTCACCGCACAGAGCCATGGCGAGCTTCGAGCGGGGAGGGGAGGCGTTGTGCTGCGACCGGAGGCGGGGGGGGGGGGGGGGGAGGGGGACGGGATGGGGAAGGGGTGGGGAGGAGGGGGCAGAAGAAGAGGGTGGCGCGCGCACCGGCGAGCTGGGCGATATGTGGGGGAGCTACAATGAAGGAGATGCGAGGAAGAGGGAGACCGGCCCAATGTTCCACTGGTGCCCTGGCCCCAAACGTTTCCCTTTATTTTATTTTAGCAAAGATAGCTAGACTTTATTAATCAACAGTAATGTTCACCGGAATTACATCTGAATCATGCTGAAATTTGGGATGGGCTTATGTGGGTATATGGCACTAGATATAGTGGGATGTTTAGTCCCACCCCGCTAGTGGAGAAGGAGTTGGACCTCTTTATAAGGGTTTCTCTTCTACATGCTTTTGGAGCTTGAAAATAGAATAGGCCCTTGCGCGCTCCTCCTCCGCCGCTGCCCGCGCCGCCCCGCGGGTTGCGGGGCTGAACCGAGCTCACACCTACGCGTTTATTTTTGCCAGTCACTAACGGAGAGTTTCTGACAGCTGGGCCATAGTCTGAGGCGTCGGATCGTGGGCTTTCACGGACTCGGATGTGGGTCGCGCCCACGTCTCTCCACACGGCTGCGCCTATATAAGTGTGTGGTGTCTCCCAACCCTAGCTGCCATGAACAGATCACATCTGTTCACGTGCACGCCCACCGTTGTTGCTTTGCTGCCGCTGCCGCCGGTGACTCCATCCGTCCGCCGTGTACACGGTTGACGGGAGAGCAGTTCTCTGAAACCCCGGCCTTCTGGTTCCTGTACGGGAGAGGGGCGAATAGGTTTTTGGGCAGCGACTACGTGACCGCTCGCCTCCGATCCACTACTTCCTCTATGTCCGCGTCGTCTTCATCATCACCATGTCCATCGACACCGAACGTGTTGCCGCCGAGAAGCTCGAGGCCGACAAGAAGGCCGCTGAGGACGCTGTTGTCGCCACCACTGCCGCGGCCTCTGCATGGCCTACTGGAGGGTATAACTCGTTTATCCCGCTCCTACTATTTTCTGTTTTAGCCATGCTAGCATTATACATAAATCTTTTTGCAATTAGCGTAGTATGTGCTTGCTTGACTGAATATCAGTATGCATTTATTTGTGTCAATGCCATGCTAGTAATTTACTCGTGAATTAAGTTAATCGAAAAATGGCGTATTTACTCAACAATCCAAAAACCTATTATGTGTACGATTTTTTCGGCGAGTGGCTTTGCCGCATCACTGAAATCGGATAAGTTTACCGGTACATATTTTAAGCGTTGGCAGACAAAGACCACCTTATGTCTCATGGCTATGAATGTGTTCTGGGTCACCGGTGTTCCTTCAGGAACGATTTCTCCTACACAGGAGAAGGCGTTCAAGGAAGCTACCTCGTGTTCCTAGGAGCAGTTCTTAGTGTGATCCGAGATAAGTTGGTCGACGCATATTTACATGTGCATGTTGCCAAGGACTTGTGGGAGGCGCTTGAATCTAAGTTCGAGGCCACCGACGCTGCGAGCGAAATGTATGTTATAGAGCTATTCCATGATTACAAGATGGTTTAAAACCGTCCTGTACTGGAGCAGGCTCATGAGATAATATGCATCATTAAGGAGCTTGAACTTCTTAAATGCGAGTTACCGGACAAGTTTGTCGCGGGTTGCATAATCGCTAAGCTCCCTAATTCGTGGAGGAACTTTGCCACCATTCTGAAACAGCAGAGGCGTTAATTCTATGTGGAGGATGTCATAGGCGATCTAAGTGTTGAGCAGAATTCGAGGGAAAAGGACTCACATGGAAAAGGGGTCAAAGGAACCTCTGTCGCCAACATGGTGAACGAGAGGAACCATAACTCCCACAAGCCCAAGGGAAAGAATGGTGTCCAACACAATACCTACTTTAAGAAGAAGGGTAAGAAGACCTTTAAGAAGAACAGGAAGCATGAGGGCTACTTTACTTGTGGTTCGGTTGAACATTGGGCCAACAAGTTCCCAAACAAGTACAAGAAGCCGGGACATGACTCTAAGTCTGTCAACATGATTGTGGGAAACAATGAAAATGGTGCATCTGTGTACGGTATTTTATTTACTATTTTTTCAGTGTTTCAGCCCACCGACTGGTGGGTGGACACAGGTGCAGGTGTGCATGTGTCTGCTGACATTTCATTGTTTTCTTCTTACCAGGTCACAGGCCACGGGTCCGTATTGATGGGGAATGGCGTGAGTGTTTCTATTCATGGTGTTGGCATGGTTGATCTGATGTTTACTTCGGGAAGGATCGTGTAGCTGAAGAACGTGCATCATGTCCCCGCCATCAAGAAGAACCTCGTTAGTGGCTCCCTTCTATGTAGAGAAGGGTTTAAGTTGGTTTTCAAGCCTAATTAATTAGTTTTTACGAAATATGGACTCTTTGTTGGAAAAGGTTATGAGAGCGGAGGAATGTTCTGCCTTTCCCTCGCAGATTTTTGTAATAAAGTCGTGAACCATATTCATTCGAATGTTAATGAATCTGAAGTTTGGCATTCACGTCTTTGTCACATTAGTTTCGGTGTTATGACGCGGCTAGCTAAGTTGGATTTAATCCCGAGTTTCACTTTAGGCAAAGGTTCTAAGTGCCTTTAATGTGTGCAAGCTAAGCAACCTCACAAGCCTCACACGGCCGTGGAGGAGAGACACTTGGCACCATTAGAACTCATACATTCTGATCTTTGTGAGATGAATGGTGTGTTGACTAAAGGTGGAAAGAAATACTTCATGACATTGATAGATGATTCCACTAGATATTGCTATGTACATCTGTTAAATACTAAATATGAGGCTCTACACTACTTTAAAATATATAAGGCAGAAGTTGAGAATCAACTTGAAAAGAAAACTAAACGAGTCCGGTCAGATCGTGGTGGAGAGTACTTCTCGAGTGAGTTTGATTCCTTTTGTGCGGAACACTGCATTATTCATGAGAGGACGCCTCCCTATTCACCCCAGTCAAACGGGGTTGCCGAGCGGAAAAACCGTACTCTAACTGATTTGGTTAACGCCATGTTAGATACATCGGGTTTATCTAAGGCAAGGTGGGGGAGGCTATATTGAGGGCATGTCATGTCGTGAATAAAGTTCCGACAAAGGATAATGAGATCACTCCCTGTGAGAAATGGGCGAAGAGAAGGACAACACTCTCGTACTTGCGTACTTGGGGCTGTTTGGCGAAAGTCAATGTGCCGATCCCCAAAAAGCGTAAGCTTGGACCCAAGACTGTGGACTGCGTTAATATGGGCTAGGCTAAGAACAGTGTTGGTTATAGATTTCTAGTAGTGAAATCCGAGGTACCTGACCAGAAGGTCGGTACAATTATGGAGTCTAAGGATGCTACATTCTTTGAGGATATTTTTCCTATGAGATATGTAAAGCACTTATAGACAGGAATCTGAGGAGACTCCTAAGCCTGCAATTCCTATGGAATATTATGAACGAACACATGATGAAAATCCTGAGGAGAATGACTAGGAAACCCTTGGTAGGGACAAGAGACAAAGGACTGCAAAGATCTTTGGTGATGATTTCTTCGTGTACCTCGTGGATGATACTCCCACTTCAATTTCAGAAGTGTATGCCTCTCTAGAAGCTGACTACTGGAAGGATGCGGTCCGTAGCGAGATGGATTCCATCATGGCTAACGGGACATGGGAGATCACTGACCGTCCATATGGTTGCAAACCTTTGGGATGTAAGTGGGTGTTCAAGAAGAATCTTAGGCCCGATGGTACGATTGAAAGCTACAACGCTAGGCTTGTGGCCAAGGGCTATGACCAGAAAGAAGAGGAAGATTTGTTCGATACTTATTCACACTACAAAAAAAGACACATCCGTGACATTTTGGGCCGAACGAATTTTTCTGTCATACATATGACACTTCTATGACGATAATTGTGACAAAACCCATTATCATCATAGATGTGGTGGGCTCCTACTTCTATGACAAAAAATCATGACAGAAAATGGGCTTTTCGTCCAGGGCGGGCCGGAGACGCAGCTGCATGACATTCTTTGGGCCATCCATGATGGAAAAAACCATGGTAGAAGCAAGGGGGAGGAAAATTTCGGGGAGTTCCCAGTTACGGTGGGAGGTCGGGGGCCGAGCGATGCACGTTTCTCTCGTACACGTACGTGCGTGTGTGCGAGGCGTTGGCTCTAACTGAACCCGAGCGAGGCGTTGGGCTCTAACTGAACCCGAGCGATTGCACTGCAAGCTACGCGTTACTGAACCCGAGCGATCGATCGATGGCTGTTAACTAAACCCGATCGAGCGATTCCTTAGCTACTGCTGCTAACTGAAGCCGATCGATGGGATGAACAGTGAGTGTTGCGCGCGGGGGGGGGGGGGGGGTGGATGAACAGTGAGCGGTAGCGTTGCCTCTGGATGAACAGGACCCCGTGGTGTGGTGGAGGGCTGGATGAACAGTAGACGGTGGAGGGGTGCCCGTGGAGGGGTGGATGAACAGGACCCCGTGGTGTGGAGGGCAGGATGAACAGTAGACGGTGGAGGGGTGCCCGTGGAGGGGTGGTTGAACAGGACCCCGTGGTGTGGAGGGCTGGATGAACAGTAGACGGTGGAGGGGTGGTTAAACAGTAGCCGATGGAGTAGCGCGCGGTGGGGGCTGGATGAATAGGAGCCCGTGGAGGCTGGAGGAGGTCGACGGTGGATGAATAGTAGCTCGTGGAGGCTGGAGGGGGTCGACGGTGGAGATGAACAGCATCCCGTGGAGTCCCGTTTTGCGGTACGCCACACCCCTCCCGATGAACAAGACCCCCGTTTCGACCGTAGCGCTCCAACACAAGTCCGTTTCCTCCGTTTTGCGGTACCCCACACCCCTCCCGATCAACAGGACCCCCATTTCGACCGTAGGAGGTCCGTTTCCTCCGTTTTGCGGTACGCCACACCCCTCCCGATCAACAGGACCCCCGTTTCGACCGTAGGAGGTCTGTTTCCTCCATTTTGCGGTACGCCAGGCCTCGTTTCCATCGCTTCTTCCCTCCAAGCCCTCCCGATGAACACGACCACACATTCCGCTCCGAGCCATGAACATGACGACAACGCTGTTTCTCCGTTCCGACCCAGCCATGTACACGAGCCCTCGCCATACGCATGCGCGAGTAGGCGTTCGAGACCCCGCCCGTTTGTACACATACGTGGCCGTATTTTCTTTCTTGCACCCTGGCCGCCTCTACTATGACACGTGCACGCATCCACCAGTATATATGTACGTACACGTTCGCGACCAGAATGACAATGCTACGTATGCTTCGACCAGGTGGGTCCCGACTGTCACGCACTTCCTTGCCCGCGAAGATGTAGCTGGTGGGTCCCAATAGTCAGGGGGGCGAATCGTTTTTTTGCCCGGACGCACTTCCTTGCGTGCGAAGGTGTAGCTGGTGGGTCCCAACACTCAGGGGGGAAACGTTGTTTCGTGAAATACGGTGGCCCGTCCGGTGGGTCCCTGCTGTCAGGTGGAGGAATCATTATTTTCCGCATAATAGGGAGGCACTTCCTTGCTGCCGCCATGGACCCAGCTGTCAGCCTCTCCACGTACAGTCCACGTCCGATGGAAGTCGTTCCTCGACCACGTTGACCACGCCGCGCCGAGAGCACCAGGGTGGTGGACGACGGCGAGGCCTAGGAAGGGGACGACGCGGAGCCGGTGAAGACGCGGCAGTGGATGCCCACGCAGAGAGGAGTATGAGGGTTCACTCGTTTGGCTGCGGTGTGAGGCTGCCGTCGCCGCAGGGCCTGGCCAGTGGTGGGAATAGTAGGGGGCGGTGAGGCCTCCGCGGTAGCACAGCCGGCCACGGGAGGCAGGAGCAGGCGGCACGACCGGCACTGCTTTGGGCGGCTGGAGTAAGAAGACCAGAGGTTGAAGAAGCACTACGGCCGTTGGATGGACATCGTACGGTCACTGGAGCTAGAGTCATTCATATTGACTAAGTTGACAAAGCCCTTCGTCCCCGTCAACTTAGTTGGCCCACAAGTCAGCCTCCCACCAAGGTGGGTCCCAGCTAGCCAGAGGAGTATTCTTTTTTTGTGCGTAATAAGGAGGCACTTCCGGTGGGTCCGAGCTGACAGCGGGGGGAACGTTTCGACTATACGAGGCCTCGCCGTCGCTGGAGAATAATAGCAGGTGTGGGTGAGTAGAGGGATGGCTAGGCCAGCGATGGGAGTACAATGGGGCGGTGAGGCCTGCTCGGCAGCAGAGCCGGCCGCGTTGAGGAGGGAGCAGGCAGTCCCGCCGGCGCCTGTTTGAGCGGCTGGAGCAGGAAGAGCAGAGATTGAAGAAGCACGGCGGCCGTTGGATGGGCATCCAACAGTCACTGCTTGTGCGTCAACCTTTTTTTTAGGAAAGCCTCAAATCTGTGGGAAACAACATACATCCCATCTGCCATTATTTCTAATAATTTACAGCCCATTTGCTAATTATTAAGGTTTTTTTGGAGCCCATATTCTTTTTGTTAGCATTACAGCCCATATTGTGGCCACGGTTAAAAAATTATACGAAATTTTGCATATTTCGGTGCGGTCCGAACTGTTTTTAATCCCGAAATTTCGACTCACATTCAAACTGATTTTAAAAATAAATGTATATCAATATAAAATCCAACAAATTCTCCACGCATAAAAATTAATGTAATTTCAAATCTTGAAATAAAAAAAAGATATTTGAAACTAATTGCCGGTTTGATGTGTTTTAAAAATGTACAGCCCATTTCTCATTACTGATGGGCCATTTTCTCGGCCAGCAGAATGAAAGCTCTCCTCCTCGTCTTGAAAGATTTGCAGCCCAACAGGCCTGACAAAGCGACTTACTTGGCAAATCACAAAAAAACTGGGCTGTGGCCATGGACCCAGCTGTCAGCCTCTCCACGTATAGTACTCTTCCGATGGAATGTCATTGACCATGTTGACCACGCCGCGCCGAGAGCACCAAGGCGGTGGACGATGGCGAGGCCTAGGAAGGGGACGACGCGGAGCTAGGGAAGATACGACAGTGGATGCCCACGCGGAGAGGAGTACGGGGGTTCACTGGTTCGGCTGCGGTGTGAGGTTGCTGTCGTCGCAGGGCCTGGCTAGCGGTGGGAGTAGTAGGGGGCGATGAGGCCTCATCGGTAGCACAGCCGGCCACTGGAGGCAGGAGCAGGCGGTCTCCCCGGCGCTGGTTTGGGCGGATGGTGCAAGAAGAGCAGCGATTGAAGAAGCAGCAGGACCGTTCGATTCAAATCCAACGGTTACTGCTACTAGAATTGTTTGTTGACTAAGTTGACAAGCCCTGCGTACGCGTCAACTTAGTAGGCCCACAGGTTAGCCTCCCAACCGGTGCGCCCCAGATGTCAGTGGGAGGAATCATTTCTTCTCGCGTAATAAGGAGGCAGTTGATTGCGTGCGGCCAGGCCAGCGGAGGGAGTAGGTTAGGCTGGGGAAGCCTGCGCGGCATCACAGCGGGCCACAAGAGGAGGGAGAAGGCAGTCCCGCCGGTGCTAGTTTAGGTGGCTGGAGCAGGTAGATCAGAGATTAAAGAAGCACGTCGGCCGTTGGATGGACATCCAACACTAACTGCTGCTAGAATCGTGTGTTCACTGACAAAGCCTTTCGTAAACAAGTTAGCCTCGAAATCCGTGGTGTGTACAGCCCATTTGCTATTATTTTTATATTTTTACTCATTTTCTAATTCATATGGAATTTATTGCAGCCCGTTTTCCATTTTTAGAATTGCTGGCCATTTTTTGGTGAGTACCAGGGTCAAAAAATTAACTAAATATGTGGGAAATTTTGAAAATTCGCAAATTTTTGCTGGGGAACGAAATATTCTTAATCCAAAAATTAATAGCCATAGTAAAAAAAAGTTAAAATAAATTAGTACTATGTCATGTTAAATCCAATGAAATACGTATAAGATATTAGTGAAGAACAAAAACTAAAAAAGAAACTTATATCCCATTTGCTATAATTTTTTTGGAATTTTCAACCCCTTTTGATATTACTTTTAACAGACATTGACCATACTCTTAAGTCAGACCGGAATGCATCCCTCCTCGTCTTGAAAGATTTGCAGCCTAGTAATTCGGAGAAAACAAATAGGCCAAGCTTGGGTATTCTTCAAAAAGAAATACTGGGCTAGCTATTTTCCCAAAGAACTGGTGCATGAGCATTTAACTTTATTTATTTATTTATTTACTTATTTATGTTTAGGGGACCATGAGCATGTACCTGGGCCGGATTCATGTGGGAGCCTCCCTTCCAGTTAATTATGGGCTTCTCTATTGGGCCTTCATCAGTGGGCTGCATGTTATCAACAAGTGGAAAATGTGTTCCGAGTTTCAAAAAAAATGTGTTCCTTACAATAAATAGTATGCGCTACGTACAGTACGGGGCACTAAAGGATCGAACCATGCAACGACTTCCAAAACATTGTGTTTGTCATTCTAACAACACATTTATTCAACCAACACACGAAATATACTACTGATTGTACATTGAAAATAGCAGGAGCAGCAACCAGGGCTGGGGGGTGCAATAGAAGCAGTAAGCAGGCCAGAAGAGTGAAGATGCAGCTCTCTCTTCCAAACCAAACATCGGCCATCATTATAAAAGGGCTACCAAAAAAGAACAAGTGTATGCATCAAACTAAATAAAGTTCCTACTACACCAAGTGTACGCATCTAACTAACTGGCTGAGTTAGACGTTAGTATTTATTAAGCCGTGGAGATTGGCTGACGGCTTGAACCAGATGGATGTCTGACGGGGGAAACTCCAGCCAGCAGGTCGAAGTCTGATACTTGCGAACCTATCTCCTACTTTGGGCTGCAGAGCGTGGCGGCACATATCAGGGTATGGTGCATGCAGAGACGCATGGTACGCTGTGTACACAAAGTTTTGCCTGATGAATGAAACCGCGCTACCATCATGATCCTTGCCGTCTATTATCTCCTGGTTAATTGGATAATTCAGCCCGACAAACAGAGAGCGTGTACCAAGGCTACTTACCAGCCTCCAGTCAAAAATTCCTGAAGGCCCAGAGAAGCTGGGATCCTGCTCAAAGACCTTGCAGTGACTGTGATTGTATTCCGCGAAACAACACGTCCGGTACGTGCGAACAATCATCAATCTTTCGCTGTTGTCTGATCGAGCCAGGAACCACCTGCAACTGCCATGCCGCTTTTCTTTGAAAGGTTCTGGATTAGGAAGGGTAGGGACACCAGGCGGCCTACAACATCATATCAAGTTGGAGTCAAATAAAAAAGGGCTCTTCGTTTAGTGAATCTTAAGAACAGCATGTTATGAGCATGAATATTTTTTCAGCAAATGTTGACAGTAATATAAGCAAGCCATCATGATATCATAGGAAAGTAACATACTACTGTAACAACCGTTTGTAGCGATGACTGGAGTAGGCCAGCAATACATCCAGCCATAGAAGTAGTCGACAGCGTAAATGAAGCCCTTGTGTTCAATTGCATCAGAGAACCATGGAGGATGTATGATCCTGCGATGGACGTGCAGATTTATCCACTTACCGTACCGAAGTGACCTGTCAGATAGGCGAGACCGCGGTTGAAGAACGCAATTAGCCTGAAGTCTTTATAATTCACAGATCTTGTGGGCACTTGGCAGATTACACCCTTGAGCAAATCAAACTTGGTATCATGTTGGCTACTGTAAGATTCCGAGTATTCTGGGCCGCGGTGCCAAAGCAATGCAGTGTTAATCGAAGGAAGGGGGATTCAATTGCCGGGTGTAGACCTCCACGAGCATCCAGCTGCCGCGACCATCGACGAGCACCATCCAAGACGTGTTCATGCCGATCCAGTACATACCATTAATGTAGTTGAGGCTGACGGGGATCGGATCGCAGTTAAGGGGGTTCATGCTCGCCATCCTACGATCGTTATGCTGTGTGACATGCCGTTTCTGAAGATCAGGCGGCATCAGCAAGCAAGGAGCTGGCTTAAAAAGCTCCGGCCCGAGGGCTTTGAGTAAATGGTACAGTCCCGTCGAGCATGCGACGAGCGGCATGGTACTGAGATTGTCCACACGTGAAACAATGAGCTTGATTACCTCTGTGGGGAGCGAATTCCAGCCACTCTTTCGGCGGACGCTGCTCGGTTCTGCCATTGTTAGTGCTTGGGTTTCGGACGAGGGGGGGGGGGGGGAGGCGCCTTAGCGGGGATGGAACATTGGACGAGATTATGTGTGGAAAAAGATGGGGAAGCGAATATGTGCTGCGGGAAGTGGATAGGTGATGATGACTACAGCACGCCGCTTGACTTATGAGACACATACCAGCAGCGTAGGGTCATGTCGATGCGAGACAACTTGCTTGAGTGATCACAGTACTGGTACTCCCTGTAGTGCTATGCCCTAACTTGCTTGAGTAGAGTAGTAGAGTAGGACTCTGCTCTACTACTAGCACCAGAGGAGTAGTATATTCTAATCTAAAATAGTTACAAACTTCAATGCCCGAGCATGCAACGACTACAAACCATGCTCAAAGACCGTGTCTACATGGTGTTTGGACATGGGCGACAACCTCAATGCCAACGGTGCTGCTCCTGTTGCACCGTATGTGTTTCTGTCCTTCCTGTTCGAAATCATGGTAGAATTCATGTTTCTACTCTGTATCCTACTACTATGCTAGTCCACATTATTAGTTTCATCTCTGTTATAGCCGTCATGATTTATTTTGTGCTTATTCGGATTAAATCTCATAGTAACTTGCTCATATATTCAACTGGCGCGACGTCCCCTACAGCCACTCCCATTTCATGGATGACCTGGTCGATGTTGGAATTTTGCTAATAGGCCTTTATAAGGTGAGCTCTTCTACAACTTGTATGAGCATGAGAAGAGGAGACCTACATGCGTGGGCGGCGACACTGGCTACACCGAGCATACTTGGACTCTGCGGATCTGGGACTTTCCCGCCGATGTGGACATGGAAAACCCATGGTGTTATTTGGACTCCAACAATGTGCACGGGGACTCCAAGGAGGTTCACCTGGACATCTGCATTTTCAAGTTAAATGTTGATGATTAGTCTTTGCTCAATGTAATCCGCTGTCTAAGCATGTGGAGACTTCCATGCATGATCTTGCTCTATTGGAGTATCCATTTATGGTTTAGTCTAGAATCTTCCATGTATGAATTTTTACTACAGTACTGGTGAAAGACTTATGATGAACCATTTCTTACATATCCTCTGCCCCCTCCCAAGTCATCCTGATTTAATCCCTCTGTCTAGGTGTATAAGGGCATGGTTAATACTTCAATAGTATAGCCAACTGTTGGCTACAAGAAAGTGCCATGTCATCTGTAGCCAACATGTATAACAATGGATACTCAAAAACTAATTCTTAAAGATCATTTCCTGCAAAGCACAATAAGAGTTATTTCTTCACAAGTTTTGGATGCAGGTTGAACAGTTGAACGCTTTTGTTTGCAAAAGATACTTTTTATCTATTTCACCCGGATGTTTGTGAGCTCTAGAGATGAAATAATATCCGAACAAACCTATCCAAATGAACTAATCGAGGCATCTCCATCTTAATTTTCTCTTGCAAGTCGTGTGTGGTCCCTTCATCGTGAAAATGCTCTAGCCGTCACATTGATTTGCATGCATGGATAGCACCACCATATTTTCAAGGGAGGAGCGAGCTCTATATTTCAGCCAAGGCATGCATGATTTTAGGAATTATGGTTGGGCATGCATGTAGAAAAGGGAGGAGAGTAATTTGCATGCGAGGGATTAAAGGAAGGGAGGCCAGTGGTTAGGCATTCAAAGGAGGCTGCATGCAAGATTACACGGGATCCAGATACTAGTCCCAAAACCAGTTCCTCTTTTTGCGGACATGCCTTGGTACGAAAGATTGACAAGTTAGACCCTATAAAAATGGATGGAGGGAGTAGTAGTACGTGTAGAGGGCGGCGCCGCATGGGAGTCTCACCTCTCACCCCGCTCGTGGCGCGGCAGTAAAGCCGTCATATCACAAAACCCAACCACTCCCAGTAATAAGTGGCCTGGTAAAATAAACGGACAAGCAACCATCACATCCCTCCGTCTTTTTTGCATTTCATCTCTCTGCATTTACTTTCTCCAGTTCATCTCGCACACTCGATCCCTAGCTACTACTCCTAGGGCCAGTTCTTTTGGCGGCTTCCCCAACTTTTCCCACAAGACTAGTCACAGTGGAGAGTAACAATAAGGCGCCCCACTCATTTGTTTGGGCTTCTAAACTACTATTCCGTCCTGGTTTATTCCTCACCATTGTAATTTGTGCTAAATTTTGACAAAAGATTTAACTGGTTTTTCCTCACCATTGTAATTTGTGCTAAATTTTGACCAAAAATTCGACACAGATTACAATGGGGACCAATAAACCAGGACGGAGGTAGTAGTTATGGGATTACTAATCTAGAAGCCTAAAAGAACTGGCCCCTGGTACTCCTACTAGTAGTAGTACTCAAGTTGGAATTCCAATTGCACGGCACAACCTGTTAGGCAAAAAATTCGATATAGGGTGTAGGAAGCGGTTTGGGAATTTGCATGCCTTTCCAACCAGTGAGATACTCCGTCCAAAGTACGACAGAGAAATAACCACAAAGAAGGAAGCTAAAAGTAAACAATCAAACGAGCATTTTTGCATTTGTTTTGCATTGAATCGTTTCACAAGCTTGACTAGTGCTGTTTTTCCACTTCTACAAAAACCGCATCGTAATGTTAAAACATGCATTTGCACGTACATAAGTAATAGTAGTACTCCCTCCGTCTAGGTGTATAAGTCTTCCCTCCTTCCTGGTCAGGGTGCACAACCGAAGATGACTTATTGACCTGGACAGAGGGAGTAGCACACTCTGCAAGCATATATCGAGAGAGACGTGTAGTGTGATAGTATATAGTAAAGTTTGTGCTATATGCACGTACTTGCATGCGTACGAATACACAAGGTTTCCAAACTTTCCCTTTTACATACTTAATTAAGGACATTAAAATTTCTTGAATGTTTGGGATTTATCATTTGCGTCCCAAAACTAATGAGATCGCCTTAAGAAACAAAAATTATACTCCTCCTAAAAGCCACGACGCTCATAGGAGTGCTTGCGGCGCGCCACGAGTGCCCTGGTGCGTGGCCGTTTCCCAGCGCGCCAACACAACACCTCTTCCTCAGCCTCGCAACTCGCGAGGTGTTGATTGGCGGCATGCCGGCGGGCGAGTGTGATCTCACCGGTGTGGTGATCCGGCACCAACAGGTACTCCTCGCTGGAAGCGTGCACCCGGTCAACGTACCGCCCAGCGTATATGAGGCGCTTGGGCCCGACTGCACTCAGGGCATTGGCACAGGCGTCCTCCGCCACCCTCACGGCCTCGCACGAGCCTTCTGCCAAAGAGCCAATTGCCTGACTCTCTCGGACGCGATATAGGCCTCCCAGGCAGCTTGTTCCGCGGTGCGCTTCTCTTCATCGGCCTTCTTCTCCGCCTCTATTTTGGCGCGCTCTGCTGGAGGCAAAGCCTCCCACAAGGCGACATCCATTTCTTTCCAAAGCTCCTCAAGGCTGGGGGGCTCGGTAGGCGGCGCGGCGTTCTCCTCGTAGCGGGGAGCTGACGCGTCCTCCGGCGCGCGTGCTGGCGAGATTGGGAATGCCAACGCGTCCACCTCGACGCGTCGCGGGGAGGAGCGGAACGCCGACGCGTCCTCCTCGACTAGTGGCGGCATGGAACAGAACGACGACGCGTCGCGTAGCCACGAGGAGCGGAACACCAAGGCGTCCTCCTCGACTAGTGGCGGCGAGGAACGGAACAGCGACGCGTGACTGTCCGCGCGGTGCTGCGAGGGGCTCCTAGGGCTTGGGAGGGGCGATGCCATGGTGGTCGACGTGAGAGGGAGGGGGAGGAGATAGCGATGAACATGAACGTGAGGGGGAGGAGATAGCGATGTCGTGAGAGGCGCAGTATTTATAGCGAGCAATGGCACACCTACGTAAGATATGGACTGAGCTGCACTAACTTAACTGCAGGTCCAGTTGCGTCACTGACATGTGGGCCAGACCCATGTTGGGCCCATATGTCAGTGACCGAATGCACCTGCAGTTAAGTAACAACTACGTGGGCATATTTGTTGGAGTAAATTACGGGGGAGCGAAGGGGTGGAAATATTGCTGGTCACAACGGATTGGACGAGCGTGGGGGGAGGAGATTCATGCATGCAGCTTTTTCACACGGGGTGGAGTGGTGGGACCGCCAGAGGGAGAAGGAGAGTTTGGCAGGCATATTATTTCCACACATGGACAGGAAAAGAATTTGAGACGAACGGGCTTCCTGCAGGTATGGGGAACGGTGCATAATAAGTCATCTTGCATGCCGGGCTAGGTATAGTCTCAAGTCATTAAAAACAAACACGCCCCACACATGTGCACTAAATTATTGCATGCGATGATTAAGGCTGGCCATAATGGTGGTATCTTAGCACACGGGAATAGCAAACATGCTGATGTGGCAAAGAATTAAAGAAGAGAGGGGGGTTAGAGTAACTAGTGTTCATGCATGCATTGGTAAACGCATTTTTTGTGGAGAACGACAACACTAGTTGAGTACTTTTGCAGACTTCAAAAACTATTCCACAATGTGTCAACATTCACAATGTCAAATCAATATTTTTACACTCATTACAAAACGTAGTTCTTATACTCATTATAATCAGTACTCCCTCCGTCTAGGTGACCAAGTCATCTAAGATTGTGCACTGTGACCAAGGAGGAGGGGAAAACGAGAGATCTTAATGTTTATTTGCTAATTAATAGCATTGCATGCAATGAACTAACCACTCCATGTCGTGTTTGGTAGTCTCAAGTCATTAAAAGCATGCACACCCACATCTCCTATTGGTTGATATGTCAAGAAACAAGAAACGAGGTAGAAGTTAATGCACCGCACCTAAGTGTTTTGGGAATATTGTATCGAATGAGTGTACTGGTGTGGCTGGTTAATTAATATAAGGTGGTGTTTAAAAAAGTATAAATTTGGTCAAACACTTTGCAAAGGGTTAACGGGAGTAAAAAGGACGAGAGGGAGTATCATGCATGCGGAGTAGGCAAAAAAATTGCTTGCCTAAAAAAGGCAAAAAATTTGCTCATTTATAGCTGGTCGAAGTCTCCAAGGGAGCGACCACGCGAGGGAGGCGAACGTCGTGGGAGGCGTGGCGTTTGAAGGAATTAAGTGAAGTTACATCCACGCGCCGGCATGGCGTGCGAACAGGCAGAAGCTATACCGTCAGGCCTACGATATGGGTCTAGTAGACATGCCACCTAGTGGGTCCCGCATAGTTCTCAAGAACTCTTTGGGGGCTTGCAGCCATTTATCCACAGGGCAAGCCAGCAACCCCACGCCATTCGCACGCCCTACTTGTCGCCGTCTTCTACCTTACAACAGTTCGCTCCCAGTCATCCCGTCCTTTCACATTAGTTCGCTCCCAGTTTTTTTTGTGGGGACAACAGTTCAACTTCTCCTAACCCTCCTCCAAAATCCATGGCCTCCCAAATCTCCATGGTCGCCGCTGAGTACCAGGTTAGAGCCATCACCAGCGATCATTTCATCGTCATATACACACGCGGATCCGAGACGGTTAAAGCATGGCTTGCTTGCTTCCTACACATGTTCAACAGTTCAATGGATGAGTGGGTTGCTGGGCTAGATGTTGAGTACACCACAGTCCTGGGATGAGAGGAGGATCTAAAGGACGAAGAGAGGAAGAAGCCCGCCATGATCCAGGTTTGCATACATAACGTTTGCTTGGTCTACCACATATGCCATGCCGATGTTGAGTGCCAGGAGTTTAAGAACTTCCTCAAGGACAAAAGAGTGAAATTCATTACTGTAGGCTTTAAGAACGACAGTGACGTCCTGCGTCGGATAGGTTTCGTTGTAGGTCAGCCCTTCGATCTCCAGAAGGCAAGCCTGGTGTCCTCCTCTCAACCTTCAATGCTGACCCTGGCAGCAGCCATGATTGATCCTTCGTACGCTAAACTAAAGAAACCCCATCACGAGTTTCATCATGCATGGGAGTCGAAGACATTAGATGAAGATCACATCCTATACGCAGCAATGGATGCCTACCTTTGTTTAAATATCTACAAGGGTTGGATGAAGAAGCCGAGCTCAATGTCCAGTTCAAGCAAAGAAGCGTTGACGAAGAGGAAGAGGAAGAGGGACGAGGACGAAGTCGAGGACGTGGACTCGGACTGCAAATAGGTGGCAGTGCCGTCGCTCATGCTGGTTCTACTCCATTGTCAAGCGGACTAGTTGCTTATTAGTTTATTTTCAAGGGTGTGTTGTGCTAAGGCCCTAGCAGAACTATGTTTATGTTCTTTCTAGTTATTTGAACTCTTTAGTACGTACAGTAGTACTAGTACTATGTCTTACTACTGTTCTTCTTGCAGTTGGTACTACTGCTTGTATCTTCGTGTTCCTATTGTACTTAATATGTTCGTACTAGTAGTATAATTTGGGTCAGTCGATTCGTGAAAGAAGTTCGACGGAGCGAAGGAAGAAGACGATAGAAGAGGTGGAAGAAGCCCTTCTAGCCATCGATGTTGCATCAAACGGCTCACATGAGTCGACTGACCCAAATTGCTCCTTCAAATTGTAGGATCCACGTGGTATTCAAGGTCTCGAAGGTAGATTCCGCGTCCGCACCCGGTTTGCGGGCTCGACACGCGCGCAACCGGCTTCCGCCGCGACAGCCACCATGCGTGCCTCCTCCGCGCGGGCAGAGACAATAATGACACGCTAGTTCCTCCTCGCCGGCGTGCTGGGGCATGCGCTCGTCCTCCTCTTTGTATGCTGCGTGCATAGATGCGGCTCCACCAGCTGCTCGCGTGCTTGGCAGTGCGTCGGCATCGCGAGGAGGGACTGCAGACGACGTGAGCGGGCGAGCCTTCGGCTTCATGGCACAGGGATGGTGGCGACACGGCGGTGATGGGCGAGAAATTGTTGGCCGGAGCAGGCGGCGCCGGCATGCGCAACGGCGGTGGCGGCATATTGATGAGTGCACTTGTGGGAGCTTACTTTAGTTTTAAATATAAGGTTGGTGAAACTTAAAAGAAACCGTACTAGTACATGTAAACATTAGACTTAGGCAACGCTTTTATTAGTTAGTACCACAACCACGATACGGAATCCTGTGCAAGCGCGTGAACCGGGGCCGCGCGGTCGATCGAACGGTGCGTCACCGTGTCGCGCTTGAAGGACATCCACCGAACCTTTTTGTGTGTGTGAAAACAATCCTCTAGTATTACTCAACTTTTTTTTCCTGTGAAAGTTCTTGACGCTGCAATATTTCCATATATTTGAATTTAGCTGCAGTTCGTGTTTATTTGGATTTGGACGTTTTAGGTGCGCCCTAGTTTTTTTAATACTGATTTTGTGTGTGTGACTGAGAGAGAACGTGTGTATGTGTCCATATGTGTGTTGTGGCGGAAGGGCAATGTGGAGACGGTGTGCGTGTGATACAGACATAGAGAGGTGTGAATGTGCAAATGATCATGCATGAGTGAGACATAGACAGATGCCGATACGTTGTGTATACATGAGAGAACGGTCTTCAATTTACTTGTGTGTGTGTATGTGTGTGTGTGTGTGAGAGAGAGAGAGAGAGAGACAGAGAGAGGAGCATCCATAACACAACAACCATCTCTCTCGATTCGTCCATCCTCGCACGGTTGCATGCAACACATGCATCAACGCGCCCATTTTGACACCCTCACCCGGCCCCTGCCCACCTCAAGGCCCGCACAATATGTTCGTGAATACCCATTTCTCTCCTTAGGTTTGTTTTCTCTCAATATCTGACACACACACACACACACACAGAGACACACGCAGCACAACACACACACATACACACTCCCCCGAGCACACAATTCATCCCCATCCAAGGTTATACGGAAACCACTCTCGCTTGTGCTTCTTTGCACCCCAACATGCACAACACCTCAATCTTCAAAGAGGGCAACGAGCAGATCGCAGACGGCGACCACACCGCGCTAGAGAATGCGGGGTCATTTGGAAGCAGGGTGATGTGACGACGGCTGACTGACTCCTCCCCCCGCCCTCTCTCTCTTGCACAAAATTACCAATCCCTCTCTCCCCCGCACAAAATTTTCAATCCCTCAACCCACGAGATCCTTCTCCTCTTGTCCATGTTTTTCCTGCTCTCTCATCAAACATGTTGTCTCTTCTCCTTCCACGTATACAGAATCCAGATGCACAAGCATCTCATGTATATTACACGTATGCATCTTTCTCACACACCCAACTTCTTCCTCTATCTTTCTCTCTCTCTCTCTCTCTCTCTCTCTCTCTCGTTAGGTTTGATTCCTACTCTCTCGTCCACATACATACAATCTTTCCCGCCCTATCTGCTCCATCTTCAAAAGCTCTCTCTGCATGTTTCATTCACACATTGGGATATGTCAAAATGTTGCTTCTATAATGGCTGATGTAGAGTTATGGTTGTTCTTGTTGCATCCTACAAAGTAATAACTATGAAATGCATTTAGATTCTCATTTGACTGGGATTATGTGAGTTTGAGCATGTTGTGAAGTACTATAGACCTTGTATACATCTTGGGATTCGACAATGATTGTAACTATTGAATTGTATAGACCATTACATTCGAAGTCAATAGCCTAATATATTTATTTCACAATTTCAACAAATGATTAGTTCACTACAAACTAAGAAAACAAATGTGTACTCCCTCCGTTTTTATTTAAGTCCACGTATTAGCATTGGTCAAAGTCAAGTTTTGTAAACTCTTAGAAAGCTTATAACAAAAAATATTAACATATACAATAAAAAATAAATACCATTAGATTCATTATTGAATGTACTTTCACATCATACATATTTGTTATGGTAAATGTTTATATTTTTCTATAAACTTGGTCAAACTTTAGGAAGTTTGACTTCGGTCAAACATAATATGCAGAGTTTACTACTACTACTCGCTAGTTGTTTAGCCGAATCACTCAACACGCCACACGGGGAGTCCAGTGTCACAAAATTTTGAGGTCGGCGGGAAAATCTCCCGCGACCCTGATTCGAGCAGTGCGAAGTTACCATGATAGCCTTCGGAATAGGCCTACAGTTGATGCTTGGTAGGGGGCTGTTTTCGTAACTTGAGGTTCACCCTACCCAGCCAACCCCACCCCGGCACCCAGAGTAGTACACCTGAATACTCCCCATTTTCTATCCCCACCGCAAAATAGACTTTTCCACGGCACCGCAACCTTCATGCTCCTCCCCTTTTTGGCGCACTCGTCCACCGCAGCGCATCTTCCTCATCAATGACCTCGTACACCGCACTGGAGCCGGTCCACCGTCATCATCGTACACGGAGCCTCTTCCCCGGCATCGTCTTCCACGGTCTCGGATCTGCTTCCCGGAAGCCGACACCAAGCGCAGAAGTACCACGGTCGTGGACAATGAACTGACAACTGTTGCCGACCATGACTCACAGAGGCCGCCGCGACCATCGTTCTCCTCCTCGATTGGTAATGTGTGTATTGAATCACTTAGCAGTACATGTGCAGTTTCATACCTACCCTTCAAATTTCCTGGGTGCTATTGTTCCTGTGAAAGTAATTGTTATAGCCTCCATTGTCCAACAGAATATCAGCTTGTAATTGTGTGTCGCTCCTATATCGCGCTGTGCTTGGGTAGGTTTTTTATATGCAACCAGTAGTGTGGCAAATGATGGAATGGTTTTTAGAACTAGCAAAATGCCCATGCGTTGCACGCATCAAGATGCATTTTATGAGTAGTTTATCTTGTTGGAGATGCTCTAACATGGAAGACGAGTGCTTTAATGTTGCCCACAAGATGCGCGAGTATTACTAGTAGTATATTTTTCTTGCCATGTTGAGATTTTAAAACCACGAGTGCAAACATGCAGAGGAACAATGAAGACCAAACACGGGATATTCGGGACATCTTCAAGGAGCGTGGCAAGTTAAAGAGGAGCTGCACCGAACCTGTAAAACATGCTTTGGTAAGTAACACCCTTTCAATTACTTTTGTGTAGCCTCGTGTTCTTCGATGTGTATATGTTGTAGTTTTTGTTTCCCTTAAGCGTGGTATTCTTTGATGTGTAATAAGAAGAGTATTAATTGTCCTAATGCTTTCGTTTTTAGCTTGATGTAGGAAGTGGGTGTTCTCACCTTGTAGTCTGTTTTATATATTTTTTCCTTTTGAATTCACTTCTCCGAGTTCTGTTTATCTGGCTTCTACTAAATGGATCTAGGTTGCTCTGAGTATTGATCTAAAAAAGAAGTAACTTCATGTCAAGATGCAGTTCCTGCGAGGAGGGAAGTATGGTCAACCTCGAGATCATGTTTCCAAAATGAGGCTGGATTACACACAACGTGCCAGTTCCCTAATGATGCTGGATTAGACACAAGGTGCAAATTCCCAAATGATGTTGGATTACACACAAGCCAGGTGGAGTCGTCAGCTGTTCGTGTCCTCGTGGCATTAGTAAAGGCTGAAAGAAAGCGTGCAACAGCCCTTGAGAATGTAGCTGAGTTCCCGAAGAAGCGAAAAGAGCAATTAGATGCTCTCTTCACCCAAGCCAAAGAAGAGATGGAAGAAGCCAGAAATAAGCTAGCAGAGGCAGAGCAGGCTACACGTCTCCTGCTATTTAAAACTGTTGTCAATACAAAATTTCCTTCATAATAGCTAGGTTCAAATGTTTATCCAGTCAGCATGCCTGTTCTGATGTCCGTGCATCTACTGATGTGGAACAAATGTTTTTTTTCGGGTCATGTAATAACAGCAATTACTTTCCAAACAATAACGGATGAAGCATTGGACATGGTATAGTTCACGCGCAAGCTCGACATTCCAAGTTCAACTTCCACATCAAACTCATGTTCACAGATATCTGCACATTCATACATAATGTCCACAACCATGTTTCACTTCAAAGCCAAAAAAATGTGAGGAGAGTTATAAATAAAGAAAATCCTCTACTAGTTCCTGCTACCAATGCGAGCACAACAAGTCAAGACCATGCGTAAATTAATTATATTTTAGTCATTTTTTATGTTCTAAAATGCCTGCCAGCTCACGGAAGGACGTGTTGTTGGCACACGTGCAGATTCAATGAAGGCAGGCAGGGTAGTTTTAAGCTGGTTGCACGCGGCGAGGAGGTGTGCTCAGCCGGGCCTGCAGTGAGTGCGGCCCTCTTGGCTGGCGCGCCGGTTCAATGCCTGCGCTATGAGAGGTCGCGTCCGTGTCAGAGCAATCACTCCGTCTAGTCGTTTTTTGTTTGGGTATAACAAAATCTCGTTTTCCATTCACATTTTACAAGTAAAGTTCGTGGACAAACTTTGACCCAAAGTACAATGGGGACTAGTAAACCAGAATGGAGGTAGTAGTTTTTTTAATCGAAGAAGGGTTTCCCCTTCCGATTTTCATTAATGAAAACCAGCATCTAAGTCTAAACCATAGTATTTGCCCTAGAACTACCAGGTTCAACATCTCGCAACATAAACCCATACAACCTCCATTGAAAGAAAACAAACCATACAACCATACGCCAAGGAGGTACATAGTACTATGAATTCCATTTTTGCTCCATACCAATCGTTCTAAAAACTACTTACTACTTATAACGCGCCATTGAAAATCGGAACTCTTAACCCCGCTAAAAAACAATATTTTAAACGTGGCTACTCGATCTGTGGCAACTGGCGAGCCACCGCGCTCCAAGTCGTTCACCTGTGGTCCCGACCATCAACTCCTACGGATCAAATTATCACGCGAACTGACTATTCCTACAAAGGTGCTCCACCACGTACCCGGTACCCGCAAATGCAGCAATCGTGCTCCTAGGGTTTTAGAGTTTATTTGTTAATGTCACCTTTACGTAACACTCATGTGTGCGAGACAGCGAGAGGCCGACTGCGTGCGTGCGCCTCTTCTCTTCGTATATGTACTCCACCATTTGTCTGGTGTCCAAAAAAATATAATAACTACTAGCAATGTGCCAATGCGTTGCCACACGATCAAAGTAGATTAATACAGTGGTGGAGCTAGATGCAGATTACGCCTAGGGCTGTGCTATGTTGAGTGATAAACTTCTATGATTTTCTATGCTTTGCATGAAGAAATTACAAAGGAAGTTGTTTCTAGGCCTGGGGCTATAGCCCTAGCTACCCTAGGCCTGTCTCAGCCACTGGATAAATACATATTCACCGATTTGATAGAAAAAAGTCTAGCTTTGAAATACGTATATCACTAAAAATATGTTATGTTTCACTCAAAATATATTCCTTTGGCGGTTTTGATGAGATAAGGGAGGGATTTTATTGGTTTCAAGATTCGAGAAGTGGTATATGTCTAATTTCTAGCAAGATGCCCATGCGTTGCACGGAACATCAGGATCTTGTGGGAGAAAAGGATGAATGAGGGAAGGCCTTATCTGCAAATGTGATGAAGAGTGCGGGTAAATTGCCATATTTCCTTCCTAACCGTCAAATATAAATCAGACGACCTACATTGCAGGATGGCAGGCCCACCATCATCACCAACTCTATTTTTTATCCCTACTCTTATAATAAGCATTGTGGGTGATGATCGTGTGCCTGCCATCCTGCAATATAGGCCGTCCGATCTATATCTGATGGATAGGAAGGAAACTATGGCAATTTTGCAAAAAGATACCCACACCCCTCTCCACATTTGCAAATAAGGCCTTCCTTCGTTCATCCTTTTCCCCCACAAGATAAACTACTCATACAAATGCATCTTCATGTTCCGTGCAACATATGGGCATCTTGCTAGTTGTTGCAAAAAGCCCATGTGTGTGTGAGAGAGAGGGCGAGTGGAGGAGGACGGAGTGCATGTGTGACAAAGACACAAGGAGTGTGTGTGCGATAGGTATCAACTTAAAATGAGGTGATAGTGTGTGTGTGCACGATCGAGAGGGCGTGTCTCAAGAAGGGAAGAAAAATCTACATAGATACAAGGAGCGGGAGAGAGACATGTATGCGATGGTGGAAGCACGAGTGTGCGGGTGTATAAACCTATCTAGAGGCTAGCTAGTCGATAAATGTTTGTGAGAGAAATACGAGTCAGGGTGCGAAAGCGAGAGTTTTGTGTGTGTGAGAGAGAGACGGTAGTTGGGAAGGGGAGTGGAAGCAGGAGTTGTGTGTGTGTGTCTGTGAGATAGAGAGAGAGAGAGGAGACGGTAGTCGGGGTTGTCTGATCGGTAAACAAATGAATAATGTCAGTCTGGGATGGAGACGAAAAGGAGACCGCAACAAATGTTGTGTCTACAGGAGAGATAGAGAGGGTAATTTTAGTGGTATGAGTCATATGTAGAGACATATAGGGTGTGTGAGAGAATCCCATAGAGAGAAAGACAAAGTGAAAGACGAGTGGAGACTGTGTGTTTGGCGGTGAAAAAGAAAGCTTAGGTACCGAGTGATACCGGAGAACAGTAGAGACGTGAGAGATAATGAAAACCGTGTAATGTATAATGATAGGGAGAGTGTGACACTTCTCAGGGGCGACCTCGAGAGACCATGTTTGCGAGGATAGGAGCAACATGAAGTGAGCGTGTGGGTGAGCTGGAGAAAAGAGAGTGATAGCTACCTGAAGGAGCATGCATGCGAGAGAGATGGGCGTGAAAGGAGTGAACAAAAAAGGGATTCAAATATTTGAATTCGAGATGATGATACATGTAATCCATACTCGAACCAAAATTGATCTATCAAACATGCATACTCATATGAATTCACGCACATCTATGTTATTTAATATGTAGATATTACTGATCCATACATTTTAGTAGAACATAATTAGGTTAATTTTTTTTCGAATTCAACCTTAAGATTTCGAGATCGTTGTATTTGTAAATCATATTATACATATAAAGGAGCAGAATTCTTTGTTGTTCTTTTGAAAGTATATATAAAAAATGATGTATATAGAATGTAATTCCAATTGAAAATGGATCCCGCCCGAAAAAAAAGAATACAAACAGGATTCGAATTGAGTTGGCACAGTAAACATGCACTCTGCAAAATTTGAAGAAGCGGGGAAAGTCGCAGTAACCGCCCGAAACCAAAATCTGCGAGATGGAAATCACTACTGCCTATCCCTGCCACGCAAAGCCTATATGATGGATTTCTATAGGTTTCGATAGGGGTAGGTTTGTAATTTCACCCAAACGTGACGTAACCGCCTCTCACCCGGATTCATACACGGTGGGCGCCAAAACACAGTGTGTCCTCAGCCGAAATCGACTCCCTCCCCGATTCATATTCATACACCATGGGCGCCAAAAACAAACTCTCGTCGGCAAATATTCGGTGTATGCGAGATTACCGTCCTATCCCCAACCGACTAGTGTTGCTGTGATGTAGTAGAAATTTGAAACGGGGGCTAAGTTTGTAAATTTCCTTGCATTTGAGACAAGCACGCCCTAAATACATGGTTCCCCCTTCCTCTCTACCTCCCTTTTCCCCATTCGTACTCTGTGGGCGCCAAAACACCCTTTCCACCCCACCCTCCTCTGTTCGCCGCCGGCGTCCGCCACCCCATCCACCGCCGTCCTCCTCCACCATGCCGGAGCTGATACCCCGATGCCGCCGTCCATTACAAGAGATCGACCTCTCTCATCCACGGCTTCGGACCGGGATCCTTGCATCCCGTCCTCTCGCTTCATCCCCGCCGTCGTCCACCTTGCCGGCGCCGCTCCTACGCCCGTCTCGTCCACCACGCCCTACCGCCACCGTCTACCCTCCTAGATCTGCTTCCACGCCGTCGACAGCCATCGCTACCGCAGCACCGTCAAATTCTCAGCAGATGCGTACACGACATCGCACCAGAGGCGGTACTCTTTCGTATCTGCTCAACTTATTTATCGTAGCAAGAAAATAGATCGCCACTGCTTTACTCCGATTTCTTGTCTTGGTTGCGAAGTTTCCTTTGTCCTGTTTGCACCTTCAGATCCATCATGGCATGCTCAACACCATACTCACAATGCTCATGGTTTTCCCCTTTTATATTCCACACTAGTTAAATCACAGTAGACTAAATTTCAAAATTGGGCCAGTAGATTTTTCAGAGCTCGCCGGAGTTCGCCGGTGCAATCGAAGGGGCTCGGGTGGGGACGGTGGTTGTGGGGGGCGGTGGTGGGGCCTCGTCGAACGAAGAAAACTCAACGTGGGTGGGGGCGGGGGTGGGGGTGGGGTGGCGGAGGAACACAGGCGGTGGGGCCGGTGGTTCGGCCGGCGGCCCGTGCGGTGTTCTGTATGGGAAGCATAGTATGTTCCTTGTCAGGAAGGGGAGCAGGGACATCTGCAGTCTAACAGCTGATAGAGCTGGCCTGTACGTGATCGATAGGCTTTCAATTACTAGCGGCAATACAACACCATAATTTCCAGTCAGTTCCACTTTCTCGATTTATATATCCTGGTTATGGTGTACCCCTGTTATGTACACTATGATCTGCCTAGTTGCTGTGTGCTCTTGTTATCATGGTTTGGCAATAAACTCTCTATACAGTATATTATGAACCTATCATCTACCAGCTATCCTTACTTCTGGAGCCTATTTTTCTGTGTACTTGTGCCAGATTATATAAATGCACGCACCATATTACAGCACACATGAGCTCTCTCATCAGAATCCAGTGATAGCACACAAGTTTTTACAAGGGCGCCCCTATATTAGAATATCATCTGCATTACAAAGATAATCTCACAACTATTTATGTTTTCATGGTTCTCATATATCATACGCAATTACAGTGAATATCAGAATCCGCGCATCAGAAGAATATTGTGGAACACTGCAATGACTTACAAAATTGGCACCAAGGCATTGAGTGCCATTCTGGAAGAAATGAAACTCGTACGCTCCCCACCTGTTGATTCTTGTTCAGAATATCATCCTAATGACTATTCTAACCTCGAGGAGTCAAAGGCAGATGGCCTATCCTGTTCACCCATCAAGGTGCATGTTCTAATTTGCCAAGGTTTTATTGATTACGTGTATCTTGCATATGTTGTCTTGCATTTCTTCTACTTTGTTGCACCGCCATCTGCTTAGTTTACTCATCATATATGTCGAGATGCCATGCCCATCCATTATCAATACATATTCCATCTGTCATCGTACCATGTTTTTCCACTCAAATGCTGTTCTGGTGCATCAGACATCAAAAAGGAAGAGGGTGATTGCCGAACCTGAAGGAGCACCAGCAAAGTCCTTGAAAAACGTGGTGGTGCCAGAGAAATCAGACATCACCCCACTTATATTGGCTGTACAACCAGTGACACAAAATGTAGGACCGACTCCAGCAGACTGTACCCATACTTCACTGGCCACACCACTAGCCCCACCACACAGGACCTGCACTCCAGCAAAAGCTATACCGATTTCATTTGCCATAGCACCAGCTGTACCACAGAAAAATCCCACTCCAGCAAAAAGTACAGCAAGTACACCGGTCGAAGACCTATCCCAACTGCAGAGACGACCAATTCCTGCAGATTGGAACCCCATTCCATTTATTCCCAGTTTAAAAGGCAATGCTTTCAATGTTGTTAGGGACTACGTGCATATATTCCCATCATGGGAAGATTATTGTGAAGACAAACACCATTTTCACATCTTCCTGTCCAACTTACGTGTAAGTGCTATTATTCATGGTTATTATTTTCCTGTTTTCTGCTGATTGAACACATCAATGATTTACATTACATTGTTGTAACTAGGCGAGGGTCAATCTGGATAGTCATGACGAGCAAAGCTTTCTTGTGCTTTTCAAGGAAGCATTGCAGCAGTATCGGTGTTACCTGAGAAAATCACACTTTGATGGCAAGTCTATAAACGAATTTCCGGTGAAGTCTCCTGTGCTAAATTTAGAATACATTGAATGGAAAAACCTTGTTATGCACTGGTCTCGTTCCCAGGATGAGGTACTGTCTATGAAATCACATGACAATTTGAACTTCTACTTTTCCGCATGTGCCTTGCGGATCTTTTTTGCAGGAAATCTTCTCGAAGAAGAACTCCGGTTTGACAACAACGATAGGATATCGCAAATATGTTGCCCGCTGCTTTGCTCTTGTTAGTACCTGTTGTCCTGTATCACTATACTTGCATACATACCTGGTTCATTATGTGACAGCAGTATGCATGATAGCTTGCTTATCAATTGTTCGCTCAAAATTATCTGATCTGTATGAATGGTTACATTAGTGTAGAATATATCCAATGCCAATTTTTTTAGCTATACATTGCTCTTGTAAGTACATGCTGTCCTTTATCAGTGTACTTATAATGACAGGTAGTTGTTCATGTACCATCACTCTGCAGCTTATTTATCTTTGCCCTCCATTTTCTACACATCAGATCTATATTTACTCTTACCATAAGGTTGGTACTGAAGAAGTTTAGCTATGCATTGCTCTTGGCTGTACCTTTTTCCTGTATCGCTGCACTTACATTTATAGCTACTTGGTTATGTAGCATCACTCTTCATCTTATCTTAAATATTCTCCATTTTTTTCGTATATTATCACATCTATATTTACTCTTAACAAAATGTAGAATAAAGGCAATGCTTTTGAAGAAGATTCTGTGGTAAACTTCTTGAATTGCCCCCCCCCATCAGCATGGACAAGGCATTTATAGAGCCTGTCTTCACCAATAATGTAAGTTTGTCCATCTCAAGCCTTCAAACTTTGTTGTATATATTTGGTTTGGCATGACTGCAACAGCTGTTTATTTTTTATGTTTGCATCAAATTGCTTGTTTAAAGTTTATTATATGTAGTTCATAAACAAAAGTTCGTCCTTTCTCAATTGAAGTTTTTAGTTGTACAACCAAGTTCCTTCTTCATACCATGTAAATTAAACTATACAGAGCAAGTGATCTTCTTTTGCACTTCATGTATGCTTCTGTTCTTCATCTGTAATCCAGTGGTGTGGTGAACCTACCCACTACAGCACAATGTCACATTCTGTAATGTCTTAACTATGAACAATGTCATATCATTCTACTATTATTTAAACCATCTCTTTGTTTGCCAATCTGAAATGGTATAAATTGACAACACACTAACCATTGATACTTATGAGTTCTTGATCTGTAATCCTGTGGTGTCGTGAAGCTGCCAACTCCTTCACAATGTCATTTCCTGCCATGTCTTGACCTGAACAATACCATATTGTGTTAATGCAAATTTAAATTGTGTCACTTTATTCGTTAGTAAGAAATGTGATGAATTGTCAGCATTGATACTTTTATGTGCAAAACCTGTCATCTATCTGCTTGTTTATCTTTCAGAGTGAGGAAGATAAAAGTGTTGAACAAGCGCAGTCTCATCATCTTGCTAGGCTGCTTGCCCTGCAGCTCCCCAGCAGGGCTAACCTTTCTTGAACTCTATTGAAGTGCTATCGGTTTTGTATATTATTTTGTCGGCGCGTTTATTTGCACTGGTGGCGATCTTTGATGCCCAGTGTATGTAATCTGCTGTCTGCTTGTGCTTTATTATCATAGTGGCGAACTTTGATGCCCAGTGGATGTAATATGCCATAATTTCTTTATTATATAGTCTAGATTTTTTCTTATTCATGATGCTGCAGTTATTTTACTGTATATATATCCTGTCTTCGCAGTAAACCGGCCAAGCCATAAAATTAAGGTACATAATCGGGCCGTCATGCAATCACGATGTAGGTTGGGCCTGAATCATGCCGATCAGCTCACGGGCCGGCAGTAGCCCGAAATGAACCCCGGCCCATGATTGTGCGAATCCAATCACGGGCTTTTAGCAGGCCAAAAAATTGTCTCGGTCCTTGTTTGGCCCAATCAGATATCGGCTGCGAGCAGGCCCGATGCAAACCGGGCTGTAGTTAGGCCCAACTATATGATGGGCTTTTAACAGGCTGAAATTAATATAGGGCAGAAATGTTAAACGGGCCCTTAACAGGCCAAAACTAATATCTGGCCAAATTACTAAGTGGGCCTTTAGCAAGTGGGCCCAAAAGCATAGTGTCCAGTTGACGGGCCGAATCTGATATGGGCCATATTTGAGCCCAAAGCGTCTTAAAGGGCCGGACCTGATCTGGGCCGTAATTTGGCCCAGAACGTGGTAGGCCTTTAACGGGCCGGATCTCATATGGTCCACTATTAGGCCCGGAGCGTGGCAGGCCATTAATGGACCGGATCAAATATGGGCCGGCATTTGGCACAAAACATGGTAGGCAGTTAATGGGCCGGCCTACTAGGGTACTCAAAATCTTGTGGGCCTACAGCTGGGCCAGCCCATTAATGTCAGCGAAATATCGTGGGCCTTTAGCTGGGCCGGCCCATTACGATCCGCAAGAATCTTGTGGGCCTTTACCTGGGAGGGCCCATTACGGCACACAAAAATCTTATGGGCCTTTACCTGTGCCGGCCCATTATGGCCCGCAAAATCTTGTGGGCCTTTAGCTGGGCCAGCCCATTATGGTCCGCAAAATCTCGTGGGCCTTTAGCTGGGCCGGCCCATTATGGTCCGCAAAATCTTGTGGGCCTTTAGTTGGGCCGACCCATTTAACTTGATGGGCCGGTCCACATGTCAACATATCATAGGCGCGTCTCGCCCATTGGATGAGTTGACACGTGTCTCCTCCAGCCAATGATGATTTTACATGTGGAAAATCCCCATTGGTCGTGGCTGTTAACGGGTTATCGGATCCAAAACCCGACCCGATAGCTTAACGGCGTTCCGTTACGGTGGATGCCATGTGTCAGTCACCCTTGACGAAAGCACTTCTGTGACGCGTGATTTATTGTCATGGAAGTGGACACTTCCGTGATGATAATTTTGGTAATGTCATGGAAAACTTCTACGATAGCACAGGTATGACTATCTTGATTCTATCATAAATTTGTCATGGATGTACATGCATGACAAAAAGCGACCTACTGTGACAAACACGTATCATCAAGGAAGTGTATTTTTTTTGTAGTGTCACCTATGGCTAGACTGACCACCATTCGAGTATTACTCTCGTTGGCGGCCTTGCATGGTCTTCTCGTCCACCAAATGGATGTTAAGACGGCTTTTCCGAATGGAGAGCTAAACGAGGAAATCTATATGCAACAGCCAGATGGCTTTGTGGTAGATGGTCAGGAAAGAAAGGTGTGTAGGTTGCTAAAATCTTTATATGGCCTGAAGCAAGCACCTAAGCAATGGCATGATAAGTTCAATACAACTCTGACATCTGTTGGTTTCGTTGTTAATGAGGCTGACAAATGTGTATACTATCACCATGGTGGGGGCGAAGGAGTTATACTGTGCTTGTATGTTGATGACATACTGATATTCGGAACAAACCTCAAAGTCGTTGAGGAGGTCAAATCATTTCTATCTCAGAACTTTGAGATGAAAGACCTTGGTGTGGCTGATGTTATCTTGAATATCAAGCTACTGAGAGATAATGAGGGTGGGATCACACTTCTGCAATCCCACTATGTGGAGAAGGTGTTGAGTCGTTTTGGATATTCAGACTGCACACCATCTCAAACACCATATGATCCTAGCGTGTTGATTCGGAAGTCCAAAGGCATGGCTAAAGATCATTTGAGATACTCTCAAATCATTGGTTCACTAGTGTACCTAGCGAGTGGAACGAGGCCTGACATCGCGTTTGCTGTGAGCAAACTGAGCCGGTTTCTTTCCAAACCGGGTGATGTACATTGGCATGTTGTTGAAAGAGTTATGCACTATCTGAAAGGTACTATGAACTATGGACTTCACTATACCAAAGATCCATCGGTACTTGAAGGGTATAGTGATGCGTATTGGATCTCTGATGCTGATGAGATGAAGGCCACTACTGGGTATATGTTTACTCTTGGGGGTGGCGCTGTTTCCTGGCAGTCTTGCAAGCAAACGATCTTAACAAGATCGACAATAGAAGAAGAATTAACAGCATTAGACACATCTGGTGTTGAAGCAGGATGGCTTCAAGATCTTTTCATGGATTTCCATTGGTGTATAAATCGGTTCCGGCTATCCTTATGAACTGTGATAATCAGACTGTCATCACCAAGGTGAAGAGTTCAACGCATAACATGAAGTCCAACAAACACATAAGAATGAGATTAAAAGTTGTCAGAAAATTAAGAAACTCCAGAGTGATAGAGTTGGCTGATACGTCTCCATCGTATCTACTTTTCCAAACACTTTTGACCTTGTTTTGGACTCTAACTTGCACGATTTGAATGCAACTAACCCGGACTGATGCTGTTTTCAACAGAATTGCCATGGTGTTATTTTTGTGCAGAAATAAAAGTTCTCGAAATGACCTGAAACTTCACGGAGAATATTTTTGGAATATATAAAAAAATACTGGCGAAAGAATCAACACCAGGGGGCCCATACCGTGTGCACGAGGGTGCCCCCCGTCTCGTGGGCCCCTTGAGGCTCCACCGAACTCAACTCCAACTCTATATATTCACGTTCGGGGAGAAAAAAAACAGAGAGAAGGATTCATCACATTTTACGATATGAAGCCACCGCCAAGCCCTAATCTCTCTCGGGAGGGCTGATCTGGAGTCCGTTCGGGGCTCCGGAGAGGGGAATCCGTCGCCATCGTCATAATCAACCTTCCTCCATCACCAATTTCATGATGCTCACCGCCGTGCGTGAGTAATTCCATCGTAGGCTTGCTGGACGGTGATGGGTTGGATGAGATTTATCATGTAATCGATTTAGTTTTGTTAGGGTTTGATCCCTAGTATCCATTATGTTCTGACATTGATGTTGCTATGACTTTGCTATGCTTAATGCTTGTCACTAGGGCCCGAGTGCCATGATTTCAGATCTGAACCTATTATGTTTCAATGAATAAATGTGAGTTCTATCCTATTTTGTAAGTCAATAGTCACCTACAATGTGTTATGATCCGTTAACCCTGAAGTGACAATAATCGGGACAATTACCGGTGATGGCTATAGTTTGAGGAGTTCATGTATTCACTAAGTGCTAATGCTCTATTCCGGTACTCTATTAAAAGGAGGCCTTAATATCCCTTTGTTTCCGATAGGACCCCGCTGCCATGGGAGTGTAGCACAAAAGATGTCATGCAAGTTCTTTTCCTTAAGCATGTATGACTATATTCGGAATACATGCCTACATTACATTGATGTACTGTAACGCCCTCGATGCGACTATATCTCCCACGTGTCGAGGCACGACTTAGAGACATAGGCGCATTGAAAGCAATGTCGCAAGTCGGGAAATCATCACACATCCCATGTACATATATAATATAAAGGGGAATAACATAGTTGGCTTACACTCGCCACGTCACATCAAAGTACATAAATAACATCCATCATACAATCACTCATGGCCCGACTACGGCGCCAAAATAGAAAAGACCCCCAACATGCGACAAGGCCCTGAATCTAACCCCGAATAGGCACCACTACTGATCATCAGGAAAAGACACATAGTATCGCTGAGAGTCCTCGTCGTACTCCCACTTCAGCTCGAGCGCGCCATCTGGAGCGGTATCATCTGTCCCTGCATCTGGTGTAATAGTAATCTGTGAGCCACAGGGACTCAGCAATCTCGCACCCTCGCGATCAAGACTATTTAAGCTTAATAGGTAGGAAAGGGGTAATGTATAAGTGGAGCTGCAGCAAGCGACTAGCATATATGGTGGCTAACTTATTCGCAAAAGAGAGCGAGAAGAGGAGGCAAAGCGCGAGCGAGGAACTAGAGAGCAACCTACGCAAACATAACTCCAACGCCGTGTCCACTTCCCGGACTCCGCCGAGAAGGGGCCATCATGGCTACACACTCAGTTGATTCATTTTAATTAATTAAGGTTCAAGTTATCTACAACCGGACATTAACAAATTCCCATCTACCCATAACCGCGGGCACGACTTTCGAAAGATCAATCCCTGTAGGGGGGTCCCAACTTAGCCCATAACAAGCTCTCACGGTCAACGAAGGAATAGACCTCCACCCAAGACACACCGATCAGACTCGGTATCCCGGTACAACAAGATGATTCGACAGGTCAAAACTAGTCCAGCAACACCGCCCGAATGTGCCAACAAATCCCGATAGGAGCTGCACATATCTCTTTCTCAGGGCACGCTCGGATAGGTCAAGCTATGAGTAAAACCAACCCTCGAGTTTCCTTGAGGTGGCCCCGCAGGCTGCCTGGTTCGGACCAACACTCAGAGGAGCACTGGCCCGTGGGGGGCTAAAATAAAGATGACCCTCGGGCTCCGGAAACCCAAGGGAAAAAGAGGCTAGGTGGCAAATGGTAAAACCAATGTTGGGCATTGCTGGAAAAGCTTTAATCAAGGTGAACTATCAAGGGGTTCCCATTATAGCCCAACCGCGTGGGGGACGCAACAATCCGGGAACATAACACCGATATGACGGAAACTAGGGCGGCAAGAGTGGAACAGAACACTAGGCGAGAGGCCGAGCCTTCCACCCTTTACCAAGTATATAGATGAATTAAGATAACATAGCAATATAATGATATCCCAACAAGTAAATAAATGTCCCAATAAGGAACGGCTCCAATCTTCACCTGCAACTAGCAACGCTATAAGAAGGGGCTGAGCAAAGCGGTAACATAGCCAATCAACGGTTTGCTAGGACAAAGGTGGGTTAGAGGCTCAATCATGGCAATTGGGAGGCTGAGAAGCAAGTGGTAGGCATCGTAGCATTGGCAAAGCAAAAGAGCGAGCAAACTAGCATAGCAAAGATAGTAGTGATTTCGAGGGTATGATCATCTTGCCTGCACAGTTGTCAGAGTTGACTGGATCCTCAAAAGCAAACTCAACGGGCTCCTCGTTAGCGAATTCGTCTCCCGGCTCTACCCACCAACACAAACAAGCAACAAGGATACAATCAACCACGTGCAAGGGCAACCAATAATATGCAAAGATGATATGCTATGCGGGATGCGATGCGGGATGCAAAATGCAAGACGTGACAGGAAATGCATGAACCTGGCCTCAACTTGGAAAACCAAGTGTGCCACTGGATAGAGGGGAAGAAATCCCCTGAAAACGATATAAAGATCAAAGGAATCGGAGCTACGGTTTGGAAATGGCAAGCATTTTACGAAACGAGCCGATCTGCGATTAATAGCAAGTAGGCTCCTAAATGCAACGAAATGAACATGCTACAGCCACCAAACATGAAAACAAATTGCATGGCAGGGGTGTACACAAGAAGCTTAACAAATCACCAGGACTGAGGCATAGGCAAATTCATCCATTAAGGGCTTCAAACAAGCATGGCAAAACTGAATAAGCAAAACAGATTTCAGACTTAGCGAAATTAACGCTAGTCTGGAATTTCAGACCATGATGCTCTCTTCGGAGCAGCAAAACAACATGAAGCATAACCTGAACATGGCAAGTAAGAGCATGGCATGGATCTACTCAACAAGCTTAACAAAACAACCAAAATGACCTGGGGCCAAAAGGGTTCACAAAATACTCTAACAAGCACACGAACATCGATGAAACACAATCAGTTTTCAGACTTAGTGAAAACTGGGACATGCTGAAATTATAACTCACGGAGGCATGTAAACGAGATCGATGCTCTCACTACGGTGCAAGTCATGGCAAGGCAAGCATATATCCATAAAGAAGGCACAAAATGCTAGCTAGACATGGCAAGAACAATGGCATAGCATGCATGGATCACTAGCAATAGCTCCGGCAAAATCGCAACAGAGTTCACGATCTGCGCAAATTAACAACTATGCAAAAGTTGAGCTCGATTGAGTCAACCTAGGGTGCTCCAACATAACAATTAAAGACATGGATCGATAGAGCACAACAAGCATAAAAACTCGCTCTTACTGATCATCCTCAAAAGAGGCACGGATCACTAGGAAACAAGCTGGACATATAGCATCGTGAACTAAAACATTCCAGATTTAGTGATTTTCACTAAGTCCCTGAAATCAGCAAACTCAGGTACCCCTCTTTGCAAGCTTGCACAAGACAACACACACATCCTAAAAATGCATGGGAGGCACCTCTGGAAAGAAGACAAAAATCTTAACAATTCATCCCAAAGGGGCACAGGCATATCATGCACACAATAATCATGGCAAAAATGACAAACGTCAATGTAGAGCTAACGGATCTGCAATTTAACTCACGATGCCTCCTTCTACCAGCGTTTTGGACACCAAGATGACCTCAAATGCAAATGATGCAATGGAATGAAATGATGTACTCGTCGAGACGAAGATTTTGATATATCATATGTCCAAAACGGAGCCACGGGTGCAAAGATATGAGCAGGCAAAGCATGCATAAAAAATTCTAGGATTAGGGTTTCGGGGGAGAGGAGGTCAACCGGATCTCAGATATGGATCGGGCGGCACGGATTACGAGGTTCGCCGGACTTCGCGATCCTGTTCGCCGGATTCGTCGGGGTAGGGCCGGCCGGAGCTTGGGCGGCGAGGAGAAGGCGGCGGGGCGGCGTGCTCGGTCGCCGGAGCGCGGCGCGGTGCCGGGCGGTGGAAGCTGCGCGGTGGGGCGGCATCGGACGGCGAGGGCGCCACGGCGGCGGGTGGCGTCCGGCGAGGTCCCGGTGATGGCCTGCGGCGGCGCCGGTGACCGGGCAGGAAGATGCGGCTCGGCGAGGCAAGGCGCGGCGCGGTGCGCGCGGGCCGCGGGGGCTCCCCGTGGGCCTGGCGGGCCCCGCGGCGGCGATGTGGGCGCGGCCCACGTGGCGCGTTGTGAGTGGCCGGGCGGGGCGGCGGACAAAGTCCGGCCGGGGCGGACACGTCCGGCCGACGCGAGGGAGGTTAGATCTGCGTTTTTTTAGGGTTTGGATGGGGGAGAAGAAGAGATCCGAATGGGGGGGGGGGTATTTATAGGCATAAGTGGAGCTAGGAGAGTCCAAATGAGGTGCGGTTTTCGGCCACGCGATCGTGATCGAACGAACGAGATGATGGAGCAGAGTTTGGTGGGTTTTGGGCCAAATTGGAGGGGTGTTGGGCTGCAACACACATGAGGCCTTCTCGGTCCCTCGGTTAACCGTTGGAGTATCAAATGAAGTCCAAATGACACGAAACTTGACAGGCGGTCTACCGGTAGTAAACCAAGGCCGCATGGAAAGTCTCGGCCCAATCCGGAAATGTTTAATCCCCACACACGAAAGGAAGCTAGAAATGGCCACCGGAGGAGAACGAAGCACCGGAATGCAAAACGGACAACGGGGAAAATGCTCGAATGCATGAGATGAACATGTATGCAAATGCAATGCACGTGATGACATGATATGAGATGCACGAAAACAAAAACAACACACGGAGACAAAGACCCGAACCCGAGGAATAAATATAACTTAATGCCGGAAACGGCAAGAGTTGGAGTACAAATTGGGAAAGTTACATCGGGGGCGTTACATGTACTGGAGCTAGTTCTATGTCACCCTATGTTATAACTGTTGCATGACGAATCGCATCCGACATAATTATCCATCACTGATCCATTGCCTACGAGCTTTTCACATATTGATCTTTGCTTAGTTACTTTACTGTAGCCACTTTTACAATCACTACAAAACCAATACTGTTACTTTTGCCACCGTTACCGCTACTTCCATATTACTTTGCTACTAAATATTTTGCTGCAGATATTAAGTCTTTCAGGTGCGATTAAATTGACAACTCAACTATTAATACTTGAGAATATTCTTTGGCTCCCCTTGTGTCGAATCAATAAATTTGGGTTGAATACTCCGCCCTCGAAAACTGTTGCGATCCCCTATACTTGTGGGTTACCAAGACTATTTTTTGGCGCCGTTGCCGGGGAGCATAGCTCTATTCTTTGAGTCACTTGGGATTTATATTTGTTGATCACTATGAAGAACTTGAAAGATGAAAGAACCAAGATTTGTCCCTCAACTATGAGGGGAGGTAAGGAACTGCCATCTAGCTATGCACTTGATTCACCTTCTGTTATGAGTAAACTTGCGACACCTACTCCTGCTATTCATTCTGATATGTCGCATGTTATTGATGATGCCACTTCTGCTATGCATGATGCTTATGATGAAACTACTTCTATCCTTGATAACACTGTGCCACTAGGTGAATTTCTTGATGAACAACTTGCTAGGGTTAGAGAGAATGAAATTATTGAAACTCATAATATTGATGAAAGTGATGATGAAGATTCTCCTCCTAGATATGAATTGCCTGTTGTTCCTGAGGGTTATGTTATGGATGAAGAAACTGCTAGAGACTTTTTAGCTTGCAATGATAAATATGATCTTAAGAAATCGTTACCTAAGCTGAAAGAAAAATCCTTGAATGCTAGAATGAAACATGGCCCTGCTTTTGCTACTTCACCTATCTGTATCTCTGATAAGGATTATGATTTCTCTGTCGATCCTGAGTTAATTAATTTGGTTGAATCTGATCCTTTTTATGGCTATGAATCTGAAACTGTTGTGGCACATCTTACTAAATTGATTGATATAGCCACCCTATTCATTAATCTGGAGAAAAATTCGTTACTACTATATCCTCAAGTTATTTCCGTTCTCATTAAAGGGTGATGCTAAAACATGGTTTAATTCTCTTGATCCTGGTTGTGTGCGTAGTCCCTCGGATATGATTTATTACTTCTCTGCTAAATATTTCCCCACTCATAAGAAACAAGCCACCTTAAGGGAAATATATAATTTTGTGCAAATTAAAGAAGAGAGTCTCCCACAAGCTTGGGGGAGGCTTCTCCGATTACTTAATGCTTTTCCTGATCATCCTCTCAAGAAAAATGAAATACTTGATATCTTTTATAATGGACTAACCGATGCTTCCAAAGACCACCTGGATAGTTGTGCTGGTTGTGTTTTCAGGGAAAAAACTGTTGATCAAGCTGAATTGCTATTGAATAATATGTTGAGTAATGAAAATGATTGGACACTTCCTGAACCAACTCCTAAGCCAACTCCGAAGAAAAGGGGTATTCTATTTCTCAGTCCTGAAGATATGTAAGAGGCAAAGAAATATATGAAAGAAAAGGGTATTAAAGCTGAAGATGTTAAGAATTTACCACCTATTGAAGAAATACATGGTCTTGATAACCCGGCACGGGTAGTAAAGGTAAATTCTCTCTATAGATTTGATGAAGGTGACATTCCTCGTAATAAGTCTGCTAGCCAATGCTTGGATGAGTTTGATAATTTTATTGTTAAACAAGAAAACTTCAATGCTTATGTTGCTAGACAATTGAAATGTAATGCTTATATGATTGAACACTTGAGTGATTATATGTCCAGAGTTAAAGGTGATCTTAAACTTATTAGTAAACATGCTTCTATGGTTACCACTCAAGTAGAACAAGTGCTTAAAGCTCAAAATGATTTGCTCAATGAATTAAATAATAAGAAAAATGATAATGTTGCTAGAGTTGTGACTAGAGGGGGTAA
Organism: Triticum monococcum; assembly: GCA_034509565.1. Taxonomy (NCBI): domain Eukaryota; kingdom Viridiplantae; phylum Streptophyta; class Magnoliopsida; order Poales; family Poaceae; genus Triticum; species Triticum monococcum. Next base: position 147,163,719 of record CM067843.1, on the reverse strand, counting down.
AATGACTCAGGAACGTTTATATCCTGAGGGGCACCCTAAGAGAGTTGAGCAAGATTCTCAGAGAACTAATGTTGATGCACCTAGTCCTTCTAAAAGGAAGAAAAGGAAAAATGATAGGACTTTGCATGCTTCTAGTGAACCTGTTGTTGACACACCTGAGAATCCCAATGATATTTCTATTTCTGATGCTGAAACACAATCTGGTAATGAACATGAACCTAGTGATAATGTTAATGATGATGTTCATGTTGATGATCAACCTAGCAATAACAATGATGTAGAGATTGAACCTGCTATTGATAAGAGAGGCTTTGTTGCTAGGAAGCACGGTAAAGAAAGGGAACCATGGGTTCAGAAACCCATGCATTTTCGTCCTAAACCATCCAAGGAAAAGGATGATGAGGATTTTGAGCGGTTTGCTAAAATGATTAGACCTATCTTTTTGCCTATGCATTTGACTGATATGCTTAAAATGAATCCTTATGCAAAGTATATGAAAGATATTGTTACAAATAAAAGAAAGATATCGGACGCTGAAATTTCCACCATGCTTGATAATTATACTTTTAAAGGTGGAATACCTAAGAAACTAGGAGATACAGGAGTACCAACTATACCATGCTCCATTAAAAGAAACTATGTCAAAACTGCTTTATGTGATCTGAGCCAGTGTTAGTGTTATGTCTCTCTCTTTATATCGTAGACTTGATTTGAATAAGTTAACACCTACTGAAATATCTTTGCAAATGGATGATAAATCAAATGCTATAGCTGTTGGTATTTGTGAGGATGTGCCTGTTGTGGTTGCAAACGTTACTATTTTAACAAACTTTGTTATTCTTGATATTCCTGAGGATGATAGTATGTCTATTATTCTTGGTAGACCCTTTTTGAATACTGCAGGGGCTGTTATTGATTGCAACAAAGGCCATGTCACTTTTCATGTTAATGGTAATGAGCATACGGTACACTTTCTGAGGAAACAACCTCAAGTCCATAGTATTAATTTTATTGGAAAAACTTCGACGATTATTATTGGAGGTTTTGAATTTCCTCTTACCACTGTCAAGAAGAAATATGATATTCTTATTGTTGGGGACATGCATATCCCCATTGAGGTAACCTAGTGTTATTCGAAAATTCTCTGGTTTCATGCCATTCATAAAGAGTTTGTTAGCAAGACTTGATCAACCTTGTTTGTGGATTCCTTTTGATGAGCATGGAATGGATGAAGTTAGAAAGCACAACTCTGTGTACCCTCCTTTTACTTTCTGTTATTTAGATTAAACAAAGCAAAAATAGTATTTTCTATCTGTTTTCTAAATTATCCTTGCGATAAAAAATACCCCGAAAATAAAAGTTCTCCAAATGTCCTGAAAATTTTATATGATTTTTTCTAGAATATTTAAGAATTATTGGCAGTGAGAACACACCAGGGGGCCTCACCACCTGGCCACGAGGGTCCAGGGCGCCCCTTGCCTCGTGGACCCCACGTGGGCCCCTCCACTTATTCTTGCACCCACACACTCCGTCTTCCTCCAGAAAAAAATCATCCACCAGCTCAAACCCGAGTTCTATCTCATCTTGCTGCCATTTTCGATCTCCTTCCTCAAAGTTCCATTCACAAAACTGCTTTGAGGAATTGTTCTTCGGTATGTGACTCCTCCAATGGTCCAATTAGTTTTTGTTCTGGTGCTTTATTTATTGCAAATTTTTGCTACTTAGTTGACCTTGTTCTTGAGCTTGCATGTCAAATTTATGTGGTCAAAAGTAGTTTTAATGCATGATATGGCCTCTAGGCACCTGTAGGAGTAGTTGCTATCAATCTTTTTGAGTTTGATTCACTTTTATTTTGAGTCACTAAATTTTTTTGAAATTTTTCAGAGAAATAAAATGATGAAGAGATTGTTGAGGGGCTCTTCTAGCCGAAGCTTGAAGGATAAGCAAAGTGAAGAGAATAAGAAGCCAAAATATAACCTCCCTCGCACTGCGGAGGTTCGGCCGTGCGAACGGCCGTGTGATGAGTTCTTCAGAGCAGCCGAGATTTATGAAGACTTTTATTATTTGGCTGGGAATGCAGGTCTCATCGACTTCCTCCGCGATCAGCGCGAATAGTATCTCCTCCTCACTAATATTTTCGTGCAAAATTTTCACTTTCATGCTAAGAAATCACCAGCTTCGGTGGAATTTCACTTATATGATGAGGTTAAGGAGATGTCACCATATGATTTTTGACAAGTCTATAAGATAACCCTTTGCGGGCAGCATAGAGGAACCACATCGTAATGATGTGGAGGGATTTATTGATATGATTGCTGTAGGGGAAACGAGGAAAGTTTCCGATGCAAGAATTACTAGCAAACATTTTCCTGTTCTACGTTGCTTTGCAATATTTGCTAGTAGATGCTTAATTGGTCGCGGGAACAGTGCAAATCTCAGTGCTCCTGATATTGTTATTTTGCGTCATGCTTTGTTTCGTGATACAACTTTCAGTCTAGGTGCTATTGTTGCTAAACATTAAATCTGAACCGTACAAAGGGCCCCATCTTCGGAGGCATCTTTGCTTCGTGCCTTGCTGCACAATTTAGGATACCTATTAGGCATTATGAGAAAGAGGAAAAGTTGCTGCCTCCTATTTTTAAAGATTATAACAGTATGGTAGCACATGATTTTATTGTTAAGGATAAAAAGAAGATTCTTAAGTATAGATTGATATTTGATAAAAAATACTATGAGATTATTAACTTGCCTGCTCCCTCCTTGTTTAACATATTTTCAGGCACGTACATCGTGTTACCGGAGTCCGTTCATGCATACTGGAGCTTGACATCAGCTCCAGAGCCTGAGCCGGAGCCACCCCTTGACCCTTATCGACAGTCTGTTTATCAGTGGGATCCGGAGGAGATTGCCAACCAATGGCACCCAGAGGACACTCCTCCGTACACCAGAGAGGGAAGCTTTGAGCCGTGGCCATAGACCAAGTTAGGCAAAAAGCCTAAGCTTGGGGGAGTACGTATTTCTCACCGACATTACATTCATGTTCAGACACTCATTCCAATTGTCGGTGCTCATACTTTTTCATTGTACTATCCATGCTAGTTTATTTTCTTTTCCAGCATTCTTCTTGTGTGTTTGAAAAACATTAAGAAAAACAAAAAAAAATAGTTGTAGCTTTTAGCTAGTTTACTTTCCATGCCTGTAGTAGTAGTAATTAAAAGAAAACCCAAAAAGATTTCTCGTTCTTCTTTTGCTTGTTGGGAGCTTTCCCGTGTAAATAGTTTTGTTTCTTTTCTTTTCTTTCGGGGCCGAGACGAGAAGACCATGATGAAAATGTTGAGTGGCTCTCATATGCATTATTGTTGATCTAACAGAGAGGCCATATTACCTTGTCTTCTCTTGTGTATTAAATGCGTGCAGATTCCAGCTTAGTCAATTGCACGTGCACTATTATTATTATCCACATTGTTCGGTCATGCAAGTGAAAGGCAATAATGACGATATATGATGAACTGATTGAGATGAGAAAAGCTGGTATGAACTCATTCTATCTTGTTTTTGTAAATATGATTAGTTCATCGTTCCTGATTCAGCCTATTATGAATGAAATATGTTTGCAATGACAATTAGATATTATAGTTGCTCATGCCATGCTTAATTAGCTAGGAGTTTATAATGGTTTACCTTGCGTGCCAACATGCTATATTAAAATGGTTGTGATGTGGTATGATAGGGTGGTATCCTCCTTTGAACGATTCGAGTGGCTTGACTTGGCACATGTTCACACATGTCTTTGAAACAAAATCAACATAGCCTCCACAATATTTATGTTCATGGTGAATTATATCCTACTCATGCTTGCACTCAGTGTTGATTAATTTTAATGCATGTTCATGACTGTTTTCGCTCTCTATCTGGTCGCTTCCCAGTCTCTTTCTAGCCTTCACTTGTACTAAGCAGGAATACTGCTTGTGCATCCACTTCCATAAAACCCAAAAGTTATTTCATATGAGTCCATCATACCTTCGTATATGCAGTATGTACGTGTCGTTCCAAGTAAATTTGTATGTGCCAAACTCTAAACCTTCAAATGAAATTCTATTTTGTATGCTTGAATAGCACACGTATCATCTAGGGTTGTCTATATCTTCCATGCTAGGTGGGTTATTCTCAAGAAGAGTGGACTCCGCTCCTCATTCACGAGAAAATGGCTGGTAACCGGGATGCCCAACCATGCTTAAATTAAAATAATTGCAAACAAAACTCCCCCAGGATTGTTGTTAGTTGGAGGCACTGTTGTTTCGGAAAAGCCATGGATTGATGTTTGTTTGTGGTAGAGGGAGTATAAACTTTACCATTCTATTTGGGAACCGCCTATAATGTGTGTAGCATGGAAGATATTGAGATCTCTCGGTTGTTATGTTGACAATGAAAGTATACCACTCAAAGTATTATTCATCTCTATTTCAAAATCGAGCTCTCGCACCTCTACAAATCCCCGCTTCCCTCTGCGAAGGGCCTATCTATTTACTTTTATGTTGAGTCATCATCCTCTTATTAAAAAGCACCAGTTGGAGAGCACTGCTGTCATTCGCATGTATTACTATTAGTTTACATTGAGTATGAATGTGACTGGATCTCTTTTACCATAAATTGCAATGTTTAGTCAGTCCTTGATCTTCAGAGGTTCTCTGCATTTATGTTTTGTGGTCTCAGAAAGGGCTAGCGAGATACCATCTTGTTATATCATATTATGATTGTTTTGAGAAAGTGTTGTCACCCGAGATTTACTATTATTGCTCGCTAGTTGATTATGCCATTGATATGAGTAAACATGAGACCTAAATGTTATTGTGAATATGGTTAGTTCATAATCTTCGCTCAAAACTTGAATGCTGACTTTACATATTTACAACAACAAGATCAAACAGAGTTTGTAAAAGTTTTTCTTTATCACTTTCAGTTTGTTAACTGGATTGCTTGAGGACAAGCAAGGGTTTAAGCTTGGGGGAGTTTATACGTCTCCATCGTATCTACTTTTCCAAACACTTTTGACCTTGTTTTGGACTCTAACTTGCATGATTGGAATGGAACTAACCCGTACTGACGCCGTTTTCAGCAGAATTGCCATGGTGTTATTTTTGTGCAGAAATAAAAGTTCTCGGAATGACCTGAAACTTCACGGAGAATATTTTTGGAATATATAAAAAATAATGGCGAAAGAATCAACACCGGGGGGGCCCACACCCTGTCCACGAGGGTGGGGGCACGCCCCCTGTCTCGTCGGCCCCATGAGGCTCCACCGACCTCAACTCCAACTCTATAGATTCATGTTTGGGGAGAAAAAAAATTAGAGAGAAGGATTCATCACGTTTGATGATACGGAGCCGCCGCCAAGCCTTAATCTCTCTCGGGAAGCTGATCTGGAGTCCGTTTGGGGCTTCAGAGAGGGGAATCCGCCGCCATCGTCATCATCAACCTTCCTCCATCACCAATTTCATGATGCTCACTGCAGTGCATTAGTAATTCCATCGTAGGCTTGATGGACGGTGATGGATTGGATGAGATTTATCATGTAAGCGAGTTAGTTTTGTTAGGGTTTGATCCCTAGTATCCATTATGCTCTGAGATTGATGTTGCTATAACTTTGCTATGCTTAATGCTTGTCACTAGGACCCAAGTGCCATGATTTCAGATCTGAACCTATTATGTTTCCATGAATATATGTGAGTTCTTGATCCTATTTTGCAAGTCAATAGTCACCTACTATGTGTTATGATCCGTTAACCCCGAAGTGACAATAATCGGGACAATTACCGGTGATGACTATAGTTTGAGGAATTCATGTATTCACTAAGTGCTAATGCTTTGTTCTGGTACTCTATTAAAAGGAGGCCTTAATATCCCTTAGTTCTTTTCCACGGGAGGGTATGACAAAAGATGTCATGCAAGTTCTTTTCCATAAGCATGTATGACTATATTCGGAATACATGCCTACATTACATTGATGAACATGAGCTAGTTCTGTGTCACCCTATGTTATAACTGTTGCATGAGGAATTGCATCCGACATAATTATCCATCACTGATCCATTGACTATGAGCTTGTCACATATTGATCTTTGCTTAGTTACTTTACTGTTTCCACTGTTACAATCACTACAAAACCAATACTGTTACTTTTGCCACCATTACCACTACTTCCATATTAATTTGCTACTAAATATTTTGCTGCAGATATTAAGTCTTTCAGGTGCGGTTGAATTGACAACTCAATGGTTAATACTTGAGAATATTCTTTGGATCCCCTTGTGTCGAATCAATAAATTTGGGTTTAATACTCTACCCTCAAAAACTGTTGCAATCCCCTATACTTGTGGGTTATTAAGACTATTTTCTCGAGCCGTTGCTGGGGAGCATAGCTCGATTCTTTGAGTCACTTGGGATTTATATCTGTTGATCACTATGAAGAACTTGAAAGATGAAATAACAAAGATTTATACCTCAACTACGAGGGGAGGTAAGGAACTACCATCTAGCTCTGCACTTGATTCACCTTCTGTTATGAGTAAACTTGCGACACCTACTCATGCTATTCATTCTGATATGTCGCATGTTATTGACGATGCCACTTCTGCTTTGCATGATGCTTCTGATGAAACTACTTCTATGCTTGATAATACTGTGCCACTAGGTGAATTTCTTGATGAGCAACTTGCTAGGGTTAGAGAGAATGAAATTATTGAAACTGATAATATCGATGAAAGTGATGATGAAGATTCTCCCCCTAGATATGAATTGCCTGTTATGTCTGAGGGTTATGTTATGGATGAATAAACTGCTAGAGACTTTTTAGCTTGCAATGATAGATATGATCTTATGAAATTGTTAGTTAAGCTGAAAGAAAAATGCTTGAATGCTAGAATGAACCATGACCCTGCTTTTGCTACTTTACCTATCTGTATCTCTGATAAGGATTATGATTTCTCTGTCAATCTTGATTTAGTTACTTTGGTCGAATCTGATCCTTTTTATGGCTATGAATCTGAAACTATTGTGGCACATCCTTTGCATGAGGAATCACATCCGACATAATTATCCATCACTCATCCATTGCCTACGAGCTTTTCACATATTGATCTTTGCTTAGTTACTTTACCGTTGCCACTGTTACAATCACTACAAAACCAATGCTGTTACTTTTGCCACCGTTACCACTACTTCCATATTACTTTGCTACTTAATATTTTGCTGCGAATATTAAGTCTTTCAGGTGCGGTTGAATTGACAACTCAACTATTAATACTTGAGAATATTCTTTGGCTCCCCTTGTGTCAAATCAATAAATTTGGGTTGAATACGCTACCCTCGAAAACTATTGCAATCCCCTATACTTGTGGGTTATCATTGGACTATGTCCATACAGCTAAGAATCTGGCAGATCCCTTTACGGAAGGGCTATCACGTGTTCTGATAGATAATGCATCGAGGGAGATGGGTATAAGACCCACATGAGTTGCCATGGTGGTAACCTGACCTATGTGATCGGAGATCCCGTGAAGTAGGACCTGGGAAAACAAGCCAGTGGTGAACTGAGGAGAGTAACTATACTAACCCACTCCGTTGGAGATGCAATACTCTCAGTACTGTATGGTAGGACGACTTTGTCTTAATGTGTTCCAAAGCTTATGTAAGCAAGATGCTATCCTACAGAGCGATCTTTGGAGGGACACACCTATGTGAGCCCGACTGCTAGTCACAGTCTATGGAGAGTGGGGTGATCTCTACTATGCTCATGAATAGGCCAGGAGTTTGACTTATATGCTCCACCCGAGGGGTCAGCCTTCGGCAGCCCAGTACTAGTAAGACATGTGGTGGAGCTTCTTTACGCCAAACTGACAATTCAAGGCATAGTCCATTGTTCAGTTGTGAAGGAGTGTAGCTACTTCCTCTAGGTGAAGCTCAACCTTAACAGGTCTTCACTAAAACACTGGTATATCGAAACATCAATTGGAACAGAGGACACAATGGGCCCTCGAGATCTGGTGGGGGGATTGCTGAATTTGGGATTTGCTTTAGGCCCATATAGCAATTTCTAAAAAATCTCTAAGGGCCCATGTGGGTATATGGCACTAGGTGTAGTGGGAAGTTTGGTCCCACCCCGCTAGTGGAGAAGGAGTTGGACCTATTTATAAGGGTTTCTCTTCTACATGCTATTGGAGCTTGAGAACAGAAGAGGCCCACGTGCGCTCCTCCTCTGCCGCCTGCCTCGCCACACCACGCCATACCACGCCTCGTCACGACGCGCCGCGGGTTGCGGGATTGAGCTCAGCCGAGCTCACACCTACGCGCTTATTTTTGCCAGTCACTAACGGAGAGCTTATGACAGCTGGGCCATGATCTAAGACGTCGAATCATGGGCAGTCATGGACTAGGATGTGGGTCGAGCCCACGCCTCTCCACGCGGCTACACCTATATAAGTGTGTGGTGTCTCCCAACCCTAGCCGCCATGAACACATCACATCTGCTCACGCGCACGCCCACTGTCATTCCTTTGCTGCCGCTGCCGCCGGTGACTCCGTCCCATCCGCCGCGTACACAGTTGACGGGAGAGCAGGTCTCCGAAACCCCGCCCTTCTAGTTCCTGTACGGGAGAGGGGCGAATAGGTTTTTGGGCAGCGACTACGCGACTGCTCGCCTCCGATCCACTACTTCCTCTATGTCCGCGTCGTCTTCATCATCACCATGTCCACCGATGCCGAACGTGTCACCGCCGAGAAGCTCAAGGCCGACAAGAAGGCCGTTGAGGACGCTGCTGCCGCCACCACTGCCGGGGCCTCTGCATGGCCTACTGGAGGGTATAACTCATTTATCCCCTACTGTTTCTATTTTAGCCATGCTAGTGTTATACGTAGATCTTTCTGCAATTAGCATAGTATGTGCTTGCTTGACTGAATATCAGTATGTGTTTATTTGTGTCAAGGCCATGCTAGTAATTTACTCATGGATTAAGTTAATCGAAAAATAGCCTATTTACTTAACAATCCAAAAAACCTGTTATGTGTAGGAATTTTTCGGTGAGTGGCTTGGCCGCAGCACTGAAACTGGATAAGTTTACCAATACATATTTTAAGCGTTGGTAGACAAAGACCACCTTATGGCTCACGGATATGAATGTGTTCTAGGTTAGCGGTGTTCCTTCAGGAATGATTGCTTCTACGCAGGAGACGGCGTTCAAGGAAGCTACCGTCGTGTTCCTGGGAGCAGTTCTTAGCATGATCAGAGATAAGTTGGTCGACGCATATTTACATGTGCATGTTGCCAAGGACTTGTGGGAGGCGCTCGAATCTAAGTTCAGGGCCACCAACCATGGGAGTGAAATGTATGTTATAGAGCAGTTCCACGATTACAAGATGGTTGAAAACTGTCCTGTACTGGAGCAGGCTCATGACATAATATGCATCGTTAAGGAGCTTGAACTTCTTAAGTGCGAGTTACCGGGCAAGTTTGTTGCGGGCTGCATAATCGCTAAGCTCCCTAATTCCTGGAGGAACTTTGCCACCACTCTGAAACATCAGAGGCATGAATTCTCTGTGGAGGATGTCATCGGCCATCTGAGTGTTGAGCAAAATTCGAGGGCAAAGGACTCACACGCAAAAGGGGTCGAAGGAACCTCTGTCGCCAACATGGTGAACCAGAGGAACCATAACTCCCACAAGCCCAAGGGAAAGAACGGTGTCCAACACAATACTGACTTTAAGAAGAAGGGTAAGAAGACCTTTAAGAAGAACAAGAAGGATGAGGGCTGCTTTACTTGTGGTTCGGTTGAACATTGGGCCAACAGGTTCCCAAACAAGTACAAGAAGCTAGGACAGGACTCTAAGTCTGTCAAAATGATTGTGGGCAACAATGAAAATGGTGCATCCGGGTACGGTAATTTATTTACTGTTTTTTCACTGTTTCAGCCCACCGATTGGTGGGTGGACACAGGTGCAGGTGTGCATGTGTATGCTGACATTTCATTATTTTCTTCTTACCAGGTCATAGGCCACGGGTCTGTATTGATGGGGAATGGCGCGAGTGCTTCTGTTCATGGTGTTGGCACGGTTGATCTAAACACTACTAGGGAAAACCCTAGCAGTAGCGCGGGTATTTTGCCTATCAGTAGCGTAGGACGACGCGCTACTGATAAGGCGCTACAGCTAAGGTGTAGCAGTAGCGCCTGTCATCGCACGCTACTGCTATACATGGCTAGTAGTAGCGCGCTTTAGTGTAGAGCGCTGCTGCTAATATCTGCAGTGCTTTTTAGCAGGTAGCGCTACTGGTAAGGGAGCGCTATTGCTAACTTTGTTCCCCTCGCTACTGCTAGTTTTATTAGTTTCTGTTTTTTCTGTATATTTGTTTTGTATTTGAATAGGATTTCTACAATAATCTTTAGCATATCATACACATACAAATGTAATCATAGCATATACATACAAATAGTCTCATCAAATCATGTCATCATCATAATCATCATCCAACACAAAGCGGTCTCTCGTCATCATCTCGAAAATAGCGATACAAGTCTCGATTACTTGCAACTACATCGTCATCCATCGAAACAATCATATACGCAAGAAGAGCTATCACTATGAGTGAGAGCGGAACTATGCAGTACATGAGTTCGTATCCCTCTCTCGCATTAGCGTGAACGTAAACTAACTACTGGCTGTCGCTCGGAAACCAAAACCGGTACACCCGGGCCTGACACTCCGGCCACTCGTCGTATACTCTTGGGTATCACTTCTTCGTCATCGATGATCTATGCACCTGCATCATCACATGAGTCAATGATATGCAACATATATAGTTGAGCAATAGAAAGAGACAGACTTGGCAAAAATAGAAGCAACATATCATAAGCATAAATAACAAAGTTCATCGTACCCAAAATGCCCTAACTAGAGTGATCTTTGCTAGTCGAGGAGGACGGTTTAATTACATCAAAAATAAAGTTTCTCCGTGCATAACTCAAAGTTTTTTTCATACAGAAAGTATGGACCAAACGAACACATTGACATATATCGACAATCACTCCAACATGTCGTGCCATCCATCCATGTCAGGGAGATAGTCCTCGAGCTTACTGAAAGGCTTCATGTCGAGACACTGACAGGCTACGCGTGTGCGGACGTATTCCCGCGACATTTGTCCTTCTTCATAGAACATCCCTATTTTTTCGACGACCTCCTTCATGATGATTTGGGAAAGTTCGCGCTGGATGTGATAGAACTCAGCTCGAAGTCGATGATCCTCGATATCTCCTAAGTCCTTTGCCCATTGCTGAATATGGGCATCACCGGATTTAGGTGACATGCGAAGGTTCTGGTGATCACATCTGTACTCCAGCATGTGGTGTAGGACATAGAATCCATCACTAAGAGAATCACTCGGTTGCTGGATGCAGCAGAAGTTGGTCTTATGGCTGAAGGTGGGCCTGCCGTCCCTTGTCTTCTTGTCGTTGACCTCTCCACCCCGTTTGTCGTAGTAAAAGATAGCAGTATCGAGAACAGACCTGATGTGGGTGTAATCCTTTTTGGTAATGTTCTTCGACGAGTCCAAGTAAAGAGCATGGGAGTAACGGGGGTAGAGGATGATGAGGACGGTGCGGCCACCGCTGCGCAAAATAAGTACACCTAAAATTAATTAGCCTCCACCGTGCAAATGAATGATTGAAATCGAAGGAAGGGTATCCGTGCGGATGACTTACAGGGGATGATAAGGCACGAGAATCGCCTCCTTGTCCTTATTGGCGAGCATGAAATTGACGAGGTAGTTGATAACCTAGAAGTATAGAGGATCACAACAGTTTTCGAGGGTAGAGTATTCAACCCAAATTTATTGAATCGACACAAGGGGAGCCCAAGAATATTCTCAAGTATTAGCAGCTGAGTTGTCAATTCAACCACACCTGGATAGCTTAATATCTACAGCAAAGTATTTAGTAGCAAAGTAATATGATAGTAGTGGTAACGGTAGCAAAAGTAATATTTTTGGTATTTTGTAGTGATGATAACAATAGCAACAGAAAAGTAAATAAGCGAAGAACAATATATGGAAATCTCGTAGGCAATGGATCGGTGATGGAGAATTATGCCGGATGTGGTTCATCATGTAATAGTCATAACATAGGGTGACACAGAACTAGCTCCAATTCATCAATGTAATGTAGGCATGTATTCCGAATATAGTCATACGTGCTTATGGAAAAGAAACTTGCATGACATCTTTTGTCCTACCCTCCCGTGGCAGCGGGGTCCTAGTGGAAACTAAGGGATATTAAGGCCTCCTTTTAATAGAGTACCGAACCAAAGCATTAACACATAGTGAATACATGAACTCCTCAAACTACGGTCATCACCGGGAGTGGTCCCGATTATTGTCACTTCGGGGTTGCCGGATCATAACACATAGTAGGTGACTATGGACTTGCAAGATAGGATCAAGAACTCACATATATTCATGAAAACATAATAGGTTCAGATCTGAAATCATGGCACTCTGGCCCTAGTGACAAGCATTAAGCATAGCAAAGTCATAGCAACATCAATCTCAGAACATAGTGGATACTAGGGATCAAACCCTAACAAAACTAACTCGATGACATGATAAATCTTATCCAACCCATCACCATCTAGCAAGCCTATGATGGAATTAGTCACGCACGGCAGTGAGCATCATGAAATTGGTGATGGAGGAAGGTTGATGATGACGATGGCGACGGACTCCCATCTCCGGAGCCCCGAACAGACTCTGGATCAGCCCTCCCGAGAGAGTTTAGGGCTTGGCGGTGGCTCCGTATCGTAAAACATGATGAATCCTTCTCCTTTATTTTTTTCTCCCCGAACACGAATATATGGAGTTGGAGTTGAGGTCAGTGGAGCTCCAGGTGGCCCACGAGGCAGGGGGCGCACCCCCACCCTCGTGGCTAGGGTGTGGGCCCCCTGGCCTTGATTCTTTGCCAAATTTTTTTATTATTTCCAAAAATAATCTCCGTGGAGTTTCAGGTCATTCCGAGAACTTTTGTTTCTGCACATAAATAACACCATGGTAATTCTGCTGAAAACAGCGTCAGTCCGGGTTAGTTCCATCCAAATCATGCAAGTTAGAGTCCAAAACAAGGGCAAAAGTGTTTCGAAAAGTAGATACGACGGAGACGTATCAACTCCCCCAAGCTTAAACCTTTGCTTCTCCTCAAGCAATTCAGTTGACAAACTGAAAGTGATAAAGAAAAACTTTTACAAACTCTGTTTGCTCTTGTTGTTGTAAATATGTAAAGCCAGCATTCAAGTTTTCAGCAAAGATTATGAACTAACCATATTCTCAATAACTCTTAGGTCTCATGTTTACTCATATCAATGGCATAATCAACTAGCAAGCAATAATAATAAATCTCGGATGACAACACTTTCTCAAAAGAATCATAATATGATATAACAAGATGGTATCTCGCTAGCCCTTTCTGAGACCGCAAAACATAAATGCAGAGCAGCTTTAAAGACCAAGGACTGACTAGACATTGTAATTCATGGTAAAAGAGATCCAATCAAGTCATACTCAATGTAAACTAACAGTAATGAATGCATATGGCAGCGGTGCTCTCTAACTGGTGCTTTTTGATAAGAGGGTGATGAATCAACATAAAAGTAAATAGATTGGCCCTTCGCAGAGGGAAGCAGGGATTCGTACAGGTGCTAGAGCTCGATTTTGAAATAGATATGAATAATATTTTGAGCGTTATACTTTCATTGTCAACATAACAACCGAAAGATGGCAATATCTTCCATGCTACACACATTATAGGCAGTTCCTAAACAGAATGGTAAAGTTTATACTCCCCCTCCACCAACAAGCATCAATCCATGGCTTGCTCGAAACAACGAGTGCCTCCAACTAACAATAGTCCCGGGGGAGTTTTCTTTGCAGTTATTTTGATTTTATATGCATAAAGCATGGGACTGGGCATCCCGGTGACCAGCCACTTTTGCGTGAATGCGGAGTGGAGTCCACTCCTCTTGAGAATAACCCGCCTAACATGGAAGATACGGACAACCCTAGTTGATACATGAGCTATTCGAGCATACAAAACAGAATGTTTATTTGAAGGTTTAGAGTTTGGCACATACAAATTTACTTGGAACGGCAGGTAGATACTGTATATAGGTGGGTATGGTGGACTCATATGGAATAACTTTGGGGTTTATGGGATTGGATGCACGAGAAGTATTCTCGCTTAGTACAGGTGAAGGCTAGAAAAAGACTGGGAAGAGACCAGCTAGAGAGCGACAACAATCATGAACATGCATTAAAATTAATCAACACCAAATGCAAACATGAGTAGGATATAATGCACCATGAACATAAATATCGTAGAGGCTATGTTGTTTTTGTTTCAACTACATGCGTGAACATGTGCCAAGTCAAGCCATTCGAATCGTTCAAAAGAGAATACCACCCTATCATACCACATCACAAACATTTTAATAGCATGTTGGCACGCAAGGTAAACCATTATAAGCTCCTAGCTAATTAAGCATGGCATAAGCAACTATAATCTCTAATTGTCATTGCAAACATGTTTATTCAAAATAAGCTGAATCAGGAACGATGAACTAATCATATTGACAAAAACAAGAGAGGTCGAGTTCGTACCAGCTTCTCCCATCTCAATCAGTCCATCATATATCGTCATAATTGCCTTTCACTTGCACGATCGAATGATGTGAATAATAATAACAGTCCACGTGCATTGGACTAAGCTGGAATCTGCGAGCATTCAATAAATAGGAGAAGACAAGGCAATATGGGCTCTTAGTTAAATCAACAATAATGCATATAGGAGTCACTTCAACAATTTAATCATGGTCTTCTCCTATCGACCCCCAAAGAAAAGAAAAGAAATAAAACTATTTACACGGGAAAGCTCCCAACAAGCAAAAGAAGAACAGGAAATATTTTTGGGTTTTCTTTTTAATTACTACTACAAGCATGGAAATTAAAACTAGCTAAAAGCTACAACTATTTTTTTGGGTTTTTCTTAAGGTTTATTAAACACACAAGAAGAAAGCATAAAAAGAGAAAATAAACTAGCATGGATATTACAATGAAAAAGTATAAGCACCGACATCTAGCAATGAGTGTGTGAACATGAATGTAATGTCCGTGAGAAATACGTACTCCCCCAAGCTTAGGCTTTTGGCCTAAGTTGGTCTATGGCCACGGCTGGCCTGGCGGATATCCATAGTGATAGTTGGGGTCGTACTGAGAAGAAGCCTTGGATTGCCACTAGTTGGCAATCACCTCCGAATCCCACTGATAATCAGACTGTCGTGGGGGATCATATTGTGATTCCGTCTCTGGCTCTGTAGCTGATGTAGGGTTTCGGTAGGCGTGAATGGCCTCCAACGGAACAAGGTACTTG
Source organism: Triticum monococcum (assembly GCA_034509565.1). Classification (NCBI taxonomy): domain Eukaryota; kingdom Viridiplantae; phylum Streptophyta; class Magnoliopsida; order Poales; family Poaceae; genus Triticum; species Triticum monococcum. The sequence continues at coordinate 147,148,258 of CM067843.1, read as the reverse complement.
CCTGCAGATAAATCAAGCAAGGAAGGAGCGGGCAAGGTAATAGTCTTAGGATGATTTTTACCAAATATTAATTTGTACTTAAGCTTTTCCCTATTCTTAACAATAAAATCATGTGCTAACATACTCTTATAATCTAAGTAAATAGGGGGTAGCAACTTTTCTTCCTTCTCATAATGCCTAATAGGTATGTTAAAATGTGCAGCAAGGCGTGAGGCGAAGATGCCTCCAAGGACGGGGCCCTTAGTGCGGTTAAGATTTAACCGCTTTGCAATAATAGCGCCCATGCTGAATGCATCATCACAGAATAAGGCATGGAACAAAATAATAATATCAGGAACAATAAGGTTTCCACAGTTTCCGTGACCAATTAAGCAACAAGTAGAAAATATTGCAAAGTAGCATAAAACAGGAAAATGTATGCTAGTGATTCTTGCATCGGAAACCTTCCTAGTTTCCCCTATGGTAGTAGTGTCAATAAACCCGTCCACATCTGTACGATGTGGTTCCTCTAAGCTACCCTCGAAAGGTATTTTGCAAACCCTGCAAAATTTATATAGTGACATCTTCTTAACCACATCATATAAATGAAACTCTACTGAAGGAGGTGATTCCCTAGGATAATAGTAGAAGTTTTGCACAAAAGTATTGGTGAGTAAGAGATACTGTTCGCGTTGGTCGCAGAGGAAGTCGGTGAGGCCTGGATTCTTAGCCAATTCATAAAAATCATCATAAATCTCGGCTGCTCTCAAGAAATCATCGGAAGGCCATTCACACAGCCGAACCTCCGCGGTGCGAGGCAGATTATATTTGGGCCTCTCTGCTTCTTCATTTTGCTTTTCCTTCGAGCTTCGGCTCGATGAGCCCCTCAAAATCTCTTCATTATTTTGTGAAAATTCTGAAATTTTTAGTAACTTCAAATAAAAGTAAACCAAACTCAGCAAAATTGATAGCTACTACTCCTACAAGTGCCTAGAGCCTATATCATGCATTAGAACTACTTGGAACCATATAAATTTGACATGCAAGCTCAAGAACATGGTCACCTAGGCAGCACAAATTTGCAATGAATAAAGCACTAGAACACAAACTAATTGGACCAATGGAGGAGTCACATACCAAGGAACAATCCCCCAAAGCAGTTTTGTGAGAGATGCTTTGAGCAAAGAGATCGAAAATTGCAGCAAAATGAGCTAGAACTCGTGCTTGAGCTTGATAGTGATTTTTTTTGGGAGGAAGAAGAAGTGTGTGGGTGCAGGAATAAGTGGAGGGGATCCACCATGGGCCCACGAGGCAGGGGGCGCACCCAGGGGGGTAGGCTCGCTGTGGACCCTCGTGGCCAGGTGCTTGCTCCCCCTGCGGTGTTCTTAGTGCGAGATATTCTCAAATATTCCAGAAAAAATCATATTTAATTTTCAGGGCATTTGGAGAACTTTTATTTTCAGGGTATTTTTTTGCATGGATAATTCAGAAAACAAACAGAAATTACTATTTTTGCTTTATTTAAACTAAATAACAGAAAGTAAAATGAGGGTACAGAAGGTTGTGCTTTCTAACTTCATCCATCTCATGCTCATCAAAAGGAGTCCACTAACAAGGTTGATCAGGTCTTGTTAACAAACTCATTCCGAATAACATGGAACCGGAGAATTTTCAAATAACACTAGGTTACCTCAACGGGGATATGCACATCCCCAACAATAAGAATATCATATTTCTTCTTGACAGTAGGAAGAGGAAATTCAAAACCTCCAAAAATAATCGATGGAATTTTTCCAATAGAATTGATACTATGGACTTGAGGTTGTTTCCTCGGAAAGTGTACCGTATGCTCATTACCATTAACATGAAAAGTGACATTGCCTTTGGTGCAATCAATAACAGCCCCTGCAATATTCAAAAAGGGTCTTCCAAGAATAATAGGCATACTATCGTCCTCGAGAATATCAAGAATAATAAAGTCTGTTAAAATAGTAACGTTTGCAACTACCACAGGCACATCCTCACAAATACCGACAGGTATAGCAGTTGATTTATCAGCCATTTGCAAAGATATTTTTAGTAGGTGTCAACTTATTCAAATCAAGTCTACGATATAAAGAGAGAGGCATAACACTAACACCGGCTCCAAGATCACATAATGCAGTTTTAACATAGTTTCTTTTAATGGAGCATGGTATAGTTGGTACTCCGGGATCTCCTAGTTTCTTAGGTATTCCACCTTTAAAAGTATAATTAGCTAGCATGGTGGAAATTTCAGCTTCCGGTATCTTTCTTTTATTAGTAAGGATATCTTTCATATAATTAGCATAAGGATTCATTTTGAGCATATCAGTTAATCGCATATGCAAAAAGATAGGTCTAATCATTTCAGCAAAGCGCTCAAAATGCTCATCATCTTTTTTCTTGGATGGTTTGGGAGGAAAAGGCATGGGTTTCTGAACCCATGGTTCTCTTTCTTTACCGTGCTTCCTAGCAACAAAGTCTTTCTTATCATAATGTTGATTCTCTGATTGTGGGTTATCAAGATCAACAGCAGGTTCAATTTCTATATCATTATCATTACTGGGTTGAGCATCAACATGAACATCATCATTAACATTATCACTAGGTTCATGTTCATTACCAGATTGTGTTTCAGCATCAGAAATAGATATATCATTGGGATTCTCATGTGTGTCAATAACAAGTTCACTAGAAGCATGCAAAGTCCTATCATTTTTCTTTTTCTTCCTTTTAGAAGGACTAGGTGCATCTATATTATTTCTCTGAGAATCTTGCTCAATTCTCTTAGGATGGAATTCAGGATACAAAGGTTCCTGAGTCATTTTACCACCTCGAGTCATAACTCTAACAACATTATCATTTTTCTTTCTATTTAGTTCATTGAGCAAATCATTCTGAGCTTTTAGTACTTGTTCTACTTGAGCGGTAACCATAGAAGCATGTGTACTAATGAGTTTAAGTTCACCTTTAACTCTAGACATATAATCACCCAAGTGTTCAATCATGTAAGCATTTTGTTTCAATTGTCTACCAAAATAAGCATTGAAGTCTTCTTGCTTAACCATAAAGTTATCAAACTCATCCAAACATTGGCTAGCAAACTTAGTAGGAGAGATTTCAGCTTTATCATGTCTATATAGAGAATTTACCTTTACTACCTATGTTGGGTTATCAAGTCCATGTGTTTCTTCAATAGGTGATGAATTAAGACCATATATTTCTCCAACAGGCAGTAAATTAAGACCATGTATTTCTTCAATAGGAGGTAAATTCTTAACATCTTCAGCTTTAATACCCTTTTCTTTCATAGATTTCTTTGCCTCTTGCATATCTTCAGGACGGAGAAATAGAACACCTCTTTTCTTCGGAGTTGGTTTAAAAATAGGCTCAGGAGTTGGCTCAGGAGCTAGCTCAGGAAGTGTCCGATTATTTTCATTTGTCAACATATTATTCAATAGAATTTTAGCTTCATCTGGTGTTCTTTCCTTGAAAACAGAACCAGCACAACTATCCAGGTAATCTTTGGAAGCATCGGTTAGTCCATTATAAAAGATATCAAGTATTTCATTTTTCTTAAGAGGGTGATCATGCAAAGAATTAAGTAATTGGAGTAGCCTCCCCCAAGCTTGTGGGAGACTCACTTCTTCAATTTGCACAAAATTATATATACCCCTTAAGACAGCTTTTTTCTTATGAGCAGGGAAATATTTAGTAGAGAAGTAATAAATCATATCCTGGGGACTACGCACCTAACCAGGATCAAGAGAATTAAACCATATCTTAGCATCACCCTTTAATGAGAACGGAAATATTTTAAGGATATAAAAGTAGCGAGTTCTCTCATCATTAGTGAACAGGGTAGCTATATCATTTAATTTAGTAAGATGTGCCACAACATTTTCAGATTCATAGCCATAAAAAGGATCAGATTCAACCAAAGTAACTATATCAAGATCAATAGAGAATTCATTATCCTTATCAGTAACAAAGATAGGTGAAGTAGCATAAGCAGGATCATATTTCATTCTAGCATTCAGAGTTTTTTGTTTAAGCTTAGCTAATAATTTCTTAAGATCACTTCTATCATTGCAAGCAAGAAAGTCTCTTTTAGTTTCTTCATCCATGACATAGCCCTTAGGCACAACATGTAATTCATATTTATTAGGAGAGCCGTCATCCTCACTTTCATCAGTATTATCAGTTTCAATAATGTCATTCTCTCTAGCCCTAGCAAGTTGTTCATCAAGAAATTCACCAAGTGGCACAGTAGTATCAAGCATAGAAGTAGTTTCATCATAAGTATCATGCATAGAAGAAGTGGCATCATCAATAATATGCGACATATCAGAATTAATAGCAGAAGCAGGTTTAGGTGTCACAAGCTTACTCAAAACAGAAGGTGAATCAAGTGCAGAGCTAGATGGCAGTTCCTTACCTCCCCTCGTAGTTGAGTGATACATTTTTGTTTTTGGATCTTTCAAGTTCTTCATAATGATAAGAAGATATAAATACCAAGTGACTCAAAGAATAGAGCTATGCTCCCTGGAAACGGTGCCAGAAAATAGTCTTGATAACCCACAAGTATAGGGGATCGTAACAGTTTTCGAGGGTAGAGTATTCAACCCAAATTTATTGATTCGACACAAGGGGAGCCAAAGAATATTCTCAAGTATTAGCAGCTGAGTTGTCAATTCAACCACACCTGGATAACTTAATATCTGCAGCAAAGTATTTAGTAGCAAAGTAATATGATAGTAGTGGTAACGGTAGCAAAAGTAATATTTTTGGCATTTTGTAGTGTTGATAACAATAGCAATGGAAAAGTAAATAAGCGAAACAATATATGGAAAGCTCGTAGGCAATGGATCGATGATGGAGAATTATGCCGGATGTGGTTCATCATGTAATAGTCATAACATAGGGTGACATAGAACTAGCTCCAATTCATCAATGTAATGTAGGCATGTATTCTGAATATAGTCATACGTGCTAATGGAAAAGAACTTGCATGACATATTTTGTCCTACCCTCCCGTGGCAGCGGGGTCCTAGTGGAAACTAAGGGATATTAAGGCCTCCTTTTAATAGAGTACCGGACCAAAGCATTAACACATAGTGAATACAGTGTTTTTGTGTTTAATTAGTGTTTGTGCCAAGTAGAACCGTTGAGAAGACTTGGGGAAAGTCTTGTTAATCTTGCTGTAAAAAACAGAAACTTTAGCGCTCACGAGAACTGCTGCCATTTTTTATTTGGAAAGTGCTATTTAGTTAAAAAAAATTGCAGATGATTAATAGATAAATTCCTCACGTCCAGCAATTTATTTTAGAATTTTGGGGTTCCAGATTTTGCGTTAGCTACGGATTACTACAGACTGTTCTGTTTTTGACAGATTCTGTTTTTCGTGTGTTGTTTGCTTATTTTGATGAATCTATGGCTAGTAAAATAGTTTATAAACCATAGAGAAATTGGAATACATTAGGTTTAACACCAATATAAATAAAGAACGAGTTCATTACAGTACCTTGAAGTGGTCTTTTGTTTTCTTTCGCTAATGGAGCTCACGAGATTTTCTACTTTAAGTTTTGTGTTGTGAAGTTTTCAAGTTTTGGGTAAGGATTTGATGGATTATAGAACAAGGAGTGGAAAGAGCCTAATCTTGGGGATGCCCATGGTACCCCCAAGATAATCTAAGGACACCTAAAAGCCAAAGCTTGGGGATGCCCCGGAAGGCATCCCCTCTTTCGTCTACTTCTATCGGTAACTTTACTTGGAGCTATATTTTTATTCACCACATGATATGTGTTTTACTTGGAGCGTCTTGTATGATTTGAGTCTTTGCTTTTTAGTTTACCACAATCATCTTTGCTGTACACACCTTTTGAGAGAGACGCACATGATTCGGAAATTATTAGAATACTCTATGTGCTTCACTTATATCTTTTGAGTTATATAGTTTTGCTCTAGTACTTCACTTATATTATGATATGTCCTAAATAGCATGGTGGTGGATTTGTTTTATAGAAACTATTGATCTCTCATGCTTCACCTAGATTATTTTGAGAGTCCTAAATAGCACGGTAATTTGCTTAAATAATCCTAATATGCTAGGTATACAAGATTAATAATAAAATTCTCTTATGAGTGTGTTGAATACTATGAGAAGTTTGTTACTTGATAATTGTTTTGAGATATGGAGATGGTGATATTAGAGTCATGCTAGTTGAGTAGTTGTGAATTTGAGAAATACTTGTGTTAAAGTTTGCGATTCCTGTAGCATGCACGTATGGTGAACCGTTATGTCATGAAGTCGGAGCATGATTTATTTATTGATTGTCTTCCTTATGAGTGGCGGTCGGGGACGAGCGATGGTCTTTTCCTACCAATCTATCCCCCTAGGAGCATGCGCGTAATACTTTGCTTTGGTAACTTGTAGATTTTTGCAATAAGTATATGGGTTCTTTATGACTAATGTTGAGTCCATGGATTATACGCACTTTTCTTCCTTCCACCATTGCTAGCCTCTCTAATACCGCGCACTTTTCACCGGTATCATACACCCACCATATACCTTCCTCAAAACAGCCACCATACCTACCTATCATGGCATTTCCATAGCCATTTCGAGATATATTGCCATGCAACTTACCACTGTTCCGATTATTATGACACGCTCCATCATTGTCATATTGCTTTGCATGATCATGGAGTTGACATTGTATTTGTGGCAAAGTCACCGTTCACAATTCTTTCATACATGTCACTCTTGATTCACTGCATATCCTGGTACACCGCCGGAGTCATTCACATAGAGTCATATTTTGTTCTAAATATCGAGTTGTAATTGTTGAGTTGTAAGTAAATAAAAGTGTGACGATCATCATTTTGAGAGCATCGCCCCAAGTGAGGAAAGGATGATGGAGACTATGATTCCCCCACAAGTCGGGATGAGACTCCGGACGAAAAATAAAATAAAATAAAAAGAGGCCAAAGAAGCCCAAATAAAAAAAGAGACCATAAAAAAGAGAAAAGGCCCAAATAAAAAAATAAAAAAATGAGAGAAAAAGAGAGAAGGGACAATGCTACTATCCTTTTACCACACTTGTGCTTCAAAGTAGCACCATGATCTTCATAATAGAGAGTCTCCTATGTTGTCACTTTGATATACTAGTGGGAATTTTACATTATAGAACTTGGCTTGTATATTCCAATGATGGGCTTCCTCAAAATTCCCTAGGTCTTCGTGGGCAAGCAAGTTGGATGCACACCCACTAGTTTCTTTTGTTGAGCTTTCATACACTTATAGCTCTGGTGCATCCATTGCATGGCAATCCCTACTCACTCACATTGATATTTATTGACGGGCATCTCCATAGCCCGTTGATACGCCTAGTTGATGTGAGACTATCTTCTCCCTTTTTGTCTCCTCCACAACCACCATTCTATTCCACCTAAAGTGCTATGTCCATGGCTCACGCTCATGTATTGCGTGAAGATTGAAAAAGTTTGAGAATGTCAAAAGTATGAAACAATAGCTTGGCTTGTCATCGGGGTTGTGCATGATTTAAATACTTTGTGTGGTGAAGAAAGAGCATAGCCAGACTATATGATTTTGAAGGGATAACTTTCTTTCGCCATGTTATTTTGAGAAGACATAATTGCTTAGTTAGTATGCTTGAAGTATTATTATTTCTATGTCAACATTGAACTTTTGTCTTGAATCTTTCGGATCTGATTATTCATACCACAATTAAGAAGAATTGCATTGAAATTATGCCTAGTAGCATTCCACATCAAAAATTCTGTTTTTATCATTTACCTGCTCGAGGACGAGCATGAATTAAGCTTGGGGATGCTTGATACGTCTCCAACGTATCTATAATTTTTGATTGCTCCATTCTATATTATCTTCTGTTTTGGACATTATTGGGCTTTATTATTCACTTTTATATTATTTTTGGGACTAACCTATTAACCGGAGGCCCAACCCAGAATTGATGTTTTTTTGCCTATTTTAGGGTTTCGAAGAAAAGGAATATCAAACAGAGTCCAAACAGAATGAAACCTTCAGGAACGTGATTTTTGGAACGAACAAGATCCAGGAGACTTGGACCCTATGTCAAGCAACCAACAGCGAAGCCACGAGGTAGGCGGCGCGCCTAGCCCCCCCCCCCCCCCCCCCGCGCGCCCAGGAGCGCCCTCCACCCTCGTGGGCCCCCTGTTGCTCCACCGACGTACTCCTTCCTCCTATATATACCTACGTACCCCCAAACGATCAGATACGGAGCCAAAACCCTAATTCCACCACCATAACTTTCTGTATCCACAAGATCCCATCTTGGGGCCTGTTCCGGAGCTCCGCCGGAGGGGGCATCGTTCACGGAGGGCTTCTACATCAACACCATAGCCTCTCCGATGAATTGTGAGTAGTTTGCCTCAGACCTTCGGGTCCATAGTTATTAGCTATATGGCTTCTTCTCTCTTTTTCGATCTCAATACAAAGTTCTCACCCTCTCTTGTCGAGATCATTTCGATGTAATCTTCTTTTGCGGTGTGTTTGTTGAGACCGATGAATTGTGGGTTTATGATCAAGTTTATCTATGAACAATATTTGAATCTTCTCTGAATTCTTTTATGTATGATTGGTTATCTTTGCAAGTCTCTTCGAATTATCAGTTTGGTTTGGCCTACTAGATTGATCTTTCTTGCAATGGGAGAAGTGCTTAGCTTTGGGTTCAATCTTGCGGTGTCCTTTCACAGTGACAGTGGGGGCAGCAAGGCACGTATTGTATTGTTGCCATCGAGGATAACAAGATGGAGTTTTCATCATATTGCATGAGTTTATCGCTCTACATCATGTCATCTTGCTTAAGGCGTTACTCTATTCTAATGAACTTAATACTCTAGATGCATGCTGGATAGCTATCGATGTGTGGAGTAACAGTAGTAGATGCAGGTAGGAGTCAGTCTACTTGTCTCGGACGTGATGCCTATATACATGATCATACCTAGATATTCTCATAACTATGCTCAATTCTGTCAATTGCTCAACAGTAATTTGTTCACCCACCGTAAAATACTTATGCTCTTGATATAAGCCACTGGTGAAACCTATGGCCCCCGGGTCTATCTTTTATCATATTAATCTTCCAACACTTAGTTATTTCCTTTGCTTTTATTTTACTTTGCATCTTGATCATAAAAATACCAAAATATTATCTTATCATATCTATCAGATCTCACTCTCGTAAGTGACCGTGTAGGGATTGACAACCTCTTATCGCGTTGGTTGCGAGGATTTATTTGTTTTGTGTAGGTGCGAGGGACTCGCGCGTAGCCTCCTGCTGGATTGATACCTTGGTTCTCAAAAACTGAGGGAAATACTTACACTACTTTGCTGCACCACATTTTCCTCTTCAAGGGAAAACCAACGCAAGTACTCAAGAGGTAGCACACGCGTCCATACGACGGTCGATTCTCCACCGGGAGTCCTTTCAATATGTTCAATGCCCGGTTGAATGGAGTGTCCCACTTGGGCCTCGCCAACACCTCCGACGGCGAGTCGCTTTCGGCCGCAAATCATGTGATGCTCTCTCTGCAAAAGGCACAAGGATCGTCTACAAATATGACTAATGTGCAGTCGAATTGATCAGAAACTAAAATTACCAGCAGTTTCATGAACTCCATCATGACCGCATTCATCTCGAAAACCTTCTTCACTGGGTCCCAATGGTGCCGGGCCCTGAGTACATCACGCTCCTGCGGGACGGTGAATTCCGCCAAGGGGTCTGGGATGCCCAGACTCGTGGCTTCCATGTCCTCCTTGGCCCATATGGACCTCTTCGCGCCGTAACCACGACTTCCGAGGTGGTGGCACCCAATGTTCCTCTATTGAAGCCCCTTCATGTACTTCGACTTTTTTTGGCAGCTTCGGCCTCGCAAGCTGCCTTGAATATTTGAAAGTGCTCTGCCGTGATTGTCGGATTATCCTTTACAATCTCGGAGTAGGGTTCCTTTTTGTTGACGATCCGATATTTCACCCTTAAATTCTAGGCGGCCAACGCGTCGCTAAGCTTGGTCATCGCGTGTTTTTTATTTTCTTCATTGCCGGGTCCTTATCTGGATCTTTATAATCCTTTTCATTCCGGCCCGGGAACAAGAATATCTGGTGCAGCTTCTTTAGGAGGGAGGGCCTCCTATTATCTATCTTCTTTAGTTTCTCATCGTTGATGGTGGCGGTTGTCCGTATGATGCAGCCTATTTGATTGCCGTAGCACGCGCGCGCTTCCTCAGGTGCATTTGACTTAAAATTGCCGTCGTCCACCTCCGTGACCACCAGTCTAGTAGTCCTGAGCTTGTTAGGAAGTTGTTGCCTCTTTGCTTTCGGTTCTATACCAGCTCCGCTAGTCTTGGCGCCGGTCTCAGTCTCAGCGCCGGTCTCGATGCCGGTCTCAGTCTTAGCGCTGGTCTCAGTCTCAGCGTCGGTCTCGATGTCGGTGTCAATCTCCGATGTGATAGGTGAACCCAGCAACATCAACTCTTGATCGTCGGCTTCCCTCAAAAATGCTTCTGCCGCCAGGTAGACGTTGTCGCAGTCACCAGAACCATGTCCTTCATCATTGCTAGCCATGTTTCCTATGATTAAATATAGTCAATTAAGACCTAATAAAATAAATAATGACATAAAAAGGCCTATGCTTTGCAGGAACGTTGAGTCCTTCCCAGTGCAGCAAATCCCGGGCACTCGATATGTCCTAGTTTGTAGCACAAGTCATGCCAAAATTCACGGAAAATTTCGGCATGACTTTTGCTAAAAAGTTGACAAATCGAGAACCCGAAATTTGCCGGAATGGAAATGAATCAACATTCCGGCAAAACATAGGACACTCAGCTTCATTCCCTGGAAACAACAAAGCCACTTGGGGACAATCGAACCACTTCAATGAAAAGATATAACATGAGCAAACACTATTGAGTAATTTGCATATAACATGGCCACTTCAAGGAAAAGATATAATCAATAATAATGGAATATGCAAATGAACATCAATGACATATATCATATAACAACAATCTTGTTTTTTGTTTACATAGCAACAATTAGTTTAACCAAGTTTTTGAAAAGAAAAACAATTCTGTTTTTTGTTTATAGCTAAATGCCATAGCTACTGTTTTTTATTTATAGCTAAATACTTTTGTTTTTTGTCTAAAGCTAAAAGTCTAGGAACTCCATTTTCTCTAACCCTTCTGACCTCACCAAAATTTCCACAACAAGACCTTAGTACCTACACCCAATTTCTTCAAAAATATTCAGGTCCAGAGTCCAAATAATTCAAATTTCATTTGAATGAAATTTGGAACAGATTCAGGTCCATAGTCCAAATAATTTTTTATAGCTAAGTGTTTTTTGTTTATAGCCTCTATTAATTTAAACCTAAATGATACTATTATTTACATACCCTCTATTAATTTAAAGCTAAATGGAATTACTGTTTCGGCATTTTCATAAAATTTTGCCGTAGCTAATTTCCTAAAAAAATTGCTAATCATTTTTCCTAAATGCTAAAAAATGTCTACTGCCCTAAACAAATCTAGGGTTCATATGAACATCAACAAGGCATCAACATATATATGAATTGCCCTAGCATAGAGAGAGAAAGGAGGGTAGGGGAGAGGAGAGGCAGAGCCTTATGGTCGGCGGCGAGGGCAGGCTCTGGCTCGGGCAGCGGAAGTCCTGGGCGGGCTCGGGCGGCGGCGGTGAGGTCGAGTGTGGCGGCGGTGAGCTCGAGGGAGGCGATGGTGGGGTCGACGATGGCCTCGGGCGGCGGCTGTGAGGTCGAGGGCGGCCTCGGGCGACGGCGGTGTGGTCGAAGGCGGCCTCAGGCGGCGGCGTGTGATCGAAGGCGGCAGGGCAACGGCGGCGATGGAGAAGTTGGGGAGAGGGGGAGTGGAGGGGGAAGGACTTAGAGAAATTTTGAGCCCGCGTGGCCCGGGGTTAAGTCAAACTAGTAGTAGCGCGTTTTGCCGAAACGCGCTATAGCTAAGTTAGCTATAGCGTTTTCCAACGAAACGCGCTATAGCTATTCCTTTCTATTTTATTTTTGTTTTTCTTTTGTTTTCTTTACATTTTCTTTTTTTCATTTCTCCTTTTTCTATTTCTTTCATTTTCATTTAATTTTCTATTTATTTTTCTATTTATTTTCTTTTTCATAGCAGTAGCGCTCTACAACATAAGCGCGCTACTAAAATGTTTTTTTAGCAGTAGCGTGCTTCAGGAAGAACCGCTACTACTATTCCTAGCCTACCGGCACTAGCGAGGGAATTATAGTAGTAGCGCTTTTCCGCGCAGACGTGCTACTGCTACAACAATGGTTCTAGCGTGCTTTTGTAACAAGCACTAATAATAAGTAGCAATAGCGTCATGTTTTGACCAGCGCTACTGCTATACCTCTGTCTATAAGGTTTTCCCTAGTAGTGGAAGTTTACTTCGGGAAGGATTGTGCAGCTGAAGAACATGCAGCATGTCCCCGCCATCAAGAAGAACCTCGTTAGTGGCTCCCTTCTATGTAGAGAAGGGTTTAAGTTGGTTTTCGAGTCTAATAAATTAGTTGTTACGAAATATGGACTCTTTCTTGGAAAAGTTATGAGAGCGGAGGAATATTTCGCCTTTCCCTCGCAGATGTTTGTAATAAAGTCGTGAACAATATTCATTTGAATTTTAATGAATATGAAGTTTGGCATTCACGTCTTTATCACATTAGTTTTGGTGTTATGATGCGGCTAGCTAAGTTGGATTTAATCGCAAGTTTCACTTTAGCCAAAGGTTCTAAGTGCCTTTCATGTGTTCAAGCTAAGCAACCTCGCAAGCATCACAAGGCCGCGGAGGAGAAACACTTGGCACCATTAGAACTCATACATTCTGATCTTTGTGAGATGAATGGTGTGTTGACTAAAGGTGGAAAGAAATACTTCATGACATTGATATATGCTACCTCTTGAGCACTGCGTTGGTTTTCCCTTGAAGAGGAAAGGGTGATGCATCAAAGTAGTGTAAGTATTTCCCTCAGTTTTTAAGAACCAAGGTATCAATCGAGTAGGAGGCCACGCGCGAGTCTATCGCACCTACACAAACAAATAAAATCCTCCAACCAACGCAATAAAGGGGTTGTCAATCCCTTCACGGTCACTTACGAAAGTGAGATCTGATAGATATGATAAGATAATATTTTTGGTGTTTTTATGATAAAGATGCAAAGTAAAGAAAGCAAAATAAACGGAAAAGGAAATAGCTTGTTGACGGAAGATTAATATGATGTAAAATAGACCCGTGGGCCATAGGTTTCACTAGTGGCATCTCTCGAGAGCATAAGTATTACGGTGGGTAAACAAATTACTGTTGAGAAATTGACAGAATTGAGCATAGTTATGAGAATATCTAGGTATGATCATGTATATAGGCATCACGTCTGAGACAAGTAGACTGACTCCTGCCCGCATCTACTACTATTACTCCACACATCGACCGCTATCCAGCATGCATCTAGAGTATTAAGTTCAAAGAAATGAGTAACACTTTAAGCAAGATGACATGATGTAGAGGGATAAACTCATGCAATATGATATAAACCTCATCTTGTTATCCTCGATCGCAACAATACAATACGTGCCTTGCTGCCCCTACTGTCACTGGGAAAGGATACCACAAGATTGAACCCAAAGTTAAGCACTTCTCCCATTGCAAGAAAGATCAATCTAGTAGGCCAAACCAAACTGATAATTCTAAGAGACTTGCAAAGATAACCAATCATACATAAAAGAATTTAGAGAAGATTCAAATAGTGTTCATAGATAAACTTGATCATAAACCCACAATTCATCGATCTCAACAAACACACTGCAAAAAGAAGATTACATCGAATAGATCTCCACAAGAGAGGGGGAGAACTTTGTATTGAGATCCAAAAAGAGAGAAGAAGCCATCTAGCTAATAACTATGGACCCGAAGGTCTGAAGTAAACTACACACACTTCATCGGAGAGGCTATGGTGTTGATGTAGAAGCCCTCCGTGATCGATGCCCCCTCCGACGGAGCTCCGGAAAAGGCTCTAAGATGGGAGCTCACGGATACAGAAAGTTACGGCGGTGGAATTATGGTTTTGGCTCCATATCTAGTAGTTTGGGGGTACGTAGGTATATATAGGAGGAAGAAGTACGTCGGTGGAGCAACATGGGCCCCACAAGGGTGGAGGGCGCACCTGGGGGGTAGGCGCGCCCCGTACCACGTGCCTTCCTGGTTGATGTCTTGATGTAGGGTCCGAGTCCTCTGGGTCATGTTCGTTCTGAAAATCACGTTCCCGAAGGTTTCATTCCGTTTGGACTCCGTTTGATATTCTTTTTCTGCGAAACAATGAAATAGGCAAAAAAACAACAATTCTAGGTTGGGCCTCTGGTTAATAGGTTAGTCCCAAAAATAATATAAAAGTGTATAATAAAGCCCAATAATGTCCAAAATAGGATATAATATAGCATGGAACAATAGATGATTCCACTAGATATTGCTGTGTGTATCTGTTAAATACTAAATATGAGGCTCTACACTACTTTAAAATCTATAAGGAAGAAGTTGAGAATCAACTTGAAAAGAAAATTAAACGAGTCCAGTCAGATCATGGTCGAGAGTACTTCTCGAGTGAGTTTGATTCCTTTTGTGCAGAACACGGCATTATTCATGAGAGGATGCCTCCCTATTCACCCCAGTCAAATGGGGTTGCCGAGCAGAAAAACTGTACTCTAACTAATTTGGTTAACGCCATGTTAGATACATCGGGTTTATCCAAGGCATGGTGGGGGGAGGCTATATTGACGGCATGTCATGTCCTGAATAAACTTCCGACAAAGGATAATGAGATCACTCCCTATGAGAAATGGGCGAAGAGAAGGACAACACTCTCGTACTTGGGGCTTTTTGGTGAAAGTCAATGTGCCGATCCCCAAAAAGCGTAAGCTTGGACCCAAGACTGTGGACTGCGTTAATATGGGCTATGCTAAGAACAACGTTGGCTATAGATTTCTAGTAGTGAAATTTGAGGTACCTGACCAGAAGGTCAGCACCATTATGGAGTCTAAGGATGCTACATTCTTTGAGGAAATTTTTCCTATGAGAGATATGCAAAGCACTTCTAGACAGGAATCTGAGGAGACTCCTGAGCTTGCCATTCCAATGGAATATTATGAACGAACACATGCTGAAAATCCTAAGGAGGATGACGAGGAAACCCTTGATAAGGAAAAGAGATAAAGGACTGCAAAGACCTTTGGTGATGATTTCTCCGTGTACCTCGTGGATGATACTCCTATACTATTTCAGAAGTGTATGCCTCTCCAGAAGCTGACTACTCGAAGGATGCGGTCCGTAGCGAGATGGGTTCCATCATGGCCAACGGGACATGGGAGATCACTGACCGTCCATATGGTTGCAAACCTTTGGGATGTAAGTGGGTGTTCACGAACAAGCATAGGCCCGATGGTACGATTGAAAAGGGCTATGACTAGAAAGAAGAGGAATATTTCTTCGATACTTATTCACCTGTGGCTAGACTGACCCCCATTCGAGTATTACTCTCGTTGGCGGCCTCGCATGGTCTTCTCGTCCACCAGATGGATGTTAAGATGGCTTTTCTGAATGGAGAGCTAATCGAGGAAATCTACATGCAACAGCCAGATGGCTTTGTGATAGATGGTCAGGAAAGAAAGGTGTGTAGGTTGCTGAAATCTTTATATGGCCTTAAGCAAGCACCTAAGCAATGGCATGATAAATTCAATACAACTATGACATCTGTTGGTTTCGTTGTTAATGAGGCTGATAAATGTGTATACTCTCGCCATGGTGGGGGCAAAGGAGTTATATTGTGCTTGTATGTTGATGACATACTGATATTTGGAACAAACCTCACAGTCATTGAGGAGGTCAAATTGTTTCTATCTCAGAACTTTGAGATGAAAGACCTTGGTGTGGCTGATGTTATCTTGAACATCAAGGTACTGAGAGATAATGAGGGTGGGATCACACTTCTGCAATCCCACTATGTTGAGAAGGTGTTGAGTCGTTTTGGATATTCGGACTGCACACCATCTCAAACACCATATGATCCTAGCATGTTGATTCGAAAGTCCAAAGGCATAGCTAAAGATCAATTGAGATACTCTCAAATCATTGGTTCACTGATGTACCTATCAAGTGCAACGAGGCCTAACATCGCATTTGCTGTGAGCAAACTGAGCTGGTTTGTTTCCAAACTGGGTGATATACATTGGCATGCTGTTGAAAGAGTTATGCGCTATCTGAAAGGTACTAAGAACTATGGACTTCACTATACCGGAGACCCGTCGGTACATGAAGGGTATAGTGATGCGAATTGGATATCTGATGCTGATGAGATGAAGGCCACTACCTGGTTATATGTTTACTCTTGGAGGTGGCGCTGTTTCCTTGAAGTCTTGCAAGCAAACGATCTTAACGAGATCGTTAATGGAAGCAGAATTAACACCATTAGACACATCTGGTGTTGAAGCAGGATAGCTTCGAGATCATTTGATGGACTTGCCATTGGTTGATAAACCGGTTTCGGCTATCCTTATGAACTGTGACAATCATACTGTCATCACCAAGGTGAAGAGTTCAAAGGATAACATGAAGTCAAACAAACACATAAGAATGAGATTAAAAGCTGTTAGAAAACTAAGAAACTCTGGAGTTGTAGCGTTGGACTATGTCCATACAGCTAAGAATCTGGCAGATCCCTTTACGAAAGGGCTATCACGTGTTGTGATAGATAATGCGTCGAGGGAGATGGGTATGAGACCCACATGATTTGCCATGGTTGTAACCCAACCTATGTGATCGGAGATCCTGTGAAGTAGGACCTGGGAAAACAAGCCAGTGGTGAACTAAGGAGAGTAACTATACGAACCCGCTCCGTTGGAGATGCAATACTGTATGGTAGGATGACTATTGTCAATGTGTTCCAAAGCTTATGTAAGTAAGATGCTACCCTACAGAGCAATCTTTGGAGGAACACACCTTTGTCATCCCGACTTCTAGTCACAGTCTATGGATTGGGGTGATCTCTAGTAAGCTCGTGAATAGGCCAGGAGTGTGACTTATATGCTCCACTCGAGGGGTCAGCCTTCGGCAGCCCAGTACTAGTAAGACATGTGGTGAAGCTTCTTTACGTCAAACTCACCACTACTAGGAAAAGGCCTGCTAGTGGCGCACCTGTTTTGCCTACTAATGGCGCACCACAGGTGCGCCGCTAGCATCACGCCATTAGAATTTTTTACTAATGGCGCACCATGCAGTGCGCCATTAGTATACCCACGGTGCGCCATTAGTATGCCTCCTAGGGGGCCATATTTACCCATCTGCTTTGGCTTACTAATGGCGCACTAGTTGATGATGCGCCACTAGTGTGCTCTGGCTTACTAATGGCGCACTAGTTGGTGGTGCGCCACTAGTATGAATATTAGGGATTTTTTCTGATATTTGCATAGGTTACAAAATATATTACTGGACAGAATATAGACAGCACCACACAGCAACAGCAGATTCATCGAATACAATAGAAGATTAGTCTCCGAATAAATTTATCATATTAGTCTCCGAATTCAAAAGACCGAACAAAGATAGAACATTACAAGTCTCGAGACCGCGAGTAGCAAGTTTGTCGAAAGTAATACTAATACTAACAAGTCCTACTAATCATCATCATACAACTTCTACTCGTTATTAATAACAAGTCATACGATCATCATCTTGATAATCATCGAACCAACCCTACTTAATTGTTCTTAGCACATGATCATCAGTATTAGGCAGGACCTAAATACCCTATTTAAGGTAAAATAGCATAAAACAATATAGACCCTGACTCTTCATTATGGAGAATGGAGATCATCTTGTCTCTAATTCTTGCGCTTCGCTTCCTTTTGCTTCCAAGAACTTCCTTATGACTGTCCATACATTTTTTCCATTTACTGATTAGCATGTCTCCAGTTCTTTGAGAAATCCGGTATGGACAGTTGAGATTCGTAGGATGACCTGGATATATGTTCAAAACACGAAGGCTGCCATTCTGATAAATCAAATGAGGCACACAATCCTCTGGGACTCTCTGTTGAAAAATATAGTAATAACTTCATAGTTAACAATGATGTACTAGTTTTAGAAGTATGCAAAAGATGCACGGATGTCGTAATAGTAAAATATCTTACCAGGGTATCTCCATGGTAGTTACCGTAGTTCAACACGTGCACTAGTGGCACGTATTGACCATAATGTTGAGGAGTTTTACAATAGATATTGTAATTCTCAAGATCAGTATAAAATCCGACCAGATGATTTTTCTCTTGATAAGTTAACTCGGAGCCATTGGTGTAGTGGGTTTTGTCTACCATTTTCCGCACATTGTTTGAACAATCAAAATAAGCTGTCAATGGAAATAAGTTGTCAACTATTTTGAAATGAACAATATAAATTAGTTCATAATTAACTATGTTTGAGAAACTCACATAGCGGTAGAACAGGCGTATCAACAAGGACCCAAATGTCCATATTGTCTTGGTCGATGTCAGGATCACCAAGATCCATGGTGACAAGCATACCCTCATCAAAACCATACATCTTGCAAAATGCTTCCCAATTTTTGCAACCAAAATGGGTTACACTCCTAGAATTATACAGATTTACTTCAAAATCCACATCATGATGAGTCCTTAGGTGAATTTTCTTTGTTTCAGAATTTCCATGGTCTTCAAAATCCATCCTCTCCAAGACATAGCGTCTTGCATGGCATGGGATAAGCTATACTCGAATTGTAAAAGATGAAAATTACACATTGAAATAGTTGAAGTCATGCTTAATTATGAAAAAAAACACTTGTCATCATTGTGTACCGTATCAACTTCGAAGGTCTCCCCGAGCTTAATGCTGAAGCGCCGACCATCGTCCAGGTGAGGCCTGTCACACAGACCTCGATCGTCGTGGCACCAGCTGCACTCCCCTGGGAGACTTTCGTCGTCTCATGATGCCATTTTCTACGTTCATAATTCAAAACTGCATCATCTCTATTGGGTCCAATAAGATAATCCACGGTGTGGTGAAAACACACCCTTTGAACTGGTTTGAGCAATTGGTGAATGGAGATGGTCTAAGATTTTCAGTAGTAAGAAGTGAAGTGGTAATTTTGAGAGCAAATGGTTAGGATGAGTGGTTCCTCTTTCCTGTTTAGCTTTACAATAGAATATTGTTAGTCATGCACACTTGCGCATTTTCAGCTAGGCCCGGTGGAGTTGGCCTAAAAACATTTCTTTCTTTAAGCCTGCTACATCCATCTCAAGTATTTATGGTCAAGGGTTAGCAGGGCCATCCAAATAGAATATGTGGTATGGGCTTTTTTACTAGGTCATCCTACCAGATTAGGGTTTATCGATGACGGGCAATTGACATTAGTAATAACTATGAGTTGATATCACACTTCTATATGTATAACACAAGAGGCAGTTGATCCTACTTAATTAAGTACTAAGATACCCCGTCCCATGCATTTGTTGCAAGTACCCCATATGTCCTATTTTTAGCAAAGTCATGCTAAAATTCACAGAAAATTTCAGCATGACCTTTGCTGAAAATAGGACATATGGAGTACCCGAATTTGTCGAAATGGAAGTTAATCGACATTCCGGCAAACTCAAGGGCCTCTCGGGGTACCTGCAAAATCATCACGACATGATGGTCGCAGACAAAACCCAGCAAACTCCTTCCCTTCACTCGGGGTACAGCAATATATCTTCTAGGGGTGAAACCATACCCTGATTCTCTTTTCTTCCTCTTGCCGAAGAGAAGTTGGCTGCAAAGGATGGTCCAACTCAGATCAGCCTGCAGAAGTTCATAATTCTATTTAGTTCCAAGCATATACGAATACTCTTCAGAGTGGGCGCAAAGATGGAAGCAAACTAATAGCACAAAGTGAATAGTAAATCGGCTACTGAAACTATACTGAAACCATGCTGAAACTTTACTGAAACTACTCCTTGCAAGCAAACTGAAACTACTCCATGGAAGCAAATTGTCTTGGAAGGAGTATTGTGTGCACAAATCTACTCTAGCTAGTTGCTTTCACTTAGAGATTGTTAGGTAGCCGATAGCACAAACAGCATGAGTCATTCTTCAAACCGTACAAATAGAAATAATGGCAACCAAGGTTAAAAACCAACAATCCTATATATTATTCTGAAACTTCATATATTGAAATCACTTAGCACTCTCTTTCTATGTTCATTCAACACTTAAAATTGGATTCCAGGAATAAATTTGACTGACTAATGTAGGTTTGACTTCTGAAGTCTATTTGGCCAGGAATAATTTTTTTAATGTCCTTCATAATAGAATTTACCCCAAAAACAAATTCCTATCAAGTTTACAACTACAACCCTATTTCCCTTAGCTCCTAAAAATCTACAAAATTATCCCAACACAAGAATAGTACCTACACTCCTTTTTCCCAAACATCTCCTGATCACAATTTCTAAATTTTCAATAGGCCACATGGATTTGCTGAATCAACATAAACCTTTCAAGTACCAAAAATGCAGCATTTTCTTGGCACGACCATGCCACTTTTAAGAATTCTCACATTTCATATATCATATTTTTCAAAACAAATAAAGTATCTATGGGGGCTGCAGCTGCATGTTGTGTATCAATGTACCATGACCAAAACCTTTCTGGCCATGGTTATTCACTTCTGGCATGTTGTCCTCGTCAATATGCCAGCAGCAGCACGCAACACGCACAAGGGGAGGCAGTAGGCGATGGGGCAGCAGGGCGGACGGTGCGCCGACTTGCAGAGGTGGGCGCCGGCGTGGCGCTAGGCCAGGACGCGCGGGACGCGGGCGTCTGTGCGAGGACAGGCAGTAGCGCAACAGAGCAAGCATCGTCAAAAGTGGCGGCAAAACAACAGAGCAATGGCAGCAGAACCATCAGCGATGGGAGCAACAGGGGGAAGGGGCGGCCGACGGGGGCGACGGGTGCATGCAACAGAGGGGGAATGGGGGGTGGAGGAGGCTCACCACGGGGAGGGCCGGAGGAGATCTCGACGAGGCCAGGGATGGGCAAGAGCAATGGTTGGGGCGACGAGATGTGGGCGGCCGAACGAAGAAGGTGGCGACGGCGGCGGCTACGAGAGACCCCGGCTCGAGCTGGTTCCCTGAACGGAAGAAGCCAAACGCGGCGATCCTCCTGGACGTCTTCCCGCGCAACGACGACGACGGTGGTCGCGGCAACGACGAGGGGAGGCGGTCACCGCGTGATATGCTGAGTTCAAATCAAACTAGAGGGATGCTCGGGGGTGGTGGCGGCTTGCGGTGGTGAGGGGTGGAAGAGCTGCGGTGGTGATGGGTGGAGGAGCGCTGGAGGTGGGGGCGGGGTGCGCTGGAAAGGGGTCATCGGCGGCAAGGGGGAAAGGGATCTGGCGCGCGCGGGGGGGGGGGTGGCGAGGGGGCTAGGAATTTGATCGGCGCGAGGGGCGAGGGGGAAAGGGATGGAGGCGGGGGGAAGGGATAGCAATGGCGCACCTCCCGGGGGTGCGCCATAAGTACATCCATAGCAATGGCGCACCACCGCAGGGTGCGCCATAAGTAACTTTTTTTATTGATAACAATGGCGCACCCTCTCCCGGTGCGCCATTAGTAACTTTTTTAATTATTTTTTTATTGTTAAAAATTATTACACTATATAGAGGAGAGGAGTAGAGGAGGGAGGGAGGGAGGGAGCATTTACATTCATTGACGAGGTGGTGGTTTGCATCGCATCGGAGATGCAGACCGTAGAAAGGAGGAGGACGCCGGTCGTGGGCCGGCCTCGTCGCGTCACGTCGGTGTTCTTTGTCAGCTGTTGATGGACTGCGAGTAGCCCCACCGAAGTCTCCACCTCCGGGCTCCGGCTTCCTCGTCACGGCGGCGGAACAAGGTGCAGCTGCCGGTGGGGTGGGGTGGGCCGGGCGGCTGCGGCGAATGGGGTTGGGGGGGCGACGCGACCTAGCCTAACCTAGGTTGGAGCAGGGGATGGTGCGGGGGGTCGTCATCGGCGGTGGAGCGGGGGAGGGTGCGGGGGGTCGTCGGCGGCGAGGGGGATCGAGATGGAGGGGGATCTGGCGCGGGGGGCCGCGAGGGGAAAAGCGATAGAGGGGGGAAGAATAGTAATGGTGCACTGTACCAAGGTGCGCCATTACTAGTTTTGGAAAAAAATGTTAGTAATGGCGCACGGGGTGAGTGGTGCGCCATTAGTATTTTTGAAAAAAAATATGTTAGTACTGGCGCACCATTGGTGTGGTGCGCCATTAGTGTGCACATGGTGCGCCACTGCTATATAGTAGTGGCGCACCACATGTCTGGTGCGCCATTAGTGTCCACATTATCTATAGCCCTTTTCCTAGTATTGCACAATTCAAGGCATAGTCCATTGTTCAGTTGTGAAGGAGTGTAGATACTTGCTCTAGGTGAAGCTCAACCTTAACAGGTCTTCACTAAAACACTGGTATATCGAAACAACATTTGGAACAGAGGACACAATGGGCCCTCAAGATCTGGTGGGGGATTGCTGAAATTTGGGATGGGCTTTAGGCCCATATAGAAATTTCTGAAAAATCTCTAAGGACCCATGTGGGTATATGGCGCTAGGTGTAGTGGGAAGTTTAGTCCCACTCCGCTAGTGGAGAAGGAGTTGGACCTTTTTATAAGGGTTTTCTTCTACATGCTATTGGAGCGTGAGAATAGAAGAGGCCCTCGCGTGCTCCTACTCCGCCGCCCGCCTCACCACACCACGCCTTGATACGTCTCCGTCGTATCTACTTTTCCAAACACGTTTGCCCTTGTTTTGGACTCTAACTTGTATGATTTGAATGGAACTAACCCGGACTGACGCTGTTTTCAGCAGAATTACCATGGTGTTGTTTTATGTGCAGAAAACAAATATTCTCGGAATGACCTGAGACTCCACAGAACATCTTAGAAAAATCAATAAAAAATCCTCGCCAAAGATGAAGACCGGGGGGCCCACACCCTTCTCACGAGGGTGGGGGGCGCACCCCCCCCCAAGGGCGCGCCCCCCTACCTCATGGGCCCCCTATTGCGTCTCTGACTCAAACTCCACCTCCATATATTGAGTTTCGATGAGAAAAAAATCAGAGAGAACAAATCATTGCGTTTTACGATACGGAGCCACCGCCAAGCCCTAAAGCCTCTCGGGAGGGCTGATCTGGAGTCCGTTCGGGGCTCCGGAGAGGGGGATTCGTCGCCGTCGTCATCATCAACCATCCTCCATCATCAATTTCGTGATGCTCACCGCCGTGCGTGAGTAATTCCATCGTAGGCTTGCTGGACAGTGATGGGTTGGATGAGATTTATCATGTAATCGAGTTAGTTTTGTTAGGGTTTGATCCCTAGCATCCATTATGTTCTTGGATTGATGTTGCTATGACTTTGCTATGCTTAATGCTTGTCACTAGGGCCCGAGTGCCATGATTTTAGATTTGAACCTATTATGTTTTCATGAATATATGTGAGTTCTTGATCCTATCTTGCAAGTCTATAGTCACCTACTATTTGTTATGATCCGGCAACCCCGAAGTGATAATAATCGGGACCACTCCCGGTGATGACCATAGTTTGAGGAGTTCATGTATTCACTAGGTGCTAATGCTTTGTTCCGGTTCTCTATTAAAAGGAGGCCTTAATATCCCTTAGTTTCCAATAGGACCCTGCTGCCACGGGAGGGTAGGACAAAAGATGCCATGCAAGTTCTTTTCCATAAGCACGTATGACTATATACGGAATACATGCCTACATTACATTCATGAATTGGAGCTAGTTCTGTGTCACCCTATGTTATGACTGTTACATGATGAACCGTATCCGGCATAATTATCCATCACTGATCCAGTGCCTACGAATTTTCCATATACTGGTTTATGCTTATTTACTTTTCCGTTGCTACTGTTACAATCACTACAAAATACCAAAAACATTACTTTTGATGTCTTTACTTTTGTTGCCGCTACCACCACTGTCATATTACTTTGCTACTAAACACTTTGCTGCAGATACTAAGTTTCCAGGGGTGGTTGAATTGACAACTCAGCTGCTAATACTTGAGAATATTCTTTGGCTCCCCTTGTGTCGAATCAATAAATTTGGGTTGAATACTCTACCCTTGAAAGCGGTTGCGATCCTCTATACTTGTGGGTTATCAAGACTAATTTCTGGCGCCGTTGCCGGGGAGCATAGCTCTATTCTTTGAGTCACTTGGGATTTATATCTGCCAGACACTATGAAGAACTTGAGAGATCCAAAAACCATGATCTATCCCTCAACTACAAGGGGAGGTAAGGAACTGCCTTCTAGCTCTGCACTTGATTCACCTTCTGTTATGAGTAAGTTTGCGACACCTACATCTGCTTCTGCTATTCGTTCTGATATGTCGTATGTTATTGATGATGCCACTTCTGCTATGCATGATACTTATGATGAAACTGCTTCTATGCCTGATACTACTGTGCCCCTTAGTAAATTTCTTGATGAACAAATTGCTAGGGCTAGAGAAAAAGAAATTATTCAATCTGAATACGATGATGATAGTGATGATGAAAATATGCCTGTTATTCATGAGGGTTATCTTTTTGATATGGAATCTTCTGCCGCTAGTTTTGCTTGCAAAGATAGATATGAGCTTAAGAGGTTATTAATTAAATGGAACAAAGAATCACTTAGAGATAAAATGAGACCTGACCCTGCTTTTGCTACTTCACCTATATACGTTCCTGATAAGGATTATGATTTCTCTGTTGATCCTGATATAATTACTTTAGTTGAATCTGATCCGTTTTATGGCTATGAATCTGAAACTGTTGTGGCACATCTTACTAAGTTAAATGATATAGCTGCCCTGTTCACTAATGATGAGAGATCGCGTTACTTTTATATACTCAAAATATTTCCGTTCTCATTAAAGGGTGATGCTAAGATATGGTTTAATTCTCTTGATCCTGGTTGTGTGCGTAGTCCCTGGGATATGATTTATTACTTCTCTGCTAAATATTTCCCTGCTCATAAGAAACAAGCTGCTTGGAGGGAAATATACAACTTTGTGCAAATTAAAGAAGAGAGTCTCCCACAAGCTTGGGGGAGGCTTCTTAAGCTACTTAATGCTTTGCCTGATCATCCTCTTAAGAAACCTGAAATACTTGATATCTTTTATAATGGACTAACCGATGCTTCCAGAGATTACCTGGATAGTTGTGATGGTTCTATTGAATAATATGTTGACAAATGAAAATAATTGGGCACCTCCTGAGCCAGCTCCTGAGCCATCTCCTGCTCCAATTACTGAGCCTATTCCTAAACCAACTCCGAAGAAGAGAGGTGTTATATTTCTCAGTCCCGAAGATATGCAAGAGGCAAAGAAATCTATGAAAGAAAAGGGTATTAAAGCTGAAGATGTTAAGAATTTACCTCCTATTGAAGAAATACATGGTCTTAATTTACCGCCTGTTGGAGAAATATATGGTCTTAATTCATCACCTATTGAAGAAACACATGGACTTGATAACCCAACATAGGTAGTAAAGGTAAATTCTCTATATAGACATGATAAAGCTGAAATCCCTCCTACTAAGTTTGCTAGCCAATGTTTGGATGAGTTTGATAACTTTATGGTTAAGCAAGAAGACTTCAATGCTTATTTTGGTAGACAATTGAAACAAAATGCTTATATGATTGAACACTTGGGTGATTATATGTCTAGAGTTAAAGGTGAACTTAAACTCATTAGTACACATGCTTCTATGGTTACCGCTCAAGTAGAACAAGTACTAAAAGCTCAGAATGATTTGCTCAATGAACTAAATAGAAAGAAAAATGATAATGTTGTTAGAGTTATGACTCGAGGTGGTAAATAGAAAGAAAAAGGTATTAAAGCTGAAGTGTTAAGAATTTATCTCCTATTGAAGAAATACATGGTCTTAATATACCGCCTGTTGAAGAAACATATGATCTCAATTGTTTATTTACTGAAGAACCTCCTGATCCTGATATTCCAACACAGGTAGTAAAGGTAAATTCTCTCTATAGATATGATAAAGCTGAAGTGCCTCCTACTAAAATTGCTAGTCAATGCTTGGATGAGTTTGATAACTTTACGTATAAGCAAGACGACTTCAATGCTTATTTTGGTAGACAATTAAAAGAAAATGCTTGTATGATTAGACGCTTGGGTGATTATATGGCTAATATTAGAGGTGAACTTAAACTTGTTAGCAAACATGCTTCTATGGTTACCACTCAAGTAGAACAAGTACTTAAAGCTCAAAAAGAAGTGCTTAATGAAATGAATAGTAAGAAAAATGATTATGCTGTTAAAGTGGCTACTAGAACTAGTAGAATGACTCATGAACCTTTGTATCCTGAAGGCCACCCTAAGAGAATCGAGCAAGATTCTCAAAGAAATAATACTGATGTTCCTAGTTCTTCTAAAAAGAAGAAGAAGAAGAAAAATGATAGAACTATGCAAACTTCTAGTGAACATATTACTGAACCACCTGATAATCCAAATGATATTTCTATGTCTGATGCTGAAACACAATCTGGTAATGAACATGAACCTAGTAAAAATATTAATGATGATGTCCATGATGATGCTCAACCTGGTAATGATAATGTTGTAGAAATTGAACCTGCTGTTGATCTTGATAACCCACAATCAAAGAATCAACGTTATGATAAAAGAGACTTTGTTGCTAGGAAACATGGTAAAGAAAGGGAACCTTGGGTTCAGAAACCCATGCCTTTCCCTCTGAAACCATCCAAGAAAAAGGATGGTGAGGATTTTGAGCGTTTTTCTGAAAAGATTAGGCCTATCTTTTTGCGTATGAGATTAAATGATGTGCTCAAATCAAATCCTTATGCTAAATATATGAAGGATATCATTACTAATAAAAGAAAGATACCGGAAGCTGAAATTTCCACCATGCTTGCTAATTATACTTTTAAGGGTGGAATACCAAAGAAACTTGGAGACCCCAGAGTACCTACTATACCTTGCTCCATTAAAAGAAATTATATTAAAACTTCTTTATGTGATCTTGGAGCCAGTGTTAGTGTTATGCCTCTCTCTTTATATCGTATACTTGACTTGAATAAGCTGACACCTACTGAAATATCTTTGCAAATGGCTGATAAATCTACTGCTATACCTGTCGGTATTTGTGAGGATGTGCCTGTTGTGGTTGCAAACGTTACTATTTTAACGGACTTTGTTATACTTGATATTCCCGAGGATGATAGTATGTCTATTATTCTTGGAAGACCTTTTCTTAATACTGCAAGGGCTGTTATTGATTGCAACAAAGGCAATGTCCCTTTTCATGTTAATGGTAATGAGCATAGGGTACACTTTCCGAGGAAACAACCTCAATTTCATAGTATCAATTCTATTGGAAAAATTCCATCGATTATATTTGGAGGTTTTGAATTTCCTCTTCCTACTATCAAAAAGAAATATGATATTCTTATTATTGGGGATGTGCATATCCCCGTTGAGGTAACTTAGTGCTATTCGAAATTTCTCCGGTTTCATGATTATCGAAATGAGTTTGTTAACAAGACTTGATCAACCTTTTTAGTGGATTCTTTTTGATGAGCATGAGATGGATGAAACTAGAAGCACAACCTTTTGCACCCCTCTCTATACTTTCTGTTATTTGTATTAAATAAAGTAAAAATAGTATTTTCTGTCTGTTTCATGACTTATCTGTGCAATATAAAAATATCCCGAAAATAAAAGTCCTCAGAATGACATGCCAATTTAATATGATTTTTTCGGGAATATTTGAGGATTTACTGTGCAAAAATTACCGCGGGAGGAGCTGCCACCTGGCCACGAGGGTGGTGGGCGCCCCCCCCCCCCCTATAGGGCGCGCCCCCTGCCTCGTGGGCCCACGGTGGCCCTCCTCCACTTATCCCAGCACCCATCTTCTTCCTTTATCTCACACAAACCCGAAAAACCAACTCAAAGCACGAGTTCCAGCCACTTTTGCTATGATTTTCAATCTCCTTGCTCAAAGCACCTCTCGCAAAACTGCTTGGGGAGATTGTTCCCTGGTATGTGACTCCTCCATTGGTCCAATTAGTTTTTGTTCTAGTGCTTCATTCTTTGCAAATTTGTGTTGCATAGGTGACCATGTTCTTGAGCTTGCATGTCAAATTTATATGGTTCCAAGTAGTTCTAATGCCTGATATAGGCTCTAGGTACTTGTAGGAGTAGTTACTATCAATATTATTGAAGTTGGTTCACTTTTATTTTGAAGTTATTAAAAATTTCAGAATTTTTCAGAGAAAAACAATATGTTTAGGAAGATGTTCCAAGGTGGTTCCTCTAAGAAGCAAGGACCCAGGATTGCTATGCGCGATGCTGACGAGGATCCACCAAGAGACGCTCCAGTACGGCCTTGCGAATGGCGGCCAGAAAATTTTATGGACCGTGTAGGAATTAAAGAAGAATTCAAAGCATATTTGCGCAATGCCGGTCTTGAGGATTTTGAGGCTAACAAATTCCCCCAGTATCATGATCTCACAAGTTCATTTGTGAGGAGGTTTGAGTATTCATATTCGCGTAATTCTCCTTCAGTCATGTTTGATCTTTATGACAAATCTTATACCATGGACCTAGAGGATTTCACTTCTGCTTGCGAACTTCCATCATGGGGCAGTATTAGGGATCCCCCTCAATCTGAATTTAGAAACTTTCTTGCAAGTATAACTGTGGGGGAATCCGGAGACATAACGCAGGCTACCATAGGGAGCATTCACTTTCCTGCTATACATTATTTTGCTCTCTTCATCGGTAGATGCATAAATGCTAAGGATGAAGCATGTCACATGTGTGTCCCTGATCTCAGCATTCTTAGGAGTGCTGTGTTAGGGGACCAATCTTATCATATGGGAGCCATTGTAGCTCGTAGGTTGCATCATAATAGACATAATGGAGATTTCTTTGGAGGAATTTATGCAACCCGCATAGCTCATTTTCTTGAAATAGACATTCGTGAGGGTGATATGGAGTTACCTCCTGCATATTTAGATTATAACTCTGTGGCTTTGCATCAGTTTGTCGAGAGGCCTGAATCACCTCTCTTATATCGTTTAATTTTTTATAAATGACGTGTTTTTCGTATTACTCTGCCAGCTCCTGCCTTCTTTGATTCACAGACAAAAGGAAGATATGTTATTACTAGAGAGGAGGCAGAAGAGTACGAGAGGAGAGCGGAGGCAGCTCGACTCCACACTGCAGCTCAGCAGGCGATAACCGCTGCACATCAGTATGATCCCAACTATCCTTCCTCATCACAGTACGACCCCAACAACTATTATTATGGATATCCGCCAGGCCAGCCGTGGCCATAGACCAACTTAGGCAAAAAGCCTAAGCTTGGGGGAGTACGTATTTCTCACCAACATTACATTTATGTTCACACACACTCATTGCTAGATGTCGGTGCTCATACTTTTTCATTGTAATATCCATGCTAGTTTATTTTCCTTTTCCTGCTTTCTTCTTGTGTGTCTGTTAAACCTTAAGAAAAAACGAAAAAATAGTAGTAGTTTATTTCTCTGCTGTAGTAGTAATAATTAAAAAGAAAACCCAAAAATATTTCCCGTTCTTCTTTTGCTTGTTGGGAGTTTTCCCGTGTAAATAGTTTTATTTCTTTTCCTTTCTTTTGGGGTCAGCAGGAGAAGACCATAATTAAATTGTTGAAGTGGCTCTTATATGCATTATTGTTGATTTAACCCAGAGCCCATATTGCCCTGTCTTCTCCTGTTTATTGAAGGCTCGCAGATTCCAGCTTAGTCCAATGCACGTGCACTCTTATTATTATTCACACCGTTCCGTCGTGCAAGTGAAAGGCAATTATGATGATATATGATGGACTGACTGAGATGAGAAAAGCTGGTATGAACACGACCTCTTTTGTTTTTGTAAATATGATGAGCCCGTCATTCTTGATTCAGCTTATTATGAATAAACATGTTTGCAATAACAATTAGAGATCAGAGTTGCTTGTGCCATGCTTGATTAGCTATGAGTTATAATGATTTACCTTGTATGCCAACATGCTATTGAGATGATTATGATGTGGTGTGATGGGGTGGTATCCTCGTTTGAATGATTTAAGTGACTTGACTTGGCACATGTTCACGCATGTAGTTGAAACAAAATCAACATAGCCTTCACGATATTTATGTTCATGGTGGATTATATCCTACTCATGCTTGCATCCAATGTTTATTAATTTTAATGCATGTACATGGCTGTTGTCGCTCTCTAGTTGGTCACTTCCTAGTCTTTTGCTAGCCTTCACTTGTACTAAGCGGGAATACTGCTTGTGCATCCAATCCCTTAAACCCCAAAGTTATTCCAGATGAGTCCACCATACCTTCCTATATGCAGTATCTACCTGCCGTTCCAAGTAAATTTGTATGTGCCAAACTCTAAACCTTCAAATAAACATTCTGTTTTGTATGCTCGAATAGCTCATGTATCAACAAAGGTTGTCCTTACCTTCCGTGTTAGGCGGGTTATTCTCAAGAGGAGTGGACTCCGCTCCTCACTCACGAGAAAATGGCCGGTCACCGGGATGCCCAGTCCCATGCTTTATGAAAACTAAATCAAAATTAATTGCAAACAAAACTCCCCCTGGGACCTGATGTATGTTGGAGGCACTCGTTGTTTCGAGCAAGCCATGGATTGATGCTTGTTGGTGGAGGGGGAGTATAAACTTTACCATTCTGTTTGGGAACCGCCTATAATGTGTTTAGCATGGAAGATATCGGCATCTCTTAGTTGTTACGTTGACAATGAAAGTATATCGCTCAAAATACAATTTATCTCTATTGCAAAACCGAGCTCTGGCACCTCTACAAATCCCTGCTTCCCTCTACGAAGGGCCTATCCATTTAGTTTTATGTTGAGTCATCACCCTCTTATTAAAAAGCACTAGCTGGAGAGCACAACCGTCATTTGCATTCATCACTGTTAATTTATATTGGGTATGACTATGATTGGATCTCTTTTACCATGAATTACAATGTCTAGTCAGTCCTTGATCTTTAAAGGTGCTCTGCATTTATGTTTTGCAGTCTCGGAAAGGGCTAGCAAGATACCATCTTGTTATAACATATTATTATTGTTTTGAGAAAGTGTTGTCATCCGAGATTTATTATTATGACTTGCTAGTTGATTATGCTATTGATATGAGTAATGATGAGACCTAAGAATTATTGCAAATGTGGTTAGTTATGATTTATGCTGAAAACTAGAATGCTGGCTTGACATAGTTACAACAACGAGAGCAAACAGAGTTTGTAAAAGCTTTTCTTTCTTTCTTTCAATTTTGTCAACTGAATTGCTTGAGGACAAGCAAGGGTTTAAGCTTGGGCGAGTTGATATGTCTCCGTCGTATCTACTTTTCCAAACACTTTTGCCCTTGTTTTGGACTCTAACTTGTATAATTTGAATGGAACTAACCCGGACTGACGCTGTTTTCAGCAGAATTACCATGGTGTTGTTTTATGTGCACAAAACAAATATTCTCGGAATGACCTGAAACTCCACGGAACATCTTAGAAAAAACAATAAAAAATCCTCACCAAAGATGAAGACCGGGGTGTCCACACCCTTCTCACGAGGGTGCCCCCCCTAGGGCGCACCCCCCTACCTCATGGGCCCCCTGTTGCGTCTCTGACTCCAACTCCACCTCCATATATTGAGTTTGGATGAGAAAAAAATCAGAGAGAAGAAATCATCACGTTTTACGATACGGAGCCACCGCCAAACCCTAAAACCTCTCGGGGGAGCTGATCTGGAGTCCGTTCGGGGCTCCGGAGAGGGGGATTCGTCGCCGTCGTCAGCATCAACCATCCTCCTTCGTAGGCTTGCTGGACAGTGATGGGTTGGATGAGATTTATCATGTAATTGAGTTAGTTTTGTTAGGGTTTGATCCCAGTATCCATTATGTTCTGAGATTGATGTTGCTATGACTTTGCTATGCTTAATGCTTGTCACTAGGGCCTGAGTGCCATGATGTCAGATCTAAACCTATTATGTTTTCAGGAATATATGTGAGTTCTTGATCCTATCTTGCAAGTCTATAGTCACCTACTGTGTGTTATGATTCGGCAACCCCAAAGTGACAATAATCGGGACCACTCCCGGTGATGACCATAGTTTGAGGAGTTCATGTATTCACTATGTGTTAATGCTTTGTTCCAGTTCTCTATTAAAAGGAGGCCTTAATATCCCTTAGTTTCCAATAGGACCCCGCTGCCATGGGAGGGTAGGACAAAAGATGTCATGCAAGTTCTTTTCCATAAGCACGTATGACTATATACAGAATACATGCCTACATTACATTGATGAATTGGAGCCAGTTCTGTGTCACCCTATGTTATTACTGTTACATGATGAACCGCATCCGGCATAATTATCCATCACTGATCCAGTGCCTATTAGTTTTCCATATACTGGTTTATGCGTATTTACTTTTCCGTTGCTACTGTTACAATCACTACAAAATACCAAAAACATTACTTTTGTTGCCGCTACCACCACTATCATATTACTTTGCTACTAAACACTTTGCTGCAGATACTAAGTTTCTAGGCGTGGTTGAATTGACAACTCAGCTGCTAATACTTGAGAATATTCTTTGGCTCCCCTTGTGTCGAATCAAAAAATTTGGGTTGAATACTCTACCCTCGAAAGCTGTTGCGATCCCCTATACTTGTGGGTTATCACGCCTCGTCACGACGCGCCGCGGGTTGCGGGATTGAGCTGAGCCGAGCTCACACCTACGCGCTTATTTTTGTCAGTCACTAACGGAGATTTTCTGAGAGCTGGGCCACGATCTGAGACGTCGGATCATGGGCTATCACGGACTCGGACGTTGGTCGAGCACATGTCTCTCTGCGTGGTTGCGCCTATATAAGTGTGCGGTGTTTCCCAACCCTAGCAGCCACGAACAGATCACATCTGCTCACGGGCACGCCCACCATCGTTCCTTTGCTGCCACTCCCGTCGGTGACTCCATCCCGTCCGCCGCATACACGGTTGATGAGAGAGCAGGTCCCCGAAACCCCGCCCTTCTTTTTCCTGTACGGGAGAGGGGCAAATAGGTTTTTGGGCAGTGACTACGCGATAGCTCGCCTCCGATCCACTACTTCCTCTCTGTCCGCATCGTCTTCATCATCACCATGTCCACCGACGCTGAACATGCCGCCGCCGAGAAGCTCGAGGCCGACAAGAGGGCCGTTGAGGACGCTGCTGCCGCCACCACTGCCGCGGCCTCTCCATGGCCTACTGGAGGGTATAACTCGTTTATCCCGCTCCTACTGTTTTATGTTTTAGCCATGCTAGCGTTATACGTAGATATTTCTGCAATTAGTGTAGTATGTGCTTGCTTGAGTGAATATCAGTATTCGTTTATTTGTGTCAATGCCATGCTAGTAATTTACTCGTGGATTAAGTTAATCGAAAAATTTCCTATTTACTCAACAATCCAAAAACCAATTATGTGTAGGAATTTTTCGGCGAGTGGCTTTGCCACAGCACTGAAACCGGATAAGTTTACCGGTACATATTTTAAGCGTTGGCAGACAAAGACCACCTTATGGCTCACGGCTATGAACGTCTTCTGGGTCACCGGTGTTCCTTGAGGAACGATTGCTCCTACACAGGAGAAGGCATTCAAGGAAGCTACCATCGTGTTCCTAGGAGCGGTTCTTAGCGCGATCGGAGATAAGTTGGTCGACGCATATTTACATGTGCATGTTGCCAAGGACTTGTGGGAGGCGCTCGAATCTAAGTTCGGGACCACCAACGCTGGGAGCGAAATGTATGTTATAGAGCAGTTCCACGATTACAAGATGGTTGAAAACCGTCCTGTACTGGAGCAGGCTCATGAGATAATATGCATCGTTAAGGAGCTTGAACTTCTTAAGTGCAAGTTACCGGGCAAGTTTGTCATGGGCTGCATAATCGGTAAGCTCCCTAATTCCCGGAGGAACTTTGCCACCACTATGAAACATCAGAGGCATGATTTCTCTGTGGAGGATGTCATCGGCCATCTTAGTGTTGAGCAGAATTCTAGGGCAAAGGACTCACACGGAAAAGGGGTCGAAGGAACCACTATCGCCAACATGGTGAACCAGAGGAACCATAACTCGCATGAGCCCGAGGGAAAGAACGGTGTCCAACACAATAGCGACTTTAAGAAGAAGGGTAAGAAGACCTTTAAGAAGAACAAGAAGGATGAGAGCTGCTTTACTTGTGGTTCGGTTGAACAATGGGCCAACAAGTGCCCAAACAAGTACAAGAAGCTAGGACAGGACTCTAAGTCTGTCAAAATGATTGTGGGCAACAATGAAAATGGTGCATATGGGTAAGGTAATTAATTTACTGTTTTTTCAATGTTTCAGCCCACCGATTGGTGGGTGGACACAGGTGCAGGTGTGCATGTGTGATGACATTTCATTGTTTTCTTCTTACCAGGTCACGTGCCACGGGTCCGTATTGATGGGGAATGGCACGAGTGCTTCTGTTCATGGTGTTGGCACGGTCAATCTTAAATTTACTTTGGGAAGGATCGTGCAGCCGACGAACATGCAGCATGTCCCCGCCATCAAGAAGAACCTCGTTAGTGGCTGCCTTCTATGTAGAAAAGGTTTAAGTTGGATTTCGAGTCTAATAAATTAGTTGCTACGAAATATGGACTCTTTGTTGGAAAAGGTTATGAGAGCGAAGGAATGTTCCACCTTTCCCTCGCAGATTTTTCTAATAAAGTCGTGAACCATATTCATTCGAATTTTAATGAATCTGAAGTTTGGCATCCATGTCTTTGTCAAATTAGTTTTGGTGTTATGACGCGGCTAGCTAATTTGGATATAATCCCGAGTTTCACTTTAGCCAAAGGTTCTAAGTGCCTTTCATGAGTGCAAGCTAAGCAACCTCACATGCCTCACAAGGCCGCGGAGGAGAGACACTTGGCACCATTAGAACTCATACATTCTGATCTTTGTGAGATGAATGGTGTGTTGACTAAAGGTGGAAAGAAATACTTCATGACATTGATAGACGATTCCACTAGATAATTCTATGTGTATCTGTTAAATACTAAATATGAGGCTCTACACTACTTTAAAATCTATTAGGCGGAAGTTGAGAATCGACTTGAAAAGAAAATTAAACGAGTCCGGTCAGATCATGGTGGAGAGTACTTCTTGAGTGAGTTTGATTGCATTTGTGCGGAACACCGCATTATTCATGAGAGGACGCCTCCCTATTCACCCCATTCAAACGGGGTTGCCGAGCGGAAAAACCATACTCTAACTGATTTGGTTAATTCCATGTTAGATACATCGGGTTTATCCAAGGCATGGTGGGGGAAGGCTATATTGATGGCATGTCGTGTCCTGAATAAAGTTCCGACAAAGGATAATGAGATCACTCCCTATGAGAAATGGGCGAAGAGAAGGACAACACTCTCGTACTTGCGTACTTGGGGCTATTTGGTGAAAGTCCATGTGCCGATTCCCAAAAAGCGTAAGCTTGGACCCAAGACTGTGGACTACGTTAATATGGGCTATGCTAAGAACAGCGTTGGCTTTAGATTTCTAGTAGTGAAATCTGAGGTAGCTGACCAGAAGGTCAGTAAAATTATGGAGTCTAAGGATGCTACATTATTTGAGGATATTTTTCCTATGAGAGATATGCAAAGCACTTCTAGACAGGAATCTGAGGAGACACCTGTGCCTGCCATTCCTCAAGATAATCCCATTGACCCCCGAAGCTCCCAGTGTCCGGCTCCCGAAGAGAGCAGACAAAAGAGTCCAGCACCGTCTGGTGTGCGATCGGATGTCCTGAGGGAGTTGGTGGGGCGAGCTGCCATCTCAGATGAACACCGTATGCTGATGAATACGGTGATGGAGAGAATCTCGTCCATCGAAAGCGGATTGCATGAAGCTTTTATGAGTCTGCTGACAGGCTTTGAGGTACGTAAAATAATGTATGATAGTCCTGCACATGCTAGGTGTGCCCTGTGTAGATAGTAGCCCCTGAGACTCTGGTTGTCGTCGGAAATGACGATGAATAGAGGATCATATTCCCAGGTAATAACCATGCTGCCTCTATGTACAGGTGATGGAAGCTCCGTTGGCTAGCCGGACTAGCGAGTTTGCCGATTTAAAACGGCAATTGGATGCTGCAGACACCGACATCGAGCTTGTTAACAAAAGGCTTGACGAGGCACAGGGTAAGTGTCATTATCTGGTAAACGCCACATAGTAAGAGCAGCATGATGCCAGTATCTTTAATATGTTGTGACTGCAGATGGAGCTGCCACTGTTGAAGCCTTGCGGGCAGAACTTGCCCGAGCCAAGGAACAAGCAAGGTTTGGTAACGCGGCTGCTTTGAAGGCGGCCGAAGAGTTGAAAGCCGAGAAGGCCGCGCATGGCGAGAGCCGAGATAAGATGGCCAAGATGGCCATAGAATTAAAAGCCGCCTGTGTCTCCGTTGTGCCGTATCCTGGACGGGTGTAGCATGATGATTGTTTGTAAAAAGAGAGGAATTTAGGTGAAAAAGTTATCGTGCAAAAGGATAGTTTTTAAAGAAACCATGTATAAGTCAAGATGAGAAAAAATTGCCACTTGTCTGCGCGCGTTGAGCCCCTTGTATTAACAAATAGGGGTGTGACCATGTATTCGGTATAAATAGCGGCGCCGGACTTGAGTAGTTGTGTCTGAGGTCTTGACGACCTATTGGATGTTTTCGCTGGTCCGAGTGCCTTTAGTGTGCGGCTGCCTCTCTTCGGCGCGCAGAGATCGCTTGATATTTCCGTACACTGAAATGATGCCACGTGGACCGGGCATCCTGAGTGTGAGGGAGGCGTAGTGTGGTATTGCATTAAAGCGAGCGAAAGCTTCGCGTTCGAGCAGTGCTTGATAGCCACTTTGGAACGGAGCGATGTGGAAGGTTAAATGCTCGCGACGGAAGTTATCGGGAGGGAGCCCGTACAATGAGCTCCTGGGCCTGGCGTTACTCCTTTAAAGGTAGTATTGCTATGGCGAATTTTTGTTGGGTCTAACCCCATCCCGCGGATTGTATCCTGATATATTAGGTTTAGATTGCTTCCACCATCCATCAAGACTCGTGTGAAGTGATATCCGACAATTACTGGGTCTAATACCAGGGCAGCCCATCCTGCGCGTTGGATACTTGCTGAGTAATCGTGATGGTCGAAAGTGATCGGTTGAGATGACCAGTGGCAGGACTTTGCGGTGACAGGCACTTGGGTATATTTTCCTGGGAGTATCGCGTTGTTTTTTCCCTTGATCACGTGTAACACGTTTACTGTTTTGACTTCTAGTAGAAATTTCTTTTGTTCCCCAGTGTCTTGCTTGGGAGGCTCGTCCTCATCTTCACTTGGTGTATCCTCCCCCTTGTGTATGGCGTTGAGCTTGCCGGACTGCTTGAAGACCCAATATTCTCTGTGGGTATGATTAGCAGGTTTACCAGGGGTACTATGGATTTGACATACTTGGTCTAGAATTTTGTCGAGGCTGGACAGTTCATCCCTGGAGCCTTTAGAGGGCGGCTTTTGCTGACCTGGCCAAGAGTTTTGAATCCAGCGTTTACTGCCGTGCGCTTCGTGTTGTTTTCTTTATTCCGGCGTTTGTTATTGCTGTTGTGCCGTGATTTCCCGTTTCCATCTCTAACTTCAGATGTACTGGGGTCGCTGGTGCTGCATCTGGCTAGCCAGCTGTCCTCACCCGCACAAAAGCGTGTCATGAGGTTTGTTAATGCGGCCATGGTTCTCGGCTTATTTTGGCCGAGGTGTCTGGCGAGCCATTCGTCACAGACGCTATGCTTAAAAGCTGCCAAGGCTTCGGCGTCCGGACGGTCGACAATCTGGTTCTTTTTATTAAGAAAATTGTTCCAAAGCTTTCGGGCTGACTCTCCGGGTTGTTGGGTTATATGACTCAAATCGTCCGCATCCGGAGGTCGGACATAAGTCCCTTGAAAATTTTCCCCAAAGGCGTCTTCGAGCTCTTCCCAACTTCTTATGGAGCTTTTGGGGAGGCCTTTAAGCCAGTGACGAGCTGGCCCTTTGAGCTTGAGGGGTAAGTACTTGATGGCGTGGAGATCATCTCCTCGAGCCATATGGATATGAAGGATGTAGTCCTCAATCCAGACCCCAGGGTCTGTTGTTCCGTCGTATGCCTCTATGTTTACGGGTTTGAATCCCTCTGGAAATTTATGGTCCAGCACCTCATCGGTGAAACATAGGGGGTGTGCGGCACCCCTGTAGCTGGGTGTACCGTGTTGTTCGGATGTTTGTTGTGTTGCATTGTATGATGGGGCGCGCTTGCGTGGTCCATAGATGGATCTTGTTGCACCGTCCTTTGGGTGCGAGCCCTCGCATGGGTCGCGTGTTGTATTGTGAGTGGCGTTATATGCCACTCTATGTTGGTAGAGGGGTCATCTATCCAGCCGGGTGGCTGCTTTGATATTTGGTTGTGGGGGGTCTGAGGCCTCCTCATCGAATTCAGGTAGCAGCTTCCGCTTTGGGTACCTCTTGGAGGCGCGATTGTCGCCGTACCTCGTTGCTGCATTGAGTATTTTACTCCATCTAATTTGGAGTGTGTCTTGCGCAGCCTTGAGCCTTTGCTTCTGCTTTTTAAGACTCCTCGTGGTGGCAACAAGCCTTTTACGGGCATTCTGCTACTCCGGGTGCCTGTCCGGCGTTATGTCGTCCGGACCATTATCCTTGATAGAATTTGTTTGTTTGGTATGATTATCCGGATTGCCGTTGTCTGGCAGCGGTTCGCCCTGCTCCAGCGCTGGGCCTGGCGTTACTCCTTTAAAGGTAGTTTTTCTATGGCGAATTTTTGTTGGGTCTAACCCCATCCAGCGGATTGTATCCTGATATATTAGGTTTAGATTGCTGCCACCGTCCATCAAGACTCGTGTGAAGTGATATCCGACAATTACTGGGTCTAATACCAGGGCAGCCCATCCTACACATTGGATACTTGCTGAGTAATCGTGATGGTCGAAAGTGATCGGTTGAGACGACCAGTGGCAGGACTTTGCGGTCACAGGCACTTGGGTATATTTTCCTGGGAGTGTCGCATTGTTTTTTCCCTTGTTCACGTGTAACACGTTTACTGTTTTGACTTCTGGTGGAAATTTCTTTTGTTCCCCAGTGTCTTGCTTGGGAGGCTCATCCTCGTCTTCACTTGGTGTATCCTCCCCCTTGTGTACGGCGTTGAGCTTGCCGGACTGCTTGAAGACCCAACATTCTCTGTGGGTATGATTAGCAGGTTTACCAGGGGTACTATGGATCTGACATACTTGGTCCAGAATTTTGTCGAGGCTGGACAGTTCATCCCTGGTACCTTTAGAGGGCGGCTTTTGCTGACCTGGCCGAGAGCTTTTCAATCCGGCGTTTACTGCCGTGCGCTTCCTGTTGTTTTCTTTATTCCGGCGTTTGTTATTGCTGCTGCGCCGTGATTTCCCGTTTCCATCTCTAACTTCAGATGTACTGGGGTCACTGGTGCTGCATCTGGCTGGCCAGCTGTCCTCACCCGCGCAAAAGCGTGTCATGAGGTTTGTTAATGCGGCCATCATTCTCGGTTTATTTGGCCGAGGTGTCTGGCGAGCCATTCGTCACGGACGCTATGCTTAAAAGCTGCCAAGGCTTCGGCGTCCGGACAGTCGACAATGTGGTTCTTTTTATTAAGAAAACTGTTCCAAAGCTTTCGGGCTGACTCTCTGGGCTGTTGGGTTATATGACTCAAATCGTCCGCATCCGGAGGTCGGACATAAGTCCCTTGAAAATTTTCCCCAAAGGCGTCTTCGAGCTCTTCCCAACTTCCTATGGAGCTTTCGGGGAGGCCTTTAAGCCAGTGACGAGCTGGCCCTTTGAGCTTAAGGGGTAAGTACTTGATATGGATATGAAGGATGTAGTCCTCAATCCATACCCCAGGGTCTGTTGTTCCATCGTATGCCTCTATGTTTACGGGTTTGAATACCTCTGGAAATTTATGGTCCAACACCTCATCGGTGAAACATAGGGGGTGTGCCGCACCCCTGTAGCTGGGTGTACCGCGTTGTTTGGATGTTTGTTGTGTTGCATTGTATGCTGGGGCGCGCTTGCGTGGTCCATAGATGGATCTTGTTGCGCCGTCCTTTGGGTGCGAGCCCTCGCATGGGTCGTGTGTTGTATTGTGAGTGGCGTTGTATGCCACTCTGTGTTGGTAGAGGGGTCGTCTATCCGGCCGGGTGGCTGCTTTGATATTTGGTTGTGGGGGGTCTGAGGCCTCCTCATCGAATTCAGGTAGCAGCTTCCGCTTTGGGTAGCTCTTGGAGGGGCGATTGTTGCCGTACCTCGTTGCTGCATTGAGTATTTTACTCCATCTGATTTGGAGTGTGTCTTGCACAGCCTTGAGCCTTTGCTTCTGCTTTTTAAGACTCCTCGCGGTGGCAACAAGCCTTTTACGGGCATTCAACTGCTCCGGGTGCCTGTCCGGCGTTATG
Organism: Triticum monococcum; assembly: GCA_034509565.1. NCBI lineage: Eukaryota > Viridiplantae > Streptophyta > Magnoliopsida > Poales > Poaceae > Triticum > Triticum monococcum. The sequence goes on along the minus strand of CM067843.1, from coordinate 147,107,559 downwards.
TCGTCCGGACCATTATCCTTGATAGAATTTGTTTGTTTGGTTTGATTATCCGGATTGCCGTTGTCCGGCAGCGGTTCGCCCTGCTCCAGAGCTGGATCTGTGTGATTGTTATTTTTGTCGAGGCGGGATTTGGGGCAGCGCTTGCGTCGCCGCTTTGACTGCTTCTCGAGGGAACAAGCCTTCGGTGCGTCCTTCCGCTCCTCGTCGTCATCTTTTGGTGCATCCACCATGTATATGTCATATGACGAGGTGGCTTTCCAGGGCCCAATAGGCGCTGGTTCTTCATCGTCTCCTTCATCGGCGTCCATACCGTTGATGTATTCAGAGTCGAAGTCGAGCATGTCGGTTAAATCGTCGACAGTGGCTACAAAGTGGTTGGTGGGTGGGCTTTGAATTTCTTCATCGTCTGTATCCCAACCTTGCTGACCGTAGTCCGGCCAGGGCTCTCCAGATAAAGAGAGAGACTTTAGTGTCTTCAGAATATTGCCGAAAGGTGAGTGCTGAAAGATGTCCGTGGCAGTAAACTCCATGATCAGCGCCCAATCGGATTCGATCGGCATGGGCGCGGAGGGTTCGGAGTCCGGAGAGGAGTCCGGCTCCTTGGAGTCACGAGTCTCGCGGAGTGTGGGGCTGGTGTTCGGCTCGATCGCCGTTGGGATCGCAGCCCCCAAGGCGGCATGCCACCACCCATCCTCGATCGGCGCAGTTGGCTCCGAATTAAGGGTCGAAGCCGATGCGGGTGCGGCCTCCAGGGCACTGTTCGGCGGCAGAGCTAGATCATGCCCGTCATGACAGTGCGGTGCGCTCGGCAGTGGCTCGACTCCGTCAAAGATCAAGTCCCCGCGGATGTCATCCATGTAGTTTAAACTTCCAAACCTGACCTGACGGCCAGGGGCATAGCTTTCGATCTGCTCCAGATGGCCAAGCAAATTAGCCCGCAGTGCAAAGCCGCCGAAGATAGAGATCTGTCCGGGGAGACAAGTTTCACCCTGGACCGCATCACTATCGATGACAGTAGGAGCCATCAAGCCTGACGGTGACGACATAGAGGAACTCTCCATGAAAGCACCAATGTCGGTGTCAAAACCGGCAGATCTCGGGTAGGGGGTCACGAACTGTGCGTCAAGGCCGGATGGTAACAGCAGGCAAGGGACACGAAGTTTTACCCAGGTTCGGGCCCTCTTGATGGAGGTAAAACGCTACGTCCTGCTTGATTAATATTGATGATATGGGTAGTACAAGAGTAGATCTACCACGAGATCGGAGAGGCTAAACCCTAGAAGCTAGCCTATAGTATGATTGTTGTTCTGTATGTTGTCCTACGGACTAAAACCCTCCGATTTATATAGACACCGGAGAGGGTTAGGGTTACACAAAGTCGGTTACAATGGTAGGAGATCTACATATCCGCATCGCCAAGGTTGCCTTGCACGCCAAGGAAAGCCCCTTCCGGACACGGGACGAAGTCTTCAATCTTGTATCTTCACAGTCCAGGAGTCCGGCTGAAGGTATAGTCCGTCCATCTGGACAGCCCCTAATCCAGGACTCCCTCAATCGTCATCATCAACCTTCCTCCATCACCAATTTTATGATGCTCACCGCCGTGCGTGAGTAATTCCATCATAGGCTTGCTGGACGGTGATGGGTTGGATGAGATTTGTCATGTAAGCGAGTTAGTTTCTTTAGGGTTTGATCCCTAGGATCCATTATGTTCTAAGATTGATGTTGCTATGACTTTGCTATGCTTAATGCTTGTCACTAGGGCCCGAGTGCCATGATTTCATATCCGAACCTATTATGTTTACATGAATATATGTGAGTTCTTGATCCTATTTTGCAAGTCAATAGTCACCTACTATGTGTTATGATCCGTTAACCCTGAAGTGACAATAATCGGGACAATTACCGGTGATGACTATAGTTTGAGGAGTTCATGTATTCACTAAGTGCTAATGCTTTGTTCCGGTACTCTATTAAAAGGAGGCCTTAAGATCCCTTAGTTTTCGATAGGACCCCGCTGCCATGGGAGGGTAGGACAAAAGATGTCATGCAAGTTCTTTTCCATAAGCACGTATGACTATATTTGGAATACATGCCTACATTACATTGATGAACTGGAGCTAGTTCTGTGTCACCCTATGTTATATCTGTTGCATGAGGAATCACATCTGACATAATTATCCATCACTGATCCATTGCCTATGTGCTTGTCACATATTGATCTTTTCTTAGTTACTTTGCCATTGCCACTGTTACAATCACTACAAAACCAATACTGTTACTTTTGCCACCGTTACCGCTACTTCCATATTACTTTGCTACTAAATATTTTGCTGCAGATATTAAGTCTTTCAGGTGCAGTTGAATTGACAACTCAGCTGTTAATACTTGAGAATATTTTTTGGCTCCCCTTGTGTCAAATCAATAAATGTGGGTTGAATATTCTTTGAGTCACTTGGGATTTATATTTGTTGATCACTATGAAGAACTTGACAGATGAAAGAACAAAGATTTATCCCTCAACTACGAGGGGATGTAAGGAACTGCCATCTAGCTCTGCACTTGATTCACCTTCTGTTATGAGTAAACTTGCGACACCTACTCCTGCTATTCATTCTGATATGTCGCATTTTATTGATGATGCCACTTCTGCTTTGCATGATGCTTATGATGAAACTACTTCTATGCTTGATAATACTGTGCCACTAGGTGAATTTCTTGATGAACAACTTGCTAGGGTTAGAGAGAATGAAATTATCAAAACTGATAATATTGATGAAAGTGATGATGAAGATTCTCCCCCTAGTTATGAATTGCCTGTTGTGCCTAAGGGCTATGTTATGGATGAAGAAACTGCTTGAGACTTTTTAGCTTGCAGTGATAGACATGGTCTTAAGAAATTGTTAGCTAAGCTGAAAGAGAAATCCTTGAATGCTAGAATGAAACATGACCCTGCTTTTGCTACTTCACCTATATGTATCTCTGATAAGGATTATGATTTCTCTGTCAATCCTGAGTAATTACTTTGGTTGAATCTGATCCTTTTTATGGCTATGAATCTGAAACTGTTGTGACACATCTTACTGAATTGAATGATATAGCCACCCTATTCACTAATGAGGAGAAAATTCGTTACTACTATATCCTCATGTTATTTCCGTTCTCATTAAAGGGTGATGCTAAAATATGGTTTAATTCTCTTGATCCTGGTTGTGTGCATAGTCCCGGGGATGTGATTTATTACTTCTCTGCTAAATATTCCCCCGCTCATAAGAAACAAGCTGCCTTAAGGGAAATATATAATTTTGTGCAAATTGAAGAAGAGAGTCTCCCACAAGCTTGGGGAGGCTTATCCAATTACTCAATGCTTTGCCTGATCATCCTCTCAAGAAAAATGAAATACTTGATATCTTTTATAATGGACTAACAGATGCTTCTAGAGACCACCTGGATAGTTGTGTTGGTTGTGTTTTCAGGGAAAGAACTGTTGATCAAGCTGAATTGCTATTGAATAATATGTTGAGTAATGAAACTGATTGGACACTTCCTAAACCAACTCCTAAGCCAACTTCGAAGAAAAGGGGTATTCTATCTCTCAGTCCTGAAGATATGCAAGAGGCAAAGAAATCTATGAAAGAAAGGGTATTAAAGCTGAAGATGTTAAGAATTTACCACCTATTGAAGAAATACATGGTCTTGCTAACCCGACACAGGTAGTAAAGGTAAATTCTCTCTATAGATTTAATGAAGGTGATATTCCTCGTAATAAGTCTGCTAGCCAATGCTTGGATGAGTTTGATAATTTTATTGTTAAACAAGAAAACTTCAATGCTTATGTTGGTAGACAATTGAAACGTAATGCTTATATGATTGAACACTTGAGTGATTATATGTCTAGAGTTAAAGGTGAGCTTAAACTTATTAGTAAACATGCCTGTATGGTTACCACTCAAGCAGAACAAGTGCTTAAAGCTCAAAATGATTTGCTCAATGAATTAAATAATAAGAAAAATGATAATGTTGTTAGAGTTGTGACTAGAGGGGGTAAAATGACTCAGGAACCACTATATCCCGAGGGCCACCCTAAGAGAGTTGAGCAAGATTCTTAGAGAACTAATGTTGATGCACCTAGTCCTTCCAAAAGGAAGAAAAGGAAAAATGACAGGACTTTGCATGCTTCTAGTGAACCTGTTGTTGACACACCTGAGAATCCCAATGATATTTCTATTTCTGATGCTGAAACACAATCTGGTAATGAACATGAACCTAGTGATAATTTTAATCATGATGTTCATGTTGATGCTCAACCTAGCAATAACAATAATGTAGAGACTGAACCTGTTGTTGATCTTGATAACCCACAATCAAAGAATCAACATTATGATAAGAGAGACTTTGTTGCTAGGAAGCACGCTAAAGAAAGGGAACCATGGGTTCAGAAACCCATGCCTTTTCCTCCTAAACCATCCAAGAAAAAGGATTATGAGGATTTGGAGCGCTTTGCTGAAATGATTAGACCTATCTTTTTGCATATGTGTTTGACTAATATTCTTAAAATGAATCCTTATGCTAAGTATATGAAAGATATTGTTACAAATAAAAGAAAGATACCGGAAGCTGAAATTTCCACCATGCTTGCTGATTATACTTTTAAAGGTGGAATACCTAAGAAACTAGGAGATCCAAGAGTACCAACTATACCATGCTCCACTAAACTAAACTATGTTAAAACTGGTTTATGTGATCTTGGAGCCGGTGTTAGTGTTATGTATATCTGGCCATGGGCCGGGCCGGGCTTGGGCCAGGCCTAAAAAAGCCCATGGCAGAAAACTGAGGCCCAGGCCCTCCCAGGCCCTACCATCGAGCCTACTTTTCAAGCCCAAGCCTGGCCCATTTGGTAAAAAGCCCTGAAAAGCCCTTAGGGCTTAGGGCCGTGGGCTGGGCCTCTTCCTTAAAATGTCAATATGCTAAGCCCAAGCCCGCCCAGGCCTGCTGGTGGGCTCAAAACTCAGGCCCAAGCCCGGCCCACGGTCAAGCCCATCGGGCCTAGGCCCTGGATTTTAGGGCAGGGCCTGGGTGGGCCGACAGGGCCGGGCCTGAGATGGCCAGGACTAGTGTTATGCCTCCCTCTATATATCGTACACTTGATTTGAATAAGTTGACACCTACTGAAATATCTTTGCAAATGGCTGATAAATCAACTGCTATACCTGTCGGTATTTGTGAGGATGTGCTTCTTGTGGTTGCAAACGTTACTATTTTGACGGACTTTCTTATTCTTGATTTTCCCAAGGACGATAGTATGTCTATTATTCTTGGTAGACCCTTTTTGAATATTGCAAGGGCTGTTATTGATTGCAACAAAGGCAATGTCACTTTTCATGTTAATGGTAATTAGCATACAGTACACTTTCCGAGGAAACAACCTCAAGTCCACAGTATAAATTCTATTGGAAAAACTTCAACGATTATTATTTGAGGTTTTGAATTTCCTCTTCCTACTGTCAAGAAGAATTATGATATTCTTATTGTTGGGGACATGCATATCCCTGTTGAGGTAACCTAATGTTATTCGAAAATTCTCCGGTTTCATGTGATTCGGAAAGAGTTTGTTAACAAGACTTGATCAACTTTGTTAGTGGATTCCTTTTGATGAGCATGAAATGGATGAAGTTAGAAAGCATAACTCTCTATACCCTCCTTTTACTTTCTGTTATTTAGATTAAATGTATCAAAAATAGTATTTTCTGTCTATTTTCTAAATTATCCTTGCAATTAAAAATACCCCGAAAATAAAAGTTCTCCAAATGTCCTGAAAATTTTATATGATTTTTTCTAGAACATTTAAGAATTATTGGCAGTGAGAACACACCAGGGGGCCTCAGCACCTAGCCACAAGGGTCCAGGGCACGCCCACCCCCCTGGGGCGCACCCCCTGCCTTGTGGACCCCACGTGGGCCCCACCACTTATTCTTGCAACCACACACTCCGTCTTCCTCCAGAAAAAATCATCCACCATCTCAAACCCGAGTTCTAGCTCATCTTGCTGCCATTTTCGATCTCCTTGCTCAAAGCTCCATTCACAAAACTGCTTTGAGGAATTATTCTTCGGTATGTGACTCCTCCAATGGTCCAATTAGTTTTTGTTCTAGTGCTTTATTTATTGCAAATTTTTGCTGCTTAGGTGATCCTGTTCTTGAGCTTGCATGTCAAATTTATGTGGTCAAAAGTAGTTTTAATGCATGATATGGCCTCTAGGCACTTGTAGGAGTAGTTGCTATCAATCTTGTTGAGTTTGATTCACTTTTATTTCGAGCACTAAATATTGCAGAAATTTTTTAGAGAAAGAAAATGATGAAGAGGTTGTTGAGGGGCTCTTCGAGCCGAAGCTCGAAGGATAAGAAAAGTGAAGAGAATAAGAAGCCCAAATATAATCTCCCTCGCACTGCGGAGATTCGGCCGTGCGAATGGCCTTGTGATGAGTTCTTGAGAGCAGTCGGAATTTATGAAGACTTTTATTATCTGGCTGAGAATGCAGGCCTCATCGACTTCCTCCGCGACCAACGCGAACAGTATCTCCTCCTCACTAATTTATTCGTGCAAAATTTTCACTTTCATGCTAAGAAATCACCAGCTTCGGTGGAATTTCACTTATATGATGAGGCTAAGGAGATGTCACTATATGATTTTTGCCAGATCTATAAGATAGCCTTTGCAGGCAACACAGAGGAACCACATCGTAATGATGTGGAGGGATTTATTGATATGATCGTTGTAGGGGAAACGAGGAAAGTTTCCGATGCAAGAATTACTAGCATACATTTTCCTGTTCTATGTTACTTTGCAATATTTGCTAGTAGATGCTTAATTGGTCACGGGAACAGTGTATATCTCAGTGCTCCTGATATTGTTGTTTTGCGCCATGCTTTGTTTTGTGATACAACTTTTAGTCTAGGCGCTATTGTTGCTAAATGATTAAATCTGAATCGTACAACGGGCCCCATCTTTGGAGGCATCTTTGCTTCGCGCCTTGCTGCACACTTTAGGATACCAATTAGGCATTATGAGAAAGAGGAAAAGTTGCTTCCTCCTAATTTTCTAGATTATAAGAGTATGGTAGCACATGATTTTGTTGTTAAGGATAAAAAGAAGATGCTTAAGTATAGATTGATATTTGATAATAACTACTATGAGATTATTACCTTGCCTGCTCCCTCCTTGTTTAACATATTTTCAGGCACGTACCGCGTGTTGCCAAAGGCCATTCATGCATACTGGAGCCTGACATCAGCTCCAGAGCCTGAGCCGGAGCCACCCCTTGACCCTTATCGACAATCTGTTTATCAGTGGTATCCGGATGAGATTGCCAACCAGTGGCACCCAGAGGACACTCCTCCGTACACCAGAGAGAGCAGCTTTGAGCCGTGGCCATAGACCAACTTAGGCCAAAATCCTAAGCTTGGGGGAGTACGTATTTCTCACCGGCATTACATTCATGTTCACACACTCATTCCATTTGTCGGTGCACATACTTTTTCATTGTACTATCCATGATAGTTTATTTTCTTTTGCAGCATTCTTCTTGTGTATTTGAAAAACCTTAAGAAAAACCAAAAAAATTATTTGTAGCTTTTAGCTAGTTTACTTTCCATGCCTGTAGTAGTAGTAATTAAAAGAAAACCCAAAAAGATTTATCGTTCTTCTTTTGCTTGTTGGGAGCTTTCCCGTGTAAATAGTTTTGTTTCTTTTCTTTTCTTTGGCGGTTGAGAGGAGAAGACCATGATGAAAATGTTGAGTGGCTCTCATATGCATTATTGTTGATCTAACAGAGAGCCCATATTACCTTGTCTTCTCCTGTGTATTAAATGCTTGCAGATTCCAGCTTAGTCCAATGCACGTGAACTTTTATTATGGTCCACATTGTTTGGTCGTGCAAGTGAAAGGCAATAATGATGATATATGATGAACTGATTGAGATGAGAAAAGCTGGTACAAACTCGACCTATCTTGTTTTTGTAAATATGATTAGTTCATCGTTCCTGATTCGGCCTATTATGAATGAAACAAGTTTGCAATGACAATTAGAGCCTATAGTTGCTCATGCCATGCTTAATTAGCTAGGAGTTTATAATGGTTTACCTGGCGTGCCAACATGCTATTAAAATGGTTGTGATGTGGTATTATAGGGTGGTCTCCTCCTTTGAACGATTCGAGTGTCTTGACTTGGCACATGTTCACACATGTAGTTGAAATAAAATCAACATAGCCTCCAAAATATTTATGTTCATGGTGAATTATATCCTACTCATGCTTGCACTCAGTGTTGATTAATTTTGATGCATGTTCATGACTGTTGTCGCTCTCTAGCTGGTCGCTTCCTAGTCTCTTTCTAGCCTTCACTTGTACTAAGCGGGAATACTGCTCGTGCATCCACTTCCATAAAACCCAAAAGTTATTCCATATGAGTCCACCATACCTTCCTATATGTGGTATCTACCTGCCGTTCCAAGTAAATTTGTACGTGTCAAACTCTAAACCTTCAAATGAAATTATGTTTTGTATGCTCGAATAGCTCATGTATCACCTACGGCTGTCTATATCTTCCATGCTAGGTGGGTTATTCTCAAGAGGATTGGACTCCGCTCCTCATTCACGAGAAAATGGCTGGTAACCGGGATGCCCAGTCCCATGCTTAAATTAAAATAATTGCAACCAAAACTCCCCCAGGATTGTTGTTAGTTGGAGGCACCCGTTGTTTCAGACAAGCCATGGATTGATTTTTGTTGGTGGTAAGGGAGTATAAATTTACCATTCTGTTTGGGAACCGCCTATAATGTTTGTAGCATGGAAGATATTGAGATCTCTCCATTGTTATGTTGACAATGAAAGTATACCACTCAAAATATTGTTCATCTCTATTTCAAAATCGAGATCTGGGACCTCTACAAATCCCTGCTTCCCTCTGTGAAGGTCCTATCTATTTACTTTTATGTTGAGTAATCATCCTCTTATTAAAAAGCACTAGTTGGAGAGCGCCGCTGTCATTTGCATGTATTACTATTAGTTTACATTGAGTATGACTGTGACTGGATCTCTGTTACCATGAATTACAATACTTAGTCAGTCCTTGGTCTTCAAAGGTGCTCTGCATTTATGTTTTGCGGTCTCAGAAAGGGCTAGCGAGATACCATCTTGTTATATCATATTATGATTGTTTTGAGAAAATGTTGTCATCCGAGATTTACTATTATTGCTCGCTAGTTGATTATGCCATTGATATGAGTAAACATGAGGCCTAAATGTTATTGTGCGTATGGTTAGTTCATAATCTTTGCTGAAAACTTGAATGCTGGCTTCACATATTTACAACAACAAGATCAAACATAGTTTGTAAAAGTTCTTATTTATCACTTTTAGTTTGTCAACTAAATTGCTTGAGGACAAGCAAGGGTTTAAGCTTGGGGAGTTGATACATCTCCATTGTATCTACTTTTCCAAACACTTTTGACCTTGTTTTGGACTCTAACTTGCATGATTTGAATCGAACTAACCCGGACTGACGATGTTTTCAGCAGAATTGCCATGGTGTTATTTTTGTGCAGAAATAAAAGTTCTCGAAATGACCTGAAACTTCACGGCGAATATTTTTGGAATATATAAAAAATACTGGTGAAAGAATCAACACCAGGGGGCCCACACCCTGTCCACGAGGGTGGGGGCATGCCCCCTGTCTCGTGGGCCCCCTGAGGCTCCACCGACCTCAACTCCAACTCTATATATTCACGTTCAGGGAGAAAAAATCAGAGAGAAGTATTCATCACGTTTTACGATACAGATCCGCCGCCAAGCCCTAATCTCTCTCGGGAAGCTGATCTGGAGTCCGTTCGGGGCTTCGGAGAGGGGAATCCGTCGCCATCGTCATCATCAACCTTCCTCCATCACCAATTTCATGATGCTCACCACCGTGCATGAGTAATTCCATCGTAGGCTTGTTGTACGGTGATGGGTTGGATGAGATTTATCATGTAATCGAGTTAGTTTTGTTCGGGTTTGGTCCCTAGTGTCCATTATGTTCTGATATTGATGTTGCTATGACTTTGCTATGCTTAATGCTTGTCACTAGCGCCCTACTGCCATGATTTTAGATCTGAACCTATTATGTTTCCATGAATATATGTGAGTTCTTGGTCCTATTTTGCAAGTCAATAGTTACCTACTATGTGTTATGATCCGTTAACCCCGAAGTGACAATAATCGGGACAATTACCGGTGATGACTATAGTTTGAGGAGTTCATGTATTCACTAAGTGCTAATGCTTTGTTCTGGTACTCTATTAAAAGGAGCCCTTAATATCCCTTAGTTTCCGATAGGACCCCGCTGCCACGGGAGTGTAGGACAAAAGATGTCATGCAAGTTCTTTTCCATAAGCACGTATGACTATATTCGGAATACATGCCTACATTACATTGATGAACTAGAGCTAGTTCTGTGTCACCCTATGTTATAACTGTTGTATGAGGAATCGCATCCGACACAATTATCCATCACTGATCCATTGCCTACGAGCTTTTCACATATTGATCTTTGCTTAGTTACTTTACCGTTGCTAGTGTTACAATCACTACAAAACCAATACTGTTACATTTGCCACCGTTACCGCTACTTCCATATTACTTTGCTACTAAATATTTTGCTGCAGATATTAAGTCTTTCAGGTGTGGTTGAATTGACAACTCAACTATTAATACTTGATAATATTCTTTGGCTCCCCTTGTGTCGAATCAATAAATTGGGTTGGATACTCTATCCTCAAAAACTATTGCGATCCCCTATACTTGTGGGTTATCATTGGACTATGTCCATACGGCTAAGAATCTGGCAGATCCCTTTATGAAAGGACTATCACGTGTTGTGATAGATAATGCATTGAGGGAGATGGGTATGAGACCCACATGAGTTGCCATGGTGGTAACCCAACCTATGTGATCGGAGATCCCGTGAAGTAGGACCTGGGAAAACAAGCCAGTGGTGAACTGAGGAGAGTAACTATACTAACCCACTCCGTTGAAGATGCAATACTCTCAATACTGTATGGTAGGATGACTTTGTCTTAATGTGTTCCAAGGCTTATGTGAGCAGGATGCTATCCTACAGAGCGATCTTTGGAGGAACACACCTATGTGAGCCCGACTGCTAGTCACAGTCTATGAGATTGGGGTGATCTCTAGTAAGCTCATGAATAGGCCAGGAGTGTGACTTATATGCTCCACCCAAGGGGTCAGCCTTCGGCAGCTCAGTACTAGTAAGACATGTGGTGAAGCTTCTTTATGCCAAACTTACAATTCAAGGCATAGTCCATTGTTAAGTTGTGATGGAGTGTAGCTACTTGCTCTAGGTGAAGCGCAACCTTAATAGGTCTTCACTAAAACACCGGTATATCGAAACAACAATTTGAACAGAGGACACAATGGGCCCTCGAGATTTGGTGGGGGATTGCTGAATTTGGGATGCGCTTTAGACCCATATAGCCATTTCTGGAAAATCTCTAAGGGCCCATGTGGGTATATGGCACTAGGTGTAGTGGGAAGTTTAGTCTCACCCCGCTAGTGGAGGAATTGGACCTCTTTATAAGGGTTTCTCTTCTACATGCAATTGGAGCTTGAGAATGGAAGAGGCCCTCGCGCGCTCCTCCTCCGCTGCCTGCCTCGCCATGCCATGCCTCGTCACAACGCGCCACGGGTTCCGGGATTGAGCTGAGCCGAGCTCACACCTACGCGCTTATTTTTGCCAGTCACTAACGGAGAGTTTCGGACAGCTGGGCCACGATATGAGACTTCGGATCGTGGGCTTTCACGGACTCGGACGTGGGTCAACCCCACGTCTCTCCACGCGGTTGCGCCTATATAAGTGTGTGGTGTCTCCCAACCCTAGCCGCCATGAATAGATCACATCTGCTCACGCGCGCGCCCATCGTCATTCCTTTGTTGCCGCTGCCGCCGGTGACTCCATCCCGCCTGCTGCGTACACGGTTGATGGGAGAGCATGTAACTGAAACCCCGCCCGTCCGGTTCCTATACGGGAGAGGGGCGAATAGGTTTTTGGGCAGCGACTACGCGATTGCTAGCATCTGATCCACTATTTCCTCTACGTCTGTATTGTCTTCATCATCACCATGTCCACCGACGTCGAACAAGCCGCCGCAGAGAAGCTCGAGGCAGACAAGAAGGCCGCTGAGGATGCTGTTGCTGCCACCACTGCTACGGCCTCTGGATGGCCTACTGGAGGGTATAACTCGTTTATCCCGCTCCTACTATTTTCTGTTTTAGCCATGCTAGCGTTATACGTAGATCTTTCTGCAATTAGCGTAGTATGTGCTTGCTTGACTGAATATCAGTATGAGTTTATTTGTGTCAATGCCATGCTAGTAATTTACTCATGGATTAAGTTAATCAAAGAATTTCCTATTTACTCAACAATCCAAAAACCTCTTATGTGTAGGAATTTTTCGGCGAGTGGCTTTGCCGCAGCACTAAAACCGGATAAGTTTATCGGTACATATTTTAAGCGTGGGAAGACAAAGACCAAGTTATGGCTCACGGCTATGAACGTGTTCTGGGTCACCGGGGTTCCTTCAGGAACGATTGCTCCTGCACAGGAGAAGGCATTCAAGGAAGCTACTGTCGTGTTCCTAGGAGCAGTTCTTAGCGTGATTGGAGATAAGTTGGTCGACGCATATTTACATGTGCATGTTTCCAAGGACTTGTGGGAGGCGCTCGAATCTAAGTTCGAGGCCACCGATGCCGGGAGCGAAATGTATGTTATAGAGCAGTTCCACGATTACAAGATGGTTGTAAACCGTCCTGTACTGGAGCAGGCTCATGAGATAATATGCATCGTTAAGGAGCTTGAACTTCTTAAGTGCGTGTTACCGACCAAGTTTTTCACGGGTTACATAATCGCTAAGCTTCCTAATTCTTGGAGGAACTTTGCCACCACTCTGAAACATCAGAGGCATGAATTCTTTGTGGAGGATGTCATTGGACATCTGAGTGTTGAGCAGAATTCGAGGGCAAAGTACTCACATGGAAAAGGGGTGGAAGGAACCTCTGTCGCCAACATTGTGAACCAGAGGAACCATAACTCCCACAAGCCCAAGGGAAAGAACGGTGTCCAACACAATACCGACTTTAAGAAGAAGGGTAAGAAGACCTTTAAGAAGAACAAGAAGGGTGAGGGTTGCTTTACTTGTGGTTCGGTTGAATACTTGGCCAGCAGGTGGCCAAACAAGTACAAGAACCCAGGACAGATTCTAAGTCGGTCAACATGATTGTGGGCAACAATGAAACTGGTGCATCTAGGTATGGTATTTTATTTACTGTTTTTTTAGTGTTTCAGCCCACCAATTGGTGGGCAGACACAGGTGCAGGTGTGCATGTGTGTGCTGACATTTCATTGTTTTCTTCTTACCAGGTCACAAGCCACAGGTCCGTATTGATGGGGAATGGCGTGAGTGCTTCTGTTCATGGTGTTGGCACGGTCGATCGGAAGTTTACTTTAGGAAGGATCGTGCAACTGAAGAACGTGCAGCATGTCCCCGCCATCAAGAAGAACCTCGTTAGTGGATCCTTTCAATGTAGAGAAGGGTTTAAGTTGGTTTTTGAGTCTAATAAATTATTTATTACTAAATATGGACTCTTTGTTTGGAAAGGTTATGAGAGCGGAGGAATGTTCCACCTTTCCCTCGCAGATTTTTGTAATAAAGTCGTGAACCATATTCATTCGAATGTTAATGAATCTGAAGTTTGGCATTCACGTCTTTGTCACATTAGTTTCGGTGTTATGACGCGGCTAGCTAAGTTCGATTTAATCCTGAGTTTCACTTTAGCCAAAGGTTCTAAGTGCCTTTCATGTGTGCAAGCTAAGCAACCTCGCAAGCCTCACAAGGCCACGGAGGAGAGACACTTGGCACCATTAGAACTCATACATTCTAATCTTTATGGGATGAATGGTGTGTTGACTAAAGGTGGAAAGAAATACTTCATGACATTGAAAGATGATTCCACTAGATATTGATGTTTGTATCTGTTAAATAATAAATATGAGGCTCTACACTACTTTAAAATCTGTAAGTCAGAAGTTGAGAATCAACTTGAAAAGAAAATTTAACAAGTCCAGTCAGATCGTGTTGGAGAGTACTTTTCGAGTGATTTGATTCCTTTTGTGTGGAACATGACATTATTCATGAGAGGATGCCTCCCTATTCACCCTAGTCAATCAGGGTTGCTGAGCGGAAAAATCTTAATCTAACTGATTTGGTTAATGCCATGATAGATACATCGGGTTTATCCAAGGCATGGTGGGGGGAGGCTATATTGACGGCATGCCATGTCCTGAATAAAGTTCCGACAAAGGATAATGAGATCACTCCCTATGATAAATGCGAGAAGAGAAGGACAACACTCTCGTACTTGCGTACCTAGGGCTGTTGGGTGAAAGTTAATGTGTCGATCCCCAAAAAGCGTAAGCTTGGACACAAGACTGTGGACTGCGTTAATATGGGCTATGCTAAGAACTGCGTTAGCTATAGATTTCTAGTAGTGAAGGCAAAGCACTTCTAGACAGGAATCTGAGGAGACACCTGTGCCTGCCATTCCTATGAAATAATATGAACGAACACATAATGAAAATCCTAAGGAGGATGACGAGGAAACCCTTCGTAGGGGCAAGAGACAAAGGACTGCAAAGACCTTTGGTGATGATTTCTTCGTGTACCTCATGGATGATACTCCCACTTTTATTTCAGAAGCGTATGCTTCTCCAGAAGCTGACTACTCGAAGGTAGCGGTCCGTAGCGAGATGGATTCCATCATGGCTAACGACACATGAGAGATCACTAACTATCCATATGGTTGCAAACCTTTGGGATGTAAGTGGGTGTTCAAGAAGAAGCTTAGGCCTGATGGTATGATTGAAAAGTACAAGGCTAGGCTTGTGGCCAAGGGCTATGACCAGAATAAAGAGGAAGATTTCTTAGATACGTATTCACCTATGGCTAGACTGACCACCATTTGAGTATTACTCTCGTTGGCGGCCTCGCATGGTCTTCTCGTCCACCAGATGGATGTTAAGATGACTTTTTTGAATGGAGAGCTAAACGAGGAAATCTACATGCAACAGCCAGATGGCTTTGTGATATATGGTCAGGAAAGAAAGGTGTGTAGGTTGTTGAAATCTTTATATGGCCTAAAGAAAGCACCTAAGCAATGGCATGATAAGTTCAATACAACTCTGACATCTGTTGGTTTCATTGTTAATGAGGCTGACAAATGTGTATACTATCGCCATGGTGGGGGCGAAGGAGTTATAATGTGCTTGTATGTTGATGAGATACTGATATTCCGAACAAACCTCAAAGTCGTTGAGGAGGTCAAATCGTTTCTATCTCAGAACTTTGAGATGAAAGACCTTGGTGTGGCTGATGTTATCTTAAACATCAAGCTACTGAGAGATAATGACGGTGGGATCACACTTCTGCAATCCCACTATGTTGATAAGGTGTTGGGTCGTTTTGGATATTCGGACTGCACACCATCTCAAACACCATATGATCATAGCGTGTTGATTCGAAAGTCCAAATGCATGGCTAAAGATCAATTTAGATACTCCGAAATCATTGGTTCACTGATGTACCTAGCAAGTGAAACGAGGCCTGACATCGCGTTTGCTGTGAGCAAACTGAGCCGGTTTGTTTCCAAACCGGGTGATGTACATCGGCATGCTGTTGAAAGAGTTATGCGCTATCTGAAAGATACTATGAACTATGGACTTCACTATACCGGAGACCCATCGGTACTTGAAGGGTATAGTGATGCGAAATGAATCTCCGATGCTGATGAGATCAAGGCCACTACTGGGTATATGTTTACTCTTGGCGGTGGCGCTGTTTCCTGGAAGTCTTGCAAGCAAACGATCTTAACGAGATCGGCAATGGAAGTAGAATTAATAGCATTAGACACATCTAGTGTTGAAGCAGGATGGCTTCGAGATCTTTTGATGGACTTGCCATTGGTTGATAAACCGGTTTCGGCTATCCTTATGAACTGTGACAATCGGACTGTCATCACCAAGGTGAAGAGCTCAAAGGATAACATGAAGTCCAACAAACACATAAGAATGAGATTAAAAGCTATCAGAAAATTAAGAAACTCTAGAGTGATAGCGTTGGATGATACGTCTCCATTGTATCTACTTTTCCAAACACTTTTGAACTTGTTTTGGACTCTAACTTGCATGATTTGAATGGAACTAACCCGGACTGATGCTGTTTTCGGCAGAATTGCCATGGTGTTATTTTTGTGCAGAAATAAAAGTTCTCTAAATGACCTGAAACTTCACGGAGATTATTTTTCGAATATATAAAAATACTGGCAAAATAATCAATACCAGGGGGCCCACACCCTGTCCACGAGGGTGGGTGTTGGTGTCAAAACCGGCGGATCTCGGGTAGGGGGTCCCGAACTGTGCGTCTAGGCCGGATGATAACAGGAGGCAAGGGACACGAAGTTTTACCCAGGTTCGGGCCCTCTTCATGGAGGTAAAACCCTACGCCCTGCTTGATTAATATTGAAGACATGGGTGTTACAAGAGTAGATCTACCACGAGATCAGAGAGGCTAAACCCTAGAAGCTAGCCTACGGTATGATTGTATGTTATGATTGTTGTCCTACGGACTAAAACACTCCGGTTTATATAGACATCGGAGAGGGTTAGGGTTACACAAGGTCGGTTACAAAGGAGGAGATATCCATATACGTATTGCTTAGCTTGCCTTCCACGCCAAGTAGAGTCCCATTCGGACATGAGACGAAGTCTTCAATCTTGTATCTTCATAGTCTAACAGTCCGACCAATGGAGATAGTCCGGCTGTCCGGAGACCCCCTAGTCCAGGACTCCCTCAGTAGCCCCTGAACCGGGCTTCAATGATGATTAGTCCGACCCGCTGTTGTCTTCGGCATTGCAAGGCGGGTTCCTTCTCCTAATACATCACAGAAGAATTTGAATACGAGGATAGTGTCCCACCCTGCAAAATAAGTTCCACATTTCACCGTAGAGATAATGCTTTCGCAGATCTAATCCGCTATCTTGTTTTGGCAACATGACGTTACGTCATGGCTCGGTGATTATTCGAACAGTTTCTTTTAACCAGCCCCGCACATAACGCGAGGCAGTTTTTCGACATGTCTTGTCAAAGCAGAGATCGTGTCCCCCTATTACGGGATTCTCATCAATACGGGCGTGGGTAACCCAACAGCACCATCAATTGCGGCGCTTGGGGGATAAGCGAGTTTTACTAGGCAAGTGGGGATGTTTAATTTTGTCCGCCCATATAAAGGGATAAGGATTCACCTTTCTATCCATTCCTTCTTCCTCCTCTGCTCATCCGCTCCCGCATACTCGAGCTCTAGCGCCCAAGTCCTCATTTCCATCTCAACCTTCTCCAACCATGTCCGGAGCGGGAGGCAAGTGGATGGTCTCCTCCGCCATGGAGGGAGACATCAAGAAACTGAGGAGAGCCGGATACCTGCCCGACGACATCGCGCACCGGCTCCCAGATGAGGGACAGCTCATCCACACCCCCGAGCCCCATGAGAGGGTGGTATTCCTCACCCATTTCCTCCGCGGACTGGGATTCCCTCTCCATCCCTTCGTCCAGGGGCTCATGTTTTATTACGGCCTGGATTTCCATGTTCTGGCCCCGAACTTCATCCTCAACATCTCGGCATTTATCGTCGTGTGCGAGGCCTTTCTCCGTGTCAAGCCCCACTTCGGCCTATGGCTGAAGACCTTCAACGTCAAGCCGAAGGTAGTGAGCGGCCGCCAGGCGGAGTGCGGAGGCGCCATGGTGGGCAAGATGCCCAACATCACATGGCTCTAGGGCACCTTCATGGACACCATAAAGGGGTGGCAATCGGGGTGGTTCTATATCACCGAGCCGCGCGACCCCGCATGGGTAGCGGCCCCCGAGTTCCGATCTGGCATCCCCATGCGGCTCACCTCCTGGAAAGAGAAGGGCCTATCCTGGGGTAATTCAAAAGAGCTGACCAGACTCCAGTCATGTATTCAGAACATGGTGGATAAGAAGCTCAAGCTTGTCAACATAGTCCAGATTATGCTCGTCCGCCGGATACTCCCATGCCAACAACGGGAGTTTACCTTGTGGGAGTTCAATCTGGTGCAGCACCGAACTCTGAACAGGCTCTTTGACACGACTCATGAATATGCCTGGAGGGTGTTGTTCAAGGGCGCCGCAGTCCCTCCTCCCATTACTGAGGATCGCGGATTCAGCGCGAAGCGCCAAGCCAGTGCGGTAAGCTGTTTTACCTTTTATAGGATACTTGTTTTCTATACAGATTGACTCTATGCGGGATCTAAATCCCCGTGTCGTTACCAGGACTGGCAGAAAATGGCCGGACAGATCGACTGTCCGGCTCCCTTTCCTGAAAGCCCCGCAGACGCTCTTCTGACGAAGATGCTGACTCCGGCCCCTTATAAGGTGTCGGAGAAGACCAAGAAGGCCAAGGGAGCTCGAAAGAGTTCCCGACGCCAGGCATCGTCGGACTCACCGTCCGATGATTCTGCGGCGCACTCTTCCCCCGAAGACGAGGAAGAGGAAGAAGAGGCTCCCCCACCGACTGGGGGAAACAATAAAAGGAAGGCCACCCCAACTGGGGAGGCAGGAGGGTCCAAGAAGGGAAGGACGCTCCTTCCGGACAGCTCCACCACCGCCGATGAAAGTGAAGACGAGTGGTTGCCCAGGGGCAAGCCCCAGGGGAGATCGTAAGTATTCGAATACCAAAGTAACCCATAGGATTCCTTTGTTGCATTACTTTCCCTAACGCCGAACTCCATTGCGCAGGCCGCCCGGAGCCAATATCGAGGTATCTTTGGACGGCTCTCTGGGCGCGTCGGACATGGATAGCGATCCAGTCCCGACCGCCACCTCCCCTCATCCAGCCGACGACACCGAGGTACTGTCTCAAGAGGCACCGGATTGAGGGGGGACAGTCCCGGAGGCGCCTCAAGGTGACCTTCCGGACTCCGGGAGCCGAGGGGACGGGGTCCCCGAGAGCTCCGAGTTCGGCCCTCAGCCAAACACCGTGCGGGACCCTCCAACGGCTCCGAGCTCGGGTAGGCGGCCCCCTTCTGAGGGGGGTGATACGCCTGTGCCGGTGACCTCTTTCCATCCAGAGGCGTCGGACACTATGTTGGAAGAGCTTCGCAGCGCTTCCATCGAGGAGGAGCACCGCACTATCATGAGTGCGGTGATCCAGAAGGTTCAGTCCGCCTAGAGCGGATTGACTAAAGCCTGTACTAGCCTTCTAATAGGCTTCGAGGTAAGTGTTTTAAAATGTAGTAGAAATATTACCGCATAGACAGTAGCCCCTGATGCTTTGTTTGGTGTTCACAGAGAAAAGCCGAACAAAGGATCAAATAATATCGCAGGAGTCTAATATAAGTATGTCAATATGCATATGCAGGCTTCGCTGCTCGCGTCCGCCACACTAACGGCGGAGGTCGCCGTACTAAAGGAGGCCCTCGAGGGGTCCTAGAAAGAGCTCGGCCTTGCTAAGAGGCAGCTCGAGGAGAACAAGGGTAAGTAATACCCCGTCTATAGATGAGAAAAAGGACGCGATTGCTAAATGACAGGATCATTGTATGTTTGCCAGGGGCCACGACCGAGGTGGCGACCCTGAAGCAAGCGTTGTCCCAGGCCGAAGATAAGGTGGCCCAGGAGCGCACCGAGCGAGAGAGGCACGAGGCTCGGGTGGGCGAGGTGCAGCAAGAGCTCCAGGCTCTCGTGACAAAGCACGAGGCGTTGGAGTTTGACTTGAAGAAGCGAGAGTCTGAGCTTGCCGCGGCCCGTGAGAGCGCGAAGAGTGCCAAGGCCGAGGCCCAGAAGGCCCTTCAGGAGATCGACGCGATGAAGAAGATAGCGGCGGGTAAGGCTTTCTATATGCAAAGCGAGCATGTAAAGATGAATTACCGATTACTTACCCAAATCCGGAGCTCTTCAGGTGCATTCGTAGATTTGCCCCGTAGTGTGTCCGATGCCACACAATTCTACTGGGCCGGGGACGGGAGCTCGATGGAGAAGCTGTTCTGGTCTCAGTATGCTGAGGCCGAACATCCGGTGCCATTGAGCGACTAGCTGAAGCAGATGGCAGAGCTACATAAGGCGGCCGATTAGGCCATGAAGGGATTCATAGTCCGATTGTGGCCTGGCGATGCCCTTCCGAACAGCTTCTTCAGCCTGGTGAGGCATCTTGTGGATGCCTGCCCACGGCTGGAGGTCGCCAAGCGATCCATCTGCATTGAAGGTGCACGCCGGGCCTTCGCCCGTGTGAAAATGCAGTGGGTCAAGTTGGACGCCGTGAAGCTTATCAAGGAGGGGCCGCCGGAGGGCAAGGAGCACCGCCACCCCGAGATGTACTACGAGGGTGTTCTGCCGGGCGCCCGTCTTATCATGGATGAGTGTTCACAAAATGTAATATTTGAATGAGACTTTCGCGTTTTGTATCATGTGTGATGAAAACTTGTTTCATATGCGCTATGCAACACTTGTGTCAATTTAAAACATTACCTTCTGTTTGGCTGTTTATCCAATCTGAGAGATGGCTAGTCCTCGGCTTCTGCCCCCATACCACGAGTGCTGGGGTGTTCGGGATAAACCTGAGCACTCTTGTTCCCATGTTTGGGTCCTTCGACGGAGGTGCTCAGCACAACGAACAAGGCAATCGGACTAATAATGCTTTATCACTCTCACTTAGCCATAGAATTCTATAATTTTAAATTTCAGCGAAGCCCCTGGTATTCTAAAGGCCGAATTCGGGGCGCGATACACGCCTGTAGGCCGGACGGAGCCGGCCCTTCGCCCTAAGCGGCATAAGTCTTTAGGGACTCGAAAAACCTCACCGAACAGCGACCAGTCTGTCGCCTTATCATGACAATCAGTTTTAGCTTTCTCTACTGAGGTGCTCGGCCTGGCAGAACCGGGCAAAATCACAGTAGTTCTCCTAGCGCTACCTTAGCCGATAGAGCAGAACGTAAGGTACCAAAACATAGGAGCCGGGCAAACCCAACATTTGACCAAATACATGATTCGGAGCTGATGCATATAATGCTATAAGTTCAGGGTGCCGCACTTGTGAAAGTGTTCGGACTTCTCACACCATATTTTGAGTACGTAAGCCCCTGGTGCATTGGCCGTACCAGAGTGTACAGTTGCTAGGCGTCATTAATGAACACATAGATATGTATACATATAATAAAAATGTGATAATAGTCGTAATGTCATGCATTGTATATTAAAGAATTGCATTAAAGTAGAGTGATACAGATAGTGTAATAAGCAAAAGAGTTGGACTATGTCCCTTCCAAGGGCGACCTGAGGAATTATATGAAATCTGTAATCCACCTGGGAATTCCGTAGTTGTCGGCCTCCTTGGTTGCTGTATCATGTGTTCGGCAATAGAGCTGCCGGACAGTGTTTCCAGAGATTGAAGTCCTGAAAGAAAAAGAAAATAACCAAACGAGAAGCCCCTAGTGCGGCTTAGGCCGCGTTTTGGGGCGTGCTGTAGTTGTGCCCCCCTCCCCACATGTGCCCATGGTATTTTTAATGCGTAATTATGTACGCGCGGCACGAACAATGCCGTTGGGCAGGGATTGGGCGGCGCCGTATTGCTACGCGAGCTCAGATCGCGCCAGGCGGTCAGTTTGCCGATTGCCCCGAGCGTGCTTGAAGGTGTCCGGGCTTTGAAACGCCGAACTGGTAGATTGCCTTGAGAGGCTGCTTTGCACTTCTACTGCAAGGGCCGCGGTGTGCTCCTCTGTTCGGAGAGAGCGCTCTGTGTTTCCGTTGACTGTAATAACTCCGCGGGGTCCTGGCATCTTGAGCTTGAGGTATGCATAATGTGGCACCGCATTGAATCTAGCGAATGCGGTTCGTCCGAGCAGCGTGTGGTAACCACTGCGGAACGGGACTATATTGAAGATTAACTCTTCGCTTTGGAAGTTATCCGGGGATCCGAAGACCACTTCCAGTTTAATTGAGCCTGTGCAGTGGGCCTCTACGCCTGGAATGACGCCTTTAAAGGTCGTCTTTGTGGGTTTGATCCTTGAGGGGTCTATACCCATTTTGCACACTGTGTCCTGATAAAGCAGGTTCAGGCTGCTGCCGCCGTCCATAAGGACTCAAGTGAGGTGAAATCCATCGATGATTGGATCTAACACCAGTGCGGCGAACCCGCCGTGACGGATACTAGTGGGGTGGTGCCTGCAATCGAAGGTGATCGGACAGGAGGACCAAGGGTTGAACTTTGGGGCGACTGGCTCCAGCGCATATACGTCCCTGAGCGCACGCTTCCGCTCCCTCTTGGGGATGTGGTTGCGTATATCATGCTCACCATCCGCACTTGCGGGGAAAACCTCTTCTGTCCTCCAGTGTGCGGTTGCCGGGGTTCGCCCTCGTCATCACTATGCGGCCCCTTGTCCTTGTTTTTGGCGATTAACTTGTCGGCCTGCTTGAACACCCAACAATCCCTGTTGGTGTGATTGGCTGGCTTGTCTGGGGTGCCGTGTATTTGACACGAGCGATTGACTATACGGTCCTAGCTGGACGGACCCGGCGTACTTTGTTTGAATGGCTTTTTCCGCTGACCGGTATTAGAGCCTTTGAATCCGGCATTGACTAACGTATCCTCAGTACTTTCGCCGTTAATGCGGCACTTATGCTTGTTGCGATGTGACCTGCTGTTGCCGTCCTTGGTATTTGAGGTACCATGGTTCTTTGATATGTTGTTACTGCGAGTCAACCAGCTGTCTTCTCCCACACAAAAGCGGGTCATGAGCGTCATGAGGGCTGCCATAGATTTCGGCTTTTCCTGACCAAGGTGCCGGGCTAGCCACTCTTCTTGGATGTTGTGCTTGAAAGCCGCTAAGGCCTCCGCATCCGTACAGTCGACGATTTGATTTTTCTTTGTAAGGAACCGAGTCCAGAATTGCCTAGCCGACTCTTCTGGCTGCTGAATTATGTGGCTCAAGTCATCGGCATCTGGTGGTCGCACATAAGTGCCTTGATAGTTGTCGAGGAATGCGGCTTCCAGATCTTCCCAACAGCTAATGGAGTCCGCTGGCAAGCTATTAAGCTAGTGCCGCACTGGTCCTTTGAGTTTTAGTGGGAGGTATTTGATGGCATGTAAGTCATTACCACGGGCCATGTGGATGTGGAGGAGGAAGTCCTCAATCCAGACTACGGGATCTGTTGTGCCGTCGTATGATTCAATGTTTACAGGTTTGAAACCTTCTGGGAATTGATGTTGCATTACTTCGTCTGTGAAGCATAAGGGGTGTGCGGCGCCTCTGTATTGGGCTATATCGCGACGCAGCTCGTATGGGTCCTGCCCGCTGTGTTCGGCCCACCCGGATTTGCTTTTACTGTATCCGGCGTGACGTTTACCGTCTCATAGAGTGGTGCACCCTCGTGATCCGTAGATCGATCTTGAATGCTTTGCTTTGTCCTCCAATATGTCTTGCAGGTCTGGCGTATCTTCCCATGCCTTTTTATTTGGATGGCCTTGGGGTGGAGGCTGAGCTTTTGGCTGGAATGCCTCTCTATCGCGGCCACGAGGTCGCCGATCAGCCGTATCGTATGCTTCTTCCTCCAGTCGGGGTAGTAACCTGCGCCTTGGGTAACTCTTGGAGGGACGGTCGAGTTTATATTCCTCGGCCGCAAGGACTTCAGTCCATTTGTCAGCTAGCAGGTCTTGATCAGACTGAAGCTGCTGCTGCTTTTTCTTCAGGCTATTTGTCGTGGCCATAAGCCTGCGCTTGAAGTGCTCTTGTTCGACAGGATCCTCTGGTACGGCAAATTCATCGTCGTCGAGGCTTGCCTCGTCTTCAGAGGGGGGCATGTAATTGTCATCCTCCTCCTCTCTACCAGCCACCCTCTCAGGAGAGCTGGCTCCTTCATCCTCCTGATCTCAATCTTGCTGGAGGGGATTGTTGTTGTCTTCGGTGCTATCCAGAGTGTTATTATATCCTGTGCCGGTATCACCAGTTTTGCTTTGGCAGGACTTAGAGCGGCGCCGCTGACGTCGGCGCTTGGGTTGCTTCTTGGAGGGGTCATCCTCCCCTATCTCGTCGTCGTTGCCTTCATTGGGTGTATCCACCATGTATATGTCATATAACGAGGTGGCTTTCCAGTGCCCTATAGGTGATGGTTCATGTTTGTCTCCTACATCGTCGTCCATACCATCGATGTCTTCAGAGTCGAAGTCGAGCATGTCGGTTAAATAATCAACAGTGGCTACAAAGTGGGTGGTGGGTGGGCGTCGAATTTCTTTGTCGTCCGCATCCCAATCCTGTTGGCCATAATCCGGCCAGGACTCTCCTGACAAAGAGAGAGACCTTAGTGAATTCAGGATGTCGCCAAAGGGCGAGTGCTGAAAGATATCTGTGGCGATGAATTCCATGATCAGCGCCCAATTGGATTCGATTGGCAGGGGCGCGGATGGTTCTGGGTCCGGAAGAGAGTCCGGCACCTTGGAGTCACGGGCCGTGCGGAGGATTATGCTGGTGTTTGGCTCGATTGCCGTCGAGACTGCAGCCCTCGAGGTGGTGTCTAGCCACCCATCCTTGATTGGCGCAGTTGGCTCCGAGCTAAGGGTCGGAGCTGATGCGGTGCGGCCTCTGGGGTACCGTCCGATGGCAGAGCTAGGTCATACCCATCGCGACAGTGTGGCACGCCCGGCTGTGGCTCGAATCCGTCGAAGGTCAAGTCCCCACAGATGTTGGTCGTGTAATTCAAACTTCTAAATCTGACCTGATGGCCAGGGGCGTAGCTTTCAATCTACTCCAGATGGCCAAGCGAATTAGCCCGCAGTGCAAAGCCGCCAAATACGAAGATCTGTCCGGGGAGAAAAGTCTCACCCTGGACCGCATCGCTACCGATGATAGTGGGAGCCATCAAGCCTAATGGCGACGACACAGAGGAACTCTCAATGAAAGCACCAATGTCGGTGTCAAAACCGGCGGATCTCGGGCAGGGGGTCCCGAACTGTGCGTCTAGGCCGGATGGTAACAGGAGGCAAGGGACACGAAGTTTTACCCAGGTTTGGGCCCTCTTGATGGAGGTAAAACCCTACGTCATGCTTGATTAATATTGAAGTTATGGGTGTTACAAGAGTAGATCTACCACGAGATCAGAGAGGCTAAACCCTAGAAGCTAGCCTACGGTATGATTGTATGTTATGATTGTTGTCCTACGGACTAAAACCCTCCGGTTTATATAGACACCGGAGAGGGTTAGGGTTACACAAGGTCGGTTACAAAGCAGGAGATATCCATATACGTATTGCCTAGCTTTCCTTCCATGCCAAGTAGAGTCCCATCCGGACACGAGACGAAGTCTTCAATCTTGTATCTTCATAGTCTAATAGTCCGGCCAATGGAGATTGTCCGGCTGTCCGGAGACCCCCTAATCCAGGACTCCCTCAGTGGGGGTGGCCCCACCCCCCTAGGGCATGCCCCCTTGTCTCGTGGGCCCCCTAAGGCTCCACCGACCGCAACTCCAACTCTATATATTCACGTTAGGGGAGAAAAAAACTGAGAGAAGGATTCATCGCGTTTTACGATATGGAGCCGCCGCCAAGCCCTAATCTCTCTCGGGAGGGCTGATCTGGAGTCCGTTCTTGGCTCCAGAGAGGGGAATCCATCGCCATCGTCATCATCAACCTTCCTCCATCACCAATTTTATGATGCTCACCGTCGTGCGTGAGTAATTCCATTGTAGGCTTGCTGGACGGTGATGGGTTGGATTAGATTTATCCTGTAAGCGAGTTAGTTTTGTTAGGGTTTGATCCCTAGGATCCATTATGTTCTAAGATTGATGTTGCTATGACTTCGCTATGCTTAATGCTTGTCACTAGGGCCCGAGTGCCATGATTTCAGATCTGAACCTATTATGTTTCCATGAATATATGTGAGTTCTTGATCCTATTTTGCAAGTCAATAGTCACCTACTATGTGTTATGATCTGTTAACCCTGAAGTGACAATAATCGGGACAATTACCGGTGATGACTATAGTTTGAGGAGTTCATGTATTCACTAAGTGCTAATGCTTTGTTCCGGTACTCTATTAAAAGGAGGCTTTAAGATCCCTTAGTTTTCGATAGGACCCCCACTGCCACGGGAGGGTAGGACAAAAGATGTCATGCAAGTTCTTTTCCATAAGCACGTATGACTATATTCGGAATACATGCCTACATTACATTGATGAACTGGAGCTAGTTCTGTGTCACCCTATGTTATATCTGTTGCATGAGGAATCGCATCTGAGATAATTATCCATCATTGATCCATTGCCTACGAGCTTGTCACATATTTATCTTTCCTTAGTTACTTTAGCGTTGCCACTGTTACAATCACTACAAAACCAATACTGTTACTTTTGCCACCGTTACCGCTACTTCCATATTACTTTGCTACTAAATATCTTGCTACAGATATTAAGTCTTTCAGGTGCAGTTGAATTGACAACTCAGGTGTTAATACTTGAGAATATTCTTTGGCTCCCCTTGTGTCGAATCAATAAATTTGGGTTGAATACTCTACCCTCGAAAATTGTTGCAATCCCCTATACTTGTGGGTTATCTAGACTATTTTCTGCCGCCGTTGCCGAGGAGCATAGCTCTATTCTTTGAGTCACTTGGGATTTATATTTGTTGATCACTATTGAGGGAGTCCTGGATTAGGGGGTCTCCGGACAGCCGGACTGTATCCTTTGGCCGGACTGTTGGACTATGAAGATGCAAGATTGAAGACTTCGTCCCGTGTCCGGATGGGACTCTCCTTGGCGTGGAAGGCAAGCTTGGCAATACGGATATGTAGATCTTCTTCCTTGTAACCGACTCTGTGTAACCCTAGCCCCCTCCGGTGTCGATATAAACCGGAGGGTTTAGTCCGTAGGACAACATACAATCATACCATAGGCTAGCTTCTAGGGTTTAGCCTCTGCGATCTCGTGGTAGATCAACTCTTGTAATACTCATATCATCAAGATCAATCAAGCAGGACATAGGGTATTACCTCCATCGAGAGGGCCCGAACCTGGGTAAACATCGTGTCCCCCGCCTCCTGTTACCATTCGCCTTAGACGCATAGTTCGGGACCCCCTACCTGAGATCCGCCGGTTTTGACACCGACATTAGTGCTTTCATTGAGAGTTCCACTGTGCCATCACCATAAGGATTGATGGCTCCTTCGATCATCGGTAATTATGTGGTCCAAGGTGAGGTTTTCCTCCCCGGACAGATCTTCGTATTCGGCGGCTTCACACTGCGGGCCAACTCGCTTGGCCATCTGGAGCAGATCCAGAGCTACGCCCTTGGCCATCAGGTCAGGTTCAGAAACTTAAACTACACTGCCGAAATTCGCGTAGACTTGATCTTCGACGGATTCGAGCCCATGTCAGTTGCACCGCACGATCACGACGAGCATGATTTAGCTATGCCGTCGGACTGTGTTCGGGAGATCACACCTACGACTACTTCGGCCTTCAGTCCGGAGCAAATTGCGCCATCCGAGGACGGGTGGATAGACCCTGCCATGGAGGCCGCACTCGCAGTGGCGATAGAGCCGGATACTGACTTCACCCCTTACAAGAGCCATGTTGCCGAACCACTAGATTCGTCTCTGGCCACGGACTCCGAGCCGCCTGCGTTCGTGCCTATTGAATCCGATTGGGCGCCGATCATGGAGTTCACCTCCGCGGATATCTTTCAGCACTCACCTTTCGATGACGTGCTAAATTCATTAAGGTCTCTCTCCTTGTCAGGAGAACCTTGGTCGAACTATGTCCGGCTAGAATGGGATGCGGACGACGAAGAAATTGCTCCCCACCCACCACCCACTTAGTAGCCACTATCGACGATTTAACCGACATGCTCGACTTCGACTCCGAAGACATCGATGGTATGGATGACGATGCAGGAGACGAACAGGAACCACCGCCCACAGGGCGCTGGACTGCCGCCTCATCATATGATATATACATGGTGGGCACCCCCCAAAGAAGGCAATGGCGACGAGACAACGGGGGATGCCCCCTCCAAGAAGTAACCCAAGCACCGACGTCAGCGGCGCCGCTCTAAGTCCCACCATAGAAAAAGTAGTGATACCGGCACAAGAGACAATAACACTCCGGATAGTGCCAAAGACGACAACAATCCCATCCAGCATGATTTAGAGCGGGAGGGTGAACAAGCTAGCCCTCCAGAGCAAGCAGCAGATATAGAATCGGAGGAGGACAATTACATGCCTCTCTCCGAAGACGAGGTGAGCCTCGGCGACGAAGAATTTATCATGCCTGAGGATCCCGTCGAGCATGAGCGCTTCAAGCACCGGCTTATAGCCACAGCAAATAGCTTGAAGAAAAAGAAACAACAGCTTCGAGTTGATCAAGATTTGCTAGCAGCCAAATGGACTGAAGTCCTTGAGGCCGAGGAGTACGAACTCGAGCGCCCCTCCAAGAGTTACCCAAAGTGCAGGTCGCTAACCCGACTCGAGGAGGAAGCATTGAAACCTACATCACCAGTGTACGATGCAGCTGACCAACCACCTCGTGGCCGAGCCAAAGAGGCCTTTCAGCCTGAAGTTCAGCCTGTACCCCGCCGCCACTCAACAAAAATACCAAGGCCCGGGGCAACACACGGGACCTGTGAGACGTATTGGAAAGCAGGGCAAAACATGCAAGGTCGATATACGGGTCACGGGGGCGTGCGCCAACGCGGGACGATGACCGTCATGCCAGATACACTGAAAGTAAATCCGGCAGGGCCGAATACAGCAGACAAGACTCATATGAACTGCGTCGTGATATAGCCCAGCACAGAGGCGTCGCACACCCCCTATGCTTCACTGATGAAGTTATGGATCACGAATTCCTGGAGGGTTTTAAACCCGTAAATATCGCATCGTATGATGGTACAACAGATCCCGCTGTATGGATTGAGGATTTCCTCCTCCACATCCACATGGCTCACGGTGATGATCTGCATGCCATCAAGTACCTCCCACTAAAGCTCAAAGGACCAGCTCGGCATTGGCTGAATAGCTTGCCAGCAGACTCCGTCGGCAGTTGCGAGGATTTGGAAGATGCATTCCTTGACAATTCCAGGGCACTTATGTGCGACCACCAGATGTTGATGACTTGAGCCATATAACTCAGCAGCCAGGGTAATCGGCCAGCCAATTCTGGACACGGTTCCTAACTAAGAAAAACCAAATCGTCGACTGTCCGGATGCAGAGGCCTTAGCGGCATTCAAGCATAACATCCGTGACGAATGGCTCGCCCGGCACCTCGGCCAGGAGAAGCCGAAGTCTATGGCAGCCCTCACAACACTCATGACCCTCTTTTGCGCGAGCGAGGATAGCTGGCTGGCTCGCAGCAACAACACATCAAGGAATCTGGGCACTTAGGATACCAAAGATGCCAACGGCAGACCATGTCATAACAGACACAAGCGCCGCAACAACAGCGATAACGCCGATGATACGGTAGTCCATGCCGGATTCAGAGGCTCTAGATCCAGTCAGCGGAAAAAGCCATTCAAAAGAAGTACTTCAGGCCCGTCCAGTTTGGGTCGCATACTTGATCGCTCGTGTCAAATCCATGGAACCCCCGATAAGCCAGCCAATCACACCAACATAGAATGCTGGGTGTTCAAGTAGGCCGGCAAGTTGAATGCCGAAAACAAGGACAAGGGGATGCATAGTGATGATGAGGAGGATCCCCGGCCGCCGAACATGGGAGGACAGAAGAGGTTCCCCCCACAAGTGAAGACGGTGAACATGATATACGCAACCCACATTCCCAAGAGGGAACAGAAGCATGCACTAAGGGACGTCTATGCGATGGAGCTTGTCGCCCCAAAGTTCAACCCATGGTCCTCTTGTTCGATCACCTTCCATCGTAGGGACCACCCCACTAGTATCCGTCATGGCGGATCCGCCGCATTGGTCCTAGACCCCATCATCGACGGATTTCACCTCACTGGAGTCCTTATGGACGGCGGCAGCAGCCTAAACCTGCTTTATCAGGATACAGTGCGCAAAATGGATATATATCCCTCGAGGGCGTCATCTAGGTGTAGAGGCCCATTGCACGGGCTCAATCACACTGGAAGTGGTCTTGGAGCTCCGAATAACTTCCGAAGCGAGGAGTTAATCTTTGATATCGTCCCATTCCGCAGTGGCTATCACGCACTGATCGGGCGAACCGCATTTGCAAAATTCAATGCGGTACCACATTACGCATACCTCAAGCTCAAGATGCCAGGACCTAGGGGGGTCATAACAGTCAATGGAAACACAGAACGCTCCGCACGGAAGAGCATACTGCGGCCCTCGCAGCAGAAGCACAAAGCAGCCTTTTAAGGCAAACTGCCAATTCGGCAATACAGCCCCCGGACACCATCAAGCGAGTCCGGAGTAACCTGCAATAGGATCGCCTAGCACGTTCAGAGCTCACCTAGCAATTCGACCCCCGTCCCAGTCCCAGTCAAGCGACGAAATCCATGCCGCCCGTACATAATTACGCACTGAAAATACCATGTGCATAGGTGGGGGCACGATCAGGGCACGTCCCGCAATGCGGCTTAACCGCCCTAGGGCCTGTATACCTTTGTCATTTTTTATCTTTCAGGACCTTACTCTCTGGAAACCCTTTCCGGCAGTATGATTGTCGGACACATTATGGGAAGGAACAACCAAGGAGGCAAGAAGCTAAGACATACAAGGGAACCCCCAGGTGGTCTCCAATAACAATCGATATACCCTCTTTTTAACTACCCATACGCATCTTGCCCTTGGATAGGACATGTCAAATAGTCCTATTTTTTGCTTATTGCACTACTTGTATCAGTACACTTCGACGCATTATTTAAATAACAATGCATAGGATTAGTCTATTATTGCATTATCCATCCCCTTTTTCTTATATGTTCATTTACGACAACTTGCACCCGTACATTCTGGTACGGTCAGTACGCCAGGGGCTTTCGTTTACCCCATAATACGGCGTGAGAAGTCCGAACACTTTCGATAGTGCGGCACCCCGAACTTACAGCATTATATGCATCAGCTCCGAATCATGTCTTGGGTCAATAGTTGGGTTTGCCCGGCTCCCATGTTTTGGTACCTTACGTTCTGCTATATCGGCTAAGCTAGCGCTGGGAGAACTACTGTGATTGTGTTCTGGATCTTCCGGACGAGCACCTCAGTAGAGAAAGCCGAAAACTGACTATCATGATAAGGCGAGAGCTGGTCGCTGTTCGAGAGGTCTCAAGTCCTTAAAGACTTTTTCCGCTTCAGGCAAGGAGTCGGCCTTGCCCGACTTAGGCATATATAGCGCCCCAAATTCGGCCTTCCGAATACTAGGGGCTTCGCCAAAATTTAAAATTGTAGAATTCTATGGATAAGTGAGAGTGATAAAGCCTTATAGTCCGATTGCCTGGTTCGTTGTGCTGAACACCTCCCTTGAAGGACCCAAAATTGGGATAAAGAATGCTTAGGTTTATCCCGAACACCCTAGTACTAGTTACATGGGGGCAGAAGCCGATGACTAGCCAACTCTCAGATTTTACAAACGGCCGCACAGAAGGTAATATTTTAAATTCAAAAAGCGTTGCATAGCGCAAATGAACTCGTTTCACATTACAGGATCACATGAGCATGTTCATTTAAAAATTACATCTCTAGTACATTCCTCCGCCACAAGGCGGGAACCCTTCAGGACACTGTCATAATACATTTCGGAGCAGCGATGCTCCTTGCCCTCCGGCGGCCCCTCCTTCACCAGCTTTACGGCATCCAACTTCGCCCAGTGCACCTTCACCCGGGCAAAAGCCCTGCACGCACCCTCGATGCAGACGGACCACTTTATGACTTCAAGCCGTGGGCATGCATCCACAAGCCGCCTCACCTGACCAAAGTAGCTGCTAGGAAGGGGATCGCCAGGCCACATCCGGACAATAAGACCCTTCATGGCCTGTTCGGCCGCCTTGTGAAGCTCAACCAGTTGCTTCAGCTGGTCGCTCAAGGGCATTGGGTGTTCGGTCCTAGTATACTGAGACCAGAACAACTTTTCTGTCGAGCTCCCCTCCTCAGCTCGGTAAAACTCCGCGGCATCGAGTACACTTCGAGGAAGATCTGCGAACGCTCCTGGAGAGCTCCGAACTCGGGTAAGTAAAAGGAAAGTTTCCTTCACATGCTTGCTTTGCATAATGAATGCCTTACCCGCTGCTATCTTCTTCACCGCATCAATCTCCTGGAGGGCCTTGTGGGCTTCAGCCTTGGTGCTCCATGCGCTTTCGAGCGCCTTCGCAAGCTCGGACTCTTGCGTCTTAGATTCAAGCTCCAAGGACTCGTGTTTTTTGGCGAGAGCCTCGAGCTCTTCTTGCACCTCGCCTACCCGGGCTTCTTGCTTTTCTCGCTCAATGCGCTCCTTGGCCGCTTTGTCTTCGGCCTTAGACAGCGCCTTCTTCAGGGTCGCCACCTCGGTCGTGGCCCCTGGCAAATTCATGATGATCCTATTACTTTACAACCGAATTTCTTTTTAACATGTAGACAAGGTATTGCTTACCTTTGCTCTCCTCGAGCTTCCTCTTGGTAAGGCCGAGCTCTTCCTTGGACCGCTCAAGGTCCTGCTTCAGTGCAGCGACTTCTGCAGTACGTGCAGCAGCGGCCAGCAGTGAAGCCTGCATATGCACATAGACATATTCTGATTAGACTCCTGAGTCATTATTTGATCCTCTATTCGGCCTTTCTTCGCGAACACCAAACAGAGCATCAGGGGCTACTGTCTCTGCGGTAATGTTTTCCTATATTTTAATTGCTTACCTGAAAGCCTATTAGGAGGCTGGCACAAGCTTCGATTAGTCCGTTTTTGGCAGACTGGACTTTCTCAATCACAGCACTCATAATAGTGCGGTGCTCTTCGTTGATGGAAGCGCCGCGAAGCGCTTCTAGCAAATTGTCCGGTGCCTCTGGATGGACATAGGCCACCGGCACGGGCGGCTTGCCCCCCTTAACGAGGGATCGCCTGCCGGAGTCCGGAACCACCGAAGGTTCCGACGCAGTGTTCGGCTGGGGGCCGAACTTGGAGCCCGTGGGAGTCTTGCTCCCATTGCACCCAGGGTCCAGAAGGTCACTGTCGGTGTCAAAACCGGAAAATATCGGGTAGGGGGTCCCAAGCTGTGTATCATGGATCGATGGATAATAGGAGATAGGGGACACGATGTTTACCCAGGTTCGGGCCCTCTTGATGGAGGTAAAACCCTACGTCCTACTCTTGTTTATATTGATGAGTATAGGGGTTACAAGAGTTGATCTACCACATGATCGTAGAGGCTAAACCCTAGAAGCTAGCCTATGGTATGATTGTTGTATATGTTATCTATCAACTAGCCTGGCCTCGGTTTATATAATGCACCAATGGCCTAGGATAACAAGAGTCCTAGCCAAATACGCTGGTGGGGAGGAGCCCTTGTCTTGATCACCAAGCCTTGTGGAATCTTCCATTTATGTGGCAGCTGTCCGAACTGGCCCATAAGTATACGGCCATGGGGGTCCTCGGCCCAATCTAACAGATCAGGAGATGATGTGTTGAGTACCCCCTAGTCCAGGACACCGTCAGTAGCCCCCTGAACCGGTCTTCAAGTTAGGGACGCTCCTCGATTCTTCCGAACTATTCTTCATCTTCGGTTGTCGGTCTTGAAAACTGGTTCAACAAATCTTCTCGTCTTCGATCTTGAGGATCACCAAAATGCATTCGACGAGTTTATACGTCAGGTATCCGAGGAGCCCCTTTAAGTTTCTGGCCTTTATCAATGCCTTGTTATTTTTGTGCCACACCTCGGGTTTGAAGTTGTTCCCGGGAGGCAGTGTCCTCTTGCTCCGAGCTCCAACGCCGGACTGCATTCGAGGTATCTTTTGCAGATGAGCACCAACACCGGACCGCTTCCGAGCTCCAACGCCGGAATGTATCCGAGCTCCAACGCCGGACTGGATCTGAGCTCCAACGCCGGACTATGTCCAAGCTCCAACACTGGACTGTCATAAATCACCTTGGTTCAAAAAAGTTGAAGGAGTTTAGCCGAGCTTAATGCCGGAAATGCCCTCTATGGAGGCAGCCACTAGTGCCCGAGCTTTATGCTAGACTGCTTCCGAGGTGGTGCACCACCTCGACTGTGGGCCGATTTTTTGTCAATATTTTTGATTGGTGCAATTTATTCTCTGCCGAGATATATAGCCAGTAACCCTCAAGGTGTGTATCAGTCTAAAACCCGAGATGCACCTGAAGGATGACGTAAGACCGCTGATCCCAGTAGCCGCTGAGACTCAGGTTGATTTGCAAAATCGGCATGAGGATCAAGTCCTAGCTTGGCAGAATACTTCGGGACACAAAAAGTGGCATGCTCAGTCCTCGAGACTCAGGTTGGGTGCGGCGACCAACCTGGGGATCAAAATCTCCTCGGAAACTGTATTGCACTTAAAATTTTAGGCATTGGACAGGCAATGTAGTAGCCCCCGAAACACTGGTCGGGTGGCAACACCAGATCCGAGGATCGATGTGCCCCTTTAATATTTGTAAATAATATGCCCGAAGTGCAGTAGCCCCCGAGCCTTAATGCGGGCACGGGTGGCCGAATTAAGGATCGATATCCATAGTAAAATCACAAATTATGTGTAATGACTCTATGTATCCAAGTACTTTACGTCATTAATGCTTGGATCTGCATTGTACAAAACTTTGTTGACCGACCATCGGCTTCAACCTCCTCGTCCAGTAGCCGAGGAGTGTTTGTCCTACTTTATAAAGCCTTTATGAGGGCAAAGATTTACGACAAACAAGGCAAACTGGCCATACGGTTTCATAAACAAAGGTACGCAGAGAGATATGTTATATTACTATTTAACATAAGAAATGTCTTCCAAAGAAAATAGTCCCGCTGGCGGTTCCTTTCTTTGGGTTGTCATGCTAAGCATGATCATGAAACCTCACTCTAATGTGAGAGCAAAATATTGAGGATTTAGTTTGGGAGGCCAGTTACGAGCCCCCGGTAGTGTTCAGCGATAGTCGAGGTCAAGCCATAAACACTTCGGCCAAATGTTATGAATGGCCCATCATATAACACAGTCATCGGATCACTGACCAGTTTACGCTTATTGTGACAGTCAATTTTTGGCCTTCTCCACTAAGGTGCTTAACCATGTGAGCTGGAAGCACAATCGCAGTGGTTCTCCCTTTGC
The DNA here is from genome assembly GCA_034509565.1 of Triticum monococcum. Taxonomy (NCBI): domain Eukaryota; kingdom Viridiplantae; phylum Streptophyta; class Magnoliopsida; order Poales; family Poaceae; genus Triticum; species Triticum monococcum. The sequence goes on along the minus strand of CM067843.1, from coordinate 147,072,188 downwards.
ACACCTAGCCGAACAAAGCGGAACGTAGGAGGCAAGCGCAGGAGCCGGGCAACCCAACTATTGACCGAAGACACAATTCGAAACCGATGCATATATAGCAATATCCGAGAATGTTTTTGCCAAATCTCTAAAGGTGTCCGGCGTTGCACTTCAAGACTTGTGCTGAAAACACACAAATAGTTTAAAAGTGCCAAAATCTTGGAAAACCAAAAAACGTCGGTAAAAACATGACGCCCGAACAAGATCAAGTGTTCGGTGCCAATCCGAAAATTGGTCTTAGAAAAAAAGAGTGCTTCTGTCGTGCTCTAACATGACACATCCTATCTCAAGACTTCAAGCGGGCCAGCCTACGGCTTCAACCTCCTATCCCGAAGGCGGAGTACTTCTCACTAGGCCAGTTTAGCAAACTAAACTCTAGCGGCTTTGAGAGAGAAATTAGGCTCCCCAGCTAGTGACCACACACTTGTGTCGAAAAAAGGAGTGATGAATAATAATAGTAATAAAAAATTTGCAACAACTAAGAAGAAGAACACTTATTATAAAACGGCTCATATAAATTTAAGAGCCCCAAGTGACTTGGGTAAAAGAATTTTATGTATAATGATTGTATGTACCGAAGTACTAATATCATATCTTTCTTCACCCGAACTTTAAACGTGTCTTAACCGACCGTCGGCTTCTCCCTCTTCGGTCAAGGACCGAAAAGTGTTATGTACTCCACCTGTCGAGAATATCGACAATGTTTCCAATAACCAGGCAACCAGGCCATAAGGCTATAACAGACAAAGTGCGCTCAGGGAACTTATGCTATATTATAGACGAAGTGTAAGAAGCATCTTCGAAGAAAATAGTACCCCCACTGATACCTTTCTTCGGTGCTCATTATTACTATGAGACTTGTGCAATATATTTTTTGTACTCATGAGTTACGTTGTGTGCCGACCATGATTGAAAACAATAAGAGCGCTAGCTTTTGGCTTCACCCAGTCTGAGGTCAGAGCTCGGAGGACCCGGTCGTGACAATCGCAGAGGTGCTCCCTTTACTCCCTAGACGAACAATCGGGAATGTAGGGATAAGCACAAGAGCCAGGCAACCCAGCTTGCAAATCGCTTAAGTCAATATGGTGCACATTGTGGCGTAATACACGAACAAGGAATGAAGCCGTACAAGTATAATCATATGCAAGAGGAAAAGCTTCATAAAGGAAGCCCCCAAATAAACGGGGTATTTGAATTTGTGCGTCACAAACAAAGTTTGGACAAGGAAATTTTTTACAAGCAACTTTTTTCCAAAAAGGTATAATGCTTGGTCGAACCGAACATAAGTTAAAAATTGAAAACTTTGAGCATGAAGGCAACTTAGCTGGTTAATGTGTTTGATGTTGATGACGCAGGCCGAGATTGTGGCGGGACGAGATCCCAGCCCCCAAGCCGGTCCCGAGATGTCCGAGTAAAGAACTCGGCTTGATGAAGTGGTGACACAGCATAGTCGATGGGCGAGGTGAAAACCCCAGTCCGACCGCGGCGACGGAGCAGGCCGGCAGTGTGACGCTGAAGCCCCCAGCATGTGTTAATGAAGTGATGACGAAGCTCCCGGTCAGCCGAGGTGACGTGGTACATCGGTACTCCGCGGTGACAGCACTGCCTGGATTATCTACCTGTGCATAGAAAATAGTGCAAGCCGGAGATAATCTATACCTACTATTAAAGGGAATAGGTATTCTTGGTTTGGTTCCACTTTGTTTCGCCCCGTTTTAACTATTTTTACGTATGCTACTTCTTAATTGGAAATCGAGACATTATTTTGTTGTTGAGGGAAATTGGAAACCGAGACGTTCTATTTGTAAAAGAAAGGAAAAACTGACGAAAGCGGCCGGTTGGCCCATATCTCTAATTTTTATATGTCGGCAGTGTGCTGGGCCAAGTCTTGCCTGCGTCGGCTGGCTGAGCTGCTGCTGGCTCACGCTCCATCCTAGAGCGAGCCAAAAAGAATTGGTGCTCGAGCGGGAGTCGAACTCGCAACACAGCACAAATACACAAATCTTTTTTACCTGATCCACCGTACTAAGGATGGTAGAGCCTGCCTAAAAAAGTGGGCCAAGTCAAACCGGGTCTTCTTCAAAAAGTTGATCGATGGGTTTGCTGCCCCATTAAATAGTACCATCTTGCCATTTTATACAGAATTTTACAGCTTTATATATGTACACGAGTTGTGTTGAAGACAAACAAGGCGCCTCAAGAATAAGAACTAAAAGGATGAAGTGTGTGTGTGTCATCCATCCAGTGGGCATAAAACGAAGGAGAAATTAATACCTAGGAATTAAATATCTAAAGAGGTGACCGTGCACGACATAGATTCCTGCAAGACAAATAGCAATGACACAAGCGTTTTGGACTAATAACACAATGGAATAATACTTGGTAAGAGGGCACAACACGAGAGTGGATTTGGGAGAGGTGAGAGGGGCTAAAACACACTTAGCAAGATTTCTTCATGACTCAGTGTGAATTCCAAAAATTGCACCAACTTCCAAATAATGCCTTGGTATTTAGGACTTGAAAATTAGGCCTTTTAAATAACATAGCAGTCATACAAAAATCGTATCAAAAATATCATACGTGATGGTTTTTAATTCACGACTTATATGCATTTATGGTAGCATGCGTCTCGCTGCCACAGTTGGGTGGCACCATTCCAATATTATTATGCCACATTGCTGCGATGGACACATTAATTATCTCTCCCGTTGCAACGCACGGGCATATGTGCTAGTAGGAATAATAAAAAAAATGTTGCATAATCAATAATTTATGCAAAGTGAGTAATGAAAGAAATATGGCCTGTGCGCCGAACACTTGATGAGGTAGAGCTCTCTTGGTGATGCCGAAGTCCCCGAGGCAACCGAACACGTCGGTATGGCAATACGACCAACAAGGTGATCAAGCGAGCCGATTTACGCTGATTAGGACGACGGCGTCGGCTTGCCGAAGAGACCACGTGATGCGGTCGAAGTCGTTCACCTACACACATAAAATAGTGCGGTCCAAAAAGGATAATTGCTTTTCACAAAAATAATTTATTAAAACAGATGTGGCCTGGCATCGAAGTCATGTCGATGCAGGGCGTCGGCGTGACACGGTGAAGGCGTGGCCAAGCCCGAATTCGCAGGCCGGTCTGAGTTCCGGATGCGGCATTCGCCGAACTATATACGAAAACTGACCGAACCACCACGCCACCGTTGTTAATACAGCCACCATTTGATAGACCTATGTATAGATGATGAAACAAACCGGAGTAATAAATCCTTGGGAAAAATAAACCCAAGCAAGAAAAAATATTAGGATTAATAGCACATGGTTTATCTATTGTAGCAATCTGGAGAAAGGTTACTCCCAAAATTAGGGCTCGATCCACACACCCATTACCTGATGGGTGATGAAGTGGTGGCATGGCGATGCTAGCAAAAGTTGGCTCGCCGAGGAAAAACCCGTGGTCCAGCTAATGTGATAAAGCTGGTCGGCTGGTGGCACCGAAGTCTCCGAATTAAGTTGATGAAGAGATGGTGAAGCCCTCGGTCTAGCCGAGGAGACAGAGCAGGTCGGTAAGGAGACGTTGCAGCTGCCGTGTCAGCCGATGTGTTGAAGCAGTTCGGTGTGATGGCCATCGGCTTGAAGAAGCAACAGTGCGGCCATGCCGACGCAGGTCGTAACTTGTGACGCGGTCAATGCCGGTTTGATGAAGTGACCATGCGACGATGCGTGTGTTCCCGCTCCGTGTAATCTGTGGGGAGGCGATGTTGGTGATGATTTATCCTTGGTGATTCCGAACTCTTGTTCGCTCACCGAGATGATGATCCGAAGAAGTTGAGCTCGGCTCAAAAGGCGACGACGTGTCTAGTGCAGGCCGGCAGACGTGGAGCAGTATTGCCGGACTGGTTTGACACCAGCATGATAGTGAAGATTACCTCAAAGGAGGCTTAAAATTTTATGGGCACGTGTTTAAAAACAGTGCACAATACCCTAGGAGCAAATTCCTTTAAGAAGGTTGTCTCATATCACGTTCATAAAGAAACACGAATTCGGGTCGGATCCGTATTCGCGCAGAAAACAGATCCGAAAAATGATGCACCAATCGGAAGGTTCCCGGAGTTTGGACGGTCGGATCGAGCTGAAATTTGGAGGGGTGGTAGATATAGGAATTCCACAGCCGATCAATGGTTGGATCTTCCAAAGGACGTCCGAGCTAGGTGCTGGAGACCACGCCCTAAACTCATCCAGATTCCCGTCCAGATTTGACAGGGCTCCGGTATATCGTAGATTGCTGGAGATTCCTCCATCGGAACTCAACGAAATTTTGCATGGTTGTAGTAGACTCAATCCCGCACAAGTCCACGAAAGGAATCATCAAAGAGATGCTCGAGGAGGCGGTGGCAGCGGATACAAGTTCGCTGTTCGGAAAAGACCGCACGGTCGCCCGAGGGCAATGTTGACGTTGAGCCCCCGAGCTCCATGGATGATTCCTCCGTGATCTTGATAGAGATCGGAGTTGATGTTGATGAAGGCCCCCGTCCGAACACGACAATCGGAGATGGAGCATGGTTCTCGATCGGGCTGAGGTGACCAGTCGAGCCGGCGATGAAGATGCCGGTGTCGCAGTTGATCTGCAGGCGAGCCATATCCTTTGCCGATCCCACAACCGAACTCTCAATGAAAGCACCATTGTCGGTGTCAAAACCGGCAGATCTCGAGTAGGGGGTCCCAAACTGTGTATTATGGATCGATGGGTAACAGGAGACAGGGGACATGATGTTTACCCAGGTTAGGGCCCTCTTGATGGAGGTAAAACCCTACGGCATGCTCTTGTTTATATTGATGAGTATAGGGGTTACAAGAGTTGATCTACCATGAGGTTGTAGAGGCTAAACCCTAGAAGCTAGCCTATGGTATGATTGTTGTATATGTTATCTATCGACTAGCCTGGCCTCGGTTTATATAATGCACCAATGGCCTAGGATAACAAGAGTCCCAGACGAATATGCCGGTGGGGAGGAGTCCTTGTCTTGATCACCAAGTCTTGTGGAATCTTCTATGTATGTGGCAGCTGTCCGAACTGGCCCATGAGTATACGGCCATGGGGGTCCTTGGCCCAATCTAACAGATCGGGAGATAACGTGTTGAGTACCCACTAGTCCTGGACACCGTCAGTCGCCTCAAGGCGCCCCCAGGACTACCTCCCCTCGGTGCCTTTTGAGACAACACCTCGACGTTGTCCGTAGGGTAAGGGGTGGAGGCGGTCGGAAGTGAATTGCTATTCATATCCGACGAGTCCAAAGAACCGTCCGACGAAGATACGTCGAGACGGGCTCGGGACGGACTGCATAATCATATTCGGCGTAAGGAGAAGCAGTGCAATAAAACATACCATGAATTACTATGGTATCCGGATACTTACGACTTTTCCAGGGGCTTGTCCCTGGGTAACCACTCGTCGTCGCTGTAGGCGGCCGTCGTGGAGCAGTCCGGAAGGAGGGTCCTTCCCTTCTTGGACCCTTCGGCCTCCCCGGTTGGGGCGGTCTTCCTTTTCTTGTCTCCCCCGGCTGGGGGGAGAACTTTTCTCTTCCTCCTCCTTGTTTTCGTGGGAGGAGTGAGCTTCGGAATTATCGGACAATGAGTCCGATATAACCTTGCGCCGGAGACCCTTTCGGGTCCCCGTGGCCTTCTTCTTGGCCTTCTTCACCAGCACCTCGTAAGGCATCGAAGCCAGCATCTCTGTTAGGAGAGCATCTGTAGGATCTTCAGGCAAGGGGGCTGGGCAATCGATCTGCTCCGCTGTCTCTACCCAGTCCTGTTAGTGGCTTGGAAGCTGAGATCTCACACATGATTAAACTGGGGCAAATAAATATCTTGTGAGATATAAAAACTTACCGGATTGGCATGGAGCTTCGTGCTGAGTCCGCGGTCCTCGGTAAGGGGAGGAGGTACCTCGGCGCCCTTGAACAGCACCTTCCAGACATCCTTGTGTGTCGTGTCAAAAAGCTCTCGCAGCGTCTGGTGCTTGGCTAGGTCAAACTCCCACAAATTGAGTACCCGTCGTTGACATGGGAGGATTCGGCGGAAGAGCATGACCTGGACTACGTTGACGAGCTTGATTTTCTTGCTGATCATGTTCTTGATGCAGGTCTGGAGTCCAGTCAGCTCTACCGGATAACCCCAGGACAGGCCCTTCTCTTTCCAGGAAGTGAGCCGCGTGGGGATTCTGGATCGAAATTCGGGGGGCCGCCACCCAGTTGGTGTCACGCGGCTCGGTGATGTAGAACCACCCCGATTGCCACCCCTTTATGGTCTCCACATAGAAGCCTTCGAGCCAAGTGACGTTAGACATTTGTCCCACCATGGCGCCTCCGCACTCTGCTTGCTGGCCGACCACCACCTTTGGTTTAACATTGAAGGTCTTCAGCCATATGCCGAAGTGGGGCCTGATGCGGAGGAAGGCCTCGCACACGATGATAAACGCCAAGATGTTGAGGATGAAATTGGGGGCCAGATCATGAAAATCTAGCCCGTAGTAGAACATGAGCCTGCGGACAAACGGGTGAAGGGGAAATCCCAGTCCGTGGACAAAGTGTGTGAGGAAAACTACCCTCTCATGGGGTTTGGGCGTAGGGATGATCTGCCCCGCATCTGGCAGCCGGTGCGCGATGTCCGCAGCCAGATATCCGGCTTCCCGTAGCTTTGTGATGTTCTCCTTTGTAACGGAGGAGACCATCCACTTGCCTCCCGCTCCGGACATGCTTGGAGTGGTTTGAGGAGAAAGACGCGAACTTGGGCGCTGGAGCTCGAGTGTGCGAGAATGGATAAGAAAGGAGGAAGAAGGTATGGGTAAAAAGGGTGAATCTTTGTCCCTTTATAAGGGCGGAAGAGGCGATGCGCCTCCCCACTTACCTGGTAAAATCGCTTATTCCCCGAACACCATAATTGATGGCGCGGTTGGGTTACCCATACCTATATTGATGAGAATCTCGTGATAAGGGGACACGATCTCTGCTTCGACAAGACGTGTCAAGAAAACCGCCTCGCGATATGTGCTGAGCTGGTTGAGAAAAACGGTTCAAATAATGACCGGGCCATGGCATGATGTCATATTGCTAAATGTGTCAGCAGATTAGATTTGTGGAAATATTATTCTCTCTACGGTGGTATGTGGAACTTTTTTTGCAGAGCCGGACACTGTCCTTGTGTTCAAAATCTTCTATGGAGTATTCGGAGGAGGAACCCGCCTTGCAATGCCGAAGACAAATCTGCGCGCCGGACTCATCGTCATTGAAGCCTGGTTCAGGGGCTACTGAGGGAGTCCTGGATTAGGGGGTCTCCGGACAGCCGGACTATATCCTTTGGCCGGACTGTTGGACTATGAAGATCCAAGATTGAAGACTTCGTCTCGTGTCCGGATGAGACTCTTCATGGCGTGGAAGGCAAGCTTGACAATACGGATATGTAGATCTTCTTCCTTGTAACCGACTCTGTGTAACCCTAGCCCCCTCCGGTGTCTATATAAACCGGAGGGTTTAGTCCGTAGGACAACATACAATCATACCATATGCTAGCTTCTAGGGTTTAGCCTCTACGATCTCGTGGTAGATCAACTCTTGCAATACTCATATCATCAAGATCAATCAAGTAGGACGTAGGGTATTACCTCCATCGAGAGGGCCCGAACCTGGGTAAACATCGTGTCCCCCGCCTCCTGTTACCATCTGCCTTAGACGCATAGTTCGGGACCCCCTACCCGAGATCCGCCGGTTTTGACACCGACAACTATGAAGAACTTGAACGATGAAAGAACAAAGATTTATCCCTCAACTACGAGGGGAGGTAAGGAACTGCCATCTAGCTCTGCACTTGATTCACCTTCTGTTATGAGTAAACTTGCGACACCTACTCCTGCTATTCATTCTGATATGTCACATGTTATTGATGATGCCACTTCTGCTTTGCATGATGCTTATAATGAAACTACTTCTATGCTTGATAATACTATGCCACTAGGTGAATTTCTTGATGAACAACTTGCTAGGGTTTGAGAGAATGAAATTATCAAAACTGATAATATTGATGAAAGTGATGATGAAGATTCTCCACCTAGATATGAATTTCCTGTTGTGCCTCAGGGTTATGTTATGGATGAAGAAACTGCTAGAGACTTTTTAGCTTGCAGTGATAGATATGGTCTTAAGAAATTGTTAGCTAAGCTGAAAGAAAAATCCTTGAATGCTAGAATGAAAGATGACCTTGCTTTTGCTACTTCACCTATTTGTATCTCTGATAAGGATTATGATTTCTCTGTCAATCCTGAGTAATTACTTTGGTTGAATCTGAGCTTTTTTATGGCTATGAATCTGAAACTGTTGTGGCACATCTTACTAAATTGAATGATATAGCCACCCTATTCACTAATGAGGAGAAAATTCGTTACTACTATATCCTCAAGTTATTTCCGTTCTTCATTAAAGGTGATGCTAAAACATGGTTTAATTCTCTTAATCCTGGTTGTGTGCATAGTCCCGGGGATGTGATTTATTACTTCTCTGCTAAATATTTCTCCGCTCATAAGAAACAATCTGCCTTAAGGGAAATATATAATTTTGTGCAAATTGAAGAAGAGAGTCTCCCACAAGCTTGGGGGAGGCTTATCCAATTATTAATGCTTTGCCTGATCATCCTCTCAAGAAAAATGAAATACTTGATATCTTTTATAATGGACTTACTGATGCTTCCACGGACCACCTGGATAGTTGTGATGGTTGTGTTTTCAGGGAAAGAACTGTTGATCAAGCTGAATTGCTATTGAATAATATGTTGAGTAATGAAACTGATTGGACACTTCCTGAACCAACTCCTAAGACAACTCCGAAGAAAAGGGGTATTGTATCTCTCAGTCATGAAGATATGCAAGAGGCAAAGAAATCTATGAAAGAAAAGGGTATTAAAGCTGAAGATGTTAAAATTTTACCACCTATTGAAGAAATACATGGTCTTGCTAACCCGACACAGGTAGTAAAGGTAAATTCTCTCTATAGATTTGATGAAGGTGATATTCCTCGTAATAATTCTGCTAGCCAATGCTTGGAGAGTTTGATAATTTTATTGTTAAACAAGAAAACTTCAATGCTTATGTTGGTAGACAATTGAAACGTAATGCTTATATGATTGAACACTTGAGTGATTATATGTCTAGAGTTAAAGGTGAGCTTAAACTTATTAGTAAACATGCTTCTATGGTTACCACTCAAGTAGAACAAGTGCTTAAAGCTCAAAATGATTTTCTCAATGAATTAAATAATAAGAAAAATGATATTGTTGTTAGAGTTGTGACTAGAGGGGGTAAAATGACTCAGCAACCACTATATCCTGAGGGCCACCCTAAGAGAGTTGAGCAAGATTCTCAGAGAACTAATGTTGATGCACCTAGTCCTTCCAAAAGGAAGAAAAGGAAAAATGATAGGACTTTGCATGCTTCTAGTGAACCTGTTGTTGACACACCTGAGAATCCCAATGATATTTCTATTTCTGATGCTGAAACACAATCTGGTAATGAACATGAACCTAGTGATAATTTGAATGATGATGTTCATGTTGATGCTCAACCTAGCAATAACAATGATATAGAGATTGAACCTGTTGTTGATCTTGATAACCCACAATCAAAGAATCAACATTATGATAAGAGAGACTTCGTTGCTAGGAAGCACGGTAGAGAAAGGGAACCATGGGTTCAGAAACCCATGCCTTTTCCTCATAAACCATCCAAGAAAAAGGATGATGAGGATTTTGAGCGCTTTGCTGAAATGATTAGACCTATCTTTTTGCGTATGTGTTTGACTAATATTCTTAAAATGAATCCTTATGCTAAGTATATGAAAGATATTGTTACAAATAAAAGAAAGATACCGGAAGCTGAAATTTCTACCATGCTTGCTAATTATACTTTTAAAGGTGGAATACCTAAGAAACTAGGAGATCCAAGAGTACCAACTATACCATGCTCCATTAAAGTAAACTATGTTAAAATCGCTTTATGTAATCTTGGAGCCGGTGTTAGTGTTATGCCTCTCTCTATATATCGTAGACTTGATTTGAATAAGTTGACACCTACTGAAATATCTTTTTAAATGGATAACAAATCAACTGCTATACCTGGTATTTGTGAGGATGTGCCTGTTGTGGTTGCAAATGTTACTATTTTAACGGACTTTCTTATTCTTGATATTCCCGAGGATGATAGTATGTCTATTATTCTTGGTAGACCCTTTTTGAATATTGCAGGGCTGTTATTGATTGCAACAAAGGCAATGTCACTTTTCATGTTAATGGTAATGAGCATACGGTACACTTTCCGAGGAAACAACCTCAAGTCCACAGTATTAATTCTATTGGAAAAACTTCAACGATTATTATTGGAGGTTTTGAATTTCCTCTTCCTACTGTCCAGAAGAAATATTATATTCTTATTGTTGGGGACATGCATATCCCCGTTGAGGTAACCTAGTGTTATTTGAAAATTCTCTGGTTTCATGCGATTCGGAAAGAGTTTGTTAACAAGACTTGATCAACCTTGTTAGTGGATTGCTTTTGATGAGCATGAAATGGATGAAGTTAGAAAGCACAACTCTCTGTACCCTCCTTTTACTTTCTCTTATTTAGATTAAATAAAGCAAAAATAGTATTTTCTGTCTATTTTCTAAATTATCCTTGCAATAAAAAATACCCCGAAAATAAAAGTTCTCCAAATGTCCTGAAAATTCTATATGATTTTTCTAGAATATTTAAGAATTATCAGCACTGAGAACACACCAGGGGGCCTCGGCACCTAGCCACGAGGGTCTAGGGCACGCCCACCCCCCTGGGGCGCGCCCCCTGCCTTGTGGACCCCACGTGGGCCCCTCCACTTATTCTTGCACCCACACACTCCGTCTTCCTCTAGAAAAAATCATCCACTAGCTCAAACCCGAGTTCTAGCTCATCTTGCTGCCATTTTCAATCTCCTTGCTCAAAGCTCCATTCACAAACTGCTTTGAGGAATTTTTCTTCGGTATGTGACTCCTCCAATGGTCCAATTAGTTTTTGTTCTAGTGCTTTATTTATTGCAAATTTTTGCTGGTTAGGTGATCCTGTTCTTGAGCTTGCATGTCAAATTTATGTGGTCAAAACTAGTTTTAATGCATGATATGGCCTCTAGGCACTTGTAGGAGTAGTTGCTATCAATCTTGTTGAGTTTGATTCACTAAATATTGCAAAAAAAATTCAGAGAAAGAAAATGATGAAGAGGCTGTTGAGGGGCTCTTCGAGCTGAAGCTCGAAGGATAAGTAAAGTGAAGAGAATAAGAAGCCCAAATATAATCTTCCTCGCACTGCGGAGATTCGGCCGTGCAAATGGCCTTGTGATGAGTTCTTGAGAGCAGCCGAGATTTATGAAGACTTTTATTATTTGGCTAAGAATGCAGGCCTCATCGACTTCCTCCGCGACCAGCGCGAACAATATCTCCTCCTCACTAATATTTTTGTGCAAAATTTTCACTTTCATGCTAAGAAATCACCAGCTTCGGTGAAATTTCACTTATATGATGAGGTTAAGGAGATGTCACTATATGATTTTTGCCGGATCTGTAAGATACCCTTTGCGGGCAGCATAGAGGAACCACACCATAATGATGTGGAGGGATTTATTGATATGATTGTTGTAGGGGAAACGAGGAAAGTTTCCGATGCAAGAATTACTAGCATACATTTTCCTGTTCTACGTTACTTTGCAATATTTGCTAGTAGATGCTTAATTGGTCGCGGGAACAGTGTATATCTCAGTGCTCCTGATATTGTTGTTTTGTGCCATGCTTTGTTTTGTGATACAACTTTCAGTCTAGGCGCTATTGTTGATAAACGATTAAATCTGAACCATACAAAGGGCCCCAACTTTGGAGGCATCTTTGCTTTGCGCCTTGCTGCACACTTTAGGATACCTATTAGGCATTATGAGAAAGAGGAAAAGTTGTTGCCTCCTATTTTTCAAGATTATAAGAGTTTGGTAGCACATGATTTTATTGTTAAGGATAAAAAGAAGATGCTTAAGTATAGATTGATATTTGATAAAAACTACTATGAGATTATTACCTTGCCTGCTCCCTCCTTGTTTAACATATTTTCAGGAATGTAACTCGTGTTCCGGAGGCCGTTCATGCATACTGGAGCCTGACATCAGCTCCAGATCCTGAGCCGGAGCCACCCCTTGTCCCTTATCGACAATCTGTTTATTAGTGGGATCCGGATGAGATTGCCAACCAGTGGCACCCAGAGGACACTCCTCCGTACACCAGAGAGGGCAGCTTTGTGCCGTGGCCATAGACCAACTTAGGCAAAAATCCTAAGCTTGGGGGAGTACGTATTTCTCACCGACATTACATTCATGTTCACACACTCATTCCAGTTGTCGGTGCTCATACTTTTTCATTGTACTATCCATGATAGTTTATTTTCTTTTGCAGCATTCTTCTTGTGTATTTGAAAAACCTTAAGAAAAACCAAAAAAATAGTTGTAGCTTTTAGCTAGTTTACTTTCCATGCCTTTAGTAGTAGTAATTAAAACAAAACCCAAAAGATTTATCGTTCTTCTTTTGCTTGTTGGGAGCTTTCCCGTGTAAATAGGTTTGTTTCTTTTCTTTTCTTTGGTGGTTGAGAGGAGAAGACCATGATGAAAATGTTGAGTGGCTCTCATATGCATTATTGTTGATCTAACAGAGAGCCCATATTACCTTGTCTTCTCCTGTGTATTAAATGCTTCCAGATTCCAGCTTAGTCCAATGCACGTGAACTATTATTATTACCCACATTGTTTGGCCGTGCAAGTGAAAGGCAATAATGACAATATATGATGAACTGATTGAGATGAGAAAAGTTGGTACAAACTCGACCTATCTTGTTTTGTAAATATGATTAGTTCATCGTTCTTGATTCGGTCTATTATGAATGAAACATGTTTGCAATGACAATTAGAGATTATAGTTGCTCATGCCATGCTTAATTAGCTCGGAGTTTATAATGGTTTACCTTGCGTGCCAACATGCTATTAAAATGGTTGTGATGTGGTATGATAGGGTGGTATCCTCCTTTGAACGATTCGAGTGGCTTGACTTGGCACATGTTCACACATGTAGTTGAAACAAAATCAACATAGCCTCCACAGTATTTATGTTCATGGTGAATTATATCCTACTCATGCTTGCACTCATTGTTGATTAATTTTAATGCATGTTCATGACTGTTGTCGCTCTCTAGCTGGTCATTTCTCAGTCTCTTTCTAGCCTTCACTTGTACTAAGCAGCAATACTGCTCATGCATCCACTTCCATAAAACCCAAAAGTTATTCCATATGAGTCCACCATACCTTCCTATATGTGGTATCTACCTGCCGTTCTAAGTAAATTTGTACGTGCCAAACTCTAAACCTTCAAATGAAATTTTGTTTTGTATGCTCGAATAGCTCATGTATCACCTACGGCTGTCTATATCTTCCATGCTAGGTGGGTTATTCTCAAGAGGAGTGGACTCCGCTCCTCATTCACGAGAAAATGGCTGGTAACCGGGATGCCCAGTCCCATGCTTAAATTAAAATAATTGCAAACAAAACTCCCCCAGGATTGTTGTTAGTTGGAGGCAACTATTGTTTCGGACAAGCCATGGATTGATTTTTGTTGGTGGTAGGGGAGTATAAACTTTAAAATTCTGTTTGGGAACCGCCTATAATGTGTGTAGCATGGAAGATATCGAGATCCCTCCATTGTTATGTTGACAATGAAAGTATACCACTCAAAATATTATTCATCTCTATTTCAAAATCGAGATCTGGGACCTCTACAAATCTCTGCTTCCCTCTGTAAAGGGCCTATATATTTACTTTTATGTTGAGTCATTATCCTCTTATTAAAAAGCACCAATTGGAGAGCACCGCTGTCATTTGCATGTATTACTATTAGTTTACATTGAGTATGACTGTGACTGGATCTCTTTTACCATGAATTACAATATTTAGTCAGTCCTTGGTCTTCAAAGGTGCTCTACATTTATGTTTTGCGGTCTCAGAAAGGGCTAGCGAGATACCATCTTGTTATATCATATTATGATTGTTTTGAGAAAGTGTTGTCATCCAAGATTTACACTTTTGACCTTGTTTTGGACTCTAACGTGCATGATTTGAATGGAACCAACCCGGACTGACTCAACAGAATTGCCATGGTGTTATTTTTGTGCAGAAATAAAAGTTCTCGAAATGACGTGAAACTTCATGGCGAATATTTTTGGAATATATAAAAAATATTGGCGAAAGAATCAACACCAGGGGGCCACACCCTGTCCACGAGGGTGGGGGCGTGCGCCCTGTCTCGTGGGCCCCCTGAGGCTCCACTGACCTCAACTCCAACTCTATATATTCACGTTCGGGGAGAAAAAATTAGAGAGAAGTATTCATCACGTTTTACGATACGGAGCCGCCGCCAAGCCGTAATCTCTCTCGGGAGGGCTGATCTGGAGTCCGTTCGGGGCTTCGGAGGGAGAATCCATCGCCATCGTCATCATCAACCTTCCTCCATCACCAATTTCATGATCCTCACCACCGTGCAAGAGTAATTTCATCGTAGGCTTGCTAGACGGTGATGGGTTGGATGAGATTTATCATGTGATCGAGTTAGTTTTTTTAGGGTTTGGTCCCTAGTATCCATTATGTTCTGAGATTGATGTTGCTATGACTTTGCTATGCTTAATGCTTGTCACTAGGGCCTGGGTGCCATGATTTTAGATCTCAACCTACTATGTTTCCATGAATATATGTGAGTTCTTGATCCTATTTTGCAAGTCAATAGTCACCTACTATGTGTTATGATTCATTAACCCCGAAGTGACAATAATCAGGACAATTACCGGTGATGGCTATAGTTTGAGGAGTTCATGTATTCACTAAGTGCTAATGCTTTGTTCTGGTACTCTATTAAAAGGAGGCCTTAATATCCCTTAGTTTCTGATAGGACCCCGCTGCCGCGGGAGTGTAGGACAAAAGATGGCATGCAAGTTCTTTTCCATAAGCACGTATGACTATATTCGGAATACATGCCTACATTACATTGATGAACTGGAGCTAGTTCTGTGTCACCCTATGTTATAACTGTTGCATGAGGAATCGTGTCCGACACAATTATCCATCACTGATCCATTGCCTATGACATTTTCACATATTGATCTTTTCTTAGTTACTTTACCGTTGCCAGTGTTACAATCACTACAAAACCAATACTGTTACATTTGCCACCGTTACCGCTACTTCCATATTATTTGCTACTAAATATTTTGCTACAGATATTAAGTCTTTCAGGTGTGGTTGAATTGACAACTCAATTGTTAATACTTGAGAATATTCTTTGGCTCCCCTTGTGTCGAATCAATAAATTTGGGTTGGATACTCTACCCTCAAAAACTGTTGCGATCCCCTATACTTGTGGGTTATCATTGGACTATGTCCATACGGCTAAAAATCTGGCAGATCCCTTTATGAAAGGACTATCACGTGTTGTGATAGATAATGCATCGAGGGAGATGGGTATGAGACCCACATGAGTTGCCATGGTGGTAACCCAACCTATGTGATCAGAGATCCCGTGAAGTAGGACCTGGGAAAACAAGCCAGTGGTGAACTAAGGAGAGTAACTATACTAACCCACTCCGTTGAAGATGCAATACTCTCAATACTGTATGGTAGGACGACTTTGTCTTAATGTGTTCCAAAGCTTATGTAACCAAGATGCTATCCTATAGAGCGATCTTTGGAGGAACACACCTATGTGAGCCCGACTGCTAGTCATAGTCTATGAGATTGGGGTGATCTCTAGTAAGCTCATGAATAGGCCAGGAGTGTGACTTATATGCTCCACCCGAGGGGTCAGCCTTCGGTAGCCTAGTACTAGTAAGACATGTGGTGAAGCTTCTTTACACCAAACTTACAATTCAAGGCATAGCCCATTGTTCAGTTGTGATGGACTGTAGCTACTTGCTCTAGGTGAAGCTCAACCTTAACAGGTCTTCACTAAAATACTGGTATATCGAAACAGCAGTTGGAACAGAGGACACAGTGGGCCCTCAAAATCTGGTGGGGGGTTGCTGAATTTGGGATGGGCTTTAGGCCCATATAGCAATTTCTGAAAAAATCTCTAAGGGCCCATGTGGGTATATGGCACTAGGTGTAGTGGGAAGTTTAGTCCCACCCCGCTAGTGGAGGAGTTGGACCTCTTTATAAGGGTTTCTATTTTACATGCAATTGGAGCTTGAGAATGGAAGAGGCCCTCGCGCACTCCTCCTCCACCGCCCGCCTCACCACGCCACACCACGCCATGCATCATCACAACGCGCCACGGGTTCCAGGATTGAGCCGAGCTCAGCTCACACCTACGCGCTTATTTTTGCCAGTCACTAATGGAGAGTTTCTGACAGCTGGGCCACGATGTGAGACGTCAGATCATGGGCTTTCACGGACTCAGACATGGGTCGACCCCACGTCTCTCCACGCGGTTGCGCCTATATAAGTGTGTGGTGTCTCCCAACCCTAGCCGCCATGAACAGATCACATCTGCTCACGCGCGCGTCCACCGTCGTTCCTTTGCTGTCGCTGCTGCCGGTGACTCCATCCCGCCTGCTGCGTACATGGTTGACGGGAGAGCATGTATCTGAAACCCCGCCCGTCTGGTTCCTGTACAGGAGAGGGGCGAATAGGTTTTTGGGAAGCGACTACGCGACTGCTCGCATCCGATCCGCTACTTCCTCTACGTCCGCGTCGTCTTCATCAGCACCATGTCCACCGACGCCGAACATGCCGCCGCCGAGAAGCCCGAGGCCGACAAGAAGGCCGCTGAGGATGCTGCTGCAGCCACCACTGCTGCGGCCTCTGGATGGCCTACTGGAGTGTATAACTCATTTATCCCGCTCCTACTGATTTCCGTTTTAGCCATGCTAACATTATACATAGATCTTTCTGCAATTAGCGTAGTATGTGCTTGCTTGATTGAATATCAGTATGAGTTTATTTGTGTCAATGCCATGCTAGTAATTTACTCGTGGATTAAGTTAATCGAAAAATTTCTTATTTACTCAACAATCCAAAAACCTATTATGTGTAGGAATTTTTCGGCGAGTGGCTTTGCCGCAGCACTAAAACCGGATAAGTTTATCGGTACATATTTTAAGCGTGGGCAGACAAAAAACACCTTATGGCTCACGGCCATGAACGTGTTCTGGGTCACCGGTGTTCCTTTAGGAATGATTGCTCCTGCACAGGAGAAGGCATTCAAGGAAGCTACCGTCGTGTTCCTAGGAGCAATTCTTAGCGTGATCGGAGATAAGTTGGTCGACGCATATTTACATGTGCATGTTGCCAAGGACTTGTGGGAGGCGCTCGAATATAAGTTCGGGGCCACCGACGCTGGGAGCGAAATGTATGTTATAGAGCAGTTCCATGATTACAAGATGGTTGAAAACCGTCTTGTACTAGACCAGGCTCATGAGATAATATGCATCGTTAAGGAGCTTGAACTTCTTAAGTGCGAGTTACTGGGCAAGTTTGTCGCGGGCTGCATAATCACTAAGCTTCCTAATTCTTGCAGGAACTTTGCCACCACTCTGAAACATCACAGGCATGAATTCTCTGTGGAGGATATAATTGGCCATCTGAGTGTTGAGCAGAATTCGAGGGCAAAGGACTCACATGGAAAAGGGGTCGAAGGAACCTCTGTCGCCAACATGGTGAACCAGAGGAACCATAACTCCCACAAGCCCAAGGGAAAGAACGGTGTCCAACACAATACCGACTTTAAGAAGAAGGGTAAGAAGACCTTTTAAGAAGAACAAGAAGGATGAGGGCTGCTTTACTTGTGGTTCGGTTGAATACTAACAAGTGGCCAAGCAAGTACAAGAAGCCAGGAAAGGATTCTAAGTCTGTCAACATGATTGTGGGCAACAATGAAAATGGTGCATCTGGGTACGGTAATTTATTTATTGTTTTTTCAATGTTTCAGCCCACCGATTGGTGGGTGGACACAGGTGCAGGTGTACATGTGTGTGCTGACATTTCATTGTTTTCTTCTTACCAGGTCACAAGCCACGGGTCCGTATTGATGGGGAATGGCGCGAGTGCTTCTGTTCATGGTGCTGGCATGGTCGATCAGAAGTTTACTTCGGGAAGGATCATGCAGCTCAAGAACGTGCAGCATGTCCCTGCCATCAAGAAGAACCTCGTTAGTGGCTCCCTGCAATGTAGAGAAGGGTTTAAGTTGGCTTTTGAGTCTAATAAATTTGTTGTTACGAAATATGGACTCTTTGTTGGAAAAGGTTATGAGAGCGGAGGAATGTTCCGCCTTTCCCTCGCAGATTTTTGTAATAAAGTTATGAACAATATTCATTCGAATGTTAATGAATCTGAAGTTTGGCATTCACGTCTTTGTCACATTAGTTTCGGTGTTATGACGTGGCTAGCTAAGTTGGATTTGATCCTGAGTTTCACTGTAGCCAAAGGTTCTAAGTGCCTTTCATGTGTGCAAGCTAAGCAACCTTGCAAGCCTCACAAGGCCACGGAGGAGAGACACTTGGCACCATTAGAACTCATACATTCTAATCTTTATGAGATGAATGGTGTGTTGACTAAAGGTGGAAAGAAATACTTCATGACAATGATAGATGATTCCACTAGATATTGATTTGTGTATCTGTTAAATACTAAATATGAGGCTCTACACTACTTTAAAATCTATAAGGCAGAAGTTGAGAATCAACTTGAAAAGAAAATTTAACAAGTCCGATCAGATCATGTTGGAGAGTACTTCTCGAGTGAGTTTGATTCCTTTTGTGTGGAACACGGCATTATTCATGAGAGGACGCCTCCCTATTCACCCTAGTCAATCGGGGTTTCTGAGCGGAAAAATCGTACTCTAACTGATTTGGTTAACGCCATGTTAGATACATCGAGTTTATCCAAGGCATGGTGGGGGGGCTATATTGACGACATGTCATGTCCTAAATAAAGTTCTGACAAAGGATAATGAGATAACTCCCTATGAGAAATGGGTGAAGAGGAGGACAACACTCTCGTACTTGCGTACTTGGGGCTGTTTGGCGAAAGTTAATGTGCCGATCCCCAAAAAGCGTAATCCTGGACACAAGACTATGGACTGCGTTAATATGGGCTATTCTAAGAACATCGTTGGCTATAGATTTCTAGTAGTGAAATCTGAGGTACCTAACCAGAAGGTCGGTACAATTACGAAGTCTAAGGATGCTACATTCTTTGAGGATATTTTTCCTATGAGAGATATGCAAAGCACTTCTAGACAGGAATCTGAGGAGACTCCTAAGCCTGCCATTCCTATGGAATATTATCAACAAACACATGATGAAAATCCTGAGGAGGATGACGAGGAAACCCTTGGTAGGGGCAAGATATAAAGGACAGCAAAGACCTTTGGTGATGATTTCTCCGTGTACCTCGTGGATGATACTCCCACTTCTATTTCAGAAGCGTATGCCTCTCCAGAAGCTGACTACTGGGAGGATGCAATCTGTAGCGAGGTGGATTCCACCATGGCTAACGGCACATGAGAGATCACTGACCGTCCATATGGTTGCAAACCTTTGGGATGTAAGTGGATGTTCAAGAAGATTGAAAAGTACAAGGCTAGGCTTGTGGCCAAGGGCTATGACCAGAAAGAAGAGGAAGATTTCTTTGATACTTATTCACATGTGGCGAGACTGACCACTATTCGAGTATTACTCTTGTTGGCGGCCTCGCATGGTCATCTCGTCGACCAGATGGATGTTAAGACGGCCTTTCTGAGTGGAGAGCTAAACGAGGAAATCTACATGCAACAGCCAGATGGCTTTGTCATAGATGGTCAGGAAAGAAAGGTGTGTAGGTTGCTAAAATCTTTAGATGGCCAGAAGCAAGAACCTAAGCAATGGCATGATAAGTTCAATACAACTCTGACATATGTTGGTTTCGTTGTTAATGAGGCTGACAAATGTGTATACTATCGCCATTGTAGTGACCCGACCCGAATGGATCAAGTCTACTGTGCTCCGGTGTCATCCCTAGATCAGTAATGCTGACACCACACAGTACTTCGGAGGATTTATAGCAGAGTGGCAATCACACACTTATTACATCGATGTCTCAAAAGAGAACTTATTACAATAAATATGGCTTAAGGCCATCTAAAATCGATAACAGCGGAAGACTTGGAAGATAAATGGGTCCATCAACTCCAACGGCATCACTGAGTATAGAACCACGACCTAAAAGCACCTTAATCGTCGTCTGAAAAGTCTGCAACATTAACGTTGCAGCCCGAAAACGGGTCAGCACATGGAATATGCTGGCAAGGTAACACATAGAGAGTAATGGAAGGAAATAGCTATTCTATATGCATATTTGGCTGGTGGAAAGCTCTATGGTTACTGTTTTGCGTAAAGCCAGTTTTTCCCTACTGCAAAGGAATAAATTTATTTAACTATCAAGGTGGTTGTTAAACATTGAGAATGGTTGACAGCATTCTCAATCCCAATTAAAAGTAGTCATCAATAACCCAACAATATTAATGTAGAAGTAACATGTTGAGATTCACATGATATTCAAGTACTAGATACTCAAGATGTCCATAACCGGGGACACGGCTAATCATGATTAGTTTATTACACTCTGCAGAGGTTTGCGCACTTTTCCCCACAAGACTCGATCGCCTCCGTTGGATTTCTCGCACTACTGGTGTTTGAGAAACGGATGACCGAGACACAGTCTTTCAGAAGCGCTAGCACCTTACGATGGATAGACCGGTACACCTACTTTCCCCTACATCTGCTAGTCTACCCTGTAAGAGTTCGCATGACTTAGTCAACTATGCCAGAGCCCATATTGGCTTGTGGCTGCACACGTAAGTTTCTAGTATGAAAGATCTTATGATCCCTTTGAGCCTGGGTGGCGGTCCAAAAGAAAACAAGCAAGTCCTGATAGACATCAGGTGACTCCATCCACCCAGATGTGTGTTTAAGTTGCCACCTTAGATAAACCCTTAAAATTATCAATCTCACATCTGTCATGGATATCACTCACCCAATCCACGTCTACTAGCATAGCATGGCATAATAAGCAAACGTAGAAGTAACTCCCAAAGGTTTGATAATAAATAGGTAATAGGTACTACCTCATCTACTTCCCATCCCTCAATTTAATTAGATCCTAATCATGCAATGTGTGAGGATGGATCTAATGCAATAAAACTGGGTTGTAGAAAAGGTATGATCAAAGTGTTACTTGCCTTGCTGATGATCCGCGAGTCCTAAAGATTCGAAGTAACAGGCGGCGCAATCCGGGTAATCTGTCGCAGACAAACAACAAGCATACAATAAGTACTCATCTAATGCATAGGTAAAACTCGAACAAAAGATCGAACCAGATAGTTCAACTTAAGAACTCCGGTTGCAAAGAAAGAAAGAACCGAACAAAGCAACGAAAAACAAACGGCGGAAGAAAACAGCTCGGTTCTAGCAAGTTGAAACTAGGTCAAATTTTACCGTAGCAAAAACTTAGTTAAAGTTGATTAGTCGAAACGGCGGTTTCAAAACGAAACTCCAGGCGCTTGAATCACCTGATTCCGATAAACGAGCGAGAAGATAAACTAGAACGAAGATCGGATCTGAGATCGCGATCGCGGAATAAATCCGACGAAAAGAAAAAGAAAAACGGTTAAATGAATGGACGTTCGTTAACCGGGAATAACCGATGATCACATTCGTTAAGACGAACGGTCCGGCGAACGGTCACTGAACAACTAAACCGGAAAAGAAAACGAAAAACCGATCTAGGGTTTCGGAAAAGAAAACCGAAACAAAGAACCGAAAAGAAAACGAATCGGAAGAGAAGAAAAGAACCGGAACGGTTTATAAGAAAAACCGAACTGAGGGGAGAAAAAGAGACGCGGGGCAACCTCGGCGAGGTTCCGGCGAATGGGGCTCCGACGTTGGGCGGCGACGGCGATGTAAGGCGGCGGCGGCGGTGGGGCACAAGGCGGCGGCGGCGCTAGGTGCGGGCGGCGGCGCGGGCAAGGGCAGCGGGGTGGGGCGCGGCTTGAGGCTTGGGGCTTGGTGTGGAAAAAGGGGGGTGGGGTATTTAAAGAGGGGAGGGGAGAGGATACTTGGGGGAGGGGGCAAGAAAAAGAGAGGAGAGAAGAGTCCTAGAAAGACTCCACTTGGGGGCAGCGGCGGTGCCTGGCGCGCTAGGCGCGCGCGCGGGGGAGGCCGGCCTGGCCGGCGGCTTGGGCCTTGGCCCAGGCGCTGCAGGAATTGTTTTTTTAATCGGTTTCGCGCACAGAAAAACACAGAAAAGAAAATCTAAACGAACTCCAAACTTCCCAAAGTAAATTTTCCCCGACTCCTAAGAATGAGTCGAACAAAATGAACTTTTCTCGGGACCTATAATGCAATTTTTTGAAAACACGCATTTTTCCCTATCCAAATAAAAGGCAAATAAACTCCGACAAATCCAATGATCCTCTTTTCAAAATTTGAGAAAGCTCAAATATGAAAATGACGAAATCTCCAACTCTCTCTGAGGGTCCTTGAGTTGCGTGAAATTTCTAGGATCGACCAAAATGCAAGAAAATATGATATGCAAGATGATCTAGTGTATAACATTCCAAATTGAAAATTTGGGATGTTACAAACCTACCCCCCTTAAGATGAATCTCGCCCTCGAGATTCTGGTTGGCTAGAAAATAGGTGAGGGTGGTCCTTGAGCAAATCTTCTTCTTTCTCCCAGGTGGCTTCATCCTCTGAGTGGTGGTTCCACTGAACTTTGCAAAACTTGATAACCTTGCTGCGGGTAACTCTGCTGGCAAACTCGAGAATCTTGACTGGTTTCTCTTCATACGTTAAGTCGTCCTTCAACTGAATCACTTCAAGAGGCACTGTATCCCTTAATGGTACCTCCGCCATCTCGGCGTGACATTTCTTCAGCTGAGAAACATGGAATACGTCATGAACTCCTGACAGTCCCTCTGGTAATTCCAACTTATACGCGACTTCTCCCATACGTTGTAAGATCTTATATGGTCCAATGAAACGCGGTGCTAACTTTCCCTTAACTCCAAAGCGCTTAACTCCTCGAAGTGGGGATACTCAGAGATACACTCTGTCTCTGGTTTCATAAACTGTCTCCTTGCATTTAGAATCTGCGTAGCACTTCTGCCTGGACTGGGCTACCTTGAGCCTATCGCGAATCAACTTAACTTTCCGTTTAGACTCCTTAATCAAATCTGGTCCAAAGAATTGACGGTCTCCAACTTCGTCCCATGACAACGGTGTCCTGTACCTCCTTCCGTACAAAGCTTCGAAGGGTGCCATCTTCAGACTGGTTTGGTAACTGTTGTTATAAGAAAACTTCGCATATGGCAAGTTATCATCCCAACTAGATCCATAATCTAGTGCACAGGCTCTCAGCATATCTTCCAAAATCTGATTGACTCTCTCGGTCTGTCCATCTGTCTGCGGATGAAAAGCGGTGCTGAACTCTAGCTTGGTTCCCAAAGTTTCATGCAACTGATTCCAAAACTTTGAGGTAAATTGGGTTCCTCTGTTTGATACAATACTCCTTGGAACTCCATGCAAACAAATGATCCTAGTCATGTATATCTTTACCAACTTAGCACTGGTGTAAGTGGTCTTAACTGGAATGAAATGTGCTACCTTCGTCAAACGATCAACTACTACCCATATCGAGTCATATCCTACGTTCGTCCTGGGTAGTCCTGTGATAAAATCCATGCCTATCTTATCCCACTTCCATTCGGGTATCGGCAATGGTTGCAACAATCCGGCTGGCTTCTGATGCTCTGCCTTCACTCTATGACATACGTCACAAACTGCTACATAGGCTGCAATATCCTTCTTCATTCCGGTCCACCAGAATGTTTCCTTCAAATCCAAATACATCTTGGTATTTCGTGGGTGAATTGAATATGGTGAATCATGTGCCTCTTGTAGAATCAACTTCCTGATCTCCAGGTCATTTGGCACATAAACACGGTCCTCAAACCATAGGGTATCGTGCTCATCCTCACGAAATCCCTTTGCTTTTCCTTTGCTTAGTTTCTCCTTTATAGAAGCAATCTCCTTGTCCGATTTTTGAGCCTCTCTGATTTTATCCATCAATGTTGACTGAATCTCCAATGCTGCTACATAGCCTTTTGGAACTATCTCTAAGCTTAGTTCACGAAGGTTTTCTGCTAACTCCTTTGGTATTTCTCTCGTCATTAACGTATTGACATGGCTCTTGTGGCTCAATGCGTCAGCTACTACATTAGCTTTTCCGGGATGGTAATGCAATCTCATGTCATAATCCTTGATGAGCTCCAACCATCTCCTTTGTCTGAGATTCAACTCCTTCTGCGTGAAAATGTACTTCAAACTCTTGTGATCCGTGTACACCTCGCAATGATTTCCAATGAGGAAATGTCTCCATGTCTTCAATGCATGCACTACGGCTGCTAACTCCAAATCATGTGTGGCATAATTCAACTCATGAGGCTTCAGTTGTCGTGAAGCATACGAAACAACTCTTCCTTCCTGCATAAGCACTGCTCCAAGTCCTCGACGTGAAGCATCGCAATACACCTCATAATCCTTGGTCTGATCTGGCAAAATCAACACTGGTGAGGTAACCAATCGTTTCTTCAATTCCTGGAAACTAGCCTCACACTCCTCAGTCCAATTGAACTTGGTATCCTTCTTCAACAATTCCGTCATAGGCTTTGCAATCTTTGAAAAGTTCTCAATGAATCTCCGGTAGTATCCTGCGAGTCCAAGAAAACTCCGGATCTCTCCAACTGTCGTTGGTGCTTCCCATTCGGTTACGGTCTCAACCTTTGCGGGGTCAACTGCTATCCCTTCTCCGGATATAACGTGTCTGAGGAATCGTACTTGCTTCAACCAAAACTCACATTTGCTAAATTTGGCATATAACTGATGTTCCCTTAGTTTCTCCAAAACCAAACGCAAATGTTCCTTATGCTCTTCTTCATTCTTTGAATAACCAGGATATCATCAATGAACACTACGACGAATTTATCCAAAAACTCCATAAACACTTTGTTCATCAGGTTCATAAAATAGGCAGGTGCGTTAGTTAATCCAAATGACATAACGGTATACTCATACAGTCCATATCTTGTGGTGAATGATGTCTTAGGTATGTCCTGCTCTCGAATCTTCAACTGGTGGTACCCTGATCGCAAATCGATCTTGGAAAACACTTTAGCTCCTTGCAAACGGTCAAACAGATCATTAATCATTGGCAGTGGGTACTTGTTCTTGATGGTTACTTCATTCAATCCACGGTAATCAACAACCATCCTTAATGATCCATCCTTCTTCTGCACTAGAAGTACGGGTGATCCCCAAGGCGAAGAACTTGGGCGTATATAACCTTTCTCCAATAACTCCTTAATCTGATTCTTAATTTCTACCAAATCCTTTGCTGGCATCCGGTATGGTCTCTTTGATATTGGGCCTGTACCTGGCAATAACTCAATCAAAAACTCAATGTCTCTATCCGGTGGCATGCCTGGCAACTCTTCCGGAAATACATCAGGAAAATCCTTTACCACAGGTACTTCCTCCTGCACTACTCCTGTTAGGCAATTTACTTGTGTCCTATTTGGCACATGCCGGGATACATACTTGATCCTTCTTCCTTCTGGCGTTGTAAGCAAAATTGACTTACTAGCACAATCGATGTTTCCTCCATACATCGACAGCCAATCCATACCGAGAATTACATCCAGTCCCTGGGACTCTAGAACAATTAAATCTGTTGGGAAAACATGCCTTCCTATACTTAATGGCACTTGAAAGCATCCTTGACTGCCCATGTATTCTGCTCCTGGCGAACTTACTAGCATAGGTGTTTTAAGAATCCTAGTGGGCAGGCTATACTTTTCCACAAATCCCCTTGATATGTATGAATGTGATGCACCAGTATCGAAAAGAACGAGTGCGGTAAATGACTTAACCAAAAACTTACCAATTACTGCATCAGGCTGATCTTCAACCTCCTCCACGTTAATGTGGTTCACCTGTCCCCTATTGAAAGGGTTCAGCTTCTTCCCTGAGCTTCCATTGCCATTTCCATTCTGGCCTTCAGGACATTCATTTGCATAATGTCTGGTCTTGGAACACTTGAAACAGGTGACTTGACTCAGATCTCTCTTGGCTGGGGTTGATGGGGTGGTACGGTTCTGGCCGTTGCTTCCTCCATTCCCATTACCATTCTTGTGGCCATTGTGGTTGTGCGAACTACCTCCTCCATGGGTATGCTGAAACTGAAATCCCGATTTAGGGGTAAAACGGGGCTTCTGCTGGGCTCCAGAGTTATACTTACCCTGTCCATACTTCCTCTTGCGGTTCTCAATTTGCTGTTGCTTCCCTTCAATCATGATGGCACGATCTACCAACTCCTGGTAGTTGTTGAAACTTGCTACCATCAACTGCATGCTTAACTCATCATTTAATCCTTCCAGAAACTTCTCCTGCTTGGTTGCATCCGTAGCAACGTCATCTGGGGCATAACGTGCTAACTTGCTGAAGTCGTCAACATACTGGCCAACTGTCCTTCCTCCTTGGCGTAAGTTGTGAAACTCACGCTTCTTCATGGCCATAGCTCCTGCTGAAACATGTGCAGTGCAGAAAGCTTGCTGGAACTGATCCCATGTGACAGTGTCAACTGGGAAGGTGGCTGTGAAATTCTCCCACCATGCTGTCGCGGGTCCTTCAAGCTGATGTGCGGCAAACTTCACTTTCTCACCATCCGTGCATCCTGCAGTGGTCAACTCCCTTCCTATCTTGTGGAGCCAATCGTCCGCTACTATCGGCTCGATGCTACTAGAAAACACCGGCGGATTCAGCCTAAGGAAACGGGCTAAGTGGTCAACAGGTGGTGGTGGTGGTGGGTTGTTGTTGTTGTTGTTCTGCTGATTCTGAACTAACATCTGCATCAATTGATTCTGCTGTTGGATCAACTGAGTGAGCTCCGGTGGAAATCCATTGTCACGTCTCGAAGGCATCTGAGGGTTTTAGAAAAGATGAGAAATAAGAATAGAATGAGGTCTAAAGAGAAAACACTACCCCAATGCACATGAGCAAATTCACACAAAATCACTTCATTCAATTCAAACAAGGGCATACAATCGATCTAGCTATCGCAAAAGTGCTCGAACTATAGTGTTTACATGGGGAAATACTACTAATATTTGGTGGTCATCTAGAAATTTGAACCGGTGGAAGACTCCATGATGTCCGCTCCAGCTTCGTCTTCAAAGTCGGGTTCACTTGGATCCGAATCGGTATCGTTGATGATGATGTAGTTGTCTGGACATGCGACGTACATGTCTTCCTTCCTGGATGCTAACTCCCTCTTGAGTTCTTCAATCTCTTGCTTAAGATCGCAGTTGTGTCTTGCTAGAGCTACGATCTCGTCCATGTAGTCCTTGCGTGTAGCCTTCAGTTCTCCTTCTAGCTCGATGATCCTAGTCTTCGCATTCTTCAACTCTATCATGTCATTGCACATCTGGTTCTCGTGGCGTCGAATGTGCTGGTTTAACTCCTGGATGAATGCTGCAATGGATCTATCCTTCTTGGTGCTGACTAACTCCCATTGTTCATCTCGGCGTCCGTAAATCTGGTAG
Source organism: Triticum monococcum (assembly GCA_034509565.1). Classification (NCBI taxonomy): domain Eukaryota; kingdom Viridiplantae; phylum Streptophyta; class Magnoliopsida; order Poales; family Poaceae; genus Triticum; species Triticum monococcum. Next base: position 147,044,379 of record CM067843.1, on the reverse strand, counting down.
ATAGTGTCCTTGAGGTCTTCTTGATAAACTTCTCCAATGCGTCCTATGGTGATATGGGCTGCCATGCTCTTTCCCAGACTCCAAGTTGGTGCATTGAAAACACTATCTATGGGCTTCGTGATTGGCGTGAATGTCCTTCCCGGAACGTGAGCTTGAATCTTCCAGCGCTCCTCTTCAGGCAGAGTGGCGTTGAAGGTTCCCGTGAAACTTGGTAATCCAATGTTTAGGTACTTGGTGACTTCCTTCAAGTGAAATCCAAAAGGTGTGCCTTCATCCGGTTGAGCGTACTTGATCTTCGCGTCCTTCATCCTAAAGAGTAGAAAAGATGAGGAGTTAGAAAATGAGGAGAGAATAGTGATCTATGGCTTTAACTTAGTGGTCGTGTCCTACAGTCAGCGTGTGCTCTGATACCATCTCTGTAGCGACCCGACCCGAATGGATCAAGTCTACTGTGCTCCGGTGTCATCCCTGGATCAGTAATGCTAACACCACACAGTACTTCGAAGGATTTATAGCAGAGTGGCAATCACACACTTATTACATCGATGTCTCAAAAGAAAACTTATTACAATAAATATGGCTTAAGGCCATCTAAAATCGATAACAGCGGAAGACTTGGAAGATAAATGGGTCCATCAACTCCAACGGCATCACTGAGTATAGAACCACGACCTAAAAGCACCTTAATCATCGTCTGAAAACTCTGCAACATTAACGTTGCAGCCCGAAAATGGGTCAGCACATGGAATATGCTGGCAAGGTAACACATAGAGAGTAATGGAAGGAAACAGCTATTCTATATGCATATTTGGCTGGTGGAAAGCTCTATGGTTACTGTTTTGCGTAAAGCCAGTTTTTCCCTACTGCAAAGGAATAAATTTATTTAACTATCATGGTGGTTGTTAAACATTGAGAATGGTTGACAGCATTCTCAATACCAATTAAAAGTAGTCATCAATAACCCAACAATATTAATGTAGAAGTAACATGTTGAGATTCACATGATATTCAAGTACTAGATACTCAAGATGTCCATAACCAGGGACACGGCTAATCATGATTAGTTTATTACACTCTACAGAGGTTTGCGCACTTTTCCCCACAAGACTCGATCGCCTCCGTTGGATTTCTCGCACTACTGGTGTTTGAGAAATGGATGACCGAGACACAGTCTTTCAGAAGCGCTAGCACCTTACGATGGATAGACCGGTACACCTACTTTCCCCTACATCTGCTAGTCTACCCTGTAAGAGTTCGCACGACTTAGTCAACTATGCCAGAGCCCATATTGGCTTGTGGCTGCACACGTAAGTTTCTAGTATGAAAGATCTTATGATCCCTTTGAGCCTGGGTGGCGGTCCAAAAGAAAACAGGCAAGTCCTGATAGACATCAGGTGCCTCAATCCACCCAGATGTGTGTTTAAGTTGCCACCTTAGATAAACCCTTAAAATTATCAATCTCACATCTGTCATGGATATCACTCACCCAATCCACGTCTACTATCATAGCATGGCATAATAAGCAAACGTAGAAGTAACTCCCAAAGGTTTGATAATAAACAGGTAATAGGTACTACCTCATCTACTTCCCATCCCTCAATTTAATTAGATCCTAATCATGCAATGTGTGAGGATGGATCTAATGCAATAAAACTGGGTTGTAGAAAAGGTATGATCAAAGTGTTACTTGCCTTGCTGATGATCCGCGAGTCCTAAAGATTCGAAGTAACAGGCGGCGCAATCCGGGTAATCTATCGCAGACAAACAACAAGCATACAATAAGTACTCATGTAATGCACAGGTAAAACTCGAACAAAAGATCAAACCAGATAGTTCAACTTAAGAACTCCGGTTGCAAAGAAAGAAAGAACTGAACAAAGCAACGAAAAACAAACGGCGGAAGAAAACAGCTCGGTTCTAGCAAGTTGAAACTAGGTCAAATTTTACCATAGCAAAAACTTAGTTAAAGTTGATTAGTCGGAACGGCGGTTTCGAAATGAAACTCCAGGCGCTTGAATCACCTGATTCTGATAAACGAGCGAGAAGATAAACTAGAACGAAGATCGGATCTGAGATCGCGATCGCGGAATAAATCCGACGAAAAGAAAAAGAAAAACGGTTAAACGAACGGATGTTCCTTAACCAGGAATAACCGGTGATCACGTTCGTTAAGACGAATGGTCCGGCAAACGGTCTCTGAACAACTAAACCGAAAAACAAAACGAAAAACCGATCTAGGGTTTCGGAAAAGAAAACCGAAACAAAGAACCGAAAAGAAAATGAATCGAAAGAGAAGAAAAGAACCGGAATGATTTATAAGAAAAACCGAACCGAGGGGAGAAAAAGAGACGCGGGGAAACCTCGGCGAGGTTCCGGCGAACGGGGCTCCGGCGTTGGGCGGCGGCGGCGATGTAAGGCGGCGGTGGCGGCGGGGGTGTAGGGCGGCGGCGGCGGGGCACAAGGCGGCGGCGGCGCTAGGTGCGGGCGGCGGCGCGGGCAAGGGCGGCGGGGTGGGGCGCGGCTTGAGGCTTGGGGCTTGGTGTGGAAAAAGGGGGGGGTGTGGGGTATTTAAAGAGGGGAGGGGAGAGGATACTTGGGGGAGAGGGAAAGAAAAAGAGAGGAGAGAAGAGTCCTAGAAGGACTCCACTTGGGGGCGGCGGCGGTGCCTGGCGCGCTAGGCGCGCGCGGGGGAGAGGCCGGCCTGGCCGGCGGCTTGGGCCTTGGCCCAGGCGTTGTGGGAAAATTTTTTTAAATCGGTTTCGCGCGCAGAAAAACACAGAAAAGAAAATCTAAACGAACTCCAAACTTCCCAAAGTAAATTTTCCCCGACTCCTAAGAATGAGTCGACCGAAATGAACTTTTCTCGGGACCTAGAATGCAATTTTTTGAAAACACGCATTTTTCCCTATCCAAATAAAAGGCAAATAAACTCTAACAAATCCAATGATCCTCTTTTCAAAATTTGAGAAAGCTCAAATATGAAAATGACGAAATCTCCAACTCTCTCCGAGGGTCCTCGAGTTGCGTGAAATTTCTAGGATCGACCAAAATGCAAGAAAATATGATATGCAAGATGATCTAGTGTATAACATTCCAAATTGAAAATTTGGGATGTTACAGCCATGGTGGGGGCGAAGGACTTATACTGTGCTTGTATGTTGATGACATACTGATATTTGGAACAAACCTCAAAGTCATTGAGGAGGTCAAATCGTTTCTATCTTAGAACTTTGAGATGAAAGACCTTGGTGTGGCTGATGTTATCTTGAACATTAAGCTACTGAGAGATAACAAGGGTGGGATCACACTTCTGCAATCCCACTATGTTGATAAGGTGTTGGGTCGGTTTGGATATTCGGACTGCACACCATCTCAAACACCATATGATCATAGCGTGTTGATTCGAAAGTCCAAATGCATGGCTAAAGATCAATTTAGATACTCTCAAATCATTGGTTCACTGATATACCTAGCAAGTGCAACGAGGCCTGACATCGTGTTTGCTGTGAGCAAACTAAGCCGGTTTGTTTCCAAACCGGGTGATGTACATCGGCGTGCTGTTGAAAGAGTTATGCGCTATCTGAAAGGTACTATGAACTATGGACTTCACTATACCAGAGACCCATTGGTACTTGAAGGGTATAGTGATGCGAAATGAATCTCCGATGCTGATGAGATCAAGGCCACTACTAGGTATATGTTCACTCTTGGCGGTGGCACTGTTTCCTGGAAGTCTTGCAAGCAAACGATCTTAACAAGATCGACAATGGAAGCAGAATTAACAGCATTAGACACATCTGGTATTGAAGCGGGATGGCTTCATGATCTTTTGATGGACTTTCCATTGGTTGATAAACCGGTTCCGGCTATCCTTATGAACTGTGACAATTGGACTATCATCACCAAAGTGAAGAGTTCAAAGGATAACATGAAGTCCAACAAACACATAAGAATGAGATTAAAAGCTGTCAGAAAATTAACAAACTCCGGAGTCATAGTGTTGGACCATGTCCATACGGGTAAAAATCTGGCAGATCCCTTTATGAAAGGGCTATCACGTGTTGTGTTAGATAATGCATCGAGGGAGATGGGTATGAGACCCACATGAGTTGCCATGATGGTAACCCAACCTATGTGATTGGAGATCCCGTGAAGTAGGACCTGGGAAAACAAGCCAGTGGTGAACTGAGGAGAGTAACTATACTAACCCACTCTGTTGGAGATGCAATACTCTCAATACTGTATGGTAGGATGACTATTGTCTTAATGTGTTCCAAAGCTTATGTAAGAAAGATGCTATCCTACAGAGCGATCTTTGGAGGAACACACCTATGTGAGCCCGACTGCTAGTCACAGTCTATGAGATTGGGTTGATCTCTAGTAAGCTCATGAAATAGGCCAGGAGTGTCACTTATATGCTCCACCCGAGGGGTCAGCCTTCGGCATCCTAGTACTAGTAAGACATGTGGTGAAGCTTCTTTACGCCAAACTAACAATTCAAGGCATAGTCGATTGTTCAGTTGTGAAGGAGTGTAGCTACTTGCTCTAGGTGAAGCTCAACCTTAACAGGTCTTCACTAAAACACAAGTATATCGAAACAGCAATTGGAATAGAGGACACAATGGTCCCTCGAGATCTGGTGGGGGATTGCTAAAATTTGGGATGGGCTTTAGGCCCATATAGCAATTTCTGGAAAAATCTCTAAGGGCCCATGTGGGTATATGGCACTAGGTGTAGTGGGAAGTTTAGTCCCACCCTGCTAGTGGAGAAGGAGTTGGACCTCTTTATAAGGGTTTCTCCTCTACATGCTATTGGAGCTTGAGAATAGAAGAGGCCCTCGCACACTCCTCCTCCGCCGCCCGCCTCGCCACGCCACGCCACCCCTCGTTACGACACACCGCGGGTTGCGGGATTGAGCAGAGCCGAGCTCACACCTACGCGCTTATTTTTACCAGTCATTAACGGAGAGTTTCTTACATCTAGGCCATCATCTGAGACATTGTATCATGAGCTGTCATGGACTCGGATGTGGGTCGAGCCCATGTCTCTCCACGCGGCTGCGCCTATATAAGTGTGCGGTGTCTCCCAACCCTAGCCGCCATGAACAGATCACATCTGCTCATGCGCATGCCCACCGTCGTTCATTTGATGCTGCTGCCGCCGGTGACTCCATCCCGTCCGCCGCTTACACGGTTGACGGGAGAGCAGGTCTCCGAAACCCCGCCCTTCTGATTCATGTACGGGAGAGGGGTGAATAGGTTTTTGGGAAGCGACTACACGATTGCTCACCTCCAAGCCTCTACTTCCTCTACGTCTGCGTCGTCTCCATCACCATGATAAGTCTCCAACGTATCTATAATTTTTTATTGTTCCATGCTATTATATTATCAACCTTGGATGTTTTATATGCATTTATATGCTATTTTATATTATTTTTGGGACTAACCTATTAGCCCAGAGCCTAGTGCCAGTTTCTGTTTTTCCCTTGTTTCAGTGTTTCGTAGAAAAGGAATATCAAACGGAGTCCAAACGGAATGAAACCTTTGGAAAAGTTATTTTTGGAAAGAAAGCAATACAGGAGACTTGGAGTGCAGGTCAGGGGATCAACGAGGAAGCCACGAGGCAGGGGGCACGCCCACCCCCCTGGGCGCGCCCTCCACCCTCGTGGGCCCCTCGTGGCTCCCCTGATGTATTTCTTCCGCCTATATATATACATATACCCTAAAACTATCGAGGAGCACAATAGATCGGGAGTTCCGCCGCCAGAAGCCTTCGTAGCCACCGAAAACCAATCTAGACCCGTTCCGGCACCCTACCGGAGGGGGCAATCCCTCTCCGGTGGCCATCTTCATCATCCCGGTGCTCTCCATGATGAGGAGGGAGTAGTTCTCCCTCGGGGCTGAGGGTATGTACCAGTAGCTATGTGTTTGATCTCTCTCTCTCTCTCGTGTTCTTGAGGTGATACGATCTTGATGTATCGCGAGCTTTGCTATTATAGTTGGATCTTATGGTGTTTCTCCCCCTCTAATCTCTTGTAATGGATTGAGTTTTCCCTTTGAAGTTATCTTATCGGATTGAGTCTTTAAGGATTTAAGAACACTTGATGTATGTCTTGCATGGGATACTCGTGGTGACAATGGGGTATTCTATTGATCCACTTGATGTATGTTTTGGTGATCAACTTGCGGGTTCCACCCATGAACCTATGCATAGGGGTTGGCACACGTTTTCGTCTTGACTCTCTGGTAGAAACTTTGGTGCACTCTTTGAGGTTCTATGTGTTGGTTGAATAGATGAATCTGAGATTGTGTGATGCATATCGTATAATCATACCCACAGATACTTGAGGTGACATTGGAGTATCTAGGTGACATTAGGGTTTTGGTTGATTTGTGTCTTAAGGTGTTATTCTAGTACGAACTCTAGGGCTGTTTGTGACACTTACAGGAATAGCCCAACGGATTGATCGGAAAGAATAACTTTGAGGTGGTTTTGTACCCTACAATAATCTCTTCGTTTGTTCTCCGCTATTAGTGACTTTGGAGTGACTCTTTGTTGCATGTTGAGGGATAGTTATGTGATCCAATTATGTTATTATTGTTGAGAGAACTTGCACTAGTGAAAGTATGAACCCTAGGCCTTGTTTCAACGCATTGCAATACCGTTTGTGCTCACTTTTATCATTAGTTACCTTGCTGTTTTATATTTTCAGATTACAAAAACTATTATCTACCATCCATATTGCACTTGTATCACTTTCTCTTCGCCGAACTAGTGCACCTATACAATTTACCATTGTATTGGGTGTGTTGGGGACACAAGAGACTCTTTGTTATTTGGTTGCAGGGTTGTTTGAGAGAGACCATCTTCATCCTACGCCTCCTACGGATTGATAAACCTTAGGTCATCCACTTGAGGGAAATTTGCTAATGTCCTACAAACATCTGCACTTGGAGGCCCAACAACGTCTACAAGAAGAAGGTTGTGTAGTAGACATCACACCACCATGTCCACCGACGCCGAACGTGCCACCACCGAGAAGCTCGAGGCCGACAAGAAGGCCACTGAGGACGCTGCTGCCGCCACCACTACCGCGGCCTCTGCATGGCCTACTGGAGGGTATAACTCGTTTATCCCGCTCCTACTGTTTTCTGTTTTAGCCATGCTAGCGTTATACGTAGATCTTTTTGCAATTAGCGTAGTATGTGCTTGCTTGACTGAATATCAGTGTGCGTTTATTTGTGTCAATGCCATGCTAGTAATTTACTCGTGGATTAAGTTAATCAAAAATTGCCTATTTCCTCAACAATGTAAAAACCTATTATGTGTAGGAATTTTTCGGCGAGTGGCTTTGCCACAGCACTGAAACCGGATAAGTTTACCTGTACATATTTTAAGCATTGGCAGACAAAGACCACCTTATGGCTCACGGCCATGAACGTGTTCTGGGTCACCGGTGTTCCTTCAGGAACGATTACTCCTGCACAGGAGAAGGCATTCAAGGAAGCTACTGTCATGTTCCTAGGAGCAGTTCTTAGCATGATCGGAGATAAGTTGGTCGATGCATATTTACATGTGCATGTTGCCAAGGACTTGTGGGAGGCGCTCGAATCTAAGTTCGGGGCCACCGACGCTGGGAGCGAATGTATGTTATAGAGCAGTTCCACGATTACAAGATGGTTGAAAACAGTCATGTACTGGTGCAGGCTCATGAGAGAATATGCATCGTTAAAGAGCTTCAACTTCTTAAGTGCGAGTTACCGGGCAAGTTTGTCACGGCCTGCATAATCGCTAAGCTCCATGATTCCTGGAGGAACTTTTCCACCACAATGAAACATCAGAGGCGTGAATTCTCTATGGAGGATGTCATCGGCCATCTGAGTGTTGAGCAGAATTCAAGGGCAAAGGACTCACACAGAAAATGTGTCGAAGGAACCTTTGTCGCCAACATGGTGAACAAGAGGAACCATAACTCCCACAAGCCCAAGGGAAAGAACGGTGTCCAACACAATACCGACTTTAAGAAGAAGGGTAAGAAGACCTTTAAGAAGAACAAGAAGGATGAGGGTTGCTTTACTTGTGGTTTGGTTGAACATTGGGCCAACAAGTGCCCAAACAAGTACAAGAAGCCAGGACAGGACTCTAAGTCTGTCAACATGATTGTGGGCAACAATGAAAATGATGCATCTGGGTACGGTAATTTTTTACTGTGTTTTCAGTGTTTCAGCCCACCGATTGGTGGGTGGACACAGGTGCATGTGTGCATGTGTGTGCTTACATTTCATTGTTTTATTCTTACCAGGTCACAGGCCATGGGTTCGTATTGATGGGGAATGGCGCGAGTGCTTCTGTTCATGGTGTTGGCACGGTCGATCTGAAGTTTACTTCGGGAAGAATCGTGCAGCTGAAGAACGTGCAGCATGTCCCCGCCATCAAGAAGAACCTCGTTAGTGGCTCCCTTCTATGTAGAGAAGGGTTTAAGTTGGTTTTCGAGTCTAATAAATTAGTTGTTACTAAATATGGACTCTTTGTTGGAAAAGGTTATGAGAGTGGAGGAATGTTCCGCCTTTCTCTTGTAGATTTTTGTAATAAAGTCATGAACCATATTCATTGGAATGTTAATTAATATGAAGTTTGGCATTCACATCTTTGTCACATTAGTTTTGGTGTTATGACGCGGCCAGCTAAGTTGGATTTAATCCCGAGTTTCACTTTAGCCAAAGGTTCTAAGTGCCTTTCATGTGTGCAAGCTAAGCAACCTTGCATGCCTCACAAGGCCGCGGAGGAGAGACACTTGGCACCATTCGAACTCATACATTCCAATCTTTGTGAGATGAATGCTGTGTTGACTAAAGGTGGAAAGAAATACTTCATGACATTGATAGATTATTCCACTAGATATTGCTATGTGTATCTGTTAAATACTAAATATGAGGCTCTACACTACTTTAAAATCTATAAGGCAGAAGTTGAGAATCAACTTGAAAAGAAAATTAAACGAGTCCGGTGATATCGTGGTGGAGAGTACTTCTCGAGTGAGTTTGATTCCTTTTGTGCGTAACACGGCATTATTCATGAGAGGACACCTCCCTATTCACCCCAGTCAAACGGGGTTGCCGAGCGGAAAAACCATACTCTAACTGATTTGGTAAACGCCATGTTAGATACATCGGGTTTATCCAAGGCATGGTGGGGGGATGCTATATTGACGGCATGTCATGTCCTGAATAAAGCTTTGACAAAGGATAATGAGATCACTCCCTATGAGAAATGGGCGAAGAAAAGGACAACACTCTCGTACTTGCGTACTTGGGGCTGTTTGGCGAAAGTCAATGTGCCGATCCCCAAAAAGCGTAAGCTTGGACCCAAGACTGTGGACTGTGTTAATATGGGCTATGCTAAGAACAGCGTTGGCGATAGATTTCATTAGTGAAATCTGAGGTACATAGACTATGGACTGTAGATGATTTTTCATATAGAAAACTTTTTAATCCGAGTTCATATGCAAAAGTTATGCCCATTTTACAAATTTCAAAGAGATTTTGCACATTAAGTCGAAATTCATATTTGTAAATTTTCCCAACAACTAGACCACATATCACATGGGAAACTTATTTTCTTTTATTTTTTTGACATTTCCATCATTTTCTTTTATTTTTTTTATAACTGAAAAGGCGGTCCACGGGGGGGTGGGGGTGCATTCGGTGGAAGTTTTGGGCCAAGTTAGTAATGGTGCACCGTGGGAGTGGTGCGCCATTACTAGTTAAACTAGTAATGGCGCACCACACCCACGGTGCGCCATTACTAGTTTTGAAAAAAAACATATTCTGATTTTTTTTTAAAACTTAGTAATGGTGCACCAGTTGACAGTGCACCATTACTAGTTTTAACTACTAATGGCGCACTGTCCACTGGTGTGCCATTACTAGTTTTGAAAAAAATTGAAAATAATTTACTAGAGGCGCACCGTGGATGTGGTGCGCCATTACTAGTTTAACTAGTAATGGCACACTATCCACTGGTGCGCCATTACTAGTTTTGAAAAAAAATGAAAAAAAATTTGTTACTAATGGCGCACCGTGGATGTGGTGCGCCATTAGTATTTGGACACTAATGATGCACCAACACATGGTGCGCCATTAGTATATACTAATGGCGCACCACATGTCTGGTGCGCCATTAGTGTCATTTCCATCTATAGCCCTTTTCCTAGTAGCGATGTGGTCCGTAGCAAGATGGATTCCATCATGGCTAACGGGACATGGGAGATCACAGGCCGTCCATATGGTGGCAAACCTTTGGGATGTAAGTGGGTGTTCAAGAACAAGTATAGGCCCGATGGTATGATTGAAATGTACAAGGCTAGGCTTGTGGCCAAGGGTTATGACCAGAAAGAAGAGGAAGATTTCTTTGATACTTATTCACTTGTGGCTAGAATGACCACCATTCGAGTATTACTCTCATTGGCGGCCTCTTATGGTCTTCTTGTCCACCAGATGGATGTTAAGACGACTTTGCTAAATGGAGAGCTAAACGAGGAAATCTACATGCAACAGCCAGATTGCTTTGTGATAGATGGTCCGGAAAGAAAGGTGTATAGGTTGTTGAAAACTTTATATGCCCTGAAGCAATCACCTAAGCAATGGCATGATAAGTTCAATACAACTCTGACATCTTTTGGTTTCGTTGTTAATGAGGCTGACAAATGTGTATACTATTGCCATGGTGGGGGCGAAGGAGTTATACTATGCTTGTATGTTGATGACATACTGATATTCGGAACAAACCTCAAAGTCATTGAGAAGGTCAAATCGTTTCTATCTCAGAACTTGGAGATGAAAGACCTTGGTGTGGCTGGTGTTATCTTGATCATCAAGCTACTGAGAGATAATGAGGGTGGGATCACACTTCTGCAATCCCACTATGTTGAGAAGGTGTTGAGTCGTTTTGGATATTCGGATTGCACACAATCTCAAACACCATATGATCCTAGCGTGTTGATTCGAAAGTCCAAAGGCATGGCTAAAGATCAATTGAGATACTCTCAAACCATTGGTTCACCGATGTAACTAGCGAGTGCAACGAGGCCTGACATCGCGTTTGCTATGAGCAAACTGATCCGGTTTGTTTCCAAACCGGGTGATGTACATTGGCATGTTGTTGACAGAGTTATGCGCTATCTTAAAGGTACTATGAACTATGGACTTCACTATGCCGGAGACCTGTCGGTACTTGAAGGGTATAGTGATGCGAATTGCATCTCAGATGCTGATGAGATGAAGGCCACTACTGGGTATATGTTTACTTTTGGAGGTGGCGCTATTTCCTGGAAGTCTTGCAAGCAAACGATCTTAACGAGATCGACAATGGAAGCAGAATTAACAACATTAGACACATCTTGTGTTGAAGTAGGATGGCTTCGAGATCTTTTGATGGACTTGCCATTGGTTGATAAACCGGTTCCAGCTATCCTTATGAACTGTGACAATCAGACTGTCATCACCAAGGTGAAGAGTTCAAAGGATAACATGAAGTCCAACAAACACATAAGAATGAGATTAAAAGCTGTCAGAAAATTAAGAAACTCCGGAGTGATAGCATTGGACTATGTCCATACGGCTAAGAATCTGGCAGATCCCTTTACGAAAGGGCTATCTCGTGTCGTGATAGATAATGCATCGAGGGAGATGGGTATGAGACCCACATGAGTTGCCATGGTGGTAACCCAACCTATGTGATTGGAGATCCGTGAAGTAGGACCTGGGAAAACAAGCCAGTGGTGAACTGAGGAGAGTAACTATACTAACCCACTCTGTTGGAGATGCAATACTCTCAATACTCTTTGTTAGGATGACTATTGTCTTAATGTGTTCCAAAGCTTATGTAAGCAAGATGCTATCCTACAGAGCGATCTTTGGAGGAACACACCTATGTGAGCCCGACTGCTAGTCACAGTCTATGAGATTGGGGTGATCTCTAATAATCTCATGAATAGGCCAGGAGTGTGACTTATATGCTCCACCTGAGGGGTTAGCCTTCGGCAGCCCAGTACTAGTAAGACATGTGGTGAAGCTTCTTTACGCCAAACTGACAATTCAGGGCATAGTCCATTGTTCAGTTGTGAAGGAGTGTAGCTACTTGCTCAAGGTGAAGCTCAACCTTAACATGTCTTCACTAAAACACTAGTATATCGAAACAGCAATTGGGACAGAGGACACAATGGGCCCTCGAGATCTAGTGGGGGATTGCTGAAATTTGGGATGGGCTTTAGGCCCATATAGCAATTTCTGGAAAATCTCTGTGGTCCCATGTGGGTATATGCCACTAGGTGTAGTGGGAAGTTTAGTCCCACCCCGCTATGCTATTGGAGCTTGAGAATAGAAGAGGCCCTCGCTCGCTCCTCCTCTGTCGCCCGCCTCGTCACGACGCGTCGCAAGTTGCAGGATTGAGCCGAGCCGAGCTCACACCTACACGCTTATTTTTGCCAGTCACTAATGAAGAGTTTCTGACAGTTGGGTCATGATCTGAGACGTTGGATCGTGGGCTGTCACGGACTCGGATGTGGGTCGAGCCCAGGTCTCTCCATGCGGCCGCGCCTATATAAGTCTGCGGTGTCTCCCAACCCTAGCTGGCACGAACAGATCACATCTGCTCACGCGCACGCCCACCATCGTTCCTTTGTTGCCGCTGCCACCAGTAACCCCATCACGTCCGCCACGTACACGGTTGACGGGAAATCAGGTCTCTGAAACCCCGCCCTTCTGGTTTCTGTAAGGGAGAGGGGCGAATAGGTTTTTGGGCAGCGACTATGCGACTGCTCGCCTCCGATCCACTACTTCCTCTATGCCCGCGTCATCTTCATCATCTCCATGTCCACCGATGATGAACGTGCAGCCGCCGAGAAGCTCGAGGCCGACAAGAAGGCCGCTGAGGGCGATGTTGCCGCCACCACTGTCGCGGCCTCTGCATGGCCTACTAGAAGGTATAACTCGTTTATCCCGCTCCTACTATTTTCTGTTTTAGCCATGCTAGCGTTATACGTAGATCTTTCTGCAATTAGCGTAGTATGTGCTTGCTTGACTGAATATCTGAATATCAATATGCGTTTATTTGTGTCAATGACATGCTAGTAATTTACTCGTGGATTAAGTTAATCGAAAAATTGCCTGTTTACTCAACAATCCAAAAACCTATTATGTGTAGGAATTTTTCGGTGAGTGGCTTTGCCGCATCACTGAAACCGGATAAGTTTACTAGTACATATTTTAAGCGTTGGCAGACAAAGACCAACTTATGGCTCATGGTTATGAACGTGTTCTGGGTCACCTGTGTTCCTTCAGGAACGATTGCTCCTGCACAGGAGAAGGCGTTCAAGGAAGCTACTGTCGTGTTCCTAGGAGCAGTTCTTAGCGTGATCGGAGATAAGTTGGTCAACGCATATTTACATGTGCATGTTACCAAGTACTTGTGGGAGGCGCTCGAATCTAAGTTCAGGGCCACCGACGCTGGGAGTGATATGTATGTTATAGAGCAGTTCCATGATTAAAAGATGGTTGAAAACCGTCCTGTACTGGAGCAGGCTCATGATATAATATGCATCATTAAGGAGCTTGAACTTCTTAAGTGCGAGTTACCGAGCAAGTTTGTCGCGGCCTGCATAATCGCTAAGCTCCCTAATTCTTGGAGGAATTTTGCCACCACTCTGAAACATCAGAGGCGTGAATTCTCTATGGAGGATGTCATCGGCCATCTGAGTGTTGAGAAGAATTCGAGGGCAAAGGACTCACACGGAAAAGGGGTCAAAGGAACCTCTGTCGCCAACATGGTGAACCAGAGGAACCATAACTCCCACAAGCCCAAGGGAAAGAACGGTGTCCAACACATTACCAACTTTAAGAAGAAGAGTAAGAAGACCTTTAATAAGAGCAAGAAGGATGAGTGCTGCTTTACTTATGGTTCGGTTGAACATTGGGCCAACAAGTGCCCAAACAAGTACAAGATGCCAGGACAGGACTCTAAGTCTGTCAACATGATTGTGGGCAACAATGAAAATGGTGCATCTGGGTACGGTAATTTATTTACTATTTTTTCAGTGTTCCAGCCCACCGATTGGTGGGTGGAGACAGGTGCAGGTGTGCATGTGTGTGCTGATATTTCATAGTTTTCTTCTTACCAGGTCATGGGCAACGGATCTGTATTGATGGGGAATGGCACGAGTGCTTCTATTCATGGTGTTGGCACGATCGATCGGAAGTTTACTTCGAGAAGGATCGTGCAGCTGAAGAACGTGCAGCATGTCCCCGCCATCAAGAAGAACCTCGTTAGTGGCTCCCTTCTATGTAGAGAAGGGTTTAGGTTGGTTTTCGATTCTAATAAATTAGTTGTTACGAAATATGGAGTCTTTGTCGGAAAAGGTTATGAGAGCGGAGGAATGTTCCGCCTTTCCCTCGCAGATTTTTTGTAATAAAGTCGTGAACCATATTCATTTGAATGTTAATGAATCTAAAGTTTGGCATTCATGTCTTTGTCACATTAGTTTCGTTGTTATGATGCGGCTAGCGACGTTGGATTTAATCCCGAGTTTCACTTTAGCCAAAGGTTCTAAGTGCCTTTCATGTGTGCAAGCTAAGCAACCTCGCAAGCCTCACAAGGCCGTGGAGGAGAGACACTTGGCACCATTAGAACTCATACATTCTGATGTTTGTTAGATGAATGGTGTGTTGACTAAAGGTGGAAAGAAATACTTCATGACATTGATAGATGATTCCACTAGATATTGCTACGTGTATCTGTTAAATACTAAATATGAGGCTCTACACTACATTAAAATCTATAAGGCAGAAGTTGAGAATCAACTTGAAAAGAAAATTAAACGAGTTCGGTCAGATCATGGTGGAGAGTACTTCTCGAGTGAGTTTGATTCCTTTTGTGCGGAACACGACATTATTCATGAGAGGACGCCTCCCTATTCACCCCAGTCAAGTGGGGTTGCCGAGCAGAAAAACCGTACTCTAACTGATTTGGTTAACGCCATGTTAGATACATCGGGTTTATCCAAGGCATGGTGGGGGAAGGCTATATTGATGGCATGTCATGTCCTGAATAAAGTTCCGACAAAGGATAATGAGATCACTCCCTATGAGAAATGGGCGTAGAGAAGGACAAAACTCTCGTACTTGCGTACTTGGGGTTGTTTGGCGAAAGTCAATGTGCCGATCCCCAAAAAGCATAAGCTTGAACCCAAGACTATGGACTGCGTTACTATGGGCTATGCTAAGAACGAGATTGGCTATAGATTTCTAGTAGTGAAATATGAGGTACCTAACCAAAAGGTCGGTACAAATATGGAGTCTAAGGATGCTACATTCTTTGAGGATATTTTCCCTGTGAGAGATATGCAAAGCACTTCTAGACAGGAATCTGAGGAGACTCCTGAGCGTGCCATTCCTATGGAATATTATGAACAAACACATGATGAAAATCCTGAGGAGGATGATGAGGAAACCCTTGGTAGGGGCAAGAGACAAAGGACTGCAAAGTCCTTTGGTGATGATTTCTTCGTGTACCTTGTGGATGATACTCCCACTTCTATTTCAGAAGCATATGCCTCTCCAGAAGCTGACTACTAGAAGGATGTGGTTCGTAGAGAGATGGATTCCATCATGGCTAACGGGACATGGGAGATCACTTACCGTCCATATGGTTGCAAACCTTTCGGATGTAAGTGGGTGTTCACGAACAAGCATAGGCCCGATGGTACGATTGAAAAGTACAAGTCTAGTCTTGTGGCCAAGGGCTATGACCAGAAAGAAGAGGAAGATTTCTTTGATACTTATTCACTTGTGGCTAGACTGACCACCATTCGAGTATTACTCTCGTTGGCGGCCTCACATCGTCTTCTCGTCCAACAGATGGATGTTAAGACGGCTTTTCTGAATAGAGAGCTAAACGAGGAAATCTACATGCAACAGCCAGATGGCTTTGTGATAGATGGTCAGGAAAGAAAGGTGTATAGGTTGTTGAAATCTTTATATGGCCTGAAGCAAGCACCTAAGCAATGGCATGATAAGTTCAATACAACTCTGACATCTGTTGGTTTCGTTGTTAATGAGGCTGACAAATGTGTATACTATCGCCATGGAGGGGGGCGAAGGAGTTATATTGTTCTTGTATGTTGATGACATACTGATATTCGGAACAAACCTCAAAGTCATTGAGAAGGTCGGAGCGTTTCTATCTCAGAACTTTTAGATGAAAGACCTTGGTGTGGCTGATGTTATCTTGGACATCAAGCTACTGAGAGATAATGAGGGCGGGATCACACTTCTGCAATCCCACTATGTTGATAATTTGTTGAGTCGTTTTGGATATTCGGACTGCGCACCATCTCAAACACCATATGATCCTAGCGTGTTGATTCGAAAGTCCAAAGGCATGGCTAAAGATCAATTGAGATACTCTCAAATCATTGGTTCACTGATGTACCTAGCGAGTGCAACGAGGCCTGACATCGTGTTTGCTGTGAGCAAACTGAGCCAGTTTGTTTCCAAACCGGGTGATGTACATTGGCATGCTATTGAAAGAGTTATGCGCTATCTGAAAGGTACTATGGACTATGGACTTCACTATACCGGAGACCTGTCGGTACTTGAAGGGTATAGTGATGCGAATTGGATCTCTGATGCTGATGAGATGAAGGCCACTAATGGGTATATGTTTACTCTTGGAGGTGGCGCTGTTTCCTGGAAGCCTTGCAAGCAAACGATCTTAACGAGATCGACAATGGAAGCAGAATTAACGGCATTAGACACATCTGGTGTTGAAGCAGGATGGCTTCGAGATCTTTTGATGGACTTGCCATTGGTTGATAAACCGGTTCCGGCTATCCTTATGAACTGTGACAATCAGAATGTCATCACCAAGGTGAAGAGTTCAAAGGATAACATGAAGTCCAACAAACACATAAGAATGGGATTAAAAGCTGTCAGAAAATTAAGAAACTCCGGAGTGATAGCGTTGGACTATGTCCATACGGCTAAGAATCTGGCAGATCCCTTTACGAAAGGGCTATCACGTGTTGTGATAGATAATGCATCAAGGGATATGGGTATGAGACCCACATGAGTTGCCATGGTGGTAACCCAACCTATGTGATCGGAGATCCCGTGAAGTAGGACTTGGAAAAACAAGCCAGTGGTGAACTGAGGAGAGTAACTATACTAACCCACTCCGTTGGAGATGCAATACTCTCAATACTGTATGGTAGGGTGACTATTGTCTTAATGTGTTCCACAGGTTATGTAAGCAAGATGCTATCCTACAGAGCGATCTTTGGAGGAATGCACCTATGTGAGCTCGACTGCTAGTCACAGTCTATGAGATTGGGGTTATCTCTAATAAAATAATGAATAGGCCAGGAGTGTGACTTATATGCTCCACCCGAGGGGTCAGCCTTCCGCAACCCAGTACTAGTAAGACATGTGGTGAAGCTTCTTTATGTCAAACTGATAATTCAAGGCATAGTCCATTGTTCAATTGTGAAGGAGTGTAGATACTTGCTCTAGGTGAAGCTCAACCTTAACAGGTCTTCGGTAAAACATTGGTATATGAAAACAACAATTGGAACAGAGGACACAATGGGCCCTCGAGATCTAGTGGGGGATTGCTGAAATTTGGGATGGGCTTTAGGCCCATATGGTAATTTCTAAAAAATCTCTAAGGGCCCATGTGGGTATATGGCACTAGATGTAGTGGGAAGTTTAGTCCCACCCAACTAGTGGAGAAGGAGTTGGACCTCTTTATAAGGATTTCTCTTCTACATGCTATTGGAGCTTGAGAATAGAAGAGGCCCTCACACGCTCCTCCTCCGTCGCCCGCCTCGCCACGTCACGCCTCGTCACGAACGCTGCGGGTTGCGGGATTGAGCCGAGCCGAGCTCGCACCTACGCGCTTATTTTTGCCAGTCACTAATGGAGAGTTTCTGATAGCTGAGCCACGATCTGAGACGTCGGATCGTGGGCTGTCACGGACTCGGACGTGGGTCGAGCCCACATCTCTCCACGCGGCTTCGCCTATATAAATGTGCGGTGTCTCCCAACCCTAGCCGCCACGAACAGATCACATCTGCTCATGCGCGCGCCCACCGTCGTTCCTTTGCTGCAGCTGCCGCCGTTGACTCCATCCAGTCCGCCGTGTACATGGTTGACGGGAGAGCAGGTCTCTGAAACCCCGCCCTTCTTGTTCCTGTACGGGAGAGGGGCGAATAGGTTTTTGGGCAACGACTACGCGACTGCTCGCCTCCGATCCACTACTTCCTCTACGTTCGTGTCGTCTTCATCATCACCATGTCCACCGACGCCCAACGTGCTGCCGCCGAGAAGCTTGAGGCCAACAAGAAGGCCGTTGAGGACGTTGTTGCCGCCACCACTGCCGTGGCCTCTGCATGGCCTACTGGAGGGTATAACTCGTTTATCTCGCTCCTACTGTTTTCTGTTTTAGCCATGCTAGCGTTATACATAGATCTTTCTGCAATTAGCATAGTATGTGCTTGCTTGACTTAATATTAGTATGCGTTTATTTGTGTCAATGCCATGCTAGTAATTTACTCGTGGATTAAGTTAATCGAAAAATTGCCTATTTACTCAACAAATCATGTGGTGTGCCTGACCACAAATGTCTACCCTCGGAAAGGGAGACGCCATACCTAGCTATTGGATGTGCTTCGACATTAGAAGCCCAAAGTTCATGACAAAAATTACAAATAGCAAATGAACTAGCCGTTTCTCTAATTTCTCGAATGATACCCACGTAGTTCCTCCCACACCATCATGGATCTGGTTGACAGTTTGTTTGCAGTGTGATGCTTATGAAGATTTTGCATACCGAATCATGCGCTGGAGAAAGAGCCTCTCTACAAGTCAGGGCTTCCAATGGTCATGGATCAACAAGTCCCTGGACAAGCACTGACGATCCTAGATAGCTTTTGTCCCGGTCCATGTAGATCGCCGCCACATTGCCCAAATTATGATCAACCGATACCCCGCGTCGACATTTATTTTGATGAAACCCTCAGGTGGGGGGAGCCACATTGGCTGCGCTTCTGATCTTGCTGCCGCTTGGGTATTAATCTGCTCGGGCTCAGAAATGGGACGTGTAACAAAAAGGTGAGTAGGCAACAGATTTGGTTGATCTCCTCATGAATAAGTTTATGACGTGATGTCCAAATAGACCATAGGGTCACCGTCATGCGTATTAATTCATCATGGAAAAGAACCCCCATCATTGAGAATAACCAATTCCCCGCGCTTGATTCACTGGTCTCTATCATATGTTTCATCAACAAAGGATCCACTAGTGGTCTCTATCATATGTTTTATCAATAAAGGGTCCACTAGTGCCGACACACACCGAGCAATGGAACACTCAAGCAAGCTATGTCTCTAAGAAGCCCTTGCTCCGCATACCGCACAATCATCTTTAGCAGCGTGTTTGGTAGTTTAAGGGAAAGGGAATGGGAATTTATGAGAGGGAGTTAGTTGAGGGATTATACTTGGGAAGTGGCATGTTAGTCCCAATCCCACGTTTGGTACGGGGTGAGAATTATTTGTGGGGATAATTTTCATGAACAAAGAAAAGGAAGGGCAGGTTACGTGAGATGTGCTCCTATTTGGTGTTGCATCTGCAGATTAGGGAGTAGTTAGCGCTGGCCCGATTGTTTGGCGGAAATATTCCGCCACCGCACATATTTAGCTAGGATGCTCGTGGGTTTTTTTCCTTTTGTTGCGGCAGGTGGGCCACCAAATCTGTACTGATATGTTTTTAGACGTCTAATCCTCAATACTCTACTGAATTACCAGGGTCCCCCTAGGGTAGAGATTGATGGGAGTTGGCCCTCCTAATTCCCCTTCCCCTTCCCTTCCTAATTCCCAAACCCCTGAACCAATCAACAGATTTTTAGTCTCACTAATCTTAAAATCCCATTCCCTACCTCAACTCCCCCCAACCAAACACGTTGTAGGTGACATATTCCTATGCTTCCGCACAGTAGCTCACCCCCACCTCAACGGACACAATTAGTGTGCAGACCAAGTAATCCTGCGTTGGATGTTAAAGTTAGCGGTTTCCTTCAATTTTAGTTTCATACTAGTAGAGGCGCATGTGCAACGCACGTTAATATTTAGGTAATATATTAATTACACGTGGATATTAGGAATGCAATTATTCGTGTGTTAATCATGTGATTGGTGCAATATTTGGTATGATATTAATTGCACGTTAAACACGTTTAACGCTCACCATTGTTCGATGGCCGAGATCAGTTGGATCTGCCTCTTTGGGTCTTTATATATATATATATATATATATATATATATATATATATATATATATATATATATATATATATATATATATATATATATATATATACACTATTCATCATCCAGGGTGCAGAATAAGTTATTCTTCACCCGAGGTAATCTTACGATCATTTTCGAATTAAATTACGTTTGAAATTCAAATAGTTACATTTCAATTAATTCACTACGTAAAATTTGGCATAAGAAAATTAAAATATAGGTCATAATACAAGAAAATCTGCAGTTTATGTGTATTTCACACTATGTTTTTACATTTATAATTTTACATAACATAAAATATTTTTTACGATGATTATATATTTTCTTATGGTCTGTTTTTACGTCGGAAATAAGACAAAACTTACGGAACATAAAATTACGGTGCATTGATGATAAAATAGAGGGGGGTGAAGAATAACTATTCCTCACTCAGGGTGACGAATAGCGCGACCCTATATAAGTATTTTTTAAATTTAAAGAAAGTATTTTTTAACTTGAGTATTATAAAGAATGTACAAATCTATTTAAATTGGGCGACCCTATATAAATTCGGAATTACAAATCTATTTAAAAATAAAATAACTCAAGTTAAAAAATACTTTCTTTAAATTTAAAAATGCTCATAGTACATTAATAATGTTCATATAATACAAAAATATAGTGCAACTTTCGCAAAATGTTTGTACCATTCAAAATGTTTCTGTAATTCAAAAAATGTTGACACATTTAAAAATAAGTTCATGATTTGTTTTTAAATGTTCATGAAAATAAAAATGATTGTGGTATTATAAAGAATGTTTGTATCATTTAAAATCTTACTTAATTGTGTTTAGAAAGTATTCACACGTTTAAAATTTATTTCTGTCACATTTAAAAACTGTTAATGTGGTGTAAAAATATTCATGCAATTTACAAAAAATGTTCATTTCACAGTAGACAAATGTTCAACATCTGTTCAAATAAATATTCACAGTGTATCAAAAAATGTTTAACGTCCGTGCGCCAGGCATCTCGAATGAGTCTTTGGGGACTTCTTGGGTAGGGGACAGTAAACGAAGGCTGAAGCATATGAGCGCTATTTCTCGCCCAATGCGGGACCTATTGTTACCTCGGGCGCTTGGTTGTCCCCGCTTTTCGTGGGCCGGCCAATGTAAGTTTCTAGAATCATTCATGCGTTTTTCCTGTTTCTTTTTTCTATGTTCCTTTTATGTTTTTATCAGGTTCTTTTCTTTTATTTTTGTTTTATTTTTCTATTTCTTTATCTAATATATATCAAGTCTTTTCAATAGACGTTCTAAGTTTTTTATACACATGTAATATATTTTTTCATAGACATTGAATTTTTTTTAAATACATTATAAAAAATTCAAATACATATTTGAGCATTTTCTTAATAAATTTTAAGCATTCTGTGTACAAACATTTCCAAATCTGCATTGAACATTTCTTTGAAGGGTATGAAACATTCTTTAAAATACGTGGGCATTTTTTATATTGTACAAACATTTCATAAGATCGCATGAACATATTCTTAAAATGCGCATATATTTCTAAAAATGTAATGAACATTATTTTACAGTATGATTTTTTTAAATAATGCCAACTTTGTTTTAGTTGTATAAATAGTTTCCAAGAATGTGACGAATGTTGTTTGAAATGCATGAACATTTTTCTGAATAATATCACAAACATTTTTTAAAGATTACGCATATTTATTTTGAATGTTATTAACGTTTTCCAAAGGTTGCACGAATATTAATTTTTCACTGCATCTATATTAATTAATTGTGTGAAATTTTGAAAAACTTATGAAGTAATTTTGAAATATATATCTTTAATTATTTTTCAGAATACAAACAAATGTAAAGAGCGAAGGAAAGAAAGAAAAATGAAAAGACACAAAACAAAATAGCTAACTAAATTCCTAACCACTGACGGAACGGCCCACTAACGTCCTCGCTGTACACAAGACAAGAGGAACTCCTATTCGGGGCTTCAGGCGCCAGCAAGTTCCCTGGCGGCCACGCGCCAACTCTGGTGAGCCGATCCATATAAGTGCGAGCGCACGATCGCATTTTATTCCCCCTGGTTCGCCTGATCACATTTGAAAATTTTTTCTAAAAATGATAAAGAAAACATGAATTGAAAAATGTTCACGAATTTAGAAAAACAATAGTTTGAATTTAAAAAAAGTTCATAGAATATGGAAACAGTTCATCAAATTTTGAAAAAAAGTTTATCAATTTTGTAAAAATAGGTCATCAAATTTGAAAAAAGTTCATGGATTTTTTAAAAATTGTGAAATCAAAAGAAGTTAATCAATTTTGATAATAAATTAAAAAATTCAAATAAAATCTACCGAATTTACAAAAGAATTTCATCAATTTTGATAATAAACTTACACCAATTTTTTATACTATAAAAAGAAAAAATGAACAATAAATAGGGAAAAATAATATAAAAGAAAACGAAAAAAGAAATGAAATGAATAAAATGATCTAACTAATCACGTCGGGGTTGGTTGTTGAGGTGGCAACCGAAGCTGACACTCCGCGTGGAGGTTGTGGGTTTGAATTGTGACTCACGCGTAATTGCCAAATAAACTGCAACAAGCGCGCCGTATAGGAAATGCCAAAGACAAGGGGCACGCTGGACTAGCTCAAGACTAGAGCTAAAGTAACTACTAGGCCAGCGTAGTCGCACGTTACTTGCATCCTAGGTGTGTCCCATTTAGCACACAGGTCAGGGAGCAAAGATATAATGTATAACTAAGACGCGAGCGCACTGCTTTTGGTTTTCCTCCCCTCTTTGCATTTGTTTACTTTCCCTTTCGTTAGACGGGTGAATATTTTCCAGAGATACTTGAAATTTTATAATACATGAACATCTTTTTTACTTTTTTTGAATTTTTTTTCTTGGATTTTTTACGCTTGATTTGATGTATGCTTTCAGAGGAGGGCAGCCCAATCTTGCAAGGGATGGAACTCGTGAAGGTTGCCGAGAAATAGTCATACCCTTCAACCCATTGTTTGATGTGTTTGGATGGTGATCAATGTGTGTGGTTGTGCGGCTCTTTTCTAATGAAGGACAAGAGAAGACTTTGAGCATGCCTGGTTCTATAACATGGTAATAATTTAGGTTTTTTTGAAGAAAAAAAAGATGACCCCAGCCTCTGCATCAAGCGATGCGCACAACCATCTTTATTATGCTATTAAACAGAGTACAAAAGAAAACAAAGATCAACCCAAAGCCATCTTTCAAGAAAGCAAACTCGTTACACCTACAAGTATGGTGATGCGCCCTGACCACCACTGGAGGAGCTCCGCAAGAAGTCTTGCGGGTCGGGGGGGTCGGCGGGGGGGGGGGGGGGGGGGGGGGGGTGGGGGCTAAACATAAAACTCATGATTCTGTGGCGGGAGGGGGTGCGTGCTTGCCCGGGAGCTCCTAATTGGCGCGTTCTGCGCCAGCTAATGAGCTGGCGCTCGCACTGTCGTTCGCATGGGCCGGCCCACTAGCGCCTCGCGCGCTCCAAAAAATAACACCAAATGATTGCTACTGTTGAAATACTAGTCGGTCGCTCGACAAAAAAATCAGAAATCCCAAAAATGCAAAAAATCTAAAAATTCGTAATTCATAAACGTTCATCCATTGCAAAAGAAACCAAAGAAGTTCATGAATTCGAAAATACTTCACAATTTTGAAACAAAAAATCATGAATATGTAAAGAAGTTCGTGAATTTGAAAAAAAACATCACTTTTTAAAAAACATCATCGATTTTGAAAAAAAATCACAAACTTTTAAAAATATTTCATCAATTTTAAAATATTTCATAATTTAAAAATATATCATGAACTTTAATAAAATTTATCAATTTTGAAGAAGATTTCTTCAATTTTTAAAAATGTTTCATCGAATTTGAAAATAATTTTTAAATTTTGGAAAAAAGGAAAAGTATACAGAATAAGGAAAATGGAATAAATGGGAAATAAAAAAATTAAAAGAAAGAGAAAACATAATAAGACCGGTCGAGGAAGAACCAAAATCGAAAAAGGCAAAAAAAAACCCGGCTGGGAAGCCTCTGGAACCTTTCCAAAACCGGGAAGAGGTCTCTCCCGTGGCACCCACAGATGGGCCAGCCCAGGTAAGACGCCTTCAGCGCCAGTTAATGAATTGCACTTTAACGGGTGCTGAAGGCGCCAAATAGAAAATATCGTTTGCTCGTGCCGCGCTGTATACTAGCTAGCTCCTTATCTTTTATCCCGGTACATGGGCTTGGCCCATTTTTTTATTTCTTGTTCTTATAGATAAAATAATCTTTATTGCAAATAAATATCAACCACTCAGAAAATGCAAATGATATCAATTTCTCTTTTAGTTTGTTTGATTAGTTTTAAAAAAACTTTATAATTTATAATAATTTCCGTTTTTTTCTTTGATACTTTTTATTACCTTATCTTACATTTTATTCATTTGCGTTTGATTAGTTTCCCATTTTGTTAGACGCATGAATATTTTCCAGAGATACTTGAAATTTTATAATACATGAACATCTATTTTACTTTTTTGAAATTTTTCTTGGATTTTTTATGCTTGATTTGATATATGCTTTTGGAGGGCGGAAGCCCAATCATGGAAGGGATGGAACTCGTGAAGGCTGCCGAGAAATAGTCATATGATGTGTTTGGATGGTGATCAATGTGTAGTTGTGCGACTCTTTTCTAATGAACGAGTTTGAGCGTACCTAGTTTTATGACAAGGTAATATTTTAGTTTTTTAAAAAAAAGAGGATAACCCCTAGCCTCTGCATCGAGCAATGCACACAACCATCTTTATT
The DNA here is from genome assembly GCA_034509565.1 of Triticum monococcum. Taxonomy (NCBI): domain Eukaryota; kingdom Viridiplantae; phylum Streptophyta; class Magnoliopsida; order Poales; family Poaceae; genus Triticum; species Triticum monococcum. The sequence goes on along the minus strand of CM067843.1, from coordinate 147,019,187 downwards.
ATGTTATTCAATAGAGTACAAAATAAAGTAAAGATCAATCCAAAACCACCTTCCAGAAAAATAAATTCGTTACATCTACAAGTATGATGATGTGCCCTGACCGCCACTGGCGGAGCTAGGCAAGAAGTCTTGGGGGTGTTGGGGAACGTAGTAATTCAAAAAAAATCCTACGATCACGCAAGATCTAACTAGGAGATGCATAGCAATGAGAGAGAAGAGTGTGTTCACGTACCCTTCTAGACCAAAAGCGGAAGCGTTTAGTAACGTGGTTGATGTAGTTGAACGTCTTCACGATCGAACCGATCCAAATACCGAACGTACGGCACCTCCGTGTTCAGCACACGTTCAGCACGATGACGTCCCTCGAGCTCTTGATCCAGTTGAGGACGAGGGAGAGTTCCGTCGGCACGACGGCGTGACGACGGCGTGATGACGGTGATGATGAAGTTACCAGCGCAGGGCTTCGCCTAAGCACTACGACGATATGACCGAGGTGTTAAACTGTGGAGGGGGCACCGCACATGGCTAAGAGATTGTCTGTTATGCTTTGGGGTGCCACCTGCCCACGTATATAAAGGAGGGGGGGGGGAGGAGGCCGGCCAAGGGAGGGGCGCACCAAGGGGGGAGTCCTACAAGGACTCCAAACCTAGTAGGATTCGCCCCCCTTTCCTTCCAACAGAAAGGGGGAAATGGGAAAGGAGGGAGTGGGAAAAGGAAAGAGGGGGGCCGCGCCCCCTCCCCTTGTCTAATTCGGATTGGGACAAGGGGGCGCGCCCCCACCTCCTGTGGCATGCCTCCTCTCCTCCACTATGGCCCATTAGGCCCAATAACTTTCCCGGAGGGTTCCGGTAGCCTCCCAGTACTCCAAAAAATTCCCGAACCTTATCGGAATCATTCCGGTGTCCGTATACAATCTTCCAATATATCAATCTTTACCTCTTAACCATTTCGAGACTCCTTGTCATGTCCGTGATCTCATCGGGGACTCCGAACAAACTTCGGTCATGAAATCACATAACTCATAATACAAATCATCATCCAACGTTAAGCGTGCGGACCCTACGGGTTCGAGAACTATGTAGACATCACCGAGACACATCTCGGTTCAATACCAATAGCGGAACCTGGATGCTCATATTGGTTCCTACATATTCTACAAAGTTCTTTATTGGTTAAACCGCATAACAACATACGGTATTCCCTTTGTCATCGGTATGTTACTTGCCCGAGATTCGATCGTCGGTATCATACCTAGTTCAATCTCGTTATCGGCAAGTCTCTTTACTCATTCCGTAATGCATCATCATGTAACTAACTCATAGTCACATTGCTTGCAAGGCTTATAGTGATGTGCATTACCGAGAGGGCCCAGAGATACCTCTGCGATACTCGGAGTGACAAATCCTAATCTCGATCTATGCCAACTGAACAAATACCTTTGGAGACACCTGTAGAGCATCTTTATAATCACCCAGTTACGTTGTGACATTTGATAGCACACAAGGTGTTCCTCCGGTATTCGGGAGTTGCATAATCTCATAGTCAGATGAATATGTATAAGTCATGAAGAAAGCAATAGAAATAAAACTAAACGATCATAATGCTAAGCTAACAGATGGGTCTTGTCCATCACATCATTCTCTAATGATGTGATCCCATTCATCAAATGACAACACGTGTCTATGGTCAGGAAACTTAACCATCTTTGATTAACGAGCTAGTCAAGTAGAGGCATACTAGGGACACTCTATTTGTCTATGTATTCACACATGAAATAAGTTTCGGTTAATACAATTCTACCATGAATAATAAACATTTATCATGATATAAGGAAATGTAAATAACAATTTTATTATTGCCTCTAGGGCATATTTCCTTCAGTCTCCCACTTGCACTAGAGTCAATAATCTAGATTACATAGTAATGATTCTAACACCCATGGAGTCTTGGTGCTGATCATGTTTTGCTCATTGTCGTTGTCAAAACTGGCGGATCTCGGGTAGGGGGTCCCGAACTGTGCGTCTAGGCCGGATGGTAACAGGAGGCAAGGGACACGAAGTTTTACCCAGGTTCGGGCCCTCTTGATGGAGGTAAAACCCAACGTGCTTGATTAATATTGATGATATGGGTAGTACAAGAGTAGATCTACCACGAGATCGGAGAGGCTAAACCCTAGAAGCTAGCCTACGGTATGATTGTTGTTCTGTATGTTGTCCTACGGACTAAAACCCTCTAGTTTATATAGACACCGGAGAGGGTTAGGGTTACACAAAGTCGGTTACAATGGTAGGAGATCTACATATCCGTATTGCCAAGCTTGCCTTCCACGCCAAGGAAAGTCCCTTCTGGACACGGGACGAAGTCTTTAATCTTGTATCTTCATAGTCCAGGAGTCCGGCTGAAGGTATAGTCCGGCCATCCGGACACCCCCTAATCCAGGACTCCCTCAGTAGCCCCTGAACCAGGCTTCAATGACGACGAGTCCGGCGCGCAGATTGTCTTCGGCATTGCAAGGTGGGTTCCTCCTCCAAGTACTTCATAGAAGATTTTGAACACAAAGATAGTGTCCGGCTCTGCAAAATAAGTTTCCACATATTGCCACAGAGAGAATAATATTTACACAAATCTAATTTGCTGATGCATTCTGTAGTGTGACACCGCACCACGGCCAAGCCTTCATTCGAATCGTTTTATTGTCCCACCTCGACGTGTCATGCGAGGCGGTTTCCTTGGCACGTCTTGTTAAAGCAGAGATCGTGTCCCCTTATTCCGGGATTCTCATCAATACGGGCGTGGGTAACCCAACCGCGCAATTGATTACGGTGCTTGGAGATAAGCGAGTTTTACCAGGTTGGTGGGGACACATAGTTGCGTCCACACATATAAGGGGATAAGGATCCACCTTTTCACCTACGCCTTCTTCCTCCTTTGCCTATCCATTTTCGCGCACTCGAGCTCCAGCGCCCAAGTCCGCACTCCCCACCTCAACCTTCTCCAGCCATGTCCGGAGCGGGAGGCAAGTGGATGGTCTCCTCCGTCACGGAGGGACACATCAAAAAACTGAGGAAGGCCGGATACTTGTCTAACGACATCGCGTACCGGCTTCCTCCGTGGACTGGGCTTTCCTATCCACCCATTCGTCCGGGGACTCATGTTCTACTATGGCCTGGATTTCCATGATCTGGCCCCGAACTTCATCCTCAACATCTCGGCGTTTATCGTCGTGTGCGAGGCTTTCCTCCGCATCCGTCCCGATTTCGGCCTATGGCTCAAGACTTTCAATGTCAAGCCGAAGGTGGTGCGCGGCAACCAGGCGGAGTGCAGAGGCGCCATGGTGGGCAAGATGCCCAACGTCTTATGGCTCGAGGGCTCCTTTGTGGAGACCCTGAAGGGGTGGCAATCGGGGTGGTTTTACATCACCGAGCCGCGCGACCCTGAGTGGGTCGCAGCCCCCGAGTTCCGGTCCGGACCCCCAACGCGGCTCATGTCCTAGAAAGAGACGGGCCAGTCGTGGGGCAGCAAAAGAGAGGTGACTGGACTGCAAACATGCATCCAAACCCTGGTGGACAAGCAGCTCAAGCTTGTCAACATAGTCCAGGTTATGCTCATCCGCCAGATCCTCCCGTGTCAACAACGGGCCTTTAATCTGTGGGAGTTCAACCCGGCGCAGCACCGAACTCTGAGCAGGCTCTTCGACACGACGTACGAAGATGCCTGGAAGGTGCTTTTTAAGGGCGCCGAGGCTCCCGCATCCGCTACCGAGGATTGCGGATTCAGCGCGCAGCGTCACACTAGCGCGGTAAGTTGTTTGTACCTTTTACAGGGTATTAGTTTTTCATAGTTTAACTCTGTGCGGGATCTAAGCTCCCTTACCTTTGACAGGATTGGCAGGCGAAGTCCGGACAGATCAACTGTCCGGCTCCTTTGCCCGAAGACCCAGCCGATGCCCGCTTGGCAAAGCTGCTGGTTCCGGCACCCTATGCGGTGCCGGAGAAGAAGGCCACAGGGACTCGAAAAAGTGCCCGGCGCCCGGAGGTGTCGGGTTCATCATCCGACGGCTCCAAGTCGCATTCCTCCCGTGAAGACGAGGAGGAGGAAGAAGAGACCTCTCCCCCTCCAGCGGGGGGAGAGAAGAAAAGGAAGGCCGCCCACACTGGGGAGGCCAAAGGGTCCAAGAAGGGGAAAACCCTTCGTCCGGACTACTCCACCAACGCCGACGACGGCGGAGAGGAGTGGCCGCTCAAGGCCAAGCCCCTGGTGAAATCGTAAGTATCCGGATACCAGAGTAATTCATAGTATTCCTTTATTGCACAGCTTTCCCTTATGTCGAATATGATTATGCAGCCCACCCAAAGACCGGCTCGACGCATCGTCGAGCGGTTCATTGGACTCGTCGGATGTGAATTTTCTTCCGATGGCTTCCTCCCACCGCCCTACGGACAACGCCGAAGTGTTGTCCCAACAGGTTCCAAGCCAGGAGGAGGTGGTCCTGGAGGCGCCGCAAGGCGACCTCCCGGACTCCAGGAGTAAAGGGGATAAAACCCCCCAGGGCTCCAAGTCCGGCTCTAGGCCGGACACCGCTCTGGAACCTTCAAAGGTTCCAGAGTCCAGCGGGCGACCTCCTTCCAAGAGGAGCAAGCCCATCGTGCCGGTGACCCCCGTCCAACCGGAGGCGCCGGACAATCTGTTGGAGGTGCTCAAAGGCGCCTCCATCGACGAGGAGCACCGCACCATTATGAGTGCGGTGGTCCAGAAGGTTCAGTCCGCAAAGAGCGGACTGACTGAAGCTTGTGCTAGCCTTTTAACAGGCTTTGAGGTAAGTAAAGAATGTGTAAATAATATTACCGCATAGACAAATTCCCATGATGCTCTGTTTAGCGTTCGGGAAGAAAAAGCCGAATAGAGGATCAAATAAAATTCGCAGGAGTCTAACAAAAAGGAGTCAATATGCGTATGCAGGCTTCTCTGCTGGTGTCCGCCGTACTGACTGCGGAAGTGGACACGCTAAAGCAGAACCTCGAGCAGTCTGAGTAAGAGCTCGGGCGTGCCAAGAAGCAGGCGAGGACAAGGAAGGTAAGAAATACCGTGTTTAAATATATATATATATATATATATATATATATATAAGGTGCAATTGCAAAAAATGACAGGATTATCGTGGCTATTGTAGGGGCCACGTCTGAGGTGGCAACCCTTAAGCAAGCACTGGTCGAGGCCGAGAAGAGGGCGGCCACGGAGTGCACCGAGCGGGAGAAGTATGAGGCCCAGGTTGGCAAGGTGCGGCAAGAGCTCCAGGATCTCATGAAAAAACATGAGTGTTTGGAGCGTGACTCAAAGACGCGAGCGTCCGAGCTCGCGGTGGCTATTGAAAATGCCAAGTATGCCAAGGCCGAATCCTAGAAGACCCTCCAGGAGTTGGATGCGGTGAAAAAGATAGCGGCGGGTAAGGCATTCTTTATGCAAAGCAAACACATAAACGTGAGTTACTTGTTACTTACCCGAATCCGGAGCTCTCCAGGAGCATTCGCAGATCTTCCCCGTAGCGTGTCCGATGCCGCCGCATTCTATCGAGCCGAGGAGGGCAGCTCGACAGAGAAGGTGTTCTGGTATCAGTATGCTGAGGCCGGACACCCCGTGCCCCTGAGCGACCAGCTGAAGCAACTGGTCGAGCTCCACAAGGCGACCGAACATGCCATGAAGGGCCTCATAGTTTGGCTGTGGCCTGGAGAGGCTCTGCCTGGGAGCTATTTCGGGCTGGTGCGGTGGCTGGTGGGGGCCTGTCCAAGGCTCGAAGTCATCAAGCGCTCCGTCTGCATTGAAGGTGCCCGTAGGGCCCTTGCCCGTGCGAAGGTGCACTGGGGCAAGCTGGATGCTGAGAAGCTTGTGAAGGACGGGCCACCGCCGGGGAAAGAGCATCGCAAGCCCGAGAATTATTATACGGATGTTCTGAAGGGTGCCCGCCTTATGGCGGATGAATGTTCCAGGGATGTAATTTTTGAGTAAAACTCGCTCGTTTTATCCTTTGCGCTGAAAACTTGTTCATATGCGCTAAGCAATTCTGTTGGAATTTAAAATATTACCTTATGTGCGGCTGTTTATCAATTCTGAGAGATGGCGAGTTGTCGGCTTCTGCCCCCGTGCCGCTAGTGCTGGGGTGTTCGGGGATAAACCTGAGCGCTCTTTTTCCCATGTTTGGGTCCTTCAAGGGAGGCGCTCAGCACAACGAACAAGGCAATCAGACTATAATGCGTGAACACTCTCACTTAGCCATAGAATTCTATAATTTTAAATTTCGGCGAAGCCCCTGGTATTCGGAAGACCGATTTCGGGGCACTATCCACGCCTTGGCCGGACAGAGCCGACTCCTCGCTCTAAGCGGCATAAGTCTTTAGGGACTCGAAAAACCTCTCGAACAGCGACCAGCTCTCGCTTCATCATGACAGTCAGTTTTAGCTTTCTCTACTGAGGTGCTTGACCCAGCTCAATTGGGGCACAATCGCAGTAGTTCTCCTAGTGCTACCTTAGCCGATATAGCGGAACGTAAGGCACCAAAACATAGGAGCCGGGCAAACCCAACTATTGACCCAAGACATGATTCGGAGCCGATGCATATAATGCTATAAGTTCGGGGTGCCGCACTTGTTAAAGTGTTCGGACTTCTCACACCATATTGAGGGGTACTAAAGCCCCTGGGATATTTTGGCCGTACCAAAGTGTATGGGTGCAACATGTCATTAACGAACATATATTTGTAAAAAAAGAGTAATGAAAAAATAGACAAAAGCTACGCATTGTTTATTAAAAAGGGATGCAATCAAAGCAGAACGATACAAATAATGCAATAAGCAAAAGGTTGGACTATTTAACATGTCCGTTCCAGGGGCAGGCTGCGGAATGGTATGCGAAACAGGTATACTGCTCGTAATAGAGACCACCTGGGGGTTCCGTAATGCGGCATAGCTTGTCTGCTTCCCTGGTTCTTGCATCGTTTGTGCGGCACTTGAACTGCCAAACAGGCCTTCCGAAGAATGGAGTCCTGAACGTAAGAGAAAATTAAAAAATCGGCAGCCCCTGGTGCGGTTTAAGCCGTGTTTCGGGCGTGCCGTGATGGTGCCCCTCCCCCTGTACCCATGGTATTTCTAGAGCGTAGTTATGTACGCGAAGTACTGGTGTCGCATTTTTGCAAGGGCTGGGGTTGGGGCCGCATTGCTACGCCTGCTCGGAACATGCCAGGCGGTCTTGTCGTAGGTTACTCCGGGCGCGCTTGACGGTGTCCGGACGTTTAATGGCCGGACTGGAGAACTGCCTGGAGAGGCTTCTTTGTACTTCTGCTGCAAGGGCCGCCGTGTGCTCCTCCGTTCGGAGGGAGCGTTTGGTGTTTCCATTGACCGTAATTACTCCTCGAGGGCCTGGCATCTTGAGCTTAAGGTATGCGTAGTGCAGTACCGCATTGAACTTGGCGAATGCGGTTCGCCCGAGCAGTGCATGATAGCCACTGCGGAATGGGACTATGTCGAAGATTAACTCCTCGCTTCGGAAATTATCCGGAGATCCGAAGACCACTTCAAGTGTGACTGAGCCTGTACAGTTGGCCTCTACACCTGGTATTATGCCTTTAAAGGTCATTTTGGTGGGCTTAATCCTCGAGGGATCTATGCCCATTTTCCGCACTGTATCCTGGTAAAGCAGGTTCAGGCTGCTGCCGCCGTCCATAAGGACTCTAGTGAGATGAAATCCGCCAATAATTGGGTCTAGAACCAATGCGGCGAATCCGCCATGACGGGTGCTAGTGGGATGGTCCCTTCGATCAAAGGTGATTGGGCAGGAGGACCATGGGTTGAACTTTGGGGCGACTGGCTCTACCGCGTATACGTCCCTTAACGCGCGCTTCCGCTCCCTATTGGGGATGTGGGTTGCGTATATCATGTTCACCGTCCGCACTTGTGGGGGAAAACCCTTCTGTCCACTGTTGTTCGGCGGCTGGGGCTCTTCGTCGTCATCGCTATGCAGCCCCTTGTCTTTGTTTTCGGCATTTAACTTGACTGCCTGCTTGAACACCCAACAATCCCTGTTCGTGTGATTCGCCGGCTTTTCAGGGGTGCCATGTATCTGGCACAAGCGGTCGAGTATTCTGTCCAAACTAGACGGGCCCCTAGGATTTCTTTTGAATGGCTTTTTCCGCTGTCTGGATTTATAGCCTCTGAATCCGGCATTAACTGTCGTATCCACAGCATTGTCGCCGTTAATGCGGCACTTTTGCTTGTTGCGACGCGACCTGCCACTACTGTCCCTGGTATCCGAATTACCAGGGTTCTTGGTCATATTGTTGCTATGAGCAAGCCAGCTGTCTTCTCCCGCGCAAAAGCGGGTCATGAGTGTCGTGAGTGCTGCCATAGATTTCGGCTTTTCCTGCCCAAGGTGCCGGGCAAGCCACTCGTCACGGATATTGTGCTTGAAGGCTGCTAGGGCCTCTGCGTCCGGACAGTCGACTATTTGATTTTTCTTTGTTAGGAACCGTGTCCAGAATTGCCTGGCCGATTCCTTTGGCTACTGAATTACGTGGCTTAGGTCATCGGCGTTTGGTGGTCGCACATAAGTGCCTTGGAAATTGTTGAGGAATGCGGCTTCTAGGTCCTCCCAACAACTGATTGATCCCGCTGGCAAGCTATTAAGCCAATGTCGACCTGGTCCTTTAAGCTTGAGTGGGAGGTATTTGATGGCATGGAGATCATCGCCGCGGACCATGTGGATATGAAGGAGCTAATCCGCGATCCATACCACAGGATCTGTTGTGCCATCATATGATTCGATGTTTACGGGTTTGAAACCCTCGGGGATTTGATGATCCATTACTTCGTCTGTGAAGCATAGTGGGTGTGCGGCGCCTCTATACTGGGCTATATCATGACGTAGCTCCAATGAGCTTTGTCTACTGTGCTCGGCCCTACCGGATTTGTGTCCGGCGTGACGGTTATCGTCTCGAGTCGTGGGGCACCCACGCGATCCATAGATTGATCTTGTTTTCCTTGCCTTGTCCTCCAACATGTCTCACAGGTCTGGCGCATTTTCCCGTGCCTTGGTACGAGGTGCGGCTTGAGTGGAGGGCCGAGAGGCCTCTCTGTCGCGGCCACGAGGTGGCCGGTCGGCCGTATCAAGTGCTGGTGATGTAGGTTTAAGTGCTTCCTCCTCTAATCGGGGTAGAAACCTGCGCTTTGGGTAGCTCTTGGAGGGGCGTTCGAGTTTATGCTGTTCGACCGCAAGGACTTCAGTCCATCTGTCGACTAGCAAATCTTGATCAACTCTAAGTTGTTGCTGTTTTTTCTTGAGGATTCTTGCTGTGGCCATAAGCCTGCGTTGAAAACGCTCTTGCTCGATGGGATCCTCTGGCACGACGAATTCATCGTCGTCGAGGCTTGCCTCGTCTTCGAAGGGAGGCATATAATTATCGTCCCCGACCTCTCTGTCTGCCGCTCTCTCATGAGGGCTGGCTTCTCCATCCTCCTGTGCTGAATCTTGCTGGAGGGGGTTTTCTTCGGCACTCTTCGGAGTATTATTATCTCCCGTGCTGGAATCACTGTATTTGCTTTGGCGGGATTTTGAGCGGCGCCGCTGACGCTGGCGCTTAGGCTGTTTCTTGGAGGGGTCATCCTCCGCTGTTCCATCGCCATCTCCTTCTTTTGGGGTGTCCACCATGTATATGTCATATGACGAGGTGGCTTTCCAGGGCCCAATAGGCGCTGGTTCTTCATTGTCTCCTGCATCGGCGTCCATACCGTCGATTTCTTCGAAATCGAAGTCGAGCATGTCGGTTAAATCATCGACAGTGGCTACAAAGTGGGTGGTGGGTGGGCTTTGAATTTCTTCATCGTCCGTATCCCAACCTTGCTGACCGTAGTCCGGCCAGGGCTCTCCTGATAAAGAGAGAGACTTTAGTGTCTTCAGAATATCGCCGAAAGGCGAGTGCTGAAAGATGTCCGCGGCAGTAAACCCCATGATCGGCGCCCAATCGGATTCGATCGGCAGGGGCGCGAAGGGTTCGGAGTCTGGAGAGGAGTCCGGCTCCTTGGAGTCACGACTCGCGCGGAGTGCGGGGCTGGTGTTCGGCTCGATCGTCGTTGGAATCGCAGCCCCCGAGGCGGCGTCCAACCACCCATCCTCGATCGGCGCAGTTAGCTCCGAATTAAGGGTCGAAGCCGATGCGGGTGCGGCCTCCAGGGCACAGTTCGGTGGCAGAGCTAGATCATGCCCGTCGTGACAGTGCGGCGCGCTCGGTAGTGGCTCGACTCCGTTGAAGATCAAGTCCCCGCGAATGTCAGCCGTGTCATTTAAACTTCCAAATCTGACCTGACGGCCAGGGGCATAGCTTTCGATCTGCTCCAGACGGCCAAGTGAATTGGCCCGCAGTGTGAAGCCACCGAAGACGAAGATCTGTCCGGGGAGGAAGGTCTCACCCTGGACTGCATTGCCATTGATGATCGTAGGAGCCATCAAGCCTAACGGCGACGACACAGAGGAACTCTCAATGAAAGCACCAATGTCGGTGTCAAAACCGGCGGATCTCGGGCAGGGGGTCCCGAACTGTGCGTCTAGGCCAGATGGTAACAGGAGGCAAGGGACACGAAGTTTTACCAAGGTTCGGGCCCTCTTGATGGAGGTAAAACCCTATGTCCTGCTTGATTAATATTGATGATATGGGTAGTACAAGAGTAGATCTACCACGAGATCGGAGAGGCTAAATCCTAGAAGCCAGCCTATGGTATGATTGTTGTTCTGTATGTTGTCCTACGGACTAAACCCCTCCGGTTTATATAGACACCGGAGAGGGTTAGGGTTACACAAAGTCGGTTACAATGTTAGGAGATCTACATATCCATATCGCCAAGCTTGCCTTCCACGCCAAGGAAAGTCCCTTCCGGACATGGGACGAAGTCTTCAATCTTGTATCTTCATAGCCCAGGAGTCCGGCTGAAGGTATAGTCCGTCCATCCGGACACCCCCTAATCCAGGACTCCCTCACTCGTGAGAGAGGCTTAGTCAATGGGTCTGTAACATTCAGATCTGCATGTATTTTGCAAATCTCTATGTCTCCCTCCTTGACTTGATCACAGATGGAATTGAAGCATCTCTTGATGTGTTTGGTTCTCTTGTGAAATTTGGATTCCTTTGCCAAGGCAATTGCTCAAGTATTGTCACAAAATATTTTCATTAGAGCCGATCACTAGGTATTACACCTAGATCGGATATGAACTCCTTCATCCTGACTCCTTCATTTGCTGCTTCCGAAGCAGCTGTGTACTCTGCTTCACACGTAGATCCCGCCATGACGCTTTGCTTGGAACTGCACCAACTGACAGCTCCACCATTCAATATAAATACATATCTGGTTTGTGACTAAGAGTCATCCAGATCAGTGTCAAAGCTTGCATTGACATGACCATTTACGACGAGCTCTTTGTCACCTCCATAAACGAGAAACATATCCTTAGTCCTTTTTAGGTATTTCACGATGTTCTTGACTGCTGTCCAGTGATCCACTCCTGGATTACTTTGGTACCTCCCTGCTAAACTTATAGCAAGGCACACATCAGGTCTGGCACACAGCATTGCATACATGATAGAACCTATGGTTGAGGCATAGGGAATGACCTTCACTTGCTCTCTATCTTCTGAAGTGGTTGGGCATTGAGTCTGACTCAACTTCACACCTTGTAACACAGGTGAGAACCCTTTCTTTGACTGATCCATTTTGAACTTCTTCAAAACTTTATCAAGGTATGTGCTTTGTGAAAGTCCAATTAAGCATCTTGATCTATTTCTATAGATCTTGATGCCCAATATAGAAGCAGCTTCACCGAGGTCTTTCATTGAAAAATTATTATTCAAGTATCCTTTTATGCTATCCAGAAATTCCGTATTATTTCCAATCAACAATATGTGATCCACATATAATATTAGAAATGCTACAGAGCTCCCACTCACTTTCTTGTAAATACAGGCTTCTCCAAAAGTCCGTATAAAACCATATGCTTTGATCACACTATCAAAGCGTATATTCCAACTCCGAGAGGCTTGCACCATTCCATAAATGGATTGCTGGAGCTTGCACACTTTGTTAGCACCTTTAGGATCGACAAAACCTTCTGGTTGCATCATATACAACTCTTCTTTAAGATATCCATTAAGGAATGCAGTTTTGACATCCATTTGCGAAATTTCATAATCATAAAATGCGGCAATTGCTAACATGATTTGGACAAACTTAAGCATCACTACGGGTGAGAAAGTATCATCGTAGTCAACTCCTTGAACTTGTCGAAAACCTTTCGCAGCAAGTCGAGCTTTGTAGACAGTAATATTACCATCAGCGTCAGTCTTCTTCTTGAAGATCCATTTATTCTCTATGGCTTGCCGATCATCGGGCAAGTCAACCAAAGTCCACACTTTGTTCTCATACATGGATCCCATCTCAGATTTCATGGCTTCAAGCCATTTCGTGGAATCTGGGATCATCATCGCTTCCTCATAGTTCGTAGGTTTGTCATGGTCAAGTAACATGACCTCCAGAACTGAATTATTGTACCACTCTGGTGCGGACCGTACTTTGGTTGACCTACGAGGTTTGGTAGTAACTTGGTCTGAAGTTTCATGATCATCATCATTAGCTTCCTCACTGATTGGTGTAGGAATCGCTAGAACTGATTTCTGTGATGAACTACTTTCCTATTCTGGAGAAGGTACAATTACCTCATCAAGTTCTACTTTCCTCCCACTCACTTCTTTCGAGAGAAACTCCTTCTCTAGAATGGACCCATTCTTAGCAATGAATATCTTGCCTTCGGATCTGTGATAGAAGGTGTACCCAACAGTCTCCTTTGGGTATCCTATGACGACACATTTCTCTGATTTGGGTTCGAGCTTATCAGGTTGAAGCTTTTCACACACTGGTGTGCGTCGGTGCTATACAAACGGTTTTTAACCCCTTTCCGCGACGACATTTGGAACCATCGCCAAGTGAGTGTGGGTGATAAGGGGTCCTTCCCACACGACCCAGAAACCGTCGGGGATAGGGAGCCTTGATGCATACAGTTGTCCCTATAATCCTGTTTCCGATATGTCAAATATCCCAAACGCTTCATCCTTACTACTCGTTTGTGCTCGCATTGCCATCACAGTGGGAGTTTTGTGGTTTTACCTAAAACCAGGCAGATTCCAGGCATGGGAGCTTTCCAGGCAGATTCTAGGCACGGGAGTTTTACGATGCCTGGCACATCACAAACAATTCAGGATTATAAACCGTGTACGATAGGTAGACAATCACACACATTTATTTTTCTCGCGCCGTATGTGATAGTGTCTGGCATCACACATGCTTTGCAAACGGCAACTGTGTGCATGCTTGCACACGTTTCCTCTCTATGAACCATCTCGGATTATGGTGTACATCGCAAACGTTTGTGTTTTACCAACCGTGTGTGCCATAATAACCTGCACAACGTAATTTCACCTAATTTAATTGCTGCTATTTAAAATTGTACCTAATTTAAACTTGAAAGTATGCTATAGCTTTATTCATATCCATCAGGTTCAAACAAATAATGCATTATTGATTCACATGTACATATGTTTAGGAATTACATAAGCACCAAATAAAGGAAGATGAACCAGGGTTCTATACTTGTGCTATTACAGATGGTAAAGAAAGAGGCGACAGACATTCCGGTTGCTGAACAAGGCAAAGCGGAATGGCCCTATTGTGCTCTCCTGGATGCAGAAGGCATGCAGGACTCTAGTCCAACCCCTTGTGATGGCCGGTTGCCGATCATGTAGTTTAAGAGGTAGTCTATAGTAAACTGCTTCAGGATCCACTGCAAAAGAAAAAAAAGATTCAGATATTGTCATCTAACACAACTCATTATGGGCAGTAAAAAGAAGGCTATAGGGTTCTTACTTACGATCCTGCAGCTCACTGTTGTCTTGCATAAAGTGTAAATAAATAGTTCGATTGACATCTTTTGACCCATTTTAATAATAATCTTTATCAGTTTCCTCACTTGATGCAGGTTCATGAATATCTCATTGCCCCATACGCAGAAAGGTTCGAAGTGTGGATCTTTGGCAATGATATATGTACCTAAAAGCACCAAGTTAATATTAGGAGCTAAACAACAATTGAAAAATGATATAGTACAACACTCCCTCCATCCCATTATATAAGATTTATTACATGTATATCTAGACATCCTCAGAACATTAAGGTAACACTCTTCCTTGTTGCTATGTAGCCTGGGATTGCATATTTAGTCATTCAGTACAATGCATGTTGCTAAACAACAATTGAAAAATGAAAAGGCATGTTAACTGCAATATCCTTAACAACAACCAAATATTGTAATTCATAGTGGTATTGTTGAAACTGTTATTGATGAAATTGAACTGCACGGTAAATAGTTGCACATATAGAGCATCACATTGTGAAGAACTGAAATAAACAAGTCATAAGGACATCTTTAGGCGATCCCTAAAAAGTTAAAGTACTAAAACCCTTAGTGGATATATATATATACTCCAGCAATTTTTGGCCTTTTCTAGTCGATCCCCTAAACTTAAGGTTGTAAACTTCAATTCTATCAAGTTGAAAGAAGGTTCAATCGAAAGTAGCATGCATTCATACATAAACATAGATAGTTTTGCATAACCGAACATAATACATAAATTTAAACTAAGCTAAACTACTTTCGGTCAAAGTAGAGGTCGAGCTAATCCTTCCTCGCCATGTACGGTGTGCCACAAGCCGGGTCTGGGACGATACCGTCATCGGGGTCGTTGGGGAAGGCACTCCTCCACTCATCGACGTCGACCTTCTCGTCCTCGGGGCCCACCTCGACGCCCTTCACGCCGCCGTCGCCGCCGCCTTCGACCTTGTCATCAGAGGAGAGCACGATAACCTCGCCGCCCTCCGTCCCGCCATCCTCGCCAGCTTCGACCTCGTCATTGGAGGAGAACGCGATAACCTCACTGCCCTCCGCACCGGCAAAGATCGCCTGCTCCACCTCCACGAGCTCAGGGTGCTGCCGATGGAGCTCTTGCATGTAGGCCTCGTCGGCGGCCTCGGCCTCGAGGCGCTCCCACGCCTCGCGTTCCTCCCGTGCCATAGCCGAGATCACCACCCCTGGCTCCGGCGGAACGAGGTCGATCGGACGTGTGCTGAAGGGGAAAATGAGCCTAGCCGCCGCGCCGTGGTAGCAGACCTGCCAGCTGTCGTACTCCATGGCCGCAAGCTCGGCCATGTGGAAGCTACCGAGCCACCGGCGGGTGTGGGTCTCTCGATCTATAATCTCGGCGACCCACGTCCCCCACAGTCGCTGCCGGACCCTGAGGTGGGACCTCTTCGGCTATCGGATCCGAGGGAGGATGGGAAAGTCCTCGAACATGCGTAGGGGCGCAGCGGCGGGCAGATCAGGGGACCGACGACGGTGGATCGGGGCCGCGGAGGACGACGGGGACACCTCGGCGGCCACCTCGCCGGTGTCGGGCAAAAAGGCCGCGATAAACCGCTTTTTGGCCATTGGCTCCTCGAGCTCCCCGACACACAGGCAAAGGTTGAGGGTGGAGGCGCCGGCGATGGCGGCGACCTACCAATGGTTTCGAGGGGGGCAAGGTTGTGTTTGAGGAAATACTACGTCAACTGAAAATTTTACTAGGCGGGAGTAACAAGGCAGGGCTACTAAAAATTTGGATCAAGGGCGAGCAGATATTTTTGAGATTGCAAGGGATGCAGAGGCGGGAGTAAAATGTTGGGGCTACTAAAAATTTGAATCAAGGGACTGAAGTAGAGCGGGATTTTTTGGGGAGCGAGCTAGTGTGCTTGACACGTTGGCTGTGGATTGTAGCCAACGCACCTTCTCGCGTAAGCCATAGGCGTACTATACAACGACGGTGCTCCAAGATATTTTGTACTACATCTCACACGGTTGGTGATAATAAACTGTGAGGGATCTACTTGCTTTGAATTACATAATGGGGTCACAACAGCAATGGACGATGTTTGAATTGCTAGACCTTTTATCTGCAGTGAACATGCAACTATATGTGTGTCGTAAAAGAATTGGAATTATTTAGGGTTCGTTTGGACATTTTATACATTAAACTGGTTTCTAGCCATTTCAGGTGCACAATTCAAAATTAAACTACATGCACATGCTCCGGTGCATATAAATTGGTTAAAAAAAATCAAATATTTGTCCTTCAGTGCATTCTTAGGTCCCATGCAAGAAATGGGAATGAATTTTTCGGGGTTCGTTTGGCCTTTTTTATAAATTAACTGGGTTAAACTACAAGCACATACTCCAGTGCACCAAAGTTGGTTGAAAATCACATGTTTGTCCTTGGGTGCATGCTTAGGTCCCATGCAAGAGATGGGAATGAATTTCAAACACCAGGGCATTGTTGATTACCGGCAAAACATTGAGATACCTGGTTTTTAAATTCTAGTAAATCCAAAACTCATTTGAAATTCATGAAACTTAGCATGCTATCATGGAGCGGCATCAACATGCCGTGGTGAAAATTTTGTCCCATTTGGGGCAGGTTTGGGTATAAGCTTCTCACAAACCAGAGCTTCTCACAACAAGCGTGATGGTTTCGGTAGGGAACGTGCCACCTTTGGGGACGAAACGATATCCGCTGCCTCTTATTGCTTTCAAAAAATTTCTAGTGTCAACATAGAACAACAGGAGTGTTGTGTTTAATCTTGGAATTTTTCAGGGTTCGTTTGGCCTTTATATACATTAACTGGGTTTTCTAGGCATTGTATGTGCATAATTCAAATTTGAACTACAAGCACATGCTCCAGTGCACTAAAGTTGGTTGAAAAATGACATGTGTGTCCTTGGGTGCATTTCTAGGTCCCATGCAAGAGATGGGAATGAAATTCAAACACCAGGGCACTGTTGATTGCGGGCAAAATGTCAAGATGCCTGGTTTTTAAATTCTAGTAAATCCAAAACTCGTTTGAAATTCATGAAGCTTGGCATGCCATCATGGAGCGGCATCAACATGCTGTGGTAAAACATTTGTCCCATTTGGGGCAGGTTTGGGTATAAGCTTCTCACAAATCAGAGCTTCTCCCAACAAGCATGATGGTTTCGATAGGGAACGTCCCACCTTTGGGGACGAAACGATATCCATTGCCTCTTATTGCTTTCAATTTTTTTCTTGTGTCAACATAGAACAACAGGAGTGTTGTGTCAATTTTTGTTATTTTTCGGGGTTTGTTTGGACATTTTTATGCATTAACTGAGTTTTCAATGCATTTATGTGCATAATTCAAATTTGAATTACATGCACATGCTCCAGTGCATATAAATTGGTTGCAAAATCAAATATGTGTCCTTCGGTGCATGCTTAGGTCCGATGCAAGAAATGGGAATGAAGTTCGAACACCAGGGCACCGTTGATTGGCGACAAAATGTTGAGATGCCTGGTTTTTAAATTCTAGTAAATCCAAAACTCGTCTGAAACTCATGAAACTTGGCATGTTATCATGGAGCGGCATCAACATGCCGTGGTAAAAAATTCGTCCCATTTGGGGCAGGTTTGGGTATATGCTTCTCATATACCAGAGCTTCTCACAACAAGCATGATGGTTTCGGTAGGGAACGTCCCACCTTTGGCGACGAAACGATATCCATTGCCTCTTATTGCTTTCAATTTTTTTTTCATGTCAACATAGAAAAACAGGAGTGTTGTGTCAATTTTTGTGATTTTTCGGGGTTCATTTGGACGTTTTTATACATTAACTGAGTTTTCAATGGATTTATGTGCATTATTCAAATTTGAACTACATGCACATGCTCTAGTGCATATAAATTGGTTGAAAAATCAAATATGTGTCCCTGGGTGCATGCTTAGGTCCCATGCAAGAAATGGGAATGGATTTCAAACACTAGGGCACTGTTGATTGCTGGCAAAACATTGAGATGCCTGGGTTTTAAATTCTAGTAAATCCAAAACTCGTCTGAAATTCATGAAACTTGGCATGCTATCATGGAGCGACATCAACATGTCGTGGTAAAAAATTCGTCCCATTTGGGGCAGGTTTTGGTATATGCTTCTCACAGACCAGAGCTTCTCACAACACGCATGGTGGTTTCGATAGGGAACGTCCCACCTTTGGGAACGAAACGATATCCATTGCCTCTTATTGCTTTCAATTTTTTTCTCGTGTCAACATAGAACAACATGAGTGTTGTGTCAATTTTTGTGATTTTTTGGGGTTCGTTTGGACATTTTTATGCATTAACTAAGTTTTCAATGCATTTGTGTGCATAATTCAAATTGGAACTACATGCACATGCTCCAGTGCTTATAAATTGGTTGAAAAATCAAATATGTGTCCTTGGGTGCATGCTTAGGTCCCATGAAAGAAATGGGAATGAATTTCAAACACCAGTGCACCGTTGATTGCCGGCAAAACGTTGAGATGCCTAGTTTTTAAATTCTAGTAAATCCAAAACTCGTCTGAAATTCATGAAACTTGGCATGCTATCATGGAGCAGCATCAACATGCCGTGGTAAAAAAATTGTCCCATTTGGGGCATGTTTGGGTATATGCTTCTCATATACCAGAGCTTCTCACAACAAGCATGATGGTTTCCATAGGGAACGTCCCACCTTTGGGGACGAAACGATATCCATTGCCTCTTATTGCTTTCAAATTTTTCTCATGTCAACATAGAACAACAGGAGTGTTGTGTCAATTTTTTTTGATTTTTTGGGGTTCGTTTGGACAGTTTTTATGCATTAACTGAGTTTTCAATGCATTTATGTGCATAATTCAAATTTGAACTACATGCACATGCTCCAGTGCATATATATTGGTTGAAAAAACAAATCTATGTCCTTGGGTTCATACTTAGGTCCCATGCAAGAATTGGGAATGAGTTTCAAACACCAGGGCACCATTGATTGCCGACAAAACGTTGAGATACTTTGTTTTTAAATTCTAGTAAATCTAAAACTCGTCTGAAATTCATGAAACTTGGCAAGCTATCATGGAATGGCAGCTGACATGCTGTGGTATTTTTTGTGTCCATTTTGAGAGAAGGCGCACTCGAATAATAGATGATACGTCCATTTTGTATCGTGCTTTTATATCGATATTTATTGCATTATGGGCTGTTACTACACATTATGTCACAATACTTATGCCTATTCTCTCTTATTTTACAAGATTTACATAAAGAGGGAGAATGCCGGCAGCTCGGATTCTGGGCTAGAAAAGGAGCAAATATTAGAGACCTATTCTGCACAGCTCCAAAAGTCCTGAAACTTCACGGAAGTTATTTTCAAAATGCCGGGGAAACTTCCCTTCGGGAAGGGGAAATCATCACCATCGTCATCACCAACGATCCTCTCATCGGGAGGGGATCAATCTCCATCAACATCTTCACCAGCACCATCTCCTCTCAAACCCTAGTTCATCTCATGTATCCAATTCTTTTCTCTAAGTCTGAGATTGGTACCTGTAGGTTGCTAGTAGTGTTGATTACTCCTCGTAGTTGATGCTAGTTGGTTTATTCGGTGGAAGATCATATGTTTAGATCCTATATGCATATTAATAGCCCTCTGATTATGAACATGAATATGCTTTGTGAGTAGTTACGTTCGTTCCTGAGGACATGGGAGAAGTCTTGCTATTAGTAGTCATGTGAATTTGGTATTCGTTCGATATTTTGATGAGATGTATGTTGTCTCTCCTCTAGTGGTGTTATGTGAACGTCGATTACATGACACTTCACCATTATTTGGGCCTAGAGGAAGGCATTGGGAAGTAATAAGTAGATGATGGGTTGCTAGAGTGACAGAAGCTTAAACCCAACTTTATGCGTTGCTTCGTAAGGGGCTGATTCGGATTCATATGTTTCATGCTATGGTTAGGTTTACCTTAATACTTCTGTTGTAGTTGCGGATGCTTGCAATGGGGGTTAATCATAAGTGGGATGCTTGTCCAAGTAAGGACAACACCCAAGCACCGGTCCACCCACATATCAAATTATCAAAGTACCGAACGTGAATCATATGAACGTGATGAAAACTAGCTTGACAATAATTCCCATCTGTCCTCGAGAGCGCTTTCTTCTATATAAGAGTTTGTCCAGGCTTGTCCTTTGCTACAAAAAGGATTGGGCCACCTTGCTGAACTTTAGTTACTTTTGTTACTTGTTGCTCGTTACAAATTATCTTGTCACAAAACTATATGTTACCTATAATTTCAGTGCTTGCAGAGAATACCTTGCTAAAAACCGCTTATCATTTCCTTCTGCTCCTCGTTGGGTTTGGCACTCTTACTTATCGAAGGACTACGATAGATCCCCTAGACTTGTGGGTCATCAAGACTCTTTTCTGGCGCCATTGCCGGGGAGTGAAGCGCCTTTGATCGGTGGAATTTGGTAAGGAAAAATTTATATAGTGTGCTGAAATTTACTGTCAGTTGTTACTATGGAAAGTAATCCTCTGAGGGGCTTGTTCGGGGTATCTTCACCCCGACCAGTAGAGCAAAAGAGTTGCTCCTCAACCTACTGAACCTACTGAAAATGAAAATGTCTACTTTGAAATTCCTTCGGGTATGATAGAAAAACTGCTAGCTAATCCTTTTGCAGGAGATGGAACATTACATCCCGATGAGCACCTAATATATGTGGATGAAGTTTGTGGATTATTTAAGCTTGGAGGTATGCCCGATTATGTTATCAAGAAGAAGGTCTTCCCTTTATCTTTGAAGGGAGATGCGTTGACATGGTATAGGCTATGTGATGATATGGGATCATGGAACTACGAACGATTGAAATTGGAATTTCATCAGAAGTTTTATCCTATGCATCTTGTTCATCGTGATCATAATTATATATATATATATATAATTTTTGGCCTCGCGAAGGAGAAAGCATCGCTCAAGCTTGGGGGAGGCTTAAATCAATGTTATATTCATGCCCCAATCATGAGCTCTCAAGAGAAATGATTATCCAAAATTTTATGCTCGGCTTTCTGATAACAATCACACCATGCTCGATACTTCTTGTGCTGGCTCTTTTATGATGAAGACTATTGAATTCAAATGGGATTTATTGGAAAGAATTAAATGCAACTCTGAAGATTGGGATCTCGATGAAGGTAAGGAGTCAGGTATGACACCTAAGTTTGATTGTGTTAAATCTTTTATGGATACCAATGTTTTTTGTAAATTTAGCACTAAATATGGACTTGACTCTGAGATAGTAGCTTCTTTATGTGAATCTTTTGCTACTCATGTTGATCTCCCTAAGGAGAAGTGGTTTAACTATCATCCTCCCATAGAAGTAAAAGTAGCTACACCTATTAAAGTTGAAGAAAAGACTATCACTTATAATGATCATATTATTCCTACTGCTTATGTTGAGAAACCACCTTTTCCTGTTAGGATAAAAGATCATGCTAAAGCTTCAACTGTGGTTCGTAAAAGCAATATTAGAACCTATACACCTCCTGAGCAAGTTAAAGTTGAACCTAACATTGCTATTGTTAAGGATCTCTTGGCTGATAATATTGATGGGCATGTTATTTATTTCTGTGATGAAACTGCTAGAATTGCTAAACCTTGTGCTAAACATAAACATAGACATGTGGTAGGCATGCCTGTTATTTCTGTTAAAATAGGATATCATTGTTATCATGGCTTGTGTGATATGGGTGCTAGTGCTAGTGCAATACCTATTGACTTATACAAAGAAATTATGCATGATATTGCACCTGCTGAGTTAGAAGATATTGATGTCACAATTAAACTTGCCAATAGAGATACTATTTCACCAATTGGGATTATTAGAGATGTTGAAGTCTTGTGTGGGAAAACTAAATATCCTGCTGATTTTCTTGTTCTTGGTTCCCCACAAGATAGCTTTTGTCCCATTATATTTGGTATACCCTTCTTAAACACTGGTAATGCTAGGATAGACTGCGAAAAGGATGTTGTTACTATTGGTTTAGGTGATATGTCTCATGAGTTCAACTTTTCTAAATTTTGTAGACAACACCGTGAAGATGAATTGCCTAGTAAAGATGAAATTATCGGTCTTGCTTCTATTGCCGCACCTCCTAGTGATCCTTTAGAACAATATTTGCTAGACCATGAAAATGATATGTTTATGAATGAAAGAAGGAAAATAGATGAAGTGTTCTTTAAACAAGGACCTATTCTGAAACACAACTTGCCTGTTGAAATCTTAGGGGATCCTCCTCCATCCAAGGGTGATCCCGTGTTTGAGCTTAAACCATTGCCTGATACTCTTAAATATGCTTATCTTGATGAAAAGAAGATATATCCGGTTATTATTAGTGCTAACCTTTCAGAGAAGGAGGAAGAAAAATTATTGAAAACTCTGAAGAAGCACCGTGCTGCTATTGGATATACTCTTGATGATGTTAAGGGCATTAGTCCCACTCTATGTCAACACAAAATAAATTTGGAGAAAGATGCCAAACCAGTTATTGATCATCAATGATGGCTGGATCCTAAGATGAAAGAAGTGGTAAGAAAAGAAATACAAAAGCACCTTGAGGCAGGTATAATTTATCCCGTTGCTGATAGTCAGTGGGTAAGTCCTGTCCATTGTGTTCCTAAGAAGGGAGGTATTACTGTCGTTCCTAATGATAAAGATGAATTGATTCCGCAAAGAATTATTACAGGTTATAGGATGGTAATTGATTTCCGCAAATTAAATAAGGCTACTAAAAAAGATCATTACCCCTTACCTTTTATTGATCAAATGCTAGAAAGATTATCCAAACATACACATTTTTGCTTTCTAGATGGTTATTCTGGTTTCTCTCAAATACCTGTGTCAGCTGATGATCAATCAAAGACCACTTTTACTTGCCCTTTCGGTACTTTTGCTTATATATGTATGCATTTTGGTTTATGTAATGCACCTGCTACCTTTCAAAGATGCATGATGGCTATATTCTCTGACTTTTGTGAAAAGATTTATGAGGTTTTCATGGACGATTTCTGCGTTTATGGATCCTCTTTTGATGATTGCTTAAGCAACCTTGATCGAGTTTTGCAGAGATGTGAAGAAACTAACCTTGTCTTGAATTGGGAGAACTGCCACATTATGGTTAATGAAGGTATTGTCTTGGGGCACAAAATTTCTGAAAGGGGCATTGAAGTTGATAAAGCTAAAGTTGATGCTGTTGAAAAGATGCCATGTCCCAAGGACATCAAATGTATAAGAAGTTTCCTTGGCCATGCCGGCTTTTATAGGAGGTTCATTAAGGACTTCTCAAAAATTTCTCGGCCTCTGACTAATTTATTACAAAAAGATATACCATATGTCTTTGATGATGATTGTGTAGAAGAATTTGAAATACTTAAGAAAGCATTGATCTCTGCACCTATTGTTCAGCCACCTGATTGGAATTTACCTTTTGAAATTATGTGTGATGCTAGAGATTATAATGTAGGTGTTGTTCTAGGGCAAAGAGTTGATAAGAAATTAAATGTTATTCAATATGCTAGTGAAACTCTAGATAATGCCCAGAGAAATTATGCTACTACTGAAAAATATTCTTAGCAGTTGTATTTGCTTGTGATAAGTTCAGACCTTATATTGTTGATTCTAAAATAACTATTCACACAGATCATGCTGCTATTAAATATCTTATGGAAAAGAAAGATGCTAAACCTAGACTTATTAGATTGGTCCTCTTGCTACAAGAATTTGATTTGCATATTATTGATAGAAAGGGAGCTGAGAACCCCGTTGCAGATAACTTGTCTATGATAGAAAATGTTCTTGATGACCCACTACCTATTGATGATAGCTTTCCTGATGAACAATTAAATGTCATAAATGCTTCTCATACTGCTCCATGGTATGCTGATTATGCTAATTACATTGTTGATAAATTTATACCACCTAGTTTCACATACCAGCAAAAGAAAAAGTTTTTCTATGATTTAAGACATTACTTTTGGGATGAACCACATCTTTATAAAGAAGGAGTAGACGGTGTTATTAGGCATTGTGTACCTGAGCATGAACAGGAACAGATCTTACGCAAGTGGCACTCCGAAGCTTATGGAGGACACCACACTGGAGATAGAACTGCACATAAGGTATTTCAATCCGGTTTTTATTGGCCTACTCTCTTCAAGGATGCCCGTAAGTTTGTCTTATCTTGTGATGAATGTCAAAAAATTGGTAATATTAGTAGACGTCAAGAAATGCCTATGAATTATTCACTTGTTATTGAACCATTTGATGTTTGGGGCTTTGATTATATGGGACCTTTTCCTGCCTCTAATGGGTATACACATATTTTAGTTGCTGTTGATTACGTTACTAAGTGGGTAGAAGCTATTCCAACTAGTAGTGCTGATCATAACACCTCTATTGAGATGCTTAAAGAAGTCATTTTTCCGAGGTTTGGAGTCCCTAGATATTTAATGACTGATGGTGGTTCACATTTTATTCATGGTGCTTTCCGTAAAATGCTTGCAAAGTATGATGTTAATCATAGAATTGCATCTCCTTATCACCCACAGTCTAGTGGTCAAGTAGAATTGAGTAATAGAGAACTCAAATTAATTTTGCAAAAGACTGTTAATAGATCTAGAAAGAATTGGTCCAAGAAACTTGATGATGCATTATGGGCCTATAGAACTGCATATAAAAATCCTATGGGTATGTCTCCGTATAAAATGGTTTATGGAAAAGCATGTCACTTACCTCTCGAACTTGAACATAGGCTTATTGGGCTATTAAAGAACTCAATTATGATTTCAAACTTGCCGGTGAGAAAAGGTTATTTGACATTAGCTCACTTGATGAATGGAGAACCCAAGCCTATGAGAATGCCAAATTGTTCAAAGAAAAAGTTAAAAGATGGCATGACAAAAGGATACAAAAGCATGATTTTAATGTAGGTGATTATGTATTGTTATACAACTCTCGCTTAAGATTTTTTGCAGGAAAACTTCTCTCTAAATGGGAAGGTCCTTACGTTATCGAGGAGGTCTATTGTTCCGGTGCCATAAAAATCAACAACTTCGAAGGCACAACTCCGAAGGTGGTGAACGGTCAAAGAATCAAACATTATATCTTAGGTAATCCTATAAATGTTGAAACCAATGTTATTGAAACTGTAACCCCAGAGGAATACATAAGGGACACTTTACGGAACGTTTTAGACTCTGAAAAGGAATAAGTATGTGGTACGATAAGTAAACCGACTCCAAAACAGTTCTAATGGCAATTTTTCTCCATTTTGAAATTTTTAGAAAAATAGAAAAATAAGAAGCTGTCCGGGAAGGGCACGAGGGCTCCACGAGGGTGGAGGGCACGCCCCCTGCCTCGTGGGCACCTCGTGTGCTCTCCAGACTCCGTTTTCTTGCACGATACTTCTTTTGCTTGGTAAAAATTCATTATTTAATCTCCCGAAGGTTTTGACCTCCGTATCACGCAAATATCTGCTGTCTTTGTTTCGAACTATCCTGCTGTAGATTAGAGCAACATGTCGTCCCAGGATTCCGAAGGAGAAAGCTATGTGGCTGATTACCTTGCTGATCCTAAGGTCTATGGGGATGTGGAGCATTGTGGTTGGACTATGGAGGAGACGAGCTCAGAAGAAGATGAAGTCCCATTACCTCAACCTGGGGACATGCATGTGGAGTTCAAAAAGTCAAGCCTCCCGGATAGAGTAAAGAAACCTAAGATCGAGTTTATCCCTTTTCGCCTCTTGCAGGAAAACAAGCAGGAACTATGCAAAAAGATACTGAGCCTAGAGCAGGAGATCGATGACCTAAGGGACCAAAATTCTGTCCTCAAGTGCAAATTAAGGAAGAAGCCTAGGCCATCAACAAAACCATCACCTTCTTCACCAACAATGAAGAACTGAGCATCGGGTATGGGCACTCCCCTCGGCAACTGCCAAGCTTGAGGGAGTGCCCCGGTATCGTATCACCATCACTTTTATCTTTACCGTTTTCCTAGTTCGATCCTTTTAGTAATTTCTTTATCTAATGGAATAAAGCTTTAGTATGATCTAGTTTTGAGTTTTGCTTTATGATCCCTTTATGTAATCGAGTCCGTGAGCTATATAATAAAGATTAGTGTTGATTCAAGGGTTTGGTTATTTTGCCATGATCTTGAGTGAATAAAAGAAAAGAGAAAGGATAAAAAGAAATAAAAGAGATCATATGGATCTTATGGAGAGTAATGAGCTCACATATAAAGAGTATGATGAATAAAAGTTGTTGAGAGTTGATAGACATAGTTTTGGTCATCGTTGCAATTAATAGGAAGTAATAAAAAAGAGAGGTCTTCACATATAAATACACTATCTTGTACATCTTTTATGATTGTGAGCACTCATTAGAATATGACATGCTAAAGAGTTGACGTTGGACAAGGAAGACAACGTAATGGGTTATGTTATCTTACATTTGAGATAAATTATATTGTCATGGATCATCCAACATGATTGAGCTTGCCTTTCCCCTCATGCTAGCCAAATTCTTTGCACCAAGTAGAGATACTACTTGTGCTTCCAAATACCCTTAAACCCAATTTTTCCATGAGAGTCCACCATATCTACCTATGGATTGAGTAAGATCCTTCAAGTAAGTTGTCATCGATGCAAGCAATAAAAATTTCTCTCTAAAGATGTATGACTTATTAGTGTGGGAGAAAATAAGCTTTATATGATCGTGTGATGTGGAAGAAATAAAAGCAACGGACTGCATAATAAAGGTCCATATCACAAGTGGCAATATAAAGTGACGTTCTTTCGCATTAAAATTTTGTGCATCCAACCATAAAAGCGCATGACAACCTCTACTTCCCTCTGCGAGGGGCCTATCTTTTACTTCTATCTCCCACCTTATATAAGAGTCATGGTGATCTTCACCTTTCCTTTTACATTTTATCCTTTGGAAAGCACAATATGTTGGAAAGATCCTGATATATATAGCTAATTGGATGTGAGTCTTCATGAACAATTATTGTTGACATTACCCTTGAGGTAAAACATTGGGAGGCAAAATTATAAGCCCCTATCTTTCTCTATGTCCGATTAAAACTCCATACCCATAAGTATTGCGTGAGTGTTATCAATTGTGAAAGACTATATGATAGTTGAGTATGTGGACTTGCTAAAAAGCTCTTATATTGACTCTTTCCCATGTTATGATAAATTGCAATTGCTTCAATGACTGATATTATAGTTTGTTAGTTTTCAATGAAGTTTATGATTCATACTTGAAATTGTGATTGAATTGTTACTCTAGCATAAGAGATCATATGACAATAATTATATAAGTTGTTGTTCTAAGAATGATCATGATGCCCTCATGTCCGTATTTTATTTTTATCGACACCTCCATCTCTAAACATGTGGACATATTTTTCGATTTCGGCTTTCGCTTGAGGACAAGCGAGGTCTAAGCTTGGAGGAGTTGATACATCCATTTTACATCATGCTTTTATATCGATATTTATTGCATTATGGGCTGTTACTACACATTATGTCACAATACTTATGCCTATTCTCTCTTATTTTACAAGGTTTACATAAAGAGGGAGAATGCCGGCAGCTGGGATTCTAGGATGGAAAAGGAGCAAATATTAGAGACCTATTCTGCACAGCTCCAAAAGTCCTGAAACTTCATGGAAGTTATTTTTAGAATATATAAAAAATACTGAGCGCAAGAAGTTCCAGGGGGCCCACACCCTGGCCACGAGGGTGGGGGTGCGCCCCCTGCCTCGTGGCCCCCCTGGTGGCCCTTCGATGCCCATCTTCTGCTATATGGAGTCCTTCATTGAGGAAATAATCATAAGCAAGCTTTCAGGACGAGACTCCGCCGCCACGAGGCCGAACCTTGGCGGAACCAATCTAGGGCTCTGGCGGAGCTATTTTGCCGAGGAAACTTCCCTCCGGGAGGGGGAAATCATCACGAATGATCCTCTCATTGGGAGGGGGTCAATCTCTATCAACATATTCACCAACACCATCTCCTCTCAAACCCTAGTTCATCTCTTGTATCCAATTCTTGTCTCTAAGTCTGAGATTGGTACCTGTAGGTTGCTAGTAGTGTTGATTACTCCTCGTAGTTGATGCTAGTTGGTTTATTCGGTGGAAGATCATATGTTCAGATCCTATATGCATATTAATACCCCTCTGATTGTGAACATGAATATGCTTTGTGAGTAGTTACGTTCGTTCCCTAGGACATGGGAGAAGTCTTGCTATTAGTAGTCATGTGAATTTGGTATCCATTCGAAATTTTGATGAGATGTATGTTGTCTCTCCTCTAGTGGTTTTATGTGAATGTCGACTACATGAAACTTCACCATTATTTGGGCCTAGAGGAAGGCATTGGGAAGTAATAAGTAGATGATGGGTTGCTAGAGTGACAGAAGCTTAAACCCTAGTTTATGCGTTGCTTCGTAAGGGGCTGATTTGGATCCATATGTTCCATGCCATGGTTAGGTTTACCTTAATACTTCTGTTGTAGTTGCGGATGCTTGCAATGGGGGTTAATCATAAGTGGGATGCTTGTCCAAGTAAGGACAGCACCCAAGCACCGGTCCACCCACATATCAAATTATCAAAGTACCGAATGTGAATCATATGAACGTGATGAAAACTAGCTTGACGATAATTCACATGTGTCCTCAGGAGCGCTTTCTTCTATATAAGAGTTTGTCCAGGCTTGTCCTTTGCTAGAAAAAGGATTGGGCCACCTTGCTGCACTTTATTTACTTTTGTTACTTGTTGCTCGTTACAAATTATCTTATCACAAAACTATCTGTTACCTATAATTTCAGTGCTTGCATAGAATACCTTGCTAAAAACCGCTTATCATTTCCTTCTGCTCCTCGTTGGGTTCGACACTCTTACTTATCGAAAGGACAACGATAGATCCCTATACTTGTGGGTCATCAATAGACAACAAAAGCATTTTGAAAAAATAGCTGACACTTTAATATCTCAAATGGTTGTATAATTAAAATCGTGTGCGTTCTGTTAACCATTCACGTGACACCACGTGTCTTCGTTTTAATGGCTATAGGAGGTGTCGTGCGGACAGCTGCTTGACCTTGACTGAATGGGAGGCGTGCGAGCGGAGTCCGGTGCGCAGGCTGACCAAGAGGTGTTCAAGCTGTCCTCCAATGCGCCAGAAATAGTTCTTTTGGGGGTTTAATATTGTATCTCGAATTCTCAACCATATGAATATAAATTCACAGTGTGACTGGATGAAAGATAAGGTTTGAACGAACTTGCCTTTTTCTCTCTTAATGTATAGACTTATCAAACAATTTTCTTTTGAAAAAAGTCAATGGTTTTTAAATATAAAACACGCATCACAAACGTTTTAGTTAGAACACCCGTACACAAACCGACAGCTTCCCTAGGAAGCCAAGGGAAAATGTGCTGAGCAGGGTTTCTGCATCCCTTCAACGCAAACGGTTGTTTTGCATGACCCGTGTGCAACCATGTAGAAACAATTGGGTAAGATTTGCATCTGTCATTTTGGGTATGTTGCCATTTGTCAAACTGGAAAGATTGACATTTGTTCACCTAGTAACATTGCCATTTGTCAACATTGTAGCACTGTGATTTGTCAAAATATGCAGCTAAAAATCACCAGCACTATCTAATTTTTGCAACTAAAATCATTGGCACTGTTCATATGGACACCACTAGCAGGCATGAGTTGATGGACGCATATGCAAATGTACCATTGATTACATACAACAAGTCATCAACCCACAACGACAACGCGGATGCACGTTGGATTATAGATCATTTCCAACAAAACATTCTAGTAAAGTAAAGTTTTTCTCACACAACAAATAACAAAGCGATGAAATGAACTTCAGCTCAACCACTCGTCGGTGTTGGAAATGCTTGCTTTGAACCAGAAGTGATTCTCTGGGAAGGGCTAGCTACTGTCAATCTCGAGACCAACGCAGGACTGATCATCCAGGCCGAAGCGGCCTATGTTAGGACCCATATTGGGATGGTAGGGAAGCATAACAATGTCTGAGGTATAGATACAATTGCTTCTAATAAATGGTAGTAACGTTGTGTCAACAGCAGCTGGATCGCCTTCCACCATCATTGGATAGTTTTGTCCAAGGAAGAGCGAGTTTCCTCCAAGACTTTCAATATTGAACCAGGGAGAAGGTGTTGGCGCTAGTACACTAGTATCCATCCCGAATACCCTGCAACGGATGTTGGAATAGGTCCGGAGAGTGCGACCATGCGAGACAACACCTGCTTCCTTAGTAACATCAGCAGTGCCCTATATACAGACAAGAAGAGGTGATCCATCGGAATAAGTTGCTAGGCGCCACTGAGTATATGGGTCCTCATGCTCGTGATCATCAGCACCGTCATCTCCCCCTTGGTTATAAATTTTTTCAAGTATAGGTGGTGGAATGTTCACAGGACCTTGGAAACACAAGAAGGTTAATTAGTAAAGGGAAACTAGCTAACCCGCATGCATGTGGATGAAACAATTATAATTACGGTGGAAGACAAACATACCGAAAGCATCAGGATTCCATGCAAAAACAGTGCCACGAGTGGTGGCAGCAAACACAAGACCCTCATATTGAATTGCATCACAGTACTCATCCATTTATAGACATTGATTTTTGAGCAATATCCATCGAGGCGTGGAAGTAAGGAAGGCAACAAGCTTGTCGAAGATAGCAACAACTTCATAGTTCGTAATCCCAAGAGCGGTTGGGAACTCGACATATTGCTATCTTCCATAGACGATAGTCACCATGATCGTATTTGAACTCACATAGAATACCGGTGTACTCAACCTCTGGGCAGTCTGAGATTTTTGGAAGTGGAACCCGGTGACGAGTGTACACATTCACAAGTTCCCACTCGCAGTTGTACCCAATATAAACAACCCAATCTCTATTTACGCCTGCCCAAGCCTTGCCCTCAAGCGATGGCATCTTAACATCATACGTATCATTATCAAGCGGCATCAAGTTGCACAAGGCCAGGCTTCCCTCGTCCCCGCGCCAGTCAGCAGGGTCACGGTGAAGAAGATAGGGGAGATCAAACCGCTCCTGGACCCTGGGGTTTCTTGTAATGATGTTATTAGTTGAGTCAGGAATGGTCTTGAATGAACCTGCCATGCTAGCTGAGGTGATGACGTTGCACTGATCAATGAGTTCCTCCACAACGTCATCTTTCAGATCGGGGCAAGAATAACGGGGTCGTTTCCGGCCTGTTCCCTCCATGGAGAAGATGATCGAACAATGGCAGAAGGAAGGGTGAAGGCAAATGGAGGGAGGAAGAGCGTGCAACAACAGTTCCAAATCGAGAGGGAAAGGCGAAGAGGCGGTGGACGGTTGCCACGGTACAAGAAGAGGCTAGTGGGGAGCGAACGGTTGCCACAAAGGTCACACACTGATGAAAAGGCTGAGTGAACCGCATGCCGTATATCGCACACACCTTGATCTGGTTGACCGTTTTTTTTGTGTTTCCTAATCACAAACTGTTCATTCGAGTGAACCGTATGCTATACATTGCACACACCTTAATCTGGCTGACCGTTTCTGTTCTCTTTTCTCAACGCAAATAGTTCATCCGAGTGAACCGCATGCCGTATACCGCACACATCTTGATCTGGCTAACCGTTTCTTTTGTGTTGCCTAACCACAAACAATTCATCTGAGTGAACCGTATGTTGTATATCGCACACACCTCCATCCGGCTTCCCGTTTCTTTTGTGTTGCCTCATCGCAAACAGTTAATTAAACTGAACCGTATGCCATGCATCGCACACGCAACTAAAATCTGAACCGTGTTTGATGCATCCGTCATCGCAAATGTTTTGCACCTTTTTTGACGGTTTTTACACCACCGTTTGCGATTATTGCATCGCACACAGTTTCGTCGAAGGGTCTTTGATCGTAGTGTCGCGTTAGCAGCATCCTGCAGTAGTGACATCAGCATCACATCCCCAAACTTTAAGAAACGACAGCTTAGGTTTCTTGCCAAACCACAGTTGATATGGTGTCGTATCAACGGATTTAGATGGTGCCCTATTTGACGTGAATGCAACCGTCTCTAAAGCATAACCCCAAAACAATAGCGGTATATCAGTAAGAGACATCATAGATTGCACCATATCTAATAAAGTACAGTTACGACGTTCGGACACACCATTACGCTGTGGTGTTCCAGGTGGCATGAGTTGCGAAACTATTCCACATTGTTTCAAATGAAGACCAAACTCATAACTCAAATATTCACCTCCACAATCAGATTATAGAAACTTTATTTTCTTTTTACGATGATTTTCCACTTCACTCTAAAATTCTTTGAACTTTTCAAATGTTTCAGACTTCTGTTTCATTAAGTAGATATACCCATATCTGCTCAAATTATCTGTGAAGGTCAGAAAATAACGATACCCGCCGTGAGCCTCAACACTCATCGGTCCGCATACATCAGTATGTATTATTTCCAATAAGTCACTTGCTCACTCCATTATTTTGGAGAACGGAGTCTTAGTCATCTTGCCATGAGGCATGGTTTGCAAGCATCAAGTGATTCCAAAAGCCCATCAGCATGGAGTTTCTTCCTGCGCTTTACACCAATATGACCTAAACGGCAGTGCCACAAATAAGTTGCACTATCATTATTAACTTTGCATCTTTTGGCTTCAATATTATGAATATGTGTATCACTACAATCGAGATTCAACAAAAATAGACCACTCATCAAGGGTGCATGACCATAAAAGATATTACTCATATAAATAGAACAACCATTATTCTCTGATTTAAATGAATAACCGTCTCGCATTAAAGAAGATCCAGATATAATGTTCATGCTCAACGCTGGCACCAAATAATAATTATTTAGGTCTAAAACTAATCCTGACGTTAGATGTAGACGTAGTGTGCCGACGGCGATCACATCGAGTTTGGAACCATTTCCCACGCGCATCGTCACCTCGTCCTTAGCCAATCTTCGTTTAATCCGTAGCCCCTGTTTCGAGTTGCAAATATGAGCAACAAAACCAGTATCAAATACCCAGGCGCTACTACGAGCAATAGTAAGGTACACATCAATAACATGTATATCAAATATACCGTTCACTTTGCCATCCTTCTTATCTGCCAAATACTTGGGGCAGTTCCGCTTCCAGTGACCAGTCCCTTTGCAGCAGAAGCACTCAGTCTCAGGCTTAGGTCCAGACTTGGGTTTCTTCCCTTGAGCAGCAACTGGCTTGCTATTCTTCTTGAAGTTCCCCTTCTTCCCTTTGCTGTTTTTCTTGCAACTAGTAGTTTTGTTAACCATCAACACTTGATGCTCCTTCTTGATTTCTACCTCCGTAGCCTTTAGCATCACGAAGAGCTCGGGAACTGTCTTTTCCATCCCTTGCATATTATAGTTCATCACGAAGCCTTTATAGCTTGGTGGCAGTGATTGAAGAACTCTGTCAATGACACTATCATCAGGAAGATTAACTCCCAGCTGAGTCAAATGGTTGTCGTACCCAGACATTCTGAGTATGTGTTCACCGACAGAACTATTCTCTTCCATTTTGCAGCTATAGAACTTGTTGGAGACTTCATATCTCTCAACTCGGGCATTTGCTTGAAATATTAACTTCAACTCCTAGAACATCTCATATGCTCCATGACGTTCAAAACGTCTTTGAAGTCTCGATTCTAAGCCGTAAAGCATGGCACACTGAACTATCGAGTAGTCATCAGCTTTGCTCTGCCAGACGTTCATAACATCCGGAGTTGCTCCTGCAGCGAGTCTTACACCTAGCGGTGCTTCCAGGACGTAATTCTTCTGTGCAGCAATGAGGATAATCCTCAAGTTATAGACAGAGTCTGTGTAGTTGCTACCATCATCTTTCAACTTAGCTTTCTCTAGGAATGCATTAAAATTCAAGGGAACGGTAGCACGGGCCATTGATCTACAACAACATAGATATGCAAAAACTATCAGGTACTAAGTTCATGATAAATTAAATTTCAATTAATCATATTACTTAAGTACTCCCACTTAGATAGACATCCCTCTTGTCATCTAAATGATCACGTGATCCATATCAACTAAACCATGTCCAATCATCACGTGAGATGGAGTAGTTTTCAATGGTGAACATCACTATGTTGATCATATCTACTATATGATTCACGTTCGACCTTTCGGTCTCAGTGTTCCGAGGCCGTATCTGCATATGCTAGGCTCGTCAAGTTTTAACTCGAGTATTCTGCACGTGCAAAACTGGCTTGCACCCGTTGTATGTGAACATAGAGCTTATCACACCCGATCATCACGTGGTGTCTTGGCACGACGAACTGTAGCAATGGTGCATACTCAGGGAGAACACTTATACCTTGAAATTTAGTGAGGGATCATCTTATAATGCTACCGCCGTACTAAGCAAAATAAGATGCATAAAGGATAAACATCACATGTAATCAAAATATGTGACATGATATGGCTATCATCATCTTGTGCCTTTGATCTCCATCTCCAAAGCACTGTCATGATCTCCATCGTCACCGGCTTGATGACGTCGCTTGAAGCTACGTCGGTATTTCCCCAAAGAGGAAGGGATGATGCAGCACAACAGCGGTAGGTATTTCCCTCAGATGTGAAACCAAGGTTATTGAACCAGTAGGAGAACCAAGCAACACAACATAAACAGCACCTGCACACAAATAACAACTTCTCGCAACCCGACATGTTAAAGGGGTTGTCAATCCCTTCCGGGGTACGGCGCCTCAAGATAGGCAAACAGACGTGAGGTAAATTTGTAGTGGATTGATAGATCGAATGCCAAATAAAATAAATAAGAATAAATTGCAGCAAGGTATTTTTGGGTTTTTGGTTTAGTAGATCTGAAAATAAACGCAAGGGAAAATAGACCGCAAAGGCAAATAATATGAGAAAGAGAACCGGGGGCCATAGATTTCACTAGTGGCTTCTCTCAAGAAAAATAGCAAATGGTGGGTGAACAAATTACTATTGGGCAATTGATAGAACTTCAAATACTCATGACGATATCCAGGCAATGATCATTACATAGGCATCACGTCCAAGATTATTAAACCGACTCGTGCCTGCATCTACTACTATTACTCCACACATTGACCGCTATCCAGCATGCATCTAGTGTATTAAGTTCATGGAGAAACGGAGTAATACAATAAGAACGATGACATGATGTAGACAAGATCTATCTATGTAGAGATAGACCCCATCGTTTTATCCTTAGTAGCAACGATACATACGTGTCGGTTCCCCTTCTGTCACTTGGATCAAGCACCGTAAGATCGAACCCACTACAAAGCACCTCTTCCCAATGCAAGATTAATAGATCAAGTTGGCCAAAAAAACCCAAATATAAGAGAAGAAATACAAGGCTATAAGCAATCATGCATAAAAGAGATCAAAGAAACTCAAATACTTTCATGGATATAAAAAGAGATAGATCTGGTCATAAACTCAAAGTTCATCGGATCCCAACAAACACACAGCAAAAGAGTTACATCATATGGATCTCCAAGAGACCATTGTATTGAGAATCAAGAGAGAGAGAGAGAGAGAGAGAGAGAGAGAGAGAGAGAGGAAGCCATCCAGCTACTAACTACGGGCCCGAAGGTCTACAAAGAACTACTCACACATCATCGGAGAGGCACCAATGGAGGTGGTGAACCCCATTCGAGATGGTGTCTAGATTGGATCTGGTGGTTCTGGACTCTACGGCGGCTAGATCGATATTTCGTCGAATCCCCTAGGGTTTTGGGAATATTGGGGTATTTATAGAGCAAAGAGGCGGTCCGGGGGGCACCCGAGGTGGGCACAACCCACCAGGGCCTCCTGGCGCGCCCTGGTGGGTTGTGCTCCCCTCGGGTCACACCCCCTAGGCGTAGCAAGGGCCCATTATGTTCCATCTGGTCCATCAAAAATCTTCGTAAAGTTTCATGGTATTTGGACTCCGTTTGATATTGATTTTCTGTGATGTAAAAAACATGGAAAAAAACAGCAACTGGCACTTGGCACTATGTCAATAGGTTAGTACCAAAAAATGATATAAAATGATTATAAAACATCCAAGATTGATAATGTAACATCATGGAACAATCAAAAATTATAGATACGTTGGAGATGTATCACTTGACACCTTGATCTCCATCGTAGCATCGTTGTCGTCTCGCCGACTATTGCTTCTACGACTATCGCTACCGCTTAGTGATAAAGTAAAGCAATTACATGGCGATTGCATTTCATACAATAAAGCGACAACCATAAGGCTCCTGCCAGTTGCCGATAACTTCTACAAGACATGGTCATCTCATACAATAATTTATATCTCATCACGTCTTGACCATATCACATCACAACATGCCCTGCAAAAACAAGTTAGACGTCCTCTACTTTGTTGTTGAAAGTTTTACGTGGCAGCTACGGGCTTCTAGCAAGAACCGTTCTTACCTATGCATCAAAACCACAACGATTTTTCATCAAGTGTGCTGTTTTAACCTTCAACAAGGACCGGCCATAGTCAAACTCCATTCAACTAAAGTTGGAGAAACAGACACCCGCCAGCCACCTGTGTGCGAAGCATGTCGGTAGAACCAGTCTCATGAGCGCGGTCATGTAATGTCGGTCCGAGCCACTTCATCCAACAATACCGCCGAATCAAAGTAAGACATTGGTGGTAAACAATATGACTATTATCGCCCACAACTCTTTGTGTTCTACTCGGGCATATATCATCTATGCATAGACCTGGCTCGGATGCCACTGTTGGGGAACGTAGTAATTCAAAAAAAAAATTCCTACGATCACACAAGATATAACTAGGAGATGCATAGCAACGAGAGGGGAGGGTGTGTCCACGTACCCTCATAGACCAAAAGCGGAAGTGTTTAGTAACGTGGTTGATGTAGTCAAACGTCTTCACGATCCAACTGATCCAAGTACCAAACATACGGCACCTCCGTGTTCAGCACACGTTCAGCACGATGACATCCCTCGAGCTCTTGATCCAGTTGAGGATGAGGGAGAGTTCTGTCGGCATGACGGCATGACGATGGTGATGATGAAGTTACCGTTGCAGGGCTTCGCCTAAGCACTACGACGAAATGACCGAGGTGTTAAACTGTGGAGGGGGGCACCGCACACGGCTAAGTGATTATCTGTTGTGCTTTGGGGTGCCCCCCTTCCCGAGTATATAAAGGAGGGGGAGGAGGAGGCCGGCGAAGGGGGAGGCGCGCCAAGGGGGGAGTCCTATACTAGGACTCCAAGCCTAGTAGGATCCCCCCTTTCCTTCCAACAGAGAGGGGGAAAGGGGAAAGGAGGGAGAGGGAGAAGGAAAGAGGGGGGGCCGGGCCCCTCCCCTTGTCCAATTCGGATTGGGGCAAGGGGGGCGCGCCCCCGCCTCCTGTGGCCTGCCTCCTCTCCTCCACTATGGCCCATTAGGCCCAATAACTTTCCCGAGGGGCTCTGGTAGCCTCCCAGTACTCCGAAAAATCTCCGAACCTTATCGGAACCATTCCGGTGTCCGTATACAACCTTCCAATATATCAATCTTTACCTATCGACCATTTCGAGACTCCTCGTCTTGTTCGTGATCTCATCCGGGACTCTGAACAAACTTTGGTCATCAAATCACATAAATCATAACACAAATCGTCATCGAACGTTAAGCGTGCGGACCCTACGGGTTCGAGAACTATGTAGACATGACCGAGACACATCTCCGGTCAATAACCAATAGCGGAAACTGGATGCTCATATTGGTTCCTACATATTCTACGAAGATCTTTATCGGTCAAACCGCATAACAACATATGCTATTCCCTTTGCCATCGGTATGTTACTTGCCTGAGATTCGATCATTGGTATCATCATACCTAGTTCAATCTCGTTACCGGCAACTCTCTTTACTCGTTCCGTAATGCATCATCCCGTAACTAACTCATTAGTCACATTGCTTGCAAGGCTTATAGTGATGTGCATTACCGAGAGAGCCCAGAGATACCTCTCCGATACTCGGAGTGACAAATTCTAATCTTAATCTATGCCAATTGAACAAACACCTTTGGAGACACCTGTAGAGCACATTTACAATCATCCAGTTATGTTGTGACGTCTGATAGCACACAAGGTGTTCCTCCGGTATTCGGGAATTGCATAATCTCATAGTCAGAGAAATATGTATAAGTCATGAAGAAAGCAATAGCAATAAAACTAAACGATCATAATGCTAAGCTAATGGATGGGTCTTGTCCTTCACATCATTCTCTAATGATGTGATCCCGTTCATCAAATGACAACACATGTCTATGGTGAGGAAACTTAACCATCTTTGATTAACGAGCTAGTCAAGTAGAGGCATACTAGGGACACTCTGTTTGTCTATGTATTCACACATGTACTAAGTTTTTCGATTAATACAATTCTAGCATGAATAATAAACATTTATCATGATATAGGGAAATATAAATAACAATTTTATTATTGCCCCTAGGGCATATTTCCTTCAAGGGGGGAGGGGGTGGGGCTAAACATATAACTCATGATTCTGTGGTGGGAGGGGATGCGTGTTTGCCCGGGAAGCTCCTAATTGGCGCGTTCTGCGCAAGCTAACGAGCTGGCGCTCACACGGCCGTTCGCATGAGCCGACCCACTAGCGTGCTCGCGCGATCCAAAAAAGATAACACCAAACGGCCGCTATTGCTGAAATACTAGTCGCTTGCTTGACAAAAAAATTAGAAAACCCAAAAACTAAAAAATCTTATAATTTGTAAATTCAGAAACATTCATCCATTTGAAAAAAAAATCAAAGTTCATGAATTCGAAAATAGTTCACAATTTTGAAAAAAATCATGAATATGTAAAGAAGTTCGTGAATTTGAAAAAAATCATCAATTTTAGAAAACGTTTATCAATTTTGAAAAAAAATCAACGACTTGGAAAAAAGTTCACAAACTTTTAAAAATAGTTTTTCAATTTAAAAAGAGTTCATAATTTTTTTAAAAGATCATGAACTTTAATAAAATTTATCGATTTTGAAAAAGATTTCTTTGATTTTGAAAAATGTTTCATGAAATTTGAAAACAATTCGTGCATTTTGGAAAAAGGAAAAGAATACAGAATAATGAAAAGCGGAAAATGGGAAATAGAAAAGGAAAAGAAAGAAAAAACATAGGATGACCGGTCGAGGAAAAACAAAAATTGAAAAAAAGCAAAAAAAGCAATGACTAGGAAGCCTCTAGAAGCTTCCCATGGCACCCATAGATGGGTCGGCCTAGGTAAGGTTCTTTCAGCGTCAGTTTACGAATTGCACATTAACGGGTGCTGAAGAGGAAATGTCGTTTGCTTGTGCCGCGCTGTATAGTACGGCGAATAGGATATAGCTGCGACCTAACACTACTAGCTAGCTCCTTATGCTTCCGGTACATGGGCCTCGCCCATTTTTTAATTTCTTGTTCTTAGAAATAGTTTTTATTGCAACTAAATATAAACCACTCAGAAAATGAAAATGATATCAGTTTCTATTTTGGTTTGTTTGTTTAATTTTTAAAAAATAATTTGCATTTTTTTCTTTGATACTTTTTATTGCCTTATTTTGCATTTTATTTATCTGCGTTCGTTTACTTTCCCGTTTCATTAGACACATGAATATTTTCCAGAGATACTTGAAATTTTATAATGCATGAACATCTATTTTACTTTTGTCAAAATTTTCTTTGATTTTTATGCTTGATTTGATGTATGCTTTTGGAGGAGGGAAGCCCAATATTGGGAGGGATGGGACTCGTGAAGGTTGCCGAGAAATAGTCATACCCTTCAACAAGATAATAATTTACTTTGCCGAGAAATAGTCATATCTTTGATGTATGCTTTTTTCAAAAAAGTATTTTTAAAAGTTTGTGAACTTTTTTCCGAATCGTTGATTTTTTTCAAAATTGATAATCGTTTTTAAAATTGATGTTTTTTTAATTCACGAACGTTTTTACATATTCATGATTTTTTTTCAAAATTGTGAACTATTTTCGAATTCATGAACTTCTTTGTTTTTTTTCAAATGGATGAACATTTATGAATTTGCAAATTATATGATTTTTTAATTTTTGGGTTTTTCTGATTTTTTTTGTCGAGCGAGCGACTAGTATTTTAGCAGTAGCGACCGTTTGGTGTTATCTTTTTTGGATCGTGCGAGCGCGCTAGTAGGTCGGCTCATGCGAATGGCCGTGCGAGCGCCAGCTCGTTACCTTGCGCAGAACGCGCCAATTAGGAGTTTCCCGGGCAAACATGCATCCCCTCCCACCACAGAATCATGAGTTATATGTTTAGCCCCCCCCCCCCCTCCTCCAAGGAAATATGCCCTAGATGCAATAATAAAGTTGTTATTTATATTTCCTTATATCATGATAAATGTTTATTATTCATGCTAGAATTGTATTAACCAGAAACTTAGTATATATGTGAATACATAGACAAACAGAGTGTCCCCAGTATGCCTCTACTTGACTAGCTTGTTAATCAAAGATGGTTAAGTTTCCTAGCCATGGACATGTGTTGTCATTTGATGAACAGGATCACATCATTAGAGAATGATGTGATGGACTAGACCCATCCGTTAGCTTAGCACTATGATCGTTTAGTTTATTGCTATTGCTTTCTTCATCACTTATACAGGTTCCTATGAGTCTGAGATTATGCAACTCTCGAATATCACAGGAACACTTAGTGTGCTATGAAATGTCACAACGTAACTGGGTGATTATAAAGATGCTCTACAGGTGTCTCTGATGGTGTTTGTTGAGTCGGCATAGATCGAGATTAGGATTTGTCACTTTGATTGTCGCAGAGGCATCTCTACGCCCTCTTGGTAATGCACATCACTATAAGCCTTGCAAGCAATGTGACTAATAAGTTAGTTGCAGGATGTTGCATTACGGAACGAGTAAAGAGACTTGCTGGTAATGAGATTGAACTAGGTATGATGATACCAATGATCGAATCTCGGGCAAGTAACATACCGATGACAAAGGGAACAACGGATGTTGTTATGCGGTTTGACCGATAAAGATCTTCGTAGAATATGGTGGAACCAATATGAGTATCCAGGTTCCGCTATTGGTTATTGACCGAAGATGTGTCTCGGTCATGTCTACATAGTTCTCGAACCCGTAGGGTCCACACGCTGAACGTTCGATGACGATATGTATTATCAGTTATGTGATTTGATGTCCGAAGGTTGTTCGGAGTCCCGGATGAGATCACGGACATGACGAGGAGTCTCGAAATAGTCGAGGCATAAAGATTCATATATTGGAAGGTTACATTCGGACACCAGAATGGTTCGAGTCGTTTCGGATAAGTTTCGGAGTACCGGGGTTATCGGAACCCCCTCCGGGAAGTCATTGGGCCTTATGAAGGAAATATTCCCTAGAGGCAATAATAAAGTTGTTATTTATATTTTATACCATGATAAATGTTTATTATTCATGCTAGAATTGTATTAACCGGAAACTTAGTACATGTGTGAATACATAGACAAACAGAGTGTCACTAGTATGCCTCTACTTGATTACTCGTTAATCAAAGATGGTTAAGTTTCCTAGCCATAGACATGAGTTGTCATTTGATGAACGGGATCACATCATTAGATAATGATGTGATTGACTTGACCCATCCGTTAGCTTAGCACAATGATCGTTTAGTTTATTGCTATTGCTTTCTTCATAACTTATACATGTTCCTATGACTATGAGATTATGCAACTCCCGAATACCGGAGGAACACTATGTGTGCTATCAAACTTCACAGCGTAACTGGGTGATTATAAAGGTGTAGCGACCCGACCTCAAACGGTCAAGTCTCTGTGCTTCAGTGTCATCCCTGGATCGGTAATGCTGACACACACACAACACTCGAGGAT
This sequence comes from Triticum monococcum, assembly GCA_034509565.1. NCBI lineage: Eukaryota > Viridiplantae > Streptophyta > Magnoliopsida > Poales > Poaceae > Triticum > Triticum monococcum. Next base: position 146,977,183 of record CM067843.1, on the reverse strand, counting down.
TTATAACAGAGTAGCAATCACACACTTATTACTTAGAAAGTCTCAAGAGAGAACTTATTACAAAAATATGGCTTAAGGCCATCTAATGCGATAACAGCGGAAGGCTTGGAAAGATAAAGTGACTCCATCAACTCCAACGACATAGCTGAGCTGCACGGCAACGACCTAACGAACCTTACTCCTCGTCTGAAAAGTCTGCAACGTAATACGTTGCAGCCCCAAAACGGGTCAGCACATGGAATATGCTAGCAATATAACACAGTAGAGCATAAACAGAATAATGCTATCACTACATGCATATATGGCTGGTGGAAAGCTCTATGGTTATAGTTTTTGCATAAAGCCAATTTTTCCCTACAACAAAGGAATAGATTTTAATTTAACTATCATGGTGGTTGAACAATATTGAGAACGTACCCCCAACTCAATCCAAATTAAAGTAGTTAACAACCCAACAATATTAATTAAAAGTGATGAGATACATGTGATAACCCAAGTACTAGATACTCTAGATTGTCCATAACCGGGGACACGGCTAACCATGATTAGATTGTACATTTGGCAGAGGTTTGCGCACTTTTCCCCACAAGACACAATCGCCTCCGTTGGATTTCTCGCACTACATGGTGTTTGAGAAACGGATGACCGAGACACAGTCTTTCAGAAACATTAACTCTTTACTGCGGGTAGACCATAGCAAACCTACAAAACCTACTACCTGCTGATCTACCTCTTCAAGACCTTCATGTAACTTACTCAACTATGCTACAGCCCATAATAGCTTGTGGCTGCACACGGAAGTTTCTAGCATGAATCATCTCAGTTCCCTTTGAGCCTAGGTGGCGGTCCATAGGAAGATCACACGGGTACCCCGGATTTCCAAAAAAAATACACACAACACTGGGTTCCCAAGGTGCCTCAATCCACCCTGATGTTTATTTAATTTGCCACCTTAAGTTGAACCATTAATTAACAATCTCACATCTGTCATGGATTTCACTCAAACCCAAACCACATCTACGAGCATAGCATAGCATAGTAATATAAGCAACGTGTAGAAGTAACTCCCAAGGGTTTGATAGTAACAGGGCAATAAGTTCTACCTCAACAACTACTTCCCAACCCACAAGTTAATGACATCCTAATCATGCAATGTTTGAGGATTGTAACTAATGCATAAAAACTTGGTATGAAAAGAGTATGATCAATGTGTTACTTGCCTTGCTGACAATCCGCGAATCCTAGGGACTCGTAGTAACATGCTTCGCACTCCGGGAATTCTACCGCAAACAACAATAACATACATAAGCAACAAGCAGAGATGCATAAGCAAAACTCAAATAAAAGAGTTTGACCAGAAAGTTCAACTTAAGGACTCCGGTTTGCAAAAAGAATCAAATCAAACGGAGCAACGAAACTCAAATGGCGAAAGAAACAAGATCCGTTTACTAATCTGAACTAAGGTCAAATCTTACAGTACCAAAATCTTGTTCAAGTTGATTAAACAGAAAGAGGGTCTCGAGACGAAGATCTAGGCGCTTGAATCGCCTGATTCCGACTAACGAGCGAAAAGGTAAACAGAAACTAAGATCGGATCAGAAATCGCGATCGAGAATAATCGTGGAAAAAATCCGATAAAAGAAAACTGACGAACAGATTAACGAACGAGCGTTCTTTAACTATAACTAACGGGCGAAAATCGTTCGTTAAAACGAACGTACGGACGAACGGCCGCTAATTAGAAGAACCGAGAAAAACCGGCAAATCGATCTAAAAAAACAAACTTGGGCTTCTAAAAAACCCGAATGGTTTTAAAAAATCCGGCGGCTCGAATCCGGCACGGTACCTCTGACGAGGGGCTCCGACAAGGCGAGGCTCGGCGGCAGCGCGGGCGGCAGCGATGGGCGGCGCGACGGCGGCAGGCTATGCGGGCGGTTACTGTGGCGGTGGTGATGTGTTGGTGGGGGGCTCGGTGGCGGGCTTTAAAGAAGGAGGGGCGGCTTGCTTGGGCGAGGAGGCGCCCGAGGAGGAGTCTGAGCCGGACTCTCCTCGGTGTCCGTGCCGGGCACGGCGGCGCGGGCGGGGGAGGCGGTGGCGCGGGCTGGCCGGCCTGGCTCGGCTGGGCTTCGGCCTAGTCGGGCGCGGGGAGTAAAAAAACAATTTCGCCCATAGAAATAAAATCCTAGAAAATAAAATAAAGATCAAAAAATGCCAAAACAAATTTTCACCGTCTAAATAAAATATTTAGAATGAGATGAATATTTTCTTGGCCCTAAAATGCAATTTTGAAAACGTATAATTTTTCTAATGCAAATAAAATCCAAATAAAAAAATCAAATAAATGATTTTAATATTTTTCCTCAAATATTTCAATTATTTTGGAGAAGTCATATTATCTCCTCTCTTATATTTTAATACGAAATATTTTTTGGAGAGAAAAATAATTAAAATAAAAAATCCTCGTTTCATTATTTGATAAAAATCAAAGATGAAAACAGGGAAATCCCCAACTCTCTCCGAGGGTCCTTGAGTTGCTTAGGATTTTGAGGATTGCGAAACGAAAATGCAATAAAATATGATATGCATGGATGACCTATGTATAACATTCCAAATTGAAAATTTGGGATGTTACAAACCTACCCCCGTTAAGATGAATCTCGCCCTCGAGATTTGGGTTGGCTAGAAAATAGGTGTGGGCGGTCTCTGAGTAGATCATCCTCTTGTTCCGCGGTGGTTTCATCCTCGGTATGGTGGCTCCACTGAACTTTGCAAAACTTGATAACCTTGATGCGGATGACTCGGCTGGCAAACTCAAGAATCTTAACTGGCTTCTCCTCATAAGTCAAATTACTGTCCAACTGAATCGCCTCCAAGGGTACTGTATCTCTTAACGGTATGTCGGCCATCTCAGCATGACACTTCTCCAGCTGTGAAACATGAAACACATCGTGAACTCCTGACAATCCCTCGGGTAATTCCAACTTCTAGGAAACTTCTCCCATTCGTTCCAAAACACGATACGGTCCTACAAATCTCGGAGCTAACTTTCCCTTAACTCCAAAACGTTTCACTCCTCGCAAGGGTGATACTCGCAGATATGCTGTGTCTCTAATTTCATAGGTTACCTCCTTGCATTTCGAATCTGCGTAACTCTTCTGCCTGGACTGAGCAATCTTCAGTCTATCACGAATCAGTTTAACCTTCTCCTCAGACTCCTTGATCAAGTCTGGTCCAAACAACTGCCAGTCTCCTACCTCATCCCACATCAACGGCGTTCTGCACCTGCGTCCATACAGGGCTTCAAACTGTGCCATCTTCAAACTGGTTTGGTAGCTATTGTTGTATGAGAATTCTGCGTAAGGCAAATTGTCATCCCAACTAGATCCATAATCTAGCGCACAGGCTCTCAACATATCTTCCAGTATCTGGTTGACTCTCTCAGTCTGTCCATCCGTCTGCGGGTGGAATGCTGTACTGAACTCCAATCTCGTTCCCAAAGTCTGGTGTAACTGATGCCAAAACTTTGAAGTAAACTGTGTTTCTCTATCTGATACGATAGTCCTCGGAACTCCATGCAGACATACGATCCTAGACATATATATCTTGGCCAGCTTCGCACTTGTATAGGTGATTTTCACTGGGATAAAGTGAGCTACTTTGGTCAAGCGATCAACTACTACCCATATAGAATCATATCCTGCTTTGGTTCTGGGCAATCCAGTGATAAAGTCCATGCCAAGTTTATCCCACTTCCATTCGGGTATCGGCATAGGCTGTAACAGTCCTGCCGGCTTCTGATGCTCTTCCTTTACTCTCTCACATACATCACATACGGCTACATACTCGGCAATATCCTTCTTCATACCAGTCCACCAGAAACGTTCCTTCAAATCCAAATACATCTTGGTGTTTCCGGGGTGTATCGAGTATGGTGAGTCATGATCCTCTTGAAGTATCAACTTCCTGATCTCAGTGTTATTGGGCACATAAACTCGGTCCTCAAACCATAAGGTATCGTGCTCATCCTCACGGAAACCTTTGGCCTTTCCTTTGTGCATCTTCTCCTTTATCTCGGCAATCTCTTTGTCATCCTTCTGAGCTTCTCGAATCTTGCCCAATAATGTAGATTGAACCTCCATTGTTGCAACGAAACCTCTTGGAACAATCTCCAATATGAGTTCCATGATATCCACTGCTAACTCCCTCGGCAATCCCTTACTTTCAAGGATATTGGCATAACTCTTCCGGATCAAAGCGTCTGCTACGACATTGGCCTTTCTGGGATGATAGTGTAGCTTCATGTCGTAATCCTTTATAAGTTCCAACCATCTCCTCTGCCTAAGGTTCAGCTCCTTCTGTGCGAAGATGTACTTCAAACTCTTATGATTCGTGTACACATCACAACGGTTTCCAATAAGGTAATGTCTCCAAGTTTTCAACGCATGCACTATGACTGCTAGCTCCAAATCATGCGTGGCATAGTTCAACTCATGAGGTTTTAGTTGTCGTGAGGCATACGAAACAACTCTTCCATCCTGCATAAGCACACATCCAAGTCCTAAGCGAGAGGCGTCGCAATACACTTGGAACTCCTTATGTATATCTGGCAATGTTAGCCCTGGGCTGTAGTCAAACGTTTCTTCAACTCCTGGAAACTTGCCTCGCAATCTTCCATCCATTTGAACTTAGTATCCTCCTTCAATAGTTCAATCATTGGCTTTGCAATCTTGGAAAAATTCTCAATGAACCTCCGGTAGTATCCTGCGAGTCCAAGGAAACTGCGGATCTCGCTAACTGAAGTGGGTGCCAACCATTCAGTGACTGACTGAACCTTGCTGGGGTCTACTGCTATACCTTCTCCTGATATAACATGTCCAAGGAATCCAACTTCCTTCAACCAAAACTCGCATTTGTTGAACTTAGCATACAACTGATGTTCCCTGAGTTTCTCGAGAACTAACCGCAAATGCTCCTTATGCTCTTCTTCATTCTTCGAGTATACCATAATATCATCAATAAACACCACAAAAAACTTGTCCAAATACTCCATGAACACCTTGTTCATCATGCTCATAAAATAGGCAGGGGCGTTAGTCAGTCCAAACGACATGACTGTATACTCGTATAATCCATACCGCGTGGTGAACGCTGTCTTTGGTATATCCTTCTCTCAAATTTTCAACTGATGATATCCTGATCATAGATCGATCTTCGAAAACACTTTAGCTCCTTGCAACTGATCGAACAGATCATTGATCATCAGTAGTGGGTACTTGTTCTTAATCGTTACTTCATTCAAAGCTCGATAATCAACAACCATCCTTAGGGACTTATCCTTCTTCTCAACCAAAAGTATTGGGGCTCCCCAAGGTGACGAGCTTCTTCGAATGTAACCTTTCTCCAATAGCTCCTTGATCTGTTTCTTAATTTCCTCCAGATCATTTGCGGGCATCTGATAGGGTCTCTTGGATATTGGCCCTGTACCTTGCAATAGCTCTATCAAAAACTCAATGTCTCTATCCGGTGGCATGCCTGGTAACTCCTCTGGAAAAACATCCGTGAAATCCTTCACTACAGGCACTTCCTCCTGAACAACTCCCCTGAGGGCATTCACTTGGCTCCTCCTAGGCACATGCCTAGATACATACTTAATCCTTTTCCCCTCCGGGGTGGTGAGATAAATTGACTTACTAGCACAGTCAATATTTCCTCCATACTTTGACATCCAGTCCATACCTAATATCACATACAATCCTTGTGACTCCAAGATAATTAGCTTGGACGAAAAAACATGTGTGCCAATGGTTAGGGGTATCTGGTTGCACCATCGGCTAGCCATGTACTCTGCTCCAAGTGAACTCACTAGGAGAGGGGTCCTAAGGGTTTGGGTTGGTAGTTTAAACTTATCCACGAATCCCCTTGATATGTATGAATGCGATGCACCAGTATCGAAAATAACAAGAGCGGTAAATGACTTAACCAAAAACTTACCTATTACCGTGTCCGGCTGCTCTTCAACCTCCTCCATGTTAACGTGGTTCACTTGTCCTTTGTTGAATGGATTAGGCTTCTTCCCAGCGCTCCCATTTCCATTTCCATTCCTTCCTTTGGGGCAATCATTGGCATAGTGCCATGTCTTCCCGCACTTAAAGCAAGTAACTTGACTTAGGTCTCTTTTGGCGGGTGTGGCTGGGTTGGAGCGGTTCTGATTGTTCTTACTCCCGTTCCCATTCCCATTCTTGGCACCATTGTGATTATGCGATCCTCCTCCAGTGTGGTTGTGACCCCCATTGTTATGAACAAGTCCTCCCGAGTTCGGGGTTAGGCGAGGCTTCTGCTGAGCTCCTGAGTTATACTTCCCTTGTCTGTACTTCCTTTTACGGCTCTCAATCTGCTGCTGCTTCCCTTCAATCATAAGAGCCTTATCTACCAACTCCTGGTAGTTGTTGAAGGTTGCTACCATCAACTGCATGCTCATCTCATCATTCAGCCCTTCCATAAACTTCTCCTGCTTCGCGGCATCTGTGGCCACATCATCAGGGGCATAGCGTGATAACTTGCTAAAATCATCCACGTACTGAGCCACAGTACGGTTTCCCTAGCGTAAGTTGCGGAACTCCCGCTTATTCATCTGCATAGCTCCAGTTGAGACATGGGCTGTGCGGAAAGCTTGCTGAAACTGATCCCAAGTGACATTGGCTATGAGGAAAGTGGCCGTGTAATTCTCCCACCATGAGGCTGCTGGTCCATCCAATTGATGTGCGGCAAAGCGCACCTTCTCAGCATCTGTGCAACCTGCGGTGGTCAACTCCCTTCCAATACGGCGTAGCCAATCATCAGCAACTATAGGCTCGGTGCTACTGGAAAACACCGGCGGCTGTAACCTTAGAAAATGGGCTAGGTTGTCCACTGGTGGCGGGTTGTTGTTGTTGTTGTTGTTGTTGTTGTTGTTGTTGTTGTTGTTGTTGTTGTTGTTGTTGTTGTTGTTGTTGTTGTTGTTGTTGTTGTTGTTGTTGTTGTTGTTGTTGTTGTTGTTGTTGTTGTTGTTGTTGTTGTTGTTGTTGTTGTTGTTGTTGTTGTTGTTGTTGTTGTTGTTGTTGTTGTTGTTGTTGTTGTTGTTGTTGTTGTTGTTGTTGTTGTTGTTGTTGTTGTTGTTGTTGTTGTTGTTGTTGTTGTTGTTGTTGTTGTTGTTGTTGTTGTTGTTGTTGTTGTTGTTGTTGTTGTTGTTGTTGTTGTTGTTGTTGTTGTTGTTGTTGTTGTTGTTGTTGTTGTTGTTGTTGTTGTTGTTGTTGTTGTTGTTGTTGTTGTTGTTGTTGTTGTTGTTGTTGTTGTTGTTGTTGTTGTTGTTGTTGTTGTTGTTGTTGTTGTTGTTGTTGTTGTTGTTGTTGTTGTTGTTGTTGTTGTTGTTGTTGTTGTTGTTGTTGTTGTTGTTGTTGTTGTTGTTGTTGTTGTTGTTGTTGTTGTTGTTGTTGTTGTTGTTGTTGTTGTTGTTGCCCTGGTTCTGAACTAACAATTGCATCAAGGCATTCTGCTGCTGGATCATCTGGGTGAGCTCCGGCGGGAAGGCAAAACCGGTGTCATGTCTTGGAGGCATCTGATGGGTTTAGATGGAAGAGATCAAAATAGAAAAAAGGTCTAATGAGAAAGCACTACCCATATGCACATGAGACAAACACAATCATTTCACTCACTCAATCAAGCAAGGGCATACAAGCGGTCTAGAACTATCGCAAAAGTGCTCAACTACTACTAAATACACGGGGAAATACTAATAATATATGGTGGTCATCTAGAAATTTTGATCGGTGGAAGACTCCATGATGTCTACTCCAGCTTCGTCTTCAAAGTCATCATCACTAGGATCAGAATCGGTGTCGTTGATGATGATGTAATTGTATGGGCAAGTGAAATCGTCGTCTTCTACTCCCGGTGCTGGTCCTCCCATGAATACTCCGAACTTCTTAACTAAGTCGTCATTCTTCTCCAGTAGTGTCTTGATTTCCTCCTCATATCCATCGCGTGTAAACTTGAGTTCTTCCTCCAGCTCGATGATCCTAGTCTTCGCCTTCTTCAAGTCCATCATGTCTGCGCACATCTGGTTCTCCTGACGGCGAATGTGCTGGTTTAACTCCTGGATAAAAGATGCAATGGATCTATCCTTCCTGGTGCTGATTACTTCCCATTGCTCGTCTCGGCGCCCACATATTTGGTAGATAGTGTCCTTGAGTTACCTGTTGTAGACTTCTCCAATGCGTCCCATGGTAATGTGGGCTGCCATGCTCTTGCCTAGACTCCAGGTGGGTGCTTCGAAAGAAAATTCTATGGGTTTGGAAGTTGGCGAGAACGTCCTTCCTGGAACTTGTACTTGAATCATCCAGCGCTCCTCTTCTGGTAAGGTGGAGTTGTACGTCCCCGTGAAGCTTGGTATTCCAATGTTCAAGTACCTAGTGACTTCCTTCAAGTGGCGTCCAAAAGGTGTGTCTTCATCTGGTTGTGCAGACTTGTTCTTCATCTCCGCTATCCTAAAGAGTAGAAAATGGAGAGGAGTCAGAAATAAGTAGGGAAGAGTGACCTATGGTTTATCTTAGTGGTCGTGTCCTACACTCAGCGTGTGCTCTGATACCATCTTGTAGCGACCCGACCTCAAACGGTCAAGTCTTTGTGCTTCAGTGTCATCCCCGGATCGGTAATGTTGACACACACAGTACTCGAGGATTTATAACAGAGTAGCAATCACACACTTATTACTTTGAATGTCTCAAGAGAGAACTTATTACAAAAATATGGCTTAAGGCCATCTAATGCGATAACAGTGGAAGGCTTGGAAGATAAAGTGAGTCCATCAACTCCGACGGCATACCCGAGCTGCACGGCAATGACCTAACGAACCTTACTCCTCGTCTGAAAAGTCTGCAACATAATACGTTGTAGCCCGAAAACGGGTCAGCACATGGAATATGCTGGCAATATAACACAGTAGAGCATAAACAGAATAATGCTATCACTACATGCATATATGGCTGGTGGAAAGCTCTATGGTTATAGTTTTTGCGTAAAGCCAATTTTTCCCTACAACAAAGGAATAGATTTTAATTTAACTATCATGGTGGTTGAACAATATTGAGAAGGTACCCCCAACTCAATCCCAAATTAAAGTAGTTAACAACCCAACAATATTAATTAAAAGTGATGAGATACATGTGATAACCCAAGTACTAGATACTCAAGATTGTCCATAACTGGGGACACGTCTAACCATGATTAGATTGTACACTCTACAGAGGTTTGCGCACTTTTCCCCATAAGACTCGATCGCCTCCATTGGATTTCTCGCACTACATGGTGTTTGAGAAATGGATGACCGAGACACAGTCTTTCAGAAACATTAACTCTTTACTGCGGGTAGACCATACCAAACCTACAAAACCCACTACCTGCTGATTTACCTCTTCAAGAGCTTCACGTAACTTACTCAACTATGCTAGAGCCCATAATAGCTTGTGGCTGCACATGAAAGTTTCTAGCATGAATCATCTCAGTTCCCTTTGAGCCTGGGTGGCGGTCCATAGGAAGATCACACGGGTACCCCGGGAGTTCCAAAAAAATACAGACAACACTGGGTTCCCCAGGTGCCTCAATCCACCTAGATGTTTATTTAAGTTGCCACCTTAAGTTGAACCATTAATTAACAATCTCACATTTGTCATGGATTTCACTCAAACCCAAACCACGTCTACGAGCATAGCATAGCATAGCATAGTAATATAAGCAACGCGTAGAAGTATCTCCCAAGGGTTTGATAGTAACAGGGCAATAGGTTCTACCTCAACAACTACTTCCCAACCCACAAGTTAATGACATCCTAATCATGCAATGTTTGAGGATTGGAACTAATGCATAAAAACTGAGTATGAAAAGAGTATGATCAATGTGTTACCTGCCTTGATGACGATCCGCGAATCCTAGGGACTCGTGGTAACACGCTTTGCACTACGGGAATTCTATCGCAAACAACAATAACATACATAAGCAACAAGCAGAGATGCACAAGCAAAACTCAAATAAAAGAGTTTGACTAGAAAGTTCAACTTAAGAACTCCAGTTTGCAAAAAGAATCAAATCAAACGGAGCAACGAAATTGAAACGACGAAAGAAACAAGATCCATTTACTAATCGCTTGATTCCGACTAACGAGGGTCTCGAGACGAAGATCTAGGCGCTTGAATCGCCTGATTCCGACTAACGAGCGAAAAGATAAACAAAAACTAAGATCGGATCAGAAATCATGATCGAGAATAATCGTGGAAAAAATTCGATAAAAGAAAACTGACGAACAGACTAACGAACGAGCGTTCGTTAACTGTAACTAATGGGCGAAAACCGTTCATTAAAACGAATGTATGGACGAACGTCTGCTAATTAGAAGAACCGAGAAAAACCAGCGAACCGATCTAAAAAAACAAACTAGGGTTTCTAAAAAAACCAAACGGTTTAAAAAAACCGGCGGCTCCGATCCGGCGCGATACCTCGGGCGAGGGGCTCCGGAGAGGCGGCGTTGGGCGGCGGGGCGGCGGGGCTCGGCGGCGGCGCGGGCGGCAGGCAGCGCGGGGGGCAGCTGCGGGCGGCGTGCCGGCGGCAGGCGGCGCGGGCGGCTACGGCGGCAGTGGTGGTGTGCTGGTGGGGGGGGGGGGGCTCGGCAACGGGCTTTAAAGGGGGGCGGCTTGCTTGGGCGAGGGGGCGCCCGGGGAGGAGTCCGAGCCGGACTCTCCTCGGCGTTCGTGTCGGGCACAGCGGCACGGGCGAGGGAGGCGGTGGCGCGGGCGGGCCGGCCTGGCTCAGCTGGGCTTCGGCCCAGTCGGGCGCGGGGAGTGTTTTTTAACAATTTCGTCGATAGAAATAAAATCCTAGTAAATAAAATAAAAATCAAAAAATGCCAAAACAAATTTTCACCGTCTAAATAAAATATTTAGAACAAGATGAACATTTTCTTGGCCCTAATATGCAATTTTGAAAACGTGCAATTTTTCTAATGCAAATAAAATCCAAATAAAAAAATCAAATAAATGATTTTAATATTTTCCTCCAATATTTCAATTATTTTGGAGAAGTCATATTATATCCTCTCTTATATTTTAATACGAAATATATTTCGGAGAGAAAAATAATTAAAATAAAAAATCCTCGTTTCATTATTTGATAAAAATCAAAGATGAAAACCGGGAAACCCTCAACTCTCTCTGAGGGTCCTTGAGTTGCTTAGGATTTTGAGGATTGCGAAACGAAAATGCAATAAAATATGATATGCATGGATGACCTATGTATAACATTCCAAATTGAAAATTTGGGATGTGACAAAATGTGCTCTATAGGTGTCTCTGATGGTGTTTGTTGAGTTGGCATAGATCGAGATTAGCATTTGTCACTCCGATTGTCAGAGAGGTATCTCTGGGCCCTCTCGGTAATGCACATCACTATAAGCCTTGCAAGAAATGTGACTAATAAGTTAGTTGCGGGATGTTGCATTACAGAACGAGTAAAGAGACGTGTAGGTAATGAGATTGAACTAGGTGATGATACCGACGATCGAATCTCAGGCAAGTAATATACCGATGATAAAGGGAACAACGTATGTTGTTATGCAGTTTGACCGATAAAGATCTTCGTATAATATGTAGGAACCAATATGAGGATCGTGGTTCCGCTGTTGTTTATTGACCGGAGATGAGTCTCGATCATGTCTACATAGTTCTCGAACCCGTAGGGTCCGCACGCTTAATGTTCGATGACGATCAATATTATGAGTTTATATGATTTGATGTACCGAAGGTTGTTCGGAGTCCCGGATGTGATCACAGACATGACGAGGAGTCTCGAAATGTTCGACACATAAAGATTGATATATTGGATGACTATATTTGGCCACAAGAATAGTTCCGAGGGTCACCGGATATATATCGGAGTGCTGGAAGGGTTATCGGAACCACCGGAGAAGTAATGGGCCTTATTGGGCCTAGGGGAGAAAGGGGGGGGGGGGGCAGACAAGGGCTGTCCACGCGCCCCCCCATGGGCCTAGTCTGAATTGGACTAGGGGGCGGCGCCCCCTCCTTCCTTCTCTTTCCCCTCTCCTTCCTTCTTCTCCTAGTAGTACTAGGAAAGATTATGCAAACATACACACTATTGCTTTCTAGATGGTTATTCTGGTTTCTCTCAAATGCCTGTGTCGGCTAGAGATCAATCAAAGACTACTTTTACATGCCCTTTTGTTACTTTTGCTTATAGACATATGCCTTTTGGTTTATGTAATGCACCTGCTACCTTTCAAAGATGCATGATGGCTATATTCTCTGACTTTTGTGAAAAGATTTGTGAGGTTTTCATGGACGATTTTTCCGTCTATGGTTCCTCTTTTGATGATTGCTTGAGCAATCTTGATCGATTTTTGCAGAGATGTGAAGAAACTAATCTTGTCTTGAATTGGGAAAAGTGCCACTTTATGGTTAATGAAGGTATTGTCTTGGGGCATAAAGTTTCTGAAAGAGGTATTGAAGTTGATAAAGCCAAGGTTGATGCGATTGAAAAGATGCCATGTCCCAAGGACATCAAAGGTATAAGAAGTTTCCTTGGTCACGCCGGATTTTACGGGAGGTTCATTAAGGACTTCTCAAAAATTTCTCAGCCTCTGACTAATTTATTGCAAAAAGATATACCATTTGTCTTTGATGATGATTGTGTAGAAGCATTTGAAATACTTAAGAAAGCATTAGTCTCTGCACCTGTTTGTTCAGCCACCTGATTGGAATTTACCCTTTGAAATTATGTGTGATGCTAGTGATTATGCTGTAGGTGCTGTTCTAGGGCAAAGAGTTGATAAGAAATTAAATGTTATTCATTATGCTAGTAAGACTCTAGACAATGCTCAAAGAAATTATGATACTACTGAAAAAGAGCTTTTAGCAGTTGTATTTGCTTGTGATAAGTTCAGACCTTATATTGTTGATTCTAAAGTAACTATTCACACTGATCATGCTGCTATTAAATACCTTATGGAAAATAAAGATGCTAAACCTAGACTTATTAGATGGGTTCTCTTGCTACAAGAATTTGATTTGCATATTGTTGATACAAAGGGAGCTGAGAACCCCGTTGCAGACAACTTGTCTAGGTTAGAGAATATTCTTGATGACCCACTACCTATTAATGATAGCTTTCCCGATGAACAATTAAATGTTATAAGTACTTCTCGTAGTACTCCATGGTATGCTGATTTTGCTAATTATATTGTTGCTAAGTTTATACCACCTAGCTTCACATACCAACAAAAGAAAAAGTTTTTCTATGACTTGAGACATTACTTTTGGGATGACCCACATCTTTATAAAGAAGGAGTAGATGGTGTTATTAGATGTTGTGTACCTGAGCATGAACAGGAACAGATCCTACGCAAGTGTCATTCCGAGGCTTAGGGAGGACACCACGCTGGAGATAGAACTGCACATAAGGTATTGAAATCTAGTTTTTATTGGCCTACTCTCTTCAAGGATGCCCGTAAGTTTGTCTTGTCTTGTGATGAATGTCAAAGAATTGGTAATATTAGTAGACATCAAGAAATGCCTATGAATTATTCTCTTGTTATTGAACCGTTTGATGTTTGGGGCTTTGATTATATGGGACCTTTTCCTGCCTCTAATGGATACACACATATTTTAGTGGCTGTTGATTATGTTACTAAGTGGGTAGAAGCTATTCCAACTAGTAGTGCTGATCATAACACTTCTATTAAAATGCTTAAAGAAGTTATTTTTCCGAGGTTTGGAGTCCCTAGATATTTAATGACTGATGGTGGTTCACACTTTATTCATGGTGCTTTCCGTAAAATGCTTGCTAAGTATGATGTTAATCATAGAATTGCATCTCCTTATCACCCACAGTCTAGTGGTCAAGTAGAGTTGATCAATAGAGAGCTCAAATTAATTTTGCAAAAGACTGTTAATAGGTCTAGAAAGAATTGGTCCAAGAAACTTGATGATGCATTATGGGCTTATAGAACTGCATACAAAAATCCTATGGGTATGTCTCCGTATAAAATGGTTTATGGAAAAGCATGTCACTTACCTCTCGAACTAGAACATAAGGCATATTGGGCTATTAAAGAGCTCAACTATGATTTTAAACTTGCCGGTGAAAAGAGGTTATTTGATATTAGCTCACTTGATGAATGGAGAACCCAAGCTTATGAAAATGCCAAGTTGTTTAAAGAAAAAGTTAAAAGATGGCATGACAAAAGGATACAAAAGCACGGGTTTAATGTAGGTGATTATGTATTGCTATACAACTCTCGTTTAAGATTTTTTGCAAGAAAACTTCTCTCTAAATGGGAAGGCCCCTATGTTATCGAAGAGGTCTATCGTTCCGGTGCCATAGAAATCAACAACTTCAAGGGCACAAATCCGAAGGTGGTAAACAATCAAAGAATCAAACATTATATCTCAGGTAATCCCATAAATGTTGAAACCAATATTATTGAAACCGTAAGCCCGGAGGAATACATAAGGGACACCTTCCAGACCGTTTCAGACTCCGAAAAGGAATAGGTATGTGGTACGGTAAGTAAACCGACTCCAAAACAATCTTTAAGGCAATATTTCTCTGTTTTGGAATATTTAGAAAAATAGAAAAATAAGTAGCAGGCCGGGAAGGACACGAGGGCCCCATGAGGGTGGTGGGCGCGCCCCCTACCTCGTGAGCACCTCGTGTGCCTTCCGGACTCCGTTTTCTTGCACGATACGTATTTTGGTCGGTAAAAATTCATTATATAACCTCCCAAAGGTTTTGACTCCCGTATCACGCAAATCTCCTCTATTCTTGTTTCGAGCTGTTTTCTGTCAGGGTTTTCCAGGCTAGGCATCATGTTGTCTCCCTCCTCCAACAATGGTGACAACGATGCTTGGCTAATGAAGATAGATCTGAAGAGGGAAGAACCCACGAGGGTCAACAAGGATGAAAGGATCAAGAAGGCCATGGAGGATCAAGCTCCGGCAGCAAAAGACATCCTTCAACTTGATCATAACCTTCTTAGCCCAACTAAGATCGAAGCTTTCAAGATGATTGAGTTAGCTCGTATACAAAACAAGTATCTCACACAAGAAAATATTTTGTTGAAGGAGCATATTGTCGCACTCAAGGGCATTATTTGCAAGCTGGAGGACCTCATACGCTCGATGTGCGATTATCCGTCACCTCCACCTTCTTCACCGACAAAGGAGATATAATCACATGGGTATGGGCACTCCCCTTGGCAACTGCCAAGCTTGGGGGAGGTGCCCCGGTATCGTATCTCAATCACAACTCCTATCTTTACCGTTTTTCTTAGTTCGATCCTAATAGTAGTATCTTGATCTAGTAGAATAAAGTTTATGGCATGATCTAGTTTTGAGTTTTGCTTTATGATCTCTCTTTGTAATCGAGTCCGTGAGCTATATATAATAAAGATTAGTGTTGAGTCAAGGGCTTGATTATTTTGCCATGATCTTGGGTGAATAAAAGAAAAGAGAAAAGAATAAAAAGAAACAAAAAGTTCATATTGATCTTATTGAGAGTAATGACTTCACATAGAAAGAGTATGATGATTAAAAGTCGTTGGGAGTTGGCAGACATAGCTTTGGTCATTGTTGCAATTAATAGGAAGTAATAAGGAAAGAGAGGTTTTCACATATAGATATATTATCATTGACATCTTTTATGATTGGGAGCACTCATTAAAATATGACATGCTAAAGAGTTGATGTTGGACAAGGAAGACAAGTAATGAGTTATGTCTTTCTTATATATGAGATAAAGTATGTTGTCATGGATCCTCTAACTTGTTGAGCTTGCCTTTCCCCCTCATGCTAGCCAAATTCTCAGCACCAAGTAGAAATACTACTTGTGCTTCCAAATACCCTTAAACCAGTTTTGCCATGAGAGTACACCATATCTACCTATGGATTGAGTAGGATCCTTCAAGTAAGTTGTCATCGGTGCAAAGCAATAAAAATTGCTCTAAATATGTATGATTGATTGGTGTGGGAGAAATAAGCTTTATACGATCTTGTGATGTGGAATTAATAAATGCGACGGACTACATAAGAAAGGTTCATATCACAAGGGGCAATATAAAGTGACGTTCTTTCGCATTGAGATTTTGTGCATCCAACCATAAAAGCGCATGGCAACCTCTGCTTCCCTCTGCGAAGGGCCTATCTTTTATTATTATCTTCTACCTTATGCAAGAGTCATGGTGATCTTCACCTTTACTTTTTCATTTTATCCTTTGGCAAGCTCAGCATGTTGGAAAGAACATGATATATATATATATATAATTGGATATAGGGGAGCATGAATTATTATTGTTGACATTACCCTTGAGGTAAAAGGTTCTGGGGCAAAACTATAAGCCCCTATCTTTCTCTGTGTCCGATTAAAACTCCGAAACCACAAGTATTGCGTGAGTGTTAGCAATTATGAAGGACTAGATGATAGTTGAGTATGTGGACTTGCTTTTTAGCTCTGACATAGACTCTTTCCGATGTTATGATGAATTGCAATTGCTTCAATGACTGAGATTATAGTTTGTCGGAGCACAATAAGGTTTATGATTTGTACTTTTGCATTGTGAATAGATCATCACTTGAACATAAGTAATCATATGACAAAATCTATATATGTTGCTGTTATGAGAATAATCATGATGCCTTCATGTCTGTATTTTATTTTTATCGACGCCTCTACCTCTAAACATGAGGACATATTTATTGTTATCGGCTTTTCGCTTGAGGACAAGCGAGGTCTAAGCTTGGGGGAGTTGATACGTCCATTTTGCATCATGCTTTTATATCGATATTTATTGCATTATGGACTGTTATTTCACTTTACGTCACAATACTTATGGCTATTCTCTCTTATTTTACAAGGTTTACATAAGGAGGGAGAATGTCGGCAGCTAGGATTCTGGGCTGGAAAAGGAGCAAATATTAGAGACCTATTCTGCGCAACTCCAAAAGTCCTGAAACTCCATGGAACATCTTAAAATAAATAAAGAAAAATCCTCGCCAAAGATGAAGGCCAGGGGGCCCACACCCTGCTCACGAGGGTGGGGGGCGCCCCCCTACCTCATGGGCCCCCTGGTGGGTCTCCGACATCCATCTTCTGCTATATGAAGTCTTTCGATGAGAAAAAAATCAGAAGGAACTTTTCGGGATGAGACTCCGCCGCCACGAGGCGGAACCTTGGCGGAACCAATATAGAGCTCCGGTAGAGCTGTTCTGCCGGGGATACTTCGCTCCGGGAGGGGGAAATCATCACCATCGTCATCACCAACGCTCCTCTCATCGGGAGAGGGCAATCTCCATCAACATCTTCACCAACACCATCTCATCTCCAAACCCTAGTTCATCTCTCGTATCCAATTCTTGTCTCAAAGTCCGGGATTGGTGCTAGTAGGTTGCTAGTAGTGTTGATTACTCCTTGTAGTTGATGCTAGTTGGTTTATTTGGTGGAAGACCATATGTTCAGATCCTATATGCATATTATTACCCCTCTGATTATGAACATGAATATGCTTTGTGAGTAATTACGTTTGTTCCTGAGGACAAGGGAGAAGTCTTGCTATTAGTAGTCATGTGAATTTGGTATTCGTTTGATATTTTGATAAGATGTATGTTGTCTAGCCTCTAGTGGTGTTATGTGAACGTCGACTACATAACACTTCACCATTATGGGCCTAGAGGAAGGCATTGGGAAGTAATAAATAGATGATGGGTTGCTAGGGTGACAGAAGCTTAAACCCTAGTTTATGCGTTGCTTCGTAAGGGGCTGATTTGGATCCATATGTTTCATGCTATGGTTAGGTTTACCTTAATACTTTTGTTGTAGTTGCGGATGCTTGCAATAGAGGTTAATCATAAGTGGGATGCTTGTTCAAGTAAGAACAACACCCAAGCACCGGTCCACCCACATATCAAATTATCAAAGTATCGAACGCGAATCATATGAACGCGATGAAAACTAGCTTGACGATATTCCCATGTGTCCTCGGGAGCGCTTTTCCTTATATAAGAGTTTGTTCCGTCTTGTCCTTTGCTACAAAAAGGATTGGGCCACCTTGCTGCACTTTATTTACTTTCGTTACTTGTTGCTCGTTACAATTTACCTTATCACAAAACTATCTATTACCACTTATTTCAGTACTTGCAGAGAATACCTTGCTGAAAACCGCTTATCATTTCCTTCTGCTCCTTGTTGGGTTCGACACTCTTACTTATCGAAAGGACTACGATAGATCCCCTATACTTGTGGGTCATCAATACTTGAATAAGAATTTTGCAATGAAAGACCTCGGTGAAGCTGCTTATATATTGGGCATCAAGATCTATTGAGATAGATCACGACGCTTAATTGGACTTTCACAAAGGACATACCTTGATAAAGTTTTGAAAATTTTCAAAATGGATCAAGCAAAGAAAGGGTTCTTGCCTGTGTTACAAGGTGTGAAGTTGAGTCCGACTCAATGCCCGACCACTGCAGAAGATAGAGGGAAAATGAAGGTCATTCCCTATGCTTCGGCCATAGGTTCTATCATGTATGCAATGCTGTGTACCAGACCTAATGTGTGCCTTGCTATAAGTTTAGCAGGGAGGTACCAAAGTAATCCAGGAGTGGATCACTAGACGGCGGTAAAGAATATCTTGAAATACCCGAAAAGGACTAAGGATATGTTTCTAGTTTATGGAGGTGACAAAGAGCTCATCGTAAATGGTTACGTTGATGCAAGCTTTGACACAGATCCGACGACTTTAAGTCACAAAGTGGATACGTATTTTTATTGAATGGTGGAGCTGTCAGTTGGTGCAGTTCTAAGCAAAGCGTCGTGGCGGGATCTACGTGTGAAGCGGAATACATAGCTGCTTCGGAAGTAGCAAATGAAGGAGTCTGGATGAAGGAGTTCATATCCGATCTAGGTGTCATACCTAGTGCATCGGATCCAATTAAAATCTTTTGTGACAATATTGGTGCAATTTCCTTGGCAAAGGAATCCAGATTTCACAAGAGAACCAAGCACATCAAGAGACGCTTAAATTCCATCCGCGATCAAGTCAAGGAGGGAGACATAGAGATTTGCAAGATATATACGGATCTGAGTGTTGCAGACCCGTTGACTAAGCCTCTCTCACGAGCAAAACATGATCAGCACCAAGACTCCATGGGTGTTAGAATCATTACAATGTAATCTAGATATTGACTCTAGTGCAAGTGGGAGACTGAAGGAAATATGCCCTAGAGGCAAGAATAAAGTTATTATTTATATTTCCTTATATCATGATACATGTTTATTATTCATGCTAGAATTGTATTAACCAGAAACTTAGTACATGTGTGAATACATAGACAAACAGAGTGTCACCAGTATGCCTCTACTTGACTAGCTCGTTAATCAAAGATGGTTAAGTTTCCTAGCCATAGACATGAGTTGTCATTTGATGAATGGGATCATATCATTAGAGAATGATGTGATTGACTTGACCCATCCGTTAGCTTAGCACTATGATCGTTTAGTTTATTGCTATTCTTTCTTCATAACTTATACATGTTCATATGACTATGAGATTATGCAACTCCCGAATACCGGAGGAACACTTAGTGTGCTATCAAACGTCACAACATAACTGGGTGATTATAAAGGTGCTCTACAGGTGTCTCCGATGGTGTTTGTTGAGTTGGCATAGATCGAGATTAGGATTTGTCACTCCGATTGTCGGAGAGGTATCTCTGAGCCCTCTTGGTAATGCACATCACTATAAGCCTTGCAAGCAATGTGACTAATAAGTTAGTTGCGGGATGTTGCATTATGAAATGAGTAAAGAGACTTGCCGGCAACGAGATTCAACTAGGTATGATGATACTGACGATCGAATCTCGGGCAAGTAACATACCGATGACAAAGGGAACAACATATGTTGTTATGCGGTTTGACCGATAAAGATCTTCATAGAATATGTAGGAACCAATATGAGCATCCAGGTTCCGCTGTTGGTTATTGACCGGAGATGAGTCTCAGTCATGTCTACATAGTTCTCGAACCCATAGGGTCCGCACGCTTAATGTTCGATGACGATCGGTATTATGAGTTTATGTGATTTGATGTACCCAAGGTTGTTCGGACTCTCGGATGTGATCACTGACATGATGAGGAGTCTCGAAATGGTCGAGACATAAAGATTGATATATTGGATTACTATATTCAGACACCGGAATAGTTCTGAGGGTCACCTGATATATATCGGAGTGTCGGAAGGGTTATCGGAACCACCAGAGAAGTAATGGGCCTTATTGGGCCTAGCGGAGAGAGAGAGAGAGAGAGAGAGAGAGAGAGAGAGAGAGAGGCAGCCAAGGGTTGGCTGCGCGCCCTCATGGGCCTTGTCCGAATTGGACTAGGGGGAGGGGCGGCACCCCCCTCCTTCCTTCTCTTTCCCCTCTCCTTCCTTCTTCTCCTAGTAGTAGTAGGAAAGGGGGGATCCAACTCCTACTTGGAGTAGGATTGACCCCTTGGGCGCGCCTTATGAGGGCCGGCCGGCCTCCCCCTTGCTCCTTTATATACGGGGGCAGGGGGCACCCTAGAACACACAAGTTGATCTTTAGCCGTGTGCGGTGCCCCCCTCCACAGTTTTCCACCTCGGTCATATTGTCGTAGTGCTTAGGCGAAGACCTTCATCGGTAACTTCATCATCACCGTCAACACGCCGTCGTGCTGACGGAACTCACCCTCAGCCTCAGCTGGATCAAGAGTACGAGGGACGTCACCAAGCTGAATGTGTGCTGATCACGGAGGTGTCGTGCATTCGGTACTTGATCAATTGGATCGTGAAGACGTTCGACTACATCAACCGCGTTACTAAACGCTTCCGCTTTCGGTCTACGAGAGTACGTAGACAGACTCTCCCCTCTCATTGCTATGCATCTCCTAGATAGATCTTGCGTGATCGTAGGATTTTTTTTGAAATACTGCGTTCCCCAACACCTTATGGGCCTAGTGGTGGAAGAGAGGAGGCAGGCCAAGAGGTGGCGCCCCCCAGCCCAAACCGAATTGGACTAGGGCTAGGGGGGGCCCCTTTCCTTCTCTTCCTCCTCTCCTTCCTTCTTCTCCTACTTGGACTAGGAAAGCGGGAATCCTACTCCTACTAGGAGTAGGAATCCTCCCCTTGGGCGCGCCCCTTGAGGCTGGCCCTCCTCCTCCTCCTCCTCCCCTCCTTTGTATACAGGGAGGGGGCACCCCATAGACACACAAGTCGATCTTTTAGCAATGTGCGGTGCCCCCTCCACAGTTACGCACATCGGTCATATCGTTGTAGTGCTTAGGCGAAGCCCTGCGTCGGTAACGTCATCATCACCGTCACCACGTCGTCGTGCTGACAGAACTCTCCCTCAGCCTCAACTGGATCCAGAGTTCGAGGGATGTCATCGAGCTGAACCTGTGCTAATCACGGAGGTGCCGTGCGTTCGGTTCTTGGATCGGTTGGATCGTGAAGACATTCGACTAGATCAACTGCATTACTAAACGCTTCCGCTTTCAGTCCATGAGGGTACGTAGACACACTCTCCCCTCTCGTTACTATGCATATCCTAGATAGATCTTGCGTGATCGTAGGTAAATTTTTTGAAATACTGCGTTCCCCAATAGTGGCATCCGAGCCAGGTCTATGCGTAGATGTTATATGCAGGAGTAGAACACAAAGAGTTGTGGGCGATAATAGTCATACTGCTTACCAGCATGTCATACTTTGATTCGGCGATATTGTTGGATGAAGCGGCCCAGACCTACATGACCACGTTCATGAGACTGGTTCTACCGACGTGCTTCGCACACATGTGGCTAGTGGGTGTCTATTTCTCCAACTTTAGTTTAATCGAGTGTGACTACGCCTGGTCCTTGTTGAAGGTTAAAACAACACACTTGACGAAAAATCGTTGTGGTTTTTGATGTGTGGGTACGAACGGTTCTTGCTAAGCCCGCAACAGCCACGTAAAACATGCAACAACAAAGTAGAGGACGTCTAACTTGTTTTTGTAGGGCATGTTGTGATGTGATATGGTCAAGGCATGATTATATAAATTGTTGTATGATATGATCATGTTTTGTAACAAAGTTATTGGCAACTTGCAGGAGCCATATGGTTGTCACTTTATTGTATGAAATGCAATCGCCATGTAATTGCTTTACTTTGTCACTATGCAGTAGCGATAGTCGTGGAAGCAATAGTTGGCGACACAACAACGATGCTACGATGGAGATCAAGGTGTCAACCGGTGACGATGGTGATCATGATGATGCTTTGGAGATGGAGATCAAAGGCACAAGATGATGATGGCCATATCATATCACTTATATTGATTGCATGTGATGTTTATCTTTTATGCATCTTATTTTTCTTAGTACGGCGGTAGCATTATAAGATGATCTCTCACTAAATTTCAAGGTATAAGTGTTCTCCCTGAGTATGCACCGTTGCTACAGTTCGTCGTGCCGAGACACCAGGTGATGATCGGGTGTGATAAGCTCTACGTTCACATACAACGGGTGCAAGCCAGCTTTGCACAAGCAAAATACTCAGGTTAAACTTGACGAGCCTAGCATATGCAGATATGGCCTTGGAACACTGGGACCGAAAGGTCGAGCGTGAATCATATAGTAGATATGATCAACATAGTGATGTTCACCATTGAAAACTACTCCGTCTCACATGATGATCAGACATGGTTTAGTTGATATGGATCACGTGATCACTTAGGTGATTAGAGGGATGTCTATCTAATTGGGATTTCTCAAGTAATATGATTAACTGAACTTAAATTTATCATGAACTTACTCCTGATAGTATTGGCATATCTATGATGTAGATCAATTGCTCGTGTATAGCTTCCCTGTTTATTTTTGATATGTTCATAGAGAAACATAAGTTGAAAGATGATAGTAGCAATGATCCGGACTGGATCCATGATCTGAGGATTGTCCTCATTGCTGCATAGAAGAATTATGTCCTTGATGCACTGCTAGGTGACTGACCTATTGCAACAGCAGATGCAGACATTATGAACGTTTGGCAAGCTCGGTATGATGACTACTTGATAGTTTAGTGCACCATGCTTTACGGCTTAGAACCGGGACTTCAAAAATGTTGTGAACGACATGGAGCATATGAGATGTTCCAAGAGTTGAAATTTGTATTTCAGACTCATGCCCATGTTAAGAGGTATGAGACCTCTGACAAAGTACTTTGCCTACAAGATGGAGGAGAATAGCTCAGCTTGTGAGCATGTGCTCAGAATGTCTGAGTACTACAATCACCTGAATCAAGTGGGAGTTAATCTTCCAGATAAGATAGTAATTGACAGAGTTCTCTAGTCACTATCACCAAGCTACTAGAACTTCATGATGAACTATAATATGCAAGGGATAACGAAAATGATTCCCAAGCTCTTCGTGATGCTGAAATTGGCAAAGGTAGAAATCAAGAAAAGCATCAAGTGTTGATGGTTGACAAGACCACTAGTTTCAAGTAAAAGGGCAAGGGAAAGAAAGGGAACTTCAAGAAGAATGGCAAGCAAGTTGCCACTCCCATGAAGAAGCCCAAAGCTAGAGCCAAGCCTGAAACTGAGTGCTTCTAACTAGAAAGGAAATGATCATGGAAGTGGAACTGCCCTAGATACTTGGTGGATAAGAAGGATGGCAAAGTGAACAAAGGTATATTTGATATACATGTTATTGATGTGTATTTTACTTGTGTTTATAGCAACCCCTCGGTATATGATACTGGTTCAGTTGCTAAGAGTAGTAACTCGAAACATGAGTTGCAAAATAAACATAGACTAGTTAAGGGCGAGGTGACGATGTATGTTGGAAATGACTCCAATGATGATAAGATCACCATTGCACACTCCCTTTACCTTCGGGATTAGTATTGAACCTAAAATAAATGTTATTTGGTGTTTGCGTTGAGCATGAATATGATTGGATCTTGTTTATTGCAATACGGTTATTCATTTAAGTCAAAGAATAATTGGTTTATTTAATCTCGATCATGTTGATACACAAATTCATAATATTGAAGCCAAAAGATGCAAGGTTAATAATGATAGTGCAACTTATTTGTGGCACTGCCGTTTAAGGTCATATTGGTGTAAAGCGCATGAAGAAACTCCATGCTGGTGGGCTTTTGGAATCACTTGATGCTTGCGAACCATGCCTCATGGGCAAGATGACTAAGACTCCGTTCTCTGGAACAATGGAGAGAGCCACTGACTTATTGGAAATAATACATACCGTTGTATGCGGTCCGATGAGTGTTGAGGCTCGCGGCGGGTATCGTTATTTTCTGACCTTCATAGATGATTTGAGAAGATATGAGTATATCTACTTAATGAAACACAAGTCTAAAACATTTGAAAAGTTCAAAGAATTTCAGAGTGAAGTGGAGAATCATCATAACAAGAAAAGAAAGTTTCTACGATCTGATCGCGGAGACGAAATATTTGAGTTACGAGTTTGGCCTTCAGTTGAAACAATGTTGAATAGTTTCACAATTCACACCACCTGGAACACCACAGCGTAATGGTGTGTCCGAACGTCGTAACCGTACTTTATTAGATAGGGTGCGATCTATGATGTCTCTTACCGATTTACCACTATTGTTTTGGTGTTATGCATTAGAGACAACTGCATTCATGTTAAATAGGGCACCATCTAAAAATCCATTGAGATGACACCGTATGAATTGTGGTTTAGCAAGAAACCTAATTTGCCATTTCTTAAAGTTTGGGGTTGCGATGCTTATGTGAAAAAGTTTCAGCCTGAAGCTCAAACCCAAATCAGAAAAGTGCGTCTTCGTACGATACCCAAAAGAAACTGTTGGGTACACCTATCACAGATCTGAAGGCAAGATCTTTGTTGAAGAGTGGATCCTTTCTAGAGAATGAGTGTATCTCGAAAGAAGTGAGTGGGAGGAAAGTAGAACTTGATGAGGTAACTGTACCTTCTCCCGAATTGGAAAGTAGTTCATCACAGAAATCAGTTCCAGTGATGCCTACACCAATTAGTGAGGAAGTTAATGATGATGATCATGAAACTTCAGATCAAGTAACTACCGAACCTCGTAGGTCAACAAGAGTATGTTCCGCACTAGAGTGGTATATTAATCCTATTCTAGAAGTCATGTTACTAGACCATGACGAACCTACGAACTATGAGGAAGCGATGATGAGCCCAGATTCCACAAAATGGCTTGAGGCCATGAAATCTGATATGGGATCCATGTATGAGAACAAAGTATGGTCTTTGGTTGACTTGCCCGATGATCGTCAAGCCATAGAGAATAAATGGATCTTCAAGAAGAAGACTGACATTGACGGTAAAGTTACTATCTACAAAGCTCGACTTGTTGCGAAAGTTTTTCGACAAGTTCAAGGAGTTGACTACGAGAGACCTTCTCACCCGTAGCGATGCTTAAGTCCATCCAGATCATGTTAGCAATTGCCGCATTTTATGATTATGAAATTTGGCAAATGGATGTGAAAACTGCATTCCTTAATGGATATCTTAAAGGAGAGTTGTATATGATGCAACCAGAAGGTTTTGTCGATCCAAAAGGTGCTAAAAAAGTGTGCAAGCTCTAGCGATCCATTTATGGACTGGTGCAAGCATCTCAGAGTTGGAATATACACTTTGATAGTGTGATCAAGGCATATAGTTTTATATAGATTTTTGGAGAAGCCTGTATTTACCAGAAAGTGAGTGGGAGCTTTGTAGCATTTCTGATATTATATGTGGATGACATATTGTTGATGAGAAAAGATACTGAATTTCTGGATAGCATAAAAGGATACTTGAATAATAATTTTTCAATGAAAGACCTAGGTGAAGCTGCTTACATATTGGGCATCAAGACCTATAGAGATAGATCGAGATGCTTGATAAATTTTTCAATGACTACATACCTTGACAAGTTTTTGAAGTAGTTCAAAATGCAACAGTCAAAGAAGGAGTTCTTGCCTATTTTGCAAGGTGTGAAGTTGAGTAAAGAATCAAAACCCGACCACGGCAGAAAATAGAAAGAGAATGAAAAGTCATTCCCTATGCCGCATTCATAGGTTCTATAAAGTATGCTATGCTATGTACCAGACCTATTGTATACAATAGTGATTTAGGAGTATATCACTGGACAGCGGTCAAAATTATCCTTAGAGGACTAAGGATATATTTCTTGGTTATGGAGGTGATAAAATAGTTCGTCGTAAAGAGTTACGTTGATGCAAGCTTTTGACACCGATCTAGATGACTCTAAGTCTCGATCTAGATACATATTGAAAGTGGGAGCAATTAGCTAGAGTAGGTCCGTGCAGAGTATTGTAGACATAGAAATTTGCAAAATACATATGGATCTGAATGTTGTAGACCCGTAGACTAAACTTCTCTCACAAGCAAAACATGGTCACTCTTTGGGTGTTAATCACATAGCGATGTGAACTAGATTATTGACTCTAGTAAACCCTTTGGGTATTAGTCACATGAAGATGTGAACTAACCACATAAAGATGTGAACTATTGGTGTGAAATCACATGACGATGTGAACTAGATTATTGACTCTAGTGCAAGTGGGAGACTGAAGGAAATATGCCCTAGAGGCAATAATAAAGTTGTTATTTATATTTCCTTATATCATGATAAATGTTTATTATTCATGCTAGAATTGTATTAACCGGAAACTTAGTACATGTGTGAATACATAAACAAACAGAGTGTCCCTAGTATGCCTTTACTTGACTAGCTCGTTAATCAAAGATGGTTAAGTTTCCTAGCCATGGACATGTCACTACTGCAGGATGCTGCTAACGCGACACTACGATCAGAGACCCTTCAATAAACTGTGTGCGATGCAATAATCGCAAACGGAGTTGTATGAAAACCATCAGAAATGATGCAAAATGTTTGCGATGAATGATACATCAAACACGGTTGCGATGAGGGGCATATGGTTGATCTGTACGAACTGTTTGCGATGAGACAGAACAACAGAAACGGGCAGCTAGATCAAGGTGTGCGCGATATACGGCATACAGTGCACTCCGATGAACCGTTTGCGATGAGTGAGATGAACACAAACGATTCGGCATAACAAGATGTATGTGATACCCGGTGATAACCCACAAGTATAGGGGATCCCAACAGTCTTTGAGGGTAGAGTATTCAACCCAAATTTATTGATTCGACACAAGGGGAGCCAAAGAATATTCTCAAGTATTAGCAGCTGAGTTGTCAATTCAACCACACCTGGAAACTTAATATCTGCAACAAAGTATTTAGTAGCAAAGTAATATAATAGTAGTGCTAACGGTAGCAAAAGGTAATGATAGTAAAAGTAATCTTTTTGGTATTTTGTAGTGACAATATCAATAGCAACGGAAAAGTAAATAAGCGAAGAACAATATATGGAAAGCTCGTAGGCAATGGATCAGTGATGGAGAATTATGCCGGATGCGGTTCATCATGTAACAGCCATAACCTAGGGTGACACAGAACTAGCTCCAATTCATCGATGTAATGTAGGCATGTATTCCGAATATAGTCATACGTGCTTATGGAAAAGAACTTGCATGACATCTTTTGTCCTACCCTCCCGTGGCAGCGGGTTCCTAGCAGAAACTAAGGGATGTTAAGGCCTCCTTTTAATAGAGTACCGGTCCAAAGCATTAACACATAGTGAATACATGAACTCCTCAAACAACGGTCATCACCGTAAGTATCCCGATTATTGTCACTTCGGGGTTAACGGATCATAACACATAATAGGTGACTATAGACTTGCAAGATAGGATCAAGAACTCTCATATATTGATGAAAACATAATAGGTTCAGATCTGAAATCATGGCACTCGTGCCCTAGTGACAAGCATTAAGCATAGCAAAGTCATAACAACATCAATCTCAGAACATAGTGGATACTAGGGATCAAACCCTAACAAAACTAACTCGATTACAAGATAAATCTCATCCAACCCATCACTGTCCAGCAAGCCTTTGATAGAATTACTCACGCACGGCGGTCAGCATCATGAAATTGGTGATGGAGGAAGGTTGATGATGACGATGGCGACGGATTCCCCTCTCCGGATCCCCAAACAGACTCCAGATCAGCCCTCCCGAGAGGTTTTAGGGCTTGGCGGCGGCTCCGTATCGTAAAACACGATGAATCCTTCTTCCTTTTTTTCTCTCCGAAACCAAATATATAGAGTTGGAGTTGAGCTCGGAGGAGCTTTAGGGGGCCCACGAGGTATGGGGCGCGCCCTAGGGGGGCAAGCGCGCCCCCACCCTCGTGGCTAGGGTGTGGGCCCCCTGGTCTTCATCTTTTGCAGGGATTTTTTATTATTTTCGAAAAGATGTTCCGTGAAGTTTCAGGTCATTCCGAGAAATTTTGTTTCTGCACATAAATAACACCATGGTAATTCTGCTGAAAACAACGTCAGTCCGGGTTAGTTCCATTCAAATCATGCAAGTTAGAGTCCAAAACAAGGGCAAAAGTGTTTGGAAAAGTAGATAGGACGGAGACGTATCACCCGGCAAACAGGTCGGTAATCAGAATTGTGAGCGATCATTATAGACAGCTCATACAATCTCTTTTTTGTGAATTGTGTGCTCGTCAGGGCACACAGTTCAACAAACCAACATGTTGGCGATAATATAGAAGATCTCTGTCGAATACATATTACTAACCATCTGCGATGAAATTAACAGGATAAACAAAGATATATACAGTCTACTTAATTTAGTCCTTCTTCTTATTGTTCTTGTTGGATGGCCCCGCGACATCGTCTTGGCGAGCATGCTTCTTGCCGCTGACCGTCGGCTTTTCATCGCCGCCGCCGTCATCATCGTTGTTGCTGTCGTCGTCCTCCTCCTCGTTCGACCATTCATCCTCCTCATCATCGTCGTCCTTTTCTTCATCCTCCGACGGCTCCTCGTTCATCTGGTTGTCATATGACGACTCCGGAGGTGGCGACCCTTCCATGGACCAGATATAATCGAGGTTTGGGCTTGACGCCGGACTCATGGAAGACGAGCGGGATGATTCCGATATTGACCTATCTTCGGGTGCCAGACTGCTGGCCAAACTGTCGTCCTTGCTATCGCTCCACATGGCTGCAGAGTGTGTGCTAGTGTATAGTGCGGCCTACCGGGGACGATGAAGATGGTGCACACTTAAGCGGAGTATGCGGAGAAGAGGAACTATCAATTGAAGCGGGGATTGACATATTATCTAACCGCTGATATAATCGACCGCAATTATTTGTACCCAGTCGCTCCAAATTCCCGGGGTTGCGCGGGACTCCTATTGGCTATTTGGTTGGTTTCCTTTTTCAGGACAAAAATAAGGAACGAGTTTTGGGATTATGCACTGGTACCGGTACGAACGGAGTAGGATAGTTGGCAAGCAATACATTGACCTCTTCTTATTGATAAAGCCAGTAATAATCAAACTAGAAAGGAAAAGAAAAAATACAAAGAAAAATATCTGCATGAATCTTCGCGTAACATCAATGGCATAGGACCTAGATGTGCATTACTTAGAGCACATCTAGATGTGCTTTAGCAATACTGTCAAACAAAACCCCTAATCATCAATGCAAACAGGGCATAGAACATGGCTAATGCGACAACCACAACTACACATGCTAGTTCCTTCTTGTCTCTTGCTTTCATCTGTTGCCTGTGATTGATTCTTTCTTGCTTCATCGTACTGATTGTACATTCCAGATCAGCCAGTTTCTTCTTCAGCTTTACGTTATCTTCTGCGAGCTTGGTGATAAAACTCCGAGCCCTGCCATGCCATTCTTCATCCAGCCAGTTAACAAAGGCACAAGCCTCATATCCATGCCAATGTTAAATAGTATTCTGGATGAGCGGTGGCATTAACTAAAGTAAAATGATGAACTTAATTAGCACTAACCTCTAAGGGGCAACTGAGAAACTGCCTACCAATGTCGAATCCCTCTGTGCATATACGTCGAGCGGGACTGTGCCCGTGCACACAACTCAGCTTTTGGTACTTCTCGGTGGCGCAAAACTCGGAGTCGAACTCATGTTGCGGGAGTCTGGAGTCAAGCTCCGGATCCGGCGGCAGATCGCTTTCCTGGGGGGTGTGGGGGGGTCATTCAGGATGGATTCAGCAAGGATCTATACTTTGGAGATGCTAAAAAAGATCGGGATAGATTGGAACCTGACAGGACGATTCGGATCCGTAGTACACCTGCCTTCTGATGACCTTAGGCAAGTGCTCGGCGGCGATACGAGCAGGAGCAGCCGCACCAAAACCATCAGCACCACTCTTCCGCATTCCCCCAATGTTAGCGCCACGCGAGGGGATTTGGAGGCTATGTAGGGATTTGGGGCAAATGGGGAAACTGTGGAGATAAGCTAACGGTTGGGAACTACTAATGGCACTATATATATATATATATATATATATATATATATATATATATATATATATATATATATATATATATATATGTTGTATACGGCACACTGTTTGTACATGTCGTTTGTGTTGGGTATTACAATGTCACACACGATTTCTGCACCAAACTGTGTGAGAAGACAACGTAGGTTAGACACGGTTGCCGTTACATAACCGTATGTGATGTACTACCCTTTCCGTATAATTGAGTTGCAGTGAGATACCGTGTAAACAGCCGCTCGGCATATAGAGATGGCGGCGACGGCCTAGATAGTGGCTACCGGAGAAGAGGTCAATCCTCGGTCGGTGGGCGATGGCAGCATCATAGGAGGTTAATCCTCAGTCTGCGGCGGGAGATAGGAGGAGCTCAACCATTGAGGTCGGCGGCGGCGTGATTCGAGCACATCCATCGTGGTCGATGGCGGGATAGTGGAGGTCGTACTTCAGGCGGCAGCCGCACTAAGCTTTGCTCCTCGACCCTGCTGTCTCGGCGTGCCGCCGCATCGCGCTTGTTTGTCTACTGGGTGGAGGTCGCCGAGCGGCTAATTAATTAAGGTATTCTTTTCATGAGTGGCTTAATTAATGTATTCAATTCCTAAGTGTAGTGGTGTACTAGTACTCTGCGTGTAAATTGACTGGCCATTAATTTTTGTTATTGCACATCTGGATAACAACATGGAGCGCCCTCAGTAATTATTAATATAAAACCTTGTGATTTATGCACGCATGTATGGGCAGCAGTTAATTCGTGTATTAATGTTGTTGTTTTGCTTTTAATTACCATTCGTCTGGTGCAGATGGAACGATCTCGATGGATGAAGAATCGGAAAACCACAGATTTTATCAGTGGCGTGACAAAGTTCATGAATTTGGCTGAAAGTACAAAGAGGAGAATTGGTGATGCGGATTACATCCTGTGTCCATGTACTGATTGTGCCAATACAGAGTCACATGAAGTTGTAGATGTCCAGATGCACTTAGTCTCTAGGGGATTCATGGATGGATATACACGTTGGACCAGACACGGTGAACATGAGGTCATGGATGAAGATACCCAGGGCAGCGAGATGCCAAACCCCGATCAGTGTCACATGGATGTTGAATCTAACATCGGGGCAGAAGCGTCAAGCTACCAATGGAACACCAGAAAGCCAAAACACCCACTGGAAAACCAAGACATCCATGCAGATGACGACGATCTTGATATGCCAGATTTTGCTACTACGATTGCAGATTTCGAGGGCCAGAAAAGGATATGATTGGGTACAAGGATCTGCTAACCATTGATGCGGACTCCAAGAAAAAATTGTATCCAGGTTGCAAAAAGAAATATTCCAGGTTGAGTGCCACCCTGGCGCTTCTTAGATTTAAAGCAGCAAATGGTCTATCAAACAAAGGCTTCACAAAGATCTTAGTTATTTTCAAAGATATTCTTCCGGAAGATAATGTGCTCCCTAGAAGAACGAATGAAGCGAAGAAAATTGTTTGCCCATTATAGAGAAGAACGTATGTGAAAGCATCCTTGGTACTCTGCTCAAGATTAAAGGTAAAAGAAAGGATGGTGACGGTTCACGGTGCAAGAGTGAAGCAGAAGATGATGACAAATTCATCAAAGCTCTCCAGAGTTACATTTTGAGTAGAAAATAAGAAACATAGTTCTTCACCTATTTCTTGTCAGTTAAAACACCCTCTTCCTACTGCGCAAACATCAGAAGTCTCGTGGATGTGAGCTCAGGTAAAATGAAGTTGGGACACATGAAGTCACATGATTGCCACGTAATGTTGACACAAATCCTCCCGGCGGCCATCAAGAAACACACTCATTGACCTCTATGATTTCTTCAACAAACTATGGCAGAAAGTTGTAGATTTTGAGGAGTTGGATAATATGCAAGATGATATTGCAAGAATCAATACTGCAGGATGGTCCAAACGCGACACTACGATCAGAGACCCTTCGGCGAAACTGTGTGTGATGCCATAATAGCAAATGGTGGTGCAAAAAACCATCAAAAAAGGTGCAAAACATTTGGGATGACAGATGCATCAAACACGGTTCAGAATTTAGTTGCGTGTGCGATGTAGGGCATACGGTTCAGCTCAATTAACTGTTTGGGATGAGGAGGCACAAAAGAAACGGGCAGCCAGATGAAGGCGTGTGCGATACACAGCATACGGTTCACTCAGATGAACTGTGTGTGATTAGTAAACACAATGGAAACGGTTCAACTGAACAAGATGTGTGTGATACGCGGGAAACAGGTCTGTAATCTGAAATGTGTGCGAAGACCAATAATAACACAGACG
This sequence comes from Triticum monococcum, assembly GCA_034509565.1. NCBI lineage: Eukaryota > Viridiplantae > Streptophyta > Magnoliopsida > Poales > Poaceae > Triticum > Triticum monococcum. The sequence goes on along the minus strand of CM067843.1, from coordinate 146,944,336 downwards.
ATTGCTGCTAATAAGCCATGTGAATTGCTCTGTCTATAGTAGAATAACATGTATATATATAACTGAAATAAACATCCAATTACATAAGTGACTATACAGATCATTCACACACACCTCAATAAACAATTGCATGCATTCTAAAGTAGGAGAAACGATCATCTAGTCATCTACTTCTTGTGACGCTCCCGCCACTGCTATGTGGCTCGATCCCTCCTCTGGGTCAGGAAGAAGACTATTCCTCATGCCAACGATACGCATGTACATCTCGTAGCTTGTGTACGCATCCATGGCCACGTACTTGACATGTTGTTCATCCAGTCTCTTATGCCACACATTGTGCCAAGCATTCTTGTCCTTATTGCTCTCTTGCTTCATCTTTGCATAGTAGGGGTCGATGATGGCCGAGGCGAGGTCAACCAGGGAGTTTAGTTTGCTTTTGTCATTGCCCTAGACCTTGTAGTGGTGCTGGATGTTGACAAGATTCGGGCATTTCAAGTCCGAAACCTTGAGCGCTTTTAGATCGTTGGTGGTGTCCACCGTAGCGAAACTATAGTCGGAGCTCTTGATAAACCTGGAGAAACACTCGCAAGGCCTTGTGGCAAGGTGGAAGTGGTAGACGATCGAGGACATCATGTCGCACGCACAACTGGGCAACGACAACCTTCTGATCGTGCCTGGCACGACCCATGGTGTACTCAAGGTCGAAGCCGAGACCGGATCGTTTGTGTACACCACCGAGAGGGCCTTCCCCCTCACGTGGGTGTCCACTACATGATGCATGGTGAACTGCCCGCCGTTGTCATCGTCGGCCGCTGGGAGCGCCATTAGAGCCACGAGGAGCACCATTGGAACCACTGGATGTCCTCTCTGTATTTGTCCTCGTGGGTGTGCTTATTGTGTCGTGTGAGACGAGAGATGAAGGTACATGGCCGCAGGAATAAAAGGGGCCGGGCGGCGTGGATTCTCGGCGTGTCCGCATGGCAATTTTTACAGCGGGTAACTGCATCGTCGCACCGCGCCTGGCGCAACCGCTTGCACACGATCGTGCGTGATCGTGCGCCGAGCACCCGGAGGGACGCGAGAGCATAGCGCGTGCGGCGGGACGCGAGCCGAGCGCGCCGCGGCCACCTGAACCGCAAGCAACCACACACATAGAGAAGTTGAACACACAAGAAATGGTCGCCTACAAGCTGGCCGATAGTTGCGTTGCTGCATAGAGAGCGGGCGTGTGGTACCACCTCCGTCTAGTCTATAGTCTCCTTTATATTCTGTGCCATGCTTTGCCATCAAATTTAACGTAAAAAATGTTAATGCATGTTTTAAAAATTACATAATTGGAAACTATGTTCAAATACAAATCCAACTATATAATCTTTGGCGACATGCATTAGTATTTTATTAGTTAAATCATACTTATAAACCAGGATGGTGGTATAGTAGGTAATTAAATCGCAAATGTTTTTTATTAACTGTATGTGTACGTGGCCTTTCGTCCTCCTCTCACATGTATTGTCACCCCGCTGCCGCAGACGGCTTACAGCACAAGCTTGCGCAGTGCGCGGGGGCATTATTTTTGCCAAACGGTGGCGCCAATGAATCGTCGGTGAGCCCGTTCCCGCGCAACCTCGCAGGTTCCCGCGCAAGCTTCCCGCCCGACTCGGTGATATCCCCCAAAATCCCAATGCTTACCAGCCTGCTATAAAAACCCTCACGGCCGGCGAGTCCTGCGTCACATTTTCCCCTGCATCCCGGTAGCTTATCTCATCTGCTTCTCCCACAATTGCCAACGACACCGGTGTTAGGACCCCGATTCTAAGTCACAACGATCTAGCATGTAACACATCATATCACTTTGCGGCCTCACACACGGTATTCCCACGGGTGCCACCTTACCTGGCCCAGGACCATTTGCGCCTTTTGGCTCACGTATATGATAGTGTCGCTAGCATTCATATGACAGAGAACCCGGGCCGGCATGACTAGTCGTGAACCCAAAGTGGCACTAACTTACAGGGATAGGCATACATGAATCAACATCGAGCATGTCGGTCAGCAGCGTGCGAATCCGGGCTGTAGCACTGGCCTAACAGGACTCCGGTGAACCGGGCTGTAGCAGGCTAGGCAGGACTCCGGATGTCACTGCGTGACATTTACCTGAAGGGACAGACACAGGAACGAAGTGAATCACATGCCGGCCAGTCAAGTGTTCCGGAGCAGTAGTGCTGGGCTAGCAGGACTCCGGTGAACCGGGCTATAGCGGACTACTATGGCTCATGGAAGCACAAGACTACATTTCCCCATAAGAGAGGCTACCAAGGATAAACAACTAGGTTGTCGGATCCCACACATACCAAGCATTTCAAATCATACACACAATATGCTCGACATGTGTAAATACAACATGGCATCACAACAAGACTCTACGACTCAAAGTATTTATCCATTAGGCTTCTAGGAGTGAGATATTATAAACATGGGTCTCATGACCCAACATTCAGAGCATACAAGTCAAAGCACATGCGGAAGCTTAACATGTGTGAGTACAGACATCTACAAACGAAAAAGGCTCAGAAGCCTGACTATCTACCAGATCTTGCCGAGGGCACAAGATCGTAGCTGAGGTATCAAGCTAAACATCGAAGTCCACATGGAACTACTAGCGAGACTGACGTCTCTCTGCAAAACATAAAATAGGCAATGGTGAGTACAAATGTACCCACCAAGACTTACATCAGAACTAACTACATATGCATTGGTACCAACAAAGGGGGTGGTGGAGTTTAACTGCAGCAAGCCAGCTTTGACTCGGTGGATATCTTAAACTACGACTGCAAGTAACTCTTTTGAGGTGGCGCACACGAGTCCACATATTCACCATATCAATACACCACTATGGGTCCACTCCCGTCTCCCGTCTCCCTACGAGAACGCCATCCATAGCACTCATGCTTATCTTGCGCATTTTAGAGTATCCACTTTCACTTGTCTATGAACTGTTATAGGCAACCCAGAAGTCCTTTACCGCGGACACGGCTATTTGAATAGATCATTTATAACCCTGCAGGGGTGTACTTCTTCACACATGTTTCCACCACTTAGCGTCTGCACACGATATGTGCTCGGCAGACTTCAAGCGAAAGCCGACATGGGTGTAGACCACGACCTAACTAACCACACAAGTCTCTAGTCCAGGTTTATCACCTATTCGGGTTCCATCCGCGAGGAGATACGGCCGGGGTTTCGCTCACAGTCCCAAACGATGTGTGCAGGGTTCCCGAGACACCAAACGGGTGCCCGGTACACCGTGCCACGGTGTATCTACCGCATCATAGCCCACCCCTAGGGTCAGCACTACGCACGACCTCCAACACATGTCCTACAAACACCACAAACTAGTTGCAACTCCTGGACAGAGGACAATGGCGGTTAATAAGTTGAGCGGGGTCATATTTCAGGCCCAACGTGTGGTAATAGATGTTCATGGATCACAAACACAGAACTCAGTACCTGAGGACGGTTTCAGTGAGACAACCCACCATGTACTCCTACATGGCGTCTCACCGCTACCTTTACCAAATCGTGTTCACACACTTAGCTCTCAACAGTAAGACATGTTCATCACCATTCCAATTCATTCCCGATGAAGCAGACCTGACTCAACTCTAAGCAGTAGCCGACATGACAAACAAGCATGAATGAGTAGGCACATCAGGGCTCAAACAACTCCTACTCATGCTAGTGGGTTTCATCTATTTACTGTGGCAATGACAGGTCATGCAGAGGAAAGGGGTTCAACTACTACAGCATGTAACAGTGAAATCGTTGTTGTCCTAATGCAGTAAAAGAGAGCAGAAGCGAAAGAGTGGGATTATATCGGAATGAACAAGGGGGTTTTGCTTGCCTGGCACTTCTGAAGATAGTATAGTTCTTCATCGGTGTCATCGATCTCATCATCGAAACCACGTTTATCGAGAGGGGACAAATACTGGCAACAAAGAGAGAAACACAATCAATGCAATGCACAATATGATGCATGATCATGACATGGTAAAATGAGTGTGTTGGGCTAATGCAACTACAACTAGATGGGTTTGAGCTATTTTGAACCAAAGATTCAAAGTTCAAACTCATTTGTGATCTTAAATAGTGCCTTATCATGTTTTGCACTAAACAGCAAGTTAACTTGTTTAAACATGCATGAAACGAGTACAGATGGATAGATTGGATTTTTTGATCATTTTTCATATATAACACTTTGCATTTGGACTTACAGATTAATTTCTATGATTTTTAGAAGTTAGATCTATTTTATGGAATTTCCTGAATAAGGATAAATCCAAAAAATAATTAAATGCGTCAGCACTGCGTCACTGTGACATCAGCGGTCAACGGGGAGGGTCCAGGTCAAACCTGAACAGTGGGGCCCGCGTGTCAGTGTCATAGCTAATTAATAGAGTTAATTAGTGCTAAGTTAAATACTAACCTAAGTTAATTAGGGCGTGGGCCCACATGCCGGTGACTTATCTAGTTAACTAAAAGTTAATTAGCACTAGACTAAAATTAGCAGGGCTCTAGGTCCACTTGTCCAAACCCAGGGGAGGTCAACCCCCTGGTCAGCGGGGTCAAACCCGCCGGTGACTCGACGCCGGTGAGGCCCGAGACGGTGGCGCGGCTCAGAAAATGCCCACAGGGCACGGATGAGGCCGTTCTTGGGCTCGTTGGAGAGCTCTTGCCGGCGCGCGTCAAGTGGTGGTGGAGTCCGGGCCTATGGTGGCCGGAGCCGAAGACGGCGAGCTCCAAGGCGGCAGCCGGAGTTCGGGCAACAATGGGTTCGGCGCTACGGTACATGGGAGGAGGATCTGGTGGGCGCTATGGGCTCCTGGAGTGCACTGAGTGGAGTGACGCACTCGGTTTGGACGGAGGCGAACCAAAACGACAACAGCGACAAGTTCGGCGCCGGTGAGGTCTCGGTCTCGACAGAAACGAGGGAGTAGGGGGATCGGTAGAGGAGCTCACAGCGAGTGCAGAGATGGCCTCGGCGTGCTCGGGGAAGCACCGGAGCGAGCGGGGCGGCGAGAGGGATCTCCGGTGGCCAGTGATGAAGATGGCGTCGATGCAGGGCCTCCGGCGAGGCGTGGCTGGACGGGGAGGACTAGGGAGGCATGGCGATGCTCGTGGACACGTCGGGGAGGCAAGGGGAGCACGGAGGCTGCGTCTACGTCGTACGGCGGCGACGAGCTCCGCTCGGGCAGAGAGGGAGAGAGAGGAGAGGAGGGGGAAGAGGTCGGGAGAGAGTGAGAGAGTTCCAGGGGTGCGTGTCGGCGTCCAGGGCATCTAGAAGCTCGGCGGCAAGTAGGAGGTGGCGGAGCATGTGCTCACGTGCGGCGGCCACGCACGCGCTGTCCTCCTGGCGGGAGGTTGGTGATGACTGGTAGAGGCCAGTGGGCTGGGCTTCTTCTGGGCCGGGGTGGGGCGCCGGGTAAGTAGCCCAGGTAGGCTCTCTCTCTGGTTTTCCTATTTTAGTTTCTGTTTTCTATCATTCTGTAGTCTTTAGGAGTTTATTAAAAATACTTAAACAGATCCAAAAATCATGAAACTGTTTAATGCTACTGTTTGGAATATAACCAACAGCAAACATTTTAGTTTATGAGTATTTGAGCATTTAAAATATGTAATAGCATTTATATGCCCAAATTCAAATACTATATGATTTAATTCAGAGCCCAAATACGTCATGGAAAAATGTGCAACACCTCTGGTTATTGCTTCTAGCATTTTCCAGAAATGATGAACATTTTTGAAAGCCATTTGGATTCACTGAGAATATTTTAGTTGAACCTGGTGAATTCCTTTAGATGCTAGGGTTTAAACCATCCCCATTTCAAGTTCATTTGAAACTTAAACATGATGACACTCATGAGGCTAGCCTAGTGCATTGCCAAAAGCTAGGGATGTGACAACTCACCCCCACTAAACAAGAATCTCATCCGGAGATTCAAGCGTAGGGTAAGATGAAAGGGGGAACGCAAACTAACACAATCTTCATGATCCATGTTGCACTTCATAAGAACATTGATTCGATCAGGATCTTTGTCTCGATGTCATGCTTTGAGAACTTCATCCAACGTGACGATGACAGAAAGAAATTCTACGGAACTAATCTCCTCAAAGATCGAGCAACTGACGATCAGCTCATGAAATGAGACATAACATCTCTTGAGCTGAGACACGATACACACATCAAGAATGATGGAAATGAGCATATGACAAGGTTTAAATAAGTAGCGGAATTTCCACACTTAGGAGGGTGGTGAACGGTGTGAACGTAGTAAGGAGTTGGTTGCCCTTCGAAACAAACGGGACACCTTTGGGAAGATGACTGGTAGAATTATTCCCTTAAGTGGCAAAAAGAATTACTTTTGATACATCGATCATTGAAACTCTCTATACCAACCTAAGGCAATTCACAAACGATCGTTTGACGGAGTTCGAGAGAACGACATACTAGGGCTAGAATGGATGATGTGGACTACCTTGTTGAAGACAACGCGACGGATGATTTTCTTATCATCAGAAATGAATGGGACCCATGGTAGGACCACTTCTGAAGATGATCCTAAACAACAATTCCTAAGAAGGGCAGTCCAAGGGAGATTGACACAAGGCAGTGCAAGCTGGGAACAAAATGCAAATGTCGGGAATGTTCCAACCATCATATCTGCCCGAGATTCAGATCTAGTTAGAAACAGGATACTTCAGACTCACATGTCTGAAAAGAAGAGTTTCGACACAAGTCGATGCGATAACATTGCGAGACTCTCGGGAGATGAACTACGATAGCAAGCTCCAAAACATGAGCAGGTTTTGCTACACACCTGTGAACACACTGTCCTAGACAAGCGTGACCACGTGGCAGTCTTATAATAAAACACTACCAAGTTCATGTGGGGAACCATAATCGAGGATATTGAAGTCCTTGCATAAGGCATGCTCTTAAGAAGGAGTTTCCTTTCCTTGAGCAAATCAATCAGTGGCTTGGTGTGCTAGGGGATACATATGGAATGAAGATGCTTAGTCTATCAGACCAAAGAATACTTCGCACATGCATGACTGACTTGGGATGATTCCAGAGGAAGCAAAACGAACTTTCTCGAATTCACGGTGACAACTTACATCAAATGCACGTGAATCAAAGGAAGTCACTTCTTTCATCCAAACATATACTTCATGAACGGGGCATGAAGAAAGTGCTTACACAAGTTTCCAACACTAGCTGGATGTTCAACACAAATCATGGAGGAGACAAAATGTTGCTGATGGGCTCAACGGCAACTCATCGGAATTTCCATATCACTGGACTTCCACCATTATGTGAACAATGTGATAGTATTGGTCAGACCAAAAGATGTAATGGTGTATGCTCGAGGAGTCAACCACGAGTAAGACAACATTACAAATATCATTGGTTCTGATTTCATTTGAGGATAGCCCACACTCAAATCAAAGTTTTGACAAGACAACAGATCCAACAACCGATCACGAGGAACAATCGATGAAGATATCATCTTTCCTCAACTAACACACAAACACAAGGATATCCCTTTGGAATGAACTAAGTTGGGCTACCTTTTATCTTCCAACTCTCCAAGTTGTTGTTTAGCTTAACCAACTAGCTCAGGGGTATCCAACAGGGATTGTTGGAGAAAGAGTGGTTTATTGGTAAACCAACTTGATCACAAACTCACCATATCGTTTAGGGGATGACCTGGTGATACTTCCGTGAAGATATCCGGAAAATCACGAACCACCGATATGACTCTAAGCTCGAGAACAATCTTGCTTTTCAGGGCAAGATGATATGATCAAAAGAGTGATGGATTGACACAATCCCAACTCATGGATCGAAGAGTGCACCAAAAATAAGGACTAGGTAGCACGATCAATCTTAGGATGATGATTTAATATTCAACACTCTAAGAATGAGAATATTGTCCATTTACTACAAAGCAACGAGTTTCTCGGGGTATTGATTTCACACATCACAATTCACTTGTCGGCATTTCGGTTACAACAACACAGGACCGAGGAATGAATAATGATGGCGAGAAGTATCACTGCATCAAGAATTCATAAGAGGTGGTGCAATTCTCATGACATTCTTGACATAAAGATGGTAACACTCCAAGGTAGAACAGAGCAAAAGCTGGATTGGCATTTTGATCAGCGAAATACAACTACTTTGACCAGTCCAAGAAATGGATGAGGTGATGGAGTTTGTTTCTCTTAGTCATTCCGGAATAGAATGGCTTGTCGGACCACAAGAATAATAGGCATCGATAACACGAATGCATGACTACTCTTGACTACAAATTGATAGTCGGAGGTCAGAAAACAACTAATGAGGGACAACTCCAAGAACATATGATTTTCTGAGTTATGGATGCATAGATTAGTATGTCGAACAAGTTCAACATATTTCTTCCGGATAACCCATGTAGAAGAAAAGGGACTGGCAGATTCACAATATGAATGGAGTACTCCTCAAGAGCACCCTGGTAGTGAACTTTTGGTTCAAAAGAACTTCTGCCATGATGGTTCATGGTATTTGGAAGAATGATATACCACGGACCTCGAAGACTATCACAAAGATTACTAATATCCTAAATGTATGAGCAACACTATCAATACAAGGTAAGTATAGTGGATCTTGGGTCAAGAACCCAGGAGTAGAATACGTACTACTAAATGGCATCACGGGATGCTTTCGAGAATGGTGGCCAGAATCATCACACTGGGAACACAAAACATGGCTAGATTACTAGGTGACTCCCTAAAACACCTAGGGTCATAATAATAGCCCCAACATATATACCGAGGCAATAGAGTACCTCAACGCATCGGTTAGTGTGCTTATTCTGACCAAAAAGGACATCGGGAATGGAAAGAAAGGATTTGCAAATGCATAAGACTATTTAGTAACCTGGGATGACTCGGACATCATAACGGTTGTAAATGCTCAAAAGATTTGAGACATCCTGCAAAATGGTGGCATAACCACTCAACATCACAATATCAAGGTTCCGAGACCAACTATGAACACACGGAAGTATTGGAAACTGAACTAAGACATGAATCCATCAATCCTATAAGTCTATTGATTAGTAACACGTCATCATGATAGATAGATGATAAGGCCTAGTTTCTTAACCCTGTAGAAAATAAGAGGTTGACTCAGATCAGAAGGGCATAAGGTAAAGGAGTAAAAAGAGCCTTACGTTCCCTTCCACAATCAATTCCCTTATATATAACTCAAGCATTTCTAGACTCAACTTCGACTAGTTTGGCTTGGTAATCCTACAGGCAGTCAGGCTCTGATACCAACCCTGTCAGGACCCCCATTCTAAGTCACACCGATCTAGCATGTAACACATCATATCACTTTGCGACCTCACGCACGGTATTCCCACGGGTGCCACCTTACCTAGCCCGAGACCGTTTGCGCCTTTTGGCTCACGTATATGATAGTGTCGCTAGCATCCATATGACAGAGAACCCAGGCCAACATGACTAGTCGTGAACCCAAAGTGGCACTAACTTACGAAGACAGGCATACATGAATCAACATCGAGCATGTCAGTGAGCAGCGTGCAAATCCGGGTTGTAGCACTGGGCTAATAGGACTCCGGTGAACCGGGCTGTAGTAGGATAGGCAGGACTCCGGATGTCACCGCGTGACATTTCCCCGAAGGGACAGACACAGGAACGAAGTGAATCACATGCCGGCCAGTCAAGTGTTCTGAAGCAATAGTGCTGGGCTAGCTGGACTTCGGTGAACCGGGCTATAGCGGACTACTATGGCTCATGGAAGCACAAGACTACATTTCCCCATAAGAGAGGCTACCAAGGATAAACAACTAGGTTGTCGGATCCCACACATACCAAGCATTTCAAATCATACACACAATATGCTCGATATGTGTAATTACAACATGGCATCACAACAAGACTCTACATCTCAAAGTATTTATCCATTAGGCTCCGAGGAGCGAGATATTACAAACATGGGTCTCATGACCCAACATTCAGAGCATACAAGTCAAAGCACATGCGGAAGCTTAACATGTGTGAGTACAGACATCTACAAACGAATAAGGCTGAGAGGCCTGACTATCTACCAGATCTTGCCGAGGGCACAAGATCGTAGCTGAGGTATTAAGCTAAACGTCGAAGTCCACACGGAACTACTAGCGAGACTGATGTCTCTCTGCAAAACATAAAATAGGCAAACGTGAGTACAAATGTACCCAGCAAGACTTACATCAGAACTAACTACATATGCATCGGTATCAACAAAGGGGGTGGTGGAGTTTAACTGCAGCAAGCCAGCTTTGACTCGGTGGATATCTTAAACTACGACTGCAAGTAACTCTTTTGAGGTGGCACACACGAGTCCACATATTCACCATATCAATACGCCACTATGGATCCGCTCCCGTCTCCCTACGAGAATGCCATCCATAGCACTCACGCTTATCTTGCGCATTTTAGACTATCCACTTTCACTTGTCTATGAACTATTATAGGCAACCTAGAAGTCCTTTACCGCGGACACGGTGATAACCCACAAGTATAGGGGATCGCAACAGTTTTCGAGGGTAGAGTATTCAACCCAAATTTATTGATTCGACACAAGGGGAGCCAAAGTATATTCTCAAGTATTAGCAGCTGAGTTGTCAATTCAACCACACCTGGAAACTTAGTATCTACAGCAAAGTGTTTATTAGCAAAGTAATATGATAGTAGTGGTAACGGTAGCACAAGGTAACTGTAGCAAAAGTAATGTTTTTGGTATTTTGTAGTGATGGTAGCAATAGCAACAAAAAAATAAATAAGCAAAGAACAATATATGGAATGGTCGTAGGAAATGGAACGGTGATGGAGAATTATGCCGGATGCAATTTATCATGTAACAGTCATAACCTAGGGTGACACAGAACTAGCTCCAATTCATCAATGTAATGTAGGCATGTATTCCGAATATAGTCATACGTGCTTATGGAAAAGAACTTGCATGACATCTTTTGTCCTACCCTCCCGTGGCAGCGGGGTCCTAATGGAAACTAAGGGATATTATGGCCTCCTTTTAATAGAGTACCGGAACAAAGCATTAGCACATAGTGAATACATGAACTCCTCAAACTATGGTCATCACCGGTAAGTATCCCGATTATTGTCACTTCGGGGTTAACGGATCATAACACATAATAGCTAGGTAACTATAGACTTGCAAGATAGGATCAAGAACTCTCATATATTGATGAAAACATAATAGGTTCAGATCTTAAATCATGGCACTCGGGACCTAGTGACAAGCATTAAGCATAGCAAAGTCATAGCAACATCAATCTCAGAACATAGTGGATACTAGGGATCAAACCCTAACAAAACTAACTCGATTACATGATAAATCTCATCCAACCCATCACCGTCCAGCAAGCCCATGATGGAATTACTCACGCACGGCGGTGAGCATCATGAAATTGGTGATGGAGGATGGTTGATGATGACGATGGCGATGGATTCCCCTCTTCGGAGCCCCGAACGAACTCCAGATCAGCCTTCTTGAGAGGTTTTAGGGCTTGGCGGCGGCTCCGTATCGTAAAACGCGATGAATCCTTCTCTCTGAAGTTTTTTCTCCCCGAAACCAAATATATAGAGTTGGGGTTGAGGTCGGAGGAGCTCCAGGGGGCCCACGCGGTAGGGGGGTGCGCCCTAGGGGGGCAGGCGCGCCCCCACCCTTGTGGACAGGTGGTGGGCCCCCTGGTCTTCATCTTTTGCAAGGATTTTTTATTATTTCCGAATAGATGTTTCATGAAGTTTCAGGTCATTCTGAGAACTTTTGTTTCTGCACATAAATAACACCATAGCAATTCTACTAAAAACAACGTCAGTCCGGGTTAGTTCCATTCAAATGCAAGTTAGAGTCCAAAACAAGGGCAAAAGTGTTTGGAAAAGTAGATACGACGGAGACGTATCAACTCCCCCAAGCTTAAACCTTTGCTTGTCCTCAAGCAATTCAGTTGACAAACTAAAAGTGATAAAGAAAAACTTTTACAAACTCTGTTTGCTCTTGTTGTTGTAAATATGTAAAGCCAACATCCAAGTTTTCAGCAAAGATTATGAACTAACCATATTTACAATAACGCATAGGTCTCATGTTTACTCATATCAATGGCATAATCAACTAGCGAGCAATAATAATAAATCTTGGATGACAACACTTTCTCAAAGCAATCATAATATGATATAACAAGATGGTATCTCGCTAGCCCTTTCTGAGATCGCAAAACATAAATGCAGAGCACCTTTAAAGAGCAAGGACTGACTAGACATTGTAATTCATGGCAAAAGAGACCCAGTAAAGTCATACTCAATGTAAACTAATAGTAATGAATGCAAATGACAACAGTGCTCTCCAACTGGTGCTTTTTAATAAGAGGATGATGACTCGGCATAAACATAAATAGATAGGCCCTTCACAGAGGGAAACAGGGATTTGTAGAGGTGCTAGAGCTCGGTTTTGAAATAGAGGTGAATAATATTTTGAGTGGTATACTTTCATTGTCAACATAACAACCAAGAGATGGCGACATCTTCCATGCTACACACATTATAGGCGGTTCCCAAACAGAATGGTAAAGTTTATACTCCCCCTCCACCAACAAGCATCAATCCATGGCTTGCTCGAAATAACGAGTGCCTCCAACTAACAAGAGTCCCAGGGGGGTTTTGTTTGCAATTATTTTTATTTGATTTGCATAAAGCATGGGACTCGGCATCCCGGTGACCAGCCACTTTCGTGTGAGTGAGGAGCGGAGTCCACTCCTCTTGAGAATAACCCGCCTAACATGGAAGATACAGACAGCCCTAGTTGATACATGAGCTATTCGAGCATACAAAACAGGATATTTATTTGAAGGTTTAGAGTTTGGCACATACAAATTTACTTGGAACGGCAGGTAGATACCGTATATAGGTAGGTATGGTGGACTCATATGGAATAACTTTGGGGTTTATGGAGTTGGATGCACAAGTAGTATTCCCGCTTAGTACATGTGAAGTCTAGCAAAAGACTGGGAAACGACCAGCTAGAGAGCGACAACAGTCATGAACATGCATTAAAATTAATCAACACCAAATGCCAGCATGAGTAGGATATAATCCACCATGAACATAAATATCGTGAAGGATATGTTGATTTTTTTTTCAACTACATGCGTGAACATGCGCCAAGTCAAGTCACTTAAATCATTCAGAGCAAGGATACCAACCTATCATACCACAACACAACCATTTTAATAGCATGTTGGCATGCAAGGTAAACCATTATAAGCTCCTAGCTAATCAAGCATGGCACAAGAAACTATGATCTCTAGTTGTCATTGCAAACATGTTTATTCATAATAGGCTGAATCAGGAATGATGAACTAATCATATTTACAAAAACAAGAGAGGTCGAGTTCATACCAGATTTTCTCATCTCAGTCAGTCCATCATATATCGTCGTAATTGCCTTTCACTTGCACGACTGAACGATGTGAATAATAATAATAATAGTGCGCGTGCATTGGACTAAGCTGGAATTTGCAAGCGTTCAATAAACAGGAGAAGTCAAGGCAATATGGGCTCTTTTCTCAGATCAACAATAATGCATATAAGAGCCACTACAACAATTTAATCATGGTCTTCTCCTATCGTCCCCCAAAGAAAAGAAAAGAAATAAAACTATTTACACGGGAAAGCTCCCAACAAGCAAAAGAAGAACATGAAATCTTTTTGGGTTTTCTTTTTAACTACTACTACAAGCATGGAAAGTAAACTAATTAAAAGCTACAACTAAATTTTTTGGTTTTTCTTAAGGCTTATTAAACACATAAGAAGAAAGCATAAAAAGGAAATAAACTAGCATGGATGATACAATGAAAAGTATGAGCACCGACATCTAGCAATGAGTGTGTGAACATAAATGTAATGTCGGTGAGAAATACGTACTCCCCCAAGCTTAGGCTTTTGGCCTAAGTTGGTCTATGGCCACGGCTGGCCTGGCGGATATCCATAGTAATAGTTGGGGTCGTACTGTGATGTAGCGGCTATCGCCTCCTGAGCTGCAGCGTGGCGACAAGCGGCCTTAGCCCTCCTCTCTAGTAATAACATATCTTCCTTTTGCCTGATAATCAAAGAAGGCAGGAGCAGGGTGAGTAATACATACAACACACTGTCTGTCAAAGATTAGTCGATACTACAGATGTGATTCACTCCTCGCAACAAATTGGTGGTGAACCATAGCATTAAAATCTAGGTAAGCGGGAGGCAGTTCAATATCATCCTCCGTATGGTCACACCGAGAAAATCGGCTAAGCGGGTTGCATAAATTCCACCAAAGAAATCTCCATTAAATCTATTAAGATGCAACCTACGTGCAACAATGGCTCCCAAATTATAAGATTTGTCTCCTAACACAGCACTCCTAAGAATAGTGAGGTCAGGGACACACATGTGACATGCCTGATGTCTACTACACAACCTTCTTCTTGTAGACGTTATTGGGCCTCCAAGTGCAGAGGTTTGTAGGACAGTAGCAAATTTCCCTCAAGTGGATGACCTAAGGTTTATCAATCCATTGGAGGCGTAGGATGAAGATGGTCTCTCTCAAGCAACCCTGGAACCAAATAACAAAGAGTCTCTTGTGTCCCCAACACACCCAATACAATGGTAAATTGTATAGGTGCACTAGTTCGGCGAAGAGATGGTGATACAAGTGGTATATGGATAGTAGATAATGGTTTTTGTAATCTGAAAATATAAAAACAGCAAGGTAACTAATGGTAAAAGTGAGCGTAAACAGTATTGCAATGCGTTGAAACAAGGCCTAGGGTTCATACTTTCACTAGTGCAAGTTCTCTCAACAATAATAACAATAATAACTACGGCCTGGATTTCCACGATCTGGCCCCGAATTTTGTCCTCAACATCTCGGCGTTTATCATCGTGTGCGAGGCCTTCCTCCGTATCCGCCCCCATTTCGGCCTATGGCTCAAGACTTTCAACGTCAAGCTGAAGGTGGTGCACGGCAACCAGGCGGAGTGCGGAGGCGCCATGGTGGGAAGGATGGCCAACGTCCTATGGCTCGAGGGCTCCTTTGTGGAGACCCTGAAGGGGTGGCAATCGGGATGGTTTTACATCACCGAGCCACACGACCCCGAATGGGTCGCAGCCCCCGAGTTTCGATCCGGACCCCCTATGCGGCTCACCTCCTGGAAGGAGACCGGCCTGTCATGGGGTAAAAAAGGAGAGCTGACCGGACTCCAAACATGCGTCCAAACCCTGGTGAACAAGCAGCTCAGGCTTGTCAACGTAGTCCAGGTTATGCTCATCCGTCGGATCCTCCCGTGTCAACAACGGGCTTTCAACCTGTGGGAGTTCGACCCGGCGCGGCACCAAACTCTGAGCAGGCTCTTCGACACAACGTACGAAGATGCCTGGAAGGTGCTATTCAAGGGCGTCGAGGCTCCCGCATCCGCTACCGAGGATCGCGGATTTAGTGCGCAGCGTCACGCTCTCGCGGTAAGCTGCTTTTTCCTTTTATAGGGTACCAGTTTTTCATAGTCTGACTCCATGCGGGATCTAAGCTCCCTTACCTTTGACAGGACTGGCAGGTGACGTTCGGACAGATCAACTGTCTGGCTCCTTTGACTGAAGGCCCAGCGAACGCTCACTTGGCGAAGCTGCTGGTTCTGGCACCCCATGTGGTGCCAGAGAAGAAGGCCAAGAAGAAGGCCGCGGGGACTCGAAAGAGTGCCCGGCCAGGAGATGTCGGATCCATCATCTGACGGTTCTGAGGCGCATTCCTCCCGTGAAGACGAGGAGGAAGAAGAAGAAGAGACCTCTCCCCCTCCAGCGGGGGGGGGGGGGGGGAGAAGAAAAGGAAGGCCGCCCCAACTGGGGAGACCGAAGGGTCCAAGAAGGGGAAAACCCTTTCTTTGGACTACTCCATCGACGCCGACGACGACAGAGAGGAGTGGGCGCCCAGGGCTAAGCCCCTGGCCAAATTGTAAGTATTCGGATACCAGAGTAATTAATAGTATTCGTTTATTGTACAGCTTTCCCTTATGTCGAATATGTTTATGCAGCCCACCCAAAGACCGGCTCGACGCGTCGTTGAGCGGTTCGCTGGACTCGTCGGACGTGAACTCGCTTCCGACGGCTTCCTCCCCCCCGCCCTACAGACAACACCGAAGTGTTGTCCCAACAGGTCCCAATCCGGGAGGAGGTGGTCCTGGAGGCGCCGCAGGGCGACCTCCCGGACTCCAGGAGTGAAGGGGATGAAACCCCCCAGGGCTCCAAGCCCGGCCCTAGGCCGGACACCGCTCCGGAACCTTCAAAGGTTCCAGAGTCCGGTGGGGGACCTCCTTCCAAGAGGAGCAAGCCCACCGTGCCGGCGACCTCCGTCCAACCAGAGGCGCCGGACGATATGTTGGAGGCGCTCCAAGGCGCCTCCATCGACGAGGGGCACCGCACTATTATGAGTGCGGTGATCCAGAAGGTTCAGTCCGCCAAGAGCGGACTGACTGAAGCTTGTACTAGCCTTTTAACAGGCTTTGAGGTAAGTAAAGAATGTGTAAATTGAAGGAAATATGCCCTAGAGGCAATAATAAAGTTATTATTTATTTCCTTATATCATGATAAATGTTTATTATTCATGCTAGAATTGTATTAACCGGAAACATAATACATGTGTGAATACATAGACAAACTTAGTGTCACTAGTATGCCTCTACTTGACTAGCTCGTTAATCAAAGATGGATATGTTTCCTAACCATGAACAAGGTCTTGTTATTTGATTAACGAGGTCACATCATTAGTTGAATGATCTGATTGACATGACCCATTTCATTAGCTTAGCACCCGATCGTTTAGTATGTTGATGTTGCTATTCTTCATGACTTATACATGTTCCTATGACTATGAGATTATGCAACTCCCGTTTACCGGAGGAATACTTTGGGTACTACCAAACGTCACAACGTAACTAGGTGATTATAAAGGAGTACTACAGGTGTCTCCAAAGGTAGATGTTGGGTTGGCGTATTTCGAGATTAGGATTTGTCACTCCGATTGTCGGAGAGGTATCTCTGGGCCTTCTCGGTAATACACATCACATAAGCCTTGCAAGCATTGTGAATAATGAGTTAGTTGCGAGATGATGTATTACGGAACGAGTAAAGAGACTTGCCAGTAATGAGATTGAACTAGGTATTGGATACCGACGAT
This sequence comes from Triticum monococcum, assembly GCA_034509565.1. Classification (NCBI taxonomy): domain Eukaryota; kingdom Viridiplantae; phylum Streptophyta; class Magnoliopsida; order Poales; family Poaceae; genus Triticum; species Triticum monococcum. The sequence goes on along the minus strand of CM067843.1, from coordinate 146,927,004 downwards.
CGAATCTCGGGCAAGTAACATACCGATGACAAAGGGAACAACGTATGTTGTTATGCGGTCTGACCGATAAAGATCTTCATAGAATATGTAGGAGCCAATATGGGCATCCAGGTCCTGCTATTGGTTATTGACCGGAGACGTGTCTCGGTCATGTCTACATTGTTCTCGAACCGTAGGGTCCGCACGCTTAAGGTTTCGATGACAGTTATATTATGAGTTTATGAGTTTTGATGTACCGAAGGAGTTCGGAGTCCCGGATGAGATCGGGGACATGACGTGGAGTCTCGAAATGGTCGAGACATAAAGATCGATATATTGGACGACTATATTCGGACATCGGAAAGGTTCCGAGTGGTTCGGGTATTTTTCGGAGTACCGGGTAGTTACGGGAGAAGTAATGGGCCTTGATGGGCTTTAGTGGGAAGAGGAAAAAGGCTGCTGCGCCCCCTCCCCTCTAGTCCGAATTGGACTAGGGAAAAAGGGGCCGGCCACCTTTCCTACTCCTCCACTTCCTTCTCCCTTCCTCCCCTCTTGGTGGACTCCTACTAGGACTTGGAATCCTAGTAGGACTCCACACGTGGCGCGCCTCTCCTAGGGCCGGCCTCCTCCCCCTTGCTCCTTTATATACGAGGGCAGGGGGGCACCTCTAGACACACAAGTTGATTCGTGAGATCGTTCCTTAGCCGTGTGCGGTGCCCCCTGCCACCATATTCCACCTCGATCATATCGTTTTAGTGCTTAGGCGAAGCCCTGCGTCGGTAGAACATCAAGATCGTCACCACGCCGTCATGCTGACGGAACTCCACCCCGAAGCTTTGCTGGATCGGAGCTCGGGGATCGTCATCGAGCTGTACGTGTGCTAAGAACTCGGAGGTGCCGGAGTAACAGTGCTTGGATCGGCCGGATCGGGAAGAAGACGTACGACTACTTCCTCTACGTTGTGTGATCGCTTCCGCAGTCGGTCTGCGTTGGTACATAGACAACACTCTCCCCTCTCGTTGCTATGCATCACCATGATCTTGCGTGTGCGTAGGAAAATTTTGAAATTACTATGTTCCCCAACAGTGGTATCAGAGCCTAGGTTTTATGGTTTGATGTTATATGCACGAGTAGAACACAAGTGAGTTGTTGGCGATATAAGTCATACTGCCTACCAGCATGTCATACTTTGGTTCGGCGGTATTGTTGGATGAAGCGGCCCGGACCGACATTACGCGTACGCTTATGCGAGACTGGTTTCCCCGATGTGCTTTGCACATAGGTGACTTGCGGGTGACTGTTTCTCCAACTTTAGTTGAACCGAGTGTGGCTACGCCTGGTCCTTGCGAAGGTTAAAACGGAGTCTATTTGACAAACTATCGTTGTGGTTTTGATGCATAGGTGAGATGAGTTCTTGCTTAAGCCCGTAGCAGCCACGTAAAATTTGCAACAACAAAGTAGAGGACGTCTAACTTGTTTTTGCAGGGCATGTTGTGATGTGATATGGTCAAAACGTGATGAGTTATAAGTTGTTGTATAAGATGATCATGTTTTGTTAAAGTTATCGGCAACTGGAAAAAGCCTTATGGTTGTCTGTCTATTGCATAAGATGCAAGCGCCCAATAATTGCTTTACTTTATCGCTATGCGATAGCAATAGTTGCAAGAGCAAGTGTTGGCGAGACGACCACGTGATGACACATTGATATAGATCAAGATGATGGAGATCATGGTGTCATGTCGGTGACGATATAGATCATGACAGTACTTCGAAGATGGAGATCACAAGCACAAGATGATGATGGCCATATCATATCACTTATATTGATTGCATGTGATGTTTATCTTTTATGCATCTTATCTTGCTTTGATTGACGGTAGCATTATAAGATGATCTCTCACTAATTATCAAGAAGTGTTCTCCCTGAGTATGCACCATTGCGAAAGTTCTTCGTGCTGAGACACCACGTGATGATCGGGTGTGATAGGTTCTACGTTCAAATACAACGGGTGCAAAACAGTTGCACACGCGGAATACTCAGGTTATACTTGACGAGCCAAGCATATACAGATATGGCCTCGGAACACGGAGACCGAAAGGTCAAGCGTGAATCATATAGTAGATATGATCAACATAGTGATGTTCACCAATGAAACTACTCCATCTCACGTGATAATCGGACATGGTTTAGTTGATTTGGATCACGTGATCACTTAGATGATTAGAGGGATGTCTATCTAAGTGGGAGTTCTTAAGTAATATGATTAAATTGAACTTAAATTTATCATGAACTTAGTCCTGGTAGTATTTTGCAAATTATGTTGTAGATCAATAGCTCGCGTTGTTGCTTCCCTGTGTTTATTTTGATATGTTCCTAGAGAAAATTGTGTTGAAAGATGTTAGTAGCAATGATATGGATTGGATCCGTGATCTGAGGTTTATCCTCATTGCTGCACAGAAGAATTATGTCCTTGATGCACCGCTAGGTGACAGACCTATTGCAGGAGCAAATGCAGACGTTATGAATGTTTGGCTAGCTCAATATGATGACTACTTGATAGTTTAGTGCACCATGCTTAATGGCTTAGAATCGGGACTTCAAAGACGTTTTGAACGTCATGGAGCATATGAGATGTTCCATGAGTTGAAGTTAATATTTCAAGCAAATACCCGAGTTGAGAGATATGAAGTCTCCAACAAGTTCTATAGCTAAAAGATGGAGGAGAATCGCTCAACTAGTGAGCATGTGCTCAGATTGTCTGGGTACTACAATCGCTTGAATCAAGTGGGAGTTAATCTTCCAGATAAGATAGTGATTGAAAGAATTCTCTCGTCACCATCACCAAGTGAGTAGAACTTCGTGATGAACTATAGTATGCAGGGGATGACAAAAACGAATCCCGAGCTTTTCATGATGATGAAATCAATGAAGGTAGAAATCAAGAAAGAACATCAAGTGTTGATGGTTGACAAGATCACTAGTTTCAAGAAAAGGGCAAAGGGAAAAGGGGAACTTCAAGAAGAACAGCAAGCAAGTTGCTGCTCAAGTGAAGAAGCCCAAGTCTGGTCCTAAGACTAAGTGCTTCTACTGCAAAGGGACTAGTCACTGGAAGCGGAACTACCCCAAGTGATTGGCAGATAAGAAGGATGGCAAAGTGAACATAAGTATATTTGATATACATGTTATTGATGTGTACTTTACTAGTGTTTATACCAAACCCTCAGTATTTGATACTAGTTCAGTTGCTAAGATTAGTAACTCGAAACGGGAGTTGCAGAATAAACAGAGACTAGTTAAGGGTGAAGTGATGATGTGTGTTGGAAGTGGTTCAAAGATTGATATGATCATCATCGCACACTCTCTATAATTTCGGGATTAGTGTTGAACCTAAATAAATGTTATTTGGTGTTTGAGTTGAGCATGAATATGATTTGATCATGTTTATTGTAATACGGTTATTCATTTAAGTAAAAGAATAAATTGTTGTTCTGTTTACATGAATAAAACCTTATATGGTTACACACCCAATGAAAATAGTTCATTGGATCTCGATCTTAGTGATACACATATTCATAATATTGAAACCAAAAGATGCGAAGTTAATAATGATAGTGCAACTTATTTGTGGCACTGCCGTTTAGGTCATATTGGTGTAAAGCGCATGAAGAAACTCCACGCTGATGGGATTTTGGAATCACTTGATTATGAATCACTTGATGCTTGCGAACCATGCCTTATGGGCAAGATGACTAAAACGCCGTTCTCCGGAACAATGAAGCAAGCAACAGATTTGTTGGAAATCATACATACTGATGTATGTGGTCCGATGAATATTGATGCTCGCGATAGGTATCATTATTTTCTGATCTTCACAGATGATTTGAGCAGATATGAGTATATCTACTTGATGAAACATAAGTCTGAAACATTTGAAAAGTTCAAAGAATTTCAGAGTGAAGTGGAGAATCATCGTAACAAGAAAATAAGGCTTGTACGATCTGATTGCGGAGACAAATATTTGAGTTACGAGTTTGGTCTTCAATTAAAACAATGTGGAATAGTTTCACAAATTCGTGCCACCCAGAACACCACAGCATAATCGTGTGTCCGAACGTCATAACCGTACTTTATTAGATATAGTACAATCTATGATGTATCTTACCGATCTACCACTATCGTTTTGGGGTTATGCATTAGAGACAGCTGCATTCACGTTAAATAGGGCACCATCTAAATCCGTTGAGACGACACCGTGTGAACTATGGTTTGGCAAGAAACCTAAGCTGTCGTTTCTTAAAGTTTGGAGTTGCGATGCTTATGTGAAAAAGTTTCATCTCGATAAGCTCAACCTCAAATCGGAGAAATATATCTTCATAGGATACCCAAAGGAGACAGTTGGGTACACCTTCTATCATAGATCCGAAGGCAAGACATTCGTTGCTAAGAATGGATCCTTTCTAGAGAAGGAGTTTCTCTCGAAAGAAGTGAGTGGGAGGAAAGTAGAAAACTTGATAAGGTAATCGTACCTTCTCCCTTATTGGAAAATAGTTCATCACAGAAATCTGTTCCTGTGACTACTACACCAATTAGTGAAGAAGCTAATGATGATGATCATGTAACTTCAGATCAAGTTACTACCGAATCTCGTAGGTAAACCAGAGTGAGATCCGCACCAGAGTGGTACGGTAATCCTGTTCTGGAGGTCATGTTACTTGACCATGACAAACCTACGAACTATGAGGAAGCGATGATGAGCCCAAATTCCGAGAAATGGCTTGAGGCCATGAAATTTGAGATGGGATCCATGTATGAGAACAAAGTGTGGACTTTGGTTGACTTGCCCGATGATCGGCAAGACATAGAAAATACATGGATCTTCAAGAGGAAGACGAACGCTGATACTAGTGTTACTATCTACAAAGCTAGAATTGTCGCAAAAGGTTTTCGACAAGTTCAAGGTGTTGACTACGATGAGAGTTTCTCACTCGTATCTATGCTTAAGTCTGTCCGAATCATGTTAGCGATTGTCGCATTTTATGAAATCTGGCAAATGGATAAACAAAACTGCATTCCTTAATGGATTTATTAAAGAAGATTTGTATATGATGCAACCAGAAGGTTTTGTCAATCCTAAAGGTGCTAACAAAATATGCAAGCTCCAGCGATCCATCTATGGACTGGTGCAAGCATCTCGGAGTCGGAATATACGCTTTGATAAGTTGATCAAAGGATATAGTTTTATACAGACTTGCGGTGAAGCCTGTATTTACAAGAAAGTGAGTGGGAGCACTACAGCATTTCTGATAAGTATATGTGAATGACATATTGTTGATCGGAAATAATGTAGAATTATTCTGTAAAGCATAAAGGAGTGTTTGAAAGGAGTTTTCAAAGAAAGACTTCGGTGAAGCTGCTTACATATTGAGCCCCAAGATCTATAGAGATAGATCAAGACGCTTGATAAGTTTTTTCAATAAGTACATACCTTGACAAGATTTTCATGTAGTTCAAAATGGAGCAGTCAAAGAAAGAGTTCTTGCCTGTATTACAAGGTGTGAAGTTGAGTAAGACTCAAAGCCCGACCACGGCAGAAGATAGAAAGAGAATGAAAGTCATTCCCTATGCCTTGGCCATAGGTTCCATAAAGTATGTCATGCTGTATACCAGATCTATTGTATACCCTGCACTGATTTGGCAAGGGAGTACAATAGTGATCTAGGAGTAGATCACTGGACAGCGGTCAGAATTATCCTTAGTGAAATAAGGATATGTTTCTCGATTATGGACGTGACAAAAGGTTCGTCGTAAAGGGTTACGCCGATGCAAGTTTTGACACTAGTCTAGATGACTCTAAGTTTCGGTCTAGATAAATATTGAAAGTGGGAGCAATTAGCTAGAGTAGCTCCATGCAGAGCATTGTTGACAAAGAAATTTGCAAAATACATATGGATCTGAATGTGGCAGACCCGTTGACTAAAATTCTCTCACAAGCAAAACATGATCACACCTTAGTACTCTTTGGGTGTTAATCACATAACGATGCGAACTAGATTACCGAATCTAGTAAACCTTTTGGGTGTTGGTCACATGACGATGTGAACTATGGGTGTTAATCACATGATGATGTGAACTATCGATGTTAATCACATGGAGATGTGATCTAGATTATTGACTCTAGTGCAAGTGGGATACTGAAGAAAATATGTCCTAGAGGCAATAATAAAGTTATTATTTATTTCCTTATATCATGATAAATGTTTATTATTCATGCTAGAATTGTATTAACCGGAAACATAATACATGTGTGAATACATAGACAAACTTAGTGTCACTAGTATGCCTCTACTTGACTAGCTCGTTAATCAAAGATGGTTATGTTTCCTAACCATGAACAAGGTCTTGTTATTTGATTAACGAGGTCACATCATTAGTTGAATGATCTGATTGACATGACCCATTTCATTAGCTTAGCACCCGATCGTTTAGTATGTTGCTGTTGCTATTCTTCATGACTTATACATGTTCCTATGACTATGAGATTATGCAACTCCCGTTTACCGGAGGAACACTTTGGGTACTACCAAACGTCACAACGTAACTGGGTGATTATAAAGGAGTACTACAGGTGTCTCCAAAGGTAGATGTTGGGTTGGCGTATTTCGAGATTAGGATTTGTCACTCCAATTGTCGGAGAGGTATCTCTGGGCCTTCTCGGTAATACACATCACATAAGCCTTGCAAGCATTGTGACTAATGAGTTAGTTGCGAGATGATGTATTACGGAACGAGTAAAGAGACTTGCCAGTAATGAGATTGAACTAGGTATTGGATACCGACGATCGAATCTCGGGCAAGTAACATACCGATGACAAAGGGAACAACGTATGTTGTTATGCGGTCTGACCGATAAAGATCTTCGTAGAATATGTAGGAGCCAATATGGGCATCCAGGTCCCGCTATTGGTTATTGACCGGAGACGTGTCTCGGTCATGTCTACATTGTTCTCGAACCGTAGGGTCCGCACGCTTAAGGTTTCGATGACAGTTATATTATGAGTTTATGAGTTTTGATGTACCGAAGGAGTTCGGAGTCCCGGATGAGATCGGGGACATGACGAGGAGTCTCGAAATGGTCGAGACGTAAAGATCGATATATTGGACGACTATATTCGGACATCGGAAAGGTTCCGAGTGGTTCGGGTATTTTTCGGAGTACCGGGTAGTTACGGGAGAAGTAATGGGCCTTGATGGGCTTTAGTGGGAAGAGGAAAAAGGCTGCTGCGCCCCCCCTCCCCTCTAGTCCGAATTGGACTAGGGAAAAAGGGGTCGGCCACCTTTCCTACTCCTCCACTTCCTTCTCCCTTCCTCCCCTCTTGGTGGACTCCTACTAGGACTTGGAGTCCTAGTAGGACTCCACACCTGGCGCGCCTCTCCTAGGGCCGGCCTCCTCCCCTTGCTCCTTTATATACGGGGGCAGGGTGGCACCTCTAGACACACAAGTTGATCCGTGAGATCGTTCCTTAGCCATGTGCGGTGCCCCCTGCCACCATATTCCACCTCGATCATATCGTTGTAGTGCTTAGGCGAAGCCTTGCGTCGGTAGAACGTCAAGATCGTCACCACGCCGTCGTGCTGACGGAACTCCTCCCCGAAGCTTTGCTGGATCGGAGCTCGGGGATCGTCATCGAGCTGTACGTGTGCTAAGAACTCGGAGGTGCCGGAGTAACGGTGCTTGGATTGGTCGGATCGGGAAGAAGACGTACGACTACTTCCTCTACGTTGTGTGATCGCTTCCGCAGTCGGTCTGCGTTGGTACGTAGACAACACTCTCCCCTCTCGTTGCTATGCATCACCATGATCTTGCGTGTGCGTAGGAAAATTTTGAAATTACTACGTTCCCCAACATAAATAATATTACCGCATAGACAGTAGCCCCTGATGCTCTGTTTGGCGTTCGGGAAGAAAAGCCGAATAGAGGATCAAGTAAAATTTGCAGGAGTCTAACAAAAAAGAGTCAATATGCGTGTGCAGGCTTCCCTACTGGCGTCCGCCGCACTGACTGCGGAAGTGGACACGCTGAAGCAGGACCTCGAGCAGTCCGAGCAAGAGCTCGGGCGTGTCAAGAAGCAGCTCGAGGACAATGAAGGTAAGAAATATCTTGTTTAAATTAAATATATATAAACAGGTGCAATTGCAAAAAATGACAGGATTATCGTGGCTATTGTAGGGGCCACATCTGAGGTGGCGACCCTGAAGCAAGCGCTGCTCGAGGCCGAGAAGAGGTCGGCCGTGGAGCGCACTGAGCGAGAAAAGTATGAGGCTGAGGTTGGCAAGGTGCGGCAAGAGATCCAGGCTCTCATGGAAAAACATGAAAGTTTGGAGCGTGACTCAAGGACGCGAGCGTCCGAGCTCGCGGCGGCTATTGAAAGTGCCAAGTCTGCCAAGGCCGAATCCCAGAAGACCCTCCAGGAGTTGGATGAGGTGAAGAAAATAGCGGCGGGTAAGGCATTCTTTATGCAAAGCAAACACATAAGCGTGAGTTACTTGTTACTTACCCGAATCCGGAGTTCTCCAGGCGCGTTCGCAGATCTTCCCCGGAGTGTGTCTGATGCTGCCGCATTCTATCGAGCCGAGGAGGGGAGCTTGACAGAGAAGGTGTTCGGCTCTCAGTATGCTGAGCCAGACACCCCGTGCCCCTGAGCGACCAGTTGAAGCAACTGGTCGAGCTCCACAAGGCGGCTGAACAGGCCATGAGGGGCCTGATAGTTCAGCTGTGGCCTAGAGAGGCTCTGCCTGGGAGCTATTTCGGGCTGGTGCGGCGGTTGGTGGAGGCCTGTCCAAGGATCGAAGTCATCAAGCGCTCCGTCTGCATTGAAGGTGCCCATAGGGCCCTTGCCCATGCTAAGGTGCACTAGGGCAAGCTGGATGCTGAGAAGCTTGTGAAGGACGGGCCACCGCCGGGGAAAGAGCATCGCAAGCCCGAGAATTATTATAAGGATGTTCTGAAGGGTGCCTGCCTTGTGGCGGATGAATGTTCTATGGATGTAATTTTTGAGTAAAACTCGCTCGTTTTGTCCTGTGCGTTGAAAACTTGTTCATATGCGCTAAGCAATGATGTTTGAATTTAAAATATTACCTTCTGTGCGGCTGTTTATCAATTTTGAGAGATGGCGAGTCATCGGCTTCTGCCCCCGTGCCGCTAGTGCTGGGGTGTTCGGGGATAAACCTGAGCGCTCTTTTTCCCATGTTTGGGTCCTTCGAGGGAGGTGCTCAGCCCAACGAACAAGGCAATCGGACTATAATGCGTGAAGACTCTCACTTAGCCATAGAATTCTATAATTTTAAATTTCAGCGAAGCCCCTGGTATTCGGAAGACCGAGTTCGGGGCACTATCCACGCCTTGGCCAGACAGAGCCAGCTCCTCGCCCTAAGCGGCATAAGTCTTTAAGGACTCGAAAAAACCTCTCGAACAGCGACCAGCTCTTGCCTCATCATGACGGTCAGTTTTAGCTTTCTCCACTGAGGTGCTCGACCCAGCTCAACCGGGGCACAATCGCAGTGGTTCTCCTAGTGCTACCTTAGCCGATATAGCGGAACGTAAGGCACCAAAACATAGGAGCCGGGGAAACCCAACTATTGACCCAAGACATGATTCAGGGCCGATGCATATAATGCTATAAGTTCGGGGTGCCGCACTTGTTAAAGTGTTCGGACTTCTCACAACATATTGAGGGGTACTAAAGCCCCTGGCGTATTTTGGCCGTACCAAAGTGTACGGGTGCAACATGTCGTTAAGGAACATATATAAATATATAAAAAAGGGGAGTAATGCAAAAATAGACAAAAGCTATGCATTGTTTATTAAAGAGAGCTGCGATCAAAGCAGAACGATACAAATAATGCGATAAGCGAAAAGGTTGGACTACTTAACATGTCTGCTCTAGGGGCAAGCTGCGGAATAGTATGGGAAACAGGTATACTGCTCATGATAGAGACCACCTGGGAGTTCCGTAATGCGGCGTGGCTTGTCTGCTTCCCTGGTTCTTGCATCGTTTGTGCGGCAATTGAATTGCCGAACAGGCCATCCGAAGAATGGAGTCTTGAAAGTAAGAGAAAATTAAAAAATCGGCAGCCCCTGGTGCGGTTTAAGCCGTGCTTCGGGCGTGCCATGATGGTGCCCCTCCTCTTGTAGCCATGGTATTTCTGGAGCATAGTTATGTACGCGAAGTACTGGCGTCGCCTTTTTGCGAGGGTTGGGGTTGGGGCCGCATTGCTATGCCTGCTCGGATCGTGTCAGGCGGTCTTGTTGTAGGTTACTCCGGGCGCGCTTGACGGTGTCCGGTCGTTTAGTGGCCGGACTGGAGAACTGCCTGGAGAGGCTGCTATGTACTTCCGCTGCAAGGGCCGCCATGTGCTCTTCCGTTCGGAGGGAGCGTTCGGTGTTTCTGTTGACCGTAATTACTCCTCGAGGGCCTGGCATCTTGAGCTTAAGGTATGCATAGTGTGGTACCACATTGAACTTAGCAAATGCGGTTCGCCCGAGCAGTGCGTGATAACCACTGCAGAACGGGACTATGTCGAAGATTAACTCCTTGCTTCGGAAATTATCCGGGAATCCAAAGACCACTTCAAGTGTGACTGAGCCTGTACAGTTGGCCTCTACACCTAGTATTACGCCTTTAAAGGTCGTTTTGGTGGGCTTGATCCTCGAGGGGTCTATGCCCATTTTCCGCACTGTATCCTGGTAAAGCAGGTTCAGGCTGCTGCCGCCGTCCATAAGGACTCTAGTGAGATGAAATCCGTCAATAATTGGGTCTAGAACCAATGCGGCGAATCCGCCGTGACATGTGCTAGTGGGATGGTCCCTTCGATCAAAGGTGATCGGGCAGGAGGACCATGGGTTGAACTTTGGGGCGACTGGCTCTATCGCGTATATGTCCCTTAACGCGCGCTTCCGCTCCCTCTTGGGGATGTGGGTTGCGTATATCATGTTCACCGTCTGCACTTGTGGGGGAAAACCCTTCTGTCCACTGTTGTTCGGCGGCCGGGGCTCCTCATCGTCATCGCTATGCAACCCCTTGTCTTTGTTTTCGGCATTTAACTTGCATGCCTGCTTGAACACCCAACAATCCCTGTTGGTGTGATTGGCCGGCTTTTCGGGGGTGCCATGTATCTGGCATAAGCGGCCGAGTATTTGGTCCAAACTGGACGGGCCCCTAGGATTCCTTTTGAATGGCTTTTTCCGCTGACCGGATTTAGAGCCTCTGAATCCGGCATTAACTGCCGTATCATCTGCATTGTCGCCATTAATGCGGTGCTTCTGCTTGTTGCGACGCGACCTGCCACTACTGTCCCTGGTGTCCGAATTACCAGGGTTCTTGGTTATATAGTTGCTACAAGCAAGCTAGCTGTCTTCTCCTGCACAAAAGCGGGTCATGAGTGTCGTGAGTGCTGCCATAGATTTCGACTTCTCCTGTCCAAGGTGCCGGGCCAGCCACTCGTCACGGATATTGTGCTTGAAGGCTGCTAGGGCCTCAGCGTCCGGACAGTCGACTATTTGATTTTTCTTTGTTAGGAACCGTGTCCAGAATTGCCTGGCCGATTCATCTGGCCGCTGAATTACGTGACTTAGGTCATCGGCATCTGGGGGTCGCACATAAGTGCCCTGGAAATTGTCGAGGAATGCGGCTTCCAGGTCCTCCCAACAACTGATTAATCATGTTGGCAAGCTGTTAAGCCAATGCCGAGCTGGTCCTTTAAGCTTGAGTGGGAGGTATTTGATGGCGTGGAAATCATCGCCGCGGGCCATGTGGATATGAAGGAGATAATCCTCGATCCATACTACGGGATCTGTTGTGCCATCATATGATTCGATGTTTACGGGTTTGAAACCCTCGGGGATTTGATGATCCATTATTTCGTCTGTAAAGGAGAGTGGGTGTGCGGCGCCTCTGTACTGGGCTATATCATGACGTAGCTCCAGTGAGCCTTGTCTACTGTGTTCTGCCCTGCCGAATTTGAGGCCGGCGTGATGGATGCCGTCTCAGGCCGTGGAGCGCCCACGCGATCCGTAGATCGATCTTGTTTGCCTTGCCTTGTCCTCCAGCATGTCTCGTAAGTTCGGCGCATATTCCCGTGCCTTGGTATGGGGTGCGGCTTGAGTGGAGGGCCGAGAGGCCTCTCTGCCGCGGCCACAAGGTGGTCGTTTGGCCGCATCAAGTGCTTCCTCCTCTAATCGGGGTAGCAACCTGCGCTTTGGGTAGCTCTTGGAGGGGCGTTCGATTTTAGGCTCTTCAGCCGCAAGGACTTCAGTCCATCTGTCGACTAGCAAATCTTGATCAGCTCTGAGCTGTTGCTGTTTTTCTTGAGGCTTCTTGCCGTGGCCATAAGCCTGCGTTGAAAACGCTCTTGCTCGACGGGATCCTCTGGCACGACGAATTCGTCGTCGTCGAGGCTTGCCTCATCTTCGGAGGGAGGCATATAATTATCGTCCTCGACCTTTCTGTCTACTGCTCTCTCATGAGGGCTGGTTTCTCCATCCTCCTGTGCTAAATCTTGCTGGAGGGTTTTTCTTTGGCGCTTTCCGGAGTATTATTATTTCCCGTGCTGGAATCACCGTGTTTGTTTTGGCGGGATTTTGAGCGGCGCTGCTGACGTCGGCGCTTAGGCTGTTTCTTGGAGGGGTCATCCTCCGCTGTTGCATTGCCATCTCCCTCTTTTTGGGTGTCCACCATGTATATGTCATACGACGAGGTGGCTTTCCAGGGCCTAGTAGGCGCTGGGTTTTCATCATCTCCTTCATCGGCGTCCATACCGTCGATGTCTTCGGAGTCGAAGTCGAGCATGTCTGTTAAGTCGTCGACAGTGGCTACAAAGTGGGTGGTGGGTGGGCTTTGAATTTCTTCATCGTCCGAATGTCAACCTTGGCCGTAGTCCGGCCAGGGCTCTCCAGATAAAGAGAGAGACTTCAGTGTCTTCAGAATATCGCCAAAAGGCGAGTGCTAAAAGATGTCTGCTGCAGTGAACTCCATGATCGGCGCCCAATCGGATTTGATCGGCAGGGGCGCGGAGGGTTCGGAGTCTGGACAGGAGTCCGGCTCCTTGGAGTCACGAGTCTCGCAGAGTACGGGGCTGGTGTTCGGCTCAATCGCCGTTGGGATCGCAGCCCCCGAGGCAGCATCCAACCGCCCATCCTCGATCGGCGCAGTTGGCTCCGAGTTAAGGATCGGAGCCGATGCGGGTGCGGCCTCCACGACACTGTTCGGCGGCAGAGCTAGATCATGCTTGCCGGGACAGTGCGGCGCGCTTGGCAGTGGCTCGAATCCGTCGAAGATCAAGTCCCCGCGGATGTTGGCCGTGTAGTTTAAACTTCCAAATCTGACCTCACGGCCAGGGGCGTAGCTTTTGATCTGCTCCAGATGGCCAAGTGAATTGGCCCGCAGTGCGAAGCCGCCAAAGGCGAAGATCTGTCCGGGGAGGAAGGTCTCACCCTGGACTGCATCGCTATTGATGATCGTTGGAGCCATCGAGCCTGACGGCGACGACACAGAGGAGCTCTCAATGAAAGCACCAATGTCGGTGTCAAAACCGGCGGATCTCGGGTAGGGGGTCCCGAACTATGCGTCTAGGCTGGATGGTAACAGGAGACAAGGGACACAAAGTTTTACCCAGGTTCGGGCCCTCTCGATCGAGGTAAAACCCTACGTCCTGCTTGATTGATATTGATGATATGGGTAGTACAAGAGTAGATCTACCATGAGATCGAGGAGGCTAAACCCTAGAAGCTAGCCTATGGTATGATTGTTGATGTGTATGTTGTCCTATGGACTAAAACCCTCCGGTTTATATAGACACCGGATAGGGTTAGGGTTACATAGAGTCGGTTACAATGGTAGGAGATCTGTATATCCGTATCGCCAAGCTTGCCTTCCACGCCAAGGAAATCCCCTTCCGGACACGGGACGAAGTCTTCAATCTTGTATCTTCATAGCCGAGGAGTCCGGCTGAAGGTATAGTCTGGCTATCCGAACACCCCCTAATCCAGGACTCCCTTAGTGGCCTTCAGGATACAGAGGTTCCTGAGTCATTCTACCAGTTCTAGTAGCCACTGTCGGATTTCGGGTTCCGGCAGACCCTTAAGGTTTGAACACTGGGGTGCGCGCAGAAATCTCGCCTTCAACCTGTCCGGCTCGATGGGACCTAAACTACTAAAAGAGCTGCACGAAAGACACAAGATTTATACTGGTTCGGGCCACCGATGTGGTGTAATACCCTACTCCAGTGTGTGGTGGATGGATTGCCTCCTGGGGCTGGTGTGGATGAACAATACAAGGAAGAACAGCCTCGCGAGGGTCTGTTCTTCGCTGTGGTGATGAACTGCTATGAAGAGTTCAGTCACCCTCTCTCTCTCTCTACTTGCGAACCGAACGAACCAACCGAACTGAACCGAACCGAACCCCTTGCTATGTGGGTGGCTAGTCCTATTTATAGAGGCCCTAGTCCTCTCCCCAAATATTGAGCGGGAAGGGATCCAACAATGGCGGGCTAATTTGAAGGGGGACAGCGAGTACGTCTATCCTGACAAAAGCAGTCTTCGCCTGCCAAAGGCTCTGGTGATGACGCCGCGCTGGGCTCCATGGTGACCTCCGTCTCGTAGTCCTCCTGGTCTTGGTCTCGTTGCACCGAAGTGGCAACCTTTGCCTGATGCCTCGGTACTCCGCTGATACGCTTCCCCCCTTTGCACCAAAGAGGAAAGAGGGACGCTGCGTGCGCTGGCACCCGCCTGGTGCCCCGTATCGTCATGGCTTGTGTCATGGGCACCTCGTGAGGTACCCCGCCTTGAACTCTCCACCTCCTCGCGAGCCAGCCTGACGAGGCTGTGCCTGAGGATGCGCCATGTCGTCCGCCTCGCGAGGGTCTTGAGCCTCGTGTTGATGAAGATGGGCCCCGCTCGGCCCCCACTTGAGCCACGCCGCAGGCCGCAGGCAGGCAAGTCTGGGGACCCCCGTTCCCAGAACGCCGACAGTAGCCCCCGGGCCCAAGGTGCGCATGGACTTGGCCGTGCCGAGAGGCGAAAGGGCAAGGGCGAAGCGCTGCGGGCCCCAACAGCTTGCGGCCTCGGACGCCGCGTGGCGGTTTATTGGACGTGGCGCCTCCGCTTCCCCATGACGCCTTGGTGATCGTGCGAGTTGGACAAGTCCCTGCATGCAGAACGTGTTATGATTACCTGTGATCATGGAGACTGGCGGTTGGCCTTCGCCGGCTATAAGTACGGCACCGCTCGTGCCCGTCTAGTCCATCTCCTCTTGCTCTCTCCTTCGCCTCAGTTCTTGCTCCGTCTTGGTGTGATGGCTCCGATTCGCCGATTCTCTGCAGCGGAGAAGGGAAAGGCTCCTCGTGAAGGGCCAAACCCTCTCCCGCCGAAGAAGCGACTCGCCCACTGCAGCCGGGATGATGAGGGCCATCCGGTGGCGGCGAGGCTCTGGGGCGAGCGGGCTCCGCCGGGGTTCCAGCTGCCCTTGTACGCCCACATCGAGGGCCCCGGAGGTGTTGATGATGATCCCCGCGGTCAGCGCCGTCGTCAGCGCCGTCGGGTTATGAAGGCGTGGGTGGTTCCTCCTGGAGTCCATGCCGAGGGCTCCTCCCATGAGTTCGTGCTCCACGTCGTCACTCCTCTTCAGTCCTGGATCCGCCTTCCTCCCTTCTTTGCCTCCATGGTTCTTCCAGGGGGGCCTATGGGGCTCCAGCTGCAGCACGCCGACTGCGGCGCCCCCGCGACCGAGGCCGAGGTCGTCGTCGCTGCCCCAGGCGTGGTCTACATGTCCCGTGGCTGGAGGGAGATCGCCCGGGTCTGCAGGGAAAGAGGCGTCTTCACGGTCCACCTGGAGTATGACGGCGTGGCGGTGATGTTCTTCAAGGTCTTCGACGCGATCGGGTGCCGGCTAGAGTGCTGCCGCGGGAGAGGCGGCCAGGACCTCGCCCTGGTGAGGGCTAGGCCCGTCGACCGCCCCCTTGGCAGTGGCGCCCGAGGGTCCAGCGGCTCCAGTGAAGGCTTCGCGACTCCGGAGACGAGCGACGACAGCTACGAGCCCCCGAGTCGTCGCCGCTCCAGGAGCAGGGCGGGCGCGTCAGGCCGTTGCCGACCCTGATATGGATGGGGTTGGTGCCGGTGCCTGACGGCCCACTGTTGATGATGGCGTCTCCCGCATTAGCTCATGTAGTTAGCGTCCCTTAGAATCCGCTCCCTGCGAGGAATCAGAATGCGCCCCGTGGGGGCTTGTAAGGTGTCTGTAGTCCTGTTTGTCAATATGTATGACCTTTTGACGTGGATCCGAGCGAGCTGCTAACTCCATTATAGTTCAGCCTTCCCTTTCGCACCTCACGAGGGCTTGGTGCTCTACGCCGACAAGTCCCAGTCCCAACGCGGCATCAGCCGTCGCTGGTATGCCAGGTCGCGATGCCGTGGTCAAGGCCAGGAGGTGAGCGACCCGAGGTCCGGTAAGAGCCCCTGAGTCGCGATGCTAAGGAGGTCCCCTTTGGCGCCCAAGCAGCCATCACTTAGTGAGAAAGGGAAGCAACATCGCTAGTACGGAGTTGCTTTAGGTGCGGGGGTAGTGCTGCAGCAGCCAGTGCCGTGGGTGGTAACTTATCTTGAGGATCAGGGGCCGCTCCAGGTGTGCCGTTGGGTCCGTGTGTGGATAGGAGCGGAAACGCTCGGCAAGGTCCTCGTGAGGCCCCTTCTTCCCCGCCTCTACTCCCCTTTCTTCTCTACGTCCATGGGTCCCGGCCCTCGAGCTTGTCTCAGCCGTCGTTGGTATGCCAGGTCGTGATGCCGTGGACAAGGCCAGAGGGTGAGGGCTGGAGAGCCAGTAAGAGCCCTGAGTCGCGATGCTCAGGCACCCCCCTTTAACGTGCAAGCGGTTCACACGGGCGAGGGCGAAGGAAACCTCGTGAGGGCCTCGGCTTGCGCAGTTCCCTCCAGGGATCCTGTAGGGTCATCACAGAAAGAAGATGGTGTTGCCACGGCAGCCATTAGTCGATCATTAGTCACTCAAGAGCTTGCTGGTTGAGGTAGGCGAGGCGTATCTGGGCACCCGTGAGCCAGCGCGGGACTCCCAAGGCCCTACCTCTGGGCGGGTTGCGCCCGGCACTGGGCCGTATCTTGAGATGTGTCCCTGCAAAATTTGGTTAGATTCCGATACTCTACGTCCTCGGGTCCCGGCCCTCGAGCTTGTCTCAGCCGTCGCTGGTATGCCAGGTTGCGATGCCATGGACAAGGCCAGAGGGTGAGGGCTAGAGAGCCAGTAAGAGCCCTGAGTCGCGATGCTCAGGCACTCCCCCTTTAACGTGCAAGTGGCCGACATGGGAAGAGAAGATGCCGCGGACGGGCACCATGCAGCTAAGCATGATAGGCAATGCATAGTTGGAAATAAATGCTAGGGGGATACACGCCGCTGGGTCTGGCCCGAATGGCTTGGGGATGATGCAGCCCGAGGGGCGCCCCCGACAAGGCAAACTAACGACAGAAAGGTAAATGCAGATACATGCCGCGGGGACGGACCCACGCGGCCTGGGAGTGATGCAACCCTGGGAGGGTGCTCCCAGCTGAGAGCGGAACATGAAAGATGTCACCTGAGGATATCGTCGGCGTAGTGGCGTTGGTGCAGCAGACTTGACGGGCTGCAGAAGCCGATCCTCACGAGCCCCCAGGCCCCGGGGCCTCGGGAGGCTCCGGAGGCACTAGTGACTCCTCGCGAGCTGTCTCCACCTCCGCCAGAGCCGCGGACCGCCTATCTTCCTGAGCCTCCACGATGCCCCTCAAGAGGCGCTGGTACGCCGCAGCCATGCTCGGCAGGCCATAAGGCATGCGAACACGGCTGTGGGGTGGACCTCCGCAGTGCCCCACTTGCGAGGGCCAGAGGCGCTCCATTGTGGCGATCTAATTGAGCCCTGGTACGTCGACGTAGACGCGCAGCCCACCATCCTCGCCTGGATGTGGGGCCACGGCTGGCAAGCGGCGGCAACCTCTCATGATCCTTGTCTCCTGTAGCTCTTGAATGGCCTCGTCCACGAACTCTTGCTGGTCTGATCTTCCTTGCCTAGCTCCCTCTCGAGGGAAACGTGCTGCGAAGCACGCCTCCACATGGTGCCCAAGCGCCTCCCTCGTGACCCTGGCTAGGTCGGTGGCCCTCCAGGTGAGAGCCCCCGAGCCCTGCCTGAGGAGGGCGCCGGGCGCGCTTTCTTATGCGATGGATGGAGGGCCCTCCTGAGGAGGCTCGGGCACTGAGGGGCCTGCCTTCTGAGGGGCTGAGCCTGACGACGTCTTCTTCTTCTTGGGGGTGGTCTCAGGAAGCCTCCTGCTTCCGCGATCTGGGTCTTCAAGCGACGCGGCCTGAAAGGCTCGCTCCAGGGAACACACTGCATCTCTCTCTTCACAGGGCACCGTGATGACGCCGCCACTTCCTGGCATCTTGAGGACGTTGTAGCCGTGGTGGGTCACGGCCATGAACTTGGCCAGCGCTGGGTACCCGAGGATGGCGTTGTACGGCAGGCGGATGTGGGCGACGTCGAAGTCGATGAGCTCGGTGCGGTAGTTGCTACAGGCTCCGAAGGTGACAGGGAGGCGGACCTGCCCGATCGGGACTGTGGAACCGTTGATGATCCCGGAGAAAGGCCTGGTTGGCTGAAGCTGGTCATAGGGCACTTGGAGGTTGTTGAATGTTTCCACGGACAGGACGTTGAGCCCTGCCCCGCCATCGATGAGGGTCTTGGTGACCTGCACGTTGCTGATGACTGGGGAGCAGAGCATCGGGAGGACTCCTGCGGTGGCCGCGCACTTGAGCTGGTCTGCCGAGCTGAACGTGATGGGGCACGCCGACCACCTGAGGGGGCGCGTTGCTTCGAGCTTGGGGAGAACTGCATTCACCTCACGAGCGAACTGCTTGAAGATACGTTGGGAGGCTGGGGCTTTAGCTCCGCCCAGGATGCAGGCAATCGCGCGCGGCTCCTGGAAGCCCCCAGCCCCCTCGTCTTGATGGCGGTCTTTGTTCCTTCTTGGTGGAGGCGGCAGCGGAGGTAGGCCTGCGTTGCCATGAGGGCGGTCCTCACGAGGCTGGTCTCTCCAGTCCCCCTCACGAGGCAGGTCCCGCCAGCGGTCCTTGCGAGGCTGGTCGCGCCACCCCTGGCGCGGGCCGCGGTCTTCCCAGCGCCCTGGGTTTCTTCCTCCTCCTCGGCCATAGCCCCGGTCAGCACGGTCAGGGCGACGGCCGATCCTTCCTTCTCGTACGGCACGGAGCTCTTGACATTCGTTGGTGTTGTGGGTGTGGAGGTCATGGTACACACAGTACCGGTTGCCTCTAGAGGGTTCGGGCAGATCCTTGCCCCGCTTGGTGTCTGGTTCGGCTGCGAGCACGGCAGCCCCCTTGCGCTTCATGTCCTTGGCCTTGGGCTTCTTCTCTTCTGGGTCCGCGGCAGGCAGCTCGAGGAGGGAGAGACGTCCCTCCTCAGCCCTGGCGCACTTGTTCGCCAAGTTGAACAGCTCCAAGGAGGTGCAGATGTCTTCGTGCATCGCCAGCTCCTCCTTCATCTTGACGTCACGCACGCCGTCAGAGAAGGCGGAGATGATGGCCTCCTCTGACACCCTGGGGATCTTGAGGCGCACGCTGTTGAAGCGCTGGATGTACTTTTGCAGGGTCTCTCCGGGTTGTTGCTTGATGCGGCGCATGTCGCTCACGGCAGGTGGCCGGTCGCGAGTACCTTGGAAGTTGGCGATGAAGCGGGCGCGCATCTGGTCCCAGGAGGAGATCGTGCCTGGAGCCAGATTCAGGAGCCAGGTTCGAGTTCCTTCCTTGAGCGCCATGGGGAACCAGTTCGCCATGACCTTTTCATCCCCACCGGCAGCCTCGATGCCCAGCTCATAGAGCTGGAGGAACTCTGCGGGATCGGTCGTGCCGTCGTAGCGAGGAGGCAGGTCGGGCTTGAACTTGCCGGGCCACGCGACGCTGCACAGCTCAGTGGTGTAGGCGTGGCAGCCCGTGGTGGCCACGAAAGGCCTCGGTTGGTGGAGAGCTTGGTCTTGAGGGTCCCCACGCACTAAAGCTAGGAGCAGGGCGGGGTCTTGATGCGTCGGAGCTGGAGCAGGGTCGCGGCGTGCCGGAGCAGGGAGCGCCCGGGCAGCCCCCTGCGGGCAAGGGATTTCTTGGCAGATTCGCTCTTGCTGCGCTGGCGCCTGACGGAGCGGGTTCCGCCCAGGGACCAAGCGCCTTGGAGCCACGGCATCTTCTTGGAGAGGAGGCGGCTGGTGCGCCTCCGGAGCTTCGTTGCCCACGCGGGGAGGAGTGCGGCGCAGAGGGACGGACGGCGCGGAAGAGCCCCCTGCGGCGCGGACAAGCTCGACGACGCGGTCGAGCCATTCTTCATAGACGTCGTCGACGAGACGGTAGTGCAGGAGCTCGTTTGCCGCGAGGAGCACAGCTCGAGCCTCCAAGGGTGCATGGAGCGTGCGGGACGAAGAGCCAGCTGGTGCGAGTGACGGAGTGGCGGTGCGGCCGTCTTGCCGCACGGACGGGTGCTGAGACGATGCCTGCTGCTCGCCCCCCGCCGGGCCGGTGGCGGCATTGACGGCGGGCGACGGGGAACGACGAGGACGCCCACCGACGGGGGCCATCTGGGCGACGCGAGAAGCGATGGCGGCCCGGCGCTCGGCGCGGGCTCGACGAGCGTCTGACATGGATGCGACGGTCGGAGGAGAGCGGAGCGGTGGAAGACGAATTCCGGCGCACCCCTACCTGGCGTGCCAAATGTCAGATTTCGGGTTCCGGCAGACCCTTAAGGTTCGAACACTGGGGTGCACGCGGAAATCTTGCCTTCAACCTCTCCGGCTCGATGGGACCTAAACTACTAAAAGAGCTGCACGAAAGACACAAGATTTATACTGGTTCGGGCCACCGATGTGGTGTAATACCCTACTCCAGTGTGTGGTGGATGGATTGCCTCCTGGGGCTGGTGTGGATGAACAATACAAGGAAGAACAGCCTCGTGAGGGTCTATTCTTGGCTGTGGTGATGAACTACTATGAAGAGTTCAGTCACCCTCTCTCTCTCTCTACTTGCGAACCAAACGAACCAACCGAACCGAACCGAACCCCTTGCTATGTGGGTGGCTAGTCCTATTTATGGAGGCCCTGGTCCTCTCCCCAAATATTGAGCAGGAAGGGATCCAACAATGGAGGGCTAATTTGAAGGCGGACAGCGAGTACGTCTAGGGCTAATTTGAAGGCGGACAGCGAGTACGTCTATCCTGACAAAAGCAGTCTTCGCCTGCCAAAGGCTCTGGTGATGACGCCGCGCTGGGCTCCATGGTGACCTCCGTCTCGTAGTCCTCCTGGTCTTGGTCTCGTTGCACCGAAGTGGCAACCTTTGCCTGATGCCTCGGTACTCCGCTGATACGCTTGCCCCTTTGCACCAAAGAGGAAAGAGGGACGCTGCGCGCTGGCACCCGCCTGGTGCCCCGTATCGTCATGGCTTGCATCATGGGCACCTCGCGAGGTACCCCGCCTTGAACTCTCCGCCTCCTCGCGAGCCAGCCTGACAAGGTTGTGCCTGAGGATGCGCCGTGTCGTCCGCCTAGCGAGGCTTGGCCCCTCGCGAGGGTCTTGAGCCTCGTGTTGATGAAGATGGGCCGCGCTGGGCCCCCACTTGAGCCACGCCGCAGGCCGCAGGCAGGCAAGTCTGGGGACCCCCGTTCCCAGAACGCCGACAACCACTCTAACAGCATTATCATTATTCTTACTATTCAATTCATTGAGCAAATCACTTTGAGCTTTAAGTACTTGTTCTACTTGAGTGGTAACCATAGAAGCATGTTTACTAATAAGTTTAAGTTCACCTTTAACATTAGCCATATAATCACCCAAGTGTTCAAGCATATTTGAATTGTATTTCAATTGTCTACCAAAATAAGCATTAAAGTCTTCTTGATTAGCCATAAATTTATCAAACTCATCTAAGCATGGGCTAGCAAATTTAGTAAATGGGATTTCAGCTTTATCATATCTATAGAGAGAATTTACCTTTACTACCTGTGTCAGGTTATCAAGACCATGAGTTTCTTCAATGGGTAATGGATTAAGATCATATGTTTCTTCAATAGGCGGTAAATTAAGACAATGTATTTCTTCAATAGGAGGTAAATTCTTAACATCTTCAGCTTTAATACCCTTTTCTTTCATGGATTTCTTTGCCTCTTGCATATCTTTAGGACTGAGAAATAGAATACCCCTTTTCTTCGGAGTTGGTTTAGGAATAGGCTCAGGAGCAGGCTCAGGAAGTGTCCAATTATTTTCATTTGTCAACATATTATTCAATAGAATTTCAGCTTCATTCGGTGTTCTTTCCCTGAAAACAGAACTAGCACAACTATCCAGGTAATCTCTGGAAGCATCGATTAGTCCATTATAAAAGATATCAAGTATTTCATTTTTCTTAAGAGGATGATCAGGCAAAGCATTAAGTAATTGGAGAAGCCTCCCCCAAGCTTGTGCGAGACTCTCTTCTTCAATTTGCACAAAATAAAGCAACTTGTTTATTATGAGTAGGGAAATATTTAGCAGAGAAGTAATAAATCATATCCTGGGGACTACACACACAACCAGGATCAAGAGAATTAAACCATATCTTAGCATCACCCTTTAATGAGAACGGAAATATTTTAAGGATATAAAAGTAATGAGTTCTCTCATCATTAGTGAACAGCGTAGCTATATCATTTAATTTAGTAGGATGTGCCACAACAGTTTCAGATTCATAGCCATGAAAAGGATCAGATTCAACCAAAGTAACTATATCAGGATCAACAGAGAATTCATAATCCTTATCAGTAACACAGATAGGTGAAGTAGAAAAAGTAGGGTCAGGTTTCATCCTAGCAGTTAGAGATTGCTTATTCCATTTAGCTAATAACCTCTTAAGTTCGTATCTATCTTGGCAAGCTAAAATAGCTAGAGCAGCTTCTTTTTCAAAAACATAACCCTCAGGAATAACAGGTGAGTCTTCATCATCACTTTCATCAATATTATTAGATTCAATATTTTCACTCTCTCTAACCCTAGCAAGTTGTTCATCAAGAAATTCACCAAGTGGCACAGTAGTATCAAGCATAGAAGTAGTTTCATCATAAGTATCATGCATAGTAGAAGTGGCATCATCAATAACATGCGACATATCAGAACGAATAGTAGAAGCAGGTTTAGGTGTCGCAAGCTTACTCAAAACAGAAGGTGAATCAAGTGCATAGCTAGATGGCAGTTCCTTACCTCCCCTTGTAGTTGAGGGATAAATCATGGTTTTTGGATCTCTCAAGTTCTTCAGAATGATAAGAAGATATAAATCCCAAGTGACTCAAAGAATAGAGCTATGCTCCCTGGCAACGGCGCTAGAAAATAGTCTTGACAACCCACAAGTATAGGGGATCGCAACAGTTTTCGAGGGTAGAGTATTCAACCCAAATTTATTGGTTCGACACAAGGGGAGCCAAAGAATATTCTCAAGTATTAACAACTGAGTTGTCAATTCAACCACACATGGAAACTTAGTATCTGCAGCAAAGTGTTTAGTAGCAAAGTAATATGATAGTAGTGGTAACGGTAGCAAAAGGTAACAGTAGAAAAAGTAATGTTTTTGGTATTTTGTAGTGATACTAGCAATAGCAACAGAAAAGTAAATAAGCGAAGAACAATATATGGAAAGCTCGTAGGCAATGGATCGGTGATGGAGAATTATGCCGGATGCGGTTCATCATGTAACAGTCATAACCTAGGGTGACACAGAACTAGCTCCAATTCATCAATGTAATGTAGGCATGTAATCCGAATATAGTCATACGTGCTTATGGAAAAGAACTTGCATGACATCTTTTGTCCTACCCTCCCGTGGCAGCGGGATCCTAATGGAAACTAAGGGATATTAAGGCCTCCTTGTAATGGAGTACCAGAACAAAGCATTAGCACATAATGATTACATGAAGTCCTCAAACTATGGTCGTCACCGGTAAGTATCCCGATTATTGTCACTTTGGGGTTAACAGATCATAACACATAATAGGTGACTATAGACTTGCAAGATAGGATCAAGAACTCTCATATATTGATGAAAACATAATAGGTTCAAATCTGAAATCATGGCACTCGGGCCCTAGTGACAAGCATTAAGCATAGCAAAGTCATAGCAACATCAATCTCAGAACATAGTGGATACTAGGGATCAAACCCTAACAAAACTAACTCGGTTACATGATAAATCTCATCCAACCCATCACCGTCCAGCAAGCCTACGATGGAATTACTCATGCGCGGCGGTGAGCATCATGAAATTGGTGATGGAGGTTGGTTGATGATGACGATCGCGACGGATTCCCCTCTCCGGAGCCTCGAACGGACTCTAGATCAGCCCTCCCGAGAGGTTTTAGGGCTTGGCGGTGGCTCTGTATCGTAAAACGCGATGAATCCTTCTCTCTTATTTTTTTCTCCCCGAAACCAAATATATAGAGTTGGGGTTGAGGTCGGAGGAGATCCAGGGGGGCCACGAGGTAGGGGCGCGCCCTAGGGGGGCAGGCGCGCCCCCATCCTCATGGACAGCTGGTGGGCCCCCTGTTCTTCATCTTTTGCAAGTATTTTTTAATATTTCTGAATAGATGTTCCGTGAAGTTTCAGGTCATTCCGAATTTTTTTTGTTTCTGCACATAAATAACACCATAGCAATTCTGCTGAAAACAACGTCAGTCTGGGTTAGTTCCATTCAAATCATGCAATTTAGAGTCCAAAATAAGGGAAAAAGTGTTTGGAAAAGTAGATATGACGGAGACATATCACACGGCTATTCGAATAGATCATTTATAACCCTGCAGGGGTGTACTTCTTCACAAATGTTTTCACCACTTAGCATTTGCACACGATATGTGCTCGGGAGACTTCAAGCGAAAGCCGACGTGGGTGTAGACCACGACCTAACTAACCACACAAGTCTCTAGTCCAGGTTTATCGCCTATTTGGGTTTGCATCCGTGAGGAGATCCGGCCGAGGTTTCGCTCACAGCCCCAAACAATGTGTATAGGGTTCCCGAGACACCAAACGGGCGCCCGGTACACTGTGCCACGGTGTATCTACCACATCATAGCCCACCCCTAGGGCCAGCGCTACACACGGCCTCCGACACATATCCTACAAACACCAGAAACTAGTTGCGACTCCTGGACAGAGGACAATGGCGGTTAATAAGTCGAGCAGGGTCATATTTCAGGGCCCAACGTGTGGTAGTAGCTATTCATGGATCACAAACACAGAACTCAGTTCTGGAGGACGGTTTCAGTCAGACAACCCACCATGTACTCCTACATGGCCTCTCACCGCTACCTTTACCAAATCATGTTCACACACTTAGCTCTCAATAGTAAGACATGTTCATCACCATTCTAATTCATTCCCGATGAATCAGACCCGACTCACCTCTAAGCAGTAGCATGCATGACAAACAAGCATGAATGAGTAGGCACATCAGGGCTCAAACAACTCCTACTCATGCTAGAGGATTTCATCTATTTACTATGGCAATGACAGGTCATGCAGAGGAAAGGGGTTCAACTACCGCAGCATGTAACAGTTGAATCGTTGTTGTCCTAATGCAGTAAAAGAGAGAAGAAGCGAGAGAGTGGGATTGTATCGGAATGAACAAGGGGGTTTTGCTTGCCTGGCACTTCTGAAGATAGTATAGTTCTTCATCGGTGTCATCGATCTCATCATTGAAACCACGTTTATCGAGACGGGACAAATACCAGCAACAAAGAAAGAAACACAATCAATGCAATGCACAATATGATGCATGATCATGACATGGTAAAATGAGTGTGTTGGGCTAATGCAACTACAACCATATGGGTTTGAGCTATTTTGAACCAAAGATTCAAAGTTCAAACTCATTTGTGATCTTAAATAGTGCCTTATCATGTTTTGCACTAAACAGCAAGTTATCTTGTTTAAACATGCATGAAACCAGTACAGATGGATAGATTGGATTTTTCTGATCATTTTTCATATATAACACTTTGCATTTGGAGTTACAGATTAATTTCTATGATTTTAGAAGTTAGCCCTATTTTTTGGAATTTCCTGAATAAGGATAAATCCAAAAAATAATTAATTGTGTCAGCACTGCATCACTGTGATGTCAGCGGTCAATGGGGAGGGTCCGGGTCAAACCTGACCAGTGGGGCCCGCGTGTCAGTGTCACAGCTAATTAATAGAGTTAATTAGTGCTAAGTTAAATACCAACCTAAGTTAATTAGGGTGTGGGCCCACATGCTGGTGACTTATCTGGTTAACTAAAAGTTAATTAGCAGGGCTCTGGGCCCACTTGTCTGGACCCAGGGGAGGTCAACCCTTGGTCAGCGGGGTCAAACCGCCGGTGACTCAACGCCGGCGAGGCCCGAGACGGCGGGGCGGCTCGGAAAACGCACACAGGGCACGGACGAGGCCGTTCTTGGGCTCGTTGGAGAGCTCTTGTCGGCGCGCGCCAAGTGATGGTGGAGGCCGGGCCTATGGTGGCCGGAGCCGATGACGACGAGCTCCAAGGTGGCGGCCGGAGTTCGGGCAACGATGGGTTCGGCGCTACGATGCATGGGAGGAGGATATGGTCGGCGCTACGGGCTCCTCGGAGTGCACTGAGTGTAGTGACACGCTCGGTTTGGACGGAGGCGAACCAAAACGACGACGGCGACAAGTCCAGCACCGGTGAGGTCTCGGTCTCGAAGGAAACAAGGGCTACGATGAGCTAATGGACATGGGAGTCGGGGGGAGGTAGAGGAGCTCACGGCAAGTGCAGAGGTGGCCTCGGCGTGCTCGGGGAAGCACCGGGGCGAGCGGGGCGGCGAGAGGGATCTCCGGCGGCCAGCGACGAAGATGATGAAGATGGCATCGATGTAGGGCCTCCGGCGAGGCGTGGCTGGACGAGGAGGACGAGGAAGGCGTGGCGATGCTCGTGGACACGGCGGGGAGGCGAGGGGAGCACGGAGGCTGCGTCTACGGCGTACGGCGGCGACGAGCTCCGCTCGGGCAGAGAGGGAGAGAGAGCAGAGGAGGGGGAAGATGTCAGGAGAGAGTGAGAGAGTTCCAGGGGGTGCGTGTCGGCGTCCAGGGCATCCAGAAGCTCAACGGCAAGCAGGAGGTGGCGGAGCGTGTGCTCACGCGCGGCGGCCACGCGCGCGCTGTCCTCCTGGCGGGAGGTTGGTGATGACTGGCAGAGGCCAGTGGGCTGGGCCTCTGCTGGGCCGGGGTGGGGCACTGAGTAAGTGGCCCAGGTAGTCTCTCTCTCTCTCTCTCTCTCTCTGGTTTTCCTATTTTAGTTTATGTTTTCTATTATTCTGTAGTCTTTAGGGCTTTATTAAAAATACTTAAACAGATCCAAAAATCATGAAACTTTTCAATGCCACTGTTTGGAATATAACCAACAGCAAACATTTTAGTTTATGTGTATTTGAGCATTTAAAATATGTAATAGCATTTATATGCCCAAATGCAAATACTATATAATTTAATTTAGAGCCCAAATATGTCATGGAAAAATGTGCAACACCTCTTGTTATTTCTTCTAGCATTTTCCAGAAATGATGAACATTTTTGAAAGCCATTTGGATTCACTGAGAATATTTTAGTTGAACCTAGTGAATTCCTTTAGATGCTAGGGTTTAAACAATCCCCATTTCAAGTTCATTTGAAACTTAAACATGATGACACTCATGAGGCTAGCCTAGTGCATTGCCAAAAGCTAGGGATGTGACAACCGGTCCGTCGACGTCGCTCAGCCACTCCGCTGTCATCAGAGGACAGCTCCAGCTGGGAGGCTACACCACGGTGGTGGCGCAGTCCCCGGCGTAGTGTAGTGCGCGTGGCATCCCTATTGGGTGTGCGCAGAACACCCACCACACGCTCCGCCGTCGGTGCCCATCGGCAGTTGTTGCTGGCCGCCATTGCCGCCACACCACTGTCGAAAACCAGGGCCATCGCCCGCTCCGCCGCCGTGGCCCGAAGGCGGGAGATGGTCGTCGTGGCTGCCACCCCACTGCCGGCCACTGTGGCCATCACCCGCTCCGCCACCACAGCCCGAAGGTGGGAGGTGGTGGTCATGGCCGCCACCCCATCGTCGGCCGCCGTGGCCGCCAGCCCACCGTCGACCGCCGGGGTCATCACCCGCTTCGCCACCGCTGCCCGAAGGCGAGAGACGGAGGTGGATGCCCGCACATGCGACAGCGACCTTGCGCGCTACACCGAGTTCCTGCAGGAGGAGGAGGAGCGCCTCGTTGAGCATGCAAAGAGCCTTATCGCCGCAGTGGCCGCGGCACACGCCGCCTCAGAGGCGAGGAATTAGAAGATCTACGAGGAGAACCAGCGCTTCGAGAGGGGTTGTTTGGAGCGGCAGAGGGCGTTCGAGGTGAGCGTCGCTGAAGCTGCATTAGCGGCAGGCACCGCATTGCGGTTGCCCACCTCATCGGTAGGCTCCACCTCCTCCGCCTCTTATTGAGCGCGCTCGGCAGAGGAGAGGCAGCTGGAAGTAGTACAAAGCCCCTAGTATTTAGGGGCTATTTTGTTCAGTTCATCTGACTATAGATGTGGTGGAACTGTACAACATACTTAAAATTAGCTAGTATATATAGTTGAACTAGATATTTCAGTACGTGGTTGGCAACAATTGGGGAAAAGTTTGGTCGGTTCAGCTGTCGAGTTGAATTGTTTGTATAAATTAAGAACGACTACTTAATCTATGAATGAAATCTATGCTTAATTACTAAATTTTAGTTGCAAAAATTAGATACTGCTAGTGCTTTTTAGCTTCATATTTTGACAAATCATAGTGTTACAAGGGTTGACAAATCTTACCAAATTGTTTGTACGTGGTTGCACACGGGTCATCCAAAACAACCGTTTGCATTGAAGGGATGCACAAATCATGCGCTGCTCTCAATTTGCATACGGGTGTTCTATCAAAAACTTTTGCAATCAAGAGCTGCAGAAATCCTGCTCGGCACATTTTCTCTTGGCTTCCTGGGGAAGCTGTCGGTTTGCATATAGGTGTTCTAACTAAAACATTTGCAATGAGTGTTTTATATTTAAAAAGTGAATTAAACTACAGCATGGGCGCCATTAATGGAGAGGATGCAACCAAGGCGGGCGGCCATGGATGTCAAAGGGCTTGCTTCCCAGTGAGACTGCGTAGCATACAGCTCACATGCTTCCCGGTGAGCCTACGCACTCAAGGACAGCTTGCACGCCTCTCGGTTAGCCTGCACACCGGACGGTGCTCGCACGCCTCCCGTTCAGTCAAGGTCAAGCAGTTGCCCACACGACACATCCTACAGGCATTAAAACAAGACACGTGGCATCACGTGAATGGTTAACAGAATTTTGGATTTACTAGAATTTAAAAACCAGGCATCTCAATGTTATGCCGGCAATCAACGGTGCCCTGGTGTTTGAAATTCATTCTCATTTCTTGCATGGGACCTAAGCATGCACCCAAGGACACATATTTGATTTTTCAACCAATTTATATGCACTGGAGCATGTGCATGTAGTTCAAATTTGAATTATGCACATAAATGCATTGAAAACTCAGTTAATGCATAAAAATGTCCAAAGGAACCCTGAAAAATCAAAAAAATTCACACAACACTCCTGTTGTTCTATGTTGACATCAGAGAAAAAATTGAAAGCAATAAGAGGCAATGGATATCGTTTCGTCCCCAAAGGTGTGACGTTCCCTACCGAAAACCATCATGCTTTTTGTGAGAAGCTCCAGTTTGTGAGAAGCATATACCCAAACCTGCCCCAAATGGGACAAAATTTGTACCACGGCATGTTGATGCCGCTCAATGATAGCATGCCAAGTTTCATGAATTTCAGACTAGTTTTGGATTTACTAGAATTTAAAAACCAGGTATCTCAATGTTTTGCCGGCAATCAACGGTGCCCCAGTGTTTGAAATTCATTCCCATTTCTTGCATGGGACCTAAGCATGCACCCAAGGACACATATTTGATTTTTCAACCAATTTATATGCACTGGAGCATATGCATGTAGTTCAAAATTGAATTATGCACATAAATGCATTGAAAACTCAGTTAATGCATAAAAATGTCCAAACAAACACCGAAAAATCACAAAAATTCACACAACACTCCTGTTGTTCTATGTTGACACGAGAAAAATATTTGAAAGCAATAAGTGGCAATGGATATCGTTTCATCCCAAAATGTGGGATGTTCCCTACCGAAAACCATCATGCTTGTTCTGAGAAGCTCCGGTTTGTGAGAAGCATATACCCAAACCTGCCCCAAATGGGACAAAATCTGTACCACGGCATGTTGATGCTGCTCCATGATAGCATTCCAAGTTTCATGAATTTCAGACGAGTTTTGGATTTACTAGAATTTAAAAAGGAGACATCTCAATGTTTTGTCGGCAATCAACGGCGCCTCGGTGTTTGAAATTCATTCCCATTTCTTGCATGGGACCTATGCATGCACCCAAGGACACATATTTGATTTTTCAACCAATTTATATGCACTGGAGCATGTGCATGTAGTCCAAATTTGAATTATGCACATAAAATGCATTGAAAACTCAGTTAATGCATAAAAATGTCCAAACGAACCCCGAAAAATCACAAAAATTCACACAACACTCCTGTTGTTCTATCTTGACACAAGAAAAGAAATTGAAAGCAACAAGAGGCAATGGATATCGTTTCGTCCCCAAAGGTGGGACGTTCCCTACCGAAAACCATCATGCTTGTTGTGAGAAGCTCCGGTTTGTGAGAAGCATATACCCAAACCTGCCCCAAATGGGACAAAATTTTACCACGGCATGTTGATGCCGCTCCATGATAGCATGCCAAGTTTCATGAATTTCAGACGAGTTTTGGATTTACTAGAATTTAAAAACTAGGCATCTCAATGTTTTGCCGGCAATCAACGGTGCCCTAGTGTTTGAAATTCATTCCCATTTCTTGCATGGGACCTAAGCATGCACCCAAGGACACATATTTGATTTTTCAACCAATTTATATGCACTGGAGCATGTGCATGTAGTTCAAATTTGAGTTGTTCACCTGAAATGGCTAGAAAACCAATTTAATGTATAAAATATTCAAACGAACCCTGAATAATTCCAATTCTTTTACGACACACATATAGTTGCATGTTCACTCCAAATAAAAGGTCTAGCAATTCAAACACCATCCATTTCCGTTGTGACCCCATTATGTAATTCAAATCAAGATGAAAAATCAAGTAGATTGCACACAGTTTATTATCAGCAACCGTGTGAGATGTAGTACAAAATATCTTGGATCACCGTCAGTGTATAGTACACCTACGGCTTACGCGAGAAGGTGCGTCGGCTACAGTCCATAGCCGGCGTCTCAAGCACACTAGCTCGCTCCCCAAATATCATTTCACTGTTCAATCATCACTGGTGAAAGATGGGCACGTGGACCCGCATCGTGAGGGCAACTTCGATGGCCCACTCCGGCGAGAGCGCGGCCGCAGCCACCATGCGCATGCTAATAAGGTGCATGAGCGCGGCTACAATTTGCGACCGGGTGGCAAAGGTAGCCCAAACGGCCGCTGTTGCTTCTCAGGTGGCGGCAGCAACATCTGCCTCAGGGATAGCAACTGGCGAGAGCGGCACAGCAGTTGTCCATTCCGCAGTGGCGGCCTTAGCCCTGATGTAGGCCGCCCACGACCATGTCGAGGCCGCCCACACCCAGCTCCTGGCGGTCACCACACAAATCGAACGAAGCTTCTCCGACAACGGTCGGCAACCCACGGCCGAAGAGCTGGGAAACGCCGAGAGCGTTCGAGCAGCTGTCTGTTCCTCCGCAGCATACCTTGCGACGATGGAGCTCGTCCAAGCCCACATCGCGACCGCCCACGCCCAGCTCATGGCGGCCTTTTCCAAAGAGATGGCAGACGCGGATGGCGAGATGCTTGTCGAGTATGGTTCGATGGATGCCATGAAGACCCTTCCCCATGAGACCGTCGGGCGCGAGGTGGACATGGAGGCGGCGGCGGACATCGAAGAGCACCAGCCGTAGTAGTACTCTTTGTTTTGTTTAATTAAGAGCGTCGGTCTTTAATTTATTAGAGTAATCTTTAGGTCATCTAGCTCTGTTTAATTGCTGAACTTGCTCGATTAAGAAGTGTGGGTGTGTTGTAGTCTCCTTTGTGTACCCAAATTATGCAATGACGTGGATGACCATTATAACCATGGAAATTCGAACCAAAACTTTTGATGTTCAAACTCATCACACACGGGTTAAGCTATCTGAATCGTTTGTGATGTCCACATATCGTACACAGTTCTGCATAAGGGACCGTGTCTAATGACACTTTGCACGCCAGTTTTTTGGCTGAAGCGATTCCAAATTTTCGGCTTCCATGGAAATATCTACCTCCCCGCCTGTTGGGGATATTACTACTGGATGTAAACCGGCCTTGTATAGCCAGGTTAACTCCTTGAAGATTAGAAGCCCATGAAGATGCATGGATGATGGCGCTTCATGAAGGCCCAAGGCCCAAAGGCGGGTTAAATCCTGTAAATGTAAACAGGCCTAGTCATATAACTTGTATTATAAGATAGGAAGGATAGAGACCGAACCGGATACGTTTATGATCCGGCTTCGGGACTCTGTAGCCCGGCGGGCGTCAACCTATGTATATAAAGGGACGACCCGGCCGCGGCTTAAGGCCAGACAACAACTCGAGAGCCAGACAAAGCGGATTCGCTCCCTCGCCTTCGAAACCCTAGCAATACCAATCACAACTAGACGTACGCTTTTACCTTCCTTGAAGGGGCCGAACTAGTATAAAATCCCCGTGTCCCCTTGTCCGGTTTGACCCCTTTGAGCTAACCCGTAGCGATGGCTCCACGACTAAGTCCTTTCACAAGGACATCTGCCGTGACAAACCCACGACAGTTGGCGCCCACCGTGGGGCTATTGCACGATGGTTTTGAGTTATTGAAGGGCGGCTTTGATGGACTTAAGGGATACGCTATGGGCCGGATGACAAAGAGTCGTCGCGGCAAGCTCTACATCGACAATGCAGGATGGGGTCCCAAGGCCGATTCAATCGAGTACGGGTACCGGGTCCCCTTCGGTGGGATTCACGTCTTCATCGGCAAGATCGGCGAACTGGCCCCTGAGCCGGACATCTGCACCGACATCATCGAAACGGCTCGGCATGCAAGTTCTTCGCCGGTTCAGCCCGAGGAAAGGCATGTTTTCGTAGGTGTCATCCATGGATCGAGATATGAGGACGGGCCAGTGTCCGATGGAGAGATCGTGGTCTGTTCTGATGACGAGTCTTCTGGAGAGACCGAATCGCTTTATCAGTTGCAGGACGGCCAGATTGATGGAGGATCCAAGGGAAACAGTATTCCGGATTCCCCTGATCTACCAAACCAGGCCGCTATCTTCATGGACGGCACACAATCAGCACCTCATTCCTCGACCGCCGCAGCAATACTCTCCGGTTCAACAATGGCTACACCGGCAGGGGCAGGAAGCTCTGCGCCGCCTCCAGCCCAAGTCTTGTCTGATTTGTTCGATGCTTTGGCAACGTTGATGGCCGCAGAGGTGGATGCAGCAGCCAGGGATCAGCACAATGCGGAGATTGCAAAGGTGAAAGATCAAATAGCTCAGGCTAAAGCGGACCTAGCGACAGAGAACACTAGGATGGCTACAGAGCGGGCTGAATTGGAAGCATAGGCCTACCGGATTAGGCTGGATCAGAATGCTTCAGAGGAAGTCATGAGAAGAAGGTACCGATCGTGTCTCCCATCGGCTTATGAGCCGCAGAATCTCTTCAACACGCCAGGAGCAGGAGCTGGTAACCAACCCATACTAAACCGGGCGGAGGCACCGGGAACAGGAGCGCCGGTTCAACCGCGCACGATGGACCCGCCTCACCAGAACAACATTGTGCCACAGTATGTACCAACACCTCCCGGGCATTATTCCAACCCATTGGACAATATTGTTGCCGCCGCTTCACGCCTGGCAGCCCTCCCAACCGATAACGAGTCACCAGTTGTGGTGGAAGCACGCCGGGCCAGGGATCTCCTTCAAA
The DNA here is from genome assembly GCA_034509565.1 of Triticum monococcum. Lineage (NCBI taxonomy): Eukaryota > Viridiplantae > Streptophyta > Magnoliopsida > Poales > Poaceae > Triticum > Triticum monococcum. The sequence goes on along the minus strand of CM067843.1, from coordinate 146,892,851 downwards.
CAGCACTAAATCAACAGCAGGCATATTCGCATAGTCGTGAGAGGATTCATTCCACTCCTCGTCCAAGCCGGAGCTATAGCAGACACGTGGAGGACGAATCGGCTGTGTCCAGCAGTGCACGTCGCCGAAATTCACCGTGAGGAAACAACCGGGCAGGGGGAGGCGCTAATGCTCAGGATGTTGTGGACCACGGCCGCGCACGTCGGGAGGCCGAGTTGGCAGCTCGACACGGAGCGCGACAACATACTCCGGTTCACCCTACGGCTTCAGTAGATCCAGGTGTGGTGTTCAGTTCCTTAGGGGTGCCGTGTTTCACCCCCGCTTTGCGTAATATGAGACTGCCCAAGGACTTCAAGGGACCTCGTAAGGTACCAAATTACACCGCCGATTTGCAGCCAGAGGCGTGGGTGGAGAGCTATGAGATGGCAATGGAGATGTTAGATGTGGATGGGGCAGTATGTGCTAAATATTTCACCATGATGTTGGAAGGAACATCTCGTACTTGGTTGAAGAGCTTGCCAACTAACTCTGTCGGATCATGGGCCGAATTGAAGCACCGGTTTATCTAGAATTTCAAAGATACTTGTAAGCAGCCAATGTCAATCGTGGATCTGGCCGCTTGTGTCCAAGAGGAAGGGGAGTCCACGACCCATTGGGTTAAACGGGTCTCAGCAATTTTGCGCTCATCAAATCGTATCAATGCAGACACCGCAGTGTTAACATTAGAGGGCAATTGCCGTTTCAAGCCTCTCAAACAGAAATTAGGAAGGCTCAAACATCACTGCAATGATATGTCAACGCTCATGGCCGCTTTGGTTAAATACGCCGATTCAGATAATACCAAGGACCCGGATTCAGAGGGGGACAAACTGGAGAAAGGGAAAAAGAATGGCAACGCCAAGGGTCAGTAGCATAATCTGGCAGGCCATGGGAACCGGGGTAAGCGCAAGGCCGACAGCAGCTTGGACTTTGTGGCTAATACCAATACTCAGGAGAATGGCCAGCGCCGTAAGGGCAAGCAGCCCCAGAGGGGTGGAGGTTCAGGCCCCAATTTGGAGCGCCTGTTAAAACAGCCCTATCCAAAGCATAGATCAAAGGAGAAGCCAGCGTCGCATCTTGGGAAGGACTGCTATATCATGCGGGATTTCAAGAATTCCAGTATGTTCTAGTATGATAATGGCCCGCCCGGCGGTTCAGGAGGTGGTTTCCACGGGCCGGGTTACGGCGGTGGTGGTTTCGGTTCAGGGTTTCGAGGCAACCAAACCAGACGCATCAATCAAGGGCACCAAGGCAACCAGGGAGGTTACAACCATCAGGGGAATCAGCAGCAACAGCAGCAGTCGGGTTACCAGAGGATTCCCAAGCAGCTAAATAGCGGGCAATATCATGTTTTCACTACTAGTTTGTGTAAGCGTGATCAGAAGCTTCACAAAAAAGGGCGGTAAACTCTGTTGAACCGCCAGTACCTCAGTATTTACGCTGGTCTGAGCAACCCATTTTATGGAGTAGAGAGGATCACCCACCCCGGGTTGACAATCCGGGTCACTTGGCCCTGGTGGTAGCCCCGCAAGTTGGGGGTTACAAGTTTACTAAAGTGCTCATGGAGGGGGGAAGCAGTATCAACATTCTATATTATGACACATTCCGTCGTATGGGGTTGACAGATAAGAATCTTAAATCGTCAAATACGGTCTTTCATGGGGTGGTGCCTGGTAAGTCCGCATATCATGTTGGCAAGATAGCCTTAGAGGTAGCTTTTGGAGATGATTATGATTCAAGGTCAGAAACATTGATGTTTGAGGTGGTAAAGATCAAAAGTCCGTACCACGCCTTGTTTGGACGACTGGCTTATGCTAAGTTCATGGCAAGGCCATGCTATGTTTATCTACAGCTTAAAATGCCAGGTCATAAGGGGACTATCACAGTACATGGAAGCAAAAAGATCGCTTTGGAATGTGAGGAAGGTGATGCGGCTTATGCTGAGTCAGTTTGTGCCACAGAGGAGCTGAAATTCTATAAGGAGCAAGTTGATCTGGCAAACGTGACTTCTTTGAAAAAGCCAACTACGGAACACGATCCGGCATTGAAGTTTAAATCGGCCACAGATACTAAGATGGTTGACTTTGTTCCCGGTGATTCATCCAAACAGTTCAGCATCAGCGCGAACCTGGATCCCAAATAGGAAAGCGTGCTCATCGAGTTCATCCGTGAGAATCGGGACATCTTTCCATGGAAACCTTCTGACATGCCATGTGTACCGAGGGAACTCGCTGAGCACACACTCAACATTGATCCTAAGTTTAAACCGGTCCGGCAGTTTCTCCGCCGCTTCAATGGAGAAAGGCGTAAGGCTATAAGTGAAGAGGTAGCCCGTCTGTTGGCCGCAGGTTTTATTGTAGAGGTCTTTCATCCAGAGTGGTTGGCTAATCTGGTGCTGGTTCTTAAGAAAAATGGCACTTGGTGTATATGTGTGGATTACACAGATTTAAACAAAGCTTGCCCTGCAGACCCCTTTGCCCTCCCTCGCATTGATCAGATAATTGATGCGACTGCAGGTTGTGACCGTTTGTGTTTTTTGGATGCTTATGCTGGTTATCATCAGATCAAGATGGCAGTTAAGGACCAGGAGAAGACAGCTTTCATAACTCCCTTTGGAGCCTTCTGCTATGTTTCCATGCCTTTTGGACTCAAGAGTGCCCAGGCAACTTACCAGTGATGTGTTCAGAATTGCCTTCATAAGCAAATTAGGCGCAATGGTCATGCATATGTGGATGATATTGTGGTAAAGTCCAGAAAGGATGAGACATTGATAGATGATTTGAGAGAAACCTTTGACAATCTTCAGGTTTACAAGATGATGCTCAATTCCGAGAAGTGTGTCTTTGGTGTCCCGGCAGGCAAGCTCTTGGGTTTTCTGGTGTCAAACAGAGGCATTGAGGCTAATCCGGAAAAGATTGCGGCAATTACATCCTTGGCTAAACTGGCGTGTATCAACGATGTTCAACGTCTGGTCGGCCGGATTACAGCCTTGAGCCGGTTTATCAGTCGCCTTGGAGAGAAGGCCATCCCTTTATATCAGATGCTCAAGAAAACAGATAACTTTGTCTAGAGCGAGGCAGCTAATAAAGCATTCGAGGATCTGAAGAGGCAGCTAGCTGAACCGCCCGTGCTTGCAACGCCGATCGATAAGGAGCCGTTATTACTATATGTGGATGGTAATGCCCGGGCTGTTAGCGTAGCTATTGTGGCAGAGCGCAAGGAGCTTGGCAAGGAATATCCGGTTCAATGGCCGGTTTATTATATCAGTGAGGTGCTCATTGAGTCAAAGCAGAGGTATCCGCATTGGCAGAAGCTGGTGTACGGAGTGTTTATGGCAAGTCGGAAGCTTAAACGTTATTTTCAGAGCCATCCCATCACACTGGTCAGTTCAGCTCCTCTGGGCGATATCATTCAAAACAGAGAAGCAACTGGCCGGATTGCCAAGTGGGCTATTGAGCTTGGACCTCATGGGCTCAAGTATATACCCCGCACAGCAATCAAATCCCAGGCACTCGTGGACTTCATCAATGATTGGACGGAGTTACAGGCACCTGAAGAGAAACCAGACAATACATATTGGACAATTCATTTTGATGGATCCAGACAGCTGGAGGGCTCGGGGGCTGGAGTCATACTAACTTCCCCACGAGGTGACAAGTTTTGTTATGTCCTCCATTTATTGTTCCCTTGTACTAACAATGCAGCTGAATATGAGGCTTTGCTCCACGGTCTTCGGATGGCTAAGGAGATGAATTTGAGTCGGGTTAAGTGCTTGGCGATTCAGATCTAGTGGCTCAGCAAGTGTCTGGCACTTGGGATTCTAAGGACCCACTCATGGTTGCATATCGGTGAGAGGTGGACACAGTGGCTGGTCACTTTAAGGGTTATCAGGTGGACCATATAGACCGGCGGAAGAATGAAGCGGCGGACTCTTTAAGTCTTCTTGGTTCCCAGCGTAAACTGGTCCCGCCCAATGTCTTTCTTGATGTGTTGCATAATCCGTCAGTCAAGATGCCAACCGAAGAAGTTTTGGCTATTTCTGATCCGGAGCTCAGTTGGTGGCAGCTCTGCATGCCTACCGGATTGGACAATTCCATATCTGGCTTACATGAACCGGGGCGAGTTACCAGACGATGAAACGTTGGCCCGACAGATAATCCGGCGTTCCAAGTCCATGACCATACTCAATGGGGAGTTACATCGCTACAGCGTTTCAGGACCAATTCAGCATTGCGTTTCTCCTCAAGAAGGTTGTGAGATTTTGCGAGAAATCCATGAAGGGGACTGCGGTCACCACGCCGGTTCAAAGTCTTTGGTTGCTAAAGCTTTTCACCACAGTTTTTACTGGTTGACGATGCATGCTGATGCGGAAGATTTAGTCAAGAGGTGTGACGGGTGTCAAAAATTCGACCGCCGTGCGCACGTTCCGGCTTAAGAGTTGCAGATGATTCCAATTACGTGGTCGTTTACAACTTGGGGGCTTGATATGGTTGGACCCTTCAAGCGATCTAAGGACAAAAAGACCCACTTGTTAGTAGCAGTGGATAAATTCACCAAATGGGTGGAGGCAGAGCTAGTCAGCAAGTGTGATGCAGCCACGGCGGTTCAATTCATCAAAAAGGTGATATTCCGGTTTGGTTTTCCACACAACATTATAACAGATAATGGTACTAACCTGTCAAAGGGGGAGATGGAAGAATTTTGTCAACGTGAGCACATCCGGCTCGATCTAGCTTCGGTTGCTCACCCCCAGTCTAATGGTCAAGCAGAAAGGTCAAATCAAGAAATTTTATGAGGTATCAAACCCAGGCTTATGGTTCCCTTGAAGCGGACACCGGGTTGTTGGGTTGATGAGCTACCTTCTGTGTTATGGAGCATCAACACCACACCCAATATGTCTACGGGTTACACACCTTTCTTCATGGTTTATGGAGCGGAGGCCGTTCTTCCTAGTGACATCCGTCACGACTCGCCCCGTGTGACAGCTTATGTTGAAGCTGATAATGAGAAGGCACGTCAGGATTCTCTGGACCTGTTGGATGAAGAGCGTGATCTTGCAGCAGCACGATCGGCGATTTATCAATAAGATCTCCGACGTTATCACAACCGCTAGGTTAAAACCAGAACTTTTCAAGAAGGCGATTTGGTGCTCCGGCTCATCCAGGATCAGACTGATATGCACAATTTATCCCCACCTTGGGAAGGTCCCTTTGTGGTCAGCAAAAATCTGCACAACGGATCTTACTACCTCATTGATGTTCAAGAGCATAAAGACTCACGTCAATCGGAGGAGGAGACCAAGCGGCCATGGAACATAGCTCTCCTTCGGCCTTACAATACTTGAAGCCATAGGCTCTTCATCTGTACATATTTATGACAGTGTATATATCATATAATAAACTGGAGCCTCCATTATAAGCGGGGTATCTGTTCTTTTTACATCCTGTGTGTGTTATACGAGTTAACTGACAAAGCAGAGTTTTATTAATCCGGTCTTAGCAGTTGCACGGATATAAAGAATATCACTAGGGGGCTTGGTCATATTTGAACTACAGCTACACCTCTTGATCGGCTTTGAAACCACGAAGGGATATCACTAGGGGGCTTGGTTGTTATCACACCATAGCTACACCTCTTGATAGGCATTTAGACCACAAAAGAAAAATATGTGGAGCCAAAGAGAGTGTTGCACAAAGCACAGACTCAAACATGGGCACACACTGAGCACAGCTCACAAAGTTACGTGGGGGCTCTTTTTGCAAAGCAACAAAGAGTTTGACAGGACCCTTGTAATTGTCTATCAAGCCATGGCTTGGAAGCCTGGTGTATTCACCTAAAAACCCGGGTTAACCTACCTTCATCAAGTAAGCCACTCCTGTCCAGGTAATCCTGGTATGACCCATCGAACGTTTGACATGTCAATCTTTTATAGACCCTGAACCTGTCAAAGTTAAAAAGATGATTGGTTAATTGGAGGCCCATCTTAAAAGTCTTTATTAAATGGTTTAACTTAGAGGCCTGGCAGCCCATGAAACGCCTCGATTTGGAGCCTGGCAGCTCGTAAAAAGCCTTGCATATTTTCCTTTTTAAGTTTTATTTGTTGAAGTTCATTAGTATTTTTTGATAAATCGGCGTCCTTGACCCAGCTTGCTTTTCAACTACAAGTTGTCAGCACATGATCAATTACAAACCGGTGTTTATTGACTCGGCCTGGTTTAACTAAATCACCAGTGTTATAAAGAAAACCCGGTAGTTATCCCAGTCCGGTTTAATATATAGACCGGCATTGCAAGGATGGGGTTATCAACATTCCGGATTGGTATTAACACCTTTGCCGTATACACCGTTGGTCAGCCAATGAGGTATGTTGTGTATATTGCTTTTTGTACAAACACTTCTATTATTTCATCTATGTCTTATACACTTCCTGGACATTATGACCCGTCTAGTGGTAAACCGCTAGCTACTTTTGAGTTGTTGTACCCAGGAACACAATTCATCATGGGTTATGTATAAATATATCTCAAAAGGTGGCAAAAGTCGTCATGAGGCATTACAAAACATGCTCGATGGCATGGCGAATAACGGAGTTTTGGCTGTCTTATTACAAGAAGTTTTCAAAGCGGCTCCAATGGCATAATTGTTTTTCAAAAAGTTGGCACACAGTGGCCAGTAAACCGTCGACCGGTTTAAGACGCTTCGTCTAGACGGTTTGATGGTTGAGCGTCATTTGATGTGGGTACTTCTTCATCCCTCCCCAGACGCTGGAAATCAACCGTCGACCAATCGATTCCAGTTAAAGCTTGAAATATTGCTTCCTCATGGATAAAATTGGAGGGGTTGATATCAGGGGCATAAGTGTGCTTACGAATCGGAGGCACAAGTTCTTTAACTTCATGGATGTCGACCGGTTGTCTTTTCCCTTCAGCATCATAAATCGGTTGAAAATGGGACAAGTCTGTATCATTGGCCGGTTTGCTGGCTACTGGTCGCATCTATTTGGTCAGCCGCCGAAGGTCATCGTTATCAAAGTTTGAAATGTCTTCCTTCACACCTGGATATCCTTTAATAATATCATCCGCTTCAAGGTCTGGAATCCAGGCTTTGGCTCGAATAAGTGCGGTTAAAGCTCCAGACCTGGTAGTTGCCCTCTTCAATTCGGCAATACGGGCTGGTAACATGGCCAACTTCTCAAGTGTTTCTTTAATCAAAGTTGGGGCCAGTTTGTTGTAAGCTGTCGTGCAAATAGCCCGCTGATACCCAGAGTACAGCTGTTCAACCAATGTATATGCCGCTTTGAGCTTCATGCGCATATCTATTCCAAGATGAGCAATCCGGGTGCCTGTCGCGGTTTAACATCAGCATTCTGGTCAAAGATAAGGTTCCACAAGTTATACCAAATACATAAAGGACACACTTACCAAAGATTGCAGAAGTCATGGCGTTAATTTGCCGTTTCAAACCAGACAGTTCCTCTGCAACTGGTTTCAAGGCAGCCTTGGCATCTTCGGCACTTTTTATTAAACCGGATTTCTCGATCTCCCATTCAGCACGGTCTTTGTTGAAAGATTCTTTGAGTTTTTCCATGGCGGCTAGGGCTTTCGTCAGCTCCTCTTTGGTTTTAGTGGCTTCTTCTTGTTGGGACTTCACATTGTTTTGCAAATCAATGTTTTGGGCCTCTTTATTCCTCAGATCAGACTGCAAACATGGAAGATATATCAAATGACAGGATACCTACATATTTTAAGTACAAATCGCATAACAGGCTATGCACTTCGTGCTTGGGAGCTAATGCCAATTTGCTCTAAATTGCTACAGTTTATACAAGTCTCCAGAACAATGTAAACATTATCCTTGGCACTTGGGGGCTAATGTATGTTGATTCAAAAACGGATGCATGGATTAAAACCCGGATTAACTTGCTAGAGTTAAACCGGCCTTTGGGGGATACGCGGCAGAAAGCTATCTATTTGTTAAAGGGTAAATCTGGTTCTTATTAGTGGCTTAAAGTGCTACGAAGACCCGGGTTATGATTCACATTATAACCTGGCCCTTGGGGGTTATTTGGGCTAGCATTTTTAGACTGTGAATCAAGATACAAAGGAGGAAGAAGATACCTCATATCGCTCCTTCATCAAATTTACCAAACTGGCTTCATAATCCCGGTTTGTGTGCAAGCAATTCAAGAAGCCAGAGTGAAGCTCCTCTACGTTGAGATAAGCATAACTTGCCAAATCACTGATCCATTTTCCTTTTTCTCTAGCAGCCTGCTCTTCTTTGGCACTATGTTGAGCCAAAACTACAGGATTTCCAGGAGAGCTATGGCCTATTCCAGCAATAATGACGCCATCACCTTGGCCTTCAGGGTTTTTGGTTGGTGATATTGGAATTTCAGCATCTTTCACCGGACCAGCCCGGTTTGGTTTTATCGGTTCAGCATCGGGCGCGGCAGGCTCAGCGTCTGTTGGCTCATCAGTATTTTGGCCTTCAAGGGGCGGGTCATCAGAAGTAGCTTCAGGATGACGGCCTTCTGGTTCACAAGTTTGTTCCGGATCACCTCTTGGTTCTTCTTCTTCGGCGACCGGATCTTCGGGCGGATTGGTGACCCGAGCTTTCTTACTTGGTCTGGCTTTGGCCCTGCAAACAGAATAAAAGAGGATTAACATCCTATTCAAAGGATTTATGACGCATTGAAAGGAAAGGTTTTTACAACTTACCCAGCCACAGTTTTCAAAGGGGGGAGTTGAGTTGTTGTCGATTCACCAGAAGATGAAGGAGGTGTCACCTGATAATTTGAATCGGACAGATTAAGAGGTTGTCTGAAATAACCTGCCTTGGGGTAAGAATGGTCAGAAGTAGGAGAGACCTCAGACCGGCGCTTCCGAACCGGGGTATCAGGTAAACAGGCTGAAGTGACCTGCTGGCGACTGTGCCGGGTTGTCCGGCGAGCTTCATGTTGTTGAGTCTTCAAAATAAATGTTGGATCCAAGTGAGCAAGAGGATGAGAAAAGCTTACTTTCCGGACTGCTTGGCGAGTTTTTTGTGTTGGCATAGAGTCTGAACCGGAGGAAAGGGTAATTACCTCTACATCATCAGCTTGACGAGCTTCTGCGTCCTCCTGAGGAAGATCATTGTTAATCAGATGCATGAAAAGAGAGCCAAGTGAGTCAAGTTCTACCTCAACTTATGGATCATCAGTGTCATCATCAAGCTCCATGTTGATCCGGTCAGCCATTTTCCATTTTGACGTCCGTTTTACGGCTTTGGTTTTGGGGCGGGATGGCTTGACCACCTTATCCCCAGTCGGCTTTGCCGCTTTCTCTATGGTTTTCCGTTTCCAGAAGGGGTCATCACCCTACATACACAAGAAGAAGGATTACAGGTTGCATAAGCTAAAAATATTAGAGGTGAAAAGGAAGTATAATGCTTACAACAGGCGGTTTGTTCTTGGCATAGAAGGGACTCAGACTGGTTTGACTACATGCCAGTTCCGATTCATTCAGAATCTTCTTTACACCTTCAGCGAGTTCTTCCTCAGATAATTGAAGGTTGCAATGGCGTTGAGGGTCGTCAACCTCACCGGTATATTCACACATTAAACCAGAATGCTGGCTTAGTGGCAAGATACTCCGGGATATCTAACAGCGCACAAAGTCCACGCCTGTTAAACCGTTCACCATAAAGGCCCAGAGTTTGGTGAGTTGAGGGGCATATTTCGCCCTTTCTGAAGAACTCGGGCATTGTGCCATTGGATGGGTGTTGGATAGTCTATGATCACGAAAGCCGGTGAGGGGATTTTCATCTTCAGGGGATGTATCTCTGCAATAAAACCAAGTTTGGTTCCATTCCTTTGGATGGCTGTGCAATTGGGCATGTGGAAATTCAACCTCTTTCCGCTTTTGAATTGAGACACCCCCAAGTTCAGTGTTAGGGCCATTTACAAATTCGGTGCACCGGTTTAAATGAAAGAAGTCCCGGAATAGCTCGGCGGTTGGTTCTTCTTGTAAATATACTTCACAGAAGACCTGGAAGTTGCATAAATTGGAGACCGAGTTGGGACCAATATCTTGAGGATGAAGTTGGAAGATGGCAAGCCATCTCGGTAAAACTTTGACCCTGGAGGTTTGAAGCCACGGCCTATGTGGTCAACAAAGACAACCACCTCACCCTTCCTTGGGGTTGGAGGATTTTCTATTCCTGGAACTCGCCATTTGATTTCAGTTTTCTTAGCCAAAGTGCCAATGCTGACCACATCATTCAATTGTTCTTCTATGACCCAGGAACGAGCCCAGTTGCAAGCGGTGAATTGCTTGGCCATCATGGAACAAACGAGCTGGAAAAAAGGCCAGTTTATAAATCACACAGGATAACATACAAGATGCAAGGGAGTAAAATATGCACTGATAGGTGACATGGCATAAACCGGAGATCAATGCAATAATGCATAAAAGGTAGTACCACGACAGGGGTACTCAGACACTGTTAAACTGGAACATAATTATGGAGGTAAAAGGCTCTTCTGGTTTATCAGAGGGCTAATGGTATAGATTGCTTATACAAAATTAAATCGCCTATGATGGTGTGAGGAGAAATAGATTTCACAGAGGTATGTGGAATTTTCGGATCTAAGATAAGACAGAAAAGTAAAAATAATTGGATCTAGAAAGGGTGAAGAACCGAAGCAACTTATGAAGGACTAGATCAGTTCTTTGCGCATAAGGGTTTGTGGTGATAGCAGAAGATTAGCTACGACAAGGAGTATGTCAGGTATGATGTATTCACCTAAAGGCCAAAGAGGAACAGCACCGAAAGCTCTGATGAACCTCAAGAACAGCGAAGAGCAAGGAAACCCTAATGGATCTAGGAAAGAAGGGGGAAAGGACTTACTGCGACCGTGGAAGCAACGGAAGGGCGCTGTGGAACTCTGGTGCGAACAGGTTGATGCAGCGGCCGACGGCGAAGCAGAGGCGTGGTCCGAAGATGACAGCGGCGCTCGAGTGCAGGGTTGTCGAGAGGAAGAAGAAGAGATGAATGGGCAGCGGAAAGAAAAGAAAGGGGTCCTCTGCACCTATTTATAAGGGAAAGCGATAAAACGGCAAGTGTAAGAATCGAGGAGCCCAAAAATGGATAAATTAATAAAAGCATCGCCTCGGTGACTGAATACACATTAAATGAAGGTAAGCATTGATATCAACGGATAGATGACGTCAGGGCGGTCTATCATAAACTAGAAGTATGACGTCACGGCGGTTTACAAGATCAAGGTGAAGATATGAGGGAAGGATTTTTCTAAGTGAAGAAGATTGACATGAACAAGTTTAAACCAATCTGGGGCCTAATGTTGGGGGTATTACTACTGGATGTAAACTGGCCTTGTATAGCCGGGTTAACTCCTTGAAGATTAGAAGCCCATGAAGATGCAAGGATGATGGCGCTTCACGAAGGCCCAAAGGTGGATTAAAGCATGTAAATGTAAACTGACCTAGTCATATAACTTGTATTATAAGATAGGAAGGATAGAGACCGAACCGGATACGTTTATGATCCAGCTTCGGGACTCTGTAGCCCGGCAGGCGTCAACCTATGTATATAAAGGGACGACCCGGCCGCGGTTTAAGGACAGACAACAACTTGAGAGCCAGACAAAGCGGATTCGCTCCCTAGCCTTCAAAACCCTAGCAATGCCAATCACAACTAGACGTAGGCTTTTACCTTCCTTGAAGGGGCCGAACTAGTATAAAATCCCCGTGCCCCCTTGTCCGGTTTAACCCCTTTGAGCTAACCCGTAGCGATGGCTCCATGACTAAGTCCTTTCACAAGGACATCTGCCGTGACAAACCCACGACACCCCCCTCCCCCTTACCAAAAGCCACATTTCCTCTCTTTCTGCCTTCCTTTCCAAGTTGAAACCTTCCCTCCTTGTTTGCAGCGCCGGCGACCCTCCTTCACACTCCTCGGCCTTGCCTATCCAGGCAGGTAATCCACACCCGACCCCCATCCTCCTCCTCCTTCCACATCCCACATGCCCCTATCGCCAGCGTGAGCGCGACACCTTCCACCTAAATCACCAACCCCTCCACCAAATAAGCGCCGGCCTAAGACATGGTGCACGCGTATAGCCAGGACCTCAAGGAGCATTTGGCAGCGGAGAAGCAAATCGCGGCCGCATGCGCGTATGAGGTCGCGATTGCTGCCATTCATGCCGACCCCAAATATTGAAGGGGCACCTTGCCATTTGCTAGCTACGCCGGTTAAGCATGCTCGGTTTACCCGTTGCGTGTGCTGCTCCTGCCCTTCCTTCACAAATTCTAGTGAATTGTGCTATCTAATTTTACCATGCAATCTGTTGCTCTAGTGTATATGTTCTATATGTCATGCAGTGTGGTGCTCACTTATTAACTGTTTTGTTAAATAGTTGTCGTCTTCAGTTAACTGTTTGGTTCAATTCTGCAAATGTGATGTTCAATTCTTCAGGCTGCAATTTTGTATTGTCTTCCATGTGAGAACTAAATTGAATTTATCTTTACAAAATTGTGGGTGCATTCTGTTATCGTATACCATGTGAGGAATAAATTGAATTTGGTTGTAGTAAATACATGAGAAACAAATACAATTGCTATAATTGGCTATAGTTAACTGTTTGATTAACTGTTTGATCTTCTATTAGGAGTATGTTATATTGTGCAATGTGGTGCTCAGTTAATGTTTGGTTCATTTGTTGTGGTGCTTAGTTAACTGCTTGGTTCAATTCTGTAATGTGATGTCCAATTGTCATGGGTAGAATTTTGTATTGTTGTGCATGTGAGGAATAAATCGAATTTGGCTGCACTTAATACATGAGAAACATATACAAGTGCTATATTTCCTAGTTCTTAACCATGCTTGGTTTGTATAAATGGATTTTCCATGTGGCTTCAATTGATCTGATGAATCTGCAATATGATTATTTTTCATCAACATATTTTACTGATAGCATGATAACCCTTACTTAACCTGATGACTAACTACCTTATATGTGTTGCAGCGAAACAATGGGAAGCACTGAGGTTTACAATCGAGGTTAGCACGTGCATGGTCCGTTGTCTAATAGCACATTATTGTGCAACTGCAAGAACCATTCTAATATTTTGGTTTTTAACAATTTGGTCTTGCACATGTAGGTCCTGTTGTCAGAGGTTTTGACCCACTGTTTGACCCTTTTTGCATATGGGGAAATGAGTTGTCCATGAATATCAATCAAATCAAGAAACTCAGAAAGATTGTTAGGATAAAGAAATTAGCGACAAAGAACAACAAGATCTTTGTCTGCACAATGAAGAAGACATCAGTTCACTACAAGATGGTACTAACTATTATACCTTGCCTTTTTATTCCTTTGCCCCATTTCCAATATAGAGAAGATATTTATGCACATCCTTGTTTTCAAGCCTTTCCAAAGTAGTTCACTAATGATTACCTCTCAAACCACCTCTATGGTCAGGAGGCGAGGAAGGTTTTCATACAACTCCCACGGTTCAATATTGAAGTGTTCCTGAAGAGGACAAAGGATGGATGGTCAATCATCCACAGGCACTGGCCTAAAGTTGCAAAGACCTTCAACATGAATGAAGGCTCAATATTCGCCTTTCACTTCAGTAGTTTTCCAGATGAGATGCATCTGTCCATATACCGTCTATAATTGTAGCGACCCGACCAGAGATGGTCAAGTCTCTGTGCTTCAGTGTCATCCCTGGATCGGTAATGCTGACACACACAGTACTCGAAGGATTTATAACAGAGTAGAAATCACACACTATTACATCGAATGTCTCCAAAGAGAACTTATTACAATAATATGGCTTAAGGCCATCTAATGCGATAACATCGGAAGGCTTGGAAAATAAAGTGAGTCCATCAACTCCAACGGCATAGCTGAGCTGCACGGCAACGACCTAACGAACCTTACTCCTCGTCTGAAAAGTCTGCAACATAATACGTTGCAGCCCGAAAACGGGTCAGCACATGGAATATGCTCGCAATATAACACAATAGAGCAGAAACAGAATAATGCTATCACTACATGCATATATGGCTGGTGGAAAGCTGTATGGTTGTAGTTTTGCGAAAAGCCAATTTTTCCCTACAACAACGGAATAGATTTTAATTTTACTATCATGGTGGTTGAAACATCATTGAGAAGGTATCCCCAACTCAATCCCAATTAAAGTGAATTAACATCCCAACAGTATTAATTAAGCATGGTGAGATACATGTGATAACCCAAGTACTAGATACTCAAGAATTGTCCATAACCGGGGACACGGCAAACCATGATTAGATTGTACACTCTGCAGAGGTTTGCGCACTTTTCCCCACAAGCCTCGATCGCCTCCGTTGGATTTCTCGCACTACATGGTGTTTGAGAAACGGATGACCGAGACACAGTCTTTCAGAAACGCTAACTCTCTACTCCGGGTAGACCATACCAAACCTACAAAACCCACTACCTGCTGATCTACCTCTTCAAGAGCTTCACGTAACTTACTCAACTATTTTAGAGCCCATAATAGCTTGTGGCTGCACACGGAAGTTTCTAGCATGAATCATCTCAGTTCCCTTTGAGCCTGGGTGGCGGTCCATAGGAAGATCACACGGGTACCCCGGGATTTCCAAAAAACAGACAACACTTGGTTCCCCAGGTGCCTCAATCCACCCAGTTGTTTGATTAAGTTGCCACCTTAAGTTGAACCATTATTTAACAATCTCACATCTGACATGAATTTCACTCAAACCCAAACCACGTCTACGAGCATAGCATAGCAATAAGCAATACGTAGAAGTAACTCCCAAGGGTTTGAATATAACAGGGCAATAGGTTCTACCTCAACAACTACTTCCCAACCCACAAGTTAATGACATCCTAATCATGCAATGTTTGAGGATTGGAACTAATGCATAAAAACTAGGTAATAATGGGATATGATCAAAGTGCTACTTGCCTTGGTGACGATTCGCGAATCCTAGAGACTCGTAGTAACACCCTTCGCACTCCGGGAATTCTATCGCAAGCAAACAATAACATACATAAGAAACAAGAAATGATGCACAAGCAAAACTCAAATAAGAGAGGTTGACCAGAAAGTTCAAATTAAGAAGTCCGGTTCGCAAAAAGAATCAAAACAAACGGAGCAATGAAACTCAAACGGCGAAAGAAAGAAGCTTCGTTTACTAATCTGAAACTAGGTCAAATTTTACGGTAGAAAAACTTGTTTGAGTTGGTTAAACGGAAAGAGGGTTTCGATATGAAACTCCAGGCGCTTGAATTGCCTGATTCCGTTAAACGAGCGAAAAGATAAACAGAAACTAAGATCGAATCAGAAATCACGATCAGAAAAATCACAGAATAAATCCGATAAAAGAAAACTCACGAACAGACTAACGAACGAGCGTTTGTTAGCTGTAACTAACGGGCGATAACCGTTCATTAAAACGAACGTAGGGACGAACGTCCGTTAACTCGAAGAACCGAGAAAAACCGGCGAATCTGGAAAAAACGGATATAGGATTTTCAAAAAAACCGAACGGTTTTTATAAAAAAAAAACCCGGCGGCGGGGCACGGCGGCTACCTTCGGCGAGAGAGCTCTGGCGAGGCGGGGGCAGCGGCTCGCGAGGGTGGCGGGGCTTGGCGGCGGCGGCAGGGCTTGGCGGCGGCGGCGCTAGGCGGCGGCGGCGGCGGGCGGCAGGGTTGGCGGAGGTGGTGGTGGTGTTGTGGGCGGGGGTGGCGACGTATATAAAGGGGCGGGGGCGGCAACTTGGAGGAGGGGGCAAGGCTCGGTGGAGGCGGAGTCCAACTCGGACTCCGGTCTGAGTGGCGGCGGCAGCGGCAGCGCGCGCGCAGGAGGCGGCGGCGGCTGCCTGGCGCGGCTGGGACTTAGGCCCAGTCGACGCGGAACCTCTTTTCTTTTAAAAAAAAACTTTGCCGACCGAAATAAAATCCTAGAAAAAAATAAATAAAAACCTAAAAATGCCAAAACAATTTTTCACCGTCTAAATAAAATATTTATAACAAGATGAACATTTTCTTGGCCCTAAAATGCAATTTTTCTAATGCAAATAAAATCCAATAAAAAATAATCTAATAATTTTAATATTTTTCCTCCAATATTTCATTTATTTTGGAGAAGTCATATTATCTCCTCTCTTTAATTTTTAATGTGAAATATTTTTCGGAGAGAAATAATTAAAATCAAATCCTCTTTTCATTATTTGATAAAAGAATCAAATATGAAGACCGGGAAATCCCTAACTCTCTCCGAGGGTCCTTGAGCTGCTTAGGATTTCAAGGATTACGAAACGGAAAAGCAATAAAACATGATATGCATGGATGATCTATGTATAACATTCCAAATTGAAAATATGGGATGTTACAAACCTACCCCCCTTAAGATGAATCTCGCCCTCGAGATTCGGGTTGGCTAGAAAATAGGTATGGGTGGTCCTTGCGAAGATCATCCTCTCGTTCCCAGGTAGCTTCATCCTTGGTATGGTGGCTCCACTAAACTTTACAAAACTTGATAACCTTACTGCGGGTGACTCTGCTGGCAAACTCAAGAATCTTAACTGGCTTCTCCTCGTAAGTCAAATCACTGTCCAACTGAATCACCTCCAAGGGTACTGTATCTCTTAATGGTATTTCCGCCATCTCAGCATGACACTTCTTCAGCTGTGAAACGTGGAACACATCGTGGGCTCCTGACAATCCCTCAGGTAACTCCAACCTGTAGGCGACTTCTCCCATCCGTTCCAAAATGCGATACGGTCCTACAAATCTCAGGGCTAACTTTCCTTTAACTCTAAAATGTTTCACTCCTCGCAAGGGAGATACTCGTAGATATGCTCTATCTCCAATTTCGTAGGTTACCTCCTTGCGTTTTGAGTCTGCGTAACTCTTCTGCCTGGACTGAGAAATCTTCAGTCGGTCTCTGATCAGTTTTACCTTCTCCTCAGATTCTTTAATCAAGTTTGGTCCAAACAACTGTCGGTCTCCTACCTCATCCCACATCAACGGTGTTCTGCACTTGCGTCCATACAGGGCTTCAAACGGTGTCATCTTCAAGCTGGCTTGGTAGCTATTATTGTATGAGAACTCTGCATACGGAAAATTGTCATCCCAACTAGATCCATAATCTAGCGCACAGGCTCTCAACATGTCCTCCAAAATTTGATTGACTCTCTCAGTCATTCCATCTGTCTGCGGGTGAAACGTTGTACTGAACTCCAATCTCGTTCCCAAAGTCTGGTGTAACTGATGCCAAAACTTTGAAGTAAACTATGTTCCTCGATCCGATAAGATGGTCCTCGGAACTCCATGCAGACATGCGATCCTGGACATATAGATCTTGGCCAACTTTGCACTTGTATAGGTGGTTTTCACTGGGATGAAGTGAGCTACTTTGGTCAAACGATCAACTACTACCCATATGGAATCATATCCTGCTTTAGTCCTGGGTAATCCGGTGATAAAGTCCATGCCAAGTTTATCCCACTTCCATTTGGGTATCGGCATAGGCTGTAACAGTCCTGCTAGCTTCTGATGTTCTGCCTTAACTCTCTGACATACATCACATACGGCTACATACTCGGCAATATCCTTCTTCATACCAGTCCACCAGAAACGTTCCTTCAAATCCAAATACATCTTGGTGTTTCCGGGGTGTATCGAGTATGGTGAGTCATGGGCCTCTTGAAGTATTAACTTCCTGATCTCCTGGTTGTTGGGCACATAAACTCGGTCCTCAAACCATAGTGTATCGTGCTCATCCTCACGAAAACCTTTGGCCTTTCCTTTGACCATCTTCTCCTTTATCTCCGCAATCTCTTTATCATCTTTCTGAGCTTCCCGAATCTTGTCCAGCAATGTCGACTAAACCTCCATTGTGGCAATGAACCTTCTAGGTACAATCTCTAACCGAAGTTCCATGATGTCCTTTGCTAATTCCTTCGGCAGTCCTTTACTTTCAAGGGTATTAGCATAACTCTTCCGACTCAATGTGTCTGCTACGACATTGGCCTTTCCTGGATGATAGTGTAGCTTCATGTCATAATCCTTTATAACCTCCAACCATCTCCTCTGCCTAAGGTTCAGCTTCTTCTGGGTGAAGATGTACTTCAAACTCATGTGATTCGTGTACACATCACAACGGTTTCCAATAAGGTAATGTCTCCTAGTCTTCAACGCACGCACTATGGCTGCCAGCTCCAAATCATGCATGGCATAATTCAACTCATGAGGTTTTAGTTGTCGTGAGGCATACGAAACAACTCTTCCATCCTGCATAAGCACACATCCAAGTCCTAAGCGAGAGGCGTCGCAATACACTTGGAACTCCTTATGTATATCTGGCAGTACTAGCACTAGGGCTGTAGTCAAACGTTTCTTCAACTCCTGGAAACTTGCTTCACAATCTTCTGTCCATTTAAACTTGGTATCCTTCTTCAACAGTTTAGTCATTGGTTTTGCAATCTTGGAAAAATTCTCAATGAATCTCCGATAGTATCCTGCGAGTCCAAGAAAACTGCGGATCTCGCTAACTGAGGTGGGTGCCAACCATTCAGTGACTGACTGAACCTTGCTGGGGTCTACTGCTATACCTTCTCCTGATATAACATGTCCAAGGAATCCGACTTCCTTCAGCCAAAACTCACATTTGCTAAACTTAGCATAGAACTGGTGTTCCCTGAGCTTCTCGAGAACTAAACGCAAATGCTCTTTGTGCTCCTCCTCGTTCTTCGAGTATACCATGATATCATCAATAAACACCACAACAAACTTGTCCAAATACTCCTTGAACACATTGTTCATCATGCTCATGAAATAGGCAGGGGCGTTAGTCAGTCCAAACGACATGACCGTGTACTCGTATAATCCATATCGCGTTGTGAACACCGTCTTTGGCATGTCCTTCTCTCGTATCTTCAACTGATGATACCCCGATCGCAAATCGATCTTCGAAAACACTTTAGCTCCTTGCAACTGATCAAACAGATCGTTGATCATCGGCAGTGGGTACTTGTTCTTAATCGTCACTTCATTCAATGCTCGATAATCAACAACCATCCTCAGGGATTTATCCTTCTTCTCAACCAAAAGTACTGGGGCTCCCCAAGGTGATGAACTTCTTCGGATATATCCTTTCTCCAATAACTCCTTGATCTGGTTCTTAATTTCTTCCAGATCATTTGCGGGCATCCGATAGGGTCTCTTGGATATTGGTCCTGTTCCTGGTAACAGCTTTATCAAAAACTCAATATCTCCGTTCGGTGGCATGCCTGGTAACTCCTCTAGGAAAACATCTGGGTAATCCTTCACTACAGGCATTTCCTCCTGAACAACTCCCGTAAGGGAATTCACTTGACTCCTCCTAGGCACATGCCTAGATACATACTTAATCCTTCTTCCTTCCGGGGTGGTGAGATAAATCGACTTACTAGCACAGTCAATGCTTTCTCCAAACTTTGATATCCAGTCCATACCCAATATCACATCCAATCCTTGTGACTCCAAGATAATTAGGTCGGATGGAAAAACATGTGTACTAATGGTTAAGGGTATCTGGTCACACCATCGGCTAGCCATATACTCTGCTCCTGGTGAACTCACTAAAAGAGGGGTCCTAAGGGTTTGGGTTGGTAGTTTAAACTTATCCATGAATCCCCTTGATATGTATGAATGTGATGCACCAGTATCGAAAAGAACAAGAGCGATAAATGACTTAACCAAAAACTTACCTATTACCGCGTCTGGCTGCTCTTCAACCTCCTCCACGTTAACGTGGTTCACTTGTACTTTGTTGAATGGATTGGGCTTCTTCCCGGTGCTTCCATTTCCGTTTCCATTCCTTCCTTCGGGGCAATCATTGGCATAGTGCCCTGTCTTCCCGCACTTAAAACAGGTAACCTGACTTAAGTCTCTTTTGGCGGGAGTGGATGGGTTGGAGCTATTCTGATTGTTGTTAGCTCCGTTCCCATTCCCATTCTTAGCACCACTGTGGTTATGTGATCCTCCTCCAGTGTGGTTGTGACCTCCATGGTTGTGAACAAGTCCTCCCGTGTTCGGGGTTAGGCGAGGCTTCTGCTGAGCTCCTGAGTTATACTTCCCTTGTCCATACTTTCTCTTGCGGCTCTCAATCTGCTGTTGTTTCCCTTCAATCATAAGAGCCTTATCTACCAACTCCTGGTAGTTGTTGAAGGTTGCTACCATCAACTGCATGCTCATCTCATCATTCAGCCCTTCCATAAACTTCTCCTGCTTCGCGGCATCTGTGGCCACATCATCAGGGGCGTAGCGAGATAACTTGCTAAACTCATCCACGTACTGAGCCACAGTACGGTTCCCCTGGCGTAAGTTGCGGAACTCCCGCTTCTCCATTTGCATAGCTCCAGTGGAGACATGGGTTGTGCGGAAAGCTTGCTGAAACTGGTCCCAAGTGACATTGGCTATAGGAAAAGTGGATGTGTAATTCTCCCACCATGAGTGTGACGCCCAGATATTTAAGCTACAGTAATTTCCTGTTAATCATGCCACGTCATCGCGGTTACTGTTGTTAATCTCACGTTAGTTCAAAACGATTCAAATTCGAATTTGAGTTAAAGGCAAACCACAAAAGTTTTCAAATATTAAAACTAAAATGTTCGGATTGTGACAAATAATGCATAGGTAATTATGGTGGAGAATCCGCAATTTTATAAATTATTTAAATACTCTAAAATGAACAAAACAGTAGCAAAAACAAATATTTAAAAGCTTTTATAATAAGAAACCATCACAACTATTTTACTTTGTGTGCCAAATTAAATGTGGTTGCGGCATTTTTACATATACTAAATTAGGTGCGACTTTGATATTTTACTAAAACTAAGGTATATTGAAAATTAGAGAAAACAGTAAAAGGAAGATAAATAAAAAGAAAAATGAAAAGGTCTAAACAAAAAAATAGAATAAACACCCTGGGCTTCGGCCCAGCAGGCCGCAAGCCCCCCCCCCCACTGGGCCCCTTGGCCCAGTCGGCTCAGCCGACCACGCCGGCCCAGCCGGCCCACCCCGCACCTCCCCTGGCCTAATAGGCCACCCCACCCCACTCCTCGAACCCTAACCACCCCACTCACCCCCACTCCCCACGCCCCTCCTCTCCCCTTCCCGATCCGATCTGGATCGGGGACGAGCCCGCTCCCCCCCCCCCCCCACCTCGCGATGCCACCACCCCGATCCCCTCGCCTCTCTCCCCTGACGCCGCTCGTCGCCGCACCGCCGGCGCCCGTCGCTCCGACTCGCCGGCCCGACCTCGCTTCCTCGTCCTCCTCCCCGACTCGCAGCACCGAGCCCCCCACCGCGCCCGACGTCGCCGTCCTCTCCGCCATCGCCTCGCCCCGTCACCAACCCCGAAGCCGCCAGATCGATCCGCGCCGCCCCTCGCCAATTGGACACCGCCGCTCGGAGCCCGCGCCACCACCGCCGACCTCGTCCTCATCCTCTCCCTCGTCGGACCTCCCCGTCCTCCTCCTCGACACCCGCTGCCTAGCCCCTACACCGTACGGTGAGGCCCTCGGCCTCCTCTTCTCCTCTCCGCTGCTCGCTGATGCCTGCGACCACCGCACCAAACGGATCCGGCCGCGCTCACCCTCGCCCGTGGCCGCATCTTGCACCTCGTTCCCGACCGGCCAGTGTGTGTCCATGGCCCCGCGATCGCCTGCTCGCTGCAGCTCGTCGCCCGCCCCTGCTCCTCTGTCCGTCGCGGCCCGCTGCTGCTTCATCGCGTCCGCCGTTCCCCGCACGGGCGACAACCCCCTGCTGCCCGGCCCCGCCACTCGCCGGAGCTGGCCGCCCCTTTCCCCCCTACCTCGCCAGATTCTGGCGCCCCGCCTCGCCCCTGGTGGCCTCGCGTGCGGGTGTCCCTACGCCCGCACCGCCCGATCGGGCGCACCCGATCCGCTAAGGCCCAGTGGCCCTATGACAACGGGGGCCCACCCCCAGAACGTTTTAATTAAAAAAAGAAAAAAATAAATAAAATAATAATAATAATAATAATTAAGTTAAGTTAATTAATTATAATTAGATTAACCTAATCACTAATTAACCTAATTAATGGTTAGTTAATTAAAACAGAGTATGACGAACGGGACCCACACGTCAGTTGACCAGTCAACGCCTCTGTTGACTGCTGACGTCATGATGACGTCAGCAGACACTATTCTGGATAATGTTGATTAAATTAATTAAATAAATCCTAAAAATGATATAAATCTATTAAAATTAATATAAAACAAACCCTAGCTTAGATGAAAATACTTTCTACATGAAAGTTGCTCAGAACGACGAGACGATTCCGGATACGCAACCCGTTCGTCCGCCACACCTCCCTAACCTATCGAACTCGCAACTTTCCCCCTCCGGTCCTCTGCCCGAAAACGCAAAACACCGGGGATACTTTCCCGGATGTCATCCCCCTTCACCGGTATCACCTACTACCGCGTTAGGGCACCTCTAACGCCGTTACTTGTCATGTCATGCATCACTATGCATATGCTTGCTTAAATATTTATTGTTTTCTCCCCCCTCTTCTCTCGATAGACACCGAGACCGACGCCGCTGCTACCCAGTACGACTACGGAGTTGACAACCCCTCTCCCTTGCCAGAGCAACCAGGCAAGCCCCCCCTTTGATCACCAGATATCGCCTACTCTTCTCTATACTGCTTGCATTAGAGTAGTGTAGCATGTTACTGTTTCCCATTAATCCTATACTGATGCATAGCATGTCCTTGCTACTACTGTTGTTACCTTTACCTGCAATCCTAATGCTTAGTATAGGATGCTAGTTTATCATCAGTGGCCCTACATTCTTGTCCGTCTGCCATGCTATACTATCGGGCCGTGATCACTCGGGAGGTGATCACGGGTATATACTATATACTTTATACATGATACATGTGGTGACTAAAGACGGGACGGCTCGTAGGAGCACCCGCGAGTGGATCTTTGAGGCGAAGCGACAGGGCAGGTTCCGACCACCTAGGAGAGAGGTGGGCCTGGCCCTGTTCGGCGTTTGCGGACACTTAACACGCTTAACGAGATCTGGGTATTTGATCTGAGTCTGGCCATTTGGTCTATACGCACTAACCATCTACGCGGGAGTAGTTATGGGTATCCCGACGTCGTGGTATCAGCCGAAGCCTTCGTGACATCAGCGACTGAGTGGCGCGCGCCGGATTGGAACGTAAGCCTGCTCTTGTATTAAGGGGGCTAGTTCTGCTTCCGGCCGCGTTCGCAACGTGCAGGTGTGCAAAGGGCGATGGGCCCAGACCCCTGCGCCATAGGATTTAGACCGGCGTGCTGACCTCTCTGTTGTGCCTAGGTAGGGCTGCGACATGTTGATCTTCCGAGGCCGGGCATGACCCAGGAAAGTGTGTCCAGCCAAATGGGATCGAGCATGTTGGGGTATGTGGTGCACCCCTGCAGGGAAGTTTATCTATTCGAATAGCCGTGTCCCTCGGTAAAAGGATGACCCGGAGTTGTACTTTGACCTTATGACAACTAGAACCGGATACTTAATAAAACACACCCTTCCAAGTGCCAGATACAACCGGTGATCGCTCTCTCACAGGGCGACGAGGGGAGGATCATCGGTTAGGATTATGCTATGCGATGCTACTTGGAGGATTTCAGTCTACTCTCTTCTACATGTTGCAAGACGGAGGCTGCCAGAAGCGTAGTCTTCGACAAGATTAGTTATCCCCCTCTTATTCTGGCATTCTGCAGTTCAGTCCACATATGATACCCTTATTCCATTTGATACCCATGCATATGTAGTGTAGCTCCTTGCTTGCGAGTACTTTGGATGAGTACTCACGGTTGCTTTCTCCCTCTTTTCCCCCTACCCCTTCTACCTGGTTGTCGCAACCAGATGTTGGAGCTCAGGAGCCAGACGCCACCGTCGACGACGACTCCTACTACACCGGAGGTGCCTACTACTACGTGCTGCCCGCTAACGACGACCAGGAGTAGTTTAGGAGGATCCCAGGCAGGAGGCCTGCACCTCTTTCGATCTGTATCCCAGTTTGTGCTAGCCTTCTTAAGGCATACTTGTTTAACTTATGTCTGTACTCAGATATTGTTGCTTCCGCTGACTCGTCTATGATCGAGCTCTTGTATTCGAGCCTTCGAGGCCCCTGGCTTGTAATATGATGCTTGTATGACTTATTTTATTTGTAGAGTTGTGTTGTGATATCTTCCCGTGAGTCCCTGATCTTGATCGTACACATTTGCGTGTATGATTAGTGTACGATTAAATCGGGGGCATCACAAGTTGGTATCAGAGCCGACTGCCTGTAGGAATCCCCCTTCCACACTCCTTGGCCGAAGTTGAGTCTAGTCGATGAAAAATGTTTTACTAACATGGCTGTGCGGCCCATGGGCCCACGTCGCCATCTGGGTGGTATTAGGATCTTTTACTCCTCGATCCTTACTCTGGGACTCTGATCTCTCTTCTATTCGGGTTAAATGGTTTTGCTAACTCTAACTCCAGGTTCTCATAAATACTTTCTCCCGGAGAGCCCCTTCATTCCAGATGATGGCCTGCTTCACCAGAAGATTTCGAAGATACTCTTTGCTATTCCTCTCGAGACTTTGTGCCCATCACTTCTGCTATTCCCGACCACCGATAAATCATTATGGATAACTACTTACACTTGCCATTCATACGATCATCCCCCATTGATCTTGTTATTACAAGATACCCCGAAGTCTTCTCTATTGTTCCGAGAATACTTTCTGCCTACTGCCTAGCAGTTCCTTGCCACATGAATACCCCTTCAATTAAATCCTCGCACTTGTCGAGTATCCACTCATCCCCAGTTGTTCATGTGTTTCACAATGGTCTTCGAAATACTATTCGATCCTCCAAAAATCCTTAGTAGCTTATTGCTCTGCAATACTTGCCTGCTTGCATTATGGATGCTTTCCATATGTCTGGCAATATTCGTTAGTATCCTTAGGCATCGTCTTTTTGATCCTATTGATTCAACATGAGTGTGAATGCACGCAATCATCAGCTGATCCTTTTAAATTATCTTTCCGGCTCAGACGTTATTTTAAAACATGAGTTGGATCTTGACCAATCGAATTGCTGTCGATTGTACCCTTAAGGCTATTCAACTTATCCATCCCTGATCAGAGCATTGCTTCTGATCCCTTGTCTTGGAATTGATAATTCCTTTGCATTTGAGCCTTGAATTAGTCAGTTGTTTCTAAAGTCTGATCTCCTTGCATTGTTTCTCCCTCTGGTTGAGTACCGATGCTCACACCAGATCCCTTGAGGACCACCAGATCATTTGTTGGATTTTATCCGACAGCGTCCTTCATATTCAATAAGTTTGTGAGCCTTTCCTCGGATACATAATGCCTTTGGTAAATTGTATCCTCTGCTTTCTCAAGCATGCTCTACTATCGAGCTTGTGTTATTTATTCTTGAAATTTGTGGTATATACTCCTAAGATGCCCTGATGGGTTGAACCTATGCCTTCTCTAAACTGTGTGAACTCAGAAGTTTTCACGAGCCATACACTTCTGGTATTTTGCCAAATAAAATTTCAACACTACAACTTCTTCAAAACTGAGAAGTGAATGAAAGGTTATGCATTGGAGAAGTGGGAGTCGACCTTGAACTTGTGTTCATGCCCATGGACACGATGTAGATCTTATCATTAAAGCTTCTCTTAAATTGAATTATTCCTTTGGTACAAGTTCATCTTATATCTGGGATCTGACCTTTTGCAATCATGGTCCCGACCATGTTCTCCTTTAAATACCATTTCGCGTGCAAGTTTAAGCGCTTGTCTTTTGAAGAGCAATACCCCAGGCCAACCTCTACTTGACCTGTCATCGAGTATTACCCCCCTCTGGTATCTCGAGATTATCACGGAACTGCATAACTTCTTATGAGTTCTTCATCAGGTATTACATTCTCATGGACTCCAATTTTTCACGGGCCTTGAGTTATGAAACACTCAAGGACACCGATAACGGAATCGAGTCTGCACTGCGATTCAACGAGGATTAGAGATCTTCATCGCTTACAAGTTTAATACTCCATGTCTGCCCTAGCCTGAACGGATACATCATTATCGTGCTAATTTTAATCATCAGCATTCTGAGCTCTTCAAGGGTATCAACTGAATTCATGATGAGAAATACCATCCTTGCCCCTGATGATTTGTGTTATCATCGGCCACTTTATTGCCTTCCCTCCAACACAAACTTGTTCATGTTTTGTGTTATACCTTGAGTTCCTTGCTATCCAGCATTTGTCCTTCTTTACCTTGGAATATTACAACCTTTTGTGTCAAGAATGTCATGGTAATTTTACCACCTCTTGAGAATTCTTGATATAGTAATATCTCTTGCCATTTGCGTTCATTTCTTGGTCTCCGTGTTGTTTCTAACCGGAATACCGACAAATGGTCTGTGATGTGTAAATTCTAAACTTCTAGCAACCCTATTGCTTTGAAGTTATTGGTCTACAGTTCCAGTCTAAGTCTATTGCTTATTGAATCATCATTCGAACATTGATCGTGCTACCTAGTCCAGATTCCTGGGTGCACCCTTCTATCATTGTTCAGTTGTGTATGTTTCCCTCGAGCATACATCATTATATCATTTGATCCGACAAATGATATTTCCTTGTTCACATAATTGTGGAAATCAATCCTTTGGAAATCTCGATGATTTGTTGCTCAGCCTATCAGCCACCTCATCCTCTCCTTGGTTTAATGATGAACTCCTGTTGCGGAAGTCGCTTCCATAGTTCAATTCCCGGGAATCTTAAAATGTCATCTTGACAATGTGTGTTACACCTTTCTTCTCAGGCATCCTGAGTCTGAGTTATCCTGACACCAATCAGATCTGAATCTCGGTCAGATATGATGGTTGGAACATATTTCCAAGAATTATAACAATGGTCTTTATGTGACCCGGTAAGGTGGTGTCATGCCTAGTACACCTGGCCGGAGGACCTATTGTCATAGCTCCCTTCTTAGTAAGGTTAGCGATTTTTCCATGCGGAAGTTGTAAAACTTATTCTACAAGTTGTTCCTGATGGATCCTTCGTGCATCCAAATTCGGAACCTTACTTGATGACCTTGTCAATGCTATCTCGAAGCATGTCTGTGGTACTCTGCACATTTTGAAGCACCATGCTAAATTTCCTTTATCAACTATTCAAACACTGTTGTATGGGTAATGTCATGAAATTTCTCTCCCCTTATCTAAAGAGTTTTCTACATTATATCCTATCATGGATATCATGCTCTGCTTCACCTTGGGAAGGATATACCCCTGAAATATGTGTTTAAACGCATTTTCCTTTCCATTGTTCTGTTTAACCTGATGATCACATTATCCTGTCCATTGGTTTCCTTGACCTTTCTTGTGATCTATATACTCTAAGCAGTAATAATTCACTGCTTAGGTAAGCACCTCGTTGCACCACTCTGTTAGTATGACCCTGTTACTAGTGTTGATGACATTTTGGTAGCCACCGATGGACGAGAACCTTGCCTATTGGCCCACCTCGTTCAACGAGCAGGAAAGTGGTTCTCTTCGTCCCTCGCCCTTGGTATCCATGTTGTTGCCGACATAACTGGCAGGCTACCCTCTGAATTGCCTTGCTATCATGATCGTGCAAGATGTCAGCCCCCTTTCTACTTTTACCCACATGGTGGGCCCATAACCCACAGTTCCACAGGATCAAAACCTGACTCTCCTGTAGACCCTATTGCCAAAGATATTCCTTGAGCTTGGCGTCGTATGCAAATCACGAGCCGCATTCCTAGTGATCTATTCTGGTATCAGACACACTACTTATTTGCGTTGCCCTGAAACCCTTTCACCTTCTGACTAGGCAATGAATGATTGCCTGGCTGCTTGAAACTTCTTGTTGTACCTTCAAACTTTACTCTCGATGTGTTTTATTTCTTCAACTCGAGAGGTACTCATATGCTCATTCATGGGTTAACCCCAGATGCTTACCCCTTATAGCATCCTATCGTTATCAACCTGCCCCTTACCTATTCGTAAGTATGATGGAGTTCCCGAAGATAGGATGCCGACTTCATCAAGATGACCTGGAGAAGATCAACTTAATGGATCGACCTCCTCGAGAAGATTAACCAAGACCAACAAGACCCGTTAGAATTTCGTAACCTAATCCCTCCCCCGCACTTCCCCTCTTAAATCTCGGGACAAGATTTCTTGTAGTGGAGGAGAATTGTGACGCCCGGATATTTAAGCTACAGTAATTTCCTGTTAATCATGCCACGTCATCGCGGTTACTGTTGTTAATCTCACGTTAGTTCAAAACGATTCAAATTCGAATTTGAGTTAAAGGCAAACCACAAAAGTTTTCAAATATTAAAACTAAAATGTTCAGATTGTGACAAATAATGCATAGGTAATTATGGTGGAGAATCCACAATTTTATAAATTATTTAAATACTCTAAAATGAACAAAACAGTAGCAAAAACAAATATTTAAAAGCTTTTATAATAAGAAACCATCACAACTATTTTACTTTGTGTGCCAAATTAAATGTGGTTGCGGCATTTTTACATATACTAAATTAGGTGCGACTTTGATATTTTACTAAAACTAAGGTATATTGAAAATTAGAGAAAACAGTAAAAGGAAGATAAATAAAAAGAAAAATGAAAAGGTCTAAACAAAAAAATAGAATAAACCCCCTGGGCTTCGGCCCAGCAGGCCGCAAGCCCCCCCCCCCCCCCCCCCCACTGGGCCTCTTGGCCCAGTCGGCTCAGCCGACCACGCCGGCCCAGCCGGCCCACCCCGCACCTCCCCTGGCCTAATAGGCCACCCCACCCCACTCCTCGAACCCTAACCTCCCCACTCACCCCCACTCCCCACGCCCCTCCTCTCCCCTTCCCGATCCGATCTGGATCGGGGACGAGCCCGCTCCCCCCCCCCACCTCGCGACGCCACCACCCCGATCCCCTTGCCTCTCTCCCCTGACGCCGCTCGTCGCCGCACCGCCGGCGCCCGTCGCTCCGACTCGCCGGCCCGACCTCGCTTCCTCGTCCTCCTCCCCGACTCGCAGCACCGAGCCCCCACCGCGCCCGACGTCGCCATCCTCTCCGCCGTCGCCTCGCCCCGTCACCAACCCCGAAGCCGCCAGATCAATCCGTGCCGCCCCTCGCCGATTGGACACCGCCGCCCGGAGCCCGCGCCACCACCGCCGACCTCGTCCTCATCCTCTCCCTCGTCGGACCTCCCCGTCCTCCTCCTCGACACCCGCTGCCTAGCCCCTACACCGTACGGTGAGGCCCTCGGCCTCCTCTTCTCCTCTCCACTGCTCGCTGATGCCTGCGACCACCGCACCGAACGGATCCGGCCGCGCTCACCCTCGCCAGTGGCCGCATCTCGCACCTTGTTCCCGACCGGCCAGTGCGTGTCCATGGCCCCGCGATCACCTGCTCGCTGCAGCTCGTCGCCCGCCCCTGCTCCTCTGTCTGCCGCGGCCCGCTGCTGCTTCGTCGCGTCCGTCGTTCCCCGCACGGGCCACAACCCCTGCTGCCCGGCCCCGCCGCTCGCCAGAGCTGGCCGCCCCTTTCCCCCCTACCTCGCCAGATTCTGGCGCCCCGCCTCGCCCCTGGTGGCCTCGCGTACGGGTGTCCTTGCGCCCGCACCGCCCGATCGGGCGCACCCGATCCGCTAAGGCCCAGTGGCCCTATGACAACGGGGGCCCACCCCCCCAGAACGTTTTAATTTAAAAAAAAGAAAAAAATAAATAAAATAATAATAATAATTAAGGAATTAATTAAGTTAATTAATTATAATTAGATTAACCTAATTAACGATTAGTTAATTAAAACAGAGTATGACGAACGGGACCCACACGTCAGTTGACCAGTCAACGCCTCTGTTGACTGCTGACATCATGTTGACGTCATGATGACGTCAGCAGACACTATTCTGGATAATGTTGATTAAATTAATTAAATAAATCCTCAAAATGATTTAAATCTATTAAAATTAATATAAAATAAACCGTAGCTCAGATGAAAATACTTTCTACATGAAAGTTGCTCAGAACGACGAGACGATTCCGGATACGCAACCCGTTCGTCCGCCACACCTCCCTAACCTATCGAACTCGCAACTTTCCCCCTCCGGTCCTCTGCCCGAAAACGCAAAACACCGGGGATACTTTCCCGGATGTCATCCCCCTTCACCGGTATCACCTACTACCGCGTTAGGGCACCTCTAACGCCGTTACTTGTCATGTCATGCATCACTATGCATATGCTTGCTTAAATATTTATTGTTTTCTCCCCCCCTCTTCTCTCGATAGACACCGAGACCGACGCCGCTGCTACCCAGTACGACTACGGAGTTGACGACCCCTCTCCCTTGCTAGAGCAACCAGGCAAGCCCCCCCTTTGATCACCAGATATCGCCTACTCTTCTCTATACTGCTTGCATTAGAGTAGTGTAGCATGTTACTGTTTCCCGTCAATCCTATACTGATGCATAGCCTGTCCTTGCTACTACTGTTGTTACCTTTACCTGCAATCCTAATGCTTAGTATAGGATGCTAGTTTATCATCAGTGGCCCTACATTATTGTCCGTCTGCCATGCTATACTATCGGGCCGTGATCACTTGGGAGGTGATCACGGGTATATACTATATACTTTATACATGATACATGTGGTGACTAAAGACGGGACGGCTCGTAGGAGCACCCGCGAGTGGATCTTTGAGGCGGAGCGACAGGGCAGGTTCCGACCACCTAGGAGAGAGGTGGGCCTAGCCCTGTTCGGCGTTCGCGGACACTTAACACGCTTAACGAGATCTGGGTATTTGATCTGAGTCTGGCCATTTGGTCTATACGCACTAAGCATCTACGCGGGAGTAGTTATGGGTATCCCGGCGTCGTGGTATCAGCCGAAGCCTTCGTGACGTCAGCGACTGAGTGGCGCGCGCCGGATTGGAACGTAAGCCTGCTCTTGTATTAAGGGGGCTAGTTCTGCTTCCGGCCGCGTTCGCAACGTGCAGGTGTGCAAAGGGCGATGGGCCCAGACCCCTGCGCCATAGGATTTAGACCGGCGTGCTGACCTCTCTGTTGTGCCTAGGTAGGGCTGCGACGTGTTGATCTTTCGAGGCCAGGCATGACCCAGGAAAGTGTGTCCGGCCAAATGGGATCGAGCGTGTTGGGGTATGTGGTGCACCCCTGCAGGGAAGTTTATCTATTCGAATAGTCGTGTCCCTCGGTAAAAGGACGACCCGGAGTTGTACTTTGACCTTATGACAGCTAGAACCGGATACTTAATAAAACACACCCTTCCAAGTGCCAGATACAACCGGTGATCGCTCTCTCACAGGGCGACGAGGGGAGGATCATCGGTTAGGATTATGCTATGCGATGCTACTTGGAGGATTTCAGTCTACTCTCTTCTACATGTTGCAAGACGAAGGCTGCCAGAAGCGTAGTCTTCGACAGGATTAGTTATCCCCCTCTTATTCTGGCATTCTGTAGTTCAGTCCACATATGATACCCTTATTCCATTTGATACCCATGCATATGTAGTGTAGCTCCTTGCTTACGAGTACTTTGGATGAGTACTCATGGTTGCTTTCTCCCTCTTTTCCCCCTACCCCTTCTACCTGGTTGTCGCAACCAGATGTTGGAGCTCAGGAGCCAGACGCCACCGTCGATGACGACTCCTACTACACCGAAGGTGCCTACTACTACGTGTTGCCCGCTGACGACGACCAGGAGTAGTTTAGGAGGATCCCAGGCAGGAGGCCTGCACCTCTTTTGATCTGTATCCCAGTTTGTGCTAGCCTTCTTAAGGCATACTTGTTTAACTTATGTCTGTACTCAGATATTGTTGCTTCTGCACATGAGACAAACACAATCATTTCACTCAATCAATCAAGCAAGGGCATACAAACGGTCTAGAACTATCGCAAAAGTGCTCACTACTACTATATACATGGGGGGAAATACTACTAATATATGGTAGTCATCTAGAAATTTTGATCGGTGGAAGACTCCATGATGTCTGCTCCAGCTTCGTCTTCAAAGTCATCATCACTAGGGTCGGAGTCGGTGTCGTCGATGATGATGTAGTCCTCGGGGCGTATTTCCTTGGGTTCTTCTTCTTCTTCTATTGGTGCTGGTCCTCCCATGAATACTCCGATCTTCTTGACTAAGTCGTCATTCTTCTCCAGTAGGGTCTTGATTTCCTCCTCATATCCATCGCGGGTAAACTTGAGTTCTTCCTCCAGCTCGATGATCCTAGTCTTCGCCTTCTTCAAGTCCATCATGTCCGCACACATCTGGTTCTCCTGACGTCGAATGTGCTGGTTTAACTCCTGGATGAAAGCTATAATGGATCTATCCTTCTTAGTGTTGATTACTTCCCATTGCTTGTCATGGCGCCCACATATTTGGTAAATAGTGTCCTTAAGCTCCCTGTTGTAAACTTCTCCAATGCGTCCCATGGTGATGTGAGTTGCCATACTCTTTCCTAAACTCCAGGTTGGTGCGTCGAAGGAAAATTCTATTGGTTTACAAGTTGGCGAGAACGTCCTTCCTGGAACTTGTACTTGAATCATCCAGCGCTCCTCTTCAGGTAAAGTGGCGTTGTACATCCCGGTGAAGCTTGGTATTCCAATGGTCAAGTACCTAATGACTTCCTTCAAGTGGCATCCAAAAGGTGTGTCTTCATCCGGTTGTGCAAACTTCTTCATCTCCATCATCCTAAAGAGTAGAAAATGGAGAGGAGTCAGAAATGAGAAGAGAAGTGTGACCTAGGGTTTATCTTAGTGGTCATGAACTACACTCAACGTGTGCTCTGATACCATCTTGTAGCGACCCGACCTCAGATGGTCAAGTCTCTGTGCTTCAGTGTCATCCCTGGATCGGTAATGCTGACACACACAGTACTCAAAGGATTTATAACAGAGTAGCAATCACACACTATTACATCGAATGTCTCCAAAGAGAACTTATTACAATAATATGGCTTAAGGCCATCTAATGCGATAACAGCGGAAGGCGTGGAAGATAAAGTGAGTCCATCAACTCCAACGGCATAGCTGAGCTGCACGGCAACGACCTAACGAACCTTACTCCTCGTCTAAAAAGTCTACAACATAATACGTTGCAGCCCGAAAACGGGTCAGCACATGGAATATGCTGGCAATATAACACAGTAGAGCAGAAACAGAATAATGCTATCACTACATGCATATAAGGCTGGTGGAAAGCTGTATGGTTGTAGTTTTGCGAAAAGCCAATTTTTCCCTACAACAACGGAATAGATTTTAATTTTACTATCATGGTGGTTGAAACATCATTGAGAAGGTATCCCCAACTCAATCCCAATTAAAGTGAATTAACATCCCAACAGTATTAATTAAGCATGGTGAGATACATGTGATAACCCAAGTACTAGATACTCAAGAATTGTCCACAACCAGGGACACGGCTAACCATGATCAGATTGTACACTCTGCAGAGGTTTGCGCACTTTTCCCCACAAGACTCGATCGCCTCCGTTGGATTTCTCGCACTACATGGTGTTTGAGAAACGGATGACCGAGACACAGTCTTTCAGAAACGTTAACTCCGGGTAGACCATACCAAACCTACAAAACCCACTACCTGTTGATCTACCTCTTCAAGAGCTTCACGTAACTTACTCAACTATGCTAGAGCCCATAATAGCTTGTGGCTGCACACGGAAGTTTCTAGCATGAATCATCTCAGTTCCCTTTGAGCCTGGGTGGCGGTCCATAGGAAGATCACACGGGTACCCCGGGATTTCCAAAAAAACAGACAACACTGGGTTCCCCAGGTGCCTCAATCCACCCAGTTGTTTGATTAAGTTGCCACCTTAAGTTGAACTATTAATTAACAATCTCACATCTGACATGAATTTCACTCAAACCCAAACCACGTCTATGAGCATAGCATAGCAATAAGCAATACATAGAAGTAACTCCCAAGGGTTTGAATATAACAGGGCAATAGGTTCTACCTCAACAACTACTTCCCAACCCACAAGTTAATGACATCCTAATCATGCAATGTTTGAGGATTGGAACTAATGCATAAAAACTGGGTAATAATGGGATAGGATCAAAGTGTTACTTGCCTTGCTGACGATTCGCGAATCCTAGAGACTCGTAGTAACACCCTTCGCACTCCGGGAATTCTATCGCAAGCAAACAATAACATACATAAGAAACAAGCAATGATGCACAAGCAAAACTCAAATAAGAGAGGTTGACCAGAAAGTTCAAATTAAGAACTCCGGTTCGCAAAAAGAATCAAAACAAACGGAGCAATGAAACTCAAACAGCGAAAGAAAGAAAGAAGCTTCGTTTACTAATCTGAAACTAGGTCAAATTTTATGGTAGCAAACCTTGTTTGAGTTGGTTAAACGGAAAGGGGGTTTCGAGACGAAACTCCAGGCGCTTGAATCGCCTGATTCCGTTAAACGAGCGAAAAGATATACAGAAACTAAGACCGGATCAAAAATCACGATCACAAAAATCGCGGAATAAATCCGATAAAAGAAAACTCACGAATAGACTAACGAACGAGCGTTCGTTAGCTGTAACTAACGGGCGAAAACCGTTCGTTAAAATGAATGTACGGACGAACGTCCGCTAACTGGAAGAACCGAGAAAAACCGGTGAATCCGAAAAAAATGGATCTAGGGTTTTCAAAAAAAACCGAACGGTTTTTATAAAAAACCGGCGGCGGGGCGCGGCGGCTACCTCCGGCGAGAGAGCTCCGGCGAGGCGGGGCAGCGGCTCGCGAGGGCGGTGGGGCTTGGCGGCGGCGGTGCTAGGCGGCGGCGGCCGGCAGGGTTGGCGGCGGTGGTAGTGGTCTTGGGGGCGGGGGTGGCGACGTATATAAAGGGGCGGGGGCGGCGACTTGGAGCAGGAGGCAAGGCGCGGCGGTGGCGCGGTCCAAATCGGACTCCGGTCCGAGTGGCGGCGGTGGTGGCTGCCTGGCGCGGCTGGGCCTTGGGCCCAGTCGGCGCGGAACCTCTTTTCTTTTTTCTAAAAAAACTTCGCCGACCGAAATAAAATCCTAGAAAAAATAAATAAAAACCTAAAAATGCCAAAAGAATTTTTCACTGTCTAAATAAAATATTTAGAACAAGATGAACATTTTCTTGGCCCTAAAATGCAATTTTGAAAAACATGCAATTTTTCTAATACAATAAAATCCGAATAAAATCCAATAAAAAACAATTTAATGATTTTAATTTTTTTCCTCCAATATTTCATTTATTTTTGAGAAGTCATATTATCTCCTCTCTTTAATTTTTAATGTGAAATATTTTTCGGAGAGAAATAATTAAAATCAAATCCTCTTTTCATTATTTTATAAAAGAATCAAATATGAAGACCGGGAAATCCCCAACTCTCTCCGAGAGTCCTTGAGCTGCTTAGGATTTCGAGGATTACGGAATGGAAAAGCAATAAAACATGATATGCATGGGTGATCTATGTATAACATTCCAAATTGAAAATTTGGGATGTTACAATAATGCTAATTTCGAAAGGTTCTACATGTTGCATGTGGAACTTGTTGTTGGTGCACTTGTGTAATGGGGTAGCCGAGTGCTGAAGCTATATCATGTTGTACTCTGATGTATTTCAATTATGAAATTCTGCTTCCCTAATACGGAAATGAAATATATTCTGTGCTTAATATGAAATGTCAACTAGATTAATAAATGGATTATGAATAATTGGATAATTAGCCTGCTAATGGCGAATTAGCCTGCTAATTGTGTTTTGCTATTGCAAACGATTGTTGAAAAAATACCGTGGGAGATGACCTTAGGCAACGCACATAGTTTCTAGGAATAAACCGTGTTGAATCAATGAACAATCACACATGACTTTCTCTTGAAAACTGTTTGCGTTAGGCCACCTTGCGCAAACATTTACCACATGAAAACTATGTGTGATGGACAGCCTTTGCCATACAGTTTCTTCTACGGACCGTGTGTGATACATTCAATAACGCAAACGATTTAACGGGAAAAATTGTGTGTGATGTACATGTGAACGGAAACGTTTTCCTTGGAGCGACTGTGTGGGATGTGCATACGAACGGAAACGTTTAGCGGGGACTGACTGTGTGGGATGTACTTGCGACCGGAAACAATTTCACCATATAATTGTATTTTTTTAGCTCTGATGTACGTATTTCCGTATTTGAGTGCTCGCCGGTTGCACACGACCTCATTTTGCTGAATGTGTGTGCCAGGAGGGCATATCCCCGACGGTTTCTAGGTCGTGTGCGAAGGACCCCCCTATCGCCCACACTCACTTGGCGACGGTTCCAAATGTCGTCGCAGAAAGGGGTTTTAAACCGTTGATGTCATGGTCCATCTCACTATGCACCTTGTCGATGAGATGAAGTATTGTAGTCCTGTGTTTCTTCGCAACATGTATCCCTTCGAGCGGTTCATGGGAATACTGAAGCGCTTTTGTCGGAACCAAAACCATCCATAGGCAAGCATCCTACAAGGTTATACCGCGGAGGAGGTGGTTGATTTTTGCACCGAATACATGAAACAAAGACCTATAGGTTTGCCCCTCTCTCGCCACGAGGGAAGGCCGAAAGGTAAGCCGGTCCTTACTGGCACGCAAATGGCTGCACCTGGAGAATTGGCAGAGAAAGCCCATTTAACGGTACTGCTTAACAACCCAATTCTCGTTGCTTATGCCGAAGAACACTTGGCGGAGATATGCCAAAGCTTCTTACCAATGGTGCCTTCATCAGAAGTGGAGATGAAGGAGCACACTAAGAAGTAGGCCGAATGGCTGAAGAATCATTTGGCACAAGGATCCATCTATAACATTGCTACGTGGTTGGCACAAAAGCCATCACCTACGGTGTTGACGTACCAAGCATATGACATAAATGGATACACGTTCTACACTGAGGAACGTGATAAGAAGACCTCGTATCAGAATAGCTCTGTTCGAATAGAATGCATGACTGTAAATGAAGCTGATAAAAGAATAAACTATGGAACCATCAAAGAGATTTGGGAGCTTGACTATGTGAAAGTTAAGGTGGCATTATTCAGGTGCGCATGGATCTCTCTTGGTCAGGTAAGGATTGATGAGTACAGGAAGACTTGTGTTAATAGGACAACGATGGCATATCACGCGGACCCATTCATTCTTTCCAGCGATGCTACCTAGATTTTCTTTGTGGAAGACCCCTTGCATAAGAACGGCCATTTAGCGATGCATGGGAAGAGAAGGGTACTGGGTATCAATGATGTTCCGATCAGGACGAGTATGATGAATTTGATGAGTTGCCAGCCAAGGGATCACACACTAGTGCAACAGAGAAGCGTAAAATCATCAAAAACCCCAAGTTCATTTGGGGTCAACTTAATGATCCCAGTTCCCCCATGTAC
The DNA here is from genome assembly GCA_034509565.1 of Triticum monococcum. NCBI lineage: Eukaryota > Viridiplantae > Streptophyta > Magnoliopsida > Poales > Poaceae > Triticum > Triticum monococcum. The sequence goes on along the minus strand of CM067843.1, from coordinate 146,855,294 downwards.
ATGGGAATTAAGCCGTAAGACTAGTCTTTATGCCTACCCTGCAACTTAATTCATTCAATTTAGAACTGTCGCGTGTACTGAATTTGTGAGTTATGCCCGGTTTTCTGTTGATGTAAGAACCGTTAATATGTTGACCTTGATATGCTATCAGCTCAGGCAATGAATATGAACTGTTTTTTGTTGTTATTATTATTATTACTATTATATCATAGAGGTAGCACACTCAATCGATCTCACTACAGTATGTGTGAACCAAAATATGCAATTTGGTTTGCGAATATCACACGGTTCGTTGATGAAAGCCGTGTGCCGACCAAACCCCGCCACCCCGCCCACGATCTGAGTCGTGCTTTCTGATTGGCCAAAACCCAAACCCCATGGATCGTACGTCGTCTGCACCATTGGATGCTCCCAGATCGAACGGCGATCCTCATACCTTTCGACAGCACATGCAGTTCCGGTTGTAATTTTATTTTTATGCACAAAATGCACGTTAATCTAAAAAAATGTCTTAAATATAGCTAATGATACCTGAAATGCGCTAGAAAATCAAACCCATGGTATAATGGTGATTGCGTACCGTGGAAATTTGTATGAGGCCAAACGATGAAGTCACCGACAACAGGAGTTTGAATTGACGCGTCTCATTTTGGAAAACCATGATCCTTCATGTGAGATGCTCCGGTTTGGAAGGAGCGGTCATCAAAACTTGTGCCAAATTTTACCGATTTTTCTCCACGGGGTCGTGAGAGCACGCCACAGGCACACATCGATTTTGATGATGTCAGAACTCCATCTGAATTTTCTGTAATTAAAATACCAACTAGGCCTACGCCAGTGGCTGCACCTCGCGGCCGAAATGTTTGAAAGTTCTCCCCGCTTCTCGAACAAACGGATGAAAACTCACAAAGCAACGCACAAATGATATGTACACCTTTGCTAGGCTGATAGTAAGGGGGTATCATAGCTAGTATCATCCATGCCAACTAGGCAATTTTGATGAGTTGTCATAGAATTAATTAAATGAAGAAAGAGAAGGTTAAGTATCATATCATGAAACCGTATCATAATAAATGTTATGCTACTATGTGTCATGCATGACAATACAAATAAAGTACTACATATGATACTAGCTACTCTATGATACTATGCATTAGAGCAAGTAAGTACACAATAGAGTGACATAAGACTAGCAACAATGGGTAGTAACATAGAATGTTACTAGTCTATGTTACTACCTCTATAGTGGGGAGTAACATATGTTTAGTAACATGCAACACTTCATTTATTAGGCTATAGACTCATCTTGCCTTGAGATGTGTGATGTTACTCAGACTAGCAACAATGGGTAGTAACATAGACTAGTAACATGCCCATGTGTTACTAGTCTATGTTACTACCTCTATAGTGGGGAGTAACATATATGTGTGGTAACATGCAACACTTCATTTATTAGGCTATAGACACATCTTGCCTTGATATGTACATGTGATGTTACTCATGCTACTAGTAACTAGCTATATTACTACTTTCCTCTCTTTCTTCATTTATTGATTGCCACATCATCTACTTAATTTATCTAGATATGTGTGATGTTACTACCTATGTTACTCCCATTGTGGGTAGTCTCATACTATAGTAAGACTATACCCACAGTGGGAGTAACATAGGTAGTAACATCACACATATCCACTTTCCTCCATTTCTTCATTTATTGCTTGCCACATCATCTATTTTATCTAGATATGTGTGAGGTTACTACCTATGTTACTCCCACTGTGGGTAGTCTGGCTATAAGGAATAGAATAATATATATATATATATATATATATATATATATGTGCTTATTAGTTGGAGGAAAGAGAAGAGAAGCGGGCTCTTGGTTAGTAGAGCCAGCTGCAACACGAGACCCAAGACACTTTGTGAGGATGTAAGGTGGACCAACTATTGATAAACTAGTACATATATAAAACTTATTGTTGTACATGCCTGCTGAGAGGTTGGCTGTATATGACATGGAAACTTCTTAAAGCCGACCCTTGGTTGTATTATTAACCATGCATGCTCTTAGTGAGGTAGCTAGTATATCATAGACGACTAGCTAGTATCAGACTAGCCACAGTGGGAGTAACTTCAGCAGTAACACCGACTCCAACTCAGCAAACTTGCTTATGTGGCAATAAGTTAATGAGGAGAGAGATAGTTTCAGTAACTTAGCTAGTTACTATAGCATCACATGTCCCAATGCAATATGAGTCTGTAACCTAAGAAATGAAGCTTTGCATGACACTGTACTTATGTTACTACCCACTATGAAGGTAGTAACATATATAGTCTAGGGATATGTGTATGTTACTAGTGTACTACTCTCCATTGTGGCTAGTCTCATACTCCCTCCTTTCCGGTTTAGGCTGGTTGTAATGGTATTATCATAAGCGGTATCATGCATGCCAACTAGACTTTCCGGATGATGTGGCACACAAGAGAGGATGTGGTATCATATCATGATACCGTGTCATATTAAATATTGTACTACTACTTTGTGTGATGCATGACAATTAGTAAGGCAACCTAAGATGTTAACTTATGATACTATGCATTACGGAAGTAGTATCCTAGCTACACTATCATATATATGCATGCATGATACTACTAGTATATATATAATACTCCCCATTACAACCAGCCTTATAGGGTTAAATTCATAAATACGGTCATCTATAATATATACTCCCTCCGTAAACTAATATAAGAGCGTTTAGGTCACTATTTAGTAATCTAAACTCTCTTATATTAGTTTACAGAGGGAGCTAGTACTAGTCTATGATACTATATATGCACTATGAAGGTACGTACATAGTATCATACAATAGTATCATATGCATGATACTATATATAGTATATGATACTCCCCACTATATAAGGCTGGCCATAGTGGCCGACGATGTCATGCACTCGTAAATAGCAAGTATGCTGATGTGGCAAAGAATTAAATATGTATATAAAGAGGGTTAGAGTAACATATAGTAGGTAGATATTGTATCATGTTAAATGCGATGCTAATTTGTGTCATGCATGGCAATAAATATGATATATATATATATGATACTATACTCTATGTATTATACTATGCGCTATAATTAATCAAAGGTAGTATCATACACTAGTATCATATGTACTATATATTCATGATACTAGTATATGACACTCTCCACTATACTCATGATTTCTTACCGTGGAAAAAAATTGGAGGCGAAACGATGAACTCATGTTTTCATTCGAACAAAAATATGATGTTAGGTAATGTAGATGTTTTCAAAGAGCACACGGTTCACTTACGAAAGCCGTGTGTCCACTAAACGGTGGCCGATGCACCCTCCCCCCCCCCCCAACCCTCGGCCACGCATGCGATCTGAGTCGTGCGGTCTGATTGGCCAGAAACCAAACCCCACAGATCATATGTCTGCACTGTTGGATTCTCCATGATTGAACAGCGATCCTCATCCCTTTCGACAACACATGTACATGTTTTCAAATAGCACACGATTCACACACGAAAGCCATTTGCCTACAAAACCGTGGCCGATGCCCCCCTCGCTGTGCGCGCGATCTGAGTCCTCCATTCTAATTGGCCAGAACCTAAACCCCACGGATCGTACGTCTGCACCATTGGATGCTCCCAGATCGAACGGCAATCCTCATCCCTTTCAACAGGAAATGCAGTGCAGCTAGGAATTGATTTATATGCCAACATGCACGGTAAATGCCAAAAAATGTCTTACATATAGCACACGAGACCTGAAATGCGCCAGCAAATCAAACCCGTGGTAAAATTGTGATTGGTTTACGTGTGAAAAATTTAGAGGTGAAACGATGAACTCACGTCTTAATTTCAAAATTAGTACGTCTTCATTTCAAATGAAATTATTCTGTTTGTGCACACGAGCGCTTTTAGAGGCAACCATTTGCATAGGCCTTTCCGCGCGCGCGGCGACCGGGGATATTTTTCACCCTTTTCACCTAGGCCGCCAACACCCCCCATCGTCCGCCCGCGTTTCACTCAACTAGTCCACCCAATCTCCTTCGCCAGCTCCCCCCTCCCCCAGATCCATAGTAGAACCCTCTCCGGCGTCGTCGTGCTCACCCCGGTCGTGTGCCCGCTCTTCGGCGTCAAGCCTACATCCACTGTCGTTCCCAACATGCGGCGGCCCGCGCCTCGCCCTCTTCGTTTGCTCGCCAGCCACCCTCAAGCATATTGATGCAGTGACCCTCGCCTCTCCTATGGTCCGGTCGGGTTTGCATTAAGAAGCCTGTTAGTTAGTGCTCTCCGTCGCGATGAGGCATATTTCCTCGCAATACCTCTTCCAGCTTCGTTCCGTATGTTCCCAAATTGGCTATAAATAACGGAGAGCGTATATATGTTCATTATCTACCTTCCTTACTACATGTAAGTTGTATTTGTTCCAATAAGTTACTGCCTATTTACAGATCGCGGGCGCCCGAGTCACACAAACTTAACAAATTAGCCGTACATTTTATAAATTATTGCATGGCATGTTTAGAAAGCTTGATACCAAATTGTTAGTTTTATACTTATCCTCCTTTCCTGAGTTTCGCATGTGTTCTTTGTAGATGCCGAGTAGCAGCGACAGCACTCATTCAGGCCATGTATCTTCATCTGATTCAGACAACCCTAGGTCTTCAGTAGATTGTGAGGGATCAAGTAGTCTTGAACGGGATAGAGCTGCAACAATTACCCTTTCGATCAGGACACGTAGGAACGCTCCAAGGAAGCCCACACAGCAGCCTAAAGGTGTATATGAAGTAACAGAGATTGATTTAAAGTCCTGGGCTCCAACTAAACCAGATAAAGCACGCATGAGGTTCAGGAGTGTGTGTGGATTTGTTGGCAGGGCAAGGCTCAACATTAATCTGTCGGGGTTTTGGAAGGCTGACACAGAAACACGGCGACGGATAGTCCAGGAGATCATGGATCAGTTCAACGTTCTAGAGCAGTGGAGAATGCAGGTGGAACATGCTGCACTGAAGAAGGCTAGGGATGCTTGGAGAAACTGGAAGCACGTGTTGTACAAGAAGTACTTGAGTGAAGGCAAGGACCCAATCCCCGCATACCCCAAAATTACGAAGGCAGACTAGGCAGAATTCAAAATGGTCGGGGAAACTCCAGAGTTTGCTGCAAAGAGTTTCAAGCAATCGGAACTTCAGAAGAAGAACATACACCCCCACCGTATGGGTGTGGCAGGATACTACAGCATGAAACTGATATGGGAACAGGAGGACAAATAAGCAGTAGCGGCGGGTGGGAATCCGGCCTTTAGTGAAATCAAGGGCAAACACGCTAGAGACTACTTGTGGGCACGTGCAAAGAGGCGTGTTGACGGAACTTATTACTTTGAAAATGCACGTGACGCCAAACTATATGAAGTGATGGTAGAGGCTTCCAAGATCCCTGGAAGGTTCTACAGGAACTCGGGGCCATGTGACATTCTGTCCATTGCTCTGGACACAAAAGAGCCCCCTGGCCGTGCAAGGGGTATAGGTGTTAATGTCCCGCACAAAAGGGCTTTCACACTCAGCAAAGAAGAGAGGCTCAGCATGAAAAAAGCAAGGAGTGAAATGATGTTGGGGAACGTAGTAATTTCGAAAATTTTCCTACGCGCACGCAAGATCATGGTGATGCATAGCAACGAGAGGGGAGAGTGTTGTCTACGTACCAACCCAGACCGACTACGGAAGCGATCACACAACGTAGAGGAAGTAGTCGTACATCTTCCCGATCCGACCGATCCAAGCACCGTTACTCCGGCACATCCGAGTTCTTAGCACACGTTCAGCTCGATGACGATCCCCGGGCTCCGATCCAGCAAAGCTTCGGGTAGGAGTTCCGTCAGCACGACGGCGTGGTGACGATCTTGATGTACTACCGACGCAGGGCTTCGCCTAAGCACTACAACGGTATGATCGAGGTGGAATTTGGTGGCAGGGGGCACCGCACACGGCTAAGGAACGATCTCAAGGATCAACTTGTGTGTCTTGGGGTGTCCCCTGCCCCCGTATATAAAGGATGGAGGAGGAGCAGCTGGCCGGCCAAGGTGGGAGGCGCAGGAGGAGTCCTACTCCTACCGGGAGTAGGACTCCCCCCTCCAATCCTAGTCCAACTAGGTTCCCTCAAGAGGGAAGTGAAAGAGAGAGGTGGCCGGCCCCTCTCCTAGTCCTAATAGGACTAGGGAGAGGGGGGAGGCGCAGCCCTATGTGGGCTGCCCTCTCACCTTTCCACTAAGGCCCATGTTGGCCCATTTGGCTCCCGGGGGGTTCCGGTAACCCTCCCGGTAATCCGGTAAAATCGCGATTTCACCCGGAACACTTCCGGTGTCCAAACATAGGCTTCCAATATATCAATCTTTACGTATCGACCATTTCGAGACTCCTCGTCATGTCCGTGATCACATCCGGGACTCCGAACAACCTTCGGTACATCAAAATGCATAAACTCATAATAACTGTCATCGTAACGTTAAGCGTGCGGACCCTACGGTTTGAGAACAATGTAGACATGACCGAGACACGTCTCCAGTCAATAACCAATAGCGGGACCTGGATGCCCATATTGGCTCCTACATATTCTACGAAGATCTTTATCGGTCAGACCGCATAACAACATACGTTGTTCCCTTTGTCATCGGTATGTTACTTGCCCGAGATTCGATCGTCGGTATCCAATACCTAGTTCAATCTCGTTACTGGCAAGTCTCTTTACTCGTTCCGTAATACATCATCTCACAACTAACATATTAGTTGCAGTGCTTGCAAGGCTTATGTGATGTGCATTACCGAGAGGGCCCAGAGATACCTCTCCGACAATCGGAGTGACAAACCCTAATCTCGAAATACGCCAACCCAACATCCACCATTGGAGACACCTGTAGTACTCCTTTATAATCATCCAGTTACGTTGTGACGTTTGGTAGTACCCAAAGTGTTCCTCCGGTAAACGGGAGTTGCATAATCTCATAGTTATAGGAACATGTATAAGTCATGAAGAAAGCAATAGCAACATACTAAACGATCGGGTGCTAAGCTAATGGAATGGGTCATGTCAATCAGATCATTCAACTAATGATGTGACCTCGTTAATCAAATAACAACTCTTTGTTCATGGTTAGGAAACATAACCATCTTTGATTAACGAGCTAGTCAAGTAGAGGCATACTAGTGACACTCTGTTTGTCTATGTATTCACACATGTATTATGTTTCCGGTTAATACAATTCTAGCATGAATAATAAACATTTATCATGATATAAGGAAATAAATAATAACTTTATTATTGCCTCTAGGGCATATTTCCTTCAGTCTCCCACTTGCACTAGAGTCAATAATCTAGTTCACATCACCATGTGATTAACATCAATAGTTCACATCATCATGTGATTAACACCCATAGTTCACATCGCCATGTGACCAACACCCAAAGGGTTTACTAGATTCAGTAATCTAGTTCACATCGCTATGTGATTAACACCCAAAGAGTACTAAGGTGTGATCATGTTTTGCTTGTGAGAGGATCTTAGTCAACGGGTCTGCCACATTCAGATCCACATGTGTTTTGCAAATTTCTATGTCAACAATGCTCTGCATGGAGCTACTTTAGCTAATTGCTCCCACTTTCAATATGTATCTAGACCGAGACTTAGAGTCATCTAGATTAGTGTCAAAACTTGCATCGGCGTAACCCTTTACGACGAACCTTTTTATCACGTCCATAATCGAGAAACATATCCTTATTTCACTAAGGATAATTCTGACCGCTGTCTAGTGATCTACTCCTAGATCACTATTGTACTCTCTTGCCAAATCAATGCAGGGTATACAATAGATCTGGTATACAGCATGACATACTTTATAGAACCTATGGCCAAGGCATAGGGAATGACTTTCATTCTCTTTCTATCTTCTTCCGTGGTCGGGTTTTGAGTCTTACTCAACTTCACACCTTGTAATACAGGCAAGAACTCTTTCTTTGACTGCTCCATTTTGAACTACTTCAAAATCTTGTCAAGGTATGTACTCATTGAAAAAACTTATCAAGCGTCTTGATCTATCTCTATAGATCTTGAAGCTCAATATGTAAGCAGCTTCACCGAAGTCTTTCTTTGAAAAACTCCTTTCAAACACTCCTTTATGCTTTACAGAATAATTATTTCCGATCAACAATATGTCATTCACATATACTTATCAGAAATGCTGTAGTGCTCCCACTCACTTTCTTGTAAATACAGGCTTTACCGCAAGTCTGTATAAAACTATATGCTTTGATCAACTCATCAAAGCGTATATTCCAACTCCGAGATGTTTGCACCAGTCCACAGATAGATCGCTGGAGCTTGCATATTTAGTTAACACCTTTAGGATCGACAAAACCTTCTAGCTGCATCATATACAACTTTTCTTTAGCAAATCCATTAAGGAATGCAGTTTTGTTTATCCATTTGCCAGATTTCATAAAATGCGGCAATTGCTAACATGATTCGGACAGATTTAAGCATAGATACGAGTGAGAAAATCTCATCGTAGTCAACACCTTGAACTTGTCGAAAACCTTTTGCGACAATTCTAGCTTTGTAGATAGTAACACAACTATCAGCGTCTGTCTTCCTCTTGAAGATCCATTTATTTTCTATGGCTTGCCGATCATCGGGCAAGTCAACCAAAGTCCATACTTTGTTCTCATACATGGATCATATCTCAGATTTCATGGCTTCAAGCCACTTTGCGGAATCTGGGCTCACCATCGCTTCTTCATAGTTCGTAGGATCATCATGATCTAGTAGCATGACTTCCAGAACAGGATTACCGTACCACTCTGGTGCGGATCTCACTCTGGTTGATCTACGTGGTTCAGTAGTATCTTGTCCTGAAGCTTCATGATCATCATCATTAGCTTCCTCACTAATTGGTATAGGTGTCGCAGAAACAGTTTTCTGTGATGTACTATTTTCCAATAAGGGAGCAGGTACAGTTACCTCGTCAAGTTCTACTTTCCTCCCACTCACTTCTTTCGAGAGAAATTCCTTCTCCAAAAAGTTTCCGAATTTAGCAACAAAAGTCTTGCCTTCGGATCTGTGATAGAAGGTGTATCCAATAGTTTCCTTTGGATATCCTATGAAGATGCACTTCTCCGATTTGAGTTTTGAGCTTATCAGGATGAAACTTTTTCATATAAGCATCGCAACCCCAAACTTTAAGAAATGACAACTTTGGTTTCTTGCCAAACCATAGTTCATAAGGCGTCGTCTCGACGGATTTTGATGGTGCCCTATTTAACGTGAATGCAACTGTCTCTAATGCATAACCCCAAAATGCTAGCGGTAAATCAGTAAGAGACATCATAGATCGCACCATATCTAGTAAAGTACGATTACGACGTTCGGACACACCATTACGCTGTGGTGTTCCGGGTGGCGTGAGTTGTGAAACTATTCCACAATTTTTCAAATGTATACCAAACTCGTAACTCAAATATTCTCCTCCACGATCAGATCATAGAAACTTTATTTTCTTGTTACGATGATTTTCAACTTCACTCTGAAATTCCTTGAACTTTTCAAATGTTTCAGACTTATGTTTCATTAAGTAGATATACCCATATCTGCTTAAATCATCTGTGAAGGTGAGAAAATAACGATATCCGCCACGAGCCTCAATATTCATCGGACCACATACATCGGTATGTATGATTTCCAATAAATCCGTTGCTCTCTCCATAGTACCGGAGAACGGTGTTTTAGTCATCTTGCCCATGAGGCACAGTTCGCAAGTACCAAGTGATTCATAATCAAGTGGTTCCAAAAGCCCATCAGTATGGAGTTTCTTCATGCGCTTTACACCGATATGACCTGAAACGGCAGTGCCGCAAATAAGTTGCACTATCATTATCAACTCTAAATCTTTTGGCTTCTACATTATGAATATGTGTATCACTACTATCGAGATCCAACGAACTTGTTTCATTGGGTGTATGATCATCGAAGGTTTTATTCATGTAAACAGAACAACAATTATTCTCTGACTTTAATGAATAACCTTATTGCAATAAACATGATCAAATCATATTCATGCTCAATGCAAACACCAAAATAACACTTATTTAGGTTCAACACTAATCCCGAAATTTATAGGGAGTGTGCGATGATGATCATATCAATCTTGGAACTACTTCCAACACACATCGTCACTTCACCCTTAACTAGTCTCTGTTTATTTTGCAACTCCCGTTTCGAGTTACTACTCTTAGCAACTGAACCAGTATCAAATACCGAGGGGTTGCTATAAACACTAGTAAAGTACACATCAATAACATGTATATCAAATATACTTATGTTCACTTTGCCATCCTTCTTATCCGCCAATCACTTGGGGTAGTTCCGCTTCCAGTGACCAGTCCCTTTGCAGTAGAAACACTTAGTCTCAGGCTTAGGATCAGACTTGGGTTTCTTCACTTGAGCAGCAACTTGCTTGTCGTTCTTCTTGAAGTTCCCCTTCTTCCCTTTGCCCTTTTCTTGAAACTAGTGATCTTGTCAACCATCAACACTTGATGTTTTTCTTGATTTCTACCTTCGTTGATTTCAGCATCACGAAGAGCTTGGGAATTACTTTTTTCATCCCTTGCATATTATAGTTCATCACAAAGTTCTACTAACTTGGTGATGGTGACTAGAGAATTCTGTCAATCACTATTTTATCTGGAAGATTAACTCCCACTTGATTCAAGCGATTGTAGTACTCAGACAATCTGGGCACATGCTCACTAGTTGAGCGATTCTCCTCCATCTTTCAGCTATAGAACTTGTTGGAGACTTCATATCTCTCAACTCGGGTATTTGCTTGAAATATTAACTTCAACTCCTGGAACATCTCATATGGTCCATGACGTTCAAAACGTCTTTGAAGTCCCGATTCTAAGCCGTTAAGCATGGTGCACTAAACTATCAAGTAGTCATCATATTGAGCTAGCCAAACGTTCATAACGTCTGCATCTGCTCCTGCAATAGGTCTGTCACCTAGCGGTGCATCAAGGACATAATTCTTCTGTGCAGCAATGAGGATAAACCTCAGATCACGGATCCAATCCGCATCATTGCTACTAACATCTTTCAACACAATTTTCTCTAGGAACATATCAAAAATAAACACAGGGAATCAACAACGCGAGCTATTGATCTACAACATAATTTGCAAAATACTACCAGGACTAAGTTCATGATAAATTAAAGTTCAATTAATCATATTACTTAAGAACTCCCACTTAGATAGATATCCCTCTAATCCTCTAAGTGATCACGTGATCCAAATCAACTAAACCATAACCGATCATCACGTGAGATGGAGTAGTTTTCAATGGTGAACATCGTCATGTTGATCATATCTACTATATGATTCACGCTCGACCTTTCGGTCTCTGTGTTCCGAGGCCATATCTGCATATGCTAGGCTCATCAAGTTTAACCTGAGTATTCTGCGTGTGCAAAACTGGCTTGCACCCGTTGTAGATGGACGTAGAGCTTATCACACCCGATCATCATGTGGTGTCTGGGCACGATGAACTTTGGCAACGGTGCATACTCAGGGAGAACACTTCTTGATAATTTAGTGAGAGATCATCTTATAATGCTACCGTCAATCAAAGCAAGATAAGATGCATAAAAGGATAAACATCACATGCAATCAATATAAGTGATATGATATGGCCATCATCATCTTGTGCTTGTGATCTCCATCTCCGAAGCACCGTCATGATCACCATCGTCACCGGCGCGACACCTTGATCTCCATCGTAGCATCATTGTCGTCTCGCCAATCTTATGCTTCCACGACTATCACTACCGCTTAGTAATAAAGTAAAGCATTACATCGCGATTGCATTGCATACAATAAAACGACAACCATATGGCTCCTGCCAGTTGCCAATAACTCGGTTACAAAACATGATCATCTCATACAATAAAATCAGCATCATGCCTTGACCATATCACATCACAACATGCCCTGCAAAAACAAGTTAGACGTCCTCTACTTTGTTGTTGCAAGTTTTACGTGGCTGCTACGGGCTTAAGTAAGAACTCATCTCACCTACGCATCAAAACCACAACGATAGTTCGTCAAATAGACTCCGTTTTAACCTTCTCAAGGACCGGGCGTAGCCACACTTGGTTCAACTAAAGTTGGAGAGACAGTCTTCCGCAAGCCATCTATGTGCAAAGCACGTCGAGGGAACCGGTCTCGCGTAAGAGTACGCGTAAGGTTGGTCCGGATCGTCTCGTCCAACAATACCGCCGAACCAAAGTATGACATGCTGGTAGGCAGTATGACTTGTATCGCCCACAACTCACTTGTGTTCTACTCGTGCAAATAACATCAAATCATAAAACCTAGGCTCGGATGCCACTGTTGGGGAACGTAGTAATTTCGAAAATTTTCCTACGCGCACGCAAGATCATGGTGATGCATAGCAACGAGAGGGGAGAGTGTTGTCTACGTACCAACGCAGACCGACTGCGGAAGCGATCACACAACATAGAGGAAGTAGTCGTACGTCTTCCCGATCCGACCGATCCAAGCACCGTTACTCCGGCACCTCCGAGTTCTTAGCACACGTTCAGCTCGATGACGATCCCCGGGCTCCGATCCAGCAAAGCTTCGGGTAGGAGTTCCGTCAGCACGACAGCGTGGTGACGATCTTGATGTACTACCGACGCAGGGCTTCGCCTAAGCACTACAACGGTATGATCGAGGTGGAATTTGGTGGCAGGGGGCACCGCACACGGCTAAGGAACGATCTCAAGGATCAACTTGTGTGTCTTGGGGTGTCCCTTGCCCCCGTATATAAAGGATGGAGGAGGAGGAGCTGGCCGGCCAAGGTGGGAGGCGCAGGAGGAGTCCTACTCCTACCGGGAGTAGGACTCCCCCCTCCAATCCTAGTCCAACTAGGTTCCCTCAAGAGGGAAGTGAAAGAGAGAGGTGGCCGGCCCCTCTCCTAGTCCTAATAGGACTAGGGAGAGGGGGGAGGCGCAGCCCTATGTGGGCTGCCCTCTCACCTTTCCACTAAGGCCCATGTTGGCCCATTTGGCTCCCGGGGGGTTCCGGTAACCCTCCCGGTAATCCGGTAAAATCCCGATTTCACCCGGAACACTTCCGGTGTCCAAACATAGGCTTCCAATATATCAATCTTTACGTATCGACCATTTCGAGACTCCTCGTCATGTCCGTGATCACATCCGGGACTCCGAACAACCTTCGGTACATCAAAATGCATAAACTCATAATAACTGTCATCGTAACGTTAAGCGTGCGGACCCTACGGTTCGAGAACAATGTAGACATGACCGAGACACGTCTCCGGTCAATAACCAATAGCGGGACCTGGATGCCCATATTGGCTCCTACATATTCTACGAAGATCTTTATCGGTCAGACCGCATAACAACATACGTTGTTCCCTTTGTCATCGGTATGTTACTTGCCCGAGATTCGATCGTCGGTATCCAATACCTAGTTCAATCTCGTTACTGGCAAGTCTCTTTACTCGTTCCGTAATACATCATCTCACAACTAACATATTAGTTGCAGTGCTTGCAAGGCTTATGTGATGTGCATTACCGAGAGGGCCCAGAGATACCTCTCCGACAATCGGAGTGACAAACCCTAATCTCGAAATACGCCAACCCAACATCCACCATTGGAGACACCTGTAGTACTCCTTTATAATCACCCAGTTACGTTGTGACGTTTGGTAGTACCCAAAGTGTTCCTCCGGTAAACGGGAGTTGCATAATCTCATAGTTATAGGAACATGTATAAGTCATGAAGAAAGCAATAGCAACATACTAAACGATCGGGTGCTAAGCTAATGGAATGGGTCATGTCAATCAGATCATTCAACTAATGATGTGACCTCGTTAATCAAATAACAACTCTTTGTTCATGGTTAGGAAACATAACCATCTTTGATTAACGAGCTAGTTAAGTAGAGGCATACTAGTTACACTCTGTTTGTCTATGTATTCACACATGTATTATGTTTCCGGTTAATACAATTCTAGCATGAATAATAAACATTTATCATGATATAAGGAAATAAATAATAACTTTATTATTGCCTCTAGGGCATATTTCCTTCAAATGAAGCAGAATGCATTGTTTGAAAAGTTGAAGAAGGAGATTTATCTGGCTGTTCAAAAGGATGTTGAGGAGTTAATGATGATGCAGAAGACTCTAACACTGACAGATAGCCAGCAGATGGGAGGGGAGGCGGGCATGGATGATGCTGCTTATTGCGCAACAACACTGCACAAGAGTAGTTGTACATCAGCTGACCCCAACGACACTGAGACTACAGCTGCTCATGATGATGCTAATCTAATCTATCTGGAATGAAAGACAGACTGAAGGGCGTGCTTACACATTATGAAGGTACATTAAAATGTGCAACAGCCTGGGTTTGCCCACCCTTCTTGGAAGATGGCCTCTTCTTGGATAATGTGCCATTGAAGCCGGGCTGTGTGAAGTGCTACGTCACTGAAGTAAAGCCTGGATTCAATGAATTTGCCCTGAAGAATGTCCTAGGAGACTTCAATGAGAAAAGGACCTTGGAAGAAACACTGTTACATCACATCCAGTGGCCATGAATGGAAATAGAGTTCATCGATGAGATTCCTGAAGCCCCCCAAGAGAAACCACTGTCGCCCCTCAACCGGTGACGCTCTCCTTGCCACAGCAGCTCTCGCGGGCTGATTCATCAACCTATGATCAGCCGGCCCGACTTTGTGGCGTACAGGCCATGTCATCCTCCGCCCCCAAGAAGCCAGTGGCAAGGCCTACAACTATTGATGACGCATCACCGGTTTAGATGCCGGTCGCTGAAGCAGCGGGGGGAGACCCAGCTGAAGCACATGGGTGATGAAGAACTACATTTTTTGCTTGCTAAAAATAAAGCGGGCGTACTTGAAGCACACAATTACGTCCATGGCCAGCCATTTCTTGTTGGCGAATACTTTGATGAGTGCAGCTCCAGTTGCCGCGAGTTACATGAATATTGCATGGATCAAATGTCAGAAGGTCATCATCATTTGCCAGTCCACTACAAAAGTGATCATTTTCGACCCGATGTTGGTTCCATCATTGTGAGTTTCGAGGACTTACATCTCTTCTTCAACTTCAACGTGCTCGATGCCACTCTTGTTAGATGCGTGATTTTGTAAGTACTTAACAAACTCTGATCAACTTCTCCATACAAGGTTGTAAATGATAAACAACTAACTGCATTTTATTCCTCTCGGGGGATTGAACACGCAGAGAATACAAAGTGAGAGTGTGTATTTCATAGATCCTGCATTAGCAAATGGCACAACATTACATGAAAAGGACCGATGGGACTGGGCCGTTAACACGGTCGTCCGTATCTTCAAAAACACGTCCCATGCAGAATCATTTCTCTGGCCATATCATGAACGGTAAGTTAAGTAAACAACCACACATACACTGATTGTCTTTCAGATTTTGACATCATTTGTAAGTTCATGGCTTTCTTAATATGTAGAAATCATTGGATATTGGTATTCATTTTTCCAAACAAGAACACCGTTTACTACATTGATTCTCTCAGAGAGTCAACAAACGCTCAGGATCTCACGCATCTTCAGCAATTCTTTGATAGGTATTGAATTGTATGATGTTGAAATTAATTTTTCATTCATATCTGGTTCAATAATTGATGTTGTCAAAATTCCTCATCATTTGTAGTGTGCTCGCATTGTGGAAAACTAAAACAGGGAACCTGTTCAAGAGGAAACTACCTCTGCAGCACGAGATAGTTTCTCCGGTAACACACCGAAATCCATTATTTTTGGAAAAAATATCCAACAGTCTGTAAATACCTTTCCTTACGCTAGTCAAATGTTCAAGCTTCTAAATAAACTTATTTCTACAAAATAATACATCTAACACCGGTTAGGTTGTTCCTAACAGGACAAATACATGACTAATTTTGTACAAAAAAATTCAGTGTCCTCAGCACGAAGCAGGGACCAACCTTTGTGAATACTATGTTTGCAAACACATGATCTCCATCTGCAAATCTGCTGATAGTTGTGACGATCCTCGCGAATTAGTACCAGTAAGTCTATATTAATTAATATCTTCTACTCCACTCATATGGCACATTTTGATCTTAAAAACAATGCAGCTCATCTTAAAACCGAGGACCCCTGAGCCGCTCCCGGCTGGTGAATTGCTGATGGTTCGGAGATTTATCAGCGACTTCTTCCTGGATCACTTCATCAATCCCACTGATGATAATGAAGATTTCCACATGCGTTCTCCTGAAACATTGAGTAAGAGTTAGTCGCTAAACATATAATGCATGGATCCATTGTTTTCCATCTGATGAGGTCTTTGTATTTCATGCACTATGATTAATTATGTAATGCATATATGTGTGGACAAATCATTGGAATTTAGCTACCATATGTTCAATTGCAATTGTTGCAAAATCTAATGAATGTTCTTCATGTGGACACTATTTGTTCAATAGAATATTGTGGCGAATTTGTTTTTTGCATGCCGATTCAAAATGGGATATTTTTGTTTATTTGTTCAATTGAATATTATGGCGAATTTTATTTTTGCGTGCCGATTCAAAATGGGATATTTTTAATTTAACCTGGCAATTGCTCCGCACGCGGTTCAACTAAATGAGTGTGTGCGATCCACATCGGAAAGCATATGTCAATCGTAGCGGAACCATCGGTGATACACAGCAGATCGCAAACGATTTGCAGCGCTACTAGATGTGCATAGGTTCTCCAGAACCATTTGTGATATCGCGTTATCGCACACGAGAACTGGGAGTAAACTGTGCCCAATGCAAAATACAATCCCAGTCATATCTTTTTCAGGAAACGTGTGGGATCCCAAACGAAAAGCACACATCACTCTTGCAGCAACCATCGGTGATACCTAACAAATCACAAACGGTCTGTAGCACTTGTATGTGTGCAAAGGGGCTCCTGAACCATTTGTGATAGAACATTATCGCAGACGGTAATTATTGGAAAATGTGTGCGATGGAGTCTAGCATGGTAGACGGGTTACGCAGAAAACTCGTCTGCGATAGGGCACAAATCGCACACAGTTCATATGTTGGCCCGTGCGCCTTACATACTGTTTCCGAAACGGTTCCTTACGACAGACCGTATGGTTTCACTACGTCATTAGAAACACTTAATCACCGATACCACACATGCGAAAGAATTTAGTGTGTGTTGCATCGCACACGATTACATTTTGGAACGCCTCTGGATCACTGTTCCATATCCCCGGCGGTTTCTAGGTCGTGTGGTAAGGACCCCCTATCGCACACACTCACTTGGCAACAGTTCCGAAGGCCGTCGTGGAAAGGGGTTAAAACCGTTTGTTTAGGACCGATACGCACTAGTGTGTGTTTTCATTTAATGAATGGGATCACATCATTAGAGAATGATGTGATGGACTAGACCCATCCATTAGCTTAGCACTATGATCATTTAGTTTATTACTATTTCTTTCTTCATGACTTATACATGTTCCTATGACTATGAGATTATGCAACTCCCTAATACCGGAGGAACACTTAGTGTGCTATCAAACGTCACAACATAACTGGGTGATTATAAAGATGCTCTACAGGTGTCTCCGATGGTGTTTGTTGAGTTGGCATAGATTGAGATTAGGATTTGTCCTAATTGTCGGATAGGTATCTCTGGGCCCTCTCGGTAATGCACATCACTATAAGCCTTGCAAGCAATGTGAATAATGAGTTAGTTGCGGGATGATGCATTACGGAATGAGTAAAGAGACTTGCCAATAACGAGATTGAACTAGGTATGATGATATCGACGATCGAATCTCGGGCAAGTAACATACCGATGACAAAGGGAACAACGTATGTTGTTATGCGGTTTGACCGATAAAGATCTTCGTAGAATATGTAGGAACCAATATGAGCATCCAGGTTCCGCTATTGGTTATTGAGCGGAGATGTGTCTCGGTCATGTCTACATAGTTCTCGAACCCGTAGGGTCCGCACGCTTAACGTTCGATGACGATATGTATTATGAGTTATGTGATTTGATGTACCGAAGGTTGTTCAGAGTCCTAGATGAGATCACGGACATGACGAGGAGTCTTGAAATGGTCAATACATAAAGATTCATATATGGGAAGGTTACATTCGGACACCGGAATGGTTAGGGTCGTTTTGGATAAGTTTCGGAGTACCGGGGGTTACCGGAACCCCCTCCGGGAAGTTATTAGGCCTTATGGGCCTAGTGGTGGAAGAGAGGACGCAGGCCGAGAGGTGGCGCGCACCCCCCTAGCCCAAACCAAATTGTACTAGGGCTAGGGGGCGGCCCCCCTTTCCTTCTCTTCTTCCTCTCCTTCCTTCATCTCCTACTTGGACTAGGAAAGGGGGAAACCTACTCCTACTAGGAGTAGGAATCCCCCCTTGGGCGCGACCCTTGAGGCCGGCCCTCCTCCTCCCCTCCTTTATATACGTGGAGGGGGCACCCCATAGACACACAAGTTGATCTTTTAGCCATGTGTTGTGCCCCCCTCCACAGTTACATACCTCGGTCATATCATTGTAGTGCTTAGGCGAAGTCCTGCGTCGGTAACTTCATCATCACCGTCACCACGTCGTCGTGCTGACGGAACTCTCCCTCGGCCTCAACTGAATCAAGAGTTCGAGGGACGTCATTGAGATGAACGTGCTGATCGCAGAGGTGTCGTGCATTTGGTACTTGGATTGGTTGGATCACGAAGGGGTTCGACTACATCAACTGGGTACGTAGACACACTCTCCCCTCTCGTTGCTATGCATCTCCTAGATAGATCTTGCGTGATCGTAGGTAATTTTTTTGAAATACAGTGTTCCCCAACACACGGGTATATACTTATATACATGATATATGATACATGTGGTGACTAAAGTCGGGTCGGCTTGTAGAGTACCCGTGAGTGATCCCGGTGTGGGGGCTGAAAGGACAGGTGTTTCCATCCCGGTAGTGGTGGGCCTCGGTTCCCGACGGCCCCCACCTGTTACTTTGTGGCGGAGCGACAGGGCAAGTTGAGACCACCTAAGAAAGAGGTGGGACAGGCCCTGGTCGGCGTCCGCGGTTACATCAATTAACATTCTTAAGGAGATCTTGGTATTTGATCTGAGTCTGGCCACTGGCCTATACGCACTAACCAACTTCGTGGGAACAGTTATGGGCACTCGACTTCATGGTAACAGTCGAAGCCTTCTTGACGTCAGCGACTGAATGGTGCGTGCCGGGTTGGACCGCGTAAGGCGAATTCCTTTGTAATGGAGGTTGCTAGGTCTGCTCATCAGCCGCGTACGCAACGTGTAGGTGTGGAACGGGCGATGGGCCCAGACCCCTGCGCGCATAGGATTTAGACCGGCGTGCTGACCTCTCTATTGTGCCTAGGTGGGGTTGCAATGTGTTGATCTTCTGAGGCCGGGCATGACCCAGGAAAGTGTGTCCAGCAAAAGGGGATCGAGCGTGTTGGGTTATGTGGTGCACCTGTCGGTGTCCAAACTGCCAGATCTCGGGTAGGGGGTCCCGGACTGTGCGTCTAGGCCGGATGGTAATAGGAGGCAAGGGACACGAAGTTTTACCCAGGTTCGGGCCCTCTTGATGGAGGTAAAACCCTACATCCTGCTTGATTAATATTGAAGATATGGGTGTTACAAGAGTAGATCTACCACGAGATCAGAGAGGCTAAACCCTAGAAGCTAGCCTATGGTATGATTGTATGTTGTGATTGTTGTCCTACGGACTAAAACCCTCCGGTTTATATAGACACCGGAGAGGGTTAGGGTTACACAAGGTCGGTTACAAAGGAGGAGATATCCATATACGTATTGCCTAGCTTGCCTTCCACGCCAAGTAGAGTCCCATCCGGACACGAGACGAAGTCTTCAATCTTGTATCTTCATAGTCTAACAGTCCGGCCAATGGAGATAGTCCGGCTGTCCGGAGACCCCCTAATCCAGGACTCCCTCAGTAGCCCCCGAACCAGGCTTCAATGACGACGAGTCCGGCGCGCAGTATTATCCTCGGCATTGCAAGGCGGGTTCCTCTTCAAATTCTGTGTACCTGTCGAAATAATGTTCGGTTCCTTGTGATGGTTTGTACTTCTTGGCTTCTACGCCCAATAATGGCTACTTTCCACGTGTCAAGCGAATGTGAAGAGCCAGGGTGTTTTCACATTTACCCCCTAGCTATGTAAATGAGCCGTTGATTTAAAAAGACGAGGATTCAGATCCAAATCACATCATCCTCCCTTGCCGAGTCTTCATTAGAGCGTACCCGACAGAGATCCATTCGACCATGGCCGGTCGACGCAGATCCTCCTCTCGTACCTCTAGTTCCAAGCCTGGAGATTGGGAGAGATCTTCCATCCCGCACAGAAAATTGGTGATGCTTCAGTCCAAGGGACTTCTTCCCCCAGCGTACCTGGTCCCGGTTCGAGCCGGGCTTGCCACTTATAATGGCGGAGAGCAAGCAGAGAGCCGTACCAATACCTCCAAGGGAGAGCGGGTATGCCTTGTCCCTTATCTGGTAAGAGGCCTCGGATTCCCAATCCATCCGTTTCTCCGAGGGCTTCTGGAGTTCCATGGCCTCCAGCTGCACAACCTCACGCCTGCCTCTCTACTGCATATCGCGGGATTCGTAGCCCTTTGCGAGTTATTTTCGGGCTGTGAGGCTCATTTCGCTCTGTGGAAGAAGCTGTTCTGCCTGGTGCCCTGTTCTAAGAAGGGATCAATATATCAAGTGGGCGGAGCCAAAGTGTGGCGTATCGCCGGGACCGGACACCTATCCGGGACCCCAAAGAAGACGTCCGAAGACTGGCCTTCAGAATGGTTTTATATAGAAGATGTCCCCCTTCCGGACCCTATTCGGATCGGCCTTCCAGAGTTTGATAACGCCCCTTTGAAGAAGCGTCAGAGCTGGCGTCCACGGAGCCCCCTGGAGGAAGACGACCAGGACATTCTTTATCTGATGAGCCGGATAAGCTCTTTAGCTTGATCCGGATTGACCATGATCGAGGTCATGGCTATATGCATTATGCGGGGGGTGCAGCCGCTCCAGTATAGAGGCCACGCCATGTGGGATTTCAATGGGGAGGATGACGCCACCCACCACGGCCACAAAGGGCCGGGATCGGCTGCTGATCTAATAAAGATCTTGTCCACTTTGTACAAGGGAGAAGAGGAGGAATTCCTCCGTGTCAACCCGCAGGGCGGATTCTCCATGTACAATCCTCCGAGCTGGGTAAGCGGAGATTTTTCTCGCCCATCTGTTTCGTATTCCCATAGTTTAAGTATTCATTCTAGAGATTTCATCGCAGGAGCTGCGCCAGGCAGTAAAGGAGATAAACAGCCCTCCCCCACAGCCCGAGGACCCTGGACGGTTCCTTGACCCGGCCTCCTAGGAGGATCCGGACATATTCGTGGAGCTGATCAACGGGGTATTTTACCAAGGGAGTGATGACAATACCTTGGTGGCCATTACGGCCGATTACCCTGGGCTAGTTCTAGCCTCACAGGTGACTGAGACCGAAATCCTAGCACTTAAAAAGGGATCCGTCCTTGTGCTCTTTTTATTGCCGTATAACAGCCATGTTTTGCAGGGGAGGTCCTCGGGGCAGAAGGCCGAGCCCGTGGCAACTAGCCAACAAGGGGCCGCTAGGCTAGGCAGGCTGAAAAGATCCACAGTCCGGATTGAGGCACCGGCGCAGCGGTATGGCGCGCCGTTTTTATTACAAGACATTATTTAGAGAGGCATACTAACGCCCATGCCTTCTTTTCAGGAAAAAGAGCGCTCGCCGGACTATATCCGGAGAGGCTACCAATCGCGCCTCCACAAGCCGGGCTCCAAGGCCAGACTCAGAGGTGGGAACGAGTACACGGCGTGCGCCGGGTGCTCCTCCGACAGAGGATATGGATAGACTATCCGCCACCCATTCCGAGGTGGAAAGTGCCATGAACCACAGGCGTCACCGGACTGTTCTTCGTGACGCTTGTTTCTCCCCAGAGGCATTGGATGCCTTCAACTCGGGAGACGCGCACCTCTGTGCCGCTCAAGATGGTCTAGCCAGAGCCACGGAGCAGTATGTAAAAGACATACGGGTGAGAAAATTTGATGATTATATATATCAGTAGCCCCTGAGACTTGAAACAGTTAGGATAACTGATTTAAGGATCATTTGTTATGTAGGTTCTTACAGAAAAGAATACTCAACTGTCCCAGGAGCTAGAAGAGTGCAAAGCCCAACTTCAGGCCGCACTGTCCGCTGCAGGGGAGCCCAAAGATAACCCCGCTGGTAACATATTCGTCAAATGATAAGTATCATATTAGAGTGCGGCTTTATATGTAAATCTGACGAAAAAATTACAGATGACGCTGGAGTGAATCTGGATAAGCAAGAGCTCAAACGCCAGCTGAAGGCTGGTGAGAGCGCGCTTACAAGGGTGAGGCAGGAGAAGAATGATCTTCAAGATGCCAACACCAAGCTAGGCGTGGAACTGAAAGATGTCCGTGCCCAACTGTCGGACTCTGTTAAGGAGAATCGACGGCTTCAGCGCGGCATATTTAGTAAGTGCTTGAATGAACTCAAAAAGAGTTCGGCGGGGAAGCTGGCTGACAGAGTTATGTCTGTAGGTATGTTACAGGTCATCCTGCCGAGGAGATGCCTAGTTCGACGGGTGATCTTCTTCCCGAGCTCGCACAGTTGCATGAACAAGTTCGGCAGGTGATGCAAGGCGTTTCCCAGGCCGTGTGGCCGTCCGTCTCCCAACCCGAAGGCCTTGGCGAGCTTGCAGAAAAGCTGAGGGGAGCACGGCGGTGCTTCCGATTATGGAAGATATCGGCCTGCCGTCAGGGCGCCAGGGAAGCTTGGGCGATGGTGAAGACACGGTACACGAAGGCTGACCCGAACCACATGGCCGAAGTTGGTCCTGTGGGGCCTGATGGCAAGGAGATCCCTGTAAATTTACTGTATAGCCAAGTAGAATTGGCCGCAAAGTATTCCCAAAAGGACTGTAGACTAGACAGCCTATTGGATGGCATTGAAGAGGAATTCAACCAGTCAAATTGACTATGTAATTGTAAAGTGACATATATGATGCCTTCTAGCCGGATTGTAGATTGTTTGTCATGGTGGACCTTTTCGCTTCAACCTCGGGACCCGACAGTCCGGAGTGTATCCGAATACCCTCTCGATTATATAAGAACCGCGACATGCGTGGAGACTAGGCGTAGGGGTCATTAGTGCTTTATCAGACAAGTGCCCAACTAGTTATGTTATATTACATGGGTAGTAAGAAACATCTTCCAGAGAGAATAGTTCCGTTAAGGGTTCCTTTCCCTGGGTAGGCATGCCCTAAAGTGCATGTCCGGACTGCGATAAGAAGCGCAGTAAAAATGTTTGGGGGCAGATATGGTTAATAATTAAAAGTCATATTTTGTTCACCGACCGAATATTCTCTTAAGAACGCTAGCTTTCGGCTTCACCCAGTCTGAGGTACACGTCCGGCTGACCCGGCGGTAACAATCGCAGAGGTGCTCCCCTTATGCCCTAGCCGAATTAACGGGAACGTAGGGCATAAATACAAGAGCCAGGCAGCCCATCTTGGCCAAAACTTAAGTCATATCGATGCATATAATGGTGAAAAGAGCTACATGCGGAAGTATAACGCATGTGTTGGGCGTGATGCCCAGGTAAATAATTTAAGCTTCTGTGAAAGAAGCCCCCAAGTGTAGATAGTGCGGCTAGCACCTTTGTAGTGTACAAGTGAGGCACAAGGTGACCCTTGAAGGGCTAGAGGAATAAAAGAAAGAAAGGGAAACAAGACAGACGACACATATGCAGAAAATGGACAAAGGGAAGGGACTAACATAAAGTCCAGTGCTAGGTGTAGAATCTTTGGAGCCTGGCTGCGTTCCATGGGTTTGGCTCGAGTCGACTAGTCGATGCATCCCGCAGTCGGTACGCTCTGCCGGTCAGAACTTGGTCGATGATGAAGGGACCTTCCTATTTGGGCTCTAGCTTGTTCTTTTTCTTATCCGGCAGCCGGAGAACTAGTTCACCAACGTTATAAGTTTTGGCTCGTACTTCTGTGCTTTGGTATCTGCGGGCCTGTTGCTGGTAAAATGCGGAACGGGCTTTGGCTACGTCGTGCTCTTCCTCCAAGGTGTCCAGACTATCCTGCCGATCGAGCTCGGCTTCTCTTTCTTCGTAGATGCGCACTCGAGGTGAGTCATGAATTATGTCATAGGGCATGACTGCCTCTGCGCCGTACACCATAAAAAATGGTGTGTATCCGGTACTACAATTCGGCGTGGTCCGCAGCCCCCAGAGTACGGAGTCGAGCTCCTCTACCCAGTGCGTGTCAGACTCTGTTAAGGAGCACACTAGTCTGGGTTTAATGCCGCTCATTATAAGACCATTTGCTTGTTTGACTTGACCGTTGGTTTGTGGATGGTAGACTGAAGCATAATCGAGCTTGATGCCCATTTTGCTGCACCAGAGTTTTACCTCGTCGGCCGTGAAGTTCGTGTCGTTATCAGTGATGATGTTGTGGGGGACGTCGTTGCGATGTACAACCCCGGATATGAAATCTATCACCGGTCCGGATTCGGCTGTTTTAACCGGTTTGGCCTCTATCCATTTGGTGAATTTATCCACCATGACCAATAAGTATTTTTTCTTGTGGGTTCCACCTTTAAGGGGTCCAACCATGTCAAGCCTCCAGACCGCAAAGGGCCATGTAATGGGGATTGTTCGGAGGGCGGTGGGTGGCATATGGCCTTGATTTGCAAAGAGCTAGCAACCGGCGCAACGCTGTACTAAGTCCTGTGCGTCTGCCTGGGCCATTGGCCAATAGAATCATGTACGGAAGGCCTTGCTCACAAGAGCCCGGGCTGCGGCGTGATGACCGTCGAGTCCGGCGTGAATTTCTGCCAAAAGGTTCCGTCCTTCCTCTTCGGAGATGCACCGTTGAAGGACTCTGGTAGCGTTTTTTTTTGTACAATTCTCCCTCGTGGACCCTGTAGGCCTTTGATCGCCGCACTATGCAGCGTGCCTCATTTTGGTCCTCCGGGAGTTCCTGTCTAGTTAAGTAGGCCAGGAATGGTTCTGTCCACGGGGAAATAATAGCCATTATTTCGTGGGCTGATTGTGTTATTTCGGTGGCGGAGCCTCCGATTATGTTAGAGAGTTGGTATCGGGTATTTTGGCCGGGTCCGGACTATTGTTACTGGTGTCCCCTTCCCATGCTACGGATGGCTTGAAAAGCCTTTCCAGAAAAATGTTGGGAGGGACCGCGTCGCGTTTTGCACCAGTGCGGGCGAGGATATCCGCCGCCTGATTGTTTTCCCGAGCCACATGGTTAAATTCGAGCCCCTCGAACCGGGCTGACATTTTTAGGATGGCATTGCGATAAGCGCCATTTTTGGATCCTTGGCATCAAGGTCTCCATTTATTTGGGATATTGCAAGGTTTGAATCCCTGCGCACCTCTAGGCGTTGAATGCCCATGGATATTGCCATCCGGAGACCATGTAGAAGGGCCTCGTATTCGGCTGCATCGTTGGAGTCCGTATACATTATCTGTAGTACGTATTGAACTGTGTCTCCTGTTGGGGACGTCAAAACAATGTCGGCCCCCAAACCAGCCAACATTTTGGAGCCGTCGAAGTGCATGATCCAGTTTGAATATGTGTCGTACTCTTTAGGGAGTTCAGCTTCTGTCCATTCAGCGACGAAGTCAGCCAAAACTTGCGATTTAATAGCTCGCCGTGGCTTGTAAGTTATGTCGAACGGGAGGAGCTCAATGGCCCATTTGGCAATCCGACCCGTCGCGTCGTGGTTGTTTATAATATCGTTAAGTGGTACTTCCGAGGCTACCATTATCGAACACTCTTGAAAGTAGTGTCGCAACTTCCTGGATGCCATAAATACCACGTACGCTATCTTTTGATAATGCGGGTACCGCAATTTGCATGGAGTAAGGACAGTGGACACGTAGTAAATCGGCTTTTGAATGGGAAATTTGTGTCCGTCCACTTCTCTCTCGACGACAAGCACTGCGCTTACCACTTGATGAGTTGCCGCAATGTATAATAGCATTGGTTCGCCAATGTTTGGTGCGGCCAGGACTGGGTTTGTTGCCAACATGGCTTTATTTTGTTGAGTCCGGCCGTGGCGGCGTCCGTCCACTCGAAGTGTTCGGTACGCCAGAGGAGGCGATAAAGGGGTAATGCCTTTTCTCCCAAGCGGGAGATAAAGCGGCTTAGAGCCGCCACGCATCCAGTTAGTTTTTGTATTTGTTTGAGGTCTGTTGGGGTAGCCAACTGTGACAACGCTCGGATTTTGACCGGATTAGCTTCAATACCTCTACTGGAGACAATCCCAGGAGCTTTCCTGCTGGTACGTCGAAGACGCATTTTTCCGGATTGAGCTTGATGTCATATGTTCGGAGGTTGTCAATGTGAGCCTCAAGTCGTCTACTAGAGTTTTGACATGCTTGGTTTTAATGACCACGTCATCCACGTATGCCTCCATTGTTTTGCTGATCTGGTTTGCCAGGCATGTCTGAATCATGCGTTGATATGTTGCACCGGCATTTTTTAGCCCGAAGGGCATTGTGTTGAAGCAGAATGGGCCGTATGGTGTGATGAATGCCGTTGCGGCTTGGTCTGGCTCTGCCATTTTGATTTGGTGGTAGCCGGAGTATGCGTCGAGGAAACACAATGAATCGTGTCCTACGGTAGCATCGATGATTTGATCGATGCGGGGGAGGAGGAAGGGATCCTTTGGGTAGGCCTTGTTAAGGTCCTTAAAATCGACGCACAAGCGCCAGGATTTGTCCTTCTTTGGTACCGTCACCAAGTTTGCTAGCCAGTCCGGATGTTTTATGTCTCTAATGAATCCGGCCTCCAATAGCTTGGCTAGTTCCTCTCCCATGGCTTGTCTTTTAGGCTTGGAGAAACATCGAAGAGCCTGCTTGACTGGCCTGAACCCTTTTATGATATTTAGGCTGTGTTCAGCCAGCCTGCGTGGGATTCCTGGCATGTCTGAAGGGTGCCAGGCAAAAATATCCCAGTTCTCGCATAGGAACTCTCACAGTGCGGCGTCAACATCAGGGTTTAATTGTGCCCCGATGGAAGCTGTTTTTGTATGGTCCGTTGGATGGACTTGGAATTTGACTATTTTGTCCGCCGGCTTAAAGGAGGTGGACTTGGATCTTTTATTGAGTATCACGTCGTCCCTGTTTACCGTGGATCACGGCGCAGTTAGTTCTTCGGCCACTAGGGCTTCGGATAGTGCCTCAAGGACCAGTGCAGCTGTCTTATTTTCGGTGCGGAGTGCTATGTCCGGATCACTAACAAGAGTGATGATTCCGTTGGGCCCGGGCATTTTGAGCTTCATGTACCCATAATGGGATATGGCTTGGAAGATTGTGAACGCCTCCCGCCCTAATAGAGCGTGGTATCCGCTGCTGAACGGGGCCACTTGGAATGTCATTTCTTCAGACCTGTACTTATCCGGCGTGCCGAATACCACGTCTAGTGTGATTTTTCCGGTGCAGCGTGCTTCCCGACTGGGGATGATTCCTCTAAAGGTTGTGCTTCTTTGCTTAATGCGGCTCCAGTCTATTTCCATCTTTTGAAGAGTTTCCTCGTAGATGAGGTTTAATCCGCTGCCGCCGTCCATGAGTACCTTGGTGAGTCGAAAGCCGTCCACGATTGGACTAAGGACCAGTGCGGCTGGTGCTCGGGCTGTTCGGAATTTAGGTTCGTCACTGGCATTGAAGGTAATAGCCGTGTCGCTCCAAGGATTTGTTTCTGCTATGTGGCAGATTTCGGACATGCTGCGGAGTGTTCGCTTCCATCTTTTATTTGACGCAAAGGTCTCGAAGACTGTTAAGACCGTACTGTTCTCCTCGGGGTGGTGCTCTTTGGTTTTTGGGAGGAGTAGATCCTCACCACTTTTTGCCACCTGTCGGAGTATCCAGCATGCTCTAAGGCTGTGCGTTGGTATCGCATCCGTTGTACTATGAATTTTGCAGGGTCCGTTGAGCCATCCCTCCAGTACGGTTCCTTGCCCTGTAGGGGGCTTTTGCTTTTTGGTAGTTAACCCAGGTGTATTGTGATTGCACCCTTTTATTTCGGAGTGGGTTTGTATTCAGGGTCGGATTATCCCAAAATTTTATTTCGGTTTTCCAAGCGCTTTCCATCGCACAGTACTTTCGCACTATGGACACCAAGTCGGCAAAGCGTGTAATTTCACGATGACTTATGGCGTTGAGGATTCCCTTGTCCATGCAATTATTGTAGAAGAATGAAATTGCGTCTTCCTCGCGGCAGTCCTTTATCCTGTTCTTGACCAGGAGGAATCTGGCCCAGTAATGGTGTACTGTTTCTTCGGGCTCTTGCCTAATTTGGGATAGATCGCGTATGTTTGGGTGGGTGGGTGGAATTGAATCCGAATCCTCACCCGATCTGAGGCTCAGTGGCCAAGGAGTTTCCGGACTCGAAAGCTTGGATTATTGAACGTTTTCTGGTAAATCTAGCCCGCTGCCTAATTCTGGGTTCAGGCTTTGAGTGACGTCCTCCCCTCTGCGGGTATCCGGTTTGGGGGGATCGAGAATCCAGACGTAGCTAGTCCTTAAGATAGTTGAAGTTTTCCCGCATTGTTCTTCCACTACTGCAACGTGGTGGGTGACCTGGGGAGAGTTAATTTCTCTTAGATCGGGTTTAGGCCCAATCTGATCATAGTCTGTAGCGACTCCTAGGGCGGCGATACAATCCAAGAGCTCGTTCAGGGAAGAGAGCTCCATTGGATCTAACGGCTTGGCGAGTTCCGAGTTGATGTGAAGATTGCTTTCGATGACCCGAGAAGTCATCATCGGCGCAGCAGCCGAACAGGCAGTCATAAGAAAACCACCCAGCCGGAGAGTTTGGCCGATAGCCAGAGCTCCCTCAGCGATAGTGCCGTCTTTAAAGGCGGGACGAGACATCCTTCCTTGTGGCGACGGCACAGCGGAACTCTCAATGAAAGCACCAATGTCGGTGTCAAAACCGGCGGATCTCGGGTAAGGGGTCTCGAACTATGCGTCTAGGCCGGATGGTAACAGGAGGCAAGGGACACGAAGTTTTACCCAGGTTCGGGCCCTCTTGATGGAGGTAAAACCCTATGTCCTGCTTGATTAATATTGAAGATATGGGTGTTACAAGAGTAGATCTACCACGAGATCAGAGAGGCTAAACCCTATAAGCTAGCCTATGGTATGATTGTATGTTGTGATTGTTGTCCTACGGACTAAAACCCTCCGGTTTATATAGACACCGGAGAGGGTTAGGGTTACACAAGGTCGGTTACAAAGGAGGAGATATCCATATACGTATTGCCTAGCTTGCCTTCCACGCCAAGTAGAGTCCCATCCGGACACGAGACGAAGTCTTCAATCTTGTATCTTCATAGTCTAACAGTCCGGCCAATGGAGATAGTCCGGCTGTCCGGAGACCCCCTAATCCAGGACTCCCTCAGCACCCCTGCAGGGAATTTTATCTATTCGAATAGTCGTGTCCCTCATTAAAAGGGTGACCCAGAGTTGTACCTTGACCTTATGACAACTAGAACCAGATACGTAATAAAACACACCCTTTCAAGTGCCAGATACAACTCGGTGATCGCTCCCTCACGGGCGGCGAGGAGAGGATCGCTGGGCAGGTTTATGCTATACGAAGATACTTGGTGAACTTACCTTCTACTCTCTTCTATATGCTTCAAGATGGAGGCTGCCAGAAGCGTAGTCTTTGATAGGACTATCTATCCCCCTCTTATTCTGGCATTCTGCAGTTCAGTCCATAGTTACTACCCATTTCATTGATAACTATGCATATGTAGTGTAGATCCTTGCTTGCGAGTACTTTGGATGAGTACAAACGGTTGCTTTGCTCCTCCTTTTCCCCCTTCTATACTTGGTTGTCACAATCAGATGCTAGAGTCTAGGAGCCAGAGGATCCCGAGGATGATTCTACGTGGAGTTCGACTTCGAGGAGTAGTTAGGAGGTCCCAAGCAGGAGGCCTTGCCTTTTCGATCATTGCTACTTTTGTGCTAGCCTTCTTAAGGCAATCTTGTTTCACTTATGTCTCTACTTAGACATTATTGCTTCCATTGACTCTTGTGTCTTTGAGCATTTGTATTCGAGCCTTCGAGGCCCCTGGCTTGTAATATGAAGCTTGTATTATTTTATTTGTGTCTGGAGTTGTGTTGTGATATTTTCCCGTGAGTCCCTAATCTTGGACGTACACATTTGTGTGTATGATTAGTGTACGGTCAAATCGGGGGCGTCACATGAAAGTGAAAGTGCGTTATATCGACTAGAGGGGGGGTGAATAGGCGATTTTTATTAATTCTTCACTAAGGAATTTGCGGGTGAGGAAATTCCTGAGTGAAGAACTACTTGCAGCGGAATAAGTACTCAGAAGTAAACATAGCAGTGCATGAGCATGGTCTCCATGATGAAATGAAAATAAGTACAGAGTACAGAAAGCGTAAACACAGAATAACACAGGATAAGATAAACAGACTGAAGAAATTGAACTGAGGAAATTGAGAAGGTCTTCAGTCAAAGTCTTCAAACAGATACGAACAAGCACTCAACACATAAAAGAGGAAATGGAAGGGTTGAGGAAATGGAACCAGGTAGCTTGGTGAAGACAATGATTTGGTAGACCAGTTCCAACTACTGTGACAGTTGTACGTCTGGTTAGGGCAGCTAGGTATTTAAACCTGAGGACACACAGTCCCGGACACCCAGTTCTGAACACGCAGTTCAGAACACTCAGTCCTCACCGTATTCCCCTTGAGCTAAGGTCACACAGACCTCGCCCAATCACTCGTGGTAAGTCTTCAGGTGACTTCCAGACTGTCACACCCTCGATGCGGATATATCGCCCACGTGTCGAAGCATGACTTAGAGGCATAACCGCATTGAAAGCAATGTCGCAAGTGAGGTAATCTTCACACAACCCATGTAATATATAAGGGAAAGAGATACATAGTTGGCTTACAATCGCCACTTCACACAATTACATTAATAAAGCATGACATCATCCAGATACAATCATGGTCCGACTATGGAACCAAAATAAAAGAAGACTACCCCAAATGCTACACAGATCCCCGATCGACCCCAACTGGGCTCCGCTACTGATCAACTATAACGAAACAACACAAAGGAAAAAACTTCATCAAGCTCCTCCTTGAGCTTGGTTGCGTCACCTACTCGGTTCAACGGCACCTGCAAGCTGGTTTTAGATGTATCTGTGAGTCACGGGGACTCAGCAATCTTACACCCTCGCGATCAAGACTATTTAAGCTTATGGGTAAGGTAAAGGTATGAGGTGGAGCTGCAGCAAGCGACTAGCATATATGGTGGCTAACCTATTCGCAAAAGAGAGCGAGAAGAGAAGGCAAAAGCACGGTCGAACAACTATGATCAAGAAGTGATCCTAGAACAACCTACGTCAAGCATAACTCCAACACCGTGTTCACTTCCCGGACTCCGCCGGAAAGAGACCATCACGGTTACACACGCGGTTGATGTATTTTAATTAAGGTCAACTTCAGGTTTTCTACAACCGAACATTAACAATTTCCCATCTGCCCATAACCGCGGGCATGGCTTTCGAAAGTTCAAATCCCTGCAGGGGTGTCCCAACCTAGCCCATCACAAGCTCTCATGGTCAACGAAGGATATTCCTTCTAGCGGGAAGACCCGATCAGACTCGGAATCCCGGTTACAAAACATACTCGACAATGGTAAAACAAGTCCAGCAAGACCGCCCGATGCGCCGACATACTGAAAGTGAAGGAAATATGCCCTAGAGGCAATAATAAAGTTATTATTTATTTCCTTACATCATGATAAATGTTTATTATTCATGCTAGAATTGTATTAACCGAAAACATAATACATGTGTGAATACATAGACAAACAGAGTGTCACTAGTATGCCTCTACTTGACTAGCTCGTTAATCAAAGATGGTTATGTTTCCTAACCATAAACAAAGAGTTGTTATTTGATTAACGAGATCACATCATTAGGTGAATGATCTGATTGACATGACCCATTCCATTAGCTTAGCACCCGATCGTTTAGTATGTTGCTATTGCTTTCTTCATGACTTATACATGTTCCTATGACTATGAGATTATGCAACTCCCGTTTGCCGGAGGAACAATTTGTGTGCTACCAAACGTCACAACGTAAATGGGTGATTATAAAGGTGCTCTACAGGTGTCTCCAAAGGTAGATGTTGGGTTGGCGTATTTCGAGATTAGGATTTGTCACTCCGATTGTCGGAGAGGTATCTCTGGGCCCTCTCGGTAATGCACATCACATAAGCCTTGCAAGCATTACAACTAATGAGTTAGTTGTGAGATGATGTATTATGGAACGAGTAAAGAGACTTGCTGGTAACAAGATTGAACTAGGTATTGGATACCGACGATCGAATCTCGGGCAAGTAACATACCAATGACAAAGGGAACAACGTATGTTGTTATGCGGTCTGACCGATAAAGATCTTCATAGAATATGTAGGAGCCAATATGGGCATCCAGGTCCCGCTATTGGTTATTGACCGGAGACGTGTCTCGGTCATGTCTACATTGTTCTCGAACCGTAGGGTCCGCACGCTTAACGTTACGATGACAGTTATTATGAGTTTATACATTTTGATGTACCGAAGTTAGTTCGGAGTCCCGGATGTGATCACGGACATGACGAGGAGTCTCGAAATGGTCGAGACATAAAGATTGATATATTGGATGACTATATTCGGACACCGGAAGCGTTCCGGTGAAGTTTCGGATAAAACTGGAGCACCAGGGGGTTACCGGAACCCCCCGGGGGGTTAATGGGCCTCATGGGCCTAAAGTGGAGAAGAGGAAGGGGCTGCCAGGGCAGGCCGCACGCCCCCTCTCCCCCTAGTCCGAATTGGACAAGGAGGGAGGGGCAGCGCCCCCCTCTTTCCTTCTCTTCTCCCACCTCTCCTAATTGGACAAGGAATAGGGAGGGGAGTCCTACTCCCGGTAGGAGTAGGACTCCTCCTGCGCGCCTCCATAAGGCCGGCCGCACCCCCCCCCCCTTGGATCCTTTATATACGGAGGCAAGGGGGCACCCTAGGACACACAAGTTGATCCTCGTGATCGTTCCTTAGCCGTGTGTGGTGCCCCATTCCACCATATTCCACCTCAGTCATATCGTTGTAGTGCTTAGGCGAAGCCCTGCGTCGGTAGAACATCATCATCGTCACCACGCCGTTGTGCTGACGGAACACATCCCCGAAGCTTTGCTGGATCGGAGTCCGGGGAGCTTCATCGAGCTATACGTGTGCTAAGAACTCGGAGGTGCCGGAGTAACGGTGCTTGGATCGGTCGGATCGGGAAGACGTATGACTACTTCCTCTACGTTGCGTCAACGCTTCCGCTTCGGTCTACGAGGGTACGTAGACAACACTCTCCCCTCTCGTTGCTATGCATCACCATGATCTTGCGTGTGCGTAGGAAATTTTTTGAAATTACTACGTTACCCAACAGTGGCATCCGAGCCTAGGATTTATGGTTTGATGTTGTATGCACGAGTAGAACACAAGTGAGTTGTGGGCGATATAAGTCATACTGCCTACCAGCATTATTGTTCGGCAGTATTGTTGGATGAAGCGGCCCGGACCGACATTACGCGTACGCTTACGCGAGACCGGTTCTCCCGGCGTGCTTTGCACAAAGGTGGCTTGCGGGTGACTGTTTCTCCAACTTTAGTTGAACCGAGTGTGGCTACGCCCGGTCCTTGTGAAGGTTAAAACGGCATCAACTTGACAAACTATCGTTGTGGTTTTTGATGCGTAGGTAAGATTGGTTCTTGCTTAAGCCCGTAGCAGCCACGTAAAACATGCAACAACAAAGTAGAGGACGTCTAACTTGTTTTTGCAGGGCATGTTGTGATGTGATATGGTCAAGACATGATGCTAAATTTTATTGTATGAAATGATCATGTTTTGTAACCAAGTTATCGGCAACTGGCAGGAGCCATATGGTTGTCGCTTTATTGTATGCAATGCAATCGTGCTGTAATGCTTTACTTTATCACTAAGCGGTAGCGATAGTCGTGGAAGCATAAAGATTGGCGAGACGACAACGATGCTACGATGGAGATCAAGGTGTCGCGCCGGTGACGATGGTGATCATGACGGTGCTTCGGAGATGGAGATCACAAGCACAAGATGATGATGGCCATATCATATCACTTATATTGATTGCATGTGATGTTTATCTTTTATGCATGTTATCTTGCTTTGATTGACGGTAGCATTATAAGATGATCTCTCACTAAATTATCAAGATAAAAGTGTTCTCCCTGAGTATGCACTGTTGCCAAAGTTCGTCGTGCCCAGACACCACGTGATGATCGGGTGTGATAAGCTCTACGTCCATCTACAACGGGTGCAAGCCAGTTTTGCACACGCAGAATACTCAGGTTAAACTTGACGAGCCTAGCATATGGAGATATGGCCTCGGAACACTGAGATCGAAAGATCGAGCGTGAATCATATAGTAGATATGATCAACATAGCGATGTTCACCATTGAAAACTACTCCATTTCACGTGATGATCGGTTATGGTTTAGTTGATTTGGATCACGTGATCACTTAGAGTATTAGAGGGATGTCTATCTAAGTGGGAGTTCTTAAGTAATTTGATTAACTGAACTTAAATTTATCATGAACTTAGTACCTGATAGTATCTTGCTTATGTATGTTTGATTGTAGATAGATGGCCCGTGCTGTTGTTCCGTTGAATTTTAATGCGTTCCTTGAGAAAGCAAAGTTGAAAGATGGTGGTAGCAATTACACGGACTGGGTCCGTAACTTGACGATTATCCTCATTGCTGCATAGAAGAATTACGTCCTAGAAGAACCGCTGGGTGCCAGGCCTGCTGCTGGAGCAACACTAGATGTTATGAACATCTGGCAGAGCAAAGCTGATGACTACTCGATAGTTCAGTGTGCCATGCTTTACGGCTTAGAATCGGGACTTCAACGACGTTTTGAACGTCATGGAGCATATGAGATGTTCCAGGAGTTGAAGTTAATATTTCAAGAAAATGCCCGGATTGAGAGATATGAAGTCTCCAATAAGTTCTATAGCTGCAAGATGGAGGAGACCAGTTCTATCAGTGAGCATATACTCAAAATGTCTGGGTATAATAATCACTTGATTCAGATGGGAGTTAATCTTCCAGATGATTGCGTCATTGAAAGAATTCTCCAATCACTGCCACCAAGCTACAAGAGCTTCGTGATGAACTATAATATGCAAGGGATGAATAAGACTATTCCCGAGCTCTTCGCAATGCTGAAAGCTGCGGAGGTAGAAATCAAAAAGGAGCATCAAGTGTTGATGGTCAACAAGACCACTAGTTTCAAGAAAAAGGGCAAAGGGAAGAAGAAGGGGAACTTCAAGAAGAACAGCAAGCAAGTTGCTGCTCAAGAGAAGAAACCCAAGTCTGGACCTAAGCCTGAAACTGAGTGCTTCTACTGCAAGCAGACTGGTCACTGGAAGCGGAACTGCCCCAAGTATTTGGCGGATAAGAAGGATGGCAAGGTGAACAAAGGTATATGTGATATACATGTTATTGATGTGTACCTTACTAGAGCTCGTAGTAGCACCTGGGTATTTGATACTGGTTCTGTTGCTAATATTTGCAACTCAAAACAGGGACTACGGATTAAGCGAACACTGGCAAAGGACGAGGTGACGATGCACGTGGGAAATGGTTCCAAAGTCAATGTGATCGCGGTCGGCACGCTACCTCTACATCTACCTTCGGGATTAGTATTAGACCTAAATAATTGTTATTTGGTGCCAGCGTTGAGCATGAACATTATATCTGGATCTTGTTTGATGCGGACGGTTATTCATTTAAATCAGAGAATAATTGTTGTTCTATTTATATGAGTAATATCTTTTATGGTCATGCACCTTTGAAGAGTGGTCTATTTTTGATGAATCTCGATAGTAGTAACACACATATTCATAATGTTGAAGCCAAAAGATGCAGAGTTGATAATGATAGTGCAACTTATTTGTGGCACTGCCGTTTAGGTCATATCGGTATAAAACGCATGAAGAAACTCCATACTGATGGACTTTTAGAACCACTTGATTATGAATCACTTGGTACTTGCGAACCGTGCCTCATGGGCAAGATGACTAAAACACCGTTCTCCGGTACTATGGAGAGAGCAACAGATTTGTTGGAAATCATACATACCGATGTATGTGGTCCGATGAATATTGAGGCTCGTGGCGGATATCATTATTTTCTCACCTTCACAGATGACTTAAGCAGATATGGGTATATCTACTTAATGAAACACAAGTCTGAAACATTTGAAAAGTTCAAAGAATTTCAGAGTGAAGTTGAAAATCATCGTAACAAGAAAATAAAGTTTCTACGATCTGATCGTGGTGGAGAATATTTGAGTTACGAGTTTGGTGTACATTTGAAACAATGCGGAATAGTTTCGCAACTCACGCCACCCGGAACACCACAGCGTAATGGTGTGTCCGAATGTCGTAATCGTACTTTACTAGATATGGTGCGATCTATGATGTCTCTTACTGATTTACCGCTATCGTTTTGGGGTTATGCTTTAGAGACGGCCACATTCACGTTAAATAGGGCACCATCAAAATCCGTTGAGACGACGCCTTATGAACTATGGTTTGGCAAGAAACCAAAGTTGTCGTTTCTTAAAGTTTGGGGTTGCGATGCTTATGTGAAAAAGCTTCAACCTGATAAGCTCGAACCCAAATCGGAGAAATGTGTCTTCATAGGATACCCAAAGGAGACTGTTGGGTACACCTTCTATCACAGATCCAAAGACAAGACATTCGTTGCTAAGAATGGATCCTTTCTAGAGAAGGAGTTTCTCTCGAAAGAAGTGAGTTGGATGAAAGTAGAACTTGACGAGGTAACTGTACCTACTCCCTTATTGGAAAGTAGTACATCACAGAAATCTGTTTCTGCGACACCTACACCAATTAGTGAGGAAGCTAATGATAATGATCATGAAACATCAGGACATGATACTACTGAACCTCATAGATCAACCAGAGTGAGAACCGCGCCATAGTAGTACGGTAATCCTGTTCTGGAAATCATGCTACTAGATCATGATGAACCTATGAACTATGAAGAAGCGATGGTGAGCCTAGATTCCGCAAAATGGCTTGAAGCCATGAAATCTGAGATGGGATCCATGTATGAGAACAAAGTCTGGACTTTGGTTGACTTGCCCGATGGTCGGCAAGCAATTGAGAATAAATGGATCTTCAAGAAGAAGACTGACGCTGACGGTAATGTTACTGTCTACAAAGCTCGACTTGTAGCAAAAGGTTTTCGACAAGTTCAAGGAGTTGACTACGATGAGACCTTCTCACCCGTAGCGATGCTTAAGTCCGTCCGAATCATGTCAGCAATTGCCGCATTTTATGATTATGAAATTTGGCAGATGGATGTCAAAACTGCATTCCTGAATGGATTTCTGGAAGAAGAGTTGTATATGATGCAACCGGAAGGTTTTGTCGACCCAAAGGGAGCTAACAAAGTGTGCAAGCTCTAGCGATCCATTTATGGACTGGTGCAAGCCTCTCGGAGTTGGAATAAACGCTTTGATAGTGTGATCAAAGCATTTGGTTTTGTACAGACTTTCGGAGAAGCCTGTATTTACAAGAAAGTGAGTGGGAGCTCTGTAGCATTTCTGATATTATATGTGGATGACATATTACTGATTGGAAATGATATAGAATTTCTGGATAGCATAAAGGGATACTTGAATAAGAGTTTTTCAATGAAAGACCTCGGTGAAGCTGCTTACATATTAGGCATAAAGATCTATAGAGATAGATCAAGACGCTTAATTGGACTTTCACAAAGCACATACCTTGACAAGATTTTGAAGAAGTTCAAAATGGATCAAGCAAAGAAAGGGTTCTTGCCTGTGTTACAAGGTGTGAAGTTGAGTCAGACTCAATGCCCGACCACTGCAGAAGATAGAGAGAAAATGAAAGATGTTCCCTATGCTTCAGCCATAGGCTCTATCATGTATGCAATGCTGTGTACCAGACCTGATGTGTGCCTTGCTATAAGTCTAGCAGGAGGTACCAAAGTAATCCAGGAGTGGATCACTGGACAGCGGTCAAGAACATCCTGAAGTACCTGAAAAGGACTAAGGATATGTTTCTCGTATATGGAGGTGACAAAGAGCTCATCGTAAACGGTTACGTTGATGCAAGCTTTGACACTGATCCGGACGATTCTAAATCGCAAACCGGATACGTGTTTACATTAAACGGTGGAGCTGTCAGTTGGTGCAGTTCTAAACAAAGCGTTGTGGCGGGATCTACATGTGAAGCAGAGTACATAGCTGCTTCAGAAGCAGCAAATGAAGGAGTCTGGATGAAGGAGTTCATATCCGATCTAGGTGTCATACCTAGTGCATCGGGTCCAATGAAAATCTTTTGTGACAATACTGGTGCAATTGCCTTGGCAAAGGAATCCAGATTTCACAAGAGAACCAAGCACATCAAGATATGCTTCAATTCCATCCGGGATCTAGTCCAGGTGGGAGACATAGAGATTTGCAGGATACATACGGATCTGAATGTTGCAGACCCATTGACTAAGCCTCTTCCACAAGCAAAACATGATCAGCACCAAGGCTCCATGGGTGTTAGAATCATTACAGTGTAATCTAGATTATTGACTCTAGTGCAAGTGGGAGACTGAAGGAAATATGCCCTAGAGGCAATAATAAAGTTATTATTTATTTCCTTACATCATGATAAATGTTTATTATTCATGCTACAATTGTATTAACCGGAAACATAATACATGTGTGAATACATAGACAAACAGGGTGTCACTAGTATGCCTCTACTTGACTAGCTCGTTAATCAAAGATGGTTATGTTTCCTAACCATAAACAAAGAGTTGTTATTTGATTAACGAGATCACATCATTAGGTGAATGATCTGATTGACATGACCCATTCCATTAGCTTAGCACCCGATCGTTTAGTATGTTGCTATTGCTTTCTTCATGACTTATACATGTTCCTATGACTATGAGATTATGCAACTCCCATTTGCCGGAGGAACACTTTGTGTGCTACCAAACGTCACAACGTAAATGGGTGATTATAAAGGTGCTCTACAGGTGTCTCCAAAGGTAGATGTTGGGTTGGCGTATTTCG
The DNA here is from genome assembly GCA_034509565.1 of Triticum monococcum. NCBI lineage: Eukaryota > Viridiplantae > Streptophyta > Magnoliopsida > Poales > Poaceae > Triticum > Triticum monococcum. The sequence continues at coordinate 146,815,834 of CM067843.1, read as the reverse complement.
AGATTAGGATTTGTCACTCCGATTGTCGGAGAGGTATCTCTGGGCCCTCTCGGTAATGCACATCACATAAGCCTTGCAAGCATTACAACTAATGAGTTAGTTGTGAGATGATGTATTACGGAACGAGTAAAGAGACTTGCCGGTAACGAGATTGAACTAGGTATTGGATACCGACGATCGAATCTCGGGCAAGTAACATACCAATGACAAAGGGAACAACGTATGTTGTTATGCGGTCTGACCGATAAAGATCTTCGTAGAATATGTAGGAGCCAATATGGGCATCCAGGTCCCGCTATTGGTTATTGACCGGAGACGTGTCTCGGTCATGTCTACATTGTTCTCAAACCGTAGGGTCCGCACGCTTAACGTTACGATGACAGTTATTATGAGTTTATACATTTTGATGTACCGAAGTTAGTTCGGAGTCCCGGATGTGATCATGGACATGACGAGGAGTCTCGAAATGGTCAAGACATAAAGATTGATATATTGGATGACTATATTCGGACACCGGAAGCGTTCCGGTGAAGTTTCGGATAAAACCGGAGCACCGGGGGGTTACCGGAACCCCCGGGGGTTAATGGGACTCATGGGCCCAAAGTGGAGAAGAGGAAGGGGCTGCCAGGGCAGGCCGCGCGCCCCCTCTCCCCCTAGTCCGAATTGGACAAGGAGGGAGGGGCGGCGCCCCCCTCTTTCCTTCTCTTCTCCCACCCCTCCTAATTGGACAAGGAATAGGGAGGGGAGTCCTACTCCCGGTAGGAGTAGGACTCCTCCTGCACGCCTCCATAGGGCCGGCCGCACCCCCCCCCCCCCCCTTGGATCCTTTATATACGGAGGCAAGGGGGCACCCTAGGACACACAAGTTGATCCTCGTGATCGTTCCTTAGCCGTGTGCGGTGCCCCCTTCCACCATATTCCACCTCGGTCATATCGTTGTAGTGCTTAGGCGAAGCCCTGCGTCGGTAGAACATCATGATAGTCACCACGCCGTTGTGCTGATGGAACTCATCCCCGAAGCTTTGCTGGATCAGAGTCCAGGGAGCGTCATCGAGCTGTACGTGTGCTAAGAACTCAGAGGTGCCGTAGTAACGGTGCTTGGATTGGTCGGATCAGGAAGACATACGACTACTTCCTCTACATTGCGTCAACGCTTCCGCTTCGGTCTACGAGGGTACATAGACAACACTCTCCCCTCTCGTTGCTATGCATCACCATGATCTTGCGTGTGCGTAGGAAATTTTTTGAAATTACTACGTTACCCAACAGAAAGGAGCTGCACATATCTCGTTCTTAGGGCAACACCGGATGAGACATCCTACGAGTAAAACCAGCCCTCAAGTTTCCCCGAGGTGGCCCCGCAGTCTACTCAGTTCGGACCAACACTTCGACAAGCACTGGCCCGGGGGGGTTAAAATAAAGATGACCCTTGGGCTGGCCTAACCCAAGGGAAAAAGGCTAGGTGGCGAATGGTAAAACCAAGGTTGGGCCTTGCTGGAGGAGTTTTATTCAAAGCGAACTGTTAAGGGGTTCCAATTATAACCCAACCGCGTAAGGAATGCAAAATCCGGGAACATAACACTGATATGACGGAAACTAGGGCGGCAAGAGTGGAACAAAACACCAGGCATAAGGCCGAGCCTTCCACCCTTTACCAAGTATATAGATGCATTAATTAAATAAGAGATATTGTGATATCCCAACAAGTAAACATGTTCCAACAAGGAACAACGTCTCCTTGTCCCAACGAGGAACAAACTTCGATCTTCACCTGCAACTAACAACGCTATAAGAGGAGCTGAGCAAAGCGGTAACCTAGCCAAACAACGGTTTGCTAGGACAAGGTGGGTTAGAGGCTTGGTTCAACAATATGGGAGGCATGATAAGCAAGTGGTAGGTATCGCAGCATAGGCATAGCAAAATAGCGAGCAACTAGCAAGCAAAGATAGAAGTGATTTCGAGGGTATGGTCATCTTGCCTGAAATCCCGCAAGGAAGAAGAACGAGTCCATGAAGAAGACAAACGGACGTAGATGAACGGGTCCTCACAAACGCGACATAATCGGAACCAACAAGAAGAAGCAAGCACCGGAAAGAAGCACACAACATAGTAAACAACCGTCACATAAGCATGGCACGATGCGCAAACAACTATGATGCATGTCCGGTTTAATGAGGCATGGCATGGCAAAATGCATAAACAATCCTACAAATTAGGTGGAGCTCAACATGCAACTCCGTTGCATATTGACGAAATCCCACATGACTTATTTAGTTTGATCTTGTTTATGTACCCAACAATATTAAATGTTGTTAAACATGGCAAGAGGGTGAAGCAAATGAAAACTACCTATCTAGGCAAGTTTAAATGAGGCCGGAGACAACGAACAACAATTCCGGAAAATCCTCATATGCATATATTAGGTTTGGTACTGTTATGCCCTAAACCATATTTTATAGTTGTTAAACATGCAAAGTGATGCCACCATGTTAAACTAGGCATTTTTCTACCCCATTTACATATAAAGATTATTTAAATCCGAGCTACAGTTATTTAGTTATGAATTAAATCATTTTAACATGGCAATATGGCAAATAAATGAAAACAGTAGTTTAAACATTTTAAAAATGGTTAAAAGTTGGATATTATGAAACTAGACACAATTCTAAGCATTTTTCATATATAAATTGTTTTAATCCGATGCCCGGTTAGTGAGTTATTAAATGCATGAACTAGGGGGACTTTTCTATAAAACTGGCACTCTCTGGAAAATTGCTAAAATCGCAGATCTGGAAAAAAAACCTTATGGGTCGAAACTGGCTGGCCCAATAGTGGAAAGGTGGTGCTCACGCTGGGGCTTGGCCCGGTTGGTGGAAGAAGCAGGTCGGGCGCTGCTGGGCCTCGGGATCTAGCTAGAGAGGCATGGAAGTAGTTGGGCCACGGCGCGGTCAACGCAAGGAGCAGGGACGCATCGTCCCGTCCTGCTCGAAGCAGGGGAAGCAGGGCAGTGACATGGACTTGGTGACGGCGAGACAAGCGAAGGCAGCGGCGATGCAAGAGAGCGACGCCGGCGAACTTGGCGCGCGAGGGAGAGGAGCTCGGGCTGCAGGAGAGGTCCGGCATGGCAGCGCATGGACGAGGGCACGCCATGTCTGAGGCCCTGGTGGAGTTGGCCGGTGGAGCCCGATGCGGCGACGGCTCGACGAGGACGTCCATGGCAGTGGACGCGGTTGACCCGCGACGCGGCTTGCGGAGCGAGGGAGGCAGGGGTTGCAGGCACGGTTGAGGAAGGGGTGCCGGTAGTGGGAGGTCGTCACAGTGCGGTGGAGAAGGTCGGCCTCCATGGCAGCATCCATGGCGCAAGGAGCACCTGTTGCAGGAGAAGAACGAGCAAGATGAGAGGAGGTGACGAAGGGAGGAAGGAGAAGGGCAGGGCGACGGGGTCCTGGTCCGGTTGAGGCGCCGGCGAGCGATGGGAGGCCAGGCCTCCTGGATTGAGCGACCTGGGAGCTCTTCTCCCGATCCAGAACAGATCGAGGAGGCTGCGGACGACGGGTGCAATGAGGAGGTCGGGGACGGGGCTGGAGAGCGATCCAGGGCGGCGGGACTTGGGGCTCCATGGCCACGGCGAGAACTTCCATGGGTGGTGGCGCTATTCGGTTCCAGCAAGGAGGCGAGGTGAGAGACAGAGAGATCGTGAGCGAGAGAGAGGACCAGAGAGGAAAAGGGGAGACGTAAAGGGAGGCGCGAGCGAGGTCACGGTGGAGCTGTTCTGGTTGGTGGGATGGATCGATGGAGAGTAGTGACTGGCACTGGTTGGTGGATCGGCTGCGGAATCCGGAGGGGATCCCAAGGTGGGAGACGACAAGGTGGAGTGTGGCGGCGGCGAGGAGGATTTGATGGATGGGACATCTCTCCTCAAAATTAGGATTATACTCATATTTATAGGTGTGGGTTAGATTAGGGGCTATCTCGTCCCTCCGATCAAAATCGGACGGTCGGGAACAATAGGCTAGGGAGTCCCAATAAGAAAACGGTGATATTTTGCAGACGTTTGGGGATGATCCGGACACAACGGTAACGACTGTTCGGGTCGGGTCCGGGACAGTTTCGGACACGCACGAGGGTTCAATGCACTGTGCAAAGAGGGGGGTAGGCTGGGCCTAGGTTGTGTAGGAGAGGTCTCCGGCAGAGAAGAGAGAGACGGAAATGCAGCCCGGCAAGGTTTTTGGAGACCGAAAACGTCCGACATGTGCCCGGCTATAATGCCGCTATAGTTTAACGGTTGGGCTATCAAACAAACTCCGAATGCGATGAAACTTGACAGGCGGTCTATCTACACTATAATGAGACCACACGTCAACTCTCATCCCATTCCGAGAACATTTTCCAGCCACTTATAAAATAATATTTTGGACGTGCCGCGGGCGCGTGCAAGTGTGTCTGGGCTCAGAACGGACAACGGACGGAACTGGGGGAACACGGACAGATGCAAGTTTTGAAAACATGATGATGCAATGCACATGATGACATGGTAAGATGCAACACGCAAGCGAATGACAAGGCAACAACATCGAATAGCTGGACGACACCTGGCGCAATGGTCTCGGGGCACTACAACACTCCACCACTATGAGAGGTTCTCGTCCCGAGATCTAGAATGGCACCGGAGGGACAACGGAAGAGAAAGAGGAGAGGTAAAGCTAAGTTGCTTCTTTGACAAACGAGTGAAACCACGAGCCTTTCAAGGTTGAGCAAATTGAAAGAAATAAAGCAACGGAGAAGAACAAAGTTGAAAACACTCCATTAGAAAAGAGGAATAAGGAACATTCCAAGAACCTTTTGGGTTGAAAGACATAAGAAAAAGGTTACAATGGACAAGAAGTAGATGCAAGCACCTCGGTTGACACGAGATGTACAAGGAATGATAAGGATCAATTACGGCAACACTCCAGTTGGAAATGGAAGGTAAAGAATATGAGCTTTGCAATATGAAAGCACTTGGATGAGACTCCGGTTAGAGGAGGAATGATAAACACAACACTCCGGTTAAAACCAGATAGAGAAGGAATAAGACTGATATAATTTGGACAGCACTTTGACTGAAAATGGAAGGAATTAACTAGAACTTTACAAGACGAGAGGATACTTGATGAAATCAACAACACACTGCCTCCAGAACTAATGAAAGAATGGCACAATGGGTAAGAACGATTTCAGCCGGCACTCCGGTTGATAAAATGGGAAGAACTTGAAAAGAGGGCATGACACTCCGGTTGAATGGGTAAGCATGAAAAGAACACGATCCTCACCATTCGAGATGATGAGAGAAAAGACCAACATCACAATGCCTCCGGAACAAAGAAAGAAAGAAATGAAATGAACAGAGTGAAACGAGATCTTGAGAGGGCACGCTTACGACCAAATGCTAGAACGAAGTTGTTGGAAAACCAACAATGAAAAGAATAAGCTTGATGTGGTCTTATGGAATACATCTCAGATTATGAGGTGACAACCTGCCACTCATGGGAAGAAGAATTGAATTGATATGGACAAGGAGACGAGAAAGTTATTTCACCGGGGGCATAGATGAAGCACTAGGATCATATATTATCACCATTAATAGCAACAATCCGTAGGGAAAACTTTAGGTGACATATAACCCCAGATGACTCCAATGACGAGATTGATGGATTTAAAAATATCTCATTCTTAACAACATGTGAATCATGGAACATGAACTCAAATTATCAAGAATGACATAATACCACCTCCAATGATACGGTAGAAAGAAAAGCACTCCGGATAGCAAGATGAAGAATGCTTGAACTCCTCTAAAAAGAATCTTGATGATCACTTCGAGAAGGAATTAAATCCTTGATGAACCAACATGTAGAACCTTCATGAAGAGCTCCGGTAAACAAAGGAATGATCAAACGGAAGACAAGAGAAGTTGAAAACACAAGGTGAATCCTTGTAATGATTAGATGAAGCTTTGGAATGGTATAATTGAAATAACTTTGAACTCCGGAAAAGAAAGATGGACAACTTGAATCGAGGATTTGATGAACCTCTGGAATAAGGAATTAATCACTTGGATGAACAAAAATAAGAATTACGTTATGTGTATCCTTCACCAATTAAATTGATGACAATAAACGGATTTGGCATACTACTTATTCTTGAAGAAAAATTAAGATAGATGTCGCGCCAACTTGGGAAGGTATTGAACGAACCACCGGAAGAGTTGAAACAACGAATAAATAGATATGATAAAGAAGGAAGAGAAAACTCTTAAACGAACCACTGTAAGAATTGAAATGATTGAAGAAAAGATAAAGAAGCACCGGGAAGAATTATAAAAAGAACCAAGATACTTGAGACAATCTAGATACATGAGAACAAAGGGATCACAAACTGATTGTAGATCACTTGAACGATGCACCGGTAAGATTGGAGAATGACAACTGAAAGCTGAGAATGAATAGACCTGAATTTTATGGACTCCAGATAATCAAACTGAGAAGACTCTTGAATTACACCGGATAGGTGAAAGAATTCTCACAACTGAAAATAATTATGAGAGAATGGCATAAAGCTAGAATCACGAATCTTGAAGCGAAAAGAGCAAGATTGAGAGAAAAATTCTTCTTTGGTCTTCAAATCCGAGAATGACGACGAGACACACCACCAAATAGTTGAGATACTCCGGGATGAAAATTAGCAAGGTTGAACCAATGATGAAAAGAATTTCGAGGATCTTGGAGGAAGACATATGACTAATGATAATTCATTCTTACGTCAAACTTTAAGAGATTTGAGAATAACTCCGGGAGAATAACAAGAGTCAGGTAAGATCCTGGGAAAAGACCTGTGGGTTAGGGCCCACTGAAAAGAAACACCGTTTAACGATTACTAGAAAGGGAGATTACACCCGGTTGATTTAAAATGGCTTGAATGAGATAACAAAATCAAAATAAGTTGAACGGATCTTGAATTACGAGATGAGCCTTCTCAGATATCTTGAACACTCCGAAACAATTGAATAGCGAGAAGTGGATGATTAAGAGGTGCACCGGCATGAGAAGGTATTTGAAACGAGGAAAAAAAGGATATGACCAACACCAAAGCTTGAATTAGATCCACCGGAGAAGATAACAAAAACAAAGAATGATGAACTTGAGGTTCCGTTAGAATCTTCATGAGAAATCATCGGATAAGAACATTGAAGGAAAAGAATGGAGAGACTTCACAAGCATAAAAAGATACTTGAATAAGAAATCTGAGTCCCTGAGGAAAAAGGGTGGGTGGGAGGGAAAAACAAAGGCAACTTGGAGACGGATGAAACAAACACCGTTGAGAAGAACTGATAATTGATCTTGCGAATGTTGAAGTGATCGAATCCACTTGAAGAGAAGCACGCCGGTTAAAAAGGATTGACAAAACAATCTTGATGATCAAGAAGGATTAGTATTCACATAAAAATATGAGAACACTGCTTAGGAAAGGGATGGAATCCACATTTGTCTATGAAGCAACTCGAATACCACAACTCAAAACAAAACAAAGGATTGGCTTGCAGAATAAGCCAGAACAAACATATGATAGAAATTTCGTCCGAAGTTTTCGTGGTGGGGCCTACACGGGCTCGATCATACAGCACCATCGTGTACAAGGCAGTGCACATGACATACGAAGCGTCCCCGAGTCGGCATAGCCAAGGACTCTTTAAGACACAATGAGACCATTGTAAAACCAACCGTGGATAGGCGGACCACTAGACGTCGGACCCCAATTTCATATCATACATCTGTCGGAAAGATATTCTAAGAGCTACTTGAATTCCCACTTATAAACTCCCGACACTTTCCCGGTTATGCAATCAGGTGTTGGGGATACAGGGGAAGCATAATATCTCACCCAAAACTAGCAAATCCTACATCCAGCTGTATCCATCCTTCAACACATAACCAAGAAACCTTCGGAAATCGTTTACCTCAACCTTCGAAAAGCATCTGTTATACGAGTTATGGCAATACTCCCGAACTCCCTCCCCAGTACTGGGTGGCGTCGAGGTTATCAAACCAACAACTGCATAAAAGAGATTTTCGATGTTGGCGAAAGTAAACTCAGGTATTCCAGAACTGCAACGATAAAATTGTGACGACAACACCTCGGAGCTCAACTCCCCGGGACACTGCCACAACCCCTAAATGACAGGAGGCACCAAGAAAAATGTTCTCGTCACAAATCGATCGGAACGATTCCAAGATACCCGCGTGATCCTAAAAAAAATTAGTGAAATTTGAGAAGAGAAGAGTCAAAACTCTACGTCAGGATGCCTTACCAGAGCGATGAAGGGACTGGGGAGTAAAAAGAATTCCTAACTCTCCGATATATAATTCATAAATGACTCAAAACATTTTTCTAGACTCAACAACGCCAGCTATTCGATCAAGCAGGGGGGCTCCTAAGGTCGGGGAAGGCTCTGATTACCAACTTGTCACACCCTCGATGCGGCTATATCTCCCACGTGTCAAAGCACGACTTAGAGGCATAACCGCATTGAAAGCAATGTCGCAAGTGAGGTAATCTTCACACAACCCATGTAATATATAAGGGAAAGAGATACATAGTTGGCTTACAATCACCACTTCACACAATTACATTAATAAAGCATTACATCATCCAGATACAATCAAGGTCCGACTACGGAACCAAAATAAAAGAAGACTACCCCAAATGCTACACAGATCCCCGATTGACCCCAACTGGGCTCCGCTACTGATCAACTAGAATGAAACAACACAAAGGACAAGAACTTCATCAAGCTCCTCCTTGAGCTTGGTTGCGTCACCTGCTCGGTTCAACGGCACCTGCAAGCTGGTTTTGGAAGTATCTGTGAGTCACGGGGACTCAGCAATCTTACACCCTCGCGATCAAGACTATTTAAGCTTATGGGTAAGGTAAAGGTATGAGGTGGAGCTGCAGCAAGCGACTAGCATATATGGTGGCTAACCTATTCGCAAAAGAGAACGAGAAGAGAAGGCAAAAGCACGGTCGAACAACTATGATCAAGAAGTGATCCTAGAACAACCTACGTCAAGCATAACTCCAACACCGTGTTCACTTCCCGGACTCCACCGGAAAGAGACCATCACGGTTACACACGCGGTTGATGTATTTTAATTAAGGTCAACTTCAGGTTTTCTACAACCAGACATTAACAATTTCCCATCTGCCCATAACCGCGGGCACGGCTTTCGAAAGTTCAAATCCCTGCAGGGGTGTCCCAACCTAGCCCATCACAAGCTCTCACGGTCAACGAAGGATATTCCTTCTAGCGGGAAGACCCGATCAGACTCGGAATCCCGGTTACAAGACATACTCGACAATGGTAAAACAAGTCCAGCAAGACCGCCCGATGCGCCGACATCCTGAAAGGAGCTGCACATATCTCGTTCTCAGGGCAACACCGGATGAGACATCCTACGAGTAAAACCAGCCCTCAAGTTTCCCCGAGGTGGCCCCGCAGTCTACTCAGTTCGAACCAACACTTCAATAAGCACTGCCCGGGGGGGTTAAAATAAAGATGACCCTTGGGCTGGCCTAACCCAAGGGAAAAAAGGCTAGGTGGCGAATGGTAAAACCAAGGTTGGGCCTTGCTGGAGGAGTTTTATTCAAAGCGAACTGTCAAGGTGTTCCCATTATAACCCAACCGCGTAGGGAACACAAAATCCGGGAACAAAACACCGATATGACGAAAACTAGGGCGGCAAGAGTGGAACAAAACACCAGGCATAAGGCCGAGCCTTCCACCCTTTACCAAGTATATAGATGCATTAATTAAATAAGAGATATTGTGATATCCCAACAAGTAAACATGTTCCAACAAGGAACAACATCTCCATGTCCCAACGAGGAACAAACTTCAATCTTCACCTACAACTAACAACGCTATAAGAGGGGCTGAGCAAAGCGGTAACCTGGCCAAACAATGGTTTGCTAGGACAAGGTGGGTTAGAGGCTTGGTTCAACAATATGGGAGGCATGATGAGCAAGTGGTAGGTATCGCAGCATAGGCATAGCAAAAGAGCGAGCAACTAGCAAGCAAAGATAGAAGTGATTTCGAGGGTATGGTCATCTTGCCTGAAATCCCGCAACGAAGAAGAACGAGTCCATGAAGAAGACAAACGGATGTAGACGAACGGGTCCTCACAAACGCGACGTAATCGGAACCAACCCGAAGAAGCAAACACCGGAAAGAAGCACACAACATAGTAAACAACCATCACATAAGCATGGCACGATGCACAAACAACTATGATGCATGTCCGGTTTAATGAGGCATGGCATGGCAAAATGCACAAACAATCCTACAAATTAAGTGGAGCTCAACATGCAACTCCGTTGCATATTGACGAAACCCCACATGACTTATTTAGTTTGATCTTGTTTATGTACCCAACAATATTAAATGTTGTTAAACATGGCAAGAGGGTGAAGCAAATGAAAACTACCTATCTAGGCAAGTTTAAATGAGGCCGGAGACAACGAACAACAATTCCGGAAAATCCTCATATGCATATCTTAGGTTTGGTACTGTTCTGCCCTAAACCATATTTTATAGTTGTTAAACATGCAAAGTTATGCCACCATGTTAAACTAGGCATTTTTCTACCCCATTTACATATAAAGATTATTTAAATCTGAGCTACGGTTATTTAGTTATGAATTAAATCATTTTAACATGGCAATATGGCAAATAAATGCAAACAGTAGTTTAAACATTTTAAACATGGTTAAAAGTTGGATATTGTGAAACTAGACACAATTCTAAGCATTTTTCATATATAAATTGTTTTAATCCGATGCACGGTTAGTGAGTTATTAAATGCATGAACTAGGGGGACTTTTCTGTAAAACTAGCACTCTCTGGAAAATTGCTAAAATCGCAGATCTGGAAAAAAAAACCTTATGGGTCGAAACTGAATGGCCCAACAGTGGAAGGGTAGTGCTCACACTGGGGCTTGGCCCGGTTGGTGGAAGAAGCAGGTCGGGCGCTGCTGGGCCTCGGGATCTAGCTGGAGAGGCATGGAAGTAGTTGGGCCGCGGCGCGGTCAACGCGAGTAGCAGGGACGCGTCGTCCCATCCCGCTCGAAGCAGGGGAAGCAGGGCGGCGACATGGACTTGGCGACGGTGAGACAAGTGAAGGCAGCGGCGATGCAGGAGAGCGATGCCGACAAACTTGGCGCGCGAGGGAGAGGAGCTCGGGCTGCAGGAGAGGTCCGGCAGGGCAGCGCATGGAGGAGGGCACGCCATGTCTGAGGCCCTGGTGGACTTGGCCGGTGGAGCCCGATGCGGCGACGGCTCGATGAGGACGTCCATGGCAGCGGACGCGGTTGACCCGCGACGAGGCTTGTGGAGCGAGGGAGGCAGGGGTTGCCGGCGCGGTTGAGGAAGGGGTGCCGGGAGTGGGAGGTCGTCACAGTGCGGTGGAGAAGGTCGGCCTCCATGGCGGCATCCATGGCGCACGGAGCACCCGTTGCAGGAGAAGAACGAGGAAGATGAGAGGAGGAGACGAAGGGAGGAAGGAGAAGGGCAGGGCGACGGGGTCCTGGTCCGGTTGAGGCGCCGGCGAGCGATGGGAGGCCAGGCCTCCTGGATTGAGCGACCTGGGAGCTCTTCTCCCGATCCAGAACAGATCGAGGAGGCTGCGGGCGACGGGTGCAATGAGGAGGTCGGGGACGGGGCTAGAGAGCGATCCAGGGCGGCGGGACTTGGGGCTCCATGGCCACGGCGAGAAGTTCCATGGGTGGCGGCGCTATTCGGTTCCAGTAGGAGGCGAGGTGAGAGACAGAGAGATCGTGAGCGAGAGAGAGGACCAGAGAGGAAAAGGGGAGATGTAAAGGGAGGCGCGGGCGAGGTCACGATGGAGCTGTTCTGGTTGGTGGGATGGATCGATGGAGAGCAGTGACTGGCACTGGTTGGTGGATCGGCTGCGGAATCCGGAGGGGATCCCAAGGTGGGAGACGACAAGGTGGAGTGTGGCGGCGGCGAGGAGGATTTGATGGATGGGACATCTCTCCTCAAAATTAGGGTTATACTCATATTTATAGGTGTGGGTTAGATTAGGGGCTATCTCGTCCCTCCGATCAAAATCGGACGGTCAGGAACAATAGGCTAGGGAGTCCCAATAAGAAAACGGTGATATTTTGCAGACGTTTGGGGATGATCCGGACACAACGGTAATGACTGTCCGGGTCGGGTCCGGGACAGTTTCGGACACGCGCGAGGGGTCGATGCACTGTGCAAAGAGGGGGGTAGGCTGGGCCTAGGTTGTGTAGGAGAGGTCTCAGGCAGAGAAGAGAGAGATGGAAATGCAGCCCGGCAAGGTTTTCAGAGACCGAAAACGTCCGACGTGTGACCGGCTATAATGCCGCTATAGTTTAACGGTTGGGCTATCAAACGAACTCTGAATGCGATGAAACTTGACAGGCGGTCTATCTACACTATAATAAGACCACACGTCAACTCTCATCCCATTCCGAGAACATTTTCCGGCCACTTATAAAATAATATTTCGGACGTGCCGCGGGCGCGTGCAAGTGTGTCTGGGCTCAGAACGGACAACGGACGGAACTGGGGGAACCCGGACGGATGCAAGTTTTGAAAACATGATGATGCAATGCACATGATGACATGTTAAGATGCAAGACGCAAGCGAATGACAAGGCAACAACATCGAATAGCTGGACGACACCTGGCGCAACCGTCTCGGGGCGCCACAAAGACCTTCACAGACTTGGTCACTTGGCGATCCACAATTTCCTCTTGGATGCTCTAGACCATGACGCCTAACCGTCTGGAAGATGCACAGTCTTCAAAGGTAACAAGCGTCAGATCCACGCAGGATCAATCTCTTCAGTGATGCTCAATCACTTTGGGTTTGTAGGTGTTTGGGTTTGGGTTTTCCTCACTTGATGATTTTCACTCAAAGTCCTCGGAGGATGGGATGCTCTCAAATGACTGGTGTCAGTTTCTCTCGGAGCAGCCAACCAGCTAGTGGTTGTAGGGGCGGCTATTTATAGCCTAGGGAGCAGCCCGACATGATAAGACATAAATGCCCTTCAATGATATGACCATTAGGTGGGTAGATATTTTGGGACAGCTCGCGCATAGCACAACAATGGTCAGAATTTTGAGTAGCAAAATCCTCAGGGCTATCATGTTCCTCACTGTGTACGCAATCCGCAGTGGAGAATTCCTAACTCCTCAGTCAGAACAGATTCCTCAGAGACCAGAAGAACTTCGTCTCTGTCACTGAAAAATATGACTGAACTGTATGTGATTTCCAATGGCTTTACTCGAAGGGATTGGTAGGTGTAGGATTTGAGTTGAGCATCACATGGAAATTTTTCCTTAGTATTTCCTCGACCCCCTTTAACAGTACGGTGTTTCCTATGACTCAAGAAAGAGAAAATGAAACTACGAAAACAAAAGTCTTCATGCTTCATGTTCCTCGAATGAATACCAAGTCTTCAGGATTGCATCAATTTCTTCACTTTCAAAGTCTTTAGAAATCCAAAGTCTTCAGTCGATGAACTTCATTTTTAGGGGTCGAATTTCTCTATAAATATCAAACTCCTCATAGACTTATAGACCTGTGTACACTCACAAACGCATTAGTCCCTTAACCTATACGTCTTCAATACACCAAAATCACTAAGGGGCACTAGATGCACTTACAATCTCCCCCTTTTTGGTGATTGATGACAATATAGGTTAAGTTTTCAACGGGGATAAACATATGAAGTGTAAATACTGGAATTGAGGAATTTGATTGCAAGATATAGAAGAACTCCCCCTGAAGATGTGCATAGTGAGGAATTTGCTTTTGAAGCAATGCACACTTGAAGAGTAGAATCATGGAGATCTCCCCCTATATCTTGTAATTCATACGCGCATTTAACATATAATATGAAGAATTTGAAATGCATGATGAAATATGGTGACTGATGTAATTCAGAATGCATGCATTAATATTAACGAGGAATAAGCATGCAGAATAACTCAGCAAAAGTATCGGACCACCATAGAGTTTAAGTTTACAACTCGATCGAATAAAGTCTCAGAAGAACGGGAGTTGTAACTTAGAAAAAAACGCCCATATAAGTAGACCCGCTTGAAGACCAATTCAAATTTCTCCCCCTTTGTCATCGAATGACCAAAAGGGTTGAAAATGAGGACTAACGCCCCTGAAGAATATCAAGTTGATGGAGGAGCGCCAGCGTTGTTGGGGTCGTTTGTCGTTTTAGGGCCTGCCGCAGTGTCGTCCAAGTCTTCATACTCGTCGGTGTCGCGGGATGAAGAATATGAGTTGGCCACCAAGGTAGGAACTTTGACCTTCTTGAATTTCTTCGGAGGAGGTGAAGACCAGTCAAAATCTTCCTTGAGACCCATTTTCTTCAGATCTTCTTCACCATACAGATGTGATAGGATAGCCCAGGTGCGACCGAAGACTTCATGGAGGTAGTAATGGTTTTTCTTCACTCATTATGTGTAGCAGTCATGTTGTGAAGAATAGAACCAAACTAACGCTTAACCCATTTATGATTTCGATCCACCTTCTGGTGAAGACTAAGAAGCAGCTCACGGTCAGTCATCACACGTGGAGTTGTGGCTTGAGGAGTAGACTTGGGTGCATTGGCAGCAGAATCATGAGTGGCAGAGTCATCATTGGTGGAGTAAGATGCAGCTTTGCGAAACTGATCATCCAATGGACGAATGCCTTCATCAATGACAAGAGGTGTCTTGCCCTTTTCATCAGTTGAAGTAAAAGTCTGCTTGAGGACTTCAATCAGGGGCAGATAGCTGAGGTGATTCTGAAAATCAGCCTTGTAGTTGAGTGAAGACCTTATTCTGAGGAATCTCATAATCCAAGGAGCATAAGGCTTCAGCTCAAATGGAGAGAGTGCAACATTTTCTAGAGTCCTCATGAAGAAATCATAATAATTGATAGGAATGCTATGAATGATGTTGAATAGCAGATTCTTCATGATGCCAACTATTTCCTCATTAGATGAGTTGTGGCCTTTGATGGGACTCATTGTCCTCGTCGGAATGTGATAGATTGTTCTGGGCATATAGAGTAAGTCCTTTACGAGGAATTTGGTCCTTGGGGCTTGACCGGGCTTCAGAGACTTCATTAACACTTGCATGTAATGGGCAGTGAGTTCAGGTTATTGGTACAGGCAGCGAGCTCCTTCACTGGGTGGACTGATGGGCAGGGCGTGAAGCAATTCAGAGGCCGACGCCTTATAATGAGTATTATCGGTCATCCAGTCGAAGACCCAGGAGTTGATATCTTCATGATCACCTGTGATATGCAGTGTAGCGTAGAACTGAAGAATAAGCTCTTCATTCCAATCAACAATGTCAGAGAAAAAGTTGAGGAGGCCTGCGTCATGAAGCACACTAAGCACAGGAGTGAAACAAGGCAATGATTCCATGTCCACATGAGGAATATGCTCATGGTAGAAGATTTTGTCCTTGTTGAAAAGCGGCAAAGAATAGAAATTGGCCTAGCTGGCAGTCCAGAAGCGCTTCCTCCTAAGAGGAGCAAAGTCATAAGGATTGTAGTCAGTGAAGAATACATGCTCTCCAAAGAAGTCATCAGCCTTGAATTTTTGTTTTTTTTTTGAGAAGGGATCCTTTGGCTTGGGGTGAGGAGTGTCAGTCAATTGCATCACAACCTCAGGGATCTCAATCTCAGGTTCCACGGGCTGAGGAATTTCAGGTACTTCTTCAGTGGCAACCTGGGACTTCAATTCTTCATTTACATGTTCATCACCATTAGGGGCTGGAATTTCTTCATGGATGGATGGAGTTGCACGAGGTTCTTCAGATCCCATTTGGACTTCAGTAGTTACTGGGGACTGAGGAATTTGTTGAAGAGGTGTGAATAGAGGAGAGTTGGGGTGCTGACTTTCCCAAAAGTCATCATGTGTGGTGCATCCAATGTCCACATCGACTTCTTCATCCATTTCTTCAACGCCGGCCTCTTCAGCAGTGAACTGAGTCATGGGCGAAGAGATAATCGAGGTTGAAGGGATTTCATCCACTTCAATTTCTTCATCCAACTGCTCTGACAGAGCAGTAGAGGGATTCTCTTCATCGGATTCACTTGGAATCGCATATTCTTCATCAAAAGGAACAAGGCCCTTTGATGGCATGGTTGAGATAGGAACAACATCAATTGGGTTGGCAAATGAGCTGGTCGATGGCTTCATCTTCTTCGGGGCTAAAGAATCTGATGAAGTTGATGCCTTCCTTTTCTTTACTGCTGCGCGCTCTGCAGCCTTGGTCTTCTTCACATCTGATGCAGATGGAAGGATCAAAATTGGTGTAGGCGCAGGAGGAGCAGAGGTATTTGGTTGAATTTCTTCAGGCGCAACTGATGTAGTTGCCCTGACGTCTTCACTTTCTTCAGGCAAAACTCTAGTGGTTGCCCAGGCAGTTTCTTCAGTGGATGGAATGCAATCATCAGCCCTGGAATTAGCATTTTCTTCAGCGGCCTGATTGTCATCAGTGGTGCTGGCATTTTCTTCGGTAGGCTGAGCAGATGCTTCAGCTTGAGGAATTTCCTATTACGTTGGGGTTGCAACATTTGAAGTGAAGTTGTCAGCGAGTCTCACAAAACGAACCTTGGCTCCCAGCCAATCAGCATGGTATGCGTCAAATTCATCACTGAGTTTCTTGATCTCAGACTGTATATTGACGAGTTCTTCAGTTGTCATAGAGACAACGTTTTTCTTCAGGTAGCGCTCCTTTTTGTATTGCGCTTTCTTGATCTGCCTGGCCTTCTCAAACTTCCATTTTTCTTCTTGTATGAAGTGAGTCAACATATGACTTCGGCCAGGAGTCAGCTTGAAATCAGACATAGGAGTATTTGGGTCCTTGTGCCATAGGTCAATGTACTTAAGGATCAACTTTGGATCCAAAAGCAGAGGCACACTTGTGCCCTTGGCTCTAGCAGCCTTGACCTGCCTGTCTCTGATGATTTCTGCAAGTTCATCATCATCAGCTTCGTCTTCGTCTGACGGCACTTGAAAAGCGACCTGCTTCTTTTGAGGACTTGGTCGAGAGCCTCGTCCAGCAGTTGCCTTGGTCTTCAATAGAGTGGGACCAGTTGAAAAATGCAGTGGTGCTGAGGAACTAGCAGATGCTCCTGAGGCAATAGAGATGCCCGTCATCCTTTGGCACGTGGCGAGATGCGCAGGTGTTGAGGATTTGGTCGGAGCAGCTGAGGACTTTGGCGGAGGAGCTAAGGATTTTGAAGTGGGAGCAGCTTGAGGAGTTGGCCGTGAGGGCTTTGAAGAATCTGGCCGTGAGGGCATTGCTGAGGAACTTGGCCGTGAGGGCATTGAGGGTGAAGCACTTGGCTGAGCAGGCTTCTTTGGCATGGCCTTCTTTGGCTTGCTTGTAGAGGCCTCAGCAGTGGCAGCAACAGTAGCAGAATCTTCATTGAATTTCCTCACTGCTTCTCTTGCTTGTCTGGCCAACTTGGCCTGGCGCTTGGCCCATTCATTAGGATAATCCTCACCGCGCTTGAGGCTGCTGTGATCTGCTTCTTGGCCAGGTGTCAATGGAGGTCTTGGGCATGGAGGATTTAGAGCGAATTTCTTCATGTACTTGGGAGTAACATACTTGTACTCCCTCCACTCTCTTGCCCGTCTCCTATCTATTCTTTGAATGCGCACTTTGCGCTCATTCTTGGTTTCCTTTCCATGAGTGGCCTCATCAGGAGTGCAATAGTCCTTGTATACGTCATCAGGGATTTCAAACGCAGTATTGACCTTAGGCCTCTTTCCTCCCTTCTGTGGCTTCTTTCTATCAGCCATTTTCTTCAGATGAGTAATTTGAACAATGGAATTCTCTAAAGATGTATGCAACTTTTCTTCAAGGAACGCTGCAAATGAGTTAAGTTGATGAGAACCTAGTGATTCAGCAGCTGACAAGAGTACCTGTGAACAGAGTATAGTTGCGAGGAATATGGAGAGGTCATATGCATTCTCAGGGGCTTTTCAAAAAGGAGCAAGTTTGAGGAATTTGACCAGATGAGTCTTGAAGAATTTCACTAAGCGTTCTTTGTCTTAGGTTCCAGAGATGTATAGATCGAAAATCCACACATTTGAGGAATCTTGAAGAAAAATATAGCTTTAGAGAAATGACTCAAGAACAGATGACATGTGAGGTGTTCAGTGTGTGATGAATTTGAAGAATAAACACCTTTGAAGATTTTGTAGTTATCATTTGAATCAAAGAGGGCAGTAAAAGTAACTTTTAATTACCCAGGATGAAGAACACGACGAACTGCGAGATGTAGATGTGAAGTTTGTCAGTTCAGATCTTCCACGCCCTAACTTGGTAGAGGAAGACAGCTACGGCGGCGGAGTGAAGAAATCCGCAGCCGGTGCGACTACGATGGTGACGAGGTCGAGGCAGTGAAGCTCTTCCTCACCGGTGACGATGAAGTAGCGGCGGTGCTAGGGTTTGAGAAGCTCGAGCTTGAGTGAGAACGAGCGGAGTAAAAGTGAAGTGAGGAAGGGAAGGGGTATTTATAGCCACGGTGAAAAAAATTGTTCGCCCGAAGAAATTGGACGAACGTGCCCCTGTCCCTTCTCATTCGCTTGACATGTGTCACCCACGTACTGAGAAGTGGAGATCGTGTGAAATCATGGGTGAATGGATAAGTGTTGTCGTGGGATGTGGAATGGTTTGAGCGGCAAAGCCGAAAATTTAGATAAGATAGGTTTTAAAATTCCGTCGCAAGTTCTTCAGCTGACAAGGACACAGTGAAGATTTTGAACGAGTTTCAAATAGAACGCACATGAAGAATTTGTGAATAGACTGGGTTGAGTTTAGCTTAGAGGGGGAAGGGTCCGATCACATTCACTTAGCGAAACAAGCAAATTGAAGAAATAGCAATAAGTGAATGTTGTAGAGGACATAAACTCATATATTTATATAGCCAATGAAGAAAAACAACAGAAATGGTGAAGATAATGCAAATTGACAAACAACTAAGGAATTTCAAAGGACTGAGGAAAAGCTCAATTGAAGATTGTCAACATTTGTGGTGGCATGACCCATCGTATAAGAATGATGATTTCAGACACCACGTACAATTGTCTTAGGGTTCTGAGAATCAAATTCTTCATTAATTTCTTCACACTTAGAGTGTTAGTCTTCATTGATTGAAGAAAAACGTTTCTTCATGTGTTGCACATCTAAGTCATCAATTTTGCATAAGTGTTAGGATGGGTGTCCTTTTCAAAGAACATTCGAAGATTCTAGGATATTTAGCTCACACTGCAACTTGCTAAATCTCTTCCCATACAAGGGCTTAGTGAAGATATCGGCTAGCTGTTCTTCAGTCTTCACATGCTCAATAGAGATATTGCCCTTCAACACATGATGACGAAGAAAATGATGACGAATCTGAATGTGCTTTGTCTTCGAGTGCTGAACTGGGTTATGAGCAATCTTGATGGCACTCTCATTGTCACAGTAGAGTGGCACATTCTTCACGTTCACGTCGTAGTCCTTGAGAGTTTGCTTCATCCATAGCAGTCAAGCACAGCAAGAACCAGCAGCAATGTACTCAGCTTCAGCAGTAGACAATGATACGCAGTTCTGTTTCTTCGAGGACCAAAAGACCAAAGATCATCCAAGGAAATGGCATGTGCCAGATGTTGACTTGCGATCCACACGATCACCAGCATAGTCAGAGTCTGAAAATCCAATGAGATCAAAAGCCGAGCCCTTGGGGTACCATAATCCAAGTGTTGGTGTGTGAGCTAGATATCGAAGAATATGCTTCACAGCTTTATGGTGTGATTCCTTCGGTGTAGCTTGAAATTGGGCACACATGCAAACACTAAGCATAATATCTGGCCTAGATGCACATAGGTACAATAAGGAACCAATCATGGAGCGGTATACCTTTTGATCGAAGTCAATGCCATTTTCATCAGTGCATAGATGGCCATTTGTGGGCATAGGGATTTTGACTCCTTTGCAATCTTGCATGCCGAATTTCCTCAGTACATCCTTGAGGTATTTCTCCTGAGATATGAATATGCCATTGTGCTGTTGACGAATCTGAAGACCTAAGAAGAATTTCAATTCTCCCATCATAGACATTTGATATCCTTCACTCATCATATAGGCAAATTCATCAGTATATTGTTGGTCAGTACAGCCAAAGATAATATCATCAACATATATTTGACATACAAACAATTCACCATCATAAGATTTAGTAAAAAGAGTTGGGTCAAGTGAACCAGGTTTGAAGCCTTTCTTCATGAAGAATTCCTTCAAAGTATCATACCACGCCCGTGGGGCCTGCTTGAGGCCATAGAGGGCCTTATTGAGTCTGAATACTTTGTCAGGATGCTTTGGATCTTCAAAACCTGGGGGTTGAGAAACATATACTTCTTCCTCAAGCTTACCATTGAGGAATGCACTTTTCACATCCATTTGATATAAAGTGATATCATGATGGTTAGCATAAGCAAGTAATATGCGAATAGCTTCAAGTCTAGCAACAGGTGCAAAAGTTTCATCGAAATCAATTCCTTCAACCTGTGTGTAGCCTTGAGCTACAAGTCGTGCCTTATTCCTCACCACAAGGCCATTTTCATCTTGCTTGTTGCGGTAGCACTTTGTGTCGATGATATTGTGCTTGCGAGGATCTGGACATTTGACCAATTCCCAGACGTTGTTGAGCTTGAATTGATGTAATTCCTCTTGCATAGTTTGAATCCACTCAGGCTCCAAAAATGCTTCATCTACCTTAGTGGGCTCTGTGATAGAGACGAAAGCAAAGTGCCCACAAAAGTTAGATAAATGTGAGGCTCTTGAGCATGTGAGAGGACCTGGAATGTTGATGTCGCTGATGATTTTCTCAATTTGAACTTCTTTTGCGACGCGAGGATGAGTGGGTTAACGTTGAGGAATTTGATCAGGATTTTCTTCAACACCATTTTCCTCGGGTGCATTAGCATGACGTTCTTCATGCTTTGGAATAACTTCTTCAGCTGATTCTTCAGTAGGAATGACATCCTCTGTAGCCTTGAGCTTAATAGATTCCTCAGGAGGTATTTCATCTATCACAGGAGGTAGGTGCTCTCTTTGCGAGCCATTAGTCTCATCGAACCGCACATCTATAGTTTCAACAACCTTGTGATGATAGGTGTTGAAGACTCTCTAGGTGTGCAAGTCCTTACCATAACCGAGCATAAAACCTTCATGTGCTTTCGGTGCAAATTTAGAACTGTGATGAGGATCTCTAATCCAACATTTAGCACCGAAGACTTTCAAATAACTCACATTGGGTTTCTTGTCAGTGAGAAGTTCATATGTTGTCTTCTTGAAGAATTTGTGAAGATATACCCTATTGATGATGTGGCACGCAGTATCAATTGCCTCAAGCCAGAAGCGAGGAGGCGTCTTGTACTCATCAAGCATAGTGCGGGCCATCTCAACAAGAGTCATGTTCTTGCACTCCACGACGCCATTTTGCTGAGGAGTATAAGGAGCAGATAACTCATGAGTAATACCAAGTTCATCAAGATAGTCATCAAGGCCAGTGTTCTTGAACTCAGTTCCATTATCACTCCTGATGTGCTTGATCTTCACACCAAAGTTAGTTGAAGCCCTCGAAGAAAATCATTTCAAGACTTCCTGCACTTCAGATGAGTAATCATCAACAATGACAAAGCCATATAAAGATGTAGCATTGGTAAATGTGGCATAGTGAGTAGGGCCAAAGAGATCCATGTGAAGCAATTCAAATGGTCAAGTAGTAGTCATGATAGTCGTTGTTGGATGCTTGCCCTTGGTCATCTTTCCAGCTTCACAGGCTCCGCATAAGTGATCCTTGAGGAATTTGACATTTTCAATGCCAATGACATGCTTCTTCTCCATGGGCATGCACAGATTCCTCATGCCAGCATGACCAAGTCGTCGATGCCATAGCCAGCCTTCTGAAGCTTTTGCAGGAAGACATGTGGCAGGTTGTGGTCCTGTAGAGAAATCAATAATATACAAATCTCCTCTCATAAAGCCTTCGAAGACTTTGGAATTGTCAGTTTCCATGATCACAACACAACGATACTTGCAAAAGAGAACCACCATATCAAGATCACAAAGCATTGAGACAGACATGAGGTTGAACCCTAAGGACTCAACAAGCATGACTTTGTCCATGTGTCGATCCTTTGAGATTGCAACCTTACCTAGACCCAATACCTTGATTTTGCCTTTGTCAGCATAGGTGATATGCTTCAGATGTGATGGAGATAAAGCAGAGTCCATCAATAAGCTCCTGTCACCAGTCACTATCAAGGACCCACTCAGTGGCTTTGGGTTGATCATCCTGCAGATGAATTAGTGCAACTTATGAACTCATATACTTCACCAATGAAGAATATGGTATCAATTTCATCAGACAATAGAACAGATAAAACAATATGAGGACGTGAGAAATGAAAATTCATTTCTTCATGATTAGCTTGCGTCCTTTCAAGCATATTCAGGTCTCCAGCAAATTCTTCAAACAATTAAGTTCGTCTGGAGACCTGACCCTGCATAAGAGATTAGTTCTTTTTCTTCACCACCCACATCTGAAGGGGTGGCAAAGAGTTCATCATTCTGCGAGCTCCATAAGAGAAAGGTGGCATGGACGCCAATCCACTTCGTTTCACATAAGAGGGGTTAGGATAAGCATAAGAGTAGGCAGAGAAATTCTTCGAGGACTTATGGACATAATGATTTGATGAATAATGCACATATCCATAATCCTTAGATCTTCCCTGCGAAACAGACGGGTTAGCACGATGATGTTCATATGAGGACTTTGATCCTTGAGAGGAGTTTGGTCCGTATGAGGACTTGGATCCATATGAAGAATTTGGTCCATATGAAGAATTTGATCTGGGGTTCCTATTCTTCACAGGTGCTTTCATGATGGCATTCACCTGAAGATTTTCAAGGCACCTTTTGGGAAGCCAGATTTTCTTCATAGGAGGACCATTCCTGCAGTTAGTGCCAACATATCTAGCAAATACTTCACCATTCTGATTTTTGAACAGTTTGTAGTTAGAGTCAATGGACTCATCAGAAGAATATGAAGATTCACATGTAAAGCCAGATAAAGTAGATGGATCCGCTGAAGGTCCCTTTGCAGCAACCCATGAGGTTTTGGGATACTGCTCAGGTTTTCAGTAGGTCCCATCAGCATTGATTTTCCTCTCAAAGGCAATACCCTCTTTCCTAGGGTTCCTGTTGAGGATCTGCTTTTTAAGCACGTCACAAAGAGCCTGATGCCCTTTGAGGCTTTTGTACATGCCTGTCATATACAATTCCTTCAGCCCTGCATCATCAGTGATACTAGCAATGTCCTCAGATGAGGAATTAGTGATAGTAGAGGCAGTTGAAGAATTTGCAGCAATGGAAGTATTTGAGCATTTAGGTGAAGAATTAGCAGTTTCACGTTCAATGCACTTCAAACATGGAGGAACAAATTCATCCTGAGTAGCGCTGATCTGTTGAGCAAGTAATGAATCACGCTCCTTCTGAAGATCTTCATAACTCACTCTTAGCTTCTCAAGATCTTGCTTTCTTTGAAGAAATTCATAAGAAAGCTTCTCATGATCAGATAAGAGAGTGTTATGATGAGCTTGAAGATTGTCAAACTTGGACTGAAGTCTCTGAAGATTTTCAATCAAAATTTTAGTGCGATCCATTTCCTCGCCTAACATATCATCGCTTTTATCTAGCATATTTTGAACCTTTTCAAGAGCTTTTTGCAGTTTCACGACAATCTTAGCAAGTTTAGGATAGCTGGGTTTGAGGTTTTCATCAGATTCATTCTCACTAGATTCAGATGAGGGATATTTGAGTACCTTTGAGCCTTTTGCCACAAATCAATAGGTGGGAGCATAGTCCTCATCGCCGTCATCGCTAGTGTTGGGGAGGTCCTTTTCTTCAGAGTTGAAGATGGACTTGCTGACGAACGTGGTAGCGAGGGCTAGGCTCGCCACGCCAGAGTCTGACTCCTTAGATTCCTCCTCTTCCTCATTTTCCTCAGATTCAGCCTCAGAATCCATTTCCTTGCCAATGAATGCTCGAGCCTTCTTGGAGCTGCTCTTCTTGTGAGATGAGGACCTTGAGGGTCTTGATGACGAGGACTTTGAAGATTTTTTCTTCTTCTTTGAATCATCAGAACTGTAATCCTTGTACTTCTTCTTCTTCTTCGATTCCTTTTCCCACTGAGGACAATCTTGAATGTAGTGTCCAGGTTTTTTGCATTTATGGCAGAGTCTCTTCTTGTAATCATGGGATGAGGAATCTGATCTCAAGTCACCACCTCTTGAGGATTTACCAAAACGACCACGTCTTGAAAACTTTTGGAACTTCCTCACGGCATTTCTAGCTCCTGGCTCAGTTCTTCATGGTCACCAAGGCTGCTGTCAGAATCTTCACCATCAGATTCGGATACTGCCTTGACCTTCAGAGCCCGTGATCTACCATAACTTGGTCCATAGAGATCTCTCTTCTCAGCAAGCTGGAACATTGAGTGTTTAGTCTCTCGAGGATATCAGTAGGATCAAGTGACTTGTAGTCTCCACGTTCTTGTATCATTAATGCCAAGGTATCAAATGAGGAATTAAGCGGTCTCAGCAATTTCTTCACCACCTCATGGTCGGTGATATCAGCGGCACCAAGTACTTGAAGCTCATTTGAGATGTCAATGAGGCGATCGAAGGTTTGCTGAACATTTTCATTATCGAGTCTTTTGAAGCGGTTGAAGAGATTTTGAAGAACATCAACTCGAGAGTCACGCTGTGTTGAGACTCCCTCATTGACCTTGGACAGCCTGTCCCAGATAAGCTTGGCTGTCTCCAGAGCACTCACTCTGCCATACTGCCCTTTGCTCAGATGGCCACATATGATATTCTTCGCTGGAGAGTCGAGTTGCTTGAATCTCTTCACATTAGCAGTAATGATGGTGGGAGTGACAGAGGGACACCATTCTCCACAACATGCCAGAGATCGTTATCAATTGCCTCAAGATGCATGCGCATCTTATTTTCCAGTAGGGGTAGTCCGTCCCATCGAAGGTAGGACATCCAGCAGAAACCTTGATCATACCTGCGGTCGACATAACTAAAACTCCAGGCGGTTAAACCAAAATCACACAGAACAATGGAGTACCTTGCTCTGATACCAATTGAAAGTGCGTTATATCGACTAGAGGGAGGGTGAATAGGTGATTTTTATGAATTCTTCACTGAGGAATTTGCGGGTGAGGAAATTCCTGAGTGAAAAACTACTTGTAGCGGAATAAGTACTCAGAAGTAAACATAGTAGTGCATGAGCATGGTCTCCATGATGAAATGAAAACAAGTACAGAGTACAGAAAGCGTAAACACAGGATAACACAGGATAAGATAAACAGACTGAAGAAATTAAACTGAGGAAATTGATAAAGTCTTCAGTCAAAGTCTTCAAACAGATACGAACAAGCACTCGACACATAAAAGAGGAAATGGAAGGGTTGAGGAAATGGAACCAGGTAGCTTGGTGAAGACAATGATTTGGTAGACCAGTTCCAACTGTTGTGACAGTTGTGCGTCTGGTTAGGGCGGCTAGGTATTTAAACCTGAGGACACACAGTCCCGGACACCCAGTTCTGAGCACGCAGTTCAGAACACTCAGTCCTCACCGTATTCCCCTTGAGCATAAGGTCACACAGACCTCGCCCAATCACTCGTGGTAAGTCTTCAGGTGACTTCCAGACCTTCACAGACTTGGTCACTCGGTGATCCACAATTTCCTCTTGGATGCTCTAGACCATGACGCCTAACCGTCTGGAAGATGCACAGCTTCAAAGGGAACAAGTGTCGGATCCACACAGGATTAATATCTTTAGTGATGCTCAATCACTTTGGGTTTGTAGGTGTTTGGGTTTGGGTTTTTCTCACTTGATGATTTTCACTCAAAGTCCTCGGAGGATAGGATGCTCTCAAATGACAAGTGTCAGTTTCTCTCGGAGCAGCCAACCAGCTAGTGGTTGTAGGGGGCGGCTATTTATAGCCAAGGGAGCAGCCCGACATGATAAGACATAAATGCCCTTCAATGATATGACCGTTAGGTGGGTAGATATTTTGGTACAACTGGTGCATAGCACAGCAACGGTCGGAATTTTGAGTAGCAAAATCCTCAAGGCTATCATGTTCCTCACTGTATAGGCAATCCGCACTGGCGAATTCCTAACTCCTCAGTCAAAACAAATTCCTCAGAGACCAGAAGAACTTTGTCTTTGTCATTGAAGAATATGACTGAACTGTATTAGATTTCCAATGGCTTCACTCGAAGGGATTGGTAGGTGTAGGATTTGAGTTGAGCATCACATGAAAATTTTTTCTTAGTATTTCCTCGACCCCTTTAACAGTACGGTGTTTCCTATGACTCAAGAAAGAGAAAATGAAACTACGAAAACAAAAGTCTTCATGCTTCATGTTCCTCGAATGAATACCAAGTCTTCGGGATTGCACCAATTTCTTCATTTTCAAAGTCTTCAGAAAGTCTTCAGAAATCCAAAGTCTTCGGTTGAAGAACTTCATTTTTAGGGGTCGACTTTCTCTGTAAATATCAAACTCCTCATAGACTTATAGACCTGTGTACACTCACAAACGCATTAGTCCCTTAACCTATAAGTCTTCAATACACCAAAATCATTAAGGGGCACTAGATGCACTTACAGATAGCAGTAGTAACTTAGCAGGAATAATATAAGATAAATTCGTAGGCATTGGATCGGTGGCTTGTTGGATGATATTCATCATGAGACAGTTATAACCTAGGGCGATACGGCACTAGCTCCAGTTCATCAATATAATGTAGGCATGTATTCCATAAATAGTCATACGTGCTTATGGAAAGAACTTGCATGACATCTTTTGTCCTACCCTTCCATGGCAGCGGGGTTCATATTGGAAACTAAGGGATATTAAGGCCTCCTTTTAATAGAGAACCGGAACAAAGCATTAACACGCGGTGAATACATGAACTCCTCAAACTACGGTCATCACCGGAAGAAGTCCTGGTTTCTGTCACTCCGGGGTTGCCGGATCATAACACGTAGTAGGTGACTATAATTTGCAAGATCAGATCTAGAACATGGATATAATGGTGATAACATAAATGGTTCAGATATGAAATCATGGCACTAGGGCCCAAAGTGATAAGCATTAAGCATGGCAAAGTCATAGCAACATCAATCTTAGAACATAGTGGATACTAGGGATCAGGCCCTAACAAAACTAACTCGATTACATGATGAATCTCATCCAACTCCTCACCGACCAGCGAGCCTACGAAGAAATTACTCACTCCCGGTGGGGAGCATCATGGAATTGGCGATGGAGAAGGGTTGGTGATGATGAAGAACGAAGATCCCCCTCTCCAGAGCCCCAAGCGGACTCCAAATCCGGCCTCCCGATGAAGAACATGAGGTGACGGCACCTCCGTCTCGTGGATCACGATAATTCTTTCTCCTTGATTTTTTTCTACAAAAATAGGATTTTATAGCGTCGGTTTCAGAGTCTGTGGGGCCACCAAGTGGGGACAACCCACCTGGGCGAGCCAGGAGAGGGAGGCGCTCCCTAGTGGGTTGTGCCCACCCAGGTGCCCCTCTCCGGTAGGTCTTAGCTTCAGAAATTCTTATATATTATATAAAAATTCCTCGCAAAGTTTCATTCCATTCTGAGAACTTTTATTTCTGCACAAAAACAACACCATGATAGTTCTGCTGAAAACAACGTCAGTCCGGGGTTAGTTTCATTCAAATCATGCAAATTAGAGTCCAAAATAAGAAGAAAAGCGTTAGGAAAAATAGATACGTTGGAGACATATTAGCGGCAGTTCTGTATCGTAAAATGTGATATTCCTTCTCTTTGATTTATTTCTCCGCGAGACGGTATTTGTGGAGTTGGAGGTGGGGCAAACGGAGGCTCGTGGGACCCACAAGCTCAGGTGGTGCATCCTAGGGGGCGTCACCTGAGCTTGTAGCTCTGTGGTGGCCCCCCTCCAGCAGGTATTTTCGTCGATAATTCTTATATATTTTGAAAAAAATCTTTGTAAATTTTCAGTCTTATCCGAAAACTTTTATTTCTGCACAAAAATAACATCATAGTAGTTATGTTGAAAACAACGTCAGTCCGAGTTAGCTTTATTCAAATCATGCAAATTAGAGTCCAAAACAAAAACAAAAATGTTTGAAAAAGTAGATACGTTTGGGACGTATCCCCCCCCCCCCCCCCCCCCAACACACACCCGGAGTAGATGCCCGCTGGAGGAAAAGGTAATAATTTAGGTAGTCAATGTTCAGTCGATTAGGTCGGCCAACCCCATATTCCGGTTTCTATGGCCCGCAAGCTCGATCTTTTTCTCTTCCTCCTTCATCTCTTCTAGTCCTGCTCCCTCTTCACTCTCTTCATAATGCAACAACTCCTCCACCCGCACCTCTTCTCCCCTTTTTCCTCCATTGCTAATTTTATTCCAGCTGAAGGTCGCGTGGCTTACCTCCATGAATAACCCACGGCTAAGAAGTTGTTATTGAGGGATGGATGGTTCCGAGCTTGCCCGACTGGGCTCCGGCAATACAAATTTGCCATTGACGAGCCCATATTGGTGAGGGCGAAATTTTCTGAACATTGCTGTGATGTTCCAACACGCTGCAAGCATATATGATGTTTTTTCCTGCGATGGAAGTATATACAGTGAGTTTTCTTGTGACGGAAGCGTGTATGATGTTTGTCCTGTACATGTGAGAAATATGTTGCAATGATTATGGACGACAATTGGAAAGGTCAAATTTGTATATGCTGCAAAGTTTGTTAACAGTTATATGCATGTTCTTGTATATATACTTCCTCCGTTCCTAAATATAAGTCTTTGTAGAGATTTAACTATGAACTATGTACGAAACAAAACGAGTGAATGTGTACTCTAAAATGCATTATATACATCTATATGTGATTCATAGTAGAATCTCTACAAAGATGTATGTTTAGATAGAAAGAGGGTATGTTGCATGCATTCTGCTTTTCATGTTCTAATGTGCACTAGTTAAAGAAAGAAAGATGACGGAAACTCCTGTCCATCCAAATATCTCGCGAGGCTGCGCAACCGAAAGACGCGAACAAGACACGTGTGGGCGGTAACCACCCTTCCCGCCAGCACCATGCATGTGCCACGCAGAATCAGGATCCATCCGAAAATCCTTCTCCTCAGGCCGATCCCGAGTTAGGAGCTCGAGATCCGACCAAACACCCAAAACAAAACTCCAGCCTCCGTCCGGGCCACCGCCGCCCACCGTCGACGTGTAGATCTCGATCGATCGCCCGCCCGCCCGCCCGCCCGCGCAACCACTGCATGCCGCCACGACGCAGCAACGGGGACGCCACCGCCGATCAAATCCGATGCCCTCGGCCGATATCCCATCATAATTCTGCCCCGCGCGGGCTGCCGATGCGGGGCAGGGGTCGTCGTCTCCGGAGAACACGAGTCCGTCCCCGAGATCACGCGATCGAGATCAGGGACAAGAGCATGCGTACGTGTGCGACAGGGACGCGACCAGCGGCGGAACCCCGGCCGGCCGGCACATGGGCCGCCGAATCGTTGCGGATTAATCTAGTCCGACTACGCGAACCCGGCCGGAATATTTACCTAAGCTAGTAGGAGTAGCATAGTGCCGCGGCACTCAACCACCGTCGGGTTCCCCGGCGCCGGCTGTCCACTTGTGCACGATCAGCGCGCGTTCGTGATTCATGCATGAACCGTCGGCGTCGTTTACGGTTTACTACTCGATCAGGGGTCGATTTGAATACCCAAGGGCCAAGGTCGGTTGTATAAACGAAAACAAACAAACAGTGCTCGAATGCTCGATCAAGGTTTCGTTGAGGGGAAAAAAAGGATACTAGTACTCTTTCCCTTTTTTTTATTCTGCATATAAGATTTGATCAAAGTCAAATTGCATAAAGTTTGACCAAATTTATATAAAAAACATGAACATCTACAATACTAAAACTATATGGTATGAACGTACGTTTCATGAGGCATCTGATAATATTGATTTTAAATTATGAATGCTTATATTTTTTAATATAAAGTTTGTTAAACTCTAAAAAAAAGACTTTGACCAAACTTTATATACAGACTAAAAAGAAACGGAGAGAGCCATCAATTAGCAGGTAAATATCCTCCGTTATGCATG
Organism: Triticum monococcum; assembly: GCA_034509565.1. Classification (NCBI taxonomy): domain Eukaryota; kingdom Viridiplantae; phylum Streptophyta; class Magnoliopsida; order Poales; family Poaceae; genus Triticum; species Triticum monococcum. The sequence goes on along the minus strand of CM067843.1, from coordinate 146,785,482 downwards.
ATGACAATTCTGATGTCTAGCTTGTACTTGGAGGAAGATACGGAGTATGTAGTGAAGAAATGTTTGGTTCGGCAGCAATTATGCCCCGGCGTGCCCTCTGTAATAAGCAATTTGCACGATTAAAATGGCTTCACGAAACTTCACCGCGAAAGAAATCAGCTGATGGAGCGGCCGGTGTATTTCGGCCTGTGCCCACAGTATAAAAGCATCTACAGCCGGGTCTTCCAAGCCCGCTTTAAATGTTGTGGTGGACAGTTCGGTCACAAAAATTCAATTCAGACGGGCTTTTTAAATAAGCCTTAAACGTTCGAACTAACCGGCACATCTCACATCCAGTCAAAATATTAGATGGATATGAAGGCGTCAATGCACATCCATCACGTTGGACTTGATGGCCCTATCCCACCTTAAATTGCATCAAATCCATCAAACCATTGCTCCTTCTCCCGCCTTTCTCCTATCTTTCCCATGCCTGAGTCCTCATCGTCTGCTACCCTTGGTCCCCATCCTCACCACGGTCCTGATCCGCTGCCCTAGATGTCGTCCAGCCCATCCCTGACCACCGTGACGGAGACTGTGTCCGCCTTGTCTGTCGGCGTCCCGTCCTCGGCTCTGTCGTGCAAGGCGGAGAAAGCCGGCCGGAGGATGCGGCAACGCCGGCAGCAAGAGAGGGAAGCAGTGGCGGCGGCGTAGGGAGATGCGGACATGGACGAGCAACTCCCCCCCCCCCCCCCCCGGCCGCCCTGAACCCCGCACACCATCCATCCGTCTGTCGACGCGGGTTGCGCCATCAAACCAAGACAGAGGAGGATCTGACGGCCGGTTGGGGCATCCCGGAGAGCTTTCCACCCACACAATGCCGGCAGTGGACGTATGTCACTCGCCGTAGCTCGTTCGGGCACGGATGAGCACGGATATCAGAGACGCCCGGGCTGCCCATGACCTGTTCGACAGAATGACACAACAAGAGTCGGTATGTTTTTGTTGCTCCTGTCCGATCAACTTTGCATATGGCATGCTTGCGAAGGAGAAGGAGAAAAACGAGTGTTGGGAGTACGAGGCAGCAAGGGCGACAACGGAGCATGCGGTAAGGATGCAGGTGGAGCATGCAAGCGGAGCGGCAAGCAAGGATGGCCTCGAAGCAGGCGGCATGGAACGCGTCCGACGAGTGATCCGGCTAGGAAGCGAGGCATTCATCATGATCAAATATTTATTTCATTTTGGCATGTCGGGATTGTTGAACTATGATTTTATTTGCTTTTTTTTGAACTATTGAATTCGGACAATTTGTATCGCATGATTGATACGTATGGATTTGAGGCTCCGCATTTAAGACATATGAATGTGCAGCAGCCCATATGAGGGACCGCGGGGGCTGTCTGCGGACGCGCCCAGGGCGTATAGAAAGCTGGATTTGCGAAGTCCGGCCGTAGATACTCTAACCAACCAATCTACAAGATCTTGCACCGAAATGTGCGACGCACATTCATTTTGCTCAATATCTTCTAGCTAAAAACACAAAACGTGGAAAAATATCTCTGAATAAACAACATTTTCGCGAGGCGACCGCCGTCCACCACAACTCAACCACAACACTAGCGCGAGCGCCCTGCACTTGTTTGTTCCAAATTGGAAGAAGAAGAAGAAGAAAGGAGTGGTTGTTTATTTCATATTTTTTTTAAAGGGATTTGTTGGGTTTTATATATGCAACCGATTCAGTCATCCAAACCCACTACGTACCGCCTAGGCCTAGCAGAGAGAGAGAGAGAGAGAGAGAGAGAGAGAGAACAGCAACCACTGCACATGGGGCGCCCGCCAATCAAGCTCCCCAACCAATCCGTCGCACGAGTTGCGTTCCAGGACAAAAACCCATCCGGCCGCTGCATTATTAAGTTTGCCATATCGTAACCAACAAATGATCCACCTTCGGAGCAGCAACCTCGATCGCAAGCTTCCTCTCCATTGTTTTCTGCAAAATATGCTTTTTTTTGCGGGTCTTCTGCAAAATATGCTGTGTAATGCTTCGTGGACGTGAACAAAATGTGGTGTGATGTGTAGTGCAGGACACCATCTGCATCGATCATCCGTTTAGAAAAATGTTTCCAGTACGTAGCCAGTTCTGTCAGTGCGTGCTGACAGAGAAAGAAAGGCCAGATACTTAATCTGAAATAATGTTCGCCATTATCTTGCTAGAAGAAAACGCACAGCCAACTCAAAAGAAATACACATGGATTAGCACGAATGATCTACGAAGAAAACGAAATTTCATTCCATTTCTTTGGGATGGTGATCGAGGGAGCAGTACAAGCGATCGGGATGAACAGCATGGGGGAGCAGAAGAGAAGCTTCAAAATAGGGAAGCTGCTATATACACACACCAGCATCAACATCAGCATCAGCATACGGATGATGCATGGGAGGGGGAGCTTCCGGCGTCGCCTGCTCGCCTCTCAGCCCAAATCTCCCTCCGTTCTCGCTGTTCTTCCCGCTTTCTCAAGGACACGACGCTACATGATAACACACGTACGTGCACGGTGCACCTACGACGACTCCTCCGGGATGCTCGCCAGCGCGGGCCGCCACCCGGCCGCCGCGGCGGCATTGGCGGCGGCGCGGCGCGCCTCCATCCTCTTGATCTCGGCCACGATCTGCGCCGCCGTCTTCTGGCCCCCGACGGTCAGCGACAGCAGCCGCGCCGCCTCCTCCTTGCTCAGGAGCACCTTCACCCGCACGACGCCCTTCCTCTGGCCACCGCCACCACGACCTGCCGCCGCCGCCGCTCGTCTCGGGGAGGCCTTGATGCTCTTCACGCCCGCCCCACCTACTTCGGATTCCGGCGAGGACTTGCCGCCAATCTTGCTGCCGCGCGTCGTCTTCTTCATCGTGTGGAGGACCTTCATGAGAAGCTTGAGCGAGTACATCCTCCGCCTGGGCTTCGCCGCCGCCGGCAGAGCCTTCACGCCCTGGTCGACCAAGCACGGCAGAGCGTTGCCCATTACTCTCGTCTCTCTGCTGCTTGCCGTGCGCCGGCTCGTGAACTTGTGGCTGTGCTTTGGGTGCGTGAGCAGATCTGGGGAAAGAGAGAGAGAGAGAGAGAGCGCGAGAGATGAGCAGTGCCAATGGCCGCCTGGTGGTGACAGCCATGGCGTCTATATAACGGACGGCACAGCCGCGCGAGGACAAGGGTAGGAAGGAAACGTAACTACGTAGGAGTAGAATATAGTACGTGAGGAGTAGGTTGCACTGCCCAATGGACAGCATTTGCTGCAAGAGCTTGGGGGTCAAAATGGGGCTTGGACAGTTAGCACTTGTCCACGGCAAGTTGACACATATTATTACTACCACCGCACAAACCAAAACTAATCACATCAAAGCAAAGTCGGCACATGCATGCTGCGTACCGCAATACAACTTGGCCAGCATTTGTACTGTTACATCACTTGTTATTTATTCGGAAAGGAGAGGAACATGTGTGTGTGATGGCACTTGATCAAAGTGGGTGTTGCATGGAGTTTTGTGGGCGGTGACATGCGCATAGGGTTCGTGGATGACTACGTTTCTGCGGGAAAAGGAGACGCCGTGGGGTGGAAAGGCGACTGAAAATACGGGTTATCGTGACCAGGATAATAATCTTGTACTTGAGCTTGGACCGGAGTAGGCCGTCCATTGCATCATGTGCGGGATTCCAACTAGTCCAATGGAGCAGAGACCCTGGAGAGTGGGGAGGATCAGGCTGGCTGGGTCGCGGAACAAGTAGATCACAGCTACTCTGCTTGAGCCCGGCCGCTAGGATCCAGGTGCATGCGGACAGAGGTGGGTGCTGTTGCTGATTTGCCTAACCACGTGAGTGGTAACCGGAACGTGTGCAGCATTTCGGGCTCCAAATTAGTATTACATCCGTCTCAAATTACTTGTCTTACATTTGTTGTCTAGATACGTATAGCATTTGGCGCTGGCGAAGAGGGCCGGGGGAACGAGCCGATTCGGTATGACAAGTTTGCGCCTTTCAGAATTGCCATGCCCAGTTGATGGAGAAATCAGTCTGCAGCTGCGAGTTCAGACTTCACAACTTGAAGCTCTCAACACAACAACCAGCTTAAAGCTCCACTGCGCACGAACAGCAGCTTTCCAAGGAAGAAAAATTACCAGTGATCCTTGCTGCACCGCGTCTGCTTTCAGGTTGCTAGCTATCTCTTCTGTTCTGCATTTGTGTTTGCCTAGCCGTATACCAAACCAACTCCATTCTACTGCTTAGATTTACACACACGTCGCAAGGCTGCTACGAAAGGAGAAATATATATATAGGTCTTGTGGGAAATGCATTTTGCCAACAAGGTACGAAGGAACCCACAAGATCGATGGCCATAATCAGTACTACTCTAAGTACTAAAACTCCCTCCCCTTGCACCCTCTGACAACTACAGATGCTCCATCCACTTAGCGCGTCTGTTTCACAACTGAGTAGCATTATACAGAATAGAATCAATCACACAAGAAGTTTGCACGAAAAAAAACAATGAGTCGACAAAATACATAAGCAGAAGAGTTATCCTTGTTTTTTTTTCAGATTTTGTTCAAGTTGTGTCAATCGTGATCTAATAGTGCATGGAAAAAGAACACTGCCCGAAATAACTAGGAAGCATCTAAAGTTCACCAGTGCTGTGTTACCCATGTCTGAAGAACTCTAATGCTGTGCATCCAATCCATTGCGCACACGGTAGATACAGAAGCAGCAAGCCAACCAAGCAAACAGAGTAAACCCAGCACATACCAATACCAAGGTAAGCTCGAATAATCCACAAGGTGCTATATATATTTATATATATGCTCAAAAAACTGTGCAGCTCTTCGACGAAGTACAAATATACTGCATTAAACATTGATTGATAAAACAAACAACAGAGAGCCCGCCCCATTTGTGCAATTTCCTATTTTCCTTTTCTAAGCGCCGATTTAATTACTCTACTCTCTTTTTTCTGCGATGGAATTTATCTACCCCACTGTACCCCTTCCTTTGTGACTATCCCCCTGTCAGCGCTAGCATCAGAGCAAACTAAATACCAGGCATTAACACATTTCCACAACGCAGCATCAAGGAACCCAGCCAGAAATGAACCAAGCACGAACGAATCACAGGAGCTGCTGCGTGATCCTGACAGATACGATCTGCCCGCCCCTCGACATGTCCCGCATCGCCTGGAACCTCGACAGCAACCCTGTCATGAGAGACACGCGCATGCCATAGCATGTCAGAACTAGACTTCAGGCAGATAAATGCTTTGCTTCAGGTCATGATCTTGCTGGAACTAGACATACCTTCGTTGGGCTTGAGGTTGCTGCTGAGGGCGACAGCGACCGGGGTGAAGCATCCCTTTGGCAGCAGGTTGGTGCGATCCCGGATCCAAGACTTGGAATTGAGAATATCTGCACAAACGATGCCACAGTCAGCGTGAGTGTCATCCTCATATCCGGGCAATCACACACGAGTAATGAAGTGCTGGAATGGATGAATAGTTCAGGAACAAACTTTTGATGCATGGGGAATCGATGTAGTCGTAGTTGAAGATGGCAGCGGCGGCAGTATCCAGCTTCCCATTGCTGAAGTGACTGCCGAGGTCCTCGTACTCCCAGGTCCCATCCCTGAACTTGTTCTCCAGATACAGCTCGCAGTGCCGTGCATCCAGAACCTGCATCGTCCCTGTACCACAGGTTGTTCCAATCCAAACCAAATTCAGAAACAAGCACCGCAAATGGCAGGACCAAGAACAACCCTCCAGCCTAGCATCATCACCTTCGCACTTGTTGAGGTTGCACACGGGGCATCGCACCATGTTCATGTCTGCAGCATTCAAGAGGAGCAAAGAACAATGAGGAATGTCAGACATTTTAACAAGACCAGCAAGTGAGCCAGGAATGGCAGAGAAGAAGGGCACATGATCATGATGTATGCACGTACCAGCGATCCAGATGCCGGGGCGGACGTTGGTGAGCAAGCAGGCTCCCATGAATCCGATGGAGATCTCCGGGCCAGCATCCAGGATCGACCTCCACGGTGGCAGTGCCAGCTTCGCCGTCAGCAGCAGCTTCGGCGTGTCCATCAGGAATCCACCAATGCGAAACCACTCTGCACCACACCAAGCGTCAGGTAAACACATGACAGTAAACAGCAAGAAACAGGCCAGGAGAGGATTTCGAGAGTCAGGACGTCGCTGAGCTGTGCTCACCAATGTGCTTCTCGGGCTGACGGAAGCAGTACGCATGGGTATCGTCTGAAAGAAACAGAGGGCAGAGGAGCACACATGTCAGTACGTGCGACTGGTGTCAGTGGCGGGGAGGAAGAAGCGCAACGGAGGCCTTGGTGCGTACCGAAGGCGGTGGCGTAGAGGAGGCGCCAGGAGCGGTGGAACGGGCGGGGAACGTGGAGGAGCCTGAGCATCTTGGGATCGTTGGTGCGGAGCGAGAGGTCGCGGAGGAAGGCGTAGCGCCAGATGGAGTCCTCGTAGAGGAGGCGGAAGAACCAGAGGCAGGTGGCGGAGAGCCTCAGCAGGTCAGCGCCGTGCAGGTGCTTGGCCACCTCCGTCCAGATGTCCGGCTCATACCTGCACCAAACAACATGACGAGAGTATTCAGATTTCAAACCTGCAGCACAAATCACAGAATAGACAGATAACGAATTCCTGAATCACAACACAAAGCAGGAAACCACGACTCCAATCCCAGTAGAATTCCTGAAGCATCGGAATCACAAGTAATCGGTTCATGCGTCAGGCATTATGCGTTGGTCAGCAAACACTTCGCTCCAGCGAATTTGAATTCGAACCAAAAAACAAGATGACACAGCAGTAGTCCTAAACTGCGACTAATTCGAACACCTACTGCTTCAAAACCACCAGCAGAACCGGACCCGAATCAATTCAAACACACGAAGCTATGCCCAGCGACTCTGCATTCCTAATTGGGAACACTAAGCCCAGAATTTCGAGGGCGCAGCGCACCAGTTCTTACCCCAAACACATCTGACGCAACAGAAATTCGAATAATCTCCAAGCTCCAGTCTACTACATCCAGAGGATTCAAACAGCAACACACACTGCAAACTGGTTTAAGTTGCGATCGCTTCAGTACCAAGCTCGATTCACAGAAGCAGAATTCAAAGCAGGTCAATAAGCGATTCAGTAAGCAATTCGGTAGGTAATTTGCACGGATTCATCACACAAATGCTCAAGTCCAATTCCCTCCCTCCGATCCGACGCACCAAAGTTCCAGAACCACACACGCACACTTCATGACCACAGGATTCAAACTAGGAACTCGAATCGATTCGAAGCGCAGTCCAACTAAGCCCACCACCACGGGAAAATTCAAATCGACAGACCCGCACGCACGCATACACCAGAGAGAGCAGCGGGAGAGCAGAGAGAGAGAGAGAGAGAGAGAGAGGGGGGGGGGGAGGAGGCGGGGAACAGCTTACCAGTTGAAGGGGACGCGAGAGCGGGGGATGAAGGAGACGCGCGAGAGCGGCGCCACGATCCTGCAGCACCTGGAAGGCTGGAGCCCGGCGACGGGGCTCCCGATGCCCTGCTGCACGCACCTGGCCCTCTTGCTCGGCGCTGGCGGCTTCTGCGCCGCCGCCGGCCGCCGTGGTGGCTGCTTCCTCTCCGCGTCCTGCTTCCGCGGCCGCTTCCTGGGCGGCGTGGGCGGCGGCGACGAGACGAAGTCGGGGTCGAGGCGCCGCGGCCGCGGGCGCTTCCTCAGCTCCATCACCATCCCCTCCCCCGGCTCTCTCTGTGGCTGTGGCTCCGGGCGCAGGAGGGAGAAGGCCTTGCCCATGCAGCGCCTGGGGCTGGGAGGCGGAGGCGAGGTGCCGTGCGCTGCTGCTGCTGCGTGTGTGGGGGGAGGAGGAGCAGCGACGATCGCATATATAGGTGGAGGCGAGCGACACGGGTTTCGAAATTTGAAAATGGCTGGGAGAACTGAAGCAGAGCTGGAGTCCACGCGTGCCGTCCCACCGGTTCACTGGCGTGTGGGCCCGCCGCGACGTCCATTCTGGTGGGCCCCACAAGCCAGCGGACACGAACGAAGGTTGCCTGGTACAGTTTCTTCTGCCAGAGGGGAATGAAAAGTGCAGGATTAATAAATAACTGTATGTGCAGGAATGGCTGCAGCTTCTGAATGCAAGCACAGAGACTACTCTTGCAGAGCAAAGATGCCGTTTATATCTGGGTTTTGTAGCAACTACTGTAATTTGCACAGAATTTGATTCAGTTCAAATAAACAAATGGAATCAAGGATTACAGAAGGGGGTTGTGAGCTGCACAAGTAAAGTGTCGCTCGTGTAGCATTTATGCACAATACGGAGCTTGATCCGGCCACCAGTCATCAAACAAACGGGAAATGGGCGGAATACATGCACTGCTGGAGCGATGGAGATGAACCAGGCCTCTGATTTTGCTGGAGCCATGAAATCATATCTCGGTGTCGCAAAGCTTCACCATCAGGTCGGAGACGATCCGCCGAGCAAAAGGGATGTAGCTCAAGCTATACCTGAGGTGAAATGAGGAAAACATGGTCAGGTAATTATGTCTTCTTCTTCTGAAACTAGGTAATTCTGTCAGTTGATTGAAAGGGGGAAGAACAGGAAATAGAGATACAATCAGCGCATTGTTTCCTGGGTTGGGTGAATTTACAGTGTCCAAATACCCTGCATCTATGTTCACCGCATGCTATGTACACATCTGCGTTCAAATAGAGCATTATATCATGTTTCCCTTTGGTTCAAACTGAGATACCGTATCCTACTGTACACTGCTGCTGGACCTTGATTACAAGAAGAAAAAGTTGCAAGGACACACCAGAACTGCATGTCATGATTCAGCAAGGAAAACGCGACGGCAACACTATCATACAGGCCAGTTTAGCTGGTGACTCCAGTTATATTTTTTCTTCTGGATCCTTGCAGCATTACTTATTAGTTCTTACACTCGACAAAAGGTTTGGCTACTGATTGCCCCAGCACTTTCAACAGCCCTGAGGAGCTAATAGTCAGGCATTGCTTACTCCAGGTTCGCACATGCCACGGACCGTTTATACAGAGATGATGCTATGACCACTCATGGTTATGGGCTACTAATAGAGCATCATTATTTGGTACTCCCTCCGACCCATAATAAGTGTCGCAGTTTTGAACTAAGGTTTGTATACTTGTATAGCTATGTAGGTCCAACTGTACAAGAAGAACGTTATCAAAAAAGACATAGTCAATGCCCATGTATAACAGAGTGCATTCAAGGACTGGGCGAATTGCATATCATCCACTGATGTAAATGTGCTTCCACCGCTCAAATCTCAAATAAAAAGTAAGTTAGAGATGTAGCTCTATTTCGAATTCCAAAAGTAAGTTAGAGATGTAGCTCTATTTCGAATTCCAGGTATTGCTTCTTCGACAATTTGACATGGCAACTGAACGTACTACACATATACAATGACTTGAATAACTAGGGTGAAGAGGTATACATAAGACAAAACGAAAAAAATGAGGGCAAGCTGAAAATGATTCCTGAAAATGCAAGAGGACATAACAGTTTTCTATCATCTTGAAGTATAAGCTAATCTCAGTTTTGCTAATGGTCCTCTAAACACACATTCGGTGCATGATAGCACTCAAGGATCAAATGACTGCACATAATTAACTGTGTCCATGTTATATGCTTGAAAAATATTGACATGTGTTCAGATTATCCTAGTGCATGCAGCAGAACGAGCAAAACAAGCAAGTATTTAGGTAGTCTTATGTCTTCCCTTGGTCTAATTGAGGTACATCATGCCTCAATTCAATTAAGGCATATTTGCAACTTTTCCAGTGACATTACAATGTGATAGTTGAAGGATTAACAAGTCAGTAAGTCTACTATTCGTAGGAAAGGCAACTTACCAGAAGAGCGCACATATCTCACATATGATTGCAATCAATGTTAGCAGCTTGTCATGAATCTGCACATAGACCACAATCAGAACACACGGTTATCTGTTGGGTTTTGATAGTTGTTTATTCAACTAGGTTATTTACTTACGGGAATAAAGCCATAAAATGAACTAAGGGTTTAGAGATTACTAACCAAAAGAGCGAAAATCAGAGCAAAAACAGCACATCCAGCATAAATAGCCGTTGCATAAACACGAACTGGGTCAAGCATCATCCTCAATTGTTTATTTACCCCCATTACGAAGACTGTGCTGCCAAACAAAGGTTGAAATCAACATATTGCAACAGGTGAATATTCAAGAGAAAGTTAAGTAGAGCTAATGCATGAGCTGAACATATGTATCAAACTGGCATTTGACAGGATCATATGATTCACTTGAAAATTTTACTGCAGTTATATATAATAAATAGCAACACCGATATAGGGAAGAGTACAAATGTAAACAGAAAGCCCATGAGTTAAAATCTGTGTAATCACCTGCCAACTGCCATTATGTTTCCAAATGTAAACAACAGAGCAAATTTGATAGGTCTGGCAAAAACAATAAGTGACTGCAAAATAAAATAAAAGGTAAGTACTAAATCATATGAAGAACTTACATTTAGACACGTTTTATTTGCTGCAGCTAACTTCTGGTAAAGAGTTTAGAATTGCCAGTATATCTTACTATAAGTTTGAAGCCTAATGATACAATTTTCACACGCTAAAGGAATTAGGTGAATTAACAATTGTCTCGGTCATCCAAGACAAAATCAGAACAAATTTCGCATAAGCATGGCATTTAAAACCTTAATAACTCCAACTAAGAGAAGGCAAAGCATCAGTTCAGCAGTTCACTAGCACCGACTGGCGACAGGTTAAATGTGACATGAGCTTACGGGGAAGGGCTCACAAGCACTGACAGGTTAAATGTGACACATTAAATGTGACATGAGCTTACCGGGAAGGGCTCACAAGCACTGACAGGTTAAATGTGACACAAGCTTACCAGGAAGGGCAAATCCAGCGAAGAAATCAGTGTCTTGGGTTAACTAAAGTTCTTAATGCTGAAATAGGCATTTAAGCGTGTGACCCATTTCTTTCGACTTATAGCTTTGTTAAGCCTAAATGTCTGAATGACATATTCGATATTTGGAAGGAATAGCATCAGGCATTGCCGGAAATAACACAGTAAGCACAACTCTTAACTATAGTTCTTAATCCCTCAATGTATAGGATCCAATTGCTGAAAATAGCGTCAGCACGGGCAGCCAACATGGCTAATTATCCACCTGCAGTCAACTACAGCAAAAGCTGTGCGTGCGACAGATCATAGGCGGAAATTACAGCGACGTACCAGCATCATGAGGGCGAGTCCAGCAACCAAGCAAGCCGCGAAGGCGTAGAGCCGCTGAACCAGGCAAAACAAGCAGAACACATCAGATCGACAAGGACCAAGAAAGTAGAAACAGCTGCTGCGGTCGAGGGTTCTCGGAGGGGTCTGCTTTACCTGGAGAGGGGACAGAGAGCAGAGGCCTTCGGTATCACCGAGGATGTCGTCCTCCTGCCACTCCTCGTCGTCGCCGCCGGCGAGCGACCGGTGGAGGCGGGTGAGGGCGTCCATTATTGCTCCGATCGGGTTCTCTGCTTCAGTTTTGGGGATCGGCTTCCATCGGGTTGGCGTGGACAGGAGTGCTTACATGAAATCTGGGCCGTCCGTTTGGCTCCTCGGAAATCTGAAAGCTGAGAAGAAGTCGAGAGTTCGGTGCCCGCCGTGTTTTTTTTTAACACCCAAGCGCTCATATACACGCGCATACACTTACTCCTATAAACGCACACACGTAGATCCTACCCCTATAAACGCATACACACACACCTTATCCCTATGAACACCCTAAAAGACTAAATCAGCATATTATCTCAAAATTTACAAAGTCACTGTAGGCACCTCGTCGTTGATGAAAACATCTCCTCTCACTGAATGCGCATCACCAGAAATCCTGAAATAAATCCAGAAATAAATGCGAGTACCAGTATTTGAACACTGGTGGGATGGGGATACCACAGTCCCTCTGACCATTCAACCACAGGTTGGTTCGCGTGTCCGCCGTGTTAATAAGGATGCGTTTGGTTCCTCAGACTTTTGTCAATTTGCATATGTGGGCGAGTAGGACAGGCTGAGCTAATGCAGGGTCAAAATCATGTTTTGCATGTTGTTTGGTACTACCTTCTCCATTTGGGTTTATTGGTACTTTTGATATTTTGTGTCCAACTTTAATCATAGATTTGACAAATAAATTATAAGTTGTATGTCTATTGTTAGATTCATTGTTGAAAGGGGTTTCCACTCATGCTATATTTTTTTAAATAACAGTTATCCTGCATTCATTAAAAAGAGTTGCTCCTTCATTAAGGAAAATCGAGCAAAAATCAGATTGCCTAGTTAATTATAGAGAACCGAACAAAAACCATCACAATGTAAGATAAATTTCTTTAAGTGCGGAAAATTTGCAGTACAAATGATTCAACGAAACATGCAAGAGATTTTTTATTCATGATCCGAGTGTACCTTGTTCCATCATGGGACCTTTCGAAGTCGATTCCGTCGTCGTCGAACGTTCTTCTTTTCTCTGCCTCTTTACTTCACACGTTCCTCCAATGGATGAAGAACCGGCCTTTCAGTATATGCGTGTGTGCTTTTGTGTGCGGTAGTACTCATGAAGTACAAAATGTGAGACTATCCATCCGGTGAAGGCAGTGGCCCTTTTATAGTTCCCTTGCGGACGCCTGGAAACAGTCGCGTCCCATGGAAACGACGGACGCAACACTTCGTTTGTGTACGTGTGTGAAGCGCTGTGTCTCGTCACGAATGGCTCTCGCAAGCAAGCGTTACGGGCACGTTTCCTTAAGCCAAACGTTGTGTCTGTCCGCACTGCACGCATGCATGCATCAACCGTCGGCTGGCTGCCCGTACAATAACGCACATGCACTGATCACTTCTTTTTTTTTTGCGAAGGAAAAGGGAAACCATCCAATCACTTCTGATTGGCCAGCCATCTCTGCATGCATGAGCAGTAGTACACGTCCATGCACTAGGAACGTGACTTCGCCACACACACACACACACACATACATTTGCATGCAAAGCACCGTGTACATAACCAGCATGTATATACACACCACATAGTTTGCTTTGGCATATACCTCAATTGTGAAGATTACCAGAGGGAGAAAAGAGGGAGTTGAAACCCAGATTTTAATCTATCATTTCTAGCAACCATCATACTAGAACTCTTAATTAAAATCTCACTATAATTTACATTGGCCACATAAAATATTCTTACAGTCTCCCACTTGGCCGATGTAAAGACTTGAAGATTCACTTAAAACTTTAGGTGCACACTATACTGTGAATTTATCAAGTCATCACTAAGATGGAACTAAGTCGTAGGGATCATGGCGGTCGCAAGTCTAGAACGACAAGATTCCTTCCATGTATCACAGATAACTCAAATCACATATCTATAATAATGGGAAATTATTTCTTTCACATTAATATTATTCTCCAAACGATAATTGTATACACTATAATGAGAATAAAGAAGTACAAATGCGAACTTTTATTGAATTCGTAGTGTCATAACTCATAACTTTTACAAGCACTGTCCATGTATATACATACATATTGTACTAACAAGGACTTGCTAATGACGCCCATCCTAATAACATGGCCATTAAATGTCTTGGGCGGCAAACCTTTTGTCAGTGGATCCGCGACCATAAGTTCTGTACCGATATGCTCAATTGACACCTTTTGTTTTTGCACTTCATCTTTGACTGACAAGTACTTATCCATATGTTTCGCACCTTTCGAATACTTGTCATTCTTGGAGAAGAACACGGCCGCAGAATTATCACAATAAATCAGTAAAGGTCTTGATATACTTTCAATAAGACCGAACCTTGATATGAAATTCCGCAATCATAATGCTTGAATTGTGGCCTCAAAGCATGCCACAAATTCAGCTTCCATAGTCGAAGTAGCAATGACAGTCTGCTTCGCACTCCTCCAGGAAACTGCTCCTCCAGCCAATAAGAATACGTAGCCAAATGTAGATTTTCTTGAGTCCACACATCCAGCATAGTCCGAATCAGAATAGCCTAACACTTCAAGATTACTCGATCTCTTGTATGTCAGCACATAGTCTTTGGTTCCTTGTAAATACCGAAGAACTTTCTTTGCAGCTTTCCAATGATCCATTCCGGGATTACTTTGATATCAACCAAGCATTCCCACAGCAAAACTAATATCTGGTCGAGTACACGTTGAGGCATACATTAAACTCCCAACTACTGATGCATATGGAATTGATTCCATTCCCTTCTTTTCTACATCATTTTTGGGACATTGCATAATACTGAATTTATCTCCTTTCTGAATAGGAACTGGTCCTTCAGAACATTTATCCATTCTAAATCCCTCCAAAACTTTATTGATATATCCTTGCCGAGACAATCCTAATATTCCTTGCTCTCTATCACGGAATATTTCTATTCCAATGACATAGGACACATCTCCCATATCTTTCATTTCAAAGCTTTTGGAGAGAAATTTCTTAACATCAAATAACAAAGACTTATCATTCGCAGCGAGAAGAATATCATCAACATATAATACCAATATAATGAAATTGCTCCCACTGACCTTCATGTATATACACCGATCAACGATGTTTTCTACAAATCCATAAGATTTAATGGTATCATTAAACTTTATATACCATTGACGGGAGGCCTGTTTCAGTCCATATATTGACTTCTTTAATTTACATACCATGTTTTTATTTTCCAAAGTTATGAATCCTTCCGGTTGGTCCATGTACACTTCCTCCTCTAAATCGCCATTTAGGAAGGCGGTCTTTACGTCCATTTGGTGAAGCTCCAAATCAAAATGTGCCACCATTGCCATAATGATTCTCAATGATTCCTTCTTAGAAACTGGAGAGAAGGTTTCTTTGTAGTCAATGCCATCTTTCTGAGTGTAACCTTTAGCAACAAGTCTAGCTTTATATCTTTCAATATTGCCTTTTGAGTCGCGTTTGGTTTTGAAAACCCATTTACACCCGACTTGTTTCAATCCTTTCGGCAATTCAGTTAAATCTCAGACATTGTTATCATCCATCGATTTCAACTCTTCTTTCATTGCATTAAACCATTTTTCAGAATCACTACATTCCATGGCTTCCTTATATGAGACAGGATCTTTATCATTACTCAAGTCACATTCATTCTCTACTAAGTACACCACATAATCATCAGAAATGGCAGACTTCCTTTCTCTTGTAGATCTGCGTAATTTGGTCTCCTCTGGTTGAATGCTTTCATTCAGTTGAATATCGCTAGTCGGTTCTTGAGTTGGCACAATCTCAGGGGTCTTAAGAATTTCAGGATCTTCCTTCCTAGTTTCCTTAATGTCCACATTTCGTGGAATATCACTCCCACTAGATTGACCGTTCTCAATGAACCGTGCATTTTCTGACTCAACTATTCTCGTACTATGGTTAGGACAATAAAATCTATATCCTTTAGATTGTTCTGGATAGCCGATGAAATTACCACTAATGGTTCTTGCATCGAGCTTCCTTTCATGCGGATTGTATATCCTTACTTCTGCAGGGCAACCCCACACATGGAGATGCCTTAAACTAGGTTTCCTATTTGTCCACAGTTCATAAGGCGTTTTAGGAACTGACTTACTAGGAACCCTGTTCAGTAAATATGCTGCAGTTTTTAATGCATGCATCCACAAGGATAAAGGTATAGAACTAAAACTTAGCATACTTCTAACCATCTCCATAAGAGTACGATTTCTCCTTTCAGCCACACCATTTTGTTGAGGCGTACTGGGCATTGTGTATTGAGCACAAATACCACGCTCCTCAAGGAACTTCGCAAACGGACCTGGACATTGTCCATCTTCAGTGTACCTCCCATAATACTCACCACCTCTATCAGATCTCACAACTTTAACTTTTGTATCATGTTGCCTTTCAACTTCATTTATGAATATCTCTAAGTAAGTCACTGACTGAGACTTTTCATGCAACATGTATACATAACCATACCGCGAGAAGTCATCAATAAAGGTAATAAAATATTTTTCACCACTCCAAGTGGGAACATCAAATGGACCACATATATCTGTGTGAATTAGCTATAATGGTTCGGTACTTCTTGTGGCGGGAAATTTTGATATATGTGAGGTTTGCTTTCCTTTAATGCACTCCACACATATGTTCCAATCATCAAAATCCAATTGAGGCAAGATTTCATTTTTCTCTAGCCTCATCATTCTTTCCTTGGATATGTGACCAAGTCTTTGATGCCATAAGAAAGCAGAACGCTCATTATGCGCACTACGTTTATTACCAATAATTTCAACATTAAACAGAGATCCCGCAAAATAAGTATCAAGATTAAAGCGGTATAAATTATCAATTAGAGTACCAGATCCATAATAGTACATATCCTTACATAATTTAAACACACCTCTTCCAATCTCAAACTTATAACCTAATTTATCTAACACTCCTGCAGAAACTAAATTTCTAGCACACTCGGGAACATATAGACACTTCTCCAATTCCAATTGGTAACCACTGTTCAGGATCAACCGGTAGGTTCCAATTCCTTCGATTTGTGCCTTCATTCGGTTCCCCATGTACAAGTACCTTTCAGTTCCTCTTATGGGTTGAATCGAAAGGAATCCCTGAGTAACGTGTGAAACATGAGTACTTGCGCCCGTATCTAACCACCAAGTATTATTTGGAACTTCTATAAGGTTTGATTCATAACATACTGAAACATAGTACATACCTTTCTTTTCGAACCAGCTTTTACGTTTCGGACAATCCTTCTTGAAGTGACCATTCTTCTTGCAGAAGTGACACTTCAGATCCTTGCGGATTTCTCCATCATTAGTCCTTGCTAGTAGATTGATCTTCTTCTTACCCTTCTTTCCTGGTTTAGCCTTGCTACTGCTAGCTTCGTTATGAACCACAAAATGGGCAGAATGCTCTTTAGTTTTCTTTAGTCTTCCTTCCTCTTGAATCAGCATGGCTTTAACAGCTTGAAGGTTCCATTTATCTTTGATGGTGTTGTAGTTCACCTGGAACTGGCCAAAATCTGGAGGAAGAGAGTTCATAATAAACTGTACAAGAAAATTTTCATTCACGTCCACTCCCATTGATTTTAACTTTGCTGCAAGGTTAGTCATACTAGTCACATGGTCATGCATCGAACACAACCAGTTGAATTTCTTGGTTGTTAGTCACTCATGAGAGTTCCCACGATGGACTTATCTGCAAGGTCTGACTGGGAAAACTCCTTGATCAGTGCCATAAATTCCCTTGCATTTTCAGTCTTGGGCATAGATGGCTTGATGTTATCAGTGATCATCATGCGCATAAAGTTTAGGCTCAGTCGGTTAGACCTTTCCCAAGCCTCGTAAAAATACTTATCTTCATCGGTACTTTGATCAGTAAGCGCTGCGGGTTGCTCCTCCATTACTAATGCCATGTCTAAGTTCATGACTCCCAAATGGAACCGGACATATTCAGCCCATTCAGCATAATTTAGCCCATTAAACTTGACCGGGCCATTCATAGCGACTGCAAACATTAATTGTGCTCACTTGTTAATAGGCATTCGATAATGTATTCAAACATCAACTTTATTCACATATTTAAGAACATCTTTGGATGAAACTTAAATGCGAAACTGAAACCACAATGCTGCTAATACTTTAACACACGTAGCCACACTTAAGCAAAATATATACGTCATCTTTGGATAAACTATATATATATATATATATATATATATATATATATATATATATCTCAAGTATATTGCTAGTCCCTCTTATGTCACAAATTAATCTTGCAATGGCCACCTTTGGGTGATCACGGCGTAAAACTTAGTGACTATAATATACCATGAATAATAGCAACAAAAATCAATTTGCACTATAAATATTTGACGGTAAAATGCTAGGCCACTTTGGTGACAAACAAGCATGCTCTCCAATAAATATTTATTCGGCAAAATCACATGAACATTTATACCAATATATTGGGTTTTTTTAGTCTAATAATTATATGGACAAAATTCATAATTTTAGACACAAAACCGACTTTGCCAAAATATGATCATCTACAGAACGCAATGCAATAATGCGAGCAATGATCAAAAACTAAAGAATAGCAACAAATATTGTTCCATAGGATGAGAAAAATAATAGATCGACAGAATAACAGATCAAAATCTTGACTTTAATGTGAATCAGAAGTGTTGCAACAACCTGGCTCTGATACCAAATGTAAGAAAAAAAAAGTGCGGAAAATTTGCAATACAAATGATTCAACGAAACATGCAAGAGATTTTCTATCCATGATCTGAGTGTACCTTGTTCCATCATGGGACCTTTCGAAGTCGATTCCGTTGTCGTCGAACGTTCTTCTTTTCTCTGCCTCTTTACTTCACACGTTCCTCCAATGGATGAAGAACCGGCCTTTCAGTATATGCGTGTGTGCTTTTGTGTGCGATAGTACTCATGAAGTACAAAACGTGAGACTATCCATCCGGTGAAGGCAGTGGCCCTTTTATAGTTCCCTTGCGGACGCCTGGAAACAGTCGCGTCCCATGGAAACGACGGACGCAACACTTCGTTTGTGTACGTGTGTGAAACGCTGTGTCTCGCCACGAATGGCTCTCGCAAGCAAGCGTTACGGGCACGTTTCCTTAAGCCAAACGTTGTGTCTGTCCGCACTGCACGCATGCATGCATCAACCGTCGGCTGGCTGCCCGTACAATAACGCACATGCACTGACACAACGATCCATCCAATCACTTCTTTTTTTTTGCGAAGGAAAAGGGAAACCATCCAATCACTTCTGATTGGCCAGCCATCTCTGCATGCATAAGCAGTAGTACACGTCCATGCACTAGGAACGTGACTTCGCCATACACACACACACACACATTTGCATGCAAAGCACCGTGTACATAACCAGCATGTATATACACACCACATAGTTTGCTTTGACATATACCTCAATTGTGAAGATTACCAGAGGGAGAAAAGAGGGAGTTGAAACCCAGATTTTAATCTATCATTTCTAGCAACCATCATACTAGAACTCTTAATTAAAATCTCACTATAATTTACATTGGCCACATAAAATATTCTTACATGGCCTCGGCACATATGAAAAACGGCACATATGAAAAACTCAGGCACACCACTCTAAAAAAGACCTCGGCGAGACCACACGCAGGCGTAACAGTGGCGGAGGCCTCCAGTGGGCAGGGTATATGGCAGCCGCCATATCTTGACTCGGAGAAAAAAAATTGTATACGTATGTATGTTAGGCTGCCTCGCTGGTTAGTTTTGATCGCTGGCAGTTTTACGCTAAAAGGAGAGTTACCGCTGGCAGTTTTACGCTAAAAGGATAGATGGGCCGACGCATCCAGCTAGTTGGGCTAGAATGAATCGAGCGCCCACGCACGAAGCACATGAACCGGTCAAGGTGTCGAGCCAGGTCGAGAACACATGACCTAATCGAGACGCACACGCACGGGAAAATACCAAGTGCTCCTATCCTTAGTGATCCCCATGCTTCAACTTGAAAACATTAATTTTAAATGTCTTAAAAATTTCAGAAAAAATGTGAATGCTCACAAGGAATATGACTATAACCCCTAAAAATTTCAGACCCAAACTCGAAACATACATTAAGAAATAAAAAAGACAAATACAAATGTAAATAGTGCCTAATGTTGCTTTTGTCTTTTCATGACACTATTCATGCTAGATTTCACATTTTCGTTTCTCTATTTTCATTTAGAGTTTGGATCTGAAATTTTTAAGACTTGTAGTTACATTTCTTTTGAACATTCACAAAGTTTGTTTAGAACTTTTTGAAACATTTAAAATTGATTTGTTTAAGTTGAAGTACGGGAGCACCCCAAGGATGGGAGCATCTGATATTTTCTCGCACACGCGCATCTCCACGACTCCATCACTTCTTACTCCACCTGGCGGCCGACGCATCGAGCCCTAACTAGCACGGCGGCGCCGTTTAGCCAGGTCGCCAGGACAAGGCGGGCGACCGCAACAGGGCAGCCAACGACAGCTGGCCAGGTCGCCAGGACGAGGCAGGCGACCGCGACGGGGCAGCCAATGGTGGCAGGCTAGGGGCCTAGAGGGCAGCGACAACAACGCCAGTGGCAGCTCCAGCCGGGACCTACGCGCCTAGCGGGTAGGGCACTGACATTGCCTTGGTCTTCTAGCCATTGAAAGATTCATTATCGATATGTTTTAGGTTGTTTTCCTATTGAAATATGCCTACATTTTTATTGTATTCGATTTTTTGCTGTAATGTGTATTGACTTTTTCGATTTGTATCAAAAGAATTATTTCCTTAAGACTTCGCCACACCTTAATTTTTTTCCGTCCTCCACCTCTGGGCGTCATCGTCATCCCTTCCCCCTAGAGGCGTCTTCGTCATCCCTACACTCTGAGCAAACGACTTCGACTTCACTATAGGCGATCATCGACTCAACCAACATTGTAGCAGACGCGTGAAGCTGCATGAAGATCTGCGCTAAAACTCAGCCACCACCAACCAGACAGCACAGCTCCGACTCTGGCGAAGAACTCTAACGGACAAAACCAGACACGACTGGCGCCACGGGAGATCACCGAACGGCCACCTGCAACTAGTCATCGTATACCATGGGGCCCCGCTGAGGGAGTCCTGGATTAAGGGGCCCTCGGATGGTCGGGCTATGTGACATGGGCTGGACTGATGGGCCGTGAAGATACAAGATAGAAGGCCTTCCCCCGTGTCCGGATGAGACTCTCCTTTACGTAAACGACAAGTTTGGCGATCGGATGTGTGGTTTCCTTTCTCTGTAAACCGACTTTGTACAACCCTAGCCCCCTCCGGTGTCTATATAAACTGGAGGGTTTAGTCCGTAGAGGCAATCACAAGATCATACAGGCTAGGCATCTGTAACACCCCGGATGTAACTTACCCAATTTGTACTCCAACTCTTGCCGTTTCCGGCCTAAGTTATTTTATTTTCTCGGGTTCGGGTCTTTGTCTCTGTGTGTCGTTATCGTTGTCATGCATCTCATATCATGTCATCATGTGCATTGCATTTGCATACGTGTTCATCTCTTGCATTCGAGCATTTCCCCGTTGTCCGTTTTGCATTCCGGCGCTTCGTTCTCCTCCGGTGGTCATTTCTACCTTTCTTTCGTGTGTGGGGATTAAACATTTTCAGATTGGACCGAGACTTGCCAAGCGGCCTTGGTTTACTACCGGTAGACCGCCTGTCAAGTTTCGTACCATTTGGACTTCGTTTGATACTCCAACGATTAACCGAGGGACCGAAAAGGCCTCGTGTGTGTTGCAGCCCAACACCCTTCCAAGTTGGCCCAAAACCCACCTAACCCTGCTCCATCATCTAGAGCGTTCGATCATGATCGCGCGACTGAAAACAATGCTCAATTTGGACTCTCCTAGCTCCCTCTATGCCTATATAAAGACCCCCTCCGAAATCTCCTTCTCCTTCCTCGTGAAAAACCCTAGATCCACCTCATCGCGCGCCGCCGGACAAAACTGCACCAACGGACACGTCCGGGTCCTCCCCCGCCGCCGCCACGTGTCGCCTCCTCATACGCCGCGCGCCTCGCCCCACTTCGCCAGCCCGGGAGGCCCAAGGCCGCCCCCCGAGCCCGGTTGGCCGCCTCCCCGCGCCGCCCCACTCCTCCTTGCCCGCGCTGCCGCCTTCGCCGTTGCGCCGCCGCCTTCGCCGTTGCGCCGCCGCCTTCGCCATTTCCGGCCGGCCGTGTCGACCGCTGCTTCTCGCCGAGCCGTGCCGGCCACCGCGCGCGTCCGCCAGCGACCGCGGCCACCTCGCCGCGCCCGTCCGCCACCTCGCCGCGCCCGTCCTCCTCCGGCAGCAGTCCGCCGCTCCGACCCCGACCTCCGGCAAGCCCCACCAACTCCGGCGCCTCCCCGGTGAACAGTGCCTGGCGTCGAACCTCGGGTTCCGTGCGCGAGATCCAGATATGTGAACAGTAACCCTAGGTTGTTTTTTTCTCTAAGTCCCAGGAATTCCAGATCCAAGTGCTCCTGTGCATAGCCTCGTAACTTGGCATCCGTAGCTCCGATTCATGCATATAGCATATCAAAATGTTCGTCTCTGAGAGTACATCATTTCATTCCATTGCATCATTTTTATTTGAGTTCATCTTGATGCCCGAAATGCTGTTAGAAGGAGGCTACTTGAGATAATTGTCAGATCTGCTACTTCATGTTAGACTTTTGTCATTTTTGCCATGATTATTGTGTGCATGATATGCCCTGATGCTCTACATATGTTTTGTTAAGGGTTTTGTCATCTTTCCAGAGGTGCAACGCATGTATTTTTGTGATGTGTGTGGCGACTAGTGCAATCTTGCAAAGTGAGGCACTTGGTAATTCTGTTTTCAGGGATTTAGCATTTCCACTAAGTCCTTGAGCTGTTTAGTTCATGATGCCATATGTTCATGTTGTTTCCTAGTGATCCGTGCCTCTTTTGAGGATGATCAGTAAGGATGTTTTATTAATCTTGTAGTGCTCTATCCATCTATGTCTTTGTTTGCATATATGGAGCACCCTAGCTTGAGTCAATCGAGCTCTACTTTTGCTACTTTGTGAATCTGGGCAGATTGTCAACTTGTTTGCAATTTTGCCGATGATGTTATAGTTGATCCGTGCATGCTATGTTAGTGTTCTTGCCATGTCTAGCTTGCATTTTATGTGTTCTTGATAGATGTATGCTTATCTTATCATGACTTGCTCCGTAGTAAGTGCATCTAGCTCGTAAAGATGCCTACTTGATATCTGTTTTCAGCATGTCCCAGTTTTCACTAAGTCTGAAAACTGATGATGCTTTTGCCATGTTCACATGCTTGCAATTGTATTTTGTGATCCCTTTTGGCTCAAGGTCACTAAGGGACTTTTGTTAAGCTCTTTGAGTAGCTCCATGCCATGTTTTACTTTGTCATGTTCAGGTCCTGTAGCATGTAGTTTTGTTGCTCCAAAGAGTGCTACCTGATCTGAAATTCCAGACAAGTGTTAATTTCACCAAGTCTGAGATCTGTTTACCATTTGCATTTTTGCCATGCTTGTTTGAACCTGTTAATGGATGAATTGGCCGTAGCTCAGTGCTAGACTTTTGTTAAGCATCTTGAATGCATCCTTGTCATGTATTTTTTTGCCATGTTTGAGTGCTGTAGCATGTTCATCTTATTGCATTTAGATGACTACTTGCTGTAAATCACAGATCGTGGTCATATTTGAATCGCTTGCCATTTCCAAACCGTAACTCCGATTCCGGCGTTCTTTATATCGTTTTCAAGCAATTTCATCTCATCTTTCCAGTGGCACACTTGGATTTCCAAGTTGAGGCCAGGTTCATTCATTTCCTGTCACATCTTGCATATGCATCCCGCATCGCATCCCGCATAGCATACCATGTTTGCACCGTATCGTTTGATCCTTGCACGTGGTTGATTGTGTCCTTGTTGCTTGTTTGTCTTGTTTGGGTAGAGCCGGGAGACGAGTTCGCTAACGAGGAGCCCATTGAGTTTGCTTTCGAGGATCCAGTCAACTCTGACAACTTTGCAGGCAAGATGATCATACCCTCGAAATCACTACTATCTTTGCTATGCTAGTTTGCTCGCTCTTTTGCTATGCCAATGCTACGATGCCTACCACTTGATTTCAAGCCTCCCAAATTGCCATGTTCAGCCTCTAACCCACCATTGTCCTAACAAACCGTTGATTGGCTATGTTACCGCTTTGCTCAGCCCCTCTTATAGCGTTGCTAGTTGCAGGTGAAGATTGGAGACCGTTCCTTGTTGGAACATTTATTTACTTGTTGGGATATCATTATATTGCCATGTTATCTTAATGCATCTATATACTTGGTAAAGGGTGGAAGGCTCGGCCTCTCGCCTAGTGTTTTGTTCCACTCTTGCCGCCCTAGTTTTCCGTCATATCGGTGTTATGTTCCCGGATTTTGCGTTCCTTACGCGGTTGGGTTATAATGGGAACCCCTTGATAGTTCGTCTTGATTAAAGCTTTTCCAGCAATGCCCAACCTTGGTTTTACCATTTGCCACCTAGCCTCTTTTTCCCTTGGGTTTCCGGAGCCCGAGGGTCATCTTATTTTAACCCCCCCGGGCCAGTGCTCCTCTGAGTGTTGGTCCGAACCAGGCAGCCTGCGAGGCCACCTCGGGGAAACTCGAGGGTTGGTTTTACTCGTAGCTTGACCTATCTGAGTGTGCCCTGAGAACGAGATATGTGCAGCTCCTATCGGGATTTGTTGGCACATTCGGGCAGTGTTGTTGGTCTAGTTTTAACCTGTCGAAATGTCTTGAAGAACCGAGATACCGAGTCTGATCGGAACGTCTCGGGAGGAGGTCTATTCCTTCGTTGACCGTGAGAGCTTTTCATGGGCTAAGTTGGGACTCCCCTGCAGGGATTTGAACTTTCGAAACCGTGCCCGCGGTTATGGGCAGATGGAAATTTGTTAATGTCCGGTTGTAGATAACTTAAACATTAACTTAACTAAAATGAATCAACTATGTGAGTTACTGTGATGGCCTCTTCTCGGCGGAGTCCGGGAAGTGGACACGGTGTTGGAGTAATGTTTGTCGCAGGATTGCCCTCTTTAGTTATGCATTCGCGCTTTGCCTTCTCTTCTCGCTCTCTTTTGCGAATAGGTTAGCCACCATATATGCTAGCCGCTTGCTGCAGCTCCACCATATTTACCTTGCCTTTCCTATTAAGCTTAAATAGTCTTGATCGCGAGGGTGCGAGATTGCTGAGTCCCTGTGGCTCACAGATTACTATTACACCAGATGCAGGGCCAGATGATACAGCTCCAGATGGCGCGCTCGAGCTCAAGTGGGAGTTCGACGAGGACTCTCAGCGATACTATGTTTCTTTTCCTGATGATCAGTAGTGGTGCCCAGTTGGGGTGATCGGGACCATGTCGCTTGTTGGGTTGTCTTTTATTTTGGCGCCGTAGTCGGGCCATGAGTGTTTGGATGATGTATGTTATTTATGTACTTGATTGACGTGGCGAGTGTAAGCCAACTATGTTATCTCCCCTTTTATTCATTATATTACATGGGATGTTGTGAAGATTGCCTAACTTGCGACATATGCCTTCAATGCGATTATGCCTCTAAGTCGTGCCTCGACACATGGGAGATATAGTTGCATCGAGGGTGTTATAGCATCTAGGGTTTAGCCATTATGATCTCGAGGTAGATCAACTCTTGTAACCCCTATACTCATCAAAGTCAATCAAGCAGGAACTAGAGTATTACCTCCAGGCCCGAACCTGGGTAAACATTGTGTCCCCCATCTCCTGTTACCTTCGATCCTCAGACGCACAGTTCGGGACCCCCTACCCGAGATCAGCCGGTTTTGACACCGACATTGGTGCTTTCATTGAGAGTTCCTCTATGTCGACAACAAAAAGATCGATGGCATGCCTTGTCATCAATGACAAAATCGCCTCCGGGTGGCAATAGGGTGTGAAGTATGCTGAAACTGAGAACCAGCATGAGAGGCACTTGGCTTCAACCTTTGCCATGGTGTAGTGGTGCAGTTGTGAGATATCCATCCATGACCACTCCGTTGCACCTTCCTCTCCGTGCGCTTTGCTTGCTCCAGAATATCTTGTAGGGTCTTATAGGGAAACATCTCCACAAAATCTGAAATTTCATTGTTGAGACCATGCAGAAATCTTGCCATCTTTGACTCCTCATCTTCATGAATACGAGCACGAACTAGCAACAATTCCACCTCTTTATAGTACTCATCCACCGTGTGCGTACCTTGGTTGAGGCGCTGCAATCTTTTTCAGAGATCTCTTTGATATTGTGAAGGAACAAACATTCGCCTCATGGCTTGTTTCATCTCTTCCCAAGTGTCAATGTGGTCACGGTCTAGCAGCAACTGATTTTCCTATAGTTGATTCCACCAAGTGAGTGCATAACCATAAAACTCAACACAACCGAGGTTGACTCTCTTGGGATCGGCGAGGTTATGGATACGAAAAATCTGATCACACTGTTCTTCCCAATCAAAATATGCATCAGGGTCTTCCTTTCCTATGAACCTGGGGATGTGCAACTTGATTCTTGCTATGTCATCTCGACCATCTCTGTCATGACATTCTACATGACGCCCATCATCACCATATGCAGCAACATGACGGTATGGAACACCATCGTAATCATCAAGGTCATCTCCATGACCACGAGTAGCACGCTCATTATGGTCATAGTAGTGCCCACGAGGGTCGTGGCCTCGCCCTCGAAGTTGTCCTCCTCGCTGCCCTCCATGAGTAGCAGCACCACGCCCACGAGGAGTAGGTACATGTCCATCATAACTGTTGTTATCATCCTCTGAGGCACCATATCCACAGCAGCATGCACGGAATTCTCATCCCCAACTTCTTGTCGAACCCTATCACCACCTATTGGAGGACGCACGTGAAGCATCCTTTCCATGGCTTGGAGTAAGTCGTTCTCGAGTTTCTGCAGCTCGACACGTGTGGCCGGGGCATCTTCCTCCCCATGGTTTTCTCCATGAACACTCAATCTAGATCATGCCATGTTAGTAAGGCCAAAAGTGGAATAGTATAATTTTGTGGAATCACACAACCTCACCTCTTACTCACCAAAGTTCTTATGAGTTCACATCAGATTGTGCTTCTCCCAGATGTGTTAAAGCGATTGAAAGATAGGGATCAAAGAACTAGCTTTGATTTTTTTTGGTTGAGCTAGGTGGGGTAAACAAAAAGGGGCTTGTGCTGAAATCAAGTTGATGCAAACCAAGAAAATGTGTGGATGGATCTGCTGGACCTTTGCACCAAGATTGAGAAATACACAACACACAAGCTTCTGAAATTTTTCTACCAAACTGAAACTTTTGGATCTTACACAACACTTTCCTTTTTTTTCTCTCTTGAATTTTTTGCCACTCTTTTATTTTTCTCTTTTTCCAAAGCACAACAACCAAATATGAAAACAATTATGAAGATGAACTTGGTGCAGATCTAAAAGATGAAGAACATGCAAGGTATGCAACAACAAGTCTTGGATTTTTTGGTGGGCCTTTGGATTTCTAGGACAGAAATGTAGCATGAAAAACACTTGATCTAAAGGTATGTAGCAAGATAAACTTGGATAACAGATCCTACCGTGTCAATGAAGGCTCTGATGCCAGATGATAGGCGGGAACCTGATGAACGAGTTCACGCCCGAGGGAGGCCCGATCTTCACGTCGTAGGATCGAATCGAGAGGGATAATTAGCTGCTAGCAGCCGGGATAACTAGCTTTATACCTGCCAAGATTAGATGCAACCCGGATGTTGGGGATGGCTGACTGAAGCTACAAGAACTCCAACCCGTTGTCCGAACAATCACATAACCACAAACCGAGACTAATTTACACAAAATGACCGGACCTATAGAGTACGAATTAGGGGGAACCAGAGGCTCCTTCTCACGAATCTGAATGAACTCGCAAGAGCAAAGGTAGCAAGGATCTCTCGGATCTCTCTAGCAGCCTTGCAGCATAAGCTTGTAGCATGGTTTGACCAAAGGTTCTCTAGAGGATGGGGGAAATGGGGTTTTATAGCGGGGACAACCCCCTTAGCTAGGTGTGAAAATGGTTTCAAAAGTAAGCAGGTTTGCATGGTTTTCTTGGGTGAATAAGCAGTCAATTTTGGGAGTTTTTGGAGAGCTCCTCGGAAATTCGCGAAGCCTTGATAGCCTGGACACCTTCCATGAGAATGACTAGAGCTTTTGACTCACAACTTAAAAATGATGCGAGGTTTTTGCATTGGAAAGTAAATTTGATGTAGCTTCTGGTGATGTATCTCTATGGCTCCGTCTCTCCACCATATAGGTGTGGCACAAAGAAATATTGGAGGTAAAAACTGACAACATCAGCTTCACTTGAAACTTGTTTTCTCCAAACTTGTTCCTCCAAATCGGATGCTTCAAGAGCTCATAGATTGTTGGATTTCTTCCATGTGATACCTACATTCAACCAAAAACAATGGGGATGAAAGCATAGTTGTGTCATCAATGTTACAAGGTAAATTTAAGTTAGGATTCACCTGGTCACTTATTAATTTGGCGCGATTTCCTATGATTGGACCTATAATAGTTGGAGACTTGTCGGTGGTTGTGGTGTCCTCATCAAATTAGCAATACACGCCATGTCAGCACGCTGCCATGAACCACCGAAGCACCGCAACCGGACCGCCACCAAGGTCACCGTCACCACCATCAGAATGTTACCGCCACCGCCGTCGATGTTGCTGTCACCGCCGCCACCACAACCGCCGCCATTAGATGTCCGTCAGATTGCAACCGCTTCCACCACCACTGTCGATCACTAGCGACTACCAGCACCACCCGCCACACCATCGCCGTCGTTCATCATGCCACCGCCAACTGGGCATGTAGGTTAGGTTAGCTATTGGGAAAGATTTATTGGTGATCTACTCGAGCATTCATCCCCAATAACCAAAAGGTGTTTTCATGCAAAGTCTTTCTTTTTTTAGAGAATTGCGCAAAGTCTATCTTATAGTGTGATGCATTTTCAGCGCTCGTGAGATAACTTGTACTATGTGGCAATGAAGGGTGATCATCTAGGTAGATTACTGAGATGCATCATTTGTATTGCCATTAGACCTATTTTTCAAGATAACAATATCAACACTTTTTACAAAATAGCAAATTGTCAAGAACACCTTCTCCCTTTTGATACCAGCATATCCATCACAAACCAGAACACATTCAAGCTCTCTCGTTTATTGCAATCTTTTATTAACAACGCCTATTTTTATTTTAATCTTGCTAGGTACCTTAATTAGCTCCTAAAAACTTATCTTGCTAAGTATCTTAGTTATTACACTTGCAACCTATCTTAGTTATAAAGATTCTAGGTAAATTATACACTGAAGTGCACAGATCATTGTGTAAGTGGCATACATATGTGAGAATATTAAACTTACCTATAGCTCCTATGAGGTATCGTCACTCATATACTTCGACACCTACTTTCTAAAGTACAACGATTTCCTACGCTTGCATATTTTAGGGACCCCTGGTCTGCGCCACGATATTTGGGTCTCTTACGCATAGAGTTTGGATCCCCAATTGCAGAGTTGTGGTGGTGATGGTGGCGCCTTTCAGATGAAGAATAATGTTTTCTCGACTCCTAGCCCATCTCGTCGCTGGTAGTCTCATCGACGATGTAGATGAGGACGAGGGATCGTTTGGTCGCTTCTCTTCTGGAGTGGTGGATCCGGACGTGCCTTCGTGTTATGGCGGTGGTTTTCGAATGCGTATTCTCAAGGAGGGGGCAATGTCGCTTTGTGTGATGGTCCTATGGCTACTTTCTTGCAGGCGATGTTCGACCAACTTCGGTCTTGTTGGGGAGCTAGTAAGGTCTCGTCTCCCTGGATCTCTTTGGCTAGATCTAGGGTGGTCATTCAACCCTCTTTCTTGCCTTCTTCACCGAGACGACATGTGTTTCAAATTAATGTCACCGACGTCTTCTGTCTCTTGACCAACGAATTTTTTATTGTTGTGTCAACAATGTTTCCCTGGCTCCGATGGTGTTTCGAAGGTCCCCAGACGACATCGAGCTTCGCTCACGGTGCACCACTGGCGAGTGCAGTAGAAAGACTACATCAATTTTCTACAAGGACCTACGCATAATTTTTAATTTGTGTAAAGATGAACTTGTAAGGGTTGGTCATTTTAATTTATGATTTTTTCCTTTTTGCGATTGTATAAAAAGAAATTCTAGATCAATCCTACAAAGTTCCTACAAAATTCAATCAAACAATTTTTTTTTATATAAGAACATAATTCAATTAAACAGAGAGGCCCCGGTCGTGTGGGGCAAGACAACGAACCCAAACCCACCCCGACCCACAGGAGGAGGACCGTGCGAGCCTGACCAGAGTGCGTCGAGCCAGAAGTCCGAACAACATCCCGCCTTGGTCTCGCCGCCGCTGCAGCTCGCCGGCGACATCTCCGCAAGCCCCGCTATGTTCGTGCCTACACAAGCTCCAATTCCAGCCCAACCCACACCTCACGCCACCATCCTGCATTCTGTACGGTCTCGCCACAGCTGCAGGTCGCCGGCGGCAGCGGCCCGCAAACCTCGCTCCCGTCCTGCTACACCGCCAACCCCACCGTGATGCAAACCCCACCTATGGCCACTTTCCCCTGATTCTCACGCTCTCGCTGCTGGCGCTGAAGCAGGGGACAACGACCTATCCCACCATGCGCCACTCCACCCAAGCCTAAAACTCCGGGGGCTCATGTTCTACTACGGCCTGGATTTCCACGATCTGGCCTCGAACTTCATCCTCAACATCTCGGCGTTTATCATCGTGTGCGAGGCTTTTCTCCGCGTCTGCCCCCATTTCGGCCTCTGGCTTAAGACCTTCAATGTCAAGCCCAAGGTGGTGCGCGGCAACCAGGCGGAGTGCGGAGGCGCCATGGCGGGCAAGATGGCCAACGTCCTATGGTTCGAGGGCTCTTTTGTGGAGACCCGAAAGGGATGGCAAGCCGGGTGGTTTTATATCACCGAGCCGCGCGATCCGAAATGGACTGCAGCCCCCGAGTTCCGATCCGGACCCCCCATGCGGCTTATGTCCTGGAAAGAGACGGGTCTGTCGTGGGGTAACGAAAAAGAGGTGAGCGGATTGCAAACATGCATCTAGTCCCTGGTGAACAAGCCAATCCGGCTTGTCAATGTAATCCAGATTATGCTCATCCGTCGGACCCTCCCATGTCAACAACGGGATTTTAATCTATGGGAGTTCAACCCGGCGCAGCATCAAACCCTCAGTAGGCTCTTCGACACGACGTACGAAGACGCCTGGAGGCTGCTATTTAAGGGCGTCGAGGCTCCTGCATCCGCTTCCGAGGATCGCGGATACAGCTCGCAGCGTCATGCTAACGAGGTAAGCCATCTACACCTTTTACAGGATGTTTTAAGCTTTTTCCATAGTTTGACTCTATGCAGGATCTAAACTCCCTTACCTTTGACAGGCTTGGCGGGCGATATCCGAACCGATTAACTGTCCGACTCTGCTGCCCGAAGAACCAGCCCCAGCTCTCCTAATGAAGCTGCTGGTTCCGGTGCCTTATGTGGTGCCGGAGAAGAAGGCCAAGAAGAAGAAGACCACGGGGACTCGAAAGAGTGCCCGTAATATGGTGGTGTCGGACTCGTCATCTGACGAGTCCGAGACGCACTCCTCCCGTGAAAACGAGGAGGAGGAAGAAGAAACCTCTCCCCCTCCAGCGGGGGGAGGAAAGAAAAGGAAGGCCACCCCAACGGGGGAGGCCGAAGGGTCCAAGAAGAGGAAGACCCCTCCGCCGGACTACCTCCCCGACGCTGAAAAGGACAAAGAGGAGTGGCCAGACAGGGCCAAGCGTCCGGCGAAATCGTAAGTTCGGATATCAGAGTAACTCATGACGTTCCTTTGTTGCACAGCTTTCACTAATGTCGAATATAATTATGCAGCCCGCCCCAGACCGGACTCGACGAGTCGTCGAGCGGCTCCCTGAATTCATCGGACGTGAACTCAGTTCCGCCCGCTGTCTCCCCCCGCACCGCGGACGACGCTGAAGTGGCGTCGCGACGAGCTCCGGGGCAGGAGGAGGTGGTCCCGGAGGAGCCGCAAGGCAACCTCCCGGACTCCAAGAGTGAAGGGGACAAGGCCCCCCCAGGGCTCCAAGTCCGGCTTTGAGCCGGACACCGCACTGAAATCTACAACCGTTCCGGGCCATGGTAGGCGAACTCCTTCCAAGAGGAGTAAGCCTTTTGAGCCGGCAGCCTCCGTCCAACCGGAGGTGCCGGACAATCTGCTGGAGGTGCTTGACGGCGCCTCCATCGACGAGGAGCACCGTACTATTATGAGTACGGTGATCCAGAAGGTTCAGTCCGCCAAGAGTGGACTGAGTGAAGCTTGCGCTAGCTTTCTAACAGGCTTCGAGGTAAGTAAAAAGTATGTAAAAATATAACCACATAGACAGTAGCCCCTGATGCTCTGTTTGGCATTCGGAAAGAAAAGCCGAATAGAGGATCTATTAAATTTCGCAGGAGTCTAACAACAAAGAGTCAATATGCTTATGCAGGCTTCACTGGTAGCCACCGCCACACTGACTACAGAGGTGGGTGCCCGGAAACAGGGCCTCGAGCGGACCGAGCAAGAGCTCGGCCTTGCCAAACGGCGGCCTGAGCAGAAAGAAGGTAAGAAATAAATTACAAAAAAAAGTGCCTATAGAAAGGCTTGATTGCAAAGAATAATAGGATTGTACTGCTTATTGTAGGGGCCACGACTGAGGTGGCGACCCTCAAGCAGGTGCTATCCGAGGCCGAAAAGAAAACGGCCGCGGAGTGCTCCGAGCGAGAGAAACTTGAGGGCCAGGTTGGCGAGGTGCAGCAGGAGCTTCAGGCTCTCATGAAAAAACATGAGAGTTTGGAGCTTGAGTCCAAGACGCAAGCGTCCGAGCTCGCGGCGGCCCTTGAGACTGCCAAGTCCGCCAAGGCCGAAGCCCAAAAGGCCCTCCAAGAGTTGGAGGATATGAAAAAGATAGCAGCGGGTAAGGCATTCTTTATGCAAAGCAGAAGTATAAAAGTAAAGTACTTGTTACTTACCCGAATCCGGAGCTCTCCAGGGGCATTCGCAGATCTTCTCCGCAGCGTATCCGATGCCGCCGCATTCTACTGAGCCGAAGAGGGTAGCTCGACGGAGAAGGTGTTCTGGTCTCAGTATGCTGAGGCCGGACACCCTGTGCCCTTAAGCGACCAGCTGAAACAGCTGGTCGAGCTCCACAAGGTGGCCGAACAAGCCATGAAGGGCTTCATAGTTCGACTGTGGCCCGGAGAGGCCCTGCCTGGGAGCTACTTCGGGTTGGTGCGGCGACTGGTGGAGGCCTGTCCAAGGCTGGAGGTCATCAAGCGTTCCGTCTGCATCGAAGGTGCCCGTAGGGCCCTTGCCCGTGCAAAGGTGCACTGGGGTAAGCTGGACGGTGAGAAGCTTGTGAGGGACGGGCCGCCGCCGGGGAAGGAGCATCGCAAGCCCGAGAACTACTATAAGGATGTTCTTGCGGGTGCCCGCCTTGTGGCGGATGAATGTAGCAAGGATGTAATTTCTGAATGAACTCGCTCGTGTTTATCCCGTGCGCTGAAGACTTGTTCATATGCGCTAAGCAATGCTTATTGAATTTAAAATATTACTTTCTGTGCGGCCGTTTATTAAAAATTGAGAGATGGCCAGTCGTCGGCTTCTGCCCCCGTGCCACTAGTGCTGGGGTGTTCGGGATAAACCTGAGCGCTCTTTTTCCCATAGTTGGGTCCTTCGAGGGGGGGCGCTCAGTACAACGAACCAGGCAATCGGACTATAATGCTTGAACACTCTCACTTAGCTATAGAACTCTATAATTTTAAATTTCGGTGAAGCCCCTAGTTCGGAAGACCGAGTTTGGGGCGCTATCCATGCCTTGGCCGGACAAAGCCAGCTCCTCGCTTGAAGCGGCATAAGCCTTTAGGGGCTCAAAAAACCTCTCGAACAACGACCGTCTTTCGCCACATCATGACAGTCAGTTTTAGCTTTCTCCACTGAGGTGCTTAGTGAAGGAAATATGCCCTAGAGGCAATAATAAAGTTATGATTTATTTCCTTATATCATGATAAATGTTTATTATTCATGCTAGAATTGTATTAACCGGAAACATAATACATGTGTGAATACATAGACAAACAGAGTGTCACTAGTATGCCTCTACTTGACTAGCTCGTTAATCAAAGATGGTTAAGTTTCCTAACCATAAACAAAGAGTTGTTATTTGATTAACGAGGTCACATCATTAGTTGAATGATCTGATTGACATGACCCATTCCATTAGCTTAGCACCCGATCGTTTAGTATGTTGCTATTGCTTTCTTCATGACTTATACATGTTCCTATGACTATGAGATTATGCAACTCCCGTTTGCCGGAGGAACACTTTGTGTGCTACCAAACGTCACAACGTAACTGGGTGATTATGAAGGAGCTCTACAGGTGTCTCCAATGGTAGATGTTGGGTTGGCATATTTCGAGAATAGGATTTGTCACTCCGATTGTCGGAGAGGTATCTCTGGGCCCTCTCGGTAATGCACATTACACAAGCCTTGCAAGCATTGCAACTAATGAGTTAGTTGCAGGATGATGTATTACAGAACGAGTAAAGAGACTTGCCGGTAACGAGATTGAACTAGGTATTGGATACCAACGATCGAATCTCGGGCAAGTAACATACCGATGACAAAGGGAACAACGTATGTTGTTATGCGGTCTGACCGATAAAGATCTTTGTAGAATATGCAGGAGCCAATATGGGCATCCAGGTCTCGCTATTGGTTATTGACCGGAGACGTGTCTCGGTCATGTCTACATTGTTCTCGAACCGTAGGGTCCGCATGCTTAACGTTACGATGACAGTTATTATGAGTTTATGCATTTTGATGTACCGAAGGTAGTTCGGAGTCCCGGATGTGATCACGGACATGACGAGGAGTCTCGAAATGGTCGAGAGATAAAGATTGATATATTGGAAGCCTATATTTGGATATCGGAAGTGTTCCGGGTAAAATCGGGATTTTACCGGATTACCGGGAGGTTACCGGAACCCCCCGGGAGCCATATGGGCCTTATTGGGCTTTAGTGGAAAGGTGAAAGGGGCTGCCATGGTGGGCTGCGCGCCTCCTCCCTCCCCTAGTCCTATTAGGACTAGGAGAGGTGGCCGGCCACCTCTCTCTCTCTTTCCTCCTTGGGAGTCCTATTTGGAATAGGATTGGGGGGGGGGGGGGGAGTCCTACTCCCGGTAGGAGTAGGACTCCTCCTGCGCCCTCCTCTTTGGCCGGCCAGTCCCTCCCCTTGGATCCTTTATATACGGGGGCAGGGGGCACCTCTAGACACACAAGTTGATCATTGAGACCATTCCTTAGTCGTGTGCGGTGTCCCCTGCCACCATATTCCACCTCGATCATATCGTTGTAGAGCTTAGGCGAAGCCCTGCATCGGTAGAACATCAAGATCGTCACCACGCCGTCGTGCTGACGGAACTCCTCCCCGAAGCTTTGCTGGATCAGAGCCCGGGGATCGTCATCGAGCTGTACGTGTGCTAAGAACTCGGAGGTACCGGAGTAACGGTGCTTGGATCGGTCGGATCGGGAAGAAGACGTACGACTACTTCCTCTACGTTGTGTCAACGCTTCCGTTGCGATCTACAAGGGTACGTAGATCAGACTCTCCCCCTCATTGCTACGCATCACCATGATCTTGCGTGTGCGTAGGATTTTTTTTGAAATTACTACGTGCCCCAACAGTGGCATCCGAGCCTAGGTTTTATGGTTTGATGTTATGTGCACGAGTAGAACACAAGTGAGTTGTGGACGATATAAGTCATACTGCCTACCAGCATGTCATACTTTGGTTCGGCGGTATTGTTGGACGAGACGACCCGGACCAACCTTATGCGTACGCTTACGCGAGACCGGTTCCCTCGACGTGCTTTGCACATAGATGGCTTGCGGGCGACTGTCTCTACAACTTTAGTTGAACCGAGTGTGGCTACGCCCGGTCCTTGAGAAGGTTAAAACGGAGTCTATTTGACAAACTATCGTTGTGGTTTTGATGCGTAGGTGAGATTGGTTCTTACTTAAAGCCCGTAGCAGCCACGTAAAACTTGCAACAACAAAGTAGAGGACGTCTAACTTGTTTTTGCAGGGCATGTTGTGATGTGATATGGTCAAGACATGATGCTAAATTTTATTGTATGAGATGATCATGTTTTGTAACTGAGTTATCGACAACTGGCAGGAGCCATATGGTTGTCGCTTTATTGTATGCAATTCAATCGCGATGTAATGCTTTACTTTATCACTAAACGGTAGCGATAGTCGTGGAAGCATGAGATTGGCGAGACGACAACGATGCTACGATGGAGATCAAGGTGTCGCGCCGGTGACGATGGTGATCATGACGGTGCTTCGGAGATGGAGATCACAAGCACAAGATGATGATGGCCATATGATATCACTTATATTGATCGCATGTGATGTTTATCTTTTATGCATCTTATCTTGCTTTGATTGACAGTAGCATTTTAAGATGATCTCTCACTAAATTATCAAGAAGTGTTCTCCCTGAGTATGCACCGTTGCGAAAGTTCTTCGTGCTGAGACACCATGTGATGATCGGGTGTGATAGGCTCTACGTTCAAATACAACGGGTGCAAAACAGTTGCACACGCGGAATACTCAGGTTATACTTGACGAGCCAATCATATACAGATATGGCCTCGGAACACGGAGACTGAAAGGTCGAGCGTGAATCATATAGTAGATATGATCAACATAATGATGTTCATTGATGAAACTACTCCATCTCACGTGATGATCGGACATGGTTTAGTTGATTTGAATCACGTGATCACTTAAAGGATTAGAGGGATGTCTATCTAAGTGGGAGTTCTTAAGTAACATGATTAATTGAACTTAAATTTATCATGAACTTAGTACCTGCTAGTATCTTGCTTGTTTATGTTGATTGTAGATAGATGGCTCGTGCTGTTGTTCCATTGAATTTTAATGTGTTCCTTGAGAAAGCAAAGTTGAAAGATGATGGTAGCAATTACACGGACTGGGTCCGTAACTTGAGGATTATCCTCATTGCTGCACAGAAGAATTACGTCCTGGAAGCACCGCTGGGTGCCAGGCCTACTGCTGGAGCAACACCAGATGTTATGAACGTCTGGCAGAGCAAAGCTGATGACTACTCGATAGTTTAGTGTGCCATGCTTTACGGCTTAGAATCGGGACTTCAACGACGTTTTGAACGTCATGGAGCATATGAGATGTTCTAGGAGTTGAAGTTACTATTTCAAGCAAATGCCCGGATTGAGAGATATGAAGTCTCCAATAAGTTCTATAGCTACAAGATGGAGGAGAACAGTTCTGTCAGTGAGCATATACTCAAAATGTCTGGGTATAACAATCACTTGATTCAGATGGGAGTTAATCTTCCAGATGATTGCGTCATTGACAGAATTCTCCAATCACTGCCACCAATCTACAAGAGCTTCGTGATGAACTATAATATGCAAGGGATGAACAAGACTATTCCCGAGCTCTTCGCAATGCTGAAAGCTGCGGAGGTAGAAATCAAGAAGGAGCATCAAGTGTTGATGGTTAACAAGACCACTAGTTTCAAGAAAAAGGGCAAAGGGAAGAAGAAGGGGAACTTCAAGAAGAACGGCAAGCAAGTTGCTGCTCAGGAAAAGAAGCCCAAGTCTGGACCTAAGCCTGAAACTGAGTGCTTCTACTACAAGCAGACTGGTCACTGGAAACGGAACTGCCCCAAGTATTTGGCGGATAAGAAGGATGGCAAGGTGAACAAAGGTATATGTGATATACATGTTATTGATGTGTACCTTACTAATGCTCACAGTAGCACCTGGGTATTTGATACTGGTTCAGTTGCTAATATTTGCAACTCGAAACAGGGACTACGGATTAAGCGAAGATTGGCTAAGGACGAGGTGACGATGCGCGTGGGAAACGGTTCCAAAGTCGATGTGATCGCGGTCGGCACGCTACCTCTACATCTACCTTCGGGATTAATATTAGACCTAAATAATTGTTATTTGGTGCCAGCGTTGAGCATGAACATTATATCTGGATCTTGTTTAATGCGAGACGGTTATTCATTTAAATCAGAGAATAATGGTTGTTCTATTTATATGAGTAATATCTTTTATGGTCATGCACCCTTGAAGAGTGGTCTATTCTTGTTAAATCTCGATAGTAGTGATACACATATTCATAATGTAGAAGCCAAAAGATGCAGAGTTGATAATGATAGTGCAACTTATTTGTGGCACTGCCGTTTAGGTCATATCGGTGTAAAGCGCATGAAGAAACTCCATACTGATGGACTTTTGGAACCACTTGATTATGAATCACTTGGTACTTGCGAACCGTGCCTCATGGGCAAGATGACTAAAACACCGTTCTCCGGTACTATGGAGAGATCAACAGATTTGTTGGAAATCATACATACAGATGTATGCGGTCCGATGAATATTGAGGCTCGTGGCGGATATCGTTATTTTCTCACCTTCACAGATGATTTAAGCAGATATGGGTATATCTACTTAATGAAACATAAGTCTGAAACATTTGAAAAGTTCAAAGAATTTCAGAGTGAAGTAGAAAATCATTGTAACAAGAAAATAAAGTTTCTACGATCTGATCGTGGTGGAGAATATTTGAGTTACGAGTTTGGTGTACATTTGAAAAATTGTGGAATAGTTTCGCAACTCACGCCACCCGGAACACCACAGCGTAATGGTGTGTCCGAACGTCGTAATCGTACTTTACTAGATATGGTGCGATCTATGATGTCTCGTACTGATTTACCGCTATCGTTTTGGGGATACGCTCTAGAGACGGCCACATTCACGTTAAATAGGGCACCATCAAAATCCGTTGAGACGACGCCTTATGAACTATGGTTTGGCAAGAAACCAAAGTTGTCGTTTCTGAAAGTTTGGGGCTGCGATGCTTATGTGAAAAAGCTTCAACCTGATAAGCTCGAACCCAAATCAGAGAAATGTGTCTTCATAGGATATCCAAAGGAAACTATTGGATACACCTTCTATCACAGATCCGAAGGCAAGACTTTTGTTGCTAAATTCGGAAACTTTCTTGAGAAGGAGTTTCTCTCGAAAGAAGTGAGTGGGAGGAAAGTAGAAATTGACGAGGTAACTGTACCCGCTCCCTTATTAGAAAGTAGTACATCACAGAAAACTGTTTCTGCGACACCTACACCAATAAGTGAGGAAGTTAATGATAATGATCATGAAACTTCAAAACAAGATACTACTGAACCTCGTAGATCAACCAGAGCAAGATCTGCGCCAGAGTGGTACGGTAATCCAGTTCTGGAAGTCATGCTACTAGATCATGATGAACCTACGAACTATGAAGAAGCGATGGTGAGCCCAGATTCCGCAAAGTGGCTTGAAGCCATGAAATCTGAGATGGGATCCATGTATGAGAACAAAGTATGGACTTTGGTTGACTTCCCCGATGATCGGCAAGCAATTGAGAATAAATGGATCTTCAAGAAAAAGACTGACGCTGACGGTCATGTTACTGTCTATAAAGCTCGACTTGTCGCAAAAGGTTTTCGACAAGTTCAAGGGGTTGACTACGATGAGACCTTCTCACCCGCAGCGATGCTTAAGTCTGTCCGAATCATGTTAGCAATTGCCGCGTTTTATGATTATGAAATATGGCAGATGGATGTCAAAACTGCATTCCTAAATGGATTTCTGGAAGAAGAGTTGTATATGATGCAACCGGAAGGTTTTGTCGATCCAAAGGGAGCTAACAAAGTGTGCAAGCTCCAGCGATCCATTTATGGACTGGTGCAAGCATCTCGGAGTTGGAATAAACGCTTTGATAGTGTGATCAAAGCATTTGGTTTTAGACAAACTTTCGGTGAAGCCTGTATTTACAAGAAAGTGAGTGGGAGCTCTGTAGCATTTCTGATATTATATGTGGATGACATATTGCTGATTGGAAATGATATAGAATTTCTGGATAGCATAAAGGGATACTTGAATAAGAGTTTTTCAATGAAAGACCTCGGCGAAGCTGCTTACATATTAGGCATAAAAATCTATAGAGATAGATCAAGACGCTTAATTGGACTTTCACAAAGCACATACCTTGACAAGATTTTGAAGAAGTTCAAAATGGATCAAGCAAAGAAAGGGTTCTTGCCTGTGTTACAAGGTGTGAAGTTGAGCCAGACTCAATGCCCGACCACTGCATAAGATAGAGAGAAAATGAAAGATGTTCCCTATGCTTCAGCCATAGGCTCTATCATGTATGCAATGCTGTGTACCAGACTTGATGTGTGCCTTGCTATAAGTTTAGCAGGGAGGTACCAAAGTAATCCAGGAGTGGATCACTGGACAGCGGTCAAGAACATCCTGAAATACCTAAAAAGGACTAAGGATATGTTTCTCATATATGGAGGTGACAAAGAGCTCACCGTAAGAGGTTATGTTGATGCAAGCTTTGACACTGATCCGGACGATTCTAAATCGCAAACCGGATACGTGTTTACTTTAAACAGTGGAGTTGTCAGTTGGTGCAGTTCTAAACAAAGCGTCGTAGCGGGATCTACATGTGAAGTGGAGTACATAGCTGCTTCGGAAGCAGCGAACGAAGGAGTCTGGATGAAGGAGTTCATATCCGATCTAGGTGTCATACCTAGTGCATCGGGTCCAATGAAAATCTTTTGTGACAATACTGGTGCAATTGCTTTGGCAAAGGAATCCAGATTTCACAAAAGGACCAAACACATCAAGAGACGCTTCAATTCCATCCGGGATCTAGTCGAGGTGGGAGACATAGAGATTTGCAAGATACATACGGATCTGAATGTTGCAGACCCATTGACTAAGCCTCTTCCACGAGCAAAACATGATCAGCACCAAGGCTCCATGGGTGTTAGAATCATTACTGTGTAATCTAGATTATTGACTCTAGTGCAAGTGGGAGACTGAAGGAAATATGCCCTAGAGGCAATAATAAAGTTATTATTTATTTCCTTATATCATGATAAATGTTTATTATTCATGCTAGAATTGTATTAACCGGAAACATAATACATGTGTGAATACATAGACAAACAGAGTGTCACTAGTATGCCTCTACTTGACTAGCTCGTTAATCAAAGATGGTTAAGTTTCCTAACCATAAACAAAGAGTTGTTATTTGATTAACGAGGTCACATCATTAGTTGAATGATCTGATTGACATGACCCATTCCATTAGCTTAGCACCCGATCGTTTAGTATGTTGCTATTGCTTTCTTCATGACTTATACATGTTCCTATGACTATGAGATTATGCAACTCCTGTTTGCCGGAGGAACACTTTGTGTGCTACCAAACGTCACAACGTAACTGGGTGATTATAAAGGAGCTCTACAGGTGTCTCCAATGGTAGATGTTGGGTTGGCATATTTCGAGAATAGGATTTGTCACTCCGATTGTCGGAGAGGTATCTCTGGGCCCTCTCGGTAATGCACATTACACAAGCCTTGCAAGCATTGCAACTAATGAGTTAGTTGTGGGATGATGTATTACAGAACGAGTAAAGAGACTTGCCGGTAACGAGATTGAACTAGGTATTGGATACCGACGATCGAATCTCGGGCAAGTAACATACGGATGACAAAGGGAACAACGTATGTTGTTATGCGGTCTGACCGATAAAGATCTTCGTAGAATATGCAGGAGCCAATATGGGCATCCAGGTCCCGCTATTGGTTATTGACCGGAGACGTGTCTCGGTCATGTCTACATTGTTCTCGAACCGTAGGGTCCGCACGCTTAACGTTACGATGACAGTTATTATGAGTTTGTGCATTTTGATGTACCGAAGGTAGTTCGGAGTCCCGGATGTGATCACGGACATGACGAGGAGTCTTGAAATGGTCGAGACA
This sequence comes from Triticum monococcum, assembly GCA_034509565.1. NCBI lineage: Eukaryota > Viridiplantae > Streptophyta > Magnoliopsida > Poales > Poaceae > Triticum > Triticum monococcum. The sequence goes on along the minus strand of CM067843.1, from coordinate 146,743,772 downwards.
TAAAGATTGATATATTGGAAGCCTATATTTGGATATCGGAAGTGTTCCGGGTAAAATTGGGATTTTACCGGATTACCGGGAGGTTACCGGAACCCCCCGGGAGCCATATGGGCCTTATTGGGCTTTAGTGGAAAGGTGAAAGGGGCTGCCATGGTGGGCTGCATGCCTCCCCCCCCCTCGCCTAGTCCTGTTAGGACTAGAAGAGGTGGCCGGCCACCTCTCTCTCTCTTTCCCCCTTGGGAGTCCTATTTGGAATAGGATTGGGGGGGGGGGGAGTCCTACTCCCGGTAGGAGTAGGACTCCTCCTGTGCCCTCCTCTTTGGCCGGCCAGCCCCTCCCCTTGGATCCTTTATATACGGGGGCAGGGGGCACCTCTAGACACACAAGTTGATCATTGAGATCGTTCCTTAGCCGTGTGCGGTGTCCCCTGCCACCATATTCCATCTCGATCATATCGTTGTAGAGCTTAGGCGAAGCCCTGCATCAGTAGAACATCAAGATCGTCACCACGCCGTCATGTTGACGGAACTCCTCCCCGAAGCTTTGCTAGATCAGAGCCCGGGGATCGTCATCGAGCTGTACGTGTGCTAAGAACTCGGAGGTACCGGAGTAACGGTGCTTGGATCGGTCGGATCGGGAAGAAGACGACGACTACTTCCTCTATGTTGTGTCAACGCTTCCGTTGCGATCTACAAGGGTACGTAGATCAGACTCTCCCCCTTGTTGCTATGCATCACCATGATCTTGCGTGTGCGTAGGAAATTTTTTGAAATTACTACGTTCCCCAACACTTAGCCCAGCTCAACCGGGGCACAATCGCAGTGGTTCTCCTAGTGCTACCTTAGCCGATATAGCGGAACGTAAGGATCCAAATCATAGGAGCCGGGCAAACCCAACTATTGACCCAAATCATGATTCGGAGCCGATGCATATAGTGCTATAAGTTCGGGGTGCCGCACTTGTGAAAGTGTACGGACTTCTCACGTCATATTAATGGGTACTAAAGCCCCTGGCGTATTTTGCTGTACCACAGTGTACGGGTGCAACATGTCATAAACATATATAGGAAAAGATGATAATGCAAAAAATAGACAGAAAGCTATGCATTGTTTAGAGAGAGGCTATTTATCAAAGCCGAACGATACAAATAGTGCGGTAAGCAAAAGATATTGGACTAGTTGGTATGTCCTGACCAGGGGCAGGCCGCGGAATTGTATTTAAAACAGGTATACCGCTCATAACAGAGACCACCTGGGAGTTCCATAATGCGGCATGGCTTGTCTGCCTCCCTGGATCTTGCATCGTTTGTGCGGCAGTCGAATTGCCAAACAGGTCGTCCGAAGTATGGAGTCCTGAAAGTAAGAAAAAAATAAAAAAAGAATCCGGCAGCCCCTTGTACGTTTTAAGCCGTATTTTGGGCGTGCCGTTATTGTGCCCCTTCCCATGTGCCCATGGAATTTCAAGGGCGTAGTTATGTACGCGAGGTACTGGTTTTGATATGTCGCGAGAGCTGGGGCTGGGGCCGTATTGCTATGCTTGTTCAGAGTGTGCCAGGCGGTCCTGGTGTCGGTTACTCCGGGCGCGCTTGGCAGTGTCTGGCTTTTTAACGGCCGGACTGGAGAATTGCCTAAGAAGGCTACTTTGCACTTCCGCTGCGAGAGCCGCCGTGTGCTCCTTCGTACGGAGGGAGCATTCGGTGTTTCCGTTGACCGTGGTTACTCCTCGAGGGCCTGGCATCTTGAGCTTGAGATATGCGTAGTGTGGCACCGATTGAACTTTGCGAATGCGGTTCGTCCGAGCAGGGCGTGATAGCCACCGCGAAACGGGACTATATCGAAGATTAACTCTTCACTTCGGAAGTTGTCCAGGGATCCGAAGACCACGTCAAGTGTTACTGAGCCTGTACAGTTGGCTTCTACACCTGGTATAACGCCTTTAAAGGTCGTTTTTGTGGGCTTAATCCTTGAGGGATCTATGCCCATTTTCCGCACTGTATCCTGATAAAGCAGGTTCAGGCTGCTGCCGCCGTCCATGAGGACTCTTGTGAGATGAAATCCGTCGATGATTGGGTCGAGAACCAATGCGGCGAAGCCACCATGACGGATGCTAGTGGGATGGTCCCTTCGATCAAAAGTGATCGGGCAGGAGGACCATGGGTTGAACTTCGGGGCGACTGGCTCCATCGCATATACGTCCCGTAGCGCACGCTTCCGCTCCCTCTTGGGAATGTGGGTTGCGTATATCATGTTCACCGTCCGCACTTGTGGGGGAAAACCCTTCTGTCCATTGTTGTTTGGCGGCTTGGGCTCCTCCTCGTCGTTGCTGTGCAGCCCCTTGTCTTTGTTTTCGGCTCTTAACTTGCCTGCCTGCTTGAACACCCAACAATCTCTGTTAGTGTGATTGGCTGGCCTTTCGAGGGTGCCATGTATCTGGCACAAGCGGTCGAGTATTCGGTCCAAATTGGACGGGCCCTGAGTATTCTTTTTGAATGGCTTTTTCCGCTGACCGGATTTGTAGCCTTTGAATCCGGCATTGACTGCCGTGTCTTCATTGCTGTCGCTGCTAACGCGGCGTTTTTTCTTATTCCGACGTGTCCTGCCACTTTTGTCCTTGGTATCCGAATTACCAGGGTTCTTTGATAAGTTGTTACTGCGAGCTAGCCAGCTGTCTTCTCCCGCACAAAAGAGGGTCATGAGTGTCATGAGGGCTGCCATAGATTTCGGCTTTTCCTGTCCCAGGTGCCGGGCAAGCCACTGGTCGCGGATGTTATGCTTGAAGGCTGCTAGGGCCTCTGCATCCCGACAGTCGACTATCTGGTTTTTCTTTGTTAGGAACCGTGTCCAGAATTGTTTGGCCGATTCCTCTGGCTGCTGAATTATGTGGCTTAAGTCGTCGGCATCCGGTGGTCGCACGTAAGTGCCCTGGAAGTTGTCGAGGAATGCGGCTTCCAGGTCCTCCCAAGAACCGATTGAGTCTGCTGGCAAGATGTTAAGCCAATGCCGGGCCGGTCCTTTAAGTTTGAGTGGGAGGTATTTGATGGCGTGTAGATCATCGCCGCGTGCCATGTGGATGTGAAGGAGATAATCCTCGATCCATACCGCCGGATCTGTTGTGCCATTGTATGATTCGATGTTTACGGGTTTGAAACCCTCTGGGATTTTATGCTCCATTACTTCATTCATGAAGCATAGCGGGTGTGCGGCGCCTCTGTACTGGGCTATATCACGACGTAGCTCAGAAGAGCTATGTCTGTTGTGTTCGGCCCGGCCGGATTTGTTGTATCCGGAGTGAAGATCATCGTCACGTGCCGTAGGGCGCCTGCGCGATCCGTAGATTGATCTTGTTTGTCTTGCCTTGTCCTCCAGTACGTCTCGCAGGTCTGGCGCATTTTCCCGTGCCTTAGTTGAGTGGCGTCGGGGCATGGCTTGGGTGGAGGGTCGAGAGACCTCTCTATCGCGGCCGCGAGGTGGCCGGTCTGCCATGTCATGCGCTGGTGATGTAGGTGCTTCCTCTTCTGATCGGGGTAGCGGCCTGCGCTTTGGGTAACTCTTGGAGGGGCGTTCGAGTTCATACTCTTCGGCCGCAAGGACTTCAGTCCATCTATCAGCTAGCAAATCTTGGGCAGCTCTAAGCTGCTGCTACTTTTTCTTGAGGCTGCTTGCCGTGGCTAAAAGCCTGCGTCTAAAACACTCTTGTTCGGTGGGGTCTGATGGTATGATGAATTCTTCGTCATCGAGGCTTGCCTCGTCTTCGGAGGGAGGCATATAGTTATCATCCTCAACCTCTTGGTCTACCGCTCTCTCATGAGGGCTGGCTTCTCCATCTTCCTGTGCCGAATCTTGCTGAGGAGGGTGTTCTTCGGCGCTGTCCGGGGTAGTATTATCTCCCGTGCCGAAATCACCATTTTTGCTTTGGCGGGATTTAGAGCGGCGCCGCTGACACCGGCGCTTTGGCTGTTTCTTGGGGGTGTCCTCCCCCACTGTTCCATCGCCATCTCCGTCCTTCGGAGTATCCACCATATATATGTCATATGACGAGGTGGCCTTCCAGCGCCCTACAGGTGCTGGTTCCTATTCGTCTCCTACATCGTCGTCCATACCGTCGATGTCTTCAGAGCCGAAGTCAAGCATGTCGGTTAAATCGTCGACAGTGGCTACAAAGTGGGTGGTGGGTGGGCTTTGAATTTCTTTGTCCTCCGTATCCCATCCTCGCTGATCATAATCCGGCCAGGGCTCTCCTGATAAAGAGAGAGACTTAAGAGAATTCAGGATGACGCCAAAAGGCGAGTGCTGAAAGATGTCTGCGGCGGTGAACTCCATTATCGGCGACCAATCGGATTCGATTGGCAGGGGTGCGGGGGGTTCGGAGTCCGGGGAGGAGTCCGGATCCTCGGAGTCACGGATCATGCAGAGTGCGGGGCTAGCGTTCGGCTCGATCGCCTTTAAGATCGCAGCCCCCGAGGTGGCTTCCAACCGCTCGTCCTCCATTGGCGCAATAGGCTCCGAGTTAGAGGTCGAAACCGATGCGTGTGCGGCCTCCAGGACACTACCCGGAGGCAGAGCTAGATCATGCCCCTCGAGGTAGTGTGGCGCGCTTGGTCGTGGCTCGAACCCATCGAAGATCAAGTCTCCGTGGATGTCAGCCGTGTAGTTTAAGCTTCCAAACCTGACTTGATGGCCAGGGGCGTAGCTTTCGATCTGCTCCAAGTGGCCAAGAGAATTGGCCCGCAGAGCGAAGCCACCGAAGACAAAGATCTGTCCGGGGAGAAAAGTCTCGCCCTGGACCGCATTGTTGTTGATGATCAAAGGAGCCATCGGGCCTAAAGGCGACAACACAGAGGAACTCTCAATGAAAGCACCAATGTCGGTGTCAAAACCGGTGAACCTGGGTAAAACATCGTGTTCCCTGCCTCCTGTTACCATCTGGCCTAGACGCACAGTTCAGGACCCCCTACCCGAGATCCGCCGGTTTTGACATAGACACCTCCCCCTCCAGTGGGGGAAGGGAAGAAAAGGAAGGCCGCCCCAACTGGGAGGCCGAAGGGTCCAAGAAGGGGAGAGCCCATCCTCCGGACTACCACACCAACACCGATGACGGCGAAGAGGAGTGGTCGCCCAGGGCCAAGCCCCTAGCGAAATCATAAGTATCTGGATACCAGAGTAATGCATAGTATTCGTTTATTGCATAGCTTTGCCTTATGTCAAACATGTTTATGCAGGCCACCCAAAGACCGGCTCGACGCGTCGTCGAGCGGCTCACTGGACTCGTCGGACGTGAACTCGCTGCCGACGGCTTCCTCCCCCCGCCCTACGGACGACACCGAAGTGTTGTCCCAACAGGTTCCAATCCGGGAGCAGGTGGTCCTGGAGGCGCCGCAAGGCGACCTTCCGGACTCCAGGAGTAAAGGGGACGAAACCCCCCAGGGCTCCAAGTCTGGCCCTAGGCCGGACACCGCTCTGGAACCTTCAAAGGTTCCAGAGTCTGGCGGGGGACCTCCTTCCAAGAGGAGCAAGCCCACCGCGCCGACGACCTCCGTCCAACTAGAGGTGCCGGACAATCTATTGGAGGCGCTGCAAGGCGCCTCCATCGACGAGGGGCACCGCACCATTATGAGTGCGGTGGTACAGAAGGTTCAGTCCGCCAAGAGCGGACTGACTGAAGCTTATACAAGCCTTTTAACAGGTTTTTAGGTAAGTAAAGAATGTGTAAATAACATTACCGCATAGACAGTAGCCCCTGATGCTCTGTTTGGCATTCGGGAAGAAAAGCCGAATAGAGGATCAAATAAAATTCGCAGGAGTCTAATAAAAAGAAGTCAATATGCGTGTGCAGGCTTCCCTGCTGGTGTCCGCCGCACTGACTGCGGGAGTGGACGTGCTAAGGCAGGACCTCGAGCGGTCCGAGCAAGACCTCGGGCGTGCCAAGAAGCAGCTCGAGGACAATGAAGGTAAGAAATACCTTGTTTATATATATATATAAAGGTGCAATTGCGAAAAATGACAGGAGTATCGTGGCTATTGTAGGGGCCACGTCTGAGGTGGCGACCCTGAAGCAAGCGCTGCTCGAGGCCGAGAAGAGGTCGGCCGCGGAGCGCACTGAGCGAGAAAAGTATGAGGCCGAGGTTGGCAAGGTGCGGCAAGAGCTCCAGGCTCATGAAAAAACATGAGAGTTTGGAGCGTGACTCAAGGACGCGAGCGTCCGAGCTCGCGGCGGCTATTGAAACTGCCAAGTCTGCCAAGGCCGAATCCCAGAAGACCCTCCAGGAGTTGGATGAGGTGAAGAAGATAGCGGCAGGTAAGGCATTCTTTATGCAAAGCAAACACATAAGCGTGAGTTACTTGTGACTTACCCGAATCCAGAGTTCTCCAGGCGCGTTCGCAGATCTTCCCCGGAGTGTATCTGATGCCGCCACATTCTATCGAGCTGAGGAGGGCAGCTCGACAGAGAAGGTGTTCTGGTCTCAGTACGCTGAGGCCGGACACCTCGTGCCCCTGAGCGACCAGCTGAAGCAACTGGTCGAGCTCCACAAGGCGGCCGAACAGGCCATGAAGGGCCTCATAGTTCGGCTGTGGCCTGGAGAGGCTCAGCCTGGGAGCTATTTCTGGCTGGTGCGGCGGCTGGTGGAGGCCTGCCCAAGGCTCGAAGTCATCAAGCGCTCCGTCTGCATTGAAGGTGCCCGTAGGGCCCTTGCCCGTGCGAAGGTGCACTGGGGCAAGCTGGATGCTGAGAAGCTTGTGAAGGACAGGCCACCGCCGGGGAAAGAGCATCCCAAGCCCGAGAACTATTATAAGGATGTTCGGAAGGGTGCCCGCCTTGTGGCGGATGAATGTTCTATGGATGTAATTTTTGAGTAAAACTCGCTCATTTTGTCCTGTGCACTGAAAACTTGTTCATATGCGCTAAGCAATGCTGTTTGGATTTAAAATATTACCGTCTGTGCGGCTGTTTATCAATTCTGAGAGATGGCAAGTCGTCGGCTTCTGCCCCCATGCCGCTAGTGCTGGGGTGTTTGGGGTTAAACCTGAGTGCTCTTTTTCCCATGTTTGGGTCCTTCGAGGGAGGCGCTCAGCCCAGCGAACAAGGCAATCAGACTATAAAGCATGAACACTCTCACTTAGCCATAGAATTCTATAATTTTAAATTTTGGCGAAGTCCCTGGTATTCGGAAGACCGAGTTCGGGGCGCTATCCATGCCTTTGGCCGGACAGAGCCGGCTCCTCGCCCTAAGCGGCATAAGTCTTTAGGGACTCGAAAAAACCTCTCGAACAGCGACCAGCTCTCGCTTCATCATGACAGTCAGTTTTAGCTTTCTCCATTGAGGTGCTCGACCCAGCTCAACCAGGGCACAATCGCAGTGGTTCTCCTAGTGCTACCTTAGCCGATATAGCGGAACGTAAGGCACCAAAACATAGGAGCTGGGCAAACCCAACTATTGACCCAAGACATGATTCGGAGCCGATGCATATAATGCTATAAGTTCGGGGTGCCGAACTTGTTAAAGTGTTCGGACTTCTCACACCATATTGAGGGGTACTAAAGCCCCTGGCGTATTTTGGCCGTACCAACATGTACGGGTGCAACATGTCATTAAGGAACATATATATAAATATATATAAAAAAGAGTAATGCAAAAATAGACAAAAGCTATGCATTGTTTATTAAAGAGGGCTGCGATCAAAGCAGAACGATACAAATAATGCGATAAGCAAAAGGTTGGACTGTTTAACATGTCCGCCCCAGGGGCAAGCTGCTGAATAATATGCGAAACAGGTATACTGCTCGTGATAGAGACCACCTGGGAGTTCCGTAATGCGGCGTGGCTTGTCTACTTCCCTGGTTCTTGCATCGTTTGTGCGGCAATTGGACTGCCGAACATGCCTTCCGAAGAGTGGAGTCCTGAAAGTAAGAGAAAATTAAAAAATCGGCAGCCCCTGGTACGGTTTAAGCCGTGTTTTGGGCGTGCCATGATGGTGCCCCTCCCCCTGTACCCATGGTATCTCTAGAGCGTAGTTATGTACGCGAAGTACTGACATCGCCTTTTTGCTAGGGTTGGGGTTGGGGCCGCATTGCTACGCCTGCTCGGATCATGCCATACGGTCTTGTTGTAGGTTACTCCGGGTACGCTTGACGGTATCCGGTCGTTTAGTGGCCGGACTGGAGAACTGCCTGGAGAGGCTGCTTTGTACTTCCGCTGCAAGGGCCGTCGTGTGCTCCTCCGTTCAGAGAGAGCAATCGGTGTTTCCATTGATCGTAATTACTCCTCAAGGGCCTGGCATCTTGAGCTTAAGGTATGCGTAGTGCGGTACCGCATTGAACTTGGCGAATGCGGTTCGCCCGAGCAGTGCGTGATAGCCACTACGAAACGGGACTATGTCGAAGATTAACTCCTCGCTTCGTAAATTATCTGGAGATCCGAAGACCACTTCAAGTTTAACTGAGCCTGTACAGTTGGCCTCTACACCTGGTATTACGCCTTTAAAGGTCGTTTTGGTGGGCTTGATCCTCGAGGGATCTATGCCCATTTTCCGCACTGTATCCTGGTAAAGCATGTTCAGGCTGCTGCCGCCGTCCATAAGGACTCTAGTGAGATGAAATCCGTCAATAATTGGGTCTAGAACCAATGCGGCGAATCTGCCGTGACGGGTGCTAGTGGGGTGATCCCTTCGATCAAAGGTGATCGGGCAGGAGGACCATGGGTTGAACTTTGGGGCGACTGGCTCTATCGCGGATACGTCCCTTAACGTGCGCTTCCGCTCCCTCTTGGGGATGTGGGTTGCGTATATCATGTTCACCGTCCGCACTTGTGGGGGAAAACCCTTCTGTCCACTGTTGTTCGGCGGCCGGGGCTCCTCGTCGTCATCGCTATGCAGCCCCTTGTCTTCGTTTTCAGCGTTTAACTTGCCTGCCTGCTTGAACACCCAACAATCCCTGTTGGTGTGATTAGCCGGCTTTTTGGGGGTGCCATGTATCTGGCATAAGCGGTCGAGTATTCGGTCCAAACTGGATGGGCCCCTAGGATTCCTTTTGAATGGCTTTTTCCGCTGACCAGATTTAGAGCCTCTGAATCCGGCATTAACTGCCGTATCATCTGCAGTGTCGCCGTTAATGCGGCACTTCTGCTTGTTGCGACGCGACCTGCCACTACTATCCTTGGTGTCTGAATTACCAGGGTTCTTGGTTATATTGTTGCTACGAGCAAGCCAGCTGTCTTCTCCCGCGCAAAAGCGGGTCATGAGTGTCGTGAGTGCTGCCATAGATTTCGGCTTTTCCTGTCCAAGGTGCCGGGCCAGCCACTCGTCACGGATATTGTGCTTGAAGGTTGCTAGGGCCTCAGCGTTCGGGCAGTCGACTATTTGATTTTTCTTTGTTAGGAATCGTGTCTAGAATTACCTGGCCGATTCATCTGGCTGCTGAATTACGTGACTTAGGTCATCGGCGTCTGGGGGTCGCACATAAGTGCCCTGGAAATTGTCGAGGAATGCGGCTTCCAGGTCCTCCCAACAACTGATTGATCCTGTTGTCAAGCTGTTAAGCCAATGCTGAGCTGGTCCTTTAAGCTTGAGTGGGAGGTATTTGATGGCGTGGAAATCATCGCCGCGGGCCATGTGGATATGAAGGAGATAATCCTCAATCCATACCGCAAGATCTGTTGTGCCATCATATGATTCGATGTTTACGGGTTTGAAACCCTCGGGGATTTGATGATCCATTATTTCGTCTGTAAAGCAGAGTGGGTGTGCGGCGCCCTGTACTGGGCTATATCACGACGTAGCTCCAGTGAGCCTTGTCTACTATGTTCGGCCCTGCCGAATTTGTGGCCGGCGTGACGGATGCCGTCTCGAGCCATGGGGCGCCCACGCGATCCGTAGATCGATCTTGTTTGTCTAGCCTTGTCCTCCAACATATCTCGTAAGTCCGGCGCATATTCCCGTGCCTTGGTACGGGGTGCGGCTTGAGTGGAGGGCCAAGGGGCCTCTCTGTCGTGGCCACGAGGTGGCCGGTCGGCCGCATCAAGTGCTTCCTCCTCTAATTGGGGTAGCAACCTGCGCTTTGGGTAGCTCTTGGAGGGGCATTCGAGTTTATGCTCTTCGGCCGCAAGGACTTCAGCCCATCTGTCGACCAGCAAATCTTGATCAGCTCTAAGCTATTGCTGTTTTTTCTTGCTTCTTGCCCTGGCCATAAGCCTGCGTTGAAAACGCTTTTGCTCGACGGGATCCTCTGGCACGATGAATTCGTCGTCGTCGAGGCTTGCCTCGTCTTCGGAGGGAGGCATATAATTATCGTCCTCGACCTCTCTGTCTGCCGCTCTCTCATGAGGGCTGGTTTCTCCATCCTCCTATGCTAAATCTTGCTGGAGGGGGTTTTCTTCGGCACTTTCCGGAGTATCATTATCTCCCGTGCTGGATTCACCGTGTTTGTTTTGGCGGGATTTTGAGCGGCGCCGCTGACGCCGGCGCTTAGGCTATTTCTTGGAGGGGTCATCCTCCGATGTTCCATCGCCATCTCCCTCTTTTGGGGTGTCCACCATGTATATGTCATATGACGAGGTGGCTTTCCAGGGCCTAGTAGGCACTGGTTCTTCATCATCTCCATCATCGGCGTCCATATCGTCGATGTCTTCGGAGTCGAAGTCAAGCATGTCGGTTAAGTCGTCGACAGTGGCTACAAAGTGGGTGGTGGGTGGGCTTTGAATTTCTTCATCGTCCGAATCCCAACCTTGCTGGCCGCAGTCCGGCCAGGGCTCTCCTGATAAAGAGAGAGACTTCAGTGTCTTCAGAATATCGCCAAAAGGCGAGTGCTGAAAGATGTCCGTGGCAGTGAACTCCATGATCGGCGCCCAATCGGATTCGATCGGCAGGGGCACGGAGGGTTCGGAGTCCGACTCCATGGAGTCACGAGTCTCGCAGAGTACGGGGCTGGTGTTTGGCTCAATCGCCGTTGGGATCGCAGCCCCCGAGGCGGCGTCCAACCGCCCATCCTCGATCGGCGCAGTTGGCTCTGAATTAAGGATCGGAGCCGATGCGAGTGCGGCCTCCAGGGCACTGTTCGGCGGTAGAGCCAGATCATGCTCGTCGGGACAGTGCGGCGCGCTCGGCAGTGGCTCGAATTCGTCGAAGATCAAGTCCTCGCGGATGTCAGCTGTGTAGTTTAAACTTCCAAATCTGACCTGACGGCCAGGGGCATAGCTTTCGATCTGCTCTAGATGGCCAAGTGAATTGGCCCGCAGAGCGAAGCCACCGAAGACGAAGATCTGTCCGGGGAGGAAGGTCTCACCCTGGACTGCATCGCTATTGATGATCATTGGAGCCATCGAGCCTGATGGCGACGACACATAGGAACTCTCAATGAAAGCACCAATGTCGGTGTCAAAATCGGCGGATCTCGGGTAGGGGGTCCCGAACTGTGCGTCTAGGCCGGATGGTAATAGGAGGCAAGGGACACGAAGTTTTACCCAGGTTCGGGCCCTCTCGATGGAGGTAAAACCCTACGTCCTGCTTGATTAATATTGATGATATGGGTAGTACAAGATTAGATCTACCACGAGATCGAGGAGGCTAAACCCTAGAAGCTAGCCTATGGTATGATTGTTGATGTGTATGTTGTCCTACGGACTAAAACCCTCCGGTTTATGTAGACACCGGATAGGGTTAGGGTTACATAGAGTTGGTTACAACGGTAGGAGATCTAAATATCCGCATCGCCAAGCTTGCCTTCCACACCAAGGAAAGTCCCTTCCGGACATGGGACAGAGTCTTCAATCTTGTATCTTCATAGTCCAGGAGTCCGGCTGAAGGTATAGTCCGGCCATCCGGACACCCCCTAATCCAGGACTCCCTCAGCTATGTTATGGATGAAGAAACTGCTAGAGACTTTCTTGCTTGCAATGATATAAGTGATCTTAAGAAATTATTAGCTAAGCTTAAACAAAAAAACTCTGAATGCTAGAATGAAATATGATCCTGCTTATGCTACTTCACCTATCTTTGTTACTGATAAGGATTATGAATTCTCTATTGATCTCGATATAATTACCTTGGTTGAATCTGGTCCTTTCTATGGCTATGAATCTGAAACTGTTGTGGCACATCTTACTAAATTAAATGATATAGCCACCCTGTTCACTAATGATGAGAGAACTTGCTACTTTTATATCCTTAAGATATTTCCGTTCTCATTAAAGGGTGATGCTAAGATATGGTTTAATTCTCTTGATCCTGGTTGTGTGCGTAGTCCGCAGGATATGATTTATTACTTCTCTGCTAAATATTTCCCTGCTCATAAGAAACAAGCTGCTTTAAGGGAAATATATAATTTTGTGCAAATTGAAGAAGAGAGTCTCCCACAAGCTTGGGGGAGGCTTCTCCAATTACTTAATCCTTTGCCTGATCATCCTCTCAAGAAAAATGAAATACTTGATATCTTTTATAATGGACTAACCGATGCTTCTAGGGACCACCTGGATAGTTGTGCTGGTTCTGTTTTCAGGGAAAGAACACCGGATGAAGCTGAAATTCTATTGAATAATATGTTGACTAATGAAAACAATTGGACACTTCCTGAATCAACTCCTAAGGCAACTCCGAAGAAAAGGGGTGTTCTCTTTCTCAGTCCTGAAGATATGCAAGAGCCAAAGAAATCTATGAAAGAAAAGGGTATTAAAGCTGAAGATGTTAATTTACCTCCTATTGAAGAAATGCATGGTCTTAATTTACCGCCTGTTGAAGAAATATGTAGTCTTAATTCATCACCTATTGAAGAAACTCACGGTCTTGATAACCCGACACAGGTAGTAAAGGTAAATTCTCTCTATAGATATGATAAAGCTGAAATCCCTCCTACTAAGTTTGCTAGGCAATGTTTGGATGAATTTGATAATTTTATGGTTAAGCAAGAAGACTTCAATGCTTATTTTGGTAGACAATTAAAACAAAATGCCTATATGATTGAACACTTGAGTGATTATATGTCTAGAGTTAAAGGTGAACTTAAACTCATTAGCAAACATGCTTCTATGGTTACCACTCAAGTAGAACAAGTACTTAAAGCTCAAAATGATTTGCTCAATGAATTGAATAATAAGAATAATGATTATGCTGTTAGAGTGGCTAATAGAACGGGTAAAATGACCCAGGAACCTTTTTATCCTGAAGGCCATCCTAAGAGAATTGAGTAGGATTCTCAGAGAAACAATGTTGATACACCTAGTCCTTCTAAAAAGAAGAAAAAGAAAAATGATAGGACTTTGCATGCTTCTAGTGAACCTATTGCTGAACCACCTGAGAATCCAAATGATATTTCTATTTCTGATGCTGAAACACAATATGGTAATGAACATGAACCTAGTCATAATATTAATAATGATGTTCATGATGATGCTCAAACTAGTAATGATAATGATGTAGAAATTGAACCTGCTGTTGATCTTGATAATCCACAATCATAGAATCAACGTTATGATAAGAGAGACTTTGTTACTAGGAAGCATGGTAAAGAAAGGGAGCCATGGGTTCAGAAACCCATGCCTTTTCCTCCCAAACCATCCAAGAAAAAGGATGATGAGGATTTTGAGCGCTTTGCTGAAATGATTAGACCTATCTTCTTGCGTATGCGTTTGACTGATATGCTCAAAATGAACCCTTATGCTAAGTATATGAAAGAAATTGTTACTAATAAAAGAAAGATACCGGAAGCTGAAATTTCCACCATGCTTGCTAATTATACTTTTAAGCGTGGATACCAAAGAAACTTGGAGATCCAGGAGTACCTACTATACCATGCTCCATTAAAAGAAATTATGTTAGAACTACTTTATGTGATCTTGGAGCCGGTGTTAGTGTTATGCCTCTCTCTTTATATCGTAGACTTGATTTGAATAAGTTGACACCGACTGAAATATCCTTGCAAATGGCTGATAAATCAATTGCTATACTTGTCGGTATTTGTGAGGATGTGCCTGTTGTGGTTGCAAACATTACTATTTTAACGGACTTTGTCATTCTTGATATTCCCGAGGACGATAGTATGTCTATTATTCTTGGAAGACCCTTTTTGAATACTACAGGGGCTGTTATTGATTGCAACCAAGGCAATGCCACTTTTCATGTTAATGGTAATGAGCATACGGTACACTTTCCGAGGAAACAACCTCAAGTCCACAGTATCAATTATATTGGAAAAATTCCATCAATTATTATTGGAGGTTTTGAATTTCCTCTCCTACTGTCAAGAAGAAATATGATATTCTTATTATTGGGGATGTGCATATCCCCGTTGAGGTAACATAGTGTTATTCGAAATTTGTCCGGTTCCATGTTATTCGGAATGAGTTTGTTGACAAGACTTGATCAACCTTGTTAGTGGATTCCTTTTGATGAGCATGAGATGGATGAAGTTAGAAAGCACAACCTTCGGTACCCTCTTTTTACTTTCTGTTATTTAGTTGAAATAAAGTAAAAATAGCATTTTCTTGTCTGTTTCCTGAATTATCCGTGCAATATAAAAATACCCCGGAAATAAAAGTTCTCCAAATGCCCTGCCAATTTAATATGATTTTTTCTGGAATATTTGAGAATATTTGGCACTGAGAACACAGCAGGGGGAGCAAGCACCTGGGCACGAGGGTCCAGGGCGTGCCCACCCCCTAGGCGCGCCCCCTGCCTCGTGGGCCCACGGTGGCTCCCCTCCACTTATTCCTGCACCCACACATTTCTTCTTCCTCCCAAAAAAAATCACCATCCAGCTCAAGCACGAGTACTAGGTCATTTTGCTGCGATTTTCGATCTCCTTGCTCAAAGCACCTCTCACAAAACTGCTTTGGGGGATTGTTCCTTGGTATGTGACTCCTCCATTGGTCCAATTAGTTTTTTGTTCTAGTGCTTTATTCATTGCAAATTTGTGCTGCCTATTGTTTTTCTAGACTATAAGAGTATGGTAGCGCATGATTTTATTGTTAAGACTAGGGAAAGGGTGCTTAAATACAAACCGTTATTTGATAAAAATCACCCTGAGACTATTATCTTGCCTGCTCCTTCCTTGTTTGATTTGTCTGCAGGCAAGTATCTCGTTCCGCTGGCGGCCATCCATGCCTACAGGAACCCTACATCAGCTACAGAGCCAGAGCCGAAACCATAGTTTGATCCTCCATGACAGTCTAATTACCAGTGGGATCCGGAGATGATTGCCAACCAGTGGAAATCAAAGGCTTCTTCTTCTCAGTACGACCACAACTACAACTATGGATATCTGCCAGGCCAGCCGTGGCAATAGACCAACTTAGGCCAAAAGCCTAAGCTTGGGGGAGTACGTATTTCTCACCGACATTACATTTATGTTCACACACTCATTGCTAGATGTCGGTGCTCATACTTTTTCACTGTAATATCCATGCTAGTTTATTTTCCTTTTTATGCTTTCTTCTTGTGTGTTTGAGAAACCTTAAGAAAACTAAAAAAAATTAGTTGTAGATTTAGCTATTTTACTTTTCTTGCTATAGTAGTAATAATTAAAAAGAAAACCCAAAAATATTTCCTGTTCTTCTTTTGCTTGTTGGGAGCTTTCCCGTGTAAATAGTTTTATTTCTTTTCTCTTCTTTGGGGGTCGATAGGAGAAGACCATGATTACATTGTTGAAGTGGCTCTTATATGCATTATTGTTGATTTAACCAAGAGCCCATATTGCCTTGTCTTCTCCTGTTTATTGAATGCTCGCAGGTTCCAGCTTAGTCTAATGCACGTGCACTATTATTATTATTATTCACATCATTCAGTCGTGCAAGTGAAAGGTAATTATGACAATATATGATGGACTGATTGAGATGGGAGAAGCTAGTATGAACTCGACCTCTCTTGTTTTTGTAAATATGATTAGTTCATTGTTCCTGATTCATCCTATTATGAATAAACATGTTTGCAATGACAATTAAAGATTATAGTTTCTTATGCCATGCTTAATTAGCTAGGAGCTTATAATGGTTTACCTTGCGTGCCAACATGCTATTAAAATGGTTGTGATGTGGTATGATAGGGTGGTATCCTCCTTTGAATGATTCGAGTGACTTGACTTGGCACATGTTCACGCATGTAGTTGAAATAAAATCAACATAGTCTTCACGATATTTATGTTCATGGTGGATTATATCCTACTCATGCTTGCACTCAATGTTTATTAATTTTAATGCATGTTCATGACTGTTGTCGCTCTCTAGTTGGTCACTTCCCAGTCTTTTGCTATCCTTCACTTGTACTAAGCTCGAATAGTTCATGTATCAACTATGAGTGGACTCCGCTCCTCACTCACGAGAAAATGGCTGGTCACCGGGATGCCTAGTCCCGTGCTTTATGCAAATCAAATCAAATAATTGCAAACAAAACTCCCCCGGGACTCTTGTTAGTTGGAGGCACTCATTGTTTCGAGCAAGCCATGGATTGATGCTTGTTGGTGGAGGGGGGGTATAAACTTTACCATTCTGTTTGGGAACCGCCTATAATGTGTGTAGCATGGAAGATATCGCCATCTCTTGGTTGTTATGTTGACAATGAAAGTATGCCGCTCAAAATATCATTTATATCTATTTCAAAATCAAGCTCTGGCACCTCTACAAATCCCTGCTTCCCTCTGCGAAGGGCCTATCTATTTACTTTTATGTTGAGTCATCACCCTCTTATTAAAAAGCACCAGCTGGAGAGCACCGCTGTCATTTGCATTCATTACTATTAATTTATATTGGGTATGACTATGATTGTATCTATTTTACCATGAATTACAATGTCTAGTCAGTCCTTGATCTTTAAGGGTGCTCTGCATTTATGTTTTGCGGTCTCAGAAAGGGCTAGCGAGATACCATCTTGTTATATCATATAATGATTGTTTTGAGAAAGTGTTGTCATCTGAGATTTATTATTATTGCTCGCTAGTTGATTATACCATTGACATGACTAAACATGAGACCTAAGTGTTATTGTGAATATGCTTAGTTCATAATCTTTGCTGAAAACTTGAATGCTGACTTTACATATTTACAACAACAAGAGCAAATAGAGTTTGTAAAAGTTTTTCTTTATCACTTTCAGTTTATCAACTGAATTGCTTGAGGACAAGCAAAGGTTTAAGCTTGGGGGAGTTGATATGTCTCCATCGTATCTACTTTTCCAAACACTTTTTCCCTTGTTTTGGACTATAACTTGCATGATTTGAATTGAACTAACTCGGGCTGACGCTGTTTTCAGCAGAATTGCTGTGGTGTTATTTATGTGGAGAAACAAAAGTTCTTGGAATGACCTGAAGCTTCACGGAGATTATTTTTGGAAAATATAAAAAATGCTGGTGAAAGAATCAAGGCCAGGGGCCCACACCCTTGCCATGAGGGTGGGGGGGGCGCCTGCCCCCCTTGGCGCACCCCCTGCCTCGTGGGCCCCCTGGAGCTCCACCGACCTCAACTCCAACTCCATATATTCGTGTTCGGGGAGAAAAAACCGGAGAGAAAGATTCATCGTGTTTTATGATACGGAGCCGCCGCCAAGACCTAAACTCTCTCGGGAGGGCTGATCTGGAGTCCGTTCGAGGCTCCTGAGAGGGGAATCCGTCGCCATCGTCATCACCAACCATCCTCCATCACCAATTTCATGATGCTCACCGTCGTGCGTGAGTAATTCCATCGTAGGCTTGCTGGACGGTGATGGGTTGGATGAGATTTATCATGTAACTAAGTTAGTTTTGTTAGGGTTTGGTCCCTAGTATCCACTTTGTTCTGAGATTGATGTTGCTATGACTTTGCTATGCCTAATGCTTGTCACTAGGGCCCGAGTGCCATGATTTCAGATCTGAACCTATTATGTTTTCATGAATATATGTGAGTTCTTGATCCTATCTTGCAAGTCTATAGTCACCTAATATGTGTTATGATCTGCAACCCCGAAGTGACAATAATCGGGACCACTCCCGGTGATGACCGTAGTTTGAGGAGTTCATGTATTCTCTGTGTGTTAATGCTTTGCTCCGGTACTCTATTAAAAGGATGCCTTAATATCCCTTAGTTTCCGCTAGGACTCCGCTGCCACAGGAGGGTAGGACAAAAGATTCCATGCAAGTTCTTTTCCATAAGCACGTATGACTATATTCAGAATACATGCCTACATTACATTAATGAATTGGATCTAGTTCTATGTCACCCTAGGTTATGACTGTTACGTGATGAACCACATCCGACATAATTCTCCATCACCGATCCAATGCCTACGAGCTTTTCATATATTGTTCTTCGCTTATTTACTTTTCTGTTGCTATTGTTACAATCACTACAAAACCCAAAATATTACTTTTGCTACCGTTACCGTTACTACTATATTACTTTACTACTAAATACTTTGCTGCAGATATTAAGTTATCCAGGTGTGGTTGAATTGACAACTCAACTGCTAACACTTGAGAATATTCTTTGGCTCCCCTTGTGTCGAATCAATAAATTTGGGTTGAATACTCTACCATCAAAAACTGTTGCGATCCCCTATACTTGTGGGTTATCACTTTGCCTCAGTTCCCCCTCCCTCGGTCTATGGAGGACCGGTCCCTACACCGCACATTAACCATCTTGGTCCTCCTCCTAAGCTTGTTAAGGGTGATTTTGCTAATTGGTTTTTTTGCATCAAGTATCATTTGAATCACATCTCAACAAACCTTTGGAGAATCATTGAGCAAGGCTTCTACCCACATGATCCAAGCAACCTGACCCCAAGAGAAGAAGTGGACAATCAATACAACCACTCCGCCTTGTTCATCCTTCAAGATGTGGTTCCTCCTGAAGATCTATCTCACTTGCGTCCCTTCACTCCTGCAAAGGATTGTTGGGAACACATCATATATTTGTACAAGGGGAGCTCAAGCATCCAATGGTCCAACTTTGAAATGGTCCTTGATGAGGCCGATGAATTTGTGATGCCATAAGATGAGGATCCGCGTGATATCTACCAGAGGGTGACAACTCTTGCGGATGCTCTCCAAGACCATGGGAGCAGGATACAGATGACAATTGGATCAAGCGCAAGTTTCTCAAGGCCATCATGCATTCAACAAGGCCATGTCCCCCGTGATTCATCAAAGGTTGGATTTCCACACCTTAACCTCAAGTGAAGTGTTGGATGAGTTTATTGCCATGAACATCATGAACAAGACTGTCAACAATGCTCTTGCTCGTGTCCGGTCAAAGAAAAGCCCACCCACTCTTGCCTTGAAGGCCAAGGCCATTCCAGAAGAAGAAGAGGAGGAAGATGAGGAGAGTTTCCCTGAGGACACCAAATATGCTTACCATGAGCACATGGCTCTTGCGTCAAGCCAATTTTGGGGGCAACAAGAGGAATTCAAGGCCCAACCTCACCAATAACAACTCAAGTGGCTCAAAGAACAAGCAACGTGTGCGGACTTTCTACAATTGCAGTAATGTGAGTCACTTTGTAGCAGAGTGCCCTTACGAGAATAGGGAAGACAATGGTGGCAACCTCATTCGCAAAGACAAAGCCAAGTCTTTCCCAAGCAAGAAAAACTTCACCAAGAAGATACCTCCAAAGGGCTTGGTGGCACATGAAGAATATGCCTCCGATGATGGTGAGGAAGATACAAGTGGAGAAGGATTGGCAACGACGACCATTTCCATTGCCACATCTCCCCCTCCAAGGTGTCTCTCTTCGGTTCCCCCAAGGAGAACACCATTGCCAAGTGTCTCATGGCCAAAGGTATCAACAAGGTAACCTCACACATCAAAACCAACATCACTAATACTCCTTCATTGTTAGATTGTGTAGATGATAGTGAGATGGTGAATGTTGATGAAAATGAGTTTACCAAGTTCGTGGGTAAGCTCAAGGGTGAATCCAAGAAGCACTTTGTTTCTCTCTTGGAACAACTTGGTGAGGCCAATGATATCATTGAGTCCCATGAGGATACTATCTCCAAGTTGGAGGGGCATAGTCGTGACTATGCCGATGAGATTGCGGGTCTTTCCATTGCTCTAGAGGAAGAGCGAGGTCTTCATTTGACTCTTGAGGAGTCACACATTGTCGATCATGCTAAATTGCAAAAAGATCTTGATTATGCTATTGTTCTTACTCGTGTGCTTAAATCCAAAAAGGTTGCACTTGGGGTTGGCCATGATAGACTCAAGGAAGAGTCTGATACACTTGACAAGGCTCACAAGGTCTTGAAGGGTGTTCATGCTTCTCTCAAGGAGTTTCATGATCAACTCCAAGTGAAGTTAACCAAGGATATCTTCATGTGTCCTCCTTTCGTCCTAATTGATAATGCCCATGCTACTAACCCTTGTTGTGAGCATGTGCATCTTTTGGAGGAAAATGCTAAGTTGAAAGAGCAACTTGAGAAGGGCATCGTGACATTCATACAAGGCGAGAAGAACCTCAATGACCTTTTGAGTAATCAAAAGGAAGTTGTGGGAAAGGAAGGACTTGGGTTTGTACCCAAAGTCAAAGAAGAAGAAGAAAAAGAAGAAGAATAAGAACAAGACCAAGAAACCTTGCCCACTCAAGGAAACATTTGTCAAGGTGAGGGTACTCATGAGAATAAGAAGAACAAGGAATTGGGTGGTAATGCCAAGAAGGGAAAAACCGCCCCTACCAACAAAGCCAGCGACTTTAACCCCTTTTATGTTTTGTTCCATGCTAGTGATGGGCATGTTTATGCCAAATTTGTTGGTTCTTTGTATGAGTACATTGAATGGTGTATTTGGGTTCCTAAGACCGTTGTTACTAACCTCAAAGGACCCATGGAAGAATGGGTACCTAAATCCAAGCATTGATCTCTTGTAGGAGTCTACTTCCGGTGGGGTGTCATGGTTGCTTGATAGTAGATCAACAAATCATATGACCGGGAGCAAGGACTTTGTGGTGGATGTGCATCCAATTCCATCTATGCCCACCCATGTCGAATTCAGTGATGCTTCAACATCTAAGGTATTGGGACTTGGCAAGGTGGTCATCTCTCAAGATTTATTTATTGAGAAGTCCTGCTTGTTGATTCCCTTGCGTACAATTTGCTTTTTGATAACCCACAAGTATAGGGGATCACAACAGTTTTCGAGGGTATAGTATTCAACCCAAATTTATTGATTTGACACAAGGGGAGCCAAAGAATATTCTCAAGTATTAGCTGCTGAGTTTTCAATTCAACCACACCTGAAAGACTTAATATCTGTAGCAAAGTGTTTAGTAGCAACGTAATATGGAAGTAACGGTAACAATGGCAAAAGTAATAGTAGCAGTTTTGTAGCAATCGTAACAGTGGCAAAGGAAAAGTAACGGAGCAAAGATCAATATGAAACAAGCTCGTAGGCAATGGATCAATGATGGATAATTATGTTGGATGGCATTCATCATGCAACAGTTATAACATAGGGTGACACAGAACTAGCTCTGATTCATCAATATAACGTAGACATGTATTCCGAATATAGTCATACGTGCTTATGGAAAAGAACTTGCATGACATCTTTTGTCCTACCCTCCCGTGGCAGCGGGGTCCTATTGGAAACTAAGGGATATTAAGGCCTCCTTTTAATAGAGTACCGGACCAAAGCATTAGCACTTAGTGAATACATGAACTCCTCAAACTACGGTCATCACCGGGAAGTGTCCCGACTATTGTCACTCCGAGGTTGCCGGATCATAACACATAGTAGGTGACTATAACTTGCAAGATAGGATCAAGAACACAAATATATTCATGAAAACATAATAGGTTCAGATCTGAAATCATGGCACTCAGGCCCTAGTGACAAGCATTAGGCATAGCAAAGTCATAGCAACATCAATCTTAGAACATAGTGGATACTAGGGATCAAACCCTAGCAAAACTAACTTCATTACATGGTAAATCTCATCCAACCCATCACCGTCCAGCAAGCCTACGATGGGATTACTCACGCACGGCGGTGAGCATCGTGAAATTGGTGATGGAGAATGGTTGATGATGACGATGGCGATGATTTCCCCTCTCCGGTGCCCAAAACGGACTCTAGATCTGCCCTCCCGAGGAAGAACAGGAGGTGGCGGCGGCTCCGTATTGTAAAACACAATGAGTCCTTCTCTCTGGGTTTTTTCTCCCCAGATGTGAATATATGGAGTTGGAGTTGAGGTCGGTGGAGGTCTAGGGGGCCCACAAGGACAGAGGGCGTGCCCCCACCCTTGTGGCCAGAGTGTGGGCCCCCTTCAGTTGATTATTTCACCAATATTTTTTATTTATTCCAAAACTGATCTCCATGAATTTTCAGGTCATTCCGAGAACTTTTATTTCTGCACAAAATAACACCATGGCAATTCTGCTGAAAACAGCGTCAGTCCGGGTTAGTTCCATTCAAATCATGTAAATTAGAGTCCAAATCAAGGGCAAAAGTGTTTGGAAAAGTAGATATGATGGAGACATATCAACTCCCCCAAGCTTAACCCATTGCTTTTCCTTAAGCAATTCAGTTGACAAACTGAAAGTGATAAAGAAAAACTTTTACAAACTCTGTTTAATCTTGTTGTTGCAAATATGTAAAGCCAACATTCAAGTTTTTAGCAAAGATCATGAACTAACCATATTCACAATAACATTTAGGTCTCACATTTACTCATATCAATGGCATAATCAACTAGCGAGCAATAATAATAAATCTCGTATGACAACACTTTTTCAAAACAATCATGATATGATATAACAAGATGGTATCTCGCTAGCCCTTTCTGAGACCGCAAAACATAAATGCAGAGCACCGCTGAAGATCAAGGACTGACTAGACATTATAATTCATGGTAAAAGAGATCAAATCACAATAATACTCAATATAAATTAATAACAATGCATACAAATGACAGTGGTGCTCTCTAACTGGTGCTTTTTATAAGAGGATGATGACTCAGCAATAAAAGTAAATAGATAGGTCCTTCGCAGAGGGAAGTAGGGATTTGCAGAGGTGCCAGAGCTTGAGTTTTGAAATAGAGATAAATAATATTTTGAGCAGCATACTTTCATTGTCAACCTAACAACCAAGAGATCTCGGTATATTTCATACTAGATACATTATAGGCGGTTCCCAAACTGAATGGTAAAGTTTATACTCCCCCACCACCAACAAGCACACTCCACGGTGGTCCGAAACAACGGGTACCGTCCAACTAACAACAGTCCTGGGGGAGTTTTGTTTGCAATTATTTTGATTTGATTTGAGCATGGGACTGGGCATCCCAGTTACCAGCCATTTTCTCGTGAATGATGAGCGGAGTCCACTCATCGTGAGAATAACCCACCTAGCATGGAAGATATTGATAGCCCTAGTTGGTACATGAGCGATTTGAGCATACAAAACATATTATCATTTGAAGGTTTAGAGTTCGGCACATGCAAATGTACTTGGAACGGCAGGTAAATACCGCATATAGGAAGGTATGGTGGACTCATATGGAACAACTTTGGGTTTATGGAAGTGGATGCACAAGTAGCATTCCCGCTTAGTGCAAGTGAAGGCTAGGAAAAGACTGGGAAGTGACCAACTAGAGAGCAACAATAGTCATAAACATGCATTGAGATTAACCAACATTGAATGCAAGCATGAGTGGGATATAAATCACCATGAACATAAATATCATGGAGGCTATGTTGATTTTATTTCAACTACATGCGTGAACATGTGCCAAGTCAAGCCACTTGAATCATTCAAGGGAGGATACCATCCTATCATACTACATCACAACCATTTTAAAAGCATGTTGGCACGCAAGGTAAACCATTTTAAACTCCTAGCTAATTACGCATGACATGAGTAACTATAATCTCTAATTTTCATTGCAAACATGTTTCATTCATAAATTGCTGAATCAGGAACGATGAACTAATCATATTTACAAAAACAAGATAGGTGGAGTTCATACCAGCTTTTCCTCATCTCAATCATTTCATCATATATCGTCATTATTGTCTTTCACTTGCACGACCAAATGGTGTGGATAATAATAATAGTGCACATGCATTGGACTAAGCTGGAATCTACAAAAAAATATTCAAAGGAGAAGACAAGGTAATATGGGCTCTTTGTTAGATCAACGGTAATGCATATGAGAGCCATTCAACATTTCCATTGTGGTCTTATCCTCTCGACCCCCAAAGAAAAGAAACGAATTTCAAAGAAACACACTGAAATGTTTTTGGAGTTTTTTGTTTTTCTGTAGAAAGTAAAACAAGATCGAGAAAAACTATTTACACGGGAAAGCTCCTAACAAGCAAAAGAAGAACGAAAAATGTTTTTGAGTTTTCTTTTAATACTACTACTATACATGCATAGAAAGTAAACTAACTACAACTAATTTTTTTGGTTTTCCTTAAGGTTTTTCAAACACACAAGAAGAAAGCGAGAAAAAGAAAATAAACTAACATGGATAATACAATGGAAAAGTATGAATACTGACAACTGGAATGAGTGTGTGAACATGAATGTAATGTCAGTGAGAAATACATACCCCCGAGATTAGGCTTTTGGCCTAAGTTGGTCTACGCCCATGGAACAAAGTAACCCTCTCCGATGTACTGAGGAGGATCCTGGGGGTTCCATTAGTTGGCAAGCTCTTGTGGCTCCCACTGATAAACAGACTCCTGATATGGATCAAGTGATGGCTCTGGCTCAGGAACTGGGGATCGTGTCCCCTCCCAGTATGCATGAATGTCCGTGGGTAAAACGAAGTACCTGCCTGAATGAATATCGAACAAAGTAGGTGCAGGCAAGGTAATAATCTGAAAAGTATCCTTGCTAAATATCAAGTTATAAATAAGTCTCTTTTCCTCATCATAGCGAATAAACTTATGTGCTATCATGCTGTCATAATCTAAGTATATAGTGGGTAGCAGTTTCTCCTCTTTCTCATTGTGCCTAATGGGTATCTCGAAGCGTCTAGCAAGGTGGGAGGCAAAGATGCCTACGAAAATAGGACCCTTTGTATGGTTTGAACTCAACCGTTTAGCAACCATAGCGCCTAAACTGAAAGTTTTATCAGGAAGTAAAGCATGGCGCAAAATGGCAAGGTCAGGAGCACTAAGGCCTCCACTCTCCCCGTGACCAATTAAACATCTCCCAGCAAATAATGAGTAGTAGCGCAAAATAGGGAAATGTAAACTAGCCACTCTCGCTTCTGACACCCTTCTCCTTTCCCCTACGATGACTTCATTAATAAAATCTTCCACATCACTAGGACGCGGTTCCTCGACGCTACCCTCATAAGGTAATTTACAAACCTCACGAAAGTCATAAAGCATCATTTCCTTGTACTCATCATATAAGTTAAAGTCTACCATGGGTGGTGATCTACTAGCATGAAAATGAAAATTTTGCACGAAAGTATTAGTGAGTAGGAGGTACTGATCACACTGGTCGTGGAGGAAGTCGGTGATGCCTGCGTTCCCAGCCAAATAATAGAAATCCTCATAAATTCCGACCACTTGTAAGAATGTATCACATGGCCATTCACACGTCCGAATCTCCGCGGAGTGAGGAAGATCGTAGTTGGGATTCTCCTTCTCCTCATTTTCCTTTTCCTTCAAACCACGGCTCGAGGAACCTCTCAACAACCTCCTCCTCATTTTCTTCATCTGAAAATTTATGAAATTTTTAGTACTCAAACTAAAAGTGAACCAAACTCAAAAAGATTAATAGCAACTACTCTTACAAGTGCCTAGAGGCTATATCATGCATCAAAACTACTTGGGACCATATAAGTTTGATATGCAAGATCAAGAACAAGGTCACCACAACAACAAAAATTTGCAATAAATAAAGCACTAGAACAAAAACTAATTGGACAATTGGAGGAGTCACATACCGAAGAACAATCACCCAAAGCACTTTTGCGAATGGAGCTTTGAGCAAGGAGATCGAAAATGGCAGCAAAATGAGCAAGAACACGGGTTTGAGCTATGGGATGATTTTTTCTAGAGGAAGACGAAGTGGATGGGTGCTAGAATAAGTGGAGGTGACCCACGTGGGACCCACAAGACAGGGGGCACGCCTAGGGGGGGTAGGGCGCGCCCTCCACCCTCGTGGCCCACTGGTGAGGCCCCCTGGTGTGTTCTCAGTGCCAGAAATTCTCAAATATTCTATAAAAAATCATACTAATTTTTCAGGGCATTTGGAGAACTTTTATTTTTGGGATATTTTTTATTGCATGGATAATTAAGAAAACAGACAGAAAATACTATTTTTGCTTTATTTAATCTAAATAACAGAAAGTAAAAAGTGGGTACAGAGAGTTGTGCCTTCTAAATTCGCCCATCTCATGCTCATCAAAAGGAATCCATTAAAAAGGTTGATCAAGTCTTATTAACAAACTTCTTCCGAATGACATGAAACTGGAGAATTTTCGAATAACACTAGGTTACCTCAACAGGGATATGCACGTCCCCAATAATAAGAATATCATATTTCTTTTTGACAGTAGGAAGAGGGGATTCAAAACCTCCAACAGTGATAGTTGAAAATTTTCCAATAGAATTGATATTATGAACTTGAGGTTGTTTCTTCGGGAAGTGTACCGTATGCTTATTACCATTAGCATGAAAAGTGTCATTGCCTTTGTTGCAATCAATAACAGCCCCTACTGTCGGCGTTCTGGGAACGGGGGTCCCCACACTTGCTAGCCTGCAGCCTGCGGCGTGGCTCAAGTGGGGGCCCAGCGCGACCCGTCTTCATCAGCTCAAGCTCAAGACCCTCGCGGGGCGGATGACCGGAAGCTTCCTCAGAGGCAGCCTCATCAGGCAGGCTCGCGAGGAGGCAGAGAGATCAAGGCAGGGGTACCTCACGAGGAGCCCGTGACGCAAGCCATGAAGATCGAGACCAGGCGGGCGCCGGCCTGCGCAGTGTCCTTGTTTCCCCTTTGGTGCAAAGGGGGCAAGCACAGGCCAAAGCACCGGGAAAAGGTTACCATTCTGGTGCAATGAGACCAAGACCAGCAGAGCGCCAGGATGGAGGTCACCGTGGATCCCAAGACGGTGTCATCACCAGTACTTTTGGTAGCCGAAGACCACCTTTGGTCAAGATAACTTGTACTAGATGTTCCCCTTCAAATGGCCAATTGTTGGCGCCCTTCCCGCTCATTATTTTGGGAAGAGGCCCAGGGCCTCTATAAATAGAGCTATCCACCATAGAGTAAGACAGAGGGAGGAAGGGACCGAAAAGAGAGATAGAGAGAGAGAGAGAGAGAGAGAGAGGCGACTGAACTCCCCCTAGCAGTTCATCGCACCAGCTCAAGAACACCTCTCGCGAGGCTGTTCTTCCCGTCTACTGTTCATCATCAGCCCTTGACGCAATCCACAACACCACACTGGAGTAGAGTATTACACCTCAACGGTGGCCTGAACTAGTATAAACCTCGTGTCCCTTGTGTTGTTCG
The DNA here is from genome assembly GCA_034509565.1 of Triticum monococcum. Classification (NCBI taxonomy): domain Eukaryota; kingdom Viridiplantae; phylum Streptophyta; class Magnoliopsida; order Poales; family Poaceae; genus Triticum; species Triticum monococcum. The sequence continues at coordinate 146,716,359 of CM067843.1, read as the reverse complement.
TTATTTCCAGCTTAGATCACGCGAGGATATTGGACGTAGATCGGTAGGGGAGAGATCTCCGCGCGCACCCTTGTGTTCGAACCTCAAGGGTCTGCCGGAACCCGAAATCCGACATTTGGCGCGCCAGGTAGGTGTGCGCCAGAATCTTTCTTCCTCTGTTCACGTGTGATCTTCCGTCGTGTCCATGGCTGACGCTCGTCGGGCTCGCGCGGCCAGCGCCGGGCTACTCTCGCCACCCGCGTCGCCCGGACGGCACCCGTCGGCGGACGCCCTCGTTGTTCCCCGTTGCCTACCGCCAACGCCGCCACCGGCCCGACGGGGAATGAGCAGCAGGCCTCGTCCCAGCATCCTTCGGTACGGTGGGAGGACCGCGCCGCCACACTGTCGCTGACTCCATCCGCTTCGTCTTCCCACGCCCGTCGCGCCCCCACGGACGCGCACGCCGCGCTGCTCCTGGCAAGAGAGCTCTTGCACTACCGCCCCGTCGACGACCTCTACGAGGACTGGCTCGCCCGCATCACCGAGCTCATCAGTGCCGTAGAGGGATCCCCCTTGCCGTCCCTCTCGCTGCCTCGCCCTCCATTCCTCGCAGGAGGCGGGGGTCAAGAGGCGCCTCCACCACCTCCTCCCCAAGATGGCGCCCTGGCTCCAAGGCGCGCAGCCCCAGGGCGAGACCCTCCACGTCCGGCGCCTGCGCAGCAAGAAAGGAGCTGCCAAGAGATCCCTCATCCCCAAGAAGGTGCTCGCGCACTCCCAGTGCCGGCGCGCCAAGATCGCATCCCTGCACCTCCACACAAGACCCCGCGCTGCTCCAAGCAGCGGCGCAGTAATCCCCAGGAACAAGCCCAGCACCAGCAAAAGGCACCGGTGGCCACGGCAGACTACCGCACCCTCACCCCCGAGCTACGCAGCGTCGCATGGCCAGGTAAGTTCAAGCCTGACCTGCCCCCTCGCTATGATGGCACGGCGGACCCCACAGAGTTCCTACAGCTCTACGAGCTGTGCATCGAAGCCGCCAACGGAGACAAAAGGGTCATGGCGAACTGGTTTCCCATGGCGCTCAAGGACGGGGCCCGCACCTGACTCTTGAACCTGGCTCCTGGCACAATCTCCTCCTGGGACGAGATGCGCACTCGCTTCATCGCCAATTTCCAGGGCACTTGTGACCAGCCCCCGGCCGTGAGCGATCTGCGCCGCATCAAGCATCAGCAAGGGGAAATCCTGCAAAAATATATCCAGCGCTTCAACAATGCTCGCCTCAAGATCCCCAAGGTGACTGAAGAAGCCATCATCTCGGCCTTCTCCGATGGCGTACGCGACATCAAGATGAAGGAGGAGCTAGCAATCCATGAAGACCTGTGCACATCCCTGGAGCTATTCAAGTTGGTGACCAAGTGCGCCAGGGCTGAGGAAGGGCGCCTTTCCCTCCTCGAACTCCCGGCTGCCGACTCAGAAGAGAAGACGCCCAAGGCCAAGGACGTGAAGCGCAAGGGGGCTGCCGTGCTTGCAGCGGAGCCAGACACCAAGCAAGGCAGGGATCAGCCTGAGTCATCCAAGGGCAGCCGGTACTGCGTGTACCACGACCTCCACACCTACAAGACCAACGAATGTCAAGAGCTCAGGGCTGTGAGAGATGGACGTGTCGGCCGACGCCCCGAGCGCAACGACAGGGGCTATGGCCGAGGAGGAGGAAGCGGTGGCGGACGATGGGAAGACCGTGGCCCTCGCCAAGGGTAGCGTCGGTGTCAAAACCGGCGGATCTCGGGTAGGGGGTCCCGAACTGTGCGTCTAGGCCGGATGGTAACAGGAGGCAAGGGACACGAAGTTTTACCCAGGTTCGGGCCCTCTCGATGGAGGTAAAACCCTACGTCCTGCTTGATTAATATTGATGATATGGGTAGTACAAGAGTAGATCTACCATGAGATCGAGGAGGCTAAACCCTAGAAGCTAGCCTATGGTATGATTGTTGATGTGTACGTTGTCCTACGGACTAAAACCCTTCGGTTTATATAGACATCGGATAGGGTTAGGGTTACATAGAGTCGGTTACAATGGTAGGAGATCTAAATATCCGTATCGCCAAGCTTGCCTTCCACGCCAAGGAAAGTCCCTTCCGGACACGGGACGGAGTCTTCAATCTTGTGTCTTCATAGTCCAGGAGTCCGGCTGAAGGTATAGTCCGGCTATCCGAACACCCCCTAATCCAGGACTCCCTCAGTAGCCCCTGAACCAGGCTTCAATGACGACGAGTCCGGCGCGCAGATTGTCTTCGACATTGCAAGGCGGGTTCCTCCTGCAAGTACTTCATAGAAGATTTTGAACAAAAAGGTAGTGTCCGGCTCTACAAAATAAGTTTCCACATATTGCCATAGAGAGAATAATATTTACACAAATCTAATCTGCTGACGTATTCCGTAGTGCAACACACCACGGCCAAGCCTTTATCCGAGTCGTTTCATTATCCCACCTCAGCGCGTCATGCGAGGCGGTTTCCTTGGCACGTCTTGTTAAAGCAGAGATCGTGTCCCCTTATTCCGAGATTCTCATCAATACGGGCATGGGTAACCCAACCGCTTCTAGGATTCCTAGATTATAGGCAAGTCCAAGCGGACACGGAGAGGACGCTTGATATTCACCCTCTTTATAAAGGGGACAAGGCTTTTATTTTTCCCTCCCGTGCTCAATCAAATCCTCCCCCACCTCAAGCTCAAACGCCCGAAGTTCAGGTCAGGTGCTCCGAACCTCCAGTCATGTCCAGATCTAGCCTTTAAGGCCGATGGGTGCCTTCCTCCGTCACGGAAGAAGACATCAAAAAGTTGAGGGAGGCCAGATATCTGACCGCCGAAATTTCGCATCGGCTGCCTCCCCGAGGGCAGGCCGTCCCTACCCCTGAACCCAACGAGAACGTCGTGTTCATCTCCCACTTCCTCCGAGGTCTAGGCCTTGCTCTGGATCCTTTCGTCAGGGGTTTGATGTTTTATTATGGGCTAGGCTTCCATGATCTAGCTTCGGACTCCTTTCTTCATATCACAACATTTATTGTCGTATGCGAGGCCTTCCTCTGGGTTACCCCTCACTTTGGCCTATGGCTCAAGACCTTTGAAGTGAAGCTGAAGATGATCGAGGGGCAACATGCGGCGTGTGGAGGTGCCTCAATACGCAAGATGACGGGAGCTCTGTGGCCCAAAGGTTCCATCCCAGAGGTGTCCGAATTGTGGCAACAGGAGTGGTTCTACATCACGGCTCCTAGAAGCGCCAAGTGGGCGGCCGCCCCTGTTTTCCGCTCGGGCCCTCCACCACAACTGATGTCATGGATCAGCAGGGGTCTGAGCTAGGGTCCAGCCAAGGACGTGCCTATACTGCAAAGCCGCATTCGAGATCTCTTCAATGGAGATTTCAGTTTGGTTGCAGTAATACAAGTTATGCTGGTTCGTCAAGTCCAGCCTTGCAAACGCCGGGCCCTTCGCCTATGGGAGTTCAATCCCGAGGGACCGCGTGTCATTCAAGATTTTCTCGGCCAGACGCACGAGGAGATGTACAAGTCATTCTTCAGACCTCAGGTGGAGTGTCCGGAAATCACCGAGGACGTGGGCCTGAGTAGTAACCGTGCTGCCGAACAGGTAAGGCATCTTCCGGCTGAACATACTATCTCTCCTTTGTTACGAAGTTATTTATGAGAGTTTGCTTTTTGACCAGGACTGGCTAACAAAGGCGAAGTTGATTCGTTGTTCGGCCCCCCTCCCTAAGGGTTTGGAAAATCCGGTATTGGAAAAGATGCTCCAGACCGCACCTTGCCCGGAGCCCTTAAAGGAAGATACCGTGGAGGGCAATGCGGGCGGACGCGGGCCCCCAACGCTGCCTATTCTAGCCGAGGGAGCGAGCGTCTCCATGAAGGAAGACGACCAGAAGAGGAAAAGGACTGCGCCCGGGGATTCGGAAGCCGAAACCTCCAAACGGGAGAAGAAGTCTCCCACAGAGGGTCCTACCTTGGGGGGCGCCGTTGCCGCACAAAGTCTGCAGGGGGATCAATTCTCCCGCGAGTCGTAAGTGACCCGAAATAATTTAATAGTACAGATATGCCATCTTTTTCTTCTGAGAAGATAACCACCACATATATTTTTGCAGTTCGGGAAGCGGGCCACCCTGAAGTGTCGTCGTGGAGGGCCTCTCCGAGTCCGGTGAGGCCAGAAGATAATCCCATTAACCCCCAAAGCTCCTAGTCTCCAGCTCCCGAAGAGAGCAGACAAAAGAGTCCGACACCGTCTAGTGTGCGATCGGATGTTCTGAGGGAGTTAGTGGGGAGAGCGGCCATCTCAGATGAACACCATGTGCTGATGAATACGATGATGGAGAGAATATCGTCCGCCGAAAGCGGATTGCATGAAGCTTTTATGAATCTACTGAAAGGCTTTGAGGTACGTAAAAGAATGTATGATAGTCCTGCACATGCTAGGTGTGCCTTGTGTAGATAGTAGCCCCTGAGACTCTGGTTGTCGTCGGAAACGACGACAAACAGAGGATCATATTCCCAGGTAAGAACCATACTGCCTCTATGTGCAGGTGATGGAAGCTCCGGTGGCTAGCCGGACTAGCGAATTTGCCCATTTAGAACGGCAGTTGGATGTGGCAGACGCCGACATCGAGCTTGTTAACAAAAGGCCTGACGAGGCACAGGGTAAGTGTCATTATCTGGTAAACGTCACATAGGAATAGCAGCATGATGCCAGTATCTTTAATATGTTGTGACTGCAGATGGAGCTGCCACTGTTGAAGCCTTGCAGGCAGAACTTGCCCAAGCCAAGGAACAAGCGAGGTTGGGTAATGCGGCTGCTTTGAAGGCGGCCGAAGAGTTGCAAGCCGAGAAGGCCGCACATGGCGAGAGACGAGACCAGATGGCCATAGAATTAAAAGCCACCGCCGACCATTGTCGGGTTCTGGAAAAGGAAAACCAGGCAAAGGCATCGGACCTTGAGAAGGCTGCTGCGACGAGAAAGGACCTCCGCTCTGCTATGAGGGCAAAGAAGGAGGAGCTGTGGGAAGCCGGGGATATTGTAGCTGGAAAATCCCTTATGTTGTGGAGGAAGTTCGGAGATCCACGGTATGCCCCTCTGGATCGGCTGTGGAGCTCGGAGGATGTGTATATGGATTTGGCGGTGAGCGCTGCTGATGCGGCCAAGTACTTCTAGGGTCAGACGGATCGTGGAGTAGACCATCTATTTTGGAGATAATACCATACTCCCGAGCGTCCACTTTCATTGACTGACCAATTAGCCGAACGGGCCGAACTAAATAGGTTGTCCGGACTCTCCATGAGGTCCATTGTGGATCAGCTGTGGCCGGAAAGGTCAAAACCGAACAACTATTTCAGCTTGGTGCAGCAGTTCCTTGACGTGGTGCCGCGCATTAATGCGATGAAGAGGTCAGCGTGCATAGAGGGCGCACGGATGGCCTTTGCCCGTGTTAAGGCATACTGGGCGGAGATGGATGCTACCAATGTTGCAGCGCGGGATTCGGCTATAGGTCGAAAGGCTGCTGAGGACTACTTTCAAGAAGTTCTTGAGGGTGCCTGTTTGATAGAGACCCAGTGCTCAAAAAATATTATGTTTGAGTGATATGTAATCTCATTGTAAGCAAAATGCTTTTATAAATTTTTATAAGGCTATTTTTATACTTTTGCCTGAAAGTAATATGATGCCTCCTGGGCGGCCGTTTATGTATACATGTGTATAACCTGAAAGATTGCAGTCGTCGGCTTCAGCCCCCACGCATATAATGCGGAGGTGCTCGCAAAAACACGCGTTCACACTTAACCCAACATCTTGGTCCTATTAAGGAGGTGATAGCGGAGCGAGCGAGGCAACCGGACTATAATGCTTTAGCACTTTCACTTAGCCATAGGAGTTTGACAGTGGGGCTACTAGATAGCCCCTGGTGGCTCTGCACTCTCCCGGTTCCGGGGTGCGTACATGCCTGGCCGAAAAACGGCCCTTCGTTAAGGCAGAGGAATTCTAACATTCCCATAGGTCATCGAGAGGTTGACCAGTCTCAGGCTATATCATGACAGTCAGTTTTCGGCATTCTGTACTGAGGTGCTCTTCCAGATGAACCAGGGCACAATCGCAGTAGTTCTCCTGGTGCTACCTTAGCCGGTAAAGCAGAACATAAGGCACCAAAACACAGGAGCTGGGCAAACCCAACATTTGACCAAAGACAATGATTCGAAGCTAATGCATATAGGGCCAAACTCGCGACGCCGAACACTCCCTAAGGTATTCGGTCTTTGTGGTATAAACTGGGCCTAAATAATGGCCTTTGTAAAAAGCCCCTTGTGTCCAGGTACGTGCATTGTTCTGGCGTGGCCACATGCCAAGACGTCAACATCCTTCTCAACGGTGGATATGTATCAACAAGAGACAGTAAAAAAGGTTTACGCAAGGTCTTAATCTAAAAAGAATCCTTGGAGCGGGTCCCTGCTGCACGTCTGCACCTGTGTCTCCGTTGTGCCGTATCCTGGATGGGTGTAGCACGATGATCATCTGTAAAAGAGAGGAAGTTAAGTGAAAAAGTTGTCGTGCAAAAGGATAGTTTTTAAAGAAACCATGTATAATTCAAGATGATAAGAAATTGCCACTTGTCTGCACGCGTTGAGCCCCTTGTATTGACAAATAGGGGTGTGGCCACTTATTTTCGTATAAATAGCGGCGTCGGACTTGATTAGTTGTATCTGAGGTCTTGACAACCTATTGGATGCTTTCGTTTGTCCGGGCGCCTTTAGTGTGCGGCGGCCAAGGCAGCCTCACTCTCTTCGACGCGCAGAGATCGCTTGATATTTCCGTGCACTGTAATGATGCCACGTGGACCAGGCATCTTGAGTGTGAGGGAGGCATAGTGTGGTATTGCATTAAAGCGAGCGAAAGCTTCGCGTCCGAGCAGTGCTTGATAGCCACTTTGAAATGGAGCGATGTGGAAAGTTAAATGCTCGCGACGGAAGTTATCGGGGGAGCCGAATGTAACTTGTAGTAGGAGGGAGCCCGTACAACGAGCCCCTGGGCCTGGCGTTACTCCTTTAAAGGTAGTATTGCTATGGCGGATTTGTGTTGGGTCTAGCCCCATCCCGCGGATTGTATCCTGATATATTAGGTTTAGGCTACTGCTGCCGTCCATCAAGACCCTTGTGAAGTGATATCCGCCAATTACTGGGTCTAATACCAGGGCAGCCCATCCTGCGTGTCAGATACCTGCTGAGTAATCGCGATGGTCGAAAGTGATCGGTTGACATGACCAGTGGCAGGACTTCGTGGTGATAGGCATTTGGGTATACTTTCCTGGGAGTGCCACATTGTTTTTTCCCTTGATTACGTGTAACGCGTTTACTATTTTGACTTCTGGTGGAAATTTCTTTTGTTCCGCCGTGTCTTGCTTGGGAGGCTCGTCCTCGTCTTCACTTGGTGTATCCTCCCTCTTATGTACGGTGTTGAGCTTGCCGGACTGCTTGAAGACCCAACATTCTCTGTGGGTATGATTAGCAGGTTTACTAGGGGTACTATGGATCTGACATACTTGGTCCAGAATTTTGTTAAGGCTGAATAGTTCATCCCTGGTGCCTTTAGGGGCGGCTTGTGACCTGGCTGAGAGCTTTTGAATCCGGCATTTACTGTCGTTCCCTTCGTGCCGTCTTCTTTATTCCGGCGTTTGTTATTGCTATTGCGCCGTGATTTCCCGTTTCCATCTCTAACTTCAGATGTCCTGGGGTCGCTGGTGCTGCATCTGGCTAGCCACCTGTCCTCACCCGCGCAAAAGCGGGTCATGAGGTTCGTTAATGCAACCATCGTTCTTGGCTTATTTTGGCCGAGGTATCTGGTGAGCCATTCGTCACGGACGCTATGCTTGAAAGCTGCCAAGGCTTCGGCGTCCGGACAGTCGACAATCTGGTTATTTTTAGTAAGAAACCTGTTCCAAAGCTTTCGGGCTGACTCTCCGAGCTATTGAGTTATATGACTCAAATCGTCCGCATCCGGAGGTCGGACATAAGTCCCTTGAAAATTTGCCCGAAAGGCGTCTGCGAGCTCTTCCCAACTTCCAATGGAGCTTTCGGGGAGGCCTTTGAGCCAGTGACGAGCTGGCCCTTTGAGCTTGAGGGGTAGGTACTTGATGGCGTGGAGATCATCTCCTCGAGCCATATGGATATGAAGGATGTAGTCCTCAATCCATACCCCAGGGTCTGTTGTTCCGTCGTATGCCTCTATGTTTACGGGCTTGAATCCCTCTAGAAATTCGTGGTCCAGTACCTCATCGGTGAAACATAGGGGGTGTGCGGCACCCCTGTAGCTGGGTGTACCGTGTTGTTCGGATGTTTGTTGTGTTGCATTGTATGCTGGGGCACGCTTGCGTGGTCCATAGATGGATCTGGTTGCACCGTCCTTTGGGAGCGAGCCCTCGCATGGGTTGCATATTGTATTGTGAGCGGCGTTGTGTGCCGCTCTGTGTTGGTAGAGGGGTCGTCTATCCGACCAGGTGGCTGCTTTGATGTTAGGTTGTGGGGGTTCTGAGGCCTCCTCATCAAATTCGGGTAGCACCTTCCGCTTTGGGTAGCTCTTGGAGGGGCGATTGTCGCCGTACCTTGCTGCAGTGCTGAGTATTTTATTCCATCTGAATTGGAGTGTGTCTTGAGCGGCCTTGAGCCTTTGCTTCTGCTTTTTCAGACTCCTCGCGATGGCAACAAGCCTTTTACGGGCAGTTTGCTGCTCTAGGTGTCTGTCCGGCGTTATGTCGTCTGGACCATTATCCTTGATAGGATTTGTTTGTTCGGTTTGATTATCCGGATTGCCATTGTCTGGCAACGGTTCGCCCTGCTCCAACATTGGGTCTGTGTGATCGCTATTTCTGTCGAGGCGGGATTTGGGGCAGCGCTTGTGTCGCCGCTTTGACTGCTTTTCGAGGGAACAAGCCTTCGGTGCATCCTTCCGCTCCTCGTCGTCATCTTTTGGTGCGTCCACCATATATACGTCATATGACGAGATGGCGTTCCAGGGCCCAATAGGCGCTGGTTCTTCAGCGTCTCCTTCATCGGCGTCCATACCGTCGATGTCTTTGGAGTCGAGGTCGAGCATGTCGGTTAAATCGTCGACCGTGGCTACAAAGTGGGTGGTGAGTGGGCTTTGAATTTCTTCATCGTCCGTACCCCAACCTTCCTGACCGTAGTTCGGCCAGGCTCTCCTGACAAAGAGAGAGACTTTAGTGTCTTCAGAATATCGCCCAAAGGCGAGTGCTGAAAGATGTCTGCGGCAGTGAACTCCATGATCGACGCCCAATCAGATTCGATTGGCAGGGGCGTGGAGGGTTCGGAGTCCGGAGAGGAGTCCGGCTCCTTGGAGTTACGAGTCTCGCAGAGTACGGGGCTGGTGTTCGGCTCGATCGTCGTTGGGGTCGCAGCCCCCGGGGTGGCGTCCAACCACCCATCCTCGATCGGCGCAGTTGGCTCCGAATTAAGGGTCGGAGCCGATGCGGGTGTGGCCTCCAGGGCACTGTTCGGCGGCAGAGCTAGATCATGCTCGTCGTGATAGTGCGGCGCGCTCGGCAGTGGCTCGAATCCGTCGAAGATCAAGTCCCCGCGGATGTCAGCCGTGTAGTTAAAACTTCCAAATCTGACCTGACAGCCAGTGGCGTAGCTTTCGATCTGCTCCAGACAGCCAAGCGAATTGGCCCGCAGTGCGAAGCCGCCGAAGACGAAGATCTGTCCGAGGAGGAAGGTCTCACCCTGGACTGCATCGCTATCGATGATCGTAGGAGCCATCGAGCCTGACGGCGACGACACAGAGGAACTCTCAATGAAAGCACCAATGTTGGTGTCAAAACCGGCGGATCTCGGGTAGGGGGTCCCGAACTGTGTGTCTAGGTCGGATGGTAACAGGAGGCAAGGGACACGAAGTTTTACCCAGGTTTAGGCCCTCTCGATGGAGGTAAAACCCTACGTCCTGCTTGATTAATATTGATGATATGGGTAGTACAAGAGTAGATCTACCACGAGATCGAGGAGGCTAAACCCTAGAAGCTAGCCTATGGTATGATTGTTGATGTGTACGTTGTCCTACGGACTAAAACCCTTCGGTTTATATAGACACCGGATAGGGTTAGGGTTACATAGAGTCGGTTACAATGGTAGGAGATCTAAATATCCGTATCGCCAAGCTTGCCTTCCATGCCAAGGAAAGTCCCTTCCAGACACGGGACAGAGTCTTCAATCTTTTGTCTTCATAGTCCAGGAGTCCGGCTGAATGTATAGTTCGGCTATCCGAACACCCCCTAATCCAGGACTCCCACAGGTAGCGTGACCGACCTCACGAGGATCACTGGCAGGACCAGCCTCGCGAGGGAGGCTGTAGAGGTCAGCCTCGTGAGGATCGCCCGCACAGCAACACATGCCTTCCTCCTCTGCCGCCACCGCCAAGGAGGAACGAAGACCAACATCAAGACGAGGGAGCTGGGGGCTTCTAGGAGCCGCGTGCAATCGCTTGCATCTTGGGTGGCGCGCATGCCCCAGCCTCACAGCGCATCTTCAAGCGGTTTGCTTGCGAGGTGAATGTAGTCCTCCCCAAGCTTGAGGCCACGCACCCTCTCAGGTGGTCTGCGTGCGCTATCACGTTCAGCTCAGCGGATCAGCTCAAGTGCGCGGCAACGGCCGAAGTCCGACCTATGCTTTGCTCCCCAGTCATCAGCAACGTACAGGTCACCAGGACCATCATTGATGGCGGAGTGATACGCCTCCAATGTATCTATAATTTTTGATTGCTCCATGCTATATTATCTACTGTTTTGGACTATATTGGGCTTTATTTTCCACTTCTATATTATTTTTGGGACTAACCTATTAACCGGAGGCCCAGCCCAGAATTGCTGTTTTTTTGCCTATTTCAGTGTTTCGGATAAACAGAATATCAAACGGAGTCCAAATGGAATAAAACCTTCGGGAACATGATTTTCTCACTAAACGTGATCCAGGAGACTTGGACCCTACTCCAAGGAGTCAAAGAGGAGGTCACGAGGGTGGGGGCGTGCCCCCTAGGGCGTGCCCCCTGCCTCGTGGGCCCCTCGGAGCTCCACCGACGTACTCCTTCCTCCTATATTGTGGGAAATATGCCCTAGAGGCAATAATAAAAGCATTATTATTATATTTCCTTGTTCATGATAATTGTCTTTATTCATGCTATAATTGTGTTATCCGGAAATCGTAATACATGTGTGAATAACAGACACCAACATGTCCCTAGTAAGCCTCTAGTTGACTAGCTCATTAATCAACAGATAGTCATGGTTTCCTGGCTATGGACATAGGATGTCATTGATAACGAGATCACATCATTAGGAGAATGATGTGATGGACAAGACCCAATCCTAAACATAGCATAAAGATCATATAGTTCGTTTGCTAGAGTTTTGCAATGTCAAGTATCTTTTCCTTAGACCATCAGATCGTGTAACTCCCGGATACCGTAGGAGTGCTTTGGGTGTACCAAACGTCACAACGTAACTGGGTGACTATAAAGGTAGACTATGGGTATCTCCGAAAGTGTCTGTTGGGTTGACACGGATCAAGACTGGGATTTGTCACTCCGTATGACGGAGAGGTATCACTGGGCCCACTCAGTAATGCATCATCATAATGAGCTCAAAGTGACCAAGTGTCTGGTCACGGGATCATGCATTACGGTACGAGTAAAGTGACTTGCCGATAACGAGATTGAACGAGGTATTGCGATACCGACGATCGAATCTCGGGCAAGTAATATATCGATTGACAAAGGGAATTGCATACGGGGTTGATTGAATCCTCGACATCGTGGTTCATCCGATGAGATCATCATGGAGCATGTAGGAGCCAACATGGGTATCCAGATCCCGCTGTTGGTTATTGACCGGAGAGTCGTCTCGGTCATGTCTACATGTCTCCCGAATCCGTAGGTTCTACACACTTAAGGTTCGGTGACGCTAGGGTTGTGAAGATAGGTATATGTAGTAACCCGAATGTTGTTTGGAGTCCTGGATGAGATCCCGGACGTCACGAGGAGTTCCGGAATGGTCCGGAGGTAAAGAATTATATATAGGAAGTGTTGTTTCGGCCATCGGGACAAGTTTCGGGGTTACCGGTATTGTACCGGGACCACCGGAAGGGTCCCGGGGGTCCACCAGGTGCGGCCACCTGTCCCGGAGGGCCCCATGGGCTGAAGTAGGAAGGGACCCAGCCCATAGTGGGCTGGGGCGCCACCCCCTAAGGGCCCATGCGCCTAGGGTTTAGGGGAAACCCTAAAGGGGGGCGCCCCCTTGCTTGGGGGGCAAGCCCCCCACCCCTTGGCCGCCGCCCCCCTAGGAGATCCATCTGCTAGGGCCGGGGCCCCCCCAGGCACCCCTATATATAGTAGGGGAGAGGAGGGACTTGAGGCTACGGCTTTTGGTGCATCCCTCTCTCCCTGTTACGTCTCTCTCTCTTGTAGTATAGGCGAAGCCCTGCTACTGTGACGCCCTGCATCCACCACCACGCCGTCGTGCTGCTGGATCATCATCAACCTCTCCTTCCCCCTTGCTGGATCAAGAAGGAGGAGACGTCTCCCGTCCCGTACGTGTGTTGAACGTGGAGGTGCCATCCGTTCGGCACTTGGTCATCGGTGATTTGGATCACGTCGTGTTCGACTACATCATCCCCGTTCTTTGAACGCTTCCGCACGCGATCTATAAAGGTATGTAGATGCATCTGATGACTCGTTGCTAGATGAACTCCTAGATGGATCTTGGTGAAACGAGTAGGAAAATTTTTGTTTTCTGCAACATTCCCCAACAGTGGCATCATGAGCTAGGTCTATGCGTAGTTCTTCTTGCGCGAGTAGAACACAATTTGTTGTGGGCGTGGATTTGTCAACTTTCTTGCCTCTACTAGTCTTTTCTTGCTTCAGCGGTATTGTGGGATGAAGCGGCCCGGACCAACCTTACACGTACGCTTACGTGAGACCGGTTCCACCGACTAACATGCACTAGTTGCATAAGGTGGCTGGCGGGTGTCTGTCTCTCCTACTTTAGTTGGAGCGGATTCGATGAATAGGGTCCTTATGAAGGGTAAATAGAAGTTGAAAAATCACGTTGTGGCTTTCACGTAGGTAAGAAAACATTCTTGCTAGAACCCTAATCCAGCCACGTAAAACTTGCAACAACAATTAGAGGACGTCTAACTTGTTTTTGCAGCAAGTGGTTTGTGATATGATATGGCCAAAGTTGTGATGAATGATGAATGATCTATATGTGATGTATGAGATGTTCATGCTATTGTAATAGGAATCACGACTTGCATGTCGATGAGTATGACAACCGGCAGGAGCCATAGGAGTTGTCTTTATTCTTTTATATGACCTGCGTGTCATTGAGAAACGCCATGTAAATTACTTTACTTTATTGCTAAACGTGTTAGCCATAGTAGTAGAAGTAATAGTTGGCGAGCAACTTCATGGAGACACGATGATGGAGATCATGATGATGGAGATCATGGTGTCAAGCCGGTGACAAGATGATCATGGAGCCCCAAGATGGAGATCAAAGGAGCTATGTGATATTGGCCATATCATGTCACGTTTATTATTTGATTGCATGTGATGTTTATCATGTTTTGCATCTTGTTTACTTAGAACGACGGTAGTAAATAAGATGATCCCTCATAACAATTTCAAGAAGTGTTCTCCCCTAACTGTGCACCGTTGCTAAAGTTCGTCGTTTCGAAGCACCACGTGATGATCGGGTGTGATAGATTCTTACGTTCACATACAACGGGTGTAAGACAGTTTTACACATGCAAAACACTTAGGGTTAACTTGACGAGCCTAGCATGTGTATAGACATGGCCTCGGAACACAGAAGACCGAAAGGTCGAACATGAGTCGTATAGAAGATACGATCAACATGAAGATGTTCACCGACGTTGACTAGTCCGTCTCACGTGATGATCGGACACGGCCTAGTTAACTCGGATCATGTAATACTTAGATGACTAGAGGGATGTCTAATCTAAGTGGGAGTTCATTATATAATTTGATTAGATGAACTTTATTATCATGAACATTAGTCTAAAATATTTTACAATATGTCTTGTAGATCAAATGGCCCACGTAGTCCTCAACTTCAACGCGTTCCTAGAGAAAACCAAGCTGAAAGACGATGGCAACAACTATACGGACTGGGTCCGGAACCTGAGGATCATCCTCATAGCTGCCAAGAAAGATTACGTCCTACAGGCACCGCTAGGTGAAGCTCCCGTCCCACAGAACCAAGACATTATGAATGCTTGGCAGACACGTGTTGACGACTACTCCCTCGTTCAGTGCGGCATGCTTTACAGTTTAGAGCCGGGGCTCCAAAAGCGTTTTGAGAGACATGGAGCATATGAGATGTTCGAAGAGCTGAAAATGGTTTTCCAAGCTCATGCCCGGGTCGAGAGATATGAGGTCTCCGACAAGTTCTTCAGCTGTAAGATGGAGGAAAATAGTTCTGTCAGTGAGCACATACTCACTATGTCTGGGTTACATAACCGCTTGACTCAGCTGGGAGTTAATCTCCCGGATGATGCGGTCATTGACAGAATCCTCCAGTCGCTTCCACCAAGCTACAAGAGCTTTATGATGAACTTCAACATGCAGGGGATGCAAAAGACCATTCCTGAGTTGTTTTCAATGCTGAAATCAGCGGAGGTAGAAGTCAAAAAGGAACATCAAGTGTTGATGGTCAATAAAACCACCAAGTTCAAGAAAGGCAAGGGTAAAAAGAACTTCAAGAAGGACGGCAAGGAAGTTGCCGCGCCCAGCAAGCAAGCTGCCGGGAAGAAGCCAAAGAATGGACCCAAGCCCGAGACTGAGTGCTTTTATTGCAAGGGAAGCGGTCACTGGAAGCGGAACTGCCCCAAATACTTAGCAGACAAGAAGGCCGGCAAAACAAAAGGTATATGTGATATACATGTAATTGATGTGTACCTTACCAGTAATCGTAGTAGCTCTTGGGTATTTGATACCGGTGCAGTTGCTCACATTTGTAACTCACAGCAGGAACTACGAAATAAGCGGAGACTGGCAAAGGACGAGGCGACGATGCGCGTCGGGAATGGTTCCAAAGTCGATGTGATCGCCGTCGGCACGCTACCTCTTCATTTACCTACGGGATTAGTTTTAAACCTCAATAATTGTTATTTAGTACCAGCTTTGAGCATGAACATTGTATCGGGATCTCGTTTAATTCGAGATGGCTACTCATTTAAATCCGAGAATAATGGTTGTTCTATTTATATGAGAGATATGTTTTATGGTCATGCTCCTATGGTGAATGGTTTATTCTTTATGAATCTCGAACGTAATGCTACACATGTTCATAGTGTGAGTACCAAAAGATGTAAGGTTGATAATGATAGTCCCACATACTTGTGGCACTGCCGCCTTGGTCACATAGGTGTCAAACGCATGAAGAAGCTCCATGCAGATGGACTTTTAGAGTCTCTTGATTATGAATCATTTGACACATGCGAACCATGCCTTATGGGTAAAATGACCAAGACTCCGTTCTCAGGAACAATGGAGCGAGCAACCAACTTATTGGAAATCATACATACTGATGTGTGCGGTCCAATGAGTGTTGAGGCTCGTGGTGGCTATCGTTATGTTCTCACCCTCACTAATGACTTGAGTAGATATGGGTATGTCTACTTGATGAAACACAAGTCTGAAACCTTTGAAAAGTTCAAGGAATTTCACAATGAGGTTGAGAATCAACGTGACAAGAAAATCAAGTTTCTACGATCAGATCGTGGAGGAGAATACTTGAGTCATGAATTTGGCACACACTTAAGAAAATGTGGAATAGTTTCACAACTCATGCCGCCTGGAACACCTCAGCGTAACGGTGTGTCCGAACGTCGTAATCGCACTCTATTAGATATGGTGCGGTCTATGATGTCTCTTACCGATCTACCGCTATGTTTTTGGGGCTATGCTTTAGAGACTGCTGCATTCACTTTAAATAGGGCTCCGTCAAAATCCGTTGAGACGACACCGTTTGAATTATGGTTTGGGAAGAAACCTAAGTTGTCGTTTCTGAAAGTTTGGGGATGCGATGCTTATGTCAAGAAACGTCAACCTGAAAAGCTCGAACCCAAGTCGGAAAAATGCGTCTTCATAGGATACCCAAAAGAAACTATTGGGTATACCTTCTACCTCAGACCCGAAGGCAAGATCTTTGTTGCCAAGAATGGATCCTTTCTAGAGAAAGAGTTTCTCTCGAAAGAAGTAAGTGGGAGGAAAGTAGAACTTGATGAAGTGTTACCTCTTGAACCGGAAAATGGCGCAACTCAAGAAAATGTTCCTGAGGTGCCTGCACCGACTAGAGAGGAAGTTAATGATGATGATCATTAAACTTCTGATCAAGTTGTTACTGAACTTCGAAGGTCCACAAGGACACGTTCCGCACCAGAGTGGTACGGCAACCCTGTCTTGGAAATCATGTTGTTAGACAACGGTGAACCTTCGAACTATGAAGAAGCGATGGCGGGCCCGGATTCCGACAAATGGCTAGAAGCCATGAAATCCGAGATAGGATCCATGTATGAAAATGAAGTATGGACTTTGACTGACTTGCCCGTTGAACGGTGAGCCATAGAGAATAAATGGATCTTTAAGAAGAAGACAGACGCGGATGGTAATGTGACCATCTATAAAGCTCGGCTTGTCGCTAAGGGTTATCGACAAGTTCAAGGGGTTGACTACGATGAGACTTTCTCACCGGTAGCGAAGCTAAAGTCCGTCCGAATCATGTTAGCAATTGCCGCATTTTACGATTATGAAATATGGCAAATGGACGTCAAAACGGCATTCCTTAATGGTTTCCTTAAGGAAGAATTGTATATGATGCAGCCGGAAGGTTTTGTCGATCCTAAGAATGCTGACAAGGTGTGCAAGCTCCAGCGCTCGATTTATGGGCTGGTGCAAGCATCTCGGAGTTGGAACATTCGCTTTGATGAGATGATCAAAGCATTTGGGTTTACGCAGACTTATGGAGAAGCCTGCGTTTACAAGAAAGTGAGTGGGAGCTCTGTAGCATTTCTCATATTATATGTGGATGACATACTTTTGATGGGAAATGATATAGAACTCCTGGACAGCATCAAGGCCTACTTGAATAAGAGTTTTTCAATGAAGGACCTTGGAGAAGCTGCTTATATATTAGGCATCAAAATCTATAGAGATAGATCGAGACGCCTCATAGGTCTTTCACAAAGCACATACCTTGATAAGATATTGAAGAAGTTCAATATGGATCAATCTAAGAAGGGGTTCTTGCCTGTGTTACAAGGTATGAAATTGAGCTTGGCTCAAAGTCCGACCATGGCAGAAGAAATAGAAGAGATGAGTGTCATCCCCTATGCCTCAGCCATAGGTTCTATAATGTATGCCATGCTGTGTACCAGACCTGATGTAAACCTTGCCGTAAGTTTGGTAGGAAGGTACCAAAGTAATCCCGGCAAGGAACACTGGACAGCGGTCAAGAATATCCTGAAGTACCTGAAAAGGACTAAGGAAATGTTTCTCGTTTATGGAGGTGACGAAGAGCTCGTCGTAAAGGGTTACGTCGATGCTAGCTTCGACACAGATCTGGATGACTCAAAGTCACAAACCGGATACGTGTATATTTTGAATGGTGGGGCAGTAAGCTGGTGCAGTTGCAAGCAGAGCGTCGTGGCGGGATCTACATGTGAAGCGGAGTACATGGCAGCCTCGGAAGCAGCACATGAAGCAATTTGGGTGAAGGAGTTCATCACCGACCTCGGAGTCATACCCAATGCATCGGGGCCGATCAAGCTCTTCTGTGACAACACTGGAGCTATTGCACTTGCCAAGGAGCCCAGGTTTCACAAGAAGACAAGGCACATCAAGCGTCGCTTCAACTCCATTCGTGAAAATGTTCAAGATGGAGACATAGATATTTGTAAAGTACATACGGACCTGAATGTAGCAGATCCGTTGACTAAACCTCTCCCTAGGGCAAAACATGATCAACACCAGAATTCCATGGGTGTTCGGTTCATCACAATGTAACTAGATTATTGACTCTAGTGCAAGTGGGAGACTGTTGGAAATATGCCCTAGAGGCAATAATAAAAGCATTATTATTATATTTCCTTGTTCATGATAATTGTCTTTATTCATGCTATAATTGTGTTATCCGGAAATCGTAATACATGTGTGAATAACAGACACCAACATGTCCCTAGTAAGCCTCTAGTTGACTAGCTCGTTAATCAACAGATAGTCATGGTTTCCTGGCTATGGACATAGGATGTCATTGATAACGAGATCACATCATTAGGAGAATGATGTGATGGACAAGACCCAATCCTAAACATAGCATAAAGATCATATAGTTCGTTTGCTAGAGTTTTGCAATGTCAAGTATCTTTTCCTTAGACCATGAGATCGTGTAACTCCCGGATACCGTAGGAGTGCTTTGGGTGTACCAAACGTCACAACGTAACTGGGTGACTATAAAGGTAGACTACGGGTATCTCCGAAAGTGTCTGTTGGGTTGACACGGATCAAGATTGGGATTTGTCACTCCGTATGACGGAGAGGTATCATTGGGCCCACTCAGTAATGCATCATCATAATGAGCTCAAAGTGACCAAGTGTCTGGTCACGGGATCATGCATTACGGTACGAGTAAAGTGACTTGCCGGTAACGAGATTGAACGAGGTATTGGGATACCGACGATTGAATCTCGGGCAAGTAATATATCGATTGACAAAGGGAATTGCATACGGGGTTGATTGAATCCTCGACATCGTGGTTCATCCGATGAGATCATCGTGGAGAATGTAGGAGCCAACATGGGTATCCAGATCCCGCTGTTGGTTATTGACCGGAGAGTCGTCTCGGTCATGTCTACATGTCTCCCGAACCCGTAGGTTCTACACACTTAAGGTTCGGTGACGCTAGGGTTGTGAAGATAGGTATATGCAGTAACCCGAATGTTGTTCGGGGTCTCGGATGAGATCCCGGACGTCACGAGGAGTTCCGGAATGGTCCGGAGGTAAAGAATTATATATAGGAAGTGCTGTTTCGGCCATCGGGACAAGTTTCGGGGTTACCGGTATTGTACCGGGACCACCGGAAGGGTCCCGGGGGTCCACCAGGTGGGGCCACCTGTCCCGGAGGGCCCCATGGGCTGAATTAGGAAGGGACCCAGCCCATAGTGGGCTGGGGCGCCACCCCCTAAGGGCCCATGCGCCTAGGGTTTAGGGGAAACCCTAAAGGGGGGCGCCCCCTTGCTTGGGGGGCAAGCCCCCCACCCCTTGGCCGCCACCCCCCTAGGAGATCCATCTCCTAGGGCCGGCGCCCCCCCTAGGCACCCCTATATATAGTGGGGGAGAGGAGGGACTTGAGGCTACGGTTTTTGGTGCATCCCTCTCTCCCTGTTACGTCTCTCTCTCTCTTGTAGTATAGGTGAAGCCCTGCTACTGTGACGCCCTGCATCCACCACCACGCCGTCGTGCTGCTGGATCATCATCAACCTCTCCTTCCCCCTTGCTGGATCAAGAAGGAGGAGACGTCTCCCGTCCCGTACGTGTGTTGAACGCGGAGGTGCCATCCGTTCGGCACTTGGTCATCGGTGATTTGGATCACGTCGTGTTCGACTACATCATCCCCGTTCTTTGAACGCTTCCGCACGCGATCTACAAAGGTATGTAGATGCATCTGATGACTCGTTGCTAGATGAACTCCTAGATGGATCTTGGTGAAACGAGTAGGAAAATTTTTGTTTTCTGCAACGTTCCCCAACATATATATACATACGTACCCCCAAACGATCAGAACAGGAGCCAAAAACATAATTCCACCGCCGCAACTTTCTGTATCCATGAGATCCCATCTTGGGGCCTGTTCCGGAGCTCCGTCGGAGAGGGCCGTCATCACGGAGGGCTTTTACATCATCCTAGCCCCTCCGATGAAGTGTGAGTAGTTTACCTCAGACCTTCGGGTCCATAGTTAGTAGCTAGATGGCTTCTTCTCTCTCTTTGAATCTCAATACAAAGTTCTCCCCCTCTCTTGTGGAGATCTATTCGATGTAATCTTCTTTTTGCGGTGTGTTCGTTGAGACCAATGAATTGTGGGTTTTTGATCAAGTCTATCTATGAATAATATTTGAATCTTCTCTGAATTCTTTTATGTATGATTGGTTATCTTTGCAAGTCTCTCGAATTATCCGTTTGGTTTGGCCAACTAGATTGGTAGTTCTTGCCACGGGAGAAGTGCTTAGCTTTGGGTTCGATCTTGCGGTGTCCTTTCCCAGTGACAGAAGGGGCAGCATGGCACGTATTATATCGTTGCCATCGAGGATAACAAGATGGGGTTTAGTTCATATTGCATGAATTTATCTCTCTACATCATGTCATCTTGCTTAAGGCGTTACTCTGTTTTTAACTTAATACTCTAGATGCATGCTGGATAGCGGTCGATGAGTGGAGTAATAGTAGTAGATGCAGAATTGTTTCGGTCTACTTGTCACGGACGTGATGCCTATATATATGATCATGCCTAGATATTCTCATAACTATGCTCAATTCTGTCAATTGCTCAACAGTAATTTGTTCACCCACCGTAGAATACTTATGCTCTTGAGAGAAGCCACTAGTGAAACCTATGGCCCCCGGGTCTATTCTCATCATATCAATCTCCATCACTTTAATCTTTCTTTGCTTTTTACTTTGCCTTTACTTTTCACTTTGCATCTTTATACCAAAAATACCAAAAATATTATATCTATCAGATCTCACTCTCGTAAGTGACCGTGAAGGGATTGACAACCCCTAATCGCGTTGGTTGAGAGTAGCTATCGTTTTGTGCAGGTACGAGGGACTTGAGCGTGGCCTCCTACTGGATTGATACCTTGGTTCTCAAAAACTAAGGGAAATACTTATGCTACTTTGCTGCATCATCCCTTCCTCTTCAGGGAAAACCAACGCAAGCTCAAGACGTAGCAAGAAGGATTTCTGGCGCCGTTGCCGGGGAGTCTACGCAAAAAATCAACATACCAAGTACCCATCACAATCCCTATCTCTCGCATTACATTATTTGCCATTTGCCTCTCGTTTTCCTCTCCCCCACTTCACCCTTGCCGTTTTATTCGCCATCTCTCTCTCTCTCTCTCTCTCTCTCTATCCTCCCTCTCTATTTGCCACTTTTGCCCGTTTGCTCTTGTTTGCTTGTTGTTATGTCCAGTCCTTTACCTTCTGCCTCTATGTATGAAATCGGGGAAATTATTGTCGATATGGACAATAATAATATCATGAAAAATTCTGATGCTCCTGCTAAAGAACCTACCATCTTTCATACAAAAAAATTTCGTGTTGGTAGTGGTAATATTATTGGAAAAGGAGTTATGCAAGATTTCTTTACGTGTGCCGGTGCTTTACCTTCTATGGGTAGTTCTATCCTTCACAGAACTAGTAGTCTTGCTGATGCTATTGCCATGCTTCTAGTTGAACTTGAAAGACAATTAATGCACATGCAT
The DNA here is from genome assembly GCA_034509565.1 of Triticum monococcum. Classification (NCBI taxonomy): domain Eukaryota; kingdom Viridiplantae; phylum Streptophyta; class Magnoliopsida; order Poales; family Poaceae; genus Triticum; species Triticum monococcum. Next base: position 146,694,775 of record CM067843.1, on the reverse strand, counting down.
CCTTCCATAGAAAGGATTTTTCTGGAATTTTCTGATATTGAGCATTCTTCTGTTAAGCGTGCCGCTACTATCTTTTTGGCTCATGAGTTTAGATTCATAATAAAAGAAGCCAAAGAAATCTTTGCGCATTATAGGGTGGACGCTTGTTGTCCTCCCATAGAGGCTATCATCTTTGATCAAGAAGAAATAATGCGTTTTCAATCTCTAGACTATGTTGCTTTCAATGAAAATCTTAGAAATAGGGTTCCTACCAATGTTTTAGTTGATAGAATTTCTAAACTTAATGATGATTTGGCTATTCGAAATAATGAACTAGGATATTCTCTTGAATATAGGCTTACAAAGTTCTATCAAAAGAATGCTTATAATGATGAATTGGTTGTGCATTATGAAGGACCAAAGGAGGAACCTATACCTCCCAAGGTTGATCTTGGGGACTTTTGTCCCGTTAAATTTAGTCCTTTTGATTACTTTTGCTTGCCTCAAAGAAAACTTGCTGCCTAACGTAGAGAATATGAAATGAGTTTTAATAATCTATCTTACTATTACGGCAATACCTAGATCTATCCTTGCTTTTTATGCCTAGCTAGGGGCGTTAAACGATAGCGCTTGTTGGGAGGCAACCCAATTTTATTTTTATTCCTTGCTTTTTGCTCCTGTTTAGTAATAAATAAATTATTTATACTCTGTTTTGGTTGTGTTTTTTGTTCTTAATTAGTGTTTGTGCCAAGAAGAACCGTTGGGAAGACTTGGGGAAAGTCTTGTTGAACTTGCTGTAAAAAAACAGAAACTTTAGCGCTCACGAGAACTGTTGTCATTTTTATTTGAAGAGTTCTATTTAGTTAATTCTTTTTTATTATGATTAATAGATAAATTCCTCACGACCAGCAATTTTTTGGGGTTCCAGATCTTGCGCTGGCTACAGATTTCTACAGACTGTTCTGTTTTTGACAGATTCTGTTTTTCGTGTGTTGTTTGCTTATTTTGATGAATCTATGGCTAGTAAAATAGTTTATAATCCATAGAGAAGTTGGAATAAAGTAGGTTTAAAACCAATATAAATAAAGAGTGAGTTCATTACAGTACGTTGAAGTGGTCTTTTGTTTTCTTTCGCTAACGGAGCTCACGAGTTTTCTACTTTAAGTTTTGTGTTGTGAAGTTTTCAAGTTTTGAGTGAATTCTTGTGATGGATTATGGAACAAGGAGTGGCAAGAGCCTAAGCTTGGGGATGCCCATGGCACCCCCAAGATAATCCAAGGACACCAAAAAGTCAAAGCTTGGGGATGCCCCGGAAGGCATCCCCTCTTTCGTCCACTTCCATCGGTAATTTACTTGGAGCTATATTTTTATTCACCAACATGATATGTGTTTTGCTTGGAGCGTCTTGTATTATTTGTGTCTTTGTGTCTTAGTGTGCCACAATCATCCTTGCTGTACACACCTTTTGAGAGAGCAATACATGAATTAAAATTTGATAGAATACTCTATGTGCTTCACTTATATCTTTTGAGCTATGTAGTTTTGCTCTATGTGCTTCACTTATATCTTTTGAGCTAAGTAGTTTTGCTCTATGTGCTTCACTTATATCTTTTGAGCGTTATAATTTTGCTCTATGTGCTTCACTTAGATCTTTTAGAGCACGGTGGTGGATTTGTTTTAAAGAAACTATTGGTCTCTCATGCTTCACTTAAATTATTTTGAGAGTCTTAATAGCATGGTAATTTTCTTAATAATAACATGCTTGGTATTCAAGATTTGTGAAACTTTCTTTTGAGTGTGTTGAATACTAAGAAAAGATTGAAGCATGATAATTGTTTTGAGATATGGAGGTGATAATATTAAAGTCATGCTAGTTGAGTAGTTGTGAATTTAAAGAATACTTGTGTTAAAGTTTGTGATTCCCGTAGCATGCACGTATGGTGAACCGTTATGTGATGAAGTCGGAGCATGATTTATTTATTGATTGTCTTCCTTATGAGTGGCGGTTGGGGACGAGTGATGGTCTTTTCCTACCAATCTATCCCCCTAGGAGCATGCGCGTAATACTTTGCTTTGATAACTTCTAGATTTTTGCAATAAGTATATGAGTTCTTTATGACTAATGTTGAGTCCATGGATCATACGCACTCTCACCCTTCCACCTTTTCTAGCCTCTCTAATACCGCGCACCTTTCGCCGGTATCATACACCTACCATATACCTTCCTCAAAACAGCCACCATACCTACCTATTATGGCATTTCCATAGCCATTCCGAGATATATTGCCATGCAACTTTCCACCATGTAGTTCATCATGACACATTCATCATTGTCATATTGCTTAGCATGATCATGTAGTTGACACAGTATTTGTGGCAAAGCCACCGTTCATAATTTTTTCATACTTGTCACTCTTGATTCATTGCATACCCCGGTACACCGCCGGAGGCATCCATATAGAGTCATACTTTGTTTTAGAATCGAGTTGTAATCATTGAGTTGTAAATAAATAAAAGTGTTATGATCATCATTTAATAGAGCATTGTCCCAGAAAAAAAAGAAAAAAGGGAAAGGCTAAAGAAAAAAGAAGGCCCCAAAAAAGAGAAAGTAAATAAAAAGGGACAATCCTTTTACCACACTTGTGCTTCAAAGTAGCACAATGATCTTCATAGTAGAGAGTCTCTCATGTTATCATTTTCATGTACTACTGGGAATTTTACATTATAGAACTTGGCTTGTATATTCCAATGATGGGCTTCCTCAAATTGCCCTAGGTCTTCATGAGCAAGCAAGTTGGATGCACACCCACTTAGTTTCTTTTTGAGCTTTCATATACTTATAGCTCTAGCGCATCCGTTACATGGCAATCCCTACTCACTCACATTGATATCTATTGATGGGCATCTCCATAGCCCGTTGATACGCCTAGTTGATGTGAGACTATCTTCCCCTCCTTTTTGTCTTCTCCACAACCACCATTCTATTCCACCTATAGTGCTATATCCATGGCTCACGCTCATGTATTGCGTGAAGATTGAAAAAGTTTTGAAAAAGTTAGAGTATGAAACAATTGCTTGGCTTGTTATCAGGGTTGTGCGTGATTTAAATACTTTGTGTGCTGAAGATGGAGCATAGCCAGACTATATGATTTTGTAGGGATAACTTTCTTTGGCCATGTTATTTTGAGAAGACATAATTGCTTTGTTAGTATGCTTGAAGTATTTTTTTTATGTCAATATAAACTTTTGTCTTGAATCTTTCGAATCTAAATATTCATATCACAGTTAAGAAGATTTGCATTGAAATTATGCCAAGTAGCACTCCGCATCAAAAATTCTCTTTTTATCATTTACCTACTCGAGGACGAGCAGGAATTAAGCTTGGGGATGCCTGATACGTCTCCAATGTATCTATAATTTTTGATTGCTCCATGCTATATTATCTACCATTTTGGACTATATTGGGCTTTATTTTCCACTTTTATATTATTTTTGGGACTAACCTATTAACCGGAGGCCCAGCCCAGAATTACTGTTTTTTTTGCCTATTTCAGTGTTTCGAAGAAACATAATATCAAACGGAGTCCAAACGGAATAAAACCTTCGGGAACGTGATTTTCTCACCGAACGTGATCCAGGAGACTTGGACCCTACTCCAAGGAGTCAAAGAGGAGGTCATGAGGCTGGTGGGCGCCCCCCCCCCTAGGGCGCGCCCCTGCCTCGTGGGCCCCTCGGAGCTCCACCAATGTACTCCTTCCTCCTATATATACATACGTACCCCCAAACGATCAGAACAGGACCCAAAAACCTAATTCCACCGCCGCAACTTTCTGTATCCACGAGATCCCATCTTGGGGCCTGTTCCGGAGCTCCGCCGGAGAGGGCCATCATCACGGAGGGCTTCTACATCATCCTAGCCCCTCCGATGAAGTGTGAATAGTTTACCTCAGACCTTCGAGTCCATAGTTAGTAGCTAGATGGCTTCTTCTCTCTCTTTGAATCTCAATACAAAGTTCTCCCCCTCTCTTGTGGAGATCTATTCGATGTAATCTTCTTTTTGCGGTGTGTTTGTTGAGACCAATGAATTGTGGGTTTATGATCAAGTCTATCTATGAATAATATTTGAATCTTCTCTGAATTCTTTCATGTATGATTGGTTATCTTTGCAAGTCTTTTCGAATTATCCGTTTGATTTGGCTAACTAGATTGGTAGTTCTTGCCATGGGAGAAGTGCTTAGCTTTGGGTTCGATCTTGCGGTGTCCTTTCCCAGTGTCAGAAGGGGCAGCAAGGCACATATTGTATCGTTGCCATCGAGGATAACAAGATGGGGTTTATTTCATATTGCATGAATTTATCTCTCTACATCATGTCATCTTGCTTAAGGCGTTACTCTGTTTTTAACTTAATACTCTAGATGCATGCTGGATAGCGGTCGATGAGTGGAGTAATAGTAGTAGATGTAGAATCATTTTGGTCTACTTGTCACGGACGTGATGCCTATATACATGATCAGGCCTAGATATTCTCATAACTATGCTCAATTCTGTCAATGGCTCAACAGTAATTTGTTCACCCACCGTAGAATACTTATGCTCTTGAGAGAAGCCAGTAGTGAAACCTATGGCCCCCGGGTCTATTCTCATCATATCAATCTCCATCACTTTAATCTTGCTTTGCTTTTTTACTTTGCCTTTACTTTTCACTTTGCATCTTTATACCAAAAATACCAAAAATATTATATCTATCAGATCTCACTCTCGTAAGTGACCGTGAATGGATTGACAACCCCTAATCGCGTTGGTTGCAAGTAGCTATCGTTTTGTGTAGGTACGAGGGACTTGAGCGTGGCCTCCTACTGGATTGATACCTTGGTTCTAAAAAACTGAGGGAAATACTTACGCTACTTTGCTGCATCATCCCTTCCTCTTCGGGGAAAACCAACGCAAGCTCAAGACGTAGCACGGAGCAGGACTCAACGTCCTGTCCGTTGAGACGTTCGACAATCTCCAAGTGCCGTACGATTAGCTTCAGCCAACCAAGCCATTCTCAGGAGTCACTGATGGTTCCACTGTTCCGATAGGGCAGGTTCTCCTTCCAGTCACCTACGGGCAGCGCAACAACTACCGCACCGAGCTCATCGACTTCGACGTCGCCCACATCCGTCTGCCATACAACGCCATCCTCGGGTACCCAGCCCTGACCAAGTTCATGGAAGTGACTCACCATGGATACAATGTGCTCAACATGCCAGGAAGCGGTGGAGTCATCACCGTACCCTGTGAAGAAAGGGACGCAGTGTGTTCACTCGAGCGCGTGTTCCAAGCCGCAGCAATTGAAGACCCAGACCACAAAAATGGAAGACTTCCCGAGGCGACCCTTAAGAAGAAGAAGGTTTCCCCTGGCCCGGGCCATCAGGAGGCAGGCGCCTCCGGAGGTGTTGGGTCAGGATCTGCGCCCAATCAGGGAGCGCCACCCTCTCTCGCATAGGAAGGCGCGCCTGGCGCCCTCCTCAGGCAGGGCTCGGGGGCTCTTTCTTGGAGAGCCACCGACTTTGCCAAGGTCGCGAGGGAGGCGCTCAGGCACCACTTGGAGGGGTGCTTCCAGGCACGTTTCCTCCTGCGTGCTTAACACACCCGACCTAATCGCCTGCTCGATTGACGCCTACCTATGGAGCTGCTCGCTCTGGCACGGCATTTGCGCACGGGTCCGTCCCTGCAATGCCGATAAACCTGAGTGGTCGAGCTCTGGTCGCGGCAGCCCCGCAAGGCGCCACCTCACCAGGCCCTCAGTGCCCCAATCACTTCCCCGGAGCGACAAAGGCTGGCTGGCAACCGTAACGACAGGTCTTGTTTCTCTTCATGATTGGTGTGCAGGACCTACTCCAGGAGCAACGCTAGGGACATCGCGAGCTGTCTCTCTCTCTTTCTCTCTCCGGCACGGACCGCTTGCATGTTAAAAGGGGGGGGGGTACCTGAGCATCACGACTCATGGGCTCCTACTGGCTCTCTAGCCCTCACCCCCTGGCCTTGACCCACGGCATCGCGACCTGTCATACCAGCGGCAGCTGAGCTCGCTCAAGGGCCGGGACCTGAGGACGTAGAGCATTAAGGAAAGTGCGGGGGAGTGGGAAGAAGCTCGCGAGGACCTAATCCAGCAGCGCCTCAGCTGCCACCGCTCGGGCTAGGCACTTCGTCGAGGAACTTGTAACACCCCAATGTCAAGCTACAGTAATCTACTTCTAATGGTGCCATGTCATCACCATTTTGCTAATCCATTTGTCACTTGATAAAAATTCAAGTCAAACACAAAGTTAAAATAAAGTAAAAATAATATTTATTCAAACAGTATAACAAAAGTGTTCCTAAATATTGCAAAATTCCCAAAGCTATTATAAAAATAAAACAACATTATTTGAAATTCCAAAAGTGCCCCTAACTAATTTTGAATGACCCAGGAGCACCCATCCATCACATTTAAATTCAAACCAAAAAATAAAATGAATTCAAATGAGGTTCAAATTTTTTATGGTAGTGCTAAATATTGCATAATATTTATTGGGACAAGTCTCACACTTTACAAAAATCAAATGCTAGCAAAAGAAAATAGAAAACAGTGCCTAAAGAATAAAACAAAATAGAAAAAGAGAAATAGACAAAGTAGGACTATTTGTTTTGGGCCCTAGGGCATTAGTGGATTAGGCCCAGCCCAGCTTCCCCTCATCCCCTTTCTCTGTTCATCACACAATCAGAGGACGTGGATGCCATCCCATGGCTGCCTGCCAGCCGCCGACCATCCCACGGCTTCCCCTCGATGGATAACATCGCCCCGAAGCCTCTGGCAAACCCTAGCCTCCCCATTCCCTCGCTCATCCCTCTCTCTCGCTCATATTTGACAACCTGGAAGAGGCCGAGCTCGCGGTCATAATCATCGTCATCGATCCCGCGGCTACTGGCCTTGCTTCATCGCGCCGCGATGCCCTGGAGCTCCGCCATCGACGTCTCCGTCGCCCTCGCCTATCGTTTGGAGCTCGGACGGCCTGTTGCCTCGCCGTCACGCGGTCTTCTCCGCCACGGCCGCCGCATCTCGTCGACGAGCGCGACGCGTCCGGCCAACCCTGCGCCTTCCAACCATGTCCACGAGCTCCACCGTGAGTTCCTCTCCCGATTCCCCCTTTTCCCCTGCTCGATCCGCGCCGTAGCCGTCGTCCCCGAGTTCATCTTGGCCGCGCCCGTGAGTTTGCACCATGCGCTCGCGCTCACCTCTCTGCTGTCCGTGTCCCCGCGCGCCCTGCGCGCGTGGCCTCGTTGCCACTGCCGTGCCGTGCTCTTCTCATTGTGCGCGCGTTGCTTCTGCTGCCTGTTATTGCTGCTGTCCGCTGGCTGTCGCCGATGCCGCTGTTGCTGCTCACTGATGCTCCTGTTCCGCATCGTTGCCGCGCGCGCCTTGTTCTTGCCAACAGCCGCCCATGGCCCCCGCTTGCCCGGTCGTTGCCGCGCTCGCCCCTGGGCTTGGGCATGGCCGCCGCACAAGCATGCGTGCGTGCCCAGCCACAGTGGCCGGCTCTGCCCTGGCCGGCCCTGTGTAGTTAACGAGTGCGTGAGTGTGTCGTGTGTGCGCGCGCGCGCGCGCGCGCGCGCGAGTGTGTGTGGTGTGTGTGGCCAGCTGTGCCACAGCCGTGTGTGGCCGGTCGTGCTAGTTAGTTTAATTAGTAGTAGTAGTTAATTAATCTAATAGTAGATGACATGTGGGTCCCCACTGTTAAATTAACTAGTTAAATAAACCTATTAAGATACTAGTCAATGACAGGTGGACCCCCTAATTATCCACTAAAAGAAAATGTTGAATATGTGTCAATGACGCCTGAGCCTGATCTGCAGTTTTGATCAGTCAACAGTCAAACAATTGACTGTTGACTGGACTGTTGACTGAGTCAACTGGACCCCTTGGTCCCACCTGTCATCCACTATGGCTAGCCCACGGTGGGTATAGAAAGTATATCCTGTTTTCATTTTCGAATTATAATAAATTCAGAATTAAAAGAATCATTTAAAGCTTTGAAAATTAATATAAAATAATCCGTAAGTCAGATGAAAATATTTTGTACATGAAAGTTGCTCAGAACAACGAAACGAAACCGGATACGTAGGGCGTTCGTCCACCGCACATCCCTAGCATAGCGAATATGAAACTTTTCCCCTCCGGTTCATCTATCCGAAAACACGAAACACCGGGGGTACTTTCCCGGATGTTTCCTTCCTTCGCCGGTATTACCTATCCCTGCATTAGGTCACCTCTAGCACCGCGTATTGCCATGTTACGCTTTGTGATGCTTTGATTGCTCCGTTATTTATTGTGTTACCCCTCGGTTACTTCTTTCCTGTAGACCCTGAGGCTGCCGGCGACCCCCAGTTCGACTACAATGTTGACGACCCCTCCTTCTCGGCTGAGCTTCCAGGCAAGCCCCCCTGATCACCGGATATCGCCCATTCTTCTTTATACTGCTTGCATTAGAGTAGTGTAGCATGTTACTGCTTTCCGTCTGCCATGCTATACTACTGGGCCGTGATCACTTCGGGAGGTGATCACGGGCATATACTATATACCTGATACTGTTACATTACTTATGATACTACTCGGAGATGGGGGCTGAAGGGGCAGGTGGCTCCATCCCGGTAGAGGTGGGCCTAGGTTCTCGACGGCCCCCGACTGTTACTTTGTGGCGGAGCGATAGGGCAGGTTGAGACCACCTAGGAGAGAGGTGGGCCTGGCCCTGGTCGGCGTTCGCGGATACTTAACACGCTTAATGAGATCTTGGTATTTGATCTGAGTCTGGCCACTGGCCTATATGTACTAACCATCTACGCGGGGACAATTATGGGCACTCGACGCCGTGGTATCAACCGAAGCCTTCGTGACGTCAGCGACTGAGCGGCGCGCGCCGGATTGGATCGCGTAACACAACTTCCTTTGTAATGAAGGTTGCTAGGTCTGCTCTCCGCCCGCCCACGCAACGTGCAGGTGTGCAATGGGCGATGGGCCCAGACCCCTGCGCACATAGGATTTAGACCGGCGTGCTGACCTCTCTGTTGTGCCTAGGTAGGGCTGCGATGTGTTGATCTTCTGAGGCCGGGCATGACCCAGAAAAATGTGTCCGGACAAAGGGGATCGAGCGTGTTGGGAAATGCGGTGCACCCCTGCAGGGAAGTTAATCTATTCGAATAGCCGTGATCTTCGGTAACAGGATGACTTGGAGTTGTACCTTGACCTTATGACACCTATAACCGGATACTTAATAAAACACACCCTTCCAAGTGCCAGATACAACCGGTGACCGCTCTCTCACAGGGCGACGAGGGGAGGATCACCGGGTAGGATTATGCTATGGGATGCTACTTGGTGAACTTACTATCTACTCTCTGCTCCTACTGCAAGATGGAGGTTACCAGAAGCGTAGTCTTCGAAAGGCCTAGCTATCCCCCTCTTATTCCGGCATTCTGCAGTTCAGTCCACATATGATAGCCTTATTCCATTTGATACTAATGCATACATATGTAGTGTAGCTCCTTGCTTGCAAGTACTTTGGATGAGTACTCACGGTTGCTTTGCTCCCTCTTTCCCCCCTTTCTATACCCGATTGCTGCGACCAGACGTTGGAGCCTAGGAGCCAGACACCACCGTCGACTACTACTACTCGGGAGGTGCCTACTACCACGTGCAGCCCGCTGACGACGACCAAGAGTAGTTTAGGAGGATCCCAGGCAGGAGGCATGCGCCTCTTTCGATCTGTATCCCAGTTTGTGCTAGCCTTCTTAAGGCAAACTTGTTTAACTTATTTCTGTACTCAGATATTGTTGGTTCCGCTGACTCGTCTATGATCGAGCTCTTGTATTCGAGCCGTCGAGGCCCCTGGCTTGTAATATGATGCTTGTATGACTTATTTTATTTGTAGAGTTGTGTTGTGATATCTTCCCGTGAGTCCCTGATCTTGATCGTACACGTTTGCGTGTATGATTAGTGTACGATCAAATCGGGGGCGTCACAAAACTACACCAAACTCAAGAGATAAGTCACGCCCTTACAAGAGTTGGACCAACGCAGCGCCAAACCCTTGCCCAGTGCAGCTCTGTCATGGCTACATTGCCTTCCTTTCTCGCTCAGCGAGGGCTGCTTGAGCGCTAAAGGGGACCTCCCGAGCATCGCGACTCGGGGCTCTTACCAGACCTCGGGCCGCTCACCTCCTGGCCTTGACCACGGCATCGCGACCTGGCATACCAGCGACGCTGAAGCCTGCCTGGGGACTGGGACCTGTCAGCGTAGAGTGCCAAGTCGTCGTGAGGATAGAAAGGGGGAGCCAAGCCGAGACAGGACAACCACCTCGCATTGATTCATATTAAGCATATAATATTCATAAAAGACATGGTAGACGCCTTACATGCCCCCACGGGGTGTTGCTTCGATTCCTCGCAGGGAACTAGAGTACTAATCCTAAGGAACGCTAATCGCTCGCACCGCTGCAAGGGACGCCATAATCAACAGTGGGCTGCCCTGTTGGGGAACGTAGTAATTTCGAAAATTTTCCTACGCACACGCAAGATCATGGTGATGCACAGCAACGAGAGGGGAGAGTGTTGTCTACGTACCAACGCAGACCGACTGCGGAAGCGATCACACAACGTAGAGGAAGTAGTCGTACGTCTTCTTCCCGATCCGACCGATCCAAGCACCGTTACTCCGGCACCTCCGAGTTCTTAGCACACGTTCAGCTCGATGACGATCCCCGGGCTCCGATCCAGCAAAGCTTCGGGGAGGAGTTCCGTCAGCACGACGGTGTGGTGACGATCTTGATGTACTACCGACGCAGGGCTTCGCCTAAGCACTACAACGGTACGATCGAGGTGGAATTTGGTGGCAGGGGGCACCGCACACGGCTAAGGAGCGATCTCAAGGATCAAGTTGTATGTCTTGGGGTGCCCCCTGCCCCCGTATATAAAGGTTGGAGGAGGGGGAGCCGGCCGGCCAGGGAGAGGAGGCGCAGGGGAGTCCTACTCCCACCGGGAGTAGGACTCCTCCCCCCAATCCTAATCCTATTAGGACTCCCGGGGGGAAAAGGAGAGAGAAGGGGGGCCGGCCCCTATCCTAGTCCTACTAGGACTTTGGGAAGGGGGGCGCCGGCCAGCTTGGGGCTTTTCCCTTTTTCTCTTTTTCCACTAAGGCCCAATAGGCCCATTAGTCTCCCGGGGGGTTCCGGTAACCCTCCCGGTATTCCGGTAAAATCCCGATTTCACCCGGAACACTTCCGATGTCCAAACATAGGCTTCCAATATATCAATCTTTACGTCTCGACCATTTCGAGACTCCTCGTCATGTCCGTGATCTCATCCGGGACTCCGAACAACCTTCGGTACATCAAAATGCATAAACTCATAATAACTGTCATCGTAACGTTAAGCGTGCGGACCCTACGGTTCGAGAACAATGTAGACATGACCGAGACACGTCTCCGGTCAATAACCAATAGCGGGACCTGGATGCCCATATTGGCTCCTACATATTCTACGAAGATCTTTATCGGTCAGACCGCATAACAACATACGTTGTTCCCTTTGTCATCGGTATGTTACTTGCCCGAGATTCGATCGTCGGTATCCAATACCTAGTTCAATCTCGTTACTGGCAAGTCTCTTTACTCGTTCCGTAATACATCATCCCGCAACTAACTCATTAGTTGCAATGCTTGCAAGGCTTAAGTGATGTGCATTACCGAGAGGGCCCAGAGATACCTCTCCGACAATCGGAGTGACAAATCCTAATCTCGAAATACGCCAACCCAACATCTACCTTTGGAGACACCTGTAGTACTCCTTTATAATCACCCAGTTACGTTGTGACGTTTGGTAGCACCCAAAGTGTTCCTCCGGCAAACGGGAGTTGCATAATCTCATAGTCATAGAAACATGTATAAGTCATGAAGAAAGCAATAGCAACATACTAAACGATCGTGTGCTAAGCTAATGGAATGGGTCATGTCAATCAGATCATTCAACTAATGATGTGACCTCGTTAATCAAATAACAACTCTTTTGTCCATGGTTAGGAAACATAACCATCTTTGATTAACGAGCTAGTCAAGTAGAGGCATACTAGTGACACTCTGTTTGTCTATGTATTCACACATGTCTTATGTTTCCGGTTAATACAATTCTAGCATGAATAATAAACATTTATCATGATATAAGGAAATAAATAATAACTTTATTATTGCCTCTAGGGCATATTTCCTTCAGTCTCCCACTTGCACTAGAGTCAATAATCTAGTTCACATCGCCATGTGATTTAACAGCAATAGTTCACATCACCATGTGATTAACACCCATAGTTCACATCGTCATGTGACCAACACTCAAAGGGTTTACTAGAGTCAGTAATCTAGTTCACATATCTATGTGATTAACACCCAAAGAGTACTAAGGTGTGATCATGTTTTGCTTGTGAGATAATTTTAGTCGACGGGTCTGTCACATTCAGATCCGTAAATATTTTGCAAGTTCTATGTCTACAATGCTCTACACGGAGCTACTCTAGCTAATTGCTCCCATTTTCAATATGTATCCAGATTGAGACTTAGAATCATCTGGATCAGTGTCAAAAACTTGCATCGACGTAACCCTTTACGACGAACCTTTTTGTCACGTTCATAATCGAGAAACATATCCTTATTTCACTAAGGATAATTCTGACCGCTGTCCAGTGATCTACTCCTAGATCACTATTGTACTCCCTTGCTAAATCAGTGCAGGGTATACAATAGATCTGGTATACAGCATGCCATACTTTATAGAACCTATGGCCAAGGCAAAGGGAATGACTTTCATTCTCTTTCTATCTTCTGCGGCGGTCGGGCTTTGAGTCTTACTCAACTTCACACCTTATAATACAGGCAAGAACTCTTTCTTTGACTGCTCCATTTTGAACTACTTCAAAATCTTGTCAAGGTATGTACTCATTGAAAAAACTTATCAAGCGTCTTGATCTATCTCTATAGATCTTGAAGCTCAATATGTAAGCAGCTTCACCGAAGTCTTTCTTTGAAAAACTCCTTTCAAACACTCCTTTATGCTTTACAGAATAATTCTACATTATTTCCGATCAATAATATGTCATTCACATATACTTATCAGAAATGTTGTAGTGCTCCCACTCACTTTCTTGTAAATACAGGCTTCACCGCAAGTCTGTATAAAACTATATGCTTTGATCAACTCATCAAAGCGTATATTCCAACTCCGAGATGCTTGCACCAGTCCACAGATGGATCGTTGGAGCTTGCACATTTTGTTAGCACCTTTCGGATTGACAAAACCTTCTGTTGCATCATATACAACTCTTCTTTAATAAATCCATTAAGGAATGCAGTTTTGTTTATCCATTTGCCAGATTTCATAAAATGCGGCAATTACTAACATGATTCGGACAGACTCGAGCATAGATACGAGTGAGAAGCTCTCATCGTAGTCAACACCTTGAACTTGTCGAAAACCTTTTGCGACAATTCTAGCTTTGTAGATAGTAACACTACTATCAACGTCCGTCTTCCTCTTGAAGATCCATTTATTCTCAATTGCTTGCCGATTATCAGGCAAGTCAACCAAAGTCCATACTTTGTTCTCATACATGGATCATATCTCAGAATTCATGGCTTCAAGCCACTTTGCGGAATCTGGGCTCACCATCGCTTCTTCATAGTTCGTAGGTTCATCATGATCTAGTAGCATGACTTCCAGAAAAGGATTACCGTACCACTCTGGCGCGGATCTTACTCTGGTTGATCTACGAGGTTCAGTAGTATCTTGTTCTGAAGTTTCATGATCATCATCATTAGCTTCCTCACTAACTGGTGTAGGTGTCACAGAAATAGTTTTCTGTGATGTGCTACTTTCCAACAAGGGAGCAGGTACAGTTACCTCGTCAAGTTCTACTTTCCTCCCACTTACTTCTTTCGAGAGAAACTCCTTCTCCAGAAAGCTTCCGAATTTTAGCAACAAAAAGTCTTGCCTTCGGATCTGTGATAGAAGGTGTATCCAATAGTTTCCTTTGGATATCCTATGAAGACACATTTCTCCGATTTGGGTTCGAGCTTATCAGGTTGAAGCTTTTTCACATAAGCATCGCAGCCCCAAACTTTGAGAAACGACAACTTTGGTTTCTTGCCAAACCATAGTTCATAAGGCGTCGTCTCGATGGATATAGATGGTGCCCCTTTTTAACGTGAATGCAGCTGTCTCTAATGCATGACCCCAAAAACGATAGTGGTAAATCGGTAAGAAACATCATAGATTGCACTATATCCAATAAAGTACGGTTATGACGTTCGGCCACACCATTATGCTGTGGTGTTCCAGGTGGCGTGAGTAGTGAAACTATTTCACATTGTTTTAACTGAAGACCAAACTCGTAACTCAAATACTCTTTTCCACGATCAGATCATAGAAACTTTATTTTTCTTGTTACGATGATTTTTCACTTCACTCTAAAATTCTTTGAACTTTTCAAATGTTTTAGACTTATGTTTCATCAAGTAGATATACTCATATCTGCTCAAATCATCTGTGAAGAAAATAATGATACCTGTCGCGAGCCTCAATATTCATCGGACCACATACATCAGTATGTATGATTTCCAACAAATCTGTTGCTTGCTCCATTGTTCCGAAGAACAGAGTTTTAGTCATCTTGCCCATGAGGCATGGTTCGCAAGCATCAACTGATTCATAATCAAGTGATTCAAAAAGCCCATCAGCATGGAGTTTCTTCATGCGCTTTACACCAATATGACCTAAACTTCAGTGCCACAAATAAGTTGCACTATCATTATTAACTTTGCATCTTTTGGTTTCAATATCATGAATATGTGTATCACTACGATCGAGATCCAGTGAACTTGTTTCATTGGGTGAAGGTTTTATTCATGTAAACAGAACAACAATTATTCTCTGACTTTAATGAATAATCGTATTGCAATAAACATGATCAAATCATATTCATGCTCAACGCAAAAACCAAATAACACTTATTTAGGTTCAACACTAATCCCGAAATTATAGGGAGTGTGCGATGATGATCATATCAATCTTGGAACTACTTCCAACACACATCGTCACTTCACCCTTAACTAGTCTCTGTTTATTCTGCAACTCCCGTTTCGAGTTACTACTCTTAGCAACTGAACTAGCATCAAATACTGAGGGGTTGCTATAAACACTAGTATAGTACACATCAATAACATGTATATCAAATATACTTATGTTCACTTTGCCATCCTACTTATCCGCCAATCACTTGGGGTAGTTCCGCTTCCAGTGACCAGTCCCTTTGCAGTAGAATCATTCAGTCTCAGGCTTAGGATCAGACTTGGGCTTCTTCACTTGAGCAGCAACTTGCTTGCCGTTCTTCTTGAAGTTCCCCTTCTTCCCTTTGCCCTTTTCTTGAAACTAGTGGTCTTGTCAACCATCAACACTTGATGTTTTTCTTGATTTCTACCTTCGTTGATTTCAGCATCACGAAGAGCTTAGGAATTACTTTTGTCATCCCTTGCATATTATAGTTCATCACGAAGTTCTACTAACTTGGTGATGGTGACTAGAGAATTCTGTCAATCACTATTTTATCTGGAAGATTAACTCCCACTTGATTCAAGCGATTGTAGTACTCAGACAATCTGGGCACATGCTCACTAGTTGAGCGATTCTCCTCCATCTTTCAGCTATAGAACTTGTTGGAGACTTCATATCTCTCAACTCGGGTATTTACTTGAAATACTAACTTCAACTCCTGGAACATCTCATATGGTCCATGACGTTCAAAACGTCTTTGAAGTCCCGATTCTAAGCCATTAAGCATGGTGCACTAAACTATCAAGTAGTCATCATATTGAGCTAGCCAAACGTTCATAACGTCTACATCTGCTCCTGCAATAGGTCTGTCACCTAGCGGTGCATCAAGGACATAATTCTTCTGTGCAGCAATGAGGATAAACCTCAGATTACGGATCCAATCCGCATCATTGCTACTAACATCTTTCAACACAATTTTCTCTAGGAACATATCAAAATAAACACAGGGAAGCAACAACGCGAGCTATTGATCTACAACATAATTTGCAAAATACTACCAGGACTAAGTTCATGATAAATTTAAGTTCAATTAATCATATTACTTAAGAACTCCCACTTAGATAGATATCCCTCTAATCCTCTAAGTGATCACGTGATCCAAATCAACTAAACCATAACCGATCATCACGTGAGATGGAGTAGTTTTCAATGGTGAACATCGTCATGTTGATCATATCTACTATATGATTCACGCTCGACCTTTCGGTCTCTGTGTTCCGAGGCCATATCTGCATATGCTAGGCTCGTCAAGTTTAACCTGAGTATTCTGCGTGTGCAAAACTGGCTTGCACCCGTTGTAGATGGACGTAGAGCTTATCACACCCGATCATCACGTGGTGTCTGGGCACGACGAACTTTGGCAACGGTGCATACTCAGGGAGAACACTTCTTGATAATTTAGTGAGAGATCATCTTATAATGCTACCGTCAATCAAAGCAAGATAAGATGCATAAAAGGATAAACATCACATGCAATCAATATAAGTGATATGATATGGCCATCATCATCTTGTGCTTGTGATCTCCATCTCCGAAGCACCGTCATGATCACCATCGTCACCGGCGTGACACCTTGATCTCCATTGTAGCATCGTTGTCGTCTCGCCAATCTTATGCTTCCATGACTATCACTACCACTTAGTAATAAAGTAAAGCATTACATCGCGATTGCATTGCATACAATAAAGCGACAACCATATGGCTCCTGCCAGTTGCCGATAACTCGGTTACAAAACATGATCATCTCATACAATAAAATCAGCATCATGTCTTGACCATATCACATCACAACATGCCCTGCAAAAACAAGTTAGACGTCCTCTACTTTGTTGTTGCAAGTTTTACGTGGCTGCTACGGGCTTAAGTAAGAACTCATCTCACCTACGCATCAAAACCACAATGATAGTTTGTCAAATAGACTCCGTTTTAACCTTCTCAAGGACCGGGCGTAGTCACACTTGGTTCAACTAAAGTTGGAGAGACAGTCTTCCGCAAGCCATCTATGTGCAAAGCACGTCGAGGGAACCGGTCTCGCGTAAGAGTACGCGTAAGGTTGGTCCGGATCATCTCGTCCAACAATACCGCCGAACTGAAGTATGACATGCTGGTAGGCAGTATGACTTGTATCGCCCACAACTCACTTGTGTTCTACTCGTGCAAATAACATCAAACCATAAAACCTAGGCTCGGATGCCACTGTTGGGGAACGTAGTAATTTCGAAAATTTTCCTACGCACACGCAAGATCATGGTGATGCACAGCAACGAGAGGGGAGAGTGTTGTCTACGTACCAACGCAGACCCACTGCGGAAGCGATCACACAACGTAGAGGAAGTAGTCATACGTCTTCTTCCCGATCCGACCGATCCAAGCACCGTTACTCCGGCACCTCCGAGTTCTTAGCACACGTTCAGCTCGATGACGATCCCCGGGCTCCGATCCAGCAAAGCTTCGGGGAGGAGTTCCGTCAGCACGACGGCGTGGTGACGATCTTGATGTACTACCGACGCAGGGCTTCGCCTAAGCACTACAACGGTACGATCGAGGTGGAATTTGGTGGCAGGGGGCACCGCACACGGCTAAGGAGCGATCTCAAGGATCAAGTTGTATGTCTTGGGGTGCCCCCTGCCCCCGTATATAAAGGTTGGAGGAGGGGGAGCCGGCCGGCCAGGGAGAGGAGGCGCAGGGGAGTCCTACTCCCACCGGGAGTAGGACTCCTCCCCCCTATCCTAATCCTATTAGGACTCCCGGGGGGAAAAGGAGAGGGAAGGGGGGCCGGCCCCTATCCTAGTCCTACTAGGACTTTGGGAAGGGGGGCGCCGGCCAGCTTGGGGCTTTTCCCTTTTTCTCTTTTTCCACTAAGGCCCAATAGGCCCATTAGTCTCCCGGGGGGTTCCGGTAACCCTCCCGGTATTCCGGTAAAATCCCGATTTCACCCGGAACACTTCCGATGTCCAAACATAGGCTTCCAATATATCAATCTTTACGTCTCGACCATTTCGAGACTCCTCGTCATGTCCGTGATCTCATCCGGGACTCCGAACAACCTTCGGTACATCAAAATGCATAAACTCATAATAACTGTCATCATAACGTTAAGCGTGCGGACCCTACGGTTCGAGAACAATGTAGACATGACCAAGACACGTCTCCGGTCAATAACCAATAGCGGGACCTGGATGCCCATATTGGCTCCTACATATTCTACGAAGATCTTTATCGGTCAGACCGCATAACAACATACGTTGTTCCCTTTGTCATCGGTATGTTACTTGCCCGAGATTCGATCGTCGGTATCCAATACCTAGTTCAATCTCGTTACTGGCAAGTCTCTTTACTCTTTCCGTAATACATCATCCCGCAACTAACTCATTAGTTGCAATGCTTGCAAGGCTTAAGTGATGTGCATTACCGAGAGGGCCCAGAGATACCTCTCCGACAATCGGAGTGACAAATCCTAATCTCGAAATACGCCAACCCAACATCTACCTTTGGAGACACCTGTAGTACTCCTTTATAATCACCCAGTTACGTTGTGACGTTTGGTAGCACCCAAAGTGTTCCTCCGGCAAACGGGAGTTGCATAATCTCATAGTCATAGAAACATGTATAAGTCATGAAGAAAGCAATAGCAACATACTAAACGATCGTGTGCTAAGCTAATGGAATGGGTCATGTCAATCAGATCATTCAACTAATGATGTGACCTCGTTAATCAAATAACAACTCTTTTGTCCATGGTTAGGAAACATAACCATCTTTGATTAACGAGCTAGTCAAGTAGAGGCATACTAGTGACACTCTGTTTGTCTATGTATTCACACATGTATTATGTTTCCGGTTAATACAATTCTAGCATGAATAATAAACATTTATCATGATATAAGGAAATAAATAATAACTTTATTATTGCCTCTAGGGCATATTTCCTTCATGCCCAACGTCGACGCCAACCTCATCCAGATCAGTGGCGTCAGCGGTTGGACACAGCTACCCCGCTCCGAGCATCGCGCGAGCTCGGGGGCTCGTAGCTGTCCTCGCTCGTCTCCGGAGTTGCGAGGAGCTCGGGGGAGCCGCTGGATTCCCCAGCTCCTCTGCTACCGCCTGAGGAGCTGCTGGAGGGCCGATGGGCAGGCCAAGTCCTCGCCGGTTCGTCGCCCCTGCCGCTCTCCCTGGGACAGCACTCCAGCCGGCGTCCTTCAGCATCGAGGACCTTGAAGAAAATCAGGGAGGCGCCGTCGTATTCAAGATGAATCACGAGGGCACCTACCGTCCGGCAGACCCGGGCAATTTCGCCCCAGCCCCGGGTCATGAAGACCTTGCCCGGAGCGAAGACCGCGACCTCCGCTCCGGTCGCAAGGGTGCTGCAGTCAGCATGCTGCAGCCAGAGCTCCAGATCCCAGCTCGGCGGTATCTCGAAGGCGAAGGAGGGGGGAAGGCGAATCCAAGAGCTTGGAGGCATGGCGGCGTGGAGCATGAGCTCGCGAGAGGAGCGCTCGGCGTGGACTCCAGGAGGAATGACACGCACCACCGTGACTCGCCGGCGTCGATGGCGGCACCGTCGATGTCGCTCGACGCCTTCTCCCCCAGGACCCAAGACGCAGGCGTACAAGGGTAGCGGATACCCAGGCGGCGGCCACTCGTACCAGGGCCTCGGTGCCTCCTGCTGAGCACCCTCTTCTCGATGGCAGAGGACCAGTCGCTTCTTCGACGGAAGTGGTTCAGGACCCTCTCGGGGGCCTTTCCCTTCTCTTCTGCAGAAAACCGGCGGATTGGTGCCATTGGCGTAAGGAGAAGCAAGAGCGAAGAAGAAGGAAAGGAGCTGTGACATCCCAAAATTTCAATTTAGAATGTTATACATTAGATCATCATTGCATATCATATTTTATTTTGCATTTTGGTTGATCCTAGAAATTCTACGCAACTCAATGACCCACGGAGAGAGTTGGGGATTTCGTTATTTTCATATTTGAGTTTTCTCAAATTTTGAGAATAGGATCATTTGATTTTATTTATTTTATCATCAATTATTTCTATTACAAAAATATGAGAGAGGGAATAAAATGTCTTTTCCAGAATAAAGAAATATTGAGGATTAAATAATAAAATCAAATAAGATTTTATTTCGGAGTTTTTCGGTGTTTTATTTGAATTTAGGAAAAATGTGCGTTTTTCAAAATTGCATTTAGGTCCCAAATAAATGTTCACCTTGTGAGGCTTGATTTTAGAAGCCCGTGAAAATTTATTTCGGAATTTTTTGAGTCTGTTTAGTATTTCTTTTTATTTTTCTTCCGAGCGAAATAATATTAAAAAAAGTGCGCACCGACCTACGGGCCGTGTCCGACCTGGACACTGGCCCGGGCGGGCTTTATAAGCCGGGGAGAGGCCCAGCCCCAGCCCCAGCAAACCCTAGCGCCCCGCGCCCGCGCCGCCGCCGCCAGATTTCCGCCGCCGAGGTTCGCCGCGCCTTGACTTCCGTGCCATCGTTTTTTTAAAAGATCGGTTTTCGTCGGTTTTTTTAGATTCGTTTTTTAAAATAGATCGTTTTTTCTGGTTTATTTAAATAGCGAGCGTTCGTCCGTTCGTTCGTTCTAGTGAATGTTCGTCGTTTTTCTTTTTCTCGGATTAAATCCGCGATTTTTCTGATCGCGATTCCTGATCCGATTTTCGTTTTAGTATAACTTTTCGCTCATTTATCGGAATTAGGCGATTCAAGCGCCTAGAGTTTCGTCTCGAAACCCTCTATCCGTTTAATCAACTTAAACAAGTTTTTTCTACTGTAAAATTTGCCTTAGATCCAGATTAGTAGAACGAAGTTGTTTTCTTTCGCCGTTTAACTTTCGTTGCTTCGTTCGATTTGATTCTTTTTGCCAACCGGAGTTCTTAAGTTGAACCTTCTGGTTAGATCTCTTATTTGAGTTTTACCCGTGCATTAGTTGAGTACTTATTGTATGCTTGTTTGTTTGTCTGCGATAGAATACCCGGAGTGCGCCGCTTGTTACTTCGAATCGCTAGGTTTCCCGGATCATCAGCAAGGCAAGTAACATTTTGATCATACCTTTTCTACTACGCAGTTTTATTGCATTAGATCAAATCCTCACACATTGCATGACTAGGATCTAATTAAATTGTGGGATGGGAAGTAGATGAGGTAGTACCTATTACCTGTTTATTATCAAACCTTTGGGAGTTACTTCCGCGTTTGCTTATTATGCCATGCTATGCTAGTAGACGTGGATTGGGTGAGTGATATCCATGACAGATGTGAGTTTTGTTAATTAATGGTTTATCTAAGGTGGCAACTTAAACACACATCTCGGTGGATTGAGGCACCTGGGTATTCCAGGACTTGCCTGTTTTCTTTTGGACCGCCACCCAGGCTCAAAGGGATCATGAGACTATTCATACTAGAAACTTCCGTGTGCAGCCACAAGCTATTATGGGCTCTAGCATAGTTGACTAAGTCGTGCGAACTCTTACAATGGTAGACTAGCAGATGTAGGGGATGTAGGTGGTACGATCTACCCGATCATAAGGTGCTAGCGCTTCTGAAAGACTATGTCTCGGTCATCCGTCTTCTCAAACACCATGAAGTGCGAGAAACCAAAAGGAGGCGATCGAGTCTTATGGGGAAAAGTGCGCAAACTTATGCAGAGTGTAATAAACTAATCATGATTAGCCGTGTCCCCGGTTATGGACATCTTGAGTATCTAGTACCTGGATTTTCGTGTGAATCTCAACATGTTACTCTAAATTAATTTTGTTGGGTTTTGTTTAATGATGATGCTTAATTGGGATTGAGAATGCTGTCAACCATTCTCAATGTTTAACAACTACCATGATAGATAAATAAATTTTATTCCTTTGAAGTAGGGAAAAATTGGCTTTACGCAAAACTGTAACCATAGAGTTTTCCACCAGCCAAATATGCATATAGTATAGCTGTTTCATTCCATTACTCTCTATGTGTTACCTTGCCAGCATATTCCATGTGCTGACCCATTTTCGGGCTGCAACGTTAATGTTGCAGACTTTTCAGATGATGATTAAGGAGTTTTAGGTCGTGCTTCTATACTCAGTGATGTCGTTGGAGTTGATGGACTCACTTATCTTCCAAGCCTTCCGCTGTTATCGTTATTAGATGGCCTTAAGCCATATTTATTGTAGTAAGTTCTCTTTTGAGACACTCGATGTAATAAGTGTGTGATTGCTACTCTGCTATAAATCCTCCGAGTATTGTGTGGTGTTAGCATTACTGATCCAGGGATGACACCGGAGCATAGAGATCAAACTGTTTGAGGTCTGGTCGCTACAGGAGCGGCAGCAAGGGATGGACTGCAGGGACTCGCGCAGCCCCGTACTTATAGCCGGAGGAGGCCAACCGGCTTGCACCACGATCGCAGGTAATCATGACCGGTTTCTCTGCATGCAGGGACATGTCAAGTCATGCAGTTGTCGAGGCGTCGTGGGGAAGCGTAGACGCCCATGTCCAATCAATCGCCACGCGACGCCCAAGGCCGCAGGCTGTTAGGGCTCGTGGCACTTCGCGCTTGCCCCTTTGCTTTCCTGCTAGGCCAAGCTCGGGCGCGCCTTGGGCCCGGGGGCTACTGTCGGCATTTTGGGAACGGGGGTCCCCAGACTTGCCTGCCTGCGGCCTGCGGCGTGGCTCAAGTGGGGGCCCAGCGCGGCCCGTCTTGATCAGCTCATGCTCAAGACCCTCGCGAGGGGCCAAGATTCGTTGAAAACTTCTCCAAGATCGCGAAGCCTCTCTCAAATCTTCTTCAGAAGCACGTCAAGTACGTTTGGTCTCTGGAGTGTGATGTTGCTTTCAACGCTTTGAAAGAGAAATTGATCACTGCTCCAGTTCTAACTCCGCCTGATGAAACCAAGCCGTACGAGGTCTTTTGTGATGCCTCTCTCCAAGGTCTCGGTGCAGTACTGATGCAAGAGAAGAAAGTTGTTGCTTATACCTCTCGCCAGTTGAAGCCAAATGAGAAGAACTACCCCACTCATGATCTCGAGTTGGCGGCAGTTGTGCACGCATTGTTGACTTGGAGACATCTTCTCTTGGGAAGGAAAGTGGACATTTTCACTGATCACAAGAGTCTCAAGTACATCTTCACTCAGCCTAACCTCAACCTCAGGCAGACTCGATGGGTCGAAATGATTCAAGAGTACAATCCGAGTATCGAGTATACTCCAGGCAAGGCTAATGTGATTGCTGACGCTTTGAGCAGAAAAGCATATTGCAACAGTCTGATTCTCAAGCCTTATCAACCCGAGCTTTGTGACGCCTTCCGCAAACTTAATCTGCAAGTTGTTCCTCAAGGTTTCCTTGCCAACCTTCAAGTTTCTCCTACCTTGGAAGACCAGATTCGCCAAGCCCAGCTTCTTGATGCTATGGTGAAAAAGGTGAAGATTGGTATTGCAAAGAGTCAGTCCAAGTACAAGTGCTACCGACTTGATGACAAGGACACTCTCTTCTTCGAGGATCGAATTGTTGTGCCCAAAGGTGAACTTCGTAAAGTGATCATGAATGAGGCTCACAACTCTCTCCTCTCCATCCACCCTGGGAGCACGAAGATGTATAAAGACCTGAAGCAAACTTATTGGTGGACTCGAATGAAGCGCGAGATCGCTCAATTCGTGAATGAATGTGATGTCTGCAGAAGAGTGAAAGCAGAACACCAAAGGCTAGCAGGTCTCCTCCAACCTCTCGCCATTCCAGAATGGAAGTTTGACCACATTGAAATGGACTTCGTGACTGGGTTTCCTAAGTCCAAGCGTGGCA
Organism: Triticum monococcum; assembly: GCA_034509565.1. Classification (NCBI taxonomy): domain Eukaryota; kingdom Viridiplantae; phylum Streptophyta; class Magnoliopsida; order Poales; family Poaceae; genus Triticum; species Triticum monococcum. Next base: position 146,670,834 of record CM067843.1, on the reverse strand, counting down.
ATGATGCTATATTCGTTGTCATCGACAAGCTGACCAAAGTGGCTCATTTCTTGCCTATCAAAGAGTCAATCACTGCAGCTCAATTGGCGGAGCTCTACACCTCCCGCATTGTCTCTCTGCACGGTATTCCTCAAGTGATATCTTCAGACCGTGGCAGCATCTTTACCTCCAAGTTTTGGGATTCCTTTCAAAAGGCCATGGGCACCAACATTCGCTTCAGCACTGCTTTCCATCCTCAAACAAGCGGTCAAGTCGAGCGTGTCAACCAGATTCTTGAAGATATGCTCAGAGCTTGTGTTATCTCCTTCGGCATGAAGTGGGAGGATTGCCTTCCTTATGCTGAATTCTCGTATAACAACAGTTTCCAAGCAAGTTCCGGCAAGGCCCCGTTTGAAATTCTGTATGGTAGGAAGTGCCGTACACCTCTCAACTGGTCTGAAACCGGTGAACGTCAGCTGCTGGGTAATGACCTGATCACAGAAGCGGAAGAAATGTGCAAGGTCATTCGTGATAACCTCAAAGCAGCCCAGTCTCGTCAGAAGAGCTACTACGACAGCAAGCACCGTGATTTGGCCTTTGAGATCGGAGATCATGTCTACCTCCGCGTCTCTCCTATGAAAGGGACCCGTCGCTTCGGTATCAAAGGGAAGCTTGCCCCCAGATACGTCGGGCCTTTCAAGATCGTCAGCAAGAGAGGCGACCTCGCCTATCAACTCGAGCTTCCTGCAACCTTTGCCAATGTTCATGTTGTGTTTCACGTCTCGCAACTTCGAAAGTGCTTCAAGACGCCTGAGCGCACTGTCAACTTCGAGGACATTGAGCTCCAAGAAGATCTCTCCTACCGTGAGCACCCAGTTGCAATCCTTGAAGAGACTGAACGCAAAACTCGCAACAAGTCAATCAAGTTTCTCAAAGTCAAGTGGTCACACCATTCCGACCGTGAAGCTACCTGGGAACGCGAGGATCACCTCTGTTCTGAGTACCCGGAGTTCTTTCAGTCCTAGATCTCGGGACGAGATCTTTTCGTAGTGGTGGAGTGTTGTAACGCCCCGTGTGTAACCTTCCCCAATTGTACTCCGACTCTTGCCGTTTCCGGCATTAAGTTATATTTAATTCTCGGGTTCGGGTCTTTGCCTCCACGTGTTGTTTTTGTTTTCGTGCATCTCATATCATGTCGTCACGTGCATTGCATTCGCATACATGTTCATCTCATGCATCCGAGCATTTTCCCCGTTGTCCGTTTTGCATTCCGGCGCTTCGTTCTCCTCCGGTGGCCATTTCTAGCTTTCTTTCGCGTGTGGGGATTAAGCATTTCCGGATTGGGCCGAGACTTGCCATGCGGCCTTGGTTTACTACCGGTAGACCGCCTGTCAAGTTTCGGGTCATTTGGACTTCGTTTGATACTCCAACGGTTAACCGAGGGACCGAAAAGGCCTCGTGTGTGTGCAGCCCAACACCCCTCCATTTTGGCCCAAAAACCCACCAAACTCAGCTCCATCGTCTTGGTCGTTCGATCACGATCGTGCGGGCGAAAACCGCACCGCATTTGGACTCTCCTAGCTCCCTCTATGCCTATATATACACACCCCCTCCGAAATTCTCGTTTTCCTCTCCCTGAAACCCTAGATCCAGCTCCTCCGCGCGGCCGGACACGTTCGCCAGCCGCCGGACACGTCCGCTGCTCCGCCCGGTCCAATCACAGCACGCCACGTGGGCGCCGAGCCCCACTTCGCCGCCGCCGGCCCGCCAGGCCCGCGCGGGGCCCTCCCCGGCCCGCGCGCCCGCCGCCGCCCGTCCTCCGCGCCGCCTCCCGTCGTCCCCGCGGCCGGCGCATCTCCTCCCGGCCGGCCGCCACGCCGCCATTGCCGGCCGCCACCGCGACGCCGCTTCTTCTCCGGTCGGAGCCGCATCTCGCCGCCGCGGCCATCGCCGGCGCCGCCCGCGGCCACCTCGACCGAATCCGCCCTCCTCGCCCCTCGCCGCCTCCTCCCTCACCGGCCGGCGCGCCACGCCGAGTCCGGCGACCCCTCCAACTCCGGCCGCCGTCGTATTCAACCCCGGTCGACCTCGTTTTTCGCGCGCGTGAACAGTGCATCGGGCTAGATCTGGATCTGAGAAGATTCCGGTTGACTTTTCCCTCTCTCTCGTTAATTTTTCATGCAACGTTTGACCTGCCATAACTTTGCATCCATAGCTCCGTTTTGGGCGTATGATATGTCAAATTCTTCGTCTCAACGAGTACATCATTTCATTCCATTGCATCATTTGCATTTGAGGTCATCTTGGTGCCCAAAATGCTGTTGGAAGGAGGCATGTTGAGTTAAATTGCAGATCTGTTAGTCCAACATGCACTTTTGTCATTTTTGCCATATTTAATCCGTGCATGATATGCCTGTGCCCCTTTGAGATGAATTGTTAAGCATGTTGTCTTCTTTCCAGAGGTGCCTTCCATGTATTTTTAGGATGTGTGTGTTGTCTTGTGCAAGCTTGCGAAGAGGGCTACCTGGGATTACAGATTTCAGGGACTTAGTGATTTTCACTAAGTCTGAGCAGTTTTAGTTCTCGATGCTATATGTCCGGCTTGTTTCCTAGCGATCCGTGCCTCTTTTGAGGATGATCAGTAAGAGTGATTTGTTATGCTTGTTGTGCTTAATCCATCCATGTCTTTACTTGTTATGTTAGAGCACTCTAGGTTGACTCAATCGAGCTCAACTTTTGGATAGTTGCTGTTTTGGGCAGATCGTTAACTCTTTTGCGATTTTGCCGGAGCGATTGCTAGTGATCCATGCATGCTATGCCATTGTTCTTGCCATGTATAGCTAGCATTTTGTGCCTTATTTATGGATATATGCTTACCTTGCCATGACTTGCACCGTAGTGAGAGCATCGAGCTCGTTTATATGCTTCCGTGAGTTATTATTTCAGCATGTCCCAGTTTTCACTGTCTGAAAACTGATTCTGTTTCATCGATGTTCGTGTGCTCGGTAGAGTATTTTGTGAACCCTTTTGACCCCAGGTCATTTTGGGTGTTTTGTTAAGCTTGTTGAGTAGCTCCATGCCATGCTCTTACTTGCCATGTTCAGGTTTTCCTTCTTGTTGTTTTGCTGCTCCGAAGAGAGCATCGTGGTCTGAAATTTCAGACTAGCGTTAATTTCGCTAAGTCTGAAATCTGTTTTGCTTATTCAGTTTTGCCATGCTTGTTTGAAGCCCTTAATGGATGATTTTGCCTATGACTCAGTCATGATGATTTGTTAAGCTTGATGAGTACATCACTGCCATGCAATTTTTTTTCATGTTGGGTGGCTGTAGCATGTTCATTTTGTTGCATTTAGGAGGCATGTTGCTGCAAATCGCAGATCGGTTCGTTTAGTAAAACGCTTGCCATTTCTTAACCGTAGCTCCGATTGCCATGATCTTTATATCGTTTTTAGGGGATTTCTTCCCCTCTATCCAGTGGCACACTTGGATTTCCAAGTTGAGGCCAGGTTCATGCATTTCCTGATACATGTTGCATTCTTGCATCCCGCATCGCATTCCGCATAGCATATCATCTTTGCATCGTATTGGTTGCCCTTGCACGTGGTTGATTGTATCCTTGTTGCTTGTTTGTGTTGTTGGGTAGAGCCGGGAGATGAGTTCGCTAACGAGGAGCCCGTTGAGTTCGCTTTTGAGGATCCAGTCAATTCTGACAACTGTGCAGGCAAGATGATCACACCCTTGAAATCACTACTATCTTTGCTATGCTAGTTTGCTCGCTCTTTTGCTTTGCCAATGCTACGATGCCTACCACTTGCTTGTCAGCCTCCCAATTGCCAGGATTGAGCCTCTAACCCACCTTTGTCCTAGCAAACCATTGATTGGCTATGTTACCGCTTTGCTCAAGCCCCTTCTTATAGCGTTGCTAGTTGCAGGTGAAGATTGGAGCCGTTCCTTGTTGGAACCTTTATTTACTTATTGGGATATCATTATATTGCTATGTTATATTACTCTTCTATATACTTGGTAAAGGGTGGAAGGCTCGGCCTCTCGCCTAGTGTTTTGTTCCACTCTTGCCGCCCTAGTTTCCGTCATATCGGTGTTATGTTCCCGGATTGTTGCGTCCCTTACGCGGTTGGGCTATAATGGGAACCCCTTGATAGTTCGCCTTGATTAAAGCTTTTCCAGCAATGCCCAACATTGGTTTTACCATTTGCCACCTACCCTTTTCTTTCCCTTGGGTTTCTGGAGCCCGAGGGTCATCTTTACTTTAGCCCCCCACGGGCCAGTGCTCCTCTGAGTGTTGGTCCGACCGAGTAGACTGCGGGGCCACCTCGGGGCAACTTGAGGGTTGGTTTTACTCGTAGGATGTCTCATCTGAGTGTGCCCTGAGAACGAGATATGTGCAGCTCCTATCGGGATTTGTCGGCACATTCGGGCGGTGTTGCTGGACTAGTTTTGACCTGTCGAATCATCTTGTTGTACCGGGATACCGAGTCTGATCGGTGGGTTCTGGGTGGAGGTCTATTCCTTCGTTGACCGTGAGAGCTTGTTATGGGCTAAGTTGGGACCCCCTGCAGGGATTGATCTTTCGAAAGCCGTGCCCGCGGTTATGGCAGATGGGAATTTGTTAATGTCCGGTTGTAGATAACTTGAACCTAATTAATTAAAATGAATCAACTGCGTGTGTTGCCGTGATGGCCTCTTCTCGGCGGAGTCCGGGAAGTGGACACGGCGTTGGAGTTATGTTTGCGTAGTCCGCTCTATTTAGTTTCCACTCGTGCTTTGCCTTCTCTTCTCGCTCTCCTTTGCGAATAAGTTAGCCACCATATATGCTAGTCGCTTGCTGCAGCTCCACTCACATTAACCCTTCCTTTCCTATTAAGCTTAAATAGTCTTGATCGCGAGGGTGCGAGATTGCTGAGTCCTTGTGGCTCACAGATTACTATTACACCAGATGCAGGGACCGATGATACTCCTCCGGATGGCGCGTTCGAGCTGAAGTGGGAGTACGACGAGGACTCTCAGCGATACTATGTTTCTTTTCCTGATGATCAGTAGTGGTGCCTGCTCGGGGTTTGATTCAGGGATTAGTCGCATGTTGGGGAGTCTTTTCTATTTTGGCGCCGTAGTCGGGCCATGAGTGTTTGTATGATGAATGCTATTTATGTACCTTGATGTGACGTGGCGAGTGTAAGCCAACTATTATTATTTCCCCACTTATATTTATATGTACATGGGTTGTGTGAAGATTGCCTCACTTGCGACTTATGCCTTCAATGCGATTATGCCTCTAAGTCGTGCCTCGACACGTGGGAGATATAGTCGCATCGAGGGTGTTACAAGTTGGTAATCAGAGCCTTCCCCGACCTTAGGAGCCCCATTGCTTGATCGTTTCTAGCAGCCGAGTTGTGTCTAGAAAAATGTTTTGAGTCCTTAGGAATTATATATCGGAGAGTTTAGGAATTCTTTTTACTTCCCAGTCTCCTCATCGCTCTGGTAAGGCATCCTGACGTAGAGTTTTGACTCTTCTCTTCTCAAATTTCACTAAATTTTTTTAGGATCACGCGAGTATCTTAGTTTTGTTCCGATGGCTTATGATGAGAATACTGTCTTGGTGCCTCCTGTCAGGGGTTTAGTGGAAGTGTCCCGGGGAGTTGAGCTCTGAGGTGTTGTCATCATAATTCTATCGTTGCAATTCTGGTATACTTGAGATATGTGCGCGACATCGAAAATCTCCTTTATGCAGTTCGTTGGTGAGATAACCTCGACGCCACCCAGTACTGGGGCGGGAGTTCGGGAGTATCGCCATAACTTGTATAACGGATGCTTTTCGAAGGTTGAGATAGATGGTTTCCGAAGGTTTCTTGGTTATGTGTTGAAGGATGGATGCAGCTGGATGTAGGTTTTGCTAGCTTGGGTGAGATATTATGCTTCCCCTGTATCCTCAACACCTGATTGCATAAACGGAAAGTTTCGGAAATTTCATAGGTGGGAATTCAAGTAGCCTTAGGATATCTTTCCAACAGATGTGTGATATGAAATTGGGGTTCGACGTCTAGTGGTTCGCCTATTCACGGTCGATTTTACAGTGGCCTCGTTGTGTCTTAAAGAGTCCTTGGCTATGCTGACTCGGGGACGCTTCGTATGTCATGTGCACTGCCTTGTACATGATGGTGCTGTACGGTCGAGCCCGTGTAGGTCCTACCACGAACACTTCGGACGAAATTTCTATCATGTGTTTGTTCCGGCTTATTCCGCAAGCCAACCCTTGTTTTTATTTCGAGTTGTGGTATTCGTTCTTCTCCGACGTCATATGTTGATTCCATCCCTCGTTGATGTACCTCTTCTACATGATTCTTCGTGGCTTCACAATTTAGGAATATGTGACCACTTCAAGAGAAGTGCATTCGTTCATTTTGTTCGGATGTGAAGGCTTATGTTGCAATTTTCATTCCGTTGGATTCACCTTCTATATTTCTCTATTTGTGTGCTAATGGTGGTCAACCTCTTCAGGATGGCTCCCGCTAAGAGCACCAGTCAGAACCAGAATCAAGATCCTCCGCCACCTCCGCCTCCTCCGGAAGCATGACAGGCTGTGATGGCTGCTACTAATGCAAATACTCAGCTGATCATGCAAATCATCCAAGAGCGGAATCAAAGCAGTCAAGCGAATCAAGGCAGCAACCAGAACCAGTTTGCAACTCTGAATCAGTTCCTCGCAAATGGTCCAAAGACGTTCAGTAACTGCGTTGAGGCTACCGATGCTGATGATTGGTTAGTCGATCTGGGCAAGCATTTTGAATGTAGCAACGTCAGACCTGAAGATTTCGTCAAGTTCGCATCTTTCCAGCTCAAGGATCAGGCCGCAGAGTGGTTTCAGCAGTACCGGGATTCCAGAGGTGGACGTTTGATCACTTGGGATGATTTCCGCCGTGATTTTCGAGCTCATCACATTCCTCAAAGTGTGACTGAAAGCAAACGTGAAGAATTCCGCAATCTGAAGCAAGGCTCTTTGTCTATCTATGACTACAACAAGTTGTTCCAGAAGCTCGCCCGTTTTGCCAAGCAGGATGTTCCTGATGAGAAGAGCATGATCTATCAGTTCAGGGGTGGTCTTCGTGAAGAGATTCAGCTCGCTCTTGTCCTCTTCGAGCCGCTGAGATACGATGAGTTCTACAACATGGCACTGAAGCAAGAGGCTGCTCAGCTCAGGTGTGATGCTTCCAGGAAGCGAGTCAGAGACATTTCGTCTTCGTCCTCTACGCAAGTGGCCAAGCAGCAGAAGTATTGGCTTCCTCCTCCTCCGTTCCGTCAGCCGTATCAGCAGAAGAGCAAAGGTGGCAGTGGTTCATCCCACCCACCCAACCCAGGCTTTCAGAACAAGACTTCGTCTCAAGCTCCAAGATCGAGTGCTCCGTATCACCGTCCGCTCTCAGAGGTCACGTGCAACAAGTGCCAACAGAAGGGTCACTACGCCAACAAGTGTTTCAACCAGAGGCGTCTTCCTCCTCCTCCTCCTGTCAGATCGGCAAGTACAGCTGTGGTCAAGCATAACCCCAAGTCCGCCAAGGTCAACTTGATGAACGCAGCTCAGGCAGAGGATTCGTCAGATGTGATCATGGGTAACCTTCCTGTTAACGATGTTTCCGCAAAAGTACTTTTTGATACTGGTGCATCGCATTCTTTCTTGTCATGCCTGTTTGCATCGAAGCACAATGTTGATACTGAGATTATGCCCAAAGCCATGCAAGTTGTTTCTCCAGGCAAGCTGTTGACTTCAAGTTTGGTTGCTCCCGATATTTCTATCACGTTGGGCAATCACAAGTTTCTCTCTTCTCCGATGGTTCTTGGCAATTCTGATATTGACCTCATTCTTGGGATGGACTGGCTCTCTAAACACAAAGCTCACCTCGATTGTGCAGCCAAGCAGATTCAACTGACTCATTCCTCTGAAGATGTCATTGTTTTTGCTGCTCGGGATAATACCATCCGGTTATTCTCTCTCAATGAAAAGGGTGAATTGGATGCTATTTCGCAGATTCCGGTTGTTTGTGAGTATCAAGATGTCTTCCCTGAAGAACTCCCAGGCATGCCTCCAAACCGGCCTGTTGAATTCGTTATTGAACTTGAGCCCGGTACGGAACCGGTGTGCAAACGGCCTTACAAGCTCGGCCCCGAAGAGTTGAAGGAGTTGAAGAAACAGCTCGATGTGCAAGAAAGGATGGGTCTCATTCGGCCTAGTACTTCTCCGTGGGGTTGTGGTGTTCTCTTTGTGAAGAAGAAGGATGGAACGGACCGACTTTGTGTTGATTATCGTCCATTGAACAAGAAGACCATCAAGAACAAATATCCACTTCCCAACATTAATGAGCTATTCGAACAACTCAAGGGTGCCCAAGTATTCTCCAAGCTTGATCTCCGTATGGGTTATCATCAAATTCGCATTCGTGAACAAGATATTCCAAAGACGGCGTTCAGAACAAGCTATGGGTCATATGAATACACTGTTATGTCTTTTGGCCTCGCTAATGCTCCTCCGACGTTCTCTCGCATGATGAACTTCATCTTCAACCCCTACACCAACGACTTTGTTTTGGTCTATCTCGATGATATCCTGGTTTTCTCGAAGAACAAGGAAGATCATGCCAAACACTTGCGTTTGGTTCTTGACAAGCTAAGGGAACATCAATTCTATGCCAAGTTCTCCAAGTGTGAGTTTTGGCTCGATGAGGTTCTTTATCTTGGTCATATTATCTCTGCCAAGGGCATTTCCGTGGATCCTGAGAAGGTGTCTGCAATCGTTAATTGGGAACCTCCTCAGAATGTGAAGCAACTCCGTAGCTTCCTCGGTCTTGCAAGTTATTGCCGAAGATTCGTTGAAAACTTCTCCAAGATCGCGAAGCCTCTCTCAAATCTTCTTCAGAAGCACGTCAAGTACGTTTGGTCTCTGGAGTGTGATGTTGCTTTCAACGCTTTGAAAGAGAAATTGATCACTGCTCCAGTTCTAACTCCGCCTGATGAAACCAAGCCGTACGAGGTCTTTTGTGATGCCTCTCTCCAAGGTCTCAGTGCAGTACTGATGCAAGAGAAGAAAGTTGTTGCTTATACCTCTCGCCAGTTGAAGCCAAATGAGAAGAACTACCCCACTCATGATCTCGAGTTGGCGGCAGTTGTGCACGCATTGTTGACTTGGAGACATCTTCTCTTGGGAAGGAAAGTGGACATTTTCACTGATCACAAGAGTCTCAAGTACATCTTCACTCAGCCTAACCTCAACCTCAGGCAGACTCGATGGGTCGAAATGATTCAAGAGTACAATCCGAGTATCGAGTATACTCTAGGCAAGGCTAATGTGATTGCTGACGCTTTGAGCAGAAAAGCATATTGCAACAGTCTGATTCTCAAGCCTTATCAACCCGAGCTTTGTGAAGCCTTCCGCAAACTTAATCTGCAAGTTGTTCCTCAAGGTTTCCTTGCCAACCTTCAAGTTTCTCCTACCTTGGAAGACCAGATTCGCCAAGCCCAGCTTCTTGATGCTATGGTGAAAAAGGTGAAGATTGGTATTGCAAAGAGTCAGTCCAAGTACAAGTGCTACCGACTTGATGACAAGGACACTCTCTTCTTCGAGGATCGAATTGTTGTGCCCAAAGGTGAACTTCGTAAAGTGATCATGAATGAGGCTCACAACTCTCTCCTCTCCATCCACCCTGGGAGCACGAAGATGTATAAAGACCTGAAGCAAACTTATTGGTGGACTCGAATGAAGCGCGAGATCGCTCAATTCGTGAATGAATGTGATGTCTGCAGAAGAGTGAAAGCAGAACACCAAAGGCTAGCAGGTCTCCTCCAACCTCTCGCCATTCCAGAATGGAAGTTTGACCACATTGAAATGGACTTCGTGACTGGGTTTCCTAAGTCCAAGCGTGGCAATGATGCTATATTCGTTGTCATCGACAAGCTGACCAAAGTGGCTCATTTCTTGCCTATCAAAGAGTCAATCACTGCAGCTCAATTGGAGGAGCTCTACACCTCCCGCATTGTCTCTCTGCACGGTATTCCTCAAGTGATATCTTCAGACCGTGGCAGCATCTTTACCTCCAAGTTTTGGGATTCCTTTCAAAAGGCCATGGGCACCAACATTCGCTTCAGCACTACTTTCCATCCTCAAACAAGCGGTCAAGTCGAGCGTGTCAACCAGATTCTTGAAGATATGCTCAGAGCTTGTGTTATCTCCTTCGGCATGAAGTGGGAGGATTGCCTTCCTTATGCTGAATTCTCGTACAACAACAGTTTCCAAGCAAGTTCCGGCAAGGCCCCGTTTGAAATTCTGTATGGTAGGAAGTGCCGTACACCTCTCAACTGGTCTGAAACCGGTGAACGTCAGCTGCTGGGTAATGACCTGATCACAGAAGCAGAAGAAATGTGCAAGGTCATTCGTGATAACCTCAAAGCAGCCCAGTCTCGTCAGAAGAGCTACTACGAAAGCAAGCACCGTGATTTGGCCTTTGAGATCGGAGATCATGTCTACCTCCGCGTCTCTCCTATGAAAGGGACCCGTCGCTTCGGTATCAAAGGGAAGCTTGCCCCCAGATACGTCGGGCCTTTCAAGATCGTCAGCAAGAGAGGCGACCTCGCCTATCAACTCGAGCTTCCTGCAACCTTTGCCAATGTTCATGATGTGTTTCACGTCTCGCAACTTCGAAAGTGCTTCAAGACGCCTGAGCGCACTGTCAACTTCGAGGACATTGAGCTCCAAGAAGATCTCTCCTACCGTGAGCACCCAGTTGCAATCCTTGAAGAGACTGAACGCAAAACTCGCAACAAGTCAATCAAGTTTCTCAAAGTCAAGTGGTCACACCATTCCGACCGTGAAGCTACCTGGGAACGCGAGGATCACCTCCGTTCTGAGTACCCGGAGTTCTTTCAGTCCTAGATCTCGGGACGAGATCTTTTCGTAGTGGTGGAGTGTTGTAACGCCCCGTGTGTAACCTTCCCCAATTGTACTCCGACTCTTGCCGTTTCCGGCATTAAGTTATATTTAATTCTCGGGTTCGGGTCTTTGCCTCCACGTGTTGTTTTTGTTTTCGTGCATCTCATATCATGTCGTCACGTGCATTGCATTCGCATACATGTTCATCTCATGCATCCGAGCATTTTCCCCGTTGTCCGTTTTGCATTTCGGCGCTTCGTTCTCCTCCGGTGGCCATTTCTAGCTTTCTTTCACGTGTGGGGATTAAGCATTTCCGGATTGGGCCGAGACTTGCCATGCGGCCTTGGTTTACTACCGGTAGACCGCCTGTCAAGTTTCGGGTCATTTGGACTTCGTTTGATACTCCAACGGTTAACCGAGGGACCGAAAAGGCCTCGTGTGTGTGCAGCCCAACACCCCTCCATTTTGGCCCAAAAACCCACCAAACTCAGCTCCATCGTCTTGGTCGTTCGATCACGATCGTGTGGGCGAAAACCGCACCTCATTTGGACTCTCCTAGCTCCCTCTATGCCTATATATACACACCCCCTCCGAAATTCTCGTTTTCCTCTCCCTGAAACCCTAGATCCAGCTCCTCCGCGCGGCCGGACACGTTCGCCAGCCGCCGGACACGTCCGCTGCTCCGCCCGGTCCAATCACAGCACGCAACGTGGGCGCCGAGCCCCACTTCGCCGCCGCCGGCCCGCCAGGCCCGCGCGGGGCCCTCCCCGGCCCGCGCGCCCGCCGCCGCCCGTCCTCCGCGCCGCCTCCCGTCGTCCCCGCGGCCGGCGCATCTCCTCCCGGCCGGCCGCCACGCCGCCATTGCCGGCCGCCACCGCTTCTTCTCCGGTCGGAGCCGCATCTCGCCGCCGCGGCCATCGCCGGCGCCGCCCGCGGCCACCTCGACCGGATCCGCCCTCCTCGCCCCTCGCCGCCGCCTCCCTCACCGGCCGGCGCGCCACGCCGAGTCCGGCGACCCCTCCAACTCCGGCCGCCGTCGTCTTCAACCCCGGTCGACCTTGTTTTTCGCGCGCGTGAACAGTGCATCGGGCTAGATCTGGATCTGAGAAGATTCCGGTTGACTTTTCCCTCTCTCTTGTTAATTTTTCATGAAATGTTTGACCTGCCATAACTTTGCATCCATAGCTCCGTTTTGGGCGTATGATATGTCAAATTCTTCGTCTCGACGAGTACATCATTTCATTCCATTGCATCATTTGCATTTGAGGTCATCTTGGTGCCCAAAATGCTGTTGGAAGGAGGCATGTTGAGTTAAATTGCAGATCCGTTAGTCCAACATGCACTTTTGTCATTTTTGCCATATTTAATCCGTGCATGATATGCCTGTGCCCCTTTGGGATGAATTGTTAAGCATGTTGTCTTATTTCCAGAGGTGCCTTCCATGTATTTTTAGGATGTGTGTGTTGTCTTGTGCAAGCTTGCGAAGAGGGCTACCTGGGATTACAGATTTCAGGGACTTAGTGATTTTCACTAAGTCTGAGCAGTTTTAGTTCTCGATGCTATATGTCCGGCTTGTTTCCTAGCGATCCGTGCCTCTTTTGAGGATGATCAGTAAGAGTGGTTTGTTATGCTTGTTGTGCTTAATCCATCCATGTCTTTACTTGTTATGTTAGAGCACTCTAGGTTGATTCAATCGAGCTCAACTTTTGGATAGTTGCTGTTTTGGGCAGATCGTTAACTCTTTTGCGATTTTGCCGGAGCGATTGCTAGTGATCCATGCATGCTATGCCATTGTTCTTGCCATGTATAGCTAGCATTTTGTGCCTTATTTATGGATATATGCTTACCTTGCCATGACTTGCACCGTAGTGAGAGCATCGAGCTCGTTTATATGCTTCCGTGAGTTATTATTTCAGCATGTCCCAGTTTTCACTGTCTGAAAACTGATTCTGTTTCATCGATGTTCGTGTGCTCGGTAGAGTATTTTGTGAACCCTTTTGACCCCAGGTCATTTTGGGTGTTTTGTTAAGCTTGTTGAGTAGCTCCATGCCATGCTCTTACTTGCCATGTTCAGGTTTTCCTTCTTGTTGTTTTGCTGCTCCGAAGAGAGCATCGTGGTCTGAAATTTCAGACTAGCGTTAATTTCGCTAAGTCTGAAATCTGTTTTGCTTATTCAGTTTTGCCATGCTTGTTTGAAGCCCTTAATGGATGATTTTGCCTATGCCTCAGTCATGATGATTTGTTAAGCTTGATGAGTACATCACTGCCATGCAATTTGTTTTCATGTTGGGTGGCTGTAGCATGTTCATTTTGTTGCATTTAGGAGGCATGTTGCTGCAAATCGCAGATCGGTTCGTTTAGTAAAACGCTTGCCATTTCTTAACCGTAGCTCCGATTGCCATGATCTTTATATCGTTTTCAGGGGATTTCTTCCCCTCTATCCAGTGGCACACTTGGATTTCCAAGTTGAGGCCAGGTTCATGCATTTCCTGATACATGTTGCATTCTTGCATCCCGCATCGCATTCCGCATAGCATATCATCTTTGCATCGTATTGGTTGCCCTTGCACGTGGTTGATTGTATCCTTGTTGCTTGTTTGTGTTGTTGGGTAGAGCCGGGAGACGAGTTCGCTAACGAGGAGCCCGTTGAGTTCGCTTTTGAGGATCCAGTCAATTCTGACAACTGTGCAGGCAAGATGATCACACCCTTGAAATCACTACTATCTTTGCTATGCTAGTTTGCTCGCTCTTTTGCTTTGCCAATGCTATGATGCCTACCACTTGCTTGTCAGCCTCCCAATTGCCAGGATTGAGCCTCTAACCCACCTTTGTCCTAGCAAACCATTGATTGGCTATGTTACCGCTTTGCTCAAGCCCCTTCTTATAGCGTTGCTAGTTGCAGGTGAAGATTGGAGCCGTTCCTTGTTGGAACCTTTATTTACTTATTGGGATATCATTATATTGCTATGTTATATTACTCTTCTATATACTTGGTAAAGGGTGGAAGGCTCGGCCTCTCGCCTAGTGTTTTGTTCCACTCTTGCCGCCCTAGTTTCCGTCATATCGGTGTTATGTTCCCGGATTGTTGCGTCCCTTACGCGGTTGGGCTATAATGGGAACCCCTTGATAGTTCGCCTTGATTAAAGCTTTTCCAGCAATGCCCAACATTGGTTTTACCATTTGCCACCTACCCTTTTCTTTCCCTTGGGTTTCCGGAGCCCGAGGGTCATCTTTATTTTAGCCCCCCACGGGCCAGTGCTCCTCTGAGTGTTGGTCCGACCGAGTAGACTGCGGGGCCACCTCGGGGCAACTTGAGGGTTGGTTTTACTCGTAGGATGTCTCATCTGAGTGTGCCCTGAGAACGAGATATGTGCAGCTCCTATCGGGATTTGTCGGCACATTCGGGCGGTGTTGCTGGACTAGTTTTGACCTGTCGAATCATCTTGTTGTACCGGGATACCGAGTCTGATCGGTGGGTTCTGGGTGGAGGTCTATTCCTTCGTTGACCGTGAGAGCTTGTTATGGGCTAAGTTGGGACCCCCCTGCAGGGATTGATCTTTCGAAAGCCGTGCCCGCGGTTATGGGCAGATGGCAATTTGTTAATGTCCGGTTGTAGATAACTTGAACCTAATTAATTAAAATGAATCAACTGCGTGTGTTGCCGTGATGGCCTCTTCTCGGCGGAGTCCGGGAAGTGGACACGACGTTGGAGTTATGTTTGCGTAGTCCGCTCTATTTAGTTTCCGCTCGTGCTTTGCCTTCTCTTCTCGCTCTCCTTTGCGAATAAGTTAGCCACCATATATGCTAGTCGCTTGCTGCAGCTCCACTCACATTAACCCTTCCTTTCCTATTAAGCTTAAATAGTCTTGATCGCGAGGGTGCGAGATTGCTGAGTCCTTATGGCTCACAGATTACTATTACACCAGATGCAGGGACCGATGATACTCCTCCAGATGGCGCGTTCGAGCTGAAGTGGGAGTACGACGAGGACTCTCAGCGATACTATGTTTCTTTTCCTGATGATCAGTAGTGGTGCCTGCTCGGGGTTCGATTCAGGGATTAGTCGCATGTTGGGGAGTCTTTTCTATTTTGGCGCCGTAGTCGGGCCATGAGTGTTTGTATGATGAATGCTATTTATGTACCTTGATGTGACGTGGCGAGTGTAAGCCAACTATTATTATTTCCCCACTTATATTTATATGTACATGGGTTGTGTGAAGATTGCCTCACTTGCGACTTATGCCTTCAATGCGATTATGCCTCTAAGTCGTGCCTCGACACGTGGGAGATATAGTCGCATCGAGGGTGTTACAGCCTACCACTTGCTTTCAAGCCTCCCAAATTACCATGTTCAGCCTCTAACCCACCATTGTCCTAGCAAACCGTTGATTGTCTATGTTACCGCTTTGCTCAGCTCCTCTTATAGCGTTGCTAGTTGCAGGTGAAGATTGGAGACCGTTCCTTGTTGGAACATTTATTTACTTGTTGGGATATCATTATATTGCCATGTTATCTTAATGCAGCTATATACTTGGTAAAGGGTGGAAGGCTCGGCCTCTCGCCTAGTGTTTTGTTCCACTCTCGCCGCCCTAGTTTCCGTCATATCGGTGTTATGTTCCCGGATTTTGCGTTCCTTACGCGGTTGGGTTATAATGGGAACCCCTTGATAGTTCGTCTTGATTAAAGCTTTTCCAGCAATGCCCAACCTTGGTTTTACCATTTGCCACCTAGCCTCTTTTTCCCTTGGGTTTCCGGAGCCCGAGGGTCATCTTATTTTAAACCCCCCGGGCCAGTGCTCCTCTGAGTGTTGGTCCAACCGAGCGATGTCCGGGGCTACCAGGGGCAACTCTGGGCTGGCCTACCTGACGTCTTGCTCATCCGGTGTGCCCTGAGAACGAGATATGTGCAGCTCCTATCGGGATTTGTCGGCACATCTGGGTGGTGTTGCTGGTCTTGTTTTAACCTGTCAAAATGTCTTGAAGAACCGAGGTACCGAGTCTGATCGGAATGTCTCGGGAGGAGGTCTATTCCTTCGTTGACCGTGAGAGCTTGTCATGGGCTAAGTTGGGACTCCCCTGCAGGGATTTGAACTTTCGAAAGTCGTGCCCGCGGTTATGGGCAGATGGGAATTTGTTAGTGTCCGGTTGTAGATAACTTAAACATTAACTTAATTAAAATGAATCAACTGTGTGAGTTACCGTGATGGCCTCTTCTCGGCGGAGTCCGGGAAGTGGACACGGTGTTGGAGTAATGTTTGCCGCAGGATTGCCCTTTTTAGTTATGCGTTCGCGCTTTGCCTTCTCTTCTCGCTCTCTCTTGCAAATAAGTTAGCCACCATATATGCTAGTCGCTTGCTGCAGCTCCACATATATTTACCTGACCCTACCTATTAAGCTTAAATAGTCTTGATCGCGAGGGTGCGAGATTGCTGAGTCCCTGTGGCTCACAGATTACTATTACACCAGATGCAGGGCCAGATGATACAGCTCCAGATGGCGCGCTTGAGCTCAAGTGGGAGTACGACGAGGACTCTCAGCGTTACTATGTTTCTTTTCCTCATGATCAGTAGTGGTGCCCAGTTGGGGTGATCGGGACCATGTCGCTTGTTGGGTTGTCTTTTATTTTGGCGCTGTAGTCGGGCCATGAGTGTTTGGATGATGTATGTTATTTATGTACTTGATTGACGTGGCGAGTGTAAGCCAACTATGTTATCGCTTTTATTCATCTATATTACATGTGATGTTTGTGATGATTGCCTGACTTGCGACATATGCCTTCAATGCGATTATGCCTCTAAGTCGTGCCTCGACACGTGGGAGATATACTCGCATCGAGGGTGTTACAAGTTGGTAATCAGAGCCTTCCCCGACCTTAGGAGCCCCCACTGATTGATCGTTTTTAGCGGCCGAGTTGTGTCTAGAAAAATGTTTTGAGTCTTTAGGAATTATATATCAGAGAGTTTAGGAATTCTTTTTACTTCCCAGTCTCCTCATTGCTCTGGTAAGGCATCCTGACGTAGAGTTTTGACTCTTCTCTGCTCAAATTTCACTAAAACAATTTAGGATCACGCGGGTATCTTGGAATCGTTCCGATGGTTTTATGATGAGAACATTGTCTTGGTGCCTCCTGTCAGGGGTTTAGTGGAAGTGTCCCGGGGAGTTGAGCTCTGAGGTGTTGTCATCATAATTTTATTGTTGCAATTCTGGAATACCTGAGTTTAGTACGCCGACATCGAAAATCTCTTTTATGCAGTTCGTTGGTGAGATAACCTCGACGCCACCCAGTACTGGGGCGGGAGTTCGGGAGTATCGCCATAACTTGTATAACGGATGCTTTTCGAAGGTTGAGGTAGATGGTTTCCGAAGTTTTTCTCGGTTATGTGTTGAAGGATGGATACAGCTGGATGTAGGATTTGCTAGATTTGGGTGAGATATTATGCTTCCCCTGTATCCCCAACACCTGATTGCATAACCGGAAAGGTTCGAGAGTTTCATAGGTGGGAATTCTTGTAGCTCTAGTTCTTCTTCCATGGATATTGGTTTGAGATTGGGATTTCTTACCGATTATTCGTTCTTGAGCCATACCTTGTTGATTTATTTATCTACCTTAATTCAATGTGGCTTCTTAATTTATGGATATGTGACCATTTCAAGAGGAATGCATTCGTTCATTTTGTTCGGATGTGAAGACTTTATGTTGCTATTTTCATTCCATTGGATTCAGCTTCAATATTTGTCTATCAATGTGCTAATGGATGTCAACCTCTTCAGGATGGCTCCTCCAACGCGCACGACTCCGAATCCTGATCCGCCACCACCTCCACCTCCTCCGGAGGCATGGCAAGCTGTGATGGCCGCAACCAATGCAAACACGCAGTTGATCATGCAAATCCTCCAAGAGCGCAATCAAGGCAGCCAAGGGAATCAAGGCAACAATCAGAACCACTTTGCTACACTCAACCAGTTCCTTGCTAATGGGCCAAAGACGTTCAGCAATTGTGTTGAGGCAACCGATGCTGACGATTGGCTTGTGGATCTGTCCAAGCATTTTGAGTGCAGTAACGTCAGGCCTGAAGATTTCGTCAAGTTCGCTTCCTTCCAACTCAAAGATCAAGCTGCAGAGTGGTTCCAGCAGTACAAGGATTCCAGAGGTGGACATCTGATCACTTGGGATGAATTCCGTCAAGATTTCCGAGCTCATCACATCCCTCAGAGTGTGACTGAAAGTAAGCGTGAGGAATTCTGCAACCTGAAGCAAGGCTCTTTGTCTGTCTATGACTACAACAAGTTGTTCCAGAAGCTCACCCGCTTTGCCAAGCAGGACGTACCTGATGAGAAGAGCATGATATACCAGTTCAGGGGTGGTCTCAGAGAAGAAATTCAGCTAGCTCTTGTTCTCTTTGAGCCCTTGAGGTACGATGAGTTCTACAACATGGCACTGAAGCAAGAGGCTGCTCAGTTGAGGTGTGATGCTTCCAAGAAGCGAGTCAGAGATGTTACTCCTTCTTCCTCTACTCAAGTGGCCAGGCAGCAGAAGTATTGGCTTCCTCCTCCTCCGTTCCGTCAGCCATATCAGAAGAGCAAAGGTGGTAGTGGTTCTTCCCACCCACCCAACCCTGGCTTTCAGAACAAGACTTCGTCTCAAGCTCCAAGATCGAGTGCTCCATACCACCGTCCGCTTTCAGAGGTCACGTGCAACAAGTGCCAATAGAAGGGTCACTATGCCAACAAGTGTTTCAACCAGAGGCGTCTTCCTCCTCCTGTCAGATCGGCAAGTACAGCTGTGGTCAAGCATAACCCCAAGTCCACCAAGGTTAACTTGCTGAATGCAGCTCAGGCAGAGGACTCGCCAGATGTGATTATGGGTAACCTTCCTGTTAATGACATTCCCGCAAAAGTTCTTTTTGACACTGGTGCATCTTTATCATTTTTATCGAAGCCTTTTGCATCAAGGCATGATGTGCATACTATTGATTTGCCTAAGCCGATAGCGGTTTCTTCTCCGGGTTTGTTCATGAACACCAAAATGATGGCTCCGGATGTTACTATCACGTTGGGCGATTACAAGTTTCTTTCTTCTCCAATGGTTCTTGGTAACTCGGATATTGATCTTATTCTCGGAATGGATTGGCTTACTAAGCACAAGGCGCATCTCGATTGTGCAGCCAGGCAGATTCAATTGACTCATTCGTCTGAGGATGTAATTGTCTTTGCCGCTCGTGATGATACAATCCGTCTGTTTTCTCTCAATGAGAAGGGTGAACTGGATGCTATATCGTAGATTCCAATCGTTTGCAAATATCAAGACGTCTTTCCAGAAGAGCTTCCAGGAATGCCTCCGCACCGGCTAGTTGAATTCGTTATTGATCTTGAGCCCGGTACGGAACCTGTGTGCAAGCGTCCTTACAAGCTCGGACCTGAAGAGTTGAAGGAGCTGAAGAAGCAACTCGATGTTCAAGAAAGAATGGGTCTCATCCGGCCTAGTTCTTCTCCGTGGGGTTGTGGTGTTCTTTTTGTGAAGAAGAAGGATGGAACGGACCGACTTTGTGTTGATTACCGTCCATTGAACAAGAAGACCATCAAGAACAAATACCCACTTCCCAACATCAATGAGCTGTTCGAACAACTCAAAGGTGCCCAAATATTCTCCAAGCTTGATCTCCGTATGGGTTATCATCAGATTCGAATCCGTGAGCAAGATATTCCCAAGACGGCCTTCAGGACAAGCTATGGGTCATATGAATACACTGTCATGTCTTTTGGCCTCGTCAACGCTCCTCCGACGTTCTCTCGCATGATGAACTTCATCTTCAACGCCTACACCAATGACTTCGTTTTGGTCTATCTCGATGACATTCTGGTTTTCTCGAAGAACAAGGAAGATCATGCCATGCACTTGCGTTTGGTACTCGACAAGCTGAGGGAACACCAGTTTTATGCCAAGTTCTCCAAGTGTGAATTTTGGCTCGATGAGGTTCTTTATCTGGGTCATATCATCTCTGCCAAGGGCATTGCCGTGAATCCTAAGAAGGTGTCTGCAATTGTGAATTGGGAACCTCCTCAGAACGTGAAGCAACTCCGTAGCTTCCTCGGTCTCGCAAGCTATTGCCGAAGATTCATTGAAAACTTTTCTAAGATCGCGAAGCCTCTCTCAAATCTTATCCAGAAGCACGTCAAGTACGTTTGGCCTCCGGAGTGTGACATTGCTTTCAACACTTTGAAAGAGAAATTGATCACTGCTCCTGTTGTGACTCCGCCTGATGAATCCAAACCGTACGAGGTCTTTTGTGATGCCTCTCTCCAAGGTCTCGGTGCAGTTTTGATGCAAGAGAAGAAAGTTGTTGCTTATACGTCTTGCCAGTTGAAGCCTAATGAGAAGAACTACCCCACTCATGATCTCGAGTTGGCGGCAGTTGTGCATGCTCTTTTGACTCGGAGACATCTCTTATTGGGAAGAAAAGTGGACATTTTCACTGATCACAAGAGTCTCAAGTACATCTTCACTCAGCCTAATCTCAACCTCAGGCAAACTCGATGGGTCGAAATGATTCAAGAGTATAATCCGAGTATCGAGTATACTCCAGGCAAGGCCAATGTGATTGCTGACGCATTGAGCAGAAAGGCTTATTGCAACAGTCTGATTCTCAAGCCTTATCAACCCGAGCTTTGTGAAGCTTTCCGCAAACTTAATCTGCAAGTTGTTCCTCAAGGTTTCCTCGCCAACCCTCAAGTCTCTCCTACCTTGGAAGACCAGATTCGCCAAGCCCAGCTTCTTGATGCTATGGTGAAAAAGGTGAAGATTGGGATTGCCAAGAGTCAACCCAAGTACAAGTGCTACCGCCTTGATGACAAGGACACTCTCTTCTTCGAGGATCGTATTGTTGTGCCCAAAGGTGAACTTCGTAAAGTGATCATGAACGAGGCTCACAATTCTCTCCTCTCCATCCACCCTGGGAGCACGAAGATGTATCAGGATCTCAAGGAGGCTTATTGGTGGACTCGAATGAAGCGAGAGATTGCTCAGTTCGTGAATGAGTGTGATGTCTGCAGAAGAGTGAAGGCAGAACACCAAAGGCCGGCTGGTCTCCTCCAACCTCTTGCCATTCCAGAATGGAAGTTTGACCACATTGAGATGGACTTCGTGATTGGGTTTCCAATGTCCAAGCGTGGCAATGATGCTATATTCATTGTAATTGATAAACTCACCAAAGTGGCTCACTTTCTGCCTATCAAAGAGTCGATCACTTCTGCTCAATTGGCGGAACTCTATACCTCTCGGATTGTCTCTCTGCATGGTATTCCTCAAGTGATCTCTTCAGACCGTGGCAGCATCTTTACCTCCAAGTTTTGGGATTCTTTTCAGAAGGCCATGGGCACCAACATCCGCTTCAGCACAGCTTTCCATCCTCAAACAAGCGGTCAAGTTGAGCGTGTCAACCAGATTCTTGAAGATATGCTCAGGGCTTGTGTGATCTCCTTCGGCATGAAGTGGGAGGATTGTCTTCCTTATGCTAAATTCTCCTACAACAATAGTTTTCAAGCAAGTTCGGGCAAGGCCCCATTTGAAATTCTGTATGGCAGGAAATGCCGTACCCCTCTCAACTGGCCTGAAACCGGTGAACGTCAGCTTTTGGGAAATGACTTAATCACAGAGGCAGAAGAATTGTTCAAAGTCATTCGAGATAACCTCAAAGCAGCCCAATCCCGCCAGAAGAGCTACTATGATAGTAAGCACCATGATTTGGCTTTCGAGATCGGAGATCATGTTTACCTCCGCGTCTCTCCTATGAAAGGGACTCGTCGCTTCGGTATCAAAGGGAACCTTGCCCCCAGATACGTGGGACCTTTCAAGATTGTCAGCAAGAGAGGTGACCTCGCCTATCAACTC
Organism: Triticum monococcum; assembly: GCA_034509565.1. Taxonomy (NCBI): domain Eukaryota; kingdom Viridiplantae; phylum Streptophyta; class Magnoliopsida; order Poales; family Poaceae; genus Triticum; species Triticum monococcum. The sequence continues at coordinate 146,649,038 of CM067843.1, read as the reverse complement.
AAGGTTCCTTCAAACTTTGCAAATGTTCATGATGTGTTCCTTGTCTCTCAGCTCCGAAAGTGCTTCAAGACGCCTGACCGCACCGTCAACTTCGAGGACATTGAGCTCCAAGAAGTTCTCTCCTATCGTGAGCACCCCGTTGCTATCCTTGAAGAGACTGAACGCAAGACTCGCAACAAGTCGATCAAGTTCCTCAAAGTCAAGTGGTCACACTATTCCGACCGTGAAGCTACCTGGGAACGCGAGGATCACCTCCGTTCTGAGTACCCGGTGTTCTTTCAGTCCTAGATCTTGGGACGAGATCCTTTCGTTGTGGTGGAGTGTTGTAACATCCCGGATATGACTTTCCCAATATGTAATCCAACTCTTGCCGTTTCCGGCCTTAAGTTATTTTATTTTCTCGGGTTCGGGTCTTTGTATTCGTGTGTTGTGATCATTGTCATGCATCTCATATCATGTCATCATGTGCATTGCATTTGCATACGTGTTCGTCTCATGCATTCGAGCATTTTCCCCGTTGTCCGTTTTGCATTTCGGCGCTTCGTTCTCCTCCAGTGGTCAATTCTACCTTTCTTTCGTGTGTGGGGATTAAACGTTACCGGATTGGACCGAGACTTGCCAAGGGGCCTTGGTTTACTACCGGTAGACCGCCTGTCAAGATTCGTATCATTTGTACTTCGTTTGATACTCCAACGGTTAACCGAGGGACCGAAAAGGCCTCGTGTGTGTTGCAGCCCAACACCCCTTCAATTTGGCCCAAAACCCACCTAACTCTGCTCCATCATCTAGAGCGTTCGATCACAATCGTGTGGCCGAAAACCGCACCTCATTTGGACTCTCCTAGCTCCTCCTATGCCTATATATACACCCCCCTCGAAAAATTCGCGGATTCCCTCTCGAAACCCTAGTCCCCTTCGTCTCCACGCGCCGGCGGACGAATTTCTGTCCGGCTGGACATGTCCGACGCCCCCGCCGCGCCACGTGTCGCTCATTGACAGGGCGAGCCGCCGCGCCCACTTCGCCGCCCGGCCGGCCCGACGAAGCCCACTGCAGGCCCTCCTGGCCCGAAGGTGCCCCGACGCCCACGCCCGAGGTCTGACGCCGGCAGCCGCCGCTCTGCTCCGCCTCGACCCGGTCCGCGCCGCCCCGCGCCGCCCGGCCTCGCCCCGCCGCCTATCCGCCGGCCCGTGCTCCGGCGAGGGCCCCCGCAAGCCCCTCAACCTCACCAGCCGGCGAGCCCGCCAGGTCCGGCCGTCTCCTCCGACGAACCTCGATCGGCGCGCCGGTGAACAATGCATCGCGCCCGATTCAGATCTGTGAACAGTAAACTATAGATCCGAGGTCGTTTTTTTCTTCTAACTCCCGAAATTGCAGATCCAAGTGCCCCTGTTCAAGGCCTCGTAACTTTGCATCCGTAGCTCCGATTCATGCATATAGCATATCAAAATGTTCATCTCAGAGAGTACATCATTTCATTCCATTGCATCATTTTCATTTGAGTTCATCTTAATGCCCGAAATGCTGTTAGAAGAGGGCTACTTGAGATAATTGTCAGATCTGCTACTCCATTTAGGTTTTTGTCATTTTTGCCATGATTATTGTGTGCATGATATGCCCTGATGCTCTGCATATGTTTTGTTAAGAGCTTTGTCATCTTTCCAGAGGTGCAACCCATGTATTTTTGTGATGTGTGTGGTGACAAGTGCAAGCTTGCAAAGTGAGGCACTTGGTAATTCTGTTTTCAGGGACTTAGCATTTCCACCAAGTCCTTGAGCTGTTTAGTTCATGATGCCATATGTTCATGTTGTTTCCTAGTGATCCGTGCCTCTTTTGAGGATGATCAGTAAGGATGTTTTGTTAATATTGTAGTGCTCTATCCATCCATGTCTTTGTTTGCATATTTGGAGCACCCTAGCTTGAGTCAATCGAGCTCTACTTTTGCTACTTTGTGAATCTGGGCAGATCGTCAACTTGTTTGCGATTTTGCCGATGTTGTTGTAGTTGATCCGTGTATGCTATGCCATTGTTCTTGCCATGTCTATCTTGCATTTTGTGCCTTCTTAATGGTTGTATGCTTGTCTTGCCATGACTTGCACCGTAGTGAGTGCATCGAGCTCGTAAACATGCCTACTTGAGTTATGATTTCAGCATGTCCCAGTTTTCACTAAGTCTGAAAACTGATTATGTTTTTGCTATGTTCACATGCTTGCAAATGTATTTTGTGATCCCTTTTGGCTCAAGGTCACTAAGGGGCTTTTGTTAAGCTCTTTGAGTAGCTCCATGCCATGTCTTACTTTCCCATGTTCAGGTCCTGTAGCATATAGTTTTGTTGCTCCGAAGAGGGCTACCTGATCTGAAATTCCAGACAAGTGTTAATTTCACTAAGTCTGAGATCTGTTTTACCATTTGTATTTTTGCCATGCTTGTTTGAACCTCCTAATGGATGAATTGGCCGTAGCTCAGTGCTAGACTTTTGTTAAGCATCTTGAATGCATCCCTGCCATGTATTTTGATGCCATGTTTGGGTGCTGTAGCATGTTCATCTCATTGCATTTAGTTGGCTACTTGCTGTAAATCGCAGACCGGTGTCATATTTGAATTACTTGCCATTTCCAAACCGTAACTCCGATTCCGGCGTTCTTTATATCGTTTTCAAGCGATTTCATCTCATCTTTCCAGTGGCACACTTGGTTTTGCAATTTGAGGCCAGGTTCATGCTTTTCCTGTCATATCTTTCATATGCATCCCGCATCGCATCCCGCATAGCATACCACGTTTGCATCATCTTGTTTGATCCTTGCACGTGGTTGATTGTGTTCTTGTTGCTTGTCTGTCTTGTTTGGGTAGAGTCGGGAGACAAGTTCGCTAACGAGGAGCCCGTTGACTTTGCTTTCGAGGATCCAGTCAACTCTGACAACTTTGCAGGCAAGATGATCATACCCTCGAAATCACTACTATCTTTGCTATGGTAGTTTGCTCGCTCTTTTGCTATGCCAATGTTACGATGCCTACCACTTTCTTTCAAGCCTCCCAAATTGCCATGCTCAGCCTCTAACCCACCATTGTCCTAGCAAACCGTTGATTGGCTATGTTACCGCTTTGCTCAGCCCCTCTTATAGCGTTGCTAGTTGCAGGTGAAGATTGGAGACCGTTCCTTGTTGGAACATTTATTTACTTGTTGGGATATGTGACGCCCCCGATTTAATAGTACACTAATCATACACGCAAACGTGTACGATCAAGATCAGGGACTCACGGGAAGATATCACAACACAACTCTACAAAAAAATAAGTCATACAAGCATCATATTACAAGCCAGGGGCCTCGAAGGCTCGAATACAAGGGCTCGATCATAGACGAGTCAGGGGAAGCAACAATATCTGAGTACAGACATAAGTTAAACAAGTTGCCATAAGATGGCTAGCACAAACTGGGATACAGATCGAAAGAGGCGTAGGCCTCCTGCCTGGGATCCTCCTAAACTACTCCTGGTCGTCGTCAGCGGGCAGCACGTAGTAGTAGGCACCTCCGGTGTAGTAGGAGTCGTCGTCGACGGTGGCGTCTGGCTCCTGGGCTCCAACATCTGGTTGCGACAACCAGGTAGAAGGGATAGAGGGAAAAGAAGGAGAAAGCAACCGTGAGTACTCATCCAAAGTACTCGCAAGCAAGGAGCTACACTACATATGTATGCATTGGTATCAACTGGAATAAGGCTATTATAAGTGGACTGAACTGCAGAAAGCCGGAATAAGAGGGGGATAGCTAGTCCTTTCGAAGACTACGCTTCTGGCAGCCTCCGTCTTGCAGCATGTAGAAGAGAGTAGACTGAAGTCCTCCAAGTAGCATCGCATAGCATAATCCTAACCGATGATCCTCCCCTCGTCGCCCTGTGAGAGAGCGATCACCGGTTGTATCTGGCACTTGGAAGGGTGTGTTTTATTAAGTATCCGGTTCTAGTTGTCATAAGGTCAAGGTACAACTCCGGGTCGTCCTTTTACCGAGGGACACGGCTATTCGAATAGATAAACTTCCCTGCAGGGGTGCACCACATACCCCAACACGCTCGATCCGCCACAAAGTAACAGTCGGGGGCCGTCGGGAACCCAGGCCCACCACTACCTGGACGGAACCACCTGCCCCTTCAGCCCCCATCTCCGAACAGTATCACAGGTAATGTAGCAGTGTAATGTATATAGAATATGCCCGCGATCACCTCCCAAAGTGATCACGGCCCGGTAGTATAGCATGGCGGACGGACAAGAATGTAGGGCCACTGATGGGACACTAGCATCCTATACTAAGCAGTAGGATAGCAGGTAATGGTAACAACAGTAGTAGCAAGGACAGGCTATGCATCAGGATAGGAATAACGGAAAGCAGTAACATGCTACACTACTCTAATGCAAGCAGTATAGAGAAGAGTAGGCGATATCTGGTGATCAAAGGGGGGGCTTGCCTGGTTGCTCTGGCAAGAGAGAGGGGTCGTCAACTCCGTAGTCGTACTGGGTAGCAGCGGCGTCGGTCTCGGTGTCTATCGAGAGAAGAGGGGGGAGAAACAATAAATATTTAAGCAAGCATATGCATAGTGATGCATGACATGACAAGTAACGGCGTTAGAGGTGCCCTAACGCGGTAGTAGATGGTACCGGTGAAGGGGGGAACATCCGGGAAATTATACCCGGTGTTTTGCGTTTTCGAACAGATGGGTCGGAGGGGGAAAGTTGCGTGTTCTCTATGCTAGGGATGCGTGACGGACGAACAGGCTACGCATCCGGATTCGTCTTGTCGTTCTGAGCAACTTTCATGTACAAAGTTTTTTCATCCGAGCTACGGTTTATTTTATATTAAGTTTAAAAGATTTAAATCATTTTTAGGATTTATTTAATTAATTAAATCAACATTATCCAGAATACTGTCTTCTGACATCATCATGACGTCAGCATGACGTCAGTAGTTGACTTGGTCAACCTGACAGGTGGGTCCCGTTCGTCATACACTGTTTTAATTAACTAACAGTTAATTAGGTTAATTAGTGATTAGGTTAATCTAATTATAATTAATTAACTTAATTAATTTGTTAATTAATTAATTAATATTTTAAATGTTTTAATTATTTATTTATCTATATATTTTTTTATTAAATCTTTTTTTAATTAACGTCCTGGGGGTGGGGCCCCGTTGTCAATGGCCCAAAGGGGCTAAACGGGCGCAACAGGCTGCGGCCACGGGCGACAGGCGCCTGTGCGGGCACTCGCCCGCAGGGAGCAGCGGGGCGAGGCCAGAGGCCAGGGCGGGCGCGTGGGCGCCGGCGGCCACAGCTACGTGCGGCCGCAGCGGCGCAGGGGGCCGGAGCGGCGCACCGGCACGGCGCGGCAGCAGGGCCGCCGGGGGACGGACAAGGGTGAACGGGGCGCAGGCGTGGTGGCTGCGCGAGGCCATGGTGGACGAACGGTAGGGCGCGATCTGACGCCGGCAGCGCGCGGGAGCATGGCCAGTGCGCGAACCAGCCACGGCGAGTGTGGGGCCAGAGTGCGAGAGGTGGGCGCGGTCAAATCCGGCGACGGAGCAGAGAGGGAGAGGAGAGGGGAAGCTCACGGGGGCCGTAGGGTAAAGGCAACGGGCTCGGGGTTGACCGGTGAGGAGGAGACCGTTGACAGGGCGACGTAGACGGGGAGGCGGCGCCGACAATGGCGGTTGGTGGGGTGGCTCCGGCGGGGGTGGTCCGACATCGATGCTGGGCATCGGGGCCGTCGATTGTCCCTGCCCGGATCCACGCCAGAGGGAGGTTGAGGGGGCGGGCGACGGTGGGGCAGTGTCGTGAGGCGTCGGTGAGGTGGCGGTGGTTGGCGACGGCGCGCGACGTGTCGGGGCGTCGGTTGATGGCTCCGGGCGACAGCAGCGAGGGGCTCCGACGAGGTGGCGTCGGGGGCGCCTGGGTCGGGCGGCGAGGTAGCAGGCGTACAGATCGAGCAGGGGGCGAGAGAGAGTGGGGGGCTCGATCCCGATCCAGGAGGGGATCGGGGGGGAGGGGGAAGGAGGTGGGGGCGCGAGTGGGGGGAGTGGGGGTGTCGGTGCCTAGGGTTTCGGCACGAGGGGGGTTAAGGGAGTGGGGTGGGCCGGCCAGTTGGGCCTTTGCCCAGTTGGGCTGGTGGCCTGCTGGGCCGGAGCCCAGTGATGGGGGGGTTTGCTTTTCTTTTTCCCTTTTTTTTCATTCTACTTATTTTCTTTACTGTTTTCATTTAAAGTTTCCTTTATTTTAGTTTTATAAAATACCCAGTCTGCACCTAAATTAGTATTACTAATCAATCCACTGCCACAATTACTTTGGTACACTACTAATTTAGTTTTATTATTATAACTTTATAAAAGGCATCTAAATAATTGCTTTTGCTGTCATTTCTATTACTTTAGTGCATTTGGATATTTTAGTAAAAGATCATTTATCCACCAATATTTACTAAGGATTATTTGACACATTACGAACAATTTAGTTTTAATGTTTGAAAAGTTTTATTGTTTGCTTGATTTTAATTTTGAATTTGAATCGGTCTCGAACTAACGCAAGATTAGCAACAGTAATTGAAGTGACGTGGCACCATTAACAGAGAATTACTGTAGCTTAATTATCCGGGCATCACAATTCTCCTCCACTACAAGAAATCTCGTCCCGAGATTTAAGAGGGGAGTAAGGGGTAAAGTTCTGGTTAGGATATTCTAACGGGCCTTCTCGAAGAAGTTAATCCCTTTCGTTGATGTCTTCAATTCTTTATTCCAAAGCATCATGATGAAGTTGTCGTCCTTTCTTCGGGGAACTCCACTGTACTTACGAATAGGTAAGGGGCAGCTCTACAATGATAGGATGTTATAAGGGAAATTCATCTGGGGGTATCCCAAGAATGAACATATGAGTATCTCTCGAGTTGAACAAATTACACACATAGAGAGCAAAGTAAGATGGTGCGATAAGAAGTTTCAAGCGGATAGGCAATCTTTCGAGGTCTAATCCGAAGGTGAAAGGGTTTTGGGGCAACGAGAATAGGTATTGCGCCACATACCAGAATAGATCACTAGACAGGTGGTCCGTGAATTACATACGGAGTCAAGCGCGAGGAACAACCTTGGGAACAGGTGGTGTCCAGGAGTGTCAGGTTTCGATCCTGTGAATCTGTGGGTTATGGGCCCACCATGTGGTTCTCTTTTTTTAATAGGAGCAGTGACATCTTGCACGGTCATGATAGCAAGGGATGTCAGGGAGTACCATGTCAGCTATGTCGGCAACAATGTTGGTACCAAGGGCGAGGGACGAAGAGAACCATTTTCCCGCTCGTTGAACGAGGCGGACCAATAGGCAAGATTCTCGTCCATCGGTGGCTACCGAAATGTCGTCAACAGTAGAAACAAGGTCTTACTGACAGAGTTGTACACCGAGGTGTTTACATAAGCAGGAGAATAATACTGCTTAGATTATATAGACCTCAATAAAGGTTAAACCAACCAATGGAAAGGAAACTAAGATTACCATATTAAACAGAACAATGGAAAGGAAAATGTGTTTAAACACATATTTCAGGGGTATATCTTTCCCAAGGACAAGTAGAGCATGATATCCACGACAGGATATAACGTAGAAAACCATTTAGGTTAGGCAAGAGGAAGTTCATGACATTACCCAAACAACGGTGTTTGAATAATTGATGAAGGAAATTTAGCATGGCGCTTCAAATGTTCTTTTCGATGATCAGAGTACCACAAACATGCTTCAAGAAGCATTGACATGGTATTCAAGCAAAGGTCAGACTCTGGATACACGAAGGGATTCATCATTAAGCCAAGGAGAGGATGAGGAGGTGGCTGATGGACCTAGCGATAATTCAACGAGGTATCCAAAAAGATGGATTTCCACAGATATGTGAACAAGGAGATAACATTTGTCGGATCAAATGATATAATGATGTATGCTCGAGGAAAACATACACAATTTAAACATTGGTTGAATGTTGCACCCGAAGTATGGGCTTAGATAGCAAGATCAATGATAGAAGGGTGATTCGATATTCAATAGACTTAGAATGAAACGGTAGACCAATAACTTCAAGCAATAGGGTTGCTAGAAGTTTAGAATTTACACATCACAGACCATTTATCGGTATTCCGGTTAGAAACAACACGGAGACCAAGAAATGAACGCAAAAGGCGAGAGATATTACTATATCAAGAATTCTCAAGAGGTGGTAAAATTACCACGACATTCTTGACATAAAAGGTGGTAACATTCCAAGGTAAAGAAGAACAAATGCTGGATAGCAAGGATCTCAAGGTATAACACAAAACACGAATAAGTTTGTGTTGGAGGGAAGACAATAAAGTGGTCAATGATATCACAAATCATCGAGGCAAGGATGGTATTTCTCATCATGAATTCAATTGATATCCTGGAAAAGCTCGGAATGTTGATGATGACCACAACACGTTGTCCGGAGATTTCATGAAGATGTAATCGTTCGGTGATGACATCAAGTCAAAGGAATTATGAAGCGAAAGGTTATTGGAACCAAGGGTACGACACAAACTCGAAATCAAGCTTGTTGTTCAAGGCAAAACGATATGATGAGGATGGTCGACGTAATCTTAGCTCATCGTCAACAATTGTGTTCTGGGAAGAAGGACCAGGTAGCACAGTTAAGAGCAGCACGATAAGGGTATAGCCGATCAAGCTAGGAATGACTTGAAGGATTATTTAAACTCGTAAGCAACAAAAATTATTTAGGGTTATTGAATCGGAGTGCAGACTCGATTCACTATTCGGTGTTCTCGGTTAACGACAACCAAGAACCTAGGAACAATTGGATCCGGTGAGTAATAATAGTAGATGAAGAACCCATAAGAAGTTATGATGTCCCATGATATCTCGAGATATCATGGGGTAATACTCGACGACAGACCGAAGTGGAGGTTGGACTGGGGTATTGCTCTGCAGAAGACAAATGCTTAAACTTGCACGAATAATGGTATTTAAGGGAGAAGATGGTCGGAACCATGTCCACAGATACAAGATGAACTTATAATAAGGGAATAATTATTTTAAAAGAAGCTTCCATGATCAGGTATATCTCGTGTCCATGGGCATGAACACAGGGTTCAAGGTCGACTCCCACTTCTCCAATGCATAACCTTTCATTCACTTCTCTTTTTCGAAGAAGTTGTAGTGTTGAATTATCTGGCAAAATACCAGACGAGTATGACTCGTGAAAACTTTCGAGTTCACACATAATATGGAAGGCATAGGTTCAACCCATCGAGGCATCTTAGGAGCATATACCACAATTTCAGGAATAAATAACACAAGCTCGATAGTAGAGCACGCTGGAGAAAGCAGAGGATACAATTTACCAAAGGCATTATGTATCCGAGGAAAGGCTCACAAGCTTATAGAATATGAAGGACGCTGTCGGATAGAATCCAATAAAGGATCTGGTGGTCCACAAGGGGTCTGATGTGAGCATCGATACTCAATCAAAGGAAGAAGGAATGCCATGGCATCGGGTTATAGAAACAACTGACTAATTCAAAGCTTAATGCAAAGAAACTTTATGATCTCCAAATCAAGGGATCAGAAGCAATCGTTCTGATCGAAAATGAATAAGTTCAACAGACTTGGAAGCACAAACGATCAAGGCATTGATTGGTCAAGAACCAGCTCATATCCAAATGACGTCTGAGCCGGAAGGATGAATCCTAGGATTCGACTAAGGAATGCGAGCATCCTCAACATATTGAATCAATGGACTTAAAAGGGTAGTGGCAAAGGATGCCAATAAGATTACTAGACTTATGGGATTAACCAAAATGTAAGCAAGCAAGAATTTCAAGAGCAATAGGCTCCTGAGGATTTTTGGAAGATCGAATGGTATTTCGAGGATTGATGACGTACATGAATCAACTGGAGATGAGTGGATACTCGGTAAGTGTGAGAAATTATCCGTAGGGATATTCATGTGGCAAGAACTGCAAGGCAGTAGGCACAACGTATCCTCCAAACATTAGAGAGAATTTCAGGGTATCTTGTAATAACAAGATCAACTGGGGATGAATGTAAGAACAACAATTGTAAGTAGTTATCCTTAAGGGTTTACGATGGAAGGGGAACTGCAAGAGGGATGGCACAAAGTATCGAGGGAACATCCGAGAGTATTGTCAGAATCTTTCGTTGAAGCAGCCGATCATCCGTATTAAAGGGCTCTCTCGCAGGAAGTGGTAACGAGAACCTAGAGTTGGATTTTAGCAAAATCATTTAACCCAAATAGAAGAGAGTTCAGAGTCCCAGAGTAAGGATCGAGGAGTAAAAGATCCTAATACCACCCAGATGGCGACGTGGGCCCGTAAGCCGCACAACCATGTTAGTAAAAGTTTTTGTAATGTCTAGACTCGACTTCGGCCAAGGAGTGTGGAAGGGGGATTCCTACAGGCAGTCGGCTCTGATACCAACTTGTGACGCCCCCCGATTTAATCGTACACTAATCATACATGCAAACGTGTACGATCAAGATCAGGGACTCACGGGAAGATATCACAACACAACTCTACAAAAAAAATAAGTCATACAAGCATCATATTACAAGCCAGGGGCCTCGAAGGCTCAAATACAAGGGCTCGATCATAGACGAGTCAGCGGAAGCAACAATATCTGAGTACAGACATAAGTTAAACAAGTTTCCATAAGATGGCTAGCACAAACTGGGATACAGATCGAAAGAGGCGTAGGCCTCCTGCCTGGGATCCTCCTAAACTACTCCTGGTCGTTGTCAGCGGGCAGCACGTAGTAGTAGGCACCTCCGGTGTAGTAGGAGTCGTCGTCGACGGTGGCGTCTGGCTCCTGGGCTCCAACATCTGGTTGCGACAACCAGGTAGACGGGATAGAGGGAAAAGAAGGAGAAAGCAACCATGAGTACTCATCCAAAGTACTCGCAAGCAAGGAGCTACACTACATATGTATGCATTGGTATCAACTGGAATAAGGCTATTATAAGTGGACTGAACTGCAGAAAGCCGGAATAAGAGGGGGATAGCTAGTCCTTTCGAAGACTATGCTTCTGGCAGCCTCCGTCTTGCAGCATGTAGAAGAGAGTAGACTGAAGTCCTCCAAGTAGCATCGCATAGCATAATCCTAACCGATGATCCTCCCCTCGTCGCCCTGTGAGAGAGCGATCACCGGTTGTATCTGGCACTTGGAAGGGTGTGTTTTATTAAGTATCCGGTTCTAGTTGTCATAAGGTCAAGGTACAACTCCGGGTCATCCTTTTACCGAGGGACACGGCTATTCGAATAGATAAACTTCCCTGCAGGGGTGCACGACATACCCCAACACGCTCGATCCCATTTGGCCGGACACACTTTTCTGGGTCATGCCCGGCCTCGGAAGATCAACACGTCGCAGCCCTACCTAGGCACAACAGAGAGGTCAGCACGCCGGTCTAAATCCTATGGCGCAGGGGTCTGGGCCCATCGCCCTTTTGCACACCTGCACGTTGCGTACGCGGCCGGAAGCAGACCTAGCCTAGTGGCTTTCTAGTCCAATCCGGCGCGCGCCACTCAGGCGCTGACGTCACGAAGGCTTCGGCTGATACCACGACGTCGGGATACCCATAAGTACTCCCGCGTAGATGGTTAGTGCGCATAGACCAAATGGCCAGACTCAGATCAAATACCCAGATCTCGTTAAGCGTGTTAAGTATCCGCGAACGCCGACCAGGGCCAGGCCCACCTCTCTCCTAGGTGGTCGGAACCTGCCCTGTCGCTCCGCCACAAAGTAACAGTCGGGGGCCGTCGGGAACCTAGGCCCACCACTACCTGGATGGAACCACCTGCCCCTTCAGCCCCCATCTCCGAACAGTATCACAGGTAATGTAGCAGTGTAATGTATATAGAATATGCCCGTGATCACCTCCCAAAGTGATCACGGCCCAGTAGTATAGCATGGCGGACGGACAAGAATGTAGGGCCACTGATGGGACACTAGCATCCTATACTAAGCAGTAGGATAGCAGGTAATGGTAACAACAGTAGTAGCAAGGACAGGCTATGCATCAGGATAGGAATAACGGAAAGCAGTAACATGCTACACTACTCTAATGCAAGCAGTATAGAGAAGAGTAGGCGATATCTAGTGATCAAAGGGGGGGCTTGCCTGGTTGCTCTGGCAAGAGAGAGGGGTCGTCAACTCCGTATTCGTACTGGGTAGCAGCGGCGTCGGTCTCGGTGTCTATCGAGAGAAGAGGGGGGAGAAACAATAAATATTTAAGCAAGCATATGCATAGTGATGCATGACATGACAAGTAACGACGTTAGAGGTGCCCTAACGCGGTAGTAGATGGTACCGGTGAAGGGGGGAACATCCGGGAAATTATACCCGGTGTTTTGCGTTTTCGGACAGATGGGTCGGAGGGGGAAAGTTGCGTGTTCTCTATGCTAGGGATGCGTGACGGACGAACAGGCTACGCATCCAGATTCGTCTCGTCGTTCTGAGCAACTTTCATGTACAAAGTTTTTTCATCCGAGCTACGGTTTATTTTATATCAATTTTAAAAGATTTAAATCATTTTTAGGATTTATTTAATTAATTTAATCAACATTATCCAGAATATGTCTGCTGACGTCATCATGACGTCAGCATGACGTCAGTAGTTGACTTCGTCAACCTGACAGGTGGGTCCCGTTCGTCATACACTGTTTTAATTAACTAATAGTTAATTAGGTTAATTAGTGATTAGGTTAATCTAATTATAATTAATTAACTTAATTACTTCATTAATTAATTAATTAATATTTTAAATGTTTTAATTATTTAGTTATCTATATATATATATATTTTTTATTAAATCTTTTTTTAATTAACATCCTGGGGGTGGGGCCCCGTTGTCAATGGCCCAAAGGGGCTAAACGGGCGCAACGGGCTGCGGGCACGGGCGACAGGCGCCTGTGCGGGCACTCGCCCGCAGGGAGCAGCGGGGCGAGGCCAGAGGCCAGGGCGGGCGCGTGGGCAACGGGCTCGGGGTTGACCGGTGAGGAGGAGACCGTTGACGGGGCGACGTAGACGGGGAGGCGGCGCCGACAATGGCGGTTGGTGGGGTGGCTCCGGCGGGGGTGGTCCGACGTCGATGCTGGGCGTCGGGGCCGTCGATTGTCCCCGCCCGGATCCACGCCAGAGGGAGGTTGAGGGGGCAGGCGACGGTGGGGCAGCGTCCTGCGGCGTCGGTGAGGTGGCGGTGGTTGGCGACGGCGCGCGACGGGTCGGGGCATCGGTTGATGGCTCCGGGCGACGGCAGCGAGGGGCTCCGACGAGGTGGCGTCGGGGGCGCCTGGGTCTGGCGGCGAGGTAGCGGGCGTACAGATCGAGCAGGGGGCGAGAGAGAGTGGGGGGGCTCGATCCCGATCCAGGAGGGGATCGGGGGGGAGGGGGAAGGAGGTGGGGGCGCGATTGGGGGGAGTGGGGGTGTCGGTGCCTAGGGTTTCGGCACGAGGGGGGTTAAGGGAGTGGGGTGGGCCGGCCAGTTGGGCCTTTGCCCAGTTGGGCTGGTGGCCTGCTGGGCCGGAGCCCAGTGATGGGGGGGTTTGCTTTTCTTTTCCCCTTTTTTTTCATTCTACTTATTTTCTTTACTGTTTTCATTTAAAGTTTCCTTTATTTTAGTTTTATAAAATACCCAGTCAGCACCTAAATTAGTATTACTAATCAATCCACTGCCACAATTACTTTGGTACACTACTAATTTAGTTTTATTATTATAACTTTATAAAAGGCATCTAAATAATTGCTTTTGCTGTCATTTCTATTACTTTAGTGCATTTGGATATTTTAGTAAAAGATCATTTATCCACCAATATTTACTAAGGATTATTTGACACATTACGAACAATTTAGTTTTAATGTTTGGAAAGTTTTATTGTTTGCTTGATTTTAATTTTGAATTTGAATCGGTCTCGAACTAACGCAAGATTAGCAACAGTAATTGAAGTGACGTGGCACCATTAACAGAGAATTACTGTAGCTTAATTATCCGGGCGTCACAGGATATCATTATATTGCCATGTTATCTTAACGCATCTATATACTTGGTAAAGGGTGGAAGGCTCGGCCTCTCGCCTAGTGTTTTGTTCCACTCTCGCCGCCCTAGTTTCCGTCATATCGGTGTTATGTTCCCGGATTTCGCGTTCCTTACGCGGTTGGGTTATAATGGGAACCCCTTGATAGTTCGTCTTGATTAAAGCTTTTCCAGCAATGCCCAACCTTGGTTTTACCATTTTCCACCTAGCCTCTTTTTCCCTTGGGTTTCCGGAGCCCGAGGGTCATCTTATTTTAAACCCCCTCGGGCCAGTGCTCCTTTGAGTGTTGGTCCAACCGAGCGATGTCCGGGGCTACCAGGGGCAACTCTGGGCTGGCCTACCCGACGTCTTGCTCGTCCGGTGTGCCCTGAGAACGAGATATGTGCAGCTCCTATCGGGATTTGTCAGCACATCTGGGTGGTGTTGCTGGTCTTGTTTTAACCTGTCGAAATGTCTTGAAGAACCGAGGTACCGAGTCTGATCGGAACGTCTCGGGAGGAGGTCTATTCCTTCGTTGACCGTGAGAGCTTGTCATGGCCTAAGTTGGGACTCCCCTGCAGGGATTTGAACTTTCGAAAGCCGTGCCCGCGGTTATGGGCAGATGGGAATTTGTTAGTGTCCAGTTGTAGATAACTTAAACATTAACTTAATTAAAATGAATCAACTGTGTGAGTTACCGTGATGGCCTCTTCTCGGCGGAGTCCGGGAAGTGGACACGGTGTTGGAGTAATGTTTGCCGCAGGATTGCCCTTTTTAGTTATGCGTTCGCGCTTTGCCTTCTCTTCTCGCTCTCTCTTGCGAATAAGTTAGCCACCATATATGCTAGTCGCTTGCTGCAGCTCCACATATATTTACCTGACCCTACCTATTAAGCTTAAATAGTCTTGATCGCGAGGGTGCGAGATTGCTGAGTCCCTGTGGCTCACAGATTACTATTACACCAGATGCAGGGCCAGATGATACAGCTCCAGATGGCGCGCTTGAGCTCAAGTGGGAGTACGACGAGGACTCTCAGCGTTACTATGTTTCTTTTCCTGATAATCAGTAGTGGTGCCCAGTTGGGGTGATCGGGACCATGTCGCTTGTTGGGTTGTCTTTTATTTTGGCGCCGTAGTCGGGCCATGAGTGTTTGGATGATGTATGTTATTTGTGTACTTGATTGACGTGACGAGTGTAAGCCAACTATGTTATCCCTTTTATTCATCTATATTACATGGGATGTTTGTGATGATTGCCTGACTTGTGACATATGCCTTCAATGCGATTATGGCTCTAAGTCGTGCCTCGACACGTGGGAGATATAGTCGCATCGAGGGTGTTACATCACCGTGGAGCCCAAGACGGTGTCATCACCAGTACTTTTGCAGAAAATTGCACAGAAGTACCACAATTGGGGCATTGGAAGCAGATTGATACCAAGATTGGTAATTTTTACGTGTCAGTACCAACTTTGAGGCGAGGCGTTGCAAAAGAGGCTAAAACTGTTGTTTATACATATTGACAAGGAAACTGACCGGTTGGGCCCGCCTGTCGGGTGCTGATGTGGCATGTCTTTTGCAAAAAAAACTCCCTTGCTTTATATGTAATCCCATAAATGCCCAATTATTTCAGGGAAAAAGGCTCAAATGAGAGGCTTTTTTCTCGTTCGTAATTTCCACCAGCGACTCAAACTCGTTTGAAATTTTGAGTCAGTTTGAACAAATAAATAAGACAAACAAAAATTGAATCCCGCCCATGATTCGAACCGCCGACCTGCGGCTCAGCGCGCGGCCACTCCGCCACGGCAGAACTCGCGATGTACAGGAGGCATAGACCTTTTTATACTAGCTCAGGAACGCTGGGCCGGCCCACGGAGGCCTGCAATTTTTTTTCATTTCGCACTTACCTGGCGCGCGTGTTGGGGCTCATTCCTTGCCCAGATTTCTTTATGTTTCATTTTTCTTACTTATTATGCTTTATATTTTTGTTTCTAGTTTTGGCTTATTTTTAGGTTTCCTTCCTTGCTTTTTCTTTCTTCTTTTTTCATTCACCAGTTGGTTTTTCTCCTGGATCTTTAACATATTTATTGAATATTTTTTATGACGGGTTTTAGTATATGGTGAAATTTTGCATAATGCGCGGTAAATTTTTCTTAATTTATGGTGTACATTTTCTTAATACACGATGATTTCAAGAATATTATGATTACATAATTAATTACTTTATAGTGAACATTTTTAATGCACGATGAAATTTTCTTTACAAACAGTGAACATTTTTCTAATAATATGAACATTGAACATATTTTGAATGCAAATTGAATATTTTTGTAATATATGTTGGAATATTTTCGTAAGATATGAAGAAAAGTTTACTTAATGCGCGGTGATTTTTTTGTAATTTATGGTGAGCATTTTCTTAATACACGATGAATTTCAAGACCATTATGGTGAATATTTTCTTAATACATGGTGAATTATTTGTATTTCAAGAAATGTTAAGCATGTGGTAAAAACTTATTATGTAAATCATTCTTGCATTTCAAGAGACATGTCGATTTTTTTAAATAAAAGTTGAACATTTTTAATGCATTTCTAAAATTTATTAAGATTACACATTTATTTTTAATACATGTTGTAAACTTTTTAAGTAACAGTGCATTTTAAAAAATACAATCAATATGCGAGTAACTCAAATGAAAATCTGTGTGTTGGGCATATTTTTTTAAGTTGTGTATTTGAATAATATAGTTAGGACACATAGTAATTAGGATACATAATAATATCCTCAGCAGACACATTAAATTTGGGCCATGCCTATGTTCTAGGCTAGTGCTTGACACTTAATAATACTAATATGTAATCGCAAAAAATATATGTATTAATATCATGATTAAAAAACAGTAACCCAGCGCGCAGCCTCGCTGGGCCAACCGCCGGCCCAACGTCTTCGGGATAGTATAAAAGATGCTTAGCCTGTTGTACATCGCTAGCTCTGCTGTGGCGGGGTGGCTAGCGCTCTGCGCTGCAGAGCCGCAGGTCGGCGGTTTGAATCCTAGACGGGATTCGATTTTTGTTTGTCTTATTTATTTGTTCAAACCGACTCAAAATTTCAAACAAGTCTGTGTCGCTGGTGGAAATTACGAACGGAAAAAAAGCCTATCATTTGAGCCTTTTTCCCCGAAATAATTGGGCATTTATGGGATTACGTACAATGCAAGGGAGTTTTCTGCAAAAAACATGCCACGTCAGCACCTGACAGGCGGAGCCAACCGGTCAGTTTTCCTGTCAATACATATAAACAGCAGTTTTAGCCTTTTTTGCAACGCCTCGCCCCAAAGTTGGTACTGACACGTAAAAATTACCAATCTTGGTATCAATCTGCTTGCAATGCCCCAATTGTGGTACTTCTATGCAATTTACTCATACTTTTGGCAGCCGAAGACCACCTTTGGTCAGGATAACTTGTACTAGATGTTCCCCTTCAAATGGCCAATTGTTGGCGTCCTTCCTACTCATTATTTGGGGAAGAGGCCCAGGGCCTCTATAAATAGAGCTAGCCACCACAGAGTAAGACAGAGGGAGGAGGGGACCGAAAAGAGAGATAGAGAGAGAGGCGACTGAACTCCACCTAGCAGTTCATCGCACCAGCTCAAGAACACCTCTCGCGAGGCTGTTCTTCCCGTGTACTGTTCATCATCATCCCCTGAGGCAATCCACCACACCACACACTGGAGTAGGGTATTACACCACAACGGTGGCCCGAACCAGTATAAACCTCGTGTCCCTTGTGTTGTTCGTTATTTCCATCTTAGATCACGCGAGGAGATTGGACGTAGATCGGTAGGGGAGAGATCTCCACGCGCACCCCAGTGTTCAAACCTCAAGGGTCTACCGGAACCCAAAATCCGACACCTACAGTGTTCAATAAGGGTCTACCAAGGATGATCGACATACTGTCGTCCTCGGGAATATCGAGAACAACAAAGTCCATTAAGATAGTAACGTTTGCAACCACAAGAGGCACATCCTCACAAATACCTATGGGTATAGCAGTTGATTTATCAGCCATCTGCAAAGAGATTTCAGTAGGTGTCAACTTATTCAATTCGAGTCTATGATACAAAGAGAAAGGCATAATGCTACCTCTTGAGCACTGCGTTGGTTTTCCCTTGAAGAGGAACGGGTGATGCAGCAAAGTAGCGTAAGTATTTCCCTCAGTTTTTGTGAACCAAGGTATCAATCTGGTAGGAGGCTACATGCTAGTCCCTCGCACCTGCACAAAACAAATAAATCCTCGCAACCAACGCGACAAGGGGTTGACAATCCCTACACGGTCACTTACGAGAGTGAGATCTGATAGATATGATAAGATAATATTTTGGTATTTTTATGATAAAGATGCAAAGTAAAATAAAAGCAATGAAAATAACTAAGTATTGGAAGATTTAATATGACGAAGATAGAACCGGGGGCCATAGGTTTCACTAGTGGCTTCTCTCAAGACCATAAGTATTTTACGGTGGGTGAACAAATTACGGTTGAGCAATTGACAGAATTGAGCATAGTTATGAGAATATCTAGGTATGATCATGTATATAGGCATGACGCCCAAGACAAGTAGACCGACTCCTATCTGCATCTACTACTATTACTCCACACATCGACCGCTATCCAGGATGAATCTAGAGTATTAAGTTCATAAGAACAGAGTAACGCCTTAAGCAAGATGACATGATGTAGAGGGATAAATTCATGCAATATGATAAAAAACCATCTTGTTATCCTCGATGGCAACAATACAATATGTGCCTTGCTGCCCCTACTGTCACTGGGAAACGACACCGCAAGATTGAACCCAAAGCTAAGCACTTCTCCCATTGCAAGAAAGATCAATCTAGTAGGCCAAACCAAACTGATAATTCGAAGAGACTTGCAAAGATAACAAATCATACATAAAATAATTCGGACAAGATTCAAATATTGTTCATAGATAAACTTGATCATAAACCCACAATTCATCGGTCTCAACAAACACACCGCAAAAGAAGATTGCATCGAATAGATCTCCACAAGAGAGGGGGAGAACTTTGTATTGAGATCCAAAAACAGAGAAGAAGCCATCTAGCTAATAACTATGGACCCGTAGGTCTGAGGTAAACTACTCACACTTCATCGGAGAGGCTATGGTGTTGATGTAGAAGCCCTCCGTGATCGATGCCCCCTCCGGCGGAGCTCCGGAACAGGCCCCAAGATGGGTTCTCGTGGATACAGAAAGTTACGTCGGTGGAATTAGGGTTTTGGCTCCGTATATGATCGTTTGGGGGTACGTAGGTATATAGGAGGAAGATGTACGTCGATGGAGCAACAGGGGGCCCACAAGGGTGGAGGGCGCGCCTGGGGGGGAGGGTAGGCGCGCCCCCTACCTCATGGCCTCCCTCTTGGTTGATTGACGTAGGTCCAAGTCTCCTGCATCATGTTCGGTGAGAAAATCACATTCCCGAAGGTTTTATTCCGTTTGGACTCCATTTGATATTCCTTTTCTTCGAAACCCTAAAATAGGCAAAAAAAAGCAGCAATTCTGGGATGGGCCTCCGGTTAGTAGGTTAGTCCCAAAAATAATATAAAAGTGTATAATAAAGCCCAATAATGTCCAAAACAGTAGATAATATAACATGGAGCAATCAAAAATTATAGATACGTTGGAGATGTATCAAGCATCCCCAAGCTTAATTCCTGCTCGTCCTCGAGTAGGTAAATGATAAAAACAGAATTTCTGATGTGGAATGCTACTAGGCATAATTTCAATGTAATTCTTCTTAATTGTGGCATGAATATTCAGATCCGAAAGATTCAAGATAAAAGTTTAATATTGACATAGAAATAATAATACTTCAAGCATACTTACTAAGCAATTACGCCTTCTCAAAATAACATGGCCAAAGAAAGTTATCCCTACAAAATCATATAGTCTGGCTATGCTCTATCTTCACCATACAAAGTATTTAAATCATGCACAACCCTGATGACAAGCCAAACAATGGTTTCATACTTTTGACATTCTCAAAACTTTTTCAATTTTCACGCAATACATGAGCGTGAGCCATGGATATAGCACTTTAGGTGGAATAGAATGGTGGTTGTGGAGGAGACAAAAAGGAGAAGATAGTCTCACTTCGACTAGGCGTATCAACGGGCTATGGAGATGCCCATCAATAGATATCAATGTGAGTGAGTAGGGATTGCCATGCAACGGATGCACTAGAGCTATAAGTATATGAAAGCTCAAAAAGAAACTAAGTGGGTGTGCATCCAACTTGCTTGCTCATGAAGACCTAGGGCATTTTGAGGAAGACCATCGTTGGAATATACAAGCCAAGTTCCATAATGAAAAATTCTCACTATTATATGAAAGTGATAACAAAGAAGACTCTCTATCATGAAGATCATGGTGCTACTTTGAAGCACGAGTGTGGTAAAAGGATAGTAGCATTGTCCCTTCTCTCTTTTTCTCTCATTTTTTGGGCCTTTTCTCCCTCTTTTTTTATGGCCTCCTTTTTTTCATCCGGAGTCTCATGCTGACTGGTGGGGAATCATAGTCTTCATCATCCTTTCCTCACATGGGACAATGCTCTAATAACGATGACCATCACACTTCTATTTTCTTACAACTCAAGAATTGCAACTCGATACTTAGAACAAGATATGACTCTACGTGAATGCCTCCGGCGATGTACCGGGATATGCAATGACTCATGAGTGACATGTATGAAAGAATTATGAATGGTGGCTTTGCCACAAATACAATGTCAACTACATGATCATGCAAAGCAATATGAAAATGATGGTGTGTGTCATGATAAGCGGAATGGTGGAAAGTTGCATGGCAATATATCTCGGAATGGCTATGGAAATGCCATAATAGGTAGGTATGGTGGCTGTTTTGAGGAAGGTATATGGTGGGTGTATGATGCCGGCGAAAGGTGTGCGGTATTAGAGAGGCTAGCAATGGTGGAAGGGTGAGAGTGCGCATGATCCATGGACTCAACATTAGTCATAAAGAACTCACATACTTATTGCAAAAATCTACAAGTTATCAAAGCAAAGTATTACGCGCATGCTCCTAGGGGGATAGATTGGTAGGAAAAGACCATTGCTCGTCCCCGACCGCCAC
This sequence comes from Triticum monococcum, assembly GCA_034509565.1. Lineage (NCBI taxonomy): Eukaryota > Viridiplantae > Streptophyta > Magnoliopsida > Poales > Poaceae > Triticum > Triticum monococcum. Next base: position 146,627,788 of record CM067843.1, on the reverse strand, counting down.
TCATAAGGAAGACAATAAATAAATAAATCATGCTCCGACTTCATCACATAACGGTTCACCATACGTGCATGCTACGGGAATCACAAACTTTAACACAACTATTTCTCAAAATCACAACTACTCAACTAGCATGACTCTAATATCACCATCTTCATATCTCAAAACAATTATCAAGTATCAAACTTCTCATAGTATTCAACACACTCATAAGAGAATTTTATTATTAATTTTGTATACCTAGCATATTAGGATTATTTAAGCAAATTACCATGCTATTTAAGACTCTCAAAATAATCTAAGTGAAGCATGAGAGATCAATAGTTTCTATAAAACAAATCCACCACCGTGCTCTAAAAGATATAAGTGAAGTACTAGAGGAAAACTATATTACTCAAAAGATATAAGTGAAGCACATAGAGTATTCTAATGATTTCCGAATCATGTGTGTTTCTCTCAAAAGGTGTGTACAGCAAAGATGATTGTGGTAAACTAAAAATCAAATACTCAAATCATACAAGACACTCCAAGCAAAATACATATCATGTGGTGAATAAAAATATACCTCCAAGTAAAGTTACCGATAGAACTAGACGAAAGAGGGGATGCCTTCCGGGGCATCCCCAAGCTTTGGCTTTTAGGTGTCCTTAGATTATATCGGGGTGCCATGGGTATCCCCAATCTTAGGCTCTTGCCACTCCTTGTTCCATAATCCATCCAATCTTTACCCAAAACTTGAAAACTTCACAACACAAAACTTAAAGTAGAAAATCTCGTGAGCTCCGTTAGCGAAAGAAAACAAAAGACCACTTCAAGGTACTGTAATTAACTCATTATTTATTTATATTTATTTTAAACCTACTGTATTCCAACTTCTCTATGGTTTATAAACTATTTTACTAGCCATGGATTCATCAAAATAAGCAAACAACACACGAAAAACAGAATCTGTCAAAAACAGAACAGACTGTAGTAATCTGTAGCTAGCGCAAGATCTGGAACACCAAAAATTCTAAAATAAATTTCTGGACGTGAGGAATTTATCTATTAATCATCTTAAAAAATAATTAAATAAATAGCGCTTTCCAAACAAAAATGGCAGCAGTTCTCGTGAGCGTTAAAGTTTCTGTTTTTTACAGCAAGATTAACAAGACTTTCCCCAAGTCTTCCCAACGGTTCTACTTGGCACAAACACTAATTAAACACAAAAAACACAACCAAAAAAGAGGCTAGATAAATTATTTATTACTAAACAGGAGAAAAAAAATCAAGGAATAAAAATAAAATTGGTTTGCCTCCCAACAAGCGCTATCGTTTAACGCCCCTAGCTAGGCATAAAAAGCAAGGATAGATCTAGGTATTGCCATCTTTGGTAGGCAATCCATAAGTGGCTCTCATAATAGATTCATAAGGTAATTTAATTTTCTTTCTAGGAAAGTGTTCCATGCCTTTCCTTAACGGAAATTGGAATCTAATATTTCCTTCCTTCATATCAATAATTGCACCAATCGTTCTAAGGAAAGGTCTACCAAGAATAATAGGACATGAAGGATTGCAATCTATAAGAACGATAAAATCTACGGGCACATAATTCCTATTTGCAACAATAAGAACATATCATTAATTCTTCCCATAGGTTTCTTAATAGTGGAATCCGCAAGGTGCAAGTTTAGAGAGCAATCATCAAAATCACGGAAACCTAACAAATCACACAAAGTCTTTGGAATCGTGGAAACACTAGCACCCAAATCACACAAAGCATAGCATTCATGATCTTTAATTTTAATTTTAATAGTAGGTTCCCACTCATCATAAAGTTTTCTAGGGATGGAAACTTCCAACTCAAGTTTTTCTTCATAGGATTGCATCAAAGCATCAACGATATGTTTGGTAAAAGCTTTATTTTGGCTATAAGCATGAGGAGAATTTAGCACGGATTGTGACAAGGAAATAAAATCTATCAAAGAGCAATTATCATAATTAAATCCCTTGAAATCCAAAATAGTAGGTTCATTAACATCTATAGTTTTGATCTCTTCAATCCTACTTTTATCAAATTTAACATCAAGATCTAAAAACTCCGAATTTTTGGAACACCTTCTAGGTAAAGGTGGATCATATTCAGTCCCATCATTCAAGATTCATATTGCAAAACAAAGATTTAATAGGGGACACATCAATAACTTTTAGATCTTCATCTTTATTGTCATGGAAACTAGAAGAACACACTCTTATAAAGGAATCTTTCTTAGCACGCATCCTAGCGGTTCTTTCTTTGCACTCATCAATGGAAATTCTAATGGCTTTGAGAGACTCATTGATATCATGCTTAGGTGGAATAGATCTAAGTTTCAAAGAATCAACATCAAGAGAAATTCTATCAACGTTCCTAGCCAACTCATCAATCTTAAGCAATTTGTATTCAATCAAAGCATTGAAATTCTTTTGCGAAGTAATAAATTCTTTAATATTAGATTCAAAATCAGAGGGAATCTTATTATAATTTCCATAAGAATTGTTGTTGGGATTACCATAATTATTAGAGGAATTGCTAGGGTAAGGCCTAGGATTAAAGTTTCCTCTATACGTGTTGTTACCAAAATTGTTCCTACCAACAAAATTCACATCCATAGATTCATTATTATTCTCAATCAAAGTATACAAAGGCATATCATTAGGATCAGAAGAAACACTTTTATTAGCAAATAATTTCATAAGTTCATCCATCTTTCCACTCAAAACATTAATTTCTTCTATCGCATGCACTATCTTATTAGTAGATCTTTCAGTGTGCCATTGAGAATAATTAACCACAACATTATCTACGAGTTTAGTAGCTTCTCCTAAAGTGATTTCCATAAAAGTGACTCCCGCGGCCGAATCTAAAAGATTTCTAGAAGCAAAATTCAATCCGGCATAAATTTTTTTAATAATCATCCACAAATTCAAACCATGAGTAGGGCAATTACTCATCATTAATTTCATCCTCTCCCAAGCTTGTGCAACATGTTCATGATCAAGTTGCTTAAAATTCATAATATCGTTTCTAAGAGAGATGAACTTAGTGGGAGGAAAATACTTAGAGATAAAAGCATCTTTGCACTTATTCCATGAATCAATACTATTTTTAGGCAAAGACGAAAACCAAGCTTTAGCATGATCTCTAAGCGAAAAAGGAAATACCTTCAATTTATCAATATCATTGTCCACATCTTTCTTCTTTTGCATATCACAGAAATCAACGAAGCTATTTAGATGGGTAGCGACATCTTCACTAGGAAGGCCGGAAAACGGATCTTTCATGACAAGATTCAGCAAGGCAGCATTAATTTCACAAGATTCAGCATCGGTAAGAGGAGCAATCGGAGTGCTATAAAATCATTGTTGTTGGTATTGGTAAAGTCACACAATTTAGTGTTATCTTGAGCCGTCGTGACAAGCAAGCAATCCAACACACAAGCAAACAAGAAACGGGCAAAAGAGGCAAATAGAGAAAGAGAGGGAGGATAGAGAGAGAGGGTGAATAAAACGGCAAGGGTGAAGTGGGGGGAGGAAAACGAGAGGCAAATGGCAAATAATGTAATGCGGGAGATAAGGGTTTGTGATGGGTACTTGGTATGTTTGACTTTTGCATAGACCTCCCCAGCAACGACGCCAGAAATCCTTCTTGCTACCTCTTGAGCAATGCGTTGGTTTTCCCTTGAAGAGGAAAGGGTGATGCAACAAAGCAGCGTAAGTATTTCCCTCAGTTTTTGAGAACCAAGGTATCAATCCAGTAGGAGGCTACGCGCTAGTCCCTCGCACCTGCACAAAACAAATAAATCCTCGCAACCAACGCGATAAGGGGTTGTCAATCCCTACACGGCCACTTACGAGAGTGAGATCTGATAGATATGATAAGATAATATTTTTGGTATTTTTATGATAAAGATGCAAAGTAAAATAAAAGCAATGAAAATAACTAAGTATTGGAAGATTTAATATGATGAAGATAGACCCGGGGGCCATATGTTTCACTAGTGGCTTCTCTCAAGAGCATAAGTATTTTACGGTGGGTGAACAAATTAATGTTGAGCAATTGACAGAATTGAGCATAGTTATGAGAATATCTAGGTATGATCATGTATATAGGCATCATATCCAAGACAAGTAGACCGACTCCTGCCTGCATCTACTATTATTACTCCACACATCGACTGCTATCCAGCATGCATCTAGAGTATTTAGTTCATAAGAACAGAGTAACGCCTTAATCAAGATGACACGATGTAGAGGGATAAATTCATGCAATATGATAAAAAAAAGATCTTGTTATCCTCGATGGCAACAATACAATACGTGCCTTGCTGCCCCTACTGTCAGTGGGAAAGGACACCGCATGATTGAATCCAAAGCTAAGCACTTCTCCCATTGCAAGAAAGATCAATCTAGTAGGCCAAACCAAACTTATAATTCGAAGAGACTTGCAAAGATAACCAATCATACATAAAAGAATTCAGAGAAGATTCAAATATTTTTCATAGATAAACTTGATCATAAACCCACAATTCATCGGTCTCAACAAACACACCGCAAAATAAGATTACATCGAATAGATCTCCACAAGAGAGGGGGAGAACTTTGTATTGAGATCCAAAAAGAGAGAAGAAGCCATCTAGCTAATAACTATGGATCCGTAGGTCTGAGGTAAACTACTCACACTTCATCGGAGAGGCTATCGTGTTGATGTAGAAGCCCTCCGTGATCGATGCCCCCTCTGGCGGAGCTCTGAAACAGGCCCCAAAATGGGATCTCATGGATACAGAAAGTTACGGTGGTGGAATTAGGGTTTTGGATCCGTATCTGATTGTTTGGGGGTACGTAAGTATATATAGGAGGAAGAAGTACGTCGGTGGAGCAACAGGGGGCCCACGAGGGTGGAGGGCACGCCTGGGGGGGGGGGGTAGGCGCGCCCCCTACCTCATGGCCTCCCTGTTGGTTGCTTGACATAGGGTCCAAGTCTCCTGGATCATGTTCGGTGAGAAAATCACGTTCCTGAAGGTTTTATTCCATTTGGACTCCATTTGATATTCCTTTTCTTCGAAACCCTAAAATAGGCAAAAAAAACAACAATTCTGGGCTGGGCCTCAGGTTAGTAGGTTAGTCCCAAAAATAATATAAAAGTGTATAATAAAGCCCAATAATGTCCAAAACAGTAGATAATATAGCATGGAGCAATCAAAATTATAGATACATTGGAGACGTATCACATAACACTAACACCGGCTCCAAGATCACATAAACCGGTTTTAACATAGTTTCTTTTAATGGAGCATGGTATAGTTGGTACTCCTGGTCCTAGTTTCTTTGGTATTCCACCCTTAAAAGTATAATTAGCAAGCATGGTGGAAATTTCATATTCTAGTATCTTTGTTTTATTAGTAACAATATCTTTCATATACTTAGCATAGGGAGGCATTTTAAGCATATCAGTCAAACGCATACACAAAAAGATAGGTCTAATCATTTCAGCAAAGCACTCAAAATCCTCATCATCCTTCTTCTTGGATGGTTTAGGAGGAAAGGGCATGGGTTTCTGAACCCATGGTTCTATTTCTTTACCATGCTTCCTAGCAACGAAATCTCTCTTATCATAACGTTGATTCTTTGATTGTGGGTTATCAAGATCAATAGCAGGTTCAATATCTACGTCATTATCATTACTAGGTTGAGCATCAACATGAACATCATTATTAACATTATCACTAGGTTCATGTTCATCACCAGATTGTGTCTCAGCATCAGAAATAGAAATATCATTGAGATTCTCAGGTGTATCTATAACAGCTTCACTAGAAGCATGCAAAGTCCTATCTGTTTTCTTTTTCTTTTTATTAGGACTAGGTGCATCAGTATTTATTCCCTGAGAATCTTGCTCAACTCTCTTAGGGTGGCCCTCAGGATGCAAAGGTTCCTCGGTCATTTTACCACCTCTAGTCATAACCCTAACATCATTATCATTATTCTTACTATTCAACTCATTAAGCAATTCATCATGTGCCTTAAGTACTTGTTCTACTTGAGTTGTAACCATGGAAGCATGTTTACTGATAAGCTTAAGATCATTAACAGTTCTACTCATATAATCACCCAAGTGGTCAAGCATGTAAGCATTTCGTTTCAATTGTCTACTAACATAAGCATTGAAATTTTCTTGTTTGACAATAAAATTATCAAACTCATCAAAGCATTGACTAGCAGACTTATTATGAGGAATATCACCTTCATCAAATCTATGGAGAGAGTTTACCTCTACTACCTATCTCGGGTTATCAAGACCATGTATTTCCTCAATGGGCGTTAAATTCTTAACATCTTCAGCTTTAATACCTTTTTCTTTCATAGATTTCTTTGCCTCTTGCATATCTTCAGGACTGAGAAATAGAATACCCCTTTTCTTCGGAGTTGGCTTAGGAGTTGGTCAGGAAGTGTCCAATCATTATCATTACTCGAAATATTATTCAATAGCAATTCAGCTTGCTCAACAGTTCTTTCCCTGAAAACACAACCAACACAACTATCCAGGTGGTCTCTGGAGGCATCGGTTAGTCCATTATAAAAGATGTCAAGTATTTCATTTTTCTTGAGAGGATGATCTGGCAAAGCATTAAGTAATTGGAGAAGCCTCCCCCAGGCTTGTGGGAGACTCTCTTCTTCAATTTGCACGAAGTTAAATATTTCCTTTAAAGCAACTTGTTTCTTATGAGCGGGGAAATATTTTGCAGAGACATAGTAAATCATATCATGGGGACTACGCACACAACCAGGAGCAAGAGAATTAAACCATAACTTAGCATCACCCTTTAACAAGAAAGGAAACAACTTAAGAATATACTAATAGCGAATTTTTTCCTCATGAGCAAATAGGGTGGCTATATCATTTAATTTAGTAAGATGTGCCACAACAGTTTCAGATTCATAACCATAGAAAGGACCAGATTCAACCAAAGTGATTAACTCAGGATCGACAGAGAATTCGTAATCCTTATCAGTAACAAAGATAGGTGAAGTAGCAAAAGTGGGATCATATTTCATTCTAGCATTCAAAGATTTTTCTTCCAGCTTAGCTAACAATTTTTTAAGATCTCTATCATTGCAAGCAAAGAAGTCTCTAGCGGTTTCTTCATCCATAACATAACCCTCAGTTACAATAGGCAATTCATATCTAGGGGAGAATCATAATCTTTAGTTTCAATAATATCATCAGTTTGAATAATTTCATTCTCTCTAACCCTAGCAAGTTGTTCATCAAGAAATTTACCTAGTGGCACAATATCATCAAGCAGAGAAGTAGTTTCATCATAAGCATCATGCATAGCAGAAGTGGCATCATCAATATCATCCGACATATCAGAATCTATAGCAGGTGTAGGTGTCACAAGTTTACTCAAAACAGAAGGAGAATCAAGTGCAAAGCTAGATCGTAGTTCCTTACCTCCCCTCGTAGTTGAGGGATAAATCTTTGTTTTGTTGTCTTTCAGATTCCTCATAGTGATCAACAGATATAAATCCCAAGTGACTCAGAGAATAGAGCTATGCTCCCCGGCAATGGTGCCAGAAAAATGTCTTGATAACCCACAAGTATAGGGGATCGCAACAGTTTTTGAGGGTAGAGTATTCAACCCAAATTTATTGATTCGACACAAGGGGAACCAAAGAATATTATCAAGTATTAGCAGCTGAGTTGTCAATTTAACCACACCTCAAAGACTTAATATCTACAACAAAGTGTTTAGTAGCAAAGCAATATGGAAGTAACGGTAACAGTGGCAAAAGTAATAGTAGCAGTTTTGTAGCAATCGTAACAGTGGCAAAGGAAAAGTAACGGAGCAAAGATCAATATGAAACAAGCTCGTAGGCAATAGATCAATGATGGATAATTATGTCGGATGTCATTCATCATGCAACAGTTATAACATAGGGTGACACAGAACTAGCTCTAATTCATCAATATAACGTAGGCATGTATTCTGAATATAGTCATACGTGCTTATGGAAAATAACTTGCATGGCATCTTTTGTCCTACCCTCCCGTGGCAGTGGGGTCCTTTTGGAAACTAAGGGATATTAATGCCTCCTTTTAATAGAGTACCGGACCAAAGCATTAGCACTTAGTGAATACATGAACTCCTCAAACTACGGTCATCACCGGGAAGTGTCCCGACTATTATCACTCCGGGGTTGCCGGATAATAACACGTAGCAGGTGACTATAACTTGCAAGATAGGATCAAGAACACAAATATATTCATGAAAACATAATAGGTTCAGATCTGAAATCATGGCACTCGGGCCCTAGTGACAAGCATTAGGCATAGCAAAGTCATAGCAACATCAATCTTAGAACATAGTGGATACTAGGGATCAAACCCTAACAAAAATGACTCGATTACATGGTAAATCTCATCCAACCCATTTATACGTCTCCAACGTATCTATAATTTACGAAGTATTCATGCTAATATATTATATTTCTTGGATGTTTTTACAATCATTTTATAGCAACTTTATATCATTTTTTGGGACTAACCTATTGACCCAGTGCTAGTTGCTGTTTTTTGCTTGTTTTTTACATCACAGGAAATCAATATCAAGCGGAGTCCAAACACCATGAAACTTTTTGTGGATTTTTTATGGTCCAGAAGACATCCAATGGGCCAGAGCAGCACCTGGGGGTACCCCGAGGGGGGGGGGCACAACCCACCAGGGCGCGCTTGGGGGCCCAGGCGCGCCCAGGTGGGTTGTGCCCACCTCGATGGCCTCCCGCACCCCCTCGCCCTATAAATTGCCAAATATTCCAAAACCATCGGGGGGTAACCCTAGATCAGAAACTCTGCCGCCGCAAGGCTCTGTAGCCACGAGAAACCAATCTAGACCCCGTTCCGGCACCCTGCCTGAGGGGGGGGGGGAATCATCACCGGTGGCCATCTTCATCATCCTGGCGGCCACCACGATGAGGAGGGAGTAGTCCACCCTCGGGGCTTAGGGTTTGTACCAGTAGCTATGTGTTTAATCTCTCTCTCTCTCTCGTGTTCATGAGATGTCATGATCTTGATGTATCATGGGCTTTGTTAATATAGTTGGATCATGTGGTGTTTTCCCCTCTCTATCTTGTTGTGATGAATTGAGTTTTCCCTTTGAGATTTTGTTTTATAGGATTGAATATTTTTATGGATTTGAGAGCACTTGATATATGTCTTGCATATGAATACCCGTGGTGAAAATGGGGTATTATTTTGATTCACTTGATATATGTTTTGGCACTCAACTCGCGGATTCCCGAGGTGACATTGGGGTAATCTACGCATAGGGGTTGATGCACGTTCCTGTCTTTGTTTCTCCGGTAGAAATCTTGGGGCACTCTTTGAGGTTCTTTGTGTTGGATTGAGTATTATGAATCTGAAATTATTTGGTGTTATTTTAGTACAAACTCTTGGATAGATCGATCGGAAAGAATAGCTTCGAGGTGGCTTCATACCCTACAAACTATTTCTTCTTATGGTCTCCGCTAGATAGGAACTTTGGAGTGATTCTTCATCGCACGTTGAGGGATGGTTATATGATCCAATTATATTAGCATTGTTGGGAGATTGCCCTAGCGAAAGTACGAACCCTAGGCCTCATTTTCAAGCATTGCAGTACCGTTTGTGCTCACTTTTATCATTGGCTACCTTGCTGTTTTTTTATTTTTAGATTATAAAAATATATCTCTACCATCCATATTACACTTTTATCACCATCTCTTCGCCGAACTAGTGCACCTATACAAATTGCCATTGTATTGGGTGTGTTGGGGACACAAGAAATTTCTTGCATTTGATTGCAGGGTTGTTTGAGAGAGACCATCTTCATCCTACGCCTCCCATGGATTGATAAACCTTAGGTCATCCACTTGAGGGAAAATTTCTACTGTCCTACAAAACTCTGCGCTTAGAGGCCCAACACGAGTCTACAAGAATAAAGTTGCGTAGTAGACATCACCCATCACCGTCCAGCAAGCCTGCGATGGGATTACTCACGCACGGCGGTGAGAATCATGAAATTGGTGATGGAGGATGGTTGATGATGACGATGGCGACGATTTCCCCTCTTTGGAGCTCAAAACAGACTCCAGATCTGCCCTCCCGAGGAAGAACAGGAGGTGGCGGTGGCTTCGTATCATAAAACGCGATGAATCCTTCTCTTTGATTTTTTTCTCCTCAAACGTGAATATATGGAGTTGGAGTTGAAGTCGGTGGAGGTCCAGGGGGCCCACAAGGATAGAGGGCACGCCCTAGGGGGGTGGGCGCGCCCCCACCATTGTGGCCAGGGTGTGGGCCCCCTTCGGTTGATTCTTTCACCAGTATTTTTTATTTATTCCAAAACTGATCTCGGTGAACTTTGAGGTCATTTCGAGAGCTTTTATTTCTGCACAAAAATAACACCATGGCAATTCTGCTGAAAATAGCGTCAGTCCGGGTTAGTTCCATTCAAATCATGCAAATTAGAGTCCAAAGCAAGGGCAAATGAGTTTGGAAAAGTAGATACGATGGAGACGTATCACTTTTCGTTTGTCAAGTTGCACTTATGAGCTTTGCAACATTCTTTGATCTCGATACGGTGGCCCTTTTGTTGGACATGTCGAGAACGGTCTCTATGTGGTGAACTTTTCGGAGCGACCCACTAAGACAGCAACTTGCCTAATGGCTAAAGTTGATGTGGGTTGGCTTTGGCATCGCCGACTAGCCCATGTCAATATGAGATCTTTGCAAAGTCTCCTAAAAGGGGATCATGTCCGTGGACTAACAAATGTGAGTTTTGCCAAAGATTGTGTGTGCAGTGCTTGTATTGAAGAAAGGTTACATGAGACGGCTCACGTACCCTCGACTATCATCTACTCGAAGAGGCCCTTGGAGCTCCTTCACATGGATCTCTTTGGTCCTCCATCCTTTGATAGTCTTGGTGGAAGCAAGTATTGCTTGGTGATTGTGGATGACTACTCAACATATACATGGGTATACTTCTTCAAGAGGAATAGTAAGACCCCAAAAAATGTCATCAATTTTGCTAATGAAGCTCAACGTCAACATGAAGCAAAGATATTGATGATTAGAAGTGACAACGGCACCGAGTTCAAGAACTGATAGAGGCGAGGGTCCTGATCTTTCAATGAGATGTTAACTATCGATTTGGTGGAGTCGACTTTGACGATCCGACTACAAACATGCACGACGTTGCGCCTTAGCAATCGCTAAACCAATCTCCTGAGGTTATTGACCACGCCGGAGCACGATCAACCTAACCACGAAGGTCTATTCCTGCAAGCAATCAAAGAACGAGCAAGAATATGATAAAAACAATCTGAATATTGTGAATATGTATGAAGTCTTGATAAAGGTCGGGATCCAAAAGCGATCTTGGTCTAGTCGTTCGACACAAACGAAGTACATGAAGTTGCAATGGCTAACTTTTAACTAAACAAATCCCAAGGAAAAAGCTACTAGATGGATCTACTTATATAGGAGCAAGGGGTGGCGGCCAAGGAGGTGGAAGGATGTCCCAAGGCAGCCTAAAACTAATCCTAGGTCGTACAAGGCTCATGGGCCCAAGTGGAGGTGATGCAACACCTTTGGACTTGTTGTTTGACTCGGATTCTGCTGCAGTGTCAGATTGTTTCGTCAATATCTCAACGCTCCGGACAAATTTGAAGGTGAATCCAATTGGGTTGGAAAGAGCACGAAATCTACATTCCAACAAAAAAAAGAATCATCCAATTCGGAGTCCTTATGAAAAAGTTGTTGGCATTTTGAGTCAGGTATGTCTATGCAGTCCGAATCTTAATCCAGAACATGAGAGACTTGGACTCTATCCACTCTTGGCCCAAAAGTGACGTGAGAGGACTTTTTGAACAGAACCTAAACTTTTCCTTTCCCTTATATTCATATGTGGATTGTACAAATGTCCCATACACCTGCAATTAGATAAAACACAAAAGTGTGTGAAGTATTTTTGTTGTGGATAACATATATAGATTATTGAATAGTTTGCACTAGAAATCACCTGACAAATATGCATGTATGCAATATTTTTGGTCGTATCCAAGGTAGTCATGTCCTCATCATCCTCCCCTTCTTGAAATAAAGCCGTCCTCGGCGTTGCTTAATCTGAAATGTGGCTAACAAAAGAGACAAGGTGTACATGGTGTATGTGTATATGTCATCCATTTTTACTTCCCTTGATTTTTGCACATAGGACACATGTATACATGAGTAACTTTCATAGATCATAAAATATAAAGACAAAATATTATCATAAGTAGAAGGCATGAAAATATTGCAACTCAGTTTGCACATATAAGTGAAGCTTTTATTCATATCAAAAGATTGACAGTATTCATCATTAAACCATCCCAACATTGGTGAATAAACCTTACGTGCATCAAATTTACATGCTACAACATGCTTAAATAAGAAAACATGCAATGATTCATTTGACACAGAATGATCACCAAGATTAGAGGTCATATCAAAATGATTAAACATTGGCACCATTATTTTAAAATGTATTTGATCCAAATCGGATTTATTTCCTGGTTCACATGGTTCTTTGACATCAATAGTTAATTCAATGGGTGCACTCAAAATTGTTGGTATTTCAGTTGTTTGATCACATATTGCATTCATGACAGTAACATGATTCTCTAAAATAGGCGGCGTGCTCAAATCATCAGGTAACTCAACACATGATGTATTTAAGTTAATTAGGCATGCATCATTCTCATGTGAAGTTATATCATCAATATATTTACTGTTACCTTGTCGCAAAGACATAGATGATTTAGGTATGGACTATGACAATGTACCAAACACTTGAGATGATGTCACACTCACAATCTGAGGTGTGGCTGCTCTAATAGGTGCAACAGTGGAGGAATAAACCGATGGTAGTGAGCATGAATTGGAATAGTAGTAGTTGTAGTCACCAAATGCATCCTCCTGTAACTGTCCCTCAAAGGTACAAGCACGAACATACATACCAGTAATGCAACAAGGAATATACTGAAATCTTGCCTGAATATCAGGGTTCAAACCACCAAAAAATCTATTCATTGTATCATCCTTAGATTCTTCTATGTCACAATGATGCAGATAAGATTTGAACTCTTGGTAGTAAGCATGAACAGTGTTGTTGCCTTGTTTAAGTTGTTCAAATTTGCGAAGCAATTCACGACGATAGTAAGTAGGGAAAAATTGTTGTCTCATTACATCTTTCAAATCTTTTGAAGTTGTGGGTTGGTTATCAATGTTTTTCTTACAATGCACACTCCACCAAACAGAAGCAAAACCAGTAAATGCTCTAGTGGCAGCTCGTACTCGCTCAAATTCAGAAAAGTCATGGTGACTAAAAACTTGTTCTACTTCAAGCTCCCAAGCTAGATAAATAGCAGGATTAAATCTACCCTCAAATGATGGTAAAGAGATAACTTGACCATGTGCTTGTGTGTGTTGTCCCAACTCTCGTGATGGTGAAGATGTCTCCGTCGTCCAAGAACTTCTATCTCCGGAACCTTTCATGATTAGTAGAAACAAGAAACAAAATTCGAGAATAATGTTCCTATGAACTACTAGGATGTGGTTGTAAAGTGCTCACAGTAAAGCAAATATCAATATCTTACAAGTTCTTACCATGCGGCAGGTGGTGACAGGCAACCAACAGTGTCAAATAACTCCGAAGATTGTGTAAAGCGATTGCCAGGGGAACGTACGTATACACGGTGTAGAAATATGCGGAGCTGGGTTGGCTATATATGGAAGCAAAAGATTAGCAGTAATCAATTCAAAGATGCAATGTTGAATAAACGCTCAATGACGGTACTGTGTTGGTCCTAGGCTAGACCGAACTAGAGATGCGAGCCTAGAACACTAATAAGTTCACGGCGTAGCACAACTAGCATCAATGAAGGATACTAAGTAGCTCTGGACAGCAAGATATAAGTGAAGATCACAATGGCAGTAAAGATAATGATGAAAAATAACTACCAAGTAGGATATACAACAACTCTCTCTCCAATTTTCCTCTTGAAAATTTTGAGCCAATTTTCTGATAACTTTATTCAAAGAATGCTACTAACTCAACCTTTCCAATGCAGAAAGAATCATGCAATTCCGAATTGATATGAGGAGTCAAAGAATTCTAAAACTGGCTTGAAAAACTGGAACAAACTGTATGCGTGAACTTCGGAGGGCAAAAAGACCTATTTAGAAGCCGATTTTGAGACACCAAGTATTGAACTAGATTTTGCAAATATTTAGATGCGGCTCGTCGCTAGCTTTAAGTTGAGTAGTCGTGGAGCCAAAACGGACTTCGTATGAGGAAGTTGTGCCTGTTTTACTAAACAGTGCACAAAACAGATTCCAATCCGAATTCAATTGCGAGCAAGAACGAGCAATCAAAGAACGAGCAAGAATATGATATAAGCAATCTGAATATTCCGAATATGTATGAAGTATTGATAAAGGTTGGGATCCAAAAGCGGTCTTGGTTTGGTCGTTGGACACAAACAAAGTACATGAAGTTGCAATGACTAACTTTTAACTAAACTAATCCCAAGGAAAAAGCTACTAGATGGATCTACTTATATAAGGGGTGGCGGCCAAGGAGGTGGAAGGACATCCTAAGGCAGCCTGAAACTAACCCTAGGTCGTACAATGCTCATGGGCCCAAGTGGAGGTGATGCAACACCTTTGGACTTGTTGTTTGACTCGGATTCTTCAGCAGCGTCAGATTGTTTCATTGATATCTCAACGCTCCGGACGAATTTGAAGGTGAATCCAATTGGGTTGGAAATAGCACGAAATCTAAATTCCAACAAAAAAAGACTCACCCAATTCGGAGTGGTATAAAAAAGTTATTGGCGTTTTGAGTCAGGTATGTCTGTGGAGTCCGAATCTGAATCCAGAACATGAGAGACTTGGACTCTATCTTCTCTTGGCCCAAAAGTGACATAAGAGGACTTTTTGAATAGAACCTAAATTATCCTTTTCCCTATTCTTCATATGTGGATTGTACAAATGTCCCATACACCTGCAATTAGAAAAAACACAAGAGTGTGTGAAGTATTTTTGTTCTGGATAACATATATAGATTATTGAATAGTTTGCACTAGAAAACACCTAACAAATATGCATGTATGCAATATTTTTGGTCGTATCCAAGGTAGTCATGTCCTCATCAAGAACTATACCTCGGATGATTTTCTTAGTGACGAGGGGATCAAGCACCAATATGCCGCACCCTGTACCCCTCAACAAATGGTGTGGTGGAGAGGAAGAACCGGACGTTGAGGGACGCGACAAGGACCATGATGGCGGAATTCAAATCTCCGTACAACTTTTGGGCCGAAGCCATCAACACCGCATGTCATGCATCCAATCGGCTCTACCTCTGCAAAGGCTTGAACAAGACTCCATATGAGATACTTACCGGTAACAAGTCCAACCTCAAGTACTTTCGGGTGTTCAGTTGTAAGTCTTTCATTCTCAAGAAGGGTGTTCATTTATCCAAATTTGAACCTAGAGCTCAAGAGGGCATATTTGTTGGTTATGCTACAAACTCTCATGCTTACTGTGTCCTCAACAAGTCCACCAAACTCATTGAGGAGACGTGTAACATGGAGTTTGATGAAAATAATGACTCCCAAGTGGAGCAAAGTGGTCTTTGTGATGTAGGTGATGAAATTCCTCCTCAAGCCATAAGAAGAATGAGGATTGGTCAAATACTACCCATTGAGGAACCCCTTGTTGCCGAAGGAGAAGGACAATGCTCTACTCAAGTGGAGCCATCACCAACACTAGACCCACACGCTTCCGAAGAACAAAGTGAAGACCCTCAACCAAGTGAACAAGATCAAGGGCAAGATCAACCTCATGATGATGGTGTTGCACCAACACTAAAAAAACAGTTCCATGATGATACGTGTTTGTCACAGTAGGTCAGCTTTTCTGTCATGTATGTACATCCACGATGATTTTATGACAGAATCAAGATAGTCATACTTGTGCTGTCGTAGAAGTGTTCCATGACAATACCAAAATTATCGTCACGGAAGTGTTCACTTCCATGAAGATAAATGACATGTCATGGAAGTGCTTTCGTCAAGGGTAACCGACACGTGGCATCCACCGTAACGGGTCGTTGTTAAGCTATCGGGTCCAGTTTTGGATCCGATAACCCGTTAACAGCCAGGACCAATGGGGATTTTCCATGTGTAAAATTCTCATTGGCCGGAGGAAACACGTGTCAGCTCGCCAGTGGGTCAGATAGGCGCCTATGATATGTCGACACGTGCGACGGCCCACCACTGGCCTATTTAGCTTACAAAGGCCGACCCATTTGACTTGGTCAAAAGTTAGTGGGCTGGATCATGAAAAGCCTATTAACGGTGTCTTCGCAAATAGCCCATTTTACAGCCCGGTAAAGCACGACCTGTTAGGGCCTACCTGAAATCGGCTCAACAACGTCATGTGGGCTGTCGAATATAACACAAGTCCATTTCACTTTCAGCCCATGTATGGCCCACGTCGTCTTTCAGCCCATATGAGGCCTTTCATATCTTTAGGCCCTTTAGTGGCCCACGGTGACTCTGGCCCATAATGAACAGTAAATTCCTTTGTACCCATTTACGACCCATGATTCACATGGGCCGTTTCCAGTGCGTGTTAGTTTTCGGCCTACTGATGACCCATACGTTCTTGGGCTCCTTTCCGGCCCTCGATTACTTCCGGTCCGTTACTGGCCTGTTCCCCTAATGAGCCAAATTCGGCCCGTGGCAAGAATCGACCCGTTTGTGGAATGTTAACCCGTTGCGCCGTTTCCAGCCCGTCCTACATTCTGGCCCATTAACAACCCGTTATGCCTATGACAGAATTAAGCCTTTGCTGTCCTCCGGCCTATTAACGTCCCGTTACCATGCTGGGCCGATACCAATTACGCCTGTTTACGGCCCATGTAGACCCATTTATCCGACAGCCCGAGGTCCACCGATTCTACGGCCCATTGGAGGCCCATTTATTCGACGTCCCGTAGGAGGCCCATGGATCCTACGGCCTGTAGCAGGGTCAAGGTTACCACAGTCCGTATATGGCCCATGGTTGTTGTGGCCACTAGCAAACCAGGGAAAAAGAAGACTAGGAAATAAATAAGCCCGAAACTAACGCTAGTCTATTAAGGCGATTGCACAGATTACATCCACTGGGCATCAAAGATCGCCACCAGTGCAAATATAGGGAACTCCCTACACTATACAAAAATGGCTTGTTGTTTTCTTCAGCCGGTGGCTGCATGTTAAGAACAAATTTTGTATCGCAACAAAACAAATTACAACGACCATAAAACAAAAGGAAGGTTGGCATAAAAGTTAACAGTCTGGCAGATAAATGCACCACCAGAAGTTCAGAAGCTCAGTTCATTTGACCTGATTGTAACATTTCCATGCTGTATTGTCCGATGGAGCACCATAACCTTTGCCTTCTGATATGTCTCCAATGTATCTATAATTTTTGATTGCTCCATGCTATATTATCTACTATTTTGGACATTATTGGGCTTTATTGTCCACTTTTATATTATTTTTGGGACTAACCTACTAACCGGAGGCCCAGCCCAGAATTGCTGTTTTTTTGCCTTTTTAGGGTTTCGAAGAAAAGGAATATCAAACAGAGTCCAAACGGAATGAAACCTTCGGGAACGTGATTTTCTCACCGAACATGATCCAGGAGACCTAGACCCTATGTCAAGACACAAAAGAGGAGGCCACGAGGTAGGGGGCGCGCCTACCCCCCCATGCGCGCCCTCCACCCTCGTGGGCCCCCTGTTGCTCCACCAACGTACTCCTTCCTCCTATATATACCTACGTACCCCCAAACGATCAGATACAGAGCCAAAACCCTAATTCCACCACCGTAACTTTCTGTATCCACGAGATCCCATCTTGGGGCCTGTTCCGAAGCTCCACCGGAGGGGGCATCGATCACGGACGGCTTCTACATCATCACCATAGCCCCTCCGATGAAGTGTGAGTAGTTTATCTCAGACCTACGGATCCATAGTTATTAGCTAGATGGCTTCTTCTCTCTTTTTGGATCTCAATACAATGTTCTCCCCCTCTCTTGTGGAGATCTATTCGATGTAATCTTCTTTTTGCGGTGTGTTTGTTGAGACCGATGAATTGTGGGTTTATGATCAAGTCTATCTATGAAAAATATTTGAATCTTCTCTGAATTCTTTTATGTATGATTGGTTATCTTTGCAAGTCTCTTCGAATTATCAGTTTGGTTTGGCCTACTAGATTGATCTTTCTTGCAATGGGAGAAGTGCTTAGCTTTGGGTTCAATCTTGCGGTGTCCTTTCCCAGTGAAAGTAGGGGCAGCAAGGCACGTATTGTATTGTTGCCATCGAGGATAACAAGATGGGGTTTTCATCATATTGCATGAGTTTATCCCTCTACATCATGTCATCTTGCTTAAGGCGTTACTCTGTTTTCATTAACTTAATACTCTAGATGCATGCTGGATAGCGGTCGATGAGTGGAGTAGTAGTAGTAGATGCAGGCAGGAGTCGGTCTACTTGTCTCGGACGTGATGCCTATATACATGATCATGCCTAGATATTCTCATAACTATGCTCAATTCTGTCAATTGCTCAACAGTAATTTGTTCACCCACCGTAGAATACTTATGCTCTTGAGAGAAGCCACTAGTGAAACCTATGGCCCCTGGGTCTATCTTCATCATATTAATCTTCCAATACTTTGTTATTTAATTTGCTTTTATTTTACTTTGCATCTTTATCATAAAAATACCAAAAATATTATCTTATCATATCTATCAGATCTCACTCTCGTAAGTGGCCGTGTAGGGATTGCCAACCCCTTATCGCGTTGGTTGCGAGGATTTATTTGTTTTGTGCATTGACGAGGGACTCGCGCGTAGCCTCCTACTGGATTGATACCTTGGTTCTCAAAAACTGAGGGAAATACTTATGCTACTCTGCTGCATCATCCCTTCCTCTTCGGGGAAAAACCAACGCAGTGCTCAAGAGGTAACACCTTCATTTCTCCTAGGCTCCTGAACAACATAGCAAATGTCTGATAGTCTAGTTTCAAAACCATGCATATGTTGACGACATCGAACAATGTCTGTCCTTGTTTCACAAAGGGTCTCTTCTAGGGGATGGACTTGTGTGTGGAGCACAGATATAACATTGTTTTGAGCTTGCATATCTTGATCATGAGGCGGTTTGGACGGGATTGCCTTAACAACCAATCTAGTATTACGCAAGAACGTGCTTTTGGCACTGTTAGTGGACAGGCACTGACCCACTGCAGCAAGAGGTGACATTGCGGTTATAGTTGCCTCGTCACCTTCAGAAGGTGGCGGTTCCACCATTTTTCCATAGCTTGCTGAAAAGTTGACTTTTTACATTAGTAGTACCAGAACAGAAGATATTAAGGAGGCAGCAAAACCAAACAAAATAGCTTTGGTCTATATACAGAACTTATTCTGGTGAACCCATGTAAAATATTAGTTGTATTTTACTGCAAAGTACATAATAAAACCAGGTTCCAAACATATGACCATGTACCATGTCTAATGTATTGTCTATTTCTTCACATTGTATTGACATCTAAGGATAAAGAGACAAAGTTTGTAATACGGTAAGCATAGTATGACATCATTCATATCACAAAACAACTGAGAACAGACAAACAGGCAATTGTAACATTGTGTGGCAAGTCCAGCATGGAACTAGATTATAGATCAAGATCAAAGGAACATCACTCCTCTCTTTTAAACCTTGTAAGGTGCAATGATACGCTAAGACAATTGGGTATAAAATTGAAAAGAGTAATAGACATCGGCTGCAAACCATGCAGTTCAATGCACAAGTCAAAGTAAGTAGTAGTTAAAAGGCATGAGGATTAAGGACTTACAACAGCAGCTTCGACTGGTGTAGTCATGCCCTTCGTCTTGCTGGTGTGACAGTCCTTGAAGATTTACATAGCATTTGGTTCAGGTACTTTTTGGTCCTTGCGGGCTTTCCTCTGCATTTGGAACAAGTCAATATATATATATATATATATATATATATATATATATATGTGATAACATGGTATGGCGAAAAGAGTGAAACACCATCTAATTACAAGAGCCTCCTAGTGTGCAATATAGCTACGAGATCCTGTCGTCTCTTGCAATTTCACTTTCGTACGGTTGGCCTTTGATGACCCACAAGTATAGGGGATCTATTGTAGTCCTTTTGATAAGTAAGAGTGTCGAACCCAACGAGGAGCAAAAGGAAATGATAAGCGGTTTTCAGCAAGGCATTCTCTGCAAGCACTGAAATTATAGGGAACAGATAGTTTTGTGATAAGACAATTGGTAATGAGCAACAAGTAAAAAAAGTAAATAAAGTGCAGCAAGGTGGCCCAATCCTTTTTGTAGCAAAGGACAAGCTTGGACAAACTCTTATATGATGTAAAGCGCTCCCGAGGACACATGGGAATATCGTCAAGCTAGTTTTCATCACGTTCCTATGATTCACGTTTGGTACTTTGATAATTTAGTATGTGGGTGGACCGGTGCTTGGGTGCTGTCCATACTTGGACAAGCATCCCACTTATGATTAACCTCTATTGCAAGCATCCGCAAATACAACAAAAGTATTAAGGTAAACCTAACCATAGCATGAAACATGTGGATCCAAATCAGCCCCTTACGAAGCAACGCATAAACTAGGGTTTAAGCTTCTGTCACTCTAGCAACCCATCATCTACATATTACTTCCCAATGCCTTCCTCTAGGCCCAAATAATGGTGAAGTTTCATGTAGTCGACGTTCACATAACACCACTAGCGGAGAGACAACATACATCTCATCAAAATATCGAACGAATAGCAAATTCACATGACTACTAATAGCAAGACTTCTCCCATGTCCTCAGGAACAAACGTAACTACTCACAAAGCATATTCATGTTCATAATCAGAGGGGTATTAATGTGCATAAAGGACCTGAACATATCATCTTCCACCAAATAAACCAACTAGCATCAACTACAAGGAGTAATTAACACTACTAGGAACCCCCAGGTACCAATCCCAGACTTAGAGACAAGAATTGGATACAAGAGATGAACTAGGGTTTTGAGAGGAGATGGTGCTGGTGAAGATGTTGATGGGGATTGACCCCCTCCCGATGAGAGGATCTTTGGTGATGACGATGGCGATGATTTCCCCCTCCCGGAGGGGAGTTTCCCCGGCAGAACAGCTCCGCCAGAGCCCTAGATTGGTTCCGCCTTGTGGCGGCGGAGTCTCGTCCGGAAAGATGGCTTCTGATTTTTTTTCCTCATTGAAAGACTCCATATAGCAGAAGATGGGAATTAGAGGGCCACCAGGGGACCCACGAGGTAGGGGGCGCGCCTAGGGGGGTAGGGCGCGCCCCCACCCTCGTGGGCAGGGTGTGGCCCCCCTCTGGAACTTCTTGTGCTCATTATTTTTTATATATTCTGAAAATGACTTCCGTGAAGTTTCAGGACTTTTGGAGCTGTGCATAATAGGTCTCTAGTATTTGCTCCTTTTCTAGCCCAGAATCCCAGCTGCCAGCATTCTCCCTCTTTATGTAAACCTTGTAAAATAAGAGAGAATAGGCATAAGTATTGTGACATAATGTGTAATAACAACCCATAATGCAATAAATATTGATATAAAAGCATGATGCAAAATGGACGTGTCAACTCCCCCGGCCTAAGCTCAGACCTCGCTTGTCCTCAAGTGAAAGCCAAAATCGAAAAATATGTCCATATGTTTAGAGATAGAGGTGTCGATAAAAATAAAATACGGACATGAGGGCATCATGATCATTCTTAGAACAACAACTTATATAATTGTTGTCATATGATCTCTTATGCTAGAGTAACAATTAAATCACAATTTCCAGTATGAATCATAAGCTTCATTGAAAACTAACAAATTATAATCCCAGTCATTGGAGCAATTGCAATTTATCATAACATAGGAAAGAGTCAATATGAGAGCTTTTTAGCAAGTCCACATACTCAACTATCATATAGTCTTTCACAATTGCTAACACTCACGCAATACTTATGGGTATGGAATTTTAATTGGACACAGAGAAAGATAGGGGCTTATAGTTTTGCCTCCCAACGTTTTACTTCAAGGGTAATGTCAACAATAATAGTTCATGAAAACTCACATCCAATTAGCCATATATACCAGGATCTTTCCAACATGTTGTGCTTGCCAAAAGATAAAATTTAAAAAGGAAGGGTGAAGATCACCAGGACTCTTATGCAAGGTAGGAGATAAAAGTAAAAGATAGGCCCTTCGCAGAGGGAAGAAGAGGTTGTTATGCACTTTTATGGTTGGATGCACAAAATCTTAATGCGAAAGAATGTCACTTTATATTGCCACTTGTGATATGGATCTTTATTATGCAGTCTGTCACTTTTATTTCTTCCATATCACACGACCGTATAAAGCTTATTTTCTCCAACACTAATAATTCATACATATTTAGAGAGCATTTTTTATTGCTTGCACCGATGGCAACTTACTTGGAGGATCTTACTCAATCCATAGGTAGGTATGGTGGACTCTCATGGCAAAACTGGGTTTAGGGATATTTGGAAGCACAAGTAGTATCTCTACTTGGTGCAAAGAATTGGCTAGCATGAGAGGGAAAGGCAAGCTCAACCATGTTGGATGATCCATGACAATATAATTTATCTCAGATGTAAGAAAACATAACCCATTACGTTGTCTTCCTTGTCCAACGTCAACTCTTTAGAATGTCATATTTTAATGAGTGCTCACAATCATAAAAGATGTCCAAGATAGTATATTTATATGTGAAGACCTCTCTTTCTTTATTACTTCCTCTTAATTGCAACGATGACCAAAACTATGTTTGTCAACTCTCAATAGCTTTTATTCATCATACTTTTTCTATGTGAGCTCATTACTCTCCATAAGATCCATATGATCTCTTTTATTTCCTTTCTATTCTTTTTCTCTTTTCTTTTATTCACTCAAGATCATGGCAAAATAATCAAGCCCTTGACTCAACACTAATACTTATTATATAGCTCACGGACTCGATTACATAGAAGGATCATAAAGCAAAACTCACAACTAGATCATACTAAAAAGTTTATACTACTAGATCAAGATATTACCAAAAGGATCGAACTAAGAAAAAGGTAAAGATAAAAGTGATGGTGATACGATATCGGGGCACCCCCCCAAGCTTGGCAGTTGCCAAGGGGAGTGCCCATACCCATGTGATTATGTCTCCTTTGTTGGTGAAGAAGTTGATGGTTTTGTTGATGGCGTAGGCTTGTCGTCCTGCTTCCAAGGCATAGGCTCACCATCATAGAAGGATGATCGAGTCTCCTGAAACCTCAAATCTACAACGAAACTCATCCTCTTGAATCTATATTCATACTCACAGTTTTGATTTTGCAGGTCATAGATCTGGGCTTGGAAGTGCTCGATTTTCTCATGAAGCTTGAAGATGGCCTCTCCAATGTCCTTGACGTCGAGCTTGTGGTTGTTGGTGAACTCCGTTATCATAATGTGATTGGAATCGAGTCCCCGCTCCACCATCTCCTGACACTTGAAAACTTCTTGCTCCAATGCCTCGAGCCATGCCTCCGTGCTTCTGGTCTTCCTTGGTCCCTCAACATCGCGGATGTGCAACAACCCCTCACGCATCTCAATGGTTTGAGGGTGTTGCAGCACTTCCGCGAGGTAGGGTTTGATGACCTTCTCGAAGAACTGGTCCTTGGGGGCACTTGAAGACGACATGACGACCTGGATCTGTCAGAAAAAACAGCTCGAAACAAAGACAGGAGATTTTTGCGTGATACAGTGGTCAAAACCTTCGGGAGGTTATATAAAGAATTTTTATCGACCAAAATACGTGTCGTGTAAGAAAACAGAGTCCGGAGAGCACACGAGGTGCCCACGAGGTAGGGGGCGCGCCTAGGGGGGTAGGGAGCGCCCTCCACCCTCGTGGAGCCCTCGTGTCCTTCCCGGACTGCTTCTTATTTTTCTATTTTTCTAAATATTCCAAAACAGAAGAAAATTGCCATTGGAACTGTTTTGGAGTCGGTTTACTTACCGTACCACATACCTATTCCTTTTCA
The DNA here is from genome assembly GCA_034509565.1 of Triticum monococcum. Classification (NCBI taxonomy): domain Eukaryota; kingdom Viridiplantae; phylum Streptophyta; class Magnoliopsida; order Poales; family Poaceae; genus Triticum; species Triticum monococcum. The sequence goes on along the minus strand of CM067843.1, from coordinate 146,603,549 downwards.
GAGTCTAAAATGTTCCGGAAAGTGTCCCTTATGTATTCCTCCGGGGTTAGGGTTACAATAACATTGATTTCAACATTTATAGGATTACCTGAGATATAATGTTTGATTCTTTGACCGTTTACCACCCTCGGATTCGTGCCTTCGAAGTTGTTGATTTTTATGGCACCGGAACGATATACCTCCTTGATAACGTAAGGACCTTCCCATTTAGAGAGAAGTTTTCCTGCAAAAAATCTGAAATGAGAGTTCTATAGCAATACATAATCACCTACATTAAACTCACGCTTTTGTATTCTTTTGTCATGCCATGTTTTAACCTTTTCTTTAAACAACTTGGCATTCTCATAGGCTTGGGTTCTCCATTCATCAAGTGAGCTAATGTCAAATAACCTCTTCTCATCAGGAAGTTTGAAATCATAGTTGATCTCTTTAATAGCCCAATAAGCCTTATGTTCTAGTTCGAGAGGTAAGTGACATGCTTTTCCATAAACCATTTTATATGGAGACATACCCATAGGATTTTTATATGTAGTTCTATAGGCCCATAATGCATCATCTAGTTTCTTGGACCAAATTTTTCTAGATCTATTGACAGTCTTCTGCAAAATTAATTTGAGCTCTTTATTACTCAATTCTACTTGACCACTAGACTGTGGGTGATAAGGAGATGCAATTCTATGATTAACATCATACTTAGCAAGCATTTTACAGAAAGCACCATGAATAAAATGTGAACCACCATCAGTCATTAAATATCTAGGGACTCCAAACCTTGGAAAAATAACTTCTTTAAGCATCTTAATAGAGGTGTTATGATCAGCACTACTAGTTGGAATAGCTTCTACCCACTTAGTAACGTAATCAACAACAACTAAAATATGTGTATATCCATTAGAGGCAGGAAAAGGTCCCATATAATCAAAGCCCCAAACATCAAATGGTTCAATAACAAGTGAATAATTCATAGGCATTTCTTGATGTCTACTGATATTACCAATTCTTCGACATTCATCACAAGACAAGACAAACTTATAGGCATCCTTGAAGAGAGTAGGCCAATAAAAACTGGATTACAATACCTTGTGTGCAGTTCTATCTCCAGCATGGTGTCCTGCATAAGCCTCGGAGTGACACTTGCGTAGGATCTGTTCCTGTTGATGCTCAAGTACACAACGTCTAATAACACCATCTACTCCTTCTTTATAAAGATGTGGGTCATCCCAAAAGTAATGTCTCAAATCATAGAAGAACTTTTTCTTTTGCTGGTATGTAAAACTTGGTGGTATAAATTTAGCAAAAATATAATTAGCATACCATGGAGTAGTACGAGAAGCATTTATGACATTTAATTGTTCATCAGGAAAGCTATCATCAATAGGTAGTGGGTCATCAAGCACATTTTCTAACCTAGACAAGTTGTTTGCAACGGGGTTCTCAGCTCCCCTTCTATCAACAATATGCAAATCAAATTCTTGTAGCAGGAGAACCCATCTAATAAGTCTAGGTATAGCATCTTTCTTTTCCATAAGGTATTTAATAGCAGCATGATCCGTGTGAATAGTTACTTTAGAATCAACAATATATGGTCTAAACTTATCACAAGCAAATACAACTGCTAGGAATTCCTTTTCAGTAGTAGCATAATTTCTCTGAGCATTGTCTAGAGTTTTACTAGCATATCGAATAACATTTAATTTCTTATCAACTGTTCGCCCTAGAACAACACCTACAGCATAATCACTAGCATCACACATAATTTAAAAGGGTAAATTCCAATCAGGTGGCTGAACAATCAGTGCAGAGATCAATGCTTTCTTAAGTATTTCAAATGCTTCTACACAATCATCATCAAAGACAAATGGTATATCTTTTTGTAATAAATTAGTCAGAGGCCGAGAAATTTTTGAGAAGTCCTTAATGAACCTCCTATAAAAACCGGCGTGACCAAGGAAACTTCTTATACCTTTGGTGTCCTTGGGACATGGGATCTTTTCAATAGCATCAACTTTAGCTTTATCAACTTCAATACCTCTTTTAGAAACTTTATGCCCCAAGATAATACCTTCATTAACCATAAAGTGGCACTTCTCCCAATTCAAGACAAGGTTAGTTTCTTCACATCTCTGCAAAACTCGATCAAGGTTGCTTAAGCAATCATCAAAAGAAGATCCATAGACGGAGAAAGCATCCATGAAAACCTCACAAATCTTTTCACAAAAGTCATAGAATATAGCCATCACGTATCTTTGGAAGGTGGTAGGTGCATTACATAGACCAAAAGGCATACGTCTATAAGCAAAAGTACTGAACGGGCAAGTAAAAGTGCTCTTAGATTGATCATCAGCTGACATGGGTATTTGAGAGAAACCAGAATAACCATCTAGAAAGCAAAAATGTGTATGTTTGGATAATCTTTCTAGCATTTGATTAATAAAAGGTAAGGGGTAATGATCTTTTTTAGTAGCCTTATTTAATTTGAGGAAATCAATAACCATCCTATAACCTGTAACAATTCTTTGCAGAATCAATTCATCTTTATCATTAGGAACGACAGTAATACCTCCATTTTTAGGGACACAATGGACAAGACTTACCCACTGACTATCAGCAACGGGATAAATTATACCTGCCTCAAGGAGCTTTAGTATTTCCTTTCTTACCAATTCTTTCATCTTAGGATTCAGCCGTCGTTGGTGATCACGAACTGGTTTGGCATCTTTCTCCAAATTTATTTTGTGTTGACATAGTGTGGGACTAATGCCCTTAAGATCATCGAGAGTATATCCAATAGCAGCACGGTGCTTCTTCAGAGTTTTCAATAATCTCTCTTCTTCATGCTCTGAAAGGTTAGCACTAATAATAACAGGATATATCTTTTTCTCATCAAATAAGCATATTTAAGAGTATCAGGTAACGGTTTGAGCTCAAACACGGGATCACCCTTGGGTGGAGGAGGATCCCCTAGGATTTCAACAGGCAAATTGTGTTTCGGGATGGGTTCCTGTTTAAAGCATACTTCATCTATTTCCCTTCTTTCATTGATAAACATATCATTTTCATGGTCTAGCAAATATTGTTCTAAAGGATCACTAGGAGGCACGGCAATAGAAGAAAGACCAATAATTTCATCTTTACTAGGCAATTCCTCTTCACGGTGTTGTCTACGAAATTTAGAGAAATTAAATTCATGAGACATATCACCTAAACCAATAGTAACAACATCCTTTTTGTGATCTATTTTAGCATTAACTGTGTTCAAGAAGGGTCTACCAAAAATAATGGGACAAAAGCTATCTTGTGGGGAGCCAAGAACAAGAAAATCAGCAGGATATTTAGTTTTCCCACACAAGACTTCAACATCTCTAACAATTCCCATTGGTGAAATAGTATCTCTATTGGCAAGTTTAATTGTGACATCAATATCTTCTAACTCAGCGGGTACAATGTCATGTATAATTTATTTGTACAAGTCAAAAGGTATTGCACTAGCACTAGCACCCATATCACATAAGCCATGATAACAATGATCTCCTATTTTAACAGAAATAACAGGCATACCTACCACATGTCTATATTTATCTTTAGCACAAGGTTTGGCAATTCTAGCGGTTTCATTACAGAAATGAATAACATGCCCATCAATATTATCAGCCAAGAGGTCTTTAACAATAGCAATATTAGGTTCAACTTTAATTTGCTCAGGAGGTGTATAAGTTCTAATATTGCCTTTACGAACCACAATTGAAGCTTTAGCATGATCCTTTATCCTAACAGGAAAAGGTGGTTTCTCAACATAAGAAGTAAGAACAATAGGATCATTATAAGTGATAGTCTTTTCTTCAACTTTAATAGGTGCAGCTACTTTTACTTCTATGGGAAGATGATATTTAAACCACTTATCCTTAGGGAGATCGATATGAGCAGCAAAAGATTCACAGAAAGTGGCTACTATCTCATAGTCAAGTCCATATTTAGTGCTAAATTTACGGAAAACATCGGTATCCATAAAAGATTTAACACAATCATACTTAGGTGTCATACCTGACTCCTTGCCTTCGTCAAGGTCCCAATCTTCAGAGTTGCGTTTAATTCTTTCCAATAAATCCCATTTGAATTCAATAGTCTTCATCATAAAAGAGCCAGCACAAGAAGTATCGAGCATGGTGCGATTGTTATCAGAAAGCCGAGCATAAAATTTTTGAATAATCATTTCTCTTGAGAGCTCATGATTGGGTCATAAATATAACATTGATTTAAGCCTCCCCCAAGCTTGAGCTATGCTTTCTCCTTCGCGAGGCCAGAAATTATATATATAATTGCGATCACGATAAACAAGATGCATAGGATAAAACTTCTGATGAAATTCCAATTTCAATTGTTTGTAGTTCCATGACCCCGTATCATCACATAGCCTATACCATGTTAATGCATCTCACTTCAAAGATAAAGGGAAGACCTTCTTCTTAATAACGTCTCCGGGCACACCTGCAAGCTTCAATAATCCACAAACTTCATCCACATATATTAGGTGCTCATCAGGATGCTTTGTTCCATCTCTTGCAAAAGGATTAGCTAGCAGTTTTTCTAACATACCCGAAGGAATTTCAAAGCAGACATTTTCATTTTCAGTAGGTTGAGGAGCAACTCTTTGCTCTACTGGTCGGGGTGAAGATACCCCGAACAAGCCCCTTAGAGGATTACTTTCCATAGTAACAAGTGATAGTAAATTTCAGCACACTATAAATTTTTTTCCTTACCAAATTCCACATACCAAAGGCGCTTCAGTCCCCGGCAAAGGCGCCAGAAAAGAGTTTTGATGACCCACAAGTATAGGGGATCTATCGTAGTCCTTTCGATAAGTAAGAGTGTCAAACCCAACGAGGAGCAGAAGGAAATGATAAGCGGTTTTCAGCAAGGTATTCTCTGCAAGCACTGAAATTATAGGTAACAGATAGTTTTGTGATAAGATAATTGGTAACGAGCAACAAGTAACAAAAGTAAATAAAGTGCAGCAAGGTGGCCCAATCCTTTTTGTAGCAAAGGACAAGCCTGTACAAACTCTTATATGATGTAAAGCACTCCCGAGGACACATGGGAATATCGTCAAGCTAGTTTTCATCATGTTCATATGATTCGCGTTCGGTACTTTCATAATTTGGTATGTGGGTGGACCGGTGCTTGGGTGTTGTCCTTACTTGGACAAGCATCCCACTTATGATTAACCTCTATTGCAAGCATCCTCAACTACAACAAAAGTATTAAGGTAAACCTAACCATAGCATGAAACATGTGGATCCAAATCAGCCCCTTACGAAGCAACACATAAACTAGGGTTTAAGCTTCTATCACTCTAGGAACCCATCATCTACTTATTACTTCGCAATGCCTTCCTCTAGGACCAAATAATGGTAAGTGTCATGTAGTCGACGTTCACATAACACCACTAGAGGAGAGACAACATACATCTCATCAAAATATCGAATGAATACCAAATTCACATGACTACTAATAGCAAGACTTCTCCCATGTCCTCAGGAAAAAACATAACTACTCACAAAGCATATTCATGTTCATAATCAAAGGGGTATTAATGTGCATAAAGGATCTGAACATACGATCTTCCACCAAATAAACCAACTAGCATCAACTACAAGGAGTAATTAACACTACTAGCAACCCACAGGTACCAATCCCAGACTTAGAGACAAGAATTGGATACAAGAGATGAACTAGGGTTTTGAGAGGAGATGGTGCTGGTGAAGATGTTGATGGAGATTGATCCCCTCTAGATGAGAGGATCGTTGGTGATGACGATGGCGATGATTTCCCCCTCCCGGAGGGAAGTTTCCCCGGCAGAACGGCTCCACCAGAGCCCTAGATTGGTTCCGCCAAGGTTCCACCTCGTGGCGGCAGAGTCTCGTCCGGAAAGATGGCTTCTGATTTTTTCCTCATCGAAAGACTCCATATAGCAGAAGATGGGCATCGGAGGGCCACCAGGGGACCCACAAGGCAGGGGGCGTGCCCAGGGGGTAGGGCGCACCCCCACCCTCGTGGGCAGGGTGTGGCCCCCCTCTGGAACTTCTTGCGCTCATTATTTTTTATATATTCTGAAAATGACTTCCATGAAGTTTCATGACTTTTGGAGCTGTGCATAATAGGTCTCTAGTATTTGCTCCTTTTCCAGCCCAGAATCCCAGCTGCCGGCATTCTCCCTCTTTATGTAAACCTTGTAAAATAAGAGAGAATAGGCATAAGTATTGTGACATAATGTGTAATAACAGCCCATAATGCAATAAATATCGATATAAAAGCATGATGCAAAATGGACGTATCAGCTTTGTTCTTTGAATAGTTCACCTACAAGAAGATAGATTTGTGAGGCACGTGCGTAAATGGGAGTTCAACATGTGATTTGATCACATATATATAATTTACCTGATACTTTGGATCAGACCAGTGTTTAACGAGGCCTCTCCAGTCTTCATCCGATATATTTTCCACTGGAGATGTTTGGGCAAGTTCACTGTTAGCCTTGCCTTCAAAGTGAGTTTTCCTCAAGTTATACCGATACTGTCGCATAGCAGACTTGAAAACATGGGTACAAGCTTGTCTGGTTGCATCATCTTGGCTATCCAACTTGAACCTCATATGTTGAAAATTATAGGAGTCTCATTATCAGCAACCTAGAAAGTATGGGACAGAGCAAGATGATATTACTAGTTTCCATACATAACCATACTTATAGATAAATGGTCGAGGAAGGTGTTGAACTGGGTTTCGTCTTTGTCATTCCTGTACTAAATCCATGTTGGGAGGATACATACATGACACCTAACGGCAACCCCTGCCTCTGATACTAACTTGGCTGACTCGATAGCATCACGTGGCCTTTTTAAACCTGCCTCAAAACGGATCTCCATTCTTCCTCCTCTTGATTTAGTTAACCTATCGAGCATTATCCCTGATGTTTGTTTCCTCTTGCACCTAGGTGCTAGTCCAACAATGAACATAGGAAGTGTTAGTGTACATCAAACTCTGAGACTACATAAGAAGCATGCAACTGTAACTTGACTCCAGCAACTACCTTCTTGTTGTTGAAGCTCACAAAGTTCATATGATCTTGCCAACTCGTCTTGTGTCAAGAGTGCTTCAGAAGTAGTCAGGTGGCAAGGGAGCTTGGAAACGTGCAGCGAGCTTAGTTGATGAACGACTAACTCGTGCAATTGGTGGTATTGTCGAAGGTGTTGCAACAACTAGGGTTGTCTCTGGTTGTTTGGTGGCAGCTATTGGTTTCTGTTTGGCTTGTTCTGCAGCTCGTGTAGCACAGGATACCCCATTTGTATAATTTTCCACTGGACTTTGACCTTCTATTGCACCATCAAAACCAGCAGAATCTGCAGGATTACTCCGCTTCCGTTTCCGTGTGTCCTTAGTACTAACACCACCCCTGTTATTTTGTGTTCCTTCCTCTTTCTCTGTGCCATGTTAAGTCAAGCCGACAAGAAAAAAGAATAACAATTTAGTTCTTCAGAACAAGTTGATTCATGATACAGATGAACTGAACTTTGATGTTAGACAGCCACATGATAGGAGGATGTAATATGTACAAAAAACAGGACGTCGTGAGATATCAAAACTATGATGTGTAAACTAAGCAGAAGACATTTCACTAAATTAGAAGCAATGCAATGGAAGGTAGACACCATATGAAAGATGCTAGAAATATCGGTCTACCAAGTTAACAGTGTCACGTCATAACTGGCGTTTAAACAAATGTGAAGCAGTATAAGAAATAAATCATATGCAAGATGAAAACAACATCACACTACCAAGTTAAAGGTATCTCATCATTAGTGCCATTGCATATTCACAGCTTATGATGTGTAAACTAAGCAGAAGACATTTCAACAAATTAGAAGCAATGAAAGCTAAACACCATATGAAAGATGCAACGAATATCACTCTACCAAGTTAAAACTGCCTCATCATAAGTACCATTTCAACAAATTAGAAGTAGTACAAGCTACAAAAGAATGCGAGATGTAACCTATATCACACTCCCAAGTCAAACGTGTCTTATGATAAGTGATTGTTGCAGGTTACACAACAGTAGTACTTTGATGTAAGAACATGGTGTCATAGACAGATATTGTATGTTCTAGAAACAGGAACACGTGTCTTATTCACAAGTATAATGTGTAAAGTAAGCGGATGCGATTCAACAAAATTAGAAGCAATACAAGCTAGACATCATACATAACATGCAACCACATATAACCGTGCCAAGTTAGAGGGATCACCTATGATGGTGCACTAGGGGAGACGTGCTCATCATCAACACATCTATGTTGAGTGTCTATGCATGTGTTGTCTTGCAAATCATCGTGGGGGATTGGAGGAGTAGAATTTGTAGAGGCCTTCCGTTTGGAAGGAGCACCTTTATCAGCTGCCTTGCTAACTTCCTTCTGTTTTATTGATTTTGAAGTGTCAAGTAAAACCGACAAGAAAAAGCAATAAAATTCACTCTTTAGAACTCATTCGTGCATGATACTGACAATCACTACTTTGATGTAAGGCAAACACATGATACAAGGATGGAATGTGTACAAAAACAGGACGACATGACATATTCACAACTGTTTGTGTAAACTAAGCAAAAGCCATTTCAACAAATAAGAAGCAATGCAAGCTAGACACCGTATGCAACATGCAAGACAATGTCACATTGCCAAGCTAGAGAAAGCACCTGGGATGCCGGTTTCGCCGGAAGACCGTCATTAGTCCCTGCCTTATTTTTTTCCTTCCCGCTTCTTAGTTTATTGCCTTGTCAATTCAAACCCACAAGAAAAATGAATAAAAATCCGCTTTTCAGAACTCATTGATGCATGATGCTGATGAGCACTACTTTAATGTAAGGCGACCACATGATAGGATGATTGAATGTGTAAAAAAAGGACAGCATTGATATCCACAGATATGATGTGTAAACTAAGGAGAAGGCATTTCAACAAATTAGAAGCAATGAAAGCTAGACACCATGTGAAAGATGCAACGAATATCACTCTACCAAGTTAAAACTGTCTCAGCATAAGTGCCATTTCAACAAATTAGAAGTAGTACAAGCTAGAAAAGAATGCGAGATGTAACCTATATCACATTCCCAAGTCAAACGTGTGTTATGATAAGTGATTGTTGCAGGTTACACAACAGTAGTACTTTGATGTAAGAACATGGTGTCATAGACAAATATTGTATGTTCTAGAAACAGGAACACGTGTCTTATTCACAAGTATAATGTGTAAAGTAAGCAGATGGAATTCAACAAAATTAGAAGCAATACAAGCTAGACATCATACATAACATGAAACCACATATAACAATGTCAAGTTAGAGGGAGCACCTATGATGGTGCACTAGGGGAGACGTGCTCCTCATCAACATGACTACGTTGAGTGTCTATGCATGTGTTGTCTTGCAAATCATCTTGGGGGGTTGGAGGAGTAGAATCTATAGAGGCCCTCTGTTTGGAAGGAGCACATTTATCCGCTGCCTTGCTAACTTCCTTCCGCTTTATTGATTCTGAATCGTCAAGTAAAACCGACAAGAAAAAGCAATAAATTCACTCTTCAGAACTCATTCGTGCATGATACTGACAATCACTACTTTGATGTAAGGCAAACAAATGATACCAGGATGGAATATGTACGAAAAACAGGATGACATGGCATATTCACATCTGTTTGTGTAAACTAAGCAGAAGACGTTTCAACAAATAAGTAGCAATGCAAGCTAGACACCACATGAAAGATGCAACCAATATGGCTCTGCCAAGTTAAAAGTGTCCCATCATAAATGGGATTTCAAAAAATTAGAAGCAGCGCATGCTATAAATCATATGAAAGATGCAACTAATATCGCACTGCATATACTAAAGGTGTCTCGTCATATTGATTGATGCGGGATACAAAAAAACAATAGTTTTATGTAAGGACATGCCTAATAGACAGATGTACTATGTACTAAAAATAGGAAGGCATGTCACATTAACAGGTATAATGTATAAACTAAGCAGAATAGCACATGCAATTTAACCAGACTGGAAGAATTATAATCTAGACACCATATGCAACATGCAACCACATATCATGCTGCCAAGTTAGAGCAAGCACCTGCGATGCTTGTGTAGGGGAAATGTGGTAACCAACTACAGAGCTACGTTCACTATCTTCATCTAGCCTTGCTGTTTCTTGAGAATCATGTGGGGAGGCTGATGCTGCATTCTTTAAATGATGATCTTTACTCACAGTAGTCCACTGGCCTCACTGCCTCATCATAAGTGATTGATGAGGGATACACAAGAACATTAGTTTGATGTAAGAACATGGTTAATAGATAGATGTACTAGTATGTACCAAAAACAGGAAGGCATGTCGTATTCAAAGGTATAATGTGTAAGCTAAGAAGATGCAATTTAACCTACAACAAGACCGCCTCGCACGATCTGAGCAGGCATAGCAATGCGGCCCCAACCCCAACCCTCGCAAAAAGGCGACGCCAGTACTTCGCGTACATAACTACGCTCTAGAGATACCATGGGCACAGGGGGAGGGGCACCATCACGGCACGCCCGAAACACGGCTTAAACCGCACCAGGGGCTGCCGATTTTTTAATTTTCTCTTACTTTCAGGACTCCACTCTTCGGAAGGCCTGTTCGGCAGTTCAATTGCCGCACAAACGATGCAAGAACCAGGGAAGCAGACAAGCCACGCCGCATTACGGAACTCCCAGGTGGTCTCTATCACGAGCAGTATACCTGTTTCGCATATTATTCCGCAGCTTGCCCCTGGAGCGGACATGTTAAATAGTCCAATCTTTTGCTTATCGCATTATTTGTATTGTTCTGCTTTGATCGCAGCCCTCTTTAATAAACAATGCATAGCTTTTGTCTATTTTTGCATTACTCTTTTTTATTTCATTATATATGTTCCTTAACGACATGTTGCACCCGTACACTTTGGTACGGCCAAAATACGCCAGGGGCTTTAGTACCCCTCAATATGGTGTGAGAAGTCCGAACACTTTAACAAGTGCGGCACCCCGAACTTATAGCATTATATGCATCGGCTCCGAATCATGTCTTGGGTCAATAGTTGGGTTTGCCCGGCTCCTATGTTTTTGTGCCTTACGTTCCGCTATATCGGCTAAGGTAGCACTAGGAGAACCACTACGATTGTGCCCCAGTTGAGCTAGGTCGAGCACCTCAGTGGAGAAAGCTAAAACTGACTATCATGATGAAGCGAGAGTTGGTCGTTGTTCGAGAGGTTTTTTCGAGTCCCTAAAGACTTATGCCGCTTAGGGCGAGGAGCCGGCTCTGTCCGGCCAAGGCGTGGATAGCGCCTCGAACTCGGTCTTCCGAATACCAGGGGCTTCGCCGAAATTAAAAATATAGAATTCTATGGCTAAGTGAGAGTGTTCGCGCATTATAGTCTGATTGCCTTGTTCGTTGGGCTGAGCGCCTCCCTCGAAGGACCCAAACATGGGAAAAAGACCGCTCAGGTTTATCCCTGAACACCCCAGCACTAGCGGCACGGGGGCAGAAGCCGACGACTCGCCATCTCTCAGAATTGATAAACAGCCGCACAGAAGGTAATATTTTAAATTCAAACAGCATTGCTTAGCGCATATGAACAAGTTTTCAGCGCACAGGACAAAATGAGCGAGTTTTACTCAAATATTACATCCATAGAACATTCATCCGCCATAAGGCGGGCACCCTTCAGAACATCCTTATAATAATTCTCGGGCTTGCGATGCTCTTTCCTCGGCGGTGGCCCGTCCTTCACAAGCTTCTCAGCATACAGCTTGCCCCAGTGCACCTTAGCACGGGCAAGGGCCCTACGGGCACCTTCAATGCAGACGGAGCGCTTGATGACTTCGAGCCTTGGATAGGCCTCCACCAGCCACCACACCAGCCCGAAATAGCTCCCAGGCAGAGCCTCACCATGCCACAGCCGAACTATGAGGCCCCTCATGGCCTGTTCGGCCGCCTTGTGGAGCTCGACCAGTTGCTTCAGCTGGTCGCTCAGGGGCACGGGGTGTCCGGCCTCAGCATACTGAGACCAGAACACCTTCTCCGTCGAGCTGCCCTCCTCGGCTCGATAGAACGCGGCGGCATCAGACACACTCCGGGGAAGATCTGCGAACGCTCCTGGAGAGCTCCGGATTCGGGTAAGTAACCAGTAACTCACGTTTATGTGTTTGCTTTGCATAAAGAATGCCTTACCCACCGCTATCTTCTTCACCTCATCCAATTCCTGGAGGGTCGTCTGGGATTCGGCCTTGGCAGACTTGGCATTTTCAATAGCCACCGCGAGCTCGGACGCTCGCGTCTTTGAGTCAAGCTCCAAACTCTCATGTTTTTCCATGAGAGCCTGGAGCTCTTGCCGCACCTTGCCAACCTCGGCCTCATACTTCTCCCGCTCGGTGCGCTCCGAGGCCGCCCTCTTCTCGGCCTCGACCAGCGCTTGCTTCAGGGTTGCCACCTCAGACGTAGCCCCTACAATAGCCACAATAATCCTGTCATTTTTCGCAATTGCACCTTTTTACATATATTTAAACAAGGTATTTCTTACCTTCATTGTCCTCGAGCTGCTTCTTGGCACGCCTGAGCTCTTGCTCGGACCACTCGAGGTTCTACTGTAGCGTGTCCACTTCCGCAGTCAGTGCGGCAGACGCCAGCAGGGAAGCCTGCACACGCATATTGACTCCTTTTTGTTAGACTCCTGCAAATTTTATTTGATCCTCTATTCGGCTTTTCCTCCCGAACGCCAAACAGAGCATTAGGGGCTACTGTCTATGCGGTAATATTATTTACACATTCTTGTGACGCCCCCGATTCAATCGTACACTAATCATACACGCAAACGTGTACGATCAAGATTAGGGACTCGCGGGAAGATATCACAACACAACTCTACAAATAAAATAAGTCATACGAGCATCATATTACAAGCCAGGGGCCTCGAAGGCTCGAATACAAGAGCTCGATCATAGATGAGTCAGCGGAAGCAACAATATCTGAGTACAAACATAAGTTAAACAAGTTTGCCTTAAGAAGGCTAACACAAACTGGGATACAGATCGAAAGAGGCGCAGGCCTCCTGCCTGGGATCCTCCTAAACTACTCTTGGTCGCCGTTAGCGGGCTGCACGTAGTAGTAGGCACCTCCCGAGTAGTAGTAGTCGTCATCAACGATGGTGTCTGGCTCCTGGACTCCAACATCTGGTTGCGACAACCAGAAAGAAAGGAAAGGGGGAGGGGGAGAAAACAACCGTGAGTACTCATCCAAAGTACTCGCAAGCAAGGAGCTACACTGCATATGCATGGGTATCAAATGGAATAAGGGTATCATATGTGGACTGAACTGCAGAATGCCAGAATAAGAGGGGATAACTAATCATGTCGAAGACTACGCTTCTGGCCACCTCCATCTTGCAGCGTGTAGGAGAGAGTAGATGGTAAGTTCACCAAGTAGCATCAAGTAGCATCGTATAGCATAATCCTAACCGATGATCCTCCCCTCGTCGCCCTGTGAGAGAGCGATCACCGGTTGTATCTGGCACTTGGGAGGGTGTGTTTTATTAAGTATCCGGTTCTAGTTGTCATAAGGTCAAGGTACAACTCCAAGTCGTCCTGTTACCGAAGATCACGACTATTCGAATAGATTAATTTCCCTGCAGGGGTGCACCACATAACCCAACACGCTCGATCCCATTTGGCCGGACACACTTTCCTGGGTCATGCCCGGCCTTGGAAGATCAACATGTCGCAGCCCTACCTAGGCACAACAGAGAGGTCAGCACGCCGGTCTAAATCCTATGGCGCAGGGGTCTGGGCCCATCGCCCATTGCACACCTGCACGTTGCGTACGCGGCCGGAAGCAGAACTAGCCAACTTAAAACAAGAGCAGGTTTACGGTCCAATCCGGTGCGCGCCACTCAGTCGCTGACGTCACGAAGGCTTCGGCTGATACCACGGCGTCGAGTGCCCATAACTGTCCCCGCGTAGATGGTTAGGGCGTATAGCCCAATAGCTAGACTCAGATCAAATACCAAGATCTCGTTAAACGTGTTAAGTATCCGCGAACACCGACCAGGGCCAGGCCCACCTCTCTCCTAGGTGGTCTCAACCTGCCATGTCGCTCCGCCACAAAGTAACAGTCGGGGGCCGTCGGGAACCCAGGCCCACCTCTACCGGGATGGAGCCACCTGCCCCTTCAGCCCCCAACTCCGAACAGTACCACAGGTAATGTAACTGTGTAAAGTATATAGTATATGCCCGTGATCACCTCCCGAAGTGATCACGACCCAGTAGTATAGCATGGCAGACGGACAAGAGTGTAGGGCCACTGATGGAACACTAGCATCCTATGCTAAGCAGTAGGATAGCAGGTAATGGTAACAACAGTAGTAGCAAGGATAGGCTATGCATCAGGATAGGAATAACGGAAAGCAGTAACATGCTACACTACTCTAATACAAGCAGTATAGAGAAGAGTAGGCGATATCTGGTGATCAAAGGGGGGCTTGCCTGGTTGCTTTGGCAAGAGAGAGTGGTCGTCAACACCGTAGTCGTACTGGGTAGCAGCGGCGTCGGTCTCGATGTCTAGCGAGAGAAGAGGGGGAAGAAACAATAAATATAATGCAAACAAATGCATGACGATGCATGACATGACAAAGCGTGATGCTAGGTGTGCCCTAACGCGGTACGGGGTGGTACCGGTGAAGGGGGGGAACATCCGGGAAATTATCCCCGGTGTTTCGCGGTTTTGGGCAGAGGAGCCGGAGGGGGGGGGGGGAAGTTGCGTGTTCGCTATGCTAGGTATGCGTGGCGGACGAACGGGCTGCGTATCCGGATTCGTCTCGTTGTTGTGAGCAACTTTCATGAACGAAGTTTTTTTCATCTAAGCCATGGTTTAAAAGATATGATTTTCTAAAGATTTTATTAATTTTTGGAATTTAATTAATTATGTAACTTAATTTCAAAAATGGATTTATGACATCAGCATGATGTCATGCTGACGTCAGCAGTCAACAGGGTTAACTGGTCAACCCCACAGTCATACTAATTAATTAGCTAATTAACAGTAGTTAATTAATCTTAATTGGTTAATTTAATCAGAATTAATTAAGTTAATTAATTAGTTATTTAATTAATTATTTTTATTATTTATTATTATATTATATTTTCTTTAAATTCCTTTTTTAAATAAAACGTTCTGGGGCCGTGGGGCCCCCGTGTCATAGGCAGGGGGCTTAGCGGGCGACGGTTTACGGGCGCGTTTGAGCGCCCGCTTGGGCGCTGCGGGGCGAGGCCGGAGGCAAACACCGGCGCCAAGGGCAGCGACGCAGGCGGCCAGCGAGGAGGCCGGAGTGGAGCCGGGCAGGGGAGGGCGATGAGCGTGGCGCAGGTGGCGAGGGGAGCGACGCTGGGCGTGAGCAGCACATGCGGTGGCCGGACGCAACGGCGGCGGCGAGCGGCTGCACTAGGCGAGGCCGTGGACAGAGCGGCGCGTGGTCGGCAGCGAAATAGCGAGCAGGGCCGCGGCAGGAGAGCACGGGGGCACGGTGGCATGGAGCATTCGACGGACGAGGCCACCGCGGGCGTCGGCGGGAGCGGGGCCAGCGGGGTTGGCGCGGGGGCATCTACGTGGGGGGCGGCCAGCGCGCATAGCCGTGGCCAAGGCGCGCTCGGGCGCGGCAGCAGCGAGCAGAGGGCATGCGGCGCGAAAGGGGAGGGCGCGGTGTGAGCGCGACCACGGCGGGGCGGGCCTACGGCGGCGGGCGGCCCGGGCGCGGACCGTGGGCGCGCGGGAGCGCAGCCACGCACGCGCTGGGCGCGGCGAGGGAACAGCCCCGGCGACAGAGAGGGGAAGGGAGGATGCTCACGGCGGGGAGTAGGGACGGGGCAGTGAGGCGCGGGGAGCGACTTGGGGAGGAGGACGGCGTGGCGACGTTCCGTCGAAGAGGCTCCGGCGAGGTGGCGATGGCGACCGACGACGGCGTCGATGTCCAGGGGTGGCGAGGTGTTGGCATCAAGGGGGGGTTCGTCCCCGATCCAGATCCGATCGGGAGGGGAAGAGGGAGTGGCGACGGGGTGTGGGGAGGGGAATCGGGGGTAGTGGGTAGTGGGCTAGGGTTTGCCCCGAGTGGGGGTTTGTAGGAGGGAGTGGGTGGCCGGTTGGGCCGGCTAGGCGGCCTGGTGGCCTGCTAGGCCGAAGCCCAGCGAGGGAGGGGGGTTCCTTTTACTTTTTTATTTGTTGTTTTTTTTACTTTTTTATTAATTCTATTTTCTATTTTATTTTAGATACACCTTAATTTTAGTTTAGTAAAATATGATAACATCCCCTAAAATAATGTTTCAGAACCACCCACTAACATAAAAGTTTTACCCTGAAATAAATTAGTTTAGAGTTTTATTAATTGAAAACAGGCATTTACTTAATTGTTTTTGTTACTATTTAAATCACTTTAGAGTATTAAAGCAATATATAAAAGTATGGTTTCATCACCATAATTACCTACGCATTATTTGGCACCTCCCGAACCTTTTAGTCTTAGTAATTGAAAACTTTTATTGTTGACAATAATTTAAATTGAATTCTGAAATGGTTTCAAAACATCGCGAGGTTAACAACAGTAACCGTGGTGATGTGGCATCATTAGCGTGGGATTACTGTAGCTTAATTATCCGGGCGTCCCAATTCTTTACTTACCTCAAAGCCTGTTAAAAGGCTAGTACAAGCTTATGTCAGTCCGCTCTTGGCGGACTGAACCTTCTGGACCACCGCACTCATAATGGTGCGGTGCCCCTCATCGATAGAGGCGCCTTGGAGCGCCTCCAACAGATTGGCCGGCACCTCCGGTTGGACGGAGTTCACCGGCACGGTGGGCTTGCTCCTCTTGGAAGGAGGTCCCCCGCCGGACTCTGGATCCTTTGAAGGTTCCGGAGCGGTGTCCGGCCTGGGGCCGGACTTGGAGCCCTGGGAGGTTTCATCCCCTATACTCCTGGAGTCCGGGAGGTCACCTCGCGGCGCCTCCAGGACCATCTCCTTCCGGATTGGAACCTGTTGGGACAACACTTCAGTGTCGTCCGTAGAGCGGGGGGAGGAAGCCGTCGGAAGCGAGTTCACCTCCGACGAGTCCAGTGAGCCGCTCGTCGACGCGTCGAGCCGGTCTTTGGGGGGGAGGGGCTGCATAAACATATTCGACATAAGGGAAAGCTGTGCAATAAATGAATACTATGAATTACTCTGGTATCCGGATACTTACGATTTGGCCAGGGGCTTGGCCCTAGGCGCCCACTCCTCTCCATCGTCGTCGGCGTCGGTGGATTAGTCCGGAGGAAGGGTTTTCCCCTTCTTGGACCCTTTGGCCTCCCCAGTTGGGGCGGCCTTCCTTTTCTTCCCTTCCCCCGCTGGAGGGGGAGGGGTCTCTTCTTCCTCCACGTCTTCATGGGAGGAGTGCGTATTGGATTCGTCGGATGGTGAATCTGACACCTCCAGGCACCGGGCACTCTTTCGAGTCCCCATGGCCTTCTTCTTGGCCGTCTTCTCCGGCACCACATGGGTTGCCAGAACCAGCAGCTTCGCCAAGTGAGCGTCCGCTGGGCCTTCGGGCAAAGGAGCCGGACAGTTGATCCGTCCGGACATCTCCTGCCAATCCTGTCAAAGGTAAGGGAGTTTAGGTCCCACATGGAGTCAAACTATGAAAAACTGATACACTGTAAAAGAAAAAAACAGCTTACCGCATGAGCGTGACGCTGTGTACTAAATCCGCGATCCTCGGTAGCGGATGCGGGGGCCTCGGCGCCCTTGAAAAGCACCTTCCAGGCATCTTCGTACGTCGTGTCGAACAGCCTGCTCAGAGTTTGGTGTCGCGTCGGGTCGAACTCCCACAGGTTGAAAGCCCGTTGTTGGCACGGGAGGATCCGGCGGATGAGCATAACCTGGACTACATTGACAAGTTTGAGCTTCTTGTCCACCAGGGTTTGGACGCATGTTTCTAGTCCGTCAGCTCTCCTTTTTTACCCCATGAAAGGTCAGTCTCCTTCCAGGAGGTGAGCCGTGTAGGGGGTCCGGACCGAAACTCGGGGGCTGCGACCCATTCGGGGTCGCGTGGCTCGGTGATGTAAAACCACCCCGATTGCCACCCCTTCAGGGTCTCCACAAAGGAGCCCTCAAGCCATAAGACGTTGGCCATCTTGCCCACCATGGCGCCTCCGCACTCCGCCTGGTTGCCACGCACCACCTTCGGCTTGACATTGAAAGTCTTGAGCCATAGGCCGAAATGGGGGCGGATGCGGAGGAAGGCCTCGCACACGACGATAAACGCCGAGATGTTGAGGATAAAATTCGGGGCCAAATCATGGAAATCCAGGCCGTAGTAGAACATGAGCCCCCGGACAAATGGGTGGAGAGGGAAACCTAGTCCGCGGAGGAAATGGGGGAGGAACACCACCCTCTCATGGGGCCTAGAGGTGGGGATGAGCTGCCCCTTTTTGGGAAGCCAGTGCGCAATGTCGTTAGACAAGTATCCGGCCTTCCTTAGTATTTTGATGTGCCCCTCCGTGACGGAGGAGGCCATCCACTTGCCTCCTGCTCCGGACATAGCTGGAGAAGGTTGAGATGGGGAATGCGGACTTGGGCGCTGGAGCTCAAGTGCGCGAGAATAGATAAGCAAGGGAGGAAGAAGGCGTAGGTGAAAAGGTGGATCTTTATCCCCTTATATAGGTGGACGCAACTACGTGTCCCCACCAGCCTGGTAAAACTTGCTTATCTCCCAAGCGCCGTAATCAATGGCGCGGTTGGGTTACCCACGCCCGTATTGATGAGAATCCCGGAATAAGGGGACACGATCTCTGCTTTAACAAGACGTGCCAAGGAAACCGCCTCGCATGATGCGCTGAGGTGGGATAATGAAACGACTCGAATAAAGGCTTGGCCGTGGTGTGTCGCACTACAGAATACGTCAGCAGATTAGATTTGTGTAAATATTATTCTCTCTATGGCAATATGTGGAAACTTATTTTGCAGAGCCGGACACTATCTTTGTGTTCAAAATCTTCTTTGAAGTACTTGGAGGAGGAACCCGCCTTGCAATGCCGAAGACAATCTGCACGCCAGACTCGTCGTCATTGAATCCTGGTTCAGGGGCTACTGAGGGAGTCCTGGATTAGGGGGTGTTCGGATTGCCGGACTCCTGGACTATGAAGACAGAAGATTGAAGACTCAGTCCCGTGTCCGGAAGGGACTTTCCTTGGCGTGGAAGGCAAGCTTGGCGATACGGATAGTTAGATCTCCTACCATTGTAACCGACTCTATGTAACCCTAACCCTATCCGGTGTCTATATAAACCGAAGGGTTTTAGTCCGTAGGACGACATACACAACAACAATCATACCATAGGCTAGCTTCTAGGGTTTAGCCTCTTTGATTTCGTGGTAGATCTACTCTTGTACTACTCATATCATCAATATTAATCAAGCAGGACATAGGGTTTTACCTCCATCGAGAGGGCTCGAACCTGGGTAAAACTTCGTGTCCCTTACCTCCTGTTACGATCCGGCCTAGACGCACAGTTCGGGACCCCCTACCCGAGATCCGCCGGTTTTGACACCGACAATGGGCCTTCTACGGGCCGTATCATCAATGGGCCTTATCTGGGCCGTATGATCAATTGGCCAAACATGGGCCAATAACAGGCCGCATTATGGCCGTAAACGGGCTAGAGTTGGAATCGTCCGTTCATGGGCCGATCGTAACGGGCCATCATTAATAGGCCGTATTTGATGACGCTATGAAAATGGCCCAACATATTAACGGACCACAAATGGGCCGACTATAACCACAGGCTGAATTTGGCCCACAAGCAGAAAATGACAGTAACGGGCCGTAAGTAAACGAATGCTGGAAATGAGTCCAAGAATAAATGGGCTCTGAGAAGGCCGAAAGATAACATGGGCTGGAAACGGCCCAACGGAATAATGAGCCGTTAATGGGTATAAAGCGATACGCTGTTCATTACGGGCCAGTTTCACCACGGGCCGCTAATGGGTGTAAAGTGATACACTGTTCATTACGGGCCAGTTTCACCACAGGTCGTTAACAGGCCAAGAGTTACATAGGGCCTCATATGGGCCAAAAGACGTCATGGGCCATACATGGGCCAGAAGTGAAAACGGGCTGGAATCATATTGGATGGTCTAGATGACGCTACTGGGCCTAATTCGGATAGGGCGTAACGGGCCTTGGGTTAGCGGGCTGTAAATGGGCTATATGCGAACAAGCCGTTAACAGGCTTTCAATGGGCCAGCCCGCCACCTTTTGACCAAGTCAAACGGGCCGGCCTTTTCATAGGAATGGGCCTCTGTTGGGTCGTGCCACGTGTCGACGTATCATAGGCGCCTATCTGACCCACTGACGAGCTGACACGTGTTTCGTCCGGCCAATAAGAATTTTACATGTGGAAATTTCCCATTGGTCGGGGCTGTTAACGGGTTATCGGATCCAAAACCCGACCCGATAGCTTAACGGCGTTCTGTTACGGTGGATGCCACGTGTCGGTCACCCTTGACGAAAGCACTTCTGTGACGCGCAATTTATCGTCATGGAAGTGGACACTTCCATAATGATAATTTTGGTGTATGACTATCTTGATTCTATCATAAATTTGTCATGGATGTACATGCATGACAAAAAAGCGACCTACTGTGACAAACACGTATCATCGCGGAAGTGTATTTTTTTGTAGTGTGTACAGTCCATTTGCTGGGCTGGGTGAACAAATAATTTCGCGTTAATCAGGCCCATTTATATTTTCTAAGAAATCCCAGCCCATTTGCACTTCCTTGAAATACACGTATTAGGTGGGCTCGTTATATATATAATGTTATGTTAGAAGGAGCACATTATATATATAGATATATAATTAAGAAATTAGTGAGTTATTGCTCAAAATAAAAATGAGCGCGTTATTATTAAATTGGTCCTTAAAAGCTTCGCAAGCTTTTGTACGCAATCACCAGGATTTTCCTTGTCTGTGAGTCAAAAACAACCAGGATTTTCCTTGCCAACTTCCGTTAAACATTTACTTTTATAAGTTAATAACACGTGGGATGTTTTTATAATGTATATATAAGTCTCTATAAAATATACGATAATAGTAATAATATAAATATATATAATGTGGTTAGAAGGGAAAACATAAATTTGAAACATCATTACTTTTATAAGAGACCTGCGTTTTATACCCCATAGTAGGCATACTAACAAATTCACACACAAATACAACAGAAAAGGTAAACATTCATATGAAACTCGGGTTCAGAGGACGCGTTCATATTCATAGCCAACATTCACTATCAACAACTCAAAAGATTCATATATACACAAGCTCAGCATATCTATGCATCCAAATGATTGATAGATCACACGACAATATTCATACATAATTCACAAAAAGATTCAGATATACACATGTTCAGTATGTTTATGCATCCAAATGATTGATATCATAGCCAATATGATCCATGGACGAACTTTAATTACCTAGGGTACAGACTAGTAAATGGTGTTCAATCGGAGGTACTTCTTGCTAAAATTAGTTCTTGTACGAGTAAACTTTCGAGTACATAAGAGGCAGCACAGACAATCTGAACTTTGCTTGTAGGTTTATCCTCAAATAGTGGCCTCGTGCCGAGGGAGGTTTGAGCAACTTGGCCACTACTTTCATCCAACTAGTTTACTGGCTCATCTTGGTCATGTATCTCGCCAAAATTCTACATTGTAGACGAGAAAGGAGGCGGTTGAGAAAATGAACCACCCAAATTTTTTGTGCAGTTCAACTGAAATGGAGCATCCTTGGCGTGCAGACTGATTAAGTGCCAGATGAATATACGCGCCAACCAACTTGTATGGAATCTTTAGACTCCATGCCATATAGCTCACTACCATATGTGCCGATAACCAAAAGGCACAAGTTGGGACCAAAGACTGGACTGCGTTTTTCTGGGCTATGCACCAAGCAATATTTTTGGCGTTCACTCTCCTAATACTTGGAGTTTGACAATTGGTTGACGCCGGTTGATACTCGAATGAATATAGGCACTTCTTGTCAACATCGATGCTTGTCTGAGTGAACTTTGGAGTACATAGCAGCAGCATAAGTACCTGTCAATCTGATCATTTTGTGCAGTTCTACTGAAATCACCCGATGTAATGATTTGCCTGTGAGTTCAGGCTCCAAATTACTCCTTTATGAAATCGGCAAACAGTAGCACACTACCAAATTACCAATACATATGACAGGCACAATAATCAGGATAAAGACCAGTACCAACCTGTGTGAGGTAGCATATCAATTACTATTTCCTTTGACTGGAAGCCGAGATAAGCCAAGCGACTGACAGCAAAGGAAGAAAGCAAGTGGAGATTAGCGGCTGACAGGAAAGGACGGAAGCTGTCGAGGCAATGAAGCAACCAAAGTTTTTCTGTAGTTGCACCAAAATCGAGCATCCCCATTGGCACATATATTGAGAGAGTGAGATTACTGTAATAGTGGGACTAGTTGATGAAACATACACTAACAAATAGAAGCACCCTCATTATCTTAATGGGTAAAGTTAGCAACATAGTAGTCTTGCTTAAAGAGAGGTATTAGTTTATTTAATCAGTGCCAATTAGCTCAACTCAACACTCAAAGCATTGCCATTTATCATAGGTTGCAAAACTTTAATGTGCAAAGATAAAGGAGTTTCTCATGACAGTAGCACGATACAAATAGAGATGACAACAAACTAATATGGATCAAGGCCTTAGGCCCGTACCAACAAGAGAAAAAAAAGCTTATTCATGTAGTCCCATAAGAGATGATAAAGCACTCACTAGAATCACACAATAGTATATATTTTTGTGCACTTCAAATGTATGGTTGAAATCACTCTTGTTTACCAGTGCTAAGATTATATCAAAAGATTATCAAGAACTTCCAGCAGAGTTAAAGCACTGGCTGGGATATAGTTCATTGTGTTGTCTTGTGTAGTTCCACTAAAATGCATGATTGGCACAACATGATCCCTGTTTGCACAAGTAGGAACAAGGTGAAACCTTCATTAGCTTAGTGAGAAAGGATAGGAAGACATTAGCATATTACTCAAACAGTAGCATCAAATTCATGATGGACAATACGCAAAACATTGCCTCATTGAACCAATGGCAATAAATTGACATGCAAAACAATAGCACTATTATGTCATGACACTAATAATATTACCTCCCTGCTCCACCACATGATTCACCTCCATAGACAAACATACACACATACATGATTCAGCATAGGGTCCTACTAAAGATTTGTTTAACTCGGACAGGAAAATTAGGAAGTAATAAATTAGTGGTACTTAAGTACTCCTAATTAATTAAGTGAGACAACAGAAGTGGAAGGGCTTCCTGGAGGATCGTTTCACATGTAAGGTAGTCGTTGCCGGAGCCCTTGAATGGCCTCGACTGAGGCCTCTGGCTTCAGCAAGATCGCCTTGGCACTGTTTATTCTTCTTCTTCTTCCTCTTCATGCTCCGTTTCTCTTTCTCCTCACCAGTTGGTGAAACCAAGTACATGATTGGCCTTCTAATTCAAAATTGGTTTTGTCCGTGAGGGAGTACAAGTGTACTAGTAAAAAATAGCATTATTTTCTCATGGCAGTCAGAAAATAGAGATGAACACATGCATTAAATATCATTCTTACCTAAAGGAAGGTTATGGCGCAAATATGGATGATGAGGATTGGAACACAGATCTCCCTTTGTGCAGTTCCACCAAAATGAACCAACTGTTCCATTCTGACATTATAGTTAAACAGCACAAAAGTCACTTCTTTTAAGAAGAGTTTTGTGCAGTGCACCAAAAGGTCACAACAGCAACCAGGTGAATTGGATATCCTTGTTTGCACAAAAAGGCACAGAGGAAATAGACAGAGTCTCAAACAATTACATGCAAAAACATTTGGCTAAACTTGTCATGGCTTATAACGGTGGCATGGCTTCATTTTTACCAGGGACATTAGATTAAGAACAGCTAAGGCTGTGTTCGGTTCACAGGTTTGGTGCAAGATTTTCGTAGGAACACAATTCCTACGGTATTCTTTCCCTTCCAACCGTTCGAAACACGGGAAAGGTGAATAGTGTTTCATAGGAAAGCCTGGTAGTACTGATTCCATAGGATTAGAAACATCCATGCGCTGCTCATTTTTTGGGCGGAAGCCCGAGGCAGGCGCTCGTTGCCATGCGTTAGACAGGTTGTTGTGTTGTGTTGCTGGAATAAAAAAATCAACCTATGTGGGGTACGTGAGGTGAGGACAAGAGTAGTCACTATGCAGCTGAATAAACAAATAGCATCTCATACTGCCAAGCATGCTACTCTAAAAAAACAAATCAGTACATTTCATAGTCCATCCAAACACATTCTCTTGAGAGTTTCCTCCGATTCGCTGTTCCATAGTTTTATACCTACATTCATTTCCTATTCCTCTATTTTCATCAAGACCTATGTTTTCTGCCCCTTTATTCCGAACGGAGCCTAAATATTTGTTATAAGGGCATGGGACAGTGGGTGCACCAGCAGTCCAGCACCATGTACATAAACAGGGGCATAAAGTGGTGATTCATAGTTTGTTCCCCCGAGAAACAAACATCCAAGAAACATATTTGGGTTGGTCCCATTTTTGTTCACTCTAGCCACCTACTCCTATGTGTGGATAGCAAATCTAGTCCTGGTCATACCACTGTGTACAGCGTTACCCCTATATTTCCCTTTTCGACCAAGAGACCGGTTGGATGACCAGTTTGTACTACTTTCACCCCCTTTCCTTCCTGTTTGTACCAAGTCCGATGTACATACTAAATTCACCCACCCCCACTTTATTTCTTGTTTGAACCACACCCTCCGTCCGAAATTACTTGTCATCAAAATGGATGTGTCTAGAACTAAAATACATCTAGATACATTCATTTCAATGACAAGTATTTTCGGACGGAGGGAGTACAAGATTCGACTCCATGAAGTAGCTTTACCTCTAACAATAGAAGAAGAAAAATTATGTGACGTTGGACCATCCGATCGAGAGGGGCTGAGAGGTAGAAAATGATGCACATGCAGCGACGTAGCGAGCTGGGGAAGTAGAGCTAAGGCGGTTTCGAACGAAGATATACATGAAGGTCGTCGGGATGTGGATAGGTGGGCGGCGGGAGGCCGGATCCGCCCACAGGCGCGCTCGGCCAGAGATAACGGTGCGGCCGGCAGTGGGTCTCCTCCCTCGCTATCGACAACGGCCTAAACGCTGCCCCTCCTCCCCTTGATCAGCGGAGGGGGATACGTCCGGATCTGTAACCAGCAGTGAGGATAGAAAGCCAGTGTTTTTTGAAGGGAGAAAGGCAGTGTTACTACCCCTATCTTGTTTAGATCTGGAGAGGATGAGAGTGTGTGAATAGAGCAACCCTAGCAAGCAAGCGCGGAGGCTCCGACCTATATATACGTAGTGGGGTAGTTTTCCTTTTTCACTCCATCAAAACAATCGTTTAAAATTGTGTACTACTACATGCCAGGTCGCGGTTTTTTTAGTTGTTGATTGTTTTTTGAGATAGCTACCCGCCTATTCCAAGTGGTGTTATGGTGCGCCAGGTCGCACTTTGTATCGTTCAAGTCTGGTATTACAAGTCCCTCCATTAAATGAACAACCACCCCCTCGTAAAAATTGTGAACAAGCCCACGGCTAAAATTAGCGGAAACGTGGGTTGCCCCAACATGCATTATTATTTATATTTTCTACTCCCTACGTTCCTAAATATAATTCTTTTTTATTAGCCACACCTAAGACAAGAATTTTTTTATTAGCAGTGAACCCCACATGTCATAGACACAAAAATTGTGGCAAGATTCCCATAGGCAAGCCAAAGTGTGTCTAACAATTTGAGCAACTCAGGTTAGGCAAGTGTGGCAAGTGTGGGAAAAATAATGTGGCAACATAAGACAAACATAGTCACAATCCAAACAGCCCCGTAATTTTTTTGTGACATGCATGAAAATTTGGTTAGTTAAATTTATAGTCAAAATTTGGCAAGGTGCATCAAATCAACACAAGTAAGTATCAAAAGGAAAGTCACGGCATGCATGCATGCATGCGTTGTACTCCCTCCATTTCCAAATATAAGTCTTTTTAGAGATTGCAACAAGTGACTACATATGAAGCAGAATATGTCTACTCCTACATACGAAGTAGCCCATTTGATATGTGTAAAAAGACTTATATCGAGTGCAGCGCTTTGATGTGTCGCGTCAACTCGTACAAGACCAAGAAATTTGACTACTACAACGCCCTCTCCCTCGCGGACTGAGCTCCGGTGCCTTAACTACACCTGCCTTTGGCTGCATGATAGGAGGGCCAACCACCTGTTGGGCCCACCTATCATAGACGCAAAGGCAGGAGCAGTAAGTAGAAGCTTTCGCTACACGCTATCCCTCCCGCATGAGGTGGACAGACATGCAGCAGTGGATTTGATAGAAGTAGGAGCAACTTCATTGTTCGTCTTCTCGAAGAGGCGAAGAGCCAAGCGCAACCTGAACGTGGCAGTTGCGAACGCTTGCGTGGTGCGGTTCCTTGGAGTACTAGCTAGGCTCTTGCATGAGACAAAATTGCTACTGTTTAACAATTAAACTCCATTATCCATTGGTTGATACTCATTCTGCATAGGTCCACGCGCTTAGCACCGTTTCCTCCTGGGGTCACCAATGTTTATTTGCTAATTAATAGCATTGCATGCAATGAACTAGCCATTGCGAGTCATTAAAAGCATTCACACCTCTCATCTCTTATTGGTTGATATGTCAAGAAACAAGAAAAAAGGTAGAAGTTAATGCACCGCGCCTAAGTGTTTTGGGACTATTTGGTTTTCGTAAGATGACTTACACACCTAGACGGAGGGAGTAGTATAGCCCTGTAAACCGGAAAGGAGTATTTGCCTTTCTAGAGATTTCAACAAGTAACTAGACTACAGCGTGTGCAGTACTCCCTCCCTTCAGGTTTATAGGGCTCAAATCTCAAATCTCATGAACCAAGGCATTTTGCGATTGGAGGAATGTATCTCGTACTTTACAAAACTACCCTAATTAAACTCATGCATTAATTACGTAGTTCTCTCATTTTCCTCTCTGCCTTGGTCGCGGTGCACATGCGGGACATTTCAAAGCTTCCGGGCCCGCGTGCCATCCACCAAATCACAGCGAGGTGCTACAGTCGAGACTCACCTGTCACCCCGGTGTGGCCGTCATGACCCGTCATATCACAAAACCCACACCTTTACCAGCAGTGGTAAGGTGGCCTCCAAGTTGGACTGGACGAAGAAACCATCATTTCATTGGAACGCTTGTTCAAGCCCTTTCTTCCCTTTCTTGAAGAAAACCTCACTCCAGGCTACTCACTTCTGCCATTTTTCTTCTGTACCGACGAAGGAAAGGTGGGCGAATCAGTTATGCTGCTCTATTTTCATTCCAAGAATCTTCTTTTTGTGAAGCACCGACCGATTCTCACATCCTATTCTTTTCCCATTTTCATTGCGATTGTGGTTTCCTTTCGATTGCTTTTTGTTTGTCAGTTCATTGATGGATCCTGGAGCACTAGGCAAAGAGTTGCCGGCGGACAACCCACTAGAGACAGCGATCTCCAGGAAGCCAGCACCGACCAACGAGTTGACCATGTTGGCGGGCCAACCCATGGAGACGAAGAACTCCAAGAAACAAGCACTCGCCAAAGAGTTGAGGATGTTGGCAGACGAACTGCTCAAAGAAAGTTGGAAGAATAGCAAGGGCCCCACCGTGCCTACCCCAGGAACTCTGATTGCCACCTATGTGAGGCTCAAGACCGAGTTTGAGGAGATAGTCGCCGTTGAGAAGCAATATTCCCCTGGCAAGGTGATGGCCCCCATCGAGGACGAGGAGATGGCCCCCGAAGGGATGAGATCCCCCGATGAGTTGCACAAGGTAAAAAATAATGGCTTATTACCATAGTTTTGGTTTTTGATTATTTGCAATGTGCTTGCTAATATGTTAGGGTTGTGCAGGTGCCGGTGGACGTCCTTGATGTCGTGGCTCGTCCTGTTGGCATCGCCCCGGAGATCGATTCCGATGCCAATGTCCATCCTATGGACATCGCCCCAGAGATCGATTCCGATGTCGCGGTCAGTCATGTGGACATCGCCCCAGAAATTGATTACATGCCACCGTCCGTGTTGTGGTCATTTCCCGAGAGATCGATGACAAGAAATAGTTGGTCGCGCTAATCCTTTAGGGTAGTTTGCATTGCCCTGTGTTTAATTACCAGAACGATGCGTGTTATCAAACCATCTTAGGGCTAGTGCATTTTCTTGTGTGGGCGGATCTTGCTACTTTTGTTTGATAGTGAATCATGCGATGAATCATGCGAACCCTCTCCGAGTTATGGAAAGAGATGTATCCTCACCAGCTTTTGATGTCGAGTTATGGAAACAGATGTATCCTCACTTTGTATCGTTCAAGTCGGTAATAAGTAACCAGGATTGAAGGGGAATCCAAATTTTCTTCGTCTTCTGTCCTTGAGCTCTTGACAAACCAATGCACTATACGGTTGTCCAGCCACTCCACCCCAGAGCTCTCACCAAGCATCGTTCATGCCACTACGCCGCACACTAACCGGTAAGGCAGCGATGGCATCCCACCGCACTGAGTTCCTCGCCGCCCACGACCGCACACAAAATGGTAGGGAAGCGATGGCATCCCGCCATGCCGAGTTCATCGCCGCTCGTGACCTCACAACTATGTGGGAGGAATTTGAAGATGCCAAGGCCGAATGGGCGGTAGAGCAAGAGGCGGCCAAAGCCGCACAGAGGGAGCGGAAAAGTCAGAAAGCACTCAAGAAAAGAGAGGCCCGCCGCCGCAAGAAAGAAAAGGACGCACGCGCTGCTGCGGAGAGGTCGGCGGAGATCCAAGCACAGTGGGGTGTCGTTGACAAAGCCGGGAAGGAGAACAACGGCGTCTAGCCAGCATGTGAGAAGTAGTAGTACTAGTAGTTAGTGTGTGTGTTTGTGTCTGAGTACGAGTACGAGCATGTACCAATACTACTAGTTACTACTGTGGTTTTTAGAGCAAATTACCAGTACATTAGCCTAGACTAAATGGAAAAATTCCTATCCTAAGCATCAAATGGCATCTCTTTCCCTATAGGAATTGAGATGCATGTCATCTCACTTCCTATGATTTTCATATTCCTATCCTATGAACGAAAGGAGGCCTCTGTTGGAGTAACTATTGTAGCTAGCAGTACTGCTGGTGCAGTAGTTTTCTTCAAGAAGCGGAATTCAATGAAGTCATGATGGTTCCTTCGTCCGGGCAACTTCAAAGTGGGAAGTGGGCCTGTGATTTGACGGGTCATTAGTCATTGTTACTGCGGCGCGACGACCTGGGTGACTCTCCCTTGGAGTTCTGCGTGCATGGCAAGTGGACCAGGATGGTCGACGTCCCACTTGTTGGCGAACGGAAGTATTCTTTCCGATATCAAGGAGCAAGGAAACCGCGTTGTATAGTATCACTGCTGATTGGTTCGCAAAAAAATAGTATCATTGCCGATTTATAATTATTTTTTATTTCTGATGAATGCTAGTGTTTCAACTCTTACGACGAAGGGTGCCAAACATGCCACTTGCTGGATGTCCCACACGTCAGCGAAAGGAGTGGGACATGAACAGCGTGGTAGAGCCCGGCATAAAAAACAGCATTGTAGAGCGTCTCCACTTCTTCCACTTCTGGGTCGGAGACCACACGTAGTAGTACTTACTAGTATGAACGATACAAAGTGCGACCTGGAGAGAAAGACATGTCTAGTTGGAAGGTCTCGGGGCATACACGTAAACAAATATAAAAGTTAATATGTGCCTCCAACTAATATAGTAGTAGTAGAGTACTTAGGCACGTACTCCATAACATCACCGTGCATTGCACGTACAACATTTAGTGGTAGTATGTAGTAAGAGACAAATGCCGCCCAAGAGTTCCCTTCTCGGCCTACTTTTGGGTGTTTGGTAGAGCGTATGGAGGGTGCATGAGGCCACACTAGTTTAGCATAAATACACTAGAAGCATGCATGAAGAGGGGTGTTGAGTTGAGCATGCATGAAGAGGGAACAACTATGCTGAGATGAGAACGCAACCAAACACACCCTATATACCATGCATGTTCATACTGAGGGAGTCCTAGATTAGGGGGTGTCCGGATGACCGGACTATACCTTCGGCCGGACTCCTGGACTATGAAGATACAAGATTGAAGACTTCGTCCCGTGTCCGTAAGGGACTTTCCTTGGCGTGGAAGGCAAGCTTGGTGATACGGATATGTAGATCTCCTACCATTGTAACCGACTCTGTGTAACCCTAGCCCTCTCCGGTGTCTATATAAACTGGAGAGTTTTAGTCCGTAGGACGAACAACAATCATACCATAGGCTAGCTTCTAGGGTTTATCCTCTCTGATCTCGTGGTAGATCTACTCTTGTACTACCCATATCATCAATATTAATCAAGCAGGACGTAGGGTTTTACCTCTATCAAGAGGGCCCGAACCTGGGTAAAACATCGTGTGCCCTGCCTCCTGTTACCATCCGTCCTAGACGCACAGTTCTGGACCCCCTACCCGAGATCCGCCGGTTTTGAGTTCCTCTATGTCATCACTTTTAGGCCCGATGGCTTCTCCGATCATCAACAGCGATGCAATCCAGGGTGAGACTTTTCTCCCCGGACAGATCTTCGTATTCGGCGGCTTTGCACTGCGGGCCAATTCGCTTGGTCATCTGGAGCAGATCAAAAGCTACGCCCCTGGCCATCAGGTCAGATTTGGAAGTTTGAACTACACGGCCGACATCCACGGAGAATTGATCTTCGACGGATTCGAGCCACAGCCGAGCGCGCCGCACTGTCATGATGGGCATGATTTAGCTCTGCCGCCGAACAGTGCCCTGGAGGCCACACCTGTGTCCGCTCCGACCCCTAGCTCGGAGCCGATCACACCAACCGAGGATGGGTGGTTAGACACCGCCTCAGGGGCTGCAATCTCTATGGCGATCGAGCCAAACACCAGCCCTATTGTCTGCGAAGCCCGTGACTCCAAGGAGCCGGACTCCTCTCCAGACTCCGAGCCCTCCGCGCCCCGACCGATTGAACCCGATTGGGCGCCGATCATGGAGTTCACCGCCGCGGACATCTTTTAGCACTTGCCCTTCGGCGATATTCTGAATTCACTAAAGTCTCTCTCTTTGTCAAGAGAGCCATGGCCGGACTATGGTCAGCAAGGTTGGGATGCGGATGATGAAGAAATTCAAAGCCCACCCACCACCAACTTCGTAGCCACTGTCGATGATTTAACCGACATGCTCGACTTCGACTCCGAAGACATCGACGGTATGGACGCCGATGCAGGAGACGATCAAGAACCAGCGCCTATAGGGCACTGGAAAGCCACCTCGTCATATGACATATACATGGTGGACATCCCAAAAGAAGGCAATGGCGTTGGAACAGCAGAGGATGACCCCTCCAAGAAGCAGCCTAAGCGCCGGCGTCAGCGGCACCGCTCTAAATCCCACCAAAACAAAAACGGTGATTCTGACACGGGAGATAATAACACCCCAGACAGTGCCGAAGACAACCACCTCCAGCAAGATTCAGCACAGGAGGATAGAGAAGCCAGCCCTCATGAGAGAGCGGCAGACAGAGAGGTCGAGGACGATAATTATATGCCTCCCTCCGAATATGAGGCAAGCCTCGACGACGAAGAATTTGTCGTGCCAGAGGATCCCGTCGAACAAGAGTGTTGCAAACGCAGGATTATGGCCACGGCGAGCAGCCTCAAGAAAAAACAGCAACAGCTTAGAGCTGATCAAGATTTGCTAGCCAACAGATGGACTGAAGTCCTTGCGGCCGAAGAGTATGAACTCGAACGCCCCTCCAAGAGCTACCCAAAGCGCAGGTTGCTACCCCAATTAGAGGAGGAAGCACCTAAACCTACATCACCAACGCATGATGCGGCCGACCGGCCACCCTGTGGCCGCGACAGAGAGGCCTCTCGGCACTCCACTCAAGCCGCACCCCGATGCCGCTCAAAAAATACCAAGGCATGGGAAAATGCGCCAGACCTACGAGACATATTAGAGGACAAGGCAAGGCAAACAAGATCAATCTACTGATCACGGGGGCACCCCACAGCACGAGACGGTACTCGTCACGCTGGATACAGTAAATCCGGCCGGGCCGAACACAGTAGACAAAGCTCGTTTGAGCTGCATCATGATATAGCCCAATACAGAGGCGCCGCACACCCACTATGCTTCACAGATGAAGTAATGGATCATCAAATCCCCGAGGGTTTCAAACCCGTGAACATCGAATCATACGATGGCACAACAGATCCTGCGGTATGGATCCAAGACTATCTCCTTCATATCCACATGGCCCGCGGTGATGACCTACACGCCATCAAATACCTCTCAATCAAGCTTAAAGGACCAGCTCGGCATTGGCTTAACAGCTTGCCAGCAGAATCAATTGGTTGTTGGGAGGACCTGGAAGCCGCATTCCTCGACAATTTCTAGGGCACTTATGTGCGACCATCAGACGCCGATGACCTAAGCCACATAATTCAGCAGCCAGAGGAATTGGCCAGACAATTCTGGACACGGTTCCTAACCAAGAAAAATCAAATTGTCGACTGTCCGGACACGGAGGCCCTAGCAGCCTTCAAGCATAACATCTGCGACGAGTGGCTTGCACTGCACCTAGGACAGGAAAAGCCGAAATCTATGGCAGCCCTCACGACACTTATGACCCGCTTTTGCGCGGGAGAAGACAGCTGGCTAGCTCGCAGCAATAACATGACCAAGAGCCCTGGTAATTCAGATACCAAGGATAGCAGTGGCAGGTCGTGTCGCAACAAGCAAAAGCGTCGCATTAACGGCGACAACGCTAAGGATACGGCAGTTAATGCCGGATTCAGAGGCTCTAAACACAGTCAGCGGAAAAAGCAATTCAAAAGAAATACTCCGGGCCCGTCCAGTTTGGACCGAATACTCGACCGCTCATGCCAAAAACATGGCACCCCCGAAAAACCAGCCAATCACACCAACAGGGATTGTTGGGTGTTCAAGCAGGCAGGCAAGTTAAATGCTGAAAACAGAGACAAGGGGTTGCATAGCGATGACGAGGAGGAGCCCCGGCCGCCGAACAACAGTGGACAGAAAGGTTTTCCCCCACAAGTGCGGATGGTGAACATGATATACGCAACCCACGTCCCCAAGAGGGAGCGGAAGCGTGTGCTAAGGGACGTATACGCGATGGAGCCAGTCGCCCCAAAGTTCAACCCATGGTCTTCCTACCCGATCACTTTTGATCGAAGGGACCACCCCACTAGCATCCGTCATGGCAGATTCGCCGCATTGGTTCTAGACCCAATTATTGATGGATTTCACCTCACTAGAGTCCTTATGGACGGCGGCAGCAGCCTGAACCTCCTTTATCAAGATACAGTGCGGAAAATGGGCATCGATCCCTCGAGGATTAAACCCACCAGAACGACCTTTAAAGGCGTCATACCAGGTGTAGAAGCCAACTGTATAGGCTCAGTTACACTTGAAGTGGTCTTCGGATCTCCGGATAATTTCCGAAGCGAGGAGTTAATCTTCGACATAGTCCCGTTCCGCAGTGGCTATCACGCACTGCTCGAGCGAACCACATTTGCCAAATTCAATGCGGTGCCGCACTACACATACCTCAAGCTCAAGATGCAAGGCCCTCGAGGCGTCATCACGGTCAATGGAAACACCGAACGCTCTCTCCGAACGGAGGAGCATACGGCGGCTGTCGCAGCGAAAGTACAAAGCAGCCTCTCAAGGCAATTCTCTAGTCCGGCCATTAAACGTCTGGACACCGTCAAGCGCACCCGGAGTAACCTACACCAAGACCGCCCGGAACATTCAGAGTAAGCGTAGCAATGCGGCCCCAACCCCAGCCCTCGCGAACTTGCGAAACCAGTGCTGCGCGTACATAACTACACTCTGGAAATACCATGGGCACAGGGGGAGGGGCACCATCACGGCACGCCCGAAACGCGGCTTAAACCGCACTAGGGGCTGCCGATTTCTTAATTTTCTCTTATTTTCAGGACTCCATTCTTTGAAAGGCTTGTCCGGCAGTACAATTGCCGCACAAACGATACAACCAGGGAAGCAGAAAGCTACGCCGCACTACGGAACTCTAAGGTGGTCTCTATAACGAGCAGTATCCTGTTTCGCATGACATTCCGCAGCTCGCCCCTGGAAAGGACATATTTGATAGTCCCATCTTTTGCTTATTGCACTATTTGTATCGTTCTTCTTTGATCGCAGCTTTTTTAAATAAACAATGCATAGCTTCCGTCTATTATTGCATTACCTTTTTTATGAATATATGTTGATTAATGCCATATTGCACCCGTACACTTTGGTACGGCCAATACGCCAGGGGCTTAAGTACCCCACAATATGGTGTGAGAAGTCCGAACACTTCCACAAGTGTGGCACCCTGAACTTATAGCATTATATCCATCGGCTCCGAATCATGTCTTGGGTCACTAGTTGGGTTTGCCCGGCTCCTATGTTTTGGTACCTTCCGTTCCGTTATATCGGCTAAGGTAGCACTAGGAGAACTACTGCGATTGTGCCCTAGTTGAGCTGGGCTAAGCACCTCAGTAGAGAAAGCTAAAACTAACTGTCATGATGAGGCGAGAGCTGGTCACTGTTCGAGAGGTTTTCGAGTCCCTAAAGACTTATGCCGCTTAGAGCGAGGAGTCGGCTTCGTCCGGCCTAGGCGTGGATAGCGCCCCGAACTCGGTCTTCCGAACACTAGGAGCTTCGCCAAAATTTAAAATTATAGAATTCTATGGCTAAGTGAGAGTGTTCAAGCATTATAGTCCGATTGCCTTGTTCGCTGTGTTGAGCGCCTCCCTCGAAGGACCCCAAGAATGGGAAAAAGAGCGCTCATGTTTATCCCGAACACCCCACCACTCGTGCCATGGGGGCAGAAGCCGACGACTCGCCATCTCTCAAATTTGATAAACGGCCGCACAGAAGGTAATATTTTAAATTCAAAAAGCATTGCTTAGTGCACATGAACAAGTTTTCAGCGCACAAGACAAAACGAGCGAGTTTACTGAAAAATTACATCCATGGAACATTCATCCGCCACAAGGCGGGCACCCTTCAGAACGCCCTCATAATACATCTCGGGCTTGCGATGCTTGTTTAAGGGTAGCCACCTCAGTTGTGGCCCCTACAATAGCCGCGTTAATCCTGTCACTTTTTGCAATTGCACCTTTCACATATTTCAATAAGGTATTTCTTACCTTCCTTCTCCTCGAGATGCTGCTTGGCTAGGCCGAGCTCTTGCTTGGACCGCTCGAGGTTCTGCTTCAGCGTATCCACCTCCGCAGTCAGTGTGGCGGAGGCCAGCAGCGAAGCCTGCATACGCATATTGACTTGATTATGTTAGACTCCTGTGAATGTTATTAGATCCTCTATTTGACTTTTCTTTCCGAACGCCGAACAGAGCATCAGGGGCTACTGTCTATGCGGTAATATTTTTACATATTCTTTACTTACCTCAAAGCCTGTTAGAAGGCTGGCATAGGCTTCAGTCAGTCCGCTCTTGGCAGACTGAACCTTCTGGATCACCACACTCATAATAGTGCGGTGCTCCTCGTTGATGGAGGCGCCGTTAAGCGTCTCCAGCAAATTATCCGGTGCCTCCGGTTGGAGGGAGGTCACCGGCTCAGTAGGCTTGCTCCTCTTGGAAGGAGGTTGCCTACCGGAGTTCGGAACCGTTGAAGGTTCCGGCGGGGTGTCCGGCTCAAGGCCGGACTTGGAGCCCTTGGGGGTTCTATCCCCTTTACGCCTGGAGTCCGGGAGGTTGCCTTGCGGCGCCTCCAGGACCACCTCCTCCTGGCTTGGAACCTGTTGGGACGCCACCTCGGCGCCGTCCGTAGGGTGGGGGGAGGAAGCCGTCGGAAGCGAATTCACATCCGACGAGTCTAGGGCGCCGCTCGACGACTCGTCGAGCCCGGCCTTGGGCAGACTGCACAATCATGTTTGACGTAAGGAAAAGCTGTGCAATGGGGGAATACTCTGAATCACTCTAGTATCCGGATACTTACGATTACGCCAGGGGCTTGGCCCTGTGCGGCCACTCCTCTTCGCCGTCGTCGGTGTTGGTGGAGTAGTCCGGAGGAGGGGTCTTCCCCCTCTTGGACCCTCCAGCCTCCCCTGTTGGGGCGGCCTTCCTTTTCTTCCCTCCCCCCGCTGGGGGGGAGAGGTCTCTTCTTCCTCCTCCTCGTCTTCATGGGAGGAGTGCGCCTTGGAGTCGTCGGATGATGAATCCGACACCTCCTGGCGCCTGGCACTCTTTCGAGTCCCCGTGGCCTTCTTCTCCGGCACCACGTAGGGTGCCGGAACCAGCAGCTTCGCCAAGCGAGCGTCCGCTGGGCCTTCGGGCAAAGGAGCCGGACAGTTGATCTATCCGGACGTCTCCTTCCAATCCTGTCAAAGGTAAGGGAGCTTAGATCCCGCATGGAGTCAAACTATGAATAACTAATACCCTGTAAAAGGTGAAAACAGCTTACCGCATGAGTGTGACGCTGCATGCTGAATCCGCGATCCTCGGCGCCCTTGAAAAGCACCTTCCAGGCATCGTCGTACGTCGTGTCGAAGAGCCTGCTCAGAGTTCGGTGCCGCGCCGGGTCGAACTCCCACAGGTTGAAAGCCCGTTGTTGACATGGGAGGATCTGGCGGATGAGCATAAACTAGACTACGTTGACAAGTTTGAGCTTCCTGTCCACGAGGGTTTGGGCGCATGTTTGGAGTCCGTTCAGCTCTCCTTTTTTACCACACGATAGGCCTGTCTCTTTCCAGGAGGCAAGCCGCATAGGGGGTCCGGATCGGAACTCGGGGGCTGCGACCCATTCAGGGTCGCGCGGCTCGGTGATGTAAAACCACCCCGACTGCCACCCCTTTAGGGATTCCACGAAGGAGCCCTCGAACCATAGGACGCTGGGCATCTTGCCCACCATGGCGCCTCCGCACTCCGCTTGGGTGCCGCGCACCACCTTCGGCTTGACATTGAAAGTCTTGAGCCACAGGCCGAAATGGGGGCGGATGCGGAAGAAAGCCTCACACACGACGATACATGCCGAGATGTTGAGGACAAAGTTCGGGGCCAGATCGTGGAAATCCAGGCCATAGTAGAACATGAGCCCCCGGACAAATGGGTGAAGAGGCAAGCCCAGTCCGCCATGGAAATGGAGGAGGAACACCACCCTCTCATGGCGCCTAGGCGTGGGGATGAGCTGCCCCTCTTTGGGAAGCCGGTGCGCAATGTCGTTAGACAAGTATCCGGCCTTCCTCAGTCTTTTGATGTGTCCCTCCGTGACGGAGGAGACTATCCACTTGCCTCCCGCTCCGGACATGGCTGGAGAAGGTTGAGGTCGGGTGTGCGGACTTGGGCGCTGGAGCTCGAGTGCGCGGAAATGGATAGGCAAAGGAGGAAGAAGGCATGGATGAAAAGGTGGATCCTTATCCCCTTATATGGGCGGATGCGACTATGCGCCCCCACCAGCCTGGTAAAACTCGCTTATCTCCCAAGCGACGTAGTCAATGGCGCGGTTGGGTTACCCACACCCGTATTGATGAGAATCCCAGAATAAGGGGACACAATCTCTGCTTTAACAAGACGTGCCAAGGAAATCGCCTCGCTAAACACACTAAGGTGGGACAATAAAACGATTTGAATAAAGACTTGGCCGTGGTGTGATGTCACGCTACGGAATACGTCAGCAGATTAGATTTGTGTAAATATTATTCTCTCTATGGCAATATGTGGAAACTTATTTTGCAGAGCCGGACACTACCTTTGTGTTCAAAATCTTCTATGAAGTACTTGGAGGAGGAACCCGCCTTGCAATGCCGAAGACAATCTGCGGGCCGGACTTGTCATCATTGAAGCCTGGTTCAGGGGCTACTGAGGGAGTCCTGGATTAGGGGGTGTCTGGATGGCCGGACTCCTGGACTATGAAGATACAAGATTGAAGACTTCGTCCCGTGTCCGGAAGGGACTTTCCTCGGCGTGGAAGGCAAGCTTTGTGATACGGATATGTAGATCTCCTACCATTGTGACCGACTATGTGTAACCCTAGCCCTCTTCGGTGTCTATATAAACCGGAGAGTTTTAGTCCGTAGGACGAACAACAATCATACCATAGGCTAGCTTCTAGGGTTTAGCCTCTCTGATCTCGTGGTAGATCTACTCTTGTACTACCCATATCATCAATATTAATCAAGCAGGACGTAGGGTTTTACCTCCATCAAGAGGGCCCGAACCTGGGTAAAACATCGTGTCCCCTGCCTCCTGTTACCATCCGGCCTAGACGCACAGTTCGGGACCCCCTACCCGAGATCTGTCAGTTTCGGCACCGACACATGCCATTTGTGCCTTTCTACTTCACTTACTGCGCTGCATTACTCAGGTTCGTACGTCCACTCCTGGGTACATGTCTTTCTCGTAGTTCCAGTCCCACGTGATCTTCATATAGATCGAACGATCCTTGCATAACACGTGCACCTTGATGCTAGATGTCTCGCGTGTTGGCAAAAGGATGAACAAAGCTCACGTAAAAAAATAGAGTGGAAGAACATAGATTCCAGACGACCGAGACGGAGCAAGGAACCTCATGGTGGAGCGTCTGCACTCATAATATTTAATATTATTCGGCGATATAAAATTAACCAATCATCTCCAAAGTGGACTAGAAGAGTACAAAACACGACAGCCCAGTGTAGTTACATCATACTAGTACATGGCTAACCCACGCTATCACCATATTTCTTGGCTTCCGTGCGACACCTATCTCTAGTAATCCAGCAGCATGTATCGCTTCACCCTCCTCGTCTCTATCAAAGTGCGGCGGCCTGGCGTTTCTGTCGTTTATTGAGGTCAGTTAACTATCACATGTTAGCAACATGCCAAGAGCATTCTAAAAAAATTCCTTTCACGTTCCGTTTTCAAAAAGAAAAAATCCTTTCACATACGAATTTGCCTGTATGCTTTGAGCAACTTGCATGTCCTATACTGCTCCTGTTTGATACTCTAACTTAGCTAGAGGTTAGACTAACTCATGACTAACCATAAACTAATAGTAGCCAAAGAGGTGTTTGGGTGACAGGGTTAGATTGACAATAAATGCACTTCATGGAGAGAGAGAAAAGTGATTTTTCAGTGGTCCCAATGAGAACTATCTCCAGTTAGCACCTCTTCGGTGGGATAGTTTTTTTTGGTGGCTTCGGTGCAACTTGCTCCAATTTAAACCCTCATGCTTGGATACTTTAGGGCTATTTGAGCCCCAACTAGCTCAAACTAACTCTAACCCATGGATCCAAACAGGGCCTATGGCGTCGCGTGCACTGGGAAACAGCGCTCTCTCGGCCGTCATGCCACTTCAAAGCCAGCGCCAGTGAGAGGTCGCCTCCGCTCTGGCCGGGCATTAATGCGGCACTGATTCTCCAGGGCGACGCTGACCGTTTCACACGGGAAGCGCGCGCTGGCAAGGGAGTATAGGTTTTGAACCGTTTCAGGTGTAGTACTGGTAGTTTGCAAAACTACTCAATTATTGCACTCAGTTTCCTAAGAAATTGTGGTAAAAAAAACGTTACTCCACAGCCTGCTTCCCTTCTCCTTCCTCTTCCACCGCTCGTGCACGTCCGCGGGAAGCGACCGGTCAACCCTTATATATGAGTGTAGCACAAAAAGATGCATGCATGACCACTAAAATTTCCATATTAAAGCGACGCTCCGGCGGGAGTATGGCATATGTTGTTACCTTCGGCCGGCCCATGGCTACCGGGCGATAGCGACCAGAGAAGAGGCGGCGGGAGGGGAATGAATGCGGCTACTGTTTGGGTTTGCCTTCCGGCTTAAATAAATGCGCAGCATCACATGTACCCGCGGGTGCACAAATTGTAACATACGTGTCTTCTTAAGTGGGCATCACGTAACTGGTGTGTGTGTGAGAGAGAGAGATTCTGAGAGACAGAGTGCGTGTGTGTGACTCTACTCTTCGGACATGTACTCAACCTTTTGCATCGGGATATAAGTATAATGGCATTTACTTTAGCTAGTGATTTACGTGGCCATGTTAACGTGGTTGTGTCAAAAAAATGTCACTTCCTGCTCGTGATTTGCGTTATATAATAACAAGAAAGATTCTTGTGCATTGCAGGGAACATCAATATGCATTTTTTTACAAAACACCTGTTGTGATTGACCCATGCAGGAGTAATCCCATGTGTAAAAACTAATGATATCTCGAGAATTTTATCGTAAAACTGGTATCTCAAGAATGTCATCGAAAAAAATGAAAGATGAGAGATAAGGTGAGGAGGAGTGGAGCGTGGTGGTGACTGGTGGTCGGAATGGGCGGAGGCATGGGGATGGACGGCGCCGGCACGCGGCAGCGGCCACCATGCATGCTAGATTGTTCCAGAGACTTATTCCTTTTTTAATTGCTGAGCAATGAGGTTGCGGGAGATAATGATGTGGAGAGAGGTTCGGGTATCTTTTGTAAAATTATCATAGTTTGCTTTCTATCCTCAGATATAGATCATACGGTCTGTATTACAAGATGGCAGGCACACCATCACCGCCAACTCGTTTTTTTATAAGGGTACAGATGATAAGTTTGCTGACTACTAAAGTAAAGTGGAATTTGTCCATGTTATGCAAGTAAATAAAGGTGATTGTTTATCATACGGGTAAGGTTGGATGAAGGGTGGTAGGAACAAATGCTCCGCCTAGAGCATGTGTGTGTGAGATGGAGTCTTAGTGTGTGTGGGGGGGTGTGTGTGAGAGAGAGAGGAGAGAGAGAGATGGAGTCTTAGTTTGTGTGTGTGTGTGAGAGAGAGAGAGAGAGAGAGATGGAGTCTAAGTGTGTGGGGGGGTGCATGCGTGTGTGTGTTTGTGTGTGTGAGAGAGAGAGAAAGAGAGATGGAGTCTTAGTGTGCGTGGGGGGTGCGTGCGTGTGTGTGTGTGTCGCAGGGTCCTCTGTGGCGGATGTAATTTAAGTGTGCATGGCTTCATCATAGAGAGGTGATGTGTATGGCAGAGGCCACCAACGATGGGGTGCGAGAGAGAAAATGCACGTAGAGAGGGAAGAGAAGGTGTGTGCGCGTGAGAGGAGTCGACATCGAGAGAACGTGTTTGTTCGAGAGACACCGAGGAAGACTACTATATATCGATGGTGCATGTAGGCGGGAATTAAACAAAGGGATGGTATTATTGGTTTCGGGGATATAGGGGAAGAGTGAGAGGCGGGGGGTAGCTAGAAGGAGATTGTTAAGTGTGAGTGTGTGTTTTACCCATCCAGGCGGAAGTTATGTGCACAAAAGAGGAGAACGATTCGATGTGGCATTAGGATTGAGAGTAATTAACTACGTATGGAGACATAGAGACCTTGAACGTGCATGTGTGAGAGGTATACATGTATACGTGGGATGTGTGTGTGTGTGTGCGCGCGCGCATGATCGAGATAAAAGAAAGAAGACATAAGTCATAAAATCAATGACATGGGAGAGACGGACCAGTATGACAGTATGCATGCATGTGAGAATGCAGGGAAGAAGGCCCGACAATTGAGCATGTGTTTTTGTCTTTAAGAGATAGTGGTGTGGGCTGGAGCATGCATCTATGGCGAGCAGAGGAAGTGAGGCGCAACGATTGTGCAAAAGAGACCAACCTATAAATGCATATGTATGGAGAGACATATATAGTGTGGGTGATAGGAAGCAAGACTCTGTGCGAGAAAAAATGTTGACGGAGAAACTACAGATAGATACAGAGATGGAGATGCTAGCTAGAGGGACATCCGCTAGTATGACCGTCGGGTGGTTCAAAGGGTGAAGTTATATATGTGTGTGAGAGGGCACTTGACTGCATGTAGAGGGAAACATATGTAGTGTGTGTGATTGGAATCAAGAGTGAGGGCGAGAAAGAAGGTTGATGGAGAAACATATAAATAGAAAGATAAAGATGCTAGCTAGTGTGCGTTAGAGATAGGAGTCGAGTGGATCAGAAGGCTGGGTTATGTGTGTGGGTGTGAGAGAGATACAGAGAGGGTGCATGTGAGTCACATACAAACAGATATCAGAGAGAAATGAGATCCAGAGAGACGCGGTTTTGTGTCTGCGAGAGAGAAAGATATTTCACAATGAGAGTGATAGCTAGAGAGACATACGAGGGAAACAAGATATCTCTAGGGAGAGAGGGTGTGTGTGAGCGACATACAAGAGAACAATGGAGAAATATGAGACCCTGGGAGACGGAGTTTGTGTTTGTGTGTGAGAAAGAGATATTGAAGAGGAAGAGTCATAGGTTCTCATATCTAAGGAGCGAAAGACATCTCTGTATGAGGGGTGTGCGAGTGGCACACATGGGAATAGTAGAGATAAATGAGACCCCGAGAGACAAAGTTTTG
Organism: Triticum monococcum; assembly: GCA_034509565.1. Lineage (NCBI taxonomy): Eukaryota > Viridiplantae > Streptophyta > Magnoliopsida > Poales > Poaceae > Triticum > Triticum monococcum. The sequence continues at coordinate 146,560,876 of CM067843.1, read as the reverse complement.
TGTTTGTGTGAGAGAAAGAGATTCCACATGGAGAATCATAGTTAGAGGCACATAGCAGGGAGCGAGATATACTTAGAGAGAGATAGAGTGATGAAGGTCGAGGGAGAGAGTCCCGTCAGTGTGTTACGAAGATAAAAGATCATTGTCGACATACAGGTAGCACGAGAGATACCTGAGAGACGATGAACGCGTATAGGTCCAGAGAGATAGTCCTATATAAGCATGAGTGATAGCTATATAAGACGAATATCTGGATTAAAGGGGATTCAAATATTTAAACTGGAGATCCCGACATCGATAATATCATAACGCAAATTGGTGTATCAAACATGCATATTCATTTGAATTTGGGCGCACATGTAATGTTATATAGTTTATCAATATTGGTGATCCATAGATTCTTCAATTACAAACAATGCATGGTTTATATGCAATTAATGTCTAAACGGGATTACACTATATGTTGCGTGTGTGAAACACATTATACATGTTCGAGAAGTTAAAAAACCCGCATGAAACACACATTAATTGGAGACAGTTAGCGAGGAATGCATACATTGGATTTCAACATAAAGTGGTTTCGAATATTTGAAAATCCAAATTGATGGATACAACCTTATGAATCTGAGATCATGCCATTTGTAAACCATATTTATGTATAAATGGTGTTGTGCTTTTGAAAGTATATATAAAAATGATGTATATAGAATGTAATTCCAATTGAAAATGGATCCCGCCCGAAAAAAATAGAATACAAACGGGATTCGAATTGAGTTGGCACAGTAAACATGCACTCTGCAAAATTTGAACGAAGCGGGGAAAGTCGCAGTAACTGCCCGAAACAAAAATCTGCGAGATGGAAATCAGTACTGCTTATCCCTGCCACGCAAAGCCTATCTGCTGGATTTCTATAGGTTTCGATAGGGGTAGGTTTGTAATTTCACCCAAAGGTGATGTAACCGCCTCTCACCCGGGTTCATACACGGTGGGCGCCAAAACACAGTGTGTCCTCGACCGAAATCGACTCCCTCCCCGATTCATATTCATACACGATGGGCGCCAAAAACAAACTCTCGTCGGCAAATATTCGGTGTATGCGAGATTACCGTCCTATCCCCAACCGACTAATGTTGCTGTGATGTAGTAGAAATTTGAAACGGGGGCTAAGTTTGTAAATTTCCTCGCATTTGAGACAAGCGCGCCCTGAATACATGGTTCTCCCCTTCCTCTCTACCTCCCTTTTCCCCATTCGTACTCCGTGGGCGCCAAAACACATTCTCCACCCCACCCTCCTCCGTCCGCCGCCGTCCTCCACCCCATCCACGTTATCCTCCTCCACCATGCCGGAGCTGATACCCCGACACCGTTGAGGGAGTCCTGGATTAGGGGGTGTCCGGATGGCCGGACTATACCTTCGGCCGGACTCCTGGACTATGAAGATACAAGATTGAAGACTTCGTCCCATGTCCGGAAGGGACTTTCCTTGGCATGGAAGGCAAGCATGGCGATACAGATATGTAGATCACCTACCATTGTAACCGACTCTGTGTAATCCTAGACCTCTCCGGTGTCTATATAAACCGGGGAGTTTTAATCTGTAGGACGAACAACAATCATACCATAGGCTAGCTTCTAGGGTTTAGCCTCTCTGATCTCGTGGTAGATCTACTCTTGTACTACCCATATCATCAATATTAATGAAGCAGGGCGTAGGGTTTTACCTCCATCAAGAGGGCCCGAACCTGGGTAAAACATCGTGTCCCCTGCCTCCTGTTACCATCCGGCCTAGACGCATAGTTCGGGACCCCCTACCCAAGATCCGCCGGTTTTGACACCGACATTGGTGCTTCCATTGAGAGTTCCTCTGTGTCGTCACTTTTAGGCCCGATGGCTTCTCCGATCATCAACAGCGATGCGATCCAGGGTGAGACTTTTCTCCCCGGACAAATCTTCGTATTCGGCGGCTTTGCACTGCAGGCCAATTCACTTGGTCATCTGGAGCAGATCGAAAGCTAAGCCCTGGCCATCAGGTCAGATTTGGATGTTTGAACTACATGGCCGACATCCACGGAGACTTGATCTTCGACAGATTTGAGCCACAGCCGAGCCCGCCGCACTGTCACGATGGGCATGATTTAGCTCTGCCGCCGAACAGTGCCCTGGAGGCCGCACCTGTGTCCGCTCCGACCCCTAGCTCGGAGCCGATCTCACCAACCGAGGATGGGTGGTTAGACACCGCCTCGGGGGCTGCAATCTCTACGGCGATCGAGCCGAACACTAGCCCTATTCTCTACGAAGCCCGTGACTCCAAGGAGCCGGACTCCTCTCCAGACACCGAGCCCTCCGCGCCCCGACCGATCGAACCCGATTGGGCGCCTATCATAGAGTTCACCGTCGCGGACATCTTTCAGCACTCGCCCTTCGACGATATTCTGAATTCACTAAAGTCTCTCTCTTTGTCAGGAGAGCCTTGGCCGGACTATGGTCAGCAAGCTTGGGATGCGGATGATGAAGAAATTCAAAGCCCACCCACCACCCACTTCGTAGCCCCTGTCGATGATTTAACCGACATGCTCGACTTTGACTCCGAAGACATCGACGGTATGGACGCCGATGCAGGAGACGATCAAGAACCAGCGCCTCTAGGGCACTAGAAAGCCACTTCAACATATGATATATACATGGTGGACATCCCAAAAGAAGGCAATGGCGATGGAACAGCGGAGGATGACCCCTCCAAGAAGCAGCCTAAGCGCCGGCGTCAGCAGCGCCGCTCTAAATCCCGCCAAAACAAAAACGGTGATTCTAGCACGGGAGATAGTAACACCCCGGACAGTGCCGAAGACAACCACCTCCAGCAAGATTCAGCACAGGAGGATAGAGAAGCCAGCCCTCATGAGAGAGCGGCAGACATAGAGGTCGAGGACGATAATTATATGCCTCCCTCCGAAGACGAGGCAAGCCTCAACGACGACGAATTTGTCATGCCAAAGGATCCCGTCGAACAAGAGCGTTTCAAACGCAGGCTTATGGCCACGGCGAGCAGCCTCAAGAAAAAATAGCAACAGCTTAGAGCTGATCAAGATTTGCTAGCCAACAGATGGACTGAATTCCTTGCGGCCGAAGAATATGAACTCGAACGCCCCTCCAAGAGCTACCCAAAGCGCAGGTTGCTACCCCAATTAGAGGAGGAAGCACCTAAACCTACATCACCAGCGCATGATGCGGCCGACCGGCCACCCCGTGGCCGCGACAGAGAGGCCTCTCGGCCCTCCACTCAAGCCGCACCCCGATGCCTCTCAAAAATACCAAGGCATGGGAAAATGCGCCAGACCTGCGAGACATATTGGAGGACAAGGCAAGGCAAACAAGATCGATCTACGAATCACGTGGGTGCCCCATGGCACAAGATAGTACTCGTTACGCCGGATACAGCAAATCCGGCCGGGCCGAACACAGTAGACAAAGCTAGTTTGAGCTGCGTCGTGATATAGCCCAATAAAGAGGCGCCGCACACCCACTATGCTTCATAAATGAAGTAATGGATCATCAAATCCCCGAGGGTTTCAAACCTGTGAACATCGAATCATACGATGACACAACAGATCCTGCGGTATGGATCGAGGACTATCTCCTTCATATCCACATGGCCCGCGGTGATGACCTACACGCCATCAAATACCTCGCACTCAAGCTTAAAGGACCAGCTCGGCATTGGCTTAACAGCTTGCCAGCAGAATCAATTGGTTGTTGGGAGGACCTGGAAGCCGCATTTCTCGACAATTTCCAGGGCACTTATGTGCGACCACCAGATGCCGATGACCTAAGCCACATAATTCAGTAGCCAAAGGAATCGGCCAGACAATTCTGGACACGGTTCCTAACCAAGAAAAATCAAATTGTCGACTGTCCGGATGCAGAGGCCCTAGCAGCCTTCAAGCATAACATCCGCGACGAGTGGCTTGCACGGCACCTAGGGCAGGAAAAGCCGAAATCTATGGCAGCCCTCACAACACTTATGACCCGCTTTTGCGCGGGAGAAGACAGCTGGCTAGCTCGCAGCAATAACATGAACAAGAGCCCTGGTAATTCGAATACCAAGGACAGCAGTGGTAGGTCGCGTTGCAACATGCAACAGCGCCGCATTAATGGCGACAACGCCGAGGATACGACAGTTAATGCCGGATTCAGAGGCTCTAAACCCGGTCAGCGGAAAAAGAAATTCAAAAGAAATACTCCGGGCCCGTCCAGTTTGGACCGAATACTCGACCGCTCATGCCAGATACATGGCACCCCCGAAAAACCAGCCAGTCACACCAACAGGGATTGTTGGGTGTTCAAGCAGGCAGGCAAGTTAAATGTTGAAAGCGGAGACAAGGGGCTGCATAGCGATGACGAGGAGGAGCCCCGGCCGCCGAACAATAGTGGACAGAAAGGTTTTCCCCCACAAGTGCGGATGGTGAACATGATATACGCAACCCACGTCCCCAAGAGGGAGCGGAAGCGTGTACTACGGGACGTATACGCGATGGAGCCAGTCGCCCCAAAGTTCAACCCATGGTCTTCCTGCCCGATCACTTTTGATCGAAGGGAACACCCCACTAGCATCCGTCATGGCGGATTCGCTGCATTGGTTCTAGACCCAATTATTGACGGATTTCACCTCACTAGAGTCCTTATGGACGGCGGCAGCAGCCTGAACCTGCTTTATCAGGATACAGTGCGGAAAATGGGCATCGATCCCTCGAGGATTAAACCCACCAGAACGACCTTTAAAGGCGTCATACCAGGTAGAAGCCAACTGTACAGGCTCAGTTACACTTGAAGTGGTCTTCGGATCTCCGGATAATTTCCGAAGCGAGGAGTTAATCTTTGACATAGTCCCGCTCCGCAGTGGCTATCATGCACTGCTCGGGAGAACCGCATTTGCCAAGTTCAATGCGGTGCCGCACTACGCATACCTCAAGCTCAAGATGCCAGGCCCTCGAGGTGTCATCACGGTCAATGGAAACACCGAACGCTCTCTCCGAACGGAGGAGCATACGGCGGCTATCGCAGCGGAAGTACAAAGCAGCCTCTCAAGGCAATTCTATAGTCCGGCCATTAAACGTCTGGATACCGTCAAGCGCGCCTGGAGTAACCTACACCAAGACCGCCCGGCATGTTCAGAGCAAGCGTAGCAATGCGGCCCCAACCCCAGCCCTCGCGAACTTGCGAAACCAGTGCTGCGCATACATAACTATGCTCTGGAAATACCATGGGCACAGGGGGAGGGGCACCATCACGGCATGCCCGAAAAGCGGCTTAAACCGCACTAGGGGTTGCCGATTTCTTAATTTTCTCTTATTTTCAGGACTCCATTCTTTGAAAGGCTTGTCCGGCAGTACAATTGCCGCACAAACGATACAACCAGGGAAGCAGAAAGCTACGCCGCACTACAAAACTCTAAGGTGGTCTCTATAACGAGCAGTATACCTGTTTCGCATAACAATCCACAGCTCGCCCCTCGAAAGGACATATTTGATAGTCCCATCTTTTGCTTATTGCACTATTTGTATCGTTCTGCTTTGATCGCAGCTTTTTAAATAAACAATGCATAGCTTCCGTCTATTATTGCATTACCTGTTTTTACGAATATATGTTCATTAGTGACATGTTGCACCCGTACACTTTGGTACGGCCAATACGCCGGGGGCTTAAGTACCCCACAATACGGTGTGAGAAGTCCGAACACTTTCACAAGTGCGGCACCCCAAACTTATAGCATTATATGCATCGGCTCCGAATCATGTCTTGGGTCAGTAGTTGGGTTTGCCTGGCTCCTATGTTTTGGTACCTTATGTTCCGTTATATCGGCTAAGGTAGCACTAGGAGAACTACTGCGATTGTGCCCCAGTTGAGCTGGGCTAAGCACCTCAGTAGAGAAAGCTAAAACTGACCGTCATGATGAGGCGAGAGCTGGTCACTGTTCGAGAGGTTTTCGAGTCCCTAAAGACTTATGCCGCTTAGAGCGAGTAGTCGGCTTTGTCCGGCCTAGGCGTGGATAGCGCCCCGAACTCGGTCTTCCGAACACTAGGGGTTTCACCAAAATTTAAAATTATAGAATTCTATGGCTAAGTGAGCGTGTTCAAGCATTATAGTCTGATTGCCTTGTTCGTTGTGTTGAGCGCCTCCCTCGAAGGACCCAAGAATGGGAAAAAGAGCGCTCATGTTTATCCCGAACACCCCAGCACTCGTGCCATGGGGGCAAAAGCCGACGACTCGCCATCTCTCAAATTTGATAAACGGTCGCATAGAAGGTAATATTTTAAAATTCAAAAGGCATTGCTTAGCGCACATGAACAAGTTTTCAGCGCACAGGACAAAACGAGCGAGTTTACTGAAAAATTACATCCATGGAACATTCATCCGCCACAAGGCGGGCACCCTTCAGAATGCCCTCATAATACATCTTGGGCTTGCGATGCTCCTTGCCCGACGGTGGCCCGTCCTTCACAAGCTTCTCAGCATTCAGCTTTCCCCAGTGCACCTTCGCACGGGCAAGCGCCCTACAGGCACCCTCGATGCATACGGAGCGCTTGATGACTTCGAGCGTTGGACAGGCCTCCACCAGCCGCCTCACTAGCCCGAAGTAGCTCCCAGGCATGGCCTCTCCAGGCCACAGCCGGACTATGAGGCCTTTCATGGCCTGTTCGGCCACCTTATGGAGCTCGACCAGCTGTTTCAGCTGGTCGCTTAAGGGCACCGGGTGTTCGGCCTCAGCATACTGAGACCAGAACACCTTCTCCGTCGAGCTTCCCTCCTTGGCTCGGTAGAAGGCGGCGGCATCCGACACGCTACGGGGCAAGTCTGCGAATGCTCCTAGAGAGCTCCGGATTCGGGTAAGTGACAAGTAATTCACTTTTATGTGCTTGCTTTGCATAAAGAATGCCTTACCTGCCGCTATATTTTTTATTGCCTCAACCTCCTGGAGGGCCTTCTGGGCTTCGGCCTTGGCAAACATGGCATCTTCAATGACCGCCGCAAGCTCAGAATCTCGTGTCTTCAAGTCAAGCTCCAAACTCTCATGTTTTTTCATGAGAGCCTGGAGCTCTTGCCGCACCTCGCCGACCTGCGTCTCATGCTTCTCCCGCTCGGTGCGCTCCGTGGCCGCCCTCTTTTCGGCCTCGGACAACGCTTGTTTAAGGGTAGCCACCTCAGTTGTGGCCCCTACAATAGCCGCGTTTATCCTGTCACTTTTTGCAATTGCACCTTTCACATATTTCAATAAGGTATTTCTTACCTTCCTTCTCCTCAAGTTGCTGCTTGGCTAGGCCGAGCTCTTGCTCGGACCGTTCGAGGTTCTGCTTCAGCGTATCCACCTCCGCGGTCAGTGTGGCGGAGGCCAGCAGCCAAGCCTGCATACGCATATTGACTTGATTATGTTAGACTCCTGCGAGTGTTATTAGATCCTGTATTCGACTTTTCCTTCCGAACGCCGAACAGAGCATCAGGGGCTACTGTCAATGCGGTAATATTTTTACATATTCTTTACTTACCTCAAAGCCTCTTAGAAGGCTGGCACAGGCTTCAGTCAGTCCGCTCTTGGCAGACTGAACCTTCTGGATCACCACACTCATAATAGTGCGGTGCTCCTCGTTGATGGAGGCGCCGTTAAGCGTCTCCAGCAAATTGTCCGGTGCCTCCGGTTGGACGGAGGTCACCGGCTCGGTAGGCTTGCTCCTCTGGGAAGGAGGCTGCCTACCGGAGTCCGGAACCGTTGAAGGTTCCGGCGCGGTGTCCGGCTCAAGGCCGGACTTGGAGCCCTTGGGGGTTCTATCCCCTTTACGCCTGGAGTCCGGGAGGTTGCCTTGCGGCGCCTCCAGGACCACCTCCTCCTGGCTTGGAACCTATTGGGACGCCACCTCGGCGTCGTCCGTAGGGTGGCGGGAGGAAGCCGTCGGAAGCGAATCCACATCTGACGAGTCCAGGGAGCTGCTCGACGACTCGTCGAGCCCGGCCTTGGGCGGACTGCACAATCATGTTCGACATAAGGAAAAGCTGTGCAATGGGGGAATACTATGAATCACTCTGGTGTCCGGATACTTATGATTTTGCCAGGGGCTTGGCCCTGTGCGGCCACTCCTCTTCGATGTCGTCGGCGTTGGTGGAGTAGTCCGGAGGAGGGGTCTTGCCCCTCTTGGACCCTTCGGCCTCCCCGGTTGGGGCGGCCTTCCTTTTCTTCCCTCCCCCCGCTTGGGGGGAGATGTCTCTTCTTCCTCCTCCTCGTCTTCATGGGAGGAGTGCGCCTTGGAGTCGTCGGATGATGAATCCGACACCTCCTGGCACCGAGCACTCTTTTGAGTCCCCGTGGCCTTCTTCTCCGGCACCACGTAGGGTGCCGGAACCAACAGCTTCGCCAAGCGAGCGTCCGCTGGGCCTTCGGGCAAAGGAGCTGGACAGTTGATCTGTCCGGACGTCTCCTGCCAATCCTGTCAAAGGTAAGGGAGCTTAGATCCCGCATGGAGTCAAACTATGAAAAACTAATACCCTGTAAAAGGTGAAAACAGCTTACCGCACGAGCGTGACGCTGCGTGCTGAATCCGCGATCCTCGGTAGCGGATGCGGGGGCCTCGGCGCCCTTGAAAAGCACCTTCCATGCACCTTCGTACATCGTGTCAAAGAGCCTGCTCAGAGTTCGGTGCGCAATGTAGTTAGACAAGTATCCGGCCTTCCTCAGTCTTTTGATGTGTCCCTCTGTGACGGAGTAGACCATCCACTTGCCTCCCGCTCCAGACATGGCTAGAGAAGGTTGAGGTGGGGTGTGCGGACTTGGGCGTTGGAGCTCGAGTGCGCGGAAATGGATAGGCAAAGGAGGAAGAAGGCGTGGATGAAAAGGTGGATCCTTATCCCCTTATATGGGTGGACGCGACTATGCGCCCCCACCAGCCTGGTAAAACTCGCTTATCTCCCAAGCGCCATAGTCAATGGTGCAGTTGGGTTACCCACACCCGTATTGATGAGAATCCCGGAATAAGGGGACACGATCTCTGCTTTAACAATACGTGCCAAGGAAACCGCCTCGCTAAACATGCTGAGGTGGGACAATAAAATGATTCAAATAAAGACTTGGCCGTGGTGTGATGTCATGCTACGTAATACGTCAGCAGATTAGATTTGTGTAAATGTTATTCTCTCTATGGCAATATGTGGAAACTTATTTTGCAGAGCCGGACACTACCTTTGTGTTCAAAATCTTCTATGAAGTATTTGGAGGAGGAACCCGCCTTGCAATGCCGAAGACAGTCTGCACGCCAGACTCGTCGTCATTGAAGCCTGGTTCAGGTGCTACTGAGGGAGTCCTAGATTAGGGGGTGTCCGGATGGCCAGACTATACCTTCGGCAGGACTCCTGGACTATGAAGATACAAGATTGAAGACTTCGTCCTGTGTCCGGAAGGGACTTTCCTTGGCATGGAAGGCAAGCTTGGCGACACAGATATGTAGATCTCCTACCATTGTAACCGACTCTGTGTGACCCTAGCCCTCTCCGGTGTCTATATAAACCAGAGAGTTTTAGTCCGTAGGACGAACAACAATCATACCATAGGCTAGCTTCTAGGGTTTAGCCTCTCTGATCTCATGGTAGATCTACTCTTGTACTACCCATATCATCAATATTAATCAAGCAGGACGTAGGGTTTTACCTCCATCAAGAGGGCCCGGACCTGGGTAAAACATCGTGTCCCCTGCCTCCTGTTACCATCCGGCCTAGACGCACAGTTCGGGACCCCCTACCCGAGATCCGCCGGTTTTGACACCGACAGTTGTCGTCCATTACAAGAGATCGACCTCTCTCATACACGGCTTCGGACCAGGATCCTTGCATTCCGTCCTCTCGCTTCATCCCCGTCGTCGTCCACCTTGCCGGCACCGCTCCTACGACCGTTTCTTCCACCATGCCCCGCCGCCACCGTCTACCCTCCTAGATCTGCTTCCACACCGCCGACAACCATCGCTACCGCAGCATCATCAAATTCTCAGTAGATGCGTACACGGCGCCGCACCAGAGGCGGTACTCTTTCGTATCTGCTCAACTTATTTATCGTAGCAAGAAAATAGATCGCCACTGCTTTACTCTGATTTCTTGTCTTGGTTGCGAAGTTGCCTTTGTCCGGTTTGCACCTTCAGATCCGCCATGGCACGCTCAACACTATAATCCCAATGCTTATGGTTTTCCCCTTTTATATTCCACACTAGTTAAATCACAATAGACTAAATTTCAAAATTGGGCCAGTCGATTTTTCAGAGCTCGCCGGAGTTCGCCGGTGCGATCGAAGGGGCTCGGGTGGTTGTGGGGCCTCGCCGAACGAAGAAAACTCGATGCGGGTGGGGGTTGGGGTAGGGGTGGGGTGGGGGTGGCGGAGGAACACAGACGGTGGGGGCCGGTGGTCCAGCCGGTGGCCTGTGCGGTGTTCTGTATGGGAAGAATCAGAGACGAGGAAGAAGAAGGGTTAGGAGACGTAGGATCTTCATCCAAGTGCCTGAAATGGTCGAGAGACAGCTGGGAGTTGCATTCTTAATGCGCTCTGGTTCATCATGTGTGGGCACTGCGCAACCAACATTTTATTATCCAAAATCTGCTTGCTCTTCTTTACCATGTTCCTCTTCGGTTCTTCTTTAATATGTACTCTCTCCGTTCCTAAATACAAGTCTTTGTATAGATTCCACCATGGACTACATATGGAGCAAAATGAGTGAATCTACACTCTAAAATGTATCTGGATACATCTGTATGTGATCCATAGTGGAAATCTCTACCAAGACTTATATTTTGGAACAAAGGTAGTATGATAGTAGTACAATATGTTCCTTGTACTGAAGATGAGCAGGGACATTTGCAGTGTAGAGGCCTATACAGTCGGTTGTGATGGACACTTTGAGCCTCTTTGATTCATAGGATCTTGTAAACATAGGAATAGAATTTGTAGTGGCCTGCCCACTTGAATCCTATAAGAATAGCAAGGAAATGCGGGGAGTTGTGTCGCCTTTGAGAGTTACACTGATATTAACAGTATCGCACCTTCACTTGAAGAGAGCTGGTATCCGAAGCCTTTCTAGCCATACCGGCAATACTAGCACATATATTCCAGCAAGTTCCACTTTGCTGATTTTACTCTAATGCTTAAGGTTTTCCCGTTATATCTACACTATGGTCTGTGTAGCTTCTTTGTGTCGCACTAGCAGCAGTCCACTCTTGAAGCTAAACACTGCAATGACTTACAAAATTGGCACCAAGGCATTGAGTGCCATTCTGGATGCAATGAAATTCATACGCTCCCCACCTGTTGATTCTTGTTCAGAATATGATCCTAATGACTATTCTAACCTCGAGGAGTCAAAGGCAGATGGCTTGTCATGTTCACCCATCAAGGTGCCTATTCTAATTTGGCAATGTTTTATTGATTGCAGGTATCTTGCATATGTTGTCTTGCATTTCTTCTACTTTGTTGCACCGCCATCTGCTTAGTTTACTCATCATATATGTCGAGATGCCATGCCCATCCATTATCAATACATATTCCATCTGTCATCATACCATGTTTTCCCACTCAAATGTTGTTCTTGTGCATCAGACATCAAAAAGGAAGAGGGTGATTACTGAACCTGAAGGAGCACCAGCAAAGTCCTTGAAAAACGTGGTGGTGCCGGAGAAATCAGACAGCACCCCACTTATATTGGCTGTACAACCAGTGACACAAAACGTAGGACCGACTCTAGCAGACTGTACCCATACTTCACTAGCCACACCACTAGCCCCACCACACAGGACCTGCACTCCAGCAAAAGGTATACCGATTTCATTTGCCATAGCACCAGTTGCACCATAGAAAAATCCCAGTCCAGCAAAAAGTACAGCAAGTCCACCAGCCGAAGACCTATCCCAACTGCAGAGACGGCCAATTCCTGCAGATTGGAACCCCATTCCATTTATTCCCAGTTTAAAATACAATGCTTTCAATGTTGTTAGGGACTACGTGCATATATTCCCATCATGGGAAGATTATTGTGAAGGCAAACACCATTTTCACATCTTCCTGTCCAACTTACATGTAAGTGCTATTATTCATGGTTATTATTTTCCTGTTTTCTGCTGATTGAACACATCAATGATTTACATTACATTGTGGTAACTAGGCGAGGGTCAATCTGGATAGTCATGACGAGCAAAGCTTGCTTGTGCTTTTCAAGGAAGCATTGCAGCAGTATCGGTGTTACCTGAGGAAATCACACTTTGATGGAAATTCTATAAACGAATTTCCGATGAAGTCTCCTGTGCTAAATTTAGAAGACATTGAATGGAAAACCCGTGTTATGCACTGGTCTCGTTCCCAGGATGAGGTTTTCTATGAAATCACATGACAATTTGAACTTCTACTTTTCCGCATGTGCCTTAAGGATCTTTTTTGCAGGAAATCTACTCGAAGAAGAATTCCAGTTTGACAAGAACGATGGGATATCGCAAATATGCTGCCCGCTGCTTTGCTCTTGTTAGTACCTGTTGTCCTGTATCACTATACTTGCATACATACCTGGTTCATTATGTGACAGCAGTATGCATGATAACTTGCTTATCAATTGTTCGCTCCAAATTATCTGATCTGTATGAATGGTTACATTAGTGTAGAATATATCCAATGCCAATGTTTTTTTAGCGCTGCATTGTTCTTGTAAGTACATGTTGTCCTTTATCAGTGTACTTATAATGACAGGTAGTTGTCCATGTACCATCACTCTGCAGCTTGTTTTCCTTTGCCCTCCATTTTCTACACATCAGATCTATATTTAATCTTACCATAAGGTTGGTACTGAAGAAGTTTAGCTGTGCATTGCTCTTGGCTGTACCTTTTGCCTGTATCGTTGCACTTATATTTATAGCTACTTGGTTATGTAGCATCACTCTTCATCATATCTTAAATATTCTCCATTTATCGTATATTATCACATCTATATTTACTCTTAACAAAACGTAGAATAAAGGCAATGCTTTTGAAGAAGATTCTGTGGTAAACTTCTTGAATTGCCCCCCCCCCCCATCAGCATGGACAAGGCCTTTATAGAGCCCATCTTCACCAATAATGTAAGTTTGTCCATCTCAAGCCTTCAAACTTTGTTGTATACATTTGGTTAGGCATGACTGCAACAGCTATTTATTTTTGGTGTTTGCATCAAATTGCTTGTTTAAAGTTTATTATGTAGTTCATAAACAAAAGTTTGTCCTTTCTCAATTTAAGTTTTCAGTTGTACAACCAAGTTCCTTCTTCATACCATGTAAATTAAACTATACAGAGCAAGTGATCTTCTTTTGCACTGCACGTATGCTTCTGTTCTTCATCCCTAATCCAGTAGTGTGGCGAACCTACCCACTACAACACAATGTCATATTCTGTAATGTCTTAACTATGAACAATGTCATATCATTCTACTATTATTTAAACCGTCTCTTTATTTGCCAATCTGAAATGGTATAAATTGAAAGCACACTAACCATTGATACTTATGAGTTCTTGATTTGTAATCCAATGCTGTCATGAAGCTGCCAACTCCTTCACAATGTCATTTCCTGCCATGTCTTGACCTAAACAATACCATATTGTGTTAATCCAATTTTAAACCATGTCACTTTATTCGTCAGTAAGAAATGTGATGAATTGTCAGCACTGATACTTTTATGTGCAAAACCTGTCATCTGTCTGCTTGTTTATCTTTCAGAGTAAGGAAGATATAAGTGTTGAACAAGTGCAGTCTCATCATCTTGCTCAGCTGCTTGCGCTGCAGCTCCCCAGCAGGGCTAACCTTTCTTGAACTCTATTGAAGTGTTGTCGGTTTTGTATATTATTTTGTCGGCGTGTTTATTTGCACTGGTGGTGATCTTTGATGCCCAATGTATCTAATCTGTTGTCTACTTGTGCTTTATTATCATAGTTGCGAACTTTGATTGCCGGTGGATGTAATATGCCGTAATTTCTTTATTGTATAGTCTAGGATTTTTCTTATTCACAATGCTGTAGTTATTTTACTGTATATATATCCTGTCTTCGTAGTAAACTGGCCAAACCATAAAATTACGGTACATAATCGGGCCGTCATGCAATCATGATGTAGGTTGGGCCTGAAACGTGCCGAACAGCTCACGGGCCGGTAGCAGCCCGAAATGAACCCCGGCCCATGATTGTGCGAATCAAATCACGGGCTTTTAACAGGCCAAAATTGTCTCGGTCCTTGTTTGGCCCAATCAGATATCAGTTGCGAGCAGGACGGATGCAAACCAGGCCGTAGTTAGGCCCAACTATATGACGGGCTTTTAACAGGCCGAAATTAATATAGAGCCGAAATGTTAAACGGGCCCTTAATAGGCCAAAACTAATATCAGGCCGAATTACTAAGTGGGCCTTTAGCAAGTGGGCCCAAAAGCATAGTGTCCAGTTGAGGGGCCGAATCTGATATGGGCCATAATTGAGCCCAAATCCTCTTAAGGGGTCGGACCTGATCTGGGCCGTAATTTGGCCCAGAACGTGGTAGGCTTTTAACGGGCCGGATCTCATATGGGCCACTATTAGGCCCGGAGCGTGGCAGGCCATTAATGCACCAGATCAAATATGGGCCGGCATTTGGCCCAAAACATGGCAGCCAGTTAATGGGCCGGCCTACTAGGGTCCTCAAAATCTTGTGGGCCTACAGCTGAGCCAGCCCATTAATGTTGGCGAAATCTCGTGGGCCTTTAGCTGGGTCGGCCCATTATGATCCGCAAGAATCTTGTGGGCCTTTACCTGGCCCGGCCCATTATGGCACACAAAAATCTTGTGGGCCTTTACCTGGGCCAGCCCATTATGGCCCACAAAATCTTGTGGGCTTTTAGCTGGGCCAGCCCATTATGGTCCGCAAAATCTCGTGGGCCTTTAGCTGGGCCGACCCATTATGGTCCGCAAAATCTTGTGGGCCTTCAGTTGGGCCGGCCCATTTAAACTTGATGGGCCGGTCCACATGTCAACATATCATAGGCGCGTCTCGCCCATTGGATGAGTGACACCTGTGGCAACGCAGACCTGACATGTGTCCCCTCCAGCCAATGATGATTTTACCCGTGGAAAATCCCCATTGGTCGGGGCTGTTAACGGGTTATCGGATCCAAAACCCGACCCGATAGCTTAACGGCGTTCCGTTACGGTGGATGCCACGTGTCAGTCACCCTTGACGAAAGCACTTCTGTGACGCATGATTTATCGTCATGGAAGTGGACACTTCCGTGATGATAATTTTGGTAATGTCATGGAACACTTCTACGACAGCACAGGTATGACTATCTTGATTCTGTCATAAAATCGTCATGGATGTACATGCATGACAGAAAACGCGACCTACTGTGACAAACATGTATCATCACGGAAGTGTATTTTTTTGTAGTGAGGAATACCAGCTCACACCAAGGAGTATGGTTCGATATTGATATGCAAGGCATTCAGCAATATCATACAGATAGTGGATATGATTTACTTACAATGGAAGAGATAGTCCCGAGTCGCTGCAGGCTTACGACCCGGCACTTGGGGGCTACATTATTCAGATCATGATTATATCAAATATGGAAGTCCCATGTCACTACAAGCATGCACCATGACACTTGGGGGCTAATGCAAGGTCATTTTTTACTTGCCTTATTGAAGACTTGACTCATCACATTGTAATGAGCCGGCCCTTGGGGGCTACCAATTGCTCCTGTCAAAAATTCAAAATACACAAGCCTTACTCCATTATATTGAAGGGTCCATTACTCAGTTGGTAGAGCACAAGGCTCTTAACCTTGTGGATGTGGATTCGAGCCCCATGGTGGGGGTTACATCATGTGATGTTATTGTCTATGAAGTATATATAAAGTCACAACCCAGTATTGTCCTGCTGAGCCGGCTCTTGGGGGCTACACTGGTTGAAGTTTTTATGAGCATAAGGCAATTACAAGTCCCAGGTTGCTGCAAGCATGACAACCCGGCACTTGGGGGCTACATATGTGGAATATTCAGTTTTGACTAGTGATTGAGATGAACAACCCGGATTTATTCAAGGTTGCGACATTCATATTGAAGCAAGTCTTAAGCTATTACTACATTCCCTACTTAAGACTTGGGGGCTACATGTAATGTGGATACGAGGAAGAAGTATTGAAAATTGGCACAACTTCAGACGAATTTTATCAAGTCAAGATAGTTGAAGATAATAAGGGTTATTTTTTCTCCAAGGAGCCAACGTCAGTTTCTTGATATGACAGAGATTCAGAATTTTTAGGAGCTAATTAACTGGTATTTATTGAGTGAGCCGGTCCTTTTTACATATTCTTATTTTAAGAGTTTAGCATGAATAAATTCAAAGCTAAACTGGGGGCTAATGTTGGGGATATTCCCCACGACCAAGACCTAGCTCATACGGATAAGCCACCCTGAGGCTTAAGTCATCTCAGATCCTAACCCGACTGGTGAGACCCGGCTAATGAGACCCGGCGGACAGTTGTAAGCCGGCAGATAATCTTTAACCCGATGGATAGTTGTAAGTCGACAGAGAGTTATGACCAGGCAGACAGTTATAACCTGACAGATAGTTATGACCCGGCAGACAGTTATAACCCAGCAGACAGTTATAACCCGACAGACAGTTATGACCTGGCAGACAGAGTCACATGGGGTTAATAAGCCCAAGACGTTAAGAAGTCCACGGGGAGAAGCCCATGATGAGAAGTCAGAATAGGTTGAGTCTTAATCCGACTAGGATTCTACATGTAACCCACCCCTTCAACTTATATAAGGAGGGACAGGTCACCCCCAAGAGGGGGGGTAATCTTTAAGGCTAGAGACAATCAGGAGAGCCGGTTTATGCGGTGACTCCCTCATGAGCATAATGAGACCTAGCCACAAACAGCATGCGGGGCTATTACCGGATGATGTTTCTCGGGGCCCGAAGCTGTCTAAACCCTTGCCTTGTGTGTTAATCCACCCCGCGTCTCTCATCCCAATCAACCCCTCTCAGGCTACCACATAGATGCGTTAGCCTCATGACTAAGTCCTCACACTAGGACATCTACCGTGACAATAAGGCTCAAATGCCTCTCTCTCAAATCCCACCAAAAGCAACTAATGCTATGGAGGGATGGGAGAGGAGAGGAACAATGGAGGAGGTCAACGAATATACCCAAGATCCATGGAATAGTTTCCCCCCAAATAGATTGGAGTTTTGAGGCTTGGGGGAGGAGGATAGAGCTCAAAAGAATGGGGAAATCTCAGATCCAAAAGCTCTACCTCATTGGGGAAGAAGGGTACTGATACGTCCATTTTGCATCATGCTTTTATATCAATATTTATTGCATTATGGACTGTTATTACATGTTATGTCACAATACTTATGCCTATTCTCTCTTATTTTACAAGGTTTACATGAAGAGGGGGAATGTCGACGGCTGGAATTCTGGGCTGGAAAAGGAGCAAATATTAGAGACCTATTCTGCACAACTCCAAAAGTCCTGAAACTCCACGGAAGTTATTTTTGGAATTAATAAAAAATACTGAGCGAAGAAAGTACCAGAGGGGGGCCACCCACCATCCATGAGGGTGGGGGCGCCCTACCCCCTGGGCGCGCCCGCTACCTCGTGGGCCCCCTGGCAGGCCTCCGGTACCCATCTTTGGCTATATGATGTCTCTCACCCTGGAAAAAATCACAAGCAAGCTTTCGGGAAGAAACTCCCCCGCCACGAGGCGGAACCAATCTAGGGCTCCGACAGAGTTGTTCTGCCGGGGAAACTTCCCTCCGGGAGGGGAAAATCATTGCCATCGTCATCACCAACGATGCTCTCATCGGGAGGGGGTCAATCTCCATCAACATCTTCACCAGCACCATCTCCTCTAAAACCCTAGTTCATCTCTTGTATCCAATCTTTGTCCCAAAGCCTCAGATTGGTACCTGTGGGTTGCTAGTAGTGTTGATTACTCCTTGTAGTTGATGCTAGTTGGTTTATTTGGTGGAAGATCATATGTTCAGATCCTTTATGCATATTAATACCCCTCTGATTATGAACGTGAATATGATTTGTGAGTAGTTACATTTGTTCCCTAGGACATGGGAGAAGTCTTGCTATAAGTAGTCATGTGAAATTGGTATTTGTTCGATATTTTGATGAGATGTATGTTGTCTCTCCTCTAGTGGTGTTATGTGAACGTCGACTACATGACCCTTCACCATTGTTTGGGCCTAGAGGAAGGCATTGGGAAGTAATAAGTAGATGATGGTTTTCTAGAGTGACAGAAGCTTAAACCCTAGTTTATGAGTTGCTTCGTAAGGGGGTGATTTGGATCCATATGATTCAGGCTATGGTTAGGTTTACCTTAATAATTCTTTTGTAGTTGTGGATGCTTGCAGTAGGGGTTAATCATAAGTGGGATGCTTGTCCAAGGAAGGACGGCACCCAAGCACCGGTCCACCAACATACCAAATTATCAAAGTAACGAATGTGAATCACATGAGCGTGATGAAAACTAGTTTGACGATAATTCCCATGTGTCCTCAGGAGCGCTTTTCTCTATATAAGAGTTTGTCCAGGCTTGTCCTTTGATACAAAAAGTATTAGGCCATCTTAATGCACCTTGTTTACTTTCATTACTTGTTACCCGTTACAAATTACCTTATCACAAAACTATCAGTTACCGATAATTTCAGTGCTTGCAGAGAATACCTTACTGAAAACCGCTACCTCTTTTAGCACTGCATTGGTTTTCCCTGAAGAGGAAGGGATGATGCAGCAAAGTAGCGTAAGTATTTCCCTCAGTTTTTGAGAACCAAGGTATCAATCCAGTAGGAAGCTACACGCAAGTCCCTCGTACCTGCACAAACAAATAAATACTCGCAACCAACGCAAATAGGGGTTGTCAATTCCTATAGGGCCACTTACGAGAGTGAGATCTGATAGAAATGATAAAGATAATATTTTTGGTATTTTTATGATAAAGATGCAAAGTAAAATAAAGGCAAAGTAAATAGCAAAGTAAATAACTAAGTTGTAGGAGATTGATATGATAAAGATAGACCCGGGGGCCATAGGTTTCACTAGTGGCTTCTCTCGAGAGCATAAGTATTCTACGGTGGGTGAACAAATTACTGTTGAGCAATTGACAGAATTGAGCATAGTTATGAGAATATCTAGGTATGATCATGTATATAGGCATCATGTCCGAGACAAGTAGACCGACTCCTGTCTGCATCTACTACTATTACTCCACTCATCGACCGCTATCTAGCGTGCATCTAGAGTATTAAGTTAAAACAGAGTAACGCCTTAAGCAAGATGACATGACGTAGAGGGATAGACTCATGCAATATGAAGAAAACCCCATCTTGTTATCCTCGATGGCAACAATACAATACGTGCCTTGCTGCCCTTACTGTCACCGGGAAAGGACACCGCAAGATTGAACCCAAAGCTAAGCACTTCTCCCATTGCTAGAAAGATCAATCTAGTAGGCCAAACCAAACTGATAATTCGAAGGGACTTGCAAAGATAACCAATCATACATAAAAGAATTCAAATAAGATTCAAATATTATTCATAGATAGACTTGATCATAAACCCACAATTCATCGGTCTCAACAAACACACCGCAAAAAGAAGATTACATCGAATAGATCTCCAGAAGAGAGGGGGAGAACATTGTATTGAGATCCAAAAAGAGAGAAGAAGCCATCTAGCTACTAACTATGGACCCGTAGGTCTGAAGTAAACTACTCACACTTCATCGGAGAGGCTATGGTGTTGATGTAGAAGCCCTCCATGATCGATGCCCCCTCTGGCGGAGCTCCGGAACAGGCCCCAAGATGGGATCTCGTGGATACAGAAAGTTACGGCAGTGGAATAAGGGTCTTGGCTCCATATCTGATCGTTTGGGGGTACGTGGGTATATATAGGAGGAAGAAGTATGTCGGCGGAGCAACAGGGGGCACACGAGGGTGGAGGGCGTGCCTGGGGGGGCAGGCGCGCCCCCTATCTCGTGGCCTCCTATTAGCTGGCTTGACGTAGGGTCCAAGTCTCCTGAGTTGTATTCGGTGAGAAAATCACGTTCCCGAAGGTTTCATTCCTTTTGGACTCCATTTGATATTCCTTTTCTTCGAAACCCTAAAACGGGCAAAAAAAGAAATTCTGGGTTGGGCCTCCGGTTAATAGGTTAGTCCCAAAAATAATATAAAAGTGGATAATAAAGCCAATAATGTCCAAAACAGTAGATAATATAGCATGGAGCAATCAAAAATTATAGATACGTTGGAGACGTATCAAGCATCCCCAAGCTTAATTCCTGCTCGTCCTCGAGTAGGTAAATGATAAAAACAGAATTTTTGATGTGGAGTGCTACTTGGCATAATTTTAATGTAATTCTTCTTAATTGTGGTATGAATATTCAGATCCAAAAGATTCAAGACAAAAGTTCATATTGACATAGAAAATAATAATACTTCAAGCATACTAACAAAGCAATTATGTCTTCTTAAAATAACATGGCTAAAGAAAGTTATCCCTACAAAATCATATAGTCTGGCTATGCTCTATCTTCACCACACAAAATATTTAAATCATGCACAACCCCGATGACAAGCTAAGCAATTATTTCATACTTTTTACATTCTCAAAACTTTTTCAATCTTCACACAATACATGAGCGTGAGCCATGGATATTGCACTATGGCTGGAATAGAGTGGTGGTTGTGGAGAAGACAAAAAAGGGAAGATAGTCTCACATCAACTAGGCATATCAACGGGCTATGGAAATGCCCATCAATAGATATCAATGTGAGTGAGTAGGGATTGCCATGCAACGGATGCACTAGAGCTATAAGTATATGAAAGCTCAAAAAGAAACTAAGTGTGTGTGCATCCAACTTGCTTGCTCATGAAGACCTAGGGCAATTTGAGGAAGCCCATCATTGGAATATACAAGCCAAGTTCTATAATGAAAGATTCCCACTAGTATATGAAAGTGATAACATGAGAGACTCTCTACTATGAAGATCATGGTGCTACTTTGAATCACAAGTGTGGTAAAAGGATAGTGACATTGTCCCTTCTCTCTTTTTATCTCATTTTATTTTATTTTTTATTTTTTATTTTTGATTTGGGCCTTTTTATCTTTTTTATGTCCTCTTTTCTTTCTCTTTTTTTTCGTCCGGAGTCTCATCCCGACTTGTGGGGGAATCATAGTCTCCATCATCCTTTCCTCACTTGGGACAATGCTCTAATAATGATGATCATCACACTTCTATTTTTCTTACAACTCGATACTTAGAACAAGATATGATTCCATATGAATGCCTCCGGCAGTGTACCGGGATATGCAATGATGCATGAGTGACAAGAATGAAAGAATTATGAACGGTGGCTTTGCCACAAATACTATGTCAACTACGTGATCATGCTAAGCAATATGACAATGACGGAGTGTGTAATAAACGGAACGGTGGAAAGTTGCATGGCAATATATCTCGGAATGGCTATGGAAATGCCATAATAGGTAGGTATGGTGGCTGTTTTGAGGAAGGTATATGGTAGGTGTATGATACCGGCAAAAGGTGTGCGGTATTAGAAAGGCTAGCAAAGGTGGAAGGGTGAGAGTGCGTATAATCCATGGACTCAACATTAGTCATAAAGAACTCATATACTTATTGCAAAAATCTACAAGTTATCAAAGCAAAGTATTACATGCATGCTCCTAGGGGGATAGATTGGTAGGAAAAGACCATCGCTCATCCCCGACCGCCACTCATAAGGAAGACAATCAATAAATAAATCATGCTCCGACTTCATCACATAACGGTTCACCATACGTGCATGGTACGGGAATCACAAGATTCAACACAAGTATTTCTCAAATTCACAACTACTCAACTAGCATGACTTTAATATCACCATCTCCATGTCTCAAAACAATTATTAAGTATCAAACTTATCATAGTATTCAACACACTCATAAGAGAATTTTTATTATTAATCTTGCATACCAAGCATATTAGGATTTTAAGCAAATTACCATGCTATTTAAGACTCTCAAAATAATCTAAGTGAAGCATGAGAGATCAATAGTTTCTATAAAACAAATGCACCACCGTGCTCTAAAAGATATAAGTGAAGCACTAGAGTAAAATTATATAACTCAAAAGATATAAGCGAAGCACATAGAGTATTCTAACAAATTCCAAATCATATATGGCTTTCTCAAAAGGTGTGTACATCAAGGATGATTGTGGTAAACTAACAAGCAAAGACTCAAATAATACAAGACGCTCCAAGAAAAACACATATCATGTGGTAAATAAAAATATAGCTCCAAGTAAAGTTACCGATAGAAGTAGACGAAAGAGGGGATGCCTTCCGGGGCATCCCCAAGCTTTGGCCTTTAGGTGTCCTTAGATTATCTTGGGGGTTCCATGGGCATACCCAAGCTTAGTCTCTTGCCACTCCTTGTTCCATAATCCATCAAATCTTTACCCAAAACTTGAAAACTTCACAACACAAAACTTAAAGTAGAAAATCTTGTGAGCTCCGTTAGCGAAAGAAAACAAAAGACCACTTCAAGGTACTTGAACTCATTATTTACCTATATGGGTGTTATACCTACTGTATTCCAACTTCTCTATGGTTTATAAACTAATTTACTAGCCATAGATTCATCAAAATAAGCAAACAACACACGAAAAATAGAATCTGTCAAAAACAGAACAGTCTATAGTAATCTGTAGCTAGCTCAAGATCTGGAACCCCAAAAATTCTAAAATAAATTTCTGGACGTGAGTAATTTATCTATTAATAATCTTCAAAAATAATTAACTAAATATCACTTTCCAAATAAAAATTACAGCAGTTCTCGTGAGCGCTAAAGTTTCTGTTTTTTACAGCAAGTTCAACATGACTTTCCCCAAGTCTTCCCAGCGGTTCTACTTGGCACAAACACTAATTAAACACAAAAAAACACAACCAAAACAGAAGCTAAATAATTTATTTATTACTAAGCAGGATCAAAAAGCAAGGAATAAAAATAAAATTGGGTTGCCTCCCAACAGGCGCTATTGTTTAACGCCCCTAGCTAGGCTTAACAAGCAAGAATAGATCTAGGTATTGCCATAATAATAAGATATATTGTTAAAACTCATTTCATATTCTCTATGTTCAGCAGAAAGTTTTCTTTGAGGCAATAAAAAATAATCAAAAGGTCTAAATTTGTTGGGACAAAAGTCTCCAAGATCAACCTTGGGAGGTATAGGTTCCTCCTTTGGTCCTTCATATTGCACAACCAATTCATCATTATAAGCATTCTTTTGACAGAACTTTGTGAGCCTATATTCAAGAGAATATCCCAATTCATCATCTCGAATAGCCAAATCATCATTAAGTTCAGAAATTCTATCAACTAAAACATTGGGAGGAACCCTTTTTCTAAGATTTTCATTGAAAGCAATGTAGTCTAAAGATTGAAAACGCACTAGTTCTTCTTGATCAAAGAGGATAGTCTCTATGGGAAGACGGCAAGCGTCCACCCTATAATGTGCAAAGATTTCTTTGGCCCCTTTTATTATGAATCTAAACTCATGAGCCAAAAATATAGTAACGGCACGCTTAACAGAAGAATGCTCAATATTAGAAAATTCTAGGAAAATCCTTTGTATAGAAGGATGCATGTGCATGAATTGTCTCTCAAGTTCAACGACAAGCATGGCAATAGCGTCCGCAAGACTACTAGTTCTATGAAGAATAGAACTATCCATAGAAGGTAAAGCACCGGCACAAGCACTAGTAGAAAAAGGGTCAAACGTGAAGCACATTAGTGCCGGTTCCAACGGCTAGCCGGGCCGCTCTCATTAGTACCGGTTCGTGGCGAACCTTTAGCACCGGTTCGTGCCACGAACCGGTACTAAAGTGAGTGGTGGTAGGATGTTGTCAGTCCGGGGCCCCTCCAGCACCTTTAGTACCGGGTCGTATCATGAACCGGTACTAAAGGTCGTCCTACATAGACCCTTCGTCCACCTGAGCTCGCTCTGTTCTTCCCCTTTCCCCTCTCCTCTCCGTTCTTTTCCCTCTTCCTCTCAAGCTCATCACACATTTTGCCCAAAATTTGTCAAGATTTGAAGGCCCCCATCCATTCAAATGATCACAAAGGTTAGCAACTTTTTCCTTTCATCTCTCATTGCTAGATTAGCTCGTGCAATGCTTTATATAGTGATTGATTTTTGAGTTTAGTAATTTGGGAGGAATTATATATATGTGCTAGTATTTGATTTATATGCAATTTGAGGTCAAAAATAACACTTAGTTTGCATATGTGGGTGTGGTTTACTTAGTACCTTCTAAATCTCCGTCGTAACCACCATCGATCGCTCGCAACGTCCCGTCGCCGGCACCACCTTGTGGTGAGCCTCTTGTTCATGAAGTTTTATATAAAAAATTGATGTTTGTGTGATTTGGATATATAGTTACTCGTATAATTATCTTACCCATAAGTTGTTTGTTATACATAGTGCCATGGTTTTGATATCCGTCCCCGTCGGCCCTCGTCCGGGTTATGATTCGGATGTGGTATATTCTCTTTTAAAACTATTCATTGCATTTTGTGTTTATGACAAATTATGCCCATCAAGTTGACATAGATATTTGTATGTAGGAGGTAGTTGAACTGGAAATTCCAACCGACCCTATTGTCGAGAGGTTAAATTTAGTTGAAAGAGAAAACGAGGATTTGAAGGAAAAATTGAAAAGAATTGAGGGGGAGAAGATGGAATTGGAGTTGCATGTTGCCGATGTCGTCGATGATCACAAGATTAAGATGGAGAAAATGCGCTTGAAGATTAGAAAGATTAGAAAACATGCCATTCATAATGAGGCATGGTATCATTATGCTGTTGGATCAATTGTTACCTTAGTTGCGATCTTGATCGCATTTGTTGTTGCATTTAAATTCTTTAGCTAGAGAGTTATTTGTTTGTTGCATTTAAGTGTTGTATGATCTTTATGTATGAACTTTATGTATTGTATTAATTTGATGTTTTCGGTGCTATGTATTGAAGATGAGCCGGCAATGGATGTACGATGACCGATGCTCTTCCGAGTTCATTAATGGCGTGCGTACTTTTCTGCTTGCGGCTGAGGCAAACAAGCGAGCGGATGGTTCTATGCATTGTCCATGTGCTGGCTGTAAGAATGGTCACAATTACTCTACATCAAGAACCATTCACGTCCACCTGTTTGAGTCCGGTTTCATGCACCACTATAATGTTTGGACCAAGCATGGAGAAAGAGGGGTTATGATGGAAGACAATGAAGAAGAAGAGGACGACGACAGCTATCCTGGCCATGGGTTCCCTGAATATGATGATACAACAATGAGGGAAGAAGATGAGCCGGTAATGCGGGAAGAAGCTGAGCCGGCAATGCGGAAAGAAGCTGAAGAAGAGGCATCGGATGAGCCCGTTGATGATCTAGGTCGGGCCATTGCCGATGCAAAGAGAAACTGCGCAAGTGATTTTGAGAAGAAGTTGCAGCGCATGTTAGAGGATCACAAAAAATTGTTGTACCCGAATTGCGTAGGTGACAAGAAAAAGCTGGGCACCACACTGGAATTGCTACAATGGAAGGCAGAGAATGGTGTATCTGACAAGGGATTTGGAAAGTTGCTGGTAATGATAAAGGATATGCTTCCAAAGGACAACGAATTGCCCGAGAGTACGTACGAAGCAAAGAAGGCTGTCTGCCCTCTAGGGTTAGAGGTGCAGAAGATACATGCATGCCCTAATGATTGCATCCTCTACTGCGGTGAGTACGAGGATTTGAATGCTTGCCCGGTATGCGGTGCATTGCGCTATAAGATCAGCCGCGATGACCCTGGTGATGTCGAGGGCGAGAGCCCCAGGAAGAAGATTCCTGCCAAGGTGATGTGGTATGCTCCTATAATACCACAGTTGAAATGTTTGTTCCAAAACAAAGAGCATGCCAAGGCGATGCAATGGCACAGATAAGACCATAAGAAAGACGGAAAGTTGAGAGTACCCGCTGACGGGTCGCAGTGGAGAAAAATCGAAAGAAAGTACGGGAAGGAGTTTGCAGATGACGCAAGGAACATATGGTTTGGTCTAAGCGCAGATGGCATTAATCCTTTTGGGGAGCAGAGCAGCAACCATAGCACCTGGCCTGTGACTCTATGTTTGTATAACCTTCCTCCTTGGTTGTGCATGAAGCGGAAGTTCATTATGATGACAGTGCTCATCTGTAACGCCCCAGATATACCTTTCCCAATTTGTACTCCAACTCTTGCCGTTTCCGGCATTAAGCTATATTTATTCCTCGGGTTCGGGTCTTTGTCTCCGTGTGTTGTTTTGTTTTCGTGCATCTCTTATCATGTCATCACGTGCATTGCATTTGCATACATGTTCATCTCATGCATTCGAGCATTTTCCCCGTTGTCCGTTTTGCATTCCGGCGCTTCGTTCTCCTCCGGTGGCCATTTCTAGCTTTCTTTCGTGTGTGGGGATTAAACATTTCCGGATTGGACCGAGACTTGCCATGCGGCCTTGGTTTACTACCGGTAGACCGCCTGTCAAGTTTCGTGCTATTTGGACTTCGTTTGATACTCCAACGGTTAACCGAGGGACCGAAAAGGCCTCGTGTGTGTTGCAGCCCAACACCCCTCCAATTTGGCCCAAAACCCACCAAACTCTGCTCCATCGTCTCGGTCGTTCGATCACGATCGCGTGGCCGAAAACCGCACCTCATTTGGACACTCCTAGCTCCCTCTATGCCTATAAATACCCCCTTCATTTCGGATCTCTTCTTCTCCCCCCGTCCAAACCCTAGTCCAAAAAAAACACCTCGCGCCGGCCGGACACGTCCGTGTTGGCCGGAAAGTCGCCGCCACCGCCCGCGATGAACCAGGGCGCACCACGTGTCCCGGGCGGGTCCCCAGTTCGCCGCGCCGCCCGAGGCCCGCCGAGGCCCGCGGGGAGCCCTCCCTGGCCCGTTCCTCCGCTGCCGGGTCGCCCTCGCGCGCCGCCCTTCTCCTCCATTGCCGGCCGCCCGCGCCACCGCACCGCCGCCGCGCCGGACCACGTCGCCGGCGCCGCGCCATCGCCGCCTCGCGCCTCCGCCGCGCCCCGCCGCCTCGTCGCCGGGTCGCCGCCGCCCGTCCCCGGCCGCGCCGCCCCTCCTCGCCGCCAAGACCGGCCGGCCCCGGCCCTCTCCTTCCATCTCCGGCCGCCGCGCACCATTTCTGGCGAGCCCGAGCTCGGGCTGCTACAGTGCCGCAAGATCCGGATCTAGATCCGGTTGACCTCTCCCCGAAACTCCATATTTTTTATGCATTCTTTGACTGCTCATATCTTCACAACCGTAGCTCCGTTTTGGATATATGATATATCAAAATCTTCGTCTCGACGATTACATCATTTCGTTCAATTGCGTCATTCGCATTTGAGTTCATCTTGATGCCCAAAATGCTGTTAGAAGGAGGCATCGTGAGTTAAATTGCAGATCTGTTAGCTCATCATTGACTTTTGTCATTTTTGCCATGATTAATGTGTGCATGATATGCCTGTGACCCTTTGGGATGAATTGTTAAACATTTTGTCTTCTTTCCAGAGATGCCACCCATGCATTTTTAGGATGTGTGTGGTGACTTGTGCAAGCTTTCAAAGAGGGGTACCTGAGATTGCTGATTTCAGGGACTTAGTGATTTTCACTAAGTCTGGGATATTTTGGTTCATGATGCCATATGTCTAGCTTGTTTCCTAGTGATCCGTGCCTCTTTTGAGGATGATCAGTAAGGGAGTTTTGATATTTATGTTGTGCTCTATCCATCCATTTCTTTACTTGTTATGTTGGAGCACTCTAGGTTGAGTCAATCGAGCTCAACTTTTGCATCGTTGCTAATTTGGGCAGATCGTGAACTCTTTTGCGATTTTGCCGGTGCTATTGCTAGTGATCCATACATGCTATGCCATTGTTCTTGCCATGTCTAGCTAGCATTTTGTGCCTTCTTTATGGATATATGCTTGCCTTGCCATGACTTGCACCGTAGTGAGTGCATCGAGCTCATTTACATGCCTCCGTGAGTTATAATTCCAGCATGTCTCAGTTTTCACTAAGTCTGAAAACTGATTGTGTTTCATCTATGTTCGTGTGCTCGTTAGAGTATTTTGTGAACCTTTTTGGCCCCAGGTCACTTTGGGTATTTTGTTAAGCTTGTTGAGTAGCTCCATGCCATGCTCTTACTTACCATGTTCAGGTTACGTTTCATGTTATTTTGCTGCTCCGAAGAGAGCATCGTGGTCTGAAATTTCAGACTAGTGTCAATTTCACTAAGTCTGAAATCTGTTTTGCATATTCATTTTTGCCATGCTTGTTTGAACCCCTTAATGGATGAATTTGCCTATGGCTCAGTCCTAGTGATTTGTTAAGCATCTTGTGTACATCCCTGTCATGTATTTTGTTTTCATGTTTGGTGGCTGTAGCATGTTCTTTTTGTTGCATTTAGGAGCCTACTTGCTGTAAATCGCAGATCGGTTCGTCTCGTAATACGCTTGCCATTTCCAAACCGTAGCTCCGGTTCCTATGATCTTTATATCGTTTTCAGGGGATTTCTTCCCCTCTATCCAGTGGCACACTTGGTTTTCCAAGTTGAGGCCAGATTCATCCATTTCCTGTCACGTCTTGCATTGTCATCCCGCATCGCCTCCCGCATAGCATACCATCTTTGCATATTATTGGTTGCCCTTGCACGTGGTTGATTGTATCCTTGTTACTTGTTTGTGTTGTTGGGTAGAGCCGGGAGACGAGTTCGCTAACGAGGAGCCCGTTGAGTTTGCTTGTGAGGATCCAGTCAACTCTGACAACTGTGCAGGCAAGATGATCATACCCTCGAAATCACTACTATCTTTGCTATGCTAGTTTGCTCGCTCTTTTGCTTTGCCAATGCTACGATGCCTACCACTTGCTCGTCAGCCTCCCAATTGCCATGATTGAGCCTCTAACCCACCTTTGTCCTAGCAAACCGTTGATTGGCTATGTTACCGCTTTGCTCAGCCCCCTTCTTATAGCGTTGCTAGTTGCAGGTGAAGATTGGAGCCGTTCCTTGTTGGAAAATTTATTTACTTGTTGGGTTATCATTATATTGCTATGTTATCTTAATTCATCTATATACTTGGTAAAGGGTGGAAGGCTCGGCCTCTCGCCTAGTGTTTTGTTCCACTCTTGCCGCCCTAGTTTCCGTCATATCGGTGTTATGTTCCTGGATTGTTGCGTCCCCTACGCGGTTGGGCTATAATGGGAACCCCTTGATAGTTCGCCTTGATTAAAGCTTTTCCAGCAATGCCCAACATTGGTTTTACCATTTGCCACCTAGCCTCTTTTTCCCTTGGGTTTCCGGAGCCCGAGGGTCATCTTATTTTAACCCCCCCCCCCCGGGCCAGTGCTCCTCTGAGTGTTGGTCCGAACCAGGCAGCCTGCGGGGCCACCTCGGGGAAACTCGAGGATTGGTTTTACTCGTAGCTTGACCTATCCGAGCGTGCCCTGAGAAAGAGATATGTGCAGCTCCTATCGGGATTTGTCGGCACATTCAGGCGGTGTTGCTGGACTTGTTTTAACCTGTCGAATCATCTTGTTGTACCGAGATACCGAGTCTGATCGGTGTGTCTTGGGTGGAGGTCTATTCCTTCGTTGACCGTGAGAGCTTGTTATGGGCTAAGTTGGGACCCCCCTGCAGGGATTGATCTTTCGAAAGCCGTGCTCGCGGTTATGGGCAGATGGGAATTTTTTAATGTCCGGTTGTAGATAACTTGAACCTTAATTAATTAAAATGAATCAACTGAGTGTGTTGCCGTGATGGCCTCTTCTCGGCGGAGTCCGGGAAGTGGACACGGTGTTGGAGTTATGTTTGCGCAGCTTGCTCTCTAGTTTCTCGCTCGTGCTTTGCCTCCTCTTCTCGCTCTCTTTTGCGAATAAGTTAGCCACCATATATGCTAGTCGCTTGCTGCAGCTCCACTTATACATTACCCCTTTCCTACCTATTAAGCTTAAATAGTCTTGATCGCGAGGGTGCGAGATTGCTGAGTCCCTGTGGCTCACAGATTACTATTACACCAGATGCAGGGACAGATGATACAGCTCCAGATGGCGCGCTCGAGCTCAAGTGGGAGTACGACGAGGACTCTCGGCGTTACTATGTGTCTTTTCCTGATGATCAGTAGTGGTGCCTAATCGGGGTTAGATTCAGGGCCTTGTCGCATGCTGGGGGTCTTTTCTATTTTGGCGCCGTAGTCGGGCCATGAGTGAATTGTATGATGGATGTTATTTATGTACTTTGATGTGACGTGGCGAGTGTAAGCCAACTATGTTATCCCTCTTTACTATTATATTACATGGGATGTTTGTGATGATTACCCGACTTGCGACATATGCTTTCAATGCGATTATGCCTCTAAGTCGTGCCTCGACACGTGGGAGATATAGTCGCATCGAGGGTGTTACATCATCCAAGGCCCTAAGCAACCCGGCAACGACGTTGATGTGTACCTAAGGCCATTAGTTGAAGAACTCTTACAACTGTGGAATGGAACAGGTGTATGTGCGTGGATGAGCACATGGGGGAAGAATTTGACCTAAAGGCGTTGTTGTTCGTGACCATCAATGATTGGCCTGCTCTCGGTAACCTTTCAGGACAGACAAACAAGGGATACCGCGCGTGCACGCACTGTTTGGACAATACCGACAGTATATATTTGGCTAATTGTAAGAAGAATGTGTACCTGGGACATCGTCGATTTCTTCCAAGCAGGCATCCCGTAAGAAAGAAACGCAAGCATTTCAAAGGTGAGGCGGATCACCGGATGAAGCCTCGCCACCGTACTGGTGCTGATGTACATGATATGGTCAAGGATTTGAAGGTGGTCTTTGGAAAGGGTCCTGGTGGACAACCTGTTATGAATGACGCTGAAGGATGCGCACCCATGTGGAAGAAGAAATCTATATTTTGGGACCTGCCCTATTGGAAAGACCTAGAGGTACGCTCCGCAATCGACGTGATGCACGTGACGAAGAATCTTTGTGTGACCCTGCTTGGCTTCTTGGGCGTGTATGGGAAGACAAAAGATACACCTGAGGCACGGGAGGACCAGCAACGTATGCACGGAAAAGACGGCATACATCAGGGTCATGCAAGCTGCGCTCTTACCAAAGAAGAGAAGGAAATCTTCTTTGAATGCCTGCTCAGTATTAAGGTACCGTTTGGCTTCTCGTTGAATATAAAGGGAATAATAAACATGGCAGAGAAAAAGTTCCAGAACCTAAAGTCTCATGACTGCCACGTGATTATGACGCAACTGCTTCCGGTTGCATTGAGGGGGCTTCTACCGGAAAACGTTTGATTAGCCATTGTGAAGCTACGTGCATTTCTCAATGCAATCTCTCAGAAGGTAATCGATCCAGAAATCATACCAAGGTTAGAGAATGATTTGGTGCAATGTCTTGTCAGTTTTGAGTTGGTGTTCCCACCATCCTTCTTCAACATCATGACGCACGTCCTAGTTCACCTATGCGAAGAGATTAACATTTTGGGTCCTGTATTTCTACACAATATGTTCCCCTTTGAGAGGTTCATGGGAGTCTTAAAGAAATATGTTCATAACCGTGCTAGGCCAGAAGGAAGCATCTCCAAGGGCCATGAAAATGAGGAGGTCATTGAGTTTTGTATTGACTTTATTCCTGACCTTAAGCCGATTGGTGTTCCTGAATCGCGGCATAAGGGCAGACTAGATGGAAAAGGCACGCTAGGAGGGGAACAAATAATATGTATGGACGGACATTCTCTCACTGAAGCACACTACACAGTTCTACAGAATTCCGCCTTGGTGGCTCTATATATGGATGAACACAAGAATTTGCTACGCTCCAAACACCCGGAGCGGTCTGATGACTGGATTACACGTGAACAAACCAGGAGTTTCGCCAGCTGGTTGCAGACACGTACCATGCATGACACCTCTATTGAAGATGACCTGTACTTGTTGTCCCAATTACCATCTTCGAATATAATGACTTTCAAAGGGTACGAGATAAATGGTAATACATTTTACACGATCGCCCAAGATAAGAAGAGCACCAACCAAAACAGTGGTGTCCGCTTTGATGTAGAAACCAAGACGGGAAAGGATACATATTATGGTTATATACAGGACATATGGGAACTTGACTATTGACATGGTTTGAAGGTCCTTTGTTTCGGTGCAAATGGGTCAATATGACACGAGGCGGGGGTAACGGAAGACCCGCAGTACGGAATGACAACAGTGGATCTCAACAATCTTGCGTATGCAGACGAACCATTCGTCCTAGCCAATGGTGTGGCACAGGTTTTCTATGTGAAGGACATGTCTACCAAGACAAGAAAAAGAAAAGATAAGGAAGCGAATGCATCGTATGATGAGCCAAAGCGGCACATAGTTCTTTCTGGGAAGAGAAACATCGTGGGAGTGGATGACAAGACACACATGTCAGAAGATTATGAAAAGTTTGATGAAATTTCTCCATTAACAGTGAATATTGACCCGAGCATCCCGTTAAATGAT
This sequence comes from Triticum monococcum, assembly GCA_034509565.1. Taxonomy (NCBI): domain Eukaryota; kingdom Viridiplantae; phylum Streptophyta; class Magnoliopsida; order Poales; family Poaceae; genus Triticum; species Triticum monococcum. The sequence goes on along the minus strand of CM067843.1, from coordinate 146,528,216 downwards.
GAATATTTTCCATGGTTACAGCGCAAAGGGACACACGCGAAGAAAAAGTTTCACACCCAAAGATCTGGGATGTGATCGGCTTCACTATCATCACTTTCTTATGTGTTTCACACCCAGGAGGGAATCTCTATAATAGTTAGGGTAGTTATGTGTTTTGGCATTTGAAACGCGAAGAAATTTTATGTGCAAACAAATTCTTTCATGCCTTTACTGATTTTTAAAGTTAAGTTATTCACAAACTAGTGATTCACACTAATTTCAAATAATTCAAAATTTAAACTATTCAAATTTGAAAACTACAAGCACTAACAGAAAGTTTGTAATTTTTTGTACCTAAAGCAAAAATATTCACAAAGAAACTCTAAATACACTGATTTTTAAAGTTAAGTTATTCACAAACTAGTGATTCACACTAATTTCAAATAATTCAAATTTTAAACTATTCAAATTTGAAAACTATGGGCACTAAGAGAAAGGTTGTAATTTTTTGTACCTAAAGCAAAAATATTCACAAAGAAACTCTAAATACACAAAAAAACAACTCAAAAATAAATAAAGCAAAAAAAATAAAAAATAAAGCCCGCCTACTGGGCCAGAGCGGCCTGCATACGATTAGAAACCCAACCTGTTGTTGGGCCAGGATGCAGGCCCGCAAAGGCCCAGTAGGCCCACAGGGCAGCACAGAACATGTAGACCCAGTAGGCCTGCTTTGGAGAGGAGCTCGAGAGAGCTACCGCACGGGGGGTTATAAACCAGTGCGGACACCCCTCGGCTAGCGAGGTGGGACTAAACTTGCCGCACCGCACCTGCGCCAGCGCAGCCCCTTTAGTACAGGGTGGTGGCACCAACCGGTACTAAAGGGGGGCCTTTAGTACCGGTTGGAGCCACCACCCGGTACTAAAGGGGGTGCGCTTCCCGCCGCTTGGCCTGGCCAAAACAGGCCTTTAGTACCGGTTGGTGGCTCCAACCGGTACTAAAGGTCCATCCTATATAACTAAACACTTCAAAAATTTCAGTTTCTCATCCGCTTCTTCTCCTCTGCCCCGTCGCCCGCCGCCCCCGTCTCCATATCCCTCGTCGCCGCCCCGTCCCCGTCGTCGCCGCCCCGTCGTCCCCGTCCCTGTCGTCACCGCCGCGCCGTTCCGGCCCGTCCCGCGTCGTCGCCGTCCCCGTCATCGCCACCCCGTCCCTGTCGTCGCCGCCCCGTCCCTGTCCCCGTCGTCGTCATCCCCGTCATCGCCGCGCCCGTCGCCATCCCCGTCGCCGCCCCCTGTCGCCTCTCGCCTCGCCGGTGAGCACACACACACACATACATTTTTTTAGTTTTTTAGTTATAGAAATAGTTATAAAAATGTTAGAAATTTTTCTTTTTTTAGTTATAGAAATAGTTAGTTATATAGCATTGTTAGAAATGTTATAGAAATATTAGAATTATTAGAAATTTTTCTGTTTTTTAGTTACAGAAATAGTTATAAAAAATTTAGAATTGTTAGAAATTTTTCTGTTTTTTAGTTATAGAAATAGTTATAAAAAAGTTAGAAATTTTTCTTTTTTTTAGTTATAGAAATATTAGAAATGTTATACAAATGTTAGTTATATATATAGAAATGTTATAATTTTTTTCTTCTGTTTTTTAGTTATGGAAATATTAGAAATGTTAGTTATATAGCATTGTTATAAATGTTATAGGAATGTTAGTTATATAGAAATGTTAGAAATTTTAGTTATCAAAATCCAATCATTAAAAAATGTTACTTTTTGCAGGCATATAGCTAGTATTTGTTCTCAACGATGCCCGGCCCGCATCCTCGCCGTCGACCCGTCCGCGACGACGTCCGGCTGACCCATGTGCGGGACTGGGCTCCGCCGGGCTGGCACTGGGAGGTGCTGCCTGGAGGGGCGCGCCGCTTGATGAGGAACCCGGCCCCGGGTCCCGTCGTCGACCCTGATCTCGTTTGGTGGCGTTCGCGTGGGCCAGTTTCGATGCGGAGGGAGCCGGCCCCGCCGGAGGTGGTACATCGTCGTGTTAGGGAGGAGGACGAGCACGTCCATCGCTACATGGTTGCGTTATAGGGCGGCAGGTTCTCCAATACCTGGCAGTTTCTTCAGGGATCTCACTTCAGCTATGATCCTGTGAGGGTTCCTTCTCTTTGGGTGTCCACCGCCCGCGCCGCATGAACCACGAGTGTCCTAGATTCTTCTGTAGTATTTGATCTTTATTAGCTACCTAGCCAGTGATGTATTCGATATATAATATTCGAGACGACGTATTCGAGATTATATATTATTCGAGACGATGTATTCGAGATTATATCTATTATTCGAGACGATGTATTCGAGATTATATCTATTATTCGAGATGATGTATTCAAGATTATATCTATTATTCGAGACGACGTATTAGAGATTATATTCGATGATGCTTATTATGTACTATGATTGATTCAGTTTTTCCTTATTAATTGATTGCATCCATGCATTGTAATTTGAATATATTTCTTTTGGATTAGTTAAACAAAACCTATGGCGGACAATATCGGCAGAGAGGGAGAAGAGGCCCTGTTCAATATCATACGCAATCCTCGCGGGCCAGATGATGATCAGAATAAAGAAGATTATGATGGCTCCGAATATCTAAACAACACCGGGGAGGGTGATATGATATTCGATCGCAACGACCGAATTGATGAAGTCATGAACTATGTACATGACGAAGAAAATGTTGATCTTGAAACAACAAAGACCGGCGAGGTATATATATTTATATAAGCAGGCATCTGGTGATCATCACATGTTTTAAATGACTTGAAGATATATTAACGAATCGATCTTTCTTCTTTCAGCCATCCGGATCGAGCAAATCTTCAGGCAACAGGACAAAACGAGGCCCGAACAAAAAGTTGAAGGAGGGCGTAAAGTACATTATCGAGGCAATCAGACCTAATGGCGAACCATTAGCGCCTAAGAAGATTGCGGACAAGTTCATTCGTCAGTGCGGAGTTCTTGTGAAGGACCAACTCCCGATCTCCCTTCAAGAGTGGAGAGAGCTAGCAAAGCCATGTCCAGGAGTTACTTTTGTCGACGACAGACAAAAACATTTGCTTTGGGAAACGCTCATGGAACATTTCACCCTACCAGATCATTTCACAGATGCAGATGTGGAGAAAGTCAAGGACGCTTCTCTTAGGAAGATGGCGATTGCATTCAAGAACCACAAGATTCGTGAATGGGCCAAGTACGTCAACGGAGGAAGGAAGACTCCAGTATTCGAGGGAACACTAGAGAACCAAAGTGCTCATTGGGACGATTTTGTGAAATTCAAGGATTCGGAATTATCTCAGGAACGGTCGAGAATAAACAAGGCCAATGCCGCAAAAAAGGATAAGTTCCATAAGCTGGGGCCAGGTGGCTATGCGGTGGGAATGCCTAAGTGGGATAAGTCTGAGAAAGAGATGCTGGATGCAGGTGTCACTCCAGAAACATTAAGCTCTCCCCCCCCCCCAGGTGCAGGACTTGGTTCTATGCGCATGGGGGGGAGTTGGACCCGAAGACAGGCAAAGTTTCAAAGAAGGCATGTCTGGACGGAGCCGAAGATAAGCTACTTGTTGCAATAGAAGAGGCTCGATCGGGGTTGTTCGAGCCCAACAGAGAGAACGACGAGCTTACAAGTGCCCTGGGAAATCCTGAACACCCGGGAAGAACACGAGGCATGGGCGCTATTCCGTGGTATGAGGGGTTTTCGGACTGGAACACCAACTACAGAACCCGTGCGAGAAAGAAGATTGCGGAGGAGAAGAAGAGGAAGATGGAGGAGGAGCAGAGGAAGCTAGACTATGAACACCTTCAAGGCCTAGAATCAGCGCACGCAGACTTGGCAGTCAAATTCCAGTGGCAGCAGGAGCAGATCGACTCACTTAGCCAGCAAAGGGGGTCTCAGCAGCTAGCGGATGATCCACCATTGGATAGCACCGTCCCATCCATGTCGAGAAGCAGCGTGGGTTCCGCCCCGGGCGACGCATTGCTGGATAGCTACCCAGTGGATGACATCATGGAGAACACTAACTGCGAGCTACACTTCAAAATGAAGAACATATCCATGAAGGTGGCGGACGCCCTTGCTTTTACAAATCCCCCCGAGGCAACCTTCCATTGCAACCCGATTCCAGCAGGCTATGCTCGTGTCTTGGTTGATGAGGTGGTGGACCAATATTCGGGGCTAGAGCTTGCATTCCTGGAGGTGACGATGAGCACACACTAGGAGAGGCCAACCATCGTATATCCTATGGAGAAAGGATTGCATCATATTTCGAAGGCCACCAACACCGCGTCATCCGACTCCTCGTCACAGTCCGCCACCGAGTCAGCAGACTCCCGCTCCTCCAAGTCCACCAACGCATCAGGACACTCCTCCTCCAAGTCTGGCACAGCTTCAGGCCACTCCTCCTCCTCCAAGTCCGGCAAAGCGTCAGGCCACTCCTCCTCCAAGTCCGGCACAGCTTCAGGCCACTCCTCCTCCAAGTCCGGCACAGCTTCAGGCCAGTCCTCCTCCTCCAACTCAGCCACGTCAGTCGTCTTCACCGCCTCAGCAATCACGGAAGAGAGCCACCTCAGCTATGGTGCATAGCGGTACAAGTCGAGGTAGTACTAGAGGTACAGGCGGTGGCAAGCGATTTCAATATGGTCCAAGCCTCGCGCCTCTTCCGTAGAGGCCTTACGACAAGTCCGAGGAGGAAAACGTAGCCATATCAAAGGCCAAGGTGGAAGCCCATTTTGCACCGAAACCGCCACCGCCGCCAAGGGAGAAAGTGCCTGTGGAAAAGATTGACCACTTCATTCGTATGGCTAGAGCACCAGCTCCCAAGCCTGTTGACACAGACTATGAGCGCCACATCAAGAAGTTAAATCGAGCACGTCTACAGAAAGAGGCGAGCTCGAGCTCAAGCAAATCAGCTGGCAAAAGGAGCGGTAAAACCGTTCCCCAGCTGGGAGAACAGGCGGCGCAATCAATCCCCCCGCTTGTTGTGCCAACAACACATGAGAGTAGGCGCGCCCAATATTATTGTGGGCAAACCGTTAACACTCCCGGGGTGGGCGATGTGGTAATAACCGAGGAGCATATTGCGCAGGCTGAATCGATCGGGATCACTGTTGACAACTCCTCGATATCAAGCCCATGTCTCCGACTAGAGAGGAGGAAATAAAACGGAAATATGCCCGGGGCCAACCTTTGGTCGAGCCAGAGGAGGTCAATAAGCTCCCAACGAGGATGTATGAATTGCATCAATGGTACATGGACATTACCAAGATTTCCAATCAAGAGTCCCTCATGGTGAATGTCAACAAGGAGCATTACTACCATGAGAAAGCTGTGACCGTTGAGTATTCAGAACTATTTCAGCTATACAATAAAGACGCACTCGACAAATCTATCGTCAGTTGCCATTGTCTGTAAGTGATTTCTTTCTGTAATTTAAGTCTCAAGCTAGCTGTAGCGATCATTTTGATCAATCATTACCTGTAATTATCCTCACTATATTCTTTTCTGCGGTATTATGCGGGATGAAGATTTATGAAATGAAAAAAGGTGGACGCTATGGCATTGGGTTCGTTGACCCAAATACCATTAATGAATACACATGGAAAATAGATCCATATCACGAAAAAAGTGTAGAGGAAAGCATGCTACAGTTCTTCAAGGAACTCAAATACAATGAAGATATACTACTTCCTTACAACTTCCAGTGAGTCACACTGTCTTGTACTACAAATTTTGTTTTTCCCTACTAGCTATAGCTACATGTTTTTGCTTACATATGCCCGCTTAATTAAGACATGCAAACGTGTGTGCATGCAGATTTCACTGGATCTTGTTAATCATTAAAGTTGATGAAGGAACAGTTGAAGTACTAGACTCACTACTTAAGAAAGCAAGTGACTACACCATCGTGAAGGGGATAGTCAACAGGTAATTTCAATCATTATTAACTATATCTCGGCCTATTTAATTAGTTCGTCATTTCCTGATAACAACTATTTAATAACCCATTTATTCATTTTCTTTGTTGGCGGGCAGGGCTTGGGCAAAGTTCATCAGGGCCACTCCAGGCCCATGGAAACAAAATCTGAAATGGTATCAACCCAAGGTAAGTAATTAAGTAGTACTAGCTAGCTGCCATCTCTTTAATTATCATGCTTGATTAATTATTATCTGATCAAATTCCATTCTCGTAAAGGCCCTGAAGCAGGCGCCGGGGAATGATCTATGTGCATACTACGTTTGCGAGAACATTCGCATGATGGCGTCCGAAAGGAGCAAATCTCAAAGACAGGAGTGGGTACGATATCGATTGTTAGAACACTATTCACATTTTTTACACCATTATCGATATCTAGTCACACAACTAATACACATGCATATTGACCTCCTTCTTAACAGTTCAAAGAGGTGCGGGACAAGCTCCTAGCACAGGACCGCATAGAAGCAATTCAAGATGAAATAGCGGGATTTTTGCTCGACCAGGTCATAGATCCCAAAGGAGAATACTATTACCCGCTACCGCCCCCATGAACCACTTCCAATTGTTATCGTGCTCCGAAGGCACCAATTAGCTAGGCGAATGCCACTGGCTCTGAAAGCACCAATTAGCTAGGCTAATGCCACTGGCTCCGAAGGCACCAATTAGGAGAAATTATATATATATATATATATATATATATATATATATATATATATATATATATATATTATGATCGGTTCTACTAGAAATCTATTTATATATATGCATAACGTGTACAATATGTAGTATCGTAAAATACCAGCAAACGAAAAATAATTAAATGGAAAACACAAAATTAAATGAAAAAGAAATCATAAACCCAACCCCCCCCCCAACCTTTTAATACTGGTTGGTGACACCAACCGGTACTAAAGGGCTCCCTGCCCCCGAAACTGGCTCGTGCCACGTGGTTGCCCTTTAGCACCGATTCGTGCTGAACCGGTACTAAAGGGGGGACCTTTAGTGCCTACATTTTAGCGCCGGTTACCAAACCGGCACTAAAGGGCCTTACGAACCGGTGCTATTGCCCGGTTCTGCACTAGTGAAGTAAAGAAATCTTGTAACTCATTTTCCAATAATATTACCACTACCAACACGGAATCTTTTTATATGTGAGATAATGGGTTCTTTAGTAGGAGCATCAAAATTATTATTGACAATAGTATCCCCAATTTCAGACATAGAGGCAGAGGGTAAAGAACTAGCCATAACGACAAGCAAGCAAACTAACACACAAGCAAACAAAAAGCAAGCGGACAAAAAGGGCAAATAGAGAGGGAGGATAGAGAGAGAGAGGGTGAATAAAACGGCAAGGGTGAATTGGGGGGAGAGGAAAACAAGAAGAAAATGGCAAATAATGTAATGCGGGAGATAAGGCTATGTGATGGGTACTTGGTATGTTGACTTTTGCATAGACCTCCCTGGCAACGGCGCCAGAAATCCTTCTTGCTACCTCTTTTAGCACTGCGTTGGTTTTCCCCGAAGAGGAAGGGATGATGTAGCAAAGTAGCATAAGTATTTCCCTCAGTTTTTGAGAACCAAGGTATCAATCCAGTAGGAGGCTACGCGCTAGTCCCTCACACCTGCACAAAACAAATAAATACTCGCAACCAACGCAAATAGGGGTTGTCAATCCCTATAGGGCCACTTACGAGAGTGAGATCTGATAGATATGATAAAGATAATATTTTTGGTATTTTTATGATAAAGATGCAAAGTAAAATAAAGGCAAAGTAAATAGCAAAGTAAATAACTAAGTAGTAGGAGATTGATATGATAAAGATAGACCCGAGGGCCATAGGTTTCACTAGTGGCTTCTCTCGAGAGCATAAGTATTCTACAGTGGGTGAACACATTACTGTTGAGCAATTGACAAAATTGAGCATAGTTATGAGAATATCTAGGTATGATCATGTATATAGGCATCACGTCCGAGACAAGTAGACCGACTCCTGCCTGCATCTACTACTATTACTCCACTCATTGACCGCTATCCAGCATGCATCTAGAGTATTAAGTTAAAAACAGAGTAATGCCTTAAGCAAGATGACATGATGTAGAGGCATAGACTCATGCAACATGAAGAAAACCCCATCTTGTTATCCTCGATGGCAACAATACAATACGTGCCTTGCTGCCCTTACTGTCATCGGAAAAGGACACCGCAAGATTGAACCCAAAGCTAAGCACTTCTCCCATTGCAAGAAAGATCAATCTAGTAGGCCAAACCAAACTAATAATTCGAAGAGACTTGCAAAGATAACCAATCATACATAAAAGAATTCAGAGAAGATTCAAATATTATTCATAGATAGACTTGATCATAAACCCACAATTCATCGGTCTCAACAAACACACCGCAAAAAGAAGATTACATCAAATAGATCTCCACAAGAGAGGGGGAGAACATTGTATTGAGATCCAAAAAGAGAGAAGAAGCCATCTAGCTACTAACTATGGACCCGTAGGTCTGAAGTAAACTACTCACACTTCATCGGAGAGGCTATGGTGTTGATGTAGAAGCCCTCCGTGATCGATGCCCCCTCTGGCGGAGCTCTGGAACAGGCCCCAAGATGGGATCTCTTGGATACAGAAAGTTACGGCAGTGGAATTAGGGTTTTGGCTCCGTATCTGATCGTTTGGGGGTACGTGGGTATATATAGGAGGAAGAAGTATGTCGGTGGAACAACAGGGGGCCCACGAGGGTGCAGGGCACGCCTGGGGGGGGGGGCAGGCACGCCCCCTACCTCGTGGCCTCCTGTTAGTTGGCTTGACATAGGGTCCAAGTCTCCTGACTTGTATTCAGTGAGAAAATCACGTTCCCGAAGGTTTCATTCCGTTTGGACTCTGTTTGATATTCCTTTTCTTCGAAACCCTAAAACAGGCAAAAAAGCTTGGGGGAGGCTTAAGTCAATGTTATATTCATGCCCCAATCATGAGATCTCAAGAGAAATGATTATTCAAAAATTTTATGCTCGGCTTTCTCTCAATAATCGCTCCATGGTCGATACTTCTTGTACTGGCTCTTTTATGATGAAGACTATTGAATTCAAATGGGATTTATTGGAAAGAATTAAACGCAACTCTGAAGATTGGGATCTCGACAAAGGTAAGGAGTCAGGTATAACACCTAAGTTTGATTGTGTTAAAACTTTTATGGATACCGATGTTTTCCGTGAATTTAGCACTAAATATGGACTTGACTCTGAGATAGTAGCTTCTTTTCGTGAATACTTTACTACTCATGTTGATATCCCTAAGGAGAAGTGGTTTAAATATAATCCTCCTACTGAAGTAAAAGTAGTTGCACCTATTAAAGTTGAAGAAAAGACTATCACTTATAATGATCTTGTCGTTCCTACTGCTTATATTGAGAAACCACCTTTCCCTGTTAGAATAAAGTATCATGCTAAAGCTTCAACTGTGGTCATAAAAGTAACATTAAAACACCCAAACCCCCTGAACAAATTAAAGTTGAACCTAGTGTTGCTATGGTTAAAGATCTCTTGTCTGATAATATTGATGGGCATGTTATTTACTTCTGCAATGAAGCTGCTAGAATTGCTAGACCTGATGCTAAAAATAAACATATACCTGTTGTAGGCATGCCTGTTATTTCCGTTAAGATAGGAGATCATTGTTATCATGGCTTATGTGATATGGGTGCTAGTGCAAGTGCAATACCTCACTCTTTATACAGAGAAATTATGCATGATATTGCACCTGCTGAGTTAGAGGAAATTGATGTTACAATTAAGCTTGCCAATAGAGACACTATTTCACCAGTTGGGATTGTTAGAGATGTTGAAGTCTTGTGTGGGAAAATTAAATATCCTGCTGATTTTCTTGTTCTTGGTTCCCCACAACATAGCTTTTGTTCCATCATATTTGGTAGACCCTTCTTGAATACTGTTAATGCTAGGATAGACTGCGAAAAGGATGTTGTTACTATTGGTTTGGTGGATATGTCTCATGAGTTTAACTTTGCTAAATTTTGTAGACAACCCCGTGACGAGGAATTGCCTAGTAAAGATGAAATTATTGGTCTTGCATCTATTGCCATGCCTCCTAATGATCCTTCAAAACAATATTTGCTCGACCATGAAAATGATATGTTTATGAATGAAAGAAGGAAAATAGATGAAGTATTCTTTAAACAGGGACCTATTTTGAAACACAACTTGCCTGTTGAAATCCTAGGGGATCCTCCTCCACCCAAGGGTAATCCCGTGTTTGAGCTTAAACCATTACCTGACACTCTTAAATATGCTTATCTTGATGAGAAAAGATATATCATGTTATTATTAGTGCTAACCTTTCAGAGCATGAAGAAAAGAAATTATTGAAAACTCTAAAGAAGCACCGTGCTTCTATTGGATATACTCTTGATGATCTTAAGGGCATTAGACCCACTCTATGCCAACACAAAATAAAATTGGAGAAAGACGCTAAACCGGTTGTTGATCACCAACGATGGTTAAATCCTAAGATGAAATAAGTGGTAAGAAAAGAAATACTAAAGTTTCTGGAGGCAGGTATAATTTATCCCGTTGCTGATAGTCAGTGGGTAAGTCTTGTCCATTGTGTCCCTAAGAAGGGAGGTGTTACTGTTGTTCCTAATGATAAATATGAATTGATCCCACAAAGAATTATTACAGGTTATAGAATGGTAATTGATTTCCGCAAATTAAATAAAGCTACTAAAAAGGATCATTACCCTTTACCTTTTATTGATCAAATGCTAGAAAGATTATCCAAACATACGCATTTTTGCTTTCTAGATGGTTATTCTGGTTTCTCTCAAATACCTGTGTTAAAAGAGGATCAAGAAAAGACCACTTTTACTTGCCCTTTCAATACCTTTGCTTATAGACGTATGCCTTTTGGTTTATGTAATGCACCTGCTACCTTTCAAAGATGCATGATGGCTATATTCTCTAATTTTTTTAAAATATTATTGAGGTTTTCATGGGTGATTTCTCCATTTACGAAACTTCTTTTGATGATTGCTTTAGCAACCTTGATCGAGTTTTGCAGAGATGTGAAGAAACTAACCTTGTCTTGAATTAGGAGAAGTGCCACTTTATGGTTAATGAAGGTATTGTCTTGGGGCATAAAATTTCTGAAAGAGGTATTGAAGTTGATAAAGCTAAAGTTGATGATATTGAAAAGATGTCGTGTCCCAAGGACATTAAAGATATAAGAAGTTTCCTTGGTCATGTCAATTTTTATAGGAGGTTCATTAAGGACTTCTCTAAAATCTCCATGCCTCTGACTAATCTCTTACAAAAAGATATTCCTTTTGTCTTTGATGATGATTGTGTAGAAGCATTTGAAATACTTAAGAAAGCTTTGGTTTCTGCACCTATTGTTCAGCCACCTGATTGGCATTTACCCTTTGAAATTATGTGTGATGCTAGCGATTATGCTGCAGGTGTTGTTCTAGGACAAAGAGTTGATAAGAAATTAAATGTTATCCAATATGCTAGTAAAACTCTAGACAATGCCCAGAGAAATTATGCTACTACTGAAAAAGAATTTTTAGCAGTTGTATTTGCTTGTGATAAGTTCAGACCTTATATTGTTGATTCTAAAGTAACTGCTCACATTGATCATGCTTCTATTAAATACCTTATGGAAAAGAAAGATGCTAAACCTAGACTTATTAGATGGGTTCTCTTGCTACAAGAATTTGATTTGCATATTGTTGATAGAAAGGGAGCTGAGAACCCCGTTGCAGACAACTTGTCTAGGTTAGAGAATGTTCTTGATGACCCACTACCTATTGATGATAGCTTTCCTAATGAACAATTAGCTATCATAAATGCTTCTCGTGCTGCTCCATGGTATGCTGATTATGCTAATTACATTGTTGCTAAATTTATACCACCTAGTTTCACATATGAGAAAAAGAAAAAGTTTTCTATGATTTAAGACATTATTTCTGGGATGACCCACACCTTTATAAAGAAGGAGTAGATGGTGTTATCAGACGTTGTATACCTGAGCATGAACAGGAACATATCCTACGCAAGTGTCACTCCGAAGCTTATGAAGGACACCACATTGGAGATAGAACTGCACATTAGGTATTCTAATCCAGTTTTTATTGGCCTACTCTCTTTAAAGATGGCCGTAAGTTTGTCTTATCTTGTGATGAATGTCAAAGAATTGGTATATTAGTAGACGTCAAGAAATGTCTGTGAATTATTCACTCATTATTGAACCATTTGATGTTTGGGGCTTTGATATATGGGACCGTTTCCTTCCTCTGATGGGTATACAGATATTTTAGTTGATGTTGATTACGTTACTAAGTGGGTAGAAGCTATTCCAACTAGTAGTGCTGATCATAACACCTCTATTAAGATGCTTAAAGAAGTTATTTTTTCGAGGTTTGGAGTCCCTAGATATTTAATGACTGATGGTGGTTCACATTTTATTCATGGTGTTTTTCATAAAATGCTTGCTAAGTATGATGTTAATCATAGAATTGCATCCCCATATCACCCACAGTCTAGTGGTCAAGTAGAATTGAGTAATAGAGAGCTCAAACTAATTTTGCAAAAGATTGTTAATAGATCTTGAAAGAATTGGTCCAAGAAACTTGATGATGCTTTATGGGCCTATAGAACTGCATATAAAAATCCAATGGGTATGTCTCCGTATAAAATGGTTTGTGGAAAGGCATGTCACTTACCTCTCGAACTAGAACATAAGGCATATTGGGCCATTAAAGAGCTCAATTATGATTTCAAACTTGCCGGTAAGAAGAGACTATTTGACATTAGCTCACTCGATGAATGGAGAACCCAGGCCTATGAGAATGCCAAACTATTTAAAGAAAAAGTTAAAAGATGGCATGACAAAAGGATACAAAAGCGTGAGTTTAATGTAGCTGATTATGTGTTGCTATTCAACTCTCGTTTAAGATTTTTTGCAGGAAAACTTCTCTCTAAATGGGTAAGTCCTTACGTTATCGAGGAGGTTTATCGTTCCGGTGCCATAAAAATCAACAACTTCGAAGGCACAAATCCAAAGGTGGTGAACGGTCAAAGAATCAAACATTATATCTCAGGTAATCCTATAAATGTTGAAAGTAATGTTATTGAAACCGTAACCCCGGAGGAATACATAAGGGACACTTTCCAGAACATTTCAGACTCCGAAAAGGAATAGGTATGTGGTACAGTAAGTAAACCGACTCCAAAACAGTTTTAATGGCAATTTTTCTCCGTTCTAGAATGTTTAGGAAAATAGGAGAATAATAAGTAGTCCGGGAAGGACACGAGGGTGGAGGGCGCGCCATACCCCCCTGGGCGCCCCCTGCCTCGTGGGCATCTCGTGTGCTCTCCGGACTCCGTTTTCTTGCACGATACTTCTTTTAGTCGGTAAAAATTCGTTATATAATCTCCTGAAGGTTTTGACCATTGTACCACGCAAATATCCTCTATTTTTTGTTTCGAGCTATTTCTGTTGTAGATTTAGAGCAAGATGTTATCTCAGGACTCCGACTGAGAGAGCTATGTCTCACATCTCATTGCTGACCCAAAGACCTATGGGGACCTATCTCCTTGTGGTCGAACTACGGATGATGAGGAGGATGCTCATTCGAGGAGGGTCAATGATTCAAGTTCAGAGGGGGAGGATATTCCTCTACCTCAACCTGGGGATATGCACGTGAAGTTCAAGAAGTCTAGTCTCCCTAAGAGGGCTAAACTTTCTAACAGCCGATCTATTCCTTCTCGTTATCGGTAGAAAAGCAAAGGGGGTTTATGTGACAAGATTTTGAAGCTAGAATCTGAGGTCGATGATTTGAAGGAGGAAATTTCTCTTCTCAATTACAATGTGAAAAAGCTGAAGGCACAGTTCTCTTCATCATCACCCTCCTCACCACCTCCGAGGAAGGAAAACTGAGTATCGGGTATCGGCACTCCCCTTGGAAACTGCCAAGCTTGGGGGAGGTGCCTCGGTATCATATCACCATCACACTCCTATCTTTACCGTTTTTCTTAGTTCAATCCTTTTGGCAATATCTTGATCTAGTGGAATAAAGTTTTAGTATGATTTAGTTTTGAGTTTTGCTTTATGATCCTTCTATGTAATCGAGTCTGTGAGCTATATATAATAAAGATTAGTGTTGAGTCAAGGGCTTGATTATCTTGCTATGATCGTGAGGGAATAAAAGAAAAGAGAAAGAATAAAAAGAAGTAAAGAGATCATATTGATCTTATGAAGAGTAATGACTTCACATATAAAGAGTATGATGAATAAAAGTTGTTGAGAGTTGACAAACATAGTTTTGGTCATCGTTGCAATTAATAGGAAGTAATAAAGAAAGAGAGGTTTTCACATATAAATATACTATCTTGGACATCTTTTATGATTGTGAGCACTCATTAAAATATGACCTGCTAAAGAGTTGATGTTGGACAAGGAAGACAACGTAATGGGTTATGTTTTCTTATATCTGAGATAAAGTATATTGTCATGGATCATCCAACATGTTGAGCTTGCCTTTCCCTGTCATGCTAGCCAAATTCTTTGCACCAAGTAGAGATACTACTTGTGCTTCTGAATACCATTAAACCCAGTTTTGCCATGAGTGTCCACCATATCTACCTATGGATTGAGTCAGATCCTTCAAGTAAGTTGTCATGCTGCATGCAATAAAAATTGCTCTCTAAATATGTATGATTTATTAGTGTGGAGAAAATAAACTTTATACGATCTTGTGATATGGAAGCAATAAAAGCGACGGACTGCATAATAAAGGTTCATATCACAAGTGGCAATATAAAGTGATGTTCTTTTGCATTAAGATTTCGTGCATCCACCCATAAAAGCACATGACAACCTCTGCTTCCCTCTGCGAAGGGCTTATCTTTTACTTTTGTCTCTTACCTTATACAAGAGTCATGGTGATCTTCACCTTTCCTTTTTTACATTTTATCCTTTGGCAAGCGCCTTGTGTTGGAAAGATCCTGATATATATATATATATATATATATATATATATATATATATATATATATATATCCAATTGGATGTAAGTTAGCATGAATTATTATTGTTGACATTACCCTTGAGGTAAAAGGTTGGGAGGCAACACTATAAGCCCCTATCTTTCTCTGTGTCCAATTAAAACTCAATACCCATAAGTATTGAGTGAGTGTTAGCAATTGTGAAAGACTAAATGATAGTTGAGTATGTGGACTTGCTGAAAAGCTCTTATATTGACTCTTTCCGATGTTATGATAAATTTCAATTGCTTCAATGACCGAGATCATAGTTTGCTAGTTCTAAATGAAGTTTCTGATTCATACTTGACATTGTGAATAGATTGTTACTTGAGCATAAGAAATCATATGACAATATCCATATATGTTGTTTTTATAAGAATGATCATGATGCCCTCATGCCCATATTTTATTTTATCGACACCTCTACCTCTAAACAAGTGGACATATTTATCGTTATCGGCTTCCGCTTGAGGACAAGCGAGGTCTAAGCTTGGGGGAGTTGATGCGTCCATTTTGCATCATGCTTTTATATCGATATTTATTGCATTATGGGCTGTTATTACAAATTATGTCACAATACTTATGCCTATTCTCTCTTATTTTACAAGGTTTACATGAAGAGGGAGAATGCCGACAGCTAGAATTCTGGGCTGGAAAGGAGCAAATATTAGAGACCTATTCTGCACAACTCCAAAAGTCCTGAAACTCCACGAAAGTTATTTTTGGAATTAATAAAAAATACTGAGCGAAGAAAGTACCAGAGGGGGGCCACCCACCATCCACGAGGGTGGGGGCGCGCCCTACCCCCCTAGGCGCGCCCCCTGCCTCATGGGCCCCCTGGCAGGCCTTCGGTGCCCATCTTTGGCCATATGAAGTCTCTCGCCCTGGAAAAAATCACAAGCAAGCTTTCGGGAAGAAACCCCGCTGCCACGAGGCGGAACCTTGGCGGAACCAATATAGGTGTAACGCCCACGATGCGGCTATATCTCCCATGTGTCGGAGCACGACTTAGAGGCATAACCGCATTGTAAGCAATGTCGCAAGTGAGGTAATCTTCACACAACCCATGTAATACATAAGGGAAAGAGATACATAGTTGGCTTACAATCGCCACTTCACACAATTACATGAATAAAGCATTACATCAACCAGATACAATCAAGGTCCGACTACGGAACCAAAATAAAAGAAGACTACCCCAAATGCTACACAGATCCCCGATCGTCCCGACTGGGCTCCACTACTGATCATCTAGAACGAAACGACACAAAGGACATGATCTTCATCGAGCTCCTCCTTGAGCTTGGTTGCGTCATCTGCTCGATAACATCGGCACCTGCAAACTGGTTTTGGAAGTATCTATGAGTCACGGGGACTCAGCAATCTCACACCCTCATGATCAAGACTATTTAAGCTTATAGGTAAGGTAAAAGGTATGAGGTGGAGCTGCAGCAAGCAGCTAGCATATATGGTGGCTAAAAATACGCAAATGAGAGCGAGAAGAGAAGGCAGGGCACGGTTGATAAAACTGTGATCAAGAAGTGATCCTAGAACTACCTATGTCAAGCATAACTCCAACACCGTTTTCACTTCCCGGACTCCGCCGAGAAGAGACCATCACGGTTACACACGCGGTTGATGTATTTTAATTAAGGTCAACTTCAGGTTTTCTACAACCGGACATTAACAAATTCCCATCTGCCCATAACCGCGGGCACGGCTTTCGAAAGTTCAAATCCCTGCAGGGGTGTCCCAACTTAGCCCATCACAAGCTCTCATGGTCAACGAAGGATATTCCTTCTAGCGGGAAGACCCGATCAGACTCGGAATCCTGGTTACAAGACATTTCGACAATGGTAAAACAAGACCAACAAAGCCACCCGAATGTGCCGACAAATCCCAATAGGAGCTGCACATATCTCGTTCTCAGGGCACACCGGATTGTCCAAGGTTCCGGTAGGCCAGCCCAGAGTTGCCCCTAGTGGCCACCGGCAGCTGACAGGTTGGACCAACACTCGGAGGAGCACTGGCCCGGGGGTTTATAAAGATGACCCTTGGGCGGGCCTACCCAAGGGGAAGAAAAAGGCTAGGTGGCGAATGGTAAAACCAATGTTGGGCCTTGCTGGAAGAGTTTTATTCAATGCGATCTATCAAGGGGTTCCCATTATAACCCAACCGCGTAAGGAACGCAAAATCCGGGAACATAATACCGATATGACGGACTAGGGTGGCAAGAGTGGAACAAAACACCAGGCATAAGGCCGAGCCTTCCACCCTTAACAAGTATATAGATGCATTAATTAGATAAGAGATATTGTGATATCCCAACAAGTAAACATGTTCCAACAAGGAACAACATCTCCATGTTCCAACAAGGAACAAACTTCAGTCTTCACCTGCAACTAACAACGCTATAAGAGGGGCTGAGCAAACCGGTAACATAGCCAAACAACGGTTTGCTAGGATAAGGTGGGTTAGAGGCTTGGCTTAACAATATGGGAGGCATGATAAGCAAGTGGTAAGTATCGCAGCATAGGCATAGCAAAAGAGCGAGCAACTAGAAAGCAAAGATAGAAGTGATTTTGAGGGTATGGTCATCTTGCCTGAGATCCCGCAAGGAAGAAAACGAGTCCGTGAAGAAGACAAATGGACGTAGTCGAATGGGTCCTCACAAACACGATGTTAACGGAACTAACCCGAAGAAGCAACACCGGAAAGAAGCAAACAACATGGTAAACAAGCATCACATAAGCATGGCATGATGGACAACCAAGTATGATGCATGTCCGATTTAAAAATGCATGACATGGCAAAGTGCAACAACCAAAACTACAAATTAAGTGGAGCTCAATATGCAACGGGTTGCATATTGGCGAAACACCACATCAATTATTTAGTTACACTCCCGGTTAGGTACCGAACAATATTAAATGTTGGTTAACATGGCAAGAGGTGAAGCATAACCAAACTACACCATCTAAACAATTTAAATGGGGCCGGATATAACAAACAACAAATTCGGTAAATCCCCATATGCATTAGTAATTTATTGCAACAACAATTTAAACATTCTTGATGTTGTTAACATGATGCGGATGACATGTTCAAGTTTATGCAATTTTTGTTAAAAGTTGACATGAACATGATATGAAGCATTTGGTCGCCATGACAGAATGAAAGGGGTACCATGGCGGCGATAATGAAAATGATACCATGGCAACATTCCGGGTATCGGTAACTCGATTGAGACGCCGGTGCAAAAGAGAGTGTGATGGGAGCGGGTCATGCGATGAACGGTGGGGTGCTCCCGGTTACCGGGTTCCCACGGATTATCGGCAAACGAGGAGCACCGAGCAAGTGACAACTCGAACACGGTGCAAACATAGGGTGCAACTCATACAACACATGCATTTGTTCTCGGACGGTCATTCTCAGCGGTTATACCTTCGAAGCGTGCGTTTCGAAGCGGATCGGTTCGTAGAGGAAGTAGTCGTTCACGGGTCATCGAGGGAAGTAGTGGTTCACATGGTAGTGGTACATAGCAATCGTGGACGAAGTTGGAGGGTCATCGGTAGTTGTTCACGGGTCTGCGGCGATGGTTGTGGTACACGTTCTGTAGAAGTCCGGGCGGCAGTAGTGGTACACAGTGTCGAAGAGGAACTTGGTGAATCCGAGTCCTTCGGGGTCGACGGTAGTGGTACTCGTGACGGTAGTGGAACTTGATGGTTCCGGTACACGGTTCTTCAGAGATGGTAGTAGTACAAGGTCGTTACGAAGAGGTACTTGGCGTTTTTGCAGCCCGGGTCTTCGGCGGCGGTAGCTGTTCACTTGACGGCGGTGGATGAATTTGGCGGTCCAGGGTACTTGGCGTCCATGTAGTCGATCTTGCCGGTTTTGGTGGTCCAAAACTAAGCAACACAAGGGGCCTCGGCTGACAAGTGACGACGGACAAAAACCCACGGAGAAGCCGGGGTGCAGAGGCGTTTCTAGTAGTGGTCAAACAGGTACTTGGCAGCAAAACAGAGGCGATGTCCAAAAGGCCGAAAGAAACCCAGCCGCAACCGAAGGCAATAGGGCCGTGGACCTGGAGCTCCGGGTGCTCATCATTGCGGAAGGAGGTACGAAGTCGCGGTGACGGCCTGCTGCAAGGTCACGGACGCGAGCATCCAAGGCGTCGGGCTATGGGGCGACGAGGAGGAGGCGGGTCGATGCGGAGGCGTAAAAGCGAGGCAGAGGCGCGAGGGGCGCATGAAGGTGGCCGGGGTGCATGGAGCGGCGATGGTCGCCGGAGTCGAGGGCGCGGGGTCTGAGGCAGAGGCGACAGGCGGGGCAGGAGCAGAGCAGAAACCGCGGCGAGACTTGCGCCTTGATGAAGAGCAGCAGCAGCGAGCAGCTCCAGGAGAGGGCGTAGAGAAGGAGCTCCGGTGCGGTTCCCGTTCGACTTGGTCGCCGGAGCAAAGCTTGGCGGCGTCTTCAGTAGCAGGGAGGCGTGTCCCTGGCGACCAGCGTGAGGAGGAGGCTGGGGAAGGAAGGAGGCGCGCTGAGGAAGGAGGTGCGGCGCCTGGTGGGCGCTGGTGGCCTCCGACCGCACCGGATCGAAGGCGGAGGAGGACGCGGGACGTCGGATCGGGAGGCGCCGACTGCGCTCGTCCTTGATGGCGCGAGCAGGGAAAAGAGAGAGAGGGGTCGAGCGAGAGGACAAGGGCAGTTGGCGGCGCTGCGGGAGGAACGAGAGGCAGAGATTGGATCGGGGAATCGGGCTAGGGTTAAGACAGAGTGCGTCTGGCTGGGCCTTGGCCTTGGGCCGAATGGGCCGGCCTAGCTACAGGGAAAAAGGCCTGGCTGGGCTCCTCACTCCTTCCCTCTTCTCTTTAAAAAAAACCCAGATAGCAAAATAAAAGGAAAAGAGCAGGTATCTAAGGGAGGTTTCTGACAAGGAGGTAAAAGGCTATGGGGTCCAGGATTTAAGTAATATTTGAATAAATTGCTTAGGGCATTTTTGAAGGTGGAAAATTAAACCAAGTTTAAATTAACTTCAAACTTGATGCAATTTTGAACCCAACCAAAACAACGTCAAAAGAGATGAAATTTGGTAGAGAGGTTGAAGGCATGGTCGAGAATTTATAGGAAAAGAATGAACATTAATAGAGAAGGGGAAAATGGCACTTGCAAAACAAAGGAAATAGATAGGAGAAGGAGATGATGCATGGGACAAAGGCATGGGGAATTATTTTGCAAGTGTGTCAAGGTAATTCCACATTAATGAAATATTTAATATAGCTCCCTACTATTGGGAGGATATATTTTAAAGAGAATCACCATGTGAATTCCCTCGATTTAAATGGACCGAAGATCCATGTAATTTATTTAGTTGAGTTTTAAAACGGGTTGCATGATGACATGATGCAATGCACATGATGCAAAGATGAATGCAACAGACGAAACAAATCACACAACAAATCTCGGAAACCCTGGAAGACATCTGAAGCTCCGGTCTTGGGGCGTTACAACACTCCACCACTACGAGAGGATCTTGTCCCGAGATCTAGAATGACACCGGAGGGACAACGGAAGAGAAAGAGGAGAGGTAAAGCTAAGTTGCTTCTTTGACAAATGAGTGAGACCAAAGAACCTTGAAAAGGTTAAGCCATTTCGAGAAAAGAATACAATGGAGATGACAAAGTTGAAAAACACTCCGTTAGGAAAGAGGGACAAGGAAGAACAACTTCAGGCAGCACTCCGATTGAAAAGAAAAGGAATTGAAGAACTTGGTAAGGTGATAAGATGCTTGATGGAATGACAACACACTGCCTCCGGAACAATTGAATGAATGGAGCAAGGGGTAAGAAAGGTCTCAGACAGCACTCCGATTGAAAAGAGATGCAAGGCTTAATAAGGCGAAAAGAACTTGAGCAAAGGGCGCAACACTTCGGTTAAATGGATAATCATGAAAAGAACAAGGTCCCGACAAGAAAAAGAAGAGTTGAAGATAGCAACATCACAATGCCTCCGGAACGAAAGAATAGAAGTTGGATCGTTGGAAAAGAAAGAATTGAGAAGAAAATGACAACTTTTGCCACAAAAGAGCTGAAAAGGCATCCTTAGGGGAAAGGTCGAACGGAATTGTTGGAAAAATCAACAACGGAAAAAAGTAAGCTTGTAGTGGGCTTATGGAGAACATCTCAAAACTATGAGGTGAAAATTCTGCCACTAACAGAAACAAAAGATTAGATTGATATGAACAAGGATACGAGACACTTAATTCACTAGGAGGGTAACTGAAGAACTTGGGTTATTTATGAGCACCATAAATAGCAACAATCCTTAGGGAAAGCTTTAGGTGAAATATAACCCAAGATAATTCCAACGCAGAGGTTGATGGATTTAAAATATCTCATTCTTGATAACTTGTGAAACATGAAACATGAACTCTAATTATCAAGAATGACATAATACCACCTCCAATGATATGGAAGAAAGAATTGCACTCCAGATTGCAAGATGAAGAAAAGTTGAGCTCCTTTGAAAAGAATCTTGATGAACACTTCGAGAAGGAATTAAATCATTGGTGAACCATCATGTAGAACCTTCATGAAGAACTCCGGTAGTAAAAGAATGATCAAGCGAGAGAAAAGACAAGTTGAAAACACAAGGTGAAGACTTGCAATGATTAGATGGATCTTCATGATGAAACAAATTGAGAGAGCTTGGAACTCCGGAAAAGAAAAGATGAAACAATTGAAACCGAGAATTTGGTGAGCCTCCGGAATAAGGAATTAATCACTTGGATGAACAATAATAAGAATTATGTTATGCTTATCCTTCACCAATTAAATTGATGACAAGCAACGGATTTGGCATACTACTTATTCTCGTGGAAAGGATTAAGAAAGATATAGCGTCAGACTTGGGAAGGTCTTCAATGAACCGCCGGTAGGATTGAAATAACGAATGAATTGATATGATAAACGAAGGAAGAGGAACTCTTGAACGAACCACTGCAAGAATTGAAAACTAACGAAGAGAAGATAAAGAAACACCGGGAAGAATTATAAAATGAACGAAGATGCTTGAAAGGATTTAGATACATGAGAACGAAGAGATCATGAGCCGATTAGAGATCACTAGAACGATGCACCGGTAAGATTTGGAGAGTGGGAGCTGAAAGCTGGAATGAATAATTCTTCTGAAATGATGGGCTTCGGATGATCAAACTGAAAATACTTGTAACGCCCTCGATGCGGCTATATCTCCCACGTGTCGAAGCACGACTTAGAGGCATAACCGCATTGAAAGCAATGTCGCAAGTGAGGTAATCTTCACACAACCCAAGTAATATAATAAGGAATAAGATACATAGTTGGCTTACAATCGCCACTTCACACAATTACATGAATAAAGCATTACATCATCCAGATACAATCAAGGTCCGACTACGGAACCAAAACAAAAGAAGAACCCCAAATGCGACAAAGGTCCCCGATCGACCCCAACTGGGCTCCACTACTGATCCACCAGAACAAAACAACATAAGGACAAGATCTTCATCGAGCTCCTCCTGAGCTTGGTTGCGTCACCTGCTTAGTAACATCAGCACCTGCAAACTGGTTTTGGAAGTATCTGTGAGCCACAGGGACTCAGCAATCTCGCACCCTCGCGATCAAGACAATTTAAGCTTATGGGTAAGGTAAAAGGTATGAGGTGGAGCTGCAGCAAGCGACTAGCATATATGGTGGCTAACATATGCAAATGAGAGCAAGAAGAGAAGGCAAAGCACGGTCGACAAAAGTATGATCAAGAAGTGATCCTGGACTACCTACGTCAAGCATAACTCCAACAACCGTGTTCACTTCCCGGACTCCGCCAGAAAGAGACCATCACGGTTACACACGCGGTTGATTCATTTTAATTAAGGTCAACTTCAGGTTTTCTACAACCGGACGTTAACAAATTCCCATCTGCCCATAACCGCGGGCACGGCTTTTGAAAGTTCAAATCCCCGCAGGGGTGTCCCAACTTAGCCCATCACAAGCTCTCACGGTCAACGAAGGAATAGACCTCCACCCGAGACATTCCGATCAGACTCGGTATCCCGGTACAACAAGACATTTCGACAGGGTAAAACTAAACTAGCAACACCGCCCGAATGTGCCGACAAATCCCGATAGGAGCTGCACATATCTCTTTCTCAGGGCACACTCAGATGAGCAATCCGTACAACTAAAACCAAACCTCGAGTTTCCCCGAGGGGGCGCTGCACATGGCTCTAGTTTGGACCAACACTCAGAGGAGCACTGGCCCGGGGGGTTAAAATAATGATGACCCTTGAGTCTGCAGAACCCAAGGGAAAGAAAAGGCTAGGTGGCGAATGGTAAAACCAATGTTGGGCATTGCTGGAAGAGCTTTACTTAAGGCGAACTGTCAAGGGGTTCCCATTATAGCCCAACCGCATAAGGGACGCAAAATCCAGGAACATAACACCGATATGAGGGAAACTAGGGCGGCAAGAGTGGAACAAAACACCAGGCATAAGGCCGAGCCTTCCACCCTTTACCAAGTATATAGATGCATTAATTAAATAAGATATATTGTGATATCCCAACAAGTAAATAAATGTTCCAACAAGGAACGTCCTCCAATCTTCACCTGCAACTAGCAACGCTATAAGAGGGGCTGAGCAGAGCGGTAACATAGCCAATCAACGATTTGCTAGGACATGGTAGGTTAGAGGTTTGACATGGCAATTGGGAGGCTGACAAGCAAATGGTAGGCATCGTAGCATTGGCATAGCAAAGAGCGAGCAAACTAGCGTAGCAAAGATAGTAGTGATTTCGAGGGTATGATCATCTTGCTTGAAATCCCGCAAGGAAGAAGAACGAGTCCATGAAGAAGACAAACGGACGTAGTCGAACGGTTCCTCACAAACGCGACGTTATCGGAACCAACCCGAAGAAGCAACACCGGAAAAGAGCAAACAACATAGTAAACAACCACCATATAATCATGGCATGATGCACAAACAAGTATGATGCATGTCCGGTTTAATGAAGCATGGCATAGCAAAGTGCACAAGCAATCCTACAAATTAAGTGGAGCTCAATATGCAATGAGTTGCATATTGACGAAACACCACATCAAGTTATTAAGTTCGATCTCGTTTATGTACCCAACAATATTCAATGTTGTTAACCATGGCAAGAGGGTGAAGCAAAGTAAAACTACCTATCTAGTCAAGGTTAAATGAGGCCGGAAGCAACGAACAACAATTCCGGAAATCCTCATATGCATAATTTAAGGTTTGGTACTGTTCTGCCCTAAACATTATTTTAGAGTTATTAGACATGCAAGATGATGCCACCATGTTAAACTAGGCAAAATTCTACCCCATTTGCATATAAAGTTTATTAAAATCAGAGTTATGGTTATTTAGTTATGAATTAAATCATTTTAACATGGCATAGGAGCAAATTTAAGCAAACATCATTTTAAACATTTTAAACATGGATGAAAGTTGGATATTATTAATCTACACAAAATTCTGAACAAGTTTCATATAAAAAATGTTTTAATCCGATGCACGGTTAGTGAGATATTAAATGCATGAAGCTAGGGGGTTTTCTGTAAAACTGCAATATCTGGAATAATAGACAAATCATCCCGAACTAGAAAAAAATGATGCGGGCCGAATCTGAGGCAAGCCCAATAGCAGGAAAAAACAGAGGCGGGGCGCTGGGGGTGTGGCCTCACCCATGGGCTTCGGCCCGTGAAGGAGGAGAAGGCAGGCCGGTGGGAGCAGCGCGCTGGAGCTGGGCTGGGCCGTGGGGAAGGCGCGACCCACGCGGGCGGAGGACGTGGTCAACGGGGCGCTGGAGGCATTCGTCCATCTCCCGACGTGGGCGAGCGGCGACGGCGCTGGCGCGGAGGAGCTCCGACTCTGGCAGCACAAATGGCAAGGCAGGACCAGGAACGGGCGGATCCGGTCCCTAGCTACCGGATCTGGCCGGAGATGGCAAGGGCGGCGGCGGTCCATGCTTCGGGCGCCCATGGCGGGCTTCCATAACAGAGAGAGGAAGAAGAGTTAGAGAGAGAACGAAGGAGACAGGAGAAGGAAAGAGCAGGGGGCGGCGCGACCTGGTCGCCGGTGGCGGTGGTTGGTGGTTCGAGGCAGAGGCCGGCGAGGCGGCAGGGGACGCGCGGATCCGCGCGTTGCGGAGGAAGATGGCCACGGGCGAGGCTGCTCCGGTGGGTGAGCTCCGGCAGCGCGGGGCGGATCCCGAGCAGGAGCCGCGGTGGCGTGCGGGCTCGGCGGCGATGGTCGGCGCCGGCGACGAGGATCGGAGAGGCGGCGGCGCAGTGCTCCGGGGTGGCCTGGGCGCGGCGAAGCAGGCGCGGGGAGGCGGGAGCCTCAGGCGGCGGCGGATCCGGGCCGGGGAGGGCCGGATCTGGGCGCCTCGGGCCCGGCGGCGCGGTGGGAGGCGCGGGCGGTGCCATGTGGCGTGGCCTGGTTGGAGGAGAGGGGCGGCCTGGCGATGTGGCGTGCTCTGATTCGCCGGGGTGAGGTGGAGGTTGGACGCGTCCGGCGGGCGCGGACATGTCCGGCGGGCGCGGACATGTCCGGCGGCGGAGTGGGAAGAAGCTAGGGTTAGATCTGCGCGAGGATTTCGGAGGGAGACACATATTTATAGGTAGAGGGAGCTAGGAGAGTCCAAATGAGGTGCGGTTTTTGGCCACGCGATCGTGATCGAACGACCGAGATGATGGAAGGGGTTTAGGTTGGTTTTGGGCCAAATTGGAGAGGTGTTGGGCTGCAGCACACACGAGGCCTTCTCGGTCCCTCGGTTAACCGTTGGAGTATCAAACGAAGTCCAAATGGTACGAAACTTGACAGGTGGTCTGCCGGTAGTAAACCAAGGCCGCATGACAAGACTCGGTCCAATCCGGAAAATGTTTAATCCCCACACAGGAAAGAAAGGTAGAAAAGACCACCGGAGGAGAATGGAGCGCCGGAATGCAAAACGGACAATGGGGAAAATGCTCGGATGCATGAGACGAACACGTATGCAAATGAAATGCGCATGATGACATGATATGCAATGCATGACACGCAAGCAATGACAAGGCACACAACAGTGAATAACTGGCGGACACCTGGCACAACGGTCACGGGGCGTTACAACACTCCACCACTACGAGAGGATCTCGTCCCGAGATCTATAATGGCACCGGAGGGACAACGGGAGAGATAAGAGAAGAGGTAAAACTAAGTTGCTTCTTTGACAAACGAGTGAAACCAAGGAACCTTGAGAGGTTGAACAAATTCGAGAAAAGAATACAACGAAGGTGAACAAAGTCGAAAACACTCCGTTAGAAAAGAGGAAAAAACATGAGGTTGAAGGGCAAGATATTATTTAAAAACACTCCGGTTATGGAAGGGGATCGGGGAAGACCAAATTCGGGCAGCACTCCGGTTGAAAAGAAAATAGTTGAATAAGAACTTGATAAGATGAGAAGAAACTTGATGAAAACACAAAACACTGTCTCCGTAGCTGTTGAATGAATGGAACAAGGGGTAAGAAATATCTCGGATAGCACTCCGGTTGAAAAGAGATGAAAAACTTGATTAAATGAAAGAGCTTGAGAAAAGGAACACAATACTCCGGTTAAAGGATAAGCAGGATCAAAACATGGTCCTGACAAGAGCAAGAAGAAGGTTTGAAGAGAGCAGCAACACAATGCCTCCGGAACAAGAGAATAGAAGGTAGATAATTGTCATAGGAGAATTGAGAAGAAAATGCCAACTTCTGCCACAAAAGAGCTTGAAGAGGCATCTTCAGGGGAAGGGTCGAACGGAGTTGTTGGAAAACCAACAACGAAAAGAACAACGTTGTAGTGGGCTTATAGAAAACATCTCAAAGCTATGAGGTGAAATTCTGCCACTAACGAAAAATAATAGATTGGATTGATATCAACAAGGAGACGAGAAACTTATTACCGGAAGGATAGATGAAGAACTTGGGTCATTTATGAGCGCCATAAATAGCAACAAACCTTAGGGAAGGCTTTAGGTGGAATATAACCCAAGATAATTCCAACGAATAGGTTGATGGATTTAGAATATCTCATACTTGATAACTTGTGAAATATGAAACAAGAACTCAAATTATCAAGAATGACATAATACCATCTCCGATAATATGGTAGAAAGACTTTGCACTCCGGATTGCGAGAAGAAGAAAACTTGAGTTCCTTAGAAAAGAATGTCAATGGACACTTCGAGAAGGAATTAAATCCTTGATGATCCATCATGTAGAACCTTGATGAAGTACTCCGGTAACAAAAGAATGATCCGAAATAATTGAATGATGAAAAGAATAAGATTGAAGCCTTGCAGTGATTTAGATGGAGCTTCGCGACAAGATAATGCGGAAAAGCTTGGAACTCTAGAAAAGAAAGAAGAACAAATGAAATCAAGAATTTGATGAGCCTCCGGAGTAAGGAATTAATCACTTGGATGGAACAAGAATAAGAATTATGTTATGCGTATCCTTCACCAATTTAAATTGATGACCAGCAGCGGATTTGGCATATTACTTACTCTCGTAGAAAGGATTAAGAGAGATATCGCATAAACTCGAGAATGCCTTCAACGAAACACCGTTAGGATTTGGAAGAACGAATAAATTGATATGATAACCAAGGAAGAGAACTCTTGAACGAACCACCGTAAGAATTGAAAAAGAACGAATACAAGATAACGAATCACCAGGAAGAATTAACAAATGAATGAAGAAGCTCGAGAAAATCTAGATACATGAGAACGAAGGGGTCACGAACTGATTAGAGATCACTTGAATGAAGCACCGGTAAGATTGAAGAGCGAGAGCTGAAAGCTGAGAATGAATAACCTGAATTTGATGGACTCCGGATACCAAACTGAGAAGACTCTTGAATTGCTCCGGATAGGTGAAAAGAATTCTCACAATCAAAAATAATTATGAGAGGATGGCAACAAGCTAGAATCACGAATCTTGAAGAGAACGGACCAAGATTCAAGGGAAAACTCTTCTTCGGTCTTCAAATGCAGGGAATGACGATGAGAAACACAACCATGAATAATTTAGACACTCCAGGAGGATCAAAAGCGAAGAGGTTGAGCCAACTATGAAAAGAATTTGAAAGATCTTGGAGAAATACATATGACTGATGATAACTCATTCTTACGTCAAACTTTAAAAGGAATTTAGGATAGCTCCGGGAAATAAGAAGAGTCAGGTAAGATCCTGGGAAAAGACCTGTGGGTTAGGGCCCACTCAAAAGAAACACCGTTGAATGATTAAAAGATAGATTGCACCGGTTAAGTAAAATGGATGAAAGAGATAACAACCTCAAAATGTCTTGGACGGAATGATAATGGAGACACAAATCCTCTTAGATATTATCAGCACTCCGGAACAAATGAATAGCGAGAAGTGAATGATTAAGAATTGCACCGGCATGAGAAGGTATTTGAAACGAGGAAAAAGGATATGATCCACAAAGCTTGACTTGGTTCCACCGGAGAAGATAAAAGAAAGAAGAATGATGCACTAGACGCTCTGTTAGTATCATCATGAGAATCACCGGATAAGAACATTGATAGAAAAGAATGGAGAGACTTCACATCAATCAGATGATACTTGATTAAGAAATCTGAGTTCTCGAAGAAAACAAGGGAGGGAGGGTGGGAAAAACAAAGACAATTTGGAATGGATGAAAACAAACACCGTTGAGAAGAAATGATAATTGACCTTGCTGTTGTTGAAATGATCGGAACCACTTGAAGAGAAAACACGCCGGTGAGAAGAAATTGAAATGACAAACTCAATGATCGAGGAGGATTAGTATTCACATAGGAATATGAGAACACCACTTAGGGAAGGTATGGAATCAACATTTGACACTGAAGCAACTCGAATACCACAACTCAAAACAAAAACAAAGGGTTGGCTTGCAGAATAAGCCGGAACAAACATATGATAGAGATTTCGTCCGAAGTTTTCGTGGTGGGGCCTACACGGGCTCGATCGTACAGCACCATCATATACAAGGCAGTGCACATGACATACGAAGCGTCCCCGAGTCAGCATAGCCAAGGACTCTTTAAGACACAACGAGACCACTGTAAAATCGACCATGAATAGGCGGACCACTAGACGTCGAACCCCAATTTCATATCATACATCTGTCGGAAAGAAATCCTAAGAGCTACTTGAATTCCCACTTATGAAACTCCCAAAAAAAATCGGTTATGCAATCAGGTGTTGGGGATACAGGGGAAGCATAATATCTCACCCAAACTAACAAATCCTACATCCAGCTGTATCCATCCTTCAACACATAACCAAGAAACCTTCGGAAATCATCTACCTCAACCTTCAAAAAGCATCCATTATACAAGTTATGGCGATACTCCCGAACTCCCGCCCCAGTACTGGGTGGCGTCGAGTTTTCTCACCAACGAACTGCATAAAAGAAATTTTCGATGTCGGCGTACTAAACTCAGGTATTCCGGAACTGCAACGATAAAATTATGATGACAACACCTCAGAGCTCAACTCCCCGGGACACTTCCACTAAACCCCTAATAGGAGGCACCAAGACAATGTTCTCATCATAAAACCATCGGAACGATTCCAAGATACCCGCGTCATCCTAAAAAAAATTTAGTGAAATTTGCGAAGAGAAGAGTCAAAACACTACGTCAGGATGCCTTACCAGAGCGATGAGGAGACTGGGAAGTAAAAAGAATTCCTAAACTCTCCGATATATAATTCCTAAATGACTCAAAACATTTTTCTAGACTAAACAACGGCCGCTAAAAACGATCAAGCAATGGGGGCTCCTAAGGTCGGGGAAGGCTCTGATACCAACTTGTAACGCCCTCGATGCGGCTATATCTCCCATGTGTCGAAGCACGACTTAGAGGCATAACCGCATTGAAAGCAATGTCGCAAGTGAGGTAATATTCACACAACCCATGTAATATAATAAGGAATAAGATACATAGTTGGCTTACAATCGCCACTTCACACAATTACATGAATAAAGCATTACATCATCCAGATACAATCAAGGTCCGACTACGGAACCAAAACAAAAGAAGAACCCCAAATGCGACAAAGGTCCCCAATCGACCCCAACTGGGCTCCACTACTGATCCACTAGAACGAAACAACATAAGGACAAGATCTTCATCGAGCTCCTCCTAAGCTTGGTTGCGTCACCTGCTTGGTAACATCAGCACCTGCAAACTGGTTTTGGAAGTATCTGTGAGCCACAGGGACTCAGCAATCTCGCACCCTCGCGATCAAGACTAATTAAGCTTATGGGTAAGGTAAAAGGTATGAGGTGGAGCTGCAGCAAGCGACTAGCATATATGGTGGCTAACATACGCAAATGAGAGCGAGAAGAGAAGGCAAAGCACGGTCGATAAAAGTATGATCAAGAAGTGATCCTGGACTACCTACGTCAAGCATAACTCCAACAATCGTGTTCACTTCCCGGACTCCGCCGGAAAGAGACCATCACGGTTACACACGCGGTTGATTCATTTTAATGAAGCATGGCATAGCAAAGTGCACAAGCAATCCTACAAATTAAGTGGAGCTCAATATGCAACGAGTTGCATATTGACGAAACACCACATCAAGTTATTTAGTTCGATCTCGTTTATGTACCCAACAATATTAAATGTTGTTAACCATGGCAAGAGGGTGAAGCAAAGTAAAACTACCTATCTAGTCAAGGTTAAATGAGGCCGGAAGCAACGAACAACAATTCCGGAAATCCTCATATGCATAATTTAAGGTTTGGTACTGTTCTGCCCTAAACATTATTTTAGAGTTATTAGACATGCAAGATGATGCCACCATGTTAAACTAGGCAAAATTCTACCCCATTTACATATAAAGTTTATTAAAATTAGAGTTACAGTTATTTAGTTATGAATTAAATCATTTTAACATGGCATAGGAGCAAATTTAAGCAAACATCATTTTAAACATTTTAAACATGGATGAAAGTTGGATATTATTAATCTACACAAAATTCTGAGCAAGTTTCATATAAAAAATGTTTTAATCCGATGCACAGTTAGTGAGATATTAAATGCATGAAGCTAGGGTTTTTTTTGTAAAACTGCAATATCTGGAATAATAGACAAATCGTCCTGAACTTGAAAAAAAACGATGCGGGCCGAATCTGAGGCAAGCCCAATAGCAGGAAAAAACAGAGGCGGGGCGCTGGGGGTGTGGCCTCACCCATGGGCTTCGGCCCGTGAAGGAGGAGAAGGCAGGCCGGTGGGAGCAGCGCGCTGGAGCTGGGCTGGGCCGTGGGGAAGGCGCGACCCACGCGGGCGGAGGCCGTGGTCAACGGGGCGCTGGAGGCGTTCGTCCATCTCCCGATGTGAGTGAGCGGCGACGGCGCTGGCGCAGAGGAGCTCCGACTCCGGCAGCACAAATGGCAAGGTAGGACCAGGAACGGGCGGATCCGGTCCCTAGATACCGGATCTGGCCGGAGATGGCAAGGGCGGCGGCGGTCCATGCTTCGGGCGCCCATGGCGGGCTTCCATAACAGAGAGAGGAAGAAGAGTTAGAGAGAAAACGAAGGAGACAGGAGAAGGAAAGAGCAGGGGGCGGCGCGACCTGGTCGCCGGTGGCGGTGCTTGGTGGTTCGAGGCAGAGGCCGGCAAGGCGACAGGGGATGCGCGGATCCGGGCGTTGCGTAGGAAGATGGCCGCGGGCGCGGCTGCTCCGGTGGGTGAGCTCCGGCAGCGCGGGGCGGATCCCGAGCAGGAGCCGCGGTGGCGTGCGGGCTCGGCGGCGATGATCGGCGCCGGCGACGAGGATCGGAGAGGCGGCGGCGCAGTGCTCCGGCGTGTCCTAGGCGCGGCGAAGCAGGCGCGGGGAGGCGGGAGCCTCAGGCGGCGGCGGATCCGGGCCGGGGAGGGCTGGATCTGGGCGCCTCGGGCCCGGCGACGCGGTGGGAGGCGCGGGCGGTGCCAAGTGGCGTGGCCTGGTTGGAGGAGAGGGGCGGCGCGGCGATGTGGCGT
Organism: Triticum monococcum; assembly: GCA_034509565.1. NCBI lineage: Eukaryota > Viridiplantae > Streptophyta > Magnoliopsida > Poales > Poaceae > Triticum > Triticum monococcum. The sequence continues at coordinate 146,496,048 of CM067843.1, read as the reverse complement.
GCTCTGATTCGCCGGGGTGAGGTGGAGGCTGGACGCGTCCGGCAGGCGCGGACATGTCCGGCGCGGAGTGGGAAGAAGCTAGGGTTAGATCTGCGCGAGGATTTCGGAGGGAGACACATATTTATAGGTAGAGGGAGCTAGGAGAGTCCAAATGAGGTGCGGTTTTCGGCCACGCGATCGTGATGGAACGACCGAGATGATGGAAAGGGTTTTGGTGGGTTTTGGGCCAAATTGGAGAGGTGTTGGGCTGCAGCACACACGAGGCCTTCTCGGTCCCTCGATTAACCGTTGGAGTATCAAACGAAGTCCAAATGGTACGAAACTTGACAGGCGGTCTACCGGTAGTAAACCGAGGCCGCATGACAAGACTCGGTCCAATCCGGAAATGTTTAATCCCCAGACATGAAAGAAAGGTAGAAAAGACCACCGGAGGAGAACGGAGCGTCGGAATGCAAAACGGACAACGGGGAAAATGCTCGGATGCATGAGACGAACACGTATGCAAATGAAATGTGCATGATGACATGATATGCAATGCATGACACGCAAGCAATGACAAGGCACACAACAGCGAATAACTGGCGGACACCTGGCACAACGGTCACGGGGCGTTACAATACTCCTGAATTGCTCCGGATAGGTGAAAAGAAATCTCACAACCGAAGAGAATTATGAGAGGATGGCAACAAGCTAGAGTCACGAATCTTTGAAGAGAATGGAGCAATATTGAGATAAAAGTCTTCTTGGGTCTTCAAATGATGAGAAAGACGACGAGAAACACCACCGTGAATTGTTGAGACACTCCGGAATAAAGAAGAATAGAAAAGTTGAGCCAGTGATGAAAAGAATTTGAAAGATCTTGGAGAATATATTTGACTGATAATAATTCATTTTTACGTCAATTTTGAAATGAATTTGAGAATAGCTACGGTAAAATTAGAAGAGTCAGGTAAGATTCTGGAAAAAGACCTGTGGGTTAGGGCCCACTCAAAAGAAACACCGTAGAATGATTACTTGAAAAGAGAGATTGCACCGGTTGAATTAAATGACTTGAATGAGATAACATCCTCGAAAAAGTTTGAACGGATGTAGAGTGGAAACACGAATCTTTGAGATATCTTGAGCACTCCGGAACAACTGAATAGCGAGAAATGAATGAATATGAGGAGCACCAGCAAGAGAGGGTATTTGAAACGAGGAAAAGGGATATGATCAACACCAAAAGTTTGAATTGGTCCATGGGAGAAGGAAAAGAGCAAATAAAGATGAACTTGAGGCTCCGTTAGAATCTTCATGAGAATCACCGAGTAAGAACATTGATTGAAAAGGAAAAGGAGGCTTCACGTGAATAAGATGGATAATTGATTAAGAAATCTTAGTCCTTGACGAAACAAGGGTGGGTGGGCGGGAAAACAAAGACAACTTGGAGACGGATGAAACAAACACCATTGAGAAGAACTGATACTTGATCTTGCGGATGTTGCAATGATCAGATCCACTTAAAGAGAAGCACACCGGTTAAAAGGATTGACATGACAAACTCGGTGATCGAGAAGGATTAGTGTTCACATCGGGGTATGAGAACACCGCTTAAGAAAAAGGTATGGAATCAACATTTGACTTCGAAGCAACTCGAATACCACACTTCAAAACAAAACAAGGATTGGCTTGCAGAATAAGCTGGAACAAACATATGATAGAGATTTCGTCCGAGTTTTCATGGTGGGGCCTACACGGGCTCGATCGTACAACACCATCATGTACAAGGCAGTGCACATGACATACGAAGCGTCCCCGAGTCGGCATAGCCAAGGACTCTTCAAGACACAACGAGACCATTGTAAAACCAACCGTGGATAGGCGGACCACTAGACGTCAAATCCCAATTTCATATCATACATCTGTCGGAAAGATATCCTAAAAGCTACTTGAATTCCCACCTATAAACTCCCGAAATTTTCCGATTATGCAATCAGGTGTTGGGGATACAGGGGAAGCATAATATTTCACCCAAAACTAGCAAATCCTACATCCGGCTGTATCCATCCTTCAACACATAACCAAGAAACCTTCGGAAATCGTTTACCTCAACCTTCGAAAAGCATCCGTTATACGAGTTATGGCAATACTCCCGAACTCCCGCCCCAGTACTGGGTGGCGTCGAGGTTATCTCACCAACAACTGCATAAAAGAGATTTTCAATGTCGGTGAAACTAAACTCAGGTATTCCAGAACTGCAACGATAAAATTGTGACGACAACACCTCGGAGCTCAACTCCCCGGGACACTGCCACAACCCCTAAATGACAGGAGGCACCAAGAACAATGTTCTTGTCACAAAACCATCGGAACGATTCCAAGATACCTGCGTGATCCTAAAAAAATAGTGAAATTTGAGAAGAGAAGAGTCAAAACTCTACGTCAGGATGCCTCACCAGAGCGACAAAAGGACTAAGGAGTAAAAGAAGTCCTAACTCTCCGATATATATAATTCCTAAATGACTCAAAACATTTCTAAACTCAATAACGCCAGCGATTCGATCAAGCAGGGGGCTCCTAAGGTCGGGGAAGGCTCTGATTACCAACTTGTAACGCCCACAATGCGGCTATATCTCCCACGTGTCGGAGCATGACTTAGAGGCATAACCACATTGTAAGCAATGTCGCAAGTGAGGTAATCTTCACACAACCCATGTAATACATAAGGGTAAGAGATACATAGTTGGCTTACAATCTCCACTTCAGACAATTACATGAATAAAGCATTACATCAACCAGATACAATCAAGGTCCGACTATGGAACCAAAATAAAAGAAGACTACCCCAAATGCTACACAGATCCCCGATCGTCCCGACTGGGCTCCACTACTGATCATCTATAACCAAACGACACAAAGGACAAGATCTTCATTGACCTCCTCCTTGTGTTTGGTTGCGTCATCTGCTCGGTAACATCGGCACCTGCAAACTGGTTTTGGAAGTATCTGTGAGTCACGGGGACTCAGTAATCTCACACCCTCGCGATCAAGACTATTTAAGCTTATAGGCAAGGTAAAAGGTATGAGGTGGAGCTACAGCAAGCAACTAGCATATATGGTGGCTAAAAATACGCAAATGAGAGCGAGAAGAGAAGGCAGGGCACGGTCGATAAAACTATGATCAAGAAGTGATCTTAGAACTACCTACGTTAAGCATAACTCCAACACCGTGTTCACTTCCCGGACTCCGCCGAGAAGAGACCATCACGGTTACACACGCGGTTGATGTATTTTAATTAAGGTCAACTTCAGGTTTTCTACAACCGGACATTAACAAATTCCCATCTGCCCATAACCGCGGGCACGGCTTTCGAAAGTTCAAATCCCTGCAGGGGTGTCCCAACTTAGCCCATCACAAGCTCTCATGATCAACGAAGGATATTCCTTCTAGCGGGAAGACCCGATCAGACTCGGAATCCTGGTTACAAGACATTTCGACAATGGTAAAACAAGACCAACAAAGCCACCCGAATGTGCCGACAAATCCCAATAGGAGCTGCACATATCTCGTTCTCAGGGCACACCGGATTGTCCAAGGTTCCGGTAGGCCAGCCCAGAGTTGCCCCTAGTGGCCACCGGCAGCTGACAGGTTGGACCAACACTCGGAGGAGCACTGGCCCGGGGGTTTATAAAGATGACCCTTGGGCGGGCCTACCCAAGGGGAAGAAAAAGGCTAGGTGGCGAATGGTAAAACCAATATTGGGCCTTGCTGGAAGAGTTTTATTCAATGCGAACTATCAAGGGGTTCCCATTATAACCCAACCGCGTAAGAAACGCAAAATCCGGGAACATAATATCGATATGACGGACTAGGGTGGCAAGAGTGGAACAAAACACCAGGCATAAGGCCGAGCCTTCCACCCTTTACCAAGTATATAGATGCATTAATTAGATAAGAGATATTGTGATATCCCAACAAGTAAACATGTTCCAACAAGGAACAACATCTCCATGTTCCAACAAGGAACAAACTTCAGTCTTCACCTGCAACTAACAACGCTATAAGAGGGGCTGAGCAAACCGGTAACATAGCCAAACAACGGTTTGCTAGGATAAGGTGGGTTAGAGGCTTGGCTTAACAATATGGGAGGCATGATAAGCAAGTGGTAAGTATCGCAGCATAGGCATAGCAAAAGAGCGAGCAACTAGAAAGCAAAGATAGAAGTGATTTTGAGGGTATGGTCATCTTGCCTGAGATCCCGCAAGGAAGAAAACGAGTCCGTGAAGAAGACAAATGGACGTAGTCGAATGGGTCCTCACAAACACGATGTTAACGGAACTAACCCGAAGAAGCAACACCGGAAAGAAGCAAACAACATGGTAAACAAGCATCACATAAGCATGGCATGATGGACAACCAAGTATGATGCATGTCCGGTTTAAAAATGCATGACATGGCAAAGTGCAACAACCAAAACTACAAATTAAGTGGAGCTCAATATGCAACGAGTTGCATATTGGCGAAACACCACATCAATTATTTAGTTACACTCCCGGTTAGGTACCGAACAATATTAAATGTTGGTTAACATGGCAAGAGGTGAAGCATAACCAAAGTACACCATCTAAACAATTTAAATGGGGCCGGATATAACAAACAACAAATTCGGTAAATCCCCATATGCATTAGTAATTTATCGCAACAACAATTTAAACATTCTTGATGTTGTTAACATGATGCGGATGACATGTTCAAGTTTATGCAATTTTTGTTAAAAATTGACATGAACATGATATGAAGCATTTGGTCGCCATGACAGAATGAAAGGGGTACCATGGCGGCGATAATGAAAATGATACCATGGCAACATTCCGGGTATCGGTAACTCGATTGAGACGCCGGTGCAAAAGAGAGTGTGATGGGAGCGGGTCATGCGATGAACGGTGGGGTGCTCCCGGTTACCGGGTTCCCACGGATTATCGGCAAACGAGGAGCACCGAGCAAGTGACAACTCGAACACGGTGCAAACATAGGGTGCAACTCATACAACACATGCATTCGTTCTCGGACGGTCATTCTCAGCGGTTATACCTTCGAAGCGTGCGTTTCGAAGCGGATCGGTTCGTAGAGGAAGTAGTCGTTCACGGGTCATCGAGGGAAGTAGTGGTTCACATGGTAGTGGTACATAGCAATCGTGGACGAAGTTGGAGGGTCATCGGTAGTTGTTCACGGGTCTGCGGCGATGGTTGTGGTACACGTTCTGTAGAAGTCCGGGCGGCAGTAGTGGTACACAGTGTCGAAGAGGAACTTGGTGAATCCGAGTCCTTCGGGGTCGACGGTAGTGGTACTCGTGACGGTAGTGGAACTTGATGGTTCCGGTACACGGTTCTTGAGAGATGGTAGTAGTACAAGGTCGTTACGAAGAGGTACTTGGCGTTTTTGCAGCCCGGGTCTTCGGCGGCGGTAGCTGTTCACTTGACGGCGGTGGACGAATTTGGCGGTTCAGGGTACTTGGCGTCCATGTAGTCGATCTTGCCGGTTTTGGTGGTCCAAAACTAAGCAACACAAGGGGCCTCCGGTGACAAGTGACGACGGACAAAAACCCACGGAGAAGCCGGGGTGCAGAGGCGTTTCTAGTAGTGGTCAAACAGGTACTTGGCAGCAAAACAGAGGCGATGTCCAAAAGGCCGAAAGAAACCCAGCCGCAACCGAAGGCAATAGGGCCGTGGACCTGGAGCTCCGGGTGCTCATCATTGCGGAAGGAGGTACGAAGTCGCGGTGACGGCCTGCTGCAAGGTCACGGACGCGAGCATCCAAGGCGTCGGGCTATGGGGCGACGAGGAGGAGGCGGGTCGATGCGGAGGCGTAAAAGCGAGGCAGAGGCGCGAGGGGCGCATGAAGGTGGCCGGGGTGCATGGAGCGGCGATGGTCGCCGGAGTCGAGGGCGCGGGGTCGAGGCAGAGGCGACAGGCGGGGCAGGAGCAGAGCAGAAACCGCGGCGAGACTTGCGCCTTGATGAAGAGCAGCAGCAGCGAGCAGCTCCAGGAGAGGGCGTAGAGAAGGAGCTCCGGTGCGGTTCCCGTTCGACTTGGTCGCCGGAGCAAAGCTTGGCGGCGTCTTCAGTAGCAGGGAGGCGTGTCCCTGGCGACCAGCGTGAGGAGGAGGCTGGGGAAGGAAGGAGGTGCGGCGCCTGGGCGGCGCTGGTGGCCTCCGACCGCACCGGATCGAAGGCGGAGGAGGACGCGGGACGTCGGATCGGGAGGCGCCGACTGCGCTCGTCCTTGATGGCGCGAGCAGGGAAAAGAGAGAGAGGGGTCGAGCGAGAGGACAAGGGCAGTTGGCGGCGCTGCGGGAGGAACGAGAGGCAGAGATTGGATCGGGTAATCGGGCTAGGGTTAAGACAGAGTGCGTCTGGCTGGGCCTTGGCCTTGGGCCGAATGGGCCGGCCTAGCTACAGGGAAAAAGGCCTGGCTGGGCTCCTCACTCCTTCCCTCTTCTCTTTAAAAAAAACCCAGATAGCAAAATAAAAAGAAAAGAGCAGGTATCTAAGGGAGGTTTCTGACAAGGAGGTAAAAGGCTATGGGGTCCAGGATTTAAGTAATATTTGAATAAATTGCTTAGGGCATTTTTGAAGGTGGAAAATTAAACCAAGTTTAAATTAACTTCAAACTTGATGCAATTTTGAACCCAACCAAAACAACGTCAAAAGAGATGAAATTTGGTAGAGAGGTTGAAGGCATGGTCGAGAATTTATAGGAAAAGAATGAACATTAATAGAGAAGGGGAAAATGGCACTTGCAAAACAAAGGAAATAGATAGGAGAAGGAGATGATGCATGGGACAAAGGCATGGGGAATTATTTTGCAAGTGTGTCAAGGTAATTCCACATTAATGAAATATTTAATATAGCTCCCTACTATTGGGAGGATATATTTTAAAGAGAATCACCATGTGAATTCCCTCGATTTAAATGGACCGAAGATCCATGTAATTTATTTAGTTGAGTTTTAAAACGGGTTGCATGATGACATGATGCAATGCACATGATGCAAAGATGAATGCAACAGACGAAACAAATCACACAACAAATCTCGGAAACCCTGGAAGACATCTGAAGCTCCGGTCTTGGGGCGTTACAACACTCCACCACTACGAGAGGATCTTGTCCCGAGATCTAGAATGACACCGGAGGGACAACGGAAGAGAAAGAGGAGAGGTAAAGCTAAGTTGCTTCTTTGACAAACGAGTGAGACCAAAGAACCTTGAAAAGGTTAAGCCATTTCGAGAAAAGAATACAATGGAGATGACAAAGTTGAAAAACACTCCGTTAGGAAAGAGGGACAAGGAAGAACAACTTCAGGCAGCACTCCGATTGAAAAGAAAAGGAATTGAAGAACTTGGTAAGGTGATAAGATGCTTGATGGAATGACAACACACTGCCTCCGGAACAATTGAATGAATGGAGCAAGGGGTAAGAAAGGTCTCAGACAGCACTCCGATTGAAAAGAGATGCAAGGCTTAATAAGGCGAAAAGAACTTGAGCAAAAGGGCGCAACACTCCGGTTAAATGGATAATCATGAAAAGAACAAGGTCCTGACAAGAAAAAGAAGAGTTGAAGAGAGCAACATCACAATGCCTCCGGAACGAAAGAATAGAAGTTGGATCGTTGGAAAAGAAAGAATTGAGAAGAAAATGACAACTTTTGCCACAAAAGAGCTGAAAAGGCATCCTTAGGGGAAAGGTCGAACGGAATTGTTGGAAAAATCAACAACGGAAAAAAGTAAGCTTGTAGTGGGCTTATGGAAAACATCTCAAAACTATGAGGTGAAAATTCTGCCACTAACAGAAACAAAAGATTAGATTGATATGAACAAGGATACGAGACACTTAATTCACTAGGAGGGTAACTGAAGAACTTGGGTTATTTATGAGCACCATAAATAGCAACAATCCTTAGGGAAAGCTTTAGGTGAAATATAACCCAAGATAATTCCAAGCACCGGTTCACCCACATACCAAATTATCAAAGTAACGAACGTGAATCATATGAGCGTGATGAAAACTATCTTGACGATAATTCCCATGTGTCCTCGGGAGCGCTTTTCTCTATATGAGAGTTTGTCCAAGTTTGTCCTTTGCTACAAAAAGTATTGGGCCATCTTGCTGAACCTTGTTTACTTTCATTACTTGTTACCCGTTACAAATTACCTTATCACAAAACTATCTGTTACCGATAATTTCAGTGCTTGCAGAGAATACCTTACTTAAAACGGTTTGTCATTTTCTTCTGCTCCTCGTTGGGTTTGACACTCTTACTTATCGAATGGACTACGATAGTTCCCCTGCACTTGTGGGTCATCAGGTACCTTATATAGTGCCTCACCAAATCTGCCCGTTATGCTCAGAAAAACGCAACCCGGAACTTCTGGCCCCCGGAACCTCCGGAAGGCCGGGAACTTCCGGGCTCCCTTCAGCCAGATGTATGGAAACTTTCGGTCTAGCCTGGAACTCTTCCCGGAACCTGCCCGGAACTTCCGGCCCCCGGAACTTCCGGGCTGCCCGGAACTTCCGGCCTCACAGAAAACAACCAGCATACGGAAAGTAAAACATGCATAACTTTTTCATATGGACTCCGATTTTGACGATCTTGGGCTTGTTTTATAGCTATTGAAAAGCTCCAGGTACTCACATAGATAAATAGCCAATATCAAACAAAATGGATGATGGAGTCAATGCAAAGGTTTGAGCATATAATTTGTGGAACCCTTTTTGGCTTGGGATCTTACTTTGGAATGTATGGTAGGAGTGGAATTGTGTATAGAAGATGTTGACTTGAGCAAATCCATGAAGAACCCCTTTGGTCCCCTCTTAATAGTGTGGGATCCCTATAACTCAATAAACATAAAAGGGCTACACTAGATATCTCCTAGAAATTCATTCTTGGGCATATACCTTTTTGGGATGGTCGTTGATCCATGCAACTACAACCAAAGGAACTAATACCTTTAACTAGAGCATTCCATTTGAGCTTAATGTTGACATTTATTCTTGGCTCAAGATGGAAGCATAAGCTTGATCATATCATTTGATGAAGACTTGAAATAGCTCCCCCATAAGCCATGTGGGGACAACTTCATTGTATCCCGTCTTCATATGTCCATCATGTGATCATCCACAAGCTTCAAGCATGTAATACTTCAGGATGCTTATCTTGAACTTTCCCTTGTTAAGTATGATCACCATTACTTGATGTCATCCTCTCATGGATAATAGGAATCTTCGTCTTGATGCAAGCCCATGAGAGTCACCTAACCCACATAGATATAGAAAACACATAGTATGGGTTAGTACACATAATGTAATTGACCATTACGTACCATACCAAAAAAACCCATGTGGTACATTATTTGGAATTGTGTGTTGACCATATTTGAATTCAATCTTCGATCTTCATCTAGGTCACATTTATCTTTGCTCCATGATTAATCTTGATGTCTTGAAGGCCATATTGAACTCTTAAGAGGTACAATAAATTCTTCACTTTAATTACTTGCTTCAAGACATAATCATGCATGACTCAACATATGAGAGCATCATGCTTCTAATCTTCAAGCCATATGGGAATTCTTCTCTTTAATCATTCACTCGAGAACTTGATCCATCATGATTTAGTCATTGATCTCAATATCGATGAATGTAGATGGCATTCATTTCGAAATCATTCAATCTTCTTATTGCATTACCCATGGAACAAACTTTCATATGTCTCTTGATGCCTTTGTTTCTTCATAGGAATTGCCATTCATTATCAAGTCACAATGCATATGTTTGTATTGATGGATTACATCCTTCAGTTCATCCAATATTCCTCATGCATTGCCAATGGGACTTTCCTTCAAATGTATAACTCAATGCAAACCCTAGTCCATTAGGATTGTCATAAATTACCAGAACCACACATGGGGACTACGTGCACTTTCAGGCGTCGGCGTCGGCGTCAGGCCACAGATCCTCGTGCGGTCGCATACGCTTGGCGGGCTCGGCGTGCGCGCACGAGGCGCAATGCGCGCACTGTGGGACACGCGGGGCGGGCTCCCACGACCGGCAAAAAAGGTGGCACGGCGCATGGCGTGCTCATCTTGAAACTAGGTGTCCCACAGTGGCTAGTCCACGGCGTACCTGTGGGCGGCAAGGAGCTCGCGCGGGATCCTGGTGTTGGGAATCGTTGCACGGAAAATAAAATTTTTTCTACGCACACACAATGATCTATCCATGGAGATGCATAGCAACGAGGGGAGAGTGTGTCTACGTACCATCGTAGACCGTAAGCGGAAGCGTTTCACAACGCGGTTGATGTAGTCGAACTTCTTTGCGCTTCAACCGATCAAGTACCGAATACACGACACCTCCGTGTTCTGCACAGGTTCAGCTCGGTGACGTCCTCGCCTTCTTGATCTAGCAAGACGTCGAGGTAGTAGATGAGTTCCATCAGCACGACGGCGTGGTGACGGTGATGGTGAAGTGATCTCCAAGGGCTTTGCCTAAGCACTACGAAAATATGACCGGGGGTGTAAACGGTGGAGGGGGGCGCCGCACACGGCTAGGCAATTGTCTGTTGTGTGCTAGGCGCCCCCCTCCCACATATATATAGGTGGGAGGGAGAGAGGAGCAGACAAAGGAGGCTCCCAAGTAGGAGGAATCCTACTTGGGGTCCCTCCCAAGCCACGCCCCCTTCTTTCCTTATTTGGAGTGTGGGGAAAGGCACGGGAGGGTGGCGCCCCTCCCTTTCCTTTCTCCCATGAGAGGAAAAGGCAGGAGGGGCTAGCCCTCCCCCTTTTCCTTCCCTAGGGTTGTCCAAACAAGAGGAGGGGCGCACCAGCCCCCTAGTGGGCTGGTCTGTCCCTCCCTTTGGCCCATTAAGCCCATAACTTGCCAGGGGGTGCCCGGAACCCCTTTCAGTGACCCGATTCCTTCCAACTACGTCCCAAAACACTTCCAGTGTCCAAATACCATCGTCCTATATATCGATCTTTACCTCTCGGCCATTTAGAGACTCCTCGTCATGTCCGTGATCTCATCTAGGACTCCGAACAACATTAGGTCACCAAATCATATAAAACTATATCGTCAACAAACGTTAAGCGTGCGGACCCTACGGGTTCGAGAACTATGTAGACATGACTGAGACACCTGTCCGGTCAATAACCAATAGCGGAACCTGGATGCCCATATTGGCTCCTACATATTCTACAAAGATTTTTATCGGTCGAACCGCTATGACAACATACGTAATCCCCTTTGTCTATCGGTATGTTACTTGCCCGAGATTCGATCGTCGGTATCTTCATACCTAGTTCAATATCATTACCGACAAGTCTCTTTACTCGTTCCAAGATGACCGACCCCGTCGGTGGCGCGACAAACTACAGTGTGCGCGCCATTGCAGCGTTAGTGCAGTAGGAGGGCGATAGAGAAGTAGGCCAAGATGAGCAACGCCGGAAACGACTCTAGTGTAGTAGGATGCGGGCAAGGAGATCAAGGGGAAGGGCGTAGGCGTCGAGAGGAACGAATAGAAGGGCTTTGAGCAGAGGACAGAGGAGCTCGACATGTGTGACGCCCCGAGACCGACGCGCCAGGTGTCTTCCATTTATTCCTTGTTGTTGCCATGATCATCTTGCTTTGTTATGTGCTTCATGATTTTGATGTGCTTCTTGTCATTTTATTGCTTTGCATCATGATCATCATGCCTTGGTTTGCATATTTAAGTTTTGTTGTGCATTCTTGTGTGAAACCCCTCTTCTTCTTATTTCCACCTCTTTTATTCGCCATGCACATACCAGCAACCATTCATCAATTTCACCCAATTTCTATCCCATCCAAACTTCTCCTTTCTTCTTTATTCCATTTATTTTTATGCGGCATTTTTCCTGTCCAGAAAAATGTTCTTCTTTTTTCTGATAATCTTACACCATGCTGTTGGGGAACGTAGTAATTTCAAAAATTTTCTACGCACACGCAAGATCATGGTGATGCATAGCAACGAGGGGGAGAGTCTGATCTACGTACCCTTATAGATCGCAATGGAAGCGTTGACACAACGTAGAGGAAGTAGTCGTACGTCTTCTTCCCAATCCGACCGATCCAAGCACCGTTACTCCGGTACCTCCGAGTTCTTAGCACACATACAGCTCGATGACGATCCCCGGGCTCCGATCCAGCAAAGCTTCAGGGAGGAGTTCCGTCAGCACGATGGCGTGGTGACGATCTTGATGTTCTACCGACGCAGGGCTTCGCCTAAGCTCTACAACGATATGATCGAGGTGGAATATGGTGGCAGGGGGCACCGCACACGGCTAAGGAACGATCTCAATGATCAACTTGTGTGTCTAGAGGTGCCCCCTGCCCCCGTATATAAAGGATCCAAGGGGAGGGGCTGGCCGGCCAAAGAGGAGGGCGCAGGAGGAGTACTACTCCTACCGGGAGTAGGACTCCCCCCCCCCAATCCTATTCCAAATAGGACTCCCAAGGGGGAAAGAGAGAGAGAGAGGTGGCCGGCCACCTCTCCTAGTCCTAATAGGACTAGGGGAGGGGGGAGGCGCGCAGCCCACCATGGCAGCCCCTTTCACCTTTCCACTAAAGCCCAATAAGGCCCATATGGCTCCCGGGGGGTTCCGGTAACCTCCCGGTAATCCGGTAAAATCCCGATTTTACCCGGAACACTTCCAATATCCAAATATAGGCTTCCAATATATCAATCTTTATGTCTCGACCATTTCGAGACTCCTTGTCATGTCCGTGATCACATCTGGGACTCCGAACTACCTTCGGTACATCAAAATGCATAAACTCATAATAACTGTCATCGTAACGTTAAGCGTGCGGACCCTACGGTTCGAGAACAATGTAGACATGACCGAGACACGTCCCCGGTCAATAACCAATAGCGGGACCTAGATGCCCATATTGGCTCCTGCATATTCTACGAAGATCTTTATCGACCAGACCGCATAACAACATACGTTGTTCCCTTTGTCATCGGTATGTTACTTGCCCAAGATTCGATCGTTGGTATCCAATACCTAGTTCAATCTCATTACCGGCAAGTCTCTTTACTCGTTCTGTAATACATCATCCCACAACTAACTCATTAGTTGCAATGCTTGCAAGGCTTGTGTAATGTGCATTACCGAGAGGGCCCAGAGATACCTCTCCGACAATCGGAGTGACAAATCCTATTCTCGAAATACGCCAACCCAACATCTACCATTGGAGACACCTGTAGAGCTCCTTTATAATCACCCAGTTATGTTGTGACGTTTGGTAGCACATAAAGTGTTCCTCCGGCAAACGGGAGTTGCATAATCTCATAGTCATAGGAATATGTATAAGTCATGAAGAAAGCAATAGCAACATACTAAATGATGGGGTGCTAAGATAATGGAATGGGTCATGTCAATCAGACCATTCAACTAATGATGTGATCTCGTTAATCAAATAACAACTCTTTATTTATGGTTAGGAAACTTAACCATCTTTGATTAACGAGCTAGTCAAGTAGAGGCATACTAGTGACACTCTGTTTGTCTATGTATTCACACATGTATTATGTTTCCGGTTAATACAATTCTAGCATGAATAATAAACATTTATCATGATATAAGGAAATAAATAATAACTTTATTATTGCCTCTAGGGCATATTTCCTTCAGTCTCCCACTTGCACTAGAGTCAATAATCTAGATTACACAGTAATGATTCTAACACCCATGGAGCCTTGGTGCTGATCATGTTTTGCTCGTGGAAGAGGCTTAGTCAATGGGTTTGCAACATTCAGATCCGTATGTATCTTGCAAATCTCTATGTCTCCCACCTGGACTAGATCCCGGATGGAATTGAAGCGTCTCTTAATGTGTTTGGTCCTTTTGTGAAATCTGGATTCCTTTGCCAAAGCAATTGCACCAGTATTGTCACAAAAGATTTTCATTGGACCCGATGCACTAGGTATGACACCTAGATCGGATATGAACTCCTTCATCCAGACTCCTTCGTTCGCTGCTTCCGAAGTAGCTATGTACTTCGCTTCACATGTAGATCCCGCTACGACGCTTTGTTTAGAACTGCACCAACTGACAGCTCCACCGTTTAAAGTAAACACGTATCCGGTTTGCGATTTAGAATCGTCCGGATCAGTGTCAAAGCTTGCACCAACGTAACCTCTTACGGTGAGCTCTTTGTCACCTCCATATACGAGAAACATATCCTTAGTCCTTTTTAGGTATTTCAGGATGTTCTTGACCGCTGTCCAGTGATCCACTCCTGGATTACTTTGATACCTCCCTGCTAAACTTATAGCAAGGCACACATCAGGTCTGGTACACAGCATTGCATACATGATAGAGCCTATGGCTGAAGCATAGGGAACATCTTTCATTTTCTCTCTATCTTCTGCAGTGGTCGGGCATTGAGTCTGGCTCAACTTCACACCTTGTAACACAGGCAAGAACCCTTTCTTTGCTTGATCCATTTTGAACTTCTTCAAAATCTTCTCAAGGTATGTGCTTTGTGAAAGTCCAATTAAGCGTCTTGATCTATCTCTATAGATCTTTATACCTAATATGTAAGCAGCTTCACCGAGGTCTTTCATTGAAAAACTCTTATTCAAGTATCCCTTTATGCTATCCAGAAATTCTATATCATTTCCAATCAGCAATATGTCATCCACATATAATATCAGAAATCCTATAGAGCTCCCACTCACTTTCTTGTAAGTACAGGCTTCACCGAAAGTCTGTATAAAACCAAATGCTTTGATCACACTATCAAAGCGTTTATTCCAACTCCGAGATGCTTGCACCAGTCCATAAATGGATCGCTGGAGCTTGCACACTTTGTTAGCTCCCTTTGGATCGACAAAACCTTCCGGTTGCATCATATACAACTCTTCTTCCAGAAATCCATTCAGGAATGCAGTTTTGACATCCATCTGCCATATTTCATAATCATAAAACGCGGCAATTGCTAACATGATTCGGACAGACTTAAGCATCGCTACGGGTGAGAAGGTCTCATCGTAGTCAACCCCTTGAACTTGTCGAAAACCTTTTGCGACAAGTCGAGCTTTATAGACAGTAACATTACCGTCAGCGTCAGTCTTTTTCTTGAAGATCCATTTATTCTCAATTGCTTGCCGATCATCGGGCAAGTCAACCAAAGTCCATACTTTGTTCTCATACATGGATCCCATCTCAGATTTCATGGCTTCAAGCCACTTTGCGGAATCTGGGCTCACCATCGCTTCTTCATAGTTCGTAGGTTCATCATGATCTAGTAGCATGACTTCCAGAACTGGATTACCGTACCACTCTGGCGCGGATCTTGCTCTGGTTGATCTACGAGGTTCAGTGGTATCTTGTTCTGAAGTTTCATGATCATTATCATTAACTTCCTCACTTATTGGTGTAGGTGTCGCAGAAACAGTTTTCTGTGATGTACTACTTTCTAATAAGGGAGCGGGTACAGTTACCTCGTCAAGTTCTACTTTCCTCCCACTCACTTCTTTCGAGAGAAACTCCTTCTCAAGAAAGTTTCCGAATTTAGCAACAAAAGTCTTGCCTTCGGATCTGTGATAGAAGGTGTATCCAATAGTTTCCTTTGGATATCCTATGAAGACACATTTCTCCGATTTGGGTTCGAGCTTATCAGGTTGAAGCTTTTTCACATAAGCATCGCAGCCCCAAACTTTAAGAAACGACAACTTTGGTTTCTTGCCAAACCATAGTTCATAAGGCATCGTCTCAACGGATTTTGATGGTGCCCTATTTAACGTGAATGTGGCCGTCTCTAGAGCATATCCCCAAAACGATAGCGGTAAATCAGTAAGAGACATCATAGATCGCACCATATCTAGTAAAGTACGATTACGACATTCGGACACACCATTACGCTGTGGTGTTCCGGGTGGCTTGAGTTGCGAAACTATTCCACAATTTTTCAAATGTACACCAAACTCGTAACTCAAATATTCTCCTCCACGATCAGATCGTAGAAACTTTATTTTCTTGTTACGATGATTTTCTACTTCACTCTGAAATTCTTTGAACTTTTCAAATGTTTCAGACTTATGTTTCATTAAGTAGATATACCCATATCTGCTTAAATCATCTGTGAAGGTGAGAAAATAACGATATCCGCCACGAGCCTCAATATTCATCGGACCGCATACATCTGTATGTATGATTTCCAACAAATCTGTTGCTCTCTCCATAGTACCGGAGAACGGTGTTTTAGTCATCTTGCCCATGAGGCACGGTTCGCAAGTACCAAGTGATTCATAATCAAGTGGTTCCAAAAGTCCATCAGTATGGAGTTTCTTCATGCGCTTTACACCGATATGACCTAAACGGCAGTGCCACAAATAAGTTGCACTATCATTATCAACTCTGCATCTTTTGGCTTCTACATTATGAATATGTGTATCACTACTATCGAGATTTGACATGAATAGACCACTCTTCAAGGGTGCATGACCATAAAAGATATTACTCATATAAATAGAACAACCATTATTCTCTGATTTAAATGAATAACCGTCTCGCATTAAACAAGATCCAGATATAATGTTCATGCTCAACGCTGGCACCAAATAACAATTATTTAGGTCTAATATTAATCCCGAAGGTAGATGTAGAGGTAGCGTGCCGACCGCGATCATATCGACTTTGGAACCGTTTCCCACGCGCATCGTCACCTCGTCCTTAGCCAATCTTCGCTTAATCCGTAGTCCCTGTTTCGAGTTGCAAATATTAGCAACAGAACCAGTATCAAATACCCAGGTGCTACTACGAGCTCTAGTAAGGTACACATCAATAACATGTATATCACATATACCTTTGTTCACCTTGCCATCCTTCTTATCCGCCAAATACTTGGGGCAGTTCCGCTTCCAGTGACCAGTCTGCTTGCAGTAGAAGCACTCAGTTTCAGGCTTAGGTCCAGACTTGGGCTTCTTTTCCTGAGCAGCAACTTGCTTGCCGTTCTTCTTGAAGTTCCCCTTCTTCTTCCCTTTGCCCTTTTTCTTGAAACTAGTGGTCTTGTTAACCATCAACACTTGATGCTCCTTCTTGATTTCTACCTCCGCAGCTTTCAGCATTGCGAAGAGCTCGGGAATAGTCTTGTTCATCCCTTGCATATTATAGTTTATCACGAAGCTCTTGTAGCTTGGTGGCAGTGATTGGAGAATTCTGTCAATGACGCAATCATCTGGAAGATTAACTCCCATCTGAATCAAGTGATTGTTATACCCAGACATTTTGAGTATATGCTCACTGACAGAACTGTTCTCCTCCATCTTGCAGCTATAGAACTTATTGGAGACTTCATATCTCTCAATCCGGGCATTTGCTTGAAATATTAACTTCAATTCCTGGAACATCTCATATGCTCCATGACGTTCAAAACGTCGTTGAAGTCCCGATTCTAAGCCGTAAAGCATGGCACACTGAACTATCGAGTAGTCATCAGCTTTGCTCTGCCAGACGTTCATAACATCTGGTGTTGCTCCAGCAGCAGGCCTAGCACCCAGCGGTGCTTCTAGGACGTAATTCTTCTGTGCAGCAATGAGGATAATCCTCAAGTTACGGACCCAGTCCGTGTAATTGCTACCATCATCTTTCAACTTTGCTTTCTCAAGGAGCGCATTAAAATTCAACGGAACAACAGCACGAGCCATCTATCTAGAATCAACAATACCGCCGAACCAAAGTATGACATGCTGGTAGGCAGTATGACTTATATTGTCCACAACTCACTTGTGTTCTACTCGTGCACATAACATCAAACCATAAAACCTAGGCTCTGATACCACTGTTAGGGAACGTAGTAATTTCAAAATTTTCCTACGCACACGCAAGATCATGGTGATGCATAGCAACAAGGGGGAGAGTCTGATCTACGCACCCTTGTAGATCGCAACGGAAGCGTTGACACAACATAGAGGAAGTAGTCGTACGTCTTCTTCCCGATCCGACCGATCCAAGCACCGTTACTCCGGTACCTCTGAGTTCTTAGCACACTTATAGCTCGATGACGATCCCCGGGCTCCGATCCAGCAAAGCTTCGGGGAGGAGTTCCGTCAGCACGACGGCGTGGTGACGATCTTGATGTTCTACCGACGCAGGGCCTCGCCTAAGCTCTACAACGATATGATCGAGGTGGAATATGGTGGCAGGGGGCACCGCACACGGCTAAGGAACGATCTCAATGATCAACTTGTGTGTCTAGAGGTGCCCCTGCCCCCGTATATAAAGGATCCAAGGGGAGGGGCTGGCCGGCCAAAGAGGAGGGCGCAGGAGGAGTCCTACTCCTACCGGGAGTAGGACTCCCCCCCAATCCTATTCCAAATAGGACTCCCAAGGGGGAAAGAGAGAGAGAGGTGGCCGGCCACCTCTCCTAGTCCTAATAGGACTAGGGGAGGGGGGGAGGCGCGCAGCCCACCATGGCAGCCCCTTTCACCTTTCCACTAAAGCCCAATAAGGCCCATATGGCTCCCGGGGGGTTCCGGTAACCTCCCGGTAATCCGGTAAAATCCCGATTTTACCTGGAACACTTCCGATATCCAAATATAGGCTTCCAATATATCAATCTTTATGTCTTGACCATTTCGAGACTCCTCGTCATGTCCGTGATCACATCCGGGACTCCAAACTACCTTCGGTACATCAAAATGCATAAACTCATAATAACTGTCATCGTAACGTTAAGCGTGCGGACCCTACGGTTCAAGAACAATGTAGACATGACCGAGACACGTCTCCGGTTAATAACCAATAGCGGGACCTGGATGCCCATATTGGCTCCTGCATATTCTACGAAGATCTTTATCGGTCAGACCGCATAACAACATACGTTGTTCCCTTTGTCATCGGTATGTTACTTGCCCGAGATTCGATCGTCGGTATCCAATACCTAGTTCAATCTCGTTACCGGCAAGTCTCTTTACTCGTTCTGTAATACATCATCCCGCAACTAACTCATTAGTTGCAATGCTTGCAAGGCTTGTGTAATGTGCATTACCGAGAGGGCCCAGAGATACCTCTCCGATAATCGGAGTGACAAATCCTATTCTCGAAATACGCCAACCCAACATCTACCATTCGAGACACCTGTAGAGCTCCTTTATAATCACCCAGTTACGTTGTGACGTTTGGTAGCACACAAAGTGTTCCTCCGGCAAACAGGAGTTGCATAATCTCATAGTCATAGGAACATGTATAAGTCATGAAGAAAGCAATAGCAACATACTAAACGATCGGGTGCTAAGCTAATGGAATGGGTCATGTCAATCAGATCATTCAACTAATGATGTGACCTCGTTAATCAAATAACAATTCTTTGTTTATGGTTAGGAAACTTAACCATCTTTGATTAACGAGCTAGTCAAGTAGAGGCATACTAGTGACACTCTATTTGTCTATGTATTCACACATGTATTATGTTTCCGGTTAATACAATTCTAGCATGAATAATAAACATTTATCATGACATAAGGAAATAAATAATAACTTTATTATTGCCTCTAGGGCATATTTCCTTCACATGCTTATAGCCTCTCTGACAAATTTCAGCTCAATTGAACTTGTTTTGGTTGCGTTCAAAAATGGCTCAAGTTTGAATTTAATTCAAACTTGGATTCTTTTTCTACCTTTAAAAAATGCCCAAAGCAGTTTATTCAAATTCTGCACAAATCCTGGACTCCGAGGATATTCTCATATCTCTCTCAATCTTCTTCATTATACTTGTGCTTTTCTGTCTTGTTTTCGGTCTGAAGAAAAGAGAAGAAGGAAAGCAGCAGTAGCAACATTGCGGCCCATCTCCCCAGCCCACCTGCACTCACCTTTCAACCCAGCCTAGCCTTCCCGCTGGTAATTTCTCTCAAGGTGCAACCCTTCGGCCCCACATGTCATTCTCTCTTCTCCCTCCTTTTTCTTCCAGCTCCCTTGCTCGCTCTCTCACACGGTAAAATCTACAGGGGGCGCCCGCACATGGCCACGGCGGCGATCCGGCCATGCCCGAGCCCCTATTTAACCCTCCTCCGTGTCCGCACCAACCCCTAGGGTTTCCCTCTCGCCGCCTCCACCCTTTCCCTTCCCCTGTTTCTCCTTCCTCCTCAAGAGTCAGAGACCGAGAGAGCGCCGGAGCATCGCGCTTCATCGCCGGCGTGCTCTCCTTCGTCCCCGCACCCCACGACCCCGGCCATCTTCTTCCTCGATGTCGACTACTTCCCCTACGTCATGGATGGGACACCATCTCGCCAAGGTAAGCCAAGGACGCGATGCCCGCATCCTCTTCTTCCCCTGCTTCAACTTCGTGCACCTGAACCCTTCCGCGATCAGTGCCTCCTCACGCCTCCGTCGTCGCGTACCCGACCTCCACATCGTGACCCTCGAGCCCATGGTGAGCAGCCGCTCCTGCCCAGCTCTTCCCCGGCGTGATTTCCATCTTTACCCGTCGTTTTGATCTTGTCTGAGGCATGTTCGCCATGTCCGTTTTGCTCGCCGGTCGATGTTTCTGCCCGCACACCAGGCGGTCACCGCGCCTTGCCACACACCCGCACACGGCGCCATCCGTTCAGCATGCCGCCATGGACGGGCTGAGCCCAGCCTCGTACGTGGCCTCCTCGCCACACGCCCAGCCACCCCAGCTACGCATCCACACATGCCTCTTTCCGCAGCTCTCCGCACGCGCACTCCCACGCTCGATCGCGAGCCCGTGGCCCTGCTTCGTCTTGCAGCCGCCATGCCCGAGGCGACCTCGAGCTCGTCCTCGAGTCTTCCCGCGTACCTAGCCTTTGCACGCGCACGTTCCGGCACCCCGCACCCTCGCAAGTATCCCGCACCTCCGCAGGTGCTCCTCTGCTCCGACGGTCGCCGTCTTGCTCGCCGGCATCGTCACGCAATTCCTCTGTGAACGACGGAGAAGAAGGCCTGGCCTTTGGTTCCATTTAAGTTCGGCCACACCCTTATTTTTCAGAAACTTTCATCAGCAGCGCACTGGTCAGGGCATTGAGCTGTAAGTGGAAGGTCCTGGGTTCGAGTCCCAGGCACCCCAATTCTTTGCACTGTTTTTTTCTGTCTGCACACACTGTCACTCGGGCCAAATCCTCATCTGGGCCGCTGCACCTTGATGCTTCGGGCCCGTGCATTTTTTTTCTGCCTGTGGATTTATTTAATTTCCAGTGCATTGCATATTTATAGAATTGCCACTGTTTTACATTGTCTATAGTTAAATATGCATGCATCCAAACTAATTCAACCATATATGCAAAATGCTTAGAATTTTATCTAGTTTCATAATATGTTGTTTTCATCCATGTTTAAAATGTTTAACACGCTGTTTGATTTAACTTGCATAAATGACATTGCTAAAATGTTTAAAATGTTTAACACGCTGTTTTTTTTGTGCCTGTGGATTTATTTAATTTCCAGTGCATTGCATATTTACAGAATTGCCACCGTTTTACATTGTCTATAGTTAAATATGCATGCATACAAACTAATTGAACCATATATGCAAAATGCTTAGAATTTTATCTAGTTTCATAATATGCTGTTGTCATCCATGTTTAAAATGTTTAACACGCTGTTTGATTTAACTTGCATAAATGACATTGCTAAAATGGTTTAATTCATATCTAAATAACCGTAACTCGGATTTTAATAAACTTTATATGTAAATGGGGTAGAAAAATGCCTAGTTTAACATGGTGACATTGCTTTGCATGTTTAACAACTATAAAATATGGTTTAGGGCAGAACAGTACCAAAACGTAAAATATGCACATGAGAAGTTTCTGGACTTGTTGTTTGTTGTTCCGGCCTCATTTAAGCTTGCCTAGATAGGTAGTTTTCATTTGCTTCACCCCTTGCCATGTTAATCAACATTTAATATTGTTGGGTACACAAACGAGATCGAACTAAATAACTTGTCATGGTGTTTCGTCAATATGCAACAGAGTTGCATATTGAGCTCCACTTAATTTGTAGAATTGTTTGTTGCATATTGCCATGCCTATTTAAACCGGACATGCATCATACTTGGTTGTGCATCATGCCATGTTTATGTGGTGGTTGTTTACTATGTTGTTTGCTTCTTTCCGGTGTTGCTTCTTCGGGTTGGTTCCAATAACGTCGTGTTTGTGAGGATTCGTTCAACTACGTCCATTTTATCTTCTTCCTTGCGGGATCTCAGGCAAGATGACATATCCTCGAAATCACTTCTATCTTTGCTTGCTAGTTGCTCGCTCTTTTGCTATGCCTATGCTACGATACCTACCACTTGCTTATCATGCCTCCCATATTGTTGAACCAAGCCTCTAACCCACCTTGTCCTAGCAAACCGTTGTTTGGCTATGTTATCGCTTTGCTCAGCCCCTCTTATAGCGTTGTTAGTTGCAGGTGAAGATTGAAGCTTGTTCCATGTTTGGAACATGGTTATTTTGTTGGGATATCACAATATCTCTTATTTAATTAATGCATCTATATACTTGGCAAAGGGTGGAAGGCTCGGCCTTATGCCTGGTGTTTTATTCCACTCTTGCCGCCCTAGTTTCCGTCATATCAGTGTTATGTTCCTGGATTTTGCGTTCCTTGCGCGGTTGGGTTATAATGGGAACCCCTTGACAGTTCGCCTTGAATAAAACTCCTTCAGGAATGCCCAACATTGGTTTTACCATTCGCCACCTAGCCTTTTCTTTCCCTTGGGTTCTGCAGACTCAAGGGTCATCTTATTTAAACCCCCCTGGGCCAGTGCTCCTCTGAGTGTTGGTCCAAACTAGAGTCCTGTGCAGCGCCCCCTCGGGGAAACTCGAGGTTTGGTTTTAGTTGTATGGAGAGCTCATCTGAGTGTGCCCTGAGAACGAGATATGTGCAGCTCCTATTGGGGTTTGTCGGCACATTCGGGCGGTGTTGCTGGATTTGTTTTAACTTGTCGAAGTTGTTTTGTAGAACCGGGATAACAAGTCTGATCGGAATGTCTCGGGAGAAGGTATATCCTTCGTTGACCGTGAGAGCTTGTCATGGGCTAAGTTGGAACTCCCCTGCAGGGATTTGAACTTTCGAAAGCCGTGCCCGCGCTTATGGGCAGATGGGAATTTGTTAATGTCCGGTTGTAGATAACTTGAACCTTAACTTAAATTAAAATGAATCAACTGTGTGAGTTACCGTGATGGTCTCTTCTCGACGGAGTCTGGGAAGTGAACACGATGTTGGAGTAATGCTTGCCGCAGGTTGCTCTCTAGTTATTCGTTCGCGCTTTGCCTTCTCTCCTCGCTCTCTTTTGTGAATAGGTTAGCCACCATATATGCTAGTCGCTTGCTGCAGCTCTACATATTTACCTTGCCTTACCTATAAGCTTAAATAGTCTTGATAGCGAGGTTGTGAGATTGCTGAGTCCCCGTGACTCACAAATACTTTCAAAACCAGCTTGCAGGTGTCGATGAGACCGTGCAGGTGACACAAACCAGCTCAAGGAGGAGCTCGATGAAGATCTTGACCTTTGTGTTGTTTATTTCTAGTTGATCAGTAGTGGAGCCCAGTTGGGGTCGATCGGGGATCTGTGTAGCATTTGTGGTAGTCTTCTTTTATTTTGGTTCCGTAGTCGGACCTTGTTTGTATCTGGATGATGTAATGCTTTATTCATGTAATTGTGTGAAGTGGCGATTGTAAGCCAACTATGTATCTCTTTCCCTTATGTATTACATGGGTTGTGTGAAGATTACCTCACTTGCGACATTGCTTTCAATGTGGTTATGCCTCTAAGTCGTGCTTCGACACGTGGGAGATATAGCCGCATTGAGGGCGTAGGCGTCGAGAGGGACGAATAGAAGGGCTTTGAGCAGAGGATAGAGGAGCTCGACATGGCGGCGTGAGTGTACTAGACTGTTGTTCAAGGAGAGATGAAGCTACGATCGTCGAAACCAAAAACTGACAACACAAATGTTGTGCGGGACTGCGAGATTAGGCTGTTGGTCAAAGGAAATTTCAAACGATCGATCGTGGTCGATGAATCTGACAAAATTCATCCAGAATAGCTCCAAACAGGAACACAAAATAAAGAACTTCTGGCCGACGAAACTACGAACCGATCGCCTGAATGGAATCGTAGCATCAAGGTGCATCCTTTTCGTGTAGAGCTTACCTCGAATCGAAGCACCGTTGTGTAGATCAGAGGGACAAGGAAGAGAGGAGATTAGAGAGAAGCTTACTGGAGGTTGAAGCCTCGCATCCCTCCTGTCTCCACTCGTGTAAAGGCCCGCTCGCTTGCGATCGAACCTGGAACCACGTCGCTGCGAGCGAAAGGCTTTAGCCACCAGGCCAGGACCACTTCTACGAATAAAAACTTCAGTCCATTCATTTATTTGTCGATGTCAGTTTGGTTTTTCTTTTTCTTTTCTTCTCATCCTTTTTCAAATTCTATGAACTTTTTTCAAAATCAATGAATTCCTTTCAATTTTGATGAACTTTTTTTAATCCGATGAATTTTTTCCAAAATTGATGATTCTTTTTTCAAATTCAATGAACTTTTTCAGATTTGGTGAACTCTATTCGAAATCGATGAACTATTTTCGAAATCGATGAACTTTTTTCAAATTCGATGAACTGTTATAAAAAACGATGAACATTGTTTCAATATGATGAACTTTTTAAAAACATTGATGATTTTTTTCTCAAATTAGTAATCTTTATTCAATTTTCTTGAACCTTCTTTGTTTCACGTGAACTTTTTCAAATATGTGAACCTTTTCATTATTTGTGAACTTTTATGAATACGTGAGCCTTTTATTTTTTTTAAACACAAACTTTTATTAATCTTTGAACTTTTTTTTTGGAACCGCGCATCCCATATTGTTCTTAATTACTGTCGAGGTAGTCCTGAACGCAAACACTAGGTACCTCTAGTGGTTAGCCGAGCGGGTTTAAAACCCAAAGGAATTTTTGTTCGCTGGCGTTACGCGCTCGTGGGCCGGCCCAGGAAGAGGCTGTTGCGAGCGCCAGTTGGCTAGATTTTTTTAGGGTATAGCCAAACTTTATTAATCAAAAACCACATAAAGTGGGATACGAGTCGGGGTATGAGGCTGGCCAAGCCATACATGACGCCCCGGAGCTAAGGTGAGAACAAATTTTGCTAAACTATGTGTATCCCTATTGGTTGCACGACCCTCGAAAGAAAAAGTATAATTTAAAAGAGAGGCTCTAGCCTTGATTTCACTAATAATGGGACCATAAATTCCTTGGTTTCCTCCATGAATATCTCCAATGACTTGCTTCGAGTCCGAGGTGATCATAGCTTGATGCCCGTTTAAATCTTGAGCCAAAGCAATGGCCTCTCTGCATGCGACCGCCTCCAAGGTGGCTGGGTCCGCCACTTCAACAATTACCAAAGCTGAGCTGCCCAGATAGACCCCGTTTCTGTCTCTGCATACCGCCGCCACCGATCCTCCTCTTTGATGCCCTGACTACCACATCAATTTGAATATTTACAAAGTTCTCTGGTGGCGCTTTAGGTCTTCGAGGAGCACTTGTTGTCTGGACAGGCCCGTTTCTTTTAGGCTCCTTCTCCTTGATGACTGCCAGTTCGCCAATGATGTGTTTTACAAAGGTGTATATTGCATGTGGAGTTTGGAAGATACCCTCATGGATTGCCTTACGTCTACATGTCCAGATTGCCCAAAGTGTGACTGCAATTGTGACAAACTGATCGTGCGACAGAGTTTCAATAATGCCAAACAACCAATTTCTTGCATTTGTCTCCGTACTAGCCACCAAAGAAGCACTTAAGTCCTCATCGACTAGTGCCCAAGTACATCTGGATACCGTGCAGTCAAGTAGAGAATGACGCCACGAATCAAGGGCGCCACAAAATCCACATGAACTAGACGTGGCCATATGACGGTGCTGTCTGATATCCTCTGTGGGAAGTGATTGTCTTGCAAGTCGCCATAGGAACATTCTTAGTTTTCCCGGTACCTCTATTTTCCATATTGCTTTCCATGATCCTTCCTCAATATTTTTGATCTTGATGCTGCGGCCGTTCCTTCCAACCAGGCCTCTCTTCTCTGCCTAGTTTCTACCAACATGTTATAGGCCGACCTCACAGAAAAGTGGCCTTTCTTCTCAAATATCCAACTCCAAGTATCTGGTGTGTTCATTGTGCATAGCGGGATACTCACAATGACTTGAACATCGAAAGGAAGAAACACCTCATCCAACAGCTGCTTGTTCCATGTGGCTGAGTGTAACACCCTCGATGCGACTATATCTCCCACGTGTCGAGGCACGACTTAGAGGCATAATCGCATTGAAGGTATATGTCGCAAGTGAGGTAATCTTCACACAACCCATGTAATATAATAAGGAAAAGGATACATAGTTGGCTTACAATTGCCACTTCACACAATTACATGAATAAAGCATTACATCATACAAATACACTCAAGGTCCGACTACGAAACCAAAATAAAAGAAGAACCCCAAATGCGACAAAGGTCCCCGATCGACCCCAACTGGGCTCCACTACTGACCAACTAAAACGAAACAACACAACGGACAAAGTCTTCATCGAGCTCCTCCTGAGCTTGGTTGCGTCATCTGCACGGTCTCATCGGCACCTGCAAGCTGGTTTTGGAAGTATCTGTGAGCCACGGGGACTCAGCAATCTCGCACCCTCGCGATCAAGACTATTTAAGCTTATGGGTAAGGTAAAGGTATGAGGTGGAGCTGCAGCAAGCGACTAGCAAATATGGTGGCTAACATACGCAAATGAGAGCGAGAAGAGAAGGCAAAGCACGGTCGATAAAAGTATGATCAAGAAGTGATCCTGGACTACCTACGTCAAGCATAACTCCAACAACCGTGTTCACTTCCCGGACTACGCCGGAAAGAGACCATCACGGTTACACACGCGGTTGATTCATTTTAATTAAGGTCAACTTCAGGTTTTCTACAACCGGACGTTAACAAATTCCCATCTGCCCATAACCGCGGGCACGGCTTTCGAAAGTTCAAATCCCTGCAGGGGTGTCCCAACTTAGCCCATCACAAACTCTCACGGTCAACGAAGGAATAGACCTCCACCCGAGACATTCCGATCAGACTCGGTATCCCAGTACAACAAGACATTTTGACAGGGTAAAACTAAACCAGCAACACCGCCCGAATGTGCCGACAAATCCCGATAGGAGCTGCACATATCTCTTTCTCAGGGCACACTCAGATGAGCTCTCCATACAACTAAAACCAAACCTCGAGTTTCCCCGAGGGGGCGCTGCACAGGACTCTAGTTCGGACCAACACTCAGAGGAGCACTGGCCCGGGGGGGGGGGGGGGTTAGAATAAAGATGACCCTTGAGTCTGCAGAACCCAAGGGAAGGTGGTAGGTTGTTAGTGCAAATGGTAAAACCAATGTTGGGCATTGCTGGAGAAGCTTTACTAAAGGCGAACTGTCAAGGGGTTCCCATTATAGCCCAACCGTGTAAGGGACGCAAAATCCGGGAACATAACACCGATATGACGGAAACTAGGGCGGCAAGAGTGGAACAAAACACCAGGCATAAGGACGAGCCTTCCACCCTTTACCAAGTATATAGATGCATTAATTAAATAAGATATATTGTGATATCCCAACAAGTAAATAAATGTTCCAACAAGGAACGATCTCCATGTTCCAACAAGGAACAAACTTCAATCTTCACCTGCAACTAACAACGCTATAAGAGGGGCTGAGCAAAGCGGTAACATAGCCAATCAACGGTTTGCTAGGACATAGGAGGGTTAGGGGCTGAACATGGCAATTTGGGAGGCTGACAAGCAAGTGGTAGGCATCGTAGCAATGGCATAGCAAAAGAGCGAGCAAACTAGCATAGCAAAGATAGTAGTGATTTTGAGGGTATGATCATCTTGCCTGAAATCCCGCAAGGAAGAAGAACGAGTCCATGAAGAAGATAAACGGACGAAGATGAACGGGTCCTCACAAACTCGACGTTACCGGAACCAACCCGAAGAAGCAATCACCGGAAAAGAAGCACACAACATAGTAAACAACCAACACATGAATATGGTATGATATGCGAGATGCGGGATGCGATGCGGGGTGCAAAATGCAAGACGTGACAGGAAATGCATGAACCTGGCCTCAACTTGGAAAACCAAGTGTGCCACTGGATAGAGGGGATAAAATCGCCTGAAAACGATATAAAGATCATCGCAATCGGAGCTACGGTTTGGAAATGGCAAGCGTTTTACGAAACGAACCGATCTGCGATTTACAGCAAGTAGGCTCCTAAATACAACAAAATGAACATGCTACAGCCACCAAACATGAAAACAAATTACATGGAAGTGATGTACTCAAGAAGCTTAACAAATCCCCAGGACTGAGGCATAGGCAAATTCATTCATTAAGGGCTTCAAACAAGCATGGCAAAACTGAATAAACAAAACAGATTTCAGACTTGGCGAAATTAACGCTAGTCTGGAATTTCAGACCACGATGCTCTCTTCGGAGCAGCAAAACAACATGATGCAAAACCTGAACATGGCAAGTAAGAGCATCGCATGGAGCTACTCAACAATCTTAACAAAACACCCAAAATGACCTGGGGCCAAAAGGGTTCACAAAATACTCTACCGAGCACACGAACATCGATGAAACACAATCAGTTTTCAGACTTAGTGAAAACTGAGACATGCTGAAATTATAACTCACGGAGGCATGTAAACGAGCTCGATGCTCTCACTATGGTGCAAGTCATGGCAAGGCAAGCATATATCCATTAAGAAGGCACAAAATGCTAGCTAGACATGGCAAGAACAATGGCATAGCACGCATGGATCACTAGCAATAGCTCCGGCAAAATCGCAAAAGAGTCCACGATCTGCCCAAAACAACAACTATGCAAAAGTTGAGCTCGATTGAGTCAACCTAGGGTGCTCCAACATAATAAGTAAAGACATGGATGGATTAAGCACAACAAGCATAACAAATCACTCTTACTGATCATCCTCAAAATAGGTACGGATCACTAGGAAACAAGCTGGACATATAGCATCGTGAACTAAAACATCCCAGACTTAGTGATTTTCACTAAGTCCCTGAAATCAGTAAACTCAGGTACCCTACTTCGCAAGCTTGCACAAGACAACACACACATCCTAAAAATGCATGGGAGGCACCTCTGGAAAGAAGACAACATGCTTAACAATTCATCCCAAAGGGGCACAGGCATATCATGCACGGATTAAACATGGCAAAAATGACAAAAGTGCATGATGAACTAACGGATCTGCAATTTAACTCATGATGCCTCCTAACAGCAATACGGGCATCAAGATGAACTCAAATGCAAATGATGCAATGGAATGAAATGATGTACTCGTCGAGATGAAGATTTTGATATATCATATGCACAAATCGGAGCTACGGATGCAAAGTTACGAGACCTCGAACATGGCATCATGGATCTGGGAATTTCGGGGACTTAGCCAAATTTTACCTCCGCGAAAGTCAATGCGGGATGGAGCGGTTCCGGGACGGGATGGAACCAGATCTGGGCGAGGATGCGTTTGGATGAAGGGACCGGTGGATCTCATCCCGATCCACCGTATCGGATCCGGCTGGAACTCCGGCGAGGACGAGCTCAACTCCGGCGAGGAGCGCGGAAGCCGAGGCGGTGGCGCACGGCACCCGAGGCAGCGGCGTGCGGCGAGCGAGGCGGCGGGGCACGGCGTACGCCACGCGGCGGCGCAGATGCTAGGCGGCGCGCGAGAAGCAAGACGGCGGCGAGGTGCGAGGCGGCGGGGCGCGGTGGCTGGCGGCGAAGGCGGCGCACGGCGTGGGCGGCGGCGTCGCGGAGGAGAGACGCAGGGCGCGCGACCCGGCGACAGGCGGCGGCGACCGGGCTCGGAGGGCCCCGCGCGGGGCCAGGCGGGTGAGGCGCAGCGGCGGGGAGGCCGGCTGAGACAGGTGGCGCACGGTGGTTGGCCCGGGCGGGCGGCGCGCTGAGGTGGTGGCCCCTCATTGGTCCGGGTGATGTGGCCGGCTGGGTGGACGTGTCCGGCCGGCGGGCGGACATGTCCGGCGGCGCGGAGAGAGGGAGCTTAGGGTTCATCTGCGAAAATTTCGGGGATGCCCACATATTTATAGGTAGAGGGAGCTAGGAGAGTCCAAATGAGGTGCGGTTTGCGGCCATGCGATCGTGATCGAACGACCGAGATGATGGAGCAGAGTTTGGTGGGTTTTGGGCCAAAATGGAGGGGTGTTGGGCTGGAACACTCACGAGGCCTTTTCAGTCCCTCGGTTAACCGTTGGAGTATCAAACGAAGTCCAAATGATACGAAACTTGACAGGCGGTCTACTGGTAGTAACCCAAGGCCGCATGGCAAGTCTCGGTCCAATCCGAAAATGTTTAATCCCCACACACGAAAGAAGCTAGAAATGACCACCGGAGGAGAACGAAGCGCCGGATTGCAAAACGGACAACGGGGAAAATGCTCGGATGCATGAGACGAACACGTATGCAATTGCAATGCACATGATGACATGATATGCAATGCATGACACGCAAGCAATGACAAGGCAACACCAGCGAATAACTGCACGACACCTGGCACAACGGTCTCGGGGCGTTACACTGAGGTTGCATCAATGAGCTGTGAGACATGTGTTAGTGGATTCTGCACCCGGCACCCATATGGCCTCATCATTTCCTTTCTTGGTAGCCAATTGTCCTCCCAAATCAAGGTGTCCACCCCGTTACCTATTCGCTTAATGATGCCCTGTTTTAGGACGTCCTTCCTTTCCATGATGGCTCTCTAGATCTCGCTAGGATGGCTACCCAATGTAGCATGCAGAATTGTGGTGTTTGGGTCGTAGATGCTCTTGAGAAAACGCGCACTCAAGGAATCACGACACTGTAGCAGGCGCCAAACTTGTCTTGATAGCATAGCTAAGTGGAAGAGCTTGAAATCTTTAAAGCCCAATCCTCCCATGCTTTTTGGTTGGGTTATCGCCTTCTAGGACACACAATGAGGCTTGCGTTGGTCGTCCTTACTGCCCCACCAGAATTTTCTGATTAGCATGTTCAAATGCTCGCACAGACCCCTAGGTAATTTGAAGCACGACATGAAATATACTGATATAGCCTGAGCAACAGATTTAACCAAGAGGGTGCTTGGATACGTTTTAGTCCCATGACTAAAAGTAGTGGGACTAAAATTTGCTAGCCTCACCCATGCTTGGATCCAAATACTAAAGAGACTAAAATCAAATTATTGAGCATTTATTATCCTCCAAACCATTCAATCCAGAACTCGCATGTGTTAAAGTAGAGGAATTAAATGAGGAGAGAGAGGGCTAATACATATTTTAGTAGGTTTCCTATGACTAAAAGTTTTTAGCCTCAAGACTAGTCCTAGCCTTTCTTTAGTCAGGGGTGCTTGGAACTTTAGCCTCTAACCCCTTGTTTGGATACGCTGTTTTATCAGAGCTGGTTTCCCGTAATCCGATCTAACCGTGTAACAAACTAAAACCACGTTTGGGTGGCCCAATAGAAACGTGGATAAGCAGAATTCGGTTTCCACAAAGCCAGGAAAGTGCGTCTAGTGAAAAACAACTAATACTCGTTTTTATAGAAACCTGGTTACATAAAACAGACTTTTTTCCCCTCCACGTCTTCCTCAACAAACTTGTTGGCGCCAACTGTTGAAGGAAATATGCCCTAGAGGCAATAATAAAGTTATTATTTATTTCCTTATATCATGATAAATGTTTATTATTCATGCTAGAATTGTATTAACCGGAAACATAATACATGTGTGAATACATAGACCAACAGAGTGTCACTAGTATGCCTCTACTTGACTAGCTCGTTAATCAAAGATGGTTATGTTTCCTAACCATGAACAAAGAGTTTTTATTTGATTAATGAGGTCACATCATTAGTTGAATGATCTGATTGACATGACCCATTCCATTAGCTTAGCACACGATCGTTTAGTATGTTGCTATTGCTTTCTTCATGACTTATACATGTTCCTATGACTATGAGATTATGCAACTCCCGTTTACCGGAGGAACACTTTGGGTACTACCAAACGTCACAACGTAACTGGGTGATTATAAAGGAGTACTACAGGTGTCTCCAATGGTAGATGTTGGGTTGGCGTATTTCGAGATTAGGGTTTGTCACTCCGATTGTCGGAGAGGTATCTCTGGGCCCTCTCGGTAATGCACATCACATAAGCCTTGCAAGCACTGCAACTAATATGTTAGTTGTGAGATGATGTATTACGGAACGAGTAAAGAGACTTGCCGGTAACGAGATTGAACTAGGTATTGGATACCGACGATCGAATCTCGGGCAAGTAACATACCGATGACAAAGGGAACAACGTATGTTGTTATGCGGTCTGACCGATAAAGATCTTCGTAGAATATGTAGGAGCCAATATGGGCATCCAGGTCCCGCTATTGGTTATTGACCGGAGACGTGTCTCGGTCATGTCTACATTGTTCTCGAACCGTAGGGTCCGCACGCTTAACGTTACGATGACAGTTATTATGAGTTTATGCATTTTGATGTACCGAAGGTTGTTCGGAGTCCCGGATGAGATCACGGACATGACGAGGAGTCTCAAAATGGTTGAGACGTAAAGATTGATATATTGGAAGCCTATGTTTGGACATCGGAAGTGTTCCGGGTGAAATCGGGATTTTACCGGATTACCGGGAGGGTTACCGGAACCCCCCGGGAGCCAAATGGGCCAACATGGGCCTTAGTGGAAAGGTGAGAGGGCAGCCCACATAGGGCTGCGCCTCCCCCCCTCTCCCTAGTCCTATTAGGACTAGGAGAGGGGCCGGCCACCTCTCTCTCTCTCTCCTTTAAAGGATTCCTAGTTGGACTAGGATTGGAGGGGGGAGTCCTACTCCCGGTAGGAGTAGGACTCCTCCTGCGCCTACACCTCTTTGGCCGGCCAGCCCCCCTCCCTCCAACCTTTATATACGGAGGCAGGGGGCACCCCAAGACACACAACTTGATCCTTGAGATCGTTCCTTAGCCGTGTGCGGTGCCCCCTGCCACCAAATTCCACCTCGATCGTACCGTTGTAGTGCTTAGGCGAAGCCCTGCGTCGGTAGTACATCAAGATCGTCATCACGCCGTCGTGCTGACGGAACTCTTCCTCGACGCTTTGCTGGATCGGAGCCCGAGGAACGTCATCGAGCTGAACGTGTGCTAAGAACTCGGAGGTGCCGGAGTAACGGTGCTTGGATCGGTCGGATCGGGAAGAAGACGTACGACTACTTCCTCTATGTTGTGTGATCGCTTCCGCAGTCGGTCTGCGTTGGTACGTAGACAACACTCTCCCCTCTCGTTGCTGTGCATCACCATGATCTTGCGTGTGCGTAGGAAAATTTTGAAATTACTGCGTTCCCCAACAGTGGCATCAGAGCCAGGTTTTATGGTTTGATGTTATATGCACGAGTAGAACACAAGTGAGTTGTGGGCGATACAAGTCATACTGCCTACCAGCATGTCATACTTTGGTTCGGCGGTATTGTTGGTTGAGACGATCCGGACCAACCTTACGCGTACTCTTACGCGAGACCGGTTCCCTCGACGTGCTTTGCACATAGATGGCTTGCGGAAGACTGCCTCTCCAACTTTAGTTGAACCAAGTGTGACTACGCCCGGTCCTTGAGAAGGTTAAAACGGAGTCTATTTGACGAACTATCGTTGTGGTTTTGATGCGTAGGTGAGATGAGTTCTTACTTAAGCCCGTAGCAGCCACGTAAAACTTGCAACAACAAAGTAGAGGACGTCTAACTTGTTTTTGCAGGGCATGTTGTGATATGATATGGTCAAGACGTGATGAGATATAAGTTGTTGTATGAGATGATCATGTTTTGTTGAAGTTATCGGCAACTGGCAAAAGCCTTATGGTTGTCTCTTTATTGCATAAGATGCAAGCGCCAAATAATTGCTTTACTTTATCGCTATGCGATAGCAATAGTTGCAAGAGCAATAGTTGGCGAGACGACCGTGTGACGACACATTGATATAGATCAAGATGATGGAGATCATGGTGTCATGCCGATGATAACAGAGATCATGACAGTACTTTGGAGATGGAGATCAAAGAAGCAAGATGATGATGGCCATATCATGTCACATATTTTGATTGCATATGATGTTTATCTTTTATACATCTTATTTTTGCTTTGATTGACGGTAGCATTATAAGATGATCTCTCACTAAATTATCAAGAAGTGTTCTCCCTGAGTATGCACCGTTGCCAAAGTTCGTCGTGCCCAGACACCACGTGATGATCGGGTGTGATAAGCTCTACGTCCAAATACAACGGGTGCAAAACAGTTGCACACGCGGAATACTCAGGTTAAACTTGACAAGCCTAGCATATGCAGATATGGCCTCGGAACACGGAGACCGAAAGGTCGAGCGTGAATCATATAGTAGATATGATCAACATAACGATGTTCACCATTGAAAACTACTCCATCTCACGTGATGATCGGTTATGGTTTAGTTGATTTGGATCACGTGATCACTTAGAGGATTAGAGGGATGTCTATCTAAGTGGGAGTTCTTAAGTAATATGATTAAATTGAACTTAAATTTATCATGAACTTAGTCCTGGTAGTATTTTGCAAATCATGTTGTAGATCAATGGCTCGCGTTGTTGCTCCCCTGTGTTTATTTTGATATGTTCCTAGAGAAAATTGTGTTGAAAGATGTTAGTAGCAATGATGCGGATTGGATCCGTGATCTGAGGTTTATCCTCATTGCTGCACAGAAGAATTATGTCCTTGATGCACCGCTAGGTGACAGACCTATTGCAGGAGCAGATGCAGACGTTATGAACGTTTGGCTAGCTCAATATGATGACTACTTGATAGTTTAGTGCACCATGCTTAATGGCTTAGAATCGGGACTTCAAAGACGTTTTGAACGTCATGGACCATATGAGATGTTCCAGGAGTTGAAGTTAATATTTCAAGCAAATACCCGAGTTGAGAGATATGAAGTCTCCAACAAGTTCTATAGCTAAAAGATGGAGAATCGCTCAACTAGTGAGCATATGCTCAGATTGTCTGGGTACTACAATCGCTTGAATCAAGTGGGAGTTAATCTTCCAGATAAGATAGTGATTGACAGAATTCTCTAGTCACCATGACCAAGTTAGTAGAACTTCGTGATGAACTATAATATGCAAGGGATAACGGAAACAACTCCCAAGCTCTTCGTGATGCTGAAATCAACGAATGTAGAAATCAAGAAAAACATCAAGTGTTGATGGTTGACAAGACCACTAGTTTCAAGAAAAAGGGCAAAGGAAAGAAGGGGAACTTCAAGAAGAATGGCAAGCAAGTTGCTGCTCAAGTGAAGAAGCCCAAGTCTGATCCTAAGCCTGAGACTAAGTACTTCTACTGCAAAGGGACTGGTCACTGGAAGCGGAACTACCCCAAGTGATTGGCGGATAAGAAGGATGGCAAAGTGAACATAAGTATATTTGATATACATGTTATTGATGTGTACTTTACTAGTGTTTATAGCAACCCCTTAGTATTTGATGCTAGTTCAGTTGCTAAGAGTAGTAACTCGAAACAGGAGTTGCAGAATAAACAGAGACTAGTTAAGGGTGAAGTGACGATGCGTGTTGGAAGTGGTTCCAAGATTGATATGATCATCATCGCACACTCCCTATAATTTCGGGATTAGTGTTAAACCTAAATAAGTGTTATTTGGTGTTTGCGTTGAACATGAATATGATTTGATCATGTTTATTGTAATACGGTTATTCATTTAAGTAAGAGAATAAATTGTTGTTCTGTTTACATGAATAAAACCTAATATGGTTACACACCCAATGAAAATAGTTCATTGGATCTCGATCTTAATAATACACATATTCATAATATTGAAACCAAAAGATGCAAAGTTAATAATGATAGTGCAACTTATTTGTGGCACTGCTGTTTAGGTCATATCGGTGTAAAGCGCATGAAGAAACTCCATACTGATGGGCTTTTGGAACCACTTGATTATGAATCGCTTGGTACTTGCGAACCGTGCCTCATAGGCAAGATGACCAAAACACCGTTCTCCGGTACTATGGAGAGAGCAACAGATTTATTGGAAATCATACATACCGATGTATGTGGTCCGATGAATATTGAAGCTCGTGGCGGATATCGTTATTTTCTCACCTTCACAGATGATTTAAGCAGATATGGGTATATCTACTTGATGAAACATAAGTCTGAAACATTTGAAAAGTTCAAAGAATTTCAGAGTGAAGTGAAAAACATCGTGACAAGAAAATAAAGTTTCTACGATATGATCGCGGAGACAAATATTTGAGTTACGAGTTTGGTCTTCAGTTAAAACAATGTGAAAAAAGTTTCACTACTCACGCCACCTGGAAAACCACATCATAATGGTGTGTCCGAACGTCATAACCGTACTTTATTGGATATAGTGCAATCTATGATGTCTCTTACCGATTTACCACTATTGTTTTTGGGTCATGCATTAGAGACAGCTGCATTCACGTTAAAAAGGGGCACCATCTATATCCGTCGAGACGACGCCTTATGAACTATGGTTTGGCGAGAAACCAAAGTTGTCGTTTCTTAAAGTTTGGGGTTGCGATGCTTATATGAAAAAGTTTCATCCTGATAAGCTCAAAACTCAAATCGGAGAAGTGCATCTTCATAGGATATCCAAAGGAAACTATTGGATACACCTTCTATCACAGATCCGAAGGCAAGACTTTTTGTTGCTAAATTCGGAAACTTTCTGGAGAAGGAGTTTCTCTCGAAAGAAGTGAGTAGGAGGAAAGTAGAACTTGACGAGGTAACTGTGCCTGCTCCCTTATTGGAAAGTAGTACATCACAGAAAAATGTTTCTGTGACACCTACACCAGTTAGTGAGGAAGCTAATGATGATGATCATGAAACTTCAGAACAAGACACTACTGAACCTCGTAGATCAACCAGAGTAAGATCCGCGCCAGAGTGGTACGGTAATCCTGTTCTGGAAGTCATGCTACTAGATCATGATGATCCTACGAACTATGAAGAAGCGATGGTGAGCCCAGATTCCGCAAAGTGGCTTGAAGCCATGAAATCTGAGATATGATCCATGTATGAGAACAAAGTATGGACTTTGGTTGACTTGCCCGATGATCGACAAGCCATAGAAAATAAATGGATCTTCAAGAAGAAGACGGACGCTGATAGTAGTGTTACTATCTACAAAGCTAGAATTGTCGCAAAATGTTTTCGACAAGTTCAAGGTGTTGACTACGATGAGATTTTCTCACTCGTATCTATGCTTAAAGTCTGTCCGAATCATGTTAGCAATTGCCGCATTTTATGAAATCTGGCAAATGGATAAAAAACTGCATTCCTTAATGAATTTATTAAAGAAGAGTTGTATGTGATGCAACTAGAAGGTTTTGTCAATCCGAAAGATGCTAACAAAAATGTGCAAGCACCAGCGATCCATC
Organism: Triticum monococcum; assembly: GCA_034509565.1. Taxonomy (NCBI): domain Eukaryota; kingdom Viridiplantae; phylum Streptophyta; class Magnoliopsida; order Poales; family Poaceae; genus Triticum; species Triticum monococcum. The sequence continues at coordinate 146,458,486 of CM067843.1, read as the reverse complement.
TGTGGACTGGTGCAAGCATCTCGGAGTTGGAATATACGCTTTGATAAGTTGATCAAAGCATATAGTTTTATACAGACTTGCGGTGAAGCCTGTATTTACAAGAAAGTGAGTGGGAGCACTACAGCATTTCTGATAAGTATATGTGAATGACATATTGTTGATCGGAAATAATGTAGAATTATTCTGTAAAGCATAAAGGAGTGTTTGAAAGGAGTTTTTCAAAGAAAGACTTCGATGAAGCTGCTTACATATTGAGCTTCAAGATCTATAGAGATAGATCAAAGACGCTTGATAAGTTCTTTCAATGAGTACATGCCTTGACAAAGATTTTGAAGTAGTTCAAAATGGAGCAGTCAAAGAAAGAGTTCTTGCCTGTACTATAAGGTGTGAAGTTGAGTAAGACTCAAAGCCCGACCACGGCAGAAGATAGAAAGAGAATGAAAGTCATTCCCTATGCCTTGGCCATAGGTTCTATAAAGTATGTCATGCTGTGTACCAGATCTATTGTATACCCTGCACTGATTTAGCAAGGGAGTACAGTAGTGATCTAGGAGTAGATCACTGGACAGCGGTCAGAATTATCCTTTGTGAAATAAGGATATGTTTCTCGATTATGGACGTGACAAAAAGGTTCGTCGTAAAGGGTTACGTCGATGCAAGTTTTTGACACTGATCCAGATAATTCTAAGTCTCAATCTGGATACATATTGAAAGTGGGAGCAATTAGCTAGAATAGCTCCGTGTAGAGCATTGTAGACATAGAACTTGCAAAATACTTACGGATCTGAATGTGACAGACCCGTCGACTAAAATTATCCCACAAGCAAAACATGATCACACCTTAGTACTCTTTGGGTGTTAATCACATAGAGATGTGAACTAGATTATTGAATCTAGTAAACCCTTTGAGTGTTGGTCACATGACGATGTGAACCATGGGTGTTAATCACATGGTGATGTGAACTATTGCTGTTAAATCACATGGTGATGTGAACTAGATTATTGACTCTAGTGCAAGTGGGAGACTGAAGGAAATATGCCCTAGAGGCAATAATAAAGTTATTATTTATTTCCTTATATCATGATAAATGTTTATTATTCATGCTAGAATTGTATTAACCGGAAACATAATACATGTGTGAATACATAGACCAACAGAGTGTCACTAGTATGCCTCTACTTGACTAGCTCGTTAATCAAAGATGGTTATGTTTCCTAACCATGAACAAAGAGTTGTTATTTGATTAACGAGGTCACATCATTAGTTGAATGATCTGATTGACATGACCCATTCCATTAGCTTAGCACACGATCGTTTAGTATGTTGCTATTGCTTTCTTCATGACTTATACATGTTCCTATGACTATGAGATTATGCAACTCCCGTTTACCGGAGGAACACTTTGGGTACTACCAAACGTCACAACGTAACTCGGTGATTATAAAGGAGTACTACAGGTGTCTCCAATGGTAGATGTTGGGTTGGCGTATTTCGAGATTAGGGTTTGTCACTCCGATTGTCGGAGAGGTATCTCTGGGCCCTCTCGGTAATGCACATCACATAAGCCTTGCAAGCACTGCAACTAATATGTTAGTTGTGAGATGATGTATTACGGAACGAGTAAAGAGACTTGCCGGTAACGAGATTGAACTAGGTATTGGATACCGACGATCGAATCTCGGGCAAGTAACATACCGATGACCAAGGGAACAACGTATGTTGTTATGCGGTCTGACTGATAAAGATCTTCGTAGAATATGTAGGAGCCAATATGGGCATCCAGGTCCCGCTATTGGTTATTGATCGGAGACGTGTCTCGGTCATGTCTACATTGTTCTCGAACCGTAGGGTCCGCACGCTTAACGTTACGATGACAGTTATTATGAGTTTATGCATTTTGATGTACCGAAGGTTGTTCGGAGTCCCGGATGAGATCACGGACATGACGAGGAGTCTCGAAATGGTCGAGACGTAAAGATTGATATATTGGAAGCCTATGTTTGGACATCGGAAGTGTTCCGGGTGAAATCGGGATTTTACCGGATTACCGGGAGGGTTACCGGAACCCCCCGGGAGCCAAATGGGCCAACATGGGCCTTAGTGGAAAGGTGAGAGGGCAGCCCACATAGGGCTGCGCCTCCCCCCTCTCCCTAGTCCTATTAGGACTAGGAGAGGGGCCGGCCACCTCTCTCTCTCTCCTTTAAAGGATTCCTAGTTGGACTAGGATTGGAGGGGGGAGTCCTACTCCCGGTAGGAGTAGGACTCCTCCTGCGCCTACACCTCTTTGGCCGGCCAGCCCCCCCTCCCTCCAACCTTTATATACGGAGGCAGGGGGCACCCCAAGACACACAACTTGATCCTTGAGATCGTTCCTTAGCCGTGTGCGGTGCCCCCTGCCACCAAATTCCACCTCGATCGTACCGTTGTAGTGCTTAGGCGAAGCCCTGCGTCGGTAGTACATCAAGATCGTCATCACGCCGTCGTGCTGACGGAACTCTTCCTCGACGCTTTGCTGGATCGGAGCCCGAGGAACGTCATCGAGCTGAACGTGTGCTAAGAACTCGGAGGTGCCGGAGTAACGGTGCTTGGATCGGTCGGATTGGGAAGAAGACGTACGACTACTTCCTCTACGTTGTGTGATCGCTTCCGCAGTCGGTCTGCGTTGGTACGTAGACAACACTCTCCCCTCTCGTTGCTGTGCATCACCATGATCTTGCGTGTGCGTAGGAAAATTTTGAAATTACTGCGTTCCCCAACAACTGTGCCTTCCCGCGCAACTAGCACGCGCCCTTTTTTCCAAGCTTCTATATATATACAGGGATGCCGGCATAACAAACATCAACAAACAGGATCTGGGTACGTGCTTCTTCCATGGCTGGCCGCCGATAACGGCTGTGATCATCGATCTTCTGGCCATCGACGCTAGGCTGAGATCTCCAATCAGACGCCGCTGACCTGCTGGGACAACAAGAGCTACCTTCCTCGACTTGTTTGCAGCAAGAAATCAATCTTCATAATTACTCCCATCATAATTTGTCGTGTGTATAGCATAGCTCTACTGATTTTAGTAGATCATAATTACTTCCATCATAATGGAAGACCATTGGCAGTAAATAGTACTAGTACAGATAAGTAGGGCCAAAAGGTAATAAAAAAATCCTTTTTTCTGCTTAAGTGATTTAACTAGTAGTAGTTTATATTGTTTTGTTTACATGTAGGAAAATATGGACGACCAAATCAAAAATATTAAGAAGGAAAAGACCGAAAAGCAGCCCATAAAGCGCCACACATGGAAATCTTCAGAGGACAAAATATTGCTCAACATATTAAAAGATCAAACTCAAAATGGAGGTAAGGAAGGAACAGGATACACAAAGAAAGCATGGCGTGAAATCCTAGAACAGTTCAATGAGTCAAAGGTAGACAAACTTGAGTTGCAACAAATAAAAAATCGTCATAAGTACTACAGGAGTTGTTATGCTAGCATGGACAGACTTCTAAAGCACACAGGGTTTGGTTGGGATGACGATGATAAAATGATCAAAGCTTCAGAAGAAAGTTGGGCGGATCTCATATCGGTAAGTTGAAACACATTAATTTTGAAATATTGCTATATCATACAGTTGAAAAATGGACTTACAATAAACTAACAAACTGCAGAAGGACAAGAATATTCAAGAATACCGAGACAAAGTGTGGCCTAGTTGGATAGACCTTCAGGACATTTGTGCTAGCTCTACCGCATCAGGAGTTGGTGCTATATCTAGCAAAGGGAAAGGTGGAACCAGCAAATAACAAATTGAAATTGATCTGAATGAGATAGTAGAAGTTGAATCTGATGGAACAAATGATTCCCCTGTTGCTTGTCCTAAGAAGCCTAACACCACTAAGGTCGAGAAAAAGAAGAAGGGCAATGCAAGTGGGTCGAAAAACACTTCAAAAGGGCAAAAGCGAACAGCTGATGATGCTATTAATGCAATTGATCGCCTGGCAGATGCATCACTGATCATTGCTGAATCAAAGAAAAATGCAGCACAGCAAACAGAAGCTTACTCAGTGAAAGCATGTATGCAGATATTAAATAGCATGCGTGATGTTGAACCAAACAAAAAATTGAAAGCTGCACAAGCATTTGAACATGTTGATAAAAGGGCTATTTTCATTGAGATGGATGAAGAGACTCGGTCTCTCTGGGTTGAAAATGCGTAGTTTTTTACCTGTTGTAGCGTACTGTTTAGTTTTCTGAATAGGTTGTATTTGCAATTTCCATAAATTTCTTCTGTAAGTTTGTGTTCAAACAATCAATATGCAAATTTATATACTTATTTGGTTCGTGCTACTAGTTATATATGGTCTCATATATAAATCCCTCTTCAGAACTTGGATTTATATTTGTGTGTGTGTGTTCTACAAATACATAAGCTTAAGATATAGGTGAGGGAAGTTGATGGCATACCTTTCCTTTTGGTTCATTGGTTTAAACAGCAATGATGCAATGTTGCTCTTTGCGTCAGTACATATCTCCATGTTTTATCATCAACCGAGCGAGTAAAATTTGTCACCGAAATCATTCAATGTTCTCCTATCACTCATTCAATGATTTTTGTCCTACTATTTAACAGAAAATTTATCAGCTCTAGAACAATAACATTGTAGAAATTCCGACAGTTAACCGAAGTTGCTACATGAAATTTTGCAGGGAAACCATGGAAGATATGGCAGATGGAGACTATTCTGATTCTGAGCAAATGATTATTAATGACCTTTCTGCAATGTCACTTTTGCAACATGTGTTGTTCGGAAGGCTATTCAAAACACCACGTAATACCTCTAAATTAACTGGTGCGCAAAAGACTAGAGAGTGGTTGGAAGGACATCCAGTTAGATTTTATGAACAACTTCGTGTTGATAAGCACACCTTCTACTTATTGCGAGATGCATTGTGTGAGAGGAATTTACTTACGGATACAAAACGGATGGACGTCAATGAACAACTAGTCATATTTCTACATACAATTGGTCACAATGTTAGGAACCGTGTTATCCAGGATAGATTTCAACATTCAGGAGAAACAATAAGTCGGCATTTCAAGAGAGTATTAAAAGCCATTAATGGCTTACGTGATGTTTACATAACAGATCCGCCCAATGAAGTTTCCAACCAAATATTGGGCGACTCAAGGTTTTACCCATACTTCAAGGTATATATTCTATCTCAAGAACATGTTCCTTTTGGATATTACTTGCAGCAAAGTTCAAATCTCCAATTCTAATTCTGAATTTTTCTCAACAGAACTGTATGGGAGCAATTGATGGGACACATATTAATGCAAAAATCAAGCTTGATAAACAAACTCCTTACAGAAATAGGCATGGTTATCCCTCTCAAAATGTAATGGCAGTAGTGTCATTTGACATGACATTTTCATATGTGGCTGCTGGATGGGAAGGTTCCGCATCGGATCAAGTCGTATTAAGGTGGGCTGTTACTGATGGTGGGTTTGTTGTCCCAGAAGGTAAAAATAAAAAATACATGAATTTACATGCAAGTAAAGTTTGTCTCATTGTATCAAACATGTAATGATATAATAGGAAATTTGAGAGTGATATCAAACTTTACATGCAGGTAAGTTTTATCTCGTGGACTCGGGCTATGCAAACACTCCAAGATTTATTGCCCCCTATCGTGGAGATCGCTATCACATTGGTTCTTTTCGTGGAACTAAACGTCGATATAGTAGTGAGAAAGATTTGTTCAATCATCGTCACGCACAACTACAGAATGTTGTAGAACGTACTTTTGGCGTTCTAAAAGCTCGATTTCCAATATTAACAAGGAATGGAGGAATCCCTTATCCTTACAAATAACAGGTCCAAATTGTTATGGCTTGTTGCATCATCCATAACTTCATAACGAAGGTTGATATGAATGATGAGTTGTTTGAGCTTTATGAACAAGAGGGAACACAAGGAGATGTTGACATCGGTGACCAAGAAGTTCGAGGGCAAGCAAACTTACAAGAAGATGATCGAGTTGCCGGTGAAAGAGTACGTGCAAGCATCGCTCAACAGTTGTGGAGTAATCTCCAACAGCATGCCACTCAGGAAGAAGAAGATGAAGATGATTAATTAAGCACTAAAATAGTTGTTATCAATTTTATTTATAGGTACATTGGATAACTATCGACAGATTTTTCATTCATTTGTAGGTTCACAAGCTTTACATTCAATGTTTCAATGCTAAAATCATTTTCTTGCCCATTCACACATCATACAGCAAGTTCGGTATGGACCTTGAGAATATAAAATTACTGAGCTAGAGAGAAGCTCACCTCACATTATCTGAATGAAGAGTCTGTCACCATAGTCCCAGATCCAGCATGCCACGAAGAGGGCAGCTCATACTCATCCACTGGAAGTAGTTCGGACTGCGTCGAGCACGCTCTGGACTCCCTGGATGCCTCGATAGTGAAGGGTCTAGAAGATGGGGTGGATTTTGTCCTCCGCCACCAACCACAGTCGCGAGTCGTCCACCGCGACAGCGTGCCCTTCTTCCCCGCCGGTAGGCCTCCGCCGCGAAGAACAGATGGGACGCCCCACCTCTGCACTGCACGCCGCGGAACCATACGGCATCGCCGTGGTGGCGTCGGTCGCTGTAGCCGGGGCCGTTGACGGTGTGAGGAGAGTGGAACGGGAAGCGGCAGCCGCGCAACCGTACGGCTTTGTCGCCGTGGCGGCGGTCACCGGAGCCGTTGATGGCGTGGGGAGCTTGGGCTAGGTCGAGCTCCTCGAGGAACAGAAACGGTAAGCTGCGGCGGCGATTTGGGGAAGAAGCGGAGGCGACTTGAGTTCAGAGAGACACAGGGGAAAGTAAGCGGCGTCTACAGAGTACTAACTAATCCAAACACACTTTTACCAAAACTTGTTTTAACGTTTTCTCACCCAAACGAGTTATTCCAGAAACTCCTGGTAACGAAAATTCTCCCTTAAAACAGGTTTTCCTAAAAACACTCCTAAAACTCGTTTTCCTAAATCTTAGGTTTTATTATTGGTATCCAAACAACCATTAAAAAAGACTATTTTTAGTCAGACTAAAAATAGTCTCTTGGATCCAAGCACCCTTCAAAACTTCCTTCCCATCTGTGGACAGAGTCCTCTCAATCCAGCCCTGAATTTTACTCCACAAACGATCCTTCAGAAATTTCTGCTCCACAAACGATCCAGTTGGCTAGATGGCGCTGAAGGCACGGAGTAGGAGCTCCCGTGTCGCGTTTCTGTTGGCTATTTTTGTCAAAAGCGTCAGCGCATCGAAGCGACCGGCCCAACGCTAGTACGGCCAGCCAGCTGGAAGCGTTTCCCAATAAGAAATACCCTTTTTTTTTTGAGACAACCCAATAAGAAATACCCGGAAGCAAATCGAGAGGCAACGGGCGCCGAACCGTGTTGGGCCTCGGTTTCGGGTACATGTTATGTCGGCCCTCACCCAGTATATATATATATACCTAATATAAGGAAAAGAACAGCCCCCCTGTTCCCGACCCAACGCGCCGCCGCCAACCACCTCGAACCGAAAACCCTGGATCTGTTCCGGCTGCTGACACAACGCGCCGCCGCCGCCAAGGGAACCCCTCGCGTTGCGATGTCGTCAGCGGAGATGCGATTCTGCCGGGGATCAGGCGAAACAGTGGATTCGTTTCACGCCTCCCGCTACCCCAGCCCTTCCACGGAGGACCTAGGGGATCTCCATGATTCGTTGTAGTCGAACTCGACCCCCATGACCAGCCGGCGCGCATGGTCGCAGGTGCGTATGCTTTGCACACTCCTTCACTTTATGCACGCTCCATCGGGAAGGTTTTGGATGGATCTTGTTTGAGTCGATCAATTACTTTGATGTAATTGCGCATATTCAGATCCTGGTCAGATTGCCTGGCATGCCCTGGACCTCAAGTTCCCACGCGAGGAGAGCGAATCAGACTGGAGCGACTGGAGCGAGGGCGATGGCCGACTGATTGACGGGGAGGAGAAAGATTGCCCAGGTACCTATTTATACATCTAGATTCAATTTCCCCGAAATTTCAACTATGTTTAAGTTAACCCCCCGGAATTCTACACTAATTCTTCAGGGAATGAAGTAGTCGATAGCGATGATGATGATGATGATGACGACGACGACGACAACTGCAATGTTCAAGTCGTTTACGAGGACAAAAGCCCAAACACGAAGATAATCTGCCCAGGTATCTAATTATCTATTCAGTTGAAAACAAAACTCGTAACCACCCACAGATCATCTGCCGATCTATGACACAATGATTCTCCAGGAAAGCTCTATCCTGAGAGCGAAGCAGAGGAAATTGAGCTGGAATGGATTGAGAGCTACTGCAAGCAGATGGGAGAATACTCAAAACTGTTTGATGACATTCTGGCCCGGGAGGACCACGACGATTTTACTACTTTGCCTCCTTTTCCTATGAAACTGCTCCCTCCCACAACATCTCTATGCTTCATGGATGGTGGGTACTGCTACCACAGTCTTTACAAGACCCATGATACTTCTACCAGTAAGTGCCACTCGTTCCTAGTAATCTGTCTTTGTGCTGTCTGCTTAACAACCCACTTTGGTTCCTAATGTATGTTTGCAGCTGCATCAACTCTTGGATATCGCACACCGCAACAGATGCTACAATTCTTTTTGATGCGTTTATCAAGCTCTGGGCTCTCCTATCCCATTAGTGTGTATGGAATACTTGCTGTTCGCGACGACTTGGACCAGCGACGGAATTATCTCTTTAACTGTCCTAGAGATACTGCTGTAGAGATTGTGAATCAGGTAAATAAAGCTTGCTTTGTTTACAAAATTGCTGGACGCTGACCTATGATGTTCAACAGCTCAACTCTATGATATTTTATGTCAGTCATCTAAGTCGATTTGTTTTGGATCTATTTATTATTTGCCTGGGTCCATTAAATGATCTGTGAGATGAGCTGCATTTTTTGTAAAAGTAAATAATCAATAGCAAGCATTTGCGCTGTTAAGAAGCACTGCCATTTAACAGATCACATTAGTTTTTATATGATGTGCGTGCTAATACATGTACATACAAATCGTCATCTGGTCAATATACTTCAGTTTAGCACTTTGTCTATTTCTTTTCACAAGTCATGAGTTGACTGCTTGTGTGCATTAAGATGGTTATAACTTTAATCAGCAAGATACTAGGCGTCTGTGGTTACTGATTGTGATTTTCCCAGTCTTAAACTTTTGGGAACGAGACATGGTAATAATATGGTTATAACTTAAACCAGCAAGCTTTTTGTGTATGATAGCGAGGTACCCATTCTTTTGGGACTGAGTGAGGGGTTATAATGTGTGTGAATATTTTGTACCCATTAATCTTTAAGCTCCCGAGATGAATGGGGTCAAAGGGATAAAATGACATTAAAGTCACATGCTTGTTCCTTTCACCCAATATTTGATTTAGACGAACACACATGTCTTATGTGAGTTTGTTCTGTTGGTACAGTACTAATGTATGTATTTGAAGGTTGATGTAGCTTGTTGGGTTCTAATAAGATATCAAATTGCAGGAATCCTTTGACTTGCCTCTTTGTAGCCCGTGTCGAGGAATATATGTACTGGACGAGGCACTACTAGAAGTTGATCTCTGGGTAAAGAAGGAAGGGAATGGATCAGCTGACAAGCATATACTTTCTGCATATGCTGAGATTGAAGTCCGTGCAAATTTTGATATTATGCTGGGTGGTCGGATTCCTGGTGTTGATTGCAACTTGGACCTGACATACATGATCATTGCATGAAGTATTGAGGCGGTAGTACAAGTCTATGCAGAGGTTGACCATCCTCATCACGTGAAGTTCACTGCTTTAAGCACTGGCTATGACGATGAGATTGTGCTGTTTGATGACAAGATATCTGGGAGTGTGAAACTGTTCCAACATATTGTCATGGTTAAGAGAAATGAAAATTTGGATGTTCTTCTAAGAGTCGATGAATCGCTGTTTCAGTGGACTTTTCATGATGAGTATGTTGGACCCGTCAGTTCTCCCGATGACTCAATCCTTCAGTATGGCCAGTTTTTTGTGAGGGTGCTTTTTGCTCCAAAGAACTCTGCATGAAGCCCACCGCCGGCCTCCTGCAAACTGCGATTAAGTGAAGACTCAGTTCTTCAGCTTGGCCAGTTTCTTGTGAGGCTGCTCCAAAGAACTCCACATGAAGACCATCGCCGGCATCCTGACAAACTGCGGTTTAAGTGAAGGGCTGAAGGTGTCCTGTGCCTTCTACTTAGTATAGCATTATAGTCCAGTGTGTTAAGTTGAACCGCTGTAAACCTCAACATGCTCAATGAGTGCATATTCTCTGCCTGCCTGCTATTGTGTTTTTGACTTGTATCATCCAGTGGTCGTGATGCTGTCGTTGAAACCTTGGCATGCACAATTTGCCAATTTGGTCAGCACAAAGTGCGTTTTGATGTTGGTATGAGACAGGCAAAGTGAAGGCTGAAGGTGTCCTATGCTGTTCTAGACTTCTACTCCCTCCGTCCGATAAAAGTTGTCCGCGATGACAATTTGTGAAAACTCCCCTCGCATTAATCCGACAAACGACACAGCCCGCACCGTGTCCCCCCATCCTCCCCTCCTCAATCTTGCGATGGTGACGGCGACGGCGACCTCCTCACCCCTGGCCGCCTGCTCCGTCACCTCGCCACACGCCGGCCACCTCCCTTCATATCGCTACCTTTCTTCGTCCGCGTTGCGTGATCCCGACGAGGGGGGAATGGATCCCCTTCTCTGCAAAGCTCTTGATTTGCTGGCTCCGACATGCTGTGTGCCGAGGCCGGGCGGACCTGAGTGTGCTGCTGCTAGCGGCCGCCGTCAGATCGCTGGCCTCCGACGCCCCCCTCCGTGCCTCCGGATACACGGCGGTGTCGCTGGCCTCTGACGTGCTCCTCCTCCTACTGGCGGTGCTCCTCCGACGAGGCAAGACGCCAGCGTCGCTGCAGAGCCAGGAGACGCAGGAGGAGCCCTACGCGTACAAGGACGAGGCCACCGACGGGACCAAGAAGAGGTTGACCTCGGAGGCGTCGTGGCTGGCGCAGTACGCCTCACCTCCCCTGCATGCTCGCCAAGCATGTCCTGAACTGCAGTGAAGATCCATCGGAAAAAGGGCAGCAGGGTGGCATGCTCTGGAAGGTTGTACTGCATGCTCGCCAAACACATGATGCAGAAGGTTCAGTCTAGATAGACTGAATATGTTGTTGTTGTGGTCGCAGAGATCAAATTTGTGCATGTATATAGAGTATGATAATTTTAACTCTGCTGTCAAAAGTTAGTGCAAGTTCAGTATGTTCAGTTCAGTTCTTTTTACTGCAGGATCTTATTTGTTTCTCCCATTTTACAGAAACAAAATGTGTCCAAAACTGAAAAATGCTGTCATTTTAACTGAATTTGGTAAACTAAAAACTGAAAATTGATGTTATTTTAATTGAAGATATAATTGCAGTGGCTAGTCCTCGATATTGGTGAGAATCACAGTCTTGTGTGGTTGAAATTCTTCCACAAGTTCAATCATTGGCTTCATAACATTTTAGTTGTTACAGTACAGTCTCTTGGTTCATGACAACTAAAAGATCATAATTTAGTAAATTCAGTTTAACTCTGAATATGTATTTTTGATGTAAATTTGGACATGACTACAGCCCATCTAAGTTAGACAATATTCTGAAGAAGAGAAACTTAAAAGTGTAAGTTGTTGTGTCCAAATACTCCTGAAGCAAATTTGATGGAAATTACTCCTTTTGTGATAATAAAGACTCAGGTCCATGGGGATTTGCTTTTGTAATTAACTACTCAAGCTCAATTTGTAAAGTGGAGTACTGCATCAGATTGAATTCTCTCACGGACTTTTTCAATGATCATCATCATTCTCAGTTTCAATGATCATCTAACTGAATTTGATTTATTCTTTTTGGTACAATCATCATTCTAATAATAATAAGAAGAAGAAGAATCTAATCAAGACAGTACTCCAAATTAGTTAGCCATTAATGCTTTAGATTCTTCTTCTTCTCCATCCTTGTAATGACCCTGTACATGTGAACTTCACAGAGAGGGAGTATTTATTGAATATATTATTTCTCTCAACTGGAGTTTTGTCTTTACATCTTATCATAATATTCAAATAAATCTAGATAATCCAAATAATTTGAAATAATTCTACTATATTCAAATAATTCAAATAATCTAGCTAATTCTGAAAGAAGAAGAAGAAGAAGAACAAGAAGAAGAAGAAGAAGAATCTAGCTAATTCAAATAATTCCAACTTAATTCAACTAAATCCAACTTAATTCAAATAATTCAAACTTTTCCTTTTCCTCTAACTCTGTTGTGGCTGGTTCTTTGTGCCTCGGTCTGTACCACGAACAGCCAAATGCCAAGCTTTCCATCAAATGTCATCTCCTCATTTTTTTTCGAAACAGAGGCAAAAGCTTTGCCTCATCTATTAATTAAGCAGAAGAGAATGGCCCAGTTAATTAGTGAAAAGCTGGGCGAAAACCGATACAACAAGGGCCAAGTCCACTCCCACACAATCAAGCACACATGACTAAGCCCACTCTTGCCGACAACATGTCGAACACACAACTTCCACCAGTGCCGGAAAGAAGAATCCATGACTACTAGAGATTGCTAGGAACATTTTTTTCAGATGATACAGTACAATGGATCAACTTAATTAAGCAGAAGAATCCACTCTCCGTCAGTTTTGGGATGGTACAGTACAATGGTTTCAGATGATAGAGATTGCTTGGAACATTTTTTCTCTTGGGAAATTGATCCATTGTAATCTACTGTATCTGATGATATTTGAATTAAATGGATCGACATGTTTGTTAACTGAAACTGTTCCTAAATCTGACCAAGAGTACAAAAGATGAAAGGAGATCTTGTTGTGGCCAAATTGCTCTTTTATTTGAATTTTTTTGTTGTGGCCAAAAGAAAATGGATGGATCTATGTAATGTTCAGTAAAGGGGTATATCAACTTTTCTTCTTCTTTTTTCTCTAGTGTGCCATGTCTTTTCTTCTCCTGTGTAGAATTAATAAATGTTCAGAATTATGTCGTGTATCCCGGTCTTGTGTTAACACTTAACCTGCATCAGTTTTGAGATATCTGTAATTATGCAAGCATGGAATTCAGGTAGCAACAGTAACAGCAACATGGTTATTTGTTATGTTCTCACTGCTCACAAGCTAACAGTAACATCAACATGATTTAGTTTCTGAAGCTAACTGAATTTTCTCAAGCTAGCAGCAACAAGTCATCACACACATAGCTAACTGAATCTTGTCCATGATTTGGCAAAGCAGAATAGAGGTTTCCATGATTATGGACATGAATATTGTCTAGGTTTCTTGAAGTTTGATACTGTTTGTTTGAAATCTGTAAATTTCAGACACAAGACACTGAATGGAGTATGATTGACAGACACAGAACACTGTAAATTTCAGATAACATCAGCAGTAGATCAGCACTGCAATTGACAATTTTAATATTCCAATTAACACTGCAATTGACGCTGATGGAGTACTTCATTGACAAACTGAAATTGATACTGCAATTGGCACTGTACCTGCAGCCAACAGCAGCAGCAGAGGCAATCAACAGTCAAGGTGGTTGAGGGCAGAGGCAATCAGCAGTGGAGGGCATGCGGCAGTGGCATCAGCATGTCTGCGTGGTCGTCTCGTCGCCGGAGAAGATCCGCCTTGCCCTGCATGGCTGCCTGCTGAATTCTTCAAGAGGGGAGCGGCGACCGGGTTGGCAGCGGCGGCTGGGGTTGCCGCGCGGGTGAGGAACCGGCGAGCAGGGCCACGAGACGGACCAGGGACGCGATCAGGGCCACGAGGAGGAGGCGCCCGTCGAGGTGGTCGCCTTGGAGGAGCAGCCTCACCTGGGCGGCGGGGCAGCTCGCCTTCGTGCGGGCGGCCCACGTTCCCAGCGGCGGAGCAACCGCAGGTGGGCGACGGCTCAGGTGGGCGTCTGCGTAGGTGGTCACCTGCTCTTTCTACGGTGGCTGCCGGGGGTGGCTACGACGGCCGCCTGCGGTGGCTACGACGGCTGCTTGGTCGAAGGAGGAAGAAGCAGAGGCGAGAGGGGGATTAGCACTAGATTTAAAAGCGGAAGGATTATTTTGTAAAATTTGACATGAACTAAGCTGTGGACAACCTTTTCCGGACTGAGAGAGTACTACTTAGTACTAGTAGTTTTAACCGCTGTAAACGTGATCATGCTCTAAGTTATGTGGATGCATATTCTTTGCTTGCTTGCTATTTTGTTTTTGACTTGTAATATGTAATATTTTCATTCTAATTTTGATACATCATCCGGTGATTGGTGATGCCGTCGTTGAAACCGGATTTACTCCTTGGCGAGCGAGCGCTGTGACGCTCGATTCTCATGCGGGAATTGTTGGAACCGTGGGCCCCTTTTTCTTTCCTAATAAATCTCCCCCTAATCCAACAGTGGGGTTTTTCCTTAAATAAATCTCTATTTGTTCCTCTGTGATCTCCCTCTAATCTCTCTCTCTCTCTCCTCCCTTTAATCTCCCCCCCTTGATTTTAAGGGGGTGAGTGGGTGCATGCATCGTGCTTTTGTTTCATGGGCCTTACTTGTGTTTACGGTTTGCATGCAAATTAAAAAAAAGGAAATAAAGGAAAAGGAAACAACACATGAAACCGCTTCAATCTGAAACACAAGGCTGGTCGGAAAGCGAGCGCTCCCACGCGCGAGCGCTAATTAGCAACGCCCCGTTGAAACTTAGGCATATGCACCACTCGCCAATTTGGTAAGCAAAGTGGGTTTTGACGTTGGTATGGGATAGGCAAGAACCCACTTTTGCCGACCTAGTTTAGCATGTCAAACCGAGATTCCAAATTAGGGTATCTCCAATGCCGTTCATCAAATCGGACAGCCCAAACGTTTGCGGGCACGTCCGGACATGCAACCCTATGCAGCAAATGTCTGCTCTCTTTTTTAACAAGTTACTATAGGGTAAAACACCCCATGGCTCTTCATTTTATTGCAAACAATAAGCTACGATATGCACATGACCCAAGGCCAAAGAAACAGAAAAAGAAAATATTTACAGGCATTACATTCTGCTCCCTTTTTGCTTACCACTTCTGAAAGCAATTCAAGCTTGAAAGTTTTCGGATGTGCCCACCTGCTCGGCCCTGGACTGGACCTCCTCACAACGGCGCCAACGCCCAACGGGGCACATGGTCAGATGGTCTACTCGGCCATGCTGTATTGCGCACGGTTGCCCGATCTTTAGATCCCGCGATACCCAAAAGCCGGACAAATGTGGCAGAAAAGACAGCCGGCCACGACCTATGCCGACAAATGGCCTGGACCATTGCAGTTGCCGTTCGCCTTCACTGGAACCAGCCTCCTCTATTAGAGCATCTACAACCAGATATCTCATACGTCCGGACAGGCTGGTCACGTTTTCTTAATTTAAATGGACGTCTTAAACGTCCAGGCTAACTGGCATCCCTCATATTCAGCCCAAATATAAGGTGGATATGGAGCGCCCGGGCGCATCCGGACACGCCCGCCATGTCGGTCTCGGTCTGACGGTAGGATCCCACGTGGAAACGCACGGAAACCTGTCGGTTTGACGGACGCCATGTCCTTTGCCGTGACGTGAACGCCGTGTGCTGCTGCTCTGGCTCGCCGCCCAAAACCAAATCCAGCTATTTAAGCCGGCCGACGTCCCACAACCCTAACCCATCCACCTCCCTCTCTCAGCGCCGCCAGTCCCCTTCCTCTCCTGCTCCGGCGCTCTGCCCACGGTCCGACGCTCTGCCCACGCTCCGGCACTCCGCCATGGTCCGGAGCGAGATCACCTACTATGCCATGCTGACGCCGAAGCACCGCTACGAGATCCAGCAGGAGATCCGTGCGAGGCAAGCCGCGCGCGTCGCCCGCATTGCTGCCGTGCTACCTCCGGACTCGTGGGAGCCAGAGTAGGAGCAGTCGAGGAAGAGGAGGAGGAGGAGATGGCTCGGATGAAGGTGGAGGAGCGGAGCAGCAGGAGCCGGAGCTGCCGGGCTTCAACATGGAGCAGGCGGAGGTGGAGTTTGTTGTCACCCAGTCTGACGAGATGGCGGAGCAGTAGACCATCCTAAAGTCCATCCATAATGAGGCCTATGTGAAGGCCAATCGGGCAGCAGACGGAGTCCGATGCGCTCTTCGCTGAACTCGGCATGGAGATAGAGGCGGAGGAGGCCAGAGTGGAGCAGTCGGAGGCGTGGGAGGAGCCGGAGCTGCAACTGCGGCCCATGCTGCCAGAGCCGGGCACGGAGATCGTCGACATCTCTAACCATGAGTAGCTATGTGATCGATGTAGTACATAGATTTATTTTAGTTTGCATGTTTTTGTATGATTTGAGAATCTAGTATGAGATGTCTGCATGCAACTGTTGAAATTTAAGGTATGTTTGATAACAGTCTACGAGCGCGTCCGAATTCATCCACGGATGTTTGAGAAATCAGATTTGTCAAGTCCGACTATAAATACTGTTAGGCCTTTAGCAAAGGTGACCATTGCTGTTGGCACACTGGTCAATAAACGCTCGTCCTCTACAGACGCACGGGAGCCTTTAGCAAAGGCGACCATTGCTACTGGCACACTGGTCAATAAACACCCGGCCTCTACAGACGCACGGGAGCGACACTAGAAGGATAGTTCTGCATGGATGGCTCATGTTCGAGAATTGGTCAGGATGCGGCGTCCCATTTGAGGGTCAATTTTGGAGATGCCCTAATAAACTATGCTCCATAATTTTAAGGCTTTACAACCAATTCAGGTTTTTAATTTGGTATTGGATCATCCAATCCAATTTTGATCGGGTCAACACTTTATCAAGGAGCTTTGTAGTTCAATACACTATGCCCTCAAATTTTTTATGCCTCACAATCAACCGAGGCAGTATCAAAGCTAGCATCGGATTATGCCGCCAAAAAAAGCTAACTTAAGTGATGCACTCTAGTGATTTTTTATATTTTACAAGAAAGAATTACAAAGGCTATTGTTGCTAGGCCTAGGGCTATAGCCCCAACTACCCTAGGCCCGTCTTTGTCACTGCACTGAGGTTTCTAATTTAAAATTGGATCATTCGATTTTGAACAGGTCAACAATTTCTTAATGAGCTCTCTTAATCAATTAATTATGCTCGTTAGTTTTGGAGCTTTTTCATTCGATTGAGATATTCAATTATGAATTTGGTTCATGATTTTGACAAAGTCAATGATTTTTTAAATTTAATCGGAAGTGATCGGCCTATAAAAACATATGCATCATCTCACCACCTAGAAAAAAAATAACTCCAATATATGATATGTAGCATCAATAGAGTATACGCATCCACGGATGTAGAAAATTCCTCACATAAGTATGTGTTTTTTAGCATATAATATAGAATCACACCGCAAAAGGCCCACCAAAAGACTATTGTAAAATAAAAAGAATATACACTCCTCATCTCCCACACTCGCCAAACGAAGTACTCGTTCTAAAATATAAGGTGCATCTGTTTATTGTAAATCAAATTTGTTTAAGTTGACAAAGGTCAGAGCCAAAAATATCGACATCGGCAATACTAAAAATACAATATTAAAATTTATTCCATGGTGAATCTAATGATAGCGATTTGATATTATGAATATGGACATATTTCTCTACAAATTTGGTCAAACTTATTGAGGTTTGACATTTCTAAAGACTTATATTCTATATCTTTTATATTTTGACGCAAACAGAGTACTCCCTCCATCCATATATATAGGGTCTAATGAATTTTTCAAGACTGCCTTTGACTATTGATAAGATTAATAGTATATGAGTTGTATAATATGAAAATTTTATCATTGAAAGCTACTTTCACGTACGAATTTGACGGTATGCTTTGCGTAACTTGTGTGTCTTATATTGTTACTCTAACATGTAGTTAAAGTTAGCTTTGAAAAACACATTAGGCCCTGTATATATGATAGGGGGAGTAACTTTTTTTATGAAAATTTAACAACACCAACGGGGGCGGCAAAAGCGCGTCAACCTGCAGTTCTACCAGAGAAAAGTTCATTTTAAACGCTGCTATTAATTATACCAGCAGTGCTTTTTTGGAACGCGCTATTATTAATTAGCTGTAGCGGTTTCCTAGCACCGCGCTACTGCTATATTTTTCATCATCCCCCCTCCCCCCTTCCTGCCCCGTTTCAGTTTCAGTAAACTGCAATTTCCAGATACTAGGTACTACTAGATATCAATTTCATAAAGCATTATAGGTACTAGGTAGTACTCCCTCCATTCCAAATTACTCGTTGTGGTTTTGAACTAAAACCACGACGAGTAATTTGAAACGGAGGGAGTACTAGATAACAATTTCATATATAGTCAACATGCATCCTCAAGTAGTACTAGGTGATATTGATGACGATCATCATATGTAGTTCTAGATGATATCGATGATGATCATCATATGTAGTTCTACATGATATCGACGACAATCATCATATGTAGTTCTAGATGATATCGACGACGATCATCATCCTCAAGCCTAGGCGGTGGGTGTTCCTGATAGTAATTAGGATGGCCTGTCCAACATGAAGATTCTTGCCAACGAGTAATCTCTTCCACCCAACCGAATTTAAGTGTGTGCGACCGTCCGTGTCCATGCGGTAAGTACATGTGGTGACGGAGCCCCTTGCGGTAAGGCCTAGTCCAACTGAGCTTTCTTCATCAGGCTCGATACCACAACTCACAGATAGGCTCTTTGGCAATTTTTGAATAAGAAAAGCATATTAATTAATAAATAGCCTCGCACATACTCTTGTAAATATATTTCTATTAAGTATAGATTTCTACACTATCAAAAGACACAGTACTACACATTTGTACTAAGCATGAATTCTACTAATAAGTATATATGGATTATCTACACTATTAATAGTTCCTTGGATTCTACACTAATAAGCATGTGATCGGATTCTACACTAAAGTATATCATTGACTAGATTCCACACAGCATATCATTGGACTCTACACTAAGTATATCATCGGATAATTTGCATTTGTAAGTATAACATACCATATCATGCCGATCGACCATGGTACTTGTCAGGCGGGTCACGAATGGCACCCCGACAAAGTCATCACATGGCAGAATTAGGTTCCATAGGTTGCACACCTCCTCCTCGCTTAGCCTCATTCTTTGAGCTAAGATGGCTTCATGAAGTGGGTCCTCATCATCTTCATCGAGTGGGTCCTCATTATATTCATCATCTTTGTCATCTTCCACCAGGTTGATATAAATGACAGCCAGCTTGGGTCTTTCTGTTGGGGAACGCAGTAATTTCAAAAACAATTCTTACGCACACACAAGATCATGGTGATGCATAGCAACGAGAGGGGAGAGTGTTGTCCACGTACCCTCGTAGACCGAAAGCGGAAGCGTTAGCACAACGTGGTTGATGTAGTCGTACGTCTTCATGATCCGACCGATCAAGTACCGAACGTACGGCTATAGAACTGTTCTCCTCCATCTTGCAGCTATAGAACTTATTGGAGACTTCATATCTCTCAATCCGGGCATTTGCTTGAAATATTAACTTCAACTCCTGGAACATCTCATATGCTCCATGACATTCAAAACGTCGTTGAAGTCCCGATTCTAAGCCGTAAAGCATGGCACACTGAACTATCGAGTAGTCATCAGCTTTGCTCTGCCAGACGTTCATAACATCTGGTGTTGCTCCAGCAGCAGGCCTGGCACCCAGCGGTGCTTCCAGGACGTAATTCTTCTGTGCAGCAATGAGAATAATCCTCAAGTTACGGACCCAGTCCGTGTAATTGCTACCATCATCTTTCAACTTTGCTTTCTCAAGGAACGCATTAAAATTCAATGGAACAACAACACGAGCCATCTATCTACAATCAATATAAACAAGCAAGATACTATCAGGTACTAAGTTCATGATAAATTTAAGTTCAATTAATCATATTACTTAAGAACTCCCACTTAGATAGACATCCCTCTAATCCTCTAAGTGATCACGTGATCCAAATCAACTAAACCATGTCCGATCATCACGTGAGATGGAGTAGTTTCATCTGTGAACATCATTATGTTGATCATATCTACTATATGATTCACGCTCGACCTTTCGGTCTCCGTGTTCCGAGGCCATATCTGTATATGCTTGGCTCGTCAAGTATAACCTAAGTATTCCGCGTGTGCAACTGTTTTGCACCCGTTGTATTTGAACGTAGAGCCTATCACACCCGATCATCACGTGGTGTCTCAGCACGAAGAACTTTCGCAACGGTGCATACTCAGGGAGAACACTTCTTGATAATTTAGTGAGAGATCATCTTATAATGCTACCATCAATCAAAGCAAGATAAGATGCATAAAAGATAAACATCACATGCAATCAATATAAGTGATATGATATGGCCATCATCATCTTGTGCTTGTGATCTCCATCTCCGAAGCACCGTCATGATCACCATCGTCACCGGCGCGACACCTTGATCTCCATCGTAGCATCGTTGTCGTCTCGCCAATCTCATGCTTCCACGACTATCGCTACCGTTCAGTGATAAAGTAAAGCATTACATCGCGATTGCATTGCATACAATAAAGCGACAACCATATGGCTCCTGCCAGTTGCCGATAACTTGGTTACAAAACATGATCATCTCATACAATAAAATTTAGCATCATGTCTTGACCATATCACATCACAACATGCCCTGCAAAAACAAGTTAGACGTCCTCTACTTTGTTGTTGCAAGTTTTACGTGGCTGCTATGGGCTTTAAGTAAGAACCAATCTCACCTACGCATCAAAACCACAATGATAGTTTGTCAAATAGACTCCGTTTTATCCTTCTCAAGGACCGGGCGTAGCCACACTCGGTTCAACTAAAGTTGGAGAGACAGTCGCCCGCAAGCCATCTATGTGCAAAGCACGTCGAGGGAACCGGTCTCGCGTAAGCGTACGCGTAAGGTTGGTCCGGGTCATCTCGTCCAACAATACCGCCGAACCAAAGTATGGCATGCTGGTAGGCAGTATGACTTATATCGTCCACAACTCACTTGTGTTCTACTCGTGCACATAACATCAAACCATAAAACCTAGGCTCGGATGCCACTGTTGGGGGAACGTAGTAATTTCAAAATTTTCCTACGCACATGCAAGATCATGGTGATGCATAGCAACAAGGGGGAGAGTCTGATCTACGTACCCCTGTAGATCGCAACGGAAGCGTTGACACTGAAGGAAATATGCCCTAGAGGCAATAATAAAGTTATTATTTATTTCCTTAAAACCATGATAAGTGTTTATTATTCATGCTAGAATTGTATTAACCGGAAACATAATACATGTGTGAATACATAGACAAAACAGAGTGTCACTAGTATGCCTCTACTAGACTAGCTCGTTAATCAAAGATGGTTATGTTTCCTAACCATGAACAAAGAGTTGTTATTTGATTAACGAGGTCACATCATTAGGTGAATGATCTGATTGACATGACCCATTCCATTAGCTTAGCACCCGATCGTTTAGTATGTTGATATTGCTTTCTTCATGACTTATACATGTTCCTATAACTATGAGATTATGCAACTCCCGTTTACCGGAGGAACACTTTGGGTACTACCAAACGTCACAACGTAACTGGGTGATCATAAAGGAGTACTACAGGTGTCTCCAATGGTGGATGTTGGGTTGGCGTATTTCGAGATTAGGGTTTGTCACTCCGATTGTCGAAGAGGTATCTCTGGGCCCTCTCGGTAATACACATCACATAAGCCTTGCAGGCATAATAACTAATACGTTAGTTGTGAGATGATGTATTACGGAACGAGTAAAGAGACTTGCCAGTAACGAGATTGAACTAGGTATTGGATACCGACGATCGAATCTCGGGCAAGTAACATACCGATGACAAAGGGAACAACGTATGTTGTTATGCGGTCTGACCGATAAAGATCTTCGTAGAATATGTAGGAGCCAATATGGGCATCCAGGTCCCGCTATTGGTTATTGACCGGAGACATGTCTCGGTCATGTCTACATTGTTCTTGAACCGTAGGGTCCGCACGCTTAACGTTACGATGACAGTTATTATGAGTTTATGCATTTTGATGTACCGAAGGTTATTCGGAGTCCCGGATGTGATCACGGACATAACGAGGAGTCTCGAAATGGTCGAGACATAAAGATTGATATATTGGAAGCCTATGTTTGGACATCGGAAGTGTTCCGGGTGAAATCGGGATTTTACCGGATTACCGGGAGGGTTACCCGAACCCCCCGGGAGCCAAATGGGCCAACATGGGCCTTAGTGGAAAGGTGAAAGGGCTGCCCACATAGGGCCGCGTGCCTTCCCCCTCTCTCTAGTCCTATTAGGACTAGGAGAAGGTGGCCGGCCCCCCTCTCTCCCTTTCCCACTTGGGAATCCTAGTTGGACTAGGATTGGGGGGGGGGGAGTCCTACTCCCGGTAGGAGTAGGACTCCTCCTGCGCCTCCCTCCTTTGGCCGGCCAGCCTCCCCCCTTTCATCCTTTATATACGGGGGCAGGGGACACCCCAAGACACACAAGTTGATCCTTGAGATCGTTCCTTAGCCGTGTGCGGTGCCCCCTGCCACCAAATTCCACCTCGATCATACCGTTGTAGTGCTTAGGCGAAGCCCTGCGTCGGTAGTACATCAAGATCGTCACCACGCCGTCGTGCTGACGGAACTCCTCCCCGAAGCTTTGCTGGATCGGAGCCCGGGGATCGTCATCGAGCTGTACGTGTGCTAAGAACTCGGAGGTGCCGGAGTAACGGTGCTTGGATCGGTCGGATCGGGAAGAAGACGCACGACTACTTCCTCTACGTTGTGTGATCGCTTCCGCAGTCGGTCTGCGTTGGTACGTAGACAACACTCTCCCCTCTCATTGCTATGCATCACCATGATCTTGCGTGTGCGTAGGAAAATTTTGAAATTACTACGTTCCCCAACAGTGGCATCCGAGCCTAGGTTTTATGGTTTGATGTTATTTGCACGAGTAGAACACAAGTGAGTTGTGGGCGATACAAGTCATACTGCCTACCAGCATGTCATACTTTGGTTCGGCGGTATTGTTGGACGAGACGATCCGGACCAACCTTACGCGTACTCTTATGCGAGACCGGTTCCCTCGACGTGCTTTGCACATAGATGGCTTGCGGAAGACTGTCTCTCCAACTTTAGTTGAACCAAGTGTGGCTACGCCCGGTCCTTGAGAAGGTTAAAACGGAGTCTATTTGACGAACTATCGTTGTGGTTTTAATGCGTAGGTGAGATGAGTTCTTACTTAAGCCCGTAGCAGCCACGTAAAACTTGCAACAACAAAGTAGAGGACGTCTAACTTGTTTTTGCAGGGCATGTTGTGATGTGATATGGTCAAGGCATGATGCTAAATTTTATTGTATGAGATGATCATGTTTTGTAACCAAGTTATCGGCAACTGGCAGGAGCCATATGGTTGTCGCTTTATTGTATGCAATGCAATCGCGATGTAATGCTTAACTTTATTACTAAGCGGTAGTGATAGTCGTGGAAGCATAAGATTGGCGAGACGACAACGATGCTACGATGGAGATCAAGGTGTCGCGCCGGTGACGATGGTGATCATGACGGTGCTTCGGAGATGGAGATCACAGGCACAAGATGATGACGGCCATATCATATCACTTATATTGATTGCATGTGATGTTTATCTTTTATGCATCTTATCTTGCTTTGATTGACGGTAGCATTATAAGATGATCCCTCACTAAATTATCAAGAAGTGTTCTCCCTGAGTATGCACCGTTGCCAAAGTTCGTCGTGCCCAGACACCACGTGATGATCGGGTGTGATAAGCTCTATGTCCAGATACAACGGGTGCAAAACAGTTGCACACGCAGAATACTCAGGTTATACTTGACGAGCCAAGCATATACAGATATGGCCTTGGAACACGGAGACCGAAAGGTCGAGCGTGAATCATATAGTAGATATGATCAACATAACGATGTTCACCATTGAAAACTACTCCATCTCACGTGATGATCGGTTATGGTTTAGTTGATTTGGATCGCGTGATCACTTAGAGGATTAGAGGGATGTCTATCTAAGTGGGAGTTCTTAAGTAATTTGATTAACTGAACTTAAACTTATCATGAACTTAGTACCTGATAGTATCTTGCTTGTTTATGTTGATTGTAGATAGATGGCTCGTGCTGTTGTTCCGTTGAATTTTAATGCGTTCCTTGAGAAAGCAAAGTTGAAAGATGATGGTAGCAATTACATGGACTGGGTCCGTAACTTGAGGATTATCCGCATTGCTGCACAGAAGAATTACGTCCTGGAAGCACCGCTGGGTGCCAGGCCTGCTGCTGGAGCAACGCCAGATGTTATGAACGTCTGGCAGAGCAAAGCTGATGACTACTCGATAGTTCAGTGTGCCATGCTTTACGGCTTAGAATCGGGACTTCAATGACGTTTTGAACGTCATGGAGCATATGAGATGTTCCAGGAGTTGAAGTTGATATTTCAAGCAAATGCCCGAATTGAGAGATATGAAGTCTCCAATAAGTTCTATAGCTGCAAGATGGAGGAGAACAGTTCTGTCAGTGAGCATATACTCAAAATGTCTGGGTATAATAATCACTTGATTCAGATAGGAGTTAATCTTCTAGATGATTGCATCATTGACAGAATTCTCCAATCACTGCCACCAAGCTACAAGGGCTTCGTGATGAACTATAATATGCAAGGGATGAACAAGACTATTCCCGAGTGAAAGATCGTGGATGTCGCCTAGAGGGGGGGGGGGGTGAATAGGCATTTTAAAATAATTACGGTTTAGGCTTGAACAAATGCGGAATAAACCTAGCGGTTAATTTGTCAAGCACAAAACCTAAAACAACTAGGCTCACCTATGTGCACCAACAACTTATGCTAAGCAAGATACGCAACTATGTGATAGCAAGATATATGACAAGAAACAATATGGCTATCACAAAGTAAAGTGCATAAGTAAAGGGGCTCGGGTAAGAGATAACCGAGGCACGCGGAGACGATGATGTATCCCGAAGTTCACACCCTTGCGGATGCTAATCTCCGTTTGGAGCGGTGTGGAGGCACAATGCTCCCTAAGAAGCCACTAGGGCCACCGTAATCTCCTCACGCTCTCGCACAATGCAAGATGCCGTGATTCCACTAAGGGACCCTTGAGGGCGGTCACCGAACCCGTACAAATGGCAACCCTTGGGGGCGGTCACCAAACCCGTACACTTTGGCAACCCTTGGGGGCGGTCACCGGTACCCGTCAAATTGCTCGAGGCGATCTCCACAACCTAATTGGAGACCCCGACGCTTGCCCGGAGCTTTGCACCACAATGATTGAGCTCCGAACACCAACAACCGTCTAGGGCGCCCAAGCACCCAAGAGGAACAAGCTCAAGGGTACCAAGCACCCAAGAGTAATAAGCTTCTCAACTTGTAACTTCCACGTATCACGTGGAGAACTCAAACCGATGCACCAAATGCAATGGCAAGGGCACACGGAGTGCCCAAGTCCTTCTCTCTCAAATCCCACCGAAGCAACTAATGCTAGGGAGGAAAATGAGAGGAAGAACAAGAAAGAGAACACCAAGAACTCCAAGATCTAGATCCAAGGGGTTCCCCTCACATAGAGGAGAAAGTGATTGGTGGAAATGTGGATCTAGATCTCCTCTCTCTTTTCCCTCAAAAACTAGCAAGAATCCATGGAGGGATTGAGAGTTAGCAAGCTCGAAGAAGGTCAACAATGGGGGAAGAACACGAGCTCAAAGAATTAAGGTTCAACGGGGAAGAAGACCCCCTTTTATAGGAGGGGGAAAATCCAACCGTTAACCCCCACTCAGCCCCGCAGAGAGCGGTACTACCGCGGAGGCAGGGCGGTACTACCGCTCATAAGCGGTACTACCGCTCCCCCTCAACGGTACTGCCGCGCCAGAAGAAAAGGGCTGGGGCTGGGACCCAGAGCGGTACTACCGCGGAGGTAGGGCGGTACTACCGCTCACAAGCAGCACTACCGCCACTACTACCGCAGCTAGTACCGCAAAACCCGACACGAGAAAATGCGCACTCGAATCGAAGCGGAAGGAGCACGAAGCCACAGCGGTACTGCGGCTGAGCCCAGCAAGCGGTACTACCGCTCCGAGGAGCGGTACTACCGCTTAGTGGACTGCAGCCGTACTACCGCTCCAACCACTGTGTCGAGGCGGTAGGAGCACGGATCCGCAGAGGCACTACTGCTGAGGCCATCAAGCGGTACTACTGCTCCGAGGAGCGGTACTGCCGCTTAGTGAGCCTCAGCGGTACTACCGCTGTGGCCCGCGGTACTACCGCTGGGTCCAGGAGAAAAACCACACTCCAGAAAACCAGAACGGCCATAACTTCTGCATATGAACTCCGAATTGAGCAAACTCAAGCTTGTTGGAAACAAGACGACGAGTAGCATCAAAACAGCGAATGGTTATAGTAAGAAGAGGCAGGGGAGGTATGCCAACAAATAGAGGAGTGAAACCTCCAACCGAGAAGAACCGGCAAAACCTCCAACATCGAAAACATCATAGAAGATGCATGCGAACTCCGTTTTCGATGAACTCAAGCTTGTCATCAAAATGACCATAAGCTCTAAGACTCACAAAGAGAACCAAACAAGAACCAAGAAAGATGATGCAAGGATGCAAAGGTTTGAGCACGAATGAAACGATCAAGCTACTCATCGAGGGCCCCCCTTGATAGTACGGCAATCGATCCTATAACCCGGTCTCCCAACTACCATCATGAGACCGGTAAAATAGAAAACCTATCAAGGGCAAACCTTTGCCTTGCACATGGTCCACTTGAGCTAGATGATGACGATCTTGACTCCCTCAAGTTGGACCACCTTTCTTGATTGGGTTGACTCGATGAAGACTAGTTGATTGCTCCCCCATACTCCACTATGGGTGAGCCACTCTTCCGCACATCTTCACAAGTCCATTGACACCACAAAGGACGGCAAGCTTCAAGCATTTGATCTCTTTGTGATACTCCACTTGAACTTGCACACCGCAACCTAACCCCACAAAGAACTCTCACGAAGACCATGGGTTAGTACATAAAGCATAATTGACAATGCTTACCATACCATGGGATCACTTGATCCCTCTCGGTACATCTTCTATGCTTTGTGGGTTGATCAACTTGATTCACTCTTTAACTTAGTCTTGATCAACCTCTCACAAGACCAATCTTTAGGTAATTCCTTGAATAGCACCTTTGTCGACACAAACTCTCCTTGAAACCAACACATGTACTCCAAGAAAAGCCTATGGACAAAACCTTCAAATATAACTCAAGGCAACCATTAGTCCATAGAGATTGTCATCAATTACCAAAACCAAACATGGGGGCACTGCATGTTCTTTCACCAAGCTCTTCGCAATGCTGAAAGCTGCGGAGGTAGAAATCAAGAAGGAGCATCAAGTGTTGATGGTCAACAAGACCACTAGTTTCAAGAAAAAGGGCAAAGGGAAGAAGAAGGGGAACTTCAAGAAGAACAGCAAGCAAGTTGCTGCTCAGGAGAAGAAACCCAAGTCTGGACCTAAGCCTGAAACTGAGTGCTTCTACTGCAAGCAGACTGGTCACTGGAAGCGGAACTGCCCCAAGTATTTGGCGGATAAGAAGGATGGCAAGGTGAACAAAGGTATATGTGATATACATGTTATTGATGTGTACCTTACTAGAGCTCGCAGTAGCACCTGGGTATTTGATACTGGTTCTGTTGCTAATATTTGCAACTCGAAACAGGGACTATAGAATAAGCGGACGCTAGCAAAGGACGAGGTGACGATGCGCGTGGGAAATGGTTCCAAAGTCGATGTGATCGCGGTCGGCACGCTACCTCTACATCTACCTTCGGGATTAATATTAGACCTAAATAATTGTTATTTGGTGCCAGCGTTGAGCATGAACATTATATCTGGATCTTGTTTAATGCGAGACGGTTATTCATTTAAATCAGAGAATAATGGTTGTTCTATTTATATGAGTAATATCTTTTATGGTCATGCACCTTTGAAGAGTGGTCTATTCTTGTTGAATCTCGATAGTAGTGATACACATATTCATAATGTAGAAGCCAAAAGATGCAGAGTTGATAATGATAGTGCAACTTATTTGTGGCACTGCCGTTTAGGTCATATCGGTGTAAAACGCATGAAGAAACTCCATGATGGGCTTTTGGAACCACTTGATTATGAATCACTTGGTACTTGCGAACCGTGCCTCATAGGCAAGATGACTAAAACACCATTCTCCGGTACTATGGAGAGAGCAACAGATTTGTTGGAGATCATACATACCGATGTATGTGGTCCGATGAATATTGAAGCTCGTGGCGGATATCGTTATTTTCTCACCTTTACAGATGATTTAAGCAGATATGGGTATATCTACTTAATGAAACATAAGTCTGAAACATTTGAAAAGTTCAAGGAATTTCAGAGTGAAGTTGAAAATCATCGTAACAAGAAAATAAAGTTTCTACGATCTGATCGTGGAGGAGAATATTTGAGTTACGAGTTTGGTGTACATTTGAAAAATTGTGGAATAGTTTCGCAACTCACGCCACCCGGAACACCACAGCGTAATGGTGTGTCCGAACGTCGTAATCGTACTTTACTAGATATGGTGCGATCTATGATGTCTCTTACTGATTTACCGCTATCATTTTGGGGTTATGCTTTAGAGACGGCCGCATTCATGTTAAATAGGGCACCATCAAAATCCGTTGAGACGACGCCTTATGAACTATGGTTTGGCAAGAAACCAAAGTTGTCGTTTCTTAAAGTTTGGGGCTGCGATGCTTATGTGAAAAAGCTTCAACCTGATAAGCTCGAACCCAAATCGGAGAAATGTGTCTTCATAGGATATCCAAAGGAAACTATTAGATACACCTTCTATCATAGATCCGAAGGCAAGACTTTTGTTGCTAAGTTCGGAAACTTTCTAGAGAAGGAGTTTCTCTCGAAAGAAGTGAGTGGGAGGAAAGTAGAACTTGACGAGGTAACTGTACCTGCTCCCTTATTGGAAAATAGTACATCACAGAAAACTGTTTCGGCGACACCTATACCAATTTGTGAGGAAGCTAATGATGATGATCATGAAACTTCAGGACAAGATACTACTGAACCACGTAGATCAACCAAAGTAAGATCCACACCAGAGTGGTACGGTAATCCAATTCTGGAAGTCATGCTACTAGATCATGATGAACCTACGAACTATGAAGAAGCGATGGTGAGCCCAGATTCCGCAAAGTGGCTTGAGGCCATGAAATCTGAGATGGGATCCATGTATGAGAGCAAAGTATGGACTTTGGTTGACTTGCCCGATGATCGGCAAGCAATTGAGAATAAATGGATCTTCAAGAAAAAGACTGACGCTGACGGTAATGTTACTGTCTATAAAGCTCGACTTGTCGCAAAAGGTTTTCGACAAGTTCAAGGGGTTGACTACGATGAGACCTTCTCACCCGTAGCGATGCTTAAATCCGTCAGAATCATGTTAGCAATTGCCGCATTTTATGATTATGAAATATGGTAGATGGATGTCAAAACTACATTCCTGAATGGATTTCTGGAAGAAGAGTTGTATATGATGCAACCAGAAGGTTTTGTCGATCCAAAGGGAGCTAACAAAGTATGCAAACTCCAGCGATCCATTTATGGACTGGTGCAAGCATCTCGGAGTTGGAATAAACGCTTTGATAGTGTGATCAAAGCATTTGGCTTTATACAGACTTTTGGAGAAGCCTGTATTTACAAGAAAGTGAGTGGGAGCTCTGTAGCATTTCTGATATTATATGTAGATGACATATTGCTGATTGGAAATGATATAGAATTTCTGGATAGCATAAAGGGATACTTGAATAAAAGTTTTTCGATGAAAGACCTCGGGGAAGCTGCTTACATATTAGGCATAAAGATCTATAGAGATAGATCAAGACGCTTAATTGGACTTTCACAAAGCACATACCTTGACAAGATTTTGAAGAAGTTCAAAATGGATCAAGCAAAGAAAGGGTTCTTGCCTGTGTTACAAGGTGTGAAGTTGAGTCAGACTCAATGCCCGACCACTGCAGAAAATAGAGAGAAAATGAAAGATGTTCCCTATGCTTCAGCCATAGGCTCTATCATGTATGCAATGCTGTGTACCAGACCTGATGTGTGCCTTGCTATAAGTTTAGCAGGGAGGTACCAAAGTAATCCAGGAGTGGATCACTGGACAGCGGTCAAGAACATCCTGAAATACCTGAAAAGGACTAGGGATATGTTTCTCGTATATGGAGGTGACAAAGAGCTCACTGTAAGAGGTTACGTTGATGCAAGCTTTGACACTGATCCGGACGATTCTAAATCGCAAACCGGATACGTGTTTACTTTAAACGGTGGAGCTGCCAGTTGGTGCAGTTCTAAACAAAGCGTCGTAGCGGGATCTACATGTGAAGCGGAGTACATAGCTGCTTCGGAAGCAGCGAACGAAGGAGTCTGGATGAAGGAGTTCATATCCGATCTAGGTGTCATACCTAGTGCATCGGGTCCAATGAAAATCTTTTGTGACAATACTGGTGCAATTGCTTTGGCAAAGGAATCCAGATTTCACAAAAGGACCAAACACATCAAGAGACGCTTCAACTCCATCCGGGATTTAGTCCAGGTGGGAGACATAGAGATTTGCAAGATACATACGGATCTGAATGTTGCAGACCCGTTGACTAAGCCTCTTCCACGAGCAAAACATGATCAACACCAAAGCTCCATGGGTGTTAGAATCATTACTATGTAATCTAGATTATTGACTCTAGTGCAAGTGGGAGACTGAAGGAAATATGCCCTAGAGGCAATAATAAAGTTATTATTTATTTCCTTAAAACCATGATAAGTGTTTATTATTCATGCTAGAATTGTATTAACCGGAAACATAATACATGTGTGAATACATAGACAAAACAGAGTGTCACTAGTATGCCTCTACTAGACTAGCTCGTTAATCAAAGATGGTTATGTTTCCTAACCAGGAACAAAGAGTTGTTATTTGATTAACGAGGTCACATCATTAGGTGAATGATCTGATTGACATGACCCATTCCATTAGCTTAGCACCCGATCGTTTAGTATGTTGCTATTGCTTTCTTCATGACTTATACATGTTCCTATAACTATGAGATTATGCAACTCCCGTTTACCGGAGGAACACTTTGGGTACTACCAAACGTCACAACGTAACTGGGTGATTATAAAGGAGTACTACAGGTGTCTCCAATGGTGGATGTTGGGTTGGCGTATTTCGAGATTAGGGTTTGTCACTCCGATTGTCGAAGAGGTATCTCTGGGCCCTCTCGGTAATACACATCACATAAGCCTTGCAAGCATAATAACTAAGACGTTAGTTGTGAGATGATGTATTACGGAACGAGTAAAGAGACTTGCCAGTAACGAGATTGAACTAGGTATTGGATACCGACGATCGAATCTCGGGCAAGTAACATACCGATGACAAAGGGAACAACGTATGTTGTTATGCGGTCTGACCGATAAAGATCTTCGTAGAATATGTAGGAGCCAATATGGGCATCCAGGTCCCGCTATTGGTTATTGACCGGAGACGTGTCTCGGTCATGTCTACATTGTTCTCGAACCGTAGGGTCCACACGCTTAACGTTACGATGACAGTTATTATGAGTTTATGCATTTTGATGTACCGAAGGTTATTTGGAGTCCCAGATGTGATCACGGACATGACGAGGAGTCTCGAAATGGTCGATACGTAAAGATTGATATATTGGAAGCCTATGTTTGGACATCGGAAGTGTTCCGGGTGAAATCGGGATTTTACCGGATTACCGGGTGGGTTACCGGAACCCCCCGGGAGCCAAATGGGCCAACATGGGCCTTAGTGGAAAGGTGAAAGGGCTGCCCACATAGGGCTGCACGCCTTCCCCCTCTCTCTAGTCCTATTAGGACTAGGAGAAGGTGGCCGGCCCCCCTCTCTCCCTTTCCCACTTGGGAATCCTAGTTGGACTAGGATTGGGGGGGGGGGGGAGTCCTACTCCCGGTAGGAGTAGGACTCCTCCTGCGCCTCCCTCCTTTGGCCGGACAGCCTCCCCCTTTCATCCTTTATATACGAGGGCAGGGGACACCCCAAGACACACAAGTTGATCCTTGAGATCGTTCCTTAGCTGTGTGCGGTGCCCCCTGCCACCAAATTCCACCTCGATCATACCGTT
This sequence comes from Triticum monococcum, assembly GCA_034509565.1. Lineage (NCBI taxonomy): Eukaryota > Viridiplantae > Streptophyta > Magnoliopsida > Poales > Poaceae > Triticum > Triticum monococcum. The sequence continues at coordinate 146,426,062 of CM067843.1, read as the reverse complement.
GTAGTGCTTAGGCGAAGCCTTGCGTCGGTAGTACATCAAGATCGTCACCACGCCGTCGTGCTGACGGAACTCCTCCCCGAAGCTTTGCTGGGTCGGAGCCCGGGGATTGTCATCGAGCTGTACGTGTGCTAAGAACTCGGAGGTGCCGGAGTAACGGTGCTTGGATCGGTCGGATCGGGAAGAAGACGTACGACTACTTCCTCTACGTTGTGTGATCGCTTCCGCAGTCGGTCCGCGTTGGTACATAGACAACACTCTCCCCTCTCGTTGCTATGCATCACCATGATCTTGCGTGTGCGTAGGAAAATTTTGAAATTACTACGTTCCCCAACAGACACAACGTAGAGGAAGTAGTCGTACGTCTTCTTCCCGATCCGACCGATCCAAGCACCGTTACTCCGGTACCTCTGAGTTCTTAGCACACGTACAGCTCGATGATGATCCCCGGGCTCCGATCCAGCAAAGCTTCGGGGAGGAGTCCCGTCAGCACGACGGTGTGGTGACGATCTTGATGTTCTACCGACGCAGGGCTTCGCCTAAGCTCTACAACAATATGATCGAGGTGGAATATGGTGGCAGGGGGCACCGCACACGGCTAAGGAACGATCTCAATGATCAACTTTTGTGTCTAGAGGCGCCCCTTGCCCCCGTATATAAAGGATCCAAGGGGAGGGGCTGGCCGGCCAAAGAGGAGGGCGCAGGAGGAGTCCTACTCCTACCGGGAGTAGGACTCCCCCCCAATCCTATTCCAAATAGGACTCCCAAGGGGGAAAGAGAGAGAGAGGTGGCCGGCCACCTCTCGTAGTCATAATAGGACTAGGGGAGGGGGGGGGGGCGCAGCCCACCATGGCAGCCCCTTTCACCTTTCCACTAAAGCCCAATAAGGCCCATATGGCTCCCGGGGGGTTCGGGTAACCTCCCGGTAATCCGGTAAAATCCCGATTTTACCCGGAACACTTCCGATATCCAAATATAGGCTTACAATATATCAATCTTTATGTCTTGACCATTTCGAGACTCCTCGTCATGTCCGTGATCACATCCGGGACTCCGAACTACCTTCGGTACATCAAAATGCATAAACTCATAATAACTGTCATCGTAACGTTAAGCGTGCGGACCCTATGGTTCGAGAACAATGAAGACATGACCGAGACACGTCTCCGGTCAATAACCAATAGCGGGACCTGGATGCCCATATTGGCTCCTGCATATTCTACGAAGATCTTTATCGGTCAGACCGCATAACAACATACGTTGTTCCCTTTGTCATCGGTATGTTACTTGCCCGAGATTCGATCGTCGGTATCCAATACCTAGTTCAATCTCGTTACCGGCAAGTCTCTTTACTCGTTCTGTAATACATCATCCCGCAACTAACTCATTAGTTGCAATGCTTGCAAGGCTTGTGTAATGTGCATTACCGAGAGGGCCCAGAGATACCTCTCCGACAATCGGAGTGACAAATCCTATTCTCGAAATATGCCAACCCAACATCTACCATTGGAGACACCTGTAGAGCTCCTTTATAATCACCCAGTTACGTTGTGACGTTTGGTAGCACACAAAGTGTTCCTCCGGCAAACGGGAGTTGCATAATCTCATAGTCATAGGAACATGTATAAGTCATGAAGAAAGCAATAGCAACATACTAAACGATCGGGTGCTAAGCTAATGGAATGGGTCATGTCAATCAGATCATTCAACTAATGATGTGACCTCGTTAATCAAATAACAACTCTTTGTTTATGGTTAGGAAACTTAACCATCTTTGATTAACGAGCTAGTCAAGTAGAGGCATACTAGTGACACTCTGTTTGTCTATGTATTCACACATGTATTATGTTTCCGGTTAATACAATTCTAGCATGAATAATAAACATTTATCATGATATAAGGAAATAAATAATAACTTTATTATTGCCTCTAGGGCATATTTCCTTCAGTCTCCCACTTGCACTAGAGTCAATAATCTAGATTACACAGTAATGATTCTAACACCCATGGAGCCTTGGTGCTGATCATGTTTTGCTCGTGGAAGAGGCTTAGTCAATGGGTCTGCAACATTCAGATCCGTATGTATCTTGCAAATCTCTATGTCTCCCACCTGGACTAGATCCTGGATGGAATTGAAGCGTCTCTTGATGTGTTTGGTCCTTTTGTGAAATCTGGATTCCTTTGCCAAAGCAATTGCACCAGTATTGTCACAAAAGATTTTCATTGGACCCGATGCACTAGGTATGACACCTAGATCGGATATGAACTCCTTCATCCAGACTCCTTCGTTCGCTGCTTCCGAAGCAGCTATGTACTCCGCTTCACATGTAGATCCCGCTACGACGCTTTGTTTAGAACCGCACCAACTGACAGCTCCACCGTTTAAAGTAAACACGTATCCGGTTTGCGATTTAGAATCGTCCGGATCAGTGTCAAAGCTTGCATCAACGTAACCTCTTATGGTGAGCTCTTTGTCACCTCCATATACGAGAAACATATCCTTAGTCCTTTTTAGGTATTTCAGGATGTTCTTGACCGCTGTCCAGTGACCCACTCCTGGATTACTTTGGTACCTCCCTGCTAAACTTATAGCAAGGCACACATCAGGTCTGGTACACAGCATTGCATACATGATAGAGCCTATGGCTGAAGCATAGGGAACATCTTTCATTTTCTCTCTATCTTCTGCAGTGGTCGGGCATTGAGTCTGGCTCAACTTCACACCTTGTAAAACAGGCAAGAACCCTTTCTTTGCTTGATCCATTTTGAACTTCTTCAAAATCTTGTCAAGGTATGTGCTTTGTGAAAGTCCAATTAAGCGTCTTGATCTATCTCTATAGACTTTATGCCTAATATGTAAGCAGCTTCGCCGAGGTCTTTCATTGAAAAACTCTTATTCAAGTATCCCTTTATGCTATCCAGAAATTCTATATCATTTCCAATCAGCTATATATCATCCACATATAATATCAGAAATGCTACAGAGCTCCCACTCACTTTCTTGTAAATACAGGCTTCACTGAAAGTCTGTATAAAACCAAATGCTTTGATCACACTATCAAAGCATTTATTCCAACTCCGAGATGCTTGCACCAGTCCATAAATGGATCGCTGGAGCTTGCACACTTTGTTAGCTCCCTTTAGATCGACAAAACCTTCCGGTTGCATCATATACAACTCTTCTTCCAGAAATTCATTCAGGAATGCAGTTTTGACATCCATCTGCCATATTTCATAATCATAAAACGCGGCAATTGCTAACATGATTCGGACAGACTTAAGCATCGCTACGGGTGAGAAGGTCTCATCGTAGTCAACCCCTTGAACTTGTCGAAAACCTTATGCGACAAGTCGAGCTTTATAGACAGTAACATTACCGTCAGCGTCAGTCTTTTTCTTGAAGATCCATTTATTCTCAATTGCTTGCCGATCAACGGGCAAGTCAACCAAAGTCCATACTTTGTTCTCAGACATGGATCCCATCTCAGATTTCATGGCTTCAAGCCACTTTGCGGAATCTGGGCTCACCATCGCTTCTTCATAGTTCGTAGGTTCATCATGATCTAGTAGCATGACTTCCAGAACTGGATTACCGTACCACTCTGGCGTGGATCTTGCTCTGGTTGATCTACGAGGTTCGGTAGTATCTTGTTCTGAAGTTTCATGATCATTATCATTAACTTCCTCACTTATTGGTGTAGGTGTCGCCGAAACAGTTTTCTGTGATGTACTACTTTCTAATAAGGGAGCGGGTAGAGTTACCTCGTCAAGTTCTACTTTCCTCCCACTCACTTCTTTCGAGAGAAACTCCTTCCCAAGAAAGTTTCCGAATTTAGCAACAAAATTCTTGCCTTTGGATCTGTGATAGAAGGTGTATCCAATAGTTTCCTTTGGATATCCTATGAAGACACATTTCTCCGATTTGGGTTCGAGCTTATCAGGTTGAAGCTTTTTCACATAAGCATCGCAGCCCCAAAATTTCAGAAACGACAACTTTGGTTTCTTGCCAAACCATAGTTCATAAGGCGTCGTCTCAACGGATTTTGATGGTGCCCTATTTAACGTGAATGTGGCCGTCTCTAGAGCGTATCCCCAAAACGATAGCGGTAAATCAGTAAGAGACATCATAGATCGCACCATATCTAGTAAAGTACGATTACGATGTTCGGACACACCATTACGCTGTGGTGTTCCGGGTGGCGTGAGTTGCGAAACTATTCCACAATTTTTCAAGTGTACACCAAACTCGTAACTCAAATATTCTCCTCCACGATCAGATCGTAGAAACTTTATTTTCTTGTTACGATGATTTTCTACTTCACTCTGAAATTCTTTGAACTTTTCAAATGTTTCAGACTTATGTTTCATTAAGTAGATATACCCATATCTGCTTAAATCATCTGTGAAGGTGAGAAAATAATGATATCCGCCACGAGCCTCAATATTCATCGGACCGCATACATCTGTATGTATGATTTCCAACAAATCTGTTGCTCTCTCCATAGTACCGGGGAACGGTGTTTTAGTCATCTTGCCCATGAGGCACGGTTCGCAAGTACCAAGTGATTCATAATCAAGTGGTTCCAAAAGTCCATCAGTATGGAGTTTCTTCATGCGCTTTACGCCGATATGACCTAAACGACAGTGCCACAAATAAGTTGCACTATCATTATCAACTCTGCATCTTTTGGCTTCTACATTATGAATATGTGTATCACTACTATCGAGATTTAACAAGAATAGACCACTCTTCAGGGTGCATGACCATTAAAGATATTACTCATATAAATAGAACAACCATTATTCTCTGATTTAAATAAATAACCGTCTCGTATTAAACAAGATCCAGATATAAATTTCATGCTCAACGCTGGCACCAAATAACAATTATTTAGGTCTAATATTAATCCCGAAGGTAGATGTAGAGGTAGCGTGCCGACCGCGATCACATCGACTTTGGAACCGTTTCCCACGCGCATCGTCACCTCGTCCTTAGCCAATCTTTGCTTAATCCGTAGTCCCTGTTTCGAGTTGCAAATATTAGCAACTGAACCAGTATCAAATACCCAGGTGCTACTGCGAGCATTAGTAAGGTACACATCAATAACATGTATATCACATATACCTTTGTTCACCTTGCCATCCTTCTTATCCGCCAAATACTTGGGGCAGTTCCGCTTCCAGTGACCAGTCTGCTTGCAGTAGAAGCACTCAGTTTTAGGCTCAGGTCCAGACTTGGGCTTCTTTTCCTGAGCAGCAACTTGCTTGCCGTTCTTCTTGAAGTTCCCCTTCTTCATCCCTTTGCCCTTTTTCTTGAAACTAGTGGTCTTGTTAACCATCAACACTTGATGCTCCTTCTTGATTTCTACCTCCGCAGCTTTCAGCATTGCGAAGAGCTCGGGAATAGTCTTGTTCATCCCTTGCATATTATAGTTCATCACGAAGCTCTTGTAGCCTGGTGGCAGTGATTGGAGAATTCTGTCAATGACGCAATCATCTGGAAGATTAACTCCCATCTGAATCAAGTGATTGTTATACCCACACATTTTGAGTATATGCTCACTGACAGAACTGTTCTCCTCCATCTTGCAGCTATAGAACTTATTGGAGACTTCATATCTCTCAATCCGGGCATTTGCTTGAAATATTAACTTCAACTCCTGGAACATCTCATATGCTCCATGACGTTCAAAACGTCGTTGAAGTCCCGATTCTAAGCCGTAAAGCATGGCACACTGAACTATCGAGTAGTCATCAGCTTTGCTCTGCCAGACGTTCATAACATCTGGTGTTGCTCCAGCAGCAGGCCTGGCACCCAGCGGTGCTTCCAGGACGTAATTCTTCTGTGCAGCAATGAGGATAATCCTCAAGTTACGGACCCAGTCCGTGTAATTGCTACCATCATCTTTCAACTTTGCTTTCTCAAGGAACGCATTAAAATTCAACGGAACAACAGCACGAGCCATCTATCTACAATCAACATAAATAAGCAAGATACTATCAGGTACTAAGTTCATGATAAATTTAAGTTCAATTAATCATATTACTTAAGAACTCCCACTTAGATAGACATCCCTCTAATCCTCTAAGTGATCACGTGATCCAAATCAACTAAACCATGTCCGATCATCACGTGAGATGGAGTAGTTTCATCGGTGAACATCTTTATGTTGATCATAGCTACTATATGATTCACGCTCGACCTTTCAGTCTCCGTGTTCCGAGGCCATATCTGTATATGCGTGGCTCGTCAAGTATAACCTGAGTATTCCGCGTGTGCAACTGTTTTGCACCCGTTGTATTTGAACGTAGAGCCTATCACACCCGATCATCACGTGGTGTCTCAGCACGAAGAACTTTCGCAACAGTGCATACTCAGGGAGAACACTTCTTGATAATTTAGTGAGAGATCATCTTATAATGCTACCGTCAATCAAAGCAAGATAAGATGCATAAAAGATAAACATCACATGCAATCAATATAAGTGATATGATATGGCCATCATCATCTTGTGCTTGTGATCTCCATCTCCGAAGCACCGTCATGATCACCATCGTCACCGGCGCGACACCTTGATCTCCATCGTAGCATTGTTGTCGTCTCGCCAATCTCATGCTTCCACGACTATCGCTACCGTTTAGTGTAAAGTAAAGCATTACATCGCGATTGCATTGCATACAATAAAGCGACAACCATATGGCTCCTGCCAGTTGCCGATAACTTGGTTACAAAACATGATCATCTCATACAATAAAATTTAGCATCATGTCTTGACCATATCACATCACAACATGCCCTGCAAAAACAAGTTAGACGTCCTCTACTTTGTTGTTGCAAGTTTTACGTGGCTGCTACGGGCTTTAAGTAAGAACCAATCTCACCTACGCATCAAAACCACAACGATAGTTTGTCAAATAGACTCCGTTTTAACCTTCTCAAGGACCGGGCGTAGCCACACTCGGTTCAACTAAAGTTGGAGAGACAGTCGCCCGCAAGCCATCTATGTGCAAAGCACGTCGAGGGAACCGGTCTCGCGTAAGCGTACGCGTAAGGTTGGTCCGGGTCGTCTCGTCCAACAATACCGCCGAACCAAAGTATGACATGCTGGTAGGCAGTATGACTTATATCTTCCACAACTCACTTGTGTTCCACTCGTGCACATAACATCAAACCATAAAACCTAGGCTCGGATGCCACTGTTGGGGAACGTAGTAATTTCAAAATTTTCCTACGCACACGCAAGATCATGGTGATGCATAGCAACGAGGGGGAGAGTCTGATCTATGTACCCTTGTAGATCGCAACGGAAGCGTTGACACAACATAGAGGAAGTAGTCGTACGTCTTCTTCCCGATCCAACCGATCCAAGCACCATTACTCCGGTACCTCCGAGTTCTTAGCACACGTACAGCTCGATGACGATCCCCGGGCTCCGATCCAGCAAAGCTTCGGGGAGGAGTTCCGTCAGCACGACAGCGTGGTGACGATCTTGATGTTCTACCGACGCAGGGCTTCGCCTAAGCTCAACAATGATATGATCGAGGTGGAATATGGTGGCAGGGGGCACCGCACACGGCTAAGGAACGATCTCAATGATCAACTTTTGTGTCTAGAGGTGCCCCCTGCCCCCGTATATAAAGGATCCAAGGGGAGGGGCTGGCCGGCCAAAGAGGAGGGCGCAGGAGGAGTCCTACTCCTACCGGGAGTAGGACTCCCCCCAATCCTATTCCAAATAGGACTCCCAAGGGGGAAAGAGAGAGAGAGGTGGCCGGCCACCTCTCCTAGTCCTAATAGGACTAGGGGAGGGGGGAGGCGCGCAGCCCACCATGGCAGCCCCTTTCACCTTTCCACTAAAGCCCAATAAGGCCCATATGGCTCCCGGGGGGTTCCGGTAACCTCCCGGTAATCCGGTAAATCCCGATTTTACCCGGAACACTTCCAATATCCAAATATAGGCTTCCAATATATCAATCTTTATGTCTCGACCATTTCGAGACTCCTCGTCATGTCCGTGATCACATCCGGGACTCCGAACTACCTTCGGTACATCAAAATGCATAAACTCATAATAACTATCATCGTAACGTTAAGCATGCGGACCCTACGGTTCGAGAACAATGAAGACATGACCGAGACACGTCTCCGGTCGATAACCAATAGCGGGACCTGGATGCCCATATTGGCTCCTGCATATTCTACGAAGATCTTTATCGGTCAGACCGCATAACAACATACGTTGTTCCCTTTGTCATCGGTATGTTACTTGCCCGAGATTCGATCTTCGGTATCCAATACCTAGTTCAATCTCGTTACCGGCAAGTCTCTTTACTCGTTCTGTAATACATCATCCCGCAACTAACTCATTAGTTGCAATGCTTGCAAGGCTTGTGTAATGTGCATTACCGAGAGGGCCCAGAGATACCTCTCCGACAATCGGAGTGACAAATCCTATTCTCGAAATATGCCAACCCAACATCTACCATTGGAGACACCTGTAGAGCTCCTTTATAATCACCCAATTACGTTGTGATGTTTGGTAGCACACAAAGTGTTCCTCCGGCAAACGGGAGTTGCATAATCTCATAGTCATAGGAACATGTATAAGTCATGAAGAAAGCAATAGCAACATACTAAACGATCGGGTGCTAAGCTAATGGAATGGGTCATGTCAATCAGATCATTCAACTAATGATGTGACCTCGTTAATCAAATAACAACTCTTTGTTTATGGTTAGGAAACTTAACCATCTTTGATTAATGAGCTAGTCAAATAGAGGCATACTAGTGACACTCTATTTGTCTATGTATTCACACATGTATTATGTTTCCGGTTAATACAATTCTAGCATGAATAATAAACATTTATCATGATATAAGGAAATAAATAATAACTTTATTATTGCCTCTAGGGCATATTTCCTTCACGTTGTTCCCTTTGTCATCGGTATGTTACTTGCCCGAGATTCGATCGTCGGTATCTCAATACCTAGTTTCAATCTCATTACCGGCAAGTCTCTTTACTCATTCCGTAATACATCATCCCGCAACTAACTAATTAGTTGCAATGCTTGCAAGGCTTAAGTGATGTGCATTACCGGGAGGGCCCAGAGATACCTCTCCGACAATCGGAGTGACAAATCCTAATCTCGAAATACGCCAACCCAACAAGTACCTTCGGAGACACCTGTAGAGCACCTTTATAATCACACAGTTACGTTGTGATGTTTGGTAGCACAAAAAGTGTTCCTCCGGTAAACGGGGGTTGCATAATCTCATAGTCATAGGAACATGTATAAGTCATGAAGAAAGCAATAACAACATACTAAACGATCGTGTGCTAAGCTAACGGAATGGGTCAAGTCAACCACATCATTCGCCTAATGATGTGATCTCATTAATCAAATGACAACTCTTTGTATATGGTTAGGAAACTTAACCATCTCTGATCAACGAGCTAGTCAAGTAGAGGCATACTAGTGACATACTGTTTGTCTATGTATTCACACATGTATTATGTTTCCGGTTAATACAATTCTAGCATGAATAATAAACATTTATCATGATATAAGGAAATAAATAATAACTTTATTATTGCCTCTAGGGAATATTTCCTTTAGTCTCCCACTTGCACTAGAGTCAATAATCTAGATTACACAGTAATGATTCTAACACCCATGCAACCTTGGTGCTGATCATGTTTTGCTCGTGGAAGAGGCTTAGTCAACGGGTCTGCAACATTCAGATCCGTATGTATCTTGCAAATTTCTATGTCTCCCACCTGGAATAAATCCCGGATGGAATTGAAGCGTCTCTTGATGTGCTTGGTTCTCTTGTGAAATCTGGATTTCTTCGCCAAGGCAATTGCACCAGTATTGTTACAAAAGATTTTCATTGGACCCGATGCACTAGGTATGACACCTAGATCGGATATGAACTCCTTCATCTAGACTCCTTCATTTGCTGCTTCTGAAGCAGCTATGTACTCCGCTTCACACGTAGATCCCGGCATGATGCTTTGTTTAGAACTACACCAACTCCACCGTTCAATGTAAACATGTATCCGGTTTGCGATTTAGAATCGTCCGGATCAGTGCCAAAGCTTGCATCAACGTAACCATTTACGATGAGCTCTTTGTCACCTCCATAAACTAGAAACATATCCTTAGTCTTTTCAGGTATTTCAGGATGTTCTTGACCGCTGTCCAGTGATCCACTCCTGGATTACTTTGGTACCTCCCTGCTAGACTTATAGCAAGGCACACATCAGGTCTGGTACATAGCATTGCATACATGATAGAGCCTATGGCTGAAGCATAGGGAACATCTTTCATTTTCTCTCTATCTTCTGCATTGGTCGGGCATTGAGTCTTACTCAACTTTACACCATGTAACACAGGCAAGAACCCTTTCTTTGCTTGATCCATTTTGAACTTCTTCAAAACTTTGTTAAGGTATGTGCTTTGTGAAAGTCCAATTAAGCGTCTTGATCTATCTCTATATATCTTGATGCCCAATATATAAGCAGCTTCACCGAGGTCTTTCATTGAAAAACTCTTATTCAAGTATCCCTTTATGCTATCCAGAAATTCTATATCATTTCCAATCAACAATATGTCATCCACATATAATATTAGAAATGCCACAGAGCCCCCACTCACTTTCTTGTAAATACAGGCTTCTCCAAAAGTCTGTATAAAACCAAATGCTTTGATCACACTATCAAAGCGTTTGTTCCAACTCCGAGAGGATTTCACCAGTCCATAAATGGATCGCTGGAGCTTGCACACTTTGTTAGCTCCCTTTGGATCGACAAAACCTTCCGGTTGCATCATATACAACCCTTCTTCCAGAAATCCATTCAGGAATGCAGTTTTGACATCCTTTTGCCAAATTTCATAATCATAAAATGCGGCAATTGCTAACATGATTCGAACAGACTCAAGCATCGCTACGGGTGAGAAGGTCTCATCGTAGTCAATCCCTTGAACTTGTCGAAAACCTTTTGCAACAAGTCGAGCTTTATAGACAGTAACATTACCATCAGCATCAGTCTTCTTCTTGAAGATCCATTTATTTTCAATTGCTTGCCGATCACCGGGCAAGTCAACCAAAGTCCACACTTTGTTATCATACATGGATCCCATCTCAGATTTCATGGCCTCAAGCCATTTTGCGGAATCTGGGCTCACCATCGCTTCTTCATAGTTCGTAGGTTCGTCATGGTCTAGTAACATAACTTCCAGAACAGGATTACCGTACCACTCTGGTGCGGATCTTACTCTGGTTGACCTACGAGGTTAAGTAACAACTTGATCTAAGTTTCATGATCATCATCATTAACTTCCTCACTAATTGGTGTAGGTGTCGCAGAAACTGGTTTCTATGATGAACTACTTTCTAATAAGGGAACATGTACAGTTATCTTATCAAGTTCTACTTTCCTCCCACTCACTTATTTCGAGAGAAACTCCTTCTCTAGAAAAACTCCGAATTTAGCAACAAAAGTCTTGCCTTCGGATCTGTGATAGAAGGTGTACCCAACAGTCTCCTTTGGGTATCCTATGAAGACACATTTCTCCGATTTGGGTTCGAGCTTATCAGGTTGAAGCTTTTTCACATAAGCATCGCAGCCCCAAACTTTCAGAAACGACAACTTTGGTTTCTTACCAAACCACAGTTCATAAGGCGTCGTCTCAACGGATTTTGATGGTGCCCTATTTAACGTGAATGCGGCCGTCTCTAAAGCATAACCCCAAAACGATAGCGGTTAATCAGTAAGAGACATCATAGATCGCACCATATCTAGTAAAGTATGATTACGACGTTCGGACACACCATTACGCTATGGTGTTCCGGGTGGCGTGAGTTGCAAAACTATTCCACATTGTTTCAAATGAAGACCAAACTCATAACTCAAATATTCTCCTCCACGATCAGATCGTAGGAATTTTATTTTCTTGTTATGATGATTTTCAACTTCACTCTAAAATTCTTTGAACTTTTCAAACGTTTCAGACTTATGTTTCATTTAGATATACTCATATATGCTTAAATCATCTGTGAAGGTGAGAAAATAACGATATCCGCCCCGAGCCTCAACATTCATCGGACCACATACACCTGTATGTATGATCTCCAACAAATCTGTTGCTCTCTCCATAGTACCGGAGAATGTCGTTTTAGTCATCTTGCCCATGAGGCACGGTTCGCAAGTACCAAGTGATTCATAATCAAGTGGTTCCAACAGTCCATCAGTATGGAGTTTCTTCATGCGTTTTACACCGATATGACCTAAACGGTAGTGCCACAAATAAGTTGCACTATCATTATCAACTCTGCATCTTTTGGCTTCAATATTATGAATATGTGTATCACTACTATCGAGATTCAACAAAAAAAGACCACTCTTCAAGGGTGCATGACCATAAAAGATATTACTCATATAAATAGAACAACCATTATTCTCTGATTTAAATGAATAACCGTCTCGCATCAAACAAGATCCAGATATAATGTTCATGCTCAACACTGCCACCAAATAACAATTATATAGGTCTAATACTAATCCCGAAGGTAGATGTAGAGGTAGCGTGCTGACCGCGATCACATCGACTTTGGAACCATTTCCCACGCGCATCGTCACCTCGTCCTTAGCCAATCTTTGCTTAATCCGTAGCCCCTGTTTTGAGTTGCAAATATTAGCAACAGAACCAGTATCAAATACCCAGGTGCTACTGTGAGCATTAGTAAGGTACACATCAATAACATGTATATCACATATACCTTTGTTCACCTTGCCATCCTTCTTATCTGCCAAATACTTGGGGCAGTTCCGCTTCCAGTGACCAGTCTGCTTGCAGTAGAAGCACTCAGTCTCACGCTTAGGTCCAGACTTGGGTTTCTTCTCCCGAGCAGCAACTTGCTTGTTGTTCTTTTTTTAGTTCCCCTTCTTCTTCCCTTTGCCCTTTTTCTTGAAACTGGTGGTCTTATTGACCATCAACACTTGATGCTCCTTCTTGATTTCTACCTCCGCTGCCTTTAGCATTGCGAAGAGCTGCGGAATTGTCTTTATTCATCCCTTGCATGTTATAGTTCATCACGAAGCTCTTGTAGCTTGGTGGCAGTGATTGGAGAATTCTGTCAATGACGCTATCATCCGGAAGATTAACTCCCAGTTGAATCAAGTGATTACAGTACCCAGACATCTTGAGTATATGCTCACTGACAGAACTATTCTCCTCCATCTTGCAGCTGTAGAACTTATTGGAGACTTCATATCTCTCAATCCGGGCAATCTTTTGAAATATTAACTTCAACTCCTGGAACATCTCATATGCTCCATGACATTCAAAACATCGTTAAACTCCCGGTTCTAAGCCGTAAAGCATGGCACACTAAACTATCGAGTAGTCATCAACACGTGACTGCCAGGCATTCACAATGTCTACAGTTGCTGGCGCAGGTGGTACACCTAGCGGTGCTTCCAGGACGTAACTTTTCTGTGCAGCAATGAGGATAATCCTCAAGTTACGGACCCAATCCGTGTAATTGCTACCATCATCTTTCAACTTTGCTTTCTCAAGGAACGCATTAAAATTCAACGGAACAACAACACGGGCCATCTATCTACAATCAACATAGACAAGCAAGATACTATCAGGTACTAAGTTCATGATAATTTTAAGTTCAATTAATCATATTACTTAAGAACTCCCACTTAGATAGACATCCCTCTAATCCTCTAAGTGATCACGTGATCCATATCAACTAAACCATGTCCGATAATCACATGAGATGGAGTAGTTTCAACAGTGGACATCACTATGTTGATCATATCTACTATATGATTCACGCTCGACCTTTCGGTCTCCGCGTTCCAAGGCCATATCTATTATATGCTAGGCTCGTCAAGTTTAACCCGAGTATTCCGCGTGTGCAACTGTTTTGCACCCGTTGTATTTGAACGTAGAGCCTATCACACCCGATCATCACGTGGTGTCTCAGCACGAAGAACTTTCGCAATGGTGCATACTCAGGGACAACACTTCATACTTTGATAATTTAGTGAGGGGTCATCTTATAATGCTACCGTCAAAGCAAGATAAGATGCATAAAAGATAAACATCACATGCAATCAATATAAGTGATATGATATAGCCATCATCATCTTGTGTTTGTGATCTCCATCTCCGAAGCACCGTCATGATCACCATCGTCACCGGCACGACACCTTGATGTCCATGGTAGCATCGTTTTTGTCTCGCCAATCTTATGCTTCTACGACTATCGCTACCGCTTAGTGATAAAGTAAAGCATTACAGGGCGATGGCATTGCATACAATAAAGCGACAACCATATGGCTCCCGCTAGTTGCCGATAACTTGGTTACAAAACATGATCATCTCATACAATAAAATTTTAGCATCATGTCTTGACCATATCACATCACAACATGCCCTGCAAAAACAAGCTAGATGTCCTCTACTTTGTTGTTGCTAATTTTACGTGGCTGCTACGGGCTAAGCAAGAACCGTTCTTACCTACGCATCAAAACCACAACGATAGTTTGTCAAGTTGGTGCTGTTTTAACCTTCGCAAGGACCAGGCGTAGCCACACTTGGTTCAACTAAAGTTGGAGAAACTGACACCCGCCAGCCACTTGTGTGCAAAGCATGTCGGTAGAACCAGTCTTGCGTAAGCGTACGCGTGATGTCAGTCCGGGCCGCTCCATCCAACAATACCGCTGAACCAAAGTATGACATGCTGGTAAGCAGTATGACTTATATCGCCCACAACTCACTTGTGTTCTACTCGTGCATATGACATCTACGCATCAAACCTGGCTCTGATACCACTGTTGGGGAACGTAGTAATTTCAAAAAAAATCTTATGCACACGCAAGATCATGGTGATGCATAGCAATGAGAGGGGAGAGTGTTGTCCACGTACCCTCGTAGACCGACAGTGGAAGGTTAGCACAACGCGGTTGATGTAGTCATACGTCTTCATGATTTGACCGATCAAGTACCGAACGTACGACACCTCCAAGTTCAGCACACGTTCATCCCGATGACATCCCTTGAACTCCGATCCAGCTGAGTGTTGAGGGAGAGTTTCGTCATCACGACGGCATGGTGACGATGATGATGTTCTACCGACGTAGGGCTTCGCCTAAGCACCGCTACAGTATTATCGAGGTGGATTATGGTGGAGGGGGGCACCGCACACGGCTAAAAGATCAAGCGATCAATTGTTGTCTCTAGGGTGCCCCCTGCCCCTGTATATAAAGGAGAAAGGGGGGTGCGGCCGGCCAGGAGAGAGGGCGCGCCAGGAGGAGTCCTACTCCCAGCGGGAGTAGTACTCCCCCCTTTCCTAGTTGGATTAGGACTTGGGAGGGGGAAAGAGGAGGGAGAGAGGAAGGAAGGGGGGGGGGCACCGCCCCCCTCTCCTTGTCCTATTCGAACTACGGGGGGAGGGGCGGGCGGCCCAGCCCTGAACGCCTCTCCTCTTCTCCGTAAAGGCCCACTAAGGCCCATTAACCTCCCGGGGGTTCCGGTAACCTCCCGGTACTCCGGTAAAATCCCGATTTCACCCGGAACACTTCCGATATCCAAACATAGGCTTCCAATATATCAATTTTCATGTCTCAGCCATTTCGAGACTCCTCGTCATGTCCGTGATCACATCCAGGACTCCGAACAACCTTCGGTACATCAAAACATATAAACTCATAATATAACTGTCATCGAAATGTTAAACATGCGGACCTTACGGGTTCGAGAACTATGTAGACATGACCGAGACACGTCTTCGGTCAATAACCAATAGCGGAACCTGGATGCTCATATTGGTTCCCACATATTCTATGAAGATCTTTATCGGTCAGACCGCATATCAACATACGTTGTTCCCTTTGTCATCGGTATGTTACTTGCCCGAGATTCGATCCTCGGTATCTCAATACCTAGTTTCAATCTCGTTACCGGCAAGTCTCTTTACTCGTTCCGTAATACATCATCCTGTAACTAACTCATTAGTTGCAATGCTTGCAAGGCTTAAGTGATGTGCATTACCGAGAGGGCCTAGAGATACCTCTCCGATAATCGGAGTGACAAATCCTAATCTCGAAATACGCCAACCCAACAAGTACCTTCGGAGACACCTGTAGAGCACCTTTATAATCACCCAGTTACGCTGTGATGTTTGGTAGCACACAAAGTGTTCCTCCGGTAAACGGGAGTTGCATAATCTCATAGTCATAGGAACATGTATAAGTCATGAAGAAAGCAATAGCAACATACTAAACGATCGTGTGCTAAGCTAACGGAATGGGTCAAGTCAATCACATCATTCTCCTAATTATGTGATCTCATTAATCAAATGACAACTCTTTGTCTATGGTTAGGAAACTTAACCATCTCTGATCAACGAGCTAGTCAAGTAGAGGCATACTAGTGACATATTGTTTCTCTATGTATTCACACATGTATTATGTTTCCGGTTAATACAATTCTAGCATGAATAATAAACATTTATCATGATATAAGGAAATAAATAATAACTTTATTATTGCCTCTAGGGCATATTTCCTTCACTTTCTGCTCTGAAGGAGAAGCTGATCAACTCACCACCAGTAAGACGCATGCGGGCAAGGAAACGGGTCTATCCATCTCCTTCAATCTGCAACATACTACGTCCTTTCACAAATATCTACCAAATGAGGTGGTGGCACCTATTGCCTAAGATAATTGATTAAAAAAACAAGTGGAAAATTTAACTAAATTGGCACCCACATTTTGCCAAAAAATAACTTATTACAGAAAAACAAAAGCATCTAGCTATCCATGTACAGAAAAAATAACAATAAAATGGTGCATTTCTTTCCAAGCATCTAGCTAGGTGGTGCCAAATCTTCAGAGCTACCAACTAGCGTACTAAATCAACTAAATCAAAATGTTCTATAAATCACCTAAATCAACTAGACTACTAAATCAACTAAATCAAAATGTTCTAAATCAACTAACCTACTAAATCAACTAAATCATATCAACTAAATCAAAATGTTGCATATGAACTAGCCTACTAAATCAAAATGTAGCAGGGAGGAGGGGTTGCGGATGGAGGAGGGAGGAGGGAGAAGGAGGGGCGACTGGAGGTGGGAGGAGAGAGTAGGACGGAGGAGGAAGGCAAAGCGAGGAGGGGCTGGCCGGCGGCAAGTGGAGGGAGGACGGAGGAGGAGGGCGGTACCGAATCCAGCGAGGAGGAGGGGTAGGCGCCGGCGACCGTGATATGTCTCCAACGTATCTATAATTTTTGATTGTTCCATGCTATTATATTATCAATCTTGTATGTTTTATATGCATTTATATGCTATTTTATATGATTTTTAGGAGTAACCTATTAACCTAGGGCCCAATGCCAGTTTATGTTTTTCCTTGTTTTTGAGTATCGCAGAAAAGGAAAACCAAACGGAGTCCAGTTGACCTGAAATTTCACGGAGATCGTTTTTGGACCAGAAGAAGCCCACAGAGCACCGGAGATGGGTCAGAAGAGTTCCTAGGCACCCACGAGGGTGGGGGCGCGCCCCTACCTCGTGGGCGCCTTGGAGACCCCCTGACTTGTTCCTGACGCCAAAACCTCTTATATATACAGAAACCCCCAGAACATAACCTAGATCGTGAGTTCCGCCGCCGCAAGCCTTTGTAGCCACCAAAAACCAATCTAGACCCGTTCCGCACCCTGCCGGAGGGGGGAATCCCTCTCCGGTGGCCATCTTCATCATCCCGGCGCTCTCCATGACGAGGAGGGAGTAGTTGACCCTCGGGGCTGAGGGTATGTACCAGTAGCTATGTGTTTGATCTCTCTCTCTCTCTCTCTCTCTCTCTCTCTCTCTCTCGTGTTCTTGATTCGGCACGATCTTGATGTATCGCGAGCTTTGCTATTATAGTTGGATCTTATGATGTTTCTCCCCCTCTACTCTCTTGTAATGGATTGAGTTTTCCCTTTAAAGTTATCTTATCGGATTGAGTCTTTAAGGATTTGAGTACACTTGATGTATGTCTTGCATGTGCTTATCTGTGGTGACAATGGGATATTCACGTGATCTACTTGATGTATGTTTTGGTGATCAACTTGCGGGTTTCGTAACATTGTGAACTTATGCATAGGGGTTGGCACACGTTTTCATCTTGACTCTCCGCTAGAAACTTTAGGGCACTCTTTGAAGTACTTTGTGTTGGTTTGAATAGATGAATTTGAGATTGTGTGATGCATATCGTATAATCATACCCACGGATACTTGAGGTGACATTGGAGTATTTAGGTGACATTAGGGTTTTGGTTGATATGCGTCTTAAGCTGTTATTCTAGTACGAACTCTTGAATAGATCGATCAGAAAGAATAACTTTGAGGTGATTTCGTACCCTACAATAATCTCTTTGTTTGTTCTCCGACATTAGTGACTTTGGAGTGACTCTTTGTTGCATGTTGAGGGATAGTTATATGATCCAATTATGTTATTATTGTTGAGAGAACTTGCATTAGTGAAAGTATGAACCCTAGGCCTTATTTCGACACATTGCAATATCATTTGTGCTCACTTGTATCACCATCTCTTCACCGAACTAGTGCACCTATACAATTTACCATTGTATTGGGTGTGTTGGGGACACAAGAGACTCTTTATTATTTGGTTGCAGGGTTATTTGAGAGAGACCATCTTTAACCTACGCTTACCACGGATTGATAAACCTTAGGTTATCCACTTGAGGGAAATTTGCTACTATCCTAGAAACCTCTGCACTTGGAGGCCCAACAACGTCTACAAGAACCTTTTGCTTTTTCATTCAATTGAGACATTCAATTATGAATTTGGTTCATGATTTTGACAAAGTCAATAACTTTTTAAATTTAATCGACAGCAATCGGCCTATAAAAACGCATGCATCATCTCACCAACTAGAAAAAAATAACTCCAATATATGATATGTAGCATCAATAGAGTATACGCATCCACGGATGTAGAAAATTCCTCACATAAGTATGTGTTTTTTAGCATATAATATAGAATCACACCGCAAAAGGCCCACCAAAAGACTATTGTAAAATAAAAAGAATATACACTCCTCATCTCCCACACTCGCCAAACGAAGTACTCGTTCTAAAATATAAGGTGCATCTGTTTATTGTAAATCAAATTTGTTTAAGTTGACAAAGGTCAGAGCCAAAAATATCGACATCGACAATACTAAAAATACAATATTAAAATTTATTCCATGGTGAATCTAATTATAGCGATTTGATATGATGAATATGGACACATTTCTCTACAAATTTGGTCAAACTTATTGAGATTTGACATTTCTAAATACTTATATTCTACATCTTATATATTTTGACGCAAACAGAGTACTCCCTCCATCCATATATATAGGGTCTAATGAATTTTTCGAGACTGCCTTTGACTATCGATAATAGTATATCAGTTGTATAATGTGAAAATTTTATCATTGGAAGCTACTTTCATGTACGAATTTGACGGTATGCTTCGTGTAACTTGTGTGTCTTATATTATTACTCTAATATGTAGTTAAAGTTAGCCTTGAAAAACACATTAGGCCCTGTATATATGGATAGGGGGAGTAACTTTTTAATGAAAATTTAACAACAGCAACGGAGGCGGCAAAAACTCGTCAACCTGCAGTTCTACTCGAGAAAAGTCCATTTTAAACCTTTAACTTGTAAAGCTTAGTTAAATCAAACCCCCTAACTCTGAATCCCTGTCGTTGGCATCCTGAACTTATGAAGCCCGGTCTAAATCGAACCCTGGAGCTGTTTTGATCCCGGGATTTCATCTCTCGGATCACTTTTGATGGGCCGGCCAACCTACAAAATAGCCATTTTTTTACGAATCTGAAAATATGTGCATGATATTGAAAAATGTTCAGAAATTAAAAAAAATCTTAAATACGAAAAAAGTTCAGGATATCAATTTTTTTGCAAATCTGGAAATAAATTTGGAAATAAAAAATATTCTCAAAATTGGAAAATCTTTTGCAGTTTGGAAAAATGTTCGCAAATTTGAAAAGGTTTCTTGCATTTGAATTTTTTTGTGAACTCCAAAAGTGTTTTAAAATTAAAATCTGTTCATGGATTTGAAAAAAGATCAAGAACTCAAAAAATAAAAAAAGTATTCCTGAACTCGAAAAATGTTCACAAATTTATAAAGTGTTCATGAATTTGAAAAAATGTTCATGAGTTTGAAAATATATTGCAAATTTGAATAAATATCCACAAACTAGAAACATGTTTGCAAAGACAAAAAATAATTTTGAGTTTGAATTAGTTTTCATGATTTAAAAAAAACATTCATGAGTTTGAAAGGCGTTCACGATTTTTTTTTAAATATGAAGTTGAAAAATGTTCAACATATATTTAAGAGAATTGACCCTGTATTGTAAAATGCTCATTGTATATTCAAATACATCAAAGTAGTAACATTATGTTTAAAAAAATCTGGGAAAATAAAAAAATAAAATAAATAAGTAAATATATAAATGCCTAAGGAAATTGTAAATTAAAAATAAACAAAAAGGGATATAAAATGATAATAGAAATGATAGAAACGGAAAATCAAAAGAGAAAAACAAGTCACTGGGCATGAGTACGAAAAAAAAGAATTGCGGAAACCAGCTTAAGTTTGCTATGCAAGTTGGCATGAATACAAAAGAAAATCAGTTACTAGGCGGCCCGCACGAGACTAGAGGTGGAAGATAAATATGACGTGGGTCAAGTCAGTCGGCACAAGTACTAAATTATCCCATTTTGGGATATATATTTTTTATGTGAAAAACAACTCCAGAGTTTGATTTAGACCAGCATTGATAAGTTTATGGTGCCAACAACCGGGATTCCGAGTTGAGGGTTTAATTTAGCTAAGCACTACAAGTTCAAGGTTTAAAGTAGATTTTTTCTGTTCTAATCTACACCTGCCGAATTGTGAGCGATCGCCCCGGCGTAGTGGCCTCAGATGCAGTCGCTGGGCCCACGTTAATTTCATCTTGATACTCGGAACCCTACCTCGTATTGGGCGCGTGACGTGCTATGGGTCTATATATAGCCACCATGATCTGGATGGCCCTGCGAAAACTAGATAAAAAAAAACTAGCTAGAAATCGAACCGATCGATGTCTTCGCCGGCTGCTCTGTCCGCAGATGAGATACCCATGGGTCTGGTGCGCCTCGGAAGGCAACGCCTGCAGTTCGACAACCACTTCTCCGTGACGTGCCGCCGGGACCGCTTCTGCCTGCGCTGCGTCGTGGCTTTCTGCTCCCACTGCTGCGGCAATCACAACTTCCACCCGGAGTGGCCGGACCTCCGGGTCCTCCCCATCGACCTTGACACCGAAGGCCGGCCCATATTCCCAACCCGGACGGCGGCGGCACCGGACGGGCACCCGATCCCGCCGGATATAGCCAAGTTCATGAGGGCGCAGGATTACACCTCGCCGTTGCCAAGGGACGCCTTCTGCATTCACTGTGCCAAGTCCTTCCGCGCCGACGTCTGCGCCCACCACGGCGACCACGCGCGCCTCCGGGACTGCGTGCTCCGCATCGAGAAGCGCGGCTGGAGGACCTGCGTCAGGTGCATCGGCGACGAGTGGTGGGTGCCGCACATCGGCTTAGCGCTCGGAGATCCGGTGCTCGTGGACGAGCAGGGGCGGTACGAGCTTCTCCCCGTGCTGACACGGGTGCGGCGTCCGTGCGTGGAGTGTGGCATCGGCGCCCATCGGATTCCACGGGAGTTCTTCCCGTTCTGCTCCGAGGCTTGCACCCGCAAACACATTCGCCGCATCGAAGAACGCCGGGAGGCCAGGCTCGCTGCTCGGCGCTTGGCCACCGTCAGGCCAGAGGAGTAGGTTTAATCGTTTCTACTACCTGTATCCAGGTTTACAAGTCACACATGAGTTTTTATATCTTTAATTTGACTAGCGACAAATGTTATGTACGCCATAAAAGTATATAAAGTTAGTTTGTAGTCAAAATGAAATTTCCAAACATACTTCCTCCGTTTCTTTCTACTCTTTCAAGATTTATCTGGAGTCAAATTTCGTAAGGCCCCGTGTCCTCCCACGTCATCTCCCCCAACGGCGGCGGGGGAACCCTAGCCGCGCTGCTGTGGTCCCCCTTCCCACCCTGCCCCACCTTCTCGTCGCCATCGGAGGAGTGGCCGGCGAAGCCGCGCTAGCTCCCAGGACGGTGGCAACGGGGCGCCTCGGTTGGCATGGCTTCGGGTCGTCCACCTCGACTTCCGCCGCGCACCGGGTACCGGCGTGTCTCCGGCGGCTCCCCCCCCCCCCCCCCCCCCCCCGCGTGCGTGGCCATCGCCCGCCCCATCCCACCGGGCTCCGGCTGCTCCTGGTCTTCGCCAACACGTCCTCCCCCCATCCATGCCAGATCCATGGTTACTAGTGACCAAGCCCTAACAAAACTAACTCGATTACATGATAAATCTCATCCAATCCATCACCGTCCAGCAAAGCCTACGAAGAAATTACTCACTCCTCGCGGTGAGCATCATGGAATTGCTGAAGGAGGATGGTTGATGATGACGACTGTGTCGAATCCCCCTCTTCGGAGTCCAGAATGGACTCCAGATCAGCCCTCCCGATGAAGAACAAGAGGTGGCGGCGGCTCCATATCGTTAAACGCGATGATTCCTTCTCTCTGATTTTTTTCTTGGCAAATAGGTACTTATGGAGTTGGAGATAGGGTGGCCCACAAGCCCGCCAGTCGCGCCCCCTAGACTTGTGGCGCCCTGGGACCGCCCCCCTCTGGTATTTCTCTTCGCCAGTATTTTTTATATATTCTGAAATAATTCACCGTAAATTTTCAGCTCAATCCAAGAGTTTTTATTTCCTCACAAAAACAACATCATGTCAATTCTACTGAAAATAACATCATGTCAATTCTACTGAAAACAACATCAGTCCGAGTTAGTTCCATTCAAATCATGCAAATTAGAGTCCAAAACAAGAGCAAAAGTGTTTAAAAAGTAGATAGGTTTAGGACGTATCACTTCTACCCACTTAATAACATAATCAACAACAACTAGAATATGTGTATATCCATTAGATGAAGGAGAAGGTCCTACATAATCAAATCTCCAAACGTCAAATGATTCAATGACAAGTGAATACTTCATAGTAACTTCCTGACCTCTATCAATATTACCAATTATTTGACATTCATCATAAGATAAGACAAACTTACGTGCATCCTCGAAAAGAGTAGGCAAATAAAAATCAGATTGTAATACCTTATGTGCAGTTCTATCTCCAGCATGGTGTCCTCCGTATGCCTCAGAATGACACTTCCGTAGAATTTGTTCCTGTTCAAGCTTAGGTACACAACATCTAATAATACCATCTACTCTTTTATAAAGATATGAATCATTCCAAAAGTAATGTCTTAAATCAAAAAATAACTTTTTCTTTTGTTGGTATGTGAAATTAGGTGGTATATATTTAGCAACAATGTAATTAGCATAATCTGCATACCAAGGAGTAATACGAGAAGCATTTATAACATTTAATTGTTCATCAGGAAGACTATCATCAATAGGCAGTGGGTCATCAAGAACATTTTTCATTTGAGACAAAATTATCAGCTATGGGGTTCTCAGCTCGTTTCTATCAATAATATGCAAGTCAAATTCTTGTAGCAACAAAACCCACCTAATTAACATAGGTTTAGCATTTTTATTTTCCATAAGATATTTAATAGCAGCATGATCCATGTGAACAGTTGCTTTAGAATTAATGATGTATGATCTGAATTTATCACATGCAAACACAACTGCTAGAAATTCTTTTTCACTACTATCATAATTTATTTGAGCATTGTCTAGAGTTTTAATGGATGACATTTAATTTCTTATCGACTCTTTGTCATAAAACAACATCGACGGTAATCACTAGCATCACACATAATTTTAAAAGGTAGGTTCCAATTAGGTAGTTGAACCATGGGTGAAGAGATTAAGGCTTTCTTAAGTATTTCAAATGCTTCTACACAATCATCATCAAAAACAAATGTAACATATTTTTGCAAAAGATTATTAAGAGGTCTAGAAATCTTAGAGAAGTCTTTAATAAACCTCCTATAGAAACCAGCACGACCAGGGAAACTTCTTATACCTTTAATATATTTAGAACATGTCATTTTCTCAATTGCATCAATGTTAGCTTTATCTACTTCAATACATCATTCAGAAATTTTATGCCCAAGTACTATACCTTCATTCACCATAAAGTGGCACTTCTCCCAATTCAGGACAAGATTAGTTTCTTTACATCTCTGCAAAACTCGATCAAGGTTGCTTAAACGATCATCAAAAGAAGTGTCGTAAACGAAAAAATCATCCATGAAAACCTCAACAATCTTTTCACAAAAGTCAGAGAATATAGCAGTCATACATCTTTGAAATGTACCAGGTGCATTACATAAACCAAAAGGCACACGTCTATAAGCATAAGTTCCAAAAGGGCAAGCAAAAGTAGTTTTCTCTTGATCTTCTTTTGACACGGGTATTTGAGAGAGACCAGAATATCCATCAAGGAAACAAAAGTGTGTATGCTTACACAATCTTTCTAACATTTGATCAATAAAAGGCAAGGGGTAATGATCTTTTCTAGTAGCTTTATTTAATTTCCTGAAATCAATTACCATCCTATAACCAGTTACAATTCGTTGTGGGATGAGTTCATTTTTGTCATTACGAACAACAGTTATAGCTCCATTCTTAGGAGCACAATGAATATGAATTACCCATCTACTATCACCTCTGGGATAAATTATACCTGCTTCCAGAAGTTTTAACATTTCAGTTCTTACTACATCCTTCATCTTAGGATTCAACCATCGTTAATGATTGATGTCGCTTGAAGCTACGTCGGTATTTCCCCAAAGAGGAAGGGATGATGCAGCACAACGGCGGTAGGTATTTCCCTCAGATATGAAACCAAGGTTATCGAACCAGTAGGAGAACCAAGCAACACAACGTAAACAGCCCCTGCACACAAATAATAACACCTCGCAACCCGACGTGTTAAAGGGATTGTCAATCCCTTTCGGGGTACGGTGCCAGAAATTGCGTGTTGATGGGAGAAAGTTGTAATAAATTGGATAAATAGATCGCAAATAAAATAAAGTGCAGCAAAGTATTTTTGTATTTTTGGTTTAATAGATCTAAATAAAAAGTGCAAATAAAATAGATCGCAAAGCAAATTTATGAGAAAGAAGACCCGGGGGACGTAGATTTCACTAGTGTCTCTCTCGAGAAAGATAGCAAACAGTGGGTAAACAAATTACTGTTGGGCAATTAATAGAACCTCAAATAATTATGACGATATCCAGGCAATGATCATTACATAGGCATCACGTCCAAGATTAGTAGACCGACTCCTGCCTGCATCTACTACTATTACTCCACACATCGACCGCTATCCAGCATGCATCTAGTGTATTAAGTTCATGGAAAAATGGAGTAATGCAATAAGAACGATGACATGATGTAAACAAGATCTATCTATATAGAGATAGACCCCATCGTTTTATCCTTAGTAGCAATAATACATACGTGTCGTTTCCCTTTCTGTCACTGGGATGAAGCACCGTAAGATCGAACCCACTACCGGGCACCTCTTCCCATTGCAAGATAAATAGATCAAGTTGACCAAACAAAACCCAAATATCGGAGAAGAAATACGAGGCTATAAGAGATCATGCATATAAGAGATCAAAGAAACTCAAATAGCTTTCATGGATATAAAAAGATATGACTGATGATAAACTCAAAGTTCATCAGATCTCAACAAACACCGCAAAAAGAGTTACATCATATGGATCTCCAAGAGATCATTGTATTGAGAATTCAGCGAGAGAGAGGAAGCCATCTAGCTACTAACTACGGACCCGAAGGTCTACAAAGAACTACTCACGCATTATCGGAGAGGCACCAATGGAGGTGGTGAACCCCATCTGAGATGGTGTCTAGATTGGATCTGGTAGTTCTGGACTCTGCGGCGGCTGGATGAATATTTTGTCGACTCCCCTAGGGCTCTGGGATTTTTGGGGTATTTATAGAGCAAAGAGGCGGTCCGGGGGCACCCGAGGTGGGCACAACCGACCAGGGCGCGCCTAGGCCTCCCGGCACACCCTGGTGGGTTGTCCCCTCCTCAGGACTCCCCTAGGTGCAACCATGGCCCAATATCTTCCTTCTGGTCCATAAAAAATCCCCGTGAAGTTTCATGACATTTGGACTCCGTTTGATATCGATTTCCTGCGATGTAAAAAACATACAAAAAACAACAACTGTCACTTGGCACTATGTCAATAGGTTAGTACCAAAAAATGATATAAAATGACTATAAAATGATTATAAAACATCCAAGATTGATAATAAAACAGCATGGAACAATCAAAAATTATAGATACGTTGGAGACGTATCAGCATCCCCAAGATTAACTCCTACTCGTCCTCGAGTAGGTAAGTGATAAAAACAGAATTTTTGATGTGGAGTGATGTTTATCATGTCATATCATATTCTTTTATTTATAGCATGGATATTTGGACTTTTATGTGATTCAAAGCAATAGTCTAGTTTTGACATAATAATTTAGATACTCAAGCATATCAACAAGCAACCACGTCTTTCAAAATATGAATGCTAAAATAAGTTATCCCTAGCCCATCATGCTCAAACATTGATCCATTCATGAAACACACTCGCATATTAGCTACACCCAATACTCAAGTATGATCATATTGCCTCTTAGTTGGTGCTTTTATAAGAGAAGATGGAGACTCAAATTCAAAAAAAAAATACATAAAGTAAAAGAAAGGCCCTTCATAGAGGGAAGTAGGGATTTGTAGAGGTGCCAGAGCTCAAAGCAAAAAATAAGAGATAAAAACATTTTGGGAGGCGTATCCATCCCACCAACGAAAACGACTTAGAGTTCCGAACACTTTCCATGCTAGATATGCCATAGGCGGTTCCCAAATAGAAAATAAAGTTTATTCCTTTTTACACCATACTTTCACTTTCCATGGCTAGCCGTATCCACGGTTGCCCTCCATACCAACACTTTCCAAGGAATTTATTATTTGACAACATAAAGTAAATTCATTTTGGAATTTCGGGACTGGGCATCCCTAAAACCTTTGCCTTACTCTCGTGCAATGACAAGTGAATAAACACTCATCGTGAGAATAACACATCTAGTATGGAAAATATAGCCACCCGTTACTGTTCCGCGAGCGAAACAAATACACAAAAGAGAAGTTTATTTTGAAAATTAGAGATGGCACATGCAAATTTGCTTAGAACGGCAAAAGAATACCGCATATAGGTAGATATAGTGGACTCATGTGGCAAAATTGGTTTAAAGGATTTTGGATGCACAAGTAGAGATCATACTTGGTGCAAAGTGAAGGCTAGCAAAAGATTGGGAAGCGACTAACCAAGAAACGAATAATATCATAACCAAGCATTAAGCATAATTAACACCGAATAATGCACCACAAGTAGGATATAATTTCATTGCATGCCTATTGACTTTTGTGCTTGCATAGGGAATCACAAACCTTAACACCAATATTCTTACTAAAGCATAATTACCCATAAACACAACTCACATATCACATCATCATATCTCAAAACTATTACTAAGAATCAAGTTTATTTTGTCCAATGATCTTCATGAATTTTTTTATTTTACTTTATCCTTCTTGGATATCTATCACTTTGGGACTAATTTTCATGTGTTACTTTTCATAAGCTCAAACAAATATAAGTGAAGATCATGAGCATACAATTTTTTATTTCTCCCAAAATAATTTAAGTGAGCAAGAGAGAATTTCTTTAAAATTTTACTAACTCTCAAATAAATCTAAGTGAAGCAAAAGAGTATTTCTTCAAAAATACTAAGCACACCATGCTCAAAAAGATATAAGTGAAGCACTAGAGCAAGTCCTAGCTCATAAAAGATTTAAGTGAAGTACAAAGAGCAATTCTAACAAGTCATGACATAATTTTGACTCTCTCAAATAGGTGTGTACAGCAAGGATCGATGACTTAAAACACAAAATAAAACAAGCAAAGACTCATATCATACAAGACGCTCCAAGCAAAACACATGAAGATCATTAGAAGAAAAATATAGCATCGAGTAAAATACCGATGATCGTTAGAAGAAAGAGGGGATGCCACTCGGGGGCATCCCCAAGCTTAGTTGGTTGCTCATTTTTGGATTATAGCTTGGCATGCTAGGGCATCCCCAAGCTTAGGCTCTTCTTGTTGGGGAACGTAGTAATTTCGAAAATTTTCCTACGCACACGCAAGATCATGGTGATGCATAGCAATGAAGGGGAGAGTCTGATCTACGTACCCTTGTAGATCGCAACGGAAGCGTTGACACAACGTAGAGGAAGTAGTCGTATGTCTTCTTCCCGATCTGACCGATCCAAGCACCGTTACTCCGGCACCTCCGAGTTCTTAGCACATGTTCAGCTCGATGACGATCCTCGGGCTCCGATCCAGCAAAGCGTCGAGGAAGAGTTTCATCAGCACGACGGCGTGGTGACGATCTTGATGTACTACCGACGCAGGGCTTCGCCTAAGCTCTACAACGATATGACCGAGGTGGAATTTGGTGGCAGGGGGCACCGCACACGGCTAAGGAACGATCAACAATGATCAACTTGTGTTGTCTATGGGGTGCCCCTGCCCCCGTATATAAAGGAGCAGGGGGAGGGGTTCGGCCGGCCAAGGGAGAGGGGCGCAGGAGGAGTCCTACTCCTACCGGGAGTAGGACTCCCCCCCAATCCTATTCCTAATAGGAATCCTCAAGGGGGAAAGAGAGAAGGGGGGGGGGGGAGGTGCGCAGCCCTCTATGGCAGCCCCTTTCACTTTTCCACTAAGGCCCAATAGGCCCATTTGCCTCCCGGGGGGTTCCGGTAACCCTCCCGGTATTCCGGTAAAATCCCGATTTCACCCGGAACACTTCCGATGTCCAAACATAGCCTTCCAATATATCAATCTTTACGTCTCGACCATTTCGAGACTCCTCGTCATGTCCGTGATCACACCCGGGACTCCGAACAATCTTCGGTACATCAAAATGCATAAACTCATAATAACTGTCATCGTAACGTTAAGCGTGCGAACCCTACGGTTCGAGAACAATGTAGACATGACCGAGACATGTCTCCGGTCAATAACCAATAGCGGGACCTGGATGCCCATATTGGCTCCTACATATTCTACGAAGATCTTTATCGGTCAGATCGCATAACAACATACGTTGTTCCCTTTGTCATCGGTATGTTACTTGCCCGAGATTCGATCGTCGGTATCCAATACCTAGTTCAATCTCGTTACTGGCAAGTCTCTTTACTCGTTCCGTAATACATCATCTCATAACTAACATCTTAGTTATTATGCTTGCAAGGCTTATGTGATGTGTATTACCGAGAGGGCCCAGAGATACCTCTCCGACAATCGGAGTGACAAACCCTAATCTCGAAATACGCCAACCCAACATCTACCATTGGAGACACCTATAGTACTCCTTTATAATCACCCAGTTACGTTGTGACGTTTGGTAGTACCCAAAGTGTTCCTCCGGTAAACGGGAGTTGCATAATCTCATAGTTATAGGAACATGTATAAGTCATGAAGAAAGCAATAACAACATACTAAACGATCGGGTGCTAAGCTAATGGAATGGGTCATGTCAATCAGATCATTCAACTAATGATGTGACCTCGTTAATCAAATAACAACTCTTTGTTCATGGTTAGGAAACATAACCATCTTTGATTAACGAGCTAGTCAAGTAGAGGCATACTAGTGACACTGTTTGTCTATGTATTCACACATGTATTATGTTTCCGGTTAATACAATTCTAGCATGAATAATAAACATTTATCATGATATAAGGAAATAAATAATAACTTTATTATTGCCTCTAGGGCATATTTCCTTCAGTCTCCCACTTGCACTAGAGTCAATAATCTAGATTACACAGTAATGATTCTAACACCCATGGAGCCTTGGTGCTGATCATGTTTTGCTCGTGGAAGAGGCTTAGTCAACGGGTCTGCAACATTCAGATCCGTATGTATCTTGCAAATCTCTATGTCTCCCACCTGGACTAAATCCCGGATGGAGTTGAAGCGTCTCTTGATGTGTTTGGTCCTTTTGTGAAATCTGGATTCCTTTGCCAAAGCAATTGCACCAGTATTGTCACAAAAGATTTTCATTGGACCCGATGCACTAGGTATGACACCTAGATCGGATATGAACTCCTTCATCCAGACTCCTTCGTTTGCTGCTTCCGAAGCAGCTATGTATTCCGCTTCACATGTAGATCCTGCTACGACGCTTTGTTTAGAACTGCACCAACTGACAGCTCCACCGTTTAAAGTAAACACGTATCCGGTTTGCGATTTAGAATCGTCCGGATCAGTATCAAAGCTTGCATCAACGTAACCTCTTACGGTGAGCTCTTTGTCACCTCCATATACGAGAAACATATCCCTAGTCCTTTTCAGGTATTTCAGGATGTTCTTGACCGCTGTCCAGTGATCCACTCCTGGATTACTTTGGTACCTCCCTGCTAAACTTATAGCAAGGCACACATCAGGTCTGGTACACAGCATTGCATACATGATAGAGCCTATGGCTGAAGCATAGGGAACATCTTTCATTTTCTCTCTATCTTCTACAGTGGTCGGGCATTGAGTCCGACTCAACTTCACACCTTGTAACACAGACAAGAACCCTTTCTTTGCTTGATCCATTTTGAACTTCTTCAAAATCTTGTCAAGGTATGTGCTTTGTGAAAGTCCAATTAAGCGTCTTGATCTATCTCTATAGATCTTTATGCCTAATATGTAAGCAGCTTCCCCGAGGTCTTTCATTGAAATTTTTTTATTCAAGTATCCCTTTATGCTATCCAGAAATTCTATATCATTTCCAATCAGCAATATGTCATCCACATATAATATCAGAAATGCTACAGAGCTCCCACTCACTTTCTTGTAAATACAGGCTTCTCCAAAAGTCTGTATAAAGCCAAATGCTTTGATCACACTATCAAAGCGTTTATT
Source organism: Triticum monococcum (assembly GCA_034509565.1). Taxonomy (NCBI): domain Eukaryota; kingdom Viridiplantae; phylum Streptophyta; class Magnoliopsida; order Poales; family Poaceae; genus Triticum; species Triticum monococcum. Next base: position 146,394,888 of record CM067843.1, on the reverse strand, counting down.
CCAACTCCGAGATGCTTGCACCAGTCCTATAAATGGATCGCTGGAGTTTGCATACTTTGTTAGCTCCCTTTGGGTTGACAAAACCTTCTGGTTGCATCATATACAACTCTTCTTCCAGAAATCCATTCAGGAATGCAGTTTTGACATCCATCTGCCATATTTCATAATCATAAATGCGGCAATTGCTAACATGATTCTAACGGATTTAAGCATCGCTACGGGTGAGAAGGTCTCATCGTAGTCAACCCCTTGAACTTGTCGAAAACCTTTTGCGACAAGTCAAGCTTTATAGACAGTAATATTACCGTCAGCGTGAGTCTTTTTCTTTGAAGATCCATTTATTCTCAATTGCTTGCCGATCATCGGGCAAGTCAACCAAAGTCCATACTTTGTTCTCATACATGGATCCCATCTCAGATTTCATGGCCTCAAGCCACTTTGCGGAATCTAGGCTCACCATCGCTTCTTCATAGTTCGTAGGTTCATCATGATCTAATAGCATGACTTCCAGAACTGGATTACCGTACCACTCTGGTGCGGATCTCACTCTGGTTGATCTACGTGGTTCAGTAGTATCTTGTCCTGAAGTTTCATGATCATCATCATTAGCTTCCTCACTAATTGGTATAGGTGTCGCAGAAACAGTTTTCTGTGATGTACTATTTTTCAATAAGGGAGTAGGTACAGTTACCTCGTCAAGTTCTACTTTCCTCCCACTCACTTCTTTCGAGAGAAACTCCTTCTCTAGAAATGATCCATTCTTAGCAACGAATGTCTTGCCTTCGGATCTGTGATAGAAGGTATACCCAACAGTTTCCTTTGGGTATCCTATGAAGACACATTTCTCCGCTTTGGGTTCGAGCTTATCAGGTTGAAGCTTTTCACATAAGCATCGCAGCCCCAAACTTTAAGAAACGACAACTTTGGTTTCTTGCCAAACCATAGTTCATAAGGCGTCGTCTCAACGGATTTTGATGGTGCCCTATTTAACGTGAATGTGGCCGTCTCTAAAGCATAACCCCAAAACGATAGCGGTAAATCAGTAAGAGACATCATAGATCGCACCATATCTAGTAAAGTACGATTACGACGTTCGGACACACCATTACGCTGTGGTGTTCCGGGTGGCGTGAGTTGCGAAACTATTCCACAATTTTTCAAATGTACACCAAACTCGTAACTCAAATATTCTCCTCCACGATCAGATCGTAGAAACTTTATTTTCTTGTTACGATGATTTTCAACTTCACTCTGAAATTCCTTGAACTTTTCAAATGTTTCAGACTTATGTTTCATTAAGTAGATATACCCATATCTGCTTAAATCATCTGTGAAGGTGAGATAATAACGATATCCGCCACGAGCCTCAATATTCATCGGACCACATACATCGGTATGTATGATTTCCAATAAATCTGTTGTTCTCTCCATAGTACCGGAGAACGGTGTTTTAGTCATCTTGCCTATGAGGCACGGTTCGCAAGTACTAAGTGATTTATAATCAAGTGGTTCCAAAAGCCCATCAGTATGGAGTTTCTTCATGCGCTTTACACCGATATGACCTAAACGGCAGTGCCACAAATAAGTTGCACTATCATTATCAACTCTGCATCTTTTGGCTTCTACATTATGAATATGTGTATCACTACTATCGAGATTCAACAAGAATAGACCACTCTTCAAAGGTGCATGACCATAAAAGATATTACTCATATAAATAGAACAACCATTATTCTCTGATTTAAATGAATAACCGTCTCGCATTAAACAAGATCCAGATATAATGTTCATGCTCAACGCTGGCACCAAATAACAATTATTTAGGTCTAATATTAATCCCGAAGGTAGATGTAGAGGTAGCGTGCCGACCGCGATCACATCGACTTTGGAACCGTTTCCCACGCGCATCGTCACCTCGTCCTTTGCTAGCGTCCGCTTATTCCGTAGTCCCTGTTTCGAGTTGCAAATATTAGCAACAGAACCAGTATCAAATACCCAGGTGCTACTGCGAGCTCTAGTAAGGTACACATCAATAACATGTATATCACATATACCTTTGTTCACCTTGCCATCCTTCTTATCCGCCAAATACTTGGGGCATTTCTGCTTCCAGTGACCAGTCTGCTTGCAGTAGAAGCACTCAGTTTCAGGCTTAGGTCCAGACTTGGGTTTCTTCTCCTGAGCAGCAACTTGCTTGCTGTTCTTCTTGAAGTTCCCCTTCTTCTTTCCTTTGCCCTTTTTCTTGAAACTAGTGGTTTTGTTAACCATCAACACTTGATGCTCCTTCTTGATTTCTACCTCCGCAGCTTTCAGCATTGCGAAGAGCTCGGGAATAGTCTTGTTCATCCCTTGCATATTATAGTTCATCACGAAGCTCTTGTAGCTTGGTGGCAGTGATTGGAGAATTCTGTCAATGACGCAATCATCTGGAAGATTAACTCCCATTTGAATCAAGTGATTATTATACCCAGACATTTTGAGTATATGCTCACTGACAGAACTGTTCTCCTCCATCTTGCAGCTATAGGACTTATTGGAGACTTCATATCTCTCAATTCGGGCATTTGCTTGAAATATTAACTTCAACTCCTGGAACATCTCATATGCTCCAAGACGTTCAAAACATCGTTGAAGTCCCAATTCTAAGCTGTAAAGCATGGCACACTGAACTATCGAGTAGTCATCAGCTTTGCTCTGCCAGACGTTCATAACATCTGGTGTTGCTCCAGCAGCAGGCCTGGCACCTAGCGGTGCTTCCAGGACGTAATTCTTCTATGCAGCAATGAGGATAATCCTCAGGTTACGGACCCAGTTCGTGTAATTGCTACCATCATCTTTCAACTTTGCTTTCTCAAGGAACGCATTAAAATTCAACGGAACAACAGCACGAGCCATCTATCTACAATCAACATAAACAAGCAAGATACTTTCAAGTACTAAGTTCATGATAAGTTTAAGTTCAGTTAATCAAATTACTTAGGAACTCCCACTTAGATAGACATCCCTCTAATCCTCTAAGTGATCACGTGATCCAAATCAACTAAACCATAACTGATCATCACGTGAGATGGAGTAGTTTTCAATGGTGAACATCGTCATGTTGATCATATCTACTATATGATTCACGCTCGACCTTTCGGTCTCTGTGTTCCGAGGCCATATCTGCATATGCTAGGCTCGTCAAGTTTAACCTGAGTATTCTGCGTGTGCAAAACTGGCTTGCACCCGTTGTAGATGGACGTAGAGCTTTTCACACCCGATCATGACGTGGTGTCTGGGCACGACGAACTTTGGCAACGGTGCATACTCAGGGAGAACACTTCTTGATAATTTAGTGAGAGATCATCTTATAATGCTACCGTCAACCAAAGCAAGATAAGATGCATAAAAGGATAAACATCACATGCAATCAATATAAGTGATATGATATGGCCATCATCATCTTGTGCTTGTGATCTCCATCTCTGAAGCACCGTCATGATCACCATCGTCACCGGCGCGACACCTTGATCTCCATCGTAGCATCGTTGTCGTCTCGCCAATCTTATGCTTCCACGACTATCACTACCGCTTAGTAATAAAGTAAAGCATTACATCGCGATTGCATTGCATACAATAAAGCGACAACCATATGGCTCCTGCCAGTTGCCGATAACTTGGTTACAAAACATGATCATCTCATACAATAAAATCAGCATCATGCCTTGACCATATCACATCACAACATGCCCTGCAAAAACAAGTTAGACGTCCTCTACTTTGTTGTTGCAAGTTTTACGTGGCTGCTACGGGCTTAAGTAAGAACTCATCTCACCTACGCATCAAAACCACAACGATAGTTTGTCAAATGGACTCCGTTTTAACCTTCTCAAGGACCGGGCGTAGCCACACTTGGTTCAACTAAAGTTGGAGAGACAGTCTTCCGCAAGCCATCTATGTGCAAAGCACGTCGAGGGAACCGGTCTCGCGTAAGAGTACGCGTAAGGTTGGTCCGGATCGTCTCATCCAACAATACCGCTAAACCAAAGTATGACATGCTGGTAGGCAGTATGACTTGTATCGCCCACAACTCACTTGTGTTCTACTCGTGCAAATAACATCAAACCATAAAACCTAGGCTCGGATGCCACTGTTGCGGAACGTAGTAATTTTGAAAATTTTCCCACGCACACGCAAGATCATGGTGATGCATAGCAACGAGGGGGAGAGTCTGATCTACGTACCCTTGTAGATCACAACGGAAGCGTTGACACAACGTAGAGGAAGTAGTCGTACGTCTTCTTCCCGATCCGACCGATCCAAGCACCGTTACTCTGGCACCTCCGAGTTCTTAGCACACGTTCAGCTCGATGACGATCCTCGGGCTCCGATCCAGCAAAGTGTCGAGGAAGAGTTTCGTCAGCACGACGGCGTGGTGACGATCTTGATGTACAACCGACGCAGGGCTTCGCCTAAGCTCTACAACGATATGACCGAGGTGGAATTTGGTGGCAGGGGGCACCGCACACGGCTAAGGAACGATCAACAATGATCAACTTGTGTTGTCTATGGGGTGCCCCTGCCCCCGTATATAAAGGAGCAGGGGGAGGGGTTCGGCCGGCCAAGGGAGAGGGGCGCAGGAGGAGTCCTACTCCTACCGGGAGTAGGACTCCCCCCAATCCTATTTCTAATAGGAATCCTCAAGGGGGAAAGAGAGAAGGGGTGGCCGGCCCCCTTCCCTAGTCCTATTAGGACTAGGAAAAGGGGGGAGGTGCGCAGCCCTCTATGGCAGCCCCTTTCACTTTTCCACTAAGGCCCAATAGGCCCATTTGCCTCCCGGGGGGTTCCGGTAACCCTCCCGGTATTCCGGTAAAATCCCGATTTCACCCGGAACACTTCCGATGTCCAAACATAGCCTTCCAATATATCAATCTTTACGTCTCGACCATTTCGAGACTCTTCGTCATGTCCGTGATCACATCCGGGACTCCGAACAATCTTCGGTACATCAAAATGCATAAACTCATAATAACTGTCATCGTAACGTTAAGCGTGCGGACCCTACGGTTCGAGAACAATGTAGACATGACTGAGACATGTCTCCGGTCAATAACCAATAGCGGGACCTGGATGCCCATATTGGCTCCTACATATTCTACGAAGATCTTTATCGGTCAGACCGCATAACAACATACGTTGTTCCCTTTGTCATCGGTATGTTACTTGCCCGAGATTCGATCGTCGGTATCCAATACCTAGTTCAATCTCGTTACTGGCAAGTCTCTTTACTCGTTCCGTAATACATCATCTCATAACTAACATCTTAGTTATTATGCTTGCAAGGCTTATGTGATGTGTATTACCGAGAGGGCCCAGAGATACCTCTCCGACAATCGGAGTGACAAACCCTAATCTCGAAATACGCCAACCCAACATCTACCATTGGAGACACCTGTAGTACTCCTTTATAATCACCCAGTTACGTTGTGACGTTTGGTAGTACCCAAAGTGTTCCTCCGGTAAACGGGAGTTGCATAATCTCATAGTTATAGGAACATGTATAAGTCATGAAGAAAGCAATAGCAACATACTAAACGATCGGGTGCTAAGCTAATGGAATGGGTCATGTCAATCAGATCATTCAACTAATGATGTGACCTCGTTAATCAAATAACAATCTTTGTTCATGGTTAGGAAACATAACCATCTTTGATTAACGAGCTAGTCAAGTAGAGGCATACTAGTGACACTCTGTTTGTCTATGTATTCACACATGTATTATGTTTCCGGTTAATACAATTCTAGCATGAATAATAAACATTTATCATGATATAAGGAAATAAATAATAACTTTATTATTGCCTAATACATGTGTGAATACATAGACAAACAGAGTGTCACTAGTATGCCTCTACTTGACTAGCTCGTTAATCAAAGATGGTTATGTTTCCTAACCATGAACAAAGAGTTGTTATTTGATTAACGAGGTCACATCATTAGTTGAATGATCTGATTGACATGACCCATTCCATTAGCTTAGCACACGATCGTTTAGTATGTTGCTATTGCTTTCTTCATGACTTATACATGTTCCTATGACTATGAGATTATGCAACTCCCGTTTACCGGAGGAACACTTTGGGTACTACCAAACGTCACAACGTAACTGGGTGATTATAAAGGAGTACTACAGGTGTCTCCAATGGTAGATGTTGGGTTGGCGTATTTCGAGATTAGGATTTGTCACTCCGATTGTCGGAGAGGTATCTCTGGGCCCTCTCGGTAATGCACATCACATAAGCCTTGCAAGCACTGCAACTAATATGTTAGTTGTGAGATGATGTATTACGGAACGAGTAAAGAGACTTGCCGGTAATGAGATTGAACTAGGTATTGGATACCGACGATCGAATCTCGGGCAAGTAACATACCGATGACAAAGGGAACAACGTATGTTGTTATGCGGTCTGACCGATAAAGATCTTCGTAGAATATGTAGGAGCCAATATGGGCATCCAGGTCCCGCTATTGGTTATTGAGCGGAGACGTGTCTCGGTCATGTCTACATTGTTCTCGAACCATAGGGTCCGCACGCTTAACGTTACAATGACAGTTATTATGAGTTTATGCATTTTGATGTACCGAAGGTTGTTCGGAGTCCCGGATGAGATCACGGACATGACGAGGAGTCTCCAAATGGTCGAAACATAAAGATTGATATATTGGAAGCCTATGTTTGGACATCGGAAGTGTTCCGGGTGAAATCGGGATTTTACCGGATTACCGGGAGGGTTACCGGAACCCCCCGGGAGCCAAATGGGCCAACATGGGCCTTAGTGGAAAGGTGAGAGGGCAGCCCACATAGGGCTGCGCCTCCCCCCTCTCCCTAGTCCTATTAGGACTAGGAGAGGGGCCGGCCACCTCTCTCTCTCTCCCCTTTAAAGGATTCCTAGTTGGACTAGGATTGGAGGGGGGAGTCCTACTCCCGGTAGGAGTAGGACTCCTCCTGCGCCTCCCTCTCTATGGCCGGCCAGCCTCCCTCCCTCCAACCTTTATATACGGGGGCAGGGGACACCCCAATACACACAAGTTGATCCTTGAGATCGTTCCTTAGCCGTGTGCGGTGCCCCCTGCCACCAAATTCCACCTCGATCTTACCGTTGTAGTGCTTAGGCGAAGCCCTGCGTCGGTAGTACATCAAGATTGTCATCACGCCGTCGTGCTGACGAAACTCTTCCTCGACGCTTTGCTGGATCGGAGCCCGAGGAACGTCATCGAGCTGAACGTGTGCTAAGAACTCGGAGGTGCCGGAGTAACGGTGCTTGGATCGGTCGGATCGGGAAGAAGACGTACGACTACTTCCTCTACGTTGTGTGATCGCTTCCGCAGTCGGTCTGCGTTGGTACGTAGACAACACTCTCCCCTCTCGTTGCTATGCATCACCATGATCTTGCGTGTGCGTAGGAAAATTTTGAAATTACTGCGTTCCCCAACAGTGGCATCCGAGCCAGGTTTTATGGTTTGATGTTATTTGCACGAGTCGAACACAAGTGAGTTGTGGGCGATACAAGTCATACTGCCTACCAGCATGTCATACTTTGGTTCGGCGGTATTGTTGGACGAGACGATCCGGACCAACCTTACGCGTACTCTTACGCGAGACCGGTTCCCTCGACGTGCTTTGCACATAGATGGCTTGCGGAAGACTGTCTCTCCAACTTTAGTTGAACCAAGTGTGACTACGCCCGGTCCTTGAGAAGGTTAAAACGGAGTCTATTTGACAAACTATCGTTGTGGTTTTGATGCGTAGGTGAGATGAGTTCTTACTTAAGCCCGTAGCAGCCACGTAAAACTTGCAACAACAAAGTAGAGGACGTCTAACTTGTTTTTGCAGGGTATGTTGTGATGTGATATGGTCAAGGCATGATGCTGATTTTATTGTATGAGATGATCATGTTTTGTAACCAAGTTATCGGCAACTGGCAGGAGCCATATGGTTGTCGCTTTATTGTATGCAATGCAATCGCGATGTAATGCTTTACTTTATTACTAAGCGGTAGTGATAGTCGTGGAAGCATAAGATTGGCGAGACGACAACGATGCTACGATGGAGATCAAGGTGTCGCGCCGGTGACGATGGTGATCATGACGGTGCTTCGGAGATGGAGATCACAAGCACAAGATGATGATGGCCATATCATATCACTTATATTGATTGCATGTGATGTTTATCCTTTTATGCATCTTATCTTGCTTTGATTGGCGGTAGCATTATAAGATGATCTCTCACTAAATTATCAAGAAGTGTTCTCCCTGAGTATGCACCGTTGCCAAAGTTCTTCGTGCCCAGACACCACGTGATGATCGGGTGTGATAAGCTCTACGTTCAAATACAACGGGTGCAAAACAGTTGCACACGCAGAATACTCAGGTTATACTTGACGAGCCAAGCATATACAGATATGGCCTCGGAACACGGAGACCGAAAGGTCGAGCGTGAATCATATAGTAGATATGATCAACATAACGATGTTCACCATTGAAAACTACTCCATCTCACGTGATGATCGGTTATGGTTTAGTTGATTTGGATCACGTGATCACTTAGAGGATTAGAGGGATGTCTATCTAAGTGGGAGTTCTTAAGTAATATGATTAAATTGAACTTAAATTTATCATGAACTTAGTCCGGGTAGTATTTTGCAAATCATGTTGTAGATCAATAGCTTGCGTTGTTGCTTCCCTGTGTTTATTTTGATATGTTCCTAGAGAAAATTGTGTTGAAAGATGTTAGTAGCAATGATGCGGATTGGATCCGTGATCTGAGGTTTATCCTCATTGCTGCACAGAAGAATTATGTCCTTGATGCACCGCTAGGTGACAGACCTATTGCAGGAGCAGATGCGGACGTTATGAATGTTTGGCTAGCTCAATATGATGACTACTTGATAGTTTAGTGCACCATGCTTAATGGCTTAGAATCGGGACTTCAAAGACGTTTTGAACGTCATGGACCATATGAGATGTTCCAGGAGTTGAAGTTATTATTTCAAGCAAATACCCGAGTTGAGAGATATGAAGTCTCCAACAAGTTCTATAGCTAAAAGATGGAGGAGAATCGCTCAACTAGTGAGCATATGCTCAGATTGTCTGGGTACTACAATCGCTTGAATCAAGTGGGAGTTAATCTTCCAGATAAGATAGTGATTGACAGAATTCTCTAGTCACCATCACCAAGTTAGTAGAACTTCGTGATGAACTATGATATGCGAGGGATAACAGAAACAACTCCCAAGCTCTTCGTGATGCTGAAATCAACGAAGGTAGAAATCAAGAAAAACATCAAGTGTTGATGGTTGACAAGATCACTAGTTTCAAGAAAAGGGCAAAGGGAAGAAGGGGAACTTCAAAAGAACGGCAAGCAAGTTGCTACTCATGTGAAGAAGCCCAAGTCTGGACCTAAGCCTGAGACTAAGTGCTTCTACTGCAAAGGGACTGGTCACTGGAAGCGGAACTACCCCAAGTGATTGGCGGATAAGAAGGATGGCAAAGTGAACATAAGTATATTTGATATACATGTTATTGATGTGTACTTTACTAGTGCTTATAGCAACCCCTTAGTATTTGATGCTGGTTCAATTGCTAAGAGTAGTAACTCGAAACGGGAGTTGCAGAATAAACAGAGACTAGTTAAGGGTGAAGTGACGATGTGTGTTGGAAGTGGTTCCAAGATTGATATGATCATCATCGCACACTCCCCATAATTTCGGGATTAGTGTTGAACCTAAATAAGTGTTATTTGGTGTTTGCGTTGAGCATGAATATGATTTGATCATGTTTATTGTAATACGGTTATTCATTTAAGTAAGAGAATAAATTGTTGTTCTGTTTACATGAATAAAACCTTATATGGTTACACACCCAATGAAAATAGTTCGTTGGATCTCGATCGTAGTGATACACATAATCATAATATTGAAACCAAAAGATGCAAAGTTAATAATGATAGTGCAACTTATTTGTAGCACTGCCGTTTAGGTCATATTGGTGTAAAGCGCATGAAGAAACTCCATGCTGATGGGATTTTGGAATCACTTGATTATGAATCACTTGATGCTTGCGAACCATGCCTTTTTGGCAAGATGACTAAAACGCCGTTCTTCGGAACAATGGAGCGAGCAACAGATTTGTTGGAAATCATACATACTGATGTATGTGGTCCGATGAATATTGAGACTCGCGACAGGTATCATTATTTTCTGATCTTCACAGATGATTTGAGCAGATATGAGTATATCTACTTGATGAAACATAAGTCTGAAACATTTGAAAAGTTCAAAGAATTTCAAAGTGAAGTGGAAAATCATCGTGACAAGAAAATAAAAGTTTCTACGATATGATCGCAGAGGTAAAATATTTGAGTTACGAGTTTGGTCTTCAGTTAAAAACAATGTGAATAGTTTCACTACTCACGCCATCTGGAACACCACAATGTAATGGTGTGTCCGGACGTCATAACCGTACTTTATTAGATATGGTGCAATCTATGATGTCTCTTGCCGATTTACCACTATCGTTTTGGGGTTATGCATTAGAGACAACTGCATTCACGTTAAATAGGGCACCATCTAAATCCGTTGAGACGACACTATATGAACTATGGTTTAGCAAGAAACCAAAGTTGTCGTTTCTTAAAAGTTTGGGGTTGTGATGCTTATGTGAAAAAGTTTCATCCTGATAAGCTCAAACTCAAATCGGAGAAGTGCGTCTTCATAAGATATCCAAAGGAAACTATTGGATACACCTTCTATCACAGATCCGAAGGCAAGACTTTTGTTGCTAAAATTCGGAAACTTTCTGGAGAAGGAGTTTCTCTCGAAAGAAGTGAGTGGGAGGAAAGTAGAACTTGACGAGGTAACTGTACCTGCTCCCTTATTGGAAATTAGTACATCACAGAAAACTGTTTCTGCGACACCTATGCCAATTAGTGAGGAAGCTAATGATGATGATCATGAAGCTTCAGGACAAGATACTACTGAACCACGTAGATCAACCAGAGTGAGATCCGCACCAGAGTGGTACGGTAATCCAGTTCTGGAAGTCATGCTACTAGATCATGATGAACCTATGAACTATGAAGAAGCGATGGCGAGCCCAGATTCCGCAAAGTGGCTTGAGGCCATGAAATCTGAGATGGGATCCATGTATGAGAACAAAGTATGGACTTTGGTGGACTTGCCCGATGATCGGCAAGCAATTGAGAATAAATGGATCTTCAAGAGGAAGACGGACGCTGGTAGTAGTGTTACTATCTACAAAGCTAGAATTGTCGCAAAAGGTTTTCGACAAGTTCAAGGTGTTGACTACGATGAGTTTTTCTCACTCGTATCTATGCTTAAGTCTGTCCGAATCATGTTAGCAATTGCCGCATTTTATGAAATCTGGCAAATGGATAAACAAAACTGCATTCCTTAAATGGATTTACTAAAGAAGAGTTGTATACGATGCAACTAGAAGGTTTTGTCGATCCTAAAAGTGTTAACTAAATATGCAAGCTCCAGCGATCTATCTGTGGACTGGTGCAAGCATCTCGGAGTTGGAATATACGCTTTGATGAGTTGATCAAAGCATATAGTTTTATACAGACTTGCGGTGAAGCCTGTATTTACAAGAAAGTGAGTGGGAGCACTACAACATTTCTGATAAGTATATATGAATGACATATTGTTGATCGGAAATAATGTAGAATTATTCTGTAAAGCATAAAGGAGTGTTTGAAAAGAGTTTTTCAAAGAAAGACTTCGGTAAAGCTGCTTACATATTGAGCTTCAAGATCTATAGAGATAGATCAAGACGCTTGATAAGTTTTTCAATAGGTACATACCTTGACAAGATTTTGAAGTAGTTCAAAATGGAACAGTCAAAGAAAAGGTTTCTTGCCTGTGTTACAAGGTGTGAAGTTGAGTAAAGACTCAAAGCCCGACCACGGCAGAAGATAGAAAGAGAATGAAAGTCATTCCCTATGCCTCATTCATAGGTTCTATAAAGTATGCCATGCTGTGTGCCAGATCTATTGTATACCCTGCACTGATTTGGCAAGGGAGTACAATAGTGATCTAGGAGTAGATCATTGGACAGCGGTCAGAATTATCCTTAGTGAAATAAGGATATGTTTCTCGATTATGGACGTGACAAAAAGGTTCGTCGTAAAGGGTTACGTCGATGCAAGTTTTTGACACTGATCCAGATGAATATAAAGTCACAATCTGGATACATATTGAAAGTGGGAGCAATTAGCTAGAGTAGCTCCGTGCAGAGCATTATAGACAAAGAATTTTGCAAAATACTTACGGATCTGAATGTGACAGACCCGTTGACTAAAATTATCTCACAAGCAAAACATGATCACACCTTAGTACTTTTTGGGTGTTAATCACATAGATATGTGAACTAGATTACTGACTCTAGTAAACCCTTTGAGTGTTGGTCACATGACGATGTGAACTATGGGTGTTAATCACATGGTGATGTGAACTATTGCTGCTAAATCACATGGCGATGTGAACTAGATTATTGACTCTAGTGCAAGTGGGAGACTGAAGGAAATATGCCCTAGAGGCAATAATAAAGTTATTATTTATTTCCTTATATCATGATAAATGTTTATTATTCATGCTAGAATTGTATTAACCGGAAACATAATACATGTGTGAATACATAGACAAACAGAGTGTCACTAGTATGCCTCTACTTGACTAGCTCATTAATCAAAGATGGTTATGTTTCCTAACCATGAACAAAGAGTTGTTATTTGATTAACGAGGTCACATCATTAGTTGAATGATCTGATTGACATGACCCATTCCATTAGCTTAGCACATGATCGTTTAGTATGTTGCTATTGCTTTCTTCATGACTTATACATGTTCCTATGACTATGAGATTATGCAACTCCCGTTTACCGGAGGAACACTTTGGGTACTACCAAACGTCACAACGTAACTGGGTGATTATAAAGGAGTACTACAGGTGTCTCCAATGGTAGATGTTGGGTTGGCGTATTTCGAGATTAGGATTTGTCACTCCGATTGTCGGAGAGGTACCTCTGGGCCTCTCGGTAATGCACATCACATAAGCCTTGCAAGCACTGCAACTAATATGTTAGTTGTGAGATGATGTATTACGGAACGAGTAAAGAGACTTGCCGGTAATGAGATTGAACTAGGTATTGGATACCGACGATCGAATCTCGGGCAAGTAACATACCGATGACAAAGGGAAGAACGTATGTTGTTATGCGGTCTGACCGATAAAGATCTTCGTAGAATATGTAGGAGCCAATATGGGCATCCAGGTCCCGCTATTGGTTATTGACCGGAGACGTGTCTCGGTCATGTCTACATTGTTCTCGAACCGTAGGGTCCGCACGCTTAACGTTACGATGACAGTTATTATGAGTTTATGCATTTTGATGTACCGAAGGTTGTTCGGAGTCCCGGATGAGATCACGGACATGACGAGGAGTCTCGAAATGGTCGAGACATAAAGATTGATATATTGGAAGCCTATGTTTGGACATCGGAAGTGTTCCGGGTGAAATCGGGATTTTACCGGATTACCGGGAGGGTTACCGGAACCCCCCGGGAGCCAAATGGGCCAACATGGGCCTTAGTGGAAAGGTGAGAGGGCAGCCCACATAGGGCTGCGCCTCCCCCCTCTCCCTAGTCCTATTAGGACTAGGAGAGGGGCCGGCTACCTCTCTCTCTCTCCCCTTTAAAGGATTCCTAGTTGGACTAGGATTGGAGGGGGGAGTCCTACTCCCGATAGGAGTAGGACTCCTCCTGCGCCTCCCTCTCTATGGCCGGCCAGCCTCCCTCCCTCCAACCTATATATACGGGGGCAGGGGACACCCCAAGACACACAAGTTGATCCTTGAGATCGTTCCTTAGCCGTGTGCGGTGCCCCCTGCCACCAAATTCCACCTCGATCTTACCGTTGTAGTGCTTAGGCGAAGCCCTGCGTCGGTAGTACATCAAGATCGTCATCACGCCGTCGTGCTGACGAAACTCTTCCTCGACGCTTTGCTGGATCGGAGCCCGAGGAACGTCATCGAGCTGAACGTGTGCTAAGAACTCGGAGGTGCCGGAGTAACGGTGCTTGGATCGGTCGGATCGGGAAGAAGACGTACGGCTACTTCCTCTACGTTGTGTGATCGCTTCCGCAGTCGATCTGCGTTGGTACGTAGACAACACTCTCCCCTCTCGTTGCTATGCATCACCATGATCTTGCGTGTGCGTAGGAAAATTTTGAAATTACTGCGTTCCCCAACAATATTTCCTTCACTTCTATCCTTCCTTCATACATCGTAAGATAACCCAAAACTTGAAAACTTCAATCACACGAAACTCAACAAACCTTCGTGAGATCTGTTAGTATAAGAAAGAAAACCACTACTATAAGTATTGTATCATACCAATTCATATTTTGTTTTTGCATTATATCTACTGTATTCCCACTTTTCAATGGCAAAAACCCATCAAAGAAAACCATAGAGCCATCAAAATAAGCACACAACACAAAGAAAATAGAATCTGTCAAAACAGAATAGTCTGTAGCAATCTGACTATTTCAAATACTTCTGTAAATCCAAAAATTCTGAAACATTAGGAATACCAGATTAATTTGTATATTAATCTTCTTCAAAAAGAATTGGCATTTTATCACGTTCTGATGATTTTTAAAAATTGTTTTCGTGAGCCCATAAGTTTGTGTTTTTCAGCAAGATCAAACAACTATCACCCAAGAAGATCCTATAGGCTTTACTTGGCACAAACACTAATTAAAACACAAAAAACACAACCATACCAGTAGCATAATTGTGCAAACACTCAAGAACAAAAAGCAAAAAAGCAAAAGTAAATTTTATTCATTGGGTTGCCTCCCAACAAGCGCTATAGTTTTACGCCCTTAGCTAGGCATAAAGCAAGGATCTAAGTTTTGTCATCTTTGGTTCGAGATCCATAAGATGCCCTCATGATTGATTCATAAGGTGGCCTGATTTTTGCTCTAGGAAAGTGTTCCATACCCTTCCTCAAAGGAAATTGGAACTTAATATTGCCTTCTTTCATATCAATCACGACACCAATGGTGCGTAAAAACGGTCTACCAAGAATAATTGGACAAGGCGGATTGCAATCAATATCAAGAACAATAAAATATATGGCATATAATTTCTATTTGCAAGATTAAGAACATCATTAATTCTTCCCATAGGCTTTTTAATAGTAGAGTCCGCCAAGTGCAAATTCAAGGAACATTCTTCAAGATTAGTAAGACCAAGCACATCACATAAAGATTTCGGAATGGTAGAAACATGATACGTCTCCGTCGTGTCTACTTTTCCAAACACTTTTGCCCTTGTTTTGGACTCTAACTTGCATGATTTGAATGGAACTAACCCGGACTGACGCTATTTTCAGCATAATTGCCATGGTGTTATTTATGTGCAAAAACAAAAGTTCTCGAATGACCTGAAACTTCACGGAGAATTATTTTGGAATATATAAAAAAATACTAGAAGAAGAATCCACGTCAGGGGGGCCTCCACCTGTCCACGAGGGTGGGGGGTGCGCCCCCCTACCTCATGGGCCCCCTGACGCTACACCGACCTCAACTCCAACTCCATATATTCGTGTTCGGGGAGAAAAAAAATCAGAGAGAAGGATTCATCACGTTTTACGATACGGAGCCACCGCCAAGCCCTAAAACCTCTCAGGAGGGCTGATCTGGAGTCCGTTCGGGGCTCTGGAGAGGGGAATCCGTCGCCATCGTCATCATCAACCATCCTCCATCACCAATTTCATGATGCTCACCACCGTGCGTGAGTAATTCCATCGTAGGCTTGCTGGACGGTGATGGGTTGGATGAGATGTATCATGTAATCGAGTTAGTTTGTTAGGGTTTGATCCCTAGTATCCACTATGTTCTCAGATTGATGTTGCTATGACTTTGCTATGCTTAATGCTTGTCACTAGGGCCCGAGTGCCATGAACTCAGATCTGAACCCTTTATGTTTTCATCAATATATTTGTGTTCTTGATCCGATATTGCAAGTTATAGTCACCTACTATGTGTTATGATCCGGCAACCCCGAAGTGACAATAACCGGGACCACTCCTGATGATGACCGTAGTTTGAGGAGTTCATGTATTCACTATGTGTTAATGCTTTGGTCCGGTACTCTATTAAAAGGAGGCCTTAATATCCCTTAGTTTCCATTAGGACCCCGCTGCCACGGGAGGGTAGGACAAAAGATGCCATGCAAGTTCTTTTCCATAAGCACGTATGACTATATTCGGAATACATGCCTACATTACATTGATGAATTGGAGCTAGTTCCGTGTCACCCTATGTTATGATTGTTACATGATGAACCGCATCCGACATAATTCTCCATCACCGATCCAATGCCTACGAGTTTTCCCCATATTGTTCTTCGCTTATTTACTTTTCCATTGCTACTGTTACAATCACTACAAAACCCAAAAATATTACTTTTGCTATCGTTACTTTTGTTACCGTTACCACCACTATCATATTACTTTGCTACTAAATACTTTGCTGCAGATATTAAGTTATCCAGTTGTGGCTGAATTGACAACTCAGTTGCTAATACTTGAGAATATTCTTTGGCTGCCCTTGTGTTGAATCAATAAATTTGGGTTGAATACTCTACCCTCGAAAACTGTTGCGATCCTCTATACCTGTGGGTTATCAAGACTATTTTCTGGCGCCGTTGCCGGGGAGCATAGCTCTATTCTTTGAGTCACTTGGGATTTATATATGCTGGTCACTATGAAGAACTTGAAAGACGAGAAGACAAAAATTTATCCCTCAACTACGAGGGGAGGTAAGGAACTGCCATCTAGCTCTGCACTTGATTCACCTTCTGTTTTGAGTAAGCTTGAGACTCCTAAACCTGCTTCTGCTATTCATTCTGATATGTCGCATGTTATTGATGATGCTACTTCTGCCATGCATGATACTTATGATGAAACTACTTCTATGCTTCATACTACTGTGCCACTTTGTGAATTTCTTGATGAACAACTTGCTAGGGCTAGAGAGAATGAAATAATTGAAACTGATAATATTGATGAAAGTGATGATGAAGACTCTCCCCCTAATAAATATGAATTGCCTGTTGTTCCTGAGGGTTATGTTATGGAGGAAGAAGCTGCTAGAGCTATTCTTGCTTGCAATGATAGATATGATCTTAATAAGTTATTAGCTAAATGGAAGCAGCAATCTCTTAATGCTAGAATGAAACCTGACCCCGCTTTTGCTACTTCACCTATCTGTGTTACTGATAAGGATTATGAATTCTCTGTTGATCCTGATATAATTACTTTGGTTGAATCTGATCCTTTCCATGGCTATGAATCTGAAACTTTTGTGGCACATCTTATTAAATTAAATGATATAGCCACCCTGTTCACTAATGATGAGAGAACTCGCTACTTTTATATCCTTAAAATATTTCTGTTCTCATTAAAGGGTGATGCTAAGATATGGTTCAACTCTCTTGATCCTGGTTGTGTGCGTAGTCCCTAGGATATGATTTATTACTTCTCTGCTAAATATTTCCCCCCTCATAAGAAACAAGCTGCTTTAAGGGAAATATATAATTTTGTGCAAATTGAAGAAGAGAGTCTCCCACAAGCTTGGGGAGGCTTCTCCAATTACTTAATGCTTTGCCTGATCATCCTCTTAAGAAAAATGAAATACTTGATATCTTTTATAATGGACTAACTGATGCTTCCAGAGATTACCTGGATAGTTGTGCTGGTTCTGTTTTCAGGAAAAGAACACCGGATGAAGCTGAAATTCTATTGAATAATATGTTGACCAATGAAAATAATTGGACACTTCCTGAGCCAATTCCTGAGCCTATTCCTAAACCAACTCCGAAAAAGAGGTGTTCTATTTCTCAGTCCTGAAGATATGCAAGAGGCAAAGAAATCTATGAAGGAAAAAGGTATTAAAGCTGAAGATGTTAAGAACTTACCTCCTATTGAAGAAATACATGGTCTTAATTTACCACCTGTCGAAGAAATATATGATCTTAATCCATTACCTATTGAAGAAACTCATGGTCTTGATAACCCGACATAGGTAGTAAAGGTAAATTCTCTCTATAGATATGATAAAGCTGAAATCCCTCCTACTAAGTTTGCTAAGCAATGTTTGGATGAGTTTGATAACTTTATGGTTAAGCAAGAAGATTTCAATGCTTATTTTGGTAGGCAATTAAAACAAAGTGCTTATATGATTGAACACTTGGGTGATTATATGTCTAGAGTTAAAGGTGAACTTAAACTCATTAGTAAACATGCTTCTATGGGTACCACTCAACTAGAACAAGTACTTAAAGCTCAAAATGATTTGCTCAATGAATTGAATAATAAGAATAATGACTATGCT
The DNA here is from genome assembly GCA_034509565.1 of Triticum monococcum. Lineage (NCBI taxonomy): Eukaryota > Viridiplantae > Streptophyta > Magnoliopsida > Poales > Poaceae > Triticum > Triticum monococcum. Next base: position 146,376,426 of record CM067843.1, on the reverse strand, counting down.
GTTAGAGTGGCTACTAGAACTGGTAGAATGACTTAGGAACCTTTGTATCCTGAAGGCCACCCTAAGAGAATTGAGAAGGACTCTCAGAGAAATAATATAGATGCACCTAGTCCTTCTAAAAGGAAGAAAACGAAAAATGATGGGACTTTGCATGCTCATAGTGAGCCTATTGTTGAAACACCTGAGAATCCAGATGGTATTTCTATTTCTGATGCTGAAACACAATCTGTTAATGAACATGAACCTAGTGATAATGTTAATGATAATGTTCATGATGATGCTCAACCTAGTAATGATAATGATGTAGAAATTGAACCTGCTGTTGATCTTGATAACCCACAATCAAAGAATCAATGTTATGATAAGAGAGACTTTGTTGCTAGGAAACATGGTAAAGAAAGAGAACCATGGGTTCAGAAACCCATGCCTTTTCCTCCCAAACCATCCAAGAAAAAGGATGATGAGGATTTTGAGCGCTTTGCTGAAATGATTAGACCTATCTTTTTGCGTATGCGATTAACTAAGATGCTCAAAATGAATCCTTCTGCGAAGTATATGAAAGAAATTGTTACTAATAAGAGAAAGATACCGAAAGCTGAAATTTCCGCCATGCTTGCTAATTATACTTTTAAGGCCGGAGTACCAAATAAACTTGGAGATCCAGGAGTACCCACTATACCATGCTCCATTAAAAGAAATTATGTTAGAACCGCTTTATGTGATCTTGGAGCCGGTGTTAGTGTTATGCCTCTCTCTTTATATCGTAGACTTGATTTGAATAAGTTGACACCTACTGAAATATCTTTGCAAATGGCTGATAAATCAACTGCTATACGTGTCGGTATTTGTGAGGATGTGCTTGTTGTGGTTGCAAACGTTACTATTTTAACGGACTTTGTTATACTTGATATTCCCGAGGACGATAGTATGTCTATTATTCTTGGAAGACCCTTTTTGAATACTGCAGGGGCTGTTATTGATTGCAACAAAGGCAATGTCACCTTTCATGTTAATGGCAATGAGCATACGGTACACTTTCCAAGGAAACAACCTCAAGTTCATAGTATCAATTCTATTGGAAAAATTCCATCGATTATTATTGGAGGTTTCGAATTTCCTCTTCCTACTGTCAAAAAGAAATATGATATTCTTATTATTGGGGATGTGCATATCCCCGTTGAGGTACCATAATGTTATTCAAAATTTCTCCGGTTCCATGTTAGTCGGAATGAGTTTGTTAACAAGACTTGATCAACCTTGTTAGTGGATTCCTTTTGATGAGCATGAGATGGATGAAACTAGAAGGCACAACCTTCTGTACCCTCCTTTTACTTTCTGTTATTTAGTTGAAATAAAGTAAAAATAGTATTTTTCTGTCTGTTTTCTGAATTATTCATGCAATATAAAAATACCCCAAAAATAAAAGTTCTCCAAATGCCCCGAAATTGAAATATGATTTTTTTCTGGAATATTTGAGAATATCTGGCACTGAGAACACAACAGGGGGAGCAAGCACCTGGCCACGAGGGTCTAGGGCGCGCCCCCTGCCTCATGGGCCCACGGTGGCTCGCCTCCACTTATTCCTGCACCCATACACTTCTTCTTCCTCCCAAAAAAATCACCATCCAGCTCAAGCACGAGTTCTAGCTCATTTTGCTGCGATTTTCAATCTCCTTGCTCAAAGCACCTCTCACAAAACTGCTTTGGGGGTTTGTTCCTTGGTATGTAACTCCTCCATTGGTCCAATTAGTTTTTGTTCTAGTGCTTTATTCATTGCAAATTTTTGCTGCCTAGGTGACCATGTTCTTGAGCTTGCATGTCAAATTTATACGGCTCCAAGTAGTTCTAATCATTGTTGAGGAAATCGTTAACTGGTAGCTGCTCGGTCGGCTAGTGAGTAGGGGATTAATAGGCTAATCGGCAAGTTAATCGCCCATTTAATCTATTAATCGGATGATTTATCGGGTAATCGGCTACTCGGGGACCCTATGAGTAGGGATTAATCGGCAAGTTAACTGGTTAATCGGATGAATTCTTGAACAGGGGTTCTAATGCATGATATAGGCTCTAGGCACTTGTAGGAGTAGTTGCTATCAATTTTGCTGAGCTTGGTTCACTTTTATTAGAAGTTACTAAAAATTTCAGAATTTTTTTCAGAGGAAGAAATATGTTTAGGAAAATGTACCAAGGTGGCCCTTCAAGGAAGCAAGGACCCAGGCTTGCAATGCGTGATGCTGATGAGGAACCACCAAGGGATGCTCCAGTGCGGCCTTGTGAATGGCCTTTAGAAGACTTCATGGGTTGAGCAGGAATTAAGGAAGAATTTAACGCATATTTGCGTAACGCTGACCTTGTGAGCTTCGAGGCAGAAAAGTGCCATCAGTACCACTATCTCACTAGTTCCTTTATGAGGAGGTTTGAATTTTCATCTTCACGCAATTCTCAAACAGTCCTATTTGATCTCTACGAAAAATCTTACACTATGGACTTAGAGGATTTTACCACTGCGAGCAAACTTCCACAATGGGGTAGCACTAGGGAACCTCGCAAATATGAATTTAGAGATTTTCTTGCTAGTATAACTGTGGGGGAATCTAGAGACATAGCACAAGCTATCATAGGGAGCATTCATTTTCCTGCTATACATTATTTTGCTCTCTTCATAGGTAGGTGCATAAATGGTAAGGATGAAGCATGTCACATGTGTGTTCCTGACCTCAGTATTCTTAGGAGTGCTGTGTTAGGAGATAAAAGTTATAATTTGGGAGCCATTGTTGCACGTAGGTTGCATAATAATAGACTTAATGAAGATTTCTTTGGTGGAATTTATGCAACCCGCTTAGCTGATTTTCTTGGTGTAACCCTACACGATGATGATATTGAATTGCCTCCTAATTATCTAGACTTTAATGCTATGGTTCACAATCAGGTTGTCGAGAGGAATGAACCACCTCTCTAGTACCGACTAATCTTTGACAGGCGTCACGCCGTCAATATTGTTCTTCCTGCCCCTGCTCTCTTTGACTTTCAGGCAAAGGGGAGACATTTTATAACCAGGGAGGAGGCAAATGAGTATGAAGGGAGGACAAGGTCAGCTCGTCTCCAAGATGCAGCCCACGATGCAATAGCCGCTGCATCTCAGTACAATCCCAGCTACAACTTTGGATATCCGCCAGGCCATCCGTGGCAATAAACCAACTTAGGCCAAAAGCCTAAGCTTGGGGGAGTACGTATTTCCCACCGACATTACATTTATGTTCACACACACTCATTGCTAGATGTCGGTGCTCATACTCTTTCATTGTAATATCCATGCTAGTTTATTTTCTTTTTCTGCTTTCTTCTTGTGTGTTTGATAAACCTTAATAAAAAAATTTAGTTGTAGCTTCTAGCTAGTTTACTTTTCATGCTTGTAGTAGTAATAATTAAAAGAAAACCCACAAAGATTTCTTATTCTTCTTTTTGCTTGTTCGGAGCTTTCCCATGTAAATAGTTTTATTTCTTTTCTTTTCTTTGGGGGTCGATAGGAGAAGACCATAATTAAATCGTTGAAGTGGCTCTTATATGCATTATTGTTGATTTAATCAAGAGCCCATATTGCATTGTCTTCTCCTGTTTATTGAATGATTGCAGATTCCAGCTTAGTCCAATGCACGTGCACTATTATTATTATTCACATCGTTCGGTCATGCAAGTGAAGGGCAATTATGACGATATATGATGGACTGATTGAGATGAGAGAAGCTGGTATGAACTCGACCTCTCTTGTTTTTGTAAATATGATTAGTTCATCGTTCCTGATTCAGCCTATTATGAATAAACATGTTTGCAATGACAATTAGACATTATAGTTGCTCGTGCCATGCTTGATTAGCTATGAGTTATAATGGTTTACCTTGCGTGCCAACATGTTATTAAATGGTTGTGATGTGGTATGGTAGGGTGGTATCCTCCTTTGAATGATTCAAGTGAATTGACTTGGCACATGTTCACACATGTAGTTGAAACAAATCAACATAGCCTTCACAATATTTATGTTCATGGTGGATTATATCCTACTCATGCTTGCACTCAATGTTTATTAATTTTAATGCATGTTCATGACTGTTGTCGCTCTCTAGTTGGTCGCTTCCCAGTCTTTTTCTAGCCTTCACTTGTACTAAGCGGGAATACTGCTTGTGCATCCAATCCCTTAAACCCCAAAGTTATTCCAGATGAGTCCACCATACCTTCCTATTTGCGGTATCTACCTGCCGTTCCAAGTAAATTTGTATGTGCCAAACTCTAAACCTTCAAATGAAATTATGTTTTGTATGCTCTAATAGCTCATGTATCAACTAGGGCTGTCCTTATCTTCTTTGTTAGGCGGGTTATTCTCAAGAGGAGTGGACTCTGCTCCTCACTCACGAGAAAATGGCTAGTCAACGGGATGCCCAGTCCCATGCTTTATGCAAACTAAATGAAAATAATTGCAAACAAAACTCCCCCGGGACTGTTGTTAGTTGGAGGCACTCGTTGTTTCGAGCAAGCCATGGATTGATGCTTGTTTGTGGAGGGGGAGTATAAACTTTACCATTCTGTTTGGGAACCGCCTATAATGTGTGTAGCATGGAAGATATCTCCATCTCTTGGTTGTTATGATGACAATGAAAGTATGCCGCTCAAAATATTATTTACCTCTGCTTTAAGACCGAGCTCTGGCACCTCTACAAATCCATGCTTCCCTCTGCGAAGGGCCTATATATTTACTTTTATGTTGAGTCATCACCCTCTTATTAAAAGCACCAGCTGGAGAGCACCGCTGTCATTTGCATCCATTACTATTTATTTATATTGGGTATGACTATGATTGGATCCCTTTTACCATGAATTACAATGTATAGTGAGTCCTTGATCTTTGAAGGTGCTCTGCATTTATGTTTTGCTGTCTTAGAAAGGGCTAGCGAGATACCATATTGTTATATCATATCATGATTGTTTTGAGAAAGTGTTGTCATCTGAGATTTATTATTATTGCTCGCTAGTTGATTATGCCATTGACATGAGTAAATATGAGACCTAAGTGTTATTGTGAATGTGGTTAGTTATAATCTTTGCTGAAAAATTGAATGCTAGCTTTACATATTTACAACAAAAAGAGCAAACAGAGTTTGTAAAAGTTTTTCTTTATCACTTTCAGTTTATCAACTGAATTGCTTGAGGACAGGCAAAGGTTTAAGCTTGGGGAGTTGAGACGTCTCCGTCGTATCTACTTTTCCAAACACTTTTGCCCTTGTTTTGGACTCTAACTTGCATGGTTTGAATGGAACTAACCCGGACCGACGCTGTTTTCAGCAGAATTGCCATGGTGTTATTTATGTGCAGAAACAAAAGTTCTCGGAATGACCTGAAACTTCACGGAGAATTATTTTGGAATATATAAAAAATACTGGAAGAAGAATCCACGTCAGGGGGGCCTCCACCTGTCCATGAGGGTGGGGGCGCGCCTGCCCCCCAGGGCATGCCCCCTGCCTCGTGGGCCCCTTGACGCTCCAGCGACCTCAACTCCAACTCCATATATTCGTGTTCGGGGAGAAAAAAATCAAAGAGAAGGATTCATCGCATTTTACGATACGGAGCTGCCGCCAAGCCCTAAAACCTCTCGGGAGGGATGATCTGGAGTCCGTTTGGGGCTCCAGAGAGGGGAATCCGCCGCCATCGTCATCATCAACCATCCTCCATCACCAATTTCATGATGATCACCGCCGTGCGTGAGTAATTCCATCGTAGGCTTGCTGGACGGTGATGGGTTGAATGAGATTTATCATGTAATCGAGTTAGTTTTGTTAGGGTTTGTCCCCTAGTATCCACTATGTTCTGAGATTGATGTTGCTATGACTTTGCTATGCTTAATGCTTGTCACTAGGGACCGAGTGCCATGAACTTAGATCTGAACCCTTTATGTTTTCATCAATATATTTGTGTTCTTGATCCGATATTGCAAGTTATAGTCACCTACTATGTGTTATGACCCGGCAACCCCGAAGTGACAATAATCGGGACCACTCCCGGTGATGATCGTAGTTTGAGGAGTTCATGTATTCACTATGTGTTAATGCTTTGGTCCCGTACTCTATTAAAACGAGGCCTTAATATCCCTTAGTTTCCATTAGGACCCCGCTGCCACGGGAGGGTAGGACAAAAGATGTCATGCAAGTTCTTTTCCATAAGCACGTATGACTATATTCGGAATACATGCCTACATTACATTGATGAATTGGAGCTAGTTCTGTGTCACCCTATGTTATGATTGTTACATGATGAGCCGCATCCGGCATAATTCTCCATCACCGATCCAATGCCTAAGAGTTTTTCCCATATTGTTCTTCGCTTATTTACTTTTCCGTTGCTACTGTTACAATCACTACAAAACCCAAAAATATTACTTTTGCTACTGTTACTTTTGTTACTGTTACCACCACTATCATATTACTTTACTACTAAATACTTTGCTGCAGATATTAAGTTATCCAGGTGTGGCTGAATTGACAACTCAGTTGCTAATACTTGAGAATATTCTTTGGCTCCCCTTGTGTTGAATCAATAAATTTGGGTTGAATACTCTACCCTCAAAAACGGTTGCGATCCCCTGTACTTGTGGGTTATCAAAACACTAGCACCCAAGTCACACAAAGCAAAACACTCATAATTTTTAATCTTTACTTTGATAGTAGGTTCCCATTCATCATGCAATTTTCTAGGAATTGAAACTTCTAATTCCAACTTTTATTCCAAAGCTTTCATCATGGCATCAACAATATGTTTAGTAAAAGCTTTATTTTGTTCATAAGCATGGGGGAAATTTATCGTGGATTTCAACAAATAAATACAATCAATCAAAGAGCAACTATCATAATTAAAGTCTTTGTAATCCAAAAAAGTGGGTGCATCCATAGAAACATAAAGAGCTTTAATTGATTCATCAACCTCAGGCACAAAAATTTACAACTTGAGATTTTCCACATCAAGAGCAATTCTACCAACACTTCTAGACAAATAATCAATCTTATTCAACTTTCCTTCTATGGTAGTGTTGAAAACTTTTTGTGTGTTGATAAATTATTTAATATTATTATCAAGATCAGAGGTGTTCCTATTATTATTATAAGATTGATTTCCATAGCAATTACCATAATTATTAGAGGAATTACTATGAAAAGGCTTAGGATTAAAATTACCTCTATAAGCATTGTTGTTGAAATTATTTCGAGAGATAAAATTCACATCTATGGCATCACTATTTTGCTCAATCAAAGTAGATAAAGGCATATCATTAAAATCAATACGAGCACTTTTACTAGCAACCAATTTCATAAGAGCATCGACTTTATCACTCGAGGAAGAAATTTCTTCAACCGAATTAAGTTTTTTTACTAGTAGGAGCTCTTTCGGTATGCCTCTGTGAATAATTTGCCATGATATTATCAAGAAATTTGGTGGATTCACCCAAAGTAATTTCCATAAAAGTTCCACCCGCAGCGAAACCTAAAAGATTACTAGAAACAAAATTCAACCCCGCATAATTTTTTTGTATGATCATCCAAAGATTGAACCCATGAGTAGGGCAATTCCTTAGCATCATTTTCATCCTTTCCCAAGATTTTGCAACATGCTCATGTTCAAGTTGCTTGAAATTCATGATCTGGGTTCTAAGGGAAATAATTTTTGCGGACGGAAAATACTTAGTGATAAAAGAATCTTCGCACTTATTCCAAGAATCGATACTATTGCGAGGCAAAGAAGAGAACCAAATTTTTCCAGAATCACGCAAAGAAAACGGAAATAATTTCATCTTTACCACATCATTGTCCACATATTTTTTCTTTTTCATATCGCATAATTCCACGAAGGTATTAAGATGGGACGTGGCATCCTCATTAGGAGTGCCGGAAAATTGATCTTTCATAACAAGATTCAGCAAAACAGTATTAATATCACAAGACTCCGCACTAGTGGTGGGAGGAGCAATTGGAGTGCCAATAAGATCATTGTTGTTGGTATTTGAGAAATCACATAACTTGGTGTTCTCTTGAGTCATGATGACTACGCAACAAGACTGCACTCAAAAACAGATCTGCCAAGAAAACGGCGAACAGAAAAAAAGAGGCGAATAAAACGGCAAATTTTTGTGAAGTGGGGGAGAGGAAAACGAGAGGCAAATGGCAAATAATGTAAATTGTGAGGAGATGAGATTTGTGATTAGGAACCTGGTATATGTTGAAGATCCTCCCCAACAATGGCGCCAGAAATTCCTTTTGATGTCGCTTGAAGCTACGTCGGTATTTCCCCAAAGAGGAAGGGATGATGCATCACAGCGGCGGTAGGTATTTCCCTCAGATATGAAACCAAGGTTATCGAACCAGCAGGAGAACCAAGCAACACAACGTAAACAACCACTGCACACAAATAACAACACGTCGCAACCCGACGTGTTAAAGGGGTTGTCAATCCCTTTCGGGGTACGGCGCCAGAAATTGCGCGTTGACAGGAGAAAGTTGTAATGGATTGGATAAATAGATCGCAAATAAAATAAAGTGCAGCAAAGTATTTTGTATTTTTGGTTTAATAGATCTGAATAAAAAGTGCAAATAAAATAGATCGCAAAGCAAATTTATGAGAAAGAAGACCCGGGGGCCGTAGATTTCACTAGTGGCTTCTCTCCGAAAGATAGCAAACGATGGGTAAACAAATTACTGTTGGGCAATTGATAGAACTCAAATAATTATGATGATATCCAGGCAATGATCATTACATAGGCATCACGTCCAAGATTAGTAGACCGACTCCTGCCTGCATCTACTACTATTACTCCACACATCGACCACTATCCAGCATGCATCTAGTGTATTAAGTTCATGGAAAAATGGAGTAATGCAATAAGAACGATGACATGATGTAAACAAGATCTATGTATGTAGAGATAGACCCATCGTTTTATCCTTAGTAGCAACGATACATACGTGTCGTTTTCCTTTCTGTCACTGGGATCAAGCACCATAAGACCGAATCCACTACCGGGCACCTCTTCCCATTGCAAGATAAATAGATCAAGTTGGCCAAACAAAACTCAAATATCGGAGAAGAAATATGAGGCTATAGGAGATCATGCATATAAGAGATCAAAGAAACTCAAATAACTTTCATGGATATAAAAAGATATGACTGGTCAATAACTCAAAGTTCGTCAGATCTCAACAAACACACCGCGAAAAGAGTTACATCATATGGATCTCCAAGATATCATTGTATTGAGAATTCAGCAAGAGAGAGGAAGCTATCTAGCTACTAACTACAGACCCGAAGGTCTACAAAGAATTACTCACGCATCATCAGAGAGGCACCAATGGAGGTGGTGAACCCCATCCGAGATGTGTCTAGATTGGATCTGGTGGTTCTAGACTCTGCGGCGGCTGGATGAATATTTCATCGACTCCCCTAGGGTTCTGGGATTTTTGGGGTATTTAGCAAAGAGGTGGTCTGGGGGGCACCCGAGGTGGGTACAACCCACCAGGGTGTGCTTGGGCCTCCTGGCGCGCCCTAGTGGGTTGTCCCCTCCTCGGGACTCCCCCCATGTGCAACCAGGGCCCAATATCTTCCTTCTGGTGCATAAAACATCTCCGTGAAGTTTCGTGACATTTGGACTCCGTCTGATATTGATTTCTTGTGATGTAAGAAACATACAAAAAACAACAACTGGCACCTGGCACTATGTCAATAGGTTAGTACCAAAAAATGATATAAAATGACTATAAAATGATTATAAAACATCCAAGATTGATAATAAAATAGATGGAACAATCAAAAATTATAGATACATTGGAGAAGTATCAATGATCAACAACTGACTTAGCATTGGGCTCCATATTAATCTTCTGTTAACATAGAGTAGGACTAATGTCCTTAAGGTCATCAAGAGTATATTACATAGCAGCACGGTGCTTCCTCCAAGTTTTAAGTAATCACTTTTCTTCATGCTCTGAAAGGTTAACATTGATAATAATAGGATATATCTTCTTTTCATCAAGATAAGCATATTTCAATGTGTTAGATAATTTCTTAAGTTCAAACACAGGATCACCCTTAGGTGGGTGATACATCCATTTTGCATCATGCTTTTATATCAATATTTATTGCATTATGGGCTGTTATTACACGTTATGTCACAATACTTATGCCTATTCTCTCTTATTTTACAAGGTTTACATGAAGAGGGAGAATGCCGGCAGCTGGAATTCTGGGCTGGAAAAGGAGCAAATATTAGAGACCTATTCTGCATAGCTCCAAAAGTCCTGAAACTTCACGGAAGTTATTTTTGGAATTAATAAAAAATACTGGCGAAAGAATCCATCAGAGGGGGCCCACACCCTGGTCACGACGGTGGGGGGCGCGCCCTACCCCCCTAGGCATGCCCCCTACCTCATGGGCCCCCTGGCAGGCCTCCGATGCCCATCTTCTGCTATATGAAGTCTTTTGTCTGAGAAAAAAATCATAAGCAAGCTTTCGAGAAGAAACTCCGCCGCCACGAGGCGGAACCTTGGCGAAACCAATCTAGGGCTCCGGCAGAGCTGTTCTGCCGGGGAAACTCCCCTCCGGGAGGGGGAAATCATCGCCATCGTCATCACCAACGATCCTCTCATCGGGAGGGGGTCAATCTTCATCAACATCTTCACCAGCACCATCTCCTCTCAAACGCTAGTTCATCTCTTGTATCCAATCTTTGTATCCAAACCTCAGATTGGTACCTGTAGGTTGCTAGTAGTGTTGATTACTCTTTGTAGTTGATGCTAGTTGGTTTATTTGGTGGAAGATCATATGTTCAGATCCATTATGCATATTAATACTCATCTGATTATGAACATGAATATGCTTTGTGAGTAGTTACATTTGTTCCTGAGGACATGGGAGAAGTCTTGCTATAAGTAGTCATGTGAATTTGGTATTCGTAACATATTTTGATGAGATGTATGCTGTCTCTCCTCTAGTGGTGTCATGTGAACGTCGACTACATGACACTTCACCATTGTTTGGGCCTAGAGGAAGGCATTGGGAAGTAATAAGTAGATGATGGGTTGCTAGAGTGATAGAAGCTTAAACCCTAGTTTATGCGTTGCTTCGTAAGGGGCTGATTTGGATCCATATGTTTCATGCTATGGTTAGGTTTACCTTAATACTTCTTTTGTAGTTGTGGATGCTTGCAATAGGAGTTAATCATAAGTGGGATGCTTGTCCAAGTAAGGACAACGCCCAAGCACTGGTCCACCCACATATCAAATTATCAAAGTACCGAACGCGAATCATATGAGCGTGATGAAAACTAGCTTGACGATAATTCCCATGTGTCCTCGGGAGCGCTTTTCTCTATATAAGAGTTTGTCCCGGCTTTTCCTTTACTACAAAAAGTATTGGGCCATCATGCTGCACTTTATTTACACTTGTTACTTGTTACCTGTTACAAAATATCTTATCACGAAACTATCTGTTACCGATAATTTCAGTGCTTGCAGAGAATACCTTGCTGAAAACCGCTTGTCATTTCCTTCTGCTCCTCGTTGGGTTCGACACTCTTACTTTTCGAAAGGGCTATGATAGATCCCCTACACTTGTGGGTCATCATGACTCTTTTCTAGCGCCGTTGCCGGGGAGTGAAGCGCCTTTAGTAAGTGGAATTTGGTAAGGAAAAAATTATATAGTGTGCTGAAATTTACTGTCAGTTGTTACTATGGAAAGTAATCCTTTGAGGGGCTTGTTCGGGGTATCTTCACCCTGAACAGTAGAGCAAATAGTTGCTCCTCAACCTACTGAACCCACTAAAAATGTTTACTTTGAAATTCCTTCGGGTATGATAGAGAAACTGCTGGCTAATGCTTTCACAGGTGATGGAACATTGCATCCCGATTTACACCTAATCTATGTGGATGAAGTTTGTGGATTATTTAAGCTTGCAGGTATGCCTGATGATGTTATAAGGAAGAAGGTCTTCCCTTTATCTTTGAAGGGAGAGGCATTTACATGGTATAGGCTATGTGATAATATGGGATCATGGAACTACAAGAGATTGAAATTGGAATTTCATCATAAGTTTTATCCTATGCATCTTGTTCTTCGTGATCGTAATTATATATATAATTTTTGGCCTCGCGAAGGATAAAGCATCGCTCAAGCTTGGGGAAGGCTTAAGTCAATTTTGTATTCATGCCCCAATCATGAGCTCTCAAGAGAAATGATTATTCAAAAATTTCATGCTCGGCTTTCTCTCAATAATCGCTCCATGCTCGATACTTCTGGTACTAGCTCTTTTATGATGAAGAGTATTGAATTCAAATGGGATTTATTGGAAAGAATTAAATGCAACTCTAAAGATTGGGACCTCGACGAAGGTAAAGAGTCAGGTATAACACCTAAGTTTGATTGTGTTAAATCTTTTATGGATACCCTTGCTTTCCGTGAATTTAGCGCTAAATATGGACTTGACTCTGAGATAGTAGCTTCTTTCTGTGAATCCTTTGCTACTCATGTTGATCTCCCTAAGGAGAAGTGGTTTAAATATAATCCTCCCATTGAAGTAAAAGTAGTTTCACCTATTAAATTTGAAGAAAAGACTATCACTTACAATGATCCTATTGTTTCTACTGCTTATGTTGAGAAACCACCTTTCCTAGTTAGAATAAAGGATCATGCTAAAGCTTCAACTGCAGTCAACAAAAGTAATATTAGGACACAAAAACCCATTGAGCAAGTTAAAGTTGAACCTAATATTGCTATGGTTAAAGATCTCTTGGCTGATAATATTGACAGGCATGTTATTTATTTCTGTGAGGAAACTGCTAGAATTGCTAAACCTGGTGCTAAAGATAAACATAGACCTATTGTAGGCATGCCTGTTATTTCTGTTAAAATAGGAGATCATTGTTATCATGGCTTATGTGATATGGGTGCTAGTGCTAGTGCAATACCTCATTCTTTATACGAAGAAATTATGCATGATATTGCACTTGTTGAGATAGAAGATATTGATGTTGCCATTAAGCTTGCCAATAGAGATACTATTTCACTGATTGGGATTGTCAGAGATGTTGAAGTCTTGTGTGGGAAGGATAAATATCCTGCAGATTTTCTTGGTCTTGGTTCCCCACAAGACAACTTTTGTCCCATTATATTTGGTAGACCCTTCTTGAACATTGTTAATGCTAGGATAGACTGCGAAAGGGTGTTGTTACTATTGGTTTGGGTGATATGTCTCATGAGTTTAATTTTGCTAAATTTCATGGACAACCCCGTGATGAGGAATTGCCTAATAAGGATGAAATTATCGGTCTTGCTTCTATTGCCGTGCCTCCTAATGACCCTTTAGAACAATATTTGCTTGACCAAGAAAATGATATTTTTATGAATGAAAGAAGGGAAATATATGAAGTATTCTTTAAACAGGGACCCATTCTGAAACACAACTTGCCTATTGAAATCCTAGGGGATCCTCCTCCACCCAAGGGTGATCCCGTGTTTGAGCTTAAACCATTACCTGATACTCTTAAATATGCTTATCTTGGTGAAAATAAGATATATCCTGTTATTATTAGTGCTGACCTTTTAGAGAAGGAGGAAGAGAAATTATTGAAAACTCTGAAGAAGCACCGTGCTGCTATTGGATATACTTTTGATGATCTTAAGGGCATTAGTCCCACTCTATGTCAACACAAAATAAATTTGGAGAAAGACGCCAAACCAGTTATTGATCACCAATGAGGGCTAAATCCTAAGATGAAAGAAGTGGTAAGAATGGAAATATTAAAGCTCCTTAAGGCAGGTATAATTTATCCCGTTACTGATAGTCAGTGGGTAAGTCCTGTCCATTGTGTCCCTAAGAAGGGAGGTATTACTGTCGTTCCCAATGATAAAGATGAAGTGATTCCGCAAAGAATTATTACAGGTTATAGGATGGTAATTGATTTCCGCAAATTAAACAAAGCTACTAAAAAAGATCATTACCCCTTGCCTTTTATTAATCAAATGCTAGAAAGATTATCCAAACATACACTTTTTTGCTTTCTAGATGGTTACTCTGTTTTTTCTCAAATACCTGTGTCAGCTGAGGATCAAGAAAAGACCACTTTTACTTGCCCTTTCGGTACTTTTGCTTATAGACGTATGCCTTTTGGTTTATGTAATGCACCTGCTACCTTTCAAAGATGCATGATGGCTATATTCTCTGACTTATGTGAAAAGATTTGTGAGGTTTTCATGGATGATTTCTCTGTTTATGGATCCTCTTTTGATGATTGCTTGAGCAACCTTGATCGAGTTTTGCAGAGATGTGAAGAAACTAATCTTGTCTTGAATTGGGAGAAATGACACTTTATGGTTAATGAAGGCATTGTATTGGGGCATAAAATTTCTGAAAGAGGTATTGAAGTTGATAAAGCTAAAGTTGATGCTATTGAAAAGATGTCGTGTCCTAAGGACATCAAAGGTATAAGAAGTTTCCTTGGTCATGCCGGTTTTTATAGGATGTTCATTAAGGACTTCTCAGAAATTTCCCGGCCTCTGACTAATCTATTACAAAAAGATATACCTTTTGTCTTTGATGATGATTGTGTAGAAGCATTTGAAATACTTAAGAAAGCATTGATTTCTGCACCTATTGTTCAGCCACCTGATTGGAATTTACCCTTTGAAATTATGTGTGATGCTAGTGATTATGCTGTAGGTGCTGTTCTAGGACAAAGAGTTGATAAGAAATTAAATGTCATTCAATATGCTAGTAAAACTCTAGACAATGCCCTGAGAAATTATGCTACTATTGAAAAAGAATTCTTAGCAGTTGTATTTGCTTGTGATAAGTTCAGACCTTATATTGTTGACTCTAAAGTAAATATCTTATGGAAATGAAAGATGCTAAACCTAGACTAATTAGATGGGTACTCCTACTACCAGAATTTGATTTGCATATTATTGATAGAAAGGGAGCTAAGAACCCCGTTGCAGACAACTTGTCTAGGTTAGAGAATGTTCTTGATGACCCACTACCTATTGATGATAGCTTTCCCGATGAACAATTAGCTATCATAAATGCTTCTCGTACTGCACCATGGTATGCTGATTATGCTAATTACATTGTTGCTAAATTTATACCACCTAGCTTCACATACCAGCAAAAGAAAAAGTTTTTCTATGATTTAAGACATTACTTATGGGATGACCCACACCTTTGTAAAGAAGGAGTAGATAGTGTTATCAGACATTGTATACCTGAGCATGAATAGGAACAGATCCTATGCAAGTGTCACTCCGAAGCTTATGGAGGACACCACGCTGGAGATAGAACTGCACATGAGGTATTGCAATCCGATTTTTATTGGCCTACTCTCTTCAAAGATGCTCGTAAGTTTGTCTTGTCTTGTGATGCATGTCAAAGAATTGGTAATATTAGTAAACGTCAGGAAATGCCTATGTGTTATTCACTTGTTATTGAACCATTTGATGTTTGGGGCTTTGATTATATGGGACCGTTTCCTTCCTCTAATGGGTATAATCATATTTTAGTTGTTGTTGATTACGTTACTAAGTGGGTAGAAGCTATTCCAACTAGTAGTGCTGATCATAACACCTCTATTAAGATGCTTAAAGAAGTTATTTTTCCGAGGTTTGGAGTCCCTAGATATTTAATGACTGATGGTGGTTCACATTTTATTCATGGTGCTTTTCGTAAAATGCTTGCTAAGTATGATGTTAATCATAGAATTGAATCTCCATATCACCCAGAGTCTAGTGGTCAAGTAGAATTGAGCAATAGAGAGCTCAAATTAATTTTTGCAAAAGATCGTTAATAGATCTAGAAAGAATTGGTCCAAGAAACTTGATGATGCATTATGGGCCTATAGAACTGCATATAAAAATCCTATGGGTATGTCTCCGTATAAAATGGTTTATGGAAAAGCATGTCATTTACCTCTCGAGGTAGAACATAAGGCATACTGGGCCATTAAAGAGCTCAACTATGATTTCAAACTTGCCGGTGAAAAGAGGTTATTTGACATTAGCTCACTTTATGAATGGAGAACCCAAGCCTATGAGAATGCCAAACTGTTCAAAGAAAAAGTTAAAAGATGGCATGACAAAAGGATACAAAAACGTGAGTTTAATGTAGGTGATTATGTGTTGCTATTCAACTCTCATTTAAGATTTTTTGCAGGAAAACTTCTTTCTAAGTGGGAAGGCCCTTACGTTATCGAGGAGGTCTATCGTTCCGGTGCCATAAAAATCAACAACTTCGAAGGCACAAATCCGAAGGTGGTGAACGGTCAAAGATATAAGCATTATATCTCAGGTAATCCCATAAATGTCAAAACTAATGTTATTGAAACCGTAACCCCGGGGGAATACATAAGGGACACTTTCCAGAATGTTTCAGACTCCGAAAAGGAATAGGTATGTGGTACAGTAAGTAAACCGACTCCAAAACAGTTCTAATGGCAATTTTTCTCCATTTTGGTATATTTAAGACGAGGCTTCCACGAGGGTGGGAGGCGCGCCCTACCCCCGTGGGCGCGCCCCCTGCCTCGTGGACACCTCGTGCGCTCTCCGGACTCCGTTTTCTTGCACGATACTTCTTTTGGTCGGTAAAAATTCACTATATAATCTCCTGAAGGTTTTGACTCCTATATCACACAAATATCCTTTGATTTTGTTTCGAGCTGTTTCTGTAGCGGGTTTGGAGCAAGATGTCATCTCAGGATTCCGACAGAGAGAGCTATGTCTTACACCTCATTGCTGACCCAAAGACCTATGGGGATCTATCTCCTTGTGGTCGAACTACTGATGAGGAGGAGGATGCTCATTTGATGGGGATCAATGATTCAAGTTCGTTGGAGGAGGATGTCCCTCTACCTCAACCTGGGGATATGCACGTGAAGTTCAAGAAATCTAGTCTCCCTAAGAGGACTTAACTATCTAACAACCGATCTATTCCTTCTCGTTTTTGGCAGAAAAGCAAAAGAGATTTATGTGACAAAATTTTGAAGCTGGAATCAGAGATCGATGATTTACAGGAGGAAATTTCTCTTCTCGATTACAATATGAAAAAGCCGAAGGCACAATTGTCATCATCACCACCATCTTCCTCACCTCCGAAGAAAGAGACGTAAACACATGGGTATTGGCACTCCCCTTGGCAACTTCCAAGATTGGGGGAGGTGCCCCGGTATTGTATCACCATCACACTCCTATCTTTACCGTTTTTCTTAGTTCGATCCTTTTGGTAATATCTTGATCTAGTAGAATAAAGTTTTAGTATGATCTAGTTGTGAGTTTTGCTTCATGATCTCTCTTTGTAATCAAGTCCGTGAACTATATATAATAAAGATTAGTGTTGAGTCAAGGGCTTGATTATCTTGCTATGATCTTGAGTGATTAAAAGAAAGAGAAAGAGAATAAAAAGAAATAAAGAGATCATATTGATCTTATGGAGAGTAATGACTTCACATATAAAGAGTATGATGATTAAAAGTTGTTGAGAGTTGACAAACATAGTCTTGGTCATCGCTGCAATTAATAGGAAGTAATAAAGAAAGAGAGGTTCCACATATAAATATACTATCTTAGACATCTTTTATGATTGTGAGCACTCATTAAAATATGACATACTAAAGAGTTGATGTTGGACAAGGAAGACAACGTAATGGGTTATGTTTTCTTATATATGAAATAAAGTATATTGTCATGGATCATCCAACATGTTGAGCTTGACTTTCTCCCTCATGCTAGCCAATCCTTTGCACCAAGTAGAGATACTACTTGTGCTTCTAAATACCCTTAAACCCAGTTTTGCCATGAGAGTCCACCATATCTACCTATGGATTGAGTAAGATCCTTCAAGTAAGTTGTCATCATTGCACGCAATAAAAATTGCTCTCTAAATATGTATGATTTATTAGTGTGGAGAAAATAAGCTTTATACGATCTTGTGATGTGGAAGAAATAAAAGCGATGGACTGCATAATAAAGGTCCATATCACAAGTGGCAATATAGAGTGACGTTCTTTCGCATTAAGATTTTGTGCGTCCAACATAAAAGCACATGACAACCTCTGCTTCCCTCTGCGAAGGGCCCATCTTTTACTTTTATCTTCTACCTTATGCAAGAGTCATGGTGATCTTCACCTCTCCTTTTTATATTTTATACTTTGGCAAGCACATTGTGTTGGAAAGATCCTGATATATATATCCAATTGGATGTAAGTTAGCATGAACTATTATTGTTGACATTACCCTTGAGGTAAAAGGTTGGGAGGCAAAACTATAAGCCCCTATCTTTCTATGTGTCTGATTAAAACTCCATACCCATAAGTATTGCGTGAGTGTTAGCAATTGTGAAAGACTAAATGATAGTTGAGTATGTGGACTTACTGAAAAGCTCTTACATAGACTATTTCCGATGTTATGATAAATTGCAATTGCTTCAAGGACTATTATAGTTTGTCAATTTTCAATGAAGTTTCTGATTCATACTTGACATTGTGAATAGAGTGTTACTTTATCATAAGAAATCATATGACAATATTCATATATGTTGCTGTTATAAGAATGATCATGATGCCCTCTGATACGTCTCCAACGTATCTCTAATTTTTTATTGTTTCATGCTATATTATATTCTGTTTTGGAGATTATTGGGCTTTATTATACACTTTTATATTATTTTTGGGACTAACCTATTAACTGGAGGCCCAACCCAGAATTGCTGTTTTTTGCCTATCTTAGGGTTTCGCAAGAAAAGAATATCAAACGGAGTCCAAACGGAATGAAACCTTCGGGAACGTGATTTTTGGAACAAACATGATCCAGAGGACTTGGACCCTATGCCAAGCAACCAACGAGGAAGCCATGAGGTAGGGGGGCGCGCCTACCTGCTGTCGTGGAATTGTCACGGCAGATGTCCTAGCAAAAGGACTTAGTCGTAGGGCCATCGCAACTAGGAAGCTTAAAGGGGTTAATCGGGACAAAGGACACGAGAGGTTTTATACTAGTTCGGCCCCTTATGATGAAGGTAAAAGCCTACGTCTAGTTGTGTTGATATTGCTAGGGTTTCGATCGCCAAGAGGCTAGTTCGCCGGCTTGGTTATCGATCTCTTGTTTCTTGCCCTAAGCCGCCACCGGGTCGTCCCCTTATATACATGGGTTGACGCCTGGTGGCCTACAGAGTCCCTGCCGGCTCATAAATCGAGTCCAGCTTGGTGACTTCTTTTACATGCCTTTCTTTACAAGTCTTTCCTTACATACAGTGGTTTACAATATTGGGCCTTAAGCCGCCTCTAGGCCTTTAGGCCTTCTATAAGTTTTAACAAACTATTGCCTTGAGTGTTTACTGGGCTTCCTTTGTGACCTGCCATTGGGTCTTGACCCGGCCCCTCCTGGGCGGGTCATAACTGATAGCTATATCCCCAACATTAGGCCCCAAATTGACTTTGAACTTTGTTCTTTGTCAATCCTCAACACTTAGACAAAATCCATCTTCTTATCCTCGCAAGGGTTTTTTATAACCCGCCATGACGTCATCTCTTGAAAACACAAAAAAACTTCTATGACGTCATCTCTCAATGGATCTTCATCTTTAATGCCTCCCGAGAATCGAGGCGTCCGTTTAGTTGGATAACCATTATTTGGGTCTTCCTCGATTTTCACGCTTGTCTGTTCGCTTTTTCCTTATAAATAGGCACGCGGCCGGTTTTTATCATTCTCCTCTCTTCTTCGTCTTCCTCCTCTCGCGACCTCCACTGCTGCTTGAGCTCCGCCGCCGTCGCAGAGCATCTTGTCATCGTCGACCTTGGCCGCTGCATCAACCATACTCAGTTCACAGAAAGGCGGCGACCTTCCGTAGAGGATCCGTGGCCGTAAGTATTCACCCTCCATTCCTCAGATCCGCATTTAGAGCTTCTATGTTTTCCTGCATGTTCTTCATAGTTCTTCACGGTTCTTCCACTACCACCTCTACTTGATCCAAAAAGAGATGTATGATTATGCAGTGGCTGTTTTGGTGCCTACTCTTGAATTTAGTAGATCCTTTTTTCTGGTACGAAGGCCACATTAGAACTGATGAACTCATCTGGGCTATATTTTTAGGTCTAGAGATTTTTTCATTTTGAACAGCCATTTGATCCATAATAATATACAGAAATTAAGAAACCTGTTTGTCTCCATACTTAACCAATTCTGCCGCTGGTATTTCCCAAGTGTTTGTAGTCATGGCGGCTTACTGCACCGGCTTACTTTTCCTTATATATGACATTAGCCCTTATTTAAGCCGCCATTGCTCCCCTGTACCACTATCACTTAAGTTTAACCATTATCATTGAATTGAAACGGCAGGTTGCTTCCCTTTTAGTTCGTTTTTCAAACATCATGCCGTCCAAAGCACCGACTGTCTGCAACTGGGTTTCCTCAATAGTCACCGAGGACACTCTAAAGGACTTCTTTACCATAGGTTTTTTTGCCAGGGAAGAATATCATGTCCTACCGTGTGCCTGACCCGAAGGAGGAACGGCCCAATCGTGACGTCATTGTCTTTTCTGACCACATGAACCGTGGTTTTCCCCGCCCGTCTCAAAGTTCTTCAGAGAAGTCCTCCATTTTTTCAATCTCCACCCTCAAGATATCGGACCCAATTCTATATCCAATATCTGCAACTTCCAAGTACTCTGTGAGGTTTACCTTCAAGAAGAGCCGACCGTGGAACTCTTTAGAGAGTATTTTTATCTGAACCGGAAGAACGAGTGCACCAATGGCCTTAGCTTGGAACTTGGAGGCATCTCGATTCAACGCCAATAGGGCACCGTCTTCCCCCTTATAGTCTTGTCGAGTCATCCCAAAGACTGGAATCAGACTTGGTTCTACTGTCAAGACACTTCTCCAGCAAATGAGAAGCCACTGCCGGGTTATCGCGCCAAGCGTCTTGACTCCAAATTTGCGCTCCCTGACAAACTTACTGCCGCCGAACACAAGAAGCTGATTCCCTCAATCAAAAGGATTAATGCTTTATTGGGGAATGGCTTAACCGGAGTTGACTTGACCCGTTGCTGGGTTGCATGGTGGGTTACTCCTTTAAGCCGTCGATCAAAATTGATGCATGAGTATGGTGGAGGCCCATATGACTCTCTTCGTCACAGCTCCGTTCAATTTAACAGAAGAAGATATTGTTTCAATGTCAACCCTTCTGGTGAACGGAAAATACGAAGACTGTAGTAAAGTCGGGTTAAACCCCTTCTGCAAACTTAACCCGGTGCCAGAAGTAAGGAAACTCTGATCTCTCTCCTTTGTATTTTTCCTAGCCGTATTGTTTTTTAATACTTGCCTGACCTTTCATCTTGTCTTTACCTGTTTACAGGCCAAATCTGATTTCTGGAAAGCTAAATATGGCCACGAAGCTGCCAAGAAAGCGAGAGTCGCCGCCATAAACACCAAGAAAACAACCCGGAGGTCTAAGAATAAGAAGAAGAACACCGCTGGAGACATGATGAAGCTTGACGATACTTCTGAGTCGAAGGAAGCCCTTGACTCCCTTGGCCAACTTTTTAATAATCTTATTAACACTGATCATTACCAGGACGACACTGGGGCCAGTCAGGCCGAGGAAGAAGAGGTAACTATTTCCTCCGACTTAGCCCATTTGCCAAGACAGAAACTTCGAGTCGTAACCCGGAAAGTAAGGTTTTCACACCCTTTGGCTTATCTGGACCCTCATTTTCTTCTGAAAAATCAGCAACATGAAAGCCGCCGTCAGGCTTGGAACAATGATGAACCGTCTGTTGTTCTTCAACAAACTCCTCAAAAGTGCCGGAATGAGGTTTACTTCTTTGTTTTTGACTCTGTTTAATGGATCCTTTCCCTTGCATTACTTAACTTTACTTTATCTTTGCAGGAGGTGTCTCGCTCTTTTGGCGACTCGTCTCAGACCCAATTTCCAGCCTTCAAGACCGCCCCTGGGTAAGGAAAAATCCTCTTTCCTCCGTGTTTTTCAAACTGTATATTTATACTGACAGTCCTATAATATTTCTCTTAGTGGTCAATCTAAGTCCAAGAAGGCAAAGGCAACTAAGCCGGTGGAAGACCCGCCAGTTCCTATCCCTGAACCAGCCATGCCCTCTTCTCCTCCGTTAACTGACACTCCAGAAGACCGGCCTGTCAACGCAGAAGCAAATCCTCCTGAGCCGTCGGTTGACGATACCACCGTTAACCCATCTGCCACTGGACCATCCAAGCTCGGCTAACCCGCCGTCACCGCCTGCTCAAGACGTTCTGATCACTGGGAGCCGCTTCACTGAGCCGGGGAATCCCACCGTGTTGGCTCATCATACTGCGAAACAAGAGGCGCTGGAAAGACAAAAAGTGTGTTTTGATATTTTGCATTATGACCATCTGAATGCCAATGACATATTATCCGGCTATCTCAGCCATGTGCACTCTAGCCGTGACTCGGAGATCGAAATGGTCAAGCAGTTGCAACTGAAGTACGAGGTATGTTCTTCCGACTTACTTATATTCTGCCAGCCCCCAAGTCTTCAGATTATGAGAAAACCGGAATGATCTGTAGACTTTATGATATAGGCTTAGACTTTACCTTTAGATTTTTCTAGAGTTCAATAAAATAGAACAAAGCTTCACCTATAGTCCCCAAGGGCCGGTTCATTTGACCATAAATGCGCTGGTTCTTTGAATTTTCATAACCGTCTCGTGCCGAACTCAACAAATACTATAGTCCGGCTTACCCTTGAGATACTTGCTGAATATCATACATTAGCCCCCAAGTGCCAAGTGCTATTACTTTGTAAAGTACTTGGGACTTGAAGTATAGTAGAATCATAATTTTTTTTGGCATACATTAGCCCCCAAGTATCAAGTGGCTTTGCAGTGCAAAGGCACTTGAGACTTAAATCTTGACTTTTGAGCTTTAATACACCTGTATATGTCTTGTAGAATGCCCTATCTGAATTGGGTTCGCAATTGACTGACGCCAAGACCCGGCTGGCGGATCAGGAGGCAGAAATCAAGGCTGCCGACTCCAAGCTTCAATTAAGTCTTGGTGAGATGGAAAATCTGAAAAACATCTTGACTACCAAGAAGAAAACCTGGGCTGAAGAGAAAACACTGCTGACACAACACACCGAAAAGGCGGAAGCAGCTCTTGAGGAGGTTACTACAGAGCTGACCGGCTTAAAGAACCGGGTATCTCAAATGGTGTCCGCCATCTTTGGTAAGCCATCTATACTGACCTTTTTTACCTTATGCTGACCCGGAAAATAAACCGTTGGCTGATCCTTTGTTTATATAACATGTACAGGCCCACGAAGCAAGAATTTGAGCCAAGACAATGTGATTAAACTAAAGGCGGTGTATACCTTAGTAGAGCAATTGTACATTGGCGCACAACGGGCACTTGCCGCTATTTCTCCCACCAATCAAGGACCCAACCGGCTCAACGATGTCTTAAAGAAGCTCTCAATCTTACCCGCCAGGTTCCAAGAAGTCAAGTGCTCCTGTGCCAGAGCCAGAGCTTTGACTGGCCTAAGCCGCTCCAAGGCTTGGGTGCCAGATCTAGACCCAACAGATGTAGCCAGAGGGTACCCCATGGTAAAGGAAGACGGGTAACTGTTTGAACATGACGACTTTGTTGCTTTCATGAGGGAGGTGCGACCTCAGGCCACCATTCTTGGAGATGAAACAAATATTGATAAATACTAGCCGGGTTTTGACTTGGATAATAAGAAGATGGCGACTCCCTCCTACAAAGTGACCGATTTAATCCCGCCTGTTCGTGAACATACATTTGTTCTGGAAGTTGATCCGCCCGGCTTGATTGACGAAGAAGCATAATTTATTGCCGTGAACGGTTTTGATTGGTCAAAGCCCAGCTTCCAATCAGCAGAGGGCGGTGAACCGGCGAGGGAGGAGTGATGACCATCTTCATGGGCTTGTAAAAGCCTTGTAATTAATAGATTAGTTTTGAAAACACTGCATATTCTGCCTATGCCATCATGCATAAGACACCGTTTGTTACTCTGTGCTTTCTGATGTTTAATATATGCATCATATTTATGGTTGTCCCTGCAATACTTCCACTCTAGTCCTATAGATAAAAAGGAAAAAAACTGGCTTGGCGGCTTAGTACCAAACGGGTCAGAACACCCGGTTTATAACCAATATTCTTATCATATGATAAAACAGAACCAGATGTAAAAAAGGCTGAAATAACCTTTGATTAATACAGAAAGCAACTGTTCATAAACAATAGCCACACCTGTACCTTTGATCTCTGACCACCGGTTTAAATGACCCGGGCGATGAAGTTGATAATCCTGTCTTTTTCAAGAAGTCAATAATTCTGAATACTTAATGATTATCATGCCCTGGCGGCTTGTTGTCAAATAGTCCAACCGGTGAAAAGGCCATGCTGATTATTTGTGAAATTGAGACAACAAAAAATCAATAAGGCAAATAATAGGTGGTAAACAAAATTAACCTTGTGATTAAAGGTTGGGGGTTTCTGATTAAAATATGATCAGTAAACCAGACCAAAGGGGTTAAGCTAAGGTTCGAATACGACCATATAGCCCCCAGTGGCTTTGGCATTGCGCCGATCAAGAGGGTACCGACAGCTATGTTCTCTTTGGTTCGAATACGACCTATGTTTGAACAAGAAGCCACCAAATGACCTTGAGAGGTTTTTAACGACCCTGATTCGAATACGATCCAAGTCAGACCCAAAAGGGGTTAAGCTGTGATTCGGATACGATGAAGAAGCCCCCTAGTGAGTTTGGCTTTGAGCCGATCAAAAGGGTTACGACAGCTATGTTCTCTTTGGTTCGAATACGACCTATGTTTGAATAGGAAGCCCCCTAGTGACCATGATAGTTGCAGCTAGATTTGAGTACGATCATAAGACGGACCAAAAAAGGTTAGACTTGATTCAAATATGATCAGCTCCTTAATAGTCATTTGAAAATAGTAGTAAAATAATAAAGATGTGTAATCTTTCTGAAAAGAAAAGAGACCGATGGTCCTGCTTTATTACTTATCATAGTATATATAACATCAATGTATGTACATGATGAGAGCCGGTGGCTCAGGTGTAGTACGGCCGAAGTTGAGCAATGTTCCACGGCCGGCGGGTCTCTTCTTCTGACTTACATGAGTCTTTGTGCTCTCGAATGTCAATGAGGTAATATGACCCATTGTTTAAGTTCTTGCTAACCACAAAGGGTCCTTCCCAAGGTGGGGATAGCTTGTGTGCATCTGACGGATCCTAGATGAGCCGGAGCACCAGGTCACCTTCTTGAAAAGTCCTGGATTTAACCTGGCGGCTGTTGTCGGTGTCAAAATCGGCGGATCTCGGGTAGGGGGTCCCGAACTGCGCGTCTAGGCCGGATGGTAACAGGAGGCAGGGGACACGATGTTTTACCCAGGTTCGGGCCCTCTTGATGGAGGTAAAACCCTACGTCCTGCTTGATTAATATTGATGCTATGGGTAGTACAAGAGTAGATCTACCACGAGATCAGAGAGGCTAAACCCTAGAAGCTAGCCTATGGTATGATTGTTGTCTGTCCTACGGACTAAAACTCTCCGGTTTATATAGACACCGGAGAGGGCTAGGGTTACACAGAGTCGGTTACAATGGTAGGAGATCTACATATCCGTATCGCCAAGCTTGCCTTCCACGCCAAGGAAAGTCCCTTCTGGACACGGGACAAAGTCTTCAATCTTGTATCTTCATAGTCCAGGAGTCTGGCCGAAGTTATAGTCCGTCCATCCGAACACCCCCTAATCCAGGACTCCCTTAGTAGCCCCTGAACCAGGCTTCAATGACGACGAGTCCGGCGCGCAGATTGTCTTCGGCATTGCAAGGCGGGTTCCTCCTCCAAGTACTTCATAGAAGATTCTGAACACAAAGGTAGTGTATGGCTCTGCAAAATAAGTTTCCACATATTGCCATAGAGAGAATAATATTTACACAAATCTAATCTGCTGACGTATTCCGTAGCGTGACATCACACCACGGCCAAGTCTTTATTCGAATCATTTTATTGTCCCACCTTAGTGCGTTTAGCGAGGCGGTTTCCTTGGCACATCTTGTTAAAGCAGAGATCATGTCCCCTTATTCCGGGATTCTCATCAATACGGGCATGGGTAACCCAACCGTACCCGTTGGTATATTTTCTCGATCAAAGTCGAGTCCCAAACGGTCACGGGGAAGGCCCTTGGTATTCAACCTCTTATAAAGAGACCAAGGCCTTACTCCTTTCTTTCAATCTCAAACGAGTTCGCCCTTCGCCTCGAGTTCCAACACCCAAGGCTCCAGATTTCAGGCGCTTCAGACCTTCGACAATGTCCGGTTCCGCCCTTCGAGGCTGATGGATGCCCTCCTCCGTCATGGAGGAGGACGTGCTGAAGTTGAGAGAGGCCAGGTTCTTGACCGGCGAAATCTCGCATAGGCTGCCTGCTCAAGGGCAGGTCATTCCCACTCCCAAGCCCGGTGAGAGTGTGGTGTTCATGTCTCACTTCCTTCGAGGGCTAGACTTCCCGACGGATCCCTTCGTGAGGGGGCTCATGTATTATTATGGGCTGGAATTTCACGACTTAGCCCCGGAGTCCATCCTCCATAAGTCCTCATTCATCATCGTGTGTGAAGCCTTCCTCCATATCACTCCTCACTTTGGGCTATGGCTCAAGACCTTCAAAGTAGAGCCGAAGATGATCGAGGGATGGCAGGCGGAGTGCGGAGGTGCTTTTATAAGCAAGAATGCTGCTACTCCATGGCCCGAGGGCTCTTTTCAAGAGGAGTACAACTTATGGCAACGAGAGTGGTTTTATATTACCGCTCCCAGGGCCCCTAAGTGGGTGGCGCCACTTGCCTTTCGCTCGGGTCCCCCGCCACGACTGGCGTCATGGGTCAATACGGGGCTGGACTGGGGGACGGCAAAGGACGTGCCCCTGTTGCAGGGCCACATCCGAGATCTCCTAGAAAGAGACATTAGTCTGGTTGTGGTGACGCAGGTTATGTTAATTCGCCGAGTTCCGCCCTGCAAACGTCGCCCCCTCCGCCTGTGGGAGTTCAACCCGGAGGGACCACGAGTTCTCCAACATTTTCTTGGCATGACGCCCGTGGAGATGTAAAAATTGTTCTTCGGACCACAAGTAGTGTGTCCGGATTCTACGGAGGAGCATGTCTGAGCTGCAATCGTCCGGATACTCAAGTAAGTAGCCTTGTGCCTGGACTCGCTATCCATATATTTATCATAAAATTGCCCCTAAAAGAGCTGTCCTTTAAACAGGAGTGGATAGCGAAAGCAAAGCTGATCAGGTGTCCGGCCCCCCTCCCCGAGACCACACCGGGTCCCGTGCTAGTCAGGATGTTGGAGGTTGTGCCTTCAAAGGGAAGCGGGGGAGGGGACAAGGAAGCTACAACCTCCTCAAAGGAGGTTGTTCGGAAGGAAGGAATCGAAAATTCCTCTCCTCAGGGGAAGCAGAGGACCGCCTCTGAAGACCCGGAGACCATGGCCTTAAAGCAGGGGAAGAAATCTTCGCGAGAGGGTCCTGTGCTGGGGGATACTTCGGCCGAATTATGCCCTCAAGGGGATCAGCCCTCCACCGAGCCGTAAGTAGAGAGGAGTTTTCTTTGTAATAAACGAGAGAAATCCCTGCTTTATATCTGAGAAAAGTAATCGAAAATTTACCTTGTAGCTCGGAACTTAGCCCTTCTCAGCAGAGCTCGTCTTCGGGGGATCTTCTTCCGGAGATGATGGAGAGCGGAACGCCTCCCCTTGCCGTACCGCCTTGCGAGGCGGGTGACCCTGAGGTATCATCGCGGAGGGTTTCTCCGAATCCGGCGGGGCCGGAAGGTAGTCATATGCCCCCCAAAGCTCTCCGCGCCGGCCTTCGAAAAGGGCCATCGGACGAGTCCGGCGCCGTCTAGTGCGCGGTCAGAGGAGCTGAAGGATCTGCTAGGGCGAGCATCTATCTTAGAGGAGCACTGTGCATTGATGGGTACGGTGATTGAGAGGATTTCATCCGCGGAGAGCGGATTGCACGAGGCGGTCAGGAGTTTATTGACAGGTTTTGAGGTACGCGAAATAATGTACCCTTTTTGGACAGTTGCGCATAAATAAGATGCGCCCTGTGTAGATAGTAGCCCCTGAGACTCTGTGTGTTGTCAAAAGTGACGGCGCACAGAGGATCATAATCCCAAGTCTAATATGCCGCCTTTATACGTAGGTGGCGAAGTGTCCGGTGGCCAGCCGGACTGATGGATTTGCCGAGCTAAGGCGACAACTTGACGCGGCAGATGCCGACATCGCGCTTGTCAACAAGCGGCTGGACGAGGCACAAGGTATGTAATTCCTTCGGCGGCGCCTAGTAAGAGGAGCTTTATGCCAATATCTTACAATGTGTGCGCTTGATGCAGATGGTGCTGCTGCCATGGAGAATCTTTGGGCGGAACTTGCCCGAGCCAAGGAGCAAGCCAAGAAAAGTGATGCGGCTGCCGGAAAGGCAATTGAAGAGCTGAAAGCCGAACAAGCTGCTCACTAAAGAAGGCCGTCGCCGATGCCAAGGATGCTCGCTCTGCAATGAGAGCTATGAAGGAGGAGCTGCGTCAGGCCGGAGAGATCACGGCTGGAAAGCCCTTTATGCTGCGGAGGAAGTTCTGTGATCCTAAACATGCTCCGTTAGGGCAGATATGGAGTACGGCGGACACCTATCTGGATTTAGCAGCGAGTGCCGCAGATGCGGCCGAACACTTCCGAGATCAAGAAGATCGCGAAGTGGAAAAGCTCTTCTGGTCGCAGTTCCACAATCCAGAGCGTCCACTGTCATTAGCCGATCGTTTGGCCGAATGGGCCGAGCTAAATAGGTTGTCCGGACTCGCCATGAAGTATGTCATGAGTCATCTGTGGCCAGAGAGGCCAGAGCCGAAAAGTTATTTCAACTTGGTGCAGCAGTTCCTTGGTGTGGCGCCGCATATCAATGCGATGAAGATGTCAGCGTGCATAGAGGGTGCGCGGATGGCTCTTGCCCGTGTCAAGACATACTGGGAAGAAATGGAAGCCACCGCTATTGCATCCCCTGACTCGGATGGAAGCCGAGTATCTGCCGAGTGCTATTTTCAGGAAGTTCTGCAAGGCGCTCGTTTAATAGAGACGCAGTGCTCGAAGTATTGGAATACCTCCTGTGTCTCCATTGTGCCGTATCCTGGACGGGCGTAGCATTGTGTTCATCTGTAAAAGAGAGGAACTTAGTTAAAGAAAGATCATGCCAAACATGAGTTATACTAAATAAACAAAGTATAAATCGAAATGGGTAAAGTTGAGCTTTATTGTCTCTTGTTTTATATGCGTGGAGCCCCTAGTACAGGGGTATATGGCTATTAAGCCTTTATCAATTGTATGTTTATGCCGGACTCGTCTAGCCGTGTCCGTGGTCTTGATGACCTGTTTAGATGCTTTGGCTAGTGAAGCCGCTTTATTGTGGGGCTGTCAAGGCAGCCGCACTGTTTTCCGCGCGGGAGGAACACTCAATGTTTTCCCTTTAATGAGATGATGCCTCGTGGAACGGGCATCTTAAGCGTAAGAGATGCATAATGCGGTATTGCGTTAAAGCGGGTGAAAGCTTCGCGTGCCAGTAGTGCTTGATAGCTACTTGAGAATGGGGCGATGTGGAAAGTTAGCTGTTCGCAACGGAAGTTATCGGGGGAGCTGAACATAACTTCTAGCCGGAGAGAACCCATGCAACGGGCATCCGGGCCTGGCGTTACCCCTTGAAAGGAGGTTTTGCTATGGAGAATTTTTGTTGGGTCTATCCCCATGTTGCGGATTGTGTCCTGGTATAACAGGTTTAGACCACTGCCGCCGTCCATCAGGACATTTGTAAAATGGAGTCTGCCGATTATTGGATCTAATACCAAGGCAGTCCAGCCCGCGTTCCGGATACTTTTAGAGTAATCCTGATGGTCGAAGGTGATCGGTTTTAACAACCATTGGCGAGACTCCTTTGGGATAGGCCGTATGACGCGTATCTCTGGTGGCGCCGTTCTGTTCGTCACGTGAAGTAAGTGTACTGTTTTGACTTCTTGTGGGAAATCCTTTTGTTTTCTGGTGCTCTGCTTGTGGGGTTCGTCGTCGTACTCACTTGGTCTGTCGAGCCCCTTATGCTCGGCGTTGAGTTTGCCGGCTTGCTTGAAAACCCAACAATCTCTGTGGGTATGGTTCGCAGGCTTCCAGGGAGTACTGTGTATTTGACATGTCTTGTCCAAGATTTTGT
Source organism: Triticum monococcum (assembly GCA_034509565.1). Taxonomy (NCBI): domain Eukaryota; kingdom Viridiplantae; phylum Streptophyta; class Magnoliopsida; order Poales; family Poaceae; genus Triticum; species Triticum monococcum. The sequence continues at coordinate 146,346,086 of CM067843.1, read as the reverse complement.
TTAAGTTGGATAGCTCGTCCCTGTTATCCTTGAGGGGCGGCTTTCTCTGATTCTGCCGTGAGCTTTCGAATCCGGCGTTGACCGCCATGCTCTTTGGGCTGTTTCCCTTATTCCGGCGCTGGTCCTTGCTGCGTCGGGGTATTCCGTTTCCATCCCTAACTTCGGATGTACTTGGGTCGCTGGTGCTACATCTTGCCAACCAGCTGTCCTCTCCTACACAAAAGCAGGTCATGAGGCTTGTTAATGCGGCCATTGTTCTTGGCTTTTCTTGGCCAAGGTGTCTGGCGAGCCATTCGTCTCGAACGTTGTGCTTAAAAGCTGCTAGGGCTTCGGCGTCTGGACAGTCGACTATCTGATTCTTTTTAGTAAGAAATCTGTTCTAGAATTTCCGGGCTGACTCTCTAGGTTGTTGAGTTATGTGACTGAGATCGTCTGCATCCGGAGGGCGGACATAGGTCCCTTGAAAATTTGCCCGGAAAGCATCCTCAAGCTCTTCCCAACTTCCCATGGTGTTTTCGGGAAGGCTTTTGAGCCAATGCCGGGCTGGCCCTTTAAGCTTGAGGGGTAAGTATTTTATGGCGTGGAGGTCATCTCGTCTGGCCATGTGTATGTGGAGGATATAATCCTCGATCCAGACCCCGGGGTCTGTTGTTCCGTCGTACGCCTCTATGTTTACGGGCTTGAATCCCGCTGGAAATTCATGGTCCAGCACCTCATCGGTGAAACATAGGGGGTGTCCAGCACCCCTGTATTTGGGTGTGCCGTGATGTTCAGATATTTGTTGTGTTGCATTGCTTACTAGAGCTTGCATTCTTGGCCCGTATATAGATCTGTCTGGGCCGTATTTTTGATGTGGATCCTTTGGTGGATCGCGTGTCGGCTTGTGTGCGGCGCCGCTTGCCGCTCCATGCTGGCCATGCAGTCGTCCATCCGACCGGATGGCTTTCCTATTGTTTGACTGCGGGGGCTCTAAGGCCTCCTCGTCAAATTCAGGCAGTACCTTTCGCTTTGGATAGCTTTTTGTGCGGCGACTGACGGCATATTTGTCTGCGGTGTTGCGTACTTTGCTCCATCTGATTCTGAGTGCATCTTCCGCTTCTGCTTTTTCAGGCTAAGCGCAGTGGCGACGAGCCTTTTGTGTAGGTTCTTCTGCTCCATGAGTTTATCCGGCGTAAGGTCGTCCGGACTATTGTTTTCGCCGGGGACAGGGTGTTCGGTTTGTTTATCCAAGTTTACCTGTTCGGACGCTTGCTCGAAGGCATGTTCGTCGTCCGCCGGCTCGTCCTGCTCTATGGCTGGGTCTGTATGGCTGCTGTCTCTGTCGAGGCGGGACTTGGAGCGGCGCTTACATCGCCGCTTTGATTGCTTTTCGAGTGAACGATCCCTTGTTGCATCCCTGTGTTCCTCATCGTCGCTTCCTTTGGGTGTGTCCACCATGTATACATCATGAGATGAGGTCGTTGTCCAGTGCCTTATAGGCATTGGTTCGTGTTCATCTCCTACATCGTTGTCCATGCCGTCGATGTCTTCGGAGTCGAAGTCGAGCACGTCGTTTAAATTATCCACAGTGGCTACGAAGTGGGTGGTGGGTGGGCTTTGAATTTCTTCGTCATCCGCATCCCAACCTTGTTGACCATAGTACGGCTAGGGCTCCCCTGATAAAGAGAGGGACTTTAGTGAATTCAGAATATCACCGAAGGGCGAGTGCTGAAAGATGTACGCGGCGGTGAACTCCATGATCGGCGCCCAATCGGGTTCGATCGGTCGGGGCGCGGAGGGCTCGGAGTCTGGAGAGGAGTCCGGTTCCTTGGAGTCATGGGCTTCGCAGAGAATAGGGCTGGTATTCGGCTCAATCACCGTAGAGATTGCAGCCCCCGAGGCGGTGTCTAACCACCCATCCTCGATTGGTGTGATCGGCTCCGAGCTAGGGGTCGGAGTGGACACAAGTGCGGCCTCCAGGGCACTGTTCGGCGGTAGAGCTAAATCATGCCCATCGTGACAGTGCGGCGCGCTCGGCTGTGGCTTGAATCCGTCGAAGATCAAGTCTCCGCGGATGTCGGCCGTGTAGTTCAAACTTCCAAATCTGACCTGATGGCCAGGGGCGTAGCTTTTGATCTGCTCCAGATGACCAAGAGAATTGGCCCATAGTGCAAAGCCGCCGAATACGAAGATCTGTCCGGGGAGAAAAGTCTCACCCTGGATCGCATTGCTGTTGATGATCGGAGAAGCCATCGGGCCTAAAAGTGACAACACAGAAGAACTCTCAATGAAAGAACCAATGCCGGTGTCAAAACTGGCGGATCACGGGTAGGGGGTCCCGAACTGCGCGTCTAGGCCGGATGGTAACAGGAGGCAGGGGACACGATGTTTTACCCAGGTTCGGGCCCTCTTGATGGAGGTAAAACCCTACGTCCTGCTTGATCAATATTGATGATATGGGTAGTACAAGAGTAGATCTACCACGAGATCAGAGAGGCTAAACCCTAGAAGCTAGCCTATGGTATGATTGTTGTCCGTCCTATGGACTAAAACTCTCCGGTTTATATAGACACCGGAGAGGGCTAGGGTTACACAGAGTCGGTTACAATGGTAGGAGATCTACATATTCGTATCGCCAAGCTTGCCTTCCACGCCAAGGAAAGTCCCCTCCGGACATGGGATGAAGTCTTCAATCTTGTATCTTCATAGTCCAGGAGTCCGGCCGAAGGTATAGTCCGGCCATCCGGACACCCCCTAATCCAGGACTCCCTCAGCTGTGATAACGGCACAGGTCCTGTTGATAAATTGCTGACCGAGCCGCTGCTAAGTCTGTTTCCTCATCTAACAAGTCAAGTGCATCCTGTCTTGCTTGTTCATTGTTAGCTTCAACATAAGCCGCCACACGGGCGAGTCATGACGGATGTCACTAGGCAACACTGCTTCCGCTCCATAAACCATGAAGAAAGGTGTATAACCTGTAGATCTGTTAGGGGTGGTGTTGATACTCCACAACACCGAGGGTAACTCCTCTACCCAACAACCCGGCGTTCGCTGCAAGGGAACCATAAGCCGGGGCTTGAGACCTTGTAAGATTTCCTGATTTGCTCTCTCAGCCTGGCCATTGGATTGAGGACGAGCTACAGACAAAACATCAAGCTGGATATGCTCGCGCTGACAGAACTCCTCCATAGCCCCTTGGGATAGAATAGTGCCATTGTCAGTGATAATGCTGTGTGGAAAACCAAAACGGAAGATCACCCTTTTCATGAATTGAACTGTTGTGGCCGCATCACACTTACTCACTGGTTCCGCCTCAACCCACTTTGTGAATTTGTAAACTGCCACTAAAAGATGTGTCTTTTTGTCCTTAGACCTTTTGAAAGGTCCAACCATGTCAAGCCCCCAGACCGCAAATGGCCAAGTGATTGAATCATCCGCAACTCTTGAGCCGACACATGTGCTCGTCGTGCGAATTTTTGACATCCATCACATCTACTGACCAGATCTTCTACATCAGCGTGAGCCATCAACCAATAAAAACCATGACGAAAAGCTTTGGCCACTAGAGACTTTGACCCAACGTGATGACCACAATCACCTTCATGGATGTCACGAAGTATTTCTTGGCCTTCTTTAGGGGAAACACACCGCTGAATCGCTCCAGAGACACTGCGATGGTATAGTCCTCCGTCAGAAATCGTCATTGACTTAGACCGCCAGGTTATCTGTCGGGCCAGGGTCTCATCCACTGGCAGCTTGCCCTGGGTCATGTAAGCCAAGAACGGTACTGTCCAATTTGGGATGACGTGAAGAGCCGCCACCAACGGCGCCTCCGGGTCAGGAACGGCCAGATCTTCTTCTGTAGGTAACTTAACAGACGGGTTATGTAAAACATCCAAAAAGGTGTTAGGTGGCACCGGCTTACGCTGAGATCCCAATTGGCTTAAAGCATCAGCTGCTTCGTTCTTCCTATGATCAATGTGCTCCACCTGATAACCTTTAAAATGCCCTGCAACAGCATCAACTTCACGGCGATAAGCCGCCATGAGAGGATGTTTGGAATCCCACTTGCCTGACACCTGTTGAGCTACAAAATCTGAGTTGCCAAGACAGTGGACCCGGCTCAGGTTCATCTCTTTAGCTATTCGAAGATCATGGAGCAATGCTTCATATTCCGCTGCGTTGTTAGTGCAAGGAAACATCAACCGCAACACATAACAGAATTTGTCACCTCGAGGGGAGGTTAAAACAACTCCAGCCCCCGAGCCTTCCAACTATCTGGACCCATCAAAGTGAATAGTCCAATATGTGTTGTCTGGTTTCTCTTCCGGCATCTGCATCTCTGTCCAGTCATTAATAAAATCAACCAGTGCTTGAGACTTGATCGCAGTACGTGGCACATACTTCAACCCATGAGACCCAAGCTCAATGGACCACTTGGCGACTCGTCCAGTGGCTTCTCTATTTTGAATGATGTCTCCCAAAGGAGCAGAACTAACCACAGTGATTGGGTGACCCTGAAAGTAATGTTTGAGCTTCCAGCTCGCCATGAACACCCCATATACAAGCTTCTGCCAATGTGGATATCTTTCTTTAGATTCAATCAACACCTCACTGACGTAGTAAACCGGTCGTTGAACTGGATGTTCCTTGCCAACCTCCTTGCGTTCCACCAAAATTGCCACACTAACAGCTCGTGAGTTGGCGGCTACATATAATAATAGCGGCTCTTTCTCAACTGGAGTAGCAAGGACCGGCGGCTCAGCAAGCTGTTTCTTCAGATCCTCAAAAGTAGAGTTTGCAGCGTCGCTCCAAACAAAATCATCTGTTTTCTTCATCATCTGATACAAAGGCATCGCCTTCTCCCCTAACCGGCTTATGAACCGGCTCAAAGCAGCAACACGACCCGCCAGCCGTTGAATGTCATTGATGCATGTTGGTTTGGCCAGGGATGTGATTGCCTTAATCTTCTCCGGGTTAGCTTCAATGCCTCGGTTGGACACCAAAAAACCGAAGAGCTTGCCAGCTGGGACTCCAAAAACATACTTGGCCGGGTTAAGCATCATTTTGTAGACCTGGAGGTTATCAAAGGTTTCTTTCAGATCTATGACCAAGGTTTCCTCTTTCCTGGATTTTACCACTATATCATCCACATAAGCATGAACATTACGCCCAATCTGATTATGAAGGCAATTCTGCATACATCGTTGATAAGTTTCCTAGGCACTCTTGAGCCCGAAGGGCATAGACACATAGCAGAAGGCTCCAAACAGAGTGGTGAAAGCTGTCTTCTCCTGGTCCTTGACTGCCATCTTGATCTGATGATAACTTGAATAGGCATCTAGAAAACTCAAACGCGCGCAACCCGCCGTAGCATCAATGATCTGATCAATACGGGGGAGAGCGAAAGGGTCAGCCGGACAAGCCTTATTTAAATCGGTGTAATCCACACACATACGCCAGGTGCCATTCTTTTTGAGTACAAGCACCGGGTTGGCTAACCACTCTGGGTGAAAGACTTCCACAATGAACCTGGCCGCCAAGAGCCGGGCCTCCTCTTCTCCGATGGCCTTGTGCCTTTCTTCGTTGAATCGTCGGAGAAACTGCCTGACCGGCTTAAACTTTGGATCAATATTGAGAGTGTGCTCAGCAAGTTCTCTCGGGACACCCAGCATGTCAGAAGGTTTCCATGCAAATATGTCCCGGTTCTCACAGATGAACTCAATGAGCGCGCTTTCCTATTTTGGATCCAAATTGGCACTGATGATGAATTGCTTGGACGAGTCGCCGGGCACAAAATCAACCGTCTTGGTGACATCAACTGACTTGAATTTCAACACCGGTTCATGCTCCGTTGTTGGCTTCTTTAGAGACGTCATGTCTGCCGGGTCAACATTATCTTTATAAAACTTCAGCTGCTCCGTTGCACAAACAGACTCAGCGTATGCAGCATCTCCTTCTTCACACTCCAGGGCTATTTTCCGGCTTCCATGTACTGTAATGGTGCCCTTATAACCCGGCATCTTGAGCTGCAGATCCACATAACACGGCCGAGCCATGAACTTGGCGTAAGACGGCCGTACAAACAAAGCATGATATGGGCTTTTGATCTTAACCACCTCAAGGGTTAATTTCTCCGCTCTGGAATCATATTCATCCCCAAAGGCTACTTCCAGTTCAATCTTGCCAATTGGGTATGCCGATTTGCCAGGTACCACATCGTGAAAACAGTGTTAGATTGCTTAAGACTCTTATCAGTTAACCCCATCTGGCGAAACGTCTCATAGTAGAGGATGTTGATGCTACTGCCTCCATCATGAGCACTTTAGTGAATTTATATCCACCAACCTGAGGCGCTACTACCAAGGCCAAGTGACCCGGATTGTCAACCCGGGGAGGATGATCCTCTCTGCTCCACATAATAGGCTGTTCTGACCACCGTAAGTAACGCAGAATCGCCGGCTCAACGGCATTGACAACCCTCTCGTGAAGCTTTTGGTCCCGCTTGCACAAGCTAGTGGTAAACACATGATATTTCCCACTATTCAACTGTTTTGGGTTGCTCCGATATCCGGATTGCTGCTGATTACCTTGGCCGGTTTGTGGATTATAACCTCCTTGGTTACCCACATGTCCCTGACCGTGAAAGCCGCCTCCACCTGAGCCGGCGCCTGGGCCATGAAAGCCGCCTCCACCTAAACCGCCGCCAGGGCCGTGACTTCCATCAAATGCATTTGAATTTTTAAACGCTTTATGATTGTACAATCCTTCCACAGATGGATGGCTGGCTTCTCCCGGGTGTCGTGTCTTGGACAAGGTTCATTCAATAGTTGCTCAAGGGTGGGACCTGACCCGCCCGACCGAGGGGGCTGCCTACCCTTGCGCCGTTGATTGTTTCCCTGTGCATTGGTGTTAGCCAGAAATTCGTCAGCCTTATGTTTATTACCTCCTTGATTTGCCGGGTTATGCTGGTGACCCTTGCCGTTGCCGTTCTTCTTTCCCTTCCCTGTCTTTTCTTCATCAGACGCAGGGTCCTTGGTACTATCAGAATCAACATATTTGACGAGAGCCGCCATCAACTGGCCCATGTCATTGCAGTCACGTTTAAGCCACCCCAGCTTCTGCTTCATAGGTTCAAAACGACAATTTTCTCCAACATTAAGACTGCCGAGCCGGCATCCATCTTATCAGATGACTGAATTATCTCCTTGACCTGGCGCACCCAATGGGTTGTGGACTCACCTTCCTCTTGTTTACAATTAGTCAGGTCCACGATTGACATAGGTTGTTTGCATGTGTCTATGAAATTCTGAATGAACCGGGCATTTAACTCCGCCCATGAACCGATGGAATTGGGGGGCAACCCTTTTAGCCAAGTACGAGCCGTTCCATCCAACATCATGGTGAAATATTTAGCCATTGCCGCGTCGCTGACCTCCAACAGCTCCATGGCCATCTCATAACTCTCAATCCAGGCCCCAGGCTGCAAATCGGCCGGGTAATTAGGCCCCTTAAAATCCTTTGGCAAACGCTCATTACGTATGGTAGGCACCAGGCAAGGGACACCTCTCGTTCTCATGGCCACTCCTGCCTCAACCGAGGTTGCTGGATAAGCCGGAAAAGTATGGTGAGCCGCCTGCTCCACTGCCAATTGAACCGCTCGCTCAGCCTCTTGTCGGATCCTCTCCTGATATACCAAGTTAAGGGCTCCAGCCTATCCCGGCTTATGCCTGTGTGGCCGGTTGCGGTGTTGAACATTGCTTGACATGTCAGCCGAATCCATACGCCTACTGTAGCTTGGGCTCCGGCTCGGGCGAGGGGTTGAATGGATCATGTCTCGACTGTAAGAGTACGCATCCTGTTGTGCCAGAGCTGTTTGAAGAAGTTATCTCACCCTTCATGTTTCGATCGCCACCGGAGAGTCGCCCTCCATCGGGAGAGCCGCCAAACAAGCCGAAGCTGCAATGAGGTTTTCCAAGGGATTGGAGAAGTGACCCGGCGGTGTTGGTACATAATGAGGCGGAGTGGTATGTATACGAGGCGGTTCCATGGCGCGTGGCTGAACCGGTGCCCCGGGTGTCGTGATCCGATTTGCCTCTGGCGGGTTACTTGCCCCGGCTCCGGGCGTATGAAAAAGGTTCCTGGGATCGAGCGTCAGAGGTAGACATGACTGAGTTTTCTGATGCCTTCTTCTCATGACCTCGTTTGACGCGTTCAGATCCACCGAGAGCCGGAAAGTCTCTGCCTGAAGCTCTTGAGCACGAGCATCCAAAGCCGCCCGCTCCGTGGCCATCCTGACCTCCTCTGCTGCTAAATTTTCTTTAGCTTGTACCATCTCCTCATGTGCGCGTGCCACCTCTGCGTCATGCTGAGCTTGATTTGCCAGCTCTACCACGAAAGTCAACAGGGTCGTCAGTTTATCCATGAGGTCCATCAGAATCTGAGCCGGGGGGTGCGCGAGGTCTCCTGACCCTACTGCGGCCGACCCGGTGGCTGTTGCTGCCGCTGCTATGGAGTTCTGCCCCAGCTGTGTTCCTGCCATGAAGACTCCGGCCCAATTCGGCGGCTCAAGGGGGTCCGGAATACTGCTGCCATCGGAACAGCCCCCGAGCATGCCATCCTGCAGCTGATACAAAGAGTCCGTATCTCCCGTTGATGATGTGGCGTCAGAACAGACAACCGTCTCACCGCCATCCACCGATTATTCAGAGTATTCACCGCCGTGGATGCAACCTACGAAGGCATGCTTCACGACAGATTGAACACGGGTGGACCTCGCGCGCTGAGCCGTTTCGATGAGGCTGGTGTGGACGTCTGGCTTAGGGCCTGACTCGCCGATCCGGCCGATGAAGACATGAATTCTGCCGAAGGGGACCCGGTACCCATACTCAATTGAGCCGGCCTTGGGGCCCCACCCTTCGCCGTCGATGTAGATCTTACCGCGATGACTCTTGGTCATCCGGCCCACATCATATCCCTTGAGCCCTTTGAAGTTGCCCTTCAAGAACTCGAATCCACCATGCATTGGCCCCACGGTGGGCGCCAACTGTCGTGGAATTGTCACGACAGATGTCCTAGCAAAAGGACTTAGTTGTAGGACCATCACAACTAGGAAGCTTAATGGGTTAATCGGGACAAAGGACAGGAGAGGTTTTATACTAGTTCGGCCCCTTATGATGAAGGTAAAAGCCTACGTCTAGTTGTGTTGATATTGTTGGGGTTTCGATCGCCAAGAGGCTAGTTCGCCGGCTTGGTTATCGATCTCTTGTTTCTTGCCCTAAGCCGCCACCGGGTTGTCCCCTTATATACATGGGTTGACGCCTGGTGGCGTACAGAGTCCCTACCGGCTCATAAATCGAGTCTGGCTTGGTGACTTCTTTTACATGCCTTTCTTTACAAGTCTTTCCTTACATAAGGCGGTTTACAATATTGGGCCTTAAGCCGCCTCTAGGCCTTTAGGCCTTCTATAAGTTCTAACAAACTATCGCCTTGAGTGTTTACTGGGCTTCCTTTGTGACCCGCCATTGGGTCTTGACCTGACCCCTCCTGGGCGGGTCATAACTGATAGCTATATCCCCAACACCCACTGGGCGCGCCCTCCACCCTCGTGGGCCCCTCGTTGCTCCACCGACGTACTTCTTCCTCCTATATATACCCACATACCCCCAAACTACCAGATATGGAGCCAAAACCCTAATTCCACCGCTGTAACTTTCTGTATCCACGAGATCCCATCTTGGGGCCTGTTCCAAAGCTCCACCGGAGGGGGCATCGATCACGAAGGGCTTCTACATCAACACCATAGCCGCTCCGATGAAGTGCGAGTAGTTTACCTCAGACCTTCGGGTCCATAGTTATTAGCTAGATGGCTTCTTCTCTCTTTTTGTATCTCAATACAATGTTCTCCCCCTATCTTGTGGAGATCTATTTGATGTAATCTTATTTTGCGGTGTGTTTGTTGAGACCGATGAATTGTGGGTTTATGATCAAGTTTATCTATGAACAATGTTTGAATCTTCTCTGAATTCTTTTATGTATGATTGGTTATCTTTGCAAGTCTCTTCGAATTATCAGTTTGGTTTGGCCTACTAGATTGATCTTTCTTGCAATGGGAGAAGTGCTTAGCTTTGGGTTCAATCTTGCAGTGTCCTTTCCCAGTGACAGTAGGGGCAACAAGGCACGTATTGTATTGTTGCCATCGAGGATAACATGATGGGGTTTATATCATATTGCATGAGTTTATCCCTCTACATCATGTCATCTTGCTTAAAGCGTTACTCTGTTCTCTTGAACTTAATACTCTAGATGCATGCTGGATAGCGGTCGATGTGTGGAGTAATAGTAGTAGATGCAGGCAGGAGTCGGTCTACTTGTCTCAGACGTGATGCCTATATACATGATCATACCTAGATATTCTCATAACTATGCTCAATTCTGTCAATTGCTCAACAGTAATTTGTTCACCCGTCGTAAATACTTATGCTCTCGAGAGAAGCCACTAGTGAAACCTATGGCCCCGGGGTCTATCTTCCATCATATTAATCTTCCAATACTTAGTTGTTCTTATTGCTTTCTATTTTACTTTGCATCTTTATCATAAAAATACCAAAAATATTATCTTATCATATCTATCATATCTCACTCTCGTAAGTGACCGTGTAGGGATTGACAACCCCTTATCGCGTTGGTTGCGAGGATTTATTTATTTGTGTAGGTGCGAGGGACTTGCGTGTGGCCTCGTACTGTATTGATACCTTGGTTCTCAAAAACTGAGGGAAATACTTACACTGCTCTACTGCATCACCCTTTCCTCTTCAAGGGAAAACCAACACAGTGCTCAAGAGGTAGCACCCTCATGTCCGTATTCTATTTTATCGACACCTCTATCTCTAAAAATCTGGACATTTTTATTGTTATCGGCTTCCGCTTGAGGACACGCGAGGTCTAAGCTAGCGGGAGTTGATACGTCGATTTTGGATCATGCTTTTATATCGATATTTATTGCACTATGGGCTGTTATTACACGTTATGTCACAATACTTATGCCTATTCTATCTTATTTTACAAGGTTTACATGAAGAGGGAGAATGCCGGCGACTAGAATTCTGGGCTGGAAAAGGAGCAAATACTAGAGACCTATTCTGCACAGCTCCAAAAGTCCTGAAACTTCACGGAAGTTATTTTTGGCATTAATAAAAAATACTGGCGAAAGAATCCATCAGAGGGGGCCCACACCCTGGCCACGAGGGTGGTGGCGCGTGCTACGTCTTGAGCTTGCATTGGTTTTCCCCGAAGAGGAAGGGATGATGCAGTAGAGTAGCGTAAGTATTTCCCTCAGTTTTTGAGAACCAAGGTATCAATCCAGTAGGAGCCCACGCTCAAGTCCCTCGTACCTGCACAAAGCGATAGCTAACCGCAACCAACGTGATTAGGGGTTGTCAAGCCCTTCACGGTCACTTACGAGAGTGAGATCTAATAGATAGAATATTTTTGGTATTTTTGATATAAAGATGCAAATTAAAAATGTAAAAGCAAAGTAAATAGAAAAACAATATAAAAGTGATGGAGACTGATATGATGAGAATAGACCCGGGGGCCATAGGTTTCACTAGTGGCTTCTCTCGAGAGCATAAGTTTTCTACAGTGGGTGAACAAATTACTATTGAGCAATTGACAGAATTGAGCATAGTTATGAGAATATGTAGGCATGATCATGTATATAGGCATCACGTCCGTGACAAGTAGATCGAAACGATTCTGCATCTACTACTATTACTCCACTCATCGACCGCTATCCATCATGCATCTAGAGTATTAAGTTAAAAACAGAGTAACACTTTAAGCAAGATGACATGATCTAGAGAGATAAATTCATGCAATATGAAATAAACCCCATCTTGTTATCCTCGATGGCAACGATACAATACGTGTCTTGCTGCCCCTTCTGTCATTGGGAAAGAACACCGCAAGATCGAACCCAAAGCTAATCACTTCTCCCATGGCAAGAACTACCAATCTAGTTGGCCAAACCAAATGGATAATTCGAAGAGACTTGCAAAGATAACCAATCATACATAAAAGAATTCAGAGAAGATTCAAATATTGTTCATAGATAGACTTGATCACAAACGCACAATTCATCGGTCTCAACAAACACACTGCAAAAGAAGAAGATTACATCGAATAGATCTCCACAAGAGAGGGGGAGAACATTGTATTGAGATCCAAAAAGAAAGAAGAAGCCATCTAGCTACTAACTATGGACCTGAAGGTCTGAGGTAAACTACTCACACTTCATCGGAGGGGCTATGATGATGTAGAAGCCCTCCGTGATGACGACCCTCTCCGGCAGAGCTCCGGAACTGGCCCCAAGATGGGATCTCGTGGATACAGAAAGTTGTGGCGGTGGAATTAGGTTTTTGGCTCCTGTTCTGATCATTTGGGGGTATGTGGGTATATATAGGAGGAAGAAGTACATCGGTGGAGCACCGAGGGGCCCACAAGGCAGGGGGGTGTGCCCTAGGGGGGTGGGCACGCCCCCACCCTCGTGACCGCCTCTTTGACTCCTTGGAGTAGGGTCCAAGTCTCCTGGATCACGTTCGGTGAGAAAATCACGTTCCCAAAGGTTTTATTCCGTTTGGACTCCGTTTGATATTCTGTTTCTCCGAAATACTGAAATAGGCAAAAAACAACAATTCAGGGCTGGGCCTCCGGTTAATAGAAAATAAAGTCCAATATAGCCCAATATAGTCCAAAACAGTAGATAATATAGCATGGAGCAATCAAAAATTATAGATACGTTGGAGACGTATCAGGCATCCCCAAGCTTAATTCCTGCTTGTCCTCGAGTAGGTAAATGATAAAAAGAGAATTTTTGATGCGGAGTGCTACTTGGCATAATTTCAATGCAAAATTTCTTAATTGTGGTATGGATATTCAGATTAGAAAGATTCAAGACAAAAGTTCATATTGACATAAAGAATAATAACACTTCAAGCATACTAATAAAGTAATTATGTCTTCTCAAAATAACATGGCCAAAGAAAGTTATCCCTACAAAATCATATAGTCTGGCTATGCTCTATCTTCACCACACAAAGTACTTAAATCATGCACAACCCCGATTGACAAGCCAAGCAATTGTTTCATACTCTAACTTTTTCAATCTTCACGCAATACATGAGCGTGAGCCATGGACATAGCACTATGTGGAATAGAAGGGTGGTTGTGGAGAAGACAAAAAGAGGGGAAGATAGTCTCACATCAACTCGGCGTATCAACGGGCTATGGAGATGCCCATCAATAGATATCAATGTGAGTGAGTAGGGATTGCCATGCAACGGATGCACTAGAGCTATAAGTATATGAAAGCTCATCAAAAGAAACTAAGTGGGTGTGCATCCAACTCGCTTGCTCACGAAGACCTAGGGCAATTTGAGGAAGCCCATCATTGGAATATACAAGCCAAGTTCTATAATGAAAAATTCCCACTAGTATATGAAAGTGACATAACGAGAGACTCTCTATCATGAAGATCATGGTGCTACTTTGAAGCACAAGTGTGGTAAAAGGATAGTAACATTGTCCCTTCTCTCTTTTTCTCTCATTTTTTTATTTGGGCCTTTTCTCCTTTTTTTATGGCCTCTTTTTTTCATCCGGAGTCTCATCCCGACTTATGGGGGAATCATAGTCTCCATCATCGTTTCCTCACTTGGGACAATGCTCTAGAAAATGATGATCATCACACTTTTATTTTTCTTACAACTCAACAATTACAACTCGATACTTAGAACAAATATGACTCTGTATGAATGCCTCCGGTGGTGTACTGGGATATGCAATGAATCAAGAGTGACATGTATGAAAGAATTATGAATGGTGGCTTTGCCACAAATACGATGTCAACTACATGATCATGCTGGCTATATGACAATGATGGAGCGTGTCATAATAAACGGAATGGTGGAAAGTTGCATGGCAATATATCTCGGAATGGCTATGGAAATGCCATGATAGGTAGGTATGGTGGCTGTTTTGAGGAAGGTATATGGTGGGTGTATGATACCGGCGAAAGGTGCGCGGTATTAGAGAGGCTAGCAATGGTGGAAGGATGGGAAAAAGTGTATATAATCCATGGACTCAACATTAGTCATAAAGAACTCATATACTTATTGCAAAAATCTAGAAGTTATCAAAGCAAACTATTACGCGCATGCTCCTAGGGGGATAGATTGGTAGGAAAATACCATTGCTCATCCCCGACCGCCACTCATAAGGAAGACAATCAATAAATAAATTATGCTCCGGCTTCATCACATAACGGTTCACCATACGTGCATGCTACGGGAATCACAAACTTTAACACATGTATTCTTTAAATTCACAACTACTAAACTAGCATAACTCTAATATTATCACCTCCATATCTCAAAACAATTGTCATGCTTCAATCTTCTCTTAGTATTCAACGCACTCAAAAGAAAATTTCACATATCTTGAACACCAAACATATTTATATTAAGCAAATTACCATGCTATTAAGACTCTCAAAATAATTTAAGTGAAGCATGAGAGATCAATAGTTTCTTTAAAACAAACCACCACCGTGCTCTAAAATATCTAAGTGAAGCACATAGAGCAAAATTATAACGCTCAAAAGATACAAGTGAAGTGCATAGAGTAAAACTACATAGCTCAAAAGATTTAAGTGAAGCACATAGAGTATTCTATCAAATTTCAATTCAAGTATGGCTCTCTCAAAAGGTGTGTACAGCAAGGATGATTGTAGCATACTAACAAACAAAGACACAAGTAATACAAGACGCTCCAAGCAAAACACATATCTGGTGAATAAAAATATAGCTCCAAGTAAATTACCGATGGAAGTGGATGAAAGAGGGGATGCCTTCCGGGGCATCCCCAAGCTTTGACTTTTTGGTGTTCTTGGATTATATTTGGGGTGACATGGGCATCCCCAAGCTTAGGCTCTTGCCACTCCTTGTTCCATGATCCATCAAAAGAATTCACCCAAAACTTGAAAACTTCACAACACAAAACTCAAAATAGAAAACTCGTGAGCTCCGTTAGCGAAAGAAAACAAAAGACCACTTCAAGGTACTGTAATGAACTCATTCTTTATTTGTATTGGTGTTAAACCTACTGTATTCCAACTTCTCTATGGATTATAAACTATTTTACTAGCCATAGATTCATCAAAATAAGCAAACAACACACGAAAAACAGAATCTGTCAAAAACAGAACAGTCTGTAGTAATCTGTAGCTAGCGCAAAATCTGGAACTCCAAAAATTCTAAAATAAATTGCTGGACGTGAGGAATTTATCTATTAATCATATGCAAAACGAATTAACTAAATAGAACTCTTCAAATAAAAATGACAGCAGTTCTCGTGAGCGCTAAAGTTTCTGTTTTTTACAGCAAGTTCAATAAGACTTTCCCCAAGTCTTCCCAACGGTTCTACTTGGCACAAACACTAATTAAACACAAAAAACAGAACCAAAACAGAGGCTAAATAATTTATTTATTACTAAACAGGAGCAAAAATCAAGGAACAAAAATAAAATTGGGTTGCCTCCCAACAAGCCCCATCGTTTAACGCCCCTAGATAGGCATAAAAGCGAGGATAGATCTAGGTAGTGCTGTAGTAATAAGATAGATCGGTAAAACTCATTTCATATTCTCTACGTTCGGCAGAAAGTTTCCTTTGAGGCAAGCAAAAGTAATCAAAAGGGCTAAATTTAATAGGACAAAAGTCCCCAAGATCAATTTTGGGAGGTATAGGTTCCTCTTTCGGCCCTTCGTACTGCACAACCAATTCATCATTATAAGCATTCTTTTGACAGAACCTTGTGAGCCTAAACTCAATAGAGCATCCTAGCTCATTATTTCGAATAGCCAAATCGTCATTAAGTTCAGAGATTCTATCAATTAAAATATTGATTGGCACCTTTTTTCTAAGGTTTTCATTGAAAGCAACATAGTCAAGAGATTGAAAACGCATAATTTCTTCTTGATCAAAGAGGATAGATTCTATGGGAGGACGGCCAGCGTCCACCCTATAGTGCGCAAAAATTTCTTTGGCTTCTTTTATTATAAATCTGAATTCATGAGCCAAAAAGATAGTAGCGGCACGCTTAACAGAAGAATGCTCGATATTAGAAAATTCTAGGAAAATTCTTTGTATAGATGGGTGCATATGCATAAATTGTCTTTCAAGTTCAACGATAAGCATGGAAATAGCGTCCGCAAGACTACTAGTTCTATGGAGAATAGAACCGCCCATAGAGGGCAAAGCACCGTCACAAGTAAAGAAATCTTGGATAACTCCTTTTCCAATAATATTACCACTACCGATTCAAAGTCTTTTAGTATGGTAGGTAGGGGGTTCTTCAGCAGGAGCATCAGAATTTTCCATAATATTGTTATCGCCCATATCGGCGATAACTTCCCCAATTTCAGACATAGCGACAAGCAAGCGATCCAACACATGAGCAAACAAAAGGCAAGCAAACAAAAAGAGGCAAATAGAGAGGGAGGATAGGGAGAGAGAGGGCGAATAAAACAGCAAGGGTGAATTGGGGGGAGAGGAAAATGAGAGGCAAATGGCAAATAATGTAATGCCAAAGATAGGGATTGTGATGGGTACTTGGTATGTTGACTTTTTGCGTAGACTCCCCGGCAACGGCACCAGAAATCCTTCTTGCTGCGTCTTGAGCTTGCGTTGGTTTTCCCCGAAGACGAAGGGATGAAGCAGCAGAGTAGCGTAAGTATTTCCCTCAGTTTTTGAGAACCAAGGTATCAATCCAGTAGGAGCCCATGCTCAAGTCCCTCGTACCTGCACAAAGCGATAGCTACCCGCAACCAATGCGATTAGGGGTTGTCA
Organism: Triticum monococcum; assembly: GCA_034509565.1. Taxonomy (NCBI): domain Eukaryota; kingdom Viridiplantae; phylum Streptophyta; class Magnoliopsida; order Poales; family Poaceae; genus Triticum; species Triticum monococcum. The sequence goes on along the minus strand of CM067843.1, from coordinate 146,329,205 downwards.
AGCTCTTCACGGTCACTTACGAGAGTGAGATCTGATAGATAGAATATTTTTGGTATTTTTGATATAAAGATGCAAAGTAAAAGCAAAGTAAATAGCAAAACAATATAAAAGTGATGGAGATTGATATGATGAGAATAGACCCAGGGGCCATAGGTTTCACTAGTGGCTTCTCTCGAGAGCATAAGTTTTCTACGGTGGGTGAACAAATTACTGTTGAGCAATTGACAAAATTGAGCATAGTTATGAGAATATCTAGGCATGATCATGTATATAGGCATCACGTCCATGACAAGTAGATCGAAATGATTCTGCATCTACTACTATTACTCCACTCATCGACCGCTATCTAGCATGCATCTAGAGTATTAAGTTAAAAATAGAGTAACGCTTTAAACAAGATGACATGATGTAGAGAGATAAACTCATGCAATATGAAATAAACCCCATCTTGTTATCCTCGATGGCAACGATACAATACATGTCTTGCTGCCCCTTCTGTCACTGGGAAAGAACACCGCAAGATAGAACCCAAAGCTAAGCACTTCTCCCATGGCAAGAACTACCAATCTAGTTGTCCAAACCAAACGGATAATTCGAAGATACTTGCAAAGATAACCAATCATACATAAAAGAATTCAGAGAAGATTCAAATATTGTTCATAGATAGACTTGGTCATAAACCCACAATTCATCGGTCTCAACAAACACGCCGCAAAAGAAGAAGATTACATCGAATAGATCTCCACAAGAGAGGGGGAGAACATTGTATTGAGATCCAAAAAGAGAGAAGAAGCCATCTAGCTACTAACTATGGACCCGAATGTCTGAGGTAAACTACTCACACTGCATAAGGATTAGCTAGCAGTTTCTCTATCATACCCGAATGAATCTCATAATAAGTATTTTTAGTAGGTGCAGTAGGTTGAGGGGAAACTCTAATTGCCTTCGGTCGAGGTGAAGATACCCCGAACAAACCCCTCAAAGGATTACTTTCCATAGTAACAAGTGACAGTAAATTTCAGCATGTAATACAAATGTCTCCTTACCAAATTCCACTCACCAAAGGCGCTTCACTCCACGGCAACGGTGCCAGAAAAGAGTCTTGATGACCCACAAGTAGAGGGGATCAATTGTAGACCTTTCGATAAGTAAGAGTGTGATACGTCTCCAACGTATCTATAATATTTTATTGTTCCATGCTGTTTTATTATCAATCTTGGATGTTTTATAATCATTTTATATCATTTTTTGGTACTAACCTATTGACATAGTGCCAAGTTCCAGTTGCTATTTTTCCATGTTTTTCACATTGCAGGAAATCAATATCAAACGGAGTCCAAATGCCACGAAACTTCATGATGATTTTTTATGGCCAAAATGAAGCAGATGGGCTCTGGTTGCACCTGGGGGGAGTCCCGAGGATGGGACAACCCACCAGGGCACGCCAGGAGGCCCTGGCGCACCCTGGTGGGTTGTGCCCACCTCGGGTACCCCACCCCCCGGACTGCCTCTTTGCTCTATAAATACCCCAAAAATACCAGAACCTTAGAAGCATTGACGAAATATTCATCCAGCCGCCGCAGAGTCCAGAACCACCAGGTCCAATCTAGACACCGTCATAGAGGGGTTCACCACTTTCATTCCCGCCTCTCCGATGATGCGTGAGTAGTTCTTTGTAGGCCTTCAGGTCCGTAGCTAGTAGCTAGATGGATCTCTCTCTCTCTCTCTCTCTCTCTCTCTCTCGCTGAATTCTGAATACAATGGTCTCTTGGAGATCCATATGATGTAACTCTTTTTGCGGTGTGTCTGTTGGGATCTGATGAACTTCGAGTTTATGATCAATTATATATTTTTATATCGATGAAAGTTATTTGAGTTTCTTTGATCTCTTATAGCCTCGTATTTCTTCTCCGATATTTGGGTTTTGTTTGTCCAACTTGATCTATTTATCTTGCAATGGGAAGAGGTGCCCGGTAGTGGGTTCGATCTTACGGTTCTTGATCCCAGTGACAGAAAGGGAACCAACACATATGTATCGTTGCTACTAAGGATAAAAAGATGGGATCCCTATCTGGCGCAATAGATAACGGATCTTGTGTACATCATGTCATCGTTCTTATTGCATTACTCCGTTTTCCCACGAACTTAATACACTAGATGCATGCTGGATAGCGGTCGATGTGTGGAGTAATATTAGTAGATACAGGCAGGAGTCGGTCTACTAATCTTGGACGTGATGCCTATGTAATGATCATTGCCTGGATATCGTCATAATTATTTTAAGTTCTATCAACTGCCCAACAGTAATTTGTTTACCCACCGTTTGCTATTTTTCTTGAGAGAATCCACTAGTGAAACCTATGACCCCCGGGTCTTCTTTCTCATATATTTGCCTTGCGATCTACTTTTCCTTTGTGTTTTTATTCATATCTATTAATCCAAAAATACAAAAATACCTTGCTGCATTTTATCTTTATTTATTTTATTCGGCATTCAATCTATCAATCTACTACAATTTACCTCACGTCCATTTGCCTATCTTGAGGCGCCGTACCCCGAAAGGGATTGACAACCAATTTAAAACGCCGAGTTGCGAGGTGTTGTTGTTTGTGTGCAGGTGTTGTTTGATACGTCTCCGTCGTATCTACTTTTCCAAACACTTTTGCCCTTGTTTTGGACTCTAACTTGCATGATTTGAATGAAACTAAACCGGACTGACGTTGTTTTCAGCAGAATTGCCATGGTGTTATTTATGTGCAGAAACAAAAGTTCTCGGAATGACCTGAAACTTCACGGAGATTATTTTTGGAAAATATAAAAAATACTGGCGAAAGAATCAAGGCCAGGGGCCCACACCCTTTCCATGAGGGTGGGGGGCGCGCCCCCCTGCCTCGTGGGCCCCCTGGAGCTCCACCGACCTCAAGTCCAACTCCATATATTTGTGTTCAGGGAGAAAAAAATCAGGGAGAAAGATTCATCGCATTTTACGATACGGAGCCGCCGCCAAGCCCTAAACTCTCTCGGGAGGGCTGATCTGGAGTCCGTTCGGGGCTCCGGAGAGGGGAATCTGTCGCCATCGCCATCATCAACCATCCTCCATCACCAATTTCATGATGCTCAACGCCGTGCGTGAGTAATTCCATCATAGGCTTGCTAGACGGTGATGGGTTGGATGAGATTTATCATGTAATCGAGTTAGTTTTGTTAGGGTTTGGTCCCTAGTGTCCACTATGTTCTGAGACTGATGTTGCTATGACTTTGCTATGCTTAATGCTTGTTACTCGGGCCCGAGTGCCATGAACTCAGATATGAACCCTTTATGTTTTCATCAATATCTTTGTGTTCTTGATCCGATATTGCAAGTTATAGTCACCTACTATGTGTTATGATCCGGCAACCCTGAAGTGACAATAATCGGGACCACTCCCGGTGATGACCGTAGTTTGAGGAGTCCATGTATTCACTATGTGTTAATGCTTTGGTCCGGTACTCTATTAAAAGGAGGCCTTAATATCCCTTAGTTTCCGCTAGGACCCCGCTGCCACGGGAGGGTAGGATAAAAGATGTCATGTAAGTTCTTTTCCATAAGCACGTATGACTATATTCGGAATACATGCCTACATTACATTGATGAATTGGAGCTAGTTCTGTGTCACCCTATGTTATGACTGTTACATGATGAACCGCATCCGGCGTAATTATCCATCACCGACCCAATGCCTACGAGCTTTTCACATATTGATACTCGCTTAGTTACTTTACCATTGCTACTGTTACAATCACTACAATACTATTATCACTGTTACCTTTGCCACTATTACCGTTACTATCATACTACTTTGCTACTAAACACTTTGCTGCAGATATTAACTTATCTAGGTGTGGCTGAATTGACAACTCAGTTGCTAATACTTGAGAATATTCTTTGGCTCCCCTTGTGTCGAATCAATAAATTTGGGTTGAATACTCTACCCTCAAAAACTGTTGTGATCCCCTACACTTGTGGGTTATCAAGACTATTTTCTGGCGCTGTTGCCAGGAAGCTTAGCTCTATTATTTGAGTTACTTGTGATTTATATCTGCTGGTCACTATGAAGAACTTGAAAGACGTGAAAACTAAAATTTATCCCTCAACTACGAGGGGAGGTAAGGAACTGCCATCTAGCTCTACACTTGATTCACCTTCTGTTTTGAGTAAGCTTGCGACACCTAAACCTGCTTTTGCTATTAATTCTGATATGTCGCATGTTATCGATGATGCCACTTCTACTATGCATGATACTATTGATGAAACTACTTCTGTGCTTGATACTACTGTGCCACTTGGTGAATTTCTTGATGAACAACTTGCTAGGGCTAGAGAGAATGAAATTATTGAAACTGATAATGTAGATGAAAGTGATGATGAAGATTCTCCCCCTAAATATGAATTGCCTATTGTGCCTGAGGGCTATGTTATGGATGAAGAAACTGCTAGAGACTTTCTTGCTTGCAATGATAGGAGTGATCTTAAAAAATTACTAGCTAAGCTGAAACAAAAAACTCTGAATGCTAGAATGAAATATGATCCTACTTATGCTACTTCACCTATCTTTGTTACTAATAAGGATTATAAATTCTCTATTGATCCTGATATAATCACTTTGGTTGAATCTGATCCTTTCTATGGCTATGAATCTGAAACTTTTGTGGCACATCTTACTAAATTAAATGATATAGCCACCCTATTCACTAATGATGAGAGAACTCGCTACTTTTATATCCTTAAAATATTTCCATTCTCATTAAAGGGTAATGCTAAGATATGGTTTAATTCTCTTGATCCTGGTTGTGTGCGTAGTCCCGAGGACATGATTTATTACTTCTCTGCTAAATATTTCCCTGCTCATAAGAAACAAGCTGCTTTAAGGGAAATATATAATTTTGTGCAAATTGAAGAAGAGAGTCTCCCACAAGCTTGGGGGAGGCTTCTCCAATTACTTAATGCTTTGCCTGATCATCCTGTTAAGAAAATTGAAATACTTGATATCTTTTATAATGGACTAACGGATGCTTCCAGAGACCACCTAGATAGTTGTGCTGGTTGTGTTTTCAGGGAAAGGACACCGGATCAAGCTGAAATTCTATTGAATAATATGTTGACCAATGAAAATAATTGGACACTTCCTGAACCAACTCCTAAGCCAACTCCGAAGAAGAGAGGTCTTCTATTTCTCAGTCCTGAAGATATGCAAGAGGCAAAGAAATCAATGAATGAGAAAGGTATGCTCATGAGAATTTACCTCCTATCTTGCTTCAATTAAATTATTTTGAGAGAAAGAAAATTTGGTATGCTCATGATCTTCACTTATATTTTTTTGAGCTTATGCAAAGCAACACATGAAAATTAGTCCCAAAGTGATAGATATCCAAGAAGGATAAAGTAAAAAAATGTCATGAAGTTCACTGGACAAAATAAACTTGATTCTTAGTAATAGTTTTGAGATATGATGATGTGATATGTGAGTTATGTTGATGAGTAGTTGTGCTATTGTAAGAATATTGGTGTTAAGGTTTGTGATTCCCTATGCATGCACGAAAGTCAATAATCATGCAACAAAAATTATATCCTACTTGTGGTGCATTATTCGGTGTTACTTATGCTTAATGCTTGCTTTACGAAATTATCCATTTCTTGGTTGGTCGCTTCTCAATCTTTTTGCTAGCCTTCATTTTGCACTAAGTATGACCTCTACGTGTGCATCCAAAATCCTTTGAACCAGTTTTGCCACATGAGTCCACTATATCTACCTATATGCGGTATTCTTTTGTCGTTCTAAGCAAATTTGCAAGTGCCATCTCTAATTTTCAAAATAAACTTCTCTTTTGTGTGTTTGTTTCGCTCGCGGAACGGTACCGGGTGGCTAATATTTTCCATGCTGGATGTGTTATTCTCACGATGAGTGTTTATTCACTTGTCATTGCACAAGAGTAAGGCAAAGGTTTTAGGGATTCCCAGTCCCGAAATGCAAAAATGAATTTACTTTAAGTTGTCAAATAATAAATTCCTTGGAAAGTGTTGGTATGGAGGGCAACCATGGATACGACTAGCCATGGAAAGTGAAGGATGGTGGAAAAAGGAATAAACTTTATTTCCTGTTTGGGAGTCGCCTATGGCATATCTAGCATGGTAAGTGTTCGTAGCTCTATGTCGTTGTCGTTGGTGGGATGGATACACCTCCCAAAATGTTTTTATCTCAAATTTTTCGCTTTGAGCTCTCGCACCTCTACAAATCCCTACTTCCCTCTTCGAAGGGCCTTCCTTTTTCTTTATGCAATTTTTATTTTCGAATTTGAGTCTCCATCTTCTCTTATAGAAGCACCAACTAAGAGGCAATATGATCATACTTAAGTATTTGGTATAGCTAATATTCGAGTGTGTTTCATGAATGGATCAATGTATGCTAAAACAAGTCATTCACGATGGGCTAGGGATGACTTGTTTTAGCATTGATATTTTTAAAGACATGGTTGGTTATTGATATGCTTGAGTATCTAAATTATTATGTCAAAACTAGAGTATTGCTTTGAATCACATAAAATTCCAAATGTCCATGCTATAAACAAAAGAATATGATATGACTTGATGAATAGCACTCCACATCAAAAATTCTGTTTTATCACTAACCTACTCGAGGACGAGTAGGAGTTAAGCTTGGGGATGCTGATACGTCTCCAATGTATCTAGAATTTTTTATTGTTCCATACTGTCTCATTATCAATCTTGGATGTTTTATAATCATTTTATATCATTTTTGGTACTAACCTATTAACATAGTGCCAAGTGCCAGTTGTTGTTTTTTCCATGTTTTTTACATCGCAGGAAATAAATATCAAACAGAGTCCAAATGCCGCAAAACTTCATGATGATTTTTTATGGGCCAAAATGAAGCAGATGGGCCCTGGTTGCACATGTGGGGAGTCACAAGGAGGGGACAACCCACCAGGGTGCGCCAGGAGGCCCTGGCGCGCCCTGGTGGGTTGTGCCCACCTCGGGTACCCCCCGGACCGCCTCTTTGCACTATAAATACCCCAAAAATACCAGAACCCTAGAAGCATCGACGAAATATTCATCCAGCCGCCTTAGAGTCCAGAACCACCAGATCCAATCTAGACACCATCACGGAGGGGTTCACCTCTTCCATTGGTGCCTCTCCGATGATGCATGAGTAGTTCTTTGTAGACCTTCGGGTCCGTAGTTAGTAGCTAGATGGCTCTCTCTCTCACTAAATTCTCAATACAATGGTCTCTTGGAGATCCATATGATGTAACTCTTTTTGCTGTGTGTTTGTTGGGATCTGATGAACTTCGAGTTTATGATCAGTTATATCTTTTTATATCCATGAAAGTTATTTGAGTTTCTTTGATATCTTATATGCATGATCTCTTATAGCCTCGTATTTCTTCGCTGATATTTAGGTTTTGTTTGGCCAACTTGATCTATTTATCTTGCAACGGGAAGGAGGTGCCCGGTAGTGGGTTCGATCTTACGGTGCTTGATCCGAATGACAGAAAGGGAACCGACACGTATGTATCATTGCTACTAAGGATAAAAAGATGGGATCCCTATCTACCCCAATAGATAACGGATCTTGTCTACATCATGTCATCGTTCTTATTGCATTAATGTTGGGGATCGTAGCAGAAATTTAAAATTTTCTACGCATCACCAAGATCAATCTATGGAGTAATCTAGCAACGAAGGGAGGGAGAGTGCATCTACATACCCTTGTAGATCGCTAAGCGGAAGTGTTCAAGTGAACGGGGATGATGGAGTCGTACTCGTCGTGATCCAAATCACCGATGATCCTAGCGCTGAACGGACGGCACCGCCGCGTTCAACACACGTACGGAACGGAGACGTCTCCCACGCCCTTATCCAGCAAGGAGGAGGGAGAGGTTTAGGAAGAGAGTCCAACAGAATCACGACGGCGTGGTGGTGATGGAGTGGCAGTTCTCCGACAGGGCTTCGCCAAGCTCACGCAGAGGAGGAGAGGTATTGGAGGGGAGGGGCTGCGCCAGGTTCAAGGGTGTGGCCGCCCTCCCATCCCTCCACTATTTATAGGTGGGGAGAGAGGGGGCGCCCCCCTTAGATCCCATATAGGGTTGGGGGCGGCGGCCAAAGGGGGAGGAGTGCCTCCCAAGTCAAGTGGGGGCCCTCCCCCTTAGGGTTTCCCCTCTCCCATGCGCATGGGCCTTGGGGGGGCTGGTGCCCTTGGCCCATTAAGGTTAGGGCGCCCCCTACAGCCCGTGCTGCTATATTGGACATGGTGGAACATTTTCCGGACCTCCGGACCCCTCCGGAACCTTCCCGGTACAATACCGGAAAAAACCGAACTTTTCCCGGAACCCGAACAACAACTTTCCATATATAAATCTTTACCTCCGGACCATTCCGGAACTCCTCGTGACGTACGGGATCTCATCCGGGACTCCGAACAACATTCGATAATCACATACAACTCTTCCTGATAACCCTAGCATCATCGAACCTTAAGTGTGTAGACCCTACGGGTTCGGGAACCATGCAGACATGACCGAGACAACTCTCCGACCAATAACCAACAGCAGGATCTGGATACCCATGTTGGCTCCCACATGTTCCACGATGATCTCATCGGATGAACCACAATGTCGAGGATTCAATCAATCCCGTATTCAATTCCCTTTGTCCAGCGGTATTGTATTTGCCCGAGATTCGATCGTCGGTATCCCGATACCTTGTTCAATCTTGTTACCGGCAAGTCTCTTTACTCGTTCCGTAACACATCATCCCGTGATCAACTCCTTGGTTACATTGTGCACATTATGATGATGTCCTACCGAGTGGGCCCAGAGATACCTCGCCGTTTACACGGAGTGACAAATCCCAGTCTCGATTCGTGCCAACCCAACAGACACTTTCGGAGATACCTGTAGTGAACCTTTATAGCCACCCAGTTACGTTGTGACGTTTGGCACACCCAAAGCACTCCTACGGTATCCGGGAGTTGCACAATCTCATGGTCTAAGGAAATGATACTTGACATTAGAAAAGCTTTAGCATACGAACTACACGATCTTTGTGCTAGGCTTAGGATTGGTTCTTGTCCATTACATCATTCTCCTAATGATGTGATCCCGTTATCAACGACATCCAATGTCCATGGCAGGAAATTGTAACCATTTATTGATCAACGAGCTAGTCAACTAGAGGCTTACTAGGGACATGGTGTTGTCTATGTATCAACACATGTATTTGAGTTTCCTATCAATACAATTCTAGGATGGATAATAAACGATTATCATGAACAAGGAAATATAATAATAACCAATGTATTATTGCCTCTAGGGCATATTTCCAACAGTCTCCCACTTGCACTAGAGTCAATAATCTAGTTCACGTCGCCATGTGATTAACACACATAGGTCACGTCGCCATGTGATCAACATCCAAGAGTCTACTAGACTCAATGATCCAGTTCACATCGCTATGTGATTAACACTCAAAGAGTTCTGGGTTTGATCATGTTATGCTTGTGAGAGAGGTTGTAGTCAACGGGTCTTGCCATATTCAGATCCATATGTATTTCGCAAAACTTTATATTGTAGATGCTGCTACCACGTTCCACTTGGAGCTATTCCAAATTATTGCTCCATTATATGTATCCGGTATCTCTACTCAGAGCTATCCGGATAGGTGTTAAGCTTGCATCGACGTAACTCTTTATGTCGAACTCTTTATCACCTCCATAACCGAGAAACATTTCCTTATTCCTCTAAGGATAATTTTGACCGCTATCTAGTGATCTACTCCTAGATCACCTTTGTACCCTCTTGCCAAACATGTGGCAAGGCACACATCAGGTGCGGTACTCAGCATGGCATACCGTATAGAGCCTATGACAAAAGCATAGGGGACGACCTTCGTCCTTCCACTTTCTTCTGCCGTGGTCAATCTTTGAGTCTTACTCAACTTCACACCTTACAACTCAGGTAAGAACCCCTTCTTTGACTGATCTATTTTGAACTCTTTCAAAAACATGTCAAGGTGTGCGTTCTTTGAAAGTATCATTAGGCGTCTTGATCTATTTCTATAGATCTTGATGCCCAATATGTAAGTAGCTTTATCCAGGTCTTCCTTTGAAAATCACTCTTCAAACAACCGTTTATGCTTTCCAGAAATTCTACATCATTTCGAATCAACAATATGTCATCCACATATACTTATCAGAAATGTTGTAGTGCTCCCACTCACTTTCTTGTAAATACAAGTTTCTAGCAAACATTGTATAAACCTAAAAGCTTTGATCACTCCATCAAAACATATATTCCGATTCCGAGATGCTTGCTCTAGTCCATAGAAGGATTGTTGGAGCCAGCATACCTTTTAGCATCCTTAGGATCGACAAAACCTTTTATTGTATCACATACAACTTTTCTTACGAAAACTGGTAAGAAAACTTGTTTTGACATCCACATGTAAGATTTCATAATCGAAAAATACAGCTAATCCTAACATGATTCCGACGGACTTAAGCATCACTACGGGTGAGAAATTCTCATCGTAGTCAACTGCTTGAACTTGTGAGAAGACTCTTTCCCACAAGTCGAGCTTCATAGACAGTAACATTACCGCCCTAGTCCGTCTTCTTCTTAAAGATCCATTTATCTCAACGGCTTGCCGATCATCGGGCAAGTCCACCAAAGTCCATACTTGTAACGCCCTCGATGCGGCTATATCTCCCACGTGTCGAAGCACGACTTAGAGGCATAACCGCATTGAAAGCAATGTCGCAAGTGAGGTAATCTTCACACAACCCATGTAATACATAAGGGAAAGAGATACATAGTTGGCTTACAATCGCCACTTCACACAATTACATGAATAAAGCATTACATCATCCAGATACAATCAAGGTCCGACTACGGAACCAAAATAAAAGAAGAACCCCAAATGCGACAAGGTCCCCGATCGACCCCAACTGGGCTCCACTACTGATCGACTAAAATGAAACAACACAAAGGACAAGGTCTTCATCGAGCTCCTCCTTGATCTTGGTTGCGTCACCTGCTCGGTAACATCGGCACCTGCAAACTGGTTTTGGAAGTATCTGTGAGTCACGGGGACTCAGCAATCTCACACCCTCGCGATCAAGACTATTTAAGCTTATAGGTAAGGTAAAGGTATGAGGTGGAGCTGCAGCAAGCGACTAGCATGTATGGTGGCTAACATACGCAAATGAGAGCGAGAAGAGAAGGCAAAGCACGATCGAGAAGCTATGATCAAGAAGTGATCCTAGAACAACCTATGTCAAGCATAACTCCAACACCGTGTTCACTTCCCGGACTCCGCCGAGAAGAGACCATCACGGTTACACACGCGGTTGGTGCATTTTAAATAAGTTCAACTTCAGGTTTTCTACAACCGGGCATTAACAAATTCCCATCTGCCCATAACCGCGGGCACGGCTTTCGAAAGTTCAAAACCCTGCAGGGGTGTCCCAACTTAGCCCATCACAAGCTCTCACGGTCAACGAAGGATATTCCTTCTAGCGGGAAGACCCGATCAGACTCGGAATCCCGGTTACAAGACATCCTCGACAATGGTAAAACAAGTCCAGCAAGACCGCTCGATGCACCGACATCCTGATGGGAGCTGCACATATCTCGTTCTTAGGGCAACACCGGATGAACACTACGTACAACTAAAACCAGCCCTCAAGTTTCCCCGAGGTGGCGCCACAAGTGGCTCTGTTTCGGACCAACACTTAGACACGCACTGGCCCCGGGGGGTTAAAATAAAGATGACCCTTGGGCTGGCCTAACCCAAGGGAAAAAAGGCTAGGTGGCGAATGGTAAAACCAAGGTTGGGCCTTGCTGGAGGAGTTTTATTCAAGGCAAACTGTTAAGGGGTTCCCATTATAACCCAACCGCGTAAGGAACACAAAATCCGGGAATATAACACCGATATGACGGAAACTAGGGTGGAAAGAGTGGAACAAAACACTAGGCATAAGGCCGAGCCTTCCACCCTTTACCAAGTATATAGATGCATTAATTAAATGAGAGATATTGTGATATCCCAACAAAAATCCATATTCCAAACATGGAACAAGCTCCAATCTTCACCTGCAACTAACAATGCTATAAGAGGGGCTGAGCAAAGCGGTAACATAGCCAAACAACAGTTTGCTAGGACAAGGTGGGTTAGAGGCTTGACAATATGGGAGGCATGATAAGCAAGTGGTAGGTATCACGACATAGGCATAGCAAAAGAGCGAGCAACTAAGCAAGCAAAGATAGAAGTGATTTCGAGGGTATGGTCATCTTGCCTGAGATCCCGCGAGGAAGAAGAACGAGTCCAAGAAGAAGACAAACAGACGAAGTCGAACAGATCCTCACAACTCCGGAACGAAACCGAAGCTAACGTGAGAAGCAACCCGGAAAGAAGCAAACAACATAGTAAACAACCATCACATCAACATGGCATGATGCACAACCAAGTATGATGCATGTCCAGTTTAATGAAGCATGGCATGGCAAAGTGCACAAACAAAACTACAAATTAAGTGGAGCTCAATATGTAACTTGTTGCATATTGACGGAACACCACATCAATTATTTAGTTCTCTCTCGTTTAGGTACCCAACAATATTAAATGTTGTTAAACATGGCAAGAGATGAGGCATAACAAAACTACACCATCTAAACAATCTAAATGGGGCCGGATATAACAAATAATGAATCCGGTAAATCCCCATATGCATTAGTAATTTAAAAGCAAACAACAATTTAAACATTTTAATTGTTGTTATTATGATGCGGAGGACATGTTCAAGAATATGCAATTTTAATGAAAATGTTGATAAGAGCATTATGAAGCATTTTGTCATCGTGGCGGAAACGAAAAGGGGTGCCACGACAACGATAACAATAGCGGTGCCACGGCAACGTTCCGGTTCCGGTACTTGATTGAGATACCGATGCAAAGGGGAAGTGTGCGGATGCGTGCAAAAGATGGTGGGGCGCTCCCGGGTTCCGGTTGTCCCACGAGGTGGGGACAAGGAAACGAGTGACAATTTGGACACGGTGCAAACATGAGCATCCCAAACATCGCAAGCATTCGTTCACGGATGTCGTCTTGGGGTTATACCTTCGAAGCATGCAATCGGGATGGTTCGGGTTCATCGAGGGAAGTAGAGGAAGTAGTTGTACGATTGGACCACGACGAGGGTAGTCGTTCACGTTCATAGTGGAAGTAGCGGTTCACGCGACGATAGTCGAACTTGACGGTTTTTGTTCATGGGTCTTCGACGTCGGTAGTTGTTCTAGGCGCCGGGTGTCGAGGTACTTAGCGTTCTTGGGATTCCGAAGAAGGCGGTAGTGGTACTTGACGCGTCACAATGTAGTCGAACTTGACGAAAAATGGGTCTCCTCGAGGACTTGAAGCATCTGAGTTCTTCGGGTTTGTAGTTGTACTTACATTCGGAGTCCGGGTCTTGCCGATGGTGGAACTTGGCGTTGCTGTAGTCGATCTTGCCGGCCTTGACGTCCAACACAAAACAACACAAGGGGCCTCGGGATGCCAATAGCAAGGAGGCGATGGTGGCTGCTGCGAGCTCCTATGCAGGGGAAGGAGAGGGCAGCCTCGTGGTTGTGCTGGTTGCTGACAGGAGCGACTCTAATCGAGGCCAGGTGTAAACGAGGGAGGCGTCCATGGCGCAGCCGTGGCCTGGTTCTGCGGATGCGAGTCGACGAGGTGGAGTAGGGACCAGTGACGAGGCAAGGCGACGAGGTGGAGCCTGCGAGGGCCCCTGGCGGGGAGGCAGTGGAGGACGGCGCTCAGCAGAGCAAGGTCGGGGCGCTCGATCCCCGGGCACGAGTGGGGAAGGAGAGGTGGCCGCGGGGCCGAAGCGGCAGGGCGGCGCCGGTGCCAAACAGCGAGGGCGAGGGGGATCCAGCGGGGCTCCCAGCGAGAGGGACGAATGTGGAGGAGGAGACCCGGGCGCGAGGCTGACGGAGGAGGAGGTCAGGCGTAGAGAGGGAGAGCGGGAGAAAGGTGGGGACGAGCCGGATCGAGAGGAAGATGGGGATGAGCCAAGGCTCTCTGGCCGCACGGTGGAGACGAGGGAGATGGGGATCGAGGGATGCGGTTTCCCTGGCGGCGCTGGGAACGAGGAGGAGGGAGAGATCGAGGGTTCGGTCAGCGCTAGGTTAGGGAGGGAGTGGACCTTGGGCCGGCCTGGGTGCGGGTGGTGCAGGTGGGCCGGCGCGGAAAATGGCCTAGGGAGGCCCAGTTGGGCTCTCTGCTTTCTCTCTCTCTTTCCCATCTTTTCCATTCAAAACAAAACAGAAAAAGAGAAAGAAAAGAAAGAGAAGGCAAGGGAGGACTCTTGGCATGGGGATAATTTTCACGAACTCGTGAAAATGTGCACGGTCTGAGAAAATAGAAAATGTCAAGTTTGAAAGATTAAATTCAAATTCATTTGAATTTAATTCAAAAGGTTTGAACTAGGATAGGTTTTTCGAAGTGCCCAAAAATGTTGAGAATTTAGGTGGAGCTCCGGAAAATGAAGAAAAGATATATGACAAAGTTAGAGACCAAGAGTTGAGATAACCAAGGCATTGGGATTTATTTGCAAGTGTGTCAACGGTTAATTCCAAAAGAATGGAATATTTAATAATAGCTCCATAATTATTAGGAGGATATGTTATATAGAGAACTCACCAGGTAAACTCCCTCGGTTTAAATGGACGGAAAATCCATACGATTTATTTATTTGATTTGAGATGCAAAGATTAAAGACATGATGACATGATGCAAATGCACATGATGCAAAGATGAAAACGACGAACCAAACAAATCACACGACGAAACCCGGAAACATGGAAGGCATCTGAAGCTCCAGTCTTGGGGCGTTACAATACTTTGTTCTGATATATGGATCCTATCTCGGATTTCATGGCTTCTAACCATTTGTCGGAATACGGGCCCACCATCGCTTCTCCATAGCTCGTAGGTTCATTGTTGTCTAACAACATGATATCTAAGACAGGATTACCGTACCACTCAGGAGTAGTACGTATCCTTGTCGACCTACGATGTTCGATAGCAACTTGATCCGAAGCTTCATGATCACTATCATTAACTTCCTCTTCAACAGATGTAGGCGCCACAGAAAACATCTTTCTATGTTGCATCACTCTCTGGTTGAAGTAAAGGTTCGACAACCTCATCAAGTTCTATCTTCCTCCCACTCAATTCTTTTGAGAGAAACTCCTTCTCAAGAAAGGACCAGTTCTTAGCGACAAACAATTTGCCCTCGGATCTGAGATAGAAGGTATACCCAACTGTCACCCTTGGGTATCCTATGAAGATGTGTTTGTCTGCTTTGGGTTCGAGCTTCTTCGGCTGAAGCCCTAAGCATCACATCCCCAAACATTAAGAAATGACAACTTTGGTTTCTTGCCAAACCAATGTTCATATGACGTCGTCCCAACGGACTTAGATGGTGTCCTATCTAAAGTGAATGCAGCTGTCTCTAACGCATAACCTCAAAATGAAAATGGTAGATTGGTAAGAGACATCATAGATCGCACCATATCTCATAGGGTTCGATTACGACGTCCGGACACACCATTACCTTGTGGTGTTCCAGGTGGCTTCAACTGTGAAACAATTCCACAATGTCTTAAGTGATTGCCAAACTCATAACTCAGAAAATCCCCCTTTTTGACCAGATCGTAGGAACATGATCTTATTGTTATGATGATTCTTAACTTCACTCTGAAATCACTTGAACTTTTCAAACGTTTCAGACTTGTGCTTCATTAAGTAGATATACCTATATCTACCCAAATCGTCAGTGAAGATGAGAAAATAGCGATATCCACCGCACGCTTCAATTCTCATTGGATCACATGCATCAGCATGCATGATTTCCAACAAGTCACTTGCCCGTTCATTGTACATGAAAACGGGGTCTTAGTCATCCTGCCCATGAGGCATGGCTCGCATGTGTCAAGTGATTCAAAATCGAGTGACTCCAAACATCCATCGACATGGAGTTTCTTCATGCATCTTACGCCAATATGACCTAAGCGGCAGTGCCACAAGTAAGTGGTACTATCATTATTAACTGTACATCTTTTGGCATGAACATGTGTATCACCACGACCGAGATTCAATGAACCATTCACATAGGGTGCATGACCATGAAAGGTATTATTCATGTAAACAGAATAACCACTATTCTCTAATTTAAATGAATAACTGTATTGCAATGAACATGATCTAATCATATTCATGCTCAATGTAGACACCTGATAACATTCATCTAGGTTCAATACTAATCCCGAAGGCAGATGGAGCGTGCGATGGTGATCTCATCAACTTTGGAAACACTTCCAACACACGTCGTCACCTCGCCCTCAGCCAGTCTCCGTTTAGTCCGTAGCTTTTGCTTTAAGTCACCAATGATAGCAACTGAACCGGTATCCAATACCCAGGTGCTACCAGGAGTACTAGTGAGGTACACATTAATAATACATATATACTTTGTTGAAGTTTCCACCCTTCTTATCTACCATGCATTTTGGGTAATTCCGCTACCAGTGACCGTTCCCCTTACAATAGAAGCACTTAGTCTCGGGTTTGGGTTCAACCTTGGGTTCCTTCACTGGAGCGGCAACTGGTTTGCCATCCATGAAGTTTCCCTTCTAGCCCTTGCCCTTCTTGAAACCAGTGGTCTTGTTAAACCATCAACACTTGATGCTCCTTCTTGATTTCTACCTTTTGCGGTCTTAAGCACCGTGAATAGCTCCGGGATCAACTCCATCCCTTGCATGTCATAGTTCATCACGAAGATCTAGTAGCTTAGTGATAGTGTCTAGAGAACTCTATCAATCACTATCTTATCTGGAAGTTTAACTCCCACTTGATTTAAGTGATTGTAGCACCCACACATTCTAAGCACATGCTCACTAGCTGAGCTATTCTCCTCCATCTTGTTGGCAAAAGAACTTGTCAGAGGTCTCACACCTCTCAACACGGGCATGAGCCTGAAATCCCAATTTCAGCTCTTGGAACATCTCATATGTTCTATGGCGTTCAAAACGCCATTGGAATCCCGATTCTAAGCCGTAAAGTATGGTGCACTAAACTATCAAGTAGTCATCAGGATGTGTCTGTCAGGTGTTCACAACATCCACAGACGACGTTGTAGGGGTTTGCACATCGAGCGGTGCATCAAGGACGTAAGCCTTCTGTGTAGCAGTGAGGACACTCCTCGGACTACGGACCTAGTCCGCATCATTGCTTACAATATCTTTCAACTTGGTCTTTCTCTAGGAACGTATTGAAACAAGGAGCTACAACGTGAGCTATTCATCTACAACATATTTGCAAAGACAATTTAGACTATGTTCATGATAATTGAGTTCATCTAATCAAATTATTTAATGAACTCCCACTCAGATAGATATCCCTCTAGTCATCTAAGTGAAACATGATCCGAATCGACTAGGCCGTGTCCGATCATCACGTGAGACAGGCTAGTCATCAACGGTGAACATCTCATGTTGATCGTATCTTCTATACAACTCATGTTCGACCTTCCAGTCTTCCGTGTTCCGAGGCCATGTCTGTACATGCTTGGCTCGTCAAGTCAACCTAAGTGTTTCGCATGTGTCCCGAGGCCATGTATGTACATGCTAGGCTCGTCAACACCCGTTGTATTCGAACGTTAGAATCTATCACACCCGATCATCACGTGGTGCTTCGAAACAACGAACCTTCACAACGGTGCACAGTTAGGGGGAACACTTTTCTTGAAATTTTAGTGAGGGATCATCTTATTTAAGCTACCGTCGTTCTAAGCAAATAAGATGTAAAACATGATAAACATCACATGCAATCAAATAGTGACATGATATGGCCAATATCATTTTGCTCCTTTTGATCTCCATCTTCGGGGCTCCATGATCATCGTTGTCATCGGCATGACACCATGATCTCCATCATCGTGTCTTCTTGAAGTTGTCTCGTCATCTATTACTTCTACTACTATGGCTAACGCTTTAGCAATAAAGTAAAGTAATTACATGACATTTATGTTGACACGCAGGTCATAGATAAATTGAGACAACTCTTATGGCTCCTGTCGGTTGTCATACTCATCGACATGCAAGTCGTGATTCCTATTACAAGAACATGATCAATCTCATACATCACATATATCATTCATCACATCCTTTTGGCCATATCACATCACAAGGCATATGCTGCAAAAACAAGTTAGACGTCCTCTAATTGTTGTTGCAAGTTTTTACGTGGCTGTTATAGGTTTCTAGCAAGAACGCTTCTTACCTACGCGAAAACCACAACGTGATATGCCAATTTCTATTTACCCTTCATACTGACCCTTTTCATCGAATCCGATTCGACTAAAGTGGGAGAAACAAACACCCGCTAGCCACCTTATGCAACTAGTGCATGTCAATCGGTGGAACCAGTCTCACGTAAGAGTACGTGTAAGGTCGATCCGGGCCGCTTCATCCCACGATGCCGCCGAATCAAGATAAGACTAGTAACGTCAAGTAAATTGACAAAATCGATGCCCACAACTGCTTTGTGTTCTACTCGTGCATAGAAACTACGCATAGACCTAGCTCATGATGCCACTGTTGGGGATCGTAGCAGAAATTTAAAATTTTCTACGCATCACCAAGATCAATCTATGGAGTAATCTAGCAACGAAGGGAAGGAGAGTGCATCTACATACCCTTGTAGATCGCTAAGCGGAAGCGTTCAAGTGAACGGGGTTGATGGAGTCGTACTCGTCGTGATCCAAATCACCGATGATCCTAGCGCCGAACGGACGGCACCTCCGTGTTCAACACACGTACGGAACGGAGACGTCTCCCACGCCTTGATCCAGCAAGGAGGAGGGAGAGGTTGAGGAAGAGAGTCCAACAGCAGCACGACAGTGTGGTGGTGATGGAGTGGCAGTTCTCTGGCAGGGATTCGCCAAGCTCACGCGGAGGAGGAGAGGTATTGGAGGGGATGGGCTGTGCTAGGTTCAAGGGTGTGGCCGCCCTCCCATCCCTCCACTATTTATAGGTGGGGAGAGAGGGGGCGTCCCCCCTTAGATCCCATCTAGGGTTGGGGGCGGCGGCCAAGGGGGGGAGGAGTGCCTCCCAAGTCAAGTGGAGGCCCTCCCCCTTAGGGTTTCCCCTCTCCCATGCACATGGGCCTTGGGGGGGCTGGTGCCCTTGGCCCATTAAGGTTAGGGCGCCCCCTACAGCCCATGCTGCTATAGTGGACGTGGTGGAACATTTTCTGGACCTCCGGACCCCTCCGAAATCCTCCAGAACCTTCCGGAAGCTTCCCGGTACAATACCGGAAAAAACCGAACTTTTCCCGGAACCCGAACAACAACTTTCCAAATATAAATCTTTACCTCTGGACCATTCCGGAACTCCTTGTGACGTCCGGGATCTCATCTGGGACTCTGAACAACATTCGGTAATCACATACAAGTCTTCCTAATAACCCTAGCATCATCGAACCATAAGTGCGTAGACCCTACGGGTTCGGGAACCATGCAGATATGACCGAGACAACTCTCCGGCCAATAACCAACTGCGGGATCTGGATACCCATGTCTGCTCCCACATGTTCCACGATGATCTCATCGGATGAACCACGATGTCGAGGATTCAATCAATCCCGTATTCAATTCCCTTTGTCCAGCGGTATTGTACTTGCCCGAGATTCGATTGTCGGTATCCCAATACCTTGTTCAATCTCTTTACCGGCAAGTCTCTTTACTCGTTCCGTAACACATCATCATGTGATCAACACCTTGGTCACATTGTGCACATTATGATGATGTCCTACCAAGTGGTCCCAGAGATACCTCTCCGTTTACACGGAGTGACAAATCCCAGTCTCGATTCGTGCCAACCCAACAGACACTTTCGGAGATACCTGTAGTGAACCTTTATAGCCACCCATTTACGTTGTGACGTTTGGCACACCCAAAGCACTCCTACGGTATCCGGGAGTTGCACAATCTCATGGTCTAAGGAAATGATACTTGACATTAGAAAAGCTTTATCATACAAACTACACGATCTTTGTGCTAGGCTTAGGATTGGTTCTTGCACATTACATCATTCTCCTAATGATGCGATCCCATTATCAACAACATCCAATGTCCATGGTCAGGAAACTGTAACCATCTATTGATCAACGAGCTAGTCAACTAGAGGCTTACTAGGGACATGGTGTTGTCTATGTATCCACACATGTATCTGAGTTTCCTATCAATACAATTCTAGCATGGATAATAAACGATTATCACGAACAAGGAAATATAATAAGAACCAATTTATTATTGCCTCTAGGGCATATTTCCAACAATTACTCCATTTTCCATGAACTTAATACACTAGATGCATGCTGGATAGCGGGATGTGTGGAGTAATAGTAGTAGATGTAGGCAGGAGTCGGTCTACTAATCTTGGACGTGATGCCTATGTAATGATCATTACCTGGATATCATCATAATTATTTGAAGTTCTATAAATTGCCCAACAGTAATTTGTTTACCCACCATTTGCTATTTTTCTCGAGAGAAGCCACTAGTGGAACCTACGGCCCCCGGGTCTTCTTTGTCATATATTTGCCTTGCGATCTACTTTTCCTTTGCGTTTTTATTCAGATCTATTAATCCAAAAATACAAAAATACCTTGCTGCGTTTTATCTTTATTTATTTTATTTGGCGTTCGATCTATCAATCTACTACAATTTACCTCATGTCCGTTTGCCTATCTTGAGGCATCGTACCTCGAAAGGGATTGACAACCCCTTTAAAACGTCGGGTTGCCAGGTGTTGTTGTTTGTGTCCAGGTGCTGTTTACATTGTGTTGCTTGGTTCTCCTACTGGTTCGATAACCTTTGCTTCATCACTGAGGGAAATACCTACCGTCACTGTGCTACATCATCCCTTCCTCTTGGGGGAGGTACCGACGTAGTTGCAGCAACCATCAAGGAGAATTTCTGGCGTCGTTGCCGGGGAGGATCTTCAACATAACCAGGTTCCTAATCACAAATATCATCTCCTTGCAATTTATATTATTTGTCATTTGCCTCTCGTTTTCCTCTCCCCCCCCCCACTTGAAAAAAATTCACCGTTTTATCCGCCCCTCTTTTTCTGTTCGCCGTTTTTTTGCCGGATCTGTTCTTGTGTGCTTACTTGTTTGCGTAGTCATGATGCCTCAAATAAAATATTATGATGTTCCTTACCCAAATATTTTGCTTGAAATTGAGAAAAGTACTAAGGAATATATGACTACACAATTTGAGCATAATAAGCATTTTACTGAAGAACTTAAAGAGCACTCTGTTGTGCTAGATGCTATCACAAAACAACTTGATGATATTAGTAGAGAAGTTTGCAATCTTCAATCTAAGTATGCCTTTTCTGAAAGGTTTTTGGGAAAAATATCTGATGCACAAGCTACCTTAGTAAATGAAATGGCTGCTAAACTAATCTCGTTAGAAGATAAAAATCATGAAGATCTTAAAATGATTGGTGTTTCTTCTATTGATTCCTTGTTTAGTAAAGATAAGATTGATGAAAAAGGGACTGGAGAAGAGTCAACTTTAGGTAGAAGGTGTCCCAATATTTCGGAGGGTGAAAATCTTGTTGATAAAATTGGTGAAAGTGGGTTTGGAGAGGTCAAAACTTTAGCTACTGATGCACCCACTATTTTGGATTAAAAAGACTTTAATTACGATAGTTGCTCTTTGATTGATTGTATTTCTTTGTTGCAATCCATGCTAAATTCACCCCATGCTTATGAACAAAACAAAGCTTTTACTAAACATATTGTTGATGCTATGATGAAAGATTTGGAAGAAAAATTTGAATTAGAAGTTTCAATTCCTAGAAAATTGCATGATGAATGGGAACCTACTATCAAAGTCAAGATTAAAAATTATGAATGTTTTGCTTTGTGTGACTTGGGTGCTAGTGTTTCGACAATTCCGAAATCTTTATGTGATGTGCTTGGTCTTACAAATCTTGAAGAATGTTCCTTGAATTTGTACTTGGTGGATTATACTCTTAAAAAGCCTATGGAAAGAATTAATGTTGTTCTTATTCTTGAAAATAGGAATTATGCCTTTCCATAGCCCCAAGTATGGTGAAGTGTCATGTAGTCAACGTTCACATAACACCACTAAGGGAATCACAACATAAATATCATCAAAATATCGAACGAATACCAAATTCACATGATTACTTATGACAAGACTTCTCCCATGTCCTCAAGAACAAAAGTAACTACTCACAAATCATATTCATGTTCAAGATCAGAGGGGTATGGAATAGCATCAAGGATCTGAACATATAATCTTCCACCAAATAAACCAGCATCAACTACAAGATGTAATCCACACTACTAGTAACCCACAGGTACCAATCCGAGGTTTTGAGACAAAGATTGAATACAAGAGATGAACTAGGGTTTGAGATGAGATGGTGTTGGTGAAGATGTTGATGAAGATTGGTCCTCCCATGGTGAGAGGGTTATTGGTGATGTCGATGGCTTCGATTTCTCCCTCCCGGAGGGAAGTATTCTTGGCAGAATTTCTCCGCCGGAGAGCAAAAGTGCTCCTGCCCAGGTTCCGCCTTGAGACAGCGGTGCTTCATCTCGAAAGTCCTCTCTTGATTTTTTTTCTAGGGAAAATGGCATCATTTAGGAGAAAATGGGCCTCGTCGGCCAGCCAGGGGCCCCACAAGCCACATGGGCGCGCCTCTGGGGTGGTCGCGCCCATGTGCCTTGTGGGAACCTGGTGGGTCCACTCTGGTATCTCTTTTCTCCAGTATTTTTATATATCCCAAAATAATTCTCCGGGATATTTCAGATCATTTAGAGTTGTGCAGAATAGGTATCTCTGATGTAGCTTTTTCAGATCTAGAATTCCAGCTGCCGGCAATCTCCCTCTTCATGTAAATCCTGCAAATTAGGATAGAAAAGGCATTAGAATTGCACCACAAAGTATGAAAGGATCGATATAGTTGACTAGAGGGGGGTGAATAGGCAACTAACAATTTTTAGCTTTTCTTTACCAAATTAAACTTTGCATCAAAGTAGGTTGTCTAGATATGCAACTAGGTGATCAACCTATATGATGCAACAACAACAAGCACGCAAGCAAGCAATCGATATGACACAAATAAGCTTGCACAAGTAAAGGCACGAGATAACCAAGAGTGGAGCTGGTGAAGACGAGGATGTGTTACCGAAGTTCCTTCCTTTTGAGAGGAAGTACGTCTCCGTTGGAGCGGTGTGGAGGCACAATGCTCCCCAAGAAGCCACTAGGGCCACTGTATTCTCCTCACGCCCTCACACAATGCGAGATGTCGTGATTCCACTATTGGTGCCCTTGGAGGTGGCGACCGAACCTTTACAAACAAGGTTGGGGCAATCTCCACAACTTAATTGGAGGCTCCCAACGACACCACGAAGCTTCACCACAATGGAATATGGCTCTGCGGTGACCTCAACCGTCTAGGGTGCTCAAACACCCAAGAGTAACAAGAGCCGCAAGGGATTAGTGGGGGAATCAAATTTCTCTTTGTGGACCTGTAGATCGGGGCCTTCTCAACCAATCCCTAGAAAATCAACAAGTTTGATTGGCTAGGGAGAGAGATCGGGGGAAAATGGAGCTTGGAGCAATAATGGAGCTTAGAGTTGGAAGAGGTAGTCAACTCGGGGAAGAAGACATCCCTTATATAGTGGAGGGACAAATCCAACCGTTATCCACCAACACAGTCTCCGCAACACAGTACTACCGCGCCTGGGCCGCGGTACTACCGCAAGGACATGTGGTACTACCGCAGGGCCTTGCGGTACTACCGCCCGAGCAGCATAGACCTGGACAACCCAAACACACTGAAGCGGAGGGCGGTAGAACCGCTTGTGCGGTACTACCGCACCACCTAGCGGTACTACCGCAAGGCAGGGAAGTTCCAGATTGCAGGAAGGCACAAACATAAAAAATTACATCTGTGGCAACTTTCGCTGAGTTGGAGTTGATGCAAAAATCCGACACGGTAGTATAGCATGAGGAGCGGTACTACTGCGCGGTGGCTGAGCCAGGCCAGGACGCACGGTACTACCGTGCACTTGGCACGATACTACCGCTTAGGGCGCGGATGTAAAAAATTACATCCGCCCCTACTACCGCTGCGCAGCAGCACTTGTCCTGGGGCCACGGTACTACAGCTTATGAGGAGCGGTACTACCGTGGGCTCCTGTGGTACTACCGCATCATGGTCCGGTACTACCGCAAGGGCCTGCGGTACTACCGCTCCAGGGAGCAGTACTACCGCATGCCCAAGCTCAACAACCAAGACAAGTTGCATAGACAATAAAAGACAGAGGATGCTCCAAAGTGCCAAAGGAAAGGCGGTGCAAAAGGAGTAGACGTGTACGTGATGATTCCACTCAAACCTTTCCAAAGTGGACCCCCTCTTAATAGTACAGCTTTCCTACGACTCAAATCCACCAAAAAGAAACATAGAGAAACACTATCTTCAATAGTCTTCGAGGGGCACCAAACCGTCTTGTGCCTAGTGATGGAATATCTGAAATACTCAAGGCACACGATTAGTCCGCAAAAGCATTGTCATCAATCACCAAATCACCTTAGGGATAAATATGCCCTTATAATCTCCCCCTTTTTGGTGGATTGATGACAATACGGGATTTGCACAAAAGGAGATAGCATAGAGCATGAGCAAACCCCCACGTCTATAAAATATCGACGGGCTCCCCCTAGATGTGTGCTATCTAGACAAGTGCTTTGGACTGCATGACACACATACTAGGATCAAATAAGGTACGATAGAGTGCATATGTCTTACACCATATGATAGAAAGGTCTCACAAGCGCAAACCAAACCAAATCAAACGAGGTTCAAACGAGAGGGCAAACAAACCAAACAAGACACACGACTCGCAAATCCCTACACTCTCCCCCCCTTTGGCATCGAGACGCCAAAAAGGCAGAGAGGACACCTACAACACAAGTGGTGGCTCAAGCGGAGTAGTCACGCGCAAGCTCTTCGTCGGACTCGGCAGCGGGGATGGGCTCCTCCTTAGAATCAGTCCACTTGTAGCCTTGTTTTTCCATCCACTCGGCCTCTGGGGTGATGTGCTCCTCGGAGCCGCCGGAAACTTCCTCTCCAAAAACCTGCATGATCTTCTTGTCGCGGCGGCGACTCTCCTTGGAGGCAACGTGAGTCCAGTACTGCCCCTTTGCCTGCATGCAGAACCGAGTCTTCATCTTGTCATTCAGCTTCTTAGCCCATGTGGGCTCAGTGGAGCGAGGGGCATACCCAGCAGAGCAGTCCTCATCTGCACCCTCCTCCTCACTCTCCTCCCCATCAACGGCCATCTTAGCAGCCGCTGCCTCAGCATGAGTAGTAGTGTTATCCCACTGGGGCTTGATGCGGAGTCTGATGGGGTCATGATGGATCTATTCAGGGGCCAAAAACTCATCATGAGGGAATAGCTTCTCCCACGTCTTCGACATCAACAGAAATAGGTAAGGTCCACAGATGGGAACCTTACGATTGAATACCGCAAAGCGAAGCTCGCACCACATGATGTGGAGACGTCCAATGGTTGTGTCTGAGAGATACGCGGCTCCTCACAGAGAAGCATCATGTCCACAAGATAAGCATGCACCTTGTCCTTGTCCCCAATGTGTGGGAAGAGAGAGTTGCGGAAGATCCGGTACATGATGTCAAGGAAAGGATTCAGAACCCATGCTTTCTTGTCACTTGGAAGGAGCTTCTCAACATAATATGGCATGAGCTTGTTCTTGTTGGCAGACTTAGGGTTGGCATGAGGGCGAACACCAACAGGCGTGTTGAGCCCCTCATCAGGAACATTGAGCAAAGCCATGAATTCCTGCCAGGTAGCAGAGAGCTGACGTCTATTGGTCATCCAGGTCATCTTACGATCCTCCTTAGTGTGAAAGTGAACCAAAGCAAACAACTGGGCCACAAGCTTGGGATCAAAGTCCAGGTGAAAAGAGATCACATGCTCAATGGAAAATTGTTGCACGAGATCCAAGGCCTCACCAAAGTAGGCACGGTGCTTCTCCTCCCTCATGTGATGCATATCAATCCAGTGCACATTCACATAGGAGTTCTGCTTGCCCTTGATCACATCCAAATAGACGAGATTCTGCTACTTGGTCCAGAACAGATCATTGCCTCTGAAGTTGGCACGAGGATTCACATAAGGGTTGGTCCTCCTTCGAGCGAGAAACTCTGCCTGCGGAATTGCATCCATGCCCATGGAGGGCTCCTTCTGCTTGGTGGCGGTGGTCTTAGTCCTACGTTGGGGGGCGTTGGAGCCCTTTGGGGCTTCATATCGGTTGCGCAGACACTTGGAACCCGTGTCACGGCTGGGATTGGAACGACGAGCAGGAGCACCAGAGCCACCATCTAAGACACAAAACACAACACACGCACGAGAAGCGAGAAGAATCAATGCAAAGACCACAGCAAAACAGGTGAAACAAGTAGAAAGTGCACTTGGTAATTGCCAAGAAGAAGATTTGACTGCAACGGTAGTACTACTAGTGCGCGCGGTACTAAAATTTTAGTGCCGCTCCTAGTCGCGGTAGTACCGTGTGGAGGCACGGTAGTACCGGGGCTCGGAGCGGCAGTAGGACTTTAGTACCATGGCTCGTGTGGTAGTACCGCTCTTGAGGGGCGGTAGTACTGTACGAGCGGTAGTACCGCACCTGAGATGCGGTAGTACCGCACGACGTGACAATCGAACCAACTAAATCTGAGAACAACCGCGACAACGAGGCAGTACTACGGTTGATCAAATCTACCACGGGACAACATATCAAGTACAATTTCTACGCAACACTACTCTCCTACATCCTACTCTTGCACAGATTTGGCCTAAAATCTCAAGAACAACATGCATCTCCCCAAAAGCCTAGAAGCGAAAGAACAAACAAGAGAGAGAGAGAGAGGGATTTGGGGAGAAACCTTGTTCCATGGCAAGAGGAAGTGGTGGGGAACGATCCCACTGGTCAGAATCCGAGGAGAGCAGCCGGAGACGGAGATCTGCCGAGGGTCTCCGACGCCATTCTTGAGCAAGCGAGAGAGAGAGAGGCGACAGGGAGAGAAACAGATGAATGGGTATGGGGGATTTGGAACTTCCCCTGCCCAGTCTTAACCCCCACGCGCCCTCGGCAGCGCGGTAGTACCGCCCGGGCGGAAGTACCGCACCATAGCGGTAGTACCGCTCCCCCAGGCGGCAGTAAAAAATTACTGCCGTGCTGGGTGCGGAAGTACCGTGCGCTCCTCATGTGGTAGTACCGTGGCAGGCCATGGTAGTACCCTGAGCTCAAGAAGATGCAAGTTTCAAGAAAGGGGAAAACGAAGTCTTTGCAAGGCAACTTACAAGCGAACGGACACACCAAAATGCTGACACACGAGACAACTCAAACAAGATAGACATGACAAAAGGGAGACAAGAGACAACGAGGACTAAGGCACTCAACACAACCTCTCTAAAGAGAGGGCAGTGGCCGGAGCCACCTATGTTTGAGTCAATTGGTATGGCACCACGAAGAATTATCCTTGGGCCCATGACCAAAGCTCGTCTTTGAAGCACAAGTACCATCAAAAATGGCTAATGTGAAAGGGTTTATCAATTTATGCATAATGGGGGAGGGAGAGTTCATTGAGAGAACAACACTCCCCCTATGTCCATGCCTACACCTAAACAAGATAACAAGTTGAGTATGGTGGGGTGTGCAAGTGTTCAAGCAACATTGCTCGAATCAATGATATTTAGCTCATGCCTTAACTTGCGAAATCTTCCTTCATCCAAAGGCTTCGTGAAAATATCTGCAAGGTTATCATGAGTGTTGACATAGTTGAGCTTGATCTCCCCTCGCCTAATGTGATCCCGGATGAAGTGATACTGAATCTCAATATGCTTCGTCTTGAAGTGTTGAACCGGGTTGAGAGAAATCTTGATGGCACTTTCATGTCACACCAAAGAGGCACTTTGTCACAAATGACACCGTAATCCTTTAAAGTTTGCCTCATCCAAAGATGTTGTGCACAACAACTGCCGACGGCCACATACTCCGCTTCGGTGGATGAGAGAGACACACAACTTTGCTTCTTGGAAGACCAACTTACCAAAGAGCAACCAAGAAATTGGCATCCTCCGGAGGTGGACTTCCTATCCACTTTGTCTCCCGCCCAATCAGAGTCCGAATAACCTACAAGCTTGAAGTTTGCTCCTCTTGGGTACCATAAGCCAAAGTTTGGGGTATGAGCCAAATATCGAAAGATTCGCTTGACTGCCACAAAGTGGCTTTCCTTAGGTGCGGCTTGAAACCGTGCACAAATTCCCACACTCAACATGATATCCGATCAAGATGCACAAAGGTAAAGCAAGGATCCAATCATGGAATGATATACCTTTTGATCCACCGCTTTACCATTGGGATCGATGTCAAGTTGGCATTTGACGGGCATTGGAGTGGAGGCCAGCTTGACATCACTTAGCTTGAACCTCTTGAGCATGTCTTGAGTATATTTGGCTTGGTTGATGAAGGTTCCTTATCTTCTTTGCTTGACTTCAAACCCGAGAAAGAACTTCAACTCTCCCATCGAAGACATCTTGAACTTTGAGGTCATGAGAGCGGCAAATTCCTCATTGAAAGCTTTGTTAGGGGAACCAAAGATAATATCATCAACATATAGTTGGCACACAAACAACTCCCCTTTGACCTTCTTAGTAAAAAGAGTGGGGTCGATTTTCCCAACTTCAAAGCCACGATCTTGCAACAGCTACCACACACGTGGGGCTTGTTTAAGGCCACAGAGTGCCTTATCGAGTTGATACACATGATCTGGGAAGTAAGGATCCTCGAACCCGGGGGGTTGTTTGACATACACCAACTCATTAATAGGACCATTAAGAAAATCACTCTTCACATCCATTTGTTGCAACTTAAAGTTATGATGAGAAGCATAGGCAATCAACATGCGAATGGATTCAAGGCAAGCAACGTGAGCAAAGGTTTCACCGTAGTCGATACCCTCGACTTGGGAGTAGCCTTGTGCTACCAACCGGGCCTTGTTGTGGATGATAATTCCATGAGCATCTTGCTGTTCTTGAATATCCACTTGGTTCCAATAACATTATGGTTCCCCGTTGGCCATGGCACCAATCTCCACATTTTGTTGTACTCGAAGTTGTTGAGTTCTTCGTGCATGGCATTGAGCCAATACGGATCTTCGAGCGCCTCATAGCCTTTTGGCTTTCAACACAAGAGACAAATGCGTGATGTTCACAATAGTTTGCCAATTGTCTACGAGTGCTTACCCCCTTTCGGATGCTTCCAAGCACATTCGTCATGAGATGGCCCTTGGTTGTGAGCCTGGAAGCTATCTTGGCAGCATGACGCTCGAATTCCTCCTCGGGGGTGAGTTGAGGAGGGGTCACTTGATCATCTTGAGCTTATTTTTAATCTTGAGGATGCTCTTGATCTTGAACTTTCTCAGAGGGGAGAACTTGACCTTGTGCATCACTTGGTAATATAACACCGTCATGAGCTAGGTCTCGCCCTTGGTCTTGTCCATGAGGTTGAGGGCCTTCATTTTGTTCTTCGGAAGCGTGTGGGCCTTGGGTTAGTGACGGCTCCACTTGAGTGGAGCATTGTCCTTCTCCTTCGGCCACAAGGGGTTCCTTAATGGGTAGGATAAAACCAACTTCCATTCTTCTTATGGCTTGGGGAGGAATTTCATCACCTACATCACAAGTGCCACTTTGCTCCACTTGGGAGCCGTTATTCTCATCAAACTCCACGTTACACGTCTCCTCAATAAGTCCTGTGGACTTATTGAGGACCCGGTAAGCATGAGAGTTTGTAGCATAACCAACAAATATGCCCTCATAAGCTCTAGCCTCAAATTTAGACAACCGAACACCTTTCTTGAGAAAGAAACACTTACACCCGAACACCCGAACACCCGAATGTACTTGAGGTTGGGCTTGTTACCGGTGAGAATCTCATGTGGAGTCTTGTTCAAGCCTTTGCGGAGATAGAGCCGATTGGATGCGTGACATGTGGTGTTGATGGCTTTGGCCCAAAAGTTGTATGGAGACTTGAACTCCGCCATCATGGTCCTTGCCGCATCCATCAACGTCCGGTTCTTCCTCTCCGCTACACCATTTTGTTGAGGGGTGGAAGGTGCGGAATATTGATGCTTGATCCCCTCATCACTAAGAAAATCATCCAAGGTGTAGTTCTTGAACTCGGTGCCATTGTCGCTTCTTATTGTCAAGATCTTTGCATTGTGTTGTCGTTGGGCTTCATTTGCAAAGTCAATGACGGTTTGTTGGGTATCACTCTTCCTCTTGAAGAAGTATGACCAAGTGTATGTTGAGTAATCATCCACAATCACCAAGCAATACTTTCTACCCCCAAGACTATCAAAGGATGGAGGCCCAAAGAGATCCAAGTGAAGGAGCTCCAAATGCCTTTTTGAATAGATGATAGTCGTGGGAGGGTGAACCTTTTCATGAAGCTTTCCTTTGATACAAGCACTGCAAGCACGATATTTAGCAAAACTAACATTTGTTAGTCCATGGACATGGTCTCCCTTGAGAAGACTTTGCAAATATCTCATATTGACATGGGCTAAACGGCGATGCCAAAGCCATCCCACGTCAACTTTAGCCATTAGGCATGTCGCGGTCTTAGTGGGTCGCTCCGAAATGTTAATCACATAGAGACCATTCTCGACATGCCCAACAAAGGCTACTTTAAGAGTCTTGTTCCACAAGAGGGCCACGATATCAACAGCAAAGAAGGTGGCAAAGCCCATGAGGGCAAGTTGTCGAACGGAAAGTAAATTGTATGCAAGGGACTCAACAAGCATGACCTTCTCGATTGTGAGATCATGAGAAATGACAGCCTTGCCAAGCCCCAATACCTTAGAGGACGAGGCATCACCCCACTCGACATTTGTGGGCATAGATGGAATCTTGTGAACGTCCACCACCAAGTCCTTGCTCCCGGTCATATGATTAGTGGCTCCACTGTCGAGCAACCATGATCCCCCACCGGAAGCAAGCACCTACAAGAGATCAATGCTTGGTTTTAGGTACCCATTTTGTAATGGGTCCCTTGATGCTAGTAACAAGGGTCTTAGGAACCCAAATAGACCATTCAATGTACTCATAAGGAGAACCAACAAATTTGGCATAAACATGTCCATCACTAGCACGACACAACACATAAGAAGGGTTAAAGTCGCTGGCTTTGTTGGGAAGGATAGCGTTGCCCTTCTTGGCATCACTACCCTTCACAATGTTCTTCTTCTTCTCCTTAGAAGCACCATCTCCCTCCTCCACAAAGGTTTGCTTGAGAGGGGGAGGTCGTTTGGCCTTGTCATTCTTCTTCTTGTTCTTGGGCTTGGGAGCGTACCCAATCCCTTCCTTCGCCACAACTTCCTTTTGATTGCTCAAAAGATCGTTGAGGTTCTTCTCGCCTTGTATGCATGACACAAGACCTTTCTCAAGCTGCTCCTTTAACCTAGCATTCTCCTCAATAAGATGCACATGCTCACAACATGGGTTAGTAGCATTTGCATTATCAATTAACACCATATGAGGAAATATGGCTTTCTCCTTGGTTAGCTTTACTTGAAGTTGATCATGAGACTCCTTGAGGCTAGCATGAGCACCCTTCTAGACTTTGTGAGCCTTGTCAAGTATGTCAAACTCCTCTTTGAGTCTAGCAAGATCAACCCCAAGTTTTGCCTTCTCGGAGTTTAGCACACAAGAAACAACAAGAGCATGATCAAGATCTTTCTTTAACTTAGCATGATCATTGTTGTATGACTCCCCAAGAGCCAAACGAAGACCACGCTCTTCCTCAAGAGCATTGGAAAGATCCGAAATCTCATCGGCATAGTCACGACTATGCCCCTCCATCTTAGAGATGGTATCTTCGTGAGCCTCGATCATGTCATTGGCTTCACCAAGTTGTTCCAAGAGAGCAACGAAGTGCTTCTTGGATTTACCCTTGAGTTTACCCATAAAGGACTCAAACTCATTCTCCTCCACATTAGATCCCTCATGTTCATCAATGCAATCCGTCAAAGAAGGATGATTAATGATGGTAGTTTTGATGTTGGGGGTTACCTTGTTGGTGGCTTTAGCCATGATGCACATGGCGGTGATGCTCTCATTGGGTGAGTCGAAGAGAGACACATGTGGAGTTGTCGCAATGGCAACGGAGGCCATGGCAACCGACTCACCATCTTCTTCTTCATCACCATCATCATCCTCATTGTACTCCTCTTGTACCACCAATGCCTTGGGAGGAGTCTTCTTGGTGAAGTTGCTCTTGTTGGGGAAAGACTTGGCCTTGTCCTTTCGGATGAGCTTGCCACCATTGTCTTCCCTCTTCTCATAAGGGCACTCCGCCACAAAATGGCTCACATTGCCACAATTATAGCAAGTCCTCACACATTGCTTGACCTTCGTGCCACTTGAATTGTTCTTGTTGAAGTTGGGCCTCGAGTTCTTCTTGCTCCAAAATTGCCTTGAAGCAAGAGCAATGTGTTCATGATAGGCATACTTTGTATCTTCGGGGTTGCTCTCCTCCTCTTCCTCTTCGTCCTCTTCTTCCACATTAACCTTTGCCTTTAGTGCAAGGTTGGGCTTCTTTGCTCTTTGAGAGTGTAGCACCGTATTGTCAGCGGTCTTGTCCAAGATGCTCATAGCCACGAACTCATCCAACACTTCACTTGAGCACAAGGTGTGGATGTCCATCCTTTGACGAATGATGGAGGACATGGCCTTGTGGTAAGGCATCATTGCCTTGAGGAATTTGCGCTTGATCCAATTGTCATCCGTGTCCTTGCTTCCATGATCTCGGAGTGAGACCGCGAGTTTGGTTACTCTCCGTTAAAGCTCACGAGGTTCTTCATCTTCTTTCATTGCAAACTCATCGGCTTCATCTTGCACCACTTCATAGTTGCAGCGTTGAATGCTTGTGCTTCCCATGTAGAGGGAAACAACTTGGTGCCATGCATCCTTGGCCATGGATTAGGGCCAGAGATGAGGAAGATCTTCGGGTGGAATTGCTTCTTGGATGATGAAGAGAGCATTCTCATTGAATTGATTATCCGCGGCTTCTCTAGGAGTGAAGTTGCTTCGGTCATGCGGATAGAAACCTTATTCAATGATTCTCCAAAGATTAGTATTCACATGATTTAAATGATGCTTAAAGTGATAGAACCAAGAATCAAAGTTCTCATTTTTCACAATCTTAGGGGCAGGGCCGGTATGATTCAAATGAGTGGAAGGAATCGGTCCACCATAAACAAGTGGAGGTTCCACATGGGCAAAGATGTCAGTGCCATTTTTACCATGAAAAGAAGGAGCTTTTTCACTAGTAGCTCCCCCTTGCCGGAGTTAGCATCCGTCACCTTGTTAGTGGGATCACCCACTTTGAACGGTGCGGTGGATAGTTTAAGCCCTTCTATGAATTTATTAAACATGCTTTCAACCTCAGTCATCATGGAGGTCTTCAATGTGTCCAAAGCCACATTGAATTCCTCACGAGAGACCGCGGTTCCTCCATCGGCCGTAGACGAGATTGGATTCACACCGGAGTGCTCCTCCGCACCGTCTACGGTGTCAACCATACTCTTTGGACGACAAAGTCCTTAATAAAGAGACGAGGCTCTGATACCAATTGAAATGATCGATATAGTTGACTAGAGGGGGGGTGAATAGGCAACTAACAATTTTTAGCTTTTCTTTACCAAATTAAACTTTGCATCAAAGTAGGTTGTCTAGATATGCAACTAGGTGAGCAACCTATATGATGCAACAACAACAAGCACACAAGAAAGCAATGGATATGACACAAATAAGCTTGCACAAGTAAAGGCATGAGATAACCAAGAGTGGAGCCGGTGAAGACGAGGATGTGTTACCGAAGTTCCTTCCTTTTGAGGGGAAGTACGTCTCCGTTGGAGCAGTGTGGAGGCACAATGCTCCCCAAGAAGCCACTAGGGACGCCGTATTCTCCTCACGCCCTCACACAATGCGAGATGCCGTGATTCCACTATTGGTGCCCTTGGAGGCAGCGACCGAACCTTTACATACAAGGTTGGGGCAATCTCCACAACTTAATTGGAGGCTCCCAACGACACCATGAAGCTTCACCACAATGGAATATGGCTTCGCGGTGACCTCAACCATCTAGGGTGCTCAAACACCAAAGAGTAACAAGACCCGCAAGGGATTAGTGGGGGGAATCAAATTTCTCTTGGTGGAAGTGTAGATCGGGGCCTTCTCAACCAATCCCTAGAAAATCAACAAGTTTGATTGGCTAGGGAGAGAGATCGGGCAAAAATGGAGATTGGAGCAACAATGGAGCTTAGAGTTGGAAGAGGTAGTCAACTCGGGGAAGAAGACACCCCTTATATAGTGGAGGGACAAATCCAACCGTTATCCACCAACCTAGTCTGCGCAGCACGGTGCTACCGCGCTAGGGCCGCGGTACTACCACAAGGACATGCGGTACTACCGCAGGGCCTTCTGGTACTACCGCCCGAGCAGCACAGACCTGGACATTCCAAACGCACTGAAGCGGAGGGCGGTAGAACCGCTTGTGCGGTACTACCGCAAAGCAGGGAAGTTCCAGATTTCGGGAAGGCACGGACATAAAAAGTAACACTCGTGGCAACTTACGCTGAGCTGGAGTTGATGCAAAAATCCGACACGGTAGTACAACACGAGGAGCGGTACTATCGCGCGGTGACTGAGCCAGGCCAGGACGCACGATACTACCGTGCACTGGGCGTGGTACTACCGCGTAAGGCGTGGATGTAAAAATTACATCCGCCCCTACTACTGTTGCACAGCAGCACTTGGCCTGGGGGCCACAGTACTACAACTCCTGAGGAGCGGTACTACCATGGGCTCCTGCGGTACTACTGCACCATGGTTCGGTACTACCGCAAGGGCCTGGGGTACTACCGCTCCAGGGAGCAGTACTACCGCATGCCCAAGCTCAGCAACCAAGACAAGTTGCATAGACGATAAAAGACGGAGGATGCTCCAAAGTGCCAAAGGAAAGGCAGTGCAAAAGGAGTAGACATGTACGTGATGATTCCACCCAAACCTTTCCAAAGCGGACCCCCTCTTAATAGTACGGCTTTCCTACGACTCAAATCCACCAAAAAGAAACGTAGAGAAACGCCGTCATAGTCTTCGAGGGGCACCAAATCGTCTTATGCCTAGTGATGGAATATCTGAAATACTCAAGGCACACGATTAGTCCGTAAAAGCATTGTCATCAATCACCAAAACACCTTAGGGATAAATATGCCCTTACAAAGTATTATATTGATCAAAAACTATGATGCCCGAATAATTAAGCTATAGTAATCCCCTCCTAAAGGTGCCATGTCATCGCGGTTAGTTTGCTAAACGTCACTTTGATCCAAACCCGATTCAAACTCAAATTTAAAGTAAAGTCAGACTATTATTTCTTCAGACGGTAAAACAAGAATGTATGATGGGTTGCAAATATTCACTAACAATTTGTCATGAAAGAATTAACATTTTTTAAAATATAAAATTGCCCCTGGATATTAAAACAGTTGACCAACAACACCTTTTTATCCCACTTAATTATAAACTCAAACTAATAAATTATTTTGAAACCAAACTTGTTGTGGCAGTGCAAAATAATGCATAGTAATTATATGGCAAGAGTGTACACTTTCCAAAGTATTTTAATGCTAAAAGAAAGTACAAAATAAATAAACAGAAAAGCAAATGGAAAATACTAGTAAAAATAAAAGTAGCCTAATCTACAGGGCCACTAGGCCCAACTAACTAAGGCGGCCCAACCCCCCACTGCCTCCTACCTCTGTTCATCAAGGGGATGGTGGACGACGACCGACCGGCCGTGGCCGCGGATGGCCATGGGGCGGCCATCCAGGTCCCCTGGCGCCCTACTAGGTTTCCCCCGCACGCCCCTACTAACCCTAGAACCCCAGTGGCCCCTTTCCCCTCGCTCTTCTCCCTAATCTGAAGAGCCACCAGACACGGTCGTCACCATCGTTGCATCGATCCCGCGGCCATCGGCCGCCTCTCACCTCGCCGACTTGTCCTCGATCTTCGCCGCCATCTCCTATGCCATCCGGTACCACTAGACTGAGCCTGGAGCCACCGCGTCGAGCCCTGCACCACCTTATTCTTCCTCGGCACCGTCGAGCTTCGCCGTCGATTCCGACACCTCCAAGACTTCCCTGAGCCCGCTAAGCACATCTGCAGGCTCGATGTGAGCTCTTCTTTCGATTCCCCTTCTCCCCCTCGAATCCCCTCTGTTTCATTGTTGTTCTGCCGTGGCCGAAGCTCACCATGGCCGGACCGCCGGAGCTCCGCTCCTGTGCGTACTCTCCCGCTCCCATTGTGACCTTGGCCTCCCCATGCGCACCCACTGCTACGCCCTGCCACACGCCCCGCTCCCTGCCCGCACTCGTTGCACCCCTGGCCATACCCGAGGAGACCTGCGCTTGCTGCTGCTTGCCGCACGCTCGGCCGCCGTGGATGGGAGCTCCAGCTCTGGTGTGTGTGTGTGTGCGCGCGTACTAATGCTGCATTGCTACTGTTGGTGCTGCTCCGATGCCACTGCCTCCTACTGCCCTGCTGCGCCACCGCTGCTGGCTGATGCCACTGCCACTTCCGCTACTTGCCGTTGTTGCCACTGATGCCGCATGATACATCCATTCTACATCATGCTTTTATATTGACATTTATTGCATTATGGACTATTATTACACATTATGTCACAATACTTATGCCTATTCTCTCTTATTTTTACAAGGTTTACATAAAGAGGGAGAATGCCGGCAACTGGAATTCTGGGCTGGAAAAAGGAGCAAATAATAGAGACCTATTCTGCACAACTCCAAAAGTCCTGAAACTCCACGGAAGTTATTTTCAGAATATATAAAAAATAATGAGCGAAGAAGACACCAAAGGGGGGGCCACCCACCAGGCACGAGGGTGGGGGGCGCGCCCTACCCCCCTGGGCGCGCCCCCTGCCTCGTGGGCTCCCTGGTGGCCCTCCGATGCCCATCTTCTGCTATATGAAGTCTTTCGTCCGAAGAAAAATAATAAGCAAGCTTTCGGGACGAGACTCCGCCACCACGAGGCGGAACCTTGGTGGAACCAATCTAGGGCTCCGACGGAGCTGTTCTGCCGGGGAAACTTCCCTCCAGGAGGGGGAAATCATCGCCATCGTCATCACCAACGCTCCTCTCATCGGGAGGGGGCCAATCTCTATCAACATCTTCACCAGCACCATCTCCTCTCAAACCCTAGTTCATCTCTTGTATCCAATTCTTGTCTCTAAGTCTGGGATTGGTACCTGTAGGTTGCTAGTAGTGTTGATTACTCCTTGTAGTTGATGCTAGTTGGTTTATTTCGTGGAAGATCATATGTTCAGATCCTATATGCATATTAATACCCCTCTTATTATTAATATGAATATGCTTTGTGAGTAGTTACGTTTGTTCCTGAGGACATGGGAGAAGTCTTGCTATTAGTAGTCATGTGAATTTGGTATTCGTTCGATATTTTGATGAGATGTATGTTGTCTCTCCTCTAGTGGTGTTATGTGAACGTCGACTACATGACACTTCACCATTATTTGGGCCTAGAGGAAGGCATTGGGAAGTAATAAGTAGATGATGGGTTGCTAGAGTGACAGAAGCTTAAACCCTAGTTTATGCATTGCTTCATAAGGGGCTGATTTGGATCCATATGTTTCGTGCTATGGTTAGGTTTACCTTAATACTTCTTTTGTAGCTGTGGATGCTTGCAATAGGAGTTAATCATAAGTGGGATGCTTGTCCAAGTAAGGACAGCACCCAAGCACCGGTCCACCCACATATCAAATTATCAAAGTACCGAACGTGAATCATATGAACGTGATGAAAACTAGCTTGACGATAATTCCCATGTGTCCCTGGGAGCGCTTTTCTGTATATAAGAGTTCGTCCAGGCTTGTCCTTTGCTACAAAAAGGATTGGGCCACCTTTCTGAACTTTATTTACTTTTGTTACTTGTTGCTTGTTACAAATTATCTTATCACAAAACTATCTGTTACCTATTATTTCAGTGCTTGCAGAGAATACCTTGCTGAAAACCGCTTATCATTTCCTTCTGCTCCTCATTGGGTTCGACACTCTTACTTATCGAAAGGACTACGATAGATCCCCTATACTTGTGGGTCATCAAGACTCTTTTCTGGCGCCGTTGCCGGGGAGTGAAGCGCCTTTGGTAGGTGGAATTTGGTAAGGAAAAATTTATATAGTGTGCTAAAATTTATTGTCACTTGTTACTATGGAAAGTAATCCTTTGTGGGGCTTGTTCGGGGTATCTTCACCCCGACCAGTAGAGCAAAGAGTTGCTCCTCAACCTACTGAACCTACTGAAAATGAAAATGTCTACTTTGAAATTCCTTCGGGTATGATAGAAAAACTGCTAGCTAATCCTTTTGCAGTAGATGGAACATTACATCCTGATGAACGCCTAATATATGTGGATGAGGTTTGTGGATTATTTAAGCTTGCAGGTATGCCCGATGATGTTATCAAGAAGAAGGTCTTCCCTTTATCTTTGAAGGGAGATGCATTGACATGGTATAGGCTATGTGATGATATGGGATCATGGAACTACAAATGCTTGAAATTGGAATTTCATCAGAAGTTTTATCCTATGCATCTTGTTCATCATGATCGTAATTATATATATAATTTTTGGCCTCGCGAAGGAGAAAGCATCGCTCAAGATTGGGGGAGGATTAAGTCAATGTTATATTCATGCCCCAATCATGAGCTCTCAAGAGAAATGATTATTCAAAATTTCTATGCTCGGCTTTCTGATAACAATCGCACCATGCTCGATACTTCTTGTGCTGGCTCTTTTATGATGGAGACTATTGAATTCAAATGAGATTTATTGGAAAGAATTAAACGCAACTCTGAAGATTGGGACCTCGAGAAGGGAAGGAGTCAGGTATAACACCTAAGTTTGATTGTGTTAAATCTTTTATGGATACCGATGTTTTCCGTAAATTTAGCACTAAATATGGACTTGACTCTGAGATAGTAGTTTCTTTCTGTGAATCTTTTGCTACTCATGTTGATCTCCCTAAGGAGAAGTGGTTTAAATATCATCCACCCATAGAAGTAAAAGTAGCTGCACCAATTAAAGTTGAAGAAAAGACTATCAGTTATAATGATCCTATTGTTCCTACTACTTATGTTGAGAAACCACCTGTCCCTGTTAGAATAAAGGATCATGCTAAAGCTTCAACTATGGTTCATAAAAGCAATATTAGAACTTATACACCTCCTAAGCAAGTTAAAGTTGAACCTAATATTGCTATTGTTAAAGATCTCTTAGCTGATAATATTGATGGGCATGTTATTTATTTCTGTGATGAAACTGCTAGAATTGCTAACCCTTGTGCTAAAGATAAACATAGACCTGTGGTAGGCATGCCTGTTATTTCTGTTAAAATAGGAGGTCATTGTTATCATGGCTTGTGCGATATGGGTGCTACTGCTAGTGCAATACCTATTGACTTATACAAAGAAATTATGCATGATATTGCACCTGCTGAGTTAGAAGATATTGATGTCACAATTAAACTTGCCAATAGAGATACTATTTCACCAATTGGGATTGTTAGAGATGTTGAAGTCTTGTGTGGGAAAACTAAATATCCTGCTGATTTTCTTGTTCTTCGTTCCCCACAAAATAGCTTTTGTCCCATTATATTTGGTAGACCCTTCTTAAACACTGTTAATGCTAAGATAGACTACGAAAAGGATGTTGTTACTATTGGTTTAGGTGATATGTCTCATGAGGTCAACTTTTCTAAATTTCATAGACAACACCGTGAAGAGGAATTGCCTAGTAAAGATGAAATTATTGGTCTTGCTTCTATTGCCGTACCTCCTAGTGATCCTTTAGAACAATATTTGCTAGACCATGAAAATGATATGTTTACGAATGTAAGAAGGGAAATAGATGAAGTGTTCTTCAAACAGGGTCCTACTCTGAAAAACAACTTGCCTGTTGAAATCTTAGGGGATCCTCCTCCACCCAAGGGTGATCCCGTGTTTGAGCTTAAACCATTGCCTGATACTCTTAAATATGCTTATCTTGATGAAAAGAAGATATATCCTATTATTATTAGTGCTAACCTTTCAGAGAAGGAGGAAGAAAAATTATTGAAAACTCCGAAGAAGGACTGTGCAGCTATTGGATATACTCTTGATGATCTTAAGGGCATTAGTCCCACTCTATGCCAACACAAAATAAATTTGGAGAAAGATGCCAAACCAGTTATTTATCATCAACGACGGCTGAATCCTAAAATGAAAGAAGTGGTAAGAAAGGAAATACTAAAGCTCCTTGAGGCAGGTATAATCTATCCCGTTGCTGATAGTCAGTGGGTAAGTCCTGTCCATTATATCCCTAAGAAGGGAGGTATTATTATCGTTCCTAATGATAAAGATGAATTGATTCCGCAAAGAATTATTACAGGTTATAGGATGGTAATTGATTTCTGCAAATTAAATAAAGCTACTAAAAAGATCATTACCCCTTACCTTTTATTGATCAAATGCTAGAAAGATTATCCAAACATACACATTTTTGCTTTCTAGATGGTTATTATGGTTTCTCTCAAATACCTGTGTCAGCTGATGATCAAGCCAAGACCACTTTTACCTGCCCTTTCAGTACTTTCGCTTATAGAAGTATGCCTTTTTGTTTATGTAATGCACCTGCTACCTTTCAAAGATGCATGATGGCTATATTCTCTAACTTTTGTGAAAAGATTTGTGAGGTTTTCATGGACGATTTCTCCATTTATTGGTCCTCTTTTGATGATTGCTTGAGCAACCTTGATCGAGTTTTGCAGAGATGTGAAGCAACTAATCTTGTCTTGAACTCGGAGAAGTGCCACTTTATGGTTAATGAAGGTATTGTCTTGGGGCATAAAATTTCTGAAAGAGGTATTGAAGTTGATAAAGCTAAAGTAGATGCTATTGAAAAGATGCCATGTCCCAAGGACATCGAAGGTATAAGAAGCTTCCTTGGTCACGCCGGATTTTATAGGAGGTTCATTAAGGATTTCTCAAAAATTTCTCGGCCTCTGACTAATTTATTACAAAAAGATATACCATTTGTCTTTGATGATGATTGTGTAGAAGCATTTGAAATACTTACGAAAGCATTGATTTCTGCACCTATTGTTCAGCCATCTGATTGGAATTTACCCTTTGAAATTATGAGTGATGCTAGTGATTATGTTGTAGGTGTTGTTCTAGGGCAAAGAGTTGATAAGAAATTAAATGTTATTCGACATGCTAGTAAAACTCTAGACAATGCTCAGAAAAATTATCCTACTACTGAAAAAGAATTCTTAGTAGTTGTATTTGCTTGTGATAAGTTCAGACCTTATATTGTTGATTCTAAAGTAACTATTCACACTGATCATGCTGCTATTAAATATCTTATGGAAAAGAAATATGCTAAACCTAGACTTATTAGATGGGTTCTCTTGCTACAAGAATTTGATTTGCATATTATTGATAGAAAGGGAGCTGAGAACCCCATTGCAGACAACTTGTCTAGGTTAGAAAATGTTCTTGATGACCCACTACCTATTGATGATAGCTTTCCTGATGAACAATTAAATGTCATAAATGCTTCTCATACTACTCCATGGTATGCTGATTATGCTAATTACATTGTTGCTAAATTCATACCACCTAGTTTCACATACCAGCAAAAGAAAAAGTTTTTCTATGATTTGAGATATTACTTCTGGGATGACCTGCATCTTTATAAAGAAGGAGTAGATGGTGTTATTAGATGTTGTGTACCTGAGCATGATCAGGAACAGATCCTATGCAAGTGTCACTCGAGGCGTATGGAGGACACCACGCTGGAGATAGAACTGCACATAAGGTATTGCAATCTGGTTTTTATTGGTCTACTCTCTTCAAGGATGCCCGTAAGTTTGTCCTATCCCGTGATGAATGTCAAAGAATTGGTAATATTAGTAGACGTCAAGAAATGCCTATGAATATTCACTTGTTATTGAACCATTTGATGTTTGGGGCTTTGATTATATGAGACCGTTTCCTGCCTCTAATGGATATACACATATTTTAGTTGTTGTTGATTATGTTACTAAGTGGGTAGAAGCTATTCCAACTAGTAGTGTTGATCATAACACCTCTATTAAGATGCTTAAAAAGTTATTTTTCCGAGGTTTGGAGTCCCTAGATATTTAATGACTGATGGTGGTTCACATTTTATTCATGGTGCTTTCCGTGAAATGCTTGCTAAATATGATGTTAATCATAGAATTGCATCTCCTTATCATCCACAGTCTAGTGGTCAAGTAGAATTGAGTAATAGAGAGCTCAAATTAATTTTGCAAAAGACTGTTAATATATCTAGGAAGAATTGGTCCAAGAAACTTGATGATGCATTATGGTCCTATAGAACTGCATATAAAAATCCTATGGGTATGTCTCCATATAAAATGGTTTATGGAAAAGCATGTCACTTACCGCTCGAACTAGAACATGAGGCATATTGGGCCATTAAAGAGCTCAATTATGATTTCAAACTTGCCGGTCAAAAGAGGTTATTTGACATTAGCTCACTTGATGAATGGAGAACCCAAGCCTATGAAAATGCCAAGTTGTTTAAAGAAAAAGTTAAAAGATGGCACGACAAAAGAATACAAAAGCGTGAGTTTAATTTAGGTCATTATGTATTGCTATACAACTCTCGTTTAAGATTTTTTGCAGGAAAACTTCTCTCTAAATGGGAAGGTCCTTACGTTATTGAGGAGGTCTATCGTTCCGGTGCCATAAAAATCAACAACTTCGAGGGCACAAATCCAAAGGTGGTGAACGGTCAAAGAATCAAACAATATATCTCAGGTAATCCTATAAATGTTGAAACTAATGTTATTGAAACCGTAACCCCGGAGGAATACATAAGGGACAGTTTCCAGAACGTTTTAGACTCCGAAAAGGAATAGGTATGTGGTACAGTAAGTAAACCGACTCCAAAACAGTTCTAATGGCAATTTTTCTCCGTTTTGGAATACTTAGAAAAATAGAAAAATAAAAAGCAGTCCGGGAAGGACACGAGGCCTCCACGAGGGTGGAGGGCGCGCCCCCTGCCTCGTGGGCACCTCGTGCACTCTCCAGACTCCCTTTTCTTGCACGATACGTATTTTGGTCGGTAAAATTCATTATATAATCTCCCGAAGGTTTTGACCACCGTAACACACAATTGTCCTCTGTTTTCGTTTCGAGCTGTTTTCTGCCGCAGATTAAAGCAAGATGTCATCTCAGGATTCTGACGGAGAGAGCTATGTCTCACACCTCATCGCTGACCCCAAGACCTATGGAGATCTATCTCCTTGTGGTCGAACTACGGATGAGGAGGAGGATGCTCATTTGATGAAGATCAAATACTCAAGTTCGGAGGAGAAAGATGTCCCTCTACCTCAACCCTGGGATATGCACGTGAAGTTTAAGAAATCTAGTCTCCCTAAGAGGGCTAAACTGTCTAACAACCGATCTATTCCTCCTTGTTTTCGGCAGCAAAGCAAAGGATATTTATGCAACAAGATCTTGAAGCTGGAATCGGAGGTCGATGATTTAAAGGAGGAAATTGCTCTTCTCAATTACAATATGAAGAAGCTGAAAGCACAATTGTCATCATCACCACCATCTTCCTTGCCTCCGAAGAAAGAGACATTATCATATGGGTATGGACACTCCCCTTGGCAACTGCCAAGCTTGGGGGAGGTGCCCCGGTATCGTATCAACATCACACTCATATCCTTACCGTTTTTCTTAGTTCGATCCTTTTGGTAATATCTCGATCTAGTAGAATAAAGTTTTAGTATGATTTAATTTTGAGTTTTGCTTTATGATCCCTCTATGTAATCGAGTCCATGAGCTATATAATAAAGATTAGTGTTGAGTCAAGGGCTTGATTATTTTGCCATGATCTTGAGGGAATAAAAGAAAAGAGAAAGAATAAAAAGAAACAAAGAGATCATATTGATCTTATGGAGAGTAATGACTTCATAGAGAAAGAGTATGATGATTAAAAATTGTTGAGAGTTGACAAACGTAGCTTTGGTCATCATTGCAATTAATAGGAAGTAATAAAGAAAGAGAGGTTTCACATATAAATATACTATCTTGGACATCTTTTATGATTGGGAGCACTCATTAAAATATGACATGCTAAAGAGTTGATGTTGGACAAGGAAGACGACATAATGGGTTATGTTTTCTTATATCTGAGATAAAGTATATTGTCATGGATCATCCAACATGTTGAGTTTGCCCTTCTCCCTCATGCTAGCCAAATTCTTTGCACCAAGTAGAGATACTACTTGTGCTTCCAAATACCCTTAAACCCAGTTTTGCCATCAGAGTCTACCATATCTACCTATGGATTGAATAAGATCCTTCAAGTAAGTTGTCATTGGTGCAAGCAATAAAAATTGTTCTCTAACCATGAATGATTGATTGGTGTGGAGGAAATAAGCTTTATACGATCTTGTGATGTGGAAGAAATAAAAGCGACGGACTGCATAATAAAGGTCCATATCACAAGTGGCAATA
Organism: Triticum monococcum; assembly: GCA_034509565.1. Taxonomy (NCBI): domain Eukaryota; kingdom Viridiplantae; phylum Streptophyta; class Magnoliopsida; order Poales; family Poaceae; genus Triticum; species Triticum monococcum. The sequence continues at coordinate 146,284,322 of CM067843.1, read as the reverse complement.
TAAAGTGACGTTCTTTCACATTAATATTTTGTGCATCCAACCCTGAAAGCGCATGGCAACCTTTGCTTCCCTCTGCGAAGGGCCTATCTTTTATTATTACCTTCTACCTTATGCAAGAGTCATGGTGATCTTCACCTTTCCTTTTTACATTTCATCCTTTGGCAAGCACAGTGTACTGGAAAGATCCTGATACATAATTAGATGTAAGTTAGCATGAACTATTATTGTTGACATTACCCTTGAGGTAAAAGGCTGGGAGGCAAAACTATAAGCCCCTATCTTTCTCTGTGTCCGATTAAAACTCCGTAACCACAAGTATTGCGTGAGTGTTAGCAATTGTGAAAGACTAAATGATAGTTGAGTATGTGGACTTGCTAAAAGGATCTGACATAGACTCTTTCTGATGTTATGATAAATTGCAATTGCCTCAATGACTGAGATTATAGTTTGTTAGTTCTCAATGAAGTTTCTGATTCATACTTTGCATTGTGAATAGATTATTACTTGAGCATAAGAAATCATATGACAATATCCATATATCTTGCTTTAATAAGATTAAGCATGATGCCCTCATGTCCGTATTTTATTTTATCGACACCTCTACCTCTAAACATGTGGACATATTTATCGTTATCGGCTTCCGCTTGAGGACAAGCAAGGTCTAAGCTTGGAGTAGTTGATACGTCCATTTTGCATCATGCTTTTATATTGATATTTATTGCATTATGGACTGTTATTACACATTATGTCACAATACTTATGCATATTCTCTCTTATCTTACAAGGTTTACATGAAGAGGGAGAATACCGGCAGCTGGAATTCTGGGCTGGAAAAGGAGCAAATAATAGAGACCTATTCTGCACAACTCCAAAAGTCCTGAAACTCCACGGAATTTATTTTCAGAATATATGAAAAATACTAAGCGAAGAAGACACCAAAGGGGGCCACCCACCAGGCACGAGGGTGGGGGCGCGCCCTACCCCCTGGGTGCGCCCCCTGCCTCGTGGGCTCCCTGGTGGCCCTCCGATGCCCATCTTCTGCTATATGAAGTCTTTCGTCCGAAGAAAAATGATAAGCAAGCTTTCGGGACCAGACTCCGCCGCCACGAGGCGGAACCTTGGCGGAACCAATCTAGGGCTCCGGCGGAGCTGTTCTGCTAGGGAAACTTCCCTCCGGGAGGGGGAAATCATCGCCATCATCATCACCAACATTCCTTTCATCGGGAGGGGGCAAATCTCCATCAACATCTTCACCAGCACCATCTCCTTTCAAACCCTAGTTCAGCTCTTGTATCCAATTCTTGTCTCTAAGTCTGGGATTGGTACCTGTAGGTTGCTAGTAGTGTTGTTTACTCCTTGTAGTTGATGCTAGTTGGTTTATTTGGTGGAAGATCATATGTTCAGATCCTATATGCATATTAATACCCCTCTGATTATGAACATGAATATGCTTTGTGAGTAGTTACGTTTGTTCCTGAGGACAAGGGAGACGTCTTGCTATTAGTAGTCATGTGAATTTGGTATTCGTTCGATATTTCAATGAGATGTATGTTGTCTCTCCTCTAGTGGTGTTATGTGAACGTCGACTAGATGACACTTCACCATTATTTTGGCCTAGAGGAAGGCATTGGGAAGTAATAAGTAGATGATGGGTTGCTAGAGTGACAGAAGCTTAAACCCTAGTTTATGCATTGCTTCGTAAGGGGCTGATTTGGATCCATATGTTTCATGCTATGGTTAGGTTTACCTTAATACTTCTTTTGTAGTTGCGAATGCTTGCAATAGGAGTAAATCATAAGTGGGATGCTTGTCCAAGTAAGGACAGCACCCAAGCACCGGTCCACCCACATATCAAATTATCAAAAGTACCGAACGTGAATCATATGAACGTGATGAAAACTAGCTTGACGATAAGTCCATGTGTCCTCGGGAGCGCTTTTCTCTATATAAGATTTCGTCTAGGCTTGTCCTTTGCTACAAAAAGGATTGGGACACCTTGCTGCACTTTATTTACTTTTGTTACTTGTTGCTCGTTACAAATTATCTTATCAGAAAACTATTTGTTACCTATTATTTCAGTGCTTGTAGAGAATACCTTGCAGAAAACCGCTTATAATTTCCTTCTGCTCCTCGTTGGGTTCGACACTCTTACTTATCGAAAGGACTCCGATAGATCCCCTATACTTGTGGGTCATCACTGCACTGCTTGCCACGGCCGCTGTCGCTGTCGCCGCCGCTACCTGCTGCTCGCCGTAGGCCGCGGCTGCACCCCGTGCGCCCCCTACGCTCAACTGCACACCCGCGTGCCAGCCCGCTCTTGCCCATGGCCGCTCCCGTGCGAGCTCATGGTCGTGGCTGGCCGTAGCCGCCGTGTGCCTGTGCATGCGTGCACAACCACGGTGAAGTGAGATGTCACGAAGCTACAGTGCAAAACAGAGAAGGTATGTCATGGTTACTGTAGCGACATGTACTGTAGAAAGCTACTATTCATAGAAAATAAATCTGAAATTGATTTTATTGCACCATAATTTTGTTTGTATGTAATTTTTGTAAATGTATACAGTAGATTGTAATTTGCAAATTAATTCAAGTCATTTTACTTAATCATATGGATGTGAAGAAGGGATCTCAGGGTACTGTAGCTTCCCTGACATCCCTTCGTGATGTTAGAGGATCTTGTTCCATGGTGAAGTCGGCTGGGCTCTGTCCAGTCCTAGCAAGCCGGCCATGTTCTAATTACTAATTATATTAGTTAGATTAAAATTGGACTAACCCACTAACATTGACAAGTGGGACCCATTCTCTAGTAATCGTAATTAGAGTAATTAAACCCCTCTTAAAATAAGTCAATCAATGACTGGTGGACCCAGTCACAACTTTGACCAGCCAACCTGCTAACTGGGCTAGTCCCAGTCAATGACATATGGGCCCTACTAGACCGGCTCACCAGTCAACATTTGACTGTTGACTGCTGAGTCAGCAGTCAACGGGCCGCACCTGTCAGCCTGTAGCACATCCTGTTGGGTACACTTTCGGGTGCACTTAGCATTTAGTCAATTTAATTTTTCGAATTATTATTAAATCTAGAAATTCAGAAAATCATTTAATCTTTGAAAACCCATAGAAAATAAACCGTAACTCGGAAAATAATAATTTATATATGAAAATCAATCAGAAAAATATGATGAATCCAAATACGCCATCCATATACCTGCCACATGCCCCCAACATAGCAAACATGGAACTTTCCCCTTAGGATCGTCTGTCCAATAAATGCCCGGAGCCCGGAAAATATTTCCGGATATTTTCCTGCTCCGTCTTTAACACGGGCCACTGTGTTAGGTCACCCCTAGCATAGCTTACTGTCATGTCGTGCTTTGTGTTGCATTTTTGTGCTTGTTATGTATTGTTTCTACCCCCTTCTACGATAGACCCCGAGACCGTTGCCGATGCCCGTGTGATCAACTACGTCAATGACGTCCCATCCTTCTCTGCCGAGCTTCCAGCCAAGCAAAACCCCTTTGATCAACCAAATATCGCCCATGCTCTTCTCCCTTATTATTGCGTTAGGTTTGCTACTGTTGTTGATTCGATAACTCCTATTCTATTGCATAGCCTGTCATTGTTGCTACAATTGTGGATACCTTTACCTGCTATCCTAATGCTTAGTATAGAATGCTAGTACTTCATCAGTGGCCCTACATTCTCGTCCGTCTGCCATGCTATACTACTGGGCCGTGATCACTTCGAGAGGTGATCACGGATATATATACTATATACTACTATACTGCTACATCACTTGTGATACTATTCGGATGTGGCGGCTGAAGGGACAGGTGGTTCCACCCAGGTAGTGGTGGGCCTGGGTTCCCGATGGCCCCCGAGTGTTACTTTGTGGTGGAGCGACAGGGCGGGTTGTGACCACCTAGGAGACAGGTGGGCCTGGTCCTCGTCAGCGTCAGTGGATACTTCAAATAACACGCTTAATGAGATCTGGATATTTGATCTGAGTCTAGCTACGAGCCTATACACACTAACCAACTACGCAGGAATAGTTATGGGCACTCGACATCGTGGTATCAGCCGAAGCCTTCTTGACGTTAGCGACTGAGCAGTGCGCGCCATGTTGGACCAAGTAACGTAACTTCCTTTGTAATGGAGGTTGCCAGGTCTGCTCACCGACCGCCCTCGCAACGTGTAGGTGTGCAATGGGCGATGGGCCCAGACCCCTGCGCGCTTAGGATTTAGACTGGCGTGCTGACCTCTCTGTTGATCCTAGGTAGGGTTGCGACATGTTGATCTTCTGAGGCCGGGCATGACCCAAGAAAGTGTGTCCGGCCAGAGGGATCGAGCATGTTGGGTTATGTGGTGCACCCCTGCAGGGAAGTTTATCTATTCGAATAGTCGTGTCCCTCGGTAAAAGGATGAACCGGAGTCGTATTATGACCTTATGACAACTAGAACCGGATACTTAATAAAACACACCCTTTCAAGTGCCAGATACAACCCGGTGATCGCTCTCTCACAGGGCGATGAGGAGAGGATCGCTAGGTAGGATTATGCTATATGTTGTTACTTGGTGAACTTACCAGCTACTCACTTCTACATGCTTCAAGATGAATGTTGCCAGAAGCGTAGTCTTCGGTAGGACTAGCTATCCCCCTCTTATTCTGGCATTCTGCAGTTCAGTCCACTTATACTAGCCATTTCATTGATATCATTGCATATGTAGTGTAGATCCTTTCTTGCGGGTACTTTGGATGAGTACTCATGGTTGCTTTGCTCCCCCTTTTCCTTTCTTCTCGGATGCCGCAACCAGAGGCTGGAGCCCCGAAGCCAGACGCCACCTTCGACGACTCCTACTACACCGAGGGTGCCTACTACTATGTGCAGGCTGCCGACGACCAGGATTAGTTTAGGAGGATCCCAGGCAGGAGGAATGCGCCTCTTTCGATTTGTTTCCCAGTTTGTGCTAGCCATCTTATGGCACCTTGTTTAAATTATGTCTGTACTCAGACATTGTTGCTTCTGCTAACTCGTTTATGATCGAGCTTGTGTATTCGAGCCCTCGAGGCCCCTGGTTTGCAATATAAAGCTTTTATTATTTTATTTGTGTCTAGAGTTGTGTTGTGATATCTTGCCGTGAGTCCTTGATCTTGATCATACACATTTGCGTGCATGATTAGTGTATGGTAAAATCGGGGGCGTCACAAAAACATTACAGATAACAGTAGGAAAACATGATGTAAAATGGACGTACCAAGTGGGATTTACTCCTCCTACGATGGAGAGATATTCTTAGGGCCCTCTCGGTGTGACAACATCAATCATAGTTTGGCCAGACACAAGTGACTTCATCGCGGGGATGGCGGAACACAATAACAAGAAAGAAGAACAAAACCAGCAATAAGGATTTTGGTATAATGAGCATAATGATGACTTAGGAAGATACCGATGCATCCCGGGTTTTGTGAAGTATCGCGAATCAAAGGGAACATCACATGATAACCAAAGGTTCACTCGAATATCATTTGTGTGCTCATAAGGATCGATATGGATGTCAACGGCCCCGCTATCGGTCATTGAACGAACAATCTTGTTCATGCCTATAAGTTACCGAACCTACGGGGTCACAAGCTTAGGGAAATCATGACCTGTTGAGTTTTAGTAGGACGAAAGTGATGATAATATATTTATGGATTTTTTTATTAATATTCAGAATAGTTCCGAGAGGATCCGAAAGCATTTCGGGGTCATCGGAAGGATTTCGGTGAATATCGGGTAATACCGCCGATAAGTTATATATAGTTGGGAAATGTTTCTGGAGAAGTTAAAACATATATATATATATATATCAAATGGTTTAGAAGTATTTGGGACATTTTATATTCCAAAAATCAATGAGCCTAAAAAGGCCAAGAGGTGGAGGGAATCATGGGCCACGAAGGTGAAGGAAATATGCCCTAGAGGCAATAATAACGTTGTTATTTATATTTCCTTATATCATGATAAATGTTTATTATTCATTCTAGAATTGTATTAACCGGAAACTTGATACATGTGTGAATACATAGACAAAACAAAGTGTCCCTAGTATGCCTCTACTAGACTAGCTCGTTAATCAAAGATGGTTAAGTTTCCTAACCATAGACATGTGTTGTCATTTGATGAACGGGATAACATCATTAGGAGAATGATGTGATGGACAAGAGCCATCCGTTAGCTTAGCATAATGATCGTTAAGTTTTATTGCTATTGCTTTCTTCATGACTTATACATGTTCCTATGACTATGAGATTATGAAACTCCCGAATACCGGAGGAACACCTGGTGTGCTATCAAACGTCCCAACATAACTGTGCGATTATAAAGATGCTCTACAGGTGTCTCCGAAGGTGTTTGTTGTGTTGGCATAGATCGAGATTAGGATTTGTCACTCCGAGTATCGGAGAGGTATCTCTGGGCCCTCTCGGTCATGCACATCACTATAAGCCTTGCAAGCAATATGACTAATGAGTTAGTTGCGGGATGATGTATTATGGAACGAATAAAGAGACTTGCCAGTAACGAGATTGAACTAGGTATGATGATACCGACGATCGAATCTCGGGCAAGTAACATACCGATGACAAAGTGAATGACTATGTTGTTATGCAGTTTGATCGATAAAGATCTTCGTAGAATATGTAGGAGCCAATATGAGCATCTAGGTTCCGCTATTGGTTATTGACCGGAGATATGCCTCGGTCATGTCTACATAGTTCTCGAACCCGTAGGGTCCGCACGCTTAACGTTCGATAACGATTTGTATTATGAGTTATGTAATTTGATGACCGAAGTTTGTTTAGAGTCCCGGATGAGATCACGGACATGACGAAGTGTCTCGAAATGGTCAAGATGTAAAGATTCATATATTGGAAGGCTATATTCGGACATCGGAATGGTTCTGAGTGTTTCGGGTATTTTTTGGAGTACCGGAGAGTTACGAGAATTCGCCGGGGGAAGTTAATGGGCCTTATTGGGATTTAGTGGAGAGAGGGAAGAAGGACAACAAGATGGCGCGCGCCTCCCCCTGCCCAAACCGAATTGGACAAGGGGTGGGGGCGCGGCCCCCCTTTTCCTTCTCCCTCTCCCTCCTTTCCTTCTTTCCTACTCCAAAAAGAAAGGGAATCCTACTAGGACTTGGGAGTCCTAGTAGGACTCCCTACACTTGGCGTGCCCCTAGGAGGGCCGGCCTCTCTCCCTCCCTCCTTTATATACGTGGACAGGGGGCACCCCAAAGGCACTCAAAGATTTGTCTTAGCCGTCTGTGGTGCCCCTGATGTCTACTACACAACCTTCTTCTTGTAGACGTTGTTGGGCCTCTAAGTGCAGAGGTTTGTAGGACAGTAGCAAATTTCCCTCAAGTGGATGACCTAAGGTTTATCAATCCGTAGGAGGCGTAGGATGAAGATGGTCTCTCTCAAGCAACCCTGCAACCAAATAACAAAGAGTCTCTTGTGTCCCCAACACACCCAATACAATGGTAAATTGTCTAGGTGCACTAGTTCAGCGAAGAGATGGTGATACAAGTGGTATATGGATGGTAGATAAAGGTTTTTGTAATCTTAAAATATAAAAACAGCAAGGTAACTAATGATAAAAGTGAGCACAAATGGTATTGAAATGCTAGGAAACAAGGCCTAGGGTTCATACTTTCACTAGTGCAAGTTCTCGCAACAATAATAACATAATTGGATCACATAACTATCCCTCAACATGCAACAAAGAGTCACTCCGAAGTCACTAATAGCGGAGAACAAACGAAGAGATTATGGTAGGGTGCGAAACCACCTCAAATTTATTCTTTTTGATCGATCTATTCAAGAGTCCGTAGTAAAATAACATGAAGTTATTCTTTCCGTTCAATCTATCCTACATTTCGTACTAGAATAACACCTTAAGACACAAATCAACCAAAACCCTAATGTCACCTAGATACTCCAATGTCACCTCAAGTATCCGTGGGTATGATTATACGATATGCATCACACAATCTCAATTCATCTATTCAACCAACACAAAGAACTTCAAAGAGTGCCCCAAAGTTTCTACCGGAGAGGCAAGATGAAAACGTGTGCCAACCCCTATGCATAGATTCCCAAGGTCACGGAACCCGCAAGTTGATCACCAAAACATACATCAAGTGGATCAATAGAATACCCGATTGTCACCATGGGTATCCCACGCAAGACATACATCAAGTGTTCTCAAATCCTTAAAGACTCAGTCTGATAAGATAACTTCAAAGGGAAAACTCAATCCATTACAAGAGAGTAGAGGGGGAGAAACATCATAAGATCCAACTATAATAGAAAAGCTCGCGATACATCAAGATCGTATCACCTCAAGAACACGAGAGAGAGAGAGAGAGAGAGAGAGATCAAACACATAGCTACTGGTACATACCCTCAGCTCCGAGGGTGAACTACTCCCTCCTCGTAATGGAGAGCGCCGGGATGATGAAGATGGCCACCGGAGATGGATTGCCCCTCCGGCAGGGTGCCGAAATGGGTCTAGATTGGTTTTCGGTGTCTATGGAGGCTTTTGGCGACGGGACTCCCGATCTATTGTGCTCCTCGAAGTTTTTAGGGTATATGGGTATATATGGGAGGAAGAAGTACGTCGATGGACCTTCGGGCTGTCCACGAGGCAGGGGGCGCTCCCAGGGGGGTGGGCGCGCCCCCACCCTCGTGGGCAGCCCGGGACTCTCCTGGTCCATCTCCGATACTCCGTGGGCTTCTTCTGGTCCAAAAATAAGTTTCGTGAAGTTTCAGGTCAATTGGACTCCGTTTGATTTTCCTTTTCCGCGATACTCTAAAACAAGGAAAAAACAGAAACTGGCACTGGGCTCTGTGCTCTGGGTTAATAGGTTAGTCCCAAAAATAATATAAAAGTTCATAATAAAGCCCATAAACATCCAAAACAGATAATATATATAATAGCATGGAACAATCAAAAATTATAGATACGTTGGAGACGTATCATCCCCCTCCACAGTTACACACCTCAGTCATATCGTCATAGTGCTTAGGTGAAGTCCTGCATCGGTAACTTCATCATCACCGTCGCCACGCCATCGTGCTGACGGAACTCTCCCTTGTCCTCAACTGGATCAAGAGCTCGAGGGACGTCATCATGCTGAACGCGTGCTGAATGCGGAGGTGCCGTACATTCGGTACTTGGATCGGTTGGATCGTGAGGACATTCGACTACATCAACCGCGTTACTAAACGCTTCCGCTTTCGGTCTACGAGAGTGCGTGGACACACTCTCCCGTTTTGTTGCTATGCATCTCCTAGATAGATCTTGCATGATTGTAGGAACACTTTTGAAATACTGCGTTCCCCAACAGTGGCATCCGAGCCTGGTCTATGCGTAGATGTTATATGCATGAGTAGAACACAAAGAGTTATGGGAGATAATAGTCATACTGCTTACCATCAACGTCTTACTTTGATTCGGCGGTATTGTTGGATTAAGGAGCCCGGATTGACATTACATGACCGCGTTCATGAGACTGGTTCTACCGACGTGCTTCGCACACAGGTGGCTAGCGGGTGTCAGTTTCTCCAACTTTAGTTGAATCGAGTTTGACTACGGCCGGTCCTTGTTGAAGGTTAAAACAACACACTTGTCAAAAAATCATTGTGGTTTTGATGTGTAGGTAAGAACGGTTCTGGTTAGAAGCCCGTAGCAGCCACATAAAACTTGCAACAAGAAAGTAGAGGACGTCTAACTTGTTTTTGCGGGGCATGTTGTCATGTGATATGGTCAAGACGTGATGAGATATAATTTGTTGTCCGAGATGATTATGTTTTGTAACTGTTATCGGCAACTAGTAGGAGCCTTATGGTTGTCGCTTTATTTTATGAAATGCAATCACCATGAAATTCCTTTACTATATCACTAAGCGGTAGTGATAGTCATAGAAGCAATAGTTGGCGAGACAACAACAATGCTATGATGGAGATTAAGGTGTCAAGCCGGTGACGATGGACATCATGACGGTGCTTTGGAGATTGAGATCAAAGGCACAAGATGATGATGGCCATATCATGTCACATATTTTGATTGCATGTGATGTTTATCCTTTATGCATCTTATTTTGCTTAGTACGACAGTAGCATTATAAGATGATCCCTCACTAAATTTCATGGTATAAGTGTTCTCCCTGAGTATGCACCATTGCTACAGTTCGTCGTGCTGAGACACCACGTGATGATCGAGTGTGATAAGCTCTACGTTCACATACAACGGGTGCAACCCAGTTTTGCACATGCAGAATACTCGGGTTAAACTTGATGAGCCTAGCATATGCAGATACGGCCTCGGAACACTGAGATAGAAAGATCGAACGTGAATCATATAGTACATATGATCAACATAGAGATGTTCACCATTGAAGACTACTCCATCTCACGTCATGATCGGACATGGTTTAGTTGATATGGATCACGTGATCATTTAGATGACTAGAGGGATGTCTATCTAAGTGGGAGTTCTTAAGTAATATGATTAATTGAACTTTAATTTATCATGAACTTAGTCCCACTACTGCAGGATGCTGCTAACACGACACAACGATCAAAGACCCTTTGACGAAACTGTGTGCAAAAAAGGTGATGTAAAAAAACCGTCAAAAAAGGTGCAAAACGTTTGCGATGGCGGAGCCATCAAACACGGTTCAGATTTTAGTTGTGTGTGCGATTCAGGGCACACGGTTAACCCGTTTGAACTGTTTGAGATGAGGCAGAACAACATAAACGTGCAGCCATATCAATGTGTGTGTGATATACGGCATAAACGGTTAGACAGATCAAGGTGTGTGTGATATAGGGCATACGGTTCACTCGGACGAACTATTTTCGATTAGCGAACGCAACATAAATGGTTCAACTTAACAAGATATGTGTGATACGTGGCAAATAGCTGACTTGAATGAACTGTTTGCGATGAGAAATTACAACACAGACGGTTAATACACTTAGTTCATGTGTGATTCTATGTGTACAAAAAACTTTGAAAAATGCAAACTAGTTGCTTGCGGTGGCTAGGAGTATCGCACACGATGCGTCTGCGAGTACTCATGTGCGATGATTAGTAAGTTACACATACGTTTCCTTATGTTAACACTTGTGTGACAAACAACACGTGGCACCGGATACGGCATTCGGGTTGTGTGTGTGCTCCACTTAGTCTTCCCGCGCTCCAGCGAATGCTTCCCGCACTCCAGCGAATGCTTCCCGCGCTCCAGCGAATGCTTCCCGCGCTATGATACGTCTCCAACGTATCTATAATTTCTGGTTGTTCCATGCTATTATATCATCTGTTTTGGATGTTTAATGGTCTTTAATATGCTCTTTTATATTATTTTTGGGACTAACTTATTAACCGGAGGCCTAGTGCCAGTTTCTGTTTTTTTGCCTATTTTAGAGTTTTGTAGAAAAGGAATACCAAACAGAGTCCAAACGGAATGAAACCTTCGCGATGATCTTTCTTGGACCAAAAGCAAACTAGAAGACTTGGAGTTGAAGTCTGGAACTCCACGAGGCGTCCACAAGGTAGGAGGGCGCGCCCCTCTCCCTCGTGGGCCCCTCATAGCTCCACCGACGTACTTCTTTCGCCTATATATACTCTTATACCCTAGGAACATCAGGGAGAGCCATGAAACCACTTTTCCACCATCGCAGCCTTCTGTACCCGTGATATCCCATCTTGGGGCCTTTTCTGGTGATCTGCCGGAGGGGGATTCGATCATGGAGGGCTTCTACATCAACACCATTGCCTCTCCGATGAAGCGTGAGTAGTTTACCACAGACCTTCGGGTCCATAGTTACTAGCTATATGGATTCTTCTCTCTCTTTGATTGTCAATACAAAGTTCTCCTTGATATTCTTGGAGATCTATTCGATGTAATACTCTTTTGCGATGTGTTTGCCGAGATCTGGTGAATTGTGGATTTATGAACAAGTTTATCTATGAATATTATCTGGTTCTTCTCTGAATTCTTATATGCATCATTTGATATTTTTGCAAGTCTCTTCGAATTATCGGTTTAGTTTGGCCTACTAGATTGATCTTTCTTACAATGGGAGAAGTGCTTAGCTTTGGGTTCAATCTTGCGGTGTCCTTTCCCAGTGACAGTAGGGGCAGCAAAGCACGTATTGTATGGTTGCCATCGAGGATAAAAATATGGGGTTTATATCATATTGCTTGAGTTTATCCCTCTACATCATGTCATCTTGCTTAATGTGTTACTCTTCCTTATGAACTTAATACTCTAGATGCATGCTGGATAGCGGTCGATGTGTGGAGTAATAGTAGTAGATGCAGAATTGTTTCGGTCTACTTAACACGGACATGGTGCCTATATTCATGATCATTGTCTTATATATCTTCATAACTATGCGCTTTTCTATCAATTGCTCGGCAGTAATTTGTTCACCCACCATAATACATACTATCTTGAGAGAAGCCTCTAGTGAAACCTATGGCCCCCGGGTCTCTTTCCTATTATATTGCATCTCTTTTATTTACATCACATCTTGTTTACTATTTTGCAATCTTTACTTTCCAATCTATACAACAAAAATACCAAAAATATTTACTTCACTATCTCTATTAGATCTCACTTTTCCGACTGACCGTGAAGGGATTAACAACCCCTTTACCGCCTTGGTTGCAAGGTTCTGGATTGTTTGTGCTGGTACTAGGTGGCTTGTGTGGTGTCTCCTACTGGATTGATACCTTGGTTCTCAAAACCGAGGGAAATACTTACGCTACTTTGCTGCATCACCCTTTCCTCTTCAAGGGAAAACCAACGCATGCTCAAGAGGTAGCACGCTCCACATGGGTGAATTGTAAAATCCACGCCTATTCCCTCACCGGTTTCCCACCACTAGCTAACGGCCTGCTGCATATAACCCAGGCGGTAACGCACCACCGCGACAGTCTGCGAAGATCTAGTCCTCACCCATCTACCATTAGTTATTCCAAGCATGCCAGTCAATGACCAAAGCTTCGACATCAACGCCTGAGGGAGTCCTGGATAAGGGGTCCCCGGGCATCCTAGCTATGTGACATGGGCCGAACTGGTGGGTTGTGAAGATACAAGATAGAAGGCTTTCCCCCATGTCCGAACAGGACTCTCCTTTTCATGGATGGCAAGCTTGGCGTTCGGATATGAAGATTCCCTTTTCTTTAAACTGACTCTGTTCAACCCTAGGCCCCTCCGGTGTCTGTATAAACCGAAGGGTTTAGTCCGTAGAGGCAATCACAATCATACATGCTAGACATCTATGGTTTAGCCATTACGATCTCGCGGTAGATCGACTCTTGTAAACCCTATACTCATCAAAGTCAATCAAGCAGGAAGTAGGGTATTACCTCCATTAAGAGGGCCCGAACCTGGGTAAACATCGTGTCCCCTGCCTCCTGTTACCTTCGATCCTTAGACGCACAGTTCAGGACCCCCTACCCGAGATCGACTGGTTTTGACACCGACATTGGTGCTTTCATTGAGAGTTCCTCTATGTTGTCGACAGAAGGTTCGATGGCTCGTTCGATCATCTACAATGATGTTGTTTCGGGGAAGACTCCCCCCTCCTGGTCAAATTTTCATATTCAGCGGCTTCACACTGCGTGCCAACTCGATTGGCCACCTCGAGCAGATCGACAGCTATGCCCCTGGTCATTAGATCAATTTCGGGAACGTAAATTATGTGGCCGATATCTGAGGAGACTTGATCTTCAAAGGGTCCGCGGTCCCGATCGCCGCTCTGGCCTTAGATCCAGAGCAGACTACCAAGTCCGAAGACGGGAGTTTAGAGCCCGCCGGACTCCCTGCAATTATGGAACTTGCTACCGGAGATCTGGAGGGGACGGCGTCATCGGCAAACCCAAAAACAAATCGAACTCCCCTTGTCGCTAAAGTGTCGGACTCTTTCTTGGACTCTAAATCCATACTCTCAAGGTCCGCGTCGAGCGGGCGCACCCAGGAGGCTCTCACCCCGGTCAGCCCCGTGGACTCTTGCTTCTTTGTTCAAACCTCGCTCCTAAACGAGGCTTTGGACTTAATGCGAACCCTCGCCATTACAGAGGAATCGCTTTCGAATTACGCCCAGCCCGGACTAGGGGCTGAGAGCGGGGAATTTTATGTCCCACCCACCACCCTCTTCATAGCCACTGTCGAAGATCTAACCGACATGCTGGACTACGCATCCGAAGACATCGATGGTATGGACAACGATGCCGGAGACGAACAAGGCCAAGACCCTCCATTTACCGGACATTGGACGGCCACCTCCACATACAACGTTTACATGGTGGACACACCCAAAGAGGATGACGGCGAGAAGGATCCGGTTGAGGACGAGCCTGCTGAAGCACCTCCGAAGCGTCGACGTCAGCGGCGCCGCTCAAAATCACGTCGCGACAAAGACAGTAATACTGGCACCAAAGACAATAACACTCAGGAGAATGCCGAAGACCCCGAAGCCTCTATCGAGCCAACATCCAAATAGGACAATTGGGAGGATGGGCAAGTTAACCCCAACGATCTTGTCAGGAATGAGGATTCGGAGGATAGTAACTACCTACCAATCTCTGAAGAGGATGTGAGCCTCGGCGACGAAGACTTCATCATGCCAGAGGAACCCCTCGAACAAGAGCACTTTAAGCGCTGGCTAATCGCCACTGCAAGAAGCCTAAAAAGAAGCAGCAGCAGCTTCAAGCCGGTCAGGATTTACTCAATGATAGATGGACTAATGTCCTGGCAGCTGAGGAATACAGCCTCGAACACCCAACTAAGAGTTACCCGAAGCGCAAGCTACTACCACAATTTGATGACAAGGCCCTTGAGCCAATACCGCCAAAGCATAAAACTGCTGACGAGCCCGACCGACTACCACGTGGACAGGACAGATCGGCTACTTATGCCGAACACCAGTCCGCGCACCCGCCATGGAGGCAGGGAGGCAACGACCCCGGAGTATACCTACTACCTATGCAAGGACCTGGACAATAGAGCAGGCCAGACAAGATCAATCTATGGATCGAGGGGGCATGCTCCAACGCGAGAGGACGACCATCAGGCCTGGCGTGACAGGCACAACCTCACCCTGGCCGAAGACCGCATAGGGCCTTCACCCGAACTGCACCGCGACATCGCCTGGTACAGAGGCACCGCACACCCCTTATGCTTCGCCGATGAAGTGATGGAACATCAGTTCCCAGAAGGGTTTAAACCTGTGAACATTGAATCATGGGATGGTACGACGGATCCCGCGGTATGGATCGAAGATTTTCTTCTGCACATTCACATGGCTCGCGGTGATGACCTCCACGCCATCAAGTACCTGCCCCTAAAACTCTAGGGGCCAGCACAACACTGGCTGAACAACCTCCCAGAAAACTCTATTGGTAACTGGGAAGACTTGGAGGATGCCTTCAGAGACAACTTCCAAGGTACCTATGTTCGGCCTCCAGACGCCGATGACCTTAGTCACATAGTCCAGCAACCCGGAGAATCAGCCCAGAAGCTCTGGACCAGGTTCTTAATTAACAAGAACCAAATTGTGGATTGTCAGGATGCCAAAGCCCTCGCGGCCTTTAAACATAGCGTCCGAGATGAGTGGCTCACCCGACACCTCGACCAAGAAAAGCCGAAGTCCATGGCAGCCCTTACCGCACTTATGACCCACTTTTGCGCGGGAGAAGATAGCTGGCTAGCTCGTAGAAGCAATAGCACCAGCAACCCTGGCACCTCCGAAGCCAGGCACGGCAATGGCAAGCCACGACGCAACAAGCACAAGAGTCGAAGCAATAAAGAAGGTACAGAAGACACGACGGTCAACGCCAGATTTAGTGGCTCTAAATACGGTCAACGGAAGAAGCCATTCAAAGGAAACAGAGATGGTCCATCTAGTTTGGATAGAATACTCGACTGGTCTTGCCAGATTGATGGCACCCCCAATAAGCCTGCCAATCATACCAATAAAAACTGTTGGCTCTTTAAACAGGCCGGCAAGCTCAACGCCGAACACAAGGAGAAAGGGCGGCCTAGCAAGGACGACAATGAAGAGCCTCGCCCACCGAACATAGGGGGACAGAAGAAATTCCCCCCCGGGGTCAAAACGGTGAACATGATCTACGTTACTCATATCCCTAAGCGGGAGCGCAAGCGCGCGTTAAGGGACTCCTGCGCCATCGAGCCAGTCGCCCCAAATTTAACCCGTGGACAGCCTGTCCGATCACCTTTGATCGCAGAGACCATCCGACCAGTATCCGTCATGGAGGTTCGGCTGCATTGGTCCTCGATCCAATTATTGACGGATTCCACCTCACGCAAGTCCTCATGGATGGCGGCAGCAGTCTCAATCTGCTTTATCAAGATACCGTCCGTAAAATGGGCATTGATCCATCAAGAATCAAGCCCACTAAAACCACCTTTAAAGGGGTAATACCCGGCGTAGAGGCCTGTTGCACAGGATCCATAACACTGGAAGTCGTCTTCGGCTCACCAGATAACTTCCGGAGTGAAGACCTGATCTTTGACATCGTCCCGTTCCGCAGTGGTTATCACGCACTACTCGGACGAACCGCTTTCGCCCGTTTCAATGTAGTCCCGCACTACGCTTATCTAAAGCTCAAGATTCCTGGACCACGTGGCGTTATAACAGCCAATGGAAACATGGAGTGCTCCCTCTATACAGAGGAGCATACCGTGGCCCTCATGGCCGAGGTGCAGGGGGCCTCGCTAAGCTGAATACTACACTGGTAGTCAAGCCCTCGGACACTGTTAAACGAGTCCGGTCTACCCTGCTGAATGACAGTCCGGCTCATCTAGAGCTAGATTAGAAATTCGGCCTCTGTCAATCCCCCAGCCTGATAGCGGCATACGTACCGCGCGTACATAACTACGCGTTAAAAATACCATGGGCGAGGACGGAGGCATGCTAAACATAAGGTCCATGGTACGGCTCGACCCTATCCCGACCTCCATATTGTTCCACCTTTTTTCTTCTTGTTTTTATTTTTTAGGTTCTTTACAACCCATATCAATTTATGGTGGCAACAAGGGCCTCCTTCCAGGACCCTTACACTCGATTGTTGATCCTCTCAAAGGATCATAGATTAAGGCAAAGGCGGCGCAGACGTGCGACAGAGTGTCCAAAGGATCTTCAAGATCATCTCTTCAATTTCAGGACCTGTATACAGCTTTCCCTTACCCTCGGCATGTAAAATAGTCGTGATGCTTATCACATCTTCTGTAAAAATACGTTTCGGCATACCAATTAGACTATAATGGAAAGTCTAAACACTCTCAGAGTACACTTTGGCGTCCCGAATACTGCATTATATGCATCGGCTCTGAATCACGTCTTTGGTTAATAGTTTGGTTGCCCAGCTTCTGTGCTTGCTACCTTACGTTCCATTCTCGGCTAAGGTAGTAAAGGGAGAACTAATGTGATTGTGTTTCCAGCTGGCCCGGTCAAGCACCTCAGTAGAGAAAGCCAAAAACTGACTTTCGTGATGCAGCGAGAGCTAGTCAGCAATTCGGCGACTTATAAAATCTCTAGCGATTTCTTCCTTATTACACTAAGGGCTGGCTTCTCTCAGTCACACGTCTAAGGCATCTAAGTTTGATAGCCGCACACGCACCAGGGGCTATCTTACAACCCCACTGTCAAACTCCTATGGCTAAGTGAGAGTGGTAAAGCCACATAGTCCGATTGCCTTGTTCGCCGCACTGACACCTCCTTTACGGACCAAGACGTTGGGTTAACGTGTGGTCATGTGCTATTTCGAACACCCCCATAGTACCTACGGGGGGGGGGGGGCTAAAGCAGACGACTTTCAAACTCTTAGGGATATAAACGCCCGCACAGGAGGAACAACGCTTTTAAAGACAAACAACATAAATACATTACAAAGCTTTGGTTTGTACAACCATCTGAGCAGCTCGGACACATCTACTTGAACAAGATGTCCTTTGAGCACTGGCCCTCTATCAAGCGGGCACCTTCCAGGACTTCTTTAAAATAGCGCTCCGGCGTACATTGGACCTTGTCTCCGGGCGGACCTTCAATGGCCACGCTGGCGGCCTTCATCTTAGCCCAGTGCATCTTGAAAAGGGCAAAAGCCAGCCGCGCACCTTCTATACATGACGACCGCTTGACCGCGTCAATACAGGGTCGTGCGTCAACAAGTTGCTGCACTAGGCAAAAATAGCTGCTCGGAACAGGTTCGGTTGGCCACAGCCGGACTATGACGCCCCTCATGGCTGATCCGAACATCCTATGCAGCTCGGACCACCACGACATATGGTCATTTAGCATCGTTGGGTGCTCTCGCGCCTCGAACTATGACCAGAATAGCCCCTTCGTCGTGTGTCCCTCCTGAGCCCGGAAGAACTGCGCGGCATCGGCAGTACTCTTTGAAAGATCCACAAAGACATCTGGAGCATGCCATAGCCGCGTGATTAAAACATACTTCCAATTACCGAATATACTCTATAAAAAGAAAAGGCTTACCAGCCACTCTTTGCTCAGCTTGCTGGATCTCCTCGTGAGCCACTCGGGATTTGGCTCGCGCTTCCTTGGCCTCTTTAAGGGCCTGGGCAAGATCGGTCTCCTGGGCTTTGCTCCTCTCCTCTAGGGACTCACACTTGTTGGCGGTGTCGTTGAGCGCCTGCTCCAATTCGGTCACCCGCTCCTCATATTGGCAGCGGACAGCCTGCTCGGACTTCCAGTCCTCGGCTGCTTTATCAGTGGCCGCCTTGTTCACCCTTGCCTCCTCCTTGGCCTGGGTAAGTTCACCCTGAAGGGCCTCAACCACAGATGTGCTGCCTGCAATCATACACAATACAGGAATGAACAAAGTGTTCTAAAAACATACCTTGCGCCTCATCCAATCTCTTATTGATGCGGACTAGATCCTCATCGGCCAGCCCCAGCTTATGTTTAAGTTTGGATACTTTGGCGGCCTGAGCGGTCGCCGCTAACAGTGAATCCTACATTTCAACGTATACAAGTATATTATCTCATGCGAAGATTATTGATCCTCTGCCCCCCTTTTTTTAGCAAAAGGGACGATCAGAGTCTCAGGGGCTAATAGCTATACACAGGCATCTTTTCATATGAAAAGCGGTCAGGATATTACATTGCATACCTCGAAGCCTGTTAGCGGGCTAGTGAAGGCATTGTTCAGTCTACTCTTGGCGGACTGAACCTTTTCAACCACCACACCCATTAGGGTGCGGTGCTCCCACATTGTAGTGCCTCCATCAGGGTGTTCGGCACCTCCGAACTAGTGGAGGTTGCCGCAGGAGTCGACACCCCCTCGCTTGAAGGGGGTCGCTTATTCGGTTCTGGAACCGTTTGGGTTTCCGGAACGGGGTTTGGCTGGGGGGCCGAAATGATCAAGGCCCTCGTCGTCGGTCTTCATGGGGATTGTGCCCCCCATGTTCTCGGCAGCCAGGGCATTACCCTCTGGCACCATTTTGGCGGTCTCCCGTACTGCTCCGTGGCCCGGAGAGGCTCTATGGGACAACACTTCGGTGTCGTCCGTGGCGGTTGGAGGGGAGGCGAGTTGCTCTCCATCATCCCCGGATCTAAAGAATTCCCCTCCGATGATTGTTGGGGGAGATCGCGGGCCGGACTGCACCATACAATGTGTTAGGACCGTAATCATAAAGACCAAACTTATGTAAGGCATCCTTGGATACTTACGATTCGGCGAGGGGCTTCGGCCTGGGGCTCCACTCGGGGATGGCTTCGGCGTCCGAATCCGAGCTATCTGGGAGGGATAATTTTCCCCTTTTTGACGCCCCCGCCTCGGGGTCTTCGGAGGCCGCCCTCTTCTTCTTCCTCCCCTTTGGGGAAGGATTGCTTTCTGCCTCCTCCTCCTCTTCGTCTTCATCTTCCTCGAAGGAGTGAGTATTGGTATCTCCGGACACCGCGTCCGAAGTGCCTTTGCGGCGGGGGCCATCTTTGGCTCCCTTGTTCTTCTTCTAGACCTTTTTCCTCCGGTGCTTGATAGGGCGCCGGGACCAACATCTTCGTTAGAAGATGATCTATTGGGTTTTCAGGCAAATGAGCTAGACATATGATCTGTTCCACCTTCTTCGTCCAGCTCTGTTTTACAGGATGGAATTCTCAGTACACCCCCTCTTTCGGTTAATGAACTATGTTATGTTTGGAAAGGTAGCACTTACTAGGGAGGCTGGATGATTGCAGTTGAGGCCGATGTCCTCGGACGTCTCTGGCCACGACTTTTGGGTCTTGAAAAGAAGCTTCCAAATTGCTTCGTGAGTCGTGCTAAAGAATCACTTCAGGATCCGTGGCCCTTCCGGATTGAACTCCACATGCGGAGAGGCCGGCGTTGGCAGGGAAGGGACCGGCGGATAAGCATCACCTGTATCACATCCGTGAGGCTGGTGTTCTTCTCTATGATATTTGCTTCTTCAGCATCAGCACCTCGTCGAATGATCCCCAATCCAGACGCTTGTTGGTCCATGACGCAAGCTGCAACAGGGGTTCGGATCTAAACGCAGGGGTGGCTGCCCACTTGGTGTCGCGGGGCTCGATGATATAAAATCACTCCTGCTGCCATATCTTGACGGTGTCCACAAAGGCCCCTGAGGGAGTCCTGGATTAGGGGGTCTCCGGACAGCTGGACTATCTCCACTGGTCGGACTATTAGACTATGAAGATACAAGATTGAAGACTTCGTCTCGTGTCCGGATGGGACTCTACTTGGCATGGAAGGCAAGCTAGGCAATACGTATATGGATATCTCCTCCTTTGTAACTGACCTTGTGTAACCCTAACCCTCTCCGGTGTCTATATAAACCAAAGGGTTTTAGTCCGTAGGACATACAATCACAACATACAATCATACCATAGGCTAGCTTCTAGGGTTTTAGCCTCTCTGATCTCGTGGTAGATCTACTCTTGTAACACCCATATCATCAATATTAATCAAGCAGGACGTAGGGTTTTACCTCCATCAAGAGGGCCCGAACCTGGGTAAAACTTCGTGTCCCTTGCCTCCTGTTACCATCCGGCCTAGACGCATAGTTCGGGACCCCCTACCCGAGATCCGCCGGTTTTGACACCGACATTGGTGCTTTCATTGAGAGTTCGTCTGTGCCGTCGCCGTTAGGCTTGATGGCTCCTACTATCATCGATAGCGATGCGGTCCCCGGACAGATCTTCGTATTCGGCGACTTTGCACTGCGGGCTAATTCGCTTGGCCATCTGGAGGAGATTGAAAGCTACGCCCCTGGCCATCAGGTCAGATTTGGAAGTTTGAATTGCACGGCCAACATCCGTGGGGACTTGATCTTCGACGGATTCGAGCCACAGCCAGGCGCGCCACACTGTCGCGATGGGTATGACCTAGCTCTACCACCGGACGGTACCCCAGAGGCCCCGCCCGCATCAGCTCCGACCCTTAGCTCGGAGCCAACTGCGCCAATCGAGGACGGGTGGCTAGACACCGCCTCAGGGGCTGCAGTCTCGACGATGATCGAGCCAAACACCAGCATAATCCTCTGCGCAGCCCGTGACTCCAAGGTGCCGGACTCTCTTCCGGACCCCGAACCATCGGCGCCCCTGCCAATCGAATCCGATTGGGCGCCGATCATGGTATTCACCGCCGCGGATATCTTTCAGCACTCGCCCTTTGGCGACATTCTGAGTTCACTAAGGTCTCTCTCTTTGTCAGGAGAGCCCTGGCAGGATTACGGCCAACAGGATTGGGATGCGGACGACGAAGAAATTCGACGCCCACCCACCACCCACTTTGTAGCCACTGTCGATGATTTCACAGACATGCTCGACTTCGACTCCGAAGACATCGACGGTATGGACGACAATGTAGGAGACGAACATGAACCAGCACCTATAGGGCACTGGAAAGCCACCTCATCGTATGACATATACATGGTGGATACACACAATGAAGGCAACGGCGACGAGATAGCGGAGGATGACCCCTCCAAGAGGCAACCCAAGCACCGACGTCAACGGCGCCGCTCTAAGTCCCGCCAAAGAAAAAGTGGTAATACCGGCACGGGAGATAATAACACTCCGGATAGCGCTGAAGACAACAACAATCCCCTCCAGCAAGATTTAGAGCAGGAGGATGAAGGAGCCGGCTCTCCTGAGAGAGCGGCTGGCGGAGAGGAGGAGGATGACAATTACATGCCCCCTCCAAAGACGAGGCAAGTCTCGGCGACGATGAATTCGTCGTACCAGAGGATCCCGTCGAACAAGAGCGCTTCAAGCGCGGGCTTATGGCCACGGCAAATAGCCTGAAGAAAAAGCAGCAGCAGCTTCAAGCTGATCAAGATCTGCTAGCTGACAAATGGACTGAAGTCCTCGCGGCCGAGGAATATAAACTCGAGCATCCCTCCAAGAGTTACCCAA
Source organism: Triticum monococcum (assembly GCA_034509565.1). Lineage (NCBI taxonomy): Eukaryota > Viridiplantae > Streptophyta > Magnoliopsida > Poales > Poaceae > Triticum > Triticum monococcum. The sequence goes on along the minus strand of CM067843.1, from coordinate 146,261,847 downwards.
GGCGCAGGTTACTACCCTGACTGGAGGAAGAAGCGTATGATACGGCTGATCGGCCACCTCGTGGCCGCGATAGAGAGGCATTCCAGCCAAATGCTCAGCCTCCACCCCAACGCCATCCAAATAAAAAGGCATGGGGAGATACGCCAGACTTGCGAGACATATTGGAGGACAAAGCAAAGCATTCAAGACCGATCTATGGATCACGAGGGCGTACCACTCTGCGAGACGGTAAACGTCACGCCGGATACAGTAAAAGCAAATCCAGCCGGGCCGAACACAGCGGGCAGGACCCATACGAGCTGCGTCGCGATATAGCCCAATACAGAGGCGCCGCACACCCCTTATGCTTCACAGACGAAGTAATGGAACATCAATTCCTAGAATGTTTCAAACCTGTAAACATTGAATCATACAACGGCACAACAGATCCCGCAGTATGGATTGAGGACTTCCTCCTCCACATCCACATGGCATGCGGTGATGACTTACATGCCATCAAGTACCTCCCACTAAAACTCAAAGGACCAGCGCGGCATTGGCTTAATAGCTTGCCAGCGCACTCCATTAGCTGTTGGGAAGATCTGGAAGCCGCATTCCTCGACAACTTTCAGGGCACTTATGTGCGACCACCAGACGCCGATGACTTGAGCCACATAATTCGGCAGCCATAAGAGTCGGCCACGCAATTCTGGACTCGGTTCCTTACAAAGAAAAATCAAATCGTCGACTGTCCGGATGCGGAGGCCTTAGCGGCTTTCAAGCACAACATCCGAGACAAGTGGCTAGCCCGGCACCTTGGTCAAGAAAAGCCGAAATCTATGGCAGCTCTCACGACGCTCATGACCCGCTTTTGTGCGGGAGAAGACAGCTGGTTGGCTCGCAGTAACAACATATCAAAGAACCATGGTACCTCAGATACCAAGGACGGCAATAGCAGGTCACGTCGCAACAAGCATAAGCGCCGCATTAACAGCGAAAGTACTGAGGATACGGCGGTCAATGCCAGATTCAAAGGCTCTAAACCCGGCCAGCGGAAAAAACCATTCAAACAAAGTACGCCGGGTCCGTCCAGCTTGGACCGTATACTCGATCGCTTGTGTCAAATACACGGCACCCTAGACAAGCCAGCCAATCACACCAACAGGGATTGTTGGGTGTTCAAGTAGGCCGGCAAGTTAATTGCCGAAAACAAGGACAAGGGGCCACATAGCGATTACGAGGAAGAACCTCGGCAGCCGCACACTAGAGGACAGAAGAGGTTTCCCCCGCAAGTGCGGACGGTGAACATGATATACGCAACCCACATCCCCAAGAGGGAGTGGAAGCGTGTGCTCAGGGACGTATATGCGTTGGAGCCAGTCGCCCCAAAGTTCAACCCTTGGTCCTCCTGTCCGATCACCTTCGATCGCAGGGACCACCCCACTAGTATCCGTCATGGCGGATTCGCCGCACTGGTCCTAGACCCCATCATCGACGGATTTCACCTCACTCGAGTCCTAATGGATGGCGGCAGCAGCCTGAACCTACTTTATCAGGACATAGTGCACAAAATGGGTATAGACCCCTCAAGGATCAAACCCACAAAAACGACCTTTAAAGGTGTCATTCCAGGCGTAGAGGCCCACTGCACAGGCTCAATTACACTGGAAGTGGTCTTCAGATCCCCGGATAACTTCCGAAGCGAAGAGTTAATCTTCGATATAGTCCCCTTCCGCAGTGGTTATCACGCGCTGCTCGGACGAACCGCGTTCTCTAGATTCAATGCGGTACTGCATTATGCATACCTCAAGCTCAAGATGCCAGGACCTCGCGGATTTATTACAGTCAATGGAAACACAGAGCGCTCTCTCCGAATAGAGGAGCACACCGCGGCCCTTGCAGTAGAAGCGCAAAGCAGCCTCTCAAGGCAATCTACCAGTCTAGTGTTTCAAAGCCCGGACACCTTCAAGCGCGCTCGGGGCAATCGGCAGACAGACCACCTGGCGCGATCTGAGCTCGCGTAGCAATACGGCGGCCACCCCAATCCCAGCCCAACGGCGTTATTCGTGTCGCGCGTACATAATTACGCATTAAAAATACCATGGGCACAGGTGGGGAGGGGGGGCACAACTGCGGCACACCCCAAAACACGGCCTAAACCGCACTAGCGGCTTCCCATTTGGTTATTTTTCTTTTTCTTTCAGGACTTTAATCTCTGGAAACACTGTCCGGCGGCTCTATTGTCGAACACTTGATACAGCAACCAAGGAGGCAGACAACTACGTTATACAACGGAATTCCCAGGTTGATTACAGATTTCATATCATTCGTCAGCTCGCCCTTGGAAGGGACATAGTCCTACTCTTTTGCTTATTGCACTATCTGTATCACTCTGCTTTAATGCAATTTTTTAATATACAATGCATGACATTACGACTATTATTGCATTTTTGTTATATATATGTGTGTGTGTGTGTGTGTGTGTGTTCATTAATGACGCCTTGCAACCGTACACTCTGGTATGGCCAATGCACCAGGGGCTTACGTACCCACAATATGCTGTGAAAAGTCCGAACACTTTCACAAGTGCGGCACCCCGAACTTATAGCATTATATGCAGCAGCTCCGAATCATGTCTTTGGTCAAATGTTGGGTTTGCCCGGCTCCTATGTTTTGGTACCTTACGTTCCGCTCTATCGGCTAAGGTAGCGCTAGGAGAACTACTGCGATTGTGCCCCGGTTCTGCCGGGCCGAGCACCTCAGTAGAGAAAGCTAAAACTGACTGTAATGATAAGGCGAGAGACTGGTCGCTGTTCGGCAAGGTTTTTCGAGTCCCTGAAGACTTATGCTGCTTAGGGCGAGGGGCCGGCTCCGCCCGGCTTACAGGCGTGTATCGCGCCCCGAATTTGGCCTTCCGAATACCAGGGGCTTCGCCAAAATTTGAAATTATAGAATTCTATGGCTAAGTGAGAGTGATAAAGCATTATTAGTCCGGTTGCCTTGTTCGTTGTGCTGAGCACCTCCCTCGAAGGACCCAAACATGGGAACAAGACTGCTCAGGTTTATCTCGAACACCCCAGCACTAGTGGCATGGGGGAAGAAGCCGAGGACTAGCCATCTCTCAGATTGGATAAACAGCCAAATAGAAGGTAATATTTTAAATTCTAACAAGCGTTGCATAGCGAACATAATACAAGTTTTCATACATACAGGACAACACGAGCAAGTCTCATTCAAATATTACATTTTGCGAACACTCATCCACGATAAGACGGGCACCCGGCAGAACACCCTCGTAGTACATCTCGGGGTAGCAGTGCTCCTTGCCCTCCGGTGGCCCTCCTTGATCAGCTTCACGGCATCTAGCTTGACCCACTGCATTTTTACACGGGCGAAAGCCCGACGTGCACCCTCTATGCAGACAGATCGCTTGACGACCTCCAGCCGAGGGCAGGCATCCACAAGCCGCCTCACCAGGCCGAAGAAGCTGTTCGGAAGGGCGTCACCAGGCCACAACCGGACTATGAAGCCCTTCATGGCCTGATCGGCCGCCTTATGTAGCTCGGCCATCTGCTTCAGTTGGTCGCTCATTGGCACCGGATGTTCGGCCTCAGCATACTGAGACCAGAACAACTTCTCCATCGAGCTTCCGTCCTCGGTCTGGTAGAATTGTGCGGCATCGGACACACTGCGGGGCAAATCTGCGAATGCTCCTGAAGAGCTCCGGATTCGGGTAAGTAATCGGTAATTCACCTTTACATGCTTGCTTTGCATATAGAAAGCCTTACCCGCCGCCATCTTCTTCATCGCGTCGATCTCCTGAAGGGCCTTCTGGGCCTCGGCCTTGGCACTCTTCGCGCTCTCACGGGCCACGGCAAGCTCAGACTCTCGCGTCTTCAAGTCAAGCTCCAACACCTCGTGCTTCGTCACGAGAGCCTGGAGCTCTTGCTGCACCTCGCCCACCCGAGCCTCATGCCTCTCTCGCTCGGTGCGCTCCTTGGCCGTTGTATCTTCGTCCTTGGTTAGCACTTGCTTCAGTGTCGCCACCTCGGTCGTGGCCCCTGGCAAAACATACAATGATCCTGTCATTTTGCAATCGCGTCCTTTTTTATATACATATATCTATAGATGGGGTATTACTTACCTTCGTTCTCCTTGAGCTGCCTCTTGACAAGGCCGAGCTCTTTCTTGGACCCATCGAGGTCCTGCTTCAGTACGGCGACCTCCGCAGTTAGTGCGGCGGACGCCAGCAGAGAAGCCTGCATATGCATATTGACATACTTATATTAGACTCCTGCGATATTATTTGATCCTCTGTTCGGCTTTTCTTTGCGAACACCGAAGAAAGCATCAGGGGCTACTGTCTATGCGGTAATATTCCTACTACATTTTAAAAAAGCACTTACCTGGAAGCCTGTTAGAAGGCTAGTATAGGCTTCAGTCAATCCGCTCTTGGCGGACTGAACCTTCTGGATCACTGCACTCATGATAGTGCGGTGCTCCTCCTTGATGGAAGCGCTGCCAACAAATTGTCCGGCGCCTCTGGATGGGCAGAGGTCACCGGCACAGGCGTTTTGCCCCCCTTAGAAGGGGACCGCCTGCCCGAGCTCGGAACCGTTGGAGGGTCCGGCGCGGTGTTCGGCTGAGGGCCGAACTCGGAGCTCTCGGGGACCCTGTCCCCTCGGCTCCCGGAGTTTGGAAGGTCGCCTTGAGGCGCCTCCGGGACTGTCCCCCCTCGATCCGGTGCCTCTTGAGATAGCACCTCGGCGTCGTCGGCTGGATGAGGGGAGGTGGCGGTTGGGACTGCATCGCTATCCATGTCCGACGAGCCCAGGGAACCGTCCGAGGATACCTCGATATTGGCTCGGGGCGGCCTGCACAATTGAGTTTGGCGTTAGGGAAAGCAATGCGACAAAGGAGTCCTATGGGTTACTTTGGTATCCTAATACTTACGATCTCTTTGGGGGCTTGGCCCTGGGCAACCACTCGTCTTCACTTTCGTCGTCGGCGGTGGAGCTATCCGGAAGGAGAGTCCTTCCCTTCTTGGACCCTCCGGCCTCCCCAGTCGGGGCGGCCTTCCTTTTCTTGTCTCCCCCGGTCAGTGGGGGAGCCTCTTCTTCCTCTTCCTCGTCTTCGGGGCAAGAGTGCGCCGCAGAATCATCGGACGGTGAGTCCGACGACGCCTGGCGTCGGGAACTCTTTCGAGCTCCCTTGGCCTTCTTGGTCTTCTCCGGCACCTTATAAGGGGCCGGAGTCAACATCTTCGCCAGAAGGGCGTCTGCAGGGCCTTCGGGCAAGGGAGCCGGACAGTCGATTTGTCCGACCATCTTCTGCCAGTCCTGTTAAAGGCACGGGAGTTTAGATCCCCCATAGAGTCAATCTATATAAAAATAAGTATCCTGTGAAAGGTAAAACAACTTACCGCACTGGCATGGCGCTTCGCGCTGAATCCGTGATCCTCAGTAATGGGGGGAGGGACATCGGCACTCTTGAACAACACCCCAGGCATCTTCATGAGTCGTATCGAAGAGCCTGTTTAGAGTTCGGTGCTGCGCCAGATTGAACTCCCACAAGGTAAACTCCCATTGTTGGCACAGGAGTATCCTGCGGATGAGCATAACCTGGACTATGTTGACGAGCTTGCGCTTCTTGTCCACCATGTTTTGAATACATGACTGGAGTCCGGTCAGCTCTTTTGAATTACCCCAGGACAGGCCCTTCTCCTTCCAGGAGGTGAGCCGCATGGGGGCGCCAGATCGGAACTCGGGGGCCGCTACCCATGCGGGGTCGCGCAGCTCGGTGATATAGAACCACCCCGATTGCGACCCCTTTATGGTTTCCACAAAGGAGCCCTCGACCCATGTTATGTTGGGCATCCTGCCCACCATGGCGCCTCCGCATTCCGCCTGGCGGCCGCCCACCACCTTCGGCTTGACGTTGAAGGTCTTCAGCCATAGGCCGAAGTGGGGCTTAATGCGAAGGAAGGCCTCACACACGACGATAAACGTCGAGATGTTGAGGATGAAGTTCGGGGCCAGATCATGGAAATCCAGGCCGTAATAAAACATGATCCCCCGGACGAAGGGATGGAGAGGGAATCCTAGTCCGCGGAAGAAATGGGTGAGGAATACCACCCTCTCATGGGGCCTGGGGGTGGGGATGAGTTGCCCCTCATCTGGGAGCCGGTGCGCGATGTCGTCGGGCAGGTATCCGGCTCTCCTCAGTTTTTTGACGTCTCCCTCTGTGACGGAGGAGACCATCCACTTGCCTCCCGCTCCGGACATGGTTGGAGAAGGTTGAGATGGAAGTGAGAGCTTGGGCGCTAGAGCTCGAGTGTGCGGGAGCGAATGAGCAGAGGGTAAAACCCGCTTATCCCCCAAGCGCCGCAATTGATGGCGCGGTTGGGTTACCCACGCCCGTATTGATGAGAATCTCGTAATAAGGGGACACAATCTCTGCTTTGATAAGACGTGTCGAAAAACTACCTCGCGTTATGTGAGGGGTTGGTTAAAAGAAACGGTTCGAATAATCACCGGGCCATGACGTAACGTCGTGTTGCCAAAACAAGCTAACAAATTGGATCTGCGAAAACATTATTCTCTCTACGGTGGAGTGTGGAACTTATTTTGCAGGGTCGGACACTATCCTCGTATTCAAATTCTTCTGTGATGTATTCGGAGAAGGAACCCGCCTTGCAATGCCGAAGACAACTGCGCGCCAGACTCATCGTCATTGAAGCCTGGTTCAGGGCCTACTGAGGGAGTCCTGGATTAGGGGGTCTCCGGACAGCCGGACTGTTAGACTATGAAGATACAAGATTGAAGACTTCGTCTCGTGTCCGGATGGGACTCTACTTGGCGTGGAAGGCAAGCTAGGCAATACGTATATGGATATCTCCTCCTTTGTAACCGACCTTGTGTAACCCTAACCCTTTCCGGTGTCTATATAAACTGAAGGGTTTTAGTTCGTAGGACATACAATCACAACATACAATCATACCATAGGCTAGCTTCTAGGGTTTTAGCCTCTCTGATCTCGTGGTAGATCTACTCTTGTAACACCCATATCATCAATATTAATCAAGCAGGATGTAGGGTTTTACCTCCATCAAGAGGGCCCGAACCTGGGTAAAACTTCGTGTCCCTTGCCTCCTGTTACCATCCGGCCTAGACGCACAGTTCGGGACCCCCTACCCGAGATCCGCCGGTTTTGACACCGACATTCTTTGGGCCAGATAACTTTGGGAAGCTTGCTCACCATGGCACCGCCACAATCTACGTGTTAACCGTCGACCACCTTCGGCTTCAGATTGAAAATCTTGAGCCACGGGCCAAAGTGCGGAGGGATGCAAAGGAATGCCTCACACACGACGATAAACACCGAGATGTGGAGGAAGGATTTCGAGGCCAGATCATGAAAATTTAACCCGTAATAGAACATGAGACCTCGGACAAAGGGGTGTAGGCAAAACCCTAGTCCGCGGAGAAAATGAGGAAGGAATACAACCCTCTCACCGGGCTCTCGAGTGGGGATAACCTGCTCTTTGGCAGGGAGTCTGTGTTTGATCTCCGCTGTCAAATACCTCGCCTCCCGAAGCTCCTTGATGTCCTTCTCCGTCACGGAGGAGGCCATCCACTTGCCTTGTGGGCCAGATCCGGACATGGCTAAAGTGGTTGGAGGCGAGGGGAAAGTTTGTAACTTGGGCGTTGGAGCTCAGGGATGGAAGGGCCAAGGAAGGATGAATGTGTGGGGTAAAGAGATGGGTCCTCATCTTCTTATAAAGGCAGTGAATATTAAGCGTCCCCCCACAAGCCTTCAAACTCTCCTATTCCCAAGGGGTCGTGCAAACGGCACAATTGGATTACCCAAGCCCGTATTGATGAGAATCCCACAATAAGGGGACACGATCTCTGCTTTGACAAGACGTGTCAATGAGGACCGCACCTCAAAACACAAAGTGGGAGGTTGAAAAATGGTTCGAAATAATAATAAGGCCAGAACATAACGTCCCGCCGGAAAAACTGTTAGTAGACATGACTTGTTTTGTTTAAGTATTTTGCCCTTGTGGTTTAGGGTTGTGACTATTGTACAGAGCCGGATATAGTTGTTTTGGTCAACTACTTTGAAGTGTTCGGAGGAGGAACCCGCCTTGCAATGCTGAAGACAATCTGCGCGTCGGACACATCATCATTGAAGCCTGGTTCAGGGGCTACTAAGGGAGTCATGGATTAGGGGGTCCCCAGGCGTCCTAGCTATGTGATGTGGGCTGGACTGGTGGGCCATGAAGATACAAGATAGAAGACTTTCCCCCGTGTCCGTATGGGACTCTCCTTTGCATGGATGGCAAGCTTCTCGTTCGTATATGAAGATTCCTTTTTCTGTAAACCGACTTTGTTCAACCCTAGGCCCATCCATTGTCTATATAAACCGGAGTGTTTAGTCTGTAGAGGCAATCACAATCATATAGGCTAGACATCTAGGGTTTAGCCATTACGATCTCGAGGTAGATCAACTCTTGTAACCCCTATACTCATCAAAGTCAATCAAGCAGGGAGTAGGGTATTACCTCCATTAAGAGGGCCCGAACCTGGGTAAACATCGTGTCCCCTGCCTCCTGTTACCTTCGATCCTCAGACGCATAGTTCGGGACCCCCTACCCGAGATCAGCCGGATTTGACACCGACAACGCCTACCTGTGTGTGACGCCCCGAGGCCGATGCGCCAGGTGTCTCCCAGTTATTCGTTGTCGTTGCCTTGTCATTCGTTTGCGTGTTGCATCTTGCCATGTCCTCATGTGCATTGCATCATCATGTTTTCAAAACTTGCATTCGTCCGGGTTCCCCCAGTTCCGTCCATTGTCCGTTCTGAGCTCAAACACACTTGCACGCGCCCGCGGCACCTCCGATACATTATTTTATAAGTGGCCGGAAATGTTCTCAGAATGGGTTGAAAGCTGGCGTGCGGTCTTATTTTACTGTAGGTAGACCGCCTATCAAATTTCATCGCGTTCGGAGTCCGTTTGATGCCCCAACGTATAACTATAGCGGCAGCGCTGCGGTCTAACATCGGACATTTTCGGTCTCCGAAAACTGCTGCCGGGCCCTCTCTCTCTCTCTCTCTCTCTCTTCTCTCCTCTCAGCCTCGCCACAACCCACATAGTCCATCCACCTACCCCTCTTCGTGTCCGGAGCTGTCCGATGCGATCACATGGTCCGAAAACCCATCTTTGCATAGTTCACCGACCCCTCACGTGCGCGTCCGAAACTTCCTCGGACCTGACCCGGGCAGTCGTTACCGTTATGTTTGGATCATTCCCAAACATCTACAAAACATCACCGTTTTCTTTTTTGGACTCCCTAGCTATTTTTATTCGCGATCGTCCGATTGCGATAGGAAGGACGCGTTAACCCCTATCCAATTCCTACCTGCTATTTATAGCAGATGAAACCCTACCTAAACTAGTCCAACCCTAAAACCTAGGGAGCCTGTCCGGTCGCATCGCCGCCGCATTTTCCTTGGGATCCCCATCGCCCCAATCCAGTGCCTCCTCTGTTTTTCCTTGATCCAATCCCCTCTGCCTCTTCCTTCTGACCTCGGTCTTGCCCTGAGCCACTTCCCTCGCCGGCGACCGAAACCACCACCAGGCCGACCCCGTGCTCTCTCCCTCCATTTTTCCCTCACGTGGCATCGTCTGCCTCTCATCCATCCTCTCTCTTCTCTGTACAGGTGCTCCCCACGCCATGGAAGCCACCGCAGGCCTCCACCTCGACCACGGCCGCCATGGACCAGCGCCGCCGTCGAGCGCTATGGCTTCCACTTCAAGCTTCTGCGCCGCCCGGAGCTCCTCGAGACCGGCCAGATCCGTGCACTACCTCGACTCCAGCCTGTCGGAGTCGCTTCGCCGCGGCCTCCCCTGCCTCCATGGACGCGTCCAACACCGCAACATCAGCACTGCCTTGTTCCTTCTCCCCTGCAGCCATGGGCGCCTCAAGCTAGGGCTTGCCTTGCCGCCCTTGCAACCTCGGCCTCGCCTTCGCACCTCAACCGGCCCCGTTGTCGCCGGGAACCCCAGGCTAGCCGCCGCCGCGCTAAGTCACCTGCTCCACGCCGGGCTCGGCTTCCTCGCCATCTTCAGCAAAACCAGAACGCCGAGGCCCTCCTCTTCTTCTGATCCGGCACTGTCCTAGGAAGCTTGCTGTCAGATTCGGCGATCGCCTCCCGTTCCCGTCGCTCCGCCATGCGCCAAGTCCCCTGCCGCCGTCGTGCCCTGCTTCTGCTCCTCCTGCTCGTCTCTATGCGCGAGGAAAACGAGCGAGACGACCGCTCGCGTTGACCGTGTCTTCCTCTTCGCTAGGCCCAACGCGCACGCGTGAGGCTAGCGCCTCCCCAGGGCCCAGCGCGCCCATATCCTCTTCATTGTGGGCCTCAGCCCAGGGTGAGCTCCCCACAGCCTCCTCTCTATTCGGCCCTGATCCAGTCTCAGCCCAGTAGTGTTTTTTTTCAGTCTATGCGATTTAAGCTTTTTCCCAGGTTTTGTTGTTTTACAGAAAACCCCTTGTAGATCATGCATATAATAACTTAATAACCGTGCATCACATTAAAATGATTTATATATGAAAGTTGCTTAGAATCTTGTCTAGTTTCACAATATCCAACGTTCATCCATGTTTAAAATGTTGTTTGCATATATTTTGTCATATTGCCATGTTAAAATGATTTAATTCATAACTATTTAACCGTAGCTCCAAATTTAATAATCTTTATATGTAAATGGGGTAGAAAAATGCATAGTTTAACATGGTGGCATCTATTTGCATGTTTAACAACTCTAAAATATGGTTTTGGGCAGAACAGTACGAAATCTAGTATATGCTCATGAGGTTTTCTTCGGACTTGTTGCTTGTTGTTCCGGCCTCATTTAAACTTGCCTAGATAGGTAGTTTTCATATGCCTCACCCCTTGCCATGGATAACAACATTTAATTTTGTTGAGTACATAAACGGGAGAGAACTAAATAATTGATGTGGTGTTCCGTCAATATGCAACTCGTTGCATATTGAGCTCCACTTAACTTGTAGTTTTGCTTGTGCACTTTGCCATGCCATGCGTCATTAAACCGGACATGCATCATGCTTGGTTGTGCATCATGCCATGTTTATGTGATGGTTGTTTACTATGTTGTTTGCTCCTTTCCGGTGTTGCTTCTTCGTCTTAGCTCCGGTAACGTCGCGTTTGTGAGGATTCGTTCGACTTCGTCCGTTTGTCTTCTTCATGGACTCGTTCTTCTTCCTTGCGGGATCTCAGGCAAGATGACCATACCCTCGAAATCACTTTTATCTTTGCTTGCTAGTTGCTCGCTCTTTTGCTATGCCGTGATACCTACCACTTGCTATATCATGCCTCCCATATTGCCATGTCAAGCCTCTAACCCACCTTTCCTAGCAAACCGTTGTTTGGCTATGTTACCGCTTTGCTCAGCCCCTCTCATAGCGTTGCTAGTTGCAGGTGAAGATGGAGTTTGTTCCACGTTGGAACATGGATATTGTTGGGATATCACTATTATATATTGTTTACTTTAATGCGCCTATATACTTGGTAAGGGTGGAAGGCTCGGCCTTATGCCTGGTGTTTTGTTCCACTCTTACCGCCCTAGTTACCATTATACCGGTGTTATGTTCCTTGATTTTGCGTTCCTTACACGGTTGGGTGTTATGGGAACCCCTTGACAGTTCGCCTTGAATAAAACTCCTCCAGCAAGGCCCAACCTTGGTTTTACATTTGCACTAACAACCTATATTTTTCCCTTGGGAGTAATTAACCCGAGGGTCATCTTATTTTAACCCCCCGGGCCAGTGCTTGTCCAAGTGTTGGTCCGAACTAGAGTCCTTTGCAGCGCCATCTCGGGGAAACTTGAGGGCTGGTTTTAGTTGTACGGAGCGCTCATCCGGTGTTGCCCTGAGAACCAGATATGTGCAGCTCCTATCAGGATGTCGGCGCATCGGGCGGTCTTGCTGGTTTTGTTTTACCATTGTCGAAATGTCTTGTAACCGGGATTCCGAGTCTGATCAGGTCTTCCTGGAAGAAGGAATATCCTTCGTTGACCGTGAGAGCTTGTGATGGGCTAAGTTGGGACATTCCTGCAGGGTTTTGGACTTTCAAAAGCCGTGCCTGCAGTTATCGGCAGATGGGAATTTGTTAATATCCGGTTGTAGAAAACTTGACACCTAACTTAATTAAAATGCATCAACCACATGTGTAGCCGTGATGGTCTCTTTTCGGCGGAGTCCGGGAAGAGAACACGGTCTCGTGTTATGCTTGATCGTAAGTAGTTTCAGGATCACTTCTTGATCATGATAGCTTATCGACTGTGCTTTGCTTCTCTTCTCGCTTTCATTTGCGTAAGTTAGCCACCATATATGCTAGTGCTTGCTGCAGCTCCACCTCACTACCTTTCCTACCCATAAGCTTAAATAGTCTTGATCTCGCGGGTGTGAGATTGCTGAGTCCTCGTGACTCACAGATTACTTCCAAAACTAGTTGTAGGTGCCGTTGATACCAGTGCAGATGACGCAGCTGAGCTCAAGTGGGAGCTCGATGAAGATCGTGTTCGTTGTGTTGTTTTCGTTTTCCAGTTGATCATTAGTGGAGCCCAGTCGGAGCGATCGGGATCTAGCATTAGGGGTTCTCCTTGTTTATTTGGTTCCGTAGTCGGACCTTGATTGTATTTTGGATGATGTAATGCTATATTTATGTATTGTTTGAAGTGGCGATTGTAAGCCAACTCTTTATCCCTTTCTTATTTCAGTACATGGGATGTGTAAAGATTACCCCTCTTGCGACATACCTACTATGCGGTTATGCATCTATGTAATGCCCTCGATGCGGCTATATCTCCCACGTGTCAATGCACGACTTAGAGGCATAACCGCATTGAAACCAATGTCGCAAGTGAGGTAATCTTTGCAAACAACCTATGTAATACATAAGGGAAAGAGAAACATAGCTGGCTTACGATCGCCACTTCACACAATTACATGAATAAGGCATTACGTCAACCAGAATCAAACAAGGTCCGACTACGGAACCCAAATAAAAGAAGACTACCCCAAATGCTACACAGACCCCCGATCGACCCGACTGGGCTCCACTACTGATCAACTAGAACGAAACGACACAAAGGACGAGATCTTCATCGAGCTCCTCCCGAGCTTGGTTGCATCACCTGGAATGGCATCATCGGCACCTGCAAGCTGGTTTTGGAAGTATCTGTGAGTCACGGGGACTCAGCAATCTCACACCCACTATGGGCTGGTTCCCCTCCCCACTTCAGCCCATGGGGCCCTCCGAGATGGGTGGCCCCACCCGGTGGACCCCCGGGACCCATCCGGTGGTCCCGGTACAATACCGGTGACCCCCGAAACTCTCCCGATGGCCGAAACTGCACTTCCTATATATAATTCTTCACCTCCCGACCATTCCGGAACTCCTCGTGACGTCCGGGATCTCATCCGGGACTCTGAACAAATTTCGGGTTACTGCATATTCATATCTCTACAACCCTGGCGTCACCGAACCTTAAGTGTGTAGACCCTACGGGTTCGGGAGACATGTAGACATGACCGAGACGGCTCTCCGGTCAATAACCAACAGCGGGATCTGGATACCCATGTTGGCTCCCACATGCTCCTCGATGATCTCATCGGATGAACCACGATGTTGAGGATTCAAGCAACCCCGTATACAATTCCCTTTGTCAATCGGTATGTTACTTGCCCGAGATTCGATCGTCGGTATCCTAATACCTCGTTCAATCTCGTTACCGGCAAGTCACTTTACTCATACCGTAATGCATGATCCCGTGACCAGACACTTGGTCACTTTGAGCTCATTATGATGATGCATTACCGAGTGGGCCCAGAGAAACCTCTCCGTCATACGGAGTGACAAATCCCAGTCTTGATCCGTGTCAACCCAACAGACATTTTCGGAGATACCCGTAGTATACCTTTATAGTCACCCAGTTACGTTGTGACGTTTGGTACACCCAAAGCATTCCTACGGTATCCGGGAGTTACACGATCTCATGGTCTAAGGAAAAGATACTTGACATTGGAAAAACTCTAGCAAACGAACTATACGATCTTGTGCTATGTTTAGGATTGGGTCTTGTCCATCACATCGTTCTCCTAATGATGTGATCTCGTTATCAATGACATCCAATGTCCATAGTCAGGAAACCATGACTATCTGTTGATCAACGAGCTAGTCAACTAGAGGCTTACTAGGGACATGTTGGTGTCTATGTATTCACACATGTATTATGATTTCCGGATAACACAATTATAGCATGAATAAAAGACAATTATCATGAACAAGGAAATATAATAATAATCCTTTTATTATTGCCTCTAGGGCATATTTCCAACAGTCTCCCACTTGCACTAGAGTCAATAATCTAGTTACATTGTGATGAATCGAACACCCATGGAATTCTAGTGTTGATCATGTTTTGCTCTAGGGAGAGGTTTAGTCAATGGATCTGCTACATTCAGATCTGTATGTACTTTACAAATATCTATGTCTCCATCTTGAACATTTTCACGAATGGAGTTGAAGCGACGCTTGATGTGCCTGGTCTTCTTGTGAAACCTGGGCTCCTTGGCAAGTGCAATAGCTCCAGTGTTGTCACAGAAGAGTTTGATCGGCCCCGACGCATTGGGTATGACTCCTAGGTCGGTGATGAACTCCTTCACGCAAATTGCTTCATGCGCTGCCTCCGAGGCTGCCATGTACTCTGCTTCACAAGTAGATCCCACCACGACGCTCTGCTTGCAACTGCACCAGCTTACTGCCCCACCATTCAAAATATACACGTATCCGGTTTGTGACTTAGAGTCATCCAGATCTATGTCAAAGCTAGCGTCGACGTAACCCTTTACGACGAGCTCTTCGTCACCTCCATAAACGAGAAACATGTCCTTAGTCCTTTTCAGGTACTTCAGGATATTCTTGACCGTTGTCCAGTGTTCCTTGCCGGGATTACTTTGGTACCTTCCTACCAAACTTACGGCAAGGTTTACATCAGGTCTGGTACACAGCATGGCATACATAATAGACCCTATGGCTGAGGCATAGGGGATGACACTCATCTCTTCTATATCTTATGCCGTGGTCGGACATTGAGCTGAGCTCAGTTTCACACCTTGCAACACAGGCAAGAACCCCTTCTTAGATTGATCCGTATTGAACTTCTTCAATATCGTATCAAGGTATGTGCTTTGTGAAAGACCTATGAGGCGTCTTGATCTATCTCTATAGATCTTGATGCCTAATATATAAGCAGCTTCTCCAAGGTCCTTCATTGAAAAACTCTTATTCAAGTAGGCCTTAATGTTGTCCAAAAGTTCTATATCATTTCCCATCAAAAGTATGTCATCTACATATAATATGAGAAATGCTATAGAGCTCCCACTCACTTTCTTGTAAACGCAGGCTTCTCCATAAGTCTGCATAAACCCAAACGCTTTGATCATCTCATCAAAGTGAATGTTCCAACTCCGAGATGCTTGCACCAGCCCATAAATCGAGCGTTGGATCTTGCACACCTTGTCAGCATTCTTTGGATCGACAAAACCTTCCGGCTGCATCATATACAATTCTTCCTTAAGGAAACCATCAAGGAATGCCGTTTTGACGTCCATTTGCCATATCTCATAATCATAGAATGCGGCAATTGCTAACATGATTCAGACGGACTTCAGCTTCGCTACGGGTGAGAAAGTCTCATCGTAGTCAACCCCTTGAACTTGTCGATAACCCTTAGCGACAAGCCTAGCTTTATAGATGGTCACATTACCATCCGTGTCTGTCTTCTTCTTAAAGATCCATTTATTTTCTATGGCTCGCCGATCATCGGGCAAGTCAGTCAAAGTACATACTTTGTTTTCATACAAGGATCCTATCTCGGATTTCATGGCTTCTAGCCATTTGTCGGAATCCGGGCCCGCCATTGCTTCTTCATAGTTCGAAGGTTCACCGTTGTCTAACAACATGACTTCCAAGACAGGGTTGCCGTACCACTCTGGTGCGGAACATGTCCTTGTGGACCTACGAAGTTCAGTAGCAACTTGATCTGAAGTTTCATGATCATCATCATTAACTTCCTCTCTAGTCGGTGCAGGAACCTCAGGAACATTTTCTTGAGTTGTGCCACTTTCCGGTTCAAGAGGTAATACTTCATCAAGTTCTACTTTCCTCCCACTTACTTCTTTCGAGAGAAACTCTTTCTCTAGAAAGGATCCATTCTTGGCAACAAAGATCTTGCCTTCGGATCTGAGGTAGAAGGTATACCCAATAGTTTCTTTAGGGTATCCTATGAAGATGCATTTTTCCGACTTGGGTTCGAGCTTTTCAGGTTGAAGTTTCTTGACATAAGCATCCCCAAACTTTTAGAAACGACAGCTTAGATTTCTTTCCAAACCATAATTCATACGGTGTCGTCTCAACGGATTTCGATGGAGCCCTATTTAAAGTGAATGCGGCAGTCTCTAAAGCATAGCCCCAAAATGATAGCGGTAAATCGGTAAGAGACATCATAGATCGCACCATATCTAATAGAGTGCGATTACGACGTTTGGACACACCATTACGCTGAGGTGTTCCAGGCGGCGTGAGTTGTGAAACTATTACAAATTTTCTTAAGTGTGTGCCAAATTCGTGACTCAAGTATTCTCCGCCACGATCTGATCGCAAGAACTTGATTTTCCTGTCACGTTGATTCTCAACCTCACTCTGAAATTCCTTGAACTTTTCAAAGGTCTCAGACTTGTGTTTCATTAAATAGATATACCCATATATACTCAAGTCATCAGTGAGGGTGAGAACATAATGATAGCCACCGCGAGCCTCAACACTCATTGGACCGCACACATCAGTATGTATGATTTCCAATAAGTTGGTTGCTCGCTCCATTGTTCCTGAGAATGGAGTCCTGGTCATTTTACCCATGAGGCATGGCTCGCATGTGTCAAATGATTCGTAATCAAGAGACTCTAAAAGTCCATCTGCATGGAGCTTCTTCATGCATTTGACACCTATGTGACCAAGGCGGCAGTGCCACAAGTATGTGGGACTATCATTATCAACTTTACATCTTTTGGTATTCACACTATGAATATGTGTAACATTACACTCGAGATTCATTAAGAATAAACCATTCACCATTGGAGCATGACCATAAAACATATCTCTCATATAAATAGAACAACCATTATTCTCGGATTTAAAGGAGTAGCCATCTCGAATTAAATGAGATCCTGATACAATGTTCATGCTCAAAGCTGGCACTAAATAACAATTATTGAGGTTTAAAACTAATCCCATAGGTAAATGTAGAGGTAGCGTGCTGACAGCGATCACATCGACCTTGGAACCATTCCCGACGCGCATCGTCACCTCGTCCTTCGCCAGTCTCCGCTTATTCCGCAGCTCCTGCTTTGAGTTACAAATGTGAGCAACTGCACCGGTATCAAATACCCAGGAGCTACTACGAGTACTGGTAAGGTACACATCAATTACATGTATATCACATATACCTTTCGTGATGCCGGCCTTCCTGTCCGCTAAGTATTTGGGGCAGTTCCGCTTCCAGTGACCATTTCCCTTGCAATAAAAGCACTCAGTCTCGGGCTTGGGTCCATTCTTTGGCTTCTTCCCGACAGCTTGCTTACCGGGCACGGCAACTCCCTTGCCGTCCTTCTTGAAGTTCTTCTTACCCTTGCCTTTCTTGAACTTAGTGGTTTTATTCACCATCAACACTTGATGTTCCTTTTTGACTTCTACCTCTGCTGATTTCAGCATTGCAAATACTTCAGGAATGGTCTTTTCCATCCCCTGCATATTGAAGTTCATCGCAAAGCTCTTGTAGCTCGGTGGAAGTGACTGAAGGATTCTGTCAATGACCGCGTCATCCGGGAGATTAACTCCCAGCTGAGTCAAGCGGTTATGTAACCCAGACATAGTGAGTATGTGCTCACTGACAGAACTGTTTTCCTCCATCTTACAGCTGAAGAACTTGTCGGAGACTTCATATCTCTCGACCCAGGCATGAGCTTGAAAAACCATTTTCAGCTATTCGAACATCTCATATGCTCCGTGTCTCTCAAAACGCTTTTGGAGCCCCGGTTCTAAGCTGTAAAGCATGCCGCACTAAACGAGGGAGTAATCATCGGAACGTGTCTGCCAAGCGTTCATAACATCTTGTTCTGCAGGGAGAGCAGGTGCTTCACCTAGCGGTGCTTGTAGGACATAATCTTTCTTGGCAGCTATGAGGATGATCCTCAGGTTTCGGACCCAGTCCGTATAGTTGCTGCCATCGTCTTTCAGCTTGGTTTTCTCTAGGAACGCGTTGAAGTTGAGGAGAACGTTGGCCATTTGATCTACAAGACATGTTGTAAAGGGTTTAGACTAAGTTCATGATAATTAAGTTCATCCAATCAAATTATTCAATAAACTCCCACTCAGATAGACATCCCCCAGTCATCTAAGTATAACATCATCCGAGTTAACTAGGTCATGTCCGATCATCACGTGAGACGGACTAGTCAACGTCGGTGAACATCTTCATGTTGACCGTATCTTCTATACGACTCATGCTCGACCTTTCGGTCTTCTATGTTCCGAGGCCATGTCTGTACATGCTAGGCTCGTCAAGTCAACCTAAGTGTTTGCATGTGTAAATCTGTCTTACACCCGTTGTATGTGAACGTTGGAATCTATCACACCCGATCATCACGTGGTGCTTCGAAACAACGAACTGTCGCAACGGTGCACAGTTAGGGGGAACACTTTCTTGAAATTATTATGAGGGATCATCTTATTTACTACCGCCGTTCTAAGTAAACAAGATGTAAAACATGATAAACATCACATGCAATCAAATAATAATAGTGACATGATATCGCCAATATCACATAGCTCCTTTGATCTCCATCTTGGGGTTCCATGATCATCTTGTCAGCGGCATGACACCATGATCTCCATCATCGTGTCTCCATGAAGTTGCTCGCCAACTATTACTTCTACTACTATGGCTAACACGTTTAGCAATAAAGTAAAGTAATTTACATGGCGTTTCTCAATGACACGCAGGTCATACAAAAAATAAAGACAACTCCTATGGCTCCTGCCGGTTGTCATACTCATCGACATGCAAGTCGTGATTCCTATTACAAGAACATGATCTCATACATCACATATATCATTCATCATTCATCACAACTTTGTTCATATCACATCACAAAACACTTGCTGCAAAAACAAGTTAGACGTCCTCTAATTGTTGTTGCAAGTTTTACGTGGCTGCAAGAGGGTTCTAGCAAGAACGTTTTCTTACCTACGTTAAAGCCACAACGTGATTTGTCAACTTCTATTTACCCTTCATAAGAACCCTTTTCGTCGAATCCGCTCCAACTAAAGTGGGAGAAACAGACACCCGCCAGCCACCTCATGCAACTAGTGCATGTTAGTCGGTGGAACCGGTCTCACGTAAGCGTACGTGTAAGATTGGTCCGGGCCGCTTCATCCCACAATATCGCTGAAGCAAAATAAGACTAGTAGCGGCAAGAAAGTTGACAACATCTACGCCCACAAGAAATTGTGTTCTACTCATGCAAAGAGAACTACGCATAGACCTAGCTCATGATGCCACTGTTGGGGAACGTTGCAGAAAACAAAAATTTCCTACGGTTTCACCAAGATCCATTTATGAGTTCATCTAGCAACGAGTGATCGGATTGCATCTACATACCTTTGTAGATCGCGAGCGGAAGCGTTCAAGAGAACGGGGATGAGGTAGTCGTACTCGACGTGATCCAAATCACCGGAGATCCTAGCGCCGAACGGACGGCATCTCCGCGTTCAACACACGTACGGTCAGCGTGACGTCTCCTCCTTCTTGATCCAGCAAGGGGAAGGAGAGGTTGATGAAGATCCAGCAGCACGACGGCGTGGTGGTGGATGCAGCAGTCACCGTAGCAGGGCTTCGCCGTTCTTCTGCGAGAGGGAGAGGTGTAGCAGGGGAGAGGGAGGCGCCAAGAGTCAAGGGTGCGGCTGCCCCTCCCTCCCCCCTTTATATAGGCTCCCCAAGGGGGGCGCCGGCCCTAGGAGATGGGATCTCCTAGGGGGGGGCGGCGGCCAAGGGTGGAGTGGCCCCCAAGGCAAGTGGGGCGCCCCCCCACCCTAGGGTTTCCAACCCTAGGCGCAGGGGGTGGGCCAAGGGGGGCGCACCAGCCCACTATGGGCTGGTTCCCCTCCCCACTTCAGCCCATGGGGCCCTCCGGGATGGGTGGCCCCACCCGGTGGACCCCCGGGACCCATCCGGTGGTCCCGGTACAATACCGGTGACCCCCGAAACTCTCCCGATGGCCAAAACTTCACTTCCTATATATAATTCTTCACCTCCGGACCATTACGGAACTCCTCGTGATGTCCGGGATCTCATCCGGGACTCCGAACAACTTTCGGGTTACTGCATATTCATATCTCTACAACCCTAGTGTCACCGAACCTTAAGTGTGTAGACCCTACGGGTTCGGGAGACATGTAGACATGACCGAGACGGCTCTCTGGTCAATAACCAACAGCGGGATCTGGATACCCATGTTGGCTCCCACATGCTCCTCGATGATCTCATCGGATGAACCACGATGTCGAGGATTCAAGCAACCCCATATACAATTCCCTTTGTCAATCGGTACGTTACTTGCCCGAGATTCGATCGTCTGTATCCTAATACCTCGTTCAATCTCGTTACCGGCAAGTCACTTTACTCATACCGTAATGCATGATCCCGTGACCAGACACTTGGTCACTTTGAGCTCATTATGATGATGCATTACCGAGTGGGCCCATAGATACCTCTCCGTCATACGGAGTGACAAATCCCAGTCTTGATCCGTGTCAACCCAACAGACACTTTCGGAGATACCTGTAGTATACCTTTATAGTCACCCAGTTACGTTGTGACATTTGGTACACCCAAAGCATTCCTACGGTATCCGGGAGTTACACGACCTCATGGTCTAAGGAAAAGATACTTGACATTGGAAAAACTCTAGCAAACGAACTATACGATCTTGTGCTATGTTTAGGATTGGGTCTTGTCCATCACATCATTCTCCTAATGATGTGATCTCGTTATCAATGACATCCAATGTCCATAGTCAGGAAACCATGACTATCTGTTGATCAACGAGCTAGTCAACTAGAGGTTTACTAGGGACATGTTGGTGTCTATGTATTCACACATGTATTACGATTTCCGGATAACACAATTATAGCATGAATAAAAGACAATTATCATGAACAAGGAAATATAATAATAATCCTTTTATAATTGTCTCTAGGGCATATTTCCAACAAATACCCTGCAGGGGTGTCCCAACTTATCCCATCACAAGCTCTCACGGTCAACGAAGGATATTCCTTCTAGCAGGAAGACCCGATCAGACTCGGAATCCCGGTTACAAGACATCCTTGACAATGGTAAAACAAGTCCAGCAAGACCACCCGATGCGCCGACATCCCGATAGGATCTGCACATATCTCGTTCTCAGGGCAACACCGGATAAGCAATTCGTACAACTAAAACCAGCCCTCGAGTTTCCCCGGGGTGGCGCTGCAAGGGGCTCTAGTTTGGACCAACACTTAGACAAGCATTGGCCCGGGGGTTTAAAATAAAGATGACCCTTGGGCTGGCCTAACCCAAGGGAAAAAAGGCTAGGTGGCAAAAAGTAAAACCAATGTTGGGCCTTGCTGGAGGAGTTTTATTCAAAGCGAACTGTCAAGGGGTTCCCATTATAACCCAACCGCGTAAGGAACGCAAAATCCAGGAACATAACACCGATATGATGGAAACTAGGGCGGCAAGAGTGGAACAAAACACTAGGCATAAGGCCGAGACTTCCACCCTTTACCAAGTATATAGATGCATTAATTAAATAAGAGATAAAGTGATATCCCAACAAGTATACATGGTCCAACAAGGAACAACATCTCCATGTTCCAACAAGGAACAAACTTCAATCTTCACCTGCAACTAACAACGCTATAAGAGGGGCTGAGCAAAAGCGGTAACATAGCCAAACAACGATTTGCTAGGACAAGGTGGGTTAGAGGCTTGGTTCAACAATATGGGAGGCATGATAAGCAAGTGGTAGGTATCGCAGCATAGGCATAGCAAAAGAGAGAGCAACTAGCAAGCAAAGATAGAAGTGATTTCGAGGGTATGGTCATCTTGCCTGAAATCCCGCAAGGAAGAAGAACGAGTCCATGAAGAAGACAAACGGACGTAGTCGAATGGGTCCTCACAAACGCGACGTTACCGGAACCAACCCGAAGAAGCAACACCGGAAAGAAGCACACAACATAGTAAACAACCAACACATGAACATGGTATGATATGCGGGATGCGGTATGCGATGCATATGCATGATTTGCAAAGGAATGATTGAACCTGGCCTCAACTTGGAAATCCAAGAGTGCCACTGGAAAGGTGAGGTGATTTCAGTTGAAATCGATATAAAGATCACCGGAATCGGAAGCACGGTTTGGAAATGGCAAGCAAAACAAATATGGCACCGGTCTGCGATAATCAGCAAGTGACCAACTAAATGCATCAAGATAAATATGCTACAGCACTCAAACATGGCAACAAAATACATGGCAGGGATCCACTCATGAAGCTTAACAAAAGATGAACACTGAGCTACGGCTAATTCATCCGTTAACAGGTTCAAACAAGCATGGCAAAAGTGCAAAAGATAACAGGTTTCAGACTTAGTGAAATTAACACAAGTCTAGAATTTATCATCAGGAAGCACACTTTAGAGCATGAAAACTACATGCTACAGGAACTTAACATGGCAAATCAAGGCATGGAATGAAGCTACTCAAAGCACTTAACAAAAGTACCTTAGTGACCTTGAGACAAAAGGGATCAGAAAATACAATTGCAAGCATGTCAACATAGCAAAAACATAAACAGATCTCAGACTTAGTGAAAAACTGGAGCATGCAAAACAGTTAACGAGTAGGCATGTTTGCGAGCTCGATGCACTCACTACAGAGCATGGCATGACAAACTAAGCATACACCCATCAAGAATACATGACATAGAAGCTAGACATGGCAAGAACAACAATATAGCATGTACGGATCAATAGCAACATCCTCGGCAATATCGCTAACAAGTCAACAATCTGCCAGGATTCACGATATAGCAAAAGTAGAGCTCGATTGACTCAAGCTAGGTT
The DNA here is from genome assembly GCA_034509565.1 of Triticum monococcum. Taxonomy (NCBI): domain Eukaryota; kingdom Viridiplantae; phylum Streptophyta; class Magnoliopsida; order Poales; family Poaceae; genus Triticum; species Triticum monococcum. The sequence goes on along the minus strand of CM067843.1, from coordinate 146,238,556 downwards.
GCTCCATAAATGCAAACAAAGACATGGATGGATAGAGCACCACAATATTAACAAAACATCATTAGTGATCATCCTCAAAAGAGGCACAGATCACTAGGAAACAACATGAACATATGGCATAACGACAAAATCAGGACAAGGACTTGGCGAAATTCGAAGTCCCTGAAATCAGCATTATCGATTACGCTACTTTGCAAGCTTGTGCTAGTCACCACAAATATCACAAAAAAACATGGTAAGCACCACTGTAAAGATGGCATGTCATATAACAAAACACGTGTAGAGCTCAGGATCAAAGCATGCACACATTAAACATGGCAAAAATGACAAAATGCCATTTGCTGAAACAGATCTGACAAATTACTCACATAGCCCTCTTCCAACAGCATTTCGGGCATCAAGGTTAGCTCAAATGAAAATGATGCAATGAGATGAAATGATGTACTCGTCGAGACGAACATTTTGATATGCTACACGCTCAAAACGGAGCCACAGATGCAAAGTTATGACATGATGAACATGGGCACATGAATCTGGAAACTCTGGTGACTTAGTGAAATTTTACCTCCGCGAAAGTCAACGCGGGACGGAGAGAAGAGGGACGAAAAGATCCGGGACGAGGGAGGCCGTTTGGTTCATCTCCTGGTGGATCTGGTCCACTCCGGCCGGATCTCGCCGGAGAAGTTCGCCGGAGACGGGGGAGACGGCCGGAGTTCGCGGGGATGACGGAGGTGAGGCCGGAGAGGAGGAAAGAGACACCGGGGAGGCCGGATCCGGCGTCGGCGGAGGCAAGGCGCGGCGGGGTGGCGGAAGGCGGCCGGCGGAGGTCGGCTCCGGCGAGCTCCGATGGCCGGCGGGAGGCGCGAGCAAGGCGGCGGCGGCGAGGGAGCTCTCGGGCGGCGCGACACAAGGAGGCGGCGCGGCGAGGTTGGCGGAGATCGGCGATGAGGCGCGGTGTGATGGCGGCGGCCGGATGGCGAGGGCGGTGGCGGCGCACGACGAGCAGCGGGGCGCGGGCGCGCGCGAGGCTCGGGGAGCCCGCGGTGAGCGGCGGCGCGGTCGGGCCTGCGCGGGCCCGTGATGGGCTCCGCGGGCCGGCGGCAGTGGGACGGCGATGGCCACGTGGCGGACGCGAATTCGTCTGGCGCGGCGAAGCGGACATGTCCGGGCGCGGAGGTATTTGTCCGGTGGCGCGAGGACGAAGGGATCTAGGGTTTCGGGGGAAAAGACCCGAAAATGAAATGGATGGATCTATTTATAGAGGTAGAGGGAGCTAGGAAGCTCCAAATGAGGTGCGGTTTGCGGCCACGCGATCGTGATCGAACGACCGAGATGATGGAGAGGTCTTAGGTGGGTTTTGGGCCACTTTGAAAGGGTGTTGGACTGCAACACACACGAGGCCTTTTCGGTCCCTCGGTTAACCGTTGGAGTATCAAACGAAGTCCAAATGGCACGAAACTTGACAGGCGGTCTACCAGTAGTAAACCAAGGCCGCATGGAAAGTCTCGGTCCAATCCGAAAAGGTTTAACACCTGCACATGAAAAGAGGTAGAAAGGGACACCGGATGACATAGGAGCGCCGTATTGCAAAACGGACAACGGGGAAAATGCTCGGATGCATGAGACGAACATGTATGCAAATGAAATGCACATGATGACATGATATGCAATGCATGACACGCAAGCAATGACAAGGAAACAATAACAAATAACTGGAGGACACCTGGCACATCGGTCTCGGGGCGTTACAACACTCCACCACTACGAGAGGATCTCGTCCCGAGATCTAGAATGGCACCGGAGGAAAAAATGGAAGGAAAAGAGAAGAGGTAAAACTAAGTTGCTTCTTTGACCAATGAGTGAAAACAAAGAACCTTGAAAGGTTGAGAAAATTGAAAGAAAGAAAGCAACGAAGAAGAACACAGTTGAAAACACTACGTTAGTAAAGAGGACAAGGAAGAAACAACTTTGGGCAGCACTCTGATTGAAAAGAAAAGAATTGAATAAGAACTTGATGAGATGAGAAGGTACTTGATGAAATCACAATACACTGCCTCCGTAACTATTGAATAAATGGAACAAGGGGTAGAAAAAATCTCGGACCGCACTCCGGTTTAAAAGAGATGAAAAACTTGATAAAATGAAAGAGCTTGAGCAAAGGGACACAACACTCCGGTTAAAAGGATAAGCACGAACAAAACATGGTCCTGACAATCCGAGAAGATGGGTTGAGGATAGCAACATCACAATGCCTCCCGAACGGAAGAATAGAAGATAGATAATTGAAATAGGAGAATTGAGAAGAAAATGCCACTTCTGCCATAAAAGAGCTTGAAGAGGTATCTTCAGGAGAAGGTCGAACGGAGTTGTTGGAAAACCAACAACAAAAGGATAAGCTTATTGTGGGCTTATGGAAGACAACTCAAAATTCTGAGGTGAAATTCTGCCACTCGCGGAAAAGATTTGATTGGATTGATATGACAAGGAGACGAGAACTATCTCACCGGGAGGACAAAAGAAGAACTTGGATCATTTATAAGCACCATAAATAGCAACAATCCTTAGGGAAGGCTTTAGGTGAAGCATAACCCAAGATAACTCCAACGAAGAGATTGATGGATTTAAAATATCCCATTCTTGTAAAAGAAGAATGATATATTATCACCTCAAATGATACTGAAGAGAGAATTGCATTCCAGATGCAAGATGAAGAAAGCTTGAGCTCCTTAGAAAAGAATCTCGATGAACACTTCGAGAAGGAATATAAATCCTTGATGAACCCTCATGTAGAACCTTCATGAAGAACTCCGGTAATAAAAGGGTTATCAAAACAGAAAGAGAAGTTGAAAACACAAGCGAAGCCTTGCGACGATTTAGATGAATCTCCGTGGTGATATAATTGAAATAACTTGGAGCTCCAGAAAAGAAATATGAACAAAAGAAATCAAGAATTTTGATGACCCTCCGAAATAAGGAATTAAATCACTTGGATGAAACAAGAATAAGAATTACATTATGCTTATCCTTCACTGATTTAAATTGATGACAATCAACGGATTTTGGCATACTACTTATTCTCGTAGAAAGGATTAAGATAGATATAGCACAAACTTCAGAACATCTTCAACGAACCACCGTAAGAATTGAAACAACGAATAAATTGATATGATAAATGAAGGAAGAAGAATCTTGAGCGAACCACCGTAAGAATTAAAAATGAACAAAGAAAAGATAAGGAAGACACCGGGAAGAATATAGCAAATGAACGAAGATGCTTGAGATAATTTAGATACATGAGAAAGAAGGGATCACAAACTGATTAGAGATCACTTGATGCACCGGTAAGATTGGAGAATGACAACTGAAAGCTGAGAATGAATACACCTGAATTGATGGACTCCGGATAATCAAACTGAGAAGACTCTTGAATTGCTCCGGATAGGTGAAAAGAATTCTCATAATCAAACAATTATGAGAGGATAGCCTCGAACTAGAACCACGAATCTCTGAGAGAACGGATAAGATATGGAGGTAAAACTCTTCTTCGGTCTTCAAATGTTGAGAGTGACAACGAGAAACACCACCGTGAATTGTTGAGATACTCCGAAAGAATCAAAAATGAAGGGATTGAGCCAGCAATGAAAAGAATGTGGACGATCTTGTAGAAAAACATAAGACTTATGATAATTCATTCTTACGTCAAACTTAAAAAAGAATTTGAGAATAACTCCGGGAGAATTAGAAGAGTCAGGTAAGATCCTGGAAAAAGACCTGTGGGTTAGGGCCCAGTCAAAAGAAACATCGTTGAACGATTTAAAAGAGAGAATGCACCGGTTGAATTAAAAGGCTTGAATGAGATAACATCCTCGAACAAAAAGCTTGAACGAAAGCAGAGTGAACACATGAATCTTCGAGATATCTTGAGCACTCCGGAAGAATTGAATATCAAGAAATGAAATATTATGAGGTGCACCGGTAAGAGAAGGCATTTGAAACGAGGGAAGGATATGATCAACAAAGCTTGAATTAGTTCCACCGGAGAAGAAAGAGAATGAATAATTATGAACTTGAGGTTCCGTTAGAATTTTGTAGCGATCAAACCTCAAACAGTCTGATCTCTGTGCTCCGGTGTCATCCCTGGATCAGTAATGCTGACACCACATAGTACTTCGAAGGATTTATAGCAGAGTGGCAATCACACACTTATTACATCGTTGTCTCCGAAGAGAACTTATTACATAAATATGGCTTAAGGCCATCTAAGGTTGATAACAGCGGAAGACTTGGAAGAATAAATGGGTCCATCAACTCCAACGGCATCACTGAGTATAGAACCACGACCTAAAAGCACCTTAATCGTCGTCTGAAAAGTCTGCAACATTAACGTTGCAGCCCGAAACGGGTCAGCACATGGAATATGCTGGCAAGGTAACACATAGAGAGTAATGGAATGAAACAGCTATACTATATGCATATTTGGCTGGTGGAAAGCTCTATGGTTACTGTTTTTCGTAAAGCCAGTTTTTCCGTACAACAAAGGAATAAATTTATTTAACTATTATGGTGGTTGTTAAACATTGAGAATGGTTGATAGCATTCTCAATCCCAATTAAAAGTAAATATTAAAACCCAACAATATTAATTAGAAGTAACATGATGAGATTCACATGATATTCAAATACTAGATACTCAAGATTTGTCCATAACCAGGGACACTGCTAATCATGATTAGTTTGTTACACTCTGTAGAGGTTTGCGCACTTTTCCCCACATGACTCGATCGCCTCCGTTGGATTTCTCGCACTACTGGTGTTTGAGAAACGGATGACCGAGACACAGTCTTTCAGAAGCGCTAGCACCTTACAATGGATAGACCGGTACACCTACTTTCCCCTACATCTGCTAGTCTACCCTATAAGAGTTCACACGACTTAGTCAACTATGCCAGAGCCCATATTGGCTTGTGGCTGCACACGTAAGTATTTAGCATGAAAGATCTTATGATCCCTTTGAGCCTGGGTGGCGGTCCAAAATAAAACAGGCAAGTCCTGATAGACATCAGGTGCATCAATCCACCCAGATGTGTGTTTAAGTTGCCACCTTAGATAAACCCTTTAAAATTATCAATCTCACATCTGTCATGGATATCACTCACCCAATCCACGTCTACTAGCATAGCATGTCACAATAAGCAAACGTAGAAGTAACTCCCAAAGGTTCCATAATAAACAGGTAATAGGTACTACCTCATCTACTTCCCATCCCACAATTTAATTAGATCCTAATCATGCAATGTGTGAGGATGGATCTAATGCAATAAAACTGGGTTGTAGACAAGGTAAGATCAAAGTGTTACTTGCCTTGCTGATGATCCGCGAGTCCTAGAGATTCGAAGTAACAGGCGGCGCAATCCGGGTAATCTATCGCAGACAAACAACAAGCATACAATAAGTACTCATCTAATGCAAAGGTAAAACTCGAACAAGAGATCGAACCAGAAAGTTCAACTTAAGAACTCCGGTTGCAAAGAAAGAAAGAACCGAACAAGGAAACCGAAAACAAACGGCGGAAGAAAACAACTCGGTTCTAGCAAGTTGAATCTAGGTCAAATTTTACCGTAGCAAAAACTTAGTTAAAGTTGATTAGTCGGAACGGCGGTTTCGAAACGAAACTCCAAGCGCTTGAATCACCTGATTCCGATAAACGAGCGAGAAGATAAACTAGAACGAAGATCGGATCTGAGATCGCGATCGCGGAATAAATCCGACGAAAAGAAAAAGAAGAACGGTTGAACGAACGGACGTTCGTTAACCTAGAAAAATAATCAGGTGATCACGTTCGTTAGGACGAACGGTCCGGTGAACGATCTCGGGCCACTAAATCGGAAAAGAAGACGGGTCCGATCTAGGGTTTCGAGAAAAGAAAACCGAACGAAAAACCGATCTAGAAAACCGGAACGGTTTCACGAAGAACCGGAGATAAAACGAATTGGAAAAGCAGAATCAGAACGATTAGAAGAAAACGATCCGATGAAAAGAAGAGATGCGGCGCGGGGCTACCTCCGGCGAGGTCTCCGGCGAAGGGCTCCGGCAGCGTGGGCGTGGGGCGGCGGTGGCAAGGTGCGGCGGCGGCGCGGGTGTGGGGTGCGGTGGTGCTTGGGGCTCTAGGATTTGGTTTGATGATGATTTAGAGGGGGTGCTTGGGTATTTATATTGGGGAGGGGGAGAAAACTTGGGGTAGGGGTCAAGGAATAGGAGTAGGACTAGGAAAGAAAAGAGGGAAAGGAAAGATCTAAAAAAATGAAGTAGGACAAAGTCCTACTAGGAATCCAACAAGGGGCGGTGGCGGCTCCCTGGCTGCACAAGGCGCGCGCGCGGGGCCTTGGCCTCCTGGCCGGCGGCGGCTTGGGCCTTTGGCCCAAGGCGCTGGGGATTTTTTTTAAAACGGTTCCGCGCTCGAAAAAAAAACAGAAAAACAATTCTACCAGACTCCAAAACTAATAAAGTAATTTTCCCCGACTCCTAAAAATGATTCAAACAAAATGAACTTTTCTCCGGGCCTAAAATGCAAATTTTTAAAACGCGCATTTTTCCCTATCCAAATAAAAGGCAAAAGAAACTCCGATAAAACCAATGATCCTTTCTTCAAAATTTGAGAAGACTCAAATATGAAAAAGATGAAATCTCCAACTCTCTCCGAGGGTCCTTGAGTTGCGTGAAATTTCTAGGATCGCCAAAATGCAAGAAAATATGATATGCATGATGATCTATGTGTATAACATTCCAAATTGAAAATTTGGGATGTTACAAATTTTCATGAGAATCATCGGATAAGAACATTGAAGGAAAAGAATGGAGAGACTTCCATCAACAAAATGATACTTGATTGAGAAATCTGAGTCCTTGAAGAAAAAGGGTGGGTGGGTGGGAAAAACAAAGGCAACTTGGAGACGGATGAAAGAAACACCGTTGAGAAGAACTGATACTTGATCTTGCGGATGTTGAAATGATCGGATCCACTTGAAGAGAAACACACCGGTTGAATAGGATTTACATGACAATCTCGATTATCAAGAAGGATTAGTATTCACATCGGAGTATGAGAACACCGCTTAGGAACAGGTATGGAATCAACATTTGACTTCGAAGCAACTTGAATACCACAACTCAAAACAAAACAAAGAATTGGCTTGCAGAATAAGCCGGAACAAACATATGATAGAGATTTCGTCCGAAGTTTTCGTGGTGGGGCCTACACGGGCTCGATCGTACAGCACCATCATGTATAAGGCAGTGCACATGACATACGAAGCGTCCCTGAGTCGGCATAGCCAAGGACTCTTTAAGACACAACAAGACCACTGTAAAACCAACCGTGGATAGGCGGACCACAAGACATCGAACCCCAATTTCATATCATACATCTATCAGAAAGATATCCTAAGAGCTACTTGAATTCCCACTTATAAACTCCCGAAATTTTCCGGTTATGCAATCAGGTGTTGGGGATACAGGGGAAGCATAATATCTCACCCAAAACTAGCAAATCCTACATCCAGCTGTATCCATTCTTCAACACATAACCAAGAAACCTTCGGAAATCGTTTACCTCAACCTTCGAAAAGCATCCGTTATACGAGTTATGGCAATACTCCCGAACTCTCGCCCTAGTACTGGGTGGCGTCGAGGTTATCTCACCAACAACTGCATAAAAGATATTTTCGATGTCGGCGAAACTATCTCAGGTATTCCCAAACTGCAACGATAAAATTGTGACGACAACACCTCGGAGCTCAACTCCCTGGGACACTGCCACAACCCCTAAATGTCAAGAGGCACCAAAAACAATGTTCTCATCACAAAACCATCGGAACGATTCCAAGATACCCGTGTGATCCTAAAACTTTTTTAGTGAAATTTGAGAAGAGAAAAGTCAAAACTCTACGTCGGGATGCCTCACCAGAGCGACGAAGGGACTGAGGAGTAAAAAGAATTCCTAACTCTCCGATATATATAATCCTAAGTGACTCGAAACATTTCAAGACTCAATAACGCCAGCGATTCGATCAAGCAGGGGGCTCCTAAGGCCGGGGAAGGAACTGATACCAACTTGTAACGCCCTCGATGCGGCAATATCTCCCACGTGTCGAAGCACGACTTAGAGGCATGACCGCATTGAAAGCAATGTCGCAAGTGAGGTAATCTTCACAAACTACCCATGTAATACATAAGGGAAAGAGAAACATAGCTGGCTTATAATCGCCACTTCACACAATTACATGAATAAGGCATTACATCAACCAGATACAAACAAGGTCCGACTACGGAACCCAAATAAAAGAAGACTACCCCAAATGCTACACAGACCCCCGATCGACCCGACTGGGCTCCACTACTGATCAACTGGAACGAAATGACACAAAGGACGAGATCTTCATCGACCTCCTCCTGAGCTTGGTTGCGTCACCTGGAATGGCATCATCGGCACCTGCAAGCTGGTTTTGGAAGTATCTGTGAGTCACGGGGACTCAGCAATCTCACACCCTCGCGATCAAGACTATTTAAGCTTATAGGTAAGGTAAAGGTATGAGGTGGAGCTGCAGCAAGCGACTAGCATATATGGTGGCTAACATATTCGCAAAAAAGAGCGAGAAGAGAAGGCAAAAGCACGGTCGATGAACTATGATCAAGAAGTGATCCTAAAACAACCTACGTCAAGCATAACTCCAACACCGTGTTCACTTCCCGGACCCCGCCGAGAAGAGACCATCATGGTAACACACGCGGTTGGTGCATTTTAATTAAGGTCAACTTCAGGTTTTCTACAACTGGACATTAACAAATTCCCATCTGCCCATAACCGCGGCACGGCTTTCGAAAGTTAAGTACCCTGCAGGGGTGTCCCAACTTAGCCCATCACAAGCTCTCACGGTCAACGAAGGATATTCCTTCTAGCGGGAAGACCTGATCAGACTCGGAATCCCGGTTACAAGACATCCTCGACAATGGTAAAACAAGTCCAGCAAGACCACCCGATGCGCCGACATCCCGATAGGAGCTGCACATATCTCGTTCTCAGGGCAACACCGGATAAGCAATCCGTACAACTAAAACCAGCCCTCGAGTTTCCCCGAGGTGGCGCTGCAAGGGGCTCTAGTTTGGACCAACACTTAGACAAGCATTGGCCCGGGGGTTTAAAATAAAGATGACCCTTGGGCTGGCCTAACCCAAGGGAAAAAAGGCTAGGTGGCAAATGGTAAAACCAATGTTGGGCCTTGCTGGAGGAGTTTTATTCAAAGCAAACTATCAAGGGGTTCCCATTATAACCCAACCGCGTAAGGAACGCAAAATCCGGGAACATAACACCGATATGACGGAAACTAGGGCGGCAAGAGTGGAACAAAACACCAGGCATAAGGCCGAGCCTTCCACCCTTTACCAAGTATATAGATGCATTAATTAAATAAGAGATAAAGTGATATCCCAACAAGTATACATGTTCCAACAAGGAACAAACTTCAATCTTCACCTGCAACTAACAACGCTATAAGAGGGGCTGAGCAAAGCGGTAACATAGCCAAACAATGGTTTGCTAGGACAAGGTGGGTTAGAGGCTTGGTTCAACAATATGGGAGGCATGATAAGCAAGTGGTAGGTATCGCAGCATAGGCATAGCAAAAGAGAGAGTAACTAGCAAGCAAAGATAGAAGTGATTTCGAGGGTATGGTCATCTTGCCTGAAATCCCACAAGGAAGAAGAATGAGTCCATGAAGAAGACAAACGGACGTAGTCGAACGGGTCCTCACAAACGCGACATTACCGGAACCAACCTGAAGAAGCAACACCGGAAAGAAGCACACAACATAGTAAACAACCAACACATGAACATGGTATGATATGCGGGATGCGGTATGCGATGCATATGCATGATTTTCAAAGGAATGATTGAACCTGGCCTCAACTTGGAAATCCAAGAGTGCCACTGGAAAGGTGAGGTGATTTCGGTTGAAATCGATATAAAGATCACCGGAATCGGAAGCACGGTTTGGAAATGGCAAGCAAAACAAATATGGCACCGGTCTGCGATAATCAGCAAGTGACCAACTAAATGCATCAAGATAAATATGCTACAACACTCAAACATGGCAACAAAATACATGGCAGGGATCCACTCATGAAGCTTAACAAAAGATGAACACTGAGCTACGGCTAATTCATCCACTAACAGGTTCAAACCAGCATGGCAAAAGTGCAAAAGATAATAGGTTTCAAACTTAGTGAAATTAACACAAGTCTGGAATTTATCATCAGGAAGCACACTTTAGAGCATGAAAACTAAATGCTATAGGAACTTAACATGGCAAATCAAGGCATGGCATGAAGCTACTCAAAGCACTTAACAAAAGTCCCTTAGTGACCTTGAGCCAAAAGGGATCAGAAAATACAATTGCAAGCATGTGAACATAGCAAAAACATAAACAGATCTCAGACTTAGTGAAAAACTGGAGCTTGCAAAACAGTTAACGAGTAGGCATGTTTACGAGCTCGATGCACACACTACAGAGCATGGCATGACAAACTAAGCATACACCCATCAAGAATACATGACATAGAAGCTAGACATGGCAAGAACAACAATATAGCATGTACAGATCAATAGCAACATCCTCGGCAATATCGCTAACAAGTCAACAATCTACCAGGATTCACGATATAGCAAAAGTAGAGCTCGATTGACTCAAGCTAGGTTGCTCCATAAATGCAAACAAAGACATGGATGGATAGAGCACCACAATATTAACAAAACATCATTACTGATCATTCTCAAAAGAGGCACGGATCACTAGGAAACAACATGAACATATGGCATAACGACAAAATCAGGACAAGGAGTTGGTGAAATTCTAAGTCCCTGAAATCAGCATTACCGATTACGCTACTTTGCAAGCTTGTGCTAGTCACCACAAATATCACAAAAAAACATGGTAAGCACCATTATAAAGATGGCATGTCATATAACAAAACACATGTAGAGCTCAGGATCATAGCATGCACACATTAAACATGGCAAAATGACAAAATGCCATTTGCTGAAACAGATCTGACAAATTACTCACCTATCCCTCTTCCAACAACATTTCGGGCATTAAGATGAGCTCAAATGAAAATGATGCAATGAGATGAAATGATGTACTCGTCGAGATGAACATTTTGATATGCTACATGCTCAAAACGGAGCCACGGATGCAAAGTTATGACATGATGAACATGGGCACATGAATCTGGAAACTCTGGTGACTTAGTGAAATTTTACCTCCGCGAAAGTCAACGCGGGACGGAGAGAAGCGGGACGAGGGAGGCTGTTTGGTTCATCTCCTGGTGGATCTGGTCCACTCCGGCCGGATATCGCCGGAGAAGTTCGCCGGAGACGGGGGAGACGGCCGGAGTTCGCGGGGATGACGGAGGTGAGGCCGAAGAGGAGGAAGGAGACACTGGGGAGGCCAGTTCCGGCTGGATCTGGCGTCGGCGGAGGCAAGGCGCGGCGGGGCGGCGGAAGGCGGCCGACGGAGGTCGGCTCCGGCGAGCTCCGATGGTCGACGGGAGGCGCGAGCAAGGCGGCGGCGGCGAGGGAGGTCTCAGGCGGCGCGACGCAAGGAGGCGGCGCGACGAGGTTGGCGGACGTCGGCGGTGAGGCGCGGTGTGATGGCGGCGGCCGGACGGTGAGGGCGGCGGCGGCGCACGGCGGGCGGCGGGGCACGGGCGCGCGCGAGGCTCGGGGAGCCGGCGGCGAGCGGCGGTGCGGTCGGGCCTGCGCGGGCCCGCGATGGGCTCCGCGGGCCGGCGGCGGCGGTGGGACGGCGATAGCCACGTGGCGGACGCGGATTCGTCCGGCGCGGTGAAGCGGACATGTCCGGGCGCGGAGGTATTTGTCCGGTGGCGCGAGGACGAAAGGATCTAGGGTTTCGGGGGAAAAGACCCGAAAATGAAATGGATGGATCTATTTATAGAGGTATAGGGAGCTAGGAAGCTCCAAATGAGGTGCGGTTTGCGGCCACGCGATCTTGATCGAACGACCGAGATGATGGAGAGGTCTTAGGTGGGTTTTGGGCCACTTTGAAAGGGTGTTGGGCTGGAACAACACGAGGCCTTTTTGGTCCCTCGGTTAACCGTTGGAGTATCAAACAAAGTCCAAATGGCATGAAACTTGACAGGCGGTGTACCGGTAGTAAACCAAGGCCGCATGGCAAGTCTTAGTCCAATCCGAAAATGTTTAACACCCGCACACGAAAAGAGGTAGAAAGGGACACCGGATGACATAGGAGCGCCGGATTGCAAAACGGACAACGGGGAAAATGCTCGGATGCATGAGACAAACATGTATGCAAATGAAATGCACATGATGACATGATATGCAATGCATGACACGCAAGCAATGACAAGGCAACAACCATGAATTACTGGAGGACACCTGGCACATCTGTCTCGGGGCGTTACACTCTAAGTCGTTCTCCGACACGTGGGAGATATAGCCGCATCGTGGGTGTTACAAGTTGGTAATTGGAGCCATCCCCGACTTAGGAGCCCCCTGCTTGATCGAATCACTGGCGTTGTTGAGTCTAGAAAAATGTTTTGAGTCTTTTAGGATTATATATATCGGAGAGTAGGATTCTTTTTACTCCTCAGTCCCTTCGTCGCTCTGGTAAGGCATCCTGACGTAGAGTTTTGACCCTTCTCTTCTCAAATTTCATGAATTTTTTTTAGGATCACGCGGGTATCTTGGAATCGTTTCGATGGTTTTATTACGAGAACATTGTTCTTGGTGCCTCCTGACATTTAGGGGTTGTGGCAGTGTCCCGGGGAGTTGAGCTCCGAGGTGTTGTCGTCACAATTTTATCATTGCAGTTCTAGAATACCTGATTTCGCCGACATCGAAAATCTCCTTTATGCAGTTGTTGGTGAGATAACCTCGATGCCACCCAGTATTGGGGCGAGAGTTCGGGAGTATTTCCATAACTCGTATAACGGATGCTTTTCGAAGGTTGAGGTAAATGATTTCCGAAGGTTTCTTGGTTATGTGTTGAAGGATGGATACAGCTGGATGTAGGATTTGTTAGTTTTGGGTGAGATATTATGCTTCCCGTGTATCCCCAAGACCTGATTGCATAACCAGAAATTTTGGGAGTTTATAAGTGGGAATTCAAGTAGCTCCTAGAATATCTTTCCAACAGACACATGATACGATATGGGTTCTATCATATGTTTGTTTCCGGCTTATTCTTCAAGCCAATCCTTTGTTTTGTTTTCGTTTGTGGTATTCGAGTTGCTTCGAAGTCAAGTGTTGATTCCATACCTTTTCTAAATGGTGTTCTCATACTTCTATGTGAATACCAATCCTTCTTGATCATCGAGATTGTCATGTTAATTCTTTTTCAACCGGCGTGTTTCTCTTCAAGTGGATCCAATTATTTTCGACATCTGCAAGATCTATTCTAAGTTCGCTCAACGGTGTTTGTTTCATCCGTCCAAAGTTGTCCTTGTTTTTCCCACCCTCCCACCATTTTTCTTCAAGGACTCAGATGTCTTAATCAAGTATCATTTTATTCATGTGAAGTCTCTTCATTATTTTCAATCAATGTTCTTATCCGATGATTCTCAGGAAGATACTAACGAAGCTTCAAGTTCATCATTCTTCGTTCTTTTTTCTTCTCCGGTGGATCCAATTCAAACTTTTGGTGTTGATCATATCCCTTTTCCTCGTTCCAAATGCTTTCTCATGCAGGTGCACCTCTTAATCATCCACTTCTCGCTATTCAATTGTTCTAGAGTGCTGAAGATATCTTAGAAGATTCAAGTTTTCCATTTTCAATGCGTGCAAGCTCTTTCGAGATTGTTATCTTATTCAAGCCATTTAACTCAACCGGCGCAATCTATCTTTTAAATCGTTTCAATGGTGTTTCTTTTGAGTGGTCCCTAACCCACAGGTCTTTTCCAGGATCTTACCTGACTCTTCTAATTTCTTCCAGAGTTATTTCTCAAATTCATTTCAAGCTTAACGTAAGAATGGATTATAATCAGTCATATGTCTTTATCCAAGATCTGTAAAATTCTTTCATTGTTGACTCAACTTTTCTATTCGCCATCCCGGAGTATCTCAACAATTCATGGTGGTGTTTCTCATCGTCATTCTCAACATTTGAAGACCGAAGAAGAGTTTTCCTCCAAATCTTTTCTGTTCTATCAAAGATTTGTAGTTCAAGCTCCATGTCATCCTCTGATAATTATTTCCGATTGTGAGAATTCTTTTCACCTATCCGGAGCAATTCAAGATTCTTTTCGATTTGATTCTCTGAAGGCCACCATTTCGGGTTATTCATCCTTAGTTTTCAGCTATTGTTCTCCTAATCTTACCAGTGCATCGTTCAAGTGTTCTTTAAGCAGTTCACGATATCTTTGTTCTCTTATATCTAATTCCATCAAGTATCTTCATTCGTTTTTCCATTTCTTCCCGGTGAATTGTGCCTTTGCTACATTCTTTTTAATTCTTACAGTGGCTATTCAAGATTCTTCTTCCTTCGTTTTTCATATCAATTCATTTTTTGTTTCCAAATCCTACCGGTGGTTCATCGAAGACCTTCTCAAGTTTATGCTATATCCATCTTAATCCTTTCTACGAGAATAAGTGGTATGCCAAATCCATTGCTTGTCATCAATTTAAATTGGTGAAGGATAAGCATAATGTAATTCTTATTATTGTTTCATTCAAGTGATTAATTCTTTATTCCGGAGGCTCATCAAATTCCCAGTTTCACTTGATTCATCTTTTCTTTTCCCAGAGTTCGAAGATCTCTCAATTTTCTCGTCATGAAGATCCATCTAATCATTGCAAGGCTTCACCTTGTGTTTTCAACTTCTCTTTCTTTCTATCATCCTTTATTACCGGAGTTCTTCATGGAGTTTCTACATGGTGATTCATCAAGGATTCTTGGCATTCTTCTATTGATCTTCAAGATTTCTATTGAAGTTAAGATCCGCCAAGCTTTACTCTAAAAATAAACATGGTGTTCAACACATGACTTATTTGAGGAGCTCTAGTATTCTTCATCTTGCATTTCAAAGTTCAATTCCTTCTCCCTTATCTTTTGAAGTGTGTTATGTCATTCTTGATAATTTCCCTTTGTGTTTCATGTTTCACAAGTTATCAAGAATGAGGTATTTTAAATCCATTAATCTCTTCGTTGGAGTTATCTTGTGTCAAATTTCACCTAAAGCTTTCCCTAAGGATTGTTGCTATTTATGGTGCTTACATATGACCCAAGTTCTTCATTTATTCTCCTGGTGAAATAAGCTTCTCGTCTCCTTGTTGATATCAATCCAATCTTTTTGTTTCTGTAGTGCCAGGATTTCACCTCATAGTTTTGAGATGTCCTGCATAAGTCCACTACAAGCTTGTTCTTTTCGTTGATGGTTTTCCAACAACTCCGTTATAACCTTCTAGGAAGGATGTTCTCCAAGCTCATTTGTGGTAGAAGTTGTCATTTTTCTTCTCAATTATTTCCTTGCCCACGATTCAACTTCTATTCTTTCGTTCCAGAGGCATTGTGATGTCGCTCTCTTCACCCATCATCCCATTTTTGTCAAAGATCATGTTCTTTCCTTTTGCTTATCCATTCAACTGGAGTGTCGTGTCCTTCATTCAAGTCCTTCCATCTTATCAAGTCGTGCCTCCCTTCTCAACCGGAGTGCTGTCTGAACTCTTTCTTATCCATTGTGCCATTCTTTTAATAATTCTGGAGGCAGTCTGTTGTTGATCTCATCAAGTATCCTCTCATCTTGTCAAATTCATGTTCAATTCCTTCCATTTACAGTCGGAGTGCTGCCCAAATTATATCATTCTTATTCCTTCCATATCTTGTTTTATCCGGAGTAGTTTAAATATCTTGTCACTTAACCTCTTGGTTCTCGTCGTATCGATCCCATGTTCCTCGTATCTAGCGGAGTGTTTGCAATCTCGTTCATCTCCATTTTATTCTTCATTAAATTATTTAACCTCGCAAGGTTCTTTCGTTTCACTCAATTGTCAGAGAAGCAACTTTGTTTTACCTTTTCTCTTCCTCCTCTGTTTCCCTCCGGCGCCATCGTAGATCTCGAGACGAGATCCTCTCGTAGTGGTGGAGTGTTGTGACGCCTCGAGGCCGATGCACCAGGTGTCTCCTAGTTATTCGTTGTTGTTGCCTTGTCATTCGTTTGCGTGTTGCATCTTGCCATGTCATCATGTGCATTGCATCATCATGTTTTCAAAACTTGCATTCGTCCGGGTTCCCCCAGTTCCATCTGTTGTCCGTTCTGAGCCCAGACAAACTTGCACGCGCCCGCGGCACCTCCGATATATTATTTTATAAGTGGACGGAAATGTTCTCGGAATGGGTTGAAAGCTGGCGTGCGGTCTTATTTTAGTGTAGGTAGACCGCTTGTCAAATTTCATCGCGTTCGGAGTCTGTTTGATGCCCCAACGTATAACTATAGCGGCACCGCTGCCGGTCTAACGTCGGACGTTTTCGGTCTCCGAAAACTGCCGTCGGGCCCTCTCTCTCTCTCTCTCTCTCTCTCTTCTCTCCTCTCAGCCTCGCCACAGCCCACCTAGTCCATCTACCTACCCTCTTCGCGTCCAGAGCCGTCCGATGCGATCGCACGGTCCGAAAACCCCTCTTTGCACAGTACACCGACCCCTCACGTGCGCGTCCGAAACTTCCCCGGACCCGACCCGGGGAGTCGTCACCGTTGTGTTCGGATAATCCCCAAACATCTACAAAACATCACCGTTTTCTTTTTTAGACTCCCTAACTATTTTTATTCACGATTGTCCGATTGCGATCGGAGGGACGAGTTAACCCCTACCCAATTCCTACCTGCTATTTATAGCACATGAAACCCTACCTAAACTAGTCCAACCCTATAACCTAACCTAGGAGCCTGTCCGGTCACGCCGCCGCCGCGTCTTCCTTGGGATCCCCATCGCCCCAATCCAGTGCCTCCTCTGTTTTTCCTTGACCCAATCCCCTCCGCCTCCTCCTTCTGGCCTCGGTCTTGCCCGAGCACACCGCTGCCTCGTCGCTGCTCCCACCGTCGACCCTGAGCCACTTCCCTCGCCTGCGACCGAAGCCACCACCAGGCTGACCCCGTGCTCTCTCCCTTGTTCCTCCTCCCTCCATTTTCCCCTCCCGTGGCTTCCTCTGCCTCTCATCCATCCTCCCTCTTCTCTGTACAGGTGCTCCCCACACCATGGAAGCCACCACAGGCCTCCACCTCGACCAGCGCCGCCATGGACCAGCGCCGCCGTCGAGCGCCATGGCTTCCACTTCAAGCTTCTGCGCCGCCCGGAGCTCCTCGAGACCGGCCGGATCCGTGCGCTACCTCGACTCCAGCCTGTCGGAGTCGCTTCACCGCGGCCTCCCCTGCCTCCATGGACACGTCCAGCACCGCAACAGTAGCACTGCCTTGTTCCTTCTCCCCTGCAGCCATGGGCGCCTCAAGCTAGGGCTTGCCTTGCCGCCCTTGCAACCCCGGCCTCGCCTTCGCGCCTCAAACGGCCTGGTCGTCGCCGGGAACCCCAGGCTAGCCGCCGCCGCGCTAAGTCACCTGCTCCATGCCGGGCTCGGCTTCCTCGTCATCTTCATCAAAACCAGAGCGCCGAGGCCCTCCTCTTCTTCTGATCCGACGCCGTCCCAGGAAGCGTGCCGTCAGGTCCAGCGATCGCCTCCCGTTCTCGTCGCTCCGCCGTGCGCCAAGTCGCCTGCCGCCATCGTGCCCTGCTTCTGCTCCTCCCGCTCGTCTCTGTGCACGAAGAAAACGAGCGAGACGACCGCTCGCGTTGACCGCGTCTTCCTCTTCGCTAGGCCCAGCGCGCACGCGTGAGGCTAGCGCCTCCCGAGGGCCCAGCGTGCCCCTATTCTCTTCGTTGTGGGCCTCAGCCCAGGGTGAGCTCCCCACAGCCTCCTCTTTGTTCGTCCCTGATCCAGTCTCAGCCCAGTAGTCTTTTTTCAGTCTATGCGATTTTTGCTTTTTCCCAGGTTTTGCTGTTTTACAGAAAACCCCTTGTAGATCATGCATATAATAACTTAATAACCGTGCATCATATTAAAATGATTTATATATGAAAGTTGCTTAGAATCTTGTCTAGTTTCACAATATCCAACTTTCATCCATGTTTAAAATGTTGTTTGCATATATTTTGTTATATTGCCATGTTAAAATGATTTAATTCATGACTATTTAATCGTAGCTCCAAATTTAATAATCTTTATATGTAAATGGGGTAGAAAAATGCATAGTTTAACATGGTGGCATCTCTTTGCATGTTGAACAACTCTAAAATATGGTTTAGGGCAGAACAATACCAAATCTAGTATATGCTCATGAGGTTTTCTCCGCACTTGTTGCTTGTTGTTCCGGCCTCATTTAAACTTGTCTAGATTGGTAGTTTTCATATGCCTCACCCCTTGCCATGGTTAACAACATTTAATTTTGTTGAGTACATAAACAGGAGAGAACTAAATAATTAATGTGGTGTTCCGTCAATATGTAACTCATTGCATATTGAGCTCCACTTAACTTGTAGTTTTGCTTGTGCACTTTGTCATGCCATGCGTCATTAAACCGGACATGCATCATACTTGGTTGTGCATCATGCCATGTTTATGTGATGGTTGTTTACTATGTTGTTTGCTCCTTTCCCGTGTTGCTTCTTCGTGTTAGCTCCGGTAACGTCGCGTTTGTGAGGATTTGTTCGACTTCATCCGTTTGTCTTCTTCATGCACTCGTTCTTCTTCCTTGCGGGATCTCAGGCAAGATGACCATACCCTCGAAATCACTTCTATCTTTGCTTGCTAGTTGCTCGCTCTTTTGCTATGTCGCGATACCTACTACTTGCTATATCATGCCTCCCATATTGCCATGTCAAGCCTCTAACCCACCTTTCCTAGCAAACCGTTATTTGGCTATGTTACCGCTTTGCTCAGCCCCTCTTATAGCGTTGCTAGTTGCAGGTGAAGATGGAGTTTGTTCCATGTTGGAACATGAATATTGTTGGGATATCACTATTATATATTGTTTACTTTAATGCACCTATATACTTGGTAAAGGGTGGAAGGCTCGGCCTTATGCCTGGTGTTTTGTTCCACTCTTGTCGCCCTAGTTACCGTTATACCGGTGTTATGTTCCTTGATTTTACGTTCCTTACGCGGTTGGGTGTTATGGGAACCCCTTGACAGTTCGCCTTGAATAAAACTCCTCCAGCAAGGCCCAACCTTGGTTTTACATTTGCACTAACAACCTATATTTTTCCCTTGGGAGTAATTAACCCGAGGGTCATCTTATTTTAACCCCCCCGGGCCAGTGCTTGTCTAAGTGTTGGTCCGAACTAGAGTCCTTTGCAGCGCCACCTCGGGGAAACTTGAGGGCTGGTTTTAGTTGTACGGAGCGCTCATCCGGTGTTGCCCTGAGAACGAGATATGTGTAGCTCCTATCAGGATATCGGCACATCGGGCGGTCTTGCTGGTTTTGTTTTACCATTGTCGAAATGTCTTGTAACCAGGATTCCGAGTCTGATCGGGTCTTCTTGGGAGAAGGAATATCCTTCGTTGACCATGAGAGCTTGTGATGGGCTAAGTTGGGACACCCCTGCAGGGTTTTGAACTTTCGAAAGCCGTGCCCGCAGTTATGGGCAGATGGGAATTTGTTAATATCCTGTTGTAGAAAACTTGACACCTAACTTAATTAAAATGCATCAACCACGTGTGTAGCCGTGATGGTCTCTTTTCGGCGGAGTCCGGGAAGAGAACACGGTCTCGTGTTATGCTTGATCGTAAGTAGTTTCAGGATCACTTCTTGATCATGATAGCTTATCGACCGTGCTTTGCTTCTCTTCTCGCTCTCATTTGAGTAAGTTAGCCACCATATATGCTAGTGCTTGCTGCAGCTCCACCTCACTACCTTTCCTACCCATAAGCTTAAATAGTCTTGATCTCGCGGGTGTGAGATTGCTGAGTCCTCGTGACTCACATATTACTTCCAAAACTAGTTGCAGGTGCCATTGATACCAGTGCAGATGACGCAGCTGAGCTCAAGTGGGAGCTCGATGAAGATCGTGTTTGTTGTGTTGTTTTCATTTTCTAGTTGATCCGTAGTGGAGCCTAGTCGGGGCGATCGGGGTCTAGCATTAGGGTTGTCTTTCTTTATTTGGTTCCGTAGTCGGACCCTGATTGTATTTTGGATGATGTAATGCTATATTTATGTATTGTTTGAAGTGGTGATTGTAAGCTAACTATTTATCCCTTTCTTATTTCAGTACATGGGATGTGTAAAGATTACCCTTCTTGTGACATGCCTACTATGCGGTTATGCCTCTAAGTCGTGCTCTGACACGTGGGAGATATAGCCACATCGTGGGTGTTACACTGTGTTACATCTTCGACGAGGAGAATGAGCCGGAGCAGGTCGGGGAGCAAGAGCTTCATCGGCCGGTGCAGGCACCATGGCCCGTCAGTAGCGATATCGGTGTCATAGTCCTTGGGAGCACAATCAACTTATTGCAGAGGAGGTGTGATGAGCAGTTTGCCATCCACCATGCAAAAGATCCAGAGCTGCTCGACGGCATGATCGACGACCCACCCGAAGAGCCGCCGTCACCTGTGCTCATCGAGAGCCTGATGCCCTGCAAGGAATGGGTAGGGGACCTCTACGATTCAGTCAAGACAAAGGCAGCCTTCGGCTTCATCATTGCCCGCGGCGGCCATGTCAACCTCGATCCCGATGATGTGGTGGCCAGGCTCGAGCACATCCTTGGCGAAGTTGACGTCCTCGATGAAGTAGAGCATCGCCAACGTGATATCTTGAGGATGCAGGTGACTGACAGAATTTGCTACCAGGCCAAAGACATGGAAATGAAGCGGTTCCGCGGAGTTGTCATGCACGCGCTTGCACGCTGTCAAGCTCTTCTAGAAGAAGCCCAGCAGCCCCAAGAGCCTCCCAGCGCCAGCAGCTCCGTAGGTGGAGGCGGGTCGGGACACTTGGAGTGAACGGCCGCAAAGGTGCTATGCTGATCATGGAGTCCGAGAAGACCATCGTCGGAAGGCCGCCAGCTCAGCCTTTTAGCTTATATTTTATTATAATTGTATGCATATGTAGGTCGTGAGTGTTCTAGGCCTTGCCGTATTTGGCATTTTAAATTATCCTGAATATGTAAGACAATTATTAAGAATTATTAACCATTGCCATTGTAACTTTGCCTCAACAGCGAGTAGAGCGCGCGCAGGGACACCAGAGCGGAGCGTGCAGCGGCCGCCTCAACGGCGAGCAACCACGTGGTCAACCTTCTGCCATCAATAAATTTTGACCTTGTTTCTCGTCACATTGCTGATTACAACGCAATAAGTACTTGTAAATCTGTTCACAACTATCAAACTAATATGTGTTCACACTTAGAACCGGGCTATAAAAACCACCCACTCGAAAATTACTTCACAATTCTTCTCCTCATCACCCACAAAACTGGTATTTTTGTCAAGTCATTCCTCCATGACCGGTAGGAGGAGTTTAGGGTGGACATATAACAAGGCAGCAAAGACCAAGGCCGCGGAAGCACTAGAGAGGTCCCTCCGTGAAGCCGCAGCCACAGCAGAGATGTCCCGGCGCACCGCGGAGCCCTCGAACAAGCTCTCACGGGCACGCAACGGCTCTCACAAGCCCATTCACGGCATCGGCCATCGCGATGAGCCGGCGTTCCTGAAGTCCTTCACCGGCGACGACGACATTCTTGCTGGCGTCACTACGCAGCAAGAGCTGGTCGACGGCTTGATGAAGCCGCTCAAGATCAGCGATGCCTCAGTTGACTAGGCGACCGGCCTCTTCCAGCAACTCATGGGTGACAATGCGAAGCTCCTCAAGTTCGTCGCCGAGAAGGAGGAGAGGCCGCCGGCTAGAAGATGCTGCATGAGCAGAGCAGTGCCTCGGAGATGACGCTGAAAGCGGTCGTCGAGGAACGAATGGGTGGCTTGAGGAAGCTCTGGATCGAGCGCAAGCAGGAGGTGGAGGAATCCATGGCTACTTTCAAGCAAAGTCGTGAGGAATTGAAGAAGGAGCTGGAGGATTTCGCCGCCCGGTGATCCATCGATGAGTAGAGATAGTAGCGACCCAGATCGTTGTCTGTAATTTCCTTCTTCTCTTGTCCCCGTGTATTTCGGGCTTTGCCGCATGTGGCATCTTAAATTATTCAGAATATGTAAGACAATTATCATCTACAACATTGTAAATTTGTCGTCGTATTATCTGTTGCCATTTTATTTGTGGTCGTATTATCCATTGCCCTATGTGGAAATTTAAATTAGGGCGGAATACGAGTTGAAAACACGAACAAAGCAAATGCTGCCATGGGATCACAAGCAAACACCCTCCTCCCAGGTGCTTTAATTAACCCATTAATGGAGAAGTTGTGAGCGAGGCGGGCGGCGGCTGGTGCATGGAGATCAAAGAGCTCGCTTCCCGGTGAGCATGGGCGGCCTTGCTGCTCGCACGTTTCCCGTCGAGCCTGCGAGGTGGACAGGATGCACGCGTCCCGTCGAGCCTGCGCGGCGGACTGCTCGCACGCGTCCTGTCGAGCCTGCACGGCGGACTTCTCGCACTCTCCCCGTCTAATCAAACAGCTGCACGCACACCATCGAGTATGGTTAAATTTCGACATGGTTAATATAATACAACCGCTTGCGACATTAACGTGTCAGCTTTTTGTTTCAAAAAGGAATTCGTTGGCTACTAATGTGTGCGCCTCTTCTCAAACTGGACGAATTTTTTACCACCACATATATGTGCCATGTCATGAAACCATGCGAAGTTTCATGTTTTTTGGGTGACTTTTTGATTTACTAGGATTTATAAACCGAGATTCTCAATGTTTTAGGGCGACGACAAGTTTGTAATTCATTCCCATTCCTTAAATAAGACCTAAACATGCACCCAATGACACATGTACAATTTCCCACCAATTTTGCTTCACTTGAGCATGTGGTTGTAGTTCAAATTTGAATTATGGACTATATTAAATGCATAGAAAAATTAGTAATTACTAATATATATATATATATAATGGCCAAACGAACCCTGAATAGTTTCAAATTTCAGCCCAATACTCCTGTTATTCTATGTTGCCTGTAGAAAACAAAGTTCAAGGCGAGAAGAGGCAGCGATTATCGTTTCGTCCACAAGAGGGGCATGTTTCCCTACCGGAACCACGAGGGTTACGACGGGCTCTGGTTTGTAAAAGGGTTGTAATATAGCTTCGCCCAAATTGGACAATTATATGTACCATGTAGTGACACCATGCCAAGTTTCATGATTTCCTGGTGAGTTTTGGATTTACAGAGATTTAAAAATTGAGATTCGTAATGTTTGTGGCCAAGCCAGGACGGTGAGATGGTTGAATTCGTTCCCATTCGTTCCATGGGACCTAAACATGCACCCCAAGGAAACATGAACGTTTTTTCTAGCCATTTTGGTGCACTAGAGCATGTATTTGTAGTTCGGATTTGAATTATGGACATTAAAATGCCTAGAAAACTCAATTAATGAATAAAAAAGGTCAAACGAACCTTGAATAATATCAAAGTTCAGCGCAAATCTCCAGTTGTTCCGTGTCACGTGTAGAAGAAAATACGAGGCTAGAAGTGAGGGAGCCCGGGACTAAGGGGTCCTCGGGCGTCCGGCCTGTTAGCCAAGGGCCGGACTGATGGGCTGTGAAGATACAAAGATCGAAGATTGCACCCGTGTCCGGATAGGACTCTCCTTAGCGTGGAAGGCAAGCTTGGCGATCAATCATATAGATTCCTTTTTATGTGACGGACTCCATGTAACCCTAGATCTCTCCCGTTTCTATATAAACCGGAGAGCGTAGTCCGGATAGGCGGAGACTTATTACCATAGTCATACAGGCTAGGCTTCTAGGGTTTAGCCATTACGATCTTGTGGTAGATCAACTCTTGTAATACTCATATTCATCAAGATCAATCAAGTAGGAAGTTTGGTATTACCTCCATAGAGAGGGCCCGAACCTGGGTAAACATCGTGTCCCCCGTCTCCTGTTACCATCTATCCTAGACCCACAGTTCGGGACCCCCTACCAGAGATCCGCCGGTTTGACACCGAAATTGGTGCTTTCATTGAGAGTTCCACTGTGCCGCCGATGAAAGGTTTGATGGCCCCTTCAATCGTCTATAGTGACGCTGTCCAAGGAGAAACCTTCCTCCCCGGACAGATTTTCGTATTCGGCAGCTTCGTACTACGGGCCAACTCGCTTGGCCATCTAGAGCAGATCGATAGCTACGCCCCTGGCCACTAGGTCAGATTTGGAAGCTTGAATTACGTCACAGATATCCATGGAGACTTAATCTTCAACGGATTTGCAACCACGATGATCGCTTCCCCTCGCTCCGATGAACATTACTTAAATTTGTCATCGGACCACGTCCGGGAGATGGTTCCTGTTGCTGCGACGGCCTTAGATCTGGAGCAGGTCGTGCCATCCGAGGCCACAGAGTCCGCGGCATTGGAGCTGCACACAGACTCGACACCTTGCAATACTTGCGTCGGTGGAACTCTGGACTCGTCTCCGGCCATAAGTTCCGAACCACGAACGCCTGCGGACACCGAGCTGGATTGGCTATCGATCTTCGAATTCAGCGCCGCAGACATCTTCCAGCACTCACCTTTGGGAGATGTGCTAAACTCTTTAAAGAACATGTCCCTGGTGGGGGACTCACAGCCGAACTATGTCCGGTTCGAGCTAGAGGCTGATTACGGGGAATTTCGCTTCCCACCCGCCACCCACTTCATAGCCACTGCCGAGGACTTAACCAACGAGCTTGATTATGGCTCGAAAGACATCGACGGTATGGGCGACGATGCCGATAAGGAGCAAGGCCAAGACCTACCATTCACTGGATGTTGGACGGCCACCTCTTCATACGACGTGTAAATGGTTGATACACCCAAAGAATCTAGCGGCGATGACAAAGAAGACCCAGACGCGAATAAACCTTCTAAGACACAGTCCAAGCGTCGGCGCCCTAAACGCTGCTCTAAGCCATGCCGCTCAAAATACGGCAATAATGGCACCGGAGAAAATAGCACTCCGGGTGACGCCGAAAACAATGAGCACCCTGCTGGAGCAACATCCGAACAGGAGGAACAAGACAATGAACAAGATAACCTTGATAAACAGGCCATGCCCAGTGACCCGGATGACGATAGTTATCGCCCACCCTCCGAGGATGAGGAGAGCCTTGGCAACGAGGAATTCATCATGCCTGAGGCACCCCTCGAGCAAGAGCACTTCAAGCTCCAGCTAATAGCCACTGCAACAAGCCTGAAGAAGAAGCAGCAGCAACTCCAAGCTGATCAAGACCTGCTCATTGACAGATGGACTAACGTCCTGGCAACCGAAGAATACGGCCTCAAGCACCCAGCCAAGACCTACCCAAAACGGAGACTGCTACCTCAGTTCGATGAGGAGGCGCCGGAGCCATACCTCCCTCGCGCAATGTGGAGCGACCACCGCGCGGTCGGGACAAAGCGGCAACTCAGGCCGAACAACAGCCCGCCCACCATGGAAAAACAGAGACAAAATAGCTCGGGATTATACATACGACCTTCGGCAAGACCTGGACAAGAGAGCAAGGCACACCAAATCAATCTACGGACCGCGAGGATGTTCTTCGACTCACGACGACGGCTAGCTATTCGGACATGACAAACCCAGTCACACTCGGGCCGATAACCGCAAGCGGACTCCATCGGAGGTGCGCCGCGACGCGGCCCGATATAGAGGTGCCGCACACCCTCTTTGCTTCATAGATGAAGTAATGGATCATGAATTCCCCAAGGGGTTCAAACCCGTCAATATTGAATCATACGACGGAACAACCGATCCCGCAGTATGGATCGAGGACTTTATTCTCCTATCCACATGGTCGTGGAGATGACATCAACGCCATCAAATACCTCCCACTAAAGCTCAAAGGACCAGCTCAACACTGGTTAAATAGCCTGCCTGAAAATTCCATCGGCAGCTGGGAGGACTTGGAAGAAGCCTTCCTGGACAACTTCCAAGGTACATATGTCAGGCCGCCTAATGCCGATGACTTAAGCCACATAGTTCAACAACCTGGAGAATCAGCCAGAAAATTCTGGACCAGATTCCTAACCAAAAAGAACCAGATCGTTGACTGTCTGGATGCCGAAGCCCTAGCGGCCTTCAAACACAGCATCCGTGACGAATGGCTAGCACGCCACCTCGGCCAAGAAAAGTCGAAGTCTATGGCAGCCCTCACGGCACTCATGACCCGCTTTTGCATGGGTGAGGACCGCTGGCTGGCTCATAGCAAAAACACAGCCAGCGAGGCGGGCCCCTCTGAAGCCAAGAACAGCACCGGCAAGCTCCGGCGCAATAGGCACAAATGCCGAAGCAATGACGATAACACCGATGACACCACAGTTAACACCGGATTCAGCGGCTCCAAGTCCGGCCAACGGAAAAAGCCCTACAAAAGGAACAGTGAGGGACCATCCAGACTGGACCGCATACTCGATCGTCCGTGCCAGATACATGGCACCCTAGATAAACAAGCCAATCACACCAACAGAGATTGTTGGGTTTTCAAATAGGCTGGCAAATTAAATGCCGAAGACAAAGAAAAGGGATCACAAAGTGAGGACGAGGACGAAGAGCCCTGGTAGCCGAACACTAGGGGGCAGAAGAAATTTCCCCCTCAAGTCAAAACGGTGAACATGATATACGCTACACACATCCCCAAAAGGGAGCACAAGCGAGCACTCAGGGACGTCTACGCGGTAGAGGCAGTCGCCCCAAAATTCAATCCGTGGTTGTCATTCCCGATCACCTTCGATCGTTGAGATCACCCAACTAGTATCCGCCATGGAGGTTCGGCCGCATTAGTCCTCGACCCTATTATCGATGGGTTTCACCTAACACGAGTCCTGATGGATGGTGGTAGCAGCCTCAACCTGCTCTATCAGGACACAGTGCGGAAGATGGGCATCAATAACTCATGAATCAAACCCACAAAGACTACCTTTAAAGGAGTCATACCAGGTGTAGAGGCCCGCTGTACAGGCTCAATCACACTGGAGGTGGTCTTTGGTTCTCCGGACAACTTCCGAAGCGGAGAGTTAATCTTCGATATCGTCCCCTTCCGCATTGACTACCATGCACTGCTTGGATGAACCGTGTTCGCTAGATTCAATGCGGTGCCACACTATCCTAATCTCAAGCTTAAGATGCCCGGTCCATGCGGCGTCATAATAGTCAATGGAAACACAGAACGCTCCCTCCGGACAGAGGAGCACACCATCGTCCTAGCAGCAGAGGTACAAAGCGGCCTTCTCAAGCAGCACCATAGTCTGGCTGCCGAGCCCCTGCATGTCATTAAAAAGGTCCGGACTACACTGCAACAGGACAGCATGGCTCGTCAAAAGCTCGATTAGCAATTCGGCCTCTGTCCCGATCCCGATGAGGTAGTGGCATTCGTACCACACGTACATAATTACAAACTCAAAATTCCATGGCCATCGACAGAGGCACAAGCTAGTCCAGGATCTACAGTTCGGCTAGACCAATCCCTGACACACATATAACTTTACTATCTCCTTTCCCTGTTTTCAAGTTTCTCGTATACGGGCCTCCTTCGACGGCCTGATTAATGGTCATGTCAAGGGATAAGCACACCGGACCGACACGGAGCACAAGCGTACATGGGAAGCCCTAGAGGCTAACTCAACGATTCTCTATCCGTTTTCAGGACCCACACGCAGCTCGCCTCTTGTTGTGGGATGTCAAATAGCCGGTCGCTTATAGCACTATTTTGTATCAATGTGCTTTGACGCATTAATCCAACTATAAATGGAAACAGTTCATGGTGCAAGTTCAAGGGCCCCAGATACTATCTCTGTCCTCCTTCTGTTTTCCTCTAATTATTTATTTTCTAAGCACCCATACACTCTGGTACATTTCATATTTGCTAGGGGCTCATCATCGCCCCATAACACGGCAACAAAGTCCGAACACTCCTTATGAATAAGTTCGGCACCCCGAATTTAGCATTATATGCATTGGCTCTGAATCATGTCTTTGGTCACTAGTTGGGTTGCCCGGCTCTTGTGCTTGCTACCCTATGTTGCGCTACATCGGCTAGGGTAGTAAAGGGAGAAATACTACGATTGTGCCCTGGTTCACCTAGATGAGCACCTCAGTAGAGAAAGCCGAAAACTGACTGTCATGATGTGGCGAGAGCCGGTCAGCTGTTCGAGAGGTTGAAAATCGCTGGAGATTTTTTCCGTGTTTACGCGGAGGATCGGTACTTCCCGATCAGATGCTGACAACACTCTGGTTCGAACCAGGGGCTGCGCCCATGCTTTATTATAAAACTCCTATGGCTAAGTGAGGGTGTTTAAGCCGCATAGTCTGATTGCCTTGTTCGTTGCACTGAACAACTCCTTCAAGGACCATATAATTGGATCAGGATTGTTTAGATTCCATCCCGAACACCTCCGTACTACCTACTTGAGGGTAGAAGCTGACGACTGGCCAACCCTTAGATCACATACAATACGGCCGCACAGGAGGAAACAATCAAAGCATAAAAAACATCATACCACAAACAAGCTTTGTTTTCATAATACAAAGGCAAAAGCAATATGAATACATTTATTCAAATACGATGTCCTGCGAACATTGTGCTGCCGCGAGGCGAGACCCCTCCAGGACATCCGCAAAAAATCGTTCGGGTGTGCGGTGCTCCTTGCGCTCTGGCGCCCACTGGTCACCTCAACGGCGTCCATCTTCGCCCACCACATCTTGCAATGGGCGAAGGCCATGTGCGCACCTTTAATACAGGCCAAGCACTTGACGACGTCCAGCCGAGGACAGACGTTCACCATCCGCCTCACGAGTCCGAAGTAGCTGCCAGGCATAGCTTCGGCTGGCCATAGCTGGATTATCAAATCCTTCATGGCTAGTTCAGCCACCCTATGCAGCTCCACCAGCTGTTTCACCTGATCGGTGAAGGACACGGGATGCTTTGGTGCCGCATATTGCGACCAGAATAGCTTCTCCATAGAACCCCCTCCTTCAGCTCGGCAGAACTCCACGGCGTCGGATACACTACGTGGTAGATCCGCAAAGGCCCCTGGGGAAATTTGAATCCGGGTTAGTAAAAGGTACTGCTTCTCCGCATACTTGTGTTGCATCTTAAATGTCTTACCTGCCGTGATCTTCTTGGCCTCCTGGATCCCCTGGAGGGCAGCCTGGGCCTCATTCCGTGCGGCCTCCTTAAACGAGCCTTGGCGAGTTTGGCCCCTTGAACCGATGCATCATGCTCCAAGGCCTCGCACTCCACCGCATCCCGGAGCTTCTGTTGGACTTCTTCGACCCGGGCCTTGAGCTTCTTGTGGGCGGCTTGCTGCTGGACAACCTTCTCCTCGGCTTCCGCCAGGGCCTTCTTCAGGGCCTCGACCTCGGTCACGCTTGCTACATATATTACGACACAACAGTCAATATACGCCATTCATTTTTTTGAAATATACAACAAGTCCCCACTCACCTTACTTCTCCTGGAGCTGAACCTTCACTTCGCCGAGCTTGTTCTTGGTCCGCTCCAGCCTATGCTTCAGTTCAGAGACTTCGGCAGCATGCGAGGTCGCAGTCAACAGTGACGCTTGCTTATCCATACATATTAAGTTAGTCTCCTATAAGAAAGGATTGATCCTATGTCCGGTTCTTCTTGCCGAACACCGGACAGTGCCTCAGGGGCTACTTTCTACATGTGGTTTTTTCACTTTCTACGACACTTACCTCGAAACCTGTCAACAGGTTGCTACAAGCTTTGTTCAGTCCACTCTTGGCAGACTGAACCTTCTCGATCACCGGACCCATAACGACATGGTGCTCGCCCACAACGGAGGTGCCTCGTAGCGCCTCCATCAGGTTATCTGGTGCCCCTGGATAGACAGGGGCCACCGGTGGAATCGGCGCACCCCCCTCCTTCAAAGGGGGCTGCTCGCCCGACTCCGGAGCCATATAGGTCTCCGGAATTGTATTTGGCTGAGGGCCGAACTGAATACGGCCCTCTTCGCCAGTCTCCATGGTGATCTGCTCCCCCATGTGTCCGACAGTGGAGGTCTCGCCTTGTGGTGCCTCCCGGACAGCACCCTGGGCTCCCCCAGCTCGGAGCGGTCCTCCGGGACAACACTTCGGTGTCGTCCCCGGCCCCGGGGGAATAAGCGGGCGACGGCGACATGCTGGTCATTTCCGCCGGATCCAACGAACCTCCAGATGAGGATCGCTGGATGTGGTCGCAGGCCGGACTGCAATAGTATAGTTAATCGTATCAAGATAATGAAGAGAAAGGGCTGGATATGCGCATGTACGAATCATGATGCTTACGATGCGGCCTGGGGCTTAGTGCGGGGGCGTCGTTCCGGACTACTGTCAACGTCCCACGCAGTGTTGACCGCCGGGACGCCTTTCCCCTTCTTGGGTGTTTCCGCCTCCGGATGCCCGGAAGCCGCCCTCTTCTTCTTTCTCTCCTGAGGGGGAGGGTTGTTCTCCTCCTCCTCTTCCTCGTCGTCATCCTCCGCAGGAATGGAGGAATGGGTCTCTTCGTCTTCGGATGTCACGCCCGAAGTGCCCTTGTGGCAGGGGCCTCTTTTGGCCCCGTTGGCCTTCTTCTTGGTATTCTTTTCCGGCATCTTATACGGTGCCGGCACCAGCATCTTCGCTAGGCGTGGGATGACCTGTTCTTCAGGCAGCGGGGCCGGACACTGGATCCGCTTCGCCCTCTCCATCCAATCCTAAAAAAGCGAATGCCAAAAGCTCAGACACTATCCTTGAAACAAACAAGTAGGAGATACGTTAAAAAAACATACCTCATTGGTGAGGTGTTTTATATCATGCCCGCGGTCGGAATCTGTGGCCGGCGGTTTCTCGTTGCCCTTAAAGAGCAACTTCCAAGCACCTTCGTGAGTAGTCTCGAAGAGCCTCACCAGGGTTTGGTGCTTCTTCGGATTAAACTCCCACAAAGGGCGGCTTCAGCGCTGGCACGGGAGAATCCGGCGAACCAGCATCACCTGGATCACGTCAACAAGCTTGACGTTCTTGGTCACCATACTTTGAACGGGCGTCTGCAGCACTATCAGCTCGTCGGGTGAGCGCCAGTCTAGACTCTTCTCGACCCAGGAGGTGAGTCGCATGGGAGCACCGGAGCGGAATTCGGCGGCCGCGGCCCAGGTGTTGCCACGGGGTTCTATGATGTAGAACCACTGTTTCTGCCACTCCTTTACTGTGTCCACAAAAGTGCCTTTGGGCCAGGAGACGTTGGACAGTTTACTCACCATGGCACCTCCGCACTCCACGTGTTGGCCATCCACCACCTTCGGCTTCACATTGAAGACCTTGAGCCACAGCCTGAAGTGGGGTTGGATGCGGAGGAAGGCCTCACACACGATGATAAATGCCGAGATGTTGAGGAAGGAATTCAGGGACAGATCATGGAAATCTATCCCATAATAATACATCAACCCGCGTAGGAAAGGGTGGAGTGGAAACCCTAGCCCGCGGAAGAAATGGGGGATGAATACTACCTCTTGTTGGGCTCCGACGTGGGGATGACTTATCCCTCGGCCGGCAGACGGTGGGCCATTTCCTTCGCCAAGTATCCGGCCGCCCGAAGCTCAGTAATGTCCTCCTCCTTGATGGAGGAGAACATCCACTTGACCTGACCTCCGGATCTGGACATGGTTGAGTGCTAGCTCGAGCGGAAAGGAGATGAGAACTTGGGCGCTGGAGCTCGAGATTGCAAGGGCAGAGACAGATAGAAGGCGTGGGGGAGGAGGAGGGAATCTTTATCCCCTTATTAAGGCAGTAAATATTAAACGCCCCCCACTCGCCTCAGAACTCGCCTATTCCCGAGGGATGTGTAAATGGCACGGTTGGGTTACCCATGCCCGTATTGATGAGAATCCCGTAATAAGGGGACACGATCTCTACTTTGACAAGACGTGCTAATGGAAACCGCATCTCGAAATGTGGAATGGCGAACACAAAACGGTCCGAAATTATGATCGGGCTAGCGTGATGTCATATTGAAGGCTGTTAGCGGATTGGACTCGTGCAAGTATTATATTCTCTCTGCGGTTGTGTGTGGTACGTGTTACAGGTCCGGATACAATCATCGCGTCCGAAGACTATCTTGGAGTTCGGAAAATAGGGAACCCGGCTTGCAATGGCGAAGACAATCTGCGCACCGGACTCCTCGTCATTGAAGCCAGGTTCAGGGGCTACTGAGGGAGTCCGGGACTAAGGGGTCCTCGGGCGTCCGGCCTATTAGCCATGGGCCGGACTAATGAGCTGTGAAGATACGATGATCGAAGACTGCACCTGTGTCCGGATAGGACTCTCCTTGGCGTGGAAGGCAAGCTTGGCGATCAATCATATAGATTCCTTTTTATGTGACCGACTCCATGTAACCCTAGATCTCTCCGGTGTCTATATAGACCGGAGAGCGTAGTCTGGATAGGCGGATAATCATTACCAAAGTCATACAGGCTAGGCTTCTAGGGTTTAGCCATTACGATCTCGTGGTAGATCAACTCTTGTAGTACTCATATTCATCAAGATCAATGAATTAGGAAGTAGGGTATTACCTCCATAGAGAGGGCCCGAACCTGGGTAAACATCGTGTCCCCCGTCTCCTGTTACCATCGATCCTAGACGCACGGTTCAGGACCCCCTACCCGAGATCCGCCGGTTTTGACACCGACAAGAAGAGGGAGTGATTATCATTTGGCCCACAAGGGGACACGTTTCCCTATCGAAACCACGAGTGTTCTTGCGATAGGCTCCGGTTTGTAAGAGGTTTTGATACGTCTCCAACGTATCTACAATTTATGAAGTATTCATGTTGTTATTTCATCATTCTTGGGTGTTTTACAATCATTTTATAGCAACTTTACATCATTTTTGGGACTAACCTATTGACCCAGTGCCCAGTGCCAATTGTTGTTTTTGCTTGTTTTTTACATCGCAGAAAATCAATATCAAATGGAGTCCAAACACCGCGAAAACTATTTTTTGGATTTTTTATGGACCAGAATGAACCCAATGGGCCAAAGCTGCACCTGGAGGGTGCCCCGAGGGGGCACAACCCACCTGGGCATGCCAGGCCCACCTGGTGCGCCCAGGTGGGTTGTGCCCACATCGGTGGCCTCCCGTTGAGGGAGTCCTGGACTAAGGGGTCCTCGGGCGTCCGGCCTGTTATCTATTGGGTCGGACTGATGGGTTGTGAAGACATGAAGGCCGAAGACTATACCCGTGTCCGGATTGGACTCTACTTGGCGTGGAAGGCAAGCTAGGCGACCGACTATGAAGATTCCCTCTTATGTGACCGACCTCATGTAAACCTAGATCTCTCCGGTGTCTATATAAACCGGAGAGCATAGTCCGGATAGGACAGATTCGTTACCATATACTCATAGGCTAGACTTCTATGGTTTAGCCATTATGATCTCATGGTAGATCAACTCTTGTAACACTCATATTCATCAAGATAAATCAAGCAGGAAGTAGGGTATTACCTCCATAAAGAGGGCCCGAACCTGGGTAAACATTGTGTCCCCCGTCTCATGTTACCATCAATCCTAGACGCACAGTTCGGGACCCCCTACCCGAGATCCACCGGTTTTGACACCGACATTGGTGCTTGCATTGAGAGTTCCACTATGCCGTCAATGAAAGGACTCAATGGCCCCTTCGATCGTAAGTAATGACACCGTCTAGGGAGAAACTTTCCTTCCCGGACAAATCTTTGTGTTCCGCGGCTTCGCACTGCAGGCCAACTCGCTTGGCCATCTAGAGCAAGACGATAGCTACACCCCTGGCCATCAGGTCAGATTTGGAAGCTTGAACTACGTCGCGGGTCTTTGTGGAGACTTGATCTTCGATGGATTCGAGACTGCGGCGATCGCTCCCCCTCTCTCCGATGAACATGATTCAAATCTGTCATTGGATTACATCCAGGAGATGGATCTTGTTGCTGCGACGGCCTCAAGACCATAACAGATCGTGCCCTCCGAGGCCGTAAGGTCCGCGGCGTTGGAGCCGCACATGGACTCGATACCCTGCAACGCTTGCGTCAATGGAACTCCGGACTCGTCTCTGGTTGCACATTCCGGATTAGGTGCGCCCGCGGACACCGAGCTAGATCGGTTACCAATTTTCGAATTTAATGCTGCAGACATCTTTCAGCATTTGCCTTTGAGCGACGTACTAAATTCTTTGAAGAACTTTTCCCTGGAGGAAGGTTCATAGACGAACAATGTTCAGTTCGAGCTGGAGGCGGACGACGAGGAATTTTGCTTCCCACCCGCCACCCGCTTCATAGCCACCGTCGACGACCTAACTGACGTGCTAGACTAGTTTTCGTGTACCAAATTGCACATGTAGAATACCATGTATATATCATTTCATTCATCTTCGAGAGGTAACTATAAAGATGGGTGAGGAGTCTACAAAGAAAGACCATCGTATCACCCGCAGTAATTTCAAGCATCCTTTAGTGTCGAGGAATATCATAGGAACTCTATATGATATGATTTTTATAGGATTTTTTCCTTTAGAGCCAATTGGTTCATAGGAATAGATTCATATACTCCACATTTCAAAGGAAATAAACATGATATCATTTCTGTAGCATTAGAGCCACTTGGTTCATATGAATGGATTCATATACTCCCTTAATTTCAAAGGAAAATAAACATTAGCGTATATTCAATAGAAAAGTTCCTATGATATGAACCCAATTACATCTCTTTTCTAATCCCTCCTCATAGGAATTGAGATACATGTCATCTCTAGATTCAATAGAAAAGTTCCTATGATGTGAACCAAATGACATCTCTTTTCTAATCCCTACTCATAGGAATTGAGATGCTCCATGTCATCTCTTTCCCTACAACTTCCATGTATACATCTTCTATTCCTAAATAGATAGTACGACCCACTAGTAGCTTTTTTCCAAAACATGCAACTATGGCACAAGAACTATATAGTGTGCCAATAACTTTGAAAGATGGTCGCTGGATGAAGCTAACCCGACAGTGTAGAGATAGGCAAATCCGAGCACTACTGGCCATTGGATATCATCAACATTCCACTAGATCTGCCACATGTACAATTTAGAAGACTCCATGGTTGAACTTAAGCATAATGCACAAACCTCAAAACACAAGCACTTCTCCATTCTAGAATCTTCTGTATCATAATTGATTATTTTTTCTAAATGAATTGCCATTATTTGTTTTTTACTTTATGATTTACAATGCACAACCCCGTGAATCTTAACATTTTTATAAAACTAATTGATTTTGAATGAGATGAACTATAAGAACTAAACGAACATCTACATCATGCATATATGACTCAAAGCTTTACATGCTATAGTGTGTATTTATTCATAATTTGGTTTCGAAATCTCATGCGTTCAATACATGTGTACCTTACTACTCCCTCTGTTCCTAAATATTTGTCTTTTTAGAGATGTCAAATGAACTACCACATACGGATGTATATAGACATATTTTAGAGTGTAGATTCACTCATTTTGCTCCGTATGTAATCACTTGTTGAAATATCTAGAAAGACAAATATTTAGGAATAGAGGGAGTAGTTTTGAGTAGAGTAGCAAATTTCACGCGGCCCCAGGTATATCAAAATGCAGGGCCCATGCATCATTGCCTTTCGGTCGAACCTACGTCCACAATTTTTTGTACGTACTATATCTCCATTGGTCCCCGAACCCAAAATGCTGCCTCATTCCCATAAAACCAAGCGGCCCACACATATTTAAGGCGCCGACTCAAACCCGTTTACTACGACGTGGCCCTGCACGCTGTAGTACTCCTACAAACCCTACCGCCGCACTCATCATCGGTTTTCTTCAAGAGGACGAGGGAGAAGCCGATTTGTAGTGGAGGTGCTTTCAAAAAAGGATCTGTAGTGGAGACCCCTACCCTAGGGTGCCCTAGGTAGCTGCCGCACGCATCATTGTTTTCTTTTTTCTTTATGCTCTTGCGCCCTAGAGTGAAATGATGGTTGCTTCGTCCGTCCAGCTTAATGCGGGAAAGGTGGGGCTTTGTGATTTGACCCCTCATCGCTCATTTTCTACTACTGCGGTGCTACGACCGGGGTGCCTCCAATTCCAACCGCTGCTCCGAACTGTACTTTGGTGCATCGCACGTGGAACAAGACGGTGGATGAGCCACATGTCGGCCAAAGGGGTCCTGTTAAGTGTGTCGCCATTTCGTGTGCGGACTGACCCTGCTTGAGTTGCTACGCCAACACGACAGGAGCAGCCTACCACTTGGTTTTGCTCCTTGGTGAATCCCGAGTATATTGATCTAAAAAGATACATGCTGAACTACCCTCTTCGTCTTGGTTTTTCTATTTTTAAGCGTCTCAGTTTATAGGGCCTGCACGTAGTTCTAGGTCATCCATTTGACTAACTAAATATGAGTTACTATGTCACGAAAAGTATATCATTGGATTCTTAAGCGGATGTAGCTGTATTTAAAAGTCGAAGGCGGGACTTTTCCTGCGTGCTAGGCGGGGCAGTTCCGCCTAGTTGGTTCGACAGAGACGCGAGAAGACGAGGGAGTAGGCTGCTGCAAACGTAGG
Organism: Triticum monococcum; assembly: GCA_034509565.1. Taxonomy (NCBI): domain Eukaryota; kingdom Viridiplantae; phylum Streptophyta; class Magnoliopsida; order Poales; family Poaceae; genus Triticum; species Triticum monococcum. Next base: position 146,201,767 of record CM067843.1, on the reverse strand, counting down.
GTTGTGTGATTTGACAGCGAGTTACTGTTGGATAGGTGGGGCCCCATGATTTGACTTGCCATTATCATTTTAACTGCGGCGCTACGGCCAGCGTGATTCTCCCGGTTCCTAACCACCTCCATTATGAAGAAAGAGATAGAGAGGAGTAAAAAAATACACTTATAACCAACCTTGTTGTAGTATGAGTGACTAAGTGATGACTATGTATGACATGCCAACATCAGATAGCCTAACGCACCATGTTAAATCTTCAAGGGCGCGACGGTGCAAGCTGCGCGATGGTCGTGGTAGGCGCGACCATGATACGGGCTACTGGCAGCCCTTGGATCTGAGATCAAACGGTCGCATGCTAAGTTGCTGAAAATTTGTAGAATAACCCTCCAGGATAGGATATCCAAGGGCTCTCGGAAGCCCGTACCATGGGAGAATGGAAAGCCACTACCCTGCCGTTCACACGCTGGCACTTCACTCCTACTCGTCCCCGCACGTCCTTCAATACTACGGCGGTTCGCTCCTAGTCGTCCCGTCCATTCATGTTACGGCAGTTCCACTAATCCTAATCCTCCTCCCAAATCCACGGCGTCCCAAATCTCCATGATCGGCGGTGAGTACAAGGTTAGAACCATCACCAGCGATGAGTTCGACGTCGTCTACACCCGTTCTCCCGCGACGGTGAAATGATGCATTTCTCGCTTCAGACGCATGTTCGAAAACTCAGATGATGAGTGGGCCGCTGGGCTAGATGTTGAGTACACCACAGTCCTGGGACCAGAGAAGGATCTAAAGGACGAAGAGAGGAAGAAGCCCGCCGTGATCCAGGTTTGCGTACATAACATTTGCTTGGTCTACCACATATGCCATGACGACGTTGAGTGCCAGGATTTTAAGAACTTCCTCAAGGACAAAACAGTGAAATTCATTACTGTAGACTTTAAGAACGACAGGGATGTCCTGCATCGGATAGGTCTCGTTGTAGGAACCCCCTTCGACCTCCAGAAGAATCGGCTGGTGTCCCCTCGTCAGCCTTCAATGCTGACCCTGGCAGGAGCCATGGTTCATCCTTCGTACGGTAAACTGGAGAAACCTCCATACACGTTTCGTCATCATGCATGTCAGCGGAATGTACTAGATATAGACCACATCCACTACGCTGTAATGGATGGCTACCTTTGCTTCAATATCTACAAGGGTTCGATGAAGAGCAGCAGCTAAGTGTGCGGTTCAAGCAAAGAAGTATCAGCCAAGAGGGAGAGGGACAAGGACGAAGTCAGGGAAGTGGACGAGGACTCCGAGTAAGGTGGCAGTGTCGTTGCTCATGGTGGTTCTAAACTTGTAATGCAGTGTCTACCGGATTAGTTGCATAGTTTAATTTCAGGTGTGCTTAGTTTAATTTGAGGGGTGTGTTGTGCTGATCCCCCAGCAGAACTATGTTATGTTTCTTCTCATTACTTTAACTCTTCAGTATGTACATACTACTAGTATTTCTTTAATAGAATTTAGCACCCCAATTAAGCACGTACTAGCTTTTTTAATAGTACTATAGGCATAATTTGGCGACGAGCGCTCTCTATATGTACCACCTTTTTTTAATTTCAATTTTTGCTCCATGGCGCAATCCATCGATAGTACTCCCTCCTTTCCGATTTATAAGGCTCAATTCAAAAATCTCACCAACCAAGGTAGATGATGAGTGGTGGAATAATTTTTGTAGTTTGCAAAAGCACCCAATTAATGCTTTTGTTTTCCTCAAAAAAATTTGTTTACGAATGCATTAATTGCAATGTATGCATGCATAAAGTGCATGCATTGGTCAGTTTTCTCTTAATACTTGCATGCAATGATTTAATGCACCTCGAAGTCTGAACATGTGATGGGGAACAACCAAATTGAGCCTTATAAAATGGAAAAACTAAAATTTTGAGATAAGACCTATAAATCGGAAAGGAGGGAGTACTACTGTACAAAAGTATATATTTTTTAAAAGGCTAGAGACTGTTCATCACATATATAGCCAGCTAAATTCTCAACCTAGAACGACGTGCATGCCATGTAGTAAACCTATACGGAGGAAGTATAGTAAAAATGAGGTGATTTTACCGAGCGATCGGCGGGGGAGCATGGCCTGTCATGCGGTCCCACGTGTCATGAAGTACCAAGGAGATGCGCGTGTCCCTCTTGAGGCAGAAGCAATACTACGTGGTTTGAGATGATGGCGAACCGAAGTGTGAAATAATGGTTGCTTCGTCCGTCTGGGAAGGTGCGGCATTGTGATTTGACATCTCATTGCTCATTACTACTACTGGGCCGGTACGAGTGGGGTGCGTCCCCCTGCTGTTCTGCACTGTTATTTGGTGCTTGACACGCCAACTCGGTTGCTATATGTCTCACATGTCGGCGACAGGAAGTATAAAATTCATGAAAGGGAGCATCGACGGAGGAGTATACTACAGAATTCATGAAAGGGAGCGACTTAGTTTTGGAAAAATCTGTTTTTACGGAGTACGTACCCACTAGGGTTTATAGGGCTCATCTAAAAAACATTCGTTTTTCCGTTTGATAAGTCGCAATTCTACTATACTAGTAGTAGTACCATTACATGTTGGATTTTGAGGTGTGTTAGGTCACCCGACGCAAGCAGTGTCAAGAGGAAACTAACCACTGCATGTACAAGTTCATAGAAATTTAGTGGTCATTCATGCATTCGTTCTAATTAATGCCTCGGTAAACATAACTTCTTGAGAAAAACGAGCATACTAATTACTTGTGCAAACTACGAAATTAATTCGACCACTCACCGTCTACCTTGGTTGGAGAGATTTTGAAATTGGGCCATAAACTAGAAAGGAGGGAGTAGTAACTTTTGTCTCGATTACTATTTATAGCCTTGTATAGATGCAAAATGTATTTTTATAGTGGCCTTGTATAAGTAAATGGAGGGAGTACTAACCAAAGTACGTAGTAGGGATGAGGAGTAAACGGAGGGAGTAGTAAAATTTTCTCCTCGTGCTGCGAGCCACCGCGCGTGTGGGTGAGGGAGCGGGCGTAAAGGCGTACAGTACTAGTACTACTACTACTCGTAAGAAAGCTTCACCTCATCCTGCGAGCCACCGCACTCGTGGGCGGGGGAAACGGCGTACTAAGCAAGCTTCTCCTCGTTCTGTGAGTTGACAGGACACATCAAAAGTACTCCAGTGTATAGAGCCTTTCCTCTAAGGTAGGCCCCACATGGTTTGCCTCTTTTTTAATTTAACATACCGCGTCAAGTCGCAATTTGTTTGTTCACCCGTGGTAGACGATCCTCCCTCCACCAAGTGGACAACCAATACACGTGCCAAATTACCACGTGGGCTGCCTTTTTCGTACAGAAATGAGCTCCACCGTGTACCCGTGCGAGTGTGGTTGGGAAAGAGACGGGAGTACGTGCGCCGTGCGTGCACCTCTTCTCTTCGTGCACGTCCCCCACCTACGTGTGTGTGTGTGAGAGAGAGAGATACAAACCTAGACATAATGCGTCGTCCATCCCCATGCCTCCGCCCAGTCCGACCACCAGTCACCACCACGCCCCACTCCTCCTCACCTTATCTCTCATCTTTCTCCCTCCATTTTTAGATACAAGGGGCCACTATCAAAATTAAAATTTGCAGATATAAAAGGCCACTAACACTAATCGATGCAATATTAATGGTGTTTTCCTCGTGGTACTAGCAAAGGAGGACATTAATTATCCCTTGCATGCATGCGGAAGTTTGTAAAAAAAATGCATCTTGATGTTCCGTGCAATGCATGGGCATCTTGCTAGTCCATGAAAACAACACATGGCAAAATTCCACGGCGAACGAGGGATTTGAATCTGTTGGGAGGGGTTGTTTGGATCTTGCCCCGGGTGGCCAAAATATTGGCGACCCTTTTGTCCACCGGTGCCTTTGCCACCGATGAACGAGGAATGGCTCGGGTGCTCATGCTGTCATGCAACCTCCAGCGCGCACATTGGAGACGAGCCCGCACGAGCTGTGTTTTTTTGTCCCACAACGCCGCTCGAGCCGCTCGCAGACCGACCGGCGACCCACAAATTACGCCATCCAACCGTAGCCGCACACATTATGACAGCAACTCAACCAACCAGACGAAATTCACGCAAACACGTAGATAAACTGATATTTCATATAAACAACGACGGAAATCATATAAAATACCGGATTTTCATACAAACATGACGGATTTCATTACATTCAAATGAACTACGCGGTGCTAGTTCTGGACAGCACATGTATATAATACCTGGCCTAAATGGTCGCCCGCCGATCGATTTGTGTTCCTCATGTCCGGCAGCACGATCACCGGACTGCCGAGAGCCCCGGAGGTATATGCTTCAGTGCAAAGGACGGATCGCTTCCCCACTGCCCAACTGATATCATTGGCTGGTGCCGAAGATGATGGCGGCCGGCACCGGTTCCAGTTCATCACCGGCCACTACTTCGCCATGGCTGGCACCGGCTCGAGTTCATCCTAACATTCCCCTCCTCCGTGGAGCCCATGCAGGGTCGACGAAGGTCCTCGCAACAAAAGGATCCGGCAAGACACCTGATGTGTACGCCGGTGTCGCCTCCGCGGTGGCCTTCATGGGACCCAAGCGGCGGCAGCCTCCCGTGTTCTACTTCTCCTCGATGATGGCGGCAGACGCGGAGGCGCTGGCCACCAACTCGTCGCTCTCCATGCACCCGGCTTCTGTCGCTGCTTGCATGGCGCGGTCGCCGGCATGAGAGTCTCGGCCACATAAACGGGAGACGCGGTACGAGGCGGCGGCGTGGACGGCAGCAACGACGCCCGTGCGCCGCTCCTCATCGAGCTGGCCTGGAGTGGCAAGTTGCTGAACCGCGTGCCGGCTTGGGGCGGCAACTGGCTCCGTCGAGCAAGGGGAGGGAGGTGGATCAGCGAGCTGCATAGCTCGTATCCGGCGGGCTACCCAGCCGGCTTGGATGTGGAATAACTACTCTTCGTAGGCCATTGTAAGAGTGGATAAAATGGTGGAGGAGATAGGGGAGCGGCGGAGGTGTGCGATACTTGGCCGGCGTTTGGCCTCGTTTAAATAGGAGATTAAATAGATGGCGGACGGGAGGAGCTCGGCCGGTGTTGCATTTAACGCCGGCCCGGTCATGAATGGACATGTGTCCAGAGTGGGTTTCTCGGCTTCCACACGGGCGGGTTTCATTGAGGCGTTTGAATGCGGCACGGAGGCGTGTTCAGCCGGGCGTGCCGCGAGTGGCACCCTTGACTCTGACCTAGGACACCGCAATGTTCTTCCACTGACGTGTGGGCTCTTTGGGTGCATGACCTGCATGTCAGTGACCCAACGCAGGCAGCGCACGGCAGAGGAACCTTTGGTGGGCCAGGGCAGTCAGAAGCGGGCATTTCATAAACCGATGATTGTTCATTGAGTGTGACATCATCTTTTTCATGTAGATAAGCCTACTATGTTGATAGCCCATTCGATACGTTGTGATTCATAAAGACCGCTGCAAACATCAATGTTCTGCTTATCACAGATAAGATTGATTAATACCCGTAACAATCCATGTCCTTAACAAAGGGTGCATGCACGTATAGGTTGAGCTTGTGTCTTGCGTCGTGTGTTGTGCGCATGTAGGCGTGCGAGTGTTGCGTGCGTGCAAGGGTACGTTTTAGTGTTGCATGCATGGGTGCGTACGTGCGTGTGTTTGTGAGTGCATGTGTATGTGTCAGTGTTGCACGCCAGCATGCGTGCGCGTGTACGTGCCAGTGTTGCATGCCTACATGTGTGCGTGTCTTGCGTGCGTGCATGTGTACATGCAGGGTGAGGCTACACATCAGTCGACTAACTTTTTCATCTCTGGTCATTAGATTTTCCAGCCGTTGCATACGAAATCAAGGGCCTCCATTTTATCATCAAACTCCACCCCCCCTGAGCCGCCAGCCACCACCGGCCGAACCGCCAGCCCCCGCCGCCCGCGGCCGGCCCGCCCTCCCCGAAACCACTCCCCACCGCCGGTCCACCGCCGCACCGGCCATCCCTCTAGCCCCCCCATGCCAAGCTTTTTCTCCGGGGATCCCCACCCCACCGCCCAATGAACTCCCCCCAACCGCCGGTGACTGCCAACCAGAGGTCTCACGACTTCGAATACCCACCGACCACTAATTTATTACCATTTATGTCCTTCATATACGCGCTGACGGGTGGGCCCTATGGTAATGTGCGCTGGTGAATGTGGACTGTTTGACTGGTCAATTGATCATGTTATCAACAAATTACAGAGCTGTATAGTGAGCCGGTGACCGTATGATCACCCTAAAATGTACTCCTATTTTATTAACACAGTACAGACTCAAACTACCATTTCTTTCTTTCATATACGGGCTGACAGGTGGGCCCCACGGTTACGCGCCCCGATGGTGCAACACTAGTTGCGCCGCGTGGAACGTTTGACTTGTCAATTGATTGTGTCATCAACAAAATACGGAGTTGTATGGGTGAGCCAGTGACCGTATAATCATGATATGTATTTGTTTAACACGGTACAGATGCAAGCGCTCATATATACGCGCAAGCACTCACCGCTATAAGCGCACACACGCGAACCCTACCCCTATGAGCACCTTCGAGAGAGTGGGCCAGCATATATGATCTTGAGATTTTACGAAGTCACCATAGGTGCCTCGTAGTCGAGTGGAACGTCTCCTCCCACTAAACGTACATCGTCAAAAAATACTGAAATTAACACAAGATAAATGCGAGCACCGGGACTTTAACCTTGGTGGGCTCGAGAAACCACTGTCCTCTAACCATCCAACCACATGTTGGTTAGCACGACAAAATGTATGTGGTGACCGTGATGACCTTATTCTAAAGTCCAGTGACCATATCGTGCTTTCGCTTCAAATACAATGACCGTAAGTGTCATCAACAAAATATGGAGCACGCATCAAATGCAAAGTCCGTCAGTGTCATCAACAAAATATGGAGACGTATCGTGAGCTAGATACCGATGTACTATTGTATATGCTTATTTTCTTAGTGGCCGATTGCGTGTGTGGTGTGGTGGGCACATCATTTCTAGTTGTGGTGGGTCAACATGAAGACTCATGGGTCGGTTCCATCCTGCGCCACATATAGGTTGGACCGAGACGTGTTATACGAAGACCCATGTGGAGGACTCGGCGTATAACACGAAGCTACCAGAGTCGCGGAGGACTCTATCCCCACTGGTGATAAGCCAACTATATATGATTTGTAACCCTAGGCCCTTAGTATGTGGTTGCATGTTGCATATGGTGTCTACCTTGTAATGCTTCTAATTAGGGTAAATTGCATATGCTTAGTTAACACATTATACTTGTGAATATGACATGCCTTCCTATTTTTGGTACATACTACGTCTTTCTATTAACCATGTTCTTACATCAAACTACTTTTCTTGTGTATCCCTCATCAATGCTCCTAATTTGTTAAATTGCATCTCCTTAGCTTACACATTATACATGTGAATATGACACGCCTTCCTGTTTTTGGTACATACTACATCTACCTATCACACCATGTTCTTACATCAAACTACTGTTCTTGTGTATCCTGCGTCTATCGCTTATGATGAGACAGTCACGCGCGTGGGTTAATATGAGACGCAATACTCTTATAAAGAATGCAATTTCATCCTCTCCACATGATTCTCAAGAAACAGAAAGCCTAAATGAAGATATTGAACGTAGCTCTGTACCTGAAGACCGCACTTCCCCTACACCATCATCACAGGTGCTTGCTCTAACTTCGCAGTGTGATATTTGGTTGCATGTTGCATACGGTGTCTAGCTTGTAATGCTTCTAATTAGGGTAAATTGCATCTTCTTAGTTTACACACTATACCTGTGAATATGACATGCCTTCCTATTTTTGGTACACACTATATCTATGTGTTAACCTTGTTCTTACATGAAACTACCTCTCTTCTGTATCATGCATCAATCACTTACGATGAGTCACCTTTATTCGTTGCATATTGCATATTATTTCTAGCCTGTTGCCATGTATTGCTTCTAATTTGGTCAAATACATTTGTTAGGGCACCCTTTTAATTTGGCAGACTAGTATTGGTTTCATCTTTCATATGGTTTCTAGCTTGCATCGATTCTAACAAGTTCAAGCACCTTGTGCTTAGTTTACACTTTATACATCATACATGTCAATATGTCATGCCGTTCTGTTTTTCATACATATTCCATCCTCCTATCATGCGGCTGCCTTACATGAAAGTAGTGTTCGTCAGTATCATGCATCAATGAGTTCTGAAGAGCAAATTTCATTCCTCTTTCTTGTGGGTTTGACTTGACAAGGCAAAATCAAGAAAGAGGAAGGAAAAGAGTAAGGAAGGCGATGATGGTGGTCCTCTGCAGCAACGTAAACGGAGCATCTGTACAGATTCTCCTTGTACTGATAGTGCATTACAAGGTCCAAGTCTCCGCTCCCCTACTCCACTATCCAAGGTGCTTGCTCTAACTTGGCAGTGTGATATCTGGTTGCATGTTGCATATGGTGTCTAGCTCGTATTGCTCCTAATCAGTGTAAATTGCATCTTCTTAGCTTACACATGATACATGTGAATATGACACGCTATCCTGTTTTTGGTACATACTATATCTGTCTATCACACCATGTTCTTACATGAAACTACACTTCTTGTCTATCCTGCATCAGTCACTTATGATGGGACACCTTTAAGTTGGCAGTGTGATATTGGTTTGTGTCTTGAATATGATTTCTAGCATGTATTGCCTCTAGTTTAATGAACGCCACCTATGACGAGACAGTTTTAACTTGGCAGAGTGATATTGATTGCACCTTCCATATGGTGCCTTGCAGTGTTTCTAATTTGTTGAAGCGCCTTCTGCTTAGTTACCACATCATAGGTGTGAATATGTCAAGCCGTCCATTTTTCGTACATATTCCATCCTCGTATCATGACTTTGCCTTTCATCAGAGTAGTGTTCGTCAGTATCATGCATGAATGAGTTCTGAAGAGCGAATGATATTCCTTTTTCTTGTCGGTATGACCTCACAATGCAAAATCAATAAAGCTGAAGGAAATTGGCAAGGCATTGGATGATGGTGGTCCTTCCGAGCAACTGAAATGGAGGTTCTCTACAGATTCTACTCCGCCATCCTCCCAACAAGATTTGCAAGACAACACAAGGGTAGACAGTCAACGTAGCTGTAACACCCACGATGCGGCTATATCTGCCATGTGTCAGAGCACGACTTAGAGGCATAACCGCATTGTAGGCATGCCGCAAGAGGGGTAATCTTTACACATCCCATGTACTGAATAAGAAAGAGGTACAGAGTTAGCTTACAATCGCCACTTCACACAATACATAAATATAGCATTACATCATCTAGATACAATCAAGGTCCGACTACGAAACCAAAATAAAGACAACCCCAAATGCGAAAGATCCCCGATCGCCCCAACTGGGCTCCACTACTGATCATCTGGAATAAAACATAGTAACGTCCCAAGTCCTCATCGAACTCCAACTTGAGTTCAGTCGCATCTCCTGGAATGGCATCATCGGCACCTGCATCTAGTTTTGGAAGTAATCTATGAGTCACGGGGACTCAGCAATCTCACATCCTCGCGATCAAGACTATTTAAGCTTATGGGTAGGAAAAGGCCGTGAGGTGGAGTTGCAGCAAGCACTAGCATATATGGTGGCTAACATACGCAAATGAGGGCGAGAAGAGAAGGAAAAGCACGGTCGAGAATCTATGATCAAGAAGTGATCCTAGAACTACTTACGTTCAAGCATAACACGAGACCGTGTTCTCTTCCCGGACTCCGCCGAAAATAGACCATCACGACTACACACGATGTTGATTCATTTTAAATTAAGTTAAGTTTCAGGTTCTCTACAACCGGACATTAACAAATTCCCATCTGCCCATAACAGCGGGCAAGGCTTTCGAAAGTTCAAATCCCTGCAGGGGTGTCCCAACTTAGCCCATCACAAGCTCTCACGGTCAACGAAGGATATTCCTTCTCCCAGGACGGCCCGATCAGACTCGGAATCCCGGTTACAAGACATCTCGACAATGCTAAAACAAGACCAACAAAGCCGCCCGATGTGCTGACAAATCCCGATAGGAGTCGCACGTATCTCATTCTCAGGGCACACCGGATGAACACTACGTACAACTAAAACCAACCCTCAAGTTTCCCCGAGGTGGCGCTGCAAGTGGCTTTGTTTTGGACCAACACTCAGAGGAGCACTGGCCTGGGGGTTTAAAATAAATATGACCCTTGAGTCCGCGGAACCCAAGGGAAAAAGGCTTAGGTGGCAAATAGTAAAACCAAGGTTGGGCCTTGTTGGAGGAGTTTTATTTAAGGCGAACAGTCAAGGGGTTCCCATTATAACCCAATCGCGTAAGGAACGCAAACTTAAGGAACATAACACTGGTATGACGGAAACTAGGGCGGCAAGAGTGGAACAAAACACCAGGCATAAGGCCGAGCCCTCCACCCTTTACCAAGTATATAGGTGCATTAAAGTAAACAAGATATAATAATGATATCCCAACAATAAACATGTTCCAACAAGGAACAAACTCCAATCTTCACCTGCAACTAGCAACGCTATAAGAGGGGCTGAGCAAAGGGGTAACATAGCCAAACAACGGTTTGCTAGCACAAGGTGGGTTAGAGGTTTGACATGGCAATATGGGAGGCATGATAAAGCATGTGGTAGGTATCGCGGCATAGGCATAGCAAAAGAGCAAGCAACTAGCAAGCAAAGATAGAAGTGATTTCGAGGGTATGGTCATCTTGCCTGCAAAGTTCTCCGAGTTAACATAAGCTTGATCCTCGTAAGTGTACTCAACGGGTTCCTTGATCACGTACTCGTCTCTCGGCTCTACCCAAAGCAAGAACACAAGTAAGGGAAACACAATCAACCGCGGTGCAATGCGCAAGCAACATGATGCAAAACATGGCATCCAATGTGGGATATGATATGCAATGCATATGCGTGCTCTGGAAGGAAAAGATTGAACCAAGCCTCAACTTGGCAAACCAAGTGCTCCGCTGGAAAGATGAATTTATTTTGGTCGAAATTGATATAAAGATCACCGGAATCGGATGCACGGTTTGCAAATGGCAAGCAAAACAATAATGGCACTGTTCTGCGATTAACAGCACGATGCCATCTAAAATGCATCAAGAAACTAAGCTACTGCACTCTAACATAGCAACAAAGCACATGGCAGTGATCCACTCAAGATGCTTGACAAAAGATGAACACTGAGCTATGGCTAAATCACACAATAGCAGGCTCAAACAAGCACGGCAAAAGTGCAAAAGGTATCAGCATCTCAGGCTTAGTGAAAATAACATGTCAGGATTTAACATCAGGAAGCAATGTTTAGAGCAAGATAACAACATGCTACAGGAACATATCATGGCAAAGCAAGGCATGGCATGAATCTACTCAAAGAATATAAGAAAAGTCCCTTACTTACCATAAGCCAAAAGGGATCAGAAAATATGATGGCACCCATGTAAACATAGCAAGTTTCGTTATCAGATTCAGACTTAGCAGAAAACTGGACATGACATTAAACAGAGTTACGTAGGCATGTTTGCGAAAGTTACATTAAACATAGCAAAAGTAGAGCAAGATCGAGTCATGCTAGGGTAATCCATAATTGCAAACAAATACATGGATGGATAGAACATAACAATATCTCAAAATCATCCTTACTGAACATGCTCAAAAGAGGTATGGATCACTCTATAGCAACATGAATACATGGCATAAAAATAACATCAGGGAAATGGCTTAAAAGAATTCTAAGTCCCTGAAATCAGCAACATCACGAGAGCTACTTTGCATGCTTGTGCTAGTCACCACATTGATCACAAAAGTACCTGGCATACACCCCTGTAAAGATGGCATGGCATAGCCCAAAACACATGTAGGGCTCAAGTTCATAGGAGGCACACATTAATCATGGCAAAAATGACAAATGACCATAATCTGTTAAGAAACAGAAACTAACATTCTATAGCACTCTAGCAACAACAAAATGAAGAGCACATCCAGACGAACAATTTAATATATCATACACACGAAACGGAGCTACGGTCATGGAGATATGGCATGATGAACAAAGCAACATAATACAAAAGTTTTCGGGACTTAGAGAAATTCAACCTCGGGGAAAAAGTCAACGGGGCACGGGAACCGAGGCTCGCCGAAGCGGGGCTCGCCGGAGATGGCGGGGAAGGATGTGGGGCTCACCGAAGATGGCGGATCCGAGCCGGATCTCGCCGAATCCGGCCGGATCACGGCGCGGGGAGGCGGAGGAGGTCGCCGGCGGGCGCGGAGCGAGGTCGGGTGCTCGGGGCGGAGGGCGGCGGCGGCCGGTGGCGATGAGGATGGGCGGCGCGCGGGGCGGGGTCCGATGGGCGCTCGGGCGAGGCGCTGCCGGCGGGGCGGCGCGGTCTCGCCGGGCGCGGAGCGGCGGGTGCTATGTCTTGAGCTTCCGTTGGTTTTCCCCAAAGAGGAAGGGATGATGCAGCAGAGTAGCGTAAGTATTTCCCTCAATTTTTGAGAACCAAGGTATCAATCCAGTAGGAGCCCACACTCAAGTCCCTCGTACCTGGACAAAGCGATAGCTACTCGCAACCAACGCGATTAGGGGTTGTCAAGCCCTTCACGGTCACTTACGAGAGTGAGATCTGATAGATAGATAGATAGATAGAATATTTTTGGTATTTTTGATATAAAGATGCAAAGTAAAAAGTAAAGGCAAAGTAAATAGCAAAAAAATATAAAATTAATGGAGATTGATATGATGAGAATAGACCCGGGGGCCATAGGTTTCACTAGTGGCTTCTCTCAAGAGCATAAGTATTCTACGATGGGTGAAAAAATTACTGTTGAGCAATTGATAGAATTGTGCATAATTATGAGAATATCTAGGCATGATCATGTATATAGGCATCACGTCCGTGACAAGTAGATCGAAATGATTCTGCATCTACTACTATTACTCCACTCATCGACCGCTATCCAGCAGGCATCTAGAGTATTAAGTTAAAAACAGAGTAACGCCTTAAGCAAGATGACATGATGTAGAGAGATAAATTCATGCAATATGAAATAAACCCCATCTTGTTATCCTCGATGGCAACGATACAATACGTGCCTTGCTGCCCCTTCTGTCACTGGGTAAGGACACCGCAAGATCGAACCCAAAGCTAAGCACTTCTCCCATGGCAAGTGTCGGATTTCGGGTTCCGGCAGACCCTTAAGGTTCGAACACTGGGGTGCGCGCGGAAATCACGTCCACAACCTCCCCGCCTCACAAAGATCTAAACTACTAAAAGAATCACAAAAGAGGCACAAGATTTATACTGGTTCGGGCCACCATTGTGGTGTAATACCCTACTCCAGTGTGTGGTGGGTGGATTGCCTCCTGGGGCTAGTGATGAAGAACAATACAAGGAAGAACAGCCTTGCGAGGGTCTGTTCTTGGCTGGGGTGATGAACTGCTGGGAGGAGTTCGGTCACCTCTCTCTCTCTCTCTTTCTCTACTCTGTGTGCCTTCTCATCCAAACCGGACGAACCAACTGCTCGACCAACCAACCAACCCCTGCTATGTGGGCGGCCGGTCCCTATTTATAGAGGCCCTGGTCCTCTTCCCAAATATTGAGCGGGAAGGGAGCCAACAATGGCGGGCTAATTTGAAGGGGGACAGCAAGTACATCTATCCTGACAAAAGGTGGTCTTCACCTGCGAAAGGCTCTGCGGTGACGCCGCGCTGGGCTCCATGGTGACCTCCGTCTCGTAGTCCGCTTGGTCCTGGTCTTGTTGCACCGAAACGGCAACCTTTGCCTGATGCCTCGGTACTCCGCGGCTGTGCTTGCCCCCTTTGCACCAAAGAGGAAAGGAGGACGCTGCGCGCGCTGGCGCCCGCCTGGCGCCCTCGATCGTCATGGCTTGCGTCACTGGCACCTCGCGAGGTACCCCGCCTTGATATCTCCGTCTCCTCGCAAGCCAGCGTGAGGAGGCTGCGCCTGAGGATGCGCTGTGTCGTCCGCCTCGCGAGGCTTGGCCCCTCGTGAGGGTCTTGAGTCTTGTGCTTGATGAAGATGGGCCATGTTGGGCCCCCATTCGAGCCACGCCGCAGGCCGCAGGCAGGCAAGTCTGGGGACCCCCGTTCCCAGAACGCCGACAGTAGCCCCCGGGCCCGTGGCACGCATGGGCTTGGCCGTGCCGAGAGGTGAAAGGGCAAGGGCGAAGGGCCGCGGGCCCTAACAGCCTGCGGCCTTGGGCGCCGCGTGGCGGTTGACGGGACGTGGGTGCTTCAGCAACCACGCAGGTTGGTAAAGGAGCGGCATCTGCCCAGACTTCGCCTTTTGCTCTCTCCGGTCATCGCTCAGATCCCCTTTCTTGCGCCTTCCCTTTCTGGTCAAGGCCCTTGGGGATATCTCCCTTGGCATCGGCCCCGCGGCCGAGGCCGAGGCGCACGTCTTGTCTTCTGCTGCGCTGACGCGGGTCTTCGCCCACGTCTACCTTCGTGATCCCGACACCGACCTCGACGGCCTGCTGGAACCGGTGAGCAGCGAGGGTGCTGCCGCCGCTGTCGAAGCCATGAAGGGGCGCGCGGAGGCGCTGATGAGGAAGTTCCGGGCCTTCAGCACCAAGCCAAGGCAAGGCAATGCCGGCCCCGCTGCTCCATGAGACGAAGCCGCTCCGCACAGCTTCACCGCCGACAAGTGACTCCGTTCCATCCCTGTTCTTCTTTCAATTCCTGCACATGTACCACGCCTCGGGGAGGCATTTAAACTTGCGTTTGGTATTGAGACGATAGTATGGACTGTAATATTTGCTTTTAAGTTCCTTGGATTTTATGCTTTTCTTCCCTACTTGCTTGTGTTCTACGCCGGCAGAGCCCGGCCCCGCGCATGCCTCACCCAGCATTAGCCCCGACCGGAAACCAGGACGAGACCAAAGGAGTGAGGGGCCACGTGACAAGTTAGGCTCCTGAGTCGCGATGCTCAGGAGTCCCCCTTGGTGTGCGAACAACAAGTATGGAAGCGTGATGTAGGCGTGTCTTCCGTTCTACGTCTCCAGAGCCCGACTCCGCGCGTACCTCACCCAGGATAGCCTTTCGGAACTAAGGAGTGAGGGGCTACGGAGCCAGTTAGGCCCTTGAGTCGCGATGCTCAGGAGTCCCCCTTGACGCGCGAACAGCGGGTGACGAGGCGAGATGTAAGCATGGCTACCAATCTATGTCTGTAGAGCCCGACTCCGCGCGTACCTCACCCAGCATAGCCTTTCGAAACTAAGGAGTGAGGGGCTACGGAGCCAGTTAGGCCCCTGAGTCGCGATGCCCAGGGGTCCCCCTTGACGCGCAAACGGCCTTCATACCTTGGCTCCGCTCGGGGAGAGACGCGTGGCGAACCAGGCCCGAGGGGCCTGGCTGGGCGGCGTACGCCTGGGCGTGACCCAGTCGTAGCCCCCGTGCCTAGCCCCCTTGGGCGGCACTCCCGAGGGGAGGCGTTGCGATGAGGCCAGCCACTGAGCTCTGGGCTCCCTGAGGTTAATGCGGCCCGGAGGCCACCCCCAGCTGTTTATCACCAGCGCGGAGCATAGCACTTCCGTATGTGTACGGGCATAGCCGCGCCTCGGCAGTGTCGTCAGCCAGCGCGGAGCATGGTGCTTCCACTGGTACGTGGGAGGGGGCTCCCCTCCGGGAGGAGCCCCCGGGGCGTATACAGCCCCGCCCTGACACGTGACCGGCACGGTAGAGCTAGGTGAGGTGTATCTTGGCACCCGTGAGCCAGCACGGGACTCACGAGGCCCTACCTCTGGGCGGGTTGCGCCCGGCACTGGGCCGTATCTTGAGATGTGTCCCTGCAAAATTTGGTTAGATGCCGGTACTCTACGTCCTCGGGTCCCGGCCCTCGAGCTTGTCTCAGCCGTCGCTGGTATGCCAGGTCGCGATGCCATGGACAAGGCCAGAGGGTGAGGGCTGGAGAGCCAGTAAGAGCCCTGAGTCATGATCCTCAGGCACCCCCCCTTTAACGTGCAAGTAGTCGGCATGGAGAAGAAGGGGTGCCGCGGACGGGCATCATGCAATCAAGCGTGATAGGCAAATGCATAGTTGGAAATAAACGCTAGGGAGATACACGCCGCTGGGTCTGGCCCGAGCAGCTTGGGGATGATGCAGCCCGAGGGGCGCCCCCAATCAAGGTAAACTAACGATGGAAAGGTAAATGCAGATACATGCCGTGGGGACGGACCCACACGGCCTGGGAGTGATGCAACCCTGGGAGGGTGCTCCCAACTGAGAACGGAACTTGAAAGATGTCACCTGAGGATGTCGTCGGCGCAGTGGCGTCGGTGCAGCAGACTTGACGGGCTGCAGAAGCCTATCCTCACGAGCCCCTAGGCCCCAGGGCCTCGGGAGGCTCCGGTGGCACTGGTGACTCCTCGCGAGCTGCCTCCATCTTTGCCAAGGCCGCGGAACGCCTGTCTTCCTGAGCCTCCACAATACCCCTCATGAGGCGCTGGTACGCTGCAGCCATGCTCGGCAGGCCGTGAGGCATGCGAACATAGCTGTGGGGTGGACCTCCGTAGCGCCCCACTTGCGAGGGCCAAAGGCGCTCCGTCATGGCGATCTGATTGAGCCCTGGTACATCGACGCAGACGCGCAGCCCACCATCCTCGCCTGGATGTGGGGCCGCAGCTGGCAGGCGGTGGCAACCTCTCATGATCCTCGTCTCCTGTAGCTCTTGAATGGCCTTGTTAACGAACTCTTGCTGGTCTGACCTTCCTCGCCTGGCTCCCTCTCGAGGGAAACGTGCTGCGAAGCACGCCTCCACATGGTGCCCAAGCGCCTCCCTCGTGACCCTGGCTAGGTCGGTGGCCCTCCAGGTGAGAGCCCCCGAGCCCTGCCTGAGGAGGGCGCTGGGCGCACTTTCCTATGCGATGGAAGGAGGGTCCCCCTGGGCAGACGCGGGCCCTGAGGGGCCTGCCTCCTGAGGGGCTGACCCTGACGATGTCTTCTTCTTCTTGGGGGTGGTCTCAGGAAGCCTCCTGCTTCCACGATCTGGGTCTTCTAGTGACGCGGCCTGATAGGCCCGCTCCAGGGAACACACTGCATCCTTCTCTTCACAGGGCACCATGATGACGCCACCACTTCCTGGCATCTTGAGGATGTTGTAGCCGTGGTGAGTCGCGGCCATGAACTAGGCCAACGCTGGGTACCCAAGGATGGCGTTGTACGGTAGGCAGATGTGGGCGACGTCGAAGTCGATGAGCTCGGTGCGGTAGTTGCTGTGAGCCCCGAAGGTGACAGGGAGGCGGACCTGCCCGATCGGGACTGTGGAACCGTCGGTGATCCCGGAGAAAGGCTTGGTTGGCTGAAGCTGGTCATAGGGCACTTGGAGGTTGTTGAATGTTTCCACGGATAGGACGTTGAGCCTTGCCCCACCATCGATGAGGGTCTTGGTGACCAGCACGTTGCTGATGACTGGGGAGCAGAGCATCGGGAGGACTCCTGCCGTGGCCGCGCACTTGAGCTGGTTCGCCGAGCTGAACGTGATGGGGCACGCCGACCACCTGAGGGGGCGCGTTGCTTCGAGCTTGGGGAGAACTGCATTCACTTCGTGGGCAAACTGCTTGAAGATACGTTGAGAGGCTGGGGCTTGAGCTCCGCCCAGGATGCAGGCGATTGCGCGCGGCTCCTGGAAGCCCCCAGCCCCCTCGTCTTGATGGCGGTCTTCGTTCCTCCTCAGCTGAGGCGGCAGCGGAGGTAGGCCTGCATTGCCATGAGGGCGGTCCTCACGAGGCTGATCCCTCCAGTCTCCCTCGCGAGGCAGGTCCCGCCAGCGGTCCTCGCGAGGTTGGTCGCGCCACCCCTGGCGCGGGCCGCGATCTTCCTAGCACCCTGGGTTTCTTCCTCCTCCTCGGCCGTAGCCCCGGTCCGCACGGTCAGGGCGACGGCCGATCCTTCCTTCTCGCACGGCACAGAGTTCTTGACATTCGTTGGTGTTGTGGGTGTGGAGGTCATGGTACACATAGTACCGGCTGCCTCTGGAGGGTTCGGGCAGATCCTTGCCCCGCTTTGTGTCTGGTTCTGCCGCGAGTACGGCAGCCCCCTTGTGCTTCGCGTCCTTGGCTTTGGGCTTCTTCTCTTCTGGGTCCGCGGCAGGCAGCTCGAGGAGGGAGAGACGTCCCTCCTCAGCCCTGGCGCACTTGTTCGCTAAGTTGAACATCTCCAGGGAGGTGCAGAGGTCTTCATGCATCGCCAGCTCCTCCTTCATCTTGACGTCGCGCACGCCGTCGGAGAAGGCCGAGATGATGGCCTCCTCGGACACCTTGGGGATCTTGAGGCGCACGTTGTTGAAGTGCTGGATGCATTTTTGCAGGGTCTCTCCGGGTTATTGCTTGATGCGGCGCAGGTCGCTCACGGCGGGTGGCCGGTCGCGAGTACCTTGGAAGTTGGCGATGAAACGGGCGCGCATCTGGTCCCAGGAGGAGATCGTGCCTGGAGCCAGATTCAGGAGCCAGGTTCAAGCTCCTTCCTTGAGCGCCATGGGGAACCAGTTCGCCATGACCTTTTCATCCCCACCGGCAGCCTCAATGCCCAGCTCATAGAGCTGGAGGAACTCTGCAGGATCGGTTGTACCATCATGGCGAGGAGGCGGGTCGGGCTTGAACTTGCCGGGCCACGCGACGCTGCGCAGCTCAGTGGTGTAGGCGTGGCAGCCTGCGGTGGCCACAAAAGGCCTCGGTTGGTGGAGAGCTTGGTCTTGAGGGTCCCCACGCGCCACAGCTAGGAACAGGGCGGGGTCTTGGCGCGCCGGAGCTGGAGCAGGGTCGCGGCGCGCCGGAGCAGGGAGCGCCCTAGCAGCCCCTTGCGGGCGAGGAACTTCTTGGCAGCTCCGCTCTTGCTGCGTTGGCGCCTGACGGAGCGGGTTCCGCCCAGGGGCCAAGCGCCTTGGAGCCATGGCATCTTCTTGGAGGGGAGGCGGCTGGTGCGCCTCTGGAGCTTCGTTGCCCGCGCGGGGCGCAGTGTGGCGCAGAGGGACGGACGGCGCGGAAGAGCCCCCTGCGGCGCGGACAAGCTCGGCGACGCGGTCGAGCCACTCTTCATAGACGTCGTCGACGGGGCAGTAGCGCAGGAGCTAGTTCGTCGCGAGGAGCGCAGCCCGAGCCTCCAAGGGTGCGCGGAGCACGCGTGACGAAGAACCGGCTGGAGCGAGTGATGGAGTAGTGGTGCGGCCGTCTTGCCGGACGGACGGGTGCTGAGACGACGCTTGCTGCTCGCCCCCCGCCGGGCCAGTGGCTGCGTTGATGGCGGGCGACGGGGAACGACGAGGACGCCCACCGACGGGGGCCGTCTGGGCGACGAGAGAAGAGATGGCGGCCCGGCGCTCGGCGCGGGCCCGACGAGCGTCGGACATGGATGCGACGGTCGGAGGAGAACCAAGTGGTGGAAGACAGATTCCGGCGCACCCCTACCTGGCGCGCCAAATGTCGGATTTCGGGTTCCGGCAGACCCTTAAGGTTCGAACACTGGGGTGCGCGCGGAAATCACGTCCACAACCTCCCCGCCTCACAAAGATCTAAACTACTAAAAGAATCAGACAAGAGGCACAAGATTTATACTGGTTCGGGCCACCATTGTGTTGTAATACCCTACTCCAGTGTGTGGTGGCTAGATTGCCTCCTTGGGCTGGTGATGAAGAACAATACAAGGAAGAACAGCCTCGCGAGGGTCTGTTCTTGGCTGGGGTGATGAACTGCTGGGAGGAGTTCGGTCACCTCTCTCTCTCTCTTTCTCTACTCTGTGTGCCTTCTCATCCAAACCGGACGAACCAACTGCTCGACCAACCAACCAACCCCTGCTATGTGGGCGGCCGGTCCCTATTTATAGAGGCCCTGGTCCTCTTCCCAAATATTGAGTGGGAAGGGAGCCAACAATGGCGGGCTAATTTGAAGGGGGACAGCAAGTACATCTATCCTCACAAAAGGTGGTCTTCGCCTGCAAAAGGCTCTGCGGTGACGCCGCGCTGGGCTCCATGGTGACCTCCGTCTCGTAGTCCGCTTGGTCCTGGTCTTGTTGCACCGAAACGGCAACCTTTGCCTGATGCCTCGGTACTCCACGGCTGCGCTTGCCCCCTTTGCACCAAAGAGGAAAGGAGGACGCTGCGCGCGCTGGCGCCCGCCTGGCGCCCTCGATCATCATGGCTTGCGTCACTGGCACCTCGCGAGGTACCCCGCCTTGATATCTCCGTCTCCTCGTGAGCCAGCCTGAGGAGGCTACGCCTGAGGATGCGCTGTGTCGTCCGCCTCGCGAGGCTTGGCCCCTCGCGAGGGTCTTGAGTCTTGTGCTTGATGAAGATGGGCCATGTTGGGCCCCCATTCGAGCCACGCCGCACGCTGCAGGCAGGCAAGTCTGGGGACCCCCGTTCCCAGAACACCGACAGCAAGAACTACCAATCTAGTTGGCCAAACCAAAGGAATAATTCGAAGAGACTTGCAAAGATAACCAATCATGCATAAAAGAATTCAGAGAAGATTCAAATATTATTCATAGATAGACTTGATCATAAACCCACAATTCATCGGTCTCAACAAACACACCGCAAAAAGAAGATTACATCGAATAGATCTCCACAAGAGAGGGGGAGAACTTTGTATTGAGATTCAAAGAGAGAGAAGAAGCCATCTAGCTACTAACTATGGACCCGAAGGTTTGAGGTAAACTACTCACACTTCATCGGAGGGGCTATGATGATGTAGAAGCCCTCCGTGATGACGGCCCTCTTCCGGCGGAGCTCCGGAACAGGCCCCAAGATGGGATCTTGTGGATACAAAAAGTTGCGGTGGTGGAATTAGGTTTTTGGCTCTTGTTCTGATCGTTTGGGGGTACGTGTGTATATATAGGAGGAAGGAGTACGTCGGTGGATCACCGAGGTGCCCACGAGGCAGGGGGCGCGCCCTAGGGGGGCGTGCCCCCCACCCTCGTGACCACCTCTTTGATCCCTTGCAGTAGGGTCCAAGTCTCCTGGATCACGTTCGGTGAGAAAATCACGTTTCCGAAGATTTTATTCCGTTTGGACTTCGTTTGATATTCTTTTTATCCGAAACACTGAAATAGGCAAAAAATAGCAATTCTGGGTTGGGCCTCTGATTAATAGGTTAGTCCCAAAAATAATATACAAGTGGAAAATAAATCCCAATATAGTCCAAAATAGTAGATAATGTAGCATGGAAAAATAAAAAATTATAGATACGTTGGAGACGTATCAGCGGGCGCGGGCGGCGGGGTAGCGGGCCGCGGGGGCCGCGGCTGGGCCCGGCGGGCTTCGGCGATGTGGGCGCGGAGGCGCCACGTGGCAGCCCCTGGTAGGCCGCGGGCGGTGGCGCGATTCGTCTGGCACCGCCCGGACGTGTCCGGCGGCGCGGAGGGGAAAAATTTAGTGTTAGGGTTGGAGTTGCCTCAGATTTGGACGGGGAAGACTAATTTATAGGTAGAGGGAGCTAGGAGACTCCAAATGGAGTGCGGTTTTCAGCCACGCGATCGTGATCGAACGGCCGAGAGGATGGAGGGGGTTTGGATGGGTTTTGGGCAACTTTGGAGGGGTGTTGGTCTGCAACACACACGAGGCCTTTACAGTTCCTCGGTTAACCGTTGGAGTATCAAACGAAGTCCAAATGGCACGAAACTTGACAGGCGGTCTACTGGTAGTGTACCAAGACCACTTGGCAAGTCTCGGTCCAATATGAGAACATTTAACACCCGCACACTAAAAGAATCAAAAGGGGACGCCGGAGGACGTAGGAGCACCGGAATGCAAAACGGACAATGGGGAAAAAGCTCGGATGCCTGAGACGAACATGTATGCAAATGCGATGCACATGATGACATGATATGAGATGCATGACAAGGACAAAAGCAGAATGAAGACAAAACCCAACCACGAGGGAATATCATAACTTAGTGCCGAAAATGGCAAGAGTTGGAATACAAATATGGCAAGTTACATACGGGGCGTTACAACACTCCACCACTATGAAAGGATCTCGTCCCGAGATCTAGGACTGGAAAAACTCCGAATATTCGAAATGGAGGTGGTCCTCGCGTTCCCAGGTGGCTTCACGGTCGGAATGATGTGACCACTTCACTTTTAGGAATTTGATAGACTTGTTGCAAGTCTTGCCCTCAGTTTCTTCAAGAATAGCAACGGGATGCTCATGATAAGACAGGTCTTCTTGGATATCAATCTCTTCGAAGTTGATGGTGCGGTCAGGAGTCTTGAAACACTTGCGAAGCTGAGACACGTGAAACATGTCATGCACATTTGCTAATTGGATGGAAGCTCAAGTTGATAGGCGAGATCACCTCTTTTGCCAATGATCTTGAAAGGACCCACGTATCTCGGGGCAAGCTTCCCTTTGATACCGAAGTGACGAGTACCTTTCATTGGAGAGACGCGGAGGTAGACATGGTCTCCGATCTCGAAAGCCAAGCCACGATGCCTGCTATCATAGTAACTCTTCTGGCGCGATTGCGCGACTTTGAGATTTTCACGAGTGACTTTGCACATTTCCTCAGCCTCTGTGATCAAGTCATTGCCAAGAAGTTGGCGTTCACCAGTCCCTGGCCAATTAAGAGGAGTACGACACTTTCTACCATAGAGAATCTCGAATGGGGCCTTGCCCGAACTCGCTTGGAAGCTGTTGTTGTAGGAGAAGTCGGCATATGGAAGGCAATCTTCCCACTTCATACCGAAAGAAATGACACATGCCCTGAGCATATCTTCAAGAATTTGATTTACTCGCTCGACTTGTCCACTAGTTTGAGGGTGAAAAGTTGTGCTGAAGCGAATGTTGGTGCCCATGGCCTTATGAAAGGAATCCCAGAACTTAGAAGTGAAGATGCTTCCACGATCTGAAGATATCAGCTGTGGAATGCCGTGCAACGAGACAATCCTGGAGGTATATAGCTCTGCCAACTGAGCTGTTGTGATAGATTCTTTGATAGGAAGAAAATGATCCACTTTAGTGAGCTTGTCGATGACAACGAAGATGGCATCATTGCCATGCTTGGACTTGGGAAACCCAGTCACGAAGTCCATCTCAATATGGTCAAACTTCCATTCTGGAATGGCAAGAGGTTGGAGGAGACCAGCTGGTCGTTGGTGTTCTGCTTTCAGTCTTCTGCAGACATCACATTCATTCACGAACTGAGCAATCTCGCGCTTCATTTGAGTCCACCAATATGACTGCTTGAGGTCATGGTACATCTTTGTACTTCCAGGATGAATAGATAGGAGTGAATTGTGAGCCTCGTTCATAATGACTTTACGAAGGTCACCCTTAGGAACAACAATGCGATCCTCGAAGAAAAGAGTATCTTTGTCATCAAGACGATAGCACTTGTACTTGGGTTGGCTCTTGGCAATCCCAATCTTCACCTTCTTCACCATGGCATCAAGAAGTTGAGCCTCATGAATCTGATCTTCCAAAGTAGGAGAGACTTGGAGGTTGGCAAGGAATCCTTGAGGAACAACTTGCAGATTAATTTTGCGGAAAGCTTCACAAAGATCCGGTTGATAGGGCTTGAGAATCAAACTGTTGCAATAAGCCTTCCTGCTCAAAGCATCAGCAATGACATTGGACTTGCCTGGGGTATACTCAATACTCGGATTATACTCTTGAATCATCTCGACCCAATGAGTCTGCCTCAGGTTGAGGTTGGGCTGAGTGAAGATGTACTTGAGCCTCTTATGATCAGTGAAGATGTCCACTTCTCTTCCCAACAAGAGATGTCTCCAAGTTAAAAGAGCATGAACAACTGCCGCCAACTCGAGGTCATGAGTGGGGTAGTTCTTTTCGTTGGGCTTCAACTAGTGAGAGGTATAGGCCACAACTTTCTTCTCTTGCATTAACACAGCACCGAGACCTTGAAGGGAAGCATCATAGAAAACCTCGAATGGTTTGGATTCATCAGGAGGAGTCAGAACTGGAGCTGTGACTAACTTCTCTTTGAGGGTGTTGAAAGCGATGTCACAATCAGGCGTCCACATGCTTTTGGAGGAGGTTGGAAAGAGGCTTCGCGATCTTAGAGAAATTCTCAACGAACCTTCGACAATAGCTTGCGAGCCCAAGAAAGACACCTTCTTAGGATTAACAGTTATGCCCTTGGCGGAGATGATATGCCCAAGGTAGAGAACCTCATCGAGCCAAAACTCGCACTTTGAAAACATCGCATAGAACTGATGTTCTCTGAGTTTGTCCAACACCAATCTCAAGTGCTTGGCATGATCCTCTTTGTTCTTGGAAAAGACCAAAATGTCATCGAGATAGACCAAGACAAAGTCATTTGTGTAGGGGTTGAAGATGAAGTTCATCATGCGAGAGAATGTTGGAGGAGCGTTGACAAGGCCGAAAGACATGACAGTGTATTCATAGGAACCATAGCTTGTTCTGAATGCTGCCTTGGGGATATCTTGTTCATGAATGTGAATCTGATGATACCCCATACGGAGGTCAAGCTTGGAGAATACTTGAGCACCCTTGAGTTGTTCAAAAAGCTCATTGATGTTGGGAAGTGGGTACTTATTCTTTATGGTCTTCTTGTTCAATGGACGGTAGTCGACGCAGAGTCGGTCCGTGCCATCCTTCTTCTTGATAAAAAGAACACCACAACCCCATGGAGAAGAACTTTGTCGGATCAGACCCATACGCTCTTGTATATCGAGTTGTTTCTTCAGCTCCTTCAACTCTTCTGGTCCAAGCTTGTAAGGACGTTTGCAAACAGGTTCCGTGCCAGGCTCGAGATCAATGACGAATTCAACTGGCCAGTGAGGAGGCATTCCTGGAAGCTCTTCTGGAAAGACGTCTTGATATTCAGAAACGACTGGAATCTGAGAGATGGCATCCAACTCGCCCTTCTCATTGAGAGAAAACAGTCGAATGGTATCATCACAAGCGGGAAAAACAATCACATCCTCAGACGAGTGTATCAATTGAATCTGCCTGGCAGCACAATCAAGTTGAGCCTTGTGCTTAGAAAGCCAGTCCATGCCGAGAATTAGATCAATATCCGAGTGACCAAGAACAATTGGAGAGGACAGAAACTTATAGTCGCCCATCTTGATAGTAACATCCGGGACGCAATTGTTAGATGTCATTTGCTTGCCCGGGGACACAATCTTCAACGGGAAAGGAATCTTTTCGGTCACAAACTCATGCTTGGCAACAAAAGGTCTTGAAATGAAAGAAAGCGATGCACCAATATCAAAAAGAACTTTTGCAGGAATATCGTTAATAGGAAGGTTACCCATGATCACTTCTGTCGTGGAATTCTCACGGCAGATGTCCTAGTGTGAGGACTTAATCGTGAGGCCAACGCATCTTTATAGTAGCTTGAGAGGGGTTGAGCGAAATCGAGAGACGCAACACAAGACAAGGATTTAGACAGCTTCGGGCCCCGGAAAACATCATCCGGTAGTAGCCCTACATGTTGTTTGTGGCTAGATCTCATTATGCTTATGAAAGAGTCACCGGTAAGCCGGCTCTCCTCTAATTGTGTCTAGCCCTAGATATTATTGTTTCTTGCTTGTCCCTCTTGGGGTGCCCTGTCCTTCCTTATATAAGTTTAAGGGGCGGGTTACATGTGGAGTCCTATTAGGATTAGGACTAGTCTATTACAAGTGGGATCCTAGTCTGCCCCCTTAAGGGAAAACTCCTTATACCTTTCCTCGTAAACCGGACCACCATAACATGAGCCGGCCTTCTGGGCCTTGGGCCTAGTCTTCTATCTGACCTGCCGTTGGGGTCATCAGTAAATCACCAAATACGTGTCGGGTCTTTGTGAGCCGCCAAGTCCGGCCGGGTCATACTTCCGGCCGGGTCATACCGCGGGGTATATCCCCGACATTAGCCCCTAGTTTAATTTGGATTTATCCATGTTAAACTGATCTCGATCACCCTTAAGTCCTTGTTATTTCCTCCTTCTGGAAAATCCGGGTCAATAGACCAGCTTCATAATCAATTGACTTCTCAAAGAAATATATTGTGAAGAATATTTGATTCAGCTCCCATTGCTTAACAAAAATATTGGTCTTGAAATACTCATCTGATTTGCAGCCGGCTTGTAGAACTTGCCAGTTTATCATTGCCAAAATATCTGGTTTGTAAATATTGATAGCACTGGGTCATAATTGTTGCCGACGCCGGGTCATAGTTATTGGTGACGCCGAGTCATGATTGTTGGTGACGCCGGGTCATGATTGTTGCAGACACCGGGTCAATCTGGTTTGCTCAAAACTGAAAATTGGAAAACATTTCTCCCTTATGTCCATATTATCTATAGCCCCCAAGTCTTGAGCAGAACAGAGTGATGGCTTAAGACTTGCTTCAATATAAATACTGCCACTTTGAAGAAATCCATGTTTGTTCATCTCAGTCACTAGTAAAGACTGAATACTCCATATATGTAGCCCCCAAGTGCTGGGTTGTCATGCTTGCAGCAACCTGGGACTTGTAATTGCCTGATGCCCACAAAAGCTTCAACCAATGTAGCCCCCAAGGGCCGGGTCATTAAGCAATAATGAGTAGGGACTTTGTAAATATGATCATGTAGACTTGAGCAGCAACGTGTAGCCCTGATATGTCTCCAACATATGTATAATTTTTGATTGCTCCATGCTATATTATCTACTGTTTTGGACTATATTGGGCTTTATTTTCCACTTTTATATTATTTTTGGGACTAACCTATTAACCGGAGGCCCAGCCCAGAATTGCTGTTTTTTTGCCTATGTCAGTGTTTCGGATAAACAGAATATCAAACGGAGTCCAAACGGAATAAAATCTTCGGGAACGTGATTTTCTCACCGAACGTGAACCAGGAGACTTGGACCCTGCTCCAAGGAACAAAATAGGCGGTCACGAGGGTGGGGGGCGCCCCCCCTAGGGTGCGCCCCACTGCCTCATGGGCCCCTCATTGCTCCTCCGGCGTACTTCTTCCTCCTATATATACACACGTACCCCCAAACGATCAGAACAGAAGCCAAAAACCTAATTCCACCGCCGCAACTTTCTGTATCCATAAGATCCCATCTTGGGGCCTGTTCCGGAGCTCCGCCTGAAGAGGGCCGTCATAATGGAGGGCTCTACATCATCCTAGCCCCTCCGATGAAGTGTGAGTGGGTTACCTCAGACCTTCGGGTCCATAGTTAGTAGCTAGATGGCTTCTTCTCTCTCTCTTTGAATCTCAATACAAAGTTCTCCCCCTCTCTTGTGGAGATCTATTCGATGTAATCTTCTTTTTGCGGTGTGTTTGTTGAGACCGATGAATTGTGGGTTTATGATCAAGTCTATCTATGAATAATATTTGAATCTTCTCTGAATTCTTTTATGTATGATTGGTTATCTTTGCAAATCTCTTCGAATTATCCGTTTGGTTTGTCCAACTAGATTGGCAGTTCTTGCCATGGGAGAAGTGCTTAGCTTTGGGTTCGATCTTGCGGTGTCCTTACCCAGTGACAGAAGGGGCAGCAAGGCACGTATTGTATCGTTGCCATCGAGGATAACAAGATGGGGTTTATTTCATATTGCACGAATTTATCTCTCTACATCATGTCGTCTTGCTTAAGGCGTTACTCTGTTTTTAACTTAATACTCTAGATGCATGTTGGATAGCGGTCGATTAGTGGAGTAATAGTAGTAGATGCAGAATTGTTTCGATCTACTTGTCACGGACGTGATGCCTATATACATGATCATTCCTAGATATTCTCATAACTATGCTCAATTCTGTCAATTGCTCAACAGTAATTTGTTCACCCACCGTAGAATACTTATGCTCTTGAGAGAAGGCACTAGTGAAACCTATGGCCCCCGGGTCTATTCTCATCATATCAATCTCCATCACTTTAATCTTGTTTTGTCTTTTAATTTGCTTTTACTTTTTACTTTGCATCTTTATACCAAAAATACCAAAAATATTATATCTATCAGATCTCACTCTCGTAAGTGACCGTGAAGGGCTTGACAACCCCTAATCGCATTGGTTGCGAGTAGCTATCGCTTTGTGCAGGTACGAGGGACTTGAGCGTGGGCTCCTACTGGATTGATACATTGGTTCTCAAAAACTGAGGGAAATACTTACGCTACTCTGCTGCATCATCCCTTCTCTTCGGGGAAAACCAACGCAAGCTCATGACGTAGCAAGAAGGATTTCTGGCGTCGTTGTCGGGGAGTGTACACAAAAAGTCAACATACCAAGTACCCATCGCAATCCCTATCTCTCGCATTACATTATTTGCCATTTGCCTCTCGTTTTCCTCTCCCCCCAATTCACCCTTGCCGTTTTATTCGCCCTCTCTCTCTCTCCCTATCCTCCCTCTCTATTTGCCTCTTTTTGCCCGCTTGCTTTTTGTTTGCTCGTGTGTTAGATTGCTTGCTTGTCGCGATGGCTCAACCGAGATTTGGTGATCTTCACCTTAAAAGGTTAGAGGAGATCGAAACCAATGTTAGGAAGTTTATGGTTTTGCAATTTGAGCATAATAATTTCTTTAGAAACGAGCTTAAGGAACAAAAAAGTTTTATGAGTTATATGAATAAAGAGCTTGATGATATGTCTAAAGAATTTGAGGGTATAAGATCCCAAATTGCTCGTCTAGAAAAGATGAATGCTGAAATTTTGGACATGCAAGCCACCTTAGTTAATAAGATGGCTGCTAAACCGGATACCTATGAAAATCAAGATGAAGATCTAAAAGTTATTGATGTGTCCCCTATTAAATCTTTATTTTGCAATATTAATCTTGATGAAACTGAATATGATCTTCCTTTACCTAGAAGGCGTTCTAAAAATTCGGAGTATTTAGATCTTAATGATGATATTGATGAAAGTGGGATTGAAAGAAATAAAAATATAGATGTTGCTAAACCCACTATATAGGATTTCAAGTAATTTAATTTTGAAAGTTGCTCTTTAATTGATTGTATTTCCTTGTTGCAATCCGTGCTAAATTCTCCACATGCTTATAGTCAAAATAAAGCCTTCACCGAACATATTGTTAATGCCTTGATGCAATCTTATGAAGAAAAACTTGAGTTGAAAGTTTCTATCCCTAGAAAACTCTATGATGAGTGGGAACCAACTATTAAAATTAAAATTAAAGATCATGAGTTTTATGCTTTGTGTGATTTGGGTGCTAGTGTCTCTACTATTTCCAAGACTTTGTGTGATTTACTAGATTTCCGTAACTTTGATGATTGCTCTTTAAACTTGCGTCTTGCGGATTCCACTATTAAGAAACCTATGGGAAGGATTAATGATATTCTTATTGTTGCAAATAGGAATTATGTGCCTGTATATTTCATTGTTCTTGATATAGATTGCAATCCTTCTTGCCCTATTATTCTTGGTAGACCTTTCCTTAGAATGGTTGGTGCGATTATTGATATGAAGGAAGGGAATATTAGATTTCAATTTCCATTAAAAAAGGGCATGGAACACTTTCCAAGAAAGAAAATAAAATTACCATATGAAACTATCATGAGAGCCACTTATGGATTGCCCACCAAAGATGGCAATACCTAGATCTATCCTCGCTTTTATGCCTAGCTAGGGGCGTTAAACAATAGCGCTTGTTGGGAGGCAACCCAATTTTATTTTTATTCCTTACTTTTTTTCTCATGCTTAGTAATAAATAAATTATTTATCCTATGTTTTGGTTGTGTTTTTTGTGTTTAATTAGTGTTTGTGCCAAGTAGAACCGTTGGGAAGACTTGGGGAAAGTCTTGTTGAACTTGCTGTAAAAAACAGAAGCTTTAGCGCTCACGAGAACTGCTGTCATTTTTATTTGAAGAGTGATATTTAGTTAATTATTTTTGCAGATGATTAATAGATAAATTCCTCTTGTCCATAAATTTATTTTAGAATTTTTGGGGTTCCAGATCTTGCGCTAGCTACAGATTACTACAGACTATTCTGTTTTTGACAGATTCTGTTTTTCGTGTGTTCTTTGCTTATTCTGATGAATCTATGGCTAGTAAAATAGTTTATAATCCATAGATAAGTTGGAATACAGTAGGTTTAACACCAATATAAATAAATAATGAGTTCATTACAGTGCCTTGAAGTGGTCTTTTGTTTTCTTTCGCTAACGGAGCTCACGAGTTTTCTATTTTGAGTTTTGTGTTGTGAAGTTTTCAAGTTTTGGGTGAATTCTTTTGAAGGATCATGGAACAAGGAGTGGAAAGAGCCTAAGCTTGGGGATGCCCATGGCACCCCCAAGATAATCCAAGGACACCAAAAAGTCAAAGCTTGGGGATGCCCCGGAAGGCATCCCCTCTTTCGTCCACTTCCATCGGTAATTTACTTGGAGCTATATTTTTATTCACCAACATGATATGTGTTTTGCTTGGAGCATCTTGTATTATTTGTGTCTTTGTGTCTTAGTATGCCACAATCATCCTTTCTGTACACACCTTTTGAGAGAGCCGTACATGAATTAAAATTTGATAGAATACTCTATGTGCTTCACTTATATCTTTTGAGCTAAGTAGTTTTGCTCTATGTGCTTCACTTATATCTTTTGAACTAGATAATTTTGCTCTATGTGCTTCACTTATATCTTTTGAGCGTTATAATTTTTCTCTATGTGCCTCACTTAGATCTTTTAGAGCACGGTGGTGGATTTGTTTTAAAGAAACTATTGATCTCTCATGCTTCACTTAAATTATTTTGAGAGTCTCTTAATAGCATGGTAATTTTCTGAATAATAATATGCTTGGTATTCAAGATTTGTGAAACTTTCTTTTGAGTGTGTTGAATACTAAGAAAAGATTGAAGCATGATAATTGTTTTGAGATATGGAGGTGATAATATTAAAGTCATGCTAGTTGAGTAGTTGTGAATTTAAATAATACTTGTGTTATGGTTTGTGATTCCCGTAGCATGCACGTATGGTGAACCGTTATGTAACGAAGTCGGAGCATGATTTGTTTGTTGATTGTCTTCCTTACGAGTGGCGGTCGGGGACGAGCGATGGTCTTTTCCTACCAATCTATCCCACTAGGAGCATGCGCGTAATACTTTGCTTTGATAACTTCTAGATTTTTGCAATAAGTATATTAGTTCGTTATGACTAACGTTGAGTCCATGGATTATACGCACTCTCACCCTTCCACCTTTGCTAGCCTCTCTAATACCGCGCACTTTTCGCCGGTATCATACACCTACCATATACCTTCCTCAAAACAGCCACCATACGTACCTATTATGGCATTTCCATAGCCATTTCGAGATATATTGCCATGCAACTTTCCACCATCTAGTTCATCATGACACATTCATCATTGTCATATTGCTTAGCATGATCATGTAGTTGACATAAGTATTTGTGGCAAAGCCACCGTTCATGATTTCTTCATACTTGTCACTTTTGATTCATTGCATATCCCGGTACACCGCCAGAGGCATCCATATAGAGTCATACTTTGTTTTAGAATCGAATTGTAATTATTGAGTTTTAAATAAATAAAAGTGTGATGATCATCATTCAATAGAGCATTGTCCCAATAAAAAAGAGAAAGGCCAAAGAAAAAAAGAAAATAAATAAAAAGGGGCAAGGCCAAAAAAAGAAAATAAATAAAAAGGGGCAATGCTACTATCCTTTTTTCCACACTTGTGCTTCAAAGTAGCACCATGATATAGCGAGTCTCATATATTGTGCTTCAAAGTAGCACCATGTTCTTCATATAGAGAGTCTCATATGTTGTCACTTTCATATACTAGTGGGAATTTTACATTATAGAACTTGGCTTATATATTCCGATAATGGGCTTCCTCAAGTTGCCCTAGGTCTTCGTGAGCAAGCAAGTTGGATGCACACCCACTAGTTTCTTTTGTTGAGCTTTCATACATTTATAGCTCTAGTGCATCCGTTGCATGGCAATCCCTACTCACTCACATTGATATCTATTGATGGGCATCTCCATAGCCCGTTGATATGCCTAGTTGATGTGAGACTATCTTCCCCTCCTTTTTCTCTTCTCCACAACCACCATTCTATTCCACCTATAGTGCTATATCTATGGCTCACGCTCATGTATTGCGTGAAGATTGAAAAGGTTTTGAAAAAGTTAGAGTATGAAACAATTGCTTGCCTTGTCATCGGGGTTGTGCATGATTTAAATACTTTGTGTGGTGAAGATGGAGCATAGCCAGACTATATGATTTTGTAGGGATAACTTTCCTTGGCCATGTTATTTTGAGAAGTCATAATTGCTTTGTTAGTATGCTTGAAGTATTATTATTTTTTATGTCAATATAAACTTTTGTCTTGAATCTTTCTAATCTGAATATTCATACCACAATTAAGAAGATTTACATTGAAATTATGCTCAGTAGCACTCCGCATCAAAAATTCTCTTTTTATCATTTACCTACTCGAGGACGAGCAGGAATTAAGCTTGGGGATGCCTAATACGTCTCCAACGTATCTATAATTTTTTATTGCTCCATGCTATATTATCTATTGTTTTGGACTATATTGGGCTTTATTTTCCACTTTTATATTATTTTTGGGACTAACCTATTAACCGGAGGCCCAGCCCAGAATTGCTGTTTTTTGCCTATTTCAGTGTTTCGGATAAACGGAATATCAAACGGAGTCCAAACGGAATAAAATCTTCGGGAACATGATTTTCTCACCGAACGTGATCCAGGAGACTTGGACCCTACTCCAAGGAACAAAAGAGGCGGTCACGAGGGTGGGGGCGCCCCCCCTAGGGCGCGCCCCCTGCCTCATGGGCCCCTCGTTGCTCCTCCGGCGTGCTTCTTCCTCCTATATGTACACACGTACCCCCAACCGATCAGAACAGGAGCCAAAAACCTAATTCCACCGCCGCAACTTTCTGTATCCACGAGATCCCATCTTGGGGCCTGTTCCGGAGCTCCATCGGAAGAGGGCCGTCATCACGAAGGGCTTCTACATCGTCCTAGCCCCTCCAATGAAGTGTGAGTAGTTTACCTCAGACCTTCGGGTCCACAGTTAGTAGCTAGATGGCTTCTTCTCTCTCTTTGAATCTCAATACAAAGTTCTCCCCCTCTCTTGTGGAGATCTATTCGATGTAATCTTCTTTTTGCGGTGTGTTTGTTGAGACCGATGAATTGTGGGTTTATGATCAAGTGTATCTATGAATAATATTTGAATCTTCTCTGAATTCTTTTATGTATGATTGGTTATCTTTGCAAGTCTCTTCGAATTATCCGTTTGGTTTGTCCAACTAGATTGGTAGTTCTTGCCATGGGAAAAGTGCTTAGCTTTGGGTTCGATCTTGCGGTGTCCTTACCCAGTGACAGAAGGGGCGGCAAGGCACGTATTGTATCGTTGCCGTCGAGGATAACAAGACTAGGTTTATTTCATATTGCGTGAATTTATCTCTCTACATCATGTCATCTTGCTTAAGGCGTTACTCTGTTTTTAACTTAATACTCTAGATGCATGCTGGATAGCGGTCGATGAGTGGAGTAATAGTAGTAGATGCAGAATCGTTTCGATCTACTTGTCACGGACGTGATGCCTATATACATGATCATGCCTAGATATTCTCATAACTATGCTCAATTATGTCAATTGCTCAACAGTAATTTGTTCACCCACCGTAGAATACGTATGCTCTTGAGAGAAGCCACTAGTGAAACCTATGGCCCCCGGGTCTATTCTCATAATATCAATCTCCATCACTTTAATCTTGTTTTGCTTTTTACTTTGCTTTTACTTTTTACTTTGCATCTTTATACCAAAAACATTATATCTATCAGATCTCACTCTCGTAAGTGACCGTGAAGGGCTTGACAACCCCTAATCGCGTTGGTTGCGAGTAGCTATCGCTTTGTGCAGGTACGAGGGACTTGAGCGTGGGCTCCTACTGGATTGATACCTTGGTTCTCAAAACTGAGGGAAATACTTATGCTACTCTGTTGCATCATCCCTTCCTCTTCGGGGAAAACCAACGCAAACTCAAGACGTAGCAAGCCCCCAAGGGTCGGCTCAGTAAGATAATACTATGCTGGGACTTTGTATATAATTCATTGATAATAACATCATATGATGTAATCTCCACCATGGGGCTTGAACCAACGTCCATAAGGTTCAGAGCTTTGTACTCTACCAATTGAGTAGTGGATCTTTCAATATAATGGACTGAGGCTTGTGTACCTTGAATTTTGATAGGAGCAATTTGTAAACCCCAAGGGCCGGCTCATTATAATGTGATGAATCGGGTCTTCAATAAGGCCAGTAAAAATGACTTTGCATTAGCCCCCAAGTGCCATGGTGCATGCTGAAAGTGACATGGGACTTGCATATTTTGATGTAATCTCAATTTGAATAATGTAGCCCCCAAGTGCCGGGTCGTAAGCCTGCAGTGACTTGGGACTATTCCTTCCATTGTAGAATAAAGTATATCCATTGATAAAATAATATTCATTGTGCTGAATCAACTTTGAAAACCTCAATCATAATATTGGTTATTAATAACCATAAAAAATCCAGCCATGTTGGCTATTAAAGTTTTGAATAATATAATCCGGTTCGGAAAACCGGTTCCTGTGATATTGAATCGTACTGCTGGTTTAGGATACCTATGCAGTAAGGGTGATAACCCAATCTTTAGAAGCCAAAACTTCCAAATGTTTATGATTGTCATATATGGCGACTTATCGTCAAAAGTCGAGCCAGGTTAATAGAAACCACACACATATACTTCAGATATGAGCAAAAAGGTCTTAAGACAAAACCAAAGATTGTTTGCAAAAACTTAAACCAAATAAAAATCGAGGTTTCTGATTCGAATACGATCAGTAAACTGTTCCAAAGGGGTTAAGCTAGGATTCGAATACGATCATGTAGCCCCTAGTGGCTTTGGCGTTGCGCCGATCAAGAGGGTACCGGCAGCTATGTTCTCTTTGATTCGAATACGACCTATGTTTGAACAGGAAGCCCCCAAATGACCTTGAGAGGTTTTTAACGACCCTGATTCGAATATGATCCAAGTCGGACCCAAAAGGGGTTAAGCTATGATTCTAATACCGACAGCTATGTTCTCTTTGGTTCGAATACGACCTATGTTTGAACAGGAAGCCCCCAAATGACCATATAAATTTTGGCATCGCACTGATCAAGAGGGTACCGACAGCTATGCTCGATGAGCAGGAAGCCCCCAAGTGACCATAATAAGATAAGCCGTAAAGCAGGATACCCATGTTTGAACCGTGCATCATGGCAGCAAGTTCTCTTTGGCAACCTTTAATTTTTTTCAGAGAACTCGAATCTTGCGAGAGATTAATTCTTTTTGAACCGGAACTTTAAAACCGGATTTGAAAGCTTCAAAACTTTGTGGGATACAGATTGTCCTTGAGCGGGATGTTTGAACCGGATTTGAGAGCTTCAAAAGCTTTGTAAGAATCAAATTTACCTTGAGCCGGATGTTTGAACCGGATTTGAGAGCTTCAAAGCTTTGCGGGAGAGATATGTCTCTTCAACCGGATTTTAAACCAGAATCTTTATTTTGAACCGACAATTTTCTGATGGCTTTTAAATTTTCATCAATATGGCGGTGTCCTCCGGAACCGGGTTATCATTCCCTCCAATGACCCGGAGTTCCCGAGTCATGTCATTGTAGCCCCCAAGTCTCAAGACGACTCGAGGAGTGGGCTTGAGATTCTCCATATTTAACCATGATATAAACCGACATGAGTTATTCAATAGCATAGTGACATAATAATCCCTTTTTACAGTAGACAATTTGTCCTGCATTGGAAAACTTGCAAGCCAAAGTAATTGCTCTTTTAAAGAAAGCAATATATAATATAAAAATATAATGGATGGATTTCACCTGATATGTTAGGCCGGAAATTATGCACCGCAGAGTTGATGATCACCATCGTGAAGCTGAAATCAATCACGGCCGAGTCGGCCGCGGGAGAAGACAGATGAGCCGGCCGCGGTGTTGTAAGGCGGTGCAGACGGGGAGAGTCGGCACCGGCGCTGTAAGCTGGTGTACACGGGCGAGTCACGCGTATGTTGACGTAGACCAGACTATGGGGGACGGCGGCCTGTGCGCGCTTTATTGGGCAATTCGCGTGGTCCTGACGAATTGATGCGGACTAGACCGCGGGAATGGCGGCTTGCACGCATGTCTATCGAGCAGCGTGGCATAAACGAATGCTAGTGCATGCACTTTGTATCCGTGGTATAATGGCATAACAAATTGTTCTGTGTAAAAATATTACAGGGCAGAGCAATTGTTCTTTGACAAAAAACAATAAGTGTTAATAAGATAAATTTAGATGGATACCACCTGATATTTGTGAACGACAGATGATCTGTGCGTAAAGTCCGTTAGTCAACCCGGCACTTTGAATAGGCCGGAGCGCAGGGCAGACAGCAAAACAACCGCAGCATCAGAAGCGGCTCGGAGAAATGAGTCGGCCGCGGCATTGTAAGCCGGAGTGAACGGGCGAGTCGATCGCAGACGCGGTCCCGGTGAGTTGACGCAGACCGGGCTATAGGGGTGGCATCTTGCACACGTCCATTTACCGAGTAACGTGACACGGACGAACGCCGGACACAATGTTGTTAGTACGTACTCCGCACCCGTGGTATAAACCACATTTGTAGTGAACAATTATCCTGCGTACAAAAAAATTACAGCAGAGCGAAGTAGTTTGTTTGTCGAAGGAAATTAACATCTACTTAAAAAATATAGGATGAATACCACCTGATTTTATACGACGGATGATCACTACACGGCGTCCATAGATAACCAAGAATTTTTTTTGTTGATCCTTTTAAGGGCTTTGCCAGAGTTTGCCATAGTCTGTGTAATCTTCACCTCGCGAACGCCTCGTATATCTTCTGACATGATGAAAAGTGTTTTTTTCATTATAACGAAACTGCTCGGGGCGGCGGCTCGCAGGTACGGAGCAAGGTGAGCCACGGATCGTGGGTGGCTCTCCAAATCGTAGCAGGCTTGACTTATCCACATCCGGGTGTCCCTCGAGGTTGGGGCCCCCTTTTTTTTTTCTCTTTTTTTGAAACTGCTCCGTATTCTTTCCTGCATCATTGCCGTCTTTGGAAAATACTGCCTCTGTCCCGACATTGCATAGCAGCCGAACACAAATAATTTTGACTTGTAGTGTAGATGGCTTTCCGTACTGCTTGCAAAAACTGAAAAGCCTTGCACGCAACCATGTTATACAGTGCTTCAAACACCTCCAGCAATTGTAGAGGCTCGTCAACGGCTGTAGCATCGAAAAAATCAGTCGGCCGGCTCAACGTGCCCCCGCGGATACAGCAAGGGCGGTTCAAAGCATGGCAAAAAGGGCGGCGGCTCTATAGTTGTAGGCCGGTTCACTGGCGGAGGCAGAGTCGCGGTCACAATAGCGAGAAAACACGCCGGCGGGTTACATCAGTGGCTTGCCAGAACGGCTTGGCGCAGTGGCCGAAGGAACGAGGCAAGGCGGCTCGGGCCGCGGCAGCCCGTCGCGGGTTGAGATTGGCGCGCTAGAGGTGACCCGATCGGGGGCGGCGGTTTTAACCCGCAGCGGCTTACTGGCAAGGGTCGTTACGGCCGGGTTGCACAGAGGCGGCGCGGCGATTTAGCTCATACAAGGGACCCGATGGCGGCTGTAGACGCGAGAGATGACACCATACGGCAGCGAAGTGGCAAAGTCCTCAGCAGACAAAGGGACGGCGGCCAGAACCAGCGACCGCGGAGCAAAGTCAAGCATAGGCAGAGGAGTGCCAACGACGGCCACGTCACGGAAGCCGGCATAGTGAGGTTGAGGCGGCTCTCGGCAGAAGTGAACGGCGGTACACGGCGAATCACCGAGGTGACGGCGGCTCGCAGCGGCGACTGAAGTAGACCCGACCAGGCGGACAGTGGCGACTCGAAGGCGGTCACCTCAAGGCAGAGACATCAACAAACTTTGAGACGACAGCTCAGGCCCGGCCGACGGAAACCGGTGAAGCGGCAGCGGCGACTTGCGGCAGAATCAGCAATGGGCCATCGCGGCGGCTCAGGCGAGTTCACGACGCGGCAAACTACAGCAACGCCCGGTCGGTAACGGCGGACTGGTGACTTGAAGGCCAGCCGATGTGAGTCAACAGGGTGGTGATTCTGTCAGAGTCCCATGCATGTTGCGGCATGCCGGACAGCAACGAACAAATTTTCTGATATATGCTGGAATTTTTTTTTAATCTTAACTGTCACTCCTGGTGTTGATGTACGGTCAGCCAGCGTTTGCAACAATTGTTGGAATAGTACTTAAGCAGAGTGCCTTCATCACGTGCTAATGGATTACTATTGTACTTTCGTCAATCTTTTTTACTCTGCATATTAGAATTTTTTAAAATCAAACTTCACAAAATTTGACCGTATTTATATAAAAAAATATCAACATCTGCCATGCTAAAGTTATATAATATGAAACTTTAGGTCATGACACATCTAGTGGAATTGATTTCAGATTATGAATGTTGACACTTATTTCTACAAAGCTGATCAAACTTTACGAGGCTTGACTTCAGTTAAATTTTATATGCAAACTAAAAAGGACCGGAGGAAGTAAGTACTTTGGATTTGATTTGTCCTCCACATGAATTATTCCAAAAAGCGATCAGTACTCACGCACTACCACCTGAGCCGGTACGCACTACTAGTACCTTGCTAGTTCACCCGGAAAAGTTACCGATTGCTACCTCGGGACTTGATCCATCAGCTGAGGTTTGATGGGAGTGGATGAACAGGAGCAGATCAGGCGTGCTCGTGCCCCCGCGTACGTATGCCAAGGCGGCCGCTAGTTGATCACGGATCACCTCTCCTTGGAACTCCATACGGTCTGGCAGAAACTGCGAAGCAACAGAGGCAGCCCGATGCGGTCAATCCAGGTCGGGGTCGTTATCCGCTTCCGGGTCTGGTCCATTTTTTTTGCATTGTTGTAACCCAAGCACATGTACGCACGATTGGCAACGTACGCCTATCAACTTCCGTGCTCCGGCCACTCTTTGGTGGTCCCTTTTTTTTATGCGATGACATGGAACAGCATCAATCGCTCCGATTTGAAAATTGTATCAGCCATCAAAACAGAACGCGGCTCGGGACTTAATCTGATATGCTTTGGTGTTCAGGGTAGTATCAGACTGTTTGCAGCGGAAAGTCTTGCCAGCTTTAGATTGGTGATTTGCAGCCGTCCTCCGAGACGATCTGGCTAGCGGATCCGTACGGCGCCTGCGGCGGGCGCATGCAACCCTAGCTCTGGTTTTGACCCGGTAGAATTAATCACGACTCTGATCATAAAACAATGAACATGTCAGTTCTGCTAAAAAATTGTCCCATGCCGGGTCATCCTGCACGATTCTTCTGTGCCGGCTCTTCTTCATCCGGCTAACTGCGAGCTTCTCGATCCTTGAGAAAAATTCCTTCAAGAACTTAACATCACCGTGCGTAGGCCCCACGGTGGGCGCCAACTGTTGTGGAATTGTCACGGCAGATGTCCTAGTGTGAGGACTTAATCGTGAGGCCAACGCATCTTTGTAGTAGCTCGAGAGGGGTTGAGTAAAATCGAGAGACGCAACACAAGACAAGGATTTAGACAGCTTCGGGCCCCGAAAAACATCATCCGGTAATAGCCCTACATGCTGTTTGTGGCTAGATCTCATTATGCTATGAAAGAGTCGCCGGTAAGCCGGCTCTCCTCTAATTGTGTCTAGCCCTAGAGATTATTGTTTCTTGCTTGTCCCTCTTGGGGTGCCCTGCCACTCCTTATATAAGTTGAAGGGACGGGTTACATGTGGAGTCCTATTAGGATTAGGACTAGTCTATTACAAGTGGGATCCTAGTCTGCCTCCTTAAGGGAAAACTCATTATGCCTTTCCTCGTAAAGCGGCCCACCATAACATGAGCCGGCCTTCTAGGCCTTGGACCTAGTCTTCTATCTGACCCGCCGTTGGGGTCATCAGTAAATCACCAAATACGTGACGGGTCCTTGTGAGCCGCCAAGTTCGGCCGGGTCATACCGCGGGATATATCCCCGACAACTTCTGAAGAGTCCTCTGCCTGAGCTGCGTTCATCATGTTGACCTTTGCAAATTTGGGATTATGCTTGACCACTGCTTTGCTGACAGATCTCACAGGAGGAGGAGGCGGAAGACGCCTCTGGTTGAAGCATTTGTTTGCATAGTGACCCTCCTGCTGACACTTGTTGCACGTAACCTTTGGGAGCGGACGGTGATACGGAGCACTTGACCTTGGAGCATGAGATGAAGCTTTGTTCTGAAAGCCTGGGTTGGGTGGGTGGGAAGATCCATTGCCACCTTTGCTCTTCTATTGATAAGGCTGACGGAATGGAGGAGGAGGAGGCAACCAGTACTTTTGCTGCTTAGCTGCCACTTGAGTTGAAGAAGAAGGAGTTGCATCCCTGACTCTCTTCTTAGAAGCATCACACTTGAGCTGAGTAGCCTCTTGCTTTAACGCCATATTGTAGAACTCATCATACTTTTCGGCTCAAAAAGCACGAGGGTTGGTTGCAGATCTTCTCTCAGGCCACCTCTGAACTGATAAATCATGCTCTTCTCGTCAGGGACGTCTTGCTTGGCGAAGCGAGCGAGCTTCTGGAACATGATGTTGTATTGGTAAACAGACAAGCTGCCTTGCTTTAGATTGCGGAACTCCTCACGCTTGCTCTCAACAACACTCTGAGGAATGTGGTGAGCTCTGAAGTCTTGGCAAAAATCATCCCAGGTAATCA
This sequence comes from Triticum monococcum, assembly GCA_034509565.1. Classification (NCBI taxonomy): domain Eukaryota; kingdom Viridiplantae; phylum Streptophyta; class Magnoliopsida; order Poales; family Poaceae; genus Triticum; species Triticum monococcum. Next base: position 146,160,882 of record CM067843.1, on the reverse strand, counting down.
CACGACCTCCTCTGGAATCTTTGTATTGCTGATACCACTCAGCAGCTTGGTCTTTGAGTTGGAACGAAGCAAACTTGACAAAGTCCTCAGGCCTAACGTTGCTGCACTCAAAATGTTTGCAGATACCCACGAGCCAATCATCAGCGTCTGTGGCCTCGACACAGTTACTGAAGGTCTTTGGCTGGTTTGCGAGGAACTAGTTGAGGGTAGCAAACTGAGTTTGATTGTCGCCATGGCCTTGATTTCCTTGGCTGCGCTCTTGCAAGAGTTGCATAATCAACTACGTGTTGGCGTTGGTAGCGGCCATCACAGCTTGCCATGCCTCCGAAGGTGGAGGTGGTGGCGGTGGTTCCAGATTCTGACGCGTTGGAGGAGCCATTCTGAAGAGGGTGACATCCGTTAGCATCTTGAAAGACATATGTTCAAGCTGAATCAATGGATCGAAATTGCAACATGTAGCCTTAACATTCGAACAAAAATGAACGAATGAATTCCAAATTAAATTATCACACTTCCATAAATTGAGAAGCCACTTAGATAGAGGTAGATGAATAAAACAACAAGGTACGGACATGAACAAGTACTTGGTAAGGATTACCCAATCACAAACCAAATATCTGCGGAAGAAATACTAGAGCTACATGAATTCCCACCTATGAAACTTCCGAAACTTTCCGGTTATGCAATCAGGTGTTGGGGTACAGGGGAAGCATAATATCTCACCCAAAACTAGCAAATCCTACATCCAGTTGTATCCATCCTTCAACACATAACCAAGAAACCTTCGGAAATCATTTACCTCAAACTTCGAAAATCATCTGTTATACGAGTTATGGCAATACTCCCGAACTCCCTCCCCAGTACTGGGTGGCGTCGAGGTTATCTCACCAACAACTGCATAAAAGAGATTTTCGATGTCGGCGAAACTCAGGTATTCCAGAACTGCAACGATAAAATTATGACGACAACACCTTGGAGCTCAACTCCTCGGGACACTGCCACAACTCTTAAATGTCAGGAGGCACCAAGAACAATGTTCTCGTCACAAAACCATCGGAACGATTCCAAGATACCCGCGTGATCCTAAAAAAAATTTAGTGAAATTTGAGAAGAGAAGAGTCAAAACTCTACGTCAGGATGCCTCACCAGACTGACGAAGGGACTAAGGAGTAAGAAGAATCCTACTCTCCGATATATATAATCCTATAAGACTCAAAACATTTTTCTAGACTCAACAACGCCAGCGATTCGATCAAGCAGGGGGCTCCTAAGTCGGGGAAGGCTCTGATTACCAACTTGTAACATCCACGATGCGGCTATATCTCCCATGTGTCGGAGCACGACTTAGAGGCATAACCGCATTGTAGGCATGTCACAAGATGGGTAATCTTTACACATCCCATGTACTGAATAAGAAAGAGGTATAGAGTTGGCTTACAATCGCCACTTCACACAATACATAAATATAGCATTACATCATCCAGATACAGTCAAGGTCGGACTACGGAACCAAAATAAAGACAACCCCAAATGCGAAAGATCCCCGATCGCCCCAGCTGGGCTCCACTATTGATTGTCTGGAAAAGAAACGTAGTAACGTCCTGAGTCCTCATCGAACTCCCACTTGAGTTCAGTCGCATCTCCTGGAATGGCATCATCGGCACCTGCATCTGGTTTTGGAAGTAATATGTGAGTCACGGGGACTAAGCAATCTCACACCCTCGCGATCAAGACTATTTAAGCTTATGGGTAGGAAAAGGCTGTGAGGTGGAGCTACAACAAGCACTAGCATATATGGTGGCTAACATACGCAAATGAGAGCAAGAAGAGAAGGCAAAGCACGGTCGAGAATCTATGATCAAGAAGTGATCCTAGAACTACTTACGTTCAAGCATAACACGAAACCGTGTTCTCTTCTCGGACTCCGCCGAAAAGAGACCATCACGGCTATACACAATGTTGATTCATTTTAAATTAAGTCAAGTTTCAGGTTCTCTACAACCGGACATTAACAAATTCCCATCTGCCCATAACCGCGGGCACGACTTTTGAAAGTTCAAATCCCTGCAGGGGTGTCCCAACTTATCCCATCACAAGATCTCACGGTCAACGAAGGATATTCCTTCTCCCAGGATGGCCCGATCAGACTCGAAATCCCGGTTACAAGACATCTCGACAATGGTAAAACAAGACCAGCAAAGCCGCCCGATGTGCCGACAAATCCCAATAGGAGTCGCACGTATCTTGTTCTCAGGGCACACCGTATGAAAACTACGTACAACTAAAACCAACCCTCAAGTTTCCCCGAGGTGGCGCTGCAAGTGGCTCTGTTTTGGACCAACACTTAGAGGAGCACTGGCGCGGGGGTTTAAAATAAAGATGACCCTTGAGTCCGTGGAACCCAAGGTAAAAAGGCTTAGGTGGCAAATGGTAAAACCAAGGTTGGGCCTTGCTGGAGGAGTTTTATTCAAAGCGAACTGTCAAGGGGTTCCCATTATAACCCAACCGCGTAAGGAACGCAAAATCAAGGAACATAACACCGGTATGACGGAAACTAGGGCGGCAAGAGTGGAACAAAACACCAGGCATAAGGCCGAGCCTTTCACCCTTTACCAAGTATATAGATGCATTAAAGTAAACAAGATATAATAATGATATCCCAACAATAAACATGTTCCAACAAGGAACAAACTCCAATCTTCACCTGCAACTAGCAACGCTATAAGAGGGGCTGAGCAAAGCGGTAACATAGCCAAACAACAGTTTGCTAGGACGAGGTGGGTTAGAGGTTTGACATGGCAATATGGGAGGCATGATAAAGCATGTGGTAGGTATCGCGGCATAGGCATAGTAAAAGAGCGAGCAACTAGCAAGCAAAGATAGAAGTGATTTCGAGGGTATGGTCATCTTGCCTGCAAAGTTCTCCGAGTTGACGTAAGCTTGATCCTCGTAAGTGTACTCAACGGGTTCCTCGATCACATACTCGTCTCCCGGCTCTACCCAAAGCAAGAACACAAGCAAGGGAAACACAATCAACCGCGGTGCAATGCGCAAGCAACATGATGCAAAACATGGCATGCTATGCGGGATATGATATGCAATGCATATGCGTCCTCTGGAAGGAAAAGATTGAACCAGGCCTCAACTTGGCAAACCAAGTGCTCCGCTGGAAAGATGAGTTGATTTCGGTCGAAATAGATATAAAGATCACAGGAATCGGATGCACGGTTTGCAAATGGCAAGCAAAACAATACTAGCACTGTTCTGTGATTAAGAGCATGATGCCATCTAAAATGCATCAGGAAACCAAGCTACTGTACTCTAACATAGTAACAAAGCACATGGCAGTGACCCACTCAAGATTCTTGACAAAAGATGAACACTGAGCTACGGCTAAATCACAAAATAGCAGGCTCAAACAAGCATGGCAAAAGTGCAAAAGATATCAGCATCTCAGACTTCGTGAAAATAACATGTTAGAATTTAACATCAGGAAGCAATGTTTAGAGCAAGATAACAACATGCTATAGGAACATATCATGGAAAAGCAAGGCATGGCATGAATCTACTCAAAGCATATACCAAAAGTCCCTTACTGACCATAAGCCAAAAGGGATCAGAAAATATGATGGCACCCATGTAAACATAGCAAGTTTCGTTATCAGATTCAGACTTAGCAGAAAACTGGACATGACATAAAACAGAGTTACGTAGGCATGTTTGCGAGCTCGATGCACTCACCACAAGGCATTGCATGACAAACTAAGCATACACCCAGCAAGAAGACATGATCAAGAAGCTAAACATGGCAAAAACAACCTCATAGCATGCATGGATCAACTACAATAACCTTGGCAAAATTGAATAACATGTAAACAATCTGCCAGAAACATTTTATAGCAAAAGTAGAGCAAGATTGAGTCATGCTAGGGTACTCCATAATTGCAAACAAAGACATGGATGGATAGAACATAACAATATATCAAAATCATCCTTACTGAACATGCTCAAAAGAGGTATGGATCACTCTGTAGCAACATGAATACATGGCATAAAAATAACATCAGGGAAATGACTTAGAAGAATTCTAAGTCCCTGAAATCAGCAACATCACGAGAGCTACTTTGCATGCTTGTGCTAGTAACCACATTGATTACAAAAATACATGACATACACCCCTGTAAAGATGTCATGGCATAGCTCAAAACACATGTAGGGCTCAAGTTCATAGGAGGCACACATTAATCGTGGCAAAAATGACAAATGTTCATAATCTGTTAAGAAACAGAAACTAACATTCTATAGCACTCTTGCAACAACATTTTAGGCATCAAGATGGACTCAAACAAGCATGGTGCAATGGAACAAAATGAAGAGCACATCCAGACGAACAATTTGATATATCATACACATCAAACGGAGCTACGGTCATGGAGATATGGCATGATGAACAGAGCAACATAATGCAAAAGTTTCGGGACTTAGAGAAATTCAACCTCGGGGAAAAAGTCGGCACGGGAACCAAGGCTCGCCGGTGCGGGGCTCTCCGGAGATGGCGGGGAAGGATGCGGGGCTCGCCGAAGATGGCGGATCCGGGCCGGATCTCGTTGGATCCGGCCGAATCTCGCTGGATCCGGCCGGATCCCGGCGCGGGGAGGCAGAGGAGGTCGCCGGCGAGCGTGGGGCGAGGTCGGGTGCCCGAGGCGGAGGGCGGCGGCGGCCGCTGGCGATGAGAATGGGTGGCGCGCAAGGCGGGGTCCGGTGGGCGCTCGGGCGAGGCGCTGGCGGCGGGGCGGCGCGGGCTCGCCGTGGCGCGGAGCGGCGGGCGGCGGGGTAGCGGGCCGCGGCTGGGCCCGGCGAGCTTTGGCGATGTGGGCACGGAGGCGCCACGTGGCAGCCCCTGGTAGGCCGCGGGCGGCGGTGCGATTCGTCCGTCGTCGCCCGGACGTGTCCGGCGGCGCGGAGGGGAAAATTTTAGGGTTAGGGTTGGAGTTGCGTCAGATTTGGACGGGGAAGACTAATTTATAGGTAGGGGGAGCTAGGAGAGTGTGGTTTTCGGCCATGTGATCGTGATCGAACGGCCGAGAGGATGGAGTGGGTTTGGATGGGTTTTGGGCCACTTTGGAGGGGTGTTGGGCTGCAACACACATGAGGCCTTTACGGTTCCTCGGTTAACCGTTGGAGTATCAAACGAAGTCCAAATGGCACGAAACTTGACAGGCGGTCTATCGGTAGTGTACCAAGGCCGCTTGGCAAGGCTCGGTCCAATCCGAGAACGCTTAACACCCGCACACGAAAAGAAGCAAAAGGGGACGCCGGAGGACGTAGGAGCGCCGGAATGCAAACGGACAACGGGGAAAAACCTCGGATGCCTAAGACGAACATGTATGCAAATGCGATGCACATGATGACATGATATGAGATGCATGACAAGGGCAAAAGAAAAACAAAGACAAAACCCAACCACGAGGGAATATCATAACTTAGTGCCGAAAATGGCAAGAGTTGGAATACAAATATGACAAGTTACATACGGGGTGTTACAGTAGCTGTGTAGATGATGAGCACATCTCCCCTACTCCACCATCACAGCTGCTTGCTCTAACTTGGCACTATTATATCTGGTTGCATGTTGCGTATGATGTCTAGCTTGTATTGCTTCTAACTTTGTTGAATTGCATCCGCTTACTTTACACATAATGCCTGTGAATATGACATGTGTTCCTATTTCTACATCAGACTACTATTCTTGCATATCCCGCATCAGTCACTTTTGATAAGGCACCTTTAAGTCGCCACTGTGATATTGGTTGTGTCTCGCATATGATTTCTAGCATGTACTGCTTCTAATTTGTTGAAACGCCATACAGTTTGAACTTGGCAGAGTGATATTGGTTGCATCTTTCATATGGTGTCTAGCTTGTTGTAGCGACCAGACCTCAAACAGTCTGATCTCTGTGCTCCGGTGTCATCCCTGGATCAGTAATGCTGACACCACACAGTACTCGGAGGATTTATAGCAGAGTAGCAATCACACACTTATTACATCGAGTGTCTCAAAAGAGATCTTATTACAATAAGTATGGCTTAAGTCCATCTAATAACGATAACAGCGGAAGGCTTGGAAGATAAGTGAGTCCATCAACTCCAACGGCATCACTGAGTATAGAACCACGACCTAAAAACTCCTTAATCGTCGTCTGAAAAGTCTGCAACATTGGTTGCAGCCCGAAACGGGTCAGCACATGGAATATGCTGGCAAGGTAACACATAGAGAGTAATGGAATGAAACAACTATACTATATGCATATTTGGCTGGTGGAAAGCTCTACGGTTACAGTTTTGCGTAAAGCCAATTTTTCCCTAATTCAAAGGAATAATTTTATTTAACTATCATGGTGGTTGTTAAACATTGAGAATGGTTGACAGCATTCTCAATCCCAATTAAGCATCATCATTAAACATAACCCAACAAGATTAATTTAAAGTAACATGTTGAGATTCACATGATAATCCAAGTACTAGATACTCAAGATGTCCATAACCGGGGACACGGCTAACCATGATTAGTTTATTACACTCTGCAGAGGTTTGCGCACTTTTCTCCACAAGACTCGATCGCCTCCGTTTGGTTTCTCGCACTACAGGGTGTTTGAGAAACGGATGACCGAGACATAGTCTTTCAGAAGCGCTAGCACCTTACGATCGGGTAGACTGTACCACCTACATCCCCTACATCTGCTAGTCTACCACTGTAAGAGTTCGCACAACTTAGTCAACTATGCTAGAGCCCATAATAGTTTGTGGCTGCACACAGAAGTTTCTAGTATGAATAGTCTTATGATCCCTTTGAGCCTGGGTGGCGGTCCAAAAGAAAACAGGCAAGTCCTGGAATACCCAGGTGCCTCAATCCACCCAGATGTGTGTTTAAGTTGCCATCTTAGATAAACCCTTAATTAACAATCTCACATCAATCATGGATATCACTCACCCAATCCACGTCTACTAGCATAGCATGGCATAATAAGCAAACGTAAAAGTAACTCCCAAAGGTTTGATAATAATAGGTAATAGGTACTACCTCATCTACTTCCCATCCCACAATTTAATTAGATCTAACCATGCAATGTGTGAGGATTGATCTAATGCAATAAAACAGGGTAGTAGAAAAGGTATGATCAAAGTGTTACTTGCCTTGCTGATGATCCACGAAACCTAACGATTCGAAGTAACAGGCGGCGCACTCCGGGTATTCTATCGCAGACAAACAAACAAGCATACAATAAGTACTCATCTAATGCACAGGTAAAACTCAAATAAGAGATCTAACTAGAAGGTTCAACTTAAGAACTCCGGTTGGCAAAAAGAATCAAATCGAACGAAGCAACGAAAATCAAACAGCAAAAGAAAACAACTTCGTTCTAGTAATCTGGATCTAGGGCAAATTTTACAGTAACAAAAACTTGTTTAAGTTGGTTAAATGAATAGAGGGTTTCGAGATGAAACTCTAGGCGCTTGAATTGCCTGATTCCGATAAACGGGCAAAAAGTTATACTAAAACGAAAATCGGATCAGGAATCGCGATCAGAAAAATCGCAAATTTAATCCGAGAAAAAGAAAAACGACGAACGCCGATATTTTTTTTATTTTTTTTCTTTTTTTTCAGCACGGAAAACGAAGCAGCGGCAAACCTCGGGCGGCGGGATCGTCGGCGGCGGCGGCGACTCCGACGGCGCATGCGGATCGAGGCGGGGCTGATGGGTTGGGGTGGCTCGGGGCGGCGCTATTTAAAGGCTGCCCCCGGGCGGTGTCCCGCTCGGGTACGGCCCGAAGTCGGTTCATTTTTTTATAATTATTCCGCTCGGAAGAAAAATAAAAAGAAATACTAAACGGACTCCAAAAATTCCGAAATAAATTTTCACGTGCTTCTAAAATCAAGCCGCACAAGGTGAACATTTATTTGGGACCTAAATGCAATCTTAAAAAACGCACATTTTTCCTAAATTCAAATAAAACACCAAAAAAACTCCGAAATAAAATCTTATTTGATTTTATTATTAAATCCTCAATATTTCTTTATTTTGGGAAATTCATTTTATTCCCTCTCTCATATTTTTGTAATAGAAATAATTGATGATAAAATAAATAAAATCAAATGATCCTATTCTCAAAATTTGAGAGAACTCAAATATGAAAATAACGAAATCCCAAACTCTCTCCGTGGGTCATTGAGTTGCGTAGAATTTCTAGGATCAACCAAAATGCAAAATAAAATATGATATGCATGATGATCTAATGTATAACATTCCAAATTGAAAATTTGGGATGTTACAAACCTACTCCCCTTAAGATGAATCTCGCCCTCGAGATTCGGGTTGGCTAGAAAATAGGTGAGGGTGGTCTTTGAGCAAATCTTCCTCTCGCTCCCAGGTGGTTTCATCCTCTGTGTGGTGGCTCCACTGAACTTTGCAAAATTTGATAACCTTGCTGCGGGTAACTCGGCTAGCAAACTCGAGGATCTTAACTGGTTTCTCCTCGTAGGTCAAATCGTTATCCAACTGAATAGTTTCCAAAGGCATTGTGTCTCTCAACGGTATGTCAGCCATCTCCGCGTGACATTTCTTTAACTGAGAAACGTGGAACACATCATGAACTCCTGACAATCCTTCGGGCAATTCCAACTTGTAGGCCACTTCTCCCATATGCTCCAAAACTCGATATGGTCCTACAAATCATGGTGCTAACTTCCCTTTAACTCCAAAACGCTTTGTTACCCGAAGTGGAGATACTCGAAGATAAGCTCTATCTCCGACTTCGTAAACTGTCTCCTTGCGTTTAGAATCCACATAACTCTTTTGTCTGGACTGGGCTACCTTGAGCCTATCGCGAATCAGCTGCACCTTCTGTTCAGACTCTTTAATCAAGTCAGGACCAAACAACTGGCGGTCTCCAACTTCGTCCCATGACAACGGTGTCCTGCACCTCCTTCCGTACAAGGCTTCGAAAGGGGCCATCTTTAAACTGGTTTGGTAACTGTTGTTGTAAGAGAACTCGGCATATGGCAGATTGTCGTCCCAACTAGATCCATAATCTAGCGCACAAGCTCTCAGCATATCCTCCAAAATCTGATTGACTCTCTCGGTCTGTCCATCTATCTGTGGATGAAAAGCTGTGCTGAACTCTAGCCTGGTTCCCAAAGTTTCGTGCAACTGCTTCCAGAACTTTGAGGTAAACTGGGTTCCTCTAGCCGATACGATACTCCTTGGAACTCCATGCAGACATACGATCCTGGTCATGTATATCTTTGCCAACTTAGCACTGGTATAAGTGGTCTTTACTGGGATGAAATGAGCTACTTTCGTCAATCGATCGACTACAACCCAAATCGAGTCATAGCCTGAACGAGTCCTGGGCAATCCCGTGATAAAATCCATGCCTAGCTTATCCCACTTCCATTCGGGTATCGGCAATGGTTGTAACAATCATGCTGGCTTCTGATGCTCTGCCTTTACTCTCTGACATACATCACAAACTGCTACGTAGCCTCTCGGAACTATTTCCAAACATAGTTCACGAAGATTTTCTGCCAACTCCTTGGGTATTTCTCCCGTCAGTAACGTATTGACATGGCTCTTACGGCTTAATGCTTCAGCTACTACATTAGCCTTTCCGGGGTGATAATGCAACTTCATGTCATAATCCTTAATGAGCTCCAACCATCTCCTTTGTCTGAGATTTAACTCCTTCTGTGTGAAAATGTACTTCAAACTCTTATGATCCGTGTACACCTCACAATGATTTCCAATGAGGAAATGTCTCCATGTCTTCAGTGCATGCACTATGGCTGCTAACTCCAAATCATGCGTAGCATAATTCAACTCATGAGGCTTCAGTTGTCTTGAGGCATATGAAACAACTCTCCCTTCCTGCATAAGCACTGCTCCAAGTCCTCGATGTGAAGTGTCGCAATACACCTCATAATCCTTGGTATGGTCTGGCAAAATCAATACTGGTGAGGTAACCAAACGTTTCTTCAAATCTTGGAAACTAGCCTCACATTCCTCCGTCCATATGAACTTGGTATCCTTCTTCAACAACTCCGTCATAGGCTTCGCAATCTTTGAGAAATTCTCAATAAATCTCCGGTAGTATCCTGCGAGTCCAAGAAAACTCTGGATTTCTCCAACTGTTGTTGGGGCTTCCTACTTGGTCACAGTTTCAACTTTAGTGGGATCTACTGCTATACCTTCTCCAGATATAACATCTCTGAGGAATCCTACTTCCTTCAACCAAAACTCACATTTGCTGAACTTGGCATATAATTGATGTTCTCTGAGCTTTCCAACTACCAAATGCAAATGCTCCTTATGTTCCTCTTCATTCTTCGAATAAACCAGGATATCATCAATGAACACTATGACGAACTTATCGAAAAACTCCATAAACACTTTGTTCATCATGTTCATAAAATAGGCAGGTGCGTTAGTCAGACCAAATGACATAACGGTATACTCATACAGCCCATACCTAGTGGTAAAAGCTGTCTTCGGAATATCCTGTTCTCGAATCTTCAACTGGTGGTATCCTGATCGCAGATCGATCTTGGAAAATACCTTAGCTCCTTGCAATCGATCAAACAGATCATTGATCATCGGTAGTGGGTACTTGTTTTTGATCGTTACTTCATTCAATCCTCGATAATCAACAACCATCCTTAATGATCCATCCTTCTTTTCCACTAGTAGTACTGGCGATCCCCAAGGTGAAGAACTTGGGCGAATATATCCCTTATCCAGTAACTCCTTAATCTGCTTCTTAATTTCCACCAAATCCTTTGCTAGCATCCTATATGGTCTCTTTGATATTGGCCCTGTGCCTGGCAATAGCTCAATCAAAAACTCAATATCTTTATCCGGTGGCATGCGTGGCAACTCCTCTAGAAATACATCAGGAAAATCCCTTACCACTGGTACTTCCTCATGCACAACTCCTGTTAGGCAATTTACTTGAGTCCTCTTTGGCACATGTCGGGATACATACTTGATCCTTCTCCCTTCTGGTGTGGTAAGCAAAATTGACTTGCTAGCACACTCAATATTCCCTTCATATTTTGATAACCAATCCATGCCTAATATCACATCCAATCCTTGAGATTCCAATACTATTAGGTCTGAGGGAAAAACATAGTTACCAATCCTTAATGGTAACCGATCACACCATAAACTAGCCACATACTCTGCTCCGAGCGAGGTTACTAACATGGGTGACCTAAGGGCTTGGGTTAGTAGGTTATACTTATCCACAAATCCCCTTGAGATGTATGAATGCGATGCGCCAGTATAAAAAAGAACGAGTGCAGTAAATGACTTAACCAAAAACTTACCTATTACTGCATCGGGCTAAGCTTCAACCTCCTCCACGCTAACGTGGTTCACCTGTCCCCTGTTGAAAGGGTTCGGTTTCTTCCCAGAACTTCCATTGCCATTTTGGCCTTCAGGACATTCATTGGCATAATGTCCGGTGTTTGAACACTTAAAGCAAGTGACTTGGCTCAGGTCCTTCTTGGCTGGGGTTGAGGGGTTGGTGCGGTTCTGGCCGTTGCTTCCTCCGTTGCCATTTCCATTCTTGGTGCCATTGTGATTGTGCGTGCTACCTCCTCCATGGGTATGCTGAAAATGTCCTCCCGGTCTAGGGGTAAAATGGGGTTTCTGCTGAGCTCCTGAATTGTACTTTCCTTGTCCATACTTCCTCTTGCGATTTTCAATTTGCTGCTGCTTCCCTTCAATCATAAGAGCACGATCTACCAACTCCTGGTAGTTGTTGAAGGTTGCTACCATCAACTGCATGCTCAGCTCATCATTCAGTCCTTCCAGAAACTTCTCCTGCTTCGCTGCATCCATAGCGACGTCATCTGGGGCATAACGTGCTAACTTACTAAATTCCTCCACATACTGGCCAACTGTCCTTCCTCCTTGGCGCAAGTTGCAAAACTCACGCTTCTTCATGGCCATAGCTCCTGCTGAAACGTGTGCAGTACGAAAAGCCTGCTGAAACTGGTCCCATGTGACAGTGTTTACTGGGAAAGTGGCTGTGAAATTCTCCCACCATGATGCTGCGGGTCCTTCTAACTGATGTGCGGCAAACTTCACCTTCTCCGCATCTGTGCACCCTGCTGTGGTCAACTCCCTAGTTGTCTTGCGAAGCCAATCATCTGCTACTATCGGCTCGGTGCTACTAGAAAACACCAGCGGATTCAGCCTAAGAAAACGGGCTAAGTGGTCAACAGGTGGTGGTGGTGGTGGGTTGTTGTTGTTGTTCCCCTGATTCTGATTCTGGACTAGCAACTGCATCAATGTGTTCTGCTGCTGGATCAACTGGGTGAGCTCCGGTGGAAAGGCAAATCCGGGGTCATGTCTCGGAGGCATCTGAGGGTTTAGAAAAGATGAGATATAAGAATAGAGGGGGTCTAAAGAGAAAACACTACCCATATGCACATGAGGCAAAAGCAAACAATTCACTTCATTCAATCGAACAAGGCATACAATCGATCTATCTATCGCGAAAGTGCTCGGACTACTATATTTACATGGTGGTCTACTACTACTAATGAGGTGGTCTACTACTACTAATGAGGTGGTCTACTAGAAATATTCTACGGTCGTTGACTCCATAATATCTGCTCTAGCTTCATTAACATAGTCATCATTGCTACTATCTGCTTCCGAGTCGGTGTCGTCGATGATGATGTAGTCTTCCGGGCTAATTTCCTTGGGTTCTTCGTCTTCATCTACTGGCGTAGGGCCTCCCATAAATATTCCAACCTTCTTGATCAGGTTGTCATTCTTCTCCACCAATACTTCAATTTCCTCTTCATAATCTTCACGTGTAGCCTTGAGTTCTTCCTCTAGTTCCTTGATTCTAGTCTTAGCCTTCTTTAGATCTATCATGTCGGCACACATCTGGTTCTCCTGTCGTCGAATGTGCTGGTTTAACTCCTGAATAAAAGCTGCGATTGATCTATCCTTCCTGGTGTTGATCATCTCCCAGTGTTCATCTCGGCGCCCACAAATCTGGTAGATAGTATCCTTGAGATCATTGCGGTAGACTTCTCCAATGCGTCCCATGGCGATGTGAGCTGCCATGCTCTTCCCTAGACTCCAAGTTGGTGCATCCAAAGAAAACTCTATGGGCTCAGTGACTAGCATGAACGTCCTTCCTGGAACTTGAACTTGAATCATCCAGCGCTCTTCTTCAGGTAAAGTGGCGTTGTAGGTTCCCGTGAAGCTTGGTACTCCTATGTTCAGGTATCTAGTGACTTCCTTCAAGTGTTGTCTAAAGGGTGTATCTTCATCCGGTTGTGTAAACTTGTTCCTTGCATCCGCCATCCTAAAGAGTAGAAAAGATGAGAAGTCAGAAGAGAAGAGAGTGATCTAGATCTGTAGCTGAGTGGTCGTGTCCTACAGTCAGTGTGTGCTCTGATACCATCTCTGTAGCGACCAGACCTCAAACAGTCTAATCTCTGTGCTCTGGTGTCATCCCTGGATCAGTAATGCTGACACCACACAGTACTTGGAGGATTTATAGCAGAGTAGCAATCACACACTTATTACATCGAGTGTCTCAAAAGAGATCTTATTACAATAAGTATGGCTTAAGTCCATCTAATAATGATAACAGCGGAAGGCTTGGAAGATAAGTGAGTCCATCAACTCCAACGGCATCACTGAGTATAGAACCACGACCTAAAAACTCCTTAATCGTCGTCTGGAAAGTATGCAACATTAACGTTGCAGCCCGAAACGGGTCAGCACATGGAATATGCTGGCAAGGTAACACATAGAGAGTAATGGAATGAAACGACTATACTATATGCATATTTGGCTGGTGGAAAGCTCTACGGTTACAGTTTTGCGTAAAGCCAATTTTTCCCTACTTCAAAGGAATAATTTTATTTAACTATCATGGTGGTTGTTAAACATTGAGAATGGTTGACAGCATTCTCAATCCCAATTAAGCATCATCATTAAACATAACCCAACAAAATTAATTTAAAGTAACATGTTGAGATTCACATGATAATCCAAGTACTGGATACTCAAGATGTCCATAACCGGGGACACGGCTAACCATGATTAGTTTATTACACTCTGCAGAGGTTTGCGCACTTTTCCCCACAAGACTCGATCGCCTCCGTTTGGTTTCTCGCACTACAGGGTGTTTGAGAAACGGATGACCGAGACATAGTCTTTCAGAAGCGCTAGCACCTTACGATCGGGTAGACCGTACCACCTACATCCCCTACATCTGCTAGTCTACCACTGTAAGAGTTCGCACAACTTAGTCAACTATGCTAGAGCCCATAATAGCTTGTGGCTGCACACGGAAGTTTCTAGTATGAATAGTCTTATGATCCCTTTGAGCCTGGGTGGCGGTCCAAAAGAAAACAGGCAAGTCCTGGAATACCCAGGTGCCTCAATCCACCCAGATGTGTGTTTAAGTTGCCACCTTAGATAAACCCTTAATTAACAATCTCACATCTGTCATGGATATCACTCACCCAATCCACGTCTACTAGCATAGCATGGCATAATAAGCAAACGTAGAAGCAACTCCCAAAGGTTTGATAATAACAGGTAATAGGTACTACCTCATCTACTTCCCATCCCACAATTTAATTAGATCCTAACCATGCAATGTGTGAGGATTGATCTAATGCAATAAAACTGGGTAGTAGAAAAGGTATGATCAAAGTGTTACTTGCCTTGCTGATGATCCACGAAACCTAACGATTCGAAGTAACAGGCGGCGCACTCCGGGTATTCTATCGCAGACAAACAAACAAGCATACAATAAGTACTCATCTAATGCACAGGTAAAACTCAAATAAGAGGTCTAACGTTCAACTTAAGGACTCCGGTTGACAAAAAGAATCAAATCGAACGAAGCAACGAAAATCAAACGGCGGAAGAAAACAACTTTGTTCTAGTAATCTGGATCTAGGGCAAATTTTACAGTAACAAAAACTTGTTTAAGTTGGTTAAACGAATAGAGGGTTTCGAGACGAAACTCTAGGCACTTGAATCGCCTGATTCCGATAAACGGGCGAAAAGTTATACTAAAACGAAAATCGGATCAGGAATCGCGATCAGAAAAATCGCGGATTTAATCCAAGAAAAAGAAAAATGACGAACGCCGATATTTTTTTAATTATTCCGCTTGGAAGAGAAATAAAAAGAAATTATAAACGGACTCCAAAAATTTCAAAATAAATTTTCACGGGCTTCTAAAATCAAGCCGCACAAGGTGAACATTTATTTGGGACCTAATGCACATTTTTCCTAAATTCAAATAAAACACCGAAAAACTCCGAAATAAAATCTTATTTGATTTTATTATTAAATCCTCAATATTTATTTATTTTGGTAAAGTCATTTTATTCCCTCTCTCATATTTTTGTAATAGAATTAATTGATGATAAAATAAATAAAATCAAATGATCCTATTCTCAAAATTTGAGAGAACTCAAATATGAAAATAACAAAATCCCCAACTCTCTCCGTGGGTCATTGAGTTGCGTAGAATTTCTAGTATCACCAAAATGCAAAATAAAATATGATATGCATGATGATCTAATGTATAACATTCCAAATTGAAAATTTGGGATGTTACACTTGTATTGCTTCTAATTTGTTGAAATGCCTTCTGCTTAGTTACCACATCATAGGTGTGAATATGTCACACCATCCTGTTTTTCATACATATTCCATCCTCGCATCATGTGTTTGCCTTTCATCCGAGTAGTGTTCGTCAGTATCATGCATGAATGAGTTCTGAAGAGCGAATTTTATTCCTTTTTTTTATCGGTTTGACTTCACAATGCAAAATCTTTACAGCTGATGAAAATTAGTCCGGCAGTGGATGATGGTGGTCCTTTGGAGCAACTCAAACATGGGGTCTCTACAGATTCTACTCCGCCATCCTCCCAACAAGATTCGCAAGACAACACAAGGCTGGACAGTCAACGTAGCTGTGTAGATGATGAGCACATCTCCCCTACTCCACCATCACAGGTGCTTGCTCTAACTTGACACTATTATATGTGGATGCATGTCGCGTATGATGTCTAACTTGTATTGCTTCTAACTTGAATTGCATCTGCTTACTTTACACATAATGCCTGTGAATATGACACGTGTTCCTGTTTCTAGAACATACGTGTACATGATGAGCACATCTCCCCTACTCCACAATCACAGGTGCTTGCTCTTACTTGGAACTGTTATACGTGATTGTGTTTTCCATATGATGTCTAGTTTGTATTGCTTCTGGTTATGTTGAATTGCATCTACGTAGCTTACAACTTATACCTACAACGATCACTTACCCATAAGACACATTTAACTTGGGACTGTGGTGTAGGTTGCATCTTGCATTGTCTTCTAGCTTGTACTGCTTCTAATTTCTTGAAATGGCACTTACAATGAGACACTTTTTACCTAATAGAGTGATATTGGTTGCATGTTCATATGGTGCCTAGCTTTCATTTCTTCTAATTTTGTTGAAATGCCTTCCGCTTACTGTTTTTCATACATATTTCATCCTCCTATCGTACATGTGAATATGAAACGCTGTCTTTTTTTGTATATATTCCATCCTCCTATCATGCGCTTGCCTTACATCAAAGTAGTGTTCGTTTGTATCATGCATCAACCAGTTATGCAGAGCTAATTTTATTCATCTTCTTGTGGTTTTGACTTCATAAGGCAATATAAAAAAATAGGAAGGAAAAGAGTAAGTTAGGGGATGTTGGTGGTCCTCCGCACCGACGCAAACAGAGACTCTCTAGATTTGCCACTGCTACTGCTAATGAAGTTGAAGTCCCAAGTCTACATGATGAGTTCATCTCCCGTACTCCACCATCGCAGGTGCTTGCTCTAAGTTGACAGTGTGATAATTGGTTTCATGTTGCATATGTTGTCTAGCCTGTATTTCTTCTATTTTGATTAAATTGCACCTGCTGAGTTTATACGTTATACATGTGCATATGACATGGCTTTCTGTGACTAGAATACACTGCATCTATCTACCATACCATGTTCTTACATCAAAGTACTGTTGTTGTGTATCCCGCATTAGTCACTCATGATTGGACGCTTTTAACATGGCGGTTTGATAGTGGTTGCATCTTGCATTGATTTCTATGTTGTACTGCTTCTAATTTTTCGAATTGCCACTTATGACAAGACACTTTTAACTTGGCAGAGTAATATTGGTTGCATCTTTCATATGGTGTCTAGCTTGCATTACTTCTATTTTCTTGAAAATCCTTCTGCTTAGTTTGCACATCGTAGCTGTGAATATGTCATGCCATCCTGTTTTTCTTACATATTCCATCCTCATACGGTTGTCTTACATCAAAGTATTGCTTGTCTATATCATGCATTAATGAGTTCTGAAGAGTGATTTTAATCTTTTGTGTTGTGGTACAGCTTGACATGGCAAAGTCAAAAAAGAGCAAGGAAAATAATATAGTAGGTAGTGCTATTACTCATTGGGTGAAACGGAAAAGGTTCTGCTGTCGAGATTCTGCTGGTACTTATAGTGCAGTAGAAGGTCCAAGTCCACCGGCTAAATCTACAAACATAGTATCACCTGCTCCACTAGCTGCAGCATCCGCTTCAACTGTACTAGCATCTCAACCAGTTACTCATTCGTTTGCTCCAGAACTGGACAGTTCCCAAGCTGCCTTCACACCTAACACTACTTCCGAAGCACTGCTGACACAACAGGACTTAGCAAGATCAGATGAACCTCATGAGCATCAACACCAAGACGGTACCTGACCGAGTCAAGTTGCAGTTGCATGCTCCTTTATATGTACTCTCACAGTTTGATGTACACTAACACTTTACATATTCGTTGTTGAACTAGCACCACGGCGCAAGCGGAAACAGACATCAGGGATAATGCTTGACATATTAACAAAATCTAAAGGAGGAAGAATGGAGATCCATTTTGAGGCAGGTTTAAAAAGGCCACGTGATGCTACAGAGTCAGCCAAGTTAGTATCAGAGGCAGGAGTTGCCGTTAGGTGTCGTGCACGTATCCTCCCAACGTGGATCCAATACAGGAATGAGAAAGACAATACCCAGTTTAACACCTTCCTTGACCATTTATCCGTAAGTAATGTTATTCATCGCAATTAGTAATATTGTCTTGCTCTGTCCCATACTTTCTAGCTTCCTCCTAATAAGACTCGCATTCTTTTTTCAACAGATGAGGTTCAAGTTGGATCTGAAAGATGATGCAACTAAACAAGCATGCACTCATGTTTTTCAGTCTGCTCTGCGAAAGTATCGGTACCACCTTAGAAAATCTCACTTTAAAGGCAAGGCTAACAATGAAATCGCCCAAACATCTCCAGTAGAATATATTACAGATGAAGACTGGACAACCCTCGTTAAACACTGGTCTAATCCAAAGTATCAGGTAGGCTATATGTATTTGATTAGACCACATATTGAACTTGTATTTATGTATGTGCCTTACAAGTGTATCTTCTTCTAGGCTAACTGTTTGAAGAACAAAACCAACCGTTCTAAAGTGAAATTCCAACAGACAACAGGATCTCGTAGCTATATTGCACACTGCGAGGCTCTTGTCAATAGCTGCTACTTCCTTCTTTTTTGTGCCATATTATCATATCTATATTGACTTGTTCCAAATACAGAGGAAAGCCCGTGCGGACCAAAAAGAACCTGAACCGAATGCAGTGCAAATCTTCAAGGATTGCCACACCAGCAAGATGAAGGGCATGAGCACACCAGTTCAAGCCGCTGTTGTAAGTCCTTACTCCTCCTGCCTTGAACTGATTGGTGTTGTGATGTGTTCATTTAACTACTTGGTTTGCAGCCAATGTCAGTTACCCTGTTCACTTTTATTCACAGTTGTCTTAACGTATCATTTAACCTTACATGGTTTAAAAGAGATGAAGGATATTCTTTTGGTCTTGATCTGTAATCTAGTTGTTATGTTCACGTGCGCACACAATGATAAAATAGCATGTTTGTTTTATATCTGTTTGTCCATGATATGAATTATGTCATACTATGTTCATCCTACTTTAAACCATGTCTCTTTATCCTTAGATGTCAATGAATGTGAGGAAATAGACAATACAGTAGGCATGCTACATGGACATATGTTCCGAAAGTGATTTTATTATGTAGTTGGCACTACAATGCATGCTAATGTATTACAATAGTTCACCAAAATAAGTTATGTATAAATGTTTAACCTACTTCGTTTGTTTTTGTCTCATTAGTAACTTATCTAGTATACTAATCTACAAGTTCAAACTTTCAGGAAGCTATGGAACAAATGATTGAACAACCACAACCACCTGAAGGTGACGAGGCTAGTACAGGCACAATGTCACCTCTTGCTGCAGTGCGTCAGTATCTCTCCACTAACAGTGCAAAAAGCACCTTCCTGCGTAATTCTGGGTTGGTTGTCAAGGTAACCTCATCCAAATCGCCTACTGAACAAAATCTTCCTGCTAGACAGAGTGATATATATGTGCTCCAGACACAAGTCCAATCCCTAATGGACGTTGTTTCGGAAATAAGAATAGTGGTTGAGAAATGTCGGCAAGATATGAATGGTTTTGAAACCATATTATCAGACATTCGCTTCGTTGTTCAAGAGCAATGGCGGAAAAAAGGTGGAGATCGTGTTGCTCCATCAGATTCTATAGCCTGAAACATTAGCACTCAGGTCAAATGATCTGTGCTTCTATACATCTGATGGTGCTTTTATCTGGAAGGACTGTAAACTTTATGCCAACAGGCCTTTTGTTGTATGGTTGGAATTTATTTTGTTGTGATACAACATTTTTGGTGCTGCCTCAGGCTGCAGTAATTACGACGCTATTTTTGTATAGTGTAGGCTTATCTTAGTAATGTATTCATCCGAAAACTTCGTGGGAGCCCAACATGCCAACATTCGTCGGGCCCATTCCAATTGGGCTAAAAACGATTACGGGCCGAAATTGGCATGTAGCCCACTAAAAATATTTGGGCCTAAATCAGCATAAGCTTTCATATTTTTCTGGTAGGCCTATGCCCATAGTGGGCCTTTAACAGGCCTAAACATAATTTGGGCCCTCAGTAAAAATAGGTCGTTTACAGGTGTAAATATCTCGAGCCCGTAAAAAACATGGGCCTTTAATAGACCGAAAGTGAGATTGGGCCCTGATTGTGCCAAATAACCCACTGGACTTAGTAGGCCGAAATGGTGGCCCATTTACGATGCGGATCTTTGACAGGCCGAAATTCGGACGGGCCGTATATGCGCCGACCTAATACACGGGCCTTTAACAATTCGGAACTTCGGTCGGGCTAAATTATCGTCATTTTTATATGGGTCGTTAATGGGCCCGATATGATGTTGGGCCACATATGGCCCATGGTTTACGTCCGGCGTTAACAAGCCGAAAATGACAACAGGCAGAAAGTGGCCCAAAGCTATAGTGGGCCTCTAACAGGCCGAATGTCAGACATGGCCGAATATGACCCAAATCCTTCATGGTCATTTATGGGCCGAAAGTTTTGATGGCTTGTAAATGGGCCCAAATGAAGCCGAACCTTTAACAGGCCGGAAATACACCGGGCCGTAATTCGACCCAATTACTTAGTGGACTATTAACGGGCCAGAAGTGACCATGGGCCGCATTGATGACAAGTTTAGGACAGGTCGTTGACGGGCCGATTTGACAGAGAATGTTGGGCCTTTAGCTGGGCCGGCCCATTCTGGTCTGCAGGATCTTGTGGGCCTTTAGCTGGGCCGGCCCATTGTGGTCCGCAAAATCTTGTGGGCCTTTAGCTGGGCCGGCCCATTATGGTCTGCAAAATCGTGTGGGCCTTTAGCTGGGCTGGCCCATTATGGTCAGCTAAATTTTGTGGGCCTTTAGCTGGGCTGGCCCATTATGGTCCGCTAAATCTTATGGGCCTTTGGTTGGGCCGGCCCATTTAAACTTTGTGGGCCACTTTTGGGCCGGTCCACGTGTTAACATATCATAGGCCCATCTCGACCGTTGGATGAGTGACACCTGTGCCAACGCGGAGCTGACGCGTGGATCCGTCAGCCAATGAGAATTTTACACGTGGAAAATCAGCATTGGTCGTGACTGTTAACGGGTTATCGGATCCAAAATCTGACCCGATAGATTAACGGTGTTCCGTTACGGTGGATGCCACATGTCGATCACCCTTGACGAAAGCACTTCTGTAACGCGCGATTTATCGCCATGGAAGTGGACACTTCCGTGATGATAATTTTGGCAATGTCATGGAACACTTCTACGACAGCACATGTATGACTATCTTGATTCTGTCATAAATTTGTCATGGATGTACATGCATGACAGAAAATGCGACCTACTGTGACAAACACGTATCATCACGGAAGTGTATTTTTTGTAGTGCCTGCGCCTTATAATCGTGCTCCAAGGACTCAAACCTCCGGATCGTGTCCTGCAGCTCTTGCTGCACCTTGCTAACCCGGGCCTCGTGCTTCTCGCGTGCGGCGCCTTCCTCTGCCGCTTTGTCCCCGGCCTCGGCTAACGCCTCCTTGAGGGCTGCCACCTTGGTTGTGGCCCCTAATAAAATTTATGACACTTTCAGTCCGGTCGGACTATTCATTTTTCGAACTATACCCACAAGTTACTGCATACCTTGGCTATCCTCCAACTGCTTCTTCACAAGACCGAGCTCCTCCTCGGCCCGCTACAATTTCTGCTCCAGTCCGGAGACATCCGCAGCGTGAGCAGTGGCAGCCTGTAGCGATACCTATGTATTCACATAGACAACTCATGTTAGACTCCTGCGATCTTTTGATCCTCTATTCGGCTTTTCTCCCCGAACACCAACCAGAGCATCAGGGGGTACTGTCTATACTATGGTATTTTTCCTATAATCACATCACTTACTTCAAAGCCCGTTAGAAGGCCAGTGCAGGCTTCGGTCAGTCCGCTTTTAATGGACTGAACCTTCTCTATTACCATGTCCATAAGGACACGATGTTCATCCATAATAGAGGCGCCTCGTAGCGCCTCCAACAGATGATCCGGTGCCTCTGGTTGGACAGAGATCACCAGTGGAACAGGCACACCCCCTCCTGGTGGGGAATGCCGTTCACTAGACCCCAGAGCCGTATTGATTTCCAGAATTGTATCTGGCTGAGGGATGAAGGGAACTCAGGCCCCATCACCAGTCCTCGTGGGGGCTTTCTCCCTCATGTGTCCGGCGTCCGAGGAATCATCCTGGGGCATCACCCCGATGATCTCCGGAACCTCCCCCTGACCTGGAAAAGTCTTCTTGGACACTACCTCGTCATCACCCTTGGGTGAGATGGAATGAGCAGGTGGCGGAGACATGCTAGCCATCTCCTCCGTGTCCAGCGAATCCTCTGTCGAGGATTGTGGAGAGCCATCGCGCGTGTACTGCAAGGACAAAGTTTACAATATGTCAATATCACAAACCAGAAGAGCCAGACATTTGTGGACTCTAGTACTTACGAGGCGGCCCGAGGTTTGGTCCATCGAGGTCGTTCCGAACTGCTGTCGACACCCCACGCGGAGTTATCCGCGAGGGAGCCTTTAACCCTCTTAGGAGCTTTCGCCTCCGGACTTGTGGGGGCAGCTCTCTTCTTCCTCCCCACTTCGGGTGGGGAGTCATTTTCTTCTTCCTCTTCATCCTGTCATCAGCGGACGAAGGGGAAGTCTCGCTTCCGGACGTCTTGTCCGGAGTGCCTTCTCGGCGAGGGCCCCTCTTGGCCCACTTTTCCGCCTTCTTGGCCATTTTCTCCGGTACCTCATAGGGTGCGGGGAACAGCATCTTCTGCAGCAATGGAAATGCTCCGTCTTCGGGCAGCGGAGCCGGGCAGTTAATCTCCTCGGCGAGTTTAATCCAGGCCCGAAGATAGGGGAAGAAAGCTTAAATTTCTTCACAAAATATGCTAGTAGAGGATACTCCTAGAAAACATTAAAGGAACTGACCGGGTTGGGCTAGCGCTTTAAGCTAAGCCCGCGGTCTTCGGTCGTAGGCGGTGGCATCTCGCCGGCCTTAAAAAACACCTTCCAGATTTCTTCGTGTGTCGCGCCGAAGAGCCACAGTAGCGTCTGGTGCTTGGCCGGCTCGAACTCCCACAAATTACAAGTTCAGCGTTGACACAGAAGAAACCGACGAATAAGCATTACCTGGACCATGTTGACGAGCTTGATCTTCCCTTCTATCATGTTCTGGATGCACGTGTGGAGCCCAGTTAGCTCGTCCGAGGGACCCCAGGTTAGGCCCCTCTCTTGCCAGGAGGTGATCCGCATCGGGATTCCAGATCGGAATTCGGGGGCCGCCAACCAGTTAGCATCGCGCAGCTCGGTGATGTAGAACCACCCCGATTGCCACCCCTTCACCGTCTCTGCAAACGAACCTTCGGGCTAGGTGACGTTGGGCATCTTGCCCACCATAGCGCCTCCGCACTCTGCTTGTTGATCGAGCACCACTTTCGGCCTCACATTGAAGGTCTTAAGCCACAGGCCAAAGTGAGGCAGGATGCGAAGAAAGGCCTCAAAAACAACGATAAACGCCGAAATGTTGAGGATGAAGTTGGGGGCTAGGTCATGGAAATCCAGCCCATAGTAAAACATCAACCCGCGGACGAATGGGTGAAGGGGGAACCCAAGCCCACAGACCAAATGTGTGAGAAACACAACCCTCTCGTGGGGCTCAGGAGTGGGGATGATCTGTCCCTTGGCCGGGAGTCGATGAGCAACCTCTTTGGCTAGATATCTGGCCTCCCGGAGCTCCTTGATATCCTTCTTCTTGACGGAAGAGGCCATCCATTTACCTCCAGCTCCGGATCCGAACATTTTTGGAGTACTTCCTTGAACAAGGGAAAAGCTAAAGCTTGGGCGCTGGAGCTCGAGGACGGAAGGGCTGGGGAAGAGATAGGGCATGGGTGAAAGAGGGGAACCCTTACCCCCTTATAGAGGCCGCGAATGTCAAGCGCCTCCCCGCTCGCCTTAAACTCGCTTGTTCCCAAGGGCCGTGCGAATGGAGCAGTTAGATTACCCATGCCCGCATTGATGAAATCCCGCGATAAGGGGACATGATCTCTGCTTTGACAAGACGTGCCAATGGCAACCGTGTTTTGAAACATGGATGGCAGACGAAAACAGTTCAAGATTATGGCCGGACAGATGCAATGTCGTGTTGTAAAAAGTTGTCAGCAGATTAGATTCATGCAAATATTATATTCTCTCTGCGGTTATGTGTGGTATGTGTAAACAGGTCTGGATAGAATCATCGTATCCGAAGACTATCTTGGAGTTCGGAAGAAGGGGAACCCGCCTTGCAATGCCGAAGACAATCTGCGCGCCGGACTCCTCATCATTGAAGCCAGGTTCAGGGGCTACTGAGGGAGTCCTAGACTAAGGGGTCCTCGGGCGTCCGGCCTGTTATCTATTGGGCCGGACTGATGGGCTATGAAGACATGAAGGCCGAAGACTATACCCGTGTACGGATTGGACTCTACTTGGCGTGGAAGGCAAGCTAGGCGACCGACCTCATGTAAACCTAGAGCTCTCTGGTGTCTATATAAACCGGAGAGCATAGTCCGGATAGGATAGATTCATTACCATATACTCATAGGCTAGACTTCTAGGGTTTAACACTCATATTCATCAAGATCAATCAAGCAGGAAGTAGGGTATTACCTCCATAGAGAGGGCCCAAACCTGGGTAAACATTGTGTCCCCCGTCTCCTGTTACCATCGATCCTAGACGCACAGTTCGGGACCCCCTACCCGAGATCCGCCAGTTTTGACACCGACACCCGTACCCCTTCTTTGCACTATAAATTCCCAAATATTCTGAAACCCATCGTGGTTACCCTAGACGAGAAGTTCCGCCACCGCAAGGTCTCTGTATCCACGAAAACCAATCTAGACCCCGTTCTGACACCCTGCCGGAGGGGGGAATCATCTCCGGTGGCCATCTTCATCATCCCGGCGGCCACCACGATGAGGAGGGAGTAGTCCACCCTCGAGGTTGAGGGTTTGTACTAGTAGCTATGTGTTTAATCTCTCTCTCTCTCTCGTGATCTATATCATGGGCTTTGTTAACATAGTCGTATCATATGATGTTTCTCCCCTCTATACTCTTGTTGTGATGAATTGAGTCTTTACCCTTTGAAGTTTTGTATTGTCGGATTGAATATTCGGAGATGAGAACACATGATATATGTCTTGCAATATGAATACTTGAGGTGACAATTGGGGTATCTTATTGATTCACTTGATATATGTTATGGCATTCAACTCGCGAATTCCCGCGGTGACATTGGGGTAATCTATGCATAGGGGTTTATGCATGTTTTTCTGCGGTAGAAACTTTGGGGTCTCTTTGTAGTTCTTTGTGTGGATTGAGTATTATAAATATGAATTTGCTTTGGTGTTATCTTAGTGCGAACTCTTGATTAGATCGAACGGAAAGAATAGCTTGCGTTATTCTAGTATGAACTCTAGGATAGATTGATCGGAAAAATAGCTTCGACGTGGTCTCATACCCTACAAACAATTTCTATCTTTTGTTCTCCGATAATAGGGACTCGGGAGTTATTCTCTGTTGCACTTTGAGGGATAATCATAAGATCCAACTATGTTAGCACTGTTAAGAAATTGCACTAGCGAAAGTACGGACCCTAGGCCTCCTTTTTAAGCATTGCAATACCGTTTTTTGCCCGTTTACTATTTGCTACCTTGCTTTTTTATTTATTCATATTATAAAAATATATTTCTAGCATCAATATTACACTTTTATCACCATCTCTTTGCCGAACTAGTGCACCTATACAATTTGCCATTGTATTGGGTGTGTTGGGAACACAAGAAATTTCTTGTATTTGGTTGTAAGGTCGTTTGAGAGAGACCATCTTCATCCTACACCTCCCACGGATTGATAAACCTTAGGTCATCCACTTGAGGGAAAATTGCTACTGTCCTACAAAACTCTACGCTTGGAGGCCCAACACGAGTCTACAAGAATAAAGTTGCGTAGTAGACATCAAGTTTGTAATAAAGCTTGTCCCGAATTGGCAATGTTTTTACCATGACATATATGTGTCATGACGTGACACCATGCCACCTTTGATGACTTTCTGGTGAGTTTAGGATTTATGTGGACTTAAAAACCGAGATTCGAAATGTTTGAGGACAAGCCAAGACACTAGTACAGTTGTAATTCGTTCCCATTCCTGGCAAGAGACCTAAACATGCACCCAAGGATGCATGTATAATTTTTCTAGACATTTTGGTGAACTGGAGCATGTATTTGTAGTTCAAATTTGAATTATGGACATTAAATGCCTAGGAAACTCAATTAGTGTATAAAAAGGCCAAACCAACCCTGAATAAGTTTAAATTTCAGCACGGATATCATGTCGTTCCATGTTGCCCATGGAAGAAAATACAAGGCGAAAAGAGGCAGTGATTACGTTTTGCCCACAAGGGGAACATGTTTCCCTATCGGAACCACGAGGCTTCTTTGATAGAAGCTCTAGTTTTGTAAGAGGTCTGTAATAAAGCTTGGCCCAAATTGGACAATGTTTTTACCACGACATATATGTGCCATGACATGACACCATGCCACCTTTGATGACTTTCTGGTAAGTTTAGGATTTATGGGGACTTAAAAACCGAGATTCGAAATGTTTGAGGACGAGCCATGACACCGGTACGGTTGTAATTCGTTCCCATTCCTGGCATGGGACCTAAACATGCATTCAAGGACACATGTATAATTTTTCTAGCCATTTTGGTGAACTAGAGCATGTATTTGTAGTTCATATTTGAATTATGAACATTAAATGCCTAGGAAACTCAATTAGTGTATAAAAAGGCCAAACAAACCCTAAATAACTTTAAATTTCAGCACGGATATCCTGTCGTTCCATGTTGCCCGTAGAAGAAAATACAAGGCGAAAAGAGGCAGTGATTACGTTTCGCCCACAAGGGGGACACGTTTCCCTATCGGAACCATGAGGCTTCTTTGAGAGAAGCTCCGGTTTGTGAGAGGCTTGTAATAAAACTTGCGCCACAATGGATGAAAAAAATTCCTCGATATAAGTGCCACGTCGTGACACCATGCCAGGTTTCACGATTTTTGGCTTAGTTTTGGATTTACGGGGATTTAAGAACCGAGATTCTTCTCACAAAATGTTTTCAAATATCACACGGTTCACTCACGAAAGCCGATATTCAATGAAAACTCCGTGGAAACCATATTTTAAAGTTTCATAAAAATCTAAAAAAAATATGGGATGTTAAGAAGGTGATGTTTTATTGCGACACAAAATTTCAAGTTGAAAAACATTATGAGATGTGAGCTATGAAAAAGACAAATTCAGCCCTGAATAGGGACATTACTATTCGGCACTATTCAATGCTGATTTTGTCTTTTCGTAGCTCACATCTCGTAATGTGTTTCAACTTGAAATTTTGTGTGGTAATAAAACATCACCCTCTTAGCATCTCGACACTATTCAATGCTGATTTTGTCTTTTTCATAGCTCACATCTCGTAATGTGTTTCAACTTGAAACTTTGTGTGGCAATAAAACATCATCCTCTTAACATCCTGCATTTTTTCAATTTTTTTTAAATTTCAAAACATCTTTTTCTCGTGGTTTTCACCGGTTTCCACCGAATGTTGGTTTCTGTATGATATCCCCCCTGCTGCGCGTGCGATCTGAGTCGTGCGTTCTGATTGGCCAGAATCCAAACCCCATGGATCGTACGTCTACACCATTGGATTCTCCTTGATCGAACGGCGATCCTCATCCCTATTGATAGCACATGTAAATGTTTTCAAATAGCCCCTCCAAAAATATATTTTCAAATAGCACACGGTTCACACACGAAAGCCGTGTGCCTACCAAACCGTGGCCGATGCCCCCCACCTTTGCTGCGCACGCGATCTGAGTCATGCGTTCTGATTGGCCAGAACCCAAACCCCACAGATCGTATGTGTGCACCATTGGATGCTCCCAGACCGAACATCAACCCTGAGCCTTTTCGACAGCGTGAAACGCCTTAATGGCAAGGAGGCAATTCTTATTAGCAAGGGCCGGCTTCCCATCCGCTAGCCTGGTCGAATAGAACGCAGAAGTTAAGCGTGCTCGGGCTGGAGTAGTCCAAGGATGGGTGACCCAGTGGGAAGTTGCATATCTCAAGCTTCATTTAAATGCTATGACACGGTCATTATAGAGATATATGAATATATCTCTATAGTGACCTATCATGGCAATTATATAAACCTTGGGATCCTTGTTTTGCTAATTTGTAGACTATGTTTTTATGGGTTATTTTTGCTCCAAAAAATTAAAGAATGATTGGCCGGACTTGTCATGGCGATTATATAAACCTACTATGTTTTTATGGGTTATGTTTTCCTCTAAAAAATTAAAGAATGATTGACTTGACCTATATGGCGATTATATAAACCTTTTCAGGTTGCATGCAGGGTATAGGGGGCAGGGTGTTCTTCTCGGGCATGTCTCCCTTGTGCGGCTTATAGACGCGGCACATATGTGTGCGCTCGTCGAGGTATATATACTATCCTTTACCGACAATTAGGGGGCCCCACACAATCTATCCCTTTCACCCAGCAACAAGAAGGGTTTGACCATGATGGTTTCCTATTGATACTAGTAAGGTAAAAGTGCATTGCACACATGAGATTTGGTAACCAAATTCTGAATAAATACCACACTATAACATGTAAGGTTTGAGTCATATATGCATGATGTAGATGTTTGTTTAATTCTTATAGTTCATATCATCCAAAATCAATTAGTTTTACAAAAAAAATCTATTTTAGGATTCATGGAATTATGCATTGTAAAGGTAAAAACAAAAGGTGACAATTCGTTTAGAAAAAAAGGTTTGGGCAATTAAGATATGGAAGATTCTAGAGAACAAAGGAGAAGTGCTTGTGTTTTGAGGTTTGTGCATTATGCTTAAGTTCAACCATGGAGTCTTCTAGATTGTACATGCATGTGGCAGAATCTGGTGGAATGTAGATGATATCCAACGGCTAGTAGTGCTAGGATTTGCCATCTCTGTAGGACGACCCCCCCCCCCCCCCCGCTGCCGCCTCGAAGTTGGGAAACTGACATCGTACGTATTGAACCAGGCTTGGAGTCGGGTACGGTGTTCGGTTTGTAATGTAGTTGGTGGCCCATCAAAGTTGTGCATTTGGGATTTAAACACATCACACACCACTATACCCATACATATTTTCAGGCCGCATGCAGTGTATACGGGGTCTTCTGATCGACCACGTCTCCCTTGTGCGGTTTTTTGTGACGATACGCATATCCGTGGGCTCCGCGGGTGTATATATATCATCCCTTTGACCGATAATGAGGGGTATTATGTGTTGGACATGAATGGATTCCTTCTAGTTCGTGTTAGGGACGGTCAACGCCACATGATGCTCAACCAAACCCCGAGCTCATGCATTGTCAGGATTCCCTCCCACATGCTCGGATTGCTGGGTTTGACCTACATCAAACCCTGCGTATCTCGTCCTTAACTACCTTGCCTTCATGGTTGTTGTCTGTATCGAGAGGTAGGCACCGCATCTAAATTGTACATTATTCTATATTGAAAACACACATCACCCCTTCCCAATGTACATCATTTTGGGCCGCATGCAAGAGGTGCTAGTTTTGTGGTCCCTCTTGTGTGATTTTTATGATGGTTCAATCTATTGGCCCAAGTGGTTTATCGACAACAACAACTGTCATTTGACCAAACAATAGATTCATTGGTCTGTCTTATGGTAGGTCATGGAGACATGCATGTATGACCAAAGTATCGATCATTACGTGCATCCGCCCCGTTGCCACAAAGTGGGAGGTGGTGGGCCAAGCATCCTAGCTAGGTACGACATTATGCCATTATATATATCCTAGCTAGGTGGTTGTTAGGGTCCTTTCGGGTTTGCGAGGCAGGTGCCACAAAAGTTATGCACTATGTATTTAAAGTTTTAAACATCCCCAATATTCATACATATATTTGGCCACTTCTAGGTGGTTCTTGACTTCTGGCCCCTCTCATCAATCTTCAACGACGCGCCCAACCGTGGGCCCGTGTGGTCAAAGTTGTGCATTGGAATTTTGAACATCACAAACCACCCTTTTCACTCATATATATTTGGGCCACATGCCGGTGTGGCTGTCTTTTGACCCTCTCTAACGTTATTTTTTGCTGCAAAGATTTTGATGACGCTCAACGGACACGGGGTATAATATCTTAACCGTGTGTGATACAAGTGCGATGTGAATCACCATGCCTGCGCAAGCGCGAGAAAATTAAGGTGGAGGTACTGGCTCAACTGTGTGCGATGCAAGTGCACTGGAATCACCACGACCGTGCAAGCGCGAGCAAATTAAGGTGGAGGTACTGGCTCAACCGTGTGCGATGCAAGTGTGCTGAAATCACCACGACCACGCAAGCGCGAGCAAATTAAGGTCGAGGTACTGGCTCAACCGTGTGTGATGCAAGTGCGCTGAAATCACCATGAGCGCGCAAGCGCGAGCAAAGGGTGGAGGTACTGGCTTAACCATGTGCGATGCAAGTGCGATGTAAAACCACCACGTATGCAAGCTAAAGGCCGGTAAGTTTATTTGGAAATTAGGACGAACCATGTGCGATAGACCAGCTAGCTAGAAATATAAAAAACAAACTACCCGCCTTGAGCGTTGCAAAAATCGGCGGATCCGCGCCACTTTTCCTTATTGTCTTACACGCATATTGTTATTGGACCGTGTGCGATCTTGGGCACTCCCGCCCCGCATCAATTCCTTTACCCAAATTTTAGTAGTCGTCGTACTTCAATCGTCACCCACACTCTTCCAGCACCGACCTTATAGTAAAATTGCAGTACTCGAGGCATTTGAACCGTCGCCCTCCCTCGTCCACCACCATCTCCACCCATCATTACTAAAAATTTCAGTAGTCGTGGCATATCCTCAAACACCACCACCCCCCTCCACAGTCCCCCACCCGCCCCCTCCCCCCTCGAACCCTAGCTCGCGGCCGCCGCCAACCCCTGCCGGTCTGCCCGTTCCTCCTAGCTTAGTTAATAAAGTTTAGGTTACCCATCGATTCCCATACTGTCGCCCCACTCCCCTGAGTTTTTAGATGAGGCCTACGGTGTCCCTCCCCGCCAGATCCACATCCCCTACTCCAGAATGTCACAGCCTAAGCTCGACCATGTATCTCGGGGAGCTCGACGAGCATTTGGCCAAGAAGAGGTTTATCATGGCCTCTTTGGTGGACGTTGGCGAGGTGGCCGCCGTTTGCCCCGACCTGTCGATCCCGGAGCAACATGTCACCGCAGAAGCCGGAGAAGACGTTGACTATGTTGCCATGCCAAAGGCTTCATGTCAGCGGGCTAGCGTATTATTGTATCTCGGGAAAGCTGGCTACGACATCAAGCTCGTCCACACCGACGGCTTCACGCGGGCCATGTCACGGGTTAAGTGGTCCATCCCCAACCCCTATGGTTCAACCGTCGTCGATCTCTTCGAAGGCCCTGCCGCAGACCTCCTCTGCCAAGCGGTCAAGGATTTGTGAGCTTTATACGCCATCGAGCCCATTTTGTCATTTCTGAAGGACACGTTCCACGGCGGCGGGATCCTCAATTGCCAAGTCAAATCTCATCGATCACGACCACGACCACGAGAAGGGCACCCACGACGGTTCTTCCAAGGTAAAACATCCCATCTATGACATCAGAGAGCGCATCATGGGTCTGTGCTCTTCCAACTGGAAGGATCTCATCCATGAAATGTGAGGCAACATTCTATCAGCAAATCTTACCTTTTCTAGCTTGCCAACCCGTACCATTTGTTGTGGTAGCATTTGCCATGCGGTGCTTTAATTGTGTCGTGTTTAATTATTTTAGTTATGCAAAAATGTACTGTTCAATAGGTCTATGTGATGTTTAAGTATGAATTGTCCACTTCAGTTTCACGAATGGATATATTTGGTTGTTTATCGTGAGTAGATGCCTTGTTTATCTGTATTTGGTTGTTAGGTTGGTTGGAGTGAGCATTTTTTCAGTTATCGAGCACATGCCTTGTTTATCTGTATTTGGTTCTTAGTTTGGTTGTAGTGAGCATTTGTCCAGTTATCAAGCAGATGCCTTGTTTATCTATATTTGGTTGTTAGGTTGCTTTTTTAGCATTTGTCCAGTTATTAAGCAGATGCCTTGTTTATCTGTATTTGGTTGTTAGGTTGCTTTTTTAGCATTTGTCCAGTTATCAAGCAGATGCCTTGTTTATCTTTATCTGCTTGTTAGGTTGGTTGCAGTGAGCATTTGTCCAGTTTTCAAGCATATGCCCTATTTATCTGTATTTGCTTGTTAGGTTGGTTGCAGTGAGACTCTGTCCAGTTTTCAATGGCTATATTTGGTTGTTATACTGGTCATTTATGCCTTGTTTATTTTAGTCATTCACAATGTGTTGTTCATTATGCGCAAGTCGGAACTGTGCCGCTCGACTACATCAATACCAGTTTGAACGGCTATATTTGGTTCCAGTTATTCCTGGTGTAGTTAACACATGCCCTTTATTTCAGTTTTACACATTTATCCAGTGTGATGTTTAAGCATTACCTATGTTCTATTCATTTTCAACAATACCAGTTTGAATTGCAATATTTGATGGCTGTTAAGCCTGCTGTCGGCAACATTGCCTTCCATTTTATATCTGCTTTAACAGCATGCTGAAACCAACACATTCAAGCTATCATTTGGAGATGATGTTGTTTACCTTTGCTATATTTGTTTGATGTTAAGGTTGTTGTACTTATCATGCCTTTCCACTTCTTATGCACGGCAACAACGGGAGTGGCCACCATTTTCCGCCAAAGTTAGCTTCATCCCTCAGCTTGTACTCCCCCTGTCGTTCCATAATGTAGTACATATAGATCCAGGCCTGGACACTAGTTAGCTTCTAATATTGACTTGTTGCTTGTAGGTACATATGCCCTTGGCAAGGATCCATGCATCGACCCTTTTTGCGTATGGGGCAATGAGATATTGATGAACAAGCATCAAGTGAGGAAACTGATATGGATTATTAGCAAAAGATAGAATGGTGGTAAGCAAATTATTTGTTTATGCTCTATCCAACACAACAGTGAGCTGTAGGATGGTAACTACAAACTCTGCAACCTTCTCTTTTTACTGCCCATAATGAGTTGTTAGACATCAATGTCTGAATCTTTTTCATTCCCAGTGGTTCCCGAAGCAATTCACTCAAGATTACCTCGCAAAGTACATGATTGGTGGACACACAATGAAGGTTAAAGTATTTCATCCAGACTACTACAATGAGCATCGAGAAGTCCTAATGAAGACAGTGAAGCATGAAGGGGCAGCCATCACAAGGGGTTGGCCTAGAGTCGTGCGCGCATTACGCATGGAGGAGGGCACAATATGGGCATTCCACTTCACCTTCTCCAGCAACTAGAATGTCTTTCGCCTCTCTCTTTACAGTCTTTAGTACAACTGTGGTTCATCATTCTTTACTTGGTGCTTCTGTAGTTCTTCAGTATATGTACATGTGCATCCAATTTTGCATTTGTGGTTGAACCTATATTTGTAATAAACATGGTTGGATATGAAATAAGTGATTGCCTACTTTCAAATTCAAAACATGTGATTTTTAAATTAGGATTAATTAGGGATTACACTGCACACGGTTTGTGAAAGCGAAACATCTAAGATATACGTGGAGATCAGAAACGTTTCTAGGATCCATTACATGTGCGATCAATCTCCACTGCACACACGACTTTCTCTTGGAAACTGTTTGTGTTAGGCCACCTTGCGCAAACGTTTACCACATAAAAACTGTGTGTGATGTACAACCTTTGCCACACAGTTTCTTCTATGCATCGTGTGTGATGCATTCAATAATGCAAAGATAAAGTTATTAATATCGTGTGCAATGGCAACGCCATCACAAACGATTTAACGGGAAAAAATGTGTGTGATGTACCTGTGAATGGAAACGTTTTCCTTGGAGCGACTGTGCGGGATGTACATACGAATGGAAACGTTTGGCGGGGACTGACTGTGTGGGATGTACTGGCGACCGGAAACAATTTCGCCTGTATAATTGTGATTTTTAGCTCTACTATACGTATTTCCATATTTGGGCGCTCTCCGGTCGCACACGACCTCATTTTGCCGAGCGTGTGTGCCAGGAGGGCATATCCCCGACGGTTTCTGGGTCGTGTGGGAAGGACCCCCCTATCGCCCATACTCACTTGGCGACGGTTCCAAATGTCGTCGTGGAAAGGGGCTAAAAACTGTTTGTATAGCACCGACGCGCACCAGTGTCCTGATAGTTTTTGCATGTCTATGTTGTAGATCAATAAGCTCGCGTATAGCTCCCCTATTTTTTTGATATGTTCTTAGAGAAAAATAAGTTGAAAGATGATAGTAGCAATGATGCGGACTAGGATCCGTGATCTGAGGATTATCCTCATTGCTGCACAGAAGAATTATGTCCTTGATGCACTGCTAAGTGACAGACCTATTGCAGGAGCAGATGCGGACATTATGAACGTTTGGCGAGTTAGGTATGATGACTACTTGATAGTTTAGTGCGCCATGCTTTATGGCTTAGAACCAGGACTTCAAAAATGTTTTGAAATACAAGGAGCATATAAGATGTTTCAAGAGCTGAAATTGGTATTTCAGACTCATGCCCGAGTCGAGAGGTATGAGACCTCTGACAAGTATTTTGCCTACAAGATGGAGGAGAATAGCTCAACCAGTGAGCATGTGCTCCAAATGTCTGAGTGCTACAATCGCTTGAATCAAGTGGCAGTTAATCTCTCAGATGAGATAGTGATTGACAGAGTTCTCTAGTCACTATCACCAAGTTACTAGAACTTCATGATGAACTATAATATGCAAGGGATGACAAAAACAATTCCCCAAGCTCTTCGTGATGCTGAAATCGGCGAAGGTAGAAATCAAGAAAAGCATCAAGTGTTGATGGTTGACAAGACAACTAGTTTCAAGAAAAAGGGCAAGGGAAAAGAAAGGGAACTTTAAGAAGAATGGCAACCAAGTTGCCACTCCCATGAAGAAGCCCAAAGCTAGACCCAAGCCTAAAACTGAGTGCTTCTACTGCAAAGGAAATGGTCACTAGAAGCGGAACTGCCCCAAATACTTGGCAGAGAAGAAGGATGGCAAAGTGAACAAAAGTATATGTGATATACATGTTATTGATGTGTACCTTACTAGTTTTCATAGCAACCCCTCGGTATTTGATACTGGTTCAATTGTTAAGAGTAGTAACTCAAAACGGGAGTTGCAAAATAAATAGAGACTAGTTAAAGGCGAGGTGATGGTGTGTGTTGGAAGTGATTCCAAGGTTGATAAGATCAACATCGCACACTCCCTTTACCTTCGGGATTAGTGTTGAACCTAAAATAAATGTTATTTGGTGTTTGCATTGAGCATGAATGTGATTGGATCATGTTTATTGCACTACGGTTAATAATTGTTGTTCTATTTACATGAATAAAACCTTCTATGGTCATACACTCAATATAAATGGTTTATTGAATCTCGCTCGTGGTGATACACATATACATAATATTGAAGCCAAAAGATGCAAAGTTAATAATGATAGTGCAACTTATTTGTGGCACTGTCGTTTAGGTCATATTGGTGTAAAGCGCATGAAGAAACTCCATGATGATGGGCTTTTGGAATCACTTGATTATGAATCACTTGATGCTTGCGAACCATGCCTCATGGGCAAGATGACTAAGACTCCGTTCTCCGGGACAATGGAGCGAGCAAATAACTTATTGGAAATAAATACTGATGTATACGGTCCGATGAGTGTTGAGGCTCGCGGCGAGTATCATTATTTTCTGACCTTCACACATGATTTGAGCAGATATGGGTATATCTACTTTATGAAACATAAGTCTAAAACATTTGAAAAGTTCAAAGAATTTCAGGGTGAAGTGGAAAATCATCATAACAAGAAAATAAAGTTTCTATGATCTGATCGCGGAGACGAATATTTGAGTTACGAGTTTGGTCTTCATTTGAAACAATGTGGAATAGTTTCGAAACTCACGCCACCTAGAACACCACAGTGTAATGGTGTGTCCGAATGTCTTAACTGTACTTTATTAGATATGGTGCGATCTATGATGTCTCTTACTGATTTACCACTATCGTTTGGGGGTTATGCATGAGAGACAGCTGCATTCACATTAAATAGGGCACCATCTAAATCCGTTGAGATGACACCACATGAACTGTGGTTTGGCAAGAAACTTAAGCTGTCGTTTCTTATAGTTTGGGGTGGCAATGCTTATGTGAAAAAGTTTCAACCTGATAAGCTCGAACCCAAATCGGAGAAATGCATATTCATAGGATACCCAAAGGAAACTGTTGGGTACACCTTCTATCACAGATCCGAAGGCAAGATATCCTGTTGCTAAGAATGGATCCTTTCTAGATAAGGAGTTTTCTCTCGAAAGATGTGAGTTGGAGGAAATTAGAACTTGATGAGGTAATTGTACCTTCTCCCGAATTGGAAAGTAGTTCATCACAGAAATCAGTTCCAATGATTCCTACACCATTAGTGAGGAAGTTAATGAAGATGAAACTTCAGATCAAGGTTCTACCAAACCTCGTAGGTCAACCAGAGTACGGTCTATACCAGAGTGGTATGGTAATCCGGTTCTGGAAGTCATGTTACTAAACCATGACAAACCTACGAACTATGAGGAAGCGATGATGAGCCCAGATTCCGCAAAATGGCTTGAGGCCATGAAATCTGAGATGGGATCCATGTATGAGAACAAAGTGTGGACTTTGGTTGACTTGACCGATGATCGGCAAGCCATAGAGAATAAATGGATCTTCAAGAAGAAGACTGACGCTGACGGTAATGTTACTGTCTACAAAGATTGACTTGTTGCGAAAGGTTTTCGACAAGTTCAAGGAGTTGATTACGATGAGACCTTCTCACCCGTAGCGATGCTTAAGTCTGTCCAAAACATGTTAGCAATTGCCGCATTTTATGAAATCTGGCAAATGGATGTCAAAACTGCATTCCTTAATGGATTTATTAAAGAAGAGTTGTATATGATGCAACCAGAAGGTTTTCTCAATCCTAAAGGTGCTAACAAAGTGTGCAAGCTCCAGCGATCCATCTATGGACTGGTGCAAGCATCTTGGAGTTGGAATATACACTTTGATGAGTTGATCAAAGCATATAGTTTTATACAGACTTGCGGTGAAGCCTGTATTTACAAGAAAAGTGAGTGGGAGCACTACAGCCTTTCCGATAAATATATGTGAATGACATATTGTTGATCGAAAATGATGTAGAATTTAATGGAAAGCATAAAGGAGTGTTTGAAAGGAGTTTTTCAAAGACCTTAGTGAAGCTGCTTACATATTGAGCTTCAAGATCAATAGAGATAGATCAAAACACTTGATAAGTTTTTTCAATGAGTACATACCTTGACAAGATTTTGAAGTAGTTCAAAATGGAACAGTCAAAGAAGGAGTTCTTTCCTGTGTTGCAAGGTGTGAAGTTGAGTAAAGATTCAAAACCCAACCACGGCAGAAAATAGAAAGAGAATGAAAAGTCAATCCCTATGCCTCGGTCATAGGTTCTATGAAGTATGCTATGTTGTACCAGACCTATTGTGTACCTCACCATGAGTTTGGCAAGAGGGTACAATAGTGATCCAGGAGTGGATCACTGGACAGCAGTCAAAATTATCCTTAGTGGAATAAGGATATGTTTCTTGGTTATGGAGGTGACAAAAAGTTCGTCGTAAAGGGTTACGTCGATGCAAGCTTTGACACTGGTCCGGATGACTCAAAGTCTCGATCTAGATACATATTGAAAGTGGGAGCAATTAGCTAGAGTAGCTCCGTGCAGAGCATTATAGGCATAGAAATTTGCAAAAATACATACGGATCTGAATGTGGCAGACCCGTAGACTAAAAACTTATCTCACAAGCAAAACATGATCACACCTTAATGTTCTTGGGTGTTAATCACATAGTGATGTGAACTAGATTGTTGACTCTAGTAAACCCTTTGAGTGTTGGTCACTTGGCGATGTGAACTATTGGTGTTAATCACATGGTGATGTGAACTATTGGTGTTAAAACACATGGCGATGTGAACTAGATTATTGACTCTAGTGCAAGTGGGAGACTGAAGGAAATATGCCCTAGAGGCAATAATAAAGTTGTTATTTATATTTCCTTATATCATGATAAATGTTTATTATTCAAGCTAGAATTGTATTAACCAGAAACTTGATACATGTGCGAATACATAGACAAAACAAAGTGTCCCTAGTATGCCTCTACTAGACTAGCTCATTAATCAAAGATGGTTAAGTTTCCTGACCATAGACATGTATTGCCATTTGATGAATGGGATCACATCATTAGGAGAATGATGTGATGGACAAGACCCATCTGTTAGCTTAGCATAATGATCTTTAAGTTTTATTGCTATTGCTTTCTTCATGATTATACATGTTCCTATGACTATGAGATTATGCAACTCCCGAATACCGGAGGAACACCTTGTGTGCTATCAAACGTCACAACGTAACTGGGTGATTATAAAGATGCTCCACAGATGTCTCCGAAGGTGTTTGTTGGGTTGGCATAGATCGAGATTAGGATTTGTCACTCCGAGTATTGGAGAGGTATCTCTGGGCCCTCTCGGTAATGCACGTCACTATAAGCCTTGCAAGCAATCACTACTGGAATCAGCTTCTTTGCCGTCTGGCATGGCAGACGGCAAAGGCATAGACCCCGGACGGCAAAGTCCTTTGTCGTCAGCTAGTGGACGGCAAACCGTCCGTCTGAACACGTGCCAGTAAAGGCCTTCTTTGCCATTCACTTCTTGGAAATGGACGGCAAAGGATTGTGCCGTCCGCCGTCCGAGGCCAGCAGACGACAATGGGGTGGGGTGAGAGCCGTTAGGGGGTTAACGGCGCTCTTTGTCGTCCGCCGGCAGACGGCAAAGAGCTCAGCTAGGCCAACACCGGGAAGCTGCCACGTGGCCAGCTATGCCGTCTACCAGCAGACGGGAAAGACCTTTGAATCTTTGCCATCTGCTGCCAGACGGCATAGCTGGCCCTATTTGCCAGGCCTATTTGGTCACTTTGCCGTCTGCTAGCTAACGGCAAAGCGACCAAATAGGTAGCTAGTGTTCCTGGTTTCTACACGTAGCTGCCCCGTGTCCTCTTTGTCGTCTGCTGGCGGACGGCAAAGAGGCTATATATACGCTGTTTTTATTTATATCCATTTAATTTCACAGGAATTCACACACAGATATACATATTTTTTTTCACATGCACAACAGACATATGATGTATCCAACACATAGCTCCATCCATGACAACATACATACATAAGAAACACAGTTATATCCTTACATATTAAAGTAATATCACAATATTCATCCAACACATTGTTCCATGCATCCATATAACAAGTTCCACATTATTCTTTGATACAAACGAAAAGAAGAACAGGGAAACAAGCACTCCATCCATGCAAGCTTCCATATAGTGAATTAAATCTGCAAACTTCTTCTTCTTCCTCTTCTTTTCTTCCTATTCCTTCTTTCCTTCCTGTCGGTGTCAAAACCGGCGGATCTCGGGTAGGGGCTCCCGAACTATGCGTCTAGGCCGGATGGTAACACGAGGCAGGGGACATGAAGTTTTACCCAGGTTCGGGCCCTCTTGATGGAGGTAAAACCCTACATCCTGCTTGATTAATATTGATGATATGGGTAGTACAAGAGTAGATCTACCACGAGATCAGAGAGGCTAAACCCTAGGAGCTAGCCTATGGTATGATTGTATGTTGTGATTGTTGTCCTACGGACTAAAACCCTTCGGTTTATATAGACACCGGAGAGGGTTAGGGTTATACAAGGTTGGTTACAAAGGAGGAGATATTCATATCCGTATTGCCTAGGTTGCCTTCCACGCCAAGTAGAGTCCCATCCGGACACGAGACGAAGTCTTCAATCTTGTATCTTCATAGTCTAACCGTCCGGCCAATGGAGATAGTCCGGCTGTCCGGAGACCCCCAAATCCAGGACTCCCTCAGTAGCCCCTAAACCAGGCTTCAATGATGATGAGTCCGGCGCGCAGTATTGTCTTCGGCATTGCAAGGCGGGTTCCTTCTCCGAATACATCACAGAAGAATTTGAATACGAGGATAGTGTCCGACCCTGCAAAATAAGTTCCACATTCCACCGCAGAGAGAATAATATTTTCGCAGATCTAATTTGCTAGCTTGTTTTGGCAGCACGACGTTATGTCATGGCCCGGTGATTATTCGAACCGTTTCTTTTAACCAGCTCCACACATAATGCGAGGCGGTTTCTTGACACGTCTTGCCGAAGCAGAGATCGTGTTCCCCCAAATTACGGGATTCTCATTAATACGGTTGTGGGTAACCCAACCGTGTCTAGGACTCCTAGATTATAGGCAAGTCCTAAACGGCTACAGAGAGGACGCTTGATATTCACCCTCTTTATAAAGGGACAAGGTTTTCGCCTTTTCCCTCTCGTGCCCAATCAAACCCTTCCCCCGCCTTGAGTTCTAACACCCAAAGCCCATGTTAGGTGCTCCGGATCTTCAATCATGTCCGGATCCAGCCTTCAAGGCCGATGGATGCCCTCCTCCGTTATAGAAGAGGACATTAAGAAGTTGAGGGAGGCCAGATACCTGACCGCCGAGGTTTCGCATCGGCTGCCTGCTCAAGGGCAGATCGTCCCTACTCCTGAACCCAACAAGAACATTGTGTTTGTCTCCCACTTCCTCCGAGATCTAGGCCTCACTCTGGCTCCTTTCGTTAGAGGTTTGATGTTCTATTACAGGCTAGATTTCCACGATCTTGCTCCGGACTCCTTTCTCCACATCTCGACATTTATTGTCGTGTGTGAGGCCTTCCTTCGCGTTACCCCTCACTTCGGCCTGTGGCTCAAGACCTTTGAAGTAAAGCCGAAGATGATCGAGGGGCAGCATGCAGCGTGCGGAGGCACATCAATAGGCAAGATGGCAGGAGCTCCATGGCTGAAAGGTTCCTTTCCATAGGTGTCTGAATTATGGCAACGGGAGTGGTTTTACGTCACGGCTCCCCGAAGTGCCAAGTGGGCGGCTGTCCTCGCTTTCCACTCGGGCCCCCACCACAACTGATGTCATGGATTAGTAGAGGTCTGAGCTGGGGTCCAGCCAAGGACGTGCCTATACTAGAAAGCCGCATCCAAGATCTCTTCGAGGGAGATTTTAATTTGGCTATGGTAATACAAGTTATGCTGGTCCGTCAAGTCCAGCCTTGCAGACGCCAGCCCCTTCTCTTGTGGGAGTTCAACCCAGAGGGACCGCGTGCCATTCAAAGTTTCCTTGGCCTGACGCACGAGGAGATGTACAAGTCATTCTTCGGACCTCAAGTAGAGTGTCTGGATATTATCGAGGACGTGGGCCTGAGCAGTAACCGCGCCGCCGAACAAGTAAGAAATCCTGTGGCCGAACACACTGTCTTTTATTCGTCACGAAGTCATTTCTCAGAGTTCACTTTTTGACCAGGACTAGCTGACAAAGGCGAAGATGATTCGGTGTTTGGCCCCCCTCCCTGAGGGTTTGGAAAATCCAGTATTGGAAAAGATGCTCGAGGTCGCACCTTGCCCAGAGCCCTCGAAGGAAGATACCAGGGGGGATAATACGGGCGGACGCGGGCCCCCATCGCTGCCCGTTCCAACCGAGGGAATGAGCGTTTCCAAGAAGGAGGACAACCGGGGGAGGAAAAGGACTACTTCCGAGGATCCGGAAGCCGAAGCCTCCAAACGGGAGAAGAAGTCTCACACAAAGGGTCCCACCTCGAGGGGTGCTTTTGCCGCACAAAGTCCATCGGGGGATCAGCCCTCCAACGAGTCGTAAGTGATCCAAAATACTTTAATAGTAAAGGTATGCTATCTTTTTTCTGAGAAAATAACCACCGCATATATCTTGCAGTTCAGGCCTTAGCCCCTCTCAGATGAGCTCGTCTTTGGGGGATCTTCTTCCAGAGATGATGGAGAGCGAGACGCCTCCCCCGGACTCCTCCGCTCAAGAAGCGGGCGACCCCGAAGTGTCATCATGGAGGGCCTCTCCGGATCCGGTGAGGCCAGAAGATAATCCCATAGACCCTCGAAGTCCCCAGCGTCCAGCTCCCGAAGAGAGCAGACAAAAGAGTCCGGCACCGTCTGGTGTGCGGTCAGACGTTCTAAGGGAGTTGGTGGGGCGAGCAGCCATCTCAGAAGATCATCATATGCTGATGGGTACGGTGATGGAGAGAATCTCGTTCGCCGAAAGCGGATTACATGAAGCCTTTATGAGTCTACTGACAGGCTTTGAGGTACTTGAGATAATATGTGATAGTACTGCACATGTTAGGTGTTCCATGTGTATATAGTAGCCCCTAAGACTCTGGTTGTCGTCGAGAATGGCGGCGAACAGAGGATCATATTCTCAGGCAATAACCAGACTGCCCCTATGTGCAGGTGGTGGAAGCTCCAGTGGGTAGCCGGACTAGTGAGTTTGCCAAATTAAAACGGCAACTGGATGCGGCGGACGCCGACATCAAGCTTGTTAACAAGAGCCTTGACGAGGCACAGGGTAAGTGTTATTATTTGGTGAATGTCACATAGTA
Organism: Triticum monococcum; assembly: GCA_034509565.1. NCBI lineage: Eukaryota > Viridiplantae > Streptophyta > Magnoliopsida > Poales > Poaceae > Triticum > Triticum monococcum. Next base: position 146,118,026 of record CM067843.1, on the reverse strand, counting down.
AGAGCAGCATGATGCCAGTATCTTTAATATGTTGTGACTGCAGATGGAGCTACGACCGTGGAAACCTTGCGGGCAGAACTTGCCCGAGCCAAGGAACAAGCGAGGATTAGTAATGCCGCTGCTTTGAAGGCGGCCGAAAAATTGAAAGCCGAGAAGGCCGCACATTGCGAGAGCCAAGAGAAGATGGCCAAGATGGCCGTAGAATTAAAAGACACTGCCGACCGTTGCCGGGTCCTTGAAAAAGAAAACCGAGCGAAGGCAACGGACCTTGAGAAGGCCACGGCGGCGGACAAAGACACCCGTTTTGCTATGAGAACAAAGAAGGAGGAGCTGCGGGAAGCCGGGGATATTGCGGCTGGGAAACCGTTCATGTTACAGAGGAAGTTCGGAGATCCACGGCACGCCCCTCTGGATCGGCTGTGGAGTTCGGCGGATGCGTATATGGATTTGGCGACAAGCGCTGCCGATGCGGCCAAGTACTTCCAAGGTCAGACAGATTGTGAAGTGGACAAGCTGTTCTGGTCGCAATTCCATGTTCCAGAGCGTCCGCTTTCATTGACTGACCAGCTAGCCAAATGGGCCGAACTGAATAGGTTGCCCGGACTTGCCATGAGGTCTGTTGTGGATCAGCTATGGCCGGAAAAGCCAAAGCCGAACAACTATTTCAGCTTAGTGCAGCAATTCCTTGGTGCGTGCCGCGCATTGATGCGATGAAGAGGTCGGCGTGCATAGAAGGCTCGCGGATGGCCCTTGCCCGTGTTAAAGCATACTGGGCGGAGATGGACACTACCACTGTTGCTTCGCAGGGTTCGGCCATAGGTCGGGTGGCTGCCGAGCACTATTTCGAGGAGGTTCTCGAGGGTGCTCGTTTGATAGAGGCCCAGTGATCGAAGAATATTATGTTTGAGTGATATGTATTCTCATTGTAAGTACAATGCTTTTATGAAGTTTTTATAAGGCTATGTTTATACTATTGCCTGAAAGTAGTATGATGCCTCCTGTGCAGCCGTTTATGTATACATGTTTATAACCTGAAAGATTGCAGCCGTCGGCTTCAACCCCACGCATATAATGCGGAGGTGCTCACAAAAAACGCGTGTTCACACTTAACCCAACGTATTGGTCCTATTAAGGAGGTGGTAGCATAGCGATCGAGGCAACCGGACTATAATGCTTTAACACTTTCACTTAGCCATAGGAGTTTGACAGTGGGGCTACTAGACAGCCCCTGGTGGCTCCGCACTCTCCCAATCGCGGGGTGCGTACATGCCTGGCCAGAAAACGGCCCTTCGTTAAGGCGGAGGAATTCTAACATTCCGATAGGTCATCGAGTGGTTGACCAGTCTCACACTATATCACGACAGTCAGTTTTCGGCTTTCTCTACTGAGGTGCTCGTCCGGATGAACCAGGGCACAATCGCAGCAGTTCTCCTGGTGCTACCTTAGCCGATAAAGCCGAACGTAAGGCACCAGAACACAGGAGCCGGGCAAACCCAACATTTGACCAAAGACAATGATTCAGAGCTGATGCATATAAGGCCAAACTCGCGACGCCGAACACTCCCTAAGGTATTCGGTCTTTATGGTATAAATCGGGTCTAAATAGTGCCCTTTGTAAGAAGCCCCTTGTGTCCAGGTATGTGCATTATTCTGACGTGGCCACATGCCAAGACGTCAACATCCTTCTCAACTGTGCTGAGAATTCGGTGGATATGTTTCAACAAGAGACAGTAAAAAAGGTTTATGCAGGGTCTTAATCTAAAAAGAATCCTTGCAGCGGGTCCCTGCTGCACGTCTGCGCCTGTGTCTCCATTGTGCCATATCCTAGATGGGTGTAGCACGATCATCATCTGTAAAAGAGAGGAACTTAGATGAAAAAGTTGTCGTGCAAAAAGATAGTTTTTAAAGAAACTATGCATAATTCAAGATGAGTAAAAATTGCCACTTGTCTGCGCGCGTTGAGCCCCTTGTATTTGTAATAGGGGTGCGACCATTGATCCAGTATGAATTACATATAGCTGCACCGGACTCGTCTAACCGTGTCCGAGGTCTTGACGACCTGGTAAATGCTTTAGTTGGTCAGGCCGTTTTTAGTGTGCGGCTGCCAAGGCAGCCGCACTCTCTTCGGCGTGCAAAGATCGCTTAATACTTCCGTTCATTGTAATGATGCCACATGGGCCGGGCATCTTGAGTGTGAGGGAAGCGTAGTGCGGTATTGCATTAAAGCGAACGAAAGCTTCGCGTCTGAGTAGTGCTTGATAGCCACTTTGGAACGGAGCGATGTGGAAGGTTAAATGTTCGCTACGGAAGTTATCGGGGAAGCCGAATATAACCTTTAGTAGCAAGGAGCCCGTGCAATGAGCCCCTGGGCCAGGCGTTACTCCTTTAAAGGTAGTATTGCTTTGGCAAATTTTTGTTGGGTCTATCCCCATTTCGCGGATTGTGTCCTGGTATATCAGGTTTAGACTGCTGCCACCATCCATCAGGACTCGTGTGAAGTGGTATCCGTCAATTATTAGGTCTAATACCAGGGCAGCCCATCCTGCATGCCGGATACTTGCTGAGTAATCAAGATGGTCGAAAGTGATCGGTTGAGACGACCAGTGGCAGGACACCGCGGTGATAGGCCCTTGGGCATATTTTTCTGGGAGTGCCGTTTTGTTTCTTCCCTTGATCACGTGTAACACGTTTACTGTTTTGACTTCTGGTGGAAATTTATTTTGTTCCCCAGTGTCTTGCTTGAGAGGCTCATCCTCGTCTTCGCTTGGTGTATCCTCCCCCTTGTGTACGGCGTTGAGCTTGCCGGACTGCTTGAAGACCCAACATTCTCTATGGGTATGATTAGCGGGTTTACCAGGGGTGCTATGGATCTGACATATTTGGTCCAGAATTTTGTTTAGGCTAGACAGTTCGTCCCTAGCGCCTTTAGAGGGCGGCTTTTGCTGACCTGGCCGAGAGCTTTTGAATCCGGTGTTTACTGTCGTGCTCTTCGTGTTGTCTTCTTTATTCTGGCGTTTGTTATTACTGTTGCGCCGTGATTTCCCGTTTCCATCTCTAACTTCAGATGTACTGGGGTCGCTGGTGCTGCATCTGGCTAGCCAGCTGTCCTCACCCACACAAAAGCGGGTCATGAGGCTTGTTAATGCTGCCATTGTTCTCGGTTTTTCTTGGCCGAGGTGTCTGGCAAGCAATTCTTCATGGATGCTATGCTTAAAAGCTGCCAAGGCTTCGGCGTCCGGACAGTCGACAATTTGGTTCTTTTTAGTAAGAAACATGTTCCAAAGTTTTCGGGCAGACTCTCCAGGCTGTTGAGTTATATGACTCAAATCGTCCGCGTCCGGAGGTCGGACATAAGTCCCTTGAAAATTTGCCCGAAAAGCGTCTTTGAGCTCTTCCCAGCTTCCAATGGAGTTTTCGGGGAGGCTTTTAAGCCAGTGACAAGAGCTTGAGGGGTAAGTACTTGATGGCGTGGAGATCATCTCCTCGAGCCATATGGATATGGAGGATATAGTCCTCAATCCAGACCCCAGGGTCTGTTGTTCCGTCGTATGCCTCTATGTTTACGGGTTTGAATCCCTTTGGAAATTCATGGTCCAGCACCTCATCGGTGAAACATAGGGGGTGTGCGGCACCCTTGTATCTGGGTGTACCGCATTGTTCGGATGTTTGTTGTGTTACATTGTATGTTGGGGCGCGCTTGCGTGGTCCATAGATGGATCTGGTTGCGCCATCCTTTTGGTGCGAGCCCTCGCGTGGATCGCGTATTGTCTTGTGAGTGGCATTGTTTGCCGCTCTATGTTGGCCGTGAGGTCGTCTATCCGGCCAGGTGGCTGTTTTGATTTTTGGTTGTGGGGGGTCTAGGGCCTCCTCATCGAATTCAGGTAGCAACTTCCGCTTTGGGTAGCTCTTGATGGGGCGATTGTCGCCGTACTTTGCTGCTGTGTTGAGTACTTTACTCCATATGATTTGGAGTGTGTCTTGCGCAACCATGAGCCTTTGCTTCTGCTTTTTCAGACTCCTCGCGGTGGCAACAAGCCTTTGACGGGCATTCTGCTGCTCCGGGTGCTTGTCCGGCATTATGTCGTCCGGACTATTATCTTTGACAGAATTGGTTTGTTCGGTTTGATTCTCCGTATTGCCGTGGTTTGGCAGTTGTTCGCCCTGCTCCAACGCTGGGTCTGTATGATCTTTATTTCTACCGAGGCGGGATTTGGGGCGGCGTTTACGCCGCCGCTTTGACTGCTTCTCGAGGGAACAAGCCTTCGGCGCGTCCTTCCGTCCTCGTCATCGTCTTCTATTGGTGTGTCCACCAGGTATACGTCATATGATGAAGTGGACGTCCAGCGCCATGTGGGCGGTGGTTCCTCTACGCCTCCCGCATCGTCGTCCATACCGTCTATGTCTTTGGAGTCGAAGTCGAGCATGTCGGTTGAGTCATCGACAGTGGCTATTAAGTGGGTGGAGGGTGGGCGTCGAATTTCTTCGTCGTCCGCATCCCCAATCCTGTTGGCCATAATCCGGCTAGGGCTCTCCTGACAAAGAGAGAGACATTAGTGAATTCAGAATGTCGCTGAGGGGCGAGTGCTGAAAGATATCCGTGGCGCTGAATTCCATGATCGGCGCCCAATCAGATTCGATTGGCAGGGGCGCGGGAGGTTCGGAGTCAAAAAAAAAGAGTCTGGCACCTTGGAGTCACGGGCTACGCAGAGGGTTAGGCTGGTGTTTGGCTCGATCGCCGTTGAGACTGCAGCCCCTGAGGCGGTGTCTAACCACCCAACCTCATTTGGCGCAGTTGGCTCCGAGCTAAAAGTCGGAGCTGATGCGGGCGCGGCCTCTGAGGTACTGTTCGGCGGCAGAGGTACGTCATACCGATCGCGACAGTGCGGCGCGCCTGGCTGTGGCTCGAATCCATCGAAGATCAAGTCTCCACGGATGTCGGCCGTGTAGTTCAAACTTCCAAATCTGACCTGACGGCCAGGGGCGTAGCTTTCAATCTGCTCCAGATGGCCAAGCGAATTAGCCTGTAGTGCAAAGCCGCCGAATACGAAGATCTGTCCAGGGAGAGAAGTCTCACCCTGGACCGCATCGCTATCAATGATAGTAGGAGCCATCAAGCCTAACAGCGACGACACAGAGGAACTCTCAATGAAAGCACCAATGTCGGTGTTAAAACCGGCGGATCTCGGGTAGAGGGCCCGAACCTGGGTAAAACTTCGTGTCCCCTGCCTCCTGTTACCATCCAGCCTAGACGCACAGTTCGGGACCCCCTACCCGAGATCCGCCAGTTTTGACACCGACACTTCCTCTTCTTTGATTTTCTTCATCTTATTATGTCATTTGTGGACTAAATAGGCTAAATTATGCCAAAAATGGACTAAATAGGCTAATTTATGCCAAAATTGGACTAAATAGGAAGAAAAATGCCATTTTTGAGATAACCTAGCTAATTATGCCATTTTTAACCTAACTAAGATTATTGTGTCATTTTAGAAGACAACAAGCTAAGTATATGACATTTATGAGGTTAGCAAGGTTATTATGCCATTTACGAATAAAAACAAGTAAGAGGAAGAAGAAGAAGAAGAAGAAGAAGAAGACGACGAAGAAGAAGAAGAAGAAGAAGAAGAGCACGAAGCCCCGTGACCGGAGTCTTCTGGGACGAAGACCCCTTAACCGGAGTCTTCTGGGACGAAGACTCTGGGACCGGACTCACGTGGGGCGAAGGATCGACGACCCGAGTCTGGTGGGGCGAAGGATCAGCGACCGGAGGCTCATGGACCGGAGTCTGAGGGTCCATGTAAGACGAAGCAGTCCTGTGGTCGGGTGAATCAGCTGAGGGTGGCGGGGAGGAAGGCGTAGCAGCCTTCCCACCTCTCCCGCTGCCACGTCCACCTCTACCAGCCTTCTTCGTCCTCCCCCGACCTCTCCCAGCCGTAGAAGAAGCGCCCACCGCAGCTTTCTGCATACTGTCATGCACCGCTCTCCGGAGGGGTTGCGCTGCAATAATGGAACCACCCCTCCCAGTAGCGCTCGCAAGACGCTTGGGGCGCTCTGGACCCTTGCCCACCATCCTGTCAACACCTGCAATGACAAAAAGTAAACGAAATTAGTACAACATAAAAAAATTCGATACCTGACATGAACATAATAAAATGTATATAATTTAAGTGTATCATCATCATGAACATAATAAAAAATTGAAGTTACTAATATTACTCTGAATCATCTATATATGCTCTGAGATCATTAAATGCATCATCATCATTGTCGGGGTCGGGGTGCGGGGCTCGGGGTGTCGATTGTCGAGGTCTCGGGTGTTGGGGTGTCGGTGGTCGGGGTCGGGGTCGCGGTGTGGTGTCAGGGTGTCGGGGTCGGGGTGTCGTGCCGGCGTGTCGTGTCAGGGTTGGGGTGTCAGGGTGTTGGGGTTGGGGTCGTGGTGTGGTGTTAGGGTGTCAGGGGTCGGGGTCAGGATGGGGCGGTCGGGGTGTCGATTGCCGGGGTCTCAGGGTGTCGGGGTGTCGGGGTCAGGGTCGGGGTGTCGGTGGTCGGGCTCGGGGTGTCGGTGGTTGGGGTGTCAGGTGTCGGGGTGTCGGTGGTCGGGGTCGGGGTGTGGTGTCCCGGTGTTGGAATGTCGGGGTCGGGGTGTCGTGTCGGGGTGTCGTGTGGTGTCAGGGTGTCGGGGTGTGGGTCGGGTGTGGTGTCAGGGTGTTGGGGGTCGGGGTGTCGATTGTCGGGGTCTCAGGCTGTCGGGGTCGAGGTCGGTGGTTGGGGTCGGGGTCGGGGTGTCGGTGGTCGGGGTGTCAGGTATCGGGTGTTGGTAGTCAGGGTCGGGGTGTCGGTGGTCTTCTTCTCCTCCTCCTCCTCCTCCTCCTCTTCTTGTCTTTCTTCTTCCTCTTCTTCTTCTTCTTCTTCTTCTTGTTCTTCTTCTTCTTCTTCTTTCTTCTCCTCCTCCTCCACTTCTTCTCCTTTTTCCTCTTCTGAAACCTAGCACTAATTAACCTAAAACAAAACGGGAAAAAACTACACCTAAACCTAGCTATTCTTCTTCTCCTCCTCTTCTTCTAATTATTCTTAGTTTTTTTCATGACTAAACATAAACCTAAAACTAAACTAAACCTAAGACCAAACTAAAAGTAATCTAAACTAAACTAAATATAAAACCAAACTAACAGTAATCTAAACTGAACTAAATCTAAAACAAAACTAAAAGTAATCTAAACTAAAAACAGAGAAACAGAAGAAAAAAAGAGGAGAATAGGGGTGCGGCCTGGGCTCACCTGAGGCAGGGGTGGGACGTCCTGCAGCAGGCCCAGGGGCGCCGGGCAACGGAGGGGCGCTGGCCAGGCGGAGGGGCGGTGGGCGGTGGTGGCGACGGGGACGCAGGGCTCCGGGGCGGCGAGGTGGGGCGGCGGCAACATGGGGGCAGCGGCGGGGCGGTGCTGGCCGGGCGAAGGGGCGCCAGGCGGTGGTGGCAACGGGGCAGCAGGGCTCCAGGGCTGCGGGGTGGGGCGGCGGCAGCGTTCGAGCAGCGGCGGTGCGGGCGCGGGCGCGGGTGAGTTGGGGGCGTGGGGTGAGAGAGAGGGGAGAGAGAGAGGGGTGGGGCCGGAGAGGCAGAGAGCGCGAATAGCAGGGGGGAGAAGGCCGTTAGCTGGGCCATTTCTTTGTCGTCCGCCAGCGGACATCAAAGGTCCAGAAGGCAGACCACAAAGGGTAGGCAAACGGCAAAGAAGCTGACCTAGCCACGCCGTGCCCTGTGAGGCCCACCTGGCTTTTTGCCGTCTGCCTTCTAGCTCTTTGCCATCAGCTGGCTAACGGCAAAGAAGCAGCTGACGGCAAATAGCATTTTTGCCATCAGCCCTTTCTTTGTCGTCCGCTTTGTGGAAGCGGACGGCAAATAGGCTCTTTGCCGTCAGCTGGCAAACGGCAAAGAGGAGGTAGACGGCAAAATGCCAGATTCCAGTAGTGAATCTAACTAATGAGTTAGTTGCGGGATGATGTATTATGGAACGAGTAAAGAGACTTGCCAGTAACGAGATTGAACTAGGTATGATGATACCGACGATCGAATCTCAGGCAAGTAAGATACCGATGAGAAAGGAATGACGTATGTTGTTATGTGGTTTGACCAATAAAGATCATCGTAGAATATGTAGGAGCCAATATGTGAAGGAAATATGCCCTAGAGGCAATAATAAAGTTGTTATTTATATTTCCTTATATCATGATTAATGTTTATTATTCATGCTAGAATTGTATTAACCGGAAACTTAGTACATGTGTGAATACATAGACAAATAGAGTGTCACTAGTATGCCTCTACTTGAGTAGCTCATTAATCAAAGATGGTTAAGTTTCCTAGCCATAGACATGAGTTGTCATTTGATGAATGGGATCACATCATTAGAGAATGATGTGATTAACATGACCCATCCATTAGCTTAGCACGATGATCATTTAGTTTGTTGCTATTGCTTTCTTCATAACTTATACATGTTCCTATGACTATGAAATTATGCAACTCCCGAATACCGGAAGAACACTTGGTGTGCTATCAAACGTCACAACGTAACTGGGTGATTATAAATATGCTCTACAGGTGCCTCCGATGGTGTTTGTTGAGTTGGCATAGATTGACATTAGGATTTGTCACTCCGATTGTCGGAGAGGTATCTCTGGGCCCTCTCGGTAATCCACATCACTATAAGCCTTGCAAGCAATGTGACTATTGAGTTAGTTGCAGGATGATGCATTACAGAACGAGTAAAGAGACTTGCCAATAACGAGATTGAACTAGGTATTGAGATACCGACGATCGAATCTCGGGCAAGTAACATACCGATGACAAAGGGAACAACGTATGTTATTATGCGGTTTGACCGATAAAGATCTTCGTAGAATATGTGGGAGGCAATATGAGCATCCAGGTTCCGCTATTGGTTATTGACCGAAAATGAGTCTCGGTCATGTCTACATAGTTCTGGAACCCATAGGGTCTGCACGCTTAATGTTCAATGACGATCCGTATTATGAGTTTATGTGTTTTAATGTATCGAAGGTTGTTAGGAGTCCCAGATGTGATCACGGACATGACAAGGAGTGTCGAAATGGTCGAGACATAAAGATTGATATATTGGACCATGTTATTCGGACATCGAAAGTGTTCCGGGAGGTTTCGGATAAAAACCGGAGTGCTGGAGGGTTACCGGAACCCCCCGGGAAGTTATTGGGCCCTTAGTGGGCTTTAGGGGAGAGAGAGAGGGCGGCAGCCATGAGGTGGCGCCCCCCCCAAGGGATTCCGAATTGGACTAGGGGAGGGGGCGAGGCCCCTCTTTCCCTCTCCCTCCCCCTCTCCTTCATTCTCCTCCTAGTTGACTAGGAAAGGAGGAATCCTACTCCTACTAGGAGGAGGATACCTCCCCCCTTGGTGCGCCCATGATGGCCGGCCGGCCTCCCCCTCCTCTTTTATATATGTGGGGAGGGGGCACCCTAGAAGAGATCAAAGTTGATCTTAGCCGTGTGCGGTGCCCCCTCCACAGATTTCCACCTCGGTTATATTGTTGTACTGCTTAGGTGAAGCCCTGCGTCGGTAACTTCATCAAAACCGTCACCACACCGTCGTGCTGACGGAACTCTCCCTCGACCTCAGTTGGATCAAGAGTTCAAGGGATGTCACCGAGCTGAACGTGTGCAAATCGCGAAGGTGCCATGTGTTCGGTACTTGATCGGTTGGATCGCGAAGACGTTCGACTACATCAACCACGTTAAACGCTTCCGCTTTCGGTCTACGAGGGTACATGGACACACTCTCCCGCTCGTTGCTATGCATCACATACATAGATCTTGCGTGATCGTAGGTAAAAAAATTTGAAATACTGTGTTACCCAACAGTGGCATCCGTGCCAGGTCTATGCATAGATGTTATATGCACGAGTAGAACACAAAGAGTTATGGGCGATAATAGTCATACTACTTACCAGCATGTCATACTTTGATTCGGCGGTATTGTTGGATGAAGCGTCCCGGACCGACATTACGCATACGCTTACGCGAGACTGGTTCTACTGACGTGCTTTGCACACAGGTGGCTGGCGGGTGTCAGTTGCTCCAACTTTAGTTGAATCGAGTGTGACTATGCCCGGTCCTTGTTGAAGGTTAAAATAGCACACTTGACGAAAAATCGTTGTGGTTTTGATGCGTAGGTAAGAACGGTTTTTGCTCAGTTCGTAGCAGCCACGTAAAATTTGCAACAACAAGTAGAGGACGTCTAACTTGTTTTTGCAGGGTATGATGTGATGTGATATGGTCAAGACGTGATGATATATAAATTGTTGTAGGAGATGTTCATGTTTTGTAACAGTTATCAGCAACCGGCATGAGCCTAATGGTTGTCGCTTTATTGTATGAAATGCAATCACCATGTAATTGCTTTACTTTATCACTAAGCGGTAGCGATAGTCGTAGAAGCAATAGTTGGCGATACGACAATGATGCTATGATGGAGATCAAGGTGTCGCACCGTGACGATGGTGATCATGACGATGCTTTGGAGATGGAGATCAAAGGCACAAGATGATGATGGCCATATCATATCACTTATATTGATTGCATGTAATGTTTATCCTTTATGCATCTTATTTTGCTTAGTTAGGCGGTAGCATTATAAGATGATCTCTCACTAAATTTCAAGGTATAAGTGTTCTCCCTGAGTATGCACCGTTACGACAGTTCGTCGTGCTGAGACACCACGCGATGATCGGGTGTGATAAGCTCTACGTTCACATACAATGGGTGCAAGCCAGTTCTGCACACGTAGAATACTTGGGTTAAACTTGACGAGCCTAGCATATGCAGATATGGCCTCGGAACACTGAGACCGAATGGTTGAGCGTGTATCATATAGTAGATATGATCAACATAGTGTTGTTCACCATTGAAAACTAGTCCATCTCATGTGATGATCGGACATGGTTTAGTTGATTTGGATCACGTGATCACTTAGATGATTAGAGGGATATCTATCTAAGTGGGACTTCTTAAGTAATATGATTAATTGAACTTTAATTTATCATGAACTTAGTACCTGATAGTATTTTGCATATCTATGTTGTTGTAGATCAATGGCCCGTACTACTGTTCCTTTGAATTTTAATGCATTCCTAGAGAAAGCTAAGTTGAAAGATGATGGTAGCAACTACACGGACTGGGTCCGTAACTTGAGGATTATCCTCATTGCCGCACAGAAGAATTACGTCCTGGAAGCACCGCTAGGTGCAAGACCTGCTGCAGGAGCAACACTAGACGTTTTGAACGCCTGACAGAGCAAAGCTGATGACTACTCGATAGTTCGGTGTGCCATGCTTTATGGCTTAGAACCGGGACTTCAACGACATTTTGAATGTCATGGAGCATATGAGATGTTCCAGGAGTTGAAGTTAATATTTCAAGCAAATGCCCGGATTGAGAGATATGAAGTCTCCAATAAGTTCTACAACTGTAAAATGGAGGAGAATAGTTCTGTCAGTGAGCATATACTCAAAATGTCTGGGTATCATAATGACTTGACTCAGCTGGGAGTTAATCTTCCGGTTGATTGTGTCATTCACAGAGTTCTTCAATCACTGCCACCAAGCTACAAAAGCTTCATGATGAACTATAATATGCAAGGGATGGATAAGACAATTCCTGAGCTCTTCATAATGCTAAAGTCTGCGGAGGTAGAAATCAAAAAGGAACATCAAGTGTTGATGGTCAACAAGACCACTAGTTTCAAGAAAAAAGGGTAAAGGGAAGAAAGGGAACTTCAAGAAGAACAGTAAGCAAGTTGATGCTCAAGTGAAGAAGCCCAAGTCTGGACCTAAGACTGAGTGCTTCTACTGCAAAGGGATTGGTCATTGGAAGCAGAACTGCCCCAAGTATTTGGCGGGTAAGAAGGATGGCAAAGTGAACAAAGGTATATGTGATATACATGTTATTGATGTGTACCTTACTGATGCTCATAGTAGTGCATGGGTATTTGATATTGGTTCTGTTGCTAATATTTGCAAATCGAAATAGGGACTACGGATTAAACGAAGATTGGCTAAGGATGAGGTGACGATGCGCGTGGGAAATGGTTCCAAAGTCGATGTGATCGCCATCGGCACGCTACCTCTACATCTACCTTCGGGATTAGTTTTAGACCTGAATAATTGTTATTTGGTGCCAGCGTTAAGCATGATCATTATATCTAGATCTTGTTTGATGCGAGACAGTTATTCATTTAAATCTGAGAATAATGGTTGTTCTATTTATATGAGTAATATCTTTTATGGTCATGCACCCTTGAAGAGTGGTCTGTTTTTGTTGAATCTCGATAGTAGTGATACACATATTCATAATATTGAAGCCAAAAGATGCAGAGTTGATAATGATAGTGCAACTTATTTGTGGCACTACCATTTGGGTCATATTGGTGTAAAGCACATGAAGAAACTCCATACTGATGGACTTTTGGAATCACTTGATTATGAATCACTTGATACTTGCGAACCATGCCTCATGGGCAAGATGACTAAAAATCCGTTCTCCGGAACAATGGAGCGAGCAACAGACTTGTTGGAAATCATACATACTGATGTATGTGGTCCGATGAATATTCAGGCTCGCGGTGGGTATCGTTATTTTCTGACCTTCACAGATGATTTGAGCAGTTATGGGTATATCTACTTAATGAAACATAAGTCTGAAACATTTGAAAAGTGCAAAGAATTTCAGAGTGAAGTGGAAAATCATCATAACAAGAAAATAAAGTTTCTATGATGTGATCGTGGAGGATAATATTTGAATTATGGGTTTGGTTTTCATTCGAAACAATGCGGAATAGTTTTGCAACTCACTCCACCTGGAACACCACAGCGTAATGGTGTGTCCGAACGTTATAACCGCACTTTATTAGATATGGTGCGATCTATGATGTCTCTTACTGATTTACCGCTATCGTTTTGGGGTTATGCTTTAGAGACGGCTACATTCACGTTAAATAGGGCACCATCTAAATCCATTGAAATGACACCTTGTGAACTGTGGTTTGGCAAGAAACCCAAGTTGTCATTTCTTAAAGTTTGGGGCTGCGATGCTTATGTGAAAAAGCTTCATCCTGACAAGCTCGAACCCAAATCGGAGAAATGTGTCTCATAGGATAGCCAAAGGAGACTGTTGGGTACACCTTCTATCAAAGATCTGAAGGCAAGACATTCGTTGCTAAGAATGGATCCTTTCTAGAGAAGGAGTTTCTCTCGAAAGAAGTGAGTGGGAGGAAAGTATAACTTGATGAGATAACTGTACCTGCTCCCTTATTGGAAAGTAGTTCATCACAGAAATCTGTTCATGTGACTCCTACACCAATTAATGAGGAAGCTAATGATGATGATCATATAACTTCATATCAAGTTACTATTGAACGTCGCAGGTCAACCAAAGTAAGATCCGTACCATAGTGGTACGGTAATCTGGTTCTGAAGGTCATGTTACTTGACCATGATGAACCTACGAACTATGAGGAAGCCATGATGAGCCCAGATTCCGTGAAATGGCTTGAGGCCATGAAATCTGAGATGGGATTCATGTATGAGAACAAAGTGTGGACTTTGGTTGACTTGCCCGATGATCGGAAAGCCATAGAGAATAAATGGATCCTCAAGAAGAAGACTAACGCTGACGGTAATGTTATTGTCTACAAAGCTCGACTTGTTGCGAAAGGTTTTCGACAAGTTCAAGGAGTTGACTACGATGAGACCTTCTCACCTGTAGCGATGCTTAAGTCCGTCTAAATCATGTTAGCAATTGCCGCATTTTATGATTATGAAATTTGGCAAATGGATGTAAACACTGCATTCCTAAATGGATTTCTGGAAGAAGAGTTGTATATGATGCAACCCGAAGGTTTTATCAATCCAAAGGATGCTAACAATGTGTGCAAGCTCCAGTGATCCATTTATGGACTGGTGCAAGCATCTCGGAGTTGGAATAAACATTTTGATAATGGGATCAAAGCATATGGATTTATACAGACTTTTGGAGAAGCCTGTATTTACAAGAAAGTGAGTGGGAGCTCTATAGCATTTCTAATATTATATGTGGATGACATATTGTTGATTGGAAATGAGATAGAATTTCTGGATAGCATAAAAGGATACTTGAATAAGAGTATTTCAGTGAAAGACCTTCGTGAATTTGCTTATATATTGGGCATCAAGATCTATAGAGATAGATCAAGACGCTTAATTGGACTTTCACAAAGCACATACCTTGATAAAGTTTTGAAGATGTTCAAAATGGATCAAGCAAAGAAAGGGTTCTCGCCTGTGTTACAAGGTTTGAAGTTGAGTCAGACTCAATGCCCGACCACTGCAGAAGATAGAGAGAAAATGAAGTCATTCCCTATGCTTCAGCCATAGGTTCTTGTCGGTGTCAAAACCGGCGGATCTCGGGTAGGGGGTCCCGAACTGTGCGTCTAGGCCGGATGGTAACAGGAGGCAGGGAACACGATGTTTTAACCAGGTTTGGGCCCTCTTGATGGAGGTAAAACCCTACGTCCTGCTTGATTAATATTGATGATATGGGTAGTACAAGAGTAGATCAACCACGAGATCAAGGAGGCTAAACCCTAGAAGCTAGCCTATGGTATGATTGTTGTATATGGAGTTGATGTCCTACAGACTACAACCCTCCGGTTTATATAGACACCGGATAGGGTTAGGTTACATAGAGTCGGTTACAATGGTAGGAGATCTTGAATATTCGCACCGCCAAGCTTGCCTTCCACGCCAAGGAAAGCCCCATCCGGACACGGGACGAAGTCTTCAATCCTGTATCTTCATAGTCCAGGAGTCTGGCCAAAGGTTATAGTCCGGCTACCCGAACACCCCCTAATCCAGGACTCCCTCAGTAGCCCCTGAACCAGGCTTCAATGACGACGAGTCCGGCGCGCAAATTGTCTTTGGCATTGCAAGCTGGGTTCCTCCTCCAAGTCCTTCATAGAAGATTGTAAACACCAAGAGTAGTGTCCGGCTCTGCAAAATAAGCTTCCACATATTGCCATAGAGAGAATAATATTAACACAAATCAAATCTGCCGACGTATTCCGCAGTGCGTCATCACACTAAAGCCAAGTCCTTTACTCGAATCATTTTCACTTTTCCACCTCAGCGTGTTTTGCGAGGCGGTTTCCTTGGCACATCTTGTCAAAGCAGAGATCGTGTACCCCCCTTTTACGGGATTCTCATCAATACGGACGTGGGTAACCCCATCGTGCCCGTTATCATGTTTTCTCGATTAAAGGCGAGTCCCAAACGGTTACGGGGAGGGCACCTGGTATTCAACCTCTTATAAAGAGACCAGGGCCTTACTCCTTTTATCCACCCAAAACAAGTTCGCCCGTCGCCTCGAGTTCCAACACCCTAGGCTCCAGATTCCGGGCGCCTCGGACCTTCGACAATGTCCGGTTCCGATCTTCAAGGCCGATGGACGCCCTCCTCTGTCACGGAGGAGGACGTGCTAAAGTTGAGAGGGGCTAAGTTCTTGACCGCCGAAATTTCGCACAGGTTGCCTGCTCAAAGGCAGGCTATCCCCTGTCCCCAGCCCGGTGAGAGCGTAGTGTTCATGTCTCACTTCCTTTGGGGGTTAGGCTTCCCGATGGATCCCTTTGTGAGGGGACTGCTGTTTTATTACGAGCTGGAATTCCACGACTTAGCTCCGGAGTCCGTCCTCCATATCTCCTCGTTTATCGTTGTATGCAAAGCGTTCCTCCGTGTTACCCCTCACTTCAGATTATGGCTCAACACCTTCAAAGTGGAGCCAAAGATGATCAACGGACGGCACGCGGAGTGCGGAGGCGCTGTTATAAGCAAAAATGTTGATGCTCCATGGCCCGAGGGCTCTTTTCAAGAGGAGCTAGGCTTGTGGCAACGGGAGTGGTTTTATATCACCGCTCCCCGGAGCACCAAGTGGGTGGCGCCTCCTGCCTTTCGCTCGGGTCCCCCACCATGGCTAGCGTCATGGGTCAACAGAGGGTTAGATTGGGGTTTGCCCAAAGACGTGCCCTTGTTACAGGGCCGAATTAAGGATCTCTTGGAAGGAGACCTCAGCCTGGTCAAGGTGACGCAGGTCATGCTGATTCGCCGAATATTGCCCAGCAAATGTCGCCCCCTTCGCCTGTGGGAGTTTAATCCAGAGGGACCGCAAGCTCTCCAGAACTTCATGGGCGCAACGCTCGCGGAGATGTATAAACTGTTGTTTGGATCACAAGAGATGTGTCTGGATTTAGCCGAGGACGCATGCCTAAGCTGCAATCACCTGGATACTCAAGTAAGCAACCTTGTGCCCGGACCTTCTATCCGTATAATTGTCATAAACTTGCCCCTAAAAGAGTCGTCCTTTTAAACAAGAGTGGATAGCGAAGGCAAAACTGATCAGGTGTCTGGCTCCCCTTCCCGAAACCAGGCCGGATCCCGTGCTGGTCAGGATGCTGGAGATAATGCCTTTGGAGGGAAGCAAGGGGGAGGACAAGGAAACTATGGCCTCCTCGAAGGAGGCTGCTCCGAAGGGAGGAACCGACAATTCCTCTCCTAAGGGGAAGAAGAGAGCCGCCTCTGACGACCCGGAAACCATGGCCTCGAAGTGGGGGAGAAAATCCTCGTGAGGGGGTCCGACGCTGGGGAGTTCCTCGGCCGGACTACGCCCTCAAGGGGATCAGCCCTCCAGCGAGCCGTAAGTAGAGAAAGATTTTCCTTTTGAGGGATGAGGGAAATCCTTGATTTATATATGAGAAGATTAACCAAACCTTTACCTTGTAGCTCGGACCTCAGCCCTTCTCAGCAGAGCTCGTCTTCGGGGGATCTCCTTCCGGAGATGATGGAGAGCGGGACGCCTCCCCCTGCCATGCCGCCTAGCGAGGCGGGCGACCCTGAGGTGTCGTCGCGGAGGGTTTCTCCGAATCCGGCAGGGGCGGAAGGTAGCTATGTGGCCCCCCGAGGTTCTCCGCGTCCGGCCTTCGAAAGAGGTCATGGGACGAGCCCGGCACCGTCTGGTGCTCCGCCGGAGGAGCTAAAGATTCTGCTGGGGCGAGCTTCTATCTCAGAGGAGCACCGTGCATTGATGGGCACGGTGATTGAAAGGATTTCATCCGCAGAGAGCGGATTGCATGAGGCCGTCAAAAGTTTACTGACGGGTTTCGAGGTACATTAGATAATGTACACTTTTGTCAGTTGCGCATGAATAAGATGCGCCCTGTGTAGATAGTAGCCCCTGAGACTCTGCGCGTCGTCAAGAAATGACGGCACACGGAGGATCATAATCCCAGGTCTAAGATGTCGCCTTTGAATGTAGGCGGCAGGGTGTCCAGAATCGAGCCGAACTGACGATTTTGCCGAACTAAAGCGGGAACTGGACGTGGCAGATGCCGACATCACGCTTGTCAACAAGCGGCTTGATGAGGCTCAAGGTATGTAATTCCTCGGGCGGCATCAGGTAAGAGCAGTTTTATGCCTGTGTCTTACGATATGTGTGCTTGATGCAGATGGTGCGGCCGCCGTGGAGAGTCTTAGGGCAGAACTTGCCCGAGCTAAAGAACAAGCCAGAGAAAGTGATGCGGCCTCCAAGAAAGCCCTTGAAGAGCTCAGAGCCGAACAGGCTGCTCATTGCCGAAGCAAGGAAGAGATGGCCGAGATGGCCGAAAAGTTAAAAAGCGCTATAGACCGTTGCAGACTTCTTGAAAAAGAAGACCAGGCGAAACAGACGGACTTAGAGAAGGCCGTTGCCAATGCCAAGGACGCGCGCTTTGCGATGAGAGCTGCGAAGGAGGAGCTGCGTCAGGCCGAATAGATTGTGGCTGGAAAGCCCTTTATGCTGCGAAGGAAATTTTGCGATCCGAAGTTTGCTCCGTTGGACCGGATGTCGAGTGTGGAGGATACCTATCTGGACTTGGCAACGAGTGCTGCTGATGCGACTGAACACTTTTGAGATCAGAAAGATCTCAAAGTGGAAAAGCTTTTCTGGTCGCAGTTTCACAATCCAGAGTGTCCACTGGCAGTGGACGATCGTTTGGCTCAATGGGCCGAACTGAATAGGTTGTTTGGACTCGCCATGAAGTATGTCATGGGTCACCTGTGGCCGGGGAGATCGGAGCCGAAGAGTTATTTCAGCTTGGTGCAGCAATTCCTTGACGCGGTGCCGCGTATAAATGCAATGAAGAGGTCAGCATGCATAGAGGGCGCAAGGATGGCTCTTGCCCGTGTTAAGACATACTGGGCAGAGATGGAGACCACCGTTGTTGCATCCCGAGATTCGGACAAAAGCCGAGTACCCTCCGAGCACTATTTTCAAGAAGTTCTTGAAGGCGCTCGTGTAATAGAGACGCAGTGCTCGAAAGATGCTACGTTATGATAGTATATGTAATTATAAAGTAATATTTTGATAAACTGTAGTGGCCTTTTTTATACTTGTGCCTTCAAGTATTGGGAACACCTCCTGTGCGGCCATTTTAAGATATATATATATACAAAATCTGAAAGATGGCAGTCATTGGCTTCAGCCCCCACGCACATAGTGCAGGGGTGCTCGCAGAAGATGCATTTTCACACTTAACCCAACGTCTTGGTCCTACAAAGGAGGTGATAGCGCAGCGGGCCAGGCAACCGGACTATAATGCTTTAACACTTTCACTTAGCCATAGGAGCTTGACAGTGAGACTATTTAGGTAGCCCCTTGGTGGCGACTGCGCTCGTCCGAGTTCGGGGCGCGTATGTGCCTGACCGGGAAGCGGCTCTTCATTAAAGTGGAGGAATCCGGTAGATTCCGATAGGTCATCGAGTGGCTGACCAGTCTCACGCTACATCATGACAGTCAGTTTTTGGCTTTCTCTACTGAGGTGCTCGCCCGGCCGAACCGGGGCACAATCGCAGTAGTTCTCCCGGTGCTACCTTAGCCGATAGAGCGGAACGTAAGGTAGCCGAACTCAGGAGCCGGGCAACCCAATATTTGACCAAAGACATGATTCGGAGCTGATGCATATAATGCCAAAACTCGCGACGCCGAACACTCCCTAAGGTGTGCGGTCTTTATGAGTGAGGGCGAAACAACACTCTTTATTAAAAAAAGCCCCTAGTGTCCAGGTACGTGCAGAAATTCTGACATGGCCACATGACAAGACGCCAGCCTCCTCCTTGGTTATATCAAAAAAAACCAAGGGATGTGTAACAACGAGAGACAGTAAAAAAGGTTTACACAGGGTCTTAATCTAAAAGGAATCCTTTAGGACGGGTCCCTACTGCACGTCTGCGCCTGTGTCTACGTTGTGCCGTATCCTGGACGGGCGCTGTACGACGTTCATCTGTAAAAGAGAGGAACTGAGTTGAAAACGGGTCGTGCGGAACAAAAGTTTAAAATAAACAAAGTATGAAGTAAAATATATAAGATTGAGCTTTATTGTCTCTTATTGTATATGTGTGGAGCCCCAAGTGCGGGGGTATATGGCCACTAAACCTGCGTCAATGATGATTTTCTACCGAACTCGTCTATCCGCGTTCGTAGACTTGAATGACCTATTTCGAAGTTTTTTGGCTGGTGAGGCCATTTTGCTATGGGGATGTCAAAGCGGCCGCACAGTCCTCCACTTGGGGAGGCGCACTTTAGTGCTTCCCCTTCAAAGAGATGATGCCTCGTGGACCGGGCATCTTAAGCGTAAGACATGCATAATGTGGTATTGCGTTAAAGCGAGCGAAAGCTTCGCGTCCCAGTAGTGCTTGATAGCGACTTGAGAACGGGACGATATGGAAGGTCAGCTTTTCGCGGCGGAAGTTATCGGCAGAGCCGAATATGACTTCGAGCCAGAGAAAACCCATACAATGGGTGTCCGGGACAGGTATTACCCCTTGAAAGGAGGTTTTGCTGCGGCGGATTCTTGCTGGGTTTATCCCCATGTGATGGATTGTATCCTGATATATCAGGTTTAGTCCACTGCCGCCGTCCATAAGGAAATTTGAAAACTAGAGTCCCCCAATTATTGGATCGAGTATCAAGGCAGTCCAGCCTGCATTCTTGATATTTCTAGAATAATCTAGTTGATCGAAGATGATCGGTTTTGACAACCAGTGGCAGGACCCTTTGGGGATGGGTCATGTGGTGCGTACCTTTACGGGCGCCGCATGTTTTGTTATGTGAAGTAAGTTCACTATTTTTAATTCTCGTGGGAAGTTCTTTTGTTTCTTGGTGCTCTGCTTTTGGGGTTCGTCCTCGTCTTCGCTTGGTGTGTTGAGCCCCTTGTGTTCGGCATTGAGTCTGCCGGATTGTTTGAAAACCCAACAGTCTTTGTGGGTATGGTTAGCAGGCTTCCCGGGAGTACTGTGTATCTGACATATCCTGTCCAGGATTTTATTTAGGTTGGATGGATCGTCCCTGTTATCCTGGGGGGTGATTTTGCCTGATTTTGTCGTGAGCCTTTGAATCCGGCATTGACTGCCGTGCTCTTCGGACTTTTTTCCTTAGTCCGGCGACGGTCCTTGTTGCGTCACGGTTTTCCGTTTCCATCCCTAGTTTCGGATGTAATTGGTTCGCTGGGGCTGCACCTTGCCAACCAGCTGTCCTCCCCTGCACAAAAGCAGGTCATGAGGCTTGTTAGTGCGGCCATTGTTCTTGGCTTTTCTTGGCTGAGGTGTCTGGCGAGCCATTCGTCTCGGATGTTATGTCTGAAAGTTGCTAAGGCTTCGGCGTCCGGACAGCCGACTATCTGATTCTTTTTAGTGAGCAATCTATTCCAGAACTGCCGAGCTGATTCTCCGGGTTGTTGAGTTATGTGACTAAGATCGTCTGCATCCGGAGGGCGGACATAGGTCCCTTGAAAGTTTGCTCGGAAAGCATCCTCGAGCTCTTCCCAGCTTCCAATTGTGTTTTCGGGAAGGCTTTTAAGCCAATGCCGGGCTGGCCCTTTAAGCTTAAGGGGTAAATATTTTATGGCGTGGAGATCATCTCCTCTAGCCTTGTGTATGTGGAGGATATAATCCTCGATCCAAACTCCAGGGTCTGTTGTTCCATCATATGCCTCTATGTTTACGGGTTTGAATCCCTCTGGAAATTCATAGTCTAGGACCTCATCGGTGAAACATAGGGGGTGTGCAGCGCCCCTATATTTGGGTGTGCCGAATTCTAATGATGGCTTCATAGCATTGCTTATGAGAGCTTGCTTTCTTGGCCCATAAATGGACCTGACTGGGCCATGATACGAATCCTTAAGTGGGTCGCATGCCGATTTAAGTGCGGCGCCGCTTGCCGCTTTATGGGGTCGTCTATCCGACCGTGTGGCTTTCTCATTTTTTGAATGCGAGGGCTCTAGGGCCTCTTCGTCGAATTCAGGCAGTACCTTTCTTTTCGGATAGCCTTTAGTGCGGCGACCGTCGCCGTATTTATCTGCGGTATTGATTACTTTGCTCCATCTAATCCGGAGTGCATCTTTTGTTGTTTTTAGCTTCCGCTTCTACTTTTCTAGGCTGCATGCAGTTGCAACGAGCCTCTCGTGGAGGTTCTTCTGCTCCATGGGTTTATCCATTGTAAGGTCGTCCGGAATGCCGTTTTCGCCGGAGAAGGGATGTTCGGTTTCTCTAGCCGTGTTGCCCTGTTCGGACAGTTGCTCTAAGGCCTGCTCGTCGTCTACCGGCTCGTCCTGCTCTATGGCTGGGTTTTTATCAAGGCGGGGCTTGGGTCGGTGTTTACGCCGACGCTTTGATTGCTTTTCGGGGGGTCAATCTCCCGTTCCATCCCCTTTTTCCTCGTTGTCGCTTCCTTTAGTGGTATCCACCATGTACACATCGTGAGATGAGGTGGCTGTCCAATGCCCTATGGGCGTTGGTTCGTCGGTATCTCCTGCATCGTCATCCATGTTGTCGATGTCTCCGGAGTCGAAGTTGAGCACGTCGTTTAAATTGTCGACAGTGGCTACCAAGTGGGTGGTGGGTGGGCTTTGAGTTTCTTCATCGTTCGTATCCCATCCTTGCTGACCGTAGTTCGGCCAGGGCTCTCCTGATAAGGAGAGAGACTTGAGAGAATTCAGGATATCGCCAAAAGGCGAGTGCTGAAATATGTCCGCGGCAGTGAACTCCATTATTGGCGCCCAATCGGATTCGATCGGCAGGGGCGCGGGGGGGTCGGAGTTCGAAAAGGAGTCCGGATCCTCGGAGTCACGGATCATGCAGAGTGTGGGGCTAGCGTTCGGCTCGATCGCCTTTGAGATCGCAGCCCCCGAGGTGACGTCCAACCGCTCATCCTCGATTGGCGTAATAGGCTCCGAGGTAGGGGTCGGAACCGATGCGTGTGCGGCCTCCAGGACACTGTCCGGAGGCAGAGCTAGATCATGCCCCTCGAGATTGTGCGGCGCGCTTGGCCGTGGTTCGAACCCATCGAAGATCAAGTCTTCGCGGATGTCAGCCGTGTAGTTTAAGCTTCCAAACCTGACTTGATGGCCAGGGGCGTAGCTTTCGATCTGCTCCAGGTGGCCAAGCGAATTGGCCCGCAGAGCAAAGACGAAGATCTGTCCGGGGAGAAAAGTCTCACCCTGGACCGCATCGTTGTTGATGATCAAAGGAGCCATCGGACGTAAAGGCGACGACACAGAGGAACTCTCAATGAAAGCACCAATGTCGGTGTCAAAACCGGCGGATCTCGGGTAGGGGGTCCCGAACTGTGCGTCTAGGCCGGATGGTAACAGGAGGCAGGGAACACGATGTTTTACCCAGGTTCGGGCCCTCTTGATGGAGGTAAAACCCTACGTCCTGCTTGATTAATATTGATGATATGGGTAGTACAAGAGTAGATCTACCACGAGATCAAGGAGGCTAAACCCTAGAAGCTAGCCTATAGTATGATTATTGTATATGGAGTTGATGTCCTACGGACTACAACCCTCCGGTTTATATAGACACTGGATACGGTTAGGGTTACATAGAGTCGGTTACAATGGTAGGAGATCTTGAATATCCGCACCGCCAAGCTTGCCTTCCACGCCAAGGAAAGCCCCATCCGGACACGGGACGAAATCTTCAATCTTGTATCTTCATAGTCCAGGAGTCCGGCCAAAGGTTATAGTCCGGCTACCCGAACACCCCCTAATCCAGGACTCCCTCAGTTCTATCATGTATGCAATGCTGTGTACCAGACCTGATGTGTGCCTTGCTATTAGTTTAGCAGGGAGGTACAAAAGTAATCCAGGAGTGGATCACTAGACAGCGGTCAAGAACATCCTGAAATACCTGAAAAGGACTAAGAATATGTTTCTCGTTTATGGAGGTGACAAAGAGCTCGTCGTAAATGGTTACATCGATGCAAGCTTTGACACTAATCCGGATGATTCTAAGTCACAAACCGTATACGTATTTATATTGAACGGTGGAGCTGTAAGTTGGTGCAGTTCTAAGCAAAGCGTCGTGGCGGGTTCTACGTGTGAAGCAGAGTACATATCTGCTTCGGAAGCAGCAAATGAAGGAGTCTGGATGAAGGACTTCATATCCGATCTAGGTGTAATACCTAGTGCATCGGGTCCAATGAAAATCTTTTGTGACAATACTGGTGCAATTGCCTTGGCAAAGGAATCCAGATTTCACAAGAGAACCAAGCACATCAAGAGAGGCTTCCATTCCATCTGCGATCAAGTCAAGGAGGGATACATAGAGATTTGCAAGATACATACGGATTTGAATGTTGCAGACCCGTTGACTAAGCCTCTCTCACGAGCAAAACTTGATCAACACCAAGACTCCATGGGTGTTAGAATCATTATTGTGTAATCCAGATTATTCAATCTAGTGCAAGTGGGAGACTGAAGGAAATATGCCCTAGAGGCAATAATAAAGTTGTTATTTATATTTCCTTATATCATGATAAATGTTTATTATTCATGCTAGAATTGTATTAACCGGAAACTTAGTACATGTGTGAATACATAGACAAACAGAGTGTCACTAGTATGCCTCTACTTGAGTAGCTCGTTAATCAAAGATGGTTAAGTTTCCTAGCCATAGACATGAGTTGTCATGTGATGAATGGGATCACATCATTATAGAATGATGTGATTGACAAGACCCATCCGTTAGCTTAGCATGATGATCGTTTAGTTTGTTGCTGTTGCTTTCTTCATAATTTATACATGTTCCTATGACTATGATATTATGCAACTCCCGAATACCGGAAGAACACTTAGTGTGCTATCAAATGTCACAATGTAACTGGGTGATTATAAATATGCTCTACAGGTGTCTCCGATGGTGTTTTTTGAGTTGGCATAGATCGCGATTAGGATTTGTCACTCCAATTGTCGGAGAGGTATCTCTGGGCCCTCTCGGTAATGCACATCACTATAAGCCTTGCAAGCAATGTGACTAAGAAGTTAGTTGTAGGATGATGCATTACGGAACGAGTAAAGAGACTTGTCAGTAACGAGATTGAACTAGGTATTGAGATACCGACGATCGAATCTCGGGCAAGTAACATACCTATGACAAAGGGAACAACATATGTTGTTATGCGGTTTGACCGATAAAGATCTTCGTAGAATATGTGGGTGCCAATATGAACATCCAGGTTCCGCTATTGGTTATTGATCGGAAATGAGTCTCGGTCATGTCTACATAGTTCTCGAACCCGTAGGGTCCTCACGATTAACGTTCGATGACGATCCATATTATGAGTTTATGTGTTTTACTGTACCAAAAGTTGTTCGGAGTCTCGGATGTGATCACAGACATGACGAGGAGTCTCGAAATGGTCGAGACATAAAGATTGATATATTGGACCATGTTATTCGGACACCGGAAGTGTTCTGGGAGATTTCCGGTAAAACCGGAGTGCCGGAGGGTTACCAGAACCCCCCCCCCCCCCGAGAAGTTATTGGGTCCTTAGTGGGCTTTAGGGTAGAGAGAGCGAAGCAGCCAGGAGGTGCCCCCCCAAGGGAGTCTGAGTTCGACTAGGGAAGGGGGGCGCGGCCCCTCTTTCCCTCTCCCTCCCCCTCTCCTTCCTTCTCCTTCTAGTTGGACTAGGAAAGGAGGTATCCTACTCCTACTAGGAGGAGGATTCCTCCCCCCTTGGCGCACCCATGATGGCCGGTGTCGGTGTCAAAACCGGCGGATCTCGGGTAGGGGATCCTGAACTATGCGTCTAAGGTCGATGGTAACAGGAGACAAGGGACAGAATGTTTACCCAGGTTCGGGCCCTCTCTATGGAGGTAATACCCTACTTCCTGCTTGATTGATCTTGATGAATATGAGTATTACAAGAGTTGATCTACCATGAGATCGTAATGGCTAAACCCTAGGAGTCTAGCCTGTATGACTATGGTAATGAATATCATTCCCTCCGGACTAAGTCCTCCGGCTTATATAGATATTGGAAGGATCTAGGGTTTACACCAGGTCAGTTACAAAGAAAGGAGGCTACATATTTGATCGCCAAGCTTTCCTTCCACGCCAAGGAGAGTCCCATGGGTGCAGTCTTCGGTCTTCGTATCTTCACAGCCCATCAGTCCGGCCCATGGCTAACAGGCCGCACGCCCGAGGACCCCTTAGTCCAGGACTCCCTCAGTAGCCCCCGAACCAAGCTTCAATGATGAGGTGTCCGGCACGCAGATTGTCTTCGGCATTGCAAGGCGGGTTCCTCCTCCGATGACTTCCAAGTAATGTTTTCTGCTTTTAATTCAATGTCGCTCCCCTCGGCTTCTGTGCATCAATGACTTCAGCTTCCACGTGTCGAACGAATGCAGAAGGTAAGGGTATTTTTTGCAAATAACACCCTGGCCATGCAATAAAGAGCGTCTATTTGAAGAGATTGGATCTTAGATCCATTCGACACCACGCGGAGAAAATCCTTAGAGATTGCTAGGAAAGACCATTCCAACATGGCTAGCATTCCCAGCTCCTCCTCCCGTTCCGACCTAGAGAAAGGCGAGTGGGAGAGGTGCTTTGTGTCCCATAGTCAATTGGCGAAGTTGCAAAAGTAGGGATTTCTTCCCCCTGCAGATCTAGTCCCTGTTCGAGTAGGGTTGGCCTCCTTTAATGGCGAGACCTAGGCGGAGGACTTCCCCAATCCATCCGGGGGGAGCGAGTGTGTTTCGTCCCTTATCTGCTAAGAGGCGTCGGGTTTCCAATTCATCTGATCCTCTGAGGGCTTCTGGAATATTATGGCCTCCAACTGCACAACTTTACTCCCGCCTCTATCCTGCACATTGCAGGTTATGTTGCTTTATGCAAACTATTTATGGGTATTGAGGCCCATTTTGAACTGTGGAGAAAGTTGTTTTGTCTTGTCCCGCGCAACTACGAGGAGTCAATATTTGAAGTGGGTGGAGCCAAAATATGGCGCATCGCCGATACTGGAAACCTGTCCGGCACACCAAGGAAGGCATCTGAAGAATGGCCTTCCGAATGGTTCTACATTGAGGATGTCGCACTTCCCGACCCAGTTCAGAAGGGTCTTCCCGAATTTGCAAGCGTTCCGCTAAAGAAACGCCATAGTTGGCGTCCCCGGAGTCTTGAAGAGGATGACAGTGCGGAAGTTGGTCAGCTCATGAGAAAGATAAAGACGCTCGCCCAGTCCGGACTAACAATAGTTGAGGTAATGGCAACCTGGATAGTGTGAGGGGTTCAGCCACTTCAATATAGAGGGCTTACAGTGTGGCACTATAATGGGGAGGACGACGCCTCCCGTTGTGGTCGAAAAGGTGCGGACACCCCCGCCGCTTTGGCCAAGATACTAGCCGGGCTGTTTAAAGGGGAGGAGTAGGAATTCCTTCGCATCAAGTGCAGAGATGGGTACTCTATGTATGACCCTCCCAGCTGGGTAAGTCCTGACCCCTCTGCTTTTACTCATTCCGCTCTCCAATCCATCTTTAATGAATTCTTAATCCGTCTATTTATAACAGCACTAGCGAAAGATCGCTGAGGGGCTTCACAGCCCCGCCCCATAGCCAAAGAACCACAACTGGGAGCTTGATCCTGGGTTTGAAGAGGACCCAGATATATTCGTGGTACTTGCGGAAGGGGTGTTTTACCAGGCGAGCTACGATGGCACGAAAGTGGCCATTATCGCCGATTATACTGGTCTTCTTTCTGCTTCCCACGTAAGTCATCAGGAGAAATGCCCCCTGAAAGAGTTTCCTCGCACTTCCTCACCCACCACACTGTCTCATGCTCCAAAGGGGAGGCGTTCGGCACGTCATGCTACCCCGTGGGCAACTCCAAAGAGAGCGGCTCCTGCGCCGAGCAAGGCCTCTAAAAGGAAGGGCGTGAGGACACGGCCGGGCCTTTGTCGAAGAGGTACAGGTTTGAAAGTATGCTTTTAGTCACATCCATCTATGACTGTTATGTTTGTCTTGTATCAGGAAAAAGGTTCACCGAACTATGTCCGGGAATTCGGCCAGTCGTACTCCTAACAGCCGGGGTGCAGACCCTGCCGGAGAGACGGGGGCCGATACGGGAATGACACCGGACTGTCCCTCGGCCGAGGGCTTGGAAGATATGTCTGTCACCAACTCGGAAGTGGAGAGCGCCATGAATCACGGCGCCGGAGGGTCGTTACGGTACCATGACGTCTCAAAAGAGGCGTTTGATGCCTTCAGTTCGGCTGACGCATACATCCGAGCTGCTCGAGATGGGCTGGGCAGAGCCACAAAGAAGCATTTAACGGACGTGCAGGTAAGGTTTCTTTTGTCCGAATAGGATAACCACATGCTAGTAGCCCCTGAGACTGAAAGCAATTGGCACAAGTGATTTAAGGATCGATGTATAACCAGGTTCTTACAGAGAAGAACAACCTGCTAGCTCAAGAGCTGGATCAGTGTCGGACACAGCTAAATGCTGCTACCGCCGAACTAAAAAGTCAAAGAAGGCATCTTCTGGTAATGTTCCCCTCCATCGAGGAATAACAATTATATACCAGCTGTGCTAATACTGTTGCTTATCTCATAATAGGATCATCAGATCAACTGGAAGAGAAGTTGAAAACCGCTCAAGCGGGAGAGAAAGAGGCAAAAAGTCTACGCCGCAGGCGAGCGTGTCCTGACCCGAGTCAAAGAGGAGAAAAACAAGCTCCATGATTCAAACACCAAACTGCGCGAAGAACTGAAAGATGTGCGGGCCCAGCTAGCCGACTCGGTGAAGGAGAATAAAAAGTTGCGAGGCGGCATATTCAGTACGTGGCCGAATTTACCTTATAATAGTTTGGAGGTAAAAGTAGCTGATATAGCTATGATTGTAGGTATGTTGACGGGCCGTCCTGAAGAGGAGGTGTCCGGATCATCAAGTGATCTATTGCAAGGGCTGTCGCAATTGCACGAGCAAGCTCGGCAGGCAATGCGGAGTGTTGCCAAGGCCTTATGGCCATCCGCCTCCCCTCCAGGGAGTATGGAGGAACTTGTAGAGTTGTTCAAGGGAGTGCGGTGGCGTATCCGACTATGAAAGATATCGGTCGCCCGGGAGGGTGCGTGAGAGGCCTGGGCCATGGTGAAAACGCGGTATACCAAGATGGATCCAAACCACATGGCCCGGGTCGGACCACTAGGGTCAAGTGGGGAAAAATTCCCATTAGTTTAGTATATGACCAAGTAGAGGTGGCCACTAGATATTCCCAACAGGATTGTAAGTTAGACCGCCTGTTGGACGGTGTAGAGGAGGAAGTTTTTGAGTCCAAGTGACTATGTACTTTCTTTGACATATGTAACTCTAGCTGAATTGTAAAACATTTGTCATGGAATACCTTTTCACTTCAACCTCTGGACCCGAAGTTGCGGAGTGTTTCCGAATACCGAAGCGGCCGAATAGACCGGGGGATGCATGGAAACTAGGCGTAGGGGTCATAGTTGCTTGAACAGACAAGTTGTATCTGGCTAGTTATGTTATATTACATTAAGATTGTAAGAAACATCTTCCAAAGAGAATAGTTCTGTTCAGGGTTCCTTTCCCTGGGTGTGCATGCGTTAATGTGCATATCCGAACTGTGATTGAGGAATCGCAGTATATATCACCTCTGGGGGTTCACAGTGGTGTGAATGCAGAAATATCTTTAATTCACCAACCGAATATTCCCTTAAGAACACTAGCTTTCGGCTTCACCCAGTCTGAGGTACACATCCGGATGATCCAGCAGTAACAACCGCAGAGGTGCTCCCTTTATGCCCTAGCCGAACTAACGGGAACGTAGGGCATAAGCACAGGCGCCAGGCAACCCAGCTTGGCCAAAACTTAAGTCACATTGATGCATATAATGGCGAAGAAAAGGTACATATGGGAAAAAACGCATATGTGAAGAGCTTGATGCCCAAAGAATAATAACAAGCTTCTCACCAAGAAGCCCCCAGGTGTAATGGACGTACATATTTGAAGATGTATACGTCACAGGTGTGCGGTCTAGCCGTACGAGAGCTTTAAAGCGAAAGAAAAAAAGAAAAATGGAAAAGAGAGAAAAAATAATGGAAACTACAGGGGAGAAGGACACGAACGAAGAGTTCGGCGCTAGGCATAGAATCTTCGGAGTCTGGCCGCGCTCCAGGGGTTCGGCTCTAGGCGATTGTCTGATGCATCACGTAGATGGTACGCTCCTCCGGTGAGAACTTCATCAATGATGAAGGGACCCTCCCATTTGGGCTTTAGTTTGTCCTTTTTCTTTTTCGGCAGACGTAGAACGAGCTTGCCAATGTTGTAAGTCTTGGCCCGTACTTCTCTGCTTTGATATCTTCGAGCCTGCTATTGGTAAAATGCTGAACGGGCTTTTGCGACATCGCGCTCCTCCTCCAGGGCATCTAGGTTGTCCTGCCGATCAAGCTCGGCTTCTCTCTCTTTGTACATACGCACTCGAGGCGAGTCGTGAATAATATCGCAGGGCAACACAGCCTCTGCGCCATACACCATGAAGAAAGGTGTGTGTCCAGTAGTACGGTTGGGCGTGGTCCGCAGCCCCCAGAGTACAGAGTCGAGCTCCTCAACCCAGTGCTTGTCTGATTCTTTCAAAGTCCGCACTAGTCTAGGCTTGATGCCGCTCATAATATGACCATTGGCTCGTTCGACTTGACCGTTTGTTTGCGGGTGGTAGACAGAGGCGTAATCGAGCTTAATGTCGAGATTAGCACACCAGATTTTCACCTCATCGGCTGTGAAATTGGAGCCATTGTCGGTGATGATGCTGTGTGGAACACCATAACGGTGCACAACAC
This sequence comes from Triticum monococcum, assembly GCA_034509565.1. NCBI lineage: Eukaryota > Viridiplantae > Streptophyta > Magnoliopsida > Poales > Poaceae > Triticum > Triticum monococcum. The sequence goes on along the minus strand of CM067843.1, from coordinate 146,087,809 downwards.
CGGATATGAATTCTATCACCGGCCCGGACTCAGCCGTTTTGACTGGTTTGGCCTCTATCCACTTAGTGAATTTATCCACCATAACCAGCAGATATTTTTTCTTATGGCTTCCCCCTTTAAGGGGTACAACCATATCCAGTCCCCAGACCATGAAAGGCCAAGTAATGGGGATTGTTTGTACGACAGTTGGGGGCATATGGCTTTGGTTGGCGAAGAGTTGGCATCCGACGCAACGTTGGACAAGGTCCTGTGTGTCTGCTCGGGCCGTCGGCCAATAAAACCCTGTACGGAAGGCCTTGCTAACAAGGGCCCAAGCTGCAGCGTGGTGTCCACCGAGACCGGCATGAATTTCCGCCAGAAGCTACCACCCCTCTTCCTCGGAGATACATCTTTGAAGGACCTCGGTAGTACTTTTCTTGTAGAGCTCTCCGTCATGAACCTTGTAAGTCTTCGAACGCCGGACAATGCGGCGAGCCTCATTCTGATCTTCGGGAAGTTCTTTCCTATTAAGGTAGGCCAAGAAAGGTTCGGTCCATTGGGCGATGACTGCCATAATGAGATGGGCCGACGGTGTTATTTCGGTGGCTGAGCCCCCGATGATATCGGTGTGTTCGGAATCTGGGGTTGTGTTCGGATCTGGACTGTTGTTGCCGCCCTCCCCTTGCCCCACCACAGATGGCTTAAAAAGCCTTTCCAGGAAGATGTTAGGTGGGACGGGGTCGTGCTTGGCGCCAATGCGAGCAAGGACGTCCGCTGCCTGATTACTTTCTCGTGCGACGTGATGAAATTCGAGCCCCTCGAACCGATCCGATATTTTTAGGACGACATTACGATAAGCTGCCATCTTTGGATCTTTGGCATTGAAGTCTCCATTTATTTGAGATATTGCGAGGTTTGAGTCCCCGCGCACCTCCAGGCGTTGTATGCCCATGGCAACAGCCATCCGGAGACCATGCAGTAAGGCCTCGTATTCGGCTGCATTATTGGAGTCTGTGTATAGTATTTGGAGTACGTACTAGACGACATCTCTAGTGGGAGATGTTAACACGACGCCCGCTCCTAGCCCTGCCAACATTTTGGAGCCATCAAAATACATGACCCAATTGGAATATGTGTCGTACTCTTTAGGGAGTTCGGCCTCTGTCCATTCGGCAATGAAGTCAGCCAATACTTGGGATTTAATGGCTCGACGTGGTTAGTATGTTATGTCAAATGGAAGGAGCTCAATGGCCCATTTGGCGATTCCACCCATAGCATCGCGGTTGTTTATTATGTCATTGAGTGGTACTTCAGAAGCCACCATGATCGAACACTCCTGGATATAGTGTCGTAGCTTCCAGGATGCCATGAAGACCACATATGCTATCTTTTGATAATGGGGGTACCGGGATTTGCATGGTGTGAGAAAAGTAGATACGTAGTATACTGGTTTTTGGAGCGGGAATTTGTGTCTGTACTGTTCTCGTTCAACGACGAGCATGGCGCTCACCACCTGATGTGTTGCCGATATGTATAGTAACATGGGTTCGCCGACGTTTGGCGCGGCCAGGATTGGGTTGCTCGCTAGAAGGGCTTTTATTTCTTCCATTCCGGCCGTCGCCGCATCTGTCCACTCGAAGTTATCGGTGCACCATAGAAGGCGATAGAGTGGCAGTGCCTTTTCTCCCAATCTGGAGATAAAGCGGCTTAAAGCTGCCATGCAACCAGTGAGTTTTTGGACTTGTTTAAGGTCTGTTGGCGTAGCCAATTGTGATAGAGCTTGGATTTTGGCTGGATTTTCTTCAATTCCTCTATTGAAAACGATGAAGCCCAGCAGTTTTCTAGCAGGGACGCCGAAAACACACTTTTTCGGATTGAGCTTTAATGTCATACGTGTGGAGGTTGTCGAATGTGAGATGTAAATCATCTATTAGTGTTTCGACATGCCTAGTTTTGATGACGACGTCGTCCACATAAGCTATAAGTGTCTTGTCGATCTGTTTCTCCAGGCATGTTTGAATCATGCGTTGGTATGTGGCGCCAGCATTCTTGAGCCCGAAGGGCATGGTGTAGAAGCAGAATGGCCCATATGGGGTAATGAATGATGTTGACTCTTGATCAGACTCCTTCATTTTGATTTGATGGTATCCGGAATATGCATCAAGGAAACACAATGAGTCGGGCCTGCGGTAGCATCAATGATTTGATCAATGCGGGGGAGGGGGAAGGGATCCTTAGGGCAAGCCTTATTGAGGTCTTTAAAATCGACGCACAGGCGCCATGATTTGTCCTTCTTTGGTACCATCACCAAGTTTGCCAGCCAGTCCGAATGTTTTATTTCTCTAATGAATCCGGCCTCAATTAGCTTGGCTAGCTCCTCCCCCATAGCTTGGCATTTGGGTTCGGAAAAGCATCGCAGTGCTTGTTTGACTGGTTTGTATCCCTTTAATATATTGACGCTATGTTCGGCCAGCTTGCGTGGGATTCCAGGCATATCAGAAGGGTGCCAGGCGAATATATCCCAGTTTTCGCGAAGGAAATCCCGTAGCGCAGCGTCGACCGTTGGGTCTAGTTGTGCTCCAATAGATGTTGTCTTCTTGGGGTCCATTGGGTGGACCTGGAATTTGACTATTTCTTCTGCCGGTTTGAAGGAGGTGGATTTGGGTCGTTTGTCTAAGATCACATCGTCCCTATCCACAATGGAGCGCAGTGCGGTTAATTCTTCGGCCGTGAGGGCTTCAGATAATGTCTTAAGGGCCAGGGATGCAGTTTTGTTTTTGGCGTGAAGTGCTATGTCCGGATCACTAACAAGAGTGAGTATGCCATTGGGCCCGGGCATTTTGAGCTTCATGTACCCGTAATGAGGTATAGCTTTGAAGCGTGTAAAAGCATCTCGCCCCAACAGGGCGTGATATCCACTATTGAAAGGAGCCACTTGGAAGGTTATTTCTTCCGACCGATAATTCTTTGGCGTGCCGAATACCACGTCAAGTGTGATTTTTCCCGCACACCGCGCCTCCCGACTGGGAATGATTCCTCGAAAGGTCGTGCTGCTTTGCTTGATGTGGCTCATGTCTATTTCCATTTTTTGGAGTGTATCCTCATAGATGAGCTTTAGTCCGCTGCTGCCGTCCATGAGGACCTTGGTGAGTCGAAAGTCGTCCACGATAGGACTGAGGACTAATGCGGCTGGCACTCGGACTGTCCTGTATTTTGGTTCGTCACCGGCATTAAAGGTTATAGCCGTGTTGTTCCAAGGGTTTATCGCGACGATTTGGCAGACTTCGGCGAGGTCGCGGAGTGCCCTTTTGCGCTTGTTGTTTGAAGCGAATGTCTCGAAGACCATTAATACTCTGGGGTTGTCATCTTCTAGAGGGTGTTGCTCTGGGGCGTTTTTGGTAAGGATGTCCTCGCCGCTCTTGGCTACCTGCCGGAGTATCCAACATGCTCTAAGGCTGTGGGCTGATATGGTATCCGGTGTTGTGTGTATTTTGCATGGGCCATCGAGCCATGCCTCCAGAACGGTTCAGTACCGCATAATGGGTTTATATTTCTTGGCTATTGGACTGGGCGTGCCACGAGGGTGCGCCCTTTTTGGGACGAGAGGTTGAGTTGGGACCGACGGCTCCCAACGAGCTGCCTGAGCTTTCCAGGTGCTTTCCATTGTGTTGTACTTCTATACGATAGTTGCCAAGTCAGTGAAGTGTAGTATGCGGTGGCGATTGATGGCGTTGAGGATTCCTTCGTCCGTGCAATTGTTGCAGAACGCTGATATCGCGACCTCGTCGCGGCAATCTTTAACCTTGTCCTTGACAAGGAGGAATCTAGCCAAGAAGTGGCGGACCATTTCCTGAGACTGTTGTTGTATGCTCATAAGGGCGCTTATGTCTAGGTGGGTGGGTGGAATTGAATCCGGAACCTGACCCGATCGATGATCCGGAGTCTGAAGATCTTCCAGGCTTAACAGTCCGGGCTCTGGAGTATCTTCTGATTGCTTAGGCCCGCTGTCTGATTCTATGTTCGGAAGGCAGGTCATATCCTTTCGTTGGTGGGTATCCGGATCTTCAGGGTCAGCGATCCGAACATAGTCCGTCTTCGGTATAGAGGAAGAGTCGCCGTCTTGCTCCTCGACTACCGCTATCTGGTGGGTGACCGGTGCAGATTTCATTTCTCTTTGATCGGGTTTAAGCCTGATCCGATCGTAATCTGTGGCGATTCCCAGGGCGGTGATGCGATCTAGGAGCTCGTTTAAAGATGAAAACTTCGCCGGATCCATATGCTTGGAGTGTTTGGAGTCGATGCGAAGGGGATTTTCGATGGCCCGAGAGGTCATCGCTGGCTTAACGGTCGAACGGGCGGTCATGGTAAAGCCGCCCAGCCGGAGGGTGTGGCCTGGGGCCAGTGCTCCTCAGGAGGTGATATTGTCTTTAAGGACGAGGCGAGTCATCAATCCTATCGTCGATGACACAGTGGAACTCTCAATGAAAGCACCAATGTCAGTGTCAAAATAGGCGGATCTCGGGTAGGGGGTCCCGAACTGTGCGTCTAAGGTCGATGGTAACAGGAGACAGGGGACACAATGTTTACCTAGGTTCGGGCCCTCTCTATGGAGGTAATACCCTACTTCCTGCTTGATTGATCTTGATGAATATGAGTATTACAAGAGTTGATCTACCACGAGATCGTATTGGCTAAACCCTAGGAGTCTAGCCTGTATGACTATGGTAATGAATCTCCTTCCCTCCGGACTAAGTCCTCCGGTTTATATAGATACCAGAAGGATCTAGGGTTTACATCAGGTCGGTTACAAAGAAAGGAATCTACATATTTGATCACCAAGCTTGCCTTCCATGCCAAGGAGAGTCCCATCTGGACACGGGTGCAGTCTTCGGTCTTCGTATCTTCACAGCCATCAGTCCGGCCCATGGCTAACAGGTCGGACGCCCGAGGACCCCTTAGTCCAGGACTCCCTCAGCCCGCTGGCCTCCCCCTCCCTCTTTTATATACGTGGGGAGGGGGCACCCTAGAAGAGATCAAAGTTGATCTTAGCCGTGTGCGGTGCCCCCTCCACAGATTTCCACCTCGGTTATATTGTTGTAGTGCTTAGGCGAAGCCCTGCGTTGGTAACTTCACTACAAAAAATGACACATCCGTGACATTTTGGGCCGAACGAAAAAAAATTATGTCATACATATGACACTTCTATGACGATAATTGTGACAAAACCCGGTATCATCATAGATGTGGTGGGCTCCTACTTCTATGACAGAAAATGGGCTTTTCGTCCTGGGCGGGCCGGAGACGCGGCTGCATGACATTCTTTGGGCCGTCCATGACGGAAAAAACCATGGTAGAAGCGAGGGGGAGGAAAATTTCGGGGAGTTCCCGGTTACGGTGGGAGGTCGGGGGCCGAGCGATGCGCGCTTCTCTCGTACACATACGCGCGTGTGTGCGAGGCGTTGGCTCTAACTGAACCCGAGCGAGGCGTTGGGCTCTAACTAAACCCGAGCGATTGCACTTCAGGCTACGCGTTATTGAACCCGAGCGATCAATCGATGGCTGTTAACTGAACCTGATCGAGCGATTCCTTCGCTACTGCTGCTAACTGAAGCCGATTGATGCTGCCTCTGGATGAACAGTGAGCGTTGCGGGGGGGGGGTGGATGAACAGTTCCCGGTGGGGGTGGATGAACAGGACCCCGTGGTGTTGCCTCTGGATGAACAGGACCCCGATGGATCGAGCCGGTTGGGGCTGGATGAATAGGACCCCATGGAGGGCTGGATGAACAGGACCACCCCGTGGAGGGCAGGATGAACAGTAGACGGTGGAGGGCAGGATGAACAGTAGCCCGTGGAGGGATGGTTGAACAGGAGCCCGTGGAGAGGGCTGGTTGAACAGTAGCCGGTGGAGTAGCGCGCGGTGGAGGCTGGAAGAACAGGAGCCCGTGGATGAACAGTCGTAGGTGGAGGCTAGAGGAGGTCGACGGTGGATGAATAGTAGCTCGTGGAGGCTGGAGGGGGTCGACGGTGGAGATGAACAGTATCCCATGGAGTCCCGTTTTGCGGTACGCCACACCCCTCCCGATGAACAGGACCCCTGTTTCGACCGTAGCACTCCAACACAAGTCTGTTTCCTCCGTTTTGGGGTACGCCACACCCTTCTCGATGAACAGGACCCCCGTTTCGACCGTAGGAGGTCCGTTTCCTCCGTTTTGGTACGCCAGACCCCTCCCGATGAACAGGATCCCATTTCGAACGTGGCCGGTCAAACACAAGGTTGTTTCCTCCATTCTGCGGTACACCATGCCTCGTTTCCATCGCCTGTTCCGTCCAAGCCCTCCCGATGAACACGACGCATTCCGTTGCCTCCCCATGAACACGACGCATTCCGTTGCCTCCCCATGAACACGACGACGATGTTGTTTCTCCGTTCCGACCTAGCCATGTACACGAGCCCTGGTCGTACGTATGCGCGAGTAGGCGTTCGAGACCCCGCCCGTATGTACACATACGTGGCCGTATTTTCTTTCTTGCACCCTGGCCGCTGTACGTACGTGTACATGCTACGTGTGCGCATCTACTACGACACGTGTGCGCCTCTACATCAACCAATATATATGTGCGTACATGTTCGCGACCAGAATGACAACCCTGCGTCCGCTTCGACCAGGTAGGTCCCGACTGTCAGGCACTTCCTTGCGTGTGAAGATGTAGCTGGTGGGTCCCAGCAGTTAGGGGAAAATGTTTTTTTTGCGAAATACGGTGGCCCATCCGGTGGGTCCCCACTGTCAGGTGGAGGAATAATTATTTTGCGTGTAATAAGGAGGCACTTCCTTGCTGCGGCCGTGGACCCAACTGTCAGCCTCTCCACGCATAGTACTCTTCTGATGGAAGTCGGTCGTTGACCACATTGACCACACTGCGCCGAGAGCACCACGGCGGTGGACGACGGCGAGGCCTAGGAAGGGGACGACACGGAGCCGGGGAAGACGTGGCAGTGGATGCCCACGCGTATAGGAGTACGAGGGTTCACTGATTCGCTGCGGTGTGAGGCTGCCGTCGCCGCAGAATAACAGGGGGTGTGGGTGAGTAAAGGGATGGCCTGGCCAGCGGTGGGAGTAGTAGGGGCGGTGAGGCCTCCGCCGCATCGCAGCCGGCCATGGGAGGCAGGAGCACGAGGCACGACCGGCGCTGGTTTGGGCGGCTGGAGCAAGAAGACCAGAGGTTGAAGAAGCACTACGGTTGTTGGATGGACATCATACGGACACTGGAGCTAGAATCGTGCATATTGACTAAGTTGACAAAGCCCTCCGTCCCTGTCAACTTAGTAGGCCCACAAGTCAGCCTCCCACCAAGGTGGGTCCCAGCTAGCAGGGGGTATTCATTTTTTTGTGCGTAATAAGGAGGCACTTCCGGTGGGTTCGAGCTGACGGCAGGGGAATATTTTTTTCGTGAAATACGGTGGCCCGTCGGGTGGGTCCCAGCAGTCAGGGGCAAACATTTTTTCGCGATATACTGGTGGGCGTCCGGTGGGTCCCTGCTATCAGCTGGAGGAATAATTATTTTCTGCGTAATAAGGAGGCACTTCCTTGCGGCTGCCATGGACCCAGCTGTCAGCCTCTCCACGTACATTAGTCTTCCGATGGAATTCGGTCGTTGACTACATTGACCACGCCGCGCCGACATCACCATGGCGGTGGACGACAGCGGGGCCTAGGAAGGGGACAACGCAGAGCCGGGGAAGACGCGGCAGTGGATGCCCACGCGGAGAGGAGTACGAGGGTTCACTGGTTCGGTTGCGCTGCCGTCACCGCAGAATAACAGGGGGTGTGGGTGAGTGGAGTGGAGGGATGGCCTGGCCAGCGGTGGGAGTAGTGTGGGGGCGGTGAGGCCTCCGCGACAGCACAGCCGGCCACGGGAGGCAGGAGCAGGCGGCACGACCGGCGCTGCTTTGGGTGGCTGGAGCAAGAAGACCAGAGGTTGAAGAAGCACTACGGCCGTTGGATGGACATCGTATGGTCAGTCGAGCTAGAATCGTGCATATTGACTAAGTTGACAAAGCCCTTCGTCCCCGTCAACTTAGTAGGCCCACTATACTGGGTCCCAGCTAGCAGGGGGAGTATTCATATTTTTGCGTAATAAGGAGGCACTTCCTTGCGTGCGAAGATATAGCTGGTGGGTCCGAGCTGTCAGCGGCTGTAACATTTGTTTCGCGAAATACAGAGGCCGTTTCGGTGGGTCCCAGATGTTAGGTGGAGGAAATCATTATTATGCGCATAATAAGGAGGCATTTCCTTGCGTGCGGCCGTGGACCCAGCTGTCAGCCTCTCCACGTACAGTCCACTTCAGATGCATGTCGGTCGTTCACCACACTGACCACGCCACGCCGAGAGCACCAGGGCGGTGGAGGACGGCGAGGCCTAGGAAGGGAACGACACGGAGGTAGGGAAGACTCGGCCGTTGTTTTTGTTTCCCACGCGGAGGTGAGTACGACTGTATGAGGGTTTACTGGTTCGTCTGCCATCGCCGGAGAATAACAGCAGGTCTGGGTGAGTAGAGGGATGGCTAGGCCAGCGATGGGAGTACGATGGGGCGGTGAGGCCTGCGCGGCAGCACAGCCGGCCGCGGGGAGGAGGGAGCAGGCAGTCCCGCCGGCGCTTGTTTGAGCGGCTGGAGTAGGAAGAGCAGAGATTAAAGAAGCACGACGGCCGTTGGATGGACATCCAATAGTATACAGGCCATCTGTGGAAAGCCTCAAATCTGTGGAAAACAGCATACAACCCATCTGCCATTATTTCAAATAATTTACAGCCTATTTGCTAATCTTACGGGTTTTTAGGAGCTCCTATTCTTTATGTTAGCATTACATCCCATATTGTGGCCACGGTTAAAAAATTATACGAAATTTTGCATATGTCGGTGTGGTCTGAACTGATTTTAATCCCGAAATTTCGAGTCACATTCAGACTAATTTTAAAAATAAATGTATATCAATATAAAATCCAATAAATTGTCCACGCATAAAAATCAATGCAATTTAAAATCTCGAAATGAAAAAAAAAAGATATTCAAAATAATTGCCGGTTTGATGTGTTTTAAAAATGTACAGCCCATTTGTCATTACTGATAGGCCATTTTCTCGGCCAGCCGAATGAAGCTCTCCTCGTCTTGAAAGATTTGCAGCCCAACAGGCATGATAAAGCGACTTACTTGACAAATCACAAAAGAACTGGACTAGCCATTTTCAGAAAGAAAAAAACTACTGGGCTGGTCTGTGGTAAACATAAAAGAAAAGGCTGTCTAGACAGGCCAGAGTGTCCCCCACAGCCCAGTTGACACCCTGCTTCCGTCTCAAAAACAAATTAGATAAATGTCACTCCAATTATGGCGATTCAAAAAAATGCCACTGCAATTTCCAAACTTTGAAAAATGCCACTACAATTTTTGCAAACTTTGAAAAACGCTAGTGCAGTTTGCAAACTTTGAAAAATGCCACTCCAGACTTTGAAAAATGCCACTAGAAATGGCATGAAATGGCATTTTTCAAAGTTTGGAAATTGCAGTGGCATTTCTCGGATACACCAGATTTGGAGTGGCATTTATCAAATTAACCCAAAACAAAAATAACTGGGCGAGCTGCTAGGTCCCTGGTGTCAGCCGCTCATTGTGCAATTCTCTCGTTTATTGACTACGTTGACAATGGCATGGGACCCAGATGTCAGAAATCCACTGGGAGGAGCCTTTTTTATTGGATGGAAATAAGGAGGCACTTGCTTGCGTACTGCCATGACCTTGGCGGGTCCCTGCTATCATCCTCTCCACGTACAATCATCTCCTGATTGTGTATGCGTCAACTTGCCAGGCCCACAAGTCAGCCTCTAAACCGTGGAGGACAAAAACAACCCATTTAAAAAAATAACAGCCCATTCCATACGTTCAAACGGAAAGTTCAACATTCAGAGCAATGTAACAGGTCTGATCCACATATAGAGTACTGAACTTCCACGTTGACAACCATCATAGCCAAGTTAACTATCTACTCCCACTAACACTCTAGTAGCATACAAGTACTAACTTACTCTTAGCTAACTAGACGATGCCGGCTGCCATCTGCTGTCCATGCTAAACGCCAGCACCGGCGTCCTCCGCCTCGCCTCAGACTTTCCAGAGGTGCGATAGGGCGCGTTGCCCGCGCGCGTTGGCCCTTTCCATGCCGGGGTGGTCCACCGAAGCTTCGGCTTCCAAGCGGGAAACCCACTTGACGAGCTGGTGGTAAAAATCGGCGTCGCAAACGCGTGTGTGCCCGACAGCCTCCAAGGCTATTTGCCGGGCGCCGGCCTCCACGTAGTCGGCCCAGTTGCGGGCGCTCTGCTCGTGACTCAGAGCGTCGGTGCGCTGCTGCTCCATGACCCGCTGGCGGCGCAAATCGGCGATACGCTCCTCCGCCAGGCGGTCGCGCTCCAACAACTCCTGCTCCTTCGCCATGCAGTCGCGCTCCAACAACTCCTCAATCTCCGCATTGCCATCTAAAGACAGATAGAATGCCTCCTCCCTCCGTCTGCCTTCCGGTGAAAACCCGAATACTAGTTCCGGCGATGACCGCCTTCGCCGGTGACCGCCTCCGGCGTCGCCTACCGCGGACGAGCGGGGGCATGGCGGACATGGCGAGCGACGTCGGGCCGGTGGGGGCTTATGAGGATATGGCGTGTTCGGTCTCGATGGCACCTAAGAAGGCCGGGAAACAGTACTTATAGGCAGAAGGTAGCGTGACGGTCATCGGAATTCAATGCATAATGGCTTAGCGCGCCAGCTAGCCGTGGAAAACTAGAGAAACTGAAATTATGACTGTGTCGTCCCGTCCCGTCTGGGTCGCACGCCGGCATGGCGGTCAAACGAGTGCACTCGAATCATCTCCCTCCTTGTCAATAATGATTCCACGAATTTAAAGCGTATCTTTTTCGCGTCAGTTAGCTACCTTAATTATGACTGGCTGCATGCAGGCACTCAGAATCGCTCGCAGGCAGTTTGCGAAGCAGCATGCAACGAGTCGCAGCCGAGGGCACGCATGCAGCCACTTAAATCGCTAGAATTAATTAGGCTTAAACTTCTGCATGCCGTTAATTATTGCCATGCCTTGGTCTTGCTGCTTTGCTGACGGGACTAATAACTCCCGGACGGAGGGAGTACCTTGGTTGGTGAGAGGTTTGAATTAATCCCTGCAAACCGGAAAGGAGGTACTAGTACGTGTGTGATCCGCTATTTATTCATGTAGGATAGAGTAGGTCGTTTCTTGAATTGAGCCCTGCAAACCAGAAAGGAGGTAGTACGTGCGTGATCCGCTATTTATCCGTGTAGGATCGATAGTGTAGCTTGTTAGTTTCTTTAGAGGAAGGCATTTTTATCCGTGTAGGATCGATAGTGTAGCCTGTCAGTTTCTTCAAAGGTGGGCATTTTTATTCAAAAAACTGTCACTTCGCATCTTGTGTCGCAAATAAAACTGCCAGGAGCGCATTTGTAGGCTAGCTAGTGATCGATGAGTAACTTGTAAACATTGAGCGAACAGAAATAAGTAACTGTTAATGCATCTCAATGATTCACAGATCATATACAAATATGTAGCTCCAAAAGCAAAGATCAGCCACTTCGGATCTTGCGTCGCAACTAAAACTAACTAGTACGATTCCCATACATAAGATCAACATGTTAATGCATCTCAATGATTCATAGATCATATACAAATATGTAGCTCCAAAAGCAAAGATCTAGAAAAAACATTTGTTCTTCCTACTAACATGGATGCTTCTCTTGGCCAACATTCAGTACAAACTGAAAGACAAATTTGTTTGTGAAGTCTACAATTCCTCTTGCAAACGTAAGTGGTTTCACCAACAGCTGGAACCATGAGAATGAACCACACATGATGGAGGAACATCCACTGCAATATGATTTGGTCTTCTCTCGATCACACGGCGAGACTATTTTCGGAATACAAACTTTAACTTAGGCAAAATGATGCCCATCGTATAATCAGACCAAAGCAATGAAGCACCTAATGTTGGCCAATAAATAGTACAGTACTACTTTTCTGTAGTCCATGAAGTGACTATCCAATCTTTCTGTGTCTATTTTCAAATGGCACTGCATGCAGTGACTATACTATTCTCTTGTGCAGTTCAACCAAAATTGTGGGCACTTTGTTTGTTTGCCAAATAGCAATGGGCAGACATCTCTGTCTACACAAATATCAAGTAGCTAGTAAACATATACCACACCTTGTATTTTTGGTTTAAACATGTCTCTTCCGCTTAGCATCTGTCATGTTCTGCACTGGACAATCTAATACAGTTATATTTTGCCCCGGACAATTTCATACTGAATTGATTTGCTGGTTCAGAGCAGAAATATAGCGCCTATTCTTCATCAGACCAAGGATATCCATGTTCGCAGTGATGGAAGAGGTGAAATCGATACAACCGAAATTGAGCATCCAATCATTGAATCATGTCTTGCACCTCCAATGTAGGTCCACCCTGCCAATAAATTCACATGCAAACCACTAGTATTACTATCTAATGACAGTACAAAAAGAGTAGCAAGATAGTAGCAAACCATGTACCTTCATAATGAACAGCTCATAGTGCCACCAATTGGATATAAAGGTTTGGAAAAAACATGCTCCTACTGTTGAACCAGTTGGACTTTTTGTGCAGTTCCACTAAAATCGAGCATCCCTGTTTGCAAAGATATTGAAAGTGTGATTACTCTAAAAGTGGCACTAGTTGAAGCATAGACTCACAAATATAAGCATTCCAATTTCTTAATGGGAAAAGCTAGCAAGACTGTTTCTAACCACCTTTTTGAAGAAATAAATAAAGCAACAGCGGCTGATGTCAGGAAGGCATACATAGTTTTTTCTGGAAAAGTGAGCCATTCCTGACCTTTCCTCTTCTTTTAAGCAATTTTTGTGCAGTTCTACTAAAATAAAATGCCATCACCGCCTTGACAATTCAGTGACACTGTACAAAAGGAAATTACTTAACATTACATCATGATGTCAGGTATGTAGTCGACACGCATTAGAGACAAACATACAGACCTCCTCAAGAGAAAAGCCGGAGGAGGAGGTGCCCACTCTTGACCTTTCCTCTTGTCTTCATAATTGTCTGTGCAGTTTAACCAAAATAAAATGACATCAGCGCCTTGGCATTTTGGTGACACTGTACAAAAAAATTAACTTATCTCATGAAAGTGAGGTATGTAATCTATAAGCATTAACAGTTTTAAAATCTGAAGGTAGTAACAAGTTTCATCGTTGGTATACTGGCTGTGCAACAGCATTAGAATGCCTTAGCTGAAAAATCTTTAATACATCCACAATCAACAGCTAACCCTGAAATAATCCAGTGACATTAAATGGCATTGCTTAAATTTATGGGTGGCATTAGACTGAGAGCGGCATTAGTTAAATGTGGCATCACTTTAGCAGTAGCATTGCTTGACTTGACTGCTGGCGTTATACTAACAGCAAAAAAAGTGGCAATAAGAGCAAGGGAGGCCCATTCGGACAGTGGGCGCACCAGTACGATGTACCTCCACGGACGCAGAGTGGTGAGGGAGGTATGGTTGCCCAGAGCAACAAATATCCAGGCAGCATATGTGGATTACGTCCCATTTTTGTTCTCTTTAGCTACCTTTTTCCTATGCGAGGACAACAAACCGATCGACCTGGTCATTCTCTATTGCGTTGTCATGCCTTACTACCCTTCTTCAACCAAGAGACACGAGACTCGTTCCTTAGCTACTGATTTTTCCCCTTTTCAACCTAGATGCGGGTTCGATGCCTACTCTCTTGGACAGTACAGTCTCCCTTCCTTTCCTTATTCAACCCAAACATGGATTAGTTTGCATGAAGTAGGGTTTCCTTTAATAGTGCACATTATGGTTTTCGTCTGTGTGGCCAGCAGAGTAGAGGATAGCAAATTGGGAAGATGGTGGAGTGGAAAAAGATCCACATGCAATGACGTAGCAGATGGGGCAATAGAACAAGGTTATGGCTCGAAAAGAGGTAGCATACCTGAGAGTCGGCGGGAAGTGGCTTCGCTCGTGGTCGTCGTCCTCCGCACACACTACGGCAGCGAGCTTGGGGATGGAGGCCATCCTGCGCGGGCGCTAGGTCTGAGAGGATGGCCTTGTCAACAGTGCATGACCTCGCTCGCCGACGACGAGTGCGTCAACGCTGCACGTACTTTTCTTCCCCGGCGGATCTGTGACCACCGGTGAGGAGGGAGAGAGGGGTCGCCTTTTTTAGATCTGGAGAGAGGGTGGTAGTGTGAGAAGCAAGTGGGCAGCCCTTAGCAAGAAAGCGCTGAAGCTCCAACCTATATATCTTTTTTATACTACTAGTACTGGAGGTGGGGTAGTGGTAGAGTAGTTTATATTTTCTCTGCGTACAGTACCAGTTAGTCGTGCTTCAAAACTGATCGGCACGCCATTAAAAAAATAAAGGTCGATAACTAATGCGGCACCTCGGGCCAATGCAGCCAGATCGCATTTTGCACGAGAAATTACACACCATGTTTCGTTGACATGTGGTCCCGTTCCAAGATATCAGTGAGTTGACGGCGAGTAGTAGGAGTATTTCTGAACGGACGTGTAGGCGGGGGCGCCTCTTCGTGAACCGTGGCAAACTCGCAACCGTCCACCGACTCTTCGCCTTTCCCTCTCAATTTGGAACTGTTGTCGCATGCTCTTCCTCTCCCTCCTCCATTTTCCTTCAGCCCTTCACCCTTTCTTCTGCCATTGTTCGATCGTCTTCTCCATGGAGGGAACAGGCCGGAAACGACCCCGTTGTTCTTGCCCCGATCTAAAAGATGATGTGGTGGAGGAACTCATTGATCGGTGCAACGTCATCACCCCGGCTAGCATGGCAGGTTCATTCAAGCCCATTCTCGACTCAACTAATAACATCATTACAAAGAACCCAAGAGTCAAGGAGCGGTTTGATCTCCCCTATCTTCTTCGCCGTGACCCTGATGACTAGCGCTAGCATGACGGAGGCCTCGCCCTGTGCCAGTTGATGCCGCTTGATAATGATATGTATGATGTTAAGATGCCATCGCTTGAGGGCAAGGCTTGGGCGGGCGCAAATGGATATTGGGTTGTTTACATTGGGTCCAACTGCGAGTGGGAACTTGTGAATGTCTACACTCGTGACCGGGTTCCACTTCCAAAAATCTCAGCACACTGCCCAGAGGTTGAGCACACCGGTATTGTACGCACATTCAAATACGATCATTGTGACTGTCTTCTACGGAAGATAGCAATTTGTCGATTTCCCAACCGCTCTTCGAATTACAACAACTATCAAGTTGTTGCTATCTTCGACAAGCTTGTTGCCGTCCTTTGTGGTTCGACTTGATGGACATTGCTCAAAACTCAGTTTCTGTACACGGATGAGTACTGTGATGCAAGTCAATACGAGGGCCTTGTGTTTGCTGCCACCACTAGTGGCACTGTTTTTGCATGGGATCCTTATAGTTTCAGTACGTTTGTCTTCCACCGTAATTATAATTGTTTCATCCACATGCATGTGGGTTAGCAAGTTTCCCTTTACTAATTAACCTTCTTCTTGTGTTTCCAAGGTCCCGTGAACATCCCACCACCTATACTTGAAAAATTTTATAACAAAGGGGGAGATGACGATGGTGATGATCACGAGCATGAGGACGAGCAGCGCCTATATACTCTATGGCGCCTGGCAACTAATTCTGATGGATCACCTCTTCTTGTGTGTATACAGCCCACTGATGATGTTACTGCTAAGGTAGCAGGTGTAGTCTCCCATGGTCGCACTCTCCTGACCTATTCCAACACCCGTTGCGTGGTATTCGGGATGGATACTAGTGTGCTAGCACCAACTCCTTCTCCCTGGTACAGAATTGATAGTCTTGGAGAAAGCTCGCTCTTCCTTGGACAAAACTATCCGATGATGGTGAAAGGCGATCCAACTGATGTTGACACAACGCTAACAGTACCATTTATGAGAAGCAACTGTGTCTATACCTCGGACATTTGGGTGGTTCCCTACCCTGGTACTGATATAGTTGGCCGCTTCAGCCTGGATGATCAGTCCTGCGTTGGTTTCCAGATCGACAATCGATGGCCCGTCCCAGAGAATCACTTGTGGTTCAAAGCAAGCGTTTCCAACGCCGAGGAATGGTTGAGTTGAAGTTCATTTCATTGCTTGTTATTTGTTGTGTGGTGAAAACTTTAGTATTTATAATGTATCCTCGTTGTCGATGTGGGTTGATGACCTGTTGTATGTAATAAAATGATATGCCTATGATAAACTTACTAAATTTATGAATGGTTTTCGAGTCGCTTCTCTAAATTTGTACTAGCTTCACATGCTTCGTGCGTCGGGCGGGTGTTTTTACTGTAGCCATATGTTAATGTGTTCGTTGTACGTAACCAGCACCTCGAATCCTCGATACTAGTACTATATAGTAGGAGTAAGTACTAGGAGTAGTAGGGTGGCATGGGCCAGAACAAGGATTCACGTCCAGGAGTATGGCACACGCCACCACCACGATATCCATCTGACACCATATTATTTCTTGGAGTCTGTGCTAGAGCAATCTCTTCAACCTCTTCGTTTCTCTAACTTCAGCCATCGCGCGGCGGGCGAGGTGGGGATTTGCCGATAGTCGGTTTCCTTAACTATGGTCCCACTTGTAAGGCCAACTCCAACGCACGACCCCAAACGCACCTCCGTTTTGCACGAACTCCAATGATAATTTTGACTAGAAAAGCAAGACCAAAGAAAACAAGAACCACAAGAATACATTTTACTACTCCTGTAAGTTGGATTAGTGCCTTCTCGATGCACTCATTGTTGATCTACGGAGCCTCAATCTTGCGTCTGTGCTAGCTAAAAGTGATAGAACATCTACTAAATTGTGCTCTATCAATATATGGATGTACTCTTCTTCCCAATACAAAAACTGGCATCCATTCTACTCCCTCAGTTGCACAATACATGCCTTCTATTTGTCAAAATATATATGTATCTAGACATGTCTTAGTATATAGGTGCATCCATTTTTGGACAAATGGAAGTCAAGTATTTTGGAACGGAGGGAGTACACAATAAAAAATTTAAGTTATCACAACTAGTCTAATCCGAGAGCAAAACCGAAGATTTGGTCGGGTTCTTCCTCCTTTTGCCGACACGTGGAACATCCAGCATCCAGGTCGTGTCATGAAAGAAAATATAGTGGTAGTTGAAGCCACAAGATGTGCATCTTGGGTTAAATTGTAAATAGAATCTTACTACTCTTGGGTAACTCTAAAAGCGGCCACCGAAGATCTTTATTGGATTTGTTTTTCATCACCAGCACGTCGAGGTGAAAGATGTGCAGGTTCAGTGGGTCCTCTTGCGTTTTCACTGACATGTGGGGCCACATGTGAGCAAACAGACAATGGGCTCCGCGCATCCGCTAGCTGGCTGAGAAGAGAGATAGAGGAGGGCTGACCACGGACTGCAGGAAATTTGTTCTACGTACCTCGATATAGGCTCGATATAGTGGGGTGGCATGGGCCATAACTAGCATTCACGTCTAGCAGTACGGCACACGCCACCCACACGAGTCCCATCCGACACTAATTTTCTTGGAGTCCGTGCTACAGCCATCTCTTCTCCCTCCTATTTTCTCAGCCATCGCGCGGTGGGCGGGGTGGGGGTTTGCCTATAGTCGGTTTGCTCAACTGCGGTCCCACTTGTAAGTGAAAATGCAACACCGCACGCATTCCCACTTGAGCGGCGTGCCGGACCAACCGTGTGGGGGTGCGACGCGAACACGGCAGGCTTTTCCTTTTGAACTCGTAACTTGTAAAATTTGGTTCTGCTCCATGGCGCGACCGATAGATAGAAAATAACGATTTTGCCTAGAGTAATGAGAAGTTTGGTTCTGGCGCCGCTCATGCATGGAGTACGTACGAAATTTATGAAGTTGATGCGAAAGGTAAGATAATTACTATAGTATCATATACTAATACATGGATTTGACGGAAAGATGAAAATACATACGGATCCATCAACGTTCAACGACATCCTCACGCCCTAGTGCGCCGGGTCACCAACCGACGTGTGAGGAGCAGCGGCGTTGGCGGCGGCCTCAACGTGCTTCTGAACAGTGTCGTCCAAGGTTGCCCTGCGCTCCAAGAAGGCCAGCATCCTATCATCCTCCTCTTGCATGTAGTAGTCCTTGTGGACGATTTGCGTGTAGACGTGGGTGATTATGTCGATGGTGTCTTGCTGCGCCAGGCGCTGCGCGGCGAGCGCGACCTCGAGGTGGACATTCTCCGGCGCGACGGCGGGCAGTCGCAGGGCCACCAGTGCGTCGAAGAGGTTGTTGCCATAGTGGCCGTTGAGGGTGGCGGGCACCGCAGAGCCTGGGTGCGTCGGCTGGAGGATTACGTCAAAGTTGTCCGCAAGCTTCTTGACGATGGTGAACTTGTCGAGGAAACCGACGAGGACCTCGTCGAACAAGGAGACGAAGTTGTCGTCCAAGCGGCCCCTCGCCCTGGCGGCCTCAAGCAATACTACCTGGAGACGTTCCTCGGTGTCGGGCCGCAGGCCGGCGTTGTGGACCATCTGGCACAGCCGGCTGATGCTCGCGCTCATCGCCTCCATGGGTCTAGCGTAGCTTCTAGTCAACTGATCTTGCGATTCGAGTGATCACTCAGCCCTTGGTTAGCGTGCGTAGGTGCGTAGGATTTCGTACTACTCCTCGGCCCTCTACTGGACCTGCCTTTGGCTGTATGATAGGTGGGCCAGCCACCCCCTGGGGCCACGTGTCATTCACCCAAAGGTAGTTGTCGTAAGTCAATGAAGCTGCGTCCCCCTCTGTGCCGGTGCAGTATAGTCATCTCACCAAACCTCTAGTTGGGGCCAAACGAGAGAAGTTTGATGTTTACTGGTTTATTGGTCCCCTTTGCATTTTGCGCCAAGTTTTAACCTTTGATTTAACTAATAAATGTTAATGCATGTAAACAAAAATGTTGTGTAAGTCACCTTACGAAAACCAAATAATCGCAAAATACTTAGGCACGGTGCATTAACTCCCTCCTTGTTTCTTATTTCGTGACATATCAACCAATGAGAAATGTGGGTCATGCATGCTTTCAATGACTTGAGACTACCAAACATGACATGCAGTGTTTAGTTCATTGCATGTAATCCTATTAGTACTCTAGTTAGGAGTAGCAAAAAAACATTAAGTTCTCTCGCCAATAGGAATAAAACACCATGTATTTATTTATAGAGAGAGTAGTACATTTTTGGTGACATGCATTACTAGATATTGCTAGTCAAATACTAAAATCTAGATGGACGTGGTAGTACTCCTAAATCCAGCCGGTGCTGCTACTAGTACTAGTAGTAGTAGTACCAATGTAGTAGTATAGGAGTACTAGCACTGTACTACCCGTTGGTCAAATTATTACGTGCTGCTCCTCACAGTGAAGTGACAAGACCCTGCGTCGGAGGTGACACCTGAGTATAGGCGCCGTGTTCGGTATACCATAGTCAGCCTCACCATCTGCAGTCACTATCATCATGGCTGTAGAGCTAGCCTACTTACAACTAGCCCTGTTCGACATAATTTCCCGTGCGTAGATGCCCGTGCATTGCACGGAACACCGAGATTGGGGGTGGACGGCTCCGGCAGCGGCCATCGCGCCAGATTTTTCCACCGCCTTCTACTCCTAGATGTGGTGGGGAGGAGATGAGGCTGATTGTGAGAGACAAGGAGTTGTTTGTAAATAGGGAACAAGTGCAGGCATCTTTTTGCAAAAATGGAGAACCTTGGTTTGTATGCGTCAGATCTAGATCCGAAGGCTATTGGTGAAAGATGGGAGGCACAACATCATCACCAACTCGGGACCTGTTTGATTCGCAGGATTTTGAAACGCGGGAATAGGACACGGCAATATTACAAGTTTCAAACTGATATTACAAATGTTAGGGGTAATGCTGCACCTACGAAGAGGGAATTGCTAGGAAGTTTACGTAAGAACTTTCGTTACTTTAGGTGGATGCAGCATTATCGTACAAACTAAAATCCACCGCCCTGACAAGTCACTAATGGGCAAATAAGTTTTCGAGTCTCTGGCCACTTGATGTTTCAAAAACAAATTCAGCTTCTGCGGAGACTTTGTCATTTAGGCTTAGACGCTTGCGGTTATCAGCACACCATTCATTGTTGCGCCAGAGAACGCCAAACCTCATTACCTTGAGCACACTTGCCTCCAGAATAAAGAACCTGGCCAATTTAGTCTCAGATGTGCTGCCTCGGTAGTCGATCAAATCAATTTCTGTAAGATGGAGATCAAGGCATTCGATGAGATTGTTATAGTGCAGCACATTTTTCACTTTCGGGTCTTTTTTAACTGCAAAAGAAGAGAACATATTAGAGCAGCTGGCTGCATAAGATTGTTATGTCATCAAGAGGTACCAGTATCATTCGCTCATACGATAGGGTTGGCTGGCTAGTGATATTTTGTCACTCACTCTCTCTCTCTTTCTGTTTCCTCTCATTTAACTAGGAGCACGTGAAGAGCTTGGGCATTTGTTGCCTTCCACTATGTGGCCGATGCCATATTTCGCAAAAGTATGCCACATAACACGCATAGATGTCAAATCAAAAGATTTTGGCACCACTCTCGCGATGTGAGAGAGTTGGCACCGTTGTGCACATAGACCCACATGTATAAACAAATCAATCAAACCAACTACACCAGCATATCACTCTCCCAAACAAGTGTTTTTATTGCCTCGGTCCTCTCTCTCTCCCACGCAGTGTTTTTTCATTGCGTGAGTTAATTTGGCACCGGAGCAAAGTAGGTGATCCAGATTGGGACACCAGATGAGCAATGGAGGGGCATAGATGCCAAATGCATCACAAGTGAATTTGGCACATGTTTTGGCCTACATAGCCCACTTTTGTAATACTACCTCGTATTTAGTATAAAATTTTGACCATAGATTTACCTAAGAAAATGCCAATGCATGTCACTAAAAATTACACCATTTGAAATTATGTTCAAATACGAATCCAACGATATAGTTCTTAGTGACATGCATTAACATTTTGTCAGTTAAATCTATGGTCAAATTTTGATACTACAAAATTGGAAGAGTAAACTAGGACGGAGGTAGTACTTGCTTTTAGGGTAACCATAGAGTTACTGGAGTAGTCTAAGTTACTTTCCACTATGACTAGCCTAGGCTACTATAGTAGTACAGCATAAAAATGATGCAGGTGATCACGTGAGAAAAAATACTAAAAACATTTCTTTCGGTGCAGTGCGTAGATGCAGTTTTTAACACTACACTTGTCATCGAAATTTGGGAAAATTACGGAAAAATTGAGCTACATTGTGATTACCGTTTACTTATAGGAAAGAAGTTTCACCTCGATGAGTAGCTTCTCCGTGCACGGAAAGCATGTAAGGAATCCAACAACTTGATCCAGATTGGGGCCGATAGATTTTAGTGCTAAGATCTTCACTGTGTGCATGGACTGGGTCAAGCTTGTGGGAATCATTTTCTGGAAGACGACCGTAAATACATCAAGAAGAAATTTAAAAATGTGAATTTCAAGAAGACGGAGAAGAAGATGAGTGTTGTACCTGAACGATTACGGATCCAATAAAGAGTTCGGAGAATTTGGCAGACAAGTACACCAACGCTGTTAATTTTGGCGCGTCAATGACCCTGATTTTTGTTGGACCTTCTAGATCCGATACAAGCAATCTCTCAAGGAAAGGTGCATTCTCAATGACCATAACATGGAACAGCTGGAGTGATCTCTTCCCAATTGATGTCTTGTTGCGGGGCCAGCAAGACACATAAATCCATCGGAGATTCGTCGAGGCGATGTGGAGGCTAATGAACTCGTGGATCTGCTCAAGACGAAGTGAAAGTGCAACTATCTCTAGGTGGTTTTGGTAATTCATAACAACATATAGCTCATTGAGCTAATGCTATTTCAAGATGATTATTTCAGGAAAGCTCAATGATTGGCATGGCTTGGATGTGAAAGTGGAACCCTCAAAATGCTAAGGACAAAGAATTGGCTCAAGCTCAAAAGTTCAAGACTCTTCATTTTATGTTTTAGTGATCCAAGATCACATTGAGTCTTTAGGAAAAGCCAATACTATCAGGGAGGGATGAGGTGTTGCTTAATGAGCCTCTTGCTTTATGTGCTTAATGATATGCTCCAAAATCCTCAGCTACTTTCCCATATCCACAAATGACCTAAACCCTAAGCCAAACTCGGTCATACCGATTCTTTCATTCCGGCGCCACCGAGTTTCACTTGTCATTTGCCACTGCCAAACCCTAGCAATTCGGTCCTACCGATAAGGATCTCGGTCTCACCGAGATGGGCTTGCAAACTCTCTGTTTCCCTTTCGTAACTTTTCGGTCTCACCGAAAGAGCGAATCGGTCCCACCAAGAATGCAAGGTAAACTCTATGTTTCCTTCTTGTAACTTTTCGGTCTCACCGAAAGAGCAAGTCGGTCCCACCGAGTTTGCCTGACCAACTCTCTGGTTAGCTTATTGCCAAACTCGGTCTCACCGAGTTTGTGCAATCGGTCTCACCGAGATTACGTTATGCCCAAACCCTAACCGAATCGGTCCTACCGAGTTGCATGTCAGTCCCACCGAAATTCCTAACGGTCACTAGGTTTACCATTTCGGTCCAACCGAGTTTTCTGATTCGGTCCCACCGATATTGGTAAATTGTGTGCAATGGTTGGATTTTGTGTGGAGGCTATAAATACCCCTCCACCTCCTCTTCACTTAAGGTGAGAGCCATCAGAACACATACATCATTCCAACTCATATGTTCTGAGTGAGAACCACCTACTCATGTGTTGAGACCAAGATATTCCATTCAAACCATATGAATCTTGATCTCTAGCCTTCCCCAAGTTGCTTTCCACTCAAATCTTCTTTCCACCAGATCCAAATCATATGAAAGAGAGTTGAGTGTTGAGGAGACTATCATTTGAAGCACAAGAGCAAGGAGTTCATCATCAACACACCATTTGTTACTTCTTGGAGAGTGGTGTCTCCTAGATTGGCTAGGTGTCACTTGGGAGCCTCCGACAAGATTGTGGAGTTGAACCAAGGAGTTTGTAAGGGCAAGGAGATCGCCTACTTCGTGAAGATCTACCGCTAGTGAGGCAAGTCCTTCGTGGGCGATGGCCATGGTGGGATAGACAAGGTTGCTTCTTCGTGGACCCTTCGTGGGTGGAGCCCTCCGTGGACTCACGCAACCGTTACCCTTCGTGGGTTGAAGTCTCCATCAACGTGGATGTAGGATAGCACCACCTATCCGAACCACGGGAAAAACATCCGTGTCTCCATTAGCGTTTGAATTCTCCAAACCCTTCCCTTTATATTCTTGCAAGTTGCATGCTTTACTTTCCGCTGCCAATACACTCTTTGCATGCTTGCTTGAATTGTGTATTGATTGCTTGACTTGTCCTAAGATAGCTAAAAACTGCCAAGAACTAAAATTGGGAAAAGGTTAAGTTTTTATTTTGTCAAGTAGTCTAATCACCCCCCCTCTAGACATACTTTCGATCCTACAAGTGGTATCAGAGCCTTGGTCTCCATTTGCCTTGATCTCCATAGCTTTTGGTGGTCATAGCCTTTGTCTCACAACCTAGGAGAGTATGGCGTCTAGCGAGGGAAACTATCACCGTAGAGGTCCTTACTTTGATGGTACTAATTTTGCTAGTTGGAAGCATAAAATAAAAATGCATATTCTTGGACATAACCCCGCCGTATGGGCTATTGTTTGTGTTGGCTTGCAAGGTGAGTTCTTCGATGGGAGGGAACCAAACTGTGAAGCTACCGCGAATGAGTTGAAGATGTTGCAATACAATGCTCAAGCTTGTGATATTCTCTTCAATGGATTGTGCCCCGAAGAATTCAACAAAATCAGCCGCCTTGAGAATGCAAAGGAAATTTGGGACACTTTGATTGATATGCACGAAGGTACCGACTCTGTCAAGGAATCCAAGTTGGATGTGCTCCAAAGTCAACTTGACAAGTTCAAGATGAAGGATGGTGAAGGTGTCGCCGAAATGTACTCTAGGCTTGCTCTCATCACAAATGAGATTGCCGGCTTAGGAAGTGAAGAGATGACCGATAGATTCATCATCAAGAAGATCCTAAGAGCCTTGGATGGGAAATATGACACCGTGTGCACATTGATTCAAATGATGCCCAATTACAAAGATCTCAAGCCAACGGAAGTGATTGGAAGGATTGTTGCTCATGAGATGTCACTCAAGGATAAAGAGGAACTTCACAACAAATCAAGTGGTGCCTACAAAGCCTCATGTGAAGTCCCCACATCATCAAGTGAAAAGCAAACCTTCAATGAAGAATTGAGCTTAATGGTGAAGAACTTCAACAAGTTCTAGAAGAGTAGAAGCAAAGATAGAAGCTTCAAGGCAAGGTCCTACAATGACAAAAGATCTTCTAGTCAAGAGCGAAACTGCTACAATTGTGGAAGACTCGGACACTATTCCAATGAGTGTACGGCTCCCTACAAGAGAAGAGAAGATTCTCCAAAAAGAAGAAGCAAAGAATCACCACCAAGAGAGAGAAGGAGTAGAGATGATCGTTATGAACGGAGATACTCACGGAGAAGCAAGGATTCGGAAAGGAAGGAAAAATCATAAAGGATCTACACAAAACGAAGACATCAAGCTCATGTTGGTGAATGGGTATCCGGCTCCGACTCCGACAGCCACTCCGAGAGAAGTTATCACTCCGACTCCGAAGATACTCAAGATGAAGGTGTTGCTGGTCTAGCACTTGTGTCAACCAACTCCTACGACATATTTGACTCACCAAATGAAGGAATTGGAAGATGCTTCATGGTCAAAGGACCTAAGGGAATCATAGAGAAAGGAGTGTATAAGAGCCTTGCCGGGAGTAAGCAATTCGAGGAAATTGTGCGCAAGCAAGGAATGCATCGGAAGAATCAAGGTGTTGGTTTTGAACGAAAGTTCAATGCCAATGGAGTTGAATGGGAAGAAGATCAATACCCCAAGACAAAGTTTGTTCCTCAACAAGAGAAGTATGACACTTCTTTCAAGGGGACACAAGCTCAAGATGATCTTCCACCACAAGACTACAAGCAAAAAGGCAAGGACAAGCTTCAAGAGGAGATTGATGCATTTGAAGAAGCTCCTAAGACCTTAGTCAAGTGGATTCCCAAGACCACGTCAAGTTCCACTTCATCAAGTACGACTACAACTCCAAGGATTCCCATCAAGATGGTGTGGATCCAAAAGAAGAAGAACTAGAGAGTTCTTGAGGGTGACTCCGCCAACATATTTCATTCTCATCATTTTGGCAAGAACAAGTGCAATCAACTTCCACATCATGCACTAGTTCAAGGAGTCACAAACCCTCTTGTTGGTAAGACAAGGGACAAGGTAACCTAAAGTTTTCATGGACATCATCTTGTGTATGCATCACTCTATGTCTATGGATATCCTTGTTTGTTCCTTGTGGGACTAACCCATGTAGGTATTGAAAGTGCAATTCACTCAAATGGATAGCTCCAAGTGATCTACATCAACATTGAGCATCCACATCTTCAACATCTACATGAAGTCATCATCGACAAAACCAAAGGTTAGTTCATCCCTCTTAGGGGGGATATCACATCTAGGGGGAGCTTTACTCTAAGACTTGAGCTAAAGCAACTCTAAAGATGTGAATACAACAATGCTTTATGTAAAAGTGGTAACCCCACTTGAGCTTAAACGATGAGTATGACCTACGATCAAGTGTTCTCACTTGACTCCTAAGTCAATATACTCATATATAGATGACCCAGTCATCGCAAATTGCTTGATAGATGCTAGAATTGTTTGTGCATGCTTTGCCACATATTTCATTTGCCATCTTATTGTGTGAGCATGTTGGTGCATATTTTACTCATTCGAGGACATCCACTTGTTGTTTTGATTGTTTGGCTTTATCTTCTTTTGCCAAGTGGATGGACAAGAATGCCTAAGAACCTCCTCTAGCTATATATGCTTTTCTCGTCTCAAACTCTATTCATGCTGCATCACAAAACTTGATCAAGTCAGATTCGAACCACTCTATGTGAGGAGCGCTCGGAGTCCCCGATTCGTCATAGACATAAACTTCCAAAACCTCTTTGTGATTCTCGGTCTGACCGATACCATACTTTCGGTCCTACCGAGATCATTAAGTTGATCTAGGTTTTCGATCTCGGTGCAACCGATTTGAACCACTCGGTCACACCGAGTTGCAATAACTGTATACAGTTTTGCATCTCGGTGCCACTGAGTTGTTCCACTCGGTCACACCGACAGGGTCGGGCTATATATAGTGACGGGCACAATTTTGGAAATTTCTTCGAAACCTCTTCGCCCGCGCATAGCTCGCTCTGCCTCCTGGGTCTCCGGATCGTCCTCCTCGCCACCAGCAGCCTCAAGTCACTGGTCTCCATCGCTGTCAATGGAATTTCTGCCCCGCCATTGCCACCGTAGCGAGTCTCCGCCGAACTAGGGTATGGACTCGATCTTTGTGCTATTCTTCAATCCGATTCCTAGCACATTGTGATCATCATGATTCTTGCCACGTTTGATAAACTCCTATCCGGTCAATCAACTCGTAGATTAGGTTTAATTCGAAAATTTTAGGGTTAGGTTTCCGCCGAAACCATCTCGGACCCACCAAGTTGAAAAACTCGGTCCCACCGATTTGGCTTATGCCATTGCACAAGTAAAACTCGGTCTGACCGAGAATTACTTATCGGTGTGACCGATTTTGGAACTCTGTGAAACCCTAGCAGTCTCGGTGCCACCGAACTGTGACTCGGTCTGACCGAGTTCACTAGTTCTGGTGCCAACACTGCTTCGGTGTCACCGAGTTTGAAAATCGGTAGATCCGAGATGATCTTAGTGGGAAACTAAAACTAAGTTTTTGAATTATTCTTTTACAAAAATCTCTGCATTTTGTGATGCTCATCCACTCTAGCTCATCTATAATCTATTCACAGGGTCACGCGATCAATTTGCTTCATGTTTTTGACGTGCCCCAAAAATTCAAAGTCATGAGTCTCATAGTGGAAACAATCAAGAGGACAGCAGCAGACCAGAAGAGGAGCTGTGGATATGCCCCACAGATTCAGGAGCTCATCAACTCCAAGATGGGCACGGGCATATTCCTCTTGGATAAGGAACATCTGCCCATCCGTCCAGATTTCGAGGATAACCAAGTGGTCATGACTGAGAATGAGCCATCATCTGTCCATGCACAAGCTCAGAAGGAGAAGGCGAAGAAGGAGAAAGCTGCCAGGATGCCTACTCAAGCGGAGGCATCTGATTACTTCCTGAAAACCAAACAAGAGCAGCTTGGTTACCTGATTGCATCCACCCTGCGTATTGAGCAAGGACTTGCCACCCTGACTCAGAACCAGGCAAGCCTAGAGAGGATCATGGAACAGAGGTTCTATGACATGGAAATCAAAGTGACAGAGATACAGACCACCGTGGAGCAGCTTCAGGAGGACATGAATGAGAGGAGAGGCAGGACCACGACTGATGCTTTTGCGAGGGTTCCACGAGGTCCGAGGTCGTCTGCACTGCCAGTTGCTGACACCAGAGCCACAACGTCTACGCCAGCCACAGCCTCAGTTCCACCAGCTCCAGCATCCACTTCAGCCTCGACTCCGACCACGTCTACCGAAGGCTTCGTCCTTGGAGTGCTCCGGACTCCACCACCACCTGAAGATCAAGCCTGAGCATCGACTTAGCACTATGCATTTTCTAGGAACTTTTTGGTAACTTGTTGCCAAAGGGGGAGAAAATGTATAGATCATAGGCTTCGAGAGAGAGTGTTGCTTTTATTCTCTCTTGTTTATTTGGTGGTTTTTCGAACTTTGTTTGCTTGTGTGTGAGATACAATGCCCTTATGTTTGTGAGACATCGATGATCATGTGTTTGATCATAAGCTACACTTAATGTTTTCTTAATGCTTGCTTAAATATTATCATTATATCTATCGTTTGTGATCATTCACTATTCTTGGTGATGAGTGCATGTACTTCAATCTTATCATTTTTGAGCGCTCCACCAAGATGTATGTGACATGGAAGAGTAACCCATGATTCTAACTCCTTGTGCATTTGCAGTCCAAAGCCAATTTTAAATATGCACAAATTTAGGGGGAGCTCTTATTTGTCACATACTTCTCAAAGCGATGATATATTTCATGCTCATTATCATTTGTCGAAGCTTTGATCTATATGTTGTCATCAATTACCAAAAAGGGGGAGATTGAAAGTGCAACTATCTCTAGGTGGTTTTGGTAATTCATAACAACATATAGCTCATTGAGCTAATGCTATTTCAAGATGATTATTTCAGGAAAGCTCAATGATTGGCATGGCTTGGATGTGAAAGTGGAACCCTCAAAATGCTAAGGACAAAGAATTGGCTCAAGCTCAAAAGTTCAAGACTCTTCATTTTATGTTTTAGTGATCCAAGATCACATTGAGTCTTTAGGAAAAGCCAATGCTATCGAGGGATGAGGTGTTGCTTAATGAGCCTCTTGCTTTATGTGCTTAATGATATGCTCCAAAATCCTCAGCTACTTTCCCATATCCACAAATGACCTAAACCCTAAGCCAAACTCGGTCATACCGATTCTTTCATTCCGGCGCCACCGAGTTTCACTTGTCATTTGCCACTGCCAAACCCTAGCAATTCGGTCCTACCGATAAGGATCTCGGTCTCACCGAGATGGGCTTGCAAACTCTCTGTTTCCCTTTCGTAACTTTTCGGTCTCACCGAAAGAGCGAATCGGTCCCACCGAGAATGCAAGGTAAACTCTATGTTTCCTTCTTGTAACTTTTCGGTCTCACCGAAAGAGCAAGTCGGTTCCACCGAGTTTGCCTGACCAATTCTCTGGTTAGCTTATTGCCAAACTCGGTCGCACCGAGTTTGTGCAATAGGTCTCACCGAGATTACGTTATGCCCAAACCCTAACCGAATCGGTCCTACCGAGTTGCATGTCAGTCCCACCGAAATTCCTAACGGTCACTAGGTTTACCATTTCGGTCCAACCGAGTTTTCTCATTCGGTCCCACCGAGATTGGTAAATTGTGTGTAACGGTTGGATTTTGTGTGGAGGCTATAAATACCCCTCCACCTCCTCTTCACTTAAGGTGAGAGCCATCAGAACACATACATCATTCCAACTCATATGTTCTGAGTGAGAACCACCTACTCATGTGTTGAGACCAAGATATTCCATTCAAACCATATGAATCTTGATCTCTAGCATTCCCCAAGTTGCTTTCCACTCAAATCTTCTTTCCACCAGATCCAAATCATATGAAAGAGAGTTGAGTGTTGGGGAGACTATCATTTGAAGCACAAGAGCAAGGAGTTCATCATCAACACACCATTTGTTACTTCTTGGAGAGTGGTGTCTCCTAGATTGGCTTGGTGTCACTTGGGAGCCTCCGACAAGATTGTGGAGTTGAACCAAGGAGTTTGTAAGGGCAAGGAGATCGCCTACTTCGTGAAGATCTACCGCTAGTGAGGCAAGTCCTTCGTGGGTGATGGCCATGGTGGGATAGACAAGGTTGCTTCTTCGTGGACCCTTCGTGGGTGGAGCCCTCTGTGGACTCGCGCAACCATTACCCTTCGTGGGTTGAAGTCTCCATCAACGTGGATGTAGGATAGCACCACCTATCCAAACCATGAGAAAAACATCCGTGTCTCCAATAGCGTTTGAATTCTCCAAACCCTTCCCTTTATATTCTTGCAAATTGCATGCTTTACTTTCCGCTGCCAATACACTCTTTGCATGCTTGCTTGAATTGTGTATTGATTGCTTGACTTGTCCTAAGATAGCTAAAAACTGCCAAGAACTAAAATTGTGAAAAGGTTAAGTTTTTATTTTGTCAAGTAGTCTAATCACCCCCCCTCTAGACATACTTTCGATCCTACACGAAGGTACTCGAGTGCTGTACAGTTGCGGAGCAGGTGCTCCATAGCCTTCTTCGAGATGACAATGTCGAAGAGGTCGAGCTGCTTGAGTTGAGGGAGAAGAAGAGCGGGCGCGGCATTAATCTGGGGAAGATAGCAGGAGCTGAAGCTGGCACGGCACAGCGTTGGCGTGAGGCGGAGCGCGGATGGTGGCAGAGAGCGACATCGTCCAGCTTCAAAGCTGAGCTCCTCGAGCTGATCTAGGGCGAGGGATAAGAACCACTCGTCGAACTTGGGTTGGACCTTGTAGTTGGTACTGAACATGCGGATGTCAAGGCGTTTGGCTGGCCCAAGGTGCGATGAAAGGATCTTGGAGACTGTGGCCATGCGTTTGCAATCCCCATCGCAGAGGCAGCTATCGACGGTGAGGTTGAGGGGGACGCGGCGCCAGAGGGGGCGCCACCGTCGGGAGAGCAGGGTGGTCCGCACGGCAGATTTGGTGGGGAGGAGGCCGATGATGACGAGCAGCGTGTCATCGGGGAGGCTGCTGATGAAGTCCAGGCTCGCCGGATGCGGTTTTGGCTCGAGCCGCCTCCGCTTGTTGGCTGCCTCGCCGTCCATCTCAACCGGCGACGACGCCGGTGTACACGTGTGCTGGTGTGTGTTGTGTGTTGGGTGTGCGCAAGTGCGTCCTTCTGTGCATGTCGCCGTGCAGTGGTGAATTGTGCGCGAGTGCGTCCTTCGCGCGCAAGAAGTTCGTCCTCAATGCGCCCTCAATTTACTAGCATGCGGGGTGCTACCCCGAGTGGTTTCAACTTTGTTTACTTCACCGCGTGTCAGATGGGCCTCTAGTTTACTTATTTTCACCCACTGCCACATGGGCCAGCACACGAAGATACAGAACACGAGCTGACAAGGCAGCATGTGGATTGGTTGACCGGTCAACTAAACAATATACGGAGCTATATGTTGACACAGTGTGCGTATAATCCGTCGGTATAGAGAGTTCGAGTGAGAGGGGAGGCCCGTGAGAGATAGCAGAGAGAGAAAGAGCTACTCCCTCCGTTCGATAATGTAGTTCCAACATTTTTAACTCAAACTTTTGAAACTTTGACCAAGTTTATAAAGAAATTACTTATATCTACAATACCAAAGATAAATGATAGTATGAAGTAAGTACATGTTGTGATGAATCTAATGATCGTTCTAGATGTAAATGTTTTTCTCCACATATACCTGGTCAAACATTTCTGAGGTTTGACTTTTCAAAACATCCATATGCTTATGGACGTGACAGAGTCCCTAAAAAGAGAGAGAGAGAGAGTGAGTGAGTGAGTGAGTGAGTGAGTGAGTGAGTGAGTGAAAAAAGTGTGTGTGCATGTGTGAAAGAGACATGGACAGCACACGATAAAAGTAGAGAAAAAGCGCGTGTGTCTTATGCAAACATATCACACATGCATCTTCGACAACGGAGGCAAGGTGAGGAGATAGTGTGTGGTTGTTTGGAACCGAGAGAGCAAGACCCCTAGCACGTGGCCAAGAGGGGTCTGACAAACAAGGGAGAGAGGTCGAGAGAGACGTACGGAGAAAATGCAGACATGGGGAGGAGAGAGTGTATGTTTGTCATAGAGAGATCCCCTGGAGATCATGATGGGACTACATGGGTGGGAGATCGAGTGACAAGGTGTGTGCGTGATACAAGATGCCCCGAGAGATACCGAGATAGACGTATGGATGAAGGAGACAATACGTGTGTTCCTATTGGCTAGTAAGAGATAATCATACTTAGGAGGGGGGAGTGCTTGCGCCTATGATGGATTGAGGGATTATGGTACTTAGGGGGGTGCGTATCACATGGAGAGAGAACAAGGGCAGAGAGTGTTGGATAGGTCTATATGTATAGCGCGAGAGAGACATGTGTATGTGTGAACCAGGGAGATATAAGGCCAGTTTGGCTTGCGTCCTGAGCATCTTTTGCCTGGCCTAGGATTGTGGCTGGATTTCATGCACGCTTGTTTGGTTGCTACCCTGTGAAAAAGAAAGCCCGCCTGGCCTGGGTTCCCTTGCACTTTAATTAGCCTGGCTGAACTCTAGACACTGCAAGTAGCCTGGCCCAGGCGACCGATTTCGAACGCCTGGTCATGCCTGGTCGTGTGGCCACGAGGCTAACAGCAACATGGATGGATATTAGCATTAAATAATTGATGCATGGATTGATTGATGGGACGTTGATGCTTTGCTTGGCCCAGGCATGAACCAAATGCTTCAGCACCACACAAGCCTGGCCAGGTAGAAATATTTTACATCTCACGTCCACACCAGGCAGTACCGGCCATCAAGGCATGAGGATCAGGTCACGAACCAAACTGACCAATAAAGTTTGAGAGAGATTGAGGAGCCCCGATAAGGCTGAGTGGTGCGTCAGATAGCTGAGAGGGGGAAAGAGATATTCCATCCACTCGATAATGCAGTGCATGTAAATTTTTTAGAAGTCAAACTTTGGAAACTTTGATCAGGTTTACGCAAATGTTATTTGTATCTACAATACCAAAGATACATCATACAAAACTACATCTCATGGTGAATCTAATGGTATATGTTTGTCGTACTAGATGTAATTCTTTTTCTCCACGTACATGGTCAAACTTTGTGATGTTTGACTTTTCAATAAATCTATATGCTATGGACCGAGGAGAGTGACTTAGTCGAGACAGATCAAGTGCGTGTGAAGCAGAATGAGTAAGTGTGCAAAAAGAGTATGTGTGTGAAAGAGAAAGTGACAACAAATGATAAATTAGAGAGAGTGTGTTTTTTCGTTTCTTATGCGAACATATCACGCATGCATCTCCGAGATGGAAAAGCGAGGCGAGGAGATGCACGAAGATAGCTAGTGTGTGATTGTTTGCAACGGAGAGAGACACCCCTGTAGCACATGTCCAATAGAGGTGTGGCCAACAAGGAACAAAGGTCGAGAGAGACACATGGATGACATGGACGCATGGGGAGGGAGAGAGGGTGTGTTTGTGATAGAGAGATCCCGTCGAGATCATGAGGGGACTATATGGGTGGGAGATCGAGGGAGTGCGTGCGCGATAGAAAGATGCCCCGAGAGAAATCGAGATAGACCATGCACATGTTTGTGATGGAGACTAAGATTAGCTAGTCATATACATATAGGGGGACTGCGTGTGCCTACAATTGAGTGAGAGACCATCATACTTGGCTAGCTGGGCATGAGATTGTGTGTGTGCGCGTGTGAGATGGAGAGAGAACGAGGGGGAGAGATAGAGTTTTCGATGGGACTATCGAGTGCGAGTGAGATATGCATGTGTATGTGTGACCCAGGTGGATGGAGAGTTTGAGAGAGGGGGGAGAGCTCCGAGACGACATAGTGGTGCGTGAGAGAGTTACAGGCAAAGAGCCAAGGAATCTGTGTGCGTACGATGAGTGCACCCAAGATATCTAGCTTGGACTAGCTAGAGTATCATACATAGTGTGCGAGAGAGACCTATAGATGGTGTATATATGCATGCGAACTAGAAACCCCCCCCCCCCCACACACACACACACAGAGAGAGAGAGAGGGAGAGGGAGAGGGACGAACAAGGTTTTTGTGTCGGATGCGTGCGACAGAATGGAAGATTGTCGGCGAGAGAGAGAGAGAGAGAGAGAGAGAACAGGAGTCTGGGAGAGGGGGAGGTCGCGTTTTATGCATCAAAGACTGATATAAACCATGTTTCGATATAAACTTGCATTCAAATATTTAAATTGAAGAACATGTTGTCTGCAATCCACACATGAACGGATATATGCGTATATCAAACAAGTTCATTAATTTGACTTTGAACATGTTCCTGGAGTACTATAATACTGTACAACATGCTACTCGATTGAGGTGTTCAATTTTGGATTTAGTTTACTATTTTGACCTACTGAACGAGCTATTTCATTGAATCGAGATATTTCATTTTGGATTTGATTCGCGTTTTTGAGTGGGTCAACTATTTGTCATATAGTAAATCGCTAGCAACGAGCATGTAAAAACACATTACTCCCGAGCATCATCTCTCCATCTAAAAAAGAAGTGGCAAGCTAATATTTCAAAATTTGATCCGAATCGACTTGGTAAGGTAGACGTGGATGCTCGTTCTCCCAAAATTTGAACGAACCATTAAACATCCTCTCTGCTCGGTGGAATTCGCCCGAGCAAATAAATGGGAGACGCGAAATTACCGTCCTATGTGGGACATGCATCAATTGGCCCGTTGTACATCGAGGGTAGGTTCGTAACTTCATCCAAGCACGCCTTCTCCTCGGCCGAAATGACATGTGCCGAATAATTCATAAACCATGGTCGGCAAAACACGCTCTCCTCGCCCGAAATAGCTCGCGCCCACTATTTCAAAACACGCTCTCCTCGCCCGAAATCGCTCGCGCCCACTATAGTTCAAAACACGCCCTCCTCGCCCGAAATCGCTCCCGCCCAGAGAAGCAAAGTTACTCTACTAGCCCCGACCCTCAGTACACACACCCAAGCTGAGAAGCCTATAGGCAAGGGTAGAACTGTAACTCCCCCTCACATTTCAGACAAATGCGTCTGTAAGACATGGTTCCACTCCCCTCCCAATTTCCCCCGCCCTCTCCCATTCATACCTCGTGGGCGCCAAATCACCTTCTCCCTGGGAAGCTCCCTTCTCCCGAGCCGTGAAACCTCAGCCCCACCTCCATGGCTCCCCCCACTGCACCAATTTCACAGCCGCCCTCCGCCCTAATGCCGGAGACGCTGTCCATTTGTCATCGTGCACTGGGCCGTGTGCCTCTTACTCCGTGCTGCTGGTGCTGCCTCGACGACGGCCGCGTGAACCGTACCGGAGCTGATTCACCCCCGCCGTTGTTCACGGCGCCGAAGCGGCTCCAACTTCGGATCCGTCCAGAGTCCTGGCGCTGCTTCGGCGTAGCCATCGACCGTCGCAACATCGCTCTTTCCCTGCCGCCGGTCGCCACCGCAACTGCGCCGGCCTCACCAACTCGGCAGCTGGACCTGCCTACTTCACCATGCCGCCAGATAGGTCGCACCCTCATCTCAAATCACTTTATTTAGGCGTTAGTTGTCTGAATTTTTTTTCTGGGCCAATCGATTTGCAATGGGAAGCAGCACCCCTCGAGGCGGCGGAGCTCCTAGGCTGCCGGTTGGCTGGTGTCTAACGTAAGGGTGCGGGGATGCAAGTTCGCCGCGGAAGCAGCGCTTAGATGGCTATCTTTTAGAGTTGCGTGGGTTGAAGGTACTGCCACCGCCGGATCTGGAGGACGGGGAGTCTTTGTGGATTGGCCCGGGGGTGGCGCAACCACGGCAGTGCGGTGGGGCGGGGAGCGGGGTTTTGGCCGGGGCCACGGACAGCGGAGGTAGGATGCTCTGCCATTGGTCGCTGGCTCTTCGGGAAAGATTCCGAACAGTGTCAACCGGGAGGCACAAGACGGCCAGCCATCCGGCGTAGATCGGACAGTACCAAAATAAAATAAAATCGTGTGACCCCAATTTAGTCTTCAGTCAATAGACGTGTGACCACTCTCATACCTTGCTGTTGATCTCTTAGTGTATTTCTTCAGATCAAAGAGATATGTCGTTCTTAACATTATGCATTATCTGCATCTTCAGACACACCGTCTTCCAACTCACCGCAGCTGCTCCAACAAGGGAAGCATACACCAGAAGGGAGCTATAGTCCCCACTCAACAGTTCCCTGCATCGAATGCGCGTGCCCAACATGCACAGCCACAACAACTACAGGGCCATCGACAAGTCAGCACATGATGCTCACTCCTATGGATGGCAGCCAGATAGGTTGTACCCTCATCTTACTTGTGTGCAACATTTATGGCTTTGTTATTCATCTAAGAATGAAAAATAGATCATCACATTTCACTGTATATTCATGATGATCTCTTACGGGTCTTGTTCAGGAGTTAACGCTGTTCCATAGTTCAGCTAAGATATTTGTTCTTTAGGTAACACTGCTCCATAGTTATCATCCATCAGCCAATGCTATCCCACAGGCTCGTGATTATAGTAGTATACCACTTCTAGTATTTCCTATGTTGTTCTTCAATACTTTTGTGTGCCATCTAGTTAATCTCGAGTACAAACGATACATATTCTATAGCTTTCATCTATGTTCTGCCTTTAGTTTATGAGACCTGTTGCTACTAGTTAACCCCAGTCCTACTATTTATGTCGTCTCCTACAGGCACTCATTACATAAATCTAACTACTAGTTGTCTTCCATGCATGTCAGATATAATTGCACACACTGATATATCCACAAGAACCTCACGGAGCAATGTAAAGGCCAATAAACTTGATGTCAATGATACCCAATATGATGGAACATGTAAAGGCAGTTCTTTAGAATACTTGCAGAAAGATGATGAATCCTCTTCACCCCACAAGGTCCTTGCTCTAACTTGGCCTGTGATATGGGTACAACATGCATATAATGTCCTGGAGTGTATCTACTCTGTTGCAATGCCATGTGCTTAGCATGCTGATCATGCTTGTAAATATGTCATGCCTTCCTGTTTTTCAGTACCTATTCCATTCATGATAACATGTTTTCAAATTCAAGTACTGTCATTCTACTCTATCGCAATGCCATCTGCTTAATTTGGACATCATGCTTCTGAATATCTTATGCATTGTTATTCATCAGTATGTACTTCATCTGTCTGCCATGCCATGTTTTTTTACATTGAAGTGTTGTTCTAGTGCTCTGTTGCAATGCCATCTTATTTTCCCAATCATACACGTGTATGTTGCCTTAGTTATTTCTGTACATATTCCGCTAGCATACAGTTTTACATTCAACTAGTGTTTTTTTTGCTGTGTTGTCCTGTCGTATCCCTAGCTCTTACACCATACTCCCTCCGTTCGGATTACATGTTGCCGAAATGGATAAAAAGGATGTATCTAGAACTGAAATACACCTAGACCCATCCATTTTTTCCGGATGGAGGGAATACATGTCAATATGTCATGCCTTTCTATTCTTCAGTACCTATTCCATCTCTCTGCTGCCGCATGTTTTAGAATTAAAACACCATTCTTCTATACAAGGCATGCAAGGGGAAGACAACTATGTTAGAATCTGAAGGGTTACAGACAAGGCCTTTGCAAAAGATCCAAACACCAAGAGATAATAAACCAACTCCAGTTTTTATAGATACTGCTCCAGCACTGTCGGGGATATACCCCGCGGTGTAAACCGGCCGGAAGTTAACCTGGCCGGACTTGGCGGTTTATCTGAAGACTCCGCTGACACTTGGCGAGTTACTAGCGACCCGCCCTGACCTGGCGGTTTACAAGCAACCCACCTGGTCATTCTGACTCACTGGTGATCTGGCGTGCGGGATCGATGGATGACAAGGCCCAAAGCCCAGAAGGCCGGTTCACGTTTAACGATGGGCCGGTTTAAGAGGAAAGGCATGAGGAATATTTACCTTACAAGGAGTTAAGATCAGGACTTGTATCTGGTTTGTATTAGAGATAGACTAGTCCTAATCCTAATAGGACTCTACATGTAACCCGCCCCTCCAACATATATAAGGAGGGGCAGGGCTCCCCAAAAGGGGACAAGATTCACAAGTTTCACGAGTTGGACAAGTTAGGTTTAGACAATAGTTCTCGAGATAGAGCACTCTTGTAACCATGGTCATCATCATCAATATCAATGAAGCAGGATGTAGGCTTTTACCTCCACCGTGAGGGGCCGAACCTGGGTAAAACATCGCGTGTCTCGTCCCGCTCTACCCCTCTCAAGCTACCACATAGATGTGTTGGTCTCGTGACTAAGTCCTGACACTAAGGACATCTGCCGTGACAATTCCACGACAGTTGGCGCCCACCGTGGGGCCTGCGCACGGTGGTGTTGAGTTCTTGGAGGGATCCTTCTCAGGGATCGAGAAACTCGCAATTGATCAGATGAAAGAGAGTCAGCACGGACCGATCGCGCCGGATAACCCAGCATGGGACAACCTTGAGCAGGACCAGCGAATTCATTGTTTTGCGGTCAGAATCATAATTTTGGAATTGGCAGTACAAGTTTCAGAGAAAATTAGGATTGCGTATTGCGCGACGGGTAGACATGACCTGACGATCCGTCAAATCTGAAGACAGATCGACGTCTGTTGCAGCGGTCGCCGTATAAACCGAGATGATATCTGATTTAAGCAAGATAGCCGGGTCCTAGTCCGGATAAACAAAAGCAACAAACAGCGACGGGAGCAGTTCCCAATAAGATTAAATTGATCATTGGTATTGCTACATTCACGCACGGAAAAGTCATGGCCAGGTATTTGGAGCAGTAGTGCTACTGTTATTAATCAGAACAAGGATCAGCTCCTATTCATCATGTGAGGACATCTGAAGCATTAAGGTACAACCCGGATTCAGCATTGCAGCCAAGAACTCGCCTGTGATTCGCCCCTGCCTGGGGTCGTTTCCGCCGGACACCTTCGAGCCAGCGCCCGCTTCTGCCACCGCGCGTTGGGCTAGCGCGGTTGCCTCTATGTCTGCCGCCGGCTTGCAGCCCACGTCGGTTTCTACGGCGCTGTTCCTCTGCTGCCGAGCTATTGCTACTTCGCCCTTCGCGAGACCCGCCCGCGCTGATACGACCATCGTCGGGCCTGAAGACGCCCTTTGCTCCAAGTTGCCGTAGTTGCGGGCCGGCCGCGTTTCCGCTGTCGCTCTGCGCCTTTGCGCGTCCTCACCGGATCCCAAGCTGCAGCTGTGCCCGAGTCATTGCAGACGTGACCCGCCGCCGGTTACACCTGCTGGCCCCGCCGCGCCGGTTCACCGCTACCCCTACCTGGCTCGCCTGCCTCTTCTGCCGGCCGGCTCCTGTGCTATCTCCTCCATGGCTTCCCCGCGCTGTGAGCTGCCTGCTGCTGCGTCCGGCCGGATGTGGTCTCAGCCTGCTAAGATAAATCAAGAAGGGGAATTTGACCACATGTGAAAAAAGGAAAAAAAAGCTACCCGGCTCGGATACGACCCCGACCCGGGTTGACTGCAACGCCCACCTCCGCTATCCCGGTCTGGTGCTATTTCGGAGACCGGCCTTGATCTTCATCTCCGCGGCGTCCCCGTTTCGTCCGGCTCGCAGCGACCGCCCGGGTTGACCCCGCTGCCACATACTGCAGTTTGCCGATACAGGCGGCGGGTTGTCCTCACCTCTGCACGCTCCTTTGTCAGTTGAGAGAAAAAATAAGAAGAGATTAGTTGGAAGAAAAGTAAAGTGGCAGGGATACAAAGATCAAAGGGAGTTCAGTGTTTCACTAAAGTGTGAAGTAAAATCAATTTGATACACTCCTGTGGGGAATATCTCCATGAGGACAATGGTCTTCGGGGAACAGCCGTATTGAAAAATTATCTACGGATATTACTTACGGATCATCGATCATCCAAAAATCAGGTGATATCCATTTAAGTATGTTTCATTATCAAATATTGTTTTGTCAAAGAACAATTACGTTGGTTTGTATTTTCTTTATATGCAGGACAACTATTCATTATAAAAATGGTTTATATCATGGTTACGGAGCACGCGTTAGCAACATTCTGCACTGGCGTTTCGTCCGTGTCCTACCACCCGGTGAATGAACGTGAGAAGGTCGTCGTCCCTGTGGCCCGGTTTACATCAGCTTGCCGGGACCGCGCCCGCAATTAATTCGCCCGTCCGAGCCTGTTTATGACACCGGTGCCGATCTTCCCCGTCTGCACCAGCTTACAATACCGCGGTCGACTCATCTGTTTGAGCTGCCTCTGATGTTGTGGTCGTCCGTCTCTCGCGGCCTGGTCTACATCAACATACTGGGCCGCACCTGTCTGCATGAGCTGTTTCTTGAGTATGAGCAAGTCATTGCTTGGGTATCCCGCTTTTCTTCCCACAAATTGGAGGAAAATTATCATCAACCGTCGTCTGCACGGGATGGTTTAATGGACATGCACACAAGTCGCCGCAATTACAGTTTGGTTAAACTTCGAGGAGCCAGTTGGAAGGAACTATTGGCCGAGTTGCTGACACGGATCATACGGGATCATTTATAACCCGCCGCAGTCACCTCAACCTTCTGTGGATTCACATCGTGCTGTCAACACCAATGATATACAAGTTATGCCGGTTTATATCACGGTCAAATATGGAGAATCTCAAGCCAGCTCCTTGAGTCACCTTGAGACTTGGGGGCTACAATGATATGACTTAGCAAACGTTGTCGGTTTTCAGTGAAGTCGAGAACCCCAATACGTTGGAGGGAAAGATAACCCGGTCCCGGATTCACATCGTGCTGTCAGAAGGTTTCCGGATTAGAAAGTATATGACAATTACAAAATCCCGGCTCAATGAAGAAGTTTCGGGTCATCAGAAAAGGATTCCGGTTTACAATCCGGTACAAGGGAAATTTGTTCTCCAACAAAGCTCTGAAGCGCTCAAATCCGGTTTAACAATGTCCGGTTCAAAAAGGAATTAACCTCTCGCAAATTCGAGTTTAAAGACCGTCAGAAACTTTCCGGCTGAAAATGAAGATCCCGGTTCAAGCATGGGTATCCCGCCTTAATGGCCTGACATATTATTGATCACATGGGGGCCCCTGCTTCATAAAGCGGGGTCTCTATTCTTTTACATCATGTGTGGTTACACGGAGTTGTTCTAAAGCGGCCTCCGGTTTACCCCTTGAGTTAGCTTTACAAAAGCATCATATCACTTGGAGGATTGGTCGTGTCCGAACCAATACCATACCTCTTGATAAGCGAGAGCCACCAGATCACTTGGGGACTTGGTCACGTCTGAACCAGTCATGCCTCTTGGTCGGCCTAAGGCCACAGAATCACTTGGGGGCTTGGTCAAACCCGAACCATGACCATGCCACTTGATCGGCATAAATGCCACGGTTTCATTTGGGGACCTG
This sequence comes from Triticum monococcum, assembly GCA_034509565.1. Lineage (NCBI taxonomy): Eukaryota > Viridiplantae > Streptophyta > Magnoliopsida > Poales > Poaceae > Triticum > Triticum monococcum. Next base: position 146,046,805 of record CM067843.1, on the reverse strand, counting down.
GCTGACTAGAACCATAGTTACACCTAACGGGAGCTTGGTCATGTTCGGCCATGGTAACACCATCTGATCAGCTCAAATAAACCTTTTTTGCAAACGGTTTTGTCATTGCATTTGCTTTACACTTTTCTTTGAAGGGGTTTTTTGCTTTTTGTTGCGTTTTTTAAACCAACAAAGTTTTTTAACCAATCAATTGATGGAACATAGTTCACGTCAATCCGGAGACTATTTGCCCGGTTTGATCTTTGTTGTTAACATCCTCTTATGGAGTAAAGCGGTGTTTATCACAACCCGGCACGGTTTTATCATAAACCGGCACAAGATGGAAGGAGTTATCAGTACTTAAGATGGGGGTTATCACCTTTACTACAAAAGGTTGGTAAAACCAACAGTGTGATTCAATGTCACAGGTATGATATATTTCATATTTGATTATTCTTAAAGTGCAGCCTTGGTTATAAACCTGGGTTATATGTTGGGCATTATGACCCGTCCGGTGGTAAACCGCCAGGACACTTTAAACTTGTTGTATGCAGGAACAGGTTTGTTAAACCGGCCTAGCTTTGGACTATAAGTCGCCAGTATATATATATTTGGATTGCGCCATTGGAATCATGCGCTTATAAATCATTGGGTTATATTATTCAAATAGCCAAACTTGGCTGAATTTTCATTATGATATTGAATGAATAAGGTTTTCACCAGATTATATTATTCAAATAGCCAACATGGCTGGATTTCTATGGTTATTAATAACCGGTATTATTGAGTTTTCAAAGTCGCTTTAGCGCAATGGCTATTATTTTATCAAAGGATATGATTTATTCTACAATGGAAGGAATAGTCCCGAGTTGCTGCAGGCTTACAACCCGACACTTGGGGGCTACATTATTCAAATCGAGATTACATGCAAGTCTCATGTCACTGCAAGCATGCATCATGACACTTGGGGCTAATGCCAAGTCATTTTTACTCTTATTGAAGACCCGACTCATCATATTATAATGAGCCGGCCCTTGGGGGCTACCAATTGCTCCTGTCAACAATTCAAGGTACACAAGTTTTCATCCATAATATTGAAGGATTCATTGCTCAGTTGGTAAAGCACAAAACTCTTAACCTTGTGGACGTGGGTTCAAGCCCTACGATGGAAGCTACATTATCAGATGTTATTTTCATTGAAGTATATATCAAGTCCCGGTTCAGTATTATCTTACTAAGCCGGCCCTTGGGGGCTACACATCACTGCTCAAGTCTACATGATTATATTTATAAAGTCCCTGCTAATTATTGCATAATGACCCGGCCCTTGGGGGCTACACTGATTGAAGTTTTTATAAGCAATTGCAAGTCCCAGGTCGCTGCAAGCATGACAACCCGGCACTTGGGGGCTACATATATGGAGTATTCAGTTTATATGATTGAGATGAACAAACTGGATTTCTTCAAGGTTGAAACACTTATTGGAGCAAGTCTTAAGTTATCACTATGTTCTCCTCTTAAGACTTGGGGGCTACAGTATTATGCATATAAAGGAGGAACATCTTCATTTTATTAGTTTTGAGCAAATCAGGAAGATCAATTACATGACCCGGTGTCGACAACAATTATGACCCAGCGCCATCAATATTTATAAACCAGCCATTTTAGTAATATTAAACCAGCAAGTTTTACATCTTCAAACCGGCTGAATATCAGATAAGTATTTTTAGACCCATATTTCTTAAACCGGCGGAGCTGAGTCAAAGGAGTTATTCTTCACAATATTTCTCGGTGACAAGCCAATGTCGGCAAATTGATTATGAAGCTGGTTTGTTGACCCGGATTTCCCGGAAGGAGGAAATAACAAGGACTTAAGGATGATCAGGTACCGGTTTACAAAAATTCTTAACTCGGAGCATAACCTGTCAAATTTGTTCTTGTGTTTATTTTGCAGCATAAGTTTACCATGAATAAATCCAAGCTAAACTTGGGGGCTAATGTCGGGGATATACCCCGCGGTGTAAACCGGCCGGAAGTTAACTCGGCCGGACTTGGCGGTTTATCTGAAGACCCCGCTGACACTTGGCGAGTTACTAGCGACCCGCCCTGACCTGGCGGTTTACAAGCAACCCACCTGGTCATTCTAACTCACTGGTGATCCGGCGTGCGGGATCGACGGATGACAAGGCCCAAAGCCCAGAAGGCCGGTTCACGTTTAACGGTGGGCCGGTTTAAGAGGAAAGGCATGAGGAATATTTACCTTACAAGGAGTTAAGACCAGGACTTGTATACGGTTTGTATTAGAGATAGACTAGTCCTAATCCTAATAGGACTCTACATGTAACCCGCCCCTCCAACATATATAAGGAGGGGCAGGGCTCCCCAAAAGGGGACAAGATTCACAAGTTCCATGAGTTGGACAAGTTAGGTTTAGACAATAGCTCTTGAGATAGAGCACTCTTGTAACCATGGTCATCATCATCAATATCAATGAAGCAGGATGTAGGCTTTTACCTCCACCGTGAGGGGCCGAACCTGGGTAAAACATCGCGTGTCTCGTCCCGCTCAACCCCTCTCAAGCTACCACATAGATGTGTTGGTCTCGCGACTAAGTCCTGACACTAAGGACATCTGCCGTGACAATTCCACGACAAGCACAGAGAAACCCAACTCCTACTGATAATAAGCAGATTCCAGTGGCCAAAGAACTAGTCTGCTCCAGTCCAGCAAAAATATGTCAACTCAATTCTAAGAAGCGTGTGCGTATTCTTGCATCATGAAATTTTATAGCATGCTGATCATATTTTCTACATGTTTCTTACCCATCTCTCTTTTAGAAAATAAGCTTAACAAATAGAAGATTTTCTGCAATGGTATCGTTTATGAGGAAAGATTCTTGCAGGAATTCTCTGTGCTCCAATGTAGATGTAAGTACCTGTTGTATATCACTATATTTTTACATCAGCATGTATTTTGTTAATCGGTGTGAATCCAACCTTTATCTGATCTAAATTTAGTTGTAGAAAAATGTATGATTAAAGGCCACAATGTTGATTTTTGCAAGGAAAATTGCCTAGTAGTTTTGCATCCTGAGCTGCATGAGTGTACTATCTCATATCAATGGGTTCGAATACTTTAGTTCTGCAGTGGGTTTTTCAGTGGTTTTTTTTATTGTGTTGTCCTGTCGTATCCCTAACTCTTACATCATACTCCCTCTGTCCGGATTAAATGTCGCAGAAATGGATAAAACTGGATGTATCTAGAACTGAAATACGCCTAGACCCATCCATTTATTTCCGGATGGAGTGAATACATGTCAATATGTCATGCCTTTCTATTCTTCAGTACCTATTCCATCTCTGTTGTAGCATGTTTTATAACTAAATCACCATTCTTCTATATAAGGCATGCAAGGGGAAGACGGCTATGTTAGAATTTGAAGGGTTACAAACCAGGTCTTTGCAAAAGATCCAAATGCCAGGAGATAATAAACCAACTCCCACTGATAATAAGCAGGTTCCAGTGGCCAAAGAACTAGTCCGCTCCAGTCCAGCAAAAGAATGTCAACTCCATTCTAAGAAGCGTGTGCGTATCCTCGCATCATGAAATTTTAGAGCATTCTGATCATATTTTCTACATGTTTCTTACCCGTCTCTCTTTTAGAAAATAAGGTTAAACGATACAAGACTTCCTCCATTGGGAACGTATTCGAGGAAAATATCTTGCGGGAATTCTCTGTGCTCCAGTGCTGATGTAAGTACCTGTTGTATATCACTATATTTTTACATCAACATGTATTTTGTTAATCGGCGTGAATCTAACATTTATCTGATCTAAAATTAGTTGTAGCAAAATGTTAAAGGCGCCAATGTTGATTTTTGTAAGGAAAACTGCCTAGTAGTTTTGCGTACTGAGCTGCATGAATGTGCTATCTCATATCATGCACATTACTGAATTGTAGTGCTTCTCTGGTTGCCCATTCATTCATTGTGTCAATGTTGCTTTCGTATTACCTTACCTGGCTGATGATAGTTGTGCCATATTGTGTTAATTTGGTGTAGGCTAGTTGCCCAAATGTTTGTTGTGTCAATGTTGCTTTTCTATTATCTGACTTGGCTAATGATAGCAATGCTAGTGTGTTAATTTTGTGCAGGCTGCTCAAGATAAGAAGACAAACTCTAAAAACAGCAAGGCAACCCCATTGTTTCTTTCCAGTAAATCTAGACCAGATAATATGGCAATAACTCATGATTAATCTCTTTGGTTCCCGTCCTAATTTATGTTATGATGCAGTGGTGAAGACACTCTCCACTATCAATAATACAAGCCTACCAAAATCGCCATCTGAATCTGTTCAGTATCCTCTGTCTCAAACGCAACGGAATAAATGTATGTTTGTGAACCAATTAATGGATGAAGCAATAATGGAAATGGTGGATGAATTAGAGGTGCAGAGTCGTGCGACACAATAACTGATCAATGTTTTTAGAGACAGTGTGGCAAAGCAGCAAAAACTTGCCCACATGCTTATGGGCGTCATCTGTGCTGAGGTTGCAGATTGTGATGTTGTAGATGGTTAGGTTCTGCTCATTTATTTGCACCGGCATCAATCTTTGATTGCCCAGTGGATGTAATTTCCTGTAATATATTCTGGATGTGCAATGTTATTCCCTGTATGCCGTACCTTTGCTCGTCGTAATGGGCTCAAATTATCTAATTTGGCCTAAAGACATGAACGAACTTTAGTGGGTCCATTAAGTTAATGGGCCGTTACTAGGCCGAAAGTTAATGGTCGGCCCTCTTACCTCCCGGGTCGTTAACAGGCTGACATCGAAGCAGGCAACAGGTGGCCCCAATTTATTTCACGGGCCGCTAACATGCCGTTACTAAGTTTGGGCTACATATGGCCCAATTATACTGTAGGCCTTTAGCAGGCCGAAAGAGACAGCGAGCTTGTATTGGACCATGAAGAGCATGGGTCGCTAAGAGGTCGAAAGTCAGGTCGTATTGTAAACGGCCCAACTGTGTTGTGGGCCTTTAGCAGGCCGAAAAGAAATCGGGCTGGTATTGGACCATGAAGGGCATGGGCCGTTAAGAGGCCAAAACTAAGGTTCGACTACAAATGGCCCAACTCATTTATGGTCCGTTAACAGGCTGAAAAGCACATAGGGCCGAGAATTGGCCCAACACTTAAATGGGTCGCTAAAAGGACAAAACTCAGGTCCGACTACAATTGGCCCAACTGATTTATGGGCCGTCAACAGGCTGAAAGTGACACCGGGCTAGAAATTGGCCCAACACTTAAATGGGCCGCTAAAGGGCCGAAACTCAGGTCCGACTACAAATGGCCCATCAGATTTATGGGTCGTCAACAGGCTCAAAGACACACCGGGCCGGAAATTAGCCCAACATTTAAATGGGTCGCTAAAAGGCCGAAAGATGTACATCCTAAAAATTGGCCCATCCATTAAATGGGTCGTTAATAGGCCGAAATATCATTGGGCCAATATTGAGCCCAAATATATAGCGGGCTGTTAACGGGCTCGAACTGACGATGGGCTGCAATGGTGTCAAATCTTTAACGGGACAAATTGGCACATCTCGTATGGGCCGTGGGCTTAAATGGACCTGACACAAGTAAGCCTTATATGGGCCAGCCTGCTAATTTTTACTGGGCCGGCCTTTTTCACCGGAATGGGCCACTGTTGGGCCGTGCCACGTGTCGACCTATCATAGGCGCCTCCTGTCCAATGAGTGGATGACATCTGTCCCAAAGATGAGCCGACACGTGTTTCCTCTAGCCAATGATGATTTTACACGTGGAAAATCCCCATTGGTCGGGGTTGTTAACGGGTTATCGGATCCAAAACCCGACCCGAGAGCTTAACGGCGTTCCGTTACGGTGGATGCCACGTGTCGGTCACCCTTGACGAAAGCACTTCTGTGATGCGCGATTTATCGTCATGGAAGTGGACACTTCCGTGATAATAATTTTGGTAATGTCATGGAACACTTCTATGACAGCACAGGTATGACTATCTTGATTCTATCATAAATTTGTCATGGATGTACATGCATGACAAAAAACGCGACCTACTGTGACAAACACATATCATCACGGAAGTGTATTTTTTTGTAGTGCTTCATCAACACCGTCACCACGTCGTCGTGCTGACGGAACTCTCCCTCGAACTCAGCTGGATCAAGAGTTCGAGGGACGTCGCTGAGCTGAACGTGTGTAGATCGCGGAGGTGCCATGTGTTCGGTACTTGATCAGTTGGATCATGAAGATGTTTGACTACATCAACCGCGTTACTAAACGCTTCCGATTTCGGTCTACATCAACCGCGTTACTAAACACTCTCCTGCTCGTTGCTATGCATCACATATAGATCTTGCGTGATCGTAGGTAACTTTTTTTGAAATATTGCATTCCCCAACAATATGAGCATCCAGGTTTTGCTATTGGTTATTGACCAGAGATGTGTCTCGGTCATGTCTACATAGTTCTCGAACCCGTAGGGTCCGCACGCTTAACGTTCGATGATGATTTGTATTATGAGTTATGTGATTTGATGACCAAAGTTTGTTCAGAGTCTCGGATGAGATCACGGACATGACTAGGAGTCTCGAAATGGTCGAGAGGTAAAGATTCATATATTGGAAGGCTATATTCGGACATCGGAATGGTTCCGAGTGATTCGGGTATTTCTTGGAGTACCGGAGAGTTACGGGAATTCGCCGGGGGAAGTTAATGGGCCTTATTGGGCTTTAGTGGAGAGAGGGAAGAAGGGCCACGAGGTGGCGCGTGCCTCCCCCCTGCCCAAACCGAATTGGACAAGGGGTGGGGGTGTGAGCCCCTTTTCCTTCTCCCTCTCCCTCCTTTCCTTCTTTCCTACTCCGAAAAGGAAAGGGAATCCTACTAGGACTTGGGAGTCCTAGTAGGACTCCCTGAGGGAGTCCTGAACTAAGGGGTCCTCGGGCGTCTGGCCTGTTATCCATTGGGCCGGACTGATGGGATGAGAAGACATGAAGGCCGAAGACCGTATCCGTGTCCAGATTGGACTCTCCTTGGCGATCAACTATGAAGATTCCTTCTTATGTAACCGACTCTTTGTAAACCCTAGATCCCCCTCGGTGTCTATATAGACCGGAGGGGTTAGTCCGGAAGACATACACTCATTACCGTAGTCATACAGGCTAGACTTCTAGGGTTTAGCCATTACGATCTCGTGGCAGAACAACTCTTGTAATACTCATATTCATCAAGATCAATCAAGCAGGAAGTAGGGTATTACTCCATAGAGAGGGCCCGAACCTGGGTAAACATCGTGTCCCCTGTCTCCTGTTACCATAGATCCTAGACGCACAGTTTGGGACCCCCTACCCGAGATCCGTCGGTTTTGACACCGACATTGGTGCTTTCATTGAGAGTTCCACTGTGCCGTCAACGAGAGGTTCGATGGCCCCACCAATCGTCGATAGTGACGCCGTCCAAGGAGAAACCTTCCTCCCCAGATAAATTTTTGTGTTCGGTGGCTTCGTACTGCGGGCCAACTCGCTTGGCCATCTGGAGCAGATCGATAGCTACGCCCCTGGCCATCATGCCAGATTCGGAAGCTTGAACTACGTTGCGGACATCCGTGGAGACTTGATCTTCGACAGATTTGAGACCGCGGCGATCGCTCCCCCTCGCTCCGATAAACATGACTTAAATCTGTCATTGGATCACGTCCAGGAGATGGTTCCTGTTGCTGCAACGGCCTTAGAGCCGGAGCAGATCGTGCCATTCAAGGCCGCAGAGTCCGTAGCGTTGGAACCGCACACAGACTCGACACCTTGCAATATTCGCGTGAGTGGAACTCCGAACTCGTCTCCGGCCATAAGTTCTGAACCACGAACGCCTGCGGACACCGAGCTGGATCGGTTATCGATTCTTGAATTCAGCGCTGCAGACATCTTCCAGCACTCACCTTTCGGCGATGTGCTATTAAAGAACCTGTCATTGGCAGGAGACTCATAGCCGAACTATGTCCAGTTCGAACTAGGGGCTGACGATGGAGAATTTTGCTTCCCACCGCCACACACTTCATAGCTACCGTCGAGGACTTAACCGACGTACTTGATTATGGCTCCGAAGACATCGACGGTATGGACAATGATGCTCATAAGGAGCAAGGCCAAGACCCGCCATTTACTGGACGTTGGACGGCCACCTCTTCATACGATGTGTACATGGTTGATACACCCAAAGAATCTAGCGGTGATGACAAAGAAGACCCAGATGCGAATAAATCTTTTGAGACACAATCCAAGTGTCGGCGCCCTAAACGCTGTTCTAAGCCATGTCACTCAAAGGACGACAACACTGGCACCAAAGAAAATAGTACTCCGGATGACGCCGAAAACAATGAGGACTCTGTTGGAGCTGCATCCGAACAGGAGGAACAAGACAACGGGCAAGATAAGCCTGGTAAACAGGCCAGGCCCAATGACCCGGATGATGATAGTTATCGTCCAGTCTCCGAGGATGAGGAGAGCATCGGCAGCGAGGATTTCATCATGCCTGAGGCACCCCTAGAGCAGGAGCACTTCAAGCGCCAGCTAATAGCTACTGCGAGAAGCATGAAGAAAAAGCAGTAGCAGCTCCAAGTCGATCAAGACCTACTCATCCATAGATGGACCGATGTCCTGGCAGCTGAAGAACATGGCCTCAAGCGCCCAGCTAAGAGTTACCCAAAGCACAGACTGCTACCTCAGTTTGATGAGGAAGCGCCAGATCCCATACCTCCCTCGCGCAATGAGGACCGACCACCACGTGGCCGGGATAGTGCGGCGGACCGACCACCTCGCGGTCGGGATAAAGCGGCAACTCAGGCCGAACACCAGCCCAACCCACCATGCAAAAGCAGAGACAAAACAGCTCGGGATTATACATATGACCTCTGGCAAGACCTGGACAAAAGATCAGGACTCACCAAATCAACCTACGGATCGCGGGGACGTTCTTCAACTCGCGACGACGGCTACCTATTCGGACGTGACAAACCCAGTCACGCCCGGGCCGATAACCGCAGGCGGACTCTATCGAAGGTGCGCCGCGACATGGCCCGATATAGAGGCGTCGCACACCCCCTTTGCTTCACAGATGAAGTAATGGATCATGAATTCCCCGAGGGGTTCAAGCCTGTGCTACCTCTTGAGCACTGTGTTGGTTTTCCCCGAAGAGGAAGGGATGATGCACCAAAGTAGCGTAAGTATTTCCCTCGGTTTTTGAGAACCAAGGTATCAATCCAGTAGGAGGCTACACGCCAGTCCCTCGTACCTGCACAAAACAAATAAATCCTCGCAACCAACGCGATAAGGGGTGGTCAATCCCTACATGGCCACTTACGAGAGTGAGATCTGATAGATATGATAAGATAATATTTTTGGTATTTTTGTGATAAACATGCAAAGTAAAATAAAAGCAAAGGAAAAAAGCAAAGGAAATAACTAAGTATTGGGAGATTAATAGGATGAAGATAGACCCGGGGGCCATAGTTTTCACTAGTGGCTTCTCTCGAGAACATAAGTATTCTATGGTGGGTGAACAAATTACTGTTGAGCAATTGACAGAATTGAGCATAGTTATGAGAATATCTAGGTATGATCATGTATATAGGCATCATGTCCGAGACAAGTAGACCGACTCCTGCCTGCATCTACTACTATTACTCCACTCATCGACCGCTATCCAGCATGCATCTAGAGTATTAAGTTAATGAAAACAAAGTAACACCTTAAGCAAGATGACATGATGCAGAGGGATAAACTCATGCAATATGATGAAAACCCCATCTTGTTATCCTCGATGGCAACAATACAATATGTGCCTTGCTGCCCCTACTGTCACTGGGAAAGGACACCGCAAGATTGAACCCAAAGCTAAGCACTTCTCCCATTGCAAGAAAGATCAATCTAGTAAGCCAAACCAAACTGATAATTCAAAGAGACTTGCAAAGATAACCAATCACACATAAAAGAATTCAGAGAAGATTCAAATATTGTTCATAGATAGACTTGATCATAAACCCACAATTCATCGGTCTCAACAAACACACCACAAAAAGAAGATTACATCGAATAGACCTCCACAAGAGAGGGGGAGAACATTGTATTGAGATCCAAAAGGAGAGAAGAAGTCATCTAGCTACTAACTATGGACCCGTAGGTCTGAGGTGAACTACTCACACTTCATCGGAGGGGCTATGGTGTTGATGTAGAAGCCCTCCCTGATCGATGCCCCCTTCGGCGGAGCTCCAGAACAGGCCCCAAGATGGGATCTCGTGGATACAGAAAGTTGCAGCTGTGGAATTAGGGTTTTGGCTCCGTATCTGATCGTTTGGGGGTACATAGGTATATATAGGAGGAAGGAGTACGTCGGTGGAGCAACAGGGGGCCCACGAGGGTGGAGGGCGCGCCTGGGGGGTAGGCGTGCCCCCTACCTCATGGCCTCCTCTTTTGTGTCTTGACGTAGGGTCCAAGTCTCCTGGGTCTTGTTCGTTGAGAAAATCACGTTCCCGAAGGTTTCATTCCGGTTGGACTCCGTTTGATATTTCTTTTCTTCAAAACCCTAAAACTGGCAAAAAAAGCAATTCTGGGCTGGGCCTCCGGTTAATAGGTTAGTCCCAAAGATAATATAAACCTGTATAATAAAGCCCAATAATGTCAAAAACCATAGGTAATATAGCATGGAGCAATCAAAAATTATAGATACGCTGGAGACGTATCAAGCATCCCCAAGCTTAATTCCTGCTCGTCCTCGAGTAGGTAAATGATAAAAACAGAATTTTTGATGCGGAGTGCTACTTGGCATAATTTTAATGTAATTCTTCTTAATTGTGGTATGAATATTCATATCTGAAAGATTCAAGACAAAAGTTCATATTGACATAAAAATAATAATACTTCAAGCATGCTAACAAAGCAATTATGTCTTCTCAAAATAACATGGCCAAAGAAAGTTCATCCCCACAAAATCATATAGTTTAGTCATGCTCCATTTTCGTCACACAAGAATGCTCTCATCATGCACAACCCCGGCGACAAGCCAAGCAATTGTTTCATACTTTAGTAATCTCAAACCTATAAACTTTCACGCAATATATGAGCGCGAGCCATGGACATAGCACTATGGGTGGAATAGAATATAATGAGGGGGGTTATGTGGAGAAGACAAAAAGGAGAAAGTCTCACATCAACGAGGCTAATCAATGGGCTATGTAGATGCCCACCAATTGATGTTAATGCAAGGGGTAGGGATTGCCATGCAACAGATGCACTAGAGCTATAAATGTATGAAAGCTCAACAAAAGAAACTAAGTGGGTGTGCATCCAACTTGCTTGCTCACGAAGACCTAGGGCACTTGAGGAGGCCCATTGTTGGAATATACAAGCCAAGTTCTATAATGAAAATTCCCACTAGTATATGAAAGTGACAAAACAAAAGACTCTCTGTCATGAAGATTATGGTGCTACTTTGAAGCACAAATGTGGCAAAGGATAGTAACATTGTCCCTTCTCTCTTTTTCTCTCATTTTTTTATTTGGCCTTTCTCTTTTTTATATGGCCTTTCTCTCTCTCTCTCTCTCTCTCTCTCTCTCTCTTTATAATTCCTCACTTGGGGCAATGCTCTAGAAAATGATGATCGTCACACTTCTATCTATTTACAACTCAATGATTACAACTCGATACTAGAACAAAAGATGACTCTATATGAATGCCTCCGGCGGTGTACCAGGATATGCAATGGACCAAGAGTGACATGTATGAAAGAATTATGAACGGTGGCTTTGCCACAAATACTATGTCAACTACATGATCATGCTAAGCAATATGACAATAATGAATGTGTCATGATAAACGGAATGGTGGAAAGTTGCATGGCAATATATCTCGGAATGGCTATGGAAATGCCATAATAGGTAGGTATGGTGGCTGTTTTGAGGAAGATATAAGGAGGTTTATGTGGGAAAGAGTGTATCATATCACGGGGTTTGGATGCACCGGCGAAGTTTGCGCCAACTCTCAATGTGAGAAAGGGCAACGCACGGTACCGAAGAGGCTAGCAAGGATGGAAGGGTGAGAGTGCGTATAATCCATGGACTCAACATTAGTCATAAAGAACTCACATACTTATTGCAAAAATCTACAAGTCATCAAAAACCTCGGCACTACGCGCATGCTCCTAGGGAGATAGATTGGTAGGAAAAGACCATCGCTCGTCCCCGACCGCCACTCATAAGGAGGACGATCAAATAACACCTCATGTTTCAAATTTGTTACATAATGTTTAACATACGCGCATGCTACGGGACTTGCAAACTTCAACACAAGAATTTCTCAATTTCACAACTACTCAACTAGCACGACTTTGATATTATTACCTCCATATCTCAAAACAATCATTGAGCATCAAACTTCTCTTAGTATTCAAAACACTCATAAGAAAATTTTACTAATCTTGAATACCTAGCATATTAGGATTTTAAGCAAATTACCATGATATTTAAGAATCTCAAAATAATCTAAGTTAAGCATGAGAGATCAATAGTTTCTATAAAACAAATCCACCACCGTGCTCTAAAAGATATAAGTGAAGTACTAGAGCAAAACTATATAACTCAAAAGATATAAGCGAAGCACATAGAGTATTCTAACAAATTCCAAATCATGTATGGCCATCTCAAAAGGTGTGTACAGCAAGGATGATTGTGGTAAACTAGAAAGTAAAGACTCAAATCATACAAGACGCTCCAAGCAAAACACATATCATGTGGTGAATAAAAATATAGCTCCAAGTAAAGTTACCGATATAAGTAGACGAAAGAGGGGATGCCTTCCGGGGCATCCCCAAGTTTGGCTTTTAGGTGTCCTTAGATTATCTTGGGGGTGCCATGGGCATCCCCAAGCTTAGGCTCTTGCCACTCCTTGTACCATAATCCATCAAATCTTTACCCAAAACTTGAAAACTTCACAACACAAAACTCAAAGTAGAAAATCTCGTGAGCTCCGTTAGCGAAAGAAAACAAAAGACCACTTCAAGGTACTGTAATGAACTCATTATTTATTTATATTGGTGTTAAACCTACTGTATTCCAACTTCTCTATGGTTTATAAACTATTTTACTAGCCATAGATTCATCAAAATAAGCAAACAACACACGAAAAACAGAATATGTCAAAAACAGAACAGTCTGTAGTAATCTGTAGCTAGCGCAAGATCTGGAACCTCAAAAATTCTAAAATAAATTTCTGGATGTGAATAATTTATCTATTAATCATCTGCAAAAAGAATTAATTAAATAGTACTTTCCAAGTAAAAATGGCAGCAGTTCTCGTGAGCGCTAAAGTTTCTGTTTTTTTACAGCAAGTGTAACAAGACTTTCCCCAAGTCTTCCCAACGGTTCTACTTGGCACAAACACTAATTAAACACAAAAAACACAACCAAAACAGAGGCTAGATAAATTATTTATTACTAAACAGGAGCAAAAAGCAAGGAATAAAAATAAAATTGGGTTGCCTCCCAACAAGCGCTATCGTTTAACGCCCCTAGCTAGGCATAACAAGCAAGGATAGATCTAGGTATTGCCATCTTTAGTTTTCAACTTTTTAGTGGAATCAAGCTCGAATCCGGGAGGTTCTTTATGTTTCCCTTCATATTCTGAAATTTTTAGTTCTAACGAATCCAACCGCTTATTACAAAGGGTAATCAACATATTCATGCGGTGAATATTTTCACTAATGTTCTTAAGAGGTTCAAGAGACTTCTGTATAATTTTAGTAACTTCACAAATTTTTTCAAAAACTTGCGTCTCTTCCTGAGTAGGATGAGGTCCCTTTTGTTGAGGTAGTGTTCCCACTATACCTTCTATAATTTCAAGCGCAATATGGGGATCGATTTCAATAAAATTGCCTTTGGCAACACAATCCAAGAGTTGTCTATGAGACATATTTAATCCAACATAAAAATTGCGAAGCAAAATTCTCAGGTTTATTTCAGAGGTACAATTACGATAAGACTCCATTATTCTCAACCAGGCATATTTTAAGTTTTCTCCTAGTCTTTGTTTGAAGTGAAATTTTTTGAACTCACGGGACAACGGAGAAGATAAGGGACTAGCCATAATGACAAGCAAACGAATTAACGCACAAGCAAACAAAAAGCAAGCGGGCAAAAAGAGGCAAATGGGAAAGAGAAGGAGGATAGAGAGAGAGGGCGAATAAAACGGCAAGGGTGAAGTGGGGGAGAGGAAAACGAGAGGCAAATGGCAAATAATGTAATGCGGGAGATAAGGGTATGTGATGGGTACTTGGTATATTGACTTTTGCGTAGACCTCCCCGGCAACGGCGCCAGAAATCCTTCTTGCTACCTCTTGAGCACTACGTTGGCTTTCCCCGAAGAGGAAGGGATGATGCAGCAAAGTAGCGTAAGTATTTCCCTCAGTTTTTAGAACCAAGGTATCAATCCAGTAGGAGGCTACGCGCCAGTACCTCGTACCTGCACAAAACAAATAAATCCTCACAACCAACGCGATAAGGGGTTGTCAATCCCTACACGACCACTTACGAGAGTGAGATCTGATAGATATGATAAGATAATATTTTTGGTATTTTTGTGATAAAGATGCAAAGTAAAAAAGCAAAGGAAATAACTAAGTATTGCGAGATTAATATGATGAAGATAGACCCGGGGGCCATAGTTTTCACTAGTGGCTTCTCTCGAGAACATAAGTATTCTACGGTGGGTGAACAAATTACTGTTGAGCAATTGACAGAATTGAGCATAGTTATGAGAATATCTAGGTATGATCATGTATATAGGCATCACGTCCGAGACAAGTAGACCGGCTCCTGCCTGCATCTACTACTATTACTCCACTCATCGACCGCTATCTAGCATGCATCTAGAGTATTAAGTTAATGAAAACAGAGTAACGCCTTAAGCAAGATGACATGATGTAGAGGGATAAACTCATGCAATATGATGAAAACCCCATCTTGTTATGCTCGATGGCAACAATACAATACATGCCTTGCTGCCCCTACTGTCACTGGGAAAGGACACCGCAAGATTGAACCCAAAGCTAAGCACTTCTCCCATTGCAAGAAAGATCAATCTAGTAGGCCAAACCAAACTGATAATTCGAAGAGACTTGCAAAGATAACCAATCATACATAAAAGAATTCAGAGAAGATTCAAATATTGTTCATAGATAGACTTGATCATAAACCCACAATTCATTGGTCTCAACAAACACACCGCAAAAAGAAGATTAATGGAATAGATCTCCACAAGAGAGGGGGAGAACATTGTATTGAGATCCAAAAAGAGAGAACAAGCCATCTAGCTACTAACTATGGACCTGTAGGTCTGAGGTGAACTACTCACACTTCATCGGAGGGGCTATGGTGTTGATGTAGAAGCCCTCTGTGATCGATGCCCCCTCCGGCGAAGCTCCGGAACAGGCCCCAAGATGGGATCTCGTGGATACAGAAAGTTGCGGCGGTGGAATTAGGTTTTTGGCTCTGTATCTGATCGTTTGGGGGTACGTAGGTATATATAGGAGGAGGAGTACGTCGGTGGAGCAACAGGGGGCCCACGAGGATGGAGGGCGTGCCTGGGGGGTAGGCGCGCCCCCTACCTCGTGGCATCCTCTTTTGTGTCTTGACGTAGGGTCCAAGTATCCTGGGTCTTGTTCGTTGAGAAAATCACATTCCCGAAGGTTTCATTCTGTTTGGACTATGTTTGATATTCCTTTTCTTTGAAACCCTAAAACAGGCAAAAACAACAATTCTAGGCTGGGCCTCCGATTAATAGGCTAGTCCCGAAAATAATATAAAAGTGTATAATAAAGCCCAATAATGTCCAAAACAGTAGGTAATATAGCATGGAGCAATCAAAAATTATAGATACGTTGGAGACGTATCAGCCCGTCAATACGGAATCATACACGGAACAACCGATCCCACAGTATGGATCAAGGACTTTATTCTCCACATCCATATGGCCCGCGGGGACGACCTCCACGCCATCAAATACCTCCCATTAAATCTCAAAGGACCAGCTAGACACTGGTTAAATAGCCTGCCTAAAAATTCCATCGACAGCTGGGAGGACTTGGAAGAAGCCTTCCTTGACAACTTCCAAGGTACATATGTCTGGTCGCCTGATGCCAATGACTTAAGCCACATAGTTCGACAACCTGGAGAATCAGCCAGAAAATTTTGGACTAGATTCCTAACCAAAAAGAACCAGATCGTTGACTGCCCGGATGCCGAAGCCCTCGCGACCTTTAAACACAGTATCCGTGATGAATGGCTAGCACACCACCTCGGCCAAGAAAAGCCGAGGTCCATGGCAGCCCTCACGACACTCATGACCCGCTTTTGCGCAGGTGAGGATATTGGCTGGCTCGCAGTAAAAACACAGCCAACGAAACAAGCCCCTCTGAGGCCAAAAACAGCACCGACAAGCTTCGGCGCAACAGACACAAACGTCAAAGCAATGGCGATAACACCGATGACACTACAATTCACACCAGATTCAGTGGCTCCAAGTCTGGCCAGCGAAAGAAGCCCTATAAAAGGAACGACAAAGGACCATCCAGCTTGGACCGCATACTCGATCGTCCGTGCCAGATACATGGCACCCCAGACAAACCGGCCAACCATACAAATAGAGATTGCCGGGTCTTTAAGTCAACCAGCAAGGTAAATAGCGGAAACAAGGAAGGGGAATCGTAGAGCAAGGACGATGACGAGGAGCCCCGACAGCCGAACACTGGGGGGCAGAAGAAATTCCCGCCTCAAGTCAAAATGGTGAACATGGTATATGCTACACACATCCCCAAAAGGGAGCGCAAGCGCGCACTCAGGGATGTCTATGCGGTAGAGCTAGTCACCCCAAAGTTCAACCCATGGTCGTCATTTCCGATCACCTTTGATCACCGAGATCATCCAACCAGTATTCGTCATGGCAGTTCGGCCACACTGGTACTCGACCCAATCATCGACGGATTTCACCTGACACGAGTCCTAATGGACGATGGTAGCAGCCTCAACCTGCTCTATCAGGATACAGTACGTAAAATGGGCATTGACCCCTCATGAGTCAAGCCCACGAAGACTACCTTTAAAGGAGTCATACCGGGCATAGAGGCCCGTTGTACGGGCTCAATAACGCTGGAGGTAGTACTCGGTTCCACGGATAACTTCCGAAGCGAAGAACTAATCTTTGATATCGTCCCATTCCGCAGCGGCTATCACGCGCTGCTCGGACGAACCGCGTTCGCTAGATTCAACGTAGTGCCACATTACGCTTATCTCAAGCTCAAGCTGCCCGGTCCACGCGGCGTCATTACAGTAAATGGAAACACGGAACGCTCCCTCCATACAGAGGAGCACACCACCGCCCTAGCAGTAGAAGTACAGAGCGGCCTTCTCAAGCAGTATTATAATCCGGCTGCCGAGCCCCTGGACATCATTAAGAGGGTCCGGACTACACTGCAACAGGACAGCTCGGCTCGTCAAGAACCGAATTAGCAGTTTGGCCTCCGTCCCAGCCCCAACGAGGGAATGTCATTCGTGTTGCGCGTACATAACTATGCACTCAAAACCCCATTGGTACCGACGGAGGCATAACTAGCTCGCGATCCACAGTGCGGCTCGACCGCCCCCGGGATTCGCACGCCTTTACTTTTTCTTTTTCATTTTGGGTTTTTTCTCTTTTCGAGGTCTATTAGGACGGCCTGCTTGCAGAACACACCAAGGAAGCAAGGAGCTATGGCGCACAAGGGAATCCCTAGGTGGTCTCTGCTAACGATCACCATACCTATTTTACATACCCATACGCAACTCGCCCTTGGTCACGGCATGTTAAATAGCCTTACTTGCTTATCGCATTACTTGCACAAAGTACGTCTCGATGTGCTAATTACATCACAATGGTGAATAAATGGTGGCGTCAGCTTATTACTTAATTTTCCTATTTCCTCACCTTTGTATTTATTACTCATTGCACACGTACACCATGGTACGTATTACTACGCCAGGGGCTTCATTACGCCCCGAATTATGGCAATAAAAGTCCGAACACTTTTACAGTATAGTTTGGCACCCCGAACTTATAGCATTATATGCATCGGCTCCGAATCATGTCTTTGGTCAATAGTTGGGTTGCCCGGCTCCTGTGCTTACTACCTTACGTTCCGCTATATGGTCTAGGGTAGTAAAGGGAGAACTACTGTGATTGTGTCTCGGTTCTTCCGGACAAGCACCTCACTAGAGAAAGCCGAAAACTGACTATCATGATGCGGCGAGAGCTGGTCAGCTGTTCGAGAGGTTACAAATCGTTAGAGATTTTTTTCCGCTCTTGCGAAGAATCGGTTCCTCTGATTAGGCGTGTATAACTCCCCTAGTTAGGCCTTCCAAATACCAGGGGCTTCGCCGACTTTCTTAATTGTCAAACTCCTATGGCTAAGTGAGGGCGGTAAAGGCCGCATAGTCTGATTGCCTTGTTCGTTGCGCTAAACACCTCCTTTAAGGACCAGAATGTGGAGTAAAGAGTATTTAGATTTATCCCGAACACCCCCGTACTATCTACGTGGGGGCAGAAGCCGACAACTGGTCAACCCTTAGATTTCATAAACGGCCGCACATGAGGTAAAATCTAAATCGCAAGCATTATATTACATAGCATCATTGTTCCTTATTACAGGACAGGATAATACAAATGTTCTCATGGGAATATAACATCCTTCGAACATTGCTCCACCACAAGGCGGGACCCCTCCAGGACACCATCAAAATAGATCTCGGGTCGACGATGCTCCTTGCCCTCCGGCGGCCCCTCGGTCATCAGCTTCTTGGCATCCAGCTTTGCCCAATGCATCTTGATGCGGGCAAATGCCATACGCGCACCTTCAATATAGACCGACCGCTTCACGGCTTTGAGCCGTGGACAGGCACTTACAAGCCGCTTAACAAGTCCAAAGTAGCTGCTAGGTATAGGCTCGGCAGGCCACAGCCAGACTATCAGGTCCTTCATGGCTAGCTCTGCCGACCTGTGCAGCTCGACCAACTGCTTCAGCTGGTCGCTAAAGGGCACCGGATGTTCGGGTCCAAGATGTTGAGACCAGAATAGCTTCTCCGTAGACATCCCTTCTTCGGCTCTATAATGCTCGACAGCATCTGATATACTGCGTGGTAGATCCGTAAACGCCCCTAGAAAACCCAAATTCGGATAAGTACAAGGAATGTTTCTTCTACATACTTGCTTTGCATGGTGAAAGACTTACCCGCCGCAATCTTCTTGGCCGCCTGAATTTCCTGGAGGGCATTCTAGGCTTCGGCTCATGCATCCTGTGTGCTCTGGCGGGCCTTCGCCAGTTCGGACCCTTGCGCCTTACAATCACGCTCCAAGGACTCAAACCTCTTGACCGCGTCCTGGAGCTCTTGCTGTGCCTTGCCAACACGGGCCTCATCCTTCTCGTGCACGGCGCGTTCCTTGGCCGCTTTGTCCTTGGCCTCGGCTAACGCCTTCTTCAGGACTGCCACCTCAGTCGTGGCCCCTAATAAAGTTTACGACACTTTAGTCCAGACGAACCATTCATTTTTCTTAAAATGTACCCGCAGGTTACTGCATACCTTGGCTATCCTCCAGCTGCTTCTTCATGAGGCCGAGCTCCTCCTCGGCCCGCTCTAGTTTCTACTTCAGTCCGGAGACCTCCGCAGCATGAGCGGTGGCAGCCTGCAGAGATACCTTCTTATTCACATAGACAACTTATGTTAGACTCCTGTGATATTTATTCTTGATCCTCTGTTCGGCCTTTTCTTCCCGAACACCAAACAGAGCATCGGGGGCTACTGTCTATACTGTGATATTCTTCCTACAACCACATTACTTACCTCAAAGCCCGTTAGAAGGCTAGTGTAGGCTTCGGTCAGTCCACCTTTGACGAACTGAACCTTCTTTATTACTGAGGGAGTCCTGGATTAGGGGGTCTCCGGACAGCCGGACTATCTCCATTGGCCGGACTGTTAGACTATGAAGATACAAGATTGAAGACTTCGTCTCATGTCCGGATGGGACTCTACTTGGCGTGGAAGGCAAGCTAGGCAGTACGGATATGGATATCTCCTCCTTTCTAACCGACCTTGTGTAACCCTAACCCTCTTCGGTGTCTATATAAACCGGAGGGTTTTAGTCCGTAGGACAACAACCATAACATACAATCATACCATAGGCTAGCTTCTAGGGTTTAGCCTCTCTGATCTTGTGGTAGATCTACTCTTGTCCTACCCATATCATCAATATTAATCAAGCAGGACGTAGGGTTTTACCTCCATCAAGAGGGCCCGAACCTGGGTAAAACATTGTGTCCCCTGCCTCCTGTTACCATCCGGCCTAGACGCACAGCTCGGGACCCCCTACCCGAGATCCGCCGGTTTTGACACCGACATTGGTGCTTTCATTGAGAGTTCCTCTGTGTCGTCGCCGTTAGGCTTGATGGCTCCTACTATCATCGATAGCGATGCGGTCTAGGGTGAGACTTTTCTCCCTGGACAGATCTTCGTATTCGGCGGCTTTGCACTGCGGGCTAATTCGATTGGCCAACTGGAGCAGATTGAAAGCTACACCCCTGGCCATCAGGTCAGATTTGGAAGTTTGAACTACACGGCCAACATCCGTGGAGACTTGATCTTCGACGGATTCGAGCCACAGTCGGGCGCGCCGCACTGTCGCGATGGGTATGACCTAGCTCTACCGCCGAACAGTACCACAGAGGCCGTGCCTGCATCGGGTCTGACCCTTAGTTCGGAGCCAACTACACCAAACGAGGACGGGTGGTTAGACACCGCCTCAGGGGCTGCAGTCTCAATGGCGATCGAGCCAAACACTAGCCTAGCCCTCTACGTAGCCCATGACTCCAAGGTGCCGGACTCTTTTTCTGACTCCAAACCGCCGGCGCCCCTGCCAATCGAATCCGATTGGGCGCCGATCATGGAATTCACCGCCGTGGATATCTTTCAGCACTCGCCCTTCGGCGGCATTCTGAATTCACTAAGGTATCTCTCTTTGGGAGTCCTGGATTAGGGGGTGTCCGGATGGCCGGACTATACCTTCAGCCGGACTCCTGGACTATGAAGATACAAGATTGAAGACTTCGTCCCGTGTCCGGAAGGGACTTTCCTTGGCGTGGAAGGCAAGCTTAGCGATACGGATATGTAGATCTCCTACCATTGTAACCGACTCTATGTAACCCTAACCCTATCTGGTGTCTATATAAACCGGAGGGTTTTAGTCCGTAGGACAACACATTCATACACAACAATCATACCATAGGCTAGCTTCTAGGGTTTAGCCTCTCTGATCTCGTGGTAGATCTACTCTTGTACTACCCATATCATCAATATTAATCAAGCAGGACTTAGGGTTTTACCTCCATCAAGAGGGCCCGAACCTGGGTAAAACTTCATGTCTCTTGCCTCCTATTACCATCCGGCCTAGACGCACAGTTCGGGGCCCCCTACCCGAGATCCGCCGGTTTTGACACCGACATTGGTGCTTTCATTGAGAGTTCCTCTGTGTCGTCGCCGTCAGGCTTGTTGGCTCCTACTATCACCAATAGCGATGCAGTCCAGGGTGAGACCTTCCTCCCCGGACAGATCTTCGTCTTCGGCGGCTTCGCACTGCGGGCCAATTCACTTGGCCATCCGGAGCAGATCGAAAGCTATGCCCCTGGCCGTCAGGTCAGATTTGGAAGTTTAAATTACACGGCTGACATCCACGGGGACTTGATCTTCGATGGATTCGAGCCACTGCCGAGCGCGCCGCACTGTCACGACGAGCATGATCTAGCTCTGCCACCGAACAGTGCCATGGAGGCCGCACCCGCATCGGTTTCGACCCTTAATTCGGAGCCTACTACGCCGATTAAGGATGGGTGGTTGGACGCCGCCTCGGGGGCTGCGATCCCAATGGCGATCGAGCCGAACACCAGCCCCGCACTCCATGAGACTCGTGACTCCAGGGAGCCGGACTCCTCTCCGGACTCCGAACCCTCCGCGCCCCTGCCGATCGAATCCGATCGGGCGCCTATCATGGAGTTTACTGCCGTGGATATCTTTTAGCACTTGCCTTTCGGTGATATTCTGAAGACACTAAAGTCTCTCTTTCTATCAGGAGAGCCCTGGCCAAACTATGGTCAGCAAGGTTGGGATACGGACGATGAAGAAATTCAAAGCCCACCCACCACCCACTTTGTAGCCACTGTCGACGATTTAACCGACATGCTCGACTTGGACTTCGAAGACATCGACGGTATGGACGCCGATGCAGGAGACGGTGAAGAACCAGCGCCTATTGGGCCCTGGAAAGCCACCTCGTCATATGACATATACATGGTGGACACCCCAAAATAAGGAGATGGCGATGGAACAACGAAGGATGACCCCTCCAAGAAACAGCCTAAGCGCCGGCATCAGCGGCGCCGCTCAAAATCCCGCCAAAACAAATACAGCGATTCCAGGACGGGAGATAATAATACTCCGGAGACCGCCGAAGAAAACCCCCTGCAGCAAGATTCAGCACAGGAGGATGGAGAAGCCAGCCCTCATGAGAGAGCGGCAGACAGAGAGGTCGAGGACGATAGCTATACGCCTCCCTCCGAAGACGAGGCAAGCCTCGACGACGACGAATTCGTCGTTCCAGAGGATCCCATCGAGCAAGAGCGTTTTCAATGCAGGCTTATGGCCACGGCAAGAAGCCTCAAGAAAAAGCAGCAACAGCTTAGAGCTGATCAAGATTTGCTAGTCGACAGATGGACTGAAGTCCTCGCGGCCGAAGAGCATAAACTCGAACGCCCCTCCAAGAGCTACCCAAAGCGCAGGTTGCTACCCCGATTAGAGGAGGAAGCACTTAAACCTACATCACCAGCACTTGATATGGTCGACCGGCCACCTCGTTGCCGCGACAGAGAGGCCTTTTGGCCCTCCACTCAAGCCGCACCCCGTACCAAGGCACGGGAAAATGCGCCAGACCTGCGAGATATGTTGGAGGACAAGGCAAGGCAAACAAGATCGATCTATGGATCGCGTGGGCGCCCCATGACTCGAGACAATAACCGTCATGCCAGACACAAATCCGGTAGGGCCGAACACAGTAGACAAAGCTCATTGGAGCTATGTCGTGATATAGCCCAGTACAGAGGCGCCGCACACCCACTATGCTTCACAGACGAAGTAATGGATCATCAAATGCCCGAGGGTTTCAAACCCGTAAACATCGAATCATATGATGGCACAACAGATCCTGCGGTATGGATCGAGGATTATCTCCTTCATATCCACATGGCCTGCGGCGATGATCTCCATGCCATCAAATACCTCCCACTCAAGCTTAAAGGACCAGCTCAGCATTGGCTTAACAGCTTGCTAGCAGGATCAATCAGTTGTTGGGAGGACCTGGAAGCCGCATTCCTCGACAATTTCCAGGGCACTTATGTGCGACCAACAGACGCCGATGACCTAAGCCACGTAATTCAGCAGCCAAAGGAATCGGCCAAGCAATTCTGGACACGGTTCCTAACAAAGAAAAATTAAATAGTCGACTGTCCGGACGCAGAGGCCCTAGCAGCCTTCAAGCACAATATCCGTGACGAGTGGCTTGCCCGGCACCTTGGACAGGAAAAGCCGAAATCTATGGCAGCACTCACGACACTCATGACCCGCTTTTGCGCGGGAGAAGACAGCTGGCTTGCTCGTAGCAACAATATGACCAAGAACCCTGGTAATTCGGATACCAGGGACAGTAGTGGCAGGTCGCGTCGCAACAAGCAAAAGCGCCGCACTAACGGCGACAATGCTGAGGATACGGCAGTTAATGCCGGATTCAGAGGCTATAAATCCGGTCAGCGGAAAAAGCCATTCAACAGAAATCCTAGGGGCCCGTCCAGTTTGGACCGAATACTCGACCGCTTGTGCCAGATACATGGTACCCCTGAAAAGCCGGCCAATCACACCAACAGGGATTGTTGGGTGTTCAAGCAGGTAGGCAAGTTAAATGCCGAAAATAAAGACAAGGTGCTGCATAGCGATGACGATGAAGAGCCCCGGCCGCCAAACAACAGTGGACAGAAGGGTTTTCCCCCACAAGTGCGGACGGTGAACATGATATACACAACCCACATCCCCAAGAGGGAGCGGAAGCGCGCGTTAAGGGACGTATACGCGGTAGAGCCAGTCGCCCCAAAGTTCAACCCATGGTCCTCCTGCCAGATCACCTTTGATCGAAGGGACCGTCCCACTAGCACCCGTCATGGCGGATTCGCCGCATTGGTTTTAGACCCAATTATTGACGGATTTCATCTCACTAGAGTCCTTATGGACGGCGGCAGCAGCCTGAACCTGCTTTACCAGGATACAATGTGGAAAATGGGCATAGATCCCTCGCGGATTAAGCCCACCAAAACGACCTTTAGATGCGTGATACCAGGTGTAGAGGCCAACTGTACAGGCTCAGTCACACTTGAAGTGGTCTTCGGATCTCCGGATAATTTCCGAAGCGAGGAGTTAATCTTCGACATAGTCCCATTCCACAGTGGCTATCACGCACTGCTTGGGCGAACCGCATTCGCCAAGTTCAATGCGGTACCGCACTATGCATACCTTAAGCTCAAGATGCCAGGCCCTCGAGGAGTAATTACGGTCAATGGAAACACCGAACGCTCCCTCCGAACGGAGGAGCACACGGCGGCCCTTGCAGCGGAAGCACAAAGCAGCCTCTCCAGGCAATTCTCCACTCCGGTCATTAAACGTCCACACACCATCAAGCGCGCCCGGAGTAACCTACAACAAGACCGCTTGGCACGTTCTGAACAGGCGTAGCAATGCGGCCCCAACCCCAGCCCTCGCAAAAATGCAACACCAGTGCTTCGCGTACATAACTACGCTCTAGAAATACCATGGGTACAGGGGGAGGGGCACCACCACGGCACGCCCGAAACACGGCTTAAACCGCACCAGGGACTGCCGATTTTTTAATTTTCTCTTACTTTCAGGACCCATTCTTCGGAAGGCCTGTTCGGCAGTTCAATTGCCGCACAAACGATGCAAGAACCAGGGAAGCAAACAAGCCATGCCACATTACAGAACTCCCAGGTGGTCTCTATCACGAGCAGTATACCTGTTTCACATATCATTCCGCAACCTGCCCCTAGAACGGACATGTTAAATAGTCCAAACTTTTGCTTATCGCATTATTTGTATCGCTCTGCTTTGATCGCGGCCCTTTTTATTAAACAATGCATAGCTTTTGTCTATTTTTGCATTACTCTTTTTTTACAAATATATGTTCCTTAACAACATGTTGCACCCGTACACTTCGGTACGGCCAAAATACGCCAGGGGCTTTAGTACCCCTCAATATGGTGTGAGAAGTCCGAACACTTTAACAAGTGCGGCACCCCGAACTTATAGCATTATATGCATCGGCTCCGAATCATGTCTTTGGTCAAATGTTGGGTTTGCCCGGCTCCTATGTTTTGGTGCCTCACGTTCCGCTATATCGGCTAAGGTAGCACTAGGAGAACTACTGCGATAGTGCCCCAGTTGAGCTGGGTTGAGCACCTCAGTAGAGAAAGCTAAAACTGACTGTCATGATGAAACGAGAGCTGGTCGCTGTTCGAGAGGTTTTTCGAGTCCCTAAAGACTTATGCCGCTTAGAGCGAGGAGTCGGCTCTGTCCGGCCAAGGCGTGGATAGCGCCCCGAACTCGGTCTTCCGAATACCAGGGGCTTCGCCGAAATTTAAAATTATAGAATTCTATGGCTAAGTGAGAGTGTTCAAGCATTATAGTCTGATTGCCTTGTTCGTTGTGCTAAGCGCCTCCCTCGAAGGACCCAAACATGGGAAAAAGAGCGCTCAAGTTTATCCCCGAACACCCCAGCACTAGCGGCACGGGGGCAGAAGCCGACGACTCGCCATCTCTCAGAATTGATAAACAGCCGCACAGAAGGTAATATTTTAAATTCTAATAGCATTGCTTAGCGCATATGAACAAGTTTTCAGCGTACAGGACAAAACGAGCGAGTTTTTACCCAAAAATTACATCCCTGGAGCATTCATCCGCCATAAGGCAGGCACCCTTCAGAACATCCTTATAATAATTCTCGGGCTTGCGATGCTCCTTCCCCGGCGGTGGCCCGTCCTTCACAAGCTTCTCAGCATCCAGCTTGCCCCAGTGCACCTTAGCACGGGCAAGGGCCCTACGGGCACCTTCAATGCAGACGGAGCGCTTGATGACGTCAAGCCTTGGACAGGCCACCACCAGCCGCCGCACCAGCACGAAATAGCTCCCAGGCAGAGCCTCTCCAGGCCACAGCCGAACTATGAGGCCCTTCATGGCCTGTTCGGCCGCCTTGTGGAGCTCGACCAGTTGCTTCAGCTGGTCGCTTAGGGGCACGGGGTGTCCGGCCTCAGCATACTGAGACCAGAACACCTTCTCTGTCGAGCTGCCCTCCTCGGCTCGATAGAATGCGGCGGCATCGGACACGCTCCGGGGAAGATCTGCGAATGCTCCTGGAGAGCTCCAGATTCGGGTAAGTAACAAGTAACTCACGTTTATGTGTTTGCTTTGCATAAAGAATGCCTTACCCGCCGCTATCTTTTTCACCTCATCCAACTCTTGGAGGGTCTTCTGGGATTCGGCCTTGGCAGACTTGGCATTTTCAATAGCCACCGCAAGCTCGGATGCTCGCGTCCTTGAGTCAAGCTCCAAACTCTCATGTTTTTCCATGAGAGCCTGGAGCTCTTGCCGCACCTTGCCAACCTCGGCCTCATACTTCTCCCGCTCGGTGTGCTCCGTGGCCGCCGTCTTCTCGGCCTCGAGCAGCGCTTGCTTAAGGGTCGCCACCTCAGACTATACCTTCAGCCGAACTCCTGGACTATGAAGATACAAGATTGAAGATTTCGTCCTGTGTCAGGAAGGGATTTTCCTTGGCGTGGAAGGCAAGCTTGGCGATACGGATATGTAGATCTCCTACCATTGTAACTGACTCTATGTAACCCTAACCCTATCCGGTGTCTATATAAACCGGAGGGTTTTAGTCCGTAGGACAACACATTCATACACAATAATCATACCATAGGCTAGCTTCTAGGGTTTAGCCTCTCTGATCTCGTGGTAGATCTACTCTTGTACTACCCATATCATCAATATTAATCAAGCAGGACGTAGGGTTTTACCTCCATCGAGAGGGCCCGAACCTGGGTAAAACTTCGTGTCCCTTGCCTCCTGTTACCGTCCAGCCTAGACGCACAGTTCGGGACCCCCTACCCGAGATCCGCCGGTTTTGACACCGACAAGAGCCCTGGCCGGATTATGGCCAACGGGATTGGGATGCGGACAACGAAGAAATTCGACACCCACCCACCACCCACTTAATAGCCACTATCGACGACTCAACCGACATGCTCGACTTCGACTCCGAAGACATCGACGGTATGGACGACGATGCGGGTGGCGAAGAGGAACCACCGCCCACAGGGCGCTGGACGTCCACTTCATCATATGACGTATACATGGTGGACACACCAAAAGATGACGACGAGGAACGGAAGGACGCACCGAAGGCTTGTTCCCTCGAGAAGCAGTCAAAGCAGCGGCGCAAGCGCCGCCCCAAATCCCGCCTCGGCAGAAATAACGATCATACAGACCCAGCGTTGGAGCAGGGCGAACCACTGCCGGACCACGGCAATACGGAGAATCAAACCGAACAAACCAATTCTGTCAAAGATAATAGTCCTGATGACATAACACAGGACAGGCACCCGGAGCAGCAGAATGCCTGTCAAAGGCTCAAGGTTGCACAGGACACACTCCAAATCAGATGGAGTAAAGTACTCAACACAACAGCGAAGTACGGCGACAATCGCCCCATCAAGAGCTACCCAAAGCGGAAGTTGCTACCTGAATTCGATGAGGAGGCCTCAGACCCCCCACAACCAAAAATCAAAACATCCACCTGGCCGGATAGACGACCTCACGGCCAACATAGAGCGGCAAACAATGCCACTCACAAGACAATACGCGATCCACGCGAGTGCTCGCACCAAAAGGACGGTGCAACCAGATCCATCTATGGACCACGCAAGCGCACCCCAGCATACGATGTAACACAACAAACATCCGAACAACGTGGTACACCCAGATACAGGGGTGCCGCACACCCCCTATGTTTCACCGATGAGGTACTGGACCATGAATTTCCAGAGGGATTCAAACCCGTAAACATAGAGGCATACGACGGAACAACAAACCCTGGGGTCTGGATCGAAGACTATATCCTCCACATCCATATGGCGCGAGGAGATGATCTCCACGCCATCAAGTACTTACCCCTCAAGCTCAAAGGGCCAGCTCGTCACTGGCTTAAAGGCCTCCCCGAAAACTCCATTGGAAGCTGGGAAGAGCTCGAAGACGCTTTTCGGGCAAATTTTCAAGGGACTTATGTCCGACCTCTGGACGCGGATGATTTGAGCCATATAACAACAGCCCGGAGAGTCAGCCCGAAAGCTTTGGAACAAGTTTCTTACTAAAAAGAACCAAATTGTCAACTGTCTGGACGCCGAAGCCTTGGTAGCTTTTAAGCATAGCGTCCGTGACGAATGGCTTGCCAGAAACCTCGGCCAAGAAAAGCCGAGAACAATGGCAGCATTAACAAGCCTCATGACCCGCTTTTGCACGGGTGAGGACAGCTGGCTAGCAAGATGCAGCACCAGCGACCCTAGTACATCTGAAGTTAGAGATGGAAACAGGAAATCATGACGCAACAGCAATAACAAACGCCGGAATAAAGAAGACAACACGAAGAGCACGGCAGTAAACGCCGGATTCAAAAGCTCTCGGCCAGGTCAGCAAAAGCCGCCCTCTAAAGGCGCCAGAGACGAACTGTCCAGCCTAAACAAAATTCTGGACCAAATATGTCAGATCCATAGCACCCCTGGTAAACCCGCTAATCATACCCACAGAGAATGTTGGGTCTTCAAGCAGTCCGGCAAGCTTAACGCCGTACACAAGGGGGAGGATACACCAAGCGGAGACGAGGATGAGCCTCTCAAGCAAGACACTAGGGAACAAAAGAAATTTCCACCAGAAGTCAAAACAGTAAACGTGTTACACGTGATCAAGGGAAGAAACAAAACGGCACTCTCAGAAAAATATGCCCAAGGGCCTATCACCGCGGAGCCCTGCCACTGGTCGTCTCAACCGTTCACTTTCGACCATTGTGATTACTCAGCAAGCATCCGGCGTGCAGGATGGGCTGCCCTGGTATTAGACCCAATAATTGACGGATACCACTTCACACGAGTCCTGATGGACGGTGGCAGCAGTCTAAACCTGATATACCAGGATACAATCCGCGAAATGGGGATAGACCCAACAAAAATTTGCCATAGCAATACTACCTTTAAAGGAGTAACGCCAGACCCAGGGGCTCATTGCACGGGCTCCCTGCTACTAAAGGTTATATTCGGCTTCCCCGATAACTCCCGTAGCGAATATTTAACCTTCCACATCGCTCCGTTCCAAAGTGGCTATCAAGCACTACTCAGACGCAAAGCTTTTGCTCGCTTTAATGCAATACCACATCACGCTTCCCTGAGGCTCAAGATGCCCGGTCCACGCGGCATCATTACAGTAAACGGAAGTATTAAGCGATCTTTGCGCGCCGAAGAGAGTGTGGTTGCCTTGGCAGCCGCACACTAAAAACGGCCTCACCAACTAAACCATTTGATAGGTCGTCAAGACCACGGACGCGGTCAGACGAGTTCGACGCTGCTATATGTAATTTGTACCGGATGGATGGCCACACCCCTATTACAAATACAAGGGGCTCAACGCGCACAGACAAGCGGCAATTTCTACTCATTTTTAGTTATACATGGTTTCTTTAAAAAACTATCTTATTGCACGATAACTTTTTCACCTAAGTTCCTATCTTTTACAGATGATCATCGTGCTACACCCGTACAGGATACGGCACAACGGAGACACGGGCGCAGACATGCAGCAGGGACCCGCTCCAAGGATTCTTTTTAGATTAAGACCCTGCATAAACCTTTTTTACTGTCTCTTGTTGATACATATCCACCAAATTCTCAGCACAGTTGAGAAGGATGCTGACGTCTTGGCATGTGGCCACGTCAGAATAATGCACGTACCTGGACACAAGGGGCTTCTTACAAAGGGCACTATTTAGGCCCGGTTTATACCATAAAGACCGAACACCTTAGGGAGTGTTCTGCGTCGCGAGTTTGGCCTTATATGCATCAGCTCTGAATCATTGTCTTTGGTCAAATGTTGGGTTTGCCCTGCTCCTGTGTTTTGGTGCCTTACGTTCCGCTTTATCGGCTAAGGTAGCACCAGGAGAACTACTACGATTGTGCCCTGGTTCATTCGGATGAGCACCTCAGTAGAGAAAGCCAAAAACTGACTGTCATGATATAGCGTGAGACTGGTCAACCACTCGATGACCTATCGGAATGTTAGAATTCCTCCGCCTTAACGAAGGGCCATTTCCCGGCCAGGCATGTATGCACCCCGCGATCGGGAGAGTGCGGAGCCACCAGGGGCTATCTAGCAGCCCCACTGTCAAACTCCTATGGCTAAGTGAAAGTGTTAAAGCATTATAATCCGGTTGCCTCGCTCGCTACGCTATCACCTCCTTAATAGGACCAAGACGTTGGGTTAAGTGTGAACACCCGTTTTTTGCGAGCACCTCCGCATTATATGCGTGGGGGTTGAAGCCGACGGCTGCAATCTTTCAGGTTATACACATGTATACATAAACGGCCGCACAGGAGGCATCATACTACTTTTAGGCAAAAGTATAAACATAGCCTTATAAAAACTTCATAAAAGCATTGTGTTTACAATGAGAATACATATCACTCAAACATAATATTCTTCGAGCATTGGGCCTTTATCAAACGAGCACCCTCGAGAACCTCCTCGAAATAATGCTCGGCAGCCACTCGGCCTATGGCCGAACCCTGCGCTGCAACAGTGGTAGCGTCCATCTCCGCGCAGTATGCTTTAACAGGGGAAAGGGCCATCCGCGAGCCTTCTATGCACGCCGACCTCTTCATCGCATTAATGCGTGGCACCGCACCAAGGAACTGCTGCACTAAGCTGAAATAGTTGTTTGGCTTTGGCTTTTCCGGCCATAGCTGATCCACAACAGACCTCATGGCGAGTCCGGACAACCTATTCAGTTTGGCCCAATCGGCAAGCTGGTCAGTCAATGAAAGCGGACGCTCTGGAACGTGGAATTGCAACCAGAACAGCTTGTCCACTTCATAATCTGTCTGACCTTGGAAGTACTTGGCCGCATCGGCAGCGCTCGCCGCCAAATCCATATACGCATCTGCCGAACTCCACAGCCGATCTGGAGGGGTATACCATGGATCTCCGAACTTCCTCCGTAACATGAAGGGTTTCCCAGCCGCAATATCCCCGGCTTCCCACAGCTCCTCCTTCTTCGCTCTCATAGCAGAACGGGTGTCTTTGTCCGCCGCCGTGGCCTTCTCAAGGTCCGTTGCCCTTGCTCAGTTTTCTTTTTCAAGGACCCGGCAATGGTCGGCAGTGTCTTTTAACTCTACAGCCATCTTGGCCATCTTTTCTTGGCTCTCGCAATGTGCGGCCTTCTCGGCTTTCAACTCTTCGGCCGCCTTCAAAGCAGCCGCATCACTAATCCTGGCTTGTTCCTTGGCTCGGGCAAGTTCTGCCCGCAAGGTTTCCATGGTGGCAGCTCCATCTGCAGTCACAAAATGTTAAAGATACTGGCATCATGCTGCTCTTACTATGTGGCGTTCACTAGATAATAACACTTACCCTGTGCCTCGTCGAGCCTCTTGTTAACAAGCTCGATGTCGGCGTCTGCCGCATCCAGTTGCCGTTTTAATTTGGCAAACTCACTAGTCCGGCTAGCCACCGGAGCTTCCACCACCTGCACATAGGGGCCGTCTGGTTATTGCCTGGGAATATGATCCTCTGTTCACTGCCGTTCTTGACGACAACCAGAGTCTCAAGGGCTACTATCTACACAGGGCACACCTAACATGTGCAGTACTATCACATATTATCTCACGTACCTCAAAGCCTGTCAGTAGACTCATAAAGGCTTCGTGTAATCCGCTTTCGGCAGACGAAATTCTCTCCATCACCGTACCCATCAGCGTACGGTGTTCTTCTGAGATGGCCGCTCGCCCCACCAACTCCCTCAGAATGTCCGACCGCACACCAGACGATGCCGAACTCTTTTGTCTAGTCTCTTCGGGAGCCGGACGCTGGGGACTTCGGGGGTCTATGGGATTATCTTCTGGCCTCACCGGATCCGAAGAGGCCCTCCGTGACGACACTTCGGGGTCGCCCGCTTATTGAGCGGAGGAGTCCGGGGGAGGCGTTTCGCTCTCCATCATCTCTGGAAGGAGATACCCCGAAGACGGGCTCATCTGAGAGGGGCTAAGGCCCGAACTGCAAGATATATGTGGTGGTTATTTTCTCAGAAAAAAGATAGCATACCTTTACTATTAAAGTATTTTGGATCACTTACGACTCGTTGGAGGGCTGATCCCCCCGCGGACTTTGTGCGGGAAAAGCACCCCCCGAGGCAGGACCCTCTGTGGGAGACTTCTTCTCCCGTTTGGAGGCTTCGGCTTCCGGATCCTCGGAAGCAGTCCTTTTCCTCCCCCGGTTGTCCTCCTTCATGGAGACGCTCATTCCCTCGGTTGGAATGGGCAGCGATGGGGGCCCGCATCCGCCCGTATTATCCCCCTGGTATCTTCCTTCGACGGCTCCGGGCAAGGTGCGACCTCGAGCATCTTTTCCAATACCGGATTTTCCAAACCCTCAGGGAGGGGGGCCAAACACCGAATCATCTTCACCTTTGTTAGCCAGTCCTGGTCAAAAAGAGAACTCTCAGAAATAACTTCGTGACAAATAAAAGACAGTGTGTTCGGCCAGAGGATTTCTTACTTGTTCGGCGGCGCGGTTACTGCTCAGGCCCACGTCCTCGGTAATATCCGGACACTTTACTTGAGGTCCGAAGAATGACTTGTGCATCTCCTCGTGCGTCAGGCCGAGGAAACTTTGAATGGCACGCGGTCCCTCTGGGTTGAACTCCCACAAGCGAAGGGGCCGGCGTTTGCAAGGCTGGACTTGATGAACCAGCATAACTTGTATTACCACGGCCAAATTAAAATCTCCCTCGAAGAGAACTCGGATGCGGCTTTGCAGTATAGGCACGTCCTTGGTTGGACCCCAGCTCTGACCTCTGCTAATCCATGACATCGGTTGTGGTGGGGGGGCCGAGCGGAAAGCGGGGGCGGCCGCCCACTTTGCACTTCTAGGAGCCGTGACGTAAAACCACTCCCGTTGCCATAATTCGGACACCTCTGGAAAGGAACCTTTCGGCCAGGGAGCTCTTACCATCTTGCCTATTGATGCACCTCCGTACGCTGCATGTTGCCCCTTTGTCATCTTCGGCTTTACTTCAAAGGTGTAGAGCCACAGGCCGAAGTGAGGGGTAACGCGGAGGAAGGCCTCACACATGACAATAAATGTCGAAATGTGGAGAAAGGAGTCTGGAGCTAGATCATGGAAATCTAGCCCGTAATAGAACATCAAACCCCTGACGAAGGGATCCAGAGTGAGGCCTAGACCTCGGAGGAAGTGGGAGACGAACGCGACATTCTCGTTGGGTTCGGGAGTAGGGACGATCTGCCCTCGAGCAGGCAGCCGATGCGAAACCTCGCCGGTCAGGTATCTGGCCTCCCTCAACTTCTTAATGTCCTCTTCCGTAACGGAGGAGGGCATCCATCGGCCTTGAAGGCTGGATCCGGACATGATTGAAGATCCGGAGAACCTAACCTGGGCTTTGGGTGTTAGAACTCGAGGCGGGGGAAGGGTTCGATTGAGCACAAGAGGGAAAAAGCGAAAACCTTGTCCCCTTATAAAGAGGGCGAATATCAAGCATCCTCTCCGTAGTCGTTTATGACTTGCCTATAATCTAGGAGTCCTAGACACGGTTGGGTTACCCACGACCGCATTAATGAGAATCCCGTAATTGGGGGAACACGATCTTCGCTTCGACAAGACGTGTCAAGAAACCGCCTCGTGTTATGTGTGGAGCTGGTTAAAAGAAACGGTTCGAATAATCACCGGGCCATGACATAACGTCGTGCTGCCAAAACAAGCTAGCAAATTAGATCTGCGAAAATATTATTCTCTCTGCGGTGGAATGAGGAACTTATTTTGCAGGGTCGGACACTATCCTCGTATTCAAATTCTTCTGTGATGTATTCGGAGAAGGAACCCGCCTTGCAATGCCGAAGACAATACTGCGTGCCGGACTCATCATCATTAAAGCCTGGTTCAAGGGCTACTGAGGGAGTCCTGGATTAGGGGGTCTCCGGACAGCTGGACTATCTCCATTGGTCGGACTGTTAGACTATGAAGATACAAGATTGAAGACTTCGTCTCGTGTCTGTATGGGACTCTACTTGGCGTGGAAGGCAAGCTAGGCAGTACGGATATGGATATCTCCTCCTTTGTAATCGACCTTGTGTAACCCTAACCCTCTTCAGTGTCTATATAAACCGGAGGGTTTTAGTCCGTAGGACAACAACCATAACATACAATCATACCATAGGCTAGCTTCTAGGGTTTAGCCTCTCTGATCTCGTGGTAGATCTACTCTTGTACTACCCATATCATCAATATTAATCAAGCAGGACGTAGGGTTTTACCTCCATCAAGAGGGCCCGAACCTAGGTAAAACATCGTGTCCCCTACCTCTTGTTACCATCCGGCCTAGACGCATAGTTCGGGACCCCCTACCCGAGATCCGCCGGTTTTGACACCGAAAATTACCGTGCCCATAAGGGCACGGTGTTCATCCACAATAAAGGTGCCTCGTAGCGCCTCCAGTAGATTATCTGGTGCCTCTGGTTGGACAGAGGTCACCGGCGGAACAAGCACATTCCCTCCTTTTGGGGAATGCCATTCACTGGACTCCGGAGCCACGTAGATCTCCGGAATGGTATCTGGCTGAGGTCCGAAGGGAACTCGGCCCCCGTCACCAGTCCCCATAGGGGCTTTTTCCCCCATGTGCCCGGCGGCTGAGGAATCATCCTGGGGCGCCACCCCGACGATCTCCAGAAACTTCCCCCGGTCAGGGAAGGTCTTTTGCGACACCACCTCGTCATCACCCTTGGGAGAGACGGAATGAGCAAGTGGCGGAGACATGCTAGCCATCTCCTTTGAGTATAGTGATCCCTCTGTCGAGGATCACGGGGAGCCATCGCGTGCCGGACTGCAATGACAAGGTTTAAGATATATCAATGTTACAAACCGGGAAGGCCAGACGTTTTCGAATTCTGGTACTTACGAGGCAGCCCGAGGCTTAGTCCAGCGAGGTCGCTCCGGATTGCTATCAACATCCCACGCGGAGTTATCCGCGAGGGAGACTTTAACCCTCTTAGGCGTTGTCTCCTCCAGATTTGTGGGGACCGCTCTCTTCTTCCTCCCCACTTCAGGTGGGGAGTCGTTTTCTTCTTCCTCTTCGTCGTCGTCGTCAGCGAACAAAGAGGAAGTCTCGTCTTCAGACGTTACATCTAGAGCGCCTTTTCGGCGAGGGCCCTTTTTGGCCCCTTTGGTCGCTTTCTTGGCCGTCTTCTCTGGCACCTCATAAGGTGCTGGAAAAAGCATTCTTGTCAGCAATGGGAATTCTTGGTCTTCGGGCAGCGGAGCCGAACAGTTAATCCCTTCTGCTACCTTGATCCAGGCCTGAAAACATGGGTAGGGAAGCTTAGGCTTTTTCTCAGAATATGCTAGTAAAGGGTACACCTTGAAAACATTAAAAGAACTTACTGAGTTAGCCTGGCGTTTTAAGCTAAGCCCGCGATCTTCGGTCATGGGCGCTGGCGTCTCGCCGGCCTTAAAGAGCACTTTCCAGATTTCTTTATGCGTCGTGCCGAAGAGCTCTAGTAGCGTCTGGTGCTTGGCCGGATCATGCTCCCACAGATAGCAAGTCCGGCGTTGGCACGGAAGGACCCGGCGAATGAGCATGACCTGGACCATGTTGACAAGCTTAATCTTCCTGTCTATCATGTTCTGGACGCATGTCTGGAGCCCAGTCAGCTCATCCGAGGGACCCCAGGTTAGGCCCCTCTCTTGCCAGGAGGTGAGCCGCGTCGGGATTCCGGATCAGAATTCGGGGGTCGCCGCCCAGTTGGCGTCGCGCGGCTCGGTGATATAGAACCACCCCGATTGCCACCCCTTCACCATCTTCCGCGAATGAGCCTTCGGGCCAGGTGACGTTGGGCATCTTGCCCACCATGGCGCCTCTGCACTCTGCTTGCTGGCCGCTCACCACCTTCGGCTTCACATTGAAGGTCTTCAGCCATAGGCCGAAATGAGATGGGATGCGGAGAAAGGCCTCGCACACGACAATGAATGCTGTGATGTTGAGAATGAAGTTGGGGGCTAGGTCATGGAAGTCTAGCCCGGAGTAAAACATCAGTCCACGGACGAATGGGTGAAGAGGGAAGCCCAGCCCGCAGAAGAAATGTGTAAGAAACACAACCCTCTCGTGGGGCTCTGGAGTAGGGATGATCTGTCCCTTGGCCGGGAGTCGGTGAGCGATCTCCTTGCCCAGATATCTGGCCTCCCAGAGCTCCTTGATATCCCTCTTCTTGACGGAGGAGGCCATCCACTTGTCTCCAGCTCCGGACCCGGACATCTTTGGAGTGCTTTCTCGGACGAGGGAAAAGCTAAAGCTTGGGTGCTAGAGCTCAGGGACGGAAGGGCTAAGGAGGAACCGAGGTGTGGGTGAAGAAAGGGAATCCTTACCCCCTTATAAAGGCCATGTATATCAAGCGCCTCCCCACTCGCCTTAAACTCGCCTATTCCCAAGGGTCGTGCAAACGACACGGTTGGGTCACCCACGCCCGCATTGATGAGGATCCCACAATAAGGGGACACGATCTCTGCTTCGACAAGACATGCCAATGGCAACCGTGTCTCGAAACTGGAGCGACAAACGAAAAACGGTTCGAAATTGTGACCGGACAAACGTAATGTCATGTTGTAAAAAGCTGTCAGCAGATTAGACTCGTGCAAGTATTATATCCTCTCCGCGATTGTGTGTGGTATGCGTTGCAGGTCCGAATACTATCACTGCATCCGAAGACTATCTTGGAGTTCGGAAAAAGGGGAACCCGCCTTGCAATGCCGAAGACAATCTGCATGCCGGGCTCCTCGTCATTGAAGCCAGGTTCAGGGGCTACTGAGGGAGTCCTGGACTAAGGGGTCCTCGGGCGTTCGGCCTGTTATCCATTGGGCCGGACTGATGGGCTGAGAAGACATGAAGGCCGAAGAACGTACCCGTGTTCGGATTGGACTCTCCTTGGCGTCGAAGGCAAGCTTGGCGATCAACTATGAAGATTCCTTCTTATGTAACCAACTCTGTAAACCCTAGATCCCCTCGGTGTCTATATAAACCGGAGGGGTTAGTCTGGAAGACATACACTCATTATGTAACGCCCGAGACCGATGTGCCACGTGTCGTCCAGTTATTCGCTGTGGTTGCCATGTCATTGCTTGCGTGTCATGCATTGCATATCATGTCATCATGTGCATTTCATTTGCATACGTGTTCGTCTCATGCATCCGAGCATTTTCCCCGTTGTCCGTTTTGCAATCCGGCGTTCCGTTCTCCTCCGGTGGTCATTTCTACCTTTCTTTCATGTGTGGGGATTAAACATTTCTGTTTTGGACCGAGACTTGCCAAGCGTCCTTGGTTTACTACCGGTAGACCGCCTGCCAAGTTTTGTATCATTTGGACTTCGTTTGATACTCCAACGGTTAACCGAGGGACCGAAAAGGCCTCGTGTGTGTTGCAGCCCAACACCCCTCCAATTTGGCCCAAAACCCACCTAAACCCTCTCCATCATCTCGGTCGTTCGATCACGATCGCGTGGCCGAAAACCGCGCCTCATTTGGACTCTCCTAGCTCCCTCTACCTATAAATATGTGGCCATCCCCGAAATTTTCGCGGATGAACCCTAAAACTCCTCCTCTCGCACCGCCGGACGCGTCCACGCCGCGCTGGACGTGTCCACCACCCGCCGCCACCTCACTCCCACCAATGGGGAGCCGCCACATCAGCTTCCCCACCACCTCACCCAACCCGCACGCGCCACCTGTCCCAGCCGGCGTCCCCGCTGCCGCGCCTCACCCGCCGGCCCGCCAGGGCCCGCGCGGGGCCCTCCGGGCCCGATCGCCGCCGCCTGTCGCCGGGTCGCGCGCCCCGCGTCTCTCCTCCGCGACGCCGCCCGCGCCGTGCGCCGCCTTCGCCGCCGGCCACCGCGCCCCGCCGCCTCGCACCTCGCCGCCGCCTTGTGCCTGCGCCGCCGCCTTGCGCCCCCCCGTGCCGCCGCACTTGCCCGAGCCCCGCCGAACCCGAGCCGGCCATCTCCTCCGCCACTCGCTGCGCCGCCCCTCGTCGCCGGACGTCGCCGGAATTCGCCACCTCGCCGACGTCTTCTTCCACTCCGGCGAGATCCCGGAGGGTGGACTAGATCCACCGGTCCCTTCATCCAAACGCGCCCGTGCCCGACCCAGATCTGCTCGTCCTGCACGTCTCTGTCCCGGGTTGACTTTCCCCGCGGGGTAATATTTTCACTAAGTCCCCAGATTCCAGATCCATGTGCCCCTGTTCTTGGCCTCGTAACTTTGCATCCGTAGATCCGATTCATGCATATAGCATATCAAAATGTTCGCCTCAGAGAGCACATCATTTCATTCCATTGCATCATTTTCATTTGAGTTCATCTTGATGCCCGAAATGCTGTTAGAAGGAGGCTACTTGAGTTAATTGTCAGATCTGCTACTCCATCTTAGACATTTGTCATTTTTGCCATGATTATTGTGTGCATGATATGCCCTGAAGCTCTACATATGTTTTGTTAAGGGTTTTGCCATCTTTCCAGAGGTGCAACTCATGTATTTTTGTGATGTGTGTGGTGACTAGTGCAAGCTTGCAAAGTGAGGCACTTGGTAATTCTGTTTTCAGGGTCTTAGTAATTCCACTAAGTCCTTGAGCTGTTTAGTTCATGATGCCATATGTTCATGTTGTTTCCTAGTGATCCGTGCCTCTTTTGAGGATGATCAGTAAGGATGTTTTGTTAATCTTGTAGTGCTCTATCCATCCATATCTTTGTTTGCATTTATGGAGCACCCTAGCTTGAGTCAATCGAGCTTTACTTTTGCTACTTTGTGAATCTGGGCAGATTGTCAACTTGTTTGCAATTTTGCCGATGATGTTATAGTTGATCCGTGGATGCTATGTTATTGTTCTTGCCATGTCTAGCTTGCATTTTGTGTATTCTTGATGGGTGTATGCTTAGCTTATCATGACTTGCACCGTAGTGAGTGCATCGAGCTCGTAAACATGCCTACTTGAGTTATGATTTCAGCATGTCCCAGTTTTCACTAAGTCTGAAAGCTGATTATGTTTTTGCTATGTTCACATGCTTACAAATGTATTTTGTGATCCCTTTTGGCCCAAGGGCACTAAGGGACTTTTGTTAAGCTCTTTGAGTAGCTCCATGCCATGCTTTACTTTGCCATGTTCAGGTCCTGTAGCATATACTTTCGTTGCTCCGAAGAGTGCTATCTGATCTGAAATTCCAGACAAGTGTTAATTTCACTAAGTCTGAGATCTGTTTACCGTTTGCATTTTTGCCATGCCTGTTTGAACCTGTTAATGGATGAATTGGCCGTAGCTCAGTGCTAGACTTTTGTTAAGCATCTTGAATGCATCCCTGCCATGTATTTTGTTGCCATGTTTGAGTGATGTAGCATGTTCATCTCATTGCATTTAGATGACTACTTGCTGTAAATCGCAGACCGGTGTCATATTTGAATTGCTTGCCATTTCCAAACCATAACTCCGATTCCGGTGATCTTTATATCGATTTCAACCGAAATCACCTCACCTTTCCAGTGGTACTCTTGGATTTCCAAGTTGAGGCCAGGTTCATGCATTTCTTGTCCAATCATGCATATGCATCGCATCCCGCATATCATATGTCCATGCTCATGTGTTGGTTGTTCACTATGTTGTGTGCTTCTTTCCGGTGTTTGCTTCTTCGGGTTGGTTCCGGTAACGTCGCGTTTGTGAGGATCTGTTCGTCTACGTCCGTTTATCTTCTTCATGGACTCGTTCTTCTTCCTTGCGGGATTTCAGGCAAGATGATCATACCCTCGAAATCACTACTATCTTTGCTTTGCTAGATGCTCGCTCTTTTGCTATGCCTATGCTGCGATACCTACCACTTGCTTATCATGCCTCCTGTATTGTTGAACCAAGCCTCTAACCCACCTTGTCCTAGCAAACCGTTGTTTGGCTATGTTACCGCTTTGCTCAGCCCCTCTTATAGCGTTGTTAGTTGCAGGTGAAGATTCGAAGTTTGTTCCTTGTTGGAACATGGAGATGTTGTTCCTTGTTGGAACATGTTTACTTGTTGGGATATCACAATATATATTATTTACTTAATGCATCTATATACTTGGTAAAGGGTGGAAGGCTCAGCCTTATGCCTGGTGTTTTGTTCCACTCTTGCCGCCCTAGTTTCCATCATATCGGTGTTATGTTCCCGGATTTTGCATTCCTTACGCGGTTGGGCTATTATGGGAACCCCTTGACAGTTCGCCTTAAGTAAAGCTCTTCCAGCAATGCCCAACATTGATTTTACCATTCGCCACCTAGCCTTTTTTCCCTTGGGTTTCGCGGACTCAAGGGTCATCATTATTTTAACCCCCCTGGGCCAGTGCTCCTCTGCGTGTTGGTCCAAACTAGAGCCCTGTGCAGCGCCCCCTCGGGGAAACTCGAGGTTTGGTTTTAGTTGTACGGATTGCTCATCTGAGTGTGCCCTGAGAACGAGATATGTGCAGCTCCTATCGGGATTTGTCGGCACATTCGGACGGTGTTGCTGGTTTAGTTTTACCCTGTCGAAATGTCTTGTAGTACCGGGATACCAAGTCTGATCAGAATGTCTCGGGAGGAGGTCTATTCCTTCGTTGACCGTGAGAGCTTGTGATGGGCTAAGTTGGGACACCCCTGCAGGGATTTGAACTTTCGAAAGCCGTGCCCGCGGTTATGGGCAGATGAGAATTTGTTAATGTCCGGTTGTAGAAAACATGAAGTTGACCTTAATTAAAATGCATCAACCGCATGTGTAACCGTGATGGTCTCTTTCCGGCGGAGTCCGGGAAGTGAACACGGTGTTGGAGTTATGCTTGACGTAGGTTGTTCTAGGATCACTTCTTGATCATACTTTTATCGACCGTGCTTTGCCTTATCTTCTCGCTCTCATTTGCATATGTTAGCCACCATATATGCTAGTCGCTTGCTGCAGCTCCACCTCATACCTTTTACCTTACCCATAAGCTTAAATAGTCTTGATCGCGAGGGTGTGAGATTGCTGAGTCCCCGTGACTCACAGATACTTCCAAAACCAGCTTGCAGGTGCCGATGAGTCCGTGCAGGTGACACAACCAAGCTCAAGGAGGAGCTCGATGAAGATCTTGTCCTTTGTGTTGTTTCGTTCTAGTTGATCAGTAGTGGAGCCCAGTTGGGGTCGATCGGGGACCTTTGTCGCATTTGGGTTTCTTCTTTTATTTTGGTTCCGTAGTCAGACCTTGTTTGTATTTGGATGATGTAATGCTTTATTCATGTATTTGTGTGAAGTGGCGATTGTAAGCCAACTATGTATCTTTTTCCCTTATGTATTACATGGGTTGTGTGAAGATTACCTCACTTGCGACATTGCTTTCAATGCGGTTATGCCTCTAAGTCGTGCTTCGACACGTGGGAGATATAGCCGCATCGAGGGTGTTACACATTACCATAGTCATACAGGCTAGACTTCTAGGGTTTAGCCATTATGATCTCGTGGTAGATCAACTCTTGTAATACTCATATTCACCAAGATCAATCAAGCAGGAAGTAGGGTATTACCTCCATAGAGAGGGCCCGAACCTGGGTAAACATCGTGTCCCCGTCTCCTGTTACCATCGATCCTAGACGCACAGTTCGGGACCCCCTACCTGAGATCCATCAGTTTTGACACCGACACTCCCTACACTTGGCGCGCCCCTAGGAGGGTCGACCTCTCAACATCCCTCCTTTATATACGTGGGCAGGGGGCACCCCAAAGGCACTCCAAGATTTGTCTTAGCCGTGTGCGGTGCCCCCCTCCACAGTTACACACCTCAGTCATATCGTC
The DNA here is from genome assembly GCA_034509565.1 of Triticum monococcum. NCBI lineage: Eukaryota > Viridiplantae > Streptophyta > Magnoliopsida > Poales > Poaceae > Triticum > Triticum monococcum. The sequence goes on along the minus strand of CM067843.1, from coordinate 146,004,426 downwards.
GTAGTGCTTAGGCAAAGCCCTGGGTCGTTAACTTCATCATCACTGTCGCCATGCCGTCGTGCTAACGGAACTCTCCCTCGTCCTCAACTGGATCAAGAGCTCAAGGGACGTCATCGTGTTGAACGCGTGCTGAACACGGAGGTGCCGCACGTTCGGTACTTGGATCGGTTGGATCGTGAAGACGTTCGACTACATCAACCGCGTTACTAAACACTTCCGCTTTCGGTCTACGAGGGTACGTGGACACACTCTCCTGTCTCATTGCTATGCATCTCCTAGATAGATCTTGCGTGATCGTAGGAATACTTTTAAAATATTGCGTTCCCCAATAGAAGGCCCATAAGGAAGTGCCGCCCGCCTTGCCATATAAGGGGGGCCGAATTGGACTAGGGGAGGAGTCCTACTCCCCCCTTGGCTGACTCCCCAAGGAGGGACTTTCCCTCCTTGGTGGCTGCCCCCTCCTCCTCCTCCAACATATATATACTAGTTTTTTTTGCTCTATTAATCATATATAAGTTTTGGAGCCTCCTCTAGTTTTTTTAGTTATATTTCGAATTGGTCCTGGTCGACTAATTAGAGCTAGGATAATCCTCTTGTCCTCATAATTAGAAGGCATGTGTGGTTCTAAACCCCTCACTCTAATTCTCCGCCGACGATTAGCTCTGGACGGCGAAGCACTGCCGGATCGTGAAGGTTGCACGCTTGCAACCAAGTAGAGAGGCTGTGCTTTCGGTCTTCGGTTCGAGGGGCTGTTCGTGGGCGGTACGAGGGATCGTTCATCGATGGTTCGAGGGACTCCAAGTATGATCTACACCGGCACGTTCTTCTTCCGCTGTAACTCGGTGACGGTAACGATTGTGATCCCAACCCGTTATGCACCTTCATATTGATCTTGGGTGATCGTATGCATGATTTTTTTGTTTTCTACTACGTTTTCCAACACTCAAGATATGTTGATTGTGACACCACTTCATTTTTGGGTTAAAAATCTTGTCATGTCCTTTATTGGCCAGGCTCAACAACGACAAATTTATGTTGATGTCTCGTTGAAGACGTCGCGTACTTGCTATTGTATTGGTCTTTATTGGTTGGCCTCGGCAACCATGATGAAAATCATTGTTCAAGCCATTCCGACGGGATGTGCCGAAGATGACACGAGAAAGTTTATCCTTTCTTGAAGGCGTTGCCGCGGAAGAAGTCGACTTAGTCGTAGGTGTTTATTTTCATATCTTATAATCGCTCGGCCGGGACCGTCTCTGTTATGTACTCTATTTATAATATAATAAGAATGGTTGTGTGCATCGCGCTGATGCACATGCCTGGGGTTTAACCTCCTTTTTTTTAAACATGGTATCCACCATAGGCCTTAACCTCTATTGCTGTCTTCGTAGGATTTGACCATGATTACAGGAGCCATTGTTTTTGTTGCACTTGTTGCAATGACTGTTCTTGTTCGAGCTGTTGTAAGGAAGAGAAGACCATGCACTACGTATGGGCTGATGCATGAATGATCACATCAGATTTGATTATCTAAACCATTTTTTTTGACATTGTGATGTGTTGTGTAAATTTTCGTATCAGATTGGGTTAATTTTGTTGCAATGGACGTCGTTTGTTAAGCTTTTCGACGATTTGGTATGTGAACTTGACATATATGGCCGTTTGTTTTTGGATGTGTTGGATGAACTTGCTACCTTATGATATTGCACTTGAAATTTGTGTTATGTTGATGTCATATAGTATGTGTCATGCTTGTCAATATATATTGTTATGTTGTTTGTCTTGAAAATATAAATGAAATGCTGCTAAAATTTTGAATTTTATGTTGTACCATTTTTATTTGAAATGCTGCGATGAATAGGAGGTCCTGATAAAGCTAGCGTGACAATTTTTTTTTTTGAAATGAGCTAGCGTGACAATTGACAATGGGCAGCACATACTCCAGATTATCGTCCCTTAAGCGCACGAGAAACAACTGCGCGAGAAAAGATCACCAAGGTTGAGACCGAAAACAAAAACGGGACACAAGCGAACGGAAAGTCCCACCAAAATTACCGCGCTGCCCCTGATCCGCGGCCAATACCAACCGCTGCCCACGCTCAGCCGACGCAACCGCACGGTGGGTATTTCCGTCACGCCCGCCTGCTACACGCCACACGCGACGTCCTAGCGGAAACAGAAACTTTCTTTGGAAGGAAAAAAAAAGATAAATCCCCAAAAAATCCGCGATCGCGTCCCTTCTCTCGCCCCCGCCCGTTCCCCTCCTCCAATCCCCAATCCCAATCCCTCCTCCGCCTATCCGGCCGCTGCTCGTATCCCATTCCGATTCGATTCGATTCGATTCCTCCAAGCCTCCACCCGCCGCGCCGCCGCCTGTCTCCGAATCCTAGTCCAGTTCGCTCTGCCCCGCCCCCCGCCGCCTCGTCGTCGGACTCGAGCCCCGGTGAATCCCCGCAGCCTCCCCGGAAGTTTCTGCATCTGCTTGCTTATATATGCTCGGAGCGTCCTCGGCGGTTCCCGCGGTGAGACGAGGAGTTCCGGTGCATTTGCGTACGCTCTGCCCGGGTTCCGCCCCTCTGCTGAGGATTCAGGGGGCGCAGGGTTTCATAATAGGCGCGGCTCCGGCGAACCTTTGGCCGTGGGATTGAGGTTTGGAAGCCGCCACGATGCCGAGGAGCACGCGACGCAGGTCCCGCAAGCACGACCGGGAGGAGCGGGACAGGTCGGACTCCGACGAGGATCCGCGGCCGCGGGAGCACGAGGACAGGAAGGCGGCCGCCGTTAGGGCCTCCAAGGGCTCGGAGGACCACGAGAAGCGGCCTGCAAAGCTTTCCAACGCGGGCGAGGCATCTGGTTCGTCGGCTGACGGGCAGAAGAAGAGGAAGAGCAGAGGGGAGAAGGATAATGCCACCGGGGATGACAGGTGGAGTTACGGCGAAGAGGATGAGAGAGTCGGTTACCATGACTCGAAGAAGTCCAGGAGTTCAGATGGTGATGTGAAGGGGAAGTCTGCAAGGAAGTCTAGTAAGGAGTATGATAGGGCCAACGAGGTTGCCAGAAGGAAGTCAGATAAAGAGGCATTATTGTTGGAGGAGCATACTTCCGGCGAGCATCACCGAGTGAAGGAGAGGGGGAGGGAGCTTGAGCCAGAGAAGTCAAAGGAAAGCAAGCAAGTGTTGACGCTGAAGGAAGACAGCACAGATCAGCAGCATAAGATTGTGAAGGATAGGAGTAAGGATCATGAAAAGGGGAGTGAGCGCAGGCATGATGCATCACTGAAAGCTACGCCAAGAAACAAAGAGGTGAAAACACGAGATTTGGACAGCGATAAAACGAAGAATTATTCCAATGGAGGAACTGATGGTAGGTATTTTTCAGCTTGCTCTTCATACTTAAAACTTGTTGGTAGATAGATAGTCATGATGAAGTATCACTTGCTATACTGGCCAAAGGATCATATGGAACATGAACACCTACCAGATTGCATAGTTCTTGTTGAGATATCGGTAACAACAGAAGGAGAAACTTCAAATGCTCAAGTTACTAAACTTAAAATTAGACTAGAATCTAATATTATATGATGTTATGAGTTTATGACCATATGAAAACTTTATTACTTGACCTTTGTCTGACTTTACTCATCGCGAAGAACATAACCTCCATTATGTAACATTTGCCTTAATCTGGTCCTATGTCATTGTTTTAAATAGCCCGCTATAGCTTCGCTATAGCACGCTATAGCATTTACAGAAGGTCTTGCGCTAAGAGACATTGGTCCAAACGAATGAATAAACATTTGAAATAGCACGCTATACCTCCGCTATAGCACGCTATAGTGTTTAGAAGAGGTTCGCCGCTAAGAGGCTTAGCGCGCTATTTAAAACTAATCTCACATCTGCTTGTCTTGTACTTCCTTGACTAGTGATTTTTTTAATATAGGAAGAATCCCTGGCTTTTGTTTCATGTAGTATGACTCATGAGTCACAGTATTATAGCTTTGCCCACAGTCTAGTGAGAGTTGGTGTTGCTATTTGTTTGTGCATGCTATTCTACCTGTGTATTTCCTCTGCTTCAACCAGAATTCCATACTACATGTCAGCTAAAATTTTAGTTTTCATGATACCTTGCAAATTACTTATGGCTTTTGCTTCTCTTGTCATCCTTGATCCTTCCCAATGGTATAAACATATGTTGGTACTACCCATGAGTCACCCACCTTGCATTGGGATTGAGTGCATATAAGGGCCTAAATCTAACGTTTATATTGAGCACCCACATGCCATATGGATTTGCATGCCAGTGTCAGTTAGTTGTTGTGCAAAATTGGTGACACATCTTTGCTCATTTAAGCCTGCACAAATGTTGCATGCTTTTGTACAATATATTAAACCTTTACATTGTATGTACACACATGTGTGAGTTGCAGAGTTCAACTGTCCAGTTTGTTTTGATGATTTATTGATTAGGACTGTGTTAGGCTGCACACACAATTATGCGGGTTTACATGTCTGGGCGGAGGGAATGTAATTTATAAGTAAATGAACCATGTTTTCAGTTGACAAGATGGATATGTGTAATAAGTTTTATTGTGGCTTGTTCCTATGAAGTGGTAGAATGGATGTGATTCGAAATAGTTTATGCTGTCTTATTTGTTATCTTTTTTTTTCCGGGTCTTATTTGTTATCTATTTGTTTTTATCAATTTTCAAAATAAGCTCTCTGACTATCATAGCCACTCAACAATTATCTAGTCTTGTCCATCACTTCATTTGTTATATTTGTGTATGCTCTGTATACTTCTTCTCATAAGGATACAGCCTACATCATGATTATTTGCTATGGTTTAATTAGCCTACCAAATCCAGCAAGTGGTAATATGGTCATAATCTTAGGACCGTAATACCGTAGTAATCAAGAGAGTATTGGTGTGGGTTTGTTGGGAGCTGGACCTTCTGATCATGTTTTATATATCTGAAGCATTTATATATAATTTCTATTGATATTATTTTATTTGTCTTTCTATTAGCAGACCGTCATCGTGAAGATGAGTTGCACGATGGAGAATCTGAAAAGAATGGGAGGCACAGGAAAACAAAGGAACAGTCTGCTGCGAAAGATGAGTTACAAAGCAGCAGCAAGGGAAGGCAAACCATGCCTCGGGATGCTCGTACCAAAACTGATGGATGTTACGAGCAGCAACACACAGATGAGAAATTGAAAGATGACATGCCTAGAGGTGTGGAAAAACATAGAGAAGAAAAATATAGAGATGATAGGTCCAAAGCTCAGGACAGGCATAAAAGTAACAAACACAAAGACGATAGGCATAAAGATGAGGAACTGCATAGAGATGAAAGGTACAAAGAGGAAAGGTTGAGACATGAAGATAGACATAGGGATGTAAAATACAAAGGGGAAAGATCTAAAGAGGAGGACCGATATAAGGACGAAAGATACAAAGATAAGCCTAGAGATGAAGAGAAACCTAGGAATGAAAGATCTGATAACAGCTCTAGAGAGAAACATCGAGATGAAGAGAAATCTAGGAATGAAAGATCTGATAACAGCTCTAGAGAGAAACATCGAGATGATCTTTATAGATATCATAGGAGTCAAGATGGTGGATCATGGGATGTACGATCCTCAAAGGACAGCACTAGAGGCAGGTCATTGGAAAAGCACTGCAAAGAGGAACATAATTATTCAGAGAGCAGGCACAATAAAAGTAGACTCCATGACAGTGAGGTTGATACATCTGCTGCTGATCATAGGAACTCTAAGTATAGAGATGACAGCAAAGGGAAGAAAAGGTCTTATGAAGAAAGCGGTCATAATGGTGATCTGGAACCCAGGAATGCAAAAGAATATCATGGAGATGCTAAACGCAGGTCTGATGTAAGCTCATTTGTTTCCAGTGAAGACCGTAGGCGAGAATATGAGAAGGTTGATTCTCGGAGGAGGGATTTTGAGAGGAAGAGCCCCACCAGATCCAGCACATATCCTGTGAAGGAGCAAAGCAGGTAATTTCTGAAACTGTTGACCACATTCTTCTCCGCATTACATTACATTTCAACTGTTCAAATTGGAGTGACCGCATCTTTATATCTACCTTTGTGTCTTTAGAATTTGATTTTGTTGAATAAATTATTTATGTTCTGTAATGGTACAAATACACAAGGATAGGAGGATCAACAACTGAAGTAAAGAAACCCAGTTCTCCTCTGCCTAGTAATAAAAGCACCACTGACTCGTTATAAAGAGATCCAGATTATATGGAGATTGTGTGAAGCTAATCCGTGAATAGTGTTTACTGATGGAGCTGCATTGTCTTATTGGAGATGGATCTGATGAGAGATTACTTGAGTCCGAATTCAGTTCCATTTTCTCTTTTTGACATGTATTTATCGCCTGTTTCTTATAGAGCTTAGAACTGGTAAGAGTGAAAACATGGATGTAGTTCTAGTAATTGTGGGCACTTATCATCATCATTTCCTGCATGTGACTGGCACTGAAATTCTAAGCTTCTTTTCTCTATTTTAAAAGGCCTCTGTTCGTAAAGCTATAAGTTGTTAGCAGTTACAAGCTGTGTGGATGTGACTATCTAGAGATTTATTAAATTACTCTTTATTTCAGGCATTTCCCTAAGCAAGAAGAATCCTCACCCAGGGAGAATGGTGCTGCTCTTGGGAGACATAGACGAACATCTGACTTCCAATCAGTTGAGGGTCTTAGTAAAACTGATGCAAATAGCAATGAATCCTCTCTGCCCTTGAAAGATGGTAGAAATTTGAGATCTGATGGCCGACCAATCCATTTTAATGATAGACCACCATCAGCGAGTGATTGTCAAGTTTCCAACCGGAGCAATCTGAGGCATAATCATGATGCTGTTGATGGCTCAGTGAAGAAAGGCAATACCAGACATCATGAGTTATTATTGAATCGTCAAGCTACTGAGAAGAACTATCAAAGTGCATCACCAGGGCATCTCCATCTGCCACGTGATAGACCTGAGATGGACAATCAAAGATCCTTTGATGATGATAATAGGAGCCAGATTAGAGAACGCAGGTCAAGCAGCCGCCCCAGAAGAAGTGGTACTATTGATAATGCAAGAGGGCATGGTAGCACTTGGAATAATCCGCCTTCATGGCCTTCACCAGTACCAAGTGGTTTTGGTCCTTTCCAGCATGGTCCTCCAATCCCTGGTTTTCACCCAGCTATCCACCAGTTCCCTCAATCTTTATTTGGGATGCGGCCATCTATGGATACGAATCATGCTGGGATGCATTATCCTTTGCATGGACATCCTGAAAGTTTTCCTCATTGTGTACAACCATTTCCATGGCACAATCCTGCAGAAGACCCATATATCTCTCGGGTACCTGGTTGGGATGCAAGTAGAAGTGTCTTTGAAGAATACTCACACAGCTATGGCCAGAATAATGATCCTGATTTTCAACAGCAGTTAGAGTCGGAGGTGCCACTTTCATCTCATACTTCTGACAAGCCTTCGTTAATGCAACTCCCAGCTCAAAATCAAAGTCAAAGCTCTGAAGTCAAAACAGTTGAGGCTAATGCTGAAAAAACTGATGCACATGCTCCAAAATATAGATCTGAGGCAACTCCTGGGCCTTCTATTGTAAAAGTGGATTCTCGGTTTTGCTCCAACTACTTCAAGAGGCTTGATATTTCGACAAGCCTTGCTTCACCAGAGCTGTACAAAACATGCAGTACAATGGCGGGGGAGTTGGAGCTGGCTGGATCGTGTGAATCTACCATGCGTCGGTGCTTGAAGGTAGCTGGAATGATTTACATGTTCAGTTTACTGTTTAAAAAAGTTTCATTTTTATCAACATTGACCAAGTATTCTCTTCCCTTTTTCAGAATAATAAAGATGAGCATGGACATCAAGCTCAAGGTTTCAAATACATGATAAAGTCCATATTTTCAGGGGAAACAACTTCTGTATTTGAGGTACATTTCTCCAAGATTAACTATGATTTTTTGGATGACCCACTTGCAAACCTTCACGATAGGCCAGTGCATAAATGGTTATGTTTAATATTTGTCACGTCTGCTGTTCACCATATTATTCAAGCTTCTTGGTTAGGGCATTTTTCTTTCATGTGATAATCTGCCAAGAAAAACATAATCTATATACCTGCATGGAATAGGGCAATAGGCTATATGACTTCTAAAGCTGGAGGCCAAACTGAGCCACCTATGTGTCAAACCATAGTGCTGGCTGTTCCCAATATTTTTTTTCTCGTTTTGATGACTTACATTGAGCAGGTACTAGCATACATGGCACTGGAAAGTCTAAAATTTGTCCATGAAGTATGCCACAATGCCTATATTGCATGTGTAATCCTCGGCCTAGACAACCTAGAGTCTTGAAACATTAACTATCTTTATCTGTTGTTTGGCTTGAAATTATTGTCCTGTATCTGAGCTTATTATCATTGTTTATTTAGCCAAACATGTTTATACATTACTTTAAATCCAGTACAGAAATAATGTTACCGTGGCTTGTTCAGCAGCGTAATGAAGTATCTTTGTTTAATGGCTACGAGGTTAATGGAACAACTATATTACGTCTGGGAATTATTACATCAGAACCTTCTTAATGTTGCATCTATTGTTCTCTAACTTGGGTTACAGCCCTCGGCCATAAAGTATAGCAATCTTTGAATGCATTACTCCATGTTGAACCCATGTTTATTATTGATGTGTTTTTAACTTGTACAGAATGCCATGAAGCTTTATAGTTCAAGCACTGGTTCTAGGAAGTCCAAAGCTCTCGCATCTTCACAACCAGAAAGTGAAGAGATGATGAAGGAGGCTTCTGTGGACGTGGTGGTGGGGAAAAATGTTGCTGCTGGCGAGGACCAGGCATTGCCTTGTACCGATGATATGCGCGATGAAGTAGATAATAACGACCAGCCTCATCGTGCAGTGGTTTCTAGCATGCCTGGTTTGGCGAAAAACTGCAGCAAGACAGGAGAAGACAAGGTAGGCTCAGATGTTGAAGACAAAAGCCTCAGCATCAACCATGCTGAGGGGCTGCAAGTTCCGAGCAACGGTGAGGGGAAGCTCCTCCCTCCCAAAGCTTTGCAACCTTGTTGCAGCTCTGTAGGCAGTGTTTCCAACGTTCCGAAAGAGCAGTTTTCGGGTGTCATTTCTGATGCTACATTTGCCTCTGGTTCTCAGTCGTGCGAGGATGTCATGCCAGGTTGTAGGGTTAATTTTAACCGGATACCTTGCTCTCCTGGGAGTACTTAAAACAATTAATTCCATTTATTGCTCCAATTAGTATCCCATCTCCTTCGGCTGGTACCCCCATGCGTTTCTTTTTCCCCATCATATTTTGTTTCTCTAGGAGAATTGGCAGCATTCTCCAGTGTGTTCCTTGTTCTGCCGCAGTGTGTCTGGCAGCGATCAATAATAAAAGTTTTCTTCTCCATCTCATGTTTTTTTTTTAGTTTTTTCCAATCTGAAATTGCCATGCTACTCTAATTTTGGTAGCACCCAGTTATGAGGTAGGTTTATCTTTGTTTTTTATTGCAAGACGAAAATTTAAAATTACGCTACTTTTTTCTTTGCCTTTTTGGTTTATTTGTTCGATACAAGAGTTTGTAGGGATGAAGGGTCCGTATACAGGTTATGGAGAAAAATTGAACCTGGGTCTTAGAGCTCTAGTCTTGTCGTCTGTCCTGTTTTAAGGGGAAACCAGACACCCTAAAAAAAGATTAAGTTTCAATTTTGGTTTTCCATTAGTTGTTTTGAAAATTAGTGCTATCTCACATTTATTGTTGATTTTTTTTTTGCTAAATGAAAAGTAAAATTGCCACTACTTCTGTTTTAGTTTCTGTTGCTTTATTTATTTTTGCATACAGTAATTTGTTGTGTACATGAGTTTGTAGGGATGAATAAGTACTCCCTCCGTTCCAAAATACTTGTCATTGTTTTACTTCAAAAATACATATGCTGTGAAGACTAAAACAAGTAATGAGCTTGGATCGTTTTAGGCCTTGTACAGGTGCTTGCATAGGTAGGTCCTTTGTAACATAAACTTTGTTTTCTTGAGCATTAGTGCTTATCTCTATAGGAGAGAATAGATGTCTAATTAAATGTCTAACCTCTAAGCACATTTTCTAAGCACCTTGTATGTGCATATTTTAAACCTTTAATCAAAATGTATGTGCAGTTAGGGAAACCTAGACAGGGAGGGATTAATATCCATGTTAAAATAAAGTTTAAAATTTACAATTGTTTTTCTAAATGGACTTTCTCACATGGTAATGAACATGGTTTGCTATGTGCTAGAGCAACTCTAGCACAGTTGTCATATCCTTGAAGGGTGGATAGATGGCGTGCAAATGCAGTCGCCATATCTCAGCCTTCATAATTTACTACCGAGCTAGAGTACGGTAGGGGCCGAGGGAATTTTTAGTGGATTGCTCCTTCGGCAAAACTAGGATAAAGTTGAGTGGAAAGGCGATGGGATCCAAAGTCATATGTTATTGGCTACATACTTATTCTCCAATTGGAGTAATTCAGTTAACCAATAATTGTGGACCAAAGGTCACACATATCAACATAGTGGCTGTGACTCGATTTTGGCGAGGGAGCACGACCACAAGCACGTCGTTGAGGGCGAAGACAATTCCAGTGATGATTTTGGCGGCGGGTATCGATTTCGGCAATGATTTCGGTGGTTGCGACTCAATTCTGACGAGGATGCTTGAAATTGTGAGATGCAATCTAGACATCTATGTGGATGTCCCATCTAATGCTTCTCACAATTGCGAACAACGGTGTCGATCTAACTCCTCTTTAGGCCGTCACGATCGCTCCAGTCCAACATGTGGAGGCTGTGGGCGGATGGAGCACCCTTCAACCCAACACTACACAAACCTCCAAATATGAAATCTCGCTGGCTTGACTTCGCTAGTGACATTTTCAGTCAAAATCACCATATTGGCGGTTACTATAGGGATGGAGCCGCTATGGCGACTGTGCAAAAGTTGCTCCCATGGTGGTGGTGATGTTGGTTGTGGTGTGGGAAGCAGCAGATAGGCACAAATTCTGAACGCAGGCATAGAAACATTCAACAACATAAAAACATCGATAGCACCACCGAAATGCACTAGTAAAGTTTAGTTTGTGTGTCCATAATCCTGTCGCAGAATGCCCGAACACAACATTGCTGAATACTGAATCCCTGATACATCTCGGGATTTTCTCTGAACTTCTCTTCTCAATAGCACAAGCCAAACAAGACGAACCATGAGCACAGAGAAGTGGAAGGGGTATCATCTTAAGTATACAGCGCGCCCAACCCGGCCCGGCCGGAGATCCTGGCCGCGGCCTTCAGATCGACGCCGAGCTCCGCCGCCACGCGCCGCATGACCCCGAAGTCGGAGGGCCTGGCGGCCGCCGGCCAGGTCACCACCATGCTCGCGGCCTTCCCCCGGATCTCGCACTCCGTCATCACGGCGGCGCCGAGCCCGTCCATCACGCTCCCCGGAGGCGCCAGCGCCGCGACGCCCTTGGCCGCGCCCACGCCTCCCCGCCGCCGCGCCGCCCCGGTCTCCAGCTTCCCCTCCACCAGCTCGTCCGCGGAGAGCCTGCCCCTGTACGCCCCGCTGCGGACCGCGTCCAGGACCAGGACCTCCTCCGGCTGGAGCCCGGAGATGAGGCTCCTGGCGGCGGCGCGCGTGCGGTGGGCGGGGATGGCGCCGTGGGCGACGGCGAGGAGGGCGCCGGAGGAGGGGTGGAGGTAGACGCGGATGGGCGCGCGGGACTGCTTCAAGGGGAGGTCTGGGAAGAGGAGGGAGGCGTGGAGAGGAGGCGGCGGGGAGGGGAGGAGGGCGAGGGAGGTGGGGGAGATGAGGACGACGAGGAGCCGCGGGGCGGGGCTAGGGTTTGGGGAGACGACGAGGATGGGGGTGGGCTGCGCCAGGGGTGCGGCGAAGTTGTCGAGGTCGTCGGGGGAGAAGCGGGACGGCGGCGGCGCGTCGGTGACAACGTCGTCCATGGTCGCGAACTCGCGATGCGATCGGTGGTGGCGTGGTGGGGGGTTTGCGCTCTAGCCGATAGCCGATTTGCTGCTTCGGTAAGGGGCGGGCTAGGGGCCTGGTGGGTCAAGGGCTCAGGGCCTCAAGTTTCTTTCTTGAGCTTTAGGTAAACTCTTGCGTCTAATCTCCACGAGCTAGCCAAACGCAAAACAATGGCGGGCTATGATGATATTCCCTCCGAACCGAAATATAAGTCGTTTTATGTTTGCACGTTGAAATTTCTATGAAAATTTTATGTTTTTCACTTTTGCCCTCCCACAACATCACCCTTTCTTACTCTCATATCTTTTTTTTAAGGAAAGACATCGGCCCGACTTTCTCTACCTAATAATAAAACATGGAGGGTTTATGATCGTCCGTCGCTCTCTTTTGCAAAATAGTCCCTATAGTTTGTTGAAATCAACCTGCAGTCCGTCTTTAAGTCATACCGAACTGTTTTTTAATTTTCTCAGAAAACCCATTGGCGTTTCAGGTAATCAACCCGCCATTCATATTTAAGTCATACAAATCGTTTTTTTGTGTTTTAACAGAAAACCCCTTGACCTTTCGGTTAATCAATCCATAGTTTATGTAAAACAAAATTATCCATATCTTTTAAACCGTAACTCCGATTTTAACATATTATATATGAAATTTGATTAGAAAAATGTGTAGAATCTAAATATGCTGTTACCTTTAGCTATTAAATATTTCTAAACTATTAATTTGGGTGCAAACTTAATCTATAGTGCACGGTCCGTTTTTCTTTCGCACTGGTGGCGATCCAAATTGCAAATAAACACACATTAAAACTAGATTGAGAGGAAAAAATCATTGATAACCACGCATACACAACTCTGGAAAACCTCGCAGGAAAAACGACATTTTTCTCATCTTATTCTGAGCGATTGTGTGCGTGCAAGCGCGCATGTGTGTGTGTGTGAGAGAGAGAGAGAGAGAGAGAGAGAGAGACGCCTTAGGACAGAACACATTCAAATGCATTTTCGCTGTGTGAGCATTGAGACCGCCGCCGGGAACACAAATGTGATGCCATTTTAAAATAAAAAGTGTCTACCTATCAGGGTCTCGAGTTGTTATTGGGTTAAGAGCGTGTGTTTTTTTCTGTCCCGTTGCAACGCATCGGCTCTTTTACTAGTATAAATAAAGCCACCAGACAGCGTTCAAGACAATCAGACAGACATTCGGCCACAATCAGAAGCAAAATAAGGTACGGGGGTGCAGGGCGCACATGCCACAACATCGGCACGCATGTCGGAACTGAGAGGAGATAAAAGAAAACCGCACGAAGACATCACGAAAGCCAAAAGGTCACCCGGGACAACTAGCCACCCGGCTCCTGCCGCGAGATAGAAGACGCCGAAGCCTGAATTTTGGAAGATAGGAGGTCGAAAGCATCATGGTCTTCTGTCTTAGTCAATGATCTCCACTACCGCATGAGGTCCAAGGCAATGATTATGAATGTAGGCATCACGTCCGTGTCAAGTAGACCGAAACGATTCTGCATCTACTACTATTACTCCACACATCGATCGCTATCCAACATGCATCTAGAGTATCAAGTTCATAAGAACGGAGTAACGCCTTAAGTAAGATGACATGATGTAGAGGGATAAACTCGAGCAATATGATGAAAACCCCATCTTTTTACCCTTGATGACAACAATACAAATACTTGCGTCGCTACCCCTATTTTGTCACTGGGTGAGGACACCGCAAGATTGAACCCAAAACTAAGCACCTCTCCCATTGCAAGAAGAACCAATCTAGTTGGCCAAACCAAACCGATAATTCAAAGAGAAATACAAAGATATCACATCGTGCATATAAGAAATCAGAGAAGATTCAAATAATATTCATAGGTAAACTAATCATAAATCCACAATTCATCGGATCTCGATAAACACACAGCAGAAGAATATTACATCAGATAGATCTCAAGAACATCAAGGAGAACATGGTATTGAGGATCAAAGAGAGGGAAGAAGCCATCTAGCTACTAGCTATGGACCCTTAGGTCTGTGGTAAACTACTTGCGCTTCATCGGAAGGGCAATAAAGTTGATGTAGATGCCCTTCGTGATCGAATCCTCCTCTGGCAGGGTGCCGAAAAAGGCCCCAAGATGGGATCTCACAGGAACAGAAGGTTACGGGATCGGAAAAGTATTTTGGTGGATGCTTCTGTTGATTTGGGGATATTTGGGAATTTATAGGCCAAGAATTAGGGTTAGAGGAGCTCCAAGGGGCCCACAAGCCCTCAGGGCGTGCCCCCCTAGGGCGCACCCCTGAGGCTTGTGGCCGTCTCGGGACTCCTTGACTTCATCTCCAAGTCCTACGCGTGTCTTCTCGTTCAAGAAAAAGCATCGTAAAGTTTTATTCCGTTTGGACTTCGTTTGATATTCCTTTTCTGTAAAACTCAAAAACAAGGAAAAAACAAAAACTGACACTAGGCTCTGGGTTAATAAGTTAGTCCCCAAAATAATATAAAATGTCATATTAATGTATATAAAACATCCAAAATAGATAATATAATAGCATGAAACAATCAAAGATTATAGATACGTTGGAGACGTATCAAGCACCCCCAAGCTTAATTCCTGCTCGTCCTCGAGTAGGTAAATGATAAAAACAAATTTTTTGATGTGGAATGCTACCAAACATATTTATCCATGTAATTTTCTTTATTGTGGCATGAATATGCAGATCCATAAAATTCAAAACAAAATTTTAATATTGACATAAAAACAATAATACTTCAAGCATACTAATAAAGCAACCATGTCTTCTCAAAATAACATGGCCGAAGAAAGTTATCCCTACATAATATATAGTATGGCTATGCTCCATCTTCATCACACAAAGTATTAAATCATGCACAACCCGGTTGACAAGCCAAGCAATTGTTTCATACTTTTGATGTTCTCAAACTTTTTCAACTTTCACGCAATACATGAGCGTGAGCCATGGATATAGCATATGGTGGTTGTGAAGAAGACAAAAAGAAAGAGAAAGTCTCACATCAACTAGGCGTATTAACGGGCTATGGAGATGCCCATCAATAGATATCAATGTGAGTGAGTAGGGATTGCCATGCAACGGATGCACTAGAGCTATACGTTTATGAATGCTCAGAAAGAAACTAAGTGGGTGTGGATCCAACTCACTTGCTCATGAAGACCTAGGGCAATTTGAGGAAGCCCATCATTGAAATATACAAGCCAAGTTCTATAATGAAAAATTCTCACTAGTATATGAAAGTGACTATTGGAAATATGCCCTAGAGGCAATAATAAATTGGTTATTATTATATTTCCTTGTTCATGATAATCGTTTATTATCCATGCTAGAATTGTATTGATAGGAAACTCAGATACATGTGTGGATACATAGACAACACCATGTCCCTAGTAAGCCTCTAGTTGACTAGCTCGTTGATCAATAGATGGTCACGGTTTCCTGACCATGGACATTGGATGTCATTGATAATGGGATCACATCATTAGGAGAATGATGTGATGGACAAGACCCAATCCTAAGCCTAGCACAAGATCATGTAGTTCGTATGCTAAAGTTTTTCTAATGTCAAGTATCATTTCCTTAGACCATGAGATTGTGCAACTCCCGGATACCATAGGAATACTTTGGGTGTGCCAAACGTCACAACGTAACTGGGTGGCTATAAAGGTACACTACAGGTATCTCCGAAAGTGTCTGTTGGGTTGGCACGAATCGAGACTGGGATTTGTCACTCCGTGTAAACGGAGAGGTATCTCTGGGCCCACTCGGTAGGACATCATCATAATGTGCACAATGTGATCAAGGAGTTGATCACGGGATGATGTGTTACGGAACGAGTAAAGAGACTTGCCGGTAACGAGATTGAACAAGGTATCGGGATACCGACGATCGAATCTAGGGCAAGTACAATACCGCTAGACAAAGGGATTTGTATACGGGATTGATCGAATCCTCGACATCGTGGTTCATCCAATGAGATCATCATGGAACATGTGGGAACCAACATGGGTATCCAGATCCCGCTGTTGGTTATTGACCGGAGAACGTCTCGGTCATGTCTGCATGGTTCCCGAACCCGTAGGGTCTACACACTTAAGGTTCGATGACGCTAGGGTTATAAAGGAAGTTTGTATGTGGTTACCGAATGTTGTTCGGAGTCCCGAATGAGATCCCGGACGTCACGAGGAGTTCTGGAATGGTCCGGAGGTAAAGATTTATATATGGGAAGTCTTGTTTTGGTCGCCGGAAAAGTTTCGCGCATTATCGGTATTGTACCGGGAGTGCCGAAAGGGGTCCGGGGGTCCACCTGCCCCGGGGGGCCACATGGGCTGTAGGGGTGTGCGCCTTGGCCTATATGGGCCAAGGGCACCAGCCCCAAGAGGCCCATGCGCCAAGAGATAAGGGAAAGGAAGAGTCCTAGAGGGGGAAGGCACCTCCTAGGTGCCTTGGGGAGGATGGACTCCTCCCTGGCCGCACCCTTCCTTGGAGGAAGGGCCAAGGCTGCGCCCCCTCTCCCTTGGCCCTATATATAGTGGGGGGAAGGGAGGGCAGTCGCACCAATGTTCTGGCGCAGCCCTTCCCCTCTCCCAAGTCCTTCTCCTCTCCCGTGGTGCTTGGCGAAGCCCTGTAGGATTGCCACGCTCCTCCACCACCACCACGCCGTCGTGCTGCTGCTGGACGGAGTCTTCCTCAACCTCTCCCCCTCCCCTTGCTGGATCAAGGCATGGGAGACGTCACCGGGCTGTACGTGTGTTGAACGCAGAGGTGCCGTCCGTTCGGCACTAGGATCTCCGGTGATTTGGATCACGACGAGTACGACTCCATCAACCCCATTCACTTGAACGCTTCCGCTTAGCAATCTACAAGGGTATGTAGATGCACTCTCCTTCCCCTCGTTGCTGGTTTCTCCATAGATAGATCTTGGTGACAAGTAGGAAAATTTTGAATTTCTGCTACGTTCCCCAACAGTGGCATCATGAGCTAGGTCTATTGCGTAGATTCTATGCACGAGTAGAACACAAAGCAGTTGTGGGCGTTGATTTTGTCAATTTACTTGCCGTTACTAGTCTTATCTTGATTCGGCGACATTGTGGGATGAAGCGGCCCGGACCGACCTTACACGTACTCTTACGTGAGACTGGTTCCACCGACTGACATGCACTAGTTGCATAAGGTGGCTGGCGGGTGTCTATCTCTCCCACTTTAGTCGGATCGGATTCGATGAAAAGGGTCCTTATGGAGGGTAAATAACAATTGGCATATCACGTTGTGGTTTTTGCGTAGGTAAGAAACGTTCTTGCTAGAAACCCATAGCAGCCACGTAAAACATGCAAACAACAATTAGAGGACGTCTAACTTGTTTTTGCAGGGTATGCTATGTGATGTGATATGACCAAGAAGAATGTGATGAATGATATGTGATGTATGAGATTGATCATGTTCTTGTAATAGGAATCACAACTTGCATGTCGATGAGTATGACAACCGGCAGGAGCCATAGGAGTTGTCTTTATTTATTGTATGACCTGCGTGTCATTGAACAACGCCATGTAATTACTTTACTTTATTGCTAACCGTTAGCTGCAGTAGTAGAAGTAATAGTTGGCGAGACAACTTCATGAAGACACGATGATGGAGATCATGGTGTCATGCCGGTGACGATGATGATCATGGAGCCCCGAAGATGGAGATCAAAAGGAGCAAAGTGATGATGGCCATATCATGTCACTATTTGATTGCATGTGATGTTTATCATGTTTATACATCTTATTTGCTTAGAACGACGGTAGTAAATAAGATGATCCCTCATTAAAATTTCAAGAAAGTGTTCCCCCTAACTATGCACCATTGCGAAAGTTCGTCGTTTCGAAACACCACGTGATGATCGGGTGTGATAGATTCTTACGTTCGAATACAACGGGTGTTGACGAGCCTAGCATGTACATACATGGCCTCGGAACACATGCAAAACACTTAGGTTGACTTGACGAGCCTAGCATGTACAGACATGGCCTTGGAACACAAGGGACCGAAAGGTCGAGCATGAGTCGTATAGAAGATACGATCAACATGAAGATGTTCACCGATGTTGACTAGTCCGTCTCACGTGATGATCGGACACGGCCTAGTTGACTCGGATCATGTAATCACTTAGATGACTAGAGGGATGTCTATCTGAGTGGGAGTTCATAAGATGAACTTAATTAGCCTGAACATAGTCAAAAGGACTTTGCAAATTATGTCGTAGCTCGCGCTTCAGTTCTACTATTTAGATATGTTCCTAGAGAAAATTTAGTTGAAAGTTGATAGTAGCAACTATGCGGACTAGGTCCGTAAACTGAGGATTGTCCTCATTGCTTCATAGAAGGCTTATGTCCTTAATGCACCGCTCAGTGTGCTGAACCTCGAACATCGTCTGTGGATGTTGCGAACATCTGACATACACATTTTGATAACTACGTGATAGTTCAGTTAAACGGTTTAGAGTTGAGGCACCGAAGACATTTAGAAACATTGCGAAACATATGAGAGGTTTTGAGGGCTGAAATTGGGATTTCAGGCTCGTGCCCACGTCAAGAGGTATGAGGCCTCCGACGATTTTCTTAGCCTGCAAACTAAGGGAGAAAAGCTCAATTGTTGAGCTTGTGCTCAGATTGTCTGAGTACAACAATCATTTGAATCGAGTGGGAGTTGATCTTCCAGATGAGATAGTGATGTTTCTCCGAGGTCATTACCACCAAGCTGCTAGAGCTTCGTGATGAACTATAATATATCAGGGACATATATGATGATCCTTAAGATATTCGCGATGTTTGACACCACAAAAGTAGAAGTCAAGAAGGAGCATCAATTGTTGATGGTTGGTGAAACCACTAGTTTCAAGAAGGGCAAGGGCAAGAAGGGATACTTTATGAAACGGAAAATCAGCTGCTGCTCTAGTGAAGAAACCCAAGGTTGAACCCAAACCCGAGACTAAGTGCTTCTGTAATAAGAGGAACAACCATTGGAGCAGAATTACCCTAGATACTTGGTAGATGAGAAGGCTGGCAAGGCCGATAGAAGTATATTGGATATACATTGTGTTAATGTGTACTTTAGTAGTACTCCTAGTAGCACCATGGTATTAGATACCGGTTCGGTTACTAAGTGTTAGTAAACTCGAAATAAAAGGCTGCGGAGTAAACGGAGACTAGCTAAAGGTGAGCTAGCGATATGTGTTGGAAGTTTTTCCCAAGCTTGATGTGATCAAGCATCGCACGCTCCCTCTACCATCGAGATTGGTGTTTGTGTTGAGCATAGACATGATTGGATTATGTCTATCGCAATACGGTTATTCATTTAAGGAGAATAATGGTTACTCTGTTTATTTGAATAATACCTTCAATAGTCTTGCACCTAAAATGAATGGTTTATTGAATCTCGATCGTAGTGATACACTTGTTCATGCCAAAAGATATAAGATAGTAATGATAGTACCACCTACTTGTGGCACTACCACGTAAGTCATATCGGTATAAAACGCATGAAGAAGCTCCATGTTGATGGATCTTTGGACTCACTCATTTTTGAAAAGTTTGAGACATGCGAACCATGTCTATTGGTGTATATGCATGAAGAAACTCCATGCAGATGGATCGTTTAGACTCACTTGATTTTGAATCACTTGAGATATGCAAATCTTACCACATGGGCAAGATGACTGAAGAGCCTCATTTTAGTAAGACGGAACAAGATAGCAACTCGTTGGAAGTAACACATTTTGATGTGTGCAGTCCAATGAGTGCTGAGGCGTATAGTGGATATCGTTATGTTCTTCACAGATGATTTGAGTAGATGTTGAGTATATTTACTTGATGAATCACGAGTCTGAATTATTGAAAGGTTCAAGTAATTTCAGGGTGAAGTTGAAAGATCGTCGTGACAAGAGGATAAAATATCTATGATATGATCATAGAGATGAATATCTGAATTACGAGTTTGGCACAGAATTAAGACATTGTGAAAATTGTTTCACAACTAATACAGCCTGGAACACCATAGTGTGATGGTGTGTCCGAACATCATAACTGCACCCTATTAGATATGATGCATACCATGATGTCTCTTATCGAATTACCACGATAGTTTATGGGTTAGGCATTAGAGACAACCACATTCACTTTAAATAGGGCACCACGTAATTCCGATGAGATGATACCGTATGAACTATGGTTTAGAGAAACCTAAGCTGTCATTTCTTAAAAGTTTGGGGCTGCGACGCTTATGTGAAAAAGTTTCAGGCTGATAAGCTCGAACCCAAAGCGGATAAATGCATCTTCATAGGACACCCAAAACAGTTCGGTATACCTCCTGTCTCAGATCCGAAAGCAATAAGGGATTGTTTCTAGAATCGGGTCCTTTCTCGAGAAAAAAATTCTCTCAAAAGAATTGAGTGGGAGGATGGTGGAGACTTGATGAGGTTATTGAACCGTCTCTTCAACTAGTGTGTGGCAGGGCACAGGAAGTTGTTCCTGTGGCACCTACACCAATTGAAGTGGAAGCTTATGATAGTGATCATGAAACTTCAGATCAAGTCACTACCAAACCTCGTAGGATGACAAGGATGCGTACTACTTCAGAGTGGTACGTAATCCTGTCTTGGAAGTCATGTTGCTAGACAACAATGAACCTACGAGCTATGGAGAAGCGATGGTGGGCCTGGATTCCAAAATGGCTCGAGGCCATATAATCCGAGAGAGGATCAATGTATGAAAACAAAGTGTAGACTTTGGAAGAACTACTTGATGGTCGTAAGGCTGTTAGGTACATATGGATTTTAAAAGAAAGACGGACAATGATGGCAAGTATCACCATTAATAAAGCTCGACTTGTCGTTAAGATGTTTTCTGACAAGTTCAAGAAGTTGACTACGATGAGACTTTCTCACTCGTAGCGATGCTAAGAGTCTGTTGGAATTATATTAGCAATTACTACATTATTTATGAAATCTTGCAGATAGGATGTCAAAACATTGTTTCCTCGACGATTTTCTTGAGGAAAGGTTGTATGTGATACAACCGGAAGGTTTCGTCAATCCTGAAAGATGTTAATAAGTATGCAAAGCTCCAGCAATCCTTCTAAGGACTGGAGTAACCATCTCGGAGTTGGAATGCATGCTTTGATGAGATGATCAAAGTTTTGGGTGTATACAAAGTTTATGAGAAACTTGTATTTCCAAAGAAGTGAGTGGGAGCACTATAGAATTTCTGATGAGTATATGTTGTTAACATATTGTTGATCGAAAATGATGGAAAGCATGCAGAGTTATTTGAAAAGTGTTTTTCAATGGAAAGCCTGGATTAAGCTACTTGAACATTGAGCATCAAGATCTATAAGGATAGATCAAAACGCTTAATGGTACTTTCAAATGAGCACAGACCTTGACATGATCTTGAAGGTGTTCAAGATGGATCAGTCAAAGAAGGAGTTCTTGCCTGAGTTGTAAGGTATGAAGTTAAGACTTAAAGCTCGACCATGGTAGAAGAAAGAGGAAGGACGAAGGTCGTCCCCTATGATTTTGTCATAGGCTTTCTACAGTATGCTATGCTATGTGCCGCACCTGAAGTGTGCCTTGCCATGAGTCAGGCAAGAGGGTACAAAGGTAATCTAGGAGTAGATCACCAGATAGCGGTCTAAATTATCCTTAGAGTAATAAGGACACGTTTCTCGATTATGGAGGTGATAAAGAGTTCGGCGTAAAGGGTTACATCGATGCAAGCTTTAACACCTGTCCGAATGACTCTGAGTAGCAAACCGGATACGTATAGTGGAGCAACCATTTGGAATAGCTCCAAGTGGAGCGTGGAAGAAGCATCTACGATATGACATAGAGATTTGCGAAGTACATACGGATCTGAATGTTGCAGACCCGTTGACTAAAACCTCTCTCACAAGCATAACATGATCAAACCCAGAACTCATTGAGTGTTAATCACATAGTGATGTGAACTAGATTATTGACTCTAGTAAACTCTTTGGATGTTGGTCACATGGTGATGTGACCTATGAGTGTTAATCACATGGCGATGTGAACTAGATTATTGACTCTAGTGCAAGTGGGAGACTGTTGGAAATATGCCCTAGAGTCAATAATAAATTGGTTATTATTATATTTCCTTGTTCATGATAATTGTTTATTATCCATGCTAGAATTGTATTGATAGGAAACTCAGATACATGTGTGGATACATAGACAACACCATGTCCCTAGTATGCCTCTAGTTGACTAGCTCGTTGATCAATAGATGGTCACGGTTTCCTGACCATGGACATTGGATGTCGTTGATAACGGGATCACATCATTAGGAGAATGATGTGATGGACAAGACCCAATCCTAAGCCTAGCACAAGATCATGTAGTTCGTATGCTAAAGCTTTTCTAATGTCAAGTATCATTTCCTTAGACCATGAGATTGTGCAACTCCCGGATACCAT
Source organism: Triticum monococcum (assembly GCA_034509565.1). Classification (NCBI taxonomy): domain Eukaryota; kingdom Viridiplantae; phylum Streptophyta; class Magnoliopsida; order Poales; family Poaceae; genus Triticum; species Triticum monococcum. Next base: position 145,981,857 of record CM067843.1, on the reverse strand, counting down.
AGGAATACTTTGGGTGTGCCAAACGTCACAACGTAACTGGGTGGCTATAAAGGTACACTACAGGTATCTCCGAAAGTGTCTGTTGGGTTGGCACGAATTGAGACTGGGATTTGTCACTCCGTGTAAACGGAGAGGTATCTCTGGGCCCACTCGGTAGGACATCATCATAATGTGCACAATGTGATCAAGGAGTTGATCATGGGATGATGTGTTACGGAACGAGTAAAGAGACTTGCCGGTAACGAGATTGAACAAGGTATCGGGATACCGACGATCGAATCTCGGGCAAGTACAATACCGCTAGACAAAGGGATTTGTATACAGGATTGATCGAATCCTCGACATCGTGGTTCATCCGATGAGATCATCATGGAACATGTGGGAACCAACATGGGTATCCAGATACGTCTCGGTCATGTCTGCATGGTTCCCGAACCCGTAGGGTCTACACACTTAAGGTTCGATGACGCTAGGGTTATGAAGGAAGTTTGTATGTGGTTACCGAATGTTGTTCGGAGTCCCGGATGAGATCCCGGATGTCACGAGGAGTTCCGGAATGGTCCGGAGGTAAAGATTTATATATGGGAAGTCTTGTTTTGGTCGCTGGAAAAGTTTCGCGCATTATCGGTATTGTACCGGGAGTGCCGAAAGGGGTCCGGGGGTCCACCTGCCCCGGGGGGCCACATGGGTTGTAGGGGTGTGCGCCTTGGCCTATATGGGCCAAGGGCACCAGCCCCAAGAGGCCCATGTGCCAAGAGATAAGGGAAAGGAAGAGTCCTAAAGGGGGAAGGCACCTCCTAGGTGCCTTGGGGAGGATGGACTCCTCCCTGGCCGCACCCTTCCTTGGAGGAAGGGCCAAGGCTGCGCCCCCTCTCCCTTGGCCCTATATATAGTGGGGGGAAGGGAGGGCAGCCGCACCAATGTTCTGGCGCAGCCCTCCCCCTCTCCCAAGTCCTTCTCCTCTCCCGTGGTGCTTGGCGAAGCCCTGCAGGATTGCCACGCTCCTCCACCACCACCACGCCGTCGTGCTGCTGCTGGATGGAGTCTTCCTCAACTTGTCCCTCTCTCCTTGCTGGATCAAGGCATGGGAGACGTCACCGGGCTGTACGTGTGTTGAACGCGGAGGTGCCGTCCGTTCGGCACTAGGATCTCCGGTGATTTGGATCACGACGAGTACGACTCCATCAACCCCGTTCACTTGAACGCTTCCGCTTAGCGATCTACAAGGGTATGTAGATGCACTCTCCTTCCCCTCGTTGCTGGTTTCTCCATAGATAGATCTTGGTGACAAGTAGGAAAATTTTGAATTTCTGCTACGTTCCCCAACAGTGACAACATAGGAGACTCTCTATCATGAATAACATGGTGCTACTTTGAAGCACAAGTGCGGAAAAAGGATAGTAACATTGTCCCTTCTCTCTTTTCTCTCTATTTTTTTCTCTTTTTTTGTTTGGGCTTCTTTGGCCTATTTTATTTTTCTATAAAGTCCGGTGACTCATCCTAACTTGTGAGGGAATCATAGCTTCCATCATCCTTTCCTCACATGGGACAATGCTCTAACAATGATGATCATCACACTTTTATTTACTTACAACTCAAGAATTACAACTCGATACTAGAACAAGGATATGACTCCATATGAATGCCTCCGATGGTGTACCGGGATGTGCAATGATCTAGCGTAGCAAATTACATAAAAAACAGATAAGCCATGTAAACATCATGATAGCTATCTTATGATCATGCAAAGCAATATGACAATGATGACAGAACAGTGGAAATTGCATGGTAATATATCTCGGAAGGGCTATGGAAATGCCATAATAGGTAGGTATAGTGGCTGTTTTGAGGAAGCGTATATGTTGGGTGTAATGCATTGGCGAAAGTTGTGTGGTACTAGAGAGGCAAGCAATGGTGGAAGGGTGAGAGTGCGTATAATCCATGGACTTAACATTAGTCATAAAGAACTCATATACTTATTGCAAAAATTTATTAGTCATCAAAACAAAGTACTACATGCATGCTCTTAGGGGGTAGATTGGTAGGAAAAGACCATCGTTCGTCCCTGACCGCCACTCGTAAGGAAGACAATCGATAAATAAATCATGCTCCGACTTCATCACATAACGGTTCACCATACGTGCATGCTATGGGAATCACAAACTTGAACACAAATATTTCTACCAATCCACGATTACTCACTAGCATGACTCTAATATCACCATCTTCATATCTCAAAACAATCATAAGGAATCAAACTTCTCATAGTATTCAATGCTCTTTATATGAAAGTTTTTATTATATCCCTCTTGGATGCCCATCATACTAGGACTAAATTCATGACCTAAGAAAATTACCATGCTGTTTAGAGAGACTCTCAAAATAATATAAGTGAAGCATGAGAGTTTAACAATTTTTATAAAATAAAATCACCGCCATGCTCTATAAAGATATAAGTGAAGAACTAGAGCAAAATTGCCTAACTCAAAAGATATAAGTGAAGCACAAAGAGTATTCTAATAAATCACGATTCATGCGTGTCCCTCTCAAAAGGTGTGTACATCAAGGATGATTGCGGCAAACTAAAAAGAAAAGACTCATATCATACAAGACGCCCAAGCAAAACACATATCAAGTGGTGAATAAAAATATAGCCTCAAGTAAATTTACCGATAGACGAAGACGAAAGAGGGGATGCCATCTGGGCATCCCCAAGCTTAGATGTTTGGTTGTCCTTGAATATTACCTTGGGGTGCCTTGGGCATCTCCAAGCTTAGGCTCTTGCCACTCCTTATTCCATAGTCCATCAAATCTTTACCCAAAACTTGAAAACTTCACAACTCAAAACTGAACAGAAAACTCATGAGATCCGTTAGTATAAGAAAATAAATCACCACTTTTTGATACTATTATGAACTCATTCTTTATTTATATTGGTGTAATATATACTGCATTCCAACTTCTCCATGGTTCATACGCCCCGATACTACCCATAGATTCATCAAAATAAGCAAACGACACATAGAAAACAGAATCTGCCAAAAACAAAACAGTCTGTAGCAATCTGAAAACTTAGTATACTTATGTAACTTCAAAAATTATGAAAAATTAGGACAACTTGGGAAATTTGTATATCAATCTTGTTCAGAAAATCAGGATTTTATCACGCTTCTGTGAATTATGAAAATTATTCTACTGGGCGCAAAAGTTTCTGTTTTTCAGCTAGATCAAATCAACTATCACCATAGACCATCCCAAAGGTCTTGATTGGCCCAAACACTAATTAAAACACCAAAACACAATTACTACAAAGGTAATAATGTGTATTTATTGAAGAACAGTAGCAAAAACAAAAACACACAAATAAATTTGGGTTGCCTCCCAACAAGGGCTATTGTTTAACGCCCCTAGCTAGGCATAAGACATATATCTAGGTATTGTCATCTTTGGTATGCTTTTACATAGATGTATTCTCATCGGAAGGATTTTGCAAAGATAACTTGGAACACATTATACATAGAAATTTTGGCATCATGGTAACACCCCCAGTGGTTAGCTACAGTAACCTCACCCTAATGATGCCATGTCACCGGGTTTAACTAAGCCAAACCGCCACTTGATAAAAAGCAAAACCAAATTCAAATTTAACATAAAGTCTAATAAAATATTTCTTCAAACAATAAAACAAAATGTTGGTTAGGATGCTAATAATCACTAAGTAATTTTCATATATAAACCAATATTATTTGAAGTACTAGGTTGCCCCTAACCATTTTAAAACAGTTCCCAAAACAACCTTTTTAATCCATTTGCATTTATGCAAAATTCAAATGCTCATCAAACTTTTTCTGGCAACGCTAAATATTGTAAAGTAAATATGTGGCACCACTTCATATTTTACAAGAGGCATCTTCTGGTGAAACTTTTTGCAAAATAGAAAGCATACAATAAAAACAAGAGAGAGGGAAAAGGCCTAAAACTACTTTGCCACTGGGCCATAAGTGGCCACACGGCCCAGCCTACCAAAAACCTTCCCCTACCTCCCGCTATAGGAATAGGGGGAGGCGTGGCAGCCATCTGGGCGCCATGGCCGTGGATGGCCACCACATCGTCTCCCTCTCTCCATAAAAACGTCCATTGAAACCCTAGACCCCATCTTGCGTAGTTTCCCCCGATCCCCTTCGTTCCCCCTCCTCTCTGGTTCGATTCTACCTCGGGCTCGATGCGGTGACCGCTTTCGTTGACTTCGTTGCCGCGTTCATGGTTGTCTCCATCGAGCGGGAAGGTGTCCAAGAGCATCGCCATGGTCGACCTCGTCTGTCCCGGGGACCGAATCAAGCCGAGGCGTCGCGTAGTCATCGCCATCGCCGGTCTTCTTCGCATTGGCCGCCACCATCTCGCAGGCGACCCGCGAGCTGCGGTCCACCCCCGAACTGCCCGACCCTGCCATCGAGCTCAGGATAAGCCTCTCGTTTGATTCCCCCTCCTCCCGACCTCGATCTGTGCCCCTATATGTCATTGGATGCCGTGCCCGCAACCTCCCATGGCCGTCCCCTGCTGAGCTCTGCCCCGGCTGCGTTGGCCGCCCTCGGCCCCATGCCCTCGTTGTCCGGCCGCAACCCTATGCGTGCCCCCATGCGCCCGTCCGCCTGCCTCCGCTTGTTCGAGCCCGCTGTTGCTGCTACTTTTGCTGGCTGCTGCTGCACCGCTACCGCCGCTGCTCGCTGCTCCCTGCTGCTAGCCTCCATGCTACTCCGTCCGCCGCTAGACTCCGCACCCCGCGCCCGCCTCCCTGCATGCTGTAGGCGCTGCTAGCGCTGCTGGGTTCAGCCGTCGGCGTTTCTGCGATGTGTGTGTGTGCGCACCAGCCGGCCTCTGCGATCACCCAATGACAGATGGGCCCCATGGACTAAATAACCCCCCTTAATAAAGTAGGAGTCAATTACATGTGGGACTACTACTAAATTACATAGATAAATAAAACATGTTAAAAAAAAGTATATGACATGTGGGGTCCCACTGGGCCGTTGACTAGACAAACATGGACCAGTCAACTGCTGACTGGGTTAGGTGTTCAACAAATGTTGCCGCGCATAAATTAGCAAAGGTGGGTGTAGGTGAAGAACATTGTAAGATCTGGTTAGGGGTAACTCCAGAATGCATTCTGGATGTGATTGCGGACGAGATTGCAAACTTCGTTTAAGGTAATAAAGCAGCGATATTTAACCTAAAAAAAAGCTGACTGGGCAGTTGACTAGCCTCACCTGTCATCCACTGTGGCTAGCCCACGGTGGGTACAAAATGTATTTCTCTGTTTATTTTCAAAATTAAATAAATTCCAAAAATAATAAAACTCTAAAAAATCATATAAAAGAAACCATAACTCGGATTAAAATAAGTTATATATGAAAGTTGCTCAGAAAGACGAGACGAATCCGAATATGCAGTCCGTTCGTTTGCTACGCGTCCCTAGCATAGCGAACATACAACAACCCCCCTCCAGTTCATCTGTCCGAAAATGTCAAACACCGGGAATACTTTCCCGGATGTTTCCCCCCTTCGCTAGTATCGCATAGTACTGCGTTAGGTCACCCCTAGCACCACGTATTGCCATGTTATGCTTTGATTGCTCTATTATTTATTGTGTTCCTCCTCCGTTACTTCTTTCTGGAAGACCCCGAGACTGTTGTCAATACCCCTGTGATTGACTACATCGACGACGAACCCTCCTTGCCAAAGCAACCAGGCAAGCCCCCCCTGACCACCAGATATCGCCTATTCCTTCTCTCTACTGCTTGCATTAGATTAGTGTAGCATGTTACTGTTTTCAGTTAATCCTATTTTGATGCATAGCCTGTCCTTGCTACTACTGTTGTTACCTTTACCTGCAATCCTAAATGCTTAGTATAGGATGCTAGTATTTCATCAGTGGACCTACATTCTTGTCCGTCTGCCATGCTATACTACCGGGCCGTGATCACTTGGGAGGTGATCACAGGTTTATACTTATATACATAATATATGATACATGTGGTGACTAAAGTCGGGTCGGCTTGTTGAGTACCCGCGGTTGATTCACGGATTGGGGGCTGAAAGGACATACTTTCCCGATGGCTGATACGTATCCAACATATCTATAATTTTTTATTGTTCCATGCTATTATATGTAGCGACCCGACCTCAAACGGCCAAGTCTTTGTGCTTCAGTGTCATCCCTGGATCGGTAATGCTGACACACACAATACTCGAAGGATTTATAACAGAGTAGCAATCACACACTTATTACATCGAATGTCTCAAAAGAGAACTTATTACAATAAACATGGCATAAGGCCATCTAAGACGATAACAGCGGAAGGCTTGGAAGATAAAGTGAGTCCATCAACTCCAACGGCATAGCTGAGCTGCATGGCAACGACCTAAAGAACCTTATCCTCGTTTGAAAAGTCTGCAACATAATACATTGCAGCCTGAAAACGGGTCAGCACATGGAATATGCTGGCAATATAACATAGTAGAGCAAGAACTGAATAATGCTATCACTACATGCATATTTGGCTGGTGGAAAGGCTCTATGGCTAAAGTTTTGCGAAAAGCCAATTTTCCCCTACAATAAAGGAATATATTTTATTTAACTATCATGGTAGTTGAAACATCATTGAGAAGGTTCCTCCAACTCAATCCCAATTAAAAGTAATTATCAACCCAACAATATTAAATTAGAGTGATGAGATACATATGATAATCCAAGTACTAGATACTCAAGATGTCCATAACCAGGGACACGGCTAAACATGATTAGATGGTACACTCTGTAGAGGTTTGCGCACTTTTCCCCACAAGACTCGATCTCCTCCATTGGATTTCTTGCACTACATGGTGTTTGAGAAACGGATGACCGAGACACAGTCTTTAAGAAGCATTAACTCTAACCCCGGGTAGACAGTACCAACCTACATCCCTCTACATCTGCTAGCCTACTACTGGAAGAGGTCATGCAACTTACTCAACTATGCTAGAGCCCATAATAGCTTGTGGCTGCACACAGAAGTTTCTAGCATGAAATATTTCAGTTTCCTTTGAGTCTGGGTGGCGGACCTTAGGATTATCACACGGGTACTCCGGGATATCCTAGGACAACACTGGATTCTCCAGGTGCCTGACAAGCAATCCACCCAGATGTGTATTAAAGTTGCCACCTTAAGTTGAACCATTAATTAACAATCTCACATCTGTCATGGATTCACTCACCCAAACCACGTCTACGAGCATAGCATAGCAATATAAGCAATACGCAGAAGTAACTCCCAAGGGTTTGATAATAACATGGCAATAGGTTCTACCTCATCAACTACTTCCCAAACCCACATGTTATATCACAACTGAATCATGCAATGTTTGAGGATTGGAACTAATGCATAAAAACTGGGTGATAAAGGGGTATGATCAAAGTGTTACTTGCCTTGCAGATGATCTAGGTGTTCTATCGCAAACAAACAATATCATACATAAGCAATAAGGCAAATATGCATGGATAAAACACAAATAAGAAGGTCTAACCAGAAAGTTCAACTTAAGAACTCTGGTTTGCAAAAAGAATCAAATCAAACGGAGCAACGAAACTCAAACTACAAAAGAAACAAGATCCGATTACTAATATGTACTAAAGTCAAATTTTACAATACCAAAATTTTGTTCAAGTTGGTTAAACGGAAAGAGGGCTTCGAGACGAAGATCTAGGCGCTTGAATCGCCTGATTTCGATAAACGAGCGAAAAGATAAACTAAAACGAAAATTGGGTCAGAAATCACGATCGAAAATAATCGCGGAAAAACCCTGGAAAAAGAAAAACTGACGAACAGGCTAACGGACGAACGTTCGTTGTCTGCGGCTAATGAGTGAACACTGTTCGTTAAAACGAACATACGGACGAACGTCCGCTAAATAAATAAACCGAAAAAAGACTAAAACCGAACTAATCTAAAAAACTAGGGTTTAAATAAAAACTGATCGGTTTTTACCTAAACCGAAAAAAACCGGCGGTGAAACGGATCGGAACGGCGGCTCCACCGACGAGGCGGCGGCTCCGACGGGGCGAGGTGGGGCTGCGGGGTGGCGGCGACGGCGGGGTGGTGCGGCGCGGCGGCACGGGGCGACGGGGAGGCGCGACGGCTGCGGGCGCTGCTGCTGCTGCGGCTTGGGTGGCGAGGTGTGGCGGCGGCGGTGGGTATTTAAGAGGGGGAGGGGGCGGGGTCGGCTTGGGGGAGGGGCAACCCGAGGCGGCGGTGGTCTCCCGCACTCCGGCGGAGTCCGGTGCGGGCACGGGGCGCGCGAGGGAGGCAGTGGCGCGGGGTTGGGCCGGTTGGCTCGGCTGTGCTTCGGCCCAGTCGGGCGCTGACTTTTTTTTAAATAACGTTCCGACGAAAATAAATCCTAGAAAAATAAATAAAAATCTAAAAATGCCAAAACAAATTTTTACCGTCTAAATAAAATATTTAGAACAAGATGAACATTTTCTTGGCCCTAAAATGCAATTTTGAAAAGTGTAATTTTTCTAATGCAAAAAAATTGCAATAAAATCGAAATAAAACATTTATTTGATTTTAGAAATTTTCCTCTAATATTTCATCTATCTTGGAGAAGTCATTTTATCTCCTCTCATATATTTTTATTTTAGAAATATTAGGAAGGAAAAATAATCAAAACCAAATGATCCTCTTTTCAAAATTTGAGAAAACTCAAATATGAATTAACGAAATCCCCAACTCTCTCCGCGGGTCCTTGAGTTGCGTAGAATTTCTAGGATCAAGCCAAAATGCAATAAAATATGATATGCAATGATGACCTAATGTATAACATTCCAAACTGAAAATTTGGGATGTTACAAACCTACCCCCCTTAAGATGAATCTCGCCCTCGAGATTCGGGTTGGCTAGAAAATAGGTGTGGGTGGTCTTTGCGAAGATCATCCTCTCGTTCCCAAGTGGCTTCGTCCTCGGTATGGTGGCTCCACTGAATCTTGCAAAACTTGACGACTTTGCTGCGAGTAACCCGGCTGGCAAACTCGAGAATCTTGACTGGTTTTTCCTCATAAGTCAAATCATTATTCAACTGTATCGCTTCCAGTGGTACTGTATCTCTTAGAGGAATGTCAGCCATATCTGCGTGGCACTTCTTCAACTGAGAAATGTGGAACACATCTTGAACTGCTGACAATCCTTCGGGTAATTCCAAATTGTAAGCAACTTCTCCCATACGTTCGAAAACTTTGTATGGTCCCACAAAACATGGCGCTAACTTTCCCTTAACTCCAAAGCGCTTTACTCCTCGAAGTGGTGATACTCGAAGATACACTCTGTCTCCGATTTCATAGACTACCTCCTTGTGTTTTGAGTCTGCATAACTCTTTTGTCGGGACTGAGCTATCTTCAGTCTATCTCGAATCAGTTTAACCTTCTCTTCTGATTCCTTAATCAAACCTGGTCCAAACAACTGACGGTCTCCAACTTCATCCCACATCAACGGCGTCCTGCACCTTCTTCCATATAGGGCTTCGAACAGTGCCATCTTCAAACTAGCCTGGTAACTGTTGTTGTATGAGAACTCCGCGTAGGGCAGGTTGTCATCCCAACTAGATGCATAATCTAGTGCACAAGCTCTCAACATATCCTCCAGAATCTGGTTGACTCTCTCGGTCTGTCCATCTGTTTGCGGGTGAAAAGCTATACTGAACTCCAGTCTGGTTCCCAAAGTTTCATGCAACTGATTCCAAAACCTTGAGGTAAACTGGGTTCCTCTATCTGATACAATGGTCCTCGGAACTCCATGCAAACATACGATCCTGGTCATGTATATCTTGGCCAACTTCGCACTTGTATAGGTGGTTTTCACTGGGATAAAGTGAGCCACTTTGGTCAAGTGATTAACTACTACCCATATAGAATCACCCTGATTTGGTCCTGGGAAATCCGGTGATGAAATCCATGCCAAGCTTATCCTACTTCCATCCGGGTATCGGCATAGGCTGTAACAATCCTGCTGGCTTTTGATGTTCTGCCTTCACTCTCTGACATACATCACATACGGCTACATACTCGGCAATATCCTTCTTCATACTAGTCCACCAGAAACGCTCCTTTAAATCCAAATACATCTTGGTGTTTCCGGGGTGTATCGAGTATGGTGAGTCATGAGCCTCCTGAAGTATTAACTTTCCGATCTTTGTGTTATTAGGCATATAAACACGGTCCTCAAACCACAAGATGTCGTGTTCATCCTCACTAAAACCTTTGGCCTTTCCTTTGCTCATTCTCTCTTTTATCTCGGCAATCACTTTGTCATCCTTATGAGCTTCTCGAATCTTTCCTAACAATGTAGACTAAACTTCCATTGTTGCAACAAAACCTCTAGGGACAATCTCCAATCGAAGTTCCCCGAGATCCTCTGCTAACTCCTTTGGCAATCCTGTGCTTACGAGGGTGTTAGCATAACTCTTCCGGCTCAAAGCGTCTGCTACGACATTGGCCTTGCCTGGATGATAGTGAAGCTTCATGTCCTAATCCTTTATAAGCTCCAACCATCTCCTCTGCCCAAGGTTCAGCTCCTTCTGTGTGAAAATAGACTTCAAACTCTTATGATCAGTGCACACATCACAACGGTTTCCAATAAGGTAATGTCTCCAAGTCTTCAACGCATGCACTACGGCAGCCAACTCCAAATCATGCGTGGCATAATTTAACTCATGTGGTTTCAGTTGTCGTGAGGCATACGAAACAACTCTTCCGTCCTGCATCAGTACTCCTCCAAGTCCTAAGCGAGACGCATCACAATACACTTGGAAATCCTTGCGTATATCCGATAGAATCATCATTGGGGCTGTAGTCAGACATTTCTTTAACTCTTGAAAACTCGCCTCACACTCTCCCGTCCATTTAAATTTGGTATCCTTCTTCAATAACTCCGTCATTGGCTTCGCAATCTTGGAAAAATTCTCAATGAATCTCTGGTAGTATCCTGCGAGTCCAAGAAAACTACGGATCTCGCTAACTGAAGTGGGTGCCAACCATTCAGTGACTGACTGAACCTTGGTGGGGTCTACTGCTATACCTTCTCCTGATATAACATGTCCAAGGAATCCAACTTCCTTCAACCAAAACTCACATTTGCTGAACTTGGCATACAACTGATGTTCCCCGAGTTTCTCGAGAACTAAATGCAAATGCTCCTTGTGCTCCTCTTCATTCTTAGAGTATACCATTATATCATCAATGAACACCACAACAAACTTATCCAAATATTCCATGAACACCTTGTTCAACATGCTCATGAAATAGGCAGGGGCGTTAGTCAGTCTAAATGACATGACCGTATACTCATATAACCCGTACCTTGTGGTAAATTCGGTTTTAGGTATATCCTTCTCCCGGATCTTCAGCTGGTGATATCTTGATCGTAGATCGATCTTCGAAAACACCTTAGCTCCTTGCAACTGGTCAAACAAATCATTGATCATCGGCAGTGGGTATTTGTTCTTGATCGTCACCTCATTCAACGCACGATAATCAACAACCATCCTTAGAGACTTATCCTTCTTCTCAACCAAAAGCACTTGGGCTCCCCATGGTGATGAACTCCGTCGGATGTAACCTTTCTCTAATAACTCATTGATCTACTTCTTAATCTCCTTCAGATCATTTGCGGGCATCCAGTAGGGTCTCTTTGATATTGGCCCTGTACCTGGCAATAGCTCTATCAAAAACTCGATGTCTCGATCCGGTGGCATGGCTGGTAGCTCCTCTGGAAAAACATCTGGGGTAATCCTTCACTACAGGCACTTCCTCCTGAACAACTCCCGTGAGGGTATTTACTTGGCTCCTCCTAGGCGCATGCCTAGATACATACTTGATCCTTTTTCCCTCCGGGGTGGTGAGATAGATCGACTTACTAGCACAGTCAATGCTTCCTCCATACTTTGACATCTAGTCCATGCCTAATATCACATCCAATCCTTGTGACTCCAAAATTATCAGGTCCGACGGCAAAACATGGCTACTAATGGTTAAGGGTATCCGGTCGCACCATCGGCTAGCGATATACTCTGCTCCAGGTGAACTTACTAACAAAGGGGTCCTAAGGGCTTGGGTTGGTATTTTAAACTTATCCATGAATCCCCTTGATATGTATGAATGTGATGCACTAGTATCAAAAATAACAAGGGCAGTAAAAGACTTAACCAAAAACTTACCGATAACTACGTCTGGCTGCCCTTCCACCTCCTCCATGTTAATGTGGTTCACTTGTCCTTTGTTGAATGGATTGGGCTTCTTCCCAGTGCTCCCATTACCGTTTCCATTCTTCGCTTCAGGGAACTCCGTGGCATAGTGTCCAGTCTTCCCGCACTTGAAGCAAGTAATGTGACTTAGGTCTCTCTTGGCGGGTGTGGCTGGATTGGAGCGGTTCTAATTGTTGCTTGTTCCGTTCCCAAGTTCGTGGTTATGCGAACTTCCTCCGTTGTGGTTATGACCTCCATGGTTATGAACAAGTCCTCCCAAGTTCGTGGTTAGACGAGGCTTCTGCTGAGCTCCTGAGTTGTACCTTCCTTGTCCATACTTCCTTTTCCGGCTCTCAATTTGCTGATGCTTCCCTTCAATCATAAGAGCCTTGTCTACCAACTCCTGGTAGTTGTTAAATGTTGCCACCATCAATTGCATGCTCATCTCATCATTCAGCCCTTCCATAAACTTCTCCTGCTTCGCGGCATCTGTGGCCACATCGTCAGGGGCATAACGAGACAGCTTACTAAATCCATCCATGTACTGCCCCACAGTACAGTTCCCTTGGTGCAAGTTGCGAAACTCAGGCTTCTTCATGCTCATAGCTCCCGTTGAGACATGGGTGGTGCGGAATGCTTGCTGAAACTGATCCCATGTAACAGTGGCTATAGGGTAGGTGACAGTGTAATTCTCCTGGCGACGAATGTGCTGGTTTTACTCCTGGATGAAAGCTGCGATTGATCTATCCTTCCTGGCGCCGATCATCTCCCATTGCTCATCTCGGCGCCCAAAAATCTGGTAGATAGTATCCTTAAGTTCCTTATGGTAAACTTCTCCAATGCGTCCCATGGTGATGTGGACCGCCATACTCTTTCCTAAACTCCAGGTTGGTGCATCAAAGGAAAGCTCTATGGGCTTAGTGACTGGCGCGAATGCCCTTCCTGGAACTTGAACTTGAATCATCCATCGCTCCTCTTCTGGTAAAGAGGCGTTGTAAGTCCCGATGAAGCTTGGTATTCCAATGTTCAGGTACTTAGTGACTTCCTTCAAGTGTCGTCCAAAAGGTGCTTCTTCAGCCGGTTGTGCAAACTTGTTCCTTGCGTCCGCCATCCCAAAGAGTGGAAAATGGAGAGGAGTCAGAAATGAGAAGAGAGTAGTGATATAGGGCTTTAGCTTAGTGGTCGTGTCCTACACTCAGCGTCTGCTCTGATACCATTTTGTAGCAACCCAACCTCAAAGGTCAAGTCTCTGTGCTTCAGTATCATCCCTGGATCGGTAATGCTGACACACACAGTACTCGAAGGATTTATAACAAAGGAGCAATCACACACTTATTACATCGAATGTCTCAAAAGAGAACTTATTATAATAAACATGGCATAAGGCCATCTAATACAATAACAGCGGAAGGCTTGGAAGATAAAGTGAGTCCATCAACTCCAACGGCATAGCTGAGCTGCACGACAATGACCTAACGAACCTTACTCCTCGTTTGAAAAGTCTGCAACATAATACGTTGCAACCCGAAAACGGGTCAGCACATGGAATATGCTAGAAATATAACACAGTAGAGCAAGAACTGAATAATGCTATCACTACATGCATATTTGGCTGGTGGAAAGGCTCTATGGTTAAAGTTTTGCAAAAAGCCAATTTTTCCCTACAACAAAGGAATAGATTTTATTTAACTATCATGGTAGTTGAAACATCATTGAGAAGGTTCCTCCAACTCAATCCCAATTAAAAGTAATTATCAACCCAACAATATTAAATTAGAGTGATGAGATACATATGATAATCCAAGTACTAGATACTCAAGATGTCCATAACCGGGGACACGGCTAACCATGATTAGATTGTACACTCTGCAGAGGTTTGCGCACTTTTCTCCACAAAACTCGATCTCCTCCGTTCGATTTCTCGCACTACATGGTGTTTGAGAAACGGATGACCGAGACACATTCTTTCAGAAGCATTAACTCTAACCCCAGGTAGACAGTACCAACCTACATCCCTCTACATCTGCTAGCCTACTACTGGAAGAGGTCATGCAACTTACTCAACTATGCTAGAGCCCATAATAGCTTGTGGCTGCACACGGAAGTTTGTAGCATGAAATATATCAGTTCCCTTTGAGCCTGGGTGGCGGACCTTAGGATTATCATAGGGGTACTCCGGGATATCCTAGGACAACACTGGATTCTCCAGGTGCCCGACAAGCAATCCACCCAGATGTGTATTGAATTTGCCACCTTAAGTTGAACCATTAATTAACAATCTCACGTCTGTCATGGATTCACTAACCAAAACCACGTCTATGAGCATAGCATAGCAATATAAGCAATACGTAGAAGTAACTCCCAAGGGTTTGATAATAACAGGGCAATAGGTTCTACCTCATCAACTACTTCCCAAACCCGTATGTTATATCACAACCTAATCATGCAACGTTTGGGGATTGGAACTAATGCATAAAAACTGGGTGATAAAGGGGTATGATCAAAGTGTTACTTGCCTTGCTGATGATCCGCAAAACCTAGGGACTCGTAGTAGCACGCTTCGCACTCTGGGTGTTCTATCGCAAACAAACAATAGCATATATAAGCAATCAAGCAAAGATGCACAGGTAAAACACGAATAAGAATATCTAACCAGAAAGTTCAACTTAAGAACTCCGGTTTGCAAAAAGAATCAAATCAAATGGAGCAACGAAACTCAAACTACGAAAGAAACAAGATCCGATTACTAATATGTTTACAATACCTAAATCTTGTTCAAGTTGGTTAAACGGAAAGAGGGCTTCAAGATGAAGATCTAGGCGCTTGAATTGCCTGATTCCGATAAACGAGCGAAAGGATAAACTAAAACGAAAATCAGATCAGAAATCGCGATCGCGGAAAAACCCTGGAAAAAGAAAAACTAACGAAGAGGCTAACGAACGAACGTTCGTTGTCTGCGGCTAACGAGTGAACACCGTTCGTTAAAACGAACGTACGGACGTCTGCTAAATAAATAAACCGAAAAAGACTAAAACTGAACTAATCTTAAAAAACTAGGGTTTAAATAAAAACCGATCGGTTTTTACCTTAACCGAAAAAAACCGGCGGCGAAATGGTTCGGATCGGAACAGCGGCTCCGGCTTCGAGGCGGCGGCTCTGGCGAGGCGAGGTGGGGCTGCGGGGTGGTGGTGACGGCAGGGTGGTGCGGTGCGGCGGCGCGGGGCGACGGCTGCGGGCGCTGCTGCTGCTGCGGCTTGGGTGGCGAGGTGGGGCGGCGGCGGCGGCGGGTATTTAAGAGGGGGAGGGGGCGGGGTCGACTTGGGGGAGGGGCAACCCAAGGCGGCGGCGGTCTCCCGGACTCCGGCGGAGTCCGGTGCGGGCACGGGGCGCGCGAGGGAGGCAGTGGCGCGGGGTTGGGCTGGTCGGCTCGGCTGGGCTTCGGCCTAGTCGGGTGCTGACTTTTTTTAAATAACGTTCCGACGAAAATAAATCCTAGCAAAATAAATAAAAATCTAAAAATGCCAAAACAATTTTTCACCGTCTAAATAAAATATTTAGAACAAGATGAACATTTTCTTGGCCCTAAAATGCAATTTTGAAAACATTTATTTGATTTTTATATTTTCCCTCTAATATTTCATCTATCTTAGATAAGTCATTTTATCTCCTCTCATATATTTTTATTTTAGAAGTATTAGGAAGGAAAAATAATCAAAACCAAATGATCCTCTTTTCAAAATTTGAGAAAACTCAAATTTTGATTATAACGAAATCCCCAACTCTCTCCGTGGGTCCTTGAGTTGCGTAGAATTTCTAGGATCAAGCCAAAATGCTATAAAATATGATATGCAATGATGACCTAATGTATAACATTCCAAATTGAAAATTTGGGATGTTACATTATATTATCTGTTTTGGATGTTTAATGGGCTTTAATATGCTCTTTTATATTAAATGTTGGGACTAACCTATTAACCGGAGGCCCAGTGCCAGTTTCTGTTTTTTTGCCTATTTTAGAGTTTCGCAGAAAAGGAATACCAAACGGAGTCCAAACGGAATGAAACCTTCGCGATGATCTTTCTTGGACCGAAAGCAAACTAGAAGACTTGGAGTTGAAGTCTGGAACACAACGAGGTGGCCACGAGGCAGGAGGGCGCCACCCACCCTAATGGGCCCCTCGTAGCTCCACCGAAGTACTTCTTTCTCCTATATATATACTATTATACCCTAGATCGATCGCAGAGAGCCACAAAACCTCTTTTCCACCGCCGCAACCTTCTGTACCCGTGAGATCCCATCTGGGGGCCTTTTCCGGTGATTTGCCGGAGGGGGAATCGATCACGGAGGGCTTCTACATCAACACCATAGCCTCTCCAATGAAGCGTGAGCAGTTTACCACAGACCTTTGGGTCCATAGTTATTAGCTAGATGGCTTCTCTCTCTTTGATTCTCAATACAAAGTTCTCCTAGATGTTCTTGGAGACCTATTCGATGTAATACTCTTTTGCGGTGTGTTTGCTGAGATCCGATGAATTGTGGGTTTATGAACAAGATTATCTATGAATATTATTTGGTTCTTCTCCGAATTCTTATATGCATGATTTGATATCTTTGCAAGTCTCTTCGAATTATCGGTTTAGTTTGGCCTACTAGATTGATATTTCTTGCAATGGGAGAAGTGCTTAGCTTTGGGTTCAATCTTGCGGTGTCCTTTCCCAGTGATAGTAGGCGCAGCAAGGCACGTATTGTATTGTTGCCATCAAGGATAAAAAGCCGGGTTTTATATCATATTGCTTGACTTTATCCCTCTACATCATGTCATCTTGCTTAAAGTGTTACTCTGTTCTTATGAACTTAATACTCTAGATGCATGCTGGATAGCGGTCGATGTGTGGAGTAATAGTAGTAGATGCAGAATTGTTTCGATCTACTTTACACAGACGTGATGCCTATATTCATGATCATTGCCTTTGATATCTTCATAACTATGCGCTTTTCTATCAATTGCTCAACAGTAATTTGTTCACCCACCGTAATACATGCTATCTTGAGAGAAGCCACTAGTGAAACCTATGGCCCTTGGGTCTCTTTCTTATTATATTGCATCTCTTTTATTCACATCGCATCTCGTTTACTTGTAGCGACCCGACCTCAGACGGTCAAGCCTCTATGTATCTGTGCCATCCCTGGATCGGTATGCTAGCACACACAGTACATCAATGTATATATCAAAGTTCAATCACATGCATAAATAACGTAAAACTGATATATACCTCAGCAGTAACAGCGGAAACAAACAAATGGGTGTGGAGTCCCATCAACGCCATCGACAGGTTGAGTGTAGACCGTAACCCCATGACGTAACTCTTACTCGTCGGAGAAAAATCCTGCAACATGATATGTTGTAGCCGTGTAGGTCAGTACATTGAATGTACCGGCAAGATCACAATAAGAGAAAGCAGATTGATAAAACTATTCTATATGCAATATGGCTTTGTGGCCCTGGGACTGAGTTTTGTTTGCGTAAAAGCTAGTCTTATTTTCCCTACAACAAAGGAATATCATGAGTCTGTAGTATGGAGTTTTCTATCATGACATGGTTCCGCCAACCGATGTCTCATACCCAAATCATCATAAGTTGCCCACAATTAAATTATCAGTCTGGTGTTGAGAGTTCCGAGATAGATCCAAGTCCAGAGGCTCAAATTGTCCGTAACCGAGGACACGGCTAATCGATTAGGTTTTAACCCTCTGCAGAGGTTTGTACACTTTACCCGCAAGATTCGATCCTCTCTTTACATTCTCGCACTTCAGGGTGTTTGAGAACAAGATGACCGAAACATGGTCTTCCGAAGAGTTCCTCTGACCATTGTCTGGTGCTCATCCAATCCTACCGTAGTTCTACATCTGCTAGCACCGTCCCAGCCAGAGTCACAACTAAGGTCAACCAAGCCAGAGCCCATAGTGACTTGCGGTTGCACAGGTAAGCTTCCGGTCTTGAAGTATTCTTCCGTCTCTTTGAGTCTGGGTGAAGCTTTCCGCAAGATGTCATGGCGCTTCTCCATGCATCCCGGCCAACCACTGGTTTCTCCAGGGTGCCCGTCAACCGTCCTTCACCCAGTAGTGTGTATTGAATTCTTGTCTCGAGTCTCGAAATCTTGAGGAGTCCTGAAGATGCAGTCCTTGCCGGTGCCATCATGAAGTTTTCGCCATTGACGTAGAGTCCTCCTTCTTCACACCACTCTCATGCACTCATACCAAACCCCGTCTACTATAGCGTAGTGTTAAAACTATGTAACATCCCGGGTTTGGTAATAGGGAGATGGGTTTCTACCTCATGCATTCTACTCAACTACAAGATTCAATAACACTACTGGAGGGATTGTTGGAAGGGTGCTACTACATGCAAATAAAACATAGGTATGAAAAACATGGTCAAAGTGAACTTGCCTGGTAAGTGATGAAGATAAATACGCTCTCAAAATTAATGACTTGTAGAACTATTCGTCACTCCGTTGGAATCTATATAATCAAACGTAGTATTCACATAAGCAATCAATTCTAGCAATCAATACTATCAATCAAAAATAACACCCAACTAAATAAAATAAATAAAGAAAACAATAATGAAATCAACGAAGACCAAAATAAATATCCAAAGAAAACTCTAAAGAAAACTAGGGAAAACCAACACACTATCAACCAATAACTTTCATAACCACACTAAATTAATCTAAACAATTTCTTAACAGAAAATAAAATCTATTTCCATTAAAACAACATAAATAAATTATCTAAAAGAATTTCTAGCAACAATAACTACAATACTAGCTATTACATACACTATATACTAGTTATGCTAAACTGAAATCCTAAACAGTAGCAAAACTAAAAAAAATAATTTCTAAAATTATGTACTGAATTCTAACATGTGTATATTTCAATCAACAAAACTTTGCGAAAAGAATTAATTAAATCTAAACAAAACTTACTAAGTTACAAGCAAAACAAAACTACATAGAAAACACTACAGTTTTTCGCTAAAACCCTAATTTAAATAAATTAAAAATAAATGACTATAATCTACTGGATAGGTAAAAGTCCTAGTGCCGAGGAGCAAAAAGAATCAACTTAAAATATACTTTCAAACTCAAGTTATGGCCAAAATAGTGTTTGAGGCAAATTGATGGAAATTCAAACTAAAACTACTCAAAATTAAAATCCAAGTACACAAACAGAAACTTCAACAAATTTGTGACACAGTGCAAAAAGAATCAATCAATTTGGATCTAAAACATAAAAGTTATAAGCAATATGAAATCAGAATTATTCTGTTTTGAAAACAGAAACGAAAAAAAACTAAACGAGTTAACGGGCCGAACAGTGAGCGTTTTAAAACTAACCAGCGCCTATGCGTTTAATAAACCAATGCGTGTGTTAAAATTAAATAAACCGGCAAGCCGGTTCAATCTAAACCAGAAAAACGGTTCACTAAACAAAAACCTACCGCTTCGTTAGATCTAATCTAGCGCGTTAAAAACAGATCGAACGGCGGCGATGGCTTACAGCGGAGGAAGATCTGCTCCGGCGAGGCTGCGACGACGGCTGCGGCTCAGGGTCGATGCAGGCGACGTATCCCGTGGGTCTCCGGCGCCAGGGAGAGCTCCGTTCTACGCGGAAGACGACGGCGATCACGGGGGTGGTCGGTGGAGAGCTCGGGGACGACGGAGTCGAGCAGGGCGAGATTGACGGCGGTGGTGGCAGCTCGGGTGTCGTCGGGGAGGTGGCTCCGGTGGGTTTAGGGCTCGGGAGAGTGCACGGGGAGGTGCGGTGGAGTGAAGGGGATGTGGTGGTGGGTTCAGGCGGCGATGGGGTGGTCGGAGTAGCTAGGTGGGGCGGCAATGGCGCGGCGGGGGCGCTCGGTTCCGGCGAGCAATTGAGAAGGAGGCGGGGGTTCTCGGAAGGGGCTTTGGGGCGGAATCGGTCGAGGGGCGGGAGGTATATATAGGGGAGGGTGCTTGGAGAAGGGGGCGAGGGGATTCGGGATCCCGAGAAGATCGGGATTCCGGCGGTGGCTGCGCGACTTGGCGTGGGGAGGAAGAAGAGGAAGACGCGAGCGGGGAGATCGGGCAGTGCGGTCCATGCGTCAGCGGTAGCGGGAGGCGAGCGAGGGGTCGATCGACCGAGGAGAAATGACTGCGGGAGGGAGGCCGCGGTGGAGATGGCCATGGGCCGATTCGGTCAGGTGGGCTGGCGGATAGCGCATGGGGCACTGGCTTCGGCCGTTTTTTTTCATGTAAAGCACACACAATAAAACCAACACAAAAAAATTAATATATGATATAGGCATATAATATATCAAAATCTTCAGGAAAAAAAATCCTAAAACATGAACATATTATTAGAGGCAAATAAAATACACAACCATTCACAAAAGTCAAACAGTGCTGCTAATGCAATAAAACCCAACAAAAAATCATTTTTAAAATAACAAAATGATTTCAAATTTATTTTCTCCTAATTTTCCATTGAAGGGAATCATTTTACCCTTATTTCCATTTATTTATTTTTAGGAGAAAAATAATTTGAGTAAAATCGAAATAATTCCAAATTGAAAGGGAGTTTCAAAATACTTCCAATTCACTTTCAATTTGATTGTTTGTAACTTCCAACTCATATTTCATATAATTGAAGAAGTCATTTTATCTTATCTCGTAAAAATCATTGAGTTGCATAAAGTTTCAAATTTGAAATATTTTTAGACGGAATTCAAATCTTTTCAAACCCCTTTTCATTTCTTTGAATGGAAGAAGTCATATCATCTTCACTCTAGGGTTTTGTGATGAAATGAATTTGAATTCCTAGGGATCAAAAGCAAGGTGAAAGTTCTAGGAAAGTTATTTCATTCCCTCTCATTAAACTTTCAGAAAGTTTCAATTTTGACTCAAATTCACATAGTCAATCACACCACATCAAACAAACAATCAAAACTATTGTTTAATATAACATTCCAAAATTTAGAATTTTGGGATGTTACAAACCTACCACACTTAAAATGAATCTCGTCCTCGAGATTCGAAGAGGCTAGCAAGAAAGGTGAGGGTTTGGGGTCTTCTAGCAATTCCATCAACTGGAGAGGTCTGGGGTGCTACCACACTTAAGAGCAAGGTGATGGTTCCGACAAAAACTCATGTACTGCATACATTTTGGGTTGATGGTGTCAGTCTTCTCATATTCTCTGGAATAACCCCTTCACTAAAGCTATTCCGGTAGGGGCATAACCTTTTCCTCAAACACGTGTCCTTTCATCCTGGTGAGGTTCTTCCGTAGAGTGGGCCTTCATATCTGACATGTCTGTCATCTATACTAAGAAACTATCGGAACCTCCTGGCGGACAATAATTTATGGCTTCTCCTGCAGGAAAAATGGCCGGGGTTGAATCTCACCATATATCCTACGATTGGCATCAGTTGCCTGTAAAGGGTTCCATCATCCTACCATTTTATGGTTTTATGGCTTGACGTGTCGACACTCTTCTAAGGTTTTCAAGGCTCTCTGATTTTCCATCAACATATGATAGTTCATGATAGAAGTCTCCGGTATGGGGGCCAATCCATCCCGTACTTGAACCATTACTACATACGCAGACAGTGAATCATAGAGTCTAACACTTGGGCATCCTCACAAGCATTGCAGAGATTCTCTTGTCCTCGAACTGGGTTCGGGTAAATCCATTGATTCTGCAAGCTGAATAAAACATCTATCGTTACTTCACAACTCTCAGGTTTTCGTATCCTCCTTAAAATGTTGGCTGATTAACTCAGAGTTTTCTTCCAAAATATCTTCCTTCAGCAAGAGTGTGCTTGCTTTATATTAACTCCTGGGCCTATGGGTTATGGCCCACTTCAACTCTTGTACAATTTTAACTCATCTATTCGAGGATTATCATTCCATATTCCAACATTACATCTCCTTTAAATCCAATAGTACTTCTTCCCTCATACCCTTGTGGTGACGATCATACAAAACTCCAACTTATTTGGTCCAGCTCCATTCTATGGACCGTCATGAATAACACATTCCTTTCGTCATTGATCCTGTGTCTTTACGGAGTACTACCACACCAAAATAACGCACTAGTTTATCCATAAATCATATTATTTTCATATCAAATCTTTTATTACATCCTTAACCATTTTTCGTAAATCCAAATTCAAAAAAATACTTTATCACAAATGCTGCCACCCACATGGTTTGGTATGGTCAGGCATTACTTCCAACTTTATTAAAAAAAATTCTCCTTGAGGATTCTTCAGTCCCACTGGAATTATGCGACATGCGCCTTGAAATCTTCAGTCTTCTGTTTCATCATGGTGGCCTTGAGCTTCATCTCCATCATCTCTGCATGCACTTCTCTTAGGTATTCTTGAGTATAACGGAGTCTTGCTTCAAGTATTTCTCCGATCTGGCGTATG
The DNA here is from genome assembly GCA_034509565.1 of Triticum monococcum. Classification (NCBI taxonomy): domain Eukaryota; kingdom Viridiplantae; phylum Streptophyta; class Magnoliopsida; order Poales; family Poaceae; genus Triticum; species Triticum monococcum. The sequence goes on along the minus strand of CM067843.1, from coordinate 145,959,111 downwards.
GCTTCCATGGCTGCTTCATGAACAACGTCGAAGAAAGTTGCTTATGGTACACGTGAGATGAAAAAGTACTGTCCCATCGCCTTTGGGCAAACTCCTTTCATACGGTGGAGGTGTACCTTCACATACCAAAGTTCCACTCCCTTTTGCTTGAAGGGGTAGCCTTTGTAGACTGCATCTCCTTCAAGGTGAATATGCTTTATCATGTCCTTCAGGATCTTCGGGTAATCATGATCACTTGTCAGGGTCATGATCATTTCCGGACCTTTAAGGAAAGACTCATAAAGGGTCGTCATCTGCAGTTGTAAAACAAAAAATGGTGCTCAGAATAAGGTACATATCTCCTTGGGTACACATTCATATCATCCAAACAAAACTTCAAACTCAATTTCCAACATCCAGTTTATGCATCACAACTCATTTTCTTCCATGTTCACCCACAATATTAATTTCCAAGATAAAACATAACAACTCCTTAAAGCCTTTCAGCATATGACATATCAACTTTATTGAGTCATGAATTATTACAATCTCTGAGTAATCTATTACATAACTCAACCCCGCATTCTCATGAAAAATGTGTTTTCCATACTACCCTTATTACTGATATCAACATCTCCTTTACTCAGCCCCGGCTTTCTCATGATCTGTACAATCCCTAGCAAAATGTCCTGCTTCCTTGTAGCGAAAACAAATAACTTCTGGCATGTCTCGAGGCTTCTTGGTGATCGTGCCTGCTCCTTGAGTTCCTTGCTTCCTTTCGGGACAATCATTGGCATAATGCCCGACGTCCTTACATTCAAAACAGGTAACATGACTCTTGTCCCTCTTTGCGGAAATTGGGTTGTTCTGAGGGTGTCTTTGTTTTCTCTTCCTGGTTTTCTTCGTTCTGATCAAACGTTCTATTCCCTGTGGATCAAACTCCACTACTTCTGTCGGGAAGTATCCCAGATACTCTTTTCTTTCCTTGGTGCAATACTGTGAAAAATGTCCTTCTTCTCCACATGAATAACAGGCATTGGAGAAAAATTTGTTGAGGCTTTCTCCATTAGGGTCTTCAACACTTCCCTTAATCACAGGTTCTTTCATAACTTCTCGGAGGGCTTCTTTCATTCCTTCTTCCTGCTTCTGAATAGTTTGTTGCACCATGGGGTAAATGTGACACTGAGCTGGGTAGTGGGTGGTTCCTTCACACAAGAAACAAGTCACCTGACTAGTTGGGCATTCCTCAACTGGGTGTTTCTCCTCACAATGAGGGCATTCATCCTTGTGTTCCTCCTGGGTGTGTCCTATTTCTCCGCAAATCTTGCAGGAACAAAGTTTATTTCTTGGGGTATCATGGTGCTTCCAGATAAGACGGGATCTTGTCAGAGTATTCTTGAATTCTTCCCAAGTCCTTGCTCCATTCCATCCCCGTATAGCTTGATGCAACTGCCACCATGTTGCAGCACTTCCTTCAAAGTACTAAAGAGCGTACGATACTTCATTCTTCCTTGAAACCAAATTGCCCCCGAAGTGATTCTCCATGTTATGAATCCATAGCTCTGCCTCCGGCTGGGTTTTCGGTCCAGAGAATACCAGTCCGACTTCATTCATCATCTACTGGGTCCAAGGGTTTTAGGGTGAGATAAGAGAGAGGTGGGAAGGGATACACACAATACAAATAATAGTTTTGAAGAAACGAGTTTTATTTTGTGGCTGTCGGAAAAACATCAAACAATTGATAGCTCACAAATCATCACATCTAACGTAAGTGTATAATAGGGGTTTGGTCCTCTAACGGTCGAATAATTCTTATGATTCTTCAAGTCTTCGGAGTCTTCAACCGTTGTAGCTTCAACTCTTCTAATGCATGGTGAAATCCTCTTTACTCTGAAATGGTCATCAGTTGTCCGATATCTTGTCCTTCTTGGAGCAGCTTTAGTAGATCCCCCGTGTGGTCAAAAGGGAAAGGGGTATATTCTAACTATTTGAGGTAAGAGAGGATATTTGATAAAATCAGAAAAGATGAGAAGTAATAGATTCTTTTGAAAATAAAGTTTTAGAGACTTCCTGTCCTAGGGCTTTCGATTTCTAGGGTCACGTCCTACAATCAACATGTGCTCTGATACCATATCTGTAGCGACCCGACCTCAGACGGTCAAGCCTCTGTGTATCTGTGCCTTCCCTGGATCGGTATGCTGGCACACATAGTACATCAATGTATATATCAAAGTGCAATCACATGTATAAATAATGTAAAACTGATATATATACCTCAACAGTAACAGCGGAAACAAACAAATGGGTGTGGAGTCCCATCAACGCCATCGGCAGGTTGAGTGTAGACCGTAACCCCATGACGTAACTCTTACTCGTCGGAGAAAAATCCTGCAACATGATACGTTGCAGCCGTGTAGGTCAGTACATTGAATGTACCGGCAAGATCACGATAAGAGAAAGCAGATTGATAAAACTATTCTATATGCAATATGGCTTTGTGGCTCTGGGTCTGAGTTTTGTTTGCATAAAAGCTAGTTTTATTTTCCCTACAACAAAGGAATATCATGACTCTGTAGTATGGAGTTTTCTATCATGACATGGTTCCGCCAACCGATGTCTCATACCCAAATCATCATAAGTTGCCCACAATTAAATTATCAGTCCGGTGTTGAGAGTTCCGAGATAGATCCAAGTCCAGAGGCTCAAATTGTCCGTAACCGGGGACACGACTAATCGATTAGGTTTTAACCCTCTGCAGAGGTTTGTACACTTTACCCGCAAGATTCGATCCCTCTCTTTACATTCTCGCACTTCAGGGTGTTTGAGAACAAGATGACCGAAACATGGTCTTTCGAAGAGTTCCTCTAACCACTGTCCGGTGCTCATCCAATCCTACCGTAGTTCTACATCTGCTAGCACCGTCCCAACCATAGTCACAACTAAGGTCAACCAAGCCAGAGCCCATAGTGACTTGCGGTTGCACAGGTGAGCTTCCGGGCATGAAGTATTCTTCCGTCTCTTTGAGTCTGGGTGAAGCTTTCCGCAAGATGTCATGGCGCTTCTCCATGCATCCCAGCCAACCACTGGTTTCTCCAGGGTGCCCGTCAACCGTCCTTCACCCAGTAGTGTGTATTGAATTCTTGTCTCGAGTCTCGAAATCTTGAGGAGTCCTGAAGATGTAGTCCTTGCCGGTGCCATCATGAAGTTGTCGCCATTGACGTAGAGTCCTCCTTCTTCACACCACCCTCATGCACTCATACCAAACCCCGTCTACTATAGCGTAGCATTAAAACTATGTAACGTCCTGGGTTTGGTAACAGGGGGATGGGTTTCTACCTCATGCATTCTACTCAACTACAAGATTCAATAACACTACTAGAGGGATTGTTGGAAGGGTGCTACTACATGCAAATAAAACATAGGTATGAAAAACATGGTCAAAGTGAACTTGCCTGGTAAGTTGATGAAGATAAATACGCTCTCAAAATTAATGACTTGTAGAACTATTCGTCACTCCGTTGGAATCTATATAACCAAACGTAGTATTCACATAAGCAATCAATTCTAGCAATCAATACTATCAATCAAAAATAACACCCAACTAAACAAAATAAATAAAGAAAACAATAATGAAATCAAAGAAGACCAAAATAAATATCCAAAGAAAACTTTAAAGAAAACTAGGGAAAACCAACACACTATCAACCAATAACTTTCATAACCACACTAAATTAATCTAAACAATTTCTTAACAGAAAATAAAATCTATTTCCATTAAAACAACATAAATAAATTATCTAAAAGAATTTCTAGCAACAATAACTACAATACTAGCTATTACATACACTATATACTAGTTATGCTAAACTGAAATCCTAAACAGTAGCAAAACTAATAAAAATAGTTTCTAAAATTATGTACTGAATTCTAACATATGTATATTTCAATCAACAAAACTTTGCAAAAAGAATTAATTAAATCTAAACAAAACTTACTAAGTTACAAGCAAAACAAAACTACATAGAAAACACTACAATTTTTCGCTAAAACCCTAATTCAAATAAATTAAAAATAAATCACTATAATCTACTAGATAGGCAAAAGTCCTAGTGCCCAGGAGCAAAAAGAATCAACTTAAAATATACTTTCAAACACAAGTTATGGCCAAAATAGTGTTTGAGGCAAATTCATGCAAATTCAGACTAAAACTACTCAAAATTGAAATCCAAGTACACAAACAGAAACTTCAACAAATTTGTGACACAGTGCAAAAAGAATCAATCAATTTGGATCTAAAACATAAAAGTTATAAGCAATATGAAATCAGAACTATTCTGTTTTGAAAACAGAAACGAAAAAAAACTAAACGAGTTAACGGGCCGAACAGTGTGCGTTTTAAAACTAACCAGCGCCTAAGTGTTTAATAAACCAATGCATGTGTTAAAATAAAATAAACCGGCGAGCCGGTTCGATCTAAACCGAAAAAAACGGTTCACTAAACAAAAACCTACCGCTTCATTAGATCTAATCTAGCGCGTTAAAAACAGATCGGACGGCGGCGATGGCTTACAACGGAGGAAGATCTGCTCCGGCGAGGCTCCGGCGATGGCCGCGGCTCAGGGTCGATGCAGGCGACGTATCCCGTGGGTCTCCGGCGCTAGGGAGAGCTCCGTTCGATGCGGAAAGCGACGGTGATCACGGGGGTGGTCGGTGGAGAGCTCGAGGACGACGGAGTCGAGCAGGGCGAGATCGACGGCGGTGGTGGCAGCTCGGGTGTCGTCGAGGAGGTGGCTCCGGTGGGTTTAGGGCTCGGGAGAGTGCACGGGGAGGTGCGGTGGAGTGAAGGGGATGCGGTGGTGGGTTCAGGCGGCGATGGGGTGGTCGGAGTAGCTCGGTGGGGCGGCAATGCGCGGCGGGTGCGCTCGGCTCCGGCGAGCAATTGAGAAGGAGGTGGGGTTTCTCGGAAGGGGCTTTGGGGCGGAATCGGTCGAGGGGCGGGAGGTATATATAGGGGAGGGTGCTTGGAGAAAGGGGCAAGGGGATTCGGGATCCCGAGAAGATCGGGATTCCGGCGGCGGCGGCGCGACTTGGCGTGGGGAGGAAGAAGAGGAAGACGCGAGCGGGGAGATCGGGCAGTGGGGTCCATGCGTCAGCGGCAGCGGGAGGTGAGCGAGGGGTCGGGCGACCGAGGAGAAACGACTGCGGGAGGGAGGCCGCGGTGGAGATGGCCATGGGCCGATTCGGTCAGGTGGGCTGGTGGATAGCGCATGGGGCACTGGCTTCGGCCATTTTTTTCATGTAAAGCACACACAATAAAACCAACACAAAAAAAATTAATATATGATATAGGCATATAATATATCAAAATCTTCAGGAAAAAAAAATCCTAAAACATGAACATATTTTTAGAGGCAAATAATATACACAACCATTCACAAAAGTCAAACAGTGCTGCTAATGCAATAAAACCCAACAAAAAAATCATTTTTAAAATAACAAAATGATTTCAAATTTATTTTCTCCTAATTTTCCATTGAAGGGAATCATTTTACCCTTATTTCCATTTATTTATTTTGTCACATCCTAACTAGGTTATGCATTAGAGTGTGCATCATGTCTACTTTCATCAGAAATGGAAATGGGGAAAGCAAAACCCCCAGCACCCCCCCCCCCTGAAATCAACTAGGGTTTACTAAAAATAAATTCAATGAACCTGAAATGCCCTTCAGAAATGTTCACCCTCTTTGCCTTGGGTTAGAACCCTTGGGAAAAATGGTAAATATAATTTTAGGTCAACAAAAGGGGCATTGACTTAATTCACAAATAATTGAATTTGGGCATTTAAATACTATTAAATAATTTAAATGCTCAAATAATGTTGGAATTATTTTTGGGCCACTGAAATATTTCAGAAAGTGTCCATAAATATTTTCAGGATTTTATAAAATGATTTAGTATTTAAACTAAATCAAAACAAAATAACAGAAATAGAAAATAGAAAACAGAATAAAAAAAGAGGAAAGGGAGAAGCCCACCTGGGCCTTACCTGGCGCCGCTCACCAGGCCCACCTGCCGGCCCAGCCCAGCCACCGCGCCAGCGAGCAGCTTGGCTCGGCCAGGCAGGCAGGCAGGTGCTCGACGGCGGCACCCGCGCGCGCCACGCACCTGGCTGCCGTCCTGCTTCGGCCGCCTCCCCGACGTCGCTATGGACGCCACGCACCCCCCTGGCCCTCTCATTCACTCTCCCTCGCTCTCCCTCCTCCTCTGTCCTCTCCTCGCAGCACACCCGAGCGCCGCCGTCGCCACCGCACGCTGTAGCCGCAGCCACCGTGCTCCCCTCGCCTCGTTGTGGTGTCCTGAAGCTCCGCCACTTCCTCCTCGATCGCTCCACCAAGCCACGCCCCGCCGGAGGCCCGCAAACGACTCCACCGAGCTCGTCTTCAACCTCGGGCGCCGCCGATCGCCGACTTCGATTCGCCATCGTCAACGCCTCCCCGAGCCCACTGGCCTGCTCAGCAACTCCGCCGTGAGCTCCCCTTCCTCCTCCCCCTAGCCCCGTAGCTCGAGCGCCCCCCTAGCCCTGCTGGCCACCTTGGCCGAGAACTCGGCTCCGCCGTTCATGGCGCCGCCGTAGCCAGGGGCCAAGCCAGCCGCAACCGAGCCCGTCGTCGTGTTCCTGGTGACGCCAGGAACCCGTAGGACCTATCCGCATGCCTCCCCGCGCCTTATAGCCTCGAACCCGAGCTCGCCCGAGCTCCGGCCGCCGCCTCGAGCCTGATTCCGGCGAGCTCCGGCCGCCCCGCAGCCTCCCGTGTGTCCCACTGGATTCGCGCGAGTCTGGGCATCGTGTAGATGAGCTCCGCCGCCCGAATGGTCGCCGGAGCGGCGATCCCGAGCCCCTCCGCCGTCTCTGTCATCGCCGGCGACGAGCCGTGGACCAAGTCCGGCGAGTTTGACCACTGACGTGAACTGGGTGGGCCCAGTTGACTCCCCTGAGTCAATGACAAGTGGGCCCCCCTCTGCTAATTATCCAGATTAGTTCCTAACTAAAATTAGTTAGTTTAATTAACTAATGACCCTGACAGGCGGGACCCACTAGTCAGCCTCTCTCCCTGCCCTGTTACACTGACCAGTGGCCCCCACACGTCAGGTTTGACTGGGACAGCCGCCTTTGACCTGCTGATGCAATGCTGTTGTCATGCTGACGCAATATATCTTTTCTGGAATTAAAATAACTCAGGAAATTCCAGAAAATACCCAAAACTTCAAAAATTCATAGAAATTCAACCATAACTCCAAATGAGACAAATTATATATGTAAAATTATCAGAAAAATTCAAGGAATCCATCTGTACCATTTTCATGCATGTTTGAACAATGTTTGTCCCCTGTTTTGGACAAAACAAATAAAGGGCATTTAAATAATCATATATGGGATTGGAATTTGAATCTTGTACTCAAACCAACTCCATTTAAACCATAGCTAGTTGCATTAGCTCAAGACACATCCATATTGCCATGTCATAGCATGCATCATATTGTTGCATATCGTCATGTGTTGACTGTGCTCGGTTGTGTTCTTCGTGGTAGGTTCTGCCTCCGAGGATATTCACGAGTATCCAACTGAAGGGCAGTATCCCGTTACCACTCCATCAGGCAAGCAACCATTGATCATTCCGATACAACCCATGTTCCCGCTCCTGCTCTTGTTTACTGCATTAAGACAACACGATTCAAACTGCTGTGTGCTACGGTAGTTGAACCCTTATCCTCTGCATGACCTGTCATTGCCACAGTAACTAGATGAAACCCTCTAGCATGTGTAGGAGTTGATTGAGCCATGTTTTGTGATTCCTACCTTGCTATGCCTGCTATGCTTAGAGTTGTGTCAGGTCTGGTTCATCTGGGTGATGGGCTAGAGTGAAATGCTTGTGCCGGTATTATGTGGGATGTGTTGAACATGTTTTGGTAAAGGTATCGATGAGAGGCCATGTAGGAGTACATGGTGGGTTGTTTCATTGAAGCCGTCCCTAAGAACTGAGTTCTGTATGCGTGAATTAAGATTCAGCTACTACCACACATTGGGCCCTGAAATATGACCCCGCTCGACTTACCGACCCCTCTCGCCTCAGTCCAGGAGTTGCAACTAGTTTCTGGTGTTTGTAGGATATGTGTTGGCGGCCGTGCGTAGCGCTGACCCTAGGGGTGGGCTATGTTGCGGTAGATACACCGTGGCACGGTGTACCGAGTCACCCGTTTGGTGTCTCGGGAACCCTGTTCACATCGTTCGGGGCCGTTGTTGACACCCTGGCCGGATTTCCTTGCGGATGGAACCTGAATAGGTGATGACCCTGGACTAGAGACTTGTGAGGTTAGTCAGGTCGTGGTCTACACCCACGTCGGTTTTCGCTTGAAGTCTGCCGAGCACATTTCGTGTGCAGACGCTAAGTGGTGGAAACATGTGTGACGAAGTACACCCCTGCAGGGTATGAAACTATTCGAATAGCCGCGTCCGCGGTAAAGGACTACTTGATTACATATACAGTTCATAGACAAGTTAATGGATACTACTAAAAGACTCAAGATAAGTGTGAGTACCGAGGATGGCCCCCTCACAGGATACGAGGGAGGATCCTCGGTGGAGTATTGTGATGGTGAGTAGTGGACTCGTGTGTGAAAACTATTTTGCTAAAAGATTCCGTAGGATAGCTTAGCCAAGAGTCAAAGCTGGCTTGCTGCATAAACCCCACCACCTTCTTGAGAATGAGCATGTACAGTAGGTTCTGATGTAAGACTTGCTGAGTACTTTTGTACTCATGTTTGCTTGTCTATTGTTTTCAGACGACAACACTGCCCCCTCCGATGGGTTTTACGTAGATCTTGACGTCGACGAGTGACTAGACACCCAGGTGGTGATCCAGGCCATGGAGGGCCCTATGTAGATAGACAGGCTTCGAGAAGCCTTCTTCTTTCTAGAGTCTGTACTCAGACTAGTTGCTTCCGCATGTGCTTGTATGACTGTATGACTTGAGTGTCGGGTCATGTGACCCCTACCTGTATGGATATGTTAAGTATGGCTCCCTGGAGCCTTTAAATAAAGTACTTGAGTTGTAGAGTTTTGTTGTGATGCCATGTTGTATGTACCCATATCGAGCATATTGTATGTATGTTTGAAATGCTTGGTATGAGTGGGATCCGACAATCTAGTTGTTTGCCCTTCGCAGCCTTTCTTATGGGGAAATGTAGTCTAGTGCTCCTCGAGCCATAGTAGTCCGCTACAGCCCGGTTCACCGGAGTCCTGCTAGCCCAGCACTACTGTTCAGGATGCTTGACTGGCCGGCATGTGTTTCACTTCGTCCCTATGTCTGTCCCTTCGGGGAAATGTCACGCGGTGATCTCCGGAGTCCTGTCTAGCCTGCTACAGCCCGGGATTCCCCGGAGTCCTGTTAGCCCAGTGCTACAGCCCGGAATCACTCGTTGATGACCGACATGTTCGTTGTGATTCATGTATGCCTGTCTCCATAGGTCTGTGCCGCTTTGGGTTCACGACTAGCCATGTCGGCCCGGGTTCTCGGTCATATGGATGCTAGCGACATTGTCATATACGTGAGCCAAAAGGCGCAAACGGTCCCGGGCCATGGTAAGGCGACACCCGTGGGATATCGTGCGTGAGGCCGCAAAGTGATATGAGGTGTTACCGGCTAGATCGATGTGGCTTAGAATCGGGGTCCTGACAGCGTTGGCATCAGAGCCAGACTGCCTGTAGGTTCGTTCAGCCAAACTGGTCGATGTCGAGTCTAGAAATGCTTTAGTTATATGTAAGGGAATTGATTGTGGGAGGGAACGTAAGGTTCTTTTTATTCCTTTACCCTATGCTTCTGATCTGAGTCATTCTCTTCTCATTCAACGTGGGTTAAGGACTAGGCTCTCTTCTTCTATCAGGTTCACGTGTTACTAATCCGTAGTAGCTCATAGGATTTTTGCTACGAGTTTCAGTCCAGTTTCTACTATTTTAGTACGTGGCTAATTGAATCAGAACCTTGATATGATGCTGTTGAGCGGTATTGTGAACTGTTGTGGATGTCTCAAATCTTTTTCTGAGCATTTACAGCCGTTATGCTGCCCAATTTTCCTTAGGAATTCTGATGTCTTTGTCTTGTGGCTGTGCTTTCAGATGGCCAACCAGTCTCAAAATCAAGTGGTTCGCCTGACCAGGTGCCTCGACGTGCCCGGTCATACTGCTATGTTGGTCCGGGTAATGATCGAGACAGGATACCGTTGGTATCCCGAATACACTGTTGAAGAGCAGTTCCGCGACTTTAATCAAAGCCAGTATTTATGCACCGTCAGGATATTTTCTTCCTATCCTGGATCTACCGAGCCCCTTCACTGTTCCTATGGACTCGGAGTTACCATTGAGATGGCTGTGCAGGATGCTGCCTATTCCATGATGACCATCTTGCGAGTCCGGACTGGCCTGCTTCGGAACACTGACTTCCGTTACATGCCAGCTTCACTTCCGGGAGCGCAGGGGTATCTTCAGGCTATCTATGCTGACTCCACTCAGGAGGACTCATTAACTCGTACCACCGCTGAGATGCTCGAAGATAAGGACCGAGAGAATCGGGCCTTGAGGCTGGAGCTCTTCAATACCCGTGCTGATCATTGGGCCACATTGACTCGGTTTGCACCCGCGGTGCAAGCTGGATGTATGGATACCAGGGATCTGTATCCTGTGAGAGCAGCTCTGCCAGACATGGTGGATTGGCGTGATGTGGGAGGCATCACCCCACCCCTTGGTCCCCGCAGGCCACCGTTTGTTGGTCCAAGACCTTATCCTAGCCCCTACGGTCCACAGGCTCCTCAGGACCGTCTGTTTCCGGATGATCACGTTGACCTTCCAGGCTATGGAGGTGACTTCTATGAGGACTACTACGGAGCTATCTGAGTTAGTAGTAGTACCACTAGTATTGTAGTAGTTGTATCTCCACTGTCCTGTGTGACTTGTGGAATACGACTTGGTGTGTAATCGATTCCGGAGGTGTAGACAAATAATGTATAGGGACTCGGAATGCCTCCGATGAGATGTAACGTCTACCTTCATAGTTGTACTGTAGCATGGGCTTGTACTAAACTATGTATGACGAGTATGACCGTTGGTGTATATATGGCAGTTTTATAGTACCATGGCATACGGATGAGCATCTCCGCATTCTGCGTTATCCTTTACATTCTGCACTTCCCTGTTAAGTTTGAGCCATCCTTGTCTAAACCGTTGTCTTGTTTTCCCTCCTAGGATGGTCAACACCCGCGGAAACCCTGCTGCCCCAGAGCAGGGGGAAGCCAATGCAGCTAGAGGTGAAAATTTGCCTCACCCGCCTTCCCTGGCCGAAGTGATGCTGGAGGCGGAAAGGAACAAGCGTGAGACCAACCGCCTGTTGGAGCGGATTGAGCAGAACACTGCATGCCACCCACGAAATGCCTTGGTGTCAATCAACGACTTCATCAAGCTGTACCCACCAAAGTTTAACCATTCCGTCGAGCCCCTCGACGCGGATGATTGGCTTCGCAGCATCACCCACAAGCTACGTTCTGCCAACGTAGCTGAAGCCGACAAGGTTACCTATGCTGCTTATCATCTTGAGGGCCCCGCTAGCCATTGGTGGGAAAACTACGAAGCTATGCGCCCGGTCGGCCAAATCTCTACCTGGGCTGAGTTCAGCGAGGCTTTCCGTGAGCATCACATTCCGGAAGGTCTCATGGATCGCAAGAGGGAGGAGTTCTGCAACTTCACCCAAGGAAGGCTGACTGTGGATGCATATAGCCGAGAATTTGGGAACCTGGCACGCTATGCTCCTGAAGAGGTTTCTACTGACGCCAAGAAGCAGGCAAGGTTCCGTAAGGGACTTAACCCTGAGCTTCGTCGTGATCTCCGTCTGCACGAGTGCACATCCTTCCAGAAGTTGGTCAATAAAGCTATCAGTGCTGAGACAGGCCAGATTGATTATGACGCTTCACGCAAGCATTCTCGTGATTTTGGGTCTTCATCCGGCTCTGGAGCTCAGAAGCGCCGGGTGTGGATTCCAAGCACCGCACTGCCACCCAGATTCACCCCGAGGCCATCCTTCGAGGCGCCTCGTCCCAACCAGCAAATTGCACCATCCAAGCCCTATGGTGGCCCCGCTGCTAGTGTTGCTCCACGCCCCACTGTGGTAACATGCTTCAAGTGTGGAGAACCGGGTCACTATAGTCGAGAGTGTCCCCAGAACAACCCCAATCAAGCTGGAAAGTCCGTTGGCCGTGGTAAGCCCGCGGGAAAGACTTTCTACGCCAAGCCGGCCACTACTGCACGTGGCCATGTCAACTACGTCTCAGCCGAAGAGGCTCATGAGGATCCCAACGTCGTCCTTGGTACGCTCCTTGTTAACTGCCATCCGGCATCTGTTCTTTTTGATACTGGAGCATCTCATTCCTTCATATCCGAGAATTATGCTCGGTTGCATAACACGACATTCTGTGACATGCCCACTTCCATGGTAATTCAAACTCCGGGTTCCAAATGGCAAACCTCTAGGGTAAGCCATGGGAACGAAATTCTTGTCGATAGGCTTGTCTTCCTTGCATCTTTAATAGCTCTCAAGTCCTCCGACATAAACATCATCTTGGGTATGGACTGGATGTCGGCTCATTGCGCCAAGATCGATTGTGCCACTAGAACCGTTCAACTTACTCATCCCTCGGGCAAGACAGTTAATGTCTTAACTCGAGTGGCCAAGCGCCAACTTTACTCTCTCAATGCCAACCCTCTTCCAGACCTTGAGGACGTTCCGGTAGTCCGAGACTTCCCGGATGTGTTTCCGGAAGAACTGCCAGGTGTTCCACCTGACCGGGATGTCGAGTTTGTGATAGACCTTGTTCCAGGAACCGTTCCAATTGCTAGAAGACCCTACAAGATGGCACCCTTAGAACTAGCCGAGCTTAAGAACCAACTCGATGAGTCCTTGAACAAAGGGTTCATCCGTCCTAGCTCCTCTCCTTGGGCTTGCCCCGTCCTCTTCGTCAAGAAGAAGGATGGAACGGATCGAATGGTTGTGGATTACCGACCTGTCAATCTGGTCACCATCAAGAACAAATACCCGCTTCCCAGGATCAACGACCTGTACGATCAGCTCGCTGGATCCTCAGTCTTCTCCAAGATGGATTTGAGGTTGGGCTACCATCAAATCAAAATCAGAAACGGGGACATTCCCAAAACGGCTTTTGTCACTCGTTATGGCCAATACGAGTACACCGTCATGTCCTTCGGTTTAACCAATGCCCCGGCCACTTTCTCCCGGTTAATGAACTCGGTTTTCATGGAGTACTTGGACAAATTCGTCGTAGTATACCTCGATGACATACTCATCTACTCCAAAAATGAAGAGGAACATGCCGAACATCTAAGGCTGGTATTGATGAAACTTCGAGAGCATCGCCTTTATGCCAAATTCTCCAAGTGCGAATTTTGGTTGTCAGAAGTGACCTATCTAGGCCATGTAATCTCTGGTAAGGGTATTGCTGTCAATCCCGAGCGAGTTCAAGCCGTCCTTGATTGGACTCCACCTGTTTCGGTCAAGCAAGTTCGGAGTTTCCTTGGCCTAGCGAGCTATTGCCGCCGCTTCGTCGAGAATTTCTCCAAGGTTGCTAAACCTCTAACTGAACTCCTCAAGAAAGATAAAAAGTTCGAGTGGACTCCACAGTGCGAGTTCAGTTTTCAGGAACTGAAAAGACGCCTGACATCTGCTCCCGTACTGGTACCACCGGAATTCTCCAAGGACTTTATTATCTATTGCGACGCCTCGCGACAAGGACTAGGTTGCATACTCATGCAGGATCGTCAGGTAATTGCCTATGCCTCACGGCAATTACACCCACATGAGGAAAATTATCCCACACATGATCTAGAGCTTGCAGCTGTAGTCCATGCACTCAAAACCTGGCGACATTACCTTCTCGGTAATCGTTGCGAGATCTTCACCGATCACCAAAGCTTGAAATATATCTTCACCCAACCAGATTTGAATCTCAGGCAAAGACGTTGGGTCGAGTTGATCTCGGATTACGACTTAGGAATAACTTACACCCCTGGCAAAGCCAATGTCATGGCTGATGCACTAAGTCGTAAGTCCTACTGTAACAACCTGATGTTACAACAAAGTCAACCACTTCTCCATGAGGAATTTCGTAAGCTTAATCTTTACATTGTTCCTCGTGGATTCCTGTCTACCCTGGTGGCGAAACCTACCCTTATGGATCAAATCATAGCTGCCCAAAAGCGTGATAAGGGCATATCCCGGATTAAGGAAAACATTGCTAGCGGAGTAGCTAAATGTTTTTCCAGGGATGAGCAAGGTGCTGTCTTCTTTGAGAACCGCCTGGTGGTTCCCAAGAACCAACATCTACGCCAGATAATCCTTAAGGAAGCTCATGAATCCCCTCTCACCATTCATCCCGGTAGTACTAAAATGTATCAAGACCTACGCCAGAGGTTTTGGTGGACTAGGATGAAGAGGGAAATTGCTCAATACATTGCTAATTGTGACGTTTGTCGTCGTGTTAAAGCAGAGCATCAACGGCCTGCTGGCACCCTTCAACCTTTGGCTATTCCTGAATGGAAATGGGACAAAATCAGTATGGATTTCATCACTGGGTTTCCCAGGACCAAGAGGGGGAATAATGCCATCTTCGTCGTGATCGACCGTCTTTCCAAAGTAGCCCATTTCCTACCTGTTCGTGAGAGTATCACCGCTAGCCAGCTAGCTGATTTATACATCTCCCGGATAGTGTCTCTTCATGGTGTCCCGTTGGAAATTAACTCAGACCGTGGAAGTCTCTTCACCTTTCGATTTTGGGAAAGTTTCCAAAATGCTATGGGAACTCATCTCTCCTTTAGCACCGCCTTCCATCCTCAATCAAGTGGTCAAGTAGAGCGAGTAAATCAAATTCTGGAGGATATGCTCCGAGCTTCTGTTATCTCGTTCGGAATAAGTTGGGAGAAATGCCTTCCATTCGCGGAGTTTGCCTATAACAATAGCTATCAAGCCAGTTTGGGCAAGGCTCCCTTCGAAGTTCTCTATGGACGAAAATGTCGAACGCCTCTTAACTGGTCAGAAACCGGGGAAAGACAACTCTTTGGCCCGGATATGATCCAGGAAGCAGAAGAGCAGGTTCGCGTTATTCGTGAGAAATTGAAAACGGCCCAATCTCGACAAAAGAGTCAATATGATCGTAAGCATAAGCGTATGACATTTGAAATTGACGAGAAAGCTTACCTTCGGGTTACCCCATTAAAGGGAACCCATCGCTTCGGTATCAAAGGCAAATTGGCTCCTCGTTACATTGGACCCTTTCGCATTATTGCCAAACGAGGAGAAGTTGCCTACCAATTGGAACTACCTCCGCATCTTTCCAGAGTTCACGACGTCTTCCACGTTTCGCAACTCAGGCGTTGCTTCGCGGATCCTATCCGTGGAGTGGACCACGAAACGCTTGATTTACAGGATAACCTTTCTTATCGGGAATACCCCATTCGTATCCTTGATCAAGCCGAGCGTACCACTCGACGTCATAATATCAAGTTTCTCAAGGTTCAATGGTCACACCATTCCGAGGAAGAAGCCACTTGGGAAAGGGAGGATCGTCTTCGACTCGAGTACCCCGCCTTCTTCCCAGATGATCCTAAATCTCGGGACGAGATTCTATTGAGTGGGGGTGAGTTGTCACATCCTAACTAGGTTATGCATTAGAGTGTGCATCATGTCTACTTTCATCAGAAATGGAAATGGGGAAAGCAAAACCCCCAGCACCCCCCCCTGAAATCAACTAGGGTTTACTAAAAATAAATTCAATGAACCTGAAATGCCCTTCAGAAATGTTCACCCTCTTTGCCTTGGGTTAGAACCCTTGGGAAAAATGGTAAATATAATTTTAGGTCAACAAAGGGGGCATTGACTTAATTCACAAATAATTGAATTTGGGCATTTAAATACTATTAAATAATTTAAATGCTCAAATAATGTTGGAATTATTTTTGGGCCACTGAAATATTTCAGAAAGTGTCCATAAATATTTTCAGGATTTTATAAAATGATTTAGTATTTAAACTAAATCAAAACAAAATAACAGAAATAGAAAATAGAAAACAGAATAAAAAAAGAGGAAAGGGAGAAGCCCACCTGGGCCTTACCTGGCGCCGCTCACCAGGCCCACCTGCCGGCCCAGCCCAGCCACCGCGCCAGCGAGCAGCTTGGCTCGGCCAGGCAGGCAGGCAGGTGCTCGACGGCGGCACCCGCGCGCGCCACGCACCTGGCTGCCGTCCTGCTTCGGCCGCCTCCCCGACGTCGCTATGGACGCCACGCACCCCCCTGGCCCTCTCATTCACTCTCCCTCGCTCTCCCTCCTCCTCTGTCCTCTCCTCGCAGCACACCCGAGCGCCGCCGTCGCCACCGCACGCTGTAGCCGCAGCCACCGTGCTCCCCTCGCCTCGTTGTGGTGTCCTGAAGCTCCGCCACTTCCTCCTCGATCGCTCCACCAAGCCACGCCCCGCCGGAGGCCCGCAAACGACTCCACCGAGCTCGTCTTCAACCTCGGGCGCCGCCGATCGCCGACTTCGATTCGCCATCGTCAACGCCTCCCCGAGCCCACTGGCCTGCTCAGCAACTCCGCCGTGAGCTCCCCTTCCTCCTCCCCCTAGCCCCGTAGCTCGAGCGCCCCCCTAGCCCTGCCGGCCACCTTGGCCGAGAACTCGGCTCCGCCGTTCATGGCGCCGCCGTAGCCAGGGGCCAAGCCAGCCGCAACCGAGCCCGTCGTCGTGTTCCTGGTGACGCCAGGAACCCGTAGGACCTATCCGCATGCCTCCCCGCGCCTTATAGCCTCGAACCCGAGCTCGCCCGAGCTCCGGCCGCCGCCTCGAGCCTGATTCCGGCGAGCTCCGGCCGCCCCGCAGCCTCCCGTGTGTCCTACTGGATTCGCGCGAGTCTGGGCATCGTGTAGATGAGCTCCGCCGCCCGAATGGTCGCCGGAGCGGCGATCCCGAGCCCCTCCGCCGTCTCTGTCGTCGCCGGCGACGAGCCGTGGACCAAGTCCGGCGAGTTTGACCACTGACGTGAACTGGGTGGGCCCAGTTGACTCCCCTGAGTCAATGACAAGTGGGCCCCCCCTCTGCTAATTATCCAGATTAGTTCCTAACTAAAATTAGTTAGTTTAATTAACTAATGACCCTGACAGGCGGGACCCACTAGTCAGCCTCTCTCCCTGCCCTGTTACACTAACCAGTGGCCCCCACACGTCAGGTTTGACTGGGACAGCCGCCTTTGACCTGCTGATGCAATGCTGTTGTCATGCTGACGCAATATATCTTTTCTGGAATTAAAATAACTCAGGAAATTCCAGAAAATACCCAAAACTTCAAAAATTCATAGAAATTCAACCATAACTCCAAATGAGACAAATTATATATGTAAAATTATCAGAAAAATTCAAGGAATCCATCTGTACCATTTTCATGCATGTTTGAACAATGTTTGTCCCCTGTTTTGGACAAAACAAATAAAGGGCATTTAAATAATCATATATGGGATTGGAATTTGAATCTTGTACTCAAACCAACTCCATTTAAACCATAGCTAGTTGCATTAGCTCAAGACACATCCATATTGCCATGTCATAGCATGCATCATATTGTTGCATATCGTCATGTGTTGACTGTGCTCGGTTGTGTTCTTCGTGGTAGGTTCTGCCTCCGAGGATATTCACGAGTATCCAACTGAAGGGCAGTATCCCGTTACCACTCCATCAGGCAAGCAACCATTGATCATTCCGATACAACCCATGTTCCCGCTCCTGCTCTTGTTTACTGCATTAAGACAACACGATTCAAACTGCTGTGTGCTACGGTAGTTGAACCCTTATCCTCTGCATGACCTGTCATTGCCACAGTAACTAGATGAAACCCTCTAGCATGTGTAGGAGTTGATTGAGCCATGTTTTGTGATTCCTACCTTGCTATGCCTGCTATGCTTAGAGTTGTGTCAGGTCTGGTTCATCTGGGTGATGGGCTAGAGTGAAATGCTTGTGCCGGTATTATGTGGGATGTGTTGAACATGTTTTGGTAAAGGTATCGATGAGAGGCCATGTAGGAGTACATGGTGGGTTGTTTCATTGAAGCCGTCCCTAAGAACTGAGTTCTGTATGCGTGAATTAAGATTCAGCTACTACCACACATTGGGCCCTGAAATATGACCCCGCTCGACTTACCGACCCCTCTCGCCTCAGTCCAGGAGTTGCAACTAGTTTCTGGTGTTTGTAGGATATGTGTTGGCGGCCGTGCGTAGCGCTGACCCTAGGGGTGGGCTATGTTGCGGTAGATACACCGTGGCACGGTGTACCGAGTCACCCGTTTGGTGTCTCGGGAACCCTGTTCACATCGTTCGGGGCCGTTGAGGACACCCCGGCCGGATTTCCTTGCGGATGGAACCTGAATAGGCGATGACCCTGGACTAGAGACTTGTGAGGTTAGTCAGGTCGTGGTCTACACCCACGTCGGTTTTCGCTTGAAGTCTGCCGAGCACATTTCGTGTGCAGACGCTAAGTGGTGGAAACATGTGTGACGAAGTACACCCCTGCAGGGTATGAAACTATTCGAATAGCCGCGTCCGCGGTAAAGGACTACTTGATTACATATACAGTTCATAGACAAGTTAATGGATACTACTAAAAGACTCAAGATAAGTGTGAGTACCGAGGATGGCCCCCTCACAGGATACGAGGGAGGATCCTCGGTGGAGTATTGTGATGGTGAGTAGTGGACTCGTGTGCGAAAACTATTTTGCTAAAAGATTCCGTAGGATAGCTTAGCCAAGAGTCAAAGCTGGCTTGCTGCATAAACCCCACCACCTTCTTGAGAATGAGCATGTACAGTAGGTTCTGATGTAAGACTTGCTGAGTACTTTTGTACTCATGTTTGCTTGTCTATTGTTTTCAGACGACAACACTGCCCCCTCCGATGGGTTTTACGTAGATCTTGACGTCGACGAGTGACTAGACACCCAGGTGGTGATCCAGGCCATGGAGGGCCCTATGTAGATAGACAGGCTTCGAGAAGCCTTCTTCTTTCTAGAGTCTGTACTCAGACTAGTTGCTTCCGCATGTGCTTGTATGACTGTATGACTTGAGTGTCGGGTCATGTGACCCCTACCTGTATGGATATGTTAAGTATGGCTTCCTGGAGCCTTTAAATAAAGTACTTGAGTTGTAGAGTTTTGTTGTGATGCCATGTTGTATGTACCCATATCGAGCATATTGTATGTATGTTTGAAATGCTTGGTATGAGTGGGATCCGACAATCTAGTTGTTTGCCCTTCGCAGCCTTTCTTATGGGGAAATGTAGTCTAGTGCTCCTCGAGCCATAGTAGTCCGCTACAGCCCGGTTCACCGGAGTCCTGCTAGCCCAGCACTACTGTTCAGGACGCTTGACTGGCCGGCATGTGTTTCACTTCGTCCCTATGTCTGTCCCTTCGGGGAAATCTCACGCGGTGATCTCCGGAGTCCTGTCTAGCCTGCTACAGCCCGGGATTCCCCGGAGTCCTGTTAGCCCAGTGCTACAGCCCGGAATCACTCGTTGATGACCGACATGTTCGTTGTGATTCATGTATGCCTGTCTCCATAGGTCTGTGCCGCTTTGGGTTCACGACTAGCCATGTCGGCCCGGGTTCTCGGTCATATGGATGCTAGTGACATTGTCATATACGTGAGCCAAAAGGCGCAAACGGTCCCGGGCCATGGTAAGGCGACACCCGTGGGATACCGTGCGTGAGGCCGCAAAGTGATATGAGGTGTTACCGGCTAGATCGATGTGGCTTAGAATCGGGGTCCTGACATATTTTTAGGAGAAAAATAATTTGAGTAAAATCCAAATAATTCCAAATTGAAAGGGAGTTTCAAAATACTTCCAATTCACTTTCAATTTGATTGTTTGTAACTTCCAACTCATATTTCATATAATTGAAGAAGTCATTTATCTTCTCTCATAAAAATCATTGAGTTGCATAAAGTTTCAAATTTGAAATATTTTCAGATGGAATTCAAATCTTTTCAAACCCCTTTTCATTTCTTTGAATGGAAGAAGTCATATCATCTTCACTCTAGGGTTTTGTGATGAAATGAATTTGAATTCCTAGGGATCAAAAGCAAGGTGAAAGTTCTAGGAAAGTCATTTCATTCCCTCTCATTAAACTTTCAGAAAGTTTCAATTTCCACTTAAATTCACATAGTCAATCACACCACATCAAACAAACAATCAAAACTATTGTTTAATATAACATTCCAAAATTTAGAATTTTGGGATGTTACATTACTATTTTGCAATCTTTACTTTCCAATCTATATAACAAAAATACCAAAAAAATTTATTTTACTATCTCTATCAGATCTCACTTTTGCGAGTGACCGTGAAGGGATTGATAACCCCTTTATCGTGTTGGTTGCGAGGTTCTTGATTGTTTGTGCAGGTACTAGGTGACTTGTGCGTTGTCTCCTACTGGATTGATACCTTGGTTCTCAAAAACTGAGGGAAATACTTACGCTACTTTGCTGCATCATCCTTTCCTCTTCAAGGGAAAACCAACGCATGCTCAAGAGGTAGTAAGACGGATTTCTAGCGCCGTTGCCGGGGAGATCTACGCCAAGTCAAGACATACCAAGTACCCATTATAAACTCTTCTCCCTCGCATTACATTATCGTTTTCCTCTCCCCCACTTAACAATTTGCCATTTTATTCGCCCCTCTTCCATTCGTCTCTTTTCGCTTGCTTCTTATGTTCTTGGGTGTTAGTGTGCCTGTTTGCTTTGATGGCTCTGCCAACAAGCATTGATCCTCACCTTAGAAGGTTGGAAGAAATTGAAAACAACGTTAGAAGCTTTATGTCTTTGCAATTTGAGCATAATAATTTCTTCAGAAACGAGCTTAAAGAACAAAAATGTTTTATGGAGTACATGAATAAAGAGCTCGATGATATGTCTAAAGAATTTTATGGTTTGAAATCTCAGTTTGCTCATCTTAAAAATTTAGTAGGCTAAATTTTGGATAAGCAAGCCACCTTAGTTAATAAGATGACCGCTAAACTGGAAGATCTAGATGATAATAATGATGAAGATCTAAAACTGATTGATGTGACTCCTATTAAATCTTTATTTTCCAATATGAATCTTGATAAAGATGGGACTGGAGATGAGTCAACTTTAGTTAAAAGGTGTCCAAATGATTCGGAGTTTTTAGATCTTGATGCAAAAATTAATAAAAGTGGGATTGAAGAGGTCAAAACTTTACATAGCAATGAACCCACTATTTTTGATTTCAAGGAATTTAATTATGATAATTTCTCTTTGATAGATTGTATTTCCTTATTGCAATCTGTGTTAAATTCTCCTCTTGATAAAGCTTTTAGTAAACATATCGTTGATGCTTTAATGCAATCCTATGAAGAAAATCTTGAACTAGAAGTTTCTATCCCTAGAAAACTTTATGATGAGTGGGAACCTACTATTAAAATTAAGATTAAGATTATGAATGCTATGCTTTGTGTGATTTAGGTGCTAGTGTTTCAACAATTCCAAAAACTTTGTGTGATGTGCTAGGTTTCCATGAATTTGATGATTGTTCTTTAAATTTGCATCTTGCGGATTCCACCATTAAGAAACCTATGGGAAGGATTAATGATGTTATTATTGTTGCAAATAGGAATTATGTGCCCATAGATTTCATTGTTCTTGATATAGATTACAATCCTACATGTCCTATTATTCTTGGTAGACCTTTCCTTAGAACGATTGGTGCAATTATTGACATGAAAGAAGGAAATATTAGATTCCAATTTCCGTTAAGGAAAGGCATGGAACACTTTCCTAGGAAGAAAATTAAATTACCTTATGAATCTATTACGAGAGCTACTTATGGATTGCATACCAAAGATAACAATACCTAGATCTATTCTTGTTTTTATGCCTAGCTAGGGGCGTTAAACGATAGCGCTTGTTGGGAGGCAACCCAATTTTATTTTTGTTCTTTGCCTTTTGTTCCTGTTTAGTAATAAATAATTCATCTAGCTTCTTTTATTATTGTGTTTTTTATGTTTTAATTAGTGTTTGTGCCAAGTAAAGCCTTTAGGATCTTCTTGGGTGATTGTTGTTTGATCTTGCTGATAAAAACAGAAAGTATGCGCTCACAAAAAATATTTTCATTTTTTACCAGAGAGTGATAAAATACCAATGCCAACTCCAGTAGATCATTATAAAAGTTATACTGGTCTTCCTAATTTTCAGAATTTTTGGAGTTACAGAAGTGTTCGAAACCTCCAGATTGCTACAGAATGTTCTGTTTTTGACACATTCTGTTTTTCGCGTGTTGTTTGCTTATTTTGATGCAGCTATGGCTAGTATCGGGGGGTATGAACCATAGATAAGTTTTAATACAGTAGGTTTAACACCAATATAAATAAAGAATGAGTTCATTACAGTACCTTAAAGTGGTGTTTTATTTTCTTATACTAACGGAGCTCATGAGATTTTCTGTTGAGTTTTGTGTTGTGAAGTTTTCAAGTTTTTGGGTAAAGATTTGATGAATTTTGGAATAAGGAGTGGCAAGAGCCTAAGATTGGGGATGCCCAAGGCACACCAAGGTAAAATTCAAGGACAACCAAAACCTAATCTTGGGTATGCCATGCCCCGGAAGGCATCCCCTCTTTCGTCTTCGTCTATCGGTAACTTTACTTGAGTCTGTATTTTTATTCACCACATGATATGTGTTTTCCTTGGAGCATCTTGTATGATATGAGTCTTTGCTTTTTAGTTTACCACAATCATCCTTTCTGTACACACCTTTTGGGAGACACACGCATGAATCAGAATTTATTAGAATACTCTATGTGCTTCACTTATATCTTTTGAGCTAGATAATTTTGCTCTAGTGCTTCACTTATATCTTTTTAGAGCACGGTGGTGGTTTTATTTTATAGAAATTATTGATCTCTCATGCTTCACTTATATTATTTTGAGAGTCTTTCAGAACAGCATGGTAATTTGCTTTGGCTATAAAATTAGTCCTAATATGATGGGCATCCAAGATGGGTATAATAAAAACTTTCATATAAAGTGCATTGAATACTATGAGAAGTTTGATTCCTTATGATTGTTTTGAGATATGAAGATGGTGATATTAGAGTCATGCTAGTTGAGTAGTTGCGAATTTGAGAGATACTTGTGTTAAAGTTTGTGATTCCTGTAGCATGCACGTATGGTGAACCGTTATGTGATGAAGTCGGAGCATGATTTATTTATCGATTGTCTTCCTTATGAGTGGCGGTCGGGGACGAGCGATGGTCTTTTCCTACCAATCTATCCCCCTAGGAGCATGCGCATAGTACTTCGTTTTGATAACCAATAGATTTTTGCAATAAGTATGTGAGTTCTTTATGACTAATGTTGAGTCCATGGATTATACGCACTCTCACCCTTCCACCATTGCTAGCCTCTCTAGTACCGCGCAACTTTCGCCGGTACCATAAACCCACCATTTACCTTCCTCAAAACAGCCACCATACCTACCTATTATGGCATTTCCACAGCCATTCTGAGATATATTGCCATGCAACATTCCACCGTTCCGTTTATTATGACACGTTCCATCATTGCCATATTGCCTTGCATGATCATGTAGTTGACATCGTATTTGTGGCAAAGCCACCTTCATAATTATTTCATACATATCACTCTTGAATAGTTGCACATCCCGGTACACTACCGGAGGCATTCACATAGAGTCATATTTTGTTCTAAATATCGAGTTGTAATTCTTGAGTTGTAAGTAAATAAAAGTGTGATGATCATCATTATTAGAGCATTATCCTAGTGAGGAAAGGATGATGGAGACTATGATTCCCCCACAAGTCGGGATGAGACTCTGGACAAAAAATGAAATAAAAAAAGAGAAAAAAATGAGGCCATAAAAAAAGAGAAAAGGCCCATAAAAATGAGAGAAAAAGAGAGAAGGGACAATGCTAATATCCTTTTTCCACACTTGTGCTTCAAAGTAGCACCATGATCTTCATGATAGAGAGTCTCCTATGTTGTCACTTTCATATACTAGTGGGAAATTTTCATTATAGAACTTGGCTTGTATATTCCAATGATGGGCTTCCTCAAAATGCCCTAGGTCTTCGTGAGCAAGCGAGTTGGATGCACACCCACTTAGTTTCTTTTTGAGATTTCATACACTTATAGCTCTAGTGCATCTATTGCATGGCAATACCTACTCACTCACACTGATATCTATTGATGGGCATCTCCATAGCCCGTTGATACGCCTAGTTGATGTGAGACTATCTTCTCCATTTTGTCTTCTCCACAACCACCATTCTATTCCACCTATAGTGCTATGTCCATGGCTCACGCTCATATATTGCGTGAAGATTGAAAAAGTTTGAGAACATCAAAAGTATGAAACAATTTCTTGGCTTGTCATCGGGGTTGTGCATGATTAAATATTTTGTGTGATGAAGATAGAGCATAGCCAGATGATACGTCTCCAATGTATCTATAATTTTTGATTGCGCCATGCTATATTATCTACTATTTTGGACTATATTGGGCTTTATTTTCCACTTTTATATTATTTTTGGGACTAACCTATTAACCGGAGGCCCAACCCAGAATTGTTCTTTTGTTGCCTATTTCAGTGTTTCGGATAAACGGAATATCAAATGGAGTCCAAACGGAATAAAATCTTCGGGAACGTGATTTTCTCACAGAACGTGATCCAGGAGATTTGGACCCTACTCCAAGGAACAAAAGAGGCGGTCACGAGGGTGGGGGGCGTGCCCCCCTTAGGGCGTGCCCCCTGTCTCGTGGGCCCCTTGTTGCTCCTCCGACGTACTTCTTCCTCCTATATATACACACATACCCCCAAACGATCAGAAGAGGAGCCAAAAACCTAATTCCACCGCCACAACTTTCTGTATCCACGAGATCCCATCTTGCGGCCTATTCCGGAGCTCCGCTGGAAGAGGGCCATCATCACGGAGGTCTTCTACATCATCCTAGCCACTCCGATGAAGTGTGAGTAGTTTATGTAGCGACCAGACCTCAAACGGTCCAATCTCTATGCTCCGGTGTCATCCCTGGATCAGTAATGCTGACACCACATAGTACTTGAAGGATTTATAACAGAGTAGCAATCACACACTTATTACATCGAGTGTCTCCAGAAGAGAACTTACTACAATAAATATGGCTTAAGGCCATCTAATAATGATAACAGCGGAAGGCTTGGAAGATAGCCTGAACGTGTTCTGGGCAATCCTGTAATAAAATCCATGCCTAGCTTATCCCACTTCCATTCGGGTATCGGCAATGGTTGTAGCAATCCTGCTGGCTTCTGATGCTCTGCCTTCACTCTCTGACATACATCACAAACTGCTACATACTCCGCAATATCCTTCTTCATTCCGGTCCACCAGAAAGTATCCTTCAAATCCAAATACATCTTGGTATTTCCTGGGTGAATTGAGTATGGTGAATCATGGGCCTCTTGCAGAATTAACTTCCTGATCTCCGGATCATTTGGCACATAAACACGGTCTTCAAACCATAGGGTATCGTGCTCATCCTCGCGAAATCCCTTAGCTTTTCCTTTGCTCATTTTCTCCTTAATAGAAGCAATTTCCTTGTCAGTCTTTTGGGGTTCTCTGATCTTATCCATCTAAGTAGACTGAATCTCCAATGCTACTACATAGCCTCTCGGGACTATTTCCAAACGTAGCTCTCGAAGATTTTCGGCTAACTCCCTTGGTAAATCTCCCGTCATTAAGGTGTTGACGTGGCTCTTATGGCTCAACGTGTCAGCTACTATGTTAGCCTTTCCAGGGTGATAATGCAATCTCATATCATAATCCTTGATGAGCTCGAACCATCTCCTTTGTCTAAGATTCAACTCCTTCTGTGTGAAAATATACTTCAAACTCTTATGATCCATATACACTTCGCAATGGTTTCCAATCAGAAAATGTCTCCAAGTATTCAGTGCATGCACTACGGCTGCTAACTCCAAATCATGCGTAGCATAATTCAACTCATGAGGCTTAAGCTGTCGTGAGGCATATGAAACAACTCTCCCTTCCTGCATAAGCACTGCTCCAAGTCCTCGACGTGAAGCGTTGCAATACACCTCATAATCCTTGGTCTGGTCTGGCAAAATCAACACTGGTGAGGTAAACAAACGTTTCTTCAACTCCTGAAAACTAGCCTCACATTCCTCCGTCCATATGAACTTGGTATCCTTCTTTACCAACTCCTTCATAGGCTTCACAATCTTTGAGAAATTCTCAATAAACCTCCGGTAGTATCCTGCGAGTCCAAGAAAACTCCGGATCTCTCCAACGGTGGTTGCTGCTTCCCACTTGGTCACGGTATCAACTTTAGTGGGATCTACTGCTATACCTTCTCCGGATATAACGTGTCCGAGAAATCCAACTTCTTTCAACCAAAACTCACATTTGCTAAACTTGGCATATAACTGATGTTCTCTGAGCTTTCCAAGAACCAAATGCAAATGTTCCTTATGCTCCTCTTCATTCTTCGAGTAAACCAGGATATCATCAATGAACACTACGACGAACTTATCCAAGAACTCCATGAACACTTTGTTCATCATGTTCATAAAATATGCAGGTGCGTTAGTCAGACCAAATGACATAACAGTATACTCGTACAACCCATACCTGGTGGTAAAAGCTGTCTTGGGTATATCCTGTTCCCGAATCTTCAACTGGTGGTATCCTGATCGTAGATCAATCTTGGAAAATGCCTTGGCTCCTTGCAATCGATCAAACAGATCATTGATCATCGGTAGTGGGTACTTGTTCTTCATGGTTACTTCATTCAATCCTCGATAATCGACAACCATCCTTAACGATCCATCCTTCTTTTCTACTAGAAGTACCGGCGATCCCCAAGGTGAAGAACTTGGGCGAATATATCCTTTGTCCAGTAACTCCTTAATTTGCTTCTTAATTTCGACCAAATCCTTTGCAGGCATCCTATATGGTCTCTTTGATATTGGCCCTGTGCCTGGCAAAAGCTCAATCAAAAACTCAATATCTCTATCTGGTGGCATGCCTGGCAACTCTTCTGGAAATACATCAGGGAAATCCTTCACTACTGGTACTTCCTCCTGCACAACTCCTGTTAAGCAATTTACTTGAGTCCTCTTTGGCACATGTCGGGATACATACTTGATCCTTCTCCCTTCTGGGGTGGTAAGCAAAATTGACTTACTGGGACATTCAATATTCCCTTCATACTTTGACAACCAATCCATGCCTAATATCACATCCAATCCTTGAGATTCCAACACTATTAGGTCTGATGGAAATACGTAGTTACCAATCCTTAATGGTAGCCGATCACACCATAGACTAGCCATATATTCTGCTCCAGGCGAGGTTACTAACATGGGTCACCTAAGGGCTTGGGTTGGCAGTTTATACTTATCCACAAATCCCCTTGATATGTATGAATGCGATGCACCAGTATCAAAAAGAACGAGTGCAATAAATGACTTAACCAAAAACTTACCGATTACTGCATCCGGCTGCTCTTCAACCTCCTCCACATTAACATGGTTTACCTATCCCCTGTTGAAAGGGTTCATTTTCTTCCCAGAGTTTCCATTGCCATTTCCATTCCGTGATTCAGGACATTCATTGGCATAATGTCCGGTCTTCTGGCACTTAAAGCAAGTGACTTGGCTCAGGTCTTTCTTGGCTGGGGTTGATGGGTTGGTGCGGTTCTGGCTGTTGCTTCATCCATTCCCATTACCAGTCTTGGGGCCATTGTGATGGTGCGAGCTTCCTCCTCCATGTGTATGCTGGAAATGTCCTCCCGGTCTAGGGGTAAAACATGGCTTCTGTTGAGCTCCTGAATTGTACTTTCCTTGTGCATACTTCCTTTTGCGATTTTCAATTTGCTGCTGCTTCCCTTCAATCATAAGAGCACGATCTACCAACTCCTGGTAGTTGTTGAAGGTTGCTACCATCAACTGCATGCTCAACTCATCATTCAGTCCTTCCAGAAATTTCTCCAGCTTTGCTACATCCGTAGCAACGTCATCTGGGGCATAACGTGCTAATTTACTAAAGTCCTCCACATACTGGCCAACTGTCCATCCTCCTTGGCGCAAGTTGCGAAACTCTCGCTTCTTCATGGCCATAGCTCCTGCTGAAACATGGGCAGTTCGAAAAGCCTACTGAAACTGGTCCCATGTGACAGTATCGACAGGGAAAGTGGCTGTGAAATTCTCCCACCATGATGCTGCGGGTCCTTCAAGCTGATGTGCGGCAAACTTCACCTTCTCCACATCCGTGCATCCTACTATGGTCAACTCTCTAGCCGTCTTGCGGAGCCAATCATCTGCTACTATCGGCTCAGTGCTACTGGAAAACACCAGCGGATTCAGCCTAAGAAAACGGGCTAAGTGATCAACAGGTGGTGGTGGTGGTGGGTTGTTGTTTTTGTTCCCTTGATTCTGATTCTGGACTAGTAACTGCATCAATGTGTTCTGCTGCTGGATCAACTGGGTGAGCTCCGGTGGAAAGGTAAATCCGGGGTCACATCTCGGAGGCATCTGAGGGTTTAGAAAAGATGAGATTTAAGAATAGAGGGGGTGTAAAGAGAAAACACTACCCAATGCACATGAGGCAAAAGCAAACAATTCATTCAATCAAACAAGGGCATACAATCGATCTAACTATCGCAAAAGTGCTCGGACTATAATATTTACATGGTGGACTACTACTACTGATGAGGTGGTCTACTAGAAATATTCTTCGGTTGCATACTCCATGATATCTGCTCCGGCTTCATCAACATAGTCATCATCGCTATCGTCGGGATCCGAGTCGGTGTCGTCGATGATGATGTAGTCTTCCGGGCGAATATCCTTGGGTACTTTGTCTTCTTCTACTGGTGTAGGGCCTCCCATAAATATTCCAATCTTCTTGATCAGATCATCATTCTTCTCTACTAATACTTCAATTTCTTCTTCATAATCTTCACATGTAGCCTTGAGTTCTTCCTCCAGTTCCTTGATTCTTGTCTTTGCCTTCTTTAGGTTTATCATGTCGGCGCACATCTGGTTCTCCTGACATCGAATGTGCTGGTTTAACTCCTGGATAAAAGCTGCAATTGATCTATCCTTTCTGGTGCTAATCATCTCCCAGTGCTCATCTTGGCGCCCACAAATCTGGTAGATAGTATCCTTGAGATCATTGCAGTAGACTTCTCCAATGCGTCCCATGGTGATGTGAGCTTCCATGCTCTTTCCTATACTCCAAGTTGGTGCATCAAAAGAAAACTCTATGGGCTCAGTGACTGGCATGAACGTCCTTCCTGGAACTTGAACTTGAATCATCCAGCGCTCTTCTTCATGTAAAGTGGCGTTGTAGGTGCCGGTGAAGCTTGGTACTCCTATGTTCAGATATCTAGTGACTTCCTTTAAGTGACGTCCAAAGGGTGTATCTTCATCCGGTTGCGTGAACTTGTTCCTTGCATCCGCCATCCTAAAAGAGTAGAAAAGATGAGGAGTCAGAAAGAGAAGAGAGTGAGTAGTGATCTAGGTTTTTATCTTAGTGGTCGTGTCCTACAGTCAACGTGTGCTCTGATACCATCTTGTAGCGACAAGACCTCAAACGGTCCAATCTCTGTGCTCCGGTGTCATCCCTAGATCAATAATGCTGACACCACACAGTACTTGAAGGATTTATAACAGAGTAGCAATCACACACTTATTACATCGAGTGTCTCCAAAAGAGAACTTATTACAATAAATATGGCTTAAGGCCATCTAATAACGATAACAGTGGAAGGCTTGGAAGATAAGTGAGTCCATCAACTCCAACGGCATCACTGAGTATAGAACCACGACCTAAAAACTCCTTAATCATCGTCCGAAAAGTCTGCAACATTAACGTTGCAGCCCGAAACGGGTCAGCACATGGAATATGCTGGCAATGTAACACATAGAGAGTAATGGAATGAAACAGCTATTCTATATGCATATTTGGCTGGTAGAAAGCTCTATGGTTACAGTTTTGCGAAAAGCTAATTTTTCCCTACTACAAAGGAATAAATTTATTTAACTATCATGGTGGTTGTTAAACATTGAGAATGGTTGACAGCATTCTCAATCCCAATTAAACATCATCATTAAACAAACCCATCAAAATTAAATTTTTTAGTAACTTGTTGAGATTCACATGATAATCCAGGTACTAGATACTCAAGATGTCCATAACCGGGGACACGACTAACCATGATTAGTTTATACATTCTGCAGAGGTTTGCGCACTTTTCCCCACAAGACTCGATCGCCTCCGTTTGGTTTCTTGCACTACACGGTGTTTGAGAAACGGATGACCGAGACATAATCTTTCAGAAGCACTAGCACCTTACAATGGGTACACCGTACCACCTACATCCCCTACATCTGCTAGTCTACCACTGTAAGAGTTCGCATGACTTAGTCAACTATGCTAGAGCCCATAATAGCTTGTGGCTGCACACGAAAGTTTCTAGCATGAATAATCTCATGATCCCTTTGAGCCTGGGTGGCGGTCCATAAAGAAAAACAGGCAATCCTGGAATACCCAGGTACCTCAGTCCACCCAGATGTGTGTTTAAGTTGCCACCTTAAATAAACCATTAATTAACAAACTCACATCTTTCATGGATACACTCACCCAATCCACGTCTACTAGCATAGCATGGCATAATAAGCAACGTAGAAGTAACTCCCAAAGGTTTGATAATAAACAGGTAATAGGTATTACCTCAACTACTTCCCAAACCCACAATTTAATTAGATCCTAATCATGCAATGTGTAAGGATTGATCTAATGCAATAAAACTAGGTAGTAGGAGGTATGATCAAAGTGTTACTTGCCTTGCTGATGATCCGGGAAACCTAGCGATTCGAAGTAACAAGCGACGCACTCCGGGTACTCTAACGCAAACAAACAAGCATACAATAAGTACTCACTAATGCACAGGTAACACTCGAATAAGAGCTCTAACCAGAATGTTCAACTTAAGAACTCCGGTTGGCAAAAAGAATCAAATCGAACGAAGCAACGGAAGACAAAACGGCAAAAGAAACAGGCTTCATTTACTATTCTGGATCTAACGCAATTTTTATAGTGGCAAAACTTGTTTCAGTTGGTTAATCGGAAAGAGGGTTTCGAGACGAAACTCTAGGCGCTTGAATCGCCTGATCCGATAAACGAGCAAAAAGTTAGACTAAAACGAAAATCGGATCAGAAATCGCGATCAGAAAAATCACGGATTTAATCCGAGAAAAAGAAAAATGACGAACGTTCGTTAAAACGAACGAACGGACGAATGTTCGCTAAAAAAATAAACCGGAAAAACCAATCCAACGAAAAAAAACAGATCTAAGTTTTTTTAAAAAAACCGATCGGTTTTCTTCACGAAAACCGAGGCAACGACGTCTACTTCGGCGCTCCGGAGAACGGCGGCGGCGGCGGCGTGGCACCGACGATCGTCGGCAGCGGGGCGGCGCGGGTGGCGGGGCGGCGCGAGTGGCGGCGCGGGGCAGCGCGGCTCGGGGCGGTGGCGGCGGCTAGGGTTTGGGGGGGGGGGGGTTCCGGCTGGGCCTACCCCGCTTATAAAGCCAGACGGGCCTCGTGTCCGGGTCGGACATGGCCCGTAGGTCGGTTGCATTTTTTTAAAGTTATGCTCAGAAAAAAACAAAAGGAATAATAAACGGACTCCAAAAATCCCGAAATAAATTTTCCCCGGCTTCTAAAATCAAGCCGCACAGGATGAACATTTATTTGGGGCCTAAATGCAATTTTTGAAAATTGCGCATTTTTCCTAAATTCAAATAAAATAGCAAATAAACCAAATAAAATCTTATTTGATTTTTTTATTAAATCCTCAATATTTCTTTATTTTGGGAAAGTCATTTTATTCCCTCTCTCATATTTTGATAATAGAAATTATTGAAGATAAAATAAATAAAATCAAATGGTCCCTATTTCAAAATTTGAGAAAACTCAAATATGAAAATAAAGAAATCCCCAACTCTCTCCAAGGGTCCTTGAGTTGCGAAAAATTTCTAGGGTCAACCAAAATGCAATAAATATGATATGCAATGATGATCTAGTGTATAACATTCCAAATTGAAAATTTGGGATGTTACAGTTTACCTCAGCTTCTTCTCTCTCTTTGAATCTCAATACACAGTTCTCCCCCTCTCTTGGGGAGATCTATTCGATGTAATCTTCTTTTTGCGGTGTGTTTGTTGAGACCGATGAATTGTGGCTTTATGATCAAGTCTATCTATGAATAATATTTGAATCTTCTCTGAATTCTTTTACGTACGATTGGTTATCTTTGCAAGTCTCTTCGAATTATCCATTTAGTTTGGCCAACTAGATTGGTAGTTCTTGCCATGGGAGAAGTGCTTAGCTTTGGGTTCGATCTTGCGGTGTCCTAACCCAGTGACAGAAGGGGTAGCAAGGCATGTATTGTATCGTTGCCATCGAGGATAACAAGATGGGGTTTATTTCATATTGCATGAATTTATCTCTCTACATCATGTCATCTTGCTTAAGGCGTTACTCTGTTTTTAACTTAATACTCTAGATGCATGCTGGATAGCGGTCGATGAGTGGAGTAATAGTAGTAGATGCAGAATCGTTTCGATCTACTTGTTACGGACGTGATGCCTATATACATGATCATGCCTAGATATTCTCATAACTATGCTCAATTCTGTCAATTGCTCAAGTGTAATTTGTTCACCCACCATAGAATACTTATGCTCTTGAGAGAAGCCACTAGTGAAACCTATGCTCCCCGGGTCTATTCTCATCATATCAATCTCCATCACTTTAATCTTGTTTTGCTTTTTTACTTTGCTTTTACTTTTTACTTTGCATCTTTATACCAAAAATACCAAAAATATTATATCTATCAGATCTCACTCTCGTAAGTGACCGTGAAGGGCTTGACAACCCCTAATCGCGTTGGTTGCGAGTAGCTATCGCTTTGTGCAGGTACGAGGGACTTGAGCGTGGGCTCCTACTAGATTGATACCTTGGTTCTCAAAAACTGAGGGAAATACTTACGCTACTCTGCTGCATCATCCCTTCCTCTTCGGGGAAAACCAACGCAAGCTCAGGACGTAGCAAGAAGGATTTCTGGCGCCGTTGCCGGGGAGTCTACGCAAAAAGTCAACATACCAAGTACCCATCGCAATCCCTATCTCTCGCATTACATTATTTGCCATTTTCCTCTCGTTTCCCTCTCCCCCCAATTCACCCTTTGCCGTTTTATCCCTCTCTCTCTCTATCCTCCCTCTCTATTTGCCTCCTTTTGCCCGTTGCTTTTTGTTTGCTCGTGTGTTAGATTGCTTGTTTGTCGCGATGGCTCAAGAGACTACTAAATTGTGTGACTTCACCAATACCAATAATAATGATTTCCTTAGCACTCCGATTGCTCCTCTTACCGATGCTGAATCTTGTGAAATTAATACTGCTTTGTTGAATCTTGTTATGAAAAATCAATTCGCCGGCCTTCCTAGTGAAGATGCCGCTACTCATCTGAATAGCTTCGTTGTTTATGTGATATGCAAAAGAAAAAAGATGTCAATAATGATGTCGTTAAATTGAAGCTATTTCCTTTTTCGCTTAGAGATCGTGCTAAAGCTTGGTTTTCGTCTTTGCCTAAGAATAGTATTGATTCATGGAACAAGTGCAAAGATGCTTTTATCTCTAAGTATTTTCCTCCCGCTAAGATCATCTCTCTTTGAAACGATATTATGAACTTTAAACAACTTGATCATGAACATGTTGCACAAGCTTGGGAGAGAATGAAATTAATGATACGTAATTGCCCTACTCATGGTTTGAATTTGTGGATGATTATACAAAATTTTTATGCCGGATTGAATTTTGCTTCTAGAAATCTTTTAGATTCGGCCGCGGGAGGCACTTTTATGGAAATCACTTTAGGAGATGCTACTAAACTCCTAGATAATATTATGGTTAATTATTCTCAATGGCATACTGAAAGATCTTCTAATAAAAAAGTGCATGGGATAGAAGAAATTAATGTGTTGAGTGGAAAGATGGATGAATTTATGAAATTATTTGCTACTAAGAGTGTTTCTTCTGATCCTAATGATATGCCTTTGTCTACTTTGATTGAGAATAACAATGAATCTATGGATGTGAATTTTGTTAGTTGGAATAATTTTGGTAACAACGCTTATAGAGGGAATTTTAATCCTAGGCCATATCCTAGTAATCCTTCTAATAATTATGGGAATCCCTACAATAACTCTTATGGAAATTATAATAAGATGCCCTCTGATTTTGAATCTAATATTAAAGAATTTATTTCTTCGCAAAAGAATTTTAATGCTATGATTGAAGAAAAAATGCTTAAGATTGATGATTTGGCTAGGAACGTTGATAGAATTGCTCTTGATGTTGATTCTTTGAAACTTAGATCTATTCCACCTAAGCATGATATCAATGAGTCTCTAAAAGCCATGAGAATTTCAATTGATGACTGTAAGGAAAGAACCGCTAGGATGCGTGCTTCCAAAGATGCCTTTATTAAAGCGTGTTCCTCCAATTCCTATGAAAATCAAGAGGAAGATCTAAAATTTATTGATGTGCCCCTATTAAATCTTTATTTTGCAATATTAATCTTAATGAAACTGAATATGATCTTCCTTTACCTAGAAGGCGTTCTAAAAATTCGGAGTATTTAGATCTTAATGATGAAATTGACGAAAGTGGAATTGAAAGAAATAAAAATCTAGATGTTGCTAAACCCACTATATTGGATTTCAAGGAATTTAATTATGAAAGTTTCTCTTTAATTGATTGTATTTCCTTGTTGCAATCCGTGCTAAATTCTCCACATGCTTATAGTCAAAATAAAGCCTTCACCGAACATATTGTTGATGCCTTGATGCAATCTTATGAAGAAAAACTTGAGTTGAAAGTTTCTATCCCTAGAAAACTCTATGATGAGTGGGAACCAACTATTAAAATTAAAATTAAAGATCATGAGTTTTATGCTTTGTGTGATTTGGGTGCTAGTGTCTCTACTATTCCCAAGACTTAGTGTGATTTACTAGATTTCCGTAACTTTGATGATTGCTCTCTAAACTTGCATCTTGCGGATTCCACTATTAAGAAACCTATGTGAAGGATTAATGATGTTCTTATTATTGCAAATAGGAATTATGTGCCCGTAGATGTCATTGTTCTTGATATAGATTGCAACCCTTCTTGCCCTATTATTCTTGGTAGACCTTTCCTTAGAACGGTTGGTGCGATTATTGATATAAAGGAAGGGAATATTAGATTTCAATTTCCATTAAAAAGGGCATGGAACACTTTCCAAGAAAGAAAATAAAATTACCATATGAAACTATCATGAGAGCCACTTATGGATTGCCTACCAAAGATGGCAATACCTAGATCTATCCTCGCTTTTATTTCCTAGCTAGGGGCGTTAAACGATAGCGCTTGTTGGGAGGCAACCCAATTTTATTTTTATTCCTTGCTTTTTGCTCCTGCTTAGTAATAAATAAATTATTTAGCCTCTGTTTTGGTTGTGTTTTTTGTGTTTAATTAGTGTTTGTGCCAAGTAGAACCGTTGGGAAGACTTGGGAAAAGTCTTGTTGAACTTGCTGTAAAAAACAGAAACTTTAGTGCTCACGAGAACTGCTGTCATTTTTATTTGAAGAGTGCTATTTAGTTAATTATTTTTGAAGATGATTAATAGATAAATTCCTCACGTCCAGCAATTTATTTTAGAATTTTTGGGGTTCCAGATCTTGCGCTAGCTACAGATTACTACAGACTGTTCTGTTTTTGACAGATTCTGTTTTTCGTGTGTTGTTTGCTTATTTTGATGAATCTATGGCTAGTAAAATAGTTTATAATCCATAGAGAAGTTGGAATACAGTAGGTTTAACACCAATATAAATAAATAATGATTTTATTACAGTACCTTGAAGTGGTCTTTTGTTTTCTTTCACTAACGGAGCTCACGAGTTTTCTATTTTGAGTTTTGTGTTGTGAAGTTTTCAAGTTTTGGGTGAATTCTTTTGATGGATCATGGAACAAGGAGTGGCAACAGCCTAAGCTTGGGGATGCCCATGGCACCCCCAAGATAATCCAAGGACACCAAAAAGTCAAAGCTTGGGGATGCCCCAGAAGGCATCCCCTCTTTCGTCCACTTCCATCGGTAATTTACTTGGAGCTATATTTTTATTCACCAACATGTTATGTGTTTTGCTTGGAGCGCCTTGTATTATTTGTGTCTTTGTGTCTTATTATGCCACAATCATCCTTGCTGTACACAGCTTTTGAGAGAGCCATACATGAATTAAAATTTGATAGAATACTCTATGTGCTTCACTTATATCTTTTGAGCTAAGTAGTTTTGCTCTATGTGCTTCACTTATATCTTTTGAGCTAGATAATTTTGCTCTATGTGCTTCACTTATATCTTTTGAGCATTATAATTTTGCTCTATGTGCCTCACTTAGATCTTTTAGAGCACAGTGGTGGATTTGTTTTAAAGAAACTATTGATCTCTCATGCTTCACTTAAATTATTTTGAGAGTCTCTTAATAGCATGGTAATTTGCTTAATAATAATATGCTTGGTATTCAAGATTTGTGAAACTTTCTTTTGAGTGTGTTGAATACTAAGAAAAGATTGAAGCATGATAATTGTTTTGAGATATGGAGGTGATAATATTAAAGTCATGCTAGTTGAGTAGTTGTGAATTTAAAGAATACTTGTGTTAAGGTTTGTGATTCCCGTAGCATGCACGTATGGTGAACCGTTATGTAACGAAGTCAAAGCATGATTTGTTTATTGATTGTCTTCCTTATGAGTGGCGGTCGGGGACGAGCGATGGTCTTTTCCTACCAATCTATCCTCCTAGGAGCATGCACATAATACTTTTCTTTGATAACTTCTAGATTTTTGCAATAAGTATATGAGTTCTTTATGACTAATGTTGAGTCCATAGATTATACACACTCTCACCCTTCCACCTTTGCTAGCCTCTCTAATACCGTGCACTTTTTGCCGGTATCATACACCTACCATATACCTTCCTCAAAATAGCCACCATACCTACCTATTATGGCATTTCCATAGCCATTCCGAGATATATTGCCATGCAACTTTCCACCATCTAGTTCATCATGACACATTCATCATTGTCATATTACTTAGCATGATCATGTAGTTGACATAAGTATTTGTGGCAAAGCCACCATTCATAATTTCTTCATACTTGTCACTCTTGATTCATTGCATATCCCGGTACACCACCGGAGGCATCCATATAGAGTCATACTTTGTTTTAGAATCGAGTTGTAATCATTGAGTTGTAAATAAATAAAAGTGTGATGATCATCATTCAATAGAGCATTGTCCCAATAAAAAAAGAGAAAGGCCAAAGAAAAAAATAAGGCCCAAAAAAATAAAATAAAAAGGGGCAACACTACTATCCTTTTTTCCACACTTGTGCTTCAAAGTAGCACCATGATATAGCGAGTCTCATATATTGTGCTTCAAAGTAGCACCATGTTCTTCATATAGAGAGTGTCATATGTTGACACTTTCATATACTAGTGGGAATTTTACATTATAGAACTTGGCTTGTATTTTCCGATAATGGGCTTCCTAAAATTTCCCTAGGTCTTCGTGAGCAAGCAAGTTGGATGCACACCCACTAGTTTCTTTTGTTGAGCTTTCATACATTTATAGCTCTAGTGCATCCATTGCATGGCAATCCCTACTCACTCACATTGATATCTATTGATGGGCATCTCCATAGCCCGTTGATACGCCTAGTTGATGTGAGACTATCTTGCCCTCCTTTTTGTCTTCTCCACAACCACCATTCTATTCCACCTATAGTGCTATATCCATGGCTCACGCTCATGTATTGTGTGAAGATTGAAAAAGTTTTGAAAAAGTTAGAGTATGAAACAATTGCTTGGCTTGTCATCGGGGTTGTGCATGATTTAAATACTTTGTGTGGTGAAGATGGAGCATAGCCAGACTATATGATTTTGTAGGGATAACTTTCTTTGACCATGTTATTTTGAGAAGACATAATTGCTTTGTTAGTATGCTTGAAGTATTATTATTTTTTATGTCAATATAAACTTTTGTCTTGAATCTTTCTAATATGAATATTCATACCACAATTAAGAAGATTTACATTGAAATTATGCCAAGTAGCACTCCGCATCAAAAATTCTCTTTTTATCATTTACCTACTCGAGGACGAGCAGGAATTAAGCTTGGGGATGCCTGCTACGTCTCCAACGTATCTATAATTTTTGATTGCTCCATGCTATATTATCTATTGTTTTGGACTATATTGGGCTTCATTT
This sequence comes from Triticum monococcum, assembly GCA_034509565.1. Classification (NCBI taxonomy): domain Eukaryota; kingdom Viridiplantae; phylum Streptophyta; class Magnoliopsida; order Poales; family Poaceae; genus Triticum; species Triticum monococcum. The sequence goes on along the minus strand of CM067843.1, from coordinate 145,920,578 downwards.
TCCACTTTTATATTATTTTTGGGACTAACCTATTAACCAGAGGCCCAGCCCAGAATTGCTGTTTTTTTGCCTATTTCAGTGTTTCGGATAAACGGAATATCAAACGGAGTCCAAACGGAATAAAATCTTTGGGAACGTGATTTTTTCACCGAACGTGATCCAGGAGACTTGGACACTGCTCCAAGGAACAAAAGAGGCGGTCACGAGGGTGGGGGGCGCCCCCCAGGGCGCGCCCCTGCCTCGTGGGCCCCTTGTTGCTCCTCCGGCGTACTTCTTCCTCCTATATATACACACGTACCCCCAAACGATCGGAAGAGGAGCCAAAAACCTAATTCCACCGCAGCAACTTTCTGTATCCACGAGATCCCATCTTGGGGCCTGTTCCGGAGCTCCGCCGGAAGAGGGCCGTCATCACGGAGGGCTTCTACATCATCCTAGCCCCTTCGATGAAGTGTGAGTAGTTTACCTCAGACCTTTGGGTCCATAGTTAGTAGCTAGATGGCTTCTTCTCTCTCTCTTTGAATCTCAATACAAAGTTCTCCCCCTCTCTTGTGGAGATCTATTCGATGTAATCTTCTTTTTGCGGTGTGTTTGTTGAGACCGATGAATTGTGGGTTTATGATCAAGTCTATCTATGAATAATATTTGAATCTTCTCTGAATTCTTTTATGTATGATTGGTTATCTTTGCAAGTCTCTTCGAATTATCCGTTTGGTTTGTCCAACTAGATTGGTAGTTCTTGCCATGGGAGAAGTGCTTAGCTTTGGGTTCGATCTTGTGGTGTGCTTACCCAGTGACAGAAGGGGCAGCAAGGCACGTATTGTATCGTTGCCATCGAGGATAACAAGATGGGGTTTATTTCATATTGCATGAATTTATCTCTCTACATCATGTCATCTTGCTTAAGGCATTACTCTGTTTTTAACTTAGTACTCTAGATGCATGTTGGATAGCGGTCGATGAGTGGAGTAATAGTAGTAGATGCAGAATCGTTTCGATCTACTTGTTACAGACGTGATGCCTATATACATGATCATGCCTAGATATTCTCATAACTATGCTCAATTCTGTCAATTGCTCAATAGTAATTTGTTCACCCACCGTAGAATACTTATGCTCTTGAGAGAAGCCAGTAGTGAAACCTATGGCCCCCGGGTCTATTCTCATCATATCAATCTCCATCACTTTAATCTTGTTTTGCTTTTTTACTTTGCTTTTACTTTTTACTTTGCATCTTTATACCAAAAATACCAAAAATATTATATCTATCAGATCTCACTCTCGTAAGTGACCGTGAAGGGCTTGACAACCCCTAATCGCGTTGGTTGCGAGTAGCTATCGCTTTGTGCAGGTACGAGGGACTTGGGCGTGGGCTCCTACTGGATTGATACATTGGTTCTCAAAAACCGAGGGAAATACTTACGCTACTCTACTGCATCATCCCTTCCTCTTCAGGGAAAACCAACGCAAGCTCAAGACGTAGCACCAGACTATATGATTTTGTAGGGATAGCTTTCTTTGGCCATGTTATTTTGAGAAGACATGATTACTTTGTTAGTATGCTTGAAGTATTATTATTTTTATGTCAATATTAAAATTTTGTCTTGAATCTTTGAGATCTAAACATTCATGCCACAATAAAGAAAATTACATTGATAATTATGATAGGTAGCATTCCACATCAAAAATTCTGTTTTTATCATTCACCTACTCGAGGACGAGCAAGAATTAAGCTTGGGGATGCTTGATACATATCCAACGTATCTATAATTTTTTATTGTTCCATGCTATTATATTATCTATTTTTGATGTTTAATGGGCTTTAATATGCTCTTTTATATTATTTTTGGGACTAACCTGTTAACCGGAGGCCCAGTGTCAGTTTCTGTTGTTTTTTTCTATTTTAGAGTTTCGCAGAAAAGGAATACCAAACGGAGTCCAAACGGAATGAAACCTTCGCAATGATATTTCTTGGACCGAAAGAAAACTAGAAGACTTGGAGTTGAAATCTGGAACGCAACGAGCCGGCCACGAGGCAGGAGGGTGCACGCAGGGGGTAGGCGCGCCCCCACCCTCGTGGGCCCCTCGTAGCTCCACCGACGTACTTCTTTCGCATATATATATATATATATACTATTTTACCATACATCGATCGTAGAGAGCCACGAAACCACTTTTCCACCGCCGCAACCTTCTGTACCCGTGAGATCCCATCCGGGGGCCTTTTCCGGCGATCTGCCGGAGGGGGAATTGATCACGAAGGGCTTCTACATCAACACCATAACCTCTCCAATGAAGCGTGAGTAGTTTACCACAGACCTTTGGGTCCATAGTTATTAGCTAGATGGCTTCTTCTCTCTCTTTGATTCTCAATACAAAGTTCTCCTCGATGTTCTTGGAGATCTATTTGATGTAATACTCTTTTGCGGTGTGTTTGCCGAGATCCGATGAATTGTGGGTTTATGAACAAGATTATCTATGAATATTATTTGGTTCTTCTCTGAATTCTTATATGCATTATTTGATATGTTTGCAAGTCTCTTCGAATTATCGATTTAGTTTGGCCAACTAGATTGATCTTTATTGCAATGGGAGAAATGCTTAGCTTTGGGTTCAATCTTGCGGTGTCCTTTCCCAGTGACAGCAGGGGAAGCAAGGCACGCATTGTATTGTTGCCATCGAGGATAAAAACATGGGGTTTATATCATATTGCTTGAGTTTATCCCTCTACATCATGTCATCTTGCTTAAAGCGTTACTCTGTTCTTATGAACTTAATACTCTAGATGCATGCTGGATAGCGGTTGATGTGTGGAGTAATAGTAGTAGATGCAGAATCATTTCGATCTACTTGACACGGACGTGATGCCTATATTCATGATCATTACCTTAGATATCTTCATAACTATGCGCTTTTCTATCAATTGCTCGGCAGCAATTTGTTCACCCACCATAATACATGTATCTTGAGAGATGCCACTAGTGAAACCTATGGCCCCCCGAGTCTCTTTATTATTATATTGCATCTCTTTTATTTACATCGCATCTCGTTTACTATTTTGCAATCTTTAATCTCCAATCTATATAACAAAAATACCAAAAATATTTATTTTACTATCTCTATCAGATCTCACTTTTGTGAGTGACCGTGAAGGGATTGACAACCCCTTTATCGCATTGGTTGCTAGGTTCTTGATTGTTTGTGCAGGTACTAGGTGACTTGTGCGTTGTCTCCTACTGGATTGATACCTTGGTTCTCAAAAACTGAGGGAAATACTTACGCTACTTTGCTGCACCACCCTTTCCTCTTCAAGGGAAAACCAACGCATGCTCAAGAGGTAGCAACGACCCTCTAGGTGGATCTTTGTGGCGGAGCGACAGGGCAGGTTGAGACCATCTAGGTGATAGGTGGGCCTAGCCCTGGTCGGCGTTCGCGGTTACATCAATTAACACGCTTAACAAGATCTTGGTATTTGATGTGAGTCTGGCCACTGGCCTATACGCACTAACGAACTACGCGGGAACAGTTATGGGCACTCGACGTCGCGGTATCAGCCGAAGCCTTCTTGACATCAGCGACTGAGCGGCGTGTGCCGGATTGGACTAGAACGCCTGCTCTTGTATTAGGGAGGCTAGGTCAGCTTCCGGCCGCCTTCGCAACATGCAGGTGTGCAATTGTCAGGACCCCGATTCTCAGCCACATCGATCTAGCTGGTAACACCTCATATCACTTTGCGGCCTCACGCACGGTATTCAACGGGTGTCGCCTTACCCTGGCCCGGGACCGTTTGCGCCTTTTGGCTCGCGTATATGACAATGTCGCTAGCATCCATATGACCGAGAACCCAGGCCGACATGGCTAGTCGTGAACCCAAAGCGGCACAGACCTATGGAGACGGGCATACATGCATCACATCGAACATGTCGGTCATCAACGAGTGATTCCGGGCTGTAGCACTGGGCTAATAGGACTCTGGGGATCCCGGGCTGTAGCAGGCTAGACAGGACTCCGGAGATCACCGCGTGACATTTCCCCGAAGGGACAGACATAGGGACGAAGTGAAACACATGCCGGCCAGTCAAGTGTCCTGAACAGTAGTGCTGGGCTAGCAGGACTCCGGTGAACCGGGCTGTAGCGGACTACTATGGCTTGAGGAGCACTAGACTACATTTCCCCATAAGAAAGGCTGCGAAGGACAAACAACTAGATTGTCGGATCCCACTCATACCAAGCATTTCAATCATTCACACAATATGCCCGATATGAGTACATACAACATGGCATCACAACAAAACTCTACAACTCAAGTACTTTATTTAAAGGCTCCAGGGAGCCATACATAACATGTTCATACAGATAGGGGTCACAAGACCCGACACTCAAGTCATACAGTCATACAAGCACATGCGGAAGCAACTAGTCTGAGTACAGACTCTAGAAAGAAAGAAGGCTTCTCGAAGCCTGTTTATCTACGTAGGGCCCTCCATGGCCTGGATCACCACCTGGGTGGCTAGTCACTCGTCGACGTCAAGGTCTACGTAAAACCCATCGGAGGGGGCAGGGTTGTCTTCTGAAAACAATAAATAAGCAAATATGAGTACAAAGGTACTCAGCAATCTTACATCAGAACCTACTATACATGCTCATTCTCAAGAAGGTGGTGGGGTTTATGCAGCAAGCCAGCTTTGACTCTTGGCTAAGCTATCCTACGGAACCTTTTAGCAAAATAGTTTTCGCACTCGAGTCCACTACTCACCATCACAATACTCCACCGTGGATCCTCCCTCGTATCCTGCGAGAGGGCCATCCTCGGTACTCACACTTATCTTGAGTCTTTTAGTAGTATCCATTAACTTGTCTATGAACTGTATATGCAATCAAGTAGTCCTTTACCGCGGACGCGGCTATTCGAATAGTTTTATACCCTGCAGGGGTGTACTTCGTCATACACGCTTTCACCGCTTACCGCCGTCTACACGACATGTACTCGGCAACCTTCAAGCGGGAGCCCAGCGAGGGTGTCGGCCACGGCCTACCTAAACACCTAAGCCCCTAGTCCAGGTTATCGCCTATCCAGGTTCCATCCGCAGGGAGTCCGGCCGAGGTTTCCACATACGGCCCCGAACGATGTGAACAGGGTTCCCGAGACACCAAACGGGTGACTCGGTACACCGTGCCACGGTGTATCTACCGCAACATAGCCCACCCCTAGGGTCAGCGCTACGCACGGCCGCCAACACATATCCTACAAACACCAGAAATTATTTGCAACTCCTGGACAGAGTACTAGGGTGGCTAAGAAGCCGAGAGGGTCCATTTGTTTCGGGCCCAATGTATGGTAGTAACTGCATCTTAAATCACGCATACAGATCTCAGTTCTTATGGACGGCCTCAATGAAACAAGCCACCATGTACTCCTACATGGCCTCTCATCGATACCTTTACCCAAAACATGTTCAACACATCCCACATATTACTGGTACAAGCATTTCACTCTAGCCCATCACCCAGATGAACCAGACCTGACACAACTCTAAGCATAGCAGGCATAGCAAGGTAGGAATCACAAAACATGGCTCAATCAACTCCTACACATGCTAGTGGGTTTCATCTAGTTACTGTGGCAATGACAGGTCATGCAGAGGATAAGGGTTCAACTACCGTAGCACACAGCAGTTTGAATCGTGTTGTCTTAATGCAGTAAACAAGAGCAGGAGCGAGATCATGGGTTGTATCGGAATGATCAATGGTTGCTTGCCTGATGGAGTGGTAACGGGATACTGCCCTTCAGTTGGATACTCGTGAATATCCTCGGAGGCAGAACCTACCACGAAGAACACAACCGAGCACAATCAACACATGACGATATGCAACAATATGATGCATGCTATGACATGGCAATATGGATGTGTCTTGGCCTAGTGCAAGCTAAAACAGAAGGGTAGTTGCTTATTTGAACCAAAGGTTCAAGTGTTAGCTCATTTAACTTGATCATATTAGTGCATCACCTTATATTGCATAAACAGCAGGTTTAACTTGTTCTGACATGCATGAAACCAGTACCAATGGATAGCTTGGATTTTTCTGGTAATTTTTCATATATAATTTGTCTCATTTGGAGTTATGGTTGAATTTCTATGAATTTTTGAAGTTTAGGCATTTTTTTGGAAATTTCTATATAAAATTAAATCCAGAAAAGAGTTATTGCGTCAGCCTTGCGTCAGCATGACGTCAGCAAGTCAACAGGCCCGGTACAGGTCAAACCTGACCTGTGGGACCCGTGTGTCTGTGGCTCATTTAGTTAATTAACTAATTAATTTAGATTAACACTAAACAGGTTTAATTAGTAGGGGGGCCCGCTTGTCATTGACTCAGGGGAGTCAACTGGGCCCACCCAGTCTATGGTCAAGGTCAACTCTCGCCGGCGTCTAGCCGCCGGCGAGGCCAGACGCGGCGGAGGAAGTGCATTTGCACGTTTCGGCCACCAAACGGAAAGCGGGGAGCATCTATGGGCTCCTGGGAACGAGCCGCAGCTCTTGGTGGTGAGGGTTGAGCTCGGGGTGGCCGGAGACGTCGTCGGCGACGACTTTGGCGGTCGCCGGAGTTCGGGCGCCGATGGAAACGGCGCCACCGTGCATGGGAGGAGCAGCGGGTAGCACCTACGTGTTCTGCAGGCTCCCGCAAAGCTAACAGGCATATGCACGGGGCCGATTGGCCACCGGAGCCTCGTCGGCGACGAGCTCATGCGGCGGTGTGCTTCGGGCGTCATGGGGAGTGGTGCTACAACGAGCGCTAGGCCGTGGGGTTAGGGGGAAACGACGGAGAAGCTCACGGGAAGGTCGAAGCGCAGCTCAGCGGGCCTGGGGACGACCTAGACGGCACGAATCGAGGACGAGGTCGCCGGCGGCCGGAGGTTGAAGAAGAGCTCGAAGTCGACGCTGCAGGGCTTCTGGCGGGGCGTGGTTCGGTGAGGGGGTCGAGGACGACGTTGCGGAGCTCATGGGCACAACCGAGGGGCGAGGGGGTGGCTGTGGCCGTGGTGGTTCTCGTCGGCGGCGACGGCCGCGTTCTGTGGAAGTGAGGGGGAGAGCCAGAGGAGGGGATGAGCACGGGGGAGGAGGAATGAGAGGGCCAGGGGGTGCGTGGCCGTCTCCGTGGCATTGGGAGGGAGTCCGGGAAGCAGGAGGTGGCGCGCAGGGGGGGGGGGGGGGGGAGGTGGCGCGCGCGCGTGCCGGCGAGCGTCGGGCACACGCCCGCGTCCTTCTGTCCGAGGAGGGGGACGACAGGAGGCAGCGGGGTGGGCTGGGCCGCCAGCTGGAGATGGGCCAGGTAAGTGGCCCATGGCCTTTCCCTTTTTATTATTTTGTGTTTTTCTATTTCTGTTATTCTGTTTTGATTTAGTTTAAATACTAAATCATTTTATAAAATCCTGAAAATATTTATGGACACTTACTGAAATATTTCAGTGGCCCAAAAAATAGTTCCAACATTATTTGAGCATTTGAATTGTTTAATAGCATTTAAATGCCCAAATTCAAATACTTATGATTTAAATCAATGCCCCTTTTGTTGACCTAAAATTATGTGCACCATTTTTTCCAAGGGTTCTAACCCAAGGCAAAGAGGGTGAACATTTTTGAAGGGCATTTCAGGTTCATTGAATTTATTTTTAGTAAACCCTAGTTGATTTCAGGGGGGGGGGTGCTGGGCGTTCTGCTTTCCCCATTTCAATTTTCTGATGAAGGTAAACATGATGCACACTCTAATGCATAATCTAGCTAGGGTGTGACAACTCACCCCCACTCAATAGAATCTCGTCCCGAGATTTAGGATCATCTGGGAAGAAGGTGGGGTACTCGAGTCGAAGACGATCCTCCCTTTCCCAAGTGGCTTCTTCCTCGGAATGGTGTGACCATTGAACCTTGAGAAACTTGATATTATGACGTCGAGTGGTACGCTCAGCTTGATCAAGGATACGAACGGGGTATTCCCGATAAGAAAGGTTATCTTGTAAATCAAGCGTTTCGTGGTCCACTCCACGGATAGGATCCGCGAAGCAACGCCTGAGTTGCGAAACGTGGAAGACATCGTGAACTCTGGAAAGATGCGGAGGTAGTTCCAATTGGTAGGCAACTTCTCCTTGTTTGGCAAGAATGCGAAAGGGTCCAATGTAACGAGGAGCCAATTTGCCTTTGATACCGAAGCGATGGGTTCCCTTTAACGGGGTAACCCGAAGGTAAGCCTTCTCGTCAATTTCAAATGTCATAGGCTTATGTTTACGATCATATTGACTCTTTTGGCGAGATTGGGCTGTTTTCAATTTCTCACGAATAACGCGAACCTGCTCTTCTGCTTCCTGAATCATATCCGGGCCAAAGAGTTGTCTTTCCCCGGTTTCTGACCAGTTAAGAGGCGTTCGACATTTTTGTCCATAGAGAACTTCGAAGGGAGCTTTGCCCAAACTAGCTTGATAGCTATTGTTATAAGCAAACTCCGCAAATGGAAGGCATTTCTCCCAACTCATTCCGAACGAGATAACAGAAGCTCGGAGCATATCTTCCAGAATTTGATTGACTCGCTCTACTTGACCACTTGATTGAGGATGGAAGGCGGTGCTAAAGGAGAGATGAGTTCCCATAGCATTTTGGAAACTTTCCCAAAATCGAGAGGTGAAGAGACTTCCATGGTCTGAGTTAATTTCCAATGGGACACCATGAAGAGACACTATTCGGGAGATGTATAAGTCAGCTAGCTGGCTAGCGGTGATACTCTCACGAACAGGTAGAAAATGGGCTACTTTGGAAAGACGGTCGATCATGACGAAGATGGCATTATTTCCTCTCTTGGTCCTGGGAAACCCAGTGATGAAATCCATACTGATTTTGTCCCATTTCCATTCAGGAATAGCCAAAGGTTGAAGGGTGCCAGCAGGCCGTTGATGCTCTGCTTTAACACGACGACAAACGTCGCAATTGGCAATGTATTGAGCGATTTCTCTCTTCATCCTAGTCCACCAAAACCTCTGGCGTAGGTCTTGATACATTTTGGTACTACCGGGATGAATGGTGAGAGGGGATTCATGAGCTTCCTTAAGGATCAGTCGCCTCAGGTTTCGCGCCTTTGGAACCACCAGGCGATTCCCAAAGTATACGACACCTTGATCATCAATGGAGAAACAATTCACGACTCCTTTCTTAACATTTCTCTTGATACGGGAAATTCCCGGATCTATCTTCTGTGCCTTGATGACCTGATCCGTAAGGGTAGGTTCCGCCACCAGGGTGGACATGAATCCTTGAGGAACAATGTGAAGATTAAGCTTGCGAAATTCCTCATGGAGAAGTGGTTGACTTTGTTGTAACATCAGGTTGTTACAGTAGGACTTACGACTTAGAGCATCAGCCATGACATTGGCTTTGCCAGGGGTGTAAGTTATTCCTTAGTCGTAATCCGAGATCAACTCGACCCAACGTCTTTGCCTGAGATTCAAATCTGGTTGGGTGAAGATATATTTCAAGCTTTGGTGATTGGTGAAGATCTCGCAACGATTACCGAGAAGGTAATGTCGCCAGGTTTTGAGTGCATGGACTACAGCTGCAAGCTCTAGATCATGTGTGGGATAATTTTCCTCATGTGGGTGTAATTGCCGCGAAGCATAGGCAATTACCTGACAATCTTGCATGAGTATGCAACCTAGTCCTTGTCGTGAGGCGTCGCAATAGATAATAAAGTCCTTGGAGAAATCTGGTGGTACTAGTACGGGAGCAGATGTCAGGCGTCTTTTCAGTTCCTAAAAACTGAACTCGCACTGTGGAGTCCACTCGAACTTTTTATCTTTCTTGAGGAGTTCAGTTAGGGGTTTAGCAACCTTGGAGAAATTCTCGACGAAGCGGCGGCAATAGCTCGCTAGGCCAAGGAAACTCCGAACTTGCTTAACCGTTTCAGGTGGAGTCCAATCAAGGACGGCTTGAACTCGCTCGGGATTGACAGCAATACCCTTACCAGAGATTACATGGCCTAGACAGGTCACTTCTGACAACCAAAATTCACACTTGGAGAATTTGGCATAAAGGCGATGCTCTCGAAGTTTCATCAATACCAGCCTTAGATGTTCGGCATGTTCCTCTTCATTCTTGGAGTAGATGAGTATGTCATCGAGGTATACTACGACGAATTTGTCCAAGTACTCCATGAAAACCGAGTTCATTAACCGGGAGAAGGTGGCCGGGGCATTGGTTAAACCGAAGGACATGACGCTGTACTCGTATTGGCCATAACGAGTAACAAAGGCCGTTTTGGGAATGTCCCCGTTTCTGATTTTGATTTGATGGTAGCCCAGCCTCAAATCCATCTTGGAGAAGACTGAGGATCCAGCGAGCTGATCATACAGGTCGTTGATCCTGGGAAGCGGGTATTTGTTCTTGATGGTGACCAGATTGACAGGTCGGTAATCCACAACCATTCGATCCGTTCCATCCTTCTTCTTGACGAAGAGGACGGGGCAAGCCCAAGGAGAGGAGCTAGGACGGATGAACCCTTTGTTCAAGGACTCATCGAGTTGGTTCTTAAGCTCGGCTAGTTCTAAGGGTGCCATCTTGTAGGGTCTTCTAGCAATTGGAACGGTTCCTGGAACAAGGTCTATCACAAACTCGACATCCCGGTCAGGTGGAACACCTGGCAGTTCTTCCGGAAACACATCCGGGAAGTCTCGGACTACCGGAACATCCTCAAGGTCTGGAAGAGGGTTGGCATTGAGAGAGTAAAGTTGGCGCTTGGCCACTCGAGTTAAGACATTAACTGTCTTGCCCGAGGGATGAGTAAGTTGAACGGTTCTAGTGGCACAATCGATCTTGGCATAATGAGCCGACATCCAGTCCATACCCAAGATGATGTTTATGTCGGAGGACTTGAGAGCTATTAAAGATGCAAGGAAAACAAGCCTATCGACAAGGATTGCGTTCCCATGGCTTACCCTAGAAGTTTGCCATTTGGAACCCGGAGTTTGAATTACCATGGAAGTGGGCATGTCACAGAATGTCGTGTTATGCAACCGAGCATAATTCTCGGATATGAATGAATGAGATGCTCCAGTATCGAAAAGAACAGATGCCGGATGGCAGTTAACAAGGAGCGTACCAAGGACGACATTGGGATCCTCTTGAGCCTCTTCGGCTGAAACATAGTTGACATGGCCACGTGCAGTGGTGGCCGGCTTGGCGTAGAAAGTCTTTCCCGCGGGCTTACCACGGCCAACGGACTTTCCAGCTTGATTGGGGTTGTTCTGGGGGCACTCTCGACTATAGTGACCCGGTTCTCCACACTTGTAGCATGTTACCACAGTGGGGCGTGGAGCAACATTAGCAGCGGGGCCACCATAGGGCTTGGGCGGTGCAAATTGCTGGTTGGGACGAGGCGCCTCAAAGGATGGCCTCGGGGTGAATCTGGGTGGCAGTGCGGTGCTTGGAATCCACACCCGGCGCTTCTGAGCTCCAGAGCCGGATGAAGACCCGAAATCACGGGAGTGCTTGCGTGAAGCGTCATAATCAGTCTGGCCGGTCTCAGCACTGATAGCTTTATTGACCAGCTTCTGGAAGGATGTGCACTCGTGCAGACGGAGATCGCGGCGAAGCTCAGGGCTAAGTCCCTTGCGGAACCTTGCCTGCTTCTTGGCGTCAGTAGAAACCTCTTCAGGAGCATAGCGTGCCAGGTTCCCAAATTCTCGGCTATATGCATCCACAGTCAGCCTTCCTTGGGTGAAGTTGCAGAACTCCTCCCTCTTGCGATCCATGAGACCTTCCGGAATGTGATGCTCACGGAAAGCCTCGCTGAACTCAGCCCAGGTAGTGATTTGGCCGACCGGGCGCATAGCTTTGTAGTTTTCCCACCAATGGCTAGCGGGGCCCTCGAGATGATAAGCAGCATAGGTAACCTTGTCGGCTTCGGCTACGTTGGCAGAACGTAGCTTGTGAGTGATGCTGCGAAGCCAATCATCCGCGTCGAGGGGCTCGACGGAATGGTTAAACTTTGGTGGGTACAGCTTGATAAAGTCGTTGATTGACACCAAGTCATTTCGTGGGTGGCGTGCAGTGTTCTGCTCAATCCGCTCCAGCAGGCGGTTGGTCTCACGCTTGTTCCTTTCCGCCTCCAGCATCACTTCGGCCAGGGAAGGCGGGTGAGGCAAATTTTCACCTCTAGCTACATTGGCTTCCCCCCGCTCCGGAACAGCAGGGTTGCCGCGGGTGTTGACCATCCTAGGAGGGAACAAAACAACGGTTTAGACAAGGATGGCTCAAACTTAACAAGGAAGTGCAGAATGTAAGGATAACACGGAATGCAGAGATGCTCATTCGTATGCCATGGTAATATAAAACTGCCATATATACACCAACGGTCATACTCGTCATACATAGTTTAGTACAAGCCCATGCTACAGTACAACTATGAAGATAGACGTTACATCTCATCGGAGGCATTCCGAGTCCCTATACATTATTTGTCTACACCTCCGGAATCGATTACCACCAAGTCGTATTCCACAAGTCACGCAGGACAGTGGGGATACAACTACTACAATACTAGTGGTACTACTACTAACTCAGATAGCTCCGTAGTAGTCCTCATAGAAGTCACCTCCATAGCCTGGAAGTTCAACGTGATCATCCGGAAACAGACGGTCCTGAGGAGCCTGTGGACCATAGGGGCTAGGATGAGGTCTTGGACCAACAAACGGTGGCCTGCGGGGACCAAGGGGTGGGGTGATGCCTCCCACATCACGCCAATCCACCATGTCTGGCAGAGCTGCTCTCACAGGATACAGATCCCTGGTATCCATACATCCAGCTTGCACCGCGGGTGCAAACCGAGTCAACGTGGCCCAATGATCAGCACGGGTATTAAAAAGCTCCAGCCTCAAGGCCCGATTCTCTCGGTCCTTATCTTCGAGCATCTCAGCGGTGGTACGAGTTAATGAGTCCTCCTGAGTGGAGTCAGCATAGATAGCCTGAAGATACCCCTGCGCTCCCGGAAGTGAAGCTGGCATGTAACGGAAGTCAGTGTTCCGAAGCAGGCCAGTCCGGACTCGCAAGATGGTCATCATGGAGTAGGCAGCATCCTGCACAGCCATCTCAATGGTAACTCTGAGTCCATAGGAACAGTGAAGGGGCTCGGTAGATCCAGGATAGGAAGGAAATATCCTGACGGTGCAGAAATACTGGCTTTGATTAAAGTCGCGGAACTGCTCTTCAACAGTGTATTCGGGATACCAACGGTATCCTGTCTCGATCATGACCCGGACTAACATAGCGGTATGACCGGGCACGTCGAGGCACCTGGTCAGGCGAACCACTTGATTTTGAGAATGGTTTGCCATCTGAAAGCACAACCACAAGACAAAGACATCAGAATTCCTAGGGAAAATTGGACAGCATAACGGCTGTAAATGCTCAGAAAAAGATTTGAGACATCCACAACAGTTCACAATACCGCTCAACAGCATCATATCAAGGTTCTGATTCAAATAGCAATGTATTAAAATAGTAGAAACTGGACTGGAACTCGTAGCAATAATCCTATAAACTACTACGGATTAGGAACACGTGAACCTGATAGAAGAAGAGAGCCTAGTCCTTAACCCACGTTGAATGAGAAGAGAATGACTCAGATCAGAAGCATAGGGTAAAGGAGTAAAAGAACCTTACGTCCCCTCCCACAATCAATTCCCTTACATATAACTAAAGCATTTCTAGACTCGACATCGACCAGTTTGGCTGAATGAACCTACAGGCAGTCTGGCTCTGATGCCAACGCTGTCAGGACCCCGATTCTAAGCCACATCGATCTAGCTGGTAACACCTCATATCACTTTGCGGCCTCACGCACGGTATTCCACGGGTGTCGCCTTACCCTGGCCCGGGACCATTTGCGCCTTTTGGCTCGCGTATATGACAATGTCGCTAGCATCCATATGACCGAGAACCCGGGCCGACATGGCTAGTCGTGAACCCAAAGCGGCACAGACCTATGGAGATGGGCATACATGCATCACATCGAACATGTCGGTCATCAACGAGTGATTCCGGGCTGTAGCACTGGGCTAACAGGACTCCGGGGATCCCGGGCTGTAGCAGGCTAGACAGGACTCCGGAGATCACCGCGTGACATTTCCCCGAAGGGACAGGCATAGGGACGAAGTGAAACACATGCCGGCCAGTCAAGTGTCCTGAACAGTAGTGCTGGGCTAGCAGGACTCCGGTGAACCGGGCTATAGCGGACTACTATGGCTCGAGGAGCACTAGACTACATTTCCCCATAAGAAAGGCTGCGAAGGACAAACAACTAGATTGTCGGATCCCACTCATACCAAGCATTTCAATCATTCACACAATATGCCCGATATGAGTACATACAACATGGCATCACAACAAAACTCTACAACTCAAGTACTTTATTTAAAGGCTCCAGGGAGCCATACATAACATGTTCATACAGATAGGGGTCACAAGACCCGACACTCAAGTCATACAGTCATACAAGCACATGCGGAAGCAACTAGTCTGAGTACAGACTCTAGAAAGAAAGAAGGCTTCTCGAAGCCTGTTTATCTACGTAGGGCCCTCCATGGCCTGGATCACCGCCTGGGTGGCTAGTCACTCGTCGACGTCAAGGTCTACGTAAAACCCATCGGAGGGGGCAGGGTTGTCTTCTGAAAACAATAAATAAGCAAATATGAGTACAAAGGTACTCAGCAATCTTACATCAGAACCTACTATACATGCTCATTCTCAAGAAGGTGGTGGGGTTTATGCAGCAAGCCAGCTTTGACTCTTGGCTAAGCTATCCTACGGAACCTTTTAGCAAAATAGTTTTCGCACTCGAGTCCACTACTCACCATCACAATACTCCACCGTGGATCCTCCCTCGTATCCTGCGAGAGGGCCATCCTCGGTACTCACACTTATCTTGAGTCTTTTAGTAGTATCCATTAACTTGTCTATGAACTGTATATGCAATCAAGTAGTCCTTTACCGCGGACGCGGCTATTCGAATAGTTTTATACCCTGCAGGGGTGTACTTCGTCATACACGCTTTCACCGCTTACCGCCGTCTACACGACATGTACTCGGCAACCTTCAAGTGGGAGCCCAGCGAGGGTGTCGGCCACGGCCTACCTAAACACCTAAGCCCCTAGTCCAGGTTATCGCCTATCCAGGTTCCATCCGCAGGGAGTCCGGCCGAGGTTTCCACATACGGCCCCGAACGATGTGAACAGGGTTCCCGAGACACCAAACGGGTGACTCGGTACACCGTGCCACGGTGTATCTACCGCAACATAGCCCACCCCTAGGGTCAGCGCTACGCACGGCCGCCAACACATATCCTACAAACACCAGAAATTATTTGCAACTCCTGGACAGAGTACTAGGGTGGCTAAGAAGCCGAGAGGGTCCATTTGTTTCGGGCCCAATGTATGGTAGTAACTGCATCTTAAATCACGCATACAGATCTCAGTTCTTATGGACGGCCTCAATGAAACAAGCCACCATGTACTCCTACATGGCCTCTCATCGATACCTTTACCCAAAACATGTTCAACACATCCCACATATTACTGGTACAAGCATTTCACTCTAGCCCATCACCCAGATGAACCAGACCTGACACAACTCTAAGCATAGCAGGCATAGCAAGGTAGGAATCACAAAACATGGCTCAATCAACTCCTACACATGCTAGTGGGTTTCATCTAGTTACTGTGGCAATGACAGGTCATGCAGAGGATAAGGGTTCAACTACCGTAGCACACAGCAGTTTGAATCGTGTTGTCTTAATGCAGTAAACAAGAGCAGGAGCGAGATCATGGGTTGTATCGGAATGATCAATGGTTGCTTGCCTGATGGAGTGGTAACGGGATACTGCCCTTCAGTTGGATACTCGTGAATATCCTCGGAGGCAGAACCTACCACGAAGAACACAACCGAGCACAATCAACACATGACGATATGCAACAATATGATGCATGCTATGACATGGCAATATGGATGTGTCTTGGCCTAGTGCAAGCTAAAACAGAAGGGTAGTTGCTTATTTGAACCAAAGGTTCAAGTGTTAGCTCATTTAACTTGATCATATTAGTGCATCACCTTATATTGCATAAACAGCAGGTTTAACTTGTTCTGACATGCATGAAACCAGTACCAATGGATAGCTTGGATTTTTCTGATAATTTTTTATATATAATTTGTCTCATTTGGAGTTATGGTTGAATTTCTATGAAATTTTGAAGTTTAGGCAATTTTCTGGAATTTTCTATATAAAATTAAATCCAGAAAAGAGTTATTGCGTCAGCCTTGCGTCAGCATGACGTCAGCAAGTCAACAGGCCCGGTACAGGTCAAACCTGACCTGTGGGACCCGTGTGTCAGTGGCTCATTTAGTTAATTAACTAATTAATTTAGATTAACACTAAACATGTTTAATTAGCAGGGGGGCCGCTTGTCATTGACTCAAGGGAGTCAACTGGGCCCACCCAGTCAATGGTCAAGGTCAACTCTCGCCGGCGTCTAGCCACCGGCGAGGCCAGACGCGGCGGAGGAAGTGCATTTGCACGTTTCGGCCACCAAACGGAAAGCGGAGAGCATCTACGGGCTCCTGGGAACGAGCCGCAGCTCTTGGTGGTGAGGGTTGAGCTCGGGGTGGCCGGAGACGTCGCCGGCGACGACTTTGGCGGTCGCCGGAGTTCGGGCGCCGATGGAAACGGCGCCACCGTGCATGGGAGGAGCAGCGGGTAGCACCTACGCATTCTGCAGGCTCCCGCAAAGCTAACAGGCATATGCACGGGGCCGATTGGCCACCGGAGCCTCGTCGGCGACGAGCTCGTGCGGCGGTGTGCTTCGGGCGTCATGGGGAGTGGTGCTACAATGAGCGCTAGGCCGTGGGGTTAGGGGGAAACGACGGAGAAGCTCACGGGGAGGTCGAAGCGCAGCTCAGCGGGCCTGGGGACGACCTAGACGGCGCGAATCGAGGACGAGGTCGCCGACGGCCGAAGGTTGAAGAAGAGCTCGAAGTCGACGCTGCAGGGCTTCCGGCGGGGTGTGGTTCGGTGAGGGGGTCGAGGACGACATTGCGGAGCTCGTGGGCACAACCGAGGGGCGAGGGGGTGGCTGTGGCCGTGGTGGTTCTCGTCGGCGGCGACGACCGCGTTCTGTGGAAGTGAGGGGGAGAGCCAGAGGAGGGGATGAGCACGGGGGAGGAGGAATGAGAGGGCCAGGGGGTGCATGGCCGTCTCCGTGGCATTGGGAGGGAGTCCGGGAAGCAGGAGGTGGCGCGCAGCGGGGGGGAGGTGGCGCGCGCGTGTGCCGGCAAGCGTCGGGCACACGCCCGCGTCCTTCTGTCCGAGGAGGGGGACGATAGGAGGCAGCGGGGTGGGCTGGGCCGCCAGCTGGAGATGGGCCAGGTAAGTGGCCCATGGCCTTTCCCTTTTTATTATTTTGTGTTTTTCTATTTCTGTTATTCTGTTTTGATTTAGTTTAAATACTAAATCATTTTATAAAATCCTGAAAATATTTATGGACACTTACTGAAATATTTCAGTGGCCCAAAAAATAGTTCCAACATTATTTGAGCATTTGAATTATTTAATAGCATTTAAATGCCCAAATTCAAATACTTATGATTTAAATCAATGCCCCTTTTGTTGACCTAAAATTATGTGCACCATTTTTCCCAAGGGTTCTAACCCAAGGCAAAGAGGGTGAACATTTTTGAAGGGCATTTCAGGTTCATTGAATTTATTTTTAGTAAACCCTAGTTGATTTCAGGGGGGGGGGTGCTGGGGGTTCTGCTTTCCCCCTTTCAATTTTCTGATGAAGGTAAACATGATGCACACTCTAATGCATAATCTAGCTAGGGTGTGACAGCAATGGGCGATGGGCCTAGACCCCTGCGCACTTAGGATTTAGACCGGCGGGCTGACCTCTCTGTTGTGCCTAGGTGGGGCTGCGACGTGTTGATCTTTCGAGGCCGGGCATGACCCAGGAAAGTGTGTCCGGCCAGAGGGATCGAGCGTGTTGGGTAATGTGGTGCACCCCTGCAGGGAAGTTTATCTATTCGAATAGCTGTGTCCCTCGGTAAAAGGACGACCCGGAGTTGTATCTTGACATTATGACAACTAGAACCGGATACTTATAAAACACACCCTTCCAAGTGCTAGATACAACCCGATGATCACTCTCTCACAGGGCAACGAGGGGAGGATCGCCGGGTAGGATTATGCTATACGATGAAACTTGGTGAACTTACCATCTACTCCCTTCTATATGCTTCAAGATGGAGGCTGCCAGAAGCGTAGTCTTTAATAGGACTAGCTATCCCCCTCTTATTCTAGCATTCTACAGTTCAGTCCACATATACTACTCATTTCATTGATACCAATGCATATGTAGTGTAGATGCCTGCTTGCGAGTACTTTGGATGAGTACTCACGGTTGCTTTGCTCCCCCTTTTCCATTTTTCTTGGATGTCGCAACCAGATGATGGAGCTTAGGAGCCAGAGGATCCCGAGGATGTTTCTACATGGAGTTCGGCTTCGAGGAGTAGTTAGGAGGTCCTAGGCAGGAGGCCTTGCCTTTTCGATCGTTGCTACTTTTATGCTAGCCTTCTTAAGGCAAACTTGTTTAACTTATGTCTGTACTCAGATATATTTGCTTCCACTGACTCTTGTGTCTTTGAGCACTTGTATTCGAGCCCTCGAGGCCCCTGGCTTGTAATATAAAGCTTGTATTATTTTATTTGTGTCTAGAGTTTTGTTGTGATATCTTCCCATGAGTCCTTGATCTTGATCGTACACATTTGCGTGTATGATTAGTGTATGATTGAATCGAGGGCATCACAAGTTGGTATTAGAGCCGACTTCCTTTAGGAATCCCCCTTCCACACTCCTTGGCCGAAGTCGAGTCTAGTCACTGAAAAACTTTTACTAACATGGCTATGTGTCTTACGGGCCCACGTCACCATTTGGTGGTATTAGGATCTTTTATTCCTCGACCTATACTCTGGGACTCTAATCTCTCTTCTATTCGGGTTAAAGGATTTTGGTAACTATAACTCTAGGTTCTCCTAATTAGTTCTTCCCGGAGAGCCCCTTATTATAGATGATCACCTACTGCCTAGAAGATTTCGAAGATACTCTCCGATATTCTCTCGAGACTTTGTGCCCATTGCTTTTGCAATTCCCTACCACCAAAATATGCCTATGGATAAATACATACACCTGTCGTTCTTACTTTTATTCCCAGTCGATCTTGTTATTATAAGATACCCCGAAATCCTCTCTATTGCTTCGAGAAAACTTTGTGCCTACTGCCTTGTAGTTTTAAGCCACCTGAATACCCCTATAGATAATTTCTTGCACTTACTGAGTATCCATTCATCCCCAGTTGTTCATGTGACTCGCAATATTCTTTGGAATACTATTTTATCTTTCAAAAATCCTCAATAGCCTATTGCCCTTGTTCTTCCTTACCTGCTTGCATTATGATTAATCCCATAAGTCTAGTAATCTTACTGCCATCCTTTGTCATTATCATTTTGAGTTCGTTGATTCAATATGTTGCGAATGCTCACAATCCTCAATCAAATCCTAGAATTCATCCTTGTAGCTCAGACGACGTTTGAACAGGAGCTGGTTCTCGACCAATCAAATTGCCGTCGATTGTACCCCTAAGGCTATACAACTCATCCATCCCTAATCAGAGTGTTGCTTCTGATCCCTTGACTTGGAATTCATAATTCCTTTGCAATTGAGCTTTGAATTAGTTAGTTGTTTCTATCATCTGATCTCCTTGCATTCTTCTTCTTCTGGTTGAGTAACGATGCTCACATCAGATCCCTTGTGGACCCCCAGATCCTTTGTTGGATCTCATCTGACAACGTTCTTCATATTCAATAACCTTATGAGCCTTTCCACGGATATATAATGCCTTTGGTAAATTGTATCCTCTGCTTTGTCAACCATGCTCTACTTGCGAGCTTGTGTTATTTACTCTTGAATTTGTGGTATATGTTCCTATGATTCCCCGATGGGTTGAACCAACGCCTTCCCTAATCTTTGAGAACCCGAAAGATTTTACGGGTCATACTTATCTAATATTGCACCAGGTCAGACTTTCAACAACTAATGTCATTTTCGAAAAGACGAGAAGTGAGTGAAAGGTTATGAATTAAATAAGTTAGAGTCGACCTTGAACTTTGTGTTCATGCCCATGGACCCGATGTGGAACTTATCATGGAAGCTTCTTGCAAAATATTTACTCATTTGGTTAATTATTTCGGTGTCATTAAATTGGATCCCCTGTAGCTATGGTTCCGACCATATTGTTCTTCTTTGATCCCATTTACCGGGCAAGTTTAAGCATTTGTCTTTTGCGGATCAATACCAAGTCCAACCTTTACTTTGATCTACCGTCGAGTATTACACTATGGTATCTCGAGAATATCATCGAACTGCATAACTTCTTATGGGTTCTTCATCAACTGTTATTTCTCACCGATTCCAATTTTCCCAAGATCTGGGTTGTCGTCAACCAAGAACATCGAATAGTGAATCGAGTCCACACTCCGATTCAATAACTCTAAGTAATTTTTGTTGCTTAAGAGTTTAATAATCCTTCAAGTCATCCCAAGCCTGATCGGCTATATCATTATCGTGCTAAATTTTAACTGTGCTACCTGGTCCTTCTTCCTGGAGCACAATTTTCGACGATGAGTTAAGCCTACGCCGATTTTTCTTGTCATATCTTTTCGCCTTGAACAACAAGTTTGATTTTAAGTTTGTGTCATACCCGTGGTTCCATTAACATGTCGCTTCATCATTCCTTTGACTTGATGTCATCGTCAATCGATTACATCTTCATGAAATCTCGCGACCAATGTGTCATGAACATCATCAACATTCTGAGCTCTTCCAAGACATCTATTGAATTCTTGATGAAAATTACCATCCTTTCCCCTCAATGATTTGTGTTACTATCGACAATATTCCTGCCTTCCCTCCAACACAAACTTGTTCAAGGTTTGTTTTGTACCTTGAGTTCCTTGCTATCCATCTTATGTTATGTTCTACCTTGAAGTATTACTGACTTTTATGTCAAGGATGTTGTGAGGATTGCTCCACCTCTTAAGAATTCTTGGTATAGTGATACTTCTCACCATCACCATTCTTTCTTGCTCCCCGTGTTGTTTCTAACCGGAATACCAACAATTGAACTATGATGTGTGAATTCAAAACTTCTAGCAACTCTATTGATTTGAAGTGAATGGTCAATAGGTTCATTCTAAGTCTTTTGGTTATTGAATCACCATTCTAACATTGATCATGCTACCTAAGCCCATATTTCGAGTGCACCTTTCAACCAATGTTTAATCAGTATGTTTTCCTCGAGCATACCTCATTATATCATTGATCTGACAAATGTTATCTCCTTGTTCACATAATTGTGGAAATCCATCCTTTGGAAATCTCGATGAATTATTGTTGAGTCCATCAGCCACCTCCTTGATGTCTACTACACAACCTTCTTATTGTAGACGTTGTTGGGCCTCCAAGTGCAGAGGTTTGTAAGACAGTAGCAAATTTCCCTCAAGTGGATGACCTAAGGTTTATCAATCCATGAGAGGCGTAGGATGAAGATGGTCTCCCTCAAACAACCCTGCAACTAAATAACAAAGAGTCTCTTGTGTCCCCAACACACCCAATACAATGGTAAATTGTATAGGTGCACTAGTTCAACGAAGAGATGGTGATACAAGTGCAATATGGATGATAGATATAGGTTTTTGTAATCTGAAAATATAAAAACAGCAAGGTAACTAATGATAAAAGTGAGCGTAAACGGTATTGCAATGCTAAGAAACAAGGCCTAGGGTTCATACTTTCACTAGTGCAAGTCCTCTCAACAATAATAACATAATTGGATCATATAACTATCCCTCAACATGCAACAAAGAGTCACTCCAAAGTCACTAATAGCGGAGAACAAACGAAGAGATTATTGTAGGGTACGAAACCACCTCAAAGTTATCCTTTCTGATCAATCTATCATAGAGTTCGTACTAGAATAACACCTTAAGACACAAATCAACCAAAACCCTAGTGTCACCTAGATACTCCAATGTCACCTCAAGTATCCGTGGGTATGATTATACGATATGCATCACACAATCTCAGATTCATCTATTCAACCAACACAAAGAACTTCAAAGAGTGCCCCAAAGTTTCTACCGGAGAGTCAAGACGAAAACGTGTGCCAACCCCTATGCATAAGTTCACGAGGTCACGGAACTCGCAAGTTGATCACCAAACATACATCAAGTGGATCATGTGATATCCCATTATCACCACAGATAAGCACATGCAAGACATACATCAAGTGTTCTCAAATCCTTAAAGACTCAATCCGATAAGATAACTTCAAAGGGAAAACTCAATTCATCACAAGAGATTAGTGGGGGAGAAACATCATAAGATCCAACTATAATAGTAAAGCTCGCGATACATCAAGATCGTGCCAACTCAAGAACACGAGAGAGAGAGAGAGAGAGAGAGAGATCAAACACATAGCTACTGGTACATACCCTCAGCCCCGAGGGTGAACTACTCCCTCTTCGTCATGGAGAGCGTCGGGATGATGAAGATGGCCATCGGAGAGGGATTCCCCCCTCCGACAGGGTACCGGAACGGGTCTAGATTGGTTTTTGGTGGCTACGGAGGCTTCTGGCGGCGGAACTCCCGATCTAGGTTTCTTTTTGGAAGTTTTGGGTTATATAAGAGGTGTTGGAGTCAGGAACAAGGCAGGGGGGGGTCTCTGGGCTGTCCACGAGGCAGGGGGCGCGCCCCCACCCTCGTGGGCAGCCCGAGACTCTTCTGGCCCAATTATTTTACTTCCTGGCATTCTTCTGGTCCAAAAATAAGTTCCGTGAAGTTTTAGGTCAATTAGACTCTGTTTGGTTTTCCTTTTCTGCGATACTCAAAAACAACGAAAAAACAGAAACTGGCATTGGACTCTAGGTTAATAGGTCGGCCCCAAAAATCATATAAAATAGCATATAAATGCATATAAAACATCCAAGGTTGATAATATAATAGCATGGAGCAATAAAAAATTATAGATACATTGGAGATGTATCAAGCATCCCCAAGCTTAATTCTTGCTCGTCCTCGAGTAGGTAGATGATAAAAATAGTATTTTTGATGTGGAATGCTACCTAACATGTTGATCCATGTAATTCTATTTACCGTGGCAAGAATATTCAGATCCATAAGATTCAGGATAAAATTTTATTATTGACATAAAAATAGTAATACTCCAAGTATGCTAATCAAGCAATTATGTCTTATCAAAATAACATAGCCAAAGATAACTTATCCCTAAAAAATCATATAGTTTGGATGTGCTTCATTTTCGTCACACAAAATGCTCTCATCATGCAGAGCACCGATGATAAGCCAAGAAATTGTTTCATACTTAGCCTTTTCAAACTCTTTCAACTTTTACGCAATATATGAGCTCGAGACATGGACATAGCACTATGGGTGGAATAGAATATGATGATTGAGGTTGTGTGAGAAGACAAAAGGGGAGAAAGTCTCACATTGACACGGCTAATCAATGGGCTATGGAGATCCCCACCGATTGATTTCAATGCAAGGAGTAGGGATTGTCATGCAACAGATGCACTAGAGCTATAAAAATATGAAAGTTCATCAAAGAAACTAAGTGGGTGTGCATCCAACTTCCTTGCTCATGAAAACCTAGGGCATTTGAGGAAGCCCATCATTGGAATATACAAGCCAAGTTCCATAATGAAAAATTCCCACTAGTATATGAAAGTGACAAAATAAGAGACTCTCTATCATGAAGATCATGGTACTACTTTGAAGCACAAGTGAGGAAAAAGGATAGTAACACTGTCCCTTCTCTCTTTTTCTCTCTTTTTTTTGTTTGGGCCTTCTTTTCCTTTTTTATGGCCTCTTTTTTTTTCTTTTTTTCTCCGGAGTCTCATCCCGACTTGTGGGGGGATCATAGCCTCCATCATCCTTTCCTCACATGGGACAATGCTCTAATGATGATCATCACACTTTTATTTACTTACAACTCAAGAATTACAATTCGATCCTTAGAACAAAATATGACTCTATGTGAATGCCTTCGGCGGTGTACCGGGATTGCGATGAATCAAGAGTGACATGTATGAAAAAATAAGCATGGTGTCTTTGCCACAAATACGATGTCAACTACATGATCATGCAAAGCAATATGACAATGATGATGCGTGTCATAATAAATGGAACGGTGGAAAGTTGCATGGCAATATATCTTGGAATGGCTATGGAAATGCCATAATAGGTATGTATGGTGGATGTTTTGAGGAAGATATAAGGAGGCTTATGTGTGATAGAGCGTATCATATCACGGGGTTTGGATGCACGGGCGAAGTTTGCACTAACTCTCAAGGTGAGAAAGGGCAATGTACGGTACCGAAGAGGCTAGCAATGATGGAAGGGTGAGAGTGCATATAATCCATGGACTCAACATTAGTCATAAAGAACTCACATACTTATTGCAAAATTCTACAAATCATCAAAACCAAGCACTACACGGATGCTCCTAGGGGGATAGATTGGTAGCAAAAGACCATCGCTCGTCCCCGACCGCCACTCATAAGGAAAGCAATCAAAGAACATCCCATGCTTCAAATTTATCACACAACGTTTACCATACATGCATGCTACGGGACTTGCCAACTTCAACACAAGTATTCATCAATTTCACAATTACTCAACTAACACACCTCTAATATTACCACCTTTATATCTCAAAACAACTATCAAGCATCCAACTTCTCTTAGCATTTAAAATTTATAACCAAAGCAAACTACCATGCTGTTCTAAAGACTCTAAAAATGATATAAGTGAATCATGATAGTACATCTATTTATATAAAATAAAACCACCACCGTGCTCTAGAAATATATAAGTGAAGCACTAGAGCAAATGATAAACTACTCCGAAAGATATAAGTGTAGATCAATGAGTAGTTGAATAATTATGCAACTATGTGAAGACTCTCTAACATTTAAGAATTTCAGATCTTGGTATTTTATTAAAACATCAAGCAAAACAAAATAAAATAAAATGATGCTCCAAGCAAAACACATATCATGTGGTGAATAAAAATATAGCTCCAAGTAGAGTTACCGATGAACGAAGACGAAAGAGGGGACACCATCCGGGGCATCCCCAAGATTAGGCTCTTGGTTGTCCTTGGATATTCCCTTGGGGTGCCTTGGGCATCCCCAAGCTTAGTCTCTTGCCACTCCTTATTCCATAGTCCATCGAATCTTTACCCAAAACTTGAGAACTTCACAACACAAAACTTAACAGAAATCTCGTAAGCTCTCTTAGTATATGAAAATAAATCACCACTTAGGTACTATTGTGAAATCATTATAAATTCATATTGGTGTAATATCTACTTTATTCCAACTCATCTATGGTTCATACCTCCGATACTACTCATAGATTCATCAAAATAAGGAAACAACGCATAGAAAACAGAATCTGTCAAAAAACAGAACAGTCTGTAGTAATCTGGATCAAACGTATACTTCTCTAACCCCAAAAATTCTAAAATAAATTGCTGGACGTGAGGAATTTATCTCTTAATCATATTCAAAAATAATTAACTAAGTAGCACTCTCCAGTAAAACATAGCAGCAAATCTCGTGAGCGCTAAAGTTTCTGTTTTTTACAGCAAGATCGCAAAGACTTTCCCCAAGTCTTCCCAAAGGTTCTACTTGGCACAAACACTAATTAAAACATAAAAACTCAATCATAACAGAGGCTAGATAAATCATTTATTACTAAACAGGAACAAAAATTAAAAAAACAAAAATAAAGTTGGGTTGCCTCCCAACAAGCGCTATCGTTTAACGCCCCTAGCAAGGCATGGTGATTTCAATGATGCTGACATAAAGGATAAGAATTGAAACGTAAAGAGAGCATCATGAAGAATATGAGTAGCACATTTAATTCTAACCCACTTCCTATGCATAGGGATTTTGTGAGCAAACAACTTGTGGGAACAAGAATCAACTTGCACAAAGGAAAGCAAAACAAGCATAACTTCTAGATTTTAAGCACATAGAGAGGAAACATGATATTATTGCAATTACTACTAGCATATATTCCTCCCTCATAATAATTTTCAGTAGCATCATGAATAAATAAAACAATATATACATCACATAAAGCATTCTTTTCATGATCTACAAGTATGCAAAGTTGACACTCTTCCAAAATAGTGGGATTAACATTAACTAAAGTCATGACCTCTCCAAACCCACTTTCATAATTATCACAATAAGAATCAACACCCTCCAAAATAGTGGGATCATTACTTCCTAAAGTTGACACTCTTCCAAACCCACTTTCATCAATATAATCATCATAAATAGGAGACATGCTATCATCAAAATAAATTTGCTCATCAAAACTTGGGGGACAAAAAATATCATCTTCATCAAACATAGCATCCCAAAGCTTGTGGCTTTGCATATCATTAGCATCATGGATATTCAAAGAATTCATACTAACAACATTGAAATCATGCTCATCATCCAAATATTTAGTGCCAAACATTTTAATACATTCTTCTTCAAACACTTTGGCACAATTATCAGAATCCTTATTTTCATGAAAGACATTAAAAAGATGAAGCATATGAGGTACCCTCAATTCCATTTTTTAATTTTCTTTTATAGACTAAACTAGTGATAAAATAAGAAACAAAAAGATTCGATTGCAAGATCTAAAGATATACCTTCAAGCGCTAACCTCCCCGGCAACGACACCAGAAAAGAGCTTGATGTCTACTACACAACCTTCTTCTTGTAGACGTTGTTGGGCCTCCAAGTGCAGAGGTTTGTAGGACAGTAGCAAATTTCCCTCAAGTGGATGACCTAAGGTTTATCAATCCGTGGGAGGTGTAGGATGAAGATGGTCTCTCTCAAACAACCCTGCAATCAAATAACAAAGAGCCTCTTGTGTCCCCAATACACCCAATACAATGGTAAATTATATAGGTGCACTAGTTCGACAAAGAGATGGTGATACAAGTGCAATATGGATGATAGATATAGGTTTTTGTAATCTGAAAATATAAAAACAGCAAGGTAACTAATGATAAAAGTGAGCGTAAACGGTATTGCAATGCTAAGAAACAAGGCCTAGGCTTCATACTTTCACTAGTGCAAGTCCTCTCAACAATAATAACAGATTTGGATCATATAACTATCCCTTGACATGCAACAAAGCGTCACTCCAAAGTCACTAATAGCGGAGAACAAATGAAGAGATTATTGTAGGGTATGAAACCACCTCAAAGTTATCCTTTCTGATCGATCTATGATAGAGTTCGTACTATAGTAATGTTGGGGAATGTAGTAATTTCAAAAAAATCCTACGCACACGCAGGATCATGGTGATGCATAGCAACGAGAGGGGAGAGTGTTGTCCACATACCCTTGTAGACCGTTCGCGTAAGCGTTATATCAACGCGGTTGATGTAGTCGTACGTCTTCACGATCCGACCGATCCAAGTACCGAAAGCACATCACCTCCGAGTTCTGCAAACGTTCGGCTCGGTGACGTCCTCGCCTTCTCGATCCAGCAAGAGGGGCGAAGTAGTAGATGAGTTCCGGTAGCACGATGGCATGGTGACGGTGTTGGTGAAGAACAATTTCTGCAGGGCTTCGCCTAAGCACTACGAAAACTATGACGGAGGATAAACTAGAGGGGACAGGGTTGCCGGCACACGGCTTGGTGTTTCTTGATCTGTCTTTGGTGCTAGCCATGCCCCTTTATTTATATGTTGAGCCCTGGGGTCGAAACTTGGAGCAAAAGCCTCCTCAAAGTCGGTTTTGCCTGAAAGGCAAGAGTCCCACTCGGACTCCAGGACCAAACGCCACAATCCTTGGCGTCTGGCCCAGACGCCATGGGCCTCGGCGTCTGGCCCAGGGCCAGACGCCAGGGTCTCAGACGTTTGGCCCCTGGCCTTCGCAAAACTCCTTTTGCACCGACTTATAGCTCCATGGGCCTGACCCCTTGGCCAAACCATATCATCCAATATATGAATCTTTACCTCCGGACCATTCCGGAGCTCCTCGTCATGTCCGTGATC
The DNA here is from genome assembly GCA_034509565.1 of Triticum monococcum. Lineage (NCBI taxonomy): Eukaryota > Viridiplantae > Streptophyta > Magnoliopsida > Poales > Poaceae > Triticum > Triticum monococcum. The sequence goes on along the minus strand of CM067843.1, from coordinate 145,892,343 downwards.
TCATCTGGGACTCCGAACAACATTCTTTCACCAACATACATAACTCATATAATACTATATCGTCAACGAACGTTAAGCGTGCAGACCCTACGGGTTCGAGAACTATGTAGACATAACCGAGACACCTCTCTGGTCAATAACCAATAGTGGGACTTGGATGCCCATATTGGCTCCTACATATTCTACGAAGATCTTTATTGGTCAGACCGCATAACAACATACGTTGTTCCCTTTGTCATCGGTATGTTACTTGCCAGAGATTCGATCGTCGGTATCTCAATACCTAGTTCAATCTCATTACCGGCAAGTCTCTTTACTCGTTCCGTAATACATCATCCCGCAACTAACTCATTATTTGCAATGCTTGCAAGGCTTATAGTGATGTGCATTACCGAGTGGGCCCAGAGATACATCTCCGACAATCGGAGTGACAAATCCTAATCTCGAAATACGCCAACCCAACAAGTACCTTCGGAGACACCTGTAGAGCACCTTTATAATCACCCAGTTATGTTGTGACGTTTGGTGGCACACAAAGTGTTCCTCCGGTAAATGGGAGTTGCATAATCTCATAGTCATAGGAACATGTATAAGTCATGAAGAAAGCAATAGCAACAAACTAAACGATCAAGTGCTATGCTAACGGAATGGGTCAAGTCAATCACATCATTCTCCTAATGATGTGATCTTGTTAATCAAATGACAACTCATGTCTATGGTTAGGAAACTTAACCATCTTTGATCAACGAGCTAGTCAAGTAGAGGCATACTAGTGACACTCTGTTTGTCTATGTATTCACACATGTATTATGTTTCCGGTTAATACAATTCTAGCATGAATAATAAACATTTATCATGAAATAAGGAAATAAATAATAACTTTATTATTGCCTCTAGGGCATATTTCCTTCAGTCTCCCACTTGCACTAGAGTCAATAATCTAGATCACATTGCCATGTGATTAACATCAATAGTTCACATCACCATGTGATTAACACCCATAGTTCACATCGTCATGTGACCAACACCCAAAGGGTTTACTAGAGTCAATAATCTAGTTCACATCGCTATGTGATTAACACCCAAAGAGTACTAAGGTGTGATCATGTTTTGCTTGTGAGAGAAGTTTAGTCAATAGGTTTGCAACATTCAGATCCGTATGTATTTTGCAAATTTCTATGTCAACAATGCTCTGCATGGAGCTACTCTAGCTAATTTCTCACACTTTCAATATGTATCCAGATTGAGACTTAGAGTCATCTGGATCAGTGTCAAAACTTCCATCGACGTAACCCTTTACGACGAACCTTTTATCACCTCCATAATCGAGAAACATATCCTTACTCCACTAAGGATAATTTTGACCAATGTCTAGTGATCTACTCCTAGATCACTATTGTACTCCCTTGCCAAACTCAGGGCAGGGTATACAATAGGTCTGGTACACAGCATGGCATACTTTATAGAACATATGGCTGAGGCATAGGGAATGACTTTCAATCTCTCTCTATCTTCTGCCATGGTCAGGTTTTGAGTCTTTACTCAACTTCACACCTTGTAACACATGCAAGAACTCCTTCTTTGACTGTTCCATTTTGAACTACTTCAAAATCTTGTCAAGGTATGTACTCATTGAAAAAACTTATCAAGCGTCTTGATCTATCTCTATAGATCTTGATGCTTAATATGTAAGTAGCTTCACCGAGGTTTTTCTTTGAAAAACTCCTTTCAAACACTCCTTTATGCTTTGTAGAATAATTCTACATTATTTCCGATCAACAATATGTCATTCACATATACTTATCAGAAATGATGTAGTGCTCCCACTCACTTTCTTGTAAATACATGCTTCACCGCAAGTCTGTATAAAACTATATGCTTTGATCAACTTATCAAAGCGTATATTCCAACTCTGAGATGCTTGCACCAGTCCATAGATGGATCGCTGGAGCTTGCATATTTTGTTAGCACCTTTAGGATTGACAAAACTTTCTGGTTGCATCATATACAACTTTTCTTAAATAAATCCAATAAGGATAGCAGTTTTGTTATCCATTTGCCAGATTTCATAAAATGTGGCAATCGCTAACATGATTCAGACAAACTTTAAGCATCGATATGAGTGAGAAAATCTCATCGTAGTCAACACCTTGAACTCTGTCAAAACCTTTTTTCGACAAGTCTAGCTTTGTAGATAGTAACACTACTATCAGCGTCCGTCTTCCTCTTGAGGATCCATTTATTTTCTATGTCTTGCCGATCAATGGGCAAGTCAACCAAAGTCCACACTTTATTCTCATACATGGATCCCATCTCAGATTTCATGGCCTCAAGCCATTTCGCAGAATCTGGGCTCATCATTGCTTCCTCATAGTTCGTAGGTTCGTCATGGTCAATTAACATGACCTCCAGAACAGGATTACCGCACCACTCTGTTAGGGATCTCACTCTGGTTGACCTACGAGGTTCGGTAGTAACTTGATCTGAAGTTACATGATCATCATCATTAGCTTCCTCACTAATTGGTGTAGGAGTTATAGAAACAGATTTCTGTGATGAACTACTTTCCAATAAGGGAGCAGGTACAGTTACCTCATCAAGTTCTACTTTCCTCCCACTCACTTCTTTCGAGAGAAACTCCTTCTCTAGAAAGGATCCATTCTTAGCAACGAATGTCTTTCCTTCGGATCTGTGATAGAAGGTGTACCCAACAGTCTCCTTTGGGTATCCTATGAAGACACATTTCTCCGATTTGGGTTCGAGCTTATCAGGTTGAAGCTTTCTCACATAAGCATCGCAGCCCCAAACTTTAAGAAACGATGGCTTAGGTTTCTTGCCAAACCATAGTTCATACGGTGTCGTCTGAACGGATTTAGATGGTGCCCTATTTAACGTGAATGTAGCTGTCTCTAATGCGTAACCCCAAAACTATAGTGGTAAATCGGTAAGAAACATCATAGATCGCACCATAACTAGTAAAGTACGATTACGACGTTCGGACACACCATTACGCTGTGGTGTTTCGGGTGGCGTGAGTTGCAAAACTATTCCGCATTGTTTCAAATGAAGACCAAACTCATAACTCAAATATTCTCCTCCAATCAGATCGTAGAAACTTTATTTTCTTGTTACGATGATTTTCAACTTCACTCTGAAATTCTTTGAACTTTTCAAATGTTTTAGACTTATGTTTCATTAAGTAGATATACCCATATCTGCTTAAATCATCTATGAAGGTGAGAAAATAATGATATCCGCCACGAGCCTCAACATTCATCGGACCACATACATCTGTATGTATGATCTCCAACAAATCTGTTCCTCTCTCCATAGTTCCGGAGAAAGGCGTTTTAGCATGTTGCTCATGAGGCACGGTTCGCAAGTACCAAGTGATTCATAATCAAGTGGTTCCAAAAGCCCATCAACATGGATTTTCTTAATGCGCTTTACACCAATATGACCTAAACGGCAGTGCCACAAATAAGTTGCACTATCATTATTAACTTTGCATCTTTTGGCTTCAATATTATGAATATGTGTATCACTATGATCGAGATTCAACAAACCATTTTCATTGGGTGCATAACCATAGAAGGTTTTATTCATGTAAACAGAATAAAAATTATTCTCTAAATTAAATGAATAACCATATTGCAATAAACATGATCAAATCATATTCATGCTCAACGCAAACACCAAATAACACTTATTTAGGTTCAACACTAATCCCAAAAGTGTAGGGGGTGTAGGATGATGATCACATCAATCTTGGAACCACTTCCAACACACATCGTCACTTCACCCTTAACTAGTCTCACTTCATTCTGCAACTCCCATTTCGAGTTACTACTCTTAGCAACTGAACTAGTATCAAATACTGGGGGGTTGCTATAAACACTAGTAAAGTACACATCAATAACATGTATATCAAATATAGCATTTGTTCACTTTGCCATCCTTCTTATCCGCCAAATACTTGGGGCAGTTCCGCTTCCAGTGACCAGTCCCTTTGCAGTAGAAGCACTCAGTCTCAGACTTAGGTCTAGACTTGGGCTTCTTCTCATGAGAAGCAACTTGCTTGCCGTTCTTCTTGAAATTCCCCTTCTTCCCTTTGCCCTTTTCTTGAAACTAGTGGTCTTGTCAACCATCAACACTTGATGCTTTTCTTGATTTCTACCTTCGTCAATTTCAGCATCACGAAGAGCTTGGGAATCGTTTCTGTTATCCCTTGCATATTATAGTTCACCATGAAGTTCGACTAACTTGGTGATAGTGACTAGAGAATTTTGTCAATTACTATCTGTAGCGACCAGACCTTAAAAGGTCCGATCTCTGTGCTCCAGTGTCATGCCTGGATCAGTAATGCTGACACCGCACAGTACTTGAATGATTTATAACAGAGTAGCAATATCACACTTATTACAACGAGTGTCTCAAAAGAGAACTTATTACAATAAATATGGCTTAAGGCCATCTAATAATGATAACAGCGGAAGGCTTGGAAGATAAGTGAGTCCATCAACTCCAATGACATCACTGAGTATAGAACCACGACCTAAGGCACCTTACTCGTCGTCAGAAAAGTCTGCAACATGAACGCTGCAGCCCGAAACGGGTCAGCGCATGGAATATGATGGCAAAATAACACATAGAGAGCAATGAAAGAAATAGACTATACTACATGCATATTTGGCAGGTGGAAAGCTCTATGGTTACAGTTTTGCGTAAAACCAATTTTTCCCTACTGCAAAGGAATAAATTTTATTTAACTATCATGGTAGTTGTTAAACATTGAGAGTGTAGACACCCTCTCAATCCCAATTAAGCATCATCATTAAAACCCAACAAAATTAATTAGAGTACCATGATGAGATTCACATGATAATCCAAGTACTAGATACTCAAGATGTCCATAACCGGGGACATGGCTAACCATAATTAGTTTATACACTCTGCAGAGGTTTGCGCACTTTTCCCCACAAGACTCGATCTCCTCTGTTGGGATTCTCGCACTACATGGTGTTTGAGAAACAGATGACCGAGACATAGTCTTTCAGAAGCGCTTGCACCTTACAATCGGGTAGACCGTACGAACCTACACCCCCTATATCTGCTAGTCTACCACTGTAAGAGTTCGCACGACTTAGTCAACTATGCTAGAGCCCATAGTAGCTTGTGGCTGCACATGGAAGTTTCGAGTATGAATAATCTCATGATCCCTTTGAGCCTGGGCGGCGGTCTATAAGTAAAAACAAGCAATCGCTGGAATACCCAGGTGCCTCAATCCACCCAAATGTGTGTTTAAGTTGCCACCTTAGATAAACCATTAATTTAACAATCTCACATCTGTCATGGATACACTCACCCAATCCACGTCTACTAGCATAGCATAGCAATATAAGCAAACGTAGAAGTAACTCCCAGGGTTTGATAATAAAACAGGTAATAGGTACTACCTCATCTACTTCCCAAAACCCACAATTTAATTAGATCCTAATCATGCAATGTTTGAGGATTGATCTAATGCAATAACAACTGGGTAGTAGGAGCTATGATCAAAGTGTTACTCACCTTGCTGACGTTTCGTGAAACCTAGGGATTCGAAGTAGCAAGCGGTGCACTCCGGGTACTCTATCGCAAACAAACAAGCATACAACAAGTACTCATCTAATGCATAGGTAAAACTCAAATAAGAGATCTAACCAGATAGTTCAACTTAAGAACTCCGATTTGCAAAAAGAATCAAATTGAACGAAGCAACAAAAGTCAAACGGCAAAACAAACAAGCTTCGATTACTAATCTGGATCTAGGTCAAAAAATTTACAGAGGCAAAAACTTGTTTGAGTTCGTTAAACGGAAAGAGGGTTTCGAGATGAAACTCCAAACGCTTGAACCGCCTGATTCCGATAAACAAGCGAAAAGTTATACTAGAACGAAAATCGGATCAGAAATCGCGATCAGAAATAATCGTGGAAAATCCAAGAAAAAGAAAAACGACGAACAGATTAACGAACGAACGTTCGTTATCTGGAACTAAACGAAGAATGCGTTTGTTAAAACGAATGAACGAGCGAACGCTCGCTAACTATATAAATAAACCGCTAAAACCGATCTATTTAAAAAAACGAAAACTATGGCTTTTCTAAAAAAACCGGATCAGTTTTTTCTCAGAAAACTGGGGCGACGGGCGGCTACCTCGGCTCGGGCTCCGGCGGGGCTCCAGGCGGCGGGCGACAGTGCGGGGCGGCGGCTGCGGCGGTGGGGCGGCGGCGAGGCGGCGCTGCGGCGGCGGGGCGGGCTGCGGTGCGGGGCCGGGTGAGGAGAGGGCGGCGGCGGCTATAAAAAGGGGGGGCAACTTGGGGAAGGGGGCGGCCTCGGGAGGCGATTCCCTCCCTGACACGGCGGCGGCGGCGATCGGGACTTCGGTCCCGATCTGGCTTGCGGGAGGCGGCGGCGGCTGGGCCTTCGGCCCAGTCTGGCGCACGGGTATTTTTTTTGAAAATAATTTCACTGAACTAAGAAAAAAATTCTAAGAAAATAAATAAAGATCTAAAAATGCCAAACAAATTTTCACCGTCTAAATAAAATATTTAGAATAGGATGAATATTTTCTTGGCCCTAAATGCAGTTTTTGAAAACGTGCAATTTTTCCTAAATTCAAAGAAAACTACGAAAAACTCCAAAATAAAATCTTATTAGATTTTATTATTAAATCCTCAATATTTCCTTTATTTTGGGAAAGTCCTTTTATTCCCTCTCACTTATTTTATAATAAAAATAATTGAAGATAAAAATAAATAAAATCAAATGATCCTATTTTCAAAATTTGAGAACACTCAAATATGAAAATAACGAAATCTCCAACTCTCTCCGTGGGTCCTTGAGTTGCGTAGAATTTCTGGATCAGGCCCAAAAGCAATAAAATATGATATGCATTGATAATCTAGTGTATAACATTCCAAATTAGAAATTTGGGATGTTACAAACCTACCCCCCTTAAGATGAATCTCGCCCTCGAGATTCGGGTTGGCTAGAAAATAGGTGAGGGTGGTCCTTCAGCAAATCTTCCTCTCGCTCCCAGGCGGCTTCATCCTCCATGTGGTGGCTCCACTGAACTTTGTAGAACTTGATAACCTTTCTGCGGGTGACTCGGCTGGCATACTCAAGAATCTTGACTGGTTTCTCCTCATAAGTCAAATCACTGTCCAACTGAATCGCTTCCAGCTGCACTATATCTCTCAGCGATATATCAGCCATCTCCGCGTGGCACTTCTTCAACTGGGAAACGTGGAACACGTCGTGAACTCTTGACAATCCTTCGGGCAATTCCAACTTGTAGGCTACTTCTCCCATACGCTCCAAAACCTTGTATGGTCCTACAATATGTGGCACTAACTTTCCCTTATTTCCAAAGCGCTTAACCCCTCGAAGTGGAGATACTCGAAGATAAACTCGGTCTCCGACTTCGTAAAACATCTCCTTGCGTTTAGAATCTGTGTAGCTCTTCTGCCTGGACTGGGCTACCTTGAGCCTATCGCGAATCAATTTCACCTTCTGTTCAGACTCCTTAATCAGATCCGGACCAAACAACTGGCGGTCTCCAACTTCATCCCACGACAATGGGGTTCTGCACCTCCTTCCGTATAAGGCTTCGAAAGGGGCCATCTTCAAACTGGATGATAACTGTTATTGTAAGAGAACTCTGCGTATGGAAAATTGTCGTCCGAACTAGATCCATAATCTAGAGCACAAGCTCTCAACATATCCTCCAAAATCTGATTGACTCTCTCGGCCTGTCCATCTGTCTGCGGATGGAAAGCTGTACTGAACTCTAGCCTGGTACCCAAAGTTTCGTGCAACTGATTCCAGAACTTTGAGGTAAACCGGGTCCCTCTGTATGATACAATGCTCCTTAGAACTCCATGCAGACATATGATCCTGGTCATGTATATCTTAGCCAATTTGGCACTGCTGTAAGTAGTCTTCACTGGGATGAAATGAGCTACCTTTGTCAAACGATCGACTACTACCCAAATTGAGTCATAGCCTGAACGAGTTCTGGGAAAACCTGTAATAAAATCCATGCCTAGCTTATCCCACTTCCATTCGGGTATTGGCAATGGCTGTAGCAATCCTGTTGGCTTCTGATGCTCTGCCTTTACTCTTTGACATACGTCACAAACTGCTACCTACTCCGCAATATCCTTCTTCATTCCGGTCCACCAGAAAGTATCTTTCAAATCCAGATACATCTTGGTATTTCCTGGGTGAATCGAATATGGTGAATCATGGGCCTCTTGTAGAATCAACTTCCTGATCTCCGGGTCATTAGGCACATAAACACGGTCCTCAAACCACAAGGTATCATGCTCATACTCACGAAATCCTTTAGCTTCTCCTTTGCTCATTTTATCCTTAATAGAAGCAATCTCCTTGTTAGTCCTTTGAGCTTCTCTGATCTTATCCATCAAAGTAGACTGAATCTCCAATGCTGCTACATAACCTCTCGGAACTATCTCCAAACATAGCTCACGAAGATTTTCGGCTAACTCCCTTGGTAAAACTCCCGTCATTAGGGTATTGACGTGGCTTTTATGGCTCAATGCATCAGCTACTACGTTAGCCTTTCCGGGATGATAATGCAATGCCATATCATAATCCTTGATGAGTTCCAACCATCTCCTTTGCCTGAGATTCAACTCCTTCTACGTGAAAATATCCTTCAAACTCTTGTGATCCGTGTATACTTCACAATGGTTTCCAATGAGAAAATGTCTCCAAGTCTTCAATGCGTGCACTACGGCTGCTAACTCTAAATCATGCGTGGCATAATTCAACTCATGAGGCTTAAGCTGTCGTGAGGCATATGAAACAACTCTTCCCTCCTGCATAAGCACTGCTCCAAGTCCTCGACGTGAAGCGTCACAATACACATCATAATCTTTGTGCTGATCTGGCAGAATCAACACTGGCGAGGTAACCAAACGTTTCTTCAACTCCTGGAAACTGGCCTCACATTCCTCAGTCCATTTCAACATGGTATCCTTCTTCAACAACTCCGTCATAGGCTTCGCAATCTTCGAGAAATTTTCAATGAATCTCCGGTAGTATCCTACGAGTCCAAGAAAACTCTGGATCTCTCCAACTGTTGTTGGTGCTTCCCAATTTGTCACAGTGTCAACCTTGGTGGGATCTACTGCTATACCTTCTCCGGATATAACGTGTCCGAGGACTCCAACTTCCTTCAACCAAAATTCACATTTGCTAAACTTGGCATATAATTGATGTTCTCTGAGCTTCTCAAGTACCAAACGCAAATGCTCCTTATGCTCCTCTTCATTCTTCGAGGAAACTAGAATATCATCAATGAACACTACAACGAACTTATCCAAAAACTCCATAAATACTTTGTTCATCATGTTCATAAGATATGCAGGTGCGTTAGTTAGCCCAAATGACATAACGGTATACTCGTATAGCCCATACCTGGTGGTAAAAGCCGTCTTAGGTATATCCTGTTCTCGAATCTTCAACTAATGGTATCCTGATCGCAGATCAATCTTGGAAAATACCTTAGCTCCTTGCAATCGATCAAATAGATCATTGATCATCGGTAGTGGGTATTTGTTCTTGATGGTTACTTCATTCAATCCTTGATAATCAACAACCATTCTTAACGATCCATCCTTTTTCTCCACTAGAAGTACTGGCGATCCCCAAGGTGAAGAACTTGGGTGAATATAGCCTTTATCCAATAACTCCTTAATCTACTTCTTAATCTCTTCCAAATCCTTTGCGAGCATCCTGTATGGTCTCTTAGATATTGGCCCTATGCTTGGCAAAAGCTCAATCAAAAACTCAATATCTCTATCCGGTGGCATGCCTGGCAACTCCTCTGGAAATACATGAGGAAAATCCTTCACTACTGGTACTTCCTCCTGCACAACTCCTGTTAAGGAATTTACTTGAGTCCTCTTAGGCTCATGCCGGGATACATACTTGATCCTTCTTCCTTCCGGCGTTGTAAGCAAAATTGACTTACTGGCGCATTCAATGTTCCCTTCATACTTTGATAACCAATACATGCTTAATATCACATCCAATCCTTGAGATTCCAATACTATTAGGTCCGAGGGAAATACATAGTTACCAATCCTTAATGGTAACCGATCACACCATAAACTAGCCATATACTCTGCTCTAGGTGAGGTTACTAACATGGGTGACCTAAGGGCTTGGGTTGGCAGTTTATACTTATCCACAAATCCCCTTGAGATGTATGAATGCGATGCACCAGTATCAAAAAGAACGAGTGCAATAAATGACTTAACCAAAAACTTACCTATTACTGCATCAGGCTGGGCTTCAACCTCCTCCATGTTTACGTGGTTCACCTGTCCCCTATTGAAAGGGTTCAGCTTCTTCCCAGAGCTTCCATTGCCATTTCCATTCTGGGATTCAGGACATTCATTGGCATAATGTCCGGTCTTCTGGCACTTAAAGCAAGTGACTTGGCTCAGGTCTCTCTTGGCTGGGGTTGATGGGTTGGTACGGTTCTGGCCGTTGCTTCCTCCATTCCCATTACCATTCTTGGGGCCATTATGATTGTGCGAGATTCCTCCTCCATGGGTATGCTGAAAAGGTCCTCCCGGCCTAGGGGTAAAACGCGACTTCTGCTGAGCTCTAGAATTGTACTTCCCTTGTCCATACTTTCTCTTGCAGTTCTCAATTTACTGCTGCTTCCCTTCAATCATAAGAGCACGATCTACCAACTCCTGGTAGTTGTTGAAGGTTGCTACCATCAACTGCATGCTCAACTCATCATTCAATCCTTCCAAAAACTTCTCCTGCTTAGCTGCATCTATAGCAACGTCATCTGGGGCATAACGTGCTAGCTTACTAAAGTCATCCACATACTGGCCAACTGTCCGTCCTCCTTGGCGCAAGTTGCGAAACTCACGCTTCTTCATAGCCATAGCTCCGGCTAAAACATGGGCAGTACGGAAAGCCCGCTGGAACTGGTCCCATGTGACAGTGTCGATAGGGAAAGTGGCTGTGAAATTCTCCCACCATGATGCTGCGGGTCCTTCAAGCTGATGTGCGGTAAACTTCACCTTTTCCGCATCTGTGCATCCTGCCGTGGTCAACTCCCTTGATGTCTTACGGAGCCAATCATCTGCTACTATAGGCTCGGTGCTACTAGAGAACACCGGTGGATTCAGCCTAAGAAAACCGGCTAAGTGAGCAACAGGTGGTGGTGGTGGTGGGTTTTTGTTGTTGTTCCCCTAATTATGATTCTGGACTAGCAACTGCTTCAACGTATTCTGCTGCTGGATCAACTGAGTGAGCTCCGGTGGGAAGGTAAATCTGGGTTCACGTCTCGGAGGCATCTGATGGGTTTAGAAAAGATGAGATTTAGAATAGAGAGGGGTCTAAAGAGAAAACACTACCCATATGCACATGAGGCAAAAGCAAACAATTCACTTCATTCAATCAAACAAGGGCATACAATCGGTCTAACTATCGCAAAAGTGCTCGGACTACTATATTTATATGGTGGACTACTACTACTACTGTTGGGGTGGTCTACTAGAAATATTCTTTGGTTGCAGACTCCATGATATCTACTCCAGCTTCATCAACAAAGTCATCATTGCTATCATCTGGATCCGAGTCGGTGTCGTCGATGATGATGTAGTCTTCCGGGTGTATCTCCTTGGGTTCTTCGTCTTCTTCTACTGGTGTAGGGTCTCCCATAAATATTCCGGTCTTCATTGTTAGGTCGGCATTCTTATCCACTAGTACTTCGATTTCCTCTTCATAATCTTCATGTGTAGCCTTGAGTTCTTCCTCCAACTCCGTGATTCTTGTCCTTGCATTCTTCAGATCTATCATGTCTGCGCACATCTGGTTCTCCTGGCATCGAATGTGCCGGTTTAACTCCTGGATAAAAGATGTGATTGATCTATCCTTCTTGGTGCTGATCATCTCCCAGTGCTCATCTCGGCGCCCACAAATCTGGTAGATAGTATCCTTGAGATCCTTGTGGTAAACTTCTCCAATACGTCCCATGGCGATGTGAGCTGCAATACTCTTTCCTAGACTCTAGGTTGGTGCATCAAAGAAAACTCTATGGGCTCAGTGATTGGCATGAACGTCCTTCCTGGAACTTGAACTTGTATCATCCAGCACTCCTCTTCAGGTAAAGTGGCATTGTAGGTTCCGGTGAAGCTTGGTACTCTGATGTTCAGGTATCTAGTGACTTCCTTCAAGTGATGTCCAAAGGGTGTATCTTCATCCAGTTGTGTAAACTTGTTCCTTGCATCCACCATCCTAAAAGAGTAGAAAATATGAGGAGTCAGAATGGGAAGAGTGAGTAGTGATCTAGGGCTTTAGCTTAGTGGTCATGTCCTACAGTCAGCGTGTGCTCTGATACCATCTTGTAGCGACCAGACCTCAAAAGGTCTGATCTCTGTGCTCCAGTGTCATGCCTGGATCAGTAATGCTGACACCGCACAGTACTTGAATGATTTATAACAGAGTAGCAATATCACACTTATTACACCGAGTGTCTCAAAAGAGAACTTATTACAATAAATATGGCTTAAGGCCATATAATAATGATAACAGCGGAAGGCTTGGAAGATAAGTGAGTCCATCAACTCCAATGGCATCACTAAGTATAGAACCACGACCTAAGGCACCTTACTCGTCGTCAGAAAAGTCTGCAACATGAACGCTGCAGCCCGAAACGGGTTAGCACATGGAATATGCTGGCAAAATAACACATAGAGAGCAATGAAAGAAATAGACTATACTACATGCATATTTGGCTGGTGGAAAGCTATATGGTTACAGTTTTGCGTAAAGCCAATTTTTCCCTACTGCAAAGGAATAAATTTTATTTAACTATCATGGTAGTTATTAAACATTGAGAGTGTAGACACCCTCTCAATCCCAATTAATCATCATCATTAAAACCCAACAAAATTAATTAGAGTACCATGATGAGATTCACATGATAATCCAAGTACTATATACTCAAGATGTCCATAACCGGGGACACAACTAACCATGATTAGTTTATACACTCTGCAGAGGTTTGCACACTTTTCCCCACAAGACTCGATCTCCTCCGTTGGGATTCTCGCACTACATGGTGTTTGAGAAACGGATGACTGAGACATAGTCTTTCAGAAGCGCTAGCTCCTTACGATCGGGTAGACCGTACCAACCTACATCCCCTACATCTGCTAGTCTATCACTGTAAGAGTTCACACGGCTTAGTCAACTATGCTAGAGCCCATAGTAGCTTGTGGCTGCACACGGAAGTTTCGAGTATGAATAATCGCATGATCCCTTTGAGCCTGGGTGGCGGTCCATAAGTAAAAACAGGCAATCGCTGGAATACCCAGGTGCCTCAATCCACCCAGATGTGTGTTTAAGTTGCCACCTTAGATAAACCATTAATTTAACAATCTCACATCTGTCATGGATACACTCACCCAATCCACATCTACTAGCATAGCATAGCAATATAAGCAAACGTAGAAGTAACTCCTAGGGTTTGATAATAAAACAGGTAATAGGTACTACCTCATCTACTTCCCAAAACCCACAATTTAATTAGATCCTAATCATGCAATGTTTGAGGATTGATCTAATGCAATAAAAACTGGGTAGTAGGAGGTATGATCAAAGTGTTACTTGCCTTGCTGATGTTCCGTGAAACCTAGGGATTTGAAGTAGCAAGTGGCGCACTCCGGGTACTCTATCGCAAACAAACAAGCATAAAATAAGTACTCATCTAATGCACAGGTAAAACTCAAATAAGAGATCTAACCAGATAGTTCAACTTAAGAACTCCGGTTTGCAAAAACAATCAAATCGAACGAAGCAACAAAAGTCAAACGGTAAAAGAAACAAGCTTCGATTACTAATTTGGATCTAGGTCAAAATTTTACAGAGATAAAAACTTGTTTGAGTTGGTTAAACGAAAAGAGGGTTTCGAGGCGAAACTCCAGGCGCTTGAATCACCTGATTCCGATAAACGAGCGAAAAGTTATACTAGAACGAAAATCGGATGAGAAATCGCGATCAGAAATAATCGCGGAAAATCTGAGAAAAAGAAAAACGACGAAAAGATTAACGAACGAACGTTCGTTATCTGGAACTAAACGAAGAACACGTTCATTAAAACGAATGAATGAGCGAACGCTCGCTAACTAAATAAATAAACCGGTAAAACCGGTCTATTTAAAAAAAAGAAAACTAGGGTTTTTCTAAAAAACGGATCGGTTTTTTCTTAGAAAACTGGGGCGACGGGCAACTACCTCGGCTCGGGCTCCGACGAGGCTCCGGGCGGTGGCTGCGGCGGCGAGGCGGCGGGGCACAAGGTGGTGGGGCGGGCTGTGGTGCGGGGCGGGGTGAGGAGAGGGCAGCGGCGGCGGCTATAAAAAGGGGGGGGGGGCGGCTAACTTGGGGAAGGGGGCGGCCTCGGGAGGCAAGTCCCTCCCGGACACGGCGGCGGCGGCGATCGGGACTTCGGTCCCGATCCGGCTTGCGGGAGGCGGCGGCGGCTGGGCGGCTCGGCTCGTCCTTCGGCCCAGTCGGGCACGCGGGGGTTTTTTTTAAAATAATTTCACCGAACTAAGAAAAAAATTCTAAAAAAAATAAATATCTAAAAATGCCAAACAAATTTTCACTGTCTAAATAAAATATTTAGAACAGGATGAATATTTTCTTGGCCCTAAATGCAGTTTTTGAAAACGTGCAATTTTTCCTCTATTCAAATAAAACCACGAAAAACTCTAAAATAAAATCTTATTTGATTTTATTATTAAATCCTCAATATTTCCTTTATTTTGGGAAAGTCATTTTATTCCCTCTCACTTATTTTATAATAGAAAAAATTGAAGATAAAATTAAATAAATTCAAATGATCCTATTTTCAAAATTTTAGAAAACTCAAATATGAAAATAACGAAATCTCCAACTCTCTCCGTGGGTCCTTGAGTTGCATAGAATTTCTGGATCAGGCCCAAAAGCAATAAAATATGATATGCATTGATGATCTAGTGTATAACATTCCAAATTGGAAATTTGGGATGTTACACTATCTTATCTGGAAGATTAATTCCCACTTGGTTCAAGCAATTGTAGTACTCAGACAATCTGAGCACATGCTCACTGGTTGAGCTATTCTCCTCCATCTTGTAGGAAAAGTACTGTCAGAGGTCTCATACCTCTCGACACGGGCATGAGTATGAAATACCAATTTCAACTCTTGGAACATCTTATATGCTCCAGGGCGTTCAAAATGTCTTTGAAGTCCCGATTCTTAGCCATTAAGTATGGTGCACTAAACTACCAAGTAGTCATCATATTGAGCTAGCCAAACGTTCATAACGTCTCCATCTGCTCCTGCAATAGGTCTGTCACCTAGCGGTGCATCAAGGACATAATTCTTCTGTGCATCAATGAGGATAATCCTTAGATCACGGATCCAATCCGCATCATTGCTACTAACATTTTTCAACACAGTTTTTCTCTAGGAACATATTAAAAAATAAAACAGGGGAGCTAAACGCGAGCTATTGATCTACAACATAGATATGCTAATACTACCAGGACTAAGTACATGATAAATTTAAGTTCAATTAATCATATTACTTAAGAACTCCCACTTAGATAGACATCCCTCTAATCCTCTAAGTGCTCACGTGATCCATATCAACTAAACCATGTCCGATCATCACGTGAGATGGAGTAGTTTCAATGGTGAACATCACTATGTTGATCATATCTACTATATGATTCACGCTCGACCTTTAGGTCTCCATGTTCCGAGGCCATATCTGTTATATGCTAGGCTCGTCAAGTTTAACCTGAGTATTCCGCATGTGCAACTGTTTTGCACCCGTTGTATTTGAACGTAGAGCCTATCACACCCGATCATCACGTGGTGTCTCAGCACGAAGAACTTTCGCAATGGTGCATACTAAGGGAGAACACTTATACTTTGATAATTTAGTGAGGGATCATCTTATAATGCTACCGTCAATCAAAGCAACATAAGATGCATAAAAGATAAACATCACATGCAATCAATATAAGTGATATGATATGGCCATCCTCATCTTGTGCTTGTGATCTCCATCTCTGAAGCACCGTCATGATCACCATCGTCACCGGCGCGACACCTTGATCTCCATCGTAGCATCATTGTAGTCTCGCCAATCTTATGCTTCCACGACTATCGCTACCGCTTAGTGATAAAGTAAAGCATTATAGGGTGATGCATTGCATACAGTAAAGCGACAACCATATGGCTCCTGCCAGTTGCCGATAACTCGGTTACAAAACATGATCATCTCATACAATAAAATTTAGCATCATGTCTTGACCATATCACATCACAACATGCCCTGCAAAAGCAAGTTAGACGTCCTCTACTTTGTTGTTGCAAATTTTACATGGCTGCTATGGGCTTAGCAAGAACCGTTCTTACCTACGCATCAAAACCACATCGATAGTTTGTCAAATTGGTGTTGTTTTAACCTTCTCAAGGACCGAGCGTAGCCACACTCGGTTCAACTAAAGTTGGAGAAACTGACACCCGCCAGCCACCTATGTGCAAAGCATGTCGGTAGAACCAGTCTCGCGTAAGCGTACGCGTAATGTTGGTCCGGGCCGCTTCATCCAACAATACCGCCGAACCAAAGTATGACATGCTGGTAAGCTGTATGACTTATATCGCCCACAACTCACTTGTTTTCTACTCGTGCATATGACATCTATGCATAAAACCTGGCTCGGATGCCACTGTTGGGGAACGTAGTAATTTCAAAAAAATTCCTATGCACACGCAGGATCAAGGTGATGCATAGCAACGAGAGGGGAGAGCGTTGTCTACATACCCTTGTAGACCGTTTGCGGAAGCGTTATATCAACGCAGTTGATGTAGTCGTACGTCTTCACGATCTGACCGATCCAAGTACCGATAGCACGACACCTCCGAGTTCTGCACACTTTCGGCTTGGTGACATCCTCGCCTTCTCGATCCAGCAAGAGGGGCGAAGTAGTAGATGAGTTCCGGCAGCACGACGGTGTGGTGACGGTGTTGGTGAAGAACAATTTCCCCAGGGCTTCGCCTAAGCACTACGAAAACTATGATGGAGGATAAACTAGAGGAGAAGGGGTTGCTGGCACACGGCTTGGTGTTTCTTGATCTGTCTTTGGTGCTAGCCCTGCCCCTCTATTTATATGTTGAGCCTTGGGGTCGAAACTTGGAGCAAAAGCCTCCTCAAAGTCGGTTTTGCCCAAAAGGCAAGAGTCCCACTCGGACTCCAGGACCAAACGCCACAATCCTTGGCGTCTGGCACAGACGCCATGGGCCTCAGCGTCTGGCCCAGGGCCAGACGCCAGGGTCTCCGGCGTTTGGCCCCCTGGCCTCCGCAAAACTCCTTTTGCACCGACTTATAGCCCCATGGGCCTAACCCCTTGGCCAAACCATATCATCCAATATATGAATCTTTACCTTCGGACCATTCCGGAGCTCCTCGTCATGTCCGTGATCTCATCCGGGACTCCGAACAACATTCTGTCACCTACATACATAACTCATATAATACTATATCGTCAACGAACGTTAAGCGTGCGGAGCCTACGGGTTCGAGAACTATGTAGACATGACCACGGCACCTCTCTGGTCAATAACCAATAGCAGGACCTGGATGCCCATATTGGCTCCTACATATTCTACGAAGATCTTTATCGGTCAGACCGCATAACAACATACGTTGTTCCCTTTGTCATCGGTATGTTACTTGCGCGAGATTCGATCGTCGGTATCTCAATACCCAGTTCAATCTCGTTACTAGCAAGTCTCTTTACTCGTTCGTAATACATCATCCCGCAACTAACTCATTAGTTGCAATGCTTGCAAGGCTTATAGTGATGTGCATTACCGAGTGGGCCCAGAGATACCTCTCCGACAATCGGAGTGACAAATCCTAATCTCGAAATACGCCAACCGAACAAGTACCTTCGGAGACACCTATAGAGCACCTTTATAATCACCCAGTTACGTTGTGACATTTGATGGCACACAAAGTGTTCCTCCGGTAAACGGGAGTTGCATAATCTCATAGTCATAGGAACATGTATAAGTCATGAAGAAAGCAATAGCAACAAACTAAATGATCAAGTGCTAAGCTAACGGAATGGGTCAAGTCAATCACATCATTCTCCTAATGATGTGATCCCGTTAATCAAATGACAACTCATGTCTGTGGTTAGGAAACTTAACCATCTTTGATCAACGAGCTAGTCAAGTAGGGGCATACTAGTGACACTCTATTTGTCTATGTATTCACACATGTATTATGTTTCCAGTTAATACAATTCTAGCATGAATAATAAACATTTATCATGAAATAAGGAAATAAATAATAACTTTATTATTGCCTCTAGGGCATATTTCCTTCAAATAACACCTTAAGACACAAATCAACCAAAACCCTAATGTCACCTCAAGTATCCGTGGGTATGATTATACGATATGCATCACACAATCTCAGATTCATCTATTCAACCAACAAAAAGAACTTCAAAGCGTGCCCCAAAGTTTCTACCGGAGAGTCAAGACGAAAACATGTGCCAACCCCTATGCATAAGTTCATGAGGTCACGGAACTCGCAAGTTGATCACCAAAACATACATCAAGTGGATCACGTGATATCCCATTGTCACCATAGATAAGCACATGCAAGACATACATCAAGTGTTATCAAATCCTTAAAGACTCAATCCAATAATATAACTTCAAAGGGAAAACTCAATTCATCACAAGAGAGTAGAGGGGGAGAAACATCATAAGATCCAACTATAATATCAAAGCTCGCGATACATCATGATCGTGCCAACTCAAGAACATGAGAGAGAGATCAAACACATAGCTACTGGTACATACCCTCATCCTCGAGGGTGAACTACTCCCTCCTCGTCATGGAGAGTGCTAGGATGATGAAGATGGCCACCGGAGAGGGATTCCCCCCTCTAGCAGGGTGCCGGAACGGGTCTAGATTGGTTTTCGGTGGCTACAGAGTCTTCTGGCGGCAGAACTCCTGATCTAGATTTCTTTCTGGAAGTTTTGGGTTATATAAGAGGTGTTGGAGTCAGGAACAAGGCGGGGGGGGGGGGGGGTCTCCGGGCTGTCCACGAGGCAGGGGGGCGCGCCCAGGGGGTGGGCGCGCCCCCACCCTCATGGGCAGCCCGAGACTCTTCTGGCCCAATTCTTTTACTTCCTGGCCTTCTTCTGGTCCAAAACTAAGTTCCGTGAAGTTTTAGGTCAATTGGACTCCTTTTGGTTTTCCTTTTCTGCGATACTCAAAAACAACGAAAAAATAGAAACTGGCACTGGGCTCTAGGTTAATAGGTTAGTCCCCAAATCTTATAAAATGGCATATAAATGCATATAAAACATCCAAGGTTGATAATATAATAGCATGGAACAATAAAAAATTATAGATATGTTGGAGACATATCACTCCTCATCCTCTCCTTGGTTTACTGATGAACTCTTGTTCCGGAACTCGCTTCCATAGTTCATTTCCCGAGAATCTTATGATGTCTTCTCGTCAATTCGTGTCACACCTTTTTATCTCAGGCATCCTGAGTCTGAGGTATCATGACACGAATCAGATCTGAATCTCAGTCAGTTATGATGGTTGGAACATATATCCAAGAGTTATAACATTGGTCTCTATATGACCTGGTAAGATGATGTCATGCCAAGCACACCTGGCCGGAGGACCTATTGTTATAGTTTCCTTTTCAGCAAGCTTAGCGATTCTTCCATGAGGAAGTCGTAAGACTTATTTTATAAGTTGTTCCTGATGGATCCTTTGTGTATCCAAACTCTAACCTTTGCTTGAAGACCATGTCAATGCTATCTCGAAGCATGTCTATGGTACTCCGCTTTTCTAAAAGAGCATTTGAAGCACAATGCTAAATTTTCTTTATCAATTATCCTAATGTTGTTGTATGGGGAATGTCATGAAATTCCTCTCTCATTACCTAATTGGTTTTCTACTTTCAATCCTGTCATGGATATCATGCTCTGCTTGTCCTTGGGAAGGATATACCCCTGAAATATATGTTTAAACACATTTTCCTTTCCATTGTTCTGTTTAATCTGATGATCACATTTTCCTTTCCATTGGTTTGTTTAACCTTTCTTGTGATCTATATGATCCATGCAGCAATAATTCACTGCTTATGTAAACACCTCGGTGTACAACTATGTCAGTGAGACCCTATTTCTACTGTTGATGACATTCCGGTAACTGCCGATGGACGAGAACTTTTCCTATTGGTCCACCCCGTTCAACGAGCAGGAAAATGGTTCTCTTTGTCCCTCATCCTTGGTACCGATGTTGTTGCCGACATAACCAACAGACTATCCTCTGACATTCCATGCTATAATGACCGTGCAAGATGACAACGCCCTTCCTACCTTTAACCCACATGGTGGGCCCATAACCCACAGTTCCACAGGATCGAAACCGACTCTCCTGTACATTCCTATTTCAAAGTTATCCCTTGCGCTTGGCTTCGTATGTAATTCGCGAGCCACCTTCCAGATGATCTACTTTAGTATCAAATGCAATAATTATTTTCATTGATCTGAACCCTTTCACCTTATGATTAGGTATCGAATGATTTCCTGCCCGCTTGTAACTTCTCATAGTACCTCCTTACATTGCTCTCGATATTTTCTTAAGTTTCAATTCGAGAGATACCTTCTGCCGCCTTCCTTGAGTTATCTACCATATAAGAAACCTTGTAGTGGAGGAGATTTGTAACACCCCCAGTGGTTAGCTACAGTAACCTCACCCTAATGATGCCATGTCATCGGGTTTAACTAAGCCAAACCACCACTTGATAAAAAGCAAAACCAAATTCAAATTTAACATAAAGTCTAATAAAATATTTCTTCAAAAAATAAAACAAAAATGTTGGTTAGGATGCTAATAATCACAAAGGAATTTTCATATAGAAACCGATATTATTTGAAGTAGTAGGTTGCCCCTAACCATTTTAAAACAGTTCCCAAAACAACCTTTTAAATCCATTTGCATTTATGCAAAATTCAAATGCTCAACAAACTTTTTCTGGCAACACTAAATATTGTAAAGTAAATACGTGGCACCACTTCATATTTTACACGAGGCATCTTGTGGTCATACTTTTTGCAAAACAGAAAGCATACAATAAAAACAAGAGAGAGGGAAAAGGCCTAAAACTACTTTGCCACTGGGCCATAAGTGGCCACACGGCTCAGCCCACCAAAAACCTTCACCTATGTCCCTCTACAGGAACAGGGGGAGGCGTGGCAGCCATCTGGGCGCCATGGCCATGGATGGCCACCACGTCGTCTCCCTCTCTCCATAAAAACATCCACTGAAACCCTAGACCCCATCTTGCGCAGTTCCCCCGATCCCCTTCGTCCCCCTCCTCTCTGGTTTGATTCAAGCTCGGGCTCGATGCGGTGACCACCTTCATTGACGCCGTTGCCACATTCATGGTTTTCTCCATTGAGAGGGAAGGTGTCCAAGAGCATCGCCATGGTCGACTTCGTCTGTCTCGGGGACCGAATCAAGCCGAGGTGTTGCATAGTCATCGCCATCGCAGGTCTTCTCCGCATTGGCCGCCGCCATCTCACAGACGACCCGCGAGCTGCGGTCCATCCCCGACCTGCCCGACCCCGCCATCAAGCTCAGGATAAGCCTCTTGTTCAGTTCCCCCTCCTCCGGGCCTCGATCTGTGCCCCTATATGTTGTTGGATTCCGTGCCCGCAACCTCCCATGGCCGTCCCCTGATGAGCTCTGCCCCGTCCGTGTTGGCCGCTGATGTCTACTACACAAACTTCTTCTTGTGGACGTTGTTAGGCCTCCAAGTGCAGAGGTTTGTAGGACAGTAGCAAATTTCCCTCAAGTGGATGACCTAAGGTTTATCAATCCGTGGGAGGCATAGGATGAAGATGGTCTCTCTCAAACAACCCTACAACCAAATAACAAAGAGTCTCTTGTGTCCCCAACACACCCAATACAATGGTAAATTGTATAGGTGCACTAGTTCGGCAAAGAGATGGTGATACAAGTTCAATATGGATGGTAGATATAGGTTTTTGTAATCTGAAAATATAAAAACAACAAGGTAACTAATGATAAAAGTGAGCACAAACGGTATTGCAATGCTTTGAAACAAGGCCTAGGGTTCATACTTTCACTAGTGCAAGTTCTCTCAACAATAATAACATAATTGGATCATATAACTAACCCTCAACATGCAACAAAGAGTCACTCCAAAGTCACTAATAGCGGAGAACAAACGAAGAGACTATTTTAGGGTACGAAACCACCTCAAAGTTATCCTTTCCGATCGATTTATTCAAGAGTCTGTAGTAAAATAACACGAAGCTATTCTTTCCGTTCAATCTATCCTAGAGTTCGAATAACACCTTAAGACAAAAATCAACCAAAACCCTAATGTCACCTAGATACTCCAATGTCACCTCAAGTATCCGTGGGTATAATTATACGATATGCATCACACAATCTCAGATTCATCTATTCAACCAACACAACGAACTTGAAAGAGTGCCCCAAAGTTTCTACCGGAGAGTCAAGACGAAAACGTGTGCCAACCCCTATGCATAAGTTCACGAGGTCACAGAACTCGCAAGTTGATCACCAAAACATACATCAAGTGGATCATGTGATATCCCATTTGTGGGAAATATGCCCTAGAGGCAATAATAAATTGGTTATTATTATATTTCCTTGTTCATGATAATCGTTTATTATCCATGCTAGAATTGTATTGATAGGAAACTCAGATACATGTGTGGATACATAGACAACACCATGTCCCTAGTAAGCCTCTAGTTGACTAGCTCGTTGATCAATAGATGGTTACAGTTTCCTGACCATGGACATTGGATGTCGTTGATAACGGGATCACATCATTAGGAGAATGATGTAATGGACAAGACCCAATCCTAAGCCTAGCACAAAGATCGTGTAGTTCGTATGCTAAATCTTTTCTAATGTCAAGTATCATTTCCTTAGACCATGAGATTCTGCAACTCCCGGATACTGTAGGAGTGCTTTGGGTGTGCCAAATGTCACAACCTAACTGGGTGGCTATAAAGGTTCACTACAGGTATCTCCGAAAGTGTCTGTTGGGTTGGCACGAATCGAGACTGGGATTTGTCATTCTGTGTAAACGGAGAGGTATCTCTGGGCGCACTCGGTAGGACATCATCATAATGTGCACAATGTGACCAAGGAGTTGATCACGGGATGATGTGTTACGGAACGAGTAAAGAGACTTGCCAGTAACGAGATTGAACAAGGTATCGGGATACCGACGATCGAATCTCGGGCAAGTACAATACCGTTGGACAAAGGGAATTGAATACGGGATTGATTGAATCCTTGACATCGTGGTTCATCCGATGAGATCATCGTGGAGCATGTGGGAGCCAACATGGGTATCTAGATCCCGCTGTTGGTTATTGACTGAAGAGTTGTCTCGGCCATGTTTGCATGACTCCCGAACCCGTAGGGTCTACACACTTAAGGTTCGATGACGCTAGGGTTATAGGGAAAGTATGTACGCGGTTACCGAATGTTGTTCGGAGTCCCGGATGAGATCCCGGACGTCACGAGGAGTTCCAGAATGGTCCGGAGGTAAAGATTAATATATAGGAAGTATAGTTTTGGCCATCGGAAGTGTTCCGGGCATCACCGGTAGTGTACCGGGACCACCGGAGGGGTCCGAGGGTCCACTGGGAGGGGCCACGGGCCCTGGAGGCCTACATGGGCCAATAGTGGGAAGGGACCAGCCCCTAGGTGGGCTGGGGAGCCTCCCACCAAGGCCCAAGGCGCCTCCTAGAGGGGAGGGGGGCAAACCCTAGGGCAGATGGGCCCTAAGGCCCACCCCAGGTGCGCCTCCCCCTCTCCCCCCCTTGGCCGCAGCCCCCAACCCTAGATGGGATCTAAGGGGGCCGGCCCCCTCTCTCCCCACCTATAAATAGTGGAGGGGTGGGAGGGCGGCCACACCCTTGAACCTGGCACAACCCCTTCCCTTCCCCTATATGTACTTGAGGTATTGGGGCTGCAATAGACACGATTCGATCTCCCTGTTGGCGCAGCCCTACCCCTCTCCCTCCTCGTCTCTCGTAGTGCTTGGCGAAGCCCTGCTGGAGTCCCGCGCTCCTCCACCACCACCACGCCGTCGTGCTGCTGCTGGACGGAGTCTTCCCCAACCTCTCCTTCTCCTCCTTGCTGGATCAAGGAGTGGGAGACGTCTCCGTTCCGTACGTGTGTTGAACGCGGAGGTGCCGTCCGTTCAGCGCTAGGATCATCGGTGATTTGGATCACGACGAGTACGACTCCATCAACCCCGTTCACTTGAACGCTTCCGCTTAGCGATCTACAAGGGTATGTAGATGCACTCTCCTTCCCCTCGTTGCTAGATTACTCCATAGATTGATCTTGGTGATGTGTAGAAAATTTTAAATTTCTGCTATGATCCCCAACACCATTGTCACCACAGGTAAGCACATGCAAGACATACATCAAGTGTTCTCAAATCCTTAAAGACTCAATCCAATAAAATAACTACAAAGGGAAATTCAATTTTCTTGCAAGTGAGTAGAGTGGGAGAAACATCATAAGATCCAACTATAATAGCAAAGCTCGCAATACATCAAGATCGTATCACCTCAACAACACGAGAGAGAGATAGAGAGATCAAACACATAGCTATTGGTACATACCCTCAGCCCCGAGGGAGAACTACTCCCTCCTCGTCATGGAGAGCGCCGGGATGATGAAGATGGCCACCGAAGAGGTATCCCCCCTCCGGCAGGGTGCCGGAATGGGTCTAGATTGGTTTTCGGTGGCTACGGAGGCTTCTGGCGGCGGTAGTCCCTATCTATTCTGCTCCTCGATGTTTTTAGGCTATATGGACATATATAGGCGAAAGAAGTCGGTCAGGGGAGCCACGAGGGGCCCACGAGGGTGGGGGCGCACCCAGGGGGCAGGCGCGCCTCCCTGCCTTGTGGCCACCTCGAAGCTTCCTTGAATTCAACTCCTAGTCTCCTGGATCATGTTCGTTCCAAAAATCACGCTCCCAAAGATTTAATTCCATTTGGACTCCATTTGATATTCCTTTTCTGCGAAACACTGAAACAAGGGAAAAAACAGAAACTGGCACCGAGCTCCGGGTTAATAGGTTAGTCCTAAAAATAATATAAAAGTGCATAATAAAGCCCATAAACATCCAAGATAGATAATATAATAGCATGGAACAATCAGAAATTATAGATACGTTGAAGCCGTATCAGCATCCCCAAGCTTAATTCCTGCTCGTCCTCGAGTAGGTAAATGATAAAAACAGAATTTTTGATGAGGAATGCTACCTAACATATTTATCCATGTAATTCCCTTTATTGTGGCAAGAATATTCAGATCCGAAAGATTGAAGACAAAAGTTTAATATTGACATAAAAATAATAATACTTCAAGCATACTAACAAAGTAATCTTGTCTTCTCAAAATAACATGGCCAAAGAAAGCTATCCCTACAAAATCATATAGTCTGGCTATGCTCTATCTTCATCACACAAAATATTTAAATCATGCACAACCCCGTTGACAAGCCAAGCAATTGTTTCATTGATGACCCACAAGTATAGGGGATCTATCGTAGTCCTTTCGATAAGTAAGAGTGTCGAACCCAAAGAGGAGTAGAAGGAAATGATAAGCGGTTTTCAGCAAGGTATTCTCTGCACGTACTGAAATAAGTGGTAACAGATAGTTTTGTGATAAGATAGGTTGTAACGAGCAACAAGTAACAAAAGTAAATAAAGTGCAGCAAGATGGCCCAATCCTTTTGTAGCAAAGGACAAGCCGAAACAACTCTTATAATAGGAAAAGCGCTCCCGAGGACACATGGGAATATCGTGAAGCTAGTTTTCATCACGTTCATGTGATTCGCGTTCGATACTTTGATAATTTGATATGTGGATGGACCCGTGCTTGGGTGCTGTTCTTACTTGAACAAGCATCCCACTTATGATTAACCACTATTGCAAGCATCCGCAACTACAACAAAAGTATTAAGGTAAACCTAACCATAGCATGAAACATATGGATCCAAATCAGCCCCTTACGAAGCAACGCATAAACTAGGGTTTAAGCTTCTGTCACTCTAGCAACCCATCATCTACTTATTACTTCCCAATGCCTTCCTCTAGGCCCAAATAATGGTGAAGTGTTATGTAGTCGACGTTCACATAACACCACTAGAGGCTAGACAACATACGTCTTATCAAAATATCAAACGAATACCAAATTCACATGACTACTCATAGCAAGACTTCTCCCTTGTCCTCAGGAACGAACGTAATTACTCACAAAGCATATTCATGTTCATAATCAGAGGGGTAATAATATGCATATAGGATCTGAACATATGATCTTCCACCAATTAAACCAACTAGCATCAACTACAAGGAGTAATCAACACTACTAGCAACCTACTAGCACCAATCCTAGACTTTGAGACAAGAATTGGATACAAGAGATGAACTAGGGTTTGGAGATGAGATGGTGCTGGTGAAGATGTTGATGGAGATTGCCCTCTCCCGGTGAGAGGAGCGTTGGTGATGACGATGGTGATGATTTCCCACTCCCGGATGGAAGTTTCCCCGGCAGAACAGCTCTGCCGGAGCTCTAGATTGGATCCGCCAAGGTGCCGCCTTGTGGCGGCGGAGTCTCATACCGAAAAGTTCCTTCCTATTTTTTTCTCATTGAAATACTTCATATAGGAGAAGATGGGCGTCGGAGAGCCACCGAGGGGCCCACGAGGTAGGGGGCACGCCCTAGGGGGGGGGGGGCACCCCCACCCTCGTGAGCAGGGTGTGAGCCCCCTGGCCTTCATCTTTGGCGTGGATTTTTCTTTATTTCTTTTAAGACGTTCCGTGGAGTTTCAGGACTTTTGGAGTTGCGCATAATAGGTCTCTAATACTTGCTCCTTTTCCAAACCAGAATTCCAGCTGCCGGCATTCTCCCTCCTTGTGTAAACCTTGTAAAATAAGAGAGAATAGCCATAAGTATTGTGACATAAAGTGAAATAACAGTCCATAATGCGATAAATATCGATATAAAAGCATGATGCAAAATGGACGTATCAACTCCCCCAAGCTTAGACCTCGCTTGTCCTCAAGCGAAAAGCCGATAACAATAAATATGTCCTCATGTTTAGAGGTAGAGGCGTCGATAAAAAATAAAATACAGACATGAAGGCATCATGATTATTCTTATAACAACATATATAGATTTTGTCATATGATTACTTATGTTCAAGTGATGATCTATTCACAATGCAAGAGTATAAATCATAAACCTTATTGGGCTCTGACGAACTATAATCTCATTCATCGAAGCAATTCCAATTTATCATAACATCGGAAAGAGTCTATGTTAGAGCTAAAAAGCAAGTCCACATACTCAACTATCATTTAGTCCTCCATAATTTCTAACACTCACGCGATACTTGTGGTTACGGAGTTTTAATCGGACACCGAGAAAGATAGGGGCTTATAGTTTTGCCCCACAACCTTTTACCTCAAAGGTAATGTCAACAATAATGGTTCATGCTCCCCTACATCCAATTAGATATATGTATCATGTTCTTTCCAACATGCTAAGCTTGCCAAAGGATAAAATGAAAAAGAAAAGGTGAAGATCACCATGACTCTTGCATAAGGTAGAAGATAATAATAAAGGATAGGCCCTTCGCAGAGGGAAGCAGAGGTTGCCATGCGCTTTTATGGCTGGATATATAAAATCTCAATGCGAAAGAACGTCACTTTATATTGCCCCTTGTGATATGAACCTTTATTATGCAGTCCGTCGCTTTTATTACTTCCACATCACAAGATCGTATAAAGCTTATTTCTCCCACACCGATGACAACTTACTTGAAGGATCTTACTCAATCCATAGGTAGATATGGTGGACTCTCATGGCAAAACTGGTTTAAGGATATTTGGAAGCACAAGTAG
This sequence comes from Triticum monococcum, assembly GCA_034509565.1. Taxonomy (NCBI): domain Eukaryota; kingdom Viridiplantae; phylum Streptophyta; class Magnoliopsida; order Poales; family Poaceae; genus Triticum; species Triticum monococcum. Next base: position 145,864,198 of record CM067843.1, on the reverse strand, counting down.
TATTTCTACTTGGTGCTGAGAATTTTGCTAGCATGAGGGGGAAAGGCAAGCTCAACAAGTTAGAGGATCCATGACAACATACTTTATCTCAGATATAAGAAAGACATAACTCATTACATTGTCTTCCTTGTCCAACATCAACTCTTTAGCATGTCATATTTTAATGAGTGCTCCCAATCATGGAAGATGTCAATGATAATATATCTATATGTGAAAACCTCTCTTTCCTTATTACTTCCTATTAATTGCAACAATGACCAAAGCTATGTCTGCCAACTCCCAAAAACTTTTAATCATCATACTCTTTCTATGTGAAGTCATTACTCTCAATAAGATCAATATGAACTTTTTGTTTCTTTTTATTCTTTTTCTATTTTCTTTTATTCACCCAAGATCATGGCAAAATAATCAAGCCCTTGACTCAACACTAATCTTTATTATATATAGCTCACGGACTCGATTACATAGAGAGATCATAAAGCAAAACTCAAAACTAGATCATGCCATAAATTTTTTTCTACTAGATCAAGATACTACTAATAGGATCGAACTAAGAAAAATGGTAAAGATAGGAGTTGTGATTGTGAAACGATACCGGGGCACCTCCCCCAAGCTTGGTAGTTGCCAAAGGGAGTGCCCATACCCATGTGATTATATCTCCTTCTTTGTTGTTGGTGTAATATTCTTGGCGATTATTCCTCTTAGGATACAGTTCTCCTCCTCGAGCTTATTGACTTGCTGCTTGAGGTCCATGATTTCCTTACGAAGCTTTCCTGTGACAGCTAAAGCTCCTTGCACCCAAGGGTGTTGCATAGCTGCGGGAGAACAAGTGACACTCCTCTTCATATTTTCATAAGTAAGAAATCTAACATTAGAAGGGATAACCGAGTTTGGAATAGCTGAGCTCTATAGTTCCCCCATCGTGAACCCAGCTCGGAGGCGAGAGGTGACTTCTTGATCCTCCATAGCATCTACTCTCATCAAGTCAGCCTCCATCTCCTCCTCCGTTGCTGGCCCAAAGTGGTCAGCGTCGCTATTTTCCCTTGGTTCCGGTGCCGGATTAGATACCCGGCTCTCCCCGATTGACTCTTGAGAAGACATCTTGCTCTGATCTGCAGCAGCAACATCTCGAAAACAAAAACAGGAGATTTTTGCGTGATACGGGAGTCAAAACCTTCGGGAGAATATATAATGAATTTTTACCGAACAAAATACATAACATGCAAGAAAACGGAGTCCGGAAGGCACATGAGGTGCTCATGAGGTAGGGGGGCGCGCCCTGGGGGTAGGGCGCGCCCAGCACCCTCATGGGGACCTCGTGTCCTTCCCGGACTGCTACTTATTTTTCTATTTTTCTAAATATTCCAAAACGGAGAAATATTGCCTTAAAATTGTTTTGGAGTCGGTTTACTTACCGTACCACATACCTATTCCTTTTCGGAGTCTGAAATGTTCCGGAAAGTGTCCCTTATGTATTCTTCCGAGGTTACGATTTCAATAATATTGGTTTCAACATTTATGGGATTACCTGAGATATAATGTTTAATTCTTTGACCGTTTACCACCTTCAGATCTGTGCCCTCGAAGTTGTTGATTTTGATGGCACCGGAACGATAGACCTCTTCGATAACATAGGGGCCTTCCCATTTAGAGAGAAGTTTTCCTGCAAAAAATCTTAACCGAGAGTTGTATAGCAATACATAATCACCTACATTAAACTCATGCTTTTGTATCCTTTTGTCATGCCATCTTTTAACTTTTTCTTTAAACAACTTGGCATTTTCATAAGCTTGGGTTCTCCATTCATCAAGTGAGCTAATATCAAATAACCTCTTTTCACCGGCAAGTTTAAAATCATAGTTGAGCTCTTTAATAGCCTAGTATGCCTTATGTTCTAGTTCGAGAGGTAAGTGACATGCTTTTCCATAGAACATTTTATGCGGAGACATACCCATAGGATTTTTGTATGCAGTTCTATAAGCCCATAATGCATCATCAAGTTTCTTAGACCAATTCTTTCTACACCTATTAACAGTCTTTTGCAAAATTAATTTGAGCTCTCTATTTCTCAACTCTACTTGACCACTAGACTGTGGGTGATAAGGAGATGCAATTCTATGATTAACATCATATTTAGCAAGCATTTTACGGAAAGCACCATGAATAAAGTGTGAACCACCACCAGTCATTAAATATCTAGGGACTCCAAACCTCGGGAAAATAACTTCTTTAAGCATTTTAATAGAAGTGCTATGATCAGCACTACTAGTTGGAATAGCTTCTACCCACTTAGTAAGGTAATCAACAGTGACTAAAATATGTGTGTATCCATTAGAGGCTGGAAAAGGTCCCATATAATCAAAGCCCCAAACATCAAACAGTTCAATAACAAGAGAAAAATTCATAGGCATTTCTTGACGTCTACTAATATTACCAATTCTTTGACATTCATCACAAGACAAGACAAACTTACGAGCATCCTTGAAGAGAGTAGGCCAATAAAAACTAGATTGCAATACCTTATGTGCAGTTCCATCTCCAGCGTGGTGTCCTCCATAAGACTCGGAATGACACCTGCGTAGGATCTGTTCCTGTTCATGCTCAGGTACACAACGTCTAATAACACCATCTACTCCTTCTTTATAAAGATGTGGGTCATCCCAAAAGTAATGTCTCAAATCATAGAAGAACTTTTTCTTTTGTTGGTATGTGAAGCTAGGTGGTATAAATTTAGCAACAATATAATTAGCATAATCAGCATACCATGGAGTACTAAGAGAAGTAATTATAACATTTAATTGTTCATCAGGAAAGTTATCATTAATAGGTAGTGGGTCATCAAGAATATTTTCTAACCTAGACAGGTTGCCTGCAACGGGGTTCACAGCTCCCTTTCTATCAACAATATGTAAATCAAATTCTTGTAGCAAGAGAACCCATCTAATAAGTCTAGGTTTAGCATCTTTCTTTTCCGTAAGATATTTAATAGCAGCATGATATGTTTGAATAGTTACTTTGGAATAAACAATATAAGATTTAAACTTATCACAAGCAAATACAACTGTTAAAAGCTCTTTTTCAGTAGTAGCATAATTTCTTTGAGCATTGTCTAGAGTCTTACTAGCATAATGAATAACATTTAATTTCTTATCAACTCTTTGCCCTAGAACAACACCTACAGCATAATCACTAGCATCACACATAATTTCAAAGCATAAATTCCAATTAGGTGGCTGAACAACAGGTGCAGAGACTAATGCTTTCTTAAGTATTTCAAAAGCTTCTACACAAGCATCATCAAAGACAAATGGTATATCTTTTTGCAATAAATTTGTCAGAGGCCGAGAGATTTTTGAGAAGTCCTTAATGAACCTCCTATAAAATCCGGCGTGACCAAGGAAACTTCTTATACCTTTGATGTCCTTGGGACATGGCATCTTTTCAATAGCATCAACCTTGGCTTTATCAACTTCAATACCTCTTTCAGAAACTTTGTGCCCCAAGCCAATACCTTCATTAACCATAAAGTGGCACTTTTCCCAATTCAAGACAAGATTAGTTTCTTCACATCTCTGCAAAACTCGATCAAGATTGCTCAAGCAATCATCAAAATAGGAACCATAGACGGAAAAGTCGTCCATGAAGACCTCACAAATCTTTTCGCAAAAGTCAGAGAATATAGCCATCATGCATCTTTGAAAGGTAGCAGGTGCATTACATAAACCAAAAGGCATACGTCTATAAACAAAAGTACCAAAAGGGCATGTAAAAGTAGTCTTTGATTGATCTCTAGCCGACACAGGTATTTGAGAGAAACCAGAATAACCATCTAGAAAGCAATAGTGTGTATGTTTGCATAATCTTTCTAGCATTTGATCAATAAAAGGTAAGGGGTAATGATCTTTCTTACTAGCTTTATTTAATTTGCGGAAATCAATTACCATCCTATAACCTGTGATAATTATTTGTGGAATCAATTCATCTGTATCATTAGGAACAACAGTAATACCTCCCTTCTTAGGGACACAATGGACAGGACTTACCCACTCACTATCAGCAACGGGGTAGATTATACCTGCCTCCAGAAGCTTTAGTATTTCTTTTCTTACCACTTCTTTCATTTTAGGATTCAGACGTTGTTGAGGATCACAAACTGGTTTGGCATCTGCTCCAAATTTATTTTATGTTGGCATAGAGTGGGACTAATGCCCTTAAGATCATCAAGAGTATATCCAATAGCAGCACGATGGTTCTTCAGAGTTTTCAATAATCTTTCTTCTTCATGCTCTGAAAGGTTAGCACTAATAATAACAGGATATACCTTCTTTTCATCAAGATAAGCATATTTAAGATTATCAGGCAAAGGTTTAAGCTCAAACACGGGATCACCCTTAGGTGGAGGAGGATCCCCTAAAATTTCAACAGTCAAGTTGTGATGCAGAATAGGTTCCTGTTTAAAGAATACTTCATCTATTTCCCTTCTTTCTTTCATGAACATATCATTTTCATGGTCTAGCAAATAGTGTTCTAAAGGATCACTAGGAGGTACGGCAATAGAAGTAAGACCAATAGTTTCATCCTTACTAGGTAATTCTTCCTCACGATGTTGTTTACTAAATTTAGAGAAATTAAACTCATGAACCATATCATCCAAGCCAACAGTAACAATATTCTTAGTGCAGTCTATGGTAGCATTGACAATATTTAAGAAGGGTCTACCAAATATAATGGGACAAAATCTAGCTTGTGGGGAAGTAAGAACAAGAAAATCAGCAGGATATTTAGTTTTCCCACACAAGACTTCAACATCTCTAACAATTCCAATTGGTGAAATAGTATCTCTATTGGCAAGTTTAATAGTAACATCAATATCTTCTAACTCAACAGGTGCAATTTCATTCTTAATTTCTTCGTATAAAGTATGCGGTATAACACTAGCACTAGCACCCATATCACATAAGCCATGTTAACAATGATCTCCTATTTTAACAGAAATAACAGGCACGCCTACCACAGGTCTATGTTTATCTTTAGCACAAGGTTTAGCAATTCTAGCAGTTTCACCTTCGAACTGAATAACATGCCCATCAATATTATCAGAAAAGAGATCTTTAACAATAGCAATATTAGGTTCTACTTTAACTTGCTCAGGAGGTGTATAAGTTCTAATAATGCTTTTACGAACAACAGTTGAAGCTTTAGCATGATCCTTTATTCTAACAGGAAAAGGTGGTTTCTCAATATAAGAAGTAGGAACAATAGATCATTATAAGTGACAGTCTTTTCTTCAATTTTAATAGGTGCAGCTACTTTTACTTCTATGGGAGGATGATATTTAAACCACTTCTCCTTAGGGAGATCAACATAAGTAGCAAAAGATTCACAGAAAGAAGCTACTATCTCAGAGTCAAGTCCATATTTAGTGCTAAACTTACGGAAAATATCGGTATCCATAAAAGATTTAACACAATCAAACTTAGGTGTCATACCTGACTCCTTACCTTCGTCGAGGTCCCAGTCTTCAGAGTTGCGTTTAATTCTATCCAATAAATTCCATCTGAATTCAATAGTCTTCATCATAAAAGAGCCAACACAAGAAGTATCGAGCATGGTGCGATTGTTTTCAGAAAGCCGAGCATAAAAACTTTGCATAATTATTTCTCTTGAGAGCTCATGATTGGGGCATGAATATAACATTTATTTAAGCCTCCCCCAAGCTTGAGCGATGCTTTCTCCTTCGCGAGGCCAGAAATTATCTTATATTTACTAATTGGAGGCACCATACGATGCTCCACGTTAATCCTAAACAACTAAAAAAATTGTCCATTCGATCTCAAGATTAATTATCTACAGCCGTGGGATGATGTATCCTAAGAGTAGGCTGTTGCCCCACGTGCACCTCTTTTAGGGAAAAAACTGTTCAATCTCAAGATTAATACGTTAGGAGTCCTAGGCTGTTGTCCATCCGATCTGTGAAAAGTAAGAAAAAACTCGATCTGAAATAGGCAAAAGTCCATGCCCCTGTTCATATCCATCAACCCCTTCATGTCAATTCCCTCAAAAAGAAAAACCCTTCACGTCAAGCTCCAAGGATGTCCTCCATGCAAGAATTGCAACAAGCTCCATACATTACAGAAAATGGAGAATCGATCTGAGCTTTGTTCCCCTTGCTCTCCCCCACCACTTGCCGTGCACCAGCTCCATCGAATCTTCTTGACCTGCGCCTTGCAAGATGTACTTCTCTTTGCCCAGGTATTTGTGGACGCCCTTGATTTCATATTAGACTAGCCGATAGACGAACCGACGGTCCCAACTACATGTCCTGCAGCATCCGTCTTAGGGAAGTCGTCGTTTCCTCGATCTGATGAAGGTGTCCTATTTTGTGTAATTTATATATGTGGGTCTCCTACATGATGGTCTTTTGCTCTGGACTGATATTGGTTGGAGTTGAGATATTCTTCTAGCAGTACCAGATGCTAGAGGTTAGTTACGTTTATGATTTATGCCTTTTATTCTTTACATGTTTCATTAATTTATTATAATTAGTGGAGATACCGAAGGTGCCTACAAAGGTCGAGGTTCCTGAGATGGCAGATTAGGTGCTAGCCAAGATATTAGGCATGTGGACGAGCTGCTGAATCTGCTCAAGGTGAATAATAAGGCCAAAACTGATAACTGAACATATATCGTTAAGTAAACAATCAACAGTTTACAAGGTCGTTTAATATTTTCGCATATCCTAATATAATGGAACTTCACTTATATAAGAAGATATCAGACCGTCCAGTTAGATGCAAAAACAACAATTACCAAATCAATTATGCATGTATACATATACCTTTTATTAGTGTGTTTGTGCAACCAGAATGCAGCAGATCTGGAGATGGGTGGCCCTGCTACTGCTCAAGGAGGAAGTGGAGGGTGAGTATGTGTGTACATGGAGAAACTGAAGGAGATGAAGGAGGAGTTCGCCTTAGGCGCTCACTCTCTTTGGGAATCCCTACTGCCACAAAGCACAACGCCATGACCTAGAGTATTTTCACGTAGGCCTATCTTATACTTAGCTAATGCATGCAAGCATGGATGGTCCAAGCATGTACGTATATACTGACAATTAGCTAAAACTTGAGAGGGTAAAAGGGCCAGTCTTCTGCCAGGCCAGGCTAATGGATCACCAACTCCGTTAGAAATCATCACGAGGTCACCATTACTTAACAACTCATGTTGGCTTCATATCCCGACTTGCATCTGCCTTGGCAATGGCGACCAAGAGATAATACCATGAGCTTCTTTGGACAAATATACCAGTTCAATTAATCTTTGCCGTATGTATATACTCACAAATAAATTACATGCATACTATTTGGTAAGAGGGGACTTTCAGCCGTACATGCTATAGTCAGGCTCAACAGAGTGCACCCTGGAAATTTAGTATATATAATTGCGATCACGATGAACAAGATGCATAGGGTAATACTTTTGATGAAATTCTAGCTTCAATCTTTTATAGTCCCACGATCTCATATCATCACATAGCCTATACCATATCAATGTGTCTCCCTTCAAAGATAAAGGGAAGACCTTCTTCTTAGCAACATCATTGGGTATACCCACAAGCTTAAATAATCCAGAAACTTCATCCACATATATTAAGTGCTCATCAGGATGCTTTGTTCCATCTCCTGTAAAAGGATTAGCTAGCAGTTTTTCTGTCATAGCCGAAGGATACTCATAAGGAATTTAATTTTCAAGGTTTAGTAGGTTGAGGAGCAACTCTTTGCCCTACTGGACGGGGTGAAGATACCCCAAACAAGCCCCTCAGAGAATTACTTTCCATAGTAACAAGTGACAATAAATTTCAGCACACTATATAAATTTTTCCTTACCAAATTCCACCTACCAAAGGCGCTACACTCCCCGACAACGGCGCCAGAAAAGAGACTTGATGACCCACAAGTATAAGGATCTATCATAGTCCTTTCGATAAGTAACAGTGTCGAACCCAACGAGGAGCAGAAGGAAATGATAAGCGGTTTTCAGCAAGGTATTCTCTGCAAGTACTGAAATAAGTGGTAACAGATAGTTTTGTGATAAGATAGGTTGTAACGAGCAACAAGTAACAAAAGTAAATAAAGTGCAGCAAGATGGCCCAATCCTTTTGTGAAAGTGCAACTATCCCTAGGTGGTTTTGGTAATTCATAACAACATATAGCTCATTGAGCTAATGCTATTCCAAGATGATTATTTCAGGAAAGCTCAATGATTGGCATGGCATGGATGGTGAAAGTGGAACCCTCAAAATGCTAAGGACAAAGGATTGGCTCAAGCTCAAAAGCTCAAGACTCTTCATTTTATATTTTAGTGATCCAAGATCACATTGAGTCTTTAGGAAAAGCCAATACTATCAAGGAGGGATGAGGTGTTTCTTAATGAGCCTCTTGCTTCATGTGCTTAGTGATATGCTCAAAAACCCTCAACTACTTTCCCATATCCACATATGACCTAAACCCTAAGCCAAACTCGGTCCTACCGATTCTTTCTATCCGGCACCAACGAGTTTCACTTGTCATAAGCCACTGCCAAACCCTAGCAATTCGGTTCTACCGATAGGGATCTCGGTCTCACCGAGATGGGATTGCAAACTCTCTGTTTCCCTTTCGTAACTTTTCGGTCTCACCAAAAGAGCGGATCGGTCCCACCGAGATTGCAATGCAAACTCTCTGTTTCCCTTTTGTAACTTTTCGGTCTCACCGAAAGAGCAAATCGGTCCCACCGAGTTTGCCTAACCAACTCTCTGGTTAGATCATTACCAAAATCGGTCTCATCGAGTTTGTGTAATCGGTCTCACCGAGATTACGTTATGCCCTAACCCTAACAAAATCGGTCCTACCGAGTTGCATGTCAGTCCCACCGAAAATCTCTAACGGTCACTAGGTTTACTATTTCGGTCTGACCGAGTTTTTTGATTCGGTCCCACCGAGATTGGTAAATTGTATGTAACGGTTGGATTTTGTGTGGAGGCTATATATACCCCTCCACCTCCTCTTCATTCATGGAGAGAGCCATCAGAACACATCTACACTTCCAACTCATATGTTCTGAGAGAGAACCACCTACTCATGTGTTGAGACCAAGATATTCCATTCCTACCATATGAATCTTGAGATCTAGCCTTCCCCAAGTTGCTTTCCACTCAAATCTTCTTTCCACCAGATCCAAATCCTATGAGAGAGAGTCGAGTGTTGGGGAGACTATCATTTGAAGCACAAGAGCAAGGAGTTCATCATCAACACACCATTTGCTACTTCTTGGAGAGTGGTGTCTCCTAGATTGGCTAGGTGTCACTTGGGAGCCTCCGACAAGATTGTGGAGTTGAACCAAGGAGTTTGTAAGGGCAAGGAGATCGCCTACTTCGTGAAGATCTACCGCTAGTAAGGAAAGTCCTTCGTGGGCGATGGCCATGGTGGGATAGACAAGGTTGCTTCTTCGTGGACCCTTTGTGGGTGGAGCCCTCCGTGGACTCGCGCAATCGTTACCCTTCGTGGGTTGAAGTCTCCATCAACGTGGATGTAGGATAGTACCACCTATCCGAACCACGGGAAAAACATCCGTGTCTCCAATTGCGTTTGAATTCTCCAAACCCTTCCCTTTACATTCTTGCAAGTTGCATGCTTTAGTTTCCGCTGTCAATATACTCTTTGCATGCTTGCTTGAATTGTGTGATGATTGCTTGACTTGTCCTAAAATAGCTAAAATCTGCCAAGAACTAAAATTGGGAAAAGGTGAAGTTTTTATTTGGTCAAGTAGTCTAATCACCCCCCTCTAGACATACTTTCGATCCTACAAGTGGTATCAGAGCCTTGGTCTCCATTTGCTTTGATTTCCATAGCTTTTGGTGGTCATAGCCTTGGTTTCACAACCTAGGAGAGTATGGCGTCTAGCGAGGGAAATTATCACTGTAGAGGTCCTTACTTTGATGGTACTAATTTTGCTAGTTGGAAGCATAAAATGAAAATGCATATTCTTGGACATAACCTCGCCGTTTGGGCTATTGTGTGTGTTGGTTTGCAAGGTGACTTCTTTAATGGGAGAGAACCAAACCGTGAAGCTACCGCGGATGAGTTGAAGATGTTGCAATACAATGCTCAAGCTTCTGATATTCTCTTCAACGGATTGTGCCCCGAAGAATTCAACAAAATCAGCCGTCTTGAGAATGCAAAGGAAATTTGGGACACTTTGATTGATATGCACGAAGGTACCGACTCTGTCAAGGAATCCAAATTGGTGTGCTTCAAAGTCAACTTGACAAGTTCAAAATGAAGGATGGTGAAGGTGTCGCTGAAATGTACTATAGGCTTGCTCTCATCACAAATGAGATTGCCGGCTTAGGAAGTGAAGAGATGACCGATAGATTCATCATCAAGAAGATTCTAAGAGCCTTGGATGGAAAATATGATACCGTGTGCACATTGATCCAAATGATGCCCAATTACAAAGATCTCAAGCCAACGGAAGTAATTGGAAGAATTGTTGCTCATGAGATGTCACTTAAGGATAAAGAGGAACTTCACAACAAATTAAGTGGTGCCTACAAAGCCTCATGTGAAGCCCCTACATCATCAAGTGAGAAACAAAACTTCAATGAAGAATTGAGCTTAATGGTGAAGAACTTCAACAAGTTCTACAAGAGTAGAAGCAAAGATAGAAGCTCCAAGTCAAGGTCCTACAATGACAAAAGATCTTCTAGTCGAGAGCGAAACTGCTACAATTGTGGAAGACCTAGACACTATTCCAATGAGTGTACGGCTCCCTACAAGAGAAGAGAAGACTCTCCAAAAAGAAGAAGCAAAAGAGAAGAATCACCACCAAGAGAGAGAAGGAGTAGAGATGATCGTTATGAACGAAGATACTCACGGAGAAGCAAGGATTCAGAAAGGAAGGAAAAATCATCAAGGAGCTACACAAAACGAAGACATCAAGCTCATGTTGGTGAATGGGTATCCGGCTCCGACTCCGACAGCCACTCCGAGAGAAGTTATCACTCCGATTCTGAATATACTCAAGATGAAGGTGTTGCCGGTCTAGCACTTGTGTCAACCAACTCCTACGACATATTTGACTCACCAAATGAAGGAATTGGAAGACGCTTCATGGCCAAAGGTCCTAAGGTAACACACCCCGAGTATGTTGATTTTAATAGTGATGAAGATGACTTGTTAGGTGATGATGATTTACTTGTTGACAACTCTAGTGATGAATACTATGGTGAAACGTCAATTAATCATGCTAATCAAGATAAAATGAATGCCAATGATAAGGAGAAGATTGAGGCTCTAACTAAAGAACTAAACACTCTTAAGTTAGCTCATGAAACTATCTTCGAAGATCATCGAGAACTTTTAAGAGCTCATGAGAAGTTACGCTTTGAAAAGCTCAATCTTGAACAAGAGCATGAGTTTTTAAAGGCAATCAATGATGATAGCCGCAAGAAAAGTTCTTCTTACATTGCCAAGCGTTTACTCTTATCCACTTACATGCCTCAAGTCAAGTCTAGTAACAAGAACAAGAAATATTCTTCCTCTAGTAGTAACAATGATCATGCTAAATCCAATATTGTTGCTTCTAGTAGTTCTCTTGATTCCACTAATGATTCTCTTAGCCAAGTTACACTTGAGCAAGAAAATAGCTTATTGAAGGGAATTATAGAGAAAGGAGTGTACAAAAGCCTTGCCGGGAGTAAGCAATTCGAGGAAATTGTGCGCAAGCAAGGAAGGCACCGAAAGAATCAAGGTGTTGGTTTTGAACGAAAGTTCAATGCCAATGGAGTTGAGTGGGAAGAAGATCAATACCACAAGACAAAGTTTGTTCCTCAACAAGAGAAGTATGATACTTCCTTCAAGGGGACACAAGCTCAAGATGATCTTCCACCACAAGACTACAAGCAAAAAGGCAAGGACAAGCTTCAAGAGGAAATTGATGCATTTGAAGAAGCTCCTAAGACCTTAGTCAAGTGGATTCCCAAGACCACTTCAAGTTCCACTTCATCAAGTACGACTACAACTCCAAGGATTCCCATCAAGATGGTGTGGATCCAAAAGAAGAAGAACTAGAGAGTTCTTGAGGGTGACTCCGCCAACATACTTCACTCTTATCATTTTGGCAAGAACAAGTGCAATAAACTTCCACATCTTGCACTAGTTCAAGGAGTCACAAACCCTCTTGTTGGTAAGACAAGGGACAAGGTAACCTAAAAGTTTTCATGGACATCATCTTGTGTGTGCATCACTCTATGTCTATGGATATCCTTGTTTGTTCCTTGTGGGACTAACCCATGTAGGTATTGAAAGTGCAATTCACTCAAATGGATAGCTCCAAGTGATCTACATCAACATTGAGCATCCACATCTTCAACATCTACATGAAGTCATCATCGACGAAACCCAAGGTTAGTTCATCCCTCTTAAGGGGGATATCACATCTAGGGGGAGCTTTACTCTAAGACTTGAGCTAAAGCAACTCTAAAGATGTGAATACAACAATGCTTTATGTAATAGTGGTAACCCCACTTGAGCTTAAATGATGAGTATGACCTATGATCAAGTGTTCTCACTTGACTCCTAAGTCAATATACTCATATATAGATGACCTAGTCATCGCAAATTGCTTGATAGATGCTAGAATTGGTTGTGCATGTTGTGTCACATATTTCATTTGCCATCTTATTGTGTGAGCATGTTGGTTGCATATTTTACTCATTCGAGGACATCCACTTGTTGTTTTGATTGTTTGGTTTTATTTCCTTTTGCCAAATGGATGGACAAGAATGCCTAAGAACCTCCTCTAGCTATCTATGCTTTTCTCGTCTCAAACTCTATTCATGCTACATCACAAAATTTGATTAAGTCAGATTCGAACCACTCTGTGTGAGGAGCACTCGGAGTCCCCGATTCGTCATAGACTTAAACTTCCAAAACCTCTTTGTGATTCTCGGTCTGACCGATACCCCACTTTCGGTCTTACCGAGATCATCAAGTTGATCTATGTTTTCGATCTTGGTGCAACCAATTTGAACCATTCGGTCACACCGAGTTGCAACAACTGCATACAGTTTTGCACCTCGGTGCCACCGAGTTGTTCCACTCGGTCACATCGACAGGGTTGGGCTATATATAGTCACGGGCAAAAATTTGGAAATTTCTCCGAACCCCTTCGCCCGCGCCATAGCTCGCTCTGCCAACGTGGTCTCCGGATCGTCTCCTCGCCGCCAGCCGCCTTCAGTCGCTGGTCTCCATCGCCGTCAACGAAAATCAACCCCGCCGTTGCTGCCATAGCGAGTCTCCGCCGAACTAGGGTATGGACTCGATCTTTGTGCTATTTCCCAATCTGATTCCTAGCACATTGTGATCATAATGATTCTTGCCACGTTTTATAAACTTCTATCCAGTCAATGAACTCGTAGATTAGGTTTGATTCGAAAATTTTAGGGTTAGGTTTCCGCCGAAACCATCTCGGACGCACCGAGTTGAAAAACTCGGTCCCACCGATTTGACTTATGCCATTGCACAAGTGAGACTTGGTCTGACCGAGTATTACTAATCGGTGTGACCGATTTTGGAACTTTGTGAAACCCTAGCAGTCTTGGTTCCACCGAACTGTGACTCGGTCAGACCGAGTTCACTAGTTTAGGTTCCAAAAACTGCTTCGGTATCACCGAGTTTAAAAATCGGTAGATCCGAAATGCTTTCTGTGGGAAACTAAAACTAAGTTTTTGAATCATTCTTTTGCAAAAACCTCTGCATTTTGTGATGCTCATCCACTCTACCTTATCTATAAACTATTTACAGGGCCAGTAGTCAGCTTGTTCATCATGTCAGACCAAAGTGATAGCCAAAATTTGTCAGAGCAGCCAATGCAAATGAGTGAGGGCACTAGTCCCTCCAGTTCTTCAGATGATGGCAGCAGGAGCACCCCTAGCAACCTGCCAAAAGCTGCCACCAGACAGAGGAAGAAGAGAACTTCAGAATCTGAGGATGAAGACTGTGTGGCAGAAGAGGAAGCCACATCAAAGAGAGTTGTGCTCAAGAAAGAATATGGCCCAGCATAGAGCATAAAGCCAGGGATGAAAAATCAAAAGGCCAGTAGGTAGGCAGCCTATGCCAAAGGCCAGAGCCTCGACTCAGATTCCTGAGAAGCCCACTCCCATAGAGCCAGTTGCTGCTGAAGGGAAGAAGAGGAAGGAAAGGGTCAAGAAGACCATAGCCAAAGTGTTTGGAAAGGCTTCCATCATGGAAGAAGAGGAAGAAGAAGAGGTTGCTGCACCAGCACCTAAGGCACCCAAGCTGATGGGTGATGCCATAAGATCAGGGGCAACTGCATCTAAGCCCAAGGAAGCATCCAAAGCTGCCTCGAAGCCCAAGACAGCTCCAAAGAGGAATACAAGAAGCATCCCAGCTGCTGAGAAGAACAAGGCCCCAGTGCCTGAAGCTGCTGAAGCTGATGATGAAGAGCTTGTTCTGAGAAAGCTCAAGCCCAAGATCCCAGACCATAATGATGCTCATCCTGTGGCTGAGGACATGAAGCTCAGAAGAGACTCAGGGCTGAGGAAGTGGAGAGAAGCAGATCCCTATGCTACCAGGAGGAGGACTGCTGTTGATTACAGGTTTCACACCAAGGAACAACAAGACTTTTATGAGACAGTGCTGCTAGACAAGAAGCCCATAGTGTGTGACATGAGATGGGTTGATTGGAAGTATATCAAGGAGAATGAAGAGCACTACCCTGGAGTGCAGGACAGCTTCAAGGCATGTGGAGTAGAGGACTTTGTTGGGCAGAAGCTCACAAAGTGGAATGAGGAGCTTATCATGCAGTTCTACTCCACAACACATTTTTATCTAGATGGGAGGATTGTGTGGATGTCAGAAGGTACGAGGTACCAATCAACAGTTGCTGAGTGGGCACAGCTTATCAATGCCCTAGAGGAAAATGAAGATGACTTGGATGTCTGTTCCAAGAAGAAGATGGATCATAACTCAATGTCAAACATGTACAAGGAGATCCCAAATGAAGCTCTTGAAACTTTCAAGTTTGGCTCAGTGCATTACCTTCTGTTAGGATTGCCAACTATTAATTGGATTTTGAGGCACACTCTGTTGCCCAAGTCAGGTGATCACAAGATGATCAGAGGCCATGCAATCAACTTGCTTCATATATTTGATGTGCCACAAAAATTCAAGGTCATGAGCCTCATGGTAGAGACCATTAAGAGGACAGCAGCTGATCAGAAGAGGAGCTGTGGATATGCCCCACAAATTCAGGAGCTAATCAACTCAAAGATGGGCACAGACACATACTTGTTGGACAAGGAACACCTGCCCATCCATCCAGATTTTGAGGACAATGAAGTTGTGATGACCAAAGATGAACCATCTTCAGCCCATGCATAAGCCAAGAAGGAGAAGGCAATAAAGGAGAAAGCTGCCAAGATGCCAACTCAAGAGGAGGCATCTGAGTACTTCTTGAAGAACAAGCAAGAGTAGCTCACTTACTTGATTGCATCCACCCTGCGGATTGAGAAAGGACTAGCCACCCTAACTCAAAACCAGGCAAGCCTAGAGAGAATCGTAGAACGAAAGTTCTATGACTTGGATATCAAGGTGACAGAGATTCAGACTGCAGTGGAGCAGCTCCAAGATGACATGCAGGAGAGGAAAGGGAAGACAACCACTGATGCCTTTGCCAGAGTGCCACGAGGTCCGAGGTCGTCTGTAGTGCCAGTTCCTGACACAAGAGCAACCGCCTCAGCTCCAGCCGCAGCACTAGCCCAACTTGCTCCAGCATCCACTTCAGCTCCAACTCCAACCACGTCTATGGAAGCCTTCGTCCCTGGAGTGATCTGGACTCCACCACCACCTGAAGATCAAGCCTGAGTGTCGATTTAGCACTATGCATTTTCTAGGAAGTTTTTGGTAACTTGTTGCCAAAGGGGGAGAAAATGTATAGATCATAGGCTTCGAGAGAGAGAGTGTTGCTTTTCTCTCTTGCTTTATTCGGTGGTTTTTCGAACTTTGTTTTCTTTTGTGTGCTTGAGATACTATGCTTGTGAGACATTGATGATCATGTGTTTGATCATAAGCTACACTTAATGCTTGGTGAATGCTATTATCTTATCTATCTTATGTGATCATTTACTTTTCTTGGTGATGAGTGCATGTATTTCATTCTTATCATTTTAAGCGCTCCACCAAGATGTATGTGACATGGAAGAGTAACCCATGACTTTAACTCTTTGTGCATTTGCAGTCCAAAGCAAATCTTAAATATGCACAAATTTAGGGGGAGCTCTTACTTATCACATACTTCTCAAAGCGACGATATTTTTCATGCTTATTATCATTTGTCAAAGCTTTGATCTATATGTTGTCATCAATTACCAAAAAGGGGGAGATTAAAAGTGCAACTATCCCTAGGTGGTTTTGCTAATTCATAACAACATATAGCTCATTGAGCTAATGCTATTCCAAGATGATTATTTCAGGAAATCTCAATGATTGGCATGGCATGGATGGTGAAAGTGGAACCCTCAAAATGCTAAGGACAAAGGATTGGCTCAAGCTCAAAAGCTCAAGACTCTTAATTTTATATTTTAGTGATCCAAGATCACATTGAGTCTTTAGGAAAAGCCTATACTATCAAGGAGGGATGAGGTGTTGCTTAATGAGCCTCTTGCTTCATGTGCTTAGTGATATGCTCCAAAACCCTCAACTACTTTCCCATATCCACATATGACCTAAACCCTAAGCCAAACTCGGTCCTACCGATTCTTTCTATCCAGCGCCACCGAGTTTCACTTGTCATAAGCCACTGCCAAACCCTAGCAATTTGGTTCTACCGATAGGGATCTCGGTCTCACCAAGATGGGATTGCAAACTCTCTGTCCCTTTCGTAACTTTTCGGTCTCACCGAAAGAGCGGATCGGTCCCACCGAGATTGCAATGCAAACTCTCTGTTTCCCTTTTGTAACTTTTCGGTCTCACTGAAAGAGCAAATCGGTCCCACCGAGTTTGCCTGACCAACTCTCTGGTTAGATCATTACCAAAGTCAGTCTCACCGAGTTTGTGTAATCGGTCTCACCGAGATTACGTTATGCCCTAACCCTAACAAAATCGGTCCTACCGAGTTGCATGTCAGTCCCACCGAAAATCTCTAATGGTCACTAGGTTTACTATTTCGGTCTGACCGAGTTTTTTGATTCGGTCCCACCGAGATTGGTAAATTGTATGTAACGGTTGGATTTTGTGTGGAGGCTATATATACCCCTCCACCTCCTCTTCAATCGTGGGGAGAGCCATCAGAACACATCTACACTTCCAACTCATATGTTCTGAGAGAGAACCACCTACTCATGTGTTGAGACCAAGATATTCCATTCCTACCATATGAATCTTGATCTCTAGCCTTCCCCAAGTTGCTTTCCACTCAAATCTTGTTCCCACCAGATCCAAATCCTATGAGAGAGAGTTGAGTGTTGGGGAGACTATCATTTGAAGCACAAGAGCAAGGAGGTCATCATCAACACACCATTTGTTACTTCTTGGAGAGTGGTGTCTCCTAGATTGGCTAGGTGTCACTTGGGAGCCTCCGACAAGATTGTGGAGTTGAACCAAGGAGTTTTTAAAGGCAAGGAGATCGCCTACTTCGTGAAGATCTACCGCTAGTGAGGCAAGTCCTTCGTGGGCGATGGCCATGGTGGGATAGACAAGGCTGCTTCTTCGTGGACCCTTCATGGGTGGAGCCCTCCGTGGACTCGCGCAACCGTTACCCTTCGTGGGTTGAAGTCTCCATCAACGTGGATGTAGGATAGCACCACCTATCTGAACCACGGGAAAAACATCCGTGTCTCCAATTGCGTTTGAATTCTCCAAACCCTTCCCTTTACATTCTGGCAAGTTGCATGCTTTACTTTCCACTGCCAATATACTCTTTGCATGCTTGCTTGAATTGTGTGATGATTGCTTGACTTGTCCTAAAATAGATAAAATCTGCCAAGAACTAAAATTGGGAAAAGGTTAAGTTTTTATTTGGTCAAGGAGTCTAATCACCCCCCCTCTAGACATACTTTCGATCCTACATTTTCTAGCAAAGGACAAGCCAGAACAACTCTTATAATAGGAAAAGCGCTCCCGAGGACACATGGGAATATCGTCAAGCTAGTTTTCATCACGTTCATATGATTCGCGTTCGATACTTTGATAATTTGATATGTGGGTGGACCAGTGCTTGGGTGTTGTTCTTACTTGAACAAGCATCCCACTTATGATTAACCTCTATTGCAAGCATCCGCAACTACAAGAAAAGTATTAAGGTAAACATAACCATAGCATGAAACATATGGATCCAAATCAGCCCCTTACGAAGCAACGCATAAACTAGGGTTTAAGCTTCTGTCACTCTAGCAACCCATCATCTACTTATTACTTCCCAATGCCTTCCTCTAGGCCCAAATAATGGTGAATTGTTATGTAGTAGACGTTCACATAACACCACTAGAGGCTAGATAACATACATCTTATCAAAATATCCAACGAATACCAAATTCACATGACTACTCATAGCAAGACTCCTCCCTTGTCCCCAGGAACGAACGTAATTACTCACAAAGCATATTCATGTTCATAACCAGAGGGGTAATAATATGCATATAGGATCTGAACATATGATCTTCCACCAATTAAACCAACTGGCATCAACTACAAGGAGTAATCAACACTACTAGCAACCTACTAGCACCAATCCCGGACTTTGAGACAAGAATTGGATACAAGAGATGAACTAGGGTTTGGAGATGAGATGGTGCTTGTGAAGATGTTGATGGAGATTCCCTCTCCCGATGAGAGGAGCGTTGGTGATGATGATGGTGATGATTTCCCCCTCCCGGAGGGAAGTTTCCCCGGCAGAACAGCTCTGCCAGAGCTCTAGATTGGATCCGCCAAGGTTCCGCCTCGTGGCGGCGGAGTCTCGTCCCGAAAAGTTCCTTCCTATTTTTTTCTCATCGAAAGACTTCATATAGGAGAAGATGGGCGTCGGAGAGCCACCAGGGGTCCCACGAGGTAGGGGGTGTGCCCTAGGGGGGGCGCCCCCACCCTCGTGAGCAGGGTGTGGGACCCCTGGCCTTCATCTTTGGCGTGGATTTTTCTTTATTTATTTTAAGACATTCCGTGGAGTTTCAGGACTTTTGGAGTTGCGCAGAATAGGTCTCTAATATTTTCTCCTTTTCCAGACCAGAATTCCAGCTGCCGGCATTCTCCCTCCTTGTGTAAACCTTGTAAAATAAGAGAGAATAGCCATAAGTATTGTCACATAAAGTGAAATAACAGTCCACAATGCGATAAATATCGATATAAAAGCATGATGCAAAATGGACGTATCATTCATACTTTTGATGTTCTTAAACTTTTTCAATCTTCACACAATACATGAGCGTGAGCCATGGACATAACACTATAGGTGGAATAGAATGGTGGTTGTGGAGAAGACAAAAAGGAGAAGATAGTCTCACATCAACTAGGTGTGTCAACGGGCTATGGAGATGCCCATCAATAGATATCAATGTGAGTGAGTAGGGTTTGCCATGCAACGGATGCATTAGAGCTATAAGTGTATGAAAGCTCAAAAAGAAACTAAGTGGGTGTGCATCCAACTCGCTTGCTCACGAAGACCTAGGGCATTTTGAGGAAGGCCATCATTGGAATATACAAGCCAAGTTCTATAATGAAAGATTCCCACTAATATAGGAAATTGACAACATATGAGACTCTCTATCATGAAGATCATGGTGCTACTTTGAAGCACAAGTGTGGTAAAAGGATAGTAGCATTGCCCCTTCTCTCTTTTTCTCTCATTTTTTTATTTTTTTATTTGGGCCTTCTTTTTTTGGCCTCTTTTCTCTCTCTTTTTTTCTTTTTTTCTTTTTCGTCCGGAGTCTCATCTCGACTTGTGGGGGAATCATAGTCTCCATCATCCTTTCCTCACTGGGACAATGCTCTAATAATGATGATCATCACACTTTTATTTACTTACAACTCGATACTTAGAACAAAATATGACTCTATATGAATGCCTTTGGCAGTGTACCGGGATGTGCAATGACTCATGAGTGACATGTATGAAATAATTACGAATGGTGGCTTTGCCACAAATACGATGTCAACTACATGATCATGCATAGCAATATGAAAATGATGAAGCGTGTCATAATAATGGAACGGTGGAAAGTTGCATGGCAATATATCTTGGAATGGCTATGGAAATGCCATAATAGGTAGGTATGGTGGCTGTTTTGAGGAAGGTATATGGTGGGTTTGTGGTACCGGCGAAAGTTGTGCGGTACTAGAGAGGCTAGCAAATGTGGAAGGGTGAGGGTGCGTATAATCCATGGACTCAACATTAATCATAAAGAACTCACATACTTATTGCAAAAATTTATTTGTTATCGAAACAAAGTACTACGCGCATGCTCCTAGGGGGATAGATTGGTAGGAAAAGACCATCACTCGTCGCCGACCGCCACTCATAAGGAAGACAATCAATAAATAAATCATGCTCCGACTTTATCACATAATGGTTCACCATATGTCGGGGAACTAATCCACGAGCACCTATGGGACCGGCGGACCGAGCCCCTTTCGGTTCGGCAGGGGGGCGGAGATCGCACGAAGAGCAGATCGAGGCGAAACACATGAGCAGTTTACCCAGGTTCGGGCCGCACGGATGCGTAAAACCCTACTCCTGCTTTGTGGTTTGTATTGAGTTCTTTCTCGGGAGTGCTGAGTGCTACAGTACACACCAGTAGCTAATGAGACCGAGCGTGAGTGTTCTCTCCTTCCAACCTCTCTCTACGTTGCGCATGGGCCTCCTTTTATATGCTCAAGGGGTCACCGACATGTGGCAATGTAGACAAGGGTAAAAATGGAAAGGTGTTGTGGTTGGTACAGCTACCTGCTACAGTGTATCATACCTAATCCCTGACGGCATGGGACAAGGGCATTAAATCCCCGTCTGCGTCGCCCAAATAGTGCAAAAGGGACCGTCAGGGACGCCACCGCTCGCCATGATGGCAATCTTGTCAGCGCCGCTTGCCACCGCGCACCGCTGGCTGCACAGCCTCCCGCCACGTACGCCTGGAAGAGTCCCAGAGCAACATGTTGGTGGATGTGCTGGAGCGCGGGTACAGAGTGGTGGCTTGCCGCGGCAAGCGCCTTGCCGCGGTCGTTGTCTTGTCGCGTCCGGGAGCTTGTCGCTCACCGGGCCTTGCCGGGACGCGTGCCGCGTCGCGGCAAGTTCCTTGAGATGCCTTGGTTGGCCTTCCCAGCAAGCTCCTCTTGCCGGGGCCTTGTATCCTTGGCTTGGATACTTTGTTCTTGAATGGCTCCAAAGGAACCACAGAGGACCTTGGCGGTCACCCGGCAAGCCTTGCCGCGGGATGCTGCGACTGCCCGTGCACAAGTTCGGGATACTAGGGTACCCCTACTCTAGTACACCGACAGGAGCCCCCGGGCCTGGGCCATACATGGTGCCGAGCGCTGTTGGGCCAGGCCCAAAATAGGGCACGGGCACGCGCGGCCTGGGTTACGCCGTATCTCTCCCTGTATCCACCGCGCCCTCCCCGAACGGCACACGTTGAATGCGGCATCGTGGGAGAGATCGTGGGTGGTTTCTTTATTCGGAAAGGCGGAACGTCCGCCCCCTCCCTCTTTATAAGCAGGGGAAACAGGGGTAGTTCGCCCATTCGCCGGTTGCTACTCCAATCTCGGAAACCTCCGCCGCTCCCCCGTCTTCCCAAAGCTGAAAGAGAGCAGCGCCCTGCCCCCCATCGCCACCAGCACCACCAACGTCGTCGACCTCCTCCACCACTTCCGCCATGGCTTCGAAAGCCGACAAGGGGAAGGTTGTGAAGTCGACCGAGGCGCAGCGGCTTGCGGCGCTGCGAAAAGAGCGGGCAATCTCCCCCCCCCCAAGCTCGCCGCGAGGGAGCTGAGGGAGTATTACTACCTCTTCTGGTCGACGGAGACGCGAGCACATCCGCGCACGAAGGTACTTCCAGCCGTCGGTTGGAAAATGGCTCCAAATGGATATCCTTTCTTCGCCTTGTTCTTCTACTGCGGGCTCTGCCCGCCTTTCTCTGAGTTTTTCTGCGATATTATGAACACCTACGGGTTCCGCCTCCTTGACTTCACCCCCAATGTTGTTCTGACCATGGCAGTTTTCACACATCTCTGCGAAAACTTTGTCGAAGTCTATCCAAATGTAGCCCTTTTTCGCCACTTCTTTAAACCCCGAGTAGAGAAAGGAGAGCCTTTATCCGGTGGAATTTCCTGGATCTCGAGGGCCGGCAAGAAGGATGCTTATCTAGAGGGAGAGTTCCGCGGCAAGTGGGAGGAATGGAGAGCAGACTGGTGCTGGATTGTTGAGGAGAACCCGCAGCCGTTTACCGCCCGGCGCCAAGCCCCAGTAACACACGGCAGCGATTGGAGCAACGTGGCCCCGGAAGACGATAGGCTGAAGATTGCCGTCACCCGGATCCAGCGCCTCAGGCTTGCCGGGCTCACTGTAGGCGCTGTTGGCGCAGATTTTCTTCGCCGCCGCATCGCCCCCCTGCAGGAACGGAGGAGACCCGCCTGGGAATTCAAGAATGCGGCAGATATCATGAGGCTGCGTCCGGGCCTCAACTTCAACTTCACTGTTCTGGAGCTTAACGCGATGCTCCAGGAGCTGTTCAAGTGCGACCCTCAACATCCCGAAGTGTTCAGGTTGCCGAAGGGTGTCGTTTCGCTGTGCAACAACTCCGCGCTCGACCGCATCCGTGCAATGATGCCGCTGTGCGATTCGCATGGAATTGTCCCAACTTGGCAAGAGCCTACAGACGACGTCGTGCAGGAGTTCTTTGACGGCTTGGTAGAAGTGCCGGTCCACTCCGACGAAAAGAAAAGCCTCACTCGCGACACCACCGATGTGGAGATGAAATGCATCGCCACCAGGCTGGAAGAAGCGGCGGCAGCCGCAGCCGCGGGCGAGTTTGGATTCACCGTGGAGGAGGCAGAGGCAGCAGAGACGGCAAGCCGTACCGAGCGAGAGGAGCTTGCCGGCGAGGAAGAGCTTGCCGGGCATGACATCGAGTCGAGCGAGCCCGCCGAGGATACGAGCGGCTCGTTGGAGATCAACTCCTCTTCCTCCTCATCCTTAGACAGCTCGCCGCAAGCAGAGCCCCCAGCTCCACCAAGAAGGCGTCTCCGCAAGGCCAGGGACGTAGCGGGGCGGCGGGCGAGTCGAAAGTCGCCGCGCCGCGTGACATGCTCCACCGCGGCAAGCACTGTTGCCGCGGGAGCACCTCACGCTGCTGCAGCAACTAGAGCGGGGTCCACCCGGACCACCGCTTCCGCTCCTGCCGCTTCTCACGCCGTGGCGGCAGCCGGAGCGGGGTTGTCTCAGACCACCGCCACTGTTCCCGCCAAGCGGCCAAGGGAACCTACTCCTCCGCCTCCTCGCACCAGACGTGAGCCGGACTTCGACTTCTCCGCGTTCAGCTCCAACGAGGAAGAAGAAGAGTAAGATTCTCTTGTTGTACTTGTAGTTCTTCAATTCTTGCTGTTTTGTCTTGTATCTCATTTGCTTTACTCTAAACTTATTCCTTTTTAGGGCTCTGGCCCAGAGAGCAGCGAAGAGAGCCAAGACCCCGGTGATTATCATCGAGGACGAACCCACCGCGCCAGCAGGGGGTGCGTCCGAGACAACCTTGCCGGACCCGGCAACTGTTCTCCAGAGCAGCCCCCAGCGTAAGTATATGGTTCGCTTTCCGCTGTTAGGCGTGCATGGGTACTCTTTCTTTGCTGACATCTGACTGTTGGTTTGTGTAGCAGCAGAGCAGCCCCACCAGGAGCGCCCGGAGGCCGCCCCCGAAATGCCAAGGGAGAGTCCTCCGGCAAGGGAGAGGTCTCCGGCAAGGGAGAGTTCTCCGGCAAGGGAGAGTTCTCCGGCAAGGGAGAATTTTCCGGCAAGGGAGAGTTCTCCGGCGAGGGACAGCACCAGCGGGCCCCCGGCGGCAGAGACCACGACTGCAGAACCCGGTACAGGTAATCCTCTTGCTTCAAAACTTCCCTTGGGTTCTTCTTCTTTTGATCTTCTTTTTTGGATATTTGCTTGACTCTTCTCCCTTTTCCGGCCGTCAGACCCATCTGCTGCGGAGCCAATGGAGACCGAGGTTGCCGCTGATGATGCCGCTGCCACCGAAGAAGCAGCCGGCGCTGATGATCCCGCCGGTGCAGAGATCGCCAAAGCTGCCGCCGCAGAAGCAGGCGGGGGGTCTGGCGATCGTACCAACGGCCCTGAGGCCGCAGGAGCGCCAGGCGCAACGCCGACCGCCGATCCCTCCGCCGCTGCCGCTGCGTCAGGCTCCGAAGAGCCCCAGCCAGGCGTCTACTTGAAGGCCGGCGATGGTGTCTTCATCAATCTCCCCTAGCAATCAAGCTCTAGGGCGCCGGTCGAAGGAGAGAGCTTCAACGGAGAAGTGCTCGCCTCCGCTGGGCTGACGCTGGTTGATGCGCCGAGCAGCAGCAGCAGCGAGCCTGAGGAGGAGCGGCTGCTGCGGAAGCTGGTGTCGCTCTACCGTGCTCGGCAAGCCAAGCTGGAATCCCGCGAGGCGCTTGTTGCGAAGGCGGGAGTGGACATCGAAAAGCGCGCGGAGGAGCTCCGGGGTCTCAACCAGGAAGCTCTCCGGTCCCTGGCAGAGGAGCGGGCGCAACTCGCTGAGGAGCAGAAGGCCTTCCTCCTCGAGAGGGCTGAAGTCGAAGAGCAACAGCGGCTTGCCGCTAAGAAGCTGTCTGCGCAGGAGGGTGAGCTGGCGCAGCGGAAGGTCAACCTTGACTGCCACGAGGAGGAGCTTGCTGCGCGCGAGCGAACATTCGGCGGAGCCCTCAAGCAAGCAGAGGATGCTGTCGCAGCTGCCGAGGCCGCCAAGAAGGAGCCGGAGACGAAGGTGGCGCAGCTGGAGGCCGATCTCAAGGCGAGCGGTGAAGGGCTTGCCGTGCTCAAGCGTGAGCGGGAGAAGGACGCCTACTGCCACTCAGAGCTGCAGGCTCGTCTCGCCGAGAAGGGCAAGGAGCTTAGCGCCGCCAAGGACTCCAACACAGATCTTGAGTTGAAGCTGACTACTTTGACCAAGACGCTGGACGGCGCCAGGGATCAGGAGGCGGCCTTGAAGGAGGAGATCAAGGCCGACAAGGCGCTGCTGGCGAGTGCTGCTGCCGCCTAGAACACTTTTAGGGAGAATGTGGAGCACTGGACGGAAGGTCTCGTGAATGTTGCCGCAGACATTGACAGGGAGCTGGCGCAGCTGGGGATGGAGGATCTCAGGTATCCCTCCGACGAGAACCTCCAACCCAGCGCCAAGCTCATCTTGTTCTTCAAAGGCGTGGCGACGGCCCTCCAATGACTCCGGGTGAGGATCCCAAAGCAGCTGGCCGACGAGTCGCGCAAGATCTGCACGGGAGCTCTTCAAAAGGTGTTGGTGAAGGTGGCCTTTCGCAACCCGGGCCTCAACCTCACCAACGTCCTCAAGACCCTACCGCCGGATGCTGATCTGGAGGCGCTCAAGACCCTTGTCGCACCCATTGTGGACAAGGTGAGCGGGATCAAGAGGATTGAGGGTGATCGCGTAGACTAGGCCGCCCGTTTTCTTCTTTTCTTGTCGCTGCTGGTCGTGTTATGAGAATAATCTGTTAGAGCCGCGACAAGCTACCTTGTAATATAACTCTATTCCGGGTAATGATTGCAATGTTATTTCCTTTACTTGATTCCTTCCTTTGTATGTCTTTGCCCTACGCTTTTAGGGAACTTGCCGGCACAGGCACCTTAGCCGCGAGGGCTGAGTGCGGGACGTCAGCAGCCTGCTGGCGGTGCCGCTACCGACAAGAAACCTTGTCGCAACTAGTCGCAACACACTTAAGTTGTTGAGCGGACTCGAAACAAAGAAAGGGCGCAACTAGCAACTAGTCGCAGCACACTTAAGTTGTTGAGCGGACTCGAAACAAAGTAAGGGCGCAACTAGCTACGAGTTGGTTCCTCCGTGCACAGGTTTTCCATACAAAGCATGGTCGTTCAAGGAAGATAACTTAAAAATTTAAAAAATCTGATTGCTCAAACTTTGGCAACTTAGCTTTTCTGTTGTTTGCTTCCCGGTAAGGCGAAACTTTCTTGAACGACGCCTGGTCCATACCATTATCTTCTCCTTTCCCCCCGGTAAACTTGTGGGCGAGGGAACCTTCCTTTCCTTGAGAAAAAAGAAAGAGGGGAAAATAAAGATATGGAGCCTTATGGCTCGTTGTTGCTTACCGGGGGTAGGTGCTGCACAAAGTGTCAGATAACACATGCAAAAAAAATAGAAAGCATGAAATTGACAAGATGTGCGGAGCACATGAGCTCTATGCACGGGGTCTGCGCCCGGCTTTGTACAAAGGATTACATGCAACAGCGGCAAGACTTGTAAAAAAGGTGGTTGCCGGAACGGGTTCCGGCAACCGCGCCTTACGGGTAAAACTTATGAAGATGCTCAATGTTCCAGGAGTTGCTCACCGGAATGCCATCTTTGGTCTCAAGGCGGATAGCGCCAGGCCTAGTGACTCGTTTCACCCGGTAAGGGCCTTCCCACTTCGGCATCAACTTGTTGGAATTCTTGGCGGACTGAACACGCCGAAGAACAAGGTCGCCTTCCTCGAGACTTCTGGCGTTAACTTTGCGGCTATGGTAGCGGCGCAAAGCTTGCTGGTAGCGAGCAGCTCGTACAGCAGCCTGAAGACGGTCTTCCTCAAGGAGCAGCGCGTCATCTTGTCACAGCTGCTCTTGCTCAAGCTCATCATAAGCGAGCACTCGAGGTGACCCGTATACGAGTTCCGTGGGGAGAACTGCCTCTGCTCCATAGACTAGAGCGAACGGTGTCTGGCCAGTGGCTCGATTTGGCGTCGTCCTGGTCGACCAAAGAACCACCGGCAGCTCCTCAATCCAGTTTCTTCCGCACTTGTGCAGCCTGTCGAAAGTCCTGGTCTTGAGCCCACGCAGCACTTCAGCATTTGCCCTCTCCGCTTGACCATTGCTTCTCGGGTGAGCAACGGAAGCGAAGCATACCTTGGCGCCAAGATCTTGGACGTACTGCATGAAGGTGCGGCTTGTGAATTGCGTACCATTGTCGGTGATTATCCTGTTAGGGATCCTGAAGCGGCAAACAATCGACCTGCAGAACTTGACTGCTGACTGTGTTGTCACCTTCCTCACTGCTTCCACTTCCGGCCACTTTGTGAACTTGTCGATTGCAACGTACAAGTACTCAAAGCCCCCGACTGCTCGGGGAAAGGGGCCGAGGATGTCGAGCTCCCAGACTAAAAATGGCCAGGATAAAGGGATCGTCTGGAGAGCTTGAGCTGGCTGGTGTATCTGCTTGGAATGGAACTGGTACGCTTCACACTTGGTTACTTGTGCAGTTGCATCCTGGAGGGCTGTCGGCCAAAAGACACCTTGCCTGAATGCTTTGCCGGCAAGTGCTCTTGCGCCAATGTGGTGACCACATATGCCTCCATGTATCTCTGCCAACAGCTTTTGTCCATCTTCCCGGCGAATACACTTCAATTTCACACCATTGAGTCTTCTTCTGTACAGTGTGTTGTCGACAAACTGGTACATACTTGACTGTCGGGCTACTCTTTCCGCTTCTTCTTGCTTTTCGGGAAGTTCTCCTGTCTGAAGGAAACGGACAATCTGTTGTGCCCATGCTGGAACTTGTGGCTCGACAACAAGGACTAAAGGCACATCTGCTGCTGCGGGAACATCCGCTTCTACGGCGAGAGCCTGCGGCTCAGCCGGAGCTTGACGTTCCCCGGCAAGTTTGCCGAAGCAAAACTTGTCGGGAGCCTCTGCTTCAATGGAACAAACCCTAGGGCTTGCCGGAGCAGACTGCTCCTCAGCACTCTTGGTGTTGATCTTGGGGACCTTCTTGCCGGCGGCTTCGGGAAGCTCTGCCGGAAAATAGTCACCAGAAATCAACTTCCTCTTCTTGCTCTGTCCAGTTGATGGCGTTACGGATGGTTGAGTCAGCTCGAGCACAAAGATTCCTGGTTCCACAGGTAACTTAAGTGCGGCGCACTTTGATAGGCCATCGGCAATGTCGTTCTGAGCTCTTGGAACATGCTCCATCTGTAGGCCGTCAAAGTGCTCTCTAGCTTCCTCACTTCGTCAACGTAGGCTTCCATCAACGGACTCTGATAACTCTTGTTCACTTGGCGGACGACAAGCTGCGAGTCACCCCTGACAATGAGCTTCTTGATCCCAAGGTCTGCCGCGATCCTGAGACCGGCAAGCAAGCCTTCATACTCTGTAGTATTGTTTGTTGCTTGCTCCTTGGGAAAGTGCATCTGGACTACGTACTCGAGGTGCTCTCCGGTGGGTGCGACAAGCAGCACGCCAGCGTCGGCGCCTTGCAGCGAGAAGGCACCATCAAAGTACATCAGCCACTCTTTGCTTGCTTCCTCGACGAGGATGCTCGTTTCTGGAATTTCTTCATCTGGTGTTGGCGTCCACTCTGCTATGAATTCTGCCAATGCTCTGCTTTGGATAGTTGAAGTACTCTCAAACTTGAGGCCAAAGCTTGACAGTTCCAGTGCCCACTCAACAATCCTGCCTGTTGCTTCCGGCTTCTGTAGTATCCACTTCAGCGGAAAACGAGTGACAACTATGATCTCATGTGCTTGGAAGTAATGGCGCAGCTTTCTCGAGGCCATGAGAAGGCCGAAAAGCAATTTCTACACACCAGAGTACCTTGACCTAGCCCCCTGCAGAAGGGAACTGACAAAGTAAACTGGGCGCTGTACCATTCTCTTCTGTATCTCCTCGCGCACCTGCGCAGATCCATCTTTGTCGGGACTAGAGCTTGCCGGGGAAGCCCCCTTCTTGTCGCTGGATGCGCCTGCCGTGGTTGCTGGCTCATCATCTGCCTCCCTCTCTGCTACTAACGCGGCACTAACCACTTGATTGGTTGCCGCTATATACAGCAGCAACTTCTCTTGTGGCTTAGGTGCGACAAGTGTTGGAGTGGAGGACAGGTATCTCTTCAAGTCTTGCAGCGCAGCCTCCACTTCCGGAGTCCATTTCATTGGACCTGCCTTTTTCAAAATTTTGAAAAATGGCGGGGCGCGCTCAGCAGACCTAGAGATAAACCTGCTGAGAGCAGCCACGCAACCGGCAAGTCTTCGTACATCCTTGACGCGCTTCGGTGCTTCAATCTGCTCAATGGCCTTGATCTTGTCGGGATTGGCTTCAATTCCCCGCTGAGACACGAAGAACCCGAGAAGCTTGCCGGAGGGGACACCAAACACACACTTCTCGGGGTTGAGCTTGAGGTTGATCTTACGCAGATTTGCAAAGGTCTCGTCTAAATCTTGAATCAAAGTTGCCTTGTCCTTGCTCTTGACCACTATGTCATCCATGTAGGCTTCCACATTTCTGTGTATTTGTGGCTCAAGAGCGACATGGACTACCCTTGCAAATGTTGAACCAGCATTCTTTAAACCGAAAGGCATCCGTATGAAACAGTACGTGCCACATGGAGTGATGAATGCGGTCTTCTCCTCATCCTCTTCTGCCATGAAGATTTGATGGTATCCTGAGTATGCGTCAAGAAATGAAAGCAAGTCACATCCGGCCGTGGAGTCAACAATCTGGTCAATGCGCGGCAAGGGAAATGGGTCTTTGGGACAAGCTTTATTAACATCGGTAAAGTCGATGCAAAGCCTCCATTTCCCGTTTGCCTTGCGCACGACCACAGGATTGGCCAACCACGTAGGATGGAGCACTCCTCTGACAAGGCCTGCTGCTTCCAATTTCTTGATCTCTTCTGCGATGAATTCTTGGCGCTCCACTGCTTGCTTCCTGACCTTCTGCTTGACGGGCGGTGCATGAGGACAAACAACAAGATGGTGCTCAATTACTTTCCTGGGAACATCGGGGATGTTAGACGGTTGCCACGCAAACACGTCGACGTTCGCCCGCAGGAAAGCAATGAGCGCGCTTTCCTATTTAGGGTCAAGAGTGGCACTGATGGTGAAGGTACCACCAGTGCCGTCCTCCTTGGCAGACACCTTCTTGGTCTCTGGCGGAGCTGCCATTGTCTTCTTACACTTGCCGGTGGAGCTCGATGGTGCGTCCTCGACGGTAGCGCAGCACTCCGAAGAGGTGCGCTTGCCGGAGTGGGCATCAGAACTCTTGCCGGACTTGGTCTTCTTCTTCCCCCCGGGAGCTTCAACGGCAGGTGACTTGCGATCTGTTGTGGCTGCCGCTTCCCGGTAGATCTTGTCGGCGCAGATAAGAGCATCCTTCTTGTCGCCAGGGACAGAGATGACACTTATCGGGCCTGGCATCTTCAGCATGTTGTATGCGTAGTGAGAGGCTGCCATGAACTTGGCGAGTGCTGGACGGCCGAGTATCCCATTGTAAGGCAATGGAAAATTGGCAATGTCAAAAGTGACCCTCTCAGTCCTGAAGTTCAACTTGCTGCCAAATGTTACTGGCAACGTGACCTTCCCCTTCGGCTTGCTCCTTCCCGGGTTGATTCCTTGGAATGTGCCGGTCTCTTCAAGCTCGCTGTCAGGGATCTCGAGTTTCTGGAGTACAGCGGAGGAGATCAGATTCAAGCCGGCCCCGCCGTCAACTAGCATCTTAGTGACCTTGAGGTTGCGGATAGTTGGTGAAACCAACATCGGCAAGCACCCGACCGCAGTTTTGCGATCAGGGTGGTCCTCAATATCAAAGATGATAGGCGTGCTGGACCATTTCAGAAGCTTGCGTGACTCAACAGGTGGTTCCGCCGCATTGACTTCCCGCACCCACTGCTTGAGTTGGCGGTGTGAAGTATGCAGAGAAGCGCCGCCGTCAACGCACAAGACCTCTGTGGCTTTCTGGAACTCCTACTCACTGGTTTCGACATCATCCATGTCTTCGTCATCGTCGTCATCTTCGCCCTTGTCGCGGCCGCCGGGAGGTGTGTCTCCTTGCCGCTGCTTGGCCTTGCCGCGGCGTCCTCCCGGCCGGCGCGCTTCTTGCCAGATTCTCCAGCGCCTCCTTGGGCCCTCTCCTTGTCGCGTCGCTCGTATTCAGCCTTTTGCTGCTGGACAAGCTGCTCGACCTTCTTGCAGCTCTGGAGGTCATGGCCCTTGGTGCAGTGGATCTTGCAGTACTGCTTGTCGGTGCCGTCCTGCTTGTCGGCGACCGCCACAGCCTGGCAGTTGGTGCATGCGGCAATCTCCTTGCCGGAGCTACCAGCTTTGGCTTTCTTGGCGCCACCTTCGTTGCCGGACTGCTCAATGACTAGCACATCTTTGCCTTTCTTCTTCCTGTTGTTCCGCCGCCGGTTTTTCTTTGCCGGGGCAGCATCCTCGCTGTCAGATCCTCCTGCTCCTGTATTCTCTCCGGGAAGTTTCCTCCCTTCCTCAGCACGTGCACACTTGTCGGCCAGGGCATATAACTCACTGACGTCTCTGATCTTGCACATCGCCATCTCCTCCCGCATCCTGCGGTTACGCACGTTCTGATGGAACACGCTGATGACCGCGACAGGGTGGACATCTGGGATGTTGTGCTGTACACGGCTGAATCTCTGAATGTACTTGCGCAGGGGCTCTCCTTCCTTCTGGGCGAGCAGGTGAAGGTCACTCTCTTGGCCATGAGGTTTGTGGCCGCCTATAAAGGCGCCGACAAACTAATGGCATAGGTCTGCCCAGGAGGATATGGAGTTGTTCGGCAAATGCATGAGCCAGGACCTGACGTTGGGCTTGAGCACCAGCGGGAAGTAGTTGGCAAGGATCTTGTCATCCCGCCCCCCGGCAGCTTGCACCGCGATGGTGTAGATGCTGAGGAACTTCGACGGATGCGACTTGCCGTCGTACTTCTCTGGTACGTCTGGCTTGAAATTCTTCTTGCTGGGCCACTGGACTTGCCGCAGCTCACGAGTAAACGCAGGGCAACCTACCGCGTACGGCAAGTCGCCTGGTTCCCCTGGCACATGCATGTCGACAGAGGGCCCAGCGCGCTGGTCTGATTGACGCCGCGCTTCTCTTCGGTGCTCGATGCGAGTATGAGCGTCTTCTTGCTGTCGTTCGTGAAGAACTTGGCGCTGATCGCGACGAGCTCGTGGATCTGATGACGCGGTGGAGTCGCTGTCAAGGTGGATCCGCTGAGTCGGCGATCTTGGCCTTCGGGGCGGAGAGTGCACGGTGGTTGCACCCCCACCAGTCTTGTCGCCATCGGCTCGTGCCTGGCTGACTTGTCGCGGCTGTGATGTACTCGGCTGCTGTGGGGTGTCGCTGTTGGCGAAGCCGATGAGACTCTGAATGGTGGCCCTCCAGTCGTCGATCTTGTCTGCCGCTGGAGGGTAGTCTAGGAGCAGTTGAGCTCGCGCCAAAGCTTCTGCTGAAGTGGCGGGTGGCGGCGGCGAACGGTGTGAGGAGCGGGATATGCTCGGACTTCTAACTATGTTAGAAGGAGTAGTATCTCGTCCAGGGGACCGTGCCCCACTCGTGCCAGCATGTTGGCGTGCATGCTGGTCTTGAGCACTCCGAGATCCACCAGCTCGATCTTGGTCCAGCAAACATATGGTACCGTGAGTACCATGACGCTGCCGGTCCCGCGCCTCCTGGGATGGGCGCGGTGCATGTACGGACGCCGAGGTCTTGGAGTGCGCCCGGTCGTTGTGGGAGCCGACTGTGCCGCCGATGGGCAGCGCAGCCTTGTCCTTGGACCTGGCAGCACTATGAGCTCCCTCGTCGACGCCCGTTCTTCCGCCGGCGTCTACCCCACCAGCCGTTTGCTCCGGCGATGGTGGGTTCGGCGCGGACGGAGCAGCCGCCTCCGAGGCCTTCTTCTTCGGCGGCATGTCGATGAAGACGATGAAGATTTAGCTCGTGTGAACGCCGGATCAGGTTCACACAACCTCGACGTCCCCTACCTGGCGCGCCAAGGATGTCGGGGAACTAATCCATGAGCACCTATGGGACCGGCGGACCGAGCCCCTTTCGGTTCGGCAGGGGGGCGGAGATCGCATGAAGAGCAGATCGAGGCAAAACACACGAGCAGTTTACCCAGGTTCGGGCCGCACGGATGCGTAAAACCCTACTCCTGCTTTGTGGTTTGTATTGAGTTCTTGCTCGGGAGCGCTGAGTGCTACAGTACACACCAGCAGCTAACGAGACCGAGCTTGAGTGTTCTCTCCTTCCAACCTCTCTCTACGTTGCGCATGGGCCTCCTTTTATATGCTCAAGGGGTCACCGACGGGTGGCAATGTAGACAAGGGTAAAAATGGAAAGGTGTTGTGGTTGGTACAGCTACCTGCTATAGTGTATCATACCTAACCCTGATGGTAGGGGACAAGGGCATTAAATGCCCGTCTGCATTGCCCAAATAGTGCAAAAGGGACCGTCAGGGACGCCACCGCTCGCCACGATGGCAATCTTGTCAGCGTCGCTTGCCACCGCGCACCGCTGGCTGCACAGCCTCCCGCCACGTACGCCTAGAAGGGTCCCAGAGCAACACGTTGGTGGATGTGCTGGAGCGCGGGTACAGAGTGGTGGCTTGCCGCGGCAAGCGCCTTGCCGCGGTCATTGTCTTGTCGTGTCCGGGAGCTTGTCGCTCACCGGGCCTTGCCGGGACGCGTGCCGCGTCGTGGCAAGTTCCTTGAGATGCCTTGGTTGGCCTTCCCGGCAAGCTCCTCTTGCCGGGGTCTTGTATCCTTGGCTTGGATACTTTGTTCTTGAATGGCTCCAAAGGAACCACGGAGGACCTTGGCGGTCACCCGGCAAGCCTTGCCGCGGGATGCTGCGACTGCCCGTGCACAAGTTCAGGATACTAGGGTACCCCTACTCTAGTACACCGACACCATACGTGCATGCTACGGGAATCACAAACTTCAACACAAGTATTTCTCAAATTCAAAACTACTCAACTAGCATGACTCTAATATCACCATCTCCATATCTCAAAACAATTATCAAGTATCAAACTTCTCATAGTATTCAATGCACTCTATATGAAAGTTTTTATTATACCCATCTTGGATGCCCATCATATCAGGACTAGTTTCATAACCAAAGCAAATTACCATCCTGTTTAGGACTCTCAAAATAATGTAAGTGAAGCATGAGAGATTAATTATTTCTATAAAATAGAGCCACCGCCAAGCTCTAAAAGGATATAAGTAAAGTACTAGAGCAAATGACAAACTACTCTGAAAGATATAAGTGAAGATCAATGAGTAGTCGAATAATTATGCAACTATGTGAAGACTCTCTAACATTTAAGAATTTCATATCTTGGTATTTTATTTAGACAGAAAGCAAAAGAAAATAAAATAAAATGACGCTCCAAGGAAAACACATATCACGTGGTGAATAAAAATATAGCTCCAAGTAAAGTTACCGATGAACGAACACGAAAGAGGGGATGCATTCCGGGGCATCCCCAAGCCTAGGCTCTTGGTTGTCCTTGAATATTACCTTTGGGTGCCTTGGGCATCCCCAAGCTTAGGCTCTTGCCACTCCTTATTCCATAGTCCATCGAATCTTTACCCAAAACTTGAAAACTTCACAACACAAAACTTAACAGAAAACTCGTAAGCTCCGTTAATATAAGAAAATAAATCACCACATAAGTACTTTTGTGAACTCATTATAAATTCATATTTGTGTAATATATAATGTATTCCAACTTCTCTATGGTTCATACCCTCCGATACTACTCATAGATTCATCAAAATAAGCAAACAACACATAGAGAACAGAATCTGTCAAAAACAGAACAGTCTGTAGTAATCTGTAGGTTCCGAATACTTATGTATCTCCAAAAATCCTGAGAAATTAGGAAACACTAGGAAATTTGTTTATTAATCTACTTCAAGTGGAATTGGTATTTTATCTCTCTCTGGTAAAAAATGAAAATTATTCTCGTGAGCGCATGCTTTCTGTTTTTTACAGCAAGATCAAATAACAATCACCCAAGAAGATCCTAAAGGCTTTACTTGGCACAATCACTAATTAAAACATAAAAATACAATCATAACATAGGATAGATGATTAATTTATTACTAAATAGGAACAAAAAGCAAGGAGCAAAAATAAAATTGGGTTGCCCTCCCAACAAGCGCTATCGTTTAACGCCCCTAGCTAGGCATGATGCTTTCAATGATGCTCACATAAAAGATAAGAATTGTAACATAAAGAGAGCATCACGAAGAATATGACTAGCACATTTAAGTCTAACCCACTTCCTATGCATAGAGATTTTGTGAGCAAACAACTTATGGGAACAATAATCAACTAGTGTAGGAGGGCAAAACAAGCATAACTTCAAAACTTTAAGCACATAGAGAGGAAACTTGATATTATTGCAATTCCTACAAGCATATATTCCTCCCTCATAATAATTTTCAGTAGCTTCATGAATGAATTCAACAATATAACTATCACATAAAGCATTCTTTTCATGATCTACAAGCATAGAAATTTTATTACTCACCACATAAGCAAAATTATTCTCATTCATAATAGTGCGAGCAAACTCAAGAAAATAACTATCATGTGAGGCATAATCCAATTGAAAACTAAAAATCATGATGACAAGTTTCATGGTTATCATTATTCTTTATAGCATACATGTCATCACAATAATCATCATAGACAACAACTTTGTTCTCATAATCAATTGGAACCTCTTCCGAAATAGTGGATTCATCACTAAATAAAGTCATGACCTCTCCAAATCCACTTTCATCAATATAATCATCATAAATAGGAGGCATGCTTTCATCATAATAAATTTGCTCATCAAAACTTGGGGGACAAAAAATATCATCTTCATCAAACATAGCTTCCCCAAGCTTGTGGCTTTGCATATCATTAGCATCATGGATATTCAAGGAATTCGTACTA
This sequence comes from Triticum monococcum, assembly GCA_034509565.1. Lineage (NCBI taxonomy): Eukaryota > Viridiplantae > Streptophyta > Magnoliopsida > Poales > Poaceae > Triticum > Triticum monococcum. The sequence goes on along the minus strand of CM067843.1, from coordinate 145,828,190 downwards.
AGAACATTGCAATCATGCTCATCATTCAAATATTTAGTGCCAAACATTTTATAGACTTCTTCTTCTAGCACTTGAGCACAATTTTCCTTTCCATCATTCTCACGAAAAATATTAAAAAGATGAAGCGTATGAGGCAAACTCAATTCCATTTTTTGTAATTTTCTTTTATAAACTAAACTAGTGATAAAACAAGAAACTAAAAGATTCGATTGCAAGATCTAAAGATATACCTTCAAGTGCTAACCTCCTCGGCAACGGCGCCAGAAAAGATCTTGATGTCTACTACACAACCTTCTTCTTGTAGACGTTGTTGGGCCTCCAAGTGCAGAGGTTTGTAGGACAGTAGCAAATTTCCCTCAAGTGGATGACCTAAGGTTTATCAATCCGTGGGAGGCATAGAATGAGGATGGTCTCTCTCAAACAACCCTGTAACCAAATAACAAAGAGTCTCTTGTGTCCCCAACACACCCAATACAATGGTAAATTGTATAGGTGCACTAGTTCGGTGAAGAGATGGTGATACAAGTGCAATATGGATGGTAGATATAGGTTTTTGTAATATGAAAATATAAAAACAGCAAGGTAACTAATGATAAAAGTGAGCACAAATGGCATTGCAATGCTTTGAAACAAGGCCTAGGGTTCATACTTTCACTAGTGCAAGTTCTCTCAACAATAATAACACAATTGGATCATATAACTATCCCTCAACATGCAACAAAGAGTCACTCCAAAGTCACTAATAGCGGAGAACAAACGAAGAGATTATTGTAGGGTACGAAACCACCTTAAAGTTGTCCTTTCTGATCGATCTATTCAAGAGTCCGTAGTAAAATAACATGAAGCTATTCTTTCCGTTCAATCTATCCTAGAGTTCGTACTAGAATAACACCTTAAGACACAAATCAACCAAAACCCTAATGTCACCTAGATACTCCAATGTCACCTCAAGTATCCATGGGTATGATTATACGATATGCATCACACAATCTCAGATTCATCTATTCAACCAACACAAAGAACTTCAAAGAGTGCCCCAAAGTTTCTACCGGAGAGTCAAGACGAAAATGTGTGCCAACCCCTATGCATAAGTTCACGAGGTCACAGAACTCACAAGGTGATCACCAAAACATACATCAAGTGGATCATATGATATCCCATTATCACCACAGATAAGCACATGCAAGACATACATCAAGTGTTCTCAAATCCTTAAAGACTCAATCCGATAAGATAACTTAAAAGGGAAAACCCAATCCATTACAAGAGAGTAGAGGGGGATAAACGTCATAAGATCCAACTATAATAGCAAAGCTCGCGATACATCAAGATCGTATCACCTCAAGAACACGAGAGAGAGAGAGAGATCAAACACATAGCTACTGCTACATACCCTCAGCCCCGAGGGAGAACTACTCCCTCCTCGTCATGGAGAGTGCCGGGATGATGAAGATGGCCACCGGAGAGGGATCCCCCCCTCCGGCAGGGTGCCAGAACGGGTCTAGATTGGTTTTCGGTGGCCACGGAGGCTTCTGGCGGCGGAACTCCCGGTCTATTCTGCTCCTCAATGTTTTTAGGGTACATGGACATATATAGGCGAAAGAAGTCGGTCAGGGGAGCCACGAGCGGCCCACGAGGGTGGGGGCGCGCCCAGGGGGGCAGGCGCACCTCCCTGCCTCGTGGCCACCTCGAAGCTTCCTTGACTTCAACTGTAAGTCTCCTGGATCATGATCGTTCCAAAAATCACGCTCTCGAAGGTTTCATTCCATTTGGACTCTGTTTGATATTCCTTTTCTGCGAAACACTGATGTAGCGACCAGACCTCAAACGGTCCAATCTTTGTGCTCCGGTGTCATCCCTGGATCAGTAATGCTGACACCACACAGTACCTGAAGGATTTATAACAGAGTAGCAATCACACACTTATTTGAAGGAGTGTTTCAAAAGAGAACTTATTACAATAAATATGGCTTAAGGCCATCTAATAACAATGACAGCGGAAGGCTTGGAAGATAAGTGAGTCCATCAACTGCAACGACATCACTGAGTATAGAACCATGACCTAAAGGCACCTTACTCGTCGTCTGAAAAGTCTGCAACATGAACGTTGCAGCCCGAAACGGGTCAGCACATGGAATATGCTGGCAAAGTAACACATAGAGAGCAATTAAAGAATAAGGCTATACTACATGCATATTTGCCTGGTGGTAAGCTCTATGGTTACAGTTTTGCGTAAAGCCAATTTTTCCCTACTGCAAAGGAATAAATTTTATTTAACTATCATGGTAGTTGTTAAACATTGAGAGTGTAGACACCCTCTCAATCCCAATTAAGCATCATCATTAAAACCCAACTAAATTAATTTAGAGTAACATGATGAGATTCACATGATAATCGATGTACTAGATATTCAAAACGTCCATAACCGGGGACACGGCTAACCATGATTAGTTTATACACTCTGTAGAGGTTTGCGCATTTTTCCCCACAAGACTCGATTTCTTCTGTTGGGATTCTCGCACTACATGATGTTTGAGAAACGGATGACCGAGACATAGTCTTTCAGAAGCGCTTTCACCTTACGAACGGGTAGACCGTACCAACCTACATCCCCTACATCTGCTAGTCTACCACTGTAAGAGTTCGCACGACTTAGTCAACTATGCTAGAGCCCATAGTAGCTTGTGGCTACACACGGAAGTTTCTAGTATGAAAAATCTCATGATCCCTTTGAGCCTGGGTGGCAGTCCAAAAGAAAAACAGGCAATTGCTGGAATACCTAGGTGCCTCAATCCACCAGATGTGTGTTTAAGTTGCCACCTTAGATAAACCCTTTATTTAACAATCTCACATCTGTCATGGATACACTCACCCAATCCACGTCTACTGGCATAGCCTGGCATAATAAGCAAACGTAGAAGTAACTCCCAAAGGTTTGATAATAAAACAGGTAATAGGTACTACCTCATCTACTTCCCAAACCCACAATTTAATTAGATCCTAATCATGCAATGTGTGAGGATTGATCTAATGCAATAAAACTGGGTAATAGGAAGTATGATCAAAGTGTTACTTGCCTTGCTGATGATCCGTGAAACCTAGCGATTCGAAGTAGCAAGCGGCACACTCCGGGTACTCTATCGCAAACAAACAAGCATACAATAAGTACTCATCTAATGCACAGGTAAAACTCAAATAAGAGATCTAACCAGATAGTTCAACTTAAGAACTCCGGTTGGCAAAAAGAATCAAATCAAACGAAGCAACGGAAGACAAACGTTATACAAAACAAGCTCCGTTTACTAATCTAAATGTAGGTCAAATTTTACTGAGGCAAAAACTTGTTTGAGTTGGTTAAATGGAAAGAGGGTTTCAAGATGAAACTCCGGGCGCTTGAATCGCTTGATTCCGATAAACGAGCGGAAAGTTAAACTAGAACGGAAATCGGATCAGAAATCGCGATCAGAAATAATCGCAGAATAATCCGACAAAAAGAAAAACGACGAACAGAATAATGAACGAACGTTCGTTTTCTCGAACTAAGCGATGAACGCGTTCGTTAAAATGAACGGACGAGCGAACGCTCGCTAAATAAATAAACCGGAAAAAAACCGATCTATTGAAAAAACGAAAACTAGGGTTTAAAAAAACCAAATCGGTTTTTCTCAAAAAACCAGGCGGCGGGGCGGCTACCTCGGCTCGGTCCGGCGGGGCTTCCGGTGGGCAGCGGTAGCGGCGGGGCGACGGCAGCGTGCGGCGCGGCGCAGGCGGCGGGTGGCGACTTGGGGCTCCCAGGGGGCCCCTGGGTGGCTATTTAAGAGAGGGGGGCGGCCTTGCTTGGGGAGGGGGTCGGTGGCGGAGGCGTGCCCGGCTCGGTCTCCCCGAGTCCGGTGGCAGCTCGGCGAGGGAGGCGGTGGCCTGGCGGGCCGGCCTAGCTCGGCTGGGCCTTTGGCCTAGTCGGGCGTGGGGTTTTTTAAAACAATTTTGCCGAAACTAAGAAAAAATCTAGAAAAATAAATAAAAAATCTAAAATTGCCAAAACAAATTTTCACCGTCTAAATAAAATATTTAGAACAGGATGAACATTTTCTTGGCCCTAAATGCAATTTTTGAAAACATGCAATTTTTCCTAAATTCAAATAAAACCACGAAAAACTCGAGAATAAAACCTTATTTGATTTTTTTATTTAAATCCTCAATATTTCTTTATTCTGGAAAAGTCATTTTATTCCCTCTCTCATATTTTTATACTAAAAATAATTGAAGATAAAATAACTAAAATCAAATGATCCTATTTTCAAAATTTGAGAAAACTCAAATATGAAAATAACGAAATCCCCAACTATCTCCGAGGGTCCTTGAGTTGCGTAGAATTTCTAGGATCAACCAAAATGCAGATAAATATGATATGCAGTGATGATCTATTGTATAACATTCCAAATTGAAAATTTGGGATGTTACAAACCTACCCCCCTTAAGGTGAATCTCGCCCTCAAGATTCGGGTTGGCTAGAAAATAGGTGAGGGTGGTCCTTCAGCAAATCTTCCTCTCGCTCCCAGGTGGCTTCATCCTCCGTGTGGTGGCTCCACTAAACTTTGCAAAACTTGATAACCTTGCTACGGGTTACTCGACTGGCATACCCAAGAATCTTAACTGGTTTCTCCTCATAGGTCAAATCACTGTCCAACCGAATCGCTTCCAGCGGCACTGTATCTCTCAGCGGTATATCGTCCATCTCCGCGTGGCACTTCTTTAACTGGGAAACGTGGAACACGTCGTGAACTCCTGATAATCCTTCGGGAAAGTTCAACTTATAAGCTAATTCTCCCATACGCTCTAAAACCTTGTATGGTCCTAGAAAATGTGGCGCTAACTTTCCCTTAACTCCAAAGCGCTTAACTCCTCGAAGTGGAGATACTCGAAGATAAACTCGGTCTCCGACTTCGTAAACTGTCTCCTTGCGTTTAGAATCTGTGTAGCTCTTCTACCTGGACTGGGCTACCTTGAGCCTATCGCGAATCAATTTCACCTTCTGTCCAGACTCCTTAATCAGATTTGGTCCAAACAACTGGCGGTCTCCAACTTCATCCCATGACAGTGGGGTCCTGCACCTCCTTCCGTACAAGGCTTCAAAAGGGGCCATCTTCAAACTGGATTGATAACTGTTGTTGTAAGAGAACTCTGCATATGGCAAATTGTCATCCCAACTAGATCCATAATCTAGCACACAAGCTCTCAACATATCCTCCAAAATCTGATTGACTCTCTCGGTCTGTCCATCTGCCTGCGGATGGAAAGCTGTACTAAATTCTAGCCTGGTACCCAAAGTTTCGTGCAACTGATTCCAGTACATTGAGGTAAACTTGGTTCCTCTATCTGATACAATGCTCCTTGGAACTCCATCCAGACATATGATCCTGCTCATGTATATCTTTGCCAACTTGGCACTAGTATAGGTAGTCTTCACTGGGATGAAATGAGCTACCTTTGTCAAACGATCGACTACTACCCAAATCGAGTCATAGCCTGAACGAGTTCTGGGCAAACCTGTAATAAAATCCATGCCTAGCTTATCCCACTTCCATTCGGGTATTGGCAATGGCTGTAGCAATCCGGCTGGCTTCTGATGCTCTGCCTTTACTCTCTGACATACATCACAAACTGCTACATACTCCGCAATATCCTTCTTCATTCCGGTCCACCAGAAAATATCCTTCAAATCCAGATACATCTTGGTATTTCCTGGGTAAATCAAATATGGGGAATCACGGGCCTCTTGCAGAATCAACTTCCTGATCTCTGGGTCATTGGGCACATAAACACGGTCTTCAAACCATAGGGTATCGTGCTCATCCTCATGAAATCCTTTAGCTTTTCCTTTGCTCATTTCCTCCTTAATAGAAGAAATCTCCTTGTCAGTCTTCTGGGCTTCTTTGATCTTATCCATCAAAGTAGACTGAATCTCCAATGCTGCTACATAGCCTCTCGGAACTATCTCTAAACATAGCTCACGAAGACTCTCGGCTAACTCTCTTGGTAAACCTCCCATCATTAAGGTGTTGATGTGACTTTTATGGCTCAACGCGTCAGCTACTACGTTAGCCTTTCCGGGATGATAATGCAATCTCATATCATAATCCTTGATGAGCTCCAACCATCTCCTTTGCCTGAGATTTAACTCCTTCTGCATGAAGATGTACTTCAAACTCTTGTGATCCGTGTACACCTCACAATGGTTTCCAATGAGAAAATGTCTCCAAGTCTTCAATGCATACACTACGGCTGCTAACTCCAAATCATGCGTGCCATAATTCAACTCATGAGGCATAAGCTGTCGTGAGGCATATGAAACAACTCTTCCTTCCTGCATAAGCCCTGCTCCAAGTCCTCGACGTGAAGCGTCGCAAAACACCTCATAATCCTTGGTCTGATCTGGCAAAATCAACACAGGTGATGTAACCAAATGTTTCTTCAACTCCTGGAAACTAGCCTCACATTCTTCAGTCCAATTGAACTTGGTATCTTTCTTCAGAAATTCCGTCATAGGCTTCGCAATCTTCGAGAAGTTTTCAATGAATCTCCGGTAGTATCCTACGAGTCCAAGAAAACTCCGGATCTCTCCAACTGTTGTTGGGGCTTCCTAATTTGTCACAGTGTCAACCTTGGTGGGATCTACTGCTATACCTTCTCCAGATATAACATGTCCGAGGAATCCAACTTCCTTCAACCAAAACTCACATTTGCTAAACTTGGCATATAACTGATGTTCTCTGAGCTTTCCAAGTACCAGACGCCAATGCTCCTTATGCTCCTCTTCATTCTTCGAGTAAACTAGGATATCATCAATGAACACTATGACGAACTTATCCAAAAACTCGATAAACACTTTGTTCATCATGTTCATAATATATGCAGGTGCGTTAGTCAGACCAAATAACATAACGGTATACTCATACAACCCGTACCTGGTGGTAAATGCCGTCTTAAGTATATCCTGTTCTCGAATCTTCAACTGGTGGTATCCTGATCGCAGATTGATCTTGGAAAAATACCTTAGCTCCTTGCAATCGATCAAACAGATCATTTATCATCGGTAGTGGGTACTTATTCTTGATGGTTACTTCATTCAATCCTCGATAATCAACAACCATCCTTAATGATCCATCCTTCTTCTCCACTAGAAGTATCGGCGATCCCCAAGGTGAAGAACTTGGGAGAATATAACCCTTATCCAATAACTCTTTAATCTGCTTCTTAATCTCCTCCAAATCCTTTGCGGGCATCCTGTATGCTTTCTTAGATATTGGCCCTGTGTGTGGCAAAAGCTCAATCAAAAACTCAATATCTCTATCCGGTGGCATGTCTAGCAACTCCTCTGGGAATACATCAGGGAAATCCTTTACTACTGGTACTTCCTCCTGCACAACTCCTGTTAAGGAATTTACTTGAGTCCTCTTTGGCACATGCCGGGATACATACTTGATCCTTCTTCCTTCTGGCGTTGTAAGCATAATTGACTTACTGGCACATTCAATATTCCCTTCATACTTCGATAACCAATCCATGCCTAATATCACATCCAATCCTTGGGATTCCAATACTATTAGGTCCGAGGGAAACACATAGTTACCAATCCTTAATGGTAACCGATCACACCATAGACTAGTCATATACTCTGCTCCAGGCGAGGTTACTAACATGGGTGACCTAAGGGATTGGGCTGGCAGTTTATACTTATCCACAAATCCCCTTGAGATGTATGAATGCGATGCACCAGTATCAAAAAGAACTAGTGCATTAAATGACTTAACCAAAAACTTACCGATTACTGCATCCGGCTGCTCTTCAACCTCCTCCATGTTTACCTGGTTCACCTGTCCCCTATTGAAAGGGTTCGGCTTCTTCCCAGAGCTTCCATTGCCATTTCCATTCTGGGATTCAGGACATTCATTGGCGTAATGTCCGGTTTTCTGGCACTTAAAGCAAGTGACTTCGCTCAGGTCTCTCTTGGTTGGGGTTGATGGGTTGGTATGGTTCTGGCCGTTGCTTCCTCCATTCCCATTACCATTCTTGGGGCCATTATGATTGTGCGAGCTACCTCCTCCATGGGTATGCTGAAAGTGTCCTCCCGGTCTAGGGGTAAGATGTGGCTTCTGCTGAGCTCCAGAATTGTACTTCCCTTGTCCATACTTCCTTTTGCGGTTCTCAATTTGCTGTTGCTTCCCTTCAATCATAAGAGCACGATCTACCAACTCCTGGTAGTTGTTGAAGGTTGCTACCATCAACTGCATGCTCAACTCATCATTCAAGCCTTCAAAAACTTCTCCTGCTTAGCTGCATCTGTAGCAACGTCATCTGGGGCATAACGTGCTAGCTTACTAAAATCCTCCACATACTGGCCAACTGTCCGTCCTCCTTGGCGCAAGTTGCGAAACTCAAGCTTCTTCATGGCCATAGCTCCTGCTGAAACATGGGCAGTACGGAAAGCTTGCTGAAACTGGTCCCATGTGATAGTGTCGATAGGGAAAGTGGCTGTGAAATTCTCCCACCATGATGCTGCGGGTCCTTCAAGCTGATGTGCGGCAAACTTCACCTTTTCCGCATCTATGCATCCTGCCATGGTCAACTCCCTAGTTGTCTTGCAGAGCCAATCATCTGCTACTATTGGTTCAGTGCTACTAGAGAACACCGGCGGATTCAGCCTAAGAAAACAGGCTAAGTGATCAACAGGTGGTGGTGTTGGTGGGTTGTTGTTGTTGTTCCCCTGATTCTGATTCTGGACTAGCAACTGCATCAATGTGTTCTGCTGCTGGATCAACTAAGTGAGCTCCGTTGGGAAGGTAAATCCGGGGTCAAGTCTCGGAGGCATCTGAGGGTTTAGAAAAGATGAGATTAAGAATAAAGGGGATCTAGAGAGAAAACACTACCCATATGCACATGAGGCAAAACAAACAATTCACTTCATTCAATCAAACAAGGGCATACAATCAATCTAACTATCACAAAAGTGCTCGGACTACTATATTTACATGGTTGATTACTACTATTGATGATGTGGTCTACTAGAAATATTCTTCGGTTGCAGACTCCATGATATCTGCTCCAGCTTCATCAACATAGTCATCATCTCTATCATCTGGATCTGAGTCGGCGTCGTCGATGATGATGTAGTCTTCAGGGCGAATCTCCTTGGGTTCTTCGTCTTCTTCTACTGGTGTAGGGCCTCCCATAAATATTCCGATATTCTTGATCAGGTTGTCATTCTTCTCCACTAGTACTTCGATTTCCTCTTCATAATCTTCACGTGTAGCCTTAAGTTCTTCCTCCAGTTCCTTGATTCTTGTCCTCGCATTCTTCATGTCTATCATGTCGGCGCATATCTGGTTCTCCTGATGTCGAATGTGCTGGTTCAACTCCTGGATAAAAGCTGCAATTGATCTATCCTTCTTGGTGTTGATCATCTCCCAGTGCTCATCTCGGTGCCCACATATCTGGTAGATAGTATCCTTGAGATCATTGCGGTAGACTTCTCCAATACGTCCCATGGCGATGTGAGCGGCCATGCTCCTTCCTAGACTCCATGTCGGTGCATCAAAGGAAAACTCTATGGGCTCGGTGATTGGCATGAACATCCTTCCTGGAACTTGAACTTGAATCATCCAACGCTCCTCTTCAGGTAAAGTGGCGTTGTAGGTTTTGGTGAACCTTGGTACTCTGATGTTCAGGTACTTAGTGACTTCCTTCAGGTGACGTCCAAAGGGTGTATCTTCATCCGACTGTGTGAACTTGTTCCTTGCATCCGCCATCCTAAAAGAGTAGAAAAGATGAGGAGTCAGAATGAGAAGAGTGAGTAGTGATCTAGGGCTTTAGCTTAGTGGTCGTGTCCTACAATCAGCGTGTGCTCTGATTACCATCTTGTAGCGACCAGACCTCGAACGGTCCAATCTCTGTGCTCCGGTGTCATCCCTGGATCAGTAATGCTGACACCACACAGTACTTGAAGGATTTATAACAGAGTAGCAATCACACACTTATTACATCGAGTGTCTCAAAATAGAACTTATTACAATAAATATGGCTTAAGGCCATCTAATAACAATGACAGCGGAAGGCTTGGAAGATAAGTGTGTCCATCAACTCCAACGGCATCACTGAGTATAGAACCACGACCTAAAGGCACCTTACTCGTCGTCTGAAAAGTCTGCAACATGAACGTTGCAGCCCGAAACAGGTCAGCACATGGAATATGCTGGCAAAGTAACACATAGAGAGCAATGAAAGAATAAGGCTATACTACATGCATATCTGGCTGGTGGTAAGCTCTATGGTTACAGTTTTGCATAAAGCCAATTTTTCCCTACTGCAAAGGAATAAATTTTATTTAACTATCATGGTAGTTGTTAAACATTGAGAGTGTAGACACCCTCTCAATCCCAATTAAGCATCATCATTAAAACCTAACAAAATTAATTTAGAGTAACATGATGAGATTCACATGATAATCCATGTACTAGATATTCAAAACGTCCATAACCGGGGACACAGCTAACCATGATTAGTTTATACCCTCTGCAGAGGATTGCACACTTTTCCCCACAAGACTCGATCTCCTCCGTTGGAATTCTCACACTACATGATGTTTGGGAAACGGATGACCGAGACATAGTCTTTCAGAAGCGCTTGCACCTTACGAACGGGTAGACCGTACCAACCTACATCCCCTACATCTGCTAGTCTACCACTGTAAGAGTTCGCACGACTTATTCAACTATGCTAGAGCCCATAGTAGCTTGTGGCTGCACACAGAAGTTTCTAGTATGAAAAATCTCATGATCCCTTTGAGCCTGGGTGGCGGTCCAAAAGAAAAACAGGCAATCGCTGGAATACCCAGGTGCCTCAATCCACCCAGATGTGTGTTTAAGTTGCCACCTTAGATAAACCATTAATTTAACAATCTCACATCTGTCATGGATACACTCACCCAATCCACGTCTACTGGCATAGCATGGCATAATAAGCAAACGTAGAAGTAACTCCCAAAGGTTTGATAATAAAACAGGTAATAGGTACTACCTCATCTACTTTCCAAACCCACAATTTAATTAGATCCTAATCATTCAATGTGTGAGGATTGGTCTAATGCAATAAAACTGGGTAATAGGAAGTATGATCAAAGTGTTACTTGCCTTGCTGATGATCTGTGAAACCTAGCGATTCGAAGTAGCAAGCGGCGCACTCCGGGTACTCTATCGCAAACAAACAAGCATACAATAAGTACTCATCTAATGCACAGGTAAAACTCGAATAAGAGATCTAACCAGATAGTTCAGCTTAAGAACTCCGGTTGGCAAAAAGAATCAAATGAAACGAAGCAACAGAAGACAGACGGCAAACGAAACAAGCTCCGTTTACTAATATGAATCTAGGTCAAATTTTACTGAGGCAAAAACTTGTTTGAGTTGGTTAAACGGAAAGAGGGTTTCGAGACGAAACTCCAGGTGCTTGAATTGTCTGATTCCGATAAACGAGCGAAAAGTTAAACTAGAACGAAAATCGGATCAGAAATCGCGATCACAAATAATCGCGGAATAATCCGTGAAAAAGAAAAACGACGAACAAACGTTCATTTTCTGGAACTAAACGATGAACACGTTCGTTAAAACGAACGGACGAGCGAACGCTCGCTAAATAAATAAACCGGAAAAAACCGATCTATTTAAAAAAACGAAAACTAGGGTTTAAAAAAAAACCAAATCGTTTTTTCTCAGAAAACCGGGCGGCTGGGCGGCTACCTCGGCTCGGTCTGGCGGGGCTTCTGGTGGGCAGCGGTAGCCGCGGCGCAGGCAGCGGGTGGCGACTCGGGGCTCCCAGGGGGCCCCGGGGTGGCTATTTAAGATAGGGGGCGGCCTTGCTTGGCGAGGGGGTCGGTGGCGGAGGCGTGCCCGGCTCGGTCTCCCCGAGTCCGGCGGCAGCTCGGCGAGGGAGGCGGTGGCCTGGTGGGCCGGCCTGGCTCGGCTAGGCCTTTGGCCCAGTCGGGCGTGGTTTTTTTTAAAACAATTTTGCCGAAACTAAGAAAATTCTAGAAAAAAATAAAAATCGAAAATCGCCAAAACAAATTTTCGCCATCTAAATAAAATATTTAGAACAGGATGAACATTTTCTTGGCCCTAAATGCAATTTTTGAAAACATGCAATTTTTCCTAAATTCAAATAAAACCACAAAAAACTCCAGAATAAAACCTTATTTGATTTTTTATTTAAATCCTCAATATTTCTTTATTTTGGGAAAGTCATTTTATTCCCTCTCTTATATTTTTATAATAGAAATAATTGAAGATAAAATAAATAAAATCAAATGATCCTATTTTCAAAATTTGAGAAAACTCAAATATGAAAATAATGAAATCCCCAACTCTCTCCGAGGGTCCTTGAGTTGCGTCGAATTTGTAGGATCAACCCAAAATGCAAATAAATATGATATGCAGTGATGATCTGTTGTATAACATTCCAAATTGAAAATTTGGGATGTTACAACTGAAACAAGGGAAAAACAGAAAGTGGCACTAGGCTTTGGGTTAATAGGTTAGTCCCAAAAATAATATAAAAGTGCATAATAAAGTCCATAAACATCCAAAATAGATAATATAATAGCATGGAACAATAAAAAAATATAGATAGTTGCTGACTGGGCAGTTGACTGGCCCCACCTATCATCCACTATGGCTAGCCCACGGTGGGTATAAAATGTATTTCTCTATTTTTTTCGAAATTAAATAAATTCGAAAAATGAATAAAACGCTAAAAAATCATATAAAATATATCGTAATCGGATTAAAATAAGTTATATATGAAAGTTTCTCAGAAAGATGAGACGAATCCGAATACGCAGTCCGTTCGTTCGCCACGTGTCCCTAGCATAGCGAACATGCAACAACCCCCTCCGGTTCGTCTGTCTGAAAATGTCAAACACCGATAATACTTTCCCGGATGTTTTCCCCCTTCGCTAGTACTGCCTAGTATTGCGTTAGGTCATCCCTAGCACCACATATTGCCATGTTATGCTTTGTGATGCTTTTTTAGGGAAGGCCATCATGGCTAGCTTTATTAAAACATAAATAATATTTACATCGTCTACGAGCTTACTGACAATAAAGTCAGGGGGCTCGTCCAACCAACTAAATGAAGTCTTATTCAAGTAACTAAAATGAGCTAGCATATGAGCCACTTGATTACAAGATCTATAACAATGCTTATAAACGACCTTCCCTATTGAAGTACTAGTGTCCCAACATTCTGCGAATATTGCCTCCTCCGAGTCCCACCATATGGTTTGTCCATCACAATAATTGATTACTTGCAAAGAATCTGATTCAGCTTCTACCCGGTTACACCCAAAGGAGTTAGCAAAAATCAGCCTGTCTTGCATGGCCAACGCTTCTGTTGTTATTGCATCCACCACAATAGGTATAAACTTGCACTGGGCTCCCAAGAAATTACCTTTGTCATCACACAGGATAGCCGCCGTAGCACCTACCCCTTCATCCGAGTAGTACGCCGCATCAACATTTAACTTAATGAACCAAGGGTCCGGCTTACACCACTTTGCTTCAGGGGAAATTCTCACCAGCAATGTAGCCCTCTAATGGTTGCTTGAGATTGATAACACAGAGAGTTCCACCTCCAAGGGGGAGGAATTGATTCATTGTGCGTCACTTTTTTACGGATCCACCAAAAGTACCAGCCCCCAACGGCTATTACTTGTTTGAAGTTAATTATTGGGTGCATCTCAAGCTGTTGGTCCGGAAATGATAAGATAAATTCCAAGATCGCAGACCCCAATCTATCAACCTGGATCGCTTGGTTGATGATATTTGTGATGCCAAGCTTCATCCACAAGTGTCGTGCATTCGAGCATAAAAACATTAAATGATGGATATCCTCGGCCCCTTGATGACAGATAGGACAAGCACCATTGGAACCAATGTGCCTGTTAGTAAGTATAGCTCTTAGTGGGATAACTCCTCGCAGTGCTCGCCAACAAAAAAATTTGTACTTTAAGTGGAATTTGAAGTTTCCAGAGAGTATTCCACACTGCCCGAGTGGTAGAGCCACCAGGGTGTCCCATCGTATTTGCATGCGCCCAAAAACTATGCATCCACTGCATATGATATGCACTCTTTACTGAGAAAATACCTGTCCCTGTTCGGGTGCCATGCCACAAAGTCATCAAAACCATGCAAGTGTAGTGGAATCTGAATAATTCTGCGGGCATCCACTGGATTGAATAAACTTGTTATTAGCGCCTCATCCCACGTACCATTAGCCATATCTATTAATTCACAAACTTTGGTTAGGATCGTTTGACCCCTCGGTGATATCACCATTCTATCCGGACTAGAGGGAATCCATGGATCCGTCCATATGTTAACATGTTCACTAGTCCCAATCCTGCAAATGTATCCTTTCTTGAAAGTTTCCAATAATCTAATTTTAATTCTCTCCACAAAATGTCTGAAGCAGTCACTTCTATCAGCTCCCACTAGAGCTGGGAGGCCTAGGTATTTATCAGATAATGCTTCTGTATCAATGTGCAGAATCTCACAAATCTCCGCTTTTGACACTACACTTGTATTTGGACTGAAGAAAATACTTGACTTAGCCAAACTCACCATTTGTCCTGAACTCTGGCAATAGGTATCCAGCGTCTGCTGTAAGGAAGTTGCATTTAGCACATCTGCTTTCATGAGAATTAGAGAATCATCAACAAATAAAAGGTGTGAAACTGATGGTGCATTTCTACACACTCTAATCCCATCCATGCCACCAACTTCTTCTTCATACTACAACATACAAGAAAGTCCTTCTTCACAAATAAGGAACAAATATGGGGAGAGAGGGTCCCCTTGTCTAATACCCCTCGTCGGAGTGAAAATTTCTGTTTCATGAGAGTTAAATCTAACCTTGTATCTCTTAGAGCTAACACAAGACATAATCATCTCAATCCATTATGCATGAAAACCAAGCTTCTACATCATGCTTCTCAAAAAGATCCATTCCACACGGTCATAAGCCTTATGCATATCTAGCTTTACTACACACAAGCCTGTCTGCCCAGCTCTTTTATTCTTGATTTTGTGAATACACTCATACGCAATCAACACATTATTCATTATCAATCTACCAGGAACAAAGGCACTCTGAGTTGGCAAAATAATTTTTGGCAGGATAGTCTTCAGTCTCAGAGCTAACATTTTTGAAATGATCTTATACAAAACATTGCAGAGACTTATTGGTCTATACTGAGTAATCATTTCAGGTGAGTTTATTTTTGGAATCAGCACAATACACGTATTGTTCCACTCAATCAGAATCAGACAATTATTTAAAGCAAATAATACCTCCTGTGTAATGGCGTCACCCAGGACATGCCAAAACTTTTTGAAGAATAATGCATGGAGGCCTTCCGGTCCAGGTGCTTTTAGATCATCAATACTGAACACAGCCTTGCAAACATCATCTGCAGTGTACGGTGCAATTAAGATATCATTCATTTGCGCTGTCACTTTCGACTAGACCTTTTGTAGTATCGCCGGATCAACCTGTTGAACTTATGAGCTGAACAAGTTATTAAAGTAGCTTCGTATATGTGGACTAAGAAGAGTCGTACCTTCCAATATATTTCCCTATCCGTCATTTAATTTTTTGATAAAAAAATTCTTCCGTCTTGCCGTAGCATATGCCTGAAAAAACCCGTATTGCGATCACCGAACTGGAGCCAGTTGGATCTCGATCTTTGCATATAATGTATTTCCTTGAGTTCTAGCAAAAACTCAATCAATTCACAAAGCTCTTTTCTCTTCTCCTCTGTCTCGTCATTCATAGGGCCGGTCATTAATTTTTCCAACTCCCTTTGTGTCTGCCGAAGTCTCTTCTTTGGCTTCTTGAGCACTCTCTGATCCCAGTCATGGAACATCCCATGCATACGGTCCAGTTTGGCCTGTACCGAAGTGAGGTTCGGATTGGTTTCAACCCTCTGCCATGTTTCCTAGACTAGATTAGCAAAGATATTTTCTCTCAACCAACTAGCCTCAAAGCGCTTCACCTGGTTGCCACTTCCAATGCTAGGTAAGTAATATTCCGTGTCCACTAGCAAGGGTCTATGACCAGAATGGTTGTAACTTAGATTTTGTAAAGCTGCATGGGGGTATAGGGCACCCCAAGAGTCATTAATTAGGCCACGGTCTAGTCGCTCTCTAATGCGACCTCGCTGCCACGTGAACTGGTCCCCCAGGAAACCCATGTCCCTTAGCTCACAATCATGAATGGCAGATTGAAAAGCTTGCATATACTATTGCGGTCTAGGATTTCCACCAACCTTTTCAGTCAAGAACTGGATCTCATTCAAATCCCCAATTAGAAGCCATGGTGAATTGTTGATCTGATGCAACCGACGCATCCTTTCCCAAGTTTTATACTTATGTTCCCATCTGAACTCGCCATACATACCCACCAGTCTCCACTTAACATTGCTCTCATCTTCTACCATTACATCAACGAACATGGGGTCAAGCTCCAGCCTTTGTATTTTCACTTATTTTTTCCAAACCAGTATCAAACCACCTTTCCGACCATCTCCCGCACACACCAATTTATGATCCATGTTTAATATCCTTCATAAACATTCAGCCGGGTAGCTTTCCAAGTGAGTCTCTGACAGAAACATCACATCTGGGTTGCATGCTCGCTGGACATCCAACAATGCACGAACTGCTGCGGCGTTTCTGAGCCCATTACAATTCCAGCTTAAAATTTTCATGATGATCGGACAGCCTCTAACGAGAAGGCCGTGAATCCGGTGATCAACGATGAAAAAAACTCTCGGCCGGCGTAGCCACCGGAGGACAGCAGATCACAACTTTGCAGGAGTGATTTATAAAGAGAACTCACGATCAGCGTAGCTGCCGGAGGACATCAAAACCCTAACTTTGTTAGTCAGGGGAACGGGAACCTGAAGAGAGGACACCTCGTTAGTGCATCAAGCCAGCCTCACGAGGAGGTCACAGGGCCAGCGGCCGCCGGCGGCAGCGGCGACGCACCAACCCTAGATCGCCAGGAATATCGCCTCCGAGGAAATCGCTATGAACCAGTATCCAACCACTGGTTGTTTAATACAGTAACTTTATGCTTTGTGATGCTTTGATTGCTCTGTTATTTATTGTGTCCCCATCCGTTACTTCTTTCTGGTAGACCTCGAGACCCATGTCGGTACCCCTGTGATCGACTACATCGATGATGACCCCTCCTTGCCAGAGCAACCAGGCAAGCCCCCCCTTGACCACCAGATATCGCCTATTCCTTCTCTCTACTGCTTGCATTAGAGTAGTGTAGCATGTTACTGTTTTTAGTTAATCCTATTCTGATGCATAGCCTGTCCTTGCTACTACTATTGTTACCTTTACTTGCAATCCTAAATGCTTAGTATAGGATGCTAGTATTTCAATAGTGGCCCTACATTCTTGTCCATCTGCCATGCTATACTACCGGGCCATGATCACTCGGGAGGTGATCATGAGTTTATACTTATATACATAATATATGATACATGTGGTGAGTAAAGCCGGGTCGGCTCGTTGAGTACCCGCGGTTGATTCATAGATTTGGGGGCTGAAAGGACATACTTTCTCGACGGCCTCTGGGTGGTTCTTTGTGGCGGAGCGACAGGGCAGGTTGAGACCAGCTAGGTGAGAGGTGGGCCTGGCCCTGGCCGGTGTTCACGGTTACATCAATTAACACGCTTAACTGGATCTTGGTATTTGATCTGAATCTGGCCACTGGCCTATACGCACTAACCAACTACACGAGAACAGTTATGGGCACTCGTCGTCGTGGTATCAGCCGAAGCCTTCTTGACGTCAGCGACTGAGCAGCACGCGCCAGATTGGATTGGAATGCCTGCTCTTGTATTAGGGAGGCTAGGTCTGCTTCCGGCCGCCCTCAAAACATGCAGGTGTGCAATGGGCGATGGGACTAGACCCCTGCGCGCTTAAGATTTAGACCGGCATGCTGATCTCTTTGTTGTGCCTAGGTGGGGTTGCGACGTGTTGATCTTCCAAGGCCGGGCATGACCCAGGAAAGTGTGTCTGGCCAGAGGGATCGAGCGTGTTGGGTAATGTGGTGCACCCCTATAGGGAAGTTTATCTATTCGAATAGTCGTGTCCCTCGGTAAAAGGATGACCCAGAGTTGTACCTTGACCTTATGACAACTAGAACCAGATACTTACTAAAACATACCCTTCCAAGTGCCAGATACAACGCAGTGATCGCTCTCTCACAGGGCGACAAGGGGAGGATCGTCGGGTAGGATTATGCTATACGATGACACTTGGTGAACTTACCATCTACTCTCTTCTATATGCTTCAAGATGGAGGTTGCTAGAAGCATAGTCTTCGATAGGACTAGCTATCCCCCTCTTATTCTGGCATTCTGCATTTCAGTCCACATATACTACCCATTTCATTAATGCCAATGCATATGTAGTGTAGATCCTTGCTTGCGAGTACTTTGGATGAGTACTCATGGTTGATTTGCTCCCCTTTTTCATTTTTCTCAGATGTCACAACCAGATGATGGAGTTTAGGAGCCAAAGGATCCCGAGGATGTTTCTATGTGGAGTTCGGCTTCGAGGAGTAGTTAGGAGGTCCAAGGCAGGAGGCCTTGCCTTTTTGATCGTTGCTACTTTTGTGCTAGCCTTCTTAAGGCAAACTTGTTTAACTTATGTCTGTACTCAGATATATTTGCTTCCACTGACTCTTGTGTCTTCGAGCACTTGTATTCGAGCCCTCAAGTCCCCTGGCTTGTAATATAAAGCTTGTATTATTTTATTTATGTCTAGAGTTGTGTCGTGATATCTTCCCGTGAGTCCTTGATCTTGATCGTACACATTTGCGTGTATGATTGAATCGAGGGCGTCACAATCATTAAGATGCGCATCTATGTATCCCCTTTAATTTTTAGCTACAATCCAAGAATATTGTTGATTAACATCATTAAAAACTTATTGGATCATACCTAAAATGGGGATTTTCTTTTTGAGGTTTTCATCAAAAAATTGATTATTACAAACAAATGTCTCAAAGTATAGTCACTATTGTAAATAATCTCATCTATTACCGGTTTTTCATGACTCATACCATAATGATCATAAATTTCCCTCTTCCCGTACTATGTGATCAAATTCATTCTTAAGAACTTGGGTAGCTACATTTTTAGCCTTAGGATCTTTTATAGTGGGTAGCTCATAAAACAATCTTTGCAAGGTAGGATGAGTACGGATAAATCTACTTTCAAATTTCAGAACTAGTGCTGAAATAGCTTCCTCATAAGTTTTAGTTCTTTTAAGTATGGGAATATCATCGAGAGGCAAATTGCCTACACAATTGAAAAAATCTTGTAGATGTTCTTTCACCATAAAATTCCATTGTCCCAAAATGAAAATTTTATATATCAGATTTCTTGAACATCCAATTTTAGGAGTCAGGCCATCATCAATTTCTGCCATACCAAAGTAACTCATGATGATGAGTCAAGCAAACAGAAGATTGGACGGAGAGAGGGGCGAATAAAAAGGCAAATCTTTTTGTATTTTTCTAAAATCATTTTAGAAGTGGGGGAGAAGAAAATGAGAGGCAAATGGAAAATAATGTAATGCAAGAGATGAGAGTTTATGATGGGTACTTGGTAAGCTTGATGTAGAATCTCCTCGGCAAAGGCGCCAGAAATTCTTCCTGCTACTTCTTGAGCTTGTGTTGGTTTTTTCCCTTGAAGAGGAAAGGGTGATGCAGCAACGTAGAGATAAGTATTTCCCTCAGTTTTAGAACCAAGGTATCAATCCAGTAGGAGGTACACACAAGTCTCCAATCCATGCACCTGCACAAACAATCAAACACTTGCACCCAATGTGATAAAGGGGTTGTCAATCCCTTAAGGGTCACTTGGAAGGATGAGATCTGATAGAGATAGATATAAAAGATTACTAAAATGTAAAACAAAGTAAAAATAAATAAATTGCAATGAGGTATTTTTGGGTTTTTTGGTTTATAGATCTGAAAATATATGATGGAAAATAGACCCCGGGGCCATAGGTTTCACTAGAGGCTTCTCTCTTGAAAGGAAATAATAAGGTGGGTGAGCAAATTTCCGTCGAGCAATTGATAGAAAAGTGCAAAGTTATGACGATATCCAAGGCAATGATTATGAATATAGGCATCACGTACGTGTCAAGTAGACCGAAATGATTCTACATCTACTACTATGTAGACATGACCGAGGCACCTCTCCAGTCAATAACCAATAGCGGAACCTGGATGCCCATATTGGTTCCTACATATTCTACGAAGATCTTTATCGATTGAACCTTATGACAACATACGTAATTCCCTTTGTCCATCGCTATGTTACTTTCCCGAGATTCGATCGTCGATATCTTCATACCTAGTTCAATCTCGTTACTGACAAGTCTCTTTACTCGTTCGTAATACATCATCTTGCAACTAACACCTTAGTTACTTTGCTTGCAAGGATTCTTATGATGTGTATTACCGAGAGGGCCCAGAGATACCTTTCCGATACTCTGAGTGACAAATTCTAATCTCGATTTATGCCAACTCAACAAACACCTTCGGAGATACCTGTAGAGCATCTTTATGATCACCCAGTTATGTTGTGACATTTGATAGCACACAAGGTATTCCTCTGGTATCCGGGAGCTGCATAATCTCATAGTCGAAGGAATATGTATTTTACATTAAGAAAGAAATAGCAATAAACTGAATGATCATATGCTAAGCTAACGGATGGGTCTTGTCCATCAAATCATTCTCCTAATGATGTGATTCCTTTATCAAATGACAACACATGTCTATTGTTAGGAAAACTTAACCATCTTTGATCAACGAGCTAGTCTAGTAGAGGCTTACTAGGGACATGATATTTAATTATGCATTCACACATGCATTTAAGTTTCTGATCAATACAATTCTAGCATGAATAACGAACCTTTATCATGAATAAGGAAATATAAAATAACAACTTTATTATTGCCTCTAGGGCATATTCCTTCAGTCTCCCACTTGCACTATAGTCAATAATCTACTTCACATCGCCATGTCATGTGACCAACACCCAAAGAGTTACCTAGAGTCAATAATCTAGTTCACATCACCATGTGATTAATACCCAAAGAGTAGTAAGGTGTGATCATGTTTTTCTTGTGAGAGAGGTTTAGTCAATGGGTCTGCTATATTCAGACCCATATGTATTTTGCAAATTTCTATGTCTGCAATGCTCTGCATGGAGCTACTCTTAGCTAATTGCTCCCGCTTTCAATACACATCTAGATTGAGACTCGGAGTCATTTGTTTAGGTGTCAAAGCTTGCATTGACGTAACCCTTTATGACGAACTCTTTATCACCTCTATAATTGAGAAACATTTCCTTAGTCCTTTTAGGTAACTTAGTATAATTTTGACCGCTATCCAGTGATTCACTCCTGGATCACTATTCACTACAAAAAATACACTTCCGTGATGATACGTGTTTGTCATAGTAGGTCACGTTTTTTGTCATGCATGTACATCCATGATGATTTTATGACATAATCAAGATAGTCATACCTGTGCTATCATAGAAGTGTTCCATGACAATACCAGAATTATCATCACGGAAGTGTCCACTTCCATGAAGATAAATAGCGCGTCATGGAAGTGCTTTCGTTAAGGGTAACTGACATGTGGCATCCACCATAACGGGTCGCCGTTAAGCTATCGGGTTCCGGTTTGGATCCGATAACCCGTTAACTGGCCGGACCAATGGGGATTTTCCACTTGTTAAATTCTGATTCGCCTTAGTATCCACATGTCAGCTTCGGGTTGGGACAAGTGTCATCAAGTGAGTGGATGGAACAAGCCTATGGTACGTTGACACATGGCTCAGCCCAACAGTGGCCTATTTAGGTTAAAAGGTCGGGCCTATCAAAATAAGCGGGCCGGTCCATTAGCGACCTACGTGAGTCAGGCCCATTCACAAGCACTACCCATACAAGTTACGCATAATCAGCCCATCAAAGGCCCATTCTGGATTTGAAAATTTCCAGCCCATCATCAGATCCAACCCATTGAGGGCCCGCTACGTCTTTGGGCCCAATTACAACCTAACCTTCTTTCGGCCTATTAGCAGCCCATCGTCAGTTCTAGCCCGTTAACGGCCTGGTACGTCTTTCGGTCTTTTCTCGGCCCATTCTGCAGTTGGGCCAACTTCTAGCCCATTATGACTTTTAGCCTTTCCTCGATCCGTTAGGTAAATGGTCCAATTCCTAGCCCATTTTGTCTTTCGGCCTGTTAACGTCCCTCACAACAGTTGGGCCTTTGACGGAGCAACCTGATTTTGGGTCCATTAGTGGCCCATGTTTAGCAGGGCACAATTCAGCCCGATGCGACTTTCGGCCTGTTAAAAGCCTAGTTTGCAAATTGGGCCTCTTCTGGCCCAAAACACTTTCGGCCCCTTACTGTCCCGTCAAGTAAAAGGGCCGAGACAAAATTGACATTAATTTTGGCCTACTAGGGCCAGCGGGCCATTTCCATTTATACGACCCTATCGAGTTTTCAGTCTGTTAATGGCTTGCTAAGAGCCGTTGTGACGGTGGGCCACATCGTTTGGGATCCGCTAAATATTAAGTTGACCAGCCCAATTAAGGCTGATGTCGCTTGAAGCTACGTCGGTATTTCCCCAAAGAGGAAGGGATGATGCAGCACAGCGGCAGTAGGTATTTCCCTTAGATGTGAAACCAAGGTTATCGAACCAGTAGGAGAACCAAGCAACACAACGTAAACAACACCAGCACACAAATAACAACTACTCGCAACCCGACGTGTAAAAGGGGTTATCAATCCCTTTCAGGTAGCGGCGCCTCAAGATAGGCAAACGGACGTGAATAAATTGTAGTAGATTGATAGATTGAACACCAAATAAAATAAATAAGAATAAATTGCAGCAAGGTATTTTCGTATTTTTGGTTTAATAGATCTCAAAATAAAAGCAAAGAAAAATAGATCACAAAGGCAAATAATATAAGAAAGAGACCCGCGGGCCGTAGGTTTCACTAGTGGCTTCTCTCAAGAAAAATAGCAAACGGTGGGTAAACAAATTACAATTGGGCAATTGATAGAACTTCAAATAATCACGACGATATGCAGGCAATGATCATTATATAGGCATCATGTCCAAGATTATTAGACCGACTCCTGCCTGCATCTACTACTATTACTCCACACATCGACCGCTATCCAGCATGCATCTAGTGTATTAAGTTCATGGAGAAACAGAGTAATGCAATAGGAACGATGACATGATGTAGACAAGATCTATCTATGTAGAGATAGACCCCGTCATTTTATCCTTAGTAGCAACGAGACACACGTGTCAGTTCCCCTTCCGTCACTGGGATCAAGCACCATAAGATTGAACCCATTAGAAAGCACATCTTCCCATTGCAAGATAAATAAATCAAGTTGGCCAAGCAAAACCCAAATATCGGAGAAGAAATATGAGGCTATAAGCAATCATGCATAAAATAGATCAAAGAAACTCAAATACTTTCATGGATATAAAAAGATACATCTGATCATAAACTCAAAGTTCATCCGATCCCAACAAACACACTGTAAAAAGAGTTACATCATATGGATGAAGGAAATATGCCCTAGAGGTAATAATAAAGTTATTATTTATTTCCTCATATCATGATAAATTGTTTATTATTCATGCTAGAATTGTATTAACCGGAAACATAATACATGTGTGAATACATAGACAAACATAGTGTCACTAGTATGCCTCTACTTGACTAACTCGTTGATCAAAGATGGTTGAGTTTCCTAGCCATAGACATGTGTTGTCATTTGATTAATGGGATCACATCATTAGTAGAATGATGTGATTGACATGACCCATTCCGTAAGATTAGCACTTGATCGTTTAATTTACTGCTATTGCTTTCGTCATGACTTATACATGTTCCTATGACTATGAGATTATACAACTCCCGATTACCAGAAGAACACTTTGTGTGCTACCAAATGTCACAACGTAACTGGGTGATTATAAAGTGAAGGAAATATGCCCTAGAGGAAATAATAAAGTTATTATTTATTTCCTTATTTCTTGATAAATGTTTATTATTCATGCTAGAATTGTATTAACCGGAAACATAATACATGTGTGAATACATAGACAAACTTAGTGTCACTAGTATGCCTCTACTTGA
This sequence comes from Triticum monococcum, assembly GCA_034509565.1. NCBI lineage: Eukaryota > Viridiplantae > Streptophyta > Magnoliopsida > Poales > Poaceae > Triticum > Triticum monococcum. The sequence goes on along the minus strand of CM067843.1, from coordinate 145,803,870 downwards.
CTAGCTCATTGATCAAAGATGGTTAAGTTTCCAAACCATAGACATGAGTTGTTATTTGATCAATGGTATCACATCATTAGGAGAATTATGTGATTGACTTGACACATTCCGTTAGCTTAGCACTTGATCATTTGTGTTTACTGCTATTGCTTTCTTCACGACTTATACATGTTCTTATGACTATGAGATTATGCAACTCCCGAATACCGGAAGAACATTTTGTGTGCTACCAAACGTCACAACGTAACTGGGTGATTATAAAGGTGCTCTACTGGTGTCTCCGATGGTACTTGTTGAGTTGGCATAGATCAAGATTAGGATTTGTCACTCCGATTGTCGGAGACGTATCTCTGGGCCCTCTCGGTAATGCACATCACTATAAGCCTTGCAACCAATGCAACTAATGAGTTAGTTGCGGGATAGTGCATTACGAAACGAGTGAAGAGACTTGCCGGTAACGAGATTGAACTAGGTATTGGGATACCGATGATCGAATCTCAGGCAAGTAACATACCGATGACAAAGAGAACAACATATAGTGTTATGCGGTTTGATCGATAAAGATCTTCATAGAATATGTAGGAACCAATATGAGCATCCAGGTTCCGCTATTGGTTATTGACCAGAGACATGTCTCGGTCATGTCTACATAGTTCTCGAACCCGTAGGGTCCGCACGCTTAAAGTTCTGTGACGATCGGTTTTATGAGTTTATATGTTTTGATGTACCAAAGTTAGTTCGGAGTCCCGGATATGATCACGGACATGACGAGGAGTCTCGAAATGGTCGAGACATGAAGATTGATATATTAGAAGCCTACATTTGGACATCAGAAGAGTTCCGTGTAAAGTCGAGATTTTACCGGAGTACTGGAGGGGTTACGGGAACCCCCGGGGGCTAATGGGCCTTGTTGGGCCATAAGGGAAAGAGAGAGGGGCCGGCCTAGGGTAGGCAACGCCCCCCTCCCCTCTGTCCAAATTGGACTAGGACAGGGGGGCGGCGCCCCCCTTTCCTTCTCGTTCTTTCCTTTCCTTTCCCCCTCCTAGTAGGAGTAGGAAAGAGGGGAATCCTACTCCTACTAGGAGGAGGATTCCTCCTCCTCGCGCACCAACAAGGGCCGGTTGGCCTCCCCCTTGCTCCTTTATATACAGGGGCAGGGGGCACCTCTAGACACACAAGTTGATCACAAAGATCTCTCCCAGCCGTGTGCGGTGCCCCCTCCACCATAATCCACCTCAGTCATACTGTAGAGGTTCTTAGGCGATGCTCTGTCACGGTAGCTTCATCAACATCGTCATCACGCCGTTGTGCTGACGAAACTCTTCCCTGAGCTCTACTGGATCGTGAGTTCGCGGGACGTCACCGAGCTGAACATGTGCTGAACACGAAGGTGCCGTACGTTCGGTACTGAGGATCGGTCGATCGTGAAGACGTACGACTACATCAACCGCGTTATCATAACGCTTCCGCTTAACGGTCTACGAGGGTACGTGGACAACACTGTCCCCTCTCGTTGCTATGCATCACCACGATCCTGCGTGTGCATAGGAATTTTTTTGAAAATACTACGTTCCCCAACAGTGGTATCAGAGCCAGGTTTTATGCGTATATGTTATATGCACGAGTAGAACACAAGTGAGTTGTGGACGATACAAGTCATACTGCTTACCAGCATGTCATACTTTAGTTCAGAGGTATTGTTGGATGAAGCGGCATTACACATATGCTTACGCAAGGCTGGTTCTATCGACGTGCTTTGCACATAGGTGGCTGGCGGGTGTCAGTTTCTCCAACTTTAGTTGAACCGAGTGTGGCTACGCCCGGTCCTTGAGAAGGTTAAAACAACACTAACTTGACGAACTATCGTTGTGGTTTTGATGCGTAGGTAAGAACGGTTCTTGCTCAGCCCGTAGCAGCCACGTAAAACTTTGCAACAACAAATTAGAGGACGTCTAACTTGTTTTTGCAGGGCATGTTGTGATGTGATATGGTCAAGACATGATGCTATATTTATTGTATGAGATGATCATGTTTTGTAACGGAGTTATCGGCAACTGGCAGGAGCCATATGGTTGTCGCTTTATTGTATGCAATGCAATCGCCCTGTAATTGCTTTACTTTATCACTAAGCGGTAGCGATAGTCGTAGAAGCAATAGTTGGTGAGACGACAACGATGCTATGATGGAGATCAAGGTGTCGCACCGGTGACGATGGTGATCATGGTGGGTGCTTCGGAGATGGAGATCACAAGCACAAGATGATGATAGCCATATCATATCACTTATATTGATTGCATGTGATGTTTATCTTTTATGCATCTTATTTTGCTTTGATTGACGGTAGCATTATAAGATGATCTCTCACTAAATTTCAAGATAAAGTGTTCTCCCAGAGTATGCATCGTTGCCAAAGTTCGTCATGCCGAGACACCACACGATGATCGGGTGTGATAAGCTCTACATCTATCTACAACGGGTGCAAGCCAGTTTTGCACACGCAGAATACTCGGGTTAAACTTGACAAGCCTAGCATATGCATATATGGCCTCGGAACACTGAGACTGAAAGGTCGAGCGTGAATCATATAGTAGATATGATCAACATAATGATGTTCACCATTGAAAACTACTCCATTTCATGTGATGATTGGTTATGGTTTAGTTGATATAGATCACATTATCACTTAGATGATTAGAGGGATGTCTACCTAAGTGGGAGTTCTTAAGTAATATGATTAATTGAACTTAAATTTATCATGAACTTAGTACCTGATATTATTTTGCTTGTCTATGTTGATTGTAGATAGATGGCCCGTGTTGTTGTTCCGTTGAATTTTAATGTGTTCCTTGAGAAAGCAAAGTTGAAAGATGATGGTAGCAATTACACGGACAGGGTCCGTAACTTGAGGATTATCCTCATTGCTGCACAGAAGAATTACATCCTGGAAGCACCGCTGGGTGCCAGGCCTACTGCAGATGCTGCTGGTGACGTTAAGAACGTCTGGCAGAGTAAAGCTGATGACTACTAGATAGTTCAGTGTGCCATGCTTTACGACTTAGAACGGGGACTTCAACGACATTTTGAACGTCATGGAGCATATGAGATGTACCAGGAGTTGAAGTTAATATTTCAAGCAAATGCCCAGATTGAGAGATATGAAGTATCCAATAAGTTCTATAGCTGCAAGATGGAGGAGAATAGTTCTGTCAGTGAGGATATACGCAAAAAGTCTGCGTATCATAATCACTTAACTCAACTGGGAGTTAATCTTCCTGTTGATAGTGTCATTGACAGAGTTCTTCAATCATTGCCACAAAGCTACAAAAGCTTTGTGATGAACTATAATATGCAAGGGATGAGTAAGACAATTCCCGAGCTCTTCATGATGCAAAAGGCTGCGGAGGTAGAAATCAAAAAGGAGCATCAAGTGTTGATGGTTAACAAAATCACAAGTTTCAAGAAAAAGGGTAAAGGGAAGAAGAAGGGGAACTTCAAGAAGAACATCAAACAAGTTGCTGCTCAGGAGAAGAAACCCAAGTCTGGACCTAAGCCTCACACTGAGTGCTTCTACTGCAAACAGACTGGTCACTGGAAGCGGAACTGCCCCAAGTATTTGGCGGATAAGAAGGATGGCAAGGTGAACAAAGGTATATGTGATATACATGTTATTGATGTGTACCTTACCAGAGCTCGTAGTAGCACCTGGGTATTTGATACTAGTTCTGTTGCTAATATTTGCAACTCGAAACATGGACTACGGATTAAGCGGAGACTGGCTAAGGACGAGGTGACGATGCGCGTGGGAAATGGTTCCAAAGTCGATGTGATCGCCGTCGGCACCCTACCTCTACATCTACCTTCGAGATTAATTTTAGACCTAGATGATTCTTATTTGGTGCCAGCGTTAAGCATGAACATTATATCTGGATCTTGTTTGATGCGATACGGTTATTCATTTAAATCTGAGAATAATGGTTGTTCTATTTATATGAGTAGTATCTTTTATGTTCATGCACCCTTGAGGAGTGGTCTATTTTTGTTGAATCTCGATAGTAGTGATACACATATTCATAATGTTGAAGCCAAAATATGCAGAGTTGATAATGATAGTGCAACTTATTTGTGGCACTGCCGTTTGGGTCATATTGGTATAAAGCGCATGAAGAAACTCCATACTGATGGACTTTTGGAATCACTTGATTATGAATCACTTGGTACTTGCGAACCATGCCTTATGGGCAAGATGACTAAAATGCCGTTCTCCGGAACAATGGAGCGAGCAACAGATTTGTGGGAAATCAGACATACTGATGTATGTGGTCCAATGAATATTGAGGCTCGTGGCGGCTATCGTTATTTTCTCACCTTCATAGATGATTTGAGCAGATATGGGTGTATCTACTTGATGAAACATAAGTCTGAAACATTTGAAAAGTTCAAATAATTTCAGAGTGAAGTGGAAAATCATCGTAACAAGAAAATAAAGTTTCTACGATGTGATCATGGAGGAGAATATCTGAGTTACGAGTTTGGTCTACAAATTGAAACAATGCGGAATAGTCTCGCAACTCACGCCACCCGGAACACCACAGCGTAATGGTGTGTCCGAATGTCGTAATCGTACTTTACTAGCTATGGTGCGATCTATGATGTCCCTTACTGATTTACCGCTATCGTTTTGGGGTTATGCTTTAGAGACGGCTGCATTCATGTCAAATAGGGCACCATCAAAATCCATTGAGACGACGCCTTATGAACTATGGTTTGGCAAGAAACCAAAGTTGTCATTTCTTAAAGTTTGGGGCTGCAATGCTTATGTGAAAAAGCTTCAACCTGATAAGCTCAAACCCAAATCGGGGAAATGTGTCTTCATAGGATACCCAAAGGAAACTGTTGGCTACACCTTCTATCACATATCCGAAGGCAAGACATTCGTTGCTAGGAATGGATCATTTCTAGAGAAGGAGTTTCTCTCGAAAGAAGTGAGTGGTAGGAAAGTAGAACTTGATGAGGTAACTATACCTGCTCCCTGGAAGTAGTTCGTCACAGAAACCAATTCCTGTGACACCTACACCAATTACTGAGGAAGCTAATGATGATGATCATGAAACTTCAGATCAAGTTACTACCGAATCTCGTAGGTCAACCAAAGCAAGATCCGCACCAGGGTGGTATGGTAATCTTGTTCTAGAAGTCATGTTACTTGACCATGACTAACCTACAAACTATGAGGAAGCGATGATGAGCCTAGATTCCGCAAAATGGCTTGAGGCCATGAAATCTGAGATGGGATCCATGTATGAGAACAAAGTGTGGACTTTGTTTGACTTGCCCGTTGACCAGCAAGACATTGAGAATAAATAGATCTTCAAGAAGAAGACTGAAGCTGATGGTAATGTTACAGTCTATAAAGCTCGAATTGTTGAGAAAGGTTTTCGACAAGTTCAAGGAGTTGACAATGATGATACCTTCTCACCTATAGCGATGCTTAAGCCCGTCCGAATCATGTTAGGAATTGCCGCATTTTATGATTATGAAATTTGGAAAATGGATGTAAAGACTGCATTCCTGAATGGATTTCTGGAAGAAGAGTTGTATATGATGCAACCTGAAGGTTTTATCGATCCAAAGGGTACTAACAAAGTGTGCAAGCTCCAGCGATCCATTTATGGACTGGTGCAAGCCTCTCGGAGTTGTAATAAACGTTTTGATAGTGTGATCAAATCATATGGTTTTATACAGACTTTTGGAGAAGCCTGTATTTACAAGAAAGTGAGTGGGAGCTCTGTAGCTTTTCTAATATTATATGTGGATGACATATTGTTGATTGGAAATGATATAGAATTTCTTGATAGCATAAAAGGATACTTGACTAAAAGTTTTTCAATGGAAGACCTCAGTGAAGCTGCTTATATATTGGGCATCAAGATCTACAGAGATAGATCAAGACGCTTAATTGGACTTTCACAAAGCACAAACCTTGATAAAGTTTTGAAGAAGTTCAAAATGGATCAAGCTAAGAAAGGGTTCTTGCCTGTGTTACAAGGTGTGAAGTTGAGTAAGACTCATTGCCCGACCACTCCAGAAGATAGAGAGAAAATGAAAAGTGTTCCCTATGCTTCAGCCATAGGCTCTATCATGTATGCAATGCTATGTACCAGACCTGATGTGTGCCTTGATATTAGCCTAGCAGGGAGGTACCAAAGTAATCCAGGAGTGGATCACTAGACAGCGGTCAAGAACATCCTGAAGTACCTGAAAAGGACCAAGGATATGTTTCTCATTTATGGAGGTTACAAAGAGCTTATCGTAAATGGTTACGTTGTTGCAAGCTTTGACACTGATCCAGACGATTCTATATCGCAAACCGGATACGCGTTTATATTAAACGGTGGAGCTATCAGTTGTAGCAGTTCTAAACAGAGCGTCATGGCGGGATCTACATGTGAAGCGGTGTACATTTCTACCTCGGAAGCAGCAAATGAAGGAGTCTGGATGAAGGAGTTCATATCTGATCTAGGTGTCACACCTAGTGCATCGGGTCCAATGAAAATCTTCTGTGACAATACTGGTGCAATTGCGTTGGCAAAGGAATCTAGATTTCACAAGAGAACCAAGCACATCAAGAGACGCTTCAACTCCATCCGGGATCAAGTCCAGGTGGGACACATAGAGATTTGCAAGATACATATGGATATGAATGTTGCAGACCCGTTGACTAAGCCTCTTCCATGAGCAAAACATGGGTGTTAAAATCATTACTGTGTATTCTAGATTATTGAATCTAGTGCAAGTGGGATACTGAAGGAAATATGCCCTAGAGGCAATAATAAAGTTATTATTTATTTCCTTATTTCATGATAAATGTTTATTATTCATGCTAGAATTGTATTAACCAGAAACATAATACATGTGTGAATACATAGACAAACGTAGTGTCACTAGTATGCCTCTACTTAACTAGCTCATTGATCAAAGATGGTTAAGTTTACAAACCATAGACATGAGTTGTTGTTTGATCAACAGGATCACATCATTAGGAGAATGATGTGATTGACTTGACCCATTCTGTTAGCTTAGCACTTGATCGTTTGTGTTTACTGCTATTGCTTTCTTCATGACTTATACATGTTCTTATGACTATGAGATTATGCAACTCATGAATATAGGAAGAACACTTTGTGTGATACCAAATGTCACAACGTAACCAGGTGATTATAAAGGTGCTCTACAGGTGTCTCCGATGGTACTTGTTGAGTTGGCATAGATCAAGATTAGGATTTGTCACTCCGATTGTCGGAGAGGTATCTCTGGGCCCTCTCGGTAATGCACATCACTATAAGCCTTGCAACCAATGCAACTAATGAGTTAGTTGCGGGATAGTGCATTACGAAACGAGTGAAGAGACTTGCCGGTAACGAGATTGAACTAGGTATTGGGATACCGATGATCGAATCTCAGGCAAGTAACATACCGATGACAAAGAGAACAACATATAGTGTTATGCGGTTTGATCGATAAAGATCTTCATAGAATATGTAGGAACCAATATGAGCATCCAGGTTCCGCTATTGGTTATTGACCAGAGACATGTCTCGGTCATGTCTACATAGTTCTCGAACCCGTAGGGTCCGCACGCTTAAAGTTCTGTGACGATCGGTTTTATGAGTTTATATGTTTTGATGTACCGAAGGTAGTTCGGAGTCCCAGATATGATCACGGACATGACGAGAAGTCTCGAAATGGTCGATACATGAAGATTGATATATTGGAAGCCTACATTTGGACATCGGAAGAGTTCCGGGTAAAATCGGCATTTTACTGGAGTACCGGAGCGGTTACCGGAACCCCCCGGGGGCTAATGGGCCTTGTTGGGCCATAAGGGAAAGAGAGAGGGGCCGGCCTAGGGCAGGCAGTGCGCCCCCTCCCCTCTGTCCGAATTGGACTAGGAGAGGGGGGGCCTTTCCTTCTCTTTCTCTCCCTTCCTCTCCCCCTCCTAGTAGGAGCAGGAAAGAGGGGAATCCAACTCCTACTAGGGGGAGGATTCCTCCTCCTGGCGCACCAACAAGGGCCAGCCGGCCTCCCCCTTGCTCCATTATATACAAGGGCAGGGGGCACCTCTAGACACACAAGTTGATCACAAAGATCTCTCCCAGCCGTGTGCGGTGCCCCCTCCACCATAATCCACCCCGGTCATACTGTAGCAGTGCTTAGGCAAAGCCCTAGCACGTAGCTTCATCAACATCATCATCACGCCATTGTGTTGACAAAACTCTTCCCGAGCTCTACTGGATCGTGAGTTCACGGGACATCACCGAGCTGAAGTGTGCAGAACTCGGAGGTGCCGTACATTCAGTACTGAGGATCGGTCGATCGTGAAGACGTACGACTACATCAACCGCGTTGTCATAAAGCTTCCGCTTAACGGTCTACAAGGGTACGTCGACAACACTCTCCCCTCTCGTTGCTATGCATCACCATGATCCTACGTTTGCATAGGATTTTTTTTGAAATTACTACGTTCCCCAACATAAATGTGCTCTACATGTGTCTCGAATGGTGTTCATTGAGTTGGCATAGATTGAGAATAGGATTTGTCACTCCGATTGTCGGAGAGGTATCTCTGGGCCCTCTCGGTAATGCACATCACTATAATCCTTGCAAGCAATGTGACTAATGAGTTAGTTACGGGATGATGCATTACAGAACGAGTAAAGAGACTTGCCGGTAACGAGATTGAACTAGGTATTGAGATACCGACGATCGAATCTTGGGTAAGTAACATACTGATGACAAAGGGAACAACGTATGTTGTTGTGTGGTTTGACCGATAAAGATCTTCGTAGAATATGTAGGAACCAATATGAGCATCCTGGTTCCGCTATTGGTTATTGACCGGAGACGTGTCTCGGTCATGTCTACATAGTTCTCGAACCCGTAGGGTCCGCATGCTTAAAGTTCTGTGACGATCAGTATTATGAGTTTTTGTGTTTTGATGTACCGAAGGTAGTTCGGAGTCCCGGATATAATCATGGACATGACGAGGAGTCTCGAAATGGTCGATACGTAAAGATCGATATATTAGACGACTATGTTCAGACACCGGAAGTGTTTCGGGAGGTTTCAGACATATACCGGAGTACCGGGGGGTTATCGGAAACCCCCGGGGAGTATATTGGGCCTAATGGGCCTTAGTAGGAGAAGAGGAGGGGCGGCCAGGGCAGCCTCGTGCCTGCTCCCCCTCTAGTCCGAATTGGACAAGGAGGGGTGCAGCGCCCCCCTTTCCTTCTCTCCTTCTCTCCCTTCCTTCCCTTCTCCTACTCCTACTTGGAAGGGGGAGTCCTACTCCCGGTGGTAGTAGGACTCCTCATGGGGCGGGCCATAGGAGGCCGGCTCCCTCCCCCTCCTCCACTCCTTTATATACGAGGAGGGGGGGCACCCCTTGGAGACACAACAATTGATCATTGATCTCTTAGCCGTGTGCGGTGCCCCCCTCCACCACAATCCACCTCGGTCATGTCGTAGCGGTGCTTAGGTGAAGCCCTGCGTCGGTAGCTTCATCAAGACCGTCACCATGCCGCCATGCTGACGAAGCTCTTCCTAGAACCTCTACTGGATCGTGAGTTCGCGGGACGTCACCGAGCTGAACGTGTGCTGAACGCAGAGGTGTCGTATGTTCGGTACTGAGGATCGGTCGATCCTGAAGAAGTACGACTACATCAACCGCGTTGTCATAACGCTTCCGCTAACGGTCTACGAGGGTACGTAGATGACACTCTCCCCTCTCATTGCTATGCATCACCATGATCTTGCGTGTGCGTTGGAATTTTTTGAAATTACTAGGTTCCCCAAGAGTGGCATCCGAGCCAGGTTTATGCGTAGATGTTATATGCACGAGTAGAACACAAGTGAGTGTGACTATGCGTACGCTTACGTGAGACTGGTTCTACCAACGTGCTTTGCACACAGGTAGCTGGCGGGTGTCAGTTTCTCCAACTTTAGTTGAACCGAGTGTGACTACGCCTGGTCCTTGTTGAAGGTTAAAACAACACTAACTTGACGAACTATCATTGTGGTTCTGATGCGTGGGTTAGAACAGTTCTTGCTCAGCCCGTAGCAGCCACGTAAAACTTGCAACAACAAAGTAGAGGTCGTCTAACTTGTTTTGGCAGGGCATGTTGTGATGTGATATGGTCAAGGCATGATATTTTATTGTATGAGATGATCATGTTTTGTAACAGAGTTATCGGCAACTGGTAGGAGCCATATGGTTGTCGCTTTATTGTATGAAATGCAATCGCCATGTAATTGCTTTACTTTATCGCTAAGCGATAGCGATAGTCGTAGAAGCAATAGTTGGCGAGAGGACAACGATGCTACGATGGAGATCAAGGTGTCGCGCCGGTGACGATGGTCATCATGACGGTGCTTTGGAGATGGAGATCAAAGGCACAAGATGATGATGACCATATCATATCACTTATATTGATTGCATGTGATGTTTATCCTTTATGCATCTTATTCTGCTTTGATTGACGGTAGCATTTTAAGATGATCTCACTAAAAATTTCAAGGTACAAGTGTTCTCCCTGAGTATGCACCATTGCAAAAGTTCGTCGTGCCGAGAGACCACGTGATGATCGGGTGTGATAAACTCAACGTTCTTATACAACGGGTGTAAGCCAGTTTTGCACACGCAGAATACTCGGGTTAAACTTGACGAGCCTAGCATATACAGATATGGCCTCGGAACACTAAGACCGAAAGGTCGAGCATGAATCATATAGTAGATATGATCAACATAATGATGTTCACCATTGAAAACTACTCCATTTCACGTGATGATCGGTTATGGTTTAGTTGATTTGGATCACGTGATCACTTAGATGATTAGAGGGATATCTATCTAAGTGGGAGTTCTTAAGTAATATGGTTAATTGAACTTAAATTTATCATGAACTTAGTACCTGGTAGTATTTTGCTTGTCTATGTTGTTGTATATAGATGGCCCGTGCTGTTGTTCCATTGAATTTTAATGCGTTCCTTGAGAAAGCAAAGTTGAGAGATGATGGTAGCAATTACACGGACTTGGTCCGTAACTTGAGGATTATCCTCATTGCTGCACAGAAGAATTACATCCTAGAAGCGCCGCTAGGTGCCAGGCCTGCTACAGATGCTACTGATGATGTTAAGAACGTCTGGCAGAGCAAAGCTGATGACGACTCGATAGTTCAGTGTGCCATGCTTTACGGCTTAGAAATGGGACTTCAATGACGTTTTGAACATCATGGAGCATATGAGATGTTCCAGGAGTTGAAGTTAATATTTCAAGCAAATGCCCAGATTGAGAGATATGAAGTCTGCAACAAGTTCTACAGCTACAAGATGGAGGAGAATAGTTCTGTCAGTGAACATATACTCAGAATGTCTGGGTACCATAACCACTTGACTCAACTGGGAGTTAATCTTCCTGTTGATATTGTCATTGACAGAGTTCTTCAATCACGGCCACCAAGCTACAAGAGCTTCGTGATGAACTATAATATGCAAGGGATGGATAAGACAATTCCCGAGCTCTTCGCAATGCTAAAAGCTGCGGAGGGAGAAATCAAGAAGGAGCATCAAGTTTGATGGTCAAAAAGACCACCAGTTTCAAGGAAAAAGTTAAATGGAAGAAGAAGGGGAACTTCAAAAAGAACAGCAAACAAGTTGCTGCTCAGGACAAGAAACCCAAGTCTGGACCTAAGCCTCAGACTGAGTGCTTCTACTACAAACAGACTGGTCACTGGAAGCGGAACTGCCCCAATTTTTGGCGGATAAGAAGGATGGCAAGGTGAACAAAGGTATATGTGATATACATGTTATTGATGTGTACATTACTAGAGCTCGCAGTAGCACATGGGTATTTGATACTGGTTCTGTTGCTAATATTTGCATCTCGAAACAGGGACTACGGATTGAGCGAAGATTAGCTAAGGACGAGGTGACGATGCGTGTGAGAAATAGTTCCAAAGTCGATGTGATCGCCGTCGACACGCTCCCTCTACATGTACCTTCGGGATTAATTTTAGACCTAAATAATTGTTATTTGGTGCCAGCGTTAAGCATGAACATTATATCTGGACCTTGTTTGATGCGAGACGGTTATTCATTTAAATCTGAGAATAATGGTTGTTCTATTTATATGAATAATATCTTTTATGGTCATGCACCCATGAAGAGTGGTCCATTTGTATTGAACCTCGATAGTAGTAATACACATATTCATAATGTTGAAGCCAAAAGATGCAGAGTTGATAATGATAGTGCAACTTATTTGTGGCACTGCCGTTTAGGTCATATTGGTGTAAAGTGCATGAAGAAACTCCATACTGATGGACTCCTAGAATCACTTGGTACTTGCAAGCCATGCCTCATGGGCAAGATGACTAAAACGCCGTTCTCCGGAACAATGGAGCGAGCAACAGATTTATTGGAAATCATATATACTGATGTATGTTGTCCAATGAATATTGAGGCTCGCGGCGGGTATCGTTATTTTCTCACCTTCACAGATGATTTGAGCAGATATGGGTATATCTACTTAATGAAACATAAGTCTGAAACATTTGAAAAGTTCAAAGAATTTCAGAGTGAAGTGGAAAATTATTGTAATAAGAAAATAAAGTTTCTACGATCTGATCGTGGAGGAGAATATTTGAGTTACGAGTTTGGTCTACATTTGAAACAATGCGGAATAGTTTTGCAACTCATGCCACCCGGAACACCACAACGTAATGGTGTGTCCGAATGTCGTAATCGTACTTTACTGGATATGGTGCGATCTATGATGTCTCTTACTGATTTACCGCTATCATTTTGGGGTTATGCTTTAGAGACGGCTGGATTCACGTTAAATAGGGCACCATTGAAATCCGTTGGGACGACGCCTTATGAACTGTGGTTTGGAAAGAAACCAAAGTTGTTGTTTCTTAAAGTTTGGGGCTGCAATGCTTATGTGAAAAAGCTTCAACCTCATAAGCTCGAACCCAAATCGGAGAAATGTGTCTTCATAGGATACCCAAAGGAAACTATTGAGCACACCTTCTATCACAGATCCGAAGGCAAGACATTTGTTGCTAAGAATGGATCCTTTCTAGAGAAGGAGTTTCTCTCGAAAGAAGTGAGTGGGAGGAAAGTAGAACTTCATGAGGTAACTGTACCTGCTCCCTTATTGGAATGTAGTTCATCACAGAAACCGGTTCCTGTGGCACCTACACTAATTAGTGAGGAAGCTAATGATGATGATCATGAAACTTCAGATCAAGTTACTACCGAATCTCGTAGGTCAACCAGAGTAAGATCCGCACCAGAGTGGTACGATAATCCTGTTCTGGAAGTCATGTTACTTGACCATGATGAACCTACGAACTATGAAGAAATGATGGTGAGCTCAGATTCCGCAAAGTGGCTTGAGGCCATGAAATTTGAGATGGGATCCATGTATTGGAACAATGTATGGACTTTGGTTGACTTGCCCCATGATCGGTAAGCCATCGAGAATAAACGAATCTTCAAGAAGAAGACTAGCGCTAACGGTAATGTTACTGTCTACAAAGCTCGACTTGTTGCGAAAGGTTTTCGACAAGTTGAAGGGGTTGACTATGATGATACTTTCTCACCCGTAGCGATGCTTAAGTCAGTCCGAATCATGTTAGCAATTGCTGCATTTTATGATTATGAAATTTGGCAAATGGATGTCAAAATTGCATTCCTGAATGGATTTCTGGAAGAAGAGTTGTATATGATGCAACTAGAAGGTTTTGTCGATCCAAAAGGTGCTAAGAAAGTGTGCAGGCTCCAGCGATCCATTTATGGACTGGTGCAAGCTTCTCGGAGTTGGAATAAACATTTTGATAGTGTGATCAAAGCATATGGTTTTATACAGACTTTTGGGGAAGCCTGTATTTACAAGAAAGTGAGTGGCAGCTCTGTAGCTTTTCTAATATTATATGTGGATGCCATATTATTGATTGGAAATGATATGGAATTTCTGGATGCATAAAAGGATACTTGAAGAAGAGTTTTTCAATGAAAGACCTCGAAGAAGCTGCTTATATATTAGGCATCAAGATCTATAGAGATAGATCAAGACGCTTAATTGGACTTTCACAAAGCACATACCTTGATAAAGTTTTGAAGAAGTTCAAAATGGATCAAGCAAAGAAAGGGTTCTTGCCTGTGTTACAAGGTGTGAAGTTGAGTAAGACTCAATGCCCGACCACTGCAGAAGATAGAGAGAAAATGAAAAGTGTTCCCTATGCTTCAGCCATAGGCTCTATCATGTATGCAATGTTGTGTACCAGACCTGATGTGTGCCTTGTTATTAGTTTAGCAAGGAGGTACCAAAGTAATCCAGGAGTGGATCACTGGACAACTGTCAAGAACATCCTGAAATACTTGAAAGGACCAAGGATATGTTTCTCGTTTATGAAGGTGACAAAGAGCTCATCATAAATGGTCACGTCGATGGAAGCTTTGACACTGATCCGGATGATTGTAAATCGCAAACCAGATACGTGTTTATATTGAACGGTGGAGCTGTTAGTTGGAGCAGTTCTAAACAAAGCGTCATGGCAGGATCTACATGTGAAGCGGAGTACATAGCTTCTTCGAAAGCGGCAAATGAAGGAGTCTGGATGAAGGAGTTTATATCCGATCGAGGTGTCATACCTAGTGCATCGGGTCCAATGAAAATCTTTTGTGACAATACTGGTGCAATTGCCTTGGCAAAGGAATCCAGATTTCACAAGAGAACAAGCACATCAAGAGATGCTTCAATTCCATCCGGGGCCAAGTCTAGGTGGGAGACATAGAGATTTGCAAGATACATACGGATCTGAATGTTGTAGACCCGTTGACTAAGCCTCTTCCACGAGCAAAACATGATTAGCACCAAGACTCCATGGGTGTTAGAATCATTACTGTGTAATCTAGATTATTGACTCTAGTGCAAGTGGGAGACTGAAGGAAATATGCTCTAGAGGCAATAATAAAGTTATTATTTATTTCCTCATATCATGATAAATGTTTATTATTCATGCTAGAATTGTATTAACTGGAAACACAATACATGTGTGAATACATAGACAAACATAGTGTGACTAGTATGCCTCTACTTGACTAGCTCGTTGATCAATGATGGTTGAGTTTCTAGCCATAGACATGAGTTGTCATTTGATTAACGGGATCACATCATTAGGAGAATGATGTGATTGACATGACCCATTCTGTTAGCTTAGCACTTGATCGTTTAGTTTACTGCTATTGCTTTCTTCATGACTTATACATGTTCCTATGACTATGAGATTATGCAACTCCCGATTACCGGAAGAACACTTTGTGTGCTACCAAACGTCACAACATAATTGGGTGATTATAAAGGTGCTCTATAGGTGTCTCCAATGGTGTTCGTTGAGTTGGCATAGATCAAGAATAGGATTTGTCACTCCGATTGTCAGAGAGGTATCTCCGGGCCCTCTCGGTAATAAACATCACTATAAGCCTTGCAAGCACTGTGACTAATGATTTAGTTACGGGATGATGCATTACGGAATGAGTAAAGAGACTTGCCGGTAATGATATTGAACTAGGCATTGAGATACCGACGATCGAATTTGGGCAAGTAACATACCGATGACAAAGGGAACAACGTATGTTGTTATGCGGTTTGACCGATAAAGATCTTCGTAGAATATGTAGGAACCAATATGAGCATCCAGGTTCCACTATTGGTTCTTGACTGGAGACGTGTCTTGGTCATGTCTACATAGTTCTCGAACACGTAGGGTCCGCACGCTTAAAGTTCTATGACGATCGGTATTCTGAGTTTTTGTGTTTTGATGTACCAAAGGTAGTTTGGAGTACCAAATATGACCATGGACATGGCGAGGAGTCTTGAAATGGCCGAGACATAAAGATCGATATATTGGACGACTATGTTCGGACACTGGAAGTGTTTCGGGACGTTTCAGACATATACCGGAGTACCGGGGGGTTACCGGAACCCCCCAGGGAGTATATTGGGCCTAATGGGCCTTAGTGGGAGAAGAGGAGGGGCGGGCAGGGCAGCCTCGTGCCCCCTCCCCCTCTAGTCTGAATTGCACGAGGAGGGGGGGGGTGCCCCCCTTTCCTTCTCTCCCTTCCTTCCCTTCTCCTACTCCTACTTGGAAGGGGGGAGTCCTACTCCCGGTGGGAGTAGGACTCCTCATCGGGCGCGCCATAGGAGGCCGGCCCCTCCCCCTCCTCCGCTCCTATATATACAGGGAGGGGGGCACCCCTTGGAGACACAACAATTGATCATTGATCTCTTAGCCGTGTGCGGTGCCCCCCTCCACCATAATCCACCTCGGTCATATCGTAGCAGTGCTTCGGAGAAGCCCTGCGTCGGTAGCTTCATCAACACCATCACCACACCGTCGTGCTGACGAAGCTCTTCCCGAAAGCTCTATTGGATTGTGAGTTCACGAGACGTCACCGAGCTGAACGTGTGCTGAACGCCGAGGTGTCGTATGTTCGGTACTGAGGATCGGTCGATCGTGAAGACGTACGACTACATCAACCGCGTTGTCATAACATTTCCGCTTATGGTCTACGAGGGTGCGTAGACGAAACTGTCCCCTCTTTTTGCTATGCATCACCATGATCTTGTGTGTGCGTAGGATTTTTTTTGAAATTACTGCGTTCCCCAGCAATGGATCTCCAAGAGACCATTGTATTGAGAATCAAATGAGAGAGAGGGAGCCATCTAGCTACTAACTATGGACCCGAAGGTCTACAAAGAACTACTCACGCATCATCGGAGAGGCACCAATGGAACCCCGTCTATGATGGTGTCTAGATTGGATCTGGTGGTTCTGGACTCTGCGCTGGCTGGAGTTGTTTTTCGTCGACTCCCCTAGGGTTTCTGGAAAATTGGGGTATTTATAAGCAAAGAGGCGGTCCGGGGGGCACCCAAGGTGGGCACAACCCACCAGGGCACGCCTGGGCCTCCTGGTGCACCCTGGTGGGTTGTGCTCTCCTCGGAGCGCCTCGAGGCGCAGCCTTGGCCCATTAGGTGTCTTCTGGTCCATAAAAAATCTACGTAAAGTTTCATTGCATTTGGACTCCATTTGTTATTGATTTTCTGCGATGTAAAAAACATGCAAAAATAGCAATTGGCACTTGACACTATGTCAATAGGTTAGTACCAAAAAATGATATAAAATGCCTATAAAATTATTACAAAACATCCAAGATTGATAATAGAACAGCATGGAACAATAAAAAATTATAGATACGTTGGAGACATATCAAAGGCCCGCTTTGACTACACATGTTTGTTCATTTGGATGGCATCCAGGTAATGTTTGGGCGTGTTGCCCCCCCCCCCCCCCCATTTCAACGATATACCATATACAAATAATTATGCTAGTCTATACTATCGCCTCTAAAAAACCTACACTATACAATAAAGAGAATAAGGCATAGAAACAAAGAATAATCCTACACTATACAATAAAGAAATTATAGCAGATTATACCCACCAGTGATAATAAAGCGTACACAAATAGGAAATTACATACACCGGGCAAATAAAGCTCATACATCATGGACATGCATCAACAGAACTTACCATTTGAACTATAATCTGTTCAAAAAATAGGATTGGTTGGATTCAGATAGCACAAATTTTAGTCTGCAAAATCTCCAATTCCTTCATGGTTACCTTAGTGTCTTGTTTCAATTTTTTGACTCCTGCATCTAATACCTGCAAGTCCAGTCTCAACATGTTGATTGCATGTTGAGACTCATGTACACGTTGTCTTGCCACCTCTAGTTGATGCTTGAGAACATCAGCGCATTCCAATTCCAATCCATAATCATTTGGTAATGGCCATGCCTCACAGCTCTCAGATCTTTGTGTTGATGTCACTTCATCCTGAAATGTTTATGTAAGTACACATGACTAGGGAAAAAATATAGTTACAACAGTGAAGCGAGCAAGACATACTATTTTGTACATGGCAAAACATCACTACAAGAAATATGTCAACTTATGACCTTCTATCAGTGACCCTCGAAGAATTGGTCATAAATTTATGACCATTTTAGACCAATTGGTCAAAAGCTGTTCAGGGGCTTCAAACCCTAAACCATTGCGACCATTTTGGTCAGAAAGGTCGTAATTTCCTTACATGAAATGGTCACAAAGCAAACAGTGCTAGTCTGCTGCCTTATTTCTAGTTGTTAATGACCAATATAGATGGTCATAGCCTTGTAGATTGTGGTGGGTTGTGATGACTAGGCGCCATCTCATCAGTTTTGCCTATGTGTCATGTCCATGTGGCAGTTTTTGCCCTAGGTTGTGAAGCAACCTATATTTCTATCATTCCCAAAATTCCCAAAAAAATCTCATAAATTCTTTGGGGCATATCTTCATCAAATATGTAAAAATCCTTCCTTGCCTAGTTCAAAACTAATTCAACAACATTCATTTTCCTATTCTGTTCACAACAACACTTTATGAAGGAAGTGCTATTTATATATTGTTGATTGCCCTCAGAATTTTTGGGCACTCTTTCCTATCCAAATCATTACCGCATGACAAAATTCAGCTCCATTTGCCTAGCAAATCTTCCTCGGCAAATTTCCAAAGTTTTTGTCCACCTAGAAGCATTGTGAAGGAAGTACCTTTTTTATATCTCTAAATGACATGAAATTTATACAGTTCCTTCATATGCCCAAATTATCACCCTCCTCCAAATTGCAGCTCAGTCAAATCATCTATGTGAGCCCAGGTTCAATTTATATTTTATGGCCAAATTGGCACGTGGCAAAGCAAGTGTTATATAGACCCCCTCCTATTACCCTCAAACTTTTCGGGCACTCTTCCATACCCAAATCATTGCCACATGATAATATTTAGCTCAATTTTCCTAGTAAATCTTTCTCGGGAAATTTCCAAAGTTTCTACCTCGAGAGAAGCTTTGTGAAGTAAGTACTAGCTAGGCTTATCCAAATGATCTAAAAATTTACCAGCGAATGACCATACCTAAGTAACTTACCTGCACCATTTTTGAGCTCATTTCATTCATCCAATCTCTCTCACTAGTTTTCCCAAGTTTCTGTCCATAGAAGAGCATTGTGAAGGAAGTACTACTTTGGCATGTCCAAATGGTATCAATTTTCTACAATGCTTTCCTATGCCCAAATAACCATCCTCCACAAAATTTCAGCTCACTCCATTCATTATTTTCAGCCCAGCTTCAACATTCATATTTTTGTCCAGCGTGGTACTTTGCCAAGCAAGTACCACCTAGGATCCTCCTTTTGAGCTAAAAATTTGCGAAGACATTCTCCTTAGTAGATGATCATCCTCAGCCAAAACTCACGCCCATTGGCCATGTGCATTTCACGTACCGCTAATCAAACACTTGGCTGCTAATTCATGTTTGAGCATCGATCGGTCTCCTCGTGAGAATCTTATGTTATAATTTTCTTCATACCACCTACCTGGGGAGTTCCCAACCCACTCAACATGCCTATGCCGCCCAGAACACATGGCAATGCCAGGGTCACGCGCTGACCACGCGGTGGGCATGCGAGTTTACGCGCTCTAGAGTTGGGGCCCTCGGCCACCGCCCAAACCTCGATGTATCGCCACCAAACCATGTATTTATGATTAAATAGGTCCTTATGTAACTAGAAATGATTTTTGGAAAAAATAATAGCAAACTATGAGGCAGCTGTAGTTCAAATTTGACCCGCTTCCAACTGAATCGGCGGAAATTTGTCTTTTTCACGAGAGGTGGATCAAATTTTTTAAACCCAACCATTTCTTCAATTGTGCATTAAATATGGCCTAGTATTTTATAAAAATGATTTGGTCCAATTTTGCAACAATTATTTGGTAGTTCCTTCACAAAAAAACCTCCTTTCGGGCACTCGAAAAATAGAAAATGGTTTTTTCGTCCAACGAAAATGAAAACTTCCTTAGGCAACATTTTTTGCCATTCCAATATGCACCCTTATGCACAATATGAGATCATTTGAACAAACTATGCCATGAATGTGGCCATAAGATTGATCATTTGGCTTGAAAGCCATGAATCTCACACATGATAGCTCATTTCTGAGAACACTTTTTTAAAATAATTATCGTATTACAAGTTTATTATTTTTCCTGGAAACTTGGTCACATATAATGACACAATGTGAAGGTTTTCCAATTTTTTGATTTTTTTTAATTTTTTATGCCCGTTTCAAAATGTGGTCAAAACGGCGGGCTTGACCGTTCCTAGCTAGCGGTTGAATCTTGGAATTTTTTTGGGGTTTCTCTTATTAAATAGATACTTATTTACCTAGAAATGATTTTTGGAAAAAATAAAGAGCAAACTATGAGGCACCTGCAGTTCAAATTTGACCCGCTTCCAACTGAATCGACGGGAATTTGTCTTTTTCACCAGAGGTGGATCAAAACTTTTGACACCCAACCATTTGGTCAATTGTGCATTATATATGGCCTAGTATTTTATAAAATTGATAAGGTCCAATTTTGCAACAAATATATGGTAGTTCCTTCACAAAAAAAAACTCATTTCGGGCACTCGGAAAATGGAAAATGTATTTTTCGTGAAAAGAAAATGAAAACTCCCTTAGGCAACATTGTTTGTAATTCCAAGATGCACCCTTGTGCACGATATGAGATCATTTGAACAAACTATGCCATGAATGTGGCCATAAGATTGATCATTTGGCTTGAAAGCCATGAATCTCACACATGATAGCTCATTTCTGAGAACACTTTTTTAAAATAAATATCGTATTACAAGTTTATTATTTTCCCCGGAAACTTGGTCACATATAATGACACAATGCGAAGGTTTTCCAATTTTTTGATTTTTTTTTGAATTTTTATGCCCGTTTCAAAATGTGGTCAAAACGGCGGGCTTGACCGTTCCTAGCTAGCGGTTGAATCTTGGAATTTTTTTGGTGTTTCTCTTATTAAATAGATACTTAATTACCTAGAAATGATTTTTGGAAAAAATAAAGAGCAAACTATGAGGCACCTGTAGTTCAAATTTGACCCGCTTCCAGCTGAATCGACGGGAATTTGTCTTTTTCACCAGAGGTGGATCAAAACTTTTGACACCCAACCATTTGGTCAATTGTGCATTATATATGGCCTAGTATTTTATAAAATTGATTAGGTACAATTTTGCAACAAATATATGGTAGGTCCTTCACAAAAAAAACTCATTTTGGGCACTCGGAAAATGGAAAATGTATTTTCCATGAAAAGAAAATGAAAACTCCCTTAGGCAACATTGTTTGTAATTCCAAGATCCACCCTTGTGCACGATATGAGGTCATTTGAACAAACTATGCCATGAATGTGGCCATAGGATTGATCATTTGGCTTGAAAGCCATGAATCTTCACACATGATAGCTCATTTCTGAGAACACTTTTTTAAAACAATTACCGTATTACAAGTTTATTATTTTTCCTGGAAACTTGGTCACATATAATGACACAATGCGGAGGTTTTCCAATTTATTGATTTTTTTTGAATTTTTTATGCCCGTTTCAAAATGCAGTCAAAACGCCGGGCTTGACCGGTCCTAGCTAGTGGTTGGATCTTGGAATTTTTTTGGTGTTTCTCTGATTAAGCAGATACTTATGTACCTAGAATGATTTTTGGAAAAAATAAAGAGCAAGCTATGAGGCACCTGCAGTTCAAATTTGACCCGCTTCCAGCTGAATCAGCGGGAATTTATCTTTTTCACCAGAGGTGGATCAAAATTTTGACACCCAACCATTTTGTCAATTGTGCATTATATATGGCCTAGTATTTTATAAAATTGATTAGGTCAACTTTTGCAACAAACATATGGTAGGTCCTTCACAAAAAACTCATTTTGGGCAATCGAAAAAAATGGAAAACTGATTTTAGTGGTTCCATTTTGCAAAATATTATTGGTTCCATTTTAGTGGTTCCATTTTGCAAAATATTATTGGTAGTTGCTTCATAAACCCCTTTGTTTTTAGCAGTTAGAGACTATATTTTAAATTACAGCCGTATTCTCCAACCAATCAGGAGGACTCCCCCGGATCACCCTACCGTTGGCGATCTGAACCATCCGATCGTCCCGGATCTAACGGCAGACTTGACCCTCCCACCGTCTCACAACCCGCACCACTCGTCCTCTCGCCCCCTCTCTCTCCTACGCACCCACAACCGCCGCCCTCTCCCTCCCTCAGATCTCGATCCGATCCAGATCGACGCCGCCACCCCTCTCTAACCCTAGCTTCCTGTCGCCGGCGGCGGCGCTCTCCCTCCCTCACCCTCTCCTCCTTCCCTCCTCACGGCCATCTCTCTGTTCCCCCATAGCCACACCTCATCCTCCTCCCCATCCCCCGGTCCCATCCCCAGCCAGACCCGGATCCACCGTGCATGTCCACTGCCACAGCCACCGCCCCCAGCCCCGCCCACGGTGGCCGCCACCACCCCAAGCCTTGTCTTGCTATAACTCTTCACGAGCAGCGAAGGGAAGAAGAAGGGGAAAGGGGATGGCTGCTGACACCACCTACGCAAAGCGGGTGCTGCTCGCCTGCAATGGCGGCGCCGACGCCGTCTCGCGGGGGGTCGCCGTCGGCCTCGCCAGGCACGGCTGTAGGTACTCCCTCTCACTTTTCCCAGTCTTCCTCCTATCGTTGGGCTCTGAATCTAAGCGCGCGCGCACACATGCTGGTCATGGTGGGCGACGAGGGCGCCCTGGCTGCGACGGCGGAGGAGGCGCGGCGCAGCGCGGCAGAAGGGGCGGCGGCCATCGCGGTGGTTGGGCTGGACCTCGCGGCCTGCGACGAGGCTGCTACTTCCTCGTTTCCGTCTAGGCAAGTTAGCTCTTGTCATGTTTGCTACAATAATGCACTCTCTTAACAATTTCAGTGTCCAGTAACCAGCATTGGCATCTGATGCATTGCTTGCTACAGGTCTCAGAAAATGGAAATGGCGAGAGTTCTTCATGCAGCAAGAAACCAGTAAGAACTGAACTTAGTTTTCTACCATATAGCTTCGTCATTTCCCCATATGAAATGGTCCCATAATCTAGTGCGTATATGTTTCTGGTTTGAAGTTCATCTAGCATTTGACGTGATATGATGTCATGATTTAGTGTACATACATGGTGTGCCTTACCCTGTGTCAGCATTATGGGAGCTAAAATTAAGTCTGCATCAACCTCCCAAATGTCATGTTCTTCATTTGCACACAAACTACAATATATGCATTGCACATTCCATAATGGACACGGCGGAGGTGGTGCTCCTGCTGCTGCCTCCTGCTCCCCGCCGCCAACTCCTCCATGGCTGCGGTGGCTGCTTGCTGCTGCTGCTGGTGATGGTAGTCCGGCGATGACCTGCCTTCAACTTTTGTCTCATGTACACAGATGCTGCAGTTTTAACTGAATAAGCAACAGAAGTGCTCAACATCCATCATGCATAACCCTGAACATTTATGGTCTCTGTTGATATGTCTTGCTAATTCTAGTTACTTTATATGAAGCAAAAGTTATCTTGTAGCCATCTAGTCACATTTAAGT
The DNA here is from genome assembly GCA_034509565.1 of Triticum monococcum. Lineage (NCBI taxonomy): Eukaryota > Viridiplantae > Streptophyta > Magnoliopsida > Poales > Poaceae > Triticum > Triticum monococcum. The sequence goes on along the minus strand of CM067843.1, from coordinate 145,780,247 downwards.
GTAAGTTAAGCAGGCATGTTAAGGGTAACCTGTGAACACTTGCTTATAAGAACGAACTTGACTTACTATATATACCCAAGTGAAGATGTACTGTTACTAATTTACTATGGCAATGAATTTTATCTATGTGAGATTATAATTTGAGTGCCATCATTCATCTCATGGTATCTTGTTCTCTGTGATAATTGTTCACTGTTGAGGGCAATACATATACTCTAGTTTAAGTTTGATACTAGTGTTATTGTTGGCTTTGTCGTTTGTGTTTGTGCATTCTTTTTTCTTGGGCATCATTCATGGTCATCTAGTAGTCGACATACTTCTGGTTCCATTTAGTATATGCAGGTAGCAGCAGCTTATGTGTAATGGAGTTGTTGTTACTCTGTGCCTGCTTCGTTAGAGTTTGCATCATCTCCTTGTTTTTGTAGCATAAATGCCTTCACTATTCTTGTTCTGAACCTCTAATCCTGATACTGATTGTATTTGTCTTGATCGAATTACAGGCAACATGGTGGATCGAGGGAAGCCGACCTTCAGCCCCAAGAAGGGCAAGCCCAGCGTCGTCATGTTCGTCGGATTGCAGGGCCAGTCTGACTCACCAACCAACCTCGCCTGCTTGCTCTGTTTATTGTGCTACACCTCTTACTGAATTCCAGTCACTATATATGATTGCTTACCTGTATATATGTACCACTCTGTGTGTAGCATTTTTCTAACTGTAACTCACTCCTCTACTGTCAAATTGCCTGTGTGTAGTTCATTACCATGCTATCCAGGGGATATTCATTTATGTGCATGTGAATTCGTTCTTGGTGTGTATGTATGTATATGTGCTAGCAACATGAGTAGGAATTAGCATCATGCTCGGCCTAGATGAATTGCATGCATACATTGATCCAGGGAGAAGTGTATGGCTGATACAATGCTCTTTTTCACAAAGCTATTATACACTTTGGGAAATACAGTAATTTGTTCTTTACTAAATGCACTGCAAGTATGGATGCTCATGCATGCATGCATCTAGGGTGAGTTGTACCTAGTTGTTCTTTATGCATCTAGGGTTTGCTACTGCTAGCCTCGCCTCGCTTTTGCTACTGCTAGCTCTATAGATGTTTATTTACCTGCCAACTTCTGCTAGCTCTAACTTGGGTATATAGCAGTTCAATTCATTCAATCTGTTGGAACTAGTTTGTCCTTGTATCCAGATTTTATATCCTGCCCTATGCCATTGTCGACTTGCTTAGGTACATAATTGTTATGTCTTGCAATCTGGTATTGATGATTGTCAATGTATTCATTTATACCTTTCTAGTGTACCTTGCATGTAAACCAGCTAGTCTATATATCAATGCTCTGTTTCCAATAGATGTGTGCTGATGCCTGATGCCTGATTCCTTAAAACTTCACTATTGCAGTAGCATTTTTCCTTAGTGCTTCAAACCTTGCTCTCTTTCCCAGGAACCATCATCGACTGCATCACTACTGGGGTAAGAGAGGAAAGACTGTTGTTGTCTCCAGGAAGCGATAAACTGCTTCACAAAGATCCCCGCATAGCTTCACTACTACTGTGTTGGTCCATTTCCAGAATCGTAAGGATGATGCTTTTGCTTAAGGAGAGGCTCAAGAAGATCAGGTATAAACTCCTCCCCCTCTTGTTTGTTTTTGCTTCATACTGTTTGGTGGTTGATACATTACTGTGCAAGTTCTATGGTATGTGAGTTCTTTCTGTTGCTGCAAGCATTGACACAATATGTCATGTGCAGGGAGCTCCGCATCCGAGTTTCAGCCATCCTCTACAGCAAGGAGCTCTGGGCCAAAGGAGCAACCAGCGCTGCTAGTTCCTTGAGGCCAGATTGAGTAAGATGGCGCACCATGGCGTGTGGTGGCGTATTTTGCTTCCGAGAACAGTACTGTTTATTTGAAGTGAGATGTACTAGTCTATGTTGTAGTGAGCTGTAGTAGGAGTGAAATGAAAATGTATCTGTTGTTGTATGTACATTTTACTTGAACATTAAATTCTCCAGAAAAAAGTTCTTACTGGACCTGATAGTGGCCACGGCCCAAATATACTTGAATTATTAAGATGCCATGGCCCAAAATGACCTGTGCTAAAAAGCTATTCAGAATTATTGTAAGCAGTCCTCGACTCAAATAGAAAATAGAAACAAAAAGGAAACAAACTATGTGGAAAGGTAAAGGCCCATTATAGAAAAGGCCCAAAAACATGATCAAAAAGAGAACCCGCTGTTAAAAGGGCCATGCAAAGAAATCAATAAAGCGGAATTGTTGGGCCAGACCCATGTAGCTAATAAAAGCACAGGAAAAAAATACATTAAAAAGGCTGAATTAATGGGCTCGGCCCATCTAAAGCACCGAAATGGACCGGGCTGAATCTTGTGCCACGTCAGATTGCCACGCTGGATGCCTACGTGGCCTAGGGAGGTTGCTAGTGACCAAAACGCTACAGTAGACGTATTTTGGTCATAGACGTCTACGACCATTCGAGAAGAAAGGTCGCTATAGTCAGTTTATGACGGCCAGCTTTTGCCCTTATGTTTTTGGTCACAAAAAGGTCACAAATGAAAATTTGTGACCATTCAGTGACCAATAGTGGTGGTCACAAGTTGACATATTTCTTGTAGTGCATGACTAACAATAATGTTACGCGTCATGAAGCATAAGCAAGTGATATTTTAAAAATTATAAAAATGGTAGTCTGTGCAGCTCGCATACAGAAATCACTCTTAGCTCACCAGAGGAGCATGATGTTGGGGCCAAATCCAAAACACAGACAGGTTACAAATTTAGACCACACGGAGGTACTTAACAGTATATATATACTAGCAAGATGCCCGTGCATTGCACGGAACATCAAGATGCATTTGTATGAGTAGTTTATATTATGAGAGAAAAGGATGAACGAGGGAAGGCCTTATTTGCAAATTTGGAGAGGGGTGTGGGTATATTTTTGCAAAATTGCCATAGTTTCCTACCTATCCGCCAGATATAAATCGGACGGTCTATATTGCAGTATGGCAGGCACACCATCATCACCAACTCTGTTTTTTTATTTTTATAAGAGTAAAGAGTAGAGATAGAGAGTCGATATATATATATATATATATCTTGCGTATAAGTAAGCAAGCAGTTGGCCATTCTGTAGCTCAATTAAAGTCTTAGGGAGCATTATGAACAGCAGAGGGATTCATACAAACCTACTACAACAAGCAAAACTATGCAATCATTAGCCTCGTATAAACTAGATTGTGAGCCTCATGCAGTAATAGTTGGTTAATAGACTTCGAAGCTTCAAGCCAGAGTAATTAAATGGTAATGCCTTTAATTATGTGCACTAATAGTTATACAAGTACCCAACATCAGGCATCATTGTTTGGGGATCTCATTAACTGAGGACAAATAAAGCAATTGAAAAGAGCAATTTATTTATGCCAGAAACAAACAAGCAATTGAACTGTTGAGTTGGCAGCATGCATACATGCACGCATCAATAACATCCATGGCCTAGCTACATTTACTATATAAAGAAACAAGTAATGTAATATTGTTTGCCCCTTATGAAGTATCTCTACTAGTATGTAATCAAGATCCTAGTAATGATAGGGAGGCTAAGGCTGGTCATAGTGGGGAGTCACTTATACTAGTGTGATGCATATGACACTAGTCTAAGTTACTACCTTCATAGTGCAAATTAACATAGTAGTAGTGGAATAGATGGCTTCATTTATTAGCTTGTAGACTCATCTTTTCTTGGAAAACACTATGTTACAGTAACATATTATGTTACTCTAAACACATCTCTCCTCATTAAATACATGCTACATAAGCAAACTTGTCTTGGACTGCGGTATGTTACTTGCTAAGTTACTCCCACTATGACTAGCCTAATGACGTGAATATGCATTTGGTTATGACATTTATGACATCGATAACTCTACCATAGCAGGAAGCAGTTTCACAGTTTTCACTACTATAAGATGTTTTAGATATTTAAAAGTAGACTACATCCGTAATGAGTGACAGACACATTAAAATGTGTTTACATACATCTGATTTACAAAAAAAGTCAGAACATCATATAATAGTGAGCAGAGGTGGTTTTAATCAAAGGCCAAATGACTGGGTTACAGGTGAAGAACCCTACGCAAGCACAATGTCAGACAAATAGGACATCCTGGTAATTGTAATACAGTGACTTACCATAACTGATTGAACAGGCTCAGCACTGCTCCTCCTTCTCTTGCAAGGCTCCTTCCTAACATCTTGTACATGGAAATCCTCAATCTTATCTTCATTGCACTCCCTATGCAAGGTGACACAAACTACTTACTGGTCTCCTTGTAAGATAAATATGCATACTTTCCAGTCTGTGAACAACACAAAAGGATGAGTTTATAACAAAACAACACCACATAATGAGACATGCTACATCTCTTGCACACAATGAAATGAGCATTTACTATGTGTGCATAGTGTAACAACTAGGCATACCTTCGAACTGGATCTCCAGGTACTCTTGGAGTGCCTACTTTAGTGTACAGCCAAACCTTTATGTCAGCTATGAGTTATACAAGCCCCCACTGCAGCAGCCCTTAGTGTTTAAATCGTTGACAAGCTCTGTTAGGTCAAGAAGAATAAGTAATCAAAGAAAACAGTCTTGGTATGGCTGGCTGATACAAACAAGCAATTGAACAGATGTGTGAGAAAATCTTGCACAACACTGAATTACATATCAAGAAAAGAAGCATAGAAGGAGGCTTAAAGACCATCACTTGACTAACCAGATTTAAGGGTCATTTAAACATCATGTGCAACGTATGAACTAACATAAACATTGCATATTTCAAATTCTAGAATGAAATGCACATGTAGTAGGTTATGCCATGTATGATGCCTAAATGTACACTATAGCAAGCAGGAGTGATTCATCATTGCACGCACAATTGAATTGCAAGTTAAGGGCCAGTTCCACTTTTTAGAGCTTATTGTAAAAATAAGCCATAAAAGATGTAAAGAAGTCATTTTTGAGTTATGGGCTTGGGCTTAAGTTATTTCGTTTGGGGGATGATACATCTCCAACGTATCTATAATTTTTGATTGTTCCATGCTGTTATATTATCAACCTTGGATGTTTTATAATCAATTTATAGTCATTTTATATCATTTTTTGGTACTAACCTCAGGTGCCCCCCGGACCACCTCTTTTCTTATAAATACCCCAATTTTCCAGAAACCCTAGGGGAGTCGACGAAAATTAATTCCAGCCAGCGCAGAGTCTGGAACCACCAGATCCAATCTAGACACCATCACAAATGGGGTTCCATTGGTGCCTCTTTGATGATGCGTGAGTAGTTCTTTGTAGACATTCGGGTCCATAGTTAGTAGCTAGATGGCTTCCTCTCTCTTGTTTGATTCTCAATACAATGGTCTCTTGGAGATCCATATGATGTAACTCTTTTTGCGGTGTGTTTGTTGGGATCGGATGAACTTTGAGTTTATGATCAGATCTAGACCAAAAATACAAAAATACCTTGCTGCATTTTACTCTTATTTATTTTATTTGGCGTTTGATCTATCAATCTACTACAATTTTATTCACGTCTATTTGCCTATCTTGGGGCACTGCTACCCGAAAGGGATTGACAACCCCTTTTACACATAGGGTTGCAATTATTTGTTATTTGTGTGCAGGTGTTGTTTACGTTGTGTTTCTTGGTTCTCGTACTAGTTCGATAACCTTGGTTTCATCACTGAGGTTAATACCTACTGCCACTATGTTGCATCATCCCTTCCACTTTGGGGAAATACCGACGTAGCTTCCAGCCGCCATCAAAAGGAATTTCTGGCGCTGTTGCCGGGGAGGATCTTCAACATATACCAGGTTCCTAATCACAAATCTCATCTCCTCAAAATTTACATTATTTGCCATTTGCCTCTCATTTTCCCCTCCCCCACTTCATAAAAATTGCCGTTTTTATTCGCCCCTCTTTTTCGTTCGCCGTTTTCCTGCCGGATCTGTTTTTGCGTGTCTTCTTGTTTGCGTAGTCGTGATGCCTCAAAGAAAATATTATGATGTTCCTTACCCAAATATTTTGCTTGAAATTGAGAAAAGTACTAAGGAATATATGACTACACAATTTGAGCATAATAAGTATTTTACTGAAGAACTTAAGGAGCACTCTCTTGTGCTTGATGCTATAACAAAACAACTTGATGATATTAGTAGAGACGTTTGCAATCTCCAATCTAAGTATGCTTTTGCCGGAAGTTTGCTAGGAAAAATATCCGATGCACAAGCTACCCTAGTAAATCAAATGGCTGATAAACCGATCTCGTTCAAAGATAAAAATGATGATCTTAAAATGATTGGTGTTTCTTCAATTGATTCCTTGTTTAGTAAAGTTAAGATTGATGAAAAAGGGAATGTAGAAGAGTCAACTTTAGTTAGTAGGCATCCCGATAATTCGGAGGGTGAAAATCTTGTTCAGAAAATTGATGAAAGTGGGTTCGAAGAGGTCAACACTTCAACTAGTGATGTGCCCACTCTTTTGGATTACAAAGACTTTAATTATGATAGTTGCTCTTTGATTTATGGTATTTCTTTGTTGCAATCCATGATTAATTCACCCCATGCTTATGAATGAAATAAATCTTTACTAAACATATTGTTGATGCTATGATGAAAGCTTTAGAAGAAAAGTTGGAATTAGAAGTTTCAATTCCTAGAAAATTACATGATGAATGGGAACCTACTATCAAAGTCAAAATTAAAAATTATGAGTGCTTTGCTTTGTGTGACTTGGGTGCTAGTGTTTCTACAATTCTGAAATCTTTATGTGATGTGCTTGGTCTTACCGATATTGAAGAATGCTCTTTAAATTTGCACTTGGCGGATTCTACTATTAAAAAGCCTATGGGAAGAATTAATGATGTTCATATTCTTGCAAATAGGAATTATGTGCCCATATATTTTATTGTTCTTGAAATTGATTGCAATTCGTCTTGTCCAATTATTCTTGGTAGACCGTTTTTATGCACTATCGGTGCCGTGATTGATATGAAAGAAGGCAATATTAAGTTCCAATTTTCTTTGAGGAAGGGTATGGAATACTTCCCTAGAAAAAGAATTAGGCCACCATATGAATCAATCATGAGGGCATCTTGTGGATCTCAAAACAAAGATGACAAACGTAGATCCTTGCTTTATGCCTAGCTAAGGGTGTAAAACTATATCGCTTGTTGGGAGCCAACCCAATGAATAAAATTTATTTTTTCCTTTTGCTTTCTGTTCTTGAGTGTTTGCACAATTATGCTACTATTATGATTGTGTTTTTGTGTTTTAATTAGTGTTTGTGCCAAGTAAAGCCTTTAGGATCTTCTTGGGTGATAGTTGTTTGATCTTGCTGAAAAAACAGAAACTTTTGCGCTCACAAAAATAATTTTCATTTTTAACCAGAGAGCGATAAAATTCCAATTCCTTTTGCAGTAGGTTAATATACAAATTTCCCAGGTCGTCCTAATATTTCAGAGTTTTTTTATTACATTAGTATTCGAAATATCCAGATTGCTACACACTCTTCTATTTTTGATAGATTCTGTTTTCTTTGCGTTGTGTGCTTGTTTCAATGGCTCTATGGTTTTCTTTGATGAGTGTTTGCCATAAAGAAGTTGGAATACAATAGATATAATGCAAGAACAAAATATGAATTGGTTTACTACAACACTTATAGTGGTGATTTGTTTTCTTATACTAACGGATCTCACAAAGGCTTTTGTTGAGTTTTGTGTGATTGAATTTGTCAACTTTTGGGTTATCTTACGATGGATGAAGGAATAAGGAGTAAAAAGAGCCTAATCTTGGGGATGCCCTGGCATCCCAAGATATTATCCAAAAGATAGCAAGCAAGTAAGCTTGGGATGCCCCGAGTGGCATCCCCTCTTTCTTCTAACAACCATCGGTATTTTACTCGAAGCTATATTTTTATTCGTCACATACTATGTGTTTTGCTTGGAGTGTCTTGTATGATATGAGTCTTTGCTTGTTTTATTTTGTGTTTTAAGTCTTAATTCCTTGCTGGACACACCTATTTGAGAGAGCCAAAATTATGTCACGACTTGTTAGAATTGCTCTCTATGCTTCACTTAAATTTTTATGAGCTATGGACTTGCTCTAGTGCATCACTTATATATTTTTGAGCACGGTGTGCTTTAGTATTTTTGAAGAAAATGCTATCTTGCTTCACTTAGATTTATTTGAGAGTTATTAAAATTTTCAAGAAATTCTCTCTTGCTTCACTTAAATTAATTTGAGAGAAAGAAACATTATGCTCATGATGTTCACTTATATTTGTTTGAGCTTATCAAAAGCAACACATGAAAATTAGTCCTAAAGTGATAGATATCGAAGAAGGATATAATAAAAACTTACATGAAGATCATTGGGCAAAATAAACTTGATTCTTAGTAATAGTTTTGAGATATGATGATGTGATATGTGAGTCATGTTGATGAGTAATTATGCTTTAGTAAGAATATTGGTGTTAAGGTTTGTGATTCCCTATGCAAGCATGAAAATCAATAATTATGCAATGAAATTATATCCTAATTGTGGTGCATTATTCAGTGTTAATTATGCTTAATGCTCTCTTATAAGATTATTCATTTCTTGGTTGGTCGATTCTCAATCTTTTGCTAGCCTTCATTTTGCACTAAGTATGATCACTACTTATGCATCCAAAAACCTTTAAACCAATTTTGCCACAAGAGTCCACTATATCTAACTACATGTGATATTCTTTTGCCATTATAAGCAAATTTGTATGTGACATCTCTAATTTTCAAAATAAACTTCTCTTTTGTGTGTTCGTACCACTCGCGGAGCTGTGAGGGGTGGCTAATATTTTCCATGCTAGATGTGTTATTCTCATGATGAGTGTTTATTCACTTGTCATTGCACGAGAGTAAGGCAAAGGTATTAGGGATGCCCAGTCCCGAAATGAAATATGAATTTACTTTATGTTGTCAAATAATAAATTCCTTGGAAAGTGTTGGTATGGAAGGCACCCGTGGATACGGTTAGCCATGGAAAGTGAAAGTGTGGTTGAAAAAGGAATAAACTTTATTTTTCTGTTTGGGAACCGCCTATGATATATCTAGCATGGAAAGTGTTGGGAACTCTAAGTCGTTTTTGTTGGTGGGAAGGACACACCTCCCAAAATGTTTTTATCTCTAAGTTTTTTGCTTTGAGCTCTGGCACATCTACAAATCCCTACTTCTCTCTGCGAAGGGCCTTTCTTTTACTTTATGCAATTTTTATTTTGAATTTGAGTCTCCATATTCTCTTATAAAGCACCAACTAGGAGGCACTATGATTGTACTTCAGCATTGGGTGTAGTTAATAGGTGAGTGTGTTTCATGAATGGATCAATGATTGAGCATGATGGGCTAGGGATAGCTTATTTTAGCGTTGATATTTTGAAAGACATGGTTGCTTGTTGATATGCTTGAGTATTTAAGTTATCATGTCAAAACTAGACTATTACTTTGAACAAAATAAAAGTCCAAATGTCCATGCTATAAAGAAAAGAATATGAGATGACATGTTAGGCAACATTCCACATCAGAAATTCTGTTTTTATCACTTACCTACTCGAGGACAAGCAGGAGTTAAGCTTGGGGATGCTGATACGTCTCCAACTTATCTATAATTTTTGATTGTTCCATGATGTTATATTATCAATCTTGGATGTTTTATAATCATTTTATAGTCATTTTATATCATTTTTTGGTACTAACCTATTGACATAGTGCCAAGTGCGAGTTGTTGTTTTCTACATGTTTTTTACATCGTAGGAAATCAATACCAAATGGAGTCCAAATGCAAGGAAACTTTACGGAGATCTTTTAAGGACCAGAAGACACCCATGGGCCAAGGCAGCGCCTGGGGGTGCTCCGAGGGGAGCACAACCCACCAGGGCACGCCAGGAGGCCCAGGCACGCCTTGGTGGGTTATGACCACCTCGTGTACCCCCCCGGACCGCCTCTTTTCTCTATAAATACCCCAATATTCCAGAAACCCTAGAGGAGTCGGCGAAAATCAATTCCAGCTGCCACAGAGTCCAGAACCACCAGATCCAATCTAGATACCATCACAGAGGGGTTCACCACTTCCGTTGGTGCCTCTCCGATGATGCGTGAGTAGTTCTTTGTAGACCTTCGGGTCCGTAGTTAGTAGCTAGATGGCTTCCTCTCTCTCGTTTGATTCTCAATACAATGGTCTCATGGAGATCCATATGATGTAACTCTTTTTGCGGTGTGTTTGTTGGGATTAGATGAACTTTGAGTTTATGATCAGATCTACCTTTTTATATCCATGAAAGTTATTTGAGTTTCTTTGATGTCTTATATGCATGATTGCTTATGGCCTCATATTTCTTCTCCGATATTCGGGTTTTGTTTGGACAACTTGATATATTTATCTTGCAATGGGAAGAGGTGCTTTGTAGTGGGTTCGATCTTACGGTGCTTGATCCTAGTGACAGAAGGGGAACCGACACGTATGTATCGTTGCAACTAAGGATAAAACGATGGGGTCTATCTCTACATAGATAGATCTTGTCTACATCATGTCATCATTCTTATTGCATTACTTTGTTTCTCCATGAACTTAATACACTAGATGCATGCTGGATAGCGGTCGATGTGTAGAGTAATAGTAGTAGATGCAGGAAGGAGTCGGTCTACAAATCTTGGACGTGATGCCTATGTAATGATCATTGCATGGATATCGTCATGATTATTTGAAGTTCTATCAATTGCCAAATAGTAATTTGTTTACCCACCATTTGCTATTTTTCTCGAGAGAAGCCATTAGTGAAACCTATGGCCCTCGGGTCTCTTTCTCATATTATTTGCCTTTGCGATCTAATTTTCCTTTTCTTTTATTTTCATATCTACTAAACCAAAAATACAAAAATACCTTGCTGCATTTTATTCTTATTTATTTTATTTGGCGTTCGATCTATCAATCTACTACAATTTTATTCATGTCCGTTTGCCTATCTTGGGGCGCCGCTACCCGAAAGGGATTGGCAACTCCTTTTACACGCCGGGTTGCGAGTATTTCTTATTTGTGTGCAGGTGCTGTTTACGCTGTGTTGCTTGGTTCTCCTACTGGTTCGATAACCTTGGTTTCATATATGAGGGAAATACCTACCACCGTTGTGCTGCATCATCCCTTCCTCTTTGGGGAAATACCGGCATAGCTTCAAGCCGCCATCAGGGTGCTTTGGATCAAAGCTCACCAAAAAAGGGGAATAGCAAAATGACATTGTTGTTTGTTGATACGTCTCCAACGTATCTATAATTTTGATTGTTCCATGTTGTTATATTATCAATCTTCGATGTTTTATAATCATTTTATATCATTTTTTTGGTACTAACCTATTGACATAGTGCCAAGTGCCAGTTGCTGTTTTTTGCATGTTTTTTACATCACAGATAATCAATACCAAACGGAGTCCAAATGCAACAAAACTTTAGGGAGATTTTTTATGGGCTAGAAGATACCTAATCGGACAAGGCAGCGCCTAGGGGTGCTCCGAGGGGAGCACAACCCACCAGGGCGCGCCAGGAGGCCCAGGCGCGCCCTCGTGGGTTGTGCCCACCTCAGGTGCCCCTCGGATCACCTATTTACTCTATAAATACCCCAATATTCCAGAAATCCTAGGGGAGTTGACAAAAATCAATTCCAGCCACCGCAGAGTCAAGAACCACCAGATCCAATATAGACACCATCACGGAAAGGTTCACCACTTCCATTGGTGCCTCTCCGATGATGCATGAGTAGTTCTTTGTAGACCTTCGGGTCCGTAGTTAGTAGCTAGATGGCTTCCTCTCTCTCGTTTGATTCTCAATACAATGGTCTCTTGGAGATCCATATGATGTAACTATTTTTGCGGTGTATTTATTGGGATCGGATGAACTTTGGGTATATGTTCAGATCTATCTTTTTATATCCATGAAAGTTACTTGAGTTTCTTTGATATCTTATATGCATGATTTCTTATAGCCTCATATTTCTTATCCGATATTTGGGTTTTGTTTGGCCAACTTGATCTATTTATCTTGCAATGGGAAGAGGTGCTTTGTAGTGGGTTTGATCTTACGGTGCTTGATCCCACTGACAGAAAGGGAACCGACATGTATGTATCATTGCTACTACGGATAAAACGATGGGGTCTATCTCTACATAGATAGATCTTGTCTACATCATGTCATCGTTCTTATTGCATTACTCTGTTTCTCCATGAACTTAATACACTAGATGCATGTTGGATAGAGGTCAATGTGTGGAGTAATAGTAGTAGATGCAGGCAGGAGTCGGTCTACTAATCTTGGACGTGATGCCTATGTAATGATCATTGCCTGGATATTGTCATGATTATTTGAAGTTCTATCAATTTCCCAACAGTACTTTGTTTACCCACAATTTGCTATTTTTCTCGAGAGAAGCAACTAGTGAAACCTATGATCCCCGGGTCTCTTTCTCATATTATTTGCCTTTGCGATCTACTTTTCCTTTGCTTTTATTTTCAGATCTACTGAACCAAAAATACAAAAATACCTTGCTGCATTTTATTCTTATTTGTTTTATTTGGCGTTCGATCTATCAATCTACTACAATTTTTTTCATGTACGTTTGCCCATCTTGGGCGCCGCTACCCGAAAGGGATTGAAAACCCCTTTTACACGTCGGGTTGTGAGTAGTTGTTATTTCTGTGCAGGTGCTGTTTATGTTGTGTTGCTTGGTTCTCCTACTGGTTCGATAACCTTGGTTTCAAATATGAGGGAAATACCTACTGCCGTTGTGCTGCATCATCCCTTGCTCTTTGGGGAAATACCGACGTAGCTTCAAGACATCATCTGCCTATATTACACTCAAAATGCCACGCTCACGCTCGCATCACACCTGACCCTCAAGTAAAAACAAAAACGCAAACGTTCATTGCCCTGCCCGCTTGCATCTCCTCCCCCTTTCCCTCTACCTCGATCCCCTGCCTGCAGCGCTAGGGTTCCTCCAGTGAGCCATCACCACTGGTCCCAGCTAGCCTGCTCCTCGACGATGCTCTGTCCAGCTAGACTACATGGCCGGCGGGTAGGGCCAAATCATCCCGGCTGCTCCTCCCTCTGGCGCCGCCCCTCACTCTCATGGTCTTCAGCAGCTGCTCCACTATGGTCCGTCCAACACACTACTCCGGCGGTCGCCACACAACTATGGCCGATGCCCCACTCTGGCAGAAGGCACCTCGTTCCCCCTCCCCTCCTCCCAGGTCGTGGCCTTGAGGTGTTGTCGAAGGATGAGCTCATCCAACAAGGTGAGGATCTCCTCTGATTTTTTTGCCAAAATTTCATTCTGATCCACTATACAATGAATTGCTATGAGCTTCTGCTGCTATATGATGCATTGCTATGAGCTGCTCCTACTGCTGCTATATGATGAATTGTTATGAGATGTTGCTGCTATATGATGAATTGCTACGAGGTACTGCGTTGCTGCTATATGATGAGTTGCTATAAGCTCCTCCTCCTACTGGTATATGGTGAATTGTTATGAGCTACTCCTGCTGCTTCTATATGATGAATTGCTTTGAGCAGCTGTTGGTATATGATGAATTGCTAGTTGTTGCTACTGTATGATGAGTTGCTATGAGCTGTTGATGCTGTATGATGAGTTGCTATGAGCTGCTGCTGCTATATGATAATAACTAGCCACTTGGACCATCGAATTTTGATAAATAATGGTTCTTCATTTAAATTTAGGTCATGTGTTCTTCATTTAAATTAGGCAATGGGATCTCTATGGAAGACGATGACCAAAGTAGATTGTGCCAAGTAGATGGTATCTTTGTATTTTGAACAAATATTGATGATTTGTTTTCCTATCATATTCATTACTGCACTGGGTTCAATTTGTGATGTTTGCAAGTCAAATTAATTTTCGTATGGGCAGCAAAATGACAAAATATAATGCAATCTAGGCTTCTCACTGATCATACCATAGATAAGTTGAAAAGGCAGGCAATGAAAAGAACTAGTTGGCTTATTATCTGGAGCTTATATTCAAAGGTGATCATTTTCTTAGGATAACTTGAAATAACTGTCCCTAAGAAACTTGGCCAACAGCACTGACATACAAATAACATGTCACGATGATTGAAATGGAGAGTGACCTACCATAGCACATTGTATAGGCTCACCGTTGCCTCTCCTTTTTTGCGATGTTCCATGAAATTGCCACATACATCTTGTACTAAGATATCTTGTACCTTTCCTTTGCGTAACCCTATCTGCAAGTTGACACAACTAATTTCATATATCTCTACATGATAATACCTTGCATATCCCTTGTGCATATTTAAACCACCAATTAACAATTGTGTGTGTAGCATAAACTAGCCATGTCTCTCTGTACTGGACTAGCAGGCACTCTAAGGGAGCCTAATGTAGTGCACTAGAATTCCTACATGCCACCTATGATTTTGTGTAATGTATTACCTTTGTTCCTAATGTGTCTTTGTAGAGATTCCAGTATGGACCACATACAGATGTATATGGATGCATTTTCGAGTGTAGATTCACTCATTTTGCCCTAAATGTAGCCTATAGTGGAATCTCTACAAAGGCTTATATTTACGAACAGAGGGAGTATCATGTATGACATCTACATCTCTAATTTAGCAGCCAATAGTGGAAATCATTGCCTGCACAAAGGGATTACTGGTCAAAAATCCTAGGAAAGCATGCTGCAGGCACACAACAATAAAAGAGAGAGACGTACTTACAAGATCATAGCAATGCCTCAGTCCAGGATCTTGGTTGGCCAAGCTGTTAGATCCAGGAGAAACATCGTCCTTGTAGTTTTTGCCAGCTGCATAACATGTAACAGCGAACGATTAGTATATTTGAAGTACATCGGGCAGGTGATGCTGGACGGGTTTAAAGGTGACAAGTACCTAGGCCGCAGCGGGTGCTTGGCATCTTGCCAGCCGATGGGAATCAGGTTCGAAACGTCAAGGGTGATGATGTTGTGCTGGCTGTCGGGGTCTGGTAAGGAGATCTAGAACCGTGGAGTAGGGTGTTTGTGGAGCGGCTCCGGTAGGGTGGACTACGGTGTGCGCGAAGCGTAACTGAGGTTGTGGACGAGCGCGTCGATGAAGCTACTCCACTGGTTGGGTTCAGGATGGTATCGATGATGCAGATCTGCGGCCGTGGACGGGGCGTCAGAAGCTGCTCTGGTAGGTTGGACGAGGGTGCGACGAAGTGGATCTGAGGCCGTGGACTTCGGCGTTGGCAAAGCGGCCCCGATAAGGTTGAGAATGGTATAGGGGAAGCTACTCCGGTAGGGTTGAGGATGGTGTCGGTGAAGTGGCTCTGGTAGGGTTAAGGAAGGTGTTGACGAAGAGGATCAGAGGCCGTCGACGGGGGCGTCGATGGGGCGGCTCCGGGGGTGTGGATGAAGCCTCTTCGGTGGGGAGTACAAAAGAGCCGGTGCAGATGCACTGTGGTTGACGAGAGTACCGACGAAGCAGATCTGGCACCGTGGACGAGGCCGGCACTGAATGGGCTATGATGCAGTGGTGGATGAGCAGTCTACTTGTTTCTAGGGAAGGAGGGAGTGGTAGATGTGGCCGCAGAAGCATATCCGGTGAGGTGGACGCCGCTGGCAGTGAATGGGCTCTGGTACGCCGGTGGATGAGTAGTCTAGGGTTTCGAGAGTGGAGGGGTAGTAAGGCCTATGAAGTTCGAACAACGGGATGTAAGATGCTCTGGTGTTGTGGAGTAGTCATTTTTGTTGGAGGGGGAGAGAAAATGGGGGTGTCGTGTGGTGGCGGGAACCGGAAGTTACCAAAGCAGCCTCGACCTATATTATGTAAATGAGGGTCGTATTGTAACTACTCCATGGACAGAAGGGGAATTTCGCATGCTAAAAACTAGGTGGCGGAAATTTTAGAAGGAGGCGGGAGATTTTGCCACCCGTGGGATCGTTCGTATCCAGTTTCAACTAATTTTGGACAGTGCTAGCGGAAGGTCATGTGAGACTGTGTGCGAGACTGTTTACATGGGGCACACGTCAGCACTGGTATGAAGTCCATCCCAGAAAAAGACAATAATTCAGGATGATCACTGATAACTTGGATGTTCACATGGGCGCAGCCAATCGTACAGGTGTAGAGGCGCGTTCACAAAAAAGGGATCAAATGCTCGGTCTATGTATTTCTCGTGTAAATATATAATTTAGTGCCATTGGTTATTTATTTTAAAGATAATGCATTGACGCGTTAATTTTAATATAGAGGCACATAAAGAAATGGATATTGTAGTCCCACAAAGAAATGGATATTGTAGTCTGCTACTTAAAAGTGTTACCTCATATGATTACATGGCCTCCATTTCATAAAATGCATACCCGTTGAATTCATATATAAATATTGCATATATTACTTCATAATAGAACCTTAAATCGTCCAAGACTAATGAATTTGAATGCAAAACTAACAACAGTGCATATACATGATAACTACAGTGGTTGTTTGAAGAAACATCAATCAAACTTTGGAATGCACAATTGAAAACGACTATTTGGAAAAAAAATGCGATATGTGCGTGTCCAATCTTCATAGCATTGAATCGATATTGTATCTTTGGCCACGATACGAAGTAGATATTGATTTATGTTCAAGTGATGCACATCCGCAGTCGCTAGATAGTGATACATGAATGAATTGTGCAATATCTCTCACACGCATATATATCTCATTTCTCCATGGGCATCGGAATCACACACATGCACTTCATGTATTTCTCTGCCTCCGTCAAGGTTATAATTCATCTTTCTACCCCGTCCTACAAGTCCCTCACACAAAAACGCACACACTCTCTCTGTCGAACACGCCCACCCCTTCAATTCCGCCCACCCACCGCCACTAATGTCTCAAAGTATAGCTATGTCTCGCACACATATGCATAAAGTTAACTCGAGTCCTGAAAACCATATGAATACATACAATGGGATTCCAGCAGAGCACCTTTTGTTTTGAGATTTCACACCCTCTCTCTATCTCTATCTCTCTCTCACACACACACACACATCTCTTGTTTATCTTCATGATGCTTTACATATGCCTCGCAGACATGCTATCTACCTATCCCTTAATATTGATATGTATCACACAAACTCCTTCTCCATATATCTAAGTGTCACTGGCACCACCACACACGCACCCACACACACCAACTTCTCGACACCGAAGGAGTAGGGTGACACCTCGATCTTGATACTAATCTATCTACTGGCTTCTCTCTCAAACACACACACACGCACACTCGCTAGTTGTGCCTCTGTGCCTACCGCGCGCACACTCTCGATATGTCTTTCTCTCCCTCCCCCTCCCCACCCCCAACAATGGTAGCACAAGGGTGACAAATCGATCTTGATTTTAATCAATCAATTGGCTTCTATCTCAAACACACACACACACACACAACACATAGGCTAGTTGTGCATCTGTGCCTCGCTCACACACATTCGATACGTCTTTCTCCCCGTAGCCCCCTCGATATGTAGACTTCTCACACGCAGACAACTTTAGTGACGATGACGCTGAACCCAATGTGCCTTGTTTTTACCGGCCTCATGTGATAGTTTTCACCCTGTTTTCTCTTAATTAACGAGGCAACATTTTCTTGTTACTACTAGTGAATTTGAGATCATTCGGGGCAGACATAAAATATATCACTTCTACCCAATTAGTAACTATTTAAAAAGAAACTAGCAAGATGCTTGTGCGTTGCACGGAATGTCAAGATGCATTTGTATGAGTAGTTTATCTTGTGAGAGAAAAGGATGAATGAGGGAAGGCCTTATTTGCAAATGTGGAGAGGGGTGTGGGTATCTTTTTGCAAAATTGCCATAGTTTCCTTCCTATCCGTCAGATATAAATAGGACGGCCTATATTGCTGGATGGCAGGCAGACCATCATCACCAACTCTGTTTTTTTATAAGAGTAAGTACTAGCAAGATGCCCGTGCGTTGCACGAAACATCAAGATGCATTTGTATGAGTAGTTTATCTTGTAAGAGAAAAGGATGAACGAGGGAAGGCCTTATTTGCGAATGTGATGAGAGTGTGGGTATCTTTTTGCAAAATTGCGATAATTTCCTTCCTATCCATCAGATATAAATCAGACGACCTATATTGCAGGACGGCAGACACACCATCATCACCGACTTTGTTTTTTTTATAAGAGTAGATAATAATAATAATAATAATAATAATAATAATAATAATAATAATAAGAGTAGAGAGATAGATGGATAGATAGATAGATATAGATATAGAGTATAGATGTAGATATATCTCTTGCATCATGCACAACGAACATCTGGTAGACAGGTTAGCGCCGGATGCTGGCAATGCGATCACCTGATTTCGAATTCTGTCTTAAACTTTAGATTTTTATATTTTTTTAATATATACTTATTTCGCTACTATACTGACATTGGAACCCATAGAGTACTTAAAATACAAGATTAAGGATGGATTTGGTTCTTTTTAACTTTATGTACGAATCTGTAGCCACCCAGCAAGTCATGTACACTGTATATGCAATTAACTTTTTATATAGGGAGAGTAATATACGCAATTAACTCAAATGGATTGGATGTGACTCTATTATTTCTAGCATAAGAGCATCACCAACGGCAACTGGCAAATTTCCTCCCGCGGAGGATGACATCTAACGCCAGCGGCATACATTTTCACAACTCTAACCAACCAGAGGAAATTCATACAAACACGGACTGATTTCATATAAGCATGAAGGATTTCGTGTATAAAAGTCGGATCTTCATATAAACATGACGGATTTCATTACATTTACATGAAATATGAAGTGCTAATCCATCTCTCGTGGTATAATTAATACGTAATCTAAATGGCCGCCCATGGATCCCTTTGTCTTCCTCATGTCTGGCAGACACTTGCGAGGTCGTCAAAGGTCCTCGCAAGAAATGAAGCGTCCAAGAAACCACATGTATACGCAGTCGTCGCCTCAGTGGTGGCCTTCATGGAACCCAAGCGATGGTGGCCTCCCGTGTTCTACTTCTCCTCGATGATGGCGACGGACACGGAGAAGCTGGCCACCGACTCATCGCTCTCCGCGCACCCGGGTTTTGTCTCTGCATGCATGGCGCTGCCGCAGGCATGAGAGGCGCACCCACAGACACGGGAGGAGCAACCACCGCAGACACGGGAGGCGCGGCCGCAGACACTGCTGGCGCGGTATGATGCGGCAGCGACGACGCCCGTAAGCCGTGCTCGCCGCCGTGCCGGCGTGAAGCAACTCGCCAATGCTCATCAAGCTGAACTATAGCGGCGAGTTGCTGAACCACGCACCGGCTTGGGCGGAAACTAGCTCCGTTGGGCCAAGCGAGGTAGGTGAAGCACCGAGCGGCCTCGCTCGTATCCATAGGGCTCAGCGGGCCACCCAGCTAGGTAGTATGCCGGAGAATGGCTCCTCGGAAGCCATCAGAAGAGTGGAGAAAATGGTGAAGGAGGAGATGAGGGAGCGGCGGAGGGGTGCGATTCTTGCCTGATGTCTAGCCTTGTTTAAATAGAGGGCGGACGATAGGAGCTTGGTCGGCGTCTGGCCTTGTTTAAACTAAGGGCGGATGGGAGGAGCTCGGCCGGTGTTGCGTTTAATTCCGTCCCACTCATGAACGGACGTGTGGCCAGAGTAGGTTTCTTGGTTTGCATGCGGGTTTGACGGAGGCGAGGAGGCGTGGTTAGCCGGGCATGCAGTAGGAGGCGCAGTACTATTTGATTTGACAACTACTAGTAAACCAGGACAGTTCCTGATAGGGCTTTAATGCAGACAAGGGAGAGGTTAGCGGTTCTTGAAATGTTGAATGGACAATGATGCATCCTCCTTCAATTAGCATCCTGAATGCATGAGGGAAGTAATGGGAGGAGGATGGGGAAAAGAAGCAGCACGATGTGAATGCTACGCAGTTTGCACTCATATAAAGGCACCCCTCCATTCCAATGCATCTACCACATCGTATGCACCTAAGCACCTACACTAACTGCAAAAGTGTTCACTCCAAACCCATGGCAACGATGCGCACAAGCAGCCAGCGGCTGTGCCAGATGGTCCATGACACCGGCCTGCGGCATGGGACCAAGGATCGTCTCTAGTCGGTGTTGGCGACCAGCTGGTTCATGGCCATCGTCAACGTCATCTACGACTCTCGGTTGGACCAGATGATCGTTGCCACCATCAACAAGTTCACCATCGTCAAGAAGCTCGCGGACGACATCGCCGTACTCCTCCAGCCCGCGCGCCCGGGCTCCTCATTGCCTGCCACCCTAATTGGCCTCCATGACGAGAGCCTCTTTCAAGCACTGGTGGCCCTGCGACTGCCCGCCGATGCAACGAAGAATGTCCACGTGGAGGCCGCGCTCGCCGCAAGGCACCTCGCCCTGGAAGAATTCATCGACCTACAATCCACGTGTACGAGGAAGCCATGTACATAGGTATCTACAAGGCTAGTGAGGACGCTATGATGTTGGCCTTCGTCAACTGGTTGGAAGCCTTGGACGCCTTTGTTGACAAGCACCTTGACCTCGCCACAAAAGCCGCTGCTTCTAAGCCGCCGGTCGGTGGCCTGATGCACTGAGTCGAGGAGGAGGTGGTCGGACGTTGATGGATGCATCTTTCTTCTTGCCTCTTGTAACCACCACTGCGATCGCATCATCATGGCCTTAATTCTTATTGTGCTATTGCATTCTCGTTCCGGTCAATATAGACATGTGCGATCCCTTATCTCACATGAGGCAATTGTATGCATCACTGTAACTATACTCCATTCGTCAATTTATAAGTTGTGCTTACCTTTTCCATCAACTTCGTAATTTACGTTAGATGCTTGACCCGACCTATGAACTACTCCTAGATTCAAAAACTGAGACCGAACCTATAAATTCAAAACTACTCGTGCAGCACGCCTGTCACGTTCGCAAGTTCAAAACAAGAAACTGGAACACGTACATGAAGCATGTCCCTTCCCCGTCGCATATCACACTGTGGTTCCGCAGCCCCCGGTCATCAGGCATTGGCTAGGCTTTATATCACTACAACATGTGGGACCGCATGTGACCAAACCGACGTTGCGCCAACCTAGCTACTACCCTACTTATCTGGTGGGAAAAGCCCTGCCCTAGCGTTTCCAATAGTTATTTCTATCTGTCGATCGTGCCAAGGAGCAGAACCAAAATTTTCAATTTATACATTTTCTCTACTCTCATAAAAGACTCAGTTGGTGATGGCAGTGTGTCTGCCATCCGTCATTTCTAACCATTAGATCTGCATCTAACGCCAGTGAAGTAAGTTGTGTCATTTTTGCAACAATGGCCCACTTCTCTTCTCCAATGTGCAGAAAACGCCTCATTATCTTGAAAGCAACCACATCCCTCCCTCACCTCATAAAAACAGCCTAAGAAATATATTTTGAGTGAAAATTAATATATTTTTAGTGGTATATATGTATATCAAAACAAGAGTGTTTTCTTTCAAATTTGTGAACAAGTACTATTCTACTTTGGATCTATTGCAATGCACGGGCACATTGCTAGTAAATGGAAAAGGCCTACCGCGTTCGCGTCGCACCCCCACACACCTGGGAATCGGGAGAACTCCAGGGCCCATCCGACATGCCACATACCTAGGGAAGGCGTGTTGCCTAGCATTTTCACTTTGATGTAGGACCACAGTTGAGCAAGCCGACTATCGGCAAACCGCACCCCTCCTGCCGCTTTGGAAAACAGAAACGAGGAGGGTAAGATCTAACTGTAGCACGGAAGACAAGAAATTTCCTGTCAGATGGGACTCATTGACAGAGTAGGAGCACTCTGTACTACACCTACTATGAAGTTTGTACTACTAATACTACCACTATACAACTAGGTACGTGCACGACACAACATCGTAGGAACAAAAAATGGGAAGATCTTGTGTTCAGTGATTTATCTTTATTTCAGTCAACGTAGTATGAATAATATGATGTGGGGGGCACCCATAAAGCCATGTGGCACATCTGGAGTTCTTATTGAGAGCTACTTGTGTGGATGATCACACTGTCGTGCTGGTAGTTCGAGAAGAATGTGTATGGGTACTTATAGTAGATCCGAATCGCAGCCACCTGGACCATTGGATCAACATCTATCAATGGTTTATATCGTGTATGTGCAAATACACACATTGACTCCGGAAAAATAATGAATATAGAACGTATAATACATATACCGCATATTGGGTTTCTCTAAAGTCAAACTCTGTATACTTTCAACAATTTGTAGGAAAAAGTATTAACATATACACCACCAAATATATATCATTTGATTCATCATTGCTTTTGTTTCCACATCCTGTAAATTTGTTAGTGTAAATGTTCATATTGTTTTCACCAAATTTGGTCAAGCTTTATAAAATTTGGTTGCAGTCAAAGCTATATATGTGCGGAGTAAATTACAAACGGAGGGAGTGGAATAGATATAGATATAACTATACAAACAAAAAATATAGTAATATAGTCTATAGATATAAATAAGGCTACTACCCTGTTTCTACATTAGAACTTGTGTTGTTGTGTACACATCGTTTTGTTTTCGCTATAATTTGCATTTTGCGGGGTGTGTGTAGGACTACCGCCTCTTGTTCAGTACCAGCAACCCCACCATTGTCCTTAATTACTTCATATTGGCAATTACAATTGCATTGTCTTAGTTCTAGCCGATTCTTCGGTTGCTTGGAGGAACTCCTTCTCATTATTCAGGTTGATTTTGTGCATACAACAAGACCATCGTCCATCGAAGATTTGTTTAGTAACGATTGTCGATTTGTATCACTGGGTACGATATAGCTGGATCGTCAACGTCAAAATCCACCAAGTCGATACTTATCCCACTCTCATTGAAAGATTGGGTCACCATCATAAGACTACCACCTAGACAATACCTTCCGTGTAACATACACATGAGCACCTATCTCATTATTTAGGTCCACGCCTCCCTCTCTCTCTCTCTCTCTCTCTCTGGAAACACACACACCTCTCCACATGATGCGTGTCTCTTGGTCTCTCTTCCATCCCATGACAAAAAGGCACACCACCATTCTCTTCTTCTTGCTACCCCTGTCTATGTAGTTAGGTATCCTTGCACCAAACAAGCATTCATCTGTCTCTCTACTATCTCTTTTAATCACACATAACCTTCCATCCCTAGCCAGCCATGTTGTCGAGGTCTATCCAGCTCCCTCCCACGCAAACAGACGTTGTCTGTGTGTCCCTTCATCACACCCACACTATCACTCTCCCATATCTGCAACCTCGTAAACTTGTCGATCCCGATGTTACACACACCTCTCTCTCTCTCTCTAACACACACACACCTCTCTCTCCCTTTTGGACACTCCTCTCTCTACGACACACAAAGTCTTTCGAACATGCATATGCCCCTCTCTCGTCAGGTATATCACTGCCCCCGCCCCCCTCTTTGTCACACAAATATTCTATCTATATATCTCTCACACAATAATACATGCATGGTCCAAATTGAAACCAAGTACAAAAATGAGCTCCGATTACAAAAATCAAATCCACTCCCAAACAGAATAAAAAAAATAGGGTGAAATCATGCACACAAATGCTTGTTGCGTGCATGAATGTCAATGATATCGATGTACTACTCGTACATCACACAGACCCATTTCACACAAATTACATTAAACCCTTCTCAAAATATGGTGCGCATCTGATGTTTGTTGTACTGCTCCTGCCAGCCTTCCTCCAACATGTTCCAACACATTGTGCTACTTCCGATTCTATTTTTCTCCTCATACGATGTGAAACCACGAAAAGGTCACCCCCGCCCCCACTGGCACTGTAGCTCGAAGCTCCCATACGGACACAATATCCACCAGAGCATGCAGCCATTGCCGAAGTGGACGGCGCCGCGGCCTGGGAAGAGGACAGAGTCTCCGACATCGCCGAGGTGGAGCGTGTCCTCTACGGCCGTGAGTAGCATGTTGATGCGGCTTGAAGCTACGTCGGTATTTCCCCAAAGAGGAAGGGATGATGCAGCACAGTGATGGCAAGTATTTCCCTCAGTGATGAGAACAAGGTTATCGAACCAGTAGGAGAACCAGGCAACAACACGTAAACGGTACATGCACACAAATAACAAATACTCGCAACCCGGTGTATTAAAGGGATTGTCAATCCCTTTCGGGTAACGACGCCAGAAATTGGCAAACGAACGTGAATAAATTCTAGTAGATTGATAGATTGAACGCCAAATAAAATAAATAACAATAAATTGCAGCAAGGTATTTTTGGTTTAATAGATTCGAAAATAAAAGCAAAGGAAAATAGAACGCAAATGCAAATAATATGAGAAAGAGACCCGAGGGCCGTAGGTTTCACTAGTGGCTTCTCTTGAGAAAAATAGCAAAAGGTGGGTAAACAAATTATTGTTGGGCAATGGATAGAACTTCAAATAATCATGACGATATCCAGGCAATGATCATTATATAGGCATCACGTCCAAGATTAGTAGACCAACTCCTGCCTGCATCTACTACTATTACTCCACACATTGACCGCTATCCAGCATGCATCTAGTGTATTAAGTTCATGGAGAAATAGAGTAATGCAATAAGAACGATGAAATGATGTAGACAAGATCTATTGATGCAGAAATAGACCCCATCGTTTTATCCTTAGTAGCAATGATACATACATGTCGGTTCCCCTTCAGTCACTAGGATCAAACACCGTAAGATCGAACCCACTACAAAGCACATCTTCCCATTGCAAGATAAATAGATCAAACTGGCCAAAAAAACAAATATCAGAGAAGAAATACGAGGCTATAAGAAATCATGCATATAAGAGATGAAAGAAACTCAAATAACTTTCATGGATAAAAAGAGATAGATATGTTCATAAACGCAAAGTTCATCGGATCCCAACAAACACACCGCAAAAGAGTTACATCATATGGATCTCCAAGAGACCATTATATTGAGAATCAAACGAGAGAGAGAGAGAGAGAAAGCCATCTAGCTACTAACTACAGACCCGAAGGTCTACAAAGAACTACTCACACATCATCGGAGAGGCACCAAGAGGTGGTGAACCCCTCCGTGATGGTGTCTAGATTGGATTTGGTGGTTCTGGACTCTGCGGCGGCTGGAATTGATTTTCGTCGACTCCCCTGCGGTTTTTGGAATATTGGGGTATTTATAGAGTAAAGAGGCGGTCCGGGGCACCCGAGGTGGGCACAACCCACCAAGGTGCGCATGGGTCTCCAGGCGTGCCCTTGTGGGTTGTGCTCCCCTTGGAGCAGCCCCTAGGTGCTTCTTCGGCCCATTGGTTGTCTTCTGGTCCAAAAAATCCACAAAAAGTTTCACTGTGTTTGGACTCCATTTGATATTGATTAACTACGATTTAAAAAACATGCAAAAATAGCAACTGGCACTTGGCACTATGTCAACAGGTTAGTACCAAAAATGATATAAAATGATTATAAAACATCTAAGATTGATAATATAACAACATGGAATAATAAAAAATTATAGATACGTTGGAGACATATCAGAATCCTTGTAAACCAAGCTAGTTATCCACTACAATTTATCTAAGAGTGTTTCTTGTTGTTCGTTGCCACTTGAGAGAGATAGTTGCTGCTGCTTGTTGTCTCGCATCATTTCGGCAGGGGCCTCACCGGTGCCGGTGACCATGCTAATTCAACCATCCTGGGGTCGATGTCGCCATTCCTGCAGGGTGCTCGCCGGCGAGATCATGTCGATGGACCTCCTTGGTCTATCCATGCCGGACGTCGCGGCGCTTTTCTACCTGCGTCTCTTCAAGAAGCCCCTCCACTGTGCGCTGGCCAACCTCGTGGCATGCACGGGCAGGTGTTGCTCCTCCGCTTCGGCTCTCCTCGTGTGCTCCATAAATCTGACCCGACCGCCGCCAAGGACTGGTACTTCAACATAGCTTGGGGTCGATGTCGCTGTTCCTGCTGGTGCTAGCTAGCGAGATCATGCTGGTGAACCTCCAAGGTCTATCCATGACAGACGAGCGACACTCTCCTACCCGCACCTCTTCAAGAAGACCCTCCACCGCACACTGGCCAACCTTGTCGCAGAGCATGAGCTGGTGCTAGCCGGTGAGATCATGTCGGTGGACCTCCATCTATCCATGGTGGACGAGCGACACTCTCCTACCCGCATCTCTTCAAGAAGACCCTCCATCGCTCAATGGTCAACCTCACGATGGCGCAGGGGCTGGTGCTGTTCCTCCACTTCGGCTCCCACCGTGTGCTCCACATGGCTGACCCCGCCGCCACCAAGGAGTGCTACTTCAACACAGCCTAGGGTTGATGTCACTGTTCCTACTAGTGCTCGCCAACGAGATCATGCTGGTGGACCTCCAAGGTCTAACCATGGAGGACGAGATCCTACCTACACCTCTTCAAGAAGACCCTCCATCGCGTGCTGGCAAACCTCGTGGCGGCGCATGGGCCAGTGTTGCTCCTCCGCTTCGTCTCCCGCCGTGAACTCCACATCGCCGACACGGCCACTGCCGAGGTATGTTGTAGGATCGAAAGTATGTCTAGAGGGGGGTGATTAGACTACTTGACCAAATAAAAACTTAACCGTTTCCCAATTTTAGTTCTTGGCAGTTTTTAGCTATCTTAGTACAAGTCAAGCAATCATTACACAATTCAAGCAAGCATGCAAAGAGTATATTGGCAGCGGAAAGTAAAGCATGCAACTTGCAAGAATATAAAGGGAAGGGTTTGGAGAATTCAAACGCTATTGGAGACACGGATGTTTTCCCGTGGTTCGGATAGGTGGTGCTATCCTACATCCACGTTGATGGAGACTTCAACCCACGAAGGGTAACGGTTGCGCGAGTCCACGGAGGGCTCCACCCACGAAGGGTCCACGAAGAAGCAACCTTGTTTATCCCACCATGGCCATCGCCCACGAAGGACTTGCCTCACTAGCGGTAGATCTTCACGAAGTAGGCGATCTCCTTGCCCTTACAAACTCCTTGGTTCAACTCCACAATCTTGTCGGAGGCTCCCAAGTGACACCTAGCCAATCTAGGAGACACCACTCTCCAAGAAGTAACAAATGGTGTGTTGATGATGAACTCCTTGCTCTTGTGCTTCAAATGATAGTCTCCCCAACACTCAACTCTCTCTCATAGGATTTGGATCTGGTGGAAAGAAGATTTGAGTGGAAAGCAACTTGGGGAAGGCTAGAGATCAAGATTCATATGGTTGGAATGGAATATCTTGGTCTCAACACATGAGTAGGTGGTTCTCTCTCAGAACATATGAGTTGGAATGGTGTATGTGTTCTGATGGCTCTCTCCATGAGTGAAGAGGAGGTGGAGGGGTATTTATAGCCTCCACACAAAATCCAACCATTACACATAATTTACCAATCTCGGTGGGACCGAATAAACAAACTCAGTCGGACCAAAATAGTAAACCTAGTGACCGTTAGGAATTTCGGTGGGACTGACATGTAACTCGGTAGGACCGATTCGGTTAGGGTTTGGGCATAACGTAATCTCGGTGAGACCGATTGCACAAACTCGGTGAGACCGAGTTTGGCAATAAGCTAACCAGAGAGTTGGTCAAGTAAACTCGGTGGGACCGACTCGCTCTTTCGGTGAGACCGAAAAGTTACAAGAAGGAAACATAGTGTTTACATTGCATTCTCGGTGGGACCGATTCGCTCTTTCGGTGAGACCGAAAAGTTACGAAAGGGAAATAGAGAGTTTGCAAGCCCATCTCGGTGAGACCGAGATCCTTATCGGTAGGACCGAATTGCTAGGGTTAGGCAGTGGCAAATGACAAGTGAAACTCGGTGGCGCCGGATTGAAAGAATCGGTATGACCGAGTTTGGCTTAGGGTTTAGGTCATTTGTGGATATGGGAAAGTAGCTGAGGATTTTGGAGCATATCATTGAGCACATAGAGCAAGAGGCTCATTAAGCAACACCTCATCACTCCTTGATAGTATTGGCTTTTCCTAAAGACTCAATGTGATCTTGGATCACTAAAATATAAAATGAAGAGTCTTGAACTTTTGAGCTTGAGCCAATTCTTTGTCCTTAGCATTTTGAGGGTTCCACTTTCATATCCACGCCATGCCAATCATTGAGCTTTCCTGAAATAATCATCTTGAAATATCATTAGCTCAATGAACTATATGTTGTTATGAATTACCAAAACCACCTAGGGATAGTTGCACTTTCAATCTCCCCCTTTTGGTAATTAATGACAACATATAGATCAAAGCTTCAACAAATGATAATAAGCATGAAATATATCGTCGCTTTGAGAAGTATGTGACAAATAAGAGCTCCCCCTAAATTTGTGCATATTTAAAATTTTCTTTGGACTGCAAATGCACAAGGAGTTAGAATCATGGGTTAGTCTTCCATGTCACATACATCTTGGTGGAGCGCTCAAAAATGATAAGATTGAAATACATGCACTCATCACCAAGAATAGTGAATGATCACAAAAGATAGATAGAATGATAATATTTAAGCAAGCATTAAGCAAACATTAAGTGTAGCTTATGATCAAACACATGATCATCGATGTCTCACAAACATAAGGACGTAGTATCTCACACACAAGCAAACAAAGTTCGAAAAACCACCAAATAAAACAAGAGAGAATAAAAGCAACACTCTCTCTCGAAGCCTATGATCTATACATTTTCTCCCCCTTTGGCAACAAGTTACCAAAAAGTTCCTAGAAAATGCATAGTGCTAAGTCGACGCTCAGGCTTGATCTTTAGGTGGTGGTGGAGTCCGGAGCACTCCAAGGACGAAGCCTTTGGTAGACGTGGTGGAACTGAGGCTGTGGCTGGCGCAGATGTTGTAGCTCTGGTGTCAGCAACTGGCAGTGCAGACGACCTCGGACCTCGTGGCACCCTGGCAAAAGCATCAGTCGTGGTCCTGCCTCTCCTCTCATTCATGTCCTCCTGGAGCCGCTCCACGGCAGTCTGTATCTCTTTCACCTTGATGTCCAAGTCATAGAACCTCTGTTCCATGATCCTCTCTAAGCTGGCCTGGTTCTGAGTCAGGGTGGCAAGTCCTTGCTCAATCCGTAGGGTGGACGCAATCAGGTAACCAAGCTGCTCTTGTTTGGTTTTCAGGAAGTAATCAGATGCCTCCGCTTGAGTAGGCATCCTGGCAGCTTTCTCCTTCTTTGCCTTCTCCTTCTGAGCTTGTGCATGGACAGATGATGGCTCATTCTCAGTCATGACCACTTGGTTATCCTCGAAGTCTGGACGGATGGGCAGGTGTTCCTTATCCAAGAGGTATATGCCCGTGCCCATCTTGGAGTTGATGAGCTCCTGAATCTATGGGGCATATCCACAGCTCCTCTTTTGGTCTGCAGCTGTCCTCTTGATTGTTTCCACTATGAGACTCATGACTTTGAATTTTTGAGGCACGTCAAAGACATGGAGCAAATTGATCGGGTGACCTCTGATCATCTTGTGAAATCCAGACTTGGGCAGAAGAGTGTGCCTAAGGATCCAGTTGATCGTAGGCAATCCTGACAGAAGATAGTGCACTGAGCCAAACTTGAACATGTCAAGTGCTTCATTCGGAATCTCCTTGTACATGTTGGACATAGAGTTGTGGTCCATATTCTTCTTGGCATAAATGTCCAAGTCATCTGCTTTCTCCTCTGGGGCATTGATCAACTTCGCCCATTCCTCAACAATTGATTGGTACCTTGTACCCTCTGACATCCAAGTGATCCTGCCATCCGGATAAAAGTGTGTTGTGGAGTAGAATTGCATGATTAGCTCCTCGTTCCACTTTGTGAGCTTCTGCCCAACAAAGTCTGCCACTCCACACGCACTAAACCTGTCATATACTCCAGGGTAGTGTTCCTCATTTTCCTTCATGTAGGTCCAGTCGACCCATCTCATGTCACATACAATTGGCTTCTTGTCAAGCAAAACTGTCTCATAGAAATCCTGCTGCTCCTTGGTATGAAACATGTAGTCCACTGCAGTCCTTCTCCTAGAAGCATACGGATCTGCTTCTCTCCACTTCCTCAGCCCTGAATCTCTCCTGAGCTTCATATCCTCAGCCACAGGATGAGCATCGTTGTGGTCTGGGATCTTGGGCTTGAGCTTCCGAAGGACATTCTCTTCCTCTTCCTCTACAGCTTCAGGCACTGGGGCCTTGTTCTTCTCAGTGGCTGGGATGCTTCTAGTGTTTCTCTTTGGTGCACTCTTAGGCTTAGATGCAGCCTTGGGTGCTTCCTTGGGCTTGGATGCAGTTGTCCCTGACCTTATGGCATCTCCCATAAGTTTGGCTGCCTTGGGTGCTGGTGCAGCAACCTCTTCTTCTTCTTCCTCCTCATCTACCATGATGGAGGCCTTCCCAAGCACTCTGGCCACAGTCTTCTTCACTCTTTCTTTCCTCTTTTTGCCCTCAGCAACAACGGGCTCAATGGGAGCAGGCTTCATAGTTGAAGCTCTAGCCTTTGACATGGGCTGCCTGCCTGCTGGCCTTTTGATTTTCAGGCCGGGCTTTATGCCTTGAGCTGGCTCAACTCTCTTTGATGTGGCCTCTTCCTCTGCCACATAGTCCTCATCTTCAGAATCTGAGGTTCTCTTCTTCCTTTGTCTAGTGGCAGCTTTAGGCAGGTTGCTGGGTGTACTCCTGCTGCCATCATCTGAGGAACTTGAGGGGCTGGTGCCCTCACGCAACTGTACTTGCTGCTCTGAGAGGTTTTGGCTGTCACTCTGGTCTGACATGATGCAAACT
Organism: Triticum monococcum; assembly: GCA_034509565.1. Classification (NCBI taxonomy): domain Eukaryota; kingdom Viridiplantae; phylum Streptophyta; class Magnoliopsida; order Poales; family Poaceae; genus Triticum; species Triticum monococcum. The sequence continues at coordinate 145,749,288 of CM067843.1, read as the reverse complement.
GACTGTTGACCCCTAGTTCGGCGGAGACTCGCTACAGCGGCAACGGCGGGGCAAAAATCCGTTGACGGCGACGGAGACCAGCGACAGGAGGCTGCTGGCGGCGAGGAGGACGATCCGGAGACCCAGGAGGTAGAGCGAGCTATGCGCGGGCGAAGAGGTTTCGGAGAAATTTCCAAAATTCTGCCCGTCACTATATATAGCCGGACCCTGTCGGTGTGACCGAGTGGAACAACTCGGTGGCACCGAGATGCAAAACTATATACAGTTATTGCAACTCAGTGTGACCGAGTGGTTCAAATCAGTTGCACCGAGAATCACAAAGAGGTTTTGGAAGTTTAAGTCTATGACGAATCGGGGACTCCGAGCGCTCCTCACACAGAGTGGTTCGAATCTGACTTGATCAAATTTTGTGATGCAGCATGAATAGAGTTTGAGACGAGAAGAGCATAGATAGCTAGAGGAGGTTCTTAGGCATTCTTGTCCATCCACTTGGCAAAAGAAGATAAAGCCAAACAATCAAAACAACAAGTGGATGTCCTCGAATGAGTAAAATATGCAAACAACATGCTCACACAATAAGATGGCAAATGAAATATGTGGCAAAGCATGCACAAACAATCCTAGCATCTATCAAGCAATTTGCGATGACTAGGTCATCTATATATGAGTATATTGACTTAGGAGTCAAGTGAGAACACTTGATCGTAGGTCATACTCATCATTTAAGCTCGAGTGGGGTTACCACTTTTACATAAACCATTCTTGTATTCACATCTTTAGAGTTGCTTTAGCTCAAGTCTTAGAGTAAAGCTCCCCCTAGATGTGATATCCCCCCTAAGAGGGACGAACTAACCTTGGGTTTTGTCGATGATGACTTCATGTAGATGTTGAAGATGTGGATGCTCAATGTTGATGTAGATCACTTGGAGCTATCCATTTGAGTGAATTGCACTTTCAATACCTACATGGGTTAGTCCCACAAGGAACAAACAAGGATATCCATAGACATAGAGTGATGCATACACAAGATGATGTCCATGAAAACTTTAGGTTACCTTGTCCCTTGTCTTACCAACAAGAGGGTTTGTGACTCCTTGAACTAGTGCATGATGTGGAAGTTGATTGCACTTGTTCTTGCCAAAATGATAAGAGTGAAATATGTTGGCGGAGTCACCCTCAAGAACTCTCTAGTTCTTCTTCTTTTGGATCCACACCATCTTGATGGGAATCCTTGGAGTTGTAGTCGTACTTGATGAAGTGGAACTTGACGTGGTATTGGGAATCCACTTGACTAAGGTCTTAGGAGCTTCTTCAAATGCATCAATCTCCTCTTGAAGCTTGTCCTTGCCTTTTTGCTTGTAGTCTTGTGGTGGAAGATCATCTTGAGCTTGTGTCCCCTTGAAAGAGGTGTCATACTTCTCTTGTTGAGGAACAAACTTTGTCTTTGGGTATTGATCTTCTTCCCATTCAACTCCATTGGCATTGAACTTTTGTTCAAAACCAACACCTTGATTCTTCCGGTGCATTCCTTTCTTGCGCACAATTTCCTCGAATTGCTTACTCCCGGCAAGGCTTTTGTATACTCCTTTCTCTATAATCCCCTTCAATAAGCTATTTTCTTGCTCAAGTGTAACTTGGCTAAGAGAATCATTAGTGGAATGAAGAGAACTACTAGAAGCAACAATATTGGATTTAGCATGATCATTGTTACTACTAGAGGAAGAATCTTTCTTGTTCTTGTTACTAGACTTGACTTGAGGCATGTAAGTGGATAATAGTAAACGCTTGGCAATGTAAGAAGAACTTTTCTTGCGGAGATCGTCATTGATTGCTTTTAAGAACTCATGCTCTTGCTCAAGATTGAGCTTTTCAAAGCGTAATTTCTCATGAGCTCTTAAAAGTTCTCGATGATCTTCGAAGATAGTTTCATGAGCTATCTTAAGAGTGTTTAGTTCTTTAGTTAGAGCCTCAATCTTCTCCTTATCATTGTCATTCGTTTTAGCATGATTAATTGATGTTTCATCAAAGTACTCATCACTAGAGTTGTCAACGAGCAAGTCATCATCACCTAACAAGTCATCCTCATCACTATTAAAATCAACATACTCGGGGTGTGTTACCTTAGGACCTTTGGCCATGAAGCATCTTCCAATTCCTTCATTTGGTGAGTCAAATATGTCGTAGGAGTTGGTTGACACAAGTGCTAGACCGGCAACACCTTCATCTTGAGTATCTTCGGAGTCGGAGTGATAACTTCTCTCGGAGTGGCTGTCGGAGTCGGAGCCGGATACCCATTCACCAACATGAGCTTGATGTCTTTATTTTGTATAGCTCCTTGATGATTTTTCCTTCCTTTCCGAATCCTTGCTTCTCCATGAGTATCTCCGTTGATAACGATCATCTCTACTCCTTCTCTCTCTTGGTGGTGATTCTTTGCTTCTTCTTTTTGGAGAATCTTCTCTTCTTTTGTAGGGAGTCGTACACTCATTGGAATAGTGTCCGGGTCTTCCACAATTATAGCAGTTTCGCTCTCGACTAGAAGATCTTTTGTCATTGTATGACCTTGACTTGAAGCTTCTATCTTTGCTTCTACTCTTGTAGAACTTGTTGAAGTTCTTCACCATTAAGCTCAATTCTTCATTGAAGGTTTGTTTCTCACTTGATGATGTGGGGACTTCACATGAGGCTTTGTAGGCACCACTTGATTTGTTGTGAAGTTCCTCTTTATCCTTGAGTGACATCTCATGAGCAACAATCCTTCCAATCACTTCCGTTGGCTTGAGATCTTTGTAATTGGGCATCATTTGAATCAATGTGCACACGGTATCATATTTCCCATCCAAGGCTCTTAGGATCTTCTTGATGATGAATCTATCGGTCATCTCTTCACTTCCTAAGCCGGCAATCTCATTTGTGATGAGAGCAAGCCTAGAGTACATTTTGGCGACACCTTCACCATCCTTCATCTTGAACTTGTCAAGTTGACTTTGGAGCACATCCAACTTCGATTCCTTGATGGAGTCGGTACCTTCGTGCATATCAATCAAAGTGTCCCAAATTTCCTTTGCATTCTCAAGGCGGCTGATTTTGTTGAATTCTTCGGGGCACAATCCATTGAAGAGAATATCACAAGCTTGAGCATTGTATTGCAACATCTTCAACTCATCTGCGGTAGCTTCACGGTTTGGTTCCCTCCCATCAAAGAACTCACCTTGCAAGCCAACACAAACAATAGCCTATACGGCGGGGTTATGTCCAAGAATATGCATTTTCATTTTATGCTTCCAACTAGCAAAATTAGTGCCATCAAAGTAAGGACCTCTATGGTGATAATTTCCCTCGCTAGACGCCATACTCTCCTAGGTTGTGAAACCAAGGCTATGACCACCAAAAGCTATGGAAATCAAGGCAAATGGAGACCAAAGCTCTGATACCACTTGTAGGATCGAAAGTATGTCTAGAGGGGGGGGGGGTGATTAGACTACTTGACCAAATAAAAACTTAACCTTTTCCCAATTTTAGTTCTTGGCAGTTTTTAGCTATCTTGGTACAAGTCAAGCAATCATTACACAATTCAAGCAAGCATGCAAAGAGTATATTGGCAGCGGAAAGTAAAGCATGCAACTTGCAAGAATATAAAGGGAAGGGTTTGGAGAATTCAAACACTATTGGAGACACGGATGTTTTCCCGTGGTTCGGATAGGTGGTGCTATCCTACATCCACGTTGATGGAGACTTCAACCCATGAAGAGTAACGGTTGCGCGAGTCCACGGAGGGCTCCGCCCACGAAGGGTCCACGAAGAAGCAACCTTGTCTATCCCACCATGGCCATCGCCCACGAAGGACTTGCCTCACTAGCGGTAGATCTTCACGAAGTAGGCGATCTCCTTGCCCTTACAAACTCCTTGGTTCAACTCCACAATCTTGTCGGAGGCTCCCAAGTGACACCTAGCCAATCTAGGAGACACCACTCTCCAAGAAGTAACAAATGGTGTGTTGATGATGAACTCCTTGCTCTTGTGCTTCAAATGATAGTCTCCCCAACACTCAACTCTCTCTCATAGGATTTGGATCTGGTGGAAAGAAGATTTGAGTGGAAAGCAACTTGGGGAAGGCTAGAGGTCAAGATTCATATGGTTGGAATGGAATATCTTGGTCTCAACACATGAGTAGGTGGTTCTCTCTCAGAACATATGAGTTGGAATGGTGTATGTGTTTTGATGGCTCTCTCCACGAGTGAAGAGGAGGTGGAGGGGTATTTATAGCCTCCACACAAAATCCAACCATTACACACAATTTACCAATCTCGGTGGGACCGAATAAACAAACTCGGTCGGACCGAAATAGTAAACCTAGGGACCGTTAGGAATTTCGGTGGGACTGACATGCAACTCGGTAGGACCGATTCGGTTAGGGTTTGGGCATAACGTAATCTCGGTGAGACCGATTGCACAAACTCGGTGAGACCGAGTTTGGCAATAAGCTAACCAGAGAGTTGGTCAAGTAAACTCGGTGGGACCGACTCGCTCTTTCAGTGAGACCGAAAAGTTACAAGAAGGAAACATAGAGTTTACATTGCATTCTCGGTGGGACCGATTCGCTCTTTCGGTGAGACCGAAAAGTTACGAAAGGGAAATAGAGAGTTTGCAAGCCCATCTCGGTGAGACCGAGATCCTTATCGGTAGGACCGAATTGCTAGGGTTTGGCAGTGGCAAATGACAAGTGAAACTCGGTGGCGCCGGATTGAAAGAATCGGTATGACCGAGTTTGGCTTAGGGTTTAGGTCATTTGTGGATATGGGAAAGTAGCTGAGGATTTTGGAGCATATCATTGAGCACATAGAGCAAGAGGCTCATTAAGCAACACCTCATCACTCCTTGATAGTATTGGCTTTTCCTAAAGACTCAATGTGATCTTGGATCACTAAAATATAAAATGAAGAGTCTTGAACTTTTGAGCTTGAGCCAATTCTTTGTCCTTAGCATTTTGAGGGTTCCACTTTCATATCCATGCCATGCCAATCATTGAGCTTTCCTGAAATAATCATCTTGAAATATCATTAGCTCAATGAACTATATGTTGTTATGAATTACCAAAACCACCTAGGGATAGTTGCACTTTCAATCTCCCCCTTTTTGGTAATTAATGACAACATATAGATCAAAGCTTCGACAAATGATAATAAGCATGAAATATATCGTCGCTTTGAGAAGTATGTGACAAATAAGAGCTCCCCCTAAATTTGTGCATATTTAAAATTTTCTTTGGACTGCAAATGCACAAGGAGTTAGAATCATGGGTTAGTCTTCCATGTCACATACATCTTGGTGGAGCGCTCAAAAATGATAAGATTGAAATACATGCACTCATCACCAAGAATAGTGAATGATCACAAAAGATAGATAGAATGATAATATTTAAGCAAGCATTAAGCAAACATTAAGTGTAGCTTATGATCAAACACATGATCATCGATGTCTCACAAACATAAGGACGTAGTATCTCACACACAAGCAAACAAAGTTCGAAAAACCACCAAATAAAACAAGAGAGAATAAAAGCAACACTCTCTCTCGAAGCCTATGATCTATACATTTTCTCCCCCTTTGGCAACAAGTTACCAAAAAGTTCCTAGAAAATGCATAGTGCTAAGTCGACGCTCAGGCTTGATCTTTAGGTGGTGGTGGAGTCCGGAGCACTCCAAGGACGAAGCCTTTGGTAGACATGGTGGAACTGAGGCTGTGGCTGGCGCAGATGTTGTAGCTCTGGTGTCAGCAACTGGCAGTGCAGACGACCTCGGACCTCGTGGCACCCTGGCAAAAGCATCAGTCGTGGTCCCGCCTCTCCTCTCATTCATGTCCTCCTGGAGCCGCTCCACGGCAGTCTGTATCTCTGTCACCTTGATGTCCAAGTCATAGAACCTCTGTTCCATGATCCTCTCTAAGCTGGCCTGGTTCTGAGTCAGGGTGGCAAGTCCTTGCTCAATCCGCAGGGTTGACGCAATCAGGTAACCAAGCTGCTCTTGTTTGGTTTTCAAGAAGTAATCAGATGCCTCCGCTTGAGTAGGCATCCTGGCAGCTTTCTCCTTCTTCGCCTTCTCCTTCTGAGCTTGTGCAAGGACAGATGATGGCTCATTCTCAGTCATGACCACTTGGTTATCCTTGAAGTCTGGACGGATGGGCAGGTGTTCCTTATCCAAGAGGTATATGCCCGTGCCCATCTTGGAGTTGATGAGCTCCTGAATCTGTGGGGCATATCCACAGCTCCTCTTTTGGTCTGCAGCTGTCCTCTTGATTGTTTCCACTATGAGACTCATGACTTTGAATTTTTGAGGCACGTCAAAGACATGGAGCAAATTGATCGGGTGACCTCTGATCATCTTGTGAAATCCAGACTTGGGCAGAAGAGTGTGCCTAAGGATCCAGTTGATCGTAGGCAATCCTGACAGAAGATAGTGCACTGAGCCAAACTTGAACATGTCAAGTGCTTCATTCGGAATCTCCTTGTACATGTTGGACATAGAGTTGTGGTCCATCTTCTTCTTGGCATAAATGTCCAAGTCATCTGCTTTCTCCTCTGGGGCATTGATCTACTTCGCCCATTCCTCAACAATTGATTGGTACCTTGTACCCTCTGACATCCAAGTGATCCTGCCATCCGGATAAAAGTGTGTTGTGGAGTAGAATTGCATGATTAGCTCCTCGTTCCACTTTGTGAGCTTCTGCCCAACAAAGTCTACCACTCCACACGCACTAAACCTGTCATATACTCCAGGGTAGTGTTCCTCATTTTCCTTCATGTAGGTCCAGTTGACCCATCTCATGTCACATACAATTGGCTTCTTGTCAAGCAAAACTGTCTCATAGAAATCCTGCTGCTCCTTGGTATGAAACATGTAGTCCACTGCAGTCCTTCTCCTAGAAGCATACGGATCTGCTTCTCTCCACTTCCTCAGCCCTGAATCTCTCCTGAGCTTCATATCCTCAGCCACAGGATGAGCATCGTTGTGGTCTGGGATCTTGGGCTTGAGCTTCCGAAGGACATTCTCTTCCTCTTCCTCTGCAGCTTCAGGCACTGGGGCCTTATTCTTCTTAGTGGCTGGGATGCTTCTGGTGTTTCTCTTTGGTGCACTCTTAGGCTTAGATGCAGCCTTGGGTGCTTCCTTGGGCTTGGATGCAGTTGTCCCTGACCTTATGGCATCTCCCATAAGTTTGGCTGCCTTAGGTGCTGGTGCAGCAACCTCTTCTTCTTCTTCCTCCTCATCTACCATGATGGAGGCCTTCCCAAGCACTCTGGCCACAGTCTTCTTCACTCTTTCTTTCCTCTTTTTGCCCTCAGCAACAACGGGCTCAATGGGAGCAGGCTTCATAGTTGAAGCTCTAGGCTTTGACATGGGCTGCTTGCCTGCTGGCCTTTTGATTTTCAGGCCTAGCTTTGTGCCTTGAGCTGGCTCAACTCTCTTTGATGTGGCCTCTTCCTCTGCCACATAGTCCTCATCTTCAGAATCTGAGGTTCTCTTCTTCCTTTGTCTAGTGGCAGCTTTAGGCAGGTTGCTGGGTGTACTCCTGCTGCCATCATCTGAGGAACTTGAGGGGCTGGTGCCCTCACTCAACTGTACTTGCTGCTCTGAGTGGTTTTGGCTGTCACTCTGGTCTGACATGATGCAAACTAACTGCTGACCCCTAGTTCGATAGACACTCGCTACGGCAGCAACGGCGGGGTAGAAATCCGTGGATGGCGACAGAGACCAGCGACTGGAGGCTGCTGGCGGCGAGGAGGACGATCCGGAGACCCAGGAGGCAGAGCGAGCTATGCGCGGGCGAAGAGGTTTCGGAGAAATTTCCAAAATTCTGCCCGTCACTATATATAGCCGGACCCTGTCGGTGTGACCGAGTGGAACAACTTGGTGGCACCGAGATGCAAAACTGTATACATTTATTGCAACTCAGTGTGACCGAGTGGTTCAAATCGGTGGCACCGAGATCGAAAACCTAGATCAACTTAATGATCTCGGTAGGACCAAAAATATGGTATCGGTCAGACCGAGAATCACAAAGAGGTTTTGGAAGTTTAAGTCTATGACGAATCGGGGACTCCGAGCGCTCCTCACACAGACTGGTTCGAATCTGACTTGATCAAATTTTGTGATGCAGCATGAATAGAGTTTGAGACGAGAAGAGCATAGATAGCTAGAGGAGGTTCTTAGGCATTCTTGTCCATCCACTTGGCAAAAGAAGATAAAGCCAAACAATCAAAACAACAAGTGGATGTCCTTGAATGAGTAAAATATGCAACCAACATGCTCACACAATAAAATGGCAAATGAAATATGTGGCAAAGCATGCACAAACAATTCTAGCATCTATCAAGCAATTTGCGATGACTAGGTCATCTATATATGAGTATATTGACTTAGGAGTCAAGTGAGAACACTTGATCATAGGTCATACTCATCGTTTAAGCTCGAGTGGGGTTACCACTTTTACATAAAGCATTGTTGTATTCACATCTTTAGAGTTGCTTTAGCTCAAGTCTTAGAGTAAAGCTCCCCCTAGATGTGATATCCCCCCTAAGAGGGACGAACTAACCTTGGGTTTTGTCGATGATGACTTCATGTAGATGTTGAAGATGTGGATGCTCAATGTTGATGTAGATCACTTGGAGCTATCCATTTGAGTGAATTGCACTTTCAATACCTACATGGGTTAGTCCCACAAGGAACAAACAAGGATATCCATAGACATAGAGTGATGCATACACAAGATGATGTCCATGAAAACTTTAGGTTACCTTGTCCCTTGTCTTACCAACAAGAGGGTTTGTGACTCATTGAACTAGTGCATGATGTGGAAGTTGATTGCACTTGTTCTTGCCAAAATGATAAGAGTGAAATATGTTGGCGGAATCACCCTCAAGAACTCTCTAGTTCTTCTTCTTTTGGATCCACACCATCTTGATGGGAATCCTTGGAGTTGTAGTCGTACTTGATGAAGTAGAAACACAAAAGAAACGGTCAGCCAGATCAAGGTGTGTGCGATATATGGCATGCGGTTCACTCGGATGAACTATTTGTGTTGAGGCAAGAGAACAAAAACGGTTCAATATAAGAAGATGTGTGTGATACACGACAAATTGGTCTGTAATCAGAAATGTGTGCGAAGACCGATAATAACACTGATGGTTGCTGCCAATAAGACATGTGTCTTGTGCGATGGGATTGCATACAGAACAACAACATATATATACACACTTATAAGGACATGGTTGCATAACCAAATTAAACATCCACTTACATAGGTTGCTAGTACAACCATGGCATTTGCACACACCAAAGTAAACTATTACATGCATAATTACATAGGTGGCTACTACACACATGACACCACACACCAATAAAGTGAACTATATATTAAATGCATGATTAACTAGCATAAACGATCATCTGATCATCATCTACTTCTTGTGATGCTTGCTCTGCTTGTGGCTCGATCCGGGCTCGTCGATTTGGGTAATGAGGCACTTCCTCATGTCAACGGTCCACCTACGCATCTCGTAGCATGTGTACATGCTCTTGGCCGCGAACCTGAGGTGAGGTTCATCTAGTTGCCTCATCTAGGCCCTATGCCAGGATAGGAGACTTGTTCTCTGGGCATCCTGCTTCATCTTTTCATAGTAGGGTTCGATGATAGCCGAGGCGAGTTCGATCAGGGAGTCCTTCGTGTTGCCCCAGATCCTGTAGTGGTCACAAATTTCGACAAGGTTCTTGTAGGCCAAGCTCGTAACACTGAGCGATTTTACATCGTCGGTGGTTTCGACTGTGGCGAACTTGTAGTCGGTTGATACGTCTCCGTGGTATCTACTTTTCCAAACACTTTTGCCCTTGTTTTGGACTCTAACTTGCATGATTTGAATGGATAACCCAGACTGACGCTGTTTTCAGCAGAATTGCCATGGTGTTATTTTTATGCAGAAATAAAAGTTCTCAGAATGACCTAAAAATCAACGGAGATTATTTCTGGAATATATAAAAAATAATGGCAAAAAGATCTATGTCAGGGGGCCCACTCCCTGTCCACGAGGGTGGGGGCGCGCCCTACCCCCCTGGGCATGCCCCCTGCCTCGTGGGCCCCCTGACGCTCCACCGACCTCAACCTTGACTCCATATTCACTTTCGGGGAGAAAAAAAAATCTGAGAGAAGGATTCATCGCGTTTTACAATACGGAGCCGCCGCCAAGCCATAAACTCTCTCGGGAGGGCTGATCTGGAGTCCGTTCGGGGCTCCGGAGAGGGGAATCCGTCGCCATCGTCATCATCAACCTTCCTCCATCACCAATTTCATGATGCTCACCACCGTGCGTGAGTAATTCCATCGTAGGCTCGCTGGACGATGATGGGTTGGATGAGATTTATCATGTAATCGACTTAGTTTTGTTAGGGTTTGATCCCTAGTATCCACTATGTTTTGATATTGATGTTGCTATGACTTTGCTATGCTTAATGCTTGTCCCTAGGGACCGAGTGCCATGATTTCAGATCTGAACCTATTATGTTTTTATCAATATATGAGAGTTCTTGATCCTATCTTGCAAGTCTATAGTCACCTATTATGTGTTATGATCCATTAACCCCGAAGTGACAATAATCGGGATACTTATCGGTGATGACCATAGTTTGAGGAGTTCATGTATTCACTAAGTGTTAATGCTTTGGTCCAGTACTCTACTAAAAGGAGGCCTTAATATCCCTTAGTTTCCAATAGGACCCCGCTGCCACGGGAGGGTAGGACAACAGATGTGATCCAAGTTCTTTTCCATAAGCACGCATGACTATATTCGGAATACATGTGTACATTACATTGATGAACTGGAGCTAGTTCTGTGTCACCCTATGTTATGACTGCTACATGTTCGATCGCATCCGGCATAATTCTGCATCACCGATCCAATGCCTACGAGATTTTCCATATATTGTTCTTCGCTTATTTACTTTTCCGCTGCTACTGTTACCATTACTATAAAACTCAAAAATATTACTTTTGCTACCGTTACGTTTTCTATCGTTACCACTACTATCATATTACTTTGCTACTAAATACTTTGCTGCAGATATTAAGTTTCCAGGTGTGGTTGAATTGACAACTCAGCTACTAATACTTGGGAATATTCTTTGGCTCCCCTTGTGTCAAATCAATAAATTTGAGTTGAATACTCTACCCTCAAAAACTGTTGCGATCCCCTATACTTGTGGGTTATCAAGACCATTTTCTGGCGCCGTTGCCGGGGAGCATAGCTCTATTCTTTGAGTCACTTGGGATTTATATCTGCTTATCATTATGAAGAACTTGAAAGATCCAAGAACCAATATTTATCCCTCAACTATGAGGGGAGGTAAGGAACTGCCATCTAGCTCTGCACTTGATTCACCTTCTATTTTGAGTAACCTTATGACACCTAAACCTGCTTCTGCTATTAATTCTGATATGTCGCATGTTATTGATTATGCCACTTCTGGTTTGCATGATACTTATGATGAAACTACTTCTATGCTTGATACTACCGTAGCACTTGGTGAATTCTTGATGAACAACTTGCTAGGGCTAGAGAGAATGAAATTATTGAAACTGATAATATAGATGAAAGTGATGATGAAGATTCCCATAGATATGAATTGCCTGTTGTTCCTCAGGGTTATGTTATGGATGAAGAAACTGCTAGAGACTTTCTTGCCTGCAATGATAGAAGTGATCTTAAGAAACTATTAGCTAAGCTTAAACAAAAATCTCTGAGTGTTAGAATGAAATATGATCCTGCTTATGCTACTTCACCTATCTTTATTACTGATAAGGATTATGATTTCTTAGTTGATCCTGAGTTAATTACTTTGGTTGAATCTGATCCTTTCTATGGCTATGAATCTGAAACTGTTGTGGCACATCTTACTAAATTAAATGATATAGCTATCCTGTTCACCAATGATGAGAAAACTCGCTACTATTATATCCTTAAATTATTTCCGTTCTCATTAAAGGGTGATGCTAAGATATGGTTTAATTCTTTTGATCTTGGTTGTGTGCGTAGTCCCCAGGATACGATTTATTACTTCTCTGCTAAATATTTCCCCACTCATAAGAAACAAGCTGCTTTAAGGGAAATATATAATTTTGTGCTAATTGAAGAAGAGAGTCTCACACAAGCTTGGGAGAGGATTCTCCAATTACTTAATGCTTTGCCTGATCATCCTCTCAAGAAAAATGAAATACTTGATATCTTCTCTAATGGACCAACCGATGCTTCCAGAGACTACCTGGATAGTTGTGCTGGTTGTGTTTTCACAGAAAGAATAGTTGATCAAGCTGAAATTCTATTGAATAATATGTTGACCAATGAAAGTAATTGGACACTTCCTGAACCAACTCTGAAGCCAACTCTGAAGAAAAGGGGTATTCTATTTCTCAGTCCTGAAGATATGCAAGAGGCAAAGAAATCTATGAAAGAAAAAGGTATAAAAGCTGAAGATGTTTAGAATTTACCTCATGTTGAAGAAATACATGGTCTTAATTCATCACCTATTGAAGAAACACATGGTCTTGATAACCCGACACAGGTAGTAAAGGTAAATTCTCTCTATAGATATGATAAAGCTGAAATCCCTCCTGCTAAGCTTGGTAGCCAATGTTTGGATGAATTTGATAACTTTATGGTTAAGCAAGAAGATTTCAATGCTTATGTTGGTAGAAAATTGAAACATAATGCTTATATGATTGAACACTTGAGTGATTATATGGCTAATGTTAAAGGTGAACTTAAACTTATTAGTAAACATGCTTCTATGGTTACCACTCAAGTAGAACAAGTACTTAAAGCTCAGAATGATTTGCTCAATGAATTAAATAATAAGAAGAATGATAATGATGTTAGAGTTATGACTAGAGGTGGTAAAATGACTCAGGAACCTTTGTATCCTGAGGGCCATCCTAAGAGAATTGAGCAAGATTCTCAAAGAATTAATATTGATGCATCTAGTCCTTCTAAGAGGAAGAAAAAGAAAAATGATAGGACTTTGCATGCTTCTAGTGAACATGTTGTTGACACACCTGAGAATCCCAATGATATTTCTATTTCTGATGCTGAAACACAATCTGGTAATGAACATAAACCTACTAATAATGTTAATGATGATGTTCATGTTGATGCTCAACCTAGCAATAATAATGATGTAGAGATTGAACCTGGTGTTGATCTTGATAACCCACAATAAAAGAACCAACGTTATGATAAGAGAGACTTTGTTGCTAGGAATCACGGTAAAGAAAGAGAACCATGGGTTCAGAAACCCATGCCCTTTCCTCCTAAACCATCCAAGAAAAGAATGATGAGGATTTTGAGCACTTTGCTGATATGATTAGACCTATCTTTTTGTGTATGCATTTGACTGATATGCTTAAAATGAATCCTTATGCTAAGTATATGAAAGATATTGTTACTAATACGAGAAAGATACCGGAAGTTGAAATTTCCACCATGTTTGCCAATTATACTTTTAAGGGTGGAACACCAAAGAAACTTGGAGATCCAGGAGTACCAACTATACCGTGCTCCGTTAAAAGAAACTATGTTAAAACTGCTTTATGTCATCTTGGAGTCGGTGTTAGTGTTATGCCTCTCTCTTTATATCGTAGACTTGATTTGAGTAAGTTGACACCTACTAAAATATCTTTGCAAATGGCTGATAAATTAACTGCTATATCTGTCGGTATTTGTGAGGATGTGCCTGTTGTGGTTGCAAACGTTACTATCTTAACGGACTTTGTTATCCTTGATGTTCCCGAGGAAGATAGTATGTCTATTATTCTTGGAAGACCCTTTTTGAATATTGCAGGGGCTGTTATTGATTGCACCAAAGGTAGTGTCACTTTTCATGTTAATGGTAATGAGCATACGGTACACTTTCGAGGAAACAACCTCAAGTCCACGGTATCAATTCGATTGGAAAATTTTCAACAATTACTATTAGAGGTTTTGAATTTCCTCTGCCTGCTGTCAAGAAGAAATATGATATACTTATTGTTGGGGATGTGCATATCCCCGTTGAGGTAACCTAGTGTTATTCGAAAATTCTCCGGTTTCACGTTATTCGAAATGAGTTTGTTAATAAGACCTGATCAACCTTGTTAGTGGATTCCTTTTGATGAGCATGAGATGGGTGAATTTAGAAAACACAACTCTCTGTATCCTCTTTTTACTTTCTGTTATTTATATTAAATGAAGCAAAAAATAATATTTTATGTCTGTTTTCTGAATTATCCATGCAATAAAAAATTACCCCGAAAATAGTTCTCCAAATGCCCTGAAATTTAAATATGATTTTTTTCTAGAATATTTGAGAATATCTAGCACTGAGAACTCATCAGGGGGGGCAATCACCTGGCCACGAGGGTCCAGGGCGCGCCCACCCCCCTGGGCGCTCCCCCTACCTCGTGGGCCCATGGTGGCTCTCCTCCACTTATTCCAGCTACCACACACTCCTTATTCCTCCCAAAAACATCACCAACTAGCTCAAACCCGAGTTCTTGCTCTTCTTGTTGCCATTTTGATCTCCTTGCTCAAAGCTCCATTCCCAAAACTGCTTTGGGGGATTGTTCTTTGGTATGTGACTCCTCCAATGGTCCAATTAGTTTTTGTTCTAGTGATTTATTCATTACAAATTTTTGCTGCTTAGGTGATCCTGTTCTTGAGCTTGCACGTCAAATTTATATGGTCAAAAGTAGTTTTAATGCATGATATTACCTCTAGGCACTTGTAGGAGTAGTTGCTATCAATATTGTTGAGTTTGGATCACTTTTATTTTGAGTTGCTAAAATTTCAAAAAAAATCAGAAAAAGATGAAGAGATTTTTGAGGGGCTCATCGAGCCGAAGGTCGAAGGATAAACAAAGTGAAGAGAACAAGAAGCCCAAGTATAATCTCCCTCGCACCGCGGAGGTTCGGCCGTGTGAATAGCCTTGTGATGATTTCTTGAGAGCAGCCGGGATTTATGATGATTTCTATGAATTGTCTGAGAATGCAGGCCTCACCGCCTTCCTCCATGACCAACGCGAACAGTATCTCTTACTCACCAATATCTTTGTGCAAAACTTTCATTTCCATGCTAGGAGCTCACCACCTACGGTGGAATTTTATTTATATGCTGAGCATAAGGAGATGTCACTTCGTGATTTTTGTCGGGTTTGTTTGATCCCTTTTGAGGGCAGTGTAGAGGAACCACATCGTGACGATGTGGAAGGGTTTGTTGATACAATTGTTGTAGGGGAAACGAGGAAAGTTTCTGATGCAAGAATTACTAGCATACATTTTCCTGTTTTACGTTACTTCGCTATATTTGCTAGTAGATGCTTAATTGGTCGCGGAAACTGTGGCAACCTTAGTGCCCCTGATATTGTTATTTTGTGCCATGCCTTGTTCCGTGATGACACATTTAGTATGGGCCTATTGTTGCAAAGCAGTTAAATCTTAACCGTACTAAGGGCCCCTGTCGGTGTCAAAACCGGCGGATCTCGGGTAGGGGTCCCGAACTGTGCGTCTAGGCTGGATGGTAACAGGAGGCAAGGGGCACGAAGTTTTACCCAGGTTCGGGCCCTCTCGATGGAGGTAAAACCCTACGTCCTGCTTGATTAATATTGATGATATGGGTAGTACAAGAGTAGATCTACCACGAGATCGAGGAGGCTAAACCCTAGAAGCTAGCCTATATGGTATGATTGTTGATGTGTATGTTGTCCTACGGACTAGAACCCTCCGGTTTATATAGACACCGGATAGGGTTAGGGTTACATAGAGTCGGTTACAAGGGTAGGAGATCTAAATTTCCGTATCGCCAAGCTTGCCTTCCACGCCAAGGAAAGTCCCTTCTGGACACGGGCCGGACTCTTCAATCTTGTATCTTCAAATTCCTGGAGTCCGGCCGAAGGTATAGTCCGGCCATCTGGACACCCCCTAATCTAGGACTCCCTCAGTAGCCCCCGAACCAGGCTTCAATGACGATGAGTCCGGCGCGCAGATTGTCTTCGGCATTGCAAGGCGGGTTCTCCTCCAAATTCCATGTACCTGTTGAATAAAGTCTGGTTTCTTGTAGATATTGCGCTCCTTGGCTTCTGCGCCCAATAATAGCCGCTCCCCACGTGTCAAACGAATATAAAAGGTCTGAGCGCGTTTACATTCACACCCCTAGCCGCGCAAACAAGCTGACCTATTTAAGGATATGAGGATTTAGATCCAAACCACACCTTCCCCCTCCGCGAGTGTTCATCAGAGCGCATTCGACAAAGATCCATTCCACCATGGCTAGCCGTCGCGACTCCTCCTCCCGCCCTTCTAGCCCTAAGCCTGGATATTGGGAAAGATGCTCCGTCCTGCATAGCGAGTTAGTGACGCTCCAGACCAAGGGATTTCTCCCCTCGGCCTATATGATCCCGGTTCGAGCCGGTCTTGCCGTCTACAATGGCGGAGAGCAAGCGGAGAGCGCCCCTAATCCCTCCAAAGGAGAGCGGGCGTGCCTCGTCCCTTATTTAATAAGGGGGCTCGGATTCCAATCCATCCATTTCTCCAGGGCTGCTGGACTTCTATGGCCTCCAGCTACATCATCTCACGCCCGCCTCAGTATTGCATATCACAGGCTTTGTAGCCCTCTGCGAGCTGTTCTTGGGTGTTGAAGCTCATTTCGGACTGTGGAGGGAGCTATTTTGCCTCGTCCCCCGTTCCAAGAAGGGGTCTATGTATCAAGTGGGCGGAGCCAAAGTATGGCGCATCGCCGGGACCGGCTATCTGTCCGGAACCCCAAAGAAGGCGTCCGAAGACTGGCCCTCGGATTGGTTTTACATAGAAGACGTCCCGCTGCCGGATCCTGTCCGGATCGGCCTCCCTGAATTCAATAGTGCTCCCTTAAAGAAGCGCCTAAGCTGGCGCCCATGGAGCCCTCAGAGGGAAAGCGACAGGGGGCGTTGTTTACCTGATGGGCCGGATAAGATTGTTAGCTCATTCTGGACTAACCATGATCGGGGTCATGGCCGCATGCATCATGCGAGGGGTGCGGCTGCTACAGTATAGAGGCCACCCCATGTGGGATTTCAACGGGGAGGACGACACCACCCGATACGGCCGTAAGGGGCCGGATTCAGCTGTGGCTCTAATAAAGACCTTGTCCGCTTTGTACAAGGGAGAAGAGGAGGATTTTCTCCGCGTTGACCCAAAGGGTGGATTTTCCATGTACAATCCTCCAGGCTGGGTGAGTGATCACATCTTCCCCATCCGTTTTATATCCCCATTGTTAAATATTTAATCTTAGTGATTTTGACGCAGGAACTGTGCCAGGCCGTTAAAGAAATAAACAGCCCTCCTCCACAACCCGAGGACCCAGGACGGTCCCTTGACCCGGACTCGCAAGAGGATCCGAAGTTTTCGGTGGATCTAATTGATGGAGTGTTCCATCAATTGAGCAAGGACAACGCCCTGGTGGCCATTACGGCCAATTATCCAGGGCTAATCCCGGCCCCAGAAACGGGAGGCCGAACCTGCGGCGACAAGCCAACGAGGGGCCGCAGGGCCCCATGGGCAGAAAAGAGGTGCAGTCCGGACCGGGGCGTCAGCGCAAAGGTATGGCGCACCCCCTTATCCCAGGTGTCGTACTTTCAGGGCATATTAACACTTGTGTTCTCTTCAGGACAAAAAGACCTCACCGAACTATATTCGGAGAGACCGCCAATCGCGCCTCCACTAGCCAGGCTCCAAAGCCTGGCCCGGAAGCAGGGCCGAACACAAGGCGCGCACCGGACGCTCCTCCGATGGAGGATGTGGACAGGTTGTCTGCCACCAACTCTGAGGTGGAGAGTGCCATGAACCACAGGCGTCGCCGGACAATTCTTCGTGACGCTTGTTTCTCCCAAGAGGCGTTAGATGCCTTTAAGTCGGGAGATGCGTACCTCCGTGCCGCTCAAAATGGTCTAACCAGAGCCATAGAGCAATATGTAAAAGACATACGGGTAAGAAAATTTTGGTAATTATATATATACTAGTAGCCCCCGAGACTTGAAACAGTTAAAATAACTGATTTAAGGATCATTTGTTATGCAGGTTCTTACAGAAAAGAATTCCCTACTGTCTAAGGAGCTGGAAGAGTGCAAAGCCCAACTTGAGGCCGCACTAGCCGCGGTAGGGGAGCCTAAGGAGACCCCCTCTGGTAATATACACTTCGAAAGATAAGTATTTTGTGAAGCACGGCTTTGGTGCGAATCTGACAAATGAAATTGCAGATGGCACCGGATTGAATCCGGAAAGGCAACACCTCCTACACCAGCTAAAGGCTGGTGAGAGGGTGCTGTTAAAGGTGATGGGGGAGAAGAACGATCTCCGAGATGCCAACACCAAGCTGGGCGTCGAGCTGAAGGATGTTCGTGCCCAGCTGCCAGACTCCGTGAAGGAGAATCAGCGGCTTCGGCGCGGCATATTTAGTAAGTGCTTGAACGAACCTTTTGAAAGAAAGTTCGGTGGGGAAGTCGACTATCAGAGAAATGTCTGTAGGTGTGCTGACAGGTCGTCCTGTAGAGGAGATGCCCGGTTCTATGGGTGACCTTCTTCCCGAGCTCTCACAACTGCTCGATCGAGTTCGACAGGCGATGCGAGGCGTCGCCCAGGCCCTGTGGCCATCCGTCTCCATGCCCGAAGGTCTTGGAGAGCTTGCGGAGAAGCTACAGGGAGCACGACGGCGCTTCCGATTGTGGAAGATATCAGCCTGCCATCAAGGCGCAAGGGAGGCCTGGGCCATGGTGAAGACGCGGTACGCAAAGGATGACCCCAACCATATGGCCGAGGTCGGTCCTGTAGGGCCCGATCGGAAGGAGATCCCTGTAAGCTTAGTATACGGCCAAGTAGAGTTGGCCGCAAAGTATTCCCAGTAGGACTGTAAATTAGACAGCATGCTAGATGGTATTGAAGAGGAATACAATCGGTCAAAATGACT
Organism: Triticum monococcum; assembly: GCA_034509565.1. Lineage (NCBI taxonomy): Eukaryota > Viridiplantae > Streptophyta > Magnoliopsida > Poales > Poaceae > Triticum > Triticum monococcum. The sequence goes on along the minus strand of CM067843.1, from coordinate 145,730,276 downwards.
ATGTAATGTAATTGACATTTATGATGCCTTCTAGCTGGATTGCAGATCGTTTGTCATGGCTGACCTTTTCGCTTCAGCCTCGGGACCTGACGTTCCGAAGTGTGTCCGAATTCCCATGCGGTTATATACGAACCGGGGAATGCATGGAGACCAGGCGTAGGCGTCATTAGTGCATGAACAGACAAGTGCCCGACTAGTTATGTTATATTACATGGTTAGTAAGAAACATCTTCTAGGGAGAATAGTTCCGTTAGGGGTTCCTTTCCCTGGGAGGCATGCCCTAAAGTGCATGTCCATGCTGCGAAAAGAAATGCAGGAAAAACATCTGGGGGCATATAGATAAATAAAATAAAAAGATCATCTTTAGTTCACCGACCGAATATTCCCTTAAGAACGCTAGCTTTTGGCTTCACCCAGTCTGAGGTACACATCCGGCTGACCCGGCAGTAACAATCGCAGAGGTGCTCCCTTTACCACCTAGCCGAACAATCGGGAACGTAGGGGTAAGCACAGGAGCCAGGCAACCCAGCTTGGCCAAAACTCAAGTCATATCGATGCATATAATGGTGAATAAAAGGTACATGCGGAAGTGTGACACATGTGTTGGGTATGAAGCCCGTATAAATAAGCTTCTGTTTAAAGAAGCCCCCAGGTTTAATGAGCGCGGATAGCGCGTCACTTTATGAGCCTTTAAAGGCTATAAGAAAGAGAGGGAGAGAGAAGAAGAGAAATGTAAGACAGGAAATATATAAAAAATGGACAGAGGAAGGGGACGAATATAGAGTCCGGCGCTAGGCATAGAATCTTCGAAGACGGGCTGCATTCCATGGGTTCAGCTCGAGTCGGTTATCCGATGCATCTCGCAGGTGGTACGCTCCACCAGTTAGGACTTGGTCAATTATGAAGGGACCTTCCCACTTGGGCTTGAGTTTGTCCTTTTTCTTGTCCGGTAGTCGTAGAACTAATTCACCAACGTTGTAATTTTTGGCACGTACTTCTCTGCTTTGGTATCTTCGAGCCTGCTGTTGATAGAATGCGGAACGGGCTTTTGCCACGTCACGCTCCTCCTCCAATGCGTCTAAGCTGTCCTGCCGATCGAGCTCGGCTTCTCTTTCTTCATACATGCGCACTCGAGGTGAGTCATGAATTATGTCGCAGGGCAGAGCTGCCTCTGCGCCATACACCATAAAGAATGGTGTGTATCCGGTGGTGCGATTCGGCGTGGTCCGCCGCCCCCAGAGTACGGAGTCGAGCTCCTCTACCCAGTGTGTGTTAGATTCCTTGAGGTACCGCACTATTCTGGGTTTAATGCCACTCATGATAAGACCATTTGCACGTTTAACCTGGCCGTTAGTTTGTGGGTGATAGACGGAAGCATAATCGAGCTTCATGCCCATGTTTTTGCACCAGAGTTTTACCTCGTCGGCCGTGAAGTTCATGCCGTCATCAGTGATGATGCTGTGGGGAATGTCGTAACGGTGTATGACCCCGGATATGAAGTCTATCACCGGTTCGGATTCGGCCGTCTTAATAGGCTTGGCTTCTATCCATTTGGTGAATTTATCCACCATGACCAGTAAGTATTTTTGCTTGTGGGTTCCGCCTTTAAGGGGTCCAACCATGTCAAGCCCCCAGACCGCGAAGGGCCAAGTAATGGGGATAGTTCAGAGGGCGGTTGGTGGCATATGGCTTTGGTTTGCAAAGAGCTGGCAATCGGTGCATTGTTGGACTAAGTCCTGAGCGTCTGCCCGGGCCGTCGGCCAATAAAAGCCTGTACGGAAGGCCTTGCTTACAAGGGACTGAGCTGCAGCGTGATGACCGCCCAGTCCGGCATGAATTTCAGCCAGGAGGTTCCGCCCTTCCTCTTCGGAGATGAACCTTTGAAGGACTCCGGTAGTGCTTTTCTTATAAATCTCTCCCTTGTGGACTCTGTAGGCTTTGGATCGCCGGACTATGCAGCGTGCCTCATTTTGGTCCTCGGGGAGTTCCTGCCTAGTGAGGTAGGCGAGGAATGGTTCTGTCCACAGGGCGATGACGGCCATTATTACGTGGGCTGAAGGTGTTATTTCATTGGCAGAGCCTCCGATTGTGTCAGAATGTTCGGTGTTGGGCAGTGCGGTTGGGTCTGGGGTGTTATTATTCGGCTCCCCTTCCCATACTATGGATGGCTTGAACAGCCTTTCCAAGAAGATGTTGGGGGGGACTACATCGCGTTTTGCGCCGATGCGTGCCAGGACATCTGCCGCCTGATTATTTTCCTGGGCTATATGGTGAAATTCAAGCCCCTCAAACCGAGCTGACATTTTTAGGACGGCGTTACGGTAAGCTGCCATTTTTGGATCCTTGGCATCGAAGTCTCCATTTATTTGGGATATTGCAACGTTCGAGTCCCCGCACACCTCTAGGCGTTGAATGCCCATGGATCTGCCATCCGGAGACCATGTAAAAGGGCCTCATATTCGGCTGCGTTGTTGGAGTCCGTGTACATAATCTGGAGTACGTATTGAACTGTGTCTCTTGCGGGGGACGTCAAAATGACGCCAACCCCCAGTCCGGCCAACATCTTGGAGCCGTCGAAGTGCATGATCCAATTTGAATATGTGCCGTACTCTTTAGGGAGTTTGGCCTCCATCAATTCTGCGACAAAGTCGGCCAAGACTTGCGACTTGATGGCTCGCCGTGGCTTATAAGTTATGTCGAACGGAAGGATCTCAATGGCCCATTTTGCGAACCGGCCCGTTGCGTCACGGTTGTTTATAATATCGTTAAGTGGTACTTCTGAGGCTACTGTTATTGAACCATCTTGAAAGTAGTGACATAGCTTCCGGGATGCCATGAATACCGCATACGCGATCTTTTGATAATGCGGGTACCGTGATTTGCAAGGAGTGAGGACAGTGGACACATAATAGACCGGCTTTTGAAGGGGGAATCTGTGTCCGTCCGCTTCTCGTTCGACGACGAGCACTGCGCTTACAACCTGATGTGTTGCTGCAATGTATAATAGCATTGGTTCGCCAATATTTGGCGTGGCCAGGACTAGGTTTGTTGCAAGTATGGCTTTTATTTCCTCGAGTCCGGCCGTGGCTGCATCCGTCCATTCGAAGTGTTCGGTGCGCCGAAGGAGGCGATAAAGGGGTAGGACCTTTTCTCCCAAGCGGGAGATAAAATGGCTTAGAGCCGCCACGCATTCGGTTAACTTTTTTATTTGTTTGAGGTCCTTTGGGATATCCAGTTGCGACAGAGCTCGGATCTTGGATGGATTTTCTTCGATTCCTCTACCGGATACAGTGAAGCCCAAGAGTTTTCCGGCTGGAACGCCGAAAACGCATTTTTCTGGGTTGAGCTTGATGTCGTATGTTCGGAGGTTATCAAATGTGAGCCTCAAGTCGTCTATTAGAGATTCGACATGTCTTGTTTTGACGACCACATCATCTACATATGCCTCCACTGTTTTGCCGATCTGGCTTGCCAGACATGTCTGAATCATGCGTTGATATGTTGCACCGGCGTTTTTGAGCCCGAAGGGCATTGTGTTGAAGCAGAATGGGCCGTATGGAGTGATAAATGGCGTTGCAGATTGGTCTGATTCTGCCATCTTGATTTGATGGTAGCCGGAATATGTGTCGAGGAAACACAACGAATCGTGTCTTGCGGTAGTGTCGATAATTTGATCGATGCGGGGGAGGGGGAAGGGATCCTTTGGGAAAGCCTTGTTAAGGTCTTTAAAATCAACGCACAGGTGCCAGGATTTGTCCTTCTTTGGTACCATCACCAGGTTTGCCAGCCAGTCCGAATGTTTTATATCTCTGATGAATCCGGCCTCCAATAGCTTTGCTAGCTCCTCTCCCATAGCCTGTCTCTTAGGTTCGGAAAAACGCCGAAGAGCCTGTTTGACAGGTTTGAATCCTGTTTGGATATTTAAGCTGTGCTCGGCCAGCCTGCGTGGGATTCCTGGCATGTTTGAAGGGTGCTAGGTGAAAATGTCCCAGTTTTCTTGTAGGAACTCTCGCAGTGCGGCGTCTACATTAGGGTTTAACTGTGCCCCGATGGAAGCTATTTTATTTGGGTCCGTTGGATGGACTTGGAATTTGACTATTTCGTTCGCCGGTTTAAAGGAGGTGGACTTGGATCTTTTATCGAGTACCACATTGTCCCTATTCACCGTAGAGCGCAGCGCAGTCAGTTCCTCAGCCGCTAGGGCTTCGGATAGTGCCTCGAGGGCCAGTGCGGCTGTCTTGTTTTCGGCGCAGAGTGCTATGTCTAGATCACTAGCGAGAGTGATGATCCCGTTAGGCCCGGGCATTTTGAGCTTCTTGTACCCGTAGTGGGGTATTGCTTGGAAGATTGTATACGCTTCCCGCCCTAGCAGAGCGTGATAACCGCTGCTGAACGGAGCCACATGGAACGTGATCTCTTCGGACCTGTAATTATCCGGCGTGCCGAACACCACATCTAGCATGATTTTTCCTGTACAGCGCGCTTTCCAACTGGGGATTATTCCTCTAAAGGTTGTGCTGCTTCACTCAATGCGGTTCCAGTCTATTTCCATTTTTTGAAGGGTTTCCTCATAAATGAGGTTCAATCCGCTGCCGCCGTCCATGAGTACCTTGGTAAGACGAAAGTCGTCCACTATTGGGCTGAGGACCAATGCGGCTGGTGCTCAGGCTGTTCGGAATTTAGGTTCATCACCGGCGTTAAAGGTAATAGCCGTGTCACTCCATGGGTTTATTGTTGCTACTTGGTAGACTTCGGCAAGGCTGCGCAGTGTCCTTTTCCGCATATTATTTGATGCGAAAGTCTCGAAGACTGTTAATACCGTATGGGTGTCTCTGGGGTGGCTTTCTGTGGCCTCCGAAATTAGGAGGTTTTCGCCAATTTTGGCCACCTGCCGGAGTATCCAACATGCTCTAAGGCTGTGAGTTGGTGTGGCGTCCTCTGTACTGTCAATTTTACAAGGTCCGTTAAGCCATCCTTCCAGTACGGTTCCATGCCCTATAGAGGGTTTTTGCTTTTTGGTATTTAACCTGGGTGTCTAGTTATGCTGCACCCTTTTATTTCGGACCGGGTTTGTATTTAGGGCTGGATTGTCCCAAAATTTTATTTTGGTTTTCCAGGCACTTTCCATCTCACAGTACTTTCGTACAATGGACGCCAAGTCAGCGAAGCGTGTAATATCACGGCGACTTATGGCGTTGAGTATTCCCTTGTTCGTGCAATTATTGCAGAAGATTAAGATTGCGTCTTCCTTGCGGCAGTCCCTTAGCCTGTTCTTAACCAGGAGGAATCTGGCCCAGTAATGATGTACTGTTTCGTCGGGCTCTTGCCTGATTTTGGATAGATCGCTTATGTTGGGGAGGGCAGATGGAGTTAAATCCGAAGCCTCACCCCATCTAAGGCTCAGAGGCCGAGGAATTTTTGAACTCGAAAATTTGGATCCCTGGGTGTTGTCCAATGAATCCAGTCCGTCGCCTGACTCTAAGTTCAGGTCTTGAGTGATATCCTCCCCTCCGCGGGTATGCGGCTTGGAGGGATCGGGAATCCGAACGTAGTGAGTCCTTAAGATAGACGAAGGGTCGCTGCACTGTCCCTCTACCACGGCAACCGGATGGGTGACTTGGGGGGAGTTAATCTCTCTCAGATCGGTTTTAGGCCCAATCTGGTCGTAATCCGTGGCGACTCCCAGGGCGGCGAAGCGATCCAAGAGCTTGTTTATGGAAGAAAGCTCCATTGGATCTAACTGCTCGGCGAGTTCTGAACTGACATGAAGATTGTTTTCGATGTCTCAAGAGGTCATCGTCGGCGCAGAGGCCGAACAGGCGGTCATAAGAAAACCACCTAGCCAGAGGGTTTGGCCGACAGCCAAAGCTCCCTTAGCAACGGTGCCGTTTTTAAGGACGGCGCGAGGCATCCTTCCTGATGGCGACGACACAGAGGAACTCTCAATGAAAGCACCAATGTCGGTGTCAAAACCGGCAGATCCCGGGTAGGGGGTCCCGAACTGTGCGTCTAGGCTGGATGGTAACAGGAGGCAAGGGGCACGAAGTTTTACCCAGGTTCGGGCCCTGTCGATGGAGGTAAAACCCTACATCCTGCTTGATAAATATTGATGATATGGGTAGTACAAGAGTAGATCTACCACGAGATCGGGGAGGCTAAACCCTAGAAGCTAGCCTATGGTATGCTTGTTGATGTGTATGTTGTCCTACGGACTAGAACCCTCCGGTTTATATAGACAGCGGATAGGTTTAGGGTTACATAGAATTGGTTACAAGGGTAGGAGATCTAAATATCCGTATCGCCAAGCTTGCCTTCCACGCCAAGGAAAGTCCCTTCCGGACATGGGCCGGAGTCTTCAATCTTGTATCTTCATAATCCTGGAGTCTGGCTGAAGGTATAGTCCGGCCATCCAGACACCCCCTAATCCAGGACTCCCTCAGCCCCATCTTGGGAGGTATCTTTGCCTCGCGCCTCGCTGCACACTTTAACATACCTATTAGGCATTATGAGAAGGAAGAGAAGTTGTTGCCTCCTGTTTTTCCAGACTATAAGAGTATGGTAGCACATGATTTTATCGTTAAGAATAAGGAAAAGATGCTTAAGTACAAGTTGATATTTGATAAAAAATCACCCTGAGACTATTAGTTTGCCTGCTCCTTCCTTGTTTGACTTATCTGCACGCAAGTACCTTGTTCCGCCGGAGGCCATTCACGCCTACCGAAACCCCACACCTGCTACAGAGCCAGAGTCGGAACCACAATTTGATCCTCACCGGCAGTCTGTTTATCAGTGGAATCCGAAAGAGATCGCCAACCAGTGGCACCAGGGGGATCCTTCTCAATACGACCCAACTATAACTTTGGATATCCGCCAGGCTAGCCGTGGCCACAGACCAACTTAGGCCAAAAGACTAAGCTTGGGGGAGTACATATTTCTCACCGACATTTCATTCATGCTCACACACTCATGCTAGGTGTCGGTGCTCATACTTTTTCATTGTATCATCCATGCTAGTTTATTTCCCTTTTTATGCTTTCTTCTTGTGTGTTTGATAAACTTTAGAAAAAATCAAAAAAATTAGATGTAGCTTTTAATTAGTTTACTTTCCATGCCTGTAGTAGTAGTAATTAAAAAGAAAACCCAAAAATATTTCTCGTTCTTCTTTTGCTTGTTGCGAGCTTTCTCGTGTAAATAGTTTTATTTCTTTTCTTGTTCTTTGGGGGTCGAGAGGAGAAGACCATAATGAAAATGTTGATGAAAGTGCTAGTGATCGACTAGAGGGGGGGGGGTGAATAGGCGATTTTTATGAAAGTCTTCAAAACATGGAAGTTTCAAAGACAAACGATAGAAATAAACCTATTACCATGCAACGGAAGGTAGACTACACTAGGCAAGCCATAGTCAAGTATTCAATGGAGTGAAAAGCATAATGACTAATAACAACTAGGTAGTAAATATCAGGTAGGAAGATATTGTGAAGACAATCAGAACAAGCAGTCACTCAGTGAAGACAAAAGATAATGCAATCATAGAAGGACTTCACAAGCACCAACAGTAAGTAAAGGAGAGGGAAGGATGAAACCAGTGACTCGTTGAAGACAATGATTTGTTGGACCAGTTCCAGTTGCTGTGACAACTGTACGTCTGGTTAGGGAGGCTGAGATTCAACTTAGAAGACCTCGTCTTCACCTTATTCCCCTTGAGCTAAGGACACCCAGTCCTTGCCCAATCAATCTGGTAAGTCATCAAGGTAGACTCCCAAACCTTCACAGACTTCGTTCACCGGCGATCCACAATGACTCTTGGATGCTCAGAACGCGATGCGTAACCGGGTGGAGGATTCACAGTCCTCAAGTGTAATAAGTCTTCAGATCACACTGACAGGAAGACATCAGTGATGCCTAACACTCTTTGGCTCTGGGTGGTTAGGGCTTTATCCTCGCAAGGAATTCTCTCTCAAAGGCTTCGAGGTGGGTTGCTCTCAAACGACAAAAGCCGTACACTAACTCTGAGCAGCCAACCGTTTATGGTTGTAGGGGGTGGGCTATTTATAGCCACTAGGCAACCCGACCTAATTTGTCTGAAATGACCCTGGGTTACTAAGGAACTGACACGTGTTCCAACGGTCAGATTTCAAACAAACACGGCAACTTTACTTGGGTTATAAGCAAAGCTGACTTATCCAACTCTGGACAAGATTTGCTCTCATAGTCTTCACTCGAAGACATAGGATTTTGGTTAAGCATCACTTCAGTCATTCTGACTGGTTCTCTTGGACCCCACCTAATAGTACAGTGGTTCCTATGACTCAACAAAGAAAAACACAGAACGACAAAACTGCTAAGTCTTCGCGCTCCATAGTCTTCACGCGATGTCTTCTCTTGTCATAGTCTTCAATGTGAATGTCTTCACATACCACCTTTGACCTCAATGTCTTCGTACATTTTTAGGGGTCATCTCTGGTAGGAAAACCGAATCAACGAGGGACTTCTACCTATGTTATCCTGCAATTCTCACAAACACATTAGTCCCTCAACTAGGTTTGTCGTCAATACTCCAAAACCAACTAGGGGTGGCACTAGATGCACTTACAGTCTCCCCTTTTTTGGTGATTGATGACAAACTGGCTGAAGTTTTCAACGGGGAATGAAATATGCGAATTTGTAAAGAATAGGGTATTGTCTTCATAAGTTGCAAGGGCTCCCCCTGAAGATGTGCATATAAGTAGTTTGCTTTTGGAATGCAAATGCACATGGCAGGTTGTACTTGTGGAGATCCTCTTCAACCTATGATGACAAGTCATTATGCAAGATATGATGTAACGAAGATAATGACATGCATAATGAAAAATGGACGTCTGCAAAATGATCTAAGTGCGGAATTTATCGTCGCACATGCGGAATTTATCATCGCATCACAGAATAGTAAATAAGTAGTAGACGACCATCGAGTTTAAGTGTTACAACTCAAAGAACCAAATGTATCGAAAACGAGAGTTGTAAGCACTTGGCGAAAGTAGCAAAAAGTAAATCAACCACCCATATGGAGCCGTTTGAAGACTATCAACTCATATGCTTCTCCCCCTTTTGTTAGTGAGGACCTAAAAGGTTTGAAGACATAGAGCGCCAACTCGTTCCCATGAGGTGCAGGCGAGCCAGCAGGGTCGTCGTTGAGGTCCGGTGGTGCAGAGGAACTTGGTGCAGTGTCGATTCGCGCTGAAGTTGGAGGAGGTGAAGTTGCGTCATCTTGGTCATTAATGACTCTGGCATTCACTGTCGCAGCTGAGGATGAGTAGTCAGAGTCTTCAAGTGAGGGAGTCCGACGCAAGTGAGCATTTCTGGGAGGAGTTGAGTCAAACTTGAAGCGTTCGGTGAAGCCATCATCGTGCAGATCAGCTTCAGCACTCAGTAGGGTCAAACTCTTCCACGACCTCCGACGGGTTTCATGAGTGACAAAGGCATTCTTGGTGCCAAGGTTGCGAATGTGGTTGACATCCACCAAGAGGCTTTGCATCTGACGCTTAAGCCAGTCGTGATGTTTGTCCTGTTTTTGATGTAGCGCACGAGAAGCTCTCGGTCATTGAGGACACGAGATCGTCTTTGAGGCCTTTGCGCAATGGTGCTACCAGTGACGTCAGTTTGAGCACGAGGGACACGTGTGTTTCCAGCCAGTGGATAAACATGTAGCGACCCGACCCGAATGGATCAAGTCTACTGTGTTCCGGTGTCATCCCTGGATCAGTAATGCTGACACCACATAGTACATCGAAGGATTTATAGTAGAGTGGCAATCACACACTTATTACAACGATGTCTCCGAAGAGAACTTATTACAATAATATGGCTTAAGGCCATCTAATATCGATAACAGCGGAAGACTTGGAAGGTAAATGGGTCCATCAACTCCAACGGCATCATTGAGTATAGAACCACGACCTAAAAAAACCTCAAACATCGTCTGAAAAGTCTGCAACATTAACGTTGCAGCCCGAAATGGGTCAGCACATGGAATATGCTGGCAAAGTAACACATAGAGAGTAATGGAATGAAACAGCTATACTATATGCATATTTGGCTGGTGGAAAGCTCTATGGTTACTGTTTTGCGTAAAGCCAGTTTTTCCCTACTGCAAAGGAATAAATTTATTTAACTATCATGGTGGTTGTTAAACATTGAGAATGGTTGACAGCATTCTCAATCCCAATTAAAAGTAATCATTAAAAACCCAACAATATTAATTAGAAGTAACATGTTGAGATTGACATGATATTCAAGTACTAGATACTCAAGATGTCCATAACCGGGGACACGGCTAATCATGATTAGTTTATTACACTCTGCAGAGGTTTGCGCACTTTTCCCCACAAGACTCGATCGCCTGCGTTGGTTTTCTCGCACTACTGGTGTTTGAGAAACGGATGGCCGAGACACAGTCTTTCAGAAGTGCTAGCACCTTACGATGGATAGACTGGTACACCTACTTCCCCTACATCTGCTAGTCTACCCTGTAAGAGTTCGCACAACTTAGTCAACTATGCCAGAGCCCATAATGGCTTGTGGCTGCACACGTATGTATTTAGCATGAAAGATCTTATGATCCCTTTGAGCCTGGGTGGCGGTCCAAAATAAAACAGGCAAGTCCTGATAGACATCAGGTGCCTCAATCCACCCAGATGTGTGTTTAAGTTGCCACCTTAGATAAACCCTTAAAATTAACAATCTCACATCTGTCATGGATATCACTCACCCAATCCACGTCTACTAGCATAGCATGGCATAATAAGCAAACGTAGAAGTAACTCCCAAAGGTTTCATAATAAACAGGTAATAGGTACTACCTCATCTACTTCCCATCCCACAATTTAATTAGATCCTAATCATGCAATGTGTGAGGATGGATCTAATGCAATAAAACTGGGTTGTAGAAAAGGTATGATCAAAGTGTTACTTGCCTTGCTGATGATCCGGAGTCCTAGGGATTCGAAGTTACAGGCAGCGCAATCCGGGTAATCTATCATAGACAAAAAACAAGCATACAATAAGTACTCATCTAATGCACAGGTAAACTCGATCAAAAGATCGAACCAGATAGTTCAACTTAAGAACTCCGGTTGCAAAGAGAGAAAGAACCGAACAAAGAAATCGAAAACAAACGGCGGAAGAAAACAACTCGTTTCTAGCAAGTTGAAACTAGGTCAAATTTTACCGTAGCAAAACATAGTTAAAGTTTATTAGTCGGAACGGCGGTTTCGAAACGAAACTCCAGGCGTTTGAATCACCTGATTCCGATAAACGGGCGAGAAGATAGACTAGAACGAAGATCGGATCTGAGTTCGCGATCGCGGAATAAATCTGACGAAAAGAAAGAGAAGAACGGTTAAACGAATGGACGTTCGTTAACCTAGAAGAATCCGGTGATCACGTTCGTTAAGACGAACGGTCCGGCGAACAGTCTCTAGGTAACTAAATCGGAAAAGAGAACGGTACCGATCTAGAGTTTCGAGAAAAGGAAACCAAACGAAACCCGATCTAGAAAACCGGAACGGTTTCGTGAAGAACCGGAGAGAAAAATGAATCGGAGAAGAAGAATCGGAACGATTAGAAGAAAACGATCCGATGAAAAGAAGAGATGCGGCGCGGGGCTACTTCCGGTGAGGTCTCCGGCGAGGGGCTCCGGCGGCGTGGGCGTGGGGCGGCGGCGGTGGCAAGGTGCGGCGGTGGCGCGAGCACAGGGCGGCGACGTGGCGTGGGCAAGGTCCGGCGCGGCGCGGGTGTGGTGGCGTGGTGGCTTTGGGTTTGATGATGATTTAGAGGGGGGGGGTGTGGGAGTATTTATATTGGGGAGGGGGAGAAAACTTGGGGTAGGGGACAAGGAATTAGAATAGGAGTAGGAAAGATCTAGAAACAAAAACGGAATAAATGGAAGTAGGACAAAAGTCCTACTAGGACTTCCAAAAGAGGCAACGGCGGCGGCGGCCTCTGGCGCCTGGCGCCTGGCGCGGCTCGCGGCGATGGCCTGGCCTCCTGGCCGGCCGGCTGGGCTTGGCCCAAGGCGCTGGAATTTTTTTTAACGGTTGCGCGTTCGGAAAAACACAGAAAAATAAATCTACCGGACTCCAAAACTAATAAAGTGAATTTTCCCTGACTCCTAAAAATGAGTCGAACAAAATGAACTTTTCTCCGGGCCTAAAATGCAATTTTTGAAAACGCGCATTTTTCCCTATCCAAATAAAAGGCAAAAGAAACTCTGACAAAACTAATGATCCTCTTTTCAAAAATTTGAGAAAAACTCAAATATGAAAATGACGAAATCTCCAACTCTCTCCGTGGTTCCTTGAGTTGCGTGAAATTTCTAGGATCGACAAAATGCAAGAAAATATGATATGCATGATGATCTAGTGTATAACATTCCAAATTGAAAATTTGGGATGTTACAAACCTACCCCCCTTAAAATGAATCTCGCACTTGAGATTCGGGTTGGCTAGAAAATAGGTGAGAGTGGTCCTTGAGCAAATCTTCTTCTTTCTCCCAGGTGGCTTCATCCTCTGAGTGGTGGTTCCACTGAACTTTGTAGAAGTTGATAACCTTGCTGCGGGTAACTCTGCTAGCAAACTCGAGAATCTTGACTGGTTTCTCTTCATACGTTAAGTCGTCCTTCAACTGAATTGCTTCAAGCGGCACTGTATCTCTTAACGGTACCTCCGCCATCTCGGCGTGACATTTCTTCAGCTGAGACATATGGAATACATCATGAACTCCTGACAGTCCCTCTGGTAATTCCAACTTATACGCGACTTCTCCCATACGTTGCAAGATCTTATAAGGTCAAACGAAACGTGGTGCTAATTTTCCCTTAACTCCAAAGCGCTTAACTCCTCGAAGTGGGGATACTCGGAGATAAACTCTGTCTCCGGTTTTGTAAACTGTCTCATTGCATTTAGAATCTGCATAGCTCTTCTGCCTGGACTGGGCTACCTTGAGCCTGCCGCGAATCAACTTCACCTTCTGTTCAGACTCCTTAATCAAATCTGGTCCAAAGAACTGACGGTCTCCAACTTCGTCCCATGACAACGGTGTCCTGCACCTCCTTCCGTATAGATCTTCGAAAGGTGCCATCTTCAAACTGGTTTGGTAACTGTTGTTATAAGAAAATTACGCATACGGCAAATTATCGTCCCAACTAGATCCATAATCTAGTGCACAAGCTCTCAGCATATCCTCCAAAATCTGATTGACTCTCTCAGTCTGTCCATCTGTCTGCGGATGAAAAGCGGTGCTGAACTCTAGCCTGGTTCCTAAAGTTTCATGCAACTGATTCCAAAACTTTGAGGTAAATTGGGTTCCTCTGTCTGATACAATACTCCTCGGAACTCCATGCAAACAAATGATCCTAGTCATGTATATCTTTGCCAACTTAGCACTGGTGTAAGTGGTCTTAACTGGAATGAAGTGTGCTACCTTCGTCAAACGATCAACTACTACCCATATCGAGTCATATCCTGCTTTCGTCCTGGGTAGTCCTGTGATAAAATCCATGCCTATCTTATCCCACTTCCATTTGGGTATCGGCAATGGCTTCAACAATCCGGCTGGCTTCTGATGTTCTGCCTTTACTCTATGACATACGTCACAAACTGCTACATAGGCTGCAATATCCTTCTTCATTCCGGTCCACCAGAATGTCTCCTTCAAATCCAAATACATCTTGGTATTTCCCGGGTGAATCGAATATGGTGAATCATGTGCCTCTTGCAAAATCAACTTCCTGATCTCTGGGTCATTCAGCACATAAACACGGTCCTCAAACCATAGGGTATCGTGCTCATCCTCACGAAATCCCTTTGCTTTTCCTTTGCTTAGTTTCTCCTTTATAGCAGCAATTTCCTTGTCAGATTTCTGAGCTTTTCTGATTTTATCCATCAATGTTGACTGAATCTCCAATGCTGCCACATAGCCTTTCGGAACTATCTCTAAACTTAGTTCACGAAGGTTTTCTGCTAACTCCTTGGGTATACTTCCCGTTATTAACGTATTAACGTGGCTCTTACGGCTCAATGCGTCAGCTACTACATTAGCTTTACCGGGATGGTAATGCAATCTCATATCATAATCCTTGATGAGCTCCAACCATCTCCTTTGTCTAAGATTCAACTCCTTCTGCGTGAAAATGTACTTCAAACTCTTATGATCCGTGTACACCTCGCAATGATTTCCAACGAGGAAATGTCTCCATGTCTTCGAGGCATGCACTACGGCTGCTAACTCCAAATCATGCGTGGCGTAATTCAACTCATGAGGTTTCAGTTGTCGTGAAGCATACGAAACAACTCTCCCTTCCTGCATAAGCACTGCTCCAAGTCCTCGACGTGAAGCATCACAATACACCTCATAATCCTTGGTCTGATCTGGCAAAATCAACACTGGTGAGGTAACCAATCATTTCTTCAACTCCTGGAGACTAGCCTCACACTCCTCAGTCCAATTGAACTTGGTATCCTTCTTCAACAACTCCGTCACAGGCTTCGCAATCTTTGCCAAGTTCTCAATGAATCTCCGGTAGTATCCTGTGAGTCCAAGAAAACTCCGCATCTCTCCAACTGTCGTTGGTGCTTCCCACTTGGTTACGGTCTCAACCTTTGCGGGGTCAACTGCTATCCCTTCTCCGGATATAACGTGTCCGAGGAATCCTACTTCCTTCAACCAAAACTCACATTTGCTAAACTTGGCATATAACTGATGTTCCCTTAGCTTCTCCAATACCAAACGCAAATGTTCCTTATGCTCTTCTTCATTCTTCGAATAAACCAGGATATCATCAATGAACACTACGACGAACTTATCCAAAAACTCCATAAATACCTTGTTCATCAGGTTCATAAAATAGGCAGGCGCGTTAGTCAATCCAAATGACATAACGGTATACTCGTACAATCCATATCTTGTGGTAAAAGCTGTCTTAGGTATGTCCTGCTCTCGAATCTTCAACTGGTGGTACCCTGATCGCAAATCGATCTTGGAAAACACTTTAGCTCCTTGCAAACGATCAAACAGATCATTTATCATTGGCAGTGGGTACTTGTTCTTGATGGTAACTTCATTCAATCCACGGTAATCAACAACCATCCTTAATGATCCATCCTTCTTCTCCACTAGAAGTACGGGTGATCCCCAAGGCGAAGAACTTGGGCGAATGTAACCTTTCTCCAACAACTCCTTAATCTGATTCTTAATTTCTACCAAATCCTTTGCTGGCATCCGGTATGGTCTCTTTGATATTGGGCCTGTACCTGGCAACAACTCAATCAAAAACTCAATGTCTTTGTCCGGTGGCATGCTTGGCAACTCTTCTGGAAATACATCAGGAAAATCCTTTACCACTGGTACTTCCTCCTGCACAACTCCTGTCAGGCAATTTACTTGTGTCCTATTTGGCACATGCCGGGATACATACTTGATCCTTCTTCCTTCTGGTGTGGTAAGCAAAATTGACTTACTAGCACACTCAATGTTTCCTTCATACTTTGATAACCAAATCCATGCCTAATATCACACCCACTCCTTGAGATTCCAATACTATTAGGTCTGAGGGAAAAACATAGTTACCAATCCTTAATGGTAAATCTGGGGTCACGTCTTGGAGGCATCTGAGGGTTTAGAAAAGAAGAGAAATAAGAATAGAGAGAGGTCTAAAGAGAAAACACTACCCCAATGCACATGAGCAAATTCACACAAAATCACTTCATTCAATCAAACAAGGGCTTACAATCGATCTAGCTATCGCAAAAGTGCTCGAACTATAGTGTTTACAGGGGGGGATTACTACTAATATTTGGTGGTCATCTAGAAATTTGAACCGGTGGAAGACTCCATGATGTCCGCTCCAGCTTCGTCTTCAAAGTCGGGTTCACTTGGATCCGAATCGGTGTCGTCGATGATGATGTAGTTGTCCAGACATGCGACGTACATGTCTTCCTTCCTGGATGCTAACTCCCTCTTGAGTTCTTCAATCTCCTGCTTAAGATCGACGTTGTGTCTTGCTAGAGCTACGATCTCGTCCATGTAGTCCTTGCGTGTAGCCTTCAGTTCTCCTTCTAGCTCGATGATCCTTGTCTTCGCATTCTTCAACTCTATCATATCATTGCACATCTGGTTGTCGTGGCGTCGAATGTGCGGGTTTAACTCCTGGATGAATGCTGCAATGGATCTATCCTTCTTAGTGCTGACTAACTCCCATTGTTCATCTCGGCGTCCGCAAATCTGGTAGATAGTGTCCTTGAGGTCTTCTTGATAAACTTCTCCAATGCGTCCTATGGTGATATAGGCTGCCATGCTCTTTCCTAAACTCCAAGTTGGTGCATTGAAAACACTATCTATGGGCTTCGTGATTGGCGCGAATGTTCTTCCCGGAACGTGAGCTTGAATCTTCCAGCGCTCCTCTTCAGGCAGAGTGGCATTGAAGGTTCCCGTGAAACTTGGTAATCCAATGTTTAGGTACTTGGTGACTTCCTTCAAGTGAAATCCAAAAGGTGTGCCTTCATCCGGTTGAGCATACTTAATCTTCGCGTCCTTCATCCTAAAGAGTAGAAAAGATGAGGAGTTAGAAAATGAGGAGAGAATAGTGATCTATGGCTTTAACTTAGTGGTCGTGTCCTACAGTCAGCGTGTGCTCTGATACCATCTCTGTAGCGACCCGACCCGAATGGATCAAGTCTACTGTGTTCCGGTGTCATCCCTAGATCAGTAATGCTGACACCACACAGTACATCGAAGGATTTATAGTAGAGTGGCAATCACACACTTATTACAACGATGTCTCCGAAGAGAACTTATTACAATAATATGGCCTAAGGCCATCTAATATCGATAACAGTGGAAGACTTGGAAGGTAAATGGGTCCATCAACTCCAATGGCATCACTGAGTATAGAACCACGACCTAAAAACACCTCAATCGTCGTCTGAAAATTCTGCAACATTAACGTTGCAGCCCGAAACGGGTCAGCACATGGAATATGCTGGCAAAGTAACACATAGAGAGTAATGGAATGAAACAGCTATACTATATGCATATTTGGCTGGTGGAAAGCTCTACGGTTACTGTTTTGCGTAAAGCCAGTTTTTCCCTACTGCAAAGGAATAAATTTATTTAACTATCATGGTGGTTGTTAAACATTGAGAATGGTTGACAGCATTCTCAATCCCAATTAAAAGTAATCATTAAAAACCCAACAATATTAATTAGAAGTAACATGTTGAGATTCACATGATATTCAAGTACTAGATACTCAAGATGTCCATAACCGGGGACACGGATAATCATGATTAGTTTATTACACTCTACAGAGGTTTGCGCACTTTTCCCCACAAGACTCGATCGCCTCCGTTGGTTTTCTCGCACTACTGGTGTTTGAGAAACGGATGACCGAGACACAGTCTTTCAGAAGTGCTAGCACCTTACGATGGATAGACCGGTACACCTACTTCCCCTACATCTGCTAGTCTACCTTGTAAGAGTTCGCACGACTTAGTCAACTATGCCAGAGCCCATAATGGCTTGTGGCTGCACACGTAAGTATTTATCATGAAAGATCTTATGATCCCTTTGAGCCTGGGTGGCGGTCCAAAATAAAACAGGCAAGTCCTGATAGACATCAGGTGCCTCAATCCACCCAGATGTGTGTTTAAGTTGCCACCTTAGATAAACCCTTAAAATTATCAATCTCACATCTGTCATGGATATCACTCACCCAATCCACGTCTACTAGCATAGCACGGCATAATAAGCAAACGTAGAAGTAACTCCT
The DNA here is from genome assembly GCA_034509565.1 of Triticum monococcum. Taxonomy (NCBI): domain Eukaryota; kingdom Viridiplantae; phylum Streptophyta; class Magnoliopsida; order Poales; family Poaceae; genus Triticum; species Triticum monococcum. The sequence goes on along the minus strand of CM067843.1, from coordinate 145,712,473 downwards.
AAAGGTTTCATAATAAACACGTAATAAGTACTACCTCATTTAATTCCCATCCCACAATTTAATTAGATCCTAATCATGCAATGTGTGAGGATGGATCTAATGCAATAAAACTGGGTTGTGGAAAAGGTATGATCAAAGTGTTACTTGCCTTGCTGATGATCCGCGAGTCCTAGGGATTCGAAGTAACAGGCGGCGCAATCCGGGTAATCTATCGCAGACAAACAACAAGCATACAATAAGTACTCATCTAATGCACAGGTAAAACTCGATCAAAAGATCGAACCAGATAGTTCAACTTAAGAACTCCGGTTGCAAAGAGAGAAAGAACCGAACAAAGAAATCGAAAACAAACGGCGGAAGAAAACAACTCGGTTCTAGCAAGTTGAAACTAGATCAAATTTTACCGTAGCAAAACATAGTTAAAGTTGATTAGTCGGAATGGCGGTTTCGAAACAAAACTCCAGGCGCTTGAATCACCCGATTCTGATAAACGGGCGAGAAGATAGACTAGAACGAATATCGGATCTGAGATCGCGATCACGGAATAAATCCGACGAAAAGAAAGAGAAGAACGGTTGAACAAACGGACGTTCGTTAACCTAGAAGAATCCGGTGATCACGTTTGTTAAGATGAACGGTCCGGCGAACGGTCTCTAGGTAACTGAATCGGAAAAGAGAACGGTACCGATCTGGAGTTTCAAGAAAAGGAAACCAAACGAAACCCGATCTAGAAAACCGGAACGGTTTCGCGAAGAACCGGAGAGAAAAACGAATCGGAGAAGAAGAATCGGAATGATTAGAAGAAAATGATCCGATGAAAAGAAGAGATGCGGCGCGGGGCTACCTCCGGTGAGGTCTCCGGCGAGGGGCTCCGGCGGCGTGGGCGTGGGGCGGCGGCCGCGGTGGCAAGGTGCGGCGGCGGCGCGGGCACAGGGCGGCGGCGCGGCGTGGGCAAGGTGCGGCGTGGCGTGGGTGTGGTGGCGCGGTGGCTTTGGGTTTGATGATGATTTAGAGGGGGGGGGGGTGGGAGTATTCATATTGGGGAGGGGGAGAAAACTTGGGGTAGGGGACAAGGAATTAGAATAGGACTAGGAAAGATCTAGAAACAAAAACGAAATAAACGGAAGTAGGTCAAAAGTCCTACTAGGACTTCCAAAAGAGGCAACGGCGGCGGCGGCCTCTGGCGCCTGGCGCCTGGCGCGGCTCGCGGCGATGGCCTGGCCTCCTGGCCGGTCGGCTGGGCTTGGCCCAAGGCGCTGGATTTTTTTTAAACGGTTCCGCGCTCGGAAAAACACAGAAAAATATATCTACCGGACTCCAAAACTAATAAAGTGAATTTTCCCCGACTCCTAAAAATGAGTCGAACAAAATGTACTTTTCGCCGGGCCTAAAATGCAATTTTTGAAAACGCGCATTTTTCCCTATCCAAATAAAAGGCAAAAGAAACTCCGACAAAACCAATGATCCTCTTTTCAAAAATTTGAGAAAAACTCAAATATGAAAATGACGAAATCTCCAACTGTCTCCGTGGGTCCTTGAGTTGCGTGAAATTTCTAGGATCGACAAAATGCAAGAAAATATGATATGCATGATGATCTAGTGTATAACATTCCAAATTGAAATTTTGGGATGTTACAAAAGACGAGAAACTACTGGAATCCCTTCAATGCGCTGGGTGAAGCTTTGGTGATCAGCATTGTGAAGACAAATGGGATTTTTAGCAGGTTCTGGGTAAATGGCTTCAACTGACAAATCAACCTCGGGCAAGAATATAAGATGATTGCGTGCAGATGGTTGATAGTTGAAGGCGGAGTGACGCTTTATCAGACACATGACCCATGGAGCATAGAATTTCAACCCAAAGATGTTAGAGCCAGACGTGGCCAACTGCGTGATGAAGAAGTCTTGAGCATTGAAGCTGATGCCATTGAAGAAATAGAAAACCAAAGTCTTCATTGCTCCTTCAAGCTTCACTGCAGATGAGTGTCCTTTGATAGGCCATAGAGTCTTCCTGATGATGTGGTAAATGGTGCGAGGCAGGTACTCTAGGTCTTCAACAAAGAACTCAGATGGGTATTCAGCGTCATGAGGCAGAGGCTTCATCATGCTCAGCATTTGACTCATGTTGGGTTCTGGCTTCTGAAAGATGCTTTCCAAGGCATTTTGATGTTGTTGACAACCTGGTTCATAGTATTCACCAGGAGTGGGCAGGCCTGTGAGCTCAATGATATCAAGAGCTTTAGCTTCATGATGGACATTGCCTGTCATCCACTCAAGGAACTAAGTCTTCGGATCCCTATTGTAGCCTCGAATATGAAGAGTGGCATAGAATTGAAGCAGCAATTCTTCGTTCCAGTGCTCCTTGTAAGTGACGAACTGCAACAGACAAGCATCTCTAAAACAGTCCAATGCTTCTTCAAGGCAGGGCAGTCTAGCTATAGCTTCAGAGTCGAGGCGCATATGTGGAAATATGCGCCCTTGATTGCATAGGACACAGGAATAGTAGCTGCGCTGCTGATAGCTCCAGAACCGATCTGAGGAAATGCACGGTCTTGTATAGGGGTTCTTGGAGTTGTTAAAGAAGGTATTATGTGCCACGAAGCCATTTGCATTGAAGACCCCAGGTGAAGTGGCAGTGCCTGGGAATCGTGGAGGTCCTGGCTTGGGCTTTTGAACTTGAGGCCTGTGCTCGACGTGGTACTCAAATTGTGGACCAGCAGCAGGTGGGGGAGTCAGAATGGGCCATCGAACCATAAGCGGCTGACCACGATCAAATGCCAGCTCCATTGTGTGAGGTCTTGGAGGGGGAACAGGGGCATTGGCATTGTCTTCATGGGCTTCAGGGGCCACATGTGCTTCAGGTGCTTGGACCTCAGGTCCTGTAGCATTGACTTCAGGTGTTGCATTAACTTCTGGTGCCTCATTGGCTTCTGCCATGACAACGTCATTGGCGTCAGCAATGATGTTGGTGGCCACCTCAGGGTTGTTAACCTCCACTTCAGAAGATGGAGGGTCGATCACATTCTCCTCGGGAACAACATCTTGGTGAGACGGGGGTGTAGCAACTCTTGGAACTCTTGGGGCTTCTTCTTCATCGGCTGATGCAGCCGAAATGTCTTCAGCCATTTTGGCTTCGGATTCAGACACGTGCATTGTGGGAGTGACTTGGGGCCTTGGTCCATTGCGAAGCCTGCGTAATGCGGGCGACGCTTGTGGAGATGGAGTGTGCTGGGCCACAAAGTCATCATCATCTTGCACTGGTGGGGTAGCTTGCAGTTTGGGAGAGCTTGGAGTGTCTTGTCTCTGTGGGTGATCAACCCACGATGCATCCTGAGCAGCTGGCGTCAGAGGATGACCAATGCTGATGAGTTCGCTGTGCGTGAGCACAGGCGATGATACCAATTGGTGCTCTGTCTGAGGAAGGACTTCATCATCTTCAACATTGTCATGGTGACCAATGTCTTCAGCAGCGGTGGGGTCAACTGCTGGAATGTCTTTAGCTTTAGGAGCCTCTGTGGAAGTAGGCTCATGAACTATCATCCGTCGTTCTTGATGCGAAGATTTAGGACAAGAAACCGAGATGGGCTCGACAACAAGGGGCTCTGTGGGAGCAGCCCGATCTTTCTTGGTTTTGCGCTTCTTCTTGGAGGGAGCGGCATCAGAAGCTTCAGGATTTTTCCTCTTTCTGGCTTCAGCCTCGGCAGCCATTGTCTTCTTTAGTTCTGAAGCCACTGTGGGGACCTTAGGCTTCAAGCCTGTCATACTGGCAGGGAAGACAATGGGATGTACTTCTTGCCTTGTTGCTTCGGGTTCGGCCATAGCTGGCTTCTTCTTCTTCGGCATGGCCGCCATTCTGGGGTCGATGCCAGGATGCCCAAGAGCCTTGCGCTTCTCAGCTTCATTGTAGGCTTGCACACACTTGTCAGCCAGACTCTTCATGCGCTCACAAGACCCTTTAGCTTCTTCACGTTTCTTGAGAAAGGCTTCCTTGAGCTCGTGCAGCATAATCTTGAAGTTTTTCACATCTTGCATGCTGAGCTTTGCCATGTGCTTCTTGAACTGAGCTTTCTCATAGTCAATCTTTTGCTTCAGTTCAACAATGCACTGAGCTAGAGCTAGCTCAGAAGCAATGGCGCCAGTGAAAGCGACACTGAGGCCAATTGGAAGTTGCAGATCATCAAAGCTGGGATTGGGGGTTTCAAACCACTCATCAATGAAGTTGTGGAGGATTGCCACGTCAAAGAGAGGCAAATCATTGAAGATTTCTGCTTCTTCTTTTCTCTTAATTAGTTGCTCAAGAGCGTCATCTGCAAGATCTTCATTGCTGGACAGATCAATGGCGTCATTGTGTAGAATAGCAACAGCAATCAGTTCTTGGCTGGTGGGTTGCAAGGGCATCTTCACTCTCGAGGGCTTGGAGATGCGTGACAAATCTTCAGACTGCATACTGTGTTCAGGAGGTGCAGTGGCCAGAGGCTTCGCCTGTAAGACCTTTGGTGCAGGAGCAGGCTTTGAAGCTTTAGGCTTCTTCAGTTTCTTTGGCTTCGATGGTGCAGGCACTTCATCAGATTCAGCATCGTCTGAGGCTCATCCACGGCTGTCCCTTGAACCATGATATGAGTGATGAGACCTTCCAGGTTGTAGAAGGGCCCAACAAGATTGGGTTCAGCTTCGTGTGAGCCATCGGCACGAGGAGCAGAGGGACCTGGGTTGAAGTCTAATCCCCGCGACTTCTTGTTTTCTTTGGCCGAATTCTTGGCAAACTGGAAGTTGTGCTTGAACAAATTGTCGTCACGACACAATAGCAATGACGATGGATTTGCATCTGCAGGCTGTGGTCCTCGGACCATACAAGGATAGAAGCCTTGTTCAATGGCTTCAGCTCTGGACCTGGGTTGAAGATTTTTGTATAGGATGTCTCCCCACGTCGCTTGATGGCATTCTTCTCAGCATATTCCTGGGTCACAAACCTGTACTTGAACCATTGCTCTGCCCAGGATCTTCGAATCCATTGGATTCGTGTCTTGCGCTGACCATAGCTTTGTTCGGGGTCAGTTTTGTACAGTTCATAAAGATCTTCGGGCAGGTCCGTTGATGTACTCCCACGGCGCTGTCTGCCGCCCTTTCTTGTAGGTTTCTCTGGTGCCATGAAGTTTAAACTGAAAGGCTTCTACACGTTCAAAGGCTTCAAAGGCTTCCGCTTGCTAGCTAAACAGGAACTGGCTTCGGGGGAGTTAATGTGATGCTGTACGAATTCTGCAAATGAATGCAGACTATGAGAACCAAGAGATTCTCCCACAGACATGTACCTGTGGCAGCATTAAGGTGTGAGGGAAGGGGAAGAGTTCATATGCATTCTCAGAAGATTTTGAAGATAAATCAGTTTAGAAGACATTGACCTCATAGTGCGAAGACATTCACTCATAGATAGAGAGTTGGTTCCAGATTTGTATGAATCCACGAATAAGTACAAGTGAGGAATCTAACTTCTTTGTGAAGCATAAGTGAACATACTAGGCATATTATGAGATGCAGTATGAAATAGATTCAACTTGTGTGAATAGAAACTGCTTGTGGTAGAACGTGATGAATCTATAGGATCAAAGGGGGCCATAAAAAGGAAGTTTTATTTACCACACAAAGAACTGCTAGACAAAGTGGGAGAGGAGGCCGAGCAGTTCGATCGGCTGTGCCCTAACTTGGTGACGGAGGACACCTACGGCAACGGCGGAGAAGACGATGTCCGCGGCCGGCGTGAAGACGGCGTCGGTGAGGTCGCGGCAGCTAAGCGCTTCGTCGCCGGTGTCGTCGAGGGCTAGCGGTGGCGCTAGGGTTTGTGCGAGAGTGGAAGAAGGGATAATGACTATGGTGAGGCGTGTATTTATAGGGATAGGGATGGCACATAGTTATTACACAAGTGCCCCTGGCGATTCACATCCGAAGGACACGTGGCTATGATGCAACCCATCGGAGGTTGTTCCACGTTCCCACGCATGCCTGGATTGTCGGGTGGTCGTTCCCACTCCTCCGGGTTTCAGGTGAAAGGATTTAGCATTGAAACGGATTAATGTTTGTCTCTGTGTCTTCTGCTGACATGGATGCAGAGAAGACATTTGACAGTGTCAATAGAATGCATATGATTTGGATAGATAGACTTAGGAAAGAAGCATAGAGGGGTTAGGGTCCGATCACATTCACTTAGTTCAAAAGATTCATCAAGAAGCCATAGCTATAAGTGAATGTTGTAGAGGACAGAAACCAAATCAGTATATACCAGAAGACAATCATATCAACTTAGTGAAGATAATCATTAAGACAACTTGAAATTGAAGACAAACCAAATGTGAAGACATAGCAAATGTAACGCCATAGGTAAAACACTTCAAACGAAGAAGTTGGTGGTGGCGTTACCCACCGTATAGGAAGTATTAGACCCAGACACGGCGCAAAATTATCATGGTGCTCCGAAGTCAAATTCCACGTTAATGTATTCACACTCAGAATGTAAGTCTTCATTGATTGAAGATATACTTTACTTTGTGTGTTGCACATCTAAGTCATCAACATGCATAAGTGTTAGGATGTGTGCCTGATCACAGGACATTTGAGGATTCCAAGATATTTAGCTCAGACCGTAACTTGCAAAACCTCTTCTCATCCAAGGGCTTGGTGAAGATATCTGCCAATTGCTCTTCAGTGTTGACATGTATGATATCAATATCTTCCTTCATAACATGATCTCTGAGAAAGTGATGACGAATTTCAATGTGCTTTGTCTTCGAGTGCTGAACTAGGTTGTTGACAATCTTGATGGTGCTTTTGTTGTCGCAGTAGAGTGGCACTTGCTTCAGATGAATGCCATAGTATTTGAGTGTTTGCTTCATCCATAGAAGCTGAGCGCAGCAAGATCCGGCAGCAATGTATTCAGATTCAGCAGTGGATAGAGATACACAGTTCTGCTTCTTTGAAGACCAACATACAAGTGATCATCCCAGAAAATGACATGTGCCTGATGTAGACTTGCGATCCACCTTGTCACCAGCATAATCAGCATCCGAGAATCCAACTAGATCAAATTCTAAGCCTTTGGATACCATAATCCTAGTGTTGGGGTGTGAGCCAAATATCTGAGAATTCGCTTCACAGCTAAGTGATGCGATTCCTTTGGTGCCGCTTGGAACCGGGCACACATGCAAACACTAAGAATGATATCTGGCCTAGATGCACATAAATAAAGCAAGGAACCAATCATGGAGCGATATACCTTTTGATCGAACTCTTTACCATTGTCGTTGGGACCCAGATGATGTTTGGCTGGCATTGGCGTCGTGTAGCCTTTGCAATCTTGCATTCCAAATTTCTTCAGGCAATCTTTGAGGTATTTCTTTTGAGATATAAAGATGACGTTGCGTTGCTGACGTATTTGAAGGCCAAGGAAGAAGTTCAGCTCACCATCATGGACATCTGATATTGCTCTTGCATCATATATCCAAACTCATCAGTGTATTTCTGATTGGTGCAGCCGAAGATAATGTCATCCACATATATTTGGCACACAAACAGTTCACCATCATATGTCTTCGTGAAGAGAGTGGGGTCGAGGGAACCAGGTTTGAAGCCTTTGCTCTTCAGGAAGTCTTTGAGTGTGTCATACTGAAAGTGCGTTATATCGAATAGAGGGGGGTGAATAGGCAATTTTTATGGAAGTCTTCAAAACATGGAAGTTTCAAAGACAAACGATAGAAATAAACCTATTACCATGCAGCAGAAGTTAGACTACACTAGATAAACGATAGTCATGTATTCAATGAAGTGAAAGGACAATGACTGATAGTAGCTAGGTAGTAAGGATCAGGCAGGAAGATATTAAGAAGCCAAATAGATCACACAGTCACTCAGTGAAGACAAAAGATTGAGCAAACATACAATGACTTCACACAGAGTAATAGTAAGTAAAGAGAAGGGAAGGATGAAACTAGTGACTCGTTGAAGACAAAGATTTGTTGGACCAGTTCCAGTTGCTGTGACAACTATACGTCTGGTTAGGGCGGCTAGGTATTTAAACCAAAGGACACACAGTCCCGGACACCCAGTCCTGAACACGCAGCTCAGGACACCCAGTCCTCACCGTATTCCCCTTGAGCTAAGGTCACACAGACCTCGCCCAATCACTCTGGTAAGTCTTCAAGGTAGACTCCCAAACCTTCACAGACTTTGTTCACCGGCAATCCACAATGTCTCTTGGATGCTCAGAACGCGACACCTAACCGGCTGGAGGATGCACAGGCCTCAAGTGTAATAAGTCTTCAGATCACTCAGACAAGGAGACTTAAGTGATGCCTAATTCTCTTTGGCTCTGGGTGGTTAGGGCTTTATCCTCGCAAGGAATTCTCTCTCAAAGGCTTCGAGGTGGGTTGCTCTCAAACGACAAAAGCCGTACTCTGAATCTGAGCAGCCAACCGTTTATGGTTGTAGGGGGTGGGCTATTTATAGCCACTAGGCAACCCGACCTGATTTGTCCGAAATGACCCTGGGTCACTAAGGAACTAACACATGTTCCAACGGTCGAATTCAAACTCACACGACAACTTTACTTGGGCTACAAGCAAAGCTGACTTGTCCGACTCTGGACAAGATTTGCTCTCATAGTCTTCACTCGAAGACATAGGTTTATGTTTAAGCATCACTTCAGTCATTCTGACTGGTTCTCTTGGACCCCACTTAACAGTATGGTGGTTCCTATGACTCAACACAGAAGAAAAAAAGAGCTACGAAAGATCTAAGTCTTCGAGCTCCATAGGCTTCATGTGGTGTCTTCTCTTGTCATAGTCTTCAATGTGAATATCTTCATATACCACCTTTGACATCAATGTCTTCATACATTTTTAGGGGTCATCTCTGGTGGGAAAACCGAATCAATGAGGGACTTCTACCTGTGTTATCCTGCAATTCTCACAAGCACATTAGTCCCTCAACTAGGTTTGTCGTCAATACTCCAAAACCAACTAGGGGTGGCACTAGATGCACTTACAATCTCCCCCTTTTTGGTCATTGATGACAAACTAGTTGAAGTTTTCAACGGGGAATATAATGTGTGAAATTGTAAAGGATAGGGAATTGTCTTCATAAGTTGCAAGGGCTCCCCCTGAAGATGTGCATATAAGTAATATGCGTTTGGAATGCAAATGCACATGGCAGGTTGTGCTTGTGGAGATCCACTTCAACTTATGATGACAATCCACTATGCATGTGAAAGTATGTGAAGATAATGACATGCATAATGGAAAATGAACATCTACAAAATGATCTAAGTGCGGAATTTATCGTCGCACATGCGGAATTTATCATCGCAACACAAGGTAGCAAATAGGTAGCAGACGACCATCAAGTTTAAGTGTTACAACTCAAAGACCCAAATGTTTCAAAACGAGAGTTGTAAGCACGAAGCAAAATATAAAGCACCCGCCCATATGGACCCGCTTGAAGACTATCAAACTCATATGCTTCTCCCCCTTTTGTCAGTAAGGACCAAAAAGGTTTGAAGACATAGAGCCTCTACTCATTCCCATGGGGAGTAGGTGAAGCAGCAGGGTCATTGATGGTGTTTGGTGGTGCAGACGAACTTGGAGCAGTATCAATGTGTGTCGAAGGAGGCAGCGATGAAGTAGCATCATCTTCATCCTCGATCACTCTGGCATTCACGGTTGCGGCAAAGGACGAGAACTCAGAGTCTTCAAGTGATGGAGTTCGTCGCAGCACAACCCTTCGAGGAGGTGTGGAGTCAAACTTGAAGCGCTCGGTGAAGCCATCCTCTTGCAGATCATCTTCAGAACACAGCAGTGTCAGCCCTTTCCATGTGCGCCGAGAGGTTTCATGGGCAACGAAAGCATTCTTGGTGGCAAGATTGCGAATGCGATTAACATCCACCAAGAGGCTTTGCATCTGACGCTTCAGCTGTCGTGGTTCTAAGTCTGACAGTGAGGTAGGGGGGTGTGTATGAAGAGGCTAGACCTTAGCTATTGGGAAGTTGTAAGCACGCAAGGTTTACGAGTTCAGGCCCTTCTCTGAGGAAGTAACAGCCCTACGTCTCGGTGCCCGGAGGCGGTCGATTGGATTATGCGTGTGTAAAATGACAGGGGTGCGAACCCCTGATACTGAGGAGGGGGGTGGCTTATATAGAGTTCGCCAGCCCTCTCCTGCCCTCAGTAATGCAGGGTTTAAGGTACATTTAAGGTGGGCGTTACAGATAACGTCCCTAATAAAGTGTCATAATAATCATAAAGACTACTTAATAGCCGACCGTTTGCCTGAGGAGTGGCTTGAGGTCTTCTGGCAGTCGAGTGGTTGGCTTCTTGGTCGAGTGACAGCTTCATGGTTGAGTGTCTTCAACCCGTCGAGTGGGATATATTCAAGTTGTTTAAAAGGTGACTTCCTCTAAGGATGTCCTACGGTAGGGATCTTTAGGACGGGTCCGTGTCCCTACCGTAGGTACATGACTTCATCATTAGCCCCCGAACGGATCGAGGCTGGAGTGAGAAAAGGGGTTAGGGACCTTTCCAACCGACCCTTCGGGTTATTATGGATGCTTCGTTCTGGGTCGACTGTCACGGATGACGTCCTTAACCTCTTTCAGTCGCCTTGATCCGTTCCAGGTCTTTTGTCGAATGGATTTCTTTACCTGCGAGGCTTCGGGCGCCGGCGTGCGCGGGATTTCCGTTTCGTCAAGTTGTTCTGCAGCCGGCGGAGATCGCGGGATTCGGATTTTTTGGGAAGCGCGCGGAACGGGGGCGGCCGCAGTAATCGGGAGCGACAGTGCGAAGGCTCCTCGATCCCCGCACCGCCTTTTTCGCCACGTACGGCGCGCGCGCCTGCCACGGGATCTGACTGGATAGCTCGGGCCTACCTGCTAGCCACTCGGGAGCGGCCCCTTATAAGTAGTTGGCCTGGAGCCTTTCATCAGTACGCGTGCTCATCTCTTCCTCTTCCTTCTCTGTTTCTCCGTCGCCTCCTCCGCTTCCTTCGCTCTCGCCCCGCCACCACAAAACCAGCTCGAGACCTCGCCGGCGACGATGGTGAAGGGTAAGACGACCGCTCTGGAGCGCGTGAAGAAGGCGGCGGCGGCGGGGAAGGGAAAGAAGTCTGCGCGCGGGGGTTCTTCTTCTCGGACGGCCCTGCCCAAGGGGTGGATCCAGGGCGACTGGATGCCCTCGGTGCTCCGTCAGGAGGACCTCGACGACCTGGTCGTGGGAGGAGCCATTCCCCACAAGGCGGCGCGTCTTCCAGGGGGAGAAATCGAGCCCCAGCCAAGCGACGGTGAGTGCGTCCTCCTGGCGACTCATATCGACCGTGGGTTCTCTCTGCCGCCCCACTCTTTCTTCCACAACTTCCTGAACTTCTTCGGGGCGCAGCTCCATCACTTTACTCCGAACTCCATAGTCTATCTTGCCGCCTTTATTTCTATGTGTGAGGCGTTCCTGGGGTGCCGCCCACACTGGGGACTTTTCAAGCACATCTTCACCGTTCGCTCTCAGTCGGTTAAGAAGGCCAAGTCGAGTGACGAGAAGACGCAGGTGATCCAGCTGTGCGGGGGTTTGGCGATCCAGACGAGGGGGAAAAGCTGTTTTCCCTCCATTACCTTCCCGGAGTCAGTTCGAGGATGGCAGGCGACTTGGTTCTACTGCCAGGATCAGGTGACCCCAGGGCAGTCGACTGGACTTCCACCCTTCACCCTCGACCGAGCCGAAAAGCCGGCTTCTCTGAAGGTGACGCCCGAAGAAAAGGCCCAGGTCAAGATACTGGTGGGTCGAGTGGTCGAACTTGTCCGTGAGGGCGTGACAGGGATGGATCTGCTTGAAGTCTTCCTCAAGAGGCGAATTCAACCACTCCAGGCTCGGGACCACCCGATGTGGCTGTACTCCGGCCTCGAGGACACCACTCGGATCCACCCGGAGGAGGTCACCGATGAGATGTTGGAGGGGTGGTTGTCAAGCATCACGGGGAACAAGGACAACCCCCGAGGAGCTAGGAGGGTCATTCCACTCGACCGCTCGTATGAGGTCGACCAGGTGCGTCTTTATGTTTCCGACTGAAATCTTCGTTTTCTGCATTGGTCTTCTTTTGAGCGGGTCGACTGACCTTCCATTTTGTCTGCTGTCTTTCAGGCGACCACTGAGATGTATTCGACGCTCAACGGGGCACAGGGGTCGACTGAGGAAGGAGAAGGGAGCGGAGGTGAGAGTGGGGACGACCAGGGCGAGTGGGAGTCAGACGGCGAAGGAGAGGGAGGCGATGACGTCTTCTCCAGCGAGGAGGAGGAGGAGGAGGCCGAACCTCCCCGCCCAGAAAGGCGATCCAAGCTCGCACACGACCCGGCGCAGGGACGTGGCCAGGCGACTGCCTCCGTCGGGCCATCGTCGAAACGCCCTCGGACTTCTTCTCCAACACCGACTGGGAAGGTCCCCAAGCAACCACGCACGACGCAATCCAAGCCGCCCAAGACTCTGCCAAAGATGAAGATAACTGTCCCTGTTATTTCCGGGTAACAAGCCTTGTCTTCTTTCGTCGATTGGAGGACGGATCTTTGGTCGACTCGTTATGCTGAACTGGCTGATTCTTCGAAATTTGCAGTGCTGCTACCTCCGAGGTCTCTGCCAAGGACGACGACCAAGAGATGGGGGACGCTGCTACCTCCAACCCTGGTACGATCATTGACGTTCTGTTTTTGAGTTGGCTTGGTCGTTTCTTGCAATTCTAGTCGATTGAAAGTTCTTCCTGCAGCTCCTCCTCATGTTATCGACCTCCCGGATGACGATGACAACGAGCCGCTGAGGATAGGGAGGACCAAGAGGCCGTCGACTGACAGGGCTTCCCAGCCTGCTCCGGGGCCTGAGGCCGCGGCTCGGGACGGCGGCGATGCCCCTCGGGCTTCTGTGTCCTTCGCCAATCCCCTGTCGAGTGCGCAGCCCTCGGCGTCGACTGCCAATCCGACTTCGCTCTTTGTCGCATACTCTGTCCCTGAAGACGAAGTGGCCGCTGCGAAGGAGGCCATACACCAGGCAGGGGTCATGATGGAGCAGGTGAAGAAGGCTCGAGAGGCCAGCCAGGCGGCTTACGACGCGAGTTCGGCGCTTCAGAGTAACGTCCAGGTCAGTCGACATGATACTTGTTTGTTTGAAGAGTCTTTCTCCCTCTTTCTTTTTCTTTTTGAAGGTCTTTGTATCTGTATCTGTACACCCAGTGGGTGTGTTTTCTCTTTCTTGGACTAGTGGGGGCACGCTGAGTGCACCCACTGGGTGTAGTCCCCGAGACTACGTTGGACTGCTGGCAGTCGACTGTAGTCTGTGTATTGCGTTTGTGAATCTGTACTTCTTCACTCGGTTTGGTCTGGCCAGGTCGAGTGGGACTGCGGGCAGTCGTTTTTTTGGTCGAACCAGTGGGCGCACGGTGAGTGCACCCACTGGGTGTAGTCCCCGAGACTACTGTCGAATGTTTTTGATTCGGATGTGGTCTTAGAAACGTCACCGTTGTTCCTTAGTTACTCGGAAGCAACTTATCTCGACCGTCTGTCGGCTGGTTTTTCTTTTTGCAGAGATCCTGCGAACTTGCCGCTCGCTATGCTGTATTGGAGAAGCAGAAGATTCAACTGGACCTTGATCTAGAGCTGGCCAGGACGGAGTTGCAGAAGGTCAGGGAGGGCGCCGCAGGTAAAGTGACTTTGTCAACTGATTTTGTTTTCAGGCTTGAGCATTCCTTTGCTATTTCCGATTCAATCGCCATTTCTTTGTAGGAGAATTGGAAAAAGCTTTGGCGAGGAAGGACCAGGACCTGGCTGTTGCCCGCAAGGAGGCTGACGACAAGACGGCTCTGGCTGAACAGAAGCTGGCTTCGGTCGACCAGTTGGAAAAAGAGAACACCAGGTTGCAGGCCGCTCTGACTGATGCCAACAGGCTGACTGCCAGTTGGAAGAAGAAGAACCTCCTCTTGGGCGAGGAGATGGAAGGCATCGCCCGTAGGAGGGACGACCTGGAGAGCTACCTGAGGAGCCTCGCCAAGAGGCTGTACATCAAACTTGAAGGTGCACATCTAATTTTGACTGTTTTGTACTTTTGTGTCGACTCAATCTTGCGATCGTTGGCTTATCTTTAGGTCTCGTGTGCAGAATTCTGTCAGAACTTCGAAGAGGAGACCGGGCGGATCGAAACGGGTCTGGACCCAATCAATTCTCCGGTGAAAGATGATACTGCTATGAACCTGCTCCGACTGGAATCTCGAATCGACGGCGCCGTGGATTACTTGGCTCGACTGAAGGTCGCCATGTCGCGGATCGACTCGACGCTCTGGCCAGCGTCCACGCTCCAGAACGATCTCGAGTCTCTTATGGCTCGACTTGACAAAATCCCCGATCGAGTGCAGGAGTGGAAGAAGTCTTCTGCCCGGTGCGGCGCTGATGTGGCTCTGTCCTTAGTCCGCGTCCACTGCAAGGAGGCGCGAGAAGAAAAGCTGGCCGCCATCCAAGTCGACAATACCAAGAGGCACAGCTTCCAAGACTTCATGGAGACCTTCATTGCTGCAGCCACTCGCATTGCGGACGGAATTGACCTGGATGAGTTCGTCGCTCCTGCCAGCCCTCCTCTTGAGGAGTGATAAAACTTTTATGCCTTTCCTTAAATTAGCCTCGGAATGCCGAGTGGACTTGTAATCGTTTAAATTCTGCCGAGCTGAGGGCTCGAGTACTTTGATTCGGGGCCCAGGGCCTTTTAAGCTTTATCCGAACTTAATTTTTGCTGAATGTCTTCATGGTCTGGAACTGTCGTGTGGGGCTTGATGGCCGACCCTCACCCTGTTGTTGTACATTGTATTTGTGGCGGAGCTCTCGGGAAAAGGTGGCAGTCGACCCACCCCCTGTTGTTGCACATTGTATTTGTGGCGGAGCTCTCGGGAAAAGGTGGCAGTCGACCCACGCCTTGTTACTGTAGAGTGGGACGAAGCTCACATTGTATTTGTGGCGGAGCTCTTCAGGAGAAGGTCGGTTTCGAACTTAGGCGAGCATCTGACTGCAGCTAAGTCTCTTCGTGTAGAACTTAGGCGAGTGCTGAACTGCAGCTAAGCCCCCGAGTGGGAGGTTTGCTCTCCACTCGGTAGGATTTTTCAAACTTAGGCGAGTATCTGACCGCAGCTAAGTCTCTTCGTGGAGAACCTAGGCGAGTGCTGAACTGCAGCTAAGCCCCCGAGTGGGAGGTTTGCTCTCCACTCGGTAGGATTTTCAAACTTAGGCGAGTGTCTGACTGCAGCTAAGTCTCTTCGTGGAGAACTTAGGCGAGTGCTGAACTGCAGCTAAGCCCCCGAGTGGGAGGTTTGCTCTCCACTCGGTAGGATTTTTCAAACTTAGGCGAGTGTCTGACCGCAGCTAAGTCTCTTCGTGGAGAACCTAGGCGAGTGCTGAACTGCAGCTAAGCCCCCGAGTGGGAGGTTTGCTCTCCACTCGGTAGGATTTTCAAACTTAGGCGAGTGTCTGACTGCAGCTAAGTCTCTTCATGGAGAACTTAGGCAAGTGCTGAACTGCAGCTAAGCCCCCGAGTGGGAGGTTTGCTCTCCACTCGGTAGGATTTTTCAAACTTAAGCGAGTGTCTGACTGCAGCTAAGTCTCTTCGTGGAGAACTTAGGCGAGTGCTGAACTGCAGCTAAGCCCCCGAGTGGGAGGTTTGCTCTCCACTCGGTAGGATTTTCAAACTTAGGCGAGTGTCTGACTGCAGCTAAGTCTCTTCGTGGAGAACTTAGGCGAGTGCTGAACTGCAGCTAAGCCCCCGAGTGGGAGGTTTGCTCTCCACTCGGTAGGATTTTTCAAACTTAGGCGAGTGTCTGACTGCAGCTAAGTCTCTTCGTGGAGAACTTAGGCGAGTGCTGAACTGCAGCTAAGCCCCCGAGTCGGAGGTTTGCTCTCCACTCGGTAGGATTTTTCAAACTTAGGCGAATCGGATTCGCAACTAAGTCACCCACTGGGGGATTTCGGATACATACAACAGTGACAGCAATTATTGGAACACTCTTATTTCTGATAAAAATGAACTTCAGGAGTTTTTCTTATTACATCTGGTTTGGGAGCGGACTTAAGTGTAAAAGGGGCGGAGAAGCTCCGCGTTCCAAGCTCGAGGTTCATCGATTTGTCGATCAACATTGTAAAGGTGATATGCTCCGTTGTGGAGGACTCTGGTGACGACGAAGGGGCCTTCCCAAGTGGGAGCGAGCTTGTGAGGTTTCTGTTGATCCACTCGGAGGACCAAATCTCCTTCTTGAAAGGCTCGACTCTTCACATTCCGGGCGTGGAATCGACGCAAGTCCTGCTGGTAAATGGTCAATCTGATCATTGCCATCTCCCTCTCTTCCTCCAAGAGGTCGACTGCGTCTTGCCGGGCCTGCTCCGCTTCATCTTCGGTGTAAAGTTCGACTCGGGGCGCATTATGAAGGAGATCGCTTGGCAGGACAGCTTCGGCTCCATAAACCAGAAAGAACGGGGTCCTTCCAGTCGACCGGTTAGGGGTGGTCCTTAATCCCCACAGCACTGACGGAAGCTCGTCGACCCAAGCGCCTGCCGCGTGCTTGAGATCGCGCATCAGCCGAGGTTTTAGCCCTTTGAGAATCAGACCATTTGCCCTCTCAGCCTGTCCATTCGACTGGGGGTGAGCGACTGAGGCGTAGTCGACTCGTGTGCCTTGAGAAGCGCAAAATGCTCTGAACTCGTCCGAATCAAAGTTTGACCCGTTATCAGTGATGATGCTGTGCGGGACTCCATATCTGAATGTCAATCCTCTGATGAAACTGATAGCGGTGCCAGCGTCGAGGCTCTTTATGGGCTTAGCTTCGATCCATTTGGTAAACTTGTCGACTGCCACAAGCACATGAGTGAATCCACTCCTGCCCGTTCTTAGGGGGCCAACCATGTCCAATCCCCAGACGGAAAAGGGCCAGACGAGCGGAATGGTTTTCAGGGCTGACGCGGGCTTGTGTGACATGTTGGAGTAGAACTGGCAGCCCCCGCACTTGTCGACTATCTCTTTCGCCATCTCATTTGCCCTTGGCCAATAAAATCCAGCTCTGTATGCCTTAGCCACAATGGTCCGAGAGGACGCATGGTGACCGCAGGTTCCCGAGTGGATATCGTTGAGAATTATTTGACCCTCTTCTGGCGTTATGCATTTCTGGCCGACTCCGGTCGCACTTTCTCTGTACAGCTGTCCCCTTATGACTGTGAAGGCCTTAGATCGGCGGACGATCTGTCGAGCCTCCTCCTCGTCCTCCGGGAGTTCTTTCCTTAGGATATATGCAATGTACGGTATTGTCCTGTCAGGGGTGACTGCCAAGACTTCCATGATTAGGTCGACTACTGCAGGCACTTCAACTTCAGTCGGATCCGTGGCACTTTTCGGCTGCGGGGCTTCTTCTATGAAAGGATCTTCTTCGACTGACGGCGAGTGAATGTGTTCCAAGAACACGTGGCTTGGAATGGCTTCTCTCTTGGAGCCTATCTTTGCCAAGTCGTCAGCTGCCTGGTTTTTCAGTCGGGGGATGTGGTGGAGTTCCAACCCCTCGAACTTCTTCTCTAGCTTCCGTACTGCATTGCAGTACCCAGTCATTGCCGGACTCCTGACATCCCACTCCTTCATCACTTGATTAACCACCAGATCTGAGTCGCCATAGACCATGAGGCGACGGACGCTGAGCGAAATGGCCATGCGCAACCCATACAAAAGTGCTTCATACTCTGCTTCGTTATTGGAGGAATCGAAGTGAATCTGGAGAACGTATCTGAGCTTATCTCCTCGGGGGGAGACCAAAACTACCCCCGCGCCCGAACCATTCAGCATCTTGGATCCATCGAAGAACATAGTCCAGTGTTTCGAGTGAACTTGAGTCGGAAGTTGCTGTTCAATCCACTCGGCGATAAAATCCGCGATTGCTTGGGACTTGATGGCTTTCTTTGCTTCAAACTTGATGTCTAAAGGAAGGAGTTCAATTGCCCACTTGGCCACTCGACCAGTTGCATCTCTGTTATGCAGGATCTCCGATAATGGGGCGTCGCTGACGACTGTAATGGAGTGGTCAGAGAAATAATGTGCAACTTTCTTCGTGGTCATGTAAATCCCATATACAAGCTTCTGGTAGTGGGGGTATCTTTGTTTTGAAGGGGTCAAAACTTCAGACACATAATAAACAGGGCGTTTAACTTTGAAGGCCTTCCCTTCCTCTTCCCGCTCGACCGTAAGTACTGTGCTGACAACTTGTCCCGTGGCTGCAATGTAAAGCAGCAGAGGCTCTTTGCTGATTGGGGCAGCTAGCACCGGCTGGGTGGAGAGCAGAGCTTTGAGCTCTGCAAACGCTGCATCAGCTTCTGGAGTCCACTCGAACTTGTCAGACTTTTTCATCAGTCGGTAAAGAGGCAACGCTTTTTCACCGAGTCGAGAAATGAATCGACTTAAGGCGGCCAAGCAGCCTGTAAGTTTTTGGACATCATGCACACGTACAGGACGCTTCATCCGGAGTATGGTGCCAATTTTTTCAGGATTGGCGTCGATTCCCCGTTCGGAAACGAGAAAACCGAGTAGCTTGCCACCTGGAACTCCGAAAGTGCACTTTGACGGATTGAGCTTGATATCGTACCTCCTGAGGTTGGCGAAGGTTTCAGCAAGGTCAGCTCGCAGGTCGGAACCTTTCCGGGACTTGACTATGATATCGTCCATGTACGCCTCCACATTCCGACTGATTTGAGAGAGTAAACACTTCTGGATCATTCTCATGAATGTGGCTCCGGCGTTCTTGAGGCCGAATGGCATGGTGACGTAACAGAAGCATCCGAATGGAGTGATGAAAGCTGTTTTGATTTCGTCGGGCCCATACAGACGGATCTGATGGTACCCAGAGTAGGCATCTAGAAAAGACAATCTCTCGCATACAGCAGTTGAGTCGACAATTTGGTCGATGCGAGGGAGAGGAAAATGATCTTTCGGGCAGGCCCGATTGATATGCTTGAAATCAATGCACATGCGGAGTGACTTGTCCTTCTTGGGGACCATGACAACATTGGCGAGCCACTCGGAGTGGTAGATCTCTTGAATGAACTCAGCTGCTAAGAGCCGAGCCACTTCCTCGCCAATGGCTTGTTTTTTCTGGACGGCGGACCACCACAGATGTTCCTTCACGGGTTTGAAATTTGAGTCGACTCGCAGGCGGTGCTCAGCCAGCCCCCTGGGAACTCCAGGCATGTCAGAGGGTTTCCATGCGAAGATGTCCCAGTTCTCATGGAGGAGCTGGATGAGCGCTTCTTCCTATTTGGAGTCGAGCGTCGTTGAGATGTGAGTCGGAGCTGCGTCGGGATAAGTCGGGTGAATTTGGACTGTCTTTGTTTCGCCAGCCGACTGAAAAGCTGACTCGGAGGCAGGCTTCTTAGCCTGCAGCAATTCACTCGGGTCGGCAGTCTTTTGGTACTCTTTCAGCTCGACTACTGCCATCTGACCGTCGGCGATCTTTGATCCCTTCTGGAAACATTCTTCTGCTTTCTTCCGGTTGCCCGTAACAGTGATCACACCTTTGGGGCCAGGCATCTTTAATTTAAGATACACGTAGCATGGTCGAGCCATGAAGCGTGCGTAAGCTGGCCTGCCCAAGATGGCGTGATAAGCACTCTGGAAGTCCACAACTTCAAACGTTAACTTTTCCTTGCGGTAATTCTTTGAATCACCGAAAACCACATCAAGAGCAATCTGGCCGAGTGACTCGGCTTTCTTCCCAGGAATGACTCCGTGGAAGCTCATGTTACTGGTGCTGAGTCTGGACATCGGAATGCCCATTCCTTTCAAGGTTTCAGCGTACAGTATGTTTAGGTCACTGCCGCCGTCCATCAGGACTTTGGTCAGTCGAGTGCCTTCGACAACTGGGTCGACCACCAAAGCTTGCCTCCCAGGGGTGGCAATGTGTGTCGGGTGATCGGACTGGTCGAACGTGATGGCAGTCTGAGACCACTTCAGGTAACTGGGAGTCGCCGGGGCAACCATGTTGACCTCACGGTTAATGATTTCTAGTCGACTTTTGCTTTTGAGATCAGCAAAAATCATCAAGGTGGAATTGACTTGGGGGTATCCATCGTCACTATCTTCCTTGTCTTCAACTCTGTCTGGCTCTTTTTCCTTATCCTTGGGCTGCTTGCCCTGGAACTGCTGAATCAGAAGCCGACACTGTCGAGTGGTATGCTTCGGGAAAATAAAATTTCCTTCTTCATCCTTCTTGGTATGGATGTGACATGGCAGGTCCAGAACATCATTCCCATCCTGATCTTTAACCTTCTTGGGCTTCCATGTGCCCTTGGGCTTTCCCTTGAAATTTCCCTGAGCCACAGCCAGGGCCTCCCCCGGGGCGGCTGGCTCGGCCTTCCGCTTCTGCTTCCGACTGGAGTTTCCTCCGGTTTCTTGGGCGACTGACTTAAGTTTGCCACTTCGGAGTCGGTCCTCGTCTTCTCCATTAGCGTACTTGGTGGCAATCTCCATCATCCGATTAAGGGACATCTCTCCGGTCCGGCCAAACTTCAGATTCAACTCCCTGTACTTGACGCCTTCCTTGAAAGCGCAAACTGCTTGATGGTCTGGCACGTTCTCGACCGAGTGGTGCAGTGTGATCCACCTCTGGATGTATTCTCTCAGAGTTTCGTTCGGCTTCTGTACGCAAGACCGCAGCTCCGTAAGGCCTGCAGGGCGCTTGCATGTCCCTTCGAAGGTTGTGATAAACACTCGGGAGAGATCCTCCCAAGTGTAAATGCTGCTGGGCGCCAGCTGATTCAGCCACGCCCTAGCTGAGCCTTCCAACATGAGGGGTAAATGCTTCATGGCCACCTCATCGTTGCCGCCGCCAATCTGCACA
This sequence comes from Triticum monococcum, assembly GCA_034509565.1. NCBI lineage: Eukaryota > Viridiplantae > Streptophyta > Magnoliopsida > Poales > Poaceae > Triticum > Triticum monococcum. Next base: position 145,691,569 of record CM067843.1, on the reverse strand, counting down.
GCCACTCGGTAATCCTCGAGCCATGTGTCAGGCTTGGACTCATCGGTGAACTTGCTGATTCGAGTCGCCAGCCGGAAGTTGGGAGGGATCACCGCAGCTCTGATGGCCCGACTAAAACATTCAGTCCCCGAGGCGTGTGTCCTGCTGCCGATGGGCGTATCTCTGTTGTGGACCTCTCGATGAGCCATGTTCCTGTCCACCAGACCTTGAACGAGGATGGATCTCGCGTCAAAGCCTGGGTCTCTGGGGTCGACTGGGATCCTCTGCCCAGTGTTATGGGGGCGCCTGTCGTCTCGATGCCGAGGTGCATATGATCCACTCCTCAGGGGAGGGGACGGCATCCGACGCCCATCATCACGGTCGGGTCGGTGATCATATTGTTCGTTCCTCCTATACTGATCGTGCCGGTCTCCACGCCCCTCACGCCTCGGGGGCGATCTCGGGCTGTGAGCCGACTGGACGGTCTTCGTTGCGACAGATCGACTGTGGATCCTGTCCCGCGACTGAGAGACGGCGGAATTCTGATTTCCCGCCGCTCGGAGCAATGCTCTGATCTGTAGCAATCCTCTGCCGGCCTCCGACTGGGAGGGCTGGATTGACTCCGCTATGCGGGCCGCGGCAGCCAGGTTCTGAACCGGAGTTCGGTACACCTGCGGTGGCGGGAAGAGCTGACGTCGACTGGGTTCGGGAGCTTGCTGGCGTCGACTGGACTCGGGAGCCTGCTGGCGTCGACTGGACTCGGGAGCCCGCTGACGCACCCACTCGTCGAGAGCTCGCTATAGATTCTCCAGTCGAGTGCGCTCGGCTAGATTAGCCAAGCGCGCGTCCTCCAAGGCCCGGGGCTCGGGGGTTTCTCCAACAATAGGTGTGTAGAGCGCGTCCATGTTCTGGCGACGAAGCTCCTCCCGTTGCAATGACGTAAGAGGCTCGGGGAGGTATTCGTCATGAGGGTGCGACGGATTGCCCCTATCGGCACCATCATCAGCGCGATGGAATCCAGGGGGACTACGTGTCCCCTCGACCGCCAGAACCTCCGCCAAAGGGTTGCTGCTGTCACACTCGGAAGCGGTCTCCGTGGAGCCAGTCGACAGATCGAACAGGCCGCAGAGGGATTCGTCAGGCTCGATTGCAGCGACTTGCGGGGTCGCCGACTGGCGGGCCGCGGCGTGCTTCATCCACCACTGGAGCCTCGACCGACCCGAGCACTTGCGCTGGCGGGAGACAGGACGGGGAGATGACACGGGAGTCGACCGATATGGGGTCGATGGCTGCCTCAGGAGGACGCCACGGACGCACACGCGGAAGTGTGTCACACCGCGGACGGGGAGCGCGTCGACGTCAAGCGGCGCCTCCTGGAGCTAGGCGGAGTCGTCGGCGATGAAAGCGAGTCCGCCGAGACGGATCTCGCGGCCCTCCGCCAAAGCTCTGCAGGAAAACATGATCAAGTGGATCAGAAAAATCGCAACTTCTCCAATTAGGCGCTAAGACTAATGCCCCACAGTGGGCGCCAACTGTCGTGGTTCTAAGTCTGACAGTGAGGTAGGGGGGTGTGTATGAAGAGGCTAGACCTTAGCTATTGGGAAGTTGTAAGCACGCAAGGTTTACGAGTTCAGGCCCTTCTCTGAGGAAGTAACAGCCCTACGTCTCGGTGCCCGGAGGCGGTCGATTGGATTATGCGTGTGTAAAATGACAAGGGTGCGAACCCCTGATACTGAGGAGGGGGGTGGCTTATATAGAGTTCGCCAGCCCTCTCTTGCCCTCAGTAATGCAGGGTTTAAGGTACATTTAAGGTGGGCGTTACAGATAACGTCCCTAATAAAGTGTCATAATAATCATAAAGACTACTTAATAGCCGACCGTTTGCCTGAGGAGTGGCTTGAGGTCTTCTGGCAGTCGAGTGGTTGGCTTCTTGGTCGAGTGACAGCTTCTTGGTCGAGTGTCTTCAACCCGTCGAGTGGGATATATTCAAGTTGTTTAAAAGGTGACTTCCTCTAAGGATGTCCTACGGTAGGGCTCTTTAGGACGGGTCCGTGTCCCTACCATAGGTACATGACTTCATCATCAGCCAGTCATTATGCCTGTCTTGTTTCTGATGAAGAGCCACAAGAAGCTCTCGATCGTTGAGAACACGAGTGCGCTTCTTGGGTCGTGGAGCAATTGTGCTGTCAGTGGCTTCAGTGAGAGCTGGGTGTGGTGCACGTGTAGTGCCAGCCAAAGGATACACCCGAGCGACTGCTTCAACACCTTCAACATTTTGAGTGAAACTCTGATGCTCTGCATTCTGAAGACTTAGAGGTTCCTTGGAAGGCTTAGGATAGATGGCTTCAGTAGACATATCCATCAGGCAAGAAGATCCTATGGTTGCGGGCAGATGGCTGATATGAGATAGGAGAGTGAAGTTTGATCAGCCGCATCACCCAAGGGGCGTAGAACTTCAGCCCGAACAGATCAGAGCCAGATGCAGCAAGTTGGCGAATGAAGAAATCCTGGGTATTGAAGCATTTTCCATGAAGAATATAGAATACCAAAATCTTCATTGCACCTTCCAGCTTGGCATGGGGAGAATGTCCTTTGATTGGCCAGAGAGTTCGCCTTATGATATGATAAATGGTCCTTGGCAGATACTCAAGGTCTTCAACAAGGAACTCCGTGGGATAAGCAGCATCTTGGGGCAATGGCTTCATCATACTCAGCATCTGACTCATATTCGGTTCAGGCTTCTGAAAGATGCTCTCAACAGCTTCACTGTGAAGCTGACAGCCATGCTCATAGAGATCGCCGGGAGTGGGCAAGCCAGTAAGCTCAATGATGTCAAAGGCTTTGGCTTCGTGATGAACGTTGCCAGTCATCCACTCCATGACCCAAGTCTTCGGATCTCTGTTATATCCGCGGATGTGAAGTGTGGCATAGAACTGGAGCAGCAACTCTTCATTCCAATGCTCTTGGTCAGTGACAAATGGCAGCAGTCCAACTTCCTTGAAGCAATCCAAAGCTTCTTCCAGAAAGGGAAGACCAGCTATAGCTTCAATGTCAAGGCGCTTGTGTGGGAAGATACGACCTTGGTTGTAAAGAATGCATGAGTAACAGCTTCGCTGCTGATAGCTCCAGAACTGATCAGATGATATTCTTTCCCTAGAGTAGGGGTTCCTGGAGCTATTGAAGAATGTGTTGTCTGCTCTGAAGCCATTGATGTTGAAGGAGCCAGGTGCTGATGCAGGACCTGGGAACCGGGGCAATCGTGGGATTGGCTTCTGGACCTGAGGCCTGTGCTCAACATGATAGTCGAATTGGGGACCAGCAGCAGACGCAGGAACAGAGGCAGCAGGATCAGTGGCTTCGCTGACTTCTGGAGCTGTTGGGGTTGAGGACTCCACATTAGCTTCAGCCATGATGGCGTCAGTGGCTTCAGTGGTGTTAGTGGTGGCAGCCTCTAGATTTTCAATCTCCACTTGACAAGCTGGAGGGTCGGTCACGATCATGTTCTCCTCGAGAACCGCTTCTTGGTGGGGCAGGTGAGTAGCAGCTTGTGGAACTTCTTCTTCCGTGGCTGATGCAGCCGGATTGTCTTCAGCAGAGACTTGAGGCCTTGGAGCTTTGCGAAGCCTGCGCAACACGGGCGACGCCTGCGGAGCTGGAGTGGGATGGGCCTCATAGTCTTCTTCCTCTTGTGGGCGATCCGCCCATGAAGCATCCTGTGCAATTGGCGTCAGTGGACGACCAATGCTGATGAGCTCGCTGTGCGTTAGCACAGGCGATGATACCTGTTGGTGCTCTAGTTGAGGAAGGGCTGCATCATCTTCAACACGGTCATGATGACCAATGTCTTCAGCTTCATGAGCCTCTGTAAAAGCAGGCTCATGGACAGTCAGTTAACGTTCTTCTAGATTAGCATCGGGGTGAACCATGGAAATGGGTTCAACAATCAAGGGCTCTGTGGGAGCAGCCCGTTCCTTCTTGGTCTTTCTTTTCTTCTTAGCGGGGGTAGTAGCAGAGGCTTCAGGATGTTTTCTCTTCCTTGCTTCAGCCTCAGCAGTCCTGGTCTTCTTCAATTCTGAAGTGGTTGACCTATCCTTTGGCTTCGGGCCGGTCATGCTAGTTGGGAAGACTGGGATCTGCTTCCTGCCTTGGTGCTTCAGGTTCAGCCATAGCAAGCTTCTTCTTCTTTGCGGCCATCCTGGGGTCAATGCCAGGACGCCCAAGGGCCTTGTGCTTCTCAGCCTCATTGTAGGCTTGCACACATCTGTCAGCCAGAGTCTTCATACGCTCACGCGAACCCTGAGCTTCTGCATGTTTCTTCAGAAATGCTTCCTTGAGCTCGTGCAACATGTTCTTGAAGTTCTTCACTTCTTGCACACTGAGCTTGGCCATATGCTTCTTGAACTGAGCCTTTTCATAGTCAATCTTCTGCTTCAGTTCAACAACGCGCTGGGCGATGGCCAACTCTGAAGCAATGGCACCATGGAAGGCGACACTGAGGCCAATGGGTAGTTGGAGATCTTCAAAGCTGATGTTTGGCGTGTCAAACCATTCATCGATGAAGTTATGGATGATTGATACATCAAAGAGCGGCATATTATTGAAGATTTCTGCTTCTTCTTTGCTCTTGATGAGTTGCTCAAGTGCATCATCTGCAAGATCTTCATCACTTGATAGATCAATGGCTTCATTGCATAGAATGGCAGCAGCTGTTAGCTCTTGGCTGGTGTGTGTCAGAGGCATCTTCACCTTCTGGGGCTTGGAGATGCGTGACAAGTCTTCAGACTGCACACTGTCTTTAGGAGGTGCAGTTGCCAGTGGCTTCGCCCTTGAGATTTTTCGTGAAGGGGTAGGCTTTGAAGCCTTGGGCTTCTTCAACTTCTTTGGCGTTGGCGCTGTAGGCGCTTCATCTGATTCAGCGTCAGCAACAGGCTCGTTCATGGCTGTCCCTTGAACCAAGATATGGGTGATGAGACCTGCCAGATTGTAGAAAGGACCGACGACATTGGGTTCTGCATTGCGTGTGCCGTCAGCCCTTGGAGCAGAAGGACCAGGGTTGAAGTCTAACCCAAAAGACTTCTTGTTCTCCTTCGCTGAGTTCTTCGCAAATTGGAAGTTGCGCTTGAACAGATTGTCGTCACAACACCAGAGTAGTGACGATGGGTGTGCATCTGCAGGCTGTGGCCCACGGACCATGCAGGGAAAGAAGCATTGCTCAATGGCTTCTTCTTTGGACCTGGGTTGAAGATTCTTGTACAGGATATCTCCCCACGGTCTCTTGATGGCATTTTTCTCAGCATATTCCTGGGTCACAAACCGGTATTTGAACCACTGTTCTGCCCAATATCTTCGAATCCATTGGATTCGGGTCTTGCGCTGATTATAATCCTCTTCAGGATCTGTTTTGTACAGCTCTGAGAGGTCATCAGGCAAATCTTTTGATGTTCCCCCACGACGCTGTCTGCCACCCTTCCTTACTGACTTCTCTGCAGCCATGAACTTCAAACTGAAAGGCTTCAAAACGTTCAAAGGCTTCAAAGGTTTTCTCTTGCTGGACAAACAGGAACTGGCTTCGGGAGAATTTATATGATGCTGTAAGAATTCTGCAAATGAATGCAGACAATGAGAACCAAGCGATTCTCCCACGGACATGTACCTGTGATAGCATTAAGGTGCGAGGGAAGGGGAAGAGGTCATATGCATTCTCAGAAGATTTTGAAGATAAATCAGTTTAGAAGACATTGACCTCATCGTGCGAAGACATTCACTCATAGATAAGGAGTTGGTTCTAGATTTGTATGAATCCAGAGATCAGTACAAGTGAGGAATCTAACTACTTGTGAGCATAAGTGAATATACTAGGCATGTTTTGAGATGCAGTAGGAAAGAGATCTAACTTGTGTGAATAGAAACTTCTTATGGTAGAAAGTGACAAAGTCATAGGATCAAAAGGGGCCGTAAAAAGAAGTTTTATTTACCAAACTGGGAACTGCTAGACGGAGTGGAAGAGAAGGCCGAGCAGTTTGATCTTCCGTGCCCTAACTTGGTGACGGAGGACACCTACGGCGACGGCGGAGAGGACGATGTCCACGGTCGGCGTGAAGACGGCGTCGGAGAGGTTGCGGCAGTGAAGCGCTTTGTCGCCAGTGTCGTCGAGGGCTAGCGGTGGCGCTAGGGTTCGTGCGAGAGTGGAAGAAGAGATAATGACCACTGTGAAGGGTGTATTTATAATTACAGGGGCGGCACTGCGTTATTACACAGGTGCCCCTGGTGATTCACATCTGAGGAACACATGGCCATCATGCAGTTTGCTCCACGTCCCACGCACGCCTGGATTGTCGGGTGGTCGTTCCTACTTCTCCGGGTTTCATGTGGAGGAATGAGCATTGTAAACAGACTTAATGTTTGTCTCTGTATCTTCAGCTGACAAGGCCGCAGAGAAGACATTCGACAGTTTCAATAGAATGCATATGACTTGGAGAGACCGAGTTTGAGATAGAAAGCACAGAGAGGTTAGGGTCCGATCACATTCACTTAGATCAAAAGATTCAACAGGAAGACATAGCTATAAGTGAATGATGTAGAGGACAGAACACTAGTATATATATATATATAATCAACATAGTGAAGATAATCATGAAAAGGTGTTGAGATTGAAACCAGACCAAATGTGAAGACATAGCAAGGTAACGCCTTGAGTGAAACACTTCAAATAGAACATTTGGTGGTGGCGTTACCCACCGTATAGGAAGTATTAGACCCAGACACGGCGCACAATTATCGTGGCACTCCGAAGTCAAATTCCACTTTAATGTATTCACACTTAGAATGTATGTCTTCATTAATTGAAGATATACTTTACTTCATGTGTTGCACATCTAAGTCATCAATATACATAAGGGTTAGGATGTGTGCCTGATCACAGGACATTTGAGGATTCCAGGATATTTAGCTCACACCGTAACTTGCAAAATCTCTTCTCATCCAAGGGCTTGGTGAAGATATCTGCCAATTGCTCTTCAGTGTTGACATGTATGATATCAATATCTTCCTTCACAACATGATCTCTAAGAAAGTGATGACGAATTTCAATGTGCTTTGTCTTCGAGTGCTGAACAGGGTTGTTGGCAATCTTGATGGTGCTTTCGTTGTCGTAGTAGAGTGGCACTTGCTTCAGATGAATGCCATAGTACTTGAGGGTTTGCTTCATCCACAGAAGCTGAGCGCAACAAGATCCAGCGGCAATGTATTCAGATTCAGCAGTGGAGAGAGATACACAGTTCTGCTTCTTTGAAGACCAACAAACAAATGATCGTCCCAGAAAATGACACGTGCCTGATGTAGACTTGCGATCCACCTTGTCACCAGGATAATCAGCATCCGACAATCCAACCAGATCAAACTCTGAGCCCTTTGGATACCATAGTCCTAGAGTTGGGGTGTGAGCCAAATATTGAAGAATTCGCTTCACAGCTAAGTGATGCGACTCCCTTGGTGCCGCTTGAAATCGAGCACACATGCAAACACTAAGCATAATATCTGGCCTAGATGCACATAGATAAAGCAAGGAACCAATCATGGAGCGCTATACCTTTTGATCGAACTCTTTACCATTGTCGTCAGGACCCAGATGATGCTTGGCTGGCATTGGCGTCGTGAACCCTTTGCAGTCTTGCATACCGAACTTCTTAAGGCAATCTTTGAGATACTTCTCTTGAGATATGAAGATGCCGTTGCGTTGCTGTCGTATTTGAAGACCGAGGAAGAACTTCAGCTCTCCCATCATGGACATCTGATATTGCTCTTGCATCATGTATCCAAACTCTTCACTGTACTTCTGATTGGTGCAGCCGAAGATAATGTCATCCACATATATTTGGCACACAAATAGTTCACCATCATATGTCTTCGTGAAGAGAGTGGGGTCGAGGGAACCAGGTATGAAGCCTTTGCTCTTCAGGAAGTATTTGAGTGTGTCATACCAGGCCCGAGGGGCTTGTTTGAGGCCATACAGTGCCTTGTTGAGCTTGTATACCATATCAGGATCTTTTGGATCTTCAAAGCCAGGTGGTTGTGCAACATACACTTCTTCTTCAATCTTTCCATTGAGAAAGGCGCTCTTCACATCCATTTGATAAAGAAGTATGTTATGATGATTTGCATAGGCCAGCAGTATGCGTATGGCTTCAAGTCTAGCTACAGGAGCAAATGTTTCATCGAAGTCAGTGCCTTCCACTTGAGTATATCCTTGAGCAACTAGACGAGCTTTGTTTCTGACAACTTGACCATGCTCATCTTGCTTGTTGCGGTATATCCATTTTGTGCCTATTATGTTGTGCTTCCGAGGATCGGGACGCTTAACCAGTTCCCATACATTGTTCAGCTCAAACTGTTGAAGCTCTTCTTGCATAGCTTGAATCCATTCAGGTTCCATGAAGGCTTCTTCCACTTTCTTGGGTTCTGTTATTGAGACGAATGCGAAATGCCCACAGAAATTTGCCAGCTGAGTTGCCCTTGATCGAGTGAGCGGACCAGGTGCATTGATGCTGTCAATTATTCTCTCAATCTGCACTTCATTGGCAACACGAGGATGTACAGGGCGAAGACTTTGCTCTTGCTGATCATTGTCGTTGTTGGAGGGACTGTATTCAGGTTGAGCATTGTCTTCAGGTTGATCTGGTGCGGAGATGATGAGTTCCTCTTTAGGATGAGCTTCAGAAGGTGTGATTTCTCCAGTTCCCATTAGCTTGATTCATTCACTGGATGGAACTTCATCTAGCACATTTGGCAGGTGCTCTCTTTGTGAACCGTTAGTCTCATCGAACCGCACATCCACTGTTTCAACCACTTTATAATGAAAGAGGTTAAAGACTCTGTAGGAGTGCGAATCTTTTCCATATCCAAGCATAAAACCCTCATGTGCTTTTGGGGCAAGCTTTGAAGTGTGATGTGGGTCCTTGATCCAACACCTTGCGCCATATACTCTGAAGTAACTGACATTTGCCTTCTTGCCAGTGAGGAGCTCATACGATGTCTTGTTCAGAAGCTTGTGAAGATAAACACGATTGATTGTGTGGCATGCAGTATCAATGGCTTCAGGCCAGAATTTTCTTGGAGTCTTGTATTCATCTAGCATTGTTCTGGCCATCTCAATGAGTGTTCTGTTCTTGCGTTCGACGACGCCATTCTGCAGTGGCGTGTATGGGGCTGAGAATTCATGTGTGATGCCCAAGGTATCAAGATATGTATCAAGGCCAGTGTTCTTGAATTCAGTGCCATTGTCACTTCTGATGTGCTTTATCTTGGCGCCATAGTTGTTCATTGCTCGATTGGCGAAGCGTCTGAAGACATCTTGCAATTCAGTCTTGTAAAGGATTATATGCACCCAAGTGTATCTAGAATAATCATCAACAATGACAAAGCCATAGAGACAAGCAGTAGTAGTAAGAGTTGAGTAATGAGTGGGACCGAAAAGATCCATGTGAAGCAGCTCGAAGGGTCGAGTAGTAGTCATGATTGTCTTCGAGGGATGTTTGGCCCTTGTCATCTTTCCTGCTTCACAGGCACCGCATAAGTGATCTTTCTTGAACTTGACGCCCTCGATGCCTATGACATGCTTCTTCTTTGCAAGGATGTGTAGGTTCCTCATGCCAGCATGCCCAAGCCTTCCATGCCAGAGCCAGCATTCTGAAGCTTTTGCTAGAAGACATACGGCAAGCTGTGGTCCTGCTGAGAAATCTACCACGTACAGATCATCTTTCCGATACCCTTCAAACACTATAGACTTGTCAGATTCCATTAGAACAAGGCAACGATATTTTCCAAATATTACGATCATGTTCAAATCGCATAGCATTGAGACAGACATTAGGTTGAAACCAAGGGATTCAACAAGCATGACTTTATCCATGTGTTGATCCTTTGAGATTGCAACTCTACCTAGACCCAATACCTTACTTTTACCAGTGTCAGCAAATGTGATGTGGCTCTTGTCGGATGGATGTAAGGTTGAGTCCATCAGAAGACTTCTTTTGCCAGTCATGTGATTTGTACACCCACTATCAATAATCCATTCTGTAGACGCTGGTGTCGTACCCTACAGTGCAGTTAGGGGGATAGGCTTCACGAAGAGAGTTGTGAAGAAAAAAAAATTTGACGAACCAGTGGGTTATGAAAGCTTAGATCCAGATTAGGACTGATAGGGAGAGTAGCAAGCGATTCAGGAACAAAGTACATAGTAAGACCATTCGGGCATTTGATTTTGCACCCTACAAGATGTTTAAGGTCCCCAGCGATAGCGTCAGAAGATTTTGGTTTTCTGCGGGAGACCTTTCCCTGCAAAAGAGAGTTAAGCCTTCTTAACCACCCACATCTTCAAGGGTAGCTTAGAAGCGATAAGTCTAAGTGTAGCGTCTGAAAACTTTGGCTTTGGGGCTCTAGCAAAAAGTCTCGCAGGTGGACAATAATACTCATAAGAATAAGCAAAATAGTTTTTGGTCTTATGAACATGGCGGTTCGATGAACCGCGCTCATATTCATAGGCCTGAGTATGGTTTCCCTGCAAAACATTTGCATTAGTGCGACTCAGATGAGTCCTCTGTCTGTATGAAGCCTTTGGGCCATATGAAGCCTGTGGTCCGGGGTTTGTCTTCTTCATCTGTGGTGTCATGATGACATTCACAGGAAGATTTTCCAAACACCTTTTGGGCACCCAGATCTTCTTCATAGGCGGTCCATTCCTGCAGTTAGTACCAATGTACCTGGCAAACACTTCACCATTCTGATTCTTAAATAGTTTATAGTTTGCATCAAAGGATTCATCAATGACAATGGGGTTAGCACAAGTGAAGCCAGATTGACTGGATGGATCTGCTGAAGGTTCCTTTGCAGCAACCCATGTGGTTTTGGGATACTGCTCGGGTTTCCAGTAAGAGCCATCATCATTCATTTTCCTTATGAACCCGACACCCTCTTTCCTCGGGTTTCGGTTCCGAATCTGCCTTTTGAGGACATCGCATAGTGTCTGATGCCCTTTAAGACTTTTGTACATCCCTGTTTCAAGCAATGTCTTCAACCTAGCATTCTCATCAGCAATCGCAGTAGTATCCTCAGTAGAGGGGTTAGTTACCACATCAACAGTTGAAGATATTGCAACAGTAGCAGCAGTAGAACATTCAGCAACAGAAGCAGCACTATCATGCTCAATGCATTTAAGACATGGTGGTTCAAATCCTTCCTGAGTGAAACTGATCTATTCGGCGCGAAGTGACTCATTTTCCTTTTGAAGATCTTCATGAGTCGTTCTCAATTTCTCAAGATCTTGCTTCCTTTGAATATAATCATAGGAAAGCTTTTCATGAGTTGTTGAGAGCGTTTCATGACGACTTTCAAGTTCCTCATACTTAACGTGAAGATTTTTTATGTCTTCAATTAAGGATTCAGATCGAGTCATTTCAGCGCCCAATAGATCATCGCTTTTGTCTAACAGTTTTTGAATATGTTCCATGGCTTTCTGTTGTTCAGTTGCAATTTTAGCAAGTGTTTTGTAGCTGGGTCTTGAATCACAATCAAAGTCATCGTCACTAGATGTTTGATAGTGAGTAGTGCGTGTGTTTACCTTGGCACCGCGTGCCATGAAGTAGTAGGTAGGAGCAGAGTTGTCCTTGTCATTTGCATCGGCGTTGGTGGTGAAGTCATTGTCTTCAGTGTTGAAGATAAATTGGCAACATATGCTGTAGCCAGACTTGCCACGCCAGAATCGGACTCCTCCTCAGACTCCACCTCCGCCTCCTTAGAAGCAGACTCCTCCTCTGAATCCATTTCCTTGCCAACAAACGTACATGCCTTGCCAGATGAACTCTTCTTGTGTGATGAAGACTTTGAGGAATACTTGGATGAGGACTTTGAGAATTTCTTCTTCTTCTTGTCGTCAGAGTCATATTCCTTTCTCTTCTTCTTCCTTTTGTTCTCATTGTCCCACTGCGGACACTCAGAGATGAAGTGGCCAGTTTTCTTGCACTTGTGACATGTTTTCTTCTTGTAGTCATGAGCATAAGCTTCATCATTCCTTGAGCTTGATCGTGAAGACTTTCTGAAGGCTTTCTTCTTGGTGAATCTTTGGAACTTCTTTACAAGCATAGCAAGTTCCTTTCCAATGTCTTCAGGATCGTCAGAACTACTGTCAGATTCTTCTTCAGATGAGGAGATAGCTTTTGCCTTCAGGGCACAACTTCGCCCATAGTTTGGACCGTAGATATCTCTTTTCTTAGACAGCTGAAACTCATGTGTGTTGAGCCTCTCAAGTATGTCGGACGGATCGAGTGTCTTGAAATCAGGCCGTTCTTGAATCATCAGGGCTAGGGTGTCAAACGAACTGTCAAGTGATCTCAGTAGTGTCTTGACGACTTCATGCTTGGTGATCTCAGTGGCGCCGAGGGCTTGAAGCTCATTTGTGATGTCAGTGAGTCGGTCAAATGTGAGCTGGACATTCTCATTGTCATTTCGCTTGAAACGGTTGAAGAGGTTGCGAAGAACGCCGATTCTCTGATCTCTCTGGGTTGAAACGCCTTCGTTGACCTTGGAGAGCCAGTCCCAGACCAGCTTAGATGTTTCCAAAGTGCTCACACGGCCATACTGTCCTTTGGTCAGATGACCATAGATAATGTTCTTGGCGGTAGAGTCTAGTTGAACGAACTTCTTGACATCAGCAGCAGTGACACCTTCTCCAGCCTTGGGAACGCCGTTCTTGACGACATACCATAGGTTGACGTCAATGGCTTCAAGATGCATGCGCATCTTATTCTTCCAGTAGGGATATTCAGTTCCATCGAAGACGGGGCACGCAGCGGAGATTTTAATTATCCCTGCAGTCGACATAGCTAAAACTCCAGGTGGTTAAACCGAATCACACAGAACAAGGGAGCACCTTGCTCTGATACCAATTGAAAGTGCATTATATCGACTAGAGGGGGGTGAATAGGCGATTTTTATGAAAGTCTTCAAAACATGGAAGTTTCGAAGACAAACAATAGAAATAAACCTATTACCATGCAGCGGAAGTTAGACTACACTAGATAAACCATAGTCATGTATTCAATGAAGTGAAAGGACAATGACTGATAGTAGCTAGGTAGTAAGGATCAGGCAGGAAGATATTAAGAAGCCAAACAGATCACACAGTCACTCAGTGAAGACAAAAGATTGAGCAAACATACAATGACTTCACACAGAGTAATAGTAAGTAAAGAGAAGGGAAGGATGAAACCAGTGACTCATTGAAGACAAAGATTTGTTGGACCAGTTCCAGTTGCTGTGACAACTATACGTCTGGTTAGGGCGGCTAGGTATTTAAACCAAAGGACACATAGTCCCGGACACCCAGTACTGAACACGCAGCTTAGGACACCCAGTCCTCACCGTATTCCCCTTGAGCTAAGGTCACACAGACCTCGCCCAATCACTCTGGTAAGTCTTCAGGGTAGACTCCCAAACCTTCACAGACTTCGTTCACCGGCAATCCACAATGTCTCTTGGATGCTCAGAACGGGATGCCTAACCGGCTGGAGGATGCACAGTCCTCAAGTGTAATAAGTCTTCAGATCACTCAGACAAGAAGACTTAAGTGATGCCTAATTCTCTTTGGCTCTGGGTGGTTAGGGCTTTATCCTCGCAAGGAATTCTCTCTCAAAGGCTTCGAGGTGGGTTGCTCTCAAACGACAAAAGCCGTACTCTGAATCTGAGCAGCCAACCGTTTATGGTTGTAGGGGGTGGGCTATTTATATCCACTAGGCAACCCGACCTGATTTGTCCGAAATGACCCTGGGTCACTAAGGAACTGACACGTGTTCCAACGGCCAGCTTTCAAACTCACACGGCAACTTTACTTGGGCTACAAGCAAAGCTGACTTGTCCGACTCTGGACAAGATTTGCTCTCATAGTCTTCACTCGAGGACATAGGTTTATGTTTAAGCATCACTTCAGTCATTCTGACTGGTTCTCTTGGACCCCACTTAACAGTACGGTGGTTCCTATGACTCAACACAAAAGAAAAAAAGAGCTACGAAAGATCTAAGTCTTCGAGCTCCATAGGCTTCATGCGGTGTCTTCTCTTGTCATAGTCTTCAATGTGAATATCTTCATATACCACCTTTGACATCAATGTCTTCATACATTTTTAGGGGTCATCTCTGGTGGGAAAACCGAATCAATGAGGGACTTCTACCTGTGTTATCCTGCAATTCTCACAAACACATTAGTCCCTCAACTAGGTTTGTCGTCAATACTCCAAAACCAACTAGGGGTGGCACTAGATGCACTTACACATACCAAACTCTAGGGGCTTGTTTGAGGCCATACAGTGCCTTGTTGAGCTTGTAGACCGTGTCAGGATGTTTTGGATCTTCAAAGCCAGGCGGTTGTGCAACATACACTTCTTCGTCAATCTTGCCATTGAGAAAAGCGCGCTTCACATCCATTTGATGCAGAAGAATGTTATGATTATTTGCATAGGCCAGCAGTATGCGTATGGCTTCAAGTCTAGCCACAGGAGCAAATGTTTCATCGAAGTCAATCCCTTCAACTTGAGTGTATCCTTGAGCAACAAGACGAGCTTTGTTTCTGACAACTTGACCATGCTGATCTTGCTTGTTGCGATATATCCATTTGGTGCCTATTATATTGTGCTTGCGAGGATCAGGACGCTTAACCAGTTCCCATACATTATTTAGCTCAAATTGCTGAAGCTCTTCTTGCATAGCTTGAATCCATTTAGGCTCCATGAAGGCTTCATCGACTTTATTGGGTTCAGATATTGATATGAATGTGAAGTGCCCATAGAAATTTGCTAGCTGTGTTTCCCTTGAACGAGTGAGTGGACCTGGTGCATTTATGCTATCAATTATTCTCTCAATCTGTACTTCATTTGCAACACGAGGATGTACAGGACAAAGATTTTGCTCTTGCTGATCATTGTCATCGTTAGAAGGATTGTCTTCAGGCTGAGCATTGTCTTCAGATTGATCAGGTGCGGAGATGATAAGTTCCTCTTCAGGCCGAGCTTCAGATGGTATGATTTCTCCAGTTCCCATAAGTTTGATTGATTCACTGGATGGAACTTCATCTAGCACATTTGGCAGGTGCTCTCATTGCGAGCCGTTAGTCTCATCGAACCGCACATCCACAGTTTCAACCACTTTATAGTGAAAAAGGTTGAAGACTCTGTAGGAGTGCGAATCCTTTCCATATCCAAGCATAAAACCTTCATGTGCTTTCGGTGCAAATTTTGAAGTGTGATGTGGATCCTTGATCCAACACCTGGTGCCAAATACTCTGAAGTAACTGACATTTGGCTTCTCGCCAGTAAGGAGCTCATAGGATGTCTTCTTCAGAAGCTTGTGATGATAAACACGGTTGATGATATGGCAGGCAGTATCAATGGCTTCCGGCCAGAACTTTCTTGGAGTCTTGTATTCATCAAGCATCGTACGGGCCATCTCAATAAGTGTTCTGTTCTTGCGTTCCACGACGCCATTCTCCTGCGGTGTGTATGCAGCTGAGAATTCATGTGTGATACCCAAAGTATCAAGATACGTATCTAGGCCAGTGTTCTTGAATTCAGTGCCATTTTCACTTCTGATGTGCTTTATCTTGACGCCATAGTTGTTCATGGCTCGATTGGGGAAGCGTCTGAAGACATCTTGCACTTCAGTCTTGTAGATGATTATATGCACCCAAGTGTATCTTGAATAATCATCAACAATGACAAAGCCATAGAGACAAGCAATAGTAGTAAGAGTTGAGTAATGAGTGGGACCGAAAAGGTCCATGTGGAGCAGTTCGAAGGGTTGAGTCGTTGTCATGATTGTCTTCGAGGGATGCTTGGCCCTCGTCATCTTTCCTGCTTCACAGGCACCGCATAAGTGATCCTTCTTGAACTTGACGCCCTCGATGCCTATGACATGCTTCTTTCTTGCAAGAGAGTGCAAGTTCCTCATGCCAGCATGCCCCAGCCTCCGATGCCAGAGCCAGCATTCTGAAGCTTTTGCTAGAAGACATATGACAAGTTGTGGTCCTGCTGAGAAATCTACCACGTACAAATCATCTTTCCGATACCCTTCAAACACTAGAGACTTGTCAGATTCCATTAGAACAAGGCAACGATATTTTCCAAATATCAGAATCATGTTTAAGTCGCAAAGCATTGAGACAGACATTAAGTTGAAACCAAGGGATTCAACAAGCATGATTTTATCCATGTGTTGATCCTTTGAGATTGCAATTCTACCTAGACCCAATACCTTACTTTTACCAGTGTCAGCAAATGTGATGTGACTTTTGTCAGATGGACGTAAGGTTGAGTCCATAAGAAGGCTTCGCTTGCCAGTCATGTGATTAGTACACCCACTATCAATAATCCATTCTGAAGCAGCTGGTGTTGTACCCTACAGTGCAGTTAGGGGGATACGCTTCATGAAGAGAATTGTGAAGCAAAAACATTTGACGAGCAAGTGGATTATGAAAGCTTAGATCGAGGTTAGGACTGATAGGGCAAGTAGCAAGCGACTCAGGAACAAAATACATAATAAGACCATTTGGGCATTTGATCTTGCACCCTACAAGATGTTTAAGATTCCCAGCAATAGCTTCAGACGATTTTGGTTTTCGGCTGGAGACCTTTCCCTGCAAAAGAGAGTTAAGCTTTCTTAGCCACCCACATCTTCAAGGGCGGCTTCGAAGAAATGAGTCTAAATGCAGCATGTGAGAACTTTGGCTTTGGAGCCCTAGCAAAAAGTCTTGCAGGTGGACAATAGTACTCATAAGAATAAGCAGAATAGTTCTTGGTCTTATGAACATGGCGGTTTGATGAACCACGCTCATATTCATAGGCCTGAGTATGGCTTCCCTGCAAAACAGTTGCATTAGTGCGACTCAGGTGAGTCCTCTGTCTATATGAAGCCTTTGGACTGTATAAAGCATGTGTTCTAGGGTTTGTCTTCTTCACTTGTGGTGTCATGACGACATTCACAGGAAGATTCTCCAAACACCTTTTCGGCACCCAGACCTTCTTCATAGGCGGCCCATTCCTGCAGTTAGTACCAATATACCTGGCAAACACTTCACCATTCTGATTCTTAAACAGTTTATTGTTTGCATCAAAGGATTCATCAATAACTATGGGATTAGCACAAGTGAAGCCATTTAGGGTGGATGGATCCAGTGAAGGTCCCTTTGCAACAACCCATGTGGTTTTGGGGTACTGCTCAGGTTTCCAGTAAGAGCCATCAACATTCATTTTCCTTTCGAACCCAACACCCTCTTTCCTAGGGTTTCGGTTCAGGATCTGCCTTTTGAGGACATCACATAGTGTCTGATGCCCTTTGAGACTTTTCAACATCCCTGTTTCAAGCAATGTCTTCAACCTAGCTTTCTCATCAGCAATAGCAGTGGCATCCTCAGTAGAGGGGTTAGTTACCACATCAACAGTTGAAGATATTGCAACAGTAGCAGCAGTAGAACATTCAACAACAGAAGTAGCGTTATCACGCTCAATGCATTTAAGACATGGTGGTTCAAATCTTTCCTGAGCGGAACTAATCTGTTTGGCGCGAAGTGACTCGTTTTCCTTTCGAAGGTCTTCATGAGCCGCTCTCAATTTTTCAAGGTGTTGCTTCCTTTAAAGATAATCATAGGAAAGCTTTTCATGAGTTGTTGAGAGTGTTTCATGACGACTTCCAAGTTCCTCATACTTGACATGAAGATTTTTTATTTCTTCAATTAAGGACTGAGATCGAGTCATTTCAGTGTCTAACAGGTCATCGCTTTTGTCTAATAGTTTTTGAATATGTTCCATAGCTTTCTGTTGTTCAGTTGCAATTTTAGCAAGTGTTTTGTAGCTGGGGTTGGAACCACAATCAGAGTCATCTTCACTTGATGTTTGATAGTGAGTGGCGCGTGAGTTTACCTTGGCACCGCGTGCCATGAAGCAGTAGGTGGGAGTGGAGTCATCCTTGTCATTAGCATCAGCGTTGGTGACATTGTCTTCAGTGTTGAAGATGGACTTGGCAACGTAGGCTGTAGCCAGACTTGCCACACCAGAATCGGACTCCTCCTTAGACTCCACCTCCGCCTCCTCAGAAGCGGACTCCTCCTCTGAATCCATTTCCTTGCCAACAAATGCACAAGCCTTGCCAGATGAGCTCTTCTTGTGTGATGAAGACTTTGAGGAAGACTTGGAAGAAGACTTCGAGTATTTCTTCTTCTTCTTGTCGTCAGAATCATACACCTTGCTCTTCTTTTTCTTCTTGTTCTCATTGTCCCACTGCGGACGCTCAGAGATGTAGTGGCCAGGTTTCTTGCACTTGTGGCATGTTCTCTTCTTGTAGTCATGAGCAGAAGCTTCATCATTCCTTGAGCTTGATTGTGAGGACTTCCTGAAGCCTTTCTTCTTGGTGAATTTCTGGAACTTCTTCACAAGCATAGCAAGCTCCTTTCCAATGTCTTCAGGATCATCAGAACTCCTGTCAGATTCTTCTTCAGATGAGGAGACAGCTTTTGCCTTCAAGGCACGAGTTCGCCATAGTTGGGACCGTAGATATCTCTTTTCTCTAAAAGCTGAAACTCATGTGTGTTGAGCCTCTCAAGTATGTCAGAACGATCGAGTGTCTTGAAATCAGGACCTTCTTGAATCATCAGGGCTAGGGTGTCAAACGAGCTGTCAAGTGATCTCAGGAGTGTCTTGATGACTTCATGCTTGGTGATCTCAGTAGCGTCGAGGGCTTGAAGCTCATTTGTGATGTCAGTGAGTCGATCAAACATGAGCTGGACATTCTCATTGTCATTTCTCTTGAAGCGGTTGAAGAGGTTGCGAAGGACACTGATTCTCTGATCTCTCTGGGTTGAGACGCCTTCGTTGACCTTGGAGAGCCAATCCTAGACTAGCTTAGATGTTTCCAAGGCACTCACACGGCCATACTATCCTTTGGTCAGATGACCATAGATGATGTTCTTGGCAGTGGAGTCCAGTTGAACGAACTTCTTGACATCAGCAGCGGTGACACCTTCACCAGCCTTGGGAACGCCATTCTTGACGACATACCATAGGTCAACATTAATGGCTTCAAGATGCATGCGCATCTTATTCTTCTAGTAGGGATATTCAGTTCCATCGAAGACTGGGCACACATCGGAGACTTTGATTATCCCTGCAGTCGACATAGCTAAAACTCCAGGTGGTTAAACCGAATCACACAGAACAAGGGAGTACCTTGCTTTGATACCAATTGAAAGTGCTAGTGATCGACTAGAGGGGGGCGATTTTTATGAAAGTCTTCAAAACATGGAAGTTTCGAAGACAAATGATGGAAATAAACCTATTACGATGCAGCGGAAGGAAGACTACACTAGGCAAGCCATAGTCAAGTATTCAATGGAGTGAAAAGCACAATGACTAATAGCAGGTAGGTAGTAAAGATCTGGTAGGAAGATATTGTGAAGACAATCAGAACAAGCAGTCACTCAGTGAAGACAAAATATAATGCAATCATACAATGACTTCACAAGCACCAACAGTAAGTAAAGGAGAGGGAAGGATGAAACCAGTGACTCATTGAAGACAATGATTTGTTGGACCAGTTCCAGTTGTTGTGACAACTGTACGTCTAGTTAGGGAGGCTGAGATTCAACTCAGAAGACCTCGTCTTCACCTTATTCCCCTTGAGCTAAGGACACCCAGTCCTCGCCCAATCACTCTGGTAAGTCTTCAAGGTAGACTCCCAAACCTTCACAGACTTCGTTCACCGGCGATCCACAATGACTCTTGGATGCTCAGAACGCGACGCCTAACCGGCTGGAGGATTCACAGTCCTCAAGTGTAATAAGTCTTCAGATCACACAGACAGGAAGACTTTAGTGATGCCTAACACTATTTGGCTCTGGGCGGTTAGGGCTTTATCCTCGCAAGGAATTCTCTCTCGAAGGCTTTAAGGTGGGTTGCTCTCAAACAACAAAAGCCGTACACTAACTTTGAGCAGCCAACCGTTTATGGTTGTAGGGGGTGGGCTATTTATAGCCACTAGGCAACCCGACCTGATTTTTCCGAAATGACCCTGGGTCACTAAGGAACTGACACGTGTTCCAACGGTCAGATTTCAAACACACACGGCAACTTTACTTGGGCTACAAGCAAAGCTGACTTATCCAACTCTGGACAAGATTTGCTCTCATAGTAGGATTTTGGTTAAGCATCACTTCAGTCATTTTGACTGGTTCTCTCGGACCCCACTTAACAGTACGGTGGTTCCTATGACTCAACAAAGAAAAACACAGAACGAAAAAAAACTGCTAAGTCTTCGCGCTCCATGGTCTTCACGCGATGTCTTCTCTTGTCATAGTCTTCAATGTGAATGTCTTCACATACCACCTTTGACTTCAATGTCTTCATACATTTTTAGGGGTCATCTCTGGTAGGAAAACCGAATCAATGAGGGACTTCTACCTGTGTTATCCTGCAATTCTCACAAACACATTAGTCCCTCAACTAGGTTTGTCGTCAATACTCCAAAACCAACTAGGGGTGGCACTAGATACACTTACAGTTGAGTGGCTCTCTTATGCATTATTGTTGATCTAACAAAGAGCCCATTACCTTGTCTTCTCTATTGAATTGAATGCTTGAAGATTCCAGCTTAGTCCAATGCACGTGCACTATTATTATTATCCACACTATTCGGTCTTGCAAGTGAAAGGCAATAATGATGATTATATGATGAACTTATTGAGATGAGAAAAGCTGGTATGAACTCGGCCTCTCTTGTTTTTGTAAATATGATTAGTTCATTGTTCCTGATTCAGCCTATTATGAAAGAAACATGTTTGCAATGACAATTAGAGATTGTAGATGCTTATGCCATGCTTAATTAGCTAGGAGCTTATAATGGTTTACCTTGCGTGCCAACATGCTATTAAAATGGTTGTGAAGTGGTATGATAGGGTGGTGTCCTATTTTGAACGATTCGAGTGGCTTGACTTGGCACATGTTCACGCATGTAGTTGAAACAAAATCAACATAGATTCTATGATATCTATGTTCATGGTGCATTATATCATACTCATGCTTGCATTCGGTGTTGATTAATTTTAATTCATGTTCATGACTGTTGTCGCTCTCTAGCTGGTCGCTTCCCAGTCTTTTTCTAGCCTTCACTTGTACTAAGCGGGAATACTGCTTATGCATCCAATTCCATAAACCCCAAAGTTGTTCCATATGAGTCCACCATACCTACCTATATACGGTATCTACCTGCCGTTCCAAGTGAATTTGTATGTGCCAAACTCTAAACCTTCAAATAAACATTCTGTTTTGTATGCTCGAATAGCTCATGTATCAACTAGGGTTGTCTGTATCTTCCATGCTAGGCGGGTTATTCTCAAGAGGAGTGGACTCCGCTCCTCACTCACGAGAAAATGGCTGGTCACCAGGATGCCCAGTCCCATGCTTTATGCAAATCAAATCAAAATAACTGCAAACAAAACTCCCCCGAGACTCTTGTTAGTTGGAGGCACTCGTTGTTTCGAGCAAGCCATGGATTGATGCTTGTTGGTGGAGGGGGAGTATAAACTTTACCATTCTGTTTGGGAACCGCCTATAATGTGTGTAGCATGGAAGATATCGAGATCTCTCAGTTGTTATGTTGACAATGAAAGTATACCGCTCAAAATATTATTCATATCTATTTAAAACCGAGCTCTGGCACCTCTACAAATCCCTACTTCCCTCTATGAAGGGCCTATCTATTTACTTTTATGTTGAGTCACCATCCTCTTATTCAAAAGCACCAGTTGGAGAGCACCGCTTTCATTTGCAACCATTACTGTTAGTTTACATTGAGTATGACTTGACTGGATCTCTTTTACCATGAATTACGATGTCTAGTCAGTCCTTGATCTTTAAAGTTGCTCTGCATTTATGTTTTGCGGTCTCAGAAAGGGCTAGCGGGATACCATCTTGTTATATCATATCATGATTGTTTTGAGAAAGTGTTGTCATCCGAGATTTATTATTATTGCTCGCTAGTTGATTATGCCATTGATATGAGTAAACATGAGACCTAAATGTTATTGTGAATATGGTTAGTTCATAATCTTTGCTGAAAACCTAAATGCTGGCTTTACATATTTACAACAACAAGAGCAAACAGAGTTTGTAAAAGTTTTTCTTTATCACTTTCAGTTTGTCAACTGAATTGCTTGAGGACAAGCAAAGGTTTAAGTTTGGGGGAGTTGATACGTCTCCGTCGTATCAACTTTTCCAAACACTTTTGCCCTTGTTTTGGACTCTAACTTGCATGATTTGAATGGAACTAACCCGGACTGACGTTGTTTTCAGCAGAATTGCCATGGTGTTATTTTTGTGTAGAAATAAAAGTTCTTGGAATGACCTGAAAATCAATGGAGATTATTTCTGGAATATATAAAAAATATTGGCGAAAAGATCCACGTTAGGGGCCCACACCCTGTCCACGAGGTGGGGGTGCGCCCTACCCCCTGGGCACGCCCCCCTGTCTCGTGGGCCACCTAGCGCTCCACCCACCTCAACCTTGACTCCATATATTCACTTTCGGGGAGAAAAAATCAGAGAGAAGGATTCATCACGTTTTACGATACGGAGCCGCCGCCAAGCCCTAAACTCTGTTGGGAGGGCTGATCTGGAGTCCGTTCGGGGCTCCGGAGAGGGGAATTCGTCGCCATCGTCATCATCAACCTTCCTCTATCACCAATTTCATGATGCTCACCGCCGTGCATGAGTAATTCCACCATAGGCTTGCTGGACGGTGATGGGTTGGATGAGATTTATCATGTAATCGAGTTAGTTTTGTTAGGGTTTGATCCTTAGTATCCACTATGTTCTGAGATTGATGTTGCTATGACTTTGCTATGCTTAATGCTTGTCACTCGGGCCCGAGTGCCATGATTTCAGATCTGAACCTATTATGTTTTCATCAATAGAGAGTTCTTCATCCTATCTTGCAAGTCTATAGTCACCTATTATGTGTTGTGATCCGTTAACCCCGAAGTGACATAATCGGGATACTTACCAGTGATGACCGTAGTTTGAGGAGTTCATGTATTCACTAAGTGTTAATGCTTTGGTCCGGTACTCTTTTAAAAGGAGGCCTTAATATCCCTTAGTTTCCAATAGGACCCCGCTGCCACAGGAGGGTAGGACAAAAGATGTCATGCAAGTTCTTTTCCATAAGCACGTATGACTATATTCGGAATACATGCCTACATTACATTGATAAACTGGAGCTAGTTCTGTGTCACCCTATGTTATGATTGTTACATGATCGATCGCATCCGGCATAATTCTCCATCACCGATCCAATGCCTACGAGCTTTTCCATATATTGTTCTTCGCTTATTTACTTTTCCGCTGCTACTGTTACCATTACTATAAAACCCAAAAATATTACTTTTGCTATCGTTACCACTACTATCATATTACTTTGCTACTAAATACTTTGCTGTAGATATTAAGTTTCTAGGTGCAGTTGAATTGACAACTCAACTGCTAATACTTTACCCCTTGTGTCAAATCAATAAATTTGGGTTGAATACTCTACCCTCGAAAACTGTTGCGATCCCCTATACTTGTGGGTTATCATCGGTGTTGTTTGACAAACATGTTGAAACGGTCGCAAGGCTCTGTGTCCATGTAGTAGTGGTAGATGAGGACACGATGGTGCACGCACAACTGGGCGACGGCAACCTTCTGATCTATGCCGGGATGACCAGCGGTGTACTGGAGGTCGATGCCGACCACCTTGTACTTGTCTCAAGCAAGCAACTACTCAACGTTGTTGATATAGTCGTCCACCACGACCGGGTCGATGGTGTACACCACCGAGAGAACCGTATCCCTCGCGTGGGTCTCCAATCTATGCTCGCCAAACTCCATTGGAGCGCCGCTAGACATCCCCTCTCTATGTGTCGTCGTGGGTGTGCTTGTTGTGTTGTGGGGCGCGATCGAAAGGTTGAAGAGACTAAGGTTATAATGGTCGCGGGAATTAAAGGGGAAGCCGGACGGCCAGAAATATTGGCAGGCCCTAATGGCAGTTCTAATTTGCAGCGCATAACTCCATCGTGTGGCATGTAACTGCATCGCGTGGCAACGCGCGCGGTGCAACCGCATGCATATGGGGCCCCTGACGTGATTGTGCGCACACCCAACCGCTGGCAGAGCGCACACGGAGGGACGCGAGCAGAGCGCTCCACGGTTGCCTCAATGGCGAGCAACCATATATTTAAGCATATAGCAGTTGAACACGCAAGGAAAAGCTGTCCACAAGTCGATCGCTCTGATGGACACGAGCAGAGCACGCCGTGGCGCCTAACAGCGAGCATAGCGCGCTGCGGCGCCTAACGTTGGGATAGACCTTCATTCAAGCCAATCAACATGTGTTCAAAAAACAAAAATTATCAAAAAGTAACGAGATAGACACTGGCAGCACAACTTATAAATTGACGGATGGAGTACTAGTTACAGTGATGCATATAATTAAGCAAAGGGATCGCACATTTCTGTATTGACTGGAACGAGAATGCAATAGCACAATAAGAACTAAGGCCATGATGATGTGATCAAAGTGGTGGTTATAGGAGACAAGAATAAAGATGCATCCATCAACGTATGACCTCCTCCTCCTCAACTCAGTGTGCCGGGCCACCGACCGATGGCTAAGGAGCGGCGGCTTTTGTGGCGAGGTCAAGGTGCTTCTCAGCAAAGGCATCCAAGGCTTCCAGCCGACTGAAGAAGGCCAACATCGTAGCATCCTCACTGGCCTTGTAGATACCTATGTACACGATTTGCTCGTACACATGGACGTGTAGGTCGACGGATTATTGCAGGGCAAGGCGCCTCGCGGCGAGCGCGACCTCCAGGTGGACATTCTTCGTGGTGTCGGCGGGCAGTCGCAAGGCCACCAGTGCTTGAAAGAGGTTCCGAGCATGGAGGCCGGTTAGGGTGGCAGGCAATGAGGAGCCCGGGCGCCTGGGCTGGAGGAGTACAACGATGTCGTCCGCGAGCTTCTTGACAACGGTGAACCCGTTAGTGGTGCGAACGATATCTGGTCCAACTTAGAGTCATAGCTGGTGTCGACGGCGGCCATCCATTAGCCGGTCACCAACACCATCTGGAGATGATCCACGGTGCCATGCCACAGGTTGGCGTCATGGACCATCTGCCATAGCCGCTGGCCGCTCGCGTGCATCGCCGACATGGGTCTGGAATGAGCACTTTTGCGCTTATTAGTGTAGGTGCTTAGGCAACTATGCTTAGGTGCGTACAATGTGGTAGATGCATTGGAATGGAGGGGCGCTTTATATGAGTGCAAACAGGGTTGCATTCACATCGTGCTGCCTCTTTTCCCGGTCCTCCTCCCATTACTTCCCTCATGCATTCACACGATGCTAATTGAAGGAGGATGCATCATTGGCCGTTCAACATTTCGGGAACCGCTACCCTCTCCCTCGTCTGCATTAAAGCCGTATCGGGAACTGCGCCGCCCCTGTCAAATCAAATAGTACTCTGCCGCCTGCTACACGCCTGACTGAACTCGCCTCCATATATGCTTAATTACTGAATTTTAGTTGCAAAAATTAGATACTGCTACTGATTTTTAGCGTCATGTTTTGACAAATCGTAGTGTTACAAGGTTGACAAATGGCAATGTTACTAGATCAAAAAATGTCAATCTTTCCAGTTTGACAAATGGCAACATACCCAATATGACAGATGCAAGTCTTACCAAATTGTTTGTAAGTGGTTGCACACGGGTCATCCAATAGAACCGTTGGCATTCAAGAGATGCACAAATCCTACTCTCACTATGCATACAGGTGTTATATCTAAAGCATTTGCGATCAAGATGTTGGGGAACGCAGTAATTTCAAAAAATCCTACGCACATGCAAGATCTATCTAGGTGATGCACAACAACGAGAGGGA
This sequence comes from Triticum monococcum, assembly GCA_034509565.1. Taxonomy (NCBI): domain Eukaryota; kingdom Viridiplantae; phylum Streptophyta; class Magnoliopsida; order Poales; family Poaceae; genus Triticum; species Triticum monococcum. Next base: position 145,665,591 of record CM067843.1, on the reverse strand, counting down.
AGAGTGTTGTCTACGTACCCTCGTAGACCGTAAGCGGAAGCGTTATGACAACGCGGTTGATGTAGTCATACGTCTTCACGATCCGACCGATCCTACCACCAAAGGTATGGCACATCCGCGATCTGCACACGTTCAACTCGATGACATCCCATGAACTCTAGATCCAGCTGAGTGTCGGGGGAGAGCTTCGTCAGCACGACGCGTGATGACGGTGATGATGAAGTTACCGACGTAGGGATTCGCCTAAGCACTACAACGATATGATCAAGGTGGAAATCTGTGGAGGGGGGCACCGCACACGGCTAAGAGATCAACTTGTGTGTCTATGGGGTGCCCCCTCCCCCGTATATAAAGGAGTGGAGGAGGGGAGGGCCGGCCCTCTCTATGGCGCGCCCTAGGGGGAGTCCTACTCCCACCGGGAGTAGGAAACTACTGCAGGATGCTGCCAACGCGACACTACAATCAGAGACCCCTCAAGAAACTCTGTGTGATGCAATAATCGCAGTGTACCAGCGGTAGAGCAGCGCATAGCAGCAAGAAGCAGCACGCAGCAGGCGAGGCAAGCAGATGGCGTGGCTGAGGGGGCGGCCGACAGAAGATGGATGTGATAGGAGGGGGCGCGAGGCAGGTGCGCGACTGCGGGGCGAGCAAAGGGATAGGCGGCAGCAGACGGGGCGATTGCAGCTAGCGAGAGTGTGGTGCGTGGCCAGGGTGTGCGTCGCGTGGGTCACAGTGGTGAGGTGGCTGCGGCGAGCGCAATCGACGCGGTGTGGCATAGGCATGGGCATGGAGAGGGAGTGGCCCCGCGGGCGCGGAAGAAGAGCAGCAAGCTCGGGCATGGGCGTGCATAGGAGCGGGCATGTGCCACGGGGTCAATCCGAGGAGCTCGGTGGCACCCCTGCAATGGCCATGGCAGATGGCGGTTCTCGGCCACGGTGAAATACGTAACGAGAGCAAACGAGAGGGGAAGCAGGGGTAAGGCAAGAGGAGATCACGGCGGTGTCAATGGCGCCCTAGGGGAAGACATGGGAGCTCGGGGCGGCGTGGATCGAACGGAAATGTTACAGTGGCCGAAGGTTGAGGAAGACGGCAGCGATGTCGATGCGGGGGTGCTGGACTTGATCTCGTTGGCGCAGACAAAGTAGCGGAGGAGTTCGGAGCTCCTCGACAAGCTCCTAGCCTACAGGGAGACCAGTGGCTGTGTGGGCGGGGTCGGTCATGGTGGCCGTGGCGTCTGACTTCGTCCAGATCGACGGGGTCGAGCGAGCAAGGAGGAGAAGTGGATCTGGGAGGGGGCGTCGGGAGTGAGGCCATGGGGGGCAAGGAGGCAGGGCGTCACCCTTATCCATTCCCCTTCGATGCCGGTGAGGTGGTCGGGCGGGAGCTCGGCTCTGTAGCGACGTGGCACGGGGAAAATATAAGTTGTGGTGGCAAATATAATACACATAATCCATATTGTTAAGCACTAGCACGTGTGCGTGTGAAATAGATGGATCATGATCCCGTACCCAATAAGATGGATATGTGTGTGTTAGAGAGAGAGAGAGAGAGGGGGAGGGGGAGAGGGAGAGGGGGGGAGAGAGTGAGGAAGAGGGAGGGAGAGTGTGTGTGTGTGAGAATTTGATGGTAAAAAATGTCGCCAGTGTCAATTAATATGTATGAGAATATTAAATGTAATATTAACATAACTGATATTAAACTCTTAAAGTTAATGTGGCCCCGTTGCAACGCACGGGCGTTCTTCTAGTTTATTTATTGATTGTCTTCCTTATGAGTTGCGGTCGGGGACGAGCGATGGTCTTTTCCTACCAATCTATCCCCCTAGGAGCATGCGCATAATACTTTGTTTCGATAACTAATAGATTTTTCCAATAAGTATGTGAGTTCTTTATGACCAATGTTGAGTCCATGGATTATACGCACTCTCACCCTTCCACCATTGCTAGCCTCTCTAGTATCGCGCAACTTTCGCCGGTACCATAAACCCACCATATACCTTCCTCAAAACAGCCACCATACCTACCTATTATGGCATTTCCATAGCCATTTCAAGATATATTGCCATGCGACTTTCCACCGTTCCATTATTATGACACACTTCATCATTGTCATATTGCTTGCATGATCATGTAGTTAACATCGTATTTGTGGCAAAGCCACCGTTCATAATTCTTCATACATGTCACTGATGCATCATTGCACATCCCGGTACACCGCCAAGGCATTCACATAAAGTCATATTTTGTTCTAAGTATTGAGTTGTAATTCTTGAGTTGTAAGAAAATAAAGTGTGATGATCATCATTATTAGAGCATTGTCCCAAGTGAGGAAAGGATGATGGAGACTATGATTCCCCCACAAGTCGGGATGAGACTCCGGACGAAAAAAAGAGAAAAGAGGCCAAAAAAGGCCCAAATAAAATAAAATAATGAGAGAAAAAGAGAGAAGGGACAATGTACTATCCTTTTTCCACACTTGTGCTTCAAAGTAGCACCATGATCTTCATGATAGAGAGTCTCCTATGATATCACTTTCATATACTAGTGGGAATTTTTCATTATAGAACTTGGCTTGTATATTCCAATGATGGGCTTCCTCAAAATGCCCTAGGTCTTCATGAGCAAGCAAGTTGGATGCACACCCACTTAGTTTCTTTTGTTGAGCTTTCATACACTTATAGCTCTAGTGCATCCGTTGCATGGCAATCCCTACTCACTCACATTGATATCTATTGATGGGCATCTCCATAGCCCATTGATACACCTATTGCACTACAAAAAATACACTTCCGTGATGATACGTGTTTGTCACAGTAGGTCGCTTTTTTTGTCATGCATGTACATCCATGACAAATTTATGACAGAATCAAGATAGTCATACCTGTGCTGTCGTAGAAGTGCTCCATGACATTACCAAAATTATCATCATGGAAGTGTCCACTTCCATGACGATAAATCGCGTGTCGCAGAAGTGCTTTCGTCAAGGGTGACCGACACGTGGCATCCACCGTAACGGAACGCCGTTAAGCCATCGGGTCGGGTTTTGGATCCGATAACCCGTTAACAGCCCCGACCAATGGGGATTGTCCACATGTAAAATCATCATTGGCTAGAGGAAACATGTGTCGGCTCATCGTTGGGACAGATGTCATCCACTCACTGGACAGAAGGCGCCTATGATACGTCGACACGTGGCACGGCCCAACAGTGGCCCATTCCTGTGAAAAGGCTGGCCCATTTGACTTGGTCAAAAGCTGGCGGGCCGGCCCATGGAAAGCCTGTTCACGGCCTGTTCGCATATAGCCCATTTACAGCCCGCTAATCCAAGGCCCGTTACGCCCTATCCGAATTAGGCCCAGTAGCGTCATTTGGGCCGTCCAATATGATTCCAGCCCGTTTTCACTTCTGGCCCATGTATAGCCCATGACGTCTTTCGGCCCATATGAGGCCCTTTGTAACTCTTGGCCCATTTAGCGGCCCGTGCTGAAACTGGCCCGTAATGAACACTGTATTACTTTACACCCATTAACGGCCCATGGTGAAACTGGCCCGTAATGAACAGTGTATCACTTTATACCCATTAACGGTCCGTTATTCCGTTGGGCCATTTCCAGCCCAAGTTAACTTTCGGCCTTTTGAGGGCCCATTTATTCTTGGGCTCATTTGCAGCATTCGGTTACTTACGGCCTGTTACTGTCATTTTGTGTTTGTGGGCCAAATTCAGCCCGTCGTTACAGTCGGCCCGTTTGCGGACCGTTAGTCTGTTGGGCCATTTTCATAGCATCACCAAATACGGCCTATTAACGGCCCGTTATGGTCAGCCCATAAAACGTACGATTTCCATTAAAGGCCCATCTATGGCCCATTAAATGCCTGTACAAGACCCATAAATGAGCTGGTGGCCCATGGATCCTACGAGATGTAGAAGGCCCATGGATCCTACGAGACGTAGAAGGCCCATGGATCCTATGAGACGTAGAAGGCCCATGGATCCTATGAGACGTAGAAGGCCCGTGGATCCTACGAGACGTAGAAGGCCCATGGATCCGACGGCCCGTGAAGGGCCATGGTCGGGCGAATTGGCCCCCGTTTGAACGATATAGCATATTCAAAGAATTATCCTACTCAATACTATCACCTCTAAAAAGCCTACACTATTACAACAAAGAGATCAAAGCATAAAAAGGTAGAATAATCCTACACTATACAATAAAGAAATTACAGCCGATTATACCCACTGGGCATTATGGTTCGGCACAGGTGATAATAAAGCGTACACAAACAGCAAATTACATACACTAGGAAAATACAGCTCATACATCATGGACGCGCATCAACTTATCTCCATTTGAACTATAATCTCTTTAGAAAATAGGATTGGCCGGATTCAGATAGCACAAATTTCAGTCTGCAAAATCTCCAATTCCTTCATGGTTACCTCAATGTCTTGTTTCATTTTTTGACTCCTGCATCTAATACCTGCATGTCCAGTCTCAACTTCTTGATTATACGTTGACAATCATGTACACGTTGTCTTGCCACCTCTAGTTGATGCTCGAGAACATCAGCACATTCCAATTCCAATCCATAATCATTCAGTAACGGCCATGCCGCACTGCTCGCAAATCTTTGTGTTGATGTCACTTCATCCTAAAATGTTTCTGTAAGTACACATGACTAGGGCAAACATATAGTTACAATAGTGAAGCGAACAAGACACTATTTTGTACTACATGGCAAAACAGGACTAACAATAATGTTACACGTCACTTTCAAAAAAAATGTTACACGTCATGAAGCATAAGCAGGTGATATTTTAAAAATTATAAAAAAGATAGTCTGTGCAGCCTGCATACAGAAATCCCTCTTAGCTCACCGGAGGAGCATGATGTTGGGGCCCAATCAAAAACACAGACAAGTTACAAATTTAGACAGCACATTGCGTATAAGTAAGCAAGCAGTTGGCCATTATGTGCCTCAATTAAAATCTTAGGGAGCATAATGAACAGTAGAGGGTTTCATACAAACATACTACAGCAGGCAAAACTATGCAATCATTATCGTAGTATAAACTAGAATGTGAGCCTCATGCAATAATAGTTGGTTAATAGACTTCAAAGCTTCAGGCACACTTCGGCAGAGTAATTAAATGGTAAGGCCTTTAATTATGTCAAGTAATGGTGATACAAGTACCAAACATCTGGCATGATTATTTGGGCATCTCATTAACTAAGGACAAATAAAGCAATTGAAAAGAGAAAATTAACTATGCCTGAAACAAACAAGGAATTGAACTGTTGAGTTGCATATAGTGACTTACCTTAGCAGGTTGAAGAGGCTCAGCGCAGCTCCTACTTCTCTTGCAAGGCTCCTTCCTAACATCTTGTACTTGGAAATCCTCAATCTTATCTTCATTGCACCCCCTCTGCAAGGTGACACAAACTAGTTACTCGTCTCCTTGGAAGATAAATATGCATACCTTCCAGTCTGTGAACACAAAAGAATGAGATTGTAACAAAACAACACCACATAATGAAACATGCCGCATCTCTTTCACTTGCACACAATGAAATGAGCATTTACTATGTCTCCACTATGTAGAAACTAGGCATACCTTCGAACTGGATCTCCAGGTACTCTTGGAGAGCCTATTGTAGTGTACAACCAAACCTTTATGTCACCTATGAGTTAGACAAGGCCCCACTACAGCAGCCCTTAGTGTTTAAATCGTTGACAAGCTCTGTTAGAGTGTTATGTCAAGAACAGCAAGTAATCAAAGCAAACAGTCCTAGTATGGCTGGCTGATGCAAACAAGCAATTGAACAGATGTGTGAGCGAATCTTACATATCAAGAAAAGAAGCAGAGAAGGAGGCTTAAAGACCATCACTTGACTGACCAGATTTAAGGGGCATTTAAATATCATGTGCAACGTATGAACTAACATAAACATTGCATATTCCAGATTCTACAATGGAATGCAGATGTATTAGGTTATGCCATGTATGATGATGCCAAAATGTACAGATAGCAGGCAGGAGTGATTCATCATTGCACGCACAATTGAATTGCAGGTTAAGGGCCAGTTCGATTCAACCTTTTCAGGGCATATTGTCAAAATAAGCCATAAAAGATGTAAAGAAGTCATTTTTGAGTTATGGTCTTGGGCTTAACTAATTTCGCTTTGGAGGGGGGTGTTTCGGGTAGAACCTCGCTAAAAATTGAAGGGAAGGGGAATAGTGAAATGACTCTGTTGTCTGCCTATATTACACTCAAAATGCAACTGCTAACGCCCGTGTCACACCTGACCCTCAAGTAAAAACAAACACGCAAGCATTCATTGCCCTGCCCGCTTGCATCTCCTCTCCCCTTTCCACTATACGATGAATTGCTATGAGCTGCTTCTGCTGCTGCTATATGATGCATTGCTATGAGCTGCTCCTGCTGCTGCTATATGATGAATTGCTATGAGCTGCTGTTGTTGTATGATGAGTTTCTATGAGCTGCTGCTGCTATATGATGAATTGCTATGAGCTGCTGCTGCTATATGATGAGTTGCTACAAGCTGCTCCTGCTGCTGCTATATGATGAGTTGCTACAAGCTGCTCCTGCTGCTGCTATATGATGAATTGCTATGAGCTGCTCCTACTGCTGCTATATAATGAATTGCTATGAGCTGCTGCTGGTATATGATGAATTGCAGACTGCTGCTGCTGTATGATGAGTTGCTATGAGCTGTTGCTGCTGCTATATGATGCTTTCAGGTGGTGCTGCTATACGATAATAACCAGCCACTTGGACCATCGAATTTCAATAAATAATTGTTCTTCATTTAAATGTGGGTCATGCGTTCTTCGTTTAAATTAGGCAATGGGATCTCTATGGAAAACATTGACCAAAGTAGATTGTGCCAAGTAGATGGTATCTTTGTATTTGCATTTTGAGCAAATAGTGATGGTCTGTTTTCCTATCATATTAATTACTGCACTGGGTTCAATTTGTGATGTTTGCAAGTCAAATTAATTTCCATATGGGCAGCAAAATGAAAAAATATAATGCAATCTAGACTTTCCACTGATCATACCAAAGATAAGCTGAAAACGCAATGAAAAGAACTGGTTGGCTTATTACATGGAGCTTATATTCATAGGTGCTTATTTTCTTAGGATAACTTGTAATAACTGTCCCTAAGAAACTTGGCTAATAGAACTGGCATACAAATAACATGTCACGATGATTGCAATGGAGGAGTGACGTACCATGGCACATTGTATAGGCTCACCGTTGTCTCTCCTTTTTTGCGATGTTCCATGAAATTGCCACATACATCTTGTACTTTTTCATTGTGTAACCCTATCTGCAAGTTGACACGGCTAATTTTAGACATTTCTACATGATACTACATTGCATATCCCTTGCGCATATTTAAATCACCAATTAACGATTGTGTGTGTACCATAAACTAGCCATGACTCTGTATGCTGGACTAGCAGGCACTCTAAGGGGGCCTAATGTAGTGCACTGGAATTCCTACATGCCACCTACGATTTTGTGTAATGTACTGCCCCTATTCCTAAATATATGTCTCTATAGAAATTCCAGTATGGACCACATACAAATGTATATAGATGCATTTTCGAGTGTAGATTCACTCATTTTGCTCCGTATGTAGCCTATAGTGGAATCTCTAGAAAGACTTATATTTAGGAATGGAGGTACAAGGTAGTATCATGTATGACATCTACATATCTAATTTAGCAGCCAGTAGTAGAAATCATTGTCTGCACAAAGGGATTATTGGTCAAAAATCATAGCAAAGCACGCTGGCAGGCATAGAACAATACAAGAGAGAGAGACGCGCTTACAAGATCATAGCAATGCCTCAGTCGAGGATCTTGGTTGGCCAAGCTGTTAGATCCAGATGAAACGTCGTCCTTGTAGTTTTTGCCAGCTGCATAACAGGTAACAGCGACCGGTTAGTATATTTGAAGTACATCAGGCAGGTGATGCTGGACGGGTTTAAAGGTGACAAGTACCTAGGCCGTGGCGGGTGCTTGGCATCTCTCCAGACTGTGGGAATCAGGTTAGAAACGTCGAGGGTGATGACGTTGCGTTGGCTGTCGGGGTCCGGTAAGGAGATCTAGAACCGTCGAGTAGGGTGTTTGTGGAGCGGCTCCGGTAGGGTGGACTACGGTGTGGGCGAAGCAGATCTATGGCCATGGACGAGGGCGTAGGGGAAGCTGCTCCAGTGGTTCGGTTAAGGATGGTGTCGATGATGCGGATTTGTGGCCGTGGACGGGGCGTCAGAAGCTGCTCCGGTGGTTGGGCTAAGGGTGGTGTCGACGATGCGGATCTGCGGCCATGGATGGGGCGTTAAAAGCTGCTCCGGTAGGTTGGATGAGGGTGCGAGGAAGCGGATCTGAGGCCGTGGACTTGTGAGTTGGCAAAGCGGCCCTGGTAGGGTTGAGAATGATAGGCGAAGCTACTCCGGTAGGGTTGAGGAAGGTGTCGCCGAAGCGGCTCCGGTAGGGTTGAGGAAGGTGTCGGCGAAGAGGATCAGAGGCCGTCGACGGGGGCGTCGGTGGGGCGGCTCCGGGGGGTGTGGACGAAGCATCTCTGGTGGGGAGTATGAATAAGCCACTGCAGATGCGTGGCGGTTGACGAGAGTACCGGCGAAGCAGATCCGGCACCGTGGACAAGGCCGGCACTTTATGGGCTGTGGTACATTGGTGGATGAGCATTCTACTTGTTTCTAGGGGAGGTGGGAGGGGTAGATGCGGCCACAGAAGCAGATCCGGCGAGGTGGACGCCGCTGGCAGTGAATGGGCTATGGTACGCCGGTGGATGAGCAGTCTAGGGTTTCGAGAGGGGAGGGGAGAAAGGGCGATGAGGTACGGATGGCATGATGTAAGATGCCCTGGTGCTGTGGAGTTAGTCGTTTTTGCGGGAGGGGGACAGGAAATGGGGGTGCTGTGTAGTGGGGGAACCGGAAGTTACCAAAGCAGCCCCAACCTATCATGTAGATGAGGGCGGTATTGTAACTGTTGGTCTCCGTGCACCAAGGACAAAAGGGGGATTTCGCATGCTAAAGACTAAGGTGGCGGAAATTTTAGAAGGAGATGGGAGATTTTGCTGCCCGCGGGATCGTTCGTAACCAGTTTCAACTAATTTTGGACCGTGCTAGCGGGAAGGTCATGTTAGACTGTGTACACGGGGCATGCGTCAGCAGTTAATAACTGGTGTGAAGTCCACCCCAGAAAAAAGACAATAACTCGGGATGATGCGCCGATAACTTGGACGTTCACATGGGCGCAGCCAATCGTATGGGTGTAGTGGCACGTTCACAAAAAAGGGATCAAACACTCAGCCTATGTATTTCTCGTGTAAATAGATAATTTAGTGCCATTGGTTATTTAGTTTAAACATAATGCATTGACGTGTTAGTGTAGAGGCGCACAAAAAGAAATGGATATTGTAGTCAGCTACTTAAAAGTGTTACCTCATATAATTACATAGCCTCCATTTCATAAATTGTGTACCCATTGAATTCATATATGAATATTACATATATTACTTCAAAATAGAAACTTAAATCACCCAAGACTAATGAATTTGAATGCAAGAGTAACAATGGTGCATGTTCATGATAGCTACATTGGTTGTTTGAAGAAACATCACTGTAACTATGGCATGCACAACTAAAAAGGCTTAATTAAATAGAAACAATGTGATATGTGAGTGTCCAATCTTTATAGCATTGAATCGATATTGTACCTTTGGCCACGATACAAAGTAGATATTGACTTATGTTCAAGCGATGCACGTCCACGATTGCTAGATAGTGATACGTGAATGAATTGTGCAATCTCTCTCACACGCATACATATCTCATTTCCCAGTGGGCATCGGAATCACACACGCGCACTTCGTGTATTTCTCTCCCTCCGCCAGGGTTAAATTCATCTTTCTACCCCGTCCTACAAGTCTCCCACACAGAAACACACACGCTCTCTATGTCTAACACGCCCACCCCTTTAATTCCGCCCACCCACAGCCACTAATGTCTCTCACACATATGCTATCTACCTATCCCATAATATAGCTAGATATGTGTCACACAAACTTCTTCTCCCTACTAGCAAGATGCCCATGCGTTGCACGGAACATCAAGATGCATTTGTATGAGAAGTTTATCTTGTGGGAGAAAAGGATGAACGAGGGAATGCCTTATTTGCAAATGCGGAGAGGGGTGTGGGCATCTTTTTGCAAAATTGCCATAGTTTCCTTCCTGTCCGTCGGATATAAATTGGATGGCCTATATTGCAGGATGGCAGGAACACCATCATCACCAACTCTATTTTTTTATAAGAGTAGAGATATGTGAGTGTCACTGCCCCCCCCCACACACACACCCACACTTCCCAACACCGAAGGAGTAGGGTGACACCTCGATCTTGATACTAATCTATCGACTAGCTTCTCTCTCAAACATACACACACACACACTACCAGGCACCGAAGGAGCAAGTAGGGTGGCACATCGATCTTGATAATAATCTATCTACTCCTATTTCAAACACACACACACACACACATTCGCTAGTTGTGCCTCTGTGCCTACCGTGCACACTCTCGATACATCTTTCTCTCCCCCCCAACAATGACAGCAGAAGGGTGACAACTCGATCTGATCATAATCTGTCAATTGGTTTCTCTCTCAAACATTGTGTCTCGGTGCCTCGCTCGGTAGCCCCCTCGATATGTAGCCTTCTCGCGCGTGCACAGCTGTAGTGACAATGACGCTGAACCCAGTGTGCCTTGTTTTTACCGGCCTCATGTGATAGTTTTCACCATGTATTCTGTTAATTAACAAGGCAACCTTTTCTTTGTTACTACTAGTGAATCTGAAATCATTCGGGACAGACATAAAATATATCACTTCAACCCAATTATCGCAACAACTATTTTAAAAGAAATAAGCTAGCAGCTCGTGCATTGCACGGAACATCAAGATGCATTTGTATGAGTAGTTTATCTTGTGAGAGAAAAGGTTGAACGAGGGAAGGCCTTATTTGCAAACATGGAGAGATGTGTCGGTATATTTTTGCAAAATTGCCATAGTTTCTTTCCTATCCTTTAGATATAAATCCGACGGCCTATATTGCAGGATGGCACGCACACCATCATCACCAACTCTGTTTTCTACTCCCTCCGTCCGAAAATACTTGTCATCAAAATGGATAAAAAGAGATGTCTCTAAAACTAAAATACGTCTAGATACATTTCCTTTTATCCATTTTGATGACAAGTATTTCCGGACGGAGGGAGTATTTGTCTTTTCAGAGATTTCAACAAGTGACTATGACCGGACCTTACCAACATACTCAAAAAAGTAGTCCATAATTTCGATGTTACCCTATTTTCTTGGCGGTGCAGTGCCATCTGGATACCTCATAAATAAATAAAGTACTACATGATACTAATATATGATACATGGCGTAGGAGTACTAAGTATTATTAATACAGTTTTGCTAGAACTCATCTAGATGAGATATAATTTGGTCTCATTCATCTTTTATAGGCATTGGATGTGATGCTATATAAGATGCATGTGTGCTGACGTGGGTTGTATTTGTTCTTGTGCAACAAACTGACCACTGCATGTCATGTTTGATAGTCTCAAGTCATTAAAAGCATACAAGCCCTTATTGCCCTCATATAAAGGCGCCCCTCCATTCCAATGCATCTACCACATTTTACGCACCTAAGCATTTGCCTAAGCACCTACACTAAGTGCAAAAGAGCTCACTCCAGACCCATGGCGGCGATGCTCGTGAGTGGCCAGCGGCTGCACCAGATGGTCCATGACGCCGGCCTGCGGCATGGCGCCGAGGATCGTCTCCAGACGGTGTTGGAGACCGGCTGGTGGATGGCTGCCTTTGACGCCGCCTTCGACGCCAACTACGACTCTCAGTTGGACCAGATGATCGTTGCCACCAGCAACAAGTTCACTGTCCTCAAGAAGCGCGCGGATGACATCGCCGTACTCCTCCAGCCCGTGCGCCTAGGCTCCTCATTGCCTGCCACCCTAATCGGCCTCCATGGCTGGAACCTCTTTCAAGCACTGGTGGCCCTGCGACTACCCGCCGATGCCACGAAGAATGTCCACCTGGAGGTCGCGCTCGCCGCGAGGCGCCTCGCCCTGCAAGAATTCGTCGACCTACACATCCACATGTACGAGGAAATCGTGTACATATGTATCTACAAGGCCAGTGAGGACGCTACGACATTGGCCTTCCTCAACCGGCTGGAAGCCTTGGATGCCTTTGCTGAGAAGCACCTCGACCTCGCCACAAAAGCCGCCGCCCCTTAGCCGCCGGTCGGTGGCCCGGCGCACTAAGTTGAGGAGGAGGTCGTACGTTCGTGGATCCATCTTTCTTCTTGCCTTCTGTAACCACCACTGCGATCGCATCATCGTGGCCTTAATTCTTATTGTGTTGTTGCATTCTCGTTCCAGTCAATACCGACATGTGTGATCCCTTTGCTTAATTATATGCATCACTGTAACTAGTACTCCATCCGTCAATTTATAAGTTGTGCTTACCTTTTCCATCAACTCTGTGCAACGCGCGGGCATCTTGCTAGAAACACTAGAATATGTCTATATAATCCGCATGTGATAGTCCATTTGAAATCTCAAAAAAGACAAATATTTAGGTACGAAAGGAGTAATATATTAGGAGTATATCAAAACAATAGTGATTTCTTTCAAGTTTGTGAACAAATACTACTATTCTACTACTTTGGATCCGTCGCAATGCACGAGCACATTGCTGGTAAAAGGAAAAGGCCTACCGCATTCGCGTCGCACCCCCACATGCCCGGGAATCGGGAGTACAACACGGCATGTCCGGCATGACACATGGCTTAGGGATGGCGTGTTGCCTAGCATTTTCACTTTCATGTGGGACCGCCGTTGAGCAAACCGACACCCCGCCCGCCGCCAGGTTGGAAAAAAGAAACGAGGGGAAGATCTAGCTGTAGCACGGAAGCCAAGAAATTTGGTGTCAGACGGGGCTCGTTGATAGAGTAGGAGCATTCCGTACTAGTACTACTCCTACTAGTACCAAGTTTGTACTCCTAATACTATATTACTAGTACTACCACTATACAACTAGTAGGTACGTGCACGGCACAACATCGTAGGAACAAAAAATGGGAAGATCTTGTTTTGGGTGATTTATCTTTTTTTTTCAATCAATGTAGTATGAATAGTATGATGTGGGGGGCACCCATGAAGCTTATGTGGCTTGGTTGCATGGCTACAGAAGGTTAGAGAAAAATAAATAGATAATGTGTTTAGAGTGCACTCCACTAAATAGATATATATACTTTGGATCCATTGCAACAGACCGGCACATCTATATCTGTACCCCCAATATAGTGTGTGAAAAACTTTGAAAGTTGGTCGTTGGATGAAGCCAATCCGACGGTACAAAGATGGCAAACCCGAGCACTACTAGCCGTTGGATATCATCCACCAGATTCTGCCACATGTATAATTTTGAAGACTCCATGGTTGAACTTAATTCATGACTAAGGGCCTCTTTGATTCATAGGATTGTAGAAACACAGGAATAGGAAAAAAGTAGGATTGGAATGGCATGTTCATTGGATCCCTATAGGATTTGAGTTTGTTTGATTGTGTCACATGAAAAACAAAGGATTTCTTTCAAGAGGTTGGAGTGCATGTTAGAATTCCTGTGAAACGTAGTACAAATGAATCCTTAGGAAAATATTCTACATGATTCAATCCTACGAATCAAACGACCAACGTAGGAAAAATTCCTAAGGATTCTAATCCTTCAAAGATCCTATGAAAATCCTTTGAATCAAACAGACCCTAACTTTGCCACAACTAAGCTTAGGCAAAGTTATTAGTTCTTCAAAACGAGAGAAACAAGTTGGCAAGCCAAAGGGAATCTTGCCACATTTTTTGTGTGTATGTCATGTGGGGCCTTAGTGTGGCTTGCCTAAGGTGTGGCTTGAATCAAACACTCGCCTAAGTTAATCAAACTTGCCTAACCTTACATTCCACCAGATTTTGCCACATGTTAGAATCCAGAAAGCTCCACATGTAGAAGCATAATGCACAAACCACCAGAATCTCATGCGTGCAATGCACGTGTACCTTATTAGTACTAGTTGCTAGTAGTAAGAAACAAATTCCAGTTTTGGCATGAGCTCGTACTGCGGGAGCACCACAAGGCCTGCCGCAGGAGTTACATTTCCCTCTCGGGGCCCACGGGACCGAACTTTAGTGGCTTAGTGGTAGAAACAAGAAACGTGATGGTCGCCGTGGTTCAACTTCCATGGATAAGCTGTCATGTCTGCTGACACATGTATATCAAAACTAGAGTGTTTATATTTCAAGCACGTGAACAAGTATTATTCTACTACTTTGGATCCATTGCAACGCACGGGCCAGCACATTGGTAGTAGTAGTGTCCATCTCTATCTCTAGAGGCCTTCCCTCGTTCATCCTTTTCTCTCACAAGATAAACTACTCATACAAATGCATCTTGATGTTTCGTGGAACGCACGAGGATGTTTCCTTGGGGTTCTCTCCAGCGCGGCGTGGCCGTAGTTGCAAGTTGACGCCCCTTGAGATGCCGACGTTGAGGGGCACTCGGATTTCCTCTGATGAGCAGGTAAGATGAGTTTGATCACGTAGTAAATACATTCTAAAGACTACTTCCTTGTCCATTTCCTAATTCTCCCCCTGCCCACTGTTTCACAGGTTAGGCTCAGTGCGAGTGGAGATTGGCTTGCATATGTACGGGAGGGTACCAACATCAATTTGCACAACATTTACAACGGTGAAACCATTCTCGTAGAACCTTTGTCCAACATTGAGATCAGCCATGCAACGGGCCACCGCATGAATTGGTACGATGGAACCACGGTGATATTGAATAAGATAGCACGAACCTTGCACATGGCGGTCAAAGGCGGACCATGCTGTCTGCGGCCGATTTGTTGCCATACCAGTAGGAAGACGATGTACTCCTTTCTAACCGCATCTTTGCGCTGAGAAACCAGGGGACTTATTTTGTATGGGACACATCCTACGATATACTCCCTATCTCCCAGTTTATTTGTTTTGAATCTTTTCGTTTTATAAGTTTCAAATTCAAATTTAGAGCTCCCCATCACATGTTGAGATTACAATGTCCATTAAATCATTGCGTGCATGTATAGTAAAGAAACAAATCTCGAGTTTGGCATGAGTTCGTGCTGCGGGAGCACCACAAGCCCTGGCGCAGGAGTTACATTTCCCTCTCAGGGCCGTCGAGACTGAGCTTCAGCGCCTTAATGCACCTACCTTTGAGTCAATAACATGTGGACCCGATAGGTGACTAGTCCACATGTAATGCTCCCGTAGGCAGAGGGGCAGTGGGCCAAGAGGGGTGAGCCGCAGGTCGGGGACGTGTGGTTTCATGGGTTCGAGCGGCATCGTGGGAATCGCGGGTGGCTGTGGTAGAAACTTGATGCTCGCCGCATTTTAGGTGGCCCACATGTCATGCACACAAAGGCAGAGGGGCGGTGCGGCCGAGAGGGGTGAGGCGCATGTCGGGGGCGTGGTGCCGTGGGTTGGAGAGCCGTCGTGGGAATCGCGAGATGAAACGTGATGGTCGCCGTAGTTGAACTTCCATGGACAAGTTGTCATGTCTACGAACACATGCACTGCATACCGATCACTGGAAGGAGTAGCAGAGAAAGCTATATATGCGGATAAATAGTTCCTTATAGTCAAGCGGACCCATGCTACTACTCTATTCCAAAGACATGCACACCATCGAAATAGTCCATCTATATCAATATACACCAAAAGGGAATAATTTTTTTACAAGAGAGGAAATAGTTCATCCATCCATAATGCCCCCCCTGCTAGTGCAGCCTTTTCTTCTTCTTCTTCTTCTTCTTCTTCTTCTTCTTCTTCTTCTTCTTCTTCTTCTTCTTCTTCTTCTTCTTCTTCTTCTTCTTCTTCTTCTTCTTGTTCTCATTCTCTGTGGGAGACGGCTTGGCAACAAGCTCTTTGGACCTTGCAGCTATCTCGAAACTCACACAGGCATCGAGGGCAGCATATTTTATCCGCTCGTACGTCAAGGGATAATTCTCCCATCCAGACAACCTTAATGCCACCGTCTCGTCACCCTTCTGAAGATTTGTACCGAGCAAAAAATTTGCTACGTCGAATAGGGATGGTGTCTGTTTATCACAAACTTCTACAGGAATTTTGATTCTGGTTTGTAGGTCAGCGATGCTATTCAAATCAAGGTTCTACGGCTCCAGCTTCTGTTAGTCCCCTTCGATGGCTGCCCCATAGAAGTATACGTCCTCCCGAGACAAGAAATCATGAAGCTCACCTGGTATGGAGGGCGAGTGTATGATGTGGTACACCAAAACATCATCTTCGAAGCATAGCTGAAGGACGGCGGCGCGCTGGATCTTCCCAGGGGCACGCTCCGTGTACTCTGCGTCGAGACCGATGACCCTCGTCTCTACCTTTTCGAGGGAGTTGGATACATTGTTGTTCCACTGCCGAACAACCCTTGGGTGGACGGTGACGGTGGTAACTATGCGCATCGAGCCTTCAACGAGGACATGTTGGACGCTAAAAACCTGCATCTCGATCTCTATCGCCATTTGGAACCGTTGGAACGGAGGGCTATGGTTTGGAGAATTAGGATTAGATGGCTAGTCTAACTG
Source organism: Triticum monococcum (assembly GCA_034509565.1). NCBI lineage: Eukaryota > Viridiplantae > Streptophyta > Magnoliopsida > Poales > Poaceae > Triticum > Triticum monococcum. The sequence goes on along the minus strand of CM067843.1, from coordinate 145,648,821 downwards.
AAGTAGTAGATGATTATTTAAAGAGGTTAAAACAATGTGAACGCAGTGGGGTTTGGATGCAAATGAAGACGAAGGGGGGGTGAAGAAGCCGAGGAGAATCGGTTCCTGATGGAGAAGTAAATGGGAGAAGTAGCGTGCAGGTAGTTGATTAGATGGCTAGGTAGACTAAATGAAAAGGCTATGCGGGTAGACTGATGAGTCATACATGTTCGTGCACGTGCCCATCCTTCCTAATAGGTGGGACCTATGCAAACAGATAAAAAATTGTGTCGTAGTTTTTTTAAGCGCGTGAGTGGGAGACACAACATTCTCTGGTTAAGGAATACTCCCTCCGTTTAGGTGAGTATAAGTCACCTTATGAAAATCAGGTTTTCCCAAAACCTTTAGGCATGGAGCATTAACTTCCTGCTCGATCCCCTCTCAGCCTCATTAGCCAGCATTCTCTTCCTCTGCTGTCGCATTCTACCTTTCCATTTTTCCTCTTCTCAAGTGTGGAACGATCTGCATGCCGTCCTTGATGCACCAGAACGACCACTTCATGCATCGCGGCAGAGCGTTGATTGGGCATGCACGAGAATTTGGTTCTGCTCGCAATATGGATGATACCTGAATGATGAAGTGAACAGGCATGCTAGCACGGGAGACCTATTTACGCTATACAATACTGGAGTACTCATGTACCTACTGGTAGTAGTAGTAGTAGTAGTAGTAGTAGTAGTACAACTGTGGTACACTTGATGGTCAAAATACTATTCATCCGGTCCTCACAGTGAAGTGACAACACCCTGCGCCTGACACTAGTCCAGGCGGCGTGTTCGGGTTACCAAAGTCAGCATCACCCTGTGCACAGTGCAGTCTGTCACCGCCGTTGTACAGCACATTGGCGCCTCGCCTCGTCTCCCTCTCCGCTCCCATAGCACCACTCCATCTCCATCTCCTTCTCCGTCTCCATCTCACTATGCCCCCGTGTACCGTCGCCTCACTCACCTCCCCCAGTACCACTATTCCCTCGCTAGCCGCTCCAGCACCGCCATCCTTCTCCCCCATAAATCAAGCCCCCTTCCAAACTCCACCATGGCCGAACGCGAACCGCGCAACATACATATGAGCTGTGATTGGAGCAATCTCCCCAGTGACATCCTCGACCTCTGTTGTTCGTGTATGGATATGTTGAGCACACTGCGGCTGGCTGCATGCTCGAGGGACATGCAGACGGCCATCATCGAAGGGAGGCCTAAGCTTTTCAAGACACCCTGCTTGCTGCTATCTGGTCTTGCGAGATTGGCTCACCATGATACGGAGGCGTGCATGATGCCCCTTGACTTCAATCCGATCTCCATTAGCCGAAACTTCTTTGCAGGTATGTAGTGGGTCGCCGTACATCATTTCCCTCGACATCGATCCGATCACCATCGCCCGAAACTTCTTGGCAGGAATGTAATGGGTCGGCATGAACTCCCACTGGATGGCTGCCTTTAGAGAAGACGGTAAAAAGTTGGTGCCCATGAACTTCCAGACCTCCCATGAGATTATCCTTCCTCCGTTGCATTATATAGAGTATTACCATCGCGGTCCAAGTCATCTAGATTACTATGTCAGTTGGACGGACCTTGTTTTGCAGAAGATTGTAATCTGCCAAGCGCCCACATGACATGCGAATTACGCAGACTTCAAGCTAATTGCCTTGTTCGACCGCGGACTCGCCTATCTTTACGCCGGTGCCTTCTTTAGCTGGAGACAACTCGGCTCGCAGTGGGTCATCGGCAAAGCTGATACACACATCTGTGATGCTATTGAACACAATGGCATCATCTATGCGATCGATAAAGCAGATGGCACCACGTATTGCTGGGACGGCGCATGTAAGTTGTTTCCTCTCATGTTAATGATGACGCGACACTGTTTGAACTTTTTATGATGATTGGCATATCTCTGTTTGAGCAGAATTTGAGTAGAACTATGGCAATGTATTAAAGACGCCGTAAATCAGCTATATTTGGAATGAGTTAATTCATGCGATTGTGACCATGTCATTATAGCCAATTTGTACCCTGAATAATCAAACAGTTAGGAATATATGGATATTATCCTTATTTTATAGTAATCTATATACTACTACTAAATATGAGTGTGTATCAGGCCATGTTAGTTTCCTCATTTTCATGATGTAGAAACATGCACCACACTGTTGGTTTCATCTAACCATACATTAGGGAAGTAAATGTGCATATGGAGAACTCTATACTTGGAAGTAGTGAAATCCTGCAATGCTTACCATGTGTACATACCTATATTCGCCCTTCAGCAATCAATGGCTAGAATAATATCCTCACAAAATTTTTGCCCACAGAACACGAGTATATAACAATGCATGGTCTGTTAGTTACCTTGAAGAATTTGTTTGTGAGGACAGAACATGATTACATAACATGCATGACATGGTAGTTTCCTGTGAAGAATCGATTGTGAGATAACATGAGTATAACCATGCATGGCACTTTTATATTTTTGAACCCAGTATACATTTCCCTGTATTTTCCTCCCAGTTCCAACAGGGACATATCAATGATGTTTCTTGCATTATCCTACTCATACTCTGAACAATGTTGATCTTACATTAACAATGCCTGTCCTTTTTGATATGATGCAGTGTCCCTACAGTTACTGCCCTTTGTAATCACACCACCTTTGCCAAAAATAGGGAAGCACAACTGGTTCCTCGCTCGATCAGACAACGGCAAAATACTGATGATCATTCGGACACATGAGCCGGAAAAGTTATATTGCAAAAACCCCACTGTATACAAGCACCGTGTAATACGTGAGTATCCGGACAGTGGTTGTTACGTCTATGAGCAGGATACCAGCTTGTTGGGGCCTTTAGGATTTTTTAGTTGGAGGCGGGTAAACAGCCTTGATTCATACTCTCTGTTTCTCGGACTCAATTATCCGATTAACTAGGAGATCACCGTTGGCAAGGACCTTGATGGCAGGGAGGATCTATTTGTTATGGAAAACTGTGTCTACACGGTGAGCCCTAGGAGTTCGGGAGCAAACTCCCCTGATTGTCAACGATACTGCCTGCAGCCAAAAGAAGGTGAGAATGACAAAGGCAGTCGGATTAACTTTGATCCTTGGATGTCTGAATTACGACAGGCAGTGATGTGGTTCGAGCCTTCAGGTTGATAGGTAATTGGGCTGTTGCATCAAAAGGGTGGAGTACTGGTGTCTCCGGATCACTGGTCGCTGAAGCGGGCCTGCAAATTATGATGGTGTTGGATCATCTCTTTGAATGACTTTCTTGTCTTTGCTGCTGGTTCTGGATGGGTAGTTCTTTATTTTGTTATGCATATTCCTTGTCATTTCGTCATCCTCGTCTATGTCACTCTTACTATGTAATAGTTGCTTCTGTTTAGAATGTCATTCTTGTCTGGATCATGAGAGTCTGAGCGCTGCAGATGGGTGCGTTTTGGTGGTGTAGCAAGACTTCTTATGAACTATCATGTCTTGCTGTTTATGTCAGTAGTAGTCACTAGTCAGTGTTTGAATGTTGTATATATCGTTGTTTCGAACTATTTATTGTCTCGAACTACTGGTGGGCTAAATGAGGGCATCGCCATTCTCCAGTGTTCAGAGTATATCTCCTTTTTTCAAGTTATATAATTTGAGCTCAGTGTCTATTCGATGATGTACACTTGTTTGGGCTAGTGAGCTGTCGTTGAATATGGGCCGAGTAGTAACGCAATGCCAAACAGGTCAATTATGACTCTCAGGCCGGGCTCTCAAAAGATCCTGAAAAAATAGCCGGGCTCTCCAAAAAAGAATGAATAAGGACTCTTAGGCCGACATGTGGGTGCCACCGGTGTTTTCGTGCACTTGCGCGCCGAGAGCATATTGGCGCGTGCTCGAAATTCATGCTACCTTTTCATCCGCAGTCTCCCGCCCCTCCCCCACCTCTGGAATCTCGATTCCTACTCCAGTTCCCCCAAATCCCCCTCCTGTACTCCCTGTACTCAAGCGCACTATCATGTCACCGGTCAACGCGGATTTCCGAGCCGGAGATCCTGAGGTCCGTCCTGCCTTCGGTCGCTGCATGCTGTCGCTCAACAGTGGCATGGCGGCGCTTGACGACCAGTTTGCCGGCAAAGTGCTGATGGTAACCATCAACGGCGACCAGCCTCCCGTCTCGCCGGATGACCTTGTCAAAGCTCTTGGCATTGCGCACGGCATCCAAATAAGTGACTTGCTCGTCTAAGTCTGTCCGCCACCGGATGATTTCTTCGTCAGGTTCCGGACAACTTTCGACTGCAGTCGTGTGTTCGAATCTTTCCAGCGTTTGTTCTGCGATGGCGCGCTGGTGAGCTTTGATCGGTGGCACCCAGGATGGGGCTCGGTGCCCTCTGAGCTTGAGTTTTTAACAAAGCTTACCTTCCACGGCATGCCTCGACGTGCTTGGAATAGCGAGTCCATGAACGAGCTTATCAACGACCTTGGAGGTGAGCTCGTAAGTATGTTTGTTCCTCCAGATAGCTGGGCTCTGACGGTTATGGCATGGATGAAGAAGCCGTCTACCATACCGAAGGTGATTGGTGTTGAGATACCGGTGCAGGAACCAGGGTTGTGCTATTCGTCGCCACCAAGGCCGCCGCGGACCACGTTAGGGATGTACCTGTATCAAGTGTTCGTGCATGTCGAAGAAGTGGTCAATCCATGAATCGAAGTCCTGCCGCCACCGCTGGTGCCAGGGTCCGTCGACGACGTCCATTACAGGAGTCAATGTTAGACTTTCCCCGTGTTGCTCGGAACGATGGATGGCACAGGTCCTACTCCATCACGCGGCGGAGGCCACTGCTTCTTTGGGAGAAGAGGTAGGGCTGGCTGCCTGGATGTGCTCTAATTTGAGGTAAAAACCGAATCTTGTCAGATACTAGTTAAATCCGAGCTATGGGTGTGAAGCACTGATATGCTAGTACATTTGATTGTGACCTGTTCTAATTTTGTACCTGGACTTTTTCTAGAAAGGGTTGTACATCAACTTAATGTTGAAGGAGAACTTATTGTGTTGTCTGTCTGTTTTCTTTGCACAACATTCAAGATATTTCCCCGTCATTGATAAAGACGATGAACCATTATGTACGACTTTGTTGGTTTCAACATAGCACTTCCCGTCGCGATCCACTGCTTCCATCCTGATTGTGCCGCCTGCGTGAAATTTTTGTATGCAAGTTGAGTGTGCTATGATGTTCTATATGATTGTGTCAACTATATAAGTTTTTACTGAGCATCAGCAATGCATATGGCTGAAAGATGTATTTACGATCATCGACCGATGGGTCTCTCTCTCTCTCTCTCTCACACACACACACACACGCGCGCGCGCACGCGCGCGCACAAGTGGGACCCGTTGAATTATTTATTTACTCGTGACAGCTTTTAATTAGGTTCCACTGTAATCTAACTTTTTTCTTAAGTTATTAATTGAGCTCAGTGACTTCAAAAAGTTGTACAGAAGCCTTGTTTGGGCCTTTCCGGCGTCGCTGAATGTGGGTTGAGTAACCATGTTAGGTTGTACTGTACTACACAGGCCATTTTCGCTATTTTCTCTTAAATAATAAATTTTTATTAATTTTCATAAATATTACGCTGGGTAATTTTTTTTCAAAAATAATACACCGTCCGCCCGCTGCAGGCCGACTGGGCCTAATCGGCCCACAGCAGGCCGATTGGATTCCAGTTGGCCTACAGCTGGCCGACTGAGCTAATTGGCTCGCTATGCGCTAATTGTTTTTGCAAAAGTGTTAATCATGTATTTAAAAAATATGTGTATTGTGACCTCCTCCGCTCGCTGTGGGCCCACTGTTGACTAAAAAATATGTTTTAAAAAGTGTTAATTATGTATTTGAAAATTGTTAAATGTGTGTATAAAAAATGTTCCTTATCTATACATTTTTTAATGTGTGTATAAAAATAGCTTTTTTCAACATCAGCAATGCAACTGGGCCGACAGTTGTACACAATATCCGGGTCAGCTTGTTATTCTCCACCCCGCTGGGCTGCAAACTTTCCTAGGAGGTATGCATTAGGCTTATCAAGAAAATGGACTTAAAGAAATAATAAATGGGATGTAATTATAATAACTGGATAGTTACTATGCACCAAACACGTAATTAGTTTGAAAGATATATTATTTTTGGAATTTGAAAATTTTAATTTCATTACTTGTTGCGCGCGCAATATTTTGTTGGATTTTAACGTAATACAACTTTATTTTGAAATTATATTTAACCTGACTAGAAATTTCGGATACAAATATTTCGGATCCCATCAAAATGTGGGAATTTTTTTTGAATTCTGTTTTGAGCGGTTGTTTGAAATTATTAATTGTTGTCCTACCTAGAAGTTCGGCTATACTTTTAACAAACTGTAAATGGGCTGTAGTAAATTCCATTAGAATTAAAAAATGGGATGTACATTCTTACAAATCGCAAATGGGCTATATGTTCTCTGCCAAATCCGAGCCGTGGGCCTACTAAGTTAACGCGTACCAAGGGCTTTGTCAACTTAGTCAATATAAACGATTGTAGCTGCAGTGATCGTAAGATGTCCATCCAACGGCCGTAGTGCTTCTTCAACCTCTGGTCTTCTTGCTCCAGCCGCCCAAAGCAGCGCCGGTCGTGTCGCGTGCTCCTGCCTCCCTTGGCCGGCTGTGATGCTGCGGAGGCCTCACCGCCCTGTACTACTCCCACCGCTGGCTAGGTCATCCCTCTACTCACCCACACCCCCTGTTATTCTGCGGCGATGGCAGCCTCACATCGCAGCTGAACCAGTGAACGCTCGTACTCCTCTTCACGCGGGCTTCCACTGCTGCGTCTTCCCCGGCTCCGCGTCGTCCCCTTCCTAGGCCTCGCCGTCGTCCAGACCACCGCCCTGGTGCTCTCGGCGCGGCGTGGTCAACGATCGACTTCGATCAGAAGAGTACTGTACGTGGAGAGGCCGATAGCTGGATCCACGGCAGCCGCAAGGAAGTGCCTCCTTATTATGCGCAACATAATTATTCCTCCACCTGACAATGGGGCCCCACCGGACGGGCCACCGTATTTTGCAAAAAAAATGATTCACCGCCTGACTGCTGGGACCCAGAGCTACATCTTCGCATGCAAGGAAGTGCGTTCGGAAAAAAGACGATTGGCCCCCCTGACTGCTGGGACCCACCAGGCCCCCGACTGCTGGGACCCACCAGCTACATCTTCGCACGCAAGGAAGTGCGTCCAGGCAAAAAAATGATTCACCCCCTGACTGCTGGGACCGACCAGCTACATCTTCGCAGGCAAGGAAGTGCCTGACAGTCGGGACCCACCTGGTCGAAGCGTACATAGTGTTGTCATTCTGGTCGCGAACGTGTACGTACATACAGGTCGATGTAGAGGCGCACACGTGTCGTAGTAGAGGCATGCACGTGTCGTAGTAGAGGCGCGCACGTAGCATGTACACGTACTTACAGCGGCCAGGGTGCCACGTATGTGTACATATGGGCAGGGTCTCGAACGCCTACTCGCGCATACGTACGGCCAGGGCTCATGTACATGGCTGGGTCGGAATGGAGAAAAAGCGTCGTCGTCGTGTTCATGGGGAGGCAACGGAATGCGTCGTGTTCATGGGGAGGCAACGGAATGCGTCGTGTTCATCGGGAGGGCTTGGACGGAACAGGCAATGGAAACGAGGCCTGGCGTATCGCAGAATGGAGGAAACGGCCTTGTGTTCGACCAGCCACGTTTGAAACGGGATCCTGTTCATCGGGAGGGGTCTGGCGTACCGCAAAACGGAGGAAATGGACCACCTACGGTCAAAACGGGGGTCCTGTTGATCGGGAGGGGTGTGGTGTACCGCAAAACGGATGAAACGGACTTGTGTTGGAGCGCTACGATCGAAACGGGGGTCCTGTTCATTGGGAGAGGTGTGGCGTACCGCAAAACGGGACTCCACGGGATATTGTTCACCGTCAACCTCCTCCAGCCTCCACGGGCTACTGTTCATCCAGCCTCCACCGCGCGCTACTCCACCGGCTACTGTTCAACCACCCCTCCATTGTCTACTGTTCATCCAGCCCTCCACACCACGGGGTCCTGTTCAACCACCCCTCCACGGGCACCCCTCCACCGTCTACTGTTCATCCAGCCCTCCACACCACGGGGTCCTGTTCAACCACCCCTCCACGGGCACCCCTCCACCGTCTACTGTTCATCCATCCCTCCACACCACGGGGTCCTGTTCAACCACCCCTCCATCGTCTACTGTTCATCCAGCCCTCCACACCATGGGGTCCTGTTCATCCACCCCTCCACAGGCACCCCTCCACCATCTACTATTCATCCTGCCCTCCACCACACCACGGGGTCCTGTTCATCCAGAGGCAACGCCACCGCTCACTGTTCATCCAACCCCCCCCCCAACGCTCACTGTTCATCCCATCGATCGGCTTCAGTTAGCAGCAGTAGCGAAGGAATCGCTCGATCAGATTCAGTTAACAGCCATCGATCGATCGCTCGGGTTCAGTAACGCGTAGCCTGCAGTGCAATCGCTCGGGTTCAGTTAGAGCCCAACGCCTCGCTCGGGTTCAGTTAGAGCCAACACCTCGCACACAGGCGCGTACGTGTACGAGAGAAACACGCATCGCTCGGCCCCCGACCTCCCACCGTAACCGGGAACTCCCCAAAATTTTCCTCCCCCTCGCTTCTACCATGGTTTTTTCCGTCATGGACGGCCCAAAGAATGTCATGCAGCTGTGTCTCCAGCCCGCCCAGGACGAAAAGCCCGTCATGATTTTTTGTCATAGAAGTAGGAGCCCACCACATCTACGATGATACCGGGTTTTGTCACAATTATCGTCATAGAAGTGTCATATGTATGACAGAAAAAAATTTCGTTCGGCCCAAAATGTCGCGGATGTGTCTTTTTTTTGTAGTGTTGATGTGAGACTATCTTCTCCTTTTTGTCTTCACCACAACCACCATTTTATTCCACATATAGTGCTATATCCATGGCTCACGCTTGAGAACATCAAAAGTATGAAATAATTGCTTGGCTTGTCATCGGGGTTGTGCATGATTTAAATATTTTGTGTGGTGAAGATAGAGCATAGCCAGACTATATGATTTTGTAGGGATAACTTTCTTTGGCCATGTTATTTTGAGAAGACATGATTGCTTAGTTAGTATGCTTGAAGTATTATTATTTCTATGTCAATATTAAACTTTTATCTTGAATCTTTCGGATCCGAACATTCATTCCACATAATATGTGGAAGAAAAATTACATTGAGAAATATGTTAGAAAGCATTCCACATCAAAAATTCTTCTTTTATCATTTACCTACTGGAGGACGAGCATAAATTAAGCTTGGGGATGCTTGATACGTATCCAACGTATCTATAATTTTTGATTGCTCCATGCTATTATATTATCTATTTTGGATATTAATGGGCTTTACTTTACACTTTTATATCATTTTTGGGACTAACCTACTAATAGGAGGCCCAGACCAAATTGCTGTTTTTTTGCCTATTTTAGGGTTTCGAAGAAAAGGAATATCAAATGGAGTCCAAACGGAATGAAACCTTCGGGAACGTGATTTTCTCAACAAACATGATCCAGGAGACTTGGAGTGGGCGTTAAGAAACAACGGAGGAAGCCCCAAGGCAGGGGGCGCGCCCTCCACCCTCGTGGGCCCTCCGTTGCTCCACCGACGTACTTATTCCTCCTATATATATCCACGTACCCCCCAAACATCCAGGAGCACCCTAAAAACCTAATTCCATCGCCGCAACCTTCTATACCCGAGAGATCCCATCTCGGGGCCTTTTCCGGAGCTCCGCCGAAGGGGGCATTGATCAAGGAGGGCCTCTACATCAACTCCATGGCCTCTCCAGTGATGTGTGAGTAGTTTACTTCAGACCTTCGGGTCCATAGTTATTAGCTAGATGGCTTCTTCTCTCTATTTGGATCTCAATACAAAGTTCTCCTCGATTCTCTTGGAGATCTATTCGATGTAATCTTCTTTTGCAGTGTGTTTGTCGAGATCCGATGAATTATGGGTTTATGATCCAGATTATCTATGAACAATATTTGATTCTCCTCTGAATTCTTTTATATATGATTGGTTTATCTTTGCAAGTCTCTTTGAATTATCAGTTTGGTTTGGCCTACTAGATTGATCTTTCTTGCAATGGGGGAAGTGCTTAGCTTTGGGTTCAATCTTGCGGTGCTCGATCTCACTGACAGAAAGGGAACCGACATGTATTGTATTGTTGCCATTGATGATAAAAGGCTGGGGTTTATATCATATTGCATGAGTTTATCCCTCTACATCATGTCATCTTCCTGAAAGCATAACTCTGTTCTTATGAACTTAATACTCTAGATGCATGCTGGATAGCGGTCGATGTGTGGAGTAATAGTAGTAGATGCAGAATCGTTTCGGTCTACTTGTCTCGTACGTGATGCCTATATACATGATAATACCTAGATATTCTCATAACTATGCTCAATTCTATCAATTGCTCGACAGTAATTCGTTTACCCACCGTAATACTTATGCTCTTGAGAGAAGCCACTAGTGAAACCTATGGCCCTCGGGTCTATCTTCCATCATATTAATCTTCGAACACTTAGTTATTTCCTTTGTCGTTTATTTTACTTTGCATCTTTATTTCTCTTTATCATAAAAATACCAAAAATATTATCTTATCATATCTATCAGATCTCACTCTCGTAAGTGACCGTGAAGGGCTTGACAACCCCTTTATCGCGTTGGTTGCGAGGTTCTTATTTGTTTGTGTAGGTGCGTGGGACTTGAGCGTGATCTCCTACTGGATTGATACCTTGGTTCTCAAAAACTGAGGTAAATACTTACGCTACTTTGCTGCATCACCCTTTCCTCTTCAAGGGAAAACCAACGCAGTGCTCAAGAGGTAGCAAACATCCACTTACATAGGTGGCTACTACAACCATGGCATTTGCACACACCAAAGTAAACTATTACGTGCATAATTACATAGGTGGCTACTACACACATGACATTTCCACACACACCAATAAAGTAAACTATATATTACATGCATGATTAACTAGCATAAACGATCATCTGATCATCATCTACTTCTTGTGATGCTTCCTCTGCTTGTGGCTCGATTCGGGCTCGTCGATTTGGGTAACGAGGCACTTCCTCATGTCAACAATCCTCCTGTGCATCTCGTAGCATGTGTACACGCTCTTGGCCGCGAACCTGAGGTGAGGTTCATCCAGTTGCTGCATCCTGGCCTTGTGCCAGGATACGGGACTTGTTCTCTGGTCATCCTGCTTCATCTTCTCGTAGTAGGGGTCGATGATGGCCGAGGCGAGTTTGACCAGGGAGTCCTGCTTCGTGCTGCCCCAGACCATGTAGTGGTCACGGATTTCGACAAGGTTCTTGCAGGCCAAGCCTATAACACTGAGCGCTTTTAAATCATCTTTGGTATCCACCGTGGTGAACTTGTAGTCGGTGCTGTTGACAAACATGTTGAAATGGTCGCAAGGCTCTGTGGCCATGCAGTAGTGGTAGATGAGGACATGATGGAGCACGCACAACTGGGCGACGGCAACCTTCTGATCTATGCCGGGACGACCGGCAGTGTACTGGAGGTCGATGCCGACCTCCTTGTACTTGTCTCCAGCAAGCAACTACACAACGTTGTTGATGTAGTCGTCCACCTCGGCCGGGTCGATGGTGTACACCATCGAGAGATCCATCTCCCTCGCGTGGGTCTCCACTCTATGCTCACCGAACTCCATTGGAGCGCCGCCGGACATCCCCTCTCTATGTGTCGTCGTGGGTGTGCTTGTTGTGTTGTGGGGCGTGATCAAAAGGTTGAAGAGACTAAGGTTATAATGGCTGCGGGAATTTAAGGGGAAGCCGGACGGCCAGGAATATCGGCAGGCCCTGATGGCAGTTCTAATTTGCAGCGCGTAACTCCATCGTGCCGCACGTAACTACATCGCGTGGCAACGCACGTGGCGCAACCGCATGCATATGGGGCCCCCGACATGATTGTGCGCACGCCCAACCGCTGGTAGAGCGCGCGCGGAGGGACGTGGGCAGAGCGCTCCGCGGTCGCCTCAAGGAAAAGTTGTCCACAAGCCGAGCGCGCCGACGGACGCGAGCAGAGCGCGCCAACGGACACGACAGAGCGCGCCGTGGTGGCTAACAGCGAGCACAGTGTGCTGCGGCGCCTAACGGCGAGCAGAGGACGACACAGTGATACGTGGCAAATAAGACGAACTGTGCGAGCGATGTCGGAGACATCAAGCACGAATCAGATTAGAGTTGCATGTGCGATACGTGGCAGACAGTTGATCCATCAGAGCTATTTGTGATGGAATAAGCTCTGTGTGTTGCGGGGAACGCTTGCTAGTGTATAACCTTAAATTTAACCAAAAAAGTGTTAATGCATGTTACAAAAATTGTATCGCCGGATACTATGTTCGAATACTACTCCAACGATATAATCTATGGCGACATGCATTCGTAATTTATTAGTTAAATCCTACATATAAACCAGGACGTGGGTATAGTAGGTAATTAAATCGCAAATATTTTTTTATTAACTGTATGTGTTGGTGTCCTCTCATCCTCTTCTAGCACGTCTTGTCACCCCGCTGCCGCAGACGGCTTACAGCGCAAGCTTGCGCAGCGTGCATGGGCATTCTTTTGGCCAAACGGTGGAGCCAATGAATCGTCGGTGAGCCCGTTCCCATGCAACCTCGTAGGCTCCTGCGCAAGCTTCCCGCCCAACTCGGTGAAATCCCCCAAAATCACAATGCTTTCCGGCCTGCAATAAAAACCCTCATGGCCGGCGAGTCTTACGTCACATTTTCCCCTCCCTCCATGTATCTTATCTCGTCTGCTTCTCCCACAATCGCCAATGGAACCGGTCCGTCATCGTCGCTCAACCACTCCGCCGTCATCAGAGGACAGCTCCAGCTAAGAGGCTACACGGCGGAGGCGGCATAGTCCCCGGTGTAGTGTAGTGCGCGTGGCGTCCCTGTTGGGTGTGCAGAACACCCACCACACACTCCGCCGCCGCTGCCCGTCTGCAGTTGTTGCCGGCTGCCGTTGCCACCAAACCACCGTCAAAAGCCAGGGACATATCTCGCTCCGCCGCCGCGGACCGAAGGCGTGAGGTGGCCGTCGTGGCCGCCACCCCACTGCCAGCCACCGTGGCCATCACCCGCTCCGCCACCGCGGCCCGGAGACGGGAGGTGGTGGTCGTGGCCGCCACCCCATCGTCGACCACCATGGCCGCCAGCCCACCGTCGACCGCTGGGATCATCACCCGCTCCACAACCGCCGCCCGAAGGAGGGAGGCGGAGGTGGAGGCCCGCACGTGCGTCAGCGACCTTGCGCGCTACATCGAATTCCTGCGGGAGGAGGAGGAGCGCCTCGTCGAGCATGCAAAGAGCCTTACCGCAGTCGTGGCCGCAGCACACGGCGACGCAAAGGCGAGGAATCAGGAGATCTACGAGCAGTCCGGCTGCTTCGAGAGGAATCGTCTAGAACGGCAGTGGGCGTTCGAGCTGGCGAGCGTCGCTGAACGTGCAGCAGCGGCAGGCGCCGTATTGCATTTGTCAAGCTCGTCGGTAGGCTCCTCCTCCTCCTCCTCTACCTCTTACTGAGCGCGCTCGGTAGAGGAGAGGCTGCCAGAAGTAGCACAAAGCCCCTCCGTGGTAGTAGTAGTAGTAGTATTTACGGGCTATTTTCTTCAGTTCATCTGACTATAGATGTGTGGTCGAACTGTACAATGTACTTAAAACTAGCTAGTATATATAGTTGAACTAGCTATTTCAGTACATGGTTGGCAACAATTGGGGAGAAGTTTGGTCGGTTCAGCTATCGAGTTGAACAGTTTGTATAAATTAAGAACGACTGCTTAATCTATGAATGAAATCTATGCTTAATTACTGAATTTTAGTTGCAAAAATTACATAGTGCTAATGATTTCTAGCTGCATATTTTGACAAATCGCAGTGTTACAAGGATTGACAAATGGCAATGTTACTAGATCAACAAATGTAAATCTTTCTAGTTTGACAAATGGCAACATACCCAATATGAAAGATGCAAATCTTACCAAATTGTTTGTACGTGGTTGCACACGGGTCATCCAAAACAACTGTTTGCGTTGAAGGGATGAACAAATCCTGCGCTGCTCTCACTTTGCATACGGGTGTTCTATCTAAATCGTTTGCGATCAAGAGCTGCAGAAATCCTGCTCGACACATTTTCTCTTGGCTTCCTGGGGAAGCTGTCGGTTTGCATACGGGTGTTTTAACTAAAACATTTGCGATGAGTGTTTTATATTTAAAAAGTGCATTAAACTGCGGCTTGGGTGCCATTAATGGAGAGGATGCGAGCAAGGCAGGCGGCCATGGAAGTCAAAGGGCAAGCTTCGCAGTGACCTACGCAGCGTACAGCTCACACGCTTTCCGGTGAGCCTGTGCACTCAAGGACAGCTTGCACGCCTCTCGGTCAGCCTGCGCATCGGACGGCGCTCACACGCCTCCCGTTCAGTCAAGGTCAAGCAGCTGTCCGCACGGCACCTCCTACAGCCATTAAAACCAAGACACGTGCCGTCACGTGAATGGTTAACAAAATTTTGGATTTACTAGAATTTAAAACCCATGCATCTCAACGCTTTGTCGGCAATCGACGGTGCCCTAGTGTTTGAAATTCATTCCCATTTCTTGCATGGGACATAAGCATGCACCCAAGGACACATATTTGATTTTTCAACCAATTTATATGCACTGGAGCATGTGCATGTAGTTCAAATTTGAATTATGCACATAAATGCATTGAGAACTCAGTTAATGCATAAAATGTCCAAATGAACCCCGAAAAATCACAAAAATTCACATAACACTCCTGTTGTTCTATGTTGACACAAGAAAAAAATGAAAGCAATAAGAGGCAATGGATGTCGTTTCGTCCCCAAAGGTGGGATGTTCCCTACCGAAATCATCATGCTTGTTGTGAGAAGCTCTGGTTTGTGAGAAGCGTATACTCAAACCTGCCCCAAATGGGACAAAAAAATTACCACGACATGTTGATGCCGCTCCATGATAGCATGCCAAGTTTCATGAATTTCAGACGAGTTTTGGATTTACTAGAATATAAAAACCGGGTATCTCAATGTTTGAGGTCGAGTGACGGTGGCAGGGTGTTTGACATTCATTCCCACTTCTTGCATGGGACCTAAGCATGCAACCAAGGACACAGATTTCAATTTTCAACCAATTTATATGCATTAGAGCATGTGCATGTAGTTTTTAATTATGCACATGAATGCATTGAAAACTCAGTTAATGCATAAAAATGTCCAAACGAACACCGAAAATCCCAAAAATTGACACAACACTCATGTTGTTCCATGTTGAGACTAGGAAAAATTGAAATCAAGAAGTGGCAATGGATATCGTTTCATCCCCAAAGGTAGGACGTTCTCTGCCGAAACCATCAGGCTTGTTGTGAGAAGCTCTACTTTGTGAGAAGCATATCCCCAAACCTGCCCCAAATGGGACAAAAAAATTACCACGGCATGTTTATGCCGGTCCATGATAGCATGCCAAGTTTCATGGATTTCTGATGAGTTTTGGATTTACTAAAATTTAAAAACCAGGTATCTCAATGTTTGCAGCCGAGTGACGATGGCAGGGTGTTTGACATTCATTCCCATTTCTTGCATGGGACCTAAGCATGCAACTAGGGACACAGATCTAAAATTTCAACCAATTTATATGCATTAGAGCATGTGCATGTAGTTCAAATTTGAATTATGCACATGAATGCATTGAAAACTCGGTTAATGTATAAAAATGTCCAAGCGAACCTCGGAAAATCCCAAAAATTGACACAACACACCTATTGTTCTATGTTGACACTAGGAAAAAATTGAAATTGAGAAGAGGTAATGGATATCATTTCGTCTCCAAAGGAAGAACGTTCCCTACCGAAACCATCACGCTTGTTGTGAGAAGCTCTAGTTTGTGAGAAGCATATCCCCAAACCTGCCCCAAATGGGACAAAAAATTTACCACGACATGTTGATGCCGCTCCATGATAGCATGCCTAGTTTCATGAATTTCTGATGAGTTTTGGATTTACAAGAATTTAGAAACCAGGTATCTCAATGTTTGCTGCCGAGTGACGGTGGCAGGGTGTTTGACATTCATTCTCATTTCTTGCATGGGGCCTAAGCATGCAACCAAGGACACATATTTGAATTTTCAACTAATTTATATGCATAAGAGCATGTGCATGTAGTTCAAATTTGAATTGTGCACATGAATGCATAGAAAACTCAGTCAATGTATAAATATTTCCAAGCGAACCCCAAAAAATTGACACAACACTCCTATTGTTCTATGTTGACACTAGGAAAAAAATTGAAATGGAAAAGAGGCAACGTATATCGTTTCGTCCAGAAAGGTGAAACGTTCCCTACCGAAACCATCAGTCTTGTTGTGAGAAGCTCTGGTGTATGAGAAGCTTATACCCAAACCTGCTGATACGTCTCCGACGTATCTATAATTTTTTATTGTTCCATGCTATTATATATTCTGTTTTGGATGTTTAATGGGCTTTATTATACACTTTTATATTATTTTTGGGACTACCTATTAACCCAAGCCCTAGTGCAAATTGTTGTTTTTTTTGCCTATTTCAATGTTTCGCGGAAAAGGAATATCAAACGGAGTCCAAACGGAATGAAACCTTCGGGGGCGTGATTTTTGGAACAAACGTGATCCACAGGACTTGGAGTGGACATCAAGAAATAATCGAGGCCATGAGGCAGGGAGGCGCGCTTGCCCCCCTGGGCGCACCCTCCCCCCTCGTGGGCCCCTCGTGGCTCCACAGACCTACTTCTTCCTTCTATATATACTCATATACCCTGAAAACATTGAGGAGCACCACGAAACCCTATTTCCACCACCACAACCTTCTATACCGAAGAGATCCCATCTTGGGGCCTTTTCCAGAGCTCCGCCGGAGAGGGCATCAATCACGGAGGGCCTCTACATCAACTCCATGACCTCTCCGATGATGTGTGAGTAGTTTACCTCAGACCTTTGGGTCCATAGTTATTAGCTAGATGGCTTATTCTCTCTCTTTGGATCTCAATACAAAGTTATCCTCGATCTTCTTGGAGATCTATTCGATGTAACTCTTTTTGCGGTGTGTTTGTGGAGATCTGATGAATTGTGGGTTTATGATCAAGTCTATCTATGAACAATATTTGATTCTTCTCTGAAATCTTTTATGTATGATTTGTTATCTTTCCAAGTCGCTTCGAATTATCAGTTTGGTTTGGCCTACTAGATTGATCTTTCTTGCTATGGGAGAAGTGCTTAGCTTTGGGTTCAATCTTGCGTTTCTCGATCCCAGTGATAGAAAGGGAAATGACACGTATTGTATTGTTGGCATCGAGGATAAAAAGATGGGGTTTATATTATATTGCTTGAGTTTATCCCTCTACATCATGTCATCTTACCTAATGTGTTACTCGGTTCTTATGAACTTAATACTCTAGATGCATGCTGGATAGCGGTCGATGTGTAGAGTAATAGTACTAGATGCAAGCAGGAGTCGGTCTACTTGTCATGGACGTGATGCCTATATACATGATCATGCCTAGATATTCTCATAATTATTCACTTTTCTATCAATTGCTCGACAGTAATTTGTTCACCCACCGTAATACTTATGCTATCTTGAGAGAAGCCACTAGTGAAACCTATGGCCCCCGGGTCTATTCTCCATTATATTAATCTCCCGTCAACAAGTTATTTCTAGTACCGCTTATTTTGCTATCTTTAATTTTAATCTTTATCATAAAAATACCAAAAATATTATCTTATCATCTCTATCAGATCTCACTCTCGTAAGTGACCGTGAAGGGATTGACAACCCCTTTATCGCGTTGGTTGCGAGGTTCTTATTTGTTTGTGTAGGTATGAGGGACTTGCGTGTGGCCTCCTACTGGACTGATACATTGGTTCTCAAAAACTAAGGGAAATACTTACGCTACTTTGCTGCATCACCCTTTCCTCTTCAAGGGAAAACCAACGCAGTGCTCAAGAGGTAGCAAGAAGGATTTCTGGCGCCGTTGCCAGGGAGTCTACGCAGAAGTCAAGACATACCAAGTACCCATCACAAACTCTTATCCCTCGCATTACATTATTTGCCATTTGCCTCTCGTTTTCCTCTCCCCCACTTCACCCTCGCCGTTTCATTCGCCCCTTTTTTCCGTTCGCTTTTTCTTTCGCTTGCTTCTTGTTTGCTTGTGTGTTGGATTGTTTGCCACGATGGCCTTACCCAAAAGTTTTGATCCTCACCTTAGAAGGTTGGAAGAAATTTAAAATAACGTTAGAAGTTTTATATCCTTGCAGTTTGAGCATAATAATTTCTTCAGAAACGAGCTTAAAGAACAAAAAAGCTTTATGGGGTAGATGAATAAAGAGCTCGATGATATGTCTAAAGAATTTTATGGTCTGAAATATCAGTTTGCTCATCTTGAAAACTTAATAGCCCAAATTTTGGATAAGCAGGCCACCTTAGTTAATAATATGGCCGCCAAACCAGAAGAACTTGCTGATAATAAGGATGAAGACCTAAAATTTATTGATGTGTCTCCTATTAAATCTTTGTTTTGCAATATGAATCTTGATAATTATGGGACTAGAGATGAGTCAACTTTAGTTAAAAGGCGTCCCAATGATTCGGAGTTTTTAGATCTTGATGCAAAAATTGATAAAAGTGGGATGGGAGAGGTCAAAACTTTCCATAGCAATGAACCCACTATCTTGGATTTCAAGGAATTTAATTACATTGCTCTTTAATAGATTGTATTTCCTTTTTGCACTCAGTGCTAAATTCTCCGCATGCTTATAGTCAAAATAAGGCTTTTACTAAACATATCGTTGATACTTTAATGTAATCTTATGAAGAAAAACTTGCATTGGAAGTTTCTATCCCTAGAAAACTTTATGATGAGTGGGAACACACTATTAAAATTAAAATTAAAGATCATAAATTCTATGCTTTGTTTGATTTGGGTGCTAGCGTTTCCACGATTCCTAAAACCTTGTGTGATTTGCTAGGTTTCCGTGAATTTGATGATTGTTCTTTAAATTTGCACCTCACAGATTCCGCTATTAATAAACCTATGGGAATAATTAATGATGTTCTTATTGTTCCAAATTATTTGCCCGTAGATTTCATTGTTCTTGATATCAATTGCAATCCTACATGTCCTATTATTCTTGGTAGACCTTTCCTTTGAACGATTGGTGCAATTATTGATATGAAGGAAGGGAATATTAGATTCCAATTTCCATTAAGGAAAGGCATGGAAACTTTCCTAGAAATAAAATTAAATTACCTTGACAAAAATGATTTGAGATGAAAAATGTTTGAAATAAAATACAAAACTTGTTGGGTTTAGTTGGGACAGAGAACTTAGGTTGTTCCAAGAGGGAGGGGAGGTTTTGGAGTGGTTTTACCACCTGTGACAAGTAAAATCATGGGTGGTTTCAAAAGAAAGAAGTCCCAAAACTCCTAGGGTTTCTTTTTAAATAAAAAAATAAATAGGTTTGAGAGGGAAACAAGCAGAAGAAAAGCTTCCAAAAATTCAACACCAAAATTGAAAAGGAAAGGAAATCCTTGCCAAAGGTGAAAGGAAGTTTTTTAAGAGGAAGGATTTTCTGAAAAAGAAATTTTAAATGCCCCCTTCTAGAATCCAATAAAGTTTTTGATGAAACCCAAATCAAAATTTTTGGAGTGTCACAACACCTACCCCCTTAGGAAAAATCTCGTCCCCGAGATTTTAGCTGATCCTTAAATAAGTGTGGATGCTCTGCTCGAAGAAAATCCTCTCTTTCCCAAGTTGCTTCACTGTCGGTGTGATTGCTCCACTGGACTCTGAAGAATTTGATGGTCTTCTGTCGGGTTCTCCTTTCAGACTCCTCTAATATTCTTACTGGACGTTCCCGATAAGTGAGGTCTGGCTGCACGTCAATGCTCTCATGGGATACTTGTTTCTCTGGGTTGCTCACGCACTTCCTCAATTGCGAGACGTGGAACACGTCGTGGACATCGGATAATTCTTTGGGTAAGTCTAGCTGGTAGGCTACCGTGCCTCTTCGTGCCATTATACAGAATGGTCCAATGAATCTTGGTGCTAGCTTCCCTTTAATCTTGAATCGTTGCAATCCTCTCATAGGAGATACTTTCAGGTATACAAACTCACCGGGCTTGAAGTTGACCCTATGATGTTTCTGATCATAATAACTCTTCTGTCGACTTTGAGCGGTCTTAAGTCGGTCTCTGATTAGCTTGACTTTTTCCTCGGCTTCTCTGAGTATGTCTGGTCCGAAGATGCGGCTGTCTCCGGTCTCTGACCAATTCAACGGGGTACGACATCTCCGTCCGTATAAAGCCTCAAATGGTGCCATTTGCAGGCTGGCCTGGTAGCTATTGTTGTACGCGAACTCGGCGTATGGCAGGCTTTCTTCCCAACTGGTCCCATATGTGAGGACACATGCTCTCAGCATGTCTTCTAAAACCTGGTTTACGCGTTCCGTTTGTCCATCGGTCTGTGGGTGGTGTGCGGTACTGAAGGCTAGTTGAGTTCCCAGAGCCTGTTGTAAATGCTCCCAAAATCTTGAGACGAACTGAGTGCCTCTGTCGGATATTATAGTCTTCGGGACTCCATGCAGACAAACTATGCGGGTGAGATAAATCCTGGCAAGCCGCTGAGTGTTGTAGGTTGTCTTTACTGGAATGAAATGTGCCACCTTGGTTAGCCTATCAGTGATGACCCAGATGGCATCATTCCCATGCTGTGACCGAGGTAGTCCGACAATGAAATCCATCCCTATTTCATCCCATTTCCACTCAGGTATTTTGTTTGGTTGTAGTAGTCCGGCCGGTCTCTGATGCTCAGCTTTTATGCGTTGACACGAGTCGCAATGTGCAATGAAGGTGGCTATGTCCCTCTTCATACCGTGCCACCAAAATCTTTCCTGAGTATCCTTATACATCTTGGTCCCGCCAGCGTGGATCGAGTACGGGGCGGTGTGGGCTTCAGCTAGGATTTGCTGTTTAAGGTCTTCTATGTTCGGCACGCAGAGTCTTTCTCCGTACCACAATATTCCTCCATCGTCAATGACGAACTCCGAGGCCTTGCCCATACTCACCTTTCTTTTGATGCCTTTAATGCTGGGGTGACCGGGCTGAGCTCCTTTAATTTCCTCCACAAGGTCGGGTTGTATTTCCAAGTTTGATATGGTGCCTTCTGCGACCATTAACAAATTGAGCTTGGCAAATTCTTGTTGGAATTCGGGCCTCAAGCTTTGCAGATTGTTTTCGTCGGAGTTGGGGTTCCGACTAAGAGCATCGGCCACTACATTCGCTTTCCTTGGATGGTAATGGATACCAACATCATAATCCTTTACCAATTCCAACCAGCGTCTTTGTCGTAAATTTAGTTCTGGCTGCGTGAAAATATATTTGAGACTTTTGTGATCCGTATATATTTCACATCGGTTCCCAAGTAAGAAATGCCTCCATTCTTTGAGTGCATGAATGACCGCTGCCATTTCTAAGTCATGAGTGGGATAATTTTCCTCATGCTTGCGAAGTTGCCTTGAAGCATAGGCGACAACCTTGCCTTCCTGCATAAACACGCATCCGAGACCCTTTCTGGACGAATCACAAAACACTTCAAAATTCTTGTGTATGTCTGGCACAATTAATACTGGTGCTGTTGTTAATTTCCGCTTTAGCTCTTGGAAACTCTTTTCGCAGGCTTCTGTCCATTCGAACTTCTTGTCTTTCTTGAGTAACTGCGTCATAGGCTTGGCTATGGTGGAAAATCCTACAATAAATCTGCGGTAATATCCTGCCATTCCCAAGAAACTACGTATATCTGTTACGCTTGCTGGCGACTTCCAGCCAAGTATGGCCTTGACTTTCTCTGGGTCCACTGCGATACCATCTTGGGTTAGCACATGGCCTAGAAAGCCTACTTGTTTTAGCCAAAATTCGCACTTGCTGAACTTGGCATACAATTGGTGTTTCCTGAGTTCTCCTAGCACAATCCTGAGATGTTCTGCGTGCTCTTCTGGTGTTTTGGAGTATACCAGAATATCGTTGATGAATACCACGATGAACTTGTCCATATATTTCATAAATACTTTGTTCATGAGGTGAACAAAATATGCAGGGGCATTCGTTAACCCAAATGGCATTACTGTGAACTCCTACAGTCCATATCTGGAAGTGAAGGCTGTTTTGGGGATATCTTCTGTTCGCACTTTTAATTGATGGTATCTAGATCTTAAGTCAATTTTTGAAAATACCTTGGCCTGAGCAAGTTGATCAAACAAATCGTTTATCCTTGGCATCGGGTATTTGTTCTTAACTGTGACCATGTTAAGTGCTCGATAGTCAATACACAATCTCAGTGTTCCATCCTTCTTTTTGGCAAATAGAATTGGTGATCCCCAAGGTGAGGAGCTGGCTCGAATATATCCTTTGTCTAGCAATTCTTTTATTTGCTTCTTCAATTCAACCAACTCGGATGGTGCCATTCTGTATGGTTTCTTGTATATGGGGGTGGTTCCTGGTGCGAGCTCAATGCATAACTCTATCTCTCGGTCTGGTGGCATGCCTGGTAGTTCTTCAGGGAATACATCTGGAAATTCACATACCATTGGAACCTTGTTTAGCTCAGAAACGTCTACCTTATTGAATCTCGGTTGCCGGGGTATTTTTCCTTCCTTGGCTGACACTCTTATTGTCTTCCCATGGTGGTGTGTGAGGATTACGGTCCGGTTGAAACAGTCAATAAAACCCTTATTGTTGGTTAACCAATCCATCCCTACGATGACATCCAGTCCTTTGTTTTCCAACACAATAAGATTTGCGTGAAACTCCAATCCTTCGAACTCAATGACCACATTCTGACAGTAATTCTGAGTAACTTGTTGAATCCCAAGGGACTTGATGATCATGGATTTCTCCAAAGGAAGCATCGAAAAATTATTTTGCAAAGCAAAACTTTTTGAAATGAAAGAGTGAGAAGCTCCAGAATCAAACAAAACCGTTGCGGGTATGGTGTTGACAGGAAACGTACCGAGTACGATATCCAGAGCATTTTGTGCCTCCTCTTTGGTTACGTGGTTCAGATGACCCTTCCTGTGGTTGTTGCTGGGATTGAAATTGTTTCGCTTGGGCGCTGAACTATTGCCGCCGTTGTTTGGCTTTGGGGTTGAGTTTCTAGGCTTGGGACACTGCTTGGCATAGTGTCCTTCCTCTCCACAGGCGTAACAAGTAACGCCGGGGCGATATGTGAACTCCTTGTCCCTTGCATGAAAATTCTTGATTTGGCGTGAAACATTGGATGGGAATTTGTGTGTCCCACCCTTTTGAAAATCTGTCTTGCTTCGGGGATTGCGAGCATGGTTAGTCTGGTCCCTTTTTCGCTTGCGGATACCTTCCAAACTGTGTCTCTCATTTTCCAGAGTAATGGCTTTGTCCACCAGTGTCTTAAAATCAGGAAAAGTGTGCACGACCAGTTGGCATTTAAGCGCGGGCGCTAGACCGTCAAGGAATTTCTCCATCTTCTTGCTTTTAGTCATACGCTCTTCATTGGCGTAGTGAGACAATAGTGTAAATTGACTGTTGTAATCTGCCACTATCAAGTTCCTTTGTTTGAGGTCATCGAACTCTCTCTTTTTGATTTTCATAATACTCTTAGGAATGTGTGCACCGCGGAAACCTTCCTTGAAATCATCCCAGGTTATGTCACCTTCGTTTGGATGCATGTGCAAAACATTCTCCCACCACGATGCGGCTGCTCCTGTGAGATAGTGCGGAGCATACAATACCTTCTCGGGGTCTGAACATTTTGCAATAATTAATTTCCTTTCCATATCCCGAAGCCAGTCCTCGGCTTCAATAGGCTTGTCAGTATGAGAAAATGTTTGGGGACGCGTCTTCTGTAGCTCGGATAACTTGGAATGCTGCGGATACTGTCCATGGTAATTTCCCATGTTGATGACTTGGTTCATCATTTCACGATGTTGTTGCTGACTCTGTTCATAAAGGCGGCACATTTGGGAAAGTGCCGTTTCACTGCCCTGTTGACTCGACTGCCCTTGCGTGAAATTGTTGCCTGGTTGAGTGTCAAAATTTTCCTCTGGCGGAGTAGGCATGGAGCGAGTCCAAGGACGAGACATTTTTCACTCTGGGGATATATTTTGTAAAATTCATAAGAAAAAGTGAAGATGGTCGCCAAAAACAACTCCAAAAATAAAAATGCACAAGGATGGCAAATAATTTAAAAGACCAAGATCACTTAAGAAAACAAATTGATTTGCGCACGGAGAAGGACTGCTCCTTACATATCTTACACGCGGGCGATAATTATACAGTACATCACTCAGCATATGCGTACATAATCCTGACATGTTATTTAGGCTGGTTCACTCCTCCAGTTCTACATGATGCGCAAATAAGCTACTTCTCACAACCTATGTACATATAAACATATCTTACAAAACGGTACATCGCATGACGGGCAAACGCACTCAGAGAACTTAGGTTGTTCCAAGAGGGAGGGGAGGTTTTGGAGTGGTTTTACCACCTGTGACAAGTAAAATCATGGGTGGTTTCAAAAGAAAGAAGTCCCAAAACTCCTAGGGTTTCTTTTTAAATAAAAAAAATAAATAGGTTTGAGAGGGAAACAACCAGAAGAAAAGCTTCCAAAAATTCAACACCAAAATTGAAAAGGAAAGGAAATCCTTGCCAAAAGTGAAAGGAAGTTTTTTAAGAGGAAGGATTTTCTGAAAAAGAAATTTTAAATGCCCCCTTCTAGAATCCAATAAAGTTTTTGATGAAACCCAAATCAAAATTTTTGGAGTGTCACAGAAAGTCTTTGCGATCTTGCTGTAAAAAATGGAAACTTTAGCGCTCACAAGATTTGCTTCCATTTTTTACTGGAGTGCTATTTAGTTAATTATTTTTGCAGATGATTAATAGATAAATTCCTCACGTCCAGAAATTTATTTTAGAATTTTTGGGGTTCCATAAGTATTCGAAACCTACAGATTACTACAGACTGTTCTGTTTTTGACAGATTCTGTTTTTCGTGTGTTGTTTGCTTATTTTGATGAATATATGGCTAGTATTTGAGTGTATGAACCATATAAAAGTTGGAATACAGTAGGTTTAACATCAATAAAAATAAAGAATGAGTTCATTACAGTACCTTGAAGTGGCGTTTTGCTTTCTTTCGCTAACGGAGCTCACGAGATTTTCTCTTAAGTTTTGTGTTGTGAAGTTTTCAAGTTTTGGGTAAAGATTTGATGGATTATGGAACAAGTAGTGGCAAGAGACTAAGCTTGGGGATGCCCAAGGTACCCCAGGGTAAAATCCAAGGACAACCAAAAGCCTAAGCTTGGGGATGCCCCGGAAGGCATCCCCTCTTTCGTCTTCGTCCATCGGTAACTTTACTTGGAGCTATATTTTTATTCACCACCTGATATGTGTTTTGCTTGGAGCGTCTTGTATGATTTGAGTCTTTGTTTCTTAGTTTACAACAATCATCCTTGCTGTACACACCTTTTTAGAGAGACACACATGAATTGGAATTCATTAGAATACTCTATGTGCTTCACTTATATCTTTTGAGTTAGATAATTTTGCTCTAGTGCTTCGCTTATATACTTTAGAGCACGGCGGTGGTTTTATTTTATAGAAATAATTGATCTCTCATGATTCACTTATATTATTTTTAGATTCTTTAGAACAGCATGGTAATTTGCTTTGGTTATAAAATTAGTCCTAAATATAATAGGCAGCCAAGATAAAAACATTAAAGTGCTTTAAATACTAAGAGAAGTTGGATAGTTGATTGTTGTTTTGAGATATAAAGGTGGTAATATTAGAGGTGTGCTAGTTGAGTAATTGTGAAATTGAGGAATACTTGTGTTGAAGTTTGCAAGTCCCGTAGCATGCACGTATGGTAAATGTTGTGTGACAAATTTGAAGCATGAGGTGTTCTTTGATTGCTTTCCTTATGAGTGGCGGTCGGGGACGAGCGATGGTCTTTTCCTACCAATCTATCCCCCTAGGAGCATGCGCATAGTGCTTGGTTTTGATGACTTGTATATTTTTGCAATAAGTATGTGAGTTCTTTATGACTAATGTTGAGTCCATGGATTATACGCACTCTTACCCTTCCATCATTGCTAGCCTCTTCGGTACCGTGCATTGCCCTTTCTCACCTTGAGAGTTGGTGCAAACTTCACCGGTGCATCCAAACCCCGTGATATGATACGCTCTATCACACATAAGCCTCCTTATATCTTCCTCAAAATAGCCACCATACCTACCTATTATGGCAGTTCCATAGCCATTCCGAGATATATTGCCATGCAACTTTCCACCGTTCCGTTTGTTACGACACACATCATCATTGTCATATTGCCTTGCATGATCATGTAGTTGACATCGTATTTGTGGCAAAGCCACCATGCTTAATTTTTCATATATGTCACTCTTGATTCATCGCATATCCCGGTACACCGCCGGAGGCATTCACATAGAGTCATATTTTGTCCTAAGTATCGAGTTGTAATTCTTGAGTTGTAAGTAAATAAAAGTGTGATGATCATCATTAGTGTTGGGCAACGTAGTAATTTCAAAAATTTCCTACGCACACGCAAGATCATGGTGATGCATAGCAACGAGAGGAGAGAGTGTTGTCTATGTACCCTCGTAGACCGAAGCGGAAGCGATGACGCAACATAGAGGAAGTAGTCGTACGTCTTCCTGGTTCAACCGATCCAAGCACCGTTACTCCGGCACCTCCGAGTTCTTGGCACACGTTCAGCTCGATGACGCTCACCGGGTTCCGATCCAGCAAAGCTTCGGGGAGGAGTTCCGTCAGCACGATGGCGTGCTGACGATCTTGATGTTCAATCGTCGCAGGGCTTCGCCTAAGCACCGCTACAATATGACCAAGGTGTAATATCATGGAGGGGGGCACCACACACAGCTAAGGAACGATCACGAAGATCAACTTGTGTGTCTATGGGGTGCCCCCTGCCCCCGTATATAAAGGAGTGGAGGAGGGGAGGGCCGGCCCTCTCTATGGCGCGCCCTAGGGGAGTCCTACTCCCACCGGGAGTAGGATTCCCCCTTTCCTAGTCCAACTAGGAGTCCTTCCATGTATTAGGAGTAGGAGACAAGGAAGGGGAAGGGAGAAGGGAAGGAAGGAGGGGGCGCAGCCCCTCCCCTTAGTCCAATTCGGAGTAGGTCTTGGGGGGGGCGCGCGGCCTGCCCTGGGCAGCCCCTCTCTCTTTCTCATATGGCCCAATAAGGCCCAATACTTCTCCCGGCGAATTCCCGTAACTCTCCGGTACTCCGAAAAATACCCGAATCACTCGGAACCTTTCCGAAGTCCGAATATAGTCGTCCAATATATCGATCTTTACGTCTCGACCATTTCGAGACTCCTCGTCATGTCCCCGATCTCATCCGGGACTCCGAACTCCTTCGGTACATCAAAACTCATAAACTCATAATATAACTGTCATCGAAACCTTAAGCGTGCGGACCCTACGGTTCGAGAACAATGTAGACATGACCGAGACACGTCTCCGGTCAATAACCAATAGCGGAACCTAGATGCTCATATTGGCTCCTACATATTCTACGAAGATCTTTATCGGCCAGACCACATAACAACATATGTTGTTCCCTTTGTCATCGGTATGTTACGTGCCCGAGATTCGATCATTGGTATCCAATACCTAGTTCAATCTCGTCACCGGCAAGTCTCTTTACTCGTTTCGTAATACATCATCCCGCAACTAACTCATTAGCTGCAATGCTTGTAAGGCTTAAGTGATGTGCATTACCGAGAGGGCCCAGAGATATCTCTCCGACATTCGGAGTGATAAATCCTAATCTCGAAATACGCCAACCCAACAAGTACCTTTGGAGACACCTGTAGAGCACCTTTATAATCACCCAGTTACGTTGTGTCGTTTGGTAGCACACAAAGTGTTCCTTCGGTAAACAGGAGTTGCATAATCTCATAGTCATAGGAACATGTATAAGTCATGAAGAAAGCAATAGCAACAAACTAAACGATCAAGTGCTAAGCTAACGGAATGGGTCAAGTCAATCAGATCATTCATCTAATGATGTGATCCCATTAATCAAATAACAACTCTTTGTCTATGGTTAGGAAACATAACCATCTTTGATTAATGAGCTAGTCAAGTAGAGGCATACTAGTGACACTCTGTTTTGTCTATGTATTCACACATGTATTATGTTTCCAGTTAATACAATTCTAGCATGAATAATAAACATTTATCATGAAATAAGGAAATAAATAATAACTTTATTATTGCCTCTAGGGCATATTTCCTTCAATTAGAGCATTGTCCCATGTGAGGAAAGGATGATGGAGACTATGATTCCCCCACAGGTCGGGATGAGACTCCGGACGAATAAAAAAGAATAAAAAAGAGGCCAAGAAAAAAGGGAGAAGGCCCAAATAAAAAATGAGAGAAAAAGAGAGAAAGGACAATGTTACTATCCTTTTTCCACACTTGTGCTTCAAAGTAGCACCATGATCTTCATGATAGAGAGTCTCTTATTCTATGTGATTAACACCCAAAGAGTACTAAGGTGTGATCATGTTTTGCTTGTGAGATAATTTTAGTCAACGGGTTTGTCACATTCAGATCCGTAAGTATTTTGCAAGTTCTATGTCTACAATGCTCTACACGGAGCTACTCTAGCTAATTGCTCCCACTTTCAATATGTATCTAGATTGAGACTTAGAGTCATCTAGATTAGTGTCAAAACTTGCATCGACGTAACCTTTTATGACGAACCTTTTGTCACCTCCATAATCGAGAAACATATCCTTATTCCACTAAGGATAATTTTGACCGCTGTCAAGTGATCTACTCCTAGATCACTGTTGTATTCCCTTGCCAAAATCAGTGTAGGGTATACAATAGATCTGGTACACAGCATGGCATACTTTATAGAACCTATGGCCAAGGCATAGGGAATGACTTTCATTCTCTTTCTATCTTCTGCCGTGGTCGGGTTTTGAGTCTTACTCAACTTCACACCTTGTAACACAAGCAAGAACTCTCTCTTTGACTGTTCCAGTTTGAACTACTTCAAAATCTTGTCAAGGTATGTACTTATTGAAAAATCTTATCAAGCGTCTTGATCTATCTCTATAGATCTTGATGCTTAATATGTAAGCCGCTTCACCGAGGTCTTTATTTGAAAAACTCCTTTCAAACACTCCTTTATGCTTTGCAGAATAATTCTACATTATTTCCGATCAACAATATGTCATTCACATATACTTATCAGAAATGTTGTAGTGCTCCCACTCACTTTCTTGTAAATATAGGCTTCACAGCAAGTCTGTATAAAACTATATGCTTCGATCAACCTATCAAAGCATATATTCCAACTCCAAGATGCTTGCACCAGTCCATTGATGGATCGCTGGAGCTTGCATATTTTGTTAACACCTTTAGGATTGACAAAACCTTTTAGTTGCATCGTATACAACTCTTCTTTAATAAATCCATTAAGGAATGCAGTTTTGTTTATCCATTTGCCGGATTTCATAAAATGCGGCAATTGCTAACATGATTCAGACAGACTCAAGCATAGATACGAGTGAGAAACTCTCATCGTAGTCAACACCTTGAACTTTGTCAAAAACCTTTTTCGACAAGTCTAGCTTTGTGGATAGTAACACTACTATCAACGTCCGTCTTCCTCTTGAAGATCCATTTACTTGCCGATCATCGGGCAAGTCAATCAAAGTCCATACTTTGTTCTCATACATGGATCTCATCTCAGATTTCATGGCCTCAAGCCATTTCGCGGAATCTAGGCTCACCATCGCTTCTTCATAGTTCGTAGGTTCGTCATGGTCTAGTAACATAACCTCCAAAACAGGATTACCGTACCACTCTGGTGCAGATCTTATTATGGTTGACCTACGAGGTTCGGTAGTAACTTGATCCAAAGTTTCATGATCATCATCATTATCTTCCTCACTAATCGGTGTAGGCATCACTGGAACTGATTTTTGTGATGAACTACTTTCCAATACGGGAGAAGGTACAATTACCTTATCAAGTTCTACTTTCCTCCGACTCACTTCTTTCGAGAGAAACTTCTTCTCTAGAAAGTATCCATTCTCAGCAACGAATGTCTTGCCTTAGGATCTGTGATACAGGTGTACCCAACTGTCTCCTTTGGGTATCCTATGAAGATACATTTCTCCGATTTGGGTTTGAGCTTATCATGATGAAACTTTTTCTTATAAACATCGCAACCCCAAACTTTAAGAAACGACAACTTTGGTTTCTTGCCAAACCATAGTTCATATTGTGTTGTCTCAACGGACTTAGATGGTGCCCCTTTTTAATGTGAATGCACCTGTCTCTAATGCATGATCCCAAAACGATATTGGTAAATCGGTAAGAAACATCATAGATTGTACTATATCCAATAAAGTACGGTTATGATGTTCGGACACACCATTATGCTATGGTGTTCCAGGTGGCGTGAGTTGCGAAACTATTCCGCATTGTTTCAAATGTAGACCAAACTCGTAACTCAAATATTTGTCTCCGCGATCAGATCGTAGAAACCTTATTTTATTGTCACGATGATTTTCCACTTCACTCAGAAATTCTTTGAACTTTTCAAATGTTTCAGACTTATGTTTCATCAAGTAGATATACCCATATCTGCTCAAATCATCTGTGAAGGTCAGAAAATAACGATACCCGCCGCGAGCCTTAACACTCATCGGATCGCATACATCAGTATGTATTATTTCCAATAAGTCAGTTGCTCGCTCCACTGTTCCGGAGAACGGAGTCTTAGTCATCTTGCCCATGAGGCATGGTTCGCAAGCATCAAGTGATTCATAATCAAGTGATTCCAAAAGCCCATCAGCATGGAGTTTCTTCATGCGCTTTACACCAATATGACCTAAACGGCAGTGCCACAAATAAGTTGCACTATCATTATTAACTTTGCATCTTTTGGTTTCAATATTATGAACATGTGTATCACTATGATCGAGATCCAACGAACCATTTTCATTGGGTGTGTAACCATACAAGGTTTTATTCATGTAAACAGAACAACAATTGTTCTCTAACTTAAATGAATAACCGTATTGCAATAAACATGATCAAATCATATTCATGCTCAACGCAAACACCAAATAACACTTATTTAGGTTCAACACTAATCCCGAAAGTATAGGGAGTGTGCGATGATGATCATATCAATCTTGGAACCACTTCCAACACACATCGTCACTTCACCCTTAACTAGTCTCTGTTTATTCTGCAACTCCCGTTTCGAGTTACTAATCTTAGCAACTGAACCAGTATCAAATACTGAGGGGTTGCTATAAACACTAGTAAAGTACACATCAATAACATGTATATCAAATATACCTTTGTTCACTTTGCCATCCTTCTTATCCGCTAAACATTTGGGGTAGTTCCGCTTCTAGTGACCAGTCCCTTTGCAGTAGAAGCACTTAGTCTCAGGCTTAGGTCCAGACTTGGGCTTCTTCACTTGAGCAGCAGCTTGCTTGCCGTTCTACATGAAGTTCCCCTTCTTCCTTTGTCGTTTTGTTGAAACTAGTGGTCTCGTCAACCATCAATGCTTGATGTTTTTCTTGATTTCTACCTTCGTCGATTTTAGCATCACGAAGAGCTTGGGAATTGTATCCTTTATCCCTTGCATATTATAGATCATGAAGTTCTACTAACTTGGTGATGGTGACTAGACAATTCTGTCAATCACTATTTTATTTGGAAGATTAACTCCCACTTGATTCAAGCGATTGTAGTACCCAGACAATCTGAGCACATGCTCACTAGTTGAGCGATTCTCCTCCAACTTTTAGCTATAGAACTTGTTGGAGACTTCATCTCTCTCAACTCGGGTATTTCTTGAAATATTAACTTCAACTCTTGGAACATCTCATATGGTCCATGACGTTCAAGACGTCTTTGAAGTCCCGATTCTAAGCCGTTAAGCATGGTGCACTTAACTATCAAGTAGTCATCATATTGAGCTAGCCAAACATTCATAACGTCTGCATCTGCTCCTGCAATAGGTCTGTGACCTAGCGGTGCATCAAGGACATAATTCTTCTGTGCAGCAATGAGGATGAACCTCAGATCACGGATCCAATCCGCATCATTGCTACTAACATCTTTCAACACAGTTTTCTCTAGGAACATATCAAAATAAACATATGAAAGCAACAACGCGAGCTATTGATCTACAACATAGATATGCTAATACTACCAGGACTAAGTTCATGATAAATTAAAGTTCAATTAATCATATTACTTAAGAACTCCCACTTAGATAGACATCCCTCTAATCATCTAAGTGATCACGTGATCCATATCAACTAAACCATGTCCGATCATCACGTGAAATGGAGTAGTTTTCAATGGTGAACATCGATATGTTGATCATATCTACTATATGATTCACACTCGACCTTTCGGTCTCAGTGTTCCGAGGCCATATCTGCATATGCTAGGCTCATCAAGTTTAACCTGAGTATTCTGCGTGTGCAAAACTGGCTTGCACCCGTCGTAGATGGACGTAGAGCTTATCACACCCGATCATCACGTGGTGTCTGGGCACGACAAACTTTGGCAGCGGTGCATACTCAGGGAGAACACTTTTATCTTGAAGTTTAGTGAGAGATCATCTTATAATGCTACCGTCATTCAAAGCAAGATAAGATGCATAAAAGATAAACATCACATGCAATCAATATAAGTGATATGATATGGCCATCATCATCTTGTGCTTGTGATCTCCATCTCGGAAGCACCGTCATGATCACCATCAGCACCGGCGCGACACCTTGATCTCCATCGTAGCATCGTTGTCGTCGCGCCAATCTTATGCTTCTACGACTATAACTACCGCTTAGGGATAAAGTAAAGCATTATAGGGCGATTGCATTGCATACAATAAAGCGACAACCATATGGCTCCTGCCAGTTGCCGATAACTCGGTTACAAAACATGATCATCTCATACAATAAAATTTAGCATCATGCCTTGACCATATCACATCACAACATGCCCTGCAAAAACAAGTTAGACGTCCTCTACTTAGTTTGTTGCAAGTTTTACGTGGCTGCTACGGGCCTAAGCAAGAACCAATCTTACCTACGCATCAAAACCACAACGATAGTTTGTCAAGTTGGTGTTGTTTTAACTTCGCAAGGACCGGGCGTAGCCACACTCGGTTCAACTAAAGTTGGAGAAACTGACACCCGCTAGTCACCTGTGTGCATAGCACGGCGGTAAAACCAGTCTCGCGTAGGCGTACGCGTAATGTCGGTCCGGGCCGCTTCATCCAACAATACCGCCGAACCAAAGTATGACATGTTGGTAAGCAGTATGACTTATATCGCCCACAACTCACTTGTGTTCTACTCGTGCATATAACATCAACACATAAAACCTAGGCTCTGATACCACTGTTGGGGAACGTAGTAATTTCAAAATTTTCCTACGCACACGCAAGATCATGGTGATGCATAGCAACGAGAGGGGAGAGTGTTTTCTATGTACCCACGTAGACCGAAGCGGAAGCGTGGACGCAATGTAGAGGAAGTAGCCGTACATCTTCCCGGTCCAACCGATCCAAGCACCGTTACTCCGGCACCTCCGAGTTCTTGGCACACCTTCAGCTCGATGACACTCCCCAGGCTCCGATCCAGCAAAGCTTCGGGGAGGAGTTCCGTCAGCACGACGGCGTGGTGACGATCTTGATGTTCAATCATTGCAGGGCTTCGCCTAAGCACCGCTACAATATGACCGAGGTGTAATATCGTGGAGGGGGGCACCACACACGGCTAAGGAACGATCACGAAGATCAACTTGTGTGTCTATGGGGTGCCCCCTGCCCCCGTATATAAAGGAGTGGAGGAGGGGAGGGCCGGCCCCCTCTATGGCGCGCCTTAGGGGA
Organism: Triticum monococcum; assembly: GCA_034509565.1. Taxonomy (NCBI): domain Eukaryota; kingdom Viridiplantae; phylum Streptophyta; class Magnoliopsida; order Poales; family Poaceae; genus Triticum; species Triticum monococcum. Next base: position 145,614,632 of record CM067843.1, on the reverse strand, counting down.
GTCCTACTCCCACCGGGAGTAGGATTCCCCCTTTCCTAGTCCAACTAGGAGTCCTTCCATGTATTAGGAGTAGGAGACAAGGAAGGGGAAGGGAGAAGGGAAGGAAGGAGGGGGCACAGCCCCTCCCCTTAGTCCAAATCGGACTAGGCCTTGGGGGCGCGCGGCCTGCCCTGGGCAGCCCCTCTCTCTTTCCCGTATGGCCCAATAAGGCCCAACTCTCCGGTACTCCGAAAAATACCCGAATCACTCGGAACCTTTCTGAAGTCCGAATATAGTCGTCCAATATATCGATCTTTACGTCTCGACCATTTCGAGACTCCTCGTTATGTCCCCGATCTCATCTGGGACTTCGAACTCCTTCGGTACATCAAAACTCATAAACTCATAATATAACTATCATCGAAACCTTAAGCGTGCGGACCCTACGGTTCGAGAACAATGTAGACATGACCGAGACACGTCTCCGGTCAATAACCAATAGCGGAACCTGGATGCTCATATTGGCTCCTACATATTCTATGAAGATCTTTATCGGTCAGACCGCATAACAACATACGTTGTTCCCTTTGTCATCGGTATGTTACTTGCCCGAGATTCGATCGTCGGTGTCCAATACCTAGTTCAATCTCGTCACCGGCAAGTCTCTTTACTCGTTCCGTAATACATCATCCTGCAACTAACTCATTAGTTGCAATTCTTGCAAGGCTTAAGTGATGTGCATTACCGAGAGGGCTCAGAGATACCTCTCCGACATTCGGAGTGACAAATCCTAATCTCGAAATACGCCAACCCAACAAGTACCTTTGGAGACACCTGTAGAGCACCTTTATAATCACCCAGTTACGTTGTGACGTTTGGTAGCACACAAAGTGTTCCTCCGGTAAAAGGGAGTTGCATAATCTCATAGTCATAGGAACATGTATAAGTCATGAAGAAAGCAATAGCAACAAACTAAACGATCAAGTGCTAAGCTAACGGAATGGGTCAAGTCAATCAGATCATTCATCTAATGATGTGATCCCATTAATCGAATAACAACTCTTTGTCTATGGTTAGGAAACATAACCATCTTTGATTAATGAGCTAGTCAAGTAGAGGCATACTAGTGACACTCTGTTTGTCTATGTATTCACACATGTATTATGTTTCCGGTTAATACAATTCTAGCATGAATAATAAACATTTATCATGAAATAAGGAAATAAATAATAACTTTATTATTGCCTCTAGGGCATATTTCCTTCAATTAGAGCATTGTCCCATGTGAGGAAAGGATGATGGAGACTATGATTCCCCCACAAGTCGGGATGAGACTCCGGACGAATAAAAAAGAATAAAAAAAGAGGCCAAGAAAAAAGGGAGAAGGCCCAAATAAAAAATGAGAGAAAAAGAGAGAAAGGACAATGTTACTATCCTTTTCCACACTTGTGCTTCAAAGTAGCACCATGATCTTCATGATAGAGAGTCTCTTATTTTGTCACTTTCATATACTAGTGGGAATTTTTCATTATAGAACTTGGCTTGTATATTCCAATGATGGGCATCCTCAAATTCCCTAGGCCTTCGTGAGCAAGCAAGTTGGATGCACACCCACTTAGTTTCTTTGATGAGCTTTCATACATTATAGCTCTAGTGCATCTGTTGCATGGCAATCCCTACTCCTTGCATTGACATCAATCAGTGGGCATCTCCATAGCCCATTGATTAGTCGCGTCAATGTGAGACTTTCTCCTTTTTTGTCTTCTCACACAACCTCAATCATTATACTATATTCCACCCATAGTGCTATGTCCATGGCTCGCGCTCATATATTGCGTAAAAGTTGAAAGAGTTTGAAAATGCTAAGTATGAAACAATTGCTTGGCTTGTCATCGGGGTTGTGCATGATGAGAGCATTTTGTGTGATGAAAATGAAGTATGGCCAAACTATATGATTTTGTAGGGATGAGCTTTCTTTGGCTATGTTATTTTGATAAGACATAATTGCTTGGTTAGCATACTTGGAATATTATTATTTTTTTGTCAACATTAAACTTTTATCTTGAATCTTTCGGATCTGAACATTCATGCCACAATAAAGAAAATTACATTGAAGAATATGCTATAAAGCATTCCACATCAAAAATTTGTTTTTATCATTTACCTACTTGAGGACGAGCAGGAATTAAGCTTGGGGATGCTTGATACGTCTCCAACGTATCTATAATTGATTGTTCCATGCTATTATATATTCTATTTTGGATGTTTAATGGACTTTATTATACACTTTTATATTATTTTTGGGACTAACCTATTAACCAAAGGCCCGGTGCAAATTGTTGTTTTTTTGCCTATTTCAGTGTTTCGCAGAAAAGGAATATCAAACGGAGTCCAAACGGAATGAAACCTTCAGGAGCGTGATTTTTGGAACAAACGTGATCTAGAGGACTTGTAGTGGACGTCAAGAAACAACCGAGGAGGCCACGAGGCAGGGAGGCGCGCCTGCCCCCCTGGGCGTGCCCTCCCCCTCGTGGCTCCACCGACCTACTTCTTCCTCCAATATATACTCATATACCCTGAAAACATCGAGGAGCACCACGAAACCCTATGTACACCACGGCAACCTTCTGTACCCAAGAGATCCCATCTTGGGGCCTTTTCCGGAGCTCCGCCCGAGGGGGCATCGATCACGGAGGGCCTCTACATCAACTCCATGGCCTCTCCGATGATGTGTGAGTAGTTTACCTCAGACCTTCGGGTCCATAGTTATTAGCTAGATGGCTTCTTCTCTATCTTTGGATCTCAATACAAAGTTCTCCTCGATCTTCTTGGAGATCTATTCGATGTAACTCTTTTTGCGGTGTGTTTGTCGAGATCTGATGAATTGTGGGTTTATGATCAAGTCTATCTATGAACAATATTTGATTCTTCTCTGAAATCTTTTATGTATGATTTATTATCTTTGCAAGTCGCTTCGAATTATCAGTTTGGTTTGGCCTACTAGATTGATCTTTCTTGCAATGGGATAAGTGCTTAGCTTTGGGTTCAATCTTGCGTTTCTCGATCCCAGTGACAGAAAGGGAAACGACACATATTGTATTGTTGGCATCGAGGATAAAAATATGGGGTTTATATCATATTGCTTGAGTTTATCCCTCTACATCATGTCATCTTACCTAATGTGTTACTCTGTTCTTATGAACTTAATAGTCTAGATGCATGCTGGATAGCGGTCAATGTGTAGAGTAATAGTAGTAGATGCAGGCAGGAGTTGCTCTACTTGTCACGGACGTGATGCCTATATACATGATCATGCCTAGATATTCTCATAATTATTCACTTTTCTATCAATTGCTCGACAGTAATTTGTTCACCCATCGTAATACTTATGCTATCTTGAGAGAAGCCACTAGTCAAACATATGGCCCCCAGGTCTATTCTCCATTATAGTAATCTCCCATCAACAAGTTATTTCTAGTAACGCTTATTTTGCTATCTTTACTTTTAATCTTTATGATAAAAATACCAAAAATATCATCTTATCATCTCTAGCAGATCTCACTCTCGTAAGTGACCGTGAAGGGATTGACAACCCCTTTATCGCGTTGGTTGCGAGGTTCTTATTTGTTTGTGTTGGTACGAGGGACTTGCGTGTGGCCTCCTACTGGATTGATACCTTGGTTCTCAAAAACTAAGGGAAATACTTACGCTACTTTGCTGCATCACCCTTTCCTCTTCAAGGGAAAACCAACGCAGTGCTCAAGAGGTAGCACCTGCCCCAAATGGGACAAAAAATTTACCACATCATGTTCATGCTGCTCCATGATAGCATGCCAAGTTTCATGAATTTCGGACGACTTTTGGACTTACTAGAATTACAAAACTAAGTACGTCAACATTTGCTGTAGAGCCACGGTGTCGTGGTGTTCGAAATTCATCCCCATTTCTTGCATGGGACATAAGCATAAACCCATGGACACATATATGATTTTACAACACATGTTGGTGCACCAGAGCATGTGCATGTAGTTTAATTTTGAATTGTGCACCTGAAATGGCTAGAAAGCTAATTTAATGTATAAATTGTCCAAACGAACCATGAATAATTCCAATTCTTTTACGACACACATATAGTTGCATGTTCACTTCAGATAAAAGGCCTAGCAATTCAAACACCGTCCATTGCTGCTGTGTCCCCATTATGTAATTCAAATCAAGACGAAAAATCAAGTAGATCTCACACAGTTTATTATAACCAACCGTGTGAGATGCAGCACAAAATATCTTGGAGCACCATCGGAGTATAGTACGCATACGGCTTACGCGAGAAGGTGCGACGGCTACAGTCCACAGCCCGCTCTGAATAAGGGACCGTGTCTGATGACACTTTGCGCGCCAGTTTTTTCGCTGAAGCGATTCCAAATTTTTGGCTTCCGTGGAAATATCTACCTCCCTGCCCCATGATAACCCACAAGTATAGGGGATCGCTACAGTTTTCGAGGGTAGAGTATTCAACCCAAATTTATTGATTCAACACAAGGGGAGCCAAAGAATATTCTCAAGTATTTGCAGTTGAGCTGTCAATTCAACCACACCTGGAAACTTAATATCTGTAGCAAAGTGTTTAGTAGCAAAGTAATATGATAGTAGTGGTAATGGTAGCAAAAGGTAACGGTAGCAAAAGTAATATGTTTGGTGTTTTGTAGTTATGATAACAATAGCAACAGAAAAGTAAATAAGCGAAGAACAATATATGGAAAGCTCGTAGGCAATGGATCGGTGATAGAGAATTATGCCGGATGCGGTTCATCATGTAACAATCATAACCTAGGGTGACACAGAACTAGCTCCAATTCATCAATGTAATGTAGGCATGTATTCCGAATATAGTCATACGTGCTTATGGAAAAGAACTTGCATGACATCTTTTGTCCTACCCTCCCATGGCAGCGGGGTCCTATTGGAAACTAAGGGATATTAAGGCCTCCTTTTAATAGAGTACCGGACCAAAGCATTAACACATAGTGAATACATGAACTCCTCAAACTACGGTCATCACCGGGAGTGGTCCCGATTATTGTCACTTCAGGGTTGCCGGATCATAACACATAGTAGGTGACTATAGACATGCAAGATAGGATCAAGAACTCTCATATATTGATGAAAATATAATAGGTGCAGATCTGAAATCATGACACTCAGACCCTAGTGACAAGCATTAAGCATAGCAAAGTCATAGCAACATCAATCTCAGAACATAGTGGATACTAGGGATCAAACCCTAACAAAACTAACTCGATTACATGATAAATCTCATCCAACCCATCACCGTCCAGCAAGCCTGCGATGGAATTACTCACGCACGGCGGTGAGCATCATGAAATTGGTGATGGAGGATGGTTGATGATGACGACGACGGCGGATTCCCCTCTCCGGAGCCCCGAACGGACTCCAGATTAGCCCTCCCGAGAGAGTTTAGGGCTTGGCGGCGGCTCCATATCGTAAAACACGATGAATCCTTCTCCTCTATTTTTTTTCTCCCCTAAACACGAATATATGGAGTCAAGGTTGAGGTCGGTGGAGCTCCAGGGGGCCCACGAGGCAGGGGGCGCGCCTAGGGGGGCAGGCACGCCCCCACCCTCGTGGCTAGGGTGTGGGCCCCCTGGCCTTGATTCTTTGACAGTATTTTTTATTATTTCCAAAAATAATCTCCGTGGAGTTTCAGGTCATTCCAAGAACTTTTGTATCTGCACATAAACAACACCATGGCAATTCTGCTGAAAATAGCGTCAGTCCGGGTTAGTTCCATTCAAATCATGCAAGTTAGAGTCCAAAACAAGGGCAAAAGTGTTTGGAAAAGTAGATACGACGGAGACGTATCAACTCCCCCAAGCTTAAACCTTTGCTTGTCTGCAAGCAATTCAGTTGATAAACTGAAAGTGATAAAGAAAAACTTTTACAAACTCTGTTTGCTCTTGTTGTTGTAAATATGTAAAGTCAGCATTCAAGTTTTCAGCAAAGATTATGAACTAACCATATTCACAATAACGCTTAGGTCTCATGTTTACTCATATCAATGGCATAATCAACAAGCGAGCAATGATAATAAATCTCGGATGACAACACTTTCTCAAAACAATCATAATATGATATATCAAGATGGTATCTCGCTAGCCCTTTCTGAGACCACAAAACATAAATGCATAGCACCTTTAAAGATCAAGGACTGACTAGACATTGTAATTCATGGTAAAAGAGATCTAGTCAAGTCATACTCAATGTAAACTAACAATAATGAATGCAAATGACAGCGGTGCTCTCCAACTAGTGCTTTTTAATAAGAGGATGATGAATCAACATAAAAGTAAATAGATAGGCCCTTCGCAGAGGGAAGCAGGGATTTGTAGAGGTGCGAGAGGTCGATTTTGAAATAGAGGTGACTAATATTTTGAGCGGTATACTTTCATTGTCAACATAACAACCAAGAGATGGTGATATATTCCATGCTACACACCTTATAGGCGGTTCCCAAACAGAATGGTAATGTTTATACTCCCCCTCCACCAACAAGCATCAATCCATGGCTTGCTCGAAACAACGAGTGCCTCCAACTAACAACAGTCTCGGGGGAGTTTTGTTTGCAATTATTTCGATTTGATTTGCATAAAGCATGGGACTGGGCATCCCGGTGACCAGCCATTTTCTCGTGAGTGAGGAGCGGAGTCCACTCCTCTTGAGAATAACCCGCCTAACATGGAAGATACGGACATCCCTAGTTGAAACATGAGCTATTCGAGCATACAAAATACAATGTTTATTTGAAGGTTTAGAGTTTGGCGCATACAAATTTACTTGGAACGGCAGGTAGATACCGTATATAGGTAGGTATGGTGGACTCATATGGAACAACTTTGGGGTTTATGGGATTGGATGCACAAGCAGTATTCCCGCTTAGTACAGGTGAAGGCTAGAAAAGACATGGAAGCGGCCAGCTAGAGAGCGACAACAGTCATGAACATGCATTAAAATTAATCAACATCGAATGCAAGCCTGAGTATGATATAATGCACCATGAAAATAAATATTGTAGAGGCTATGTTGATTTTGTTTCAACTACATGCGTGAACATGTGCCAAGTCAAGCCACTCGAATCATTCAAAAGAGGATACCACCCTATCATACCACATCACAACCATTTTAATAGTATGTTGGCACGCAAGGTAAACCATTATAAGCTCCTAGACAATTAAGCATGGCATAAGCAACTATAATCTCTAATTGGCACTGCAAACATGTTTATTCATAATAGGCTGAATCAGGAACGATGAACTAATCATATTTACAAAAAAAGAGGTCGAGTTCATACCATCTTCTCCCATCTCAATCAGTCCATCATATATCGTCATAATTGCCTTTCACTTGCACGACCAAATGATGTGAATAATAATAGCAGTGCACGTGCATTGGACTTAGCTGGAATCTGCAAGCATTCGATAAACAGGATAAGACAAGGCAATATGGACTCTTTTGTCAGATCAACAATAATGCATATAAGAGCCACTTTAACAATTTAATTATGCTCTTCTCCTATCGACCCCCAAAGAAAAGAAAAGAAATAAAACTATTTACACGGGAAATCTCCCAACAAGCAAAAGAAGAACAGGAAATCTTTTTGGGTTTCCTTTTTAAGCACTACTACAAGCATGGATATTAAAACTAGCTAAAAGCTACAACTAATTTTTTTCTTAAGGTTTATCAAACACACAAGAAGAAAGCATAAAAAGGAAATAAACTAGCATGGATATTATAGTGAAAAAGTATGAGCACCGACAACTAGCAATGAGTGTGTCAACATGAATTTAATGTCGGTGGGAAATACGTACTCCCCCAAGCTTAGGCTTTTGGCCTAAGTTGGTCTATGGCCACGGCTGGCCTGGCGGATATCCAAAGTAATAGTTGGGGTCGTACGGCGAAGAAGCCTCGGATTGCCACTGGTTGGCAATCACCTCCGGGTCCCACTGATAATCAGACTGTCGTGGAGGATCAAATTGTGATTCCGGCTCTGGCTCTGTAGCTTCTGTAGGGTTCTGGTAGGCATGAATGGCCTCCAACGAAACAAGGTACTTGCCTACAGATAAATCAAACAAGGAAGGAGCAGGCAAGGTAATAATCTCAGGATGATTTTTACCAAATATTAATTTGTACTTAAGAGCCTTTTCCCTATTCTTAACAATAAAATCATGTGCTACCATACTCTTATAATCTAAATAAACAAGAGGCAGCAATTTTTCTTCCTTCTCATAATGCCTAATAGGTATGTTAAAATGTGCAGCTAGGCGCGAGGTGAAGATGCCTCTAAAGATGGGGCCCTTAGTACAGTTAAGATTTAACCACTTTGCAATAATAGCACCCATGTTGAATGTATCATCACGAAATAAGGCATGGCACAAAATAACAATATAAGGGGCACTCAGGTTTCCACAGTTTCCGCGCCTAATTAAGCATCTACTAGCAAATATAGCAAAGTAACGTAGAATAGGAAAGTGTGTATGCTAGTAGTTCGTGCGTCGGAAACCTTCCTCGTTTCCCTTATAGTGATGGTATCAATAAACCCATCCACATCGTCACGATGTGGTTCCTCTATGATGCTCTCGAAAGGGATCAAACAAACTCGACAAAAATCACGAAGTGACATCTCCTTATGCTCATCATATAAATAAAACTCCACCGTAGGTGGTGAGCTCCTAGCATGGAAATGAAAGTTTTGCACAAAGATATTGGTGAGTTAGAGATACTGTTCGCATTGGTCGTGGAGGAAGGCGGTGAGGCTTGCATTCTCAGCCAATTCATAGAAATCATCATAAATCTCGGCTGCTCTCAAGAAATCATCACAAGGCCATTCACACGGCCGGACCTCCGCGGTGCGAGGAGATTATACTTTGGTCTCTTATCCTCCCCACTTTTCTTATCCTTCGAGCTTCGGCTCAATGAGCCCCTCAAAAATATCTTCATTATTTTCTGAAAAATTCTGAAATTTTTAGTAACTTCAAATAAAAGTAAACCAAACTCAACAAAATTGATAGCAACTACTCCTACAAGTGCCTAGAGCATATATCATGCATTAGAACTACTTCGGACCATATAAATTTGGCATGCAAGCTCAAGAACATGGTCACCTAGGCAGCAGAAATTTGCAATGAATAAAGCACTAGAACAAAAACTAATTGGACCAATGGAGGAGTCACATACCAAGGAACAATCCCCCAAAGCAGTTTTGTGAGAGGTGCTTTGAGCAAGGAGATCGAAAATCGCAGCAAAATGAGCTAGAACTTGTGCTTGAGACGGATGGTGATTTTTTTGGGAGGAAGAAGAAGTGTGTGGGTGCAGGCATAGTTTAATAAACCGGACCAGACCGGTGGTCGAACCGGAAAAAACCGGAACCGGCGGCATCATCGGGTTTTTTAAGCTAATAAGACCGATATGCAATCAAACCGGAAAAAATCGATCGAACCGGTCGGTTTTCCGGAAAACCAGTGAAAACCAGATAATTGAACCGGGAAAACCAGGAAAAAAGTTTTAATAGAAATTGGGAAAGTGGGATTCAATCCAATGGCATGTGAGCAGTAGGCAGGGCCTGCCCATGGCCCAATAACCAACTTGGTTGTGCTACTTTGTTGTCCACTACATGGTTATAATTTTATTTGACCATTGTTTCACTCTATATTAGCACATATATTAATCAATATATATTATTTTATTTCTTAAAAAACCAACAATCGAACCGGTGAACCGGCGGTCCGACCGATAAAAACCTGAACCGACAACCTTTCCAGTTTGATTTCCCGTTCGGTTTTTAAACTATGGGTGCAGGAATAAGTGGACGGGAGCCATCATGGGCCCACGAGGCAGGGGGCACGCCCAGGGGGTGGGCACGGCGTGGAACCTCATGGCCAGGTGCTTTCTCCCCCTGCTCTGTTCTCAGTGCCAAATATTCTCAAATATTCCAGAAAAAATCATATTAAAATTTCAGGGCATTTGGAGAACTTTTATTTTCGCAGTATTTTTATATTGCACGGATAATTCAGAAAATAGAAAGAAATTACTATTTTTGCTTTATTTAATATAAATTACAGAAAGTAAAAAGAGGGACAAAGAGTTGTGTTTTCTAAATTCATCCATCTCATGCTCATCAAAAGGAATCCACTGACAAGGTTGATCAGGTCTTGTTAACAAACTCATTCCGTATAACATGGAACCGAAGAATTTTCGAATAACACTAGGTTAGCTCAACGGGGATATGCACATCCCCAACAACAAGAATATCATATTTCTTCTTGACAGTATGAAGAGGAATTTCAAAACCTCCAAAAATAATCGATGGAATTTTTCCAATAGAATTGATATTGTGGACTTGAGGTTGTTTCCTCGGAAAGTGTACTGTATGCTCATTACCATTAACATGAAAAGTGGCATTGCCTTTGTTGCAATCAATAACAGCCCATGCAGTATTCAAAAAAGGTCTTCCAAGTATAATAGACATACTATCGTCCTCGGGAATATCAAGAACAACAAAGTCCATTAAAATAGTAACGTTTGCAACTACAACAGGCACATCCTCACAAATACCGACAGGTATAGCAGTTGATTTATCAGCCACTTGCAAAGATATTTCAGTAGGTGTCAACTTATTCAAATCAAGTCCACGATATAAAGAGAGAGGCATAACACTAACACCGGCTCCAAGATCACATAAAGCAGTTTTAACATTTTAATGGAGCATGGTATGGTTGGTACTCCTGGATCTCCTAGCTTTTTAGGTATTCCACCCTTAAAAGTATAATTAGCAAGCATGGTGGAAATTTCATCTTTCGGTATCTTTCTTTTATTAGTAACAATATCTTTCATGTACTTAGCATAAGGATTCATTTTGAGCATATCAGTCAAACGCATACGCAAGCAGATAGGTCTAATCATTTCAGCAAAGCGCTCAAAATCCTCATCATCCTTTTTCTTGGATGGCTTGGGAGGAAAAGGCATGGGTTTCTGAACCCAAGGCTCTCTTTCTTTACCATGCTTCCTAGCAACAAAGTCTCTTTTATCATAACGTTGATTCTTTGATTGTGGGTTATCAAGATCAACAGCAGGTTCAATTTTTACATCATTATCATTACCAGGTTGAGCATCAACATGAACATTATCATTAACATTATCACTAGTTTCATGTTCATTACCAGATTGTGTTTCAGCATCAGAAATAGAGATATCATTGGGATTCTCAGGTGTGTCAATAACAGGTTCACTAGAAGCGTGCAAGGTCCTATCATTTTTAGTTTTCTTCCTTTTAGATGGACTAGGTGCATCTATATTATTTCTCTGAGAATCTTGCTCAATTTTCTTAGGGTGGCCTTCAAGATACAAAGGTTCCTGAGTCATTTTACCAGTTCTAGTAGCCTCTCTAACAGCATAGTCATTATTCTTATTGTTCATTTCATTGAGAAAATCAATCTGAGCTTTAAGTACTTGTTCTACTTGAGTGGTATCCATAGAAGCATGTTTACTAATGAGTTCAAGTTCACCTTTAACTCTAGACATATAATCACCCAAGTGTTCAATCATATAAGCATTTTGTTTTAATTGTCTACCAAAGTAAGCATTGAAGTTTTCTTGCTTAACCATAAAGTTATCAAACTCATCCAAACATTGGCTAGCAAACTTAGTAGGAGGGATTTCAGCTTTATCATATCTATAGAGAGAATTTACCTTTACTACCTGTGTCGGGTTATCAAGACCATGTGTTTCTTCAATAGGTGATGGATTTAGACCATATATTTCTTCAATAGACGGTAAATTAAGACCATGTATTTCTTCGATAGGAGGTAAATTCTTAACATCTTCAGCTTTAATACCCTTTTCCTTCATAGATTTCTTTGTCTCTTGCATATCTTCAGGACTGAGAAATAGAACACCTCTTTTTTTGGAGTTGGTTTAGGAATAGGCTCAGGAGCTGGCTCAGGAAGTGTCCAATTATTTTCATTTGTCAGCATATTATTCAATAGAATTTCAACTTCATCCAGTGTTCTTTCCCTGAAAACAGAACCAGCACAACTATCCAGGTAATCTCTGGAAGCATCGATTAGTCCATTATAAAAGATATCAAGTATTTAATTTTTCTTAAGAGGGTGGTCATGCAAAGCATTAAGTAACTGGAGAAGCCTCCCCAAGCTTGTTGGAGACTCTCTTCTTCAATTTGCACAAAATTATATATATCCCTTAAGGCAGCTTGTTTCTTATGAGCAGGGAAATATTTAGCAAAGAAGTAATAAATCATATCCTGGGGACTACACACGCAACCAGGATCAAGAGAATTAAACCATATCTTAGCATCACCCGTTAATGAGAACAGAAATATTTTAAGGATATAAAAGAAGCGAGTTCTCTCATCATTAGTGAACAGGGTGGCTATATCATTTAATTTAGTAAGATGTGCCACAACAGTTTCAGATTCATAGCCATAAAAAGGATCAAATTCAACCAAAGTAATTATATCATGATAAATAGAGAATTCATAATCCTTATCAGTAACAAAGATAGGTGAAATAGCATAAGCAGGATCATATTTCATTCTAGCATTCACAGTTTTTTGTTTAAGCTTAGCTAATAATTTCTTAAGATACTTCTATCTTAGCAGTTTCTTCATCCATGACATAGCCCTCAGGCACAACAGGTAATTCATATTTATTAGGAGAGCCTTCATCATCACTTTTATCAATATTAGCGGTTTCAATAATTTCATTCTCTCTAGCCCTAGCAAGTTGTTCATCAAGAAATTCACCAAGTGGCACAGTAGTATCAAGCATAGAAGTAGTTTCATCATAAGTATCATGCATAGAAGAAGTGGCATCATCAATAATATGCGACATATCAGGATTAATAGCAGAAGTAGGTTTAGGTGTCGCAAGCTTACTCAAAACAGAAGGTGGATCAAGTGCAGAGCTAGATGGCAGTTCCTTACCTACCCTCGTAGTTGAGGGATAAATCTTGGTTTTTGGATCTCTCAAGTTCTTCATACTGATAAGCAGAAATAAATCCCAAGTGACTCAAAGAATAGAGCTATGCTCCCCAGCAACGGCACCATAAAATAGTCTTGATAACCCACAAGTATAGGGGATCGCAACACTTTTCGAGGGTAGAGTATTCAACCCAAATTTATTGATTCGGCACAAGGGGAGCCAAAGAATATTCTCAAGTATTAGCAGCTGAGTTATCAATTCAACCACACCTGGAAACTTAATATCTGCGGCAAAGTGTTTAGTAGCAAAGTAATATGATAGTAGTGGTAACGGTAGCAAAAGGTAACGGTAGCAAAAGTAATATTTTTGGTGTTTTGTAGTTATGATAACAATAGCAATGGAAAAGTAAATAAGCGAAGAACAATATATGGAAAGCTCGTAGGCAATGGATCGATGATAGAGAATTATGCCGGATGCGGTTCATCATGTAACAATCATAACCTAGGGTGACACAGAACTAGCTCCAATTCATTAATGTAATGTAGGCATGTATTCCGAATATAGTCATACGTGCTTATGGAAAAGAACTTGCATGACATCTTTTGTCCTACCCTCCCGTGGCAGCGGGGTCCTATTGGAAACTAAGGGATATTAAGGCCTCCTTTTAATAGAGTACTGGACCAAAGCATTAACACATAGTGAATACATGAACTCCTCAAACTACGGTCATCACCGGGAGTGGTCCAGATTATTGTCACTTCGGGGTTGCCGGATCATAACACATAGTAGGTGACTATAGAGTTCCAAGATAGGATCAAGAACTCTCATATATTGATGAAAACATAATAGGTTCAGATCTGAAATCATGACACTCGGGCCCTAGTGACAAGCATTAAGCATAGCAAAGTCATAGCAACATCAATCTCAGAACATAGTGGATACTAGGGATCAAACCCTAACAAAACTAACTCAATTACATGATAAATCTCATCCAACCCATCACCGTCCAGCAAGCCTACGATGGAATTACTCGTGCACGGCAGTGAGCGTCATGAAATTGGTGATGGAGGATGGTTGATGATGACGATGACGACGGATTCCCCTCTCCGGAACCTCGAACAGACTCCAGATCAGCCCTTCCGAGAGAGCTTAGGGCTTGGCGGTGGCTCCGTATCGTAAAACACGATGAATCCTTCTCCTCTATTTTTTCTCCTCGAACACGAATATATGGAGTCAACATTGAGGTCGGTGGAGCTCTAGGGGGCCCACGACGCAGGGGGTGCGCCCCCCACCCTCGTGGCTAGGGTGTGGGCCCCTGGCCTTGATTCTTTGCCAGTATTTTTTATTATTTCCAGAAATAATCTCTGTGGAGTTTCAGGTCATTTCGAGAACTTTTATTTCTACACATAAATAACACCATGGCAATTCCGCTGAAAACAGCGGCAGTCCGGGTTAGTTCCATTCAAATCATGGAAGTTAGAGTCCAAAACAAGGGCAAACGTGTTTGGAAAAGTAGATACGACGGAGACATATCACCCCCTCCCCCTTACCAAAAGCCACATTTCCCCTGTTTCCGTCTTCCTTTCCAAGTTGAAACCTTCACTCCTTGCTTGGAGCGCCACCTCCTCGCTGGTGACCCTCCTTCACGCTGCTCGGCCTCGCCTATCCAGGCAGGTAATCCACACCCGACCCCCATCCTCCTCCTCCTTCCACATCCCACATGCCCCAACCGCCGGCGCGAGCGCGACACCTTCCACCCAAATCACCGACCCCTCCACCAAATAAGCGCCGCCCTAAGCCATGGTGCACGCAGTATAGCCAGGATATCAAGGAGCATTTGGCATCGGAAAAGCAAATCGTGGCCGCACGCGCGGATGAGGTCGCAATGCCTGTCATTCGTGTTGACCCCCTGACCTTGGAGGAGCACCTCGCCGTCGAGGACACTGTCGATGCCTCGTGCACCGACGCCGTTACACGGTTGGCTGCTTTAAACCCATGTTTAGTTTGCGAGCTACTGCCTTTCCTTAACAAATTCTAGTGGATTGTGCTCTCTACTTTTACCATGCAATCTTCTGCTCTAGAGTATATGTTCTATATGTCGTGCAATGTGGTGTTCAGTTAACTGTTTGGTTCAATTCTGCAAATGTGATGTTTAATTCTTCAGGGTGCAATTTTCCAAGTTGTCAAGCGTGCCTCGTTTGGTTAACTGTCTGATCTTCTATTAGGAGTATGTTATATTGTGCAATGTGGTGCTCAGTTAATGTTTGGTTCATTTGTTGTGGTGTTTAGTTAACTGGTTGGTTCGATTCTGCAATGCGATGTTCAATTGTTGTGGGTGCATTCTGTTATTGTATGCCATGTGAGAAATAAATCGAATTTGGTTGTACTAAATACATGAGAAACAAATACGATTGCTATATTTCCAAGTTGTTAAGCATGCTTGGCTTGGTTAACTGTCTGATCTTCTATTAGGAGTATGTTATATTGTGCAATGTGGTGCTCAGTTAACATTTGGTTCATTTGTTGTGGTGTTTAGTTAACTGCTTGGTTCAATTCTGCAATGCGATGTTCAATTGTTGTGGCTGCATTCTGTTATTGTATACCATGTGAGAAATAAATCGAATTTGGTTGTACTAAATACATGAGAAACAAATACAATTGTTGTATTTCCAAGTTGTTAAGCATGCTTGGTTTGGTTAACTGTCTGGTCTTCTATTAGGAGTATGTTATATTACGCAATGTGGTGCTCAATTAACGTTTGGTTCATTTGTTGTGGTGTTTAGTTAACTGCTTGGTTCAATTCTGCAATGTGATGCTCAATTGTTGTGGCTGCATTCTATTATTGTATACCATGTGAGGAATAAATTGAATTTGGTTGCACTTAATACATGAGAAACATATACAAGTGTTATATTTCCTAGTTTTTAATCATGCTTAGTTTGGATAAATGGGTTTTCCATGTGTCTTGAATTAATCTGATGAATCTGCAATGTGCTCATTTATCATCAACATATTTTACGGATAGCATGCGAACCCTTACTTAAGCTGATGACTAACTACCTTATATGTGTTGCAGGGAAACAATGGGAAGCACTGAGGTTTACAAGATGGTACTAACTATTATACCTTGCCTTTTTTATTCCTTTGCCCCATTTCAAATATAGAGAAGATATTTATGCACATCCTTGTTTTCAGGGTTCACTGATGATTACCTCTCAAACCACCTCTGTGGTCAGGAGGCGAGGAAAATTTTCATACAACACCCACGGTTCAATATTGAAGTGTTCCGGAAGAGGTCGAAGGATGGACGGTCAATCATCCACAAGCACTGCCTAAAGTTGCAAAGACCTTCAAAACGAATCAAGGCTCAATATTCACCTTCCGCTTCAGCAGTTTTCTAGATGAGATGCATCTGTCTATGTACCGTCTATGACGCTAATTTCGAAAGGTTCTAGATGTTGCATGTGAAACTTGGTGGTGGTGCAGTTGTGTAATGGGGTAGCTAAGTGTTGAAGTTGTATCATTTTGTACTCGGATGTATTTCAATTATAAAATGCTACTTCCTTAATATGGAAATGAAATATATTATGTGCTTAATATGAATGTCAATTAGATTAGTAAATGGATTATTAATAATAGGGCAATTAGCCTGCTAATTAGGTTCTCCTATTGCAAACGGTTATTAAGAAAACACCATGGGCGATGACCTCAGGCAACGCACACAGTTTCTAGGAATAAACCGTGTTGGATCGATGAACAATCACACACGACATTCTCTTGAAAACTGTTTGTGTTACGCCACCTTGCGCAAACGTTTTCCTTCAAGTGACTATGTGGGATGTATATACAAACGGAAACGTTTAGCGGGGACTGACTGTGTGGGATGTACTTATGACCGGAAATGATTTCGCCTATATAATTGTATTTTTAGCACTATTGTACGTACAACTGTATTTGGTCGCTCGCCGGTCGCACACGACCTTATTTTGCCGAGCGTGTGTGCCAGGAGGGCATATCCCCGACGGTTTCTGGGTCGTGTGGGAAGGACCCCCCCCCCTATCGCAGTCACTCACTAGGTGACAGTTCCAAACGCCGTCGTGGAAAGGGGTTAAAAACTGTTTATATAGCACCGACGTGTACCAGTGTCTATCTTACAAGATGACAACAAATGCTATGCCTTCAACAAGGAATCACCGCACATGCACCGATGATGGAGAGTCCTACACAAGGTTCAACTCCATATTCTCATCCCTAAAGCCAAGCTTCAATCCACCACCTTCGAAAAGGACACGATGCAAGCGTGTGTCGACATAGTTTGATCATAGATCTTGTGTTTCCAACAGAGTGCATAAAGTCATCGTTAAAGCTATATGTACCATCATCCCTTATTCGGGTACCGATGTCTCAATAACCGGATTGTTGGAAATATGCCCTAGAGACAATAATATTGTATTATTATATTTCTATGTTTATAATTAAGAATTTATATTCTATGCTATAACTGTTATCATCCTGGAATATGTGATTCAGTGGAAAACTCATATGCACGTGTGGAAGGATAAACGCGAAAAATAAGATTCCTAGTCTCGCCTCTAAGACTAGCTCAGGTGTTGTTGGTGATCATGTTTACCGTATCTTAGGATATCACAAAGTGTAACGATAGTCCTAAAACAACATTGAGAATATGACATCAGGAGAACCGTCATATTGAGTCGACCCAAACTTGTTTGTTATACTTCAACATAATATTGTTAGAAGTCAATTGTTATAACACGGAGTGTTAACATATGATTTAGCTCCTGGCCATGAGATTTTCATAGTCACTTCTTACCTTACGTTGAACTTTGGGGTTGCTCAAACATTATTTGTAGCACGGTGATCATAACGACAACTTACAGGTTCATCAGAAAGTTTGACAAGGGACTAGATAGCTCGAGAGTGGAATTTGCTACTCCAATGATGGAGAGATATTCTTAGGGCCCTCTCAGTGTGATGGCATCCATCATCATCTGGCCAGAAACAAGTGACTATGTCATGGGGATGCAGGAATACGTCAACGGAAAAAAAAAACCAATAACGAGTAGACCGGTATAGTGAGCAAGTGTATGACTCAAGAGGATACTGATATATCTCACCTCGGGTTTTGTAAAGTATCACGAAGCAAAGGGAATAGCACATGATAACCAAAGGTTCACTCAAATTTCATTCGCGTAGTCATAGGGATAGATATGCACGTCCACGGTTTCGCTATTTGTCATTGAACGAAAGGAGTTTTGTTCATTTCTATGTTTTATTGAACCTACGTGGTCACAAACTTAAGGTAATCATCATATGCTAATTGTTAGTAGGATGGTAATAATGAGAATATATTTATGAAATAGTTTCCAGAGGAACCAGAAGCATTTCGGGGTCACCGGAAGGGTTTCGGAGTTTATTGGGCAATATCGGGTATTTCTGATAAATAATTGTTGGAAATATGCCCTAGAGGCAATGATAAAATGGTTATTATTATATTTCTTTGTTCATGATAATTGTCTATTGTTCATGCTATAATTGTGTTATCCGGAAATCGTAATACATGTGTGAACACATAGACCACAACACGTCCCTAGTGAGCCTCTAGTTGACTAGCTCGTTGATCAAAAGATAGTCATGGTTTCTTGACTATGGACATTGGATGTCATTGATAACGGGATCACATCATTAGGAGAATGATGTGATGGACAAGACCCAATCCTAAGCTTTGCTCAAAAGATCATGTAGTTCGTTTGCTGTAGCTTTTCTGAATCTCAAGTATCATTTCCTTAGACCATGAGATTGTGCAACTCCCGGATACCGTAGGAGTGCTTTGGGTGTGCTAAACGTCACAACATAACTGGGTGACTATAAAGGTACATTACAGGTATCTCCGAAAGTGTCTGTTGGGTTGGCACGAATCGAGACTGGGATTTGTCACTCCGTATGACGGAGAGGTATCTCTGGGCCCACTCGGTAATGCATCATCATAATGAGCTCAATGTGATCAAGTGATTGATCACGGGATCATGCATTACGGTACGAGTAAAGAGACTTGCCGGTGACGAGACTGAACGAGGTATTGGGATACCGACGATCGAGTCTCGGGCAAGTAACGTACCGATTGACAAAGGGAATTGTATATGGATTGATTGAATCCTCGACATCGGGGTTCATCCGATGAGATCATCGTGGAGCATGTGGGAGCCAACATGGGTATCCAGATCCCGCTGTTGGTTATTGACCGGAGAAGCTTCTCGGTCATGTCTGCATGTCTCCCGAACCCGTAGGGTCTACACACTTAAGGTACGGTGACGCTAGGGTTGTAGAGATATTAGTATATGGAAACCCAAAAGTTGTTCGGAGTCCCGGATGAGATCCTGGACATCACGAGGAGTTCCGGAATGGTCCGGAGGTAAATATTTATATATAGGAAGTCCAGTTTCGGCTATCGGGAAGGTTTCGGGGGTCACCAGTATTGTACCGGGACCACCGGAAGGGTCCCGGGGGTCCACCGGGTGGGGCCACCTATCCCGGAGGGCCCCATGGGCTGAAGTGGGAGGGGAACCAGCCCCTAGTGGGCTGGTGCCCCCCCTTGGGCCTCCCCTGCGCCTAGGGTTAGAGACCCTAGGGGTGGGGGTGCCACCCTTGCCTTGGGGGGCAAGGCACCCCCCTTGGCCGCCCCCCCCCTAGGAGATTGGATCTCCTAGGGCCGGCGCCCCCCTTAGGCACCCTATATATAGTGGGGGGAGGGAGGGCTGCGCACCCAAGCCCCTGGCCTCTCCCTCTCCCTCCCGTGACACTCCTCCATCTCCCTTGCACTTGGCGAAGCCCTGCCGAGATCACCGTTGCTTCCACCACCACGTCGTCGTGCTGCTGGATCTTCATCAACATCTCCTTTCCCATTGCTGGATCAATAAGGAGGAGATGCCATCCGCTCCGTACGTGTGTTGAACGCGGAGGTGCCGTCCGTTCGGCACTTGGTCATCGGTGATTTGGATCACGGTGAGTATGACTCCATCATCCCCGTTCTCTTGAACGCTTCCGCTCGTGATCTACAAGGGTATGTAGATGCACTCTCCTCTCGTTGCTAGTTGACTCCATAGATTGATCTTGGTGAATCGTAGGAAAATTTTTGTTTTCTGCAACGTTCCCCAACAGTGGCATCATGAGCTAGGTCTATGCGTAGTTACTATGCACGAGTAGAACACAAAGTAGTTGTGGGCGTCGATATTCTCAATTTGCTTGCCGTTACTAGTCTTATCTTGATTCGGCGGCATCGTGGGATGAAGCGGCCCGGACCAACCTTACACGTACGCTTACGTGAGACCGGTTCCACCGACTGACATGCACTAGTTGCATAAGGTGGCTGGCGGGTGTTTGTCTCTCCCACTTTAGTCGGATCGGATTCGATGAACAGGGTCCTTATGAAGGGTAAATAGAAATTGGCAATTCACGTTGTGGTTTTGGCGTAGGTAAGAAAACGTTCTTGCTAGAACCCTATTGCAGCCACGTAAAACTTGCAACAACAATTAGAGGACGTCTAACTTGTTTTTGCAGCAAGTGTTTTGTGGTGTGATATGGCCAAAGTTGTGATGAATGATGAATGATATATATGTGATGTATGAGATCATGTTCTTGTAATAGGAATCACGACTTGCATGTCGATGAGTATGACAACCGGCAGGAGCCATAGGAGTTGTCTTTATTTTTGTATGACCTGCGTGTCATTGAGAAACGCCATGTAAATTACTTTACTTCGTTGCTAAACGTGTTAGCCATAGTAGTAGAAGTAATAGTTGGTGAGCAACTTCATGGAGACACGATGATGGAGATCATGGTGTCATGCCGGTGACTAGATGATCATGGAGCCCCAAGATGGAGATCAAAGGAAGCTATATGATACTGGCCATATCATGTCACTATTATTTGATTGCATGTGATGTTTATCATGTTTTTGCATCTTGTTTACTTAGAACGACGGTAGTAAATAAGATGATCCCTCATAATAACTTCAAGAAAGTGTTTCCCCTAACTGTGCACCGTTGCGACAGTTCGTTGTTTCGAAGCACCACGTGATGATCGGGTGTGATAGATTCCAACGTTCACATACAATGGGTGTAAGACAGATTTACACATGCAAACACTTAGGTTGACTTGACGAGCCTAGCATGTACAGACATGGCCTCGGAACACAGAAGACCGAAAGGTCGAGCATGAGTCATATAGAAGATACGATCAACATGAAGATGTTCATGGATGTTGACTAGTCCGTCTCATGTGATGATCGGACACGGCCTAGTTAACTCGGATCATGTTATACTTAGATGACTGGAGGGATGTCTATCTGAGTGGGAGCTCATTGAATAATTTGATTAGATGAACTTAATTATCATGAACTTAGTCTAAACTCTTTACAACATGTCTTGTAGATCAAATGGCCAACGTTGTCCTCAACTTCAACGCGTTCCTAGAGAAAACCAAGCTGAAAGACGATGGCAGCAACTATACGGACTGGGTCCGGAACCTAAGGATCATCCTCATAGCTGCCAAGAAAGATTATGTCCTACAAGCACCGCTAGGTGAAGCACCTGCTCTCCCTGAAGAACAAGATGTTATGAACGCTTGGCAGACACGTGCTGATGATTACTCCCTCGTTCAGTGCAGCATGCTTTACAGCTTAGAACCGGGGCTCCAAAAGCGTTTTGAGAGACACGGAGCATATGAGATGTTCGAAGAGCTGAAAATGGTTTTTCAAGCTCATGCCCGGGTCGAGAGATATGAAGTCTCCGACAAGTTCTTCAGCTGTAAGATGGAGGAAAATAGTTCTGTCAGTGAGCACATACTCACTATGTCTGGGTTACATAACCACTTGACTCAGCTGGGAGTTAATCTCCCGGATGACGCAGTCATTGACAGAATCCTTCAGTCGCTTCCACCGAGCTACAAGAGCTTTGTGATGAACTTCAATATGCAGGGGATGGAAAAGACCATTCCTGAAGTATTTGCAATGCTGAAATCAGCAGAGGTAGAAGTCAAAAAGGAACATCAAGTGTTGATGGTGAATAAAACCACTAAGTTCAAGAAAGGCAAGGGTAAGAAGAACTTCAAGAAGGACGGCAAGGGAGTTGCCGCGCCCGGTAAGCAAGCTGCCGGGAAGAAGCCAAAGAATGGACCCAACCCCGAGACTGAGTGCTTTTATTGCAAGGGAAGTGGTCACTAGAAGCGGAACTGCCCCAAATACTTAGCGGACAAGAAGGCCGGCATCACGAAAGGTAGATGTGATATACATGTAATTGATGTGTACCTTACCAGTACTCGTAGTAGCTCCTGGGTATTTGATACCGGTGCAGTTGCTCACATTTGTAACTCAAAGCAGGAGCTGTGGAATAAGCGAAGACTGGCGAAGGACGAGGTGACGATGCGCGTCGGGAATGGTTCCAAGGTCGATGTGATTGCCGTCGGCACGCTACCTCTACATTTACCTACGAGATTAGTTTTAAACCTCAATAATTGTTATTTAGTGCCAGCTTTGAGCATGAACATTGTATCAGGATCTCGTTTAATTCGAGATGGCTACTCATTTAAATCCGAGAATAATGGTTGTTCTATTTATATGAGAGATATGTTTTATGGTCATGCTCCGATGGTGAATGGTTTATTCTTAATGAATCTCGAGTGTAATGCTACACATATTCATAGTGTGAATACCAAAAGATGTAAGGTTGATAATGATAGTCCCACATACTTGTGGCACTGCCGCCTTGGTCACATAGGTGTGAAACGCATGAAGAAGCTCCATGCAGATGGACTTTTAGAGTCTCTTGATTACAAATCATTTGACACGTGCGAACCATGCCTCATGGGTAAAATGACCAAGACTCTATTCTCAGGAACAATGGAGCGAGCAACCAACTTATTGGAAATCATACATACTGATGTGTGCGGTCCAATGAGTGTTGAGTCTCGCGGTGGCTATCATTATGTTCTCACCCTCACTGATGACTTGAGTAGATATGGGTATGTCTATTTAATGAAACACAAGTCTGAGACCTTTGAAAAGTTCAAGGAATTTTAGAGTGAGGTTGAGAATCAACGTGACAGGAAAATCAAGTTCTTGCGATTAGATCGTGGGGGAGAATACTTGAGTCACGAATTTGGCACACACTTAAGAAAATGTGGAATAGTTTCACAACTCACGCCGCCTGGAACACCTCAGCATAATGGTGTGTCCGAACGTCGTAATCACACTCTATTAGATATGGTGCGATCTATGATGTCTCTTACCGATTTACCGCTATCATTTTGGGGCTATGCTTTAGAGACTGCTGCATTCACTTTAAATAGGGCTTCGTCGAAATCCGTTGAGACGACACCGTATGAATTATGGTTTGGGAAGAAACCTAAGCTGTCGTTTCTAAAAGTTTGGGGATGCGATGCTTATGTCAAGAAACTTCAACCTGAAAAGCTCGAACCCAAGTTGGAAAAATGCGTCTTCATAGGATACCCTAAAGAAACTATTGGGTATACCTTCTACCTCAGATCCGAAGGCAAGATCTTTGTTGCCAAGAATGGATCCTTTCTAGAGAAAGAGTTTCTCTCGAAAGAAGTAAGTGGGAGGAAAGTAGAACTTGATGAAGTATTACCTCTTGAACCAGAAAGTGGCGCAACTCAAGAAAATGTTCCTGAGGTGCCTGCACCGACTAGAGAGGAAGTTAATGATGATGATCATGAAACTTCAGATCAAGTTGCTACTGAACTTCGTAGGTCCACAAGGACTTGTTCCGCACCAGAGTGGTACGGCAACCCTGTCTTGGAAATCATGTTGTTAGACAACGGTGAACCTTCGAACTATGAAGAAGCGATGGCGGGCCTGGATTCTGACAAATGGCTGGAAGCCATGAAATCCGAGATAGGATCCATGTATGAAAACAAAGTATGGACTTTAACTGACTTGCCCGTTGATCGGCGAGCCATAGAAAATAAATGGATCTTTAAGAAGAAGACAGAAGCGGATGGTAATGTGACCATCTATAAAGCTTGGCTTGTCGCTAAGGGTTATCGACAAGTTCAAGGGGTTGACTACGATGAGACTTTCTCACCTGTAGTGAAGCTGAAGTCCGTCCAAATCATGTTAGCAATTGCCGCATTCTATGATTATGAGATATGGCAAATGGACGTCAAAACGGCATTCCTTAATGGTTTCCCTAAGGAAGAATTGTATATGATGCAGCCGGAAGGTTTTGTCGATCCTAAGAATGCTGACAAGGTGTGCAAGCTCCAATGCTCGATTTATGGGCTAGTGCAAGCATCTCTGAGTTGGAACATTCGCTTTGATGAGATGATCAAAGCGTTTGGGTTTATGCAGACTTATGGAGAAGCCTGCGTTTACAAGAAAGTGAGTGGGAGCTCTGTAGCATTTCTCATATTGTATGTGGATGACATACTGTTGATGGGAAATGATATAGAATTCTTGGAAAGCATAAAGGCCTACTTGAACAAGTGTTTTTCAATGAAGGACCTTGGAGAAGCTGCTTATATATTAGGCATCAAGATCTATAGAGATAGATCGAGATGCCTCATTGGTCTTTCACAGAGTACGTACCTTGACAAGATATTGAAGAAGTTCAAAATGGAGCAGTCAAAGAAGGGGTTCTTGCCTGTATTGCAAGGTACGAGATTGAGCACGGCTCAAAGCCCGACCACGGCAGAAGATAGAGAAAAGATGAGTGTCGTCCCCTATGCCTCAGCCATAGGGTCTATCGTGTATGCTATGCTGTGTACCAGACCTGATGTAAACCTTGCCGTAAGTTTGGTAGGAAGGTACCAAAGTAATCCCGGCATGGAACACTGGACAGCGGTCAAGAATATTCTGAAGTACCTGAAAAGGACTAAGGACATCTTTCTCGTTTATGGAGGTGACGAAGAGCTCGTCGTAAAGGGTTACGTCGATGCTAGCTTCGACACAGATCTGGATGACTCTAAGTCACAAACCGGATACGTGTATATTTTGAATGGTGGGGCAGTAAGCTGGTGCAGTTGCAAGCAAAGCGTTGTGGCGGGATCTACATGTGAAGCAGAGTACATGGCAGCCTCGGAGGCAGCACAAGAAGCAGTCTGGGTGAAGGAGTTCATTACCGACCTAGGAGTCATACCCAATGCGTCGGGCCCGATGACTCTCTTCTGCGACAACACTGGAGCTATTGCCCTTGCCAAGGAGCCTAGGTTTCATAGGAAGACCAGGCATATCAAGCGTCGCTTCAACTCCATTCGTGAAAGTGTTCAAAATGGAGACATAGAGATTTGTAAAGTACATACGGACCTGAATGTAGTAGATCCATTGACTAAACCTCTCCCTAGAGCAAAACATGATCAACACCAGAACTGCATGGGTGTTCGATTCATCACAATGTAACTAGAATATTGACTCTAGTGCAAGTGGGATACTGTTGGAAATATGCCCTAGAGGCAATGATAAAATGGTTATTATTATATTTCTTTGTTCATGATAATTGTCTATTGTTCACGCTATAATTGTGTTATCCGGAAATCGTAATACATGTGTGAACACATAGACCACAACACATCCCTAGTGAGCCTCTAGTTGACTAGCTCGTTGATCAAAAGATAGTCATGGTTTCCTGACTATGGACATTGGATGTCATTGATAACGGGATCACATCATTAGGAGAATGATGTGATGGACAAGACCCAATCCTAAGCTTAGCTCAAAAGATCGTGTAGTTCGTTTGCTGTACCTTTTCTGAATGTCAAGTATCATTTCCTTAGACCATGAGATTTTGCAACTCCCGGATACCGTAGGAGTTCTTTGGGTGTGCCAAATGTCACAACGTAATTGGGTGACTATAAAGGTACATTACAGGTATCTCCGAAAGTGTCTGTTGGGTTGGCACGAATCGAGACTGGGATCTGTCACTCCGTATGACGGAGAGGTATCTCTGGGCCCACTCAGTAATGCATCCTCATAATGAGCTCAATGTGATCAAGTGGTTGATCACGGGATCATGCATTACGGTACGAGTAAAGAGACTTGACAGTGACGAGACTGAACGAGGTATTGGGATACCGACGATCGAGTCTCGGGCAAGTAACGTACCGATTGACAAAGGGAATTCTATATGGATTGATTGAATCCTTGACATCATGGTTCATCCGATGAGATCATCGTGGAGCATGTGGGAGCCAACATGGGTATCCAGATCCCGCTATTGGTTATTGACCGGAGAAGCTTCTCAGTCATGTCTGCATGTCTCCCGAACCCGTAGGGTCTACACACTTAAGGTACGGTGACGCTAGGGTTGTAGAGATATTAGCATACGGTAACCCGAAAGTTGTTCGGAGTCCCAGATGAGATCCCGGACGTCACGAGGAGTTCCGGAATGGTCCAGAGGTAAAGATTTATATATAGGAAGTCCAGTTTCGGCCATCGGGAAGGTTTCGAGGGTCACCAGTATTGTACCGGGACCACCAGAAGGGTCTCGAGGGTCCACCGGGTGGGGCCACCTATCCCGGAGGGCCCCATGGGCTGAAGTGGGAGGGGAACGAGCCCCTAGTGGGCTGGTGCGCCCCCCCTTGGTCCTCCTCTGCGCCTAGGGTTAGAAACCCTAGGGGTGGGGGCGCCACCCTTGCCTTGGGGGGCAAGGCACCCCCTTGGCCGCCGCCCCCCTAGGAGATTGGATCTCCTAGGGCCAGTGCCCCCCCCCCCTAGGCACCCTATATATAGTGGGGGGGAGGGCTGCGCACCCAAGCCCCTGGCCTCTCCCTCTCCCTCCCGTGACACTCCTCCATCTCCCTTGCGCTTGGCGAAGCCCTGCCAAGATCACCGTTGCTTCCACCACCACGCCGCCGTGCAGCTAGATCTTCATCAAACTCTCCTTCCCCCTTGCTAGATCAAGGAGGAGACGTCATCCGCTCCGTACGTGTGTTGAATGCGGAGGTGCCGTCCGTTCGGCACTTGGTCATCGGTGATTTGGATCACGGCGAGTACGACTCCATCATCCCCGTTCTCTTGAACGCTTCCGCTCGCGATCTACAAGGGTATGTAGATGCACTTTCCTCTCGTTGCTAGTTGACTCCATAGATTTATCTTGGTGAATCATAGGAAAATTTTTGTTTTCTACAACGTTCCCCAACAATAATATATAGGTGGAAAATGTTTCCAATGATGTTAAATTAATAATAAAAATATCTAGTACTTGTTAGGAGGCTTTTATATTTAATTTAGTATCAATGGGCCTTAAAAGGCCAAGCGTTGGAAGGATAATTGGGCCACAAGGGCCCAATAGGGGGTGGCGCGCCCCTTAGCCATATTGTGAGGCCGAATTGGACTAGGGGGAGGAATCCTCCTCACCCTGGGGCCGGCGCAAAGGGGGAGGATTCCTTGCCCTTGTGTGGCGCCCCTCTCCCCCTCCAACCTATATATACCAGAGGTTTTGGGCACTTCTGAACACAAGTTTTGAAGGAAATATGCCCTAGAGGCAATAATAAAGTTGTTATTTTATATTTCCTTATATCATGATAAATGTTTATTATTCATGCGAAAATTGTATTAACCGAAAACTTCTGTAACTCCAACTTTTCTATGGCAAAAACAAATCACTACTATAAGTGTTGTAGAAAACCACTTCATATTTTATTCTTGCATTATATCTACTGTATTCCAACTTTTCTATGGCAAAAACTCATCAAAGAAAACCATAGAATCATCAAAACAAGCACACAACGCAAAGAAAACAGAATCTGTCAAAAACAAAACAGTTTGTGGCAATCTGGATATTTCAAATACTTCTGTAACTCCAAAAACTCGTAAAATTAGGACGACCTGGGAAATTTGTATTTAAATCTTCTACAAAAAGAATTGGTATTTTATCGCTCTCTGGTTAGGAATGAGAATTGTTTTCATGAGCACAAAAGTTTCTGTTTTTTCGGCAAGATCAAACAACTATCATCCAAGAAGATCCTAAAGGCTTTACTTGGCACAAACACGAACTAAAACACAGAAAACACAATCAATAGTAGCATAATTGTGCTAACACTCAAGAATAGAAAGCAAAAAGCTAAAAGAAATATTCATTGGTTGACTCCCAACAAGCGCTATAGTTTTACGCCCTTAGCTAGGCATAAAGCAAGGATCTAAGTTTTGTCGTCCGTAGTTTTGGCTACTTTGGTAAGGGTTTTCTCAAACCCGAGAGGCTCTTTATGCTTCCCTAAATTCTCAGGAAAAGAAACCATCCTTAGATCCAAAATATCCAATCGCTTGTTGCAAAGAGTAATCAAGGTATTCGTGCGATTGATACTACCATTGAGAAGTTTGAGGGGTTCATTATATTTTTGTAATTCAACCATGTGTTTATGCAAATCACCAAGTTTGTCCAGCATTTGAACTCCCTCTGGGGTGAAAGAAAACCCCTTCTTTTGAGGTGGAACCCCCAAAATTCCTTCCAAAATTTCATAGGCAGCATTGGCATCAAGCTAAATAAAATTCCCTTTAGCAGCAAAATCTAGGAGTTGTCTATGATGCAAAGCCAATCCTATGTAAAAATTACGAAGCAAGATCTTAGCGTCCCCCTTTAAATTGAAAATACGATAATATTCCATACGCCTATACCAAGCATCTTTCAAATTTTCTCCTTGTCTTTGTTTAAAGTAAAGAACTTCAAAATCTGGTGACAGAGGAGGAGTAGGCACGCTAGCCATTATGACTAGAAAGCAAGAACACGGGTAGATCTGGCAAGAAAACGGCGAACGAAAAAGAGGGCGAACAAAATGGCAATTTTTTGTGAAGTGGGGGAGAGGAAAACGAGAGGCAAATGGCATATATTGTAAATTGCGAGGAGATGAGATTTGTGATTAGGAACCTGGTATATGTTGAAGATCTTCCCCGGCAACGGCGCCAGAAGTACCTTTTGATGCGGCTTCAAGCTACATCGGTATTTCCCCAAAGAGGAAGGGATGATGCAGCACAACGATGGTATGTATTTCCCTCAGTGATGAAACCAAGGTTATCTAACCATTAGGAGAACTAAGCAACAACACGTAAATGGTACCTGCACACAAATAACAAATACTCGCAAGCCGACGTATTAAAGGGTTTGTCAATCCCTTTCGGGTAACGGCGCCAGAAATTGGCAAACAGACGTGAATAAATTGTAGTAGATTGATAGATCGAACTCCAAATAAAATAAATTGCAGCAAGGTATTTTGTATTTTTGGTTTAATAGATCCGAAAATAAAAGCAAAGGAAAATAGATCGCAAAGGTAAATAATATGAGAAAGAGACCCGGGGGCCGTAGGTTTCACTAGTGGCTTCTCTCGAGAAAAATAGCAAACGGTGGGTAAAAAAATTACTATTGGGCAATTGATAGAACTTCAAATAATCATGACGATATCCAGGCAATGATCAATATATAGGCATCACGTCCAAGATTAGTAGACCGACTCCTGCCTGCATCTACTACTATTACTCCACACATCGACCTCTATCCAACATGCATCTAGTGTATTAAGTTCATGGAGAAACGAAGTAATGCAATAAGAACGATGACATGATGTAGACAAGATATATTTATGTAGAAATATACCCCATCGTGTTATCCTTAGTAGCAACGATACATACGTGTCGGTTCCCCTTCTGTCACTGGGATCAAACACCGTAAGATCGAACCCACTATAGAGCACCTCTTCCCATTGCAAGATAAATAGATCAAGTTGGCCAAACAAAACCCAAATATTAGAGAAGAAATACGAGGCTATAAGAAATTGTGCATATTAGAGATGAAAGAAACTCAAATAACTTTCATGGATAAAAAGAGATAGATCTGATCATAAACTCAAAGTTCATCGGATCCCAACAAACACGCCGTAAAAGAGTTACATCATATGGATCTCCAAGAGACCATTGTATTGAGAATCAAACGAGAGAGAGGAAGCCATCTAGCTACTAACTACGGACCTGAAGGTCTACAAAGAACTATTCACACATCATCGAAGAGGCACCAATGGAGGTGGTGAACCCCTCTGTGATGGTGTCTAGATTGGATCTGGTGGTTCTGGACTCTACGGCGGCTGGAATTGATTTTCATCGACTCCCCTAGGGTTTCTAGAATATTGTGGTATTTATAGAGTAAAGAGGCGGTCCGGGGGCACTCAAGGTGGGCACAACCCACCAGGGCGCGCATGGGCCTCCAGACGCACCCTGTTGGGTTGTGCTCCCCTCGGAGCAGCCCCCAGGTGCTTCTTCGGCCCATTGGTTGTCTTCTGGTCCAAAGAAATCCACAAAAAGTTTCGCTGCATTTGGACTCCGTTTAATATTGATTACCTGCGCTGTAAAAAACATGCAAAAAACAACAACTAGCACTTGGCACTATGTCAATAGGTTAGTACCCAAAAATGATATAAATGACTATAAAATGATTATAAAACATCTAAGATTGATAATATAACAGCATGGAACAATCAAAAATTATAGATACGTTGGAGACGTATCACGCGCGCTGACTGTCCATGCGGAGGACAGTGTGATCTAGCGGCTCGCCCTCGTCGGCCATGAGGGGTAGCTGTGCTCCATCAGCATGCCCTGGTCGGTCACGGGGACGTGGATCGCATCCTCGCCGCTCATAATGTGGACGAGCGGGTTCTCCAGCAGCATGCCCGCGAGCATCGCATCGTTGAGAGCACGTCCGCGAACATCGCAACATCGCCACTCTCGACATGGACGAGCGCATTCTCCGGCAGCACGCATGCAAACATCGCGTCCTCACCGCTCACAATGTGGACAAGCACGTTCTCCAGCAGCATGCCCGCGAACATCACATCATTGCCGCCCGCGAACATCACATCATCACTGCTCTCGACATGGGCGAGTGCGTGCTCTGGCAGCATGCCCGCGAACATCGCATCCTCGTCGCCCAGGCGCACGAGCGTGTGCTCCAAAAGCACGGTCGCGAGCATGGCATCCTCACGGCTCATGGGGTGGTTGAGCGCATGCTCCAAACGGTACCCCAGGAGTCGGGACGCGAGCATCGCGCCCTCGGCTATGAGGAGTACTGCATGGTGCCCATCGTTGGTTTAGGAAAATCCCGTGACTCCATCGCTCCCTGGAGGAGTGCGAGCTCCAGTGGGCGCTCGAGGAGTCCCACGCCGATATGCCAGTGGCGGCGGACATGCAAGATTATCCTTCGAGCTCTCCTCCTCTTACGAAGATGCCTCCACCGCCCCCGTTGTACGTGATTTGCCTTGGCTCCGGCGGACATTTGGAGTTTAGTTTTATGGAACATTAATATTTGGACTAATGCAAAAAACAACCTATGACTAACATGCATAAATAGATGATGTGGCGGCATTGCATGCTGGAGGATATTGCAATTTATGGATTGCATGCATGACTAGCTTATGTGGCTTGGTTGCATGGCTAGGAAAGGCTAGAGAAAAATAAATAGATAATGTGTTTAGAGTGCACTCCACTAAATGGGAGCATGTAAATACCTTTAGAGTGCACTCCACTCTTTTCAGACGCTTAGGTGCATCGGATGCCGTGCCATGCTACAAAATGTTAGGAAAAAAATCTGCTCGAATGTTTTAAAAATCTGTTATTATCTTGAAACCAGCCACACCCGCCCCTCACCTCATCAAACCAGCCCGAGGAATATCTCTTAAGTGAAGCATAATTTATTTTTACTGATATATGTATATCAAAACTAGAGTATTTATATTTCAAGTTTGTGAACAAGTATTATTCTACTGCTTTGGATCCATTGCAACGCACGGGCTGGCACTTTTCCTTTGCATTTTTATTCAGATCTATTAACCCAAAAATACAAAAATACTTTGCTGCACTTTATTTTATTTTAGATCTATTATTTCAATCTATTACAATCTCTGGCATCATTACCCGAAAGGGATTGACAACCCCTTTAACATGTCGGGTTGCGAGGTGTTGTTATTTGTGTGCAGGTGTTGTTTACGTTGTGTTGCTTGGTTCTCCTACTAGTTCGATAACCTTGGTTTCTTCACTGTGGGAAATACCTACCGTCGCTGTGCTGCATCATCCCTTCCTCTTTGGGGAAATACCGACGTAGTCCTAGCAGACAGGAGCTTTTCTGGCGCTATAGTCAGAGAGCAATCAGTCCTTCGAGCATGGCAACACGTGCTTGCCTAACCCATGTAGCACGCTACGCCGCCAGCGAGTAGCACCTCCTTCACACTAACATAGGCATCTGGGCCATGCACAGGCAGCTGCTCCCGTAGTATTTTACCCGGATGTTCAACTGCAGTACCACACTGATCTTTTTTTGCGGGGTAGTACCTCACCGATCTTGGATAAGACCATGGAGCTTGTGGCCAAGAAAAGTCTTTGCCCAACCGACGCATGTCAAGGTGCTTGTCTGTTGTGACGTGCCGCATGGCGTTTACTAGCTCGTGCTCCGGATGAGCGGCAGGGTGCTGCTCCCGATCGTCCATGGTGCGACGGCAACGACGGCAGGTTGGGAGCTCGGGCGGGAGCCGGTGATCTACCCAAGGCACATAGCTCGACTTGGGCTCGACATTCTGACCGCCGAGGATGTACCACTTAGTGGCGAGGCTGGAATGTTGGATACGTATAGGCGTGTGTCATGGTTCTAACTCTGACAGTGATGTAGGGGGGTATGTATGGAGAGGCTAGATCTTAGCTATGGAGGAGTTGTAAGCACACGAGGATTACGAGTTCAGGCCCTTCTCGGAGGAAGTAACAGCCCTACGTCTCGGTGCCCGGAGGCGGTCGACTGAATTATGTGTGTATGAGTAACAGGGGTGCGAACCCCTGCTACTGAGGAGGGGGTGGCTTATATAGAGTTCGCCAGCCCTCTCCTGCCCTCAGTAATGCAGGGGTTAAGGTACATTAAGGTTGGGCGTTACTGATAACGCCCCTAATAAAGTGCTATGATGACCATAAAGACTATTTAATGACCGACCGTTTGCCTGCGGAGTGAATTTAGATCTCCTGGCAGTCGAGTGGTTGGCTTCGTGGTCGAGTGTCTTGAATCCGTCGAGTGGGATACCTTCAAGTCGATTGAAAAGGTGACTTCTTCTAGAGATGTCCTTGGGTAGGGCTCTTAGGACAGGTCCATGCCCCTACCCTAGGTACATAGCTTCATCAGCGTGTGCTCCTGGGAGGGAGCAACCTGCTCAATGGATACCGGTTTCCGAACGTGATGTACTCGACGTAGTTGAGCAAGTGAGCCTGGAGGCGTTCCTGATGTCGTACGTTGATGCGCGGTTCAACGGCTGTAACATCCCAAAATTCTAAATTTTGGAATGTTATAATAAATAGATAGATTTGATTGATTGTTTGATTGATTAACTGAAAGTGAGTGAATTCAAAACTTTTTGAAAGTTAAATGAGAGGGAATAAAAGGACTTTCCCAAAACTTTCATTTTTATGCTCTCCGCGAATTCAAATACTTTCCATCACAAAACCCTCGAGAGAAGATGACATGACTTCTTCCATTTTTTTAAATGACAAGGGTTTTTGAAAACATTTAAATTTCATTTGGAAAATATTTCCACTTCTGAAACTTTATGCAATTCAATGATTTTCATGAGAGAAGATAAAATGACTTCTTCAAAACATATGAAATATGAGTTGGGAGTTTCGAAGGATTAAATTCAAAGCCCCTTTGAATTTATTTCCAATTTGAAGTTATTTGAGTTTTATTCAAATTATTTTTCTCCAAAAATAAAATATATGGAAAATAGGGTAACATGATTCCCTACAACAGAAAATTGGAGAAAAATTAATTTGAAATCATTTTGGTATTTTAGAAATGATTTTTGTTGGATTTTAATAGACCAGTAGCACTCTTTGATTTATTAAAATTTGTGTGTATTTTATTTTAATGCTGGAAAAATGTTCATGTCGTAGAAAATCTTTTTCTGAAAATTTTGATATATAATATGCCTATATAAAGTTTTATTTTATTTTCGTTTTTCAGTTTATCGCTTTCTATAAAAAAACTGCACCGCGCGGCCAGCCAAAAAAAAACTGCAGCGTGCGCGCGGCCGAAGGCCTTTAGGCCCATCGCCTCATTTCTTCTCTGTTTCGTATATTTTCGTCTATGTTTAGTCCCACATTGCCTAGCCTTTGACCCCTAAGCCTCTTTTCCACCAATAAATATAGACCCATAGAGCCTCCAAAAATCATCCGATTCGGGTTAAATCAATATTTTGGTTTGACTAGATTCATTTAAGAAAAATATTTTTCTCCTCTCCGGCGCGACTTCTGGAAATTATCTCTTCTCTCCAAAGTCGTCTTTTCTCTGCCTTATAAAGGTATCTTTCTTTGTTTCTTTTCTTCTTATACCTCCGTAGTTTATTATTTTTAGACTAATATGATAAAATAATTAGATTATCAATTAGTCTACGTATTTATACATTAGACCCTAGCCCGTAGCTATTTTTTCTTCCGTAAAACAGCTTGGCCTTGATTTTTCAAATAGCCATAACTTTTTACTCGTTTACCCAAATCCAATGAAACCAACGCCCACTTCTTCGTTATGATCTCCTCTATCCAGTAATCCAACTCAAACATGTTTTTGAAAATTTTAAAATTTGAATTAGATCAGATTTGAATTCAAACTTCTTTTGATCATATCTTTTTATCCGTAACTCCGTTTGAGTTGATTCTTTTTTGCAAATCGAAGCTCTTGACCTAAATTTTTTGATAAGGCCAAATTCACATAATTTTGGTACTGTTAGAAATTATTTTATGTTGCAAGAGCTATTTGCTTGGTTTTGATGTTTTCCGAATCGTTTTCTTCGATCTTTCTGATCTTTTGAGTGATTTCTTATGTGTGGTTACTATTGCTTGCTTACGATAGATTGACGGGAGTGTGACGAGTAGATCTATCAAGATTTTTGAGTGCGAATCATCTTCATCAACATTGCAGGCAAGTTCACACTTTGATCATACCTTTTCTACAACCCAGTTTTTCTTGCATTAGATCAATCCTCACACATTGCATGATTAGGATCTAATTAAATTGTGGGATGGGAAGTAGATGAGGTAGTACCTATTACCTGTTCATTATCAAACCCTTGGGAGTTACTATTACGTTAGGCTTATACTGCCATGCTATGCTCGTAGATGTGGATTGGGTTTGAGAGTATTTCATGACAGATGTGAGATTGTTAATTAATGGTTTACTTAAGGTGGCAACTTAAACACACATCTGGGTGGATTGAGGCACCTGGGTATTCCAGGACTTGCCTGTCTAGGCACCTGGGTATTCCAGGACTTGCCTGTTTTTCTTTTGGACCGCCACCCAGGCTCAAAGGGATCATAAGATTATTCATACTAGAAACTTCCGTGTGCAGCCACAAGTCATTATGGGCTCTGGCATAGTTGATTAAGTCGTGCGAACTCTTACAGGGTAGACTAGCATATGTAGGGGAAAGTAGGTGTACCGGTCTATCCAACGTAAGGTGCTAGCGCTTCTGAAAGACTATGTCTCGGTCATCCGTTTCTCAAACACCATGTAGTGCGAGAAATCCAACGGAGGCGATCGAGTCTTGTGGGGAAAAGTGCGCAAACCTCTGCAGAGTGTACAAACTAATCATGATTAGCCGTGTCCCCGGTTATGGACGTCTTGAGTATCTAGTTCTTGGATTATCATGTTGATCTCATCATGTGACTTTAATTAATTTTGTTGGGTTTTAATGATGATGCTTAATTGGGATTGAGAATGCTGTCAACCATTCTCAATGTTTAACAACCACCATGATAGGTAAATAAATTTATTCCTTTGCAGTAGGGAAAAATTGGCTTTACACAAAACTATAACCATAGAGCTTTTCCACCAGCCAAATATGCATGTAGTGATAGCCATTGTTCATCATTTCTCTCTATGGTGTGAATTTGCTAGTACATTCAATGTACTGACCCTCTGTGGCTGCAACGTCTCATGTTGCAGGAATCTTACGACGAGTAAGTGATACGTTAGGGTTACGATTTCTACACTCAACTTTGCCGTTGGTGTTGATGGGAATCCACAACCTTGTTGCTTCCGCTATATGGATTGAGGTAATAGTATTTATGTTACTTTATACATGTGATTTACCTCTGTTATAAATCCTTCGAGTACTGTGTGTGTCAGCATACCGATCCAGGGATGACACTTAAGCACAGAGACTTGATCCATTCGGGTCGGGTCGCTACAAGATGGTATCAGAGCACATGTTGACTGTAGGACGTGACCCTAGAAACTGGCAAGCCCATAGCAATGATTTTTCTCTACAACTTTCCCTTTCAAAAAGATCTTTTACCTCTCTTCTCTTTTGAGCTTATTCAAAAATTCCCTTTAGTGAGACCATACCCCTTTCCCCTTTTGACCACACGAAGATTCGACTGATGAGACCACTCCAAGAAGTACAAGATATCAGACAACTAATACCACTTCAGAATGAAGAGTATTTTCCGTGCATCTGAATAATGGAATCTACAACGGTTGAAGACCGAAGACAAGTAGAATTTGAAGGCTCTGAAGAATTCCCAGATTTGTATGACCTAGGAAGGCTATCCTTATGGAACTTGGCAGACTATGGAAGTTGTCAATACCCGAGATCAAGGTGTATCGGAGAAAGACCGGAGCATGTAGAGTGAAGAACTCAAGGATTTGTCAAGAAAACCCTAAGGCAGGAGATATCAACTATGGAATGATAGCTCATGGAAATGACAAGAGCAGAAACATAGCTATCCATGAAGTTATCTCCCGCTTATGGTATTGTCACCGTGCTGAGTTAAGCATGCATATGCATGGAAGGATTGGATGGTAGAAGGCTGATGGAGCATCTATCAGCAGGAGATGAAGTTTTAACCTTAGCTAGTGTATCACCAGGATCTAGAGTGTTACATCAAGAAGTTTAAGGTGGAGCTCCATGAAGCCGTATTAGACAAGGAAGCATTTCGTGAAGAACTCAGGAACCAAAGGTTGAAAGTAGCCAAGCTGGAGGAGCTACAACCTCGAGATACCGGAGATTCATTGAGAACTGAAGGACAGCAGGATCATGGTTCAGGTCGAGTTTGATGAAACCCAGAAGTTTGGAATGCAACTCTAGAATATTAAAGGACGTCACGAGGGACTTCGCATCAACAGAGTTGATCTGTCAGAAGAACTTAAGAAAGACAAGCATGATCGGAAGAAGCCATTGGAGGCATGAACAAGGCTTGAAGAGTTTGAAGAGTTGATGATTTATTGACCTTTAGAAGACCAAACCCCTGTTCTATACCTGCGTTAGATGCGACGATTGTGAGCTGTCATTTGTTTGATGTTTTTCTGACAGCCACAGATAAAATCTGCCTTTTCAAAACTTTTTGTTTGTATTGTGTGTATCCCTCTCCCTCTCTCTTATCTTACCCCAAACCCCTGGACCCAATAGAAGATGAATGGAGATGAGCTCGTATTTGCTAAACCGGTGAGTCAATTGGAGATGGACCAATGGATTCAGGACATGGAGGATCACATGAAGAATAACCCTATAGTTGGAAATGATATGACCCAGCATGCTCTTTAATGCTTTGAAAGAGGTGCCGCTACTTGGTGGAGGATGTACCAAACCACGAATGGATGGCAAGGAGTAACCACTTGGAGAGAATTTAAGTTGACTCTACCAAAGTCTCGGTTTGTGTCCCAGAAGTTGAAGCCTTATGGAAAGGATATGAAGAAATCTTGTGCATGCAAGATTTGTGGAGAAATAGGACACACCCATAAAGAACACAAGGATGAATGCCCAAATTGTGAAGGAGGTCATCCAGCTGGAGAATGCCCAACTAGGCAGATCACTGGTTTCTTGTGTGAAGGGACTACCCACTACCCTGCTCAGTGTCACATTTACCCCATGGTACAAAGAACCATCTAGGAGAAGAAAGAAGCAATGAAAGGAGCCCTTATGGAAGGTTTAGAAGAACCTGTGATGAAGAAAGAGGTGGAGGACACACCCAAAGAGGAACCCATTAAACCCTACACCAAGTCTTGCTATTCATGTGGAGAAGAAGGACACATCTCCCAGAATTGTATGAAGGGGGATCTAGTAGAATTCCCGACGGAGGAAGTAGAATATGACCCACAGGAAATAGAAGCCCTGATTGGAATGGAAAAGTCCAGGAAGAGAAACCGATTGGAGCCCAGGAGGAACCTGAGTCATATCATCTGTTACAGGTGCAAGGAGTCAGGGCACTACCTCCACAGTTGCCCAAAAAGGAAACCTCGATACTTGTCAGAAGTAATATGTTTTAGTTGTAATGGAGCAGGGCACTTTGCCAGAGAATGCCCCAAGGAGAAGGAAACTTGTGCTATATAGTTGAGTTTGCAACAAAAGAAATGGAGTAATAGAAGTGGGAACATTTTATTTTATATTGAGGTGTTGAGTTGAGACATGTAATGGAAAAGTGAGAGATTGTAATCATTGGAGAATGAATAAAGTTAGCATCGTTGGTACTGATATGGATTTTATGAGTTGTTACTCTATGAAGAAGAATTTTGGCCATTTTGAGGATATGAGAAATATGGTCTATGGGAGATTTGTGTATTTTAAGGGTGGTAGTACCCTGTAAGAACCCTTGACCCCTGGAAAAGATAAGGATACTCCACTGAGTGGATTTCGGACAAAATGAATACGAGTTTTGTCTCGATAAGTGTGATACCCCAAGAGTATGTGGGATGAAGTTGAAGACCGTCAGTTGTTTGGACCAAAAGTGATCAAGGAGTCAGAAGAGAATGTTAAGTTGATTTGAGATAGACTGAAGGTAGCTCAGTCCAGGCAGAAGAGTTATGTAGACTCAAAAACTCAAGGAGGTAGTCTATGAAATTGGAGACAGAGCATGTCTTCATGTGTCCCCTCTGCAAGGAGTTAAACGATTTGGAGTTAAGCTAAAGTTAGCCCTGAGATTTGTAGGACCATACCGAGTTTTGGAGCATATGGGAGAAGTGGCCAACAAGTTGGAGTCACCCGAAGGAGTCAGGAGTTCATGACGTGTTTCACGTTTCCCAGTTGAAGAAGTGCCATGCAGAGATGGCCAATATTCCCCTGTAAGGACGCTTGACCCTGGAAAGGATAAAGATGTTCCACGAAGTGGAATACGGGCTTCATAAGTATAAGTTTTTCTCACGGTATGAGGAATATCCCACGGGGATGAAGAGATAAATTACTATTGGATATAAAGGAGGTATGATGTTGGAAATATGGATCAATGAAAATTCCATGATGAGTCTGAGTAATCATGTCCTAGTTTGGTGCCAATAGAAGGAAGGAAGACAGTACAATTGGATGGATTAAAGAATACTAGGAAGTTGGATGTTGGATTAGAGATCCATTGCCCCGATGATAAGTTCAAGGACTACAAGTGATGAGATGGGCCATAACTCACAGGCCCCAGGACCTGCCAAGAAGCAAGCACATTCTTGCTGAAGGAAGAACCCTGGAAGAGGATATACCTTTGTCGACAGACGATTTTATAGGAGTAACGCAAAACCTGAGAGTTGTGAAGAAACGTTAGATGTTTGTCTGGCTTGCAGAATCTATGGATATATCCGAACTTGGTTCGCCGACAAGAGAAATTATGCAATGCTTGTGAGGATGACCGAGTGTTAGAATGCGAGATTCGCTAAACCGTGTACAAGGTAATGATTTGGGTGCGGGATGGATTGATCACCATACCGACTTACTCTTATTATTCGCCTTGCTATGTGGGATGGTAAATCTGAGTGACTTACCTATAGTAAAGAGACGACGATCAAAACCCTGTTTAAACTTAGAATGGTATAAGTATTTTCCCTTGTACACGGCAGTTGTTGCCAACCGTAGGTTATACGGTGAGGTTCAACCCAGACCCATTTCCTGCAGGAGAAACCGTAAATTGTTGACCACCATGAGATATCGATTAGTTGTTTAGTACTGGTGCCAGACCCGTCAGCTAAGAAGACCCAGTCTTAGGATAACCTTACCAAGAGGAAAGGACAGAAGAATTGAGTAAAAGGTTATGCCACTACCGAAAGAACTCAGGGAAGGAATTTTCTCGAGGATCTGAGAAGACCGACACTGTCAAGAATAAGGATGGCGTACATGAGTTTTGATGGAACTGTAATGATGCTTCTAAGGATGGTAGCACCCCAGACTCCCGGTGACGATTGATGAAATTTTGAGGAGACCCCAAGCCCAACCTTTTCGTTCTAGCCTCTCCGAATCTCGAGGACGAGATTCATTTTAAGGGTGGTAGGTTTGTAACATCCCAAAATTCTAAATTTTGGAATATTATAATAAATAGATAGATTTGATTGATTGACTGAAAGTGAGTGAATTCGAAACTTTTTTAAAGTTAAATGAGAGGGAATAAAAGGACTTTCCCAAAACTTTCATTTTTATGCACTCCGCGAATTCAAATACTTTCCATCACAAAACCCTCAAGAGAAGATGACATGACTTCTTCCATTTTTTTAAATGAGGAGGGTTTTTGAAAACATTTAAATTTCATTTGGAAAATATTTCCACTTCTGAAACTTTATGCAACTCAATGATTTTCATGAGAGAAGATAAAATGACTTCTTCAAAACATATGAAATATGAGTTGGGAGTTTCGAAGGATTAAATTCAAAGCCCCTTTGAATTTATTTCCAATTTGAAGTTA
Source organism: Triticum monococcum (assembly GCA_034509565.1). NCBI lineage: Eukaryota > Viridiplantae > Streptophyta > Magnoliopsida > Poales > Poaceae > Triticum > Triticum monococcum. Next base: position 145,573,952 of record CM067843.1, on the reverse strand, counting down.
TTTGAGTTTTATTCAAATTATTTTTCTCCAAAAATAAAATATATGGAAAATAGGGTAACATGATTCCCTACAACAGAAAATTGGAGAAAAATTAATTTGAAATCATTTTGGTATTTTAGAAATGATTTTTGTTGGATTTTAATAGACCAGTAGCACTCTTTGATTTATTAAAATTTGTGTCTATTTTATTTTAATGCTGGAAAAATGTTCATGTCGTAGAAAATCTTTTTCTGAAAATTTTGATATATAATATGCCTATATAAAGTTTTATTTTATTTTCGTTTTTCAGTTTATCGCTTTCTGTAAAAAAAACTGCACCGCGCGGCCGGCCAAAAAAAATTGCAGCGTGCGCGCGGCCGAAGGCCTTTAGGCCCATCGCCTCTTTTCTTCTCTGTTTCGTATATTTTCGTCTACGTTTAGTCCCACATTGCCTAGCCTTTGACCCCTAAGCCTCTTTTCCACCAATAAATATAGACCCATAGAGCCTCCAAAAATCATCCGATTCGGGTTAAATCAATATTTTGGTTTGACTAGATTCATTTAAGAAAAATATTTTTCTCCTCTCCGGCGCGACTTCTGGAAATTATCTCTTCTCTCCAAAGTCATCTTTTCTCTGCCTTATAAAGGTATCTTTCTTTGTTTTTTTTTCTTCTTATACCTCCGTAGTTTATTATTTTTAGACTAATATGATAAAATAATTAGATTATCAATTAGTCTACGTATTTATACATTAGACCCTAGCCCGTAGCTATTTTTTCTTCCGTAAAACATCTTGGCCTTGATTTTTCAAATAGCCATAACTTTTTACTCGTTTGCCCAAATCCAACGAAACCAACGCCCACTTCTTCGTTATGATCTCCTCTATCCAGTAATCCAACTCAAACATGTTTTTGAAAATTTTAAATTTTGAATTAGATCAGATTTGAATTCAAACTTTTTTTGATCATATCTTTTTATCCGTAACTCCGTTTGAGTTGATTCTTTTTGCAAATCGAAGCTCTTGACCTAAATTTTCTGATAAGGCCAAATTCACATAATTTTGGTACTGTTAGAAATTATTTTATGTTGCAAGAGCTATTTGCTTGGTTTTGATGTTTTCCGAATCGTTTTCTTCGATCTTTCTGATCTTTTGAGTGATTGCTTATGTGTGGTTACTATTGCTTGCTTATGATAGATTGAAGGGAGTGTGACGAGTAGATCTATCAAGATTTTTGAGTGTGAATCATCTTTATCAGCATTGCAGGCAAGTTCACACTTTGATCATACCTTTTCTACAACCCAGTTTTTCTTGCATTAGATCAATCCTCACACATTGCATGATTAGGATCTAATTAAATTGTGGGATGGGAAGTAGATGAGGTAGTACCTACTACATGTTCATTATCAAACCCTTGGGAGTTACTATTACGTTAGGCTTATACTGCCATGCTATGCTCGTAGACGTGGATTGGGTTTGAGAGTATTTCATGACAGATGTGAGATTGTTAATTAATGGTTTACTTAAGGTGGCAACTTAAACACACATCTGGGTGGATTGAGGCACCTGGGTATTCCAGGACTTGCCTGTCTAGGCACCTGGGTATTCCAGGACTTTCCTGTTTTTCTTTTGGACCGCCACCCAGGCTCAAAGGGATAATAAGATTATTCATACTGGAAACTTCCGTGTGCAGCCACAAGCCATTATGGGCTCTGGCATAGTTGATTAAGTCATGCGAACTCTTACAGGGTAGACTAGCAGATGTAGGGGAAAGTAGGTGTACCGGTCTATCCAACGTAAGGTGCTAGCTGCTTCTGAAAGACTATGTCTCGGTTATCCGTTTCTCAAACACCATGTAGTGCGAGAAATCCAACGGAGTAGATCAAGTCTTGTGGGGAAAAGTGCGTAAACCTCTGCAGAGTGTACAAACTAATCATGATTAGCCGTGTCCCCGATTATGGACGTCTTGAGTATCTAGTTCTTGGATTATCATGTTGATCTCATCATGTGACTTTAATTAATTTTGTTGGGTTTTAATGATGATGCTTAATTGGGATTGAGAATGCTATCAACCATTCTCAATGTTTAACAACCACCATGATAGTTAAATAAATTTATTCCTTTGTAGTAGGGAAAAATTGGCTTTACGCAAAACTATAACCATAGAGCTTTTCCACCAGCCAAATATGCATGTAGTGGTAGCCATTGTTCATCATTTCTCTCTATGGTGTGAATTTGCCAGTACATTCAATGTACTGACCCTCTGTGGCTGCAACGTCTCATGTTGCAGGAATCTTACGACGAGTAAGTGATACATTAGGGTTACGATTTCTACACTCAACTTTGCCGTTGGTGTTGATGGGAATCCACAACCTTGTTGCTTCCGCTATATGGATTGAGGTAATAGTATTTACGTTACTTTATACATGTGATTTACCTTTGTTATAAATTCTTCGAGTACTGCGTGTGTCAGCATACCGATCCAGGGATGACACTTAAGCACAGAGACTTGATCCATTCGGGTCGGGTCGCTACAACGGCGTGCAGCCATGGGCCAGCGTAGGTCGGCTACGGGAAAGTGGTATTGGTGTGGTTCGAGATGCCCATCTGGCTGTTGTCACGGTGGCGTTCGCGACTCACTCGTTTGAGATGAACCGGCCGGTGGTGGCCTAGCCGTGGCGAGGGTGCCACAGCTGGACATTGGGGTGTTACGAGGCGTAGATGGCCACACTAGCGGGTACTACCTATATTACAGAAGTAGAAGGCAAAGACAGGCCTTTATTTTATTATTTTATTTGTGGCTGAGGAGTGATTCCCAGGACGAAATGTGTCACAACCGCTGGATGAAAACTGGATGGTGCGGGACTATGGATCGGAGCCAGGAGTGGAGCATGCAAGCCGCGTCCAATCGCATGTGGCTGTGGTAGAAACTTGATGGTCGCCGCATTTCAGCTAGCCCACATGTTATGCACACAAAGGCAGAGGAGCGGTGGGGCCAAGAAGGGTGAGGCGCACGTCAGGGGACGTGGTGCCGTGGGTTGGAGCGGCGTCGTGGGAGTCGCGTGTCGTAGTGGTGAAATGTGATGGTCACCGTGGTTCAACTTCCATGGACAAGCTGTCATGTCTACTGACACATGCATTGCATGCCGCTAACTGTAAGGAGGGGGAGTAGAGAAAACTAGGCAGATAAATAGTTCATTATAGTCAAGCGGATCTATATCAATGTACACAGAGTACACTTGTTCCAAATACATGCACATCGGCAAAATAGTTTGTCTATATCAATGCACACAGAGAGGAAATATTATTTTTACAAGAGAGGAAATAGTTCATCCATCTATAATGCCCTGCTGCTGGTGCAGCTTCTTCTTCTCATTTTCTGTGGGAGATGGCTTCGCAACAAGCTCTTTTGACCATGTAGCTATCTCAAAACTCACATGGGCATCGAGGGTAGCATATTTTATCCGCTCGTCGGTCAAGGGATAATTATCCCATCCAGACGACCTTAATCCCAGCGTCTCGTCACCCTTCTCAAGATTTGTTCCGAGCAAAAAAAAGTTGCTACGTCGAATAGGGATGGTGTTTATAGGAATTCTGGTTTGTAGGTCAGCGATGTTTTTCAAGTCAAGGTTGTACGGCGCCAGCTTCTCTTTGTCCCCTTTGATGGCTGCCCCACAGATGTATATGTCCTCCCGGAGCATGAAATCATGGAGCTCACCTGGTATGGACAGTGCATGTATGATGTGATACACCAAAACTTCATCTTCGAGGCACAGCTGAAGGACGGCGGCACGTTGGATCTTCCCAGTGGCACGCTCCGTGTACTCTGCATCGAGACCGACGACCTTCATCTCCACCTTTTGGAGGGAGTTGGATACATTGTTGATCCACTCACGAACAACCCTTAGGTGGTCGGTGACAGTGGAAACTATGCTCAACGAGCCTTCGACGAGAACATGTTTGATGCTAAAAACCTGCATAGGGTTCTCTTTCGCCATTTGGAACCACTGGACCGGAGGGCTATGGTTTGGAGAATTAGGATAAAGATGGCTAGTCTAACTGAAGAAGATGATTATTTAAAGGGGCTTCGGAATTACTCAAGAAGGATGTGAATCTAGTGGGGTTTGAATGCAAATGAAGGAGAGGTGAAGAAGCCGAGGAAAATTGGTTCCCGATGGAGAAGTAAATGGGAGAAGTGGCATGCATGCAGTTGATTAGACGACTAGGTAGACCAACCTGCAAAACGAAAAGGCTATGCGGGTAGCATACTGAGGAGTGGTTCGTGTCCGTGTACGTGCCCATCCTTCTATCGCTACATGTGCCACTGGTTAGTTGAGGTCACTCTTTCGAATCACCGTGGTGAAACATTTTATAATTACTTTTTATTTCTACACCCCTCCTGACAGGTGGGATCTACGCAAAACTCACTTGGGTGGACGAACAGATATAAAAACATATCCATCTCTTTGCACACAAAAAATATGTCATAGTTGGTTCGGATTGATATTGGAGCGTGCCTGCGAGACACAACCTTTTCTGGTTAAGGAATATATGTGGTTATCCTAAAAAATAAAAAGCCCTTCTTGCGCTTCTGCATGCACGAGAATTTGGTTATGCTCGCAATATGGATGCTACCTGAAGGATGAAGTGAACCCAGAAGCATGCTAGCACGGGAGACCTATTTCCGCTATACAGTACTACTCTGTATGTTACCACTAGTAGTAGTACAAGTGTGGTACACTTGATGGTCAAAATATTATTCATTCGGTCCTCATAGTGAAGTGACAAGACCCTGCGCCCGAGGTGACACTAGTCCTGGCGGCGTGTTTGGGTTACCAAAGTCAGCCTCACCTTGTGCGCTATGTAGTCACTATTACCGTTGTTGTATAGCATGCCTCGCCTCCTCTCCCTCTCCCCGCCTAGCACTGATCCATCTTGCTTCCTCTTGAGCTTGCATTGGTTTTCCGCGAAGAGGAGAGGATGATGCAGCAGAGTAGCGTAAGTATTTCCCTCAGTTTTTGAGAACCAAGGTATCAATCCAGTAGGAGGCCATGCTCAAGTCCCTTGTACCTGCACAAAACGATAGCTACTCGCAACCAACGCGATTAGGGGTTGTCAATCCCTTCACGGTCAATTACGAGAGTGAGATCTGATAGATAGTATTTTTCGTATAAAGATGCAAAAGTGAAAAGTAAAAGGCAAAGTAAAAAAGCAAAGCAAGATTAAAGTGATGGAGATTGATATGATGAGAATAGACCCGGGGGCCATAGGTTTCACTAGTGGCTTCTCTCAAGAGCATAAGTATTCTACGGTGGGTGAACAAATTACTGTTGAGAAATTGACAGAATTGAGCATAGTTATGAGAATATCTAGGAATTATCATGTATATAGGCATCACGTCTGTGACAAGTAGACCGAAATGATTCTGCATCTACTACTATTACTCCACTCATCGACCGCTATCCAGCAAGCATCTAGAGTATTAAGTTAAAAACAGAGTAACGCTTTAAGCAAGATGACATGATGTAGACAGATAAATTCATGCAATATGAAATAAACCCCATCTTGTTATCCTCGATGGCAACGATACAATACGTGCCTTGCTGCCCCTTCTGTCACTGGGACAGGACACCGCAAGATCGAACCCAAAGCTAAGCACTTCTCCCATGGCAAGAAAAACCGATCTAGTAGGCCAAACCAAACTGATAATTCAAAGAGACTTGCAAAGGTAACCAATCATACATAAAAGAATTCAGAGAATATTCAAATATTATTCATAGATAGACTTGATCATAAACCCACAATTCATCAGTCTCAACAAACACACCGCAAAAAGAAGAAGATTACATCGAATAGATCTCCACGAGAGAGGGGGAGAACTTTGTATTGATATCCAAAGAGAGAGAAGAAGCCATCTAGCTACTAACTATGGACCCGAAGGTCTGAGGTAAACTACTCACACTTCATCGGAGAGGCTATGATGATGTAGAAGCCCTCCGTGATGACGGCCCTCTTCGGCGGAGCTTCGGAACAGGCCCCAAGATGGGATCTCGTGGATACAGAAAGTTGCGGCGGTGGAATTAGGTTTTTGGCTCCGTCTCTGTTCGTTTGGGGGTACGTAGGTATATATAGGAGGAAGAAGTACGTTGGTGGAGCTTCAGTGGGCCCACGAGGGTGGGGGCGTGCCTGGGGGTATAGGGCGCGCCCCCTACCTCGTGCCCACCTCGAAGCTTCCTTGGCGTAGGGTCCAAGTCTCCTGGGTCATATTCGGTGATAAAATCACGTTCCCGAAGGTTTCATTCCATTTGGACTCCGTTTGATATTCCGTTTCTTCGAAACACTGAAATAGGCAAAAAAACAGTAATTCTGGGTTGGGCCACCGGTTAATAGGTTAGTCATAAAAATAATATAAAAGAGGAAAATAAAGCCCAATATAGTCCAAAACAGTACATAATATAGCATGGAGCAATCAAAAATTATAGATACGTTGGAGACGTATCAGGCATCCCCAAGCTTAATTCCTGCTCGTCCTCGAGTAGGTAAATGATAAAAAGAGAATTTTTGATGCGGAGTGCTACTCGGCATAATTTCAATGCAAATTTTCTTAATTGTGGTATGAATATTCAGATTAGAAAGATTCAAGACAAAAGTTCATATTGACATAGAGAATAATAATACTTCAAGCAAACCAACAAAGCAATTATGTTTTCTCAACGTAACATGGCCAAAGAAAGTTCATTCCTACAAAATCATATAGTTTAGTCATGCTCCATTTTCGTCACACAAGAATGCTCTCATCATGCACAACCCCGATGACAAGCCAAGCAATTGTTTCATACCTTAATAATTTCAAACTCATAAACTTTCACGCAATACATGAGCGTGAGCCATGGATATAGCACTATGGGTGGAATAGAATATAATGGTGGGGGTTATGTGGAGAAGACAAAAAGGAGAAAGTCTCACATCAACGAGGCTAATCAATGGGCTATGGAGATGCCCATCTATTGATGTTAATGCAAGGAGTAGGGATTGCCATGCAACGGATGCACTAGAGCTATAAATGTATGAAAGCTCAACAAAAGAAACTAAGTGGGTATGCATCCAACTTGCTTGCTCGTGAAGACCTAGGGCACTTGAGGAGGCCCGTTGTTGGAATATACAAGCCAAGTTCTATAATGAAAAATTCCCACTAGTATATGAAAGTGACAAAACACAAGACTCTCTATCATGAAGATTTTGAAGCACAAGTGTGTAAAAAAAGGATAGTAGCATTGCCCCTTTTTATTTATTTTCTCTTTTTTTGGGGGGGGGGGGCTTCTTTTTTTTGGCCTTTCTCTTTTGGGGGGGGGGCAATGCTCTATTGAATGATGATCATCACACTTCTATTTATTTACAACTCAATGGTTACAACTCGATACTAGAACAAAGTATGACTCTATATGGATGCCTTCGGCTGTGTACCGGGATATGCAATGAATCAAGAGTGACAAGTATGAAAGAATTATGAATGGTGGCTTTGCCACAAATACTATGTCAACTACATGATCATGCTAGCAATATGACAATGATGAATGTGTCATGATAAACTGGATGGTGGAAAGTTGCATGGCAATATATCTCGGAATGGCTATGGAAATGCCATAATAGGTAGGTATGGTGGCTGTTTTGAGGAAAATATAAGGAGGTTTATGTGTGAAAGAGCGTATCATATCACGGGGTTTGGATGCACCAGCGAAGTTTGCAGCAACTCTCGATGTGAGAAAGGGCAATGCATGGTACCGTAGAGGATAGCAATGATGGAAGGGTGAGAGTGCGTATAATCCATGGACTCAACATTAGTCATAAAGAACTCATATACTTATTGCAAAAATCTACAAGCCATCAAAAACCAAAGCATTACGCGCATGCTCCTAGGGGGATAGATTGGTAGGAAAAGACCATCGCTCGTCCCCGACCACCACTCATAAGGAGGACAATCAAATAACACCTCATGTTTCAAATTTGTTGCATAACGTTTACCATAAGTGCATGCTACGGGACTTGCAAATTTTAACTCAAGCACTTCTCAAATTCACAATTACTCTACTAGCATGACTTCGATATTACTACCTCCATATCTCAAAACAATATCAAGCATCCAACTTTTCTTAGTATTCAACGCACTCAAAAGAAAGTTTCACAAATCTTGAATTCCAAGCATGTTATTATTAAGCAAATCACCATGCTATTAAGACTCTCAAAATAATTTAAGTGAAGCATGAGAGATCAATAGTTTCTTTAAAACAAATCCACCACCGTGCTCTAAAGATCTAAGTGAAGCACATAGAGCAAAATTATAACGCTCAAAAGATATAAGTGAAGCACATAGAGCAAAACTACATAGCTCAAAAGATATAAGTGAAGCACATAGAGTATTCTATCAAATTCTAATTCATGTATGGCTCTCTCAAAAGGTGTGTACAGCAAGGATGATTGTGGCACACTAGCAAAAAAAGACACAAATAATACAAGATGCTCCAAGCAAAACACATATCATGTTGATGAATAAAAATATAGCTCCAAGTAAATTACCGATGGAAGTAGACGAAAGAGGGGATGCCTTCCGGGGCATCCCCAAGCTTTGACTTTTTGGTATCCTTGGATTATCTTGGGGGTGCCATGGGCATCCCCAAGCTTAGTCTCTTGCCACTCCTTGTTCCATAATCCATCAAAAGAATTCACCCAAAACTTGAAAACTTCACAACACAAAACTCAATAGAAATCTCGTGAGCTCCGTTTGAGAAAGAAAACAAAAGACCACTTCAAGGTACTGTAATGAACTCATTATTTATTTATATTAGTGTTAATCCTACTGTATTACAACTTCTATGTGGATTATAAACTATTTTACTAGCCATAGATTCATCAAAATAAGCAAACAACACACGAAAAACAGAATCTGTCAAAAACAGAACAGTCTGTAGTAATCTGTAACTAACGCAAACTTCTGGAACTCCAAAGCATCTACAAAAATTGGACGACCTAGAGAATTAGTTTATTGATCATAAGCAATTGGAATCAGTATTTTATCGCATTCTGATGATTTTTAATAATTCGGGCACTGAACGCAAAGTTTCTGGAAATTACAGCAAGATCAAATAACTATCATCCAAGAAGATCCAATAGGTCTAACTTGGCACAAACACTAATTAAAACACAAAACCACATCCAAACAGAAGGTAGATGGGTTATTTATTCCCTAACAGAAGAAAAACACAAAAAACTAAAAATAAAATTGGGTTGCCTCCCAACAAGCGCTATCGTTTAACGCCCCTAGCTAGGCATAAAAGCGAGGATAGATCTAGGTATTGCCATCTTTGGTAGGGAATCCATAAGTGACTCTCATGATAGTTTCATATGGCAATTTTATTTTATTTCTAGGAAAGTGTTCCATGCCCCTTTTTAATGGAAATTGAAATCTAATATTCCCTTCCTTCATATCAATAATCGCACCAACCGTTCTAAGGAAAGGTCTACCAAGAATAATAGGGCAAGAAGGATTGCAATCCATATCAAGAACAATGAAATATACGAGAACATAATTCCTATTTGCAACAATAAGAAAATCATTAATTATTCCCATAGGTTTCTTAATAGTGGAATCCGCAAGATGCAAGTTTAGAGAGCAATCATCAAAATCACGGAAATCTAGCAAATCACACAAAGTTTTGGGGATAGTGGAAACACTAGCACCCAAATCACACAAAGCATAAAAGTCATGATTTTTAATTTTAATTTTAATAGTTGGTTCCCACTCATCATAGAGTTTTCTAGGGATAGAAACTTTTAACTCAAGCTTTTCTTCATAAGATTGCATCAAGGCATCAACAATATGTTCGGTAAAGGCTTTCTTTTGACTATAAGCATGTGGAGAATTAGCACGGATTGCAACAAGGAAATACAATCAATTAAAGAGTGACTTTCATAATTAAATTCCTTGAAATCCAATATAGTGGGTTTAGCAACATCTAGATTTTTATTTCTTTCAATCCCACTTTCATCAATTTCATCATAAAGATCTAAATACTCCGATTTTTTAGAACGCCTTCTAGGTAAAGGAAGATCATATTCAGTTTCATCAAGATTCATATTGCAAAACAAAGATTTGATAGGGGACACATCAATAACTTTTAGATCTTCATCTTGATTTTCATAGGAATTGGAAGAACGCGCTTTAATAAAGGCATCTTTGGAAGCACGCATCCTAGCGGTTCTTTCCTTGCACTCGTCAATGGAAATTCTCATGGATTTGAGAGACTCATTGATATCATGCTTGGGAGGAATAGATCTAAGCTTTAAAGAATCAATCTCAAGAGAAATTCTATCAACGTTCCTAGCCAAATCATCAACTTTAAGTAATTTCTCTTCAAGCAAAGCATTAAAATTCTTTTGTGAATTCATAAACTCTTTAACACTATTCTCAAATTCAGAGGGCATCTTATTATAATTTCCATAAGAGTTGTTGTAGAAATTTCCATAATTATTAGAAGGATTACTAGGATAAGGCCTAGGATTAAAATTCCCTCTATACGCGTTGTTACCAAAATTATTCCTACCAACAAAATTCACATCCATAGATTCATTGTTATTCTCAATCAAAGTAGACAAAGGCATATCATTAGGATCAGAAGAAACACTCTTAGTAGCAAATAATTTCATAAGTTCATCCATCTTTCCACTCAAAACATTGATTTCTTCAATCGCATGCACTTTTTTATTAGAAGATCTTTCAGTATGCCATTGAGAATAATTAACCATAATATTATCTAGGAGTTTAGTAGCATCTCCTAAAGTGATTTCCATAAAAGTGCCTCCCGTGGCCGAATCTAAAAGATTTCTAGAAGCAAAATTCAATCCGGCATAAAAATTTTGTATAATCATCCACAAATTTAAACCATGAGTAGGGCAATTACGTATCATTAATTTCATTCTCTCCCAAGCTTGTGCAACATGCTCATGATCAAGTTGCTTAAAATTCATAATATCGTTTCTAAGAGAGATTGTAAGTGCATCTAGTGCCACCCCTAGTTGGTTTTGGAGTATTGACGACAAACCTAGTTGAGGGACTAATGTGTTTGTGATAATTGCAGGACAACACAGGTAGAAGTCCCTCATTGATTCAGTTTTCCTACCAGAGATGACCCCTAAAAATGTATGAAGACATTGAAGTCAAAGGCGGTATGTGAAGACATTCACATTGAAGACTATGACAAGAGAATACATCGCATGAAGACTATGGAGCGCGAAGATTTAGATCTTTCGTAGTTCTTTTTCTTCTTTGTTGAGTCATAGGAACCACCGCACTGTTAAGTGGGGTCCAAGAGAACCAGTCAGAATGACTGAAGTGATGCTTAACCAAAATCCTATGTCTTCGAGTGAAGACTATGAGAGCGAATCTTGTCCAGAGTTGGACAAGTCAGCTTTGCTTGTAGCCCAAGTAAAGTTGCCGTGTGTGTTTGAAATCTGACCGTTGGAACACGTGTCAGTTCCTTAGTGACCCAGGGTCATTTTAGACAAATCAGGTTGGGTTCCCTAGTGGCTATAAATAGCCCACCCCCTACAACCATAAACGGTTGGCTGCTCAGAGTTAGAGTACGGCTTTTGTCGTTTGAGAGCAACCCACCTCGAAGCCTTTGAGAGAGAATTCCTTGCGAGGATAAAGCCCTAAACACCCAGAGCCAAAGAGTGTTAGGCATCACTGAAGTCTTCCTGTCTGTGTGATCTGAAGACTTATTACACTTGAGGACTGTGAATCCTCCAGCCGGTTAGGCGTCGCGTTCTGAGCATCCAAGAGTCATTGTGGATCGCCGGTGAATGAAGTCTGTGAAGGTTTGGGAGTCTACCTTGAAGACTTACCAGAGTGATTGGGCAAGGTCTGTGTGACCTTAGCTCAAGGGGAATACGGTGAGGACTGGATGTCCTGAGCTGCGTGTTCAGGACTGGGTGTCCGGGACTGTGTGTCCTCAGGTTTAAATACCTAGCCTCCCTAACCAGACGTACAGTTGTCACAGCAACTGGAACTGGTCCAACAAATCATTGTCTTCAACGAGTCACTGGTTTCATCCTTCCCTTCCCTTTACTTACTGTTGGTCCTTGTGAAGTCATTGTATGATTGCATTATCTTTTGTCTTCACTGAGTGACTGCTTGTTCTGATTGGCTTCATAATATCTTCCTACCTGATCCTTACTACCTAGCTGCTATTAGTCATTGTGCTTTCACTTCACTGAATACTTGACTATGGTTTGCCTAGTGTACTCTACCTTTCGCTGCATGGTAATAGGTTATTTCTATCGTTTGTCTTTGAAACTTCCATGTTTTGAAGACTCTCATAAAATCGCCTATTCACCCCCCCCCCCCTCTAGTCGATATAATGCACTTTCAATTGGTATCAGAGCAAGGTACTCCCTTGTTCTGTGTGATTCAGTTTAACCACCTGGAGTTTTAGCTATGTCGACTGAAGGGATAATTAAAGTCTCCGCTGTGTGCCCCGTCTTCGATGGAACTGAATATTCCTACTGGAAGAATAAGATGCACATGCATCTTGAAGCCATTGATGTCGACCTATGGTATGTCATCAAGAATGGCGTTCCCAAGGCTGGTGAAGGTGTCACCGCTGCTGATGTCAAGAAGTTCGTTCAACTAGACTCCACTGCCAAGAACATCATCTGTGGTCATCTAACCAAAGGATAGTATGGCCGTGTAAGTGCTTTGGAAACATCTAAGCTAGTATGGGACTGGCTCTCCAAGGTCAATGAAGGCGTCTCAACCCAGAGAGATCAGAGAATCAGTGTCCTTCGCAACCTCTTCAACCGCTTCAAGAGAAATGACAATGAGAATGTCCAGCTCACGTTTGATCGACTCACTGACATCACAAATGAGCTTCAAGCTCTCGGCGCCACTGAGATCACCAAGCATGAAGTTGTCAAGACACTCCTGAGATCACTTGACAGCTCGTTTGACACCCTAGCCTTGATGATTCAAGAACGTCCTGACTTCAAGACACTCGATCCGTCTGACATACTTGAGAGGCTCAACACACACGAGTTTCAGCTTTCTGAGAAAAGAGACATCTACGGTCCCAACTATGGGCGAACTCGAGCCTTCAAGGCAAAAGTTGTCTCCACATCTGAAGAAGAATCTGACAGCAGTTCTGATGATCCTGAAGACATTGGAAAGGAGCTTGCTATGCTTGTGAAGAAGTTCCAAAAATTCACCAAGAAGAAAGGCTTCAGAAAGTCTTCACGATCAAGCTCAAGGAATGATGAAGCTTCTGCTCATGACTACAAGAAAAGATCATGCCACAAGTGCAAGAAACCTGGCCACTACATCTCTGAGTGTCCGCAGTGGGACAATGAGAACAAGAAGAAGAAAAAGAGCAAGGAGTATGAATCTGAAGACAAGAAGAAGAAGAAATACTCAAAGTCTTCTTCCAAGTCTTCCTCCAAGTCTTCATCACACAAGAAGAGCTCATCTGGCAAGGCACGTGCGTTTGTTCGCAAGGAAATGGATTCAGAGGAGGAGTCCGCTTCTGAGGAGGCGGAGGTGGAGTCTGAGGAGGAGTCCGATTCTGGTGTTGCGAGTCTGGCTACAGCATACGTTGCCAAGTCCATCTTCAACACTGAAGACAACGACTTCATCACCGACTCCGATGCAAATGACAAGGACTACTCCGCTCCTACCTACTGCTTCATGGCACGCGGTGCCAAGGTAAACACACGCACTACTCACTATCAAACATCTAGTGAAGATGACTCTGATTGTGATTCCAAACCCAGCTACAAAACACTTGCTAAAATTGCAACTGAACAACAGAAAGCTATGGAACATATTCAAAAACTGTTAGACAAAAGCGATGATCTGTTAGACGCTGAAATGACTCGATCTCAGTCCTTAATTGAAGACATAAAAAATCTTCATGTTAAGTATAAGGAACTTGAAAGTCATCATGAAACACTCTCAACAACTCATGAAAGGCTTTCCTATGATTATCTTCAAAGGAAGCAAGATCTTGAGAAATTGAGAACGGCTCATGAAGATCTTCAAAAGGAAAACGAATCACTTCGCGCCAAACAGATCAATTCCGCTCAGGAAGGATTTGAACCACCATGTCTTAAATGCATTGAGCATGATAACGCTACCTCTGTTGCTGAATGTTCTACTGCTACTACTATTGCAATATCTTCAACTATTGATGTGGTAACTAACCCCTCTGCTGAGGATACCACTGCTATTGCTGATGAGAATGCTAGGTTGAAGACACTGCTTGAAACAGGGATGTACAAAAGTCTCAAAGGGCATCAGACACTATGTGATGTCCTCAAAAGGCAGATCCTGAACCGAAACCCTAGGAAAGAGGGTGTTGGGTTTGAAAGGAAAATGAATGCTGATGCTCTTACTGGAAACCTGAGCAGTACCCAAAACCACATGGGTTGCTGCAAAGGAACCTTCAGCGGATCCATCCACCCTATCTGGCTTCACTTGTGCTAATCCCATTGTTATTGATGAATCCTTTGATGCAAACAATAAACTGTTTAAGAATCAGAATGGTGAAGTGTTTGCCAGGTATATTGGTACTAACTGCAGGAATGGACCGCCTATGAAGAAGATCTGGGTGCCAAAAAGGTGTTTGGAGAATCTTCCTGTGGATGTCATCATGACACCACAGGTGAAGAAGACAAACCCCAGACGACAGGCTTCATACGGTCCAAAGGCTTCATACAGACAGAGGACTCACCTGAGTCGCACTAACGCAAATGTTTTGCAGGGAAGCCATACTCAGGCCTATGAATATGAGCACGGTTCATCAAACCGCCATGTTCATAAGACCAAGAACTATTCTGCTTATTCTTATGAGTACTATTGTCCACCTGCAAGACTTTTTGCTAGGGCTCCAAAGCCAAAGTTCTCAGATGCTGCACTTAGACTCATTGCTTCAAAGCCACCCTTGAAGATGTGGGTGGCTAAGAAAGCTTAACTCTCTTTTGCAGGGAAGGGTCTCCAGCAGAAAACCAAAATCATCTGACGCTATTGCTGGGGACCTTAAACATCTTGTAGGGCGCAAGATCAAATGCCCAAATGGTCTTATTATGTACTTTGCTCCTAAATCGCTTGCTACTCACCCTATCAGTCCAAATCTCGATCTAAGCTTTAATAACCCACTGGTTTGTCAAATGTTTTTGCTTCAAAATTCTCTTCGTGAAGCCTATCCCCCTAACTGCACTGTAGGGTACGACACTAGCAGCTTCAGAATGGATTATTGATACTGGGTGTACCAATCACATGACTGGCAAGAGAAGCCTTCTTATGGACTCAACCTTACGTCCATCCGACAAAAGTCACATCACATTTGCTGACACTAGTAAAAGTAAGGTATTGGGTCTAGGTAGAGTTGCAATCTCAAAGGATCAACACATGGATAAAGTCATGCTTGTTGAATCCCTTGGTTTCAACTTAATGTCTGTCTCAATGCTTTGCGATTTAAACATGATCGTGATGTTTGGAAAATATCGTTGCCTTGTTCTAATGGAATCTGACAAGTCTCTAGTGTTTGAAGGGTATTGTAAAGATGATTTGTACGTGGTAGATTTCTCAGCAGGACCACAGCTTGTCGTATGTCTTCTGGCAAAAGCTTCAGAATGCTGGCTCTGGCATCGGAGGCTAGGGCATGCTGGCATGAGGAACCTGCACACCCTTGCAAAGAAGAAGCATGTCATAGGCATCGAGGGCGTCAAGTTCGAGAAAGATCACTTATGCGGTGCCTGTGAAGCAGGAAAAATGATGAGGGCCAAGCATCCCTCGAAGACAATCATGACAACGACTCGACCCTTCGAACTGCTCCACATGGATCTTTTCGGTCCCACTCATTACTCAACTCTTACTACTACTGCTTGTCTCTATGGCTTTGTCATTGTTGATGATTATTCTAGATATACTTGGGTGCATATAATCCTCTACAAGACTGAAGTGCAGGATGTCTTCAGACACTTCGCCAATCGAGCAATGAACAACTATGGTGCCAAGATAAAGCACATCGGAAGTGACAATGGCACTGAATTCAAGAACACTGGCCTTGATACATATCTTGATACTTTGGGCATCACACATGAATTCTCAGCTTCGTACACGCCACAGCAGAATGGCATCGTCGAATGCAAGAACAGAACACTCATTGAGATGGCCCGAACGATGCTTGATGAATACAAGACTCCAAGAAAATTCTGGCCTGAAGCCATTGATACTGCATGCCATACAATCAACTGTGTTTATCTTCACAAGCTTCTAAACAAGACATCTTATGAGCTCCTTACTGGCAAGAAGCCAAATGTCAGTTACTTCAGAGTATTTGGCGCCAGGTGCTGGATCAAGGATCCACATCACACCTCAAAATTTGCACCAAAAGCACGTGAGGGTTTTATGCTTGGATATGGAAAGGATTCGCACTCCTATAGAGTCTTCAATCTCTTTCATTATAAAGTGGTTGAAACAGTGGATGTGCGGTTCGATGAAACTAACGGCTCACAAAGAGAGCACCTGCCAAATGTGCTAGATGAAGTTCCATCCAGTGAATCAATCGAACTTATGGGAACTGGAGAAATCATACCCTCTGAAGCTCAACCTGAAGAGGAACTTATCATCTCCGCACCTGATCAACCTGAAGACAATGCTCAGCCTGAAGACAATCCCTCTAACAATGACAATGATTAGCAAGAGCAAAATCTTTGTCTTGTACATCCTCGTGTTGAAAATGAAGTGTAGATTGAGAGAATAATTGATAGCATCAATGCACTAGGTCCACTCACTCGTTCAAGGGAAACACAGCTAGCAAATTTCTGTGGGCACTTCGCATTCGTCTCAATAACAGAACCCAAGAAAGTTGATGAAGCCTTCATGGAACCTGAATGGATTCAAGCTATGCAAGAAGAGCTTCAATAATTTGAGCTAAATAATGTATGGGAACTGGTTAAGCGTCCTGATCCTTGGAAGCACAATATAATAGGCACCAAATGGATATATCGCAACAAGCAAGATGAGCATGGTCAAGTTGTCAGAAACAAAGCTCGTCTCGTTGCTCAAGGATATACTCAAGTTGAAGGGATTGACTTCGATGAAACATTTGCTCCTGTGGCTCGACTTGAAGCCATACGCATACTGCTGGCCTATGCAAATCATCATAACATACTTCTATATCAAATGGATGTGAAGAGCGCTTTTCTCAATGGCAAGATTGAAGAAGAAGTGTATGTTGCACAACCGCCTAGCTTTGAAGATCCAAAACATCCTGACATGGTATACAAGCTCAACAAGGCACTGTATGGCCTCAAACAAGCCCCTCGGGCTTGGTATAACACACTCAAATACTTCCTGAAGAGCAAAGGCTTCACACCTGGTTCCCTCGACCCCACTCTCTTCACGAAGACATATGATGGTGAACTGTTTGTGTGCCAAATATATGTGGATGACATTATCTTCGGCTGCACCAATCAGAAATACAGTGAAGAGTTTGGATATATGATGAAAGAGCAATATTAGATGTCCATGATGGGTGAGATGAAGTTCTTCCTTGGTCTTCAGATACGTCAGCAATGCAACGGCATCTTTATATCTCAAGAGAAGTATATCTCAAAGATTACCTGAAGAAGTTTGGTATGCAAGACTGCAAAGGCTTCACGACGCCAATGCCAGCAAAACATCATCTGGGTCCCGACGACAATGGTAAAGAGTTCGATCAAAAGGTATACCGCTCCATGATTGGTTCTTTACTTTATCTATGTGCATCTAGGCCAGATATTATGCTTAGTGTTTGCATGTGTGCTCGATTCCAAGCGGCACCAAAGGAATCGCATCACTTAGCTGTGAAGCGAATTCTTCGATATTTGGCTTACACCCCAACTCTAGGATTATGGTATCCAAAGGGCTCAGAGTTTGATCTGGTTGGATTCTCGGATGCTGATTATGCTGGTGACAAGGTGGATCGCAAGTCTACATCAGGCACATGTCATTTTCTGGGACGATCACTTGTATGTTGGTCCTCAAAGAAGCAGAACTGTGTATCTCCCTCCACTGCTGAATGTGAATACATTGCTGCTGGATCTTGCTGCGCTCAGCTTCTGTGGATGAAGCAAACACTCAAAGACTATGGCATTCACTTGAAGCAAGTGCCACTCTACTGCGACAACGAAAGCGCCATCAAGATTGCCAACAACCCAGTTCAGCACTCGAAGACAAAGCACATTGAGATTCGTCATCACTTTCTCAGAGATCATGTTGTGAAGGAAGATATTGATATCATACACGTCAACACTGAAGAGCAATTGGCAGATATCTTCACCAAGCCCTTGGATGAGAAGAGATTTTGCAAGTTACGGTGTGAGCTAAATATCTTGGAATCCTCAAATGTCTTGTGATCAGGCACACATCCTAACACTTATGCATATTGATGACTTAGATGTGCAACACACGAAGAAAAGTATATCTTCAATCAATGAAGACATGCATTCTAAGTGTGAATACATTAATGAGGAATTTGACTTCGGAGCGCAACGATAATTGTGCGCCATGTCTGGGTCTAATACTTCCTATACGGTGGGTAACGCCACCACCAAATGTTCTGTTTCAAGTGTTTCACTCATGGCGTTACATTTGCTATGTCTTCACATTTGGTTTGGCTTCAATCTCAACATGTCTTCATGATTATCTTCACTATGTTGATTATATATATACTAGTGTTCTATCCTCTACAGCATTCACTTCTAGCTATGTCTTCTTGTTGAATCTTTTGAACTAAGTGAATGTGATTGGACCCTAACCTCTCTATGCTTTCTATCTCAAACTCTATCTCTCCAAATCATATGCATTCTCTTGAAACTGTCAAATGTCTTCTCTGCGTCCTTGTCAGCAGAAGATACAGAGACAAACATTAAGTCCGCTTCCAATGGTAATTCCTTCACCTGAAACCCGGAGAAGTGGGAACGACCACCCGACAATCCAGGCGTGCGTGGGACGTGGAACAACCTCCGATATGCTGCATGATGGCCACGTGTTCCTCAGATGTGAATCGCCAGGGGCACCTGTGTAATAACACTGAGCCGCCCCTGTCCCTATAAATACACGCCTCACCACAGTCATTATCTCTTCTTCCACTCTCGCACGAACCCTAGCGCCACCGCTATCCCTCGACGATGTCAGCGACGAAGCGCTTAGCTGCCGCAACCTCTCCGACGCCGTCTTCACGCCGACCGCGGACATCGTCTTCTCCGCCATCGCCGTAGGTGTCCTCCGTCGCCAAGTTAGGGCACGGACGATCGAACTGCTCGGCCTCCTCTTCCACTCTGTCTAGCAGTTCTTCGTGTGGTAAATAAAACTTCCTTTTTACGGCCCCTTTGATCCTGTAGATTCGTCACTTTCTACCACAAGCAGTTTCTGTTCACACAAGTTGGATCTATTTCATACTGCATCTCATAATATGCCTAGTATATTCACTTATGCTTCACAAAGTAGTTAGATTCCTCACTTGTACTGATCCGTGGATTCATACATATATGGAAGCAACTCCTTATCTATGAGTGAATGTCTTCGCACGTTGAGGTCAATGTCTTCTAAACTGATTTATCTTCAAAATCTTCTGAGAATGCATATGACCTCTTCCCCTTCCCTCGCACCTTAATGCTGTCATAGGTACATGTCCGTGGGAGAATCCCTTTGTTCTCATAGTCTGCATTCATTTGCAGAATTCTTACAGTATCATATAAATTATCCCGAAGCCAGTTCCTATTTGTCCAGCAAGCGAAAGCCTTTGAAGCCTTTGAACGTGTTGAAGCCATTCAGTTTGAAGTTCATGGCTGCAGAGAAATCAGCAAGGAAGGGTGGCAGACAGCGTCGTGGGGGGACATCAAGAGATTTTCCTGATGACCTCTCAGAGCTTTACAAGACAGATCCTGAACAGGATTACAATCAGCGCAAGACACGAATCCAATGGATTCGACGATATTGGGCAGAACAGTGGTTCAAGTACAGATTTGTGACAAAGGAATATGCTGAAAAGAATGCCATCAAGCGACCATGGGGAGACATCCTCTACAAAAATCTTCAACCCAGGTCCAGAGATGAAGCCATTGAACAAGGCTTCTATCCCTGCATGGTCCGTGGACCACAGCCTGCGGATACTGACCCATCGTCACTCCTATGGTGTCGAGACAACAATCTGTTCAAGCGCAACTTCTAGTTTGCCCAGAATTCGGCGAAGCAGAACAAGAAGTCTTTGGGATTAGACTTCAACCCTGGTCCCTCTGCTCCCCGTGCCGATGGGACCCGCGAAGCTGAACCCAATCTTGTTGGGCCCTTCTACAACCTGGAAGGTCTCATCACTCATATCGTGGTTCAAGGGACAGCCATGGATGAGCCTGTAGATGATGTTGAATCAGATGAAGCGCCTGCAGCGCTGAAGCCAAAGAAGCTGAAGCAGCCTAAAGCTTCAAAGCCTGCCTCTGCACCAAAAATCTCACGGGCGAAGCCACTGGCTACTACACCTCCTGAAGACAGTGTGCAGTCTAAAGATCTGTCACGCATCTCCAAGCCCCAGAAAGTCAAGATGCCTCTGCCACACACCAGCCAAGAACTGACTGTTGCTGCTATTCTGCGCAACGATGCCATTGATGTGTCCAGTGATGAAGATCTTGTAGATGACGCTCTTGAGCAACTGATCAAGAGCAAAGAAGCAGAAATCTTCAAGATCTGCCTCTCTTTGACGTGGCAATCATCCACAACTTCATTCATGAGTGGTTTGACACGCCCAACCTCAGCTTTGAAGATCTGCAACTTCCAATTGGCCTCAGTGTCGCCTTCCATGGCGCCATTGCTTCAGAGCTAGCTCTAGCTCAGCGCATCGTCGAACTGAAGCAAAAGATTGACTTTGAGAAAGCCCAGTTCAAGAAGCACATGGCCAAGCTCAGCGTGCAAGAGGTGAAAAACTTCAAGACTATGCTGCACGAGCTCAAAGAAGCCTTTCTCAAGAAACGTGCAGAAGCTCAAGGTTCTCGTGAGCGCATGAAGATCCTGGCTAACAAGAGTGTGCAAGCCTACAATGAGGCTGAGAAGTGCAAGGCCCTTGGTCGTCCTGGCATCGACCCCAGGATGGCTGCAAAGCAAAAGAAGAAGAAGCCCGCTATGGCCGAACTCGATGCACCAAGGCAGGAAGCACATCCCATTGTCTTGCCAACCAGCATGACTGGCTCGAAGCCAAAAGCCAGGCCTAATGCTTCAGAACTGAAGAAGACGAGGACTGCTGAGGCTGAAGCCAGAAAGAGGAAACATCCTGAAGCCTCTGCTCCTGCTCCCTCCAAGAAAAAGCGGAAGACCAAGAAGGAACGGGCAGCTCCCACAGAGCCCTTAATTGTTGAACCCATCTCCATGGTTCGCCCTGCCGCTGAACATCAAGAGCGCCAACTGACTGTCCATGAGCCTGCTTTCACAGAGGCTCATGAAGCTGAAGACTTTCCAGCAGCTGATCCCACTGCTGCTGAAGACATTGGTCACCATGACCATGTTGAAGATGATGCAGTTCTTCCTCAGATCGAGCACCAACAGGTATCATCGCCTGTGCTTACGCACAGCGAACTCATCAGCATTGGTCGTCCTCTGACGCCAATTGCTCAGGATGCATCATGGGGTGATCACCCACAAGAACAAGAAGAAGATGACCTTGAGGCCCAGCCAACTCCTTCTCCAAAGGCGTTGCCAGTGTTACGCAGGCTTCGCAAAGGACCAAGGCCTCCAGTCTCCGAATCTGAAGCTAAGGCTGCTGAAGACATTCTGGCTGCATCAGCCGATGACACCCAAGAAGAAGAACGTGTCCCCACTCCCCCAACTACTGACGAAGCTGTTCTCGCGGAGAACGTGTCTATGCCTGACCCTCCAGCTCATCAAGTGGAGGTAGAAAATCTTGAGGCTGCCACCACCAACACCAATGAAGCCACTGACGCTGTCATGGCTGAAGCAAATGTGAGCCTACACCAACCCAAGAACCAGAAGTCAGCGAAGCCAATGATGCTACTGCTTCTGTTCCTGCGGCTGCTGCTGGTCCTCAGCTTGACTATCATATAGAGCATAAGCCTCAGGTACAGAAGCCAATACCAAGGTTGCCCAGGTTTCCAGGTCCTGCATCAGCACTTGGATCCTTCAATGTCAACAGCTTCAAAGCAGACAACACCTTCTTCAATAGCTCCAAGAACCCCTACTCAAGGGAACGAATATCTTCTGATCAGTTCTGGAGCTATCCGCAGCGAAGCTATTACTCCTACATTCTGTATAATCAAGATCGCATCTTCCCACATATGCGTCTTGACACCGAAGCAATAGCTGGTCTGCCCTGCTTGGAAGAAGCTCTGGACTGCTTCAAAGAGGTTGGATTGTTACCTTTCGTCACCGACCAAGAGCACTAGAACGAAGAGTTGCTGCTCCAATTTTATGCCACTCTTCACATACGTGGTTACAACAGAGATCCGAAGACTTGGGTCCTTGAGTGGATGACAGGAAATGTTCATCACGAAGCCAAAGCCTTTGATATCATTGAGCTCACTGGTCTGCCCACTCCTGGAGATCTCTATGAACCTGGATGTCAACTTCACAATGAAGCTATGGAGAGCATCTTTCAGAAGCCTGAACCGAACATGAGTCTGATGCTCAGCATGATGAAGCCTTTGCCACAAGACGCTGCATATCCTAAGGAGTTCCTTGTTGAAGACCTGGAGTATCTTCCAAGGACCATCTATCACATTTCAAGGCGAACTCTCTGGCCCATCAAAGGACATTCCCCATATGCAAAGCTGGAAGGTGCAATGAAGACTTTGGTCTTCTATATTCTTCACGGCAAATGCTTCAACGCACAAGACTTCTTCATCCGCCAACTTGCTGCTTCAGGATCTGATCTTTTTGGCTTGAAGTTCTACGCTCCATGGATAATGCGGCTGATCAAACTCCACTCAGCGATCTCATATCAGCCCTCTGCTCGCAATCATCGGATCTTTATGCCTGACGTGGATATGTCCGTTGAAGCTCTCTATCCAGAGCCTGCCAAGGAGCCTCTTAGTCTTCAGAATGCGGAGCATCAAAGTTTCTCTTAGAACATTGAAGGAGTTGAAGCAGTCACTCGTGTTTATCCTCTGGCTGGCACTACATGTGCACCTCATCGTGCCCTCACTGAAGCCACTGAAAGCACCATTGCCCAACGGCCCAAGAAGCGATCTCATGTTCTCAATGACCGAGAGCTTCTGGTTGCTCTTCATCAGAAACAGGATCGGCATCATGACTGGCTGAAGCGCCAAATGAAAAGCCTCTTGGTGGATGTCAACCGCATTCGCAATCTTGCCACCAAGAATGCCTTTGTTTCCCATGAAACTTGTCGGCGTACATGGAAAGGGCTGACGCTTATGTGCTCTGAGGATGATCTTCAAGAGGATGGCTTCTCTGAACGTTTCAAGTTTGACTCCACACCTCCCCGAAGGGCTGTGCTGCGACGAACTCCCTCACTTGAAGACTCTGAGTTCTCTTCCTCTGCGGCAACTGTGAATGCCAGAGTGATCGAGGACAAAGACGATGCTACTTCACCACCCCCTCCTTCAGCACGAGTCGACACTGCCCCGAGCTCGTCTGCACCGCCTAACAACACCGACGACCTTGCTACTTCACCTACTCCTCAAGGGAACGAGTAGATGCTCTATGTCTTCGAACCTTTTTGGTCCTTACTGACAAAAGGGGGAGAAGCATATGAGTTTGATAGTCTTCAAGCGGGTCCATATGGGCGGTTACTTTATGTTTTGCCTAGTGTTTACAACTCTCGTTTTGATACATTTGGTTCTTTCAGTTGTAACACTTAAACTCGATGGTCGTCTGCTACTCATTTGCTACTTTGTGATGCGGCGATAAATTCCGCACTTAGATCATTTTGCAGACGTCCATTTTCCATTATGCATGTCATTATCTTCACATACTTTTCATGCATGATGAATTGTCATCATAAGTTGAAGAGGATCTCCACAAGTACAACCTGCCATGTGCATTTGCATTCCAAAAGCAAATTACTTATATGCACATCTTCAGGGGGAGCCCTTACAACTTATGAAGACAATTCCTTATCCTTTACAATTTCACATATTATATTCCCCGTTGAAAACTTCAACTAGTTTGTCATCAATCACCAAAAAGGGGGGTATTGTAAGTGCATCTAGTGCCACCCCTAGTTGGTTTTGGAGTATTGACGACAAACCTAGTTGAGGGACTAATGTGTTTGTGAGAATTGCAGGATAACACGGGTAGAAGTCCCTCATTGATTCGGTTTTCCTACCAGAGATGACCCCTAAAAATGTATGAAGACATTGAAGTCAAAGGCGGTATGTGAAGACATTCACATTGAAGACTATGACAAGAGAATACATCGCATGAAGACTATGGAGCGCGAAGATTTAGATCTTTCGTAGTTCTTTTTCTTCTTTGTTGAGTCATAGGAACCACCGTACTGTTAAGTGGGGTCCAAGAGAACTAGTCAGAATGACTGAAGTGATGCTTAACCAAAATCCTATGTCTTCGAGTGAAGACTATGAGAGCGAATCTTGTCCAGAGTTGGACAAGTCAGCTTTGCTTGTAGCCCAAGTAAAGTTGCCATGTGTGTTTGAAATCTGACCGTTGGAACACGTGTCAGTTCCTTAGTGACCCAGTGTCATTTCGGACAAATCAGGTCGGGTTGCCTAGTGGCTATAAATAGCCCACCCCCTACAACCATAAACGGTTGGCTGCTCAGAGTTAGAGTACGGCTTTTGTCGTTTGAGAGCAACCCACCTCGAAGCCTTTGAGAGAGAATTCCTTGTGAGGATAAAGCCCTAAACACCCAGAGCCAAAGAGTGTTAGGCATCACTTAAGTCTTCCTGTCTGTGTGATCTGAAGACTTATTACACTTGAGGACTGTGAATCCTCCAGCCGGTTAGGCGTCGCGTTCTGAGCATCCAAGAGTCATTGTGGATCGCCGGTGAACGAAGTCTGTGAAGGTTTGGGAGTCTACCTTGAAGACTTACCAGAGTGATTGGGTGAGGTCTGTGTGACCTTAGCTCAAGGGGAATACGGTGAGGACTGGGTGTCCTGAGCTGCGTGTTCAGGACTGGGTGTCCGGGACTGTGTGTCCTCAGGTTTAAATACCTAGCCGCCCTAACCAGACGTACAGTTGTCACAGCAACTGGAACTGGTCCAACAAATCATTGTCTTCAACGAGTCACTGGTTTCATCCTTCCCTTCCCTTTACTTACTGTTGGTCCTTGTGAAGTCATTGTATGATTGCATTATCTTTTGTCTTCACTGAGTGACTGCTTGTTCTGATTGGCTTCATAATATCTTCCTACCTGATCCTTACTACCTAGCTGCTCTTAGTCATTGTGCTTTCACTTCACTGAATACTTGACTATGGTTTGCCTAGTGTAGTCTACCTTCCGCTGCATGGTAATAGGTTATTTCTATCGTTTGTCTTCGAAACTTCCACATTTTGAAGACTCTCATAAAAATCGCCTATTCACCCGCCCTCTAGTCGATATAACGCACTTTCAGAGATGATCTTAGCGGGAGGAAAATACTTAGAGATAAAAGCATCTTTGCACTTGTTCCAAGAATCAATACTATTTTTAGGCAAAGATGAAAACCAAGCTTTAGCACAATCTCTAAGCGAAAAAGGAAATAGCTTCAATTTAACGACATCAATATCGACATCTTTTTGCTTTTGCATATCACATAAATCAACGAAGCTATTCAGATGAGTAGCGACATCTTCACTAGGAAGGCCGGCAAATTGATCCTTCATAACAAGATTCAACAAGGCAGTATTGATTTCACAAGATTCAGTATTGGCAAGAGGAGCAATCAAAGTGCTAAGGAAATCATTATTATTGGTATTGGTGAAGTCACACAATTTGGTAGTATCTTGAGCCATTGCGACAAACAAGCAATCCAACACACAAGTAAACAAAAGGCAAGCGAGGAAAAGGCAAACGGAGAAAGGAGGAGGAGAAGGAGAAGGAGAAAGAGAGGGCGAATAAAACGGCAAGGGTGAAGTGGGGGAGAGGAAAACAAGAGGCAAATGGCAACTAATGTAATGCGAGAAATAGGGATTGTAATGGGTACTTGGTATGTTGACTTTTTTCGTAGACTCCCCGGCAACGGCGTCGGAAATGGCTCGTTGTCGGGAGTCAAATCTTGACTTGCGTGAACCTCCCCGGCAACGGCGCCAGAAATTCTTCTTGCTACCTCTTGAGCCTGCGTTGGTTTTCCCCGAAGAGGAGAGGATGATGCAGCAGAGTAGCGTAAGTATTTCCCTCAGTTTTTGAGAACCAAGGTATCAATCCAGTAGGAGGCCACGCTCAAGTCCCTTGTACCTGCACAAAACGATAGCTACTTGCAACCAACGCGATTAGGGGTTGTCAATCCCTTCACGGTCACTTACGAGAGTGAGATCTCATAAATAGTATTTTTGGTATTTTTGGTATAAAGATGCAAAAGTGAAAGGTAAAAGGCAAAGTAAAAAAGCAAAGCAAGATTAAAGTGATGGAGATTGATATGATGAGAATAGACCCGGGGGCCATAGGTTTCACTAGTGGCTTCTCTCTAGAGCATAAGTATTCTACGGTGGGTGAACAAATTACTGTTGAGCAATTGACATAATTGAGCATAGTTATGAGAATATCTAGGCATGATCATGTATATAGGCATCACGTCCATGACAAGTAGACCGAAACGATTCTGCATCTACTACTATTACTCCACTCATCGACCGCTATCCAGCATGCATCTAGAGTATTAAGTTAAAAATAGAGTAATGCTTTAAGCAAGATGACATGATGTAGAGAGATAAATTCATGCAATGTGAAATAAACCCCATCTTGTTATCCTCGATGGCAACGATACAATATGTGCCTTGCTGCCCCTTCTGTCACTGGGAAAGGGCACCGCAAGATGGAACCCAAAGCTAAGCACTTCTCCCATGGCAAGAAAAACCAATCTAGTAGGCCAAACCAAACTGATAATTCGAAGAGACTTGCAAAGATAACCAATCATACATAAAAGAATTCAGAGAAGTTTCAAATATTATTCATAGATAGACTTGATCATAAACCCACAATTCATTGGTCTCAACAAACACACCCCAAAAAGAAGAAGATTACATCGAATAGATCTCCATGAGAGAGGGGGAGAACTTTGTATTGAGATCCAAAAAGAGAGAAGAAGCCATCTAGCTACTAACTATGGACCCGAAGGTCTGAGGTAAACTACTCACACTTCATTGGAGAGACTATGATGATGTAGAAGCCCTCCGTGATGACAGCCCTCTCCGGCAGAGCTCCGGAACAGGCCCCAAGATGGGATCTCATGGATACAGAAAGTTGCGGCGGTGGAATTAGGTTTTTCGCTCCGTCTCTGTTCATTTGGGGGTATGTAGGTATATATAGGAGGAAGAAGTACACCGGTGGAGCTTCGGTGGGCCCACGAGGGTGGGGGCGCGCATGAGGGTATAGGGCGCGCCCCCTACCTCGTGCCCACCTCAAAGCTTCCTTGGCGTAGGGTCCAAGTCTCCTGGGTCATATTCGGTGAGAAAATCACGTTCCCGGAGGTTTCATTCCGTTTGGACTCCATTTGATATTCCGTTTCTTTGAAACACTGAAATAGGCAAAAAAAACAGCAATTCTGGGTTGGGCCTCCGGTTAATAGGTTAGTCCCAAAAATAATATAAAAGTGGAAAATAAAGCCCAATATAGTCCAAAACAGTAGATAATATAGCATGGAGCAATCAAAAATTATAGATACATTGGAGACGTATCACATCTCCATCTCCATCTTGTCAGAGATCCTGAGGTCACTCTTAATCATCTCACTTTGCCCCCGCGTACCCTCGCCTCGCTCGCCTCCCCCAGTACTACTATTCCCTCGCTAGCCACTCCAGCACTAAGAGCCTTCTCCACCGTAATTCAAGCCCCCAAAAACCCCACCTTCCAAACTCCACCATGGCCAAACGCGAACCACGCGGCATCCATATGAGTCGTGATTGGAGCAATCTCCCAAGTGACATCCTTGACCTCTATTTTTCGTGTATGGATATGTTGAGCGTCGTGCGGCTGACTACATGCTCGAGGGCCATGCACACGGCCATCGTCGAAGCAAGGCCTAAGCTTTTCAAGACACCCTGCTTGCTGCTATCTAGTCTTGCGAGATTTTCTCACCACGATACGGAGGCATACATGATGCCCCTCGACTTCAATCTGACCTCCATTAGCCGAAACTTCTTTGCAGGTATGCAGTGGGTCACCATACATCATTTCCCTCAACTTTGATCCAATCACCACCGCCCAAAACTTCTTGGCAGGTATGTACTGGGTCGGCATGAACTCCCACTGGATGGCTGTCGTCAGAGAAGACGGGAAAAAGTTGGTGCTCATGAACTTCCATACCTCCCATGAGATTATCCTTCCTCCATTGGAGTATGTAGGGTTTTACCGTCATAGTCCAAGTCATCTAGATTACCACGTCAGTTGGATGGACCTTGTTGTACAGAAGATTGTAATCTGCCAAGTGCCCACACGACATGCTGATTACGCAGACTTCAAGCTAATTGCCTTGTTCGACCGCGGACTTGCCTATCTTTGTGTCGGTGCCTTCTTTTGCTGGAGATGACTCAGCTCGCGGTGGATCGCCAAAGCTGATACACACTTCCGTGATGCTATTGAACATAATGGCATTATCTACGCGATCGACAAAGCAGATGGCACCACGTATTGCTGGGACGACGCGTGTAAGTTGTTTTCGTCTGATGTTAATGATAACGCCATGACACTGTTTGAACTTTTTGTGATGATTGGCATATCCCTGTTTGAGCACAATTTGGGTAGAACTATGCAATGTATTAGAGACGCCGTAAATCAGCTATATTTGGAATGAGTTAATTCATGTGATTGTGACCATGTCATTGATACGTCTCCAACGTATCTATAATTTTTGATTGTTCCATGCTATTATATTATCCATCTAGGATGTTTTATATGCATTTATATGGTATTTTATATGATTTTTAAGACTAACCTATTAACCTAGAGCCCAGTGCTAGTTTCTATTTTTCCTTGTTTTTGAGTATCGCAGAAAAGGAAAACCAAACGGAGTCCAATTGACCTGAAATTTCACAGAGATCAAGTTTGGACCAGAAGAAGCCCACAGAGTACCGGAGATGGGCCAGAAGAGCCCTCAGACACCCACGAGGGTGGTGGGCGCGCCCTACCCCCCTGGGCGCCCCCTACCCCGTGGCCGCCTCGGGGACCCCCCTGACTTATTCCCGACTCCAACACCTCTTATATATACCCAAACTTCCAGAAACAAACCTAGATCGGGAGTTCCGCCACCGCAAGCCTCTATAGCCACCGAAAACCAATCTTGACCCGTTCCGGCACCCTGTCGGAGGGGGGAATCCCTCTCTGGTGGCCATATTCATCATCTCGGCGCTCTCCATGACGAGGAGGGAGTAGTTCACCCTCGGGGCTGAGGGTATGTACCAGTGGCTATGTGTTTGATATCTCTCTCTCTCGTGTTCTTGATTCGCATGATCTTGATGTATCGTGAGCTTTGCTATTATAGTTGGATCTTATGATGTTTCTCCCCCTCTATCTCCTTGTGATGAATTGAGTTTTCCCTTTGAAGTTATCTTATCGGATTGAGTCTTTAAGGATTTGAGAACACTTGATGTATGTCTTGCATGTGCTTATCTGTGGTGACATTGGGATATCACTTGATCCACTTGATGTATGTTTTGGTGATCAACTTACAAATTTCGTGACCTCATGAACTTATGCATAGGGGTTGGCACACGTTTTTGTCTTGACTCTCCGGTAGAAACTTTGGGGCACTCTTTGAAGTTCTTTGTGTTGGTTGACTAGATGAATCTAAGATTGTGTGATGCATATCGTGTAATCATATCCACAGATACTTGAGGTGACATTGGAGTATCTAGGTGACATTAGGTTTTTGGTTGATTTGTGTCTTAAGGTGTTATTCTAGTACGAACTCTAGGATAGATTGAATGGAAAGAATAGCTTCGTGTTATTTTACTACAGACTCTTGAATAGATCGATCAGAAAGGATAACTTTGAGGTGGTTTCGTACCCTACAATAATCTCTTTGTTTGTTCTTCGCTATTAGTGACTTTGGAGTGACTCTTTGTTGCATGTTGAGGGATAGTTATATGATCCAATTATGTTATTATTGTTGAGAGAACTTGCACTAGTGAAAGTATGAACCCTAGGCCTTGTTTCCTAGCATTGCAATACCGTTTACGCTCACTTTTATCATTAGTTACCTTGTTGTTTTTATATTTTCAGATTACAAAAACCTATATCTACCATCCATATTGCACTTGTATCACCATCTCTTCGCCGAACTAGTGCACCTATACAATTTACCATTGTATTGGGTGTGTTGGGGACACAAGAGACTCTTTGCTATTTGGTTGCAGGGTTGTTTGAGAGAGACCATCTTCATCCTACGCCTCCCACGGACTGATAAACCTTAGGTCATCCACTTGAGGGAAATTTTCTACTGTCCTACAAACCTCTGCACTTAGAGGCCCAACAACGTCTACAAGAAGAAGGTTGTGTAGTAGACATCAAGCTCTTTTCTGGCGCTGTTGCCAGGGAGGTTAGCGCTTGAAGGTATATCTTTAGATCTTGCAATCGAATCTTTTTGTTTATTGTTTTATCACTAGTTTAGTCTATAAAAGAAAATTACAAAAAAATGGAATTAAGGGTACCTCATATGCTTCATCTTTTTAATATATTTCATGAAAATAAGGATTCCGATAATTGTGCCAAAATGCTAGAAGAAGAATGCATTAAGATGTTTGGCACTAAATCTTTGAATGATAAGCATAATTGCAATGTTGTTAGTACGAACTCCTTGAATATCCATAGTACTAAAGATGATTGTACTAGTCATGCTGAAAATATCTCTTATAAGCATGTAAATTTTTATGGAGTGCATAGAGTTTGCAAGTACACACCAAATAGGGAAGATAGATTTTGCAAGAGGCATATGTATTTAGAAACTAAATGGTTGCAAGAAAGGCTAGATGTTTGTATTGAAAATTTAAATTTTCTTAGCCATCCTTGTGAACTTTGCAATGAATGTGGTCATTTAAATATCCAATGCAAATTGTTTCATGATCGAATCGTGTCCAAAAATTGTGATGACTTGATTTCCCTTGCGCATCATAATGAACTTAGTTTGCTTCTGGGTTATGAAGAAATGAAACGCATAACTAAGGATATTCCCGAATTTGCCCTTGATTAAGTTCTTGATTTTGATCTAGAGGAAATTTATATGTATTGTGCAGTGAATTGCATTGAAAATCCTTATATTACCAATTACATAAAGTCAAGAAAACAATTAGAAGATGAAGAGAATACTAATGAAAGGGAAGAGATTTCCCAATATCCTCCTATTTTTTCTTATGATGAATCAGGTAACGAGGAGGAGCTTTCTATCCAACCAATCTCATTAATAAGGATCTCCAAAAGGAGGGTTAAACCCACACATGATGCAAAGAAGAAAAAGAAAATGCGTAGAAGCAAAGGTAAAAAGGTACCCCTCCCAAATGATGTTGCTCCTATTACTCATTGTGATGATGATAATTGCTATACTATTGCTGGTATCCATACTATTAATGATGAGAGTGATTATTCTTATGATATGAAAAGGCCCAAGCTTGGGGATGCTATGTTTGATGAGAATGACATGTTTGAGAATTTATTTGCTGCAATTAATGTTTGTCCCAAGCTTGGGGATGCAATGTTTCGTGAAGATGACATATTTAACCTCTCAGGTTTTGATATGCAAATTTATTATGATGATAGCATGCCTCCTATTTATGATGATTATATTGATGAAAGTGGGTTTGGAAGAGTGTCAACTTTAGGAAGTAATGATCCCACTATTTTGGAGGGTGTTGAATCTTATTTTAACAATTATGAAAGTGGATTTGGAGAGGTCATGACTTTATTTAATAATGATTTCACTATCTTGGAAGAGGCATCATTGATTATGATGAGAACAAAGTTGCTATTTATGATGATTATTGTGATGGCACTTATGCTATAAAAAGTAGTGATAATTATATTTATAAAACTAGTCATGATTATGATTACCCTTTCTCTAAACATTACTCTTTTAATGTGGAAACAATTTATGGTATTCGAGTTTCTTATGATACTCCCACTATTCCGAATAAGAAGAATTTTGCTTACGTGGAGAGTAATAAAAGTTCTATGCTTGTAGATCATGAAAAGAATACTTTATGTGATGGTTATATTGTTTAATTCATTCATGATGCTACTGAAAATTATTGTGAGGGAGGAATATATGCTTGTAGGAATTGCAATAATATCAAGTTTCCTCTCTATCTGCTTAAAGTTTTAAAGTTATGCTTGTTTTGCCTTCCTATGCTAGTTGATTATTGTTCCCATAAGTTGTTTAATCACAAAATCCCTATGCATAGGAAGAGGGTTAGACTTAAATGTGCTAGTCATATTCTTCATGATGCTCTCTTTATGTTTCAATTCTTATCTTTCATGTGAGCATCATTGAAATCATCATGCCTAGCTAGGGGCGTTAAACGTTTGTTGGGAGGTAACCCAATTTTATTTTTGTTCTTTGCCTTTTGCTACTGTTTAATAATAAATAATCCATCTACCCTCAGTTTAGATGTGGTTTTATGTTTTAATTAGTGTTTGTGCCAAGTATAACCTTTGGGAAGACTTGGGTGAAGTCTTTGCGATCTTGCTGTAAAAAACAGAAACTTTTGTGCTCACGAGATTAGCTGCCATTTTTTACTGGAGAGTGAAGTTAGGTTGATTCTTTTTGAAGATGATTAATACAAAAAATTCTCAGGTCCACCAATTTAGTTCAGAATTTTTGGAGTGACAAAAGTATTTGAAACCTCCAGATTGCTACAGACTGTTCTGTTTTTGATAGATTCTATTTTCATTGTGTTGTTTGCTTATTTTGATGAATCTATGAGTAGTATCGGAGGGTACAAACCATAGAGAAGTTGGAATACAGTAGATATTACACCAATATAAATAAATAATGAGTTCACAACAGCACCTAAGTGGTGATTTATTTTCTTATACTAACGGAGCTTACGAGTTTTCTGTTAAGTTTTGTGTTGTGAAGTTTTCAAGTTTTGGGTAAAGATTCCATGGACTATGGAATAAGGAGTGGCAAGAGCCTAAGCTTGGGGATGCCCAAGGAAACCAAAGGTAATATTCAAGGACAACCAAGAGCCTAAGCTTGGGGATGCCCCGGATGGCATCCCCTCTTTCGTCTTTGTTCATCGGTAACTTTACTTGGAGCTATATTTTTATTCACCACATGTTATGTGTTTTGCCTGGAGCGTCATCTTATTTTCTTTTGCTTTGCTTGCTGTTTGAATAAAATACCAAGATCTTAAATTCTTAAATATTAGAGAGTCTTCACATAGTTGCATAATTATTCAACTACTCATTGTGCTTTGCTTATATCTTTCGGAGTAGTTTGTCATTTGCTCTAGTGCTTCACTTATATCTTTTTAGAGCACGGCGGTGGTTTTATTTTGAAGAAATATATGAAATCTCATGATTCACTTATATTATTTTGAGAGTATTTAGAACATCATGGTAATTTGCTTTGGTTATGAATTTAGTCCTAATATGATGGGCATCCAAGATGGGTATAATAAAAACTTTCATATAAAGTGCATTGAATACTATGAGAAGTTTGATACTTGATGATTGTTTTGAGATATGAAGATGGTGATATTAGAGTCATGCTAGTTGAGTAGTTGTGAATTTGAGAGATGCTTGTGTTAAAGTTTGTGATTCCCGTAGCATGCACATATCGTGAACCGTTATGTGATGAAGTCGGAGCATGATTTATTTATTGATTGTCTTCCTTATGAGTGGCGGTCGGGGACGAGCGATGGTCTTTTCCTACCAATCTATCCCCCTAGGAGCATGCACGTAGTACTTTGTTTCGATAACTAATTGATTTTTGCAATAATTATGTAAGCTCTTTATGACTAATGTTGAGTCCATGGATTATACACATTCTCACCCTTCCACCATTGCTAGCCTCTCTAATACCGCGCACCTTTCGCCGGAATCATACACCCACCATATACCTTCCTCAAAACAGCCACCATGCCTACCTATTATGGCATTTCCATAGCCATTCTGAGATATATTGCCATGCAACTTTCCACCGTTCCGTTTATTATGACACCTTCATCATTGTCATATTGCTTTCCATGATCATGTAGTTGACATTGTATTTATGGCAAAGCCACCATTCATAATTCTTTCATACATGTCACTCATGAGTCATTGCACATCCCGGTACACCGCTGATGGCATTCATATAGAGTCATATCTTGCTCTAAGTATTGAGTTGTAAGTAAATAAAAGTGTGATGATCATCATTATTACATCATTGTCCCAAGTGAGGAAAGGATGATGGAGACTATGATTCCCCCACAAGTCGGGATTAGACTCCGGACGAAAAATAAAAATAAAAAAGGCCATAAAAAAGAGAAGGCCCAAAAAATGAGAGAAAAAGAGAGAAGGGATAATGTTACTATCCTTTTGCCACACTTGTGCTTCAAAGTAGCACCATGATCTTCATGATAGAGAGTCCCCTATGTTGTCACTTTCATATACTAGTGGGAATCTTTCATTATAGAACATGGCTTGTATATTCCAATGATGGGCTTCCTCAAAATACCCTAGGTCTTTGTGAGCAAGCAAGTTGGATGCACACCCACTTAGTTTCTTTTTGAGCTTTCATACACTTATAGCTCTAGTGCATCTATTGCATGGCAATCCCTACTCACTCACATTGATATCTATTGATGGGCATCTCCATAGCCCGTTCATATGCCTAGTTGATGTGAGACAGTATTCTCCTTTTTGTCTTCTCCACAACCACCATTCTATTCCACCTATAGTGCTATGTCCATGGCTCACTGAGGGAGTCCTGGATTAGGGGGTCTCCGGACAGCCGGACTATATCCTTTGGTCGGACTGTTGGACTATGAAGATACGAGATTGAAGACTTCGTCCCGTGTCCGGATGGGACACTCCTTGGCGTGGAAGGCAAGCTAGGCAATACGGATATGTAGATCTCCTCCCTTGTAACCGACCTTGTGTAACCCTAGCCCCCTCCGATGTCTATATAAACCGGAGGGTTTAGTCCGTAGGACAACATACAATCATACCATAGGCTAGCTTCTAGGGTTTAGCCTCTACGATCTCGTGGTAGATCAATTCTTGTAATACTCATATCATCAAGAACAATCAAGCAGGACGTAGGGTATTACCTCCATCAAGAGGGCCCGAACCTGGGTAAACATCATGTCCCCTGCCTCCTGTTACCATCCGCCTTAGACGCATAGTTCGGGACCCCCTACTCGAGATCTGCCAGTTTTGACACCGACATTGGTGCTTTCATTGAGAGTTCCACTGTGTTGTCATCAGAAGGAGGGATGGCTCGTCTCATTGTCAAGGACAACATCACCTCTGGGGGAGCCCTGGCTGTAGGCCAAACTCTTCGACTAGGCGGCTTCGTCATGACTGCCCGCTTGGCCGCTGCGCCGACGATGACTTCTCGGGTCATCGAAAATAGCCTCCACATCGGCTCGAAATTTGCCAAGCAGATGGATCCAATGGAGCTCTCCTCTTTGAACGAGCTCTTGGATCGCATCGCCGCTCTGGGAGTCGCTACGGACTACGATCGGATCGGGCTTAAACCCGACCAAAGGGAGATTAACTCTCCGCCGATCACCCATCAGATAGCGGTGGTGGAGGAGCAATGCGGCGATTCTCCCTCTATCCTGAGGACGAACTTTGTCCGGATTCCCGAGCTCTCCGAGCCGGATACCCGCTCACGAGAGGACATCGCCCCAACCCTGAACCTAGAATCAGGCTACATAACGAACCTACGGGGCAACATCCTAGAGCTCGAACTTCCAAGATCGGAAACTCCCCTGCCCCAGGGTCTCAGATTGGGTCAAGATCCGGACTTAATCATACCCACGAATACTTGAGGTGACACTGGGGTATCTAGGTGACATTAGGGTTTTGGTTGATTTGTGTCTTAAGGTGTTATTGTAGTATGAACTCTAGGATATATTGAACAAAAAGAATAGCTTCGTGTTATTTTACTACAGATTCTTGAATAGATCGATCAGAAAGGATAACTTTGAGGTGGTTTCGTACCCTACAATAATCTCTTCGTTTGTTCACTCCTATTAGTGACTTTGGAGTGACTCTTTGTTTCATGTTGAGGGATAGTTATATGATCCAATTATGTTATTATTGTTGAGAGAACTTGCACTAGTGAAAGTATGAACCCTAGGCCTTGTTTCCGAGCATTGCAATACCGTTTATGCTCACTTTTATCATTAGTTACCTTGCTGTTTTTATATTTTTCAAATTACAAAAACCTATATCTACCATCCATATTGCACTTGTATCACCATCTCTTCGCCGAACTAGTACACCTATACAATTTACCATTGTATTGGGTGTGTTGGGGACACAAGAGACTCTTTGCTATTTTGTTGCAGGGTTGTTTGAGAGAGACCATCTTCATCCTACGCCTCCCACGGATTGATAAACCTTAGGTCATCCACTTGAGGGAAATTTGCTACTGTCCTAGAAAGCTCTGCACTTGGAGGCCCAACAACGTCTACAAGAAGAAGGTTGTGTAGTAGACATCAGTCATTACAACCAATTTGTACCCTTGAATAGTCAAACGGTTAGGAAGATATGGATAGTCTCCTTACTTTATAGTAATCTATATACTACTAAATGTGAGTGTGTATCAATAGCCATGTTAGTTTCCTCATTTTCATAATGTAGAAACATGCATCACACTGTTGGTTTCATTTAACCATACATTAGGGAAGTAAATGTGCATATGGAGAACTCTATATTTGGAAGTAGTGAAATCCTATAATTTTTACCATGTGTACATACCTATATTCACCCTTCAGCAATCAATGGCTAGAATAATGTCCTCACAAAAATTTTGCCCACAGAACATGAGTATATAGAAGTGCATGGTATGTTAGTTTCCTTGAAGAATTTGTTTGTGATGACAGAACATGATTACATAACATGCATGACATGGTAGTTTCCTGTGGAGAATCGATTGCGAGATAA
The DNA here is from genome assembly GCA_034509565.1 of Triticum monococcum. NCBI lineage: Eukaryota > Viridiplantae > Streptophyta > Magnoliopsida > Poales > Poaceae > Triticum > Triticum monococcum. The sequence continues at coordinate 145,536,673 of CM067843.1, read as the reverse complement.
CATGAGTATAACCATGCATGGCACTTCTATATTTTCGAACCGAGTATACATTTCAGTGTATTTTCCTATCAGTTCCAATAGGGACAGATCAATGATGTTTCTTGCATTATCCTACTCATAATCTGAACAATGTTGATCTTACATTAACAATAATGCATGTCCTTTTTGATATGATACAGTGTCCCTATAGTTACTGCCCTTTGTAATCACACAACCTTTGCCAAAAACAGGGAAGCACAACTGGTTCCTCGCTCGATCAGACGACGGCAAAAGATTGGTGATCATTCGCACACATGAGGCAGAAAAGTTATATTGCAAAAAACCCACTGTGTACAAGCACCGTGATATACGTGCGTATCCGGACAGTGGTTGTTATGTCTATGAGCAGGATATCATCTTGTTGGGGCCTTCAAGATTTTTGAGTTGGAGGTGGGTAAACAGCCTTGGTTCACACTCTCTATTTCTCGGACTCCATTATCCGATTAACCAGGAGATCACTGTTGGCAAGGACCTTCATGGCAGAGAGGCTCTGTTTGCTATGGAAAACTGTGTCTACACGGCGAGCCATAGGACTTCAGGAGTAGACTCCCTTGATTGTCAATGATACAACCTGTAGCCAAAAGAAGGTGAGAATGACAAAGGCATCTGGATTAAGTTTGATCCTTGGATGTCTCAAGTCTGACAGGCAGTGATGTGGTTCAAGCCTTCAGGTTGATAGGTAATTGGGCTATTGCGTCGAAAGGGTGGAGTACTGGAGTCTCTGAATCACTGGTGGCTGAAGCGGGGTTGCAAATTATGATGGTGTTGGATCATCCCTCTTTGAATGACTTGTTGTCTTTGCTGCTTGTTTTGGATGGGTAGTTCTCTCTTTTGTTAAGCATATTGATTCCTTGTCATTTGGTCATCCTCGTCTATGTCACTCTTACTATGTAATAGTTGCCTCTATTTAGAATGTCATTCGCATCTGGATCACGAGAGTCTAAGCGTTGCAGATGGGTGTGTTTTGGTGGTGTAGCAAGACTTCTTATGAACTATCATGTCTTGTTGTTTATGTCAATAGTAGTCACTAGACAGTGTTTGAATGTTGTATATATCATTGTTTCAAACTGTTTATTGCCTCGAACTGCTGGTGGGCTGAATGAGGGCATCACCATTCTCCAGTATTCAGAGTATATCTCCTTTTTTCAAGTTATAATTTGAGCTCGGTGTATTTTTGATGATGTACACTTGTTTGGGCCAGTGAGGTGTCGTTGAATATGGGTCGAGTAGTAACGCAATGCCAAACAGGTCAATTATGACCCTAAGGTCGGGCTCTCAAAAAAAGAAAGAAAAAGGACTCTTAAGCCGACATGTGGGCGCCACCAGTGTTTTTGTGCGCTTGCGTGCCGAGCACATATTGGTGCTTGTTTGAAATTCATGCCACCTTTTCATCCCCAATCTACCGCTGTCGATGTCAAAACCGGCAGATCTCGGGGTAGGGGGTCCCGAGCTGTGGATTCTCGGATCAATGGTAACAGGAACGAAGGAGACTATGTTTTACCCAGGTTCGGGCCCTCTTGATGGAGGTAAAACCCTATGTCCTGCTCTTGTTTATATTGATGAAGTATCAAGTACAAAGTTGATCTACCTCGAGATCATATGTTATGGTCTAAGCCCTAAAGGTATGATGAATAATGTCATAATGATCTATCGACTAGCCTGGCCTTGGCTTATATAATACACCGGAGGCCTAGGATAACAAGAGTCCTGGTCGAATACGTTGGTGGAGAGGAGTCCTTGTCTTGATCATCAAGCCTTGTGAAATCTTCCTCATGTGCAGCATGGGTTGCCCGAAGTGGCCCATGAGTGAACCGCCATGGGGGTCCTCGGGCTGATCCAGCTGGTCGAGAGACGACGTGGTGAGCACCCCCTAGTCCAGGACACCGTCAGTAGCCCCCTGAACCGGTCTTCAAGTTGGGGACGCTCCTCGATTCTTCTGAACTGTTCTTCATCTTCGGTCTTCGGTCTTGAAAACTAGTTCAACAAATCTTCTTATCTTTGATCTTGAGGATCGCCGAAGTAAATCCGAAGAGTTTACATGTTGGGTATCCGAGGAGCCCCTTTAAGTTATCGGTCGTTATCAATACCTTGTTATTTTTGCACCCACCTTGGGTTTGAAGTGTTTCCCGTGCGGCGGTGTCCTCTCATGTCCGAGCTCCAACGACGGACTGCACTCGAGGTATATTTTGCAGCCGAGCACCAACGTCGGACCGCTTCTGAGCTCCAACATCGGAATGTATCTGAGCTCTAACGTCGGACTGTATCCGAGGTGTCATAGATTACCTTGGTCTTGCAAATGTTAAAAGGGTTCAAACGAGCTTAATGCCGGAGATGCCCTCTATGGAGCCAGCCACTTGCAACCGAGCTTTATGTCGGACTGCTTCTGAGGTATCTTTTGCGGTCGAGCACCAACACCGGACTGTATCCGAGGTGGTGCACCATCCCGGCCATGGGCTGATTGTTATGAATTCAATTCCGAATTGTGCAATGTATTCCCTGCCGAGATGTATAGCCAGTAGCCCTCAAGGTGCGTGTTGGCCTAATATCCGGGATGCACCTGAAGGATAAAATCAAACCGCTGACCCTAGTAGCCTGAGGATCAATTCCCAGCTCGGTAGCATACTTAGGAACATGGTGTAATATATTATAGGAAATAGTGATCGGCGAACGGGCCCATGAGAGAGGGTTTTGAGAAATCGCCATGATATATTAGCTTGATGCCGGATAAGTCCCAGATGGTACCGATTGTTGTCCAGAGATGCGTTTGGGCATAGTCCGGTCCAGCCGAACATTGAGCACTTTGAATTTTCTGCATTGAATAGGCAATGCAGTAGCCCCCGAGACACTAGTCGGGTGGCAACACCAGATCAGGGGATCGATGTGCCCCTTTAATGTTAGTAAATGACCCGAAGACCAATAGCCCCCGATCCTTAATGCAGGCACGGGAGGCCGAATTAAGGATTGATATCCAGAGTAAAATCACAAATTATGTGTAATGATTCTATGTATCCAAGTACTTTACATCATTAATGCTCGGATCCGCACTGTATAAAACTTTGTTGACCGACCATCGGCTTCAACCTCCTCGGCCAGAAGCCGGGGAGTGTTTGTCCTACTTTATAAAGCCGGTATAAGGGCAAAGATTTATGGAAAACAAGGCAATCTGGCCATACGGTTTTATAAACAAAGGTACGCAGAGAGATATGAAAACATCTTCTAAAGAAAATAATCCCGCTATCGGTTCCTTTCTTTGGGTTGTCATGCTGATCATCATCATGAAACCCCACCTCCAATCAATGTGGGAGGAAAATATTGAGGATTTAGTTCAGGGAAAGTTCCCGAACTCTATGGTATTAATGAACCAAAATTTTCACTTCCGTCGTTGCCGACCAATTATATCCTTGAAGATCGCTAGCTTTTGGCTTTACCCAGTCTGAGGTACTAACTCGGATGACCCAGTAGTAACAATCACAAAGGTGCTCCCTTTACCGCCTAGCCAAACAATCGGGAACATAGGGGTAAGCACAGGAGCCAGGCAACCCAGCTTGGCCAAAATCTTAAGTCAAATTGATGCATATTTATGGCTTTATAACAATGATTGCGGAAGGCAGCCCTTGTATATTAAATACAAACGCCGATGATATGTTTATTTTGACTCCGTTGCGACCGTTTATCAGTTGAAAGTGGACCATCGTCGGCTTCCACCCCCTTGTAGATGCTACACAGGGTGTTTTCGCGATAACAAAACAACCCTTAGCCGATGTCTCGATGCACGAAGGTGGTTGTGTTATCAGAAACGAGGCAATCAGATATGCGGGCTTTATAACTTTCACTTAGTCATAGGAGCTTAAAATTGGGAGGCCAGTAACTAGCCCCCGGTTAGTGTTTGGCGACAGTCGAGGTCAAGCCGTAAACACTTCGACCAATGTTATGAATGTCGTCATTTAACACGGGGTGACCTCTATCGATCTTATAGTTTAATACAGTCATCGGATCGCTGACCAGTTTACGCTTATTGTGACAGTCAGTTTTCGGCTTTCTCCACTAAGGCGCTTGACCATGCTAGCTGGAAGCACAATTGCAGTGGTTCTCCCTTTGTGCACCTAGCCGAACAAGGTAGAACATAGGAGGCAAGCACAGGAGTCGCGCAACCCAACTATTGACCGAAGACACAATTCGAAACTGATGCATATGAAGCAATATCCAAGAACATTTTGCCGAGGACTCCTCGGAGTACCTTGGCTTTTGGTGGGTTCGGCCCAAGTCGCAGCCCCTCGTTGATATTGTCGATGCTTAAAAAGTGTCCGACAGTGTACTGCAGGATTTATGCTCAGACCCAACACCGAGGTGCAGGTCGGCAGGAAAAATGCCGAACTATGGGTCGAAAAAGATTTCGCAAGCTGGATTATTACGTAGGGTACCTCGGCCAAGAGAATGTCCCATCTTATAAAAGAAAGACACACAAATAGATCAAAAGTGCCATAAGCATAAAAAACAAAAAACTTATGCGAAAACTTCACGTCCGAACTAAATCAATTTTTTGGTGCCAATCCAAAAATTGGTCTTAAAATTAGTTTGTGCTTCCGTTGTGCTTTAACATGACACATCCGATCTCAAGACGTCGAGTGGGTCAGCCTTTGGCTTCAACCTCCGATCCCAAAGGCAGAGTACTTCTCATTTGGCCAGTTTAGCGAACTAAACTCGAGCGGTCATTAGAGATAAAATAGGCTATCCGGCTATTTACCACACACTTGCGTCAAAAAGGGAGTGATAGAAAAGATTTTGCAATGACTAGGAAGAAAGCACATTTACTATAAAACGACTCATATATATTTAAGAGCTCCTAGTTAACTTGGTAAGAGAAGTGTTTTTAACAAATAAGGTATGTGAGCATGGTCGAACCGAACACAAATTAAACATTTAAAACTTTGAGCATAAAAGTGACTTAGCTGGTTAATGTGTTCGACATTGATGATGCAGTTCGAGCTTATGGCGGGACGAGGTCCCAGCCCCCAAGCCGGTCCCGAGGTGGCAGAACGAAGAGTTCGACGCTCTGGAGTGGTGACATAGCACGGCCGATGCAGGCCGGCAGTGTGACGCCGAAGTACCCAGCATGGGTTAATGAAGTGATGACGAAGCCCCCAGTCCAGCCGAGGTGACGTGGTATGTCGATACGCCGAGGTCATAACGCTGCCCAATCTGGATCATTTACCTATGCACAGAAGATAGTGCAAGCCGGAGATAATAGTAATAATAATAATAAAAGTTGCATGATTAATAATTTATGTAAAGTGAGTAATAAAAGAAATATGGCCCGTGCATCGAACACCCGATGAGGTAGAACCCTCTTGATGATGCCGAAGTCCCCGAGGCAACCGAACATGTCGATATGGCAGTTCAATCAACAAGGTGATCATGTGAGCCGATTTATGCCGATTGGGACGACGACGTTGGCTTGCCGAAGTGACCGCGTGACGCAGTCGAAGTCGATCACCTACACACATAAAATAGTGCGGTCCAAAAAGAATAATATATATATATATATAATCCTTGCATAATTGCTTTTTGCAAAAATAATTTATTTATAAAGATGTGGCCTGGCGCCGAAGTCAATGTTGATGCAGGGCGTCGGCGTGACGCTGTGAACGCGTGGCAAAGACTGAATTCACAGGCCGGTCTGAGTTCCGGATTCGGCATTCGCCGAACTATATACGAAAACTAACCAAACCACCACGCGACCGTCGTTAATGCGGCCACCATTTGACAGAGCTGTGTACAGATGATGGAACAAACCAGAGTAATAATTCCTCAGAAAAAATAAACCCAAGCAAGAAAAAATTACTGGGATTAATAGCACCTAGTTTATCTGTTGTAGCAATATGAAGAAATATTACTCCCAAAATTGGGACTCAATCCGCACACCCATTGCCTAATGGGCGATGAAGCGACAGCATGGTGATGCTAGCAAAGGTTGGCTCGCCGAGGCAAAGCCCCTGGTCCAGCTAACGTGACGAAGCTGGTCGGCTGGTGACGCCGAAGTCTCCGGAGTAGGCTGATGAAGAGATGGTGAAGCCCCCGGTCTAGGCGAGGTAACAGAGCGGGTCGGTAAGGAAACGCTGCAGCTGCCATGTCAGCCGAGGTATTTGAAAGGACATGCGGTGCCCCCATGTGTGGTTTTGGTAATTGATGACATTCTCTATGGACTAATGGTTGCATTGAGTTATATTTTAAGGATTTGTCCATAGGCTTTTCTTGAAGTCCACATGTTGGTTTCAAGGAGTTTATGAGTTACCAAGGTGCTATTAAGGAATTATCCAAAGATTAGTCATGTGAGGGTTGTGCTTATTGCAAGCATGTCTTGAAGAAGAAGAAGAAGAAGAAGAAGAGTGTGTGATCATTCATGTCTACCTTCAAGACATCATCCAAATGAAGAGAGTTGGAAAGATTCAAGGTTGATCAAGACTAAGTCAAGAGTGAATCAAGTTGATCAACACACAAAGCGTACAAGATGTACCTAGGGATCAAGTGATCCCATGGTATGATAAGCATTGTCAATTACACTTTGTGTACTAACCCATGGTCTTCGTGAGAGTTCTTTGTAGTGTTAGGTTGTCGTGTGCAAGTTCAAGTGATGCATCACGAAGAGATCAAGTGCTTGAAGCTTCCCGTCCATTGTGGTGACAATGGACTTGTGAATATGTGCCAAAGAGTGGCTCACCCATAGTGGAGTATGGGGGAGCAATCTACTAGTCTTCACCAAGCCAACGCAATCAAGAAAGGTGGTCCAACTTGAGGAAGTCAAGATCGTCTACATCTAGCTCAAGTGGACTTTGTGCAAGGCAAAGGTTTTTCCTTGATAGGTTCTCTATTTTACCGGTTTCATGGTGGTAGTTGGGAGACCGGGTTATAGGATCGGTTGTCGTACTATCAAGGGGGGCTCTTGATGAGTAGATTGATCGTATCGTTCGCAGAGAGCTCAAACCATTTCATCCTTCCATCATCTTTCTTGGTTCTTGTTTGGTTCTCTTTGTGAGTCTTAGAGCTTATGGTCATCTTGATGACAAGCTCGAGTTCATCGAAAATGGAGTTCTCATGCTTCTTCTATTGCGTTTTCGGTGTTGGAGGTTTTACCGGTCTTTTTTGAGGAAGGGTTCTCACCATTTTATTATGGGCCTTTTCTAATTTGCTTTTTATTGTTATTTCTATCAATATTGTGTTAGCCCTTGTCGCTAGCTTTCAAACAAACTTGGTTTCGTTAAATTCGGAGTCCGTTTGCAGAAGTTGTGTCAGTTTTGGTATCCTTAAAAAGGCTGTAGCGGTACTACCGCCCATGGGAGCGGTACTACTGCTTGGAGCGGTACTATCGCGGCTACTTCCGTGGCTACTTCTGCTCCAGACCAAAAACTCATCATAAGTCCAGCAGTGGTAGGCACGGATGTAATGTTTTAGTACCGCTCGCAAGCAGTAGTACCGCTACCCTTAGCAGTAGTATCGCTACCCCTAGCGGTAGTACCGTGAGGACGAGCGGTAGTACCGCTTTGTGCGGGTTGTGAGCATAACGGTTGGATTTTTTTCCCTTCTATAAAAGGGGGTCTTCTTCCCCAATGAACTTTATCCTTTAAGCTCGTATTCTTCCCTCATTGTTGACCTTCTTCGAGCTTGCTAACTCTCAATCCCTCCATGGATTCTTGCTAGTTTTTGAGGGAAAAGAGAGAGGAGATCTAGATCCACTTTTCCACCAAACAATTTCTCCTCTATGTGAGGGGAACCCCATGGATCTAGATCTTGGAGTTCTTGGTGTTCTCCTTCTTGTTCTTCCTCTCATTTTCCTCCCTAGAATTAGTTGCTTCGGTGGGATTTAAGAGAGAAGGACTTGGGCACTCTGTGTGCCCTTGCCATTGCATTTGGTGCATCGGTTTGAGTTCTCCACGTGATACGTGGAAGTTACAAGTTGAGAAGCTTATTACTCTTGGGTGCTTGGTACCCTCGAGCTTATTCCTCTTGGGTGCTTGGGCGCCCTAGATGGTTGGTGGTGTTCGGAGCTCAATCATTGTGGTGTAAAGCTCCGGGCAAGCGTCGAGGTCTCCAATTAGGTTGTGGAGATCGCCCCGACCAATTTGACGGGTACCCGTGACCGCCCCAAGGGTTGCCAAAGTGTACGGGTTCGGTGACCGCCCCCAAGGGTCGCCATTTGTACGGGTTCGGTGACCGCCCTCAAGGGTCCCTTAGTGGAATCACAACATCTTGCATTGTGCGAGGGCATGAGGAGATTACGGTGGCCCTAGTGGCTTCTTGGGGAGCATTGTGCCTCTGCACCGCTTCAAACGGAGATTAGCATCCACAAGGGTGTGAACTTCGGGATACATCGTCGTCTCCGCATGCCTTGGTTATCTCTTACCCGAGCTCTTTACTTATGCACTTTACTTTGTGATAGCCATATTGTTCCTTGTCATATATCTTGCTATCACATAGTTGTTTATCTTGCTTAGCATAAGTTGTTGGTGCACATAGGTGAGTCTGGTTTTGTGCTTGACAAATTAACCGCTAGGTTTATTCCGCATTTGTTCAAGCCTAAACCGTAATTATTTTAAAGCGCCTATTCACCCCTCCCCTCTAGGCGACATCCTTGATCTTTCAGTATTGAAGCAGTTTGGTGTGATGGACATCAGCTTGAAGAAACAACAGTGCGGCCATGCCGACGCTGGTCATAACTTGTGACGCGATCAAAGCCGGATTGACGAAGTGACCGAGTGGCGATGTCGGTGCGCCTGACCCATGCAATCCGTGGGGCGATGGTGTTGGTGATAATTTAGTCTTCATAATTCCGAACTCTTGTTCGGCTTGCTGAGCTGATGATCCGATAAGGTTGGGCTCGGCTCGATGAAACGATGATCTGTCTAGCGTAGATCGGCAGATGTGGAGTAGAGGCTGGTTTGACACCGGCGTGACGGCGAAGATTACCTCCGAAAAGGAGCAAAATTTGTGAGCATGTGTTCGTAAAAAAAACACAATACCCTACAAAGAGATTCTTCCAAAAAGGTTGCCCAATATCCAGTTCATCAAGAAAGATGAACTTGGGTCGGATTCGTATTCGCGCAGAAAACATATCTGGAAAGTGATGCACTAATCGGAAGGTTCCCGGAGTTTGGAAGGCCGGATAGAACTGAAATTTTGAGAGGTGGTAGATATAGGAATTCCGCAGTCGATCAACGGTTGGATCTCCAAAGGACGGCCGAGCTAGATGCTGGACATCACGCTCCAAACCCATCCAGATTCGACAGGGCTTCGGTATATCAGAGATCGGCGGAAATTGCCCCATCGGAACATGACGAAATTTTACAGTGTTTTTGTAGACTCAATTCCGCACAATTCCACTGAAGGAATCATCAAAGCGATGCTCGAGGAGGTGGTGGTGGCGGATACAAGTTCACTGACCAAAAAACAGCATGGTCGCCCGAGGGTAATGTTGACGTTGAGCCCCCGAGCTCCATGGATGATTCCTCCATGATCATGATAGAGTTCGAAGTTGATGTTGATGAAGGCCCTCGTCCGAATATGACGATTGGAGGCAGGGCACAGTCCTTGGTCAAGCCATGGTGACCAGTCGAGCCGGCGACGAAGACGCCGACATCACAGTTGATCTGTAGGCGTGCCATTGATATTTTGCCGATCACACAGCGGAACTCTCAATGAAAGCACCATTGTCGGTGTCAAAACCGGCAGATCTCGGGGTAGGGGGTCCCGAGCTGTGGATTTTTGGATCAATGGTAATAGGAACAAAGGAGACTATGTTTTACCCAGGTTCGGGCCCTCTTGATGGAGATAAAACCCTACGTCCTGCTCTTGTTTATATTGATGAAGTATCAAGTACAGAGTTGATCTACCTCGATATCATATGTTACGTCTAAGACCTAAAGGTATGATGAATAATGTCATAATGATCTATTGACTAGCCTGGCCTTGGCTTATATAATACACCGGAGGCCTGGGATAACAAGAGTCCTAGTCGAATACGTTGGTGGAGAGGAGTCCTTGTCTTGATCATCAAGCCTTGTGGAATCTTCCTCGTGTGCGGCATGGGCTGCCCGAAGTGGCCCATGAGTGAACCGCCATGGGGTCCTCGGCCCTATCCAGCTGGTTGGGAGACGACGTGGTGAACGCCCCCTAGTCCAGGACACCACCCCTCCCCCACCTCTGGAATCTCGATTCCTAATCCAGTTCCCCCAAATCCCCCTCATGTACTCCCTGTACTCAAGCACACTATCATGTCGCCGGTCAACGCGGATCTCCGAGCCAGAGATCCTGAGGTCCATCCTGCCTTTGGGCGCTGCGTGCTATCGCACAATAGTGGCATGGCGGCGCTTGATGACCTGTTTGCCGGCAAAGTGCTGATGGTAACCATCAACGGCGACCGGCCTCCTGTCTCGTTGGATGACCTTGTCAAAGCTCTTGGCATTGTACACGGTATCCAAATAAGTGACTTGCTCATCGAAGTTTGTCCACCACCGGCTGATTTCTTCGTCAGGTTCCGGACAACTTTCGATTGCAATTGTGTGTTCGAATCTTCCCGGCGTTTTTTCTGTGATGGAGCGCTGGTGAGCTTTGATCGGTGGCACCCAGGATGGGGCTCGGTGCCCTATGAGCTTGAGTTATTAACAAAGCTTACCTTCCACGGCATGCCTCGGCGTGCTTGGAATAGTGAGTCCATGAATGAGCTTATCAATGTGACGCCCCCAATTTGACCGTACACTAATCATACACACAAACGTGTACGATCAAGATCAGGGACTCACGGGAAGATATCACAACACAACTCTACAAATAAAATAAGTCATACAAGCATCATATTACAAGCCAAGGGCCTCGAGGGCTCGAATACAAGAGCTCGATCATAGACGAGTCAGCGGAAGCAACAATATCTGAGTACAGACATAAGTTAAACAAGTTTGCCTTAAGAAGGCTAGCACAAACTGGGATACAGATCGAAAGAGGCGCAGGCCTCCTGCCTGGGATCCTCCTAAACTACTCCTGGTCGCCGTCAGCGGGCTGCATGTAGTAATAGGCACCTCCCGAGTAATAGTAGTCATCATCGACAGTGGCATCTGGCTCCTGGGCTCCATCGTCTGGTTGCAGCAATCGGATATAGGAAAAGGGAAAAGGGGAATAAAAGCAACCGTGAGTACTCATCCAAAGTACTCGCAAGCAAGGAGCTATACTACCTATGTATGCATTGGTATCAAATGGAATAAGGGTATCATATGTGGACTGGACTGCAGAATGCCGGAATAAGAGGGGGATAGCTAGTCCTTTCGAAGACTACGCTTCTGGTAACCTCCATCTTGCAGCAGGAGAAGAGAGTAGATGGTAAGTTCACCAAGTATCATCGCATAGCATAATCCTAACCGATGATCCTCCCCTCGTCGCCCTGTGAGAAAGCGACCACCGGTTGTATCTAGCACTTGGAAGGGTGTGTTTTATTAAGTATCCGGTTCTAGTTGTCATAAGGTCAAGGTACAACTCCAAGTCATCCTGTTACCGAAGATCACGGCTATTCGAATAGATTAACTTCCCTGCAGGGGTGCACCACATAACCCAACACGCTCGATCCCATTTGGCCGGACACACTTTCCTGGGTCATGCCCGGCCTCGGAAGATCAACACGTCGCAGCCCTACCTAGGCACAACAAAGAGGTCAGCACGCCGGTCTAAATCCTATGGCGCAGGGGTCCGGGCCCATCGCCCATTGCACACCTGCACGTTGCGTACGCGGCCGGTGAGCAGACCTAGCAACCTCCATTATAAAGGAAGTTGCGTTACATGGTCCAACCCAGCGCGCACCGCTCAGTCGCTGATGTCACGAAGGCTTCGGCTGATACCACGACGTCGAGTGCCCATAATTGTCCCTGCGTAGATGGTTAGTGCGTATAGGCCAGTAGCCAGACTCAGATCAAATACCAAGATCTCGTTAAGCGTGTTATTCTGAAATAACCACGGACGCCGACCAGGGCCAGGCCCGCCTCTCTCCTAGGTGGTCTCAACCTGCCCTGTCGCTCCGCCACAAAGTAACAGTCGAGGGCCTTCGGGAACTCAGGACCACCTCTACCGAGATGGAGCCACCTGCCCCTTCAGCCGCCATCTCCGAACAGTATCATAAGTAATGTAATAGTATCAAGTACATAGCATATGCCCGTGATCACCTCCCGAAGTGATCACGGCCCAGTAATATAGCAAGGCAGACGGACAAGAGTGTAGGGCCACTGATGGAACACTAGCATCCTATACTAAGCATTTAGGATTGTAGGTAAAGGTAACAACTATAGTAGCAAGGACACGCTATGCATCAGGATAGGATAATGGAAAGCAGTAACATGCTACACTACTCTAATGCAAGTAGTAGAGAGAAGAATAAGCGACATCTGGTGATCAAATGGGGGCCTTGCCTGGTAGGGGTCATCTTCGATGTAGTCAAACACACGAACATCGACAACGGTCTCGGAGTCTACCGGAAAGGAGTAGCAGAGGGGCAACACAATAAATAATAGAGCAATCAAAGCATCACAAAGTGTAACATGGTATTATGCGGTGCTAGAGGTGACCTAACGCGGTATGAGGTGGTACCGGTGAAGGGGGAAACATCCGGGAAAAGATCCCCGGTGTTTCGCGTTTTCGAACAGATGAACCAGAGGGGGAAAGTTGCATGTTAACTATGCTAGGGATGTGTGGCGGACGAATGGGCTGCGTATCCGGGTTCGTCTCGTCGTTCTGAGCAACTTTCATGTACAAAGTTTTTCCATCCGAGCTACGGTTTATTTTCTATGATTTTTCGAAGTTTTAAACATTAACTGGAATTATTATTATTATTAAAACTAAATGGAGTTATTGCATCAGCAAGACGTCAGGGTGACGTCAGCAGGTCAACAGTTTGACTAAGTCAAACCTGGCACATGGGGCCCATCTGTCATTGACTTAGTTAATTTTAACATGTTTAAATTAACTAATCTAGTTCATTAGGCTAATTAGGCGAGGTTAATTAACTTAATTAATTGCCTAATTAATTAATGAACTAATTAATCATTTTTATTTTTTAAAATCCCTTTTTTACAGGGGGGTGGGCCCCACGTGTAAGTGGCCCGGGGGGCTTAGCAGGCGACGGGCTAATGGGGCTCTGACGCCTGAGCGTGGGCGAACCCGCCCGAACGGGCACGGGCAAGGGGACGCGCCAGAGCGCCGGCGTGGCATCGACGCTGGACGCCAGAGATGGCCGCGGCGGTAGCGCGAGCGCTGTGGGCGGCTGCAGGCGGGGCAGCAGCGGGAGTTGAAGCGAGGCGCGACGCAGGGGGCGAGGCGAGGCCGGCCGGTCGGGGCTGTTCCCGGCGGCGGTGAGGCCACAGCGGGGCGTGGGTGGGTGGTGGGGCACCGGCTGGCGGCAGCGGAGGCGAACGGCGCGAGGGCCAGCGGCTGGAGCCGCGGCAGCGGCCATCGAGCGCGCATGCTTGGCAAGGGGGCCGACCAGGGGGCGGCCGCGCCGCGAGCAGCAGCAGCGCAGGAGCGAGGCGGGGCCTGGTGCAGATGGGCGCAAGGCAGCAGGGGCAGCAGACAGCGGGGAAAGCAGGCGCAGCGACCAGTAGGGACACGGGTGAGTGGGCGCGCGACGGCGGTTTCGGCCAGGAACAAGGCAGGGCGCGATGAGACGAGGTAAACGCGGCGGCCGGAGTAACACCACCGGCAACAACAAGCAATAGCAGCGGATCGAGCATCAGAAAAAGGGGAAACTACGACGAGGCTCACCTAGTAGGCGCACGAGGGCCCGTTGGAAGTTTAGGAGTAGCAGCCATAGTGTATTCGACGGAGAGGCGTCAGTGGCCGAAGAGGAAGAGGCGTTCGACCCTGGCGAAGAAGAGGTGCCCAGCATGAGACCTTAGATGTACTCGAAGTAGAGGAGGGAGGTGGTCCTCTTGGACACCGCCGTGAAGCTCGGGGAGGCCCCGATGCGCGGTGACGATGAAGACACGATGACGGCAACACACGGGCGGCGGCTCGTGCGAGAGGGAGGGCGAATGGGGATTAGGGTTCCAGGCGCCGTGGGAAGAGGGCGCCAGTCTTATAGGCGAGGTGGTCGCCGAGGAGGGCCGCCGGATGGCCGACCCGGCGATGGCCGGTGCCGTGGCAGGCATCGGCGCGGCCACGCCCTCCCGTGAACCGGGGAGCGGGGAAGCAGGGGCAAGGTGGGCTGGCCTGGTGGCCTAGTGGGCCAAGGCCCAGGGGAGGGGAAGGTCTTTTTGTTTTTCTGTTTTTTTACTTTTGTTCTTATTTTTTCTTTTTAGTTGCCATTTATTTTAGTCCTAGTAAAATATAAACTTAGCATCTAAATTAGTATTTCAACCTAGTCCACAGCCACAAAAAGTCTAGGCCCCAATTAACTTAGTTTGACATTTTATAAATTATAAAAGGTATTTAAATAATTGTTGTTGCTACTGTTTTAATCATTTTAGAGTATTTCAGAATTTTATAAATTTAGTATGGATTCATTGACACAAACCGAACATTTTAGTTTTAATGTTTCAATACTTTCTCCGATCGAATTTATTTTGAAGTTTAATTCCGAACCGGTTTTGAACTAACGTGAGCTTAACAACAGTAAGCGAGGTGACGTGGCATCATTAACAGAGGTTCACTATAGCTTAATTATCCAGGCGTCACAATTCTCCTCCACTACAAGAAATCTCGTCCCGAGATTTAAGAGGTGGAATAAGGGGGAAATGTCTGGTTACGAAATCCTAACGAATCTTCTCGATCTTGGTTGCTCTTCTTGAAGTAGTCGATCCATAGCGCTGATGTCTTCGTTTCTCTGCTTCAGGTCATCATGATGAAGTTGTCGTCCTTCCTTCAGGATCTTCACCGTACTTATGAAAGGGTAAGAAGGGAAAACTCTATAAGGATGGATTCTAACAAGATCGAGCATCAGACGGTTAACTCAGGGAAGAAGCATAAGTATCTCTTAGTTTGAAACTTAAGAAGATATCGAGAGCAAAGTAAGAAGGTACATGAGAAGTTTCAAATGGATAGGCAATCGTTCGATGCCTAATCAGAAGGTGAAAGGGTTTCAGGGCAACGAGAATAGGTATTGCATCCCATACCAGAATAGATCGCAAGACAGGTGGTCCGTGAATTACATATGAAGTCAAGCACGAGGAACAACCTTGGGAACAGGTGGTGTACAGGAGAGCCAGCTTTCGATCCTGTGGAACGGTGGGTTATGGGCCCACCAGGTGTTTTTTTTAATAGGAGCAGTGACATCTTGCACGGTCATGATAGCAAGGCATGTCAGAGAGTACCATGTCCGTTATGTCGGCAACAACGTTGGTACCAAGGGCGAGGGACGAAGAGAACCATTTTCCTGCTCGTCGAAACGAGGCGGACCAATAGGCAAAGTTCTCGTCCATCAGTGGCTACCGGAATGTCATCAACAATAGTAGCAGGGTCTTACTGACAGAGTTGTACACCGAGGTGTTTACATAAGCAGAAGAATATTACTGCTTAGATCTTATAGATCACAAGAAACGTTAAACCAACCAATGGAAAGGAAAATACGATTATCAGATTAAACTGAACAATGGAAAGGATAATGTGTTTAAACACATACTTCAGGGTTATATCCTTCCCAAGGACAAGCAGAGCATGATATCCATGGCAGGATATGAAGTAGAAAACCCTTCAGGAAAGGGAGAGAAATTTCATCACATTACCCATACAAGGTGTTTGGATAATTGATCAAGAAACATTTAGCGTTGTGCTACAAATGTTCTTATTGTAAAATTAGAGTACCAGAGACACGCTTCGAGATAGCATTGACATGGTCTTTAAGCAAAGTTCAAACTCTGGATACACGAAGGACCCATCCGGAACATCTCATAGAATAGGTCTTACAATTTCCTCATGGAAGAATGGATAACCTTGTTAAAAAGGAAACTTATAACAGTAGGTCCTCCGGCCAGGTGTGATGGGCATGACATCACCTTACCAATATATAAGGACCAGTGTTATAACTCTTGGAGATATGTCCCAACCATCATATCTGACCGGGATTCAAATCTGATTGGTGTTAGGATATCTCAAACTCGGGGTGCCTGAGAAGAAGAGGTGCAACACAATTGATGAGATGACATTATATGACTCTTGGGAAATGAACTATGAAAGCGAGTCCCCATCAAGGGTTCATCATTAAGCCAAGGGGAGGATGAGGAAGTGGTTGATGGACTCAGCAATAATTCAACGAGGTATCCAAAAGGATGCATCTCCACAATTATGTGGATAGGGAGATAGCATTTGTCAGATCAAATAATATAATGAAGTATGCTCGAGGAAAACATACACAATTAAACATTGGTTGAAAGGTGCGCCCGAATTATGGGTTGGGTTGCACGACCAATGTCAGAATGGTGATTCAATAATCAATAGTCTAAGAATGAACGGATATGGCAAGAAGTATCACTTGTACCAAGAATGCATAAGAG
The DNA here is from genome assembly GCA_034509565.1 of Triticum monococcum. NCBI lineage: Eukaryota > Viridiplantae > Streptophyta > Magnoliopsida > Poales > Poaceae > Triticum > Triticum monococcum. The sequence goes on along the minus strand of CM067843.1, from coordinate 145,520,120 downwards.
GTGGTGAAATTCCCACAACATTCTTGACATAAAAGGTGGTAATATCCAAGGTAAATAAGAACAATGCTGGGTAGCAAGGAACTCAAGGTATAACACAAAACACGAACAAGTTTGTGTCGAACGGAAGGCAATAAAGTGGTAGATGATAAAACAAATCACCAAGGGCAAGGATGGTATTTCTCATCATGAATTCGATATATATCTTGGAAGAGCTCAGGATGTTACTGATGACCATGACAAATTTGTCGAGAGATTTCATGAAGATGTAATCGGTTGGCGATGACATCAAGTCAAATGATGATGCAGCGAAAGTCAAATAATACTTGAAGAAGAACTCATAAGAAGTTATGCAGTTCCGTGATAATCTCGAGATACCAGAGGGGGTAATACTCGATGACACATCAAAGTAGAGGTTGGACTGGGGTATTGCTCCACAGAAGACAAGCGCTTAAACTTGCTCACGAAATGGTATTTAAAGGAGAACATGGTCGGAACCATGATTGCAAAAGGCCAGATCCCGGATATAATATGAACTTATACCAAAGGAATAATTTAATTTAAGAGAAGCTTTTAATGATAAGATCTACATCGTGTCCATGGGCATGAACACAAGTTCAAGGTCGACTCCCACTTCTCCAACGCATAACCTTTCATTCACTTCTCACTTTCGAAGAAGTTGTAGTGTTGAAATTTTATCTGGCAAAATACTAGAAGTGTATGACTCATGAAAACTTTCGAGTTCACACAGTTTAGAGATGGCATATGTTCAACCCATAGGGGCTTCTTAGAAACATATACCACAGTTTCAAGAGTAAATATCACAAGCTCGAAAGTAGAGCAAGGTTGAGAAAGTAGATGATACCATTTACCAAAGGCATTATGTATCCGAGGAAAGGCTCACAAGGTTATTGAATATGAAGGACGCTGTCAGATAAAATCCATTAAAGGATCTGCCGGTCCATAACAGAGCTGACGTGAGCATCGGCACACCACCAGAGGAAGTAACAATGCAAAGGCATTGGATTATGGAAACAACTGACTAATCCAGAGCTCAAATGCAAAGGAATTATGATTTTCAAATCAAGGGATCAGAAGCAATGTTCTGATTAGGGACGGGTAAGTTGAATAGCCTTAGGGGTACAGTCGATGGCAATTGGATTTGTTGAGAACCAGCTCATGTTTAAAATGACGTTTGAGCCGGAAAGATAATTTAAAAGGATCAACTGATGATTGCATGCATTCGCACTCATGTTGAATCAAAGGGATCAAAATGACGGTGTCTAAGGATACTAACGAATATTGCCAGACATATGGAAAGCATCCATCATGCAAGCAGACAAGTATTGCAGAGCAATAAGCTACTAAGGATTTTTGGAGGATCGAATAGTATTTCGATGACCATTGTGAAACACACGAACAACTTGGGAATGAGCGGATACTCGATAAGTGCAAGAATTACCTGTAGGAGTATTCAGGTGACAAAGAACAGCAAGGCAGTAAGCTCAAAGGATTCTCAGAACAACAGAGAGAATTTCAAGGTATCTTGTAATAACAAGATCAACCGGGAAACATTGTATGATTGGCGAGTATACGTGCTTATCCATAGGGGTTTATCGATGGAAGGGCATTGCATAAGTGACCATAAAGTTTCGAGAGAACATCGGAGAGTATCCTCGGATCCTTCTAGTGCAGCAGACGATCCTCTATAACAAGGGACTCTCTGGGAGAAAGTTGTTACGAGAACCTAATGTTAGAGTTTAGCAGATTCATTTAACCCGAATAGAAGAGAAATGAGAGTCCCAGAGTATAGGTCGAGGGATAAAGGATCATAATATCACCCAATGGCGACGTGTGCCCGTAGGACACACAGCCATGTTAGAAAAGTTTTGCAATGTCTAGACTCAACTTCGACCAAGGAGTGTGGAAGGGGAATTCCTATAGGCAGTCGGCTCTGATACCAACTTGTGACGCCCCCAATTTGACCGTACACTAATCATACACGCAAACATGTACGATCAAGATCAGGGACTCACGGGAAGATATCACAACACAACTCTACAAATAAAATAAGTCATACAAGCATCATATTACAAGCCAAGGGCCTCAAGGGCTCGAATACAAGAGCTCGATCATACACGAGTCAGCGGAAGCAACAATATCTGAGTACAGACATAAGTTAAACAAGTTTGCCTTAAGAAGGCTAGCAAAAACTGGGATACAGATCGAAAGAGGCGCAGGCCTCCTACCTGGGATCCTCCTAAACTACTCCTGGTCGCCGTCAGCGAGCTGCACGTAGTAATAGGCACCTCCCGAGTAATAGTAGTCGTCGTCGACAGTGGCATCTGGCTCCTGGGCTCCATCGTCTGGTTGCAGCAATCGGATATAGGAAAGGGGAAAAGGGGAAGAAAAGCAGCCGTGAGTACTCATCCAAAGTACTCGCAAACAAGGAGCTATACTACCTATGTATGCATTGGTATCAAATGGAATAAGGGTATCATATGTGGACTGGACTGGAGAATGCCGGAAGAAGAGGGGGATAGCTCGTCCTTTCGAAGACTACGCTTCTGGTAACCTCCATCTTGCAGCAGGAGAAGAGAGTAGATGGTAAGTTCACCAAGTATCATCACATAGCATAATCCTAACCGATGATCCTCCCCTCGTCGCCCTGTGAGAAAGCGACCACCGGTTGTATCTGGCACTTGGAAGGGTGTGTTTTATTAAGTATCTTGTTCTAGTTGTCATAAGGTCAAGGTACAACTCCAAGTCGTCCTGTTACCGAAGATCACGGCTATTCGAATAGATTAACTTCCCTGCAGGGGTGCACCACATAACCCAACACGTTCGATCCCATTTGGCCGGACACACTTTCCTGGGTCATGCCCGGCCTCGGAAGATCAACACGTCGCAGCCCTACCTAGGCACAACAGAGAGGTCAGCACGCCGGTCTAAATCCTATGGCACAGGGGTCTGGGCCCATCGCCCATTGCACACCTGCACGTTGCATACGCGGCCGGTGAGCAGACCTAGCAACCTCCATTATAAAGGAAGTTGCGTTATGCGGTCCAACCCGGCGCGCGCCACTCAGTCGCTGACGTCACGAAGGCTTCGGCTGATACCACGACGTCGAGTGCCCATAACTGTCCCCGCGTAGATGGTTAGTGCGTATAGGCCAGTAGCCAAACTCAGATCAAATACCAAGATCTTGTTAAGCGTTTTATTCTGAAATAACCACGGACGCCGACCAGGGCCAGGCCCACCTCTCTCCTAGGTGGTCTCAACCTGCCCTGTCGCTCCGCCACAAAGTAACAGTCGGGGGCCTTCGGGAACTCAGGCCCACCTCTACCGGGATGGAGCCACCTGCCCCTTCAGCCCCCATCTCCGAACAGTATCATAAGTAATGTAACAGTATCAAGTACATAGCATATGCCCGTGATCACCTCCCGAAGTGATCATGGCCCAGTAGTATAGCAAGGCAGATGGACAAGAGTGTAGGGCCACTGATGGAACACTAGCATCCTATACTAAGCATTTAGGATTGCAGGTAAAGGTAACAACTGTAGTAGCAATGATAGGCTATGCATCAGGATAGGATAACGGAAAGCAGTAACATGCTACACTACTCTAATGCAAGTAGTAGAGAGAAGAATAGGCGATATCTGGTGATCAAATGGGGGGCTTGCCTGGTTGCTTTGGCAAGAAGGAGGGGTCATCTTCGATGTAGTCAAACACACGAACATCGACAGCGGTCTCGGAGTCTACCGGAAAGGAGTAACAGAGGGGGAACACAATAAATAATAGAGCAATCAAAGCATCACAAAGTGTAACATGGTATTATGCGGTGCTAGAGGTGACCTAACGCGGTATGAGGTGGTACCGGTGAAGGGGGGAAACATCCGGGAAAAGATCCCTAGTATTTCGCGTTTTCGAATAGATGAACCGGAGGGGGAAAGTTGCATGTTCACTATGCTAGGGATGTGTGGCGGATGAACGGGCTGCGTATCCGGGTTCATCTCGTCGTTCTGAGCAACTTTCAGGTACAAAGTTTTTCCATCCGAGCTACGGTTTATTTTCTATGATTTTTCGAAGTTTTAAACATTAACTAGAATTATTATTATTATTATTAAAACTAAATGGAGTTATTGCATCAGCAAGACATCAGGGTGACGTCAGCAGGTCAACAGGTTGACTAAGTCAAACCTGGCACATGGGGCCCATCTGTCATTGACTTAGTTAATTTTAACATGTTTAAATTAACTAATCTAGTTCATTAGGCTAATTAGGCGAGGTTAATTAACTTAATCAATTGCCTAATTAATTAATTAACTAATTAATCATTTTTATTTTTAAAAATCCCTTTTTTTACAAGGGCCGGGCCCCACGTGTAAGTGGCCCGGGGGGCTTAGCAGGCGATGGGCTAACGGGGCTCCGACGCCTGAGCGTGGACGAACCCGCCCGAATGGGCACGGGCAAGGGGACGCACCAGAGCGCCGGCGCGGCATCGACGCCGGACGCCGGAGATGGCCGCGGCAGTAGCACGAGCGCTGTGGGCGGCTGCAGGCGGGGCAGTAGCGGGAGCTGAAGCGAGGGGCGAGGCGTGACGCAGGGGGCGAGGCGAGGCCGGCCGATCGGGGCTGTTCCCGGCGGCGGTGAGGCCACATCGGTGCGCGGGTGGGTGGTGGGGCGCTGGCGGGCGGCAGCGGAGGCGAACGGCGCGAGGGCCGGCGGCTGGAGCCGCGGCAGCGGCCATCGGGCGTGCATGCTTGGCGCGGGGCCGACCAGGGGGCGGCCACGCGGTGAGCAGCAGCAGCGAAGGAGCGAGATGGGGCCTGGTGCAGACGGGCGCAAGGCGGCAGGGGCAGCAGACTGCGGGGAAAGCGGGCGCAGCGACCAGTAGGGACGCGGGTGAGCGGGCGCGCGACGGCGGTTCCGACCAGGAACAAGGCGGGGCGCGATGAGACGAGGTAAACGCGGCGGCCGGAGTAACACCGCCGGCAACAACAAGCAATAGCAGCGGATCGAGCATCAGACAAAGGGGAAACTACGATGAGGCTCACCTAGTAGGTGCACGAGGGCCCGTTGGAAGTTTACGAGCAGCAGCCGTAGTGTATTCGACGGAGAGGTGTCGGTGGCCGAAGAGGAAGAGGCGTTCGACCCTGGCGAAGAAGAGGTGCCCAGCTCGAGCCCTTAGATGTAGTCAAAGTAGAGGAGGGAGGCGGTGCTCTTGGACACCGCCGTGAAGCTCGGGGAGGCCCCGATGCGCGGTGACGACGAAGACACGATGACGGCAATGCACGGGCGGCGGCTCGTGCGAGAGGGAGGGCGAATGGGGATTAGGGTTCCAGGCGCCGTGGGAAGAGGGCGCCGGTCTTATAGGCGAGGTGGTCGCCGAGGAGGGCCGCCGGATGGCCGACACGGCGATGGCCGGTGCCGTGGCAAGCATCGGCGCAGCCACGCCCTCCCGTGAACAGGGGAGCGGGGAAGCAGGGGCAAGGTGGGCTGGCCTGGTGGCCTAGTGGGCCAAGGCCCAGGGGAGGGGAAGGTCTTTTTGTTTTTCTGTTTTTTTACTTTTGTTCTTGTTTTTTTCTTTTTAGTTGCCATTTATTTTAGTCCTAGTAAAATATAAACTTAGCATCTAAATTAGTATTTCAACCTAGTCCACAGCCACAAAAAGTCTAGGCCCCAAATAACTTAGTTTGACATTTTATAAATTATAAAAGGTATTTAAATAATTGTTGTTGCTACTGTTTTAATCATTTTAGAGTATTTCAGAATTTTATAAATTTAGTATGGATTCATTAACACAAACCGAACATTTTAGTTTTAATGTTTCAATACTTTCTCCGATCGACTTTATTTTAAAGTTTAATTCCGAACCGGTTTTGAACTAACGTGAGGTTAACAACAGTAAGCGAGGTGACGTGGCATCATTAACAGAGGTTCACTGTAGCTTAATTATCCGAGCGTCACAATCAACGACCTTGGAGATGAGCTAGTAAGTATGTTTACTCCTCCAGACAGCTGGGCTCTGACGGTTATGGTATGGATGAAGAAGCCGTCCACCATACCGAAAGTGATTGGTGTTGAGATACCGGTGCAGGAACTGGGGTTGTACTATTCATCGCCACCAAGGCCTTCGCGGACCACGTTAGGAATGTACATGTATCGACTGTTCGTGCATGTCAAAGAAGTGGTCAATCCATCAATCGAAGTCCTGCCGCTGCCCCTGGCGCCAGGGTCTGTCGATCACATCCATTACAGGAGTCAACATTAGACTTTCCTCGTGTTGCTCGGAACGATGGATGGCACAGGGCCTACTCCATCGCGCGGCGGAGGCCACTGCTTCTTTGGGAGAAGGGGCGGGGTTGGCTGCCTGGATGTGCTCTAATCTTAGGTAACAATTGAATCTTCTCAGATACTAGTTAAATCCGAGCTATCGGTGTGAAGCACTGATGTGCCAGTACATTTGATTGTGACCTATTCTATTTTTGTACCTGAACTTTTTTTAGAAAGGGGTGTACGTCAACTTAATGTGCTAGCAAAACTTATTGTGTTTTCTATCTGTTTTCTTTGCACATCATTTAAGATATTTCCCCGTCACTGATAAAGACGATGAACCGTTGGTTTCAACATAGCCCTAGTCGTAGCGATCCACTGCTTCCACCCTGATTGTGTCGCCTGCGTGAAATTTTTGTATGCAAGTTCAGTGTACTATGATGTTCTATATGATTGTGTCAACTAGTTTTTACTGGGCATCAGCAATGCATATGGCTGAAAGATGTATTTACGAGCATCGACCGATGGGTCTCTCTCTCTCTCTCTCTCTCTCACACACACACACACACAAGTGGGACCCGTTGCATTATTTCTTCGCTCATGATAGTTTTTTATTAGGTTCCACTGTACTCTCTAACTTTTTTCTTAAGTTATTAACTGAGCTCACTGACTTCAAAAGGTTGTATAGAAGCCTTGTTTGGACCTTTTCAACCGTTGTTGAATATGGGCTAAGTAGACATGTAAAGTTGTACTATACTACACATGCCTTTTTTGTTGAACATCAGCAGTGCAACTGGGCCGACTGTCGGTGTCAAAACCGGCGGATCTCAGGTAGGGGGTCCTGAACTGTGCGTCTAAGGCGGATGGTAACAGGAGTCTGGGAACACGATGTTTTACCCAAGTTCGGGCCCTCTTGATGGAGGTAAAACCCTACGTCCTGCTTGATTTATTCTTGATGATATGGGTATTACAAGAGTTGATCTACCACGAGATCGAAGAGGCTAAACCCTAGAAGCTAGCCTATGGTATGCTTGTATGTTATTGTGTCCTACGGACTAAAACCCTCCGGTTTATATAGACACCGGAGAGGGTTAGGGTTACATAAGGTCGGTTACAAAGGAGGAGATATCCATATCCGTACTACCTAGCTTGCCTTCCACGCCAACTAGAGTCCCATCCGGACACGAGACGAAGTCTTCAATCTTGTATCTTCATAGTCCAACAGTCCGGCCAAAGGATATAGTCCGGCTGTCCGGAGACCCCCTAATCCAGGACTCCCTCAGTAGCCCCTGAACCAGGCTTCAATGACGATGAGTCCGGCGCGCAGTGTTGTCTTCGGCATTGCAAGGCGGGTTCCTCCTCCGAATACACCACGGAAAAATTTGAATATAAGGATAGTGTCCGACCCTACAAAATAAGTTCCACATACCACCGTAGAGAGAATAATATTTCCACAAATCTAATCTGCTGACTTTGTTTTGTCAACATGAAATTAAGCCATGGCCCCGTGATTATTCGAACCATTTTTCTTCAACCAGCTCCGCACATAACGCAAGGCAGTTTCTTGACACGTCTTGTCAAAGCAGAGATCGTATTCCCCTAATTACGGGATTCTCATCAATACGGTCGTGGGTAACCCAACCGTGCCTAGGACTCCTAGATTTTAGGCAAGTCCCAAACGGCCACTAGGAGGACGCTTGATATTCACCCTCTTTATAAAGGGACAAGGCTTTTACTTTTTTCCCTCCCGTGCTCAATCGAATCCTTCCCCCGCCTCGAGTTCTAACACCCAAAGCCCAGGTCAGGTGCTTCGGACCTTCAATCATGTCCGGATCTAGCCTTCAAGGCCGGTGGATGCCCTCCTCTATTACGGAAGAGGATATCAAGAAGTTGAGGGAGGCCAGATATTTGACCGCCGAGGTTTCGCATCGGCTGCCCGCCCGAGGGCAGGTCGTCCCTACTGCTGAAGCCAACAAGAATGTTGTGTTCATCTCCCACTTCCTCCGAGGTCTAGGCCTCACTCTGGATCCCTTCGTTAGGGGTTTGATGTTCTATTACGGGCTAGATTTCCATGATCTAGCCCCGGACTCCTTTCTCCACATCTCGGCATTTATTGTCGTATGTGAGGCCTTCCTCCGCATTACCCCTCACTTCGGCCTGTGGCTCAAGACCTTCGACGTGAAGCCGAAGATGGTCGAGGGGCAGCACGCAGCGTGCGGAGACGCATTAATAAGCAAGATCGCTGGAGCTTCATGGCCAAAGGGTTCCTTTCCAGAGGTGTCCGGATTATGTCAACGGGAGTGGTTTTACATCACAGCTCCCAGAAGTGCCAAGTGGGTGGCTGCACCTGCTTTCCGCTCGGGCCCTCCACCACAACTGATGTCATGGATTAGTAGAGGGCTAGGCTGGGGTCCAGCCAAGGACGTGCCTATACTGCAGAGCCGCATTCAAGATCTCTTCGAAGGAGATTTCAGTCTGGCTACGGTGGTGCAAGTCATGTTGGTTCGTCGAGTCCAGGCTTGCAAACGCCGGCCCCTCCGCATGTGGGAGTTCAACCCAGAAGGGTCGCGCACTATTCAGAATTCCCTCGGCCTGACGCACGAGGAGATGTATAAATCAATCTTCGGACCCCAAATAGAGTGTCCGGATACTACCGAGGATGTGGGTGATGTCTACTACACAACCTTCTTCTTGTAGACGTTGTTGGGCCTCCAAGTGCAGAGGTTTGTAGGACAGTAGCAAATTTCCCTCAAGTGGATGACCTAAGGTTTATCAATCCGTAGGAGGCGTAGGATGAAGATGGTCTTTCTCAAGCAACCCTGTAACCAAATAACAAAGAGTCTCTTGTGTCCCCAACACACCCAATACAATGGTAAATTGTATAGGTGCACTAGTTCGGCGAAGAGATGGTGATACAAATGCAATATGGATAGTAGATAAAGGTATTTGTAATCTGAAATAATAAAAACAGCAAGCTAACTAATGATAAAAGTGAGCGTAAACGGTATTGCAATGCGTTGAAGCAAGGCCTAGGGTTCATACTTTCGCTAGTGCAAGTTCCCTCAATAATACTAACATAATTGGATCATAAAACTATCCCTCAACATGCAACAAAGAGTCACTCCAAAGTCACTAATAGCGGAGAACGAACGAAGAGATTATGGTAGGGTACGAAACCACCTCAAAGTTATTCTTTCCAATCAATCTATTGGGCTATTCCTATAAGTGTCACAAACAGCCCTAGAGTTCGTACTAGAATAACACCTTAAGATACAAATCAACCAAAACCCTAATGTCACCTAGATACTCCAATGTCACCTCAAGTATTCGTGGGCATGATTATACGATATGCATCACACAATCTCAGATTCATCTATTCAACCAACACAAAGGACCTCAAAGAGTGCCCTAAAGTTCTATCGGAGAATCACGACAAAAACGTGTGCCAACCCCTATGCATAGGTTCATGGGCGGAACCCGCAAGTTGGTCACCAAAACATACATCAAGTGAATCACATGATATCCCATTGTCACCACAGATATCCACGGCAAGACATACATCAAGTGTTCTCAAATATTTAAAGACTCAATCCGATAAGATAACTTCAAAGGGGAAACTCAATTCATTACAAGAGAGTAGAGGGGGAGAAAACATGATAGGATCCAACTATAATAGCAAAGCTCGTGATACATCAAGATCGTATCACCTCAAGAACACGAGAGAGAGAGAGATCAAACACATAGCTACTGGTACATACCCTCAGCCCCGAGGGAGAACTACTCCCTCCTCGTCATGGAGAGCGTCGGGATGATGAAGATGGCCACCGGTGAGGGTTCCCCCCTCCAGCAGGGTGCCGGAACAGGGTCTCGATTGACTTTTGGTGGCTACGGAGGCTTCTGGCGGCGGAACTCCCGATCTATTGTGTGTTCTGGAAGTTTTAGGGTATATGGAGTTATATAGGCAGAAGAAGCACGTTAGGGGAGCCACAGGGGCCCCACGAGGCAGTGGGGGCGCCCCCCACCCTCGTGGGCTGCTCCCGTATGTTCTGACGTGGGGTCCAAGTCCATCAGGTGAGTTTCCTTCCAAAAATAACTTCTCCAGTTGATTTCGTTCCGTTTCGACTCCGTCTGATATTCCTTTTCTTCAAAACACTGAAATAGGCATAAAACAGCAAATCTGGGTTGGGCCTCCGGTTAATAGGTTAGTCCCAAAAATAATATAGAAGTGGATAATAAAGCCCAATATTGCCTAAAACAGTAGATAATATAGCATGGAGCAATCAAAAATTATAGATATGTTGGAGACGTATCAGTGGGCCTGAGCAGCAACCGTACCGCCGACCAAGTAAGTAATCCTTTAGCCGAACACACCGTCTTTCATTTACCATGACGTCATTCTGAGAAATCACTCTTTGACCAGGACTGGCTAACAAGGGCGAAGATGATTCGGTGTTCGGCCCCCCTTCCTAAGGGTTTGGAGAATCCGGTACTGGAAAAGATGCTCGAGCTAGCACCTTGCCCGGAGCCCTCAAAGGAAGATAAAGGGGGGAATAATGAGGTCGAAAGCGGGCCCCCATCGCTACCAATTCCAACCGAGGGAATGAGCGCCTCCGTGAAGGAGGATAACCAAGGGGAAGAATCTGACCTTCTCTCGCTTCGGGGAAGGAAGAGGACTGCCTCTGAAGATCCGGAAACCAAGGCTTCCAAACGGGAGAAGAAGTCTCCACCAGAGGGTCCTGCCTTGGAGGGTGCTCTTATCGCACAAAGTCCGTGCGAGGATCAGCCCTCTAACTGTTGGGGAACGCAGTAATTTCGAAAATTTTCCTACGCACACGCAAGATCATGGTGATGCACAGCAACGACAGGGGAGAGTGTTGTCTACGTACCAACGTAGACTGACTGCGGAAGCGATCACACAACGTAGAGGAAGTAGTCGTACGTCTTCTTCCCGATCCGACCGATCCAAGCACCGTTACTCCGGCACCTCCGAGTTCTTAGCACACGTTCAGCTCGATGACGATCCTCGGGCTCCGATCCAGCAAAGCGTCGAGGAAGAGTTCCGTCAGCACGACGGCGTGGTGACGATCTTGATGTACTACCGACGCAGGGCTTCGCCTAAGCACTACAACGGTATGATCGAGGTGGAATTTGGTGGCAGGGGGCACCGCACACGGCTAAGGAACGATCTCAAGGATCAACTTGTGTGTCTTGGGGTGTCCCCTGCCCCCGTATATAAAGGTTGGAGGGAGGGGGGCTGGCCGGCCAGAGAGAGGGAGGCGCAGGGGGAGTCCTACTCCTACCGGGAGTAGGACTCCCCCCTCCAATCCTATTCCAACTAGGACTCTCAAGGGGGAAAGGAGAGAGAGGGGGGCCGGCCCCTTCTCCTAGTCCTACTAGGACTTGGGGAAGGGGGGGCGCGCGGCTAGGCTGTGGGCTGCCCCTTTTCTCTTTTTCCACTAAGGCCCAATAGGCCCATTAGTCTCCCGGGGGGTTCCGGTAATCCTTCCGGTATTCCGGTAAAATCCCGATTTCACCCGGAACACTTCCTATGTCCAAACATAGGCTTCCAATATATCAATCTTTACGTCTCGACCATTTCGAGACTCCTCGTCATGTCCGTGATCTCATCCGGGACTCCGAACAACCTTCAGTACATCAAAATGCATAAACTCATAATAACTGTCATCGTAACGTTAAGCGTGCGGACCCTACGGTTCGAGAACAATGTAGACATGACCGAGACACGTCTCCGGTCAATAACCAATAGCGGGACCTGGATGCCCATATTGGCTCCTACATATTCTACGAAGATCTTTATCGGTCAGACCGCATAACAACATACGTTGTTCCCTTTGTCATCGGTATGTTACTTGCCCGAGATTCGATCGTCGGTATCCAATACCTAGTTCAATCTCGTTACCGGCAAGTCTCTTTACTCGTTCCGTAATACATCATCTCACAACTAACATATTAGGTGCAGTGCTTGCAAGGCTTATGTGATGTGCATTACCGAGAGGGCCCAGAGATACCTCTCCGACAATCGGAGTGACAAACCCTAATCTCGAAATACGCCAACCCAACATCTACCATTGGAGACACCTGTAGTACTCCTTTATAATCACCCAGTTACGTTGTGACGTTTGGTAGTACCCAAAGTGTTCCTCCGATAAACGGGAGTTGCATAATCTCATAGTTATAGGAACATGTATAAGTCATGAAGAAAGCAATAGCAACATACTAAACGATCGGGTGCTAAGCTAATGGAATGGGTCATGTCAATCAGATCATTCAACTAATGATGTGACCTCATTAATCAAATAACAACTCTTTGTTCATGGTTAGGAAACATAACCATCTTTGATTAACGAGCTAGTCAAGTAGAGGCATACTAGTGACACTCTGTTGGTCTATGTATTCACACATGTATTATGTTTCCGGTTAATACAATTCTAGCATGAATAATAAACATTTAAAATGATATAAGGAAATAAATAATAACTTTATTATTGCCTCTAGGGCATATTTCCTTCAGTCTCCCACTTGCACTAGAGTCAATAATCTAGATTACACAGTAATGATTCTAACACCCATGGAGCCTTGGTGCTGATCATGTTTTGCTCGTGGAAGAGGCTTAGTCAACGGGTCTGCAACATTTAGATCCGTATGTATCTTGCAAATCTCTATGTCTCCCACCTGGACTAAATCCTGGATGGAGTTGAAGCGTCTCTTGATGTGTTTGGTCCTTTTGTGAAATCTGGATTCCTTTGCCAAGGCAATTGCACCAGTATTGTCACAGAAGATTTTCATTGAACCCGATGCACTAGGTATGACACCTAGATCGGATATGAACTCCTTCATCCAGACTCCTTCGTTTGCTGCTTCCGAAGCAGCTATGTACTCCGCTTCACATGTAGATCCCGCTACGACGCTTTGTTTAGAACTGCACCAACTGACAGCTCCACCGTTTAAAGTAAACACGTATCCGGTTTGCGATTTAGAATCGTCCGGATCAGTGTCAAAGCTCGCATCAACGTAACCTCTTACGGTGAGCTCTTTGTCACCTCCATATACGAGAAACATATCCTTAGTCCTTTTCAGGTATTTTAGGATGTTCTTGACCGCTGTCCAGTGATCCATTCCTGGATTACTTTGGTACCTCCCTGCTAAACTTATAGCAAGGCACACATCAGGTCTGGTACACAGCATTGCATACATGATAGAGCCTATGGCTGAAGCATAGGGAACATCTTTCATTTTCTCTCTATCTTCTGCAGTGGTCGGGCATTGAGTCTGACTCAACTTCACACCTTGTAACACAGGCAAGAACCCTTTCTTTGCTTGATCCATTTTGAACTTCTTCAAAATCTTGTCAAGGTATGTGCTCTGTGAAAGTCCAATTAAGCGTTTTGATCTATCTCTATAGATCTTTATGCCTAATATGTAAGCAGCTTCCCCGAGGTCTTTCATCGAAAAACTTTTATTCAAGTATCCCTTTATGCTATCAGAAATTCTATATCATTTCCAATCAGCAATATGTCATCCACATATAATATTAGAAATGCTACAGAGCTCCCACTCACTTTCTTGTAAATACAGGCTTCTCCAAAAGTCTGTATAAAGCCAAATGCTTTGATCACACTATCAAAGCGTTTATTCCAACTCCGAGATGCTTGCACCAGTCCATAAATGGATCGCTGGAGTTTGCATACTTTGTTAGCTCCCTTTGGATCGACAAAACCTTCTGGTTGTATCATATACAACTCTTCTTCCAGAAATCCATTCAGGAATGCAGTTTTGACATCCATCTGCCATATTTCATAATCATAAAATGCGGCAATTGCTAACATAATTCTGACGGACTTAAGCATCGCTACGGGTGAGAAGGTCTCATCGTAGTCAATCCCTTGAACTTGTCGAAAACCTTTCGCGACAAGTCGAGCTTTATAGACAGTAATATTACCGTCAGTGTCAGTCTTTTTCTTGAAGATCCATTTATTCTCAATTGCTTGCCGATCATCGGGCAAGTCAACCAAAGTCCATACTTTGTTTTCATACATGGATCCCATCTCAGATTTCATGGCCTCAAGCCACTTTGCGGAATCTGGGCTCACCATCGCTTCTTCATAGTTTGTAGGTTCATCATGATCTAGTAGCATGACTTCCAGAACTGGATTACCGTACCACTCTGGTGCGGATCTCACTCTGGTTGATCTACGTGGTTCAGTAATATCTTGTCCTGAAGCTTCATGATCATCATCATTAGCTTCCTCACTGATTGGTATAGGTGTCGCAGAAACAGTTTTCTGTGATGTACTATTTTCCAATAAGGGAGCAGGTACAGTTACCTCGTCAAGTTCTACTTTCCTCCCACTCACTTCTTTCGAGAGAAACTCCTTCTCTAGAAAGTTTCCGAATTTAGCAACAAAAGTCTTGCCTTCGGATCTGTGGTAGAAGGTGTATCCAATAGTTTCCTTTGGATATCCTATGAAGACACATTTCTCCGATTTGGGTTCGAGCTTATCAGGTTGAAGCTTTTTCACATAAGCATCGCAGCCCCAAACTTTAAGAAACGACAACTTTGGTTTCTTGCCAAACCATAGTTCATAAGGTGTCGTCTCAACGGATTTTGATGGTGCCCTATTTAACGTGAATGCGGCCGTCTCTAAAGCATAACCCCAAAATGATAGCGGTAAATCAGTAAGAGACATCATAGATCGCACCATATCTAGTAAAGTACGATTACGACGTTCGGACACACCATTACGCTGTGGTGTTCCGGGTGGCGTGAGTTGCGAAACTATTCCACAAATTTTCAAATGTACACCAAACTCGTAACTCAAATATTCTCCTCCACGACCAGATCGTAGAAACTTTATTTTCTTGTTATGATGATTTTCAACCTCACTCTGAAATTCTTTGAACTTTTCAAATGTTTCAGACTTATGTTTCATTAAGTAGATATACCCATGTCTGCTTAAATCATCTGTGAAGGTGAGAAAATAACGATATCCGCCACGAGCCTCAATATTCATCAGACCACATACATCGGTATGTATGATTTCCAATAAATCTGTTGCTCTCTCCATAGTACCAGAGAACGGTGTTTTAGTCATCTTGCCTATGAGGCACGGTTCGCAAGTACCAAGTGATTCATAATCAAGTGGTTCCAAAAGCCCATCAGTATGGAGTTTCTTCATGCGCTTTACACCGATATGACCTAAACGGCAGTGCCACAAATAAGTTGCACTATCATTATTAACTTTGCATCTTTTGGCTTCTACGTTATGAATATGTGTATCACTATCATCGAGATTCAACAAAATAGACCACTCTTCAAAGGTGCATGACCATAAAAGATATTACTCATATAAATAGAACAACCATTATTCTCTGATTTAAATGAATAACCGTCTCGCATCAAACAAGATCCAGATATAATGTTCATGCTCAACGCTGGCACCAAATAACAATTATTTAGGTCTAATATTAATCCCGAAGGTAGATGTAGAGGTAGCGTGCCGACCGCGATCACATCGACTTTGGAACCGTTTCCCACGCGCATCGTCACCTCGTCCTTTGCTAGCGTCCGCTTATTCCGTAGTCCCTGTTTCGAGTTGCAAATATTAGCAACAGAACCAGTATCAAATACCCAGGTGCTACTTCGAGCTCTAGTAAGGTACACATCAATAACATGTATATCACATATACCTTTGTTCACTTTGCCATCCTTCTTATCCGCCAAATACTTGGGGCAGTTCCGCTTCCAGTGACCAGTCTGCTTGCAGTAGAAGCACTCAGTTTCAGGTTAGGTCCAGACTTGGGTTTCTTCTCCTGAGCAGCAACTTGCTTGCTGTTCTTCTTGAAGTTTCCCTTCTTCTTCCCTTTGCCCTTTTTATTGAAACTAGTGGTTTTGCTAACCATCAACACTTGATGCTCCTTCTTGATTTCTACCTCCGCAGCTTTCAGTATTGCGAAGAGCTCGGGAATAGTCTTGTTCATCCCTTGCATATTATAGTTCATCACGAAGCTCTTGTAGCTTGGTGGCAGTGATTGGAGAATTCTGTCAATGACGCAGTCATCTGGAAGATTAACTCCCATCTGAATCAAGTGATTATTATACCCAGACATTTTGAGTATATGCTCACTGACAGAACTGTTCTCCTCCATCTTGCAGCTATAGAACTTATTGGAGACTTCATATCTCTCAATTCGGACATTTGCTTGAAATATTAACTTCAACTCCTAGAACATCTCATATGCACCATGACGTTCAAAACGTCGTTGAAGTCCCGATTCTAAGCCGTAAAGCATGGCACACTGAACTATCGAGTAGTCATCAGCTTTGCTCTGCCAGACGTTCATAACATCTGGCGTTGCTCCAGCAGCAGGCCTGTCACCCAGCGGTGCTTCCAGGACGTAATTCTTCTGTGCAGCAATGAGGATAATCCTCAGGTTACGGACCCAGTCCGTGTAATTGCTACCATCATCTTTCAACTTTGCTTTCTCAAGGAACGCATTAAAATTTAACGGAACAACAGCACGAGCCATCTATCTACAATCAACATAAACAAGCAAGATACTATCAGGTACTAAGTTCATGATAAGTTTAAGTTCAGTTAATCAAATTACTTAAGAACTCCCACTTAGATAGACATCCCTCTAATCCTCTAAGTGATCACGTGATCCAAATCAACTAAACCATAACCGATCATCACATGGGATGGAGTAGTTTTCAATGGTGAACATCGTTATGTTGATCATATCTACTATATGATTCACGCTCGACCTTTCGGTCTCCGTGTTCCGAGGCCATATCTGTATATGCTTGGCTCGTCAAGTATAACCTGAGTATTCTGCGTGTGCAACTGTTTTGCACCCGTTGTATTTGGACGTAGAGCTTATCACACCCGATCATCACGTGGTGTCTGGGCACGACGAACTTTGGCAACGGTGCATACTCAGGGAGAACACTTCTTGATAATTTAGTGAGAGATCATCTTATAATGGTACCGTCAATCAAAGCAAGATAAGATGCATAAAAGGATAAACATCACATGCAATCAATATAAGTGATATGATATGGCCATCATCATCTTGTGCTTGTGATCTCCATCTCCGAAGCACCGTCATGATCACCATCGTCACCGGCGCGACACCTTGATCTCCATCGTAGCATCGTTGTCGTCTCGCCAATCTTATGCTTCCACGACTATCACTACCGCTTAGTAATAAAGTATAGCATTACATCGCGATTGCATTGCATACAATAAAGCGACAACCATATGGCTCCTGCCAGTTGCCGATAACTCGGTTACAAAACATGATCATCTCATACAATAAAATTAGCATCATGCCTTGACCATATCACATCACAACATACCCTGCAAAAACAAGTTAGACGTCCTCTACTTTGTTGTTGCAAGTTTTACGTGGCTGCTACGGGCTTAAGTAAGAACTCATCTCACCTACGCATCAAAACCACAACGATAGTTCATCAAATAGACTCCGTTTTAACCTTCTCAAGGACCGGGCGTAGTCACACTTGGTTCAACTAAAGTTGGAGAGACAGTCTTCCGCAAGCCATCTATGTGCAAAGCACGTCGAGGGAACCGGTCTCGCGTAAGAGTACGCGTAAGGTTGGTCCGGATCGTCTCACCCAACAATACCGCCGAACCAAAGTATGACATGCTGGTAGGCAGTATGACTTGTATCGCCCACAACTCACTTGTGTTCTACTCGTGCAAATAACATCAAACCATAAAACCTAGGCTCGGATGCCACTGTTGGGGAACGCAGTAATTTCGAAAATTTTCCTACGCACACGCAAGATCATGGTGATGCACAGCAACGAGAGGGGAGAGTGTTGTCTACGTACCAACGCAGACCGACTGCGGAAGCGATCACACAACATAGAGGAAGTAGTCGTACGTCTTCTTCCCGATCCGACCGATCCAAGCACCGTTACTCCGGCACCTCCGAGTTCTTAGCACACGTTCAGCTCGATGACGATCCTCGGGCTCCGATCCAGAAAAGCATCGAGGAAGAGTTCCGTCAGCACGACGGCGTGGTGACGATCTTGATGTACTACCGACGCAGGGCTTCGCCTAAGCACTACAACGGTATGATCGAGGTGGAATTTGGTGGCAGGGGGCACCGCACACGGCTAAGGAACGATCTCAAGGATCAACTTGTGTGTCTTGGGGTGTCCCCTGCCCCCGTATATAAAGGTTGGAGGGAGGGGGGCTGGCCGGCCAGAGAGAGGGAGGCGCAGGGGGAGTCCTACTCCTACCGGGAGTAGGACTCCCCCCTCCAATCCTATTCCAACTAGGACTCTCAAGGGGGAAAGGAGAGAGAGGGGGGCCGGCCCCTTCTCCTAGTCCTACTAGGACTTGGGGAAGGGGGGCGCGCGGCTAGGCTGTGGGCTGCCCCTTTTCTCTTTTTCCACTAAGGCCCAATAGGCCCATTAGTCTCCCGGGGGGTTCCGGTAACCCTTCCGGTATTCCGGTAAAATCCCGATTTCACCCGGAACACTTCCTATGTCCAAACATAGGCTTCCAATATATCAATCTTTACGTCTCGACCATTTCGAGACTCCTCGTCATGTCCGTGATCTCATCCGGGACTCCGAACAACCTTCAGTACATCAAAATGCATAAACTCATAATAACTGTCATCGTAACGTTAAGCGTGCGGACCCTACGGTTCGAGAACAATGTAGACATGACCGAGACACGTCTCCGGTCAATAACCAATAGCGGGACCTGGATGCCCATATTGGCTCCTACATATTCTACGAAGATCTTTATCGGTCAGACCGCATAACAACATACGTTGTTCCCTTTGTCATCGGTATGTTACTTGCCCGAGATTCGATCGTCGGTATCCAATACCTAGTTCAATCTCGTTACCGGCAAGTCTCTTTACTCATTCAGTAATACATCATCTCACAACTAACATATTAGTTGCAGTGCTTGCAAGGCTTATGTGATGTGCATTACCGAGAGGGCCCAGAGATACCTCTCCGACAATCGGAGTGACAAACCCTAATCTCGAAATACGCCAACCCAACATCTACCATTGGAGACACCTGTAGTACTCCTTTATAATCACCCAGTTACGTTGTGACGTTTGGTAGTGCCCAAAGTGTTCCTCTGATAAACGGGAGTTGCATAATCTCATAGTTATAGGAACATGTATAAGTCATGAAGAAAGCAATAGCAACATACTAAACGATCGGGTGCTAAGCTAATGGAATAGGTCATGTCAATCAGATCATTCAACTAATGATGTGACCTCGTTAATCAAATAACAACTCTTTGTTCATGGTTAGGAAACATAACCATCTTTGATTAACGAGCTAGTCAAGTAGAGGCATACTAGTGACACTCTGTTGGTCTATGTATTCACACATGTATTATGTTTCCGGTTAATACAATTCTAGCATGAATAATAAACATTTATCATGATATAAGGAAATAAATAATAACTTTATTATTGCCTCTAGGGCATATTTCCTTCACTAACGAGTTGTAAGTAATCAAAAAGTACTTTAATAGTGGAGATATACTACCTTACCTCTGAGGAAAATAACCGAAGCGTTTATCTTGCAGTTCGGATCTAAGCCCTTCTCAGCAGAGCTCGTCTTCGGGGGATCTTCTTCCGAAGATGATGGAGAGCGAAACGCCTCCCCCGGACTCCCCTGCTCAAGATGGGCGACCTTGAAGTGTCATCACGGAGGGCCTCTTCAGATCTGGTGAGGCCAGAAGATAATCCTATAGTCACCCAGAGTCCCCAGCGTCTGGCTCTTGAAGAGAGCAAACAAAAGAGTCCGGCACCGTCTGGTATGCGGTCAGATGTACTGAGGGAGCTGTTGGAGCGAGCGGCCATCTTAGAAGAACACCGTACGTTGATGGGTACAGTGATGGAAAGAATTTCATCCGCCAAAAGCGGATTGCATGAAGCCTTTATGAGTCCACTGACGGGCTTTGAGGTACGTGAAATGATATACTTTTTGATAGTACCGCACATTTTTAGGTGTGCCCTGTGTAGATAGTAGCCCATGAGACTCTGGTTGTCGTCAAGAACGGCGGCAAACAGAGGATCGTAGTCCCAGGTAATAACCATACCGCTTTATGTGCAGGTGATGGGAGCTCCGGTGGCTGGCCGGGCTAATGAGTTTGCCGAACTAAAGCGGCAACTGGATGCGGCAGATGCCGACATCGAGCTTGTTAACAAGCGGCTTGACGAGGCACAGGGTAAGTGATGTTTTCTGGTGAATGTCACATAGGAAGAGCAGCGTAACGCCAGTATCTTTAATATGTTGTGACTGCAGATGGAGCTGACACCGTGGAGACCCTTCGGGCGGAACTTGCCCGAGCCAAGGAACAAGCAAGAATTAGTAATGCAGCCACTTTAAAGGCGGCCGAAGAGTTAAGAGCCGAAAAGGTTGCACATTGCGAGAGCAAAGATAAAATGGCCAAGATGGCTGTAAAGTTAAGAGACACTGCCGACCATTGCCAGTTCCTTGAAGAAGAGAACCGAGCGAAGGCAACGGACCTCGAAAAGGCCACAATGGCAGCCAAAGACACCCGCTCTGCCATGAGGGCAAAGAAGGAAGAGCTACGTGAAGCTGGTGATATTGTGGTTGGGAAGCCCTTTTTGCTGCAGAGGAAGTTCGGAGATCCGCAGTATGCCCCTCTGGATCGGATGTGGAGTTCGGCAGACGCATATCCAGATTTGACGGCGAGTGCTGTCGATGCGACCGAATACTTCCAAGATCAAGCAGATCGTGAAGTGGACAAGCTATTCTGGTCACAGTTTAACGTTCCAGAGCGTCCACTTCCACTAACTAATCGGCTTGCCGAATGGGCCGAACTCAATAGATTGTCCGGACTTGCCATGAGGTCCGTCGTAGATCATCTATGGCCAGAAAAGCCGAAGCCGAACAGCTATTTCAGCTTAGTGCAGCAGTTCCTTGGTGCGGTGTCGCGCATCAATGCGATGAAGAGGTCGGCGTGCATAGAAGGCTCACGGATGGCCCTTGCTCGTGTCAATGCATACTGGGCGGAGATGGATGCTACCACTGTTGCAGCGCAGGGTTCGGCCATAGGCCGAGTGGCTGTCGAGCACTATTTTGAAGAAGTTCTTGAGGGTGCTCGTTTGATAGAGGCCCAGTGCTCGAAGAATATTATGTTTGAGTGACATGTATTCCCATTGTAAAAACAATGTTTTTATGAAATTTATCAAGGCTGTATTTAAACTTTTTCCTGAAAGTAATATGATGCCTCCTGTGCGGCCATTTATGTATACATGTGTATAACCTGAAAGATTGCAGTCGTCGGCTTCAGCCCCCACGCATATAATGTGGGGGTGTTCGCAGAAGACGCGTATTCACACTTAATCCAACGTCTTGGTCCTAATAAGGAGGTGATGGCGCAGCGAACTAGGCAACCGGACTATAATGCTTTAACACTTTCACTTCGCCATAGGAGTTTGACAGTGGGGCTACTATATAGCCCCTGGTGGCTCCGCACTCATCTGAATCCGAGGTGTGTACATGCCTGGCCGGGAAATGGCCCTTCGTTAAGGCGGAGGAATTCTAACATTCCGATAGGTCATCGAGTGGTTGACCAGTCTCACGCTATATCATGAAAGTCAGTTTTCGGCTTTCTTTACTGAGGTGCTCGTCCGGATGAACCAGGGCACAATCGCAGTAGTTCTCCTGGTGTCGCCTTAGCCGATAGAGCGGAACGTAAGGCATCAAAACACATGAGCCGGGCAAACCCAACATTTGACCAAAGACATGATTCGGAGCTGATGCATATAAGGCCAAACTCGCGACGCCGAACACTCGCTAAGGTATTCGGTCTTTTATGGTATAAACCGGGCCTAAACAGTGCCCTTTGTAAGAAGCCCCTGGTGTCCAGGTACGTGCATTATTCTGACGTGGCCACATGTCAAGACGTCAGCATCCTTCTCAATAGTACTGAGAATCCGAGGGATGTGTATCAACAAGAGACAGTAAGAAAGGTTTACGCAGGGTCTTAATCTAACAAGAATCCTTGGAGCGGGTCCCTGCTGCACGTCTGCGCCTATGTCTCTGTTGTGCCGTATCCTGGATGGGTGTAGCATGATGGTCATCTGTAAAAGAGAGGAACTTAGGTGAAAAGTTGTCGCGCGAAAAGGTAGGTTATATTAAAGAAACCATGTACAATTCAAGATGAGTAAAAATTGCCACTTGTCTGCGCGCGTTGAGCCCCTTGTATTTGTAATAGGGGTGTGGCCATCAAACCTGTATGAATTAAATATAGCTGCATTGGACTCGTCTAACCGTGTCCGTAGTCTTGATGACCTATCGAATGCTTTAGTTGGTGAGGCCGTTTTAGTGTGCGGCTGTCAAGGCAGCCACACTCTCTTCGGCGCGCAGGGATCGCTCAATATTTCCATTTACCGTAACGATGCCACGTGGACCGGGCATCTTAAGCATGAGGGAAGCGTAATGCGGTATTGCATTAAAGCGAGCGAAAGCTTCGCGTCCAAGTAGTGCTTGATAGCCACTTTGGAACGGAGCAATGTGGAAGGTTAAATTTTCGCTACGAAAGTTATCGAGGAAGCCGAATATAACCTCTAGTAGCAGGGAGCTCGTGCAATGAGCCCCTGGGCCTGGCGTTACTCCTTTAAAGGTAGTATTGCTATGGCAAATTTTCGTTGGGTCTATCCCCATTTTGCGGATTGTGTCCTGATATACCAGGTTTAGACTGCTGCCACCGTCCATCAGGACTCGTGTGAAGTGGTATCCGTCAATTATTGGGTCTAATACCAAGGCAGCCCATCCTGCACACCGGATACTTGCTGAGTAATCCCGATGGTCGAAAGTGGTCGGTTGAGACGACCAGTGGCAGGACTCCGCGGTGATAGGCCCTTGGGCATATTTCTCTGGGAGTGCCGCTTTGTTTCTCCCCTTGATCACGTGTAACACATTTACTGTTTTGACTTCTGGTGGAAATTTCTTTTGTTCCCCAGTGTCTTGCTTGAGAGGCTCATCCTCGTCTTCGCTTGGTGTATCCTCCCCCTTCTGTACGGCGTTGAGCTTGCCGGACTGCTTGAAGACCCAGCAGTCTCTGTGGGTATGATTAGCGGGTTTACTAGGGGTGCTATGGATCTGACATATTTGGTCCAGAATTTTGTTTAGGCTGGACAGTTCATCTCTGGCGCCTTTAGAGGGCGGCTTTTGCTGACCTGGCCGAGAGCTTCTGAATCTGGCGTTTACTGACGTGCTCTTCAGGTTGTCTTCTTTATTCCGGCGCTTATTATTTTTGCTGGGTCGTGGTTTCCCATCTCTAACTTCGGATGCACTGGGTCGCTGGTGCTGCATCTGGCTAGCCAGCTATCCTCACCCGCGCAAAAGCGAGTCATGAGGCTTGTTAATGCTGCCATTGTTCTCGGCTTTTCTTGGCCGAGGTGTCTGGCAAGCCATTCGTCGTGGATGCTATGCTTAAAAGCTGCCAAGGCTTCATTGTCCGGACAGTCGACTATTTGGTTCCTTTTAGTAAGAAACCTGTTCCAAAGCTTTCGGGCTGACTCTCCAGGCTGTTGAGTTATATGACTCAAATCGTCCGCGTCCAAAGGTCAGACATAAGTCCCTTGAAAATTTGCCCGAAAAGCGTCTTTGAGCTCTTCCCAGCTTCCAATGGAGCTTTCGGGGAGGCTTTTAAGCCAGTGTCGAGCTGGCCCTTTGAGTTTGAGGGGTAAATACTTAATGGCGTGGAGATCATCTCCTCGAGCCATATGGATATGGAGGATATAGTCCTCAATCCAGACCCCAGGGTCTGTTGTTCCGTCGTATGCCTCTATGTTTACGGGTTTGAATCCCTCTGGAAATTCATGGTCCAGCACCTCGTCGGTGAAACATAGGGGGTGTGCGGCACCCCTGTATCTGGGTGTACCGCGTTGTTCAGATGTTTGTTGTGTTGCATCGTATGCTGGAGCGTGCTTGTGTGGTCCATAGATGGATCTGGTTGCGCTGTCCTTTTGATGCGAGCCCTCGCGTGGATCGCGTATTGGCTTATGTGCGGCATTGTTTGCCGCTCTATGTTGGCCGTGAGGTCATCTATTCGGCCAGATGGCCATTTAATTTTTGGTTGCGGGGGATCTAAGGCCTCCTCATTGAATTCACGTAGCAACTTCCTCTTCGGGTAGCTCTTGGTGGGGTGATTACCGTCGTACTTCGCTGCTGTGTTGAGCACTTTACTCCATCTAATTCTGAGTGTGTCTTGCGCAGCCTTGAGCCTTTGCTTCTGTTTTTTTAGACTCCTCGTGGTGGCAACGAGCCTTTGATGGGCATTCTGTTGCTCCGGGTGTCTGTCCAGTGTGATGTCGTCCGGACTATTATCTTTGACAGAGTCGGGTTGTTCGGTTTGATTCTCCGTGTTGCCGTGGTCCGGCGATGGTTCACCCTGCTCTAACGCTGGGTCTATATGATTGGTGTTTCTGTCGAGGCGGGATTTGGAGCGGCGCTTACGCCGCCGCTTTGACTGCTTCTCGAGGGGACAACCCTTCGTTGCCTCCTTCCGTTCCTCGCCGTCGTCTTCTTTTGGTGTGTCCACCATGTATACATCATGTGATGAAGTGGGCGTCCAGTGCCCTGTGGGCAGTTGTTCCTGTTCGTCTCCTGCATCGTCGTCCATACTGTGGATGTCTTCGGAGTCGGAGTCGAGCATGTCGGTTAAGTCATTGACAGTGGCTACTAAGTGGGTGGTGGGTGGGCGGCGAATTTCTTCGTCATCTGCATCCCAATCCTGTCGGACATAGTTCGGCTAGGACTCTCCTGACAAGGAGAGAGACTTTAATGAATTCAGTATGTCACCGAAGGGCGAGTGCTGAAAGATATCCGCGGAGGTAAACTCCATGATCGGCGCCCAACCGGATTCGATAGGAACGGGCGCAGGCGGTTCGGAGTCCGTGGCCGGAGAAGTATCTGGCAGTTTAACAACACGGCTCTCGCGCAGGGTAAGGTCGATGTTTGGCTCGATCGCCGCTGAGGGTAAGGCCTCTGTGGCGGGGTCCATCCACCAGTCCATGGATGGCGCAGCTGGCTCCGAATTGAGGGTCGGAGCGGCTGCCGGTGCGATCTCCTGAACATTGTCTGATGGTAGAGCTAAATCGTACTCATCGTGACCGCGTGACGCACAAGGCAGAGGCTCGAATCCGTTGAAGATCAAGTCTCCGCGGATACCGGCCGTGTAGTTTAAGCTTCCAAACCTGACCTGGTGGCCAGGGGCGTAACTTTTGATCTGCTCCAAATGGCCAAACGAGTTGGCCCGCAGTGCGAAGCCGCCGAACACAAAGATCTGTTCGAGGAGAAAAGTCTCACCCTGGACTGCATCGCTATCGATGATAGAAGGAGCCATCAAGCCTAACGGCGACGACACCGAGGAACTCTCAATGAAAGCACCAATGTCGGTGTCAAAACCGGCGGATCTCGGGTAGGGGGTCCCGAACTATGCGTCTAAGGCAGATGGTAACAGGAGGCAGGGAACACGATGTTTTACCCAGGTTCGGGCCCTCTTGATGGAGGTAAAACCCTACGTCCTACTTGATTTATTCTTGATGATATGGGTATTACAAGAGTTGATCTACCATGAGATCGAAGAGGCTAAACCCTAGAAGCTAGCATATGGTATGATTGTATGTTATTGTGTCCTACGGACTAAAACCCTCCGGTTTATATATACACCGGAGAGGGTTAGGGTTACACAAGGTCGGCTACAAAGGAGGAGATATCCATATCCGTACTGCCTAGCTTGCCTTCCACGCCAAGTAGAGACCCATCTGGACACGAGACGAAGTCTTCAATCTTGTATCTTCATAGTCCAACAGTCCGGCCAAAGGATATAGTCCGGCTGTCCGGAGACCCCCTAATCCAGGACTCCCTCACCGACAGTTGTACACAAGATCCTAAAATAATCATAGCCTAGCCTATGTTTCTTTTAATAAAATACACAGCCCAGTTCATTTTTATATAGTAAGATTACCAAGCCCAACTTAATTTTTTAATAATATTCGTATCTTAATATTATTTTTTATAATAAATGCTCAGTCCAGACCATCATTGTTTTTTCACCCATCCCGAAAAATGTGTCCATTTCTACTAAAATCAAATGGTTTGTAAATTATCAGAAATGATAAATGCGCTGCATGTACGCAATATTATTTTTCACCCAGCTCAGTAAATAGGTGTATCTGAATAAATAATCAAATGCGCTGTAAATTATCATAAATAGTAAATTGGCTATTATTATTTTTACCCAGCCCAGGAAATAGATTATTTTTTGAGTCAAAGCCCAGGAAATAGATGTATTGGCAAACAAAATGAAATGGGTTGTAAAACCTAAATAAATGGGTTGCATTCCGCCACAGCTTTCGAAGCTGACTTTGTTGGCCTACTAGACCAAGCCTGTGCATGTCCATTTAGTGAACAAAACAATTTAATGGTCTAAAACAAAAAGTCAACAAATTATTCTGACATCTGTAGTCGTTGGATTGACATCCAACGGTGACCCTGCTTCTTCAATCTCTGATCTAGTTGCTCTTGCTCCAGCCGCCAAAACCATCGCTGGCTGGAGCGCCTGCATCTGCCTCCCGTGGCCGGGTGTGTTGCTGCGCAGACCTTGATGCCCCATCCTACTCCCAATGGTGGCCAGGTCATACGTGTACTCACTCACACCTTCTATTATTCTCCGGCAAAGGTAGCTCACCCGGCAGCCGAACCAGTCCCTCGTACTCCCCTCTGCCAGGGACTCCAATGCCCCTTGTTCCACGACTCCAGATCATTCCAATCTTAGGCCTCGCCATCATCCATCGCCTTGGTGATCTAGATGCGGCATGGTCAACATGGTCAAGGAACGACTTCCATCGGAGGACTATAATGGAGAGGCTGACAGCTGGGTCCACGGCCACAGCAAGGAAGTGCCTCCTTATTACACGCAAAATAATGATTCCTCCACCTGACAGCGGGACCTACCAGAAGGGCCTCGAAAAAATGTTTCCCCCCTGACATCTGGGACCTAACAGCTATATCTTCGCACGCAAGGAAGTGCCTCCTTATCCTCCCTGACAACTGGGACCCACTAGGTCGAACCGTATGTATGGTTGCCTGTCTGGTTGCGAACGTGTACGTACATACTGGTTGATCGGTCTCTTTGCAGTGATGAATCGTGGCCGAGTAAGGAGATGCACGTGTCATAGTAGAGGCGCGGACGTACCATGTCACGCAGTCTTGTCTATATATATTGTGTACATGTACGTACAACCATGCTGCAAGAAAGTAAATACAGCTATGTACGTACATAAGGGCGGGGTCTCGAATGCGTACTCACGCATACGTACGACCATGGCTCGTGTACATGGAGAGGCAATGGACGGCATCATCGTCGTCCTGTTCGTCAGGAGCTAACCGGCTGGGTCAGAACGGAGGAAATAGTGTCGTGTTCACCGAGATCCAAGTGACTGGGTCAGAACACGTCCTGTTCATCGGGAGCGAAGCCACTGGGTCGGAATGCTTCCTATTCATCGGGAGCCAAGCCACTAGGTCAGAACAAGTCCTGTTCATCGGGAGCTAACCGGCTTGGACGGAATAGTCAGAACGGGGTCTGGCGTATCGCAAAATGGAGGAAAATGGCCTTCAGTTCGACCACATACAGTCGAAACGGGGCCCTGTTCCTCAGGAAGGGTGTGGCATATTGCAGAACGGAGGAAACGGCCTTCTGTTCAAGTGCCTACGGTTGAAACGGGGTGCTGTTGATCGGGAGGGGTGTGGCGTACCGTAAAACGGAGGAAACGGACTTGTGTTGGAGCGCCTACGATCGAAACGGGGTCCTGTTCATCGGGAGGGGTGGGGCGTACCGCAAAATAGGACTCCACGGGCTATTGTTTATCCACCGTCTACTGCCTCACACCAGCCTCCACGGGCTACTGTTCATCCACCCTCAACTTCCTCCAGCCTCCCCCAGCTACTGTTCACCACGAGGTCCTATTCATCCAGCCTCTACCGGCTACTGTTCAACCAGCCATCCACATGGGGTCCTGTTCAACCAACCCTCCACGGGGTCCTGTTCATCCACCCCCAACCAGCTCGGGTGTGTGGTGGCCTCCTCTCTATCGGGGTCCTGTTCATCCAGCGGCAACAACCTCTACTACCACGGGTCCTGTTCATCCAACCCCCACCAGGAACTATTCATCCAACCCCACCGGGAACTGTTCATCCAACCCCAATAATAGTCAGTGTTCATCAAGAGGTGGCAGCAGGTTCGATCGGTTTCAGTTAGCAGCAGTAGCGAAGGAATCGCTCGGGTTTAGTTAACATCCAGGGATCGATCGCTCGGGTTCAGTAACGTAGCTAGTGCAATCGCTCAGGTACAGTGCGAATGCCTCGCTCGGGTTCAGTTAGAGTCCAACGCCTAGCACTCACGTGGGTATGTGTTTGAGAGAAACGTGCAATCCCTCCATGCATCGCTCGGCCCCGACCACCCATCGTAACCGGGAACTTCCCGATATTTTCCTTGCCCTTGCTTCTACCATGATTTTTCCATCATGGACGGCCCAAAGAATGTCATGCAGCTGCGTCCTCGGCCTGCCTAGGATGAAAAGCCCATTCTCTGTCATGATTTTTGTCATAGAAGTAGGAGCCCACCACATCTATGATAATACGTGCTTTTGTCACAATTATCGTCATAGAAGTGTCATAAGCATGACAGAAAAAATCGTTTCGCCCAAAATGTCACGGATGTGTCTTTTTTTGTAGTGATTGTAACCCCTTGCCAAACTCATGGCAAGGTATGCAACAGGTATGGTACACGGCATGGCATACTTTATAGAACCTATGGTTGAGGCATAGGGAATGACTTTCATTTTTTCTCTATCTTCTGCCGTGGTCGGGCTTTGAGTCTTACTCAACTTCACACCTTGCAACACAGGCAAGAACCCTTTATTTGACCGATCCATTTTAAACTTCTTCAAAACTTTATCAAGGTATATGCTTTTTAAAGTCTTGTTAAGCCTCTCGTTCTATCCCTATAGATCTTGATGCCCAATATGTAAGTAGCCTCACTGAGGTATTTGTATTGAAAAATTCTTATTCAAGTATCCTTTTATGCTATACAGAAATTATATATCATTTTCAATCAACAATATGTCATCCACATATAATATTAGAAATTCTACAGAGCTCCCACTCACTTTCTTGTAAATACAGGATTCACCATAAGTCTGTATAAAACCATATACTTTGATCACATCATCAAAGCATATATTCCAACTCTGAGATGCTCGCACCAGTCCATAGATGGATCGTTGGAGCTTGCACACTTTGTTAGCACCTTTAGGATCGACAAAATCTTCTGGTTGCGTCATATACAACTCTTCTTTAAGAAATCCATTAAGGAATGCAGTTTTGACATCCATTTGCGAGATTTCACAATTATAAAATGTGGCAATTGCTAACATGATTCGAACTGACTTAAGCATTGCTACGTGTGAGAAGGTCTCATCATAGTCAACCCCTTGAACTTGTCAAAAACCTTTTGTGACAAGTCTAGCTTTGTAAATGGTGACATTACCATTAGCGTCTGTCCTCTTCTTGAAGATCCATTTATTCTCAATGACTTGCCAATCATCGGGCAAGTCCACCAAAGTCCACACTTTGTTCTCATACATGGATCCTATCTCAAATTTCATGGCCTCAAGCTATTTATCGGAATCTGGGCTCATCATAGTTTGTAGGTTCGCCATGGTCTAATAACATGACTTCTAGAACTGGATTACCGTACCACTCTGGTGCGGAACGTGCTCTGTTCGACCTATGAGGTCCAGTAGTAACTTGATCTGAAGTCTCATGATCATCATCATTAGCTTCCTCTCTAGTTGGTGTAGTGATAACCCACAAGTATAGGGGATCAATTGTAGCCTCTTTCGATAAGTAAGAGTGTCGAACCCAACGAGGAGCTAAAGGTAGAACAAATATTCCCTCAAGTTCTATCGACCACCGATACAACTCTGCGCATGCTTAATGTTCGCTTTACCTAGAACAAGTATGAAACTAGTAGTATTTTGTAGGTGTTGTTGGATAGGTTTGCAAGATAATAAAGAACGCGTAAATAAAAAGTAGGGGTTGTTTAGATGAAGACACAACTAAGTTTTAGTAGAGAGCTTGTTGTCAAACAAGAAAGTTATTTGTCCCTAGGCAATCGATAACTAGATCAGTAATCATTATTGCAATATTATTTGAGGGAGAGGCATAAGCTAACATACTTTCTCTTCTTGGATCATATGCACTTATGATTGGAACTCTAGCAAGCATCCGCAACTACTAAAGATCATTAAGGTAAAACCCAACCATAGCGTTATAAGGCATCAAGTCCTCTTTATTCCCATATGCAAACAACCTACTTACTCGGGTCTATGTTTCTATCACTCATGCCACCCACCATAAGCAAATCATGAACATATTGCAAACCCTACAGCGGGGATCCCTCACGCTTGCACAACACGAAGAGCACCATAGGAAAACACGAATAATAAAACATGCAACTCAAAGCAATCACGATCATGAATTAACCCATAGGACAAAACGGATCTACTCAAACATCATAGGATAGCCATACAGGGAAATAATATATAGCGTTGAGCACCATGTTTAAGTAGAGATTACAGCGGGTAAAAGAGGGGTTACACCGCTGCATAGAGGGGGGAAGAGTTGGTGATGACGACGGTGAAGTTGTTGGTGTAGATTGCGATGACGATGATGGCCCCGGCGGCGTTCCGGCGCCACCAGGAGAGAGGGGGAGAGAGCCCCCCTTCCTCTTCTTCTTCCTTGACCTTCTCCCTATATGGGAGAAGGGTTTCCCCTCTGGTCCATGGCCTCCATGGCGGCGGAGGGGCGAGAGCCCCTCCAAGATTGGATCTGTCTCTCTGTCTCTCTCTATTTCTGCGTTCCAGATTCTGCCCTTTCACCGTTTCTTAAATTCCCGGAGATCCATAACTCCGATTGGGCTAAAATTTGGACACGATTTTTATCCAGATATTAGCTTTCTTGCAGTGAAAGAAGGGAATCAACTGCCTTAAGGGGTGGCCACGAGGGCCCAGGGCGTGCCCCCCTACCTCGTGGCCCCCTCGGGCATCGTCTCGCGTTGATTCTTCTTCCCAAAAATCACATATATTCCAAAAAAATCTCTGTGAGTTTTTATCCCGTTTGGACTCTGTTTGATATGGATTTTCTGCGAAATAAAAAACATGCAACAAACAGGAACTGGCACGGGCACTGGATCAATATGTTAGTCCCAAAAATAGTATAAAAAGTTGCCAGAAGTATATGGAAGTTGTAGAATATTGGCATGGAACAATAAAAAATTATAGATACGACGGAGACGTATCAGCATCCCAAAGCTTAATTCCTGCTCATCCTCTAGTAGGTAAATGATAAAAAAGATAATTTTTGATGTGGAATGCTACCTAGCATAATCTTGATCATGTAATCTAATCATGGCATGAATATTAAGGCACAAGTGATTCAAAGCAATAGTGTATCATTTGACATTAAGACAATAATACTTCAAGCATACTAATAAAGCAATCGTGTCTTTTCAAAATAACATGGCCAAAGAAAGTTATCCCTACAAAATCATATGGTCTGGCTATGCTCCATCTTCACCACACAAAGCATTCAAATCATGCACAACCCCGATGACAAGCCAAGCAATTGTTTCATACTTTTAATGTTCTCAAACCTTTTCAACTTTCACGCAATACATGAGCGTGAGCAATGGACATAGCACTATATGTGGAATAGAATATGATGGTGGAGGTTGCGTGGAGAAGACAAAAAGGAGAAAGTCTCACATCGCCGCGGCTAATCAACGGGCTATGGAGATGCCCATCAATTGATGTTAATGCGAGAAGGAGGGATTGCCATGCAACGGATGCACTAAGATCTATAAGTGTATGAAAGCTCAAACTGAAACTAAGTGGGTGTGCATCCAACTTGCTTGCTCATGAAGACCTAGGGCATTTGAGGAAGCCCATCATTGGAATATACAAGCCAAGTTCTACAGTGAAAAATTCCCACTAGTATATGAAAGTGACAACATAGGAGACTCTCTCTATGAAGAACATGGTGCTACTCTGAAGCACAAGTGTGGTAAAAGGATAGTAACATTGTCCCTTCTCTCTTTTCTCTCATTTTTTTCTTTTTTTCTATTTTTTCTCTCTTTTTTCTTTTTTTCTTTTTTTGTAGGCTTATTTGGCCACTTTTATTTTGATAACCTCACATGGGACAATGTTCTAATAATGATGATCATCACACTTTTATTTACTTACAACTCAATATTACAACAAGATACTAGAACAAAATATGACTATATGAATGCCTCCGACGGTGTACCGGGATGTGCAATTATCTAGCGTAGCAATGACATAAAAAATGGACAAGCCATGAAAACATCATGCTAGCTATCTTACGATCATGCAAAGCAATATGACAATGATGCTCAAGTCGTGTATATGATGATGATGATGATGATGATGATGATGATGATGGGAGTTGCATGGCAATATATCTCGGAATGGCTATGAAAATGCCATGATAGGTAGGTATGGTGGCTGTTTTGAGGAAGATATAAGGAGGCTTATGTGTGATAGAGCGTATCATATCACGGGGTTTGGATGCACCGGCAAAGTTTGCACCGGCTCTCAAGGTGAGAAAGGGCAATGCACGGTACCGAAGAGGCTAGCAATGATGGAAGGGTGAGAGTGCGTATAATCCATGGACTCAACATTAGTCATAAAGAACTCACATACTTATTGCAAAAATCTATTAGTCATCGAAACAAAGTACTATGTGCATGCTCCTAGGGGGATAGATTGGTAGGAAAATACCATCGCTCGTCCCCGACCGCCACTCATAAGGAAGACAATCAATAAATACCTCATGCTCCAACTTCGTTACATAACGGTTCACCATATGTGCATGCTACGGGAATCACAAACTTCAACACAAGTATTTCTACAATCCACAACTACCCAGTAGCATGACTCTAATATCACCATCTTTATATCGCAAAACTATTGCAAGGAATCAAACATATCATATTCAGTGGTCCACAAGTTTTATGTAGGATTTTATGACTAACCATGTGAATGACCAATTCCTGTCATCTCTCTAAATAGATATAAGTGAAGAAAGAGAGTTTAATTCTGTCTACAAAAGATATGCCCATGCTCTAACAAATATAAGTGAAGCAAAAGAGCATTCTACAAATGGCGGTTCTCTATGTGAAGAGAAACTGGCAATCCAAACTTCAAATGATATAAGTGAAGCACATGAAGCATTCTATAAAGCCATACTCAAAAGATATAAGTGAAGTGTAATGAGCATTCTATAAATCAACCAAGGACTATCTCATACCAGCATGGTGCATAAAAAAAGTGAAAACTAAATGCAAAAGACGCTCCAAGATTTACGCATATCATGTGACGAATAAAAATATAGCTCCAAGTAAAATTACCGATGATTGTTAGAAGAAAGAGGGGATGCCTTCCGGGGCATCCCCAAGCTTGGTTGCTCGGGAGTCCGTGAATATTTCCTTGGGGAGCCTCAGGCATCCCCAAGCTTAGGCTCTTGCCACTCCTTATTCCTTCATCCACCATGATCTCTCCCAAAACTTAAAAACTTCAATCACACAAAACTTAACGGAAAGTTCGGTAAGATCCGTTAGTATAATAAAGCAAATCACTACTCTAAGTACTGTTGCAAACCAAATCATATTTAGTTTTTGCATTGTAGCTATTGTAATATAACTTTTCCATGGCTTAATCCACTGATAGAAATTGATAGTTTCATCAAAACAAGCAAACTATGCATCAAAAACAGATTCTGTCTTAAACAGGACAGTCTGTAGTAATCTGAACATTAACCATACTTCTGGTACTCCAAAAATTCTTAAAAAATTAGGAAAAATAAAAAAATGTATATAAAGACAGTGCAAAAAATTTCAGAACCGTTTGACGTTCTAGTAAAAAATGTAAAATCGCGCACTACAGCCAAAGTTTCTGTTCTGCACCGCACAAACCAACAAGCAATGTAAACATCCTAAAGGCAAATCTTGGCACATTATTTTTATAATACAATGGAATTGTACAAGGGGGTAATTATTTTTGTTGAAAAGTTTCTGTAATCAAGATTCACAAAGTTTCCGTGAGCATGAACAAAGTTCAAGGAGCTCCCCCACTTCAACAATGCTTGTCTCTCTCACTTTCACTTTCCTTTTTGAAAAGTTTTGGGTTCCCCTATTTATTTTATTTTGTTTATAAACTATATAAAAGCACTCAACAGAAATAAATGGCTCTCTAAAACTTCTGGGTTGTCTCCCTGACAGCGCTTTCTTTAAAGCCATTAAGCTAGGCATAAGGTGCTCAAGTAATGAATCCACCCGGATCCCAAGGTATATCAAAGCCGATTTTAATTAACAATGATTTGCGATTTAGTAGTGAGCACAAAGTAACATATATCATGCAATAACGAAGTCTAACTCTCTTCCTATGCATCGGCATGTCATAAAAGGACAATTCATGCACACATAGTAAAGGCCAATGCATAGTATAAACAGTTTCTTGCAATTTTATCATATTGGAAACATGGAGAGGCAGAGATGTAGTTCCTCTCTCATAATAATTGCAAGTAGGAGCAGCAATAACATGCATATTATATCTATCAAAATCATCATGTGTAATAGTGAAATGCAACCCATCAATATAATCCTTAATAAGGACAAACTTCTCCGATATAGTGTAGTCGGGAGAATTCAAAAAGATAACAGGACTATCATGCGTGGGTGCAATAGCAACAATTTCATGTTTAACATAAGGAACAATAGCAAGTTCATCTCCATAAGCATAATTCATATTGGCATCTTGGCCACAAGAATAGCAAGCATCAAGTTCATCAAAAGGGTATATTTCAAAAGAATCAACGGGATCATAACAATCATCATAGCAATCATCCTTTGGTAAGCATGAAGGGAAATTAAACAATGTATGAGTTGAAGAGTCACTCTCATTAGAAGGTGGGCACGGGTAGCTAATCCGCTCTTCCTCCTTTTGTTCTTCGCTCTCCTCATCATCTTCTTCATCCAATGAGTGCACAGTTTCATCAATTCCTTCTTCCATAGGCTCCTGCAAAATATTAGTCTATTCTTGGACAGCGGAGGAGTCCTCAATATATGGTTTAACATAGGCATTAGAAGCATAATTATCATAACAATATTTAAGTATGGCAAAATTTTCAGATTTGTAAAGAGTAGCATCATACTTTCCAATCAAAGAAGAAATTTCATAAGCACCCTTAAAAGCAACAAATTCTTCAATTTGTTGAACATCATAGTAATTATAAACACCATTAGCATACGAAGATACGATTCCATTATCACTAAACTCACATTGGTAGGGAAGGTGTTTCTTAGGTTCTTCAGAACAACAAGTACAATCATATATTTCACATAAATTCCAAGCATAGCATTGCAAACGATGAATTTGATCCAATAAAACTTTCCCTTTTTGAGATAAGCGGTGTCGCACATAACAAGCATGCTCATCTAAAGATTTGCCCTCAACTAAGCTAGTTGGGGTTTCAGCACGAGCACATAGGGATCGAAGATGATCCAAGTAAAAAGCTTCAGGAGTGTGATAGATTTTGAGTGGTTCTTCAACCATTGGTGTAGTAGGTACAACTATTTTTTTTGGTATTTTGCGTTTCCTACCCATAACTAAAGATAGAAAACAAGAGCACAAAATAAAAACTACTTAGTGATAAAGCAAACAAGCACACACGAGAATATTCACCCCACGCTATAACTCCCCGACAACGGCGCTAGAAAAAGGTCTTGATAACCCACAAATATATGGGATCAATTGTAGTCTCTTTCGATAAGTAAGAGTGTCGAACCCAACGAGGAGCTAAAGGTAGAAAAAATATTCCCTCAAGTTCTATCGACCACCGATACAACTCTACGCACGCTTAATGTTCGCTTTACCTAGAACAAGTATGAAACTAGTAGTATTCTGTAGGTGTTGTTGGATAGGTTTGCAAGACAATAAAGAGCACGTAAATAAAAAGTAGGGGTTGTTTAGATGAAGACACAACTAAGTTAGTTTTAGTAGAGAGCTTGTTGTCAAACAAGAAAGTTATTTGTCCCTAGGCAATCGATAACTAGACCAGTAATCATTATTGCAATCTTATTTGAGGGAGAGGCATAAGCTAACATACTTTATCTTCTTGGATCATATGCACTTATGATTGGACCTAGCAAGCATCCGCAACTACTAAAAATCATTAAGGTAAAACCCAACCATATGATTATAAGGCATCAAGTCCTCTTTATTCCCATACGCAAACAACCTACTTACTCGGGTCTGTGTTTCTATCACTCACGCCACCCACCATAAGCAAATCATGAACATATTGCAAACCCTATAGCAGGGATCCCTCATGCTTGCGCGACACGGAGAGCACCACAGGACAGCACCAATAATAAAACATGCAACTCAAACCAATCACGACCATCAATTAACCCATAGGACAAAATAGATCTACTCAAACATCATAGGATAGCCATACATCATTGGGAAATAATATATAGCATTGAGCACCATTTTTAAGTAGAGATTACAGCGGGTAAAAGAGGGGTTACACCGCTGCATGGAGGGGGGAAGAGTTGGTGATGATGGCGGTGAAGTTGTTGGTGTAGATTGCGGTGACGATGATGGCCCCGGCGGCGTTCTGCCGCCACCGGGAGAGAGGGGGAGAGAGCCCCTGTCGATGTCAAAACTGGCGGATCTCGGGTAGGGGGTCCCGAACTGTGCGTCTAGGCGGATGGTAACAGGAGGCAGGGGACACGATGTTTACCCAGGTTCGGGCCCTCTTGATGGAGGTAAAACCCTACGTCCTGCTTGATTGTTCTTGATAATATGAGTAGTACAAGAGTTGATCTACCACGAGATCAGAGAGGCTAAACCCTAGAAGCTAGCCTATGGTATGATTGTTTGTTGTCCTACGGACTAAAACCCTCCGGTTTATATAGACACCGGAGGGGGCTAGGGTTTACACAAGGTCGGTTACAAAGGAGGAGATATACATATCCGTATTGCCTAGCTTGCCTTCTACGCCAAGTATAAGTCCCATCTGGACAAGAGACGAAGTCTTCAATCTTGTATCTTCATGGTCCAACAGTCCGGCCAAAGGATATAGTCCGGCTGTCCGGAGACCCCTAATCCAGGACTCGCTCAGTAGCCCCCGAACCAGGCTTCAATGACGTCAAGTCCGACACGCAGTATTGTCTTCGGCATTGCAAGGCGGGTTCTTCTCCAAATCTTGAATGTTTGTCAAGTAGTGTACGGCACCATAAATATTGGACTTCTTGGCTTCTGCGCCCAACAAGGGCTATCTTCCACGCGTCGAATGAATACGAGGAGCGAGGGCATTTTTACATTCGCCCCTAGCTAGACAAATAAATTGTCTATTAAAGGGATGGGATTCTTAGATCCAATCCATGCCATCCTCCCACAGCGAGAATCCACCGGAGCGCGCTTCGGAAAAATCCACTCCAACATGGCCGACCACCGCAGCTCCTCCTCTCGCCCCCGTAGCCCTAAGCCCGGTGATTGGGAGAGGTGTTCTGTCTCACACAGTCGATTAGTCGAGCTGCAGACTCAGGGATTTCTCCCTCCAGCGTATATGGTTCCCGTCCGAGCCGGGCTCGCCACCTACAATGGCGGGGAGCAAGCGGAGAGCTTCCCCAGCCCCTCTATGGGGGAGCAGGTGTGCCTTGTTCCTTACTTATTAAGGGGACTTGGATTTCTGATTCATCCATTCCTCCGCGGGCTCCTGGAGTTTTACGGCCTCCAACTGCATAATTTTACCCCTGCTTCTATATTACACATCGCCGGCTATGTTGCCCTTTGCGAGTTATTCCTAGGCTGCGAGGCTCATTTCGAGCTGTGGAAAAGGTTATTTTGCCTCATCCCCCGCACACAGAAGGGGTCACTTTATCAAGTGGGCGGAGCCGAAATATAGCGCATCGCCGACACAGGATACCTGTCCGGTACTCCGAAGAAGACATCCGAAGACTGGCCTTCGGAATGGTATTATATGGAGGACGTCCCCCTTTCGGACCCTGTTCGGCGGGGTCTTCATGAGTTCAAGAATGCTCCTCTGAAGAAACACCAAAGTTGGCGCCCACAGAGCCCCAGGAGGAAGACAACGGAGAAGTCCTTTACCTGATGAACCGGATTAAAGCGCTGGCTCAATCAGGATTGACAGTAATTGAGGTTATGTCAATATGTATAATGCAGGGAGTGCAGCCACTTCAATATCGAGGGCACCCCCTGTGGTGTTTTAACGGGGAAGATGATGCCACCCGTTGCGGGCGTAAGGGTCCGGACAACACTGCTGCTTTAGCAAAAATTCTGTCCAAGTTGTTCAAGGGAGAGGAAGAGGAGTTCATCCGCATCAAGCCACGGGATGGATTCTCCATGTACAACCCTCCAAGTTGGGTGAGTTATATCTCCTTACTCCCATTCTTCCCGCATTCTTTGTCGTAGGTACTCACCTTGCCATTTTATGGCAGGAACTGCGAAAATCCATAAGGGAGGTCAACAGCCCATCTCGACAACCAAAGGACCCTGACTAGGCCCTCGGTCCCGGACTCGAAGAAGATCCGGACATATTCGTGGAGCTGATAGACCGGCAGTTCTATCAATTAAGCTGTGATGACGCCATGGTGGCCATTACGGCCGACTATCCCGGACTGCTCCCTGCGTCGCACGTAAGAAAAACCAAAATCCCAACTCCAAAAACTAGGATCCCCTTTTAGACACTTCACTTACCATATACATACGGTGTTTTACAGGAAAGGCATTTGGGACGCCGTGCCGAACCCGCAGCAACTCGCCAACAAGAAGCACCGAGGCCGGGTAGGCCAAAAAGGAAGGCGGTCAGGACGGAGATGCCGGCACAGAGGTATGACAAAAAACCCGCTCCATGGTTATCGTCTTTCTTGAAATGTAATGACGTCCATGTTTCTTTAATAGAAAAAACGCTCGCCAGAATATGTCCGGCGAGGCTGCCGATCATGCTTCGACCAGTCAGGCTCTAGGGCCGGACATAGAGGCGGAAGCCGACATGGGGCGGACGCCGGATACTCCTCCTACAGAGGATGCGGATAGACTGTTCGCTACAAATTCAGAAGTGGAGAGCGCCATGAATCATAGGCGTTGCCGGGCCGTACTCCGTGACGCTTGCTTCTCACCAGAGGCATTTGATGCCTTCAATTCTGGAGACGCGTACCTCCGTGCTGCTCAAAATGGTCTAGCCAAAGCCACGGACCAATATGTAAGGGATGTACGGGTAAGCAAATCTAACGATTATATGTATCAGTAGCCCCTGAGACTTGAAACAGTTGGCACAACTGATTTAAGGATCATTTATTGTGCAGGTTCTTACAGAGAAGAATACTCGACTGTCACAGGAGCTGGAGGAATGCAAGACCCAACTTCAGGTCGCCGTTGCCGCATTGAAGGAACCTGAAAAGTCCCCAGCTGGTAACATTTGTTTCAAAGAATGATAGGTACCATATAGTGTGCGGCATGGCAGCAGATCTAACAATAGATATTGGAGATGACTCCGGAGAGAATCCGGAGGACCAGCATGTCGTACGACAGCTAAAGGCTGGCGAACACATGCTGACTAAGGTCAGGCGGGAGAAAAACAATCTCCAAGACACCAATACCAAGCTGAGCGTGGAACTGAAAGATGTTCGAGCTCAGCTTGCGGACTCCGAGAAGGAGAATAAGCGGCTTCGACGCGGCATTTTCAGTAAGTGCTTGAACGAACCCTTAAAAGGGTGCGGTGGAGAAGCCGTCTAACAGAGTTATGTCTGCAGGTATGCTGACGGGTCGTCCCATGGAGGAGATGCCCGGGTCTGTGGGTGATCTTCTACCCGAGCTCTCACAACTGCACGAACAAGTTTGGCAGGTGATGCAAGGTATTACCCAGGCCTTGTGGCCATCCGTCTCCCTGCCAGCAGGCATTGGAGAGCTTGCGGAGAAGCTCAAGGGAGCATAGTGGCGCTTCTGATTATGGAAGATATCGGCCTGCCATCAAGGTGCCAGGGAAGCCTGAGCCATGGTGAAGACGCGGTATACCAAGGCTAACCCAAACCACGTGGCCGAGGTCGGACCTGTGGGGCCCGATGGGAAAGAGATCCCCGTTAGCTTAGTGTATGGGCAAGTAGAATTAGCCGCAAAGTGTTCCCAACAGGATTGTAGGCTAGACAGCCTGTTGGATGGTATAGAAGAGGAATTTAGTCAGTCTACATGACTATGTAATTAAAGTTACATGTATAATGCCTTCTAGCTGGATTGTAAATCATTTGTCATGGCGGACCTTTTCGCTTCAACCTCGGGACCCGATAGTCCGGAGTGTATCCGAATACCCGCTCAGTTATATAAGAACCGGGGTATGCGTGGAAACCAGGCGTAGGGGTCATTAGTGCTTGAACAGACAAGTACCCAACTAGTTATGTTATATTACGTGGGTAGTAAGAAACATCTTCCACGGAGAATAGTTCCGTTAAGGGTTCCTTTTCCTGGGTACGCATGCCCTAAAGTGCATGTCCGGACTGCGAGAGGAAACGCAGGCAAAAACATCTAGGGGCACATATGGAAAATAAAGAAAAATCATCTTTTGTTCACCAACCGAATATCCCCTTAAGAACGCTAGCTTTTGGCTTCACCCAGTCTGAGGTACACATCCGGTTGACCCGGCAGTAACAATCGTAGAGGTGCTCCCCTTATGCCCTAGCCGAATTAACGGGAACGTAGGGCATAAATACAAGAGCCAGGCAACCCAGCTTGGCCAAAACTTAAGTCATATTGATGCATATAATGGCGAAGAAAAGGTACATGCGGAAGAATAACACATGTGCGGGGCATGAAGCCCAGATAAATAATTAAGCTTCTGTGTAAGAAGCCCGGAGGTATAATGAGCACGGTTAGCGCGTCAATAGTGTGCAAGCAAGGCACAAGTTGGCCATTGAAGGCCTTGAGAAATAATAAAAGAAAGAAAGAAAAACAAGATAGATAATGTATATGCGAAAAATGGACAGAGGAAGGAGACGAACATAGAGTCTCGCACTAGGCGTAGAATCTTCGGAGCCTGGCTGCGTTCCATGGGTTCGGCTCAAGTCAATTATTCGATGCATCCCGCAGACGGTACGCTCCACCAGTCAGAACTTGGTCAATAATGAAGGGACCTTCCCATTTGGGCTCGAGCTTGGTCTTTTTCTTCTCCGGCAGGCGTAGAACTAGCTCGCCAACGTTATAAGTTTTGGCTTGTACTTCTCTGCTTTGGTATCTTCGAGCCTGTTGCTGATAGAATGCGAAAAGGGCTTTTGCCACATCGCGCTCCTCTTCCAGGGTGTCCAGACTGTCCTGCCGATCGAGCTCGGCTTCTCTTTCTTCGTACATGCACACTCGAGGTGAGTCATGAATTATGTCGCAGGGCAGAACCGCCTCTGCGCCGTACACCATAAAGAAGGGTGTGTATCCGGTAGTACGATTCATCGTGGTCCGCAGCTCCCAAAGTATGGAGTCGAGCTCCTCTACCCAGTGCGTATTAGACTCCTTTAAAGACCGCACTAATCAGGGTTTGATGCCGCTCATGATAAGACCATTTGCTCGCTCAACTTGGCCGTTGGTTTGTGGGTGATAGACAAAAGCATAATCGAGCTTGATGCCCATGTTGCTGCACTAGAGTTTTACCTCGTCGGCCGTAAAGTTCGTGCCGTTGTCAGTGATGATGTTGTGGGGGACGCCATAACGGTGTACAACCCCGGATATGAAGTCTATCACCGGTCCGGATTCGGTCGTTTTAACAGGTTTGGCTTCTATCCATTTGGTGAATTTATCCACCATGACCAGTAAGTATTTTTTCTTATGGGTTCCCCCTTTAAGGGGTCCAAGCATGTCAAGCCCCCAGACCGCGAAGGGCCAGTAATGGGGATTGTTTGGAGGGCGGTGGGTGGCATGTGGCTTTGGTTTGCAAAAAGCTGGCAACCGACGCAGCGTTGGACCAAGTCGTGTGCATCTACACGGGCCGTCGGCCAATAAAAACCTGTACAAAAGGCCTTGCTTACAAGGGCCCGGGCTGCGGCATGGTGGCCGCCGAGTCCGGCATGAAATTCTGCCAAAAGTTTCCACCCTTCCTCTTCGGAGATGCACCTTTGAAGGACTCCGGTAGTGCTTTTTTTATACAGCCCTTCCTCATGGACCCTGTAGGCTTTAGATCGCCGCACTATGCAGCGTGCCTCATTTTGGTCCTCGGGAAGTTCCTGCCTAGTTAGGTAGGCCAGGAATGGTTCTGTCCACGGGGCGATGATAGCCATTATTACGTGGGTTGAAGGTGTTATTTCGGTGGCAGAGCCTTCGATTATGTCAGAGTGTTCGGTATCGAGCATTTTTGTCGGGTCCGGACTATTGTTACCGGTATCCCCTTCCCATACCACGGATGGCTTGAACAACCTTTCCAAAAAGATGTTGGGGGGATCGCATCGCATTTTGTGCCGATGCGGGCGAGGATATCCGCCGCCTGATTGTTTTCCCGAGCCACATGATGAAATTTGAGCCACTCGAACCGAGCTGACATCTTTAGGACGGCGTTGCGATAGGCCGCCATCTTCGGATCCTTGGCATCGAAGTCTCCATTTATTTGGCATATTGCAAGGTTTGAATCCCCACGCGCCTCCAGGCATTGAATGCCCATGGAAACTGCCATCCAGAGACCATGTAACAGGGCTTCGTATTCGGCTGCGTTGTTGGAGTCTGTATATAGTATCTGTAGTACGTATTGAACTATATCTCTAGTTGGGGATGTCAGGACGACGCCAACCCCCAGACCAGCCAGCATTTTGGATTCGTCGAAGTGCATGATCCAATTGGAGTATGCGCCGTACTCTTTAGGGAGTTCGGCTTTCGTCCATTCGGCGACAAAGTCGTCCAATACTTGCGATTTAATGGCTCACCGGGGTTTGTATGTTATGTCGAATGGGAGGAGCTCAATGGCCCATTTGGCAATTCGGCCCGGGGCGTCGCGGTTGTTTATAATATCATTAAGTGGCACTTCCGAGGCTACTGTAATTGAACACTCTTGAAAGTAGTGTCGCAGCTTCCGGGATGCCATGAATACCGCATAGGGTATCTTTTGATAATGTGGGTACCGTGATTTGCATGGAGTGAGCACATTGGATACATAATATACCGGCTTTTAAAGGGGGAATTTATGTCCGTCCGCTTCTCGTTCGACGACGAGCACAGCGCTTACAACCTGATGAGTTGCCGCAATGTACAACAACATTGGTTCACCGATGTTTGGCGCAGCCAAGATTGGGTTGGTTG
Source organism: Triticum monococcum (assembly GCA_034509565.1). Lineage (NCBI taxonomy): Eukaryota > Viridiplantae > Streptophyta > Magnoliopsida > Poales > Poaceae > Triticum > Triticum monococcum. The sequence goes on along the minus strand of CM067843.1, from coordinate 145,476,350 downwards.
CTAGTATGGCGTTTATTTCTTCCAATCCAGCTGTGGCAGCGTCCGTCCACTCGAAGTGTTCGGTGCGCCGAAGGAGGCGATAAAGGGGTAATGCCTTTTCTCCTAAGCGGGAGATAAAGCGGCTTAGAGCCGCCACACATCCGGTTAATTTCTGGATTTGTTTGAGGTCCGTTGGGATAGCCAACAGTGACAGAGGTCGGATTTTGGCCGGATTTGATTCAATTCCTCTACTGGAGACAATGAAACCCCGGAGCTTTCCGGCTGGTACCCGAAAACGCATTTTTCCGGATTGAGCTTGATGTCATATGTTCGGAGGTTGTCGAATGTGAGCCTCAAGTCGTCTATTAGCGAGTCGACGTGTTTGGTTTTGACGACCACATCATCTACGTATGCCTCTACTGTTTTGTCGATCTGTTTCTCTAGACATGTCTGAATCATGCGCTGATATGTTGCGCCGGTGTTTTTGAGCCCAAAAGGCATTGTGTTGAAACAGAAGGGGTCGTATGGTGTGATAAATGTTGTTGCGGCTTGGTCGGACTCCGCCATCTTGAGTTGGTGGTAGCTGGAGTATGCGTCGAGGAAACACAATGAATCGTGTCCTGCGGTAGCATCGATAATTTGATCAATGCAGGGGAGGGGGAAGGGATCCTTTGGGCAAGCCTTGTTGAGGTCCTTGAAATCGACACATAGGCGCCAGGATTTGTCCTTCTTTGGTATCATCACCAGGTTTGCTAGCCAGTTCGGGTGTTTTATTTCTCTAATGAATCCGGCCTCCAATAACTTGGCTAGTTCCTCTCCCATAGCTTGTCTCTTAGGTTCAGAGAAACGCCGAAGAGTCTGCTTGACTGGCTTGAATCCCTTTAGAATATTGAGGCTGTGCTCGGCCAGCCTGCGTGGGATTCCTGGCATGTCTGAGGGGTGCCAAGCGAATATGTCCCAATTCTCGCGCAGGAACTCTCGTAGTGCGCCGTCCACGGCGGGGTTTAACTGTGCCCCGATGGAGGCTGTTTTTGTAGGGTCCGTTGGGTGGACTTGGAATTAGACTATTTCATCTATAGGTTTAAAAGAGGTGGACTTGGATCTCTTGTCAAGTATCACATCGTCCCTGTACACTGTGGAGCGTAGCGCAGTTAATTCCTCGGCCGAAAGGGCTTCGGATAATGCCTCGAGGGCCAATGCGACTGTTTTGTTTTCGGCGCAGAGTGTTGTGTCCGGATCACTAGCGAGAGTGATGATTTCGTTGGGCCCGGGCATTTTGAGCTTCATGTAGCCATAATGGGGTATGGCTTGGAAGATCGTGAACGCCTCCCGCCCTAAAAGGGCGTGGTATCCACTACTGAACGGGGCCACTTGGAATGTAATTTCTTCGGACCTATAGTTCTCCGCCGTGCCGAATACCACATCTAGTGTGATTTTCCCAGCACACCGTGCTTCCCGACTGTGGATGATTCCTCTGAAGGTTGTGCTGCTTTGCTCAATGCGGTTCCAGTCTATTTCCATTTTTTGAAGAGTTTCCTCATAGATGAGGTTCAACCCACTGTCGCCGTCCATGAGTACTTTGGTGAGTCGAAAGCCGTCCACAATTGGACTGAGGACCAGTGCAGCTGGTGCTCGGGCTGTTCGGAATTTAGGTTCGTCGCTGGCATTGAAGGTAATAGTCGTGTCACTCCATGGATTTATTGATGCCACGTGGCAGATTTCGGCAAGGCTGCAGAGTGTTCGCTTGCGCCTATTATTTGATGTGAAGGTTTCAAAGATTGTTAATACCGTATTGTTATCCCCAGGATGGTGCTCTATGGCATCTGGGATGAGAAGGTCCTCACCACTTTTGGCCACCTGTCGGAGTACCCAACATGCTCTAAGGCTGTGTGTTGGTATGGTATCCGTTGTACTATGAATTTTGCAGGGTCCTTTGAGCCATCCCTCGAATATGGTTCCACGCCCTGTAGAGGGTTTTTGTTTCTTTGTAATTAACCCGGGTGTCTTATGATAGTGCACCCTTTCACTTTAGACTGGGTGTATATTTGGAGCCGAATTATCCCAAAATTTCGCTTCAGTTTTCCAGGCGCTTTCCATCGCATAGTACTTTCGTACTATGGACGCCAAGTCAGCGAAGCGTGATATGTCACGGCGACTTAAGGCGTTAAGGATTCCCTTGTCCGTGCAATTATTGCAGAAAAATGAGACCGCGTCTTCCTCACGACAGTCCTTAACCTTGTTTATCACAAGGAGGAATCTGGCCCAATAATGATGTATTGTTTCATGGGGCTCTTGCCTGATGTGGGAAAGATTGTTTATGTCTGGGTGGGTGGGTGGATTTGAGTCCGAACCCTTACCCGATCTGAGACCAAGGGCCGAGGAGTTTCCAATCTTGGAAGTTCGGATTTCGGGATGTTGCCCGATAAGTCTGGCCCGCTGCCTGACTCTAGGTTCAGGGCTTGGGTGATGTCCTCCCGTAAACGGGTATCCGGCTCGGAGAGCTCAGGAATCCGGACATAGTTAGTCCTCAAGATAGAGGAAGAATCCCCACATTGTTCCTCCACCACCGCAATATGATGGGTGACCGGTGGAGAGTTAATCTCCCTTTGATCGGGTTTAAGCCCAATCCGATCATAGTCTGTAGCGACTCCCAAGGCGGCGATGCGATCCAAGAGCTCGTTTAGGTAAGAGAGCTCCATTGGATCCATCTGCTCGGCGAATTCCGAGCCGACGTGGAGGCTGTTTTCGATGACCCGAGAAGTCATCGTCGGTGCAGCAGCCGAACGGGCGGTCATGATGAAACTGCCTAGCTGGAGAGTTTGGCCGACAGCCAGGGCTCCCCCGGTGGTAATGTTGTTTTTAACAACGAGACGAGGCATCCTTCCTTACGGCGACGGCATAGTGGAACTCTCAATGAAAGCACCAATGTCGGTGTCAAAACCGGTGGATCTCGGGTAGGGAGTCCCGAACTGTGCGTCTAGGCGGATGGTAAAAGGAGGCAGGGGACACGATGTTTACCCAGGTTCGGGCCCTCTTGATGGAGGTAAAACCCTACGTCCTGCTTGATTGTTCTTGATAATATGAGTAGTACAAGAGTTGATCTACCACGAGATCAAAGAGGCTAAACCCTAGAAGCTAGCCTATGGTATGATTGTTTGTTGTCCTACGGACTAAAACCCTCCAATTTATATAGACACCAGAGGGGGCTAGGGTTTACACAAGGTCGGTTACAAAGGAGGAGATATACATATCCGTATTGCCTAGCTTGCCTTCTACGCCAAGTAAAAGTCCCATCCGGACAAGAGACGAAGTCTTCAATCTTGTATCTTCATGGTCCAACAGTCCGGCCAAAGGATATAGTCCGGCTGTCCGGAGACCCCCTAATCTAGGACTCCCTCAGCCCCCCTTCTTCTTCTTCTTCTTCTTCTTCCTTGACCTTCTCCCTAGATGGGAGAAGGGTTTCCCCTCTGGTCCATGGCCTCCATGGCGAGGGGGGGGGCGAGAGCCCCTCCGAGATTGGATCTGTCTCTCTCTGTTTCTGCGTTCCAGATTCTGCCCTTTCACCGTTTCTTAAATTCCCGGAGATCCGTAACTCCGATTGGGCTGAAATTTGGACACAACTTTATTCGGATATTAGCTCTCTTGCAGCGAAATAAGTGAAGGAAATATGCCCTAGAGGCAATAATAAAGTTATTATTTATTTCCTTATATCATGATAAATGTTTATTATTCATGCTAGAATTGTATTAACCAGAAACATAATACATGTGTGAATACATAGACAAACAGAGTGTCACTAGTATGCCTCTACTTGACTAGCTCGTTAATCAAAGATGGTTAAGTTTCCTAACCATAAACAAAGAGTTGTTATTTGATTAACGAGGTCACATCATTAGTTGAATGATCTGATTGACATGACCCATTCCATTAGCTTAGCACCCGATCGTTTAGTATGTTGCTATTGCTTTCTTCATGACTTATACATGTTCCTATGACTATGAGATTATGCAACTCCCGTTTGCCGGAGGAACACTTTGTGTGCTACCAAACGTCACAACGTAACTGGGTGATTATAAAGGAGCTCTACAGGTGTCTCCAATGGTAGATGTTGGGTTGGCATATTTCGAGAATAGGATTTGTCACTCCGATTGTCGGAGAGGTATCTCTGGGCCCTCTCGGTAATGCACATTACACAAGCCTTGCAAGCATTGCAACTAATGAGTTAGTTGCGGGATGATGTATTACAGAACGAGTAAAGAGACTTGCCGGTAACGAGATTGAACTAGGTATTGGATACCGACGATCGAATCTCGGGCAAGTAACATACCGATGACAAAGGGAACAACGTATGTTGTTATGCGGTCTGACCGATAAAGATCTTCGTAGAATATGCAGGAGCCAATATGGGCATCCAGGTCCCGCTATTGGTTATTGACCGGAGACGTGTCTCGGTCATGTCTACATTGTTCTCGAACCGTAGGGTCCGCACGCTTAACGTTACGATGACAGTTATTATGAGTTTATGCATTTTGATGTACCGAAGGTAGTTCGGAGTCCCGGATGTGATCACGGACATGACGAGGAGTCTCGAAATGGTCGAGACATAAAGATTGATATATTGGAAGCCTATATTTGGATATCGGAAGTGTTCCGGGTAAAATCGGGATTTTACCGGATTACCAGGAGGTTACCGGAACCCCCTGGGAGCCATATGGGCCTTATTGGGCTTTAGTGGAAAGGTGAAAGGGGCTGCCATGGTGGGCTGCACGCCTCCCCCCTCCCCTAGTCCTATTAGGACTAGGAGAGGTGGCCAGCCACCTCTCTCTCTCTCTTTCCCCCTTGGGAGTCCTATTTGGAATAGGATTGGGGGGGAGTCCTACTCCCGGTAGGAGTAGGACTCATCCTGCGCCCTCCTCTTTGGCCGGCCAGCCCCTCCCCTTGGATCCTTTATATACGGGGGCAGGGGGCACCTCTAGACACACAAGTTGATCATTGAGATTGTTCCTTAGCCGTGTGCGGTGCCCCCTGCCACCATATTCCACCTCGATCATATCGTTGTAGAGCTTAGGCGAAGCCCTGCGTCGGTAGAACATCAAGATCGTCACCACGCCGTCGTGCTGACGGAACTCCTCCCCGAAGCTTTGCTGGATCGGAGCCCAGGGATCGTCATCGAGCTGTACGTGTGCTAAGAACTCGGAGGTACCGGAGTAACGGTGCTTGGATCGGTCGGATCGGGAAGAAGACGTACGACTACTTCCTCTATGTTGTGTCAACGCTTCCGTTGCGATCTACAAGGGTACGTAGATCAGACTCTCCCCCTCATTGCTATGCATCACCATGATCTTGCGTGTGCGTAGGAAAATTTTGAAATTACTACGTTCCCCAATAGTGGCATCAGAGCCTAGGTTTTATGGTTTGATGTTATGTGCACGAGTAGAACACAAGTGAGTTGTGGACGATATAAGTCATACTGCCTACCAGCATGTCATACTTTGGTTCGGCGGTATTGTTGGACAAGACGACCCGGACCACCCTTACGCGTACGCTTACGCGAGACCGGTTCCCTCGACGTGCTTTGCACATAGATGGCTTGCGGGCGACTGTCTCTCCAACTTTAGTTGAACCGAGTGTGGCTACGCCCGGTCCTTGAGAAGGTTAAAATGGAGTCTATTTGACAAACTATCGTTGTGGTTTTGATGCGTAGGTGAGATTGGTTCTTACTTAAAGCCCGTAGCAGCCACGTAAAACTTGCAACAACAAAGTAGAGGACGTCTAACTTGTTTTTGCAGGGCATGTTGTGATGTGATATGGTCAAGACATGATGCTAAATTTTATTGTATGAGATGATCATGTTTTGTAACCAAGTTATCGGCAACTGGCAGGAGCCATATGGTTGTCGCTTTATTGTATGCAATGCAACCGCGATGTAATGCTTTACTTTATCACTAAACAGTAGCGATAGTCGTGGAAGCATGAGATTGGCGAGACGACAACGATGCTACAATGGAGATCAAGGTGTCGCGCCGGTGACGATGGTGATCATGACGGTGCTTCGGAGATGGAGATCACAAGCACAAGATGATGATGGCCATATCATATCACTTATATTGATTGCATGTGATGTTTATCTTTTATGCATCTTATCTTGCTTTGATTGACGGTAGCATTATAAGATGATCTCTCACTAAATTATCAAGAAGTGTTCTCCCTGAGTATGCACCGTTGCGAAAGTTCTTCATGCTGAGACACCACGTGATGATCGGGTGTGATAGGCTCTATGTTCAAATACAACGGGTGCAAAACAGTTGCACATGCGGAATACTTAGGTTATACTTGACGAGCCAAGCATATACAGATATGGCCTCGGAACACGGAGACCGAAAGGTCGAGCGTGAATCATATAGTAGATATGATCAACATAATGATGTTCACCGATGAAACTACTCCATCTCACGTGATGATCGGACATGGTTTAGTTGATTTGGATCACGTGATCACTTAGAGGATTAGAGGGATGTCTATCTAAGTGGGAGTTCTTAAGTAATATGGTTAATTGAACTTAAATTTATCATGAACTTAGTACCTGATAGTATCTTGCTTGTTTATGTTGATTGTAGATAGATGGCTCGTGCTGTTGTTCCGTTGAATTTTAATGCGTTCCTTGAGAAAGCAAAGTTGAAAGATGATGGTAGCAATTACACGGACTGGGTCCGTAACTTGAGGATTATCCTCATTGCTGCACAGAAGAATTATGTCCTGGAAGCAACGCTGGGTGCCAGGCCTGCTGCTGGAGCAACACCAGATGTTATGAACGTCTGGCAGAGCAAAGCTGATGACTACTCGATAGTTCAGTGTGCCATGCTTTACGGCTTAGAATCGGGACTTCAACGACGTTTTGAACGTCATGGAGCATATGAGATGTTCCAGGAGTTGAAGTTAATATTTCAAGCAAATGCCCGGATTGAGAGATATGAAGTCTCCAATAAGTTCTATAGCTGCAAGATGGAGGAGAACAGTTCTGTCAGTGAGCATATACTCAAAATGTCTGGGTATAACAATCACTTGATTCAGATGGGAGTTAATCTTCCAGATGATTGCGTCATTGACAGAATTCTCCAATCACTGCCACCAAGCTACAAGAGCTTCGTGATGAACTATAATATGCAAGGGATGAACAAGACTATTCCCGAGCTCTTCGCAATGCTGAAAGCTGCGGAGGTAGAAATCAAGAAGGAGCATCAAGTGTTGATGGTTAACAAGACCACTAGTTTCAAGAAAAAGGGCAAAGGGAAGAAGAAGGGGAACTTCAAGAAGAACGGCATGCAAGTTGCTGCTCAGGAAAAGAAGCCCAAGTCTGGACCTAAGCCTAAAACTGAGTGCTTCTACTGCAAGCAGACTGGTCACTGGAAGCGGAACTGCCCCAAGTATTTGGCGGATAAGAAGGATGGCAAGGTGAACAAAGGTATATGTGATATACATGTTATTGATGTGTACCTTACTAATGCTCGCAGTAGCACCTGGGTATTTGATACTGGTTCAGTTGCTAATATTTGCAACTCGAAACAGGGACTACGGATTAAGCGAAGATTGGCTAAGGACGAGGTGACGATGCGCGTGGGAAACGGTTCCAAAGTCGACGTGATCGCGGTCGGCACGCTACCTCTACATCTACCTTCGGGGTTAATATTAGACCTAAATAATTGTTATTTGGTGCCAGCGTTGAGCATGAACATTATATCTGGATCTTGTTTAATGCGAGACGGTTATTCATTTAAATCAGAGAATAATGGTTGTTCTATTTATATGAGTAATATCTTTTATGGTCATGCACCCTTGAAGAGTGGTCTATTCTTGTTAAATATCGATAGTAGTGATACACATATTCATAATGTAGAAGCCAAAAGATGCAGAGTTGATAATGATAGTGCAACTTATTTGTGGCACTGCCGTTTAGGTCATATTGGTGTAAAGCGCATGAAGAAACTCCATACTGATGGACTTTTGGAACCACTTGATTATGAATCACTTGGTACTTGCGAACCGTGCCTCATGGGCAAGATGACTAAAACACCGTTCTCCGGTACTATGGAGAGAGCAAAATATTTGTTGGAAATCATACATACAGATGTATGCGGTCCGATGAATATTGAGGCTCGTGGCGGATATCGTTATTTTCTCACCTTCACAGATGATTTAAGCAGATATGGGTATATCTACTTAATGAAACATAAGTCTGAAACATTTGAAAAGTTCAAAGAATTTCAGAGTGAAGTAGAAAATCATCGTAACAAGAAAATAAAGTTTCTACGATCTGATCGTGGAGGAATTTGAGTTACGAGTTTGGTGTACATTTGAAAAATTGTGGAATAGTTTCGCAACTCACGCCACCCGAAACACCACAGCGTAATGGTGTGTCCGAACGTCGTAATCGTACTTTACTAGATATGGTGCGATCTATGATGTCTCTTACTGATTTACCGCTATCGTTTTGGGGATACGCTCTAGAGACGGCCACATTCACGTTAAATAGGGCACCATCAAAATCCGTTGAGACGACGCCTTATGAACTATGGTTTGGCAAGAAACCAAAGTTGTCGTTTCTGAAAGTTTGGGGCTGCGATGCTTATGTGAAAAAGCTTCAACCTGATAAGCTCGAACCCAAATCGGAGAAATGTGTCTTCATAGGATATCCAAAGGAAACTATTGGATACACCTTCTATCACAGATCCGAAGGCAAGACTTTTGTTGCTAAATTCGGAAACTTTCTTGAGAAGGAGTTTCTCTCGAAAGAAGTGAGTGGGAGGAAAGTAGAACTTGACGAGGTAACTGTACCCGCTCCCTTATTAGAAAGTAGTACATCACAGAAAACTGTTTATGCGACACCTACACCAATAAGTGAGGAAGTTAATGATAATGATCATGAAACTTCAGAACAAGATACTACTGAACCTCGTAGATCAACCAGAGCAAGATCCGCGCCAGAGTGGTACGGTAATCCAGTTCTGGAAGTCATGCTACTAGATCATGATGAACCTACGAACTATGAAGAAGCGATGGTGAGCCCAGATTCCGCAAAGTGGCTTGAAGCCATGAAATCTGAGATGGGATCCATGTATGAGAACAAAGTATGGACTTTGGTTGACTTGCCCGATGATCGGCAAGCAATTGAGAATAAATGGATCTTCAAGAAAAAGACTGACGCTGACGGTAATGTTACTGTCTATAAAGCTCGACTTGTCGCAAAAGGTTTTTGACAAGTTCAAGGGGTTGACTACGATGAGACCTTCTCACCCGTAGCGATGCTTATGTCTGTCCGAATCATGTTAGCAATTGCCGTGTTTTATGATTATGAAATATGGCAGATGGATGTCAAAACTGCATTCCTGAATGGATTTCTGGAAGAAGAGTTGTATATGATGCAACCAGAAGGTTTTGTCGATCCAAAGGGAGCTAACAAAGTGTGCAAGCTCCAGCGATCCATTTATGGACTGGTGCAAGCATCTCGGAGTTGGAATAAACACTTTGATAGTGTGATCAAAGCATTTGGTTTTATACAGACTTTCGGTGAAGCCTGTATTTACAAGAAAGTGAGTGGGAGCTCTGTAGCATTTCTGATATTATATGTGGATGACATATTGCTGATTGGAAATGATATAGAATTTCTGGATAGCATAAAGGGATACTTGAATAAGAGTTTTTCAATGAAAGACCTCGACGAAGCTGCTTACATATTAGGCATAAAGATCTATAGAGATAGATCAAGACGCTTAATTGGACTTTCACAAAGCACATACCTTGACAAGATTTTGAAGAAGTTCAAAATGGATCAAGCAAAGAAAGGGTTCTTGCCTGTGTTACAAGGTGTGAAGTTGAGCCAGACTCAATGCCCGACCACTACAGAAGATAGAGAGAAAATGAAAGATGTTCCCTATGCTTCAGCCATAGGCTCTATCATGTATGCAATGCTATGTACCAGACCTGATGTGTGCCTTGCTATAAGTTTAGCAGGGAGGTACCAAAGTAATCCAGGAGTGGATCACTGGACAGCGGTCAAGAACATCCTGAAATACCTAAAAAGGACTAAGGATATGTTTCTCGTATATGGAGGTGACAAAGAGCTCACCGTAAGAGGTTACGTTGATGCAAGCTTTGACACTGATTCGGACGATTCTAAATCACAAACCGGATACGTGTTTACTTTAAATGGTGGAGCTGTCAGTTGGTGCAGTTCTAAACAAAGCGTCGTAGCGGGATCTACATGTGAAGCGGAGTACATAGCTGCTTCGGAAGTAGCGAACGAAGGAGTCTGGACGAAGGAGTTCATATCCGATCTAGGTGTCATACCTAGTGCATCGGGTCCAATGAAAATCTTTTGTGACAATACTGGTGCAATTGCTTTGGCAAAGGAATCCAGATTTCACAAAAGGACCAAACACATCAAGAGACGCTTCAATTCCATCCGGGATCTAGTCCAGGTGGGAGACATAGAGATTTGCAAGATACATACGGATCTGAATGTTGCAGACCCATTGACCAAGCCTCTTCCACGAGCAAAACATGATCAGCACCAAGGCTCCATGGGTGTTAGAATCATTACTGTGTAATCTAGATTATTGACTCTAGTGCAAGTGGGAGACTGAAGGAAATATGCCCTAGAGGCAATAATAAAGTTATTATTTATTTCCTTATATCATGATAAATGTTTATTATTCATGCTAGAATTGTATTAACCGGAAACATAATACATGTGTGAATACATAGACAAACAGAGTGTCACTAGTATGCCTCTACTTGACTAGCTCGTTAATCAAAGATGGTTAAGTTTCCTAACCATAAACAAAGAGTTTGTTATTTGATTAAAGAGGTCACATCATTAGTTGAATGATCCGATTGACATGACCCATTCCATTAGCTTAGCACCCGATCGTTTAGTATGTTGCTATTGCTTTCTTCATGACTTATACATGTTCCTATGACTATGAGATTATGCAACTCCCGTTTGCCGGAGGAACACTTTCTGTGCTACCAAACATCACAACGTAACTGGGTGATTATAAAGGAGCTCTACAGGTGTCTCCAATGGTAGATGTTGGGTTGGCATATTTCGAGAATAGGATTTGTCACTCCAATTATCGGAGAGGTATCTCTGGGCCCTCTCGGTAATGCACATTACACAAGCCTTGCAAGCATTGCAACTAATGAGTTAGTTGCAGGATGATGTATTACAGAACGAGTAAAGAGACTTGCCGGTAACGAGATTGAACTAGGTATTGGATACCGACGATCGAATCTCGGGCAAGTAACATACCGATGACAAAGGGAACAACGTATGTTGTTATGCAGTCTGACCGATAAAGATCTTCGTAGAATATGCAGGAGCCAATATGGGCATCCAGGTCCCGCTATTGGTTATTGACCGGAGACGTGTCTCGGTCATGTCTACATTGTTCTCGAACCGTAGGGTCCGCACGCTTAACGTTACGATGACAGTTATTATGAGTTTATGCATTTTGATGTACCGAAGGTAGTTCGGAGTCCCGGATGTGATCACAGACATGATGAGGAGTCTCGAAATGGTTGATACATAAATATTGATATATTGGAAGCCTATATTTGGATATCGGAAGTGTTCCGGGTAAAATCGGGATTTTACCAGATTACCGGGAGGTTACCGGAACCCCCCCGGAGCCATATGGGCCTTATTGGGCTTTAGTGGAAAGGTGAAAGGGGCTGCCATGGTGGGCTGTGCGCCTCCCCCCCTCCCCTAGTCCTATTAGGACTAGGAGAGGTGGCCGGCCACCTCTCTCTCTCTTTCCCCCTTGGGAGTCCTATTTGGAATAGGATTGGGGGGGGAGTCCTACTCCCGGTAGGAGTAGGACTCCTCCTGCGCCCTCCTCTTTGGCCGGCCAGCCCATCCCCTTGGATCCTTTATATACGGGGGCAGGGGGCAGCTCTAGACACACAAGTTGATCATTGAGATCGTTCCTTAGCCGTGTGCGGTGCCCCCTGCCACCATATTCCACCTCGATCATATCGTTGTAGAGCTTAGGCGAAGCCCTGCGTCGGTAGAACATCAAGATCGTCACCACGTCGTCGTGCTGACGGAACTCCTCCCCGAAGCTTTGCTGGATCGGAGCCCGGGGATCGTCATCGAGCTGTACGTGTGCTAAGAACTCGGAGGTACCGGAGTAACGGTGCTTGGATCGGTCGTATCGGGAAGAAGACGTATGACTACTTCCTCTATGTTGTGTCAACGCTTCCGTTGCGATCTACAAGGGTACGTAGATCGGACTCTCCCCCTCGTTGCTATGCATCACCATGATCTTGCGTGTGCGTAGGAAAATTTTGAAATTACTACGTTCCCCAACAATAAGGGCATCAACCACCTTACGGGGTGGCCACGAGGACCCAGGGCGTGCCCCCTGCCTCATGCCCCCTCGGGCATCATCTTGCGCTGATTCTTCCTCCCAAGAATCACATATATTCTAAAAGAATATCCATTAGTTTTTATGCCGTTTGGACTCCGTTTGATATGGATTTTCCGCGAAACAAAAAACATGCAACAAACAGGAACTAGCACGGGGCACTGGATCAATATGTTAGTCCCAAAAATAGTATAAAAAGTTGCCAAAAGTATATGAAAGTTGTAGAATATAGGCATGTAACAATCAAAAATTATAGATACGATGGAGACGTATCATGTAGGCATCATGGGAACAGATTTTGTCTGATGTGCTACTTTCCCGTTCGAGAGAAGGTGCGATTACCTCATCAAGTTCTATTTTCCTCCCACTCACTTCTTTTGATAGAAACTCCTTCTCTAGAAAGGTTCCATTCTTGGCAACAAAGATCTTGCCTTCGGATATGTGGTAGAAGGTGTACCCAATTGTTTCCTTAGGGTATCCTATGAAGATGCACTTCTCCAATTTAGGATCGAGCTTATCCGGCTGAAGCCTTTTTACATAAGCGTCGCAACCCCAAACTTTAAGAAATAATAGCTTAGGTTTCTTGCCAAACCATAGTTCATACGGTGTCATCTCAACGGATTTAGATGGTGCCCTATTTAACGTGAATGCAGTTGTCTCTAATGCATAACCCCAAAATGATAGTGGTAAATCGGTAAGATACATCATAGAACGCACCATATCCAATAAAAGTACGGTTACGACGTTCGGACACACCATTACACTGTGGTGTTCTAGGTGGCATGAGTTGTGAAACAATTCCACATTGTTTTAAATGAAGGCCAAACTCGTAACTCAAATATTCGCCTCCGCGATCAGATCGTAGAAACTTTATTTTCTTGTTACGATGATTCTCTACTTCACTCTAAAATTATTTAAACTGTTCAAATGTTCCAGACTTGTGTTTCATCAAGTAGATATACCCATACCTACTCAAATCATCTGTGAAGGTCAGAAAATAATGATACTCGCCGCGTGCTTCAACACTCATTGGACCGCATACATCGGTATGTATTATTTCTAATAAGTCAATATCTTGCTCCATTGTTCTGGATAACGGAGTTTTAGTCACCTTGCCCATGAGGCATGGTTCGCAAGTATCAAATGATTCATAATCAAGTGATTCCAAAAGTCCATCTATATGGAGTTTCTTCGTGCGCTTTACACCAATATGACCTAAACTGCAGTGCCACAAGTGCATTGCACTATCATTATCAACTTTGCATCTTTTGGCATCAATATTATCAATATGTGTATCACTACGATCTAGACTCAATAAACCATTCACATTGGGTGTATGACGATAGAAGGTTTTATTCATGTAAGTAGAATAACAATTATTCTCCATCTTAAATGAATAACCATATTGCAATAAACATGATCTAATCATATTCATGCTCAACGCAAACACCAAATAACATTTATTTAGGTTCAACACTAATCCCGAAGGTAGAGGGAGTGTGCGATGGTGATCATATCAACCTTGGAATCATTTCCAACACACATCGTCACCTCACTTTTAACTAGTCTCTGCAAATTCTGCTTCGAGTTACTAATTTTAGCAACTGAACTGGTATCATATACCCAGGGGTTACTTCAAACACTAGTAAAATACACATCGATAACATGTATATCAAATATACCTTTGTTCACTTTGCCATCCTTCTTATCCGTCAAGTATTTGTGGCAGTTCCACTTCCAGTGACCATTTCCTTTGCAGTAGAAGCACTCAGTTTCAGGCTTGGGTCCAGCTTTGGGCTTCTTCATGGGAGTAGCAACTTGCTTGCCATTCTTCTTGAAGTTCTCTTTCTTTTCCTTGCCCCTTTCCTTGAAACTAGTGGTCTTGTTTAACCATCAACACTTGATGCTTTTATTTGATTTGTACCTTCATCGATTTCAGCATCGCGAAGAGCTCAAGAATTGTTTTTGTCATCCCTTATAGTTCATCATCAAGTTCTAGTAGCTTGGTGATCGTGACTAGAGAACTCTTTCAATCATTGTCTTATCTGGAAGATTAACTCCCACTTGATTCAAGCGATTGTAGTTCCCAGACATTCTAAGCACATGCTCACTGGTTGAGCTATTCTCCTCCATCTTGTAGGCAAAGTACTTGTCAGAGGTCTCATACCTCTCAACACGGGTATAAGTCTGAAATACCAATTTCAGCTTTTGGAACATCTCATATGTTCCATGGCGTTCAAAAAGTTTTTGAAGTCCCGGTTCTAAGCCGTAAAGCATGGCACACTAAACTATTAAGCAGTCATCATATCGAGCTTGCCAAACGTTCATAACGTCAACATCTGCTCCTGCAATAGGTCTGTCACCTGGCGATGCATCAAGGACACAATTCTTTTGTGCAGCAATGAGGATAATCCTCATATCACGGACCCAGTCCATCTCATGAACAAAAGGCCCATATCATTCAAGACCACTTTGGTGAAGGAAATATGCCCTAGAGGCAATAATAAAGTTATTATTTATTTCCTTATATCATGATAAATGTTTATTATTCATGCTAGAATTGTATTAACCGGAAACATAATACATGTGTGAATACATAGACAAACAGAGTGTCACTAGTATGCCTCTACTTGACTAGCTCGTTAATCAAAGATGGTTAAGTTTCCTAACCATAAACAAAGAGTTGTTATTTGATTAACGAGGTCACATCATTAGTTGAATGATCTGATTGACATGACCCATTCCATTAGCTTAGCACCCGATCGTTTAGTATGTTGCTATTGCTTTCTTCATGACTTATACATGTTCCTATGACTATGAGATTATGCAACTCCCGTTTGTCGGAGGAACACTTTGTGTGCTACCAAACGTCACAACGTAACTGGGTGATTATAAAGGAGCTCTACAGGTGTCTCCAATGGTAGATGTTGGGTTGGCATATTTCGAGAATAGGATTTGTCACTCCGATTGTCGGAGAGGTATCTCTGGGCCCTCTCGGTAATGCACATTACAAAAGCCTTGCAAGCATTGCAACTAATGAGTTAGTTGCGGGATGATGTATTACAGAACGAGTAAAGAGACTTGCCGGTAACGAGATTGAACTAGGTATTGGATACCGACGATCGAATCTCGGTCAAGTAACATACCGATGACAAAGGGAACAACGTATGTTGTTATGCGGTCTGACCGATAAAGATCTTCGTAGAATATGCAGGAGCCAATATGGGCATCCAGGTCCCACTATTGGTTATTGACCGGAGACGTGTCTCGGTCATGTCTACATTGTTCTCGAACCGTAGGGTCCGCACGCTTAACGTTACGATGACAGTTATTATGAGTTTATGCATTTTGATGTACCGAAGGTAGTTCGGAGTCCCGGATGTGATCACGGACATGACGAGGAGTCTCGAAATGGTCGAGACATAAAGATTGATATATTGGAAGCCTATATTTGGATATCGGAAGTGTTCCGGGTAAAATCGGGATTTTACCGGATTACCGGGAGGTTACCGGAACCCCCCGGGAGCCATAGGGGCCTTATTGGGCTTTAGTGGAAAGGTGAAAGGGGCTGCCATGGTGGGCTGCGCGCCTCCCCCCTCCCCTAGTCCTATTAGGACTAGGAGAGGTGGCCGGCCACCTCTCTCTCTCTTTCCCCCTTGGGAGTCCTATTTGGAATAGGATTGGGGGGGAGTCCTACTCCCGGTAGGAGTAGGACTCATCCTGCGCCCTCCTCTTTGGCCGGCCAGCCCCTCCCCTTGGATCCTTTATATACGGGGGCAGGGGGCACCTCTAGACACACAAGTTGATCATTGAGATCGTTCCTTAGCCGTGTGCGGTGCCCCCTACCACCATATCCCACCTCGATCATATCGTTGTAGAGCTTAGGCGAAGCCCTGCGTCGGTAGAACATCAAGATCGTCACCACGCCGTCGTGCTGACGGAACTCCTCCCCGAAGCTTTGCTGGATCGGAGCCCGGGGATCGTCATCGAGCTGTATGTGTGCTAAGAACTCGGAGGTACCGGAGTAACAGTGCTTGGATCAGTCGGATCGGGAAGAAGACGTACGACTACTTCCTCTACGTTGTGTCAACGCTTCCGTTGCGATCTACAAGGGTACGTAGATCAGACTCTCCCCCTCGTTGCTATGCATCACCATGATCTTGCGTGTGCGTAGGAAAATTTTGAAATTACTACGTTCCCCAACATTTGGTACTACCGTGAAGAAGGATGGCTCCGCTGCTCTAAACTAGGATGCGCTCAACATCGTTGCTAGAAATATTTGGGGCCTTGACACACACTCTCTGAGGCCGAGGTCAAGGCCGCTATCCATCAACTCCCCTCCCACAAGGCCCTGGGCCCAGGTGGCTTTACTGTGGAGTTTTTAAAACTTGTTGGGAGATCATTAGGGAAGATGGGATGAATGCCATCAACCGGTTCTCCAATCTGCAAGTCGCACACTTGCAGTGGCTAAACTCAGCTAATGTGGTTCTTTTGTGAAAATTTTCTAGATCTAATTATCAAAGTTCATCATAAGTACAAACTACAAAGCATCGAGATTCTAAGACCACCGAACGACCACTACTGCCGCCAAAACAAGCCATTGACGCGCCACTATCACCACTCCTCTACCGGAGCCGACTTGACCTTGTCAATCATAGTTGGAAAATCTTCATACACATGCCTCTAAGGACCAGCGCCCTAGAGCCGTAGTCGTCGCCGTTGAGACATTAAATAGATCTAAAGCACCTGACGTCAAATCTCATCACACGACAAGAAACCCTAACCTCACCGCCTCAACGAGACGACAAGAATCTATGCTAGAGCTTCGTCGACTATGTCTAAATAGACGAACTCGAGGAGGACAAACTTTGAAAATGCATATTTTTTAATGTTTCCAATTGGGCAATACATCTGACGTTTCCAGAGGGAGGTAATCCGAGTGAATGATCTTGCACAGTTAGGTAGAAAAAACAAATGTTTTTGTTCACTCAAAAAACTCATCCCAACAAACGCTCTAGAATTGACATGCGAAAACAGATGATTTTGCCATTTTCTAGAGTAACTTTTGCCATGTTCTCTGTACAAATTCTCAAAAAATTCCCATGCTGCATGAGAATAATTGCCATGCATTTTCAAGAATCTGCCATGATGCAATCATGGAGAGTTGCTAGACTGAAAAATGAATGATGAAAATTGCCCTGCTCAAGATTTGTCATGTTGCTTAAGAAAATTGACATGCTAAATCAACATAAAATGGTGAAACTTCCATGCTCCAACAACATAATTTGCCATGTCAAAATGTGTTGCCATCATGAGCAAATAGTGTACTGCCGGCAGCTCATAGTACGTGCGGAGTGGGTTGCGAGAGTGAACGCTTTAGGAGTCATAAGTGGGATCCAATGTGCCTAAGGGCGTTCCTTTGGAACCCAAAAAATCTGACTCAGTTCTATAGCAGCAGGGTTTAAAAATTTGAAATAGTGCTTCGCCCTGAGATGGGTACATCGCGGCTTCCATGGCACCAGGACCTTGCCGGAGACCGGAACTACATGGTTGGCCTGTGCGAGTTGGTATTTTTAGTCTTGATCGCCATCCAGATTGTAGAGTTTGTCGAAGTCGAGACGGAGTGATGGTGTCCTGGACTGGAAGGTGCTAGTCACGTCGACTTTAGGACATATGGGCTGGGCGGGGACCCCCAAAACAACCAACCGGTGGGTCACATTCATCGTGTCCCAGGAGAATCAAGATGAAATCTTCCAAAGACTTGGTGCATACTCCAAGACTTAGAGGTGATCTTGGGCACATTTACTCCTAAATGTAACTAACTTATGTGTAACCCTAGGCACCCTCAGTATCTATATAAGCCGAGGGGTGAAGACTGTAGAAGCCAACTCATACACACACACACACGATCTCGCGGTAGATCAACATGTACTACATACCCCGTCAATCAATACAATCGAAGCATGACATAGGTTGAGAGCCCGAACCTGGTAAAACCCGTGTCTCTGTTACCATCGCACCAAGGCTACCAGCTCAAGACCTCATTTCTAACCGATCCCCTAAAAGGCCATAAGGGAGTAAAATTTCTGTTTTACTCCCTTACGGTGCACCTAGCTGATCCCTTAAAAAACTCAATGGAGTAAAAAAATACTCCACCTCCCTATTCTCCCTAAAATGTCCCTAAATTTACTCCATTCGTCGTGGCTAATTAAAAGTGGCACCTCTCCCTCTCGTCCCTCCCGCGCCGCACTATCTCCCGCTCACGCAGCCGCCAGGCCCCGTCACCGCCACCGATGACTGCTGAGCCGTCCGAAATGGATAGCCCGGCCACTTCCCTCACCCCACGGGCCATCGATGCCGGCTTTTCACCGCCGAAAACCACCCACGCACCGCTGCCACCGAAGAAAAGTTTGGGTATGAAGAAGACCCACCCATGCGTCCAAGCTCCTCCTCCAACCGCTCCAATGGTCTCCGGGGTGGCCACTACCTCTCCAGCAATGGCATGCCGCCCTCCTGCCGCACCTACCGAAGGCGAACGGGCTTGAAAGTTGACGGCGACGGTGGTGGCGCTCGCAGAGGCGACCACAAAGGAGAAGATGAAGAAGGCCAAAGCGGTGCCTCATCCTAGGCAGATGCCTCATCCTACAACTCTGGAGCCCTACGACGACTGCTCCGGCGTGAGCGGCGGCCGCAGCCGACAACAAGAATTGCTACCACCAAGTGCTCGATGAAATGCCAACAAGGTAAAAATAAAAACCTCGCATTTGTTTCGGTATCCGATAGTGATTGTTGGTGATCGATAATGATTGTTGATAGTGTTACTTTGATAATGCAGTGCGGAGATGAACATGGCCGAATTCCTCGCATCGTTGGAGTCCTCGGCTGCCGTTGGCCTTGATGAGCTCAACTACGACTCGTTTTGCGATTCGGCCACCCAAGACGTGGAGGAGGAGGTCGAGGAGGAGGTGGCCAAGGAGAAGGTTGGGGAGGAGGAGGTTGTGGAGGTGACCGAAGCAAGCACCAAAGTCCCAAGGTGCCGCACCCAAAACTACACCGAAAAGGAGGACATTGCG
Organism: Triticum monococcum; assembly: GCA_034509565.1. Classification (NCBI taxonomy): domain Eukaryota; kingdom Viridiplantae; phylum Streptophyta; class Magnoliopsida; order Poales; family Poaceae; genus Triticum; species Triticum monococcum. The sequence goes on along the minus strand of CM067843.1, from coordinate 145,456,873 downwards.
CTTTGCGATGCTTGGTGCGCCATCTCCATGGATTCAACGATTGGAACGGATCAAACCAAGACCATGTTTTAGGAGAGGAATACTGACCACTACAACAACTCTGTGGACGTATCAAGCCGTACCCAAGGTTTTCTTGTACGTTGTTGGAGCACCATTCATGACCAATGCAACCGATGGTCTGGTTGCATCGACCAAGTGAATCATGCTCCACCGAGTGGCGTGCAAGTGGCGGAGTATGTCCCCTACATCCAAAATCTATTCAAGCATGTGAACACCAAGTTCGGCCACAAGCCCTTCACTTTGCATCATTGCTACAAAGAGTTATGCAAGAACGAGAAGTGGATCCAAAGAATTGTGGAGACCACTCCAAAGAGGTCAATGTTGAGCATATCCGCCGAGGAGGATGACGAGGTTGATGAAGATGCCAACAATAGATTGGAGGAAACAAGATTACAAAAGAAAGAAAGAAGAGAAATGCATTTGATGGCACTTACAAGGAAGAACTGTGGCAATGATCGAGACCAAGAAGATGTTGGTATCCAAACGCAAAGAGCTCAATAATTTCAACTCGATACTTAGAACAAGATATGACTCTATATGAATGCCTCCGGTAGTGTACCGGGATGTGCGATGCTGCATGAGTGACATGTATGAAAGAATTATGAACGGTGGCTTTGCCACAAATACAATGTCAACTACATGATCATGCTAAGCAATATGACAATGATGAAGCGTGTCATAATAAACGGAACGATGGAAAGTTGCATGGCAATATATCTTGGAATGGTTATGGAAATGCCATAATAGGTAGGTATGGTGGCTGTTTTGAGGAAGGTATATGGTGGGTTTATGGTACCGGCAAAAGTTGCGCGGTACTAGAGAGGCTAGCAATGGTGGAAGGGTGAGAGTGCGTATAATCCATGGACTCAACATTAGTCATAAAGAACTCACATACTTATTGCAAAAATCTATTAGTTATCGAAACAAAGTACTACGCGCATGCTCCTAGGGGGATAGATTGATAGGAAAAGACCATCGCTCGTCCCCGACCGCCACTCATAAGAAAGACAATCAATAAATAAATCATGCTCCGACTTCATCACATAACGGATCACCATACATGCATGCTACGGGAATCACAAACTTCAACACAAGTATTTCTCAAATTCTTAACCACTCAACTAGCATGACTCTAATATCACCATCTCCATATCTCAAAACAATTATCAAGTATCAAACTTCTCATAGTATTCCACACACTCATAAGAGAATTTTATTATTCTTGAATACTTAGCATATTAGGATTTTAAGCAAATTACCATGCTATCAAGACTCTCAAAATAATATAAGTGAAGCATAAGAGATCAATAGTTTCTATAAAACAAATCCACCACCATGCTCTAAAAGATATAAGTGAAGCACTAGAGCAAACAACAAACTACTCCGAAAGATATAAGTGAAGATCAATGAGTAGTCGAATAATTATGCAACTATGTGAAGACTCTCTAACATTTAATAATTTCAGACCTTGGTATTTTATTCAAACAGCAAGCAAAGCAAAATAAAATGATATTCTAAAAATGGCAAACATCATGTGAAGAAGCAAAAACTTAGGATCAACCGAAACTAACCGATAGTTGTTGAAGAAGAAAGGTGGGATGCCAACCGGGGCATCCCCAAGCTTAGATGCTTGAGACTTCTCGAAATATTATCTTGGGGTGCCTTGGGCATCCCCAAGCTTGAGCTTTTGTGTATCCTTAATTCCTCTCATATCACGGTCTCCCTAAATCTCAAAATCTTCATCCACACAAAACTCAACAAGAACTCGTGAGATAAGTTAGTATAAACCATTGCCAAAACATTATCATACTCTACTGTAGAAAATCACTAAAATTATTATTCAACATTGCATACTAAATGCCTTTGCATATTTAATAGTCCTATCCTCAAATAGAATCATTAAAGAAGCAAACATATGCAAACAATGCAAACATAACAGCAATCTGCCTAAACAGGATAATTTGTAAAGAATGCTGCAACATCCATACTTCCCTAGCTCCAAAAATTATGAAAGAAAATTTCCACGGTAGTAAATTTATCAGAGCTTAATATGCAAAAGGTTTCAACATTTTATCACATTCTGACTTTTCTAGGGAATTATTGCAACAGCGGTAAGCTTTCTGTTTTCAAACAACAACATGTATACTTATAACATAGGCATAGTAAAGACTATTAATGCAACTTTTATTGAAATAAAAGATGCAAAACATTGTTCTAAATAACAGAAAGCAAATTTTGAGAAAATAAATTGACGCTCCAAGCAAAACACATATCATGTGGTGAATAAAAATATAGCTCCAAGTAAAGTTACCGATGAACGAAGACGAAAGAGGGAATGCCTTCCGGGGCATCTCCAAGCTTTGGCTTTTAGGTGTCCTTAGATTATCTTGGGGGTGGCATGGGCATCCCCAAGCTTAGGTTCTTGCCACTCCTTATTCCATAATCCATCAAATCCTTATCCAAAACTTGAAAACTTCACAACACAAAACTTAACAGAAAACTCGTAAGCTCCGTTAGTATAAGAAAATAAATCACCACTTCAAGGTACTGTAATTAACTCATTCTTTATTTATATTGGTGTTAAACATACTGTATTCCAACTTCTCTATGGTTTATAAACTATTTTACTAGCCATAGATTCATCAAAATAAGTAAAAAACACATGAAAAACAAAATCTGTCAAAAACAGAACAATCTGTAGTAATCTGGATCAAACGTATACTTCTGGAACTCATAAAATTCTCAAATAAATTTCTGGACCTGAGGAATTTATCTATTAATCATCTGCAAAAATAATTAACTAAATATCACTCTCCAAATAAAAATGGCAGCAATTCTCGTGAGCGCTAAAGTTTCTGTTTTTGACAGCATGATCAACAAGACTCTCCCCAAGTCTTTCCAAAGGTTCTACTTGGCACAAACAGTAATTAAAAGCATAAAACCACATCTAAGCAGAGGCTAGGTGAATTATTCATTACTAAACAGGAACAAAAAGCAAGGGATAAAAATAAAATTGGGTTGCCTCCCAACAAGCGCTATCGTTTAACGCCCCTAACTAGGCATGATGATTTCAATGATGCTTACATAAAAGATAAGAATTGAAACATAAAGAGAGCATCATGAAGAATATGACTAGCACATTTAAGTCTAACATACTTTTTATGCATAGGGATTTTGTGAGCAAACAACTTATGGGAGCAATAATCAACTAGCATAGGAAGGCAAAACAAGCATAACTTCAAAACTTTAAGCACATAAAGAGGAAACTTGATATTATTGCAATTCCTACAAGCATATATTCCTCCCTCATAATAATTTTCAGTAGCATCTTGAATGAATTTAACAATATAACCAGTACCTAAAGCATTCTTTTCATGATCTACAAGCATAGAAAATTTATTACTCTCCACATAAGCAAAATTCTTCTTATTCGGAATAGTGGGAGTATCATAGGAAACTTGAATACTATAAATTGTTTCCACATTAAAAGAGTAATGTTCAGAGAAGGGGTAATCATAACCATGACAAGTTTTATAAATATAATCACTACTTTTTATAGCATAAGTATCATCACAATAATCATCATAAGCAGGAGGCATGCTATCATTATAAACTTGCATATCAAAACTTGGGAGACTAAAAATATCATCTTCATTAATCATAGCTTCCCCAAGGTTGGGACAAACATTAATTGCAGCGAATATATTCTCAAATATGTCATCCTCATCAAACATAGCTTCCCCAAACTTGGGCTTTTTCATATCATAAGCATAATCACACTCATTATTAATAGTATAGATAGCACCGATAGTATAGCAATTATTATATTCTTCCAAGCAAGTACCAAAAAGATTTTCAAGATCATAAGAAGTATCATTATCTTCCCAATCATAATCATCACAATAAGCAATAGGCAGAACAAGATCATCATCAAGTGTATCATCTTCATTTTCATGAGGCACAACAATAATAGGAGCAACTTTATTTGGGAGAGATACCTTTTTACCTCTCTTCCTTTTTCTTTTCTTCTTCTTCATCACATCATGTGTGGGTTCAATCCTCTTTTTGGAGCTCCTTATTAATGAGATTGGTTGGATAGAAGGCTCCTCCTCGTTACCTGATTCATCATAAGAAATAATAGGAGGGTATTAGGAAGTCTCTTCCCTTTCATTAGTATTCTCTTCATCTTTTATTTGTTTTCTTTTCTTTATGTAATTGACAATATAAGGATTTTCAATACAATTCACCGTGCAATATATATAAATTTCCTCTAGATCGAAATGAAGGATTTTATCAAGGGCAAATTTTGGAATATCCTTAGTTCTACGTTTAATTTCTTCATAACCCAAGAGCAAACTAAGTTCATTATGATGTGCAAGGGAAATCAAGTCATCACAATTTTTGGACACAATACGCTCATGAAACAATTTGCATTGGGTACTAAAATGATTACGTTCATTGCAAAGTTCACAAGTAGGGCTAAGAAAAGATAAATTTTCAGCACATTCATCTAGCTCTTCTTGCAACAATTTGGCTTCTAAGTACTTATGCCTCTTACAATATCTATCTTCCCTATTTGGTGTGTACTTGCAAACCCAATCTACTCCACAAAAATTGTCATGTTTATAGGAGGCATTTTCATCATAACTAGTGCAATCATCATTAGCATCATGGATATTCAGAGAATTCATACTAACAACATTGCAATCATGCTCATCATTCAAAGATTTAGTGCCAAACATTTTGTAGATTTCTTCTTCTAGCACTTGAGCACAAATATCCTTTCCATCATACTCACGAAAGATATTAAAAAGATGAAGCGTATGAGACAAACTCAATTCATTTTTTTGTAGTTTTCTTTTATAAACTAAACTAGTGCTAAAATAAAAAACTAAAATACTCAATTGCAAGATCTAAAGATATACCTTCAAGCGCTAACCTCCCCAGCAACGGCGCCAGAAAAGAGCTTGATGTCTACTACACAACCTTCTTCTTGTAGACGTTGTTGGGCCTCCAAGTGCAGAGGTTTATAGGACAGTAGCAAATTTCCCTCAAGTGGATGACCTAAGGTTTATCAATCCGTAGGAGGCGTAGGATGAAGATGGTCTCTCTCAAGCAATCCTGCAACCAAATAACAAAGAGTCTCTTGTGTTCCCAACACACCCAATACAATGGTAAATTGTATAGGTGCACTAGTTCGGCGAAGAGATTGTGAAACAAGTGGTATATGGATAGTAGATAAAGGTATTTGTAATCTGATATTATAAAAGCAGCAAGGTAACGAATGATAAAAGTGAGCGTAAACGGTATTGCAATGTGTGGAAACAAGGCCTAGGGTTCATACTATTGCTAGTTTAAGTTCCCTCAACAATACTAACATAATTGGATCATAAAACTATACCTCAACATGCAACAAAGAGTCACTCCAAAGTCACTAATAGCGGAGAACGAACGAAGAGATTATGGTAGGGTACAAAACCACCTCAAAGTTATTCTTTCCAATCAATCCGTTGGGCTATTCCTATAAGTGTCACAAACAGCCCTAGAGTTCGTACTAGAATAACACCTTAAGACACAAATCAACCAAAACCCTAATGTCACCTAGATACTCCAATGCCACCTCAAGTATCCGTGGATATGATTATACGATATGCATCACACAATCTCAGATTCATCTATTCAACCAACACAAATGACCTCAAAGTGTGCCCTAAAGTTCTACCGGAGAATCACGACGAAAACGTGTGCCAACCCCTATGCATAGGTTCATGGGCGGAACCCGCAAGTTGATCACCAAAACATACATCAAGTTATTCACGTGATATCCCATTGTCACCACAGATATCCACGGCAAGACATACATCAAGTGTTCTCAAATCTTTAAAAACTCAATCCGATAAGATAACTCCAAAGGGGAAACTCAATTCATTACAAGAGAGTAGAAGGGGAGGAGAAACATAAGATCCAACTATAATGGCAAAGCTCGCGATACATCAAGATCGTGCCAAATCAAGAACACGAGAGAGAGAGAGAGAGAGATCAAACACATAGCTACTGATACATACCCTCAGCCCCGAGGGAGAACTACTCCCTCCTCGTCATGGAGAGCACCGAGATGATGAAGATGGCCACCGGGGAAGGATTGCCCCCTCCGGCAGGGTGCCGGAACGGGTCTAGATTGGCTTTCAGTGGCTACGGAGGCTTTTGGCGGCGGAACTCCCGATCTAATCTCCTCACGGATGTTTTTAGGGTATATGGAGATATATAGGCGAAAGAAGTACGCCAGGGGGGCCACGAGGGGCTCACGAGGGTGGAGGGCGCGCCCCGGGGGGGGGGGGGGGTGGGCGCGCCCCCCTGCCTCGTGACCTCCTCGCAGATCCCCCGACGTGCACTCCAAGTCTTCTGGGCTTCTTTCCTTTCAAAAATGAGTTCCGTGAAGTTTCAGGTCAATTGGACTCCGTTTGATTTTTCTTTTCTTCGAAACCCTAAAACAGGGTAAAAACAGAAACTGACACCGGGCTCTGGGTTAATAGGTTAGCCCAAAAAATGATATAAAAGTGTATAATAAAGCCCATAAACATTCAAAACAGTAGATAATATAGCATGGAGCAATCAAAAATTATAGATACGTTGGAGACGTATCACCCGACGCATGTCCCGGATCTCTACTCTGCTCACCCATGGCATGGCGTTTCCTCCAAAACTCCTTCTTTGAGGGGGGCGGCTGCACTCATGGTGCCGAAGGCGGTACGGGAACAGGCTGCGTCTCCGCCTCCGCCCGCGGTCCGCGGACCTCCGAGCCCTCCGACTCCGAGGAGATCCCCAACCCCGAGACCACCGGTCGCTCACCAGGCGGCCTGAAGGTGGAGGTCACAGATTTCGGGCTCGAGGCCATGGCGCGGGAGCGGCGTGAGCGCGAGACACAGAGGGAGGAGAGGAGAGGTGGCCGCCGCGGTCGGAGTGACCCACGGCGTGAGCGCTGGGCGTGGTGGACGCCGGCGCCGGAGTGGCGCTCGGCGGGGGCGGGGAGAGGGGAGGGGCGAGGGCTTGGCACCAGTACTGAAATCGATCATTTCGACAACGGCGCACCAAGGACAGAACGTCGGCGAGCAGCCCGTCTGGGAGACCCATGGCCACGTCATCTACGGTCCGGTCACCGGCTTCGGAGTATGGCCACGACGTCAGGTCGGAGCGAAGCAGAGGCGGCGGCGATCGGGAGTTCCCTTCCGGGTCCGGCACAGAGAAGGACAGCCCCCACCCCCACGATCCGAGCAACAAAAGGGCCCCAGCCAGAATCCAATGGCCGAGGAACCGATTCTCACGTCAGCGCCCGCCACACGGCACCAGCCAGCGGCCCAGGACCCATCCAGATCCGCGCGAAAACTCTGTTCGCCCCCGCCCGACCATCTCGCGGCGTTGGGTCGTCTTCCCCACCTCTCACTCCCCTTCGCCTCGCCTCTTCCTACTGGAGCACTGGTTCCGACCCCGACAGACAACTTGTTCCAAAAACTTCAAAACGCAACCCGCACGCCCCACCCCTCCCCACCCCAATCCCTCGGGCGCCCGGACGGAGGGAACCCGAAATTTTCGGCTCCGCGTCGGCGCGCATCGTCCCTATCCGCCTCCGCCTCCGCCTCGAATCCCATCCCCATCTCGGAGCCGACCGAACAACCCCCCTCCCCCGACCGACCTTAAATCCCCGCTCCTCGGCGCCGCCGGAACCCTAAGGACCCAAATCCGCCGCCCCGATTCGAGGTTCCAGGGCGTCGCGCGTCCCCACCCCCATGCCCTAGCCGCCGCCGGCGCCAGTGCCATGCTCGCCTCCCGCATCCCGCCCAAGCGCTGCACCGCCGCCGTCCCGTACGAGCTGGAGCCCCCCGCCGCCGCCGCCGAGGGCATGCCGCCCGCCAAGCGCCGCCGGGAGCGCGTCCTGCCCTCGCGGTTCAGGGACTCGGCCGTCGTCCTGCCGCCGCCCGCCAAGAAGGCCTGCAAGGCCCCCGCGCCGCCCAAGGTCGAGGACAGGGACGGCCAGGTGTACGAGGTGGAGGTGCGCGCCGTCGGCCCGAAAGGCTCCGCCTTTGGGGCCGTGCAGACCGAGGTGTGGACCGGCGAGCCCGCGCAGACGGAGGAGGAGCTGTACCGGGCATGCCGGAACATCAGCAGGAGCGGCAGTTCGGGCTGTTTCAGTGGAAGCGTTGTCACTTCCGTGAGCAATGCTGGTGAGAAATGCGCGCCGGAGAAGACGCCCGTGGTGGGCGCTGTGGTCCCGTCCACGAGCAATGCTGGTACTGGAAATGTCGGGCTGGAGGGGAGGTCCCCGGTGGTGGAGTGCAAGCCAAAGCAGGAGGCCGAGGTCAGGAGAGAGGATTTCTACTGGCCAGAGGATTTTGTGCTCGGGGACGTGGTGTGGGCAAGGTCGGGGAAGAAGAGCCCCGCGTGGCCGGCGTTAGTGATCAACCCGCTGCAGCACGCCCCGGAGGTTGTGCTCAACTCTTGCGTCCCCGGCGCGCTCTGCGTCATGTTCTTCGGTTACTCTGCCGGCGGCCAAAACAGGGTAATTTATTTATTACAGTTTCCTGGATAAGCGCTGCAGTTCTCTTTTCCTGGTTGAATTGGTTGGTTTATGAACCAAACGGTTCCTTTCAGTTTCTCTTTCCGTGGGCTCACATTACCGTCTTCATTTGTAGGACTATGGATGGGTCAAGCAAGGGATGATCTTTCCCTTTGTGGAGTACCTAGATAGGTTCCAGGGACAATCTCTGCATAAGCTTAAGCTCAAGCCAAGCAAATTCCGTGCAGCAATTGAGGAGGCTTTCCTTGCCGAGCGTGGCTTTTTTGAGCTCCAAATGGACGGGGTCTGCTCTCTGGACAAGTCTGTGAATGAGCAGTCTGTCACCGATGGTGCACGTGAAGTGACTGGTTCTAATAACGAGCAGGAGTGTCAATCTCATTCTCAGGTAATTGGACGTGTGGAGTTGTAATAGCTGAGCTTGTAGCTGCCTCATTTATTACAGTTCCTCGGCTAGGCTGCTATCTAATTTATTTACTGTGTTGCAGGTTGTCGTTAAATTAGCAGCATGTTGCGATAGCTGCGGTAATCGTCTTCCATCCAAGATTTCAAAGAAAAAGAAGCAAGAAACAGAGCAGTTACTTTGTAGGCACTGTGAAAAGGTATGTATGTCTCTGGCATGTGACTGAACGAAGGTGCTTCATATGTTCTAGTAACTCGATTCATTTCTATTTAGTGCCTTACATGGGTAAATACTATTATGTCTGCAGCTATTGCAGTCAAAGCAATACTGTGGCATATGCAAGAAAATTTGGCATCACACAGATGGCGGAAACTGGGTAAGCCTTGAAACCGCTTTGGTGATGGTATATAGATTATCTTCTCTTGATTTTTGTAGGCATTGACCTGCAATCCGTTTCTTGGCAGGTATGCTGTGATGAGTGCCAGATTTGGGTTCATGTAGAATGCGACCGGACATGCAGTGACCTGGAGGTTGTTTGTTCACCTTTGTTTGGTGTTGAGATTTTAATGTCATGATGTTTGTTATATATATGTAATATGTTGTTTGGTGTTGAGATTTTAATGTCATGATGTTTGTTATATATATGTAATATGCAATGCTTCCAGGGATAGGCTTCACTGACTACACATTATTTTGCAGGATTTAGAAAATACCGAGTATTTCTGTCCTGATTGTAAGTCTAAACGCAAGAGAGTAATGAAAGTTGAACAAACGAGCACCTCCAATAGTTCAGAGTGAGTTATTCATTTCTTTCTCAAACCTATGGATGTCTGTTGGCTGTTATAATAAATAAAAAATGCCAGTTTCTAACATGTCCCAGCATAGATTTGCCAGCACTTCAAAGGAAAAGTTGCCTGAATCCATACCTGTGTGCTGCTCTGGGATGGAAGCATTGTACTTGCCAGAAAAGCACATGTAAGCATTTGACATATCTTCTACTGAATCTTCAGATTACATGTTTCTTTAAATTTGCATCAATACTCTATCTGAATCTAATGTTTTATTATTTTAAGTAGGAGTACTATATATTTTTTGTATTAAGTCAACTGTTCAGAAAGAAATACTAAAATTATTAAACATGCCATCTTTTCTTTTCATGGAGCAGCAACTTTCCTCTTTTGGTTCATTTTCTGGGCTAGAAAAATTGACCTGAGAGCTAAAGTACAAGTGCACAAACATATGTTACCGAATCGAAGTGGCTACTGTATACTTGCAATTGGTCCTTTAACCTTCACTTGGTGCATAAGCAAGTGACTTTTAGGTCGCTTTAGTTCTTACCGTAGTCACCCCTAGGATTGGTCACTTTTGTGATGGGAATTCATATGATGTTTAGGGGCCAGAAGCAATAAAAACCATCACACAGTTGCTAGCGGTCTTCATGTTGCATTGATTTCCTTATGTGTGCTTGCATCATTGCACGGTTGCACCAGTATTAGTATTTGAGTATTGTTTTTGCTGGCAGGATATTATGTGAATGCAGGTCTTGCAAGAAAAAGATGATGACTCTGAATGAGTGGGAGAGGCATACTGGCTCAAGGAAGAAAAATTGGAAGATGAGTATTAAACTCAAGGGCACTGGGGAGCCACTAATTGACTTGGTAAGCTCTCAGGATCTTCATCAACTTGGACGTCTGTGGTTCAACATAATATGTGAATGCTATATATACCTAGTTAGTTGATCCCCACTAACTCCAATTCTCTCAACATGCAACTATGCCAACTGACCATGCCACTGTGCATGGGAAAAGATCTACCTTAACATGCCACACGCATGCTACTCATATTCAATATTTTTTCTACAACTATACAATAATCAAATATAATAAATATATTAGTTTCAATTCTCAGATTATTAATCCAAATATTAATACTTAATACAATCAAATCTCATCGAAATAATTGCAACCAAGTCCCGCAGCAATGCACGGTGTATCATCTCTAGTTGACACTAATGCACATATGCATGCAAAACTGACAAGATTCCTTTTTTGTCATTATCTGCAGCTTCATGATATTCCGGGTGGAAATTTCAAGTCTTCTACCCCAGGCATTAAGAAAGAAGAGTTGCTTTCATTACAAGGTATGCCACTCTTGATTTTTTTTCATGGGCTTTGTGGTTGGTGATTTTAATATGACTTCACGCTGTTGAATTTTTCCAATATCTGCAGCAAACACTTACAGTCCAGTCTATGCTAAATGGACAACTGAACGTTGTGCTGTCTGTCGGTGGGTTGAGGATTGGGACTACAACAAAATTATCATTTGTAACAGGTAGTTCCTGCCGTCATTTGAATTTTTATCCATCACCTGCACTTGAATTCCTTTGATGTTTGAAGACTAAAAATATTATGTAAGTTTTCATGATTAGTGGTTAATAAAAGCTTCTCGAAAATTTATGTATTCAGATGTCAAATAGCTGTCCATCAAGAGTGCTATGGAGCTCGTGTCGTACAGGATTTAACTAATTGGGTTTGTCGAGCTTGTGAACTGCCCCAACAAAAAAAGGAGTGCTGCCTATGCCCTGTAAAAGGTATTTTGTCTCGATGAATATCCTATACTACATTGTTTGGAATGCTTGTTCTTTTCCTAATGTCTATATGAAACAATTCCTGTGAAATTCTTGTATCCCAAATAGGGCCTCATTGTTTCCGCATCCCAAACAGGGATCCAATTGATGTGCTCCATAGTTTCATGATTCATCATATGGAATTGTTTGGACAGTTCAGTAATTTCCTCAAGTGTTGACGTTTTTTTCCTGAGAAAACGTAATAAGATTTTGCGTCCCATTTTTCATTGAAAAGTGGCGGTGGTGGGCGTGGGGGTTGGGGGGGGGGGGGGGGGGGTAGTTCAGTACAGCAGCCTCAAAGGAGGGTAAAGTTACAAGGTGGGTGTTTAATGGACGTCCCAGGCTGTCGGCAAGATCAATCTAAGGCTGAGTGCCCCTGCTCTAGACCAGAGGGCAGCTTCTGTTGACATTTTTAGTGTGTTCCCGACTCATGCTTAGTTTTATTCCTTGGTTGTGATAAGTTTGATTGGTCCGCAGTGGTATCTAATATTCTAATGTTTTCTTGTCTTGTTTACCATGTTGTTTATGGATCACTCATGCTGTTAACTTGTACTTCTTGTTGGACCTCCTAGGTGGTGCTCTCAAGCCAACTGATATTGACCAACTGTGGGTTCATGTCATGTGTGCCTGGTATCAGCCTAAAGTCTCCTTTCCTGTTGACGAGACGATGGAGCCAGCTGTGGGCATATTGAGCATTCCTTCTGAGTACTTTAAGAAGGTTAGGATTTTTATCTAGTACTCTTTGCAAGGTTGCCTAATGGGTAATTATTGTATGTGCTTCTGTGTTCAATCATCTTACTCTTTGTTTAACTCTTGTGTTTTTGTTGTTAACTCCAGACATGTATCATATGCAAGCAGATGCATGGGGCCTGCACCCAGTGCTACAAGTGTTCTACTTATTATCATGCAACATGTGCATCAAGAGCTGGATATCGCATGGAGGTAGACTGCTTTTGCCACCTCTTTGTAGAGGAAATTGTCATCATAATATGTTTGCATATCCATTTTCTTTAATTTAACCTTCACTCTCTTTTCTTATATGAAAACAGAATGCATATTATTGGCTATATAATGATTGTCTGAAAGATTATGTTTGAGCATATGCCACTTACCAGCCTGATATTGTTTGCTTCTGTGTAGTATTGCTGTGGATTAGCAAGTTTTTTCCACCAACTTTTACATTTAAGCTATGTTGTGGCAAAAATTCCCTTGTGCCAATTTTTTTTGTGTCGTTGCTCAAATACTTCCATTTGAGCTAATCCTAAAGTTTTTAAGCATGCTGTCTTTAAAGCATAACTTGATACAACTGTTTAAACTGTGCATCATTTGACGCAAACATTTTCTGGCGTTTGTTCCTTTATTAACCAATTTTAAACATAAAGATTAAAATTGTACTTTTCCTGTACTCTTGCAGTTGCAATACTCTGAGAGAAATGGTAGGAAGGTGACTAAAATGGTCTCCTACTGTGCGTTTCACAGGTAATCTATCACTTGATTTTTCCTTTTTGGTTAAGTTAAACTCATGAATGGTTATCTAGAAGAACAATTTTAAGCTGCCTTAATGATCATTATATATACTTCCTTTTGTGTAATCTTTTGGGGTTGATTTTAGTACCAATCAAACCTATTTTAAGAAAACAATGGCAAATATGGTCCATGGAACTGGCATGATTTTGGAACAATGTCATTTGCAGAAGTGAAAATGTAACCTGAGGCATAAATTATCACCAGTAAATGTTACTAATACATGTTATTCTTTCTTGTCCACTTCAGTACTCCTGACCCAGATAATGTGTTGATAGTGAAGACACCAGATGGAGTGTTCTCCACCAAATTTTTGCTCCAAAACAATGAGAAACAATCTCCTGCAAGACTAGCTAAGAGTGAAAATCACCAGGAGGTTTTTCCTTCTGAAGTTTCTGATTGCCCAGCTGCAAGGTGCCTACCTTATGAAATCTTGAAAAACAAGGTATTTTCTAATTATCTTGGTTTTCTGCATCCACCCTGGACATTACCTTGTGATAATTTTCGTTTCTAGTTCATTTATACAATTATACTCAATATATACATTGACCTTTTTTTCATCCTTCCTGTATAATTTTTTTGCCTGTTGTGTGCGTGTGTTCGTGTGTGTTGATTCTGAAAATTGCAGCAGCACTGTTTTGCGTGACATACTGTTATGCCCAACTTAGGTTAATGTTAAATGCAAGTGATGTTAACAGACCTGTGTAGTTTTAATTTCTGTTGTTTTGTCAGCAAGTCCTTGGTACTAAATTATCTGTGTTTTCCAGAAACAACAAGGAGAGGCAGTTGCCCATCGAATAATGGGACCCCGACACCACTCTCAAGATTTGATTGAGGCTTTGAACACATACATGGTAATTGCCTGGTCCTGACCATCACCATCTTTTTTTAAGCAACATTTGAATGCTAGAAACATTTAGGCATCTTATTCCCTTGTCAGCAGGACCAGAAGGACGACCGACCTTTTGCTACGTTCAAAGAAAGGCTTCAATATTTACAGGTTTACTTTCTGAATGATCCTGGTTCTTAAAAGGCTATATGAGCAAACCAATAAACATATGTTTGACTATTTCAGAGAACTGAAAATAAGAGGGTCTCTTGTGGTCGATCTGGAGTACATGGATGGGGGCTCTTTGCTGTTAGGAAAATTCAAGAGGGGCAAATGGTAATTACTGCAGACTATATTTTTTTCTTCAACAGTGCTCATACTAACTACATTATCAAGCACATGCACTGACATACCATATTAATCTGGTCACAAAGCATAATTTAACAGCCCAATGTAGCATTTATGGCAGCAATTTGATTAAATGTGCACTGTCTAATACAGCAGATAACTTTTGTTACTTGCTTGATCTCCAATTAGTGAATATACTTGGTTGCATTGACTGATCTCCAGTTAATGAATATAATTGGTTGCAATGCTTGATCTCCAATTTGTAGATGTAATTGGTTTGTTGTGCATAATTTATAGGCACATACATGTTAAATCAGCAGCATGAACATTTTTAGTACATTTTCTGTCTCACACTAGAGTTCAAAATTTTACCATGAAAATGCTTATGCCTATGTTATCGAAGCACTTAAATACATCCCATTTGTGAGGAATCTGTTCTTAATTTGTCAGCTAACCAAACTTGTGCCAGGTGATCGAATATCGTGGGGACCAAGTCAGACGTAGTGTTGCTGATTTGAGGGAAGCACGATATCACAAGGAAAATAAAGACTGCTACGTGAGTTATCCTTTTTGTACTGTTTTAATTGGTTCCCTACTTTCAACTTGAACGGTTTAACTGGTGTAACTAATCGCCGTCATGCAATCTTTTCTTGATGACAATTCGATTAAGTGTAGAACCACATAAAAACTGTAGCTTTGTTATTCTGACGTGCTGAATTGTTTTTTTGCGTCTTGTGCTGCTGCAGCTGTTCAAAATAAGTGAAGATGTTGTGATTGATGCTACGGAGAGAGGAAACATCGCCCGCATAATTAACCACTCGGTAAACCTTGATCATGCTCTCTGACACCTGCATCTTCTTGAATCCATGAAATGGTTAACTAATATAGTCATTGCGTTTGCAGTGCATGCCTAACTGCTACGCGAGGATCGTGAGCGTCGGCGACAACAAGAGCCAGATAATTCTGATTGCCAGAAGAGATGTCTCAGCCGGAGAAGAATTGACGTATAGCTTCATAACCCTGTCCTCTTCTGTCCGGTTTACACATGGAAAAAAAGACAATTCAATCGTGTCAAGAGTGTATGCAACAATCCGCAATCATTTGGTGTTCTGATCCTCTTTATTTCTTGCTCTGATGCGCAGGTATGACTACAAATTTGACCCGGACGAGTCGGAGGATCGCAAGGTTCCCTGCCTGTGTAAAGCCCCTAACTGCCGTGGATACATGAACTGAAATTTCTGACAAGGACTAACCAACCCCAATTACAGTGGCGAAGCGCCACCACATTCATCCAGATTCTTTCATCGTCTTGTGCATGGCCGTCAGCATGCAACCAGCTTAGCTTGTGTTTTTTTAGTCACAGGATTTTGCTAGCTAGCGAGGTAGGGCTTTACCAGGCTAGGCAAGAAAAAGAAGCATAAACTGGCGTCCACAGCCAGGCATTGTAAATTCTTCATTGCTGTAATAAATTGATGATTTCTCTTGTGAACAAAAGAAAAGAAAAGAAAAGGAATCCAAAAGGAAAGAAGATGTCCAATTGTGTTGATGCAATATATATTTCGTGTGACGTCTCAGATGCTGAGGAGAGCTTAATTATGTTGTGTTACTGCTGCTGTTCCTTGGTGTACGCGCTGTTTCTGGTTTCAGAAGATAGGATGCGTGTGGTGCTGCTTCCTTCCGCCTCCGCGGCATGTCTTCGTCCCGGAGATGGTGGGGTGGCTGCAGCTGGGCCACTATCCTTCGGTGGCCAGAATGTCAGCGACCCGTCCGCCTCTCCCGCGGGTCGACTCCAAGCAGCGTGAACCGTAGCGTCTCTGCTCCGCCAGTACCGCCTCCCACGCCCGCCGCCGCGCCGTGGTCCACGGCGCTCGCCATTGCTCGCTTGCCACGACGAGGCAGTCGGTCGGTGGTCGAGGAGAGAGGATTTTAAAAAGCGGGCGAGGAAGATGCACTTACTCGTCGTGCCCACATGCTGCTGCTTCCCCACCACTTCGTCCGCTCCGCAACCACCATCGCTCCCGCGGCAGCTGTCTCGCAGCCTCGGCCACTCCGCGTCGCCGCGCTTCGGCCTCCCCTTCCGCCGGGCCGCGGTGCCCCCCGCCATGCGCCGCCGCGGGCGACGGAGGGCGGCGGCCCCTCCTCCGGCCGCCGCCGCATCAGAGGCCTCCAGCGACTCCCCTGGCCCTCCAGGAGGCGAGGACAAGGTGATTATGGTCTTTTGTGCCGCGCCGTGGCCTTTTGGGCGTGGTCTTCTCTGCTCTGTGCTCCGCTTTGCGCTTAGTACTACTACTTAGTATGGTTTTACAGTTCCTACTTTTCCGTTCTGGCTTCTGAGCTTCAGGTCTGTGTTGCAACTGGCTTCTACAGTAGCTTAATAACAGGCTTCAGCGTCCTGCCGCATTGTTAGATTTTGCAATAGGCATACACTCATGCAGGGGTTCGCACTTCAGCGGGCGGATTCAGAGCGAGAGGGCCATACTACAATTCACAAACCAATCATAAGATCACAGTCTCGTGCACAAGCAAAGTGCTAGTTTGTCTGCTTTGCTATCGTGATGTCGCTGCAATGCGCTTCAGTGAGGTTGATTTTGCATGGCCAACAAACAGCATAAGATTATAGGATCGTTATTCTAAAAATGCAGCTCCAGTTTTTGCACAGGGTCCGCATTGCGCTATTAGCCGCAGTTCCTTTTAGGGAAAGGAGTTCAGTCTTAACTTCTGTTTATTATTATTTTTGTTTCGCCTAATGCTGTGCTGCGGTTACTAGCCGTAGATCTGCTTTGATCCGACATCCATTGTTCAACTACATGCCATGTCGTTGCAGCGAATGACATTTTGGGCGCCGTGCGTGTCACTCTGCAAATGCTGGTGCCTCTTGTGCTGGTTTGTTGTTTGCTGCGTTGCTAATGGATGCATATTTCCTTCATCTCATGCTGATAGAGAGCTGGTACAGACCTCAAAACGCTAGCTAGAAGATTTTGGAAAGTCGCCGCCCCTTACTGGTGGTCAGAGGACAAGGTCCAAGCAAGGCTTCAGCTTGCTGGTGTATTTGCTCTCACGTTGGCGACTACAGGGATTAGTGTTGGATTCAACTTTCTGGGTCGTGATTTCTACAACGCCCTTGCCGGTATGTTTCATCTTTTGTTAAAACTGTTAAGAACTGGTAGCTTGAATGTTAGTGTTCTGAATAAACATACACACACATAATTGCCACTTTGCCAGTGCACGTGATTAAGATTAGAGGGTAGGAGAGGGAGCGATTAACAGTTTTCTGTTCCACATAAAAATTGAGTGATACTAAAGATGACATACCTCGGTTGAATCTTTTGCAATATAAAAAGTAGATAAGAAATTATGTTTCAGCCTTCTGTATGGGCGTAACTTCTTTTTTTCCGATAAAGGGCGTTTTTATTATCTCAAATGTAGCATCAAGCGATAGGGCGTAACTGAAGGTCTCACTTCATATAATTCAAAGTGAATGTACTCATAACTGAAGGTGTCACTTCATATAATTCAAAGTGAATGTACTTCATCTTATCTTTTTACTTGCTAACACATATTTAGTGGTGTCTCTTTCAAGACAAGGACCAGGAACAATTTACCAAGCAACTGCTGTACTACTTGGGAGGTTTCGCTGTAGGAGTTCCGGTGAGCATATTGCTGCCCTTTTGTAGGTATTGCTCTTCAAGCTGCTATCTGTAGCAACCAGACATGAAAACTGATAGTATCAGATGATGTTATCTTATGAGTAATCTTTTCTCCATTAGTGCACTGTCCTGTTTAACAATCAATGACTAGTATTTACAGAGGGAACATAACTGTGGTTTCCTGTGTTAAGTATCAGTGGCAAGGTTGTCAGAATCGCGATTTTGAATCGGATCGGAGCTCCGGTGGTAGGATCGCAAATCGTAGGATCTTCACTATCAGGATCGTAGAAACGTAGATTCTATGAACTAAAGTCGTAGAATCAGAGGGGTTAGTTTGGATCGTAAAGTCGTAGAATCGTATAACAGAATCGCGATTCTGACAACCCTGATCAGTGGTTTGTATATCATGATAGGTATCCTTTCCAGGGTTGTCTAGATCCACGATGTTCATATTTTCTAGTTGTTTCAGAGGCTGTAGCTAAATTTATTGTTGATGTTTTACCTAAAGTCTACCTGGTTATCTCTTCCATTTAGCAAAAGGTCCCCAACTCCCGGAAAAAGTAATACACAATTGAACATTTGATCTTTGCACTAGAGGACTAAAGCTGCAAGGATCTTACTCTTGCTCCTGGTTCCCAGAAGTGTCTGGAATTGCTATGCTCCTATTAGCATTCATCATTAGGAGCTGTATTCGTTACGTTGCTTCTCATGTTGCAGATTCAGCAATTAGTGTACCTCTTAATCTTATGTTCTGATTTGCAACCTCCTGCTTGCACTGCTATACAGTTCTTTGTCTTGAGGGACTATGCAAGAGAAACCCTCTCTTTAAGATGGCGATCTTGGATGACGAGTTATTACATGAAGCGCTACTTTAAGAACAGAACATTCTACAAGATTCAGTCTCAATCACTAATAGACAATCCAGACCAGCGGATCAATGATGATCTAAGTGCATTCACTGGAACTGCGCTTGCGTTTTCCCTGACACTTCTCAATGCTGTCGTGGATTTGGTATCATTCAGCAATATCCTTTATGGGATCTATCCACCCTTATTCATTGTTCTTATTGTTTATTCTCTTGGAGGGACCGCTATTAGTGTCTTCCTTGGTAAGGTAAGGCTTTTACCAGCATTATTTATCTATAACTTGAATCAAAATAGATATAATTGTTCACATTCTTCCGTTATTCATGTAACTAATAGTTTGCCATGCTTGTGTTGACAGAGTTTGGTCAACTTGAACTTCATGCAAGAAAAGAAAGAAGCGGATTTCCGTTACGGGCTTGTCCGTGTTAGAGAAAACGCTGAATCAATTGCTTTTTACGGTGGTGAGGAAAATGAACTGCAACTTCTGTTGGATCGGTTCAGGAGGGCTTACAAAAACCTAAGTGTAAGCATTGCTTGTATAGCCTGTTTATCACCTTATATTCCCATTTGTTTTGCTCCACTTTCCTTGTTAGTTCCGAGTTCTGACATTATGAAAGCTGCCATTGGGTCATTTATCAGTAGGTAAGCCTGCTAAGCAGTGGGTGGAGTAGAGCTGCAAGCTTGCAATAAACCAGAAGCACCCACAAGTTTTTCTTCTAGCACTCATTTATATTTTGCAAAAGAATATTAGGATATTTGGATGAGTTTCTCAAATAATCCTCAATCGCTTATTTATAACACATTTCACCAGAAAGCAAAACACCCATGGTTTCTAGACCAAACTTTGCCTGTCCTTGATAATCCTGTAAATTGCTACTCATATTAGTGAGTCATGTTGAATGTAGTTTGAAAACATTGAGATACCAGATATGCTAATATTATGATATCCTAAAAGATTGTCAACTATGATGATAACTGTGGCAGGTGAAATAATTATTACTTTTCTAGAACACATCGCAAAGAGTATATATTTTTGCATTGGAAGAAACGCCGAGAAGGCGCAAAAGATACAACACCACAGGTGATAATGACCCAAAACACGACCAAGAGCCTAACAACCAACTATGAAAACTGCAGCCTGAAGCTGCCACAAAGCTACACAAAAGAACCTGAGCCAATATTCTGACAAGGAATGCGGTAGGTGGTTGCGCGTGCCATTGGCTTCTTAGTGCCAACTAACTTCCAGATCTTTGTTGTAGTCGGGCTGTGCATTGTCAAGGACACATGATTTGCGGTGTTGCCACAATCTCCTCAGCATCAGCAAGATCGGCGAGCGAAATAAAATGTCATGATAGCTAGAAAAGCATGTTGAATGTCTAAAAAATTATTTCTCTCTGGATGTGGTATTACATAGGTTGCATTTCACATTAATATGCTTCTTTATATGTTTAAAGTAAATTATTAATACTGCTTTTCTTATCATGCTGTAATAAACTGTTGGTATTACATTGCAGTCATAAGCTTCTCCTGCCACTAGACTAAATATATTTCACCCAGTAACCAGGTCTATTTTTGTAGTTGTCTTTGTTCGGGGGTTGTTTGTGCAGAAGTACGGGGCCAGGTGTCCTTCCAGTGCTTTCTTAGGTGTGTCTACATGATTTGATGTAAATGGAACACGTATACTTCTAAAAAAGGTTTCCAAATTTAGATGATTTCCGGGTCCCAAAACAAACTCATGCTTATGCATTTATACTGTCGTGAGGGAATGCACCATGCCACCACCACTCTTGAAAACAGGCACTCTGTGTCAGCTTCTCTCTCTCTATACTTTTATGTTCAACTAGAAACTCATGATGCAATTTATATTTGCGAATAATCCGATGTTTGATTTTTTGTTATCCTTGTAGGAATTACTGATAGCATCCCGGAATCTGGAGTTCTTCACCAATGGTTACCGATATTTAATTCAAATCCTGCCAGCTGCAGTTGTTGCTCCAATGTTCTTTGCAGGAAAAATCGAGTTTGGAGTAATAAACCAATCGGTGTCTGCTTTCAATCACATCCTCAGTGATTTTTCTCTCATTGTTTTCCAGTTTCAGTCAATTAGTGCATTCTCAGCTGTCATTGATCGTTTAGGTAACACCTCCCTCCCTCCCTCCCTCCCTCTCTGCTACAGTACTTGCTAAGGTGCCTAGGTTAACCTAATTGAACTTTAAACCACAGGTGAATTTGATGATCTATTGGGTGAAAATGAGTCTTCTCTATCACCCCAACGTGATAGCATTGATGGGATCAACATCTCTTTCAAGAGCGGCAGTCCTTCTGTTCTTAGTTCTAATGGATCACAAATGCAATCTGAGCCAGGCATAGTTCTAGAGATTTGTGATTTGACATTGTTAACACCTAGGGGTGGAAATATTCTTATCACTGACTTCAGTATGGAATTAAAAGACAAGGACCACCTACTGGTATTTCATGTCTTATATCTGGTTGTACAATCAGTAACATAAATAATACTGGTGGCATCAGACTGATGTGGTGTTCTCATTATTACTTTTAGGTGATGGGACCCAGCGGCTGCGGGAAGACCTCATTGCTCCGTGCTTTGGCTGGCCTTTGGACTAGTGGCACTGGGAATATCATATACCATGCCAGAGATTCTAGGCAGCTTCAGACAGCAAATTTAGGTTCTAATGAGCCATCCAACATAAAGCCGGAGGGTGAAGAACTATTGCAAAGTTCCAAGCAGAGAAGAGATAATGGCATATTTTTTGTCCCACAAAGACCATATATGGTTTTGGGTACTCTTCGTCAGCAATTGCTCTATCCTACATGGACTGCAGATACGCATCAGTCACCAACTAATGACGCTCAGACAAAAGGTAATTTGTTTCACGGGGAGGTATTAATTGCAAATTACCATGTATAGGTGCAGACTACATCAGTTTGGACGTTGAGTCAAATGGAAATTGTGCACGAACTGTATAATGGTAATCCTAAAAGTAACTAATACATGAAAGATCAAGGAAAAGGTGAAAACATAATTGCTCATATGATCACACCAATCTTTGTTTTGTTTCTCCCAACATGAATTTGTTTTGAACAAGAGTACCTATGGACACACCTAATATACAGTAATTATAGCATAGAGTTTTTATTTTTGTTGAATGGTCAAATATTTATTCATTTGTTTCGAGTCTTTGGCAGTGATAACGTACCGTTTATTTTACTTTAGCGAAGTCAGGAGGGGAGCCCCCCGGCTAAAGTTTCAGTAAAATCAGAAACCAGAAAAGTACATAGTGAGTTACAGAATACCAAAACTAAAATCCCAGCTAGAGAGAGATGAAAACAAAACATGAATACATCAAGGAAACTTTCTTCTAGTCCGGTCAGTCGTCAGTCCAGCCGAACGCAATGTTTCTTGCTTACAGAAGTTGCATCAGAGCAGATAATTCATCAGTGTCCCATTAGCCATTCCTGATCTTAAGCAGCAACATGAATGTTTGGTCTGAGAGCATGAGAAAAGAGGACAGGGAAATGCAAGTATCGTGGGCCATTATTAGTCCATGTACCTGTAACACCTTGGTCCAGTTTGCCTCATGTGTGTTGTAGGAGTTCGATATATCCAACATGCAGAGTTTAGACGATTTCAAAGTCTTTAGACAGCACAGAAACACAACAGCACCATGCCTAGTAACTCCAGGTTAACCATTTTGAGTCGAGCGGGGATGGAAGTCCAAGTGAGTTACAGTATGCATCTGTGATCCATTGCATGTGGCGTTGGTTTTAGCAAATTTGGTACCCGGAGGTGTTACAATTTATGCCTAAATGAGAAGTATTATGGTGTTTAAACTAACATACTTCACAAACTATCTAGGCATTTGGAAAAAGTTCAAGGAGTAATACCACGGGATAGTTCTGAAATTTAGCATGTTCATTTCAGTGTTAAGACAATGTAGATTAATACCATCTAACAGAAGTAAAGGGCAGCCCGGTGCATGTAGCTACCGCTTGCGCAGGGTCCGGGGAAGGGTCCAACCATCTAACAGAAGTAAAATGCAAAAATCGTAGTGATTATTTGTAATTCCCTTCTGATCTTGTAGGAGTACTACAGTTGTTTGAATTTTGTTGTTAGATGCGGAACATACGTATGATTATTTTCTGATTCTGAAACATTCATGTGCGACTGACCTAAAGTTGTGCTATTTTTTATGAATACCAGCTCCTCTTTCCTTTCTGTCTGAAGTCTCCACGTCAGATGGGTTGGGTGCCAAGCCTGAGATGCCCTCAACTGATGAACTGATCAGAGTACTTGAGGTTGTTAGGCTGGGCTACATATTGCCACGTTTCAATGGCATTGATTCTGTCCATGATTGGGCCAGTGTTCTTTCGCTAGGGGAGCAGCAGCGTCTTGCATTCGCTCGGTTATTACTCGCAAAACCAACTCTGGTCCTACTGGACGAGTCCACAAGTGCACTAGATGACATAAACGAGGTAACAATCTATATAAGCTGTTGTCACTCTTACGAGCTGCTTTGTACCATGAATTGTCAAAAAAGGCCAATTCTGGAATTATCACCTATAGATCTACTGAATTGCACAAATAGGTATACCTTGAGGCCGTTTTAACTATTTCTCCCCTGGCACAGGTTCATCTATACAGTCAGATTGAAGCTGCAGGGATCACATATATAAGTGTCGGTCACCGGAGAACACTTCACAGGTTCCACAACAAGGTTTTGTACATTTCAAAGTCTGATTCGACAACTGGCAGCCCTCGTAACTGGGAGCTAAAGCCCACAGATCAGAAATCAATTGAAGAATCATCCCCATTCGCATCATAAGAACTTCAGCATGCGAACCAGTTTAGGCCCCTTTCTCAATTTTCTTATCCCACATTTAACCCGCTATGGTAAATATTGATTCCCTACCAAGGATCCCATGGCCACAAGTTCGTCGTTACAACTTACAAACTGAAGCTGGAATGTTGACGAGGTTAATCTTACAGCTGGACTGGCAAAGTTGTGGCAGTGCTACTAACCAACCTGTTAGCAGGATACACTTTAGGACCTGGAAAAATCTCACCTTTTTGTTTATGTTTATGCTTTGATAGTTTAGAATGAACTATAGCATATGTTTATGTATGGTTGATATTGCACTGCTGTTACCAAAACATTTTCATTTTTATCTGAGTTTTCTCTGCTGATTTATTTCACGCTTGACAGTTGTAATTTTTGTTTCATTGTTGGTTTATCTTGTTGTTCTGCTATCTATGTTCTAGCAACTGTAAGGAATCTCAGCTCTATAGAGTGGTTTAGATCACGAGGAACAGTTTTGAGTATTGATGTTCAGCAACTGTCGCGTGACAAAATCTTCTGGTGAAGACTGATACCATTTTCTCTTTCTTGTATTCTCCTAGGAAGGGAAATTCACCAATAGCCAATAGCAACTGGTCTGTGTGTTTTCTCAGTGCAGATCCTGGTCCGGCCTAAAGTGCGAGTTCTGAGTTTCGTATGGATCATAAGTTTTTCCTTTTTTTTTTCTTTTGAGCGTGTATGGATCATAAGCTATGTTGAAACCAATGCCACCGTCCTGTACAATATGTAGACCATTTATTGCTACCTGAGACGTATGCACAACTGGCTAGTATAATCTTGATATTACAGTTCCACATACATATCACCCATGTGTTTGTGCATGTAAGTATTCTAGAAATCCCGTAGATGTATACTTGCCATAATATGTAAAAAATCGTAACAACTATCTTAACAAGTTTAGTGTGCATAATAAGACATAAATTTCTTTAATCACAAAAGATGTATACATACTTTTCCTAATTCTTTTCATGCACATATGGCCATACATTTGTTTTTTTTGTGAGCACACATATTTGAATTTTTTTTACATCTTTTTCTTGAGATTTTTTTACAAATATCTTAACATGTTTTAATTTTTTCCTTAATCACAAAAATTGACAAATACACCATACCGCTTAAAGAGCAGCACTGAAAATGCTAAAATGAATCCAAGAAAATGTGACCACCTATGCTAAGTCTAAGACTTGACCCATGTGGGCAGGTTTCACCACACGGAACCTAGTCATCTGAGTTATGATATTCTACGTTTTGTAGATAGTTTTTGAAAATGCAAACTATATAAGCAGTAGGTGTACATAACTTTTGAAATATGTGCACACAATTTAAAGTATGCATTACAATTGAAGGAATTTAACATAAGAAATTCACACATTTTGAACAAGGATTTAAAGTTGCAGAAGTGCAAAGCGAAGTAAGATTGGTGGTAGCAAAGGTAATGTACTCGAGCAAGCCCCTTATGCGTTATGAACAGTAGCTTACACATAATCTCTATTATTAAAGGAGAATCGAACGTCGTGATGGTTCAACTCCCTCACACATATATGAGAAAAATCAGACCTCCTTCCCACCATCTCCCCGCACGCTAAAGAAAAAAACAAAAAACAAAAGAAAACAACCCACGTACGTACGCACGTCCCACCCCCACTTCCTTCCCCAAATCCCGCGCTACTGATCCCATGCCTATGAGTCGCCGCCTTCGACTTATTCTTGTCTACAACGACCTCAAGCGGCAGCCAAGGAGGAGCTCGACGCGGGGTGGGCCGAGGACGGCGTGCAGAAGCGGCGCAGTGGCGACAACGACGAGCGACCTCAACTGGCAATACACTGCAGCCAAAGGAGGAGCTAGACGCGGGGAGGGCGACGAGCAGGAGCGGCGTGGTGGCGACAACGACGGACGACGGCCCAGGTAGCACCATCTCCCTACCCTCGCCCCACCTCTTCTTCTCCCCGTAGCCTGTACTCCTCCGCCCCCTCGTACTCCTCTTCCATTGTGCTTCCTCCCTCCCTGTCAAAGCTGCCATGTCCAACTTTTAGTCCCATCAGATCTGCTCGGTGGGAAGGGCCTGCAACGGTTTAGCACAAGAATTGGCATCTCCCACTAGATCCCAAGGTGACCATACTTTGATTGCTGACGTTTTGAATATCCTCATGCTAATGTATTCAAACTATCCGAGTGGTTGTACTCAGGTATCCTCAAAAAATTGTGAAGTTATCTTGACTTGTCAATGTGTGAAGAAAAATAATGATTGGTCATCTAGGTCTTCAGTTCTAGCACGGTCTAATATTTCCACAGGAGTAATTCCACATTGCACAGCCACAATCACTGAACAATGGACTTGCTAACCATTCTAATCTTCAAAGTACAAGGCGAAGTTATTTGATAGCTTTATTTGGTATTGAGAAGAAAGTGAAGGAAAAAAAAGCGCGCTACAGAAAATAGTGCCGCCCCTGAAAATACGCTATTAGCGTGCCATAACGCGCTATATCGTGCTATTAGCGAGGCATTGTACATTGATTTATTTAGCGAGACAATTCTCTACACACTATAGCGTGCTATTAGGGGCGCTATAGCGCGCTATTTTTTTCAGTGGAAGAAACTGGGAAGTATAGGAGACGAATTTTTATTCCACCCCACCCTTCAGAATTTTTTTGCTGAGTAGTATGCACATCTCAATCATATGCATTCCCTCTTTGAATCATTTTTAAAACCTTGTGTGATGCAAGGGAGAACCATGTAAAATTATCAACCATGTCAGTTGATAAAATCGGAAGGTGTTTCTTTGTGCTCACATTATCTAATTAGAATTTTATTTGCCAGCTCGATTGGATTATCATGATCTAAGTAGCGACGCCGTGCACGTGGTGTCATCATGGTTGGAGGAAACAACTCATATGAACATGCAAGGAGACCGATCATACTACTTTACGCAATAAGGTAATGTTTTTCCTTTATTGCTATTGTTGCACTATGTATCATAAATTCATAATGTAAGAGAAGTACATGGACGATACGTCTCATTAAACACTTGAATACTTGATTATAGAATCGTGGTACTAAGAATATATTGTTTACGCTGATTTCTGAACCAATTTCCACCATTTGTATTCCGATAACTACGATGCTTGGATTTCCACTTGGGACGAAGCGAACACTTATTCATCGGTATTCCAAATTATATCACTTGGTTGTAGTATCATGGTGCTAATTGGATAATCTCTTGACTGGTTTTGACTCTATGCCAATAGTTCAGCATCTTTTTTTTATGAGTCTTAAGAGGAATCATTAAAAATTGGCAGATGGCCAGTAAAGTGTCAAACCCAGATGCCCTCTGCCATCTTGTGGGTAAAACTGCATTGTAAAACTAAAAAACAATTCATATTAGCAATGTGCCCAACCTCAAATTGTTTCTTTTTATATTAATGTGCAGACTACCGGATTGCAATGCATGATTGCAGATGGCTACCAAATTGGAAAATTATTAACCTTCAGTAAATATAGATGTACTTCATACGTGCAAGTTTGATGCATGATTGCAGGTGCATGCAGACTCAGTTTGTGCAAGGCAAGTGTATGCGTATATCAACAGTGATTACTTTATTTTCAAATGGCACCTGCAATACTCATAACAAGTGCGTGCATAAATTAGTATCATGTTGCGTGCACATTGAGCTTATAATCTTATCTGAATAATTTGTCATATTTTTATTCTTCTGTTTTAAATCTTGATGTGTGCAGAACTAATTCAGTGGTGAGCTGGAGCGCGTCACATCTTCTCATAGCCTGCCGCCATCAGTCAAGGTGCGTCTCAATCGATATCGAGCTTGCAGTACTTCCTCAAGGTTGCCTTCTACTCTCGTGCCGTCGCTGATCCAGGCACCAGGCTTAGCGCGGTGCAGCAACTGGTTGCGGGTGGGAGCATGAGGCTAGGGTTCTAAGGGTGTGCGTGGCACTGGCGCGAGCACGAGACTGGGGCAACGTCCTAAGGACACGCTGTGGTGGGGAAATGAGAAAGTCAGGCGGTGGTGAACAGGGGCCGTGGCGGTGGCCTAGAGTTGACGTTGCACTGTCATTGCGTTGATTCCTCTCTTTCTCTATCTCACACACACTTAACCCATCCATTTATCTCTCTGCTAATTCTCCACTTGGGTACAAGTCGCTAGAGGTTGCTACTGCAGGAACATGGTTTGCCCATCGATCTCTTGGAGTGATTCGACCCTTGGAAACATAACCTGCTACTTCACCCGGCGCGAGGAACTGGGTAATAAGTTACAGTTTTCGTTTCCAATTCTGTTGCTGATTGATTAGGCATTACTCATCTACTCCCTCCGTCCGGAAATACTTGTCACCAAAATGAATAAAAGGAGATGTATCTAGACGTATTTTAATTATAGATACATCCCTTCTTATCCATTTTGATGACAAGTATTTTCGGACGGAGGGAGTATGTTATAGTGATAGTTAAGGATTTGCTGCAATTACAGAACTAAGAACTTAGGCTTCAGAACAAATAGAACATTGATCATGCTAAAACTAAAATAAATCTTGATCTGCTTCAGATGCCAACAAACTGTTGAGAGTGATTGGTTCAAAGGTTAACCATTTCCAATGTCAACACAAACATTGTCAAACTTTTTTTTACGAAGAAACCCTGATATTTAAACTGGTTCAGAAACTAGAATTCTATAATACAATGTACTCATCTATGACTTACATGCATGTACGAGCCATATGTTCCTTCTAAGTGATTGTCAGTTTTCTTCCTTCTTGATTAATGTGTATATGATATGCAAAAGTAAACTGTTATATATCCCATATGTTCATGTTTATCAGGACCCATCAAGTTGTCCTATCCAAATTCAGAGGGTCGATTTAAAAAATCAGAATAAGAACTCTGAAGGCTTGAACAATCCTTTTCACAAACGGATTGAGATGAAATTGCGTGCTTTATCTGATAGGTTCTCTCTTAATTATTATCATTGTGTGTTGATTATATGAGGTGCTAGCTCTTCCTAGACCTCTCATCATTTCACCTATAGCTAATGAAGCTTAGTGGGAAGCATCAATAAATAATTGTTGGCATATTTGATAATTTTAGATAGTTTCTGAGGCAGACATGCTGGTCCTCAGGTTGAAATACATTTTTTGCCTGATCTTTGTATAGGTTGTATGACTATAACTGAACCATGTGTTCTTTGATATCATATAACTGAATCATGAGTTTGTTTCATATTTTAAACCTACATGAAAGGAAGTGTGCTTGTTGACGATGGTTATTGTTGCTGAATCCATATCCTGGTTCAGACTCGTATTTTGTTATTCTTAGGTGGCGGACTTGTACGGCATCACGACGGACAACTCGCGGTCCGTGTGCTGCGGCATGGCTTTGGCTCATCAGGCAATATTGATCCAATATGGGTCTTACCATCGCAGTGCTGCGAGGCCTATGTATTGCCTCGCCCTTTTCCACTGCCCAAACAGTCATCTACTGCACAAGGTACAAAGAATAAGCCTTCAGTTTGTTGTTACTCACAACTCACAAGCAGATGACAATCTTTCTTGCAGTGAATAGTGTAGCTTTTAATTCTCTTCCAGTATCCCTTGACAATTGACATGAGCGCATCCTCAAGGATGTAAGATTATTTGTTCTTGTAGTCTGTGATGAGACGCATGCTACTTGTACATAGATGCTAATACATACTCCCTCCGTTCTAAATTACTCGTCGCAGAAATGGATGTATCTAGAACTAAAATACATCTAGATACATTCATACCTGCGACAAGTAATTCAGAACGGAGGGAGTATCTTCTTTATATGTAAATACTCGCTCTACAGAGGGAGTGCGGATGAATAGCATGGGAGTAGAGGGGGCGGGGAGATAGACGCCACTTTGTTTTGTTTTGTTTTATTGCAAGGAGAGGTTGGTTATGGAGACCCAATGACTTCCAAGGAGTAAAATAGTGTGAGAGAGAATTGCTATTTATGGCTGCGTTAATGAAAAACTTGCAATGTTTGATACACAATAATAAAACAAAATTTTAATCAATGTGTTAGTACATTATTTTTGTCACTCCGTGGCAACGCACAAGCATTCAACTAGTTTTACTAATATGTGCTCTCAGCTGCTTCCAACAACACAAATGATAAATAGGTTTTTTTTTGCAAGGTTGAATGATATTGAATGTATTTCTTTATGAAAGGTATATGTGAGTTGTTTCTACAATAACCTTTTACATAATGTTTAGAGCACTTTTTTTGCGAAAAGGCCAAAATCCATTTATTAAAGCAGACCAATCCTTACAAGGTCATCCTTACATAAACTAAAAATTACACGCAGGTCCTTGGGGAAATTGATACCCGTCTTCCTCTTGCACTCGCCAAAGGCGTGCTGTGAACGAAGCTCGATGCCGTCTCTGGACCTTCGTTGTTGACACCGCGTTGAGACCAATCAAAGCCGGAAGGCGTGGATGACATCGATTTGAAAAACAGATCGCCATCCCAGATAATAAGGCGGCGAAAAGGGCTAGATGATCCTCCCAGATTCGGCTAGACAGATGCAGAGAGACCTAATCTCAGATGCCCCCTAACGAATGTCGAAGTTGGCCAAACATTGTCGGTTGGAGCCATAGGACCAAGACACGAAGCGCCACAGTGCACTCACTCTGCTAAAAAGCATAACATGAAGACATAACCAGATCCACCACTCCAAAAGAGTAGTAACATACGATTTGCCGCCCTCCTTTACTTCGTTGTCGAGACCCCCGCTGACGAGGTGGACCAGGAGTCAAGAAAACCTTTTATTCTTAATCTGCATGGTGCCACCATCACCACCGCAGTGCCTACATCGGAGCAGCCGGTGGAGGAGGAGTGGATCTATGGCCTTGCTGGCAGGGAGAGGTGATGGCTATCTAGGGCCTTGGGAGAGGGAGAACAGGAAAGTAACGTTTAGACTACACAAAGCTTTGATCTACAAGAAGAAACATGAAAAAATAAATAGATATTTGTATTCTAGGTTCTTGAGTAGCCCTCTTCCTCGGCCGCAATCGTGCCTCATGAACAATGTTTGTTATCTGCTTCCAACAATATAAATGATAGATACATGTGTTTTCACAACCATTGAATCATATTTGAATGTCTTTCCTTGTTAAAGGAACACGCGAGATGCAAGTTGTTGCTACAAGAACGTTTTACAAAGATAAGAAAACAAATGCAAAATGATGTCTTTATTCGCGGTTCTAGAGTATTGAGATCGTGTCTTGGATTCAACAAATAGTACTTGTTTATTCTTATTCTTCATTATGTTGGCTTATTTCAGAACAAATGATTACACAAAACTACTTGTGCTAAACACAAAATAGAAAGCCGTAGAAATAACCTGTTACATTTCTTAAGACGCGAAAACAATATTGGGACCAGAAGAGATAGCCGGCTTGTAAGAAAATTACTTCCGGTAGAGAGGAGGTGGGGTGGCAAATGAACAACCACAAGCACCCAATAATATATTTCTACAAAGTATAAAGACAGTTCACACATATACATTACAAATACAGCGACGCTACCCGCACGACAATTTCCATCTGATTTCCGTACGATCTCCCGGCTGGCCCGTTGGATCCCAACATCTTTTCAATCTGTGTGGTTCAGAAGTACGTAGCAAAGTACGTAGCATGCACGAGCATCGGACCAAAAATGTCGCACGCATAGTTATTATCTCGAACATTACAAATGCTTTCTCCATTTCGCCCTGTATAATCAAACCACCCATACGATCGACTTCATCCGCACCACCACCATCATCATCGTCATATCCTGTGGTCACATATACTACTAGTATCGTACTACAAGGAGCTGGTGATCATGATCACATCCTCCTCCCGCCGGTTCCGGTCTCCCTCTGGCAGTTGAAGTAGACGGCGGCGACGGGCAGGCCGAGGTTGTAGAGCTCGGCAAAGTCGCGGGTGCTGAAGTTCTGCCGCCACCCCGGCGCGTACACCGTCTGGCGGCCCAGCTGCTGGAAGAGCAGGAACACCAGCCGGTGGATCCCGAGCACCGGCCGCGGGCCCTCGTAGCACACCACCTCGGTCCCTGGACATGCATCCGCACGAAAAGTTCCATTAGATTTAGAGCCCAGAGCGACGCTGAGTTCTGTATAATAAAGTGGTGAGACGTGAGATCAGTTTTCTTCTCCTGTACCGAAAGATACTCCTGTCGTCCCCGGGATGTCGGTGACCAGCCTGCATCGGTAGATCACATTAATATTGGTTCAGCACTTAATTACAAAAAAGCACTCTCCCATAAAGAAATATAATAAAATAATGATCTAAGCGTTCTTATATTTCTTTACAGATGGAGCAGATGAGTAGTTTTCAATGAAATTGATGATTAAGTTTGTGCAGGAGATTCTGGTCTCAGGAAACCTCTGTAGTTTGGACCTTTGGGGTGACCCTTTTAGGCTATGAGTAGGCCACCCAGGTATTTGCGAATTGGTTGTCAAGCAGCCCCACCATGGGCATGTAAAGAGGGATACAAATTTGGCGCCTCCTGCCTCAATATAAGTGCAAAGCAAACATTGCCTTCCATGCCGGTGTTCAGATTTTTATATCGCATCACAGGAATTAAGTAATTGATGGTGTTAAAATAAATATTTCTCGCCGAAGCCAATTTCTGTGCTGCACAAGTTTTATTTGAAAAATAAAAACTGAATAAAGCATGAGATATGCATTTATTGGCATGTTGCACGATATATATTAGTTTTTTTAGATGAAGACTCATTTTTTTTAATTTTCTTCCACTTATGCATTGTTTCCTGATCACACCACGAAAATACTATTGCATAAGAGATAACATTAATGTCCTCAACCGATTCTTTATTTTGTTTGGCTTAATGTTGTAAGACCTTGTGAGAATTTTTCTTCTCTTCTAAAACTTGCAAAAGCGAAGGAATTACTTTGTAGCCTTGTACGGTATATATAGTTCAAACTCAAAACAATGAATAAGGACCCCCCCCCCCCCCCCCCCCTTAAATCTTTAGCTAAATATATGTAGGATACATCTTATCAAAGGATATAGTTTTTTATTGAAAATATACATTTCATTACAAGTCTAGTTAATAATGTGCGAACTAGAGCATATAATTTAATGCAAACTCGTAAAATGTCATTCTTGTTCTATTAGTAATGGACTGACGAGACATATCATCTTCCCATAGAACAAAAAACAATTTGCTACCTCTAGCAATCCTAACCTTTCATTTTTCCTTAAATTTATGCTTTTCGCTTGCTTTACTTCACTAGAAGTTCTAGTTAACTTAGCATTGATTTTTTAATCCCATTTATGGTGTAATTACCTTTGTTCTAGTTTAATTGTTGCATATGCCTATTTTATGTTTAACATAAGCTAATATAAACCCATAATGTGATAACCCTAATTAGCGAAGATATAATTGTCCCGGTTTCGGTTTGATTCTAATTGTACAATGCAAACAAGTTTCCTATTTCATACGCCCTTCATCCATATTAGTACTTTTAGCTTTATACTAAACCAGTGACAACTAATATGGAACAGAGGGAGCAGTAATTTGGTATATCTTGAATTTTCATACTTTTAGCTTTAGTTTAATACCTTTGTGCATTAGAATAGCTGTGTGTGTGCTGCAAATGTTGGTGTTTCTTTCTTTATAATTTTTCCTTCTCCTAAGTACATGCGCCCCCCATGCATGGGCCGAGATAACATGCTTTCTTTTCCATATATAGGACTATATAAGATAATTTCGAAGTTACTAACTGGTGAGATGATTTAAAAACATAGTGGAACTCTTTTATAGGCACATTAGTTGCTTAATTGTATTATTGTGCGTCTAAATGCGTATTCCCCTAAACTATGTATGCCAATCTATTCTCATATACACATAACTCAATAAGAATCTAATGTTATTTAGCCACTCCGCGCATAAAATCAAGAAGAAGCCATTCCTTCTCGTTTATTTACTTTTATCTTTGGTTTTGGAATCCGCTAGGGCCCTAGCATGTACTTGGAGGTCGGGTGCACAAGAAGTCAAGAATTTGATTGAACTCAGTTCAGGTGGCGAGTGGGCCAAGCACCCATGCCTCCACCACACCACGTGAGAGAGTGAGCTATCGTTTTATCCCTCATTAATCCCGAATGATCGGAGGCCTTTTTGGCGGAAAGAACCTATTTGGCCCCGTCAACTGTATACAAATATCTGCCTGAGGCAATAAATCTGAATTTAGATTGGATATATGGTAGTATAGGTTAGGGGCACGGCACGGCATGGGGGGGATGTTTCCAAGCAAGCAAGCTAGCTAGGGATTAGGGAAGTAGGGAGGGAGGCCACTAGGAGTTTTGCCGGCGCGTGCTCTGCTCTCACCAGTGCAAGTACTCCCTAAGGCTGGGATCGCTGGGGCTTGGAGCATCCGGATCCACCATCACCTGCGCGCAGCCAGCAGCCACTTGAGTAAGCAGTCTAGGAGCATGAGCTAGAGCGACGTACGGCGGGAAGCGGAGCCGGATCGGTCGGCGGACTCACCAGCGTGTAGAAGGTGCGCATGTCCGGGCCGCCGACCTCGACGCGCGGCGGGTCGGCGATGGCGGACGGCCTCAGCTCGCAGCCGTTGGCCACGTCCCTGGACGCGTAGCCCACCCGCAGCGCCACCCGCCGCACGAACGGGTCCACCACGTCGCCGATCACGCGCCCCACCACCAGCGGGTCCCCGCGCTGCATGCCGCTCCCCACCATCTTCTTCTTCTCCTCCTCCTTCTTGTCACCACCGATCCTTCTCCGCCGCCGGCGAGCAGGAGTGGCGGTGTGTGTGTGAAGGCGGCCAGCTCTCTCAGCTCGCCCGTGCTAGCAGCTCTAGCTGCGTGTGTGTGGTTTCGGTGAGGCCGTCGTCGTTGCTGTTGCACCACGACGGCCTGACGTACTTATAGGCGAGGAGAGGCGAGGAGAGGAGAGAGAGATCTCTGGACTAGCTCGCTCGCTCGCTCGCTCGCTCCTCCAGCGCGACGGCCCTGGCTAGGCTAGCTACCTGCTGGAGCACGAGCAGCTGCCGAGGCGTACCGCGTGCGTCAGGCACTCAGGCTTTCCTAGTCCTAGATGGTTGCTGTCGATCGACGGCCTGGGTAGGGAGAATCTATCGATCGGCCGGCCACCAAATCCATTGCTCTGTCCGGAGTCCGGACTCCTGTGGCGATGGGGAAGAGTCGTGTTTGGGAAAGGGGGGAGTGGGTGGGTCAAATGGCCTATTGCCCGTCTAGGAAAGGAGAGGCGCCCGTGCTGCTGCTGCTGGCGGTACGTGCGGTGCGGCGCATGAGAGAGGCGGAGAGCGAATATACAACAGCCCCATGTTTTCTATGCGTCCCCTCGAAACTTAATTCATTAGCTAGCCCACGGTTAGGCTCTTAACCGCTACCTGTTTTACTGGGAAACTAATGGGCTTGTGTCCGGGGTGGACCAAGAGGAAAATTTAGGTGGGAGGAAAGGATTTGTGTGGAGTCGCTTCTTTGTAAATTCAGGTGATATAAGCCTCCGATCCATATTAGTTGTCGCTGAAACAGATATATCTGGACATATTTCAGTGATATCTATTTGAACGACAACAAATATGGATTAGAGAGTGCATTTTTTTACAACACAAACAATCAATCTTTTATCGCAATTTAAATTTTGAGTGGGGTAAAACCCCACCCCTCTCGGCTCTTCAGCTTGTCACTGCCCCCCCCCCCCCCCCCCCCGACGCGGCTACTTCGGCGTCGATGCCGCAAACCTCGGTGTCCTCATTGATGATGTTGTGTGTTTGGAACCTCTGAGAACACATGAATGATGTCGTCTTCAATGCGGCGACCTCCTGGACTATTCAACTTAGGAAGCAGTGCAAAGATGATGCCGTCCTATTATGGGCCAGATTCCTGCGTGATCAGTGCCAGGAGGCTGATGCTTGAGTCACTTGCTTCTCGGTTAGGAGGCAGTGATTGACCCCCCCCCCCCCTCTCTCTCTGTATCCACTTGGTGTATATCTCTCTCTCTATATTCCCCCTTGGCGTGTAAAAACTCTTTGGGACTTTGGGCCTTCTTTAATGGAAATTCAGGTGAGGAACCTCTTCCCCCCGTAATTAAAAAAATGTTTAACATGCGATACCTAGTAAGAGATGAGGTATAGCTGATTATTTTACGGAAGAGGGGCCATGTGGAAAATTTAGAAATATCAAGAATCTGTTTGGCGTTGTATAGATTATGATAATCCAGCTTTCCGTCCAATTTTTGCCTATTTGTTTTTCATTTGGTTAACATTTTTAATTTTTTCTCTACTTTCATGGCTATGTTTCAACACCAAATTGTAAAATTGTCCAGCTGCAGCTACCTCAAAAATACTATGTTTAAAAGGGCATGTCTAGCATTTCTTGTCGAAACCCTAAGCTGTGTTTACAACAGCAACTGCACACTAAACCACTGCCAATTCAATCTGAAAGGCAGGGCCAACATGTCATAAACTAGTTTGAACATTAATATGTGCTTGTGAGTGGTGGGTGTGGTTGCTAATCTTCCAGATTGACGTTGTAATGACCGAAAGGCGTTGTACTCGTCTTTTTTGCCGCTTCTTCCTTAATGCAATGATACACAGCGGGCCTAGCTAGCTAGCGTAGCTCACCGAAACTTCACACTGTTTTTAATATGAAAATTTACACTGTTTTTTCTCTCAATAATGTTGTAGAATTTACACTGTTTCATCATGCTCAGATCGCAAAGGGAAGGCATAAACATGGAACTCCTGTTCCTGCACTAAAGCCGTGACCGTGACCAACCATACACAGCGGGCCTAGCTAGCTACGTACTAGCCAGATAGCTCACCGGGAACATTTGCACGGAAGCTCCAATCTTCGCATGCCGCCATGTACTCCTGCGTACGTGCGCGATGGAACCGGAGAAGCGGAAAAGGAAGGCGGGCGAGTTTTCCAGCTGTCTTTTTATCCGGTGCGACGACGACGAGACAGTCAAATGGACGGATCGGTGGTGCATGGCCGCGGCAGAGTGCGGCATGTCCCTGTGAACTCAAGCCCCATCGCTGGCCAGCCTAGCTGAGCGCGTCCTTTTTGTCACCCGCCCGCACGTAGCTCTCACTCCCGGTCCCCGTCACCGGGGCTAGTCTGTCGAGTTCCCATTGGCTCGCCCCGGGACTTTTGGTCGCCCCGGGATTAATTACCCCCACCCGAGCCAGGATTTGAGCCGCGGGACGTCCGGGACGTCGACACCTCGGCAGTCGCTACTCGTTTACCCGCGGTGAAAGATCCGTCGACGTGTCGAGTCCCCTGCGGCCGGCGGCTCGCATTGTCTGCCGTCTTGTCGTTCCAGCCGTAGCGTGGCGGTGTTCATCAAAACAATGTGTACGGTGCTGCCAGTGGTGTTTCATCTTTTTTTTTTCGTAATAAAATCTTTAAGCTCTTGTTGCGACGATAGCTTGCACTGTAATGTTCAGGCATGGTCCAAAGTCATATTCTGCTCGCGACCTCCTCTGAGCACGCGCTGAACGGTAAAATCGCAAAAAATGAAAAGAAATTCAAAAAATTATGATTTTTTTCTGGTGAACTTCGAAAAAATGTTTCAGTGCTTGTAAAATTTCATTGTGAAATGACATCCGTAGAAGTCGTGACAAAAAAAAGGCAAAATCAACACTCCAAAATGCTTTTGAGAATAACACTTTTGAAGCATCGATTTTGGTTTTTTGCCATGACTTTCGCAAGTGACATTTCACAATGAAATTTTGTGAGCACTCAAAAAATTTATCAATGTTTGCACCAAATTGTTTTTTTTTAATTTTACTGTTCATCCGAGCTCAAGCTCATTTGAGCTCGAGCACAGAAACACCACCTCCAGACATGGTCGGCTACAACTATACAACAGCTCGGTCAGTGCGTAGTCCATATTGATAACTTGCACTATAATGTCCTGACATGATAGCAAAGCAGTTCACAGACGAGACAGAGAGAGACTAGCATAGGGTCTGCCTTTTAGGCGAGATTGTACTATCAACCCCAAAATTTCGTATTTAAACAATCCAAAAAGTTTTGAAAAGAATTTACAACATACCTTCGGGGTATGTGAAAGTGCAGGTTTACTTCCAGAGGGGGGGGGGGTGAATGGGAGATTTTTTAGAAATTCATCAAATTCTGATGAATTTGACGAAGATCAAAATGAAGAAATAGAAATGAGGGACATCTAATTCATCACAGTAATGGAGAGCATGCATACAGTATACATATAGGTGAATAACATGCAATTATACAAGCATGCAAGCATGAGAAAGATGAATTGAAGAAGTGAAAAACAATATGATGAAAATCTTCAGAACATAGATGAAAAATTCTTTAGCAGCGGAATAACATAAAGGTAAGGTGAGGAATTTGAGACCAGGTAGTCTGGGTGAAGACACAACCATTTGGTAGACCAATTCCAGTTGCTGTATCAACTATACGTCTGGTTGAGGTGACTGAGATTAACTGAGAGGACACTTAGTCCTCATCGTAATCCTCTTGAGCCAAGGTCACTTAGACCTCGCCCAATCACTCATGGTAAGTCTTCAAGATAGACTTCCAAAATCTTCACAGACTTGTTCACATGCACACCATAATGATTCTTGGGTGCTCAAAACATAACGCCTAACCGTCTGGAAGAATGTCAGTCTTCAAAGATAACAGGCGTCGGATCACACGGATCAATCTCTTCAGTGATGCTCAATCACTGTGGCTCTGGTTGGGTTTTTCCTTACTTAGGATTCTCTCAAAGTCGTCAGTGGATGGGTTGCTCTCAAATGAAAAGTGTCAAGTTCTCTCTAGAGCAGGAAACCAACAATTGGTTGTGGGGGCGGCTATTTATAGCCAGGGGGCAACCCGACATGAAATGTCATAAATGCCCTTCTCAGACATGACCCTTGTCAGGATAAGGATCCACTCGACAGTTGGCACGCGGCGCAACAACGGTTGTAAATTTAACTCTCAATTTCCTCGAGGCACTCAATTTCCTCACAATAGGCAGACCGCACTGGCGAAATCCGAACTCCTCAGCCTAACCAAAATTCGTCAGTAACCAGAACTTCACACTGTCGATAGCAAATTCGTCGGCTGTTCCGGAGATTTCCAAAGGCTTCACTCGAAGTGACTTGTGTATGTATGGGTCTAAGCATCACTTTGCAAATATGAACTATGATTCACCTAGACCCCCTTTAACAGTACAATTTTTCCTATGACTCAAAAAATAAGAAAGAAACTACGAAAACAAAAGTCTTCAAGCTTCAAAGTCTTCACATCAATTTTTTCAAAGGCCGTACCAATTACTTCACTTGAAGAAATACATTTTGGGGTTCGTCTTCCATGGGTTCAACCAAATCTTCAGGGACTATAACTCCTGTGTACACTCACAAACACATTAGTCTCTCAACCCATTTGTCTTCAATGCTCCAAAACCATTAAGGGGGCACTTGATGCACCTATAATCTCCCCCTTTTGGTGATTGATGACAACTTAGTTAAGTTTTCAAAGGGAGTAAATAATGGAGGTGTAAGTACTGACCATGAAGAAATTGGTTACAAGATATTGAGGAACTCCCCCCGAAGATGTGCATATGAAGCATTTGCTTTGGATTGCATATTCATGATCATAAGATATTAAAGAATTTGAATGCATGATGAAAATTGGTGTCTGACGAAATACAACATGCATGAGCATATATCATTGAAGATCAGAGCATGCGGTAGTCAGACCACCAACATTTATTTAAGTTACAACTCATCGAAGAGCGAATCAAATGAAAACCAAGAGTTGTAACTTAGCAAAAACAGCCCATATAAAGACCCGCTTGAAGACTAACTCAAATTTCTCCCCCTTTGTCATCAGATGACCAAAAGGAGACAAAACTGAGAACTAACACCCCTGAAGAAAATCATCTTGAAGAATCCAGAGGAGTGCCAATGTTGGTGTAAGGCTCGCGTGAAGAAGAAGGGCCAACAGGAGTGTCTTCAACATCTTCATTTTCATCAATGGAGTGTGAAGGAGACACCGAGCTTGGGATGAGAGGAGGAACTTGTACTTTCTTGAACTTATTCTTGGGCGGCATCGACCAATCAAAGTCAAGTTGGAATTCCATCTCGAGAAGTTCTTCATCAGTCTTCAGATGTGAAAGAATGGTGAAAGCACAAGTGCTCCCTCGGTGATTTTGGCAATTAATGTCAACATATCTCTTGTTGGACTAATATTTTCATCTAGTATATTTCAGAATGTTCAGCAAAGGCATGGCATGGACAAGAGGATGTGGAACCCCTTCAAGATGCTAAGAACAGAAGATTGGCAAAAGCTCAAGACTCTTTGTCGGTGTCAAAACCGGCGGATCTCGGGTAGGGGGTCCCGAACTGTGCTTCTAGGGCAGATGGTAATAGGGGGCAGAGGACACGATGTTTTACCCAGGTTCGGGCCCTCTTGATGGAGGTAATACCCTACGTCCTGCTTGAATGATATTGATGAGTATGAGGATTACAAGAGTTGATCTACCACGAGATCGGAGAGGCTAAACCCTAAAAGATAGCCTATGGTATGATTGTATGTTGTCCTACGGACTAAAATCCTCCGGCTTATATAGACACCGGAGGGGGCTAGGGTTACACAAGGTCGGTTACAAATGAGGAGATATACATATCCGTATTGCCTAGCTTGCCTTCCACGCCAAGTAGAGTCCCATCCGGACATGGAACGAAGTCTTCAATCTTGTATCTTCATAGTCCAACAGTCCGGCCAAAGGATATAATCCGGCTGTCCGGATACCACCTAATCCAGGACTCCCTTAGTAGCCCCCGAACCAGGCTTCAATGACGATGAGTCCGGCGCGCAGTATTGTCCTCGGCATTGCAAGGCGGGTTCTTCTCCAAATTTCAAACGTTTGTTAAGCAGTGTCCGGCCTCATAAATGTTGGACCTCTTGGCTTCTGCGCCCAATAAGGACTATCTTCCACGCGTCGAATGAATACGAGGCACCAGGGCATTTTTACATTCGCCCCCTAGCCAGATAAATAAATTGTCCATTAAAGAGATGGGGATTCTTAGATCCAATCCATATCATCCTCCCCCAGTGAGAATCCATCGGAGCACGCTTCGGAAAAATCCACTCCAGCATGGCCGACCTCCGCAGCTCCTCCCGCCCCCGTAGCCATAAGCCCGGTGATTGGGAGAGGTGTTCAGTCCCACACAGTCGATTAGTCGAACTGCAGACTAAGGGATTTCTCCCTCCAGCGTATATGGTTCCCGTCCGAGCCGGGCTCGCCACCTACAATGGCGGGGAGCAAGCGGAGAGCTTCCCCAGTCCCTCTACGGGGGAGCGGGTATGCCTTGTTCCTTACTTATTAAGGGGACTCGGATTTCCAATTCATCCGTTCCTCCACAGGCTCCTGGAGTTTTACGGCCTCCAATTGCATAATTTCACCCCTGCTTCCATTTTACACATCGCCGACTATGTTGCCCTTTGCGAGTTATTCCTGGGCTGCGAGGCTCATTTCGAGCTATGGAAAAGGTTATTTTGCCTCGTCCCCCACACACAGAAGGGGTCACTTTACCAAGTGGGTGGAGCCAAGATATGGCGCATCGCCGAAACCGGATACCTGTCCGGTACTCCGAAGAAGACGTCTGAAGACTGGCCTTCGGAATGGTTTTATATGGAGGGCGTCCCCCTTCCGGACCCTGTTCGGCGGGGTCTTCCTGAGTTCAACAATGCTCCTCTGAAGAAACGCCAAAGTTGGCACCCACGGAGCCCCCAGGAGGAAGACAACGGAGAAGTCCTTTAT
Source organism: Triticum monococcum (assembly GCA_034509565.1). Taxonomy (NCBI): domain Eukaryota; kingdom Viridiplantae; phylum Streptophyta; class Magnoliopsida; order Poales; family Poaceae; genus Triticum; species Triticum monococcum. The sequence goes on along the minus strand of CM067843.1, from coordinate 145,415,289 downwards.
CTGATGAACCGGATTAAAGCGCTGGCTCAAACAGGATTGACAGTAATCGAGGTTATGTCAATATGCATAATGCGGGGAGTCCATCCACTTCAATACCGAGGGCACCCCCTATGGTGTTTTAACGGGGAAGATGATGCCACCCGTTGCGGGTGTAAGGGTCCGGACAACGCTGCCGCTTTAGCAAAAATTCTGTCCGAGTTGTTCAAGGGAGAAGAAGAGGAGTTCGTCCGCATCAAGCCATGGGATGGATTCTCCATGTACAACCGTCCAATCTGGGTGAGTTGTATCTCCCTATTCCCATTCTTCCCACATTATTTGTCGTAGGTATTCACCTTGCCATTATGCGGCAGGAACTGCGAAAAGCCATAAGAGAAGTCAACAGCCCATCCCCACAACCAGAGGACCCTAACCGGGCCCTCGGTCCTGGACTCGAAGAAGATCCGGACATATTCGTGGAGCTGATAGACCGGCAGTTCTATAAATTAAGCTATGATGACGCCATGGTGGCCATTACGGCCGACTATCTCGGACTGCTTCCTGCATCACACATAAGAAAAACCAAAAATCCCAACTCCAAAAACTAGGATCCCCTTTTAGACACTTCACCTACCATATACATATGGTGTTTTACAGGGAAGGCCTTCGGGACGCCGTGCCGAACCTGCAGCAACTCGCCAACAAGAGGCATCGAGGCCGGGCAGGCCAAAAAGGAAGGCGGTCAGGACGGAGACACCGGCGCAGAGGTATGACAAAAACCCCGCTCCTTGGTTGTCGTCTTTCTCAAAATGTAATGACGTCCATGTTTCTTTAACAGAAAAAATGCTCACCAGAATATGTCCGGTGAGGCTGCCGATCATGCTTCCACCAGTCGGGCTCCAGGACCGGACATAGAGGCGGAAGCCGACATGGGGCAGACGCCGGATACTCCTCCTACAGAGGATGCGGATAGACAATCCGCTACAAATTCAGAAGTGGAGAGCGCCATGAATCATAGGCGTCGCCGAGCCATACTCCATGACGGTTGCTTCTCCCCAGAGGCATTTGATGCCTTCAATTCTGGAGATGCGTACCTCCGTGCTGCTCAAAATGGTCTAGCCAGAGCCACGGACCAGCATGTAAGGGATGTACGGGTAAGCAAATCTGACGATTATATGTATCAGTAGCCCCTGAGACTTGAAACAGTTAGCAGAACTTATTTAAGGATCACCTATTGTGCAGGTTCTTACAGAGAAGAATACTCGACTGTCACAGGAGCTGGAGGAATGCAAGACCCAACTTCGGGCCGCCGTTGCCGCATTGAAGGAACCTAAAAAGTCCCCAGCTGGTAACATTTGTTTCAAAGAATGATAGGTACCATATAGCGTGCGGCGTGGTTGCAGATCTAACAATAGATATTGCAGATGAATCCGGAGGATCAGCATGCCGTACGACAGCTAAAGGCTGGCGAATGCGTGCTGACTAAGGTCAGGCGGGAAAAAACAATCTCCAAGACGCCAATACCAAGCTGGGCGTGGAACTGAAAGATGTTTGAGCCCAGCTTGCGGACTCCGAGAAGGAGAATAAGCGGCTTCGACACGGCATTTTCAGTAAGTGCTTGAACGAACCCTTAAAAAGGGGACGACAGAGGAGCCGGCTAATAGAGTTATGTCTGCAGGTATGCTGACGGGTCGTCCCGCGGAGGAGATGCCCGGGTCTGCGGGTGATCTTCTATCCAAGCTCTCACAACTGCACGAACAAGTTCGGTAGGTGATGCAAGGTATTGCCCAGGCCTTGTGGCCATCGGTCTCCCTGCCAGAAGGCATTGGAGAGCTTGCGGAGAAGCTCAAGGGAGCACGACGGCGCTTCCGATTATGGAAGATATCGGCCTGCCGTCAAGGTGACAGGGAAGCCTGGGCCATGGTGAAGACGCGGTATACCAAGGCTGACCCAAACCATATGGCCGAGGTCGGACCTGTGGGCCCGATGGAAAAGAGATCCCCGTTAGCTTAGTTTATCGGCAAGTAGAATTAGCCGCGAAGTATTCCCAACAGGATTGTAGGCTAGACCGCCTGTTGGATGGTATAGAAGAGGAATTTAGTTAGTCTACATGACTATGTAATTAAAGTGACATGTATAATGCCTTCTAGCCGGATTGTAGATCATTTGTCATGGCGGACCTTTCCGCTTCAACCTCTGGACCTGATAGTCCAGAGTGTGTACGAATACCCGCTCAGTTATATAAGAACCGGGGTATGCGTGGAAACCAGGCGTAGGGGTCATTAGTGCTTGAACAGACAAGTGCCCAACTAGTTATGTTATATTACATGGGTAGTAAGAAACATCTTCCAGGGAGAATAGTTCTGTTAGGGGTTCCTTTCCCTGGGTATGCATGCCCTAAAGCGCATGTCCGGACTGCGAGCGGAGACGCAGGCAAAAATATCTGGGGGCATATATGGAAAATAAATAAAATTCATCTTTTGTTCGCCGACCGAATATTCCCTTAAGAACGCTAGCTTTCGGCTTCACCCAGTCTGAGGTACACATCCGGCTGACCCAGCAGTAACAATCGCAGAGGTGCTCCCCTTATGCCCTAGCCGAATTAACGGGAACATATGGCATAAATACAAGAGCCAGGCAACCCAGCTTGTCCAAAACTTAAGTCATATTGATGCATATAATGGCGAAGAAAAGGTACATGCGGAAGAATAACACATGTGTGGGGCATGAAGCCCAGATAGATAATTAAGCTTCTGTGTAAGAAGCCCCCAGGTATAATGAGCGCGGTTAGTGTGTCCATAGTGTGCAATCAAGGCATGAGTTGGCCCTTGAAAGCCTTGAGAAAGAATAAAAGAAAGAAAGAGAAAAAGATAGATAATGTATATGCAAAAAATGGACAGAGGAAGGAGACGAACATAGAGTCCGGCACTAGGCGTAGAATCTTCAGAGCCTGGCTGCGTTCCATGGGTTCGGCTCAAGTCAATTATTCGATGCATCCCACAGACGGTACGCTCCACCGGTCAGAACTTGGACAATAATGAAGGGACCTTCCCATCTGGGTTCGAGCTTGGTATTTTTCTTCTCCGACAGGCGTAGAACTAACTCGCCAACGTTATAAGTTTTGGCCCGTACTTCTCTGCTTTGGTATCTGCGAGCCTGTTGCTGATAGAATGTGGAACGGGCTTTTGCCACGTCGCGCTCCTCCTCCAGGATGTCCAGACTATCCTGCCGATCGAGCTCAACTTCTCTTTCTTCATACATGCGCACTCGAGGTGAGTCATGAATTATGTCGCAGGGCAGAACTGCCTCTGCGCCGTACACCATAAAGAAGGGTGTATATCCGGTAGTACGATTCGGCATGGTCCGCAACCTCCAAAGTATGGAGTCAAGCTCCTCTACCCAGTGCGTGTTAGACTCCTTTAAGGACCGCACTAATCTGGGTTTAATGCCGCTCATGATAAGACCATTTGCTCACTCAACTTGGCCGTTGGTTTGTGGGTGATAGACGGAAGCATAATCGAGTTTGATGCCCATGTTGCTGCACCAGAGTTTTACCTCATCGTCCGTGAAGTTCGTGCCATTGTCAGTGATGATGCTGTGGGGGACGCCATCACGGTGTACGACCCCGGATATGAAGTCTATCATCGGCCCGGATTCGGCTGTTTTAATAGGTTTGGCTTCTATCCATTTGGTGAACTTATCCACGATGACCAGTAAGTATTTTTTCTTATGGGTTCCCCCTTTAAGGGGTCCAACCATGTCAAGCCCCCAGACCGCGAAGGGCCAGGTAATGGGGATTGTTCGGAGGGCGGTGGGTGGCATGTGGCTTTGGTTTGCAAAAAGCTGGCAACCGGCGCAACGTTGGACCAAGTCCTATGTGTCTGCCCGGGCCGTCGGCCAATAAAACCCTGTACGGAAGGCCTTGCTTACAAGGGCCCGAGCTACAGCATGGTGGCCGCCGAGTCCGGCATGAATTTCTGCCAAAAGCTTCCACCCTTCCTCTTCGGAGATGCACCTTTGAAGGACTCCGGTAGTGCTTTTTTTATACAGCTCTCCCTCGTGGACCCTGTAGGCTTTAGATCGCCGCACTATGCAGCGTGCCTCATTTTGGTCCTCGGGAAGTTTCTGCCTAGTTAGGTATGCCAAGAATGGTTTTGTCCACGGGGCAATGATGGCCATTATGACGTGGGTTGAAGGTGTTATTTCGGTGGCAGAGTCCCCGATTATGTCAGAGTGTTCGGCATCGGGCATTTTGGCCGGGTCCGGACTATTGTTACTGGTGTCCCCTTCCCATACCACGGATGGCTTAAACAATCTCTCCAAAAAGATGTTGGGGGGGGACCACATCGCGTTTTGCACCGATGCGGGCGAGGATATCCGCCGCCTGATTGTTTTCCCGAGCCACATGGTGAAATTCGAGCCCCTCGAACCAAGCTGACATCTTTAGGACGGCGTTTTGATAGGCCGCCATCTTCGGATCCTTGGCATCGAAGTCTCCATTTATTTGGGATATTGCGAGGTTCGAATCCCCACGCACCTCCAGGCGTTGAATGCCCATGGAAACTGCCATCCGAAGACCATGTAACGAGGCTTCATATTCAGCTGCGTTGTTGGAGTCTGTATACGGTATCTGCAGTACGTATTGCACTGTATCTCCTGTTGGGGACGTCAGGACGACACCAGCCCCCAGACCAGCCAACATTTGGGAGCCGTCGAAGTGCATGATCCAATTGGAGTATGCGTCATACTCTTTAGGGAGTTCGGCTTCCGTCCATTCGGTGACAAAGTCGGCCAATACTTGCAATTTAATGGCTCGCCGAGGTTTGTATGTTATGTCGAACGGGAGGAGCTCAATGGCCCATTTGGCAATCCGGCCCGTGGCGTCGCAGTTGTTTATAATATCATTAAGTGGCAGTTCCGAGGCTACTGTAATCGAACACTCTTGAAAGTAGTGTCGCAGCTTCCGGTATGCCATGAATACCGCATAGGATATCTTTTGATAATGTGGGTACCGTGATTTTCATGGAGTGAGGACAGTGGATACATAATATACCGGCTTTTGAAGAGGGAATTTATGTCCATCTACTTCTCGTTCGACGACGAGCACTGCGCTTACAACCTGATGGGTTGCCGCAATGTAAAACAACATTGGTTCGCCGATGTTTGGCGCGGCCAGGATTGGGTTGGTTGCCAGTATGGCTTTTATTTCTTCCAATCCGGCTGTGGCAGCGTCCATCCACTCGAAGTGTTCGGTGCACTGAAGGAGGCAGTAAAGGGGTAATGCCTTTTCTCCTAAGCGGGAGATAAAGCGGCTTAGAGCCGCCACACATCCAGTTAATTTCTGGATTTGTTTGAGGTCCGTTGGGATAGCCAACTGTGACAGAGCTCGGATTTTGGCCGGATTAGCTTTAATTCCTCTATTGGAGACAATGAAGCCCAGGAGCTTTCCGGCTGGTACGTCGAAAACATATTTTTCCAGATTGAGCTTGATGTCGTATGTTCGGAGGTTGTTGAAGTGAGCCTCAAGTCGTCTATTAGAGAGTCGACGTGTTTGGTTTTAACGACCACATCATGTACGTATGCCTCTACTGTTTTGCCGATCTGTTTCTCTAGCATGTCTGAATCATGCGCTGATATGTTGCGCCGGCGTTTTTGGGCCCAAAAGGCATTGTGTTGAAACAGAAGGGGCCGTATGGTGTGCTAAATGCCGTTGTGGCTTGGTCGGACTCCGCCATCTTGATTTGGTGGTAGCCGGAGTATGCGTCGAGGAAACACAATGACTCATGTCCTGCGGTAGCATCAATAATTTGATCAATGCAGGGGAGGGGGAAGGGATCCTTTGGGCAAGCCTTGTTGAGGTCTTTGAAGTCGACACATAGGCGCCAGGATTTGTCCTTCTTTGGTACCATCACTAGGTTTGCTAGCCAGTCCGGGTGTTTTATTTCTCTAATGAATCCGGCCTCCAATAACTTGCTAGTTCCTCTCCCGTAGCTTGTCTCTTAGGTTCAGAGAAACGCTGAAGAGCCTGCTTGACCGGCTTGAATCCCTTTAGGATATTGAGGTTGTGCTCGGCCAGCCTGCGTGGGATTCCTGGCATGTCTAAGGGGTGCCAGGCGAATATGTCCCAATTCTCACGCAGGAACTCTCGTAGTGCGGCGTCCACGGCGGGGTTTAACTGTGCCCCGATGGAGGCTGTTTTTGTAGGGTCCATTGGGTGGACTTGGAATTTGACTATTTCATCCGCTAGTTTAAAAGAGGTGGACTTGGATCTCTTGTCAAGTATCACGTCGTCCCTGTCCACTGTGGAGCGTAGCATAGTTAATTCCTCGGCTGAAAGGGCTTCGGATAATGCCTCGAGGGCCAATGCGGCTGTTTTGTTTTCGGTGCGGAGTGTTGTGTCCGGATCACTAGCGAGAGTGATGATTCTGTTGGGCCCAGGCATTTTGAGCTTCATGTACCCATAATGGGGTATGGCTTGGAAGATCGTGAACGCCTCCCGTCCTAAAAGGGCGTGGTATCCACTACTGAACGGGGCCACTTGGAATGTAATTTCTTCGGACCTATAGTTCTCCGGCGTGCCGAATACCACATCTAGTGTGATTCTCCCAGCACAGCGTGCTTCTCGACTGGGGATGATTCCTCTGAAGGTTGTGCTACTTTGCTCAATGCGGTTCTAGTCTATTTCCATTTTTTGAAGAGTTTCCTCATAGATGAGGTTTAATCCACTGCCGCCGTCCATGAATACTTTGGTGAGTCGAAAGCCGTCCACAATTGGACTGACGACCAGTGCAGCTGGTGCTCGGGCTATTCGGAATTTAGGTTCGTCACTAGCATTGAAGGTAATAGCCGTGCCACTCCATGGATTTATTGCTGCCACGTGGCAGATTTTGGCAATGCTGCGGAGTGTTCGCTTGCGCCTATTGTTTGATGTGAAGGTCTCAAAGACTGTTAATACCGTATTGTTATCCCTGAGAAGGTGCTCTGTGGCATCTGGGATGAGAAGATCCTCGCCGCTTTTGGCCACCTGCCGGAGTATCCAACATGCTCTAAGGCTGTGTGTTGGTATGGTATCCGCTGTACTATGAATTATGCAGGGTCCGTTGAGCCATCCCTCCAATACGGTTCCACGCCCTGTAGAGGGTTTTTGCTTCTTTGTAATTAACTCGGGTGTCTTATGATAGTGCACCCTTTTACTTCGGATTGGGTGTATATTCGGAGTCGGATTATCCCAAAATTTCGTTTCGGTTTTCCAGGCACTTTCCATCGCACAATACTTACATACTATGGACGCCACGTCGGCGAAGCGTGATATGTTATGGGCTTACGGCGACTTATGGCGCTAAGGATTCCCTTGTCCGTGCAGTTATTGCAGAAAAGTGAGACTGCGTCTTCCTCGCCGCAGTCCTTAACCTTGTTCATCACAAGGAGGTGTTGGAAATATGCCCTAGAGGTAATAATAAAATGGTTATTATTATATTTCTTTGTTCATGATGATTGTCTATTATTCATGCTATAATTGTGTTATCCGGAAATCGTAATACATGTGTGAATACATAGACCACAACACGTCCCTAGTGAGCCTCTAGTTGACTAGCTCGTTGATCAAAAGATAGTCATGGTTTCCTGACTATGGACATTGGATGTCATTGGTAACGGGATCACATCATTAGGAGAATGATGTGATGGACAAGACCCAATCCTAAGCATAGCTCAAAGATCGTGTAGTTCGTTTGCTGTAGCTTTTCCGAATGTCAAGTATCATTTCCTTAGACCATGAGATTGTGCAACTCCCGGATACCGTAGGAGTGCCTTGGGTGTGCCAAACGTCACAACGTAACTGGGTGACTATAAAGGTATGATGTCTACTATGCAACCTTCTTCTTGTAGACGTTGTTGGGCCTGCAAGTGCACAGGTTTGTAGGACAGTAGCAAATTTCCCTCAAGTGGATGACCTAAGGTTTATCAATCTGTAGGAGGTGTAGGATGAAGATGGTCTCTCTCAAGCAACCCTGCAACCAAATAACAAAGAGTCTCTTGTGTCCCCAACACACCCAATACAATGGTAAATTGTATAGGTGCACTAGTTCGGCGAAGAGATGGTGATACAAGTGCAAAATAGATAGTAGATATAGGTTTTTGTAAACTGAAAATATAAAAACAGCAAGGTAGGGAGTGGTAAAAGTGAGCGTAAACGGTATTGCAATGATAGGAAACAAGGCCTAGGGTTCATATTTTCACTAGTGCAAGTTCTCTCAACAATAATAACATAGATAGATCATATAACGAGCCCTCAACATGCAACAAAGAGTCACTCCGAAGCCACTAATAGCGGAGAACAAACGTAGAGATTATGGTAGGGTACGAAACCACCTCAAAGTTATTCTTTCAAATAAATCCGTTGGGCTATTCCTATAAGTGTCACAAACAACCCTGGAGTTTTTACTAGAATAACACCTTAAGATACAAATCAACGAAAACCCTAATGTCACCTAGATACTCCATTGTCACCTCAAGTATCCGTGGGCATGATTATACGATATGCATCACACAATCTCAGATTTATCCAACCAACATAAAAGTACTACAAATAGTGCCCCAAAGTTTCTACCGGAGAATCAAGAACGTGTGCCAACCCCTATGCATAGATTCCCAATGTCACGAAACCCGCAAGTTGATCACCAAGACATACATCAAGTGTTCTCATAAAGACTCAATCCGATAAGATAACTTCAAAAGGGGAAACTCAATTCATCACAAAGGAGTAGAGGGGGAGAAACATCATAAGATCCAACTACAATAGCAAAGCTCGGGATACATCAAGATCGTGCCATAGAGGAACACGAGAGAGAGAGATCAAACACATAGCTACTAGCACATACCCTCAGCCCCGAGGGAAAACTACTCCCTCCTCGTCATGGAGAACGCCGGGATGATGAAGATGGCCACCAGTGATGGATCCCCCTCCGGCAGGGTGCAGGAACGGGTCTAGACTGGCTTTCGGTGGCTACGGAGGCTTTTGGCGGCGGAACTCCCGATCTATTCTCTGTTTTGGAACTTTTAGGGTACGTAGGTATATATGGGTGGAGGGAGAACGTCGGTGGAGCTACGGGGGCCCCATGAGGTAGGGGGCGCGCCCAGGGGGGGAGGGCGCGCCCCCCACGCTCGTGAGCACCTCCCGTATCTTCTGACATGGGGTCCAAGTGCATCAGGTGGGTTTCCTTCCAAAAATAACTTCTCCAGTTGATTTCGTTCCATTTTGACTCCGTCTGATATTCCTTTTCCTCGAAACACTGAAATAGGCATAAAACAGCAAATCTGGGCTGGGCCTCCGGTTAATAGGTTAGTCCCAAAAGTAATATAAAAGTGGATAATAAAGCCCAATATTGCCTAAAACAGTAGATAAAGTAGCATGGAGCAATCAAAAATTATAGATACGTTGGAGACGTATCAAGCATCCCCAAGCTTAATTCCTGCTCGTCCTCGAGAAATGATAAAAAGAGAATTTTTGATGCGGAGTGATACTTTGGCATAATTTCAATGTAAATCTTCTTAATCATGGTATGAATATTCAGATCCGAAAGGTTCAAGACAAAAGTTCATATTGACATAAAAATGATAATACTTCAAGCATACTAATCAAACAATTATGTCATCTCAAAATAACATGGCCAAAGGAAGTTCATCCCTACAAAATCATATAGTTAGGCTATGCTTCATTTTCGTCACACAAAGATGTTCCCAACTTCTATACCCCCGATGACAAGCCAAGCAATTGTTTCATACTCAAATAATCTCAAACTTTTTCAACCTTCACGCAATACATGAGCATGAGCCATGGACATAGCACTATGGGTGGTATAGAATATGATGATGGGGATTGTGTGGAGAAGACAAAAAAGAGAAAGTCTCACATCAACGAGGCTAATCAATAAGCTATGGAGATGCCCATCAATTGATGTTAATGCAAGGAGTAGGGATTGCCATGCAACGGATGCACTAGAGCTAAGAATGCTCAACAAAAGAAAACTAGTGGGTGTGCATCCAACTTGCTTGCTCATGAAGACCTAGGGCATTTTGAGGAAGCCCATCGTTGGAATATACAAGCCAAGTTCTATAATGAAAAATTCCCACTAGTATGAACAAGACAACTTATGAGACTCACTATATGAAAATCATGGTGCTACTTTGAAGCACAATATATGAGACTCACTACATGAAAAACAAGGTGCTACTTTGAAGCACAAGTGTGGAAAAAGAGATAGTAGCATTGCCCTTTTTATTTTCTCCTTCTTTTTTTTCGGCCTTTCTTTTTTTCTTTTTGGCCTTTCTCTTTTTTTTGATTGGGCAATGCTCTAATAATGATGATCATCACACTTCTATTGATTACAACATAATGATTACAACTCGATACTAGAACAAGATATGACTCTATATGAATGCCTCCGGCGGTGTACCGGGATGGTGCAATGAATCAAGAGTGACATGTATGAAAAATAATGCATGGTGGCTTTGCCACAAATACGATGTCAACTACAAGATCATGCAATGGCAATATGACAAAAGTAAAGGATGTCATGATGATGATGATGATGGAAGTTGCATGGCAATATATCTCGGAATGGCTATGGAAATGCCATGATAGGTAGGTATGGTGGCTGTTTTGAGGAAGATATAGGGAGGTTTATGTGTGAAAGAGCGTATCATATCACGGGGTTTGGATGCACCGGCGAAGTTTGCACCAACTCTCAATATGAGAAAGGGCAATGCACGGTACCGAAGAGGCTAGCAAATGGCGGAAAGGTAAAAGTGCGTATAATCCATGGACTCAACATTAGTCAAAAGAACTCATATACTTATTGCAAAAATTTAGAAGTCATCAAAAATCAAGTACTACGCGCATGCTCCTAGGGGGATTGATTGGTAGGAAAAGACCATCGCTCGTCCCCGACCGCCACTCATAAGGATGCACAAGCCAGGTACACTTCATGCTTCAAATTTGTTACACAACTTTAACCATACGTGCATGCTACGGGACTTGCTAACTTCAACACAAGTATTTCTCAAATTCACAACTACTCAACTAGCACGACTATGATATTATCACATCCATATCTCAAAACAATTATCAAGCATAAAACTTATCTTAGTATTCAACCCACTAAAAAGAAAGTTTCACATATCTTGAATACCAAGTATATTAACATTAAGCAAATTACCATGCTATTAACGACTCTCAAAATAATCTAAGTGAAGCATGAGAGATCAAGTTTCTTTAAAACGAACCACCACCGTGCTCTAAAAGATCTAAGTGAAGCACTAGAGCAAAAATTATCACGCTCAAAAAGATATAAGTGAAGCACATAGAGTAAACTATCAAGCTCAAAAGATATAAGTGAAGCACATAGAGTATTCTCAAAAATTTCAATTCATACATGGCTCTCTCAAAAGGTGTGTACAGCAAGGATGATTGTGGTAGACTAACAAGCAAAGACACAAATAATACAAGATGCTCCAAGCAAAACACATATCATGTGGTAAATAAAAATATAGCTCCAAGTAAATTACCGATGGAAGTGGACAAAAGAGGGGATGCCTTCCGGGGCATCCCCAAGCTTTGACTTTTTGGTGTCCTTGGATTATCTTGGGGGTGCCATGGGCATCCCCAAGCTTAGGCTCTTGCCACTCCTTGTTCCATAATCCATCAAAAGAATTCACCAAAAACTTGAAAACTTCACAGCACAAAACTCAATAGAAATCTCGTGAGCTCCGTTAGAGAAAGAAAACAAAAGACTACTTTAAGGTACTGTAGTGAACTTGTTCTTTATTTGTATTGGTGTTAAACCTACTGTATTCCAACTTTTCTATGGTTTATAAACTATTTTACTAGCCATAGATTCATCAAAATAAGCAAACAACACACGCAAAATAGAATCTGTCAAAAACAGAACAGTCTGTAGTAATCTGTTACTAACGCAAACTTCTGGAACCCAAAAACTTCTACCAAAATTATACGACCTGGGCAATTTGTTTATTGATCAGCAGCAATTGGAATCACTATTTTATCACGTTCTGGTGATTTTTGACAATTTGGGCACTGAGCGCAAAGATTCTGGAAATTACAGCAAGATCAAATAACTATCTTCCAAGAAGATCTAATAGGTTTAACTTGGCACGAACACTAATTAAAAGATAAAACCACATATAAACAGAATCTAGATGGATTATTTATTACTAAACAGGAACAAAAGTCAAGGAACAAAAATAAAATTGGGTTGCCTCCCAACAAGCGCTATCGTTTAACGCCCCTAGCTAGGCATGATGATTTCAATGATGCTCACATAAAAGATAAGAATTGTAACATAAAGAGAGCATCATGAACAATATGACTAGCACATTAAAGTCTAACCCACTTTCTATGCATAGGTAATTTGTGAAAAAACAACTTGTGGGGATAAGAATCAACTTGCATAGGAAGGTAAAACAAGCATAGCTTCAAAAATTTAAGCACATAGAGAGGAAACTTGATATTATTGCAATTCCTACAAGCATATATTCCTCCCTCATAATAATTTTCAGTAGCATCATGAATGAATTCAACAATATAACCAGCACCTAAAGCATTATTTTCATGATCTACAAGCATAGAAAATTTACTACTCTCCACATAAGCAAAATTCTTCTCATGAATAATAGTGGGAGCAAACTCAACAAAATAGCTATCATGTGATTGAAAATTAAGATCAAGATGACAAGTTTCATGGTTAGCATTATTCTTTATAGCATACATGTCATCACAATAATTATCATAGATAGGACGCATTCTTTCATCATAGTAAATTTGCTCATCAAAGCTTGGGGGACAAAAAAATATCATCGTCATCAAACATAGCTTCCCTAAGCTTGTGGCTTTGCATATCATTAGCATCATGGATATTCAAGGAATTCATACTAACAACATTGCAATCATGCTCATCATTCACATATTTAGTGCCAAACAATTTAGAGATTTCTTATTCTAGTACTTGAGCACAATTATCCTTTCCATCATACTCACGAAAGATATTAAAAAGGTGAAGTGTACGAGACAAACTCAATTCCATTTTTTATATAGTTTTCTTTTATAAACTAAACTAGTGATAAAACAAGAAACTAAAAGACTCGATTGCAAGATCTAAAGATATACCTTCAAGCACTCACCTCCCCGGCAACGGCGCCAGAAAAGAGCTTGATGTCTACTACGCAACCTTCTTCTTGTAGACGTTGTTGGGCCTACAAGTGCACAGGTTTGTAGGACAATAGCAAATTTCCCTCAAGTGGATGACCTAAGGTTTATCAATCCGTAGGAGGCGTAGGATGAAGATGGTCTCTCTCAAGCAACCCTGCAACCAAATAACAAAGAGTCTCTTGTGTCCCCAACACACCCAATACAATGGTAAATTATATAGGTGCACTAGTTCGGCGAAGAGATGGTGATACAAGTGCAAAATAGATAGTAGATATAGGTTTTTGTAAACTGAAAATATAAAAACAGCAAGGCAGCAAGTGGTAAAAGTGAGCGTAAACGGTATTGCAATGATAGGAAACAAGGCCTAGGGTTCATACTTTCACGAGTGCAAGTTCTCTCAACAATAATAACATAGATAGATCATATAACGAGCCCTCAACATGCAACAAAGAGTCACTCCGAAGCCACTAATAGCGGAGAACAAACATAGAGATTATGGTAGGGTACGAAACCACCTCAAAGTTATTCTTTCAAATCAATCCGTTGGGCTATTCCTATAAGTGTCACAAACAACCCTGGAGTTTTTACTAGAATAACACCTTAAGATACAAATCAACCAAAACCCTAATGTCACCTAGATACTCCATTGTCACCTCGAGTATCCGTGGGCATGATTATACGATATGCATCACACAATCTCAGATTTATCCAACCAACATAAAAGTACTTCAAATAGTGCCCCAAAGTTTCTACCGGAGAATCAAGAACGTGTGCCAACCCCTATGCATAGGTTCCCAATGTCACGAAACCCGCAAGTTGATCACCAAGACATACATCAAACGTTCTCATAAAGACTCAATCCGATAAGATAACTTCAAAAGGGGAAACTCAATTCATCACAAAGGAGTAGAGGGGGAGAAACATCATAAGATCCAACTACAATAGCAAAGCTCGGGATACATCAAGATCGTGCCATAGAGGAACACGAGAGAGAACACGAGAGAGAGAGAGAGATCAAACACATAGCTACTGGTACATACCCCCAGCCCCGAGGGAAAACTACTCCCTCCTCGTCATGGAGAACGCCGGGATGATGAAGATGGCCACCGGTGACGGATCCCCCCTCCGGCAAGGTGCCGGAACGGGTCTAGACTGGCTTTCGGTGGCTACGGAGGCTTCTGGCGGCGGAACTCCCGATCTATTCTCTGTTTTGGAAGTTTTAGGGTACGCAGGTATATATGGGTGGAGGGAGAACGTCGGTGGAGCTACAGGGGCCCCACGAGGCAGGGGGCGCGCCCAGGGGGGAGGGCGCGCCCCACCCTCGTGAGCACCTCCTGTATCTTCTGACGTGGGGGTCCAAGTCCATCAGGTGGGCTTCCTTCCAAAAATAACTTCTCCAGTTGATTTCGTTCCGTTTTGACTCCGTCTGATATTCCTTTTCCTCAAAACACTGAAATAGGCATAAAACAGCAAATCTGGGCTGGGCCTCTGGTTAATAGGTTAGTCCCAAAAGTAATATAAAAGTGGGTAATAAAGCCCAATATTACCTAAAACAGTAGATAAAGTAGCATGGAGCAATCAAAAATTATAGATACGTTGGAGACATATCAAGGTACACTACAGGTATCTTCGAAAGTGTCTGTTGGGTTGGCACGAATCGAGACTGGGATTTGTCACTCCATATGACGGAGAGGTATCTCTGGGCCCACTCGGTAATGCATCATCATAATGAGCTCAATGTGACCAAGTGGTTGACCATGGGATCATGCATTACGGCATGAGTAAAGTGACTTGCCGGTAACGAGATTGAATGAGGTATTGGGATACCGACGATCGAGTCTCGGGCAAGTAACGTACCGATTGACAAAGGGAATTGTATACGGATTGATTGAATCCTCGACATCGTGGTTCATCCGATGAGATCATCATGGAGCATGTGGGAGCCAACATGGGTATCCAGATTCCGCTGTTGGTTATGGACCGGAGAGTCGTCTCGGTCATGTCTGCATGTCTCCCGAACCCGTAGGGTCTACACACTTAAGGTTCAGTGACACTAGGGTTGTAGAGATATTAGTATGCAGTAACTTGAAAGTTGTTCGGAGTCCCGGATGAGATCCCGGACGTCACAAGGAGTTCTGAAATAGTCCGGAGGTAAAGATTTATATACAGGAAGTCTAGTTTCGGCCATCGGGAAGGTTTCGGGGGTCGCCGGTATTGTACCGAGACCACCGGAAGGGTCCCGGGGGTCCATCGGGTGGGGCCACCTATTCCAGAGGGCCCCATGAGCTGAATTGGGAGGGGAACCAACCCCTAGTGGGCTGGTGCACCCCCCTTGGGCCTCCCCTGCGCCTAGGGTTGGGAAACCCTAGGGGTGGGGGCGCCCCCCACTTGGCTTGGGGGGAAGCCACCCCTTGGCCGCCGCCCCCTTGGAGATCCATCTCCCTAGGGCCGGCGCCCCCCAAGGCCCCTATATAAAGAGGGGGGGGGGAGGGAGGGCAGCCGCACCCTTGCTCTTGGCGCCTCCCTCTTCCTCCGTAACACCTCTCCTCCCCGCTTGCGCTTGGCGAAGCCCTGCCGGGATCCTGCTGCATCCACCACCACGCCGTCGTGCTGCTGGATCTTCATCAACCTCTCCTTTCCCCTTGCTGGATCAAGTTGGAGGAGACGTCTTCCCAACCGTACGTGTGTTGAACGCAGAGGTGCCGTCCGTTCGGCACTAGGTCATCGGTGATTTGGATCACGTCGAGTACGACTCCATCAACCCAGTTCTCTTGAACGCTTCCGCGCGCGATCTACAAGGGTATGTATATGCACTCCTCTCTCCTTCATTCCTAGATGACTGCATAGATTGATCTTGGTGATGCGTAGAAAATTTTAAAATTCTGCTACGTTCCCCAACAGTGGATCAGAGCTAGGTCTATGCGTAGTTTCTATGCACGAGTAGAACACAAAGTAGTTGTGGGCGTCGATATTGTCAATTATCTTGCCGTTACTAGTCTTATCTTGATTCGGTGGCATTGTGGGATGAAGCGGCCCGGACCGACCTTACACGTACGCTTACGTGAGACTGGTTCCACCGACTGACATGCACTAGTTGCATAAGGTGGCTGGCGGGTGTCTGTCTCTCCCACTTTAGTCGGATCGGATTCGATGAACATGGTCCTTATGAAGGGTAAATAGAAATTGGCAATTCACGTTGTGGTTTTGGCGTAGGTAAGAAATGTTCTTGCTAGAATCCTATAGCAGCCACCTAAAAACTTGCAACAACAATTAGAGGACGTCTAACTTGTTTTTGCAGCAAGTGTTTTGTGATGTGATATGGCCAAAGGATGTGATGAATGATATATGTGATGTATGAGATGATCATGTTCTTGTAATAGGAATCACGACTTGCATGTCGATGAGTATGACAACCGGCAGGAGCCATAGGAGTTGTCTTAATTTATTTGTGACCTGCGTGTCAACATATAACGTCATGTAATTACTTTAATTTATTGCTAAACCATTAGCCATAGTAGTAGAAGTAATAGATGACGAGACAACTTCAAGAAGACACAATGATGGAGATCATGGTGTCATGCCGGTGACAACGATGATCATGGAACCCCGAAGATGGAGATCAAAAGGAGCAAATGATATTGGCCATATCATGTCACTATTTGATTGCATGCGATGTTTATCATGTTTTACATCTTATTTGCTTATAACGACGGTAGCTTAAATAAGATGATCCCTCGTAATAATTTCAAGAAAGTGTTCCCCCTAACTATGCACCGTTGCGAAGGTTCGTTGTTTCGAAGCACCACATGATGATCGGGTGTGATAGATTCTAACGTTCGAATACAACGGGTGTAAGCCAGATTTACACACGCAATACACTTAGGTTGATTTGACGAGCCTAGCATGTACAGACATGGCCTCAGAACATGGAGGACCGAAAGGTCGAGCATGAGTCGTATAGAAGATACGATCAACATGTAGATGTTCACCGATGTTGGCTAGTCCGTCTCACGTGATGATCAGACACGGCCTAGTTAACTCGGATCATGTTTCACTTAGATGACTGGAGGGATGTCTATCTGAGTGGGAGTTCATTGAGTAATTTGATTAGATGAACTTCATTATCATGAACTTAGTCCAAAATCTTTACAATATGTCTTGTAGATCAAATGGCACACGTTGTCCTCAACTTCAACGCGTTCCTAGAGAAAACCAAGCTGAAAGATGATGGCAGCAATTATACAGACTGGGTTCGGAAGCTGAGGATCATCCTCATAGCTGCCAAGAAAGATTATGTCCTAGAAGCACCGCTAGGTAACGCACCTGTCCCAGAGAACCAAGACGTTATCAACGCTTGGCAGTCACGTGCCGATGATTACTCCCTCATTCAGTGCGGCATGCTTTACAGCTTAGAACCGGGGCTCCAAAAGCGTTTTGAGAGACACGGAGCATATGAGATGTTCGAAGAGCTGAAAATGGTTTTCCAAGCTCATGCCCGGGTCGAGAGATATGAAGTCTCCGACAAGTTCTTCAGCTGTAAGATGGAGGAAAATAGTTCTGTCAGTGAGCACATACTCAAAATGTCTAGGTTGCATAACCGCTTGGCTCAGCTAGGAGTTAATCTCCCGGATGACGCGGTAATTGACAGAATCCTTCAGTCGCTTCCACCGAGCTACAAGAGCTTTGTGATGAACTTCAATATGCAGGGGATGGAAAAGACCATTCCTGAGGTATATTCAATGCTGAAATCAGCGGAGGTAGAAATCAAAAAGGAACATCAAGTGTTGATGGTGAATAAAACCACTAAGTTCAAGAAAGGCAAGGGTAAATAGAACTTCAAGAAGGACGGCAAGGGAGTTGCCGCGCCCGGTAAGCAAGCTGCCAGGAAGAAGCCAAAGAATGGACCATAGCCCGAGACTGAGTGTTTTTATTGCAAGGGAAGTGGTCACTGGAAGCGGAACTGCCCCAAATACTTAGCGGACAAGAATGCCGGCAACACTAAAGGTATATGTGATATACATGTAATTGATGTGTACCTTACCAGTACTCGTAGTAGCTCCTGGGTATTTGATACCGGTGTGGTTGCTCACATTTGTAACTCAAAGCAGGAGCTGCGGAATAAACGGAGACTGGCGAAGGACGAGGTGATGATGCGCGTCGGGAATGGTTCCAAGGTCGATGTGATCGCCGTCGGCACGCTACCTCTACATTTACCTACGGGATTAGTTTTAAACCTCAATAATTGTTATTTAGTGCCAGCTTTGAGCATGGACATTGTATCAGGATCTCGTTTAATTCGAGGTGGCTACTCATTTAAATCCAAGAATAATGGTTGTTCTATTTATATGAGAGATATGTTTTATGGTCATGCTCCGTTGGTGAATGGTTTATTCTTAATGAATCTCGAGCGTAATGTTACACATATTCATAGTGTGAATACCAAAAGATGTAAGGTTGATAATGATAGTCCCACATACTTGTGGCACTGCCGCCTTGGTCACATAGGTGTCAAACGCATGAAGAAGCTCCATGCAGATGGGCTTTTGGAGTCTCTTGATTACGAATCATTTGACACGTGCGAACCATGCCTCATGGGTAAAATGACCAAGACTCCGTTCTCAGGAACAATGGAGCGAGCAACCAACTTACTGGAAATCATACATACTGATGTGTGCGGTCCAATGAGTGTTGAGGCTCGCGGTGGCTATCGTTATGTTCTCACCCTCACAGATGACTTGAGTAGATATGGGTATGTCTACTTAATGAAACACAAGTCTGAGACCTTTGAAAAGTTCAAGGAATTTCAGAATGAGGTTGATAATCAATGTGACAAGAAAATCAAGTTCTTACGATCAGATCATGGGGGAGAATACTTGAGTCACGAATTTGGCACACACTTAAGGAAATGTGGAATAGTTTCACAACTCACGCCGCCCGGAACACCTCAGCGCAATGGTGTGTCCGAACGTCGTAATCGCACTCTATTGGATATGGTGCGATCTATGATGTCTCTTACCGATCTAGCGCTATCATTTTGGGGCTATGCTTTAGAGACTGCCGCATTCACTTTAAATAGGGCTCCATCAAAATCCGTTGAGACGACACCGTATGAATTATGGTTTGGGAAGAAACCTAAGCTGTCATTTCTAAAAGTTTGGGGATGTGATGCTTATGTTAAGAAACTTCAACCTGAAAAGCTCGAACCCAAATCGGAAAAATGCGTCTTCATAGGATACCCTAAAGAAACTATTGGGTATACCTTCTACCTCAGATCCGAAGGCAAGATCTTTGTTGCCAAGAATGGGTCCTTTCTAGAGAAAGAGTTTCTCTCGAAAGAAATAAGTGGGAGGAAAGTAGAACTTGATGAGGTATTACCTCTTGAACCGGTAAGTGGCGCAGCTCAAGAAAATGTTCCTGAGGTACCTGCACCGACTAGAGAGGAAGTTAATGATGATGATCATGAAACTTCAGATCAAGTTGCTACTGAACTTCGTAGGTCCACAAGGACATGTTCCGCACCAGAGTGGTACGGCAACCCTGTCCTGGAAATCATGTTGTTAGACAACGGTGAACCTTCGAACTATGAAGAAGCGATGGCGGGCCCGGATTCTGACAAATGGCTGGAAGCCATGAAATCCGAGATAGGATCCATGTATGAAAACAAAGTATGGACTTTGACTAACTTGCCCGATGATTGGCGAGCCATAGAAAATAAATGGATCTTTTAGAAGAAGACAGACGTGGATGGTAACGTAACCATCTATAAAGCTCGGCTTGTCGCTAAGGGTTATCGACAAGTTCAAGGGGTTGACTACGATGGGACTTTCTCACCCGTAGCGAAGCTGAAGTCCGTCCGAAGCATGTTAGCAATTGCCGCATTCTATGATTATGAAATATGGCAAATGGACGTCAAAACGGCATTCCTTAATGGTTTCCTTAAGGAAGAATTGTATATGATGCAGCCAGAAGGTTTTGTCGATCCTAAGAATGCTGACAAGGTGTGCAAGCTCCAATGCTCGATTTATGGGCTGGTGCAAGCATCTCGGAGTTGGAACATTCGTTTTGATGAGATGGTCAAAGCGTTTGGGTTTACGCAGACTTATGGAGAAGCCCACATTTACAAGAAAGTGAGTGGGAGCTCTGTAGCATTTCTCATATTGTATGTGGATGACATACTGTTGATGGGAAATGATATAGAATTCTTGGAAAGCATAAAGGCCTAATTGAACAAGTGTTTTTCAATGAAGGACCTTGGAGAAGCTGCTTATATATTAGGCATCAAGATCTATAGAGATAGATCGAGACGCCTCATTGGTCCTTCACAGAGTACGTACCTTGACAAGATATTAAAGAAGTTCAAAATGGATCAGTCAAAGAAGGGGTTCTTGCCTGTATTGCAAGGCATGAGATTGAGCACGGCTCAATGCCCGACCATGGCAGAAGATAGAGAAAAGATGAGTGTCGTCCCCTATGCCTCGGCCATAGGGTCTATCATGTATGCTATGCTGTGTACCAGACCTGATGTAAACCTTGCCGTAAGTTTGGTAGGAAGGTACCAAAGTAATCCCGGCATGGAACACTGGAGAGCGGTCAAGAATATCCTGAAGTACCTGAAAAGGACTAAGGATATGTTTCTCATTTATGGAGGTGACGAAGAGCTCGTCGTAAAGGGTTACGTCGATGCTAGCTTCGACACAGATCTGGATGACTCTAAGTCACAAACCGGATACGTGTATATTTTGAATGGTGGGGCAGTAAGCTGGTGCAGTTGCAAGCAAAGCGTTGTGGCGGGATCTACATGTGAAGCGGAGTACACGGCAGCCTCGGAGGCGGCACAAGAAGCAGTCTGGGTGAAGGAGTTCATTACCGACTTAGGAGTCATACCCAATGCGTCGGGCCCGATGACTCTCTTCTGTGACAACACTGGAGCTATTGCCATTGCCAAGGAGCCCAGGTTTCACAGGAAGACCAGACATATCAAGCGTCGCTTCAACTCCATTCGTGAAAGTGTTCAAAATGGAGACATAGAGATTTGTAAAGTACATACGGACCTGAATGTGGCAAATCCGTTGAGTAAACCTCTCCCTAGAGCAAAACATGATCAACACCAAAACTGCATGGGTGTTCGATTCATCACAATGTAACTAGACTATTGACTCTAGTGCAAGTGTGAGACTATTGGAAATATGCCCTAGAGGCAATAATAAAATGGTTATTATTATATTTCTTTGTTCATGATGATTGTCTATTATTCATGCTATAATTGTGTTATCCGGAAATCATAATACATGTGTGAATACATAGACCACAACACGTCCCTAGTGAGCCTCTAGTTGACTAGCTTGTTGATCAAAAGATAGTCATGGTTTCCTAACTATGGACATTGGATGTCATTGATAACGGGATCACATCATTAGGAGAATGATGTGATGGACAAGACCCAATCCTAAGCATAGCTCAAAGATCGTGTAGTTCGTTTGCTGTAGCTTTTCCGAATGTCAAGTATCATTTCCTTAGACCATGAGATTGTGCAACTCCTGGATACCGTAGGAGTGCCTTGGGTGTGCCAAACGTCACAACGTAACTGGGTGACTATAAAGGTACACTACAGGTATCTCCGAAAGTGTTTGTTGGGTTGGCACGAATCGAGACTGGGATTTGTCACTCCGTATGACGGAGAGGTATCTCTGGGCCCACTCGGTAATGCATCATCATAATGAGCTCAATGTGACCAAGTGGTTGATCATGGGATCATGCATTACGGCACGAGTAAAGTGACTTGCCGGTAACAAGATTGAACGAGGTATTGGGATACCGACGATCGAGTCTCGGGCAAGTAACGTACCGATTGACAAAGGGAATTGTATACGGATTGATTGAATCCTCGACATCGTGGTTCATCCGATGAGATCATCGTGGAGCATGTGGGAGCCAACATGGGTATCCAGATCCCGCTGTTGGTTATTGACCGGAGAGTCGTCTCGGTCATGTCTGCATGTCTCCCGAACCCGTAGGGTCTACACACTTAAGGTTCGGTGACGCTAGGGTTGTAGAGATATTACTATGCAGTAACCCGAAAGTTGTTCGGAGTCCCGGATGAGATCCCGGACGTCACGAGGAGTTCCGTAATAGTCCGGAGGTAAAGATTTATATATAGGAAGTCTAGTTTCGGCCATCGGGAAGGTTTCGGGGGTCGCCGGTATTATACCGGGACCACCGGAAGGGTCCCGTGGGTCCACCGGGTGGGGCCAACTATCCCAAAGGGCCCCATGGGCTGAATTGGGAGGGGAACCAGCCCCTAGTGGGCTGGTGCACCACCCCTTGGGCCTCCCCTGCGCCTAGGGTTGGGAAACCATAGGGGTGGGGCGCCCCCCACTTGGCTTGGGGGGGGAAGCCACCCCTTGGCCGCCGCCCCCTTGGAGATCCATCTCCCTAGGGCCGATGCCCCCCAAGGCCCCTATATAAAGAGGGGGGAGGGAGGGCAGTCGCGCCCTTGCTCTTGGCGCCTCCCTCTACCTCCGTAACACCTCTCCTCCCAGCTTGGGCATGGCGAAGCCCTGCCGGGATCCTGCTGCATCCACCACCACGCCGTCGTGCTGCTGGATCTTCATCAACCTCTCCTTTCCCCTTGCTGGATCAAGTTGGAGGAGACGTCTTCCCAACCGTACTTGTGTTGAACACGGAGGTGCCGTCCGTTCGGCACTAGGTCATCGGTGATTTGGATCACGTCGAGTACGACTCCATCAACCCCGTTCTCTTGAATGCTTCCGCGCGCGATCTACAAGGGTATGTAGATGCACTCCTCTCTCCCTCGTTGCTAGATGACTGCATAGATTGATCTTGGTGATGCATAGAAAATTTTAAAATTCTGCTACGTTCCCCAACAAGAGGAATCTGGCCTAATAATGATGTACTGTTTCATGGGGCTCTTGCCTAATGTGGGAAAGATCATTTATGTCTGGGTGGGTGGGTGTATTTGAGTCTGAACCCTTACCCGATCTGAGACCCAGGGGCCGAGGTGTTTCCAAGCTTGGAAGATTGGATTCCGGGATGTTGCCCAATGAGTCTGGCCTGCTGCCTGACTCTAGGTTCAGGGCTTGGGTGATGTCCTCCCGTAAACGGGTATCCGGCTCGGAGAGCTCAGGAATTCGGACATAGTCAGTCCTCAAGATAGAGGAAGAATCGCCGCATTGTTCCTCCACCACCGCAATATGATGGGTGACCGGTGGAGAGTTAATCTCCCTTTGATCGGGTTTAAGACCAATCCGATCATAGTCCGTAGCGACTCCCAAGGCGGCGATGCGATCCAAGAGCTCGTTTAGGGAAGAGAGCTCCATTGGATCCATCTGCTCGGCGAATTCCGAGCCGGCATGGAGGCTGTTTTCGATGACCCGAGAAGTCATCATCGGTGCAGCGGCCAAACGGGCGGTCATGATGAAATTGCCAAGCCGGAGAGTTTGGCCGACAGCCAGGGCTCCCCCAGTGGTAATGTTGTTTTTAACAACGAGGAGAGGCATCCTTCCTTACAGCGACGACACAGTGGAAAACTCAATGAAAGCACCAATGTCGATGTCAAAACCGGCGGATCTCGGGTAGGGGGTCCTAAACTGTGCGTCTAGGGCGGATGGTAACAGGAGGTAGGGGACACGATGTTTTACCCAGGTTCGGGCCCTCTTGATGGAGGTAAAACCCTACGTCCTGCTTGATTATTCTTGATAATATCAGTAGTACAAGAGTTGATCTACCACGAGATCGGAGAGGCTAAACCCTAAAAGCTAGCCTATGGTATGGTTGTATGTTGTCCTACGGACTAAAACCCTCCGGCTTATATAGACACCGGAGGGGGCTAGGGTTACACAAGGTCGGTTACAAAGGAGGAGATGTACATATCCGTATTGCCTAGCTTGCCTTCCACGCCAAGTAGAGTCCCATCCGAACAAGGAACGAAGTCTTCAATCTTGTATCTTCATAGTCCAAAAGTCCGGCCAAAGGATATAATCCGGCTGCCCGGATACCCCCTAATCCAGGACTCCCTCACTCTTCATTTCTATTTTAGTGATCCAAGATCACACCGAATCCATAGGAAATACAATACTATTAAAAGGGGATGAGGTGTTGCTTAATGACCTACTTGCTCAAAGTGCTTAGTGATATGCTCCAAAGCCCTCAACCACTTTCTCTATTCCAAATATGTCCAAAACATAAAGTCAAACTCGGTCCCACCGATTTGATTCATCCGGCGCCACCGAGTTCACTTGACATAGCCACTGCCAGAAACCCTAATCAGTTTGGTCTCACCGAGATGGGCTTGCAAACTCTCTGTTGTCTGTTGCAACTATTTCAGTCTCACCGAAATGTGTAGTCGGCCTCACTGAGTTTGCTTGACCGGCTCTCTGTTTGCTTATTACTAAAATTGGTCTCACCGAGTTTATGTAATCGGTCAAACCGAGATGAGGTTTTACCCTAACCCTAGCACATCGGTCCCACCGTGTTGATCATGTCGGTCCCATCGAAAAGCCTAACGTTCACATTTTGAACTGAATCGGTCTCATCGAGTTCATATATTCGGTCTGACCGAGTTGGGTCAATTGTGTGTAATGGTTAGATTTTGTGTGGAGGCTATATATAACCCTCCACCATCCTCTTCATTTGTGTGAGAGCCATCAGGACATGCCTACACTTCCAACATTTATTTTCTGAGAGATAACCACCTACTCATGTGTTGAGACCAAGACATTCCAATCCAACCACAAGAATCTTGATCTCTAGCCTTCCCCAAGTTGCTTTCCACTCAAATCATGTTTCCACCATAGCCAAATCTCTCTGTGTGTGTGTGTGTGAGAGAGAGAGTTGAGTGTTGGGGATACTATCATTTGAAGCACAAGAGCAAGGAGTTCATCATCAACACACCATCTATTACCTTTTGGAGAGTGGTGTCTCCTAGATTGGTTAGATATCACCTAGGAGCCTCCGTCAAGATTGTGGAGTTGAACCAAGGAGTTTGTAAGGGCAAGGAGATCTCCTACTTCGTGAAGATCTACCCAAGTGAGGCAAGTCCTTCGTGGGTGATGGCCATGGTGGGATGGACAAGGTTGCTTCTTTGTGGACCCTTCATGGGCGGAGCCCTTCGTGGACTCGCACAACCGTTACCCTTTGTGGATTGAAGTCTCCACCAACGTGGATGTACGATAGCACCACCTATCAGAAACACGCCAAAAATCTCCGTGTCTTCAATTGCGTTTGCACACTCCAATCCCATCCCTTCACTACAAAAAAAGACACATCCGTGACATTTTGGGCCGAACGAAATTTTTTTTGTCATACATATGACACTTCTATGACGATAATTGTGAAAAAACCCGGTATCATCATAGATGTGGTGGGATCCTACTTCTATGACAAAAAAATCATGACAGAAAATGGGCTTTTCGTCCTGGGCGGGCCGGAGACGCAGCTGCATGACATTCTTTGGGCCGTCCATGACGGAAATAACCATGGTAGAAGCGAGGGCGAGGAAAATTTCGGGGAGTTCCCAGTTACGGTGGGAGGGCGGGGGCCGAGCGATGCGCGTTTCTCTCGTACACATACGCGCGTGTGTGCGAGGCGTTGGCTCTAACTGAACCCGAGCGAGGCGTTGGGCTCTAACTGAACCCGAGCGGTTGCACTGCAGGCTACGCGTTACTGAACCCGAGCGATCGATTGATGGCTGTTAACTGAACCCGATCGAGCGATTCCTTCGCTACTGCTGCTAACTGAATCCAATCGATGCTGCCTCTGGGATGAACAGTGAGTGTTGCGGGGGGGGGGGGGGGGTGGGGGGGTTGGATGAACAGTGAGCGGTGGCGTTGCCTCTGGATGAACAGGACCCCGTGGTGTGGAGGGCTGGATGAACAGTAGACAGTGGAGGGGTGCCCGTGGAGGGGTGGTTGAACAGGACCCCGTGGTGTGGAGGGATGGATGAATAGTAGACGGTGGAGGGGTGGTTGAACAATAGCCGGTGGAGTAGCGCGCGGTGGAGGCTGGATGAACAGGAGCCCGTGGAGGCTGGAGGAGGTCGACGGTAGCCCGTGGAGGCTGGAGGAGGTCGACGGTAGCCCGTGGAGGCTGGAGGAGGTCGACGGTGGAGATGAACAATATCCCGTGGAGTCCCGTTTTGCGGTATGCCACACCCCTCCCGATGAACAGGACCCCCGTTTCGACCGTAGCGCTCCAACACAAGTCCGTTTCGTCCGTTTTGCGGTACGCCACACCCCTCCCGATCAGCAGGACCCCCGTTTCGACCGTAGGAGGTCCATTTCGTCCGTTTTGCGGTACGCCACACCCCTCCCGATGAACAAGATCCCGTTTCGAACGTGGCCGGTCGAACACAAGGCCGTTTCCTCCGTTCTGCGGTACGCCAGGCCTCGTTTCCATCGCCTGTTCCATCCAAGCCCTCCCGATGAACACGACCACGCATTCTGTTCCGACCCAGCCGGTTGGTTCCCACGCATTCCGTTGCCTCCCGATGAACACAACACATTCCATTGCCTCCCCATGAACACGACGCATTCCGTTGCCTCCCCATGAACACGACGATGACACTATTTCTCCGTTCCGACCCAGCCATGTCAACGAGCCCTCGCCATACGTATGCACGAGTAGGCGTTCGAGACCCCGCCCGTATGTACACATACATGGTCGTATTTTCTTTCTTGCACCCTGGCCGTTGTACGTACATGTACATGCTACGTGCGCGCCTCTACTACGACACGTGCGCACCTCTACATCC
Organism: Triticum monococcum; assembly: GCA_034509565.1. Classification (NCBI taxonomy): domain Eukaryota; kingdom Viridiplantae; phylum Streptophyta; class Magnoliopsida; order Poales; family Poaceae; genus Triticum; species Triticum monococcum. The sequence goes on along the minus strand of CM067843.1, from coordinate 145,388,320 downwards.
ACCAGTATATATGTACGTACATGTTCGCCACCAGAATGACAACGCTATGTACGCTTCGACCAGGTGGGTCCTGACTGTTAGACACTTCCTTGCATGCGAAGATGTAGCTGGTGGGTCCCAGCAGTCAGGGGGGCGAATCGTTTTTTTGCCTGGACGCACTTCCTTGCGCGAAGGTGTAGCTGGTGGGTCCCAGCAGTCAGGGGGGAAACATTTTTTTCGCGAAATACGGTGGCCCATCCGGTGGGTCCCCGCTGTCAGGTGGAGGAATAATTATTTTGCGCGTAACAAGGAGGCACTTCCTTGCTGCGGCCGTGGACCCAACTGTCGGCGTCTCCACACACAGTACTCTTCCGATGGAAGTCGGTCGTTGACCACATTGACCACACCGCGCCAAGAGCACCACTGCGGTGGACGATGACGAGGCCTAGGAAGGGGACGATACGGAGGCAGGGAAGACTCGGCAGTTGTTTCCCACGCGGAGGGGAGTACGACTGTACGAGGGTTTACTGGTTCGTCTGCCGTCGCCGGAGAATAACAGCAGGTGTGGGTGAGTAGAGGGATGGCTAGGCCAGCGATGGGAGTACGGTGGGGCGGTGAGGCCTGCGCGGCAGCACAGCCGGCCGCGAGGAGGAGGGAGCAGGCAGTCCCGCCGGTGCTTGTTTGAGCGGCTGGAGCAGGAAGAGCAGAGATTGAAGAAGCACGACGGCCGTTGGATGAACATCCAACAGTCAGTGCTTGTGCGTCAACCTTTTTTTAGGAAAGCCTCAAATCTGTGGAAAACATCATACATCCCATCTGCCATTATTTCTAATAATTTATAGCCCATTTGCTAATTCTTAAGGTTTTTTTTGGAGCTCCTATTCTTTTTGTTAGCATTACAGCCCATATTGTGGCCAAAGTTAAAAAGTATACAAAATTTTGCATATTTCGGTGCGGTCCAAACTGTTTTTAATCCCAAAATTTCGACTCACATTCAAACTGATTTTAAAAATAAATGTATATCAATATAAAATCCAACAACTTCTCCACGCATAAAAATTAATGTAATTTAAAATCTTGAAATGAAAAAGGATATTTGAAACTAATTGCCGGTTTGATGTGTTTTAAAAATGTACAACCCATTTCTCATTACTTATGGGCCATTTTCTCGGCCAGTCGAATGAAAGCTCTCCTCGTCTTGACAGATTTGCAGCCCAACAGGCCTGACAAAGCGACTTACTTGGCAAATCATAAAAAACTGGGCTGTGGCCATGCACCCAGATGTCAGCCTCTCCACGTACAGTACTCTTCTGATGGAAGTCGTTCCTTGACCACGTTGACCACGCCGCGCGGAGAGCACCACGGCGGTGGACGACGGCGAGGCCTAGGAAGGGGACGACATGGAGCCGGGGAAGACGCGGCAGTGGAAGCCCGCGCGGAGAGGAGTACGAGGGTTCACTGGTTCGGCTGCGGTGTGAGGCTACCATCGCGGCAGGGCCTGGCCAGCGGTGGGAATAGTAGGGGGCGGTGAGGCCTCTACGGCAGCACAGCTGGCCACGGGAGGCAGGAGCATGCGACACGACCGGCGCTGCTTTGGGTGGCTGGAGCAAGAAGACCAGAGGTTGAAGAAGCACTACGGCTGTTGGATGGACATCGTACGGTCACTGGAGCTAGAATTGTTCATATTGACTAAGTTGACAAAGCCCTTCGTCCCCGTCAACTTAGTAGGCTCACAAGTCAGCCTCCCATCAAGGTGGGTCCCAGCTAGCCGGGGGAGTATTCATTTTTTTGTGCGTAATAAGGAGGCACTTCCGGTGGGTACGAGCTGACAGCGGGGGGACGTTTTTTCGTGAAATACGGTGGCCCGTCCGGTGGGTCCCAGCAGTCAGGGGGAAACGATTTTTTTCGCAAAATACTGGTGGCCCGTCCGGTGGGTCCCCGCTGTTAGGTGGAGGAATAATTATTTTCTGTGTAATAAGGAGGCACTTCCTTGTGGCTGCCGTGGACCCAGCTATCAGCCTCTCCACGTACAGTACTCTTCTGATGGAAGTCGGTCGTTGACCACATTGACCACGCCACACCGAGAGCACCACAGCGGTGGACGACGGCGAGGCCTAGGAAGGGGACGACGCGGAGCCGGGCAAGACGCGACAGTGGACGCCCACGTGGAGAGGAGTACGAGCGTTCACTAGTTCGGCTGCGGTGTGAGGTTGCCGTCGCCGCAGAATAACAGGAGGTGTGGGTGAGTGGAGGGATGGCCTGGCCAGCGGTGGGAGTAGTATGGGGGCGGTGAGGCCTCCGCGGCAGCACAGCAGGCCACGGGAGGTAGGAGCAGGCGACACGACCGGCGCTGCTTTGGGCGGCTAGACCAAGAAGACCAGAGGTTGAAGAAGCACTACGGCCGTTGGATGGACATCATACGGTCACTGAAGCTAGAATCGTTTATATTGACTAAGTTGACAAAGCCCTTGGTACGCTCCAACTTAGTAGGCCCACAGGTCAGCCTCCGAAACGGTGCGCCCCAGATGTCAGGGGGAGGAATCATTTTTTGGGCGGCCGAAGCTAAGAATATCCGAGATTGAAGAAGAAGCACGACATCCGTTGGATAGACATCCAACGGCCACTGCTGCTAGAACCGTGTGTTGACTATAATAAGTTGACAAAGCCTTGCATACATATCAACTTATTTTTTTAGGGGACGCGTCACTTAGTTGGCCCACAAGTGTGTGGCAGAGAACTTATAGCCCATTTGCATTTTGTAAGAATGTACAACCCATTTTTGAATTCTAATGGAATTTACAACAGCCCATTTACAGTTTGTTAAAAGTACGACCCATTTTCTAGCTAGGACAATGATTAATAATTTCAACCAACCGTTGAAGACAGAATTCAATGAAATTTCTCACATTTTGATGGGATCTGAAATATTTTTATCCCGAAATTTCTAGTCAGATTAAATATAAATTTGTATTACATAAAAATCCAACGAAACATTGCGCGCATAACAATGAAAATTTAAGATTTTCAAAATCCATAAATAATATTTTATAAACTAATTTCGTGTTTGGTGCATTTTTTATAGTTACTGCCCAGTTTTTATAATTACATCTCGTTTATTAATTTTTAAAGGCCATTTTCCTGTTAAGCCTAATGCATCCCTCCTAGGAAAGATTTGTAGCCCAGCGGGGCGGAGAATAACAAGTTGACCTTACCTGGGTATTCCTCAAAAAGACGTATAGCTGGGCTAGCCATTTTCATCTTGAAAAAATTAGTATCTGGGCTGGATATCTGGCCTGGGCTAGACGGGCCACAGCCCGCCCAGTTAATACCCTGCTCTCCTCTGAACAACAACGAAATCATCTTCAAGAAAAACTCTGCAGTGCTCATGCCTCAAAAACACAAATACTGCTCGAGATGCTTGGTCCTAGCTGTCGGCCGCACCTTGTGCAATTCTCTCGTTTATATTGACTATATAGGTTGACAATGGTGTGGGGCCGTGATGTCAGGAAACCAGGAGAAAGCAAAAAAAATATAGTTGTACATAATAAGGAGGCACTTGCGTACGTACGGCTATGGCCCTAGTGGGTCCCTAGTGTCATCCAGTCAAAATAAAGTCATCTCCTGAATCCTCATGTTCATTGACGATGTTAACAATGCTCGGTGCCACAGCGAGCACAACAACTCGAAAGACAACGGAGAGGGCCTCGCGGGCCCTATGGATGGTCTGATACAGCGCCCGCTGCTCATTCAGGAAGCCAGGATCATCGGACACCTATGAGCACCTTCGAGAAACGGAGACGGCATGAAACGGTAAGGCCGCGCTTGGAAGCTCTGGTTTATTTCAAACCTGTATTAATATACAAGTGTAATTTACTCGTCATCAGAAACAATGCGTAAAATACATGCGTAATGAAACCGAGGGCCCGAGGTCTGTAAGTAAAACCGGCGGGTTACACGTGTAATTTGAGAGACCAGTGTATATTTTATGAGCACTGCTATATGGACGACATTACCAAACGATACATGCACGACGTGCATATCATGCCATCCATGGGCAAGGCTGAAACAACAACTAATGGCTAGATTAGCAATCGTCCGAGTGTCGTTCAGCGTTTTTATCGTGTGTGAAGTACTTCCGATATTTTACTAGTCGAAATCGACCAACCAAGCGCCTTCGCCCGAGGCCATCTGCTTTAATTTACAAGCGTCAGTTTTACAAGCGTTTTTGGTTGGAAAACGACGATCCAATCACGACCTAATATCATGAGTTGGTCAGAAGATCATATGGTTTCACGTCTAACCAACCCGACTTGTCGTATAGACTATGAATGAAGCATCAGACGATGAACTTCTTAAGCACGGAAACAACAGAAGAGGATGATCTTCTTAACAAGCAAATCACTGGCATTAAACTGACATGCAAAACAATACGAAGCATTATTCTCAGGAGGCACGGTGAACAGCTCGTGATGCCGCATGCCACAACATTCCAAGCTCAACTTTGCAATCAAACACAAGGCCTGACATTACATAGACAATATTCAGAACAAACTCTTAACATATGAATATCTCAGTAGAGTAACTATTTACTTCTAAACTGAACACAGGAATAGGAAAAAATACTCGATGCTGCTCACAACAAGGGCGTCCCACTCAAAAATATCAAATGCATGTCTTCTAGCTAACATCAATGAGCAAATTTTGACAAGGTTTTCCAATTCCAATATATTAAACTAACGTCTTCTTGCTAACATCAATGATTAAACTTTGACAATCTTTTCCCATTCAAAATATGTAATGCATATGATCGTCCTGTCGTAGCTTCTTGTACTTGTTTGGGCACTTTTTGCCCAGGGCACTCCACGTGTTGTTAAATTGCCAATGGTCTCTGCAGACTAGTCATGTCACTAGTGTCTAATAATACTCTGTAAAGCTTCTTGGTCATTCCTTCTGTAATGTAGCGTAAACAGTGACTGCTTCTTTCTACAAAGTGGAACGATCAACTGGACCCAGTAATGCAGCAGTTTTCCTTGGACACATTGGCTCCTTTTGTGCAGTTCAACTAAAATCGAAGTTGGAATAAAACCGAGCTTTAATTTTGATATCCCTATAAGCAACAATAGGTATAAGGGAAACAATTACTGAGAAATAACGGTTGATGACTTGTACTCCCAGAAGAAAAGCATCTACTGATCTACTTTGTCTTAATGGGAAACAAAGCAGGAGAGTAGCAATTCTCCATCAGTGTGATTCATTCATATTGACTGAGACATTACCTTAACAATGCCTTGTTTCAACATGTATAAAGAACGACAAAGCAGAAAATTACCATTCCTAAAACAATGCAACTGATTCATTTTAACAGAGACATTATCTTAACAATACCTTGGTTAAATATGTAGAAAGAACTACAAAGCAGGATAGTACCATTCCTAACAAGTTTTGCAGTTTTGAACTAAGATTCAGTAGTTAATTAATTCTGAGAGTGGCATTGCTCAATTTTACCAGCGGCATTAGATTTACGAAAAGCATAAACAGTTCCAGGGAGAGTGTGTGCAACAATAGTGTGTGCTTCCATCTACTTATAAAGGGGGTGATGCAGAGTTTGTTGTAACAAAGCAACAAGCATCATGTCTGGGTTGGTCCCATTTTTGTTCACTACTTAATGGGAAAAGACAGCAATACAATAGCTTCAATTCAACATTTATTTAAAACAGTACCAATACAAGTAGCACAACATCTCAAAGCACACTGCACAATCATGTGGATGAAGGCCTGTACTGACCTTTCATGAGACGGACAAGATAAAATACGAATCTGCCAACACGAATAGGAAATCCAATCTCATTTTGTGCGGTTGCACTGAAATCAAGCAAAGTGTTTCGTGTAGCGAAGCAAAATGTCGCAATAGCAACAAGTTGAATCGATACGAAGACTGGAAACAAATCTTGATGTCCTTTTGTGCAGTTCCACCAAAATTAAGCAAAGTCACCGGTGTGGTATTCAAGTTGAACTGCACAAAACACTCTTAAAACATAAGTGTTTCGAGTAGCGAAGCAAAATGTCGCAATAGCAACAAGTTGAATCGATACCCCTGTTTTAACAGAGGCAAAAAGGAAACAATTACTTGCCGATAAAGGAGGATGAAACAAATGATGACGGAAAGAAGCATCTAACTTATCTTGGATGGAAAACAGAGTAGGACAGTAGCATTTCTAAAACGGTTGCATTGATTCATATTAACAGAGACATTTTCTTGAAACAACATTCGTTAAAAAATGTAATTTACTTTTAACAGTGGCATTGCTTCAATTTTCCGACGGCATTCTTAGATTAACAATAGGAAAATAGCTGTATGGGACATGCCAGCACCATGTGCGTCCACACGTATAAATGGGTAGTATGTAGCCAAGCAGCATATATGCACTGGTCCCATATTTGTTCTCTTTGAACCTTCTTCCTATGTGAGGGCAGCAAATCTAGTCCTGCACAAACTATCCGACCCCCAGTTTCTTTCCCTTTTCAAGAAAGAGATCGGTTCCTTATAGATGTGTGTACTGGGTTACCCCCCTTTTCCCTTTTCAACCTACAAAGCGGCTGGATAGCCAGTCTATACTACTTTCCGCCCCTCCTTTCCTCATTGAACCACGTCCTAAATTCTTGCTCCAGCCCACCGCACCATTCTTTCCTCTTTGAACCAAGACCTAGATTCGACTATAGATCGAAAAAGATCCACATGCAGCTAGAGCAACGACGGTTTCAAAGAAACTTATACCTTAGGGACGTCGGGATGTGGCAAGGCGTGTGGTGGCAGGCCGGATCTGCCCACACTACGTACGGCAGCGAGGAAGAAGGGGTCGGTGGCCCTCCCGCACAGGCGTTGGGTGAAAGAGAACAGCGCAGCCAGCAATGGATTGCCTCCCTCGCCGAAGGCGATAGAGTGAACATTGCACCTCCTCCCCTTTCTGGTGCGACGGGATACGGATGCCTCCTTCACCAGCTGTGAGGGGGGAGAGAGAGACAAGAGGCAAACGCAGTATTTTTTAGATATGGTGAAGAGAGGGTGAGAGACTGTGAATATAGCAAACCCTCGCAAATGAACGCTGAGCCTCCAGCGTGTAACATATATGTAGTGCGGCGAGCGTGTGGAGAGTGCAAACCCTAAATTGATGTCCACTCTGTTTGTGGTCTATTTTTCCTAGTTTTTTTGTTTCTTGTTGCTACATTATGTACTTGTGGGAGCTTAGATGCGATATCCTTAAATAACATCTAGATGTGAATTAGACAAACTGATTTTCTAACGTACCAAGAAAGAAAACTCGATCAAAAACACGCCCCCGCTTCCAGGTCGCGAGAGTCGTCGCGCACACACACATAGACATAGACATGCATATCCGTGTTTACGTAAAATTCCATTTCCCTCTCCATCTCCAATCATATTTGTTGTAACGCTCCGAGACCGATGTGTCAGGTGTCCTCCAGTTATTCGCTGTTGTTGCCTTGTCATTGCTTGCATGTCATGCATCTCATATCATGTCATCATGTGCATTGCATTTGCATACGTGTTCGTCTCATGCATCCGAGCATTTTCCCCGTTGTCCGTTTTGCAATCCAGCGCTTCTATCTCATCCGGTGTCCCTTTCTACCTCTTTTCGTGTGCGGGCGTTAAACATTTCCGGTTTGGACCGAGACTTGCCAAGCGGCCTTGGTTTACTACCGGTAGACCGCCTGTCAAGTTTCGTGCCAATTGGACTTCGTTTGATACTCCAACGGTTAACCGAGGGACCGAAAAGGCCTCGTGTGTGTTGCAGCCCAACATCCTTCCAAAGTGGCCCAAAACCCACCTAAACTTCCTCCATCATCTCGTTCGTTCGATCACGATCGCATGGCCGAAAACCGCACCTCATTTGGACTCCCCTAGCTCCCTCTACCTATAAATATGTGATCCCCTCCGAAATTCTCGCGCAGATCAAACCCTAGCTTCGTCCTCCTCATGCCCGGACAAATCTCCCACCGTGCCGGACATGTCCGCCGCCCCGCAACCACCTCCCTCCAGCCAATCGGATCATGCCACGTCGCCCCACCGCCGCTCCCCGCCACTCCGCGCGCGCCACCTGTCGTCCCACTTCGCCCCGCGCCCGCCGGCCCGCGGAACCCGGATCGGGCCCACGCGGGCCCAACTCACCGCCGTCGCGCGCCGGGTGCCTGAGGTGTCCGGCTCCTCGCGCCTGCTGCCCCGCCGCCCGTCTCCTTGCAGCGCCGCCCGACGCCATGCTCCGCCGCCCGCCGGCGTTCGCCGCCTCGCCGGCGCGGCTCCGCGCCGCCGCGTCGTTCGGTCGCCGCCGCCCCGTTTTTTCCCGTGCGCCACCGTCCGCGAGGGGCTCTGCCTCGCCGCTCCTTTGGATCCCCGCCACGGCACGAGCTCGCCGGAGGAGCACCTCGCCGGAGTCCGCGCCACCTCACCGGAGCTCGATCCGGCCAGATCTGGACCAGGGTGGACCAGATCCACCAACCCCGCCTTCCAAACGCCTCCCCGCGTCCCGGATCTCGCCATCCCGCACCACCTCGTCCGCTCGTTGACTTTTCCGGAGGTATAATTTCTACTTAGTCCCCGAGATTTCCAGATTCAAATGCCCATGTTCATCATGCTATATCTCCGCATCCGTGGCTCCGTTTTGCACGTGTAGCATATCAAAATGTTCGTCTCAGAGAGTACATCATTTCATCTCATTGCATCATTTTGATTTGAGCTCATCTTGATGCCCGAAATGCTGTTGGAAGAGGGCTATTTGAGATAATTGTCAGATCTGCTGCATCAAATAGCTATTTGTCATTTTTCCCATGATTAATGTGTGCATGATATGCTCCTGAGCTCTACATGTGTTTTGTTATATGCTTTGCCATCTTCACAAAGGTGCTATCCATGTATTTTTGTGATATGTGTGGTGACTAGCACAAGCTTGCAAAGTGGTGCATTCGTTAATGCTGATTTCAGGGACTTAGCAATTTCACTAAGCCCTTGATCTGTTTTTATCAATATGCCATATGTTTATGTTGTTTCCTAGTGATCCGTGCCTCTTTTGAGGATGATCAGTAAGGATGATTTGTTAACTTTGTGGTGCTCTATACATCCATGTCCTTGCTTGCATTTATGGAGCACCCTAGCTTGAGTCAATCGAGCTCTACTTTTGCTATTTCGTGAATCCTGGCAGATTGTCTACTTGTTAGCGATTTTGCCGAGGATGTTGTTGTTGATCCGTGCATGCTATGTTGTTGTGCTTGCCATGTCTAGCTTATATAATATGTATTCTTGATGGGTGCATGCTTAGTTTGTCATGCCATGCTCCGTAGTGAGTGCATCGAGCTCGTAAACATGCCTACTCATTAAGATATTTGCATGCTCCAGTTTTTCACTAAGTCTGTAATCTGATTATGTTTTTGCCATGTTCACATGCTTGCAATTGTATTTTCTGATCCCTTTTGGCTCAAGGTCACTAAGGGACTTTTGTTAAGTGCTTCGAGTAGCTTCATTCCATGCCTTGCTTTGCCATGTTAAGTTCCTATAGCATGTAGTTTTCGTGCTCCAAAGTGTGCTACCTGATCTGAAAATCCAGACTTGTGTTAATTTCACAAAGTCTAAAACCTATTATCGTTTGCATTTTTTTGCCATGCTTGTTTGAACCTGTTAATGGATGAATTGGCCGTAGCTCAGTGTTCATCTTTTGTCAAGCATCATGAGTGGATCCCTGCCATGTATTTTGTTGTCTTGTTTGAGTGCTGTAGCATATTTATCTTGATGCATTTAGATGGCTACTTGTTGTTTATCGCAGACCGGTGCCATATTTGTTTTGCTTGCCATTTTCAAACCGTGCATCCGATCCCGGCGATATTTATATCGATTTCAACCGAAATCACCTCACCATTTTAGTGGCACTCTTGGATTTCCAAGTTGAGGCCAGGTTCATTCATTCCCTTGCAAATCATGCATATGTATCATTTGCCGCATCCCGCATATCATGCCATATTTATGTGATGGTTGTTTACCATGTTGTTTGCTTCTTTCTGGTGTGCTTCTTCGGGTTAGTTTCGATAACGTCGCATTTGTGAGGATCCGTTCGTCTATGTCCATTTGTCTTCTTCATGGACTCGTTCTTCTTCCTTGCGGGATTTCAGGCAAGATGACCATACCCTCGAAATCACTTCTATCTTTGCTTGCTTAGTTGCTCGCTCTTTTGCTATGCCTATGTTGCGATACCTACCACTTGCTTATCATGCCTCCCATATTGTTGAACCAAGCCTCTAACCCCCCTTGTCCTAGCAAACCGTTGTTTGGCTATGTTACCGCTTTGCTCAGCCCTTCTTATAGCATTGTTAGTTGCAGGTGAAGATTGAAGTTTGTCCCTTGTTGGAACATGGAGATGTTGTTCCTTGTTGGAACATGTTTACTTGTTGGGATTTCACAATATATCTTATTTAATTAATGCATCTATATACTTGGTAAAGGGTGGAAGGATCGGCCTTATGCCTGATGTTTTGTTCCACTCTTGCCGCCCTAGTTTTCGTCATATCGGTGTTATGTTCCCGGATTTTGCTTTCCTTACGCGGTTGGGCTATAATGGGAACCCCTTGACAGTTTGCCTTGAATAAAACTCTTCCAGCAATGCCCAACATTGGTTTTACCATTCGCCACCTAGCCTTTTTCTTTTCCCTTGGGAGTCACGCTCCTGAGGGTCATCATTATTTTACCCCCCGGGCCAGTGCTCCTCTGAGTGTTGGTCCAACCTGTCAGCTGCTGGTGGCCACCAGGGGCAACTCTGGGCTGGCCTACCCGTACCTTGAACAATCCGGTGTGCCCTGAGAACGAGATATGTGCAGCTCCTATCAGGATTTGTCGGCACATTCGGGCGGTGTTGCTGGACTTGTTTTACCATTGTCGAAGTTGTCTTGTAGAACCGGGATGCCGAGTCTGATCGGAATGTCTCGGGAGAAGGTTTATCCTTCGTTGACCGTGAGAGCTTGTGATGGGCTAAGTTGGGACACCCCTGCAGGGATTGAACTTTCGAAAGCCGTGCCCGCGGTTATGGGCAGATGGGAATTTGTTAATGTCCGGTTGTAGATAACCTGGAGTTGATCTTAATTAAAATACATCTACCGCGTGTGTAACCGTGATGGTCTCTTTCCGGCGGTGTCCGGGAAGTGAACACGGTGTTGGAGCTATGCTTGACGTAGGTTGTTCTAGGATCACTTCTTGATCATAGTTTCTTGATCGTTCTTTGCCTTCTCTTCTCGCTCTCTTTTGCGTATGTTAGCCACCATATATGCTAGTCGCTTGCTGTAGCTCCACCTCATACCTTTACCTTACCCATAAGCTTAAATAGTCTTGATCGCGAGGGTGTGAGATTGCTGAGTCCCCGTGACTCACAGATACTTCCAAAACCAGCTTGCAGGTGCCGTTGAACCGTGCAGATGACGCAACCAAGCTCAAGGAGGAGATCGATGAAGATCTTGTTCTTTGTGTTGTTTCATTCTAGTTGATCAGTAGTGGAGCCCAGTTGGGGTCGATCGGGGACCTTGTCGCATTTAGGGTTCTTCTTTTATTTTGGTTCCGTAGTCGGACCTTGATTGTATCTGGTTGATGTAATGCTTTATTCATGTAATTGTGTGAAGTGGCGAGTGTAAGCCAACTATGTATCTTTTCCCTTATTGTATTACATGGGTTGTTTGCGAAGATTACCTCATTTGCGGCATTGCTTTCAATGCGGTTATGCCTCTAAGTCGTGCTTCGACACGTGGGAGATATAGCCGCATCGAGGGCGTTACATTTGTCCAACTGGCACATTATTTACATTGTTAATTATATACGCAACAATATTAACGTACAACATCTCTTGTTTGCGCATGTCCGGACCGCTGCCACGACCGGTCTTGACCAACCCGAACCCTATTCATCACCCGCGCGTGCTTCCCGCCCGAAACCGCCAGTGCCGCATTCATGCTCGGCCAGAGCGGATGCGACCTCTCACAGGCGCCGACATTGAAGCGGTGCGCCGGCCGAGAGAGCGTCGCCCGCGCCGCTTCCGGGTGCACGTGGCTGCTCCGCGTTCAAAGGTCACAATAGCCGGCTACAACATGCATGTAAAAAGTTCTTGGGAGTTCGTGCTACAGCTAGCTGTCCTCCCCCAACTCGTCAATCTCTTCCAGTAGTACTAGTACTCCATGGCGCGATCCATCGACAAGCAGGCGGGAAAGTTATCATATACTCGGTTTGTGGTGAGTGGCATGCCGAGCGACCGTGTGGGGTCGAGCTGTGGAGGAGGGTGAGACACGAACACCACAGACGTGATTTAAACGTTGGTTTTGCTCGAATGCGCGATCCAATGAAACGAAACGTTGGTTTCTCTCTGTTTCCATTTTTTCTCTGGAAAAACGGAAACTTTCCACTCCATTTTCATTCCTATTCCAAGGTTGCCCTGTTACAACATTCCATCAAATACAAAGGAAAACTAACACGCATGTTGATGCATCTCAATGATTCACATATCATAGCCAATATTTACTTCACAACTAAAGAAAAAAGTTGTGAGAGCGTGTACGAAAGAAAAACTACTGATGGGGTCACTACGACTTAAACCCTAAACCCTAAACATGATTTAATTTCCTGGCCAGGTAACCTGTCGAAGGAAAGACGGCTGGCACCCTCGGATCATATGATGCTTTTGTGCAGTTCCACTAAAATCGACCTGAGCATCCCTGATGGCAAAGATATTGAAGAAGTGTGATTAGAATAATAGTACTGGCACTAGTTCATGAGACATAAACTCATCACAAGTAGAAGCCGGTAGAAGTAGAGAAAGATCAACATGGAGATGGAGCTACGGCAGTGGAGCAAGCCAGCTCCAAAAGGAAGATGAACTACCTGGGACGTCGGGCTATAGCTAGAAGGGCGGTTGGGACGCGGCATCGGCCCATACCGCGGTGACCCCCGATTGGGACGCACCGACTGTGGGTTTTCTCCCTCGCCGATGTCGACCGTGTCTACACAGAACATTGTTCCCTTCCCCCAACTGTGGGATCAGGCCCGTCGTTCTATGCTTGTGAAGAGAGCATCCTAGGTAAGCAGGCTTGTAGCTTAGGCCCGTCGTTCTATGCTTGTGAAGAGTGAAATGATGGTTTCTTCTTCCGACTAACTTACTGTGTGATTTGACTGCTCCTTAGTGGCCCCTGCACGTACTCCCCCTACGTGTATGCAACAGTCACACGTACACATGGACGCAAAAACGTGCGCGACGCCCTAATGCATGCATGTCCGAGCACACGATGGAATACACACGATCACGCTTAAGTGCTCAACCTACACGTGCATGCACACACATACTCAGTCAGGGTGAGCTAGTGACCGTATAAATTCTGGAATATATATATATATTGAGCGCAATGAGCGTATTATGAAGTCCACTGACAATATTTTTACAAATATACAGTGATAGACAGTGTATTTATCTCGTTTGAAATTAAGCCATATTAACCAGAGAGAAGGCAGTATGGACTAGCATTACTTTGCTGTGTTCCGTCAACTTGCCGAACAAGGAGAAGGTTGCAGGACGGGAGAAGCTTGCGCGCGGTGGCTCGCAGGACAAGGAGAAACTTTTGACTAATGCAAGCTCTCCCTCGCTCAGGCGGTGGACGTGCAACAGTTAATTCGGTGTCAGATTGTCAGAAGCATACACTATACTACTACTAGTGCTATTATTGTTCGACTTCCCGAATAGGCGAACAGCCAAGCGCAAAGTTTACTAGTACTACTACCATAGTCTATAAAGGTACGTACTATACTAGTATGAACCATATGGAGGAGCGTCTGCACTCTTATTATAATTTTAAAATGTGATAAAGCAATCTTCAACACATTTGGTTCTCTTTGAGGGTTCTCGCATGTGATAATGGAAGTTGATTGCATGGAACACTCGCCATAATTCTCGCTTAATTCTGGCTCATATCCTGTTACAAATAGTAGCGCTCGGTAATATTTCCTCTTTTTTGTTATTCAGCATGTAAACAGGTCAGCAAACCTTGCGGCGCATCTTTGTGCGAACCGTGCTTGCTGCACTTTGAATGTGGCCGAGAGCTGGCTTGATGAAACACCTCACTTCCTACTTCTTTTTTTGTGGGGTACCTCGCTTGCTAGTGACCAGTGTCTTGGCTGATCGTCCTAAGAATGCTTATATATGAATAAAGCTCTCTCATTTACCCGCAAAAAAGATTAAGCCATATGAGCGCTGCTATGCAAACGACTCATGGTGCACGATTCTTGCACGACAGTGCTAATCAAGCCGTCCATGCCTATGAGCAAACTACAACATGCCAATGGATTCACCATCGTCCAGCTTTTGTCCGAACAAGTATCGTCTGCATAGTAGTTTCGAAGCCATATTAACCGGGAAGGAGGGAGTATAGACTAGCACTACTTCTTGGTGTGTCCCGTCAACTCGCAGAACGAGGAGAAGCTTGCAGGACAAGGTGAAGCTCGCTTACGCCTTTTGACTAATGCAACCTACCCTCGGTGGACATGCATCAGTCCATTTGGTGTCATATTGTGAGAGACATACACTGTAGTACCCAACATGCGGAGTACCATCATTGTTCGACTTCACGAAGAGGCGAAGAGCCAAGCGCAGTAGTATGAGTACTACTACTACTAGAACCGCATGGTGGAGCGTCTGTACTCTTTTTTTTATCTCTGATAAAGCACATGTTTATTCCGGAGAAGGGCAGAAAACGGCATCCCAACATGTAATGAATGATATTGATCAACCAACCATGCTCGAATATATCTTTGTCGTCAATTGAGATCGGTTTGCTCACACTCCTGTCCCACATGTCAGTGATATGCCAAGAGGACGTGCGTTGACCAACTGGCCATACACGTACTTGGTTTTGCACCTTCATACTACTTCTCCATCCGTCACAGTTTACAGGGCGTTCTTCATTATGATGCATTTCTCTCAATGCATTTCCACCACCAGAGAGACTTTAGACGCGTTTGGTTTAATGCTCAATTAATTAGGGCGTGGTAACCGCAATGAAGTCCACAATTTTCTCTCCATGTACTGTACTACTACGGAGTGGAGTAAGTGCATGCATGTGTGTACATAATATTCCCTCTAGTAATAGACGCCGTGCTATAACTACCAATGCTATTTTTTAGGCCGATCGCTAGTCGCCTTGGTCCCATAGATTTTTTTCTTTTTTCTGAAGCGCGTTGTATAAACAGTGACGGATGGAGTAGTATGAGCGGATTCAAAGAAGAGCATATTGATGGTTGCTTCTTCAGAGCAACTTACAGTGGGAAAGGTGGGGCTTATGATTTGACTGCTCATTACTCACTATTAATGCGGCGCAACGACCGGGCTGAGTCTCCCATGCGATTGTGCACTACCCCCTCGGTTCTTAAATATACTCCGGAGTATTTGTCTTTCTAGAGATTTCAACGAGTGACTACTCAAATATTTGTCTTTTTAGAGATTTCAAATGGACTAGCACATACGGATGTATATAGACATATTTTAGAGTGTAGATTCACTCATTTTGCTCCGTATGTAGTCACTTGTTGAAATCTCTAGAAAGACGAATAGAATATTTAGGAATGGAGGGAGTACACATACGAAGCAAAATGAGTGAATCTACACTCTAAAATATGCCCGTTTGAAATTTGTAAAAAGACAAATATTTAGGAACGAAGGAGTATAATTTTGTGCATGGCACATGGACCCGGATGATGAAGAGGCTTCTAGCAATGCTATCAAGCTTCCATCATTTGTTTACATAATTGACGTACTATACAAATAATTTTCCAGCGACATGAAATTGTACAATGATGTGAGCTTTCAGCTTTTGTTTCGCGTGTCTTGCCATCGATGCTCTTTCGGAAATAATAAAAAACTAACTTCCTTGCGAATGCATGTCAATTATTAGCAGATCAGAGCTAATACTTACATCACAACTGAAGACAGAGTTGTGAGAAGGTGTTAAATTAAAATTGATCCATGCTTTCATTGGCAGAAACGTCCCCCAGCTCTGTCTAAATCTACAAGGCATGTTGGAAAAAAAGTAGCTGTCTGGAGCATGCAACATTCCGATCATTTTGTGCAGTTCCACTAAAATAGAGCTGAGCATCCCCGTTCCAAAGATATTAAGTGTGATTACGATAATAGAGGACTGCTGATGAAACAATAAACACACAAATAGAAGCCGGTCACCTTTGCAATCTCTGTTAAGACTAACTAGTTGGAGAAGATTAGGCTCGGAGTTGGATGAGGAGGATAGAGCAAAACCAATCTCCCTTTGTGTAGTCGCACTGAAATATAGAGACGTTGCCCGTGTGACATTTTAGTACAACCACACAAAACACTCTTAAGGAAAAATTGATTTGTGCAGTTCACCAAAAGGTCGCAATAGCAACGAGGTGAAATGGATAGCCCTATTTGCAAAAAAAGAGGTAAAAAGGAAACAATTACTGGCCAATAACAGTTGATGACACATGCGACGACAAAAAAGAAGCATATTCCTTGTCCTAAGGAAAGATAACAACATGGTTGTGTTTGTCTAAAACGGTGTGAGGACGAGAATGCAATATGGAAAGTACACCGGACGAGCTATGTTTTAGGCAAAGAACTATGGAAGATCCACATGCAGCGACGTGGGAAGACGGGCAGTGGAGCAAGGCCGGAGGGGACACCTGGAGGTCATCGGGATGTAACTAGGTGAGCGATGGCGGGCGGAATCTGCGAGCAGGTGGCGTAGGCCCTGTCGCGCCGGAGCTTGGTCAGAGAGAACGACGTGCACCGTAGATCGGGACGTGCTGCCTCAGCGCTGTCGAACGGAGAAACGATGCACTTCCTCCCTTTCCACCGGCAGACGGGATGCGTCCGGATCAGTGACCAACAGTGAGAGAGAGAGAGAGGCCACCGCACTCCCTTTCCCCCGGCGGACGGGATGCGGCCGGATCAGTGACCAACGGTGAGAGAGAGAGGGCGCCACCGCAGCCATGTGTGAGATACTCTGAAGAGCGACAAACCAGGCAGGCAGGCTCCATTGTATATAGTGAGCGGACTACCTTTTTCTCCATAAAAATCCTTTTATATTCTATGTACGTGACATTGAGCAATATAACTTTATTTAAAAATAACGCGACAAGGCATCAAGTCGAACTTTGTTTCGTGCACGCGTGGTACACGACCTCCCTAGGTAAACAACCGCTACAGGCATTCAAATTAGCACGTGGGCTGCCATTTCGTAAAGAAATGAGCTCCACCATGTACCCGCGCGGGTGTGGCTGGGCACGAAGCATGAGTACGTGCACGGTGCACCTATTCCGTTCTTGTATACGTACACCACCTACGTGGGGTTGTGTGAGAGAGATACAAACCTAGAGAGATATAGTGTGTGGGTTCTTGAGAGTTTTTGGGGGGGGGGGTCAATCAAAAAATGTAACATATGCAATGTGTGTGAAATAGAGTCCTGGATATAACATATACTCCCTTCGTTCCGAATTACTGTCTTAGATTTGTCTAGATACGGATGTATCTAGCACTAATATGAGTCTAGATACATCCGTATCTAGACAAATTCAAGACAAGTAATTTAGAACGGAGGGAGTATATAGAGGGGGCGATCCACGAGAAGAGAGTGGAGGTATCATCGGCTTGAGGTGTCCATAGAATCAAAGAGAGGGATGATGTGTGTGTGTGTGCGCGCGCGATCGATAAAGAGTGCCATCGAATTTGTGTGTGCCCACATCAAAGATATAGAGTGGTTGGCCTACTGGAACGTGAGATGGGACATGTGCAGTTTGTCTCTGTGGCATGGATACCTACCTGCAGCGCTCGACTATTGGTGTGTGGTGGGGGAAGAGGGAGGCCCAATTAACTATAGAGGTACAATGGCTGGTATATGTGTGGAGGAGGAGAGAGGCCTACCTCATGTATTAAGGAGACCGATCTGCCTCATGTATTAAGGGAGATCGATCGGCATCCATGCATATGTGCAGGAGAGGAATAAGGTTGGGAGAGAGACAGAGCTAGAGTGTTGGAGGGGGTGGTAGTGGAGTTGCTTCTAACAAATGGTGGGATAGGCTTGCTAGACAAACGGAGGGCACGCCCGCAATATCAATAAGAGAGGAGATGGCTGCTTGTTGTCTGTGCACGTGCGTGTGAGAGACGGGTCAGAAGACATGCACGAATGATGAGGGGGGATGATGTGGCTGTAGTAAGCAAATGTAACTACATAGGAAGATCAATCGCCCTTTGTTAGAGAAAGGAGAGACATAACTTGTGAGGTACGTCGATCGATGAGGGGGGGGGGTAGTTAAAGTCGATCTAGGTATATGCTGGGAGATCGATCGGTATACATGCATGTGTGTGTTAGAAGCAAATGAGGCACGAGGAGAAGGATAGAGAGAGAGAGAGGGATGCATGTAGGAGGTGGTACGAGAGGCATACTATATCGAGGGGGGAGGAGTGTGCGAGTACGAGAACGATGAAAAGAGTGGTGGGAGTGAGGCATGGACGGTGACAAGAGAAGAGGGGAAGCTTGTGTTTGTGCTAGGCACACCTGGCTATAGAGGCATATCGATCGATGTGTGTCGTAAAGAAGGAGCTGGGGGGCCTACACACACCGTGGGTGAACGACCTAAAGTGAAAAGACAAATTTGCGCGATGGAGCTAGAGAATGCTGAGGGAGGGTGAGAGGGATGCGGGCGTGTGCATGCACAAGAGAAAGTTAGCGCTAGCTACAAAGATAAGAGGGTTGTGTGGGTGTAAAAGACGAATAGAGATCATATATACTTCATTATAAAAAGCGAATTCAGATATTTGAAGAATTTATCATAGTGTTTCAAACTGACGCATGTGTGAATATATATAACGGTGATACACATGGTGTGGTTATGAACATGTTATACTACATTTAATATATTTTATCTCTACTCTTATAAAAACGGAGTTGTTGATGATGGTGTGCCTGCCATCCTGCATTATAGGCCGTCCGATTTATATCTGGCGGATAACAAGGAAACTATGATGGTTGAAGTTGGCAACAATCATGATTGTAGATTCTTATTGAAATAGAGAAACGAATTCCAATTTAGTTCGAATTGCAGCGGTATTATAGACATTTGGAATGCACTAAAATGTTGGTATAAGTAGGTTACATGCATTATACAGCAAGCGAAAAAAATTAATTGGACATAATATGGATTCATACTCCCTCCTTCCATCTATATAGGGCATAATGAGATTTTTAAGACCGCCTTTGACTATTGACAAGATTAATAGTACATGACATGCACAATGTGAAAATTATATCATTGAAAGAACCTTTCACAGACGAATTTAACGATGTGCTTTGTATAAGTTGCATGTCATATATCATTGCTCTAATATTTGGTCAAAGTTAGCATCAAAAAACGCATTAGGCCCTATATAGATGGAAGGAGGGAGTAGCTTTGAATAGCATTTGTATAGTAAAATGGGGCAAGACTCTCTCTTTGTGTGGTGTGAATAGTTTTATTTTTTTCATTTTCTTTTTGGTTGAGGGAAGTGCGAATTGATTTGGTTCGTACTTGTGTTATATCTCTTGCTTGCTTGTGTTGCTTGCATCATATAGGTTTCCCACCTAGTTGCATATCTAGATAACCTATTTGTTGCCAACCCTAATTTGTTAAGAAAAGTTATAAAATGGTAGTTTCCTATTGATACGTCTCCAACGTATCTATAATTTTTTATTGTTCCATGCCATTATATTATTTGTTTAGGATGTTTCATATGCATTAATATGCTATTTTATATTATTTTTGGGACTAACCTATTAACCTAGAGCTCAGTGCCAATTTTTTCCTTGTTTTTGATTTTTACAGAAAAGGAATATCAAACGGAGTCCAAACAGAATAAAACTTTCGTCATGATTTTTCTTGGACCAGAAGACATCCACGGAGCTTGGAAAAGGGGCCAGAAGGTTCCTGAGGAGGCCACAAGCCTCCTAGGCGCGCCTCGGTGGGCTCCTTGAGGGCTTGTGGGCCCCTCGGGAGTCCTCCAACCCTTATCTTTGCACTATAAATTCCCAAATATTCCCAAACCATCAGAGGCATCCACCAAAATACTTTTCCACCGCCACAAGCCTCTGTTCCCGTGAGATCCCATCTTGGGGCCTATTCCGGCGATCTGCCGGAGGGGGTTTCGATCACGGAGGGCCTCTACATCAACCTTGCTGCCCTACGATGATGCGTGAGTAGTTTCCCACAGACCTACGGGTCCATAGCTAGTAGCTAGGTGGCCTTTTCTCTCTCTTATACCTTCAATACAATGTTCTCCTCGATGTTCTTGGAGATCTATTCGATGTAATATTTTTTTGCGGTGTGTTTGTTGAGATCCCATGAATTGTGGATTTATGATCAGATTATCTATGAATATTATTTGAGTCTTCTCTGAACTCTTTTATGCATGATTAATATATCTTTGTATTTCTCTTCGAACTATCGATTTGGTTTGGACAACTAGATTGTTTTTCTTGCAATGGGAGAGGTGCTTAGTTTTGGGTTCAATCTTGTGGCGTCCTCACCCAGTGACATAGTAGGGATAGCGAGGCACGTATTCTATTGTTGCCATCAAGGATAAAAGGATGGGGTTTATATCATCTTGCTTGAGTTTATCCCTCTACATCACATTATCTTACTTGAGGCGTTACTCCGTTCTTATGAACTTAATACTATAGATGCATGCTGGATAGCGGTCGATGTGTGGAGTAATAGTAGTAGATGCAGGCAGGAGTCGGACTACTTATCATAGACGTGATGCCTATATACATGTTCATTGCCTTAGATATCGTCATAACTTTGCGCTTTTCTATCAATTGCTCAACAGTAATTTTTTTACCCACCGTATGCTTTCTTCAAGAGAGAAGCCTCTAGTGAAACCTATGCCCCCGGGTCTATTTTCCATCATATATTTTCAGATCTATAGACCAAAAAACCCAAAAATACCTTGCTGCAATTTATTTACTTTTACTTTGTTTTATGTTTTAGTAATCTTTTATATCCATCTCTATCAGATCTCATCCTCCCAAGTGACCGTGAAGGGATTGACAACCCCTTTATTGCATTGGGTGCAAGTGTTTGGTTGTTTGTGCAGGTGCATAGATTGGAGAGTTGCTTGTACCTCCTACTGGATTGATACCTTGGTTCTCAAACTGAGGGAAATACTTATCTCTACTTTGTTGCATCACCCTTTCCTCTTCAAGGGAAAAACCAATGCAAGCTCAAGAAGTAGCAGGAAGAATTTCTGGCGCCGTTGCCGGTGAGGTTCTACATCAAGCCTACCAAGTACCCACCATAAACTCACATTTCTTGAATTAAATTATTTTCCATTTGCCTCTCGTTTTCTTCTCCCCCACTTCTAAAACGTTTTCAAAAAAACACAAAAATACTAGCCTTTTTATTCGCCCTTCTTTTGTTTGTCTTCTCATTTGCTTTTTGGTTGTTTCTGTGCTAGATTGCTTGCTTTGTCATGATGTCTCAATAAAATACCAAGTTGTGTGACTTTTTCAACACTAATAATAATGATTTTATTAGTACTCCGATTGCTCCTGCCACTAGTGCAGAATCTTATGAAATTAATGCCGATTTGTTGAGTCTTGTTATGAAAGAACAATTTTACGTCCTTACTACTGAAGATGCCGCATCCAATATAAATACTTTCGTTGAGTTGTGTGATATGCAAAAGAAAAAAGTTTTGGATAATGATATTATTAAATTGAAGCTATTTCCGTTCTCACTACGAGATCGTGCTAAACTTGGTTTTCATCTTTGCCTAAAAATAGTATTGATTCATGGAATAAGTCTAAATATGCTTTTATTTCAAAGTATTTTCCTTCGGCTAAGATCATCTCCCTTAGGAATGATATAATGAATTTTAAGCACCTTGATCATGAACATATTGCACAATCTTGGGAGAGGATGAAATTGATGGTAAGAAATTGCCCTGCGCATGGTTTAAGTTTATGGATGATCATACAAAAAATTTATGCCAGATTGAATTTTGCTTCTAGAAATCTTTTAAATTCCGCCGCGAGAGGTTCTTTTATGGAAATTACATTAGGAGAAACTACTAAACTCCTAGATAATATTATGGAAAATTACTCTCAATGGCATAACGAAAGATCTTCCACTAGTAAAAAAGTGCATGCGATTGAAGAAATTAATCCTTTGAGTGGAAAGATGGATGAACTTATGAAATTGTTTGCTAGTAAGAGTGTTCCTATTGATCCTAATGATATACCTTTGTCCACTTTGATTGAGAATAATAATGAATCTATGGATGTGAATTTTGTCGGTAGGAACAATTTTGGTAATAACGCGTATACATGTAATTTCAACCCTAGGCCGCTTCCTAGTAATTCCTCTAATAATTATGGTAATTCCTATAACAATTCTTATGAAAGTTATAATAAAATACCCTCTGATCTTGAGAATAGTATTAAAGATTTCATTAATTCTCAAAAGAATTTCCATGCTATGGTAGAAGAAAATTTGCTTAAGATTGATGATTTGGCTAGGAACGTTGATAAAATTTCTCTTGAGATTGATTCTTTGAAGATGAGATGTATGCCACCCAATCATGATATTAGTGAATCTATAAAAGCTATTAAAATTGCTATGCATGAATGTAAAGAAAGAACCGGTAGGATGTGTGCTAAGCGAGATTGATTTGTAAAAGCGTGTTCTCCTATTTCTTGTGTGGCTCCTATTGAATCTTTGTTTTCTAATATAAATCTTTATAAAGATGGGACTGGAGATGATTCAACTTTAGCTAGAAGGCATCCCAATAATTTGGAGTTTAAAGATCTTAATGAAAAATTGATAAAAGTGGGATTGAAGAGGTCAAGACTTTAAGTAGCAATGAACCCACTCTTTTGGATTTCAAGGACTTCAATTATGATAATTGTTCTTTGGTAGATTGTATTTTATTGTTGCAATCCATGTTGAATTCACCTCATGCTTATAATCAAAATAAAGCTTTTACTAAACATATCGTTGATGCTATGATGCAATCGTTTGAAGGAAAACTTGAGTTGGAAGTTTCTATCCCTAGAAAGCTTTATGATGAGTGAGAACCTACTATCAAGATTAAAATTAAAGATTATGAGTGCAGTGCTTTGTGCGATTTGGGTGCTAGTGTTTCCACGATTCCAAAAACTTTATGTGATGTGCTAGGTTTCTATAAATTTGATGAGTGTTCTTTGAATTTGCATCTAGAAGATTCCACTATTAAGAAACCTATGAGAAGGATTAATGATGTTCTTATTGTTGCAAATAGAAATTATGTGCCCATTGCTTTTATTGTGCTTGATATAGATTGCAATCCTACATGTCCTATTATTCTTGGTAGACCTTTCTTAGAGCGATTGGTGCAATTATTGATATGAAAGAAGGAAACATTAGATTTCAATTTCCATTAAGGAAGGGCATGGAACACTTTCCAAGAAAGAAAATTAAGTTGCCATATGAATCTATTATGAGGGATACCTATGGATTGCATACCAAAGATGACAATGGCTAGATCTATGTTTTATGCCTAGCTAGGGGCATTAAACAATAGCGCTTGTTGGGAGGCAAGCCAATTTTATTTTTATGTTTTTTTGCTTCTGCTTTTCAATAAATACACATTATTACCTCTATAGGAATTGTGTTTTGGTGTTCTAATTAGTGTTTGAGCCAAGTAAGACCTTTGGGATGATCTACGGTGATAGTTGGTTTGATCTTGCATTAACATGTGGTGAATACATGAACTCCTCGAATACATGGTTAATACATGAACTCATCAAATTGCAGTCATCCCCAGGGAGTATCCCAATTATTGACACCTTGGGGTCTACAGTCTAGAACAATAAGAAGTGCATATAACTAGTAGATAGGATCAAGAACAATGGAAACGTAAAGGGTTCAGATTTAAAATCATGGCACTCGGGCCCTAGAGACAAGCATTAAGCATAGCAAAGTCATAACAACATCAATCTCAGAACATAGTGGACACTGGGGATCAAGCCCTAACAAATTGACTCGATTACATGACATATCTCATCCATCTTCATCACGGTCCAGGAAGCCTACGAACGAATTACTCACTCCCAGTGGTGAGCATTATGTAATTGTTGATGGAGAAAGGTTATTGATGACGATGGTGACGAATCCCCCTCTCCGGAGCCCCAAACAGACTCCAAATTAGTAGCACTCCCGATGAAGAATAGGAGGTGATGGCGGTTCTGTATCGTAAAACAGGATGGAACTTTCTCTTGAAGTTTTTTTCTCCATGAGACCGAACGTATAGGACCAGAGATAGGGCAAACAGAGGCTCGAGGGGCCCACAAGCTCAGGTGGCGCACCTTATGGGGGGCGCGCGGCACCTGAGCTTGTGGCTCTGTAGTGCCCCCACCCCTCTAGTAGATCTTTCCGCCAGTATTTTTTATTAATTTTAGAAAAACTCTCCTTAAATTTTCAGCCAATTTCGATAACTTTTATTTTTGTAGTCCGGGTTAGTTCCATTCAAATCATACAAACTAGAGTCCAAAACAAGAGCAAGCGTGTTTGGAGAAGTAGATACGTTTGAGACGTATCATGCGCGTGCACCGGCAAGCTTCGGGTGTGAAGTGTTTGCTCGAATTCGAGCACGCCTCGGCAAGACAATAGGGTCAGGGGGTGTGATTGGTCACCGTGAAGTTGATGGACACAGTTCTCGGGTCCGGAGCATGCTCACCTCGCGGGAGATGACGAGGGCGCGACAGAGAGCTTCAGCCTCCGAGGAACTTGGGGTTTCAGGAAGCTCCACTCGTCGTGAGGGTGTCCCAGGGGTGCGCAGTGCGGTGGTGGCATGGGTTAGTCAGGAGGGGCTCGGAGTGGGCATTATGCCGGAGATGAACTAGGTCAAAGCTATGGGAAGGGGCCGACTAAGCGGCAGCTTCGTGGCGAGAGACATTGCTAAATGTGCAAAATGACGAGCACGGTAGGGGGCTTATGTTGGGCAGGGTTCGCAGGCGTGGGCATGGTTGTGGACGCATGGACGTGCACAACGTGCTCGGGCTCGTGGCGAATGTGGGCGCGAGTGGTTGCCGGGAGGTTGGGGACGACCCTGCCTGTTGGGTCCCTTCTGGCAGTGGCTCAGGGCAGAGAGTGTCGCACGCGGGAGGCTGCCAGGCCGTGGGGTGCTCGGCTGGGCCAGCCTGGCCTGGTTGGGCCGCTGGCTTCTTTGTTTTCCTTCTTTCCTTCTCTGTTTTTCTCTTTTCTTTTTATGTTTTCTTTCTAAATTCAATTCTGTTTTGAATTTTCTTCCAATAGTGAATCTTTTCTAAATTTCAAATGGAATATTTGTGACCGTGTGAACTTTTTGTTGGGGCATTTTGGACAAATAATTTCTGCAAGTTACATTTTCCATTTGAATTTGAATCTGGTATTGAAACCAAAAGTGTTTCAAATCCATTTTAGATAATTTGCAGAAGGTCAATTCATCAGTTGGACTTATGAAATTCAATTTCCTGCCAAATAAAATGCAAAGCCATTTCTAAATAATTTTCCTTTGATTTTGAGCTGATTCCGGAACAGAACCAATTCAATATTCTTTTAGGAAAAATTTATTTGGCCTTGAATATCATTTGGATCCTTTTATGGGTAGCCTTATGCCCAAATAATATTTAAACTTGGTTTGATATCTATCAAGGCTAGCTAGGTTTCCTCTAGTGGCATTGGGTTTTCACCTTTCATAAGCAACATTCAGTCAAATAATCAAACAATCAAGGTCTATTACAAGCAATTCTATTGATTCCTAGATTTTTTCCTAGGAAAATTTTAGTTCCTTGTGAAATTTTGAACATACCAGATTTGGGTCTAGGATGTGACATGGCGGTAGCAGCAGCCTCGGCGTTGTCCGCGGCCTTCTTCTCGGCGGCGGCGGCGGCCATGGAGTCAATGCAGAGGAAGTAGTCGAAGTAGAAGAGGACGGAGATGGGGACAGATTGGGAGCAGTCACGCCGAGACGCTTCCCAAAAATCTTATCGCCCTTCTCCCGGGCTGGATATCGAAGGACGGGGTTCCGGAGGCACACTCTCCCGACCAACCATGCACGCGGTCGTCGGGATGGGATCGTCAGAACTAACACGGTGAGAGAAACAGTAGATGGTGGGTAGGGTTGCGCAAGGAGGGAGTGAGTGTGTCAGCTGCACTGGTCAACTCCTCCAATGTATAGGCCGTCGGGTAGTAGGCTTGGGCTTAGGCCCACGAGTCCGCGAATAGCCCACGGTCCGACGTCTTGGACAGTGGCACTTCCGTTAAAAATAAAGCGCATAGGTGTGAGCTCGGCTCAGCTCATTCCCGCAACCCAGGGCGTGCGCGTATCGAGGCGTCGCTTGGCGCGCCGCGGAGGAGGAGCGCGCTTGTACAACTCCTCTTCTCAAGATACCAATGACATGTGATAGAGCAGTTTTTATAAAGGGGTCTCACTCTTACTACACTAGTAATACGGTACTGAACTTCCCATCATTTGCCATGCGCGGGACTTAGAGATTTACCAGATATAATTGTTTTATATGGACCAAAGCCCATATATAATCCAACATAATCTTTTTTTAAACTTATAATCCAACATAATCTTGGTCATTTGTATCTTCGGGACAGCAGAAACGATACCATACTAAAAAAGAAACATACTACAACGTAGGCTTGTGTGTGCAATAAGACTGGGCGTGTCATGACCCTCCAAAACAAAACAACAAACATTAATGCGGCATTTCATATTGGACATGGGTTCTTCCCCCCATCACGCACTAGTCCAACTTGAGACCAGCCGGCCCCCCATCATCGTCGTCGAACGTCGAACAAACCCCTTCTCCTGTGGTGGATGACGATGCTAACTTAGCTGCCAAGCAAGACATCTCCCGGCCACCACCCCCACCACCAGCAGCAGCCCGATCGAAACTTGCAGCGCCATGGGCGCGCGCGGGTGCCCCGCATGCATCGCGTATAGCAGTACGAGCGACCGCGCTGCGCATGGGGTACGCCGATGCACGTGGGCGCGCGTGCGCCTGCGGTACGCACGCAGTCACGCACCGTCGCACGGGGCCCCCGGCCGGCGGAGTGGACAGACGTAAGCGGCGCGCACGGTGGCCACGTCGAGCCGGAGTACCAGCATGGTGATCCTACTGCAGGAGCGTGGTACTCTACGTACTTGCTGCAAGGGGGCTTGAATGCACTGCACTAGACTGTGCAGCGGAATCATTTAAAGGCGTTTGCATAGTGGAAGCGTCGCGTCAAGGTACTTCCCGTGGGAGTGGCCAAAGCCAATAGCTACTGCAGCGGCCGCCGGTACCAATCGGGTCGGCTTGGACGGCTACGTGGCTTAGCTTAGCTCAGCTACGCATGCAGATGGATCCAGGCCCGCGCGCATATATCAGGTGGCAGGCAAGCCGACAGCAACTGCCAAAATTTGTGGCAGGGGCAGGGACCGGCTTTGGACTGACTGTTCGTGAAGCATGCATGGAGGCCATGCCACACGCCACCAACAACATGACTATCAGCAGAAACCTTCAGCCTTGCCCGGTCGACGTCTCCATTCCGGGCGGACCCTGACGTCCATGTCAAACTATTGTTTCATCCTGTATCGTGTTTAGGCTACGAGGGCATCCCAGATCAACCCGCACATTTTCTTCAGCTTCCGTCCATGAACACGGATATAGAAGGCTGCCATTCAATCGTAGGCGCATATATTTCAACCTGCATTTAGAAAAGGTACAAAAATTCATGCAAACCAGCCAATATTCATCAAAGTTCGGACATAAAATAGCACGAATCATCTATACATAGCATGCAAATTAAGTCTAGTACAACAATGTCTTAAATTCGACTAGATTTTGGATGTCCAACAAGTTTTTAATAAACATTTCACACATACTTTTCCTTCAGCTTTATCCAACAGTGTGTGCACGTAAATGGTCGTCGCCCTGTCCTGTGGTACACCACGGCAGCGCGTGCGGGCTACATATAATGTGTAGACCAATATTGAGTGAATGAATCAATCAACAAGTTGAGCAAGAGAAAGCAAAACTTACTATCTCGTCCTCTACCACGCGCAATGGCCACCTTACCTCAAGCTGACGGACCACATCGTAAAACTTGATGACGTTGGTATGGATAGTGTACTAGCGATACAATAACGACCTCATGTTGCGTTGTTGCATGGTGTACATGTCGTAGGCGCAATATGCTTTGTGCGTGAAACATTTCATGCACTTGCTGCCAGAAGGCTTCCTCTCTGCTCCTGCCTATGAAATCCGCGGATACGGCCAACCACGCATCGCACAATAACTCATCCTTCATGGTCGAGTAGATCACCATCCTTCGTACTCTAAAAAACAACATAACATTTGAAAATAAACTCAATGGCATTTGACCAGACACCTGTCGGGCGTGGTGTCCTCCATAGAGGTCGCCAACAGGGGGCGGAGTGTACCTGGGTACAAACTGCTATAGGATGGACATCTCCGTCGTAAAGGCGAGCAAGCAAGTCAGTGCTGCTTGAAGACGTCTGACAATACCTCTGTGGCGGTGGGAGACGTACAACAGTGGCGGCAGAAGTGGAGAGTGCGGATGTAACGTAAGGGGGGAGTGGCGGTCTGGAAGGAAATGTTACCGGGAGGGGGATTGCGTGGGTCGGGGGTGTCGGAGTCCTACGTTTCTGTTGCCCCGACTCCCGCAAACCTCCCCCACCCACTTCGTCTCCAATTTGCAGGAGAAACGCGTCCGAACCGCGCTGCAGACCGGTCCGCGTTGGATGGCTTCCGTGATTCGGACGGATGCGGGTGGTTTGTGGGTCTGCCTTGGAGATACCCTAATAATATGAATATCAGTTTTGCTAAGTCTCAGTCGATCGAGACTTGCTTACGTCTCAGACGATGCTATATTCCTTTGAATCTTTGATCTTCCATGAACATCTGTGCAATTCTTCTTTTCATTTTTTCATTTTTCTTCTTATATGCTGTTCCCTCCGTCTCATAATATAAAAGCGTTTTTGACGCTACACTAATGTCAAAAACACCCTTATATTACGAGACAGAGAGAGTATATCACTTGACTAAGACTTGATTAAATCTCGGTCGACTGATATCTAGCCACGCCCTATGAATATCATCAATCTCATGATTTTGCACGTTTTTTAATATGTGCAGGTTAGTGATCAAATTTGTTATTCCTTCTGCAATAAAATGAAACAATAAGGATGTAAATTTGCAGAGGCATGAAAATGCGGGGTCAATCACCTGCCAAGCTCTGCCGTTCGCTCGATTTGCCACACGATTCGTGAAGTAGATGAATCCAACACGAGCGTAGAGTAAAAAAATCCCTCCAAAGACTTTAAGTTTTAACAATGAAACTACCGTTTTTGCGTCAAAAAATGGCCAGTTTCAACAAATTTCACAGATAAAATTTTAAGAAATTTTTTCTGTTAGACACAAGATAATATCTTTTTTTGGGGGTCTCTCGACTAAGTTTCAAACACTGAAACTTAAAAAATAAATCAAAAGTCATCAATATATATACAAAATGGATCTTATTGAAAATGCTGGCCATGAGAAACGCGAATATGAAAACAGAACTTAACTTAATTTTTTTGAAAGATATAGAACTTTAAAAATCAAAAGCCGAAATAAAATGCTGGCACCAGAGACCTGAGTGCCCCCCGCACCTCGTCCTAATGACTGCCCATGTCTCGTGAAATCAACACTTGCAGATTCCATGATGCAAGGGGACAATCTCCTCACGCACTTCAAGGAACCAAGACAAGCACTATGAGGTTACACCAAACAACACTTGAGGTTGTTCGTCTGCGTCGGGCAAGCAAGCAGAGAAGAGAGATGGGGAAGCGTGGATTAAGAGCCACTCTAGTTGAATTATTATATCAGCGACCGACATCCGACATATGAAGCGTGCTATGGATGGAGGCCGTGACTATTGTGCGCAATCACAAAGCCGTCATAATGCAATCTTCATATTTGTCTTGCACCATAGGAGCCGTCTGGCATTGGATCCAATATCTATAAACAGCATCCACAACCAGACTTAACAAATTTGGTCCTCTAAACGGCTGTGGATGCGTCCGGGCCGTGTCCATTTTAAGCTTATATTTGTTCATCCATACAGTCATACTTCTCATTTTCTCTTTTATATGTCCGGCCACCTGTATATAATTGATAAAGATGAAGAGAGAAATAAAATAATAAATAAAGAAAGGTAAAAGGTGGTTCGGGTACCTACGTGGCAGACTAACCGGGCGCGTCCATGAACCCACACATCCTGCCTACCTTTGTCCTCAAGAGTTCACGGACAGCCCAGACATATAGGGATGATATGAGAGTTTCCGTTGCGTCACTTTTTCTTGTCTCTCATGTCCGATCACTGACTGATCACGTCCGCGGACGTTTGAGGAGGGTTTAAGAAACCCGGCTGTAAATGCTTTAATTCAACAAATATTACTATAAACCATTTATTAAAATACAACAAACATTGCTATTAAATAAATTGTTAAAAGTGAAAATAAATGAAATTTACAACAATTTGAGCATTCCTTCTCCGAGTTAGCTATCAATGAGATCCTCCTTCTTCCAGTTAGCTCCTCCCCCGCCCACCCGTTGTGTGGACAACTGCCAGGCGGGAGCGAGTTGACCAAGTCCGCTGGGATATCGCCTCAAGGCCCAACCGTGGTGCACTGGCCCTGTCGTCCGCCGGGATGCCTCTCCGGTCTCCACCAGCGTGTCCTCGACGCTCGTGGCCTGGGCCATCACGGCGCTCGCCTGCATGGAGATCCATGTTGGCAGCCACCCACAGCTCAGCACCACATTTCGTGATGTGAACCAGATCATGGCCAAGGAATCAAATAGTGAGGTTCATGCTAGCACAAATGTTAAACCATTAGAGCAGCCAAAGGAAGACATGGGCGAAACCATTATCTTAGTTGGGAAGCTTCTGATGCCTATTTTGGGAGAAATAACACATCAGATTTCCAGCTGCAACTTCTCACATAAACCTAATTAATTTTAGATGGTCCTAGCACGTTTTAGTGGCTGCATGAGAGGGAAAGTTTGAGGTGATATCAAGTCTTAGGTGATACCATGATACAGGATTCTGGTCCGTTGGATCTCAGATCCTAGGGTGTCTGGGGAGCTCTAGTAGCTGCGCGTAATTTTGAGACTCTTGGGTGATTTTTTTTGTAAAATATTCAAGAGCTCTCGGGAGCCGTTGGATCTCAGATCCCAGAAGCCCGTATCATGATATCACCTAAGACATGGTTGTGACGCCCCCAATTCGACCGTACACTAATCATACACGCAAACGTGTACGATCAAGATCAGGGACTCACGGGAAGATATCAAAACACAACTCTACAAATAAAATAAGTCATACAAGCATCATATTACAAGCCAGGGGCCTCGAGGGCTCGAATACAAGAGCT
This sequence comes from Triticum monococcum, assembly GCA_034509565.1. Lineage (NCBI taxonomy): Eukaryota > Viridiplantae > Streptophyta > Magnoliopsida > Poales > Poaceae > Triticum > Triticum monococcum. The sequence goes on along the minus strand of CM067843.1, from coordinate 145,356,803 downwards.
CGATCATAGACGAGTCAGCGGAAGCAACAATATCTGAGTACAGACATAAGTCAAACAAGTTGCCATAAGATGGCTAGCACAAACTGGGATACAGATCGAAAGAGGCACAGGCCTCCTGCCTGGGATCCTCCTAAACTACTCCTGGTCGTCATCAGCGGGCAGCACGTAGTAGTAGGCACCTCCGATGTAGTAGGAGTCGTCGTCGACGGTGGCGCCTGGCTCCTGGACTCCAGCATCTGGTTGCGACAACCAGGAAGAAGGGGTAGGGGGAAAAGAGGGAGAAAGCAACCGTGAGTACTCATCCAAAGTACTCGCAAGCAAGGAGCTACACTACATATGCATGGGTATCAAATGGAAAAGGGGGTATCATATGTGGACTGAACTGCAGAATGCCAGAATAAGAGGGGGATAACTAATCCTGTCGAAGACTATGCCTCTGGCAGCCTCCGTCTTGCAGCATGTAGAAGAGAGTAGACTGAAATCCTCCAAGTAGCATCGTATAGCATAATCCTACCCGATGATCCTCTCCTCGTCGCCCTGTTAGAGAGCGATCACCGGGTTATATCTGGCACTTGGAAGGGTGTGTTTTATTAAGTATCCGGTTCTACTTGTCATAAGGTCAAGGTACAACTCCGGGTCATCCTTTTACCGAGGGACACGGCTATTCGAATAGATAAACTTCCCTGCAGGGGTGCACCACATACCCCAACACGCTCGATCCCATTTGGCCGGACACACTTTTCTGGGTCATGCCCGGCCTCGGAAGATCAACACGTCGCAGCCCTACCTAGTCCCAACAGAGAGGTCAGCACGCCGGTCTAAATCCTATGGCGCAGGGGTCTGGGCCCATCGCCCTTTGCACACCTGCACATTGCGAACGCGGCCAGAAGAAGAACTAGCCCCCTTAATACAAGAGCAGGCTTACGGTCCAATCCGGCGCGCGCCACTCAGTCGCTGACGTCACGAAGGCTTCGGCTGATACCACGACGTGGGGATACCCATAACTACTCCCGCGTAGATGGTTAGTGCGTATAGACCAAATGGCCAGACTCAGATCAAATACCCAGATCTCGTTAAGCGTGTTAAGTATCCGCGAACGCCGACCAGGGCCAGGCCCACCTCTCTCCTAGGTGGTCTGAACCTGCCCTGTCGCTCCGCCACAAAGTAACAGTCGGGGGCCGTCGGGAACCCAGGCCCACCTCTACCGGGATGGAGCCACCTGCCCCTTCAGCCCCCATCTCCAAACAGTTTCTCCGGTAATGTAACAGTATAAAGTATATAGTATATGCCCGTGATCACCTCCCGAGTGATCACGGCCCGATAGTATAGCATGGTAGACGGACAAGAATGTAGGGCCACTGATGGAACACTAGCATCCTATATTAAGCAGTAGGATAGCAGGTAATGGTAACAACAGTAGTAGCAAGGACAGGCTATGCATCAGGATAGGAATAACGGAAAGCAGTAACATGCTACACTACTCTAATGCAAGCAGTATAGAGAAGAGTAGTCGATATCTGGTGATCAAAGGGGGGGCTTGCCTGGTTGCTCAGACAAGAAGGAGGGTCGTCGTCGACGTAGTTGATCATAGGGGCATCAGCGGCAGTCTCGGGGTCTACCGGAAAAGTAACGGAGGGGGAACAAAATAAATAACAGAGCAATGAAAGCATAACATGACAAACGTGGTGCTAGAGGTGATCTAACACAGGGATAGGTGATACCGGCGAAGGGGAGAAACATCCGGGAAAGTATTCCCGGTGTTTCGCGTTTTCGGACAGATGAACCAGAGGGGGAAAGTTGCGTGTTTGCTATGGTAGGAATGTGTATCGAACGAACGGGCTGCGTATCCGGATTCGTCTTATCGTTCTGAGCAACTTTCATGTACAAAGTATTTTCATCCGAGCTACGGTTTAATTTATATTAATTTTTAAAGTTTTAAATCATTTTCTAATTTATTAATTATTAATTGAATTAACATTATCCAGAATAGTGCACGCTGACGTCAGCATGACGTCAGCAGGGCGTTGACTGGGTCAAACTGATGCATGGGTCCCGTTCGTCATAGTCTAACAACTAATTAACAGTTTTAATTAACTAATCAAGTTAATTAAGTACTAAATAGAGTTAATTAAGTTAAGTAATTACCTAATTAATTAATTAATTAGTCACTTAATTAATTAATTAACTAATTACTTATTTTCATTTTTTAATTACATTTTTCTTTCTTTTAATTTTTGTTTTAGGGGTGGGCCCGTTCGGTCAGTGGCCTAGGGGGCTAGCCGGGGCGGGTTAACGAGGCTGCGGGAGCGGGGCTAATCGGGGCTTCGCCCCGATGGTGCTGGCGCGAGCACCTGGCACCGAAACACGCGACCAGGGGGGCAGCGGGCGACGCGTGTGGGGAGGCCACGCAGCCGGCCGGCGCAGGCGGAGGCGGGGCACGACGGAAACGGCGGCGATGACAGCGCCGCCCGCGGGGTCGATCGGGACGGTTCGAGGTACGCGTGCGCTCGCGCTGGGCAGGGATGGTGTGGCGAGTGTGGACCGTGCAAGGGAGCGAGAGAGGGGGGACTGCTCACCCCCGTTGCAGGGGTACGTCGGCGAGGCTCGGAGAAGCTCCGGCGTCTTTGGGGCGAGGACGAGGCGAGGACGATGACGAGGGTCGCAGCAGCGCGTCGTCGGACAGCGAGGCCGAGGAGGAGGCGGTGATGGGCGGCCGTGCCGAGGGCGCCGGTGGGGCGCGGCTCGATCCGGAGGCTTCGGGGTCGTCCGGCGAGGCAGATCGACGACGGGGGCGAGGTGGCGGGGTCGAGGCGGCGGCGCGGGCTCCGGGCGACGACGAGCGATGGGGCGCGTGATGGTGGCTGTGGGTGCGGGGCGGGATGCGCCCGGTGCGCGCACGGCAACGGCGAGGCCGGCGCGAGCGGCACGACCATCGCGCGTGCAGCAAGTGCGGCCAGCGGTGGGCGCGTGCGATTCGGGCGGCGGGGGCTCAGCCGTTCGGGCCCCTCCAGATCGGATCGGGGGAGGGGGGGGGGGCGCATCGTGCGGGGGGGGGGGGGGATGGGGAGTGGGGTTTCATCCCCGATCCAGATCGGATCGGGAGGGGGAGAGGGAGTGGCGATGTGGGTTAGGGTTTCGATCGCCACGGGGTTATTGGGAGTGGGGTGGCCAGCTGGGCCTAGTGGGCTGAGGGTGGGTGGCCAGCTGGGCCGAGGCCCAGCGTGGGGGGGGGGGGTCTTTCTTCTTTTTTTTTGTTTCGTTTTGTTTGTTTTTTTGTTTTTGTAGTTTCTTTTCTTTTATTTATTTATTTTCTTTTCTTTATATTACTGTTTTAATTTTAGTTTCACCTTATCTTAGTTTTATAAACTATAAAATAGTCCCTACTTTAGTGTTAATAAATAGGCTACTGCCACATAAGTTTGGGCAACTAATTAACATAGTTTAATATTTTTATTTATTGCAAACGAGATTCAACTAATTGTTTGTGCTTCTTTTTAAATCATTTTAAAATATTTTACACCTTTATAAAAGTGTGGTTTCTTCACCAAAATTACCTATGCAATATTTGGTTCACTCCGAACATTTTAGTTTTATTATTTGAAAACTTTTATGGTTTGCTTGATTTTGAATTTGAATTTGAATCGGTTTCAAACTAACGCGAGATTAGCAACAGTAACGGAGGTGACGTGGCATCGTTAACATGGGATTACTGTAGCTTAATTACCCGGGCGTCACACATGGTATCATCTGATATTTAACCCTGCATGAGATGGTGTTTGAAGTCAACTTACATTCAAAAAAATGGTGCATCATTTAAGGTCTTGTGTCAAAAGTTGTGCAAGTTCCCATGCAAGCTGTCAGGAATTAATTATAGCACGAGGCTCGACAAGTTTCCTCGAGCTACAACTTGGGGCTCATGAATTTACCCTTCATTTTGAGTTGTTTTCACACCTAAATAGTAGGTTCTTCTAGTATAAGTATTCCCCAGTTGTTCCATGTGAAGGGGGAATGAGATTTCTGAGTTTATGTTTGTAGACAACCGACGAGGTTGTGGTGTGGTGTGAGCACTAGCATCGTTGACTGTTAGCTTGTGTTGGTGGATTGGAGGGCCTGTCCTCAAATCATATAGGATCCTTGTGGTTCTCTCTTGTGATTCTACATAGGTTCACAAGTTTCATGGTTTGGGTTGCATCCTTGTAAACCAAGCTAGTTGTCGCTGTAATTCATCTGAGAGTGTTCCTTGTTGTTCTTTGCCACTTGAGAGAGATAGTTGTTGTTGCTTGTGAATTGTTTGGGACTGTGAAAGCTCATTTTTAGCAGTTCCCACATCATTCCGGCATGGGCCTCACTAGCGCCGGTGGTCGTGCTACTTCAACACATCTTGGGGTCGATGTCGCCATTCCTGCAGGTGCTTGCTAGCGAGATCATGTCGCTGGACCTCCCAGATCTATCCATGGCAGATGTCACGACACTTTTCTACCTGCACCTCTTCAAGAAGCCCCTCCACTGCGTGTTGTCTAACCTCGTGGGTGCACGGGCAGGTTCTACTCCTCCGCTTTGGCTCTCACCGTGTGCTCCACATCGCCGACCCAACCGCACTGCTACTTCAACACAGCCTGGGGTCAATGCCACCGTTCCTATTGGTGCTGGCCGGCTAGATCACGGCGGTGGACCTCCAACATCTATCCATGGCAGACGAGTGACGCTCTTCTACCCGCACCTCTTCAAGAAGACCCTCCACCACGCACTGGCCAACCTTGCCGCGGAGCACGGGCTGGTGCTAGCTGTTGAGATCATGCCGGTGGACCTCCATCTATCCATGGCGGACGAGCGATGCTCTCGTACCTGCATCTCTTCAAGTAGACCCTCCATCCCTCGCTGGTCAACCTCATGGTCGTGCACGGGCCGGTGCTGCTCCTCCGCTTCGGTTCCCGCCGCGTGCTCCACATCGCCGACCTTGCCGCCAGCAAGGAGTGCTACTTCAACACAACCTGGGGTGGATGTCGTCGTTCCTACTGGTGCTCGCCGGCGAGATCATGCCGGTGGACCTCCAGGATCTATCCATGGAGGATGAGCGACGCTCTCCTACCTACAGCTCTTCAAGAAAACCCTCCATCGCGCCCTGGCAAACCTCGTGGAGGCGCATGGGCCAGTGTTGCTCCTTCACTTCGACTCCCTCCATGTGCCCCACATCTCCAGCCCGGCCGATATCGAGGTGTGCCTGATGGCCCACGAGGTCGTCTTCGCCAACCGGCCCTGGCGCCCCTCTGTGTGCTGATGACCCACAAGTATAGGGGGTCTATCGTAGTCCTTTCGATAAGTAAGAGTGTCGAACCCAACGAGGATCAGAAGGAAATGACAAGCGATTTTCAGTAAGGTATTCTCTGCAAGCACTGAAATTATCGGTAACAGATAGTTTTGTGATAAGATAATTCGTAATGAGTAACAAGTAACAAGTATAACAAAGGTGCAGCAAGGTGGCCCAATCCTTTTTGTAGCAAAGGACAAGCCTGGGCGAACTCTTATATAAAGTAAAGCGCTTTCGAGGACACGTGGAAATTAGTGTCAAGCTAGTTTTCATCATGCTCATATGGTTCGCGTTTGTTACTTCGATAATTTGATATGTGTGTGGACCAGTGCTTGGGTGCTGTCCTTACTTGGACTAGCCTCCCACTTATGATTAACCCCTCTGGCAAGCATCCGCAACTACAAAAGAAGAATTAAGATAAATCTAACCATAGCATGAAACATATGGATCCAAATCAGCCCCTTACGAAGCAACGCATAAACTAGGGTTTAAGCTTCTGTCACTCTAGCAACCCATCATCTACTTATTACTTCCCAATGCCTTCCCCTAGGCCCAAACAATGGTGAAGTGTCATGTAGTCGACGTTCACATAACACCACTAGAGGAAAGACAACATACATCTCATCAGAATATCAAACGAATACCAAATTCACATGATTACTTATAACAAGACTTCTCCCATGTCCTCAAGAACAAACGTAACTACTCACAAAGCATATTCATGCTCATAATCAGAGGAGTATTAATTATCATTAAGGATTTGAACCTATGATCTTCCATCGAATAAACCAACTAGCATCAACTACAAGGAGTAATCAACACTACTAGCAACCCACAGGTACCAATCCGAGGTTTTGGGACAACGATCAGATACAAGAGATGAACTAGGGTTTGAGAGGAGATGGTGTTGGTGAAGATGTTGATGGAGATTGACCCCCTCTCGATGAGAGGATCGTTCGTGATGGCGATGACGATGATTTCCCCCTCCGGGAGGGCCCTGGCAGAACAGCTCCGCCGGAGCCCTAGATTGGTTCTGCCCATCTTTCGCCTCGAGACGGCGGCGCTTCGTCCCGAAAGCTTCCTCTTGATTTTTTCCAGGTCAAAACCCTTCATATAGCAGAAGATGGACACCGGAGGCCTTCCAGGGGGCCCACAAACCATAGGGGCGCGTCCAGGGGGTAGGGCCCACCCCCAGGCTTGTGGCCTCGTGGTGTGTCTCCTCTGGTATTTTCTTCACCCAATATTTTTTATATATTCCAAAATAATTCTCTACAAATTTTCAGGACTTTTGGAGTTGTGCAGAATAGGTCTCTTAGATTTTCTCCTTTTCTAGTCCAGAATTCCAGCTGTCGGCATTCTCCCTCTTCATGTAAACCTTGTAAAATAAGAGAGAAAAGGCATAAGTATTGTACCATAACGTGTAATAATTGCCCATAATGCAATAAATATCAATATAAAAGCATGATGCAAATGGACGTATCATGTGCCACCTCTCCAACAGATAGACCACGCTTGGGTCCTCCAACTATGGGCCAACTAGGGAAACCTCTACCGCATTCCCACCGTCAAGGTGCTCTCAGCGGGCAGCATCCTCTGCTTCGCGGCCATCTGCGTCGATGAGGTCCACCTCGAGATGCCTGATACGTCTCCAATGTATGTATAATTTTTGATTGTTCCATGCTGTAATATTATCAATCTTGGATATTTATAATCATTTTATAGTCATTTTATATTATTTTTTGGTACTAACCTATTGACATAGTGCCAAGTGCCAGTTCCTGTTTTTCCATGTTTTTTACATCACAGAAAATCAATATCAGACGGAGTCCAAATGCCACGAAACTTTACGGAGAATTTTTATAGGCCAGAAGGAACACAACAGGCCTGGCTGTGCCTGGGGGTGCCCCAAGGGGGGCACAACCCACCAGGGCGCGCCGTAATGGGTTGTGCCCACCTCGGGTGCCCCCCGGACCGCCTCTTTGCTCTATAAATACCCCAAAAATCCCAGAACCCTATGGGAGTCGACGAAATATTCATCTAGCCGCCGCAGAGTCTAGAACCACCAGATCCAATCTAGACACCATCTCAGATGGGGTTCACCACCTCCATTGGTGCCTCTCCGATGATGCGTGAGTAGTTCTTTGTAGACCTCTGGGTCCGTAGTTAGTAGCTAGATGGCTTCATCACTCTCTCTCTCTCTCTTGATTCTCAATACAATGGTCTGTTGGAGATCCATATGATGTAACTCTTTTGCGGTGTGTTTGTTGGGATCCGATGAACTTTGAGTTTATGATTAGATCTATCTTTTTATATCCAAGAAATTTATTTGAGTTTCTTTGATCTCTTATATGCATGATTGCTTATAGCCTCGTATTTCTTCTCCGATATTTGGGTTTTGTTTGGCCAACTTGATCTATTTATCTTGCAATGGGAAGAGGTGCTTTGTAGTGGGTTCGATCTTACGGTGCTTGATCCCAGTGACAGAAAGGGAAACAACATGTATTTATCGTTGCTACTAAGGATAAAATGATGGGGTCTATCTCTGCGTAGATAGATCTTTTCTACATCATGTCATCATTCTTATTGCATTACTCCGTTTCTCCATGAACTTAATACACTAGATGCATGCTGGATAGCGGTCGATGTGTGGAGTAATAGTAGTAGATGCAGGCAGGAGTCGCTCTACTAATCTTGGACGTGATGCCTATATAATGATCATTGCCTAGATATCGTCATAATTATTTGAGGTTCTATCAATTGCCCAACAGTAATTTGTTTACCCACTATTTGCTATTTTTCTCGAGAGAATCCACTAGTGAAACCTACGGCCCCAGGTCTTCTTTCTCATATATTTGCCTTTGCGGTCTATTTTTATCTGCTTTTATTTTCAGATCTATTAATCCAAAAACCCAAAAATACTTTGCTGCACTTTATTTTATTTACGATCTATTTATTCAATCTATTACAACTTTCTACCGTCATCGCACCAATTTCTGGCACCGTTACCCGAAAGGGATTGACAACCCCTTTAACACGTCGGGTTGCAAGGATTTGTTATTCTGTGTGCAGGGGCTATTTACATTGTGTTGCTTGGTTCTCCTACTCATTCGATAACCTTGGTTTCATATCTGAGGGAAATACCTACCGCCGCTGTGCTGCATCATCCCTTCCTCTTTGGGAAAATACCGACGTAGCTTCAAGCGACATCAAAAGGAATTTCGGGCGCCGTTGCCGGGGAGGATCTTGAACATATACGAGGTTCCTAATCACAAATCTCATCTCCTCGCAATTTACATTATTTGCCATTTGCCTCTCGTTTTCCTCTCCCCCACTTCACAAAAAATTGCCGTTTTATTTGCCTCTCTTTTTTCGTTCGTCGTTTTCTTGCCGGATCTGTTTTTGTGTGCACTCTTGTTTTCATAGTCATGATGCCTCAAAGAAAATTTTATGATGTTCCTTACCAAAATATTTTTCTTGAAATTGAGAAAAGTAATAAGGAATATATGACTACACAATTTGAGCATAATAAGTATTTTATTGAAGAACTTAAGGAACACTCTGTTGTGCTAGATGCTATAACAAAACAACTCGATGATATTAGTAGAGAGTTTGCAATCTCCAATCTACGTATGATTTTGTTGAAAGTTTGCTAGGAAAAATATCCGATGCACAAGCTACTCTAGTTAATCAAATGGCGGCTAAACCAATCTCACTAGAGGATAAACGTGATGAAGATCTTAAAATGATTGGTGTTTCTTCAATTGATTCCTTGTTTCGTAAAGGTAAGATTGATGAAAAAGGGACTGGAGAAGGGTCAACTTTAGGTAGAAGGCGTCGCAATATTTCGGAGGGTGAAAATCTTGTTGACAAAATTGATGAAAGTGGGTTTGGAGAGGTCAAAACTTTAGCTAGTGATGTACCCACTCTTTTGGATTACAAAGATTTTAATTATGATAGTTGCTTTTGATTGATTGTATTTCTTTGTTGCACTCCATGATAAATTCACCCCATGCTTATTAACAAAATAAAGCTTTTACTAAACACATTGTTGATGCTATGATGAAAGCTCTTGAAGAAAAATTGGAATTAGAAGTTCCAATTCCTAGAAAATTGCATGATGAATGGGAACCCACTATCAAAGTCAAAATTAAAAATTATGAGTGTTTTGCTTTGTGTGACTTGGGTGCTAGTGTTTCTACAATTCTGAAATCTTTATGTGATGTGCTTGGTCTTACTAATCTTGAAGAATGTTCTTTGAATTTGCACTTGGCGGATTCTACTATTAAAAAGCCTATGTGAAGAATTAATGATGTTCTTATTCTTGCAAATAGGAATTATGTGCCCATAGATTTTATTGTTCTTGATATTGATTGCAATCCGTCTTGTCCAATTATTCTTGGTAGACCGTATTTACGCACTATTGGTGCCGTGATTGATATGAAATAAGTCAATATTAAGTTCCAATTTCCTTTGAGTATGGAACACTTTCCTAGAACTAGAATTAAGCCACCTTATGAATCAATCATGAGGGCATCTTATGGATCTCGAACCAAAGATGACAAAATTTAGATCCTTGCTTTATGCGTAGCTAAGGGCGTAAAACTATAGTGCTTGTTGGGAGGCAACCCAATGAATACATTTTATTTTTGCTTTTTGCTTTCTGTTCTAGAGTGTTAGCACAATTATGCTACTGTTATGATTGTGTTTTTATGTTTTAATTAGTGTTTGTTCCACATAAAGCCTTTAGGATCTTCTTGGGTGATAGTTGTTTGATCTTGCTGAAGAAAACAGAAACTTTTACGCTCACAAAATTAATTTTAATTTTTTAACAGGGAGGGATAAAATACCCATTCCACTTGCAGTAGATCATTATACAAATTTCTCAGGTCTCCTTAATTTTTCAGAATTTTTGGAGAGGTACATAAGTATTCGAAATAGTCAGATTGCTATAGACTGTTCTGTTTTGACATATTCTGTTTTCTTTGTGTTGTGTGCTTATTTTGATGGCTCTATGGTTTTCTTTGATGAGTTTTTACCATAGAGTTGGAATACAGTAGATATAATACAAAAACAAAATATGAATTGGTTTGATACAGTACTTATAGTAGTGATTTATTATTCTTGTACTGACGGATCTCACGAAGGTTTTGTTGAGTTTTATGTGATTGAAGTTTCCAAGTTTTGGGTTATCTTACGATGGATGAAGGAAGGATGGAAGAGACTGGCATCCCAAGCTATTATCCAAAAATGAGCAACCAACTAAGCTTGGGGATGCCCCCGAGTGGCATCCCCGCTTTCTTCCAACGACCATCGGTATTTTACTTGAAACTATATTTTTATTCATCACATGATATGTGTTTTTGCTTGGAGCATCTTGTATGATATGAGTCTTTGCTTGTTTTGTTTTATGTTTTAAGTCATCAATCCTTGCTGGACACACGTATTTGAGAGAGCCAAAATTATGTCATGACTTGTTAGAATTGCTCTCTTTGCTTCACTCCAATTTTTATGAGCATTGGACTTGCTCTAGTGCTTCACTTATATCTTTTTGAGCACGGTGTGCTTTATTATTTTTAAAGAAATGCTCTCTTGCTTCACTTAGATTTATTTGAGAGTTAGTAAAATTTTCAAGAAATTCTCTCTTGCTTTACTTAAATTAATTTGAGAGAAAGAAAAATTTATTATGCTCATGATCTTCACTTATATTTGTTTGAGCTTGTCAAAAGCAATACATGAAAATTAGTCCCAAAGTGATAGATATCCTAGAAGGATCTAATAAAAACTTTCACGAAGATCATTGGACAAAATAAACTTGATTCTTAGTAATAGTTTTGAGATATGATGATGTGATATGTGAGTTATGTTGGTGAGTAATTATGCTTTAGTAAGAATATCAGTGTTAAGATTTGTGATTCCCTATGCAAGTACGGAAGTCAATAGTCATGCATGAAATTATATCCTACTTATGGTGCATTATTCAGTGTTAATTATGCTTAATGCTTGCTTATGATATTATTCGTTTCTTAGTTGGTCGCTTCCCAATCATTTGCTAGCCTTCATTTTGCACTAAGTATGATCACTACTTGTGCATCCAAAAACCTTTAACCCAGTTTTGCCACATGAGTCTGCTATATCTACCTATATGCCGTATTATTTTGCCGTTCTAAGCAAATTTGCATGTGCCATCTCTAATTTTCAAAATAAACTTCTCTTTTGTGTGTTTGTTTCGCTCGTGGAGCGGTGAGGGGTGGCTAATATTTTCCATGCTAGATGTGTTATTTTCAAGATGAGTGTTTATTCACTTGGCATTGCACGAGAGTAAGGCAAAGGTATTAGGGATGCCCAGTCCCGAAATGCAGAAAAATTGAATTTACTTTATGTTGTCAAATAATAAATTCCTTGAAAAGTGTTGTTATGGAGGGCAACCGTGGATACGGCTAGCCATGGAAACTAAAGTATGGTGAAAAAGGAATAAACTTTATTTTCTGTTTGGGAACCGCCTATGATATATCTATGCATGGAAAGTATTGGGAACTCTAAGTCGTTTTCGTTGGTGGGATGGATACACCTCTCAAAAAAAATTATCTCTAAGTTTTTTTCTTTGAGCTCTGGCACCTCTACAAATCCCTACTTCCCTCTGCGAAGGGCCTTTCTTTTACTTTATGCAATTTTTATTTTGAGTCTCCATCTTCTCTTATAAAAGCACCAACTAGGAGGCAATATGATTGTACTTAAGTATTGGGTGTAGCTAATATTCGACTGTGTTTCATGAATGGGTCAATGTTTGAGCATGATGGGCTAGGGATAACTTATTTTAGCGTTGATATTTTGAAAGACATGGTTGCTTGTTGATATGCTTGAGTATCTAAATTATCATTCTAAAACTATACTATTGCTTTGAACAATTAAAAGTCCAATTGTCCATGCTATAAAGAAAGAATATGACAGGACATGATAGGCAGCATTCCACATCAAAAATTATGTTTTAATCACTTACCTACTTGAGGACGAGTAGGAGTTAAGCTTGGGGATGCTGATACGTCTCCAACGTATCTATAATTTTTGATTGTTCCATGCTGTTATATTATCAATCTTGGATGTTTTATAATAACTTTATAGTCATTTTATATCATAGTGCCAAGTGCCAGTTCCTGTTTTTCCCGTGTTTTTTACATCGCATGAAATCAATATCAGATGGAGTCCAAATGCCACAAAACTTTACAGAGAATTTTTAAGGGCCAGAAGGAACACAACGGGCCCTGGCTGCGCCTGAGGGGTGCCCCGAGGGGGGCCCTGGTGGGGTTGTGCCCACCTTGGGTGCACCCTGGACCGCCTCTTTGCTCTATAAATACCACAAAAATCCCAAAACCCTAGGGGATTCGATGAAATATTCATCCAGCCACCGCAGAATCCATAACCACCAGATCTAATCTAGACACCATCTCGGATGGGGTTCACCACCTCCATTGGTGCCTCTTCGATGATGTGTGATGTAACACCCACGATGCGGCTATATCTTCCACGTGTCGGGGCAAGACTTAGATGCATAACCACATGGTAGGCATGCCGCAAGAGGGGTAATCTTTACACATCCCATGTACTGAATAAGAAAGGGATAAAGAGTCGGCTTACAATCGCCACTTCACACAATACATAAATATATCATACATCATCCATAATACAATCAAGGTCCGACTACGGAACCAAAATAAAGAAAGACAACCCCAAATGCTAGATCCCCGATCGCCCCAACTGGGCTCCTCTACCGATCGTCTGGAAAAGAAACATAGTAATGTCACGAATCCTCGTCGAAGTCCCACTTGAGTTCGGTAGCGTCCCCTGCACTGGCATCATCAGCCCCTGCATCTGTATGGAAGTATCTGTGAGTCACGTGGACTCAGCAATCTCACACCCGCGAGATCAAGACTATTTAAGCTTAAGGGTAGGAGAAGGGTAGTGAGGTGGAGCTGCAGCAAAGCACTAAACATATATGGTGGCTAATTTACGCAAAAAGAGCGAGAAGAGAAGCAAAGCATGGTCGAGAAGCTAATAGTGATCAAGAAGTGATCCTGAAGCTACTTACTTTCAAGCATAACACGAGACCATGTTCTCTTCCCGGACTCCATCGAAAAGAGACCATCATGGCTACACACGCAGTTGATTCATTTAAGTTAAGTTAAGTGTCAAGTTCTCTACAACCGGACATTCACAAATTCCCATCTGCCCATAACTGCGGGCACGGCTTTCAAAAGTTCAAAACCCTGCAGGGGTATCCCAACTTAGCCCATCACAAGCTGTCACGGTCAACGAAGGATATTCCTTCTCGCAGGAAGACCCGGTCAGTCTCGGAATCCCGGTTACAAGACATTTCGACAATGGTAAAACAAGACCAGCCAAGCCGCCCGATGTGCCGACAAATCCTGATGGGAGTCGCACATATCTCGTTCTCAGGGCACACCGGATGAGACATCCTACGAGTAAAACCAACCCTCAAGTTGCCCCGAGGTGGCCCCGCAGTCTACTCGGTTCGGACCAACACTCAGAGGAGCACTGGCCCCGGGGGGGGGGGATTAAAATAAAGATGACACTTGAGTCTGTAGAACCCAAGGGAAGGTATGTGGTGGTAGGTAGGCAAATATTAAAACCAAGGTTGGGCCTTGCTGGAGGAGTTTTATTCAAGGCAAACTGTCAAGGGGTTCCCATAACACCCAACCACGTAAGGAACGCAAAATCAAGGAACATAACACCGGTATGACAGAAACTAGGGCGGCAAGAGTGGAACAAAACACTAGGCATAAGGCCGGGCCTTCCACCCTTTACCAAGTATATAGATGCATTAAATTAAACAAGATATAATAATGATATCCCAACAATATCCATGTTCCAACATGGAACAAACTTCATCTTCATCTGCAACTAGCAACGCTATAAGAGGGGCTGAGCAAAATCGGTGACATAGCCAAACAACGGTTTGCTAGGTAAGGTGGGTTAGAGGCTTGACATGGCAATATGGGAGGCATGATAAAGCAAGTGGTAGGTATCGCAACATAGCAATAGAGCGAACAACTAGCAAGCAAAGATAGAAGTGATTTCGAGGGTATGGTCATCTTGCCTGCAAAGTTCTCGGAGTTGACGAAAGCTTGAACCTCGCTAGTGTACTCAACAGGTTCCTCGATCACGTACTCGTCTCCCGGCTCTACCCAAAGCAAGAACACAAGCAAAGGACCAACATTCAAACACGGTGCAATGCACAAACAACATGATGCAAAACATGGCATGACATGCGGGATGTGATATGCAATGCATATGCGTGCTCCAGAAGGAAAAGGATGACAATGCATCAACTTGGCAAACCAATTGTGTCGCTGGAAAGATGAGATGATTTCGGTCGAAATCGATATAAATATCGCCGGAATCGGATGCACGGTTTGCAAATGGCAAGCAAAACAAGAATGGCACAATTCTGCGATTAACAACACGATGCCATCTAGACTGCAACATGAAACTAAGATGCTGCACTCCAACATAGCAACAAAGCACATGGTAGTGATCTACTCAAGATTCTTGACAAAACATGATCACTGAGCTATGGCTAAATCACACTAGAACAGGTTCAAACAAGCATGGCAAAAATGCAAAAGATATCAGATTCACAGACTTTTAGTGAAAATACTAACATGCTAGGAATATCATCAGGAAGCAATGTTTAGAGAAAGCAAAAAACATGCTACAGGAACATATCATAGCAATACAAGTCATGGCATGAATCTACTAAAAGCATAGACCAAAAGTCCCTTACTGATCATGAGCCAAAAAGGCACATAAGATATGATGGCACCCATGTAAACATAGCAAGTTTTATTAACAGTTTCAGACTTAGCAAAAACAGAGCATGGCATAAACAGAATTATGAAGGCACCTTTGCGAGCTCAAAACACTCATCACAAAGCCTTTCCTGACAATATAAGCATACTACCAGAAAGAAGACATGTTCATGAAGCTAACCATGGCAAGAGCAAGTTCATAGCATGCATGGATCAACTACAAAAACCATGGCAAAATTGATTAACATATAAACAATCTGCCAGGAACATTTTATAGCAAAAGTAGAGCAAGATTGAGACATGCTACGACACTCCATAATTGCAAACAGTGGCATGTATCGATAGAGCATAACCATGTTTTCATAACATACTTACTGAAGTTACTCAAAACAAGCATGGATCTCACTGTAGCATCATGTTTACATGGCATAAAAATAACAGCAGGGAAATGACTTAGTAAAATCCCAAGTCCCTGAAATCAGCAATAACATGAACGCTACTTTGCATTCTTGTGCTAGTCACCACATTGATCACAAAAATACATGGCAAGCACCCCTGTAAAGATGGCATGGCATAGACCAAAACACATGTAGAGCTCATTCCCATATGATGCACACAACAAATGTGGCAAAAATGACAAAACATCATAATCTGCTAAGTAACAGGAGCAAACATTTTATAGCACTCTTGCGTCAATGATTTGGGCATCAAGATGGACTCAAACAAGCATGTCACAATGGGATGAAATGAAGAGAATCTCCCAATGAACATTTTGATATATCATGCGCATGAAACGGAGCTACGGTCATGGAGTTATGGCACGAAGAACAGGGGCATAAAATGTGAGGGGGAAAAGACTTAGGAAAAATATACCCCTCCGAAAACAGATCTAGGGTTGACTGCACGTCCTTCGAGGTTCGCTGTGGGTCTCGCCGGATTTCGTCCTCGCGGTGGCCAGAGTAGGATGGGGCGGCGTCGGAGATGCCGGATCCGGGCGGCGCGGTGGCGGAGCTCGCCAAAGACGGCCGACGGAGGAGCTAGCAGGGTCGGGCGCTGACCCCAGGCGGCGGAGTGGCGCGCTGGGTGAGGCGTCTGGTGACGGCGGGCGTTGGCGCGCCGGCGAGGCGACGGCGGAGGTGCGCCGACGATGGAGAAGCGGCAGGGCGGCATCGGGAGGAGCTCAGGCGCGCGGGGCGGCGGAGTTGGGCTCGCGAGCCCACCGTGGGCTCGCGGGTCGCAGCGGCATGGGGGGGTGGCGGCGTGCCATGTGGCGCGGCGCGATTCGTCCGGCCGCGGTAGCGATTCCGTCCGGCTCGGACCGGACGTGTCCGGCGGCGGATGAGGGTGGATCTAGGGTTTTTGGACCGCGAATTTGACGGAGGGGTGCACCTATCTATACCTAGGAGGAGGTAGGAGTGTCCAAATGGAGTGTAGTTTTCAGCCACACGATTGTGATCCGGTGGCGGAAGACATGGAGATGGTTTGGAAGGGTTATTGGGCTGTTTTGGAGGGGTTTTGGGCTGCAATACACAAGATGCCTTTACGGTTCCTCGGTTAACCGTTGGAGTATCAAACGGACTCCAAATGGCACGAAATCTGACAGGCGGTCTACCGGTAGTGTACCAAGGCCACTTGGCAAATCTTGGTCCATTCCGAGAACGTTTAACACCCGCTCACGAAAAGAAACAAGAGGGGTGCGCCGGTGCACGTAGGAGTGTCGGATCGCGAAACGGACAACGGGGAAAATGCTTGGATGCATGAGACTAACACGTATGCAAATGAGATGCACATGATGACATGATATGAAATGCATGACATGAACAAAATGCAAAACGAAGACAAAACCCCAACCATGAAGGGAATCTCATAACTTAAAGCCGAAAATGGCAGAGTCGGAGTTACAAATATGGCAAGTTACACCCGAGGTGTTACACGTGAGTAGTTCTTTGTAGACCTTCGGGTCCGTAGTTAGTAGCTAGATGGCTTCATCTCTCTCTCTTGATTCTCAATACAATGGTCTCTTAGATATCCATATAATGTAACTCTTTTGCGGTGTGTTTGTTGGGATCCGATGAACTTTGAGTTTATGATCAGATCTATCTTTCCATATCCATGAAAGTTATTTGAGTTTCTTTGATCTCTTATATGCATGATTGCTTATAGCCTCGTATTTCTTCTCCAATATTTGGGTTTTGTTTGGCCAACTTGATCTATTTATCTTGCAATGGGAAGAGGTGCTTTGTAGTGGGTTCGATCTTACGGTGCTTGATCCTACTGACAGAAAGGGAAACAACACGTATGTATCATTGCTACTAAGGATAAAATGATGGGGTCTATCTCTACATAAATAGATCTTGTCTACATCATGTCATCATTCTTATTGCATTACTCTGTTTCTCCATGAACTTAATACACGAGATGCATGCTGGATAGCGGTCGATGTGTGGAGTAATAGTAGTAGATGCAGGCAGGAGTCGGTCTACTAATCTTGGATGCGATGCCTATATAATGATCATTGCCTGGATATCGTCATAATTAATTGAGGTTCTATCAATTGCCCAACAGTAATTTGTTTACCCACCGTTTGCTATTTTTCTCGAGAGAAGCCACTAGTGAAACCTACGCCCCCGGGTCTTCTTTCCCATATATTTGTCTTTGCGATCCATTTTTATTTGCTTTTATTTTCGGATCTATTAATCCAAAAACCCAAAAATACTTTGGTGCACTTTATTTTATTTGTGATCTATTTATTCAATCTATTACAACTTTCTCCCGTCATCACACCAATTTCTGGCACCGTTACCCAAAAGGGATTGATAACCCCTTTAACACGTCGAGTTGCGGGGATTTGTTATATGTGTGCAGGGGCTGTTTATGTTGTGTTGCTTGGTTCTCCTACTGGATCAATAACCTTGGTTTCATATCTGAGGGAAATACCTACCGCCGCTATGCTGCATCATCCCTTCCTCTTTGGGGAAATACCGACATAGCTTCAAGAGATATCAATGCCTCTTCACTAGAGCGTCGGAGCCAAGCTCTAGCCCCTTGGGCTGGACATGCAGGCGCCCGATCGACCGCCGACACACAAGTAGATGCCGTTGGCAGTTGTTGGGGGTGATTGTGTTTTTGTTTTAGATCGAGTGGTTTGTATGTCAATTTGTTGCCAAGTAAGCTCCTTACAGTCTGGTACTACTTGTTAGAAAGTGATAAAACGGGACAAATCCTTTGGTTAGCATTTTCTGCAAAAAGATTACTGGAAACACGATGGCTTTTGAAAAAAATAGTGACTAGGTGATTTTCTGTAAACCTAGTCGCAAATGTGGTTGTTTCATGCAATTAACTTCGACATGGGCCATGTGGCGATTTGTTAGAGCATCAATTTGACCCAAAATTATCATATTGATGTCTATTATTGCGATTGGGCCAATATGTCAACTCTGCTAGACTTGCCCCATAGTAAGGGATTGGATAAGTTGTGTAGCATAGTTGGCATATGACATGGAGATGTGATGGCAGTAGCTTGGAATCTAGAGTAGTTTGGAAAACAAGCTTGAGCCAGCGGCTTATTTTTTGAAAAGATGGATAACCCATGGACTCTGCATCGGGATGATGCATACATCCATATATTATTAACAATGCAAAATCCAGCAACCGAAAAACATTGGCCTAGAAATAAAGAGAAAAGAAAAACTAATGTCGCATGCCACCCGATAGTAACTCCAGTAGATAATCACTAACCCTTTGTTACAAGATGACAACAAAACAAAAAATAGACGCTACGCCTTGAAGAAGGAATCACTACACATACACCAATGATGGCGAGTCCCGCACAAAGTTGAACTCCGGATTCTCATCCCCAAAGCCAAGCTTCAATCCACCACCTTCAACAAGGACACGACGCAGACGTGCTTCGACATAGTGTGATCATAGATCTTGTGTTTCCAACAGAGTGCATAAAGTCATCGTTAACATTGTATCTACCATCATCCCTTATTCTGGTACCGATGTCTCGATAACTGGATTATTGGAAATATGCCCTAGAGGCAATAATATTGTATTATTATATTTCTTGTTCAGAATTAAGAGTTTATATTCTATGTTATAACTGTTATGATCCTAGAATATGTGATTCAGTGGAAAATTCATATGCACATATGGAATGATACACGCCAAAATACGATTCCTAGTCTCTCCTTTAAGACTAGCTCAAGTGTTGTTGGTGATCATGTTTTCCGGATCTTAGGATATCATTAAGTGTAACGATTGTCCTAAAACAACACTGAGAATATGACGTCGGGAGAAAATCGACCCAAACTTGTTTGTTATACTTTGACATAATATCGTCATAACTCAATCCTTATAACATGGAGTGTTAATGTGTGATTTAGTTCCTTAGCCCATGAGAGTATCATAGTCACTTCTTACCATATGATGAACTTTGGGGTTGCTCATACATCATTTGTAACACTGTGATCGTAACAACAATTACAGGTTCATCCAAAAGTTTGACAAGGGACTAGATAGATTGAGAGTGTAATTTGCTCCTCCGACGATGAAGATATATTCTTAGGGCCCTCTTGGTGTGACGACATTCATCATCGTCTGGCCAGACACATGTGACTATGTCACGGGGATGCCGGAACACATCAATGGGAAAGAAGAACAAAAGCAGTAATGAGCAGACCGGTATGGTGAGCATGTGTATGACTCAAGAGGATATTGATATATATCACCTCGAGTTTTATAAAGTATTGTGAAGCAAAGGAATATCACATGATAACCAAAAGTCACTTGAATGTCATTCTGTGTAGTCAAAGGGATCGATAAGGACGTCCACGGTTCCTCTATCGGTCATTGAACGAATGGAGTTTTATTCATGTCTATGTTTTACCGAACCTATAGGGTCACAAGCTTAAGGTAATCATGACCTACTGATTGTTACTAGGACTAGAATAATAAGAATATATTTATGAAATAGTTTCACTAATATTTTAAATAGTTTCTAGGGGAACCAGAAGCGTTTCGGGGTCAGGGGAAGGGTATTTCCGATATATAATATATATAGGTGGAATTTTTTTGGACGATGTTAAATTAATAATAAAAGCTCTAGTAATTGTTCGGAGACTTTTATATTCAATTTAATATCAATGAGTCTTAAAAGGCCAAGTGGTGGAAGGAGAATTGGGCTACAAGGGCACAATAGGGGGGGGGGGATTCCTTCCCCTTGTGTGGCACCGCCCTCTTCCCCTCCAACCTATATATACTAGAGGTTTTGGAAACTTTTAAACACACTAGTTTTTGAGCCTCCTCTATTTCTCTAGTTCTAGTTCTAGTTGGTCCTAGTTGATCAATTAGAGCTAACCTAGATCCTCTAATCCTCACAATTAGAAGTCGAGTATGGTTCTAATCTCCCCCCCCTAATTCTCCAGCGTCAATTAGATATGGACGGTGAAGCACTGCCGGATCGTGAAGACCATACACTTATAACTCATAGAGAGGTTGTGCTTTTGGTCATCCATTCGATGGACTATCCATGGGATCATTCATCTATGGTTCAAGGAATTCCAAGTATGATCTACACCGACTCATCTTTTTCCGCTGCAACGAGTCGATAACAATTTGATCCAAACCATTTATGGCATCTTCATAGTATTCCTGGGTGATCGTAGGGGAATTTTTTTTTGTTTTCTACTACATTCCCAATAGTGGAATCATGAGCGGTGCTATGAGTAGATGCAGGTTTCAATCTAGATCACATTTGGATGTGACGCTTTGATGTTCTTGCTATGCTTCCCCCGAGTGTTGCTTTGGTTCAGTTCATTGACGACATGATGTAGCTTTGTACAAAGTTCTGACAATCTATCGGCTTTGGCTGTCGATGATGTGCTAACAATTCTTTGGGCTTCGTCATAGTCAAGAGTAGTGAAGTATCGCAAACACGAGAGGACGATGAGGATGCTCGGTCTTCTAGGGGACCACGCGTATTGATGAAGTTTAGTGTGGAGCTGGAGACTTTTAATTGAGTCTCTTCCCTCACACACCCCGAAAGTTAATCTAGCAATAGGAATTATCTTCTTAATGGTGGACGTAGGTAGCTAGTTATCCAGAAACCCTAGAATCCACATAATTAAAATTTGCCAAACCGATTAGAGGACGTCTAACTAGGTTTTGTAGGTTGCATGTGATGTGGCACAGCCTTCGTCATGATAATGAGTTTATGTATGAGATGGTAATGTAATGTAATTAATTAAGTGACTTGCACGTCACAGTACCACATGATGGTTGGAGCAAAGGGATTGTCACTTTAATGCAATAGAATAGTTGTAGAGATAGCCTATAGGTTATAGGCGATGGTGACAAGCTTGCGCGGAGGACCCCGGCATAAGGAGGTTGTACCAAGCGCAGGGAGGAGGGGCTGAAACTTTTGTGCCACGACAGCGTTTTCTGAAATTGGTGCCATGGCAAAGTTTTTGAAATGGCCACCACGACAATGATTTCTGAAATTGTTGTCACTGCAGCGTTTTTGAAACAGTTGCCATGGCAACGGGTTTTTTTTGCCGTAACGGCGACATTTTGACTAAAGATTCAAGAAGATCATGAAGACTTCCCGACGCCCAGGGCTATACCATACCATGCTATTATGAATTGCCTGAGATGTTTATCACTTTATTGTTTGCACCCTTTGATTGTGTAGTATTCAGTTATTAGGGCGATATCTTGTAGAAAATATCAAGTTAAAAGGTGATCTTCCTAGTGTAGAAACCGTCTACAAAACATAGCTTTTCGGGGTGCGTCATGTCCAGATGAGTACAAACGAATTGTGGGGTATAAGGTGGGTGAAGATCAAACCTTATTACATAAACACTCGTTTATCTCAAAGTTCTGGCAGAATCGTTCTGAGCTTGGAGCAAAAGCATGAAAGATGAACAAGAGTCATTATGAAGATATAATCGACAAGTTTGCCCACCGGTTGAAGTTCAAGTCATCAGTGATGTCCACATCAGTGGTTCTGAATAAGATCAGGATCTTGAATCACTCACTTTCAATTATGATAGATATTGTCGGGGGTTGGGTGCGACATATGCCAAAGGATGGCTTATCATGGTGGGAGCGAGTAGAACGTCGCCGGTGCCTGGAAGCAGGATGAGGCGTAGACACGAACGCCGGCGTACTTTACCCAGGTTCGGGGCTCTCCTAGGAGATAACACCCCTAGTCATGCTCTGTGGGGTCTCCGCATGATCACTAATGTGTAAGTGGTACAATGGTGCTCCTCGAGCTGTTTGCTAGAGGTGGAAGAAGGCAGGCACTCTCTCTCCTCCTCTAGGTATGAGTCTAGTCCTAACAGGGCCGAACCCTTTGCATGGGTGACCTAGGGGGTTTATATAGGCCTACCCCCCAGGGGTACAATGGTAATCTGGCCGGGCGTAGGGTCCGATCGTCATTCTCTCTGGTCGCCGGCCTCTTTGCCGATAGCTGGGGCCCACCGCCTGGTGGGCCCCGCCGTCTGGTCTGGTACGGAGCAGACAAGACGCTCGCGCCGCTTGCGGGTCTTGCCGGCTGCTGATCACTGTAGCCATAATGCTAATGATGGAGGCTTGGTCGGGGAAGCGTGGCTACAGTCCCGCCGCCTGGTGGGCGACCACTGTTGCCACTCCGTGTCTCATTTGGTTGATGGCGTATGGGGCCCAAGGGAGGGACCGGCCGCCTGCTGGTAGCCGGCTCCTCTGAGGTCTGGCTGCCCCAGCCTCCTCCGTCTTCAGGGCTGTGGCTGCCAGATAGGGCCCGCCGTCTGCAAGCCATACCTGCCAGGCCTTCGTGGGAACAAGACTCCGCTTGTCAGGTATGATGTATGGGGGGAGAGTCAACAGTGCCGCGCCGTGCGGAGATCTCTGCCTGTATGGGGCACTGTGGCCACACCCGTCCCTGGATCCGGGAGGAAGGCTTGCACTGTAGCCGTACCCCGTCTTGTCTTCTTAATGGGGGCGCAGATTTGAGGGCGCCATGGGCCGGCTGCTAGGAGACGGCCTCTCTGGAGGCCGCCTGCTAGGAGTCAGCCCGTCTTGAAGCCGCCTTCCTGAGCAGGGCCGTCTTCTGGCAGTCGGCCATTCAGCTAGCCGGCCAGCAGAAGGCGGCGCTTCATCTTGCCGTCTTGAGGGGCGCAGCCGGCCCTGATGTTTTGAAAGGCTCGGGGGCTCGGGTTAGGCTACCGTGGCCCATTACTCCGACAGTACTCCCCGAAGCTGGTGAGGGGCCACGGTTGAGGAGCCGGGGAGCCTCAACAGTTTCCTCTGCTGGGTGCCCCGAAGGAGGCTTCGTCTGACTCATGAGGAGCCGACCGGCGGGAATTGGCTGCGTCCAGTTGGATTCTTATGGGATTTTGAATGTGTTGGTGGGAATTAGGCGGCGTGCTTGATAAGCTTCTCTGCCTACCGTCTATTATGGGCATGCCACGTGGTGCTGGCTGGCCGGATCGGCCTGCCAGCCCACGTGCATGACGGGATGCGACCGCAGGCCGGGCCCGCCACCACCGGGCCTCGGGCAGCGAGCGGATCCGCGGCGGCCAAGGTAGGCGGTTGGGCTTCTCCGTGGAGTTAATGCGCACAATATTCGCGCGGTAAAGGTGGGGGTGTGGGGTCATGGGCACAGTTAATCCCACGTTCCCACACCCACCCCCTCGGCTTCGTAGCCCGTGGGCTATAAGTAGGGGGAGGAGAGGAAGCGGGAACACACGTGCGCCCCTCCGCCCACTCTTTCTTCCACTTCTCCTTCTCCTTGCCGCGGCGCCCGAGCCTTGCCGAAGCGCCGACATAGCTTGTCTCCATCGAGCTTGTTCGTCAGCCCCTCGTCCTCATGGCGCGCGCCGGAGCCTGGGACGGCTCCACAGTTCACGAGGACCACATCGACTTCCTCTGCCAGACGCGGCGGCTGCCCCGCGCGGATTACATGAGGGTTCGTCTCGCGCTGAAGGGGGAGATATTGCCGGCGCCGGAGGAGGGCGAGCGGGTCATCTTCCGCTCGCACTGCCTGCGCGGCCTTGGCCTGCCGGCGAGTGGCTTTCTCCGAGCCTTCCTCGAATTCTACAATCTCCAGCCGCACCACCTCACCCCGAACACGGTGATGCTGCTGTCCGCCTTCGTCACCTTGTGCGAAGGCTACCTCGGCGTCCTCCCCACCATCGAGCTCTGGGGGGAGTTCTTCTACTCCAAGCTCGGCACCGTCGTCGCAGGGGTGCCAGCTCAGTGCGGCGCCTTCACCGCGATGTGGAGGCCGGGGGCCGACAATCCATTTCCTTCCATCCCGCTGATCCAATCGGTGAAGTTGTGGCAACAGTCGTATTTTTACGTGAAGAGCATCTTCGCGGAGGGTGACTGGGTCAACCTGCCAGCTTATGTTGTCGGCCCGCCGACTGGGAATCAGCCTAACTAGTCGTACCGGGCCAAGACGCTGTCGCCTTCTGGAGCCGCCGCCGTCGCATGGCTTCGGGTGCTGGTACAGTCGGAGGGCCTGACCGGGTCCGACTTGCTGTCCGCCTTCGTGGCACGCCGGGTGGTCCCTCTCCAGGGCCGCCCTCACATGATAAGTTAGATGAGCGGTCATCGGGATCCAAGCTGGCTGTGCACCAAAGAGATGCCTCACGCAGAACTAGCTCACATGGTGAACTACCTTACGGACTACAAGCTCACGGAGGAGTGGTAGTTTGGCAAGGAGCCGTATTCCCGCGCCAACCCACCGCCTATGGTAATTTTCCCTTCCTTCTATTGTTCTTCCTCTTTGCCGGGTTCCATTTGTCTTATCTGACCAGCCGGCTCTTTGGACAGAGCGCCCTCCTCCAGCCGGCAGCCGGTGCCGCAGGGTTGGAGCGTCGATTTCTCCCCGACCGAGCGGAGAGCGACGTAGATGACCCCGACTTGGAGGCGGCTACTTTGGAGGACGACGCCGAGGGAGGAGGCGGCGCCACAGGCGGCTCAGGGCTCGAAGCCAACCTCGAGGACTGGCCAGATGACGACATGGGGGAAGTCGTCCCGCGCTGCCAGCCATGCTCCGACCAGCAAGGCGCGAGCTCGTCTGGCGCGCCGGCAGCCCCAGGCGGTGCGCATAAACATAGAGCCGTGCCGAGCCTGTTTAGCAGCCGGCCGAAGAAACCCAAGGGCTCGGCTGCGGCGACCAAGTGGGACGAAGCGGCCGCAAAAGCCGACCGCTTCCGCAAGGTGGTGAAGACGCCGCCGCTGGTTTTTGCGTAAGTTCTAACTTCCTTCATACTTTCTTCTTTCTTGACGATCTCATCTGAGTCTTCTCTACTTTGTTCCCCTTGATTTTAGGGCCCCGCTCACTCTTGAGAAGTCGGCCGCCGCCTCCACCGTGTGGTCGGGGGAGACCTCCACCACCACCCGGCAGATCGATCCGGCCGTCGACCTCCGAGAAGCGATGGAGCGAAACGCGCGCGAGGAGGCCGCGCGCCTGGAGAAGGCGGAGGCGGACAAGGCGGAGGCCGCCGCCCTGAAGAAGCTGGCGGAGGCCGAGGCCGCTGATGCGGCGAAGTAGCGGGCTGAGGAAGCCGCGCGCCGTCAGTCGGCGATGTTCGTCGTCCCCCTGAACTCTGTGTCGCCGCCACCGGAGTTCGTGGAGCAAACTGGGGAAACCGGCGGCAAGCACCATACCATGGAGAGGGAGGGCGGCGACGCCGCCATTCCAGATGTTATCGTGCCCCCGCCACCACCTTCTGAGGAGGCATGAGATAAGTAGCCGGCCGACCCACCGGTGCCGCCGGCCGGAAATGAGATGGTGACGGGCTTGACTCCCGGGGCCCGCACACCCTTGCGCCGCTGGCCTGTGAAGGCGGCCTCGGCGCCACGCCCACTGGAGGTCGTCATCGCGAGCTCCTCCATGCTGGACACCGAGGCGACCAGCCGCGCCCGCTGGATGGGCGCGGAGAGGCGGGATGACCCACCTGAACAAGGCGGTCCTGGAGGTCCAAGCCAAACTCCGCGCCAAGGCCGATGCTCTTAAGCATTGCAACAAGGCATTCCTGGGGTCGCGAGAGGCCATCCAGGTATACCTCTTGCTCCTTTATTTTCAATTTTTGTATTGCTTCGTGGGGCTGTGCCAGCGCACCCACTGGGTGTAGTCCGTGAGTTCGGAGCCGGCTGCTGAGTAGGTGGCCCGGAACTCTAACTAGCAAGCTTTGAGTACTATTATATTTGCTGCAGGACTATCATAACCTCTGTGCGGCCGCCTTCAACTACAGAGTCCAGGAGTTGGATCAACGCGCTGCCGACTTGTCGGAGAGCCGGAGTAAGTCCTCTTCTTTCTGCAGGGGCGCGCTGGCGCACCCGCGGGCTGTAGTCCCCGAGATCCGGGCCGACTGCTGAGCAGTCGGGCCGGATCTTCCTTGCACTACATCTTTCTTTGCTGACTTCTTTTTCTGATTTTGCAGAGGCCAACGCCATCCTTCAACGACAACTGGGCGAAGCCAACACCGCGCTGCATGCCAAAGAGGTGGACTGCAGCAAGCTGGCTGAACAACGTGATCGGCTGACCACGCAGCTGGCGGAGCAAGTAGGGCTTCTCCAGAAGGCCAAGAAGGAGGCGGAGGACAAGGAGGCGGGTCTTCTCACCGAGTTCGAGATCGAACGCTCCGCCTGGACCAACAAGGAGGCGATGCTGACGGCCGGCTTTGGCGAAATCAAGGATATGGTTGACGGTAGGCGACCTTCTTTACTTTTCTTTTAAGTCGCCGGCCTCTAGCCAAGTCGGCTTCTTCTCTTCTTGTTCTGACTCTTTTGCTTAGTCCTGGCAGACTTCTTTCCAGGCCACTCTGGTGCCGCCAACCAGGCTATCGAGGCCGACCATGAAGAACGAAGGGTGGAAGGCGAGAGGATCGCCGCCAATGCCCCTCGCACCCTTCGCGAGCAGCTTCTCAGCATCCAGACCCGTCTTCGGACGACTCATTGGATGTTGCATCTCCTTCAGCGTGTCGGCGCCCAGGCGATCGCTGCCTTGTGGCCCGACAGGCCGGCCCCGCGCACCCCCAGCCGGACTGCCGGCTGGCTGGAGGTGGCGGCTAGCCGCCTTGAGGCGTGGAAGGTCTCCTCGGCCCGGGCCGGAGCACGCCGGGCCTTGGAGTTCATCAAGGCGTGGTACCCTGGGCTATATCTAGCCCAGTTGTCCATGTTCCGACAGGAGGCCCAGGAGGAGCTGGTGGCAGTGGAGGGCGAACTCGTCAAGCGGGCGGCGTCCATCACCGAGTACACTGACACCAGAGTCTTCATACTTAATACAAAAGTTGGCGTGGTACATACTGCATCAAATGTAAAACCTTCGCAGGAGGTTCACATTCCATGGTCGCTCCGTCTCCTTACCGAAGTCATCCCTTTTGCGTGCTCGAGGTTATTGAGTGTCGATGAGGTAGTAGGAGTCGTTGCCCAACACCTAGCTGATGATGAAGGGGCCTTGCCAAGGTGCCGAGAGCTTGTGCTGGCTGGCTGTTCGCTGGATCAACCAAAGCACAAGGTCTCCTTCTTGGAAGGATCTTGGCTTGACCTTCCGGTTGTAGTATCGGTGCAAGCTCTGCTGGTAGATGGTGGACCGGCTGAGTGCCAACAGCCGGCCCTCTTCCAGCAGATTGACGCCGTCTTGTCGTGCTTCTTCTGCCTCCTCTTTGGTGTACATGGTGACTCGAGGGGAGTCGAATTCTATGTCCGTCGGGATGACGGCTTCGGCACCGTAGACGAGAAAGAAAGGCGTAAAGCTGGTTGACTTGTTCGGAGTTTTGCGCAGGCTCCAGAGGACGGCCGGAAGCTCATCGAGCCAACAGCCGACTGACCGCTCCAGAGGCTCGACCAGTCGGGCCTTGATGCCGGATAAAATGAGGCCGTTTGCTCCCTCCACCTGGCCGTTTGACTGCAGATGGGCAACGGACGCTAGGTCCAGTCGGATGCCCTTCGTCGCGCAGAAACGGGTCAAGGCACCTTTGGCGAAGTTCGTGCCATTGGCAGTGATGATGCTATGTGGTATGCCGTACCAGATGGTGATGTCGGAGATGAAAGTCACAACAGTCGGACCATTCAACTTCTTGATTGGTTTTGCTTATATCCACTTGGTGAACTTGTCCACCGCGACAAGCAGATGAGTCAAGCCACCTCTTGTTGTCTTGAATGGTCCCACCATATCCAGGCCCCACACAGCAAAGGGCCAGTCGATGGGAATAGTCTTGAGTGCAGAAGCCGGCTGGTGAGGCTTTGAACGAAACTTCTGACACCCTTTGCATTTCTGGACCAAGTCCTTGGCGTCTTCTAGGGCAGTCGGCCAGAAAAAACCATGGCGAAAAGCCTTGGCCAGCAGAGCCCTTGAGGTCGCGTGGTGACCACACTTGCCCTAATGGATATCTTTGAGGATTGCCTGGCCTTGCTCAGGCTCGACACAGTGCTGGTAAACACCAGTGATACTGCGCCCTACAAGTCTCTATTGACTATGGTATATGTTACCGCCCGACGTTGCACTTGACAGGCCGAGATCTCGTCGGTTGGCAGCTCTTTTGTCACCAAAAAATTAAGGATGGGCTGGGCCCATGAAGGTGCTGCAATTTCTTCGACTGCCAGGACTACCACTTGTACGAGGGCGGCTGGGCTAGGAGGCGGTGGGTTGGAGTCACCCTCCGCTTGCTGAGTTGATGAAGTCCCTGGGCCGACTGTTGTAGTCCCTGGGTTGTCCACCAAAGTTCCTGTGCCGGCTGGTGGGGCTCTTAAGTCGGATCCGACTTCTTTAGGTGGAGCCAGCACAAATATGGAATCTGACTCTGGTGATGTCTTGACGGATGGCTTGAGGAGTTGTTGCAAGGCAACGCCGGTTGGTATTGCTTGCCAAGTGGAGCCGATTCGTGCCAAGGCGTCGGCTTGCTCATTGTCATTTCTTGGCACATGAAGGAACTCGCACCCTTCGAAGTATCCACTGAATTGCTGTACGAGAAAGCGGTAGCTGGCCATATTTGCATCCTTGGCGTCCCAGTCGCCTGATGACTGCTGGACCACCAAATCAGAGTCTCCGTAACATAGGATCCGGCGAATGCCGAGTTCCTTGGCAAGCCGGAGCCCGTGAATGAGTGCTTCGTATTCTGCGACATTGTTGGAGGCAGAAAAGTGAATTTGGAGCGCATATCTGAGCTTGTCACCCTTGGGGGAGGTAAGAATGACGCCGGCTCCCAAACCGGTGCGCATTTTTGAACCATTAAAATGCATCCGCCAATGGGTGGAATCTGGCGCTGGCGGCAAGTACTGGGTCTCGGCCTAGTCGACGAGGAAGTCAGCCAGTGCTTGTGACTTGATGGCGGTGCGTGGCTGGTAGTAGATGGTATAGGGGGCCAAATCTATGGCCCACTTGGCCACTCGGCCTGAGGCATCTCGACTTCCAATAATCTCAGCAAGCGGAGCTATGCAGACCACAGTGATTGGGTGCTCTTGGAAGTATGGCTTCAGTCTCTTGGCAGCAAAGTGTACGCCATAACACATCTTCTGATAGTGGGGGTAGTTCTGTTGGGGAACGTAGTAATTTCAAATTTTTTCCTACGCACACGCAAGATCATGGTGATGCATAGCAACGAGGGGGAGAGCATGGTCTACGTACCCCTGTAGATCGCAACGGAAGCGTTGACACAACATAGAGGAAGTAGTCGTACATCTTCTTCGCGATCCGACCGATCCAAGCACCGTTACTCCGGCACCTCCGAGTTCTTAGCACACGTACAGCTCGATGACGATCCCCGGGCTCTGATCCAGCAAAGCTTCGGGGAGGAGTTCCGTCAGCACGACGGCGTGGTGATGATCTTGATGTTCTACCGACGCAGGGCTTCGCCTAAGCACTACAACGATAAGATCGAGGTGGAATATGGTGGCAGGGGGCACCGCACACGGCTAAGGAACGATCTCAATGATCAACTTGTGTGTCTATGGGGTGCCCCCTGCCCCCGTATATAAAGGAGTGGAGGAGGGGACGGCCGGCCCTCTCTATGGCACGCCCTAGGGAGTCCTACTCCCACCGGGAGTAGGATTCCCCCTTTCCTAGTCCAACTAGGAGTCCTTCCATGTAGTAGGATTAGGAGACAAGGAAGGAGAAAGGAGAAGGGAAGGAAGGAGGGGGCGCAGTCCCTCCCCCTAGTCCAATTCGGACTAGGCCTTGGGGGGGGGGGGGGGGGCGGTCTGCCCTAGGCAGCCCCTCCCTCTTTCCCGTATGGCCCAATAAGGCCCAATACTTTTCCCCCGTATTCCCGTAACTCTCCGGTACTTCGAAAAATACTCGAATCACTCGGAACCTTTCCGATGTCCGAATATAGTCGTCCAATATATCGGTTTTTACGTCTCGACCATTTCGAGACTCCTCGTCATGTCCCCGATCTCATCCGGGACTCCGAACTCCTTCGGTACATCAAAACTCATAAACTCATAATATAACTGTCATCGAAACCTTAAGCGTGCGGACCCTACGGTTCGAGAACAATGTAGACATGACCGAGACACGTCTCCGGTCAATAACCAATAGCGGGACCTGGATGCCCATATTGGCTCCTACATATTCTAGGAAGATCTTTATTGGTCAGACCGCATAACAACATACGTTGTTCCCTTTGTCATCGGTATGTTACTTGCCAGAGATTTGATCATCGGTATCCAATACCTAGTTCAATCTCGTTACCGGCAAGTCTCTTTACTTGTTCTGTAATACATCATCCCGCAACTAACTCATTAGTTGCAATGCTTGCAAGGCTTATGTGATGTGCAATACCGAGAGGGCCCAGAGATACGTCTCCGACAATCGGAGTGACAAATCCTAATCTCGAAATACGCCAACCCAACATCTATCTTTGGAGACACCTGTAGAGCTCCTTTATAATCACCCAGTTACGTTGTGACGTTTGGTAGCACACAAAGTGTTCCTCCGGTAAACGGGAGTTGCATAATCTCATAGTCATAGGAACATGTATAAGTCATGAAGAAAGCAATAGCAACATACTAAACGATCGGGTGTTAAGCTAATGAAATGGGTCATGTCAATCAGATCATTCATCGAATGATGTGATCCCGTTAATCAAATAACAACTCTTTGTCCATGGTTAGGAAACATAACCATCTTTGATTAACGAGCTAGTCAAGTAGAGGCATACTAGTGACACTCTGTTTGTCTATGTATTCACACATGTATTATGTTTCTGTAACATCCCAAAGTTCTAAATTTTGGAATGTTATAATAAATAGATAGATTTGATTGATTGTTTGATTAATTGACTGAAAGTGAGTGAATTTGAAACTTTTTGAAAGTTAAATGAGAGGGGATAAAAGGACTTTCCCAAACTTTCATTTTTCATTTATGATCTTCGTGAATTCAAATTATTTTCAAATACAAAACCCTTGAGCGAAGATGATATGACTTCTTCCATTTAAATTAAATGAAAGGGTATTTGAAAATAATTGAATTCCATTTGGAAATATTTCAATCCATAAACTTTATGCAACTCAATGATTTTCATGAGAGAAGATAAAATGACTTCTTCAAAATATATGAAATATGAGTTGGGAGTTTCAAAGAATTAAATTCAAAATTCTTTTGAATTTATTTTCAATTTGGAGTTACTTGAGTTTTATTCAAATTATTTTTCTCCAAAAATAAAATATATGGAAATTAGGGTAACATGATTCCCTACATTAGAAAATTGAAGAAAAATTAATTTGAAATCATTTTGGTATTTTTAAAATAATTTTTGTTGGATTTTAATAGACCAGTAGCACTCTTTGAATTATTAGAATTTATGTGTATTTTATTTAATGCTAGAAAAATGTTCATGTCGTAGAAAATCTTTTTCTAAAAATTCTGATATATAATATGCCTATGTAAAGTTTAATTTTTATTTTTGTTTTTTTTTAGTTTATCGTATTCTGTAAAAAAAAACTGTACCGCACGGCCGAAAAAAAATTGCAGCATGCGCGCGGCCAAAGGCCTTGAGGCCCATCGCCTCTTTTCTTCTTCGTTTCGTATATTTTCGTCTACGTTTAGTCCCACATTGCCTAGCCTTTGACCCCTAAGCCTCTTTTCCACCAATAAATATAGACCCATAGAGCCTCCAAAAATTATCCGATTCGGGTTAAATCAATATTTTGGTTTGACTAGATTCATTTAAGAAACATATATTTCTCTTCTCCGGCGCGACTTCTGGAAATTATCTCTTCTCTCCAAAGTCATCTTTTCTCTGCCTTATAAAGGTATCTTTCTTTTTTTTCCTTCTTATACCTCCGTAGTTTATTATTTTTAGACTAATATGATAAAATAATTAGATTATCAATTAGTCTACGTATTTATACATTAGACCCTAGCCCGTAGCTATTTTTTTTTTCCGTAAAACAGCTTGGCCCTGATTTTTCAAATAGCCATAAATTTTTACTCGTTTGCCCAAATCCAATGAAACCAACGCCCACTTCTTCGTTATGATCTCCTCTATCCAGTAATCCAACTCAAACATGTTTTTGAAAATTTTAAAATTTGAATTAGATCAGATTTGAATTCAAACTTCTTTTGATCATATCTTTTTATCCGTAACTCCGATTTAGTTGATTCTTTTTGCAAATCGAAGCTCTTGACCTTTCTGATCCGTAACTTTCTGATAAGGCCAAATTCATATAATTTTGGTACTGTTAGAAATTGTTTTATGTTGCAAGAGTTATTTGATTGGTTTTGATGTTTTCCGAATCATCTTCTTCGATCTTTCTGATCCTTTGAGTGATTGCTTATGTGTGGTTACTATTGCTTGATTACGATAGATTGACCGGAGTGTGACGAGTAGAGCTATCAAGATTTTTGAGTGCGAATCATCTTCATCAACATTGCAGGCAAGTTCACACTTTGATCATATCCCTTTCATACCCGGTTTTTATTGCATTAGATAAATCTTCACACATTGCATGATTAGGATCTAATTAAATTGTGGGATGGGAAGTAGATGAGGTAGTACCTATTACCTGTTTATTATGAAACCTTTAGGAGCAACTTCTACGTTTGCTTATTAGGCTATGCTATGCTAGTAGACGTGGATTGGGTGAGTGATATCCATGATAGATGTGAGTTTGATAAATTTTAATGGTTTATTTAAGGTGGCAACTTAAATACACATCTGGGTGGATTGAGGCACCTGGTTTCTACCAGGACTTGCCTGTTTTCTTTTGGACCGCCACCCAGGCTCAAAGGGATCATAAGATTATTCATGCTAGAAACTTCCGTGTGCAGCCACAAGCTATTATGGCCTCTAGCATAGTTGATTAAGTCGTGTGAACTCTTACAGTGGTAGACTAGCAGATGTAGGGGTTGTAGGTGGTATGGTCTACCCATCGTAAGGTGCAAACGCTTCTGAAAAACTATGTCTCGGTCATCTGTTTCTCAAACACCATGTAGTGCGAGAAATCCAACGGAGGCGATCGAGTCTTGTGGGGAAAAGTGCGCAAACCTCTGCAGAGTGTAATAAACTAATCATGGTTAGCCGTGTCCCCGGTTATGGACAATCTTGAGTATCTAGTTCTTGGATTATCCTGTTGATCTCATCACGTTACTTTAAATGAATATTGTTGGGTTTAATGATGTTACTAAATTGGGATTGAGAATGCTGTCAACCATTCTCAATGTTCAACAACCACCATGATAGTTAAATAAATTTATTCCTTTGCAGTAGGGAAAAATTGGCTTTTCGCAAAAACTATAACCGTAGAGCTTTTCTACCAGCCAAATATGCATGTAGTGATAGCCATTGTTCATCATTATTCTCTATGGTGTGAATTTGCGAGTACATTCAATGTACTGACCTGTTTCGGGCTGCAACGTCTCATGTTGCAGGTTTCTTACGACGAGTAAGTGATACGTTAGGGTTACGATTTCTACACTCAACTTTGCCGTTGGTGTTGATGGGAATCCACAACCTTGTTGCTTCCGCTATATTGGATTGAGGTAATAGTATTTACGTTACTTTTTACATGTGACTTACCTCTGTTATAAATCCTTCGAGTACTGTGTGTGTCAGCATACCGATCCAGGGATGACACTTAAGCACAGAGACTTGATCCATTCGGGTCAGGTCGCTACAAGATGGTATCAGAGCACATGTTGACTGTAGGACGTGACCCTAGAAATTGGCATGCCCATAGCAAAGATTTTTCTCTACAACTTTCCCTTTCAAAAAGATCTTTTACCTCTCTTCTCTTCTGAGCTTATTCAAATATTCCCTTTAGTGAGACCATACCCCTTTTCCCCCTTTTGACCACACAAAGATTTGACTGATGAGACCACTCCAAGATGTACAAGATATCGGACAACCGAGACCATTCGGAATGAAGAGGATTTTACCATACATTATGATAATGGAAACTACAACGGTTGAAGACCGAAGACAAGTAGAATTTGAAAGCTCTGAAGAATTCCCAGATTTGTATGACCTAAGAAGGCTACCCCTTATGGAACTTGGCAGACTATGGCAGTTGTCAAATACCCGAGATCAAGGTGTATCAGAGAAAGACCGGAGCATGTAGAGTGAAGAACTCAAGGATTTGTCAAGAAAACCCTAAGGCAGGAGATATCAACTATGGAATGATAGCTCATGGAAATGACAAGAGCAAAAACACAGCCATCCATGAAGTTATCTCCCGCTTATGCTATTGTCACCGTGCTGAGTTAAGCATGCATATGCATGGAAGGATTGGATGATAGAAGGCTGATGGAGTATCTATCAGCAAGAGGTGAAGTTTTAACCTTAGCTGGTGTATCACCAGGATCTGGAGTAGTACATCAAGAAGTTTAAGGTGGAGCTCCATGAAAGCATATTAGACAAGGAAGCATTTCGTGAAGGACTCAGGAACCAAAAGCTGAAAGTAGCCAAGCTAGAAGAGCTACAACCTCGAGATACCGGAGATTCGTTAAGAACTGAAGGACAGCAGGATCATGGTTCAGGTCGAGTTTGATGAAACCCAGAAGTTTGGAATGCAACTCCAGAATATTAAAGGATGTCACGAGAGATTTCACGTCAACAGAGATGATCTGGCAAAAGAACTTGAGAAGACAAGCATGATCGGAAGAAGCCATTGGAGGCATGAACAAGGCTTGAAGAGTTTGAAGAGTTGGTGATTTATTGACCTTTAGAAGACCAAACCCCTGTTATATACCTACGTTAGATGCGATGATTGTGAGCTGTCATTTGTTTGATGTTTTTCGACAGCCACAATAAAATCTGTCTTTTCAAAACTTTTGTTTGTATTGTGTGCATCTCTCTTGATCTCTCTTATCTCACCCCAAAACCCATGGACCTAATAGAGGATGAATGGAGATGAGCTTGTATTTTTGGGACCGATGAGTCAATTGGAGACTGACCAATGGATTCAGAACATGGAGGATCATATGGAGAACAACCCTATAGCCGGAAAGGATATGGCCCAGCATGCTCTTCAATGCTTTGAAAGAGGTGCTGCTACTTGGTGGAGGATGTACCAAACCATCAATGAATGGCAAGGAGTAACCACTTGGAAAGAATTTAAGTTGACTTTGCTAAAGTCTCAGTTTGTGTCCCAGAAGTTGAAGCCTTATGGAAAGGATATGAAGAAAACTTGTGCATGCAAGCTTTGTGGAGAAATAGGACACAACCATAAAGAACACAAGGATGAATGCCCTAACCGTGAAGGAAGTCACCCAGCTGAAGAATGCCCAACTAGGCAGATCACTTGTTTCTTGTGTGAAGGGATTACCCACTATCCTAATCAGTGTCACTTTTACCCCATGTTACGAAGGACCGTACAACAGAAGAAAGAAGTAAAGAAAGGAG
Source organism: Triticum monococcum (assembly GCA_034509565.1). Taxonomy (NCBI): domain Eukaryota; kingdom Viridiplantae; phylum Streptophyta; class Magnoliopsida; order Poales; family Poaceae; genus Triticum; species Triticum monococcum. The sequence continues at coordinate 145,320,834 of CM067843.1, read as the reverse complement.
CCCTCATGGAAATTTTAGAAGAAGCTGTGATGGAGGACACACCTAAAGAAGACCCGAGAAAACCCTACACTAAGCCTTGCTATTCATGTGGAGAAGGACACATCTCCCAAAATTATTTGAATGTGGATCTACTAGAATTCCCGACAGAGGAAGTAGAATATGACCCACAGGAAATAGAAGCCATGATTGGCATGGAAAGGTCCAGGAAGAGAAGCAGATTGGATTCCAGGAAGGACCTGGGTCATGTCACCTGTTATAGGTACAAGGAGTCAGGGCACTACCTCAACAATTGCCCAAAAAGGAAGCCAAGGACTCAAGGAGGCTATATAATCACAAGGAAACCTCGAAACTTGTCAGAAGTAATATGTTTCCGTTGTAATGAAGCAGGGCACTTTGCCAGAGAATGCCCCAAGGAGAAGGAAACTTGTGCTAGATAGTTGAGTTTGAAACAAAAAGAAATGGAGTAGTAGAAGTGAGAACATTTTATTTTCTATTGAGGTGTTGAGTTGAGGCATGTAATGGAAAAGCGAGAGATTGTAATCATTGGAGAATGAATAAAGTTAGCATCGTTGGTACTGATATGGATTTTATGAGTTGTTACTCTATGAAGAAGAATTTTGGCCATTTTGAGGATATGAGAAATATGGTCTATGGAAGATTTGTGCATTTTAAGGGTGGTAGTACCCTGTAAGAACCGTTGGCCCCTGGAAAAGACAAGGATACTCCACTGAGTGGATTTCGGACAAAATGAATACGAGTTTTGTCTCGATATGTGTGATGCCCCAAGAGTATGTGGGATGAAGTTGGAGACTGTCAGTTGTTTGGACCAAATGTGATCAAGGAGTCAGAAGAGAATGTTAAGTTGATTTGAGATAGACTGAAGGTAGCTCAGTCCAGGCAGAAGAGTTATGTAGACTCAAAAACTCAAGGAGGTAGTCTATGAAATTGGAGACATAGCATGTCTTCGCGTGTCCCCTATACGAGGAGTTAAATGGATTGGAGTTAAGGGAAAATTAGCCCCGAGATTTGTAGGACCATACCGAGTTTTGGAGCGTATGGGAGAAGTGGCCAACAAGTTGGAGTCACCCGAAGGACTGTCAGGAGTTCATGGTGTGTTTCACGTTTCCCAGTTAAAGAAGTGCCATGCAGAGATGGCCAATATTCCCCTGTAAGGACGCTTGACCCTGGAAAGGATAATGATGTTCCACGAAGTGAATATGGACTTCATAAGTATAAGTTTTTATCTCGGTATGTGGGATATCCCACGAGGATGAAGAGATAAATTACTATTGGATATAAAGGAGGTATGATGTTGGAAATATGGATCAATGAAAATTCCATGATGAGTCTGAGTAATCATGTCCTAGTTTGGTGCCAATAGAAGGAAGGAAGACAGTACAATTGGATGGATTAAAGAATACTAGGAAGTTGGAAGTTGGAATAATGATCAGTTGCCCGATGTTAAGTTCAAGGACTACAAGTGATGAGATGGTCCATAACCCACAGGCCCCAGGACCTGCCAAGAAGCAAGCACATTCTTGCTGAAGGAAGAACCCTGGAAGAGGATATACCTTTGTCGACAGACGATTTTATAGGAGTTTACGCAAAACCTGAGAGTTGTGAAGGAACGATAGATGTTTGTTTGGTTTGCAGAATCAATGGATTTATCCGAACCTTGGTTCGTCGACAAGAGAAATTCTGCAATGCTTGTGAGGATGACCGAGTGTTAGAATGCGAGATTCACTAAAGCATATACAGGGTAATGATTTGGGTGCGGGATGGATTGATCACCATACTGACTTACTCTTATTGTTCGCCTGCTACGTGGGATGGTAAATCTGAGTGACTTACCTATAGTAAAGAGACGACGATCAAAACCCTGTTCAAACTTAGAATGGTATAAGTATTTTTCCCTTGTACACGGCAGTTGTTGCCAACCGTAGGTTATACGGTGAGGTTCAACCCAGACCCATTTCCTGCAGGAGAAACCATAAATTGTTGACCACCATGAGATATCGATAGTCGTTTAGTTTTGGCGCCAGACTCGTCAGCTAAAGAAGACCCCATCTCGGAATAACCTTACTAAGAGGAAAGGACAGAAGAATTGAGGAAAAGGTTATGCCACTACCGAAAGAGCCAGAGAAGGAATTATACGGAAGATCTGAGAAGACGGCACTGTCAAGAATAAGGATGGCGTATATGAGTTTTGATGGAACTGTAACGATGCTTCTAAGGGTGGTAGCACCCCAAACTCCTGGCGACGATCGATGGATTCGGAGGAGACCCCCAAACCCTAACCTATTTCTTGCTAGCCTCTCCGAATCTCGAGGACGAGATTCATTTTAAGGGTGGTAGGTTTGTAACATCCCAAAATTCTAAATTTTGGAATGTTATAATAAATAGATAGATTTGATTGATTGTTTGCTTAATTGACTGAAAGTGAGTGAATTTGAAACTTTTTGAAAGTTAAATGAGAGGGGATAAAAGGACTTTCCCAAACTTTCATTTTTCATTTATGATCTTGGTGAATTCAAATTATTTTCAAATACAAAACCCTTGAGCGAAGATGATATGACTTCTTCCATTTAAATTAAATGAAAGGGTATTTGAAAATAATTGAATTCCATTTGGAAATATTTCAATCCATAAACTTTATGCAACTCAATGATTTTCATGAGAGAAGATAAAATGACTTCTTCAAAATATATGAGATATGAGTTGGGAGTTTCAAAGAATTAAATTCAAAATTCTTTTGAATTTATTTTCAATTTGGAGTTACTTGAGTTTTATTCAAATTATTTTTCTCCAAAAATAAAATATATGGAAATTAGGGTAACATGATTCCCTACATTAGAAAATTGGAGAAAAATTAATTTGAAATCATTTTGGTATTTTTAAAATAATTTTTGTTGGATTTTAATAGACCAGTAGCACTCTTTGAATTATTAGAATTCGTGTGTATTTTATTTAATGCTAGAAAAATGTTCATGTCGTAGAAAATCTTTTTCTGAAAATTATGATATATAATATGCCTATATAAAGTTTTATTTTTACTTTTGTTTTTTTAGTTTATCATATTTTGTAAAAAAAAACTGTACCGCGCGGACGAAAAAGCATGCAGCGTGCGCGCGGCCAAAAGCCTTTAGGCCCATCGCCTCTTTTCTTCTCCGTTTCGTATATTTTCGTCTACGTTTAGTCCCACATTGCCTAGCCTTTGACCCCTAAGCCTCTTTTCCACCAATAAATATAGACCCATAGAGCCTCCAAAAATCATCCGATTCGGGTTAAATCAATATTTTGGTTTGACTAGATTCATTTAAGAAACATATATTTCTCTTCTCCGGCGCGACTTCTGAAAATTATCTCTTCTCTCCAAAGTCGTCTTTTCTCTGCCTTATAAAGGTATCTTTCTTTTTTTTCCTTCTTATACCTTCGTAGTTTATTATTTTTTAGACTAATATGATAAAATAATTAGATTATCAATTAGTCTACGTATTTAGACATTAGACCCTAGCCCGTAGCTATTTTTTTCTTCCGTAAAACAGCTTGGCCCTGATTTTTCAAATAGCCATAACTTTTTACTCGTTTGCCCAAATCCAATGAAACCAATGCCCACTTCTTCGTTATGATCTCCTCTATCCAGTAATCCAACTCAAACATGTTTTTGAAAATTTTAAAATTTGAATTAGATCAGATTTGAATTCAAACTTCTTTTGATCATATCTTTTCGTCCGTAACTCCGATTTAGTTGATTCTTTTTGCAAATCGAAGCTCTTGACCTAAACTTTCTGATAAAGCCAAATTCATATAATTTTGGTACTGTTAGAAATTGTTTTATGTTGCAAGAGTTATTTGATTGGTTTTGCTGTTTTCCGAATCATCTTCTTCGATCTTTCTGATCTTTTGAGTGATTGCTTATGTGTGGTTACTATTGCTTGATTACGATAGATTGACCGGAGTTTGACGAGTAGAGCTATCAAGATTTTTGAGTGCGAATCATCTTCATCAACATTGCAGGCAAGTTCACACTTTGATCATATCCCTTTCATACCCGGTTTTTATTGCATTAGATAAATCTTCACACATTGCATGATTAGGATCTAATTAAATTGTGGGATGGGAAGTAGATGAGGTAGTACCTATTACCTGTTTATTATGAAACCTTTAGGAGTTACTTCTACGTTTGCTTATTAGGCTATGCTATGCTAGTAGACGTGGATTGGGTGAGTGATATCCATGACAGATGTGAGTTTGATAAATTTTAATGGTTTATTTAAGGTGGCAACTTAAATACACATTTGGGTGGATTGAGGCACCTGGTTTCTATCAGGACTTGCCTGTTTTCTTTTGGACCGCCACCCAGGCTCAAAGGGATCATAAGATTATTCATGCTAGAAACTTCCGTGTGCAGCCACAAGCTATTATGGGCTCTAGCATAGTTGATTAAGTCATGTGAACTCTTACAGTGGTAGACTAGCAGATGTAGGGGTTGTAGGTGGTACGGTCTACCCATCGTAAGGTGTAAACGCTTCTGAAAGACTATGTCTCGGTCATCCATTTCTCAAACACCATGTAGTGCGAGAAATACAACGGAGGCGATCGAGTCTTGTGGGGAAAAGTGCGCAAACCTCTGCAGAGTGTAATAAACTAATCATGGTTAGCCGTGTCCCCGGTTATGGACAATCTTGAGTATCTAGTTCTTGGATTATCCTGTTGATCTCATCACGTTACTTTAAATGAATATTGTTGGGTTTAATGATGTTACTAAATTGGGATTGAGAATGCTGTCAACCATTCTCAATGTTCAACAACCACCATGATAGTTAAATAAATTTATTCCTTTGCAGTAGGGAAAAATTGGCTTTTCGCAAAAACTATAACCGTAGAGCTTTTCTACCAGCCAAATATGCATGTAGTGATAGCCATTGTTCATCATTATTCTCTATGGTGTGAATTTGCCAGTACATTCAAGTACTGACCCGTTTTGGGCTGCAACGTCTCATGTTGCAGATTTCTTACGACGAGTAAGTGATACGTTAGGGTTACGATTTCTACACTCAACTTTGCCGTTGGTGTTGATGGGAATCCACAACCTTGTTGCTTCCGCTATATTGGATTGAGGTAATAGTATTTACGTTACTTTTTACATGTGATTTACCTCTGTTATAAATCCTTCGAGTACTGTGTGTGTCAGCATACCGATCCAGGGATGACACTTAAGCACAGAGACTTGATCCATTCGGGCCAGGTCGCTACAGTTTCCGGTTTAATACAATTCTAGCATGAATAATAAACATTTATCATGAAATAAGGAAATAAATAATAGCTTTATTATTGCCTCTAGGGCATATTTCCTTCAGTCTCCCACTTGCACTAGAGTCAATAATCTAGTTCACATCGTCATGTGATTTAACAGCAATAGTTCACATCACCATGTGATTAACACCCATAGTTCACATCGCCATGTGACCAACACCCAAAGGGTTTACTGGATTCAGTAATCTAGTTCACATCGCTATGTGATTAACACCCAAAGAGTACTAAGGTGTGATCATGTTTTGCTTGTGAGAGAATCTTAGTCAACGGGTCTGCCACATTCAGATACACATGTCTTTTGCAAATTTCTATGTCAATCAATGCTCTGCATGGAGCTACTCTAGCTAATTGCTCCCACTTTCAATATGTATCTAGACCGAGACTTAGAGTCATCTAGATTAGTGTCAAAACTTGCATCGGCGTAACCCTTTACGACGAACCTTTTGTCACGTCCATAATCAAGAAACATATCCTTATTTCACTAAGTATAATTCTGACCGCTGTCCAGTGATCTACTCCTAGATCACTATTGTACTCCCTTGCCAAATCAGTGCAGGGTATACAATAGATCTCGTATACAACATGACATACTTTATAGAACCTATGGCCAAGGCTTAGGGAATGACTTTCATTCTCTTTCTATCTTCTGCCGTGGTCGGGCTTTGAGTCTTACTCAACTTCACACCTTGTAATACAGGCAAGAACTCTTTGTTTGACTGCTCCATTTTGAACTACTTCAAAATCTTGGCAAGGTATGTATTTATTGAAAAAACTTATCAAGCATCTTGATCTATCTCTATAGATCTTAATGCTCAATATGTAAGCAGCTTCACTGAAGTCTTTCTTTGAAAAACTCCTTTCAAACACTCCTTTATGCTTTACAGAATAATTCTACATTATTTCCGATCAACAATATGCCATTCACATATACTTTATCAGAAATGCTGTAGTGCTCCCACTCACTTTCTTGTAAATACAGGCTTCACCGCAAGTCTATATAAAACTATATGCTTTGATCAACTTATCAAAGCGTGTATTCCAACTCTGAGATGTGTATAAAATTATATGCTTTGATCAACTTATCAAAGCGTGTATTCCAACTCTGAGATGTTTGCACCAGTCCATAGATGAATCGCTGGAGCTTGCATATTTTGTTAGCACCTTTAGGATTGACAAAACCTACTGGTTGCATCATATACAACTCTTCTTTAAGAAATCCATTGAGGATTGCAGTTTTGTTATCCATTTGCCAGATTTCATAAAATGCGGCAATTGCTAACATGATTCGGACAGACTCAAGCATAGATACGAGTGAGAAACTCTCATCGTAGTCAACACCTTGAACTTGTGGAAAACCTTTTGCGACAATTCTAGCTTTGTAGATAGTAACACTACTATCAGCGTCCGTCTTCCTCTTGAAGATCCATTTATTTTCTATGGCTTGCCGATCATCGGGCAAGTCAACCAAAGTCCATACTTTGTTTTCATACATGAATCCCATCTCAGATTTCATGGCCTCAAGCCATTTTGCGGAATCTGGGCTCATCATCACTTCCTCATAGTTCGCAAGTTCGTCATGGTCTAGTAACATGACTTCCAGAACAGGATTACTGTACCACTCTGGTGCGGATCTCACTCTGGTTTACCTACGAGATTCGGTAGTAACTTGATCTGAAGTTTTATGATCATCATCATTAGCTTCCTCACTAATTGGTGTAGTAGTCACAGGAACAGATTTCTGTGATGAACTACTTTCCAATAAGGGAGAAGGTACAATTACCTTATCAAGTTCTACTTTCCTCCCACTCACTTCTTTCGAGAGAAACTCCTTCTCTAGAAAGGATCCATTATAAGCAACGAATGTCTTGCCTTAGGATCTGTGATAGAAGGTGTACCCAACAGTCTCCTTTTGGGTATCCTATGAAGACATATTTCTCTGATTTGGTTTTGAGCTTATCAGGATGAAACTTTTTCACATAAGCATCACAACCCCAAACTTTAAGAAATGACAACTTTGGTTTCTTGCTAAACCACAGTTCAGATTGTGTCGTCTCAACAGACTTAGATGGTGCCCCTTTTTTTAACGTGAATGCAGCTGTCTTTAATGCATAACCTCAAAAACGATAGTGGTAAATCGGTAAGAAACATCATAGATTTGCACTATATCTAATAAAGTACGGCTATGATGTTCGGACACACCATTATGCTGTGGTGTTCCGGGTGGCACGAATTTGTGAAACTATTCCACATTGTTTTAATTGAAGACCAAACTCGTAATTCAAATATTTGTCTCCGCGATCAGATCGTAGAAACCTTATTTTCTTGTTACGATGATTCTCCACTTCACTCTGAAATTCTTTGAACTTTTCAAATGTTTCGGACTTATGTTTCATCAAGTAGATATACTCATATCTGCTCAAATCATCTGTGAAGATCAGAAAATAATGATACCTATCGCGAGCCTCAATATTCATCGGACCACATACATTAGTATGTATGATTTCCAACAAATCTGTTGCTCGTTCCATTGTTCCGAAGAACAGAGTCTTAGTCATCTTGCCCATGAGACATGGTTCGCAAGCATCAACTGATTCATAATCAATTGATTCCAAAAGCCCATCAGCATGGAGTTTCTTCATGCGCTTTACACCAATATGACCTAAACAGCAGTGCTACAAATAAGTTGCACTATCATTATTAACTTTGCATCTTTTGGTTTCAATACTATGATTATGTGTATCACTATGATCGAGATCCAACAAACTATTTTCATTGGGTGTGTAACCATATAAGGTTTTATTCATGTAAACAGAGCAACAATTTATTCTCTTACTTAAATGAATAACCGTATTACAATAAACATGATCAAATCATATTCATGCTGAACGCAAACACCAAATAACACTTATTTAGGTTCAACACTAATCCCGAATTTATAGGGAGTATGCGATGATGATCATATCAATCTTGGAAGCATTTCCAACACACATCGTCACTTCACCCTTAACTAGTCTCTGTTTATTCTGCAACTCCCGTTTCGAGTTACTAATCTTAGCAACTGAACTAGTATCAAATACTTAGGGGTTGCTATAAACACTAGTAAAGTACACATCAATAACATGTATATCAAATATACTTATGTTCACTTTGCCATCCTTCTTATCTGCCAATCACTTGGGGTAGTTCCGCTTCCAGTGACCAGTCCCTTTGCAGTAGAACCACTTAGTCTCAGGCTTAGGATCAGACTTGGGCTTCTTCACTTGAGCAGCAACTTGCTTGCCGTTCTTCTTGAAGTTCCCCTTCTTCCCTTTGCCCTTTTCTTGAAACTAGTGGTCTTGTCAACCATCAACACTTGATGTCTTTCTTGATTTCTATCTTCATCGATTTCATCATCATGAAAAGCTCGGGAGTCGTTTTCGTCATCCCTTGTATACTATAGTTCATCACGAAGTTCTACTAACTTGGTGATGGTGACTACAGAATTCTGTCAATCACTATCTTATCTGGAAGATTAACTCCCACTTGATTCAAGCGATTGTAGTACCCAGACAATCTAAGCACTTGCTCACTAGTTGAGCGATTCTCCTCCATCTTTTAGCTATAGAACTTGTTGGAGACTTCATATCTCTCAACTCGGGTATTTGCTTGAAATATTAACTCCAACTCCTGGAACATCTCATATGGTCCATGGCGTTCAAAACGTCTTTGAAGTCCCGATTCCAAGCTGTTAAGCATGGTGCACTAAACTATCAAGTAGTCATCATATTTAGCTAGCCAAACGTTCATAACGTCTGCATCTGCTCCTGCAATAGGTCTGTCACCTAGCGGTGCATCAAGGACATAATTTTTCTATGCAGCAATGAGGATAAACCTCAGATCACGGATCCAATCCGCATCATTGCTACTAACATCTTTCAACACAATTTTCTCTAGGAACATATCAAAATTAACATAGGGAAGCAACAACGCGAGCTATTAATCTACAACATAGATATGCTAATACTACCAGGACTAAGTTCATGATAAATTTAAGTTCAATTAATCATATTACTTAAGAACTCCCACTTACATACACATCCCTCTAATCCTCTAAGTGATCACGTGACCCAAATCAACTAAACCATAACCGATCATCACGTGAAATGGAGTAGCTTTTAATGGTGAACATCACTATGCTGATCATATCTACTATATGATTCACGCTCGACCTTTCGGTCTCCGTGTTCCGAGGCCATATCTGCATGTGCTAGGCTCGTCAAGTTTAACCTGAGTATTCTGCGTGTGCAAAAACTGGCTTGCACCCGTTGTAGATGGACGTAGAGCTTATCATACCCGATCATCACTTGGTGTCTGGGCACGACGAACTTTGGCAACGGTGCATACTCAGGGAGAACACTTCTTGATAATTAGTGAGAGATCATCTTATAATGCTACTGTCAATCAAAGCAAGATAAGATGCATAAAAGATAAACATCACATGCAATCAATATAAGTGATATGATATGGCCATCATCATCTTGTGCCTGTGATCTCCATCTCCGAAGCACCGTCATGATCACCATCGTCACCGGCACGACACCTCGATCTCCATCGTAGCATCATTGTCGTCTCGCCAATCTTATGCTTCCACGACTATCGCTACCGCTTAGTGATAAAGTAAAGCATTACATCGCGATTGCATTGCATACAATAAAGCGACAACCATATGGCTCCTGCCAGTTGCCGATAACTCGGTTACAAAACATGGTCATCTCATACAATAAAATTTAGCAGCATGTCTTGGCCATATCACATCACAACATGCCCTGCAAAAACAAGTTAGACGTCCTCTACTTTGTTGTTGCAAGTTTTACGTGGCTGCTACGGGCTTAAGTAAGAACCAATCTCACCTACGCATCAAAACCACAACGATAGTTTGTCAAATAGACGCCGTTTTAACCTTCGCAAGGACCAGGCGTAGCCGCACTCGGTTCAACTAAAGTTGGAGAAACTGACACCCGCCAGCCACCTGTGTGCAAAGCACGGCGGTAGAACCAGTCTCGCGTAAGCGTACGCGTAATGTCGGTCCGGTGGCATGCCTGGCAACTCTTCAGGAAATACATCAGGAAAATCCTTTACCACTAGTACTTCCTCCTGCACAACTCCTGTTAGGCAATTTACTTGTGTCCTATTTGGCACATGCCGGGATACATACTTGATCCTTCTTCCTTCTGGCGTTGTAAGCAAAATTGACTTACTGGCACAATCGATGTTTCCTCCATACATCGACAGCCAATCCATACCAAGAATTACATCCAAACCTTGGGATTCCAGAATAATTAAATCTGTTGGGAAAACATGCCTTCCTATGCTTAATGGCACTTGAAAACATCCTTGACTGGCCATGTACTCTGCTCCTGGCGAGCTTACTAGCATAGGTGTTTTAAGAATCCTAGTGGGCAGGCTATATTTTTCCACAAATCCCCTTGATATGTATGAATGTGATGCACCAGTATCGAAAAGAACGAGTGCGGTAAATGACTTAACCAAAAACTTACCGATTACTGCATCAGGCTGATCTTCAACCTCCTCCACGTTAACGTGGTTCACCTGTCCCCTATTGAAAGGGTTCGGCTTCTTCCCTGAGCTTCCATTGCCATTGCCATTTCCATTCTGGCCTTCAGGACATTCATTGGCATAATGTCCTGTCTTAGAACACTTGAAACAGGTGACTTGACTCAGATCTCTCTTGGATGGGGTTGATGGGGTGGTCCGGTTCTGGCCGTTGCTTCCTCCATTCCCATTACAATTCTTGTGGCCATTGTGGTTGTGCGAACTACCTCCTCCATGGGTATGCTGAAACTGAAATCTCGATTTAGGGGTAAAACGGGGCTTCTGCTGGGCTCCAGAGTTATACTTCCCCTGTCCATACTTCCTCTTGCGGTTCTTAATCTGCTGTTGCTTCCCTTCAATCATGATGGCACGATCTACCAACTCCTGGTAGTTGTTGAAACTTGCTACCATGAACTGCATACTCAACTCATCATTCAATCCTTCCAGAAACTTCTCCTGCTTAGTTGCATCCGTAGCAACGTCATCTGGGGCATAACGTGCTAACTTGCTGAAGTCGTCAACGTACTAGCCAACTGTCCTTCCTCCTTGGCGTAAGTTGCGAAACTCACGCTTCTTCATGGCCATAGCTCCTGCTGAAACATGTGCAGTGCGGAAAGCTTGCTGGAACTGATCCCATGTGACAGTGTCAACTGGGAAGGTGGCTGTGAAATTCTCCCACCATGCTGCCGCGGGTCCGTCAAGCTGATGTGCGGCAAACTTCACTTTCTCACCATCTGTGGATCCTGCAGTGGTCAACTCCCTTCCTATCTTGCGGAGCCAATCGTCTGCTACTATCGGCTCGGTGCTACTAGAAAACACCGGCGGATTCAGCCTAAGGAAATGGGCTAAGTGGTCAACAGGGGGTGGTGGTGGTGGTGGGTTGTTGTTGTTGTTCTGCTGATTCTGAACTAACATCTGCATCAATTGATTCTGTTGCTGGATCAACTGAGTGAGCTCCGGTGGAAATCCATTGTCACATCTCGGAGGCATCCGAGGGTTTAGAAAAGACGAGAAATAAGAATAGAATGAGGTCTAACGAGAAAACACTACCCCAATGCACATGAGCAAATGCACACAAAATCACTTCATTCAATCAAACAAGGGCTTACATAGCTTTCGCAAAAAGTGCTCGAACTATAGTGTATACATGGGGGAAATACTACTAATATTTGGTGGTCATCTAGAAATTTGAACCGGTGGAAGACTCCATGATGTCCACTCCAGCTTCGTCTTCAAAGTCGGGTTCACTTGGATCCGAATCGGTGTCGTCGATGATGATGTAGTTGTCCGGACATGCGACGTACATGTCTTCCTTCCTGGATGATAACTCCCTCTTGAGTTCTTCAATCTCTTGCTTAAGATCGCCGTTGTGTCTTGCTAGAGCTACGATCTCGTCCATGTAGTCCTTGCGTGTAGCCTTCAGTTCTCCTTCTAGCTCGATGATCCTTGTTTTCGCATTCTTCAACTCTATCATATCATTGCACATCTGGTTCTCGTGGCGTCGAATGTGCTGGTTTAACTCCTGGATAAAAGCTGCAATGCATCTATCCTTCTTGGTGCTGAATAACTCCCATTGTTCATCCCGGCGTCCGCACATCTGGTAGATAGTGTCCTTGAGGTCTTCTTGATATACTTCTCCAATGCGTCCTATGGTGATATGGGCTGCCATGCTCCTTCCTAAACTCCAGGTTGGTGCATTGAAAACACTATCTATGGGCTTTGTGATTGGCGCGAATGTCCTTCCCGGAACGTGAGCTTGAATCTTCCAGCGCTCCTCTTCAGGCAGAGTGGCGTTGAAGGTTCCCGTGAAGCTTGGTAATCCAATGTTCAGGTACTTGGTGACTTCCTTCAAGTGAAATCCAAAAGGTGTGCCTTCATCCAGTTGATCATACTTAATATTCGCGTCCTTCATCCTAAAGGAGTAGAAAAGATGATGAGTTAGAAAATGAGGAGAGAGTAGTGATCTATGGCTTTAACTTAGTGGTCGTGTCCTATAGTCAGCGTGTGCTCTGATACCATCTCTGTAGCGACCCGACCCGAATGGATCAAGTCTGCCGTGCTCCGGTGTCATCCCTGGATCAGTAATGCTGACACCACACAGTACTTCGAAGGATTTATAGCAGAGTGGCAATCACACACTTATTACATCGGTGTCTCAAAGGAGAACTTATTACAATAATATGGCTTAAGGCCATCTAATATCGATAACAGCGGAAGACTTGGAAGGTAAATGGGTCCATCAACTCCAACGACATCATTGAGTATAGAACCACGACCTAAAAGCACCTTAATCGTCGTCTGAAAAGTCTGCAACATTAACGTTGCAGCCCGAAAACGGGTCAGCACATGGAATATGCTGGCAAGGTAACACATAGAGAGTAATGGAAGGAAATAGCTATACTATATGCATATTTGGCTGGTGGAAAGCTCTATGGTTACTATTTTGCGTAAAGCCAGTTTTTCCCTACTGGAAAGGAATAAATTTATTTAACTATCATGGTGGTTGTTAAACATTGAGAATGGTTGACAGCATTCTCAATCCCAATTAAAAGTAGTCATCAATAACCCAACAATTTAATTTAGAAGTAACATGATGAGATTCACATGATATTCAAGTACTAGATACTCAAGATGTCCATAACCGGGGACACGGCTAATCATGATTAGTTTATTACACTCTGCAGAGGTTTGCGCACTTTTCCCCACAAGACTCGATCGCCTCCGTTGGATTTCTTGCACTACTGGTGCTTGAGAAACGGATGACCGAGACACAGTCTTTCAGAAGCGCTAGCACCTTACGATGGATAGACCGGTACACCTACTTTCCCCTACATCTGCTAGTCTACCCTGTAAGAGTTCGCACGACTTAGTCAACTATGCCAGAGCCCATAATGGCTTGTGGCTGCACACGTAAGTATTTAGCATGAAAGATCTTATGATCCCTTTGAGCCTGGGTGGCAGTCCAAAATAAAACAGGCAAGTCCTGATAGACATCAGGTGCCTCAATCCACCCAGATGTGTGTTTAAATTGCCACCTTAGATAAACCCTTAAAATTATCACACTCGCATCTGTCATGGATATCACTCACCCAATCCACGTCTACTAGCATAGCATGGCATAATAAGCAAACGTAGAAGTAACTCCCAAAGGTTTCATAATAAACAGGTAATAGGTACTACCTCATCTACTTCCCATCCCACAATTTGATTAGATCCTAATCATGCAATGTGTGAGGATTGATCTAATGCAATAAAACTGGGTTGTAGAAAAGGTATGATCAAAGTGTTACTTGCCTTGCTAATGATCCGTGAGTCCTAGGGATTCAAAGTAACAGGCGGCGCAATCCGGGTAATCTACCACAGACAAACAACAAGCATACAATAAGTACTCATCTAATGCACAGGTAAAACTCGAACAAGAGATCGAACCAGATAGTTCAACTTAAGAACTCTGGTTGCAAAGAGAGAAAGAACCGAACAAAACAACGGAAAACAAACGGCGGAAGAAAACAACTCGGTTCTAGCAAGTTGAAACTAGGTCGAATTTTACCATAGCAAAAACTTGGTCAAAGTTGATTAGTCGGAACGGTGGTTTCAAAACGTAACTCCAGGCGCTTGAATCACCTGATTCCGATAAAGGAGCGAGAAGATAGACTAGAACGAAGATCGGATCTGAGATCGCGATCGCGGAATAAATCCGACAAAAAGAAAAAGAAGAACGGTTAAACGAACGGACGTTCGTTAACCTAGGATAATCTGGTGATCACGTTCGTTAAGACGAACAGTCTGGCGAACGGTCTGTAGGCAACTAATTCGGAAAAGAAAACGGAACCGATCTAGGGTTTCGGAAAAGAAAACCGAAACGAAAAAATCAAAAAGAAAACGAATCGGAAGAGAGGAAAAGAACCGGAACGGTTTAGAAGAAAAACCGAACCGAGGGGATAGGAGAGATGCGGCGCGGCTCTACCTCCGGCGAGGGGGATCCGGTGAGGGGCTCCGGCGGCGTGGGCAAGGGGCGGCGGCGGCGGCGCTAGGGTGGCGCGGGCACAAGGGAGGCGCGGTGCTAGGGGCGGCGCGGCTTGGGGCGCGGTTTGGGGCTTGGTGTGGGGTTTAGAGGGGGGTGTGGGGGTATTTATATAGGTGAGGGGAGAGGAGACTTGGGGGAGGGGGCAAGAAAATAGGAGAGGAGAGGAAAGTGGAGAGGAGAGTCCTACTAGGACTCTGCCTAGTGGCGGCGGCGGTGCCTGGCGCGGTGGCCTGGCCTGGGCGGCCAGCCTGCGGCTGGGCCTTGGCCCAGGCGCACGACGGATTTTTTTTAAATGGTTACACGCGCAGAAAAACAAATAAAAGGAAATCTAAACGAACTCCAAAACTCTCAAAGTAAATTTTCCCCGACTCCTAAAAATGAGTCGAACAAAATGAACTTTTCTCCGGGCCTAAAATGCAAATTTTGAAAACGCGCATTTTCCCTATCCAAATAAAAGGCAAATAAACTCCGACAAATCCAATGATCCTCTTTTCAAAATTTGAGAAAGCTCAAATATGAAAATGACGAAATCTCCAACTCTCTCCGAGGGTCCTTGAGTTGCGTGAAATTTCTAGGATCGACCAAAATGCAAGAAAATATGATATGCATGATGATCTAGTGTATAACATTCCAAATTGAAAATTTGGGATGTTACGAACCTACCCCCCTTAGGATGAATCTCGCCCTCGAGATTCGGGTTGGCTAGAAAATAGGTGAGGGTGGTCCTTGAGCAAATCTTCTTCTCTCTCCCAGGTAGCTTCATCCTTGGAGTGGTGGTTCCACTGAACTTTGCAAAACTTGATAACCTTGCTGCGGGTAACTCTGCTGGCAAACTCGAGAATCTTGACTGGTTTCTCCTCATATGTTAAGTCGTCCGTCAATTGAATCGCTTCAAGCGGCACTGTATCTCTTAACGGTACCTCCGCCATCTCGGCGTGACATTTCTTCAACTAAGAAACATGGAATACGTCATGAACTCCTGACAGTCCCTCTGGTAATTCCAACTTATACGCGACCTCTCCCATATGTTGCAAGATCTTATATGGTCCAACGAAACGCGGTGCTAATTTTCCCTTAACTCCAAATCGCTTAACTCCTCGTAGTGGTGATACTCGGAGATACACCCTGTCTCCGGTTTCGTAAACTGTCTCCTTGCGTTTAGAATCTGCGTAGCTCTTCTGCCTGGACTGGGCTACCTTGAGCCTATCGCGTATCAACTTAACTTTCCGTCCAGACTCCTTAATCAAATCTGGTCCAAAGAATTAACGACTCCAACTTCGTCCCATGACAACGGTGTCCTGCACCTCCTTCCGTATAAAGCTTCGAAAGGTGCCATCTTCAAGCTGGTTTGGTAACTGTTGTTAGAAGAAAACTCCGCATATGGTAAGTTATCGTCCCAACTAGATCCATAATCTAGTGCACAAGCTCTCAGCATATCTTCCAAAATCTGATTGACTCTCTCGGTCTGTCCATCTATCTGCGGATGAAAAGCGGTGCTCAACTCTAGCCTGGTTCCCAAAGTTTCATGCAACTGATTCCAAAACTTTGAGGTAAATTGGGTTCCTCTATCTAATACAATACTCCTCGGGACTCCATGCAAACAAATGATCCTAGTCATGTATATCTTTGCCAACTTAGCACTGGTGTAAGTGGTCTTAACTGGAATGAAATGTGCTACCTTCATCAAATGATCAACTACTACCCATATCGAGTCATATCCTGCTTTCGTCCTGGGTAGTCCTGTGATAAAATCCATGCCTATCTTATCCCACTTCCATTCGGGTATCGGCAATGGCTGCAACAATCCGGCTGGCTTCTGGTGCTCTGCCTTTACTCTATGACATACGTCACAAACTGCTACATATGCTGCAATATCCTTCTTCATTCCGGTCCACCAGAATGTCTCCTTCAAATCCAAATACATCTTGGTATTTCCTGGGTGAATCGAATATGGTGAATCATGTGCCTCTTGTAGAATCAACTTCCTGATCTCCGGGTCATTTGGCACATAAACACGGTCCTCAAACCATAGGGTATCGTGCTCATCCTCACGAAATCCCTTTGCTTTTCCCTTACTTAGCTTCTCCTTTATAGCAGCAATTTCCTTGTCAGATTTCTGAGCTTCTCTGATTTTATCCATCAATGTGGACTGAATCTCCAATGCTGCCACATAGCCTTTCGGAACTATCTCTAAACTTAGTTCACGAAGGTTTTCTGCTAACTCCTTGGGTATTTCTTTCGTCTTTAACGTATTGACGTGGCTCTTGCGGCTCAATGCGTTAGCTACTACATTAGCTTTACCGGGATGGTAATGCAATCTCATATCATAATCCTTGATGAGCTCCAACCATCTCCTTTGTCTAAGATTCAACTCCTTCTGCGTGAAAATGTACTTCAAACTCTTGTAATCCTGTATACCTCACAATGATTTCCAATGAGGAAATGTCTCCATGTCTTCAATGCATGCACTACGGCTGCTAACTCCAAATCATGGGTGGCATAATTCAACTCATGAGGTTTCAGTTGTCGTGAAGCATACGAAGCAACTCTCCCTTCCTGCATAAGCACTGCTCCAAGTCCTCGACGTGAAGCGTCGCAATACACCTCATAATCCTTGGTCTGATCTGGCAAAATCAACACTGGTGAGGTAACCAATCGTTTCTTCAACTCCTGGAAACTAGCCTCACACTCTTCAGTCCAATGGAACTTGGTATCTTTATTCAACAACTCCGTCATAGGCTTCGCAATCTTTGAAAAGTTCTCAATGAATCTCCGGTAGTATTCGGCGAGTCCAAGAAAACTCCGGATCTCTCCAACTGTCGTTGGTGCTTCCCATTCGGTTACGGTCTCAACCTTTGCGGGGTCAACTGCTATCCCTTCTCCGGATATAACGTGTCCGAGGAATCCTACTTCCTTCAACCAAAACTCACATTTGCTAAATTTGGCATATAACTGATGTTCCCTTAGTTTCTCCAAAACCAAACGCAAATGTTCCTTATGCTCTTCTTCATTCTTTGAATAAACCAGGATATCATCAATGAACACTACGACGAACTTATCCAGAAACTCCGTAAACACTTTGTTCATCAGGTTCATAAAATAGGCAGGCGCGTTAGTCAATCCAAATGACATAACGGTATACTCATACAGTCCATATCTTGTGGTGAATGCTGTCTTACGTATGTCCTGCTCTCGAATCTTCAACTGGTGGTACCCTGATCGCAAATCGATCTTGGAAAACACTTTAGCTCCTTGCAAACGATCAAACAGATCATTTATCATTGGCAGTGGGTACTTGTTCTTGGTGGTTACTTCATTCAATCCATGGTAATCAACAACCATCCGTAATGATCCATCCTTCTTCTCCACTAGAAGTACGGGTGATCCCCAAGGCGAAGAGCTTGGGCGTATGTAACCTTTCTCCAGTAACTCCTTAATCTGATTCTTAATTTCTACCAAATCCTTTGCTGGCATTCGGTATGGTCTCTTTGATATTGGGCCTGTACCTGGCAATAACTCAATCAAAAACTCAATGTCTCTATCCGGTGGCATGCCTGGCAACTCTTCAGGAAATACATCAGGAAAATCCTTTACCACTGGTACTTCCTCCTGCACAACTCCTGTTAGGCAATTTACTTGTGTCCTATTTGGCACATGCCGGGATACATACTTGATCCTTCTTCCTTCTGGCGTTGTAAGCAAAATTGACTTACTGGCACAATCGATGTTTCCTCCATACATCGACAGCCAATCCATACCAAGAATTACATCCAAACCTTGGGATTCCAGAATAATTAAATCTGTTGGGAAAACATGCCTTCCTATGCTTAATGGCACTTGAAAACATCCTTGACTGGCCATGTACTCTGCTCCTGGCGAGCTTACTAGCATAGGTGTTTTAAGAATCCTAGTGGGCAGGCTATATTTTTCCACAAATCCCCTTGATATGTATGAATGTGATGCACCAGTATCGAAAAGAACGAGTGCGGTAAATGACTTAACCAAAAACTTACCGATTACTGCATCAGGCTGATCTTCAACCTCCTCCACGTTAACGTGGTTCACCTGTCCCCTATTGAAAGGGTTCGGCTTCTTCCCTAAGCTTCCATTGCCATTTCCATTCTGGCCTTCAGGACATTCATTGGCATAATGTCTGGTCTTAGAACACTTGAAACAGGTGACTTGACTCAGATCTCTCTTGGATGGGGTTGATGGGGTGGTCCGGTTCTGGCCGTTGCTCCCTCCATTCCCATTACCATTCTTGTGGCCATTGTGGTTGTGCGAACTACCTCCTCCATGGGTATGCTGAAACTCAAATCCCGATTTAGGGGTAAAACGGGGCTTCTGCTGGGCTCCAGAGTTATACTTCCCCTGTCCATACTTCCTCTTGCGGTTCTCAATCTGCTGTTGCTTCCCTTCAATCATGATGGCACGATCTACCAACTCCTGGTAGTTGTTGAAACTTGCTACCATCAACTGCATACTCAACTCATCATTCAATCCTTCCAGAAACTTCTCCTGCTTAGTTGCATCCGTAGCAACGTCATCTGGGGCATAACGTGCTAACTTGCTGAAGTCGTCAACACACTGGCCAACTGTCCTTCCTCCTTGGCGTAAGTTGCGAAACTCACGCTTCTTCATGGCCATAGCTCCTGCTGAAACATGTGCAGTGCGGAAAGCTTGCTGGAACTGATCCCATGTGACAGTGTCAACTGGGAAGGTGGCTGTGAAATTCTCCCACCATGCTGCCGCGGGTTAGTCAAGCTGATGTGCGGCAAACTTCACTTTCTCACCATCTGTGCATCCTGCAGTGGTCAACTCCCTTCCTATCTTGCGGAGCCAATCGTCTGCTACTATCGGCTCGGTGCTACTAGAAAACACCGGCGGATTCAGCCTAAGGAAACGGGCTAAGTGGTCAACAGGGGGTGGTGGTGGTGGTGGGTTGTTGTTGTTGTTCTGCTGATTCTGAACTAACATCTGCATCAATTGATTCTGTTGCTGGATCAACTGAGTGAGCTCCGGTGGAAATCCATTGTCACGTCTCGGAGGCATCTGAGGGTTTAGAAAAGACGAGAAATAAGAATAGAATGAGGTCTAAAGAGAAAACACTACCCCAATGCACATGAGCAAATGCACACAAAATCACTTCATTCAATCAAACAAGGGCTTACATAGCTATCGCAAAAAGTGCTCGAACTATAGTGTATACATGGGGGAAATACTACTAATATTTGGTGGTCATCTAGAAATTTGAACCGGTGGAAGACTCCATGATGTCCGCTCCAGCTTCGTCTTCAAAGTCGGGTTCACTTGGATCCGAATCGGTGTCGTTGATGATGATGTAGTTGTCCGGACATGCGACGTACATGTCTTCCTTCCAGGATGCTAACTCCCTCTTGAGTTCTTCAATCTCTTGCTTAAGATCGCCGTTGTGTCTTGCTAGAGCTACGATCTCATCCATGTAGTCCTTGCGTGTAGCCTTCAGTTCTCCTTCTAGCTCGATGATCCTTGTTTTTGCATTCTTCAACTCTATCATATCATTGCACATCTGGTTCTCGTGGCGTTGAATGTGCTGGTTTAACTCCTGCATAAAAGCTGCAATGCATCTATCCTTCTTGGTGCTGAATAACTCCCATTGTTCGTCCCGGCGTCCGCAAATCTGGTAGATAGTGTCCTTGAGGTCTTCTTGATATACTTCTCCAATGCGTCCTATGGTGATATGGGCAGCCATGCTCCTTCCTAAACTCCAGGTTGGTGCATTGAAAACACTATCTATGGGCTTTGTGATTGGCGCGAATGTCCTTCCCGGAACGTGAGCTTGAATCTTCCAGCGCTCCTCTTCAGGCAGAGTGGTGTTGAAGGTTCCCGTGAAGCTTGGTAATCCAATGTTCAGGTACTTGGTGACTTCCTTCAAGTGAAATCCAAAAGGTGTGCATTCATCCGGTTGAGCGTACTTAATCTTCGCGTCCTTCATCCTAAAGGAGTAGAAAAGATGAGGAGTTAGAAAATGAGGAGAGAGTAGTGATCTGTGGCTTTAACTTAGTGGTCGTGTCCTATAGTCAGCGTGTGCTATGATACCATCTCTGTAGCGACCCGACCCGAATGGATCAAGTCTACTGTGCTCCGGTGTCATCCCTGGATTAGTAATGCTGACACCACACAGTACTTCGAAGGATTTATAGCAGAGTGGCAATCACACACTTATTACATCGGTGTCTCAAAGGAGAACTTATTACAATAATATGGCTTAAGGCCATCTAATATCGATAACAGCGGAAGACTTGGAAGGTAAATGGGTCCATCAACTCCAACGGCATCACTGAGTATAGAACGACGACCTAAAAGCACCTTAATCGTCGTCTGAAAAGTCTGCAACATTAACGTTGCAGCCCGAAAATGGGTCAGCACATGGAATATGCTGGCAAGGTAACACATAGAGAGTAATGGAAGGAAACAGCTATACTATATGCATATTTGGCTGGTGGAAAGCTCTATGGTTACTATTTTGCGTAAAGCCAGTTTTTCCCTACTGCAAAGGAATAAATTTATTTAACTATCATGGTGGTTGTTAAACATTGAGAATGGTTGACAGCATTCTCAATCCCAATTAAAAGTAGTCATCAATAACCCAACAATTTAATTTAGAAGTAACATGATGAGATTCACATGATATTCAAGTACTAGATACTCAAGATGAACATAACCGGGGACACGGCTAATCATGATTAGTTTATTACACTCTGCAGAGGTTTGCGCACTTTTCCCCACAAGACTCGATCGCCTCTGTTGGATTTGTCGCACTACTGGGGTTTGAGAAACGGATGACCGAGACACAGTCTTTCAAAAGCGCTAGCACCTTACGATGGATAGACCGGTACACCTACTTTCCCCTACATCTGCTAGTCTACCCTGTAAGAGTTCGCACGACTTAGTCAACTATGCCAGAGCCCATAATGGCTTGTGGCTGCACACATAAGTATTTAGCATGAAAGATCTTATCATCCCTTTGAGCCTGGGTGGCGGTCCAAAATAAAACAGGCAAGTCCTGATAGATATCAGGTGCCTCAGTCCACCTAGATGTGTGTTTAAGTTGCCACCTTAGATAAACCCTTAAAATTATCACACTCACATCTGTCATGGATATCACTCACCCAATCCACGTCTACTAGCATAGCATGGCATAATAAGCAAACGTAGAAGTAACTCCCAAAGGTTTCATAATAAACAGGTAATAGGTACTACCTCATCTACTTCCCATCCCACAATTTGATTAGATCTTAATCATGCAATGTGTGAGGATTGATCTAATGCAATAAAATTTGGTTGTAGAAAAGGTATGATCAAAGTGTTACTTGCCTTGCTGATGATCCGCGAGTCCTAGGGATTCGAAGTAACAGGCGGCGCAATCCGGGTAATCTATCGCAGACAAACAACAAGCATACAATAAGTACTCATCTAATGCACAGGTAAAATTCGGACAAGAGATCGAACCAGATAGTTCAACTTAAGAACTCCGGTTGCAAAGAGAGAAAGAACCAAACAAAACAATGGAAAACAAACGACGGAAGAAAACAACTCGGTTCTAGCAAGTTGAAACTAGGTCAAATTTTACCGTAGCAAAAACTTGGCTAAAGTTGATTAGTCGGAACGGTGGTTTCGAAACGAAACTCCAGGCGCTTGAATCACCTGATTCCGATAAACGAGCGAGAAGATAGACTAGAATGAAGATCGGATCTGAGATCGCGATCGCGGAATATATCCGACGAAAAGAAAAAGAAGAACGGTTAAATGAACGGACGTTCGTTAACCTAGGATAATCCGGTGATCACATTCGTTAAGACGAATGGACCGGCGAACGGTCTCTAGGCAACTAATTCGGAAAAGAAAACCGAAACGAAAAAATCGAAAAGAAAACGAATCGGAAGAGAAGAAAAGAACCGGAACGGTTTAGAAGAAAAACCAAACCGAGGGGATAGGAGAGACGCGGCGCGGCGCTACCTCGCGTGAGGGGGCTCCGGCGAGGGGCTCCGGCGGCGTGGGCAAGGGGCGGCGGCGGCACTAGGGCGGCGGCGGCGCTAGGGTGGCGTGGGCACAAGGGAGGCACGGCGCTAGGGGCGGCGCGGCTTGGGGCACGGTTTGGGGCTTGGTGTGGGGTTTAGAGGGGGGGTGCGAGGGTATTTATATAGGTGAGGGGAGAGGAGACTTGGGGGAGGGGCAAGAAAAGAGGAGAGGATAGTCCTACTAGGACTCTGCCTAGTGGCGGCGGCGGTGCCTGGCGGGCTGGCGCGCGCGCGGTGGCCTGGCCTGGCCGGCCGGCCTGCGGCTGGGCCTTGGCCCAGGCGCGCGACGGAATTTTTTTTAAACGGTTATGCACGAAGAAAAACAAATAAAAGGAAATCTAAACGAACTCCAAAGCTCTCAAAGTAAATTTCCCCGACTCCTAAAAATGAGTCGAACAAAATGAACTTTTCTCCGGGCCTAAAATGCAAATTTTGAAAACGCGCATTTTTCCCTATCCAAATAAAAGGCAAATAAACTCCGACAAATCCAATGATCCTCTTTTCAAAATTTGAGAAAGCTCAAATATGAAAATGACGAAATCTCCAACTCTCTCCGAGGGTCCTTGAGTTGCGTGAAATTTCTAGGATCAACCAAAATGCAAGAAAATATGATATGCATGATGACCTAGTGTATAACATTCCAAATTGAAAATTTGGGATGTTACAAACCTACCCCCCTTAAGATGAATCTCGCCCTCGAGATTCGGGTTGGCTAGAAAATACGTGAGGGTAGTCCTTGAGAAAATCTTCTTCTCTCTCCCAGGTGGCTTCATCCTCGGAGTGGTGGTTCCACCGAACTTTGCAAAACTTGATAACCTTGCTGCGGGTAACTCTGTTGGCAAACTCGAGAATCTTGACTGGTATCTCCTCATACGTTAAGTCGTCCTTCAACTGAATCGCTTCAAGCGGCACTGTATCTCTTAACGGTACCTCCGCCATCTCGGCATGACATTTCTTCAACTGAGAAACATGGAATACGTCATGAACTCCTGGCAGTCCCTCTGGTAATTCCAAATTATACGCGACTTCTCCCATATGTTGCAAGATCTTATATGGTCCAACGAAACACGGTGCTAATTTTCCCTTAACTCCAAATCGCTTAACTCCTCGTAGTGGTGATACTCGGAGATACACCCTGTCTCCGGTTTCGTAAACTGTCTCCTTGCGTTTAGAATCTGCGTAGCTCTTCTGCCTGGACTGGGCTACCTTGAGCCTATCGCGTATCAACTTAACTTTCCGTCCAGACTCCTTAATCAAATCTGGTCCAAAGAATTAACGACTCCAACTTCGTCCCATGACAACGGTGTCCTGCACCTCCTTCCGTATAAAGCTTCGAAAGGTGCCATCTTCAAGCTGGTTTGGTAACTGTTGTTAGAAGAAAACTCCGCATATGGTAAGTTATCGTCCCAACTAGATCCATAATCTAGTGCACAAGCTCTCAGCATATCTTCCAAAATCTGATTGACTCTCTCGGTCTGTCCATCTATCTGCGGATGAAAAGCGGTGCTCAACTCTAGCCTGGTTCCCAAAGTTTCATGCAACTGATTCCAAAACTTTGAGGTAAATTGGGTTCCTCTATCTAATACAATACTCCTCGGAACTCCATGCAAACAAATGATCCTAGTCATGTATATCTTTGCCAACTTAGCACTGGTGTAAGTGGTCTTAACTGGAATGAAATGTGCTACCTTCATCAAATGATCAACTACTACCCATATCGAGTCATATCCTGCTTTCGTCCTGGGTAGTCCTGTGATAAAATACATGCCTATCTTATCCCACTTCCATTCGGGTATCGGCAATGGCTGCAACAATCCGGCTGGCTTCTGGTGCTCTGCCTTTACTCTATGACATACGTCACAAACTGCTACATATGCTGCAATATCCTTCTTCATTCCGGTCCACCAGAATGTCTCCTTCAAATCCAAATACATCTTGGTATTTCCTGGGTGAATCGAATATGGTGAATCATGTGCCTCTTGTAGAATCAACTTCCTGATCTCCGGGTCATTTGGCACATAAACACGGTCCTCAAACCATAGGGTATCGTGCTCATCCTCACGAAATCCCTTTGCTTTTCCCTTACTTAGCTTCTCCTTTATAGCAGCAATTTCCTTGTCAGATTTCTGAGCTTCTCTGATTTTATCCATCAATGTGGACTGAATCTCCAATGCTGCCACATAGCCTTTCGGAACTATCTCTAAACTTAGTTCACGAAGGTTTTCTGCTAACTCCTTGGGTATTTCTTCCGTCTTTAACGTATTGACGTGGCTCTTGCGGCTCAATGCGTTAGCTACTACATTAGCTTTACCGGGATGGTAATGCAATCTCATATCATAATCCTTGATGAGCTCCAACCATCTCCTTTGTCTAAGATTCAACTCCTTCTGCGTGAAAATGTACTTCAAACTCTTGTAATCCTGTATACCTCACAATGATTTCCAATGAGGAAATGTCTCCATGTCTTCAATGCATGCACTACGGCTGCTAACTCCAAATCATGGGTGGCATAATTCAACTCATGAGGTTTCAGTTGTCGTGAAGCATACGAAGCAACTCTCCCTTCCTGCATAAGCACTGCTCCAAGTCCTCGACGTGAAGCGTCGCAATACACCTCATAATCCTTGGTCTGATCTGGCAAAATCAACACTGGTGAGGTAACCAATCGTTTCTTCAACTCCTGGAAACTAGCCTCACACTCTTCAGTCCAATGGAACTTGGTATCTTTATTCAACAACTCCGTCATAGGCTTCGCAATCTTTGAAAAGTTCTCAATGAATCTCCGGTAGTATTCGGCGAGTCCAAGAAAACTCCGGATCTCTCCAACTGTCGTTGGTGCTTCCCATTCGGTTACGGTCTCAACCTTTGCGGGGTCAACTGCTATCCCTTCTCCGGATATAACATGTCCGAGGAATCCTACTTCCTTCAACCAAACCTCACATTTGCTAAATTTGGCATATAACTGATGTTCCCTTAGTTTCTCCAAAACCAAACGCAAATGTTCCTTATGCTATTCTTCATTCTTTGAATAAACCAGGATATCATCAATGAACACTACGACAAACTTATCCAGAAACTCCATAAACACTTTGTTCATCAGGTTCATAAAATAGGCAGGCGCGTTAGTCAATCCAAATGACATAACGGTATACTCATACAGTCCATATCTTGTGGTGATTGCTGTCTTACGTATGTCCTGCTCTCGAATCTTCAACTGGTGGTACCCTGATCGCAAATCGATGTTGGAAAACACTTTAGCTCCTTGCAAACGATCAAACAGATCATTTATCATTGGCAGTGGGTACTTGTTCTTGACGGTTACTTCATTCAATCCACGGTAATCAACAACCATCCGTAATGATCCATCCTTCTTCTCCACTAGAAGTACGGGTGATCCCCAAGGCGAAGAGCTTGGGCGTATGTAACCTTTCTCCAGTAACTCCTTAATCTATTTCTCAATTTCTACCAAATCCTTTGCTGGCATCCGGTATGGTCTCTTTGATATTGGGCCTGTACCTGGCAATAACTCAATCAAAAACTCAATGTCTCTATCCGGTGGCATGCCTGGAAAATCTTCAGGAAATACATCAGGAAAATCCTTTACCACTGGTACTTCCTCCTGCACAACTCCTGTTAGGCAATTTACTTGTGTCCTATTTGGCACATGCCGGGATACATACTTGATCCTTCTTCCTTCTGGCGTTGTAAGCAAAATTGACTTACTGGCACAATCGATGTTTCCTCCATACATCGACAGCCAATCCATACCAAGAATTACATCCAAACCTTGGGATTCCAGAATAATTAAATCTGTTGGGAAAACATGCCTTCCTATGCTTAATGGCACTTGAAAACATCCTTGACTGGCCATGTACTCTGCTCCTGGCGAGCTTACTAGTATAGGTGTTTTAAGAATCCTAGTGGGCAGGCTATATTTTTCCACAAATCCCCTTGATATGTATGAATGTGATGCACCAGTATCGAAAAGAACGAGTGCGGTAAATGACTTAACCAAAAACTTACCGATTACTGCATCAGGCTGATCTTCAACCTCCTCCACGTTAACGTGGTTCACCTGTCCCCTATTGAAAGGGTTCGGCTTATTCCCTGAGCTTCCATTGCCATTTCTATTCTGGCCTTCAGGACATTCATTGGCATAATGTCCGGTCTTAGAACACT
The DNA here is from genome assembly GCA_034509565.1 of Triticum monococcum. Taxonomy (NCBI): domain Eukaryota; kingdom Viridiplantae; phylum Streptophyta; class Magnoliopsida; order Poales; family Poaceae; genus Triticum; species Triticum monococcum. The sequence continues at coordinate 145,293,660 of CM067843.1, read as the reverse complement.
TGAAACATGTGACTTGACTCAGATCTCTCTTGGATGGGGTTGATGGGGTGGTCCGGTTCTGGCCATTGCTTCCTCCATTCCCATTACCATTCTTGTGTCCATTGTGGTTGTGCGAACTACCTCCTCCATGGGTATGCTGAAACTGAAATCCCGATTTAGGGGTAAAACGGGGCTTCTGCTGGGCTCCAGAGTTATACTTCCCCTGTCCATACTTCCTCTTGCGGTTCTCAATCTGCTGTTGCTTCCCTTCAATCATGATGGCACGATCTACCAACTCCTGGTAGTTGTTGAAACTTGCTACCAGCAACTGCATACTCAACTCATCATTCAATCCTTTCAGAAACTTCTCGTGCTTAGTTGCATCCGTAGCAACGTCATCTGGGGCATAACGTGCTAACTTGCTGAAGTCGTCAACGTACTGGCCAACTGTCCTTCCTCCTTGGCGTAAGTTGCGAAACTCACGCTTCTTCATGGCCATAGCTCCTGCTGAAACATGTGCAGTGCAGAAAGCTTGCTGGAACTGATCCCATGTGACAGTGTCAACTGGGAAGGTGGCTGTGAAATTCTCCCACCATGCTGCCGCGGGTCCGTCAAGCTGATGTGCGGCAAACTTCACTTTCTCACCATCTGTGCATCCTGCAGTGGTCAACTCCCTTCCTATCTTGCGGAGCCAATCGTCTGCTACTATCGGCTCGGTGCTACTAGAAAACACCGGCGGATTCAGCCTAAGACAACGGGCTAAGTGGTCAACAGGGGGTGGTGGTGGTGGTGGGTTGTTGTTGTTGTTCTGCTGATTCTGAACTAACACCTGCATCAATTGATTTTGTTGCTGGATCAACTGAGTGAGCTCCGGTGGAAATCCATTGTCACGTCTCGGAGGCATCTGAGGGTTTAGAAAAGACGAGAAATAAGAATAGAATGAGGTCTAAAGAGAAAACACTACCCCAATGCACATGAGCAAATGCACACAAAATCACTTCATTCAATCAAACAAGGGCTTACATAGCTATCGCAAAAAGTGCTCGAACTATAGTGTATACATGGGGGAAATACTACTAATATTTGGTGGTCATCTAGAAATTTGAACCGGTGGAAGACTCCATGATATCCGCTCTAGCTTCGTCTTCAAAGTCAGGTTCACTTTGATCCGAATCGGTGTCGTCGATGATGATGTAGTTGTCCGGACATGCGACGTACATGTCTTCCTTCCTGGATGCTAACTCCCTCTCGAGTTCTTCAATCTCTTGCTTAAGATCGCCGTTGTGTCTTGCTAGAGCTACGATCTCGTCCATGTAGTCCTTGCGTGTAGCCTTCAGTTCTCCTTCTAGCTCGATGATCCTTGTTTTCGCATTCTTCAACTCTATCATACCATTGCACATCTGGTTCTCGTGGCGTCGAATGTGCTGGTTTAACTCCTGGATAAAAGCTGCAATGGATCTATCCTTCTTGGTGCTGACTAACTCCCATTGTTCATCCCGGCGTCCGCAAATCTGGTAGATAGTGTCCTTCAGGTCTTCTTGATATACTTCTCCAATGCGTCCTATGGTGATATGGGCTGCCATGCTCCTTCCTAAACTCCAGGTTGGTGCATTGAAAACACTATCTATGGGCTTTGTGGTTGGCGCGAATGTCCTTCCCGGAACGTGAGCTTGAATCTTCCAACGCTCATCTTCAGGCAGAGTGGCGTTGAAGGTTCCCGTGAAGCTTGGTAATCCAATGTTCAGGTACTTGGTGACTTCCTTCAAGTGAAATCCAAAAGGTGTGCCTTCATCCGGTTGAGCATACTTAATCTTCGCGTCCTTCATCCTAAAAGAGTAGAAAAGATGATGAGTTAGAAAATGAGGAGAGAGTAGTGATCTATGGCTTTAACTTAGTGGTCGTGTCCTATAGTCAGCGTGTGCTCTGATACCATCTCTGTAGCAACCCGACCCGAATGGATCAAGTCTACTGTGCTCCGGTGTCATCCCTGGATCAGTAATGCTGGCACCACACAGTACTTCGAAGGATTTATAGCAGAGTGGCAATCACACACTTATTACATCAGTGTCTCAAAGGAGAACTTATTACAATAATATGGCTTAGGGCCATCTAATATCGATAACAGCGGAAGACTTGGAAGGTAAATGGGTCCATCAACTCCAACGGCATCACTGAGTATAGAACCACGACCTAAAAGCACCTTAATCGTCGTCTGAAAAGTCCGCAACATTAACGTTGCAGCCCGAAAACGGGTCAGCACATGGAATATGCTGGCAAGGTAACACACAGAGAGTAATGGAAGGAAACAGCTATACTATATGCATATTTGGCTGGTGGAAAGCTCTATGGTTACTGTTTTGCGTAAAGCCAGTTTTTCCCTACTGCAAAGGAATAAATTTATTTAACTATCATGGTGGTTGTTAAACATTGAGAATGGTTGACAGCATTCTCAATCCCAATTAAAAGTAGTCATCAATAACCCAACAATTTAATTTAGAAGTAACATGATGAGATTCACATGATATTCAAGTACTAGATACTCAAGGTGTCCATAACCGGGGACACGGCTAATCATGATTAATTTATTACACTCTGTAGAGGTTTGCGCACTTTTCCCCACAAGACTCGATCGCCTCCGTTGGATTTCTCGCACTACTGGAGTTTGAGAAACGGATGACAGAGACACAGTCTTTCAGAAGCGCTAGCACCTTACGATGGATAGACCGGTACACCTACTTTCCCCTACATCTGCTAGTCTACCCTGTAAGAGTTCACACGACTTAGTCAACTATGCCAGAGCCCATAATGGCTTGTGGCTGCACACGTAAGTATTTAGCATGAAAGATCTTATGATCCCTTTGAGCCTGGGTGGCGGTCCAAAATAAAACAGGCAAGTCCTGATAGACATCAGGTGCTTCAATCCACCCAGATATGTGTTTAAGTTGCCACCTTAGATAAACCCTTAAAATTATCACACTCACATCTGTCATGGATATCACTTACCCAATCCACGTCTACTAGCATAGCATGGCATAATAAGAAAACGTAGAAGTAACTCCCAAAGGTTTCACAATAAACAGGTAATAGGTACTACCTCATCTACTTCCCATCCCATAATTTGATTAGATCCTAATCATGCAATGTGTGAGGATTGATCTAATGCAATAAAACTGGGTTGTAGAAAAGGTATGATCAAAGTGTTACTTGCCTTGCTGATGATCCGCGAGTCCTAGGGATTCAAAGTAACAGGCGGCGCAATCCGGGTAATCTATCGCAGACAAACAACAAGCATACAATAAGTACTCATCTAATGCACAGGTAAAACTCGAATAAGAGATCGAACCAGATAGTTCAACTTAAGAACTCCGGTTACAAAGAGAGAAAGAACCCAACAAAACAACGTAAAAAAACAGCGGAAGAAAACAACTCGGTTCTAGCAAGTTGAAACTAGGTCAAATTTTACCGTAGTAAAAACTTGGTTAAAGTTGATTAGTCGGAACGGCGGTTTCGAAACGAAACTCCAGGCGCTTGAATCACCTGATTCCGATAAACTAGCGAGAAGATAGACTAGAACAAAGATCGGATCTGAGATCGCGATCGTGGAATAAATCCGACGAAAAGAAAAAGAAGAACGATTAAACGAACAGACGTTCGTTAACCTAGGATAATCCGGTGATCACGTTCGTTAAGACGAACGGTCCGGCGAACGGTCTCTAGGCAACTAATTCGGAAAAGAAAACGGAACCGACCTAGGGTTTCGGAAAAGATAACCGAAACGAAAAAATCGAAAACAAAACGAATCGGAAGAGAAGAAAAGAACCGGGACGGTTTAGAAGAAAAACCGAACCGAGTGGATAGGAGAGACGCGGCGCGGCGCTACCTCCGACGAGGGGCTCCGGCGGCGTGGGCAAGGGGCGGCGGCGGCGTGGGCAAGGGGCGGCGGTGGCTCTAGGGTGGCGCGGGCACAAGGGAGGCGCGGCGCGGCTTGGGGCGCGGTTTGGGGCTTGGTGTGGGGTTTAGAGGGGGGTGTGGGGGTATTTATATAGGTGAGGGGAGAGGAGACTTGGGGGAGGGGGCAAGAAAAGAGGAGAGGAGAGGAAAGTGGAGAGGAGAGTCCTAGTAGGACTCTGCCTAGTGGCGGCGGCGGTGCCTGGCGCGCTGGCGCGCGCGCGCGGTGGCCTGGCCTGGCTGGCCGGCCTGCGGCTGGGCCTTGGCCCAGGCGCGCGACGGAATTTTTTTCAAACGGTTACGCGCGCAGAAAAACAAATAAAAGGAAATCTAAACGAACTCCAAAACTCTCAAAGTAAATTTTCCCCGACTCCTAAAAATGAGTCGAACAAAATGAACTTTTCTCCGGGACTAAAATGCAAATTTTGAAAACGCACATTTTTCCCTATCCAAATAAAAGGCAAATAAACTCCGACAAATCTAATGATCCTCTTTTCAAAATTTGAGAAAGCTCGAATATGAAAATGATGAAATCTCCAACTCTCTCCGAGGGTCCTTGAGTTGCGTGAAATTTCTAGGATCGACCAAAATGCAAGAAAATATGCTATGCATGATGATCTAGTGTATAACATTCCAAATTGAAAATTTGGGATGTTACAATGGGGATGCATAGCAACGAGGGGGAGAGCATGATCTACGTACCCTTGTAGATCACAACGGAAGCATTGACACAATGTAGACGAAGTAGTCGTACGTCCTCTTCCCGATCCGACCGATCCAAGCACCGTTACTCCGGCACCTCCGAGTTCTTAGGACACGTACAGCTCGATGACGATCCCCGGGCTCCGATCCAGCAAAGCTTCGGGGAGGAGTTCCGTCAGCACGATGGCGTGGTGACAATCTTGATGTTCTACCGACGCAGGGCTTCGCCTAAGCACTACAACGATATGATCGAGGTGGAATATGGTGGCAGGGGGCACCGCACACGGCTAAGGAACGATCTCAATGATCAACTTGTGTGTCTATGGGGTGCCCCCTGCCCCCGTATATGAAGGAGTGGAGGAGGGGAGGGCCGGCCCTCTCTATGGCGCGCCCTAGGGAGTCCTACTCCCATCGGGAGTAGGATTCCCCCTTTCCTAGTCCAACTAGGAGTCCTTCCATGTAGTAGGATTAGGAGACAAGGAAGGGGAAAGGAGAAGGGAAGGAAGGAGGGGGCGCAGCCCCTCCCCCTAGTCCAATTCGGACTAGGCCTTGGGGGCGCGCGGTCTGCCCTAGGCAGCCCCTCTCTCTTTCCCGTATGGCCCAATAAGGCCCAATACTTTTCCCCCGTATTCCCGTAACTCTCCGGTACTCCGAAAAATACTCGAATCACTCAGAACCTTTCCGATGTCCGAATATAGTCGTCCAATATATCGATTTTTACGTCTTGACCATTTCGAGACTCCTCGTCATGTCCCCGATCTCATCCGGGACTCCGAACTCCTTCGGTACATCAAAACTCATAAACTCATAATATAACTGTCATCGAAACCTTAAGCGTGCGGACCCTACGGTTCGAGAACAATGTAGACATGAACAGGACACGTCTCCGGTCAATAACCAATAGCGGGACCTGGATGCCCATATTGGCTCCTACATATTCTACGAAGATCTTTATCGGTCAGACCGCATAACAACATACATTGTTCCCTTTGTCATCGGTATGTTACTTGCCCGAGATTCGATCGTCGGTATCCAATACCTAGTTCAATCTCGTTACCGGCAAGTCTCTTTACTCGTTCTGTAATACATCATCCTGCAACTAACTCATTAGTTGCAATTCTTGCAAGGCTTATGTGATGTGCAATACCGAGAGGGCCCAGAGATACCTCTCCGACAATCGGAGTGACAAATCCTAATCTCGAAATACGCCAACCCAACATCTACCTTTTGAGACAACTGTAGAGCTCCTTTATAATCACCCAGTTACGTTGTGACGTTTGGTAGCACACAAAGTGTTCCTCCGGTAAACGGGAGTTGCATAATCTCATAGTCATAGGAACATGTATAAGTCATGAAGAAAGCAATAGCAACATACTAAACGATCGGGTGCTAAGCTAATGAAATGGGTCATGTCAATCAAATCATTCATCTAATAATAACAACTCTTTGTCCATGGTTAGGAAACATAACCGTCTTTGATTAACGAGCTAGTCAAGTAGAGGCATACTAGTGACACTCTGTTTGTCTATGTATTCACACATGTATTATGTTTCCGGTTGAATACAATTCTAGCATGAATAATAAACATTTATCATGAAATAAGGAAATAAATAATAACTTTATTATTGCCTCTAGGGCATATTTCCTTCAAGTTCTGCTTGGAGGCGGACAATACTTCGCTTAGGTAATACACCTGCCTCTGGATTGGTAGGGCTTTTCCTTCTTCTTTCCGTTCCACCACTATGACTATGCTAACCACCCGACTGGTAGTGGCAATGTAGAGGAGCATTGGTTCCTTAGGAGTCGGGGCCACCAAGATAGGCGGGGTGGTCAACATCTTCTGGAGCTGGAGAAAAGCTTCGTTTGCCTTGTCATTCCACTCGAAAAAGGCGGTCTTCTTCATGAGCTGGTACTGGGGAAGAGCCTTCTCGCCCAGCCGACTGATGAAACGGCTAATAGATGCCAAGCAGCCGGTACATTTTTGCACATCCAGTAGTCGGGTGGGTACTTCCATCCTTTCGATGGCCTTGATCTTCACAGGGTTGCACTCTATGCCGTGCTCTGAGACTAGAAAGCCAAGAAGCTGGCCGGCTGGTACCCCAAAGACACACTTCTCCGGGTTGAGCTTGATCTGAAATCGGCGTAGGTTCTCGAAAGTCTCCCTGAGTTCCTGTAGTAGCGTCCCACGCTTCTCTGTCTTCACCACCACATCGTCTACATAGACATGAGCGTTTCTGCCGAGTTATTTGAGGAGACACTTCTGTATGCAACGCTGAAAGGTGGCACCGGCATTTCTAAAGCCGAACGTCATGGTCAGGTAGCAGAAGGCTCGAAATGGCGTGATGAAGGCAGTCTTCATCCTGTCGGCCGGGTCCAGCTTGATATGGTGATACCAGAAGTATGCATCCAAAAAACTCAACAGCTTGCATCCGACTGTAGAGTCGATCACTTGGTCGATTCTGGGCAGAGCAAATGGATCTTTGGGGCATGCTTTGTTGAGGCTGGTATAATCAATGCACATGCGCCACTGCTTGTTCTTCTTCAGCACTAGGACTGGATTGGCTAACCATTCTGGAAAGAACACCTCCATGATGAAGCCGGCTACCAGGAGCCGGGCTATCTCTTCTCCAACAACTCTTCTTTTCTCTTCCGACAGGCGGCGCAAGGGCTGTCAGACTGGCTTGGCATCAAATCGGACATGTAACTTGTGCTCGGCGAAATTCATTGGTACACCTGGCATGTCTTTGGGGGACCATGTGAAGATGTCCTGATTCTCATGGAGGAAATCGACGAGCTCGCCTTCCTATTTACTGTCAAAGTTTGCACCAATGATAGCGTACCTCTCTGGGTGCTCCAGGTCCAAAGGTATCTTCTTTGTTTCTTTGGCCAGCTTGAATGAGCCCTCGGCTTCCGACTCCTTGGGGTCGGGTGACATTTTCGGCTGCTTGCCTGCCATCGCCACAACCCGGTCAAGGAGCCGTTTCTCCGCTGCGATCACGAGGGACTCGGCTAACCGACTGCTCTCCGCCGTGCGGGCAGACGACTTCTTGTAGTCTCCTGCTACGGTCAAGATTCCCTTAGAGCATGCCATCTTCATCTTTAGGTAAGCATAATGGGGGACCACCATGAACTTGGCCAAGGCAGGCCGGCCAAGCAGTGCGTGATAAGGGCTCTCAAGGTCCACCACCTCAAACCAGACTGGCTCTCGGCGGAAATGAATTTTTTCCCCGAAGAGGACATCTATCTGAGTCTTGCCGATTGGTGAGCAGGAAAGGCCACGAACTATGCCATGGAAAACAGTCCGACTGGGCTGAAGGTGTCTCTGCTTGATTCCCAATTTCTCCATGGTATCCTTGTACAAAATGTTGATGCTGCTGCCGCCATCTATCAGGACTCAGGAAAAACGGGCAGCCCGCCTCTCTATGGAAAATGTGGCGTCCAACACCAAGGCATAGGAGCTGGTGCTTGGCATCACTTCCGGGTGGTCAGCTCTGCTCCAGCTAATGGGTTTCTCTGACCAATGCATGAACTCGGGGGTCTCTGATGCTACTGCATTCACTTCCAGCCGCCTGTTGCGCCTATCGTCGGCCACGCTGGTGAACACGACATAGGCCCCATGCTCCTTGGGATAATCATCTTGCACGGTGCCGACTGGCCGAGCCGCCGACTGCTGCGGGGAGGAGGCAGCGGGCCGACAGGGGGAGCGGGCTAGAGTCCGTCACCGTTGGCAATCCTGGTGAGCCAATCGCACTTTCGAGTGGTGTGATTGGATGGCTTCACACTGCTATGGAACTTGCAGGGGCCATCAAGAGTTTGCTCGTACGGGAAGGCGGGCAGCCAGTTAGGCTTGCCGCCCTTCTGACGCTTGGGATGAGGCTGCCCTTCTGGTTGTCGATCTTCAACTGACGCCACTTGCCGGCTTGTGGAAGCTGGCTGCGCGACCTTCTGCTTGTTGTCATTCGACTGCTGCCGCCGACTAGCATCGCCAGCCGGGGTCCGAGGGCCTTGGGGAGCCACCTTGCCCGACACGTTGACTTGAATTTCCGCCTTCATGGAAGAGTCGGCTGTGGCGTACTTGTCTGCTATGATTAGCAGCTCGTCAAGGGTCGCTGGCTCGTCGCAGAGGAGCCGGTGCTTGAGGAGGGTGCCCTCTCGGCACTCGGCAGTGAAGTACTTGATGGCCTGCACCTCGTGCACGCCCTCACAAGAGTTGCGCAGCTCGGCCCAGCATGTGAGATAGTCGCGAGTCGACTCATTGGGGCCTTGGACGCATAGGGAGAGCTGGCAAGGCTTGGGCGGCCGCTTGTACGTGCTGGTGAAGTTACGGATGAATGCTTCAGTAAAGTCAACCCAGCTGTTGACGCTGCAGGGTTTCAGGCTGTTCAGCCATGTCCGGGCCGTGCCCTGGAGCATGAGGGGGACGTACTTCACGACAACGCGCTTGGTACCATTGGCGATGCTGGCGGCTGTGGAGTAGTCGACCCGCTAGTCCTCTGGCTTCACGGAGCCGGTGTACTTGGGGATATCTCTTGGGAGAGTGAACCCTTTGGGAAATGGCTCATCTCGGACGCGGGGGCCAAAACAAGGCGGACCCAGCTCATCTTCCTCTTCCAGCGCCAGGGACCAATTAAGGCGGTCGATCCGGTGGCGGGCATCGTTTTCTCCGATTCCTTCTCGGCAGCCAAGGCGGTCGCCGAGTGATGGGTGGTCAATAGGCGGCGGCGAGATGCGCCTCTCCCTGTGGGGAGGAGGCGGCGGGCAGTCGTCTCGCCATCGCACTGCTCTTGGGCAGCCGTCTTGGTCGTGCTCGATGGTGATGTGAGTCCGGCTGTGGCTGGCAGCCGGCTCCTTGTCTCTTATATCATGGACGCCACCAGTCGGCGTCCGGGATGTCACGCCTTGGTCTCGGCGAGGTGGTGGGTCATTGTTTCGCCGGTAGGGCGCTTCAGTGCGGCACCCGGCATCTTGCAGCTCAGCAGCCGCGTCAAGGAGCTGCTGAACTCGCTCCGTCATGTGGCGACGCTTGTCGCCCTCGAGCTTGTCTAGCTCGTCTGCTGCCGCCTGGGCAGCTCGTATGTTCTCTGTAGGCGTGGCATAGACGGGACGGTCTGTCCCGAACAAGCTGGCGATGGCCGTGCCACGCTGCCTGATCGAGCTAACGCGGCTAGGCCCACCAGGAGCCGGAGTGCCGCCTACAACACGGTCCATCTCCCGCTGGTAGGCCTCCGAAAGGCGTCTCATGCTGGCTAGCCGGATGGTGCTCTCGACGAGCTGGACGCGGCGCGCTTCCAGCGTCTCGGCGTCGGCGTCTTCCGGGATTGGCGCAGCCAAGTCTTGCATTGCCATCTGCAACAGGTCCTAACCGCCCCCGCCAGAGTGCTCGTCGTGGCTGATCACGAGCACCTCCGTGACGATGCTGCCACCACTGTCCACGCGAGGAAGCGGCTCATCGTAGACCACCACATTGGAGGGGAACGTGTCGAGCAAAGCCGTGCCAGAGTCGACCAACATCGGCTCAGTGGAGCCAACCGACTGCAAGTCAGCAGCGGGCTCGCTGGCGACGTGGAGCTGATCGAGGAGGCCCGCGAGTCGGCCTTCGGGGCCATTGGTGCCTGCATCGGACGTGGGCTTGTCGGAGAGGCAAATTTCGCCAACAAGATTGGCGAGGTAGCTCGCTGCGCAGGCAATCTCCGCACCGTGCAGCGCCTCGGCGCAAACGCTGTCTGGCGTGTCGGGCTGGCTGCGCTCGCCAGGAAGGAACAGGGTTCCCATCCAGAATAGGTCTCCGGGAGACGGTGCACCTCGCTCCATGGTGGGCGCCAAATGTCGGGGGTTGGGTGCGACATATGCCAAAGGATGGCTTATCATGGTGAGAGCGAGTAGAACGTCGCCGGTGCCTGGAAGCGGGATGAGGCGTAGACACGAATGCCGGCATACTTTACCCAGGTTCGGGGCTCTCCTAGGAGATAACACCCCTAATCTTGCTCTGCGGGGTCTTCGCATGATCACTAATGTGTAAGTGGTACAATGGTGCTCCTCGAGCTGTTTCCTAGAGGTGGAAGAAGGCAGGCACGCTCTCTCCTCCTCTAGGTATGAGTCTAGTCCTAACAGGGCCGAACCCTTTGCATGAGTGCCCTGGGAGGTTTATATAGGCCTACCCCCTAGGGGTACAATGGTAATCTGGCCGGGCGTAGGGCCTGGTCGGATTTCTCTCTGGTTGTCGACCTCTTTGCCGACAGCTGGGGCCCGCCGCCTGGTGGGCCCCGCCATCTGGTCTGGTATGGAGCCGACAAGCCGCTCCCGCCGCTTGCGGGTCTTGCCGGCTGCTGATCACTGTAGCCATAACGCTAATGACGCAAGCTTGGTCGGGGAAGTGTGGCTACAGTCCCGCCGCCTGGTGGGCGATCACTGTTGCCACTCCGTGTCTCATCTGGTTGATGGCGTATGGGGCCCAAGGGAGGGATCGGCTGCCTGCTAGTAGCCGGCTCGTCCGAGGTCCGGCTGCCCCAGCCTCCTGCGTCTTCAGGGCTGTGGCTGCCAGATAGGGCCTGCCGTCTGCAAGCTGTACCTGCCAAGCCTTCGTGGGAACATGACTTCGCCTGTCAGGTATGACGTATGGGGGCAGAGGCAACAGTGCCGTGTCGTGCGGAGATCTCTGCCTGTACGGGGCATTGTGGCCCCGCCCGTCCCTGGATCCGAGGGGAAGGCTTGCACTGTAGCCGTACCCCGTCTTGTCTTCTTAATGGGGGCGCAGACTTTGAGGGCGCCATGGGCCGGCTGCTAGGAGCCGGCCTCTCTAGAGGCCGCCTGCTAGGAGTTAGCCCGTCTTGAAGCCGCCTTCCTGAGCATGGCCGTCTTCTGGCAGTCAGCCATTCAGCCAGCCGGCCACCAGGAGGCGGCGCTTGAACTTGTCGTCTTGAGGGGCGCAGCCGGCCCCGATGTTTTTAAAGGCTTGGGGGCTTGGGTTAGGCTACCCGTTGCCCATTACTCCGACAGATATTGATTTGAGTGGGAGCGCACTTTTTATTAAAAAAAATTAAACACTAGTGCAAATTAATTATGAACAATGTCTAAAGTGAATCTTGTGATTATCATTTTATATCAATGGTTCACAATATGTTCAACTTAGCACGTATGTTAGAGAAAGAAAAGTTGGCTCAAATGGTGGAAACTATGCATATTGGATACGGAACCTAAGATTTCTTCTCAGGATTGCAAAGGAGTATGTGCTGGATCAGCCCCTAGGTGATCCTCCTGCAAAGGATGCACCACAAGAAGTTCCACATGCTTTCATTGTTCGTAGTGATGATTATGAGTTAGTCCAGTGCCTCATGTTGACTTGCCTAGATCCTGAACTATAGAAACATTTAGAGCGGGCAAGTACTCAATTTACAATTGGGTCACTAGATGCTCTATACAAGAAGCTAGCAAGGACCGAACGTATTGAAATAACCAAGGCCTTGATTGAGTGCAAGATGGCAGAAGGTTCCTCAATGAGTGAGCATATACTAAAGTTGGTTGGCTATGTTGATAGACTTGCTGCTCTAGAATTTGGATATCCTCCAACACTCGGTACAAATATTGTGCTTGGTTCACTCTCCCCATTTTATGATGGTTTTATCATGAATTACAACATGAATGGGATGGATAAAAGTGCAAACGAGTTGTTTGCTATGCTCAAAACTGCGGAATAAGATGGAATGCAGAAGAACAAACAAGTGTTCATGGTCAATAAGACCGCCAGTTTCAAGAAGAAGGGCAAGTCCAAGAAGAAGTCTACTGGTGCCGGTAAAAGCGTGTCTCAGAAGAGGTACAAGGGCAGAGCCACTAAGGAAATTGAATGTTTCTACTGCTAGTAGAAAGTACACTAGAAGCGCAATTGTAAGAAGTACTTGGCTGCTAAGAAGAAGATTGGTTCTTCCGGTAAAGGTATAAAAGTTATACAATGTTAATATTATTCTACTTGTTAAATTCCTGTAAGTCATGAGTATTTGATACCAATATGTTGCTCTCATTTGCAAACCAATGCAGGGACTATAGAAAGCTCGCAAGTTCAGAAGGAATGAAGTCGTGATGCATGTCGGGAATGATGATGGGATCGCTACTCAAGCCGCCAAAGTCATGTCTTTAGTTTATCTTAGAACTAAATAATAGCTATTTTGTTCTAAAGTTGTGTAAAATATTATACTTTGGAGACGGATATTCTTATAAGTTTTAAACAATGGTTGTTCAAGTTGTTATAAAAATATGGTTTTGGATTTACCTATATTGTTAAGTAGTTTGTTCATGATGAATCTCGAATATCTATAACATTAATGATAAACGTCTTGAGAAGACTGATAACACCACATAAAAGTTGCAGTGCTTGGTTATCTTAGAAAATAATGTATGCAAAAGCTTCATATAGATGGAGTATTAAAGTCTTGTGATTTAGATTTAATAGAAAAAACTACATAGTGATGCATGTGGTCCGATGAGCAAACCAAGGCGCGGTGAATACTTATACTTCACTGATGTTTTGAGAAAATATGATTCACTTGATGAAACGGAAGTCTGAAATATTTGAAAGGTTGAAAGTAATTCAGAATGAAGTTAAGAATCATTGTGACAAAAGATAAAAGGTCCTTCAATCATGAAGAAATATATCTGAGTCATAAGTTTAGCACACATTTGAATAAGTGAAGAATTATTTCATAAAGTATCGATCCTGTCGACATTCTGGGAACCAGGGAACCCAGACTTGCCTGCCTGTGGCCCACGGCATGGCTCCATTGATGTCCTGGTACGACCCATCTTCAGCACCAACAACACAAGACCCTCGCAAGGGGCCAAGCCTCGCGAGGCGGGCGACGCCAAGACCTCCAAAAGGAGCGGCCTCTTTAGGCTGGCTCCTGAGGAACAGAGATTTCCATGCGAGCCCTCACCTCATGAGGTTCAGATGACGCAAGCCATGACGACCAATATCAGGTGGGCGCCAGCGGGCGCAGTGTAGTAGGTTTCCTCTTTGGTTCTAAAGAGGCAAGCGCAGGCACAGAGTCCCAAGGAATCAACCAAAGGTTTCCATTTCTATGCTACAAGACCAAGACCGCTAGGATGGCACGACAGAGGTCATCGCAGAGCCCACCACGACGTCACGACCAGATGCTTTGTAGGCGCTGAGGGAGTCCTGGATTAGGGAGTCCTCGGACACCTGGACTATATACTTTGGCCAGACTATTGGACTGTGAAGATACAAGATTGAAGACTTCGTCTCGTGTCCGGGTGGGACTCTCCTTTGCGTGGAAGGAAAGCTTGGCAATTCGGATATGTAGATCTCCTCCCTTGTAACCGACTCTGTGTAACCCTAGCCCCCTCCGGTGTCTATATAAACCGGAGGGTTTAGTCTGTAGGACAACAACAATCATAATCATAGGCTAGCTTCTAGGATTTAGCCTCTACAATCTCGTGGTAGATCAACTCTTGTAATACTCATATCATCAAGATCAATCAAGCAGGAAGTAGGGTATTACCTCCATCGAGAGGGCCCGAAACTGGGTAAACATTGTGTCCCCCACCTCCTGTTACCATCAGCCTTAAACGCACAGTTCGGGACCCCCTACCCGAGATTCGCCAGTTTTGACACCGACATTGGTGCTTTCATTGAGAGTTCCACTGTGCCGTCACGATAAAGGCTTGATGGCTCCTTCGATCATCGGCAACGATGCGATCCAGGGTGAGATTTTTCTCCCCGGGCAGATCTTCGTATTTGGTGGCTTCGTACTTCGGGCCAACTCGCTTGGCCATCTGGAGCAGATCAAGAGCAACGCCCCTAGCTATCAGGTCAGGTTTGGAAGCATAAACTATACTGCCGACATCCGCAGAGACTTGATCTTCGACGGTTTTGAGCCCATGTCAGGTGCGCCGCATAGTCATGATGAGCATGACTTAGCTCTGCCATCGGACGGTGTTCGGGAGATCACACCTATGGCCACTCCGGCCCTCAATCCGAAGCTGATCATGCCGTCCGAGGACGGGTGGTTGGACCCCGCCATGGAAGACGCACACTCAGCGGTGATAGAGCCCAATACTGACTTCACCTCCTATGAGACCTATGTTACCAGACCCTTGGATTTGTCCCCGGCCACAGGCTCCGAACCGCCAGCGTCCGTGCCTATCCAATCTGATTGGGCACCGATCATGTAGTTTACCTCCGTAGATATTTTTCAGCACTCGCCCTTGGGTGATGTGCTAGATTCATTGAGGTCTCTCTCCTTGTCAGGAGATCCTTGGCCGAACTATGTCCGGCTCGAGTGGGAAGCGGACGACGAAGGAATTTGGTCCCCACCCACCACCCACTTAATAGCCACTATCGATGACTTAACCGACATGCTTGATTTCGACTCCGAAGACATCGATGGCATGGACGACGATGTAGGAGAAGAACAGGAACCACCGCCCACAGGGCGCTGGACAGCCACCTCATCATATGATATATACATGGTGGATACCCCCAAACAAAGCAATGGCAACAAGGCAATGGAGGATAATCCCCTCGAGAAGCAATCTAAGCACTGGCATCATCGACGCCGCTCTAAGCCCCGCCACATCAAAAGCAGCGATACCAGCACAAGAGACAATAACGCTGCGGACAGTGCCGAAGACGAAGACAATCCCCCCTAGCCAGGCTTTAAGCGGGAGGATGGGCATACGAGCCCTAAGGAACAGGCGACAGACGGAGAATCCGGGGATGACAATTACATGCCCCTCTCCGAAGACGAGGTGAGCCTCAGCGACGAAGAATTCATCGTGCATGAGGATCCCGTCGGCCAGGAGCGCTTCAAGCACCGACTTATAGCCACAGCAAAAAGCCTAAAGAAAAACCAGCAGCAGCTTCAAGCTGATCAAGATCTGCTAGCGGATAGATGGACCGAGGTCCTAGCAGCCGAGGAACATGAACCCGAGCGCCCAACCAAAAGTTACCCAAAGCGTAGGTTGCTACCCCAACTCGAGGAGGAAGCATTAAAGCCTACACTACCAGCGTATGATGCAGCTGACCGGCCACCTCGTGGCTGAGACAAAGCGGCATATCAGCTCAAAGTCCATCCCACACCCCGTCGCTAGTCAAACAAAAATACCAAGGCTCGGGGCTACACGCAGGACCTGCGAGACGTATTGGAAACAAAGCAGGACATACAAGATCGATCTACGGATCACGGGGGTGCGCCCCAACACGTGATGACGATCGTCACGCCGGATATACTAAAAGAAAATCCGACCGGGCCGAATACAGCAGACAAGACTCATACGAACTGCGTCGTGACCTAGCCCGGCACAGAGGTGCCGCACACCCCCTATGCTTCACCAACGAAGTAATGGATCACAAATTCCCAGAAGGGTTTAAACCCATAAACTTTGAATCATATGATGGTACAACAGACCCCACGGTATGGATTGAAGATTTCCTCCTCCACATCCACATGGCCCGCGGTGACGATCTACATGCCATCAAGTACCTCCCACTAAAACTCAAAGGACCAGCTCGGCATTGGCTGAATAGCCCGTCGACAAACTCCATTGGCAGTCGGGAGAACTTGGAAGACGCATTCCTTAACAATTTCTAGGGCACTTATGTGCGACCACCGGATGCTGATGACTTGAGTCACATGACCCAACAGCCCGGGGAGTCAGCCGGGAAATTCTGGACTCGGTTCCTAACTAAAAAGAACCAAATTGTCGACTGTCCAGATGCCGAGGCCTTTGCGGCATTTAAACATAACATCCATGACGAGTGGCTCGCCTGACACCTCAGCCAAGAGAAGACGAAGTCCATGGCAGCCCTCACGACACTCATGACCCGCTTTTGTGCGGGCGAGGACAACTGGCTGGCTCGCAGCAACAACACATCTAAAAATCCTGGCAATTCAGATGCCAGAGATAGCAACGGCAAGCCACGTCGCAACAGACACAAGCGCCGCATCAATGGTGACAACGCCGATGACACGACAGTCAATGCCGGATTAAGTGGCTCTAAATCCGGTGAGCAGAAAAAGTCGTTTAAAAGAAGCAATCTGGGCCCGTCCAGTTTGGACCGCATACTCGATCGCTGGTGCCAAATTCACGGCACCCCCGATAAACCAGCCAACCACACCAACAGAGAATGATGGGTGTTCAAACAAGCCAGCAAGTTGAATGCCGAAAACAAGGAAAAGGGGCCGCGTAGCAATGACAACGCGGAGCCCCGGCCGCCGAACACAGGAGGACTGAAGAAATTTCCTCCCCAAGTGAAAATAGTGAACATGATATACGCAACCCATATTCCCAAGCGGGAACAGAAGCGTGCACTAAGGGACGTCTATGCGTTGGAGCCAGTCGCCCCAAAGTTCAACCCATGGTCTTCTTGTCCGATCACTTTTGATCGCAGGGACCACCCTACCAGTATCCGTCATGGCAGTTCTGCCGCATTGGTCCTTGACCCCATCATCGACGGATTTCACCTCACTCGAGTCCTTATGGACGTTGGCAGCAGCCTGAACATGCTCTATCAGGATACAGTGCGCGAAATGGGTATCGACCCCTCAAGGATCAAACCCACAAAAACCACCTTTAAAGGTGTCATACCAGGTGTAGAGGCCTGTTGCAGGGGCTCAATCACATTGGAAGTGGTCTTCGGATCGCCGGACAACTTCCGAAGCGAGGAGTTGATCTTCGATATCGTCCCCTTCTGCAGTCGCTATCACACACTACTCGAACGAACCGCATTCGCCAGATTCAATGCGGTACCGCAGTATGCATACCTCAAGCTCAAAATGCCAGGACCTCGTGGGGTTATAACAGTTAATGGAAATACAGAACGTTCGCTTCGTACGGAGGAGCACACTGCAGCCCTCGCAGCAGAAGTACAAAGCAGCCTTCTAAGGAAAACCGCCAATTCGGTGATAAAGCCCCCAGACACCTTCAAGCGAATCCGGGGTACTCTGCAACAGGATCGCCCGGCATGTTCTGAGCTCGCCTAGCAATTAGGCCTCCGTCCTAGTCCCAGTAAAGCAGCGAAATTTGTGCCGCGCGTCCATAATTACGCACTCAAGATACCATGGGCATAGGCGGAGGCACGGCTATGGCACGACCCACAATGCGGCTCAACCGCTTCAGGACCCGTATATCTTTACCATTTTCTTCCTTTCAGGACCCTATTCTTTGAAGGCCCTCTCCGATACCCTGATTATCGGACCCATCACGGGAAGGAAACACCAAGGAAGCAAGAAGCTTTGACGTACATGGGAATCCCCAGGTGGTCTCTGATAACGATCGCTATACCTGTTTTACATACCCACACGCAGCCTGCCCTTGGATAGGAAATGTCAAATAGTCCTATTTTTGCTTATTGCACTACTTGTATACATACGCTTTGACATATCATTTAAATAACAATGCACACTGTTAGCTTATTATTGCATTTCTTCATCTTTTTTCATGTCTGCTTATTTATTACAAATTGCACCCATACATTCTGGTACGTCCAGTGCGCCAGGGGCTTCAGTGTACCCCATAACACGGGAAGAAAAGTCCGAACACTCTCGATAGTGCGGCACCCCAAACTTATAACATTATATGCATCAGCTTCGACTCATGTCTTGGGTCAATATTTGGGTTTGCCCGGCTCCCATGTATTGGTACCTTACGTTCCACTATATCAGCTAAGGTAGCACTAGGAGAACTACTGCGATTGTGTCTCGGTTCTTCCGGACGAGCACCTCAGTATAGAAAGCCAAAAACAGACTATCATGATGCGGCGAGAGTTGGTCGCTGTTCGAGAGGTCTCAAATCCTTAAAGATTTTTTCTGCTTCGAGCGAGGAATCAGCTTTGTCCGATTTAGGCATATATAGCGCCCCAAGTTCGGCCTTCCAAATACTAGGGGTTTCGCCAAAATTTAAAATTGTAGACTTCTATGGCTAAGTGAGAGTAATAAAGATGTATAGTCCGAATGCCTTGTTCACTGTGCTAAACAGCTCCTTAAAGGACCAATTTTTTTGGATAAAGAGTGTTTCAGATTTATCCCGAACAACTTAGTACTAGTTACATGGGGGAAGAAGCCAACGACTGGCCAACTCTCAAATTTTATAAACGACCACACAGAAGGTAATATTTTAAATCGACAAGCGTTATATAGCGCACATGAACTCGTTTTTATATTATAGGATCACATGAGTACATTCATTCAAATATTACATCCTTAGCACATTCCTCCGCCACAAGGCGGGCACCCTTCAGGACACTGTCATAATACTTTTTGGGGTGGCGATGCTCCTTGCCCTCCAGTGGCCCCTCCTTCACCAGCTGTTCGGCGTCCATCTTCGCCCAGTGCACTTTCGCACGGGCAAAGGCCCTACGTGCACCTTCAATTGAGACGGACCACTTTATGACTTCAAACCGTGGGTAGGCATTCACAAGCCGCTTTACCAGGCCGAAGTAGCTGCCAGACAGGGGCTCGCCAGGCCACATCCGGAGTATTAGACCCTTCATGGCCAGTTCGGACGCCTTGCGAAGCTCGACCAGTTGCTTCAGCTGGTCGCTCAAGGGCACTGGATGTTCGGTCCCAGTATATTGAGACCAGAACAACTTTTCCGCCGAGCTCCCTTCCTCGGCCCGGCAGAACTCCGTGGCATCCGATACGCTGCTGGGTAGATCTGCGAACGCTCTTGGAGAGCTCCGAATTTGGGTAAGTAAAAGGAAAGTTTCCTTCACATGCTAGCTTCACATAATAAATGCCTTACCCGCCGCTATCTTCTTGACCGCTTGAATATCCTGGAGGGCCTTTTAAGCTTCGGCCTTGGCATTTTGTGCGTTCTCGAGGGCCTTCGCAAGCTCAGACCCCTACGTCTTAGAGTCGCGCTCCAAGGACTCGTATTTTTTGACGTAATCCTGGAGCTCTTGCTAAACCTCGCCGACTCGGGCCTCTTGCTTCTCGCGCTCGATGTGCTCCTGGGCCGCTCTGTCTTCGGCCTCGGATAGCGCCTTCTTCAGGGCCGCCACTTCGGTCGTGGCCCCTAGCAAAATTCATGATGCCCCATGATTTAGTAACCACTTTCTCTTTTTTATCAATGTACAGACGGGGTATCACTTAGAGCTGCCTCTTGGTAAGGCCGGGCTCTTTCTCAAACTGCTCAAGGTCCCGCTTCAGTCCGGAGACCTCCGTAGTACGAGCGGCAGCGGCCAGCAGCAAATCCTGCTTATTCACATAGACATATTCTGATTAGACTCCTGTGATTCTTCTTTGACCCTTTGTTCCGCCTTTCTTTATGAACACCAAATAGAGCATCAGGGGCTACTGTCTATACTGTGATATTTTCTCATAATTTTATTACTGACGTCAAAGCCTGTTAGGAGGCTGGCACAGGCTTCGGTCAGTCTTCTTTTGGCAGACCAAACCTTCTCGACCACCGCACTCATGATAGTGCGGTGCTCCTCGTCAATGGAAGCACCGCGAAGCGCCTCCAGCAAGTTGTCTGACACCTCCGGATGGACAAAGGCCATCGGCATAGACGGCTCGCCCCCCATAGCGAGGGGTCACCTGAAAAAATCCGGAACCACTAGAGGTTCCGGCGCAGTATCCGGCTGGGGGCCAAACTTGCTGCGGCCCTCGACATTAGAGCCCACGGGAGTCTTGCCCCCATGCGCCCAGTCGGTGCCCTTTGAGACAACACCTCGATGTCGTCCTAGGCTGGGGGGAGGTGGCTGTCGGGAGTGAATCGCTGTTCATCGCCGACTGGCCCAAAGACTCATCCAAAGAGGATACATCGATATGGGCTTTGGATGGACTGCATGATCATGGTTGACACGATAAGAAGTAATAAAAGAAAACATACCAAAACTATTATAGTATCCGGATACTTACGACTTCGCCAGGGGCTTGTCCCTGGGCAACCACTCCTCATCGCTATAAGCGGCTGTTGTGGAGCAATCCAGAAGGAGGGTCCTTCTCTTCTTGGACCCTTCGGCCTCCCCAGATGGGGCGGCCTTCCTTTTCTTGTCCCCCCCCCCCGGGCGGGGGGGGGGGGGAGAACTTTCCTGTTCCTCCTCCTTGTTTTCATGGGAGGAGTGCACCTCGGTGTTTTCGGATGATGAGTCCGATATAACCTTGCGCCGGAGACCTTTTCTGGTCCCTGCGACCTTCTTCTTGGCCTTCTTCTCTGGCGCCTCATAGGGCGCTGGAACCAGCATCTCCGTTAAGAGAGCCCTTTTTGGATCTTCGGGTAGTGGGGCCGGACAATCGATCTGCTCCGATGTCGCTACCCAGTCCTGTTAAAATGGCGTGGAGGCTGAGACCCCTCACATGATTATACTGGGGAAAGGAACATCTTATGAGATATAAAGAGCTTACCAGATTGGCAGGGCGCTTTGCGCTGAGTCCGCGATCCTCGGTAAGGGGAGGAGGTACCTCGGCGGCCTTGAACAGCACCCTCCAGACGTCTTGGTGTGTCGTGTCGAAAAGCTCTCGCAGCGTCTGGTGCTTGGCCGGGTCGAACTCCCACATATTGAATGCCTGTCTTTGACACGGAAGGATCCGGCGGAAGAGCATGACCTAGACCACGTTGACAAGCTTGATTTTCTTGCTTATCATATTTTTAACACAGTTCTGGAGTCCGGTTAGCTCCACCGATGAGCCCCAGGATAGGCCCTTGTCTTTCCAGGAGGTGAGCCGCATGGGGATGCCAGATCAAAATTCGAGGGCCGCCACCCAGTTGGTGTCGCGTGGCTCAGTGATGTAGAACCACCCCGATTGCCACCCCTTCACGGTCTCCACATAGGAGCCTTCAAGCCAGGTGACGTTCGGCATGTTGCCCACCATGGCGCCTCCGCACTCTGCTTGCTGGCCGACCACCACCTTCAGTTTCACATTGAAGGTCTTCAGCCACATGCTGAAATGGGGCTTGATGTGGAGGAAGGCCTCGCACACGACGATAAAGGCCGAGATGTTGAGGATGAAATTGGGGGCCACATCATGGAAGTCCAGCCCGTAGTAGAACATGAGACCGTGGACAAATGGGTGGAGGGGAAATCCCAGCCCGCGGATGAAGTGGGTGAGGAATACAACCCTCTCATGGGGTGCTGGAGTAGGGATGATCTGCCCCGCGTCTGGGAGCCGGCGTGTGATGTCTGCGGCCAGGTATCCGGCTTCTCGGAGCTTCGTAATGTTCTCCTTCGCATCCACTTGCCTCCCGCTCCGGACATGTTTGGAATGGCTTTGCGGAGAAAATGAGAACTTGGGCGCTGGAGCTTGAGTGCGCGAGAATGGATGGGCAGGGGGGAAGAAGAAGGCGTGGGTGAAAAAGAGGAGTCCTTGTCCCTTTATAAAGGCAGTAGAAACTGTGCAGCTCCCTACTTGCCACATAAAATCGCTTATTCCCCAAGCGCCGCGATTGATGGCGTAGTTGGGTTACCCATAGCCGTATTGATGAGAATCCCGTGATAAGGGGAACACGGTATCTGCTTCGACAAGACGTGTCGATAAAACCGTCTCGCAACACGTGTAGTGGCAGGCAGGGAAAAACGGTTCGTGGTGACTGGGCCACGGCAGGACGTCACGTTATGAAAAGTTGTCAGCAGATTAGATTTGTGGAATTATACACTCTCTACGGTGGTATGTGGAATTTGTTTTGTAGAGCCGGACACGATCCTTGTGTTCAAAATCTTCTATGGAGTATTCGGAGAAGGAACCCACCTTGCAATGCCGAAGACAATCTGCGCGCTGGACTCATCGACATTGAAGCCTGGTTCAGGGGCTACCGAGGGAGTCCTAGATTAGGGGGTCCTCGGACAGCCGGACTATATACTTTGGCCGGACTGTAGAACTGTGAAGATACAAGATTGAAGACTTCGTCCCGTGTCCGGGTGGGACTTTCCTTTGCGTGGAAGGCAAGCTTGGCAATTCGGATATGTAGATCTCCTCCCTTGTAACCGACTATGTGTAACCCTAGCCCCCTCAAGTGTCTATATAAACTAGAGGGTTTAGTCCGTAGGATAACAACAATCATAATTATAGGCTAGCTTCTAGGGTTTAGCCTCTACGATCTTGTGGTAGATCAACTCTTGTAATACTCATATCATCAAGATTAATCAAGCAGGAAGTAGGGTATTACCTCCATCGAGAGGGCCCGAACCTGGGTAAACATTGTGTCCCCCACCTCCTGTTACCATCAGCCTTAGACGCACAGTTCGGGACCCCCTACCCGAGATCCGCCGGTTTTGACACCGACAGGCGCATACCACCTTTCGTCAGGATAAGATGTACTAGTTGTCTCCCTTCAAATTTGGCCATTGTGGGACCCCTTACCGCCTTCATTTTGGGAATAGGACCAAGGCCACTATAAATATAGCCTAGCCACCATCATAGCGACAGAGGACGGATCATCGAGACCATCCACACCCTCACCAGCTCACACAAACACAAGAACACACCTCCTGAGGTTGTTCTTCCCTTGTACCAGTTCATCCTCAGCCCACCTCGAGGCAAATCCACCACAAAGCAGGAGTAGGGTATTACACCGCAAGGTGGCCCGAACCTAGGTAACCTTCCTTGTCCCTTCCTTCCTCAGTTCATCGACCTAGGCCGCGAGATCAACGAGTTGGCAGGTTGGGGAGGTTGAGTTCTTCGCACACACCTAAGACTTCGAACCTATCTTGGGTCTGCGGAGCCCCGAATCCCAAAATTTGGCGCGCCAGGTAGGGGTGCGTCGGAGCCTCTCTTCCTCCGGCCGATTCGCCGTTGTTTCGTCGTTCCCATGGCAGATGCTTGTCAAGTTCGTGCTGAGCGTCGGGCCGCCCTCGCCGCCCACATCGCCCCGATAGCGCCTTCAGGCGACGGCGGTCCCCGTCGTTCCCCATCACCTGCGGCCAACGCCGCCACCAGCCCCGTGGCCCACGAGCAACAGGCTTTGTCGCTGCAGCCTTCTGTGCGGCGTGATGGATGCATCGCCACTCCGTCGCTGAATCCGGCGGCGGCGTCGTCTACTCATACTCGTCGCGGGCCCACAAACGTGCAGGTTGCGTTGCTCATGGCACGAGAGCTACTGCGCTATCGCCCGAATAATGACCTCTACGAGGACTGGCTGGAACGCATCACCGAGCTCGTCAGCGCCACGGGAGAGTCCCATGCGCTGTCCCGCTCGCTGCCTTCCCCGCCGCCTCTGGCGAGCGACGTGGCCCACAATGCGCCTCTGAAAGTGCTAGTGATCGACTAGAGGGGGGGTGAATAGGCGATTTTTATGAAAGTCTTCAAAACATGGAAGTTTTGAAGACAAACGATAGAAATAAACCTATTACCATGCAGCGGAAGGTAGACTACACTAGGCAAACCATCGTCAAGTATTCAATGAAGTGAAAGCACAATGACTAATAGCAGCAAGGCAGTAAGGATCAGGTAGGAAGATATTGTGAAGCCAATGAGAACAAGCAGTCACTCAGTGAAGACAAAAGATAATGCAATCATACAATGACTTCACAAGGACCAAAAGTAAGTAAAAGGGAAGGGAAGGATGAAACCAGTGACTCGTTGAAGACAATAATTTGTTGGACCAGTTCCAACTGCTGTGACATTTGTACGTCTGGTTAGGGCGGCTAGGTATTTAAACCTGAGGACACACAGTCCCGGACACCCAGTCCTGAACACGCAGCTCAGG
This sequence comes from Triticum monococcum, assembly GCA_034509565.1. Lineage (NCBI taxonomy): Eukaryota > Viridiplantae > Streptophyta > Magnoliopsida > Poales > Poaceae > Triticum > Triticum monococcum. The sequence continues at coordinate 145,269,375 of CM067843.1, read as the reverse complement.
ACACCCAGTCCTCACCGTATTCCCCTTGAGCTAAGGTCACACAGACCTCGCCCAGTTACTCTGGTAAGTCTTCAAGGTAGACTTCCAAACCTTCACAAACTTCGTTCACCGACGATCCACAATGACTCCTGGATGCTCATAACGCGACGCCTAACCGGCTGGAGGATTCACAGTCCTCAAGTGTAATAAGTCTTCAGATCACACAGACAGGAAGACTTAAGTGATGCCTAACACTCTTTGGCTCTGGGTGGTTAGGGCTTTATCCTCGCAAGGAATTCTCTCTCAAAAGCTTCGAGGTGGGTTGCTCTCAAACGACAAAAGCCGTACTCTAACTCTGAGCAGCCAACCATTTATGGTTGTAGGGGGTGGGCTATTTATAGCCACTAGGCAACCCAACCTGATTTGTCCGAAATGACCCTGGGTCACTAAGGAACTGACACGTGTTCCAACAGTCAGATTTCAAACACACACGGCAACTTCACGTGGGCTACAAGCAAAGCTGACTTATCCAACTCTGGACAAGATTTGTTCTCATAGTCTTCACTCGAAGACATAGGGTTTTGGTTAAGCATCACTTCAGTCATTCTGACTGGTTCTCTTGGACCCACTTAATAGTACGGTGGTTCCTATGACTCAACAAAGAAAAACACAGAACGACAAAACTGCTAAGTCTTCGCGCTCCATAGTCTTCACGCGATGTCTTCCCTTGTCATAGTCTTCAATGTGAATGTCTTCACATACCACCTTTGACTTCAATGTCTTCATACATTTTTAGGGTTCATCTCTGGTAGGAAAACCGAATCAATGAGGGACTTCTACCTGTGTTATCCTGCAATTCTCACAAACACATTAGTCCCTCAACTAGGTTTGTCGTCAATACTCCAAAACCAACTAGGGGTGGCACTAGATGCACTTACAATCTCCCCCTTTTTGGTGATTGATGACAAACTAGTTGAAGTTTTCAACGGGGAATATAATATGTGAAATTGTTAAGGATAGGGAATTGTCTTCATAAGTTGCAAGGGCTCCCCCTGAAGATGTGCATATAAGTAATTTGCTTTTGGAATGCAAATGCACATGGCAGGTTGTACTTGTGGAGATCCTCTTCAACTTATGATGACAATTCATCATGCATGAAAAGTATGTGAAGGTAATGATATGCATAATGAAAAATGGACGTCTGCAAAATGATCTAAGTGCGAAATTTATCGTCGCACATGCGGAATTTATCATCGCATCACAGAATTGCAAATAAGTAGCAGACGACCATCGAGTTTAAGTGTTACAACTCAAAGAACCAAATGTATCAAAACGAGAGTTGTAAACACTAGGCAAAACATAAAGCAACCGCCCATATGGACCCGCTTGAAGACTATCAAACTCATTCCTTTTGTCAGTAAGGACCAAAAAGGTTTGAAGACATAGAGCATCTACTCGTTCCCATGAGGAGTAGGTGAAGCAGCAAGGTCGTCGGTGTTGTTCGGTGGTGCAGACGAACTCGGGGCAGTGTCGATGCATGCAGAAGTAGGGGGCGGTGAACTGGCATCATCTTCGTCCTCGATCACTCTGGCATTCACAGTTGCCGCGGAGGAAGAGAACTCAGAGTCTTCAAGAGACGGAGTTCGTCGCAGCACAATCCTTCTTGGAGGTGTAGAGTCAAACTTGAAACGTTCAAAGAAGCCATCCTCTTGAAGATCATCTTCAGAACACATAAGCTTCAGCCCTTTCCATGTACGCCGACAGGTTTCATGGGCAATTAAGGCATTCTTGGTGGAAAGATTGCGAATGCGGTTGACATCCACCAAGAGGCTTTGCATTTGGCGCTTCAGCCAGTCATGATGCCTATCCTGTTTCTGATGAAGGGTAACCAGAAGCTCTCGGTCATTGAGAACACGAGATCGCTTCTTGGGCCGTTGGGCAATGGTGCTTTCAGTGGCTTCAGTGAGGGTACGATGTGGTGCACGTGTAGTACCAGCCAGAGCATAAACACGAGTGACTGCTTCAACTCCTTCAATGTTTTGAGAGAAGCTTTGATGCTCGGCATTCTGAACACTAGGAGGCTCCTTGGCAGGCTCTGGATAGATGGCTTCAACGGACATATCAACCTCAGGCAGAAAGATCCGATGATTGCGAGCAGAGGGCTGATATGAGACAGCTGATTGTAGTTTGATCAGCCGCATTATCCATGGAGCGTAAAACTTCAAGCTAAAAAGATCAGATCCTGATGCAGCAAGTTGGCAGATGAAGAAGTCTTGTGCATTGAAGCATTTGCCGTGAAGAATATAAAAGACCAAAGTCTTCATTGCACCTTCCAGCTTTGCATGTGGAGAATGTCCTTTGATGGGCCAGAGAGTTCGCCTGATAATGTGATAGATAGTGCGTGGCAAATACTCAAGGTCTTCAACAAAGAACTCCTTAGGATATGCAGCATCTGGAGGCAAAGGCTTCATCATGCTAAGCATCTGACTCATGTTTGGTTCAGGCTTCTGAAAGATGCTCTCCATAGCTGCACTGTGAAGCTGACAACTAGGTTCATAAAGATCTCCAGGAGTGGGCAGACCAGTGAGCTCAATGATATCAAAGGCTTTGGCTTCGTGATGAACATTGACGGTCATCCACTCAAGGACCCAAGTCTTCGTATCTCTGTTGTAGCCACGAATGTGAAGAGTGGCATAGAATTGGAGCAGCAATTCTTCGTTCCAGTGCTCTTGGTCGGTGACAAACGGCAACAATCCAAACTCTTTGAAGAAATCCAGAGCTTCTTCCAAGCAAGGCAGACCAGTTATGGCTTCAGTATCAAGACGCATATGAGGGGAAATGCGACCTTGATTATACAGAATGCATGAGTAATAACTTCGCTGCGGATAGCTCCAAAACTGATCAGAAGATATTCTTTCCCTTGAGTAGGGGTTCTTGGCGCTATTGACGAAGGTGTTGTCTGCTTGGAAGCCGTTGACATTAAAGGATCCGGGTGCTGATGCAGGACCTGGAAACCTGGGCAACCTTGGCATTGGCTTCTGTACCTGAGGTCTGTGCTCAACGTGATAGTCAAACTAAGGACCAGCAGCAGGCGCAGGAACAGGAGCAGTTGCAACATTGGCTTCATTGACTTCTGGCACATTGGTTGTTGCAGGCTCCACATTTGCTTTAGCCATGACAATGTCATTGGCTTCATTTGTGTTGGTGGTGGCAGCCTCGAGATTCTCAACCTCCACTTGATGAGCTGGAGGGTCGGGCACAGACACGTTCTCCTCGAGAACAGCTTCTTCGGTAATGGGGGGAGTAGGGACACATTCTTCTTCTTGTGTGTTGTCGGCTGATGCAGCCGGAATGTCTTCAGCAGCTTTGGCCTCAGACTCGGAGACATTCACTGTAGGAGTGGCATCTGGAAACACTTGACGTGTAACAGATTGGTGGGGCACTTCTCCTTTTGGAACACTCGAAAGAGGGACTTGAGATCTTGGTCCTTTGCGAAGCCTGCGTAATGCTGGCGACGCCGTTGGAGATGGAGTTGGCTGGGCCTCAAAGTCATCTTCTTCTTCTTGCCGGGGTGGTGTGACTTGTTGTTGTGGGTGATCAGCCCATGATGCATCCTGTGCAATTGGCGTCAGAGGACGACCAATGCTGATGAGTTCTCTGTGCGTAAGCACAGGCGATGATACCAGTTGGTGCTTGATCTGGGGAAGAACTACATCATCTTCAACATGGTCATGGTGACCAATGTCTTCAGCAGCGGTGGGATCAGCTGCTGGAATGTCTTCAGCTTCATGAGCCTCTGTGGAAGTAGGCTCATGGACAATCAGTTGGTGCTCTTGTTGTGCAGATGCAGGGCGAACCATTAAGATAGGTTCAACAACTAAGGGCTCTGTGGGAGCAGCCCGATCCTTCTTGGTTTTGCGCTTCTTCTTGGAGGGAGCAGCATCAGAGGCTTCATGATGTTTCCTCTTTCTGGCTTCATCCTCACCATTCCTTGTCTTCTTCAGTTGGCTTCAAGCGGTTGACCTGACCTTTGGCTTCGAGCCGATCATGCTGGCTGGGAAGACAATGGGATGCGCTTCCTGCCTTGGGGCTTCGGGTTCGGCCACAGCTAGCTTCTTCTTCTTCTTCTTTGCAGCCATCCTGGGATCGATGCCAGGACGACCAAGAGCCTTGCGCTTCTCAGCCTCATTGTAGGCTTGCACACACTTGTCAGCCAGGCTCTTCATGCGCTCACGAGAACCTTGAGCTTCTTCACGCTTCTTGAGAAAGGCTTCTTTGAGCTCGTGCAGCATGATATTGAAGTTTTTGACCTCTTGCACGCTGAGCTTGGTCATGTGCTTCTTGAACTGAGCTTTCTCAAAGTCAATCTTTTGCTTCAGTTCGACAATGCACTGAGCTAGAGCTAGCTCTGAAGCAATGGCTCCATGGAAGGCGACACTGAGGCCAATTGGAAGTTGTAGATCATCAGCTGAGGTTGGGCGTGTCAAACCACTCATCAATGAAGTTGTGGATGATTGCCACGTCAAAGAGAGGCAAATCATTGAAAATTTCTGCTTCTTCTTTGCTCTTGATCAGTTGCTCAAGAGCGTCATCTGCAAGATCTTCATCGCTGGACAGATCAATAGCGTCGTTGCGCAGAATAGCAGCATCAGTTAGTTCTTGGCTGGTGTGTTGCAAAGGCATCTTTACTTTTGAGGGCTTGGAGATGCGTGACAAATCTTCACACTGCACACTGTCTTCAGGAGGTGCAGTAGCCAGTGGCTTCACCCGTGAGATTTTTGGTGCTGAGGCAGGCTTTGAAGCTTTAGGCTGCTTCAGTTTCTTTGGCTTCGGTGGTGCAGGTGCTTCATCAGATTCAGCGTCATCTGCAGGCTCATCCGCGGCTGTCCCTTGAACCATGATATGAGTGATGAGACCTTCCAGGTTGTAGAAGGGCCCAACAAGATTGGGTTCAGCTTCGCAGGTGCCATCGGCACGGGGAGCAGAGGGACTAGGGATGAAGTCTAGTCCCAATGACTTCTTGTTCTGCTTCGCCGAATTCTAGGCAAACTGGAAGTTGCGCTTGAATAGATTGTCGTCATGACACCGTAGCAATGACGATGGGTCAGCATCCGCAGGCTGTGGTCCACGGACCATGCAGGGATAGAAGCCTTGTTCAATGGCTTCATCTCTGGACCTGGGTTGAAGATTTCTGTATAGGATGTCTCCCCATGGTCGCTTGATGGCATTCTTGTCAGCATAATCCTTGGTCACAAACCTGTACTTGAACCACTGTTCTGCCCAATATCGTTGAATCCATTGGATTCGTGTCTTGCGCTGATTGTAATCCTCTTCTGGATCTGTCTTGTACAACTCTGAGAGGTCATCGGACAGATCTCTTGATGTTTCACCTCGACGCTTTCTGCCACCCTTCCTTACTGATTTCTCTGCAGCCATGAACTTTAAACTGAATGGCTTCAGCACGTTCAAAGGCTTTCGCTTGCTGGACAAACAGGAACTGGCTTCGGGAGAATTTATATGATGTTGTAAGAATTCTACAAATGAATGCAGACTATGAGAACCAAGGGATTCTCCCACGGACATGTACCTGTGACAGCATTAAGGTGCGAGGGAAGGGGAAGAGGTCATATGCATTCTCAGAAGATTTTGAAGATAAATCAGTTTAGAAGACATTGACCTCAATGTGCGAAGACATTCACTCATAGATAAAGAGTTGGTTCCAGATTTGTACGAATCCATGGACCAATACAAGTGCGGAATCTAACTACTTTGTGAAGCATAAGTGAACATACTAGGCATATTATGAGATGCAGTATGAAATAGATCTAACTTGTGTGAATAGAAACTTCTTGTGGCAGAAAATGATGAATCTATAGGATCAAAGGGGCCGTAAAAAGGAAGTTTTATTTACCACACGAAGAACTGCTAGACGGAGTGGAAGAGGAGGCCAAGCAGTTCGATTGTCCGTGCCCTAACTTGGCGACGGAGGACACCTACGGCGACGGTGGAGAAGACGATGTCCGCGGTCGGCGTGAAGACAGCGTCGGAGAGGTTGCGGCAGCTAAGAGCTTCATCGCTGGCGTCGTTGAGGGCTAGCGGTGGCGCTAGGGTTTGTGCGAGAGTGGAAGAACGGATAATAATTGTGGTGAGACGTGTATTTATAGGGACAGGGATGACATTGTGTTATTACACAGGTGCCCCTGGCGATTCACATCTGAAGGACACGTGGCCATCATGCAACATATCAGAGGTTGTTCCACGTTCCCACTCACGCCTGGATTGTTGGGTGGTCATTCCCACTTCTCCGGGTTTCAGGAGAAGGAATTAGCATTGAAAGCGGACTTAATGTTTGTCTCTGTGTCTTCTGCTGACAAGGACGCAGAGATGACATTCGATAGTTTCAAGAGAATGCATATGATTTGGAGAGATAGAGTTTGAGATAGAAAGCATAGAGCGGTTAGGGTCCGATCACGTTCACTTAGTTCAAAAGATTCAACAAGAAGACATAGCTATAAGTGAATGCCGTAGAGGACAGAACACTAGTGTATATATATATATATATATAATCAACATAGTGAAGATAATCATGAAGCCAGGTTGAGATTGAAGCCAAACCAAATGTGAAGACATAGCAAATGCAATGCATGGGTGAAACAAATCAAATAGAAGAATTTGGTGGTGGCGTTACCCACCGTATAGGAAGTATTAGACCCAGACACGGTGCACAATTATCGTGGCGCTCCGAAGTCAAATTCCACATTAATGTATTCACACTTAGAATGTAAGTCTTCATTGATTGAAGACATACTTTACTTCGTGTGTTGCACATCTAAGTCATCAATATGCATAAGTGTTAGGATGTGTGCCTGATCACAGGACATTCGAGGATTCCAAGATATTTAGCTCACACAGTAACTTGCAAAACCTTTTCTCATCCAAGGGCTTGGTGAAGATATCTGTCAATTGCTCTTCAGTGTTGACGTGTATGATATCAATATCTTCCTTCACAATATGGTCTCTGAGAAAGTGATGACGAATTTCCATGTGCTTTGCCTTCGAGTGCTGAACTGGGTTGTTGGTGAAGGAAATATGCCCTAGAGTCAATAATAAAGTTATTATTTATTTCCTTATATCATGATAAATGTTTATTATTCATGCTAGAATTGTATTAACCGGAAACATAATACATGTGTGAATACATAGACAAACTTAGTGTCACTAGTATGCCTCTACTTGACTAGCTCATTAATCAAAGATGGTTATGTTTCCTAACCATGAACAATGTGTTGTTATTTGATTAACGAGGTCACATCATTAGTTGAATGATCTAATTGACATGACCCATTTCATTAGCTTAGCACCCGATCGTTTAGTATGTTGCTATTGCTTTCTTCATGACTTATACATGTTCCTATGACTATGAGATTATGCAACTCCCGTTTACCGGAGGAACACTTTGTGTGCTACCAAACGTCACAACATAACTGGGTGATTATAAAGGAGCTCTACAGGTGTCTCCAAAGGTAGATGTTGGGTTGGCGTATTTCGAGATTAGGATTTGTCACTCCGATTGTCGGAGAGGTATCTCTGGGCCCTCTCGGTAATACACATCACATAAGCCTTGCAAGCATTGTGACTAATGAGTTAGTTGCGAGATGATGTATTACGGAACGAGTAAAGAGACTTGCCGGTAACGAGATTGAACTAGGTATTGGATACCGACGATCGAATCTCGGGCAAGGAACATACCGATGACAAAGGGAACAACGTATGTTGTTATGCGGTCTGACCGATAAAGATCTTCATAGAATATGTAGGAGCCAATATGGGCATCCAGGTCCCGCTATTGGTTATTGACCGGAGATGTGTCTCAGTCATGTCTACATTGTTCTCGAACCGTAGGGTCCGCACGCTTAACGTTACGATGAAAGTTACTATGAGTCTATGCATTTTGATGTACCGAAGTTAGTTCGGAGTCCCGGATGTGATCACGGACATGACGAGGAGTCTCGAAATGGTCGAGACATAAAGATTGATATATTGGAAGCCTATATTTGGATATCGGAAGTGTTCCGGGTGAAATCGGGATTTTACCGGAGTACCGGGAGGTTACCGGAACCCCCCGGGAGCCATATGGGCCTTAATGGGCTTTAGTGGAAAGGAGAAAGGGGCAGCCCAAGGTATCCGCACGCCTCCCCCCTCCCCTAGTCCTATTAGGACTAGGAGAGGTGGCCGTCCCCCCCTCTCTCTTTCCCCCTCGGGGAATCATAGTCCAACTAGGATTGGGGGGGGGGAGTCCTACTCCCGGTAGGAGTAGGACTCCACCTGCGCCCTCCTCCTGGCCGGCCGCACCCTCCCCCTTGGCTCCTTTATATACGGAGGCAGGGGGCACCTCTAGACACACAAGTTGATCATTGAGATCGTTCCTTAGCCGTGTGCGGTGCCCCCTGCCACCATATTCCACCTCGATCATATCGTTGTACTGCTTAGGCGAAGCCCTACGTCAGTAGAACATCAAGATCGTCATCACGCCGTCGTGCTGATGGAACTCCTCCCCGAAGCTTTGCTGGATCGGAGCCCGGGGATCGTCATCGAGCTGTACGTGTGCTAAGAACTCGGAGGTGCCGGAGTAACGGTGCTTGGATCGGTCCGATCGGGAAGAAGACGTACGACTACTTCCTCTACGTTGTGTCAACGCTTCCGTTGCGATCTACAAGGGTACATAGATCAGACTCTCCCCCTCGTTGCTATGCATCACCATGATCTTGCATGTGCGTAGGAATTTTTTTGAAATTACTACGTTCCCCAACAGTTGGCAATCTTGATGGCGCTTTCATTGTCACAGTAGAGTGGCACTTGCTTTAGATGAATGCCATAGTCTTTGAGTGTTTGCTTTATCCATAGAAGCTGAGCGCAGCAAGATCCAGCAGCAATGTATTCAGATTCAGCAGTGGAGAGAGATACACAGTTCTGCTTCTTTGAAGACCAACATACAATGATCGTCCCAGAAAATGACATGTGCCTGATGTAGACTTGCGATCCACCTTGTCACCAGCATAATCAGCATCCGAGAATCCAACCAGATCAAACTTTGAACCCTTTGGATACCATAATCCTAGTGTTGGGGTGTAAGCCAAATATCGAAGAATTCTCTACACAGCTAAGTGATGCGATTCCTTTGGTGCCGCTTGGAATCGAGCACACATGCAAACACTAAGCATAATATCTGGCCTAGATGCACATAGACAAAGTAAAGAACCAATCATGGAGCGGTATACCTTTTGATCGAACTCTTTACCATTGTCGTCGGGACCCAGATGATGTTTGGCTGGCATTGGCGTCGTGAAGCCTTTGCAGTCTTGCATACCAAATTTCTTCAGGCAATCTTTGAGGTACTTCTCTTGACATATGAAGATGCCGTTGCGTTGCTGACGTATTTGAAGACCAAGGAAGAACTTCAGCTCACCCATCATGGACATCTGATATTGCTCTTGCATCATATATCCAAACTCGTCAGTGTATTTCTGATTGGTGCAGCCAAAGATAATGTCATCCACATATATTTGGCACACAAACAGTTCACCATCATATGTCTTCGTGAAGAGAGTGGGATCGAGGGAACCAGGTTTGAAGCCTTTGCTCTTCAGGAAGTATTTGAGTGTGTCATACCAAGCCCGAGGGGCTTGTTTGAGGCCGTACAGTGCCTTGTTGAGCTTGTACACCATGTCGGGATGTTTTGGATCTTCAAAGCCAGGCGGTTGTGCAACATACACTTCTTCTTCAATCTTGCCATTGAGAAAGCCGCTCTTCACATCCATTTGATTCAGAAGAATGTTATGATGATTTGCATAGGCTAGCAGTATGTGTATGGCTTCAAGTCTAGCCACAGGAGAAAATGTTTCATCGAAGTCAATCCCTTCTACTTGAGTGTATCCTTGAGCAACGAGACGAGCTTTGTTTCTAACAACTTGACCATGCTCATCTTGCTTGTTGCGATATATCCATTTGGTGCCTATTATATTGTGCTTGTGAGGGTCAGGACGCTTAACCAGTTCCCATACATTATTCAGCTCAAACTGTTGAAGCTCTTCTTGCATAGCTTGAATCCATTCAGGTTCCATGAAGGCTTCTTCAACTTTCTTGGGTTCAGATATTGAGACGAATGCGAAGTGCCCACAGAAATTTGCTAGCTGTGTTGCCCTTGAACGAGTGAGTGGACCTGGTGCATTGATGCTATCAATTATTCTCTTAATCTGTACTTCATTTGCAACACGAGGATGTACAGGACAAAGATTTTGCTCTTGCTGATCATTGTCATCGTTAGAGGGATTGTCTTCAGGCTGATCAGGTGCGGAGATGATAAGTTCCTCTTCAGGATAAGCTTCAGACGGTATGATTTCTCCAGTTCCCATAAGTTTGATTGATTCACTGGATGGAACTTCATCTAGCACATTTGGCAGGTGCTCTCTTTGTGAGACGTCCGTCTCATCAAACCGCACATCTATTATTTCAACCACTTTATAGTGAAAAAGGTTGAAGACTCTGTAGGAGTGCGAATCCTTTCCATATCCAAGCATAAAGCCTTCATGTGCTTCTGGTGCAAATTTTGAAGTGTGATGTGGATCCTTGATCTAGCACCTGGCACCAAATACTCTGAAGTAACTGACATTTGGCTTCTTGCCAGTAAGGAGCTCATAGGATGTCTTGTTCAGAAGCTTGTGAAGATAAACACGGTTGATGATATGGCAGGCAGTATCAATGGCTTCAGGCCAGAATTTTCTTGGAGTCTTATATTCATCAAGCATCGTCTGAGCTATCTCAATAAGTGTTCTGTTCTTGCGTTCGACAACGCCATTCTGCTGGGGCGTGTACGGAGCTGAGAATTCATGTGTGATGCCCAAAGTATCAAGATATGTATCCAGGCCAGTGTTCTTGAATTCAATGCCATTGTCACTTCTGATGTGCTTTATCTTGACGCCATAGTTGTTCATTGCTCGATTGGCGAAGCGTCTGAAGACATCCTGCACTTCAGTCTTGTAGAGGATTATATGCACCCAAGTATATCTTGAATAATCATCAACAATGACAAAGCCATAGAGACAAGAAGTAGTAGTAAGAGTTGAGTAATGAGTGGGACCAAACAGGTCCATGTGGAGCAGTTCGAAGGGTTGAGTCGTTGTCATGATTGTCTTCGCGGGATGCTTGGCCCTCGTCATCTTTCCTGCTTCACAGGCACCGCATAAGTGATCCTTCTTGAACTTGACGCCCTCAATGCCTATGACATGCTTCTTCCTTGCAAGGGTGTGGAGGTTCCTCATGCCAGCATGCCCTAGCCTCCGATGCCAAAGCCAGCATTCAGAAGCTTTTGCTAGAAGATATAATGCAAGCTGTGGTCCTGCTGAGAAATCTACCACGTACAAATCATCTTTCCGATACCCTTCAAACACTAGAGACTTGTCAGATTCCATTAGAACAAGGCAACGATATTTTCCAAACATCACAATCATGTTTAAATCGCAAAGCATTGAGACAGACATTAAGTTTAAACCAAGGGATTCAACAAGCATGACTTTATCCATGTGTTGATCCTTTGAGATTGCAACTCTACCTAGACCCAATACCTTTCTTTTACCAGTGTCAGCAAATGTGATGTGACTTTTGTCAGATGGACATAGTGTTGAGTCCATAAGAAGGCTTCGCTTGCCAGTCATGTGATTGGTACACCCACTATCAATAATCCATTCTGAAGCAGCTGGTGTCGTACCCTACAGTACAGTTAGGGGGATAGGCTTCACGAAGAGAATTGTGAAGCAAAAACATTTGACAAACCAGTGAATTATGAAAGCTTAGATCAAGATTTGGACTGATAGGGCGAGGAGCAAGCGATTCAGGAACAAAGTAGATAATAAGACCATTTGGGCATTTGATCTTGCGCCCTACAAGATGTTTAAGGTCCCCAGCAATAGCGTCAGACGATTTTGGTTTTCGGCTGGAGACCTTTCCCTGCAAAAGAGAGTTAAGCTTTCTAAGCCACCCACATCTTCAAGGGTGGCTTCGAAGCAATGAGTCTAAGTGCAAAATCTGAGAACTTTGGCTTTGGAGCCCCAGCAAAAAGTCTTGCAGGTGGACAATAGTACTCATAAGAATAAGCAGAATAGTTCTTGGTCTTATGGACATGGTTGTTTGATGAAACGCGCTCATATTCACAGGCCTGGGTACGGTTTCCCTGCAAAACATTTGCGTTAGTGCGACTCAGGTGAGTCCTCTGTCTGTATGAATCCTTTGGACCGTATGAAGCCTGTGGTCTGGGGTTTGTCTTCTTCACCTGTGGTGTCATGATGACATTCACAGGAAGATTTTCCAAACACCTTTTCGACACCCAGATCTTCTTCATAGGCGGTCCATTCCTGCAGTTAGTACCAATATACCTGGGAAACACTTCACCATTCTGATTCTTAAACAGTTTATAGTTTGCATCAAAGGATTCATCAATAACAATGGGATTAGCACAAGTGAAGCCAGATAGGGTGGATGATCCGCTGAAGGTTCCTTTCCAGCAACCCATGTGGTTTTGGGGTACTGCTCAGGTTTCCAGTAAGAGCCATCAGCATTCATTTACCTTTCGAACCCAACACCCTCTTTCCTAGGGTTTCGGTTCAGGATCTGCCTTTTGAGGACATCACATAGTGACTGATGCCCTTTGAGACTTTTGTACATCCCTGTTTCAAGCAATGTCTTCAACCTAGCATTCTCATCAGCAATAGCAGTGGTATCCTCAGCAGAGGGGTTAGTTACCACATCAACAATTGAATATATTGAAATAGTAGCAGCAGTAGAACATTCAGCAACAGAAGTAGCGTTATCACGCTCAAGGCATTTAAGACATGGTGGTTCAAATCCTTCCTGGGCGGGACTGATCTGTTCAGCGCGAAGTGACTCGTTTTCCTTTTGAAGATCTTCATGAGCCGCTCTCAATCTCTCAAGATCTTGCTTCCTTTGAAGATAATCATAGGAAAGCTTTTCATGAGTTGTTGAGAGCGTTTCATGACGACTTTCAAGTTCCCCATACTTAACGAGAAGATTTTTTATGTCTTCAATTAAGGACTGAGATCGAGTCATTTCAGCGTCTAACAGATCATCGCTTTTGTCTAACAGTTTTTGAATATGTTCCATAGCTTTTTGTTATTCAGTTGCAATTTTAGCAAGTGTTTTGTAGCTTGGTTTGGAACCACAATCAGAGTCATCTTCACTAGATGTTTGATAGTGAGTAGTGCGTGTGTTTACCTTGGCACCGCATGCCATGAAACAGTAGGTAGGAGCGGAGTAGTCCTTGTCGTTTGCATCAGTGTCGGTGATGAAGTCATTGTCTTCAGTGTTGAAGATGGACTTGGCAACGTATGCTGTAGCCAGACTCGCAACGCCAGAATCGGACTCCTCCTCAGACTCCACCTCCGCCTCCTCAGAAGCGGACTCCTCCTCTGAATCCATTTCCTTGCCAACAAACGCACGTGCCTTTCCAGATGAGCTCTTATTGTGTGATGAAGACTTTGCGGAGGACTTGGAAGAAGACTCTGAGTATTTCTTCTTCTTCTTGTCATCAGAATCATACTCATTGCTCTTCTTTTTCTTCTTGTTCTCAATGTCCCACTGCAGACACTCAGAGATGTAGTGGCCAGGTTTCTTGCACTTGTGGCATGTTTTCTTCTTGTAGTCATGAGCAGAAGCTTCATCATTCCTTGAGCTTGATCGTGAAGACTTTCTGAAGCCTTTCTTCTTGGTGAATTTTTGGAACTTCTTCACAAGCATAGCAAGCTCCTTTACAATGTCTTCAGGATCATTAGAACTGTTGTCAGATTCTTCTTCAGATGAGGAGACAACTTTTGCCTTCAAGGCACGAGTTCGCCCATAGTTGGGACCGTAGATATCTCTTTTCTCAGAAAGCTGAAACTCGTGTGTGTTGAGCCTCTCAAGTATGTCAGACGGATCGAGTGTCTTGAAGTCAGGACGTTCTTGAATCATCAGGGCTAGGGTGTCAAATGAGCTGTCAAGTGATCTCAGGAGTGTCTTGACAACTTCATGCTTGGTGATCTCAGTGGCGTTGAGGGCTTGAAGCTCATTTGTGATGTCAATGAGTCGATCAAACGTGAGCTGGACATTCTCATTGTCATTTCTCTTAAAGCGGTTGAAGAGGTCGCGAAGGACACTGATTCTCTGATCTCTCTAGGTTGAGACACCTTCGTTGACCTTGGAGAGCCAGTCCCAGACTAGCTTAGATGTTTCCAAAGCACTCACGCGGCCATACTATCCTTTGGTCAGATGACCACAGATGATGTTCTTGGCAGTGGAGTCCACTTGAACGAACTTCTTGACATCAGCAGCGGTGACACCTTCACCAGCCTTGGGAACGCCATTCTTGACATCATACCATAGGTCGACATCAATGGCTCCAAGATGCATGCGCATCTTATTCTTCCAGCAGGGATATTCAGTTCCATCGAAGACGGGGCATGCAGCAGAGACTTTAATTATTCCTGTAGTCGACATAGCTAAAACTCCAGGTGGTTAAACCGAATCACACAGAACAAGGGAGTACCTTGCTCTGATACCAATTGAAAGTGCTAGTGATCGACTAGAGGGGGTGAATAGGCGATTTTTATGAAAGTCTTCAAAACATGGAAGTTTCGAAGACAAACGATAGAAATAAACTTATTACCATCAGCGGAAGGTAGACTACACTAGGCAAACCATAGTCAAGTATTTAATGAAGTGAAAGCACAATGACTAATAGCAGCTAGGCAGTAAGGATCAGGTAGGAAGATATTGTGAAGCCAATCAGAACAAGTAGTCACTCAGTGAAGACAAAAGATAATGCAATCATATAATGACTTCACAAGGACCAACAGTAAGTAAAGGGAAGGGAAGGATGAAACCAGTGACTCGTTGAAGACAATGATTTGTTGGACCAGTTCCAACTGCTGTGACAGTTGTACGTCTGGTTAGGGCGGCTAGGTATTTAAACCCGAGGACAAACAGTCCCGGACACCCAGTCCTGAACATGCAGCTCGGGACACCCAGTCCTCACCATATTCCCTTTGAGCTAAGGCCACACAGACCTCGCCCAATCACTCTGGTAAGTCTTCAAGGTAGACTGCCAAACCTTCACAGACTTCGTTCACCGGCGATCCACAATGACTCTTGGATGCTCAGAACGCGACGCCTAACCGGCTGGAGGATTCACAGTCCTCAAGTGTAATAAGTCTTCAGATCACATAGACAGGAAGACTTAAGTGATGCCTAACACTCTTTGGCTCTGGGTGTTTAGGGCTTTATCCTCGCAAGGAATTCTCTCTCAAAAGCTTCGAGGTGGGTTGCTCTCAAACGACAAAAGCCGTACTCTAACTCTGAACAGCCAACCATTTATGGTTGTAGGGGGTTGGCTATTTATAGCCACTAGGCAACCCGACCTGATTTGTCCGAAATGACCCTGGGTCACTAAGGAACTGACACGTGTTCCAACGGTCAGATTTCAAACACACATGGCAACTTCACTTGGGCTACAAGCAAAGCTGACTTATCCAACTCTGGACAAGATTTGCTCTCATAGTCTTCACTCGAAGACATAGGGTTTTGGTTAAGCATCACTTCAGTCATTCTGACTGGTTCTCTTGGACCCCACTTAACAGTACGGTGGTTCCTATGACTCAACAAAGAAAAACACAGAATGACGAAACTGCTAAGTCTTCACGCTCCATAGTCTTCACGCGATGTCTTCTCTTGTCATAGTCTTCAATGTGAATGTCTTCACATACCACCTTTGACTTCAATGTCTTCATACATTTTTAGGGGTCATCTCTGGTAGGAAAACCGAATCAATGAGGGACTTCTACCTGTTGTTATCCTGCAATTCTCACAAACACATTAGTCCCTCAACTAGGTTTGTCGTCAATACTCCAAAACCAACTAGGGGTGGCACTAGATGCACTTACAACCTCCTCCACCTCCCAGGCAAAACGTCGTCCTCGAGCCAAGGCATGAGGCTCCTCAGTGCGACCCATCGCGCAGGGTACCAGCACGCGACGACGAAAGCTTCTAGGTGGTGTTGCGGCCCCAAGGAGAAGTGCGTGCGCTCCTAGCACCGCCACGTCAATACCGCATGCCGCCCCAGGCGGTGGTGCGTGAGTGCCAAGATCAGGTCCCACATCCAGGACGTGCTTCGGTGAGTGCGGCAGGCTGCCGGGCGTTCACCCAGAGCTTCTTCACGTCGTCTGGCCTGGGAAGTTCAAGCCAAACTTGCCTCCACGCTACGATGACCATCACCAAGATGACGGGGCCGGGGGATTCCAAGAGCCTCGTGCCATCGCTTGCATCTTAGGCGGTGCTCAGGCCCCTGCCTCCCATCGCATCTTCAAGTAGTTCGCTCATGAGGTGAATGTGGCCCTCCCCAACCTCGAGGCGACGCGTCCGCTCAGGTGGTCCAAGTACGCCATCACCTTCGACTCTACTGATCATCTCAAGTGCGCGGCCACTGTCGGCGCCCTCCCGATGCATTGCTCGCCTACCATCAGCAACGTCCTTGTCACCAAGACACTCATTGATGCTGGCGCGGGACTCAATGTCCTCTCCCTCTAGACGTTCGACAGGCTCCAGGTGCCGTACGAACAGCTTCAGCCTACCAAGCCCTTCTCAGGGGTGACCGATGACTCCACTACCCCGATAGGGCAGATCCGCCTCCCTGTCACCTTCGGCAAGTGTAACAACTACCGCACGGAGCTCATCGACTTCGACGTCTCCCACATTCACCTCCCATACAATGCCATCCTTGGGTATCCGGCCCTGGCCAAGTTCATGGTTGCGACTCAGCATGGCTACAATGTCGTCAAAATGCCGAGGAGCGGAGGCATCATCGCAGTCGCCTGCGACGAAAAGGATGTGGTGTGTTCCCTCGAGCACGCCTACCAGGCTGCGGCGGTCGAGAACCCAGAAGACGAGGGCGTTGTCTACCGTCCTAAGGTCGTCCCCAAGAAGAAGAAGAAGCAGTTGCTCCACCTAGGACCTCAGGAGGACGGGGCGACCGACGGTCATGCTTCAGGATTTGCGACCACTGACGGGGCGCGTTCCCCTCTTCCATAGGAAGGAGCGCCCGGCGCCCCTCTCGGGCTGGGCACGGGGGCTCTCCCCTGGAGGGCCTCTAACCTGGCCAATGTCACGAGGGAGGCGCTTGGGCACCATGTGGAGGCATGCTTCAATGCGCGTTTCCACGAGGAGGGGGCAGGGTGATACGTCTCCAACGTATCTTTAATTTTTTATTGTTCCATGCTATTATATTATCCATCTTGGATGTTTTATATGCATTTATATGTTAATTTATATGATTTTTGGGATTAACCTATTAACCTAGAGCCCAGTGCCAGTTTCTGTTTTTTCCTTGTTTTTGAGTTTTAGAGGAAAGGAATACCAAACGGAGTCCAATTGGCGTGCCAATTTTTGATGATTTTTTATGGACCAAAAGAAGCCCCCGGAGTAAAATAGGTGGGCTAGAAGAGTCCCGAGCCATCCAAGAGGGTGGAGGGTGCGCCCCCTGCCTCGTGGATGACTCGGAGACCCCCTGACATGAGACCGACGCCAAAAATTCCTATAAATACAGAAACCCTCGGAAAAAACCTAGATCGGGAGTTCCGCCGCCGCAAGCCTCTATAGCCACCAAAAAACAATTGGGACCCTGTTCCGGCACCCTACCGGAGGGGGGAATCATCACCGGTGGCCATCTTCATCATCCCGGCGCTCTCCATGACGAGGAGGGAGTAGTTCGCCCTCGGGGCCAAGGGTATGTATCAGTAGCTATGTGTTTGACCTCTCTCTCTCGTGTTCGTGATTTGGCATGATCTTGATGTACCGCAAGCTTTGCTACTATAGTTGGATCTTATGATGTTTCTCCCCCTCTAGCTTCTTGTAATGGATTGAGTATTCCCTTTGAAGTTATATTATCAGATTGAGTCTTTAAGGATTTGAGAACACTTGATGTATGTGTTGCTTGGGATACCTGTGGTGACAATGGGGTATTCTATTGATTCACTTGATGTATGTTTTGGTGATCAACCTGCGGGTTCCATGACCTTGGGAATCTATGCATAGGGGTTGGCACACGTTTTTGTCTTGACTCTGCGGTAGAAACTTTGGGGCACTCTTTAAAGTTCTTTGTGTTGGTTGAATAGATGAATCTGAGATTGTGTGATGCATATCGTATAATCATACCCACGGATACTTGAGGTGACATTTGAGTATCTAGGTGACATTAGGGTTTTGGTTGATTTGTGTCTTAAGTTGTTATTTTACTACGAACTCTAGGGCTGTTTGTGACACTTATAGGAATAGCCCAATGGATTGATCGGAAAGAATAACTTTGAGGTGGTTTCGTACCCTACAAGAATCTTTTCGTTTGTTCTCCGCTATTAGTGACTTTGGAGTGAAACTTTGTTTCATGTTGAGGGATAGTTATATGATCTAATTATGTTAACCTTGTTCGGAGAACTTGCACTAGTGAAAGTATGAACCCTAGGCCTTGTTTCAACGCATTGCAATACCGTTTTCGCTCACTTTTATCATTAGTTACCTTGCTTTTTTATATTTTTAGATTATAAAAACCTATATCTACCATCCATATTACACTTGTATCACCATATCTTCGCCGAACTAGTGCACATATACAATTTACCATTGTATTGGGTGTGTTAGGGACACAAGAGACACTTTGTTATTTGGTTGCAGGGTTGTTTGAGAGAGACCATATTCATCCCGCGCCTCCCACGGATTGATAAACCTTAGGTCATCCACTTGAGGGAAATTTGCTACTGTCCTACAAACCACTGCACTTGGAGGCCCAACAACGTCTACAAGAAGAAGGTTGAGTTCATCACTAGGGCAACCAAGGAGTTTCAGGAGGCAAGAGCTATGCGAGGCGAGCGTCGCCCTGCACCATCCAGCGCGGCTCCCTCCCTGATGAGGGCAGCGAGCCGCGCGTCCACGTCAACATCCTAGGGCTCAACAGAGTTGTGTCTCAGGAGCTCTTCTGGCTGTCCCATGTTGGCCGGTGCGAAGGCCCCCTCACAGCTATGTTCGCATGCCTTTCGGTTTGCTGAACAGGGCTTCCACGCACCAGCGCCACATGCGGGGTGTCTTGGCGGCTCATGGGGCTAGGCATCAGGCGATCCTATCGGAGGTGGCATTGGATCCTCGCGAGCCCCCCGGGCCTCTAGAGCCTCGCGAGGTTCAGGACCTGAACGACTTATGAGGAGCGACCTCTGCAACATGCGTCTTCAGCTGCTTCAATACTTCTTCAGCAATGATGCCAGGTGACACTGTTTGGTTTATTCAGTTGAGGGCGTCCCCCAGGCTGCATTATCCCCAAGCCGGTGGGTCCGTTCCTGTGGCATGTATCGTTCTTTGCATCTATCATAATCGGCCTTACCCTTCCATGAGTTGCTTTATGATTATCACATGTCTGTCTGGCGCATCATCACCATGAACGTCGTACGCCCTTACAAACCCGCCCACGACTGCCTCATGATTAAGGATGGCATGGTGTTTGTGCTCGGGTCCGTCCCTGCAGCGTCGCTAAACCCAAGTGGCTGAGCTCTGGCTCACGGGCCTGCTCCCATGCACATCACCTCCCATGGTCCTTGGTGCCTTGTTCTCGCATGAGCTAATCAGGAGTGGATAAGTTAGGGCGCGCAACCTGGTGCCTCGCTGCTGCGGGAGCCACGTGCTGGTTGTCTTTCTTCAGGACTTCCGCATGAGAGGACTGGGCACGGCTTCTGTGCTCGGGTCCGTCCCTGCAGCCGACAAACCCATCGGTTGAGCTCTGTCTGGCGGGCCGGCCCCGTTCACGTCACCTCCTGGGGTCATTGGTGTTTGGCCTTCTCATGCGATATCCTGAGGAGATTCACTCGGCGCAGGCTGCCTAACCATATCACAGGACCATCACAAGTGTTCCGAATCAAATTCAGGCGCAAACCGCCTTGAGGTAGGGCCTTGTGAGTCCCGCGTTGGCTCACGAGTGCCCATACACACCTCCTCCAGTCCTATCGTGCAAGCCACGTGTCAGGACGGGGTTGTACACGCCCCGGAGTCTCCCCTCAGAGGGAGCTCCCACCCACGTACTAGTGGAAGCCCCATGCTCTGCGCTGGCAGACGACACTGTCGAGGAGCGGTTATGCCCGTGCAAGAGCGAAAGCACCATGCTCCATGCTAGTGAATAAACAACTGAGGGCAACCTAACGGTTGCAGTAACCTCAGGAGAGTCACCAGGCTCGCTGCTCAGCCTCACTGCGCCGCTTTCCCCTCGGGAGAGTCACGCGAGGGGGCCGGGCACGGGGGCTATGCTCAGGTCACACCTGGCATACGCCACCTCACCAGGTCCCTCGGACCTGGTCTTCGCGCGCCCCTCCTGAGCAAGAGCCCATTGAGGAAACGTATGGAGAGTCGTTTGTACATCAAGGGGGACCCTTGGGCATCGCGACCCAAGGGCCTAACTGGTCACGTAGCCCCTCACCCCTTAGTCTCGTCCTGGTGATCCGGACGCCCCAACGGTGGCTGAGGTATGCCTGGGGCTGGGCCCTGCCGACGTACAACGCTAAAACCTACATTCACATCTCCTTCCTAAGGGTTGTTCGTACGTCAAGGGGGACCCCTGAGCATCGCGACTCAGTGGCCTCACTGGTCGTG
Organism: Triticum monococcum; assembly: GCA_034509565.1. Classification (NCBI taxonomy): domain Eukaryota; kingdom Viridiplantae; phylum Streptophyta; class Magnoliopsida; order Poales; family Poaceae; genus Triticum; species Triticum monococcum. The sequence goes on along the minus strand of CM067843.1, from coordinate 145,248,675 downwards.
TAGCCCATCACCCCTTGGTCTCGTCCTGGTGATACGAACGACCCAATGGTGGCTGAGGTATGCACGGGGCCGGGCCCTGCTAAGGCAGAACACTAAAGCAAATGAAAAGGAAATCACGAAATCCTAAGCAAATTATTACAAAAAATATTGTCTCTTGAAAGTTCAAAGCATAATTTCTTATGCCTCCATGAGGCACAATAAATGTTGCAGGATTAAAATAGGGGGAAGCACCACCGAGCCTCTTCCTCAGCCTTGGACACTGTCGTCGCCTGCCTATGGAGGCCCGTCATCAACTACGTCGTCGCCATCCTTGCCATCAGCCGCGGCTCACGGGGTCGACGCAAAGGAACTTTTGCAGCAGGCCTCCACCTGTTTCTTCACGGCCTCAGCGGCAGCATCGTGGAGCTCAGGAGCCATGGGTCCCGAAGGTGAAGGTGGATGAAGATGCGCATCGCGGCCGAGGTAAAAAGCGCGCGAGCCTCTCCCTCCACCATGGGGCGCACTCAGACAACGATGCCCTTGAGCGTCGCGGCAAGCTAGGGAGCAGCCCGGCGGGGCCTTCCTCCGGAGTCGCCAGCGGCTTCTCGTAGCCTTCCTCATAAAGGTCCTACAGTGCCGCGTGGGACCTAGACTCGAGGGAGACAAAGGCGTCGCGCCCTGCAGCGGCCACCTGCTCAGCTGCGGCGAGGGGCTTCTCCCTGGCCTCCAGCCCGACCTTCTCCACGGAAACAAGCTTGGTGTGGGACGCCTGGGCCGCCTCCAGCTCCTCCTTCAACTTCCCCAAGCGGCTCCGCTCTGTAGCCTGTTCCTGGGCTGCCTGCTCCAGTTTGGCGTCGTGGTTGGCGAGCACAGCCTCCCGGGCCTTCATCTCCTCTTCCTGCTCCTCGAGCTGACAGGTGCGGGCGGCCTGCTCGTCGTGGAGGGCCTTCCGGTCGGCCTCCACCGTGCGACAGCATTCCTTGGCAGGCGCTGCGTCGATCAGCACTGCGACACGAGCAGCTGTAGCCTTGGTAGCCACCTTCCTGCCCTCGACGACGGCAGCCTCAGCCTGGCCCCAGGCTGTCCTGACGGATGAGTCGACCTGGAGCCACCCCGAGACCAGCCCTAGACGCCTCATCGCCATGCGTGGTGAAGGCCTCCTCCAGAGCACCGGGCATGGCAGAGGAGTCATGGTCCATGAGCGTGACGGCTTGGGGAGGAGGTGGCACGGCGCCCGGGCTAGCGAAGCAACATCAGCAAGGATGGCAGGGGGCTCCGGAGCCCTCGGACCCCCAGCGGGTGCGCTGGAAATGGGCGCCTCCGGAGTCGGCGTGGCCACGGAGGCGGTCTTCTCTTGAGGATGGGTCGCTGAGCCTCGGGAGGCACGCCCTATCATGGGTGGACATGAGGAAGCCTCTTCCTCCCGCACCGGGGTCACCGTGGCCACAGCAGGACGCGCGGCCTCGGAGGCCCTGGCCTCCTCCTTCTTCATCTTCACCTCTGGCTGCAGCCTAGCCACCATGAGGAGGGTATCATGAGCGCGGCATCCAGGATGGGGAATAGAAACAAGATAAAATACTTACTCATCGTCAGCAACGTATTCCCTCCTCTTGGCCAGGAGCACGGCACCCCCGAGCTTCTTGGGCATGATCTTCACCGCGCTCCCTTGAGCGGACGAGCATGCGACGACTAGCTCGAAGACGGCGACAGTCGGTGATGAGGCGAGGGCGTCGCCTCGGGGAAGCGACACCGACCTGCCCTTCTTCGGGGTCCCCGGCTTTAGGCTCCTCAGAGGGGTGCCCCCCTACCTCGTGGCAACCCCGGTGGAGCACGGCGAACCCTCGACCAGGTACTCGCCGGTGTCGTCATCATCGGACAAGCCGCGGAGGAGATCGCTCTGTCGAGGGGGGGAGGTCTTCCCCACCGCCTCCAGGGTCACCTCTGAGTCCTCCTTGCCCTCCTCCCCAGGGCTCTCACCGGAGGACACCGGCACCGGGGAGTTCGGGGGCTAGCGAAGCTTCGACACCACGAGCCCCCACTCGTTGAAGATGGGCATGGCAGCGGCCACCTTCACCCCGTCGTCGCGGTGGTACAGTGGAAGATAGGCCTCTAGGAGGCCGCCTGGGTCCTTATCAAGCAAGGTGTGCATGGCCTTGTTAAGGTCTTCGTCGGTCAAGTCGTCTGGGAGCAGCCGGAGGTCGTCTTCCGCGCCCTTAAGGCTCCACAGAGGACGCGAGTGCGTCTCGAGCGGAGCCAGGCGCTGCGTTAGGAACTCCCTTACGAGCATGGCCCCTGTCAGCTTCTCCGCCTCCAAGTCTGCCGTCATCTTCTCCAGCAGCACTCTGCCCGAGGGTCGGTGACCTTTTTGTGAGCCCACTCATCCAGCTTCACCGGCAACGCGGTCGGCAACTCCAGCCGAGCGTGAGAGCGCTTGGCGTCCATGAAGATCCACTTGTGCCAGAAGTCGTCCACCATCTTCCCGGCCCTCGAGATTGCGTTGCCGCTGTGAGATGCGGCGAAGCAGACGCACCCGGAGCACTGGGTGTTGCGCATCCGGAGGTAGAAGAAGTGGCGGAGCAGCGCAACAGAGGGCGCCACCCCCACAAATGTCTCGCGGTAGAAGGTGAAGATCCACTGGAGGAGGATGGAGTTGGGATGAAGATGAAGGGCATGGATCTGATAATGGTTGAGGATGGCAAAGAAGAAATGGAGGAAGGGGGGACGAGCCCGCGAAGACGTTATGTAGGAAGAAGGGGCATAAGGTTTCCCCCAAGGCATCCCACCTAGCGGAGCCAACACGAACATCCGTCTCCCTCCCCTCGTTGTCATTGCTTGCCGTCAGTGGGAGCACGGCGGCGGGGTGCTTCTCCTCGGTGATAGTGGACACACTGAGGGCCGGCTCAAGCGAGGGGGTTGGGCACACAAAATGAGCGGCAGACTTCACCTTCTCAGTTGCCATCGGTGGCGAGCTCGGGAAGATGGTCGACAGATCTGGAGGCGCTCTGAGGAGGGAGAGAAAGGGATCTGGAGCAAGGTGAAGGGAAGGCAATTAAGGCTCGGCGGCAGGCGCTAGCCTTTTGTCAGCCCGAGACAGTTGCCGAGGCATCATGGGGAAGCAGAGACGCCCACGTCCCATCAAGCGCCATGTGTCAACCGGGTCCGCGGGAGGTTGGGGCCCGCGGCGCTTCGCCCTTGCCCTTCGGCTTCGCCTCGAAGCCAAGTTCGAGCGCGCCTTGGACCCGGGGGCTACTGTCGACGTTCTGGGAACCGGGGTACCCAGACTTGCCTGCCTGTGGCCCATAGCGTGTGGCTCCATTGATGGCCTGGTACGGCCCATCTTCAGCATCAACAACACAAGACCCTCGCGAGGCGAGCGACGCCAAGACCCCCAGAAGGAGCGGCCTCTTTAGGCTGGCTCCTGAGGAGTGGAGATTTCCATGCGATCCCTCGCCTCATGAGGTTCAGATGACGCAAGCCATGACGACCAAGGACAGGCGGGCGCCAGCGGGCGCATTGCAGCAGGGTTCCCCTTCGATGCTAAAGAGGCAAGCGCACGCGCGGAGTCTCAAGGAATCAACCAACGATTTTCATTTCTATGCTACAAGACCAAGACCGCCAGGACGACAGGACTGAGGTCATTGCCGAGCCCACCACGACGTCATGACCAGATGCTTTGCAGGCGCATACCACCTTTTGTCAGGATAAGATCTACTAGTTGTCTCCCTTCGAATTTGGGCGTTGTGGGATCCCTTCCCACCTTCATTTTAGGAATAGGACCAAGGCCACTATAAATATAGCCTAGACACCACCATAGCGACAGAGGACGGATCATCGAGACCATCCACACCCTCACCAGCTCACACAAACACAAGAAAACACCTCCTAAGGTTGTTCTCCCCTTATACGAGTTCATCCTCAACCCACCTCAAGGAAAATCCACCACAAAGCAGGTGTAGGGTATTACACCGCAAGGTGGCCCGAACCTGGGTAAACTGCCTTGTCCCTTTCTTCCTCAGTTCATCGAGCTAGGCCACGAGATCGACAAGTTGGCAGGCTGGGGAGGTTGAGTTCTTCGCACGCACCCCAGAGTTTGAATCTATCTTGGGCCTGCAGAGCCCCAAATCCGACAGATCCGCTATTATTACGGGATATAAACTTGAAACAACAACATATACACTAAACATTGCACCGTCAAATAATCTGGCAAGATGACACCATATGAGTTATGGAATAATCAATCCAGATAAATGCTACATTGTAGATTATCCCAAAGAGACAATTGGGTACCCCTTCTACCAAAGTCTGAAGACAAAGTGTTAGTTCCAAAGAATGGACACTTTCTCAAGAAGGGGTTTTCTTGCCAAAAAGTAAGTAGGAGCACAGTACAACTTTATGAGATTAGTGAATCTAGCAATAGTTAGATGGACTAACTAACCAAAATTTGTTTCGGAGGTTGTCCACTCAACTAAATCGGAAATTGACGGAAATATGCCCTAGAGGCAATAATAAAGTTGTTATTTTATATTTCCTTATATCATGATAAATGTTTATTATCCATGCTAGAATTGTATTAATCGGAAACTTGATACATGTGTGGATACATAGACAAAACAAAGTGTCCCTAGTAAGCCTCTACTAGAATAGCTCGTTAATCAAAGATGGTTAAGTTTCCTAACCATAGACATGTGTTGTCATTTGATAAATGAGATCACATCATTAGAGAATGATGTGATGGACAAGACCCATCTGTTAACTTAGCATAATGATCGTTTGGTTTTATTTCTATTGCTTTCTTCATGACTTATACATGTTCCTCTGACTATGAGATTATCCAACTCCCGAATACCGGAGGAACACCTTGTGTGCTATCAAACATCACAACGTAACTGGGTGATTATAAAGATGCTCTACAGGTGTCTCAGAAGGTGTTTGTTGAGTTGGCATAGATCGAGATTAGGATTTGTCACTCCGTGTATCGGAGAGGTATCTCTGGGCCCTCTCGGTAATGATCATCACTATGAGCCTTGCAAGCAATGTGTCTAATGAGTTAGTCACGGGATGTTGCATTACGGAACGAGTAAAGAGACTTGCCGGTAACAAGATTTAACTAGGTATGATGATACCGATGATCAAATCTCGGGCAAGTAACATACCGATGACAAAGGGAACAACGTATGTTGTTATGCGGTTTGACCGATAAAGATTTTCATAGAATATGTAGGAGCCAATATGAGCATCCAAGTTCTGCTACTGGTTATTGAGTGGAGATGTGTCTCAGTCATGTCTACATAGTTCTCGAACCGGTAGGGTCCGCATGCTTAACGTTCGATGGCGATTTGTATTATGAGTTATGTGATTTGATGAACCGAAGTTTGTTCGGAATCCCGAATGAGATCACGGACATGACGAGGAGTCTTGAAATGGTCGAGACATAAAGATTGATATATTGGAAGGTTATGTTTGGACACCGGAATGGTTTCAGAAAGGTTCGGGCATTTTTCGAATTACCGGGGGTTACGGGAACACCCCCACCCCCAGGGGAGTTAATGGGCCTTCATGGGCCCTAGTGGAGAGAGGAGGCAGCGGCCAGGTGGTGGCGCCCACCCCCCCAAAGCCCAAACTAAATTGGACTAGGGTTGGGGGTGCGTGCCCCCTTTCCATCTCTCCTCCTCCCCCTTCCCTCCTTCTCCTAGTGGGAATAGGAAAGGTGGGGGCGAATCCTACTTCGACCGGGAGTCCAAGTAGGACTCCCCCCATGGCGCGCCCCCCCTTGGGCCGGACACCTCTTGTCCCCCCTTTATATACGTGGGAGGGGGTCACCCCAAAGGCACACCAAGTCTTCTCTTAGCCGTGTGCGGTGCCCGCCTCCACAGTTACACACCTCGGTCATATCCTTGTAGTGCTTAGGTGAAGCCTTGCGCCGGTAACTTCATCATCACCGTCAACACACCATCGTGCTGATGAAACTCTCCCTCGTCCTCAACTGGATCAAGAGCTCGAGGGACGTCATCGAGTTGAACGTGTGCTGAACACGGAGGTGCCATACGTTTGGTACTTGGATCGGTTGAATCGCGAAGACGGTCGACTACATCAACCGCGTTACTAAACGCTTCCGCTTTCGGTCTATGAGGGTACGTGGACACACTCTCCCCTCTCGTTGCTATGCATCACCTAGATAGATCTTGTGTGATCGTAGGAAATTTTTGAAATACTACGTTCCCCAATAGTGGCATCCGAGCCAGGTCTGTGCTTTATATGCACAAGTAGAACACAAAGAGTTGTGGGCGATAATAGTCATACTGCTTACCAGCAATGTCTTACTTTCATTCGGCGGTATTGTTGGATGAAGCGGCCCGGACCGACATTACATGATCGTGTTCATTAGACTGGTTCTACCGACGTGCTTGGCACACAGGTGGCTAGCGGGTGTCTGTTTCTCCAACTTTAGTTGAATCGAGTTTGACTACACCCGGTCCTTGTTGAAGGTTAAAACAACACACTTGACAAAAAATCATTGTGGTTTTGATGCATAGGTAAGAACAGTTCTTGCTAGAAGCCCATAGCAGCCATGTAAAACTTGCAACAACAAAGTAGAGGACGTCTAACTTGTCTTTGCAGGGCATGTTGTGATATTATATGGTCAAGACGTGATGAGATATAAATTGTTGTATGAGATGATCATGTTTTGTAACAGTTATTGGCAACTGGTAGGAGCCATATGGTTGTCGCTTTATTGTATGAAATGCAATCGCCATGTAATTGCTTTACTTTATCACCAAGTGGTAGTGATAGTCGTAGAAGCAATAGTTGGCGAGACGACAACGATGCTACTATGGAGATCAAGGTGTCAAGCTAGCGACGATGGTGATCATGACGGTGCTTTGGAGATGGAGATCAAAAGCACAAGATGATGATGGCCATATCATATCACTTATTTTGATTGCATGTGATGTTTATCGTTTATGCATCTTATTTTGCTTAGTACGGCGGTAGCATTATAAGATGATCTCTCACTAAATTTCAAGGTATAAGTGTTCTCCCTAAGTATGCACCATTGCTATAGTTCATCGTGTCGAGACACCACGTGCTACGTTCACATACAACGGGCGCAAGCCAATTTTGCACATGCAGAATACTTGGGCTAAACTTGACAAGCCTAGCATATGCAGATATGGCTTCAGAACACTGAGACCTAAAGGTCGAACGTGAATCATATAGTAGATATGATCAACATAGAGATGTTCACCATTGACAACTACTCCATCTCACGTGATGATCGGACATGGTTTAGTTGATATGGATCACGTGATCATTTAGATGACTAGAGGGATGTCTATCTAAGTGGGAGTTTTTAAGTAATATGATTAATTGAACTTTAATTTATCATGAACTTAGTCCTGATAGTATTTGCAAATTATGTTGTAGATCAATAGCTCGCGTTATAGCTCCCCGTTTATTTTTGATATGTTCCTAGAGAAAGATAAGTTGAAAGATGATAGTAGCAATGATGTGGACTAGATCCGCGATCTGAGGATTATCCTCATTGCTGCACAGAAGAATTATGTCCTTGATGCACCGCTAGGTGACAGACCTATTGCAGGAGCAGATGCAGACGTTATGAACGTTCGCCAAGCTCGGTATGATGACTACTTGATAGTTTAGTGCGCCATGCTTTACGGCTTAGAACCGGGACTTCAAAAACATTTTGAATGCCACTGAGCATATAAGATGTTCTAAGAGCTGGAATTGGTATTTCAGACTCATGCCCGAGTCAAGAGGTATGAGACCTCTGACAGGTACTTTGCCTACAAGATGGAGGAGAAATAGCTCAACCAATGAGCATGTGCTCAGAATGTCTGAGTACAACAATCTCTTGAATCAAGTGGGAGTTAATCTTCCAGATAAGATCGTGATTGATAGATTTGTCTAGTCACTATCACCAAGTTACTGGAACTTCGTGATGAATTATAATATGCAAGGGATGAGGAAAACCATTCCTGAGCTGTTCACGATGTTAAAATCGGCGAAGGTAGAAATCACGAAAGAGAATCAAGTTTTGATGGTTAACAAGACCACTAGTTTCAAGAAAAGCGGCAAAGGAAAAGAAAGGAACTTCAAGAAAGAATGGCAAGCAAGTTGCCACTCCCGTGAAGAAACCCAAAACTAGACCTAAGCCTGAAACTGAGTGCTTCTACTGCAAAGCGAATGGTCACCGGAAGTGGAACTACCCCCAAATACTTGGTGGATAAGAAGGATGGCAAAGTGAAAGTGAAAAGCTAGTGATCAACTAGAGGGGGGGTGAATAGGCGATTTTTATGAAAGTCTTCAAAGCATGGAAGTTTCAAAGACAAATGATAGAAATAAACCTATTACCATGCAGCGGAAGGTAGACTACACTAAGCAAGCCATAGTCAAGTATTCAATGAAGTGAAAGCACAACGACTAATAGCAGCTAGGCAGTATAGATCAGGAAGGAAGATAGTGTGAAGCCAATCAGAACAAGTGGTCACTCAGTGAAGACAAAGGATAATGCAATCATATAATGACTTCACTAGAGCCAACAGTAAGTAAAGGAATGGGAAGGATGAAACTAGTGACTCGTTAAAAACAATGATTTGTTGGACCAGTTCCAGTTGCTGTGACAATTGTACGTCTGGTTAGGGAGGCTGAGATTCAACTTAGAAGACCGTGTCTTCACCTTATTCCCCTTGAGCTAAGGACACCCAGTCCTCGCCCAACCACTCTGGTAAGTCTTCAAGGTAGACTTCCAAACCTTCACAGACTTCGTTCACCGGCGATCCACAATGACTGTTGGATGCTCAGAACGCGACGCCTAACCGGCTGGAGGATTCACAATCCTCAAGTGTAACAAGTCTTCAGATCACACAGACATGAAGACTTAAGTGCTACCTAACACTCTTTGGCTCTGGGTGTTTAGGGCTTTATCCTCGCAAGAGATTCTCTCTCAAAGACTTCGAGGTGGGTTGCTCTCAAACAACAAGTGCACTAACTCTGAGAAGCCAACCGTTTATGGTTGTAGGGGTGGGCTATTATAGCCACTAGGCAACCCGACCTGATTTGTCCGAAATGACCTTGGGTCACTAAGGAACTGACACATGTTCCAACGGTTAGATTTCAAACACACACGGCAACTTTACTTGGGCTACAAGCAAAGCTGACTTATCCAACTCTGAATAAGATTTGCTCTCATAGTCTTCACTCGAAGACATAGGATTTTGGTTAAGCATCACTTCAGTCATTCTGACTGGTTCTCTTGGACCCCACTTAACAGTACGGTGGTTCCTATGACTCAACAAAGAAGAAAAAGAACGACGAAACTGCTAAGTCTTCGCGCTCCATAGTCTTCACGCGATGTCTTCTCTTGTCATAGTCTTCAATGTGAATGTCTTCACATACCACCTTTGACTTCAATGTCTTCATGCATTTTTAGGGGTCATCTCTGGTAGGAAAACCGAATCAATGAGGGACTTCTACCTGTGTTATCCTGCAATTCTCACAAACACATTAGTCCCTCAACCAGGTTTGTCGTCAATACTCCAAAACCAACTAGGGGTGGAACTAGATGCACTTACAATCTCCCCCTTTTTGGTGATTGATGACAAACTGGTTGAAGTTTTTAACGGGGAATAAAATATGATAAATTGTGAAGGATAGGCTATTGTCTTCATAAGTTGCAAAGGCTCCCCCTGAAGATGTGGATATAAGTAATTTGCTCTTGGAATGCAAATGCACATGGTAGGTTGTACTTGTGGAGATCCTCTTCAACCTATGATGACAATTCATCATGCATGATATGATGTAACGAAGATAATGACATGCATAATGGAAAATGGACGTCTACAAAATGATCTAAGTGCGGAATTTATCATCGCACATGCGAAATTTATCATCGCATCACAGAATAGCAAATAAGTAGCAGACGACCATCGAGTTTAAGTGTTACAACTCAAAGAACCAAATGTATCGAAAACGAGAGTTGTAAGCACTTGGCAAAAGTAGCAAAAAGTAAATAAACCACCCATATGGACCCGCTTGAAGACTATCAACTCATATGCTTCTCCCCCTTTGTCAGTGAGGACCAAAAAGGTTTGAAGACATAGAGCGCCTACTCGTTCCAATGAGATGCAGGCGAGGCAACAGGGTCGTCGTTGAGGTCCGGTGGTGCAGAAGAACTTGGTGCAGTGTCGACACACGCTGAAAGTTGAGGAGGTGAAGTTGCATCATATTGGTCATCGATGACTCTGGCATTCACTATCCCAGCTGAGGACGAGTAGTCAGAGTCTTCAAGTGAGGGAGTCCGACGCAAGTGAGCATTTCTGGGAGGAGTTGAGTCAAACTTGAACCGTTCGGTGAAGCCATCGTCTTGTAGATCAGCTTCATCACTAAGTAAGGTCAAACTCTTCCACGACCTCCGACAGGTTTCATGAGTGACAAAGGAATTCTTGGTGGCAAGATTGCGAATGCGGTTCACATCCACCAAGAGGCTTTGCATCTGACGCTTAAGCCATTTGTGATGTTTGTCCTATTTTTGTTGTAGCGCAACGAGAAGCTCTTAGTCATTTAGGACACGAGATCGCCTTCGAGTCCTTTGCGCAATGGTGCTACCAGTGGCGTCAGTTTGAGCGCGAAGGGCATGTGTGTTGCCAACAAGGGGATAAACACGAGAAACTGCTGGAACTCCTTCAATAGGCTGGGTGAAGCTTTGGTGATCAACATTGTGAAGATAAATGGGATCCTTAGAAGGCTCTGGGTAAATAGCTTCAACTGACAGATCAACCTCTGGCAAGAATATAAGATGATTGCGCGCAGACGGCTGATAGTTGAAGGCTGAGTGACGCTTGATAAGACGCATGACCCATGGAGCATAGAATTTCAACCCAAAAATGTTGGAGCCAGATGTAGCCAACTGCCTGATGAAGAAGTCTTGAGCATTGAAGCTAATGCCATTGAAGATATAGAAAACCAAAGTCTTCATTGCTCCTTCAAGCTTCACTGCAGATGAATGTCCTTTGACAGGCCATAGAGTCTTCCTGGTGATATGGTAAATGGTGCGAGGTAGGTACTCTAGGTCTTCAATAAAGAACTCAGATGGGTATTCAGCATCGTGAGGCAGACGCTTCATCATGCTCAGCATTTGACTCATGTTGGGTTCTGGCCTTTGAAAGATGCTTTCCAAGGCATTTTGGTGTTGTTGACAACCTGGTTCATAGTATTCACTAGCAGTGGGCAGGCATGTGAGCTCAACGATATCAAGAGCTTTAGGTTCATGATGGAAATTGCCTGTCATCCACTCAAGGACCCAAGTCTTTGGATCCCTGTTGTAGCCTCGAATGTGAAGAGTTGCATAGAACTGTAGCAGAAGCTCTTCATTCCAGTGTTCCATATATGTGACAAACTGCAACAGTCCAGCATCTCTGAAGCAATCCAACGCTTCTTCAAGGCAGGGCAGGCCAGCTATAGCTTCGGAGTCGAGGCACATATGTGGAAATATGCGCCCTTGATTGTATAGGACGCAGGAATAGTAGCTGCGCTGCTGATAGCTCCAGAACCGATCTGATGAAATTCGAGGTCGGGTATAAGGGTTCTTGGCGCTATTGAAGAAGGTGCTATGTGCCATGAAGCCATTCACATTGACGACCCCAGGTGAAGTGGCAGTGCCTGGGAATCGTGGAAGTCTTGGCTTGGGCTTTTGGACTTGAGGTATATGCTCGACATGATACTCAAAGTGTGGACCCGCAGCAGGTGGAGGAACCAGAACGGGCCAGCGGACCATAACAGGCTGACCATGATCAAATGCCAGCTCAATTGTATGAGGTCTTGGAGGGGGAACGGGAGCATTGGCATTGTCTTCATGGGCTTCAGGGGCCACATTGGTTTCAGGTGCTTGTACCTCAAGTGCTTGGACTTCTGGCACCGCAGTAGCTTCAGGCGCCGCATTAGCTTCAGCCATGACGACGTCATTGGCTTCAGCGGTGATGTCGGTGGCCACCTCAGGGCTGTTAACCTCCACTTCAGGAGCTGGATGGTCGGACACGTTCTCCTCGAGAACAACATCTTGGTGGGACAGGGTGTAGCAACTCTTTCAACTATTGGTGCTTCTTCTTCATCGGCTGATGCAGCCGGAATATCTTCAGCCATTTTGGCTTCAGACTCAGACACGTGCATAGTGGGAGTGACTTGGGGCCTTGGTCCTTTGCGAAGCCTGCGTAATGCTGGCGACGCTTGTGGAGATGGAGGTGCTGGGCCTCAAAGTCATCGTCATCTTGCACTGGTGGGGTAGCTTGCGGTTGAGGAGAGCTTGGAGTGTCTTGTCGTTGTGGGTGATCAGCCCACGATGAATCCTGAGTAGTTGGCGTCAGAGGACGACCAATGCTGATGAGTTCGTTGTGCGTGAGCACAGGCGGTGATACCAATTGGTGCTCGATCTGAGGAAGGACTTCATCATCTTCAACATTGTCATGAGGACCAATGTCTTCAGCTGCAGTGGGGTCAACAGCTGGATTGTCTTCAGCTTCAGGAGCCTCTGTGGAAGTAGGCTCATGAACTATCAACTGGCGCTCTTGATGTTCAGACGCAGGAAGAGCCACTGAGATTGGCTCGACATTAAGGGGCTCTGTGGGAGCAGCCGGATCTCTCTTCTTGGTTTTGTGTTTCTTGGTTGGAGGAGCATTATCAGTGGTGCCCTTGGTTTTGCGCTTTCTGCCTTTAGCTTCAGCAGCCTTGTTTTCTTTAGTTCTGAAGCCACTATGGGGACCTTAGGCTTCAAGCCTGTCATACTGGCTGGGAAGACAATTGGATGTACTTCCTGCCTTGGTGCTTCGGGTTCTGCCACAGCTGGCTTCTTCTTCTTCTTGGCCGCCATTCTGGGGTCGATTCCTAGTCGCCCCAAGGCCTTGCGCTTTTCAGCCTCATTGTATCCTTGGACACATTTAGCAGCAAGATCCTTCATGCACTCACGTGAACCTTTGGCTTCTTCGCGTCTGGTTCGGAATGCTTCCTTAAGCTCATGCATCACGGTCTGGAAGTTCTGTATGTCTTCGACATTGAGCTTGGCCATGTGCTTCTTGAACTGAGCCTTTTCATAATCTATCTTATGCTTCAGTTCAACAATCTTCTGAGCTAGAGCCAGCTCAGCAGCAATGGCTCCATGGAAGGCGACGCTGAGGCCAATGGGAAGCTGAAGATCAACAAAGCTAACATTTGGGCTGTCAAACCACTCATCAATAAATGTGTTGATGATTTCAACATCAAAGAGAGAAGGTCATTGAATATTTCTGCCTCTTGCTTGCTCTTGATCAACTGCTCAAGAGCGTCATCGCCAAGATCGTCGTTGCTGGACAGATCAATGGCGTCATTGCACAGAACAGCAGCAGCGGTCAGTGCTTGGCTGGTGGGTTGCAAGGGCATCTTCACTTTGGAGGGCTTGGAGATGCGTGAGAAATATTCATACTGCACACTGTGTTCAGGAGGTGCAGTGGCCGGAGGCTTCGCCCGTGAGACCTTTGGTGCTGGGGAAGGCTTTGAAGTTGTAGGTTTCTTCAGCTTCTTTGGCTTCGGTGGTGCAGGCGCTTCGTCAGAATCAACGTCGTCTCCAGGTTCATCCACGGCTGTCCCTTGAACCATAATATGAGTGATGAGACCTTCTAGGTTGTAGAAGGGCCCAACAAGATTGGGTTCAGCTTCACGTGTGCCATCGGCACGAGGAGCAGAGGGGCCTAGATTGAAGTCTAATCCCCGTGACTTCTTGTTTTCTTTGGTTGAATTCTTGGCAAACTGGAAGTTGCGCTTGACAGATTACCGTCACGGCACCATAGTAATGAAGATGGGTCTACATCTGCAGGTTGTGGTCCACGAACCATGCAAGGATAGAAGCCTTGTTCAATGGCTTCTGCTCTGGACTTGGGTTGAAGGTTTTTGTACAAGATGTCTCCCCAGGGTCGCTTGATGGCATTCTTCTCAGCATATTCCTGGGTCACGAACCTGTACTTGAACCATTGCTCGGCCCAGTATCTTTGAATCCATTGGATTCGTGTCTTGCGCTGACCATAGCTTTCTTCGAGGTCAGTTTTGTACAGTTCATAAAGATCTTCGGGCAGGTCCATTGATGTACCCCCACGGCGCTGTCTGCCGCCCTTTCTTGCAGATTTCTCTTTTGCCATGAAGTTCAGACTGAAAGGCTTCAACACTGTCAAAGTCTTCCGTCTACTGGTCAGACAGGAACTGGCTTCAGGAGAATTTATATGATGCTGTAAGAATTCTGCAAATGAATGCAGACTATGAGAACCAAGGGATTCTCCCACGGACATGTACCTGTGACAGCATTAAGGTGCGAGGGAAGGGGAAGAGGTCATATGCATTCTCAGAAGATTTTGAAGATAAATCAGTTTAGAAGACATTGACCTCATAGTGCGAAGACATTCACTCATAGATAGAGAGTTGGTTCCAGATTTGTACGAATCCACGAATAAGTACAAGTGAGGAATCTAACTACTTTGTGAAGCATAAGTGAACATACTAAGCATATTATGAGATGCAGTATGAAATAGATTCAACTTGTGTGAATAGAAACTGCTTGTGGTAGAAAATGATGAATCTATAGGATCAAAGGGGCCGTTAAAAGGAGGTTTTATTTACCACACGAAGAACTGCTAGACGGAGTGGGAGAGGAGGCCAAGAAGTTCGATCTTCCGTGCCCTAACTTGGCGACGGAGGACACCTACGGCGACGGCGGAGAAGACGATGTCCGCGGCCGGCGTGAAGACGGCGTCGGTGAGGTCGCGGCAGCTAAGGGCTTCGTCGCCGGCGTCGTCGAGGGCTAGCGGTGGCGCTAGGGTTTGTGCGAGAGTGGAAGAAAGGATAATGACTGTGGTGAGGCATGTATTTATGGGGATAGGGACGGCACAATGTTATTACACAGGTGCCCCTGGCGATTCACATCTGAAGGACACGTGGCTATCATGCAACACATCGGAGGTTGTTCCACGTTCCCACGCACGCCTGGATTGTCGAGTGGTCGTTCCCACTTCTTCGGGCTTTAGGTTGAAGGATTTAGCATTGAAAAACCGATTAATGTTTGTCTCTATGTCTTCTGCTGACAAGGACGCAAAGAAGATAGTTTGACAGTGTCAATTGAATGCATATGATTTGGATAGATAGACTTAAGATAGAAGCATAGAGGGATTTGGGTCTGATCACATTCACTTAGGTCAAAAGATTCAACGTGAACACATAGCTATAAGTGAATGCTGTAGAGGACAGAAACCAATTTGAAGATAAACTTGAGGCCATGTTAACATTGAAGACAAACAAAATGCAAAGACTTTCCAAATGTAACGCCATGAGAAAAACACTACAAAGGGAAGAATTTTGGTGGTGGCGTTACCCACCGTATAGGAAATATTAGACCCAGATACGGCGCACACTTATCGTGGCGCTCTGAAGTCAAATTCCACGTTAATATATTCACACTCAGAATGTAAGTCTTCATTGATTGAAGATATACTTTACTTCGTGTGTTGCACATCTAAGTCATTAAGATGCTTAAGTGTTAGGATGTGTGCCTGATCACAGGACATTTGAGGATTCCAAGATATTTAGCTCACACCGTAACTTGCAAAACCTCTTCGCATCCAAGGGCTTGGTGAAGATATCTGTCAATTGCTCTTCAGTGTTGACGTGTATGATATCAATATCTTCCTTCATAACATGATCTCTGAGAAAGTGATGACGAATTTCAATGTGCTTTGTCTTCGAGTGCTGAACTGGGTTGTTAGCAATCTTGATGGCGCTCTCGTTGTCGCAGTAGAGTGGCACTTGCTTCAGATGGATGGCATAATCTTTGAGTGTTTGTTTCATCCATAGAAGCCGAGCGCAGCAAGATCCAGCAGCAGTGTATTCAGATTCAGCAGTGGAGAGAGATACACGGTGCTTCTTTGAAGACCAACATACAAGTGATCGTCCCAGAAAATGACATGTGCCTGATGTAGAGTTGTGATCCACCTTGTCACCGGCATAATCAACATCCGAGAATCCAACTAGATCAAATTCTGAGCCCTTTGGATACCATAATCCTAGTGTTGGGGTGTGAGCCAAATATCTAAGAATTCGCTTCACAGCAAAGTGATGCGATTCCTTTGGTGCTGCTTGGAACCGGGCACACATGCAAACACTAAGCATGATATCTGGCCTAGATGCACATAAATAAAGCAAAGAACCAATCATGGAGCGGTATACCTTTTGATCGAACTCTTTACCATTGTCGTCGGGACCCAGATGGTGTTTTGATGGCATTGGCGTCATGTAGCCTTTGCAGTCTTGCATTCCAAATTTCTTCAGGCAATCTTTGAGGTATTTCTCTTGAGATATGAAGATGCCGTTGCATTGCTGACGTATTTGAAGACCAAGGAAGAACTTCAGATCACCCATCATGGACATCTGATATTGCTCTTGCATCATATATCCAAACTCTTCACTGTATTTTTGGTTAGTGCAGCCGAAGATAATGTCGTCCACATATATTTGGCACACAAACAGTTCACCATCATATGTCTCCGTGGAGAGAGTAGGATCCAGGGAACCAGGTTTGAAGCCTTTGCTCTTCAGAAAGTCTTTGAGTGTGTCATACCAAGCCCGAGGGGCTTGTTTGAGGCCATACAGTGCCTTGTTGAGCTTGTATACCATGTCAGGATGTTTTGGATCTTCAAAGCCAGGCGGTTGTGCAACATACACTTCTTCTTCAATCTTGCCATTGAGAAAAGCGCTCTTCACATCCATTTGATACCGAAGAATATTATGATGATTTGCATAGGCTAGCAATATGCGTATAGCTTCAAGCCTAGCCACAGGAGCAAATTTTTCATCGAAGTCAATCCCTTCAACTTGAGTATATCCTTGAGCAATGAGACGAGCTTTGTTTCTGACAACTTGACCATGCTGATCTTGCTTGTTGCGATATATCCATTTAGTGCCTATTATATTGTGGTTACGAGGATCAGGACGCTTAACCAGTTCCCATACATTATTCAGCTCAAACTGTTGAAGCTCTTCTTGCATAGCTTGAATCCATTCAGGTTCCATGAAGGCTTCATCAACTTTCTTGGGTTCAGATATTGAGACGAATGCGAAGTGCCCACAGAAATTTGCTAGCTGTGTTGCCCTTGAACGAGTGAGTGGACCTGGTGCATTGATGCTATCAATTATTCTCTCAATCTGTACTTCATTTGCAACACGAGGATGAACAGGACGAAGATTTTGCTCTTGCTGATCATTGTCATCGTTAGAAGGATTGTCTTCAGGCTGAGCATTGTTTTCAGGTTGATTAGGTGCAGAGATGATAAGTTCCTCTTCAGGCTGAGCTTCAGATGGTATGATTTCTCCAGTTCCCATAAGTTTGATTGATTCACTGGGTGGAACTTCATCTAGCACATTTGGCAGGTTCTCTCTTTGCGAGCCGTTAGTCTCATCGAACCGCATATCCATAGTTTCAACCACTTTATAGTGAAAGAGGTTGAAGACTCTGTAGGAGTGCGAATCCTTTCCATATCCAAGCATAAAACCTTCATGTGCTTTCGGTGCAAATTTTGAAGTGTGATGTGGATCCTTGATCCAGCACCTGGCACCAAATACTCTGAAGTAATTGACATTTGGCTTCTTGCCAGTAAGGAGCTCATAGGATGTCTTGTTGAGAAGCTTGTGAAGATAAACATGGTTGATGATATGGCATGCAGTATCTATGGCTTCAGGCCAAAACTTTCTTGGAGTCTTGTATTCATCGAGCATCGTCCGGGCCATCTCAATACGTGTTCTGTTCTTGCGTTCCACGACACCATTCTGCTGCGGTGTGTACGAAGCTGAGAATTCATGTGTGATGCCCAAAGTATCAAGATAAGTGTCTAGGCCAGTGTTCTTGAATTCAGTGCCATTGTCACTTCTGATGTGCTTGATCTTGACGCCATAGTTGTTCATGGCTCGATTGGCGAAGCGTCTGAAGACATCCTGCACTTCAGTCTTGTAGAGGATTATATGCTGTAACACCCCGGATATAACTTTCCCAATTTGTACTCCAACTCTTGCCGTTGTCGGCGTTAAGTTATATTTATTTCTCGGGTCCGGGTCTTTGTCTCCGTGTGTTGTTTTCGTTGTCATGCATCTCATATCATGTCATCATGTGCATTGCATTTGCATACGTGTTCTTCTCATGCATTCGAGCATTTTCCCCGTTGTCCGTTTTGCATTCCGGTGCTTCGTTCTCCTCCGGTGGTCATTTCTAGCTTTCTTTCGTGTGTGGGGATTAAACATTTCCGGATTGGACCGAGACTTGTCATGCGGCCTTGGTTTACTACCGGTAGACCGCCTGTCAAGTTTCGTACCATTTGGACTTCGTTTGATGCTCCAACGGTTAACCGAGGGACCGAAAAGGCCTCGTGTGTGTTGCAGCCCAACACCCCTCCAATTTGGCCCAAAACCCACCAAACTTTGCTCTATCATCTAGAGCGTTCGATCACAATCGCGTGGCCGACAACCGCACCTCATTTGGACTCTCCTAGCTCCACTTATGCCTATAAATATCACCCCCTCCGAAATCCACGGTTCCTCTCCCCCCCCCCCCCCCGAAACCCTAAAATCAGAACTGCCGCACACCGGACGTGTCCGGCCGCGCCGGACTTTGTCCGCTCCGCCGCCCGCGCCAACCCCTCGCCACCACGTGGCGCTTCCGCCGCCAGCCGCCGCTGGGGCCCGGGAGCCCGCGCCTGGCCCTCCCGGCCCGGTCGCCCCGCGAGCCGCCCCCGCGCCCCGCGCCTCCATCCGCCGCCGCCTCTCCCATCTCCGGCGGATGCCGCCGCCGTGGGCCACCCCGCGAGCCCGAGCCGAAGCTCGCCGCGCCACCGCCATCTCACGCCGCCGCCTCACGCCGCCTCGTCGACCACCGCCGCCGCCCGAGCCGGCCTCGCCTCCCCTCTCCACCGGCCGGCCTCGCCTCTCCTCTCCACCTCGCCAGAGCCGCCCACCTCGCCGTCGTCCTCGGCATCCGTGCTCGGTGAACAGTGGTGAACAGTGCCAGATCCAGATACGAAATCCCCCGGTTGACTTTTCTCCTCCGAACCCTAATTTTTTGTGCATACTTTGACCGGCCATATCTCCGCATCCGTAGCTCCGATTTGGACATATAGCATATCAAAATGTTCGTCTCGATGAGTGCATCATTTCATTCCATTGCATCATTTTCATTTGAGGTCATCTTGATGCCCGAAATGCTGTTAGAAGGAGGCTTCGTGAGTTAATTATCAGATCTGCTAGTTCATCTTAGACTTTTGTTATTTTTGCCATGATTATTGTGTGCATGATATGCCTGTGAGTCCTTCATATGTTTTGTTAAGCATCTTGCTATCTTCCCAGAGGTGCAACCAATGCATTTTTGTGATGTGTGTGGTGACTTGTGCAAGCTTGCAAAGTGAGGCACTTGGTAAATCTGTTTTCAGTGACTTAGTGATTTCACTAAGTCCTGGGATTGTTTAGTTCATGATGCCATATGTTCATGTTGTTTCCTAGTGATCCGTGCCTCTTTTGAGGATGATCAGTAATGGAGTTTTGTTAATATTGTAGTGCTCTATCCATCCATGTCTTTGTTTGCATATATGGAGTACCCTAGCTTGAGTCAATCGAGCTCTACTTTTGCTTCGTGGTGAATCTGGGCAGATCGTCAACTTGTTTGCGATTTTGCCGATGTTATTGTAGTTGATCCGTGCATGCTATGCCATTGTTCTTGCCATGTCTAGCTTGCATTTTGTGCCTTCTTAATGTATGTATGCTTGCCTTGCCATGACTTGAAACGTAGTGAGTGCATCGAGCTCGTTTACATGCCTTCGTGAGTTACATTTCAGCATGTCTCAGTTTTCACTAAGTCTGAAAATTGATTGTGTTTTAGCTATGTTCGTGTGCTTGTTAGTCTATTTTGTGGTCCCTTTTGGCTCAAGATCACTGAGGGTCTTTTGTTAAGCTTGTTGAGTAGCTCCATGCCATGTTCTTCTTTGTCATGTTCAGGTCCTGTAGCATGTTGTTTTGTTGCTCCGAAGAGGGCTTCACGATCTGAAATTCCAGACAAGTGTTAATTTCACTAAGTCTGAGATCTGTTTACCGTTTGCGTTTTTGCCATGCTTGTTTGAACCTTCTAATGGATGAATTGGCCGTAGCTCAGTGCTAGACTTTTGTTAAGCATCTTGAATGCTTCCCTGCCATGTATTTTGATGCCATGTTTGATTGCTGTAGCATGTTCATCTCATTGCAATTAGATGCCTACTTGCTATAAATCGCAGACCGGTGTCATAATTGAAACGCTTGCCATTTCCAAACCGTAACTCCGATTCCGGCGTTCTTTATATCGTTTTCAAGCGATTTCTTACCATATTTCCAGTGGCACACTTGGTTTTCCAAGTTGAGGCCAGGTTCATGCATTTCCTGTCATATCTTGCATATGCATCCCGCTTTGCATCCCGCATATCATATCATCATTGCATCTTATTGTTTGAGTATGCACGTGGTTGATTGTATCCTTGTTGCTTGTTTGTCTTGTTTGGGTAGAGCCGGGAGACGAGTTCGCTAACGAGGAGACCGTTGAGTTTGCTTTTGAGGATCCAGTCAACTCTGACAACTTTGCAGGCAAGATGATCATACCCTCGAAATCACTACTATCTTTGTTATGCTAGTTTGCTCGCTCTTTTGCTATGCCAATGCTATGATGCCTACCACTTGCTTGTCAGCCTCCCAAATTGCCATGTTCAACCTCTAACCCACCATTGTCCTAGCAAACCGTTGATTGGCTATGTTACCGCTTTGCTCAGCCCCTCTTATAGCGTTGTTAGTTGTAGGTGAAGATTGGAGCCGTTCCTTGTTGGAACATTTATTTACTTGTTGGGATATCATTATATTGCCATGTTATCTTAATGCATCTATATACTTGGTAAAGGGTGGAAGGCTTGGCCTCTCGCCTAGTGTTTTGTTCCACTCTTCCCGACCTAGTTTCCGTCATATCGGCGTTATGTTCCCGGATTTTGCATTCCTTACGCGGTTGGGTGATAATGGGAACCCCTTGACAGTTCGACTTGATTAAAGCTTTTCTAGCAATGCCCAACATTGGTTTTACCATTTGCCACCCTTGGGTTTCCGGAGCCCGAGGGTCGTCTTATTTTAACCCCCCGGGCCAGTGCTCCTCTGAGTGTTGGTCCAACCGAGTGATGTCCGGGGCTACCAGGGGCAACTCTGGGCTGGCCTACCCGACGTCTTGCTCATCCGGTGTGCCCTGAGAACGAGATATGTGCAGCTCCTATCGGGATTTGTCGGCACATCTGGGTGGTGTTGCTGATCTTGTTTTAACCTGTCGAAATGTCTTGTTGTACCGGGATACCGAGTCTGATCGGAATGTCTCGGGTGGAGGCCTATTCCTTCGTTGACCGTGAGAGCTTGTCATGGGCTAAGTTGGGACTCCCCTGCAGGGATTGAACTTTCGAAAGCCGTGCCCGCGGTTATGGGCAGATGGGAATTTGTTAATGTCCGGTTGTAGATAACTTGAACCTTAATTTAATTAAAATGAATCAACCGTGTGTGTTACCGTGATGGACTCTTCTCGGCGGAGTCCGGGAAGTGGACACGGTGTTGGAGCTATGTTTGCGCAGGTTGCTCTCTAGTTTCTCGCTCGCGCTTTGCCTCCTCTTCTCGCTCTCTTTTGCGAATAAGTTAGCCACCATACATGCTAGTCGCTTGCTGCAGCTCCACATATATTTACCCTATCCTACCTATTAAGCTTAAATAGTCTTGATCGCGAGGGTGCGAGATTGCTGAGTCCCTGTGGCTCACAGATTACTATTACACCAGATGCAGGACCCGATGGTACAGCTCCAGATGGCGCGCTTGAGCTCAAGTGGGAGTACAACGAGGATTCTCAGCGTTACTATGTTTCTTTTCCTGATGATCAGTAGTGGTGCCCAGTTGGGGTGATCGGGACCTTGTCGCTTGTTGGGTTATCTTTTATTTTGGCGCCGTAGTCGGGCCATGAGTGTTTGGATGATGTATGTTATTTATGTACTTTGATGTGACGTGGCGAGTGTAAGCCAACTATGTATCTCCCCTTTTATTCTATATATTACATGGGATGTTGTGATGATTGCCTAACTTGCGACCTTACTTTTAATGCGGTTATGTCTCTAAGTCGTGCCTCGACACGTGGGAGCTATAGCCGCATCGAGGGCGTTACATATGCACCAAAGTATATCTTGAATAATCATCAACAATGACAAAGACATAGAGACAAGCAGTAGTAGTAAGAGCTGAGTAATGAGTGGGACCGAAAAGGTCCATGTGGAGCAGTTCGAAGGGTTGAGTCATTGTCATGATTGTCTTCGAGGGATGCTTGGCCCTCATCATCTTTCCTGCTTCACAGGCACTGCATAAGTGATCCTTCTTGAACTTGACGCCCTCGATGCCTATGACATGCTTCTTCCTTGCAAGAGTGTGTGTAGGTTCCTCATGCCAGCATGCCCTAGCCTCCGATGCCAGAGCCAGCATTCAGAAGCTTTTGCTAGAAGACATACAACAAGTTGTGGTCCTGCTGAGAAATCTACCACGTACAAATCATCTTTCCGATACCCTTTAAAGACTAGAGACTTGTCAGATTCCATTCGAACAAGGCAACGATATTTTCCAAATATCACAATCATGTTTAAATCGCAAAGCATTGAGACAGACATTAAGTTGAAACCAAGGGATTCAACAAGCATCACTTTATCCATGTGTTGATCCCTTGAGATTGCAACTCTACCTAGACCCAATACCTTGCTTTTACCAGTGTCAGCAAATGTGATGTGACTTTTGTCAGATGGACATAAAGTTGAGTCCATGAGAAGACTTCGCTTGCCAGTCATGTGAGTAGTACACCCACTATCAATAATCCATTCTGAAGCACCTGGTGTCGTACCCTACAGTGCAGTTAGGGGGATAGGCTTCACGAAGAGAATTGTGAAGCATAAACATTTGACGAGCAAGTGGATTATGAAAGCTTAGATAGAGGTTAGGACTGATAGGGCAAGTAGCAAGCGACTCGGGAACAAAATACACAATAAGACCATTTGGGCATTTGATCTTGCGCCCTACAAGATGTTTAAGGTCCCCAGCAATAGCTTCAGACGAATTTGATTCTCGGCTGGAGACCTTTCCCTGCAAAAGAGAGTTAAGCTTTCTTAGCCACCCACATCTTCAAGGGTGGCTTTGAAGCAATGAGTCCAAGTGCAGCATCTGAGAACTTTGGCTTTGGAGCCCTAGCAAAAAGTATTGCTGGTGGACAATAGTACTCATAAGAATAAGCAGAGTAGTTCTTGGTCTGATGAACATAGCGGTTTGATGAAACGCGCTCATATTCATAGGCCTGAGTATGGCTTCCCTGCAAAACATTTGCATTAGTGCGACTCAGGTGAGTCCTTTGTGTGTATGAAGCCTGTGGTCTGGGGTTTGTCTTCTTCACTTGTGGTGTCATGACGACATACACAGGAAGATTTTCTAGCAACCTTTTCGGCGCCCATACTTTCTTCATAGGTGGCCCGTTCCTGCAGTTAGTACCAATATACCTGGCAAACACTTCACCATTCTGATTCTTAAATAGTTTATAGTTTGCATCAAAGGATTCATCAATAACAATGGGATTAGCACAATTGAAGCCTGAATAGGGTGGATGGATCCACTGAGGGTTCCTTTGCAGCAACCCATGTGGTTTTGGGGTACTGCTCAGGTTTCTAGTAAGAGCCATCGGCATTCATTTTCCAGTCGAACCCAAGACCCTCTTTCCTAGGGTTTCGGTTCAGGATCTGCCTTTCGAGAACATCACATAGTGTCTGATGTCCTTTGAGACTTTTGTACATCCCTGTTTCAAGCAATGTCTTCAACCTTGCATTTTCATCAGCAATAGCAGTGGTATCCTCAGCAGAGGGGTTAGTTACCACATCAACAGTTGAAGATATTGCAATAGTAGCAGTAGTAGAACACCCAGCAACATAAGTAGCGTTGTCACGCTCAATGCATTTAAGACATGGTGGTTCAAATCCTTCCTGAGTGGAACTGATCTGTTTGGCGCGAAGTGACTCATTTTCCTTTTGAAGATCTTCATGAGCCACTCTCAATTTCTCAAGATCTTGGTTCCTTTGAAGATAATCATGGGAAATCTTTTCATGAGTTGTTGAGAGTGTTTCATGATGACTTTCAAGTTCCTCATACTTAACATGAATATTTTTTATGTCTTCAATTAAGGACTAAGATCGAGTCATTTCAGCATATAATAGATCATCGCTTTTGTCTAATAGTTTTTGAATATGTTCCATAGCTTTCTGTTGTTCAGTCGCAATTTTAGCAAGTGTTTTGTAGCTGGGTTTGGAACCACAATCAGAGTCATCTTCACTGGATGTTTGATAGTGAGTAGTGCGTGCGTTTGCCTTGGCACCGCATGCCATGAAGCAGTAGGTGAGAGCGGAGTAGTCCTTGTCATTTGCATCGGTGTCGGTGATGAAGTCATTGTCTTCAGTGTTGAAGATGGACTTGGCAACATATGTTGTAGCCAGACTTGCAACGCCTGAATCAGACTCCACCTCCGCCTCCTCAGAAGCGGACTCCTCCTTTGAATCCATTTCCTTGCCAACAAACGCACGGGACTTGCCAAATGAGCTCTTCTTGTGAGATGAAGACTTTGAGGAAGACTTGGAAGAAGACTTTGAGTATTTCTTCTTCTTCTTGTCGTCAGAATCATACTCCTTGCTCTTCTTCTTCTTCTTCTTCTTCTTCTTCTTGTTCTCATTGTCCCACTACGGACACTCAGAGATGTAGTGGCCAGGTTTCTTGCACTTGTGGCATGTTCTCTTCTTGTAGTCATGAGCAGAAGCTTCATCATTCCTTGAGCTTGATCGTGAAGGCTTTCTGAAGCCTTTCTTCTTGGTGAATTTTTGGAACTTCTTCAATAGCATAGCAAGCTCCTTTCCAATGTCTTCAGGATCATCAGAACTGCTATCAGATTCTTCTTCAGATGAGGAGACAGCTTTTGCCTTCAAGGCACGAGTTCGCCCATAGTTGGGACCGTAGATGTCTCTTTTCTCAGAAAGCTGAAACTCATGTGTGTTGAGCCTCTCAAGTATGTTAGATGGATCGAGTGTCTTGAAGTCAGGACGTTCTTGAATCATTAGGGCTAGGGTGTCAAACGAGCTGTCAAGTGATCTCAAGAGTGTCCTGACGACTTCATGCTTGGTGATCCCAGTAGCGCCGAGGGCTTGAAGCTCATTTGTGATGTCAGTGAGTCGATCAAACATGAGCTGGACATTCTCATTGTCATTTCTCTTGAAGCAGTTTAAGAGGTTGCGAAGGACACTGATTCTCTGATCTCTCTGGGTTGAGACGCCTTCGTTGACCTTGGAGAGCCAGTCCCAGACTAGCTTGGATGTTTCCAAAGCACTCACACGGCCATACTGTCCTTTGGTCAGATGACCACAGATGATGTTCTTGGCAGTGGAGTCTAGTTGAACGAACTTCTTGACATCAGCAGCGGTGGCACCTTCACTAGCCTTGGGAACGCCATTCTTGATGACATACCATAGGTCGACATCAATGGCTTCAAGATGTATGTGCATCTTATTCTTCCAGTGGGGATATTCAGTTCCATCGAAGACTGGGCACGCAGTGGAGACTTTGATTATCCCTGCAGTCGACATAGCTAAAACTCCAGGTGGTTAAACCGAATCACACAGAACAAGGGAGTACCTTGCTCTGATACCAATTGAAAGTGCTAGTGATCGACTAAGGGGGGTGAATAGGCGATTTTTATGGAAGTCTTCAAAGCATGGAATTTTCGAAGACAAACGATAGATATAAACATATTACCATGCAACGGAAGGTAGACTACACTAAGCAAGCCATAGTCAAGTATTCAATGAAGTGAAAGCACAACGACTAATAGTAGCTAGGCAGTATAGATCAGGTAGGAAGATAGTGTGAAGCCAATCAGAACAAGCGGTCACTCAGTGAAGACAAAAGATAATGCAATCATACAATGACTTCACGAGAGCCAACAGTAAGTAAAGGAATGGGAAGGATGAAACCAGTGACTCGTTGAAGACAATGATTTGTTGGACTAGTTCCAGTTGCTGTGACAATTGTACGTCTGGTTAGGGAGGCTGAGATTCAACTCAGAAGACTGTGTCTTCACCTTATTCCCCTTGAGCTAAGGACACCCAGTCCTCGCCCAATCACTCTGGTCAGTCTTCAAGGTAGACTTCCAAACCTTCACAGACTTCGTTCACCGGCGATCCACAATGACTCTTGGATGTTCAGAACGCGACGCCTAACCTGCTGGAGGATTCACAGTCCTCAAGTGTAATAAGTCTTCAGATCACACAGACAGGAAGACTTAAGTGATGCCTAACACTCTTTGGCTCTGGGTGTTTAGGGCTTTATCCTCACAAGGAATTCTCTCTCAAAGACTTCGAGGTGGGTTGCTCTCAAACGACAAAAGCCGTGCACTAACTCTGAGCAGCCGAGCGTTTATGGTTGTAGGTTTAAAGCCACTAGGCAACTCGACCTGATTTGTCTGAAATGACCCTGGGTCATTAAGGAACTGACATGTGTTCCAACGGTCAGATTTCAAACACGCACGACAACTTTACTTGGGCTACAAGCAAAGCTGACTTATCCAACTCTGAATAAGATTTGCTCTCATAGTCTTCACTCGAAGACATGGGATTTTGGTTAAGCATCACTTCAGTCATTCTGACTGGTTCTCTTGGATCCCACTTAACAGTATGGTGGTTCCTATGACTCAACAAAGAAGAAAAAGAACAACGAAACTGCTAAGTCTTCGCGGTCCATAGTCTTCACGCGATGTCTTCTCTTGTCATAGTATTCAATGTGAATGTCTTCACATACCACCTTTTACTTCAATTTCTTCATGCATTTTTAGGGGTCATCTCTAGTAGGAAAACCGAATCAATGAGGGACTTCTACCTGTGTCATCCTGCAATTCTCACAGACACATTAGTCCCTCAACCAGGTTTGTCGTCAATACTCCAAAACCAACTAGGGGTGGCACTAGATGCACTTACAGAAAGGTATATTTGATATACATGTTATTGATATGTACATTACTAGTGTTCATAGTAGCCCTAGGGTATTTGATACAGGTTCAGTTGCTAAGATTAGTAACTCGAAACAAGAGTTGCAAAATGAATAGAGACTAGTTAAGCGCGAGGTGACGATGTGTGCTGGAAATAATTCCAAGGTTGATAAGATCACCATCACACACTCCTTTTACCTTCGGGATTAGTGTTGAACCAAAAATAAATGTTATTTGGTGTTCTGCGTTGAGCATGAATGTGATTGGATCATGTTTATTGCAATATGGTTATTCATTTAACTCAAAGAATAATTGTTGTTTTGTTTACATGAATAAAACCTTCCATGGTCATACACTTAATATAAATGGTTTATTGAATCTCGATTGTAGTGATAACATATTCATAATATTGATGCCAAAAGATGCAAAGTTGATAATGATAATGCAAAATACTTGTGGCACTGCTGTTTAGGTCATATTGGTGTAAAGCGATGAAGAAACTCCATGCGGATGGACTTTTGGAATCACTTGATTATGAATCATTTGATGCTTGCGAACCATGCCTCATGGGCAAGATGACTAAGACTCCGTTCTCCGGAACAATGGAGCAAGCCACTGACTTATTGGAAATAATACATACTGATGTATGCGGTCCGATGAGTGTTGAGGCTCGCGGCGGGTATTGTTATTTTCTAACCTTCACAGATGATTTAAGCAGATATGGGAATATCTACTTAATGAAACACAGGTCTGAAATATTTGAAAAGTTCAAAGAAATTCATAGTGAAGTTGAGAATCATCGTAACAAGAAAATAAAGTTTCTACGATCTGAGTGCAGAGGCAAATATTTGAGTTTCGAGTTTGGCCTTCATTTAAAAACAATGTGGAATAGTTTCACAACTCATGCCACTTGGAACACCACAGAGTAATGGTGTGTTCGAACGTCGTAACCGTACTTTATTAGATATGGTGCGACCTATGATGTCTCTTACTGATGTACCACTATCGTTTTGGGGTTATGCATTAGAGACAGCTGTATTCATGTTAAATAGGGCATCATCTAAATCTGTTGAGACGACACCATATGAATTGTGGTTTGGCAAGAAACCCAAGTTGTCGTTTCTTAAAGTTTGGGGCTACGATGCTTATGTGAAAAAGCTTCAACCTAGTAAGCTCGAACCCAAATCGAAGAAATGTGTCTTCATAGGATACCCAAAAGAAACTATTGGGTACACCTTCTATCACAGATCTGAAGGCAAGATATTCGTTTCTAAGAACGAATCCTTTCTAGAGAAGGAGTTTCTCTAGAAAGAAGTGAGTGGGAGGAAAGTAGAACTTGATGAGGTAGTTGTAGCTTCTCCCGAATTGGAAAATGGTTCATCACATAAATTAGTTCTAGTGATGACTACACAAATTAAGTGAGGAAGTTAATGATGATGATCATGAAACTTCAGATCAAGTTATTACCGAACCTCGTAGGTTAACCAGAGTATGTTACACACCAAAGTGGTACGGTAATCCTATTATGGAAGTCATGTTACAAGACCATGACGAACCTATGAACTATGAGGAAGTGATGATGAGCCCAGATTCCGTGAAATGGCTTGAGGCCATGAAATCTGAGATGGGATCCATGTTTAAGGACAAAGTGTACGACTTTGGTGGACTTGCCCAATGATCGGCGAGGCATAGAGAGGATCTTCGAGAGGAAGACAGATGCTGATGGTAGTATTACTATCTACAAAGCTCGAATCGTCGAAAAAGGTTTTCAACAAGTTCAAAGTGTTCAATACGATGAGATTTTCTCACTCGTATCAATGCTTAAGTCTGTCTGAATCATGTTAGCAATTGCCGCATTTTATGAAATTTGGCAAATGGATGTCAAAAACTGCATTCCTTAATGGATATCTTAAAGAAGAGTTGTATATGATGCAACCAGATGGTTTTGTCAATCCTAAAGGTGCTAACAAAGCGTGTAAGCTCCAGCGATCCATTTGTGGACTAGTGCAAGCCTCTCGGAGTTGGAATATACGCTTTGATAGTGTGATCAAAGCATATAGTTTTATACAGACTTGTGGTAAAGCCTATATTTACAAGAAAGTGAGTGGGAGCACTACATACTTTCTGATGAGTATATGTGAGGGACATATTGTTGATCGGAAATTATGTAGAATTTTCTGGAAAGCATAAAGGAGTGTTTGAAAGGAGTTTTTCAAAGAAAGACCTCGGTGAAGCTGCTTACACATTGAGCATCAAGATCTATAGAGATAGATCAAGATACTTGATAAGTTTTTTCAATGAGTACATACCTTGACAAGATTTTGAAGTAGATCAAAATGGAACAGTCAAAGAAGGAGTTCTTGCCTATGTTGCAAGGTGTGAAGTTGAGTAAGACTCAAAACCCAACCACGGCAGAAAATAGAAAGAGAATTAAATTTGTCCCCTATGCCTTAGTCATAGCTAGGTTCTATAAAGTATGATATGTTGTGTACCAGACCTATTGTGTACCTCACCATGAGTTTGGCAAGAGGGTACAATAGTGATCCAAGAGTGGATCACTGGACAGCGTCAAAATTATCCTTAGTGGAATAAGGATATGTTTCTCAATTATTGAGGTGACAAAGAGTTCGTCAGAAAGGGTTACGTCGATGCAAGCTTTGACACTGATCTGGATGACTCTAAATCTCAATCTGGATACATATTGAAAGTGGGAGCAATTATCTAGAGTAACTCCGTGCAGAGCATTGTAGACATAGAAAAATTTACAAAATACATA
Organism: Triticum monococcum; assembly: GCA_034509565.1. Classification (NCBI taxonomy): domain Eukaryota; kingdom Viridiplantae; phylum Streptophyta; class Magnoliopsida; order Poales; family Poaceae; genus Triticum; species Triticum monococcum. The sequence goes on along the minus strand of CM067843.1, from coordinate 145,218,769 downwards.
CGGCTCTGAATATGGCAGACTCATTGACTAAACTTCTCTCACAAGCAAAACATGATCACACCTTAGTACTCTTTGGGTGTTAATCACATAGCGATGTGAACTATATTATTGACTCTAGTAAACCCATTGGGTCACTGGTAGAAAAAAGGGCTTGTTGTCCCGGTTCGTAAGGGCCTTTTGTCCCGGTTCCTGAACCGGGACTAAAGGGTCGGTACTAATGCCCTGCCCCTTTAGTCCCGGTTCAATCCAGAACCGGGACTGATGGGCCTCCACGTGGCCTGTGCACAGAGCCCAGGCAGGAGACCCTTTGGTCCCGGTTTGTGGCACCAACCGGGACCAATAGGCATCCACGCGTCAGCATTTCTGTGGCTAGGGTTTTTGTTTTTTTTTTGAAAGGGGGGGGGTTGGGGGTTTTGGGGGGGTTAATTTAGGTGTTTCCTATATTGTGTTAGCTAGCTATAATTAATAGAGAGAAGTTTCCTCTCTTATGTCCGTGCTTGGTCGACGCTACGTACTATACATACGTATAGAGAGGACTAGACACGCTAGCTAGCTAGTAAGCAAACGAAGGAAACAGAAGATTGTCATGAACATATATGCATACAGAGAGAAGTGATATCGACCACCTCTCCTTCTCCGAGAGATTGGTCGAACAACAAGTTCTCGTATATCTATCCGACACTACCGGCTACATATATACAATAATTATCTCTTACAAATATAATCATACGGACTCATGGTCCACATAGTATTCTCCGTCTTCAGCGATCATGTGGTCAAGAAAGAATGCCGCCAATTCCTCTTGAATTGCTCGCATGCGAGCTGGTGCTAGGAGTTCATCCCGCTTCCGAAACATCTAATTTGAAGAAGGGGGTCAATACATACATACATATATATATATATATATATATATGAATGAAACTCAACACAAATGATGGTAATAAAATAAAATTGTGAATGTTGTTATTTACGTACTTCATATTGTTCGTGAGTGTAGCCCCGCTCACAGGTCGTGTGGCGGATGGACTCGCAAACATAGTATCCACAGAAATCATTCCCTTTTTCCTGCCACAACCACTTTACAAGAAATAGAGGTTAATCAAACTGATAAGCAAGAATGCCAAATCAATAGGAGATGCGCGGAACATGCTACTATAGTACTTACTTTCGGGTGTCTATATTGCAGCTTCTTCGGGAGTCCTGGAGCTTTTTTGGAGATTTTTTTCCAAACCGTGCCAGACAAAGAAAACAATTACTTGATATATCAGGAAATGAACAAAGTTGCTGATATGGTGGATAATGATTGATTTAACTTACTTCTCGAGCATTTGAGTCATGTCCGCATAGTCCTGGGGATCTTTTCGTTTTGAGTCTAAGACAGTTACTAGTCCCTGCTCAAGCTTAATCTCTAGGAGAATATAGTGGTAACTGCACACACATGCATAACTCATCAATTACATTACTATAACCTTGACTAATATATATATAAGGGAAACCGAATACGCACAAGACAGTAACACTCACTTGAAGTTGTAAGGAAAGAGTATTATATCTTTGTTTTCATTTATTACCAACGATCGTAGCAAGTTGGCCTCGGTATCTGCGGCATGAAATTTAACCTGAGTTGCATCTATGAGATATGTGTTAATGAACCCAATATCACCGACTTGTCTTTTCTTTAATTCGGCGATCTTCAATCTGCATAATATAGTGAGGATGATTATAAATACATGCAATGAAAGAGTTTGAGCTATATAGAGAGACTTAATGACAGAAGTAGTACTACTTACAGACAGTAGCAGGTGACCGTTGTTTTATCGAGGGCCAATTGATTGAAAAACTGAAAGAACTCCTCAAATGGAACAGGCAACAGTTCAATTCCAACGAAGTCATGCTCCTTTTTAACTTTCACATACAAAGTACTCCTCCCCCTAGAGTCTCTGCAGATTTTCAAGTACCAATCATGCAATCTTCGCATCATCGTTGATAGAGATCTTTCATCTTTGACGAGAGGCTTCCCGTACTCGTATCTTTGTATCTGCACCTCCATGGGTTCATAATGTACATCGTCGGGCAGGTAATCGGCAAGATTGCTATAACCGGGCACCATCCTCGGATCATTAGCGACGTTGTCGCTAGGCACCTTGAGCGGGGGCACGATTGCTTCGCTTGTTCGCCGAGCTGGGCAATTTGTTTCCCAGCTCGTCGTTCTTTCAACCTTTGATCACTGACAGTACTTCCCGACCGCTCCGCTTCGGCAAATTCCTTTCCAATAATGCGCTCATAGTTTCCTTTCGGCGGAGACTTGGGTGCTTTTGTCAGGGCAGCCAGAGTGCGCTTCACTTTCACCGGATCTACCTTCTCCTCCGGAAGTGGATGTCTCTTTGCTTTCAACCCTTGAAACCAGTCATCCACTTCGGTTCGCGCGATCTCGACGTTCTCCTCCGGGGTCCTCTCGTATGGTAACTTCTCTGGAGTCTTCAGAGAAGGACCGAATCTGTATGTCCTCCCGCCTCTGGCTGTACTGCTAGACGCCGGCCGAGCAGACGGAGCGGTTGTCTTCTTTACTTGCTTACGAGGCGGAGGAGAAGGACTACGACGCGCCGGAGCAGCTGGAGCGGCGGCAGGTCTCTTCCGCCCTTGCTGACGAGGCGGAGAAGGAGGAGGCTGGCTGCTCGGGTGCGCCGGCGCAGGCGGAGAAGGAGGCGGATTGCCGCCACGCGCTGGAGAAGGAGCCGGTCGAGTGCCCTGATCGTCACTCGCTGGAGGAGGAGGCGGTGGAGGAGGCGGAGTGCCCTGACTCGCCGGAGGAGGAGGCGGTGGAGGAGGCGGAGTGCCCTGACTTGCCGGAGGAGGAGGAGGAGGCGGAGGTGTCCAGTTCGGAAGGTTGATGAGCTCCTTCCGCCATAGGCATGGAGTCTTCAGAGCAGACCCCAGCCTAGTCTCCCCTTCACTGGTAGGGTGGTCAAGCTGGAGGTCCTCAAATCCCTCCGTTATTTCATCCAGCATCACCCTAGCATATCCTTCTGGAATCGGCCGGCAGTGAAAAGTTGCGCCGGGTTTAGTAGGATAAACAGAGCCAACAGCCGCCTTGACCTTCAAATTCATCCATTGCGTTATAAGGTGGCAATTTTGAGACTCCGTGATAGCATCCACGGGATAGCTGGCAGGAGCCGTCAAGGCATGCTCCAGCTGAAGCAGCTCGGTGGAAGCCACGCTGCTTCTCCACTGAGATGGCGGGGAAGCTTCGGCAGTACGTTTGCTGCGATTTGCTTCTCGTTCCTCTATCGCTTGTACCCTTGCTTGCAGCGCCTGCATTTGGGTCTGCTGCACTTTTTTCCTCCTCTCATGGGATTTGTAACCGCCTGCATCCGGAAACCCAACCTTCCATGGAATGGAGCCTGGCATGCCTCGAGTCCGTCCAGGGTGCTCAGGATTCCCGAGGGCCATTGTGAGCTCGTCGTTCTCTCTGTCTGGAAAGAACGTCCCTTGCTGCGCTGCTTCGATATAGTGCTGAAGCTTCCTGACTGGTATGTCCATTTGATGGTTCGTCCAAATGCACTTCCCTATTACAGGGTCCAAGGTTCGGCCAGCCACGAAGAACCAAGTCCGGCAACGGTCTGGCCAGTTAATTGTCTCTGGTTCGATCCGTTTATCAACCAGATCATTCTCAGCATTGGCCCACTTAGGCCGGGCTACGAGGTAGCCACCTGACCCCGTGCGATGGTGATGCTTCTTCTTCGCAGCATTTTGCTTGTTTGTCGCCGACATCTTCTTACTCTTTTCCGATGTCTTGTGGGCCACAAATGCGGGCCAGTGATCTCTAATCTTCTCATATCTGCCCTTGAATTCTGGTGTCTCATTATTTTCGACAAACTTATTCAGCTCTTTCTTCCACCTCCTGAATAGTTCTGTCATCCTCTTAAGAGCAAAAGACTTGATTAATTTCTCTTTAACCGGCTTCTCTGGATTATCCTCTAGCGGTAGGGTGAAATTTGACTTTAGCTCAGTCCAAAGATCATTTTTCTGCATATCATTGACATAAGACACCTCAGGGTCTTCTGTAGCCGGCTTAAACCATTGCTGGATGCTGATCGGGATCTTGTCCCTAACCAAAACCCTGCACTGAGCAACAAATGCACTCTTTGTCCGAAGGGGTTCAATCGGTTGGCCGTCGGGCACGATTGCTATGATCTCAAACTTTTCAGCCGAGCTCAACTTTTTCTTTATGCCTCATCTCTTTACCGAAGTTGTGCTCGATCCAGAGGGCTAGAAAAAAGAACAAAGACTTATTTAATATGTGTACATACCAAAACAATGAATGCATCAATTAGCTAGTCAGCAGAAGCATAACTAATATATATACCTGGCCGGACTCGGTTCAGTCACCGGAGACGTCATCACGGTCTCCTTCTTGCACCGGCATTGGGTCACCAGAGCCATCCTCACGGTCTCCTTCTTGCACCGGCATTAGGTCACCAGAGCCATCATAATCATAGCTAGCTGCTTCCAGACCATCGGTGTCGTTGAGAAACAACGAGCAGACGGCATCACTTCCTCGTGCGATTATGTCCCCCAAAGACTCTTCTTGTACTTCGTCTCGGGCGGTGTCCATAGTTTCTACAAATATTGACAACATGGCAATTATTATTCAAACATGACAGATGGATATATTAGTGGCAAACGTAGAACTAATATTAATTAGTGGCCTCGACGCTGCTTCTCTAGGGTTTGGGGTGGCCTCGACACTGCTTCTCTAGGGTTTGGGGTGGCCTCGACAATGCTTCAAGGATAAAAAAAGAAGAGGAAGAAGAAAAAAAAGAGGAGAAGAAAGAATAGAGGAGTAAGAACTCCTCTATTCTTTCTTCTCCTCGTTTTTTCTTCTTCTTTCTCTTTTTTTTATCGGGAACGAGGGTCGTCGAGGGTCACCGAGCGGTAGAGGAAACCCTAAATAGCGGTAGAGGGTCACCGACGGTACATGTATCTCACACCGACGATACTTTCTATTTAGGGTTTCTCCTCTACCGCTCGGCGACCCTCGACGACCCTCGTTCCTGATAAAAAAAGAGGAAGAAAAAAAAAAGAGGACCGTGACCGTGACCAATGTCCCTCTTTAGTCCCGGTTGGTGCCACCAACCGGGACCAAAGGCCTTGTGCTGCCCCGCGCCCAAATGTTTAGTCCCACCTCGCTAGTTGAGAGGGAGCCGCACCTGTTTATAAGGTGCGGTGCGCCTTCCCTCTCGAGCTCCTCTCTAAAGCAGGCTTTCGGGCCTAACGTTGCAATGTGTGCCTGTGGGCCTACTGGGCCTCCCGCGGGCCTGAATCCTGGCCCATGGTAGGGTTTCTAGTCGTATTCAGGCCGTGGGTACCCAGTAGGTGGCACTTTTTTTGTTTTTTTTGTTTATACTTACAACAAAATACTTATTGCTGCTATATTTAATTTTTTTTCCAGTTTTTTGTTTTGTTTTCTGTATTATTTATTTTCTTTTGTTTTTTGCCTTATTTTTTTTAATTCTTTTTGCTTTTAGGTCAGCAAAATTATAAACTTTCTGTTGCTTTATTTATTTTATTTTGTTTCTACTTACAACAAAATACTTATTGTTGCTATTTTTTCCCAGTTTTTTTGTTTTGTTTTCTGCATTATTTATTTTCTTTTGTTTTTTGCTTTATTTTTTTTTACTCTTTTTGCTTTTAGTTTTAGAAAAATTATAAACTTTCTGTTAGTGCCATTAGTTTTCAAATTTGAAAACACTTTTTTAGTTTTTTTGTTTTCTTTGTTGCTTTATTTATTTTATTTTGTGATTAACTTTACTATAAAAATAGTTTTTTCCTGTTTTTTTATTTGTTTTTTGCATTATTTATTTTCTTTTGTTTTTTGCTTTAATTTTTAATTCTGTTTGCTTTTAGGTTAGCAAAATTATAAACTTTCTGTTAGTGCCATTAGTTTTAGAAAAATTATAAACTTTCTGTTAGTGCCATTAGTTTTCAAATTTGAATAGTTAAAATTTGAATTCTTTGAAAATTGTTTGAATCACAAGTTTGTGATTAACTTACTAAAAAATGAGAATAGATGCGCTTATAGAGAAAATTCAACCTAAATTCCTAGTAAATTTCTATGAATTTCAGAGAAATTCACTATGAATTTAGGTTAAACTTTTCTCTATTAGGGCATCTACTTTCACTTTGAGAGGAGCTCGACAAGGCAGAGACGGAAGGGCTTATAAACCGGTGTGAGCCCCCTTTGGTTGGTGAGGTGGGACTAAACTCTGCCCGCAACGAGGACCAATCCTTCAGTCCCGGTTTGTGGCACAAACCGGGACTAATGGTCATGGGCCAGGGGCGAGGAGCAAAATTATAAACTTTCTGTTAGTGCCATTAGTTTTAGAAAGTTGAAAGTTGAAAGTTAGCATGGGCCAGGGACTAATGGTCATGGTATTACGAGGGCCGAACCATAAGACATGAAAGCATTTCAAATGAACTCTGAAAAAGTTGAAAGTTGGCATGGTATCATAATTTCACCCACATAGCATGTGCATGTACAACACGGACAATGGTAGCATGTTCGTGTGTTACAAAGTTGGCATGGTATCATCATAATAGTTGCGGGAGAAAGTCTTCACTTTTTCTTCGCTTGTGTCATTTGCTTATTGCGCCGTAACCATGGATAATCTTCATTGTTTATCAGGATGCTTGGGTCAGCCTTGACATTGAAGGGAGGAATTTCATGAAACTTTTCATAATCTTCAGACATGTCTGTCTTGCCGTCCACTCCCAGGATGTCCCTTTTTCCTGAAAGAACTATGTGGCGCTTTGGCTCATTGTATGATGTATTCGCTTCCTTATCTTTTCTTTTTCTCGGTTTGGTAGACATGTCCTTCACATAGATAACCTGTGCCACATCATTGGCTAGGACGAACGGTTCGTCAGTGTACCCAAGATTTTTCAGATCCACTATTGTCATTTCGTATTGTGGGTCTACCTGTACCCCGCCGCCTAACAGATTGACCCATTTGCACTTAAACAAAGGGACCTTAAAATCAGGTCCGTAGTCAAGTTCCCATATGTCCACTATGTAACCATAATATTTGTCCTTTCCGCTCTCGGTTGCTGCATCAAAGCGGACACCGCTGTTTTGGTTGGTGCTCTTTTGATCTTGGGCGATCGTGTAAAATGTATTCCCATTTATCTCGTATCCTTTGTAAGTCAATACAGTCAAAGATGGTCCCCTGGACAACAAGTACAACTCATCACAAACAGTGTTGTCACCTCTGAGACGTGTTTCCGACCAACTGCTGAAAGTCCTGATGTGTTCACATGTAATCCAGTCGTCGCACTGCTCCGGGTGTTTGGAGCGCAGACTGTTCTTGTGTTCATCGACATACGGGGTCACCAAGGTAGAGTTCTGTAGAACTGTGTAGTGTGCTTGAGACCAAGAATATCCGTCCCTGCATATTATTGAGTCTCTTCCAAGAGTGCCTTTTCCAGTCAGTCTCCCCTCATACCGCGATTTAGGGAGACCTATCTTCTTAAGGGCAGGAATGAAGTCAACACAAAACCCGATAACATCCTCTGTTTGATGGCCCATGGAGATGCTTCCTTTTGGCCTAGCGCGGTTATGGACATATTTCTTTAGGACTCCCATGAACCTCTCAAAGGGCAACATATTGTGTAGAAATACGGGCCCCAGGATGACAATATCGTCGACTAGATGAACTAGGACGTGCGTCATGATATTGAAGAAGGATGGTGGGAACACCAGCTTGAAACTGACAAGACATTGCGCCACATCACTCCTTAGCCTTGGTACGATTTCTGGATCGATCACCTTCTGAGAGATTGCATTGAGGAATGCACATAGCTTCACAATGGCTAATCGGACGTTTTCCGGTAGAAGCCCCCTCAATGCAACCGGAAGCAGTTGCATCATAATCACGTGGCAGTCATGAGACTTTAGGTTCTGAAACTTTTTCTCTGGCATATTTATTATTCCCTTTATATTCGACGAGAAGCCAGTCGTGACCTTCATACTGAGCAGGCATTCAAAGAAGATTTCTTTCTCTTCTTTCGTAAGAGCGTAGCTGGCAGGACCTTTATACTGCTTCGGAGGCTTGCCGTCTTTTTCGTGCAAACGTTGCAGGTCCTCCCGTGCCTCAGGTGTATCTTTTGTCTTCCCATACACGCCCAAGAAGCCTAGCAGTTTCACGCAAAGGTTCTTCATCACATGCATCACGTTGATTGAGGAGCAGACCTCTAGGTCTTTCCAGTAGGGTAGGTCCCAAAATATAGATTTCTTCTTCCACATGGGTGCGTGTCCCTCAGTGTCATTCGAAACAGCTAGTCCACCGGGACCCTTTCCAAAGATTACGTAGTGTAAATCATTGACCATAGCAAGTACGTGATCACCGGTACGCATGGCGGGCTTCTTCCGATGATCTGCCTCGCCTTTGAAATGCTTGCCTTTCTTTCGACATTGATGGTTGGTCAGAAGAAATCGACGATGGCCCAGGTACACATTCTTCCTGCATTTGTCCAGGTATATACTTCCAGTGTCATCTAAACAGTGTGTGCATGCGTGGTATCCTTTGTTTGTCTGTCCTGAAAGGTTACTGAGAGCGGGCCAATCGTTGATGGTCACGAACAGCAACGCCTTAAGGTTAAATTCCTCTTGTCTGTGCTCATCCCACGTACGTACACCGTTTCCATTCCACAACTGTAAAAGTTCTTCAACTAATGGCCTTAGGTACACATCAATTTCGTTGTCGGGTTGCTTAGGGCCTTGGATGAGAACTGGCATCATAATGAACTTCCGCTTCATGCACATCCAAGGAGGAAGGTTATACATACATAGAGTCATGGGCCAGGTGCTGTGATTGCTGCTCTGCTCCCCGAAAGGATTAATGCCATCCGCGCTTAAAGCAAACCATACATTCCTTGGGTCCTTTGTAAACTCATCCCAGTACTTTCTCTCGATTTTTCTCCAATGCGACCCGTCAGCGGGTGCTCTCAACTTCCCATCTTTCTTTCGGTTCTCACTGTGCCATCGCATCAACTTGGCATGCTTTTCGTTTCTGAACAGACGTTCAACCGTGGTATTATAGGAGCATACCACATCACCTTTGCAGGAACCCTCTTCCTGGGGGGCTCGTCGTCAACATCACCAGGGTCATCTCATCTGATCTTATACCGCAATGCACCGCATACCGGGCATGCGTTCAGATCCTTGTATGCACTGCGGTAGAGGATGTAGTCATTAGGGCATGCATGTATCTTCTCCACCTCCAATCCTAGAGGGCATACGACCTTCTTTGCTGCGTATGTACTGTCGAGCAATTCGTTATCCTTTGGAAGCTTCTTCTTCAATATTTTCAGTAGCTTCTCAAATCCTTTGTCAACCACAGCATTCTCTGCCTTCCACTGCAACAATTCCAGTACGGTACCGAGCTTTGTGTTGCCATCTTCGCAATTGGGGTATAACCCTTTTTTGTGATCCTCTAACATGCGGTCGAACTTCAGCTTCTCCTTTTGACTTTCGCATTGCGTCCTTGCATCGACAATGACCCGGCGGAGATCATCATCATCTGGCACATCGTCTGGTTCCTCTTGATCTTCAGCAGCTTCACCCGTTGCAGCATCATTGGGCACATCGTCTAGTTCCTCTTGATCTTTACCAGCTCCCCCCGTTGCAGCATCACCGTATTCAGGGGGCACATAGTTGTCATTGTACTCTTCTTCTTCGTCGTCTTCCATCATAACCCCTATTTCTCCGTGCCTCATCCAAACATTATAGTGTGGCATGAAACCCTTGTAAAGCAGGTGGGAGTGAAGGATTTTCTGGTTAGAGTAAGACCTCGTATTCCCACATTCGGTGCATGGACAACACATACAACCATTCTGCTTGTTTGCCTCAGCCGCATCGAGAAACTCATGCACGCCCTTAATGTACTCGCAGGTGTGTCTGTCACTGTACATCCATTGTCGGTTCATCTGCATGCATTATATATAATTAAGTGTCCAAATTAATAGAAGTTCATCATCACATTAAAACCAAAGTGCATACATAGTTCTCATCTAACAACATATAGCTCTCCAGAGCATCTAATTAATTAAACCATACATTGAAACTATGTAAAACATTTCAATGCGAAAACAAATGCGATCATAATCGCAACCAAGGTAACAATTGATCCAACGGCATAATGATACCAAGCCTCGGTATGAATGGCATATTTTCTAATCTTTCTAATCTTCAAGCGCATTGCATCCATCTTGATCTTGTGATCATCGACGACATCCACAACATGCAACTCCAATATCATCTTCTCCTCCTCAATTTTTTTTATTTTTTCCTTCAACAAATTGTTTTATTCTTCAACTAAATTTAACCTCTCGACAATAGGGTTGGTTGGCATTTCCGATTCACATACATCCTACATAAATAAAATCTATGTCACGTTGGTCGGCATAATTTTCATAAACAATAAATGAACCAATAGTTATAAAGATAATATATATACCACATCTGAATCATAGACAGGACGAGGGCCGACGGGGGCGGATACCAAAACCATCGCACTATATAAGATGCAATAATAAAAGTAAGAAAATAATACAAGTATCTATGTAAACATACAAGTAAAAATATTTTTCCTTTCAGAAAGAACATAAGAACAAGAGGCTCACCACGGTGGTGTCGGCAATGAGCTCGGCGCGGGTGATCGACGGCGGTGAAGACGGGGACGGGGCGTGACGGACCGCTAAACCTAGACAAATATTATGGAAAATGGAGCTTGGAGGTCGAGCTTGGAGAGGAGAAAGCTTAAGTAGTGTGGCTCGGGCATTCCATCAAACACCTTGTGTGCATAGGAGGTGAGCTAGAGCACCATCAAGCCCTCTCCCCCTCGGCCAGAGAAAAACATAGCACTGGGGTACTCTGCTCGCGAGCGAGGGGTATATATAGGCACCTCCTTGGTCCCGGTTGGTGACATGAGCTGGGACTAAAGGGGAGCCTTTGGTCCCGGTTCAAGCCACCAACCGGGACCAATGGTGGTGGGCCAGGAGCGAGGCCCATTGGTCCCGGTTCATCCCACCAACCGAGACCAAAAGGTCCAAATGAACCGGGACCAATGGCACACGTGGCCCGACCGGCCCCCTGGGCTCACGAACTGGGACCAATGCCCACATTGGTCCCGGTTCTGGACTGAACTGGGACTAATGGGCTGACCCGGCCTGGACCAAAGCCCTGCTTTCTACTAGTGGGTGTTAGTCACATGGAGATGTGAACTATTGGTGTTAAATCACATGACGATGTGAACTAGATTATTGACTCTAGTGCAAGTGGGAGTCTGAAGGAAATATGCCATAGAGGCAATAATAAAGTTGTTATTTTATATTTCCTTATATCATGATAAATGTTTATTATCCATGCTAGAATTGTATTAACCAGAAACTTGATACATGTGTGGATAAATAGACAAAACACAGTGTCCCTAGTAAGCCTCTACTAGACTAGCTCATTAATCAAAGATGGTTAAGTTTACTAACCATAGACATGTGTTGTCATTTGATAAACGGGATCACATCATTAGAGAATGATGTGACGGACAAGACCCATCTGTTAGCTTAACATAATGATCGTTTAGTTTTATTTCTATTGCTTTCTTCAAGACTTATACATGTTCCTCTGACTATGAGATTATGCAACTCCCGAATACCGGAAGAATACCTTGTGTGCTATCAAACGTCACAACGTAACAGGGTGATTATAAAGAGGCTCTACAGGTGTCTCTGAAGGTGTTTGTTGAGTTGGCATAGATCGAGATTAGGATTTGTCACTCCGTGTATCGGAGAGGTATCTCTAGGCCCTCTCGGTAATGATCATCACTATTAGCCTTGCAAGCAATGTGTCGAATGAGTTATTCATGGGATGATGCATTACGAAATGAGTAAAGAGACTTGCCGGTAACGATATTGAACTAGGTATGGTGACACCGACGATCGAATCTCAGACAAGTAACATATCGATACAAAGGGGACAACGTATGTTGTTATGCGGTTTGACCGATAAAGACCTTCGTAGAATATGTAGGAGCCAATATGAACATCCAGGTTCCGCTATTGGTTATTGACCGGAGATTTGTCTCGGTTATGTCTACATAGTTCTCAAACCCATAGGGTCCGCACGCTTAACGTTCGATGACGATTTGTATTATGAGTTATGTGATTTCATGAACCGAAGTTTGTTCGGAATCCCGGATGAGATCACGGACATGAAGAGGAGTCTTGAAATGGTCGAGACATAAATATTGATATATTGGAAGGCTATGTTTGGACATCGAAATGGTTTCGGAAAGGTTCGGGCATTTTCCGGAGTACAGGGGGTTACCGGAACCCCCCCCCCCTAGCGAGTTAATGGGCCTTCATGGGCCCTAGTGGAGAGAGGAGGCGGCGGCCAGGTGGTGGCACGCGTCCCCCAAGCCCAAACCGAATTGGACTAGGGTTGGGGGGCCGGCCCCCTTTCCTTCTCCCCTCCTTCTCCTTCCCTCCTTCTCCTAGCGGGAATAGGAAGGGGACGAATCCTACTTGGACCGGGAGTCCAAGTAGGAATCCCCCCATGGCGCACCCCCTAGTGTCGGCCACCTCTCCTCCCCCCTTTTTATACGTGGGAGGGGGGCACCCCAAAGGCACACCAAGTCTTCTCTTAGCCATGTGTGGTGCCCCCTCCACAGTTCCACACCTCGGTCATATCGTTGTAGTGCTTAGGCGAAGCCCTGCGCCGGTAACTTCATCATCACCGTCAACACACCGTTGTGCTGATGAAACTCTCCCTCGTCCTCAACTGGATCAAGAGCTTGAGGGACATCATCGAGCTGAATGTGTGCTGAACACGGAGGTGCCGTACGTTCGGTGCTTGGATCGGTTGAATCGCGAAGACGTTCGACTACATCAACCGCGTTACTAAACGCTTTCGCTTTCGGTCTACGAGGGTACGTGGACACACTCTCCCCTCCCATTGCTATGCATCACCTAGATAGATCTTGCATGGTTGTAGGAAAGTTTTGAAATACTGCATTCCCCAACAGAAATAGCTATATTCTTGTAGAAATTCCTGATGATGTTGTAACTAAATCGCGTAAGACAGGAAGAGTTAGCGAATCTCCTAAGTGATTTCATAATTATATATCCATCTTACAGGAAGATGAAACATGCACACTACAGAGGAAGCAACGGAGGCACCCAGCTTGAAAGAATGGCCAAACCCATGAAATCCGAAATGGAGTCAATATAAGAGAATCAAGTTTGGAACTTGTTTGAACCTCGAGAGGGTGTGATACCCATGCAATATAAATGGATCTTAAAAATAAAATGGATACATATGGTAATCCTATTTTCTACAATACAAGGCTGGTTGTGAAAGAGTTTTCCACAAATTGAGGGAGTTGATTATGACGAGACATTCTTACTAGGAGCCATGATAAAGTATATTCAGATTATGATGGAAATTGATGCATATTTTGATATAGATAGTGGACCTTGATCCTGAGAATATCAGAAAGATATGTATGTTTCAATGATCAATATATACTTTGAAGCAAGCATGGAGGAGCTGGAACCAATATTTTGATAAAGTTTGACTTCATTAAAATAATAAACTTGAAATTTAGTGGGAGCTCTATACTTTTCTAATCCTATATGTGGATGACATAATTTTGATTAGAAATATTATATAGTTTCTTGGCAGTTGGCACAATTAAATATTCATTGGAAAGTATGTTTTTGATGAAGACTGAGGCAAAAGCAATTTATATGTATTGGACATAAAAGGTCTATAGAGATAGATCAGGGTGTCTAATTATGCTAAGTCAGAACATGTATATTGACAAGGTTTTAACAAGTTTAAAATGGAGAATGCAAAGAAAGGTTTTTCTCCCAATGTCACATAGCATAACACTTAGCAAAATCAGTGTTCTAAGACAATTGATGAGGCATGTACAGATGAGCGGAACTCACATGCCTTGGCAATTGGATCCATCATGTATGCTATGATATATACAAAGACTAGATGTTTCTTACGCACTAAGTGTTAGTAGCAGGTACCAAAGTAATCCTGGAATGGCCCACTGGACAACTATTAAAATATTAAGTACCTCGGAAGGAAAAAGGACACGATCTTTGTCTATAGAGGAGACGAAGAGATTGTTCTAAATAGTTACACGAATAAACAACTTCATGACTGATATAAATGACTAGCGGGCTATGTAAGGATAATAGTTTGGAATATTTTCAAACATGACCACTATTGTGAATTCTATGGAGAAAGAAAAATATGTTGAGGCTTCAGATGCTTCAAAGGAGGAAGTCTGAATCAAGAAGTGTCTTGATATAGTTGGTGTGATCCTAAGTGTAATGAATTTAATGACACTATATTGTTAATAATGGTGTCATTGCTCAAAAAAAAGGAATCTAGATCCTCCGCAAATACAAGTGCAAGTATCACAAGGATTTGAATGTGTCACACGAAATGATGAAGGCTCTACCACGAGCAAAACATGAGCAACACTGGATAGTCATAGGTGTTTGAGAAACCATGTAACTAGATTATTGACTCTAGTGCAAGTGGGAGTCTGTTGAAAATATGCCCTAGAGGCAATAATACTGTATTATTATATTTCTGTGTTCATAATTAAGAATTTATATTCTACGCTATAATTGTTGTCATCCTAAGATATCCGATTCAGTGGAAAATTCATATGCACGTGTGGAATGATAATGTCAAAATAAGATTCCTAGTCTTGCCTCTAAGACTAGCTCAAGTGTTGTTGGTGATCATGTTTTCCAGATCTTAGGATATCGTTAACATTGAGAATATGATGTTAGGAGAACGATCATATTGTATTGACCCAAACTTGTTTGTTATACTTAAAGATATCATCAAAAGTCAATTGTTATAACATAGAGTGTTAACGTGTGATTTAGTTCCTTAGACCATGAGAGTGTCGTACTCGCTTCTTACCGTATGATGAACTTTGCGATTGCTCAAACGTTATTTTTAACACGGTGATCATAACGGCAACTTGCAGGTTCATCGGAAAGTTTCACAATGGACTAGATTGCTCGAGAGTGGAATTTGCTCCTCCGGTGATGGAGAGGTATTCTTAGGGCCTCTCAGTGTGACGGCATCGATCATCGTCTGGCCAGACACAGGTGACTATGTCACAGGGATGTAGGAACGTGTCAACGAGAAAGAAAAACAAAACCAGTAACGAGGAGACCGGTATAGTGAGCATGTGTATGACTCAAGAGGATAGCAATATATCTCACCTCGGGTTTTGTAACATATCATGAAGCAAAGGGGAATAGCACATAATAAGCTAAGGTTCACTCAAATTTCATTCGTGTAGTCATAGGGATCAATGTGGACATCCCCGGTTCCGCTATAGGTCATTGAACGAAAGGAGATTTGTTCATGTATATGTTTTACTGAACCTATCGGGTCACAAGCTTAAGGTAATCACGACATGTTGAGTGTTAGTAGGGCAGGAATAATGCGAATATATTTGTGAAATAGTTTCACTAATATTTGAAATAGATTCAAGAGGAACCGGAAGCGTTCCCTGGTCATCGGAAGGGTTTCGGAGTTTATCGGGCAATACCGGGTATTTCTAATAAATAATATATAGGTAAAAATGTTTCAAATGATGTTAAATTAATAATGATAAGCTCTAATGTTTGTTAGTGTACTTTTATATTGGTGGCTCCCCCCTTAGCCATACTGTGAGGCCAAACTGGACTAGGGGAGGAATCCTCCTCTCCCTGGGGCCGAGGCAAAGGAGGAGGATTTACTTCCCCATGTGTGGCGTCCCCCTCTCCCCTTCCAACCTATATAAACTAGAGGTTTTGGGCACTTTTGAACACACAAGTTTTGGAGCCTCCTCTAGTTCTCTAGTTCTAGTTCTAGTTGGTCCTAGTTGATCAGTTAGAGCTAGACCTAGATTCTCTCATCCTCATAATTAGAAGTCTAGTGTGGTTCTAATCCCCCGTCTAATACTTCGGCGATAATTAGCTCTGGACGGTGAAGCACTGTCGGATCGTGAAGAACGTACGCTTGCAATTCGTAGAGATTTCATGCTTTCGGTCTTCCATTCGAGGGACTGTTCATGGGCGGTTAGAGGGATCATTCATCTACGGTTCGAGGGACTCCAAGTACGATCTACACTGACTCGTATTCTTTCACTGCAACTCGGACTCGGTAACAATCTGATCCAAACCGTTTAGGGCATCTTCATAGTATTCATGGGTGATCGTATGGCGAACTTTTTTGTTTTCTATGATGTGTCCCAACATGGATACCTCTGAAGAGGACACAAAAGACAGACGTGCCATACCGCCTGCCTCTTGCCACTGTCATAACACCTTTGATCTAGCAGCAACAAGCTAGATATGAGACCTCCGCCAGAGCCACCGTGCAGCACGTGCCGGTAGCAGGCATGACTTAACATCCCCGCACGAGACGTTGTGCGTAGCATCCGCCAGAGGCTTCATCGGTCGGCGATAGGCACTGCCCGATGACTCTAAAAGGGACGCAACTGTCACCTATCGAGCCGCATCGAACCCCATCTATTGACGGAGGAGACGTCCAATACCTCCACTAGGCTCAAAAGGCCGTCACCACCTCGAGATCCAGACTCCGCGTCGCCTGCATGACCACGAAGTGTGCCGTCCTCAAAGAAGAGAGGTTGCCGCCCCGATACTGAGTGCTACACGAAGCACCCACCGCCGCGCCAGCCGTTATCGTCGCCCATATAATGGCAACCGTCAGCGCGACCGTCAGATCTAGGCACTAGGTCCCGAATCCCTTGTGCGCTTCCCCATGGTCAGCCACTTTTATCCTCCTATCACAATGACGATAAGGAGACCACTACCTTCGCCGCTCGAGGCCACTGCATCGTTAAAAGGCCACGCCGAGCAGGGAGACACGTCGCCGCTGCGAGGCGCAACCTTCACAACCACGATGTAGCCGGCTGACCGCAACCTGTGCCACCCGCGGGTCAGATCTGGCTGCCGCAAAGGCCGCCGTAGTTGATCTGCCAGCGCGCTCTGCCCCACATTGCCCGACGCGCACCCGCCACGCTGTCGTCGCTGCCTTGCTCTGGCAAGCGCCGCTGGCGCCGCACTCCGGCCCAACAGACCCGGTCCTTGCCGAGTCCACCACGCGAGAGGATGATGGATCCCTGCCGCCAAAGCCCGGCCGCGCTCTCTGGTGGCGGCAAGGGAGGAGGACGGGGAAGAGGAGGCCCCGGCGGCGGCTAGGTTTTCCTTCCTATCACTCGTGGGAAAGACGAGAGGGACTGGACGAGCTTGACCTACCATCTAATCACCTTCATATCATACATCAACACGTAAGGGTATCTCCAAGGCGGACCCATAAACCTGCTGCAACGGTCCTAACCACAGAACCCACCCAACACCGATCTGTATAGGTCCGCGGGGTCCGGACGCGATTTCTCCCGCAAACAAGAGACAAAAGTGGGGGAGGTTTGCGGCAAATAGGCCTGATCCCAAGCCAATTTCTGACCGCCCTGGCCCACCAAAAAATCCCTCCCGCACGAGCTCCCGCCCGGCGCCTGCTGCCCGCATTCATGCTGGTGTAGAGCGTGCCGCTCCGCATTGAAGACAACTCAGGACTAATGCGACCTCACACTACCTCCGCCATCGAAGCGGCGCCCCGGCCGAGGGCGCCGCCCGCTGCACGCCTGGGTGAACATGCCTCCTCGCCGCATTCATACACCTCCACTAAAATCGCATGGAAGCCGAGAAACCTACTCCGGTCACACGTCCGCTCATGAGCGGGTCAACATTAAACGCAATGTCGGCCAAGCTCCTCTTGTTTGCCCTCTATTTATACGAGGCCAGACGCCGGGCAAGAATCGCACCCCTTTGTGGCTCCCCCCATCTCCTCCTTCACCACTCTTCTAATGGCTTCCGAAGAGAAGTTCTCCGGCATACAAACCGGCTGGTTGGTCCGCCGAGCCCGCCGGATACGAGCGAGGCAGCTCGCTGCTCCACCACTCGCACCTGACCCGTCGGAGCAAGTTGTCGTCCCAAGCTGTGTCGTGCTTCAACAACTCGCCGCTCCATGCCCACTCGATGAGGAGTACCGAGTTTCTCCACGCCGGCACGGCGGGGAGCACGACAGCACAGGCGTCATCCCGTCGTCAACGACTGTGCCTCCCGTGCGTGTGACTGTGCCTCCCGTGCCTACGACCGTGCCATCCAGGCAGAGACAGAAGCCGGGTCCGCCGAGAACGATGAGTTGGTGGTCGGCGCCTTCGCGCCCGCCGCCATCATCAGGAGAAGTAGAACACGAGAGTCCGCCGCCGCTTGGGTCCCATGAAGGCCACCGCCTAAGCGACGCCGACGTACACAGCCAGTGTCTTGCCCGGTTCTTCTCTTTCGAGGACCTCCGTCGATCCCACGTGGGCTCCACGAAAGCGGAGGGGCCGCCTTTCCGTCCCGCTGAAGCATCAGCCGGGGGTCCCACTCCAGGGAGTGGTGGGGAAGCGAGTCATCATTTGCGCTGAAGCATATACCTCTGGGGCTCCCGGTAGTCCGGTGATCGGGGTGCCGGACATGAGGAAGACAAAAGGATCCGCGAGCGGCGATTTAGTTTAGGTATTATTATACCTCCAGAGCCAGACTAGCACCGTTGATGTAAATGTACCGAGATCCGTCATCTTTATATAAAAAGCCGGCTTTTTATATAAAATCCGTCATGTTTATATAAAATCCGGCCGTGTTTGCACGAATTTTGTTCAGTTGGTTTGAGTTGTTATGAAAAATGTATGCGGCTACGGTTGGATGACGTCCTTCCGTATCCGTGTCCGCGGATAGGGGGACCAGTCCGCAGACGGATGCGGGAGGGTTTTTACAGGTTGACGTTGGAAATGCCCTAAGCTACAGTATTGTATCCTGAACTGGCACCAAAAAGACCTTCGCCCCCTCCTACCTTTGTTGCTCGCAATTAAGGCAGCTAGCTTTTGAACGAACCGGATGGCTGTGGCCTCTGGGTAATATAAACGGTTCGTTCTCTGTCTGTGCCATTTCACTGTTGTATCATCATACTCCGTGCAAACAGGAGTAGCCTGCGTGCCTTTCAAACAACAGCACCTTCAGATAACCAAAGACTGGACCATGACAAGTCACAAGTCGACACCCACTCCGTCGATAGCAAGAGCACGACAGGACTTGGTGATGCTTCGTTCGCAGTTGGAACGTTCCTATGTGTCGAAAGCTGCGAGGGCTCGGCCCAGTCAGCTGCAAGAGCCTTCCCCGGCACGCAACCCGCGAATGAATGAATCAACGAGCGCTTCATTCAGATAGATAAATCCAGAAGGCATTATTATTTGTGGTGATCACGTCCCATCTCTACTAGGATCAGTCCACATCAGATAATATCCTAGACGAAGTTGCCTGGAGAAAACTACGCGGAAATGTGCAGAATGGTGTAAGATAAGGTGAAAGAGACGCTGCTGCCAAGCCAAGCCAGCTTCTCAGTGGCGGAGGACGGAGACGTGAAGGTGCGGTTTTCGCCTGCGTACCACTTTTCGAGCTCCGTTGGAACTGCCGAGAAAGTGCAGAGGCCTGTCATTGCACGATTTTTTTTTAGTAGGTTTTTTTAGACAATCTGGCGAAGCCTTTATTGCATCGTGCAGAAGAATAGGCCCGCCTGGCCTCTGAGAGCCTTATACGATTGCGTGCGCCTTCGGGGACAGCCCTATGTCTCGCTTACAGCGACACCTAGCGTGCTCTCGCATTATGCGTCTCCCTAAATGGCAGCCCAGGCACACAGGAAGCCACGGCCCCCTTTTTTTAGTTTTTTTTCGTTTTTTCTTTAATTTCGTTTATACTTTCAAATATTCGAAATAAATACTCCCTCTATCCCAAAATAAGTGACTGAAGTTTGTACTAGCTTTAGTACAAAGTTAATATAAAGTCATGTCACTTATTTTGGGACGGAGGGAGTATATTGCAGAAAACACTTTACATAATAAATTCAAAAAATATTAACTAAGTAATGGAAAAAATGTTAAACAAGTATTTTAAAAATGTTAAATATATATAGGAAAAAATTGGACATGTCCTCAAAAATGTTGAACATGTATTTGAAAAATGTTAATCAAGCATTTTAAAAATGTTAAATATGTATATAATATATGTTGAACATGTACTCCCTCCTTCCTGAAATATAAGGTGCATTTTGACTTTGCAAGGTCTTTCATGCATGACTTTGACCATTAATATATATCAAAGTACATGGATTAAACATGTAAGAATGCCATCGTCATATTTTTGTTGCAAAATAATTTTATTTTATATGATTGCATACTAATTTTATAGACATACAATACATGAAAATTATAGCCAAAGCTGCGCAACGAAGACCAGAGAAGTTAATAGGTACCTTATATTTCGGAAGGAGGGAGTATTTGAAAAAGAGTTAAAGTTGTATTCTGTTACAAATGCTAAACTTCTATTTGATAAATGTTAATAAATCATTTAAGAATGCTTTCTTTGCGAAAAAACATTTAAGAATGTTAAATGTATATAAAAAATATTGATCATGTATTCAAAATTGAATAATCTTCCGGTTGAAAAAATATATAATTTGTTTTGAAAAAATGTTAATGATGCATTAAAAAAATTATTCTTATATTTGAAAAATGTTAATCAAGCATTTGAAAAATGTGCAAAGGCAAATGTGTAATATGTATTCAAAAACCGAGAAAGAAAGAAAAATGATAAAAACCAAGAAAAAATGAAAAGAAAAATGAATAAAGAAAATAGAAAATATAAAAGTAAGAAAAGCAAAAATAATATGAAAACCGAGAAAGAAACAAGGAAAGACGAAGAAAAAAGAAAGAAAAGAAAACCATTGAAAACCTTGAGAGAAACAAAGAAAATCGGTGAAAAATAAAGAAAAACATAAAACTGAAGAAAACCGGCAAAAATATAGAAAACCGGAAAATATAATTAAAAAAGAAAAAAGGAGAAACAAAAAAACCAATACATCAACCACCATGAGCAATCTTCTCGGTTGGGAACAGTAAAAGGAAAAAACAGACGAAAAATACACCGACCCAGTACTATAGTAGGGTGAAAAAGCTTCAGGCAAGACTGAAGGACCACTCGTTATAAGTGTGATATAGCCTTTACGCGCCTTGGGTGCAAGTGCCTGTTAACACCGGGGCTAACGAAAACTCCTAGTAAACGCATTCTGCGTCAAATTGTCGGGGCGCCGCACACGCGATCGACCGAGACGGGCCGGCCCATTCAGCAACGATGCGTGCGTTCCATCGATCCCGATTTTAGGGCCCTTTAGAAGGTTCCTGACTAGTTGTGGGCATCTTCTAGAAGGTTCCTCAACCTTTTCTTCTGTTTCTAGTTCTTTTTTCGTTTTTTCCTTTATTTTTTCCATATTTCTTTTTTCTTTTTCTTCTTTTTCTTCTTTTCCTTTTACTATTTCTTTCTTTTATGTGTTTTCAAGTATATTTTTCTTTTTTTCAAAACAATATGTGTAAAATGTTCGTAAATTTCTAAAAACAATTTATTTTTCATAATTTGTTCAAACTGGACAAAAAATTCCATTCTCAAATTTTACTCCCAGAAATTCAAAAAATGTTTGTTTTTTCAAAAGATGTTAAAAATTTTAAAAAAATATTCATGCTTGTCAAAATTTGTTTCTATTTTTAATTTTTGTTCACAAATTCAAAAGAAGTTCAACAAAATCTCACTATTTTATTCAGAGTTTCAAAAAATTTCAGCAGTAAAAAATGTTCATGTTCTCATGATTTGTTCGGAAATTCAAAATATATTCAGAAATTTCAAAACATGTTTGAATTTTACAAAAAAAAATTCAGAGATGCAAAAAATATTCCCCTTTTCAAAAAAAATTCATGTTTTAAAAAACGTTTGTGTTTTCAAATTTGTTAAAAATCTCCCCTTTTGAAAAAATCAATATAAAAATGATCAAGTTTTCCAAAAATGTGATCACTTGAAGACTAAAATCACGACATTTATTTGGCATTGGAGGGAGTACGTGTTTTCAAATAAATTTTATATATTTAAAGAAATCACAAAATTGAAAATAGTTTTGTTCCAATAAATATTCACTTTTCTCAAAAAAGATCTCGTTTGAAAATTCCAATTATTTAGACATCAAAGATCGTTTTTCCTGTGGCAAGGCAGCAGCGCTCACTTCCAGGAGGTGCCGAGTTCAATCCCTCGTGCCAAACTTTTTTAAGAATTTTATGCCGATCGATTTTGTTCTCATACATTCGCTCAGCATATCTAAAAATACTAATAAAGAAAGGTGATATTCTTAGTTTGGTCTGTCATTAACCCATGATATTTTGCAGGAAACCCTCTGATTTTTCTTATGCTAAGCAATGCCGCAAGACCCATGCGCATAGTTGTGATGTCTTTGATGGATGTGTGGTAGGAATTCATTTATATACAATAAGACCATATCTAGCCATGTGTTATGCTTTCAAGCAAATATCTTATTGGTATATTTATGGCTTCCTTGTGGATATCTTGTTCTTTCTTTTTTCTAACTATTTCGTGTGTACATCCTTCTTTATGGATTGATATCATCATGATTCATCTACTTAGAACCCTATACACTTGAGAGAAGTTACATCTCTAGTTGACATCCTTATTCTTTCACGTCCACCTTTTACTTGGTGGTTTCGTGAAAGGATTTTTCTTGAGTGCGGGTCTCATATCGTTGCATCTTGATGCACTCTTGTGGTGAAGATTGTTTCCTCATGCTTGTCTTGACGAGGCTTTTTGGTATCCCTCCTCTTGACAAAGCTATCATTTTATACCTTCACCATGGGTTGTCACAAGCCTTGGTTATTCATTTACATTCTAGTAAGCTTGTAAACCTATTTGCCATTTTTGTTGTATGTGTGTGGGAAGGACATGTATTGCACCTTGTAGCTCATTTATTCAAGACTATGTTGATGCTTAATGCTCATCCTCATATTAGTCTTCTCAAGTGCTTTGACATGACTCATACACATCGGTTGGTTGAGCCTATTCCTAAGTTGCACCTTTTACGTGTTGCTCAACCATCTGTTTGTTGCAAGTGCTAAGCTTAATTTCCTATATGCTCACTTGCACTTGTTGTGAGTTTCTATTGATTTTGGGGGAGTGATGATCCTATTTTATGCACTTGGTATCAAAATAAAAATATTCTAAGTAGTGCACAAATCATGAGGAGCTTCTCTAGTGTCTTTAGAACACTCCATTGCTCAACCATGTGTTTCTCGCAAGTGTTAGGCAAAAAATTTCTATTTGCTCTCTTGCACTTCTTGTGAGGTTCTATTGATTTTGGGGGAGTGATGAACCTATTTTGTGCATGTTGTATCCAAATACAAAACTAAAATATTGGACAAATCATGGGGATCTTCTCTATTTTTCTTAGAACACTCCTATGCTCATATCATAATATCTTTTATTCATATGGCTTGTAGGATCATTAGTTTAGTTGGTTCGATTGGTATCTTTTGATTGCTTGTTTCATTTGGTATCTTTGATTGCTTGATTGTTTGTTTCTCTCTTTGTTATGTCTTTGTCGCGTATCATCCTTTAGCAATCTTTGGATCCTCAATATAGTTTGTCTTCCTCCAAGTGTTTATTTTTGGATATGTGTATTGCATTCCACTCCTTTTGATACACAATTTATGGAGGAACACATTTTACATTGGCCTTCTAAGCTTTTCACCCATTTTGGCAATTGATGTCAATGGGGGAGAAGTTTACAGAGAGTTTTGTGGAGAAGTTTGCAGAGTTATTTCTTCTTGCTTTGGTTTTGTTCCTAAGCATTTGCATCTCATACGCATGCATCATTGGTTGTTGCATTGCATGGTGATGCTTAATTCCTTATATAAACTCTCTTGAAAGTGATTGTCATCAATTATCAAAATGGGGGAGATTGAAAGAACATGTGGTGCCCCATGTTTGGTTTTGGTAATTGATGACAATCTTTTTGGACTTGAAAGTGCTAGTGATCGACTAGAGGGGGGTGAATAGGCGATTTTTATGAAAGTCTTCAAAACATGGAAGTTTCAAAGACAAACGATAGAAATAAACCTATTACCATGCAGCGGAAGGTAGACTACACTAGGCAAACCATAGTCAAGTATTCAATGAAGTGAAAGCACAATGACTAATAGCAGCTAGGCAGTAAAGACCAGGTAGGAAGATATTGTGAAGCCAATCAGAACAAGCAGTCACTCAGTGAAGACAAAAGATAATGCAATCATACAATGACTTCACAAGGACCAACAGTAAGTAAAGGGAAGGGAAGGATGAAACCAGTGACTCGTTGAAGACAATGATTTGTTGGACCAGTTCCAGTTGCTGTGACAACTGTACGTCTGGTTAGGGAGGCTGAGATTCAACTCAGAAGACCTCGTCTTCATCTTATTCCCCTTGAGCTAAGGACACCCAGTCCTCGCCCAATCACTCTGGTAAGTCTTCAAGGTAGACTTCCAAACCTTCACAAACTTCGTTCACCGGCGATCCACAATGACTCTTGGATGCTCAGAACGCGACGCCTAACCGGCTGGAGGATTCACAGTCCTCAAGTGTAATAAGTCTTCAGATCACACAGACAGGAAGACTTAAGTGATGCCTAACACTCTTTGGCTCTGGGTGTTTAGGGCTTTATCCTCGCAAGGAATTCTCTCTCAAAGGCTTCGAGGTGGGTTGCTCTCAAACAACAAAAGCCGTACTCTAACTCTGAGCAGCCAACCGTTTATGGTTGTAGGGGTTGGGCTATTTATAGTCACTGGGCAACCCGGCCTGGTTTGTCCGAAATGACCCTTGGTCACTAAGGAACTGACACATGTTCCAACTGTCAGATTTCAAACACACACGGCAACGTTACTTGGATTACAAGCAAAGCTGACTTATCCAACTCTGGACAAGATTTGCTCTCATAGTCTTCACTCGAAGACATAGGATTTTGGTTAAGCATCACTTCAGTCATTCTGACTGGTTCTCTTGGACCCCACTTAACAGTACGGTGGTTCCTATGACTCAACAAAGAAAAACATAGAACGACGAAACTGCTAAGTCTTCGCGCTCCATAGTCTTCACGCGATGTCTTCTCTTATCATAGTCTTCAATGTGAATGTCTTCACATACCACCTCTGACTTCAATGTCTTCATACATTTTTAGGGGTCATCTCTGGTAGGAAAACCGAATCAATGAGGGACTTCTACCTGTGTTATCCTGCAATTCTCACAAACACATTAGTCCCTCAACTAGGTTTGTCGTCAATACTCCAAAACCAACTAGGGGTGGCACTAGATGCACTTACAATCTCCCCCTTTTTGGTGATTGATGACAAACTAGTTGAAGTTTTCAACGGGGAATATAATATGTGAAATTGTAAAAGGATAGGGGATTGTCTTCATAAGTTGCAAGGGCTCCCCCTGAAGATGTGCATATAAGTAATTTGCTTTTGGAATGCAAATGCACATGGCAGGTTGTACTTGTGGAGATCCTCTTCAACTTATGATGACAATTCATTATGCAAGATATGACATGACGAAGATGATGATATGCATAATGAAAAATGGACGTCTGCAAAATGATCTAAGTGGGCAATTTATCGTCGCACATGCGGAATTTATCATCGCATCACAGAATAGCAAATAAGTAGCAGACGACCATCGAGTTTGAGTGTTACAACTCAAAGAACCAAATGTATCAAGACGCGAGAGTTGTAAACACTAGGCAAAATATAAAACTACCGCCCATATGAACCCGCTTGAAGACTATCAAACTCATATGCTTCTCCCCCTTTTGTCAGTAAGGACCAAAAAGGTTTGAAGACATAGAGCACCTACTCATCCCCGTGAGGAGTTGGTGAAGCAGCAGGGTCTTCATCATCGATGACACGTGCATTGTTGGTGGTGCAAACGAACTCGGTGCAGTGTTGATTCGCGCTGAAGGTGGTGAAGTAGCATCGTCTTCATCATCGATGACACGTGCATTCACTGTTGCAGCAGCGGAGGAGAACTCAGAGTCTTCAAGAGACAGAGTTCGTCGCAGCACAGTCCTTCTTGGAGGTGTTGAGTCAAACTTGAAGCGTTCAGAGAAGCCATCCTCTTGAAGATCATCTTAAGAACACATAAGCGTCAGCCCTTTCCATGTACGCCGACAAGTTTCATGGGCAACAAAGGCATTCTTGGTGGCAAGGTTGCGAATCCTGTTTACGTCCACCAAGAGGCTTTGCATTTGGCGCTTCAGCCAATCATGATGCTTATCCTGTTTCTGATGAAGGGCAACCAGAAGTTCTCGGTCGTTGAGAACACGAGATCGCTTCTTGGGCCGTTGGGCAATGGTGCTTTCAGTTGCTTCAGTGAGGGCACGATGAGGTGCACGGGTAGTACCAGCCAGAGGATAAACACGAGCGACTGCTGGATCTCCGTCAATGTGTTGTGAGAAACTATGCTTATCAGCATTCTGAAGACTAAGGGGCTCCTTGGCGGGTTCTGGATAGATGGCTTCAACTGACATATCGACGTCAGACATAAAGATTCGATGATTGCGAGTAGAGGGCTGATAGGTGACAGCTGAGTGTAGTTTGATCAGCCGCATAATTCATGGAGCGTAAAACTTCAAGCCAAAGAGATCAGATCCTGATGCAGCAAGTTGACGGATGAAGAAGTCTTGTGCATTGAAGCATTTGCCGTGAAGAATATGGAAGACCAAAGTCTTCATTGCACATTCCAGCTTTGCATGTGGAGAATGTCTTTTGATGGGCCAGAGAGTTCGCCTTATAATATGATAGATAGTGCGTGGCAGATACTCAAGGTCTTCAACAAATAACTCCTCAGGATATGCAGCAGCTGGAGGTAAAGGCTTCATCATGCTAAGCATCTGACTCATGTTTGGTTCAGGCTTGTGAAAAATGCTCTCCATAGCTGCATCGTGAAGCTGACAACCAGGTTCATAAAGATCTCCTGGAGTGGGCAGACTAGTGAGCTCAATGATATCAAAGGCTTTGGCTTCATGATGAACATTGCATGTCATCCACTCAAGGACCCAAGTCTTCGGATCTCTGTTGTAGCCACGAATATGAAGAGTGGCATAGAATTGGAGCAGCAATTCTTCGTTCCAGTGCTCCTTGTCAGTGACGAACGACAACAATCCAGACTCTCTGAAGCAATCCAGAGCTTCTTCCAAACAAGGCAGACCAGTTATGGCTTCAGTGTCAAGACGCATATGTGGGAAAATGCGACCTTGATTGTACAGAATGCATGAGTAATAACTGCGCTGCTGATAGCTCCAGAACCGATCAGAAGATATTCTTGCCTTGGTGTAGGGGTTCTTGGCGCTATCAAAGAAGGTGTTGTGTGCCTTGAAGCCATTGATATTAAAAGATCCGGGTGCAGATGCAGTACCTGGAAACCTGGGCAACCTTGGCATTGGCTTCTGAACCTGAGGCCTGTGCTCAACGTGATAGTCAAACTGAGGACCAGCAGCAGGCGGAGGAGTCAGAAAAGGCCATTTGACAGTGATAAGTTGGCCATAGTTGAATGCTTGCTCGATAGTGTGTGGCCTTGGTGGCGTAACAGGAGCAGTGGCATCAACAGAGGCGTCAGGCTGCACATCAGTTGCAGGTGCATCATTGGCTTCATTGGCCTCTGGCACAGTGTTAGGTGCAGGCTCCACAGTGTCTTCAGCCATGACCATGTCATTGGCTTCAGTGGTGTTAGTGGTGGCAGCCTCAGGATTCTCAACCTCCACTTCAGAAGCTGGAGGGTCGGTCATGTTCTCCTCGAGAACAACATCTTGGTGAGATGGGGGTGTAGCAACTCTTGGGGCTTCTTCTTCATCGGCTGATGCAGCCGAAACATCTTCAACCATTTTGGCTTCGGATTCAGACACATGCATTGTGGGAGTGACTTGGGGCCTTGGTCCTTTGCGAAGCCTGCGTAATACGGGCGACGCTTGTGGAGATGGAGTGTGCTGGGCCTCATAGTCATCACCGTCTTGCACTGTTGGGGTAGCTTACGGTTGGTGAGAGCTTGGAGTGTCTTGTCTCTGTGGGTGATCAACCCATGATGCATCCTGAGCAGTTGGCGTCAGAGGACGACCAATGCTGACGAGTTCGCTGTGCGTGAGCACATGCGATGATACCAGTTGGTGCTCGATCTATGGAAGGACTTCATCATCTTCAACATTGTCATGGTGACCAATGTCTTTAGCAGCGGTGGGGTCAACTGCTGGAACGTCTTCAGCTTCAGGAGCCTCTGTCGAAGCAGGCTCATGAACTACTATCCGTCGTTCTTGATGCGAGGAATCAGGGCGAGCAACAGAGATGGGTTCTACAACAAGGGGCTCTGTGGGAGCAGCCCGATCTTTCTTGGTTCTGCGCTTCTTCTTGGAGGGAGCGACATCAGAAGCATCAGGATTTTCCCTCTTTCTGGCTTCAGCCTCGGCAGTCCTCGTCTTCTTCAGTTCTGAAGCGGTTGACTGGACCTTTGGCTTCGAGCCAGTCATGCTGCTTGGAAAGACTATGCGTGGCTCTTCCCGCCTTGAAGGTGCAGATTGGTCTGTTGATGGCTTCTTCTTCTTTGCAGCCATTCTTGGGTCGATGCCAGGACGACCAAGAGCCTTGTGCTTCTCAGCCTCATTGTAGGCTTGCACACACTTGTCAGCCAGGCTCTTCATGCGCTCACGAGAACCTTTAGCTTCTTCACGCTTCTTGAGAAAGGCTTCCTTGAGCTCGTGCAGCATAATCTTAAAGTTTTTCACATCTTGCACGCTGAGCTTAGCCATGTGCTTATTGAACTGAGCTTTCTCATAGTCGATCTTTTGCTTCAGTTCAACGATACGCTGAGCTAGAGCTAGCTCAGAAGCAATGGTGTCAGTGAAGGCGACACTGAGGCCAATTGGAAGTTGCAAATCTTCAAAGCTGAGGTTGGGCGTGTCAAACCACTCATCAATGAAGTTATGGATGATTGCCACATCAAAGAGAGGCAAATCATTGAAGATCTCTACTTCTTCCTTGCTCTTGATCAGTTGCTCAAGAGCGTCATCTGCAAGATCTTCATCGCTGGACAGATCAATGGCGTCATTGCACAGAATAGCAGCAGCAGTCAGTGCCTGATCAGTACTCTTTCTCATCTCAGTCTTCTTGGAGATACGTGATAGATCTTCAGACTGCACACTGTCTTCAGGAGGTGCAGTAGCCAGTGGCTTCGCACGTGAAGCTTTTGGTGGAGCAGCTGACTTTGAAGCTTTAGCCTTCTTCTGCTTCTGCGGCTTTGTAGTAGGAGCTGGGGCTTCATCAGTGTCGGCATCATCATCAGAATGATCCACTTTGGCACCTTGAACAGAAATGTGAGTGATAAGGCCATCAAGTTTGTAGAAAGGTCCGATGATATTGGGTTCAGCATCGCGTGTGCCGTCAGCCCGGGGAGCAGAAGGACCAGGGTTGAAGTCTAGTCCCAATGACTTCTTGTTTTCCTTGGTCGATGCCTTTGCATGCTGGAAGTTGCGCTTGAAGAGATTATTGTCACGACACCAGAGCAGTGATGATGGGTCGCCATTTCCAGGTTGTGGTCCACGGACCATACAAGGATAGAAACCCTGAGCAATAGCTTCAGCTCTGGTCTTGGGTGGAAGGCTTCGGAAGAGAATGTCACCCCAAGGACTCTTGATGGCATTCTTCTCAGCATACTCCTGGGTCACAAACTTGTATTTAAACCATTGTTCTGCCCAATATCTTCGAATCCATTGGATTCGTGTCTTGCGCTGATTGTAATCCTCTTCTGGATCTGTCTTGTATAGCTCTGAGAGGTCATCAGGCAGATCTCTTGATGTTCCCCCTCGACGCTGTCTGCCACCCTTCCTTGCTGATTTCTATGTAGCCATGAACTTTAAACTGAAAGGCTTCAAAGGCTTCCGCTTTATGGTCAAACAGGAACTGGCTTCGGGAGAGTTAATGTGATGCTGTAAGAATTCTGCAAACGAATGCAGACTATGAGAACCAAGGGATTCTCCCACGAACATGTACCTGTGACAGCATTAAGGTGCGAGGGAAGGGGAAGAGGTCATATGCATTCTCAGAAGATTTTGAAGATAAATCAGTTTAGAAGACATTGACCTCATCGTGCGAAGACATTCACTCATAGATAAAGAGTTGGTTCCAGATTTGTACGAATCCACGAATAAGTACAAGTGAGGAATCTAACTACTTTGTGAAGCATAAGTGAACATACTAGGCATATTATGATATGCAGTATGAAATAGATCCAACTTGTGTGAACAGAAACTGCTTGTGGTAGAAAGTAATGAATCTATAGGATCAAAGGGGCCGTAAAAAGGAAGTTTTATTAGTGGGAGAGGAGGCCGAGCAGTTCGATCGTCTGTGCCCTAACTTGGCGACGGAGGACACATACGGCGACGACGGAGAAGATGATGTCCGCGGCCGGCGTGAAGACGGCGTCGGTGAGGTCGCGGCAGCTAAGCGCTTCATCGCCGGCGTCGTCGAGGGCTAGCGGTGGCGCTAGGGTTTGTGCGAGAGTGGAAGAAAGGATAATAACTGTGGTGAGACGTGTATTTATAGGGACAGGGACGACACTGTGTTATTACACAGGTGCCCCTGGCGATTCACATCTGAAGGACACGTGGCCATCATGCAACATATCAGAGGTTGTTCCATGTTCCCACGCACGCCTGGATTGTCGGGTGGTCGTTCCCACTTCTCCGGGTTTCAGGTGAAAGGATTTAGCATTGAAAACAGACTTAATGTTTGTCTCTGTATCTTCTGCTGACAAGGACGCAGAGAAGATATTCGACAGTTTCAATAGAATGCATATGATTTGGAGAGATAGAGTTTGAGATAGAAAGCATAGAGAGGTTAGGGTCCGATCACATTCACTTAGTTCAAAAGATTCAACAAGAAGACATAGCTATAAGTGAATGCTGTAGAGGACAGAACACTAGTATATATATATATATATATATATATATATATATATATATATATATATATATATATATATATATATATATATATATATATATAGGAGAAAGACAATCAAATCAACATAGTGAAGATAATCATGAAGACAAGTTGAGATTGAAGCCAAACCAAATGTGAAGACATACCAAACGTAACGCCATGAGTGAAACACTTCAAACAGAAAATTTTGGTGGTGGCGTTACCCACCATATAGGAAGTATTAGACCCAAACACGGCGCACAATTATCGTGGCACTCCGAAGTCAAATTCCACATTAATGTATTCACACTTAGAATGTAAGTCTTCATTGATTGAAGATATACTTTACTTCATGTGTTGCACATCTAAGTCATCAATATGCATAAGTGTTAGGATGTGTGCCTGATCACAGGACATTTGAGGATTCCAAGATATTTAGCTCACACCGTAACCTGCAAAACCTCTTCTCATCCAAGGGCTTGGTGAAGATATCTGCCAATTGCTCTTCAGTGTCGACGTGTATGATATCAATATCTTCCTTCACAACATGATCTCTGAGAAAGTGATGATGAATTTCAATGTGCTTTGTCTTCGAGTGCTGAACTGGGTTGTTGGCAATCTTGATGGCGCTTTCGTTGTCGCAGTAGAGTGGCACTTGCTTCAGATGAATGCCATAGTCTTTGAGTGTTTGCTTCATCCATAGAAGCTGAGCGCAGCAAGATTCAGCAGCAATGTATTCAAATTCAGCAATGGAGAGAGATACACAGTTCTGCTTCTTTGAAGACCAACATACAAGTGATCGTCCCAGAAAATGACATGTGCCTGATGTAGACTTGCGATCCACCTTGTCACCAGCATAATCAGCATCCGAGAATCCAACCAGATCAAACTCTGAGCCCTTTGGATACCATAATCCTAATGTTGGGGTGTAAGCCAAATATCGAAGAATTCGCTTCACAGCTAAGTGATGCGATTCCTTTGGTGCCGCTTGGAATCGAGCACACATGCAAACACTAAGCATAATATCTGGCCTAGATGCACATAGATAAAGTAAAGAACCAATCATGGAGTGGTATACCTTTTGATCGAACTCTTTACCATTGTCGTCGGGACCCAGATGATGTTTAGCTGGCATTGGCGTCGTGAAGCCTTTGCAGTCTTGCATCCCAAATTTCTTCAGGCAATCTTTGAGGTACTTCTCTTGAGATATGAAGATGCCGTTGCGTTGCTGACGTATTTGAAGACCAAGGAAGAACTTCAGTTCACCCATCATGGACATCTGATATTGCTCTTGCATCATATATCCAAACTCTTCACTGTATTTCTGATTGGTGCAGCCGAAGATAATGTCATCCACAAATATTTGGCACACAAATAGTACACCATCATATGTCTTCGTGAAGAGAGTGGGGTCGAGGGAACCAGGTTTGAAGCCTTTGCTCTTCAGAAAGTCTTTGAGTGTGTCATACCAAGCCCGAGGGGCTTGTTTGAGGCCATACAATGCCTTGTTGAGCTTGTACACCATGTCAGGATGTTTTGGATCTTCAAAGCCAGGCGGTTGTGCAACATACACTTCTTCTTCAATCTTGCCATTGAGAAAAGCGCTCTTCACATCCATTTGATACAGAAGAATGTTATGATGATTTGCATAGGCCAGCAGTATGCGTATGGCTTCAAGTCTAGCCACAGGAGAAAATGTTTCATCGAAGTCAATCCCTTCAACTTGAGTGTACCCTTGAGCAACGAGACGATCTTTGTTTCTGACAACTTGACCATGCTCATCTTGCTTGTTGTGATATATCCATTTGGTGCCTATTATATTGTGCTTGCGAGGATCAGGACGCTTAACCAGTTCCCATACATTATTCAGCTCAAACTATTGAAGCTCTTCTTGCATAGCTTGAATCCATTCAGGTTCCATGAAGGCTTCTTCAACTTTCTTGGGTTCAGATATTGAGACGAATGCGAAGTGCCATAGAAATTTGCTAGCTGTGTTGCCCTCGAACGAGTGAGTGGACCTGGTGCATTGATGCTATCAATTATTCTCTCAATCTGTACTTCATTTGCAACACGAGGATGTACAGGACGAATATTTTGCTCTTGCTGATCATTGTCATCGTTAGAAGGATTGTCTTCAGGCTGAGCATTGTCTTCAGTTTGATCAGGTGCGGAGATGATAAGTTCCTCTTCAGGCTGAGATTCAGATGGTATGATTTCTCCAGTTCCCATAAGTTTGATTGATTCACTGGATGGAACTTCATCTAGCACGTTTGGCAGGTGCTCTCTTTGTGAGCCGTTAGTCTCATCGAACCGCACATCCACTGTTTCAACCACTATATAGTGAAAAAGGTTGAAGACTCTGTAGGAGTGCAAATCCTTTCCATATCCAAGCATAAAACCTTCATGTGCTTTTGGTGCAAATTTTGAAGTGTGATGTGGATCCTTGATCCAGCACCTGGCACCAAATACTCTGAAGTAACTGACATTTGGCTTCTTGCCAGTAAGGAGCTCATAGGATGTCTTGTTGAGAAGCTTGTGAAGATAAACACGGTTGATGATATGGCATGCAGTATCAATGGCTTTAGGCCAGAACTTTCTTGGAGTCTTGTATTCATCAAGCATCGTCCGGGCCATCTCAATCAGTGTTCTGTTCTTGCATTCCATGACGCCATTCTGCTGCGGTGTGTACGGAGCTGAGAATTCATGTGTAATGCCCAAAGTATCAAGATAAGTGTCTAGACCAGGGTTCTTGAATTCAGTGCCATTGTCACTTCTGATGTGCTTGATCTTGACACCACAGTTGTTCATGGTTCGATTGGCGAAGCGTCTGAAGACATCCTGCACTTCAGTCTTGTAGAGGATTATATGCACCCAAGTATATCTTGAATAATCATCAACAATGACAAAGCCATAGAGACAAGCAGTAGTAGTAAGAGTTGAGTAATGAGTGGGACCAAAAAGGTCCATGTGGAGCAGTTCGAAGGGTTGAGTCGTTGTCATGATTGTCTTCGAGGGATGCTTGGCCCTCGTCATCTTTCCTGCTTCACAGGCACCGCATAAGTGATCCTTCTTGAACTTGACACCCTCGATGCCTATGACATGCTTCTTCCTTGCAAGGGTGTGGAGGTTCCTCATGCCAGCATGCCCTAGCCTCCGATGCCAGAGCCAGCATTCAGAAGCTTTTGCTAGAAGACATACGGCAAGTTGTGGTCCTGCTGAGAAATCTACCACATACAAATCATCTTTCCGATACCCTTCAAACACTAGAGACTTGTCAGATTCCATTAGAACAAGGCAACGATATTTTCCAAACATCACAATCATGTTTAAATAGCAAAGCATTGAGACAGACATTAAGTTGAAACCAAGGGATTCAACAAGCATGACTTTATCCATGTGTTGATCCTTTGAGATTGCAACTCTACCTAGACCCAATACCTTGCTTTTACCAGTGTCACCAAATGTGATGTGACTTTTGTTAGATAGACGTAAGGTTGAGTCCATGAGAAGGCTTCGCTTGCCAGTCATGTGATTAGTACACCCACTATCAATAATCCATTCTGAAGCAGCTGGTGTCGTACCCTACAGTGCAGTTAGGGGGATAGGCTTCACGAAGAGAATTGTGAAGCATAAACATTTGACGAGCAAGTGGATTATGAAAGCTTAGATCGAGGTTAGGGCTGATAGGGCAAGTGGCAAGCGACTCAGGAACAAAATACATAATAAGACCATTTGGGCATTTGATCTTGCGCCCTACAAGATGTTTAAGGTCCCCAGCAATGGCTTCAGACGATTTTGGTTTTTGGCTGGAGACCTTTCCCTGCAAAAGAGAGTTAAGCTTTCTTAGCCACCCACATCTTCAAAGGTGGCTTCGAAGCAATGAGTCTAAGTGCAGCATCTGAGAACTTTGGCTTTGGAGCCTAGCAAAAAGTCTTGCAGGTGGACAATAGTACTCATAAGGATAAGCAGAATAGTTTTTGGTCTTATGAACATGGCGGTTTGATGAAACGCGCTCATATTCATAGGCCTGAGTAAGGTTTCCCTGCAAAACATTTGCGTTAGTGCGACTCAGGTGAGTCCTCTGTCTGTATGAAGCCTTTGGACCATATGATGCCTATGGTCTGGGGTTCGTCTTCTTCACTTGTGGTGTCATGATGACATTCACAGGAAGATTCTCCAAACACATTTTCGGCACCCAGACTTTCTTCATAGGCGGCCCATTCTTGCAGTTACTACCAATATACCTGGCAAACACTTCACCATTCTGATTCTTAAACAGTTTATAGTTTGCATCAAAGGATTCATCAATAACAATGGGATTAGCACAAGTGAAGCCAGATAGGGTGGATGGATCCACTGAAGGTTCCTTTGCAGCAACCCATGTGGTTTTGGGGTACTGCTCAGGTTTCCAGTAAGAGCCATTAGCATTCATTTTCCTTTCGAACCCAACACCCTCTTTCCTAGGGTTTCGGTTCAGGATCTGCCTTTTGAGGACATCACATAGTGACTGATGCCCTTTGAGACTTTTGCATCAGAACTGCTGTCAGATTCTTCTTCAGATGAGGAGACAGCTTTTGCCTTCAAGGCACGAGTTCGCCCATAGTTGGGACCGTAGATGTCTCTTTTCTCAGAAAGCTAAAACTCGTGTGTGTTGAGCCTCTCAAGTATGTTAGACGGATCGAGTGTCTTGAAGTCAGGACGTTCTTGAATCATCAGGGCTAGGGTTTCAAACGAGCTGTCAAGTGATCTCAGGAGTGTCTTGACGACTTCATGCTTGGTGATCTTAGTGGCGCCGAGAGCTTGAAGCTCATTTGTGATGTCAGTGAGTCGATCAAACGTGAGCTGGACATTCTCATTGTCATTTCTCTTGAAGCGGTTGAAGAGGTTGCGAAGGACACTCATGGTCCTTGAGAATGTTGAACCGATGGGTTGCATGAGATCTTCCTCCATGGGTTGTATGAGATCTTCCTCTTGATGCAAACCCATGGAAACATACCTAACCCCACATAGAACTCACATGTAGACCATGGGTTAGGACACAATGCGTAAAGGACAATGCTTACCATACCATGGGATCACTAGATCCCTCTCGATACAACTTGTGCACTTTGTGTGTTGATCAACTTGAATCACTCTCTGTACTTAGTCTTGATCGACCTTGAATATTTCCAAATCTCTTCATTAGGATGATGTCTCGAAGGTAAACATTAATGTTCACACAATCTCCATAAAACCCATGGAGGCTGGACATTCTTTAGTTGAACCGAGTGTGGCTATGCCCGGTCCTTGAGAAGGTTAAAACAACACTAACTTGACGAACTATCGTTGTGGTTTTGATGTGTAGGTAAGAATGGTTCTTGCTCAACCCGTAGCAGCCATGTAAAACTTGCAACAACAAAGTAGAGGACGTCTAAATTGTTTTTGTAGGGCATGTTGTGATGTGATATGGTCAAGGCATGATGCTATATTTTATTGTATGAGATGATCAGGTTTTGTAACCGAGTTATCGGCAACTGGCAGGAGCCATATGGTTGTCGCTTTATTGTTGATACATCTCCAACGTATCTATAATTTTTGATTGCTCCATGCTATATTATCTTCTGTTTTGGACATTATTGGGCTTTATTATCCACTTTATATTATTTTTGGGACTAACCTATTGACACAGAGCCCAGTGTCAGTTCTTGTTTTTCCCCTTATTTCAGTGTTTCAAAGAAAAGGAATATCAAACGGGGTCGAAACGGAATGAAACCTTCTGGAGA
The DNA here is from genome assembly GCA_034509565.1 of Triticum monococcum. NCBI lineage: Eukaryota > Viridiplantae > Streptophyta > Magnoliopsida > Poales > Poaceae > Triticum > Triticum monococcum. The sequence continues at coordinate 145,181,976 of CM067843.1, read as the reverse complement.
AGTTATTTTTGGAAGGAAAGCAACCTGATAGACTTGGAGTGCACGTCAGGAAAGAAACGAGGGAGCCACGAGGTAGGGGGCGCGCCCACCCCCCTCGGGCGCGCCCTCCATCCTCGTGTGCCCCACGTGGCTCCCCTGACGTACTTCTTCCTCCTATATATATACACATATACCCTAAAACGATCAGGGAGCAGAATAGATCGAGAGTTCCGCCGCCAGAAGCATCCGTAGCCACCAAAAACCAATATAGACCCGTTCCGGCACCCTGCCGGAGGAGGCAATCCCTCTCCGGTGGCCATCTTCATCATCCCGGTGCTCTCCATGACGAGGAGGGAGTAGTTCTCCCTCGGGGCTGAGGGTATGTACCAGTAGCTATGTGTTTGATCTCTCTCTCTCTCTCCCGTTTTCTTGAGGTGATACGATCTTGATGTATCGCGAGCTTTGCTATTATAGTTGGATCTTATGTTGTTTCTCCCCTCTACTCTCTTGTAATGGATTGAGTTTCCCCTTTGAAGTTATCTTATCGGATTGAGTCTTTACAGATTTGAGAACACTTGATGTATGTCTTCCGTGCGTATCTGTGGTGACAATGGGATATCACGTGATTCACTTGATGTATGTTTTGGCGATCAACTTGTGGGTTCCGCCCATGAACCTATGCATAGGGGTTGGCACACGTTTTCATCATGATTCTCCGGTAGAAACTTTGGGGCACTCTTTGAGGTTCTATGTGTTGGTTGAATAGATGAATATGAGATTGTGTGATGCATATCGTATAATCGTACCCATGGATACTTGACGTGACATTGGAGTATCTAGGTGACATTAGGGTTTTGGTTGATTTGTGTCGTAAGGTGTTATTCTAGTACGAACTCTAGGGCTGTTTGTGACACTTATAGGAATAGCCCAACGGATTGATTGGAAAGAATAACTTTGAGGTGGTTTCGTACCCTACCATAATCTCTTCGTTTGTTCTGCGCTATTAGTGGCTTTGGAGTGACCCTTTGTTGCATGTTGAGGGATAGTTATGTGATCCAATTATGTTATTATTGTTGAGAGAACTTGCACTAGTGAAAGTATGAACCATAGGCCTTGTTTCAACGCATTGCAATACCGTTTGTGCTCACTTTTATCATTGGTTACCTTGCTGTTTTTATATTTTCAGATTACAAAAACCTTTATCTGCCATCCATATACCACTTGTATCACCATCTCTTAGCCGAACTAGTGCACCTATACAATTTACCATTGTATTGGGTGTGTTGGGGACACAAGAGACTCTTTGTTATTTGGTTGCAGGGTTGCTTGAGAGAGACCATCTTCATCCTACGCCTCCTACGAATTGATAAACCTTAGGTCATCCACTTGAGGGAAATTTGCTACTGTCCTACAAACCTCTGCACTTGGAGGGCCAACAACGTCTACAAGAAGAAGGTTGTGTAGTAGGCATCAAGCTCTTTTCTGGCGCCGTTGCCGGGGAGGTTAGCGCTTGAAGGTATATCTTTAGATCTTGCAATCGAATCTTTTTGTTTCTTGTTTTAGCACTAGTTTAGTTTATAAAAGAAAACTACAAAAATATGGAATTAAGTTTTCCTCATACGCTTCATCTTTTTAATATCTTTCGTGAGTATGATGGAAAGGAAAATTGTGCCAAAGTGTTAGAATAAGAATGCATTAAAATGTTTGGCACTAAATCTTTGAATGATGAGCATGATTGCAATGTTATTAGTATGAACTCCTTGAATATCCATAGTACTAATGATGATTGCACTAGTTATGATGAAAATGTCTCCTATAAACATGTCAATTTTTGTGGAGTGCATTGGGTTTGCAAGTACACACCAAATAGGGAAGACAGATATTGCAGGAGGCATAAGCATTTAGAAACTAAATGGTTGCAAGAAAGGCTAGAAGTTTGTGCTGAAATTTTAAATTTGCTTAGTCGTACTTGTGAACTTTGCAATGAACATGATCATTTCAGTACCCAATGCAAATTGTTTCATGATCGTATCGTGTCCGAAAATTGTGATGACTTGATTTCCCTTGCACATGATAATGAACTTATTTTGCTCTTGGGTTATGAAGAAATGAAACATATAACTAAGGTTATTCCAAAATTTTCCCTTGATAGAGTTCTTCATTTTGATCTAGAGGAAATTTATATGTATTGTGCGGTGAATTGCATTGAAAACTCTTATATTGCCAATTATATAAAGAAAACAAAACAAATAGAAGATGAAGAGAATACTAATGAAAGGGAAGAGACTTCCCAATATCCTTCTATTATTTCTTATGATGAATCAGGTAATGAGGAGGAGCCTCCTATTCAACCAATCTCATTAATAAGGAGCTCCAAAAAGAGGATCGAACCCACACATGATGTGGTGAAGAAGAAGAAAAGAAAAAGGAAGAGAGGTAAAAAGATATCTACCCCAAATAATGCTGCTCCTATTACTATTGTGCCTCATGAAAATATAATTGTGGAAGATCATGATACTTCCTATGATCTTGAAAATCTTTTTGGCACTTGCTTGGAAGAATATGATAATTGTTATACTATTGGTGCTATCCATACTGTTAATGATGAGAGTGATTATTCTTATGATATGAAAAGGACCAAGATTGGGGATGCTATGTTTTATGAAGATGATGTTTTTGAGAATATATTTGCTGCAATTAATGTTTTTCCCAAGCTTGGGGATGCTACATTTAATGAAGATGATATTTTTAGTCTCCCAAGTTTTGATATGCAAATTTATAATGATGATAGCATGCCTCCTACCTATGATGATTATTGTGATGATACTTATGCTATAAAAAGTAGTGATTATATTTATAAAACTTGTCACGATTATGATTACCCCTTTTCTGAACATTACTCTTTTAATGTGGAAACAAATTTATAGTATTCGAGTCTCTTATGATACTCCCACTATTCCGAATGAGAAGAATTTTGCTTATGTGGAGAGTAATAAAAATCCTATACTTGTAGATCATGAAAAGAATGCTTTAGGTGCTGGTTATATTGTTGAATTCATTCATGATTCTACCGAAAATTATCATGAGGGAGGAATTTATGCTTGTAGGAATTGCAATAAAATCAAGTTTCCTCTCTATGTGTTCAAAATCTTGAAGTTATGCTTGTCTTGCCTTCCTATGCTAGTTGATTATTGTTCCCACAAGTTGTTTGCTCACAAAATCCCTATGCATAGGAAGTGGGTTAGACTTAAATGTGCTAGTCATATTCTTCATGATGCTCTCTTTATCTTACAATTCTTATCTTCTATATGAGCATCATTGGAATCATCATGCCTAGCTAGGGGCGTTAAACGATAGCGCTTGTTGGGAGGCAACCCAATATTCTTCTTGTTCTTTACTTTTTGATCCTGTTTAGCCATAAATAATTTATCTAGCCTCTGTTATGATTGAGTTCTTTAAGTTTTAATTAGTTTTTGTGCCAAGTAGAACTGTTGGGAAGACTTGGGGAAAGTCTTGTTGATCTTTCTGTAAAAAACAGAAACTTTAGCGCTCACGAGAATTTCTGCCATTTTTATTTGGCGAGTGCTATTTAGTTAATTATTTTTGCAGATGATTAATAGATAAATTCATAAGGTCCAGAAATTTATTTTAGAATTTTGGGGGTTCCAGAAGTATACGTTTGATCCAGATTACTACAGACTTTTATGTTTTTGACAGATTCTGTTTTCGATGTGTTGTTTGCTTATTTTGATGAATCTATGAGTAGTATCGGAGGGTATGAACCATAGATAAGTTGGAATACAATATATATTACACCAATATGAATTTAGAATGAGTTCACAACAGTACCTAAGTGGTGATTTATTTTCTTATACTAACGGAGCTTACGAGTTTTGTGTTGTGAAGTTTTCAAGTTTTAGGTAAAGATTCGATGGACTATGGAATAAGGAGTGGAAAGATCCTAAGCTTGGGGATGCCCAAGGCACCCCAAGGTAATATTCAAGGACAACCTAGAGCCTAAGCTTGGGGATGCCCTGAAGGCATCCCCTCTTTCGTCTTCGTTCATCGGTAACTTTACTTGGAGCTATATTTTTATTCACCACATGATATGTGTTTTGCTTGGAGCGTCATTTTATTTTATTTAGTTTTGCTTGCTGTTTGAATAAAATACCAAGATCTGAAATTCTTAAATGTTAGAGAGTCTTCACATAGTTGCATAATTATTCGACTACTCATTGATCTTCACTTATATCTTCCAGAGTAGTTTGTCGTTTGCTCTAGTGCTTCACTTATATCTTTTAGAGCACAATGGTGGTTTTATTTTGAAGAAATAGATGAACTCTCATGCTTCACTTATATTATTTTGAGAGTCTTAAATAGCATGGTAATTTGCTTAAATAATCCTAATATTCTAGGCATCCAAGAATAGTAAAAACTTTCTTATGAGTGTGTTGAATACTAAAAGAAGTTTGATGCTTGATGATTGTTTTGAGATATGGAGGTAGTGATATCAAAGTCGTGCTAGTTGAGTAGTTGTGAATTTGATAAATGCTTGTGTTGAAGTTTGCAAGCCCCGTAGCATGCACGTATGGTAAACGTTATGTAGCAAATTTGAAACATGAGGTGTTCTTTGATTGTCCTCCTTATGAGTGGCGGTCGGGGACGAGCGATGGTTTTTTCCTACCAATCTATCCCCCTAGGAGCATGCCCGTAGTGCTTGGTTTTTGATGACTTGTAGATTTTCCAGCAAGTATGTGAGTTCTTTATGACTAATGTTGAGTCCATGGATTATACGCACTCTCACCCTTCCATCATTGCTAGCCTCTTCAGTACCATGCATTGCCCTTTTTCACCTTGAGAGTTGGTGCAAACTTCGCCGGTGCATCCAAACCCTGTGATATGATATGCTCTATCACACATAAACCTCCTTATATCTTCCTCAAAATAGCCACCATACCTACCTATTATGGTATTTCCATAGCCATTCCGAGATATATTGCCATGCAACTTTCCACCGTTCCGTTTATTATGACACGCATCATCATTGTCATATTGCTTTGCATGATCATGTAATTGACATCGTATTTGTTGCAAAGCCACCGTTCATAATTCTTTCATACATCTCAGTCTTGGTTCATTGCATATCCTGGTACACCGCCGGAGGCATTCATATAGAGTCATATTTTGTTCTAGCATCAAGTTGTAATCATTGAGTTGTAAATAAATAGAAGTGTGATGATCATCATTTTCTAGAGCATTGTCCCAAGTGAGGAATTTAAAAAAAGGAGAGAAAGGCCATAAAAAAAGAAGAGAAGGCCCAAAAAAGAGAGAGAAAAATAGAGAAGGGACAATGCTACTATCCTTTGCCACACTTGTGCTTCAAAGTAGCACCATAATCTTCATGATAGAGAGTCTCTTGTTTTTGCACTTTCATATACTAGTGGGAATTTTTCATTATAGAACTTGGCTTGTATATTCCAACAATGGGCCTCCTGAAGTTCCCTAGGTCTTCGTGAGCAAGCAAGTTGGATGCACACCCACTTAGTTTCTTTTGTTGAGCTTTCATACATTTATAGCTCTAGTGCATCTATTGCATGGCAATCCCTACTCCTTTCATTAACATCAATCGATGGGCATCTCCATAGCTCATTGATTAGCCTCGTTGATGTAAGACTTTCTCCCTTTTTGTCTTCTCCACATAACCCCCATCATCATATTCTATTCCACCCATAGTGCTATATCCATGGCTCGCGCTCATGTATTGCGTGAAGGTTTATAAAGTTTGAGATTACTAAAGTACGAAACAATTGCTTGGCTTGTCATTGGGGTTGTGCATGATGAGAGCATTCTTGTGTGACGAAAATGGAGCATGACTAAACTATATGATTTTGTAGGGATGAACTTTCTTTGGCCATGTTATTTTGAGAGGACATAATTGCTTAGTTAGTATTCTTGAAGTATTATTACTTTTATGTCAATATGAACTTTTATCTTGAATATTTCGGATCTGAATATTCATATCACAATTAAGAAGAATTACATTGAAATTATGCCAAGTAGCACTCCGCATCAAAAATTCTGTTTTTATCATTTACCTACTCGAGGACGAGCAGGAATTAAGCTTGGGGATGCTGATATGTCTCCAACGTATCTATAATTTTTGATTGCTCCATGCTATATTATCTTTTGTTTTGGACATTATTGGGCTTTATTATCCACTTTTATATTATTTGTGGGACTAACCTATTGACCCAGAGCCCAGTGCCGGTTCCTATTTTTCCCTTGTTTCAGTGTTTTGAAGAAAAGGAATATCAAACAGAGTCGAAACGGAATGAAACCTTCTGGAGAAGTTATTTCTGGAAGGAAAGCAACCTGGTAGACTTGGAGTGCACGTTAGGAAAGAAACGAGGGAGCCACGAGGTAGGGGGGCGCGCCCACCCCCCTAGGGCGCGCCCTCCACCATCGTGGGCCCCTCGTGGCTCCCCTGACGTACTTCTTCCTCCTATATATACCCATATGCCCTAAAACGATCAGGGAGCAGAATAGATCGGGAGTTCCACCGCCAGAAGCCTCCGTAGACACCGAAAACCAATCTAGACCCATTCCGGCACCCTGCCGGAGGGGGCAATCCCTCTCCGGTGGCCATCTTCATCATCTCGGTGCTCTCCATGACGAGGAGGGAGTAGTTCTCCCTCGGGGCTGAGGGTATGTACCAGTAGCTATGTGTTTGATCTCTCTCTCTCTCTCTCTCTCTTGTTCTTGAGGTGATACGATCTTGATGTATCGCGAGCTTTGCTATTATAGTTGGATCTTATGTTGTTTCTCCCCCTCTACTCTCTTGTAATGGATTGAGTTTCCCCTTTGAAGTTATCTTATCGGATTGAGTCTTTAAAGATTTGAGAACACTTGATGTATGTCTTACCGTGCGTATCTGTGGTGACAATGGGATATCACGTGATTCACTTGATGTTTGTTTTGGTGATAACTTGTGGGTTCCGCCCATGAACCTATGCATAGGGGTTGGCACACGTTTTCGTCGTGATTCTCCGGTAGAAACTTTGGGGCACTCTTTCAGGTTCTATGTGTTGGTTGAATAGATGAATCTGAGATTGTGTGATGCATATCGTATAATCGTACCCACGGATACTTGAGGTGACATTGGAGTATCTAGGTGACATTAGGGTTTTGGTTGATTTGTGTCTTAAGGTGTTATTCTAGTACGAATTCTAGGGCTGTTTGTGACACTTATAGGAATAACCCAACGGATTGATTGGAAAGAATAACTTTGAGGTGGTTTCGTACCCTACCATAATCTCTTTGTTTATTCTGCGCTATTAGTGGCTTTGGAGTGACTCTTTGTTGCATGTTGAGGGATAGTTATGTGATCCAATTATGTTATTATTGTTGAGAGAACTTGCACTAGTGAAAGTATGAACCCTAGGCCTTGTTTCAACGCATTGCAATACCGTTTGTGCTCACTTTTATCATTGGTTACCTTGCTGTTTTTATATTTTCAGATTACAAAAACCTTTATCTACCATCCATATACCACTTGTATCACCATCTCTTCGCCGAACTAGTGCACCTATACAATTTACCATTGTATTGGGTGTGTTGGGGACACAAGAGACTCTTTGTTATTTGGTTGCGGGGTTGCTTGAGAGAGACCATCTTCATCCTACACCTCCTATGGATTGATAAACCTTAGGTCATCCACTTGAGGGAAATTTGCTACTGTCCTAGAAACCTCTACACTTGGAGGCCCAACAACGCCTACAAGAAGAAGGTTGTGTAGTAGACATCAATTGTATGCAATGCAATCGCCTTGTAATGCTTTGCTTTATCACTAAGCGGTAGCGATAGTCGTAGAAGCATAAGTTGGTGAGACGACAACGATACTACGATGGAGATCAAAGTGTCGCGCCGGTGACAATGGTGATCATGACGGTGCTTCGGAGATGAGGATCACAAGCACAAGATGATCATGGCCATATCATATCACTTATATTGATTGCATGTGATGTTTATCTTTTATGCATCTTATCTTGCTTTGATTGACGGTAGCATTAAGATGATTTCTCACTAAATTATCAAGATAAAAGTGTTCTCCCTGAGTATGCACCGTTGCGAAAGTTCTTCATGCTGAGACACCACGTGATGATCGGGTGTGATAGGCTCTACGTTCAAATACAACGGGTGCAAAACAGTTGCACACACGAAATACTCAGGTTAAAGTTGACGAGCCTAGCATATGCAGATATGGCCTCGGAACACTGAGACCGAAAGGTCGAGCATGATCATATAGTAGATATGATCAACATAGTGATGTTCACCATTGAAACTACTCCATCTCACGTGATGATTGGACATGGTTTAGTTGATTTGGATCACGTGATCACTTAGAGGATTAGAGGGATGTCTATCTAAGTGAGTGTTCTTAAGTAATATGATTAACTGAACTTAAATTTATCATGAACTTAGTACCTGATAGTTTTTTGCTTGTCTATGTTAATTGTAGATAGATGGCTCGTGTTATTGTTCCGTTGAATTTTAATGCGTTCCTTGAGAAAGCAAAGTTGAAAGATGATGGTAGCAATTACACGGATTGGGTCCATAACTTGAGGATTATCCTCATTGCTGCATAAAAGAATTACGTCTTGGAAGCACCGCTGGGTGCCAGGCCTGCTGCAGATGCTGCTGACAATGTTAAGAACGTTTGGCAAAGTAAAGCTGATGACTACTCGATAGTTCAGTGTGCCATGCTTTACGGCTTAGAACCGGGACTTCAACGACATTTTGAATGTCATGGAGCATATGGGATGTTCCAGGAATTGAAGTTAATATTTCAAGCAAATGCCCGAATTGAGAGATATGAAGTCTCCAATAAGTTCTATAGCTGCAAGATGGAGGAAAATAGTTCTGTCAGTGAACATATACTCAAAATGTCTGGGTATCATAATCACTTGACTCAACTGGGAGTTAATCTTCCTGTTGATAGTGTCATTGACAGAGTTCTTCAATCACTGCCACCAAGCTACAAAAGCTTCATGATAAACTATAGTATGCAAGGGATGGATAAGACAATTCCCGAGCTCTTCGCAATGCTAAAGGCTGCGGAGGTAGAAATCAAAAAGGAGCATCAAGTGTTGATGGTCAACAAAACCACTAGTTTCAAGAAAAAGGGTAAAGGGAAGAAGAAGGGGAACTTCAAGAAGAACGGCAAACAAGTTGTTGCTCAAGAGAATAAACCCAAGTCTGGTCCTAAGCCTGAAACTGAGTGCTTCTACTACAAACAGACTGGTCACGGGAAGCGGAACTGCCCCAAGTATTTGGCGGATAAGAAGGATGGCAAGGTGAACAAAGGTATATGTGATATACATATTATTGATGTGTACCTTACTAATGCTCGCAGTAGCACCTGGGTATTTGATATTGATTCTGTTGCTAATATTTGCAACTCGAAACAGGGACTACGGATTAAGCGAAGATTGGCTAAGGATGAGGTGACGATGCGCGTGGGAAATGGTTCCAAAGTCAATGTGATTGCAGTCGGCACGCTACCTCTACATCTACCTTCAGGATTAGTTTTAGACCTGAATAATTGTTATTTGGTGCCAGCGTTGAGCATGAACATTATATCTGGTTCTTGTTTGATGCGAGACAGTTATTCATTTAAATCAGAGAATAATGGTTATTCTATTTATATGAGTAATATCTTTTATGGTCATGCACCCTTGAAGAGTGGTATATTCTTATTGAATCTCGATAGTAGTGATACACATATTCATAATATTAAAGCCAAAAGATCCAGAGTTGATAATGATAGTGCAGCTTATTTGTGGCACTACCATTTAGGTCATATTGGTGTAAAGCACATGAGGAAACTCCATACTGATGGACTTTTGGAACCACTTGATTATGAATCACTTGGTACTGACGAACCGTGCCTCATGGGCAAGATGAATAAAACTCCATTCTCCGGAACTATGGAGCGAGCAACAGATATGTTGGAAATCATACATACAGATGTATGTGGTCCGATGAATGTTGAGGCTCGCAGCTGGTATCGTTATTTTCTCACCTTCACAGATGATTTAAGCAGATATGGGTATATTTATTTAATGAAACATAAATCTGAAACATTTGAAAAGTTCAAAGAATTTTAGAGTGAAGTTGAAAATCATCGTAACAAGAAAATAAAGTTTCTACGATCTGATCGTGGAGGAGAATATTTGAGTTACGAGTTTGGTCTTCATTTGAAACAATGTGGAATAGTTTCGCGACTCACGCCACCCGGAACACCACAGCGTAATGGTGTGTCCGAACGTCGTAATCGTACTTTACTAGATATGGTGCGATCTATGATGTCTCTTACTGATTTACCGCTATCATTTTGGGGTTATGCTTTAGAGACGGCTGCATTCACGTTAAATAGGGAACCATTGAAATCCATTGAGACGACGCCTTATGAACTGTGGTTTGGCAAGAAACCAAAGTTGTCGTTTCTTAAAGTTTGGGGCTGTGATGCTTTTGTGAAAAGAACTTCAACCTGATAAGCTCGAACTCAAATCGGAGAAATGTGTCTTCATAGGATACCCAAAGGAAACTGTTGGGTACACCTTCTATCACAGATCTGAAGGCAAAACGTTTGTTGCTAAATTTGGATCCTTTCTAGAGAAGGAGTTTCTCTCGAAAGAAGTGAGTGGGAGGAAAGTAGAACTTGATGAGGTAACTATACCTGCTCCCTTATTGGAAAGTAGTTCATCACAGAAACCGGTTCCTGTGACACCTACTCCAATTAGTGAGGAAGTTAATGATGATGATCATGAAACTTCAGACCAAGTTGTTATTGAACCTCGTAGGTTAACCAGAGTGAGATCCGCACCAGAGTGGTACGGTAATCCTATTCTGGAGGTTATGTTGCTAGACCATGACGAACCTACGAACTATGAAGAAGCGATGGTGAGCCCAGATTCCGCAAAATGGCTTGAGGCCATGAAATCTAAGATGGGATCCATGTATGAGAACAAAGTGTGGACTTTGGTTGACTTGCCCGATGATTGGCAAGCCATTTTAAATAAATGGATCTTCAAGAAGAAGACTGGCGTTGATGGTAATGTTACTGTCTATAAATCTTGACTTGTTGCAAAAGGTTTTTGACAAGTTCAAGGGATTGACTACGATGAGACTTTCTCACCCGTAGCGATGCTTAAGTCTGTCCGAATCATGTTAGCAATTGCTGCATTTTATGATTATGAAATTTGGCAAATGGATGTCAAAACTGCATTCCTGAATGGATTTCTGGAAGAAGAGTTCTTTATGATGCAACCGAAAGGTTTTGTCGATCCAAAGGGAGCTAACAAAGTTGGCCAGCTCCGGCGATCCATTTATGGACTGGTGAAGCCTCTCGGAGTTGGAATAAACGTTTTGATAGTGTCATCAAAGCATATGGTTTTATACAGACTTTTGGAGAAGCCTGTATTTACAAGAAAGTGAGTGGGGGCTCGGTAGCATTTCTGATATTATATGTGGATGACATATAGTTGATTGGAAATGATATAAAATTTCTAGATAGCATAAAAGGATATTTGAATAAGAGTAAAGACCTCGGTGAAGTTGCTTATATATTGGGGATCAAGATCTATAGAGATAGATTGAGACACTTAATTGGACTTTCACAAAGCACATACCTTGACAAAGTTTTGAAGAAGTTCAAAATGGATCAAGCAAAGAAAGGGTTCTTGCCTGTATTACAAGGTGTGAAGTTGAGTAAGACTCAATGCCCAACCACTGCAGAAGATAGAGAGAAAATGAAAGATGTTCCCTATTCTTCAGCCATAGGCTCTATCATGTATGCAATGCTGTGTACCAGACCTGATGTGTGCCTTGCTATTAGTTTAGTAGGGAGGTACCAAACTAATCCAGGAGTGGATCACCGGACAACGGTCAAGAACATCCTTAAATACCTGAAAAGGACGAAGGATGTGTTTCTTGTTTATGGAGGTGACAAAGAGCTCGTCGTAAATGGTTACGTCGATGCAATCTTTGACACTGATCCAGACGATTCTAAATCGCAAACCGGATATGTGTTTTTATTAAACGGTGGAGCTGTCAGTTGGTGTAGTTCTAAACAAAGCGTCGTAGCGGGATCTACATGTGAAGCGGAGTACATAGCTGCTTCGGAAGCAACAAATGAAGGAGTCTGGATGAAGGAGTTCATATCCGATCTAGGTGTCATACCTAGTGCATCGGGTCCAATGAAAATCTTTTGTGACAATACTGGTGCAATTGCTTTAGCAAAGGAATCCAGATTTCACAAGAGAACCAAGCACATCAAGAGACGCTCAACTCCATCCGGGATCAAGTCCAGGTGGGAGACATAGAGATTTGCAAGATACATACGGATCTGAATGTTGCAGACCCGTTGACTAAGCCCCTTCCACGAGCAAAACATGATCAGCCCCAAGGCTCCATGGGTGTTAGAATCATTACTGTGTAATCTAGATTATTTACTCTAGTGCAGGTGGGAGACTGAAGGAAATATGCCCTAGAGGCAATAATAAAGTTATTATTTATTTCCTTATATCATGATAAATGTTTATTATTCATGCTAGAATTGTATTAACCGGAAACATAATACATGTGTGAATACATAGACAAAACAGAGCGTCACTAGTATGCCTCTACTTGACTAGCTCGTTGAATCAAAGATGGTTATGTTTCCTAACCATAAACAAGGTGTTGTTATTTGATTAACGAGGTCACATCATTAGTTGAATGATGTGGTTGACTTGACCCATTTCATTAGCTTAGCACCCGATCGTTTAGTATGTTGCTATTGCTTTCTTCATGACTTATACATGTTCCTACGACTATGAGATTATGCAACTCCTGTTTACCGAAGGAACACTTTGTGTGCTACCAAACATCACAACGTAACTAGGTGATTATAAAGGTGCTCTACAGGTGTCTCCAAAGGTACTTGTTGGGTTGGCGTATTTCAAGATTAGGATTTGTCACTCCGATTGTCAGAGAGGTATCTCTAGGCCCACTCGGTAATACACATCACTCAAGCCTTGCACGCATAGTAACTAATGAGTTAGTTGTGGGATGATGTATTACGGAACGAGTAAAGAGACCTTCTGGTAACGAGGTTGAACTAGGTATTGAGATACCAACGATCGAATATCGGGCAAGTAACATACCGATGACAAAGGGAACAACGTATGTTGTTATGCGGTTTGAACGATAAAGATCTTCGTAGAATATGTAGGAGCCAATATGAGCATCCAGGTTCCGCTATTGGTTATTGACTGGAGACGTGTCTCGGTCATGTCTACATAGTTCTTGAACCTGTAGGGTCCGCATGCTTAAAGTTCGATGACGGTTATATTTTGAGTTTATGTGTTTTGATGTACCGAAGGAAGTTCGGAGTCCCGGATGTGGTCACGGACATGACGAGGAGTCTCGAAATGGTCGAGACATGAAGATTTATATATTGGACGACTATATTCGGACACCGGAATGGTTTCGGGGGTTATCGGATATATACCGGAGTATCGGGGGGTTACCGGAACCCCCCCCCCCATGGGGTTATTGGGCCTCATGGGCCCAAGTAGTGGAAGAGGAGAGGCGGCAGGAGGTGGCGCGCGGCCCGCCTTGCCCCAATCCAAATTGGGAAAGGGAAGGGGGCGGCGGCCCCCCTTCTTCTTCCTTCTCTCCACCTCCTCCTTCCCCCTTCTCTTGGTTGGAATAGGAAAGGGGGGCAAAACCTACTTGGAGTAGGATTTCCCCCCTTGGGCGCGCCTCCTCCCCTTGGCCGGCCTCCTCCTCCCCCCTTTATATATGGAGGAGGGGGCAGCCCATAGACACAACAATTGATCCCTTGGATCTTTTAGCCGTGTGCGGTGCCCCCGACCACCATAATCCACCTCGATCATATCGTAGCGGTGCTTAGGTGAAGCCCTACGTCGATAGAACATCATCATCGTCACCACGGCGTCGTGCTGACGGAACTCTCCCTCAAAGCTCGGCTGGATCGGAGTTCGAGGGACGTCATCGAGTTGAACTTGTGCAGAACTCGGAGGTGTCGTGTGTTCGGGGCTTGATCGGTCGGATGGTGAAGACGTACGACTACATCAACCGCGTTGTGCTAACACTTCAGCTTTCGGTCTATGAGAGTATGTGGACACACTCTCCCCTCTCGTTGCTATGCATCACCATGATCTTGCGTGTGCGTAGGAACTTTTTTGAAATTACTACGTTCCCCAATGGTGTAAAGCTCCGAGCAAGCATCGGGGACTCCAATTAGGTTGTGGAGATCGCCCCGAAAAATTTGATGGGTTCCGGTGACCGCCCCCAAGGGTTGCCAAAGTGTACGGGTTCAGTGACCGCCCCCAAGGGTTGCCTTTTGTACGCGTTTGGTGACCACCCTCAAGGGCCCCTTAGTGGAACCACGCCATCTTGCATTGCGCGAGGGTGTGAGGAGATTACGGTGTCCCTAGTGGCTTCTTGGGGAGCATTGTGCCTGCACACCGCTCCAAATGGAGAATAGCATCCGCAAAGGTGTGAACTTCAGGATACATCATCGTCTCCGCGTGCCTCGGTTATCTCTTACCCGAGTCCTTTACTTATGCACTTTACTTTGTGATAGCCATAGTTGTTTATCTTGCTTAGCATAAGTTGTTGGTGCACTTAAGTGAGCCTAGTTGTTGTAGGTTTTGTGCTTGAGAAATTAACCGCTAGTTTTATTCCACATTTGTCCAAGCCTAAACCGTAATTATTTTAAAGGACCTATTCACCCCCATCCTCTAGGCGACATCCACAATCTTTCAATTGGTATTAGACCCTCGTCTCTCATCATTAGGCTTAACCGCCTAGAGAGTAAAGATGTCAACTAGGGGATTAGGATTCTTTGACACTCTTAGTTTCGATGGCACACATTTTGATGTTTAGGTAATTCACATGCATTATCTCTTTACGGTCATGGACCCAAATTTAGAGAGAATTGTAGATATGGGTTTTTCTCCTCCAAAGGATCCCCAAAGATTATCTTTAGATGATGAGAAAAACTCTTATCTCAACGCTCAAGCTTCTAATGTGCTTTTCGATGCTTTGAGCAATGTAGTTTTATTTCAACTCATGCCATTCCGAGATGCTCATGAGTTGTGGACAAAGCTTCAAGATAAATATCACTATAGAAAAAAGACACATCCGTGACATTTTGGGCCGAACGAATTTTTTTCCTGTCATGCTTATGACACTTCTATGACGGTAATTGTGACAAAACCCGGTATCATCATAGATGTGCTGGGCTCCTACTTCTATGACAGAAAATGGGCTTTTCATCCTGGGCGGGCCAGAGATGCAGCTGCATTACATTGTTTGGGCCGTCCATGACGGGAAAACCATGGTAAAATGAAGGGCGAGGAAAATATCAGGGAGTTCCCGGTTACGGTGGGTGGTTGGGGGCCGATCGATGCGTGTTTCTCTCGTAGACATACGCGCGTGGGTGCGAGGCGTTGGGCTCTAACTGAACCCGAGCGTTTGCACTACAGGCTACATGTTACTGAACCCGAGCGATCGATCGATCTGGTTGTTAAACCCGATCGATCGATTCCTTCGCTACCGCTGCTAACTGAAGCCGATCGAACATGCTGCCTCTTGATGAATAGTGAGCATCACTGGAGGGGTTGGATGAACAGTTCCCAATGGGGGGTTGCATGAACAGGACCCCGTGGTAGTAGAGGTCGTTGTTGGTGTCAAAACCGGCGGATCTCGGGTAGGGGGTCCTGAACTGTGCGTCTAAGGCGGATGGTAACAGGAGGCAGGGGACACAATGTTTACCCAGGTTCGGGCCCTCTCGATGGAGGTAATACCCTACTTCCTGCTTGATTGATCTTGATGATATGAGTATTACAAGAGTTGATCTACCACGAGATCGAATAGGCTAAACCCTAGAAGCTAGCCTATGGTATGATTGTTGTTGTCCTACGGACTAAAACCCTCCGGTTTATATAGACACCGGAGGGGCTAGGGTTACACAGAGTCGGTTACAAGGGAGGATCTACATATCCGAATCACCAAGCTTGCCTTCCACGCAAAGGGGAGTCCCATCCAGACACGGGACGAGGCACTACTGGAATCAGCTAATTTGCCATCTGCCAGCTCTTTGCCGTCTGCTAGCTGACGGCAACGCAGCTCTTTGCCATCAGCTACCAAAAAGCAGACGGCAAAGAACTGGCAGACGGCAAAGAAGCTCTTTGTCGTCCGCCAGTTCTTTGCCGTCTGCTGGCAGATGGCAAGACGGCAAAGAGAGAGGTGGCCCCCACCCCCCGCCCGTTTGGGAAAAACTTAACGGGCCACCTCTTTGCCGTCCGCCAGCAGACGGCAAAGAGGCAAAGTGGCAGACGGCAAAGAGAGGCGGACGGCAAAGAGGGCACTATCTAACGGCCCGTGCCCCCCGCCCGCCTCTCTGTTCTCACCACTTCGTCCCGCCCCGCGCCCCACCACGCACCCCCGCCGCCGCCGCCCGCCGCGCGCCGCCGCCCCGGCCCCCACCGCCCCGTCGTCCCCCCTCCCCCCCCCCCCCCGCCGCCCCGGCGCCCCAGCCCCCTGCCGCCCCGCGCCCCACCACGCCGGGCCCGGCCCCCCGCCGCCCCAGGCCGCCCCGCGCCCCGGCCAGCTCCTCCACCGCCCCGCCCCCTCCTCCACCGGCGCTGCAGAAGGTGAGCCCCGGCCTCCTTTTTTCTGTTTTTTTCCTTTTTAGTTTTAGTTTAGATTTAGTTTTAGTTTTAGTTTTAGGTTTAGTTTTAGTTTAGTTTTAGGTTTAGATTTAGTTTTTTCCTTTTTTCTGTTTTATTTGTTTTAGGTTTATGTTTAGTTTAGATTTAGTTTTAGGTTTAGTTTAGTTTGAGGAAAGAAGAAGAAGAAGAGAAAAAGAGGAGAGGAGGAGAAGAAGAAGAGGAAGAAGAAGAAGAGGAGGAGGAGAAGAAAAAAGAAGAAGAGGAAAAAGAAGAAGAAAAAAGAGGAGAGGAGGAGAAGAAGAAGAGGAAAAAGGAAAGGAGGAGGAAGAAGAAGAAGAAGAAGAAGAAGAAGAAGGAAAAAAAAGAAGAAAAGGAAGAAGAAGAAAAGGAAAAAAATAGGAAAAACCCCCGACCCGACACGGCACCCCGACCCGACACCGCACCCCGACCCCGACCCGGCACCCCGACCCCTAGACCCCGACCCCGACACCCCGACCCCGACCCCGACACCCCATGTAGATGACATCATACGGCGGACGGCAAAGACCCTAGAAATTTTGCCGTCAGCGGCGGACAGCAAAGGCCTTCCGTTAGCCACTTAACGGACTGACAGCGCAATTATTGCCGTCCGCCGTCTTTGCCGTCTGCCGCTCTCTCTTTGCCGTCAGCCGCAGACGGCAAAGACTTTGCCGTCAGTAGCAGACGGCAAAGAACCTGTTTACCGAAGCCTACTTTGTCGGAGCCTTTTGCTGTCCGCCGCTGACGGCAAAGGCCTTTGCCGTCCGCCGTTCGGGCCTTTGCCGTCCGCCGTGGCAGACGGCAAAGTAGCTGATTCCTGTAGTGAGGTCTTCAATCTTGTATATTCATAGTCCAACAGTCTGGCCAAAGTATATAGTCCGGCTGTCCGGGGACCCCTAATCCAGGACTCCCTCAGTAGCCCCTGAACCAGGCTTCAATGACGATGAGTCTGGCGCGCAGATTGTCTTCGACATTGCAAGGCGGGTTCTCCTCCAAGTCCTGAGTACCTGTCGTAGCGAGTTATTTCCGGCCTCCCATGAATGTTGCACTCCTCGGCTTCTGTGCCTCAATAATGGTTATCTTCCACGTGTCGAGCAAATGCGGGAGGTCGGGGTATTTTTATATTTACCACCCTAACTAGGTATATGAATCGTCTATTTAAATAGTTGGGGATCTTCAGATCCACATCACACCACCTTCCCGCAACGAGTATCATCGGAGCGTGCCCGAAAAAATCCATCCCATCATGGCTGGCCACCGTAGCTCCTCCTCTCGCCCCCGTAGCCCTAAGCTAGGTAGTTGGGAGAAGCATTCTATTCCCCATAGCCAACTACTGGAGTTGCAGACCCAGGGGTTTCTCCCTCCCGCATACATGGTCCCCGTCCGAGCCGGGCTAGCCACTTATAATGGCGGGGAGCAAGCGGAAAGCTTCCCCAACCCATCCACGGGGGAGCGGGTATGCCTCATCCCTTATTTATTGAGGGGACTCAGATTTCCAATCCATCCATTCCTTCGCGAGCTCCTGGAGTTCTATGGCCTCCAGCTGCATAATTTTACTCTCGCTTCCATATTACACATCGCATGCTACGTTGCCCTTTGCGAGCTGTTCCTGGGCTATGAAGTTCATTTCGAGCTATGACAGAGGCTATTCTGCCTCGTGCCCCGTACACAGAAGAGGTTAATATTTCAAGTGGGCAGAGCCGAAATATGGTGCATCGCCGAGACCGGATACCTGTCCGGTACTCCGAAGAAGACATCCGAAGACTGGCCCTCGAAGTGGTTTTATATGGACGACGTTCCCCTCCCGGACCCTATTCAGATGGGCCTTCCTGAGTTCAGCAATGCCCCTTTGAAGAAACGCCGTAGCTGGCGCCCTCGGAGCCCCCAGGAGGAAGATAACAGAGAGGTCCTTTACCTGATGAGTCGGATAAAGACACTGGCCGAATCAGGACTGACAATAATCGAGGTAATGTCAGTATGTATAGTGTGGGGGGTGTAGCCACTTCAATATGGGGACAACCCATGTGGCACTTCAATGGAGAAGACGATGCCACCCGTTGCGGCAGTAAAGGTCCGGACTCCACCACCGCTCTAACAAAAATAATGTCTGATTTATATAAGGGAGAGGAAGAGGAGTTCATCCGTATTAAGCCACGGGATGGATTCTCCATGTACAACCCCCAAACTGGGTGAGCTGCGACTTTTTACTCCAGACCTTCCCGCTTTCTTTGTCATAAATATTTACCTTGCTATTTCATAGCAGGAACTACGAAAAGTTGTGAGGGAGATTCACAGCCCATCTCCACAGCCAGAGGACCCTGATCGGGCCCTCGATCCCCGACTCGAAGAAGATGAGGACATATTCGTGGAGCTCATCGACATGACGTTTTATCAGTTAAGTCGCGACGGTGCCTTGGTGGCCATCACCGCCGATTATCCTGGACTTCTCCCTGCATCGCATGTAAGTAAAACCGGAGTCCCAACTTCCAAGAAGAATCCCCTTTTTCGCACTTCACCCACCGCACACGTATGGTGTCTTGCAGGGAATGCCCTCGGGACGCCATGCCGAACCCGCAGTGACTCACCAACAAGGGGCACCAAAACCGGGTAGGCTTAAAAGGAAGGCGGTTAGGACAGAGATGTCGTCGCAGAGGTATGAAAAAGAACCCTGCTCCGTCATTATTGTCTTCAAAATATATTAGCGTCTGTGGTTAAAACCAGGAAAAACGCTTGCCGGACCGTATCCGGAGATCCTCCCGGCCATGCCTCCACCAGCCGGGCTCCAGAGCCGGACTTGGAGGCAGATGCTAACGTGGGGACAACGCCAGATATTCCTCCTACCGAGGATGCGGATAGGCTGTCCGCCACAAATTCCAAAGTGGAGAGTGCCATGAAGCACAGGCATCGCTGGGCCGTACTCCGTGACCCCGGTTTTTCTGAAGAGGCGTTTGATGCCTTCAACTCGGGGGTCGCGTACATCTGAGCTGCTCAAAATGGTCTTGCCAGAGCCACGGGCCAGTATGTAAAGGATATACGGGTAAGAAAATCTGATAATTATATATATACCAGTAGCCCCTGAGACTTGAAACAGTTGGCAGAACT
The DNA here is from genome assembly GCA_034509565.1 of Triticum monococcum. Taxonomy (NCBI): domain Eukaryota; kingdom Viridiplantae; phylum Streptophyta; class Magnoliopsida; order Poales; family Poaceae; genus Triticum; species Triticum monococcum. Next base: position 145,162,132 of record CM067843.1, on the reverse strand, counting down.
GATTTAAGGATCATCATTTGCATAGGTTCTTACTGAGAAGAATACCCAGTTGTCTCAAGAGCTGGAGGAGTCCAAAGCCCAGCTACGGGCCGCAGTTGCCAAAATGCAGGAGTCCTAGAAGGCCCCATCTGGTAACCCTTGTTCCTATCGAAAAGAACGAGATGTACCAGTTAATATTTGGCTTGCATGCTAATCTAATCAATAGATTCTGCAGATGATCCCGGAGTGAATCCGGAGGAGCAACATGCTCAACGACAACTGAAGGCTGGCGAGCGCGTTCTTACACAAGTAAGGCGGGAGAAAAACGATCTCCAAGATGCCAATACCCGGCTGGATGTTGAACTGAAGGATGTGTGGGCCCAGCTGGCTGGCTCCATAAAGGAGAATAAAAGCCTTTGATGCGACATTTTTAGTAAGTGCTTGAGCGAACTGCTATAGAGTTTGGCGAAGAAACCAGCTAACAGAGCTATATCTGTAGGTATGCTGACGGGTCGTCCCGGAGAGGAGATGCCCGGGTCTGCAGGAGATCTTCTGCCAGAGCTCTCACAACTGCATGAACAAGTTCGGCAGGTGATGCAGGACCTTGCCCAGGCCTTATGGCCGTTTGCCTCCCTACCAGGAGGCATGGCAGAGCTTGTAGAGATACTTAAGGGAGCGCGGCGGCGCTTCCGATTATGGAAGATATCTGCCTGCCGACAAGGTACAAGGGAAGCCTGAGCCATGGTGAAGACTCGATATACCAAGGCTGACCCAAACCATATGGCCGAGGTCGGACCTATAGGGCCTGACGGGAAAGAGATCCCCGTCAGGCTGGTGTATGACCAGGTGAAATTAGCCACAAAGTATTCCCAACAGGATTGTAGGCTAGACAGCTTGTTGGATGGTATAGAAGAAGAATTTAGTCAGTCTAAGTGACTTTGTACTTCGAGTGACATATATTGTCCCTAGCCGGATTGTAAATCATTTGTCATGGCGGACCTTCTCGCTTCGACCTCCGGACCCGACAGTCCGGAGTGTATCCGAATACCCGCTTAGTTATATAAAAACCGGGGTACGCATGGAAACCAGGCATAGGGGTCATAAGTGCTTGAACAGACAAGTAGCCAACTAGTTATGTTATATTACATGGATAATAAGAAACATCTTCCAGGGAGAATAGTTCCGTTAAGGGTAACTTTCCCTGGTTACACATGCATTAATGTGCATGTCCGAACTGTGACAAGAGACGCAGGATATAAACATCTGGGGGTATGTATTCTAATAAGTAAAAAAGTCATCCTTTGTTCGTGGACCAAATATTCCCTTAAGAACGCTAGCTTTCGGCTTCACCCAGTCTGAGGTACACGTCCGGTTGACCCGGCAGTAACAGTCGCAGAGGTGCTCCCCTTATGCCCTAGACGAATTAACGGGAACGTAGGGCATAAACACAAGAGCCAGGCAACCCAGCTTGGCCAAAACTTAAGTCATATCGATGCATATAATGGCACAGAAAAGGTGCTTGTGTAAAAATAACACATGTGCGGCAGGCATAAAGCCCGGATCATAATTAAATTCAGCTTCTGTATAAGAAGCCCCCAGGTATAATGAGCGCGCTTAGCGCGTACAAATTGTGCAATCAAGACACAATTTAACCTTTAAAGGCCGCGAAGAAAAGGAAGAAAGACAGAAAAATATAGATAACATATATATATAACTGATGGAGGTAATTAAGGAGACGAACACAGAGTCCGGCGCTAGGCGTAGAACCTTCGGAGTCTGGCCGCGTTCCATGGGTTTGGCTCGAGTCGATTGTCTGATGCATCCCACAAACGGTACGCTCCACCGGTCAGAACTTTGTCAACAATGAACGGACCTTCCCATTTGGGTTTGAGCTCGTCCTTTTTCTTCTCTGGTAGGCGTAGAACGAGTTCGCCAACATTATAAGTTTTGGCCCGTACTTCTCTGCTTTGATATCGTCGAGCCTATTGTTGATAGAATGTGGATCGGGCTTTTGCCACGTCACGCTCCTCCTCCAAGGCGTCCAAACTGTCCTGCTGATCTAGCTCTGCTTCTTTCTCTTCGTACATCCACACGCGAGGTGAGTCATGAATAATGTCACAGGGCAGTACCGCCTCTGTGCCGTACACCATAAAGAAAGGTGTGTATCCGGTAGTGCGATTTGGCGTGGTCCGCAGCCCCCATAGTACGGAGTCGAGTTCCTCGACCCAGTGCGTATCTGATTCCTTTAAGGACCGCACTAGTCTGGGTTTAATGTCGCTCATTATAAGACCATTTGCTCATTTGACTTGACGTTAGTTTGAGGGTGATAGACGGATGCATAATCGAGCTTAATGCCCATTTTGTTGCACCAAGTTTTTAACTCATCGGCTGTAAAGTTCGAGCCGTTATCGGTGATGATACTGTGGGGGGCACCATAGCGGTGTACAACCCCGGATATGAAATCTATCACTGGTCTGGATTCGGTCGTTTTAACTGGTTTGGCCTCTATCCATTTGGTTAATTTATCCACCATGACCAATAGGTACTTTTTCTTATAGCTTCCTCCTTTAAGGGGTCCGACCATATCAAGCCCCTAGACCGCAAAGGGCCGAGTAATGGGGATTGTTTGGAGAGCGGTAGGTGACATATGGCTTTGGTTTGCGAAGAGCTGGCAACCGACGCAATGTTGAACGAGGTCCTGTGCGTCTGCTCGAGCTGTCGGACAGTAGAAACCTGTACGGAAGGCCTTACTTACAAGGGCCTGAGCTGCGGTGTCGGTGTCAAAACCGGCGGATCTCGGGTAGGGGGTCCCGAACTATGCGTCTAAGGCGGATGGTAACAGGAGGTAGGGGACACAATGTTTTACCCAGGTTCGGGCCCTCTTGATGGAGGTAAAACCCTACGTCCTTCTTGATTAATATTGATGATATGGGTAGTACGAGCGTTGATCTACCACGAGATCGGAGAGGCTAAACCCTAGAAGCTAGCCTATGGTATAATTGTATGTTGTCCTACAGACTAAAACCCTCCGGTTTATATAGACACCGGAGAGGTTAGGGTTACACAAGGTCGGTTACAAAGGAGGAGATACACATATCCGTATTGCCTAGCTTGCCTTCCACGCCAAGTAGAGTCCCATCCGGACACGAGACGAAGTCTTCAATCCTGTATCTTCATAGTCTAACAGTCCGGCCAATGGAGATAGTCCGGCTGTCCGGAGACCCCCTAATCCAGGACTCCCACAGTTGCCCCTGAACCAGGCTTTCAATGACGATGAGTCCGGTGCCCAGTATTGTCTTCGGCATTGCAAGGCGGGTTCCTCCTCCGAATATACCATGGAAGAATTTGAATATAAGGATAGTGTCCGACCCTGCAAAATAAGTTCCACATACCACCATAGAGAGAATAATATTTCCAGAAATCCAATTTGCTGACTTGTTTTGGCAACACGACATTATGTCATGGCCCGGTGATTATTCGAACTGTTTCCTTTAACTATCCCCGCACATAACGCGAGGCAGTTTTTTGACACGTCTTGTCAAAGCAGAGATCGTGTCCCCTTATCACGGGATTCTCATCAATACGGGTGTGGGTAACCCAACCATGCCATCGATTACGGCACTTGGGGGAGAAGCGAGTTTTACCAGGCTAGTGGGGATGCATAGTTTCGTCCGCCCATATAAAGGGGTAAGGATTTACCTTTTCATCCACGCCTTCTTCCTCCTTTGCTCATCCACCTTCGCACACTCGAGCTCCAGTGCCCAAGTTAGCATTTCCCACCTCGACCTTCTCCAACCATGTCCGGAGCGGGAGGTAGGTCGATGGTCTCCTCCGTCATGGAGGGACACGTCAAGAAGCTGAGGAGAGCCGGATACTTGCCCGATGACATTGCGCACCGGCTCCCAGAGGAGGGGCAGCTCATCCCCACCCCCAGGCCCCATGAGAAGGTAGTGTTCCTCACCCATTTCCTCCGTGGACTGGGATTTCCTCTTCACCTATTTGTCCGGGGTCTGATGTTCTACTACGTCTTGGATTTCCACGATCTGGCCCCGAACTTCATCCTCAACATCTCGGCATTTATCGTCGTGTGCGAGGCTTTCCTCTGCATCAATCCCCACTTCGGCTTATGGCTGAAGACTTTCAATGTCAAGCCGAAGGTAGTGACCGGCCGCCAGGTGGAGTGCGGAGGCGCCATGGTGGGCAAGATGCCCAACGTCACATGGCTCGAGGGTTCCTTCGTGGAGACCATAAAGGGGTGGCAATCGGGGTGGTTCTACATCACCGAGCCGCGTGACCCTACATGGGTAGTGGCCCCCGAGTTCCGATCTGGCTTCCCCACACGGCTTACCTCCTAGCAAGAGAAGGGCTTGTCCTGGGGTAGTTCGGGAGAGCTGGCCGGACTCGAAACATGTATTCAAAACATGGTGAACAAGAAGCTCAAACTTGTCAACGTAGTCCAGGTCATGCTCCACCGCCGGATCCTCCCATGCCAGCAACGAGCCTTCAACTTGTGGGAGTTCGACCCGGTGCAGCACCGAACTCTGAACAGGCTCTTCGACACAACTCACAAAGATGCCTGGAGGGTGCTGTTCAAGAGCGCTGAGGTCCCCCCTCCCATTATTGAGGATCGCAGATTCAACGCGAAGCACCAAGCCAGTGCGGTAAGCTGCTTTACCTCTTACAGGATACTTATTTTTCATAGATTGACTCCATGCGGGATCTAAACTCCCGTACCTTTGATAGGACTGGCAGGAGACGACTGGACAGATCAACTGTCCAGCTCCTTTGACCGAAGGCCCAGTAGACGCTCTTCTGACGAAGATGCTGACTCCAGCTCCTTATACGATGCCGGAGAAGACCAAGAAGGCCAAGGGAACCCGAAAGAGTTCCCGATGCCAAGCGTCATCGGACTCACCGTCCGAGGACTCTACGGCGCAATCCTCCCCCGAAGACGAGGAGGCAGAAGAAGATGCTCCCCCTCCAGGCGGGGGAGACAAGAAAAGGAAGGCCGCCCCAACTGGGGAGGCCGAAGGGTCCAAGAAGGGGAGGACTCTCCTTCCGGACAGCTCTACCACCGCTGCCGACGGCGAAGACGAGTGGCTGCCCAGGGCCAAGCCCTTGGGGAAGCCGTAAGTATTCGGATACCAGAGTAACTCATAGTATTCCTTTTTTGCACTACTTCACCTAACGCCGAAATATGATTATGCAGGCCGCCCCGAGCCCGTATTGATGTATCATCGGACGGCTCCCTAGGCTCGTCAGATATGGATAGCGATCCAGTCCCGAACGCCACCTCCCCTCATCCTGCGGACGACGCCGAGGTGCTGTCTCACGAGGCACCGGGTCAAGGGGAGACAGTCCCGGAGGCGCCTCAAGGCGGCCTCCCGGACTCCGGGAGCCGAGGGGACAAGGCCCCTAAGAGCTCCGAGTTCGGCCCTCAGCCGAACACCGCGTCGGAACCTCCAGTGGTTCCGGACTCGGGCAGGCGGCCTCCTTGTAAGAGGGGCGAGACACCTATACCGGTGACCTCTCTCCATCCAGAGGCGCCGGACAATTTGCTGGAAGCGCTTCGCAGCGCTTCCATCAACGAGGAGCACCGTACTATCATGAGTGCGGTGATCCAGAAGGTTCAGTCCGCCAAGAGCGGATTGACTGAAGCCTGTGCCAGCCTTCTAACAGGCTTTGAGGTAAGTGTTTAAATATAGGAAAATATTACCGCATAGACAGTAGCCCCTGATGCTCCATTCGGTGTTCACAAAGAAAAGCCGAACAGAGGATCAAACAATATTGCAGGAGTCTAATATAAGTATGTCAATATGCATATGCAGGCTTCGCTGCTGGCGTCCGCCGCACTGACTGCGGAGGTCGCCGTACTGAAGCAGGACCTTAAAGGGTCCCAGGACGAGCGCGGCCTTGCCAAGAGGCAGCTCAAGGAGAACAAAGGTAAGTAGTACCTAGTCTATGGATATGTATAAAAAGAGTGCGATTGCAAAATGACAGGATCGTCGTGAATTTGCCAGGGGCCACGACCGAAGTGGCGACCCTAAAGCAAGTGTTGTCCGAGGCCGAAGATAAAGCGGCCAAGGAGCGCACCGAGCGAGAAAAGCAAGAGGCTCGGGTGGGCGAGGTGCAGCAAGAGCTCCAGGCTCTCATGACGAAGCACGAGGCGTTGGAGCTTGACTCAAAGACGCGAGAGTCTGAGCTTGCCGCGGTCCTCGAGAGCGCAAAAAGTGCCAAGGCCGAAGCCCAAAAGGCCCTCCAGGAGATCGACGCAATGAAGAAAATAGAGGCGAGTAAGGCATTCTATATGCAGAGCAAGCATGTAAAAGTAAATTACTGATTACTTAGCCGAATTGGGAGCTCTCCAGGAGCATTCGCAGATTTTCCCCGCAGCGTGTCGGATGCCGCACAGTTTTACCAGACCGAGGAGGGAAGCTCAACGGAGAAGCTGTTCTGATCTCAGTATACTGGGACCGAACACCCGATGCCTCTGAGCGACCAGCTAAAGCAGCTAGTCGAGCTGCACAAGGCGGCTGAACAGGCCTTGAAGGGCCTTATAGTTTGGCTGTGGCCTAGCGACGCCTTCTCGAACAGCTACTTCGGCCTGGTGAGGTGGCTTTTGGATGCCTGCCCACACCTGGAGGTCGTCAAGCGGTCTGTCTGCATCGAAGGTGCACGCCGGGCTTTCGCCCGTGTGAAGGTGTAGTGGGCCAAGCTAGACGCCGTGAAGCTGATCAAGGAAGGGCCGCCGCAGGGCAAGGAGCATCGCACCCCCAAAATTTATTATGAGGGTGTCCTGAAGGGTGCCCGTCTTGTAGCGGACGAATGTTCAAAGGATGTAATATTTGAGTAAACTTGCTCGTGTGATCCTGTATGCTGAAAACTTGTTTCATATGCGCTATGCAACGCTTGTGTGAATTTAAAATATTACCTTTTGTTGGGCTGTTTATCCAATCTGAGAGATGGCTAGTCCTTGGCTTCTGCCCCCATGCCACGAGTGCTAGGGTGTTCGGGATAAACCTGAGCACTCTTGTTCCCATGTTTGGGTCCTTTGAGGGAGGTGCTTAGCACAATGAACAAGGCAACCGGACTAATAATGCTTTATCACTCTCACTTAGCCATAGAATTCTATAATTTTAAATTTCGGCGAAGCCCCTGGTATTCGGAAGGCCGAATTCGGGGCGCGATACACGCCTTTAAGCCGGACAAGGCCGGCCCCTCGCTCTAAGCGGCATAAGTCTTTAGGGACTCGAAAACCTCGCTGAACAGCGACCAGTCTCTCGCCTTATCATGACAGTCAGTTTTAGCTTTCTCTACTAAGGTTCTTAGCCCAGCAGAACCAGGGCACAATCGCAGTAGTTCTCCTAGCGCTACCTTAGCCGATAGAGCGAAACGTAAGGTACCAAAACATAGGAGCCGGGAAAACCAAACATTTGACCAAAGACATGTTTCGGAGCTGATGCATATAATGCTATAAGTTCGGGGTGCCGCACTTGTGAAAGTGTCCGGACTTTTCACACCATATTGTGCGGTACGTAAGCCCCTGGTGTATTGGCCGTACCAAAGTGTATGGTTGCAAGGCGTCATTAATGAACACATATATGTATAACAAGAATGCAATAATAGTCGTAATGTTATACATTGTTTATTCAAAAAGGTGCGTTTAAAGCAGAATGATACAGATGGTGCGATAAGCAAAGAGTAGGACTATGTCCCTTCCAAGGGCAAGCTGAGGAACAGTATTAAATCAAATATTTCTCTCGTTATTGTAATCCACCTAGGAATTCCGTGGTGTGACATAGCTTTTTGCCTCCTTGGTTGCTGCATCATGTGTTCGGCAATAATGCTGCCGGACAGGGTTTCCAGAGATTAAGGTCCTGAAAAAGAGAAAAATAACCAAACGGGAAGCCCCTAGTGCGGTTTAAGCCGCGTCTTGGGGTCTGCCGCAGTTGTGCCCCCCTCCCCACATGTGCCCATGGTATTTTCAATGCGTAATTATGTACGCGTGGCACGAGTTTCGCTGTTCGGCTGGGACTGGGGTGGGGGCCGCATTGCTACGCGAGCTCAGATCGCGCCAGGCGGTCTAGTCATTGGTTCCTCCGAGCGCGCTTGAAGGTGTCCGGGTCTTGAAACGCCGAACTGGTGGATTGCCTTGAGAGGCTGCTTTGTGCTTCTGCTGCGAGGGCCGCGGTGTGCTCCTCCGTTCGGAGAGAGTGCTCTGTGTTTCCATTGACTGTAATAACCCTGCGAGGTCCTGGCATCTTGAGCTTGAGGTATGCATAATGCGGTACCGCATTGAATCTCGCAAATGCGGTTCGCCCGAGCAGGGCATGATAACCACTGCGGAACGGGACTATATCGAAGATTAACTCTTCGCTTCGGAAGTTATCCGGGGATCCGAAGACCACTTCCAGTGTAATTGAGCCTGTGCAATGGGCCTCTACGCCTGGAATGACGCCCTTAAAGGTCGTTTTTGTGGGTTTGATCCTTGAGGGGTCTATACCCATTTTACGCACTGTGTCCTGATAAAGCAGGTTCAGGCTGATGCCACCATCCATAAGGACTCGAGTGAGGTGAAATCCATCAATGATTGGGTCTAGAACCAGTGCGGCGAATCCGCCATGACGGATACTAGTGGGATGGTCCCTGCGATCGAAAGTGATCGGATAGGAGGACCATGGATTGAACTTTGGGGTGACTGGCTCCAACGCATATACGTCCCTGAGCGCACGCTTCCGCTCCCTCTTGGGGATGTGGGTTGCGTATATCATGTTCACCGTCTGCACTTGTGGGGGAAATCTCTTCTGTCCTTCGGTGTGTGGCTGCCGGGGCTCCTCCTCGTCATTGCTATGTGGCCCCTTGACCTTGTTTTCGGCAATTAACTTGCCGGCCTGCTTGAACACCCAACAATCCCTGTTGGTATGATTGGCTGGCTTGTCTGGGGTGCCGTGTATTTGACACAAGCGATCGAGTATACGGTCCAAGCTAGACGGGCCCGGCGTACTTTGTTTGAATGGCTTTTCCCGCTGACCGGGTTTAGAGCCTTTGAATCCGGCATTGACTGTCGTATCCTCGGTATTATCGTTGTTAATGTGGCGCTTATGTTTGTTGCGACGTGACCTGCTATTGTCGTCCTTGGTATCTGAAGTACCATGGTTCTTTGATATGTTATTACTACGAGCCAGCCAGCTGTCTTCTCCTGCACAAAAGCGGGTCATGAGTGTCGTGAGGGCTGCCATAGATTTCGGCTTTTCCTGACCAAGGTGCCAGGCTAGCCATTCGTCACGGATGTTGTGTTTCAAAGCCACTAGGGCCTCTGCATCCGGACAATCGATGATTTGATTTTTCTTTGTTAGGAACCGAGTCCAGAATTGCCTGGCCGATTCTTCTGGCTGCTGAATTATGTGGCTCAAGTCATCGGCATCTGGTGGCCGCACATAAGTGCCCTGAAATTTGTCGAGGAATGCGGCTTCCAGATCTTCCCAACAGCTAATGGACTCTGCTGGCAAGTTGTTAAGCCAATGTCGCGCTGGTCCCTTGAGCTTTAGTGGGAGGTATTTCATGGCGTGTAAGTCATCACCGCGAGCCATGTGGATGTGGAGGAGGAAATCCTCGATCCATACCGCGGGATCTGTTGTGCCGTCGTATGATTCAATATTTACAGGTTTGAAACCTTTTGGGATTTGATGATCCATTACTTCGTCTGTGAAGCATAAGGGGTGTGCGGCGCCTCTGTATTGGGCTATACCGCGCCGCAGCTCGAATGGGTCTTGACCGCTGTGTTCGGCCCGGCCGGATTTACTTTTACTGTATCCGGCGTGACGTTTATCATCTTGCATAGTGGCGCGCCCTCGTGATCCGTAGATCAATCTTGCATGCTTTGCTTTGTCCTCCAATATGTCTCGCAGGTCTGGAGTATCTCCCCATGCCTTTTTATTTGAATGGCGTCGGGGTGCAGGCTGAGTTTTTGGCTGGAATGCCTCTCTATCGCGCCCACGAGGTGGCCGATCAGCCGCGTCATACGCTTCTTCCTCCAGTCGAGTAGCAACCTGCATTTTGGGTAACTCTTGGAGGGGCGCTCGAGTTTATATTCCTCGGCCGCGAGGACTTCAGTCCATCTGTCAGCTAGCAGATCTTGATCAGCTTGAAGCTGCTGCTGCTTTTTCTTAAGGCTATTTGCCGTGGCTATAAGCCGGCGTTTGAAGCGCTCTTGTTCGACTGGATCCTCTGGCACGGCGAATTTGTCGTCGCCGAGGCTTGCCTCGTCTTTGGAGGGGGGCATGTAATTATCATCCTCCGCCTCTCCATCTGCTGCTCTCTCAGGAGGGTTGGCTCCTCCATCCTCCTGCTCTAAATCTTACGGGAGGGGATTGTTGTTGTCTTCGGCACTATCCAGAGTGTTATTATCTCCTGTGCCGGTATCACCACTTTTGCTTTGGCGGGACTTCGAGCGGCGCCGCTGACGTCGGCGCTTGGGTTGCTTCTTGGAGGGGTCATCCTTCGCTATCTCGTCGTCATTGCCTTCTTTGGGTGTATCCACCATGTATATATCGTATGATGAGGTGGCCGTCTAGTGCCCTGTGGGCAGTGGTTCCTCTTCATCTCCCGCATCATGACTGCGTGATGCACAAGGCAGAGGCTTGAATCCGTCGAAGATCAAGTCTCCATGGATATCGGCCGTGTAGGTTAAGCTTCCAAACCTGACCTGGTGGCCAGGGGCGTAACTTTTAATCTGCTCCAGATGGCCAAAAGAATTGGCCCGCAGTTCAAAGCCGCCAAACATGAAGATCTGTTCGGGGAGAAAAGTCTCACCCTGGACTGCATCGCGATCGATGATAGTAGGAGCCATCAAGCCTAACGGCGACGACACAGAGGAACTCTCAATGAAAGCACCAATGTCGGTGTCAAAATGGGCGGATCTCGGGTAGGGGGTCCCGAACTGTGCGCCTAAGGCGGATGGTAACAGGAGGCAGGGGACACAATGTTTTACCCAGATTCGGGCCCTCTTGATGGAGGTAAAACCCTACGTCCTGCTTGATTAATATTGATGATATGGGTAGTACAAGAGTTGATCTACCACGAGACCGGAGAGGCTAAACCCTAGAAGCTAGCCTATGGTATGATTGTATGTTGTCCTACAGACTAAAACCCTCCGGTTTATATAGACACCGGAGAGGTTAGGGTTACACAAGGTCGGTTACAAAGGAGGAGATACACATATCCGTATTGCCTAGCTTGCCTTCCACGCCAAGTAGAGTCCCTTCCGGACACTAGACAAAGTCTTCAATCCTGTATCTTCATAGTCTAACAGTCCGGCCAATGGAGATAGTCCGGCTGTCTGGAGACCCCCTAATCCAGCACTCCCACATGCGGCGTGATGACCGCCGAGTCCAACATGAATTTCTTCCAAAAGTTGACGTCCTTCCTCCTCGAAGATGCACCTCTGCAGTACTCTGGTAGCGCTCTTCTCATAAAGCTCTCCCTCGTGGACCTTGTAGGCTTTAAACCGCCGCACAATGCAACGTGCCTCATTTTGGTCCTCCGGGAGTTCTTGCCTATTTAGGTAAGCCAAGAAGGGTTTTGTCCACGGGGTGATGACAGCCATAATCACGTGGGTCGAAGGTGTTATCTTGGTGGCGGAGCCTCCGATTACGTCAGAGTGTTCGGGGACTGGTGTTGTGGACGGATCCGGATTGTTGTCGCCGGTCTCCCCTTCCCACACCACGGATGGCTTAAACAGCCTTTCCAGGAAAATATTAGGTGGGACAGGGTCGCGCTTAGCACTGATTCGGGCGAGGATATCCGTCGCTTGATTGTTTTCTCGGACCACATGGTGGAATTAGAGCCCCTCGAATTGAGCTGACATTTTGAGGATGGCATTGCGATAAGCCGCCATTTTTGGGTCCTTGGCATCAAAATCTCCATTTATCTAGGATATTGCGAGGTTCGAATCCCCACGCACCTCTAGGCGTTGAATGCCCATGGAGACTGCCATCCGGAGACCATGCAACAGGGCCTCATACTCAGCTGCGTTGTTGGAGTCTGTGTATAATATTTGGAGTACGTATTGGACTGTATCTCCGGTTGGGGATGTCAGGACGACGCCTGCCCCCAGACCCGCCAACATTTTAGAGCCGTCGAAGTGCATGATTCGATTGGAGTACGCGCCGTATTCTTTAGGGAGTTCGGCTTCTGTCCATTCAGCGACGAAATCGGCCAGTACTTGTGACTTAATGGCTCGCCGTGGTTTCTATGATATGTCGAACGGGAGGAGCTCAATAGCCCATTTAGCAATCCAGTCCGTGGCATCACGGTTGTTTATAATGTCGTTGAGTGGAACCTCAGAGGCCACCGTAATTGAACACACTTGAAAGTAGTGTCGTAGTTTTCGGGATGCTATGAAGACCGCGTACGCTATCTTTTGATAATGTGGGTACCGGGATTTGCATGGAGTGAGGATAGTAGATACGTAGTATACCGACTTTTAAAGCGGGAACTTATGTCCGTCCGTTTCTCGTTCGACGACGAGCACTGCGCTTACAACCTGGTGTGTTGCCGCTATACATAACAGCATTGGTTCACTGATATTTGGCGTGGCCAAGATTGGGCTGCTAGCCAAGGCAGCTTTTATTTCTTCCAATCCGGCCGTAGCCGCATCCGTCCACTCGAAGTGTTCAGTGTGCCGAAGAAGGCGATAAAGAGGTAATGCCTTTTCTCCCAATCGGGAGATAAAGCGGCTTAAGGCAGCCACTCATCCAGTTAATTTCTGGATTTGCTTGAGGTTTGTTGGTATAGCCAACCGTGACACAGCTTGGATTTTAGCCGGATTCGTTTCAATTCCTCTGTTGGAAACGATGAAGCCCAAGAGCTTTCTGGCGGGTACGCCGAAAACGCATTTTTCCGGATTGAGCTTAATGTCATATGCTCGGAGATTGTCGAACGTGAACCTCAAGTCATCTATCAAAGATTCGACGTGTCTGGTTTTAATTACCACATCGTCTACGTGTGCCTCCACAGTTTTGCCGATTTGTGCTTCTAGGCATGTCTGAATCATGCGTTGATAGGTCGCACCGGCGTTTTTGAGCCCGAAAGGCATGGTGTTGAAACAGAAGGGGTCGTATGGAGTAATGAATGCCGTTGTGGCTTGAACGGGCTCCGCCATCTTGATTTGATGGTATCCGGAGTATGCGTCGAGGAAACACAATGAGTCGTGTCCCACAGTAGCATCAATAATTTGATCGATGCGGGGGAGGGGGAAGGGATCCTTGGGGAAAGCCTTGTTAAGGTCCTTAAAATCGACACATAGGCGCCAGGATTTGTCCTTCTTTGGTACCATCACCAGGTTTGCTATCCAGTCCGGATGTTTTATATCTCTAATGAATCTAGCCTCGAGTAACTTGGCTAGTTCTTCTCCCATGGCTTGTCGCTTGGGTTCGGAGAAACACCGAAGAGTTTGCTTGACCGGCTTGTATCCCTTTAGAATGTTTAGGCTATGCTTGGCTAGCCTGCGTGGGATGCCTGGCATATCTGAAGGATGCCAGGCCAAGATGTCCCAATTCTCGCATAAGAACTCCCGTAGTGCAGCGTCTGTTGTGGGGTTCAGCTGTGCTCCGATGGATGCTATTTTTGAAGGGTCCGTTGGGTGGACCTAAAATTTGACTATTTCGTTCGCTGGTTTAAAAGAGGTGGACTTGGGTCTTTTGTTGAGTATCACGTCGTCCCTGTCCACTGTAGAGCGCAGCGCAGTTAGTTCTTCGGCCACGAGGGCTTCGGATAACGCTTCGAGAGCCAGTGCGACGGTTTTGTTTTCGGCACGGAGTGCTATGTCCGGATCACTAGCTAGAGTGATGATTCCATTGGGCCCGGGCATCTTGAGCTTCATGTACCCGTAATGGGGTATAGCTTGGAAGATCGTGAATGCCTCTTGATACGTCTCCAACGTATCTACTTTTCCAAACACTTTTGCCCTTGTTTTGGACTCTAACTTGCATGATTTGAATGGAACTAACCCGGACTGAAGCTGTTTTCATCAGAATTACCATGGTGTTATTTATGTGCAGGAACAAACGTTCTCGGAATGACCTGAAACTTCACGGAGCCACTTTTCAGAAAATATGAAAAATACCTGCAAAAGTTGAAGGCCAGGGGCCCACCACCTCTCCACGAGGGTGGGGGGCGCGCCCCCTACCTCGTGGGCCCCTTGTTGCCTCTCCGACTCCAACTCCAACTCCATATATTGAGTTTCGGGGAGAAAAATTCAGAGAGAAGAAATCATCGCGTTTTACGATACGGAGCCGCCGCCAAGCCCTAAAACCTCTCGGGAGGGCTGATCTGGAGTCCGTTCGCGACTCCGGAGAGGGGAATCCGTCGCCATCGTCATCATCAACCATCCTCCATCACCAATTTCATGATGCTCACCGCCATGCGTGAGTAATTCCATCGTAGGCTTGCTGGACGGTGATGGGTTGGATGGGATCTATCATGTAATCGAGTTAGTTTTGTTAGGGTTTGATCCCTAGTGTCCACTATGTTCTAAGATTGATGTTGCTATGACTTTGCTATGCTTAATGATTGTCACTAGGGCCCGAGTGCCATGATTTCAGATCTGGACCTATTATGTTTTCATCAATATATGAGTGTTCTTAATCCTATCTTGCAAGTCTATAGTGACCTATTATGTGTTATGATCCGTTAACCCCGAAGTGACAATAATCGGGATACTTACCGGTGATGACCGTAGTTTGAGGGGTTCATGTATTCACTATGTGTTAATGCTTTGTTCCGGTACTCTATTAAAAGGAGGCCTTAATACCCCTTAGTTTCTGTAAGGACCCCGCTGCCACGGGAGGGTAGGACAAAAGATGTCATGCAAGTTCTTTTCCATAAGCATGTATGACTATGTTCGGAATACATGCCTACATTATATCAATGAACTTGAGGTAGTTCTGTGTCACCCTAGGTTATGACTGTTACATGATGAACCGCATCCGGCATAATTCTCCATCACTGATCCATTGCCTATGAGCTTTCCATATATTGTTCTTCGCTTAATTACTTTTCCGTTGCCATTGCTATCATCACTACAAAATACCAAAAACATTACTTTTACTACTGTTACCTTTTGCTACCGTTATCACTAGTATCATATTACTTTGCTACTAAATGCTTTGCTGCAGATATTAAGTTTACAGGTGTGGTTGAATTGACAACTCAGCTGCTAAGACTTGAGAGTATTCTTTGGCTCCCCTTGTGTCGAATCAATAAATTTGGGTTGAATACTTTACCCTCGAAAACTGTTGCGATCCCCTATACTTGTGGGTTATCACCTCTCGCCCTAAAAGGGCGTGGTATCCGCTACTAAACTGGGCCACTTGGAATGTGATTTCTTCGGACATGTAATTCTCTAGCGTGCCGAATACCACATCTAGTGTGATTTTTCCCGCACATCATGCCTCCCGACTAGGGATGATTCCTCTGAAGGTCGTTCTGCTTTGCTCAATGCAGCTCTTGTCTATTTCCATTTTTCGAAGAGTCTCCTCATAGATGAGGTTTAATCCGCTGCCACCGTCCATGAGTACTTTAGTAAGCCGGAAGCCGTCCACAATTGGACTAAGGACCAAATCGGCTGGAGCTCGGGCTGTGCGGAATTGACGTTCGTCATTGGCATTGAAGGTTATGGACGTGTCGTTCCATCTATTTATCGTTGTAATGTGGCAAACTTCGGCGAGGCTGCGAAGTGCCCGCTTGCGCCTATTGTTTGAGGCGAACGTCTCGAAGACTGTCAGTATTGTATTGTTATTTTCCGCGGGAGGGTGCTCTGCGGTATTATTGACGAGGAGGTCCTCGCCGCTCCTGGCCACCTGCCGGAGTATCCAACATGCTCTAAGGCTGTGTGTTGGCATGGTATCTAATGTACTATGAATTTTGCATGGCCCATTGAGCCATCCCTCCAATACGGTTCTGCGCCCTGTAGTGGGTTTTCGCTTCTTTGTAATTGGATTGGGTGACTTACGAGAGTACACCCTTTTAGTTCGGACAAAGGGTTTAGTTAGAGCCAGAGGATCCCAGAATTGTGTTTGGGATTTCCAAGTGCTTTCCATCGCACAGTACTTCCGTACTATGGACGCCAAGTTAGCGAAGTGTGTTATATCACGGCGACTTATGGCGTTGAGGATTCCCTTGTCCGTGCAATTTTTGCAAAAGAATGAAATTGTGTCTTCCTCGCGATAGTCCTTCGCCTTGCTTATTGCAAGGAGGAATCGGGCCCAATAGTAATGTACTGTCTCTTGGGGCTCTTGTCTAATATGGGAAAGATCACTTACGTGAGGGTGGGTGGGTAGATTTAAGTCCAAACCCTGGCCCGGTCTGAGACCCAAAGGAGTTTCCGAGCTTGGTAGTTCGGGGTCTGGGACGTTGCCCAACGGTACTAGCCCGCTGTTCGATTCCAGGTTCGAAGCTTGGGCCATGTCCTCCCATAGACGGGTATCCAGCTCGGAGAGCTCGGGAATCCGGACATAGTTTGTGATCAAAATAGAGGAAGAATCGGTGCATCGCTCCTCCACCACCGCTATCTGATGGGTAACCGGCGGAGAGTTAATCTCCCTTTGGTCGTGTTTAAGCCCGATACGATCATAGTCTGTAGCAAATCCCAAGGTAGCGATGTGATCCAAGAGCTTGTTCAAAGAAGAAAGCTCCATTGGATCCATCTGCTCGGTGAATCCCGAGCCGACGTGGAGGTTGTTTTTGATGACCCGAGAAGCAATCGTCGGCGCGACGGCCGATGGGGCGGTCACGACGAAGCCGCCTAATCGGAGAGTTTGTCCTACAGCCAGGGCTCCCCCAGAGGTAACATTGTTACAACAAAGCGAGCCATCAGGCCTTACCATGATGGCACAGTGGAACTCTGAATGAAAGCACCAATGTCAGTGTCAAAATCGGTGGATCTCGGGTAGGGGGTCCCGAAATGTGCGTCTAAGGAGGATGGTAACAGGAGGCGGGGGACACGATGTTTACCCAGGTTCGGGCCCTCTCGATGGAGGTAATACCCTACTTCCTACTTGATTGATCTTGATGATATGAGTATTACAAGAGTTGATCTACCACGAGATCGAAGAGGCTAAACCCTAGAAGCTAGCCTATGGTATGATTGTTGTTGTCCTACGGACTAAAACCCTTCGGTTTATATAGACACCGGAGGGGCTAGGGTTACACAGAGTCGGTTACAAGGGAGGAGATCTACATATCCGAATCACCAAGCTTGCCTTCCACGCAAAGGAGAATCCCATCCGAACACGGGACGAAGTCTTCAATCTTGTATCTTCATAGTCCAACAGTCCGGCCAAAGTATATAGTCCGGCTGTCCGAGGACCCCCTAATCCAGGACTCCCTCAGTCGTTGCCACTGGATGAACAGGACCCCGATCGAGCCGGTTGGGGTGGATGAACAAGACCTCGTGGAGGGCTGGTTGAATAGTAGCCGGTGGAGGGCTAGATGAACAGTAGCCCGTGGAGGGGTGGTTGAACAGGACCCCGTAGAGAGGGCTGGTTGAACAGTAGCCGGTGGAGGAGTGCTAGAGGCTGGATGAACAGGAGCCCGTGGATGAACAGTGGCTGGTAGAGGCAGGAGGGGAGACGCCATGGATGAACAGTCGCAGGTGGAGGCTGGAGGAGGTTAACGGTGGATGAACAGTAGCCCGTGTAGGCAGTAGACGGTGGAGATGAATAGTAGCCCGTGGAGTCTCATTTTAAGGTACGCCACCTCCCTCCCGATGAACAGGACCCCCATTTTGACCGTAGCGCTCCAACACAAGTCCGTTTCCTCCGTTTTGCGGTATGCCACACCCCTCCCGATCAACAGGACCCCGTTTCGACCGTTGGCACTGGAACACAAGTCCATTTGCTTTGTTTTGCGGTACACTAGACCCCTCCCGATGAAGATGATCCTGTTTCGACCATGGCCGGTTGAATAGAAGGTCGTTTCCTCCGTTCTGCGGTACGCCGGGCCTCGCTTCGATCGGCTGTTCCGTCCAAGCCGGTTGACTTTCGATGAACATGACGCATTCCATTGCCTCCCGATGAACACGATGCCGCAGTTTCTCTGTTCTGACCCAGCCATGTACATGAACCCTAGCCGCACGTATGCGCAAGTAGGCGTTCGAGACCCCGCCCATATGTACGTACGTGGTTGTATTTACTTTCTTGCACCCTGGTTGTACATACATGTACACAATATTAACAAGATTGTGTGACATGCTACATGCATGCCTCTACTACGACACGTGCCCTTCCTTACTCGGCCATGGTTCATCGTTGTAGCCTGCAGACAGAGTACGTACACGTTCGCGACCAGAATGACAACACTATGTACGCTTCGACTAGGTGGGTCCCGGCTGTCAAGGAGGATAAGGAGGCACTTCCTTGCGTGCGAAGATGTAGCTGGTGGGTCCCAACAGTCAGGCGGAAACGTTTTTTCACGAAATACGGTGGCCCGTTCGGTGGGTTCCTGCTGTCAGGTGGAGGAATCATTATTTTGCACGTAATAAGGTTGCACTTCCTTGCTGTGGCCGTGGACCCAGTTGTCAGCCTCTCCACGTACAGTACTCTTTCGAGGGAAGTCATTCATTAACCACATTGACCACGTCGCACCGAGAGAACCAAGGCGGTGGACGACGCCGAGGCCTAGGAAGGGGACGACGCGGGACCGGGGAAGACGCTATAGTGGATGCCCACGCAGAGAGGAGTACGATGGTTCACTGGTTCAGCTGCGGTGTGAGGCTGCCGTCTCCGCAGAATAACGGGGTGTGTGCGTGAGTAGAGGGATTTCCTGGCCAGCGGTGGGAGTAGTAGGGGCGGTAAGGCCTCCGCGGCAGCACAGCCGGCCACAGGAGGTAGGAGCAGGCGCCACGACCGGCACTGGTTTGGGCGGCTGGAGCAAGAAGGCCGGAGGTTGAAGAAGCACTACGACCTTTGGATGGACATCGTACGGTCACTGGAGCTAGAATCGTTCATATTGACTAAGTTGACAAAGCCCTCCGTCTGCGTCAACTTAGTAGGCCCACAAATCAGCCTCCCACTATGGTGGGTCCCAGCTAGCAGGGGGAGTATTCATTTTTTTGTGCGTAATAAGGAGGCACTTCCTTGCGTGCGAAGATATAGCTAGTGGGTCCGAGCAGTCATTGGGAGTATTCATTCTTTTCGGCATAATAAGGAGGTACTTGCTTGCGTGCGGCCATGAACCATGTGGGTCCCAACTGTCAGCCTCTCCATGTACATCCCTCTTCCGATGTTGTCGTTTGTTGACAACGTTGACCACACCGTGCCGAGAACACCAGCGCGATGGACGACGGCGAGACCCAGGAAGGGAATGACCCAGAGGCGGCGAAGCCACAACAGTGGAGGGATGTGGGTGAGTAGAGGGATGTCCTGGCCAGCGGTGGAAGTAGTAGGGGGCGGTGAGGCCTACGCGGCACCACAGCCGGGCATGGGAGGCGGGAGCAGGCAGTCCCGCCGACACTGGATTTGGCGGCTGGAGCAAGAATATCAGAGATTGAAGAAACACGACGGTCGTTGGATTGACATCCAACGGTTACGTCTGCTAGAATCGTTTGTTGATGTATATAATAAGTAAAAAAAAGCTTGCATACGTGTCAACTTAATAGGCCCACAAGTCAGACCATTCCCTATTTTTTTAATAATTTATAGCTCATTGCAACTTCTTATGCAATTTATTGAAGTCCGTTTTTTTGTTGGCCAGGGCCAGGGTTAAAAATTTAAATGAAATTTCGCATATTTATGTGGGTTCCAAACTATTTTTCATACCGAAATGTCGAGGCTGATTTGAAGTACTTTGAAGATATATTTAAAGGTAAAAGCCTAGTGAAATTGGAATATGAAAATGTGAAAAAATCAGAAATTATAAAGTAATTGCCAATTTGTCACATGCTTTTTATATTTACAGCCCATTTCATATTACTTTCAAGATTTGATGGCGTCTTGAAAGAGTTGCAGCCCATCAGGGCGTAGAAAAATAAGTAGACCTGGATTGGGTATTCTTCAGAAAAAATAAACTGGGCTCATTTTCACAAAGAAAAAATAAACTGGGCTCATTTTCACAAAGAAAAAATAGATGGGCTGGTCATGTGGTGAACATAAAATATAAGCCTGGGCTAGACGAGCCACAACCCAGTTGAAACCCTGCTCCGTCTCTACAATAACAAAAAATATACTGCTCGAGCCTACGTCCCAGGTGTCAGTCGATCTTGTGTTGTTCTCTTGTCTATTGACTATATACGCTGACAATGTCGTGGGTCCTAGATGTCAGGAAACCACTAGGAGGAAGTATTTTCTTTTTCCATACGCTGACAATGAAGTATATATAACAAAAAATGAGGAACTTCCTTGCGTATGGCCATGGACATGGTGGGCCCCTACTGTCATCCTCTCCACGTATAGTCCTCTCCCGATTCCTCTTGTTTGTTGAGCATGTTGACAATGCGAGAGGGCGGTGCCGCGGCGAGTGCACCAAAGTGCGCGGAGGACGTCGGCGTTAACGATTTAGGAGACGGTGAGGCAGCGATGCATGTGCTGAGGTGCAACCAGCCGTTGGAGGCGAAAGCAGGCGGCCCTGCCTGCGCTGGTTTGGTTTTGGCGGCTGGAGGAAGACAGGACTGAAGCACGACAGACTATAAAAGCAGCAGGAGTACTTAACAACCTTAACTGAAACCAGCAAGGGCACTTAAAAACCATAGCTGAAAGCACTATGAGTACTTATAGAGGTTCAATCGTACAAAGCATGCCTCGAACAGTGCTATTTTGCCTACAGTTAACCAAGGGTGAGGCTGCCAAGCCCCAAGACAAGGCCAAGGTGCCACCCTGCGCATCCACAACCTTCTGAAAGCGGCTTCATCTTGCAATGTGGTCAATAAACAGGATGTCCGCTTTAGAGCCACGGAAAAGCATGAACATAACCTTCTGTCCTATTTGCCAAGATGGGCGGGCTTTCATTATTTGGGACCACCCATGAATAAGTATCTTTTCACCTCCAAGGGGAATGGAGTAGGTCGACATAAACATCATGTTGTGACCAAGTGCAAGTCTGACCCGACCATAGTCAGGCATCTGTGTAGGAACAATAGTATTGGGCAGTTTCTGTTTCAAGAAGATCACAGCTGTAAAACTATGTATAAGGAATTGTTTATGAACAACATATATAACAGAAAACAGCTCGTGCCATAAGTTTCTCGACACAGTTGGACCTGTTCAACGAGTGCAGCAGTGGCACACATATCCCACGTGGCCTTCCACCATTGAAATGCCCCACAAGGACCTCAAGACGATCAATAAAGTGTAAGAACTTGTGGATGTCGTCCCAGTCAACTTCAGTGCCATCAGTAACAGTCGAGTTCTTATAGAATAACAAACGACTAGCTTGTTAAGTTTGAAAAAACCTACACGTGCCACCAATTATAAGAAATATTAGTTAGAAGTAGCAACTTCGTGAGAGATTCGTTACTTCTTCTAAAGTTAAATTGTGATTAGTTAGACAGAATAGGTGGATTAAGATGTAATCGAGGCAACAAGCAAGAACCAGATACAAAACTAACATGGATGAACAATTGGAATGACGTCGGGGTGGAAGATCACAGTGAAGATGAGACAAGGTTCTGCTATTTCCATCAACATTCGTGCGCCAACTTTCAGTCTGTAACACTTCAGAAAGTTTATCCAAGTTCGGCCATAAAAAAAGCGGCGATCCTATTGGTTCATGAACCCAACTCGGAACTTATATCCATGGCTTGTCTTCAATGTGACCATTAAACCGGTGTATTCAGTTATGGCAAGGCCGACCATCTTGAGTACATGTGTTCTGGCAGAGCAAGGAATGCACTACAGGAAAAATAATATGAGAACACAATATATTCCCTATCCAAATCTAGAAATAATTTCCTCCTTCACGTCAGTGTTGACCATGGTACTAGTACCTTTTATCCAAATATAGCAATCAAATTTCCAAATTAGTCGACAACATGTTCAAAAAACCCCACCCTCCCGAATAGAAAAGAGGATTCTAGGAACATATTGTGCGTGTTTGAAAATCCTGTGTTAGGATGAGAAGGGACAAGTGTGGCGTCTCGCCGAGGGCGCACAAAGCTTTAGGGTCCTCACACTTTGGGCACTACAAATGAAACACACTAGATTCAGTAGGAAGAAAAATGCATCAACGACGGCGGCTCCCATCCTAGGATTACCCGCGACCAAGGGACTTGGATTTATCGGGGATGGATGAAGAATTCGTACCTGGTTCTCCATGAGAAAACCTTATGCAATCGCCGAGAGGGGGTTTTATTTGAACAAGCAGACGAGGGAGAAGGGGATTTAGGCCCAATGAAATATTGCTACTTCGTCCGTCCAGCTTACTGCTAAAGCTGGAAAGGTGGGGTTTTTTGTGATTTGATGACTCATTGGGCATTACCGCGGCGCAATGAACGGGGTGAGTCTACCGTGCAGTTGTGCACACTAATTTGGTGCATGGCACATGGACCCCGTTGCCGGATGCCCCACATATCAGCGAAAGGAAGTAGTAAGACAGGAGTAACTAGTTACACATAAATATATTTTTGATAGAGAGATACTCCCTATGTAAAGAAATATAAAAATCTTTATATCACAACTTTATACATAAGAAAAATCAAGGGGGATATATATATATATAACATTTATTATTATTATTATTATTATTATAAACAGAGTTGGTGATGATGGTGTGCCTGCAAAAGTACCCACACACCTCTCCACATTTGCAAATAAGGCCTTCCCTCGTTCATCCTTTTCTCTCACAAGATAAACTACTCATACAAATGCATCTTGATGTTACGTGCAACGCACGGGCATCTTGCTAGAGTAACATAATATGGGGGTTCAGCTGAGAATATACTACTCAGACAGGCTCACGGTTCTGGACTTTGGGCCACAGGCCGGTGGGCCTGCATGTTTGGGAGGCCATGTGTTCTACCTTAGCGCTTTTTATATTGCAAGTGACCAGTACAGTGCTAGTTTTAGATGTTGTCGCAAGGAGAATACACAAAATTGAATAAAGCACGACAGCTGTTAGAATGAAATCGAACGACAGTTCCTAACCAGCAATCAGAGTTGCAATTCTATCAATGATATACTACGTGATAAATAATACTGACGTACTACTTATACACACAGGACACTTCTTTCACCATGCCAGATTATTACATCAAAATCTCTCGGAGGATAGATCAGTTCGGCAGTTGTGTGCTGCTACTGAAGAATTTCAAAGTTGATTTGGACCAGCTCTCCCTGCCGAGAAAGTTCGATTTTGACATCATCCCCTACCGCAAGATATGATTTAGATTTGAACCTTGGCCATCCTTTAGCATCAATCATCATGCGACCATCCTTTGAACTTATGGTACATTGAGCAGGTTCATTCACACCAAGGTTGCGCATGGTAAGAGAAACTTGGCCATGATCGCCCGGATTGTTGGACGACTCCCTCTTTGCTTTAGGAATTCTCTATTTGCAAACAAGAAGACATACACAAACAGTTAGATCAACACAGTGAATCATGTGAAACAACATGGAAAGAAAAAAGAATGAAGCACTTCGGCGACCAATGCCTACCAAGAAGGTGGAGATGTCGGTTTTTGTAAGGACTTTGGTATATGTAGTGCGAACTGCAGCCCAGTCTGTTGCTGGTGCAACTGCTAGTTCCGTTGCCAATGCACGGGCTGGAGTAGATGCAAGTGCAAGTGTTTGTGTAGGTGCCAGAGTCGTTGCTGGTGCCCGTGCTGGTGCTGCTAGTAGTGCTGCCGCTGCTACTGGAGATGGTGCTCCTTGTAGAGCTGGTGCCGGTGTCGATGCCCGATCCTCCGGTAGATCAGCCTGATCCGCTGACGTAGTCGGTGCCCAATCCTTAGCTGGATCAGACTGAGCTGCTGCCTCTTTCGGTGCTAGAGCAACTGCCGCCAGAGAAGGTTCCGGTGCTCGATCCGTTGCTAAAGGTGGTACTGATGTGCGAGACAGCAGCGATCGTGTCTGGTCTGCTATGATCAGCTTTCTAACTTGACTAGGCTCCGTGACCGTGATCTAGTCTGTTTCTTCATTTCTTTTAAACGTGAGGACTAATTGTGGCATGTTTGTTAAACCAAACTGCATTTCATCATAGGGATTCAGCTTGTACTCAGACAACAGACTAATCCAATTGTTTCTAGTAATATAAGTGATGGATAGTGCCTTCGTTACTGACACGACATAAGAAGTGAAACCTGCAAAAATAACCATCGTAGAACAAACCAAACGGTTTATTCTGTGATGAATGTCACATGGCAAAACCTGCATCGTAAAATTGTAGCAAAAGTAAGAAAATGTGACACTAAATCAATAAGATTTAGACAGTAAATCAATAAGATTTACTTGATGTGACACGAGTGAATCCTTACCAGGAAATCACTATGTTAAAGTACTAAACAGAAAATTGATCGTCCAACTATGCGTGGCATGCTGGGCCCCCGCCTACTCCCACAAGTAGGACAGTGCAAAGGTCGTGACAAATCGTATGGACCAAACATCCATTTGACTGGAAATCCTGGTGGGTGCGATAAACCCTGCAATGCATATAGATATTGGAGTGTAACCATAATTGATAAACCGTCCTCACAAAAAAGATGATCTGGATACTTCAAAATATATAGACTGAATTGAGTGGATAGACATTAACATAGATTGTTCTCAGGACTCACCACACACCAAAAGCGGCAGTACTAAACAATACAGGGTTCACACACACAAATCAAGTACTGAACAATATTACTTACTACAGACAAGCAAAGTTGCACTAATTAAACTCTACAGACTATTTCTTACCACCAACCTATGGGATGAACCCCGCATAACTGACTAGGTCATGGACTTCGTGAGAGATGTCTACCTGCACCATCACCATCTCGTCAACCTTGGAGAACCTAACTGAGTGGTCTTTCCACTCATAAACATGACGATGAAGATAGGCCGTATCAGATTTGTCGGGAAGCTTTGCAAGAACCACACCCTTCATAATCGAAGGCACAACCAGGAAATTGTTGTGGTCAAGTACAGCCTCGAGAACAGGCCTGAAAACAATGCTATAGGAAAACACTAGTTCAGGACATGTGGCAACAAGGACACAACAACTGGATAGTTTAGCAGTAGAACTCATCCTCGGGTCTTCCAGTTCGCATGGCATGACTTTGAGAACTTCATCTCTACCGCGGACCTGGTTCTAATTCAAACAGAAACCAAATATTTTATTACTACCTTCGTTCAGAAATATAAGATGATTTTCGATATTTTACTCCATATATGACTACATATACAGACAAAAATGAGTGAACAAAGACACTAGAACATGTCTTCAAAGGCATGAGAGCAGAGGGATCACTTGCAATATCCATAACACAAGTTACTGAGGAAAATATACCCTCTTCAAAGGTAGCATTGATGTTCATAAAGTAGTTGAAAGTAATCTATAAGAAATCAGTGTCAACCTCTCGCTTGTTTTGGTCAAAAGAGGAATTTAGAACCGTCAATTGGCACACAAAAATCACATGCAAGATCACCCAGAAAGTTGTACTACTAGTACTAGTACTGCGTGTTAGATGAAAAAAAACACGATCAAGATCGAGAAAAAGATCATCAAGAAGAGATATTACCTGGACTTGCTTAATGAGGGATCCCAGAGAGGGGGGCCTGGACAGGGCGATGGCTTTGAGCTTGTCTGTGGTAGTCTCGGCGGGGTGCTCGCTTCTTTGTACCATGAGCCTCAATGGTTTTGGCCCAGAGCCATAGACATCACTTTGGCCGGTGCTCCAGTGTCCATCAACAAACTGTCAAATAGAAATAAAAGAAAAGAAACCATAATCACAAACCCAAAAGAAGAACAAAGTGGGAGTTATAGGATCTGTCTCGGGGTTGCAAGACCGGGCCTTGGCCAGAATCAACACCATTGATGCGCTCACCTTTCCTTCTTTGGGAGAGAAGAACAATGGCAGAAGTAGGTCAGGGATTTCTTAAAGAAATGAGGAACAAGATGAGAGAGAAGCAAGTTGGGTTTTTCTTCAAGAGAGGAAGCTGAGGGAGAAGAGTGAAATGATGGTTGATTCGTCCATCCAACTTACTGCTGGAAAGGAGGGGGTTTTGTGATTTGACGGCTCATTGGGCATTACTGCGGTGCTTCGATCAGGGTAGTCTACCGTGCAGTTGGGCACTCTACTACGGAGTAATTTAGTGCATGGCTAGTGGACCCCGATGCTGGCTGTCCCACACGTCGGCGAAAGTGAGTAGCAAGGTTCCCGACGATCGTCGAGGAGGATCCGCACGGTAGAGCATGTCCACTGTTTTTCTGAAGAAAAAAATTATTACAACAAGCGTTTCCGCTCTTACGACGGAGGAGTGCGAAACACGGCAGCCACTTGAACTTACACAATGCTCCTACTACTAGGCATGTGCAGTGGTTCATACGTCAGTACTACATAATCTTGTTGCTAGTGTAGTAAGATATGACGATAACAAATGATGTTGTGCGCATGTCAACTATATGAACAGTAATGTAACATAGTACCCCCTTTTTTGACTATCCGTTCGAGAATGAACGGTGAGATCAATGTTAACAGAAATAGGTCTACAGCGCACGGAGAGTACGGTGCTACAGTACTCCACGAAACATGAACCATATGAAGCATGACACAATGTTAGGCAGGGTGTATGAAGGGTGCATGGGATGGGAGCAAAAGTTCCCTTCTCGACCCACTTTTGGGTGTTTGGCAGAGTGCATGAAGGGTGTATGAGTCCACACTAGTAGGTTAACACAAATACATTAGGAGCATGCATGAAGAGGGGTGCTGAGATGAGCGTGCATGAAGAGGGAACAACTATATTGAGATGAGAATGCAACCAACACACCCACACGCTTTGTGCTACAGTTATTGATCTGCACCGTCTGAGTTTGATCCAATGGTCATGTAGCGCCGAGACATGGACATGCCCCTGCAGAGGATGCCTAAACACCACCAAAGTCCCTCTACTTCTCAAGGCACATGTTGTTGGTGATGCAGGGTGCAATCGCCTGCAGAGCCACTCCCGGTCGACGGGAGCCAGCTCATCAAAGACGGCGTCCATTGGCACAAATGGATTCCGGTGACGGAGCCCTGAGAGGATTCGCCCGACAACGGCGAAGGTAGCCCACAACCCCTCCTTGTCCAGCTCCGCCCCCACCATCATGCGGAGACGGCTCAGCTCCTCGAAGATATAGGTGAAGAAGGAGACCAGGTCAGGAAGCCGCAGCTCGTTGAAGTCGACGGGGTAGTCGAACGGGTTTAGCCCGACGGCTGGCATGGTCCTGCTGGCACAATGGTAGGCATCGCTGTTGGGGAACGTAGTAATTTCAAAAAAAATCCTACGCACACGCAAGATCATGGTGATGCATAGCAACGAGAGAGGAGAGTGTTGTCTATGTACCCTCGTAGAGCGGCAACGGAAGCGTTAACACAACATAGAGGAAGTAGTTGTACGTCTTCCCGATCCGACCGATCCAAGTACCGAACGTACGGCACCTCCAAGTTCTGCACATGTTCAACTCGGTGACGTCCCTCGAGCTCCGATCCAGCAAAGTGTTGAGAGAGAATTTCGTCAGCATGACGGCGTGATGACAGTGATGATGTTCTACCGACGCAGGGCTTCGCCTAAGCACCGCTACGATATGACCGAGGTGGAATATGGTGGAAGAGGGCACCGCACACGGCTAAGGAATGATCACGAAGATCAACTTGTGTATTATGGGGTGCCCCCTTGCCCCGTATATAAAGGAGGGAGAGGGGGAGGTGCGGCCGGCCCAAGGGGTGCGCCTGGAGGAGTCCTACTCCCATCGGGAGTAGGACTCCCCCCTCTTGCCTTGTTGGAAAAGGAAGGGGGAAGGGAGAAAGAGGAAAGGGCCCCCCTTCCTTGTCCTATTCGGACTAGGGGGAGGGGGCGCGCGGCCTGCCCTGGCCGGCCCTCCTCTTCTCCCTTAGGGCTCATGTAGGCCAATAACCCCGGGGGGGGGGGTTCCGGTAACCCCCCGGTACTTCGGTAAAATCCCGATTTCACCCTGAACGTTTCCGATATCCAAATATAGGCTTCCAATATATCAATATTTATGTATCGACCATTTAGAGACTCCTCGTCATGTCCGTGATCAAATCCGGGACACCGAACAACCTTCGGTACATCAAAACACAAAACCCCTAATTACGATCGTCATCGAACTTTAAGCGTGCGGACCCTACGGGTTCGAGAACTATGTAGACATCACCGAGACACGTCTCTGGTCAATAACCAATAGCGGAACCTGGATGCTCATATTGGCTCCTACATATTCTATGAAGATCTTTTATCGGTCAGACCGCATAACAATATACGTTGTTCCCATTGTCATCGGTATGTTACTTGCTCGAGATTCGATCGTCGGTATCTCAATACCTAGTTCAATCTCGTTACCGGCAAGTCTCTTTACTCGTTCCGTAATACATCATCCCGCAACTAACTTATTAATTGCAATGCTTGCAAGGCTTGAGTGATGTGCATTACCGAGAGGGCCCAGAGATACCTCTCCGACAATCGGAGTGACAAATCCTAATCTCGAAATACGCCAACCCAACAAATACCTTCAGAGAGACCTGTAGAGCACCTTTATAATCACCCAGTTACGTTGTGACGTTTGGTAGCACACAAAGTGTTCCTCCGGTAAACAGGAGTTGCATAATCTCATAGTCATAGGAACATATATAAGTTATGAAGAAAGCAATAGCAACAAACTAAACGATCAAGTGCTAAGCTAATGGAATGGGTCAAGTCAATCACATCATTCTCCTAATGATGTGATCCCATTAACCAAATAACAACTCATGTCTATGGTTAGGAAACATAACCATTTTTTATCAACGAGCTAGTCAAGTAGAGGCATACTAGTGACACTTTGTTTGTCTATGTATTCACACATGTATTATGTTTCCGGTTAATACAATTCTAGCATGAATAATAAACATTTATCATGATACAAGGAAATAAATAATAACTTTATTATTGCCTCTAGGGCATATTTCCTTCAATCGCGTAGTCGCAACACGTGCGTGGCAACATGGTCCACCAAGTGGCTGAGGCGATCCTGGACCTCGTCACGATCGGCCCGCTCGCGCTCCAACCAGCTCGCCTGACGGCCTATCATATCTCCCGCTTTCTGCAGCAACGCCGCCCACGCCTCGAGCATCTTTGTGGTGGACGCCTACCGCTTTTGAAGCTCCATGAACTCCCGCACATAAAGGAGGAGCATGGCACTGCTCTCCTCCTTGAGCTCATGGAGCTCCACGTCCTTGGCCCTGAGCTCCGCATCCTTGGCCTGGAGCTCCTACATTAGTTGCCTCACCTCAGACTCCCTGATCTGCTGCGCCACCATGGCACCAGGTAGAAGCAATGGGGAGAGGAAGTAAAGGGGGCGAAACGGCTGAAAGGCACTGCAATCTACGGGAAGGTGGAGGGAGCCAGCTGAGGACCAGGGTGAATCTTTTGGTTTTCACCATGGGAAAACACCAGTCGATGACTTTTCACATCAGGGAGCAGTGGGTTTTACAGGCGGAGTCATCGTGACTAATTGCTATCGCGCCTGTTCCCATCAATCAAAAAAATTACCGCACCTGCTCCCGTCAATCAAAAAATTAAAAATCATGTCGCGCCTATCGCACCCAAAGACCAGAGCAACTCTGCGGTGGATATTTAAATTTACCTGTCGATAAGGAGATAAAAGGGGTTAAAAAACAAATGTGGCGGCCTAGCTAATCGGTCGCACTAGCCCAACTAGCTAGCCACCGTGCTTCACTGATGTACTCGGCGGGAAAGGTGGTCTTTCGTGATTTGACGACTCATTTACTTGCTTCGGCGCTACGACCAAGGAGGACCTAGAAAACGCGCGGTAGGGCGTCCCACATCTCGGCAAGGAAGAATATATGTGTGTATCACCCGGGAGGACCCCGAAACCGCGCGGTAGGGTGTGCCTCGTCTCGTCACGAAGGAAAAATGTGTGTGTAAAAATATTCTGTATCAGACGTACTACCTATGGTTCGACCTCATGACCCAGCCAGTTGGTCGAAAACACACCACTAGCCACACACGTTCATCATGCTAATGTGGCACAGATGATAGGTGTGGTTAGCTCCGTCTCGACCAGCCACAACGTCTCTTGTTCTAGGTGATTTTTCTATTTTTTTCAAGCTTTTTTAGTTATAATAACACCATGGCAAGCTAGCACTGCTCTTCGTGTGTGCTCGTGCGTCTAAAGGTTAGACGATGGAGAGGAGAGAGAGATCTCCTCCTCCTCCTCTCCATCGTCTAGAGGAGAGAGAGAGAGATCGCAGCAGACTAAGGCATAGCCTAGTGGTGGGAAGGGGCTGATGCCTTCCCACCCACCCAGGTTCAATGCATGGTACTTGCAATTTGGGTTTGTTGCAACATTTATACTGTAGGGGGTTCCCTTACAGTCTTTCTGTCAAAAAAAAGAGAGAGATCGCAGACCTAGGACCCACCAGTAAGTGAGTCAACGGTCATCCACGTGTTGACAAGGCACTCCCTCTACTCTACTCAACGTAATATTGTATAAAATCAAGTTATGGGACAAAGCCAACAACCGTTGTTTTTTCAGGCTATCGACTTACGCTTTGTAGTCCAGGTTGCTAGTTTGAATCTCGTCTTTCAGATTTGTTAGTTTTAGGTCCAAATTTGATCAATGATAAGTGGGACCACCATGTGTTGTTCTGATATTTCAGTGTAGGATGGTTTTTTTGAACAAACACGTTGCATGGTTAGACAAGTAACGGCACGAGTTACACCCATTTTGCAAGTTTAGGAACAAAAATGACAGCGGCATAGAATATCACATCCACCCCGCGGCTTAGATGCTATGGTGATACGAGTTTTTACGTTGTTGGAATTGAGATCCAATGGCTTGGGAGTAGTATTTGTAATTATGCGCAATTTCCAAACTCTCCAAGGTTTTTTTGCAAATAAAACATTCAGGCATTGTGTGTGCCGCTGCATCTTGGATCCAACGGCTCCCCGTTGCTCATATTAGGTGCCCCCCGTTTCTTAATTAGCCACTACGGTGATACGAACATCTAGGTCATATGATCTGTGATCAGATGTCACATGCATAGTGCTTGTACTTTCTGTGCAATTCCAAAACTCTGTTAGGTGTATATTGCAAAAACATTCAAACCTCCTACTATGAGCCGTTAGATCTCCGGGAACTCGTATCACCAAAGAATCTATCGTGCGGGAGCACCTCATATTCTCCCGTGCGAGAAAACATCATGTGCTCTCGCAGCTTGGATGCTACAGTGATACGAGCTTCGAGGTCATTCGATCTGAGATCCAATGGCATCTAAGCAGCATTTGTGCTTGTAAGCAGTCGCCAAACTCTTTGGGGGCTTTTCTGCAAAAAAACATCCGAACCACCGAGGAGTTGTTGGATCACAAATCCAACGGCTTCGAAGAGCTTGTATCACCAAATCATCTAAGTTGTGGTAGCACATGATATTCTTTCATACATGAGAATATGAGGTCCTCCTTGATCTTAGATGCTGCAGTGGTATGAGCTTCGAGGTCGTTGGATATGGGATCCAAGGGCATCTGAGTAGTTTTTGTACAAATTGTGTGCAAATCTCAAACTCATTAAGGTTTCCTGTAAACATATTAAGACATCATGTGAGCTGCTATATCTTAGATCTGCAAGCTCCAAGCAACTCATATCAGCATATAGCATCTAAGGTGTGGGGGCACATGATATTCTCTCGGGGAGGAGGGGGTGCACAACCAATCGGTGTTTGGGAGGGTGGGGACAAATATGATGTTAAAATAATACAATGTAAACAATTCTAAACAGAGCTTCACAATTTTATCTATGGTCGAGGGGTTAACCCCCGACAATCTACATAGCTCCGCCTAACCACAACATTTGCATGTATGTAGTACTAGACTATAACACCCCCAGTGTCATGCTACAGTAATCCCCTGTTAATGGTGCCATGTCATCATGTTAGTGTTGCTAATCTTCACTTGATCCAAATCACAATTCAAATTCAAATCCAATGTAAAGCCAAAAATTCATATTTACTCAAAGATGGAAACTAAAATGTTCATCATGTGCCAAATAATGCATAACTAATATTGGTAGTGAACCAACATTTTTCTGCAAAGTGTCTAAGTGCCATAAACTATTTTAAACAGTGGCTAAAGCTTTTAAATTAAATGCTTTTGAGTTAAAAAATTTGCTAAACTAATTTATTTTGGTTTCAAACTTGTTGTGGCAGTGTCTAAAATTTTTATGCTATTTAGGTGTAAGTTTTATATATTATAAAACTGTTTTGCTTTTTGAAAATAAAAGAAAGCAGAGAAGTTTAAAAAATAGTAAAAGAAAAGGAAAGAAGCGAAAGAAAAAGAACCCCCTGACTCCCACTGGGCCTAGCCCGACAGACCGACCCAGCCAGCCCAACCCCCAACCTGGTCGATCTCCCTGTTCCTTCGACGAGTCGCTACAGGGGCTCATCCCGCCCTAACCATCTCGCCGGCAACGCCGGGAGGGGATAAGGGCGCCACACCCTGATGCCTCGGTCTCCCCTCCCCACCTACCGCTCCCACTCCCTCTCCCTCTCAGCCTCTCTCCCCTTTGCGAGATCCCCTTCCCCGAGCTCGTCTGCTCGTTGTCGTCGCCGTTGTCGCGGCCACCGGCCATCCCCAGCGCTGCCAGGTTTCCCACGGGCCCCGCCGCGTCTTCTTCTTCCTCTATGACGTTCCACAAGGGTCGGGAAGGACCCGCAGCACCGCCCCCAACTCCTTCCTCCTCGGGCTCCGGCGGACATCGCTTCGGGCAGGGCCGCCCCGAGCTCCTCCGGCATCCACGGGTCGTCTCAGCAACGCCGGTGGGCACCTTGACCAACCCCTCTCCCCTCTGCCCCTCCTCGTACACCGTAGGCCATTCCACACCGATGCCCGAGCTTCGGCTTCCGCCGTGCCGCTCGTTGCCGTTGTTTCGGTCGATGTTGCGTTCGACCGAGTCCTCAGTCATGCTCGTCGACGCCGTAGTAGGCCGTAGGACCAGCCCGCAGTCCCTGCCTCGCCTCGCCTCGTCGTAGCCGCCCGCGTTGGCTGCACCCCATGCGCCCCACGGCTCCTAACTGTAGCCGTCACCGCGCGCCGCATGCGGCCCTCCCGCTCCCCAGTGCACGCCCTGCGCCTGCCTTTGCTCCTCGCTGTCGTTGCCCTGCTGTTTTGCTACTACTGCCTGCTGCGTTTTGCTGCTGCTACGGCCTTCAGTCACGCAGGCCCTCGACCGGCCACGGTGCCCCACCCGCGCGGCTCCGCTCCCAGCGCACCGCCGTCCCTGGCCGTGAACCCCGCCGCGCCGGCCGCACGCAACGAGCGCGCCTAGCCGCCTCGTCCTGCTCTCCGCGCCTCTGCATCGCACGCGCCACGGCTCTTCCCACCGCTCCTCTACATGTACTGCTCTAGCTACTCTAGATGTTGCTAGCTTTTCTATTTCTACCATGACTAAGGACGTGTTCGGCAACGCTCCAGCTTTTGCAAAACTTACCAAATCCGGCTTCTCGCGTCACTTCTCGCTTCAGGTAGCGACCTGGAAGAGAGCTCCTATGCGCCGCTGTAGGATCGAAAGTATGTCTAGAGGGGGGTGATTAGACTAATTGACCAAATAAAAACTTGACCTTTTCCTATTTTAGTTCTTGGCAGATTTTAGCTATTTTAGGACAAGTCAAGCAATCATCACACAATTCAAGCAAGCACGCAAAGAGTATATTGGCAGCGGAAAGTAAAGCATGCAACTTGCAAGAATGTAAAGGGAAGGGTTTGGAGGATTCAAACGCAATTGGAGACACGGATGTTTTCCCCGTGGTTCGGATAGGTGGTGCTATCCTACATCCACGTTGATGGAGACTTCAACCCACGAAGGGTAACGGTTGCGCGAGTCCACGGAGGGCTCCACCCACGAAGGGTCCACGAAGTAGCAACCTTGTCTATCCCACCATGGCCATCGCCCACGAAGGACTTGCCTCACTAGCGGTAGATCTTCACGAAGTAGGCGATCTCCTTGCCCTTACAAACTCCTTGGTTCAACTCCACAATCTTGTCGGAGGCTCCCAAGTGACACCTAGCCAATCTAGGAGACACCACTCTCCAAGAAGTAACAAACGGTGTGTTCATGATGAACTCCTTGCTCTTGTGCTTCAAATGATAGTCTCCCCAACACTCAACTCTCTCTCATAGGATTTGGATCTAGTGGAAAGAAGATTTGAGTGGAAAGCAACTTGGGAAGGCTAGAGATCAAGATTCATATGGTAGGAATGGAATGTCTTGGTCTCAAGACATGAGTAGGTGGTTCCTCTCAGAACATATGAGTTGGAATGGTGTATGTGTTCTGATGGCTCTCTCTCTCTCGAATGAAGAGGAGGTGGAGGGGTATATATAGCCTCCACACAAAATCCAACCGTTACACACAATCTACCAATCTTGGTGGGACCGAATCAATAAACTCGGTCAGACCGAAAAGGTAAACCTAGTGACCGTTAGAGATTTTCGGTGGGACTGACATGCAACTCGGTAGGACCGATTCTGTTAGGGTTTGGGCATAACGTAATCTCGGTGAGACCGATTACACAAACTCGGTGAGACCGAGTTTGGTAATAAGCTAACCAGAGAGTTGGTCAGGCAAACTCGATGGGACCGATTTGCTCTTTCGGTGAGACCGAAAAGTTACAAAAGGGAAACACAGAGTTTACATTGCAATCTCGGTGGGACCGATTCGCTCTTTCGGTGAGACCGAAAAGTTACGAAAGGGAAACAGAGAGTTTGCAACCCCATCTCGGTGAGACCGAGATCCCTATCGGTAGGACCGAATTGCTAGGGTTTGGCAGTGGCTTATGACAAGTGAAACTCGGTGGCGCCGGATAGATAGAATCGGTATGACCGAGTTTGGCTTAGGGTTTAGGTCATTTGTGGATATGGGAAAGTAGCTGAGGATTTTGGAGCATATCATTAAGCACATGAAGCAAGAGGCTCATTAAGCAACACCTCATCCCTCCTTGATAGTATTGGCTTTTCCTAAAGACTCAATGTGATCTTGGATCACTAAAATATAAAATGAAGAGTCTTGAGCTTTTGAGCTTGAGCCAATCCTTTGTCCTTAGCATTTTGAGGGTTCCACTTTCACATCCATGCCATGCCAATCATTGAGCTTTCCTGAAATAATCATCTTGGAATAGCATTAGCTCAATGAGCTATATGTTGTTATGAATTACCAAAACCACCTAGGGATAGTTGCACTTTCAATCTCCCCCTTTTTGGTAATTGATGACAACATATCGATCAAAGCTTCGACAAATGATAATAAGCATGAAATATATCGTCAATTTGAGAAGTATGTGACAAGTAAGAGCTCCCCCTAAATTTGTGCATATTTAAAATTTGCTTTGGACTGCAAATGCACAAAGAGTTAGAGTCATGGGTTACTCTTCCATGTCACATACATCTTGGTGGAGCGCTAAAAATGATAAGAATGAACTACATGCACTCATCACCAATCACATAAGATAGATAGGATAAAAATATTAAGCAAACATTAAGTGTAGCTTATGATCAAACACATGATCATCGATGTCTCACAGATAATGACGTAGTATCTCACACAAAAGCAAACGAAGTTCAAAAAACCCACCAAATAAAACAAGAGAGAATAAAAGCAACACTCTCTCTCGAAGCCTATGATCTATACATTTTCTCCCCCTTTGGCAACAAGTTACCAAAAAGTTACTAGAAAATGCATAGTGCTAAGTCGACACTCAGGCTTGATCTTCAGGTGGTGGTGGAGTCCGGATCACTACAAGTACAAAGGCTTCCGTAGATGCTGAAGTAGACGCTGGAGCTGAAGTAGATCCTGGAGTTGGAGCTGATGATGCGGCTGGAGCTGAGGCGGTTGCCCTTGTGTCAGGAACTGGCACTGCAGACGACCTCGGAGCTCGGGGCACTCTGGCAAAGGCATCAGTTGTAGTCTTGCCTCTCCTCTCATGCATGTCATCCTAGAGCTGCTCCACTTCAGACTGAATCTCTGTCACTTTGACATCCAAGTCATAGAACTTTTGTTCCATGATCCTCTCTAAGCTTGCCTAGTTTTGAGTTAGGGTGGCTAGTCCTTGCTCAATCTGCAGGGTGGATGCAATCAAGTAACCAAGCTGCTCTTGTTTGGTTTTCAGGAAATATTCAGATGCCTCCGCTTGAGTAGGCATCTTGGCAGCTTTCTCCTTCCTAGCCTTCTCCTTCTTGGCTTGTGCTTGGGCAGATGATGGCTCATTCTCAGTCATGACCACTTGGTTATCTTCAAAGTCCGGACGGATAGGCAGGTGTTCCTTGTCCAAGAGGTATATGCCCGTGCCCATCTTGGAGTTGATGAGCTCCTGAATCTGTGGGGCATATCCACAGCTCCTCTTCTGGTCTGCTGTTGTCCTCTTAATGGTCTCTACCATTAGGCTCATCGCCTTGAATTTCTGAGGCACGTCAAAGATATGAAGCAAGTTGATCGTGTGGCCTCTAATCATCTTGTGATCTCCAGACTTGGGCAATAAGGTGTGCCTCAGTATCCAATTGATAGTGGGCAGCCCTGATAGAAGATAATGTACTGAGCCAAACTTGAAAGTGTCAAGTGCTTCATTTGGAATCTCCTTGTAGATGTTGGACATAGAGTTGTGGTCCATCTTCTTCTTGGCATAAACGTCCAAGTCATCTGCTTGCTCCTCTGGGGCATTTATCAGCTGAGCCCATTCAGCAACTGTAGACTGGTACCTCGTACCCTCTCACATCCAAATTATCCTACCATCTGGATAAAAATGGGTTGTGGAGTAGAACTGCATGATGAGTTCCTCGTTCCACTTTGTGAGCTTCTGCCCAACAAAGTCCTCTACTCCACACGCCTTGAAGCTGTCCTGCACTCCAGGGTAGTACTCCTCGTTATCCTTGATATATTGCCAATCGACCCATCTCATGTCACAGACAATGGGCTTCTTGTCTAGCAGCACTGTCTCATAGAAATCTTGCTGCTCCTTGGTGTGAAACCTGTAGTCAACTGCAGTCCTTCTCCTTGAAGCATACGGGTCTGCTTCTCTCCACTTCCGGAGCCCTGAATCTCTCCTGAGTTTCATATCC
The DNA here is from genome assembly GCA_034509565.1 of Triticum monococcum. Lineage (NCBI taxonomy): Eukaryota > Viridiplantae > Streptophyta > Magnoliopsida > Poales > Poaceae > Triticum > Triticum monococcum. The sequence goes on along the minus strand of CM067843.1, from coordinate 145,124,861 downwards.
TCAGCCACAGGATGAGCATCGTTGTGGTCTGGGATCTTGGGCTTGAGCTTCCTAAGGACATTCTCTTCCTCTTCTTCTGCAGCTTCAGGCACTGGGGCCTTGTTCTTCTCAGCAGCTGGGATGCTTCTTCTATTCCTCTTTGGCTTGGGCTTTGGAGCTGGCTTGGCCTTGGAAGCAGCTCCCCCTGATCTTATGGCATCACCCATCAGCTTGGGTGCCTTTGGTGCTGGTGCAGCCACCTCTTCTTCTTCCTCCTCATCTTCCATGATTGATGCTTTGCCAAGCACTCTGGCTACAATTTTCTTCACCCTTTCTTTCCTCTTCTTGCCCTCAGCAGCAACTGGCTCAATGGGAGTGGGCTTCTCAGTTGAAGCTCTTGCCTTTGACATAGGCTGCCTGCCTGCTGGCCTTTTGAACTTCAACCCTGGCTTTGTACCCTGTGCTGGCTCAACTCTCTTGGAGGTTGCTTCCTCTTCTGCCACATAATCCTCATCTTCTGAGTCTGAGGTTCTCATCTTTCTCTATCTTGTGGCAGCTTTAGGCAGATTGCTAGGGGTGCTCCTGCTGCCATCATCTGAGGAACTTGAGGGACTAGTGCCCACACTCAGCTGCACTTGCTGTTCTGACAGGTTCTGGCTATCACTTTGGTCTGACATGATGCAAGCTCTGACTGCTGACCCTGTGAATAGGTTATAGATGAGATAGAGTAGATGAGCATCACAAAATGCAGAGATTTTTGCAAAAGAATAATCCAAAAACTTAGTTTTAGTTTCCCACTGAAAGCATCTCAGATCTACCGATTTCTAAACTCGGTGATACCGAAGCAGTTTTGGAACCTAAACTAGTGAACTCGGTCAGACCGAGTCACAGTTCGGTGGCACCGAGACTGCTAGGGTTTCATAGAATTCCAAAATCGGTCACACCGATAAGTAATTCTCGGTCAGACCGAGTCTCACTTGTGCAATGGCATAAGCCAAATCGGTGGGACCGAGTTTTTCAACTCGGTGGGTCCGAGATGGTTTCGGCGGAAACCTAACCCTAAAATTTTCGAATTAAACCTAATCTACGAGTTCATTGACTAGATAGGAGTTCATCAATCGTGGCAAGAATCATGATGATCACAATGTGCTAGGAATCGGATTGGAGAATATCACAAAGATCGAGTCCATACCCTAGTGCGGCGGAGACTCGCTACGGCAGCAACGGCGGGGTAGAATTCCCGTTGACAGCGACGGAGACCAGCGACTGGAGGCTGCTGGCGGCGAGGAGACGATCCGGAGACCAAGTTGGCAGAGCAGGCTATCGCGCGGGCGAAGGGATTCGGAGAAATTTCCAAATTTTTGCCCGCGACTATATATAGCCCGACCCTGTCGGTGTGACCGAGTGGAACAACTCGGTGGCACCGAGATGCATAACTGCGAGCAGTTAATGCAACTCGGTGTGACCGAAAGGTTCAAATCGGTTGCACCGAGATCGAAAACCTAGATCAACTTAATGATCTCGGTAGGACCGAAAGTGGGGAATCGGTCAGACCGAGAATCACAAAGAGGTTTTGGAAGTTTAAGTCTATGACGAATCGGGTACTCCGAGCGCTCCTCACACAGAGTGGTTCAAATCTGACTTGATCAAATTTTGTGATGTAGCATGAATAGAGTTTGAGACGAGAAAAGCATAGATAGCTAGAGGAGGTTCCTAGGCATTCTTGTCCATCCACTTGGCAAAAGAAAATAAAGCCAAACAATCAAAACAACAAGCGGATGTCCTCGAATGAGTAAAATATGCAACCAACATGCTCACACAATAAGATGGCAAATGAAATATGTGACAAAGCATGCACAACCAATTCTAGCATTTATCAAGCAATTTGCGATGACTAGGTCATCTATATATGAGTATATTGACTTAGGAGTCAAGTGAGAACACTTGATCATAGGTCATACTCATCGTTTAAGCTCAAGTGGGGTTACCACTTTTACATAAAGCATTGTTGTGTTCACATCTTTAGAGTTGCTTTAGCTCAAGTCTTAGAGTAAAGCTCCCCCTAGATGTGATATCCCCCCTTAGAGGGATGAACTAACCTTGGGTTTTGTCAATGATGACTTCATGTAGATGTTGAGGATGTGGATGCTCAATGTTGATGTAGATCACTTGGAGCTATCCATTTGAGTGAATTGCACTTTCAATACCTACATGGGTTAGTCCCACAAGGAACAAACAAGGATATCCATAGACATAGAGTGATGCACACACAAGATGATGTCCATGAAAACTTTTAGGTTACCTTGTCCCTTGTCTTACCAACAAGAGAGTTTTGTGACTCCTTGAACTAGTGCAAGATGTGGAAGTTGATTGCACTTGTTCTTGCCAAAATGATAAGAGTGAAGTATGTTGATGGAGTCACCCTCAAGAACTCTCTAGTTCTTCTTCTTTTGGATCCACATCATCTTGATGGGAATCCTTGGAGTTGTAGTCGTACTTGATGAAGTGGAACTTGAAGTAGTCTTGGGAATCCACTTGACTAAGGTCTTAGGAGCTTCTTCAAATGCATCAATTTCCTCTTGAATCTTCTCCTTGCCTTTTTGCTTGTAGTCTTGTGGTGGAAGATCATCTTGAGCTTGTATCCCCTTGAAGGAAGTATCATACTTCTCTTGTTGAGGAACAAACTTTGTCTTGGGGTATTGATCTTCTTCCCACTCAACTCCATTGGCATTGAACTTTTGTTCAAAACCAACACCTTGATTCTTCCGGTGCATTCCTTGCTTGCGCACAATTTCCTCGAATTGCTTACTCCCGGCAAGGCTTTTGTACACTCCTTTCTCTATAATTCCCTTCAATAAGCTATTTTCTTGCTCAAGTGTAACTTGGCTAAGAGAATCATTAGTGGAATCAAGAGAACTACTAGAAGCAACAATATTGGATTTAGCATGATCATTGTTACTACTAGAGGAAGAATCTTTCTTGTTCTTGTTACTAGACTTGACTTGAGGCATGTAAGTGGATAAGAGCAAACGCTTGGCAATGTAAGAAGAACTTTTCTTGCGGAGATCATCATTGATTGCTTTTAAAAACTCATGCTCTTGCACAAGATTGAGCTTTTCAAAGCGTAATTTCTCATGAGCTCTTAAAAGTTCTCGATGATCTTCGAAGATAGTTTCATGAGCTAACTTAAGAGTGTTTAGTTCTTTAGTTAGAGCCTCAATCTTCTCCTTATCATTGTCATTCGTTTTGTCTTGATTAGCATGATTAATTGACGTTTCATCATAGTATTCATCACCAGAGTTGTCAACAAGCAAATCATCATCACCTAACAAGTCATCTTCATCACTATTAAAATCAACATACTCGGGGTGTGTTACCTTAGGACCTTTGGCCATGAAGCATCTTCCAATTCCTTCATTTGGTGAATCAAATATGTCATAGGAGTTGGATGACACAAGTGCTAGACCGGCAACACCTTCATCTTGAGTATCTTCGGAGTCGGAGTGATAACTTCTCTCGGAGTGGCTGTCGGAGTCGGAGCCGGATACCCATTCACCAACATGATCTTGATGTCTTCGTTTGATGATTTTTCCTTCCTTTCCGAATCCTTGCTTCTCCGTGAGTATCTTCGTTCATAACGATCATCTCTACTCCTTCTCTCTCTTGGTGGTGAATCTTTGCTTCTTCTTTTTGGAGAATCTTCTCTTCTCTTGTAGGGAGCCGTACACTCACTTGAATAGTGTCCGGGTCTTCCACAATTGTAGCAGTTTCGCTCTCCACTAGAAGATCTTTTGTCATTGTAGGACCTTGACTTGAAACTTCTATCTTTGCTTCTACTCTTGTAGAACTTGTTGAAGTTCTTCACCATTAAGCTCAATTCTTCGTTGAAGTTTTGTTTCTCACTTGATGATGTAGGGGCTTCACATGAGGCTTTGTAGGCACCACTTGATTTATTGTGAAGTTCCTCTTTATCCTTAAGTGACATCTCATGAGCAACAATTCTTCCAATCACTTCCGTTGGCTTGAGATCTTTGTAATTGGGCATCATTTGGATCAATGTGCACACGGTATCATATTTTCCATCCAAGGCTCTTAGAATCTTCTTGATGATGAATCTATCGGTCATCTCTTCACTTCCTAAGCCGGCAATCTCATTTGTGATGAGAGCAAGCCTAGAGTACATTTCAGCGACACCTTCACCATCCTTCATTTTGAACTTGTCAAGTTGATTTTGAAGCACATCCAACTTGGATTCCTTGACGGAGTCGGTACCTTCATGCATATCAATCAAAGTGTCCCAAATTTCCTTTGCATTCTCAAGACGGCTGATTTTGTTGAATTCTTCGGGGCATAATCCATTGAAGAGAATATCACAAGCTTGAGCATTGTATTGCAACATCTTCAACTCATCCGCGGTAGCTTCACGGTTTGGTTCTCTCCCATCAAAGAAGTCACCTTGCAAACCAACACACACAATAGCCCAAACGGCGGGGTTATGTCCAAGAATATGCATTTTCATTTTATGCTTCCAACTAGCAAAATTAGTACCATCAAAGTAAGGACCTCTACGGTGATAATTTCCCTCGCTAGACGCCATACTCTCCTAGGTTGTGAAACCAAGGCTATGACCACCAAAAGCTATGGAGATCAAAGCAAATGGAGACCAAAGCTCTGATACCACTTGTAGGATCGAAAGTATGTCTAGAGGGGGGGTGATTAGACTACTTGACCAAATAAAAACTTGACCTTTTCCCAATTTTAGTTCTTGGCATATTTTAGCTATTTTAGGACAAGTCAAGCAATCATCACACAATTCAAGCAAGCATGCAAAGAGTACATTGGCAGCGGAAAGTAAAGCATGCAACTTGCAAGAATGTAAAGGGAAGGGTTTGGAGGATTCAAACGCAATTGGAGACACGGATGTTTTTCCCGTGGTTCGGATAGGTGGTGCTATCCTACATCCACATTGATGGAGACTTCAACCCACGAAGGGTAACGGTTGCGCGAGTCCATGGAGGGCTCCACCCACGAAGGGTCCACGAAGTAGCAACCTTGTCTATCCCACCATGGCCATCGCCCACGAAGGACTTGCCTCACTAGCGGTAGATCTTCACGAAGTAGGCGATCTCCTTGCCCTTACAAACTCCTTGGTTCAACTCCACAATCTTGTCGGAGGCTCCCAAGTGACACCTAGCCAATCTAGGAGACACCACTCTCCAAGAAGTAACAAACGGTGTGTTCATGATGAACTCCTTGCTCTTGTGCTTCAAATGATAGTCTCCCCAACACTCAACTCTCTCTCATAGGATTTGGATCTAGTGGAAAGAAGATTTGAGTGGAAAGCAACTTGGGAAGGCTAGAGATCAAGATTCATATGGTAGGAATGGAATGTCTTGGTCTCAACACATGAGTAGGTGGTTCTCTTTCAGAACATATGAGTTGGAATGGTGTATATGTTCTGATGGCTCTCTCTCTCGAATGAAGAGGAGGTGGAGGGGTATATATAGCCTCCACAAAAAATCCAACCGTTACACACAATCTACCAATCTCGGTGGGACCGAATCAATAAACTCGGTCAGACCGAAAAGGGAAACAGAGAGTTTGCAACCCCATCTCGGTGAGACCGAGATCCCTATCGGTAGGACCGAATTGCTAGGGTTTGGCAGTGGCTTATGACAAGTGAAACTCGGTGGCGCCGGATAGATAGAATCGGTATGACCGAGTTTGGCTTAGGGTTTAGGTCATTTGTGGATATGGGAAAGTAGCTGAGGATTTTGGAGCATATCATTAAGCACATGAAGCAAGAGGCTCATTAAGCAACACCTCATCCCTCCTTGATAGTATTGTCTTTTCCTAAAGACTCAATGTGATCTTGGATCACTAAAATATAAAATGAAGAGTCTTGAGCTTTTGAGCTTGAGCCAATCCTTTGTCCTTAGCATTTTGAGGGTTCCACTTTCACATCCATGCCATGCCAATCATTGAGCTTTCCTGAAATAATCATCTTGGAATAGCATTAGCTCAATGAGCTATATGTTGTTATGAATTACCAAAACCACCTAGGGATAGTTGCACTTTCAGCCGCTCGTTGCGGCGAATTGTCGAGCGGACGCACAGGCGCGTCTCCAGCTGGGCCGGCCCATTGGCGCAACGCAGTCAAAAGTCCAAAAGAAATCCGCTCGAGGGAGCGATCAAACCAGGGACCTCCATCTTTGTACGCATGAGCCTAGCCAACACGAAAGACAAGCTTTCTTGGGTTTCCATGGCGAAGCTAAATGTAATGTAGATCCGAACATTTTCTCGAATTCCTAACACAAAAATTATTTTGATAAAGTGTTTTTTAAAAAGCGAACACTTTCCAAAATTAAGAAGAAAAATTAAAAAGCTTGAACAAAGTTTCGATAAAATGAACTCTTTTTAAAGTCCCGAACATTTTTTGAATTTAGAGAACAAAATTTTGAAATCAAGAACAAAATTTGAACATGAACATTTTTAAAGCACACATTTTTTTAATCTTGAGAACAAAATTTTGAAACTTAGAACAAATTCGGAAGCGCGGACAATTTCTTAAAGCACGAACATTTTTTTAATATTGAGAACAAATTTTGAAACGGAGAACAAATTTGAAAAATCCCGAACAAATTTGGAAGCGCGGACATTTTTTGAAAACGTGAACAAAATAATTGAAGTCTAGTACATTATATTAATTTTGAAAGTTTTGAACTTTTTTGTGTAACGAGAACAATTTTTGAATTTTGAGAACATTTTTTAAAAAACTGAACATTTTATGGAAAGGCAAACAAAATTTGAATATTTTGAAAAAAAGAGAAAAGAAAAAGGAAATGAAATAAGAAACAAAAGAAAGAAAACAAACAGAAAAAAATGAAAAAAGAAGAAAAGAAAAAAGAAACGGAAAGGAATTTGCAAATCTGAAGAACAAAAAGGAAATAGAAAGAGAAGAAAAAGGAATTGAAAAATGAAATAAAGAAACAGAAAAAGAAAAAACAGGTCCAAGAACCTTCTGGAAGGTTCCCAAAACCGGTCAGGAACCTTCCAGAAAGTACCCAAAACCGGATACTGTAGCACGTGTACTCTCTCGTAGTTGGGCCGGCCCATCATGATCGCTAGGTCGCTCGCCTCTGTGCGTTAGCTCGACATTCTACCGCAATGAGCGTCCGTTAGGATATTCCGACCTAGAAATCGTTCGGCAGCGTCAGCTTCTTGAAGTACCAGCTCCCAGTCGATAGCCCATGTATTCGGCCAATTTGGTCGCAGTTTTGGAGTGGGCTGAGGGCCCAAGTGGCTGTGAGAGAGGCGTGGGCTATAGGCCCAGTCGGATTTGGTGAGTGTGAACGTTATTTTCAGCCCAAGTGGCAGGTTGGCTAGTGCATGTTATGTTCGCTCGTGACGATTTCTCTTGTACCGGTTCGATCCAGTCACTTGGCGGTGGCACTGCCTTATAATTTCAGTCAACTCCAACTTCATCGTTTTCTGAGATCTGGAAAAGGCCAGCTTCTCCAACTCCTCAGTTTTTGCACTTGGGACGCTCGCCAGCTTCTTGATTTCTACTCCATGGAGCTAATGCGTTTGGCTCAGCTTCATGCGTGGAGTAGAGGAAGCTGGGAGCTGGAGCGTTGCCAAACACGCCCTTAAGCCCCTAAACAGCCTCTAATCAGCAGTTAAACAGTTGTTAATATGTGTAAAAATAATATGAGTAGGTAGTACACTTGATAAGGCTCAAATGTTTCCATTAGACCAAATCCACTTAATGCATGGATTAAATCCTATGAAAATCATAAATTGCTATCTTCTATTAAATAGAGAACAGATTTAACCTATAGCCTTGTGTTGCATGTGGTGTGTGTGTCGTGCGTGTGGTTGGCTGCGTTCTGCCCAATAGAGGCCGGTCCTACTAGGTTTAGCTAGCACTATTAATTAGTGCTAAGTTAGTCTAGTAGTAGATGACATGTAGGCCTCCATTAAATAAGTTAGGTTTATTTAATTGTTTAGGTAAATAGTCCATGACATGTGGGTCACAACTCTCCTTTTGACTAGTCAAATTGACTTGGTCAACTCGAATTAAAAGTAATTTAGAAAATCTAGAATATATTTTAATTTTTTTTTGAAAATTCATAGAAAATAAACCGTAGCTTGGATTGAAAAACTTTATATATGAAAGTTGCTCAGAAAAATCCAACGAATCCGAATACGTGGTCCTTTCATTTGTCATGTGCTCCTAGCATGCTGAACATGGAACCGTCCCCTCTCTTTCCTCTGTCCGAAAAAAGCCAGACGTTGGGAAAACCACTTTGGATATTTTCCCTCTCCGTCTGCAACATGTAGTACTGCATTAGAGCACTCCTAGCGTAGCTTACTGCTATGTCGTGCTTTCTATTGCATTTGTATGCTTGCTATTTATTGTTTCTTCCCCCTCTTCTTTCTGGTAGACCCTGTGATCGACTACGTCACCGATGACCCCTCCTTGCCAGAGCAACCAGGCAAGCAAACGTCCCTTGAGCATTCTGATATCGCCCATTTCTTTCCCTCTCATGCTTACATTAGAACTGCTACTGCTTTATGTATGATCCTACCCTGATGCATAGCCTGTTTTTGTTACCTGCTTTCATACATTACCTGCTTATTCTAAACTGCTTAGTATAGGTTGGTTAGAGATCCATCAGTGACCCCCACCTTGTCCCAGTTGCCCCGCTTTATGTTCGATGACTCGATCAACGTGATCGACATCCAGGCCCCGACACCGCACATCACCCCCCTAGTTGTATGACTCTGTAGAGTTACCATCGAGTGCCGAGGGTGGAACCTCTTACATCACTCCTGATGAGATCTCTGTAGTATAGCTATACGGTTGAGGTCATCGAGGGTGATTTCCTCCTTAACCACTTCCGTTGCGGCTTTGTCGTGCAACCCATCAAATGTGAACCTCGAGGGTGGATCCTCTTACGTTCACCTTGATGATAACATCGAGTGGAATTCACCGGGGGTGATTCCTCGGGTTTTCCCCTTGGTGTTAGACACACAGTTACTGTGGTTACTATCACTTTACACTGAACCATGTTACTAAAGACGGGTTGACCTAGAAGGTACCCGCACGAGCTTAATAGCGAGTGATGTGGAGTCGGGTTGACCTGGAAGGTGCCCGCGAGATACTTACGAGGCGTGACCGGGCATTCTTAGCCCTTGCCACAAGTACTCAAGACGGGGCGACGGGGTCACATCGATCGTGAGTCTCTGCTCGTTACCGCGTGCGTCTAATCCACTACGGTTTGGATATTTGATCTGAGGGGCATCTGGCCTGATAGCACTAACCATCACGTGGGCTTGTATGGGCGTTCTGGGTCGTATGCATCAGCCAAAGCTTAATAGACGTCAGTGACTGAGCTGCGCGCGCCGGGTTGGACTGCATAAGCTCCTGCCTTGTTGAAGGAGGTAGCTAGGTCTGCTCACCGGCCGCGTACGCAACATGCAGGAGTTCCCGGGGAGATGGCCCATGATCCCTAGGGGCATAGGTTTAGTCCGGCATGCTTGACCTCTCTATTAAGCCTAGGTCGGCTTGCGGCGTATTGTTTGGCCGAGGCTGGGCATGACCCAGGAAAGTGTGTCCGGCCGGAGTTAATCGAGCATGGTGGGTAAGTTGGTGCACCCCTGCAGGGATGTGACACCCCCGATTTGACCGTACACTAATCATACACGCAAACGTGTATGATCAAGATCAGGGACTCATGGGAAGATATCACAACACAACTCTACAAATAAAATAAGTCATACAAGCATCATATTACAAGCCAGGGGCCTCGAGGGCTCGAATACAAGAGCTCGATCATAGACGAGTCAGCGGAAGCAACAATATTTGAGTACAGACATAAGTTAAACAAGTCTGCCTTAAGAAGGCTAGCACAAACTGGGATACAGATCAAAAGAGGTGCAGGCCTCCTGCCTGGGATCCTCCTAAACTACTCCTGGTCGTCGTCAGCGGGCAGCACGTAGTAGTAGGCACCTCCGGTGTAGTAGGAGTCGTCGTCGACGGTGGCGTCTGGCGCCGGGCTCCAACATCTGGTTGTGACAACCAGGTAGAAGGGATAGAGGGAAAAGAAGGAGAAAGCAACCGTGAGTACTCATCCAAAGTACTCGCAAGCAAGGAGCTACACTACATATGTATGCATTGGTATCAACTGAGATAAGGCTATTATATGTGGACTGAACTGCAGAAAGCTGGAATAAGAGGGGGATAGCTAGTCCTTTCGAAGACTACGCTTCTGGTATCCTCCATCTTGCAGCATGTAGAAAAGAGTAGACTGAAGTCCTCCAAGTAGCATCGCATAGCATAACCCTAACCGATGATCCTCCCCTCGTCGCCCTATGAGAGAGCGATCACCGGTTGTATCAGGCACTTGGAAGGGTGTGTTTTATTAAGTATCCGGTTCTAGTTGTCATAAGGTCAAGGTACAACTCCAAGTCGTCCTGTTACCGAAGATCACGGCTATTCGAATAGATTAACTTCCCTGCAGGGGTGCACCACATAACCCAACACGCTCGATCCCATTTGGCCGGACACACTTTCCTGGGTCATGCCCGGCCTCGGAAGATCAACACGTCGCAGCCCTACCTAGGCACAACAGAGAGGTCAGCACGCCGGTCTAAATCCTATGGCGCAGGGGTCTGGGCCCATCACCCTTTGCACACCTACATGTTGCCAATGCAGCCGGAAGCAGAACTAGCCCCCTTAATACAAGAGCAGGCTTACGGTCCAATCCGGCACGCGCCAATCAGTCGCTGACGTCATGAAGGCTTCGGCTGATACCACGACGTCGAGTGCCCATAACTGTCCCCGTGTAGATGGTTAGTGTGTATAAGCCAGTGGCCAGACTCAGATCAAATACCAAGATCTCGTTTAACGTGTTAAGTATCTCCGAACGCCAACCAGGGCCAGGCCCACCTCTCTCCTAGGTGGTCTCAACCTGCCCTGTCGCTCCGCCACAAAGTAACAGTCGGGGGCCGTCGGGAACCCAGGCCCACCTCTACCGGGATGGAGCCACCTGCCCCTTCAGCCCCCATCTCCGAATAGTATCACAGGTAATGTAACAGTGTAATGTATATAGTATATGCCCGTGATCACCTCCCGAAGTGATCACGGCCCAGTAGTATAGCATGGCAGACGGACAAGAGTGTAGGGCCACTGATGGATCACTAGCATCCTATACTAAGCAGTAGGATAGCAGGTAAGGGTAACAACTGTAGCAACAATGACAGGCTATGCAGTAGAATAGGATTAACCGAAAGCAGTAGCATGCTACACTACTCTAATGCAAGCAGTAGAGAAGAATAGGCGATATCTGGTGATCAGGGGGGGCTTGCCTGGTTGCTCTGGCAAGAGAGAGGGGTCGTCAACTCCGTAGTCGAACGGGGCAGTAGCAGCGTTGGTCTCGGTGTCTAGCGAGAGAAGAGGGGGAAGAAACAATAAATATTTAAGCAAACAGATGCATAGCGATGCATGACATGACAAGTATCGGTGCTAGGGGTGCCCTAATGCGGTATGAGGTGATACCGGCGAAGGGGGAAAACATCCGGGAAAGTATCCCCGGTGTTTCGTGTTTTCGGGCAGAGGAGCCAGAGGGGAAAAGTTGCGAGTTTGATAGGTTAGGGATGTGTGGCGGACGAACGGGCCGCGTATCCGGATTCGTCTCGTCGTTCTGGTCAACTTTCATGTACAAAGTTTTTCCATCCGAGCTACGGTTTATTTTATATTAATCTACAAAGTTTTATTCATTTTCTGAATTTAATTTAATTTGAAAATAAAAGTGAAATACTAGGTGCACCCAGCTCTGGGTACACATGAGTGTACCAGAGGGGCTGACATGTGGGTCCAGGGGTCCCAGTTGACCAGTTAAACTTTGACTGGTCAACAGGGTGTGGGGCCCCCTGTCATACACTGTTTTACTAACCAAACAGATTAGATAGACTATTTAGGATATTAGGATGACTATGTGTAAATTGTTTAGTTAACCCAAATTAATTAAGTTAATTATTTACTTAATTAATTATTATTTATTTTCAATATCCATTTCGTTTAACCCAAGGCGGGCCCCATCTGTCATTTGCCCCAGCAGGGCAGTGGAGATGCCGGACACGCACGCAGCCACGGCAGAGAACCGGGCGCGATGCGGTCGGCCAATCAAGGGCGCCGACGGGCGCAAGCGAGCGGCAGCGGGGGAACACGGCGGCGCCGACGAGCAGCGGCACCGGGCGCAGCCGAGCAGCGTGGGGAGGCAATGGCGACCGGCGCGAAGGGTGCCGCGGCGGGCAGAGCGGGCCGGCGGGGCGAAGCAGAGGCCTCGGCGAGCATGGGCCTCGGCCGCCAGAGCGGGTGCACGAGGCGCGGCGACGGTTACATGGGAGATGCAGCCGGGCGCGATGGCGTGATGGTGAGTGGGTGCGAGGGCGCAGCGATGGCGCGAATGAGAGCAGAGGGGAAAATGGAGGAGGCGGGGTGCTCACGTGCGACGTGGGAAGGGGGCGCCGAGGCTTGACGCGGTCCGGTGGGGGGAAGGACGGGGACGAGCGACCGATCGGCGGCGCAGATCCGGCGAGGAGGACGGGGGCAGGCCGGCGAGGTGTTCTTGGTCGACGGCGAGGTGGCGATCCAGGCAGCATGGGGCGGTGTGGCGGCGGACGAGGGCGAGGTGGAGGCGACGGGTGGCAGCGTCGGGCGGGGGGTTCTGTCGAGGAGAAGGCGAGGGGGTGGCGGTGCTCGGCGCCGCTGGGTGGCGAGGACGAGGCGACGGGGTCCGAGCGCCGTTGGGAGGTTCGTTCCCCCGATCCCGATCTAGATCGGGGAAGGGAAGAGGGACGTGGGGTCGTGGGGAGGGGGAGAGAGGAGTGGGGCGAGTGGCTGCTAGCGGGGGGATCGGGGGTTAGGGTTACGGGTGTGACCGGGTGGAGTGGGAGGATAAGGCGGTGGGGTGGGCCGGCTGGGTCGGCCTGGTTGGCTGAGCCGACTGGGCCAAGAGGCCAAGTGGGGGAGAGGGGCCTTTTGTTTTTATTTTATCCTTTTGTTTTTGTTTACAGTTTTGCCTTTTCTTTTAATTTTATTCTCTTTTCTATTTTGGCTAATTGTCTGGGCACCAAATGAGTTTTGTAAAATATGAGAGCTAGCCCACAATTCACATCACAATATATCCTACCACCAAAAACTAGTTTGGGCGTAAATATCATTTCATATTTATCTTGTATTTATAAAAAAGGTTGTTAAATAATGTATTCAGCCACTGTTTGAGGTTGGTTAAGTCACCTATCAAATTTGAATAATGATGTTTACAATTTTATCATAGCCTCTGATTTATCTACTATTTATTGAACATTTTTGTTTTAATATTTGAAAACTTTTATTGTTTGCTTGATTTTGAATTTTGAATTTGAATTGGTTCGAACTAACGCGAGATTAACAACGGTAATCGAGGTGACGAGGCATCATTAGCAGAGTTTTTCTGTAGCCTAATTATCCGGGCGTCACAAGGGAAGAAAACATCTATCGATAGCCTGTCCTACGGTAACGGACACTTGGAGTTGTATCCCGGTCGATACAACTAGAACTGGATACTTGAGATGAGACATGGAGATGAGACTTGGATATGAGATGATAACTGGATAGTATGGCTCTGGGATTGCTTTCTTGCAAGGAGACGAGAAAGGATCTCTGGCCGAGGTTGATAACACTTCTACTACTTTCCTTTATGCTACTCTACTCCCTCCTATTGCTGCAAGATGGTGGTTTCCAGAAGATGCTAGTCTTCGATAGGCTAGGCTTTCCCCTTCTCTTCTGGCATTCTGCAGTTTAGTCGTCATATACAACCCATTCCTTTGATACAGATGCATACTTAGTTTAGATCTGATGTAAGTCTTGCGAGTACTTTGGATGAGTACTCACGGTTGCTTTGCTACTTCTTTTTCCCCCATACCTGATTGTTGCGACCAGATGACGGATCCCAGGAGCCAGACGACGCCACTGATGACTACTACTACCCGGAGGATGCCTACTACTATGTGACGACCGCTGACGACTTGGAGTAGTTAGGAGGCTCCCAGGCAGGAGGCCTTGCCTTTTCAATCGATGTTGCTTTTGTGCTAGCCTTCTTAAGGCAAACTTGTTTAACTCATGACTGTGCTCAGATATTGTTGCTTCCGCTGACTCTTGTGTATTCGAGCTTATGTATTCGAGCCCTCGAGGCCCCTGGCTTGTTATATAAAGCTTGTATTATTTTCAATTTGTGTCTAGAGTTGTGTTGTGTTATCTTCTCATGAGTCCTTGATCTTGATCGTACACATTTGCGTGTATGATTAGTGTACGATTGAATCGAGGGCGTCAAAAGTTGGTATCAGAGACAACTGCCTGTAGGTAGCCCCCTTTCCAACTCCTTGGCCGAAGTTGAGTCTAGTCACTGAATTTTTTTACTAACATGGTTGTGTGTCTTACGGCTCACGTCGCCATTGGGTGGTATTAGGATCTTTTACTCCTCATCTATACACTGGGACTCTGATCTCTCTTCTATTCGGGTTAAAAGGTTTTACTAACTCAAACATTACGATCTCGTAATCACATCCGTCAGGAGAGCCCCCTTATTTCATATGATCGCCTGCTGCATCAGAAGATTCCGAAGATACTCTACGATATTCTCTCGAGACTTTGTGCCTGTTGCCTTTGCAATTCCCTACCACCGAAATATCCTTATGGATAACTACACACACTTGCCAATCTGACATTCTATCCCATTGATCATGTTATTACAAGATGCCCTGAACTGCTCTCCTTTTTCCAAGAATCCTTTGAGCTTACTGCCTTGCAGTTCCTTGTCATCTGAATACCCCTACGGATAACCTTGTGCACCTATCGAGTATCCGCTCATCCTTAGTTGATTCATGTACTTCACAAAAGTCTTCGTAATACAATTCATTCTTGTGAAAATTCTCAATAGCCTATTGTTCTTGAATTTCTTCCTTGCTTGCATTATGGTTAATACCACAAGTCTAGTAATCTTATTGTCAGCCTTTGTCATTATCATTTTGAGTCCGTTGATACAATATGTTGCGAATGCTCGCAATCATCAATCAGATCCTATAATTCTTCCTTCCGGCTTAAACGTCATTTTAACATGTGCTAAATCTCGACCAATCAAATCACCATCGATTGTACCCCTAAGGCTATTCTGCCTATCCATCCCTAATCAGGGCATTGCTTCTGATCCCTTGTCTTGGAATTCATAATTCCTTTGCAATTGAGCTTTGAGTTAGTCAGTTGTCTCTATAATCTGATCTCCTTGCATTCTTTCTTCCCCTGGTTGAGTACTGATGCTCACATCAAATCCCTTGTGGACCATCAGACCCTTTTTCGGATTTTATCCGATAACGTCCTTCATATTCAATAAGCTTGTGAGCATTTCCTCGGATACATAATGCTTTTGGTAAATTGTATCCTCTGCTTTCTCAAGCATGCTCTACTACCGATCTTGTGTTATTTATTCTTGAAATTTATGATATATGTTCCTAAGATGCCCCGATGGGTTGAACCATGCCTTCCCTAATCTGTGTGAACTTCAAAGTTATGCGGATTATACTCTACTGGCTTTTCGTCAGATAAAATTTCAATACTACAACTTCATCAAGAGCGAGAAGTAAAATGAAAGGTTATGCATTGTAGAAGTGGGAGTCGACCCTGAACCTTGTGTTCATGCCCACGGACACGGTGTGGGACTTATCATGAAAGCTTCTTGCAAGGATATTTAATCATTTGAATAATTCTTCCAGTATCGTGAGTTGGATCCCTTGTAGTTATGGTCCCGACCATATTTCCTCCTTGATCCCATTTACTAGGTAAGTTACAATTACTTATCCTCTGCAAATCATTCCCCCGTCCAACCTCTACTCCGATTTACCTTCTCGCATTACACCTAGTACTTGATACTGGGGAGCTTTATACCCCCATCACATCATTCCTAGCCTAATCGGCTATATTTTTTATCGTGTCAACTTTTAACTGTGCTACCTAGTCCTTATGCCCGGAGCAACTTCCGACGATGAGCTAAGCTTACGTCGATCTTCCTCATCTTATCTTTTCCCGTCGAACAACAAGCTTGACTTTGAGCTTGTGTTGAATCCGTGGTACTCATAGCCTTTCACTTCATCCCCCCTTTTCTGCTCGAGGTCATCTTCATAGAATCTCTCGACAAACTTTGTCTTGATCACCATCACACTTTGGCTCCTTCAGAGATGTCAATTGAATTCATGGCTAGAAATACCATCTTTGCCTCTCGATGATTTGTGTCAGCATCAACAACATTCTTATCTTCCCCCCAACACAAACTTGATCATATTAATTTTGGGAATACATCCTTGTTCACATGTCGATGGATTGCTACTGAATCCATCGGCCACCTCCTCATCTTTTCCCTGTTAAAACATGATATGTTCTAAAAATTCCCGATGGATCCTTTGTGAATCCAAGATCTGACCTTTACCTGATGACCATGTCAATGCTATCCCGAAGCATGATTGTTGTACTCAAACATCAACAAGAGCATTCAAAGCACAATGTTAAATGTTTCATGACCGATTATCCAAACACAATTGTATGGGTAACGTCATGAATTTCCTCGCCCCTTTACTAAAGTGGTTAACTGCATGTTGTCCTATCTTGTATATCCTGCTCCGCTTGTTCTTGTGGAGGATATGCTCCTAATACTTGTGTTTAAACACATTTTCCTTTCCAGTGTACTAATTAATCTAATGATCACCTTTTATTTTCCATTTTTTGTTTAACCCTTGTGGTCTGTGAGATCTAAGCAGTAATAGTTCCCTACTTATGTAAACACCTCGGTGCATAATTTGTCAGTAAAAACTTGTTATTATTGCTGTTGACATTCCGGTAACCACCGATGGACGAGAACTTTGCCTATTGGTCTGCCTCGTTCAACGAGCAGGAAAATAGTTCTCTTCGTCCCTCGCCCTTGGTACCGACGATGTTGCCAACATAACTGACGCGGTTGTTATCTCCGTACCATGTGCGATGCACTATCATTAAAATTTTCAATAGCCCCGGCATTTGACTCCCGCGTAGTAAAATTTTCAGTACCCACGTGAGTTCCTCAAACACCCCCCTCCACACACACACACACACACACACACACCAAAACCTCCTCAGGCGTGCAGACAAACACAACCCCCCCCCCCCTCGCTTGAAACCCTAGCAAGGTCCCCGCCACCGTTGTCGCCGCCGCAAGGCCTCCATTGTCAACATCTGCCGGTTTGCCCGTGCAGCTTACCCACCAATCTCCATACCCAGGACGCCCTGAGTTTCTTACATGACGCCTGTCAAACGCCCCCTTTCCCATAGATCCCCATCCCCATCCCCCACTCCAGAGTGTCGCAGCCTAAGCCCGGCTACGTTTCCCGTGGAGCTCGAGGAGCGACTGGCCCAAAAGAGGTGTATCGCGGTCTCTTCACCCGACGTTGTCGAGGAAGCTGATGACCATTACTGGTGGCAGGAACTCAAGCAGCGGGCTAGAGTATGTGGGCATGTCTCGGCCGCCGGCTACAACATCGAGGTCATTGACAATGACGGCCTGAGGCAGGCTATGTCACAGGTTAAGTGGCCCACCCCCAACCCCTCGGGTTCAACCGCCGTCGATCTCATCCATGGTCCCGTCGCTGATCTCCTCTGGCTCGCTGTCAACAATTTTCCATCCTACATCGCCATCGAGCCCCTTTTGTCATTTCTGAAGGACACGTTCTGCGACGCTGGCTTGGGATCCATAGCTTCCAAGTCAGACCTCATCGACGGTGACCGCGAGGAGGGCACCCTCTCCGGCTCATCCAAGGGGAAAGAGCCCATCTGCTCTTCCAAGGGGAAAGCGCCCATATGCGACAGCAGGGAGGGCACCCTACAGTCGTGCTCTTCCAAGGGGAAGGAGCCCATCTACGACAACATGGAGCGCATCCAGGGTCCATGCTCTTCCCACGGGAACGAGCCCATCCGTGACAAGTGAGGAAACCCATGATTTGTTTTGCCGGGTCTCTTCACACGGGGAAACCCATGATTTATTTTGTCGAGTCCCTTTTGTAGTGTAGTGAGAATATGTCCAGTTTTAATTGGTATATCTGGTTGTTTGCAGTATGCCTTATTTATTTCAGTTGTTCACAATGTGATGCTCTATATGTGCAATTATTTACTGTGCAGTACATTTCATTAATCCAGTTTTAAACATACCGATAGGAATGCATATATTTGCTTGATGTTAAGCCGGTTATAGCTAGCATATGCCTCTTTTAAAGTTTTTTGATTGTTGGTTGTTTGTAGTTAGCATATGCCCAGTTTCAAATGCTATCTTTGGTTGTTCGTAGTATGCCTTGTTTATTCCAGTTATTCACAACGTGATGTTCTATATGTGCAAGTATGAACTGTGCAGTTCAATTTCATCAGTACCAGTTTCAACAATACCACTATGAATGACTAAATTTGGTTGTTGCATCTTGTAGTTAACACGCCTTTCCATTTTTATTTAACAATAACCAGTGTACTTAGACCGGCACAATACCAGTTTGAATGAATATGTTTGCTTGTTGTTAAATGTTAGGCCTGTTGCAGTTAACACACCTTTCCACTTGTTTTGCTTTACTAGCATGCTTAAACCTGCACAGTAAAGCTATCTTTTGGAGATTATTTTGTCTGCAATGGATAATTTTGGTTGATGTTTAGCCTGTTGTGCTTAACATGCTTCTCGATGTACCTACACAGGACAATTTTGGGATCGACTGTTGTTTTCCATCGAGGTTAGTTTCATCCCATGGCTTATATCTGCTCACTGTTCAGGTTACCGATAGCTGGTACCATATAGGACGGGGGCTGATAAGGAACTAATCGGTGAATCAGACTTTTAACTGAATATATCTGCAACCCATTTATCGTTAGGTTAACTAGGGCCATATGTAATATATCTGAGGCTACATAGCAACATGCACTATACTTAATGTCTAAATATGCAATCTTAGGCTACATAGCAACAAGGAAGAGTATTACATTAATGTTCTAATGATGTCTAGATATATGTAGAAGAGCAGCAGCAGCAACAACAACAACAACAACAACAACAACAACAACAACAACAACAACAACAACAACAACAACAACAACAACAACAACAACAACAACAACAACAACAACAACAACACAGCCCTGTTTGGATACTCAACTTAGCTAGAGGTTAGAGTTAGTTTCTAGCTCATGACTAACCCTGAACTAACTCCATCCAAAGAGTTGTTTGGATGGCAGGGTTAGATTGACAATAAATGCACTAGGAGAACTAGCTCCAATTAGCACCTCTTGGGTTGGATAGTTTTTTTGGCTGGGTTATAGATGCAACTAGCTCAAACTAGCCCTCATGTTTAGATATACTTTAGGGCTATTTGAGTCCGAACTAGCTCAAACTAACTGTAACCCATGGATACAGCAGCAGTTAATCAACCGATAATTTGTAAGAATGCACTAAACTCCTTCCGGCCCATAATATAAGATGTTAATTCATCTAATATGTGAGTATATTGGATGTTATAAGATACTCCCTTCGTTCCTAAATATTTTTCTTTTTAGAGATTTCAAATGGACTACCACATATGGATGTATATAGACATATTTTAGAGTGTAGATTCACTCATTTTGCTCTGTATGTAGTCACTTGTTGAAATCGCTAGAAAGACAAATATTTAGGAGCGGAGGGATTATTATAAAAGAGTGTTGTACTACATCATTGTGCAATTGTTGTTTAGCTTCTAATATTAACTTGGTGCTTTTAGGTACATATCTCATTGGTAAAGATCCGCGCTTTGACCCTTTCTGCGTATGGGGCAATGAGATATCGATGAACCAGCATCAAGTGAGGAAGCTAATAAAGATTGTTAGTAAAATGGGTCCAAAGATGGCATTTGTTTACACTTTATCCAAGACAACAGCGAACTGCAGGATGGTAAGTAAGACTCTTCGCCTTCTTTTTACTGCCCATAATGAGTTGTGTTAGATGACAATGTCTGAATCTTTTTCCTTTGCAGTGGTTGCCAAAGTATTTTACTCAAGATTACCTCTCAAACTACATGATTGGTGGGCATGCAAAGGTTAAAGTATTTCTACCAGAACATGATGATTATCTAGATGTTTTCATGAAGACCGTGAAGGATGGGCGGGCGGCCATCACAAGGGGTTGGACTAGAGTTGTGCGTGCCTTCTGCATGGAGGAGGGCACAATATGGGCATTCTGCTTCACCTTGTTCAGCAACCAGAATGTATTTTGCCTCTTTCTTTACCATCTTTAATAGTACAAGTATACAAATGTGGTTCATAATTCTTTATTTGGTTCTTATGTAATTCTTGAATATATGTACATATGAATCAAATGATGCATTGGTTGTTTGAACCTGATGGATATGAATAAAGTTGTAGCATACATTCAAATTCAAATTCAAATCCGGTACAATTTGAAATAGCAGCAATTAAATTACGACGAAATTACGCCCTCCAGGTCGTTACAGCACACACGGTTGGTAAAACACGAACGTTTGCGATATACACCATAATCCGAGACGGTTCACAGAGAGAAAACGTGTGCAAGCATGCACATAGTTGTCGTTTGCAAAGCGTGTGCGATGTCAGACAATATCACAAATGGTGCGGTCAAACTAAACGTGTGTGTTAGTTGCCTTATCGTACATGATTCACAACCATGAACTATTTCTGATGAAGTATGCATCGTAAACGTTGCACCACAGAATAGCGTGTGCGATAGTTGTCGTGTACGATGATGTTAGGATGGCCTGACATTTCGTAATCATGTCCGACAGTCGTACGATGATTAGCTAATATTATTAATAGTGAACCGTTTGTGATGGGCTGTGCATCATACACATTCTATAATAGTGAACCGTTTGTGATGGGTCGCGCATCGTAAACGTAGCACCACAGAATACCGACTACAATGGCAATGCGAGCAGAAACGAGTAGGAGTGTTGTAGGGACCCTATCCCCGATGGTTTCTGGGTCGTGTGGGAAGGACCCCCCCCCCCCCCTATCGCCGTCACTCACTAGGCGACGGTTCCAAATGGCGTCGCCGAAAGGGGTTAAAAACTGTTTGTATAGCACGGACGTGTACTAGTGTAACTTGTACTTAAATTTTTTACGTTAAAAGTTACTTTGCCCCTTTGCATGTTTTGGTTTTGTACCTTGCATGTGTTTGTATATGTTGTGCTTCCAATTTACTTGTCTTGAGTAATCAAGTATGTGTATGTTCGTTTGCACATCATGTACGTGTGAGAATTGTGTTGAGCCTTTTTGCATCTTGTTTGTATCTTAGTTGGCTCTTGTGAGAGATTAATGTAACATCCCATTTTGGGGGAGTTATGTGCTTTGTGTGTGTCACGATCCTATAAGTGTGTGTACATGAGGAATACCATCTAGTATTGGTATTACTAGATTATCTAGTCGCTATGTGGTAGGTCTTCTCATGAGAAATTCAAATTCTAAATAGTCTAATAATTATCTCTTGTTGGATCCTCTTATTGCCTCTTGTTAACTTTTCATTGGTATCACATTATGGGGGAGTAATATGTTATGTGCAAATTACAAGCCTAGAAAATGTGTACATTTGAGATATTGTCACCTAGAATTGATATTGTAAATTATATTGTTCCTAGGTGGCATGTTAGCTCTACAAGTTGCAATTTACTTTTGTGTTTGGTGTGAAGATGATGTTGAATATCTTTGCAATATACCACCAGGAATTATTTCCAAATACTTCTTGTCTCTTGACAATTTCTAATCATTTATGTGGTAGAAATTGTTGATCATCTTTACATTGGATTTTGCTTTTATTTTCCTTATCTCTTGCCAAGGATTGTGTCAACTTCCTTGTCTTCCGTACCACTTGTGGATCTTGTTAATTTCTTGATCTTGTCTAGTGTTTTTATAGATGTAGTGAAAGTGGTGATCCCATCTTGTGCATTTTGTATTCAAATGCAAATTTTCTATAATGCACAACTCTTGGGGGAGCTATCCTATTCTCTTTAGAAGACTCACCTTGTGATCCTTATCAAGTGTGTGTTGGTGGAACACAAACCGTTTCTTTTTGGTACTTTTTGCCATCATGAAACTTTGTAGAGGGCTTTGTTTGTTTGGAACCATCCTCTCCTTTGGGAGTTTGATAACTTTATTTTACGTGTATCAATGGATACCTCCTTCCTTGATGCATCTTTTAATTTATATCTTCTAAGTGATGATCTATCCATTTGGTTTCCTATTTGGTATTTCTTTTTCTATTGTATCAGTTCTTGAAAGTATTGAGCATGCATATTAACTTCATGTATTTTCTTTGGCATGCTCTCTTTCTTTGACCCAATATATAGGGGAAACTCCACCAAGTCTCAAATTGGATGAGATGTGCATGAAATTCATTTTCATATCTATTTTCACATATTTATGTGGAGTTTGTCCTATGTATTATTGGTTCTCTGAATCTTTGGTCCCAAGGAGTTTGGGTACCATTTTTTTGTGTTGTTGCTCTAGGAACAATTGGAGATGCATTGGATGCTCGGCTCACTCACAAGGAAGGTGGTGTCACCATGTTCTTATTGGAGTCAAGCTAGGATGCTCAATGAACTTCTATCTACTAACTTCAATTGGTTTCTCCTACATCCTTACAATGCTATCTCCGTAACAAGTATCTATTCATGCATTCTTTTCTTGCATTCAACCTTGTGTAGGTTGCATCTTGGCATGATATTCATTCTGAAGGAAATATGCCCTAGAGGCAATAATAAAGTTATTATTTATTTCCTTATATCATGATAAATGTTTATTATTCATGCTAGAATTGTATTAACCGGAAACATAATACATGTGTGAATACATAGACAAACTTAGTGTCACTAGTATGCCTCTACTTGACTAACTCATTAATCAAAGATGGTTATGTTTCCTAACCATAAACAAGGTGTTGTTATTTGATTAAGGAGGTCACATCATTAGTTGAATGATCTGATTGACATGACCCATTTCATTAGCTTAGCACCCAATCGTTTAGTATGTTGCTATTGCTTTCTTCATGACTTATACATGTTCCTATGACTATGAGATTATGCAACTCCCGTTTACCGGAGGAACACTTTGTGTGCTACCAAACGTCACAACGTAACTGGGTGATTATAAAGGAGCTCTACAGGTGTCTCCAAAGGTAGATGTTGGGTTGGCGTATTTCGAGATTAGGATTTGTCACTCCGATTGTCGGAGAGGTATCTCTGGGCCCTCTCGGTAATGCACATCACATAAGCCTTGCAAGCATTGCGACTAATGAGTTAGTTGCGAGATGATGTATTACAGAACGAGTAAAGAGACTTGCCGGTAACGAGATTGAACTAGGTATTGGATACCGACGATCGAATCTCGGGCAAGTAACATACCGATGACAAAGGGAACAACGTATGTTGTTATGCGGTCTGACTGATAAAATATCTTCGTAGAATATGTAGGAGCCAATATGGGCATCCAGGTCCCGCTATTGGTTATTGACCGGAGACGTGTCTCGGTCATGTCTACATTGTTCTCGAACCGTAGGGTCTGCACGCTTAACGTTACGATGACAGTTATTATGAGTTTATGCATTTTGATGTACCGAAGTTAGTTCGGAGTCTCGGATGTGATCACGGACATGACGAGGAGTCTCCGAATGGTAGAGACATAAAGATTGATATATTGGATGACTATATTCGGACACCAGAAGGGTTCCGGAAGAGTATCGAATAAAACCGGAGCACGGGGGGGTTACCGGAACCCCCCGGGGGGTTAATGGGCCTTATGGGCCTAAAGTGGAGAAGTGGGAGGGGCTGCCAGGGCAGGCCGCGCGCCCCCTCTCCCCCTAGTCCGAATTAGACTAGGAGGGAGGGGCGGCGCCCCCCTCTTTCCCTCTCTTCTCCACCAATCCTACTTGGACTAGGAAAAGGGGGGGGGACTCCTACTCCCGATAGGAGTAGGACTCCTCCTGCGCCACCATAGGGCCGGCCGAACCCCTCCCCCTTGGATCCTTTATATACGGGGGCAGGGGGGCACCTCTAGACACACAAGTTGATCTTTGAGATTGTTCCTTAGCCGTGTGCGGTGCCCCCTGCCACCATATTCCACCACGATCATATCGTTGTAGTGCTTAGGCGAAGCCCTGCGTCGGTAGAACATCAAGATCGTCACCACGCCGTCGTGCTGACGGAACTCCTCCCCGAAGCTTTGCTGGATCGGAGCCCGGGGATCGTCATCGAGCTATACGTGTGCTAAGAACTCGGAGGCGCCGGAGTAACGGTGCTTGGATCGGTCGGACCGGGAAGAAGACGTACGACTACTTCCTCTACGTTGTGTCAACGCTTCCGTTGCGATTTACAAGGGTATGTAGATCATGCTCTCCCCCTCGTTGCTATGCATCACCATGATCTTGCGTGTGCGTAGGAAAATTTTGAAATTACTACGTTACCCAACAGTGGCGTCCGAGCCTAGGTTTTATGATTTGATGTTATTTGCACGAGTAGAACACAAGTGAGTTGTGGGCGATATAAGTCATACTGCCTACCAGCATGTCATACTTTGGTTCGGCGGTATTGTTGGATGAAGCGGCCCGGACCGACATTACGCGTACGCTTACGCGAGACTGGTTCTACCGCCGTGCTTTGCACACAGGTGGCTGGCGGGTGTCAGTTTCTCCAACTTTAGTTGAACCGAGTGTGGCTACGCCCGGTCCTTGCGAAGGTTAAAACGGAGTCTATTTGACAAACTATCATTGTGGTTTTGATGCGTAGGTGAGATTGGTTCTTACTTAAGCCCGTAGCAGCCACGTAAAACTTGCAACAACAAAGTAGAGGACGTCTAACTTGTTTTTGCAGGGCATGTTGTGATGTGATATGGCCAAGACATGATGCTAAATTTTATTGTATGAGATGATCATGTTTTGTAACCGAGTTATCGGCAACTGGCAGGAGCCATATGGTTGTCGCTTTATTGTATGCAATGCAATCGTGATGTAATGCTTTACTTTATCACTAAGCGGTAGCGATAGTCGTGGAAGCATAAGATTGGCGAGGCTACAACGATGCTATGATGGAGATCAAGGTGTCGCGCCGGTGACGATGGTGATCATGACGGTGCTTCGGAGATGGAGATCACAAGCACAAGATGATGATGGCCATATCATATCACTTATATTGATTGCATGTGATGTTTATCTTTTTTATGCATCTTATCTTGCTTTGATTGACGGTAGCATTATAAGATGATCTCTCACTAAATTATCAAGAAGTGTTCTCCCTGAGTATGCACCGTTGCGAAAGTTCTTCGTGCTGAGACACCACGTGATGATCGGGTGTGATAGGCTCTACGTTCAAATACAACGGGTGCAAAACAGTTGCACACGCAGAATACTCAGGTTATACTTGACGAGCCAAGCATATACAGATATGGCCTCGGAACACGGAGACCGAAAGGTCGAGCGTGAATCATATAGTAGATATGATCAACATATTGATGTTCACCAATGAAACTACTCCATCTCACGTGATGATCAGACATGGTTTAGTTGATTTGGATCACGTGATCACTTAGAGGATTAGAGGGATGTCTATCTAAGTGGGAGTTCTTAAGTAATTTGATTAATTGAACTTAAACTTATCATGAACTTAGTACCTGATAGTATCTTGCTTGTTCATGTTTGATTGTAGATAGATGGCTCGTGCTGTTGTTCCGTTGAATTTTAATGCGTTCCTTGAGAAAGCAAAGTTGAAAGATGATGGTAGCAATTACACGGACTGGGTCCGTAACTTGAGGATTATCCTCATTGCTGCTCAGAAGAATTACGCCCTGGAAGCACCGCTGGGTGCCAGGCCTGCTGCTGGAGCAACACCAGATGTTATGAATGTCTGGCAGAGCAAAGCTGATGACTACTCAATAGTTCGGTGTGCCATGCTTTACGGCTTAGAATCGGGACTTCAACGACGTTTTGAACGTCATGGAGCATATGAGATGTTCCAGGAGTTGAAGTTAATATTTCAAGCAAATGCCCGGATTGAGAGATATGAAGTCTCCAATAAGTTCTATAGCTACAAGATGGAGGAGAACAGTTATGTCAGTGAGCATATACTCAAAATGTCTGGGTATAATAATCACTTGATTCAGATGGGAGTTAATCTTCCAGATGATTGTGTCATTGACAGAATTCTCCAATCACTGCCACCAAGCTATAAGAGCTTCGTGATGAACTATAATATGCAAGGGAAGAACAAGACTATTCCCGAGCTCTTCGCAATGCTGAAAGCTGTGGAGGTAGAAATCAAGAAGGAGCATCAAGTGTTGATGGTTAACAAACCCACTAGTTTCAAGAAAAAGGGCAAAGGGAAGAAGAAGGGGAACTTCAAGAAGAACGGCAAGCAAGTTGCTGCTCAGGAGAAGAAACCCAAGTCTGGACCTAATCCTGAAACTGAGTGCTTCTACTGCAAGCAGACTGGTCACTGGAAGCGGAACTGCCCCAAGTATTTGGCGGATAAGAAGGATGGCAAGGTGAACAAAGGTATATGTGATATACATGTTATTGATGTGTACCTTACTAATGCTCGCAGTAGCACCTGGGTATTTGATACTGGTTCTGTTGCTAATATTTGCAACTCGAAACAGGGACTACGGATTAAGCGAAGATTGGCTAAGGACGAGGTGACGATGCGCGTGGGAAACGGTTCCAAAGTCGATGTGATCGCAGTCGGCACGCTACCTCTACATCTACCTTTGGGATTAGTATTAGACCTAAATAATTGTTATTTGGTGCCAGCGTTGAGCATGAACATTATATCTTGATCTTGTTTAATGCGAGACGGTTATTCATTTAAATCAGAGAATAATGGTTGTTCTATTTATATGAGTAATATCTTTTATGGTCATGCACCCTTGAAGAGTGGTCTATTCTTGTTGAATCTCGATAGTAGTGATACACATATTCATAGTGTAGAAGCCAAAAGATGCAGAGTTGATAATGATAGTGCAACTTATTTGTGGCACTGCCGTTTAGGTCATATCGGTGTAAAGCGCATGAAGAAACTCCATACTGATGGACTTTTGGAACCACTTGATTATGAATCACTTGGTACTTGCGAACCGTGCCTCATGGGCAAGATGACTAAAACACCGTTCTCCGGTACTATGGAGAGAGCAACAGATTTGTTGGAAATCATACATACAGATGTATGTGGTCCGATGAATGTTGAGGCTCGTGGCGGATATCATTATTTTCTCACCTTCACAGATGACTTAAGCAGATATGGGTATATCTACTTAATGAAACATAAGTATGAAACGTTTGAAAAGTTCAAAGAATTTCAGAGTGAAGTTGAAAATCATCGTAACAAGAAAATAAAGTTTCTACGATCAGATCGTGGAGGAGAATATTTGAGTTACGAGTTTGGTGTACATTTGAAAAATTATGGAATAGTTTCGCAACTCACGCCACCCGGAACACCACAGCGTAATGGTGTGTCCGAACATCGTAATCGTACTTTACTAGATATGGTGCGATCTATGATGTCTCTTACTGATTTACCGCTATCATTTTGGGGATACGCTCTAGAGACGGCCGCATTCACGTTAAATAGGGCACCATCAAAATCCGTTGAGACGACGCCTTATGAACTATGGTTTGGCAAGAAACCAAAGTTGTCGTTTCTGAAAGTTTGGGGCTGCGATGCTTATGTGAAAAAGCTTCAACCTGATAAGCTCGAACCCAAATCGGAGAAATGTGTCTTCATAGGATATCCAAAGGAAACTATTGGATACACCTTCTATCACAGATCCGAAGGCAAGACTTTTGTTGCTAAATTCGGAAACTTTCTTGAGAAGGAGTTTCTCTCGAAAGAAGTGAGTGGGAGGAAAGTAGAACTTGACGAGGTAACTGTACCTGCTCCCTTATTGGAAAGTAGTACATCACAGAAAACTGTTTCTGCGACACCTACACCAATAAGTGAGGAAGTTAATGATAATGATCATGAAACTTCAGAACAAGATACTACTGAACCTCGTAGATCAACCAGAGCAAGATCCGCGCCAGAGTGGTACGGTAATCCAGTTCTGGAAGTCAGGCTACTAGATCATGATGAACCTACGAACTATGAAGAAGCGATGGTGAGCCCAGATTCCGCAAAGTGGCTTGAAGCCATGAAATCTGAGATGGGATCCATGTATGAGAACAAAGTATGGACTTTGGTTGACTTGCCCGATGATCGGCAAGAAATTGAGAATAAATGGATCTTCAAGAAAAAGACTGACGCTGACGGTAATGTTACTGTCTATAAAGCTCGACTTGTCGCAAAAGGTTTTCGACAAGTTCAAGGGGTTGACTACGATGAGACCTTCTCACCCATAGCGATGCTTAAGTCTGTCCGAATCATGTTAGCAATTGCCGCATTTTATGATTATGAAATTTGGCAAATGGATGTCAAAACTGCATTCCTGAATGGATTTCGGGAAGAAGAGTTGTATATGATGCAACCGGAAGGTTTTGTCGATCCAAAGGGAGCTAGCAAAGTGTGCAAGCTCCAGCGATCCATTTATGGACTGGTGCAAGCCTCTCGGAGTTGGAATAAACGCTTTGATAGTGTGATTAAAGCATTTGGTTTTATACAGACTTTCGGAGAAGCCTGTATTTACAAGAAAGTGAGTGGGAGCTCTGTAGCATTTCTGATATTATATGTGGATGACATATTGTTGATTGGAAATGATATAGAATTTCTGGATAGCATAAAGGGATACTTGAATAAGAGTTTTTCAATGAAAGCTCAGTGAAGCTGCTTACATATTAGGCATAAAGATCTATAGAGATAGATCAAGACGCTTAATTGGACTTTCACAAAGCACATACCTTGACAAGATTTTGAAGAAGTTCAAAATGGATCAAGCAAAGAAAGGGTTCTTGCCTGTGTTACAAGGTGTGAAGTTGAGTCAGACTCAATGCCCGACCACTGCAGAAGATAGAGAGAAAATGAAAGATGTTCTCTATGCTTCAGCCATAGGCTCTATCATGTATGCAATGCTGTGTACCAGACCTGATGTGTGCCTTGCTATAAGTTTAGCAGGGAGGTACCAAAGTAATCCAGGAGTGGATCACTGGACAGCGGTCAAGAACATCCTGAAATACCTGAAAAGGACTAAGGATATGTTTCTCGTATATGGAGGTGACAAAGAGCTCACCGTAAGAGGTTACGTTGGTGCAAGCTTTGACACTGATCTGGACGATTCTAAATCGCAAACCGGATACGTGTTTATATTAAATGGTGGAGCTGTCAGTTGGTGCAGTTCTAAACAAAGTGTCGTAGCGGGATCTACATGTGAAGCGGAGTACATAGCTGCTTCGGAAGCAGCGAACGAAGGAGTCTGGATGAAGGAGTTCATATCCGATCTAGGTGTCATATCTAGTGCATCGGGTCCAATGAAAATCTTTTGTGACAATACTGGTGCAATTTCCTTGGCAAAGGAATCCAGATTTCACAAGAGGACCAAGCACATCAAGAGACGCTTCAATTCCATCCGGGATCTAGTCCAGGTGGGAGACATAGAGATTTGCAAGATACATACGGATCTGAATGTTGCAGACCCGTTGACTAAGCCCCTTCCACGAGCAAAACATGATCAGCACCAAGGCTCCATGGGTGTTAGAATCATTACTGTGTAATCTAGATTATTGACTCTAGTGCAGGTGGGAGACTGAAGGAAATATGCCCTAGAGGCAATAATAAAGTTATTATTTATTTCCTTATATCATGATAAATGTTTATTATTCATGCTAGAATTGTATTAACCGGAAACATAATACATGTGTGAATACATAGACAAACTTAGTGTCACTAGTATGCCTCTACTTGACTAGCTCCTTAATCAAAGATGGTTATGTTTCCTAACCATAAACAAGGTGTTGCTATTTGATTAACGAGGTCACATCATTAGTTGAATGATCTGATTGACATGACCCATTTCATTAGCTTAGCACCCGATCGTTTAGTATGTTGCTATTGCTTTCTTCATGACTTATACATGTTCCTACGACTATGAGATTATGCAACTCCCGTTTACCGGAGGAACACTTTGTGTGCTACCAAATGTCACAACGTAACTGGGTGATTATAAAGGAGCTCTACAGGTGTCTCCAAAGGTAGATGTTGGGTTGGCGTATTTCGAGATTAGGATTTGTCACTCCGATTGTCGGAGAGGTATCTCTGGGCCCTCTCGGTAATGCACATCACATAAGCCTTGCAAGCATTGCGACTAATGAGTTAGTTGCGAGATGATGTATTACAGAACGAGTAAAGAGACTTGCCGGTAACGAGATTGAACTAGGTATTGGATACCGACGATCGAATCTCGGGCAAGTAACATACCGATGACAAAGGGAACAACGTATGTTGTTATGCGGTCTGACCGATAAAAGATCTTCGTAGAATATGTAGGAGCCAATATGGGCATCCAGGTCCCGCTATTGGTTATTGACCGGAGACGTGTCTCGGTCATGTCTACATTGTCCTCGAACCGTACGGTCCGCACGCTTAACGTTACGATCACAGTTATTATGAGTTTATGCATTTTGATGTACCGAAATTAGTTCAGAGTCCCGGATATGATCACGGACATGACGAGGAGTCTCGAAATGGTCGAGACATAAAGATTGATATATTGGATGACTATATTCGGACACCGGAAGGGTTCCGGAAGAGTATCGGATAAAACCGGAGCACCGGGGGGTTACCGGAACCCCCCGGGGGGTTAATGGGCCTTATGGGCCTAAAGTGGAGAAGTGGGAGGGGCTGCCAGGGCAGGCCGCGCGCCCCCTCTCCCCCTAGTACGAATTGGACTAGGAGGGAGGGGCGGCGCCCCCCTCTTTCCCTCTCTTCTCCACCAATCCTACTTGGACTAGGAAAAGGGGGGAGTCCTACTCCCGGTAGGAGTAGGACTCCTCCTGCGCCACCATAGGGCCGGCCGAACCCCTCCCCCTTGGATCCTTTATATACGGGGGCAGGGGCACCTCTAGACACACAAGTTGATCTTTGAGATCGTTCCTTAGCCGTGTGCGGTGCCCCCTGCCACCATATTCCACCTCGATCATATCATTGTAGTGCTTAGGCGAAGCCCTGCGTCGGTAGAACATCAAGATCGTCACCATGCCATCATGCTGACGGAACTCCTCCCCGAAGCTTTGCTGGATCGGAGCCCGGGGATCGTCATCGAGCTGTACGTGTGCTAAGAACTCGGAGGCGCTGGAGTAACGGTGCTTGGATCGGTCGGACCGGGAAGAAGACGTACGACTACTTCCTCTACGTTGTGTCAATGCTTCCGTTGCGATTTACAAGGGTATGTAGATCATGCTCTCCCCCTCGTTGCTATGCATCACCATGATCTTGCGTGTGCGTAGGAAAATTTTGAAATTACTACGTTACCCAACACATTCTATCTTGTGATACTTGTTTCCTTTCTCAAAGCATCGCAACGATGATCTCATGTTGCTAGTTGTGATGTCTTTGATGGATGTGTGGTAGGAATTCATTTATATACAATAAGACCATATCCATCCATGTGCTATGCTTTCAATCAAATATCTTATTGGTATATTTATGGCTTCCTTGTGGATATCTTGTTCTTTCCTTTTGTAACTATTCCGTGTGTACATCCTTCTTTGTGGATTGATATCATCATGATACATCTACCTAGAACCCTATACACTTGAGAGAAGTTACATCTCTAGTTGATATCCTTATTATTTCACGTCCACCTTTTCCTTGGTGGTTCCGTGAAAGGATTTTCTTGAGTGTGGGTCTCATATCGTTGCATCTTGATGCACTCTCCTGCGGTGAAGATTGTTTCCTCATGCTTGTCTTGACGAGGATTTTTGGTATCCCTCCTCTTGACAAAGCTGTCATTTTCTATCTTCACCATGGGTTGTCACAAGCCTTGGTTATTCATTTGCATTATAGTAAGCTTATGAACCTATTTGTCGTTTTTGTTGTATGTGTGTGTGAAGAACATTTCTTGCACCTTGTAGCTCATTTATTCAAGACTATGTTGATGCTTAATGCTCATCTTCATATTAGTCTTCTCAAGTGCTTTGCCATGACTCATACACATCGGCTTGGTTGAGCCTATTCCTAAGTTGCACCTTTTACATGTTGCTCAACCATGTGTTTGTTGCAAGTGCTAAGCTTAATTTCCTATATGCTCACTTGCACTTGTTGTGAGTTTCCATTGATTTTGGGGGAGTCATGATCCTATTCTGTGCATTTGGTATCCAAATACAAATATTCTAAGTAGTGCACAAATCATGGGGAGCTTCTCTAGTTTCTTTAGAACACTTCGTTGCTCAACCATGTGTTTGTTGCAAGTGCTAGGCTAAACTTTTCTATTTGCTCTCTTGCATTGTTGTGAGGTTCTATTGATTTTGGGGGAGTGATGAACCTATTTTGTGCACGGTGTATCCAAATACAAAACTAAAATATTGCACAAATCATGGGGATCTTCTCTATTTTTCTTAGAACACTTCTATGCTCATATCATAATATCTTTTATTCATATGGCTTGTAGGATCATTGGTTTAGTTGGTTCGATTGGTATCTTTTGATTGCTTGTTTCATTTGGTGTCTTTTGATTGCTTGATTGCTTGTTTCTCTCTTTTTTATGTCTTTGTGGCATATCATCCTTTAGCAATCTTTGGATCCTCAATATAGTTTGCCTTCCTCCAAGTATTTATCTTTGGATATGTGTATTGCATTCCACTCCTTTTGAGAAATACACAATTTATGGAGGAACACATTTTACATTGGCCTTCTAAGCTTTTCATCCATTTTAGCAATCGATGCCAATGGGGGAGAAGTTTACACAGAGTTTTGTGGAGAAGTTTGCAGAGTTATTTCTTCTTACTTTGGTTTTGTTCCTAAGCATTTGCATATCATACGCATGCATCATTGGTTTTTGCATTGCATGGTGATGCATAATTCCTTATATAAACTCTCTTGAAAGTGATTGTCATCAATTATCAAAATGGGGGAGATTGAAAGAACATGTGGTGCCCCCATGTTTGGTTTTGGTAATTGATGACAATCTCTATGGACTAATGGTTGCCTTGAGTTATATTTGAAGGATTTGTCCATAGGCTTTCCTTTAAGACCATGTGTTGGTTTCAAGGAGTTTATGAGATGGCCAAAGTGCTTTTCAAGGAATTATCCAAAGATTGGTCATGTGAGAGTTGAGCTTATTGCAAGCATGTCTTGAAGAAAAAGATTGTGTGAACATTAATGTTTACCTTCAAGACATCATCCTAATGAAGAGAGTTAGATATATTCAAGGTTGATCAATACTAAGTACAGAGAGTGATTCCAGTTGATCAACACACAAAGCGCACAAGTTGTACTGAGAGGGATCAAGTGATCCCATGGTATGGTAAGCATTGTCATTTACGCTTTGTCTGCTAACCCATGGTCTATGTGTGAGTTCTATGTGGGGTTAGGTATGTTTCCATGGGTTTGCATCAAGAGGAAGATCTCATACAACCCATGGAGGATGACATCAAGTGGTGATCGTCATCAAGATTGCGATGTGCAAGTTCAAGTGAAGCATCATGAAGAGATCATCCTTGAAGCTTGCCGTCCATTGTGCTAACAATGGACATGTGAAGATGCGTCGAAGAATAGCTCACCCATAGTGGAGTGTGGGGAGCAATCTACTGGTCTTCGTCGAGCCAATGCAATCAAGAAAGGTGGTCCAACTTGAGGGAGTCAAGATCGTCATCATCTAGCTCAAGTGGACTATATGAAAGGCAAAGGTTTGTCCTTGATAGGTTTTTTATTTTACCGGTCTCATGGTGTTATTTGGGAGACCGAATTATAGGATCGATAGTCGTACTATCAAGGGGGCTCTCGAGTGAGTAGCTTGATCGTATCGTTTGGTGAGAGCTCAAACCATTGCATTCTTGGCATCATCATCTTTCTTGGTTCTTGTTTGGCTCTTCACTTTGTGAGTTTATGAGCTTTTGGTCTTCTTCGTGACAAGCTCTAATTCATCGAAAACCCATTTCATATGCATCTTCTTTTGCGTTTTCGGTGTTGGAGTTTTTACCAATCTTATTTGAGAAAGGGTTATCACCATTTTATTTTGGGTATTTTCTCAATTGCTATTTCTCCGTATCTCTATCAAGATTGTGTTAGCCTTGTCTTTAGCTTTCCAACAAACTTGATTTCGTCGAGTCCGGAGCTCGTACGCAAAAGTTATGGCAATTTCATTCGCATGTCAGTTTTTTGAGCGATAGTGCCGCTTATAAGAGGTAGTACCCCTTGGAGGCCTAGGACACAAGTGTCCTATTAGGATACAACTCCTACCTTGTCTACATACACTTCAAAATCAAGTCCAACTGTAACCTACCTTGTATAATAATACTCGACACAACTCTAACATCATTTAGTATATAAAATTTGTGGGAACATATTTGTTGGCTGAATCGGTTATTGTGGATATTGTAAGTACTACTTCTTTGTTGAGCAATACAACTACTAAGGAGAAATAAGTCCGTTGATTGTTATTTTCCTTGGAGTGTGTTATTGCGGTGCTACATTCTTTTTTCTATTAATTCCCAGAGTGGCAAAGATAATTCAATTTTACTTGATTTTATATATGGCGATCTTTTCATATAATTCTAAATCATGTAAGTATTTTATTTGCTTACCATTGGTTTCATGTGCTTTCCCTTTTTCTTTTACTACAGAAAGGCAAAAAAATGAGTATGTGAGGAATTTTTAATGCATATTGGCTCCCCATGTTTGTTATGATGTGTGCTTTGTTTGTTAAATTTGTTATCATCTGATGAGATACCAATTGTTGTTGTATGTTAGCGCATGATAGCATTAGTGCATCCCTTTAACGGCTATCTAAGAGTTGCCATCAAGATCCTCAACATGCAGGAGCGGGAGCCCATCCCCTCCGATTTGATCACGTCCGAATGGTAACATTGTGTGCTATTTTTATGTTTATGGACATGTTTGCTAGTTAATCATAGATTGTCATCAGCTCTAGTGTCTTGGGACACGCACTGACGAGTCACACGCCGCGAATTCGATTCGACGCTAGCGGCGAGCATTTTTCAGGATTTTTTTGGGGTGTCGCGGGGGTTTGCTACCAGCTCGGCAATGCGAATGGGCCGGCCCGTTAGTTCGGCGTCTTCTGTGAACCATCGTCATTTTCTGTGGCAGAATGCGATAGATAGGAGGTCTCGGGCCTAACCGCCCCTCGGAGACAGACTACGATCTACTCACATACGGGGCTCGACTTCACCTTGCGCCGTCATCGGCGGGCGTCGTGGAGCTGGTCGGGCTTGGAACTTGCAGGTACATTGATTTGGGAAGCTACCAATTCTGGAATTTCTTCTCGAGACATCCCCGTCGGTCAACTTCTCTTCGGAAGGGGTCCTTGGTCTTTGCGGGAGATAATGTGTCAGCCGTGGTAGAAGTTGCTCCCTAAGTAGGCATGGGCGCCCGCCTAGACGAAGGGCTTTTCTCATCTTGAGGAGCAGTACAAGTTTGTGAGGCATCGTCTTTACTCGTTAGACAGTTAATAACTTGACTTTTAGAATCAACATTCTTTTCCTTTCTGGTGATGCCCAACAAAATACCCATACGCATCACGGGCACACGACCTGGCGCCGCCGGTGACAGCGATAGGGCAGGAGGAGTGCGTGCCGATCTGGCCGAGAGGAGATGCCAAAACGACGGGTCTCAACACACCGGCCAGCCAGAGCCAGGGGCTAGGCGTGAACGTGTCGGCCTCGTGGATGGATTACCTGGTCCACCTGGCGCTAGCGAAACAACTAACAAAACGGTCAACACAGGGGAGGGATCCAATGCACGGCAAGCTGCGAGGCCATATGCCATGCCACAATAATTGTTTCCTCCAGATTTGGAGCCATGTTTAACCTAACATGCAATGCCTCTCTTCACTTTTCAGGGACCTACTACAGGTAAAGGGTATCTCCTACCCCGCCGAGCATTCAGGCAACATGTTTCGGACACTTTGTGTCGTCCAATGCCGTGCATCGAACGTTCGTGAATCAGACTGCATGTCCGAATTCCACCAACTCAGAAAACAAACTTATGGGACGTTTGGGGGAGTCCGGACGCTCGTAATGTTGGACTCCGGCACACAAGGCCCACCCAAAACCCCCTCTCGGACCCTTTTTTTCCACTTTGTTCCTCCCTTCCTGCTTTGTATTCGCACCCACTAAGACTGCCGTCGCCTTTACACCACTCCAGCCGCCGCCCAGTTCTTGTCGGACCACCGTTGCTCCACTCAGGTGCTTTGTACTTCGCCATTGTTGCACCCCTCGATTCGTCTGCCCCCTACCGTCACCATCCATGGCGGACACCACGTCCAGAAGTGTTCGACCAAATGCCATTGAGAATATATTTTTATTTTATCCTTGTTTAAAATGAAGCAAGCACGATGGCAGGGGGACTCGCTGAGGGAGAGTGCATTCTTGTGCGACGCATAGTTGGCCACAAGTGCGGGGTTTGTAGGCGTGAAGCAAAATGGCACGATATTTTGGTAGCATGTGCATTCTTGGTTTCATGAGCACAGGCACTACGCGCACTACAATTTGGATATGATCCATGATTGCAGTGTGAAGTCGTTACTCCATGGGTGGTACACCATTTCAAACGTCTTCATGAAGTGTTACAATCCGATTGCAAAAGTGGAAAGAATGTGGCCAACGGACGCATCAGTGATGGAGATCGCTTCTTGTTGCTTTATGTGTTGGTCAATTCTTTGATTCACCCAATGTTGCAACTTGATGATCACGTCATTGTATAGCCTGGACGCGCTGCCACGATATACCAAAGGATGGAGGACAGGGCCTTCACATTAGCACATTGTTAGATGAAGCTCAAGGAGCAGATTATTTGGGGGAACAACATGTGTTGATGAAGATGGTCAAGCTCGAGGAGAGAAAGCTTGAGATGAATACCGCTTTCGAGGAGTATGGTTGAATTTCAAATCAATGAATTTAAAAACTTATTGAACATCCGGCGCTTTTATAGGATTTAAATGTATGGTTGAATTGATATTGATCGATGATTCAAAGTGAGCCCGCACGGCAAGTGGGCCCACGCGGCAGACATTTGGTTTAGTTTTATTCTATTATTTTTTCAGGGGAAAAGGGTGAAATTTGGTGCAATGAGTTGGATGGTCGCCCCACTATCTGATGTCCACAAAGTCCGTCCTGTTTTGATGCACGGTATTGGAGATGCCCTAAATTACCCCAACCCAACGCTGGCCAAAACCGATCGTTGACCCATCTGCTTGGACAATGGACATTTCTTCCATACTGCTCCCTCTGTAGTGATCTAAACGCTCTTATTACAGACAGAGGGAGTACATAGCATGTACTTGATCTACTGATCATGTCGAGATATGGAGGCTTAAAACTTGCATATTACACTATCAAATTTCAAGAGTGCAAATGGCATCTATACTTTTTCTTTCCTTGGGTTGTCTGGTCTGGTAAACATGAAAGTAAAAAATTTACAGTCGCTCTTCCAAGAGTCGGAAGATAATGTTTTTTGGTTTCTAAAGGATGGAATTCGGCAACAATGATGTACGCACGGGACAAATGAAAAGAATAAAAACAAGTTGGTAATCAACAAATGGGGGAAAAGGGTGGCGAAATGCGACTTGCAAGGGTGGTTCGGATGGAAAAAGGATCGGAGGAAGTTGCTCTTCTCTCTGGTCTTCTTTCATGCTTTGCTGCCCTCATCATCAAAGATTACCTTCACTGGCTCTGCTCTGGACCTCCCTCCGGTTTAGCCCACTGCCCACGGTTTGCTCGAGGGGAGCTCAAGGCGCGAAGAAACGTCGAAGTCATCGGCTTCTTGGCCTAAGTCCCGTAATGCCTCACTGAATACTCCAGCAGCTGTTGGCTGGGGCAGATCATCTCCTTCACTCTTATGGCGTTCTTGTAGATTTTGAATGTTGGAACTGTCCTCACATTCTCTGCGCGCGCAACGGCAGGGCTCTCATTTACATCCACCTAAGTAAAATAAGAGAATAGTATATGTCAAGAATAGGCCAGAGATAGCAAGCAAGGTGACAAGGATCAACCATTTGACTCAATCAGTTACCTTGAGGAAATTAACAGATGGGTATTTGGTACACAGTGCATTGACAAATGGGGAAATTTTGCAGCACTGCTGATTCGAATGAGTCATGAAATGGACAACCGAAACACCTGCAAAACCATCAAATGACAGTGCATCAGATTAAATAAAAACTAACAACTTTCACCGCTGCTACAAGATAGAGAGAGCAAGGTAAAAGTGCAGACTTCCAAAAAAAAATAGCCATGGTACAGTGCCAGCAAAACAAAGGCCACGTGAAGGTTTGCTTGCAACGCACTAAACAGTAATAAGTACTACCAACTCGTGGTACAATCTCATACCTATCAACAAAAGTCAAGATTGCAGTACTAGTGTACTGTAAAATGCTGCTCGTCTGCAAGTCAACATCATAAACTGCAGGCGCAAGATACAAGCAGAAGCAGCAAAACACTCCCAAGATGCAAGGTTGATCAAAATGATCAAACGGGATTGCTCATTCTTGAGAAGCAGCAACTTCTATAGAAGAGAGTAAATAATGTGTTTGTCGTATGTGGCAAGGTTGTTAATAAAAGCCTTCCATTTCGCCCAAAGGAAAAAAAATCAGCGGCAAGGTTAACCTAGCAAAATAGGATTCCAGTTCATTGTTTGGTTACTCTGCACCTAAGCCAACTGCCACTCCTTTTGTAATAGGTCCATGAAATACCCTCAAAGCGAGCAAAAAAGACAAGAAACATGATTTATCAAGGGGCACCATTTTCGCATTTCACTAATATTTGCCATAACCCACTAACTGTTTTCAAGAACGGCCGAATCAATGTGTCGATTATCAAATGCAAGGCTTACATGACAATCTTACTGTTTTATGCTTTATTTTAAGGAATGTGGTTAATGTCTCATTATTTCAGGAACTCTACATTAAGTACTCCCTTGCAAAAAACAGTCTTATATTATGGGACGGAGGGAGTACATAATAGTTTGTCATTATTTTCAGTAACTGTATGTGTTATAAGGTTATAACAAATCAGCAAATGGTGCTGACCAAAAAAGACATGAAGTGGCATTTTCAAACGAAGGACACCAGCGAATAAGACAAACCTGGCAAGGAAGTAGCCATCTGGAATTGTTCCATTCCTGTAACTGCTTCAACCTCTCCTCCAAACTTCAAGTTAGATACCTCCTCACCCCGAGACGACTTGAGGGCAACCTGAGCATGGAAATAGGCCTCAGCAACCTCAGTGTCACCTGGGAGTTCCCTTCTGAGAACCTCATAATCCTTCAATGATTCAGCCCATCGCTCCATCTAAACACCAAATGCGCAACGATTTCTGAGTTTTTCAATTCTAAATCAGAAAAGGCAAGAAAGATAAACAATATGCTACCTTGCCATAGGAAGCTGCACGCCTCAGCAGAGCCTTGGTATAGTTGGGTTGAATCATGAGGGCTTCATTACAATCCTCAATAGACTTCTCCCACTGCCCTAGCTTGAACCTGCAAGCTGCCCTGTTGCAGTGAAGGACTGGATTTACAGGGTGATGTTTGAGCCCTTCGCCATAAGCTATGCAAGCTTCTGAAAATTTTCCAGATTTAAATAGCTCGTTCCCTAGAGATCGTGCTCTTGCTACAGCTTTCACATTGGTATGCATTGTTATCACTTCCACATTTCTTGGGTCTATTATTCGGGCCTTGTCAGCTGAAGAGACAGCATGATCGAACCTGCAAAACAAATCATGTAAGGGCAGAGCTATAACAGGCAACCGATGAGTTTACCTAGCAAGACAAAACGCTTTGAACAAAGTTGTTTTTCAAGCTACACTCACATGCTCTTATTTGTGCGAGTATAATGAGTAATCACTGAATTACCTTCCCAATGCGATGTCAACTTGGGCATGTGCGTAATAGAGATATGCATTGGCAAAGAAGCCACAGAATTTAGTGTCTGAGGTGCAGGAAGATGAATAATCCAATTTGGAAGCACTGGAGATGGCCATATCAGCCTCATCGAGCTGATTGAGCCGGAGAAGAGCCTCTGCTCGTGCGGCAAAGAGCTGCAAGAGGTGAATCACATAAGTATATACTCTCTGCTAAAGAAATCGCTAGCCAATATCAGATTGGATAACAGGCAGAGTCATACCAGAGCAGATGAGTCAGCTCCAGCCGCAATGGCGGCATCACATTCCCTAAGCACATTCTTCCAGTCCCCGACCTTCCGCGAATCGAGGCATCTGCCCAGGTGCTTTTCCACTGTTTGTAATTTGTGCAGCTCTAGGAGGTCAGGCTGTGGGGTTGCCAGGGAAAGGTGCTTCTGGGCATCCTCAAGGTGTCCCAACCTGCAATTCAGTAAGATCCTTGAGATGAATAACTTGCACAGCTGAAGAATTCAAGGGTCACTTAATCTGGTACCAGTGATGAATCTAGGTAGTAACTAGTGTTGACCGATTTACTAACTATAGCAAAAAGGGGCACATCCGTGTACCCATCG
Source organism: Triticum monococcum (assembly GCA_034509565.1). NCBI lineage: Eukaryota > Viridiplantae > Streptophyta > Magnoliopsida > Poales > Poaceae > Triticum > Triticum monococcum. The sequence goes on along the minus strand of CM067843.1, from coordinate 145,084,165 downwards.
TTGCCATTTATGTTTTCTTCCAAATTCAGCTATTTCTGATTCTCGCGGAACTGGAGGAGCAGATATTTTCATGCCAAGGAGGGAAATCCAGGGGCACATAAAGCAGTGTCCATTTCAGATCAATCAGTCTCCATATATATGGATGCCAACTCGTCAAAGCATTTCCGAAATAAAGTTAGAGAAAACGTGTGCCCACTGTACAAATCGCCTTCCGTTACCAGCCAATAATGAAATAAACACTTCATGCATGCACATGTGTGTTTTGTAAGCCCTACTAAAAATAGCAAATTCGCTTTCGTGTTACTGCTACATTGTGGCGTGTGTGGGGGGGCAAACCATATTTATTCAGATCGCCGGAGCAAATAATCTTACGTGACGTATAAATAAAAAAATTGAGTTGTTTTCGCCGACCGACAGTGAGAGCGCCAAGAAGGAAAATGATTTCGCGGTAGCCCCGCAGATCTAAGAGCAAGCAATTCTTTCACCTTATGTGGAGCGAGGCGAGCCGTTGGTGCGCGCGTCCGTACGACGGATCGATCCGCACGGCCTCCTCGCACTCCTTGATGGCGTCGCCGAAGCGGCGGAGCCCCGTGAGCGCGGCGGCCCGGTTGCCCCGGCATGCGGCATTGTCCGGGCAGAGGGCGAGCGCGCGGTCGTAGAGCCTGAGCGCCTCCTCGAAGTAGCCCTTCTTGTACTGCTCGTTCCCGGCCCTCTTGAGCTCCTCCGGGTCGGCGCTGGACATGGCCCGCCTGACGTTGGCGTCCTCCTCGGGGGCGACGCCGCCGCTGCGCGAGCGCATGATGCTCCCGTGGCCGTAGTTGCCGGTGCCGGAGCCAAGCACGTCGTGGCGGATGGCGCGGGGAGGGGCCGGGGGCGGCGGGGTGGAGGCCGCGGAGAAGGAAGGCAGCGGCTTGGCGAGGCGGCCGGTGGGGCAGATGTTCCCCGCGGGGAGCGCGTTGGTGAGCGGCGAGGTGGCGGAGCTGGAGGTGGAGCCGGAGGTGAAGATGAGGGGGCCGGAGCCGGTGCGGCGGTGGCCCGGGCGCGCGCCCCGCGGGGGCCCGTCGGAAGGGAGCGGGATCTCCCCGGAGTGGCTCCGGCGCGAGGCGAAGGCGGGCGCCCGGGAGACGGAGCCGGAGGAGCCCGAGGAGGAGCTCGGGGTGTGGTGGTGGTGGTGGTGCTTGGAGGAGGAGTGAGGGAGCGGGGAGACGGGCGAGAGGCGGCCCGGCGGGAGCGTGTCGGGCTTGTCGTTGGAGGAGAGGAGCACGGCGGCGGCGAAGGCGTCGGAGAGCGTGTCCGGCATTGGCGCCGGCGGGCGGCTGGCCATTCCGCCGAGCACCTGCCTGCCTGCCTGCCTGCCTGCCTGCCCGCGCGCGCGCTCAGATCTCGGCCGCTAATGCAGCATGGGGCGGCGGCCTGGCCGGGGGAGGTGGAGGCGGAGATGGGGATGGAGATCTCGTGAAATGGGGAGGGGAGGGGAGGGCGCAAGCAAGGAATGATGAAGGCGAGCGGGCGAGCGGGCGGGCGGGCGGGGGTGGGAGTGGAGCGCTGCGGGAGGGGAGGGGAGGGGAGGGTAGATTTGGGGCGAGGAGGGGGGGCAGTAAACAGCGCCGCAGCGGCGCCGCGCGGTGGAGTGAAAATGAAAAGAGAAGGAGGCCTAGCGCGCCCAGGGAAGAGAAAGATTTCTTCCTGCCGCCAGGAGGAGGTCAAACGCCCTTCCTATGCAGCTGCGGTTGATTTTTGATTTCCAATTTTGCATTCGTGGCACTGTCAATAAGAATTATAGTGACTTTTCAATCGAACATACAAAATGTCAAATGACTCGGCATTTCGTGAAAAAGGTGAATTGCAAAGGTCGGTTTCAGATATGTTTGGCCATTCTGGCTCGACGAGCATCGTCACTCATATCTTTGGGACATGTGAATGCAAAGGTCAGTGTAGATATGTTTGACCATTCCGACTCGACGACCATCGTCACTCGTATCTTTGGGCCGGTTGCTTCCTCGCGCACGTCGGCTACGTACGCACCGCATCGCTGACCTTTCCGATGGGCGGAGGGATATCGAATAGCTAGGTGGTCAATGATAGAAGAAAGATATATCTAAAGTGCTACGGATGGTTGCTGTTCGCCTCGTTTCTGCGATCGCCGCTCGTATCTGTGGGCCGTCATCTTGACCGCGTAAGCATACCAGGCGACTTTTCAAGTGAGTTGACAAAAGTCGTATCGTTCAAATGAGAGAGAAGCATGCGGGCGTTGGTCGCCTGGGATAGACGAGCACCAGGTGTGTCTAGGGAAGGTTCCTTGCAGAACACGATGAGCGCCAGATGCATCCAGGGAAGGTTCCTTGTAGGACACTATTCCGAGAAGGTGTTTTACAAAGCACGCTGAGAAAACTGCCCAACTTTTCAAGTAACACGACAAGTGTAGAATAGCTTGAAACTCACAATGAGCTAGCGTATGCGTTGCTTCGGTGATATCAATGAGTAACGCTTGTGTCTAGGCTTACATGTGTACACTGGTTGGCTTTTCAAGAAATTTGACAAAAGTTGAATACCTAAAGGCTTCAAGGGATGTTGATATGAATGATATTTGGGCTTACTAGTATTGCTTGCTTTGGGAGGTGTGCAACACTCGTATACGATGACTCGATGAGGGTGCTTTTTTGCTAATTTGTTTGAGCATACAAACCGTCTTGTCAACAAATACGAGGGTCCCATGAAAAACCAATATGAAAGAACAAAATCTAGCTTGATCAACGCAGAGCAACAAAGACCAATGGTTTGAACAAGCTTTAGTATAAACCTAACATGATGAATTTATGTGTGTTTTGTAGGATTGTTGTGTTTTGGAGGGGGTGAAAAGACCTATTGGAAATTCTACTCCATTTTGTAGTTGCCAAGTATTTAGCTTTTATATCAAGGTTCCTCAGCGAGCATAAACATGCAAGTTTACAACAAAAGCACGAACATGGATAGTGAAACTTATAAAAGTAGAAGTATGAAAAGATATTGTAAACACATTTGATGATGGTGATGTTTTCCCAGGATGAAAAGATATTGCAAACACATTTGACGTGACGATGTTTTCTTATGGTTTGGATACTTTAACACTTCATATTTCAAAGACCACAAATATCTCGACCAAATGATTACAAAGATCGACCATTAAGGCTAATCACAATAAACCTCGAATGCTCTAAGAACCTTGGCCTCCTATTCCACCATGGCAACCGCTAAGGAAACTCACTAGGGTTGATATTGCACAAAGAAAGAGATCCTCGTGCCTTGCACATACTCTTGATCCCTTCACACCTTCAAGGCTCTCAAGTGACTTCTAACCATATAGGAGGCGTATACCCACCAATAGTTACAAGCAAATCAAATTTTCTTACGCTGCGTTTGGATGTCTGTATTGAAGGCCTTCGTATTGAATTAGTTTCAATACCAATTCAGCAAAGAAACTGTAATGGCATGAATTAATACGAATTCAATTGTTTGGATGCTCATGGATTTGGCTCATGGAATCTCAATGAGGTTTCAATACCAAGTCTCGTTTGGATGTCAAACTATTGAATTGCATATTGCTTTGTTCTTTATGCATCAAATCAATATTTGTACAATGTGTGGCTATAATTTAAATGATTATATAGCAATAAAAATTAACAAATGTCATCAATTCAGCTGGGAAAAAATACAAGTTACTATTGTACGTGGTGTACTATAGTTGCGAGTACTACAACACGACCACCGGATAAGTTAATGATGGAACAATAGTATGTATACATAACAGAACACTATTGAAGTACTGCTGTGTGACAACGTGAGATCATAATTAAGTTTCATGTACACTGAATCTACTGAACAAACCAGATGTCAATCTCTGAACCTGACAAAACTTGTGTGTAGTGCTACTCACGAGAGCTCATCCATCCTTTCTCCGAATCAAGACAAGACCAACCGTCGCTACCCCTGGAACTGCCCCCGCCGCATCCTGGTCGTTGCCTCCGCCAGCCGCCGGAGAATCCACGGACTCGCCGCCGCATCTTGGACCTGCCCCCGCCACCAGCTGCTAGATCCCGCTGACTCATGACGGCGGTGGTTGGTGGGGATGAGGAGGAGGGCCACCTAGGGGAGGAGGAGGAGGGTCGGCGGGGGAGGTTACCTGAGCGCTGCTGTTGTGTGCTTCATGGACGGTGAGGGGAACTGGTTGTTTGTGGTCGAGCGAGGGGGAATAGACGGGATTGAAACGTTTTCTTTTGCGGGGTCGGTCGATTCAGAGCAAATCGGAGGGGCTGGGCTCGGTAATGTGGGAGGGCTCCGCGCGTGGGAAGGATTCGGTGGCTGTATTGGATTGATTTCGGGCCGCTGTTTCGTCTGCATGCCAAACAGCCGAATTGAAAGTTTGGGAATACGAAATCCAATTCGGGACTCCAATACATACATCCAAACGCAGCGTTAGATGAAATCCTCGAAAGATCTCAACCAGCTATCTCAAGAACCCATATGATCTCTCTCTCACACACAGATACACAAAAGGTAGGGGAAAGTAAAGAGAGATGGAGCACTAAGCAAGGGTTCAAGAAAGGAAGGATATTGGCCTTCAAACCCTTAAGTTTCTGCTCTCAAAGATATGACTAAAGTGGTTCCTAAACATGCGCCCATCAAATGATGTATGGGATCTATTTTTGGAAAGAGCATAAATCTGGCAGTTACTAAAAAATGTAGCTAGCTTGCTAGCCCCGAAAGAAGATTCTTGGTTCTACCATACATGTTCAAAATTTGAACAGTAGGAAGCGAAACGAATGTTCCAAGAAGTGTGCAGCACCGGAAGGTACCAGATTGTCGAGTAAGCCTCTTAGAAATACAAAACCCCAAAGACACTTGAAACAAAAAAGCTCAAAGGTACCAAACACAAAGGTAGCTTGTTTACGCGATATAACGAACATGTTTGGAAATACTAGAGGAATGACTCTTGTATGTAATAGTCGACAAAAGCACGTCCCACAAAGGATCGGTGTAGATATGGCTAAGTCTCAACTTGCAGGGCCAGATTTTGCTCGGAAGTACCACCCGAGACATCAACCTGAATCAAACTAAAAAGTGTTTGGAAGTGTCAAAAACGGTTTGGCTCGGATGTATCAGATGTAACATAAACATTTCCAGTGAAAATAGAGCTCGTTGATACTGGAGAAAACGTCTGGATGGTTCCAACACAAATTGAAGAATTTGGTTATCTCACCAAAAACACTCAATTGCCACAAATTTAGTAGTACCATGCAAACCACTCAAAAGTACGAAGAAGGGAAAACCCTAGAGAAATGAAGTGGAATTATTGGGAATTGGTTGAGGATCTTGACATGGAGTTCAACCCTAGTTAGTTTTGCCTACCCACCTCTGGATAGTACGGTTGTGCTTAAACATAGTGTGAATATTGTATCCAGTAAAATACTATAAATCACACTTTATGAGCTTAAGAGGCCAACCATTCGTTAGCACAAAAAGTGCAGGTCACCAATATTTTTTCCACTTGTCAATGAGGACTAGATTTGGAGAGAGGAGGGGGCACTAAATAGTGTCGTAGCAACATGGCGTCGTGGAGTGAAAATGGAAAGAGAAGGAAGCACCCCCACCCAGCGAGTGAGGATGCTTTTCATGCGTGGTCTCCCTCATTGCTTTGTTGTTACTTCCAGGAAAGAGGAAAAATTCGGCAAACTACAACGCATGCCATGGGGCCGCCAGGAGGATGTCCAACGTTGTTCTTATGCAGTAGCAGTTGATTTCTAGTTGCATTCTTGACACTGGTTAGCCAAACAACACTACTACTAAACGAGATCCTCAAGGACAAAAAAATATGGTTTTACAAGTGTTGTTCACCATGATTGCCGAGGAGGGCGTTGCACGTTACACGGTTACCGCGTAGCATAACAGTGGTTTTTCAATCAAATAGACAACAATGTCAAATAGCTTGGCACTCCACGAAGAAATAGAATGCACATATTATATGTGGTTTACATGTGTTAACCATGTCGAAATGAGCGTCGCCACTCGTATATCTAGGACACTCGTTTCTTCACATAGTCAGCTCCGTAAGCACAACATTGCTGACTTTTCCAGACAGATGAAGAGATGTGGAATAGCTGGGCGAACCATGATTAAAAAACTCAATGAACATTATCCCTCTTAATTTCGTTGTTACTACTCACCAAAACCCAATAAAAATTGAAGGTACATTTTCAGTGTATTAAGAATAGACTCCAATGAACGTGCATGAAGTGGTTAGCCGCATGGAGCCATATTTCCCTTAAATCTGATGCATCCTCCCGAAAATTACAACAGACATTGTATATGCACTTCACGCCAACTATTCGTTCCACTTTAATAAACATGACTAGTTTTCATCTATGGTCTTCTTCCATCTTATTACCAGTTCAAAAAACTTAGGATATGTCAATCCAACATATTTCTTTCAACTTTCCCAGGGTTTTCAAGGTTCATTGAGTCGCATGGGATATGACGTGCAAAAACATGAGGACAGGAGGCATGGAATTTCATGAATTTGAGTTGTTTAACCAAGCCCTCCTAGCCAAACAAGCATGGCGGAGGTTGGTCACATTACCCGATTCATATTATGTGCTAGAGTGTTAAAAGCAAGATACTAAGTTGACAAGGATTTAATGGATCACGACTTGCCCCAAGCATGGCTCCTTTACACGGAGAAGTATCCTATGGGACAAGGAATTGTTCAAAGAAGGCCTGATATGGAGAGTTGGCAATGACTCCAAAATAAGAGTACATGGATATAGATGGATAATGAGGCAAGGTTATTATAGTCCGTTGGGATTTAAGGACAACCCAGATATTAATCTGGCGGGTGATACACTAGATGAGTACGGAAGGAGCTGGAGCCAGGCAATATTACAGAAGGTTTTCCATGAGACTGATAAGATGACATACAGTAGCAGGTGGTAGTCGGCGGCCCGGACAGAGAAGACTATCTAGTACGGAACATCACAAAAGAATGTGGTGTTCACCATTAGGTCTGCATATCACATATGCATGGAGCTCAAGCATAGGCACGTGGGTACAACCGAAACTATCTTGGGCTTTGGGATACATACATGCCAGGCAAGGTCAACATGCATCCATGCATGATGCCTCATCAAAAATGGCTTGGCGGCAGGCACTGAGATGCAACATCGACTGATCAAGGCATGTGTTCTTTGCACGACTTGTAGAAGGTTGGAAACGATACTGCATTGCTATTTGTCTTGTCTGCATGCAAAGTTGTGTTGGAAACTACCGTACCATGATCGGGTGGTTCCTGACTTCAAGCTGCCAAAAGCGATTATAGAATAATTATGGTGATGGCTTCTTGGTTTGATGGTGAAGGATGCGGAACCGGACAGGGTCCGTGTTCTTATGCTGTTGTATCACATTTGGCTCACCCAGAATGATGCATGAGATGGTAAGCCTATTAAAGATCCGAGGGGGATCATTGGATCGGGTATGCATATTGCTTGGTGAATGGCTACGCCTCCACAACGATGTCGCAAGGCCTACACCCATGTCGAAGGAGTAGTGGCGTCCACCGGAAGAGGGTTAGGTCAAGGCGAATGATGGCAGAGCAACTAACAGAAGCGAGAACTCCGGAGGCGGTGGGGAGATCATCTGAGATCACCGTGGCGAGTTCCTTGGGGGGCATGCCACTTTCCCCCATCTTCTAGTGTCCTAAAACTTATCAAGTTGCTCCTGTGTCGACGGGCGCACAACTAGCTATGGAGGTCAGTGTTCAAAAGCTTGGATATGGATTATCAAGGAGCGGTGAAGGCGCTTTTGAACACCAATCTAGACCAAGCCATGCATGGGCCTCTCATTGAGGAGATCAAGGTGTTACTACGGAATTTTGATCAATGACAAATCAAATGGGTGAGGCGACATGCCAACAAGGCAACTCATAGTTTGGCTTGGGTTGACTGCTTAAATAAAGCTTGCAAGACTTGGTTTAATGTTCCACCAAGGTGTATCTCGAACATGTCAAAGTCGGATCATGATGTAATTGCATAAATAAAGCATCAATTCCCCTTAAAATAAAGGGAAATGATTAACATCACCCGACTGATTATGATGTGTGTGTCCGCCATCTTTGCGGCCATTGGATCTGATCTTAATCACATGGCTTGGGATCAACCTATTACATAAGGAAAATGTTTAAAAACATCCGGATGAAAACATCATCGTGTAAACCGGGTCACCCGCCCGACACGTCTCCCTCGTGTCCACCGCTTCCTCCTCTAGCCTTATCTTCTCCACTCATCCTCTCCTCCGCTCGTTCTCCTCTTTGTTTCTTTTCCTCCCTCGATCTCCTCTCTTCCATTGCAATCGAGAGAGAGAGGATGCCCACGGTTGCGCTGACCGCCACCGCCGCCGGAGTTGAAAACAAACGATTCCACGATGGCCTGCCCCCAAGCTTCGTCTGCTGCAGCTCAAGATCCTCTCCTCCAAGTCTTGTCCGCCATGGCCTGCCCCAAGCTTTACGTGCTGCAGCTCAAGGTCCACAAGACATCACCGTGACTTGGTGATTTTTGTCGATGAGAGCTAGTGCTGCAACGCAGCCTCGTCGGTGACTCAGATGCTGCCCGTGCTGCGACCCAACGACTCGACGGTGCCGTCGGCGTTGTGACCCGATGCTCATCGTCGCCGGTGCTACAACGTAGCACGCATGGGAGGTTGGCTGCTCGTCGTCGTGTTGCAACACAACATGGAGGCCGGAGTGCAGTCGGACGTCCGCTCGTGCCGGTGATGCAACACAGAACGTGAGGAGGAGGTGGGTAGTGCTGCATTGGAGCTTTTCCGTGCCGACGAAGTTGGAATGGAGCGTGCCGGGCTGCACTGAAGCCGTCCGGGGTTGCACTGAAGCCGCCCAGGGCTGCAATGAAGCGTCCTTGGAGCTGCACTGAAGCATCGCCGGAGGCGACGTCCATGCCGCAACAGGATTTCTCTGCCGTAGGTGCATTGGAGGTTCACCGGAGTAGCCGTAGTTGCATTGGAGCTTCAGCAAAGTCGCCGGAGTTGCATTGGAGCTTCACTGGAGTTGCGTTGAAGCTTCACTGGAGTCGCCGGAGTTGCGTTGGAGTTTCACCGTAGTCGCTGGAGTTGCATTGAAGCTTCGCTGGGCACCGTCGGTGCTGTGTTGGAGTTTCGCCGGACGCCGGCGGCGTGCCATGAAAGCTGCCGGGGTGCAGCAGCTCCGCGTCGAAGCATTCGCCCGCTTACTAGTTACTGCTACTGTGGCGTCGTTGTCATCCAAGGGCCAGCAATGCGCCCATCCAACGGCTGCCTAGCCGGATGATTTTTAGAGAAATCATCTGGCTGATTCGTAGCACCGGCCATTACATAAACCATGTTTTTGCAAAATGAGCTGTTGTTGCAATCTCCCCCACCGCAACAACTGGTGTGTTGCGGGATCTGGATCTGGATCCCTCAAGAGCATTTGCCTCCCGTGCTTCTCCTGAGCTCTCTGTCAAGCCGCTGCCACCCCGACCACTGCCCGCAAGTCAAGCAACCGATGTGCTTGGCGGCCGCGTTGTACACATTAGAGAGAGAGAGAGAGAGAGAGAGAGAGAGAGGAGGGAGGGAGGGAGGGAGGGAGAGGAGAAGGAGGGGAGGAAGAGGAAGGGCGAGCTCGCCGGTCGGCGCAAACGATGATGCTTTTTTTTCTTGCAACATCCTTCATGTTGCAAGAAAAGGTCATTGATGTTGCAAAACATTTTTTATAACACCATATAATAGATGGTCACTGATCGTAGCAAGCCTCGTGTTGCAGAGGGAACGAGCGCAACACTATCTTTGTTGCAAAGGGACAAGAGCAAAGTCTTTTTTTATAACGGTTCGGCACGAGCACAATAAGGTTTGTGTTGCGAAGCGTCGAGCGCAACACAAGCCTTGTTGCAAAGGTTGATGCACGCTCATGGGAAAAAGATCGGGCGGTTGTCGAGCGCACGACCCTACGGCTACCGAGGCGGCAGATGTTTTCTAAACATCATCCGGCCGACGCGTAGCAGGCCCCTAAAATAAATTTCCTTTTTTTTCACGTTGGCTTTGTGCAACCAAGTTGTAGGTCGGTCGCCGTGAGTTCTAACCGTAAAGTTGTACCCCCTATGTAACTTCGAACGTTTTATACTAAGTTACAGTGGTAGCATACACGACGCATTCTCCTCAGCTCTCCACAAGACAAAGCCAAGCACAATTTATTCCAGCTACGTAGTCCGCAACGTGTGTATACACATAGCCGTGGCTTCCAAGCACGCCACAGCTAATAAGGCGCACGCGCCATCGAACTCTTTATTGGAGCACGTCGTCTTGCTAACCGTTGCAAGGCCACCTGCCTACGCATGACACGAACACGCGGTGTTTGGATCCGAGCCATGCATGGCCAAGTAGTCCCAGCTAGGCGGCGCCGGGACCAAGCAAAGCAAAGCCGTAGGAGGAACGAGGCCGTTGCGTTGCATGGAACGGATGGATGGAGGGGAGGGACCGGTCGAAACTCGAAAGTAACTCATGTAGTGCCGGAAACCGGCCCAACAAATTGGCTGTGACACGGGAAAAAAAGGGCGTTTTGTTCCTTCCTGGATCCAGCACAGTGCACAGATAAGTAGAGGATATGTGACGAGAATGCGGTGAACGCCCCGAGAGAGAAAACAAATTTAGTAGTACGTGGCGCCCTTCGTCCCTTGTGGTTAAAGAGTCACGGTGAGTGAAGCATGCATGCATGCATGGCGTGCGGCTAACTTGCTCTACGTGCCACGTTTCCAAGACTATCTAACGGCCGAATTCAGGGGTTGTTTGGATTGTGACTATGTTTGCCATATATTGCTATATTATTTTTGCCACACTTGCCTTACTTGAGTTGTTTAAATTGTTAGCCATACTTTGATTTGCCTAAGGAAATCTTGCCACACTTTTTGTGTCTATGACATGTAGGGTTCACTGCTCATTAAAAAATTCTTGCCTTAGGTGTGGCTAGAACCAAACACACACCTAACTTAATCAAACTTGCCTAAGGTGAGATGTGGCAAAATGTGGTAAGATGTGGCTAGAAACCAAACAGCCCCTCAGAAGCTAAGCTTAGTCGAGCTAAGCATATATTGCCAAGGAGAAGAACGTGATCATCAACACCGTGAGTAAATGCCGCGTGCCAACAAATTTTCAAGCGATAGTTTTAGCAGTGGAAGAGTGGCTGCAGATCAACCCAGTGACGTGCACGGTAATCATTAACTTGAGGTTTATGCACTGCAACGGTCAGTTGTGCACGCTAAACTTGATTCTAGTAAAAAACACTCTTATATTATGAAACGGGGTATCTTTTACAAAATAATAAAAGCGCTACCTATCTGTATAATTTACTCCCTCCGTCACATTATATAAGAACACTTTTACCACTACACTAATGACAAAAACGTTTTTATATTATAAAATGAAGGAAGTATTATCCAAAATCCTCGGGCCTTTTTCCGGAGATTCTTACTTCTGCTCCACTCCTCCTGCACAGCAGGACTTTCATGAAATATTCTACTAGCCACAAAACGGTACTAGCATGGTAAGATTCCATTTCCACTGGAACTGGAGATTTTTTTGGAGGGGGAAACTGGAGATAGTTTGCGTAAAAAACAAAACGTGCATTGGGGCGTACGAGCGGATATGTAATCTTTCTGGAACGAGGTACTAATTTCCTAAAAAAACACGAAGTATTAACACTGCCTGCAAATTGCCTCTGATATCCCCCCTCCCCCCAAATATCTTTTTGAAACATTCGCAAAAAAAAAATTCTTTCTGAAAGAAATAAAGAACGCCAATTCATGTTAAAGAAATGAGCCGCCAGATCGACATTCCACTAATTATTGCCAGTGCAAAAATGCTACAAATAAGGAAACTTGAGAAGAAGTGGCAACGCTCGACCGATGATGGTAGAAGCTGCTGGGTTATTATAATCTGAAGCTGCAAGCTTGCAACTAACTGAGCATCTCATGATCATGATCATGCCTAGGGTTCACATGTGGAGTGCCCTCCTTTTTTTTTTCTACTAGCAGGCAGGCATATGGAGGAGTATTTGTATTAATCGTTGGTGTAGCATTAGCTTTTTTTTTAGAAAGGAGGATGACCCCCGGCCTCTGCATCTGAAAGATGCATGCGGCTACTTTATTGATTATTCTCGAAGACCTTACAAAGTAGTACAATAATATGCTTGAATCCGTCATCTTGGCAACATATGCCGCTACTCCTATCCATATGATGAAGGGGTGCAAGCTGGGCTAGATATCTAGACCTCTCACCCAGGCCTAACATCTAAAGCTGGAAGCCCCGACTGAGCCACATACCGGGTCCGGGGCACAATTCAGTCCGACGCACTCACATGTGTCGTCGCCACCATCTTCCACTTGTCCATCTTCAGAGCAGATTGAGGTACCAACCTTGGCAGGTTCCTCCGCCATCGACGCCACCATGATGCCAAATGACGACCACCACCTATGCCAGTCCATCTCCAAGCCGAAGGAGCGCTACCACAAGATGAAGACCGATAGTAGAAGTTGCACACATTGCCGCCGCCAAATACCTCACACCCACCGCAAAGCGCCCACCGTGCTTCCGGAAACCCGAGGCGACGCCTTCAAGAAGGAGCACGACGAGGGTACGACGCCGTCGCCCACAAGGGGAACTAGAGCTTTCGCCCAACAGAAGAGCACAGTGAAAGATGGGAGAGGACCTCGACAAGGCCTCCAAGAAGGGAACAGACGCCCAGCAAAGGCGCCGCCATTGTCGTGGCCTCCGCCGACGGCCAAGGGTTTCCCCCGGTCCCGCCCCCATCCCATCCACTCGGCCAAAGACCTGGCCAGAGGAGCGCACGCAGCCGAAGAAGGCGTTCGACTTCATCGAAGCAGACACGCCGGGTGACGGGGCACCCCGACCCACTGTAGTAGACGTCCACCGAGACCTCGCCGCCCGTGCGGCCAAAGTCGCGGACCACCAGCACCCACGACCGTCACCCACAGAGGCAACGCCGTCCACAGCACCCGAGGCCGCTGCCCCGGCATCCACCCACCGCACACATCCCGTCGAACCATGGAGAAAGACCCATACCGCTGTTGGGGAACGTAATAATTTTAAAAAAATTCCTACACACACGCAAGATCATGGTGATGCATAGCAACGAGGGGGAGAGCATGATCTACATACCCTTGTAGATCGCAATGGAAGCGTTGACACAACATCGAGGAAGTAGTCGTACGTCTTCTTCCCGGTCCGACCGATCCAAGCACCGTTACTCCGGCACCTCCGAGTTCTTAGCACACGTACAGCTCGATGACGATCCCTGGGCTCCGATCCAGCAAAGCTTCAGGGAGGAGTTCCGTCAGCACGACGGCATGGTGACGATCTTGATGTTCTACCGACGCAGGGCTTCGCCTAAGCACTACAACGATATGATCGAGGTGGAATATGGTGGCAGGGGGCACCGCACACGGCTAAGGAGTGATCTCAAAGATCAACTTGTGTGTCTAGAGGTGCCCCCTACCCCCGTATATAAAGGATCCAAGGGGGAGGGGTTCGGCCGGCCTTATGGTGGCGCAGGAGGAGTCCTACTCCTACCGGGAGTAGGACTCCCCCCTTTTCCTAGTCCAAGTCGGATTGGTGGAGAAGAGAGGGAAAGAGGGGGGGGGGGGGCGCCGCCCCTCCCTCCTAGTCCAATTCGGACTAGGGGGAGAGGGGGCACGCGGCCTGCCCTGGCAGCCCCTCCCACTTCTCCACTTTAGGCCCATAAGGCGCATTAATGTAACACCCTCGATGCGACTATATCTCCCACGTGTTGAGGCACGACTTAGAGGCATAATCGCATTGAAGGCATATGTCGCAAGTGAGGTAATCTTCACACAACCCATGTAATATGATAAGGAATAAGAGATACATAGTTGGCTTACACTCGCCACTTCACACAATTACATGAATAAAGCATTACAACATCCAAATACACTCAGGGCCCGACTACGGAGCCAAAATAAAAGAAGAACCCCAAATGCGACAAAGGTCCCCGATCGACCCCAACTGGGCTCCACTACTGATCAGCTAGAACCAAGCAACACAAAGGACAAGATCTTCATCGAGCTCCTCCTGAGCTTGGTTGCGTCATCTGCTCGGACTCATCGGCACCTGCAAGCTGGTTTTTGGAAGTATCTGTGAGCCACAGGGACTCAGCAATCTCACACCCTCGCGATCAAGACTATTTAAGCTTATGGGTAAGGCAAAGGTATGAGGTGGAGCTGCAGCAAGCGACTAGCATATATGGTGGCTAACATACGCAAAACAGAGCGAGAAGAGAAGGCAAAGCACGGTCGATAAAAGTATGATCAAGAAGTGATCCTGGACTACCTACGTCAAGCATAACTCCAACAACCGTGTTCACTTCCCGAACTCCGCCGGAAAGGGACCATCACGGTTACACACGCGGTTGATTCATTTTAATTAAGGTCAACTACAGGTTTTCTACAACCGGACGTTAACAAATTCCCATCTGCCCATAACCGCGGGCACGGCTTTCGAAAGTTCAAATCCCTGCAGGGGTGTCCCAACTTAGCCCATCACAAGCTCTCACGGTCAACGAAGGAATAGACCTCCCCCTGAGACATTCCGATCAGACTCAGTATCCCAGTACAACAAGACATTTCGACAGGGTAAAACTAAACCAGCAACACCGCCCGAATGTGCCGACAAATCCCGATAGGAGCTGCACATATCTCTTTCTCAGGGCACACTCAGATGAGACTAGCTACGAGTAAAACCAACCCTCAAGTTTCCCCGAGGTGGCCCTGCAGGCAGCTCAGTTCGGACCAACACTCAGAGGAGCACTGGCCCGGGGGGGGGGGTAAAATAACGATGACCCTTGAGCCGGCCGACTCAAGGGAAAGAAAAGGCTAGGTGGCGAATGGTAAAACCAAGGTTGGGCATTGCTGGAGAAGCTTTACTTAAGGTGAGCAGTCAATGGGTTCCCATTATAGCCCAACCGCGTAAGAGACGCAAAATCCGGAAACATAACACCGATATGACGGAAACTTGGGCGGCAAGAGTGGAACAAAACACCAGGCATAAGGCCGAGCCTTCCACCCTTTACCAAGTATATAGATGCATTAATTAAAATAAGATATATGGTGATATCCCAACAAGTAAACATGTTCCAACAAGGAACAACATCTCCATGTTCCAACAAGGAACAACTTCAATCTTCACCTGTAACTAACAACGCTATAAGAGGGGGGCTGAGCAAAGCGGTAACATAGCCAATCAACGGTTTGCTAGGACAATGGTGGGTTAGGGGCTGAACATGGCAATTTGGGAGGCTGACAAGCAAGTGGTAGGCATCGTAGCATTGGCATAGCAAAAGAGCGAACAAACTAGCATAGCAAAGATAGTAGTGATTTCGAGGGTATGATCATCTTGCCTGAAATCCCGCAAGGAAGAAGAACGAGTCCATGAAGAGGACAAGCGGACGTAGACGAACGGTTCCTCACAAGCACGACGTTATCGGAACCAACCCGAAGAAGCAACACCGGAAACAAGCAAACAACATAGTAAACAACCACCACATAAGCATGGCAAGATGCGCAAACAAGTATGATGCATGTCCGGTTTAAAGAGGCATGGTATGGCAAAATGCACAAGCAATCCTACAAATTAAGTGGAGCTAAATATGCAACGAGTTGCATATTGACGAAACACCACGTGATTTATTTAGTTCGATCTCGATTATGTACCCAACAATATTAAATGTTGTTAAACATGGCAAGAGGGTGAAGCAAATGTAAACTACCTATCTAGTCAAGGTTAAATGAGGCCGGAAACAACGAACAACAATTCCGGAAAATCCTCATATGCATAATTTAAGGTTTGGTCCTGTTCTGCCCTAAACCATATTTTAGAGTTGTTAAACATGCAATACAAGTAGACCATGTTAAACTAGGCAAAATTCTACCCCATTTACATATAAAGTTTATTAAAATCGGAGTTACGGTTATTTAGTTATGAATTAAATCATTTTAACATGGCATAGGGGCAAATAAGGCAATCATCGTTTTAAACATTTTAATTGTTGTTATCATGATGCGGATGACATGAACAAGTTTTAAGCAATTTTATGAAAATGTTGACAAGAGCATTATGAAGCATTTGTCCCCGTGGTGGAAGAAAGGGGTGCCACGGCAACGAATCCGAAAGTGATGCCACGGCAACATATCGGTCCCGGTAACTCGATTGAGATCCCGGTGCAAACGAAAATGCGGCGGGAGCGTGACATGAGATGAACGGTGGGGTGCTCCCGGTAACCGGGTTCCCACAGGTTAGCGGCAAGGAAACGAGTGTCAAAACGGACACGGTGCAGACAAAGGGTGCGCCTCATACAACACAAGCATTCGTTCTCGGATGTCGACTCAGGTTATACCTTCGAAGTGTGCCTTATCGGAACGGATCAAGATCGTAGAGGGAAGTAGGCGTTCTCGCGACGGCGGTAGTTGTTCTCGTGGTGGTAGTGGAAGTAGGGGTACATGACAACGTAGAGGTACTCGCGACGGTAGTCGTTCACGTTCACATTACACGGGTCTTCGGCGACGGTCGTCATACATGGTTCGGAGTGGTACTTGCACCTTCGGACTTGACGAATCCGGGGCTTCGGGGTCGACGGTAGCGGTACACGTTTCGTAGACGTTCGAGCCATATCGGTAGCGGTACTTAATGAATCCCGACACGGACTTGGCGTCTTCGTGCGTAGGGGTACTTGGCGTTTCCAGAGATGACGGTAGAGGTACTTGGCGCGTCGTTGTACTTGGCAATTTTGAAGGCGGCGGAAACGAACTTGGCGGCCTCCGTTGACCTGGTACTTGGCGAATCCCTATTCGATGGTCTTCCTTGGCGGTTCAGGGCATGGTGCATGTACTTGGCATGATGCAGGGGCGATGGCCGCAGGACACTAGGACCCGAAGCAGAGGAGCAGGGGATCGAGGCTCTGGCCATGTCCTGTAGGTGTTGCGCTGGACGGCAGCGGTAAGGCGACAGCGGCAGAGCTGCCATGGATGGCAACAACGCCATGGAAGAAGCAGGGGCGCGTCGGGGATGGCCGAGGACGGTTTGCGGAGGCCATGGCGAGGTCGAGATGGTGGCGGGGCTTAGGCGCCGAGGTGCACCGGCGGAGCGGCGGAGCTTGCCGGCATCGGGGATGGTGCAGGAGAGGAGAGGTACCGGGCGGCGCGCGGCCACGGAGGAGAGGGAGGACGCGGCGACCACGAGGGAGTTGATGGAGATGGGCGATGCAGGATGGCAGCAGGACGGCAGCGACTGCGGCATCCATGGCCTTAACGAGGGACCGGGCACGAGCGGGAGGTGGGGCGTGCGGCGCATGGTGGTGGAGCGCTCCGGCGAGAACGATGCAGGGGAGGCCCCGCAGGTTGTGGTGCGCGGCGTCCCTGGCGACGCGGCAGGGCGGCGAGCTCGGCCCTCGCGTCCATGGAGGCAAGGAAGGAAGGCCATGGCAGGAGGCGCAACGCGGGGTAGAGCAGAGGGAGGCTATGGCAGTGGGCTGCTGCGAGCGAGAAGAGAGATCGGGGAAGATGGGATCGGCCAGAGGAGAGTCGAAGGGAGGATGAGGAGATGGGGATTGAGCGCGGTGTCTCCTCTCCTGGCGACGTGAGGGAAGGAATCGAGGGAGAGGCAGATGTGGAATCGAGGCCTAGGGTTACAGGGGCGTGCGGGCTGGCCTCGGAAGAAGGTTGGGCCTTGGAGGCCGGCGCGAGAGTGGGCCTAGGGAGGCCTAGTAGAGAGGAGGGGGGCAGCTGGGCCTTGCAGGCCTAAGAGGCTGGGCTCTTCTCTGCCTCTATTTGCTCTATTAAAAAAACAGAAAAAGGAAGTAAAGGGGAGAAAAGAAAAAGGTAGAGAAAGAGTTTGGGCACGGGAATAAATTTACCGGACTCGCAAAAATGCGCATGTTCCAAGAAAAATGGAGTGGGCATTTTTGAACGTTCAAATTCAAACTCATTTGATTTAAAATCAAATGGTTTGAATAGGAAGTGAGGGTTAGGAAGGTCCAAAAATGATCAGATCTTTGGTGGAGCTCCGGAAAATGACGAAAGAATTCATGGGCAAAGTTAGAGACCAAGAGTTGAAATAATAAAAGGCATTGGGATTTTTGCAAGTGTGTTAAGGTAATTCCACATAATTGGAATAATTACTATAGCTCTCTAAATATCGAGAGGATAAGTTGTAAAGAGAATCACCATGTGAAATCCCTCGATTTAAATGGATCAAAGATCCATACCATTTATTTAGTTGAGTTAAGAAAATAAATAACATGATGGCATGATGACATGATGCAATGCACATGATGCAAAGATGAAAAGCAGCGGACCAAACAAAACACACGACGAAAACCCGGAAACCCTGGAAGGCATCTGAAGCTCTGGTCTTGGGGCGTTACAACACTCACCACTACGAGAGGATCTCGTCCCGAGATCTAGAATGGCACCGGAGGGAAAACGGAAGAGAAAGAGAAGAGGTAAAACTAAGTTGCTTCTTTGACAAACGAGTGAAACCAAAGAACCTTGAAAAAGGTTAAGCCATTTCGAGAAAAGAATACAACGAAGATGAACGAAGTTGAGAACACTCCGTTAGAAAAGAGGGACAAAGAACATTGCGAAAAAAAAACCTTGAGGTTGAAGGGCAAGATATATATTGAAAACACTCCGGTTAAAGAAGGGGATCAAGGAAGACCAAATTCGGGCAGCACTCCGGTTGAAATGAAAATAATTGAATAAGACCTTGATAAGGAGATAGAACTTGAAAATAGGGCACGACACTCCGGTTAAATGGATAGGCATGAAAAGAACATGAACTTGACAAAACAAGATGATGGGTTGAAAAGAGCAACATCATAATGCCTCCAGAACAAAAGAATAGAGGATAGATAATTGAAATAGAAGAATGGAGAAGAAAAACCAACTTCTTCCACAAAAGAGCTTGAAAAGGCATCTTTAGGAGAAGGGTCGAACGGAATTGTTGGAACGCCAACAACGAAAAGAATAAGCTTGATATGTTCTTATGGAATACATCTCAAATTATGAGGTGACAACCTGCCACTCACGGAAAAAGAATTGGATTGGAATGAACAAGTAGACGAGAAACTTATCACCGGAAGGATAATTGAAGGACTTGGGTCAATTATAAGCACCATAATTAACAACAATCCTTAGGGAAAGCTTTAGGTGAAATATAACCCAAGATAACTCCAATGACAAGATTGATGGATTTAAAGTATCTCAATCTTAATAACATGTGAATCATGGAACATGAACTCAAATTATCAAGAATGACATAATACCACCTCCGATAATATGGTAGAAAGAAATTGCACTCCGGATAGCAATATGAAGAATGCTTGAGCACCTCTGAAAAGAAACTTGATGAACACTTCGAGAAGGAATTAAATCCTTGATGGACCATTATGTAGAACCTCCATGAAGAACTCCGTTAAACAAAAGATAACGAAAAGAAAGAGAAGTTGAAAACACAAGGTGAAACCTTGTAATGATTTAGATGGATCTCCGTGATAATTAGAGCTTGGAACTCCGGGAAAGAAGGATGAGCACTTGAACCCAAGAATTTAATCATCGTGAACAAACTCCGGAAGAAAAGATTAACATAAGGATGAAACAAGAGTAAGAATTACGTTATGCGTATCCTTCACCAATTCAAATTGATGACAACCAATGGAATTGGCATACTACTTATTCTCGTAGAAAGGATTAAGATAGATAATGCGCAAACTTGAAGAGGCCTTCGATGATCCACCGGTAGGATTTGAAAGAACGGAAGTATGATAACGTAAGAAGAGGAAACTTGAACAAACCACCGTAAGAATTAAAATGAACGAAGAAAAGATAAAGAAACACCGGGAAGAATTATAAAATGAACAGAGATTGAGAGGATTTAGAAACATGAGAACGAAGAGATCACGAGCCGACTAAAGATCACTAGAACGAAGGACGGTTAAAATAGGAGAATGATAACTGATAGCTGAGAATGAATAAACCTGAATTGATGGACTCCGGATAACACATTGAGAAGACTCTTGCATTGCTCCGGATGGGTAAAAGAATTCTCACGATCAAAACAATCATGAGAGGATTGCAACAATCTCGAATGACGAATCTTGAAGAGAATGGAGCAAGGCTGAAAGAAGAATCGTCTTCGGTCTTCCAAACTAAGAATGACGATGAGAAATACCATCAAGACTTATTTAGACACTCCGAAAGAATCAAAACGAAGAGGTTGAGCCAACGATGAAAAGAATTTAACTGATCTTGGAGAAAGACATTTCACTGATGATAAATCATTCTTACGTCACACTTCGAAAAGAATTTGATTATAACTCCGGAAAAAATAAGAAGAGTCAGGTAAGATCCTGGGAAAAGACCTGTGGGTTAGGGCCCACTCAAGAGAAACACCGTACAGCGATTAGAAGGAGAGATTGCACCGGTTGAATAAAAAAAGGCTTGAATGAGATAAGAACCTCGAAATAGCTTGAACGGATTAAGAGTGGAAACACGAATCTTCTGAGATATCTTCAGCACTCCGGAACAAATGAATAGCGAGAAGTGAATTATTATGAGGTGCACCGGTATGAGAAGGTATTTGAAATGAGGGAAAAGAATATGATCAACAAAACTTGACTTGAAACCACCGGAGATGAAAAGAATGAAGAATGACGAACTAGAAGCTCCGTTAGAATCTTCATGAGAATCCCCGGATAAGAATATTGAAGGAAAAGAATGGAGAGACTTCACATGAATAAAAGGATACTTGAATAAGAAATCTGAGTCCTTGAAGAAAAAGGGTGGGTGCGAGGGAAAAACAAAGGCAACTTGGAGACGGATGGAACAAACACCGTTGAGAAGAAACTGATATTTGATCTTGCGGGAGTTGAAATGATCGGAT
This sequence comes from Triticum monococcum, assembly GCA_034509565.1. NCBI lineage: Eukaryota > Viridiplantae > Streptophyta > Magnoliopsida > Poales > Poaceae > Triticum > Triticum monococcum. Next base: position 145,063,147 of record CM067843.1, on the reverse strand, counting down.
CCACTTGAAGAGAAGCACACCGGTTGAAAAGAATTAACATGACAATCTCGATTATCATGAAAGATATGATCCACTTGAGCTACGTCCGGTTGAAAAGGATTGACAACACAAATTCGATGATCAAGAGGGATTAGTATTCACATCGGAGTATGAGAACACCATTTGGGGAAGGTATGGAATCAACATTTGACTTCGAAGCAACTCGAATACCACAACTCAAAATAAAAACAAAACAAAGGATTGGCTTGCAGAATAAGCCGGAGCAAACATATGATAGAGATTTCGTACGCAGTTTTTGTGGTGGGACCTACACGGGCTCGATCGTACAGCACCATCATGTACAAGGCAGTGCACATGACATACGAAGCGTCCCCGAGTCAGCATAGCCAAGGACTCTTTAAGACACAACGAGACCACTGTAAAACCGACCGTGAATAGGCGAACCACTAGACGTCGAACCCCAATTTCATATCATACATCCGTCGGAAAAGATATCCTAAGAGCTACTTGAATTCCCACCTATGAAACTCCCGAAACTTTCCGGTTATGCAATCAGGTGTTGGGGATACAGGGGAAGCATAATATCTCACCCAAACTAGCAAATCCTACATCCAGCTATATCCATCCTTCAACACATAACCAAGAAACCTTCGGAAACCATCTATCTCAACCTTCGAAAAGCATCCGTTATACAAGTTATGGCGATACTCCCGAACTCCCGCCCCAGTACTGGGTGGCGTCGAGGTTATCTCACCAATGAACTGCATAAAAGAGATTATCGATGTCGGCGAACATATCTCAAGTATTCCAGAATTGCAACAATAAAATTATGATGACAACACCTCAGAGCTCAACTCCCCGGGACACTTCCACTAAACCCCTGACAGGAGGCACCAAGACAGTATTCTCATCATAAGCCATCGGAACAAATCCAAGATACTCGCGTGATCCTAAATTTTTTTTTGTGGAAATTTGAGAAGAGAGGAGTCAAAACTCTACGTCAGGATGCCTTACCAGAGCGATGAGGAGACTGGGAAGTAAAAAGAATTCCTAAGCTCTCCGATATATAATTCCTAAATGACTCAAAACATTTTTCTAGACACAACTCGGCCGCTAAAAACGATCAATCAGTGGAGGCTCCTAAGGTCGGGGAAGGCTCTGATTACCAACTTGTAACACCCTCGATGCGACTATATCTCCCATGTGTCGAGGCACGACTTAGAGGCATAATCGCATTGAAGGCATATGTCGCAAGTGAGGTAATCTTCACACAACCCATGTAATATGATAAGGAATAAGAGATACATAGTTGGCTTACACTCGCCACTTCACACAATTACATGAATAAAGCATTACAACATCCAAATACACTCAGGGCCCGACTACGGAGCCAAAATAAAAGAAGAACCCCAAATGCGACAAAGGTCCCCGATCGACCCCAACTGGGCTCCACTACTGATCAGCTAGAACCAAGCAACACAAAGGACAAGATCTTCATCGAGCTCCTCCTGAGCTTGGTTGCGTCATCTGCTTGGACTCATCGGCACCTGCAAGCTTGTTTTTGGAAGTATCTGTGAGCCACAGGGACTCAGCAATCTCACACCCTCGCGATCAAGACTATTTAAGCTTATGGGTAAGGCAAAGGTATGAGGTGGAGCTGCAGCAAGCGACTAGCATATATGGTGGCTAACATACGCAAAACAGAGCGAGAAGAGAAGGCAAAGCACGGTCGATAAAAGTATGATCAAGAAGTGATCCTGGACTACCTACGTCAAGCATAACTCCAACAACCGTGTTCACTTCCCGGACTCCGCCGGAAAGGGACCATCACGGTTACACACACGGTTGATTCATTTTAATTAAGGTCAACTACAAGTTTTCTACAACCGGACGTTAACAAATTCCCATCTGCCCATAACCACGGGCACGGCTTTCGAAAGTTCAAATCCCTGCAGGGGTGTCCCAACTTAGCCCATCACAAGCTCTCACGGTCAACGAAGGAATAGACCTCCCCCCGAGACATTCCGATCAGACTCGGTATCCCAGTACAACAAGACATTTTGACAGGGTAAAACTAAACCAGCAACACCGCCCGAATGTGCCGACAAATCCCGATAGGAGCTACACATATCTCTTTCTCAGGGCACACTCAGATGAGACTAGCTACGAGTAAAACCAACCCTCAACTTTCCCCGAGGTGGCCCCGCAGGCAGCTCAGTTCGGACCAACACTCAGAGGAGCACTGGCCCGGGGGGGGGGGGTAAAATAACGATGACCCTTGAGCCGGCTGACTCAAGGGAAAGAAAAGGCTAGGTGGCGAATGGTAAAACCAAGGTTGGGCATTGCTGGAGAAGCTTTACTTAAGGCGAGCTGTCAAGGGGTTCCCATTATAGCCCAACCGCGTAAGGGACGCAAAATCCGGGAACATAACACCGATATGACGGAAACTAGGGCGGCAAGAGTGGAACAAAACACCAGGCATAAGGCCGAGCCTTCCACCCTTTACCAAGTATATAGATGCATTAATTAAAATAAGATATATGGTGATATCCCAACAAGTAAACATGTTCCAACAAGGAACAACATCTCCATGTTCCAACAAGGAACAACTTCAATCTTCACCTGTAACTAACAACGCTATAAGAGGTGGGCTGAGCAAAGCGGTAACATAGCCAATCAACGGTTTGCTAGGACAATGGTGGGTTAGGGGCTGAACATGGCAATTTGGGAGGCTGACAAGCAAGTGGTAGGCATCGTAGCATTGGCATAGCAAAAGAGCGAGCAAACTAGCATAGCAAAGATAGTAGTGATTTCGAGGGTATGATCATCTTGCCTGAAATCCCGCAAGGAAGAAGAACGAGTCCATGAAGAGGACAAGCGGACGTAGACGAACGGTTCCTCACAAGCACGACGTTATCGGAACCAACCCGAAGAAGCAACACCAGAAAGAAGCAAACAACATAGTAAACAACCACCACATAAGCATGGCAAGATGCGCAAACAAGTATGATGCATGTCCGATTTAAAGAGGCATGGCATGGCAAAATGCACAAGCAATCCTACAAATTAAGTGGAGCTCAATATGCAACGAGTTGCATATTGACGAAACACCACGTGATTTATTTAGTTCGATCTCGATTATGTACCCAACAATATTAAATGTTGTTAAACATGGCAAGAGGGTGAAGCAAATGTAAACTACCTATCTAGTCAAGGTTAAATGAGGCCGGAAACAACGAACAACAATTCCGGAAAATCCTCATATGCATAATTTAATGTTTGGTCCTGTTCTGCCCTAAACCATATTTTAGAGTTGTTAAACATGCAAGACAAGTAGACCATGTTAAACTAGGCAAAATTCTACCCCATTTACATATAAAGTTTATTAAAATCGGAGTTATGGTTATTTAGTCATGAATTAAATCATTTTTACATGGCATAGGGGCAAATAAGGCAATCATCGTTTTAAACATTTTAATTGTTGTTATCATGATGCGGATGACATGAACAAGTTTTAAGAAATTTTATGAAAATGTTGACAAGAGCATTATGAAGCATTTGTCCCCGTGGTGGAAGAAAGGGGTGCCACGGCAATGAATCCGAAAGTGATGCCACGGCAACATATCGGTTCCGGTAACTCGATTGAGATCCCGATGCAAACAAAAATGCGGCGGGAGCGTGACATGAGATGAACGGTGGGGTGCTCCCGGTAACCGGGTTCCCATGGGTTAGGGGCAAGGAAACGAGTGTCAAAACGGACACGGTGCAGACAAAGGGTGCGCCTCATACAACACAAGCATTCGTTCTCGGATGTCGACTCAGGTTATACCTTCGAAGTGTGCCTTATCGGAACGGATCAAGATCGTAGAGGGAAGTAGGCGTTCTCGCGACGGCGGTAGTTGTTCTCGTGGCGGTAGTGGAAGTAGGGGTACATGACAACGTAGAGGTACTCGCGACGGTAGTCGTTCACGTTCACATTACACGGGTCTTCGGCGACGGTCGTCATACATGGTTCAGAGTGGTACTTACACCTTCGGACTTGACGAATCCGAGGCTTCAGGGTCGACGGTAGTGGTACACGTTTCGTAGACGTTCGAGCCATATCGGTAGCGGTACTTGATGAATCCCGACACGGACTTCTCGTCTTTGTGCGTAGGGGTACTTGGCGTTTCCGGAGACGACGGTAGAGGTACTTGGCGCGTCGTTGTACTTGGCAATTTTGAAGGCGGCGGAAACGAACTTGGCGGCCTCCGTTGACCTGGTACTTGGCGAATCCCTGTTCGGTGGTCTTCCTTGGCGGTTCAGGGCATGGTGCATGTACTTGGCATGATGCAGGGGCGATGGCCGCAGGACACTAGGACCCGAAGCAGAGGAGCAGGGGATCGAGGCTCTGGCCATGTCCTGCAGGTGTTGCGCTGGACGGCAGCGGTAAGGCGACAGCGGCAGAGCAGCCATGGATGGCAACAACGCCATGGAAGAAGCAGGGGCGCGTCGGGGATGGCCGAGGACGGTTTGTGGAGGCCATGGCGAGGTCGAGATGGTGGCGGGGCTTAGGCGCCGAGCTGCACCGGCGGAGCGGCGGAGCTTGCCGGCGTCGGGGATGGTGCATGAGAGGAGAGGTACCGGGCGGCGCACGGCCACGTAGGAGAGGGAGGACGCGGCGACCACGAGGGAGTTGATGGAGATGGGCGATGCAGGATGGCAGCAGGACGGCAGCGACTGCGGCATCCATGGCCTTAACGAGGGACCGGGCACGAGCGGGAGGTGGGGCGTGCGGCGCATGGTGGTGGAGCGCTCCGGCGAGAACGATGCAGGGGAGGCCCCGCAGGCTGTGGTGCACGGCGTCCCTGGCGACGCGGCAGGGCGGCGAGCTCGGCCCTCGCGTCCATGGAGGCAAGGAAGGAAGGCCATGGCAGGAGGCGCAACGCGGGGTAGAGCAGAGGGAGGCGATGGCAGTGGGCTACTGCGAGCGAGAAGAGAGATCGAGGAAGATGGGATCGTCCAGAGGAGAGTCGAAGGGAGGATGAGGAGATGGGGATTCAGCCCGGTGTCTCCTCTCCTGGCGGCGTGAGGGAAGGAATCGAGGGAGAGGCAGATGTGGAATCGAGGCCTAGGGTTACAGGGGCGTGCGGGCTGGCCTCGGAAGAAGGTTGGGCCTCGGAGGCCGGCGCGAGAGTGGGCCTAGGGAGGCCTAGTAGAGAGGAGGGGGGCAGCTGGGCCTTGCAGGCCTAAGAGGCTGGGCTCTTCTCTCCCTCTATTTGCTCTATTAAAAAAACAGAAAAAGGAAGTAAAGGGGAGAAAAGAAAAAGGTAGAGGAAGAGTTTGGGCACGGGAATAAATTTACCGGACTCGCAAAAATGCGCATGTTCCAAGAAAAATGGAGTGGGCATTTTTGAACGTTCAAATTCAAACTCATTTGATTTAAAATCAAATGGTTTGAATAGGAAGTGAGGGTTAGGAAGGTCCAAAAATGATCGGATCTTTGGTGGAGCTCCGGAAAATGACGAAAGAATTCATGGGCAAAGTTAGAGACCAAGAGTTGAAATAATAAAAGGCATTGGGATTTTTGCAAGTGTGTTAAGGTAATTCCACATAATTGGAATAATTACTATAGCTCTCTAAATATCGAGAGGATAAGTTGTAAAGAGAATCACCATGCGAAATCCCTCGATTTAAATGGATCAAAGATCCATACCATTTATTTAGTTGAGTTAAGAAAATAAATAACATGATGGCATGATGACATGATGCAATGCACATGATGCAAAGATGAAAAGCAGCGGACCAAACAAAACACACGACGAAAACCCGGAAACCTTGGAAGGCATCTGAAGCTCTGGTCTTGGGGCGTTACAATTAACCCCCCGGGGGGTTCCGGTAACCCCCCTGTGCTCTGGTTTTATCCGATACTCTTCCGGAACCCTTCCGGTGTCCGAATATAGTCATCCAATATATCAATCTTTATGTCTCGACCATTTCGAGACTCCTCGTCATATCCGTGATCACATCCGGGACTCGGAACTAACTTCGGTACATCAAAATGCATAAACTCATAATAACTGTCATCGTAACGTTAAGCGTGCGGACCCTACGGTTCGAGAACAATGTAGACATGACCGAGACACGTCTCCGGTCAATAACCAATAGCGGGACCTGGATGCCCATATTGGCTCCTACATATTCTACGAAGATCTTTTATCGGTCAGACCGCATAACAACATACGTTGTTCCCTTTGTCATCGGTATGTTACTTGCCCGAGATTCGATCGTCGGTATCCAATACCTAGTTCAATCTCGTTACCGACAAGTCTCTTTACTCGTTCTGTAATACATCATCTCGCAACTAACTCATTAGTCGCAATGCTTGGAAGGCTTATGTGATGTGCATTACCGAGAGGGCCCAGAGATACCTCTCCGTCAATCGGAGTGACAAATCCTAATCTCAAAATACGCCAACCCAACATCTACCTTTGGTGACACCTGTAGAGCTCCTTTATAATCACCCAGTTATGTTGTGACGTTTGGTAGCACACAAAGTGTTCCTCCAGTAAACGGGAGTTTCATAATCTCATAGTCATAGGAACATGTATAAGTCATGAAGAAAGCAATAGCAACATACTAAACGATCGAGTGCTAAGCTAATGAAATGAGTCATGTCAATCAGATCATTCAACTAATGATGTGACCTCGTTAATCAAATAACAACACCTTGTTTATGGTTAGGAAACATAACCATCTTTGATTAACCAGCTAGTCAAGTAGAGGCATACTAGTGACACTAAGTTTGTCTATGTATTCACACATGTATTATGTTTCCGGTTAATACAATTCTAGCATGAATAATAAACATTTATCATGATATAAGGAAATAAATAATAACTTTATTATTGCCTCTAGGGCATATTTCCTTCAACCGCCGCCACCAGGGAGCACCACACCGCGACCCAAGCCGGGCAGGACGAGGCAGGTCCATGCCGGCCAGATCTGGGTGGATCCGGCGAACCCCGGCTCACCGGCCGCCAGATCGGAGGAGCGCCCTGATCCAGGGCGGAGACGGCCTGATCTGATGGGTGGCGCCTGAAGGAAATATGCCCTAGAGGCAATAATAAAGTTATTATTTATTTCCCTATATCATGATAAATGTTTATTATTCATGCTAGAATTGTATTAACCGGAAACATAATACATGTGTGAATACATAGACAAACAGAGTGTCACTAGTATGCCTCTACTTGACTAGCTCGTTAATCAAAGATGGTTATGTTTCCTAACCATGGACAAAAGAGTTGTCATTTGATTAACGGGATCACATCATTAGTTGAATGATCTGATTGACATGACCCATTCCATTAGCTTAGCACCCGATCGTTTAGTATGTTGCTATTGCTTTCTTCATGACTTATACATGTTCCTGTGACTATGAGATTATGTAAATCCCGTGTGCCGGAGGAACACTTTGTGTGCTACCAAACGTCACAACGTAACTGGGTGATTATAAAGGTGCTCTACAGGTGTCTCCAAAGGTACATGTTGGGTTGACGTATTTCGAGATTAGGATTTGTCACTCCGATTGTCGGAGAGGTATCTCTGGGCCCTCTCGGTAATGCACATCACATAAGCCTTGCAAGCATTGCAACTAATGAGTTAGTTGCGAGATGATGTATTACGGAATGAGTAAAAAGACTTGCCGGTAACGAGATTGAACTAGGTATTGGATACCGACGATCGAATCTCGGGCAAGTAACATACCGATGACAAAGGGAACAATGCATGTAGTTATGCGGTCTGACCGATAAAGATCTTCGTAGAATATGTAGGAGCCAATATGGGCATCCAGGTCCCGCTATTGGTTATTGACCGAAGATGTGTCTCAGTCATGTCTGCATTATTCTCGAACCGTAGGGTCTGCACGCTTAACGTTACGATGACAGTTATTATGAGTTTATGCATTTTGATGTACCGAAGTTAGTTCGGAGTCCCGGATGTGATCACCGACATGAAGAGGAGTCTCGAAATGGTCGAGACATAAAGATTGATATATTGGAAGCCTATGTTTGGATATCGGAAGTGTTCCGGGTGAAATCGAGATTTTACCGGAGTACCGGGAGGTTACCGGAACCCCCCGGGAGCTATATGGGCCTTAGTGGGCTTTAGTGGAAAGGAGAAAGGGGCAGCCCAAGGTGGGCCACGCGCCTCCCCCCTCCCCTAGTCCTATTAGGACTAGGAGAGGTGGCCGGCCCCCTCTCTCTCTTTCCCCCCTCAAGGAATCCTATTCCAACTAGGATTGGGGGGGGGATCCTACTCCCAGAGGGAGTAGGACTCCCTTGGCGCGCCCTCCATGGCCGGCCGCCCCCTCCCCCTTGGCTCCTTTATATACGGAGGCAGGGGGCACCCTAGAACACACAAGTTGATCATTGAGATCGTTCCTTAGCCGTGTGCGGTGCCCCCTGCCACCATATTCCACCTCGATCATATTGTAGCGGTGCTTAGGCGAAGCCCTGCGACGGTAGAACATCAAGATCGTCACCACGCCGTCGTGCTGACGGAACTCCTCCCCGACGCTTTGCTGGATCGGAGCCCGGGGATCGTCATCGAGGTGTACGTGTGCTAAGAACTCGGAGGTACCGTAGTAACGGTGCTTGGATCGGTCGGATCGGGAAGACGTACGACTACTTCCTCTACGTTGTGTCAATGCTTCCGCAGTCGGTCTGCGTGGGTACGTAGACAACACACTCCCCTCTCGTTGTTGTGCATCACCATGATCTTGCCTGTGCGTAGGAATTTTTTTGAAATTACTACGTTCCCCAACAGTGGCATCCGAGCCTAGGTTTTATGGTTTGATATTATATGCACGAGTAGAACACAAGTGAGTTGTGGGCGATATAAGTCATACTGCCTACCAGCATGTCATACTTTGGTTCGGCAGTATTGTTGGACGAGACGACGCGGACCAACATTACGCATACGCTTACGCGAGACCGGTTCCCCCGACGTGCTTTGTTAAGGAAATATGCCCTAGAGGCAATAATAAAGTTATTATTTATTTCCCTATATCATGATAAATGTTTATTATTCATGCTAGAATTGTATTAACCGGAAACATAATACATGTGTGAATACATAGACAAACAGAGTGTCACTAGTATGCCTCTACTTGACTAGCTCGTTAATCAAAGATGGTTATGTTTCCTAACCATGGACAAAAGAGTTGTCATTTGATTAACGGGATCACATCATTAGTTGAATGATCTGATTGACATGACCCATTCTATTAGCTTAGCACCCGATCGTTTAGTATGTTGCTATTGCTTTCTTCATGACTTATACATGTTCCTGTGACTATGAGATTATGTAAATCCCGTGTGCCGGAGGAACACTTTGTGTGCTACCAAACGTCACAACGTAACTGGGTGATTATAAAGGTGCTCGACAGGTGTCTCCAAAGGTACATGTTGGGTTGACGTATTTCGAGATTAGGATTTGTCACTCCGATTGTCGGAGAGGTATCTCTGGCCCCTCTCGGTAATGCACATCACATAAGCCTTGCAAGCATTGCAACTAATGAGTTAGTTGCGAGATGATGTATTACGGAACGAGTCAATGCTTCCGTTGCGATTTACAAGGGTATGTAGATCATGCTCTCCCCCTCGTTGCTATGCATCACCATGATCTTGCGTGTGCGTAGGAAAATTTTGAAATTACTACGTTACCCAACAGTGGCATCCGAGCCTAGGTTTTATGGTTTGATGTTATTTGCACGAGTAGAACACAAGTGAGTTGTGGGCGATATAAGTCATACTGCCTACCAACATGCCATACTTTGGTTCGGTGGTATTGTTGGATGAAGCGGCCCAGACCGATATTACGCGTACGCTTACGCGAGACCGGTTCTCCCGACGTGCTTTGCACACAGGTGGCTTGCGGGTGACTGTTTCTCCAACTTTAGTTGAACCGAGTGTGGCTATGCCCGGTCCTTGGAAAGGTTAAAACGGAGTCAAATTGACAAACTATCGTTGTGGTTTTGATGCGTAGGTGAGATTGGTTCTTGCTTAAGCCCGTAGCAGCCACATAAAACTTGCAACAACAAAGTAGAGGACGTCTAACTTGTTTTTGCAGGGCATGTTGTGATGTGATATGGCCAAGACATGATGCTAAATTTTATTGTATGAAATGATCATGTTTTGTAGCCGAGTTATCGGCAACTGGCAGGAGCCATATGGTTGTCGCTTTATTGGATGCAATGCAATCGCGATGTAATGCTTTACTTTATCACTAAGCGGTAGCGATAGTCGTGGAAGCATAAGATTGGCGAGACGACAACGATGCTACGATGGAGATCAAGGTGTCGCGCCGGTGACGATGGTGATCATGACGGTGCTTCGGAGATGGAGATCACAGGCACAAGATGATGATGGCCATATCATATCACTTATATTGATTGCATGTGATGTTTATCTTTTATGCATCTTATCTTGCTTTGATTGACGGTAGCATTATAAGATGATCTCTCACTAATTATCAAGAAGTGTTCTCCCTGAGTATGCACCGTTGCGAAAGTTCTTCGTGCTGAGACACCACGTGATGATCGGGTGTGATAGGCTCTACGTTTAAATACAACGGGTGCAAAACAGTTGCACACGCGAAATACTCAGGTTATACTTGACGAGCCAAGCATATACAGATATGGCCTCGGAACACGGAGACCGAAAGGTCGAGCGTGAATCATATCGTAGATATGATCAACACAGTGATGTTCACCATTGAAACTACTCCATCTCACGTGATGATCGGACATGGTTTAGTTGATTTGGATCACGTGATCACTTAGAGGATTAGAGGGATGTCTATCTAAGTGGGAGTTCTTAAGTAATATGATTAAATTGAACTTAAATTTATCATGAACTTAGTCCTGGTAGTATTTTGCAAATTATGTTGTAGATCAATAGCTCGCGTTGTTGCTTCCCTGTGTTTATTTTGATATGTTCTTAGAGAAAATTGTGTTGAAAGATGTTAGTAGCAATGATGCTGACTGGATCCGTGATCTGAGGTTTATCCTCATTGCTGCACAGAGGAATTATGTCCTTGATGCACCGCTAGGTGACAGACCTATTGCAGGAGCAGATGCAGACGTTATGAACGTTTGGCTAGCTCAATATGATGACTACTTGATAGTTTAGTGCAACATGCTTAATGGCTTAGAATCGGGACTTCAAAGACGTTTTGAACGTCATGGACCATATGAGATGTTCCAGGAGTTGAAGTTAATATTTCAAGCAAATACCCGAGTTGAGAGATATGAAGTCTCCAACAAGTTCTATAGCTAAAAGATGGAGGAGAATCGCTCAACTAGTGAGCATGTGCTCATATTGTCTGGGTACTACAATCGCTTGAATCGAGTGGGAGTTAATCTTCCAGATAAAATAGTGATTGACAGAATTCTCTAGTCACCATCACCAAGTTAGTAGAACTTCGTGATGAACTATAATATGCAAGGGATGACAAAAGTAATTCCCAAGCTCTTCGTGATGCTGAAATCGACGAAGGTAGAAATCAAGAAAAACATCAAGTGTTAACAAGACCACTAGTTTCAAGAAAAGGGCAAAGGGAAGAAGGGGAACTTCAAGAAAAACGGCAAGCAAGTTGCTGCTCAAGTGAAGAAGCCCAAGTCTGGTCTTAAGCCTGAGACTAAGTGCTTCTACTGCAAAGGGACTGGTCACTAGAAGCGGAAATACCCCAAGTGATTGGCGGATAACAAGGATGGCAAAATGAACATAAGTATATTTGATATACATCTTATTGATGTGTACTTTACTAGTGTTTATAGCAACCCCTCAGTATTTGATACTAGTTTAGTTGCTAAGATTAGTAACTCGAAACGGGAGTTGCAGAATAAACTGAGACTAGTTAAGGGTGAAGTGACGATGTGTGTTGGAAGTGGTTACAAGATTTATATGATCATCATCGCACACTCTCTATAATTTCGGGATTAGTGTTGAACCTAAATAAGTGTTATTTGGTGTTTGCGTTCAGCATGAATATGATTTGATCATGTTTATTGTAATACGGTTATTCATTTAAGTAAGAGAATAAATTGTTGTTCTGTTTACATGAATAAAACCTTATATGGTTACAATGCCAATGAAAATGGTTCGTTGGATCTCGATCATAGTGATACACATAATCATAATATTGAAACCAAAAGATGCAAAGTTAATAATGATAGTGCAACTTATTTGTGGCACTGCCGTTTAGGTCATATTGGTGTAAAGCGCATGAAGAAACTCCATGCTGATGGGCTTTTGGAATCACTTGATTATGAATCAGTTGATGCTTGCGAACCATGCCTCATGGGCAAGATGACTAAGACTCCATTCTCCGGAGCAAGCAACTGACTTATTGGAAATAATACATACTGATGTATGCGGTCCGATGAGTGTTAAGGCTCACGGCAAGTATCGTTATTTTCTGAACTTCACAGATGATTTGAGCAGATATGGGTATATCTACTTGATGAAACATAAGTCTGAAACATTTGAAAAGTTCAAAGAATTTCAGAGTGAAGTGGAAAATCATCGTGACAAGAAAATAAAGTTTCTACGATCTGATCGCGGAGACAAATATTTGAGTTGCGAGTTTGGTCTTCAGTTAAAAACAATGTGAAATAGCTTCACTACTCACGCCACCTGGAACACCACAATGTAATGGTGTGTCCGAACGTCATAACCGTACTTTATTAGATATGGTGCGACCTATGATGCTTCTTACCGATTTACCACTATCGTTTTGGGGTTATGCATTAAAGACAGCTGCATTCACGTTTAAAAGGGCACCATCTAAATCCGTTGAGACGACACCGTGTGAACTATGGTTTGGCAAGAAACCTAAGCTGTCGTTTCTTAAAGTTTGGAGTTGAGATGCTTATGTGAAAAAAGTTTCATATCGATAAGCTCAAACTCAAATCGGAGAAATATGTCTTCATAGGATATCCAAAGGAGACAGTTGGGTACACCTTCTATCACAGATCCGAAGGCAAGACATTCATTGCTAAGAATGGATCCTTTCTAGAGAAGGAGTTTCTCTCAAAAGAAGTGAGTGGGAGGAAAGTAGAAAACTTGATAAGGTAATTGTACCTTCTCCCTTATTGGAAAGTAGTTCATCACAAAAAATCTGTTCTTGTGACTACTACACCAATTAGTAAGGAAGCTAATGATGATGATCATGTAACTTCAGATCAAGTTACTACCGAATCTCGTAGGTAAACCAGAGTGAGATCCGCACCAGTGTGGTACGGTAATCCTGTTCTGGAGGTCATGTTACTTGATCATGACGAACCTACGAACTATGAGGAAGCGATGATGAGCCCAGATTCCGCGAAATGGTTTGAAGCCATGAAATCTGAGATATGATCCATATATGAGAACAAAGTTTGGACTTTGGTTGACTTGCCTGATGATCGGCAAGCAATTGAGAATAAATGGATCTTCAAGAGGAAGACGGACGCTGATAGTGGTGTTACTATCTACAAAGCTAGAATTGTCGCAAAAGGTTTTCGACAAGTTCAAGGCGTTGACTATGATGAGAGCTTCTCACTCGTATCTATGCTTGAGTCTGTCCGAATCATGTTAGTAATTGTCGCATTTTATGAAATCTGGCAAATGGATAAACAAAACTGCATTCCTTAATGGATTTATTAAAAAAGAGTTGTATATGATGCAACCAGAAGGTTTTGTCAATCCGAAAGGTGCTAACAAAATGTGCAAGCTCCAGCGATCCATCTGTGGAATGGTGCAAGCATCTCGGAGTTGGAATATACGCTTTGATGAGTTGATCAAAGCATATAGTTTTATACAGACTTGCGGTGAAGCCGGTATTTACAAGAAAGTGAGTGGGAGCACTACAACATTTCTGATAAGTATATGTGAATGACATATTGTTGATCGGAAATAATGTAGAATTATTCTGTAAAGCATAAAGGAGTGTTTGAAAGGAGTTTTTCAAAGAAAGACTTCGGTGAAGCTGCTTACATATTGAGCTCCAAGATCTATAGAGATAGATCAAGACGCTTGATAAGTTTTTTCAATGAGTACATACCTTGACAAGATTTTGAAGTAGTTCAAAATGGAGCAGTCAAAGAAAGAGTTCTTGCCTGTATTACAAGGTGTGAAGTTGAGTAAGACTCAAAGCCCGACCACGGCAGAAGATAGAAAGAGAATGAAAGTCATTCCCTATGCCTTGGCCATAGGTTCTATAAAGTATGTCATGCTGTATACCAGATCTATTGTATACCCTGCACTGATTTGGCAAGGGAGTACAATAGTGATCTAGGAGTAGATCACTGGATAGCGGTCAGAATTATCTTTAGTGAAATAAGGATATGTTTCTCGATTATGGACGTGACAAAAGGTTCGTCGTAAAGGGTTACGCCAATGCAAGTTTTGACACTAATCTAGATGACTCTAAGTCTCGGTCTAGATACATATTGAAAGTGGGAGCAATTAGCTAGAGTAGCTCCATGCAGAGCATTGTTGACATAGAAATTTGCAAAATACATGCGGATCTGAATGTGGCAGACCCGTTGACTAAGATTCTCTCACAAGCAAAACATGATCACACCTTAGTACTCTTTGGGTGTTAATCACATAGCGATGTGAACTAGATTACTGAATCTAGTAAACCCTTTGGGTATTGGTCACATGGCGATGTGAACTATGGGTGTTAATCACATTATGATGTGAACTATCGATGTTAATCACATGGTGATGTGATCTAAATTATTGACTCTAGTGCAAGTGGGAGACTGAAGGAAATATGCCCTAGAGGCAATAATAAAGTTATTATTTATTTCCTTATATCATGATAAATGTTTATTATTCATGCTAGAATTGTATTAACCGGAAACATAATACATGTGTGAATACATAGACAAACAGAGTGTCACTAGTATGCCTCTACTTGACTAGCTCGTTAATCAAAGATGGTTATGTTTCCTAACCATGGACAAAGAGTTGTTATTTGATTAACGGGATCACATCATTAGATGAATGATCTGATTGACATGACCCATTCCATTAGCTTAGCACCCGATCGTTTAGTATGTTGCTATTGCTTTCTTCATGACTTATACATGTTCCTATGACTATGAGATTATGTAACTCCCGTGTGCCGGAGGAACACTTTGTGTCCTACCAAACGTCACAACGTAACTGGGTGATTATAAAGGTACTCTACAGGTGTCTCCAAAGGTACATGTTGGGTTGACGTATTTCGAGATTAGGATTTGTCACTCTGATTGTCGGAGAGGTATCTCTGGGCCCTCTCGGTAATGCACATCACTTAAGCCTTGCAAGCAATGCAACTAATGAGTTAGTTGCGAGATGATGTATTACAGAACGAGTAAAGAGACTTGCCGGTAACGAGATTAAACTAGGTATTGGATACCGACGATCGAATCTCGGGCAAGTAACATACCGATGACAAAGGGAACAACGTATGTTGTTATGCGGTCTGACCGATAAAGATCTTCGTAGAATATGTAGGAGCCAATATGGACATCCAGGTCCCGCTATTGGTTATTGACCGGAGATGTGTCTCAGTCATGTCTACATTGTTCTCGAACCGTAGGGTCCACACGCTTAACGTTACGATGATAGTTATTATGAGTTTATGCATTTTGATGTACCGAAGTTAGTTCGGAGTCCCGGATGTGATCACGGACATGACAAGGAGTCTCGAAATGGTCGAGACATAAAGATTGATATATTGGAAGCCTATATTTGGATATCAGAAGTGTTCCGGGTGAAATCGGGATTTTACCGGAGTACTGGGAGGTTACCGGAACCCCCCGGGAGCCATATGGGCCTTAATGGGCTTTAGTGGAAAGGAGAAAGGGGCAGCCCAAGGTGGCCGCGCGCCTCCCCCCTCCCCTAGTCCTATTAGGACTAGGAGAGGTGGACGGCCCCCCTCTCTCTCTTTCCCCTCGAGGAATCCTAGTCCAACTAGGATTGGGGGGGGGGAGTCCTACTCCCGGTAGGAGTAGGACTCCTCCTACGCCCTCCTCCTGGCCGGCCGCACCCTCCCCCTTGGCTCCTTTATATACGGAGGCAGGGGGCACCTCTAGACACACAAGTTGATCATTGAGATCGTTCCTTAGCCGTGTGCGGTGCCCCCTGCCACCATATTCCACCTCGATCATATCGTTGTAGTGCTTAGGCGAAGCCCTGCGTTGGTAGAACATCAAGATCATCATCATGCCGTCGTGCTGACGGAACTCCTCCCCGAATCTTTGCTAGATCGGAGCCCGGGGATCGTCATTGAGCTGTACGTGTGCTAAGAACTTGGAGGTGCTGGAGTAACGGTGCTTGGATCGGTCGGATCGGGAAGAAGACGTACGACTACTTCCTCTACGTTGTGTCAACGCTTTCGTTGCGATCTACAAGGGTACGTAGATCAGACTCTCCCCCTCGTTGCTATGCATCACCATGATCTTGCGTGTGCGTAGGAATTTTTTTGAAATTACTACGTTCCCCAACACTTTGCACATAGGTGGCTTGCGGGCGACTGTCTCTCCAACTTTAGTTGAACCGAGTGTGGCTACGCCCGGTCCTTGCGAAGGTTAAAACGGAGTCTATTTGACAAACTATCGTTGTGGTTTTGATGCGTAGGTGAGATTGGTTCTTGCTTAAGCCCGTAGCAGTCACGTAAAACTTGCAACAACAAAGTAGAGGACGTCTAACTTGTTTTTGCAGGGCATGTTGTGATGTGATATGGTCAAGGCATGATGATGAATTCTATTGTATGAGATGATCATGTTTTGTAACCGAGTTATCGGCAACTGGCAGGAGCCATATGGTTGTCACTTTATTGTATGCAATGCAATCGCCCTATAATGCTTTACTTTATCACTAAGCGGTAGCGATAGTCGTGGAAGCATAAAAGTGGCGAGACGACAACGATGCTGCGATGGAGATTAAGGTGTCGCGCCGATGACGATGGTGATCATGACGGTGCTTCGGAGATGGAGATCACAGGCACAAGATGATGATGGCCATATCATATCACTTATATTGATTGCATGTGATGTTTATCTTTTATGCATCTTATCTTGCTTTGATTGACGGTAGCATTATAAGATGATCTCTCACTAAAATTATCAAGAAGTGTTCTCCCTGAGTATGCACCGTTGCCAAAGTTCGTCGTGCCCAGACACCACGTGATGATCGGGTGTGATAAGCTCTACGTCCATCTACAACGGGTGCAAGCAAGTTTTGCACACGCAGAATACTCAGGTTAAACTTGACGAGCCTAGCATATGCAGATATGGCCTCGGAACACGGAGACCGAAAGGTCGAGCGTGAATCATATCGTAGATATGATCAACATAATGATGTTCACCATTGAAAACTAATCCATTTCACGTGATGATCGGTTATGGTTTAGTTGATTTGGATCACGTGATCACTTAGAGGATTAGAGGGATGCCTATCTAAGTGGGAGTTCTTAAGTAATATGATTAATTGAACTTGAATTTATCATGAACTTAGTCCTGGTAGTATTTTGCAAATCATGTTCTAGATCAATAGCTCGCGTTGTTGCTTCCCTGTGTTTATTTTGATATGTTCCTAGAGAAAAATTATGTTGAAAGATGTTAGTAGCAATGATGCGGATTGGATCCGTGATATGAGGTTTATCCTCATTGCTGCACAGAAAAACTATGTCCTTGATGCACCGCTAGGTGACAGACCTATTGCAGGAGCAGATGCAGACGTTATGAACGTTTGGCTAGCTCAATATGATGACTACTTGATAGTTTAGTGCACCATGCTTAACGGCTTAGAATCGATACTTCAAAGATGTTTTGAACGTCATGGACCATATGAGATGTTCCAGGAGTTGAAGTTAATATTTCAAGCAAATACCCGAGTTGAGAGATATGAAGTCTCCAACAAGTTCTATAGCTAAAAGATGGAGGAGAATCGCTCAACTAGTGAGCATGTGCTCAGATTGTCTGGGTACTACAATCGCTTGAATCAAGTGTGAGTTAATCTTCCAGATAAGATAGTGATTGATAGAATTCTCTAGTCACCATGACCAAGTTAGTAGAACTTCGTGATGAACTATAGTATGCAAGGGATGAGGAAAATGACTCCCGAGCTTTTCATGATGATGAAATCGATGAAGGTAGAAATCAAGAAAAACATCAAGTGTTGATGGTAGACAAGACCACTAGTTTCAAGAAAAGGGCAGATGGAAGAAGGGGAACTTCAAAAAGAACAGCAAGCAAGTTGCTGCTCAAGTGAAGAAGCCCAAGTCTGGACCTAAGCCGGAGACTGAGTGCTTCTACTGCAAAGGGACTGGTCACTGGAAGCGGAACTACCCCAAGTGATTGGCAGATAAGAAGGATGGCAAGGTGAACATAAGTATATTTGATATACATGTTATTGATGTGTACTTTACTAGTGTTTATAGCAACCCCTCAGTATTTGATACTAGTTCAGTTGCTAAGATTAGTAACTCGAAACGGGAGTTGCAGAATAAACAGAGACTAGTTAAGGGTGAAGTGATGATGTGTGTTGGAAGTGGTTCCAAGATTGACATGATCATCATCGCACACTCCCTATAAATTCGGGATTAGTGTTGAACCTAAATAAGTGTTATTTGGTGTTTACGTTGAGCATGAATATGATTTGATCATGTTTATCGTAATACGGTTATTCATTTAAGTAAGAGAATAAATTGTTGTTCTGTTTACATGAATAAAACCTTATATGGTTACACACCCAATGAAAATAGTTCGTTGGATCTCGATCATAGTGACACACATAATCATAATATTGAAACCAAAAGATGCAAAGTTAATAATGATAGTGCAACTTATTTGTAGCACTGCCGTTTAGGTCATATTGGTGTAAAGCGCATGAAGAAACTCCATACTGATGGGCTTTTGGAATCACTTGATTATGAATCAGTTGATGCTTGCGAACCATGCCTCATGGGCAAGATGACTAAGACTCTATTCTTCGGAACAATGGAGCAAGCAACAGATTTGTTGGAAATCATACATACTGATGTATGTGGTCCGATGAATATTGAGGCTTGCGATAGGTATAATTATTTTCTGATCTTCACAGATGATTTGAGCAGATATGAGTATATCTACTTGATAAAACATAAGTCTGAAACATTTGAAAAGTTCAAAGAATTTCAGAGTGAAGTGGAGAATCATCGTAACAAGAAAATAAGGCTTCTACGATCTGATCGCAGAGACAAATATTTGAGTTACGAGTTTGGTCTTCAATTAAAACAATGTGGAATAGTTTCACAAATTCGTGCCACCCAGAACACCACAGCATAATGGTGTGTCCGAACGTCATAGCCATACTTTATTAGATATAGTACAAATCTATGATGTTTCTTACCGATTTATCACTATCGTTTTTGAGGTTATGCATTAAAGACAACTGCATTCACGTTAAAAAAAGGGGCACCATCTAAGTCCGTTGAGACGACACAATCTGAACTGTGGTTTAGCAAGAAACCAAAGTTGTCGTTTCTTAAAGTTTGGGGTTGTGATGCTTATGTGAAAAAGTTTCATCCTAATAAGCTCAAAACCAAATCGGAGAAATATGTCTTCATAGGATACCCAAAAGGAGACTGTTGGGTACACCTTCTATCACAGATCCTAAGGCAAGACATTCGTTGCTTATAATGGATCCTTTCTAGAGAAGGAGTTTCTCTCGAAAGAAGTGAGTGGGAGGAAAGTAGAAAACTTGATAAGGTAATTGTACCTTCTCCCTTATTGGAAAGTAGTTCATCACAGAAATATGTTCCTGTGACTACTACACCAATTAGTGAGGAAGCTAATGATGATGATCATAAAACTTCAGATCAAGTTACTACCGAATCTCGTAGGTAAACCAGAGTGAGATCCACACCAGAGTGGTACAGTAATCCTATTCTAGAAGTCATGTTACTAGACCATGACGAACTTGCGAACTATGAGGAAGCGATGATGAGCCCAGATTCCGCAAAATGGCTTGAGGCCATGAAATCTGAGATGGGATTCATGTATTAAAACAAAGTATGGACTTTGGTTGACTTGCCCGATGATCGGCAAGCCATAGAAAATAAATGGATCTTCAAGAGGAAGACGGATGTTGATAGTAGTGTTACTATCTACAAAGCTAGAATTGTCGCAAAAGGTTTTCGACAAGTTCAAAGTGTTGACTACGATGAGAGTTTCTCACTCGTATCTATGCTTAAGTCTGTCCGAATCATGTTAGCAATTGCCGCATTTTATGAAATCTGACAAATGGATAAACAAAACTGCATTCCTTAATGGATTTCTTAAAGAAGAGTTGTATATGATGCAACCAATAGGTTTTGTCAATCCTAAAGGTGCTAACAAAATATGCAAGCTCCAGCGATTCATCTATGGACTGGTGCAAGCATCTCAGAGTTGGAATACACGCTTTGATAAGTTGATCAAAGCATATAGTCTTATACAGACTTGCGGTGAAACCTGTATTTACAAGAAAGTGAGTGGGAGCACTACAACATTTCTGATAAGTATATGTGAATGACATATTGCTGATCAGAAACAATGTAGAATTATTCTGTAAGGCATAAAGGAGTGTTTGAAAGGAGTTTTTCAAAGAAAGACTTCGGTGAAGCTGCTTACATATTGAGCATCAAGATCTATAGAGATAGATCAAGACGCTTGATAAGTTTTTTTCAATAAATACATACCTTGACAAGATTTTGAAGTAGTTCAAAATGGAACAGTCAAAGAAAGAGTTTCTTGCCTATGTTACAAGGTGTGAAATTGAGTAAGACTCAAAGCCCGATCATGGCAGAAGATAGAAAGAGAATGCATGTCATTCCCTATGCCTTGGTCATAGGTTCTATAAAGTATGTCATGCTGTATACCAGATCTATTGTATACCCTACCACTGAGTTTGGCAAGGGAGTACAATAGTGATCTAGGAGTAGATCACTGGACATCGGTCAAAATTATCCTTAGTGGAATACGGATATGTTTCTCGATTATGGAAGTGAAAAAAGGTTCGTCGTAAAGGGTTACGCCGATGCAAGTTTTGACACTAATCTAGATGACTCTAAGTCTCGGTCTAGATACATATTGAAAGTGGGAGCAATTAGCTAGAGTAGCTCCATGCAGAGCATTGTTGACATAGAAATTTGCAAAATACATGCGGATCTAAATGTGGCAGACCCGTTGACTAAGATTCTCTCACAAGCAAAACATGATCACACCTTAGTACTCTTTGGGTGTTAATCACATAGCGATGTGAACTAGATTACTGAATCCAGTAAACCCTTTGGGTGTTGGTCACATGGCGATGTGAACTATGGGTGTTAATCACATGGTGATATGAACTATTGCTGTTAAATCACATGACGATGTGAACTAGATTATTGACTCTAGTGCAAGTGGGAGACTGAAGGAAATATGCCCTAGAGGCAATAATAAAGTTATTATTTATTTCCTTATTTCATGATAAATGTTTATTATTCGTGCTAGAATTGTATTAACCGGAAACATAATACATGTGTGAATACATAGACAAACAGAGTGTCACTAGTATGCCTCTACTTGACTAGCTCGTTAATCAAAGATGGTTATGTTTCCTAACCATGGACAAAAGAGTTGTCATTTGATTAACGGGATCACATCATTAGTTGAATGATCTGATTGACATGACCCATTCCATTAGCTTAGCACCCGATCGTTTAGTATGTTGCTATTGCTTTCTTCATGACTTATACATGTTCCTGTGACTATGAGATTATGTAACTCCCGTGTGCCGGAGGAACACTTTGTGTGCTACCAAACATCACAACGTAACTGGGTGATTATAAAGGTGCTCTACAGGTGTCTCCAAAGGTACATGTTGGGTTGACGTATTTCGAGATTAGGATTTATCACTCCGATCGTCGGAGAGGTATCTCTGGGCCCTCTCGGTAATGCACATCACTTAAGCCTTGCAAGCATTGCAACTAATGAGTTAGTTGCGGGATGATGTATTACGGAACGAGTAAAGAGACTTGCCGGTAATGAGATTGAACTAGGTATTGGATACCGACGATCGAATCTCGGGCAAGTAACATACCGATGACAAAGGGAACAACGTATGTTGTTATGCGGTCTGACCGATAAAGATCTTTGTAGAATATGTAGGAGCCAATATGGGCATCCAGGTCCCGCTATTGGTTATTGACCGGAGATGTGTCTCAGTCATGTCTGCATTATTCTCGAATCGTAGGGTCCGCACGCTTAACGTTACGATGACAGTTATTATGAGTTTATGCATTTTGATGTACCGAAGTTAGTTCGGAGTCCCGTATGTGATCACGGACATGACGAGGAGTCTCGAAATGGTCAAGACATAAAGATTGATATATTGGAAGCCTATGTTTGGATATCGGAAGTGTTCCGGGTGAAATCGGGATTTTACCGGAGTACCGGGTGGTTACCGGAACCCCCCGGGAGCTATATGGGCCTTAGTGGGCTTTAGTGGAAAGGAGAAAGGGGCAGCCCAAGGTGGGCCGCGGGCCTCCACCCTCCCCTAGTCCTATTAGGACTAGGAGAGGTGGCCGCCCCCCTCTCTCTCTTTCCCCCCTCAAGGAATCCTATTCCAACTAGGATTGGGGGGGGGGAATCCTACTCCCAGAGGGAGTAGGACTCCCTTGGCGCGCCCTCCATGGCCGGCCGCCCCCTCCCCCTTGGCTCCTTTATATACGGAGGCAGGGGGGACCCTAGAACACACAAGTTGATCATTGAGATCGTTCCTTAGCCGTGTGCGGTGCCCCTGCCACCATATTCCACCTTGATCATATTGTAGCGGTGCTTAGGCGAAGCCCTATGACGGTAGAACATCAAGATCGTCACCACGCCGTCGTGCTGACGGAACTCCTCCCCGACGCTTTGCTGGATCGGAGCCCGGGGATCGTCATCGAGCTGTACGTGTGCTAAGAACTCGGAGGTACCGAAGTAACGGTGCTTGGATCGGTCGGATCGGGAAGACGTACGACTACTTTCTCTACGTTGTGTCAACGCTTCCGCAGTCGGTCTGCGTGGGTACGTAGACAACACTCTCCCCTCTCGTTGCTGTGCATCACCATGATCTTGCGTGTGCGTAGGATTTTTTTTGAAATTACTACGTTCCCCAACAGCGCCGTCTAGGAGCCCCCCGCACCGGATCGAGAGGTGGCGAACGCCGGCGACCGCCGCAGAGGGCCGGCAGGAAGCAGGCGGCGGCGTCTGATGCGGCGTCTGGTGTATCATTAGCTAGGCAAGCCATGATGCGAGAAGGCTATATACTACTACTGTCCAAGCAACAAAATGGTGGCGATCAGAACAACAATCTATAGACAACTGCCACGGAAAAAAGAGAAGTATGAATCGGAAAGATCCAATCTATAGACACACATACGAAGGTGAACAAAGACTGGATCCAAACAGATCCATCGAAGACCAACGCTGACCGATCCCGTGAGATCCGTCGAAGACACACCTCCACAGGCCCTCAGACAAAGGTAGATGCATCATCGGAACAGGGGGCTAGGCAACGAGACCTTATTCCATTTTCAGGATCCGTCACCGTCTCGTCTTTCTGAACATTAAACAAACCCTAAACAACACAAAACACCTAAAAATGGAGTAAGATCCCTTCCGCCAGCAAGGCCAGAGTCCACCACGCCCCCATAGCCCTAGGGCCACCGTGATGAGTTAGACCGACGGCGACGCTGACGTGAGCCAGAGAAACCCTAGCTTTTTTCTTCTCGAGGAGGCAGTGGCCGCATGAGTTGGATGGCTATGTTGTTATGGTGCAGTTTGTGTTGTCGCTGCGTTCTTGATATCTACGTAGTCATTAACGTGAGGTTTATTCCGCGCAAAAATAATATTCATACTCCTTCCGTTCATAATATAAGACGCTATTACATCCAGAGTAATAATTTAACTTAAGGTTTATGCATATAGCCTGCACAGCCAGTTGTTCAGGCTAACCTTGATTCTATCTTTTCGGGAATAAGAGCAGTACCACCTATCTGTATAATTTATTATCCAAAATCCTGGGGCCTTTTTCTGCAGATTCTTACTTCTGCTCCACTCTTCCTGCACAGTAGGACTTTAATGGAATATTCTACTAGCCACAAAACGCTACTACCAGCATGGTAAGATTCCATTTCCACTGGAACTGGAGAAAATTTGGGTAAAAAACAAAACGTGCAATTCAGGCCCGGGATGTACGAGCCGATATGTTATCTTTCTAGATCGAGGTACTAATTTCCTAAAAAAAATGAACGAGGTATTAACAGTGCCTGTGGCAGCAGACTCCGTCATATGCAAATTCATCTTATCTTTTGCCCCCAAAAAAGAAATCATATCGTTTTGAAAGGAAAAAAACGCATATTCATGTTAAAGAAATGGGCCGCCAGATAGACATTCCACTAATTATTGCCAGTGCAAAAAAATATTACAAATGAGGAAACTAGAGACGAAGTGGCGACGCTCGACCGATGATGGTAGAAGCTGCTGGGTTATTATAATCTGAAGCTGCAAGCTTGCAACTAACTGAGCATCTCATGATCATGATCGTGCCTAGGATTCACATGTGTGGAGTGCCCTCCCTTTTCTACTAGCAGGCAGGCATATGGAGCATATATTTGTATAATTGTATTAATCGCCCGTGTAGTAGCTTAGGCAAGCCATGATGCTGCGAGAAGGCTATATGCTGTCCAAGCAGCAAAATGGTGTCGATCGATCGATCTAACGATCTAACGAGGCCATTGGCAGCAGCATCTGGATTATTTTCTTTCTTTGTGTAGGCACCTTAATACAGCTGGTGTGGGCGATTAAAAGAGGAGGCATGTTAACCATGTGATGACCCCCTTAGTTTATAGTTTCCCCTGGCCACAGGGTAGGCAGGTCACTTGAGCAGGAATCCAGACTTTATCGGCTACTACATGTCAGTATCTATCTATCTCTACTCCTATAAAAAACTCAGGGGGTGTTTGTTTCCAGGGACTTATTAGTTTAGGGACTTAAAAAAGTCCCTATAAGTCCCACCTAAACCAAACACAAGAGACTTATTGGGACTTATTGTGGTGATTTGGGACTTATCAAATAAGACTCTCAGGGAGGAGCTTATTGGGACTTATCCTGGGCCAGACCTACCCCGCGTCGCTCCAGGCTCGTTCCCCGCACGCCGCTTGCCTCTCGGTCCAATCGCCGCCGCCGCCGCCCGGCCTCTCGCCCCGTCGCCGCCCGGCCTCTCGCCCCGTCGCCGCCCCGCCTCTCGCCCCGTCGCTGCCGCCCCGCCTCGGTTCGCCGCCCCGTCGCCGCCCCGCCTCGGTTCGCCGCCCCGTCGCCGCTCCGCCTCGGTTCTGTCTGCCTCAGTTCGTTGCAGCGGTGCCTCCAATTGCTGGACAGGCCCTTTTCTGAGCCTCGTTGCAGCGGTGCAACATGGACTTATAAGTCCCTGTAAACAAACAGGTAGAGACTTGGGACTTATAAGTCCCTGTAAACAAACAGGTAGGGACTTATGACTTATAAGTTGGGATTTAAAAAAGTCCTAGGACTTATGAAACAAATAGGGCCTCAGTTGATGATGATGATGTGTCTGCCATCCGTCATTTCTGACCATTAGATCTATATCTAACGGCGGTGAGGTAAGTTGTGGCATTTTTACAACAATAACCCACTTCTCTGCTCCAATTTGCAGAAAATCCCTTATTATCTTATAAGCAACCACATCCCTCCCTCACCTCATCAAAACAGCTTGAGAAATATATTTTGAGTGAAAAGTAATATATTTTTAGTGGTATATATGTATATCAAAACAAGAGTGTTTTTTTTCAAGTTCGTGAGCAAATATTATTCTATTTTGGATCCGTTGCAACGCACGGACATATTGTTAGTCTACACACAATACTCAGGTCGACCGATCCGTCCTGAAAAGACCCGCCAACATATTCTCAAAGAAGGATTCAGCTCTGTCGTCTCTGATCACGCATGCATTTTTCAGATGCAACGAGCTGCCAGGAATATCATGGCAAATTGGGCCTCTCAAGTCAACACGGCGCCGTTTCGAGGGGCCTGGAACTGGAAAACCCCCAAAACGCGCCTGACCTGCATTGATTTCTTCCTCCTCAAAATTCCGGCGCCTTCCTGCCTGCAGCACAGCTCGGATCTGAAGCCGACTGATCTGCCAAGGCAAGGGATGACGCTGCGTGAGTCAGCAGTGGAAAGGGCAGTGAGATATACTTTGCGATTAATCAACCAGTGCTGCCATGGTTAGATTAAAGTTAATCGTTGCGCTTTGGCGGGGGAGGGGGGGCTAGTGACGACCTCTCTTTGTGGAAACCATCCATGATGGCGATGCTGTCCTCCTCGGGCAGGGGAATATTTGGTGGCGTCACCCCGCGTCACCTACGGCAAAGGCGGAGCAAATAAGATTTTGGGCCGCTTTTGTCAGCCCAGCCCCCACTGCCGCTGCCACTGTGCGTGCGTGAGGCGGCGTGCCGAATCATGGCCGCGCTCATCCCTAGTTTAAGCCTAAAGCCTGCGTCTTATGCCGGTAACACATTATCTTTCTCTCTCTGATAGAGAGTGTGTGTTGAGCGTTGTACTAGTGGCACTACGTGTCGCCCTGCGAGAGGCCGCCAAAGTCCTTGTACTCCTAGTACGTTGGCCGGGACGTCGCACGGCGCCAGGGCAGACCCTGGCGCGTAGTACGTGGCACTACTAGTACGTTTCGGTGGCCGATTTGTCCAGGATGGATGGATGGATGGGTTGGGACGCGCGCGCGCGCCGGCCGCCACGCCTGCCACGAATCACTCGCTGTGGGTGGGAAGGCACGGCCGCATGGGAGACGCAGATTGCAGCAGCAGAGCCGCGGATGCAGGCATGGCGTACAGTATGCTTATTCCATCCTAGCTGGAAATATGTATCGTCTAGTGTAGCCAGCTCCCTTTAATACAACCTGTGCTGGATTAGCTGGAGCCCCGGTGGACCAGCCCGGAACCACGCTGGCGTCGCCATGCCATGCCATGCATGTGTGCTCGCTCGCTCGCTCCCTCGTACGACCGACCAACCTTGCATGCATACGCCCATTTTGAGCAGCTTCGTCTGTTCGCTACCCGTCCATCTGATTCTGACGAGGGCCACGACGATCTCTCACGACCGACGCGTAAATAAGTTCTTTCAGTTTTGCTAAGTCTCAGTCCATTGAAACTTATCGATGCTATATTTCTTTAATCTTGCATTAAGATTCATACGTTTTTTCTTCAGTTTTTATTTTTGTTACATACTACTCCGTATATCACTTGAGACGTAGACACACCCAAGTTCTTTCTCTCTAAAAAATAATATATTTGACTTACTGGCTTTGGCATGTACAATTTTCCACTGCTTGTCTTTTGTCACGATGAGACAATAAAATATTTATTTTTTCAATGCAAATTGGCTCGTTCTATATGATCAGTCATTCAGATAGGTTCTGACTTGTATCCTTCTTGTAGTGTTGCTAGTATTTGCAACTGGTTACATGTGATAGATTACAGGTTTAAAACTATTCTTGGGATGGGAGCGCTTGCCGTTTTTTGATTGCTTTAGCTATGTAGAAATGATAAGGTGTTTAACGATAAAAGTATTTCTCTGATGCAGGTTATCTGCAGATGTACCGGGACTCTTCGTTTATGTTCCTTTCTACAACATGTAGAGAATCGAGACATGTTTACGGAGGTGTGTACACGATTGGAGGATACGGCTCGGGATACTTTTACCCAACATGGGTGGCAGCATGATCTTAGGATTAGCCCACCTCTGTTTTAGGCGTTATACAGACTCTACACATTTTTTTGTATTTCGCTTTCTTAATTTTCGTTTGTGTGAGAGAACTTATTTGGCTGTGTGCATCATAGTTATGCAGAGACCAGGTGTAATGCTTAAACCTTTTAAGTAATAAAGTGTCCTTTTTCATCAAGAAAAAAAACGCCCCTTTTCGAAAAATATCAAATTGTTCTGGCCCGATTCATCAAGAAACTGGTGCTAATCACATGCGTGGATTGCCACCTTCCTTTTTCTTGGGCCGTGTTTCTCACTGGCCGAAACGGAAACGTATTTCAGGCCAAGGTACGTAAACATGAGGAGAGAGACGCACGCATGGTACCGGAAAACCATGCCTCTGAATTCCGATCACAGGCTACATAAAACTAGTTACAGAGGCCGTGTGAAAACGTCAAGCAATGAAGTATACGCATGCACGGCGTGTTCCCCTCCGTGGAGCCAACCATATGGGTGTCGCCGCAAATGCAAGAATTAATCATTTGAGACGAGCGGGACAGAGACGCGCCTCTTTTCTTTTTTTTTCTCTCGAGAAAATGACGGAAGATGCACCTTAACGGGGACATGACATGTATTATGGTGGATACATGCATGTGACCGAGATCATGAGAGCAGTTGGTACGGTATTCTACTACTACTACTAGTAGCAGCTAGTATGAATGAGGAGCTACCTACGCCGGCCGCTAGGCCATACCATACCACCGTGCGAAGAGTGAATTGCAGAAAATCATCATATTTGGGGTTATTTTTGTGAAAAACTATCTAGTCCCTAATTATTTGCAAAACGCACCGCAGATTCGGTAAACTTGTTGCAAATAGCACCGATAAGGTGATCTGATCCGTTTGATCACTTTCTGACAAGTGAAGCTAGATTGTTAGGATCTAACTTAGCAAAAACACACACACACACACACCCACACACCCTACAGATCTTTAAAAAACAACGCAATCGAGTCCCTCCCCGTCTGAGCCAGGTACTTTTGCGGCGGCGACGGATCACATGTCCAGCCCGCAGGGCTAGAGCTCGCCTCCGGTGCTCCGGCGGCTTCGGCGAAGAGGCGTCGCGCGGTGAGGCGGACCTCGCCGGCGCGGACGGCTACGGAGCGGAGGAGGCTGCCGGCGGAGAGCACGTCGATGGTGGCGGCTAGGTAGGCGATGTGGAGCGTCTCAGCGTCCGCCATGGATGGATCTTGGAATGGTGACTGCCGCAGGGAGCCCGTCCCTGAGCCTGCGCTGCCGCTGGGAGCCCGCCCCTGCAACCCTTCGTCCCTTCCCTTTCCTTCCCGACGCATCTCTGCAGAGGAAGGCCGGGGCTCACCAGCGGAAGAGATCGAGGGCGAGGAGCTCGTCGATGTCTTGCTGTGTTGAAGTAGCAGGGCCGCTGGCTCCGGTGGGCCCTTTGCGGTAACGTGGTTTGCAGGCGAGTGCCGAGGACGCGCTAGTGGAAGAGGCATCCCGGCGGACGGCAGGGCCAGGGCGCCGTGGTTGCGCCTCGCTGACAATTTTCCGCACGGAGGGATGTGGTTGCGTCGTCAATCCCGGCCAACGCAGCGTCACCTCTCGCCTTTCCGGCCGTCGCCGATGGTAGACGAGGCAGTGGTGGAGAAGAAAAGAAAAGGAAGGAGGAAGGAGATGGTAGACAGGGCAGCGGTGGTCGCCGGCGACGAGGTCGTTGGAGTGGCGCGGGGGGTGGGTAGCTCGGGGGCTCTGGCTCTCCCGATCCAGACGGGGTCGAAGCAAGGGGGCTCTGATTGCTTTTTCTTTTTAGATTTAGGGGCCTGTATGTCAAAACTTTGCCAAGTCAGCTTCTTACAATCTGACCCCACTTGTCAGAAAGTGATCAAACGGGCCAGATCACCTCATCAGTGCTATTTGCAACAAGTTTACCGAATCCGCAGTGCGTTTTGCAAATAATTAGGGACTAAATAGTTTTCCGCAAAGCTAACCCTAAATGTGATGGTTTTCTGCAATTCACTCCCATACGAGAAATCTAAGGTTAGGAGCTGGTTCACGAGGGAACATATGCTTGTTGGACAAATGATTGATGTGTCATTAAAAGGTCGTGTACGTGTTGCGTGCACCTAAGTCCTGCAGGAGGCCCAGTTAGTTTCATCCGTTAGATCTTCCATATAATACTACACGTGCTCTGGTGTATTATAATGCACCGTAAAATTACCTTTTGTTAGAAGAGCCCGGATCGATTTTGCATACAGAAACTGATGCTCTGAATGCTAAGTTATTCATATATGCCTGATACAGTTTACACACACACACACTCTTTCAACTTGAGGAATGAACTCAGATCCTAGTCATGCAACATGCAATGTCAGTCAACTTAAGGCTTAGCCAACCAAGTGACTCCATCACTAAATTACGGTTACTACACAGCGCTGGGGATCTCGATGAGGTGGCAGCACATGTGGGATCAGTTAGGTTAGTGCTCCTTAATTAA
Source organism: Triticum monococcum (assembly GCA_034509565.1). NCBI lineage: Eukaryota > Viridiplantae > Streptophyta > Magnoliopsida > Poales > Poaceae > Triticum > Triticum monococcum. Next base: position 145,032,830 of record CM067843.1, on the reverse strand, counting down.
TCATCACTCAGTAGCAAGGAGTAGGAGTAGCCTGCATGAACAAACTAACCTATTCAAACCGTTCTTTAATCGTGCTCTGAAATCAACCACCCTCCCTGCCGCAGGCAGATGCACAGCTCCTTCGGGATCTGGAAAGAACCTAGTCTCCCGGTCATTCCCTTCCACGCTAGTGCACAATTTCTTATTAATCAGTCGGATACTTCACTTGGATATGTATATTAACTCTGAATAAACCACTGTGAGATTAGACCAGGTATTAAGTAATTTACTGTTACTGAATCCGCTGTTGCCGCATCCGGAAAATGGCGCGCGAGAGCAAATCTGAGCCCGCCGGTGGTCCAGCCTGCTTGCGTGCTGACGAACACAACTACACAAGGGCAAGTCGCTATGAACACGTTAAGCGGCTTAATTACCCGGGAGGAGCACGTCGATGCAGATCTCACTGTCAGAGGCGAACAGTCTCCGCCCGGGCTCAGCAGTGCCCGCCTCCAATGGAAGACGGTCAAGGTCATGCCTGTCCCGCTCACTCGGGCGAGCTTCTTCAGCTCTCGTTGATGTGAGGAGTGAGATCGATTCGACTGTTGCCACACATGGGGGTGGGGGTCTCTCCTCCTCCTCCTCCTCCTCCTCCTCCTTTCCCCGAGCCCTGTGCAGTATCTATCTATCTAACCATGGCGCCACTGCACCACCTACCTACCTGCAAGCCTGTAGCTACGCTGAGGGTACGTAGTAGGAGTACGTACGTACGAACGTCGTTGGTGGCACGGGCGGGTTGTTCGTCGAGAATTCATGAGGGGTCAGGGATGTGCCCATCTTGGGCTGGGTTTGGTTTGGTTTGTCATCGACTTGCGGTACGGCCCATTCATTGTTCCCTGCCTGAACGCCCACTTGAACAGTCCCCCTCAAAAAAAAAAAAAGAACAGTAGGAGGAGGACTGCCGTGGCAACAAGGTATCGGTGCGAGGTTTTCAGTTCAGATGCAAGAGACATGACTGCTCACTCGTGTGCAGGATCCCAGAGTTTAAATCAGTCGATATGTGGTCAATCTTGATATGTTGCTGCCGCTTCTTTTGGAGTAGTTGTACTGATTTTCGAAAAATGAACATCTTCAGTCTGAATCCTGCGCATACATGAAATATCTTCATCTCTGAAAGATCCCGAGAGAGTCTCGTATGCTTGAAAGCTGGGTAAAACTATGTCAACTGACAGATTTAAGTTGCACCCAAAAGTATGAATAGCTTGGAAAATGTCAATTCTTCTTACAAATTAAAGGCAATCAACCCAAGCACCGACTACTACCAATCAATGTCCACACGGTACTTTGCTTTTGCATCTCCGCACGAGTCACGACTGATGAAAAGTCAAGTCGTACAATCTTTGCATCCAGCATGCGTGCGTGCGTGCATGCACCAAAACGTGCTACGGTCGGAGTGTCCGTCCGCTCCGAATCAATGTCTGTGGATTGGAACTGGCCGTCTCAGGTCAGGAAGAGGAGCTGGAGGAGTCCAACATCGAGACCCTCCGGCGTTTGCCGGCCAGGAGCGAGTCCCTCGGCGAGAACTCGAAGGCGGCGGCCGCGCCGGCGACCCTGTCGAGCACCGAGTCGAGCGCCTGGCGGACCGAGGCCGCGGTCACGGCGCCCTCGCGCGACATGACCACGGTGAGCCGGACGCGGCCGCCCAGCGTGGTCACCTCCGAGCCGACGACCCTGGGCGCGAGCGGCTGCAGCGCGCGCCTCACGTCGGCGAAGAGGTCCGCGCAGCCGTCGCCGCAGCTGAGCGTCGCCTTGACGAGGAAGGCGGCGCGGTGGTGGGGTGGCGCTTGCGGCTGCTGGACGACCTCGACGGTGACCTCGTCGGCGCCGGACGGGACGGGGCAGTGCTTGCCCACCCGCGCCGCCTCGCTCTTGAGCTTCTTCACGTGGTCTATCACCTCCGCGAGCAGCGCCGCCTTGTCCATCTGCAGAAGCCAATATATCGACGGATCAGGTTCTTGGTGCCTGCCTGGTCCGGTTTCTGAACGTAACCATGCATGTAGACGTAGCAGCAGGAAGCTGGCGATGCCGCGGTTTGAAGGACGGCCGCCGCTCCGCACCGTGGCGGCGTCTGATCACTACACAAAAGCCCGTGGTCCAACCAACCTAGCTACCCAAACGAACCGGGCGAAATCCCCGTTTAATTAAGCTTTCTAATAAGGCCCTTTAAAGAAAACAATGTTTTTCTTGAAAGGCCTTATTAGAAAGCCTTTCAAAGAAGCGGAGTGCGGAGAGGCTCTATGGGCGGCCCAATTATCGTCACTTCTCTTATATTTGAAATATTTATCTTTAATATTTTTATCACATAAAGTCTTTTGTTCTAAAAATATTTGATACATGAAAATTCTCTGTATCCTATTTTTTTTATAAAAAATGTTTCATAGACTTAAAAACTCATCATGTTTTTAACAAAAAAAAATTAAAGCATGAAAAATGAAAATAAAGAATAATAAAAAGTAGCAGAAAATCAGAAGAAAGCCCCCCAAAAAGGAAAAATAGAAACACAAGCTGGCGGAAGCGACAGAGAAAAAAAGAAAGGGGTTAGATACATAGAATAAGATTTGTCGCAAGGCAATGGACCATGTTTTCCTTGGAAGAAGGTAAAAAGGTATCCTCGGAACATGCCAGATATGACAATATGGCACACCGGCGTCCGCGTTATAGCTATGAATGTGACAATATGGTCACACGATGCACCATCCCAACATTTGTCGACTGATCGAAGTGCGAGTGTTGCATTTGTGAGTACGTGGCTACGCTTGACTGACTGACCCGTATGCGCTGACACTTGCCACCATGGAGTCGTACAACTATCAGTGAGGATGCTGCCCTAGTGTACGACGAAAGTTCACAACTGCCAAGCAAGTTCAGATTCCACACTAGGACGATGGGTTTTCTTCGGACTGATAGCCGCACGGTCGTCCGATTTTTCTGTGTTGCCTTGCACGCTTGGCGCCTATAGTGATTCTTCCACACAACTTCGATGAGTGGACTAGTGTCAACCTCATGAGAAAATTGAGGATCCAACCATGGGGCCATGTATGGGCATCATTCACTCTCCCAGATGTGTTAGTTTCGAGGTTCTCACCATGTGATACTTCCATGTTGTTCCTACTCAAGGTGAAAATTCGTGAGACGGTTTAGGTGATGGGCATATGGGTGTCTTTGTGGAGTTCTAGACTCTCAACTCTTCATCGCAGGCAAATAACTTGTTGGCGGTGGAATGTGCATCGCCATGGGGATAAGAGGTACTAGGTGGAGTTTTCCTTGGACGACAACCATGGATGTTTCTCTTCTAGGAAGATGATCGTCGAGGCCACCTGGGTCGGCTGCTCACCTTGCTCTGCTCCTCTTGAGACAACTGATCACTTGATTTTTCGTTGCCCGTTCGCGGCCAAGTATTGGACCGGCTGGTTGTCCCTTCTGTGGGCTCTCCAATGACGCGTCCTCCGCCACCTTCACTCTTTTGTGGTGTTGGCACCCGTGGAAGCATCGAAATGGTGTGGTGTTTTGCGGGCTTAGGCCCTCTCTACCCCTTTTGCTCAAGTGCTGCTGGGACGACGTTGCTCTCTAGCGAGCAAGGCTGCAGGTGGATCTTCGGCGTGATGCACATGCTTGGATTGCCATCTTGTCCCGCACTAATAAAGTTTCACCTATCTCTTTCTTCTCCCTTTGTGTACCTCTCGCTTGACGCCCCTATCTTGCTGTGGTGAAACCATCAGGATTTAAGCCCGTTTTAATGGAAATTCAGGTGAGGAACCTCCCTTCTCCTATTTTTTTCCCAAAAAAGTGTTGTGTTCATGTGTGTTGGCTACGTGCCTAACTTGTTATCTGCTATTGCAAACCGAGTTTATCATTTTGTGATCGTGTTGCTTTAATAACAATATTTTCTAAAAATAAGGTGAATGTTTGTGTGCACAAGATACAAATAAGAGCCTCTGATTTGTAGGATCGCAAAAATGCAAGAATAAGAAAAACACATGATTGAAATGTCATGTACATTCAAATCCTATATGATTTGAGTTTGTTTGATTGCAACCCATAGTGGGTGTTAAGAGTTCCTATGAAATGTAGTACAAATAATTTGCTTAGGAAAAACTCCTACAAAATTCAATCATATGAATAAAACGACCAACGTAGGAAAAATTTCTAAGTATTCTAGTCCTCCATAAATCTGATGAAATTCTTTTGATTCAAATGAGCACTAACTATTTTTTTCCCTAGACTCTTCCAAAATTCGCGTATTGCATCCGAAGAAAAAAAAATACAGTAGAAATTAGCGACAGAACGAGAAGGAGAAGGCACTCACCTTGTCGGTGCAAGGGACCATGCTCCGGAGCGTGGCGAGGTGCGCGTTGATCCTCTCCCTCCGCCGCCGCTCCGCTTCGCTGTGGCTCCTGAGGGCCGTCGCCGCCTTCTCCTCCCGCCCTCCTCCCTTCCGCTTCAGCACGTCCGCGGCGGCGGCTGCGCCAGGCTCCCCCGTCCCGCCGTCGAGGAGGACCGACGACGTCGACGCTCCCAGCTGCTGGCCGAAGCCATGCCCATGCCCGCCGCCGAAACCACCGTAAAACCCCTCGTAGAGCCCCACTGCGCCGCTGAAGGGGCCGGAGTTCATCTCGCCCCACAAGGCCAAAGGACGTAGGATCGAGAGCGTGCTGGATGAAGCTGCAGCTACAGAGAAACCATGCAGGTGAAGTGCCGGCCGGGGGTCACTGTATGGTTTCTTGAACTGCCACGGGGGAGACAAGCTCGATCGACGCCTGCGAAACAAGGATTTTTACAGGCACCAGGGCCAAGAACGAAACACACTTTCTTGTCCCGAATGTCGCAGATCTTCACGACAACGACAAGAGAGGAGCAAGCTCCGAAGCACAGACACCTCCGTTTCCCAAGATTATGTTGACCTGCAACTGGGAGCGCAGACAACGGAGGCCAACAGGAACGAAACAACGGCGAGACCGACGGCCTGGCTCCCAAGAACACGGTGGTCCAGACAGGTCAAAGACCTTCTCCCAAGGTCAATCGCCTCAGAAATGGCGCGCGAGACCCTTGGGAGCAAAGCTTCCAACAAGATCACAGGAAAAGCAGAGCCGTGTCGTGGATGCCGGAGGAGGGCACAGGATCAGACACGAGAAGGAGAAGGGCGCAAGGATCGTAGCTTGCTCCCTCAGACTACGAGTCGCAGGAACAAGAATCAAAGAGGCAAATGGAGAGAGAGGAGTAAGCAGAAGGCAAGAACACAGAGCAGGCTCAGGTGCCCGGAGGCCGGTTGGGAGGGCAGGACCACGAGGGGAGCTCGACGCGCCGCAGCTTCCTCTGCTCGGACTCCACCCTGCTCCCGCCGGCGTCGGTCCTCGGCGTGCCGCCGTGCGCTTCCATCATCGCCATCGACGGGCTTCCGCTCGAGGGCCGGCCAGCACGGCTAGATGAACTTGGAACTGGAACTCCTCTGCTGTATGAACGGGATCATCCTCTCTTCTCACGCAGGTGGAAGCAATATGTATCCGCGTTTCCTCTCAGTTTATTGGCGATAGGCCGTTTGGACTGGGGTTTCTTTTTCCTCCGAAAATTCTGCGTGGAGAGGAAGGAAGGAGAAGAAGAGTGTTTCTTTTCTAGGGATGCTGTGGAGCTTGGAGGAAGAAGAAGAACACCTGTTGTTTTTCAAGGATGGAGAGCTTGTTATGTGTATACGTCTGATTCGTTGTTGTTTTCTGAATTTTGACACACAGGATAAGGACGTGCTGTGCAAATTCTACTCTTTGCTTGTTGGATTTGTTTTCTGGTTGCTTAGGGCATCTCCAGCCGTTGGCCCCCCAGGGGGCGCCTAAAATCGCCGTCTGGGATGAGCCGGTGTAAAAATTGGGCCTGGGGTGAGTTGGTCCTCAGCCGCCGGCCCCAGGGCCGCCTCCAGGCACGTTTTAAAATAAAAGAAGTTCGGCGAAGTTCGGCTTAAACATGATAAAATTCGGCCAAACACGATAAATTTCGGCACATTTCGGCGAAGTTTGCAGATTTTCATTACATAGCACATATACATAAACTAATCTAAAGAAAAAACTGGCTGAAGTCGCCGCCGTCGCCGCCATCGCCGTCGTCGGCCTTCTCCTCCTTGACGCGGGCGCCCCTGCTGGACCCCTGCCCGGCGTCGCCATGGCGGATTGGTGGCGGCGCATCGTCATCGTCGTCGCTGTCGCAGATGACGACGACTCCGCCTTCGTCGCGGCCGCGTCGACGTTCCGCGAAGCGAAGCAGGGCGGCGCGCTGGCGCTCCTTCGCCTTCTCCAAGCGCTCCTTCTCCATCGCTATGGAGTCCCTTCGCGCCCATTCCAGGGCCACGTCGTCGTCGTCGAGCTCCGTCGTCACCGGCGCGAGCCCCGGCTCCGTCTTCACCGGCGTGAGCCCCGGCTCCGTCTTTGGCTTAACGAAGCACGGAGGAGGAGCCGACGAGGAGGCGCGCCGGCCGCCCTCGTTGATGACGATGCCGGCGCTGCGAGTGCGCCGGCCTAGCGGCGTCTCCGCCGCGGGCTCGGCCTTGACGCCGAGCAGGGCCGGAGTGCCGGAGGAGTGTGATGAACATCGGGAGGAGGAAGAAGAGGAGGAGGACCCGAACCTCCTTGGTGCCCATGGCCCGACGCGTCGGTGCTGCGCCGGGGCGGCCACCCTCGCTGGGTACGCCAACGGCGGGTCGTTGCCGCCCTCGAGGTACGTCAGCACGCCCTCGAGTGTGCGGCCGGGGACGCCCCACCACAGGTGGCGCCCCTTGCTGTTCTGCCGGCCGCCAACCACCGGCGCGCCGTTGATGGACGCTAAGCGCTGCTGCTGGCGGCGCTCGAAATACGCCGCCCAAGCCGCGTGGTTGTCGGCGATGTACTGGGGGAGGGAGAGTTGGGCGTCGGGGAGGGAGGCGCGCACGACCTCGACTTCCTCGGTGAAGTACGTCGGCTTCGCCACGGCGTCGGGCAACGGGGGAATGGGCACTCCCCCGGCGCTGAGCCTCCACCCTGTCGGCCCGGCGCGCATGTCCGGCGGCGCCGGGATGTTCGTCTGGAACAGGAGCCAGGACTCCTGTTCGCGGAGCGAACAACGGCCGAAGCCGTTGGCCGCCGCCTCGTCTCCGGGGTAGCGTTCCGCCATGGCGACGGACTCAGGAGAGGTAGTGAGATAGAGGGAGGGGCTGGGCGGCGGCGCTCGGGAGAGGTAGGGAGAGGGAGGAGCTGGGCGACGGCGAGGGGCGGGGCTGGTGTGGGCACAGTCGAGTGCAGGCCACCGGCTATATAGCCGCGCCGCACCCGTGTGTACGCGTGCGAGTGAGGGGAGGCGTCGGCGCGCCGTCCCGTGACGCGCCGCCTGTAAGGAATCAATGGCAAGGTTAACCGGCGGTAGCCTTGGCATTGATTCCCCGCGGGAACCGAGGCCGTTGGGGGTAGACGAGGCGCCGTGTCACTGACACGGTGGGCCCGCGGCTGTTTCGCGCCAAAACAGTTCGCCCCGGCGCCCCCGGGCGCCCCCAGCGCGCCGGGTTCGGCCTGGGTCCGCCGGCGCTGTTTTCGGCCTAGGCCGGCGAAAATCGGGCTCCTGGAGGCGCGACTGGGCCTTTTTTTGGCGCCAGCGCGAAAAAATCACCCGGAGAGGCCTTCCTGAGGCGCAGCTGAAGATGTCCTTATTTGGCGACATGGCTCTTTGTTAGGGTAGAAATTTTCTTGTCCTGGCGCTCCAGATGGTGCCACCAGGATTTCTGTACAACTTCACTGCTATCATCATGAAAATGAAGAGTGTTAATCTCTTTTTTTTGAGAAAACTTTCAATCTAATTATCAACTCTTAAGGTAGTCCAGAAACATCAAAAGTAAAAATTACATCCAGGTTTTTAGACCACGTGGCGACGACTACAAACACTGGAGCGAGCCGAAGGAGTGTCGCCGTCATTGCCCCTTCATCATCGATGCCGGGCAAACCTTATTGTAGTAGACAGTCGGGAAGTCGTCGTGCTAAGGACCGAAGGTACCAGCGCACCAGAACAACAACCTATAAACACACGAACATAGACGAACGAACACCGGATCCATCGAAAACAAACGTTGACCGAATCCCGCAAGATTCGCCGGAGATAAATCTTCACACGTCTTCCGACGATGCTAGAAGCGCCACCGGGATGGGGGCTAGGCAGGGAGAATCTTATTCCATCTTCAGGAAACCGCCGTCATCACGCCTTCCTGAGCAGGACACAAACCCTATCAAAACTCCAAGAAACGGCTAAAAACGGAGCTCTCCTGCCGGCAAAGTCTGGGATCCACCGCATCTCCATGTCTCTAAGGCCATAAGAGATGAGGCAGGTCGGCGGCAACACACCGGGAGGCAACAGAAGCCCTAGTGATGGCTGCCTTTGTATGAAGAGTACTAATCTATTTTATTTTATTTTAAAAAGAGGGTTAACACCTTCGGCCTCTGCATCAGTTGATGTATGCAACCCTTAGTTATGAATATACAATCGAAGTTTACATGGTTCAATAAGTCTCGAGATAAAACAAGCTGCCTTTGTATGAAGAGTACTAATCTATTTTATTTTATTAAAAAAGGGTTAACACCTTCGGCCCCTGCATCAGTTGATGCATGCAACCATTAGTTATGTACTGTGCTAACGACTAGTCGACTGGTCGCTAGCAACAGATCCACATGACTACTCCTATTCTTATTCACATGCCTTCAATGCGCAATGCTGAGTAAACAAAGGAAGCAATTCTATTCTGATGATTAGAGTATGCATGTATGCATGCATGCATGAAACGAAATATGTGATGTCAGTAATTATTTCATTTAAATTCAGAATTCAAAATGTTTTGTAGCTCTAACCATCGCTCCAATTGAAAAACTGTTTTCACATAAAAGATTCGTGACGACGAGACCTTCGAAACTAGATCCCATGTTGATATGTTTCGACGATTTTTTTAGGGGTCAAAAGTTACCAGGCCCAGGCTGAGTAAGTTATCACATCTGTGATAACTAAGTTACCATCTTGTTTATATAAAAATTATCGGGGCATAAAAATGGTCCTTTAACCTTTTCCCCATGTGCAAATGAATTAGAGGACAAAAAAGATGATGTGATCTTATATTCCCCCCTATTTCAAAACTTCAAAATGTTTTGTAAATCAAACAGTCGATCGAAAAATCGTTTTCACATAAAAAATCTGTCAGACGAGAGCTTTGAGACTAGATACCATGTTGATATGTTCCGATAACTTTTTTCTCAGATCAAAAGTTACCACGACTAGGCTACGCAAGTAATCACACATGTGCTACATATGTTACCATGTTGTTTACACAGATATTACTGGGTTATAACCTGGTTTCTCCAACCTTCTTATTAGCTCAGGTTAAAGACATAAAGTTACCACGGTGTCTGTGCGTGAGTTATCACATATACAATGCGTAGGGTATCAAACTATTTACGCGAAGGTTATCAGGGGGATGTTTTTAAACAAGCCCCTCGCTAAAGTTATCGGGACCGAGGCACATAAATTATCAGGTCTGCGGTGTGTGAGTTACCATGCTATTACACAAAAAATTGCCGAGGAGATATTTCATCAACCCCTTCCCCCATGCCAAAGTTGTAAGTACTGAGGTACATAAGTTATTGTTGGGTAACATAGTAATTTCAAAAATTTTCCTACGCACACGCAAGATCATGGTGATGCATAGCAACGAGAGGAGAGTGTGATCTACGTACCCTTGTAGATCGCAACGAAAGCGTTGACACAACGTAGAGGAAGTAGTCGTACGTCTTCTTCCCGATCCGACCGATCCAAGCACCGTTACTCCGGCACCTCCGAGTTCTTAGCACACGTACAGCTCGATGACGATCCCCGGGCTCCGATCCAGCAAAGCTTCGAGAAGGAGTTCCGTCAGCACGACGGCGTGATGACGATCTTGATGTTCTACCGGCGCAGGGCTTCGCCTAAGCACTACAACGATATGATCGAGGTGGAATATGGTGGCAGGGGGCACCGCACACGGCTAAGGAACGATCTCAATGATCAACTTGTGTGTCTTGGGGTGCCCCCTGCCCCCGTATATAAAGGAGCAAGGGGAGGAGGCCGGCCGGCCAGGTGTGGCGCGCCAGGGAGGAGTCCTCCTCCTAGTAGGAGTAGGACTCCTACTAGGAGGGGGAAAGAGGTGGAGTGGGAGAAGGAAAGGGGGGCGCCGCCCCCCTCCCCTAGTCCAATTCGGACCAGGGAGGAGGTGGCGCGCGGCCCACCTCTGGCAGCCCTTCTCTCTCTCCACTAAAGCCCATATGGCCCATTACTTCTCCCGGTAGGGTTCCGGTAACCCTCCGTCTCTCCGGTTTTCTCCGAAATTACCCGGAACACTTCCGGTGTCCGAATATAGTCATCCAATATATCAATCTTTATGTCTCGACCATTTCGAGACTCCTCGTCATGTCCGTGATCACATCCGGGACTCTGAACTAACTCCGGTACATCAAAATGCATAAACTCATAATAACTGTCATCGTAACGTTAAGCGTGCGGACCCTACGGTTCGAGAACAATGTAGACATGACTGAGACATATCTCCGGTAAATAACCAATAGCGGGACCTGGATGCCCATATTGGCTCCTACATATTCTACGAAGATCTTTATCGGTCAGACCGCATAACAACATACGTTGTTCCCTTTGTCATCGGTATGTTACTTGCCCGAGATTCGATCGTCGGTATCCAATACCTAGTTCAATCTCGTCACCGGCAAGTCTTTTTACTCGTTCCGTAATACATCATCTCGCAACTAACTCATTAGTTGCAATGCTTGCAAGGCTTATGTGATGTGCATTACCGAGAGGGCCCAGAGATACCTCTCCGACAATCGGAGTGACAAATCCTAATCTCGAAATACGCTAACCCAACATCTACCTTTGGAGACACCTGTAGAGCTCCTTTATAATCACCCAGTTACGTTGTGACGTTTGGTAGCACACAAAGTGTTCCTCCGGTAAACGGGGGTTGCATAATCTCATAGTCATAGGAACATGTATAAGTCATGAAGAAAGCAATAACAACATACTAAACGATCGGGTGCTAAGCTAATGAAATGGGTCATGTCAATCAGATCATTCAACTAATGATGTGACCTCATTAATCAAATAACAACACCTTGTTCATGGTTAGGAAACATAACCATTTTTGATTAACGAGCTAGTCAAGTAGAGGCATACTAGTGACACTAAGTTTGTCTATGTATTCACACATGTATTATGTTTCCGGTTAATACAATTCTAGCATGAATAATAAACATTTATCATGATCTAAGGAAATAAATAATAACTTTATTATTGCCTCTAGGGCATATTTCCTTCAGTTATCTGCTAGGCTATGTTTGAATTACCATGTTATTCACATAAAAAGTTACCAGGGGATATTTCATCAATCACGGTGTTTGATGAAGATTTTTTGGGGTCAAAAAAGTTACCACGATGTTTGTATGTAAGTTATCAACTTTGTTGTGCATACTTTACCATGTTCTTTATACAGAACTTACCTGTTATGTTTTCAAACACTTTTCCTCCCGAGCCATAAGTTATCACAGAGTTTGTAATTAAGTTATCGGATATGTGATGTGTATATTATCATGCTATTTACTTGAAAGTTACCGGGTTGTGTGTTTTCAGCACCCCCCTCACCCCGATCAAAACTTACCGCGATGTTTGTACGTAAGTTATTAGGGCAGTGATGCGTAAACTATCATCATATTTACAGAGAAGTTATCAAGATTATATCTCGGCAAAACTCCTCCCCCCCCCCCTGGAGGGAAAAGTTATCATGTTTGCGGTGTGTAAATCATGATATTCACAAAGGAATTACTGGGGTATATTTCATCAACTTTTTCTGGTTTAGAAGTTATCATCATGTTTCCATGTAAGTTATCAGGCCAGCGGTGCATAAATTACCAGGCTATTCACATAGAAATTACCGGTTGGTATATTTCAACAACTTCTTTCGCCTCGGGCTAAAATTATCACAGTGTTTGTACGTAAATTATCACGTTTGCGGCCCAAAAATTACCGGCTTTCAGAGACGACCTACCACCTTCTCTTCGTCAACATCTCCTACCTCTCGGACTGAATATTCTTTAGAAGAATCGTTGATCACATCACCAAAATCATCCACACCATCATCCGGGTGTTGGCGGAGACACCTATTTCCATCATAAAGTGGAACAACAAAGATAAACTAGAGAAAACTCATGGAATTAAAAAGGGAAAATGTATGTTTAATAGGAGATGCAGTACTAAATATCATGATGAAATAGTTTAGCTTTATCAAACTTAGCACGTACATACACAGTGTGGAGTGGTTAGTGGATTAAGGTCATCCACTAACCACTCCACATGCAATTTTTCTTGCCCAGCCTGCTCTATTTTTGGATAGTTATTAGCACTTGCGAAAAAAAGGAAAGTGCGGGCGTGCACGTAATTAATTCAGCGCGAAAAAAAGGAAGTGCGGGCGGGCAGGTTATAATCAGCATGATTTCGGGAAGGAGCGAGGGGATAGTTTCCGTAAGATGCCGCATCATATGTGGGGCTACAGTTAGTTTCCATTAAAAAATCGTGATTGTGTGATCGAGATCCAACGACTCACAGGTTGTGCGGATGTATAGCAAACCACCAATCGGCAGGATTTTAGCATTGTCGATTAGTTATTAATATACAATCGAAGTTTACAAGGTCCAACAAGTCTCGAGATAAAACAAGAAGAGCAGTAACTTTTTCCACTACAAGCATGACTTTTGCCACCAAATTTTGCATCAGCAAGATTCAATGAGCACAGGGCTGCATATATTAGGTAGAAGCGACTATTCAGTGCCTCAATCGTCAAATTTAACTGGTGATAGCAACATTACATCTACGTTTTTATATTACCCTAGATTGACTGGCCAGTCCATTCGACGCCGTATCCATCCTTCAACTTACCACCCTAGATTACACGTAGATTCTATGATTTGCAACTCTACCGGAAAAATTCAGGTAATCAACAATTCTCACAACCTTGGTGACGAGGCATTTGATGCTGTAAGCTACCCTTGTTGGTTTGCAGTACAACAACATCTTATATCTTACATGCATATCTTCATATCTTGAAACTTCTTTATCCTCCAATTGCCCTTTTGAATAACATATCTAGTGGATAGGATAGCATACATAAAGTGAATGGGCATGTATTACTTGGGTTGTTCAACCAATTGAACATGTTTTCTATACGCCTTGCAATTTTGTTTTGTGATGATCTTGCCGGCCAACCCGGCTCTGGACTTGTTGATGTTGCCACTTCAACCCTTTTCCTTGGCTGTAGCCTCTAATAAGTGACCTATGTTATCAGCTGTTCAGCTTGACATTCTGATTCTCAAGTCGTCCTCATAAGCCTATAATAATTCGTGACAAGATGTTTGGCTTGGAAAATCGAGTCCCCTCATCCACTAAACAAGCAAAGATGTTCTTAAGAGATGACCCAACCCATTTCTTTTTGTTTGACCTAGTAGTAGTATATAAAATCAGGACGTGTGGTTGTAGAATTACAGGGTACTACAACATGTCTCACCAGGTGCATGAACCTTGCTTGGCATGGATTATCAAAGGGAAGTGCTACAGCGCGACGATCGCGCATGGTACGCCTAACGGTGTGACCGCCTCCATCCTCCTGCGTTCCCCTTCTTCACTGCCGCACACCGTCGACGACGTCCACTGCCGCCACCGTGCAATTCGGGTGGTGTAAAATGTGGCTAACTATTGATACTCCCTCCGTAAACTAGTAAACTAATATACGAGTGTTTAGATCACTATTTATATTAGTTTAGAGAGGGAGTATATGAATTCTATCACCATCTCTGACGAGTTCTTTATTGGAGGTTTGTTCTTGGGAACTGGCACCTGTAGGAGCACGTACTCCCTCCGGTCCTTTTTACTCTGCATATAAGGATTGTCTGAAGTCAAACTTCGTAAAATTTGACCATATTTATATGAAAAAATATTAACATCTATAATGTTAAATTTATACAATATGAAAAGTAAAGTCATGATGCATCTAATGTTGTTGATTTCACATTCTAAATATTTGTATTTTTTCTATAAACTTGATCAAAGTTTACGAGGTTTGACTTCAAACAAATCTTATATGCAAAGTAAAAAGGATTAGAGGGAGTACATTAGTGATTGGATCACTGGAACAGTAAGGTGTTGCTTGTCATCTTCTATAGATGGACTTGTACCAGAAGGAAGCAAAAGTGATTGGCTGGGCAGCTCAAAGCTGACAGCACCAGGGACTAGCTAATAGTTCCTTGAGGGATAATCTTGAACACCTGGCCCTTTTAGAACCATGTGTTTCAGAATTTAATTTTGAGCATTGCTGTCGTGGTGTCAACTTGTCTTCACTGGTACTTCCTTCGGTTCTTTTTAATTCGCATATAAGATTTGACTAAAGTCAAGTCTCGTAAAATTTAACCAACTTTGTAAAAAAAATGCCAACATTCATAATTTGAAATCAATACCACTAAATGTGTCATGACTTAAAGTTTCATATTATATAACTTTAGCATGGCAGATGTTGATATTTTTTCATATAAATACGGTCAAACTTTGTGAAGTTTGACTTCAGAAAATTCTAATATGCAGAGTAAAAAGGACCGGAGGGAGTACATTTAGAAGGAGTGTAGCACCCACCTTCCTTTTCTAGTGAAATTTATATTAGTGAAAATGTCTTTCCTTTTGGCCTTAAAGTGACCACAATACTTGAGAATGTTGTGGAAGCAGCTAATGAACCATTTGTGCTGTCGTTGTCATCTATCATTTCCGCAGGATGGCACACACAACTGGACGCAGCTCCCCTGACGTGCCGTTGGCACACTGACAGGTGGCCCCAGGCCCACACGTCAGTGGCCCCACGTCAGGGGTGCAGTACGTCAGACGATCCTGGTCCCACACAACCCAACCTTAGGATATGCAAAGGGCACCACAGCAAAAGCACAAAAGCACTTCACCAAAAGTGCTGCTCCTCTATTCACAGATATAAGATGTTCCAACTTCTTTCCGAATCAGATGTATATAGACATGTTTTAGCATGTTTGTTCACTCATTTCAGTCCGGATATAAGCTATATTAAAATATACAAAACATCTTATATTTGTGAATGGATAGAGTACCTCCTTAGGCTAAAAAATACACATCATTCGTATTTTCTCGAACATCGTGTTCAGTGCTAAAAAGGGAGGCCCTGGCAATGGGGCTATTTCATGAAAGATACCGGGCACGGATCTTTTTAGCACTCAATCAGAAGTCACAAGGTTAAACAAACAGATGAACTAGAGTCACAAGTACACAGGTGTTAAGAACAGATGACCGCAAACAATGCACCGCAAAACAGCAACGTTTTAGTAACAAGGCCTACGATATGTAGACCACCACATCAACGACAAGGGCGATGAGAATGGATTCACTTGACCGAACAGCTTATTAACAATTGATAGTATGACTTACTGCAGTTTCTCAGTTCCTCGACGAAGCTAAGATGATAACTCCGTATGTACATGGAAATTATGGTGTACATTCACCTCTCTGTTTACGGTATGCTTCTATAGTTCCAGCAGATGCACAAGCAGTTCCTACCAGTGCAGGGCATTATGTACACAGAGGTGTGGTTATCCACAGTTTTGCACTTTGCACTGCACACAGCACCAACTCAGGTTGTGATCACATAAAAACAAACTCCTTAGCTACACTGACCGCTTTCTCTCGACCAAATAGCTTCTCAACAATGGCCAGGGCGAACTCTGTCGCAGTCCCTGGGGCTCTGCTAGTGATAAGATTACCGTCAATCACAACCCTGTTCTCACATAGGCTCTGATCAGTAAGCAAGTGCGCCATGGGTGGAAACGCCGTCGCCTTCTTCCCCTGCAAGGATGGAAAATCATCCCAAGTTAGATCAGCCCAAAAGTTATAAAATGTTTTCTCCAATATTTGGGAGCGGTGTCTTTACTGCTATCTCTAGATGAAACAAAGATGCCGTAGGAGCATAATGATTTTTAACACACATGATGTGCATATTTGTCATCATGGTACCTTCAGTAAACCGTGGGGCTCGAGGACATGAGCTGGGGAAGCACATATTGCACCATAGGCTTTACCAGATCCTGCCTGCTTCTTTAGTAAATCAACAAGTTTGTCTGTACTAGCAAACTTTTGAGCACCCGACAGACCGCCCTAGATACAATAGATGCCAGTGTAAGTGATCTTAAGAATACCACTAGACAAATAAATGAATAGCTCAACAGTTATGTACCGGCATGACAATCAGATCAAATTCCATTTTAGCAGCTTCGTCCAACATCATGTCAGCTATCAGATTAAACTTGTGACGCCGGGTCACAATTTGCAGGGTATCCTCAACTGACGCAACTGTAACATTTGCGCCTGCTCTACGCAAGACGTCTATTAAATTAAGAGCTTCAATTTCCTCTGAACCATTAGCAACTGGCACAAGAACCTGCAGGGAATATTACAGGAAAAACAATCACATGTATATCAGACTCAACTCAGATTAAGAGCCAGCACGTTTCTTGCTTAATAATCCCATATGAGCCAATTAGTTGCCAACTGATGACATGTGTTCCTGGACTATGAATAGTCTACATAAGAACATATAGGACCTTATTCTGAGTGGTAACCCGACTATGCTACATGCTTCTGTGCCCCCCCCCCCCCCCCCCCAAACACACAACCCAAATAAATGCACCATCGATCATATAAGTGGAAGTATACAATAAAAGCTGCTTACACCAGTGACCGTTTGTAACTAATTATTTACGACAGTATCATACCACTTCCTTCTTACATAAACCAGGAATGAATATTTAATGGACAATCATGACCTGCTACTAATACAATTGTAGTTATGGCTAATAAATGCACCATAGATCATATAAGTGGAAGTTTACAACAAGGCTGCTTACACCAATGACCGTTTGTAACTAATTATTTACAACAGTAACATACCACTTCCTTCCAATTATTTACATAAACCAGGAATGTATATTTAATGAACAACCATGACCCGCTAATATAATTGTAGTTATGACTAATAGGTTTAATAAACATCTGAATATATTGTTCTATTGTCAACATTAAGCAACGGTTTGTAATCACGGTCGCTGATTTAAGATAAGACACCGGAGCAGGCTGCAATATGTCACCTTCACTAAAATGTTTGTAAACAGAAGTAATATAAAAACACATGAGAGAAAAGCAGAAGGCAAGCCAAGATGCTTGGAAATCGTTTTCTTAACAAGTGGAATCCAATTTCATCTCATACCTGAGGTGTACCACTGCATTTCCATTCAACTGAATTAAGCTCTTCGATGGTATAGTCAGCGCCATGTTGAGGGCGGACATACTAAATGAAAACAAACACCAGATAATGCAAGTTTGAGTCACTAAGATTGATGAAATATGAACCCAAAATATTCAATTCCATAATACCAGTAAACTGTTCAGAAAGAACTACTTCAAGTTATAAGATCTTGTTAACAGAGATCAATAGATGGTTTTACATCAAATCAGCATAGGTGTAAATTAACAATTTCCAGGTATCACCGATGTGAACAATATTCTTTATGGCACAGAATCATCTATTCGATTTGTCATGTTATTAATAGCAAAAAATCAATAACATAGCTACAGTTTATAGCTCACCAAAGGTCCAGCAACCTCCTCCATCTTCTCTTTGTCATATAGCTGCTCCACCAGAGCAAGAGCAAATTCAATTGCTGTTCCCGGACCCTGGCTGGTCACCACATTTCTATCCACCACCACCCTGGAGTTCACAGGGATCACTTCAGCAGTGAACTTCTCCATGAATGAAGGGTAGCAAGTCGCCTGAAGTAACAAAGCGCAACAACAATTTTGTGAACACAATTCATCTTTCCAACAAAACCACCCTCACAACAGTCGACTGATCGTAATTCCTAAACGTTGATCAGTTATTCACCTTTAAACCTTTGAGCATGCCCCAATGGGCCAACGTCACTGCCGGCGCAGCGCAAATGGCGCCGTAGAGTTCCCCCTTCTCCGCATGCATCTTGACCATCCTCTCGAGTACTTTACATTCTCTAAGATTAACTGACCCCGGCATCCCGCCCTACACCGAATTAAGCAGCAATATCAGATGATCAGGCCATGTGTATCAGCATCTTGATGTTACAGCGAGCGCGAGAGCCAATGAAACAGTTAGGCAGACTAGGCGGTTGTTGATTGATTCAGGCAAAAAGGTTGATTTGGGAGAAGATGGAGATTGTGGTCGGAAAGGGGAGTGGTGGACGCACCGGCAGGGCGATGAGGTCGAAGGCCTCGCCTTCGAGGTCGGCGACGCGGCCGTCGGCGACGAGCTTGACCCCGTAGGCGGCCTCCACGAGGAGTCCCTCGTCTCCGGCCGGCGCGGAGGCGACGGTCGCGACGGTGACCCGCGCGCCGGCGCGGTTGAGGACGTCGGCCGTGGCGGCCGCCTCGACCGGCTCCGTGCCGGCGGCGACCGGCACGAGCACCCGCTTGGCCGGGCGGGCGGCGGCGGCGAAGGCGCGGGAGAGGAGCAGGCGGCGGCAGGAGACGGCCCGCCTCGCCAGCGAGGAGGCGGCTGCGGCCATCGGGAATCCGGCTGGGGATCGCCGGGCGAGGATTCTTGCCTTGCTCGGCGGAAAGGTGGTGCGGTGCGACGCGAGGAGAGTGGGAGTCTCGCGTTCTTGCTTCGCTTTGTTCTTCCGGGTAGTTGGGGCCGCTACGAGTAGCCTTGATTCTCGTTCTCTTCACCCTTTCTGAGGGATTGATCCCCGTTCTTGGGCTGCTGAGTGCTGACTTCCCGTCGCTTTTTCTAGATGGAAATGTGGTTGCCGTCGTGTGTGTCAGCGAGTCTTCTCGGTCGCCGTCGGTTTTCTAGATAGAGTAGTGGTAGTGGATCATGCGCTGTACTCGGTTGGTAGTATGCTTCTGCTTGTCGTGCAACTTCTTTTGTGGATGGATAACCATGAGTGAGTCCTATCGGGGGCAAGAACATGTGAGTCTCGCCTCATTGTCGACCTCCCCCATCTTCAAAGGGGCTCCCTGTTCCCTCGCCCTGCCACCAAGGGGGCCAATCCATTGAAAGATGAAGACCCTCACCCGAGGGCTAAGGTGAGAAGTGATGCCATTGCTATCCGGAAGACCAAACAAGGACACCATCACCAAGCTACGACGAGCTCGACCAAGGGAAGCTTTGGCACTGGATGGCACCTGCATTGTTTAAGACATTGTTGAGAACATTCTCCCTCTCTTCTCAACATGACATATCTTGTTCAAATTCTCTCTCTTGGAGCCAACCGAATAAATGTTTTAACTCACAAAGATACTTCCACTTTCCAGAGAAACATGTACGGTAAAATCTCGCAATGCTGGATAGAAGGATACGTAGAGCTACTGGAAAAATGTCCACATCTAGTGAGGAGCCAAACCAACAAATCCTTATCTTCATTTAGATAAACCGAAGAACAAACAACCAAAAGTTTATCTAAGTCCACTTTTCTTTCTCCAACCATAGCCCTTCTAAATGTCAAGTTTCTTAAAGCTCTACTAAAAGCCTCATGCACTCTAATACTGTAATCGGAGGAGATGGCCTGGGGGTTTGGATCATTGAACTGCAAAAATGCATTCTCCTATCCATATGTCTTCCGAAAACCTAGTTTTCTCTCTACTACCAATTTGGAATATATAACAACTTAAAAATATTTTCTTAACCTCCACTAGACCTTGCTAGAAAAGTGAATCTCCAGGGTTAGAGCTCACCCGACCAAGGTTCTTATGAGCCAAATACTTTTTAGTTAGTAGATTGTGCCACAAACCATTTGTATAAAAATGTTTCTACAACCACTTAGTGATGTGGGCATGTGTTAGAATGTGTAGGTAACAATGGCCAGATCATTCACTATGATGCTAAATTAACAGTTATCTTTTCTTTTCCTACTCATAACCTCCAATATATAATCTCCATCCGTGTATGGTGATACACGAATAAAGATAATGACCCATCAGATCAACTCGTAGGTGTCGATATGTAACGCTCAATCCTATGTCGTTGGTAGATTTTCTCATGGAAAACCATAGAACATACACACGCCCTGGTCACCATAGACTTGGGAGTTTTTTTGTATTTCTTCATAAACTCTCCAAAATAAACTCATATTTATAATGTTCATAGCCTAGCCATTAAATAGCCAACTTACGTTCCTTTCTGGAAGGAAAATAAACAAGGGAAATGCTTCTCCTCAATCCACTGATCATTGGCGCGCGTCGATGGCCTTCGCAGTCATCCTATAAGCCTTTGATCGTACGGTGTGAAACATCCTCCTCACCACAAACACGTGCTTTCAACATGGCAGGGGACTGGAGGCACTACAAAAAAATACACTTCTGTGATGATACGTGTTTGTTATAGTAGGTCGTGTTTTTTGTCATGCATGTACATCCATGACGATTTTATGACAGAATCAAGATAGTCATACATGTGTTGTCGTAGAAGTGTTCCATGACATTATCAAAATATCATCACGAAAGTGTCCACTTCCATGACGATAAATCGCGCGTCACAGAAGTGCTTTCATCAAGGGTGATCGACACATGGCATCCACCGTAACGGAACGCCGTCAAGCTATCCGGTCGGGTTTTGGATCCGATAACCCGTTAACAGCCCCGACCAATGGGGATTTTCCACATGTAAAATCATCATTGGCTGGAGGAGACACATGTCAGGTCCGCGTTGGCACAGGTGTCACTCATCCAATGGGCGAGACGCGCCTATGATATGTTGACACGTGGACCGGCCCATCAAGTTTAAATGGGCCGGCCCAACTGAAGGCCCACAAGATTTTGCGGACCATAATGGACCGGCCCAGCTAAAGGCCCACGAGATTTTGCGGACCATAATGGGCTGGCCCAGCTAAAGGCCCACAAGATTTTGCGGGCCATAATGGGCCGGCCCAGGTAAAGCCCACAAGATTTTTGTGTGCCATAATGGGCCAGCCCAGGTAAAGGCCCACAAGATTCTTGCGGATCATAATGGGCCGGCCCAGCTAAAGGCCCACGAGATTTCGCCGACATTAATGGGCCGGCCCAGCTGTAGGCCCACAAGATTTTGAGGACCCTAGTAGGCCGACCCATTAACTGGCTGCCATGTTTTGGGCCAAATGCCGGCCCATATTTGATCCGGTCCATTAATGGCCTGCCACGCTCCGGGCCTAATAGTGGCCCATATGAGATCCGACCCGTTAAAAGCCTACCACGTTCTGGGCCAAATTACGGCCCAGATCAGGTCCGGCCCTTTAAGAGGCTTTGGGCTTAATTATGGCCCATATCAGATTCGGTCCGTCAACTAGACACTATACTTTTGGGCCCATTTGCTAAAGTCCCACTTAGTAATTTGGCCTGATATTAGTTTTGTCCTGTTAAGGGCCCGTTTAACATTTCGGCCCTATATTAATTTCGGCCTATTAAAAGCCCGTCATATAGTTGGGCCTAACTACGGCCCGGTTTGCATCTGGCCTGCTCGCAGCCGATATCTGATTGGGCCAAATAAGGACCGAGACAATTTTGACCTGTTAAAAGCCCGTGATTTGATTCGCACAATCATGGGCCGGGGTTCATTTCGGGCTGCTGCCGGCCCGAGAGATGTTCGGCACGTTTCAGGCCCAACCTACATCGTGATTGCATGACGGCCCGATTATGTACCGTAATTTTACGGTTTGGCCGGTTTACTGCGAAGACATGATATATATACAGTAAAATAACTGCAGCATCGTGAATAAGAAAAAACCTAGACTATACAATAAAGAAATTACGGCATATTACATCCACTGGGTAGCAAAGTTCGCCACTATGATAATAAAGCATAAGCAGACAACAGATTACATACACTGGGCATCAAAGATCGCCACAAGTGCAAATAAACACATCGACAAAATAATATACAAAACCGACAACACTTCAATAGAGTTCAAGAAAGGTTAGCACTGCTAGGGAGCTGCAGCACAAGCAGCTGAGCAAGATGATGAGACTGCACTTGTTCAACACTTATATCTTCCTCACTCTGAAAGATAAACAAGCAGACAGATGACAGGTTTTGCACATAAAAGTATCAATGCTGACAATATCACATTTCTTACTGACGAATAAAGTGACACAGTTTAAAATTGCATTAACACAATATGGTATTGTTCAGGTCAAGACATGGCAGGAAATGACATTGTGAAGGAGTTGGCAGCTTCACGACACCACTGGATTACAGATCAAGAACTTATAAGTATCAATGATTAGTGCGCTGTTAATTTATACCATTTCAGATTGGCAAATAAAGAGACGGTTTAAATAATAGTAGAATGATATGACATTGTTCATAGTTAAGACATTGCAGAATATGACATTGTGCTGTAGTGGGTAGGTTCACCACACCACTGGATTACGGATGAAGAACAGAAGCATACATGCAGTGTAAAAGAACATCACTTGCTCTGTATAGTTTAATTTACATGGTATGAAGAAGGAACTTGGTTGTACAACTGAAAACTTAAATTGAGAAAGGACAAACTTTTGTTTATGAACTACATAATAAACTTTAAACAAGCAATTTGATGCAAACACCAAAAATAAACAGCTGTTGCAGTCATGCCTAACCAAATATATACAACAAAGTTTGAAGGCTTGAGATGGATAAACTTACATTATTGATGACGACAAGCTCTATAAAGGCCTTATCCATGCTGATGGGGGGGGGGGGGCAATTCAAGAAGTTTACCACAGAATCTTCTTCAAAAGCATTGCCTTTATTCTACATTTTGTTAAGAGTAAATATAGATGTGATAATATACGAAAAATGGAGAATATTTAAGATAAGATGAAGAGTGATGCTACATAACCAAGTAGCTATAAATGTAAGTGCAGCGATACATGCAAAAGGTACAACCAAGAGCAATGCACAGCTAAACTTCTTCAGTACCAACCTTATGGTAAGAGTAAATATAGATCTGATGTGTAGAAAATGGAGGGCAAAGGAAAATAAACTGCAGAGTGATGGTACATGAACAACTACCCGTCATTATAAGTACGCTGATAAAGGACAACACGTACTTACAAGAACAATGCAGAGCTAAAAAAACATTGGCATTGGATATATTCTACACTAATGTAACCATTCATACAGATCAGATAATTTGGAGCGAACAATTGATAAGCAAGCTATCATGCATACTGCTGTCACATAATGAAACAGGTATGTATGCAAGTACAGTGATACAGGATAAAAGGTACTGACAAGAGCAAAACAGCGGGCAACATATTTGCGATATCCTGTCGTTCTTGTCAAACCGGAATTTTTTTTCGAGCAGATTTCCTGCAAAAAAGATCCGTAAGGCACATGCGGTAGAAGTTCAAATTGTCATGTGATTTCATAGACAGTACCTCATCCTGGGAACGAGACCAGTGTTGGGTTATGCAGTAATTTCAAAAATTTTCCTACGCACACGCAAGATCATGGTGATGCACAGCAACGAGAGGGGAGAGTGTTGTCTACGTACCAACGCAGACCGACTGCGGAAGCGATCACACAACGTAAAGGAAGTAGTCGTACGTCTTCTTCCCGATCCGACCGATCCAAGCACCGTTACTCCGGCACCTCCGAGTTCTTAGCACACGTTCAGCTCGATGACGATCCTCGGGCTCCGATCCAGCAAAGCGTCGAGGAAGAGTTCCGTCAGCACGACGGCGTGGTGACGATCTTGATGTACTACCGACGCAGGGCTTCGCCTAAGCACTACAACGGTATGATCGAGGTGGAATTTGGTGGCAGGGGGCACCGCACACGGCTAAGGAACGATCTCAAGGATCAACTTGTGTGTCTTGGGGTGTCCCCTGCCCCCGTATATAAAGGTTGGAGGGAGGGGGGCTGGCCGGCCAGAGAGAGGGAGGCGCAGGGGGAGTCCTACTCCTACCGGGAGTAGGACTCCCCCCTCCAATCCTATTCCAACTAGGACTCTCAAGGGGGAAAGGAGAGAGAGGGGGGCCGGCCCCTTCTCCTAGTCCTACTAGGACTTGGGGAAGGGGGGCGCGCGGCCAGGCTGTGGGCTTCCCCTTTTCTCTTTTCCACTAAGGCCCAATAGGCCCATTAGTCTCCCGGGGGGTTCCGGTAACCCTCCCGGTATTCCGGTAAAATCCCGATTTCACCCGGAACACTTCCTATGTCCAAACATAGGCTTCCAATATATCAATCTTTACGTCTCGACCATTTCGAGACTCCTCGTCATGTCCGTGATCTCATCCGGGACTCCGAACAACCTTCGGTACATCAAAATGCATAAACTCATAATAACTGTCATCGTAACGTTAAGCGTGCGGACCCTACGGTTCGAGAACAATGTAGACATGACCGAGACACGTCTCCGGTCAATAACCAATAGCGGGACCTGGATGCCCATATTGGCTCCTACATATTCTACGAAGATCTTTATCGGTCAGACCGCATAACAACATACGTTGTTCCCTTTGTCATCGGTATGTTACTTGCCCGAGATTCGATCGTCGGTATCCAATACCTAGTTCAATCTCGTTACCGGCAAGTCTCTTTACTCGTTCCGTAATACAACATCCTACAACTAACTCATTAGTTGCAATGCTTGCAAGGCTTTAAGTGATGTGCATTACCGAGAGGGCCCAGAGATACCTCTCCGACAATCGGAGTGACAAATCCTAATCTCGAAATACGCCAACCCAACATCTACCTTTGGAGACATCTGTAGTACTCCTTTATAATCACCCAGTTACGTTGTGACGTTTGGTAGTACCCAAAGTGTTCCTCTGGTAAACGGGAGTTGCATAATCTCATAGTCATAGGAACATGTATAAGTCATGAAGAAAGCAATAGCAACATACTAAACGATCGGGTGCTAAGCTAATGGAATGGGTCATGTCAATCAGATCATTCAACTAATGATGTGATCCCGTTAATCAAATAACAACTCTTTGTCCATGGTCAGGAAACATAACCATCTTTGATTAACGAGCTAGTCAAGTAGAGGCATACTAGTGACACTCTATTTGTCTATGTATTCACACATGTATTATGTTTCCGGTTAATACAATTCTAGCATGAATAATAAACATTTATCATGATATAAGGAAATAAATAATAACTTTATTATTGCCTCTAGGGCATATTTCCTTCAGTCTCCCACTTGCACTAGAGTCAATAATCTAGATCACATCACCATGTGATTAACATCGATAGTTCACATCATCATGTGACCAATACCCAAAGGGTTTACTAGATTTAGTAATCTAGTTCACATCGCTATGTGATTAACACCCAAAGAGTACTAAGGTGTGATCATGTTTTGCTTGTGAGAGAATCTTAGTCAACGGGTCTGCCACATTCAGATCCACATGTATTTTGCAAATTTCTATGTCAACAATGCTCTGCATGGAGCTACTCTAGCTAATTGCTCCCACTTTCAATATATATCTAGACCGAGACTTAGAGTCATCTAGATTAGTGTCAAAACTTGCATCGGCGTAACCCTTTACGACGAACCTTTTGTCACGTCCATAATCGAGAAACATATCCTTATTTCACTAAGGATAATTCTGACCGCTGTCTAGTGATCTACTCCTAGATCACTATTGTACTCCCTTGCCAAAATCAGTGTAGGGTATACAATAGATCTGGTACACAGCATGGCATACTTTATAGAACCTATGGCCAAGGCACAGGGAATGACTTTCATTCTCTTTCTATCTTCTGCCGTGGTCGGGTTTTGAGTCTTACTCAATTTCACACCTTGTAACACAGGCAAGAACTCTTTCTTTGACTGTTCCATTTTGAACTACTTCAAAATCTTGTCAAGGTATGTACTCATTGAAAAAACTTATCAAGCTTCTTGGTCTATCTCTATAGATCTTGGAGCTCAATATGTAAGCAGCTTCACCGAAGTCTTTCTTTGAAAAAATCCTTTCAAACACTCCTTTATGCTTTACAGAATAATTCTACATTATTTCCGATCAACAATATGTCATTCACATATACTTATCAGAAATGTTGTAGTGCTCCCACTCACTTTCTTGTAAATACAGGCTTCACCGCAAGTCTGTATAAAACTATATGCTTTGATCAACTCATCAAAGCGTATATTCCAACTCCGAGATGCTTGCACCAGTCCACAGATGGATCGCTGGAGCTTGCACATTTTGTTTGCACCTTTAGGATTGACAAAACCTTCTTGTTGCATCACATACAACTCTTCTTTAATAAATCCATTAAGGAATGCAGTTTTGTTTATCCATTTGCCAGATTTCATAAAATGCGGCAATTGCTAACATGATTCGGACAGACTTAAGCATAGATACGAGTGAGAAACTCTCATCGTAGTCAACACTTTGAACTTGTCGAAAACCTTTTGCGACAATTCTAGCTTTGTAGATAGTAACACTACTATCAACGTCCGTCTTCCTCTTGAAGATCCATTTATTTTCTATGGCTTGCCGATCATCGGGCAAGTCAACCAAAGTCCATACTTTGTTTTCATACATGAATCCCATCTCAGATTTCATGGCCTCAAGCCATTTTGCGGAATCTGGGCTCATCATCGCTTCCTCATAGTTCGCAAGTTCATCATGGTCTAGTAACATGACTTCCAGAACAGGATTACCGTACCACTCTGGTGCGGATCTCACTCTGGTTTACCTACGAGATTCGGTAGTAACTTGATCTGAAGTTACATGATCATCATCATTAGCTTCCTCACTAATTGGTATAGGTGTCACAGAAACAGTTTTCTGTGATGTACTACTTTCCAATAAGGGAGAAGGTACAATTACCTTATCAAGTTTTCTACTTTCCTCCCACTCACTTCTTTTGAGAGAAACTCCTTCTCTAGAAAAACTCCGAATTTAGCAACAAAAGTCTTGCCTTCGGATCTGTGATAGAAGGTGTACCCAACTGTCTTCTTTGGGTATCCTATGAAGACATATTTCTCCGATTTGAGTTTGAGCTTATCGAGATGAAACTTTTTCACATAAGCATCGCAACTCCAAACTTTAAGAAACGACGGCTTAGGTTTCTTGCCAAACCATAGTTCACACGGTGTCGCCTCAACGGATTTAGATGGTGCCCTATTTAACGTGAATGCAGCTGTCTCTAATGCATAACCCCAAAACGATAGTGGTAGATCGGTAAGATACATCATAGATTGTACTATATCCAATAAAGTACGGTTATGACGTTCGGACACACCATTATGCTGTGGTGTTCCAGGTGGCGTGCGTAGTGAAACTATTTCACATTGTTTTAACTGAAGACCAAACTCGTAACTCAAATATTTTACCTCTGCGATCATATCGTAGAAACTTTTATTTTCTTGTCACAATGATTTTCCACTTCACTCTGAAATTCTTTGAACTGTTCAAATGTTTCAGACTTATGTTTCATCAATTAGATATCCCCATATCTGCTCAAATCATCTTGTGAAGGTCAGAAAATAATGATACCTGTTGCAAGCCTTAAATATTCATCGGACCACATACATCAGTATGTATGATTTCCAACAAATCTGTTGCTTGCTTCATTGTTCCGGAGAACGGCGTTTTAGTCATCTTGCCCATAAGGCATGGTTCGCAAGCATCAAGTGATTCATAATCAAGTGATTCCAAAAGCCCATCAGCATGGAGTTTCTTCATGCGCTTTATACCAATATGACCTAAACGGCAGTGCCACAAATAAGTTGCACTATCATTATTAACTTTGCATCTTTTGGCTTCAATATTATGAACATGTGTATCACTACGATCGAGATCCAACGAACTTGTTTCATTGGGTGTATGACCATCGAAGGTTTTATTCATGTAAACAGAACAACAATTATTCTCTGACTTTAATGAATAACCGTATTGCAATAAACATGATCAAATCATATTCATGCTCAACGCAAAAACCAAATAACACTTATTTAAGTTCAACACTAATCCCGAAAGTATAGGGGAGTGTGCGATGATGATCATATCAATCTTGGAACTACTTCCAACACCCATCGTCACTTCACCCTTAACTAGTCTCTGTTTATTCTGCAACTCCTGTTTCGAGTTACTACTCTTAACAACTGAACCAATATCAAATACCGAAGGGTTGCTATAAACACTAGTAAAGCACACATCAATAACATGTATATCAAATATACTTTTGTTCACTTTGCCATCCTTCTTATCCGCCAAATACTTGGGGCAGTTCCGCTTCTAGTGACTAGTCCCTTTGCAGTAGAAGCACTTAGTCTCAGGCTTAGGATCAGACTTGGGCTTCTTCACTTGAGCAGCAACTTGCTTGCCGTTCTTCTTGAAGTTCCCCTTCTTTCCTTTGCCCTTTTCTTAAAACTAGTGGTCTTGTCAACCATCAACACTTGATGTTTTTCTTGATTTCTACCTTCATTGATTTCAGCATCACGAAGAGCTTGGGAGTTGTTTCTGTTATCCCTTGCATATTATAGCTCATCACGAAGTTCTACTAACTTGGTGATGGTGACTAGAGAATTCTGTCAATCACTATCTTATCTGGAAGATTAACTCCCACTTGATTCAAGCGATTGTAGTACCCAGACAATCTGAGCACATGCTCACTAGTTGAGCGATTCTCCTCCATCTTTCAGCTATAGAACTTGTTGGAGACTTCATATCTCTCAACTCGGGTATTTGCTTGAAATATTAACTTCAACTCCTGGAACATCTCATATGGTCCATGACGTTCAAAACGTCTTTGAAGTCCCGATTCTAAGCCATTAAGCATGGTGCACTAAACTATCAAGTAGTCATCATATTGCGCTAGCCAAACGTTCATAACGTCTGCATCTGCTCCTGCAATAGGTCTGTCACCTAGCGGTGCATCAAGGACATAATTCTTCTGTGCAGCAATGAGGATAAACCTCAGATCACGGATCCAATCCGCATCATTGCTACTAACATCTTTCAACACAATTTTTCTCTAGGAACATATCAAAATAAACACAGGGAAGCAACAACGCGAGCTATTAATCTACAACATGATTTGCAAAATACTACCAGGACTAAGTTCATGATAAATTTAAGTTCAATTTAATCATATTACTTAAGAACTCCCACTTAGATAGACATCCCTCTAATCCTCTAAGTGATCACGTGATCCAAATCAACTAAACCATAACCGATCATCACGTGATATGGAGTAGTTTTCAATGGTGAACATCGTTATGTTGATCATATCTACTATATGATTCACGCTCGACCTTTCGGTCTCCGTGTTCCGAGGCCATATCTGTATATGCTTGGCTCGTCAAGTATAACCTGAGTATTCTGCGTGTGCAACTGTTTTGCACCCGTTGTATTTGGACGTAGAGCTTATCACACCCGATCATCACGTGGTGTCTGGGCACGACGAACTTTGGCAACGGTGCATACTCAGGGAGAACACTTCTTGATAATTTAGTGAGAGATCATCTTATAATGCTACCGTCAATCAAAGTAAGATAAGATGCATAAAAGGATAAACATCACATGCAATCAATATAAGTGATATGATATGGCCATCATCATCTTGTGCTTGTGATCTCCATCTCCGAAGCACTGTCATGATCACCATCGTCACCGGCGCGACACCTTGATCTCCATCGTAGCATCGTTGTCGTCTCGCCAATCTTATGCTTCCACGACTATCACTACTGCTTAGTAATAAAGTAAAGCATTACATCGCGATTGCATTGCATACAATAAAGCGACAACCATATGGCTCCTGCCAGTTGCCGATAACTCGGTTACAAAACATGATCATCTCATACAATAAAATCAGCATCATGCCTTGACCATATCACATCACAACATACCCTGCAAAAACAAGTTAGACGTCCTCTACTTTGTTGTTGCAAGTTTTACGTGGCTGCTACGGGCTTAAGTAAGAACTCATCTCACCTACGCATCAAAACCACAACGATAGTTCGTCAAATAGACTCCGTTTTAACCTTCTCAAGGACCGGGCGTAGTCACACTTGGTTCAACTAAAGTTGGAGAGACAGTCTTCCGCAAGCCATCTATGTGCAAAGCACGTCGAGGGAACCGGTCTCGCGTAAGAGTACGCGTAAGGTTGGTCCAGATCGTCTCACCCAACAATACCGCCGAACCAAAGTATGACATGCTGGTAGGCAGTATGACTTGTATCGCCCACAACTCACTTGTGTTCTACTCGTGCAAATAACATCAAACCATAAAACCTAGGCTCGGATGCCACTGTTGGGTTATGCAGTAATTTCAAAAATTTTCCTACGCACACGCAAGATCATGGTGATGCACAACAACGAGAGGGGAGAGTGTTGTCTACGTACCAACGCAGACCGACTGCGGAAGCGATCACACAACGTAAAGGAAGTAGTCGTACGTCTTCTTCCCGATCCGACCGATCCAAGCACCGTTACTCCGGCACCTCCGAGTTCTTAGCACACGTTCAGCTCGATGACAATCCTCGGGCTCCGATCCAGCAAAGCGTCGAGGAAGAGTTCCGTCAGCACGACGGCGTGGTGACGATCTTGATGTACTACCGACGCAGGGCTTCGCCTAAGCACTACAACGGTATGATCGAGGTGGAATTTGGTGACAGGGGGCACCACAGACGACTAAGGAACGATCTCAAGGATCAACTTGTGTGTCTTGGGGTGTCCCCTGCCCCCGTATATAAAGGTTGGAGGGAGGGGGGCTGGCCGGCCAGAGAGAGGGAGGCGCAGGGGGAGTCCTACTCCTACCGGGAGTAGGACTCCCCCCTCCAATCCTATTCCAACTAGGACTCTCAAGGGGGAAAGGAGAGAGAGGGGGGCCGGCCCCTTCTCCTAGTCCTACTAGGACTTGGGGAAGGGGGGGCGCGCGGCCAGGCTGTGGGCTTCCCCTTTTCTCTTTTCCACTAAGGCCCAATAGGCCCATTAGTCTCCCGGGGGGTTCCGGTAACCCTCCCGGTATTCCGGTAAAATCCCGATTTCACCCGGAACACTTCCTATGTCCAAACATAGGCTTCCAATATATCAATCTTTACGTCTCGACCATTTCGAGACTCCTCGTCATGTCCGTGATCTCATCCGGGACTCCGAACAACCTTCGGTACATCAAAATGCATAAACTCATAATAACTGTCATCGTAACGTTAAGCGTGCGGACCCTACGGTTCGAGAACAATGTAGACATGACCGAGACACATCTCCGGTCAATAACCAATAGCGGGACCTGGATGCCCATATTGGCTCCTACATATTCTACGAAGATCTTTATCGGTCAGACCGCATAACAACATACGTTGTTCCCTTTGTCATCGGTATGTTACTTGCCCGAGATTCGATCGTCGGTATCCAATACCTAGTTCAATCTCGTTACCGGCAAGTCTCTTTACTCGTTCCATAATACAACATCCTGCAACTAACTCATTAGTTGCAATGCTTGCAAGGCTTTAAGTGATGTGCATTACCGAGAGGGCCCAGAGATACCTCTCCGACAATCGGAGTGACAAATCCTAATCTCGAAATACGCCAACCCAACATCTACCTTTGGAGACATCTGTAGTACTCCTTTATAATCACCCAGTTACGTTGTGACGTTTGGTAGTACCCAAAGTGTTCCTCCGGTAAACGGGAGTTGCATAATCTCATAGTCATAGGAACATGTATAAGTCATGAAGAAAGCAATAGCAACATACTAAACGATCGGGTGCTAAGCTAATGGAATGGGTCATGTCAATCAGATCATTCAACTAATGATGTGATCCCGTTAATCAAATAACAACTCTTTGTCCATGGTCAGGAAACATAACCATCTTTGATTAACGAGCTAGTCAAGTAGAGGCATACTAGTGACACTCTATTTGTCTATGTATTCACACATGTATTATGTTTCCGGTTAATACAATTCTAGCATGAATAATAAACATTTATCATGATATAAGGAAATAAATAATAACTTTATTATTGCCTCTAGGGCATATTTCCTTCAACCAGCGCATAACAAGGTTTTTCCATTTAATTTCTTCTAAATTTAGCACAGGAGACTTCACCAGAAATTCGTTTATAGACTTGCCATCAAAGTGTGATTTCCTCACGTAACACCGATACTGCTGCAATGCTTCCTTGAAAAGCACAAGCAAGCTTTGCTTGTCATGACTATCCAGATTGACCCTCGCCTAGTTACAACAATGTAATGTAAATCATTGATGTGTTCAATCAGCAGAAAATAGGAAAATAATAACCATGAATAATAGCACTTACACGTAAGTTGGACAGGAAGATGTGAAAATGGTGTTTGTCTTCACAATAATTTTCGCATGATGGGAATATATGCACGTAGTCCTTAACAACATTGAAAACATTGTCTTTTAAACTGGGAATAA
Source organism: Triticum monococcum (assembly GCA_034509565.1). Classification (NCBI taxonomy): domain Eukaryota; kingdom Viridiplantae; phylum Streptophyta; class Magnoliopsida; order Poales; family Poaceae; genus Triticum; species Triticum monococcum. The sequence goes on along the minus strand of CM067843.1, from coordinate 145,000,318 downwards.
ATGGAATGGGGTTCCAATATGCAGGAATTGGCCGTCTCTGTAGTTGGGATAGGTCTTCGGCCGGTGGACTTGCTGTACTTTTTGCTGGAGTGGGATTTTTCTGTGGTACATCTGGTGCTATGGCAAATGAAATCGGTATACCTTTTGCTGGAGTGCAGGTCCTATGTGGTGGGGCAAGTGGTGTGGCCAGTGAAGTATGGATACAGTCTGCTGGAGTCGGTCCTACGTTTTGTGTCACTAGTTGTACAACCAATATAAGTGGGGTGCTGTCTGATTTCTCCGGCACCACCACGTTTTTAAGGACTTTGCTGGTGCTCCTTCAGGTTCGGCAATCACCCTCTTCCTTTTTGATGTCTGATGCACAAGAACAGCATTGAGTGAAAAAACATGGTATGATGACAGATGGAATATGTATTGATAATGGATGTGCATGGCATCTTGACATATATGATGAGTAAACTAAGCAGATGGCGGTGCAACAAAGTAGAACATATGCAAGATACCCGCAATTAATAAAACATTGCCAAATTAGAACAGGCACCTTGATGGGTGAATAGGACAGGCCATCTGCCTTTGACTCCTCGAGGTTAGAATAGTCATTAGGATCATATTCTGAACAAGAATCAATAGGTGGGGAGCGTATGAGTTTCATTGCATCCAGAATGGCACTCAATGCCTTGGTGCCAATTTTGTAAGTCATTGTAGTGTTTATCTTCAAGAGTGGACTGCTGCTAGTGCGACACAAAGCAGCTACACAGATTATAGTGTAGATATAACGGGAAAACCTTAAGCATCAGAGTAAAATCAGCAAAGTGGAACTTGCTGGAATATATGTGCTAGTATTGCCGGTACGGCTAAAAAGGCTTCGGATACCAGCTCTCTTCAAGTGAAGGTGCGGTACTGTTAATATCAGTGTAACTCTCAAAGGCGACACAACTCCCCGCATTTCCTTGCTATTCTTATAGGATTCAAGTGGATAGGCCACTACAAATCCTATTTCTATGTTTACAAGATCCTACGAATCAAAGAGGCCCAAAGTGTCCATCACAACCGACCGTATAGACCTCTACACTGCAAATGTCCCTGCTCATTTTCAGTACAAGGAACATAGTACTACTATCATACTCCCTCCGTTCCAAAATATAAGTCTTGGTAGAGATTTCCACTATGGATCACATACAGATGTATCCAGATACATTTTAGAGTGTAGATTCACTCATTTTGCTCCATATGTAGTCCATGGTGAAATCTATACAAAGACTTGTATTTAGGAACGGAGAGAGTACATGTTAAAGAAGAACGGAAGAGGAACATGGTAAATAAGAAGCAGATTTTGGATAATAAAATGTTGGTTGCACAGTGCCCACACATGATGAACCAGAGCGCATTAAGAATGCAACCCCCAGCAGTCTCTCGACCATTTCAGGCGGTTGGATGAAGATCCTACATCTCCTAACCCTTCTTCTTTCTCGTCTCTGATTCTTCCCATACAGAACACCGCACGGGCCGCCGGCCGGACCACTGGCCCCCACCGCCTGTGTTCCTCCGCCACCCCCCACCCCCACCCCGCCCCAACCCCACCCGCGTCGAGTTTTGTTCGTTCAGCGAGGCCCCACAACCACCCGAGCCCCTTCGTTCGCACCGGCGAACTCCGGCGAGCTCTGAAAAATCGACTAACCCAATTTTGAAATTTAGTCTATTGTGATTTAACTAGTGTGGAATATAAAAGGGGAAAACCATAAGCATTGGGAGTATAGTGTTGAGCGTGTGGCAGATCTGAAGGTGCAAACCGGACAAAGGAAACTTCGCAACCAAGACAAGAAATCAGAGTAAAGCAGCGGCGATCTATTTTCTTGCTGCGATAAATAAGTTGAGCAGATACGAAAGAGTACCGCCTCTGGTGTGGCGCCGTGTACGCATCTGCTGAGAATTTGACGGTGCTGCGATAGCGATGGCTGTCGGCGGCGTGGAAGCAAATCTAGGAGCGTAGACGGTGGTGGCGGGGCGCGGTGGACGAGATGGTCGTAGGAGCGGCGCCGACAAGGTGGACGACGGCGGGGATGAAGCGAGAGGACGGGATGCAAGGATCCCGGTCCGAAGCCGTGGATGAGAGAGTTCGATCTCTTATAATGGACGGCGGCGTCGGGGTATCAGCTCCGACATGGTGGAGGAGGACGGCGGTGGATGGGGTGGCGGATGGCGGCGGACGGAGGAGGGTGGGGTGGAGAGGGTGTTTTGGCGCCCACGAAGTACGAATGGGGAAAAGGGAGGTAGAGAGGAAGAGGGGAACCATGTATTCAGGGCGCACTTGTCTCAAATGCGAGAAAATTTACAAACTTAGCCCCCGTTTCAAATTTCTACTACATCACAACAACATTAGTCGGTTGGGGATAGGGCGGTAATCTCGCATACACCGAATATTTGCCGATGAGAGTTTGTTTTTGGCGCCCACCGTGTATGAATATGAATCGGGGAGGGAGTCGATTTCGGCCGAGGACACACTGTGTTTTGGCGTCCACCGTGTATGAATCCGGGTGAGAGGCGGTTACGTCACGTTTGGGTGAAATTACAAACCTACCCCTATGGAAAACTATAGAAATCCAGCAGATAGGCTTTGCGTGGCAGGGATAGGCAGTAGTGATTTCCATCTCGCAGATTTTGGTTTCAGGCGGTTACTATGACTTTCCCCGCTTCGTTCCAATTTTGCAGAGTGCATGTTTACCGGGCCAACTCAATTCGAATCCCGTTTTTATTCTATTTTTTTCCCGGCGGGATTCATTTTCAATTGGAATTACATTCTATATACATCATTTTCTTATATATACTTTCAAAAGCACAACAAAGAATTATGCTCCTTTATATATATAATATGATTTGCAAATACAACGATCTCGAAATCTTAAGGTTGAATTCGAAAAAATTTAACCAAATTATGTTCTACTAAAATGTATGGATCAGTAATATCTACATATTAAAAAACATAGATGTGCGTGAATTCATATGAGTATGCATGTTTGATAGATCAATTTTGGTTTGAGTATGGATTACATGTATCATCATCTCGAATTCAAATATTTGAATCCCTTTTTTTCACTCCTTTCACGCCCATCTCTCTCGCATGCATGCTCCTTCAGATAGCTATCACTCTCTTTTCTCCAGCTCACCCGCACGCTCACTTCATGTTTCTCCTATCCTCGCAAACATGGTCTCTCGACATCTCCCTTGAGAAGTGTCACACTCTCCCTATCATTATACATTACACGGTTTTCATTATCTCTCACGTCTCTACTGTTCTCTGGTATCACTCGATACCTAAGCTTTCTTTTTCACCGCCATACACACAGTCTCCACTCGTCTTTCACTTTGTCTTTCTCTCTACTAGATCGTTGATGGTGTGCGTTGCCGCGCCCGTCCATTTTGACAATATAATGATTGGGAGTTTTATAATGATTGGAAATTTTGTAAATGTACATATTAAAGGTAATGTTAACTTTATTGTTGCCGCCATTTTTCATCTCATTTATGTATCAATTCAGCACTGGACCATAATAATGCACAAAGAGGCATTAGTTGTCACATAGCACATGTCAACATGAACACAATGCATAAAAAAAATTCACATAAGTGACCTATAGCACAAAGCATGAACAAGAAAACAAAGTAGAGTTATATGAGAAATGATAACCTCAAGCTTGTGCAACAAAGAAGGAAATAACATTACACCAGAAGCTCATGTTCTTACATTTCCACAAGATTTGCATTTTTTTGACATAGAAGGCAACACAAGGAAATGGTAATCTAGCCAACATCTCGCCAGCATAAGATTAGACATATAGAGCAAGCACTTTTAACACCTTTCATCAACATCACATCCAGATACATGTATTTTGCAATCCCCAACAACAATACTTCCATCACTTGAGCTTGTACCTACGAAACATGCCTTCCTAGCTTGGATCGTTTGTTCCTTCCATGAGTTGTGCTTGTCACTTGGGAACGTGTCTACCCAATATGGTTCTTTTGATGGAACTCATGGAAGTATGGATGCATTCGATACATTAAGATAGTAAAATTATATACCATCTAGCAAAATCATCTGAAACAACATGCATAGTAAATAAATAGTAGTTAAGCCCTCCTGTCTTGCACCTTATAAATGGCATCCTTCATGCCAAGCCTTCCTCCATGCTTGAAGATGAATATATAATCTTCAAAACCATATGAGCAACCGGTTTAGATATCACAAGAGGGGGAGCATGGCATAATTACCTACGGAATTTTGAGTCTTCCCACATTACAAATTTCTTCAATGCCTTTACTTTTGCAAGGTGAGCAAACCTCCCATTGTCCCAGCAAGGTGAGCAAACTTCATTTTCGTTTGAGAGTTATATCCCATGGTCCAAAATAATTTACCAAAATAATTAGAGATAAAAATTGGGGCCGTGTGCAGCTACCACCATGTCTACAGAGTTATTCTCGTTCTGACCAACATCATTTTCAAAGATGATATTCCAGTCTTTACCCAAGTTAGAGCCAAGACAAGAATCAAGAATGTGACTGTGGATGACTTAAAGAGGCATATAATCATCCTTGGTGTGCATGCCAACTTCAAATATGGTTTTGGCACAACATATCAAAAAGATATTTGTTTCTATAATAACTTCAAGAGATGAAGAGAGTGACTAAAAATGAGTAATGAATACATAGAATAAAAAGAGAAATGCTGGTTAGTTAACCTGGTTAGACAATTGATTCTTAACATTTTTTGGATGTGATTTCTCCTTGGAATCCGATGCACAAGACACTTAGACATCCATTCTTGTGAAAGAAATGAAATGTCTTTCAGTCTTTCTCTGTTAAGCTAAACAAAAAGCGCTTTATTTTCTTTCTTCTCCAATTTTTCAATAAACTTCACAGACATACAATACAATGTATAGAATTACATGTACTATGAATATAATACGATTCAACATTATGATATTTTTGGAGTGTATCTATAGTCTGTGTCGGCTCATTGTATCATGTTAGAGCTAAGCCGTGTCTTGTTGATCTGAAGCCATGACACCTAACTCCAGCCTAGTCATGTTGCATAAGGGAGAGGCGAGTTGTACCTGTAGTGGAGGAACGACCGGCGTGGACATAGTGTAAAAGGGTGACACTGTCTTGGACGGTAGCACACACAGGGATGCTAATTCTGGCAGGTTGCCGCTGGACATGATGTCTAGTCGTGGTAGTCACTGCTACTTTCCTTGACTTCAACCGATATTTTCGGACTCCACTACGCAACTCTGGCATCCTTTCTCCCCATACACTTCCTAACACATACTTACCTGCCAAACAAAATCCACAACATCATTGGTTAGTACAAACATAAATGGCTACACATTGTATCTGTACCAGCAAATTTTATACTCCCTCTGTTCGGAATTACTTATCTCGGAAATGGATGTATCTAGAACTAAAATACATCTAGATACATCCATTTTTGCGGCAAGTAATTCCGAACGGAGGGAGTACTATGAATCTCACATGAAATCCCACAATCTACCAGCGAGTAATCAAACATAAATTGCTGCTTAAAACATGAAAAACCCCAGATTCAGGATAATTTTTTTATAATCCTGCAGAAAAGCAGTTTTCCTTTCTACTTTTCCATAGCCATCAAGAATGTTTTGCACAAGGTCAGAGCCATGTGTCCTCTCCAGCTGCAAATCTGACAACAGGAACTACGACTTGAGAGTTGAGATTCAGCAACCTATGTCCCCGAACAGTCCTTATACCCAAATCATATCCAAATCTCCTTAGACAAATTTCCCTCACCAAAACCGATCAAAACCTGGGAGGCTGGACCTAACACCCACATACGCCTCGCCGCATCATCGGGACGCGATGGATTGCCCCTAAAAATCGTAGCCCAAACAAGCTGCCGTCATAGGAAGTTAGGAAGTTAGGAACACACACATCAACCCAAATTTGCACCAAAGAACGGGGGGATCCACAAGCGCCGGAACGACCGCCTTGCGAGATTCAAGGGGATGGATGAAGGCGCTCAAAGGGACTGCGATCTAGAGGGAAGGGAAGTCGCAGCGGCATCGGCATCGGCATCTCACCTAGGGGATGCATGGGTCACCCGAGGAAACGAATTTGGAAGGAAAAGGTGCGGCGATGTGAAGATGGCGACGCACGGCGGCGGTGCAGCAGCACACCGAGGGCTCGATCCTGTCGGATTTCGGGTTCCAGCAGACCCTTAAGGTTCGAACACTGGGGTGCACGCGGAGATTACGCCTTCTACCTCCCCACCTCGCAAAGATCTAAACTACTAAAAGAGTTGCACAAAGGAAACAAGATTTATACTGGTTCGGGCTACCGTTGTGGTGTAATACCCTACTCCAGTGTGTGGTTGGTGGATTGCCTCTTGGGGCTGATGATGATGAACAATACAAGGAAGAACAGCCTCGTGAGGGTCTGTTCTTGGCTGGAGTGATGAACTGCTAGGAGGAGTTCAGCCACCTTTCTCTCTTCTCTCTCTCTCTCTGTTTGCAAACCGAATGAACCAAAACCGAACCCCCTGCTATGTGGGTGGCTGGTTCTATTTATAGAGGCCCTGGTCCTCTTCCCAAATATTGAGCGGGAAGGGAGCCAATAATGGCGGGCTAATTTAAAGGGGGACAACAAGTATCAACTATCCTGACAAAAGCAGTCTTCGCCTGCGCAAAGCTCTGGTGATGATGCCGTCCTGGGCTCCACGGTGACCTCCGTCTCGTAGTCCTCCTGGTCTTGGTCTCATTGCACCGAAATGGCAACCTTTGCCTGATGCCTCGGTACTCCGCGGCTGCGCTTGCCCTCTTTGCACCAAAGAGGAAAGAAGGACGCTGCGCGTGCTGGCACCCGCCTGGCGCCCTGAGTCATCATGGCTTGCGTCACGGGCACCTCGCGAGGTACCCCGCCTTGATCTCTCCGCCTCCTTGTGAGCCAGCCTGACGAGGCCATGCCTGAGGAAGCTCCGTGTTGTCCGCCTCGCGAGGCTTGGCCCCTCGCAAGGGTCTTAGTCTTGTGTTGATGAAGATGGGCCACGCTGGGCCTCCTTTGAGCCACGCCGCAGGCCGCAGGCAGGCAAGTCTGGGGACCCCCGTCCCCAGAACGCCAACAGTAGCCCCCGGGCCCAAGGCGCGCCCGGGCTTGGCCGTGCCGAGAGGCGAAAGGGCAAGGGCGAATCGCCACGGGCCCTAACAGCATGCGGCCTTTGGGCGCCGCGTGGCGGTTGATGGGACGTGGGCGGCACTGTTCCCCCACGCCCCTTATTCTGCGCCCTGCTAGGCGGACTTGTAGTTGCACACAGCCGCTCCCCTTCCTGTTGCTCGAGCGTCCCCTGTTCTTCCTTCCTTCGAATGCCTGCTCCCGCCTCCAATCCAATCTCGAATCTTCCCCCTCCTTCCCATCGCCATGACTCCGACGAGGAAGGAGAGAGGGGAGAAACCCATGCCTCCGTCTTGTGCGCCGCCATTGGTGGCCCTCGCCGTCGGCCAGTCGATCGTACTCAATCAAGAGTGCCTGGGCAGGGACAGCTTGGCATTGGCCACCGTCTTCAATGAGTACGGGAGGACGATGGCCTGGCCCGCGTCCCACTTCTCCATCGACATGATAGCAACCGAGGTCCCATGTTTTACCGACGCCTTGTGGGTGGGTCTGGTTCCCCCTTCTCTGATTTCTTCAATGCCGTGCTCTCCCATTATCAGATCCACATGATGCATCTAAGTCCTGAGTCCATCACCCTCCTTTCGGTCTTCGCCTTTGTTTGCGAAGCCATGGTGGGCATCCCTCCTTCGGTTGCCTTGCTGCATCACTTCTTCTCGCTGCACCTTGTCGACCCTTCCCAATGGTGGGCGTGCGTGAGCTTTACTGCCGAGCCTGAGACCGAGGCCTCTGGGATTGACTTCAAACTCCCCCTGCCCGCGGTTGGGTTCCGCAAGCGGTGGTTGTATGTGGACGCAGGGGTGCCTAGCCCCCTGCTATCGGAGCCGACCTTGCCTGCTGTCCCCAATTCGGGTTGGGGCCAGGAGATGCTCAAGAGCCCCCGGCTTGTCTTCGTCTGGAGCCGCTTCGCGCTCCTAAGGAAGCTCGGCGTGACAGCGCCCAAGGTGGTGAAGGAGTTTCTGTTATGCGTGTTGCTCCCCTTCAACGCCACTCTCGCCGGATGTGGGCCTTCCGTGGGCGCGAGGATAGCATGAGGCTCCAGGAAGAGGACCTAGCTCCCGCGGTGCTGAAGTCGACGCTCTTGACCTTGGCCGGGACCCCAACCCCGGCAACATCCGGTAGGGAGGGACCTTGCTGTATCTCTGCCAGAGCAGGGCCGACTTCGTGAAGCAGATGCCCGTCTTTGATGAGTGGGGGCTGCGCCCCGCCGGCCTCCAGGGACCTCGCGAGAATCCAATGGTGGTGACTGCCCTTCCAATCGGCCAAGGCGACTCCTCCTCAAGTGGCGGAGCAGGGAGGCAGGAGGCGCCGGAGGCCGAGGGGGCTCCTGATGAGGTGGCAGCGCCGGGTGATGCTCGCGAGGGGACAGCTCCTGGGACCCGTGCCGCTGTGGCTGAAGGTGGCAAGCAGCTGCTCCCAGTGCCCGGGGCTGAGGCCTCGGAGGCCCCAGCCGCGTCTTCTGGCGAGGTGATGGACGGCACGCGCCAGGCAGGCGCCCCTGATGCGGATTGCTCTAATGCTCCGTCTTTGTCGCAGGTTGATCCTTGTGCTCTTCTCTTGGGCCGCTTCCGCGTGGACTTTGAGGCCCTCCGGAGGAAGAGGGAGGCCCTGGGTGATGACTTCCCTTGTCGCGTGCTGAAGCGCAGGAAGTACTGTGCCACTGACGAGTAAGTCTTCTCCCTCTCTGGCTTCTGATCCTCTTGTTGCTTTCACTAATCCTTGCTCCGCAGGCCCGTTCCGGCCGAGCTCGCTGAAGTAGCAGAGGTGCCGCCTCCTTTGGCTTCGCCCCCTCTACCGTACTCAAATGCTCCGAACAGCTCTGCCCTCGTGGTGAGGGCAACTGAAGGGGTGGACCATCTCGGGGTGCACCACGACCCTGCATTCCCCCCGATTTTCCTTCGCGGGCCCTCTCGGGGGATATCCAGTCTACCGTGGGCTTTTCGTCTGGTCATGGACTGTGACTGGTTGAGGCGCCCCCTGCGCCCTTCATCTGGAGACGGGCTGGCTCCAGACTGGGCTTTTGGTGCGGCGCGCCCAGCCGTCGCGAGGGCGCCAGCCCCCAGCCCCCTGCCCGGAGGAACGATGATTCGTGGCCCCCGACGCTTGCTTGGGGCGGATGATGGTGTGGAAGACGTGCTTGAGCGCGCCCAGGAGCGCCGCGCTCGCCGCCAAGGGTTCCTTCGAAGGGCGACCGACACGGTGAACTTGCTTTTGGAGGAGCTTGCTGACGAAGACGCGCGCCTAGAGGCCGAGGGCCTGCACCTGGCTGCAGGGAGGCGCGAGCTGGAGGCCGCCATCGCCCTCGCGCACCGTCAGCGTGATCTTGACGATGAAGAAGCGAAGGCGTCACTGGAGGCCTCTCAAGTGGCCCGATCCCAGGCCGCCAAGGAGGCCCGGGGAGCTGATCGGCGGCGAGAGGCGGCGGAGGAGCGGTCTCGTGAGCTCCTGGCCTGGTGCCACTCACTGGAGGAGCAAGCGGAGTTGCGCGAGTTGGCCCTTGCGTCGATGCGGGTGGCCTCTGGCGACCCAGCTGAGCTCCAGAAGCGTGAAGAAGCGTTGACGCTGGAAGCCGCCGAGCGCACCCGCGAGTACGAGCGGCTGGAGACGAGGGAGCGCTTGGTGATGCAGGCGGAGGACGATGTCGCCGCACGGGAAGCTCGTGTCCTGGAGGAGGTCGGACGTCGGGTGGCGATGGCGCGCCAAGACCTCGAGCGCGAGTTCGAGAGGAGGCTGGAGTTGATCCGGGTCGAAGCTGAAGGGAGGACTGCAGTCTTGAGGGCCAAGCGGGAGGAGGCGACGCGGCTGGCCGATGCCTCCCGGGCCGCCCTTGAGGTAGCGCGAGGGGAGTTAGCCGCCTCCCAGGCCGAGGTGCTCCGTCTTCGCCAGCGGGTGGAGGAAGCTGAGGGCGTCGCGCGCCAGAACGCGAATGAGATATGTCAGCGACAGGTCCTGGAGCACATGCACGGCCCCATGCTCGCTACGCTCCGGGAGAGGGCTAGCGCAGCCTTGGGCAACATCTGTGAGGCGGCTATTGGCGAGCCGCACATAGCCAACTATGCTGGCAACCTTCAGTTTTTCACTGCCGTGGTGACGCAGCTGGAGGCGCGGTCGGCCAGGGCCAACAGGTTGGTGGAGGAGAGGAGCTGCGCCCTGCTCGGGCGCGCCTTTTCCCGTGTCTTCAGTCATCTCCTGAACATGGATTCCCACTTCAATTTTGACGCCGTTATCGCCCCATTCCCCCAGGCCGTCTGAGGCAACCTGGCGCACTGGGTGGAAGACAATGTGGACGCCCTTGTCAGGGCCTTCGCTTCGGATGATGACGACGCGATCGTGGCTGCTGACATGGGCGGTGCGGTGAACGGCCCTGGCGCCACTGGTGGCGACGCAGACGACGATGGCGAGTTTGGCGACGCCAGCGATGGCTCGGGAGGTGCTTCCGAGGATGCATTGGGGGATTGGTCTGACTGAGTGTGTATCGCTCCTATTTTTTTTACCCTGCATGAATAGAACTCAGGCTTTTGACCTGATGGCTGTGAGAGCATTTTGGGAGGGGAAGCCCCTCATGTAAAACATGTGTTCATCATATTAGTGGTTGTCATATTGCATGAGCGCCCGCGCCTAGTGGCTGGCTGGTTTACCTTTGTTTCGCGCTATCCCCGAAGCAGCCTGTGGGAGGGCATGACATCTGGGGTGTTCTTTAGTTGAATCCGTGGGATATGAGAGTGTCGCCGGCGGGGAGCTTCACAGGCGTTGGCCTTTTCACAGGCTCTGGGCCCTTTCCCAAAATGCGATAGCTTCACAGGCATTTGCCTTCTTCACAGGCTCTGGGCCTTTTCCAAAACGCGATGGCTTCACAGGCACTCGCCTTGCTTCACAGGCTCCGGGCCCTTTCCGAAACGCGACGGCTTCACAGGCACTCGCCTTGCTTCACAAGCTCTGGGCCTTTTCCAAAACGCGATAGCTTCATAGGCACTCGCCTTGCTTCACAGGCTCCGGGCCCTTTCCGAAACGCGACGGCTTCACAGGCACTCGCCTTGCTTCACAGGCTCCAGGCCCTTTCCGAAACGCGACGGCTTCACAGGCACTCGCCTTGCTTCACAGGCTCTGGGCCTTTTCCAAAACGCGATAGCTTCACAGGCACTCGCCTTGCTTCACAGGCTCTGGGCCTTTTCCAAAACGCGATAGCTTCACAGGCACTCGCCTTGCTTCACAGGCTCTGGGCCTTTTCCAAACAGGGCAACCTCCGCAGGCACCCGAAGATCCTCCTGAGAGGGAGCAACAGTGGCAGTTTGGGTTGCGCACGAGCCAGGCCTGACCGGGCTCACGAGGGGCTCGCGAGGGGAGGCAGCTGTGGTGAAGCGGTAACCAGAACGCGAGAAATGGCTCGAGCGAGAATAAGCACCCCTTCCCAGAACACACGCAAATCTCAAATTCGAATCCAACTTAAATCCAGCGGGGGAAAAGCTACAACCAAAGGGAAAGGCAATGAAGGCAGACAAAAGGCCGTGTCCGGCACCTAATCTAGTCTTGGACGTCTTCTCACCAGCGCGGAGCTAAGTGCTGTCCACTGGGCGTGGGAGGGAGCCCCAGGGCCTGAGGCCGGCACCCCTGAGACTTCGGGGCGTGTACAGCCCCACTCATTATTACGTGAGAGTGTCACGGGGCGGCGAGCTTCACAGGCACCGGGCCTTCTTCATAGGTACTGGCCTTGCTTCATATCGCCAGACGAGGGCCCCGCCTTGCGCCACACTCTAGTGCCATCAGCAACGACCGAAACCCAGGACGCCGCCTGATGGGGTAGAGCGGTCGCCAGTGGTTCCCCCGACGACCACGGGTCCTCTGCCAGGGGCAGGCCCCGAGGCACCTCCCCAGCAGAGGGCCTACCTCCTGAGAACGCCTTGCTCCGAATGCCGCGGTGGTGATGTCGAATCTCGGCCCCTCTCCTGCAGCCCCCTGCGCCCTCCTCCCGAGGGGTAGGAGACTGTGGGAGCGGGGCAGCTGCTTGCTGCGGCGACCTACACCTCCCGCGATCCATGGTTAGCGTATACCTGCTCCTGAAGAATTAGCGGTGCCTGATAATCGTTGCCTCCAGCGTGGCCAGGGGGACCGTTCCGGGGCCCCTGGAAAGGCTCAGCTTCCAGTGCCTCGTCCCCCTAGCTTGGACCGAGGAGCGAGCCTTGTCCGTTCTCGTGAGGGTGTCCTTGGTCCATCATGAGGGGCACGTATTCCTCCGACGCCGTCATCCCGAATGCCACACGGTGATGCCCCGCATGCCCCGCATGCCACGCGGTCCCGCCTGTCACGCCCACTACAGGGTGGTAACGCGGCAGCCCGCTGGGGCCGCGGGTCATGTTGAGTCCTTCTTCGCGGGCCGGGGGCGGGGGCAGCGCCGCCGCCGGTCCGGTGCTGACAGCTTCGCTGGCGTCGGCGTAGCCTTGGAGCCCGCGGGCACGCGCGGGGCCCCCGCACGGGTCACCCTAGGCTTGAGATGGGAGCTGGGTGGAGAAGGGGTGAGCCCCCGAGGCGGCGAAGCCCAGGAGCTCCGCCACTCGCTCCAGCAGCACATCGTGGCCGCCCTCCAGTAGTCTGCACCGCAGCAGCTCCCGAGCCACCGTGAGTGCGGCCCTCGAGTTCGCCTGCTCCCGGCGGGTGTACGGTGTCGTGGTCGGGGCGTGATTGGAAGCCCTTGCTGCTGACCGTGCCTGCCGCGGCGTAAGAGTTGTCGAAGTCTGTCCACATCGCCCGCGGCCTGCAGCGCCCTGCGGACCGCGAGCTGCCTGGGGCACGGGGTCGCCCTAGGCGAGCGGTTCCGCGTGGGTGGGCCACGCAGCCCATGGGTCGGGGTTGCCCTCCTGGTCGCCGGGCATGGTGATGACGACGCGACGGGGCACAGAGCGGTGGAAGACGAATTCCGGCGCACCCCTACCTGGCGCGCCAAATGTTGGATTTCGGGTTCTGGCAGACCCTTAAGGTTCGAACACTGGGGTGCGCACGGAGATTACGCCTTCTACCTCCCCGCCTCGCAAAGATCTAAACTACTAAAAGAACTACACAAGGGACACAAGATTTATACTGGTTCGGGCCACCGTTGTGGTGTAATACCCTACTCCAGTGTGTGGTTGGTGGATTGCCTCTTGGGGCTGATGATGATGAATAATACAAGGAAGAACAGCCTCGCGAGGGTCTGTTCTTGGCTGGGGTGATGAACTGCTAGGAGGAGTTCAGCCACCTTTCTCTCTTCTCTCTCTCTCTCTCTCTCTCTCTCTCTGCTTGCAAACCGAATGAACCAAAACCGAACCCCCTGCTATGTGGGTGGCTGGTTCTATTTATAGAGGCCCTGGTCCTCTTCCCAAATATTGAGCGGGAAGGGAGCCAACAATGGCGGGCTAATTTAAAGGGGGACATCAAGTATCAACTATCCTGACAAAAGCAGTCTTCGCCTATGCAAAGCTCTGGTGATGACGCCGTCCTGGGCTCCATGGTGACCTCCGTCTCGTAGTCCTCCTGGTCTTGGTCTCATTGCACAGAAATGGCAACCTTTGCCTGATGCCTCGGTACTCCGCGGCTGCGCTTGCCCCCTTTGCACCAAAGAGGAAAGAAGGACGCTGCGCGCGCTGGCACCCGCCTGGCGCCCTGAGTCGTCATGGCTTGCGTCACGGGCACCTCACGAGGTAGCCTGCCTTAATCTCCCCGCCTCCTCGCGAGCCAGCCTGACAAGGCCGTGCCTGAGGAAGCTCCGTGTCGTCCGCCTCGCGAGGCTTGGCCCCTCGTGAGGGTCTTGAGTCTTGTGTTGATGAAGATGGGCCGCGCTGGGCCTCCTTTGAGCCACGCCGCAGGCCATAGGCAGGCAAGTCTGGGGACCCCCGTTCCCAGAACGCTGACAGATCCCACCGCGCGAAGAGGACTGGGGATGACGGACGAGAGGTGACTGTGGCATGGGAGGCGGCGGCTACGGTGATGGGGTCGACTGACCAGGGTTCCCGATCGAGAGAGAGATAGAGAGACGTCATGTTTATTTGTTCGCGGCTTCTTTCTGGTGAGGCCGAATCAGCCAGATGGCCCAATCAACCAGCGCACTTCAATTCGGCTACGGGAGTAGCGTCCCCATAGGACAGCCGGCCCACTTGTTGCGAGACGTGCGAGACAGCAGAGATCAGATGGCTAGAAATTGCTAAATCATAAAAATGAATGGTCCAGATGTTGATAGCCTGAGAGGGAAGGGATTAGGCTCAGTTATACTGTCCTTAATGGGATTCTCTCACACACCCTATATGTCTCTACATATGACTCATACCACTAAAATTTCTCTCTCTCTCTCTCTCTCTCTCTCTCTCTCTCTCTTCTGTAGACACAACATTTGTTGCGGTCTCCTTTTCGTCTCCATCCCAGACTGACATTATTCATTTGTTTACCAATTAGACAACCCCGACTACTGTCTCCTCTCTCTTTCTCTCTCTCACAGACACACACACAACTCCTGCTTCCACTCCCCTTCCTGACTACCGTCTCTCTCTCACACACAAAACTCTCGCTTTCGCACCCCAACTCGTATTTCTCTCACAAACATTTATCGACTAGCTAGCCTCTAGATAGGTTTATACACCCGCACACTCGTGCTTCCACCATCACATACATGTCCCTCTCCCGCTCCTTGTATCTATGTAGATTTTTTCCCTTCTTGAGACACGCCCTCTCAATCGTGCACACACACTATCGCCTCATTTTAAGCTGATACCTATCGCACACACACTCCTTGTGTCTTTGTCACACATGCACTGGAGTCCTCCTCCACTCTCCCTCTCTCTCTCACACACATGGGCTTTTTGCAACAACTAGCAAGATGCCCATGCGTTGCACGGAACATCAAGATGCATTTGTATGAGTAGTTTATCTTGTGGGGGAAAAGAATGAACGAGGGAAGGCCTTATTTGCAAATGTGGAGAGGGGTGTGGGTATCTTTTTGCAAAATTGCCATAGTTTCCTTCCTATCCGTTAGATATAGGTCGGACGGCCTATATTGCAGGATGGCAGGCACATGATCATCACCGACAATGCTTTTTTATAAGCGTAGGGAAAAAATAGAGTTGGTGATGATGGTGGGCCTGCCATCCTGCAATGTAGGTCGTCCGATTTATATCTAACGGATAGGAAGGAAAATATGGCAATTTACCCGCACTCTTCACCACATTTGCAGATAAGGTCTTCCCTCGTTCATCCTTTTCTCCCACAAGATCTTGATGTTCCGTGCAACGCACGGGCATCTTGCTAGTAAGAGTAGAAATTAGGCATATACCACTTCTCGAATCTTGAAACCAACAACATTCCTCCCTTATCTCATCAAAACTGTCAAAGGAATATATTTTGAGTGAAACATAACATATTTTTAGTGATATACATATTTCAAAACTAGACTTTTTTTCTATCAAATCGGTGAATATGTATTAATGTACTTTGATCGTGTGGCAACGCATTGGCACATTGCTAGTAGTTATTATAATTTTTTGGACACCAGACAAACGGTGGAGTACATATACGAAGAGAAGAGGCGCACGCACGCAGTCGGCCTCTCCCTGTCTCGCACACATGAGTGTTACATAAATGTGATGTTAACAAATAAACCCTAAAACCATAGGTGCATGATTGCTGCACTCGCGGGTACCGGGTACATGGTGGACCACCTTTGTAGAAATAGTCAGCTCGCGTGATAATTTGATCCGTAGGAGTTGATGGTCGGGACCACAGGTGAACGACTTGGAGCGCGGTGGCTCGCCAGTTGCCACAGATCGAGTAGCCACATTTAAAATATCATTTTTAGCGGGGTTAAGAGTTCCGATTTTCAATGGCGCGTTATAAGTAGTAAGTAGTTTTTAGAACGATTGGTATGGAGCGAAAATGGAATTCATAGTACTACATACCTCCTTGGTGTATGGTTGTATGGTTTTTTTTGCGATGGAGGTTGTATGGGTTTATGTTGCGAGATGTTGAACCTGGTAGTTCTAGGGCAAATACTATGGTTTAGATTTAGATGCTGGTTTTCAGTAATGAAAATTGGAAGGGGAAACCCTTCTTTGATTAAAAAAACCACTACCTCCATTCTGGTTTACTAGTCCCCATCGTACTTTGGGTCAAAGTTTGTCCACGAATTTTACTTATAAAATGTGAATGGAAAATGAGATGCATGCATGAACACTAGTTACTCTAACCCTCCTCTCTTCTTTAATTCTTTGCCACATCAGCATGTTTGCTATTCCCGTGTGAATGATACCAGCTAAGATACCACCATTATGGCCAGCCTTAATCATCGCATGCAATAATTTAGTGCACCTTGAAATATGAACATGTGTGGGGCGTGTATGTTTTTAATGACTTGAGACTATACCTAGCCCGGCATGCAAGATGATTTATTATGCACCGTTCCCCATACCTACAGGAAGCTCATTCGACTCCAAATCTTTTCCTCTCCATGTGTGGAAACAATATGCTTGCCAAACTCTCCTTCTCCCTCCGGTGGTCCCACCACTCCACCCCGTGTGAAAAAATCTTCATGCATGACTCTCCTCCCCCCACGCTCATCCAATCCGTTGTGACCAGCAATATTTCCACCCCTTCGCTCCCCCGTAATTTACTCCAAAAAATATGCCCACGTAGCTGTTACTTAACTACAGGTGCATTGGGTCACTGACATATGGGCCCAACAGGAGTCTGGCCCACATGTCAGTGATGCAACTGGACCTGCAGTTAAGTCAGTGCAGCTCAGTCCATATCTTACGTAGGTGTGCCATTGCTCGCTATAAATACTGCGCCTCCCACGACATCGCTATCTCCTCCCCCTCACGTTCACGTTCATCGCTATCTCCTCCCCCTCCCTCTCACGTCGACCACCATGGCATCGCCCCTCCCAAGCCCTAGGAGCCCCTCACTGCATCGTGCGGACGGTCATGCGTCACCGTTCCATTCCTCGCCGCCACGCGACGCGTCGCTGTTCCGTTCCTCGCCGCCACTAGTCGAGGAGGACGCGTAGGCGTTCCGCTCCTCGCCGCGACGCGACGCGTCGCCGTTCCGTTCCTCGGCGCCACTAGTCGAGGAGGACGCATCAGCGTTCCGCTCCTCGCCGCGACGCGTTGAGGTGGACGCGTCGGCGTTCCCAATCTCGCCAGCACGCGCGCCGGAGGACGCGTCGGCTCCCCGGTACGAGGAGAACGCTGCGCTGCCCGCTGAGCCCCCCAGCCTTGAGGAGCTCTGGAAAGAAATGGATGTCGCCTTGTGGGAGGCTTTACCTCCAGCAGAGCGCGCCAAAATAGAGGCAGAGAAGAAGGCCGAGGAAGAGAAGCGCACCGCAGAACAAGCTGCCTGGGAGGCCTATGTCGCGTCCGAGAGAGTCAGGCGATTGGCTCTTTGGCAGAAGGCTCGTGCGAGGGCCGTGAGGGTGGCGGAGGACGCCCGTGCCGACGCCTTGAGTGCAGTCGGGCCCAAGCGCCTCATCTATGCTTGGCGGTACGTGGACCGGGTGCACGCTTCCAGCGAGGAGGAGTACCTGTTGGCGCCGGATCACCACACCGGTGAGATCGCGCTCGCCCACCGGCAAGCCGCCAATCAGCACCTCACGAGTTGCGAGGCTGAGGAAGAGGCGTTGTGTCGGCGCGCTGGGAAACGACCGCGCACCAGGGCACTTGTGGCGTGCTGCAAGCGCTCCTGCGAGCGCCATGGCCTTTAGGAGGAGTATAATTTTTGTTTCGTAAGGCGATCTCATTAGTTTTGGGACGCAAATGATAAATCCCGAACATTCAGGAATTTTTAGCGTCCTTAATTAAGTATGTAAAAGGGAAAGTTTGGAAACCTTGTGTATTTGAACGCATTTTGCAAGTACGTGCATATAGCACAAACTTTACTATATACTATCGCACTACACGTCTCTCTCGATATATGCTTGTAGACTGTGCTACTCCCTCCGTCCAGGTCAATAAGTCATCTTTGGTTGTGCACCGTGACCAAGAAGGAGGGAAGACTTATACACCTAGACGGAGGGAGTACTACTATTACTTAGGTACGTGTATGTCACACCCTGATTTTCATGCCACAACACTTAAGCTAACAATCATGATAAAATGTGGTTTGACAAAAACTTTTGAGAGTTTTGGACCTTGCCTTGTTTGGATTTTGTTTATTGTTTGCAAGTGCTCTAAAAATCAAATAAATCCTCCAACTCCTATACTTCATCTCCTTGCTCCAAACTCTTGAACCAATGATCATGCCATGTGCATAGAGCAATATAGTATTTTCTTACAAAAATAATTTGGCCAAAAAGTATTTTCAAAAATTAGTTTTCCAAAAACCCCTGAATTAAGATTTGTACTGCAA
Organism: Triticum monococcum; assembly: GCA_034509565.1. Taxonomy (NCBI): domain Eukaryota; kingdom Viridiplantae; phylum Streptophyta; class Magnoliopsida; order Poales; family Poaceae; genus Triticum; species Triticum monococcum. The sequence continues at coordinate 144,981,766 of CM067843.1, read as the reverse complement.
GTACCTGATTTGGGGTGTGAAAAATCTTTCAAAAGATATATTTGAATCCTATTAGATATAGGACTCCAAACCACAAAAATATAATTTTAAAAGTTATTTTCCTATTTTATTTAAAAGCTTTTTCTTAAGGCCAGAAATGGTCTTTAATAGGGAAAAATTATTTTATTGTTTCAAAAATATTTGACAAAAATCAGGGAAACTCAATGGACATATATTGTCCATATATAAGAGTTTCAACACATGGTCATGTTCAAAATATTGGTCAAATCCCTCAAAAACCATTTCTGCCCATTTCAAGGATTTGAAATATTTCTACAGGAAATATTCCCCAACAATTCCAAGAAAATTCTAGCATGTCACATATGACATGTTTGATGATCTTGCCAAGTATCATGTCATGGAGAATAGTATAACCCCATGAAATCTCCTCAAAACCATTTCTGTCCATTTTGAAGTTTGAGCAACTTTACATTGCCAAACATGTCCAAATGTTCTCAAACCTTGTGAACATGCTCAAATGATCTAATTATTCATCTAGACCAAATGGCACAAGTTGGAGAGAATGTTATATTGGTCAAAGTGCCCCAAAACCCTCTCTGTCCAGAACCAAATTTGAACAAGTTTACATTGGCAACTTTCTCATTTTGATCTCAACTTTTGTAGACATGTTCAGAACCTCAAATGATGACACTACACTAAGTGGTGCATCAAGGAGAATAGATTTGCATGGCTAAATCTTGGAAAGTCCTTTTCTGTTGATTTCTAGGGTTTACAAAAGTTGCACTGGCAACTTTGCCCAAATGAGCTCAAATTAGTAGAACACCCTATTTCTAAGTGCCATTCCATCTTGTTAAATATCATGGCAACTGGGATTAAATTTCTTGCCCAAACCAACAACAAACACCTTCTGTCATTTTTCCAAAATCATCATTTTGACCTCTTCCACTAATCTCCATGAGCCCAAGTTTTTACCACAGTTGCCCCAGGTCACCTCCTACCTCCAGTAGCTCCCCCTCTTCCAAAGCTCAATGATTGAGGGGTAAAAACCTCTGTCTGCCTCTCTGGACAACCATTTTCTCTCTCTCCCTCAACCTCCCTCCTCTCCTACTAGCACTCTAGGGCATCCAATGCCACTCCTACATTGTTTACTCACCCCCAAAACCCCCAGACACAAAAGGACATGCTCATGGCACATAAACAATGCTAGTGCATGCAGAGCTCGCGCTCTGGAGCACGCTATAGTGCTCTCCCACACTGTAGCTCACCCATGCCAAGGGCATACGACAACCTTGGGCGTCGGGGTGATATCTCCCGAGGTGGCCTCGGCGTCCGGGACACGGCACGCTGCCGGACCCCTCCAGAACCTCTCTCCTCTCCCCTCTGCAGGCTCACCCGAGCGCGTCCGTGGACACTGCCCACGGTACACCACGGCCACGCCCATATAAGCTACTCCGACCTCTTATCTGGCCTCTCATCACTCTCCCTCTCCTCCCACGAACCTCCCAGACAACATCCCTCTCCCTCCCATGCTCTCTTTCCCTCTCCATGGCCGCCATGGTCGCCGCCTGCCTCCGCCCCGCTCCGGCGAACCAAAGCTTCCCTCCTCTCCTTTTACCACCAGGGGAAGCGTCGCAAGCCAGCGGAGCCCTCCCGCTCCTTCTCCCCCTGCCCTTGTGCTCACGGCGTCGCACCCATCTACTCCAGACACCGCCCACCATCGCCAGGGTCGCCGTTGCCCCAGATCCTCCCAGCCCGCGTGAAGCCCCTGGATGGAAGCGGCTCGGCATACCGAGTCCGTCGGTGCACCGGACGCCACCAGGGACGACCGGAGTCGCCGGGGATCAACGCCGGCGTGTGCTCGGCCTCGCCTCCCCTGATGCTCCTCTGCCTCAGGCGCGAGGTAGAGGACGACCACCCCGCCAGCTGGCAGGGGGCCCGCCTGTCAGCAGTACAGGCGACCGAGCCGGCCCACCAGTCGGGTTAAGTGGACACGGCTTCGCGCTAATCCGCTTGCCCCGCTGGGTGGCGCCCTCCCGCAGTGCGCCTTCGGCGTCACCTCCTCCCTCGCGCAGCAGAGCCACTAGGCCGAGCCCAGTAGGCGCTGTTTAGGTGGGCTTCGCCCAGTGCGCTTTATAAGGTTGACTCCTTTTCTTCCTTTCCTTTTTCCAGAAATGTTGTAAAATCCATAATCAATTCATTTCAAGTCTAAATTAGGTGATTCAAATTTCTAGTAGTTTCTAAAATCATGCCCTATCTCATGGTGCTATTTGCACATTTTTCCACAAGTATCTATTTCACAAATAATTATCAAATCCTATTTTTGTATTTCGGTTTTAAACTTTAGAAAATCACAAAGAGCTCAAAATTGATCCAAATCCCATGATTCAAATTTCCTAGATGCTTCTAAGTTCATAACTTAGTTTATGAACATTTGTCTTAATACTTTCTGTACCACACAAAATAATGAGCCATTTCTTCATATTTGTCAACTTTGTAAATTCATAGGAAAATCATTTGAACTCCAAATCTAGTGAAACCAACTCCTAGATTCTCCTAAAAGTATTCCTTGTTAAATGGGTGCCCTTGCTCATTTTTCAAAATAATTCTTCTATACACTTCTTGCAAATCCATAAACCCCTTGATTCCATCATATCAAAATGTTTACAAATATCCATTGATCCACTTCCAATGAAACCACTCTGGTTAATTTTCATATAACCAGAGATGTCCTAGAAAAGTCAAATCAATATTTTTGGAGCACTTATATTTCTTCCTTGTTGTGTTTCTTATTATGGTTCCTTTCAACGATAGTTGACAAAGTAGAAGAAATGCTTGGAGTTGGATCAGAGATATTTGAAGACCTCGAAGACTTTGTTAAAACAGGCAAGCAGCCCTTTGACCATGTCTATGAAACCCTTTTTATGCATGTCATATAGCACCATATTGTTGTTGCAACGGAATCATGATGAGGTGGAACCACTTTGATGGTTTGCCTCCGTTACTTCCTTGTTGATACTTGCATTGTGCATGACCCTACCTCCTTATGAGGGTTATGCCGGTGGGAGTAGATAGGATGCTAAAGTAGTTGCTACGCAAAAGGGACGGGGATATAAATGGTGATGGAGACAAAGTATTTTCAAAGGACTTTTCGAAAACCCCGTCGGGTGCTACTTATGCCCGAGGGAGATGATGAGTTGGGTAACCACTTGATGACGAAGTGGTGTACCGAGGCAAGTGTGTGTGTTGTTTTTCAAAACGGACTGGTTTAAGTTGCGACTGTTATTCCAACCTTACATGCGCAACCACTCTACCCTTGTATGGGAAAGGGCATTATTGATTACCTAGGCCGATACTAGCTTGGAGCCCGCATTACTAGTGACGGGGGAGAGTTGGTGCTCTCTCTCGGGACGGGGTCGTGCCAGGTAGGGCGGCCATGACTGTCTTCACTGGGCACCGGACACACCGTTGGTACCCCGTGCTTGTGGTATGTGATGAAAATGGGAGCGAGGCTCCACAAGTTTAAGATGTGAAATGTTGGGCACGGGGGTTACTGCCAATCGAGTGGACTCTATGTTAGTATCGTCTAGGGAAAGGTAGTGATCGGGTGCTTACCCCGGGTACTTGAGGTACCGCGGGTCGTGGATGACACGGAAGTTCCCCGGATCTTGTGGGTAAAGTGTGCAACCTCTGCAGAGTGTAAAACTATTCGAATAGCCGTGTCCACGGTCAAGGACATTTGGGTAACCGCTCTTGGGCTACGTCCACTTGTTTACAAACCAGTGTGTGTGGGAAGAACTACTTGGGTCAAGTCAAAGGACTTGACATGGATGAGTTGGGTTGGAGCCCACTCCCTTTGTGTTGATATCTGCAACCTGTCCTCTTGGTTACTTGAATTCTCCTGATGCATGTCTTGCGAGTTGTTGAACATGTTATTGCACTCAAAAACTAGCTTTCCGCAAAAATTTACCTATATCATGCATTGTTGTATCTTGAACCAAAACATGGGTTGCTTGCGAGTACATTCAAAGTACTCATTGGCTTGCCACTGGTTATTTTATTGGCCAGGCATGAAAGAACATGACATGACGAAGAGTACCTCGGTGACGAACATGCGAGCTAGGATGCTTCCCAGTCAGAATGCCTGTAAGGTTAAGGCAGATGGCATGGGTCCAAGTTATCGACAAAGATTTCCGCTGCGATGTTATACTCAAGACTTGACCATAATGGTCCTACTTGTGTAATACGATATGTATGGATGTAAGACTCTTGTTATTCAGCTTCTGTGTGTTCAGTGAGCATTGATCTCTGGGATCACTGTACACGTGCATTCGGTGATCACGACTTATGAGTCGGGGTCCCCACAGAGCTGGTATCAGAGCCATCCTGACTGTAGGAAGCCTTAGTTAGCATGGTCATTACTTAGGGTAAAACTATTTCCAAAGCTATTACAAATTTTCAAAACTATCTATACTTCTCTTCCCTTCTTAGTTTTTTGAAAACTAAGGTATACTTTCCTTATTGATCTCTTCCCCTTCAAAACCTTTGGTCGCTAGAACCCTTATGCCCGTGACCACTGGATTCCTTGTAATCCTCGTGGATAATCTAGAAGGAAGATGCCTTGCTAGACATTCACCCACATCTCCTGAACACAAGATTGGCGACATCACAACAAGACGATACCAACAGAAGATACATCCTCGAGGGATGAGGACCTGAAGGCCCAGGAGATGGTGACACCCTTGACAATGCTCCAAGATGATGCGACCTTAGCCTATGATGATCAGGGCATAGGAAATGCAAGATCATGAGATACATCGCTAATAGAGCAACCATGTCCTTACCGTTGTTGTATCGGCAACCACCGGTGGATGAGAACCTCGCCATTTGGTCCGCCTCACTATAGTGAGTAGGAAAACGGTTCTCTTCATCCCCCGCTCTTGGTGTCGATATTGTCATCAACGTAACCGACATGTTGGACCTCTACTATGCCTTGATAATGTCATTGCATAAAGGATTACCTACCTGGTACCATCGACGCCTTAGAAGACAAAACGGGTTCGTCAGGATTAAGAAGACAACAGAAGACCGAGTCAATACCAGCTACGAGGAGCCACATTCACCCCGTCACTTCAACAGACAAGAAGTTGTTGAAGAATCTTCAGGCTCAACCTGGATCGTTTCATCGAACAACTACAAGAGACGTGGAAACACCTGAGGAAAATTCAGAAGACTGCACGAGGCTCAAGGCATGATTACTGGATATGAGAACCCCTAGGGTAGGATGAGTCGTGTACCCCCTATGCGTAGTCGAGTCCATATGATGGTTCAAATAGAACCATGATTGTGTGTTGCTTTCTTTTATTTGTTTGTGTTTTGATATCAGTTGCCCTTTTTGCCCTAGGCAACAAGTACGCAACTATATCACCTGCCTTATTTTGTTGTTTGTGTTTGGCCCTTTTTGGCACTTGTTTGTTTGCACCTGCACTATAGAACCCCCTTTAGGCATCCCCCTTTATGCTACTTATCCCTCTCATCTCTCTCCTCAATTGAAGACCAGCAAGACAAGATGCACCAAGGAGTCTGCTTCGGCGACCAACTAGCACTGAAGACTTTTTGTTGCAGCCTCCTCGACCAAGTGAAATCCCGTAGAGTTATGTTTAACCCTCCAGACCAGAAACCCATTCCTAGACCCTTCGAGACTTCATGAGATACCCCAACTCGAATCCTTAACCATGTGCTTAACCCACAGTATTGCAAGAGAACCTGTTAAGCCTCCGTAACCTTGCTTATCACTGGGTTCATTATGGAACTAGTGGACATAGTGAACGAGCACATTATCATCCTAAAATAGCACCAGAACTGACGATGCCATAGGAGAGACCAAATTGAGGATATAGGACAATTGGCATCTCAGAAACTGTGCTCAAGGATGGGATGATAAACATTCACTCGCACACTAGAGTCCTTGAAACCCTTACGCCCTACCAAGCCACAACATGGTCGGATCCTTACCTTGGGCTTTGGCTCTAGATCAATAAGACCTTGGCCAATACTCAACCATGACCATCACCAATGCCTCAGCCCACTTTACGTACCCCATAGACTTCATGGAGTGCTTGGACAAGTTAGTTGTCATCTTTCTTTGATGACATACTTGTCTACCCAAAGACGGAAGAAGAATCGTTGAGCTGGTCAAGGAACATCTGAAGATCGTCATGTCTAGGAGGAAGAACTACACCAACCACCATCTTCAAGAAGTATACCTCCGCATCAAAGACCAGGCATATCTGCAAACCACTTCCATCAAAGGAACCAAGCATTTCCATGTCAAAGGGAAGCTCACACCAAGATTTATTGGCCCTCTCCAAGATCACTGCAAGACGAAGAATAGACGGCTACCAGCTAGAGTTATCACCTAAGTCACCCATTGTGCACAATGTTTTTCCACACGACACCACTCCGGAAACGTTTCCAACTTCCTAACTAGCCCGGTCTCTACAAGGACATCGACCACGAGCCATCGACCTCCAGCCCAATATGACCTACGCGAGAGACCCCAATTGCAATCTGGATCAAGCAGGACGACAAACACGAATCCATGCCATCGAGTACTTCAAGGTTCAATGGAGCACCAAACGGAAGCATAAGCAGTATGAGGACGTGAAGACTACCCCAAATCCAAGTTTCCGTATTCCTTTCCGCGCCTAGTCTAGGAATCTCGGGGACGAGATTCTTGTAAGGGGGTAGGTTTGTCACACCCTGATTTTCATGCCACAACACTTAAGCTAACAATTATGATAAAATGTGGTTTGACAAAAACTTTTGAGTGTTTTGGACCTTGCCTTGTTTGGATTTTGTTTGTTGTTTGCAAGTGCTCTAAAAATCAAATAAATCCTCCAACTCCTATACTTCATCTCCTTGCTCCAAACTCTTGAACCAATGATCATGCCATGTGTATAGAGCAATATAGTATTTTCTTACAAAAATAATTTGGCCAAAAAGTATTTTCAAAAATTAGTTTTCCAAAAACCCCTGAATTAAAATTTGTACTGCAAGTACTTGATTTGGGGCGTGAAAAATCTTTCAAAAGGTATATTTGAATCCTATTAGATATAGGACTCCCATAAACCACAAAAATATAATTTTAAAAGTTATTTTCCTATTTTATTTAAAAGCTTTTTCTTAAGGCCAGAAATGGTCTTTAATAGGGAAAAATTATTTTATTGTTTCAAAAATATTTGACAAAAATCAGGGAACCTCAATGGTCATATATTGTCCATATATAAGAGTTTCAACACATGGTCATGTTCAAAATATTGGTCAAATCCCTAAAAAACCATTTCTGCCCATTTCAAGGATTTGAAATATTTCTACAGGAAATATTCCCCAACAATTCCAAGAAAATTCTAGCATGTCACATATGACATGTTTGATGATCTTGCCAAGTGTCATGTCATGGAGAATAGCATATCCCCATGAAATCTCCTCAAAACCATTTCTGTCCATTTTGAAGTTTGAGCAACTTTACATTGCCAAACATGTCCAAATGTTCTCAAACCTTTTGAACATGCTCAAATGGTCTAATTATTCATGTAGACCAAATGGCACAAGTTGGAGAGAATGTTATATTGGTCAAAGTGCCCCAAAACCCTCTCTGTCCAGAACCAAATTTGAACAAGTTTACATTGGCAACTATCTCATTTTAATCTCAACTTTTGTAGACATGTTTAGAACCTCAAATGATGACACTACACTAAGTGGTGCATCAAGGAGAATAGATTTGCATGGCTAAATCTTGGAAAGTCCTTTTCTGTTGATTTCGTGGGTTTACAAAAGTTGCACTAGCAACTTTGCCCAAATGAGCTCAAATTTAGTAGAACACCCTATTTCTAAGTACCATTCCATCCTGTTAAATATCATGGCAACTGGGATTAAATTTCTTGCCCAAACCAACAACAAACACCTTCTGTCATTTTTCCAAAATCATCATTTTGACCTCTTCCACAAATCTCGATGAGCCCAAGTTTTTACCACAGCTGCCCCAGGTCACCTCCTACCTCCAGTAGCTCCCCTCTTCCAAAGCTCAATGATTGAGGGGTAAAAACCTCTGTCTCCCTCTCTGGACAACCATTTTCTCTCTCTCCCTCAACCTCCCTCCTCTCCTACTAGCTCTCTAGGGCATCCAATGCCACTCCTACATTGTTTACTCACCCCCAAAACCCCCAGACACAAAAGGACATGCTCATGGCACATAAACAATGCCAGTGCATGCAGAGCTCGCGCTCTGGAGCATGCTATAGTGCTCTCCCACACTGTAGCTCACCCATGCCAAGGGCATATGACAACCTTGGGCGTCAGGGTGATGTCTCCCGAGGTGGCCTTGGCGTCCGGGACACGGCACGCTGCCGGACCCCTCCAGAACCTCTCTCCTCTCCCCTCTAGAGGCTCACCCGAGCGCATCCGTGGACACTGCCCACGGTGCACCACGACCACACCCATATAAGCTACTCCCGACCTCTTATCTGGCCTCTCATCGCTCTCCCTCCCCCCCACGAACCTCCCAGACAACATCCCTCTCCCTCCCATGCTCTCTTTCCCTCTCCATGGCCGCCATGGTCGCCGCCTGCCTCCGCCCCGCTCCGGCGAACCAGAGCCTCCCCTCCTCTCGTTTTACCACCAGGGGAAGCGTCACAGGCCAGCGGAGCCCTCCCGCTCCTTCTCCCCTGCCGTTGTGCTGACGGCGTCGCGCCCATCCACTCCAGACGCCGCCCGCCATCGCCAGGGTCGCCGTAGCCCCAGATCCTCCCAGCCCGCGTGAAGCCCCTGGATGGAAGCGGCTCGACATACCGAGTCCGTCGGTGCACCGGACGCCACCGGGGACGGCCGGAGTCGCCGGGGATCAACGCTGGCGTGTGCTCGGCCTCGCCTCCCCTGACGCTCCTCTGCCTCAGGCGCGAGGTAGAGGACGACCACCCCGCCAGCTGGCAGGGGGCCCGCCTGTCAGCAGTAGAGGCGACCGAGCCGGCCCCCCAGTCGGGTTAAGTGGACACGGCTTTGCGCTAATCCGCTTGCCCCGCTGGGTGGCGCCCTCTCGCAGTGCGCCTTCGGCGTCACCTCCTCCCTCGCGCAGCTGAGCCACTGGGCCGAGCCCAGTAGGCGCTGTTTAGCTGGGCTTCGCCCAGTGCGCTTTATAAGGTTGACTCCTTTTCTTCCTTTCCTTTTTCCAGAAATGTTGTAAAATCCATAATCAATTCATTTCAAGTCCAAATTAGGTGATTAAAATTTCTAGTAGTTTCTAAAATCATGCCCTATCTCATGGTGCTATTTGCACATTTTTCCACAAGTATCTATTTCACAAATAATTATCAAATCCTATTTTTGTATTTTTGTGTTAAACTTTAAAAAATCACAGAGAGCTCAAAATTGATCGAAATCCCATGATTCAAATTCCTAGATGCTTCTAAGTTCATAACTTAGTTTATGAACATTTTTCTCAATACTTTCTGTACCACGCAAAATAATGAGCCATTTCTTCATATTTGTCAACTTTGTAAATTCATAGGAAAATCATTTCAACTCCAAATCCAGTGAAACCAACTCCTAGATGCTCCTAAAAGTATTCCTTGTTAAATGGGTGCCCTTGCTCATTTTTCAAAATAATTCTTCTGTACACTTCTTGCAAATCCATAAACCCCTTGATTCCATCATATCGAAATGTTTAGAAATATCCATTGATCCACTTCCAATGAAACCACTCTGGTTAATTTTCATATAACCAGAGATGTCCTAGAAAAGTCAAATCAATATTTTTGGAGCACTTTTATTTCTGCCTTGTTGTGTTGCTTATTATGGTTGCTTTCAACAATAGTTGACAAAGTAGAAGAAATGCTTGGAGTCGGACCAGAGATATTTGAAGACCTCAAAGACTTTGTTAAAACAGGCAAGCAACCCTTTGACCATGTCTATGAAACCCTTTTTATGCATGTCATATAGCACCATATTGTTGTTGCAACGGAATCATGATGAGGTGGAACCACTTTGATGGTTTGCCTCCGTTACTTCCTTGTTGATACTTGCATTGTGCATGACCCTACCTCCTTATGAGGGTTATGCCGGTGGGAGTAGATAGGATGCTAAAGTAGTTGCTACACAAAAGGGACGGGGATATGCATGGTGATGGAGACAAAGTATTTTCAAAGGACTTTTCGAAAACTCCGTCAGGTGCCACTTATGCCCGAGGGAGATGATGAGTTGGGTAACCACTTGATGACGAAGTGGTGTACCGAGGCAAGTGTGTGTGTGTGTGTTGTTTTTCAAAACGGATTGGTTTAAGTTGCGACCGTTATTCCAACCTTACATGCGCAACCACTCTACCCTTGTATGGAAAAGGGAATTATTGATTACCTAGGACGACACTAGCTTGGAGCCCGCATTACTAGTGACGGGGGACAGTTGGTGCTCTCTCTCGGGACGGGGTCGTGCCAGGTAGGGCGGCCATGACTGTCTTCACAGGGCACCGGACACACCGTTGGTACCCCGTGCTTGTGGTATGTGATGAAAATGGGAGCGAGGCTCCACAAGTTTAAGATGTGAAATGTTGGGCACGGGGTTACTGCCAATCGAGTGGACTCTATGTTAGTATCGTCTAGGGAAAGGTAGTGATCGTGTGCTTACCCCGGGTACTTGAGGTACCGCGGGTCGTGGATGACACGGAAGTTCCCCGGATCTTGTGGGTAAAGTGTGCAACCTCTGCAGAGTGTAAAACTATTCGAATAGCTGTGTCCATGGTTAAGGACAGTTGGGTAACCGCTCTTGGGCTACGTCCACGTGTTTACAAACCAGTGTGTGTGGGAAGAACTACTTGGGTCAAGTCAAAGGACTTGACATGGATGAGTTGGGTTGGAGCCCACTCCCTTTGTGTTGATATCTGTAACCTGTCCTCTTGGTTACTTGAATTCTCCTGATGCATGTCTTGCGAGTTGGTGAACATGTCATTGCACTCAAAAACTAGCTTTCCGCAAAAATTTACCTATATCACGCATTGTTGTATCTTGAACCAAAACATGGGTTGCTTGCGAGTACATTCAAAGTACTCATTGGCTTGCCACTGGTTATTTTATTGGCTAGGCATGAAAGAACATGATATGAAGAAGAGTACCTCGGTGACGAACATGCGAGCTAGGACGCTTCCCAGTCAGAATGCCTGTAGGGTTAAGGCAGATGGCATGGGTCCAAGTTATCAACGAAGATTTCCGCTGCGATGTTATACTCAAGACTTGACCATAATGGTCCTACTTGTGTAATACGGTATGTATGGATGTAAGACTCTTGTTATTCAGGTTCTGTGTGTTCAGTGAGCATTGATCTCTGGGATCACTGTACACGTGCATTCGGTGATCACGACTTATGAGTCAGGGTCCCCATAGAGCTGGTATCAGAGCCATCCTGACTGTAGGAAGCCTTAGTTAGCATGGTCGTTAGTTATGGTAAAACTATTTCCAAAGCTATTACAAATTTCAAAACTATCTATACTTCTATTCCCTTCTCAGTTTTTTGAAAACTAAGGTATACTTTCCTTATTGATCTCTTCCCCTTCAAAACCTTTGGTCGCTAGAACCCTTATGCCCCTGACCACTGGATTCCTTGTAATCCTCGTGGATAATCTAGAAGGAAGATTCCTTGCCAGACATTCACCCACATCTCCTGAACACAAGATTGGCGACATCACAACAAGACGATACCAACAGAAGATACATCCTCGAGGGATGAGGACCTGAAGGCCCAGGAGATGGTGACACCCTTGACAATGCTCCAAGATGATGCGACCTTAGCCTATGATGATCAGGGCATAGGAAATGCAAGATCACGATATACATCGCTAATAGAGCAACCATGTCCTTACCGTTGTTGTATCGGCAACCACCGGTGGATGAGAACCTCGCCATTTGGTCCGCCTGACTATAGTGAGCAGGAAAACGGTTCTCTTCATCCCCCGCTCTTGGTGTCGATATTGTCATCAACGTAACCGACATGTTGGACCTCTACTATGCCTTGATAATGTCATTGCATAAAGGATTACCTACCTGGTACCATCGACGCCTTAGAAGACAAAACGGGTTCGTCAGGATTAAGAAGACAACAGAAGACCGAGTCAATACCAGCTACAAGGAGCCACATTCACCCCGTCACTTCAAAAGACAAGAAGTTGTTGAAGAATCTTCAGGCTCAACCTGGATCGTTTCATCGAACAACTACAAGAGACGTAGAAACACCTGAGGAAAATTCAGAAGACTGCACGAGGCTCAAGGCACGATTACTGGATCCGAGAACCCCTAGGGTAGGATGAGTCATGTACCCCATATGCGCAGTCGAGTCCATATGATGGTTCAAATAGAACCATGATTGTGTGTTGCTTGCTTTTATTTGTTTGTGTTTTGATATCAGTCGCCCTTTTTCCCTAGGCAACAAGTACGCAACTATATCACCTGCCTTATTTTGTTGTTTGTGTTTGGCCCTTTTTGGCACTTGTTTGTTTGCACCTGCATGATAGAACCCCCTTTAGGCATCCCCCTTTATGCTACTTATCCCTCTCATCTCTCTCCTCAACTGAAGACCAGCAAGACAAGATGCACCAAGGAGTCTGCTTCGGCGACCAACTAGCACTGAAGACTTTTTGTTGCAGCCTCCTCGACCAAGTGCAACCCCGTAGAGTTATGATTAACCCTCCAGACCAGAAACCCATTCCTAGACCCTTCGAGACTTCATGAGATACCCCAACTCGAATCCTTAACCATGTGCTTAACCCACAGTATTGCAAGAGAACTTGTTAAGCCTCCGTAACCTTGCTTATCATTGGGTTCATTATGGAACTAGTGGACATAGTGAACGAGCACATTATCATCCTAAAATAGCACCAGAACTGACGATGCCATAGGAGAGACCAAATTGAGGATATAGGACAATTGGCATCTCAGAAACTGTACTCAAGGATGGGATGATAAACATTCACTCGCACACTAGAGTCCTTGAAACCCTTACGCCCTACCAAGCCACAACATGGTCGGATCCTGACCTTGGGCTTTGGCTCTAGATCAATAAGACCTTGGCCAATACTCAACCGTGACCATCACCAATGCCTCAGCCCACTTTACGTACCCCATAGACTTCATGGAGTGCTTGGACAAGTTAGTTGTCATCTTTCTTTGATGACATACTTGTCTACCCGAAGACGGAAGAAGAATCGTTGAGCTGGTCAAGGAACATCTGAAGATCGTGATGTCTAGGAGGAAGAACTACACCAACCACCATCTTCAAGAAGTATACCTCCGCATCAAAGACCAGGCATATTTGCAAACCACTTCTCTCAAAGGAATCAAGCATTTCCATGTCAAAGGGAAGCTCACACCAAGATTTATCGGCCCTCTCCAAGATCACTGCAAGACGAAGAATAGACGACTACCAGCTAGAGTTATCACCTAAGTCACCCATTGTGCACAATGTTTTTCCACATGACACCACTCCGGAAACGTTTCCAACTTCCTAACTAGCCCGGTCTCTACAAGGACATCGACCACGAGCCATCGACCTCCAGCCCAATATGACCTACGCGAGAGACCCCAATTGCAATCTGGATCAAGCAGGATGACAAACACGAAGCCATGCCATCGAGTACTTCAAGGTTCAATGGAGCACCAAACGGAAGCAGAAGCAGTATGAGGAAGTGAAGACTACCCCAAATCCAAGTTTCCGTATTCCTTTCCGCGCCTAGTCTGGGAATCTCGGGGACGAGATTCTTGTAAGGGGGGTAGGTCTGTCACACCCTGATTTCATGCCACAACACTTAAGCTAACAATCATGATAAAATGTGGTTTGACAAAAACTTTTGAGTGTTTTGGACCTTGCCTTGTTTGGATTTTGTTTGTTGTTTCCAAGTGCTCTAAATATCAAATAAATCCTCCAACTCCTATACTTCATCTCCTTGCTCCAAACTCTTGAACCAATGATCATGCCATGTGTATAGAGCAATATAGTATTTTCTTACAAAAATAATTTGGCCAAAAAGTATTTTCAAAAATTAGTTTTCCAAAAACCCCTGAATTAAGATTTGTACTGCAAGTACTTGATTTGGGGTGTGAAAAATCTTTCAAAAGGTATATTTGAATCCTATTTGATATAGGACTCCCATAAACCACAAAAATATAATTTTAAATGTTATTTTCCTATTTTATTTAGAAGCTTTTTCTTAAGGCCAGAAATGGTCTTTAATAGGGAAAAATTATTTTATTGTTTCAAAAATATTTGACAAAAATCAGGGAAACTAAAAGGACATATATTGTCCATATATAAGACTTTCAACACATGGTCATGTTCAAAATATTGGTCAAATCCCTCAAAAACCATTTCTGCCCATTTCAAGGATTTGAAATATTTCTACAGGAAATATTCCCCAACAATTACAAGAAAATTCTAGCACGTCACATATGACATGTTTGATGATCTTGCCAAGTATCATGTCATGGAGAATAGTGTTACCCCATGAAATCTCCTCAAAACCATTTCTGTCCATTTTGAAGTTTGAGCAATTTACATTGCCAAACATGTCCAAATGTTCTCTAACCTTGTGAACATGCTCAAATGGTCTAATTATTCATCTAGACCAAATGGCACAAGTTGGAGAGAATGTTATATTGGTCAAAGTGCCCCAAAACCCTCTTTGTCCAGAACCAAATTTGAACAAGTTTACATTAGCAACTTTCTCATTTTGATCTCAACTTTTGTGGACATGTTCAGAACCTCAAATGATGACACTACACTAAGTGGTGCGTCAAGGAGAATAGATTTGCATGGCTAAATCTTGGAAAGTCCTTTTCTGTTGATTTCTAGGGTTTACAAAAGTTGCACTGGCAACTTTGCCCAAATGAGCTCAGATTTAGTAGAACACCCTATTTCTAAGTGCCATTCCATCCTGTTAAATATCATGTCAACTGGGATTAATTTTCTTGCCCAAACCAACAACAAACACCTTCTGTCATTTTTCCAAAATCATCATTTTGACCTCTTCCACTAATCTCCATGAGCCCAAGTTTTTACCACAGCTGCCCCAGGTCACCTCCTACCTCCAGTAGCTCCCCTCTTCCAAAGCTCAATGATTGAGGGGTAAAAACCTCTGTCTCCCTCTCTGGACAACCATTTTCTCTCTCTCCCTCAACCTCCCTCCTCTCCTACTAGCTCTCTAGGGCATCCAATTCCACTCCTATGTTGTTTACTCACCCCCAAAACCCCCAGACACAAAAGGACATGCTCATGGCACATAAACAATGCCAGTGCACGCAGAGCTCGTGCTCTGGAGCACGCTACAATGCTCTCCCACACTGTAGCTCACCCATGCCAAGGGCATGCGACAACCTTGGGCGTCGGGGTGATGTCTCTAGAGGTGGCCTCGGCGTCCGGGACACGCACGCTGCCGGACCCCTCCAGAACCTCTCTCCTCTCCCCTCTACAGGCTCACCCGAGCGCGTCCGTGGACACTGCCCACGGTGCACCACGGCCACGCCCATATACGCTACTCTCGACCTCTTATCTAGCCCCTCATCGCTCTCCCTCTCCCCCCACGAACCTCCCAGACAACATCCCTCTCCCTCCCATGCTCTCTTTCCCTCTCCATGGCCGCCATGGTCGCCACCTGCCTCCGCCCGCTCCGGTGAACCAGAGCCTCCCCTCCTCTCCTTTTACCACCAGGGGAAGCGTCGCAGGCCAGTGGAGCCCTCCCGCTCCTTCTCCCCCTGCCCTTGTGCTCACGGTGTCGCGCCCATCCACTCCAGACGCTGCCCGCCATCGCGAGGGTTGCCATTGCCCCAGATCCTCCTAGCCCGCACGAAGCCCCTGGATGGAAGCGGCTCGGCATACCGAGTCCGTCGGTGCACCGGACGCCACCGGGGACGACCGGAGTCGCCGGGGATCAACACCGGTGTGTGCTCGGCCTCGCCTCCCCTAACGCTCCTCTGCCTCAGGCGCGAGGTAGAGGACGACCACCCCGCCAGCTGGCAGGGGGCCTGCCTGTCAGCAGCAGAGGCAACCGAGCCGGCCCACCAGTCGGGTTAAGTGGACACGGCTTCGCGCTAATCCGCTTGCCCCGCTGGGTGGCGCCCTCCCGCAGTGCGCCTTCGGCGTCATCTCCTCCCTCGCGCAGCTGAGCCACTGGACCGAGCCCAGTAGGCGCTGTTTAGCTGGGCTTCGCCCAGTGCGCTTTATAAGGTTGACTCCTTTTCTTCCTTTCCTTTTTCCAGAAATGTTGTAAAATCCATAATCAATTCATTTCAAGTCCAAATTAGGTGATTCAAATTTCTAGTAGTTTCTAAAATCATGCCCTATCTCATGGTGCTATTTGCACATTTTTCCACAAGTATCTATTTCACAAATAATTATCAAATCCTATTTTTGTATTTTTGTGTTAAACTTTAGAAAATCACAGAGAGCTCAAAATTGATCGAAATCCCATGATTCAAATTCCTAGATGCTTCTAAGTTCATAACTTAGTTTATGAACATTTTTCTCAATACTTTCTGTACCACGCAAAATAATGAGCCATTTCTTCATATTTGTCAACTTTGTAAATTCATAGGAAAATCATTTGAACTCCAAATCCAGTGAAACCAACTCCTAGATGCTCCTAAAAGTATTCCTTGTTAAATGGATGCCCTTGCTCATTTTTCAAAATAATTCTTCTGTACACTTCTTGCAAATCCATAAACCCCTTGATTCCATTATATCGAAATGTTTAGAAATATCCATTGATCCACTTCCAATGAAACCACTCTGGTTAATTTTCATATAACCAGAGATGTCCTAGAAAAGTCAAATCAATATTTTTGGAGCACTTTTATTTCTGCCTTGTTGTGTTGCTTATTATGGTTGCTTTCAACGATAGTTGACAAAGTAGAAGAAATGCTTGGAGTTGGACCAGAGATATTTGAAGACCTCGAAGACTTTGTTGAAACAGGCAAGCAGCCCTTTGACCATGTCTATGAAACCCTTTTTATGCATGTCATATAGCACCATATTGTTGTTGCAACGGAATCATGATAAGGTGGAACCACTTTGATGGTTTGCCTCCGTTACTTCCTTGTTGATACTTGCATTATGCATGACCCTACCTCCTTATGAGGGTTATGCCGGTGGGAGTAGATAGGATGCTAAAGTAGTTGCTACGCAAAAGGGACAGGGCTATGCATGGTGATGGAGACAAAGTATTTTCAAAGGACTTTTCGAAAACCCTGTCAGGTGCCACTTATGCTCGAGGGAGATGATGAGTTGGGTAACCACTTGATGACGAAGTGGTGTACGGAGGCAAGTGTGTGTGTTGTTTTTCAAAACGGATTGGTTTAAGTTGCGACCGTTATTCCAACCTTACATGCGCAACCACTCTACCCTTGTATGGGAAAGGGCATTATTGATTACCTAGGCCGATACTAGCTTGGAGGCCGCATTACTAGTGATGGGGGAGAGTTGGTGCTCTCTCTCAGGACGGGGTCGTGCCAGGTAGGGCGGCCATGACTGTCTTCACAGGGCACCGGACACACCGTTGGTACCCCATGCTTGTGGTATGTGATGAAAATGGGAGCGAGGCTCCACAAGTTTAAGATGTGAAATGTTGGGCACGGGGTTACTGCCAATCGAGTGGACTCTATGTTAGTATCGTCTAGGGAAAGGTAGTGATTGGGTGCTTATCCCGGGTACTTGAGGTACCGCGGGTCGTGGATGACACGGAAGTTCCCCGGATCTTGTGGGTAAAGTGTGCAACCTCTGCAGAGTGTAAAACTATTCGAATAGCCGTGTCCACGGTCAAGGACAGTTGGGTAACCGCTCTTGGGCTACGTCCACTTGTTTACAAACCAGTGTGTGTGGGAAGAACTACTTGGGTCAAGTCAAAGGACTTGACATGGATGAGTTGGGTTGGAGCCCACTCCCTTTGTGTTGATATCTGTAACCTGTCCTCTTGGTTACTTGAATTCTCTTGATGCATGTCTTGCGAGTTGGTGAACATGTCATTGCACTCAAAAACTAGCTTTCCGCAAAAATTTACCTATATCACGCATTGTTGTATCTTGAACCAAAACATGGGTTGCTTGCGAGTACATTCAAAGTACTCATTGGCTTGCCACTGGTTATTTATTGGCCAGGCATGAAAGAACATGATATGAAGAAGAGTACCTCGGTGACGAACATGCGAGCTAGGACGCTTCCCAGTCAGAATGCCTGTAGGGTTAAGGCAGATGGCATGGGTCCTAGTTATCGACGAAGATTTCCGCTGCGATGTTATACTCAAGACTTGACCATAATGGTCCTACTTGTGTAATACGGTATGTATGGATGTAAGACTCTTGTTATTCAGCTTCTGTGTGTTCAGTGAGCATTGATCTCTGGGATCACTGTACACGTGCATTCGGTGATCATGACTTATGAGTCGGGGTCCCCACAGTGCAAATGCACGTTTTAACATTACGATGCATTTTTGTGAAAGTAGAAAAATAGCACTAGTCAAGCTTGTGAAACGATTCAATGCAAAACAAATGTAAAAATGCTCATTTGATTGTTTACTTTTAGCTTCCTTCTCTGTGGTTATTTGTCTGTCGTACTTTGTACGGAGTATCTCACTGGTTGGAAAGGCATGCAATTTCCCTAACCGCTTCCTACACCCTATATCGATTTTTTGCCTAACAAGTTGTGCCGTGCAATTGGAATTCCAACTTGAGTACTACTACTAGTAGGAGTACTAGGGGCCAGTTCTTTTAGGCTTCTAGATTAGTAATCCCATAACTACTACCTCTATCCTGGTTTATTGGTCCCCATTGTAATCTGTGTCAAATTTTGATCATAAATTTAACTAATGAAATGTTAGTGCATGTCACATGCACTACTCCATCCGTCTAGGTGAGTAAGTCATCTTAGAGCAAGGTTAATAGTAAAGCCTGCTGCCGGCTCTATAGTAGAGCCATGTCACCTGTAGCCTGTATTTGAAAAAGTTCATACAGTAGAATGGCTATAGTGTTGGCTATACATTTAATGCATGCATGATGTGCTAGGCAAAGGAAAGTGACATGATTGGCTAGGGGGAGCTGAACGCCGGCCGTAGCGCTCGCATGGGCTGCATGTAGGCTCCTTTTCCTCGTTGCTTGTGTTATCGCCCGGCGACTCGCGAAGTGCCCGCTTGGTCCTTTCTTCTCACTTATCTCTCCTCCAGCTATGATTTTGTTGATGTGGAAGATGCTATAGCCTGCTGACTAGTCTCTATTGTACTTGCTCTTAGGCTGTACACCGTGACCAAGGAGGAGGAGAAGACGAGAAACATTAATGTTTATTTGCTAATTAATAGTATTGCATGCAATGGACTAACCACTTCATGTTGTGTTTGATATCTCAAGTCATTAAAAGCATGCACACTCTTTATCTCTTATTGGTTGATATGTCAAGGAACAAGAAACGAGGTAGAAGTGAATGCACCACGCCTAAGTGTTTTGGGATTATTTGGTTTTCGTAAGATGACTTACACACCTAGATGGAGGGATTACAATGGTGAGGAATAAACCAGTTAAATCTTTGGTCAAAATTTAGCACAAATTACAATGGTGAGGAATAAACCAGGACGGAGTAGTAGTTTAGGAGCCCAAATAAATTAGTGAGGCGCCTTATTGTTACTCTCCACTGTGACTAGTCTTGTGGGAAAAGCTGGGGAAGCCGCCAAAAGAACTGGCCCTAGGAGTAGTAGCTAGGGATCGAGTGTGCGAGATGAACCGAAGAAAGTAAATGCAGAGAGATGAAATGCAAAAAAGACGGAGGGATGTGATGGTTGCTTGTCCGTTTATTTTACCAGGCCACTTATTACTGGAAGTGGTTGGGTTTTGTGATATGATGACTTTACTGCCACGCCACGAGCGGGGTGAGAGGTGAGACTCCCGTGCAGCGCCGCCCTCTACACTTGTACTTCATTAGTCGTGGTTTATTAGTCCCCCATTGAATTTGACTGAAGATTTAACTGACAAAATGTTAGTGCATGTCAACAAAAACTATATCGTTGGATTCATATTTGAACATAGTTTTGAATGATATAATTTTAGGTGAAATGCATCAGCATTTACCGTACTATATATAATGTTAGTTCAATTTTTGGTCGTACTAATCTATAGTAGTAAGGTGCCCATGCGTTGCACCGAAGAGTGAAATGCATTGATCGGGGAGTTGTTTATTTTGACAAAGGATGTGGGGGTCATCTCATGTGTAACGGGTATCGATAGGTTTCTTCGGATATTATTTCATCTCTAGAGCTCACAAACATCCGGGTGAAATAGATAAAAAGGTATCTTTTGCAAACAAAAGCGTTCAACTGTTCAACCTGCATCCAAAACTTGTGAAGAAATAACACTTATTGTGCTTTGCAAGAAATGATCTTTTCTATACTATCTATACTACTACTACTATATAGTATACGAGTCCTGGATTGCACCTAGAGCATCAATCCTAGCCACTCACCTCCTAAATCTAATGGCTGATATTGGAGGGATTCGCAGTGAACAGTGCCTGCAGCTGAATCTACTTGGTTCTGGAACCATCGCTGCACCATGTCATACCTTCCTGAAAAGAAGACCTATGCCTCCTCTACTATGCTGCAATTGTCAGGTTGTGATGAGTAAAAAAAAGAGTTGGTTGTGAGCCGATGTGAGATGGTCTGGAGGAGAAACTAAAGTTGAAGTAAACAATTTGTGTGTTCCACCATGTACTTTTTTTATATTCTTCAAAAATTTCTGGATGACCGCAGGCAGTAGTTGCATTTTGTACTACCAATTAGTAAATTTCTAAACTCTATTTCGTGTGCATCAACAATATTTTTTTGCTCGGAATTCATTTTTCAAAGTATTTTTTTGGTGGAATCACACCATACTGTTAAGACGTGCATTGCACGTGCATACACACTAGTAAGAATTAGTTTTTGAGTATCGATTGTTATACATGTTGGCTACAGATGACATGGAACTTTCTTATAGTCAACAGTTGGCTATACTATTAAGTAATATTAACCATGCCCTTATACACCTAGACGGAGGGATTAAATCAGGATGACTTGCAAGCGGGCAGAGGAGATGTAAGAAATGGTTCATCGTAAGTCTTTCACCAGTACTATAGTAAAAATTCATACATGGAAGATTCTAGACTAAACCATAAACGGATACACTTTTATTCATGCGCGATACTCCAATAGAGCAAGATCCTACATGGAAGTCTCCACATGCATAGACAACGGATTACATTGAGCGAAGACTAATGATCAACATTTAACTTGATAATGCGTATGTCCAGGTGAACCTCCTTGGAGTCCCCGTGCATCGCGTCGGTGGGTAAAGGATGCCATGGGTTTTCGAAGTCCACATTGGCGGGATAGTCCCAGCTCCCCAGAGTCCAAGTCCATTCGATGAGGCTGGTGTCGTCGCCCACACGACTCGAAGGGGTAGTAACACTGACCACGCACCCGTACATCGGCCTCATATCAGTGTCAGCGGCGTCGCCCCTGACGCACATTACAGAGACGGGGTGGCGGCCTGCGCGGGCCTCGCCGGTGCCCATGATCAAGAGGAAGATGCTGCCGTCCTCCTCCGAGACTAGCAGGTGGCGGTGATCCTCTAGCGACTCTGGCATGGTGAACGGGTAGCACGTCTCATACTTGATGTTCTCCGCCAAGGGCCAGCAGTGACCGCTGCACGCATCCGTGAGGTGATGCACCATGTCCGCCGGCGAGCCACAAAACGGCATCAGGCACTCATAGCAGTGGACAAAGGGCTCCTTGGAGGCATCGACCAGGCCGTCCATGAAACAGGAGTGGATTTAGGGGACGTTGCGCCAGTTGAATATATGAGCAAGTTACTACGAGATTTAATCCGAATAAGCACAAAATAAATCATGACTGCTATAACAGAGATGAAACTAATCATGTGGACTAGCATAGTAGTAGGATACATAGTAGAAACATGAATTCTACCACGATTTCAAACAGGAAGGACAGAAACACATACGGTGCAACGGGAGCAGCACCGTTGGCGTTGAGGTTGTCGCCCATGTCCAAATACCACGTAGACATGGGCCCTGTTTGGATACTCTAACTCAGTTAGAGGTTAGAGTTAGATTCTAACCTTGAACTAGCTCTGAACTAACTCTAACTAAAAAGATGTTTGGATGGCAGGGTTAGATGGAGTGCAGATACGGCGAGGCGCCTTCATGGGCGGTGCAACAGGGAGGGAGGAAGAGGACGAGATGCCTTCATGGTCTTTGAGCATGGTTCGTAGTCGTTCCACGCTCGGGCATTGAAGTTTGTAACTATTTTAGATTAGAATATACTACTCCTCCGGTGCTAGTAGTAGAGCAAAGTCCTACTCTACTACTCTACTCAAGCAAGTTAGGGCATAGCACTATAGGGAGTACCAGTATTGTGATCACTCAAGCAAGTTGTCTAGCATCGACATGACCCTACGCTGCTGGTATGTGTCTGTAAGTCAAGCGGCGTGCTGTAGTCATCATCACCTGTCCACTTCCCGTAGCACATATTCGCTTCTCCATCTTTGTCTGCACATAATCTCGTCCAATCTTCCATCCCCGCTAAGGCGCCTCCCCCTCGTCCGAAACCCAAGCACTAACAATGGCAGAACCGAGTAGCGTCCGCCGAAAGAGTGGCTGGAATTCGCTCCCCACAAAGGTAATCAAGCTCATTGTTTCGCGTGTGGACAATCTCAGTACCATGCAAGGATCATGATGGCAGCGCGGTTTCATTCATCAGGCAAAACTATGTGTACACAATGTACCATGCGTCTCTGCATGCACCATACCCTGATATGTGCTGCCACGCTCTGCAGCCCAAAGTAGGAGAGAGGGTCGCAAGTATCAGACTTCGACCTACTGGCTGTAGTTCCCCCAGTCAGGCACCCATCTGGTTCAAGCCGTCAGCCAATCTCCACAGCTTAATAAATAGTAATGTCTAACTGAGCCAGTTAGTTAGATGCGCACACTTGGTGTAGTAGGATCTTTATTTAGTTTGATGCATACACTTGTTCTTTTTTGTAGCCCTTTTGTAATGATGGTTGATGTTTGGTTTGGAAGAGAGAGCCGCGTCTTCACTCTTTTGGCCTGCTTACAGCTTCTGTTGCACCCCCAGCCCTGATTGTTGCTGCTGCTGTTTTCAATGTACAATCTGTAGTATATTTCGTCTGTTGGTTGAATAAATGTGTTGTTAGAACGAAAAACACAATGTTTTGGAAGTCGTTGCACGGTTTGATCCTTTAGTGCCCCGTACCGTACGTAGCGCATACTATTTTTCGTACGGAACACATTTTCCACTTGTTGATAACATGCAGCCCACTGATGAAGGCCCAATAAAGAAGCCCATAATTAACTGGAAGAGAGGCTCTCACATGAATCCGACCCAGGTACATGCTCATGGTCCCCTAAACATAAGTAAATAAATAAATAAATAAAGCTAAATGCTCATGCACAAGTTCTTTGGGAAAATAGGTAGTCTAGTATTTCTTTTTGAAGAGTACCCAAGCTAGGCCTATTTGTTTTCTCCGAATTACTGGGCTGCAAATCTTTCAAGACAAGGAGGGATGCATTCCGGCCTGGCTTAAGAGTATGATCAATGTCTGTTAAAAGTAATATCAAAAGGGGTTGAAAATTCCAAAAAAATTATAGCAAATGGGATATAAGTTTCTTTTTTGTTTTTGTTCTTCACTGATATCTTATACGTATTTCATTGGATTTAACATGACACAGTACTAATTTATTTTTAAATTTGTTTTAGTATGGCTTTTAATTTTTGGATTAAGAATATTTCATTTCCCAGCAAAAATTTGCGAATTTTCAAAATTTCCCACATATTTAGTTAATTTTTTGACCCTGGTACTGACCAGAAAATGGCCAGCAATTCTAAAAATAGAAAACAGGCTGCAATAAATTCCATATGAATTTGAAAATGAGTAAAAATTATAAAAATAATAGCAAATGGACTGTACACGTCACAGATTTCGAGGCTGACTTGTTTACGCAAGGCTTTATCAGTGAACACACGATTCTAGCAGCAGTAACTGCTGGATGTCCATCCAACGGCTGACGTGCTTCTTCAATCTCTGATCTTCCTGCTCCAGCCGCCTAAACTATCGCCGGCGGGACTTCCAGCTCCCTCCTCTTGTGGCCCGCTGTGATGCCGCGCAGGCTTCCCCGGCCCACCCTCCGCTGGCCTGGCTGCATGCAATCAACTGCCTCCTTATTACACAAAAAAATATTCCTCCCACTGACATCTGGGGCGCACCGGTTGGGAGGCTGACTTGTGGGCCTACTAAGTTGATGTGTACGCATGGCTTGTCAACTTAGTCAACAAACGATTCTAGCAGCAGTAACCGTTGGATTTGAATCGAACGGTCCTGCTGCTTCTTCAATCGCTCCTCTTCTTGCACCAGCCGCCCAAACCAGCGCCGGGGAGACCGCCTGGTCCTGCCTCCAGTGGCCGGTTGTGCTGTCGTTGAGGCCTCATCGCCCCTACTACTCCCATCGCTAGCGAGGCCCTGCGGCGACGGCAGCCTCACACCGCAGCCAAACTAGTGAACCCTCTCATACTCCTCTCTGCGTGGGCATCCACTGCCGCGTCTTCCCCGGCTCCGCATCGTACCCTTCCTAGGCCTTGTCGTCGTCCACCGCCTTGGTGCTCTCGGCGTGGCGTGGTCAGACGAGGAGAGCTTTCATTCGGCTGGCCGAGAAAATGGCCCATCAGTAATGAGAAATGGGCTGTACATTTTTAAAACACATCAAACCGGCAATTAGTTTCAAATATTTTTTTCATTTCGAGATATTAAATTACATTAATTTTATGCGTGGAGAATTTGTTGGATTTTATATTGATATACATTTATTTTTAAAATCAGTTTGAATGTGAGTCGAAATTTCGGGATTAAAAACAGTTCAGACCGCATCGAAATATGCAAAATTTCATATAATTTTTTAACCGTGGCCACAATATGGGCTGTAATGCTAACAAAAAGAATATGGGCTCCAAAAAAACCTTAATAATTAGCAAATGGGCTGTAAATTATTAGAAATAATGGCAGATGGGTTGTATGCTGTTTTCCACAGATTTGAGGCTTTCCTAAAAAAGGTTGACACACAAGCAGTGACTGTTGGATGGCCATCCAACGGCCGTCGTGCTTCTTCAATCTCTGGTCTTCCTGCTCCAGCCGCTCAAACAAGCGCCGGCGGGACTGCCTGCTCCCTCCTCACCGTGGCCGGCTCTGCTGCCGCGCAGGCCTCACCGCCCCACTGTACTCCCATCGCTGGCCTAGCCATCCGTCTACTCACCAACACATGCTGTTATTCTCCGGCGACGGGAGACGAACCAGTAAACCCTCGTACAGTTATACTCCCCTCCGTGTGGGAAGCAACTGCCGAGTCTTCCCTGCCTCGGTGTCGTTCCCTTCCTAGGCCTCGCCGTCATCCACCGCCCTGGTGCTCTCGACGCGGCCTGGTCAACATGGTCAACGACCGACATGCATCTGAAGTGGAATGTACGTGGAGAGGCCGACAGCTGGGTCCACGGCCGCACGCAAGGAAATGCCTCCTTATTACCCGCAAAATAATGATTCCTCCACCTGACATCAGGGACCCACCGAAAGGGCCTCTGTATTTCGCGAAAAAATGTTACCGTAGCTGACAGCTCAGACCCGCCAGCTATATCTTCGCACGCAAGGAAGTGCCTCCTTATTACACACAAAAAAAATGAATACTCCCCCTGTTAGCTGGGACCTAGTATAGTGGCAGGCTGACTTGTGGGCCTACTAAGTTGACAGGGATGGAGGGCTTTGTCAACTTAGTCAATATGCACGATTCTAGCTCTAGTGACTGTACGATGTCCATCCAATGGCCGTAGTGCTCCTTCAACCTCTGGTCTTCTTGCTCCAGCCGCCCAAACCAGCGCTGGTCGTGCCTCGTGCTCCTGCCTCCCGTGGCCGGCTACGATGCGGCGGAGGCCTCACCGTCCCCTACTACTCCCATTGCTGGCCAGGCCATCCCTCTACTCATCCACACCCCCTGTTATTCTACGGCGACGGCAATCTCACACCGCAGCGAACCAGTGAACCCTCATACTCCTCTACGCATTGGCATCCACTGCCGTGTCTTCCCCGGCTCCGCGTCGTCCCCTTCCTAGGCCTCGCCGTCGTCCACGCCCTGGTGCTCTCGGCGCGGCGTGGTGAACATGGTCAAGGAACGACTTCCATTGGACGTGGACTGTACGTGGAGAGGCTGACAGCTGGGTCCACGGCCGCAACAAGGAAGTGCCTACTTATTACGTGCAAAATAATTATTCCTCCACCTGACAGCGGGGATCCATCGGATGGGCCACCGTATTTCGTGAAAAAAATGTTTGCCCCTGACTGCTGGGACCCACTAGCTACATCTTCGCACGCAAGGAAGTGCGTCCGGGCAAAAAAAAAACGATTTGCCCCCCTAACTGCTGGGACCCACCAGCTACATCTTCGCAGGCAAGGAAGTGCCTGACAGTCGGGACCCACCTGGTCGAAGCGTACGTAGCGTTGTCATTCTGGTGGCGAACGTGTACGTACATATATACTGGTGGATGTAGAGGCGCGTACGTGTCGTAGTAGAGGCGCGCACGTAGCATGTACACGTACATACAACGGCCAGGGTGCAAGAAAGAAAATACGACCACGTATGTGTACATATGGGTGGGGTCTCGAATGCCTACTCGCGCATACGTACAACCAAGGCTCGTGTATATGGCTGGGTCGGAACAGAGAAACAGCGTCGTCGTCGTGTTCATGGGGAGGCAATGAAATGCGTCGTGTTCATGGGGAGGCAACGGAATGCGTCGTGTTCATCGGCAGGCAACGGAACGCGTGGGAGCCAACCGGTGGGTCGGAACGGAATGCGTGGTCGTGTTCATCGGGAGGGCTTGGACGGAACAGGCGATGGAAACGAGGCCTGAACGGGGTCCTGTTGATCGGGAGGGGTCTGTCGTACCGCAAAATGGAGGAAATGGACCTCCTACGGTCGAAACGGGGGTCCTGTTGATCGGGAGGGGTGTGGAATACCGCAAAACAGATGAAACGGACCTCCTACGATCGAAATGGGGGTCCTGTTCATCGGGAGGGGTGTGGCGTACCGCAAAATGGACTAAACGGACTTGTGTTGGAGCGCTACGGTCAAAACCGGGGTCCTGTTCATCGGGAGGTGTGTGGCGGACCGCAAAACGGGACTCCACGGGATACTGTTCATCTCCACCGTCGACCTCCTCCAGCCTCCACGGGTTACCGTCGACCTCCTCCAGCCTCCACGGGCTCCTGTTCATCCAGCCTCCACCGCGCGCTACTCCATCGGCTACTGTTCAATCACCCCTCCACAGGCACCCCTCCATCGTCTACGATTCATCTAGCCCTCCACACCACGGGGTCCTGTTCAACCACCCCTCCACGGGCACCCCTCCACCGCCTACTGTTCATCCAGCCCTCCACCTCACCACAGGGTCCTATTCATCCAGAGGCAACGCCACCGCTCACTGTTCATCCAAATCCCCCCGCAACACTCACTGTTCATCCCAGAGGCAGCATCGATCGACTTCAGTTAACAACAGTAGCGAAGGAATTGCTCGATCGGGTTTAGTTAACAGCCATCGATCGATCGCTCGGGTTCAGTAACGCGTAGCCTGCAGTGCAATCGCTCGGGTTCAGTTAGAGCCCAACGCCTCGCTCGGGTTCAGTTAGAGCCAATGCCTCGCACACACGCGCGTACGTGTATGAGAGAAACGTGCATCGCTCGGCCCCGACCTCCCACCGTAACCGGGAACTCCCCGAAATTTTCCTCCCCCTTGCTTCTACCACGGTTTTTTCCGTCATGGACGGCCCAAAGAATGTCATGCAGCTGCGTCTCCGACCCACCTAGGACGAAAAGCCCATTTTCTGTCATGATTTTTGTCATAGAAGTAGGAGCCCACCACATCTATGATGATACCGGGTTTTGTCACAAATATCGTCATAGAGGTGTCATATGTACGACATAAGTTTTTTGTTCGGCCCAAAATGTCACGGATGTGTCTTTTTTTGTAGTGAGGGCTCGAATTTGAGCAAGCCCCAACGATGGCCGCGACAGATGGAGGAGGGATGGGGCGACTCCAGTGGGCTAGGGAGGCAGTTGAGTGGGTGGTGAGGAGCAGAGGGACTCAGGGCATCTATATATAGCGCCGGGGAGGGCTCGGGAGCAGTCGAGAAGCTGCAGGCAAGCGGCCATGGCGATGGCAGAGGCTGCAAGTCACGGGCGATCTCGATGGTGACTCGATGACGGTGAGACAGGATGGGGCAGAGGCAGAGAAGTGACACCGCAATCACGAGAGAGCTATTGTACAAGGTTAGACGGCAGGGGAGGCAGGGGAACGGACGAGCACAGTGGATACAAAGGCTAGAGCGCGCTGTTTGGCATGCCAGCCCCGTGATCACCACATGAACACGGTGGTGACACGCGATCGGGGCTGCCAGACCGTGTCTGCGAGATAGACCAGTCAACAGAGGGTGCCAAGGAGGAAGGAACCAAGGGCAGGGGCAAAGAAGAGATTTGCACATGTCCCCAAAGCTGATCAACAACAAGGTGTTTGATGTTAAGTGAGGGAGATACAAGAAGAGATAGGGACTAGTCTTTTCCTGAGAGTGATCACATACTAAGATGATTATCTCTGCAAATTTTCAGCCCATCTAAATGAAGATACATAGCACTTGGTGTAGAATGTACCCCACTGGCTAGAAATGCAAAGTATGAAGTAGCACTCTCATGACAAAAGGGTTTGAGCTGAATTTTGGAGGAGATGAGCTATATAAGCATATGAAGGCACTGTAAAAGTTTCATACCATTTGGAAATACCAAAATAGTACTTGCTTCACAATGCAGCTCTCCGAACAGAATTTTGGAAAAAATATAGAGAAATAATGGCTTGATGAAATAAGTCCAAATTTTGTGGCGAGGGTTTGTATGGGTAGGAGCATGTCCTAGTAAATTTTTAGCAATAATGAAGCAATATAAAATATAGTTGCTTCACAACCTGAAAATCTGACCAGAAACTAAGATTTGAAGGTGTACTCACATAGATAATGTAAATGAGTTGAAATTTGGTGGAGAGTCATGATTTGGGCATATTAAGGAGCTTGCAAAATTTCAACTCATTTTGATATTCCTAGCTAGTACTGCCTTCACCAAGGCTTCCATCTGACAGAAACTTGGGAAATTTGCTGAGGAAGATTCACTAGGCATATTGAGTTGACTTTTGACATGAGAAAATGATGGTTAGGAAAGAGTGCCCAAAAAGTTTGGTGGCAAACAAGCAAAGATAAATAACACTTCCTTCTCAAAAAGCTACTTAGGGTAGAATAGGAAAAGGAATACTTGTGAATTATTTTTGAACTTGGCAAGGAATAATTTTGACATATCTTTGAAAGATATGTCCCATAGGATTTATGAGAATTTTGTGGGATTCAATGGCAAAGCAGAAAGGTTGGTTGGTTCACAACCTAGGGCAAACTGGGTTATTGCTTTAATAGGAAAAATGAATCTTCCCAATAAAAGGAACATCGTGACATGGACTAAGATAAAAATGACATGATCTTGGGATGGAGTTGAGGATGACAAGCCACTTAGGAGCCTAGGAAGATATGATCTTCCCAAATTTCCAGACCACAAAGCCACAGAAAAAGAAATCAAAGCAATAATCCAAAGAAATCCAAAAGAAAAAGAAAAAGTCAAAATACAGGGTGTTTCACGGAGCACGTATTGTATTGTTGCTACTAAGGAGAAAACGACGGGGTTTAATCATATTGCTTGGTTTTATTTTGTCTACATTATGTCACCATACTTCATGCATTACTCTGTTTGTTATGAACTAAATACGTAGAGAGGCAAGCATAGAAGTGCTCTTGGAGTGGAGTAATAGTAGTAGAAGAAGGCAGGAGTCGGTCTACTTGTCACGGACGTAATGCCTATGTACATGATGATGACATGAATGATGACATAACTATGCACTTTTCTATCAATTACCCAATAGCAATTTGTCCATCCACCGTATCGATTTTTATGAAAGAGATGACTCTAGTGAAAATTATGGCCCTAGGGTCTATTTTAATCATATTACCAAAATAAAAAATACCTTCCTGCAATTTATTATCTTCTATTTTACTTTGAAAATTATCTATCACCTATTAGCAGATTTAATCCTTGCAATTAATGAGTATAAGGGGATTGACAACCCTCTTGCCCATGTTGGGTGCAATTATTTGCTCTTGTGTGTAGGTATTGTTGACGGTTGTTTGCGTAGTTCACTTATTGTTTCAATAACCTTGGTTATCTACTGAGGGAAATACTATCCGCTACTACATTTCTTCACCCTTCCTCTTCAGGGAAAATCCCAACACAGCTCACAAGTAGCACGGTTCCGAAAGTACTCCTGTTTGGCCTGAACATACTCCGGATGCTCCTGTGAGAACCTCGCCATTGCCGCCCCGTCGCTATCGTCGGGACCAATGATAATTGATAACCCACAAGTATAGGGGATCATTTGTAGCCTTCTTCGATAAATAAGAGTGTCAAACCCAACGAGGAGCTAAAGGCACAACAAATATTCCCTCAAGTTCTCTCGACCACCGATACAACTCTACACACACTTGACGTTTGCTTTATCGGAAAGAAGTATGAAATTATTTTGTAGGTGTGATGCTAGAACTACTTTGCAAGAATAAAACTAGAAGTACTTTGCAAGATAATAAAAGTTAGGTGTTTAGTTAAAGGGTTTGTGTCAACAAGAAAGTTATTTGTCCCTAGGCAATCGATAACAAGTACCGGTAATCATTCTTGCAATTCTATACGAGGGAGAGGCATGAGCTAACATACTTTCTCTACTTGGATCATATGCACTTATGATTGGAACTGTAGCAAGCATCCGCAAGTACTAAAGGTCATTAAGGCCGTGAAACCCAACCATAGCATTAAGTATCAAGTCCTGTTTATCCCATATGCCATAGCCCACCTACTCAGGTTTAAACTTCTATCACTCTCGCAACCCACCATAAGCGAACCATGAACATATTGCAACACCCTACAGCAGGGTCCCCTCACGTTTGCGCGAGAATGGAGGGCACCGTAGGATAACACCATAAGTAAAATATACAATCATACCAACCAAGATCACGATTAACCCATAGGACAAAACGGATCTACTCAAACATCATAGGATAACCATAGATCATTGGGAAATAATATAGGGAGTTGAGCACCATGTTTAAGTAGAGATTATAGCAGGGAGAAGAGGTGTTACAACGCTGCATAAAGGGGGAGAGAGTTGGTGTTGACGGTAGCAAGATTATTGATGTAGATCGTCGTCCCGATCGTTGCCCCGACGACACTCCGGCGCCACCAGGAGCGAGGGGGAGAGAGCCCCCTACTTATTTTTCTTCCTTAGCCTCCTCCACATGGGGAGGAGAATTCCCCCTCTGGTCCATGGTCTCCTATGGCGGCGGAGGGGTGGGAGCCCCTCCGAGATTGGATCTCCCTCTGTGTTCCCTTCTGTTTCGCGTTCCCCAGATCTGGCCCTTCACTGTTTCTTAAATTCCCGGAGATCCATAACTCCGATCGCGCTGAAATTTCTACACGTTTTTTCCATAAATTATCTTTCTTGCGCCAAATGAAGGGCCCCAACCGACCTTCAAGGAGGACACAAGATACCTGGGTGCGCCAGGGGGTGCCTGGCGTGCCCTGGTGGGTTGTGGGCTCTGTGGGCCCCCGTTTGCGTTGATTCCACCTCCCAAAAATAACATAAATTTGAAAATAAACTCCGTAAATTTTTATCGCGTTTGGACTTCATTTGATATGGGTTTTTTGCGATAGAAAAAACATGCAACAAACAGAAACTAGCATTGGATCAATAGGTTAGTCCAATAAATCATATAAAAAGTTGCCAAAAATATGTGAAAGTTGTATAATATTGGCATGAAATAATAAAAAATTATAGATACGACGGAGACGTATGATCATCCCCAAGCTTAATTCATGCTCGTCCTCAAGTAGGTAAATGATAATAAGATAATTTTTGATGTGGAATGCTACCTAACATAAACTTGATCATATATCTAATCATGGCATGAATATTAAGACATAAGTGATTCAAAGCAATAGTCTATAATTTAAAATAAAGACATCAATACTCAGGCATCCCAACAAACAATCATGTATTTCAAAATATCAACACTAAAGAAAGCCATCCCTACAAAATCATATAGTCTTGTCATGCTCTGTCTTCTTAACACAAAGTATTTATCATGCACAACCCTGATGACAGCCGAGCAATTGGTTCATACTTTTTAACGCGCTTCAGCTTTTTCAACCCTCACGCAATACATGAGCGCAAGCCATGGATATATCACTATGGGTGGAATAGAGTATGATGATAGGGGTAAATATAAAGAAGACAAAAAGTAAGAAAGTCTCACACCGATGCGGTTAACCAATGGGCTATGGAGATGTCCGTCAAACGATATCAATGCGAGGAGTAGGGATTGCCATGCAACGAATGCACTATGAGCTATAAGTGTATGAAAGCTCAATATGAAAACTAAGTGGGTGTGCATCTATTCCTATAAGAAAAATTCCCACTAGTATCTGAAAGTGACAATATAGGAGACTCTCCATATGAAAAACATGGTGCTACTTTGAAGCACAAGTGTGGAACTAGCATCCCCCTTCTCTCTTTATTTATTTCTTTATTTTTCCTTTTTCCTTTTTAAATATTTTCTCTCTCTCAATGTCCGGAGTCTCATCCCGACTTGTGGGGGAATCATAGTCTCCATCATCCTTTCCTCACTGGGGCAATGCTCTAAAAATGAATAATGATGATCATCACACTTCTATTTACTTATAACAAATAAAAATTACAACTCGATACATATGACAAAGTATGACTCTATATGAATGCCTCTGGAAATGTACCAGGATGTGCAATGATCTACCGTAACATGTATGAAAAATGATGAACGGTGGCTGAGCCATAACTACTATGTCAGCTATATGATCATGCAAAGCAATATGACAATGAATACTCAAGTCATCAAACGGAAGTGGTGGAAGTTGCATGGCAATATATCTCGGAATGGCCATGGAAAAGCCATAATAGGTAGGTATGGTGGCTGTTTTGAGGAAGATATAACAAGGCTTATGTGTGATAGAGCGTATCGTATCACGGGGTTTGGATGCACCTGCGAAGTTTGCACCATGTCTCGATGTGAGAAAGGGCAATGCATAGTGTCGTAGAGGCTAGCAAATTGCGGAAAGGTAAGAGTGCGTATAATCCATGGACTCACATTAGTCATAAAGAACTCATATACTTATTGCAAAAGTTTATTAGCCCTCGAAGCAAAGTACTACTATGCATGCCCCTAGGGGGATAGATTGGTAGGAAAATACCATCGCTCGTCCCCGACTGCCACTCATAAGGAAGACAATCAATAATAAATCATGCTCCAACTTCATAGCATAACGAGAGACTATACATGCATGCTTCAGGCAGCACAAACCTTAACACCAATATTCTTACTAAACACAACCATTTACTAGTACCTCCCACATATTCCATCTCTATATCACAAAACTCTTGCAAGGAATCAAACATATCATATTCAGTGATCCATAAGTTTTATGTAGGATTTTATGACTAACCATGCAAATGGCCAATTCCCGCTGACTCTCTAGATAGATATAAGTGGAGCATGAGAGTTTAATTCTTTCTATAAAATACCATGCTATAATAAATATAAGTGAAGCAAAAGAGAATTCTTCAAACAACGGTTTTCTATGTGATGAGAAACAGGCAATCCAAACTTCAAATGATATAAGTGAAGCACATGAAGCATTCTATAAAGCCATACTCAAAAGATATAAGTGAAGTGCAATTAGCATTCTATAAATTAACCATGTACTATCTCATACCAACATGGTGCATAAAAGAAAAATGAAAACTAAATGCAAAAGACGCTCCAAGATTTGCACATATCACATGAACGAAACGAATCTAAAAACATACCGATACTTGTTGAAGAAAGATGGGATGCCTTCCAGGGCATCCCCAAGCTTAGATGCTTGAGTCTCCTTGAATATTTACTTGGGGTGCCTTGGGCATCCCCAAGCTTGAGCTCTTGCCTCTCCTCCTTCTCCTCACATCGAGACCTCCTCGATCTTCGAACACTTCATCCACACAAAACTTAACCGAAATTTTAGTGGCGGGGTTAGTGAATATGGCAATGAAATCCCATCATGTACTGCTGCAACATTATTGTATAATTATAAACAAACATTACCCACTGTATGCTATCACAATTCAATGGCCCCAAGTCAAGGAGGCTTCAACAAGAATTCAAACATACGCAAATAACGTAGCTATAACAACAATCTGTGAAAAAAGGACATTATGTAAAGATTTGAACATCCACCATACTTCTGTAACTCAAAAAATTATGAACAATTAGGACAAAAGAAAAAATTTGTATAGAAAGACTATGCAAAAAGTTTCAAAACCGTTTGACGTACCAGTAAAAAAAAGTAAAACCGATCACTACAGCCAAGGTTTCTGTTTTGCACCGCACAAACCAACAAGCAATTTAATCATCCTAAAGGCAAATCTTGGCACATTATTTTTATAATACAATGGAATTGTACAAGGGGATAATTATTTTTGTTGAAAATTTTCTGTAATTAAGATTCACAAAGTTTCCTTGAGCATGAACAAAGTTCAAGGAGCTCCCCCACTTCAACAATGCTTGTCTCCCTCACTTTCACTTTCCTTTTTGAAAAGTTTTGTGTTCCCCTCTATATTTTTTAACTTTATAAAAGCACTCAACATAAATAAATGACTCTCTAAAACTTCCGGATTGTCTCCCTGGCAGCGCTTTCTTTAAAGCCATTAAGCTAGGCATAAAGTGCTCAAGTAATGAATCCACCCGAATCCCAAGGTATATCAAAGCCAATTTGAATCAACAATGATTTAGCATTTAGTGGTGAGCACAAAGAAACATTTATGTTGCATTGACGAAGTCTAACTCTCTTCCTATGCATCGGCATGTCATACAAGAACAATTCATGCACATCAAGTAAAGGCCAATACATAGCATAAGTAGTTTCTTGCAATTTTATCATGTTGGAAACATAGAAAGGCAGAGACGTAGTTCCTCTCTCATAATAATTGCATGTAGGAGCAGCAAGCACATGCATATTATATTCATCAAAATCATCATGTGCAACGGTAAAAGGCAACCCATCAATATAATTCTTAACAAGAGCAAACTTCTCCAATATAGTGTAGGTGGGAGAATTCAAAAAGATAATAGGACTATCATGTGTGGGTGCAATAGCAACAATGGCATTCTTAACATAAGGAACTATAGCAAGTTCATCTCCATAAGCATAATTCATATTGGCATCTTGGCCACAAGCATAGCAAGCATCAAGTTCATCAAAAAGGGATATTTCAAATGAATCAACGGGATCATAACAATTATCATAGCATTCATCCTTCGGTTAGAATGAAGGGGCATTAAATAATGTATGAGTTGAAGAGTTACTCTCATTAGAAAGTGGACACGGGTAGCTAATCCGCTCTTCCTCCATTTGTTCTTCGCTCTCCTCCTCATTCTTTTCATCCAATGAGCTCACTGTTTCATCATTTTCTTCTTCCATAGACTCATGCAAAATGTTAGTCTCTTCTTGGACGGTGGAGATATTCTCAATAAATGCATCAATATCGCAATTGTATTTATAATTATAATAGAAATATTTAAGAATAGCAAGATTTTCAGGTCTATATCCAACATCCACTACTGCAGGATGCTGCTAACACGACACTACGATTAGAGACCCTTTCACGAAACTGTGTGCGATGCATTAATCACAAACGGAGATGTAAAAAACCCATCAAAAAAGGTGCAAAACATTTGCAATGGAGGATGCATCAAACACAGTTCAGATTTTAGTTGCGTGTGCGATCCAGGGCATATGGTTCAGTCCAATGAACTGTTTGTGATGAGGCGGAACAAAAGAAACGGGCAGCCTGATGAAGGCATGTGCGATATAGAGCATACGGTTCACTCGGATGAACTATTTGTGATTAGGCAACACAAAAGAAACGGGCAGCCAGATGAAGATGTGTGCGATATACAGCATACGGTTCACTCGGATGAACTGTTTGTGATTAGGCAACTCAAAAGAAATGGTCAGCCAGATCAAGGTGTGTGTGATTGAGGGCATACGCTTCAGAAGGATTAACTGTTTGTGATTAGGCAACAGAATAAAAATGGGTAAGCCAGATCAAAGTGTCTGCGATTGATGGCATACACTTCACATGGATGAACTGTTTGTGATTAGCCACAATAAACTAAAACAATTAGATAGATCAACGTGTGTGCACTAGATGGGCACACCCATTCTAATTAAAAGAAGCGTGTGCAATGATAATAAAGAGCGCGCACGGTTGCTGGAACAAGGCGTGTGCTGACATTGCCTATTGCGGTGCACCCTATGGTGCAAACACCACGTACGCGGCCGAGAAGGCATATGTGCCCACGTTACGCCTTTCAGGAATAGTGCCGCACTTATAACCGTCAGTAAGTTTTGAGCATGCGTCCCGTCACAATTTTTTTAGAAGAACAGGGAGGCCGCGTCTCGTCACATTCCAAATTGCAAACCTGTTCACACCGATCAAAACCTAAACGGTTTCCCACTTAGGAGCACATTACTACGCGGATATAAATACTACTACTCGAAGATTACTGCACATTCCTCCTCAACTCGTCATCCACAAAAAGTCAAAAACAAACAAGTCATTCATCATCGTTCCCTTGTGTCCGCCATGGCCAGCGTGAGTTCTGGGTCGAGAGATTGCCACCAGGGAGAGGCGAGCCTAAAAGCAGGAGCGCGAGAGATGTCCCGCCTCACCGTGAAAGCAGCCAACATGTCCCGCCGCACGGCCGTAGCAGCAGAGAGGTCCCACCACGCCGATGAAGCAGCATGGAGGACCCACCGCACCGTCGATGCAGCAGACTGGTCCGGCCACGCCGCGTAAGCAGAAGAGATGTCCCGCCGCGCCGCGAACGCAGTAGAGATGTCCTCCTGCGCCGCGACGGCCTAGGAAAATACCTCGCGGGCAGGCGACGACTCTTATAGGCGCATGCGTGCCCTCGTGCTTAGGCTGATGGATCAGATCACCAGGTGGGCGAGGTTGCAGGATGACCTGCAAGCCTCGTTTGAATAGTCTACCAACGTCATCCGACAACTAAATGAGAGCAATGCGAAGCTCCAGGCCGAGCGCGACGCGCTAAGGGTGAAGATCGTCGGACGTGCGGAGCAGCAGGAGAAGACCACTGCCTTGTTGAAGAGGACCGACGTCATTGTCGAGAAACTTATGGACGAGAATGCCATGCTGCGCATCGAGCGCAGAAGGCTGGTGGAGGAATCCGTGGATGCTCTCAACCAGCATCTTGAGGACAAGAAAGAGCTCGTCGCCGCTCACCGTGGAGACTAGTTCCCGCGGCCTGCAGCAACACATCAAGAAAGTAGAGATCAACGAACCAGATCGTTGTCTTCCTTCTTCTTTTGCCCATTTGTATTTTGGGCGTTGCCGCATGTGGATTTTTTTAATTATGTTTCTAAATATGAAAGACAATTATTATCCACTGTCATCGTCCTTATATTCATCATGCTTGCTATAAGTCGCAGTCGATGCTATATAGGTCCGTCGGATCTTACAGCAAGATCCGTGCAAAACTTTCTTTTCAGATTTTCATTTTTCTCTCTTAAATCTCAGTCCAGTGAGACATATAGCCACGCCGTAGAACAGGTGCTTAGGCGCCAATAATGGAGACGTTGGGAGGGACGTGTGTGGCGGGTAGCGGTCAAAAGGGCTCTCCTCCCGATGAGCGCAGGGGTTTGATCACATGCCTCCTGTACTCAAATAGCTACCCCTCACGGCACCTCCTAGCCAATAAAGATGCGTGGCTGCATGTAATTGGTAAGTCAAACGCCCATAATTTTAATAATACTTGTGTTTCCGATTTGTAACGTGACAACACTTGTTCCAAAATGACTTTGTTGATTGTTAATGTGTGCGCGTTCGCAAATCGGACAGAAAAATTACCACATCATGTTGGTGCCATGTCATGAGACCATGCCAAGTTTCATGATTTTCAAGCGGGTTTTGGAATTATAGGTATAAAAAACCAAGTTTCTCAATCATTCCGGCCGAGCCACGACGCCCAGATGTTTGAATTTCACTCCCATCTCTTGCATGGGACCTAGAAATTCATCCATGTGTATTTTCAAACAACTTTGGTGCACTGGAGCATGTGCTTGTAGTTCGAATTTGAATTATGCACATTAAATGCCCAGAAACTCAATTAATGTATAAAAAGGCCAAATGAACCCGAAATAATTCCAAAATTTAGCACGGTACTTCTATTTGGTCTAATCTGTCTGTGTAAAAAAATTAAGGTGGGAGAAGGCAGTGTACGTATGTCGTTTCGCACATGGAGGTGACACATTCCCTCTCGGAACCACGAGCCTTCTTGAGGGAAACTACGGTTTGCAAGAATCTTACACCCAAGCTTGTCCCAATTCGGCCAAAAAAATTTACCGCAGCATGTTGGTGCCAGGTCATGAGACCATGCCAAGTTTCATGATTTTCATGCATGTTTTGGAATTACAGGAATTAAAAAACCAAGTTTCTCAACCTTTTCGGCCGAGCCACGACGCCCAGATGTTTGAATTTCACTCCTATATCCTGCATGGGACCTAGAAATTCACCCAAGGACACACATGTGTTTTTTCAAACAACTTTGGTGCACTCGAGCCTGTGCTTGTAGTTCAAATTTGAATTATGCACATTAAATGCCCAAAAACTCAATTAATGTATAAAAAAGGCAAAACGAGCCCGGAATAATTCCAAATTTTAGCATGGTACTTTTATTTGGTCTAATCTGGCTGTGTAAAAATATTAAGGCGGGAGAAGGCAGTGTACGCATGTCGTTTCGCACACGGAGGTGACACGTTCCCTCTTGGAACCACGACCCTTCTTGAGGGAAGCTCCAGTTTGCAAAAAGCTTACACCATAGCTTGTCCCAATTCGGCCAAAAAAATTACCGCTGCATGTTGGTGCCATGTCATGAGACCATGCCAATCTTCATGATTTTCACGCGTGTTTTGGAATTACAGGATTAGAAAATCATTTTTCTCAATCTTCTCAGCCGAGCCACGACGCCCGGATGTTTGAATTTCATTCCCATATCTTGCATGGGACCTAGAAATTCACCCAAGGAAACACATGTGATTTTTCAAACAACTTTGGTGCACTGGAGCCTGTGCTTGTAGTTCAAATTTGAATTATGCACATTAAATGCCCAGAAACTCAATTAATGTATAAAAAGTCGCAACGAGCCCGGAATAATTCCAAAATTTAGCACGGTACTTCTATTTGGTCTAATCTGGTTGTGTAAAAATATTAAGGCGGGAGAAGGCAGTGTACGTATGTCCTTTCGCACATGGAGGTGACACGTTCCCTCTCGGAACCACGAGCTTTCTTGAGGGAAGCTCTGATTTGCAAGAAGCTTACACCAAAGATTGTCCCAATTCGGCCAAAAAAATTACCTCGACATGTTGGTGCCATGTCATGACACCATGCCAAGTTTCATGATTTTAAGCCGTGTTTTGGAATATCAGGAATTAAAAAACCAAGTTTCTCAATCTTTCCGGCGACGCCCAGATATTTGAATTTCACTCCCATCTCTTGCATGGGACCTAGAAATTCAACCAAGGACGCACATGTGATTTTTTAAACAACTTTGGAGCACTTGAGCATGTGCTAGTAGTTCGAATTTGAATTGTGCACATTAAATGCCCAAAAACTCAATTAATGTATAAAAAAGGCCAAGCGAACACGAAATAATTACAAAATTTAGCACCATACTTCTATTTGGTCTAATCTGGCTGTGTAAAAAAATTAAGGCGGGAGAAGGCAGTGTATGTATGTAGTTTCGCACACAGAGGTGACACGTCCCTCTCGGAACCACGAGCCTTCTTGAGGAAAGCTCCGGTTTGCAAGAAGCTTACACCAAAGCTTGTCCCAATTCGTCCAAAAAAATTACCGCAACATGTTGGTGCCATGTCATGACACCATGCCAAGTTTCATGATTTTCAGGCGTGTTTTGGAATTACAGGAACTAAAACCAAGTTTATCAATCTTTCCGGCCGAGCCACGATGCCCAAATGTTTGAATTTCACTGCCATCTCTTGCATGGGACCTAGAAATTCACCCAAGGAAACACATGTGATTTTTCAAACAACTTTGGTGCATTGGATCCTGTGCTTGTAGTTCAAATTTGAATTATGCACATTAAATGCCCAGAAACTCAATTAATGTATAAAAAAGGCGAAACGAGCCTGGAATAATTCCAAAACTTAGCACGGTACTTCTATTTGGTCTAATCTGGATGTGTAAAAAAATTAAGATGGGAGAAGGTAGTGCACGTATGTCATTTCGCACACGGAGGTGACATGTTCCCTCCTGGAACCACGAGCCTTCTTGAGGGAAGCTCCGGTTTGCAAAAGCCTACACCAAAGTTTGTCCCAATTCGGCCAAAAAAATTACCGCTGCATGTTGGTGCCATGTCATGACACCATGTCAAGTTTCATGATTTTCAGCCGTGTTTTGGAATTACAGGAATTAAAAAACCAAGTTTTTTAATCTTTCTGGCCGAGCCACGACGCCCAGATGTTTGAATTTCACTCCCATCTCTTCCATGGGACCTAGAAATTCACCCAAGGACACACATGTGATTTTTCAAACAACTTTGGTGCACTGAAGCATGTGCTTGTAGTTGAAATTTGAATTATCCACATTAAATGCCCAGAAACTCAATTAATGTATAAAAAGTCCAAACGAACATGGAATAATTTCAAAATTTAACACGATACTTCTATTTGGTCTAATCTGCCTGTGTAAAAATATTTAGGCGGGAGAAGGCAGTGTACGTATGTCGTTTCGCACACGAAGGTGACACGTTCCCTCTCGGAACCAGGAGCCTTCTTGAGGGAAGCTCTGCTTTGCAAGAAGTTTACACCAAAGCTTGTCCCAATTCGGCCAAAAAATTTACTGCAGCATGTTGGTGCCATGTCATGACACCATGCCAAGTTTCATGATCTTTAGCCGTGTTTTGGATTTACAAGAGTTAAAAAAACCAAGTTTCTCAATCATTCCGGCCGAGCCACGACACCCAGATGTTTGATTTTATTCCCATTTCTTGCATGGAACCTATAAATTCACCCAAAGACACACATGTGATTTTTCAGCAAACTTTGGTGCATTGGAGCATGTGCTTGTAGTTCAAATTTGAATTATGCACATTAAATGCCCAGAAACTCAATTAATGCATAAAAATGCCAAACAAACCCGGAATAATTCCACATTTAAACATGACACTCATGTACTAGTTGCATGTTCACTGTACGTAAATGTTCTAGAAATTCAAACACCATCCTTTTGTTGGGGAACGCAGTAATTTCAAAAAATTTCCTACGCACATGCAAGATCATGGTGATGCATAGCAACGAGAGGGGAGAGTGTCATCCATGTACCCTCGTAGACCGTTAAGCGGAAGCGTTATGACAACGCGGTTGATGTAGTCGTATGTCTTCACGATCGACCGATCCTCAGTACCGAACGTACGCACCTCCGCGTTCAGCACACGTTCAGCTCGGTGACGTCCCGCGAACTCACGATCTAGTAGAGCACGAGGGAGAGTTTCGTCAGCACGACGGCGTGGTGATGATGTTGATGAAGCTACCACCGCAGGGCTTCGCCTAAGACTGCTACAGTATGACCGAGGTGGATTATGGTGGAGGGGGGCACTTCACACGGCTGGGAGAGATCAATGATCAACTTGTGTGTTCTAGGGTTCCCCCTGCCCCCGTATATAAAGGAGCAAGGGGGGAGGCCGGCCGGCCCTAGTAAGAGTAGGACTCCCCTGTTTCCCACTCCTACTAGGACGAGGAAAGGAAGGGGGAGAAGGAGAAGTAAATGGGGGCGCCCCCGGACCAGAGGGGGAGGGGGCACGCAGCCTGCCCTGGACGGCCCTCTCTCTCTCCACTAGGGCCCAACAAGGCCCATTAACCCCCCCCCCCCCCTGGGGGGGGGGGGGTTCCGGCAACCCCTCCGACACACTGTTAAAATCCAGATATCACCCGGAACTCTTCCGATGTCCAAATGTAGGCTTCCAATATATCAATATTTATGTCTCGACGAGACTCCTCGTCATGTCCGTGATCAAATCCGGGACTCTAAACTATCTTCGGTACATTAAAACATATAAACTCATAATACCGATCGTCACAGAACTTTAAGCATGCAGACCCTACGGGTTCGAGAACTATGTAGACATGACGGAGACACATCTCCGGTCAATAACCAATAGCGGAACCTAGATGCTCATATTGGTTCCTACATATTCTACGAAGATCTTTATCGGTCAAAACGCATAACGATATACGTTGTTTCTTTTGTCATCGGTAAGTTACTTGCCCGAGATTCGATCATTGGTATCTTAATACCTAGCTCAATCTCGTTACCGGCAAGTCTCTTTACTCATTCTGTAGTGCATCATCCTGTAACTAACTCATTAGTCACATTGCTTGCAATGCTTATAGTGATGTGCATTACCGAGAGGGCCCAGAGATACCTCTCCGACAATCGGAGTGACAAATCCTATTCTTGATCTATGCCAACTCCACGAACACCATTGGAGACACCTGTAGAGCACCTTTATAATCACCCAGTTAAGTTGTGACATTTGGTAGAACACAAAGTGTTCCTCCGGTATTCGGGAGTTGCATAATCTCATAGTCATAGGAACATGTATAAGTCATGAAGAAAGCAATGGCAGTAAACTTAAACGATCAAGTGCTAAGCTAATGAAATGGGTCAAGTCAATCACATCATTCTACTAATGATGTGATCCCATTAATCAAATGACAACTCATGTCTGTGGCTAGGAAACTCAACCATCTTTGACCAAGGAGCTAGTCAAGTAGAGGCACACTAGTGACATTAAGTTTGTGTATGTATTCACACATGTATTATGTTTCCGGTTAATACAATTCTAGCATGAATAATAAACATTTATTATGACATGAGGAAATAAATAATAACTTTATTATTGCCTCTAGGGCATATTTCCTTAGTCTCCCACTTGCACTAGAGTCAATAATCTAGATTTCATAGTAATGATTCTAACACCCATGGAGTCTTGGTGCTGATCATGTTTTGCTCGTGGAAGAGGCTTAGTCAGCAGGTCTGCAACATTCAGATCCGTATGTATCTTGCATATCTCTATGTCTCCCACCTGGACTTGATCCCGAATGGAATTGAAGCGTCTCTTGATGTGCTTGGTTCTCTTGTGAAATCTGGATTCCTTTGCCAAGGCAATTGCACCAATATTGTCAAAAAAGATTTTCATTGGTTCCGATGCACTAGGTATGACACCTATATCAGATATGAACTCCTTCATCCAGACTCCTTCATTTGCTGCTTCTGAAGCAGCTATGTACTCCGCTTCACATGTAGATCCCGCCATGACACTTTGTTTAGAACTGCTCCAACTTACAGCTCCACCGTTCAATATAAACACGTATCCCGTTTGCGATTTAGAATCATCCCGATCAGTGTCAAAGCTTGCATCGATGTAACCATTTACGACGAGCTCTTTGTCACCTCCATAAATGAGAAACATATCCTTAGTCCTTTTCAGGTAGTTCAGGATGTTCTTGACCGCTGTCCAGTGGTCCACTCCTGGATTACTTTGGTACCTCCCTGCTAAACTAATAGCAAGGCACACATCCGGTCTGGTCACAACATTGCATACATGATAGAGCCTAAGGCTGAAGCATAGGGAACACTTTTCATTTTCTCTCTGTCTTCTGCAGTGGTCGGGCATTGAGTCTTACTCAACTTCACACCTTGTAACACAAGCAAGAACCCTTTCTTTGCTTGATCCATTTTGAACTTCTTCAAAACTTTATCAAGGTATGTGCTTTGTGAAAGTCCAATTAAGCATATTGATCTATCTCTATAGATCTTGATGCCCAATATATAAGCAGCTTCTCCGAGGTCTTTCATTGAAAAACTCTTATTCAAGTATCCTTTTATGCTATCCAGAAATTCTATGTCATTTCCAATCAGAAATACGTCATCCACATATAATATTAGAAATGCTACAGAGCTCCCACTCACTTTCTTGTAAATACAGCCTTCTCCAAAAGTCTGTATAAAACCATATGCTTTGATCACACTATCAAAACGTTTATTCCAACTCCGAGAGGCTTGCACCAGTCCATAAACTCCGAGAGACTGTTGGGTACACCTTCTATCATGATTGTGCACACTTTGTTAGTTCCCTTTGTATAAAACCATATTTAGGAATGTAGTTTTGACATCCATTTGCCAAATTTCATAATCATAAAATGCGACAATTGCTAACATGATTCGGACAGACTTAAGCATCGCTATGGGTCAGAAAGTCTCGTCGTAGTCAACTCCTTGAACTTATCGAAAACCTTTCGCAACAAGTCGAGCTTTGTAGATAGTAACATTACCGTCAGC
Organism: Triticum monococcum; assembly: GCA_034509565.1. Lineage (NCBI taxonomy): Eukaryota > Viridiplantae > Streptophyta > Magnoliopsida > Poales > Poaceae > Triticum > Triticum monococcum. Next base: position 144,937,008 of record CM067843.1, on the reverse strand, counting down.
GTCAGTCTTCTTCTTGAAGATCCATTTATTCTCGATGGCTTGCCGATCATCGGGCAAGTCAACTGATGCGGTGCATCCCACGATCATCCCCATGTACACTTCGACTACTCCCCAAGCCCCAAAAGGACATACGATAAGACCTCGACCATATGCCATGGGACACAAGGTGAACTCACTCCTCTTCGAACCGTATCTTCCCACATACGAGACATGGTTACTACCTCATGCATGGACCTTGTGTATACTCAGGCTCATACGGGATGACCATGGAGATTCAAAGGACCAAGGCCAAGCATGGAAGAGAAGACGGAAGAAACGAGAAGAAGATGGACCAGCTGCTGGCGTCAGCCCGGACGTCCGGACCTCCCTCCGGATCATCCGGACTCAGCCGGATCATCCGGATGCCCTCTCGGATCATCCGGGTAATCCCGCAGCCACGACACCCGAAGCTTACAGAATCCTCCCAACGAAGCCGGAACATCCGGACCCCCATCCGGATCATCCGGCCTTTGCCTGCGCGCATGACTTGGGCCGAGGCCCGTGTACCCCTTCACCCCTCACTTACCCCTTCGTGGCTTAGCACTATATATAGACCCCCTCCTCCTCCATTTGAGGGTTAGCGTTGTGATAGCTCATTTGAGAGATAGAGCTACGCTCATCCATATCGAATCTACTCCACGAGAGAGACCGCGACCTCTACGGAGAAGATCCCTTTGGATTCAAGACCCCTTTCTGAGGGAAGATCCCCCGTGGATTCAAGACCTCCTCACGGAGAAGACCGGTTACCTCTTGTATTGTCCATTGTTGACTTTGGATCTTGTATCTTCCTTTGTGTTCATGGATTTAGCGCATGTGTGATCATATTTGTTGGTTTCTCGTGTTCCTCTCGTGTCTTTCCCCTCGTTTCCATCCTCGTGTTCTTCATGTTCATCGCGGGATCCACTCCTTTCGTGAAAGATCGGGCGATTAGGGTTCTACCCTACATCATCCTAGTATCAGAGCCAGGTTGATCACGAATTTGGAGCCCCACCCCTCTTTTTCTAGCCTTTTTTTGCTTGATTTCGTCCTAAATTCAAAAATCCCCACCAAAAATAGCCCCAATTTTTTTTGTGATTTGTTGGTTTTGATGATGTTTTGTTGATTTTGATCCATTGATTTGCTTGGTTTCGAGTGGATCTAGCATCTCCCCAAGTTTCCCCATCTTCCATCCATGAAATCTCCTCAATTTTGCCCTGAAAATCATCCAATTTCCGCCCAAAAATTCATCCCCGAGAGAAAATCCCGAGCAGTTTGACCTGCCCGGATCATCCGGAAGTCCTCCCGGATCATCCGGATCCACTCGGATCAGCTGGACCATCTCCCGGATGTCCAGACGCCCACACGACAGAAATCCGGTTGACGAACCCGGATCATCCGGACCTACTCCCAGATGTCCGGCTAACCCTGAAAGTGACACAGACAGAATTTTGTTTTGGCCATAACTAATTCATCCGGAGTCCGTTTTTGCCATTCTTTAGCTCATTTTGAAGCTCTTGACATCCCTCTTCCCACAAAAATACCACGAACATCATTTAACTCCATCAAATTTTCTGAAATTTGGCAGGTTTGCATAGGCCCTCCACCATATCATCCACATTACCACCACCGACTTCCGCAACCTAACCCATTGTGATCCCCATTGTATATGTGGTTGTTTGAGTTGTGACTTGAGTCTCCTAAGGTGTTTCGGCTACTTAGGGATGGTTTCTTCTTCATGGACCACCACCACCACTTCCGCATAACCTTGCCCACCATACACTTCTACCACCTCAACTTAACCCAATTTTGTTTGTGTTGTGAGTTGTGTCTCCTAAGGTGTTTCGGCTACTTAGGGACGAGTCTCCATCATCTTGGTATCTCCATTAAGATCACCGCCACTCATCATCACCGCGGACGGTAACCTCCATATCATCTTGGTATCATGGTAAGCCTCCATTGTATATTCCCTTGCCATTGCATTGATAATCCCTAGCCCATTTTGCGTTACTTGCCTATCGAGACTAGCCATTTGAGTATTGCCGGCAACGTTACTTGTGCACATTAGTGATCTACGCCATACATTGCATACATGCCATATCATATTGGTATCATATCACCTCATGTGCCTCAAGTTTGTTCCCGCATATACACAATTACTACCTTGGTTTGTGCATTTCGCAAAGTGGACATACAAAAAAAGAGAAGAATAAGATTTTAAGCAAAAGAGAAAGAGCAAATAAGCTTGTAAGCAATAGCCATAGCATCATACCACATTGCATATAAGATCATCTTGGATCACCTTGTGAGAAACACCGGGAACCATACATACATTGCATACTTGGGATAGAAAGTTACCCATTTTGCATCTTATAGGTTGTGCACAAGTGTCGTATCCGCCTATAGAGCAATTGTACTAGCGTCTCTCTTGAGTTGTGCAACACGAGCGTTTTCCGTGGATTCCACATTTTGTGCTCATCCTTGGTTGCACGGCCCCATTTATCTATCCGTGTGTGTGTTTCCGTGTGCCACATATTGCTATTGGTCTACTTGTTACACTTGCGAATTTGTGAATTTCTTTCAACATTATTGACTCTTGCTAACATTTTGCATTAAATTTTTGTGCCACTATCCTCACCGAGCTCCACCATAAGCCTTACTTGTGTAGGTGTGAGAAACCGACAAGAATTGGTACCAATTGTGCTATTTCCTTGTCCACATTGGAGTGATCATTGATCCACTTTCAACTTCGGTCAAGGCACATTTGGTATTTGTTCTTCTCTTTCTCCACTCATATTGGCTTGAATCTTGTGATGGATAGGCAAGGCATTTCATCTCCGGTCTTCCACAACAACGACGGCGTGAACAACTACATCACCAAAGCATCAATCTTCGATCTACAACGACAAATGCAAGGCGCACAATCAAGATTGCGAGAGCGCATCGAGAACCTCTCCATCGACATTTGTCACTCCGAAGCGAGGAAAAGGGACTACATCGACAACAAGCTTTCTGCACAAAAGGAGGAGCAAGATGCAAGGATGGAGGAGATTCGGGCCTTGATCAAGTCTACTTCCCCTTCATCATCCTCAAGGCGGCGACATTCAAGTCATAAGTCTTTGGAGTGCAAACAAGATGTAAGCGCACGTCCACGTCCACATCTCCATGGCGACCACCATCACGTTCGTGATCCACCTCATCATGAAGGGCAAGTCAGCTCCAAGCAACATGTGCACGGAGACAACGAACGACATCTACTACGAGCTCAAGTGTGACAATGCCACCATCAACATGAAGATGCTCAAGATGCGGCTACCTACAAGTCCCAACAAGCCCTACTTCACGCCAAGTCCAAACTTCATGACCACAAGATAAGACCGCGAGACAAGCACCACCAAGAGCACGCTACGGCTACAACAACCACTTCGGCATCTTTGCCAAGTGCTATCAAGGCATCTTCGCCTTCGGACGTACGACATCTTCGCCTACTTCCCATGAGTTCGCCTACATCAACATCTTCAACTACAAGGCGACCAACTACGAGTGAGGGAGACACTTCCATCTTTGGAATCCCCTCAAGGAAGATGACCGAGAATGGGACATTCCCTTTGCTAATGGAGACGAGCTACGAGGTGCCACATCATATGGGCCTCCAACAACAAGGCGATGACAAGAAGGTCGAGCAAGGGCCACCCCCTTCGACGACGGCGACGAGCACGAACCTCTTCAACAACATGAAGACGACGCCCATATTGGCTCAAACTTCGAGTCAAGCTACGAGACCGCTCATGAGACCTTTTCTTTGGTCTTCGAGGAGAGTGATGATGTGCCATCTTCGGCCTTCATCCACGGCTACGACCACAACATGATTGAGGATGGAGACATTTGCACCAACATCTCTCTGACAACGACCTGTGACGAGATGCCCTAATTGCCATGTGAGGAGAGCCAACACCACATGAGTGACATGAGTGACTCCACCACACGTGACATTGAGAGCATTTCCTATGAGAGGATGAGTGTGACCACCACTAGCCCCACACTTGAGAGCATGCCACACATCCTATGTGAGGTTGAGAGCCATTTGAGTGACTCCACCAACCATACGAGTGAGAGCATCCAAGAGGGAATGAGTGAGCCACAACACTTAGTGAGTGAGGTAGTTGAGACGGCATGTGAGGCCACTTTGATTTCTAATGACTTAACCTCTACTCCTAGTGTGTTTTATTATTTGGTGCTAGGTCGCCTACATGACGACACACCTATCCTCGACGACTCCATACCTCCAATGGAGACAACGATGGCCATGGTGGAAGAAGATGCACCACCCACATGGTTCCATCACGATGAAGATGACCACGACTTATTCTTCGACACCTCACCTACAACACATGAGCGATTCTCCAAATGTAACATTGGTGATGGTGCTTCTCTTTTCCCACTAGTGGACTATCTTACCAATGATTGCTTGCATGATGTTGATCCACCTATTGCCATCCTTCATGCTAGTGCAACTTCTTCATGTCATGACTTACCAATTTATGATGACTATGATGATGATCATGTTGATTTGCCTAGTTGTGATGCTATGCTCCATAAGATATCATGTGAAAATTCTATTGGTCACATCATGTTTGCCAATCCTTTGAACTTGTCATATGCTATGAGTGAGATCTCCCAAATTGTATCATTTCAATCTCAACATAGTGACTATGCATGACCTGTTACAATAAATCCTATTTGCACTTATGGCATAGATGACGAGATGATGGTCATTGGCTTTTGTTTTTCTTGTGATGATATTGCCATGCTTCCTTTACATGATTTGCGCAATTCATCTACTATGCCATGCCATGATCACAATGTTCCAGATATGCATTGTTTTGGATGTTGTCAATATTCTCTGTGTGATGTTTCCACTAATGATCATGAGGAGACCCCCATAGTTTTCTCATGTGTATTAGGAGATTTTGATGCATTTCATACTTTGCATGATTCCCATAATTGCTTGCACCATATGCATTCCATGAATAACAATGCTCTACATATTTCTTGTATGCATTACACAATTTGAGTCTCCATTATGCTATACATAACAACAAACCTCTCATGATGGATGACATGTTTTGATATTACGCATCTCATTTATTTGAGCATTGGCTATTTTGTGCTAACCAACACAAGCACGTGCACATCATGATGGATGATGTGTACATCTACCACGCACACACAATTTTCCCTTTGTCTTTGTTTTGTGTAGGTACTCACGTATACTCGTCAACCTCTCAATCCCAAGAGTTGAGGAAATGAGCTCTTGAGAGCATCGATGACTTGGGATCCCCTGAACTACCCTTCCCACCGCTCTCTTTGCGCAACGACTACGCGCATCTCTCTCACTTGGATCTCACATGGCTATGGGCTATATATCGCTTCTCGCTTCTTGCTCATTTTACTGTGTTCACTTTGCATGCTATGCTTGCTTCTATGCCTTTGCCATGCAACTGTGACCCTTTCTTGCATCTACCCATGATTCACCATTATGCTAGTTCTATGTGTATTTGCATGCTTGGTGGAGATCCTTGTTGCTATTGCCATGTTTATCATGCGCCTCATTCTATTGATGCTATTTTGCTCATATCTTGCCTTCATGCTTGTGATGTGTCTTGTGCATTATTCATGACTACCATTTGCACACATGACATACTTAACATGATTCCTTCTAGTATGTTGCATCTTCGCACTACTAGCTTGCTTGACTTGATTCATATGATTGCATGCTTTGTTGCATCACCCATGTTCCATTATTACTTGCTTTCTTCGGTTGATGACGTATATGTTCATGCCTCTCACATGATATATCTTGTGATGCATGCTTGCTTGGTTGTGCCTATTCTATTTGGTTGTTCTCACATCATATGCCTCCGTACTATGAAATGCTCCCTTGTCCTTTATTATGATGAGCATGATGCATCCACTTGTTGGGTATTTTACCACATGAATGATAGGTTTTGCATCTCCGATAACCTCATTTGTTTTTACAAGTGTTTGCCATGTTCTTTCATTTGGGAAGATTCACAAGGCGGTGCCGTTATGCGACAACTTGGTCATGCGAAGGCATACAAGATATGCAACACCAACATTTGCGAGAATACCCTAAAGGTGAACTCCTTCCCTTTGAGACATCCTCAAATACGCATATTGGATGGATCACTCTTTCATTGTTGTCTCCTTCTTATTGTCCACATGATACATCTCGCGAACGGAGGAGCGACATTGGAGATTGGCTCCATGGACATTCAAGTTGAGGAGTGCTCGGACTTAGTGGATTCACCACCGGACCACCACTTCTACCACAACATTGAGCTATGGTACAACACCACCCATAACAAATTTGCATCTTATGCATGGATTGACTCACCTTATGATTGCCTTGTTGCATCTTGTATTTCTATGTCATCCATGATATATGAGCTTGTGCATTTCCTTAGCAAATTTGTTGTGATCTTTCTTGATGGCATATTCATACATAATGATCACATTGCCTACCATCAATTACATGATAACATAATCATATTGAGCATACATTGCCATATTCATGCTATTGATAAACCGTCTCACTATGACATCATTTTGCACCGTGGTTGCATTGATCACATCCACAATACATTTGTTTGCACAATGAATGCTTTTGCTCCCATGAATGCTTTACATATCATTTTACGTCATTTGGATAAGAATCAAATGCATTTTCATGAACAATTCCTTTGGACGAACTCATGTTTATTTGATGGACACCTTGTGTGCGTTAACCATTGTATTTCCGAGTGTCGTTTGTGTTTGCTCTTCTTGCATGTATATCACTCAGGCGACACCTTGGAGTACTTGGATTGCGCAATGTCTTCAACTCCATCCAACTACAAGTCCATTCACAACAACCGTTTCCATGGTGATGAGGATCGCGATCCGAGGTCGGATCTTTCCCAAGGGGGCGGAGATGATGCGGTGCATCCCACGATCATCCCCATGTACACTTCGACTACTCCCCAAGACCCAAAAGGACATACGATAAGACCTCGACCATATGCCATGGGACACAAGGTGAACTCACTCCTCTTCGAACCGTATCTTCCCACATACGAGACATGGTTACTACCTCATGCATGGACCTTGTGTATACTCAGGCTCATACGGGATGACCATGTAGATTCGAAGGACCAAGTCCAAGCATGGAAGAGAAGACGGAAGAAACGAGAAGAAGATGGAGCAGCTGCTGGCGTCATCCCGGACGTCCGGACCTCCCTCCGGATCATCCGGACTCAGCCGGATCGTCCGGATGCCCTCCCGGATCATCCGGGTAATCCCGCAGCCACGACACCCGAAGCTTGCAGAATCCTCCAAGCGAAGCCGGATCATCCGGACGAGGACCCGGATCATCCGGACGATGCCCGGATCATCCGGACCCCCATCCGGATCATCCAGCCTTTGCCTGCGCGCAAGACTTGGGCCGAGGCCCGTGTACCCCTTCACCCCTCACTTACCCCTTCGTGGCTTAGCATTATATATAGACCCCCTCCTCCTCCATTTGAGGGTTAGTGTTGTGATAGCTCATTTGAGAGATAGAGCTATGCTCATCCATATCGAATCTACTCCACGAGAGACACCGCGACCTCTACGGAGAAGATCGCTTTGGATTCAAGCCCCCTTTCTAAGGGAAGATCCCCCGTGGATTCAAGACCTCCTCATGGAGAAGACCGGTTACCTCTTGTATCGTCCGTTGTTGACTTTGGATCTTGTATCTTCCTTTGTGTTCATAGATTTAGCGCATGTGTGATCATATTTGTTGGTTTCTCGTGTTCCTCTCGTGTCTTTCCTCTCGTTTCCATCCTCGTGTTCTTCGTGTTCATCGCGGGATCCGCTCCTTTCGTGAAAGATCGGGCGATTAGGGTTCTACCCTACATCATCCTGGTATCAGAGCCAGGTTGATCACGAATTTGGAGCCCCCACCCCTCTTTTTCTAGCCTAGTTTTGCTTGATTTCGTCCTAAATTAAAAAATCCCCACCAAAAATAGCCCCATTTTTTTGTGATTTGTTGGTTTTGATGATGTTTTGTTGATTTTGATCCATCGATTTGCTTGGTTTCGAGTGGATCTAGCACCTCCCCAAGTTTCCCCACCTTCCATCCATGAAATCTCCTTAATTTTGCCCTGATATTCATCCAATTTCCGCCCAAAAATTCGTCCCCGAGAGAAAATCCCGAGCAGTTTGACCTGCCCGGATCATCCGGAAGTGCTCTCGGATCATCCGGATCCACTCGGATCAGCTGGACCATCTCCCGGATGTCCAGACGCCCACACGACAGAAATCCGGTTGACGAACCCGGATCATCCGGACCTACTCCCGGATGTCCGGCTAACCCTGAAACTGACACAGACAGAATTTTGTTTTGGCCATAACTAATTCATCCGAAGTCCGTTTTTGCCATTCTTTAGGTTGTTTTGAAGCTCTTGAGATCCCCCTTCCCACAAAAATACCACGGACATCATTTAACTCCATCAAATTTTCTGAAATTTGGCAAGTTTGCATAGGCCCTCCACCATATCATCCACATTACCACCACAGACTTCCGCAACCTAACCCATTGTGATCCCCATTGTATATGTGGTTGTTTGAGTTGTGACTTGAGTCTCCTAAGGTGTTTAGGCTACTTAGGGACGGTTGCTTCTTCATGGACCACCACCACCACTTCTGCATAACCTTGCCCACCATACACTTCTGCCACCTCAACTTAACCCAATTTTGTTTGTGTTGTGAGTTGTGTCTCCTAAGGTGTTTCGGCTACTTAGGGATGAGTCTCCATCATCTTGGTATCTCCATTAAGATCACCCCCACTCATCATCACCGCGGACGGTAACCTCCATATCATCTTGGTATCGTGGTACCCCTCCATTATATATTCCCTTACCATTGCATTGATAATCCCTAGCCCATTTTGCGTTACTTGCCTATCGAGACTAGCCATTTTAGTATTGCCGGCAACGTTACTTGTGCACATTAGTGATCTACGCCATACATTGCATACATGCCATATCATATTGGTATCATATCACCTCATGTGCCTCAAGTTTGTTCCCGCATATACACAATTACTACCTTGGTTTGTGCATTTCGCAAAGTGGACATACAAAAAAAAGAGAAGAATAAGATTTTAAGCAAAAGAGAAAGAGCAAATAAGCTTGTAAGCAATAACCATAGCATCATACCACATTGCATATAAGATCATCTTGGATCACCTTGTGAGAAACACCGGGAACCATACATACATAGCATACTTGGGATAGAAAGTTATCCATTTTGCATCTTATAGGTTGTGCACAAGTGACGTATCCGCCTATAGAGCAATTGTGCTAGCGTCTCTCTTGAGTTGTGCAACACGAGCGTTTTCCGTGGATTCCACATTTTGTGCTCATCCTTGGTTGCACGGCCCCATTTATCTATCCGTGTGTGTGTTTCCGTGTGCCACATATTGCTATTGGTCTACTTGTTACACTTGCGAATTTGTGAATTTCTTTCAACATTATTGACTCTTGCAAACATTTTGCATTAAATTTTTGTGCCACTATCCTCACCGAGCTCCACCATAAGCCTTACTTGTGTAGGTGTGAGAAACCGACAAGAATTGGTACCAATTGTGCTATTTCCTTGTCCACAATGGAGTGATCATTGATCCACTTTCAACTTCAGTCAAGGCACATTTGGTATTCGTTCTTCTCTTTCTCCACTCATACTGGCTTGAATCTTGTGATGGATAGGCAAGGCATTTCATCTCCGGTCTTCCACAACAACGACGGGGCGAACAACTACATCACCAAAGCATCAATCTTCGATCTACAACGACAAATGCAAGGCGCACAATCAAGATTGCGAGAGCGCATCGAGAACCTCTCCATCGACATTCGTCACTCCGAAGCGAGGAAAAGGGACTACATCGACAACAAGCTTTCCGCACAAAAGGAGGAGCAAGATGCAAGGATGGAGGAGATTCGGGCCTTGATCAAGTCTACTTCCCCTTCATCATCCTCAAGGCGGCGACATTCAAGTCATAAGTCTTTGGAGCGCAAACAAGATGTAAGCGCACGTCCACGTCCACATCTCCATGGCGACCACCATTATGTTCGTGATCCACCTCGCCATGAAGGGCAAGTCACCTCCAAGCAACATGTGCACGACGACAACGAACGACATCTACTACGAGCTCAAGTGTGACAATGCCACCATCAACATGAAGATGCTCAAGATGCGGCTACCTACAAGTCCCAACAAGCCCTACTTCACGCCAAGTCCAAACTTCATGACCACAAGATAAGACCGCGAGACAAGCACCACCAAGAGCACGCTACGGCTACAACAACCACTTCGGCATCTTTGCCAAGTGCTATCAAGGCATCTTCGCCTTCGGACGTACGACATCTTCGCCTACTTCCCATGAGTTCGCCTACATCAACATCTTCAACTACAAGGCGACCAACTACGAGTGAGGGAGACACTTCCATCTTTGGAATCCCCTCAAGGAAGATGACCGAGAATGGGACATTCCCTTTGGTAATGGAGACGAGCTACGAGGTGCCACATCATATGGGCCTCCAACAACAAGACAATGACAAGAAGGTCGAGCAAGGGCCATCCCCTTCGACGACGGCGACGAGCACGAACCTCTTCAACAACATGAAGACGACGCCCATACTGGACTCAAACTTTGAGTCAAGCTACGAGACCGCTCATGAGACCTTTTCTTTGGTCTTCGAGGAGAGTGATGATGTGCCATCTTCGGCCTTCATCCACGGCTACGACCACGACATGATTGAGGATGGAGACATTTGCACCAACATCTCTCCGACAACGACCTGTGACGAGATGCCCCAATTGCCATGTGAGGAGAGCCAACACCACATGAGTGACATGAGTGACTCCACCACACGTGACATTGAGAGCATTTCCTATGAGAGGATGAGTGTGACCACCACTAGCCCCACACTTGAGAGAATGCCACACATCCTATGTGAGGTTGAGAGCCATTTGAGTGACTCCACCAACCATACGAGTGAGAGCATCCAAGAGGGAGTGAGTGAGCCACAACACTTAGTGAGTGAGGTAGTTGAGACTGCATGTGAGGCCACTTTGATTTATAATGACTTAACCTCTACTCCTAGTGTGTTTTATTCTTTGGTGCTAGGTCTCCTACATGACAACACACCTATCCTCGACGACTCCATACCTCCAATGGAGACAACGATGGCCATGGTGGAAGAAGATGCACCACCCACATGGTTCCATCACGTTGAAAATGACCACGACTTATTCTTCGACACCTCACCTACAACACATGAGCGATTCTCCAAAGGTAACATAGGTGATGGTGCTTCTCTTGTCCCACTAGTGGACTATCTTACCAATGATTGCTTGCATGATGTTGATCCACCTATTGCCATGCTTCATGCTAGTGCGACTTCTTCATGTCATGACTTACCAATTTATGATGACTATGATGATGATCATGTTGATTTTCCTAGTTGTGATGCTATGCTCCATAAGATATCATGTGAAAATTCTATTGGTCACATCATGTTTGCCAATCCTTTGAACTTGTCATATGCTATGAGTGAGATCTCCCAAATTGTATCATTTCAATCTCAACATAGTGACTATGCATGACCTATTACAATAAATCCCATTTGCACTTATGGCATAGATGACGAGATGATGGTCATTGGCTTTTGTTTTTCTTGTGATGATATTGCCATGCTTCCTTTACATGATTTGCGCAATTCATCTACTATGCCATGCCATGATCACAATGTTCCAGATATGCATTGTTTTGGATGTTGTCAATATTCTCCGTGTGATGTTTCCACTAATGATCATGAGGAGACCCCCATTGTTTTCTCATGCGTATTAGGAGATTTTGATGCATTCCATACTTGGCATGATTCCCATAATTGCTTGCACCATATGCATTCCATGAATAACAATGCTCTACATATTTCTTGTATGCATTACGCAATTTGAGTCTCCATTATGCTATACATAACAACAAACCTCTCATGATGGATGACATGTTTCGATATTACGCATCTCATTTATTTGAGCATTGGCTATTTTGTGCTAACCAACACAAGCACGTGCACATCATGATGGATGATGTGTACATCTACCACGCACACACAATTTTCCCTTTGTCTTTGTTTTGTGTAGGTACTCACGTATACTCGTCAACCTCTCAATCCCAAGAGTTGACGAAATGAGATCTTGAGAGCATAGATGACTTGGGATCCCGTGAACTACCCTTCCCACCGCTCTCTTCGCGCAACGACTACGCGCATCTCTCTCACTTGGATCTCACATGGCTATGGGCTATATATCGCTTCTCGCTTCTTGCTCATTTTACTGTGTTCACTTTGCATGCTATGCTTGCTTCTATGCCTTTGCCATGCAACTGTGACCCTTTCTTGCATCTACCCATGATTCACCATTATGCTAGTTCTATGTGTATTTGCATGCTTGGTGGAGATCCTTGTTGCTATTGCCATGTTTATCATGCGCCTCATGCTATTGATGCTATTTTGCTCATATCTTGCCTTCATGCTTGTGATGTGTCTTGTGCATTATTCATGACTACCATTTGCACACATGACATACTTAACATGATTCCTTCTAGTATGTTGCATCTTCGCACTACTAGCTTGCTTGACTTGATCCATATGATTGCTTGCTTTGTTGCATCACCCATGTTCCATTATTACTTGCTTTCTTCGGTTGATGACGTATATGTTCATGCCTCTCACATGATACATCTTGTGATGCATGCTTGCTTGGTTGTGCCTATTCTATTTGGTTGTTCTCACATCATATGCCTCCGTACTATGAAATGCTCCCTTGTCCTTTCTTATGATTAGCATGATGCATCCACTTGTTGGGTATTTTACCACACGAATGATAGGTTTTGCATCTCCGATAACCTCATTTGTTTTTACAAGTGTTTGTCATGTTCTTTCATTTGGGAAGATTCACAAGGCGGTGCCGTTATGCGACAACTTGGTCATGCGAAGGCATACAAGATGTGCAACACCAACATTTGCGAGAATACCCTAAAGGTGAACTCCTTCCCTTTGAGACATCCTCAAATACGCATATTGGATGGATCACTCTTTCATTGTTGTCTCCTTCTTATTGTCCACATGATAGATCTCGCGAACGGAGGAGCGACATTGGAGATTGGCTCCATGGACATTCAAGTTGAGGAGTGCTCGGACCTAGTGGATTCACCACCGGACCACCACTTCTACCACAACATTGAGCTATGGTACAACACCACCCATAACAAATTTGCATCTTATGCATGGATTGACTCACCTTATGATTGCCTTGTTGCATCTTGTATTTCTATGTCATCCATGATATATGAGCTTGTGCATTTCCTTAGCAAATTTGTTGTGATCTTTCTTGATGGCATATTCATACATAATGATCACATTGCCTACCATCAATTACATGATAACATAATCATATTGAGCATACATTGCCATATTCATGCTATTGATAAACCGTCTCACTATGACATCATTTTGCACCGTGGTTGCATTGATCACATCCACAATACATTTGTTTGCACAATGAATGCTTTTGCTCCCATGAATGCTTTACATGTCATTTTACGTCATTTGGATAAGAATCTCATGCATTTTCATGAACAATTCCTTTGGACGAACTCATGTTTATTTGATGGACACCTTGTGTGTGTTAACCATTGTATTTCCGAGTGTCGTTTGTGTTTGCTCTTCTTGCATGTATATCACTCAGGCGACACCTTGGAGTACTTGGATTGCGCAATGTCTTCAACTCCATCCAACTACAAGTCCATTCACAACAATCGTTTCCATGGTGATGAGGATCGCGATCCCAGGTCGGATCTTTCCCAAGGGGGCGGAGATGATGCGGTGCATCCCACGATCATCCCCATGTACACTTCGACTACTCCCCGAGCCCCAAAAGGACATACGATAAGACCTCGACCATATGCCATGGGACACAAGGTGAACTCACTCCTCTTCGAACCGTATCTTCCCACATACGAGACATGGTTACTACCTCATGCGTGGACCTTGTGTATACTCAGGCTCATACGGGATGACCACGGAGACTCGAAGGACCAAGTCCAAGCATGGAAGAGAAGACGGAAGAAACGAGAAGAAGATGGAGCAGCTGCTGGCGTCATCCCGGACGTCCGGACCTCCCTCCGGATCATCCGGACTCAGCCGGATCGTCCGGATGCCCTCCCGGATCATCCGGGTAATCCCGCAGCCACGACACCCGAAGCTTGCAGAATCCTCCCAGCGAAGCCGGATCATCCGGACGAGGACCCGGATCATCCGGACGATGCCCGGATCATCCGAACCCCCATCCGGATCATCCGGCCTTTGCCTGCGCGCAAGACTTGGGCCGAGGCCCGTGTACCCCTTCACCCCTCACCTACCCCTTCGTGGCTTAGCACTATAGATAGACCCCCTCCTCCTCCATTTGAGGGTTAGCGTTGTGATATCTCATTTGAGAGATAGAGCTATGCTCATCCATATCGAATCTACTCCACGAGAGACACCGCGACCTCTACGGAGAAGATCCCTTTGGATTCAAGCCCCCTTTCTAAGGGAAGATCCCCCGTGGATTCAAGACCTCCTCACGGAGAAGACCGGCTACCTCTTGTATCGTCCGTTGTTGACTTTGGATCTTGTATCTTCCTTTGTGTTCATGGATTTAGCGCATGTGTGATCATATTTGTTGGTTTCTCGTGTTCCTCTCGTGTCTTTGCCCTCGTTTCCATCCTCGTGTTCTTCGTGTTCATCGCGGGATCCGCACCTTTCGTGAAAGATCGGGCGATTAGGGTTCTACCCTACATCATCCTGGTATCAGAGCCAGGTTGATCACGAATTTGGAGCCCCCACCCCTCTTTTTCTAGCCTAGTTTTGCTTGATTTCGTCCTAAATTCAAAAATCCCCACCAAAAATAGCCCCAATTTTTTTTGTGATTTGTTGGTTTTGATGATGTTTTGTTGATTTTGATCCATTGATTTGCTTGGTTTCGAGTGGATCTAGCATCTCCCCAAGTTTCCCCACCTTCCATCCATGGAATCTCCTCAATTTTGCCCTGAAATTCATCCAATTTCCGCCCAAAAATTCGTCCCCGAGAGAAAATCCCGAGCAGTTTGACCTGCCCGGATCATCCGGAAGTGCTCCCGGATCATCCGGATCCACTCGGATCAGCTGGACCATCTCCCGGATGTCCAGACGCCCACACGACAGAAATCCGGTTGACGAACCCGGATCATCCGGACCTACTCCCGGATGTCCGGCTAACCCTGAAACTGACACAGACAGAATTTTGTTTTGGCCATAACTAATTCATCCGGAGTCCGTTTTTGCCATTCTTTAGCTTGTTTTGAAGCTCTTGAGATCCCCCTTCCCACAAAAATACCACGAACATCATTTAACTCCATCAAATTTTCTGAAATTTGGCAAGTTTGCATAGGCCCTCCACCATATCATCCACATTACCACCACCGACTTCCGCAACCTAACCCATTGTGATCCCCATTGTATATGTGGTTGTTTGAGTTGTGACATGAGTCTCCTAAGGTGTTTCGGCTACTTAGGGACGGTTGCTTCTTCATGGACCACCACCACCACTTCCGCATAACCTTGCCCACCATACACTTCTGCCACCTCAACTTAACCCAATTTTGTTTGTGTTGTGAGTTGTGTCTCCTAAGGTGTTTCGGGTACTTAGGGACGAGTCCCATCATCTTGGTATCTCCATTAAGATCACCGCCACTCATCATCACCGCGGACGGTAACCTCCATATCATCTTGGTATCGTGGTACCCCTCCATTGTATATTCCCTTGCCATTGCATTGATAATCCCTAGCCCATTTTGCGTTACTTGCCTATCGAGACTAGCCATTTTAGTATTGCCGGCAACGTTACTTGTGCACATTAGTGATCTACGCCATACATTGCATACGTGCCATATCATATTGGTATCATATCACCTCATGTGCCTCAAGTTTGTTCCCGCATATACACAATTACTACCTTGGTTTGTGCATTTCGCAAAGTGGACATACAAAAAAAAGAGAAGAATAAGATTTTAAGCAAAAGAGAAAGAGCAAATAAGCTTGTAAGCAATAGCCATAGCATCATACCACATTGCATATAAGATCATCTTGGATCACCTTGTGAGAAACACCGGGAACCATACATACATAGCATACTTGGGATAGAAAGTTATCCATTTTGCATCTTATAGGTTGTGCACAAGTGTTGTATCCGCCTATAGAGCAATTGTGCTAACGTCTCTCTTGAGTTGTGCAACACGAGCGTTTTCCGTGGATTCCACATTTTGTGCTCATCCTTGGTTGCACGGCCCCATTTATCTATCCGTGTGTGTGTTTCCGTGTGCCACATATTGCTATTGGTCTACTTGTTACACTTGCGAATTTGTGAATTTCTTTCAACATTATTGACTCTTGCTAACATTTTGCATTAAATTTTTGTGCCACTATCCTCATCGAGCTCCACCATAAGCCTTACTTGTGTAGGTGTGAGAAACCGACAAGAATTGGTACCAATTGTGCTATTTCCTTGTCCACATTGGAGTGATGATTGATCCACTTTCAACTTCGGTCAAGGCACATTTGGTATTCGTTCTTCTGTTTCTCCACTCATATTGGCTTGAATCTTGTGATGGATAGGCAAGGCATTTCATCTCCGGTCTTCCACAACAACGGCGGCGTGAACAACTACATCACCAAAGCATCAATCTTCGATCTACAACGACAAATGCAAGGCGCACAATCAAGATTCCGAGAGCGCATCGAGAACCTCTCCATCGATATTTCTTACTCCGAAGCGAGGAAAAGGGACTACATCGATAACAAGCTTTCTGCACAAAAGGAGGAGCAAGATGCAAGGATGGAGGAGATTCGGGCCTTGATCAAGTCTACTTCCCCTTCATCATCCTCAAGGCGGCGACATTCAAGTCATAAGTCTTTGGAGTGCAAACAAGATGTAAGCGCACGTCCACGTCCACATCTCCATGGCGACCACCATCACGTTCGTGATCCACCTCGTCATGAAGGGCAAGTCACCTCCAAGCAACATGTGCACGGAGACAACGAACGACATCTACTACGAGCTCAAGTGTGACAATGCCACCATCAACATGAAGATGCTCAAGATGCGGCTACCTACAAGTCCAAACAAGCCCTTCTTCACGCCAAGTCCAAACTTCATGACCACAAGATAAGACCGCGAGACAAGCACCACCAAGAGCACGCTACGGCTACAACAACCACTTCGGCATCTTTGCCAAGTGCTATCAAGGCATCTTCGCCTTCGGACGTACGACATCTTCGCCTACTTCCCATGAGTTCGCCTACATCAACATCTTCAACTACAAGGCGACCAACTACGAGTGAGGGAGACACTTCCATCTTTGGAATCCCCTCAAGGAAGATGACCGAGAATGGGACATTCCCTTTGGTAATGGAGACGAGCTACGAGGTGCCACATCATATGGGCCTCCAACAACAAGGCGATGACAAGAAGGTCGAGCAAGGGCCACCCCCTTCGACGACGGCGACGAGCACGAACCTCTTCAACAACATGAAGACGACGCCCATATTGGACTCAAACTTCGAGTCAAGCTACGAGACCGCTCATGAGACCTTTTCTTTGGTCTTCGAGGAGAGTGATGATGTGCCATCTTCGGCCTTCATCCACGGCTACGACCACGACATGATTGAGGATGGAGACATTTGCACCAACATCTCTCCGACAACGACCTGTGCTGAGATGCCCCAATTGCCATGTGAGGAGAGCCAACACCACACGAGTGACATGAGTGACTCCACCACACGTGACATTGAGAGCATTTCCTATGAGAGGATGAGTGTGACCACCACTAGCCCCACACTTGGGAGCATGCCACACATCCTATGTGAGGTTGAGAGCCATTTGAGTGACTCCACCAACCATACGAGTGAGAGCATCCAAGAGGGAGTGAGTGAGCCACAACACTTAGTGAGTGAGGTAGTTGAGACGGCATGTGAGGCCACTTTGATTTCTAATGACTTAACCTCTACTCCTAGTGTGTTTTATTCTTTGGTGCTAGGTCTCCTACATGACGACACACCTATCCTCGACGACTCCATACCTCCAATGGAGACAACGATGGCCATGGTGGAAGAAGATGCACCACCCACATGGTTCCATCATGATGAAGATGACCACGGCTTATTCTTCGACACCTCACCTACAACACATGAGCGATTCTCCAAAGGTAACATAGGTGATGGTGCTTCTCTTGTCCCACTAGTGGACTATCTTACCAATGATTGCTTGCATGACGTTGATCCACCTATTGCCATGCTTCATGCTAGTGTGACTTCTTCATGTCATGACTTACCAATTTATGATGACTATGATGATGATCATGTTGATTTGCCTAGTTGTGATGCTATGCTCCATAAGATATCATGTGAAAATTCTATTGGTCACATCATGTTTGCCAATCCTTTGAACTTGTCATATGCTATGAGTGAGATCTCCCAAATTGTATCATTTCAATCTCAACATAGTGACTATGAATGACCTGTTACAATAAATCCCATTTGCACTTATGGCATAGATGACGAGATGATGGTCATTGGCTTTTGTTTTTCTTGTGATGATATTGCCATGCTTCCTTTACATGATTTGCGCAATTCATCTACTATGCCATGCCATGATCACAATGTTCCAGATATGCATTGTTTTGGATGTTGTCAATATTCTCTGTGTGATGTTTCCACTAATGATCATGAGGAGACCCCCATAGTTTTCTCATGCGTATTAGGAGATTTTGATGCATTTCATACTTTGCATGATTCCCATAATTGCTTGCACCATATGCATTCCATGAATAACAATGCTCGACATATTTCTTGTATGCATTACACAATTTGAGTCTCCATTATGCTATACATAACAACAAACCTCTCATGATGGATGACATGTTTCGATATTACGCATCTCATTTATTTGAGCATTGGCTATTTTGTGCTAACCAACACAAGCACGTGCACATCATGATGGATGATGTGTACATCTACCACGCACACACAATTTTCCCTTTGTCTTTGTTTTGTGTAGGTACTCACGTATACTCGTCAACCTCTCAATCCCAAGAGTTGACGAAATGAGCTCTTGAGAGCATCGATGACTTGGGATCCCGTGAACTACCCTTCCCTCCGCTCTATTCGCGCAACGACTACGCGCATCTCTCTCACTTGGATCTCACATGGCTATGGGCTATATATCGCTTCTCGCTTCTTGCTCATTTTACTGTGTTCACTTTGCATGCTATGCTTGCTTCTAAGCCTCTGCCATGCAATTGTGACCCTTTCTTGCATCTACCCATGATTCACCATTATGCTAGTTCTATGTGTATTTGCATGCTTGGTGGAGATCCTTGTTGCTATTGCCATGTTTATCATGCGCCTCATGCTATTGATGCTATTTTGCTCATATCTTGCCTTCATGCTTGTGATGTGTCTTGGCATTATTCATGACTACCATTTGCACACATGACATACTTAACATGATTCCTTCTAGCATGTTGCATCTTCGCACTACTAGCTTGCTTGACTTGATTCATATGATTGCTTGCTTTGTTGCATCACCCATGTTCCATTATTACTTGCTTTCTTCGGTTGATGACGTATATGTTCATGCCTCTCACATGATACATCTTGTGATGCATGCTTGCTTGGTTGTGCGTATTCTATTTGGTTGTTCTCACATCATATGCCTCCGTACTATGAAATGCTCCCTTGTCCTTTCTTATGATGAGCATGATGCATCCACTTGTTGGGTATTTTACCACACGAATGATAGGTTTTGCATCTCTGATAACCTCATTTGTTTTTACAAGTGTTTGCCATGTTCTTTCATTTGGGAAGATTCACAAGGCGGTGCCGTTATGCGACAACTTGGTCATGCGAAGGCATACAAGATGTGCAACACCAACATTTGCGAGAATACCCTAAAGGTGAACTCCTTCCCTTTGAGACATCCTCAAATACGCATATTGGATGTATCACTCTTTCATTGTTGTCTCCTTCTTATTGTCCACATGATACATCTCGCGAACGGAGGAGCGACATTGGAGATTGGCTCCATGGACATTCAAGTTGAGGAGTGCTCGGACTTAGTGGATTCACCACCGGACCACCACTTCTACCACAACATTGAGCTATGGTACAACACCACCCGTAACAAATTTGCATCTTATGCATGGATTGACTCACCTTATGATTGCCTTGTTGCATCTTGTATTTCTATGTCATCCATGATATATGAGCTTGTGCATTTCCTTAGCAAATTTGTTGTGATCTTTCTTGATGGCATATTCATACATAATGATCACATTGCCTACCATCAATTACATGATAACATAATCATATTGAGCATACATTGCCATATTCATGCTATTGATAAACCGTCTCACTATGACATCATTTTGCACCGTGGTTGCATTGATCACATCCACAATACATTTGTTTGCACAATGAATGCTTTTGCTCCCATGAACGCTTTACATGTCATTTTACGTCATTTGGATAAGAATCTCATGCATTTTCATGAACAATTCCTTTGGACGAACTCATGTTTATTTGATGGACACCTTGTGTGCGTTAACCATTGTATTTCCGAGTGTCGTTTGTGTTTGCTCTTCTTGCATGTATATCACTCAGGCGACACCTTGGAGTACTTGGATTGCGCAATGTCTTCAACTCCATCCAACTACAAGTCCATTCACAACAACCGTTTCCATGGTGATGAGGATCGCGATCCGTGGTCGGATCTTTCCCAAGGGGGCGGAGATGATGCGGTGCATCCCACGATCATCCCCATGTACACTTCGACTACTCCCCAAGCCCCAAAAGGACATACGATACGACCTCGACCATATGCCATGGGACACAAGGTGAACTCACTCCTCTTCGAACTGTATCTTCCCACATACGAGACATGGTTACTACCTCATGCATGGACCTTGTGTATACTCATTCTCATACGGGATGACCATGGAGATTCGAAGGACCAAGTCCAAGCATGGAAGAGAAGACAGAAGAAACGAGAAGAAGATGGAGCAGCTGCTGGCGTCATCCCGGACGTCCGGACCTCCCTCCGGATCATCTGGACTCAGCCGGATCATCCGGATGCCCTCCCGGATCATCCGGGTAATCCCGCAGGCACGACACCCGAAGCTTGCAGAATCCTCCCAGCGAAGGCGGATCATCTGGACGAGGACCCGGATCATCCGGACGATGCTCGGATCATCCGGACCCCCATTCGGATCATCCGGCCTTTGCCTGCGCGCATGACTTGGGCCGAGGCCCGTGTACCCCTTCGCCCCTCACTTACCCCTTCATGGCTTAGCACTATATATAGACCCCCTCCTCCTCCATTTGAGGGTTAGTGTTGTGATAGCTCATTTGAGAGATAGAGCTACGCTCATCCATATCGGATCTACTCCACGAGAGAGACCGCGACCTCTATGGAGAAGATCCCTTTGGATTCAAGCCCCCTTTCTAAGGGAAGATCCCCCGTGGATTCAAGACCTCCTCACGGAGAAGACCGGTTACCTCTTGTATCGTCCGTTGTTGACTTTGGATCTTGTATCTTCCTTTGTGTTCATGGATTTAGCGCATGTGTGATCATATTTGTTGGTTTCTCGTGTTCCCCTCGTGTCTTTCCCCTCGTTTCCATCCTCGTGTTCTTCGTGTTCATCGCGGGATCCGCTCCTTTCGTGAAAGATCGGGCGATTAGGGTTCTACCCTACATCATCCTGGTATCAGAGCCATGTTGATCACGAATTTGGAGCCCCCACCCCTCTTTTTCTAGCCTAGTTTTGCTTGATTTCGTCCTAAATTCAAAAATCCCCACCAAAAATAGCCCCAATTTTTTTGTGATTTGTTGGTTTTGATGATGTTTTGTTGATTTTGATCCATCGATTTGCTTGGTTTCGAGTGGATCTAGCATCTCCCCAAGTTTCCCCACCTTCCATCCATGAAATCTCTTTAATTTTGCCCTGAAATTCATCCAATTTCCGCCCAAAAATTCGTCCCCGAGAGAAAATCCCGAGCAGTTTGACCTGCCCGGATCATCCGGAAGTGCTCTCAGATCATCCGGATCCACTCGGATCAGCTGGACCATCTCCCAGATGTCCAGACGCCCACACGACAGAAATCCGGTTGACGAACCCGGATCATCCGGACCTACTCCCGGATGTCCGGCTAACCCTGAAACTGACACAGACAGAATTTTGTTTTGGCCATAACTAATTCATCCGGAGTCCGTTTTTGCCATTCTTTAGCTCGTTTTGAAGCTCTTGAGATCCCCCTTCCCACAAAAATACCACGGACATCATTTAACTCCATCAAAGTTTCTGAAATTTGGCAAGTTTGCATAGGCCCTCCACAATATCATCCACATTACCACCACAGACTTCCGCAACCTAACCCATTGTGATCCCCATTGTATATGTGGTTGTTTGAGTTGTGACTTGAGTCTCCTAAGGTGTTTCGGCTACTTAGGGACGGTTGCTTCTTCATGGACCACCACCACCACTTCCGCATAACCTTGCCCACCATACACTTCTGCCACCTCAACTTAACCCAATTTTGTTTGTGTTGTGAGTTGTGTCTCCTAAGGTGTTTCGGCTACTTAGGGACGAGTCTCCATCATCTTGGTATCTGCATTAAGATCACCGCCACTCATCATCACCGCGGACGGTAACCTCCATATCATCTTGGTATCGTGGTACCCCTCCATTGTATATTCCCTTGCCATTGCATTGATAATCCCTAGCCCATTTTGCGTTACTTGCCTATCGAGACTAGCCATTTTAGTATTGCCGGCAACGTTACTTGTGCACATTAGTGATCTACGCCATACATTGCATACATGCCATATCATATTGGTATCATATCACCTCATGTGCCTCAAGTTTGTTCACGCATATACACAATTACTACCTTGGTTTGTGCATTTCGCAAAGTGGACATACAAAAAAAGAGAAGAATAAGATTTTAAGCAAAAGAGAAAGAGCAAATAAGCTTGTAAGCAATAACCATAGCATCATACCACATTGCATATAAGATCATCTTGGATCACCTTGTGAGAAACACCGGGAACCATACATACATAGCATACTAGGGATAGAAAGTTATCCATTTTGCATCTTATAGGTTGTGCACAAGTGTCGTATCCGCCTATAGAGCAATTGTGCTAGCGTCTCTCTTGAGTTGTGCAACACGAGCGTTTTCCGTGGATTCCACATTTTGTGCTCATCCTTGGTTGCACGGCCCCATTTATCTATCCGTCTGTGTGTTTCCGTGTGCCACATATTGCTATTGGTCTACTTGTTACACTTGCGAATTTGTGATTTTCTTTCAACATTATTGACTCTTGCTAACATTTTGCATTAAATTTTTGTGCCACTATCCTCACCGAGCTCCACCATAAGCCTTACTTGTGTAGTTGTGAGAAACCGACAAGAATTGGTACCAATTGTGCTATTTCCTTGTCCACATTGGAGTGATCATTGATCCACTTTCAACTTCAGTCAAGGCACATTTGGTATTCGTTCTTCTCTTTCTCCACTCATACTGGCTTGAATCTTGTGATGGATAGGCAAGGCATTTCATCTCGGGTCTTCCACAACAACGACGGCGTGAACAACTACATCACCAAAGAATCAATCTTCGATCTACAACGACAAATGCAAGGCGCACAATCAAGATTGCGAGAGCGCATCGAGAACCTCTCCATCGACATTTGTCACTCCGAAGCGAGGAAAAGGGACTACATCGACAACAAGCTTTCTGCACAAAAGGAGGAGCAAGATGCAAGGATGGAGGAGATTCGGGCCTTGATCAAGTCTACTTCCCCTTCATCATCCTCAAGGCGGCGACATTCAAGTCATAAGTCTTTGGAGTGCAAACAAGATGTAAGCGCACGTCCACGTCCACATCTCCATGGCGACCACCATCACGTTCGTGATCCACCTCGTCATGAAGGGCAAGTCACCTCCAAGCAACATGTGCACGGAGACAACGAACGACATCTACTACGAGCTCAAGTGTGACAATGCCACCATCAACATGAAGATGCTCAAGATGCGGCTACCTACAAGTCCCAACAAGCCCTACTTCACGCCAAGTCCAAACTTCATGACCACAAGATAAGACCGCGAGACAAGCACCACCAAGAGCACGCTATGGCTACAACAACCACTTCGGCATCTTTGCCAAGTGCTATCAAGGCATCTTCGCCTTCGGACGTACGACATCTTCGCCTACTTCCCATGAGTTCGCCTACATCAACATCTTCAACTACAAGGCGACCAACTACGAGTGAGGGAGACACTTCCATCTTTGGAATCCCCTCAAGGAAGATGACCGAGAATGGGACATTCCCTTTGGTAATGGAGACGAGCTACGAGGTGGCACATCATATGGGCCTCCAACAACAAGGCGATGACAAGAAGGTCGAGCAAGGGCCACCCCCTTCGACGACGGCGACGAGCATGAACCTCTTCAAGAACATGAAGACGACGCCCATATTGGACTCAAACTTCGAGTCAAGCTACGAGACCGCTCATGAGACCTTTTCTTTGGTCTTCGAGGAGAGTGATGATGTGCCATCTTCGGCCTTCATCCACGGCTACGACCACGACATGATTGAGGATGGAGACATTTGCACCAACATCTCTCCGACAACGACCTGTGCTGAGATGCCCCAATTGCCATGTGAGGAGAGCCAACACCACACGAGTGACATGAGTGACTCCACCACACGTGACATTGAGAGCATTTCCTATGAGAGGATGAGTGTGACCACCACTAGCCCCACACTTGGGAGCATGCCACACATCCTATGTGAGGTTGAGAGCCATTTGAGTGACTCCACCAACCATACGAGTGAGAGCATCCAAGAGGGAGTGAGTGAGCCACAACACTTAGTGAGTGAGGTAGTTGAGACGGCATGTGAGGCCACTTTGATTTATAATGACTTAACCTCTACTCCTAGTGTGTTTTATTCTTTGGTGCTAGGTCTCCTACATGACGACACACCTATCCTCGATGACTCCATACCTCCAATGGAGACAACGATGGCCATGGTGGAAGAAGATGCACCACCCACATGGTTCCATCACGTTGAAAATGACCACGACTTATTCTTCGACACCTCACCTACAACACATGAGCGATTCTCCAAAGGTAACATAGGTGATGGTGCTTCTCTTGTCCCACTAGTGGACTATCTTACCAATGATTGCTTGCATGATGTTGATCCACCTATTGCCATGCTTCATGCTAGTGCGACTTCTTCATGTCATGACTTACCAATTTATGATGACTATGATGATGATCATGTTGATTTGCCTAGTTGTGATGCTATGCTCCATAAGATATCATGTGAAAATTCTATTGGTCACATCATGTTTGCCAATCCTTTGAACTTGTCATATGCTATGAGTGAGATCTCCCAAATTGTATCATTTCAATCTCAACATAGTGACTATGCATGACCTATTACAATAAATCCCATTTGCACTTATGGCATAGATGACGAGATGATGGTCATTGGCTTTTGTTTTTCTTGTGATGATATTGCCATGCTTCCTTTACATGATTTGCGCAATTCATCTACTATGCCATGCCATGATCACAATGTTCCAGATATGCATTGTTTTGGATGTTGTCAATATTCTCCGTGTGATGTTTCCACTAATGATCATGAGGAGACCCCCATAGTTTTCTCATGCGTATTAGGAGATTTTGATGCATTCCATACTTGGCATGATTCCCATAATTGCTTGCACCATATGCATTCCATGAATAACAATGCTCTACATATTTCTTGTATGCATTACGCAATTTGAGTCTCCATTATGCTATACATAACAACAAACCTCTCATGATGGATGACATGTTTCGATATTACGCATCTCATTTATTTGAGCATTGGCTATTTTGTGCTAACCAACACAAGCACGTGCACATCATGATGGATGATGTGTACATCTACCACGCACACACAATTTTCCCTTTGTCTTTGTTTTGTGTAGGTACTCACGTATACTCGTCAACCTCTCAATCCCAAGAGTTGACGAAATGAGCTCTTGAGAGCATAGATGACTTGGGATCCCGTGAACTACCCTTCCCACCGCTCTCTTCGCGCAACGACTACGCGCATCTCTCTCACTTGGATCTCACATGGCTATGGGCTATATATCGCTTCTCGCTTCTTGCTCATTTTACTGTGTTCACTTTGCATGCTATGCTTGCTTCTATGCCTTTGCCATGCAACTGTGACCCTTTCTTGCATCTACCCATGATTCACCATTATGCTAGTTCTATGTGTATTTGCATGCTTGGTGGAGATCCTTGTTGCTATTGCCATGTTTATCATGCGCCTCATGCTATTGATGCTATTTTGCTCATATCTTGCCTTCATGCTTGTGATGTGTCTTGTGCATTATTCATGACTACCATTTGCACACATGACATACTTAACATGATTCCTTCTAGTATGTTGCATCTTCGCACTACTAGCTTGCTTGACTTGATTCATATGATTGCTTGCTTTGTTGCATCACCCATGTTCCATTAGTACTTGCTTTCTTCGGTTGATGACGTATATGTTCATGCCTCTCACATGATACATCTTGTGATGCATGCTTGCTTGGTTGTGCCTATTCTATTTGGTTGTTCTCACATCATATGCCTCCGTACTATGAAATGCTCCCTTGTCCTTTCTTATGATTAGCATGATGCATCCACTTGTTGGGTATTTTACCACACGAATGATAGGTTTTGCATCTCCGATAACCTCATTTGTTTTTACAAGTGTTTGTCATGTTCTTTCATTTGGGAAGATTCACAAGGCGGTGCCGTTATGCGACAACTTGGTCATGCGAAGGCATACAAGATGTGCAACACCAACATTTGCGAGAATACCCTAAAGGTGAACTCCTTCCCTTTGAGACATCCTCAAATATGCATATTGGATGGATCACTCTTTCATTGTTGTCTCCTTCTTATTGTCCACATGATAGATCTCGCGAACGGAGGAGCGACATTGGAGATTGGCTCCATGGACATTCAAGTTGAGGAGTGCTCGGACTTAGTGGATTCACCACCGGACCACCACTTCTACCACAACATTGAGCTATGGTACAACACCACCCATAACAAATTTGCATCTTATGCATGGATTGACTCACCTTATGATTGCCTTGTTGCATCTTGTATTTCTATGTCATCCATGATATATGAGCTTGTGCATTTCCTTAGCAAATTTGTTGTGATCTTTCTTGATGGCATATTCATACATAATGATCACATTGCCTACCATCAATTACATGATAACATAATCATATTGAGCATACATTGCCATATTCATGCTATTGATAAACCGTCTCACTATGACATCATTTTGCACCGTGGTTGCATTGATCACATCCACAATACATTTGTTTGCACAATGAATGCTTTTGCTCCCATGAATGCTTTACATGTCATTTTACGTCATTTGGATAAGAATCTCATGCATTTTCATGAACAATTCCTTTGGACGAACTCATGTTTATTTGATGGACACCTTGTGTGCGTTAACCATTGTATTTCCGAGTGTCGTTTGTGTTTGCTCTTCTTGCATGTATATCACTCAAGCGACACCTTGGAGTACTTGGATTGCGCAATGTCTTCAACACCATCCAACTACAAGTCCATTCACAACAACCGTTTGCATGGTGATGAGGATCGCGATCCGAGGTCGGATCTTTCCCAAGGGGGCGGAGATGATGCGGTGCATCCCACGATCATCCCCATGTACACTTTGACTACTCCCCAAGACCCAAAAGGACATACGATAAGACCTCGACCATATGCCATGGGACACAAGGTGAACTCACTCCTCTTCGAACCGTATCTTCCCACATACGAGACATGGTTACTACCTCATGCATGGACCTTGTGTATACTCAGGCTCATATGGGATGACCATGGAGATTCGAAGGACCAAGTCCAAGCATGGAAGAGAAGACGGAAGAAACGAGAACAAGGTGGAGCAGCTGCTGGCGTCATCCCGGACGTCCGGACCTCCCTCCGGATCATCCGGACTCAGCCGGATCGTCCGGATGACCTCCCGGATCATCCGGGTAATCCCGCAGCCACGACACCCGAAGCTTGCAGAATCCTCCCAGCGAAGCCGGATCATCTGGACAAGGACCCGGATCATCCGGACGATGCCCGGATCATCCGGACCCCCATCCGGATCATCCGGCCTTTGCCTGCGCGCAAGACTTGGGCCGAGGCCCGTGTACCCCTTCACCCCTCACTTACCCCTTCGTGGCTTAGCACTATATATGGACCCCCTCCTCCTCCCTTTGAGGGTTAGCGTTGTGATATCTCATTTGAGAGATAGAGCTATGCTCATCCATATCGAATCTACTCCACGAGAGACACCGCGACCTCTACGGAGAAGATCCCTTTGGATTCAAGCCCCCTTTCTAAGGGAAGATCCCCCGTGGATTCAAGACCTCCTCATGGAGAAGACCGGTTACCTCTTGTATCGTCCGTTGTTGACTTTGGATCTTGTATCTTCCTTTGTGTTCATGGATTTAGCGCATGTGTGATCATATTTGTTGGTTTCTCGAGTTCCTCTCGTGTCTTTCCCCTCGTTTCCATCCTCGTGTTCTTCGTGTTCATCGCGGGATCCGCACCTTTCGTGAAATATCGGGCGATTAGGGTTCTACCCTACATCATCCTGGTATCAGAGCCAGGTTGATCACGAATTTGGAGCCCCCACCCCTCTTTTTCTAGCCTAGTTTTGCTTGATTTCGTCCTAAATTCAAAAATCCCCACCAAAAATAGCCCCATTTTTTTTTGTGATTTGTTGGTTTTGATGATGTTTTGTTGATTTTGATCCATTGATTTGCTTGGTTTCGAGTGGATCTAGCATCTCCCCAAGTTTCCCCACCTTCCATCCATGAAATCTCCTCAATTTTGCCCTGAAATTCATCCAATTTCCGCCCAAAAATTCGTCCCCGAGAGAAAATCCCGAGCAGTTTGACCTGCCCGGATCATTCGGAAGTGCTCCCGGATCATCCGGATCCACTGGGATCAGCTGGACCATCTCCCGGATGTCCAGACGCCCACACGACAGAAATCCGGTTGACGAACCCGGATCATCCGGACGTACTCCCGGATGTCCGGCTAATCCTGAAACTGACACAGACAGAATTTTGTTTTGGCCATAACTAATTCATCCGGAGTCCGTTTTTGCCATTCTTTAGCTCGTTTTGAAGCTCTTGAGATCCCCCTTCCCACAAAAATACCACGAACATCATTTAACTCCATCAAATTTTCTGAAATTTGGCAAGTTTGCATAGGCCCTCCACCATATCATCCACATTACCACCACAGACTTCTGCAACCTAACCCATTGTGATCCCCATTGTATATGTGGTTGTTTGAGTTGTGACTTGAGTCTCCTAAGGTGTTTCGGCTACTTAGGGGCGGTTGCTTCTTCATGGACCACCACCACCACTTCCGCATAACCTTGCCCACCATACACTTCTGCCACCTCAACTTAACCCAATTTTGTTTGTGTTGTGAGTTGTGTCTCCTAAGGTGTTTCGGCTACTTAGGGACGAGTCTCCATCATCTTGGTATCTCCATTAAGATCACCGCCACTCATCATCACCGCGGACGGTAACCTCCATATCATCTTGGTATCGTGGTACCCCTCCATTGTATATTCCCTTGCCATTGCATTGATAATCCCTAGCCCATTTTGCGTTACTTGCCTATCGAGACTAGCCATTTTAGTATTGCCGGCAACGTTACTTGTGCACATTAGTGATCTACGCCATACATTGCATACATGCCATATCATATTGGTATCATATCACCTCATGTGCCTCAAGTTTGTTCCCGCATATACACAATTACTACCTTGGTTTGTGCATTTCGCAAAGTGGACATACAAAAAAAAGAGAAGAATAAGATTTTAAGCAAAAGAGAAAGAGCAAATAAGCTTGTAAGCAATAACCATAGCATCATACCACATTGCATATAAGATCATCTTGGATCACCTTGTGAGAAACACCGGGAACCATACATACATAGCATACTAGGGATAGAAAGTTATCCATTTTGCATCTTATAGGTTGTGCACAAGTGTCGTATCCGCCTATAGAGCAATTGTGCTAGCGTCTCTCTTGAGTTGTGCAACACGAGCGTTTTCCGTGGATTCCACATTTTGTGCTCATCCTTGGTTGCACGGCCCCATTTATCTATCCGTGTGTGTGTTTCCATGTGCCACATATTGCTATTGGTCTACTTGTTACACTTGCGAATTTGTGAATTTCTTTCAACATTATTGACTCTTGCTAACATTTTGCATTAAATTTTTGTGCCACTATCCTCACCGAGCTCCACCATAAGCCTTACTTGTGTAGGTGTGAGAAACCGACAAGAATTGGTACCAATTGTGCTATTTCCTTGTCCACATTGGAGTGATCATTGAT
Organism: Triticum monococcum; assembly: GCA_034509565.1. NCBI lineage: Eukaryota > Viridiplantae > Streptophyta > Magnoliopsida > Poales > Poaceae > Triticum > Triticum monococcum. Next base: position 144,906,299 of record CM067843.1, on the reverse strand, counting down.
CCACTTTCAACTTCGGTCAAGGCACATTTGGTATTCGTTCTTCTCTTTCTCCACTCATATTGGCTTGAATCTTGTGATGGATAGGCAAGGCATTTCATCTGCGGTCTTCCCCAACAACGGCGGCGTGAACAACTACATCACCAAAGCATCAATCTTCGATCTACAACGACAAATGCAAGGCGCACAGTCAAGATTGCGAGAGCGCATCGAGAACCTCTCCATTGACATTCGTCACTCCGAAGCGAGGAAAAGGGACTACATCGACAACAAGCTTTCCGCACAAAAGGAGGAGCAAGATGCAAGGATGGAGGAGATTCGGGCCTTGATCAAGTCTACTTCCCCTTCATCATCCTCAAGGTGGCGACATTCAAGTCATAACTCTTTGGAGCGCAAACAAGATGTAAGCGCACGTCCACGTCCACATCTCCATGGCGACCACCATCATGTTCATGATCCACCTCGTCATGAAGGGCAAGTCACCTCCAAGCAACATGTGCACGATGACAACGAACAACATCTACTACGAGCTCAAGTGTGACAATGCCACCATCAACATGAAGATGCTCAAGATGCGGCTACCTACAAGTCCCAACATGCCCTACTTCACGCCAAGTCCAAACTTCATGACCACAAGATAAGACCGCGAGACAAGCACCACCAAGAGCATGCTACGGCTACAACAACCACTTCGGCATCTTTGCCAAGCGCTATCAAGGCATCTTCGCCTTCGGACGTACGACATCTTCGCCTACTTCCCATGAGTTCGCCTACATCAACATCTTCAACTACAAGGCGACCAACTACGAGTGAGGGAGACACTTCCATCTTTGGAATCCCCTCAAGGAAGATGACCGAGAATGGGACATTCCCTTTGGTAATGGGGACGAGCTACGAGGTGGCACATCATATGGGCCTCCAACAACAAGGCGATGACAAGAAGGTCGAGCAAGGGCCACCCCCTTCGACGACGGCGACGAGCATGAACCTCTTCAAGAACATGAAGACGACGCCCATATTGGACTCAAACTTCGAGTCAAGCTATGAGACCGCTCATGAGACCTTTTCTTTGGTCTTCGAGGAGAGTGATGATGTGCCATCTTCGGCCTTCATCCACGGCTACGACCACGACATGATTGAGGATGGAGACATTTGCACCAACATCTCTCCGACAACGACCTGTGACGAGATGCCCCAATTGCCATGTGAGGAGAGCCAACACCACATGAGTGACATGAGTGACTCCACCACACGTGACATTGAGAGCATTTCCTATGAGAGGATGAGTGTGACCACCACTAGCCCCACACTTGAGAGCATGCCACACATCCTATGTGAGGTTGAGAGCCATTTGAGTGACTCCACCAACCATATGAGTGAGAGCATCCAAGAGGGAGTGAGTGAGCCACAACACTTAGTGAGTGAGGTAGTTGAGACGGCATGTGAGGCCACTTTGATTTCTAATGACTTAACCTCTACTCCTAGTGTGTTTTATTCTTTGGTGCTAGGTCTCCTACATGACGACACACCTATCCTCGACGACTCCATACCTCCAATGGAGACAACGATGGCCATGGTGGAAGAAGATGCACCACCCACATGGTTCCATCATGATGAAGATGACCACGGCTTATTCTTCGACACCTCACCTACAACACATGAGCGATTCTCCAAAGGTAACATAGGTGATGGTGCTTCTCTTGTCCCACTAGTGGACTATCTTACCAATGATTGCTTGCATGATGTTGATCCACCTATTGCCATGCTTCATGCTAGTGCGACTTCTTCATGTCATGACTTACCAATTTATGATGACTATGATGATGATCATGTTGATTTGCCTAGTTGTGATGTTATGCTCCATAAGATATGATGTGAAAATTCTATTGGTCACATCATGTTTGCCAATCATTTGAACTTGTCATATGCTATGAGTGAGATCTCCCAAATTGTATCATTTCAATCTCAACATAGTGACTATGCATGATCTGTTACAATAAATCCCATTTGCACTTATGGCATAGATGACGAGATGATGGTCATTGGCTTTTGTTTTTCTTGTGATGATATTGCCATGCTTCCTTTACATGATTTGCGCTATTCATCTACTATGCCATGCCATGATCACAATGTTCCAGATATGCATTGTTTTGGATGTTGTCAATATTCTCCGTGTGATGTTTCCACTAATGATCATGAGGAGACCCCCATAGTTTTCTCATGCGTATTAGGAGATTTTGATGCATTCCATACTTGGCATGATTCCCATAATTGCTTGCACCATATGCATTCCATGAATAACAATGCTCTACATATTTCTTGTATGCATTACACAATTTGAGTCTCCATTATGCTATACATAACAACAAACCTCTCATGATGGATGACATGTTTCGATATTACGCATCTCATTTATTTGAGCATTGGCTATTTTGTGCTAACCAACACAAGCACGTGCACATCATGATGGATGATGTGTACATCTACCACGCACACACAATTTTCCCTTTGTCTTTGTTTTGTGTAGGTACTCACATATACTCGTCAACCTCTCAATCCCAAGAGTTGACGAAATGAGCTCTTGAGAGCATAGATGCCTTGGGATCCCGTGAACTACCCTTCCCACCGCTCTCTTCGCGCAACGACTACGCGCATCTCTCTCACTTGGATCTCACATGGCTATGGGCTATATATCGCTTCTCGCTTCTGGCTCATTTTACTGTGTTCACTTTGCATGCTATGCTTGCTTCTATGCCTTTGCCATGCAACTGTGACCCTTTCTTGCATCTACCCATGATTCACCATTATGCTAGTTCTATGTGTATTTGCATGCTTGGTGGAGATCCTTGTTGCTATTGCCATGTTTATCATGCGCCTCATGCTATTGATGCTATTTTGTTCATATCTTGCCTTCATGCTTGTGGTGTGTCTTATGCATTATTCATGACTACCATTTGCACACATGACATACTTAACATGATTCCTTCTAGTATGTTGCATCTTCGCACTACTAGCTTGCTTGACTTGATTCATATGATTGCTTGCTTTGTTGCATCACCCATGTTCCATTAGTACTTGCTTTCTTCGGTTGATGACGTATATGTTCATGCCTCTCACATGATACATCTTGTGATGCATGCTTGCTTGGTTGTGCCTATTCTATTTGGTTGTTCTCACATCATATGCCTCCGTACTATGAAATGCTCCCTTGTCCTTTCTTATGATTAGCATGATGCATCCACTTGTTGGGTATTTTACCACACGAATGATAGGTTTTGCATCTCCGATAACCTCATTTGTTTTTACAAGTGTTTGTCATGTTCTTTCATTTGGGAAGATTCACAAGGCGGTGCCGTTATGCGACAACTTGGTCATGCGAAGGCATACAAGATGTGCAACACCAACATTTGCGAGAATACCCTAAAGGTGAACTCCTTCCCTTTGAGACATCCTCAAATACGCATATTGGATGGATCACTCTTTCATTGTTGTCTCCTTCTTATTGTCCACATGATACATCTCGCGAATGGAGGAGCGACATTGGAGATTGGATCCATGGACATTCAAGTTGAGGAGTGCTCGGACTTAGTGGATTCACCACCGGACCACCACTTCTACCACAACATTGAGCTATGGTACAACACCACCCATAACAAATTTGCATCTTATGCATGGATTAACTCACCTTATGATTGCCTTGTTGCATCTTGTATTTCTATGTCATCCATGATATATGAGCTTGTGCATTTCCTTAGCAAATTTGTTGTGATCTTTCTTGATGGCATATTCATACATAATGATCACATTGCCTACCATCAATTACATGATAACATAATCATATTGAGCATACATTGCCATATTCATGCTATTGATAAACCGTCTCACTATGACATCGTTTTGCACCGTGGTTGCATTGATCACATCCACAATACATTTGTTGGCACAATGAATGCTTTTGCTCCCATGAATGCTTTACATGTCATTTTACGTCATTTGGATAAGAATCTCATGCATTTTCATGAACAATTCCTTTGGACGAACTCATGTTTATTTGATGGACACCTTGTGTGCGTTAACCATTGTATTTCCGAGTGTCGTTTGTGTTTGCTCTTCTTGCATGTATATCACTCAGGCGACACCTTGGAGTACTTGGATTGCGCAATGTCTTCAACTCCATCCAACTACAAGTCCATTCACAACAACCGTTTCCATGGTGATGAGGATCGCGATCCGAGGTCGGATCTTTCCCAAGGGGGCGGAGATGATGCGGTGCATCCCTGTCGGGTGGTAGGATCGACATATGCCAACGGGTGGCTTATCATTGCGGGGGCCAATAGAACGTCGCCGGTGCCTGGAAACGGGATGAGGCGTAGACATGCACGCCGACGAATCTTACCCAGCTTCAGGGCTCTCCGGGGAGATAACACCCCTATTGCTGCTCTGCGGGGTCTCCGCATGGTTACTAAGTTCACAGGTGGTTACAACGCTCCTTGAGCTGTTTGGGGGCAGAAGGAGGAAGAAGAGCTTAGCTCAGCCTGCCTCTTCTCCTTGTAAGTGTCTATGCCTAGAAAGAGAGTTCAACCCTTTGCATGGGTGCACCGGGGGGTTTATATAGGCCTACCCCCCGGGGGTACAATGGTAATCCGACTGGGCGCGGGGCCCAGCTGTCGGTGACTATGCTCGCCGGCTTCTCCGCCGGCTTCTGGGGCCCGCCGGCTGGTGGGTCCCGCCGACTGCCGGCTCCTGGGTCGACAAGCCGGCCCCACCGGCCAGGGCCTTGTCGGCGGCCGGTTACTATTGCTCCGCGTTTGTTGGCGCAGGCTTGGTCGGGGTAAGCGTGGCTACAGTAACGCCGCCCTGGCGGGCGATTACTGTAGCCCCGCCGCACCTTGTCTCCTTAATGGGCGTCTCCATCGAGGAAGGCGGCAGGCCGGCTACGCGAAGCCGGCCCTCCGTCTCGCCGGCTTGAGAGGGGGTGCGGCCGCCTTCGGCATCTCTCTGCCCGAAGGGGCCCACCGCCTTGGGGGCCACGCTGGCGGCCCGTCGAGGACGGCGTCGGAGCCGCCGAGGCTACAGTGCCGCGCCGGGCGGGCCGCAGTTGCCCGCACGACGCGCTGTACCAGGCGTGCTCCGGGTTTTGGGGGTGGCAGGCTCCACTGTAGCCACGCCCCACTTCATCATCGCAGAGAGGACGCGTACATCGCGGGTACGGCCTTGACTGCTTTATCGGAGCCGGCCCTGCGTAGCCGGCCGTGCCATAGCCGGCCTTGCCATAGCCGGCTCTGCCACAGCCGGCCATGCCGTAGCCGGCCCTCCACAGTTTTCTTCATGGGGGTAGAAAGGGCGGGCCACCCCCCAAGCCGGCTAGGAAGGTAGCCGGCTAGGGGGAGGCGGCCTAAGTCTTGAGTCTTCTTATGAGCCGGACGGGCTCACAATTTTTTCTGAGGGGCCAGGGGAAGCCGGCTGGGCTACCCATGGCTATTTACCCCGACAGTAGTCCCCGAAGGCGGGCGAGCTTCACGGCGGACGGAAGGACGGGAAGCTTGGCCGGCTTCATACCGTGAGGGGCCGACTGCGTCGTTGCAGCCGACTTCAGAGCGCTTTTCTTTATTAGGGCGACCGTGGTTGACCCACGGACCGGCCGCGGGCCCCACGGCGAGCCACGTGGCGGGGAAGTCCTGCCGTCGCACGCGCGCGACGGGACGCCACTGCAGGCCCGGGCCCGCCACTCCCTGGCCTCGGCCCGGGCCCAGATCTTCTGTGGCCCGAGGGGGCTGCTCGCCTCCCCGCGGCCGTTACCTCGCGTCATCAAGGCGCGTAATTAACGCGAGCGTGGGGGAGATGGGCACGATCGATCCCCACGATCCCCCACGCCGCGCCTCCTCGTCTTCGGCGCACGCGCCTACAAGTAGGAGGGGAGGGGGAGAGGCACGGGCCTTTTCGCTCCCCCGCTCCCCATCCCTCCTGCTCTTCTTCTTCTTGCTCTTCTTCTTCTTCCTCGCGCCCGACGCCGTTTCGCGCCGTAGCCCTCCCACGCCGCCATGTCGCTGGCTTTGTCGAGCTCGTGGGACGGGTCCAACGTCCACGACGAGCACATCGAGTTCCTCCGCCAGACCCGGCGTCTGCCCGCCGCCGACCTCGTGCAGGTGCGTCTGGCGCCCGCGAAGGAGGTCTCGCCGGCCCCGGAGGAAGGCGAGCGCGTCGTCTTCCGTGCGCACTTCCTCCGCGGCTTCGGCTTCCCGGCGAGCAGCTTCATGCGGTCCTTTCTCGAGTTCTACAACCTCCAACCGCACCACGTCACGCCCAACGCAGTGCTACAACTCTCGGCCTTCGTCACGCTCTGCGAAGGGTACTTGGGGGTGCTGCCGACGCTGGAGCTCTGGGCGGAACTGTTCCAGAACAAGCTCGGCACCATCTCCGCCGGCGTGCCGGCTCCCTGCGGCACCTTCATCGCGATGAAGAGGGCCAGCGATGACAACCCCTTCCCCCACATTCCTCTGATCCAGTCGGTCAAGCTGTGGCAGAAGTCTTACTTCTACGTCAAGAACGTCGCCCGGCACGGCAACTACGTCAATCTGCCGGCTTACGTAGCCGGCCCGCCGACTGGGAAGCGGCGGACCTGGGGCTACCGGTCGAAGTCCCTGTCTCCAGCGGGGAACGCTTCCATCTCCCGGCTTCGGGTGATGATCCAGTCGGAAGGTCTGCTCGCGTCCGACTTGGTAACCGCCTTCGTCGAGCGCCGGATCTTGCCTCTTCAAAGCCGGCCGCACATGATGTGCCAAATGAGTGGCCGGTTCGATCCTTGCCGGCTGAGCACATGGGAGATGCCCCATGCCGAGGTGGCGCTGATGGCAAACTACGTCGCCAACTTGAAGCTCACCGACGAGTGGCAATTCGGCAAGGCGCCGTACTCCCGCGCCCATCCTCCGCCTATGGTAAGTTATTCTTCTCGTCGTCTGCCGGCTTGGGTTAGCCGGCCTCTGACCAGGCGGCTATTTTTTCTTTTTTCCTTCATCAGAATCCTCTCCTCCCGCTGCCAGCCGGGGCAGCCGGAGTCGACCGAGAGTACGCCCCGGACCGCACGGTGGATGACCCCGATGACCCGGATCTCTGCGCCGTCGCCATGGAGGACGCCGCCACGGGGGGCGCCGCCGAGCTCGGCGGCACCGGGCTTTCGGCCAGTTTCGACGACTGGCCGGACGATTTTGAAACCGAAGAACTCCCGCGCCGCCAGCCGGCAACCGACCGCCGCGGCGCGAGCTCGTCTGCCGCGCCGACTGCCGGTGGCGGGAAAGGGAAACGCCGGGCCGCGCTCCCGCTCTTCAGAAGCCGGCCGAAGAAGCCGAAGGCCTCCGCCGCGGCCACAAAGCGCGAGGAGGCGGCGGCGAAGGCGGCCCGCTACCGGAAGGCGGTGAAGAAGCCCCCGTCAGTTTCCGCGTAAGTCTAGTAGCCGCCTGCATGCTTGTTATTCTGAAGTCTTCTTTTCTTGAATGCTTTTCTGATTTCCTGAGAAGGGCGCCCCTCTCCCTCGAGAGAGGCCCAGCCGGCTCCGTGGTCGGGCCGAGCACCGGTTCCTCAGGGTCCCGCCGAGTAGACCCCCGCGCCGAACTTGACGCAGCCATGCAGCGCAACGCACGCGAGGCGCGCCGAGAGAGGGAGGCGGCCGAGCGGGCGGCGGCGGAGCGAGAGGCCGCCCAAACGGCGCCAGGGCGAGCGAGCGCGGCGGCCGAGGCTCCATCGGAGCGGGCGGCCGTGGAGGCGGAGGTGTAAGGCGCGCGCAGCCAGACTCCGCTGCTCGCCATCCCCCTCCAGGCCTTGGATCCGGACGTCCCTCTGCCCACGGCGGAGGAGATTATTCCCGAGCAGCCACTGGTGCAGAGGGGCGAGGTCGTCGAGGGATCCGCTGAGAGGACGTCGCCAGCAGCGCCAGCCGGAGCAGGCGAAGGCGGCCGATCATCGGCGGTGCCGGAGGAGCCGGCCCGGGTTGCGCCCGAGGCTGAAGCCGGCCTTGAGGTCGAGCCGGCGGCGAGCCGGCCCGCCGGAGGGGGCACGGCCCCGCCGGACACGCGCCGAGCCGCGGGAGCCGAGCGGACGGCAGACGCCTTGGAGGCGGCCAGCTCCGCCACGTCCGGGTGGACTCCCAGCGGAGGGAGCGGCGAGCTAAACGTCGCGGCCCAAGAGGTTCGGAGCCGGCTGTAGGCACAGGCCGGCCTCCTGAGGCAATTCACTCAGGAGTTTCTGTCGACGCGGTCAGCAATCCGGGTAAGTCTTCACTCCTTGACCGCTCTGGTCCTTTTAATTTTTTCCGTGGGGGCGCGCTAGCGCACCCACTGGGTGTAGTCCCCGAGATCCGGGCCGACTGCGGCGCAGTCGGGTCGGATCTTACTAGACGACTATGTTGACTGTTTTTTCTGATCTTCAGGATTATCACAACTCTCGCGCGGCCGCCTTCAACTCCCAGGCTCGGGAGCTAAGCCGGAGGACCGAAGACCTCGCCAGCAGCCGGCGTAAGTGTTTTGTCATTATTAACTTCTCGTGGGGGCGCGACAGTGCACCCACTGGGTGTAGTCCCCGAGATCCGGGCCGACTGCAGCGCAGTCGGGTCGGATCTTACTTGACGACTTTTCCTTTGCTGAATTTTCTCTTTATTTCTTGCTAGTGCAGAGGCCAACGCCGACCTGCGGAGGGAACTCGGCGTGGTGCAGGCCGCTCTTCGTGCCAAGGACGCCGAGTACGCAGACTTGGCTCAAGAGCGCGACCGCCTGGCGACAAAGCTGGCCGACCAAGAGGAGAGCCACAAGGCGGCCCTGCAAAAGGCGCAGGACGGCGAAGCTACCCTGAGGGCGGAGTTCGGGGCCAGGGAGGCGAGCTGGGCCGAGACGCGCCGGGCGCTAGAAGAAGGCTTCGGCCGGGTCGAGGATCTCATTGACGGTAGGCTGTCTTTCTTGCTCTTCTTCCATTCGCCGGCCGCCTATGGTTTTGTTTTGACTTGCGTTTGCTGTCTTGCGCAGAGTACTTCCCCGGCCAGTCTGTCCTTGCCGCCCAAGCCATCGAAGCCTACCGCGAGGAGCGCCGTCAGGCCGGCGTCGTGATTCCGCCGGATGCGAACCGGACTTTGTCGGAGGAGCTTATCGCCGTCCAGGCGCGGCTGCAGCCGGCCCACCGGTTGCTCCGCCGGCTCCATGCGCCGGGGCGACGATGCTGGCCGCGCTCTGGCCCGGCCAGGCAATTCCCCGGACCCCAAGCCGGACGGCCGACTGGCTCGAAGTTGCAGTCGGCCGCTTCGAGGCCTGGAAGGCCTCCGCGGCCCGTCTTGGAGCCGGACGCGCGCTGGAGTTCGTCCGCGCGTGGTACCCAGGGCTAAGCCTGGACCAGCTGCGGACGTGGCGGTCGGAAGCCGACGCCGAGCTGGAGGAGGTGCGGCCGGCGATCGCGCAGCGCGCCTCGACGATCGCCAAGTGTACCGACACCATCGTCTTCGCGCGGGAGCTCAACGACGATGGCGCTGCCCAGCCGGAGGAATGGTTCGGGCTGAACCCGGCGGACGGCGAGGACTCGGCGGAAGAGATCGCTTCCAGCGACGAAGGCGAGGACGACGAGGAGGAGGACAGCGAAGACGCCGAGCCGACTGGTGGGGCGGCCGACCGTCCCCCAGCCGATCGTGCCTCTAGCAACGAGCCGCGCAGGAGCGCGCCCTCTGCCGGAGACGACGATCAAGCCGAGGTTCGCCAGCCGGCCGCTCCTCCAGCCGGCGCGACTACTTCCGTCGCCTAATCCAGCTCGTCTGCGGCCCCGCCGGCTTGATCTGCCGTTTATTTTGTTCCTGTCTTTCTTTTTGGACAAATTTAAGTTTCTGCAATTCCACCCACTGGGGGTGTATCGAACAATGCTGGATGTCGACCTCTCTGGAGGCTTTTTGTGTAGTATATTAATATATGCATGTGTTGGCGTTCATCCGAGTGTACTTTTGGTCCTTAGGCTCTTTCCTTTGCCGCCTTCCCTCTTTGGGAAGGCAAGTACTTGAGTTTTCTTGGATTTGAAGTAGACTGAATGTAAGACGGCCGGCCGGCTACTCTGGTAGTCGGTCGGCGGGAGGCAGCAAGCCGGCTTTTGTTATATATGCGAGCCTGTTTGGTCCCTAGCCTTTTTCATGTGCGCACCCTTTCCAGCTGGTGACTCTTGCCAGCCGGGCAGTCGGTTCTTCGAACTGCGATTTCGGCAAGAGCCAAGCCTGCGTGTCGACACATTACTTGTCTGACTGCGGGTAGGGCTCTTAATATAACTCTAGTCGGCCAGTCCCCGGGCCGACTCGTCGGACCCGGTACCGGACAAAATAAATGAAAAGGTAATATCATACGCATGATAACTTTCATTCATAAAACAACGGGTGGCAGTCCCTGAGTCTTTCTCGGGGAGCCTACTGTATCATACTAAGTACAAAAGTGGGCATGACACATACTGCGCTTTAACTGTAAAACTCCCGAAGGAGATTTGCGTTCCACGGTCGCTCCGACTCCTTGCCGGAGTCGTCTCTCTTGCGTGCCTTCGGCTTCTGCGCGTCGATGAGGTAGTAGGCGTCGTTGCCCAAGGCTCTGCTGATGATGAAGGGGCCTTCCCAGGGGGCTGCGAGCTTGTGCTGGCTGGCTGTTCGCTGGATCAGCCGGAGCACAAGGTCGCCCTCCTGGAAGGATCTTGGGCGGACCCTCCGGCTATGGTAGCGGCGCAGACCCTGCTGGTAGATGGCGGACCGGCTGAGGGCTAACAGCCGGGCCTCTTCCAGCAGGTCGACGCCGTCTTCTCGTGCTTCTTTGGCTTCCGCTTCCGTGTACATGGTTACCCGAGGCGAGTCGAACTCGATGTCTGTTGGGATGACCGCCTCGGCACCATATACAAGGAAGAAGGGAGTGAAGCCGGTTGATCTGTTGGGAGTAGTGCGCAGACTCCATAGGACAGCCGGCAGCTCATCGAGCCAGCAGCCGGCTGAACGTTCCAGGGGTACGACCAGTTGAGGCTTGATGCCGGACAGAATGAGGCCATTTGCTCGCTCTACCTGGCCGTTTGACTGCGGGTGGGCGACTGACGCAAGGTCCAGCCGGATACCTTGCGCAGCGCAGAACCGTGCCAGGGCACCTTTGGCAAAGTTCGTGCCGTTGTCGGTGATGATGCTGTGCGGTACGCCGTACCGGGTTGTTATATCTGCAATGAAGGTCACTGCAGTCGGCCCATTCAGCTTCTTGATCGGCTTCGCCTCGATCCACTTGGTGAATTTGTCAACGGCGACGAGCAAATGTGTCATGCCGCCGCGCGCCATCTTGAATGGGCCCACCATATCCAATCCCCAGACGGCAAAGGGCCAGGTGATGGGAATGGTCTTGAGTGCTAAAGCCGGCATGTGTTGCTGCGAGCTGAAAAGCTGGTAGCCTTTGCAGTGTTTGACTAGCTCTTTGGCGTCGTCCAAAGCAGTCGGCCAGAAGAAACCGTGGCGGAAGGCTTTGGCGACCAGTGATCTTGATGCGGCATGGTGGCCGCATTCTCCTTGGTGTATATCCCTGAGGATCGCGATGCCTTTCTCCTGCTCGACGCATCGCTGCAAGACTCCGGTGGCGCTGCGCTTGACAAGCTCTCTGTTGACGATTGTGTATGCTCCAGCCCGTCGCTGAACTTGTCTTGCTTCGTTTTTGTCAGCCGGCAGGTCATGGTTCACCAGAAAGTTGCGGATGGCGTGGGCCCATGATGGGGCGGCGACCTCCTCAGCCACCAATGTGGCCAGAGCCACCAGGGTGGGCGGGTTGGGCAGTGCAGCGCTGGAGTCGGCCGCCGCTTCCTGTGCTGAAGAAGTCCCCGGGCCGGCTACTGCAGCCCCCGGGCCGGCTGCTGCAGTCCCCGGGCCGAATATTGAAGTCCCCGGGCTGGCTACTGCAGTCCTCGGGCCGGCTACTGCAGTCCCCGGGCCGGGTGCGGCAGTCCCCGAGCCGAATATTGAAGTCCCCGGGCCGGCTGCTTGATTCTTCGAGCCGGACCCGGCCCCCTCGGGGTTAGGAGGCACGAAAATGGAGTCGGACTCCGGAGACGGCTTGATTGAAGGCTTGAGGAGGCGCTGCAGGGCGACGCCGGCTGGTATTGCTTGCCGCGTGGTGCCTATTCAGGCCAGGGCGTCAGCTGGCTCGTTGTCGGCTCGCGGCACATGAAGGAACTCACATCCGTCGAAGTATCCGCTGATTTGCTGTACTAGGAAACGGTAGCTCGCCATGTTCGCGTCCTTGGCGTCCCAGTCGCCAGAAGACTGCTGCACCACCAAATCCGAGTCGCCATAGCACAGGATCCGGCGAATACCAAGCTCCTTGGCAAGCCGGAGCCCGTGTATGAGCGCCTCGTACTCGGCTACGTTGTTGGAGGCGGCGAAGTGGATCTGCAGCGTGTATCTGAGCTTGTCGCCCTTTGGAGAGGTAAGGACGATGCCGGCTCCCAAGCCGGTGCGCATCTTTGATCCGTCAAAGTGCATGCGCCAATGGGTGGAGTCAGGCGCCGGTGGTAAGTACTGGGTATCGGCCCAGTCGACGAGGAAGTCGGCCAACGCTTGCGTCTTGATGGCGGTGCGGGGTTGGTAGAAGATGGTGTAGGGGGCCAGCTCGATGGCCCATTTGGCCACCCGGCCGGATGCATCCCGGCTGCCTATGATGTCGGCTAGCGGGGCAGTGCATACGACCGTGATGGGATGCTCTTGAAAGTATGGCTTCAGCTTCTTGGCGGCGAAGTACACGCCATAGCACATCTTCTGATAGTGCGGGTAATTTTGTTTCGAGGTGGACAGCACCTCGCTCAGGTAATAAACCGGCCTCTGGACCGGCTGGGCTCGGCCTTCTTCGGGGCGTTTGACCACAATGACGGTGCTGACCACCCGGCTAGTGGCGGCAATATATAGGAGCATGGGCTCCTTCTCAGTCGGTGCCGCCAAGACAAGCGGCGTGGACAGCATTTTCTTTAGCTCGTGGAAAGCTTGGTCGGCCTGGTCGTTCCACTCAAAGTGAGTGCTCTTCTTCATGAGGCGGTAGAGGGGGAGAGCTTTTTCTCCAAGCCGGCTGATGAAGCGGTTAAGAGAGGCCAGGCACCCGGTGAACTTCTGAATCTCTCTGAGCTTGGTTGGGACCGCCATCCTCTCGATGGCCTTGATCTTCACAGGGTTGCACTCTATGCCGCGTTCAGAGACCAGGAAGCCTAGGAGCTGGCCGGCTGGCACTCCGAATACGCATTTCTCTGGGTTGAGCTTGATCCGGAACCGGCGCAGGTTCTCGAATGTCTCCTTCAAGTCTTCCAGCAGAGTGCCACGCTTCTCCGTCTTCACCACAACATCATCCACGTAAACGTGGGCATTCTTGCCGAGCTGCGTGAGGAGGCACTTCTGCATGCAACGCTGAAACGTGGCGCCGGCATTCCTCAAGCCGAACGTCATGGTCAGGTAGCAGAAGGCTCCAAACGGCATGATGAAGGCGGTCTTCAGTTGGTCATCCGGGTTCAGCTTGATCTGGTGGTATCTCGAGTAGGCATCCAAAAAGCTCAACAGCTCGCATCCGGCTATGGAGTCTATCACTTGATCAATTCTGGGCAGAGCGAAGGGATCTTTTGGGCAGGCTTTGTTGAGGCTCGTGTAATCTATACACATGCGCCACTTGTTATTCTTTTTCAGCACGAGAACCGGGTTCGCGAGCCATTCAGGGAAGAAAACTTCCATGATGAAGCCGGCTGCAAGGAGCCGGGCTATCTCCTCCCCTACAATCCTTCTCTTCTCTTCTGACAGTCAGTGGAGGGGCTGCTTGACTGGTTTAGCATCCTCCCGCACGTGCAATTTGTGCTCAGCGAAATCCTTCGGAACACCCGGCATGTCCTTGGGGGACCATGCAAAGATATCCCGATTCTCACGGAGGAAATTGGCGAGCTCGCCTTCCTATTTGCTATCCAGGCTCGCCCCAATGACGGCAAACCTCTCGGGGTGCTCGGGGTCGAGCTGTATCTTCTTGGTCTCCTTGGCCGGCTGGAAAGATCCTTGGGCATCATACTCCTTGGAGTCGGCGGGTTGGTTTAGCTGCTTGCTGGCCAGGGCCACGACCCGGTCCAGCGTCTTCCTCTCGGCTGCGATCACGAGGGATTCGGCCAGCCTGCTGCTGGCCGCGGCGCAGTCGGCGGACTTCTTGTAGTCGCCGGCGATGGTGATGACACCCTTGGAGCTCGGTATCTTCATCTTGAGGTAAGCATAGTGGGGGACCGCCATGAACTTGGCAAAGGCGGGTCGGCCAAGCAAGGCATGATAAGGGCTATCCAGGTCCACCACCTCGAACCAGATTGCTTCCCGGCGGAAATGATCCTTGCCCCCAAAGAGTACATCGATCTTGAGCTTGCCGATGGGGGCACAGGACAGTCCGGGTACGATGCCGTGGAACACCGTTTGAGTCGGCGCAAGTTGCTTGGCCTTGACGCCCAGCTTCTCCATGGTGTCGCGGTACAGGATGTTGATGCTGCTTCCGCCGTCGATCAGCACGCGGGAGAAGCGTGCGGCGCACGCATCCGTTGCGAGGGTGGCCTCCTGGACCAATGCGTAGGAACCGGGGGATGGCATCACCCCTGGGTGGTCGGCCTGGCTCCAGCTGATGGGTTTCTCCGACCAGTGCATGTGGCCGGCTGGGCTGGTGGCGGCCATGTTGACCTCCTGTTGCTCTCGGCGCTTGCTGCGCCGGTCTTCGGGCTGGCTCGTGAAGATGACATAAGACGCTTGCTCGTCAGGGAACTCGTCCTGCACGGCGTCGACCGCGGGCCGGGCGGCTTTGGGCGGCGGAGCCGGCGGCGGCGGGCCGGCAGGCGGAGTCGGCGTGAGCCCTTCGCCCTTCGAGATTCGGGCGAGCCAGTTGCATTTGCGGGTCGTGTGGTTGGACGGCTTCACGCCGCTGTGGAACTTGCATGGGGCATCAAGGGTTTGCTCGTAGGAGAAGGCCGGCTGCCAAGCCGGCCGACCGCCCTTGGGCTTCTTGGGTGCGGGCCGCCCTTCGGGCGGCGCGTCTTCGACCGTGGCCACCTGCCGACTGGCGGGAGGCGGCGCAGGGCCCTTGCGTTTTTGATCGTTCTGGTGTTGGCGTCGGCCGCCGTCTCCAGCCGACGCTTTAGGCGCCGGATTGAGCACCTTTCCGGATGCGTCCACCCGGAGCTCGGTCTTCATCAAGGAGCCGGCGGTGGCGTACTTGTCGGCGATGTTTAGGAGCTCGTCGAGGGTAGTCGGCTCATCGCAGAGAAGCTTGTGCTTGAGGAGGGTGCCCTCTCGGAACCCGGCTGTGAAGTATTCGATGGCTTGCACCTCGTGCACCCCCTCACAGGAGTTGCGGAGCTCGGCCCAACGCGTCAAGTAGTCGCGAGTGGACTCGGCTGGGCCCTGTACACACAGGGAGAGCTGTCTGGGCTTGGGAGCCCGCTTGTAGGTGCTGGTGAAGTTGCGAACGAAGGCTTCAGTAAAGTCCACCCAGCTGTTGATGCTGAGCGGCTTAAGGCTGTTAAGCCAAGTCCGCGCCGTGCCTTGCAGCATGAGGGGCACATACTTTACGGCAACGCGCCGGTTGCCATTGGCGATGCTGACGGCTGTGGAGTAGTCGGTCAGCCAGTCTTCCGGCTTCACCGAGCCGTTATACTTGGGTGTGTCTCTTGGGAGCGAGAACCCTTTGGGGAAGGGCTCGTCGCGGACGCGGGGGCCGAAGCAAGGCGGGCCGACATCGTCTTCTTCTTCTAGCGCCAGGGATCGGGCCAGGCGGTCGATCCGGTGGCGGGCGTCGTTTTCGCCGAATCCCTCCCGGCGACCAAGCCGGCCGCTGAGAGTCGGGTGAGCCACTGGAGGCGGGGTAGGATATCTTTCTCCGCGAGCTCGAGGCGGAGGCGGGGTGCCCCGCCATTCCATGGCTCAGGGGCGGCCGTCCGCGTCTTGCTCGATGGAGACTTGGGTCCGGCTTCGGCTGGAAGCCGTCTCTTTCTCGCGCCGCGCGCGGGTGTAGCTGGTAGTCGGCGACCGGGAGGTCGCGCCGTGCTCGCGGCGCGGGGGAGGGCTCCCCGCGCAGGCGTCGGCCTCGTGCCGTCGTGCGGACGCATCGATTAGTTGCTGGATGCGCCGCGTCATATGGGGGAGATCTTCGGCTTCCAAGCCGTCTAGCTCGTCTACGGCCGCCTGGGCGGCGCGCAGGTTCTCGAGCGGGGTGGCGTAGACCGGGCGATCCACGCCGAGCGTGTCGGCGATGACGGCGCCGCGTTGCCTGACAGCGCCGGCCCGGCTAGGGCCAGCCGGAGCCGGCGTGCCGAAGGCGGCGCGATCAGCTTCGCGCTGGTAGGCCTCCGTGAGGCGTCTTACGGAGGCCAGCCACCGGCCCTCCGCGAGGAGGGCGAGACGGCGTGCCTCCAGAACTTCGTCGCTGGCGTCAGCCGGAAGGGGGACGGACAAGTCTTGGGCTGCCGCGCGCGGGGAGTCGCGGGCGCCCTCGTCAGTCGGGCCGTCGAGGCCGATAACCATCACCTCGGGGGCGTCAGAATCGCGATCGCCAGCCGGAGGGAGCGGGTCATTGTAGACTGTGACGTTGGTGGGGAAGGTGTCGTAGGATGCCGAGTCGGAGTCGACGGGCATCGGGTCGGTGGAGCCAACCGACTCCAAGTCCACAGCGGGCTCGCTGGAGACGTGGAGCTGGCTGAGGAGGTTGGCGAGGTGATCTGTGCCCGCATCAGAAGCGAGCTCGTCGAAGATGCGGGCCTTGTCGAAGAGGCTAGCGATGCCGCTAGCCGCGCAGGCGTCGGCGATGCCATGCAGCGCGTCGCGGCAAGCGCCGTCGGGCGAGCCAGGCTGGCTGCGCCCGCGAGGAAGGAAAAGGGTTCCCGTCCAGAACAGGTCTCCGGACGACGGTGCACCTGGCCCCACGGTGGGCGCCAAATGTCGGGTGGTAGGATAGACATATGCCAACGGGTGGCTTATCATTGCGGGGGCCAATAGAACGTCGCCAGTGCCTGGAAACGGGATGAGGCGTAGACATGCACGCTGGCGAATCTTACCCAGCTTCAGGGCTCTCTGGGGAGATAACACCCCTACTGCTGCTCTGCGGGGTCTCCGCATGGTTACTAAGTTCACAGGTGGTTACAACGCTCCTTGAGCTGTTTGGGGGCAGAAGGAGGAAGAAGGGCTTAGCTCAGCCTGCCTCTTCTCCTTGTAAGTGTCTATGCCTAGAAAGAGAGTTCAACCCTTTGCATGGGTGCACCGGGGGGTTTATATAGGCCTACCCCCCGGGGGTACAATGGTAATCCGACTGGGCGCAGGGCCCAGCTGTCGGTGACTATGCTCGCCGGCTTCTCCGCCGGCTTCTGGGGCCCGCCGGCTGGTGGGTCCCGCCGACTGCCGGCTCCTGGGTCGACAAGCCGGCCTCACCGGCCAGGGCCTTGTCGGCGGCCGGTTACTGTTGCTCCGCGTTTGTTGGCGCAGGCTTGGTCGGGGTAAGCATGGCTACAGTAACGCCGCCCTGGCGGGCGATTACTGTAGCCTCGCCGCACCTTGTCTCCTTAATGGGCGTCTCCTTCGAGGAAGGCGGCAGGCCGGCTACACGAAGCCGGCCCTCCGTCTCGCCGGCTTGAGAGGGGGTGCAGCCGCCTTCGGCATCTCTCTGCCCGAAGGGGCCCACCGCCTCGGGGGCCACGCTGGCGGCCCGTCGAGGACGGCGTCGGAGCCGCCGAGGCTACAGTGCCGCGCCGGGCGGGCCGCAGTTGCCCGCACGATGCGCTGTACCAGGCGTGCTCCGGGTTTTGGGGGTGGCAGGCTCCACTGTAGCCACGCCCCGCTTCATCATCGCAGAGAGGACGCATACATCGCAGGTACGGCGTTGACTGCTTTATCGGAGCCGGCCCTGCGTAGCCGGCCGTGCCATAGCCGGCCTTGCCATAGCCGGCTCTGCCGCAGCCGGCCATGCCGTAGCCGGCCCTCCACAGTTTTCTTCATGGGGGTAGAAAGGGCGGGCCGCCCCCCAAGCCGGCTAGGAAGGTAGCCGGCTAGGGGGAGGCGGCCTAAGTCTTGAGTCTTCTTATGAGCCGGACGGGCTCACAATTTTTTCTGAGGGGCCAAGGGAAGCCGGCTGGGCTACCCATGGCTATTTACCCCGACAATCCCACGATCATCCCCATGTACACTTCGACTACTCCCCAAGCCCCAAAAGGACATACGATAAGACCTCGACCATATGCCATGGGACACAAGGTGAACTCACTCCTCTTCGAACCGTATCTTCCCACATACGAGACATGGCTACTACCTCATGCATGGACCTTGTGTATACTCAGGCTCATACGGGATGACCATGGAGATTCGAAGGACCAAGTCCAAGCATGGAAGAGAAGACGGAAGAAACGAGAAGAAGATGGAGCAGCTGCTGGCGTCATCCCGGACGTCCGGACCTCCCTCCGGATCATCCGGACTCAGCCGGATCATCCGGATTCCCTCCCAGATCATCCGGGTAATCACGCAGCCACGACACCCGAAGCTTGCAGAATCCTCCTAGCAAAGGCGGATCATCCGAACGAGGACCCGGATCATCCGGACGATTCCCGGATCATCTGGACCCCCATTCGGATCATTCGGCCTTTGCCTGCGCGCATGACTTGGGCCGAGGCCCGTGTACCCCTTCGCCCCTCACTTACCCCTTCATGGCTTAGCACTATATGTAGACCCCCTCCTCCTCCATTTGAGGGTTAGGGTTGTGATAGCTCATTTGAGAGATAGAGCTACGCTCATCCATATCGGATCTACTCCACGAGAGAGACCGCGACCTCTATGGAGAAGATCCCTTTGGATTCAAGCCCCCTTTCTAAGGGAAGATCCCCCGTGGATTCAAGACCTCCTCAAGGAGAAGATCGGTTACCTCTAGTATCGTCCGTTGTTGACTTTGGATCTTGTATCTTCCTTTGTGTTCATGGATTTAGCGCATGTGTGATCATATTTGTTGGTTTCTCGTGTTCCTCTTGTGTCTTTCCCCTCGTTTCCATCCTCGTGTTCTTCATGTTCATCGCGGGATCCGCTCCTTTCGTGAAAGATCGGGCGATTAGGGTTCTACCCTACATCATCAACCGAAGTCCATACTTTGTTCTAATACATGGATCCCATCTCATATTTCATGGCGTTAAGCCATTTTGCGGAATCTGGGCTCACCATCGCTTCTTCATAGTTTGTTGGTTCATCATGGTCAAGTAACATGACTTCCAGAATAGGATTACCATACCACTATGGTGTGGATCTTACTCTGGTTGACATACGAGGTTTGGTAGTAACTTGATCAGAAGTTTCATGATCATTATCATTAGCTTCCTCACTAATTGGTCTAGGTGTCACAGGAACCGATTTCTGTGATGAACTACTTTCCAATAAGGGAGCAGGTACAGTTACCTCATCAAGTTCTACTTTCCTCCCACTCACTTCTTTCGAGAGAAACTCCCTCTCTAGAAAGGATCCATTCTTAGCAATGAATGTCTTGCCTTCAGATCTGTGATAGAAGGTGTACCCAAAAGTCTCCTTTGGGTATCCTATGAAGACACATTTCCCTGATTTGGGTTCGAGCTTATCGGGTTGAAGCTTTTTCACATAAGCATCACAGCCCCAAACTTTAAGAAACGACAACTTTGGTTTCTTGCCAAACCACAGTTCATAAGGCGTCGTCTCAACAGATTTCGATGGTGCCCTATTTAATGTGAATGCAGCCGTCTCTAAAGCATAACCCCAAAATGATAGTGGTAAATCAGTAAGAGACATCATAGAGCGCACCATATCCAGTAAAGTACGATTACGACGTTCGGATACACCATTACGATGTGGTGTTTCTGGTGGCATGAGTTGCGAAACTATTCCGCATTGTTTCAAATGAAGACCAAATTCGTAACTCAAATATTCTCCTCCACGATTAGATCGTAGAAACTTTATTTTCTTGTTGCGATGATTTTCCACTTCACTCTGAAATTCTTTGAACTTTTCAAATGTTTCGGATTTTTTCTTCATTAAGTAGATATACCCATATCTGCTCAAATCATCTGTGAAGGTGAGAAAATAACGATACCCGCCACGAGCCTCAATATTCATTGGACCACATACATCAGTATGTATGATTTCCAATAAATCTATTGCTCGCTCCATTGTTCCGAGAATGGTGTTTTAGTCATCTTGCCCATGAGGCATGGTTCACAAGTACCAAGTGATTCATAATCAAGTGATTCCAGAAGTCCATCAGTATGGAGTTTCTTCATGCGCTTTACACCAATATGACCCAAATGACAATGCCACAAATAAGTTGCACTATCATTATCAACTCTATATCTTTTGGCTTCAACATTTTGAATATGTGTATCACTACTACCAAGATTCAACACAAATAGACCACTCTTCAAGGGTGCATTACCATAAAAGATATTACTCATATAAATAGAACAACCATTATTCTCAGATTTAAATGAATAACCATCTCGCATCAAACAAGATCCAGATATAACGTTCATGCTTAACGCTGGCACCAAATAACAATCATTCAGGTCTCAAACTAATCCCGAAGGTAGATGTAGAGGTAGCGTGCCAACGACGATCACATCGACTTTGGAACCATTTCCCACGCGCATCGTCACCTCGTCCTTAGCTAGTCTTCGCTTAATCCATAGTCCTTGTTTCGAGTTGCAAATATTAGCAATAGAACCAGTATCAAATACCAAGGTGCTACTATGAGCTCTAGTTAGGTACACATCAATAACATGTATACCACATATACCTTTGTTCACCTTGCCATCCTTCTTATCCGCCAAATACTTGGGACAGTTCCGCTTCCAGTGACCAGTCTGTTTGCAGTAGAAGCACTCAGTCTCAGGCTTAGGTCCAGACATGGGTTTCTTCTCTTGAGAAGCAACTTGTTTTCCGTTCTTTTTAAAGTTCCCCTTCTTCTTCCGTTTACCCTTTTTTCTTGAAACTGGTGGTCTTGTTGACCATCAACACTTGATGCTCCTTCTTGATTTCTACCTCCGCCGCTTTTAGCATTGCGAAGAGCTCGGGAATTGTCTTGTTCACCCCTTGCATATTATAGTTCATCACGAAGCTCTTGTAGCTTGGTGACAGTGATTGAAGAACTCTGTCAATGACACTATCAACAAGAAGATTAACTCCCAGTTGAGTCAAGTGGTTATGATACCCAGACAATCTGAGTATATGTTCACTGACAGAACTATTCTCCTCCATCTTGAAGTTGTAGAACTTATTTGAGACTTCATATCTCTCAATCTAGGCATTTGCTTGAAATATCAACTTCAACTCCTGGAACATCTCATATTCTCCATGACGTTCAAAACGTCGTTGAAGTCCCGGTTCTAAGCCGTAAAGCATGGCACACTGAACTATCGAGTAGTCATCAGCTTTACTCTGCCAGACATTCTTAATGTCATTAGAAGCATCTGCAGCAGGCCTGGCACCTAGCGGTGCTTCCAGGACATAATTCTTCTGTGCAGCAATGAGGATAATCCTCAAGTTACGGACCCAGTCCGTGTAATTGCTACCATCATCTTTCAACTTTGCTTTCTCAAGGAACGCATTAAAATTCAACGGAACAACATCACGGGCCATCTATCTACAATAACATAGACAAGCAAAAATACTATCAGGTACTAAGTTCATGATAAATTTAAGTCCAATTAATCATATTACCTAAGAACTTCCACTTAGATAGACATCCGTCTAATCATCTAAGTGATCATGTGATCCATATCAACTAAACCATAACCGATCATCACGTGAGATGGAGTAGTTTTCTATGGTGAACATCACTATGTTGATCATATCTACTATATGATTCATGCTCGACCTTTCGATCTCAGTGTTCCGATGCCATATCTGCATATGCTAGGCTCGTCAAGTTTAGCCCGAGTATTCTGCGTGTGTAAAACTGTCTTACACCCATTGTAGATGAACGTTGAGCTTATCACACCCGATCATCACATGGCGTCTCGGCACGACGAACTTTGGCAACGGTGCATACTCAGGGAGAACACTTTTATCTTGAAATTTAGTGAGAGATCATCTTATAATGCTATTGTCAAACAAAGAAAAATAAGATGCATAAAGGATAAACATCACATGCAATCAATATAAGTGATATGATATGGCCATCATCATCTTGTGCCTTTGATCTCCATCTCCAAAGCACCGCCATGATTACCTTCATCACTGGTGCGACACCTTGATCTCCTATCGTAGCATTGTTGTCGTCTCGCCATCTATTGCTTCTACGACTATCGCTACCGCTTAGTGATAAAGTAAAGCAATTACAGGGCGATTGCATTGCATACAATAAAGTGACAACCATATGGCTCCTGCCAGTTGCCGATAACTCCGTTACAAAACATGATCATCTCATACAATAAATATAGCATCATGTCTTGACCATATCACATCACCAAATGCCCTGCAAAAACAAGTTAGACGTCCTCTACTTTGTTGTTGCAAGTTTTACGTGGTTTCTACGGGCTGAGCAAGAACCGTTCTATCCTACGCATCAAAACCACAACGATAGTTCGTCAAATTAGTGTTGTTTTAACCTTCTCAAGGACCGGGCGTAGCCACACTCGGTTCAACTAAAGTTGGAGAAACTGACACCGCCAGCCACCTGTATGCAAAGCACGTCGGTAGAACCAGTCTCGCGTAAGCATACGCGTAATGTCAGTCCAGGCCGCTTCATCCAACAATACCACCGAACCAAAGTATGACATGCTGGTAAGTAGTATGACTTGTATCGCCCACAACTCACTCGTGTTCTACTCGTGCATATAACATCTACGCATAAACCTGGCTCGGATGCCACTGTTGGGGGACGCAGTAATTTCAAAAAAAATTCCTACGCACACGCAAGATCATGGTGATGCATAGCAATGAGAGGGAAGAGTGTCGTCCACGTACCCTCGTAGACCATTAACCGGAAGCGTTATGACAATGCAGTTGATGTAGTCGTACGTCTTCACGATCGACCGATCCTTAGTACCAAACGCACGGCACCTTCACGTTCATCACACGTTCAGCTCGGTGACGTCCCGCGAACTCATGATCTAGTAGAGCTCGAGGGAGAGTTTCGTTAGCACGACGGCATGGTGACGATGTTGATGAAGCTACCATCGCAGGGCTTCGCCTAAGCACCGCTACAGTATGACCGAGGTGGATTATCATGGAGGGGGGCACCGCACATGGCTGGGAGAGATCAATGATCAACTTGTGTGTTCTAGGGTGCTCCTTGCCCCCGTATATAAAGGAGCAAGGGGGGAGGCCGGCCGGCCCTGTAGGGCGCGCCAGGATGAGGAGTCCTCCTCCTAGTAGGAATAGGACTCCCGTCTTTCCTACTCCTACTAGGAGGGGGAAAGGAAGGGGGAGAAGGAGAAGGAGAAGGAAAGGGGGGCGACGCCCCCCTTCCTGTTGGAAATATGCCCTAGAGGCAATAATAAAATTGTTATTATTATATTTCTTTGTTCATGATAATTGTCTATTGTTCATGCTATAATTGTGTTATCCGGAAATCGTAATACATGTGTGAATACATAGACCACAACACGTCCCTAGTGAGCCTCTAGTTGACTAGCTCGTTGATCAAAAGATAGTCATGGTTTCCTGACTATGGACATTGGATGCCATTGATAACGGGATCACATCATTAGGAGAATGATGTGATGGACAAGACCCAATCCTAAGCATAGCTCAAAGATCGTGTAGTTCGTTTGCTATAGCTTTTCCGAATGTAAAGTATCATTTCCTTAGACCATGAGATTGTGCAACTCCCGGATACCATAGGAGTGCTTTGGGTGTGCCAAATGTCACAACGTAACTGGGTGACTATAAAGGTACACTACGGGTATCTCCGAAAGTGTCTCTTGGGTTGGCACGAATCGAGACTGGGATTTGTCACTCCGTATGACGGAGAGGTATCTCTGGGCCCACTCGGTAATGCATCATCATAATGAGCTCAATGTGACCAAGTGGTTGATCACGAGATCATGCATTACGGTACGAGTAAAGTGACTTGCCGGTAACGAGATTAAACGAGGTATTGGGATACCGACGATCAATTCTCGGGCAAGTAACATACCGATTGACAAAGGGAATTGTATACGGGATTGATCGAATCCTTGACATCGTGGTTCATCCGATGAGATCATCGAGGAGCATGTGGGAGCCAACATGGGTATCTAGATCCCGCTGTTGGTTATTGACCAGAGAGTCGTATCGGTCATGTCTGCGTGTCTCCCGAACCCGTAGGGTCTACACACTTAAGGTTCAGTGACACTAGGGTTGTTGAGATATTAGTATACGGTAACCCGAAAGTTGTTTGGAGTCCCGGATGAGATCTCGGACGTCACAAGGAGTTTTAGAATGGTCCGGTGGTGAAGATTTATATATAGGAAGTTAAGTTTCGGCCATTAGGAAAGTTTCGGGGGTAATCGGTATTGTACCGGGACCACCGGAAGGGTCCCGGGGGTCCACCGGGTGGGGCCACCTATCCCGGAGGGCCCCGACGGCTCAAGTGGGAGGGGAACCAGCCCCTAGTGGGCTGGTGCGCCCCCCATGGGCCTCCCCCTGCGCCTAGGGATGGAAACCTTAGGGGTGGGGGGCGCCCCACTTGGCTTGCGGGGCACTCCACCCCCTTGGCCGCCGCCCCCCCTTGGAGATTCAATCTCCTAGTGCCAGCACCCCCCTAGGGGTCCTATATATAGCGGGGGGGGGGGGGGGGAGGGAGGGCAGCCGCACCCTAGCCCCTGGCGCCTCCCTCTCCCTCCCGTGACACTCCTCCCTCTCCTTGAGCTTGGCGAAGCCCTGCCGAGATCACCGTTGCTTCCACCACCACGCTGTCGTGCTGCTGGATCTTCATCAACTTCTCCTTCCCCCTTGCTGGATCAAGTTGGAGGAGACGTCTTCCCAACCGTACGTGTGTTGAACGCGGAGGTGCCGTCCGTTCGGTGCTAGGTCATCGGTGATTTGGATCATGATGAGTACGACTCCATCAACCCCGTTCTCTTGAACGCTTGCGCACGCGATCCACAAGGGTATGTAGATGCACTCCCCTCTCCCTCGTTGCTAGATGACTCCATAGATTGATCTTGGTGATGCGTAGAAAATTTTAAAATTCTGCTTACGTTTCCCCCAACACTTCCTAGTCCAATTCGGACCAGAGGGGGAGGGGGCGTGCGACCTGCCCTAGCCGGCCCCTCTCTCTCTCTCCACTAGGGCCCAACAAGGCCCATTAACCCCCGGGGGGTTCCGGTAACCCCTCCGGCACTCCGGTAAAATCCCGATTTCACCCGGAACTCTTCCGATGTCCAAATGTAGGCTTCCAATATATCAATCTTTATGTCTCGACCATTTCGAAACTCCTCGTCATGTCCATGATCAAATCCAGGACTCCGAACTACCTTCGGTACATCAAAACATATAAACTCATAATACCGATCGTCACAGAACTATAAGCGTGCGGACCCTACGGGTTCGAGAACTATGTAGACATGACCGAGACACGTCTCCGGTCAATAACCAATAGCGGAACCTGGATGCTCATATTGGTTCCTACATATTCTACGAAGATCTTTATCGGTCAAACCACATAACGATATACATTGTTCCTTTTTGCATCGGTAAGTTACTTGCCCGAGATTCGATCGTCGATATCTTAATACCTAGCTCAATATCGTTATGGGGAAGTCTCTTTACTCGTTTTGTAGTGCATCATCCCGTAACTAACTCATTAGTCACATTTCTTGCAAGGCTTATAGTGATGTGCATTACCGAGAGGGCCCAGAGATACCTCTCCGACAATCGGAGTGACAAATCCTATTCTTGATCTATGCCAACTCCACGAACACCATCGGAGACACCTGTAGAGCACCTTTATAATCACCCAGTTACGTTGTGACGTTTGGTAGCACACAAAGTGTTCCTCCGGTATTCGGCAGTTGCATAATTTCATAGTCATAGGAACATGTATAAGTCACGAAGAAAGCAATGGCAGTAAACTTAAACGATCAAGTGCTAAGCTAATGAAATGGGTCAAGTCAATCACATCATTCTACTAATGATGTGATCGCGTTAATAAAATGACAACTCATGTCTATGGCTAGGAAACTCAACCATCTTTGACCAACGAGCTAGTCAAGTAGAGGCACACTAGTGACATTATGTTTGTCTATGTATTCACACATGTATTATGTTTCCGGTTAATACAATTCTAGCATGAATAATAAACATTTATCATGATATGAGGAAATCAATAATAACTTTATTATTGCCTCTAGGGCATATTTCCTTCACCTTTCCCTCCGTAACACCATTTTGTCTTTCAAAAACACAATGAAAAAAATCAGGTATACCACAGACAGTTTACTAGAAAGAATCGTGTGGGATGCGATATAAAATATCTTGGTGCACCGTCTTTTCTAGCTTAAGCAGGAAGCTTCGTCATCTATAGTCCATCGCCCCCACTTGAACCACACTTGCGCGCCAGTTTCTCGTGGCACCGAGTGAATTTTTTTGCCAGCGCGGAAATATCTATCTCCCCGCCCCTCCCTCCTACCAAAAGACACATTTCCACTATTCCTCCTTGCTTTCCAAGTTCAAACCTTCACTGCTTCTTACTGGCAGCTCAGCCTGCTCGCCGGCGACCCTTCTTCTTGCTGCGCCGCCTCCTTGCCGGCTACCCTTTTTGTTGCAGCGCCGCCTCCTTGCCGACGACCCTTCTTCTTGTAGCGCCGCCTCCTCCCCGGCGACCCTTCTTCTTGCTGCACGGCCTCCTCACCGCTGACCCTTCTTCTTGCTGTGCAGCCTCGTCGATATGGTCAGGCAATCCACACCCCACCCACAACATCCTCCTCCTTTCCCGTCCCACATTCCCCGATTGATGGAGCGACACCTTCCACCGAAATGACTGCCCCTCCTCCAATTAAGCGCCGTCCACAGCCATTTTACACGTAGTATAACATGGAGCTGAGTAGCATGCGGCCGCACGCGCGAACGAGGTCGCTATGGCTGACATGTGTGTCAAACGCCAGATCTTGGAGGAACACCTCGTCTTCGAGGCCACCATCGACACCGCCGCACGGTTGTCTACTTTAAAATACAGTTCGTGACGTTTTCTCGAGGCCACCGACAGTGCCTTCTTGTGATTTGTCCTCTGTAATGTTAATATGCAATCTAATGTTCAGTTAACAGTTTGGTCCTCTAAAATGTAATGTTCAGTTAACACTTTGGTCCAACAATTGCTACATTTCATAGTACCGTTCTCAAGCATTCTTTGTTTTGTTAACCGTCTTACTTCTAGTACATGTTTCTATTCTGCAATGTCGTCCTTAGTTAACTATTTTGGTTCATTTGGTCTGCTGTCCATTTAACTATTTGGTTCTGTTTTGCAATTTGATTTTCATTTGCTATGGGTACAATTTTGTATTGTTATGCATGTGACACTAATCGAATTTGGCTGTACTCAATACATATTCTACTGATAGTACGACAACTCTCAAATAACCTGATCAAGATCTTCCTTATGTGTGTTGCAGGGAAACAATGGGAGACACTGCGGTTTACCATCGAGGTTTGTTCAAGCAGGGTCCTTTGGCTAATAGCACATTATTGTGCAGTTGTAGGAATCATTCTAATATTTAGGTTTCTTACAACTTGGTCTTGCACATGTAGGTCCTGCTGTCAGAGGCTTAGACCCACTGTTCGACCCATTTTGCATATTGGGAAATGAGATGTCCATGAATATCAGTCAAGTCAAGAAACTCAGAAATATTGTTAGGATGAAGAAACTTGCGACGAATAACAGCAAGATCTTTATTTGCAGAATGTAGAAGACATCAGTCAACTATAGGATGGTACCAACTCTTTTACCTTGTTTTTACCCCTTGCGCCATTTCAAAATTTACAACAATGGTTTATGCATAGATTTTTTTCCAGTACTTTTCAAAGCAGTTCACCGATGATTACATCTCAAACCACCTGCATGGTCAAGAGGTTAGGAAGGTATTCATTCAACACCCACGGTACAATATTGAAGTCTTGCTGAAGAGGAATAAGGTTTGGCGGGCAATTATCCATAGTCACTGGCCTAAAGTTGCAACGACATTCAACATCACCGAAGGCTCAATATTTTCCTTCCTCTTCTGTAGTTTCCCGGATGAGATTCATCTGTCTATTTACCGTGTATGTTGCTACTTTCCAAAGGTTTTTGATGCTGCACGTGAAACTTGGTGCTGTTGTGTAATGGCGTAACTGAGTGCCGAAGCTATCTGATGTAATTCAATTATGAAATCCTGGTTGCTTTTATATGGATATGAAATATATGGCGTGTTTTATAAGAAATATCAGTTTGATTAGTACACGGATTATCAATAATAGGCTAATTATCCTGTTTATTGGGGTTTTCTATTGCAAACGGTTACTCAGACAACACCGTGGGCGATGAACTCAAACAACCCGCACGGTTTCTAGAAAGTAGGCGTGTTCGACACACGCTTCCGACAGCAAACTGTTTGCGTTAGGCAACCTTGCACAAACGTTTCCACACAAAGAACTGTGTGGGGTGTACATACCTACGAAAACATTTTTCTGGGATTCACCGTGTGGGATGTACATACCTACGGAAATGATTTCTGGGATTCACCGTGTGGGATGTACATACCTACGGAAATGATTTCTGGGATTCACCGTGTGGGATGTACATACCTACGGAAATGATTTTTGGGATTCACTGTGTGGGATGTACATACCTACGGAAATGATTTCTGGGATTCACCGTGTGGGATGTACATACCTACGAAATGATTTCTGGGATTCATCGTGTGGGATGTACATACCTACGGAAATGATTGGGTTTCGATGGCTCGCCCGATCGCACATGGCCCCAGCCTGGGTCCCAGGAGGGCCTATCCCCGACGATTTCTGGGTCATGTGGGAAGGACACCCTATCGCACACACTCACTTGGCGACGTCTCCAAATGCCGTTGCGGAAAGGGGGTTTAAACTGTTTGTTTAGGACGTCGCTGTACCAGTGATCATCATCATCTTCATACTTTAAAAACTAAGATTCAATTTCAGAAGAACCCTTAAAAGAAACAAATTCTTCTATTCGTTCCACATCATAGTAATCATATATACCATTAGCATAAGAAGCTAAGGTTTCATTATCATTAAAATTGCATTAAAAGGGAAGATGTGGAGCATTCATCCTAGAGCAACAAGTATGATCATATCTCAAGCATAGATTCCAAGCATACCATTTCAACATATTAATTTGATCCCATAACAATTTCCCTTTATGAGTCAAGCGATAATCCCTAAAGTATTCATGTTGATCCAATGTTACTCCCATTATATAGTTGAATGGGGTTTTCTCAGGATTATCAAAGTAGTGCATAATATCTTTCACATAACAATCATCGAGGGTTTTAGGAGGTTCCCCATCTCCATGAGTAGCAAGTACAACTAATTTTTTTGGTATTTCGTGTTCCATATCCATAACTAAAGATAGAGAACAACTTAGAACAATAAATAAAAACAACTTGGTGATAAAGCAAACAAGCACACACGAGAATATTCACCCCACACTATTGCTCCCCGGCAACGGTGCCAGAAAAAGGTCTTGATAACCCACAAGTATAGGGGATCATTTGTAGCCTTCTTCGATAAATAAGGGTGTCGAACCCAACGAGGAGTTAAAGGCAGAACAAATATTCACTCAAGTTCTATCGACCACCGATACAACTCTACGCACACTTGACGTTTGCTTTATTGGAAACAAGTATGAAACTATTTTGTAGGTGTGATGCTAGAACTACTTTGCAAGAATAAAACTAGAAGTACTTTGCAAGATAATAAAAGTTAGGTGTTTAGTAAAAGGGTTCGTGTCAACAAGAAAGTTATTTGTCCCTAGGGAATCGATAACAAGTACGGGTAATCATTCTTGCAATTCTATAAGAGGGAGAGGCATGAGCTAACAAACTTTCTCTACTTGGATCATATGCACTTATGATTGGAACTCTAGCAAGCATCCGCATCTACAAAAGATCATTAAGGTCGTAAAACCCAACCATAGCATTAAGTATCAAGTCCTCTTTATCCCATACGCCATAGCCCACCTACTCAGGTTTAAGCTTCTGTCACTCTCGCAACCCACCATAAGTGAACCATGAACATATTGCAACACCCTACAACGGGGGCCCCTCTCATTTGCACGAGAATGGAGGGCACCATAGGACAACACCATGAATAAAATATACAATCATACCAACCAAGATTACGATTAACCCACAGGACAAAACGGATCTACTCAAACATCATAGGATAACCATAGATCATTGGGAAATAATATATGGAGTTGAGCACCATGTTTAAGTAGAGATTATGGCAGGGACAAGAGGTGTTACAATGCTGCATAAAGGGGGAGAGAGTTGGTGTTGACGGTAGCAAGATTGTTGATGTAGATCGCCATCCCGATCGTTGCCCCGGCGGCACTCCGGCGCCACCGGGAGCGAGGGGGAGAGAGATCCCTACTTCTTCTTCTTCCTTGGCCTCCCCCTAGATGGGGAGGAGAATTCCCCCTCTGGTCCATGGTATCCTATGGCGGCGGAGGGACGGGAGCCCCTCCAAGATTGGATCTCCCTCTCTGTTCTCTTCTGTTTCGCGTTCTCCAGATCTAGCCCTTCACCGTTGAAGGAAATATGCCCTAGAGGCAATAATAAAGTTGTTATTTATATTTCCTTATATCATGATAAATGTTTATTATTCATGCTAGAATTGTATTAACCGGAAACTTAGTACATGTGTGAATACATAGACAAACAGAGTGTCACTAGTATGCCTCTACTTGACTAGCTCGTTAATCAAAGATGGTTAAGTTTCCTAGCCATGGACAAAGAGTTGTCATTTGATGAACGAGATCATATCATTAGAGAATGATGTGATTGACTTGACCCATCCGTTAGCTTAGCACGATGATCGTTTAGTTTGTTGCTATTGCTTTCTCCATAACTTATACATGTTCCTATGACTATGAGATTATGGAACTCCCGAACACCAGAGGAATACTTAGTGTGCTATCAAATGTCACGACGTAACTGGGTGACTATAAAGATGCTCTACAGGCGTCTCCAATGGTATTGTTGAGTTGGCATAGATCAAGAATATGATTTGTCACTCCGTGTATCAGAGAGGTATCTCTGGGCCCTCTCGGTAATGCACATCACTATAAGCCTTGCAAGCAATGTGACTAATTAGTTAGTAATGGGATGTTGCATTAAGGAACGAGTAAAGAGACTTGTCGGTAACGAGATTGAACTAGGTATCGAGATACCAACAATTGAATCTCGGGCAAGTAACATACCGATGACAAAGGGAACAACGTATGTTGTCATGCGGTTTGACTGATAAAGATCTTCGTAGAATATGTAGGAACCAATATGAGCATCCAGGTTCCGTTATTGGTTATTGACCGGAGATGAGTCTCCATCATGTCTACATAGTTCTAGAACCCATAGGGTCCGCACGCTTAACGTTCGGTGACGATCGGTATTATGAGTTTATGTGTTGTGATGTACCAAAGGTAGTTCGGAGTCCCGGATATGATCACGGACAAGTTGAGGAGTCTCCATATGGTCGAGATATAAAGATCGATATATTGGAAGGCTATGTTTGGACATCAGAATGGTTCCAGGTGAGTTCGGGCATTTACTGGAGTACCGAGGGGTTACCGGAACCCCCCGGTGAGTGTATGGGCCTTATTGGGCCTTAGTGGGAAAGAGCAGGAGGTGACCAAGGTGGAGGGCGTGCCCCCCAATTCCAATCTGAATTGGGTGGGGGGTGCCCCTTCCTTTCTCTCCTACTCCAACAAGGGAAGGGGGAATCCTACTCCCACCGGGAGTAGGACCCCCCCCCCTGGGGCGTGCCATAGAGGGCCGGTCCTCGCCCTCCTCCACTCCTTTATATACGAGAAGGGGGGCACCCCATAGACACAGAAGTTGATTTTTTAGCCGTGTGTGGTGACCCCTCCATAGATTTCCACCTCGGTCATATCGTTGTAGTGCTTAGGCGAAGCCCTGCATGGGTAACTTCATCATCACCGTCATCACGCCGTCGTGCTGACGAAGCTCTCCCTCGACACTCAGCTGGATCTAGAGTTCATGGGACGTCACCAGCTGAACGTGTGCAGATCGTAGAGGTGCCATACTTTTGGTGCTAGGATCGGTCGGATCATGAAGACGTACGACTACATCAACTGCGTTGTCCTAACGCTTCCGCTTACGGTCTACGAGGGTATGTGGACAACACTCTCCCCTCTCGTTGCTATGTATTACCTAGATGGATCTGGCATGTGCGTAGGAAAATTTTTAAATTACTGCGTTCCCCAACAACCATTTCTTAAATTCCTGGAGATCCGTAACTCCGATTGCGCTGAAATTTTTGAACGATTTTTTCTCCATAAATTATCTTTCTTGCGCCACAAGAAGGGCCCCAACCGACCTTCAAGGAGAGCACAAGACACCTGGGCGTGCCTTGGTGGATTGTGGGCTCTGTGGGCCCTCGTTTGCGTTGATTCCACCTCCCAAAAATCACATAGATTCCAAAATAAATCTCCGTTAATTTTTATCACGTTTGGACTTTGTTTGATATCGATTTTCCGCGATACAAAAAACATGCAACAAACAGGAACTGGCACTTCGCACTGGGTCAATAGGTTAGTCCAATAAATCATCTAAAAAGTTGCCAAAAATATGTGAAAGTTGTATAATATTGGCATGAAATAATAAAAAATTATAGATACGATGGAGACGTATCAATAATGGCCGACCTCTTCGTCTTATTCTTCGGTATCTGCTTCATCTGAATGCCCTCTGGCATGAGGAACTCCACATCCGCCCATGTCCCGATCTCCCAAAGTTGAGGTTCCTCTTCGGCCTTCCGGCACGCTGCACCGCCACGACATTGGCACGTGTGCCCTTATTGACAGTGGTGTAAATGCCGAGCCGGAAGCAGTGGCCGGCGTAGGAGAACTCGATACCGAAGTGGCCGGATGGCTTCGCCCGCACGCTGAAGAACCCCGTCTTGTTCTTCTGGAGCTTCTTCGGAGGCATAGCGTGTAACTCCCTCGATGCGGCTATAGCTCCCACGTGTAGAAGCACGACTTAGAGGCATAACCGCATTGAAAGCAATGTCGCAAGTAAGGCAATCTTCACAACATCCCATGTAAATAGATAATAAAAGGGGAAGGAACATAGTTGGCTTACACTCGTCACGTCAATCAAAGTACATAAATAGCATTACATCATCCAGTCACTCATGGCCCGACTACGGTGCCAAAATAAAAGATCAACCCAACATGCGACACGGTCCCGATCACCCCAACTGGGCACCACTACTGATCATCAGGGAAAGACACATAGTAACGGCGTGAGTCCTCGTCGAACTCCCACTTGAGCTCAAGCGCGTCATCTGGAACAGAGTCATCAGGCCCTGCATCTGGTTTGGAAGTTATCTTTGAGCCAAAGGGACTCAGCAATCTCGCACCCTCGCGATCAAGACTATTTAAGCTTATAGGTAAGGCAAGGTAAATATGTTGAACTGCAGCAAGTGACTAGGATGTCTGGTGGCTAAACTGTTCGCAAAAGAGAGCGAGAAGAGAAGGCAAAGAGCGAACGAATCACTAGAGAACAACCTATAGCAAGCATTACTCCAACACCGTGTTCACTTCCCAGACTCCACCGAGAAGAGACCATCACGGTAACTCACACAGTTGATTCATTTTAATTAAGTTTAAGTTCAAGTTATCTACAACCGGATATTAACAAATTCCCATCTACGCATAGCCGCGGGCACAGCTTTCGAAAGTTCAAATCCCTGCAAGGGAGTCCCAACTTAGCCCATGACAAGCTCTCACGGTCAATGAAGGATATACCTTCTCCCGAGACATTCTGATCAGACTCGGTATCCCGGTTCTACAAGACACTTCGACAAGTTAAAAGAAATCCAGCAACACCGCCCGAATGTGCCGACAAATCCCGATAGGAGATGCACATATCTCGTTCTCAGTGCACACTCGGATAAGCAATCCGTACAACTAAAACCAGCCCTCGAGTTTCCCCGAGGTGGCGCTGCAAGGGGCTCTAGGTTGGACCAACACTCAGAGGAGCACTGCCCCCCCCCCCGGGGGGGGGGGGGGTTTAAATAAGATGACCCTTGGGCTCCGGAAACCCAAGGGAAAAAGAGGCTAGGTGGCAAATGGTAAAACCAAGGTTGGGCATTGCTGGAAGAGCTTTATTCAAGGCGAACTGTCAAGGGGTTCCCATTATCACCCAATCACGTAAGGAACGCAAAATCTGGGAACATAACACCGATATGACGGAAACTAGGGCGGCATGAGTGGAACAAAACACTAGGCCAAAGGCCGAGCCTTCCACCCTTTACCAAGTATATAGATGCATTAAGATAACAAGATAATATAATGATATCCCAACAAGAAAATAATGTTCCAACAAGGAACGGTCTCCAATCTTCACCTGCAACTAGCAACGCTATAAGAGGGGCTGAGCAAAGCGGTAACATAGCCAATCAATGATTTGCTAGGACATGGTGGGTTAGAGGTTTGACATGGAAATTTGGGAGGCATGATAAGAAAGAGGTAGGCATCGTAGCATAGGCATAGCAAAAGAGCGAGCATCTAGCAAAGCAAAGATAGAAGTGATTTCGAGGGTATGATCATCTTGCCTGCAAAGTTGTCAAAGTTGACTGGATCCTCGAAACCAAACTCAACGGGCTCCTCGTTAGCGAACTTGTCTCCCGGCTCTACCCAAACAAGACAAACAAGCAACAAGAACACAATCAACCACGTGCAAAGCTCAAACAACATGATGCAACATGGTATGCTATGCAGGATGCGATATGTGATGCATATGCAAGATTTGACAAGGAATGAAAGAACCTGGCCTCAACTTGGAAATCCAAGTGTGCCACTGGAAAGGTGAGGTGATTTCGTTTGAAATCGATATAAAGAACACTGGAATCAGAGACACGATTTTGAAAGGGCAAGCAATTCAAATATGGCATCGGTCTGCGATATACAACAAGTAGCCATCTAAATGCAACAAGTTAAACATGCTACATCACTCAAACAAAACAACAAAATACATGGCAGGGATCCATTCTTGATGCTTAACAAAAGATGAACACTGAGCTACGGCCAATTCATCCATTAACAGGTTCAAACAAGCATGGCAAAAGTGCAATTGGTAAACAGATGTCAGACTTAGTGAAATTATCACTTGTCTGGAATTTCAGATCAGGTAGCACACGTTGGAGCATGAAAACTAGATGCTACAGGAACTTAACATGGCAAAGCAAGGCACGGTATGGAGCTACTCAAAGAGCTTAACAAAAGTCCCTTAGTGACCTTGAGCCAAAAGGGATCAGAAAATACAATTGCAAGCATGTGAACATGGCAAAAACGTTATCAGATCACATACTTGGTGAAAAACTAGAGCATGCAAATCAGATATCAAGTAGGCATGTTTACGAGCTCAATGCACTCACTATAGAGCAAGGCATGACAATATAAGCATGCACCCGTCAAGAATACACATTATACAAGCTAGACATGGCAAGAACAACAACATAGCATGCACGGAACAACTACAACATCCTCAGCAAAATCGCTAACAAGTAGACAATCTGCCCAGATTCACGAAATAGCAAAAGTCGCGCTTGATTGACTCAAGCTAGGGTACTCCATAATTGCAAACAAAGACATGGTTGGATAGAGCACTACAAGATCAACAAATCATCCTTACTGATCATCCTCAAAAGAGGCACGGATCATTAGGAAACAACATGAACATATGGCATATTGACAAAATAGATCAAGGACTTAGTGGAATTGCTAAGTCCCTGAAATCAGCGTTAACGAGTGCACCACTTTGCAAGCTTGTGCTAGTCACCACACACATCACAAAAATACATGGATAGCACCTCTGGAAATATGGCAAAGCATATAACAAAACACATGTAGAGCTCATGAGCATATCATGCACACAATAATCATGGCAAAAATGAAAAATAGCTATTTGGAGCAGCAGATCTGACAATTAACTCAAATAGATCTCTTCCAACAGCATTTCGGGCATCAAGATGAACTCAAATGAAAATGATGCAATGAGATGAAATGATGTGCTCTCTGAGGCGAACATTTTGATAAGCTACACGCCCAAAATGGATCTACAGATGCGGAGATATAGCTGGTCAAAGTATGCAAAAATAAACTGGGACTTAGGGAAAAAAGGTCAACCATAGGGTTTCCAGATCCAGATCGGATCTCGCCGGAGTTACTGTAGCTGGCTCACGGATCGAGGTTCAACGTCGCTGGAGAGGACGCCGGTGGCCGGACGTCTTGCCGGGAGGGCGCCGGCGTGGAGGAGGAAGGCACGGGGCGGCGCCGTGGGGCGAGGGCGACCGGCGGCGAGCGGCGCGAGCCCGATCGGCGAGGGGCGCGCGCCCGATCGGCGAGGGGCGCGCGCTCTCCACTCCGGCCGGCGAGGTCGCAGCGGCCGGCCGGGTGAAGTGCGGCGAGGAAGAAGAGGCGGCAGGGCGCGGGCGGATCTGGCCCGACCGGTGCGTCGGCGGGCCGGTGGCGGGGGAGCCCGGCGGTGCCACGTGGCGCTTCCCGATTGGCGGCGGCGGGTCGGGCGGACGTGTCCGGCGGCCGGTGGACGTGTCCAGCCGCGCGGAGAGGAGCGGGACTAGGGTTTCGGGGAAGAAGATCCGGGATTTTCGGGGAGAGACCTATTTATAGGCATAGAGGGAGCTAGGAGAGTCCAAATGAGGTGCAGTTTTCAGCCACGCGATCGTGATCAAACACTCTAGATGATGGAGAGAGTTTTGGTTGGTTTTGGGCCAAATTGGAAAGGTGTTGGGCTGCAACACACACGAGGCCTTTTCGGTCCCTCGGTTAACCGTTGGAGCATCAAACGAAGTCCAAATGGTACGAAACTTGACAGGCGGTCTACCGGTAGTAAACCAAGGCCGCTTGGCAAGTCTCGGTCCAATCCAGAAATGTTTAATCCCCACACACGAAAGGAAGGTAGAAATGACCACCGGAGGAGAACGGAGCGCCGGAATGCAAAACGGACAACGGGGAAAATGCTCAGATGCATGAGACGAACACGTATGCAAATGCAATGCACATGTTGACATGATATGAGATGCATGACAACGACAACAACAACGGAGACAAAAAGCTGAACCCGAGAAAATAAAATAACTTAACGCCAGAAACGGCAAGAGTTGGAGTATATATTAGGTAAATTACATCCGAGGTGTTACATAGCGGCGGAGGGTAGCGGCGACCGAATCGGGTGGCGGAAAAAAATACGGTTGATTCGCAGAGCTGCGGGTGGGGTGGTGGTGGCATGGCTAGTGCTTGGCGGTCGGGTGGTGGCTCCGGCAGCGGCGGCGGTGGAGCAGTGGAAAATACGGCCAATTCGCAGGGCTGCGGGTGGGGCGGCGGTGAAGTGGTGGCTAGCTAGGTGGGTGCTTGGCAGTCGGGTGGTGGCTGCAG
The DNA here is from genome assembly GCA_034509565.1 of Triticum monococcum. NCBI lineage: Eukaryota > Viridiplantae > Streptophyta > Magnoliopsida > Poales > Poaceae > Triticum > Triticum monococcum. Next base: position 144,868,662 of record CM067843.1, on the reverse strand, counting down.
CGATGGTGGACACGGTGGAGGCGATGAGTCGGTCGGCGAAAAAACGCCGGATTCACGGCGTGCAGCGACGAGTGGCGGTCGAAACATAGTGGAAACAGTAGCGAGGAGGTAGAGTGGTCAGATCTGATGTGGGGCAGCCGCAGCATGTTGCGATGGGTGGGCATACGGCAGCAGTGCGGTGGGCTGGCGGGAGGAATAAGATGCGGGTGAGGAAATGAAGTGAAACGATTGTTGGCAGTTAGCGCACGACCAACTGTTTTACATCTCCTATAGGTGGACATGCAAATTTCCATCTCCAGGTGTTATATTTTATATCTCCTAGAGGTGGAGATGTAAAAAAACTTGCATCTACATCATCTATTGGAGATGGGTTTTGGGGCCTCGGAGATGCAAAAGTTAGTTCTTTTGAAATCTATATCATCTATTAGAGATGCTCCAAGAAGAGAATGGATGTTGCTGATGATAGTCTTTGATGAGGCCAAGAAGAAATTTTTGTTCCAAACCATTTTTGTCCTACAACATTGTACATCAAATCAGACACAAAAAATGTTCATAGACACATCTGGATATGTTCGGACACAATTTTAGGGGAGCTGTCTATCCAACCCATGCACCAAAGAAAAGCGGACACGCCATTTTCATTAGTATTTAGGATTTTTTTACATAGAAAAATTAACCGACCTTAGTATACTCTTCGTCGCACATGGACACATCTATGTTACATGTCCTACTCCTCATCGGAGGCCGCCACCTGGCTGTCGATGTCACAGGTGGAGGTGAGGTCGATGATCGAACCACAAGGTGCAGCCTCGTTGTCACTCCGGCGTGGCGCGAATGACATGGAGCTACCGATGTTGGTTGTGTTCCTGTCTGTCGCCTCTGTGTTCCCCTCTGCCGCGATCTCCTCGAGTAGTCTGTCGCACTCTGCATCGCTAACACAGAGCTGCCACCGCTCGCGACCGATGGTACAGGTGCTACACACAAGCTCATGCGAGTCTCACTGCTCATCTATCAAGCCCGGATTCTCCCCGAGCATGACTGTGATGGCCTCCCGAAGGAAATGTGCCCTAGAGGCAATAATAAAGTTGTTATTTAATATTTCCTTATATCATGATTAATGTTTATTATTCATGCTAGAATTGTATTGACCGGAAACCTTAATACATGTGTGAATACATAGACAAAACACTGAGGCCCTTAGTGAGCCTCTACTTGACTAGCTCGTTGATCCAAGATGGTTAAGGTTTCTTAACCATGGACATGAGTTGTCATTTGATAACGGGATCACATCAGTAGGAGAATGATGTGATTGGCAAGATCCATCTGTTAGCTTAGCATTTGATCATATAGTTTATTGCTACTGCTTTCATGTATGCCAAATACATATTCCTTTGACTATGAGATCATGCACTCCCAAATACTGGAGGAATACCTTTTGTGCTGTCAAATGTCACAATGTAACTGGGTGATTATAAAGATGCTCTACAGGTATCTCCGAAGTTGTTTTGTTGGGTTGGCATGAATCGAGATTAGGATTTGTTACTCCGAGTATCGAAGAGGTATCTCTGGGCCCTCTCGGTAATGCACATCATAATAAGCCTTGCAAGCAAATGACTAATGATTTAGTCACAGGATGATGTATTACGGAACAAGTAAAGCGACTTGCCGATAACGAGATTGAACTAGGTATAGAGATACCGACGATCGAATCTCGGGCAGGTAACATACCGATGAACAAAGGGAATAACGTATGTTGTCATTACGGTACGAACGATAAAGATCTTCGTAGAATATGTGGGAACCAATATGAGCATCCAGGTTCCATTGTTGGTTATTGACCAGAGAGGTGTCTCGGGCATGTCTACATAGTTCTCGAACCCATAGGTCTGCCCGCTTAACGTTCGATGACGATTTTGTATTATACGAGTTATGTGATTTGTGACTAAATGTTGTTTGGAGTCCTAGATGAGATCACAAACATGATGAGGAGTTTCGAAATGGTCGAGAGGTAAAGATTCATATATTGGATGATGATATTTGGACACCGGAAGTGTTCCGGTGGTACCAGGTACATATCGGGCCACCGGAAGGGGTTCCGGGCATCCCTCGTCAACTACATGGACCTAATGGGCCAAGAAGGGGACAGACCAGCCCCTAGGGGGATGGTGCGCTCCATGTAGGCCGAAATAAGGGGGAAGGAAAGAGGGCAATAGAGAAAGGAAGGGGAGCAATTCGGCCTCCCCCTTCCTTCTCTCGTCCCTCCTCCTTCCTCCCCCTCCGGATGAATACGGAAGGGGGGAGGCCGAATTGGGAGGTGCCCAAGTAGGATTCCTCCTACTTGGGGAGCCCCCTTGGCTGCCTCTCCTCCCCTCCAACCTATATATATGTGGGTAGGGGGCACCGCTAGAACATAGGCCAACAATTGTTAGCCGTGTGCGGCGCCCCCTCCACAGTTTTCGCCTCCGGTCTTATCTTCGTAGTGCTTAGGCGAAGCCCTGCGTGGATCACTTCGCCATCACTGTCACCACGCTGTTGTACTGACAGAACTCTCCCACGACACTTTGCTGGATCAAGAGTTCGAGGGACGTCATTGAGCTGAACGTGTGCAGAACTCAGAGGTGCCATACGTTCGATGCTTGATCGGTCGGAACAATAAGAAGTTCGACTACATAAACCACGTTATCAAACGCTTCCGCTTTCGGTCTACGAGGGTACATGGACACACTCTCCCCCTCTCGTTGCTATGCATCTCCTAGATAGATCTTGTGTGAGCGTAGGAATTTTTTTGAAATTGCATGCTACGTTTCCCAACAGTGGCATCCGAGCCAGGTCTATGCGTAGATGATATGCACGAGTAGAACACAAAGTGTTGTGGGTGGTGATCATCATACTGCTTACCACCAATGTCTTATTTTGATTCAGCGGTATTGTTGGATGAAGCGGCCTGGACCAACCTTACATGACCACGTTCCTGAGACCGGTTCCACCGACAAACATGCAACTAGTTTTGCATAAAGGTGGCTGGCGGGTGTCTGTTTCTCCAACTTTAGTTGAGTCGAATTTGAGTGCGGCATGTCCTTGTTAAAGGTTACAAAAGCAAACTTGATAAATCACCGTTGTGGTTTTGATTCGTAGGCAAGAACGGTTCTTGCTAGAAGCCCGTAGCAGCCACGTAAAACTTGCAACAACAAAGTAGAAGACGTCTAACTTGTTTTTGCAGGGCATGTTGTGACGTGATATGGTCAAGACATGATGTGATATACGTTATTGTATGAGATGATCATGTTTTGTAGAAGTTATCGGCAACTGGCAGGAGCCTTATGGTTGGCGCTTTATTGTATGAAATGCAAACGCCATGTAGTTACTTTACTTTATCACTATGCGTTAGCAATAATTGTAGAAGCAATAGTTGGCGCGACGACCACGATGCTACAATGGAGATTAAGGTGTCAAGCCAGTGAGGATGGAAATCATGACGATGCTTTGGAGATGGAGATCAAAAGTACAAGATGATGATGGCCATATCATGCCACATATTTTGATTGCATTTGATGTTTATCTTTTATGCATCTTATTTTTCTTAGTACGACGGTAGCATTATAAGATGATCCCTTAACTAAAATTTCAAGGTATGAGTGTTCTCCCTAAGTATGCACCGTTGCGACAGTTCGTCGTGCTGAGACACCACGTGATGATCGGGTGTGATAGGCTCTATGTTCACATACAACGGGTGTAAGACAGTTTTGCACATGTGGAATACTCAGGTTAAACTTGACAAGCCTAGCATGTACAGACATGGCCTTGGAACGCTGGAGACCAAAAGATTAAACGTGAATCATATAGTAGATATGATCAACATAGAGATATTCAACATTGATGACTACTCCATCTCACGTGATGATCGGACATGGTTTAGTTGATTTGGATCATGTAATCATTTACATGTCTCGAGGGATATCTATCTAATTGGGAGTTCTTAAGTAATAGTATTAATTGAACCTAATTTATCATGAACTTAGTCTTAATAGTATTTTCAAATTATGTTGTAGATCAATGGCTCTTGTTGTGGCCCCCCTATGTTTTTTCATATGTTCTTAGAGAAAATTAATTTAAAAGATGATAGTAGCGATGATGCGGACTGGGTCCATGATCTAAGTATTATCCTCATTGCTGCATAGAATAATTATGTCCTTGATGCACCACTAGGTGACAGACTTATTGGAAGAGCAGATGCAAACGTTATGAACGTCTGGCAAGCTCAAAGTAAAGACTACTTGATATTTTAGTGCACCATGCTTTATGGCTTAGAACCGGGACTTCAAAAATGTTTTGAACGCCATGGAGCATATGAGATGTTCCAAGAGCCGAAATTGGTATTTTAGACTCATGCCCGTGTCGAGAGGTATGAGACCTTTGACAAGTACTTTGCCTACGAGATGGAGGAGAATGACTCAGCTAGTGAGCATGTGCTCAGAATGTCTGGGTACTACAGTCACTTGAATCAAGTGGGAGTTCATCTTCCAGATAAGATAGTGATTGACAGAGTTCTCTAGTCACTATCACCAAGTTCCTAGAACTTCGTGATGAACTATAATATGCAAGGGATGACTAAAACAATTCCCAACCTCTTCACGAAGCAAAAATCCGCGAAGGTAGAAATCAAGAAAGAGCATCAAGTGTTGATGGTAAACAAGACCACTAGTTTCAAGAAAAAGGTTAAGGGAAAGAAAGGGAACTTCAAGAAGAATGGGAGGCAAGTTGCCACTCCCGTGAAGAAGCCCAAAGCTGGACCCAAGCCTGAAACTGAGTGCTTCTACTGCAAAGGAAATGGTCACTGGAAGTGGAACTGCCCCAAACATTTGGCGGATAAGAAGGATGGCAAAGTGAACAAAGGTATATTTGATATATAGATTATTGATGTGTACCATACTAGTGTTTGTAGTAGCCCCTCGGTATTTGATACTAGTTCAGTTGCTCAGATTAGTAACTCGAAACAGGAGTTGTAGAATAAACAAAGACTAGTTAATGGCGAGGTGACGATGTGTGTTGGAAGTGATTCAAAGGTTGATAAGATCACCATCGCACACTCCATCTACCATCAGGATTAGTGTTGAACCTAAATAAATGTTATTTGATGTTTGCATTGAGCATGAATATGATTGGATCATGTTTATTGCAATATGGTTATTCATTTAAGTCAGTGAATAATTGCTGTTTTGTTTACATGAATAAAACCTTCTATGGTCATACACCCAATGTAAATGGTTTATTGAATCTCGATCATAGTGATACACATATTCATAATATTGATGCCAACATATGCAAAGTTGATAATGATAGTGCAACATATTTTTGGCACTGCTATTTAGGTCATACTGGTGTAAAGCGCATGAAGAAACTCCATGCAGACGGGCTTTTGGAATCACTTGATTATGAATCAGTTGATACTTGCGAACCATGCCTCATGGGCAAGATGACTAAAACTCCATTCTCCGGAACAATGGAGCGAGCTAATGACTTATTAGAAATAATACATACCGATGTATGCGGTCCGATGAGTGTTGAAACTCGCGGCGGGTATCGTTATTTTCTGACCTTCATAGATGATTTGAGCAGATATGGGTATATCTACTTGATGAAACACAAGTCTGAAATATTTGAAAAGTTCAAAGAATTTAAGAGTGAAGTGGAGAATCATCGTAACAAGAAAATAAAGTTTCTATGATCTGATCACGGAGACGAATATTTGAGTTACGAGTTTGGACTTCATTTAAAACAATGTGCAATAGTTTCACAACTCACGCCACCTGGAACACCACAGTGTAATGGTGTGTCCGAATGTCGTAACCGTTCTCTATTGGATATGGTGCGTTATATGATGTCTCTTACCGATTTGCCTTTATCATTTTGGGGTTACGCATTAGAGATTACTGCATTCATGTTAAATAGGGCACCATCTAAATCTGTTAAGACAACACTGTATGAACTATGTTTTGGCAAGAAACCAACACCGTCGTTTCTTAAAGTTTGGGGTTGCAATGCTTATGTGAAAAAGCTTCAGCCTGATAAGCTCGAACCCAAATCGGAGAAGTGTGTCTTCATAGGATACCCAAAATAAACTGTTGGGTACACCTTCTACCACAGATCCAATGGCAAGGTCTTTGTTGCTATGAATGGATCCTTTCTAGAGAAGGAGTTTCTCTTGAAAGAAGTGAGTGGGAGGAAAGTAGAACTTGATGAGGTAATTGTACCTTCTCTCAAATTGGAAAGTAGCTCATCACAGAAAACCGTTCCCATGATGCCTACACCAACTAGAGAGGAAGCTAATGATAATGATCATGAAACTTCAGATCAAGTTACTACTGAACCTCGTAGGTCAACCAGAGCATGTTCCGCACCAGAGTGGTATGGTAACCCTATTCGGGAAGTCATGTTACACTACTGCAGGATGCTGCTAATGCGACACTACGATCAGAGACCCTTCGACGAAACTGTGTGCGATGCAATAATCACAAATGGTAGTGTAAAAGAACAATCAAAAAAGGTGCAAAACATTTGCGATGATGCAGCCATCAAACACAGTTTAGATTTTTGTTGCATGTGCGATGCAGGGCATACGGTTCAGTTCAATTAACTATTTGTGATGAGGCAGAACAAAAGAAACAGTCAACCAGATGAAGGCATGCACGATATACGGCATACGGTTCACTCAGATGAACTGTTTGTGATGAGGAGGAACAATAGAAATGGGCAGCTAGATAAAGGTGTGTGCGATTGAGGGCATACGCTTCAGAAGGATTAACTGTTTGCGATTAGGCAACATAACAGAAACGGGTTAGCCAGATCAAAGTGTCTGCGATTGATGCCATACACCTCACACGGATGAACTGTTTGCGATTAGCCACAACAAATAGAAACAGTTAGATAGATCAATGTATGTGCGCTAGACGGGCACACATATTCTAATTAAAAGAAGCATGCGCGATAGTAATAACGAGCGCGCACGGTTGTTGGAACAAGACGTGTGCTGACATTGCCTATTGCGGTGCACCCTATGGTGCAAACGCCATGTACGCGGCCGAGAAGGCGTGCCCATGTTACGCCTTGCGGGAATAGTGACGCTCTTATAACCGTCAATAAATTTTGAGCGTGCATCCTATCACTTTCCAAATTGCAAACCTGTTCACACCGATCAAAACCTAAACGGTTTCCCACTTAGGAGTGTATTAGTACTCGGTTATAAATACTACTACTACAAGATGACTGCACATTCCTCCTCAACTCTTCATCGACAAAAACAAACAAGTCATTTATCATCAGTCACTTGCGTCTGCCATGGCCAGTGTGAGTTCCGAGTCGAGAGTTTGCCACCAGGGAGATGCGAGCATGGAAGCGGAAGCACAAGAGATGTCCCGCCTCGCCGTGAACGCAGCCGGCATGTCCCGCCGCGTGGCCATAGCAGCACAGAGGTCCCGTCGCGCCGCCGAATCAGCACGAAGGTCCCGCAGCGCTGTCGATGCAACAGACTGGTCCGACCACGCCACGGAAGCAGAAGAGATGTCCCGCGGCGCCACGAATGCAGCAGAGATGTCCTCCCGCGCCGCGACGGTCTGGGAAAGTGTCTCATGAGAAGGAGAGGACTCTTACAGGCGCATGCATGCGATCATCCATAGAGAGATGGATTAGATCTCCGATTGGGCGAGGTTGCAGGACGACATGAGAGCCTCTTTTGAACAGGCTCCCGGCGTCATCCGACAACTAAATGAGAGCAATGAGAAGCTCCTGGCCGAGCGCGACCTGCTGAGGGCGAAGATCGTTAGAAGTGCGGAGCAGCAGGAGGAGACCAATGCTTTGTTGAAGAGGACCGGCGTCATCGTTGAGAAACTTATGGACGAGAATGCCATGCAGCACGTCGAGCGCAGAAGGCTGGTGGAGGAATTCGTGTATGATCTCAAGCAGCATCTTGGGGACAAGAAATAGCTCATCGCCGCTCGCCGTAGAGACTAGTTTCGGCGGCCTGCAGCAAAGCATCAAGAAAGTAGAGATCAGCGAGCCAGATCGTTGTCTTCCTTCTTCTTTTGCCCTTGTGTATTTCAGGCATTGCCGCATGTGGCTTTTTTTAATTATGTTCCTAAATATGTAAGACAATTATTATCCACTATCATCGTCCTTAATATTCATCATGGTTGCTATAAGTCGTAGTCAATACTATATAGGTCCGTTGGATCTTACATCAAGATCCGTGCAAACTTTCTTATCAGATTTTCATTTTTCTCTCTTAAATCTCAGTCCAGTGAGACATATAGCCACACCGTAGAACAGGGTCTTGGGCACCATTAATGGAGACACTGGGAGGAAGGTGCGCGGCGGGTAGAAGGTCCAAGGGCTCTCCTCCCGATGAGAACGCGTAGGGGTCTGATCGCACGCCTCCCGTACTCAAATAGCTACCCCTCACGGCACCTCCTAGCCAATAAAAAAGGGGATGCATGGCCGCATGTAATTGATAAGTTGAATGCCCACCATTTCAATAATACTTGTGTTTCTGATTTGTAACGTGATAGCACTTGTTCCAAACTAACTTTGTTGATTGTTAATGTGCGCGCCTTCACAAATCGAACATAAAATTACCATAACATGTTGGTGCCATGTCATGACACCATGCCAAGTTTCATGATATTTAGGCATGTTGGATTTACAGGAATTAAAAAACCAAGTTTCTCAATCTTTACGGCCGAGCCACGACGCCCATATGTTTGAATTTCATTCTCATTTCTTGCATGGGACCTAGAAATTCACCCAAGGACACACATGTGATTTTTTAAACAACTTTGGTGCACTTGAGCATGTGCTTGTAGTTCAAATTTGAATTATGCACATTAAATGCCCAGAAACTCAATTGATGTATAAAAATGTCAAATTAGCCCTGAATAATTCTAAAATTTAGCACGATACTTCTATTTGGTGTAATATGCCTGTTAAAAAAATTAAGGCAGGAGAAGGCAGTGTACGTATGTCGTTTCGCACATGGAGGTGACACGTTCCCTCTCGGAACCACAAGCCTTCTTGAGGGAAGCTTCGGTTTGCAAGAAGCTTACACCAAAGCTCTTGTCCCAATTCAGCCAAAAAAATTACCGCAGCGTGTTGGTGCCATGTCATGACACCATGCCAAGTTTCATGATTTTCAGGCATGTTTTGGATTTACAGGAATTAAAAAACCAAGTTTCTCAATCTTTACGACCGATCCACGACACTCAGATGTTTGAATTTCATTCCCATTTCTTGCATGGGACCTAGAAATTCACCCAAGGACACACATGTGATTTTTGAACCAACTTTGATGCACTAGAGCATGTGCTTGTAGTTCAAATTTGATTTATGCACATTAAATGCCCAGAAACTCAATTAATGTATAAAAAGGCCAGACGAACCCGGAATAATTCCAAAATTTAGCACGATACTTCTATTTGGTCTAATCTAGCTGTGAAAAAAAATTAAGGCGGGAGAAGGCAGTGTATGTATGCCGTTTCGCACATGGAGGTGGCACGTTCCCTCTCAGAACCACGAGCTTTCTTGAGGGAAGCTCCGGTTTGCAAGAAGCTTACACCAAAGCTTGTCCCAATTCGGCTAAAATAATTACCGCAGCATGTTGGTGCCATGTCATGACACCATGCCAAGTTCCATTATTTTCAGGCATGTTTTTGATTTACAGGAATTAAAAAACCAAGTTTCTCAATTTTACGGCCGAGCTACGACGCCCAGATGTTTGAATTTCATTCCCATTTCTTGCATGGGAACTATAAATTCACCCAAGGACACACATGTGATTTTTCAACAAACTTTGGTGCACCAGAGCATGTGCTTGTAGTTCAAATTTGAATTATGCACATTAAATGCCCAGAAACTCAATTAATTCATAAAATGCCAAATGAAGCCGGAATAATTCCAAAATTTAGCATGATACTTCTATTTGGTCTAAACTACCTGTATAAAAAAGTTAAGGCGGGAGAAGGCAGTGTACGCATGTTGTTTCGCACACGGAGGTGACACGTTCCCTCTCGAAACCACGAGCCTTCTTGAAGGAAGCTCCGGTTTGCAAGAAGCTTACACCAAAGCTTGTCCCAATTCAGCCAAAAAAATTACCGCAGCATGTTGGTGCCATGTCATGACACCATGCCAAGTTTTATGATTTTCAGGCATGTTTTGGATTTATAGGAATTAAAAAAACCAAGTTTCTCAATCTTCCCGGCCGAGCCATGACATCCAGATGTTTGAATTTCATTCCCATTTCTTGCATGGGACCTATAAATTCACCCAAGGACACACATGTGATTTTTCAACAAACTTTGGTGCACTGGAGCATGTGCTTGTAGTTCAAATTTGAATTATGCACATTAAATGCCGATAAACTCAATTAATGCATAAAAATGCCAAACGAACCCGGAATAATTCCAGATTTAAACACGACACTCATATACTAGTTACATGTTCACTGTACATAAATGTTCTAGCAATTCAAACACCATCCTTTCCCTCCGTAACACCATTTTGTCTTTCAAAACATAATAAAAAAATCAGGTATACCACAAACAGTTTTACTAGAAAGAATTGTTTCGGGTGCGATATAAAATATCTTGGTGCACATTGTTGTCTGGCTTGCGCAGGAAGCTTCGTTGTCTATAGTTCATCGCCCCCTCTTGAACCACACTTGCACGCCAGTTTCTCGCGGCACCGAGCGAATTTTTTGCCACTACGGAACTATCTATCTCCCTGCCCCCTCCCTCCCACCAAAAGCCACATTTCCACTATTCCTCCTTGATTTCCATGTACAAACCATCACTGCTGCTTACTGGCAGCTCAGCTTCCTCGCCGATGACCCTTCTTCTTGCAGCTCAGCCTCCTCGTCGACGATCCTTCCTCTTGCAGCGTCGCCTCCTCGCGGCGACTCTTCTTCTTGCAGCGCTGCCTTCTCACCGGCGAACCTTCTTCTTGCTGCGCGGCCTCGTCGATATGGTCAGGTAATCCACACCCCACCCACACCATTCTCCTCCTTTCCCATCCCACATGCCCCGGCCGACGGTGCTACACCTTCTGCTGAAATCACTGTTCCTTTCCTTCAGTTAAGCATCGCCCACATCCATTTTGCATGTAGTATAACATGGAGCTCAGTAGCATGCGGCCGCATGCGCGCACGAGGTCGCTATGGCTGCCATGCGTGCCGACCGCCAGATCTTGGAGCAACACCTCATCTTCGAGGCCACCGTCGACACCACCACATGGTTGTCTACTTTAAAATACAGTTCGTGCTATTTTCTCGAGGCCACTGCTAGTGCCTTCTAGCGATTTGTCCTCTATAATGTTAATATGCAATATGATGTTCAGTTAATAGTTTGGTCCTCCGAAATGTAATGTTCAGTTAACACTTTGGTCCAACAATTGCTACCTTTCGTAGTACTGTTCTCAAGCATACTTTGTTTTCTTAACTGTCTTATCTTCTAGTACATGCTCTATTCTGCAATGTCGTGCTCATTTAACTATTTTGGTTCATTTGGTCTGCTGTCCATTTAACTGTTTGGTTCAGTTCTGCAATTTGATTTTCATTAGCCGTGGCTCCAATTTTGTATTGTTATGCATGTCACACCAATCGAATTTGGCTGTAATCAATACATATTCTACTAATAGTATGGCAACTCTTAGTTAACCTGATCAAGATCTTCCTTATGTGTGTTGCTGGGAAACAATGGGAGACACTGCGGTTTACCATCGAGGTTTGTTCAAGCATGGTCCTTTGGCTAATAGCACATTATTTTGCAGTTGCAGGAATCATTCTAATATTTAGGTTTCTTACAATTTGGTCTTCCACATGTAGGTCTTGCTGTCAGAGGCTTAGACCCACTATTCGACCGATTTTGCTTATGGGGAAATGAGATGTACATGAATATCAGTCAAGTCAAGAAACTCAGAAAGATTGTTAGGATGAAGAAACTTGCAATGAATAACAACAAGATCTTTGTTTGCACAATGAAGAAGACATCAGTCAACTATAGGATGGTACTAACTCTTTTCCTTGTTTTTACACCTTGCACCATTTCAAAATTTATAACAGCGATTTATGCATATCTTTGTTTTCAATATTTTACAAAGCAGTTCACCGATGATTACCTCTTAAACCACGTGCATGGTCAAGAGGCGAGGAAGGTACATTCAACACCCATGGTACAATATTGAAGTCTTGCTGAAGAGGACGAAGGTTGGGCGGGCAATTATCCATAGCCACTGGCCTAAAGTTTCAAGGACATTCAACATCACTCAGGGCTCAATATTTGCCTTCCGCTTTTTTAGTTTTCCAGATGAGATTCATCTATCTATTTATCGTGTATGGTGCTACTTTCTAAAGGTTTTTGATGTTGCATATGAAACTTGGTGCTGTTGTGTAATGGCGTAACTGAGTGCCAAAGCTATCTGGTGTAATTCGATTATGAAATCCTGCTTGCTTTTAGACAGATATATCTGGCGTATTTTATAAAAATATCAATTTGATTAGTACATGGATTATCAATAATAGGCTAATTACCTTGCTTATTGGGGTTTTCTATTGCATATGGTTACTCAGACAACACCATGGGCGACGAACTCAAACAACCCACACGGTTTCTAAAAAGTAGGCGTGTTCGATCAACAACAATCACACATGGCTTCCGGCAGCGAACTGTTTGCGTTAGCCCACCTTGCACAAACGTTTCCACACAAAGAACTGTGTGTGATATACATACGAACGGAAATGATTTTCTGAGATTCACCATGTGGGATGTACATACCTACAGAAATGATTGGGTTTCGATGTCTCGTTGATCGCACATGAGCTCATTTGGTGTACCATGAGGGCCTATCCCCGACGATTTCTAGGTTGTGTGGGAAGGACCCCCCTATCGCCCACTCTCACTTGGCGGCGGTTCCAAACGCCATGGCGAAAAGGGGTTAAAAACCGTTTGTATAGCACGTTGTTGTACCAGAGTGACTAGACCATGACGAACTTACGAACTATGAAGAAGCTCTGATGAGCCCAGATTCCGATAAATGGCTTGAAGCCATAAAATCTGACATAGAATCCATGCATAAGAACAAAGTGTGGACTTTGGTGGACTTGCGCGATGATCGGTAAGCCATTGAAAAATAAATGGATCTTCAAGATGAAGACAGACACTGATGGTGGTGCTACTATCTATAAAGCCCGATGAGGGAGTCCTGGATTAGGGGGTCTCCGGACAGCCAGACTATATCCTTTGGTCGGACTGTTGGACTATGAAGATACAAGATTGAAGACTTCGTCCCGTGTCCGGATAGTACTCTACCTGGCGTGGAAGGCAAGCTAGGAAGTACATATATGGATATCTCCTCCTTTGTAACCGACCTTGTGTAACCCTAACCCTCTCCCGTGTCTATATAAACCAGAGGGTTTTAGTCCGCAGGATAACATACAATCATACCATAGACTGGCTTCTAGGGTTAAGCCTGTCCGATCTCGTGGTAGATCAACTCTTGTAATACTCATATCATCAAGAATAAATTAAGCATGATGTAGGGTTTTACCTCCATCAAGAGGGCCCGAACCGGGGTAAAACATCGTGTCCCCTGGCACCTGTTACCATCCGCCTTAGACGCACAGTTCGGGACCCCCTACCCGAGATCCGCCGGTTTTGACACTGACATTGGTGCTTTCATTAAGAGTTCCTCTGTGTCGTCATCATCAGGCTTGATGGATCCTTCGATCATCATTGGCGATGCAGTCCAGGGTGAGACCTTTCTCCCCGGACAGATTTTTGTATTCAGCGGCTTTGCACTGCGGGCCAATTCGCTTGGCCATCTGGAGCAGATTGAAAGCTACGTCCCTGGCCATCAGGTCAAGTTTGGAAACTTAAACTACACGGCCGATGTCTGCGGAGACTTGATCTTCGACGGATTCGAGCCCCTGCCGAGTGTGCCGCACTGTCACGATGGGCATGATTTAGATCTGCTACCGAACAGTGCCTGGGAGGCTGCACCCGCATCCGCTCCGACCTTTAATTCGGGGCCAACTGCGCCGACCGAGGGCGGGTGGCTAGACCCCATCGCGGAGTCTGCAGCCTCAACGGCGATCAAGACGAACACCAACCTTATCCTTTGCGAGGCCCGTGACTCCACATTGCCAGGTTCTCCTCCGAACTCTGAACCATCCGCGCCCCTGCCAATCGAATCCGATTGGGCGCCGATCATGGAGTTCACTGCCGCGGATATCTTTCAGCACTCTCCCTTTGGCGACATACTGAATTCACTAAGGTCTCTCTCTTTGTCAGGAGAGTCCTGGTCGGATTATGACCGGCAGGATTGGGATGCGGACGACGAAGAAATTCGACGCCCACCCACCACCCACTTCATAGCCACTATTGACGACTTAACCAACATGCTCGACTTCGACTCCGAAGACATTGACGGTATGGACGACGATGCGGGAGACGAAGAGGAACCACTGCCCACAGGGCACTAGACAGCCACCTCATCATACGATATATACATGTTGGACACACCCAAAGAAGGCAATGGCGACGAGACAACGGAGGATGACCCCTCCAAGAAGCAACCCAAGCGCCGACGTCAGCGGCGCCGCTCTAGGTCCCGCCAAAGCAAAAGTGGTGATACCGGCACGGGAGATAATAACACTCCGGATAGTGCCGAAGATGAAAACAATCCCCTCCAGCACAATCTAGGACAGGAGGATGGAGAGGCCAGCCCTCCAGAGAGAGCGGCAGATGGAGAGGCAGAGGATGATAATTACATGCCCCCTCCAAAGATGAGGCGAGCCTCGACCATGATGAATTCATCATGCCAGAGGATCCCGTCGAACAAGAGCGCTTCAAGGGCCGGCTTATAGCCACGGCAAATAGCCTTAAGGAAAAGCAGCAGCAGCTTCAAGCTGATCAAGATCTGCTAGCTAACAGATGGACTAAAGTCCTCGCGGCCGAGGAATATAAACTCGAACGCCCCTCCAAGAGTTACCCAAAATGCAGGTTGCTACCCTGACTGGAGGAAGAAGCGTATGGCGCGGCTGATAGGCCACCTCGTGGCCGCGAAAGAGAGGCATTTCAGCCAAAAGCTCAGCCTGCACCCCGACGCCATTCAAATAAAAAGGCATGGGGAAATACGCCAGACCTGCGAGACGTACTGGAGGACAAAGCAAAACATGCAAGATCGATCTACGGATCACAAGGGCGCGCCACTACGCGAGACGATAAACGTCACGCCGGATACAGTAAAAGTAAATCCGGCTGGGCCGAACACAGCGGGCAAGACTCATTGGAGCTACGTCGCGATATAGCCCAGTACAGAGGTGCCGCACACCCCTTATGCTTCATAGATGAAGTAATGGATCATCAAATCCCAGAGGGTTTCAAACCCGTAAACAAAGAATCATACGACGACACAACAGATCCTGCGGTATGGATCGAGGATTTCCTCCTGCATATCCACATGGCACGCGGTGATGATCTACACGCCATTAAATACCTCCCACTCAAATTTAAAGGACCAGCTCGGCATTGGCTCAACAGCTTGCCAGCAGAGTCCATTGGCTGTTGGGAAGATCTGGAAGCCGCATTCTTCAACAACTTTCAGGGCACTTATGTGTGACCACCAGATGCCGATGACTTGAGCCACATAATTCAGCAGCCAGAGGAATTGGCCAGGCAATTCTGGACATGGTTCCTAGGAAAGAAAAATCAAATCGTCGACTGTCCGGATGCAGAGGCTCTAGCAGCTTTCAAGCACAACATCCGCGACGAGTGGCTAGCCTGGCACCTTGGTCAGGAAAAGCCATTCAAAAGAAGCACTCCGGGCCCGTCCAGTTTGGACCGTATACTCGATCGCTCGTGTCAAATACACGGCACCCCCGACAAGCCAGCCAACCACACCAATAGGGATTGTTGGGTGTTCGAGCAGGCCGGCAAGTTAATTGCCGATAACAAAGATAAGAGGCCACATAGCGATGATGATGAGGAGCCCCGGCAGCCGAATACCGGAGGACAGAAGAGGTTCCCCCCACAAGTGTGGATGGTGAACATTATATACGCAACCCACATCCCCAAGAGGGTGCGGAAGCGTGCGCTCAGGGACGTATATGCGCTGTAGCCAGTCGCGCCAAAGTTCAACCCATGGTCCTCCTGTCCGATCACTTTTGATCGCAGGGACCACCCCACTAGTATCCGTCATGGCGGATTCGCCACACTGGTCCTAGACCCAATTATTGACGGATTTCACCTCACTCGAGTCCTTATGGATGGCGGTAGCAGCCTGAACCTGCTTTGCCAGGACATGGTGCGCAAAATGGGTATAGACCCTTAAGGATCAAACCCAGAAAAACGACATTTAAAGGCATCATACCAGGTGTAGCGGCCCATTGCACAGGCTCAGTCACACTGGAAGTGGTCTTCGGATCCCCGGATAACTTCCGAAGCAAAGATTTAATCTTCGATATAGTCCCGTTCCGCAGTGGTTATCATGCACTGCTCAGGCGAACCGCATTTGCAAGATTCAATGCGGTACTGCATTATGCATACCACAAGCCCAAGATGCCAGGACCTTAGGGGGTCATTACAGTTACTGGAAACACAGAGCGCTCTCTCCGAACAGAGGAGCACACTGCGGCCCTCGCAGCGGAAGCGCAAAGCAGCCTCTTAAGGCAATCCACTAGTTCGGCATTTAAGGACCCGAACACCTTCAAGTGCGCCCGGAGTAATCGGCAACAGGACCGCCTAGCACGTTCCGAGCTCGCATAGCAATGCGGCCCCCACCCCAGCCCAAGCCAAACGGCGAAACTCGTGCCACGCGTACATAATTACACATTAAAAATACCATGGGCACAGGTAGGGAGGGGGCACGACTACGGCACGCCCCAAGACGCCGCTTAAACCGCACTAGGGGCTTCCCGCTTTGTTATTTTTCTCTCTTTCAGGACATTAATATCTGGAAACCTGGTCCGACAGCATGATTACCGAACACATGATGCAGCAACCAAGGAGGCAGAAAGCTACATCACACCACGGAACTCCCAGGTGGATTACGATAACGAGTGAAATACTTGCTTTAATATTATTCCTCAGCTTGCCCTTGGAGGGGAAATAGTCCTACTTTTTGCTTATCGCACTACCTGTATCATTCTGCTCTAATGCACGCTTTTTAATAAAAAATGCATAGCATTAAGACTATTATTGCATTCTTTTTTTACATATATGTGTTCATTAATGACACCTTGCAACCGTACACTTTGGTACGGCCAATACACCAGGGGCTCAAGTACCCCACAATATGGTGTGAGAAGTCCGAACACTTTCACAAGTGCGGCACCCCGAACTTATAGCATTATATGCATCAGCTCCGAATCATGTCTTTGGTCAATAGTTGGGTTTGCCCGGCTCCCATGTTTTGGTACCTTGCGTTCCGCTATATCGGCTAAGGTAGCACTGGGAGACCTACTGCGATTGTGCCCCGGTTCAGCTGGGCTAAGAACCTCAGTAGAGAAAGCTAAAACTGACTGTCATGATAAGGCGAGAGACTGGTCGCTGTTCGAGAGGTTTTCGAGTCCCTAAAGACTTATGCCACTTAGAGCGAGGAGTCGGCCCTGTCCGGCTTAAGGCATGTATCGCACCTCGAATTCGGCCTTCCGAATACTAGGGGCTTTGCCGGAATTTAAAATTATAGAATTCTATGGCTAAGTGAGAGTGATAACGCATTATAGTCCGATTGCCTTGTTTGTCGTGCTGAGCACCTCCCTCGAAGGACACAACAATGGGAACAAGAGTGCTCAGGTTTATCCCGAATACCCCAGCACTCGTGCCATGGGGGCAGAAGCCGACGACTAGCCATCTCTCAGATTTGATAAACAACCAAACAGAAGGTAATATTTTAAATTCAAACAAGCGTTGGATAGCGCATATGAACAAGTTTTCATAACTACAGGATTACACGAGCAAGCTTAATCGAATATTATATCTTTCGCACACTCGTCCGCTACGAGACGAGCACCCTTCAGGACACCCTCATAGTACATCTCGGGGTGGCAATGCTCCTTGCCCTCCGGCGGCCCTTCCTTGATCAGCTTCACGATGTCTAGCTTGGCCCATTGCACCTTCACACGGGCGAAAGCCCGGCGTGCACCTTTGATGCAGACGGACCGCTTGACGACTTCCAGTTGTGGGCAGGCATCCACAAGCCGCCTCACAAGCCACCAGGCCAAACTAGCTATTCGAAAGGGCGTCGCCAGGCTACAGCCGGACTATAAAGCCATTCATGGCTTGTTCGGCCGCCTTGTGTAGCTGGACCAGCTGCTTTAGCTGGTCACTCATAGGCACTGGGTGTTCGGTCCTAGTATATTGGGCCCAGAACAACTTCTCCATTGAGCTTCCCTCCTCGGCCTGGTAAAACTATGCGGCATCCGACATGCTGTGGGGCAAATCTGCGAATGCTCCTGGAGAGCTCCGAATTCAGGTAAGTAACAAGTAATTTACTTTCACATGCTTGCTTTGCATATAGAATGCCTTACCCGCCGCTATTTTCTTCATCGCCTCAATCTCCTGGAGGGCTCTTTGGGCTTCATCCTTGGCATTTTTCACGCTTTTTAGGGCCGCGGCAAGCTCGGACTCTCGTGTCTTCGAGTCACGCTGCAATGCCTCATGCTTCAACACGAGAGCTTGGAGCTCTTGCTGCACCTCGCCCACCCGTGCCTCCTGCCTTTCCCGCTTGGTGCGCTCCTTGGCCGCTCTGTCTTCGGCCTCGGATAGCGCTTGCTTCAGGGTCGCCACCTCGGTCGTGGCCCCTGGCTAATTTACGATGATCCTGTCAATTTGCAATCGCGTCTTCTTTTGTATATACATATCTATAGAAAGGGTATTACTTACTCTTGTTCTCCTCGAGCTGCCTCTTGGCAAGGACAAGCTCTTTCTTGGACCCCTCGAGGTCCTGCTTCAATGCGGCAACCTCCGCAGTCTATGTGGCAGAGGCCAGCAGCGAAGCCTGCATCCGCATATAGACATACTTATATTAGACTCCTGCGATATTGTTTGATCCTCTGTTCGGCTTTTCAATGTGAACACCGAACAGAGCATCAGGGGCTACTGTCTATGCGGTAATATTTTCCCCATATATCTAAAACTTACCTCAAAGCCTGTTAGAAGGCGGGCCCATGCTTCAGTCAGTCCGCTCTTGGCGGACTGAACCTTTTGGACCACCGCACTCATAATTGTGCGGTGCTCTTCGTCGATGGAAGCGCTGCGAAGTGCACCCAACAGATTGTCCGGTGCCTCTGGATGGGCAGAGGTCACTGGCACAAGCGTCTTGCCCCTCTTGGTAGGAGGCCGCCTACCCGAGTCCGGAACCACTGGAGGTTCTGGTGCGGTGTTCGGCTGAGGGCCGAACTCAGAGCCCTTAGGGGCTTTGTTCCCTCTGCTCCCGGAGTCCGGAAGGTCGCCTTGAGGCGCCTCCGGGACTGTCTCCCCTCGACCTGGTGCCTCTTGAGACAACACCTCTGCATTGTCCGTAGGGCATGGGGAGGTGGCGGTCGGAAGTGGATCGCTATCCATATCCGAGACGAGTCCAGGGAGCCGTCCGACGAGGATACGTCGATACGGGCTCGGGACGGTCTGCATAATCACGATTCGGCGTTAGGAGAAGCAGTGCAACAAAGGAATGCTATGAGTTACTCTGGTATCCGAATACTTATGACTTCCCATGGGCTTGTCCCTGGGCAGCCACTCGTCTTCTCCTTCGGTGGCGGTGGTGGAACTGTCCGGAAGGAGAGTCCTTCCCTTCTTGGACCCTTCGCCCCCCCCCCCAGTTGGGGCGGCCTTCGTTTTCTTGTCTCCCCCGACTAGAGGGGGAGCGTCTTCATCTTCCTCCTCATCTTCGTGGGAGGAGTGCACCGAGGAGTCCTCGGACGATGAGTCTGATATCACCTGGCGCCGGGAACTCTTTCGGGTTCCCTTGGCCTTCTTGGTCTTCTCCGGCACCTTGTAAGGAGCCGGAGTCAGCATCTCCGTCAGGAGAGCATCTGCTGTGCCTTTGGGCAAAGGAGCCGGACAGTCGATCTGTCCGGCCGTCTCTTGCCAGTCCTGTCAAAGGTACGGGAGCTTAGATCCCGCATAGAGTCAAACTATGAAAAACAAGTATCCTGTAAGAGGTAAAACAGCTTACCGCGCTGGCTTGGCGCTTCGCGTAGAATCCGCGAACCTCGGTAGTGGGAGGGGGAACCTCGGCGCCCTTGAATAGCACCTTCGAGGCATCCTCGTGTGTTGTGTCGAAGACCCTGTTCAGAGTTTGGTGCTAGGCCGGGTCGAACTCCCACAAGTTGAAAGCCCGTTGTTGACACGGGAGGATCCGGCGGATGAGCATGACCTGGACTACGTTGATGAGTTTGAGCTTCTTGCTCACCATGTTTTCGATACATGTTTGGAGTCCGGTCAGCTCTCCCGAACTACCCCAGGATAGGCCCTTCTCTTGCCAGGAGGTGAGCCATGTGGGGATGCCAGATCGGTACTCGGGGGGCCGCTCCCCATGTAGGGTCACGCGGCTCGATGATGTAGAACCACCCCGATTGACACCTTTATGGTCTCCACAAAGGAGCCCTCGAGCCATGTGACGTTGGGCATATTGCCCACCATGGCGCCTCCGCACTCCGCCTGACGGCCGCTCACTACCTTCGGCTTGACATTGAAGGTCTTCAGCCATAAGCCGAAGTGGGGCTTGATGCGGAGGAAGGCCTCGCACACGACGATAAACGTCGAGATGTTGAGGATGAAGTTCGGGGCCAGATCATAGAAATCCAGGCCGTAGTAGAACCTGAGCCCCCGGACGAATGGGAGGCGAGGGAATCCTAGTCCGCAGAGGAAATGGGGAAGGAACCCTACCCTCTCATGGGGCCTGGGGGTGGGGATGAGCTGCCCCTCATCTGGGAGCCGGTGCGTGATGTCGTCGGGCAGGTATCCGGCTCTCCTCAGCTTCTTGATGTGTCCCTCCGTGGCGGAGGAGACCATCCACCTGCCTCCCGCTCTGGACATGGTTGGAGAAGGTTGAGGTGGGAAATGCGGATTTGGGCGCTGGAGCTCGAGTGTGCGAAAATGGATGAGCAAAGGAGGAAGAAGGCGTGGATGAAAAGGTGAATCCTTGTCCCTTTATATGGGCGGATGAAACTATGCGTTCCCACTAGCCTAGTAAAACTCGCTTATCCCCCAAGCGCCGTAATCGATGGCGCGGTTGGGTTACCCACGCCCGTATTGATGAGAATCCCGTAATAAGGGGGACACGATCTCTGCTTTGACAAGACGTGTCAAAAAACTGCCTCGCGTTATGTGCGGGGCTAGTTAAAGAGAACGGTTCGAATAATCACCGGGCCACGGCTTAATGTCATGTTACCAAAACAAGTCAGCAGAATAGATTTATGGAAATATTATTCTCTCTACGGTGGTATGTGGAACTTATTTTGCAGGGTCAGACACTATCCTTGTATTCAAATTCTTCTGTGGTGTATTCGGAGGAAGAACCCGCCTTGCAATGCCGAAGACAACACTGCGCGCCGGACTCATCGTCATTGAAGCCTGGTTCAGGGGCTACTGAGGGAGTCCTGGATTAGGGGGTCTCCGGACAGCCGGACTATATCCTTTGGCCGGACTGTTGGACTATGAAGATACAAGATTGAAGACTTCGTCCCGTGTCCGGATAGGACTCTACTTGGCATCGAAGGCAAGCTAGGCAGTACGGATATGGATATCTCCTCCTTTGTAACCGACCTTGTGTAACCCTAACTGTCGTGGTTTTGTCACGGTAGATGTCCTCGTGAAAGGACTTAGTCGTGGAGCCATCGCAACGGGTTAGCTTGAAGGGGTTAAAGCGGACACAGGGACGCACGAGACTTTATACTAGTTCAGCCCCTTCGATGAAGGTAAAAGCCTACGTCTAGTTGTGATGGAATTGATGGGGTTTCGATGACTAGGGAGCAAACAAGCTTCGCCTAAGTCTCGAGTTGTTGTCTCTTGTCCTTGAACCGCCGCCGGGTCGTCCCCTTATATACACGGGTGACCCCCGTCGGTTCACAGAGTCCCAATACCGGCTCATAGATGTGTCCGGTTTGGTCTCTACTTATTCCTAACTTACAATACAAGTTACATACCAACGTCGGTTTACGGCTACAGGCCTTGAACCGACTATGGGCCTTGAGCCCTCATCTGCCTTCTTGAGCTTTAACATAGTTAACTACTGACGAAGTTAACCCGGCCCAGATAGGCCGGTTTACGCCCAGTAGTGATATCCCCAACATTAGGCCCCAGATTGATTTGAACAGGTTCATGTCAATCCTTAGAAAAAAATCTTCATCTTCAACATCTTCTTGAAGTTTGTTGAACCGCCGTGATGTCATCTTCTCTAGCCATTGTAAACCGTCGTGACATCACCTGTTATAAAGAAACTTATCCATGATACCTTTTTTGTTTAATGGGTCTGCGACAATCGAGGCGACAACTTCGTTTCCAAACCCATGGTACCTTGATTTTCGCGCCTGACGCATGTCCCTTGCCTTATAAATAGGACCGAAAGGTCATTTCTTTTTCCCCTTCGTGCCCTTCTGCTTCGTCTTCCCCGCGTCATCCAGCCTTGGAGCTCCGCCGCCGCGACGACCTCTGCTCCAACCTTGGCCGATGCATCACCCTGATTGTACCAGAACATCGCGGTGACCTTCTGCTTCTTCCTCGGCTCCGGTGAGTTCTTCACCTTTTCATCTGTAGATCCATTCTAGGGTTTCCAAGTTCTTCAGTGTTCATCGTCTGCTTCGTACTCATATGATAGATCTTAGACGAACCTGCGAACCTTTGCCCTGTGTAGCAGTAGTTTTTAGCATCCGCCTTCACTTACATGCCCCAAGACCATAGATCTACCTGTATCTCTGCCCATTGATTCAGTACTGTTCTTTTTTGAACCTTGAATATTTTCCTTCTTTTCTGAACTTGCTTCAGATCTGTCGCCATAGAGAAATCTTGTGAAATCTGTTTCTGTACACTTACCCATCCGCAATCTCAACTGTTTCAATGCTTAGATCCGGCGGTTTAACTTTGTAGAAAAATTGCCAAACTGGTATATACCATTAGTCCCCTTGTTGAACCGCCAGATGCTGTTGCTTCATAAAACTCTGGTTTAGATAGAGCTGTCTCCGGTTTAACATTGTATATAACAGTGTACTTCAATCAATGCATTCTTGAACCAGAATCACCTATCTTGTAGATTTCATCATGGCCAAGCAAGTATATGAGTGCAACTGGGTTCCTTCTTGCGTCACAGAGACTCAACTGAACAATTTAGTCCTGATCGGCGCTTTAGGCAGCAAAGACACCATCCATTGGAGGGTTCCTGGCAAAGAATGCCCTCCCACACCTCAAGAAGGAGAGGTCGTCATTTTCGTAGATCACTTAGCCCGGGGTTTTAAGCCGCCCAGTTCTAAATTTTACTGGGACGTTTTAGCCGATTTTCAACTCCGCCCACAAGACACTGGTCCCAAGTCTGTTACAAACATGTGTCCCTTCCATGTACTCTGTGAGGTGTTCTTTCAAGAGGAGCCCATAGTGGAGTTGTTCAGAGATTGCTTCCATCTAAACCACCGTACTGAGTTTACTGACGGTTCCAATACGGAATTGTGTGGTGTGGCGATTCAGAAAAGGAAAGAGGTCACATACCCTCACGCCAAACTGCACAGCCACCCCAAAGAGTGGAATCAAACATGGTTCTATTGCAAAGACACCTCCCCTGCTGATGAAAATCCTTTGCCTGGCTTTCGTCCGGAGCGGCTTAGCAACACACACCCCTTTCCGCAAAGGTTGACTGCCAAGGAGAGAAGCAAATACGCTCCTCAACAGTCCAAGCTCAGAGCCTTCATGGCCAATGGTTTAACAGGAGTTGATCTCGCTCGCTATTGGATATCGTGGAGCATACTGCCCCTTAGCCAGCGCTCCGGTTTGATGTGCGAATATACTGGCAGTGTTGATGACCCACTGCGACATGCTAACATCCAGCTCACCGATCAAGAAATCACAGAGGCTGTGAATAAAATGCTGAATGAACCGGAACACGTCTATGCTCGAACCGGCCTGCTTCCCTTCTGTGCCACCAACAAACCGCCAGCTGTAAGAGTTTGATTTTTCCTTTTACTGAACCTGTTACTGATATATCTGGTCAATGTTTAATATCAATGGCTGTTTAAACAGGGTAATGATCCGTTTTGGAGCAAGAAACTTCCACAGGAGAAGCCAGAAAAACAGACAAACCGGAATGACCAAGCCGGCCAAAGACTAAAGTCGTGAAACGGCCTGCTCACAAGAAGAAAACCACTGCATCTTCTGATCCGGCCCCTGATGATGATGTGGGTAATCCGGACCTGGAGGTAGAGCTTGACTCACTTGGCTTATTTTTCATGCGCCTTATTGATGATGATATTTGTCAGGATGATGCCGAAGCCAGCCATGCTGATGCTGCAGAGGTAATTACTCTCTCTTCTGATTCAGACCCTTTGCCTTCACTAAAAATCCGTCAGGCAAACTGGAAGGTTAAATTTTCTCATCCTCTTGCTTACTTGGATCCCAAATTTCTTATGAAGACCCAACAGCACGAAGCTCGCCGCACAAGCCGGCACAGCGGCCAGGTAGTTACCTCCGCCGGTTTACCGAACAGTCTGGTTCGGAAATGCCGTTCAGAGGTCTGTAATTTGCTTGTCAGTGCTTGTCCTAAAGAGGGCTGTTTTCGTCAACCTCTTAATCCATATGACTCTAATTATCAGGTTACTTCCCACTCATCCTCTAGCGAGTCATCGGCTACTCAGCTGCCACCGCTCAAAACGGTGCTTCGGTAAGCTATACTTATCATAATGTTTCCGGTTCATCACCTTGGAACATATGCTGTATTTGACTTTGTTATTCCTTTCAGGGCCAAGCCTAGGCCGAGCAAGAAGGCTCGCCTGGATAAAGCGGCCGAGGAGGACGCCGTCCCTGAACCGGGTAAAGCACCAGATCTTGAAGCGGCTATTCATGAAGACATACCCAATGATCCACCACAGCAGGATGACGTTTTTATTGCTAAAGAAAGGCCTATTGACACCTCAGGCCCTGTCAACCAGCCCACAAGCCCCATCCGGATTGAGAAATACACCGGTCCATCAAAGCCTATTGATAAGCCAACTGCCCCAGTGCAAACCGGCGATGCCAAGGATGATGAGGTTGTTATTACTGGCATTGGTCGCACAGAGCCAGGCAATCCAGACACACTGGCATGGAAGAATTTGCTGCGATTGGCAAGGGAAAATGGAATGCCGATCTGACAACTTATGCCGCTTTGAACGCCCAAGATCTCCATTCCGGCTATCTGAACCGGCTATACACCAGCCGTGACTATGAAGCTGGTCTGGTTAATATGATGAAAGAGAAATTTGAGGTAACTTCCATGTACTTTTTCCTGTTTCTATATTTCAATCTTGTTAACTCTCCTAGCCCCCAAGGGCCGGTTTAGAATCTGCATCCAAACCAGGACTTGCTAATATAAATCCCAATGCTTCGGAATTCGCTGATGTAGCCCCCAAGGGCCGGTTCAACTTAGTGTAGTTAAACCGGGACTTTAAGTAATTGAGATCGCCGCATCAGAATATATTCGAGCAAATAGCCATTAGCCCCCAAATGCCAAGTTGAATACTTGTATTGATCTTGGGACTTTATAATCAAGTGAAATATGAAGATCAAATAGGCATTAGCCGCCAAGCGCCAAGTGCATAACTTGTTGTGTGGTTGGTGCTTGAATTCTTGCACTGCTTGCTGAATCATATAACTGTCTGTATGCAGGCTGAGCTGAAGACAAAAGAAACCCAAATCACTGATCTCCAAGAAAATCTGAAGTCCCAACAGACTGAAACCTCAAAAGCAAAAGAGGAGTTGACCAGCGCCTTAAGCGTCATGGAACAGCTTAAGAAGGATTTCAAGAAGGAGCGGGTGGATTGGGCCACTGAAAAATCCGCTTTAACCAAACGAGCAGAAGATGCCGAGGCTGCACTAAAACCAGTGGTGGACGAACTGACCGGCATAAAGCGGCATGTGCATGCCATGACCGCTGCTATCTTTGGTAAGCCAGTTTGATTTCTAAATTGATTCGGCCGTCTTATAGGGCTGCCGGTTTGTTAACCCTTTGTGATATTTCAGGGACACGCATTGGTCACTTGGGGTCAGATGTGCGGAAGAAATTGAAAGCCGCCTACACGTTGATCAAACAACTGTACACTGGTGCACAATGGATCATTTGTACTGCATCCCACAACAATCCAGTGCCCACTTTGATTCAGGACACTCTGAAGAAACTATTGGTGCTTCCTGCCCGGGTTGAAGAGATGAAGAAATCTGCTGGTCGAACCGGTGCGATCAATGCCTTAATCTGGGCAAAAGCTTGGGTGCCGGATTTTGATCCTATTGAAGTGGCTCAGGGCTATCCTAGCTTGAAGGAAGATGGGTCAGAGTTTAGTGAAGCGGATCTGCGAGCAATAAACCGGGAGGTGCGTCCGCTAGCTTGTCAATTGGTTGAAGAAGCAGACTTGTCTCATTATCAAGCCCAATATGACAACCAAAACAAGCGAGTAGCTGCACCAATTCATGAAGCGGAAAATCTTATCCCTCCAATCCGTAGGCATACTTACGCTCCCGATATTGAACCGTCGTTGCTGATCCATGATGAAGCTGTCTTTCGAGCATTAATGGGAATCGACTGGACAACTGTTGATTTCCAGCCGTTGGGTAGAGAAACTGAAGTTGAAGCGGCACGGGATGACCCACAACCATCAGGCCATGCTGGTGACCAAGGTTGAACCGGAAGCCGGTTTAAGCTGCTTCTCCTTTGAAAAAACAATGATCTTATTTTGGGCACCGTGTTGCCTTGTAATAGGCTAGCCGATACTCTTGATTTTGATATGCCTTCGTGCATAATTACTGCAACTTGTTCTTCCTTTGTGTGATGAACTTTCCAAAGTATTTTCTGCAATATAAAAAATCTTAAAGTGCCACCGCGGTTGTACCGTCAGGCGGAGTATGATGTCTGCAAATATGAAATCAAAATATCTGAATTTTAAGCATATGATCGAATCTTTGAGATACATAATACCTGCCATTGTTGGGCATGAATTTGGCTTAGCCAATCTTGAAACGGAGGTGTATAAACCCACACTGTTGGAGGAGATAACAACTCCTTTATATATATAATGCCGGTTTACCATGTAAACCGTGCCGGGTTATAATAAAACACCGTGTTACTCCGTAATAGGATGTTAATAAAAAAATCAAACCGGGCAAATAGTCTCCGGATTAAAAATGGACCGTGCTCCGTCAATTGACAGTTTGAACCGGCTTAAAACATTGCCGGTTTAAAAACGCAACAAAAAGAAAGAAATATCTATCAAAGAAAATTGTGGAGCAAAGGCAATGATAAAACCGTTTGCAAAAAGAGGGTTTATTTGAGCCGATCAGATGGCGTTACCATGGTCGGACATGACCAAGCACCCGATAGGTGTAGCTATGGTTCAAGTCAGCTAGGTCCCCAAATGAAACCATGGCATTTATGCCGATCAAGAGGCGTGGCAATGGTTCGGGTTCGACCAAGCCCCCAAGTGATTCTATGGCCTTAGGCTGATCAAGAGGCGTGACTGGTTCAGACGTGACCAAGTTCCCAAGTGATCTGGTGGCTCACGCCTATCAAGAGGTGTTGCATTGGTTCGGACACGACCAAGCCCCCAAGTGATATAACATGATGCTTTGAAAATCTAACTCAAGGGGTAAACCAGAGGCCGCTTTAGAACAACTCCGTGTAACTACACATGATGTAAAAGAACAAATACCCCGCTTTAGCTGAGGTTTCGGTTTAGTATTTTTAATCATAATATATACATCGTTGTAATATGTACATAGGTAGAGCCAATGGCTCAGGTATAGTAAGGCTGAAGATGACCTATGTTCCACGGCCTGTTGATCTCCTCTTCTGATGTATGTGAGTCTTTATGCTCTCGAATATCGATCAGATAGTATGACCCGTTGTGCAGATTCTTGCTGACCATGAAAGGTCCTTCCCAAGGTGGGGATAGCTTATGCATATCAGTCTGATCTTGGATGAGCCGAAGCACCAAATCTCCTTCCTGAAAGGTTCTGGTTCTGACTCGGCGACTGTGATAACGGCGAAGATCCTGTTAGTAAATCGCCGAGCGGGCGGCTGCTATGTCACGTTCTTCATCCAACAGGTCCAAAGCGTCTTGCCGTGCTGTCTCGTTTTCCGCTTCAACATAAGCCGCCACACGAGGTGAGTCATGACGGATATCACTGGGGAGAACCGCCTCCACTCCATAGACCATGAAGAACGGTGTGTATCCTATTGATCTGTTGGGTGTAGTATTGATGCTCCATAACACAGATGGTAACTCTTCTACCCAACAACCCGGTGTTCTCTGCAAAGGAACCATAAGCCGAGGCTTCATGCCTCTCAAGATCTCTTGATTAGCCCTTTCTGCTTGACCATTGGACTGTGGGTGCGCCACTGATGAAACGTCAAGCCGGATGTGCTCCCGTTCGCAGAACTCCTTCATGGCACCCTTGGACAAATTGGTACCATTATCTGTGATGATACTGTGTGGAAAGCCAAACCGGAAAATCACTTTTTTGATTAATTGAACTGCCGTGGCCGCATCACACTTGCTAACAGGTTCTGCCTCCACCCACTTTGTAAACTTGTCAACCGCCACCAGGAGGTGGGTCTTCTTATCTTTGGACCTTTTGAAAGGCCCAACCATATCCAGCCCCCAAGTCGAAAATGGCCAAGTAATTGGAATCATTCTCAATTCTTGAGCCGGCACATGAGCACGTCTTGAAAACTTTTGGCAACCGTTACATCGTCTGACCAGATCCTCCACATCAGCATGAGCAGTTAACCAATAGAAGCCATGGCGAAATGCTTTAGCCACCAAAGATTTTGAACCGGCGTGATGACCACCATCTCCTTCATGGATCTCACGCAAAATTTCACGGCCTTCTTCAGGAGACACACATCGTTGAAACGCCCCTGATACACTGCAATGATGCAACTCGCCATTGACAATAGTAATGGACTTGGACCGCCGGATTATCTGTCGGGCCAGAGTCTCATCCTCTGGTAATTCGCCCCGGTTCATGTACGCCAAGTAAGGAAGCGTCCAATCCGGAATGACATGAAGAGCTGCCACCAATTGAGCCTCCGGATCAGGAATAGCCAAATCCGCTTCACCAGGAAGCTTGACCGACTGGTTGTGCAGCACATCCAGAAAAACATTGGGCGGGACTGGTTTGCGCTGAGAGCCGAGCCGGCTTAAAGCGTCCGCCGCTTCATTCTTCCGCCGGTCCACGTGGTCCACCTGATAGCCTTTAAAGTGACCTGCAGCAATATCCACTTCACGATGATATGCTGCCATGAGTGGGTCCTTGGAATCCCAAGTGCCAGACACTTGTTGAGCCACGAGGTTCGAGTCACCGAAGCACTTAACTCGACTTAGATTCATCTCCTTAGCCATCCAGAGACCATGGAGTAAGGCTTCATACTCAGCTGCATTGTTAGTACAAGGGAACATTAAGCGGAGAACGTAACAAAACTTATCACCTCGTGGGGAAGTTAATCTGACTCCAGCCCCCGAGCCTTCCAATTGCCTGGATTCGTCAAAATGGATGGTCCAATATGTGTGATCCGACTTTTCTTCAGGTGCTTGCAGTTCCGTCCAATCATTGATGAAATCAACAAGTGCTTGAGACTTAACCGTCGTTCGAGGCACATACTTCAACCTATGCGGCCCAAGCTCTATAGCCCACTTGGCAATCCGGCCAGTCGCTTCCCGGTTGTGGATGATATCCCCCAAGGGAGCAGAAGTGACCACCGTAATAGGGTGCCCTTGGAAGTATTGCTTGAGCTTCCGGCTTGCCATAAAAACTCCATATACCATCTTTTGCCAATGCGGATACCTTTGCTTGGACTCAATGAGTACCTCGCTGATATAATAGACCAGATGTTGAACCGGATGCTCCTTGCCTGCCTCTTTTCGCTCCACCACAATAGCCACACTGACCGCACGAGCATTAGCAACAACATATAGTAGCAACGGCTCCTTGTCCATGGGAGCGGCGAGCACAGGCGGATTGGCCAATTGCCGCTTTAAGTCCTCAAATGCTTTGTCAGCAGCAGAACTCCAGACGAATTGATCCGTCTTCTTCAACATCTGATACAAAGGGATTGCCTTCTCACCAAGGCGGCTGATAAACCGGCTTAACGTGGCAATCCGGCCTGCCAGGCGTTGAACATCATTGATACACTTTGGTTTAGCCAGGGAGGTGATGGCTGTGATCTTCTCCGGATTAGCCTCGATTCCCCTGTTGGACACTAGAAAACCCAATAACTTGCCTGCCGGTACTCCAAAGACACACTTGGACGGATTAAGCATCATCTTGTACGTCCTCAGGTTATCAAAGGTCTCCTTCAAGTCGTCAACCAGAGTCTCCCTCTCCCTTGACTTAACCACGACATCATCCACGTAAGCATGTACATTACGACCAATCTGCTTGTGAAGACAATTTTGTACACACCGTTGATAAGTTGCCTGGGCACTCTTGAGCCCAAAGGGCATAGACACATAGCAGAAGGCTCCAAAGGGAGTTATGAATGCCGTATTGTCCTGGTCCTTAACTGCCATTTTGATCTGATGATAGCTAGAATATGCATCCAAAAAACTCAAACGCTCACAACCCGCCATAGCATCAATAATTTGATCAATACGGGGGAGGGCAAAAGGATCTGCTGGACAAGCCTTGTTAAGATCTGTGTAATCCACACACATGCGCCAGGTGTCGTTTTTCTTAAGGACCAGCACCGGATTGGCAAGCCACTCAGGGTGGAAAACTTCAATAATAAAGCCAGCTGCTAAGAGCCTGGCTACCTCTTCTCCAATCGCCTTGCGTCTTTCTTCGTTAACCCGGCGGAGGAACTGTTTCACCGGTTTGTATTTAGGATCCACATTAAGGGTTTGCTCAGCGAGTTGCCTCGGTACACCTGGCATGTCAGAGGGCTTCCATGCAAAATGTCCCGATTCTCACGGATGAACTTGATGAGCGCGCTTTCCTGTTTCGGATCCAAGTTGGCACTGATGCTAAACTGTTTGGATGAATCGCCAGGCACGAAGTCAACAAGCTTAGTTTCAGCTGCCGATTTGAACTTCAGGGCCGGATCGTGCTCCGTAGTTGGCTTCTTTAATGGAGTCATGTCCGCCGGATCAACATTGTCCTTATAATACTTCAGCTCCTCGGTGGCACAAACTGACTCTGCGTAGGCCGCATCTCCTTCCTCGCACTCCAAAGCGATTTTACGGCTTCCGTGAACCGTTATTGTCCCCTTGTGACCCGGCATCTTGAGCTACAAATACACATAACAGGGTCATGCCATAAACTTGGCGTAGGCCGGTCGTCCAAACAGGGCATGATACGGACTTTGGATTTTCACCACTTCAAACGTCAATGTTTCCGACCTGGAATCATGATCATCTCCAAAGGCCACTTCCAGAGCTATCTTACCAACAGGATATGCTGACTTGCCAGGTACCACACCGTGGAACATCGTATTGGACGGTTTGAGATTTTTATCTGTTGGTCCCATACGTCGGAAGGTCTCATAGTACAAGATATTAATGCCGCTCCCTCCATCCATGAGCACCTTGGTGAACTTGTAACATCCCACCTGAGGCGCCACCACTAGAGCCAACTGGCCCGGATTATCAACCTGGGGAGGGTGATCCTCTCTGCTCCACATGATTGGTTGTTCAGACCAGCGTAGATAACGGGGCACGGCCGGTTCAACAGAGTTGACTGCCCGCCTCTGAACCTTTCGGTCTCGCTTGTCCAAGCTAGTGGTGAAAACATGGTACTGCCCACTATTCAACTGCTTTGGGTTGCTCGGGTAACCCGACTGTTGCTGCTGGTTGTAACCACCCTGGTTGTTCTGATTATTTTGATTGTTATGTCCGCCCGGATTACCATTAAATCCTGAACCGAAATTTCCTCCACCATATCCCGGCCCAGATCCTGAGCCACCGCCGGAGCCGTGATCATACCAGAAAGCATTAGAATTCTTGAACTCCTGCATAATGAAGCAATCCTTCCAAAGGTGGTTTGCTGGCACCTCCTTCGTCCCATGCTTTGGACAGGGCTGGTTCAATAGATAATTTAAGCGGTCCGGTTTAGGGTTAGGCGCTCAATTGCGATTCGGCGGTTTACCCTTGCATCGCTGACCCTTGTCCTACGTGTTGGTATTAGCCACGAAGTCCATGTTTCCATCCGCTTTACGCTTGCCTACGTTACCGTTACCTGCCGAGTTGTGTTGTTGACCTTTGGAGTTGCTGTTCTTCTTTCCCTTCCCTGTCTTGTCATCATCAGACTCGGGATCCTTGGTACTATCAGAATCAGCATACTTTACCAAGGCAGCCATGAGGGTCCCCATGTCAGTGCAATGGCGCTTCATCCGTCCTAATTTCAGCTTTAGGGGCCGAAACCGGCAATTGTCTTCTAGGGTTATAACCGCGGTGTCAGCGTTGATGCGGTCTGATGAATGCAGAACCTGCGAGACCCGGCGCACCCAATGAGTCGTCGATTCTCCTTCCTCCTGGACACAGGCACCTAAGTCCACTATCGACATAGGCTGCTTACATGTATCCTTGAAATTACTGATAAACCGGGCTGGTAATTGGTCCCATGAACTGATAGAATTGGTCGGTAAGCTTTTTAACCAAGGATGGGCCGTTCCTTCGAGCATCATGGTGAAGTACTTTGCACATGCCGCATCATCCACATCAAGCATTTCCATGGCCATCTCATAGCTCTCCACCCATGTCTCTGGAGGTTGATCCGCCGTGTAATTTGGTACCTTGCGTGGGACTTTGAAATCCTTGGGCACGCGCACATTGCGTAAAGCGGGGACGAGGCAAGGTACCCCCAAAGAACTAGAAGTAACACCAGGTTCGACCGAGATAGTTGGACGAACCGGCATAAGCTGCCGAGCCTGATACTGTGCAGCTAACTTGGCCTCCCTGCGCACTCGGGCCCGGTCCACCACTTCCTGAGTGTTATCAGCACCACCCGCCGGGTTGTTGCTGCGGGGTGCTCCACGTTGTTCATTACTTGACACTGCTGGTTCATCCATGTGCCTGCTATAGCTCCGGCTTGGACGAGGGGTCGAGTGGATCCGGTCGCGGCTATACGAGTATGCTTCCTGTTGGACCAAAGCTGTCCTAAGAAGCTCCTTGACCCGTCGCGTCTCTACTACCTACGGCGAGTCACCTTCAACTGGAATGGCCTCCAGCCGTGCATCAGCGGCAATGAGATTGTCCATCGGGTTGGAGTAGTGACCCAGAGGTGTTGAAACAGCCTGAGGTATAACAGCGTTTTGACGAGGCAGATCCATCAGACGGGGCTGAACTAGCGCGCCGGTCCCAGGAGCTTCCGCCCGGTTTCCCTCCAACGGATTGCTGGTTCCTGCTCCTGGGGTGTTGAAAAGGTCTCTGGCCTCGAAAAACGAAGGCAAACAGGATCGGTATTTCCTCTTCATGACTTCATGCGACGCGTTCTGGTCCAACATGAGCCTGTAGGCTTGTGCGTCCAAAGCGGCCCGCTCTGCGATCATCCTGGCGTTCTCAGCTGCCAGGTCCGCTTTGGCCTGGGTGATCTGTTCCTTCACCTTTGCAATCTCCGTGTTGTGGGCGTCCTGATCCGCCGGGTTAGCTTCTGCCATAAGCATAGCCAATGCATCAAATAGATCTGATAGAACTTGAGCCGGCGGGCGTACAGAGCTTCCTGCCCCGACAGCTATCGCCGCTACTGAACCGGAGTTTATTGGCGCAGCGGTCGAAGAATGAAGCGCTGCTTGTGTGCCAGCCATGAATATTCCAACTCGGTTGGGTAGATCTGAGGGGTCCGGAATACTGTCACCATTGGAACAGCCCCCAATCCGGCCATCTTGTAGCCGATATAGAGATTCCATTTCTCCGGTTGATGACTCGTCGCCGGAGTACACGAGGGTCTCGCCGCGAGATTCCGATCCATCCTCATAACTTCCTCCATGGATGCCTCCCACGAAGGCACGCTTCACGGCCGGTTTAACCCGGGCGGACCACGCACGCTGAGCCGTTTCGACAAGGTCGGTGCAGATGTCCGGCTCAGGGCCCGGTTCACCGATCTTGCCGATGAAAACGTGTATGCCACCAAAGGGGACCTGGTACCCGTACTCAACTGAGCCGGCCTCGGGGCCCCAGCCTGCATCATCAATGTAGAGCTTGCCGCGACGACTTTCAGTCATCTGGCCCACCGCCGTAGCCCTCGAGTCCCTCAAAGCGGCCCTCCAAGAACTTGAAACCATCATGCGATAGCCCCACGGTGGGCGCCAACTGTCGTGGTTTTGTCACGGCAGATGTCCTCGTGAAAGGACTTAGTCGTGGAGCCATCGCAACGGGTTAGCTTGAAGGGGTTAAAGCGGACACAGGGACGCAAGAGAGTTTATACTAGTTCGGCCCCTTTGATGAAGGTAAAAGCCTACGTCTAGTTGTGATGGAATTGATGGGGTTTCGATGACTAGGGAGCAAACAAGCTTCGCCTAAGTCTCGAGTTGTTGTCTCTTGTCCTTGAACCGCCGCCGGGTCGTCCCCTTATATACAC
Source organism: Triticum monococcum (assembly GCA_034509565.1). Taxonomy (NCBI): domain Eukaryota; kingdom Viridiplantae; phylum Streptophyta; class Magnoliopsida; order Poales; family Poaceae; genus Triticum; species Triticum monococcum. The sequence continues at coordinate 144,833,878 of CM067843.1, read as the reverse complement.
GGGTGACGCTCATCGGTTCACAGAGTCCCAATACCGGCTCATAGATGTGTCCGGTTTGGTCTCTACTTATTCCTAACTTACAATACAAGTTACATACCAACGCCGGTTTACGGCTACATGCCTTGAACCGACTATGGGCCTTGAGCCCTCATCTGCCTTCTTGGGCTTTAACATAGTTAACTACTGACGAAGTTAACCCGGCCCAGATAGGCCGGTTTATGCCCAGTAGTGATATCCCCAACAGTAACCCTCTCCGGTCTCTATATAAACCGGAGGGTTTTAGTCCATAGGACAACATACAATCATACCATAGGCTAGCTTCTAGGGTTTAGCCTCTCCGATTTCGTGGTAGATCAACTCTTGTAATACTCATTGTCGGTGTCAAAACCGGCGGATCTCCGGTAGGGGGTCCCGAACTATGCGTCGAGGCCGGATGGTAACAGGAGGCAAGGAACACAATGTTTTACCCAGGTTCGGGCCCTCTTGATGGAGGTAAAACCCTACATCCTGCTTGATTAATATTGATGATATGGGTAGTACAAGAGTAGATCTACCACGAGAACTAGGAGGCTAAACCCTAGAAGCTAGCCTATGGTATGATTGTTGTATGATGAAGTTGTCCTACGGACTAAAACCCTCCGGTTTATATAGACACCGGAGAGGGTTAGGGTTACACAAAGTCAGTTACAATGGTAGGAGATCTTCAATATCCGCATCGCCAAGCTTGCCTTCCACGCCAAGGAAAGTCCCATCCGGACACGGGACGAAGTCTTCAATCTTGTATCTTCATAGTCCTGGAGTCCGACTGAAGGTATAGTCCGGTTACCCGAACACCCCCTAATCCAGGACTCCCTCAGTAGCCCATAATGCGGCGTTTGTGCGGCAGTTGAATTGCCGAACGGGTCATCCAAAGTATGGAGCCCTTAGAGTAAGAAAAAAAAGGAATCCGACAACCCCTGGTGCGGTTTAAGCCGTATTTCGGGCGTGCCGCGATAGTTCCCCTTCCCCTGTGCCCATGGTATTTCAAGAGCGTAGTTATGCACGCGAAGCACTGGTTTCGCTATATCGCGAGGGCTAGGGTTGGGGCCGCATTGCTACACTAGCTCAGAACGTGCCGTGCGGTCTTGTTGTAGGGTACTCCGGGCGCGCTTGACAGTGTCCGGCTTTTTGAAGGCCGAACTGGAGAATCTGCCTAGAGAGGCTGCTTTGTACTTCTGCTGTGAAAGCTGCCGTGTGCTCCTCCATTTGGAGGGAGCGTTCAGTGTTCCCATTGACCGTGATTACTCCTCCAGGGCCTGGCATCTTGAGCTTGAGGTATACATAGTGCGGTACAGCGTTGAATTTTGCGAGTGCGGTTCGCCCGACAATGCGTGATAGCCACTACGGAAGGGGACAATGTCGAAGATTAACTCCTCGCTTCGGAAGTTATCCGGAGATCCGAAGACCACTTCCAGTGTGACTGAGCCTGTACAGTTGGCTTCTACACCTGGTATGACGCCTTTAAAGGTCGTTTTGGTGGGCTTGATCCTCGAGGGATCTATGCCCATTTTTCGCACTGTATCCTGGTAAAGCAGGTTCAGGCTGCGCCCGCCGTCCAGTGAGGACTCTTGTGAGATGAAATCCGTCAATGATTGGGTCTAGAACCAATGCGGCGAAGCCGCCGTGACGGATGCTAGTGGGGTGGTCCCTTCGATCAAAGGTGATCAGGCAGGAGGACCATGGGTTGAACTTTGGGGCGACTGGCTCCATCGCATATACGTCCCGTAACGCACGCTTCCGCTCCCTCTTGGGGATGTGGGTTGCGTATATCATGTTCACCGTCCGCACTTGCGGGGGAAATCCCTTCTGTCCACTTTTGTTTGGCGGCCTGGGCTCCTCCTCGTTGTCGCTATGCAGCCCCTTGTCTTTGTTTTCGGCTCTTAACTTGCCTGCCTGCTTGAACACCCAACAATCCCTGTTGGTGTGATTGGCTGGCTTTTCGGGGGTGCCATGTACCTGGCACAAACAATTGAGTATTCGGTCCAAACTGGATGGGCCCTGAGTATTTCTTTTGAATGGCTTTTTCCATTGACCGATTTGTAGCCTCGGAATCCGGCATTAACTGCCGTATCCTCGTTGTTGTCGCTGATAATGCGGCGCTTTTGTTTGTTCCGACGCGACCTGTCACTTTTGTCCTTGGTATTCGAATTACCAGGGTTCTTGGTTAAATTGTTGATGCGAGCTAGCCAGCTGTCTTCTCCCACGCAAAAGCGGGTCATGAGTGTCATGAGGGCTGCCATAGATTTCGGCTTTTCCTGTCCCAGGTGCCGGGCCAGCCACTCTTCACAGATATTATGCTTGAAGGCCGCTAAGGCCTCTGCGTCCGGACAGTCGACTATCTAGTTTTAATTTGTTAGGAACCGTGTCCAGAATTGCCTGGCCGATTCCTCTGGCTGCTGAATTATGTGGCTTAGGTCATCGGCGTCCGGTGGTCGCACATAAGTGCCCTGGAAGTTATCAAGGAATGTGGCTTCCAGGTCCTCCCAAGAACCGATTGAGTCTGCTGGCAAGCTGTTAAGCCAATGCCGGGCCGGTCCCTTAAGTTTGAGTGGGAGGTATTTGATGGCGTGTAGATCATCACCGCGGGCCATGTGGATATGAAGGAGATAATGCTTGATCCATACCGCAGGATCTGTTGTGCCATCGTACGATTCGATGTTTACGAGTTTGAAGCCCTCAGGGATTTTATGATCCATTACTTCATCTATGAAGCATAGTGGGTGTGCGGCGCCTCTGTATTGGGCTATATCACGACGCAGCTCGAAGGAGCTTTGTCTGTTGAGTTCGGCCCGGCCGGATTTATTGCATCCGGAGTGACGATCACCGTCACGTGCTGTGGGGCGCCTGTGCGATCCGTAGATCGATCTTGTTTTCCTTGCCTTGTCCTCTAGTATGTCGCGCAGGTCGGGCGCATTTTCCCGTGCCTTAGTATGCTTAACGCGGCGCCGGGGCATTGCTTGAGTGGAGGGCCAAGAGGCCTCTCTGTCACGGCCACGAGGTGGCCAGTCGGCCATGCCATGTGCTGGTGATGTAGGTGCTTCCTCCTCTAGTCGGGGTAGCAGCCTGCGCTTTGGGTAACTCTTGGAGGGGTGTTCGAGTTCATACTCTTCGGCTGCAAGGACTTCAGTCCATCTGTCAGCTAGCAAATCCTGATCTGCTCTAAGCTGTTGCTGCTTTTTCTTGAGGCTGCTTGCCGTGGCCATAAGCCTGCATTTAAAACGCTCTTCTTCGGCGAGATCCTCTGGCACGACGAACTCGTCGTCGTCGAGGCTTGCCTCGTCTTCGGAGGGAGGCGTATAATTATCGTCCTCAACCTCTTGGTCCGCCGCCCTCTTGTGAGTGCTGGCTTCTCTATCCTCCTGTGCTGAGTCTTGCTAGAGGGGGTGTTCTTCAGTGCTATCCGGAGTAGTATTATCTCCCGTGCCGGAATCACCGTTTTTGCTTTGGCGAGATTTAGAGCGGCGCCGCTAACGCCGGCGCTTGGGCTGTTTCTTAGAGTTATCGTCCCCCGCTGTTCCATCACCATCTCCATCCTTTGGAGTGTCCACCATATATATGTCATATGACGAGGTGGCCTTCCAGCGCCCTATAGGTGCTGGCTCTTGTTCGTCTCCTGCATCGTCGTCCATGCCGTCGATGTCTTCGGAGTCGAAGTCAAGCATGTCGGTTAAATCGTCGACAATGGCTACGAAGTGGGTGGTGGGTGGGTTTTGAATTTCTTCATCGTCCGTATCGCAACCTTGCTGACCGTAGTCCGGCCAGGGCTTTCCTGATAAAGAGAGAGACTTTAGTGAATTCAGGATGTCGCCGAAGGGCGAGTGCTGAAAGATTTCCGCGGCGGTGAACTCCATTATCGGCGCCCAATCGGATTCGATCGGCAGTGGCGCGGGGGGCTCGGAGTTCGGAGAGGAATCCGGCTCCTCGGAGTCACGGGCCATGCGGAGTGTGGGGCTGGAGTTCGGCTCGATCGCCTCTGAGATCACAGCCCCTGTGGTAGTGTCCAACCGCTGATCCTCGATCGGCGCAGTAGGCTCCGAATCAATGGTCGGAACCGATGCGTGTGCGGCCTTCAAGGCGCTGTTCGGCGGCAAAGCTACATCATGCCCATCGAGACAGTGCGGCGCGCTTGGCTGTGGCTCGAATCCGTCGAAGATCAAGTCCCCGCGGATATCAGCCGTGTAGTTTAGGCTTCCCAACCTGACCTGATGGCCAGGGGCATAGCTTTCGATCTGCTCAAGGTGGCCAAGCGAATTGGCCCGCAGTGCGAAGCCGCCGAAGACGAAGATCTGTTCGGGGAGAAAGTCTCACCTTGGACTGCATCGTTGTTGATGATCGAAGGAGCCATCAGGCCTAAAAGCGACGACACAGAGGAACTCTCAATGAAAGCACCAATGTCGGTGTCAAAGCCGGCGGATCTCGGGTAGGGGGTCCCGAACTGTGCATCGAGGCCGGATGGTAACAGGAGGCAAGGAACACGATGTTTTACCCAGGTTCGGGCCCTCTTGATGGAGGTAAAACCCTACGTCCTGCTTGATTAATATTGATGATATGGGTAGTACAAGAGTAGATCTACCACGAGATCTAGGAGGCTAAACCCTAGAAGCTAGCCTATGGTATGATTGTTGTATGATGAAGTTGTCCTACGGACTAAAACCCTCCGGTTTATATAGACACCGGAGAGGGTTAGGGTTACACAAAGTCGGTTACAATGGTAGGAGATCTTGAATATCTGCATCGCCAAGCTTGCCTTCCACGCCAAGGAAAGTCCCATCCGGACACGGGACGAAGTCTTCAATCTTGTATCTTCATAGTCCTGGAGTCCGGCTGAAGGTATAGTCCGGCTACCCGAAACCCCCTAATCCAGGACTCCCTCACTCATATCATCAAGAATAAATCCAGAAGGACGTAGGGTTTTACCTCCATCAAGAGGGCCCGAACCTGGGTAAAACATCGTGTCCCCTGCCTCCTGTTACCATCCTCCTTAGACGCACAGTTCGGGACCCCCTACCCGAGATCCGCCGGTTTTGACACCGACACCCGACTTGTCACAATAGATTTTTTGACAAGTTCAAGGTGTTGACTACGATGGATTTTTCTCACTCGTAGCGATGCTTAAGTCTGTCCGAATCATGTTAGTAATTGCCGCATTTTATGAAATCTGGCAAATGGATGTCAAGAATGCATTCCTTCATGGATTTCTTAAAGAAGATTTGTATATAATGCAACTAAAAGGTTTTGTCGATCCCAAAGGTGCTAACAAAGTGTGCAAGTTCCAGTGATCCATCTATGGACCAGTGCAAGAATCTCAGAGTTGGAATATACGCTTTGATGAGGAGATCAAAGCATATGATTTTACACAGATTTATGGTGAAGCCTGTATTTACAAGTGGGTGGGAGCTATGATTATTTATGATATTATATGTGGATGGCATATTATTGATTGGAATTGATATAGAAATTCTGGATAGCATAAAAGGATAATTGAATATGAATTTTTCAATGAAAGACCTCGGTGAAGCTACTTATATATTGGGCATTAAGATCTATAGGGATAGATCAAGACACTTGATAGGACTTTCACAAAACACAAACCTTGACAAGGTTTTGAAGAAGTTCAAATTAGATCAGTGAAAGAAAGGGTTCTTGTCTGTGTTGCAAGGTGTGAAGTTGAGTAAGACTCAAAACCCGACCACGACATAAGATAAAGAGAGAATGGAAGTCATTCCTCTACCTCATCCATTATAAAGTATGTCATGATGTGTACCAGACCTATTATGTACCTTGGCATGAGTTTGGCAAGGGGTACAATGGTGATCCAGGAGTAGATTACTGGACAACGGTCAAAATTATCCTTAGTTACCTAAGAGGACTAAGGAAATGTTTATCGGTTATGGCGGTGATAAAGAGTTCATCGTAAAGGGTTACGCTGATGCAAGCTTTAACACTGATTCAGATGACTCCGAGTCTCGATCTGGATACATATTGAAACTGGGAGCAATTAGCTAGAGTAGCTCCATGTAGAGCATTGTAGACATAGAAGTTTGCAAAACTAGACAATTCCCCACGCGTTGCTGCGGGAATATATGGTTAAAAATTAACACTAATGATTTAAAGGCTATAAAATGACATTTTTGATGATTAACATATTCTTTTGGTCACATGGAAATAATTTCTGAGTTCAGAGGAGAGAATACACTACCATAAAAATTAAATATCCAGCAAATTAAATGATCTTCCAGTCCTCTGGATTCAATCAACAACGGTAGTTTCCAAATGCAGCAGGCCCTGAATGGCAATTTCCATGGAAAATAGTTTATCGATTCCTCCTTTAACAATTTCCATATCTCCCATTATTAAGATGCCTCTTCTTCACGCAAGCCAAAGAAAGTTCCAGCACTGCAAGGCAGATAAACAATCCTATGAAAGGTACAACAATATTGCCTGACATGATATAGTCCCGACATAAAGCACAATTGTAATCTGGGATGAAGAATTCCAAAGCAGATAAAAGAGGAATGTTAGAACACCCACTTAACTGCTCTTCGTGAAAACATTGGGCCATTCCCGCACGCACATTCAAAAAAAATTGAACAACCCAATGAGTCTGCACCGATAGAAAATGAAAAATTCCTAGATTACATAGAAATTTACATAGTGAGTTGATATATTGATCCCTTCGCATCTAGTGATGCAAAAAATAAATAACCATAAATAACTGGTTATTATTTTCTATGTTTAAGTGGCAAAGATTACCATGTAGGTCAGAACAATAAGGAATGAATAGAGCAATTTTAATGTAAAATCAGAAAAGGAGTTGGCCACTAAAATAGAACTCTGCAATACAGAAGGTAATTCAACATTAAATTACTTACGGGTTAATAGCCTAAATCTCCTTATACTATTATAGACTAAAAAGTGTGAATTATCAGACAATATATGCTCCCTAAAAAAATCATATAATATATGTATGATCACTTGGGAAAGTCAGATGGCTGATTAAATGTAGACCAAAGACGTAACAAACCTGATCAAATATTGCAATGGATTATGAATGACATAGAACAACCACCAAGACACAACATCGAAATAGGCGTTAATGATATATGTTTTAAAAGATGTTCTAATTTAGAAACATGTTGAATAACAAAGCTTAAGAAAGAGAAGACCCTAGAGGAAAACAAAACATATTTGTGTCGCCAAATAGGTACCCTATCGGTTTCATATATCTGTCATAATAGTAGGTAGGTGCCGATACATTGAATAACATCCATGAGGAGTCAACATATTTATATAACTTTTTTATGTAGCCAAATGAAGTCAAATAGGGTACCTATTTATATAACACGATGACCTATTCTCGTGTTAGTAGGTGGAAGATATCGTTACCTTGCAAATAAAGTCCAGACTCTAGAATGAACAATGAAGTTTACAAATCAAATCGGGAAGCTTTTATAACTGGGTGATGATTGTATCAGACAGATATAAAGCTAGCTGCAGCCTGCAGCGCCTCGGTTACACCTTCATCCATAGTGCAGACATGAAGTAGTTTTCCAGCACAAAGCAACCATTTGGAGTCGGTGATATACTTGACGTAGTAATAAATGACTAAACAGGAGCATACTTTTAACATGTAATCTAGGTCTTGATCTGTTTAGATGGCAATATCGATCAAGAAAGTTTGTTAGTACAATATCAACACATTAGTACATCTTTTATATTTAATATGTAATACTTTCTATCTTTGCTATTTAAACCGAAATTCATGATCCGCTCCTTTCTATCTGTATTTGTAACCATATTGGAATGCATCTATAGTTGTAACCATGATACAACATATGTCCTTTTGGGATCAACAATGCAAGAGAAACCGTGATTAACTGTATGTGCCCTGGCCAACATGAAATGATCTTAGAGCAAAGGAGGGGATACCAAGTAGTGATGGGAGACGATGAGAACAATGGAACTCCACAAAGGGACAGTGTAGCTGGGGCGCCTGAGGTCATTTGAGATCCAGCGACGTCGTCATGTTGGGATGTTGTCCTTGAGGAAACGGAGTCATCACGCTTGGAGGTGGCCGGGCCGACGGTGCTGGGCATGTGTAGGCTGCAAGGGAGGCATCTTGGTCCCGACGCCGGTGTTGTTCCTCTCATTGATGGACCCGGCCGTCTCACTTGGATTCGTGGGGGGCAGCAGGCTGCGTGCCTAAGTCTAGCCGGCGAGAGAGAAGCTCTGCCCTTCTCAGTTTCTCTACAGATGGCAGCGGCGGTGATCCCACACCAGATCTGGCTGGGGCTGCCTTGGCGAACTCCACGCATGGTGGAGGCTGCGGCCTATGCGGATTTGTGACACGAAGAGCTCTCCCTATGGCGTCTATTATATGGACTTGTCGGTTACTGAAGCTTGGAGGTCACATAAAAGGGGAAACGATCGGTAGCTTCCTAAATCACATGATTTCTTTGAGATTCCTTTTATTCCTTTTATGGAAAGCTCAGGTGGCAAATCTATTTTCGTGGAACACTGCATGTTGATAATTGTTGACATGGAAGGATTGCAAGTGGTAGTGGGAACTGAATTGGTGATGTGGCATGGATGCTGATGTGGACATTGTGCATGTTAAGAGAATTGAAATTAGTGGGGATCAACTTCTTAAGAATGTTAGATACATATGGATCTGAATGTGACAGACCCGTTGACTAAACCTCTCTCACAAGCAAAACACAATCACACCTTAGTACTATTTGGGTGGTAATCACATATCGATGTGAACTAGATTATTTACTCTAGTAAACTCTTTGGGTGTGGGTCACATAGAGATGTGAACTATGGGTGTTAAATCACATGGTGATGTGAACAAGATTATTGATTCTAGTGCAAGTGGGAGACTGAAGGAAATATGCCCTAGAGGCAGTAATAAAGGGGTTTCGGGCATCCCCCCGGCGACTACATGGGCCTAATGGGCCAAGAAGGGGACAGACCAGCCTCTAGGGGGCTGGTGCGCCCCATGTAGGTCGAAATAAGGGGGAAGGAAAGAGAGGAAGAGAGAAAGGAAGGGGAGCAATTCGGCCTTCCTCTTCCTTCTCTCCTCCCTCCTCCTTCATCCCCCCTCCGGATGAATATGGAAGGGGGGGAAGCCGAATTGGGAGGCGCCCAAGTAGGATTCCTCCTACTTGGGGCACCCCCTTGGCTGCCTCTCCTCCCCTCAAACCCATATATATGTGGGTGGGGGGCACCGTGTAAGGCCCTCGATGCGGCTATAGCTCCTACGTGTCGAAGCACGACTTAGAGGCATAACCGCATTGAAAGCAATGTCGCAAGTAAGGTAATCTTCACAACAACCGATGTAGATAGATAATAAGGGGAAAGGTACATAGTTGGCTTACACTCGCCACGTCACACAAAATACATAAATAGCATTACAATCATCCAATACACTCATGGTCCGACTACGGTACCAAAATAAAAGATCAACCCCAACATGCGACACGGTCCCGATCGCCCCAACTGGGCACCACTACTGATCATCAGGGAAAGACACATAGTAACGGCGTGAGTCTTCGTCGAACTCCCACTTGAGCTCAAACGCATCATCTGGAACGGAATCATCGGGCCCTGCATCTGGTTTGGAAGTAACCTGTGAGCCACGGGGACTCAGCAATCTCGCACCCTCGTGGTCAAGACTATTTAAGCTTATAGGTAATGCAAGGTAATATGTGGAGGTGCAGCAAGCGACTAGCATATATGGTGGCTAACCTGTTCGCAAAAGAGAGCGAGAAGAGAAGGCAAAGCACGAACAAATAACTATAGAACAACATACAGCAAACATTACTCCAACACCGTGTTCACTACCCGGACTCCGCCGAGAAGAGACCATCACGGTAACACACGCGATTGATTCATTTTAATTAAGTTAAGGTTCAAGTTATCTACAACTGGCCATTAACAAATTCCCATCTGCCCATAACCGCAGGCATGGCTTTCGAAAGTTCAAATCCCTGCAGGGGAGTCCCAACTTAGCCGATCACAAGCTCTCACGGTCAACGAAGGATAAACCTTCTCCCGAGACATTCCGATCAGACTCGGTATCCCGGTTCTACAAGACAACTTCGACAAAGATAAAACAAGTCCAGCAACACCAACCGAATGTGCCGACAAATCCCGATAGGAGCTGCACATATCTCGTTCTCAGGGCACACTCAGATTGTCCAAACTTCCGTTAGGCCAGCCCAGAGTTGCCCCTGGTGGCCACCGGCGGCTGACGGGGTGGACCAACACTCAGAGGAGCACTAGCCCCTGGGGGTTTAAATAAGATGACCCTTGGGCTCCGGAAACCCTAGGGAAAAAGAGGCTAGGTGGCAAATGGTAAAACCAAGGTTGGGCATTGCTGGAGTAGTTTTATTCAAGGCGAACTGTCAAGGGGTTACCATTATCACCCAACCGCGTAAGGAACACAAAATCCGAGAACATAACACCGATATGACGGAAACTAGGGCGACAAGAGTGGAACAAAACACTAGGCAAAGGCCGAGCCTTCCACCCTTTACCAAGTATATCGATGCATTAAGATAGCAAGATAATATAATGATATCCCAACAAAATAAACAATGTTCCAACAAGGAACGATCTCCAATCTTCACCTACAACTAGCAACGCTATAAGAGGGGCTGAGCAAAGCGGTAACATAGCCAATCAACGGTTTGCTAGGACATGGTGGGTTAGAGGTTTGACATGGCAATTTTGGAGGCATGATAAGCAAGTGGTAGGTATCATAGCATAGGCATAGCAATAGAGCGAGCATCTAGCAAGCAAAGATAGTAGTGATTTCGAAGGTATGATCATCTTGCCTACAAAGTTGTCAGAGTTGACTTGATCCTCGTAAGCAAACTCAATGGGCTCCTTGTTAGTGAACTCGTCTCCCGGCTCTACCCAAACAAGACAAACAAGCAAAAGGAACACAATCAACCACGTGCAAAGCTCAAACAACATGATGCAAACATGGTATGCTATGCGGGATGCGGTATGTGATGCATATGCAAGACTTGACAAGGAATGATTGAACCTGGCCTCAACATGGAAATCTAAGAGTGCCACTAGAAAGGTGAGGTGATTTCGGTTGAAATCGATATAAAGATCACCGCAATCGGATGCACGGTTTGGAAAAGGCAAGCAAAACAAATATGGCACCGATCTGGGATAAACAGCAAGTAGCCATATAGATGCATCAAGATAATTATGGTACAGCACTCAAACATGGCAACAAAATACATGGCAGGGATCCAATCATAATGCTTGACAAAACATGAACACTGAGCTACGGCCAATTCATCCATTAACAGGTTCAAACAAGCATGGCAAAAGAGCAATTGATAAATAGGTTTCAGACTTAGTGAAATTAACACAAGTCTGGAATTTCAGATCAGGTAGCACACTTTGGAGCATGAAAACCATATGCTACAGGAACTTAACATGGCAAATCAAGGCATGACATGAAGCTACTCAAAGCACTTAACAAAACTCCCTTAGTGACCTTGAGCCAAAAGGGATCAGAAAATACAATTGCAAGCATGTGAACATGGCAAAAACATAATCAGGTTACAGACTTAGAGAAAAACTGGAGCATGCAAATATGTTAATGAGTAGGCATGTTTACGAGCTCGATGCACTCACTACAGAGCAAGGCATGACAATCTAAGCATACACCCATCAAGAATACATATCATAGAAGCTAGGCATGGCAAGAACAACAATATAGTATGCACGGATCAACAACACCATACTCGGCAAAATCGCTAACAAGTAAACAATCTGCCAGGATTCACGAAATAGCAAAAGTAGAGCTCGATTGACTCAAGCTAGGGTGCTCCATAATTGCAAACAAAGACATGGATGGATAGAGCACCACAATATTAACAAATCGTCCTTACTGATCATCCTCAAAAGAGGCACGGATCATTAGGAAACAACATGAACATATGGCATATTGATAAAAACGGATCAAGGACTTGGAGAAATCCGAAGTCCCTGAAATCAGCATTAACGAATGCACTACTTTGCAAGCTTGTGCTAGTCACCACACATATCACAAAAATACATGGTAAGCATCTCTGGAAAGATGGCATGGCATATAACAAAGCTCATGTAGAACTCAGGAGCATAACATGCACACATTGATCATGGCAAAAATGACAAATAGCTATTTGATGCAGTAGATCTGACAATTAACTCAAATAGCTCTCTTCCAACAGCATTTCAGGCATCAATATGAGCTCAAATGAAAATGATGCAATGAGATGAAATAATGTACTCTCTGAGACGAACATTTTGATATGCTACACGCCCAAAACGGAGCTACGGATGCGGAGTTACGGCTTGATGAAACACGCAATTTAATTAGGGTTTCGGTGAAAGTCAACCCTGAGATCTCCATATCCAAATCTGGCACTGTAGCTGGCACGGTCGACGAGGTCGCCGGAGTTCGTGAGGGAGGCGGCCGAAGTCGAGGGAGGTGGCCGGAGAGGGGTCGGGGCGCCGGATCCGGGGGCCGACGAGGTCCGAGCAGCGCGGGCGCGGCACCCGGCTCGGCAGGCGATGCGTTGGCGGGACCGGCGAGCTGCGGGAGCGGTGAGCTCGCGCGGCGGCGGAGGCGCAGGCGGCGATGGTTGCCGGCGTGGAGGCGCTAGGTGGCGGGGCTCGGGCGCGAAGAGAGCTGGGCGCGGGGAGGCGGCGACCGGGCCCGGGAGGACCTCCCGCGGGCCGGCCGGGCCGCGGCGGATGAGGAGGCTGGCGGTGCCACGTGGCAGCACCTCAGTGGCCGCGGGCGTCGGCGGACTAGGGTTAGGGTGGAAGAAGATCCGGGATTTTGGAGGAGGGGCTATTTATAGGCATAGAGGGAGCTAGGAGTGTCCAAATGAGGCATGGTTTTCGGCCACACGATCGTGATTGAACGCTCTAGATGATGGAGAGGGTTTTGGTAGGTTTTGGGCCAAATTGGAAGGGAGTTGGGCTGCAACACGCACGAGGCCTTTTCGGTCCCTCGGTTAACCGTTGGAGTATCAAACGAAGTCCAAATGGTACGAAACTTGACAGGCGGTCTACCGGTAGTAAACCAAGGCCGCTTGGCAAGTCTCGGTCCAGTCCAGAAATGTTTAACCCCCACACACGAAAAGAAGGTAGAAAGGACCATCGGAGGAGATAGGAGCGCTGGAATGCAAAACGGACAACGGGGAAAATTCTCGGATGCATGAGATGAACACGTATGCAAATGCAATGCACATGATGACATGATATGAGATGCATGACAACGGCAACAACACACAGAGACAAAAACTCGAACCCGAGGAAATAAAATAACTTAGCGCCGGAAACGACAAGAGTTTGAGTACATATAAGGTAAATTACATCCGGGGTGTTACAACACTCCACCACTACGAAAGGATCTCCTCCTGAGATCTAGGACTGGAAGAACGCCGGGTACTCAGAACGGAGGTGATCCTCGCGTTCCCAGGTGGCTTCACGGTTGGAATGGTGTGACCACTTGACTTTGACGAATTTGATTGACTTATTGCGAGTCTTGCGTTCAGTCTCTTCAAGAATAGCCACGGGGTGCTCACGGTAAGAAAGGTCTTCTTGGAGATCAATGTCTTCGAAGTTGACGGTGCGGTCAGGAGTCTTGAAGCACTTGCGGAGCTGAGAGACATGGAACACGTCGTGCACATTTGCAAAGTTTGAAGGAAGCTCGAGTTGATAGGCGAGATTGCCTCTCTTGCCGACGATCTTGAAAGGACCCACATATCTAGGGGCAAGCTTCCCTTTGATACCGAAGCGATGAGTACCTTTCATTGGATAGACGCGGAGGTAAACATGATCTCCGATCTCGAAAGCCAAATCACGGTGCTTACTATCATAGTAGCTCTTTTGACGCGATTGCGCTGCTTTGAGGTTATCTCGAATGACTTTGCACATCTCCTCTGCCTCTGTGATTAAGTCATTTCCAAGAAGTTGACGTTCACCGGTTTCTGACCAATTAAGAGGAGTACGTCACTTCCTGCCATACAGAATTTCGAATGGGGCCTTGCCCGAACTTGCTTGAAAACTGTTGTTGTAGGAGAATTCGGCATATGGAAGACAATCTTCCCACTTCATACCGAAGGAGATCACACAAGCCCTGAGCATATCTTCAAGAATCTGATTGACACGCTCGACTTGACCGCTAGTTTGAGGATGGAAAGCTGTGCTGAAGCGGATGTTGGTGCCCATGGCCTTCTGAAAAGAATCCCAAAACTTGGAGGTAAAGATGCTGCCACGGTCCGAAGAGATCACCTGAGGAATACCGTCCAGAGAGACAATTCGAGAGGTATAAAGCTCCGCCAATTGAGCTGTAGTGATAGACTCTTTGATAGGCAGAAAGTGAGCCACTTTAGTGAGTTTGTCGATGACAACGAATATAGCATCATTGCCACGCTTGGACTTTGGAAACCCAGTCACGAGGTCCATCTCAATGTGGCCAAACTTCCATTATGGAATGGCAAGAGGTTGGAGGAGACCATCTGGTCTTTGGTGTTCTGCCTTCACTCTTCTGCAGACATCACACTCATTCATGAACTGAGCAATCTCGCGCTTCATTCGAGTCCACCAATAAGCCTGCTTGAGGTCCTGATACATCTTCTGTTGGGGAACGTAATAATTTCAAAAAAATTCCTACGCACACGCAAGATCATGGTGATGCATAGCAACGAGAGGGGAGAGTGTTGTCTACGTACCCTTCGTAGACTGCAACGGAAGCGTTGACGCAACGTAGAGGAAGTAGTCGTACGTCTTCCCGATCCGACCGATCCAAGCACCATTACTCCGGCACCTCCGAGTTCTTAGCACACGTACAGCTCGATGACGCTCCCCGGGCTCCGATCCAGCAAAGCTTCAGGGATGAGTTCCGTCAGCACAACGGCGTGGTGACGATGATGATGTTCTACCGACGCAGGGCTTCGCCTAAGCACTACAACGATATGATCGAGGTGGAATATGGTGGCAGGGGGCACCGCACACGGCTAAGGAACGATCACGTGGATCAACTTGTGTGTTCTAGGGTGCCCTCCTGCCCCCGTATATAAAGGAGCAAGGGCAGGAGGCGGCCGGCCAGGTGTGGCGCGCCAAGACGGAGTGACTCCTAGTTGGACAAGGAGAGAGAGGGGGGAAAGAGGAGGAAGAGAGGAAGGAAAGGGGGGCGCCGCCCCCCTTCCCTTGTCCTATTCGGACTAGGAAGGGGAGGGGCGCGCGGCCACCTCCTGCCTCCTTCTCTCTTCTCCCTCAAGGCCCATGTAGGCCCAATAAACCCCCGGGGGGTTCCGGTAACCCCCCGGTACTCCAGAAAAATGCCGATTTCACCCGGAACAATTCCAATGTCCAAATATAGGCTTCCAATATATCGATCTTTATGTCTCGACCATTTCGAGACTCCTGGTCATGTCCGTGATCACATCCGGGACTCTGAACTAACTTCGGTACATCAAAATGCATAAACTCATAATAATTGTCATCGTAACGTTAAGCGTGCGGACCCTACGGTTCGAGAACAATGTAGACATGACTGAGACAGATCTCCGTTCAATAACCAATAGCGGGACCTGGATGCCCATATTGGCTCCTACATATTCTACGAATATCTTTATCGGTCAGACTGCATAACAACATACGTTGTTCCCTTTGTCATCGGTATGTTACTTGGCCGAGATTCGATCATCGGTATCCAATACCTAGTTCAATCTCGTTACCGGCAAGTCTCTTTACTCGTTCCGTAATACATCATCCCGCAACTAACTCATTAGTTGCAATGCTTGGAAGGCTTATGTGATGTGCATTACCGAGAGGGCCCAGAGATACCTCTCCGACAATTGGAGTGACAAATCCTAATCTCGAAATACGCCAACCCAACATCTACCTTTGGAGACACCTGTAGAGCTCCTTTATAATAACCCAGTTATGTTGTGACGTTTGGTAGCACACAAAGTGTTCCTCCGGTAAACGGGAGTTGCATAATCTCATAGTCATAGGAACATGTATAAGTCATGAAGAAAGCAATAGTAACATACTAAACGATCGGCTGCTAAGCTAATGGAATGGGTCATGTCAATCAGATCATTCAACTAATGATGTGACCTCGTTAATCAAATAACAACACCTTGTTCATGGTTAGGAAACATAACCATCTTTGATTAACGAGCTAGTCAAGTAGAGGCATACTAGTGACACTAAGTTTGTCTATGTATTCACACATGTATTATGTTTCCGGTTAATACAATTCTAGCATGAATAATAAACATTTATCATGATATAAGGAAATAAATAATAACTTTATTATTGCCTCTAGGGCATATTTCCTCCAGTCTCCCACTTGCACTAGAGTCAATAATCTAGATTACACAGTAATGATTCTAACACCCATGGAGCCTTGGTGCTGATCATGTTTTGCTCGTGGAAGAGGCTTAGTCAACGGGTCTGCAACATTCAGATCCGTATGTATCTTGCAAATCTCTATGTCTCTCACCTGGACTAGATCCCGGATGGAATTGAAGCGTCTCTTGATGTGCTTGGTTCTCTTGTGAAATCTGGATTCCTTTGCCAAGGCAATTGCACCAGTATTGTCACAAAAGATTTTCATTGGACCCGATGCACTAGGTATGACACCTAGATCGGATATGAACTCCTTCATCCAGACTCCTTCGTTCGCTGCTTCCGAAGCAGCTATGTACTCTGCTTCACATGTAGATCCCGCTACGACGCTTTGTTTAGAACTGCAGCAACTTACAGCTCCACCATTTAATGTAAACACGTATCCGGTTTGCGATTTAGAATCGTCCGGATCAGTGTCAAAGCTTGCATCAACGTAACCTTTTATGGTGAGCTCTTTGTCACCTCCATATACGAGAAACATATCCTTAGTCCTTTTCAGGTATTTCAGGATGTTCTTGACCGCTGTCCAGTGATCCACTCCTGGATTACTTTGGTACCTCCCTGCTAAGCTTATAGCAAGGCACACATCAGGTCTGGTACACAGCATTGCATACATGATAGAGCCTATGGCTGAAGCATACGGAACATCTTTCATTTTCTCTCTATCTTCTGCAGTGGTCGGGCATTGAGTCTGACTCAACTTCACACCTTGTAACACAGGCAAGAACCCTTTCTTCGCCTGATCCATTTTGAACTTTTTCAAAATCTTGTCAAGGTATGTGCTTTGTGAAAGTCCAATTAAGCGTTTTGATCTATCTCTATAGATCTTTATGCCTAATATGTAAGCAGCTTCACCGAGGTCTTTCATTGAAAAACTCTTATTCAAGTATCCCTTTATGCTATCTAGAAATTCTATATCATTTCCGATCAGTAATATGTCATCCACATATAATATGAGAAATGCTACAAAGCTCCCACTCACTTTCTTGTAAATATAGGCTTCTCCAAAAGTCTGTATAAAACCAAATGCTTTGATCACACTATCAAAACGTTTATTCCAACTCCGAGAGCCTTGCACCAGTCCATAAATATATCGCTGGAGCTTGCACACTTTGTTAGCTTCCTTTGGATCGACAAAACCTTCCGGTTGCATCATATACAACTCTTCTTCCAGAAATCCATTCAGGAATGCAGTTTTGACATCCATCTGCCAAATTTCATAATCATAAAATGCGGCAATTGCTAACATGATTCTGACAGACTTAAGCATCGCTACGGGTGAGAAGGTCTCATCGTAGTCAACCCCTTGAACTTGTCGAAAACCTTTTGCGACAAGACGAGCTTTGTAGACAGTAATATTACCGTCAGCGTCAGTCTTCTTCTTGAAGATCCATTTATTCTCAATTGCTTGCCGATCATCGGGCAAGTCAACCAAAGTCCATACTTTGTTCTCATACATGGATCCCATCTCAGATTTCATGGCTTCAAGCCATTTTGCGGAATCTGGGCTCACCATCGCTTCTTCATAGTTCGTAGGTTCATCATGATCTAGTAGCATGACTTCCAGAACTGGATTACCGTACCACTTTGGCGCGGATATCATTCTAGTTGATCTACGAGGTTCAGTAGTATCTCGATCTGAAGTTTCATGATCATTATCATTAGCTTCCTCACCAACTGGTGTAGGTGTCACTGAAACAGTTTTCTGTGATATACTACTTTCTAATAATGGAGCAGGTACAGTTACCTCGTCAAGTTCTACTTTCCTCCCACTCACTTCTTTTGAGAGAAACTCCTTCTCCAGAAAGTTTCCAAATTTAGCAACAAAAGTCTTGCCTTCGGATCTGTGATAGAAGGTGTATCCAATAGTTTCCTTTGGATATCCTATGAAGACACATTTCTCCGATTTGGGTTCGAGCTATCAGGTTGAAGCTTTTTCACATAAGCATCGCAGCCCCAAACTTTCAGAAACGACAACTTTGGTTTCTTGCCAAACCATAGTTCATAAGGCATCGTCTCAACGGATTTTGATGATGCCCTATTTAACGTGAATGCGGCCGTCTCTAGAGCGTATCCCCAAAACGATAGCGGTAAATCAGTAAGAGACATCATAGATCGCACCATATCTAGTAAAGTACGATTACGACGTTCGGACACACCATTACGCTGTGGTGTTCCGGGTGGCGTGAGTTGCGAAACTATTCCACAATTTTTCAAATGTACACCAAACTCGTAACTCAAATATTCTCCTCCACGATCAGATCGTAGAAACTTTATTTTCTTGTTACGATGATTTTCAACTTCACTCTGAAATTCTTTGAACTTTTCAAACGTTTCAGACTTATGTTTCATTAAGTAGATATACCCATATCTGCTTACGTCATCTGTGAAGGTGAGAAAATAACGATATCTGCCACGAGCCTCAACATTCATCGGACCACATACATCTGTATGTATGATTTCCAGCAAATCTGTTGCTCTCTCCATAGTACCGGAGAACGGTGTTTTAGTCATCTTGCCCATGAGGCACGGTTCGCAAGTACCAAGTGATTCATAATCAAGTGGTTCCAAAAGTCCATCAGTGTGGAGTTTCTTCATGCGCTTTACACCGATATGACCTAAACGGCAGTGCCACAAATAAGTTGCACTATCATTATCAACTCTGCATCTTTTGGCTTCTACATTATGAATATGTGTATCACTACTATCGAGATTCAACAAGAATAGACCACTCTTCAAGGGTGCATGACCATAAAAGATATTACTCATATAAATAAAACAACCATTATTCTCTGATTTAAATGAATAATCGTCTCGCATTAAACAAGATCCAGATATAATGTTCATGCTCAACGCTGGCACCAAATAACAATTATTTAGGTCTAATACTAATCCCGAAGGTAGATGTAGAGGTAGCGTGCCGACCGCGATCACATCGACTTTGGAACCGTTTCCCACGCGCATCGTCACCTCGTCCTTAGCCAATCTTCGCTTAATCCGTAGTCCCTGTTTCGAGTTGCTAATATTAGCAACAGAACTAGTATCAAATACCCAGGTGCTACTGCGAGCATTAGTAAGGTACACATCATTAGCATGTATATCACATATACCCTTGTTCACCTTGCCATCCTTCTTATCCGTCAAATACTTGGGGTAGTTCCGCTTCCAATGACCAGTCTGCTTGCAGTAGAAGCACTTAGTTTCAGGCTTAGGTCCGGACTTGGGTTTCTTCTATTAAGCAGCAACTTGCTTGCCGTTCTTCTTGAAGTCCCCCTTCTTCTTCCCTTTGCCCTTTTTCTTGAAACTAGTAGTCTTGTTAACCATCAACACTTGATGCTCCTTTTTGATTTCTACCTCCGCAGCTTTCAGCATTGCGAAGAGCTCGGGAATAGTCTTGTTCATCCCTTGCATATTATAGTTCATCACGAAGCTCTTGTAGCTTGGTGGTAGTGATTGGAGAATTCTATCAATGACGCAATCATCTGGAAGATTAACTCCCATCTGAATCAAGTGATTATTATACATAGACATTTTGAGTATATGCTCACTGACAGAACTGTTCTCCTCCATCTTGCAGCTATAGAACTTATTGGAGACTTCATATCTCTCAATCCGGGCATTTGCTTAAAATATTAACTTCAACTCCTGGAACATCTCATATGCTCCATGACGTTCAAAACATCGTTGAAGTCCCGATTCTAAGCCGTAAAGCATGGCACACTGAACTATCGAGTAGTCATCAGCTTTGCTCTACCAGACGTTCATAACATCTGGTGTTGCTCCAGCAGCAGGCCTGGCACCCAGCGGTGCTTCCAGGACGTAATTCTTCTATGCAGCAATGAGGATAATCCTCAAGTTACGGACCCAGTCCGTGTAATTGCTACCATCATCTTTCAACTTTGCTTTCTCAAGGAACGCATTAAAATTCAATGGAACAACAGCACGAGCCATCTATCTACAATCAAACGTAAACAAGCAAGATACTATCAGGTACTAAGTTCATGATAAGTTTGAGTTCAATTAATCAAATTACTTAAGAACTCCCACTTAGATAGACATCCCTCTAATCCTCTAAGTGATCACGTGATCCAAATCAACTAAACCATGTCCGATCATCACGTGAGATGGAGTAGTTTCTTTGGTGAACATCACTATGTTGATCATATCTACTATATGATTCACACTCGACCTTTCGGTCTCCGTGTTCCGAGGCCATATCTGTATATGCTTGGCTCGTCAAATATAACCTGAGTATTCCGCGTGTGCAACTGTTTTGCACCCGTTGTATTTGAACGTACAACCTATCACACCCGATCATCACGTGGTGTCTCAGCACGAAGAACTTTCGCAATGGTGCATACTCAGGGAGAACACTTCTTGATAATTTAGTGAGAGATCATCTTATAATGCTACCATCAATCAAAGCAAGATAAGATGCATAAAAGATAAACATCACATGCAATCAATATAAGTGATATGATATGGCCATCATCATCTTGTGCTTGTGATCTCCATCTCTGAAGCACCGTCATGATCACCATCGTCACCGGTGCGATACCTTGATCTCCATCGTAGCATCATTGTCGT
Organism: Triticum monococcum; assembly: GCA_034509565.1. Classification (NCBI taxonomy): domain Eukaryota; kingdom Viridiplantae; phylum Streptophyta; class Magnoliopsida; order Poales; family Poaceae; genus Triticum; species Triticum monococcum. Next base: position 144,812,809 of record CM067843.1, on the reverse strand, counting down.
CTCGCCAATCTTATGCTTCCATGACTATCGCTACCGCTTAGTGATAAAGTAAAGCATTACATCGCGATTGCATTGCATACAATAAAGCGACAACCATATGGCTCCTGCCAATTGCCGATAACTCGGTTACAAAACATGATCATCTCATACAATAAAATTTAGCATCATGTCTTGGCCATATCACATCACAACATGCCCTGCAAAAACAAGTTAGACGTCCTCTACTTTGTTGTTGCAAGTTTTACGTGGCTGCTACGGGCTTAAGTAAGAACCAGTCTCACCTACGCATCAAAACCACAACGATTATTTGTCAGTTTGACTCCGTTTTAACCTTCGCAAGGACCGGGCGTAGCCACACTTGGTTCAACTAAAGTTGGAGAAACAGTCACTCGTAAGCCACCTTTGTGCAAAGCACGTCGGGAGAACTGGTCTTGCGTAAGCGTACGTGTAATGTCGGTCCGGGCCACTTCATCCAACAATACCGCCGAACCAAAGTATGACATGCTGGTAGGCAGTATGACTTATATCACCCACAAATCACTTGTGTTCTACTCGTGCATATAACATCAAACCATAACACCTAGGGTCTGATACCACTGTTGGGGAACGCAGTAATTTCAAAAAAATTCCTACGCACACGCAAGATCATGGTGATGCATAGCAATGAGAGGGGAGAGTGTTGTCTACGTACCCTTCGTAGACTGCAATGGAAGCGTTGACGCAACGTAGAGGAAGTAGTCGTACGTCTTCCCGATCCGACCGATCCAAGCACCGTTACTCCGGCACCTCCGAGTTCTTAGCACACGTACAGCTCGATGACGCTCCCTGGGCTCCTATCCAGCAAAGCTTCGGGGATGAGTTCCGTCAGCACAACGGCGTGGTGACGATGATGATGTTGTACCGACGTAGGGCTTCGCCTAAGCACTACAACGATATGATCGAGGTGGAATATGGTGGCAGGGGGCACCGCACACGGCTAAGGAATGATCACGTGGATCAACTTGTGTGTTCTAGGGTGCCCCCTGCCCCCGTATATAAAGGAGCAAGGGGAGGAGGCGGCTGGCCAGGTGTGGCGCGCCAGGAGGGAGTCCTACTCCCACCGGGAGTAGGACTCCTGGTTGGACAAGGAGAGAGAGGGGGGAAAGAGGAGGAAGAGAGGAAGGAAAGGTGGGGCGCCGCCCCCCTTCCCTTGTCCTATTCGGACTAGGAAGGGGAGGGGCGCGCGGCCACCTCCTGCATCCTTCTCTCTTCTCCCTCAAGGCCCATGTAGGCCCAATAAACCCCCGGGGGAGGGGGGTTCCGGTAACCCCCCGGTACTCCAGAAAAATGCCGATTTCACCCGAAACAATTCCCATGTCCAAATATGGGCTTCCAATATATCGATCTTTATGTCTCAACCATTTCGAGACTCCTCGTCATGTCCGTGATCACATCCGGGACTCCGAACTAACTTCGGTACATCAAAATGCATAAACTCATAATAATTGTCATCGTAACGTTAAGCGTGCGGAACCTACGGTTCGAGAACAATGTAGACATGACTGAGACAGATCTCCGGTCAATAACCAATAGCGGGACCTGGATGCCCATATTGGCTCCTACATATTCTATGAAGATCTTTATCGGTTAGACCGCATAACAACATACGTTGTTCCCTTTGTCATCGGTATGTTACTTGCCCGAGATTCGATCGTCGGTATCCAATACCTAGTTCAATCTCGTTACCGGCAAGTCTATTTACTCGTTCCGTAATACATCATCCCGCAACTAACTCATTAGTTGCAATGCTTGCAAGGCTTATGTGATGTGCATTACCGAGAGGGCCCAGAGATACCTCTCCGACAATCGGAGTGACAAATCATAATCTCGAAATACGCCAACCCAACATCTACCTTTGGAGACACCTGTAGAGCTCCTTTGTAATCACCCAGTTACGTTGTGATGTTTGGTAGCACACGAAGTGTTCCTCCGGTAAACGGGAGTTGCATAATCTCATAGTCATAGGAACATGTATAAGTCATGAAGAAAGCAATAGCAACATACTAAACGATCGGGTGCTAAGCTAATGGAATGGGTCATGTCAATCAGATCATTCAACTAATGATGTGACCTCGTTAATCAAAAAACAACACCTTGTTCATGGTTAGGAAACATAACCATCTTTGATTAACGAGTTAGTCAAGTAGAGGCATACTAGTGACACTAAGTTTGTCTATGTATTCACACATGTATTATGTTTCCGGTTAATACAATTCTAGCATGAATAATAAACATTTATCATGATATAAGGAAATAAATAGTAACTTTATTATTGCCTCTAGGGCATATTTCCTTCATCTTCTTACTCCCAGGGTGGATGGAGAGGAGTGAATTGTGAGCCTCATTCATGATAACTTTACGAAGGTCACCTTTGGGCACAACAATACGATCCTCGAAGAAGAGAGTATCCTTGTCATCAAGGCGGTAGCACTTGTACTTGGGTTGACTCTTGGCAATCCCAATCTTCACCTTCTTCACCATAGTGTCAAGAAGTTGAGCCTCACGAATCTGATCTTCCAAAGTAGGAGAGACTTGAAGGTTGGCGAGGAAACCTTGAGGAACAACTTGCAAATTGAGTTTGCGTAAAGCTTCACAAAGCTCGGGTTGGTAAGGCTTGATAATCAGACTGTTGCAGTAAGCCTTCCTGCTCAAAGCGTCAACAATCACATTGGCCTTGCCTGGAGTATACTCGATACTCGGATTATACTCTTGAATCATTTCGACCCAACGAGTCTGCCTGAGGTTGAGATTAGGCTGAGTGAAGATGTACTTGAGACTCTTGTGGTCAGTGAATATGCCCACTTTTCTTCCCAATAAGAGATGTCTCCAAGTCAAAAGAGCATGCACAATTGCCGCCAACTCGAGGTCATGAGTGGGGTAGTTCTTCTCGTTGGGCTTCAATTGGCGAGAGGTATAGGCCACAACTTTCTTCTCTTGCATCAACACTGCACCAAGACCTTGAAGAGAGGCATCGTAGAAGACCTCGAACGGTTTGGATTCATCAGGAGGAGTCAGAACTGGAGCAGTGACCAATTTCTCTTTCAAAGTGTTGAAAGCGATGTCACATTCCGGAGACCAAACGTACTTGACGTGCTTCTGGAGAAGGTTTGAAAGAGGCTTTGCGATCTTTGAAAAGTTCTCAACGAACCTTCGACAGTAGCTTGCGAGACCAGGGAAGCTATGGAGTTGCTTCACGTTCTGAGGTGGTTCCCAATTCACAATTCCAGACACCTTCTCAGGATTCACCACAATGCCCTTAGCAGAGATGATATGCCCAAGATAAAGAACCTCATCGAGCCAAAACTCACACTTTGAGAACTTGGCGTAGAACTGATGTTCCCTGAGCTTATCGAGCACCAAACGCAAGTGCTTAGCATGATCTTCCTTGTTCTTCGAAAAGACCAGAATGTCATCGAGATAGACCAAGACAAAGTCATTTGTGTAGGCGTTGAAGATGAAGTTCATCATGTGAGAGAAAGTCGGAGGAGCGTTGACGAGGCCAAAAGACATGATAGTGTATTCATATGAACCATACCTTGTTCTGAAAGCCGTCTTGGGAATATCTTGCTCACGGATTCAAATCTGGTGATAACCCATACAGAGATCAAGCTTGGAGAATACTTGGGCACCTTTGAGTTGTTTGAATAGCTCATTGATGTTGGGAAGTGGGTACTTGTTCTTGATAGTCTTCTTGTTCAATGGACGGTAGTCAACACAAAGTCGGTCCGTTCCATCCTTCTTCTTCACAAAAAGTACTCCACAACCCCACGGAGAAGAGCTAGGTCTGAAGAGACCCATTCGCCCTTGAATATCGAGTTGCTTCTTTAGCTCCTTCAATTCTTCAGGTCCGAGCTTGTAAGGACATTTGCAAACCAGTTCCGTGCCAGGCTCAAGATCGATGACGAATTCAACTGGCCGGTGCGGAGGCATTCCTGGAAGCTCTTCTGGAAAGACGTCTTGATATTCGCAAACGACTGGAATTTGAGAGATGGAATCCAGTTCACCCTTCTCATTTAGAGAAAACAGACGGATGGTATTATCCGGAGCGGCAAAGACAATTACATCCTCAGACGAATGAGTCAATTGAATCTGCCTGGCTGCACAATCAAGCTGAACCTTGTGCTTAGAAAGCCAGTCCATTCCAAGAATAAAATCAATATCTGAGTTTCCAAGGACCATTGGAGAAGCCAGAAACATGAAATCACCCATCGTGATAGAAATATCCGGAATCTCATAGTTTGCGAGCAAACATTTACCCGGTGAGACAACTGCTACCGGTTTATGAAAAACTTGAGAAGACAACTGATGCTTAGATGCAAAAGGTCTCGAGATGAAACAATGCGATGCACCAGTGTCAAAAAGTACTTTTGCAGGAACATCGTTAACAGGAAGGTTACCCATGATGACATCTCATGAGTCCTCTGCCTGAGTTGCGTTCATCAAGTTGACCTTGGCGTGCTTGGGGTTATGCTTGACCACAGCTGTACTTGCCGATATCACAGGAGGAGGAGGAGGGAGACGCCTCTGATTGAAGCATTTGTTGGCATAGTGACCCTTTTGTTGGCACTTGTTGCACGTGACCTCTGAAAGCGGACGGTGATACAGAGCACTCGATCTTGGAGCTTGAGACAAAGTCTTGTTCTGAAAGCCAGGGTTGGGTGGGTGGGAAGATCCACTGCCACCTTTGCTCTTCTATTGATACGGCTGATGGAACGGAGGAGGAGGAAGCCAATACTTCTGCTGCTTGGCCACTTGAGTTGAGGAAGAAGGAGTAGCATCTCTGACTCGCTTCTTGGAAGCATCGCACTTCAGTTGAGCAGCCTCTTGCTTCAATGCCATGTTGTAAAACTCATCGTACCTCAAGGGCTCAAAGAGGACAAGAGCTAGCTGGATTTCTTCTCTGAGACCACCCCTGAAGTGGTATATCAGGCTCTTCTCGTCAGGGACGTCCTTCTTAGCAAAGAGGGCGAGCTTCTGAAACATCTTGTTGTAGTCAGAGACAGACATAGAGCCTTGCTTCAGGTTGCGGAATTCCTCACGCTTGCTTTCAACCACGCTCTGAGGAATATGATGAGCTTTGAGGTCTTGATGGAATTCATCCCAGGTAATCTCACGGCCTCCTCTAGAATCTTTGTACTGCTGAAACCATTCTGCAGCTTCGTCTTTGAGTTGGAAAGAAGCGAACTTGACAAAGTCCTCAGGCCTGACGTTACTGCACTCGAAATGCTTGCACAATTCCACGAGCCAATCATCAGCGTCAGTTGCCTCAACACAATTGCTGAAAGTCTTTGGCTGGTTATCAGGAAATTGGTTGAGTGTAGCAAAGTGATTCTGATTGTTGCCCTAGTTGCCTTGGTTCGCTTGGTTGCGCTCTTGAAGAATTTGCATGATCAACTACATGTTTGCATTGGTAGCCGCCATCACAGCTTGCCATGCCTCCGGAGGAGGGGGTGGTGGTGGCGGATTAGGATTCGGAGTCGTGCGTGTTGGAGGAGCCATCCTGAAGAGGTTGACATCCATTAGCACATTGATAGACAAGAATTGAAGCTGAACCAAACGGGTAGAAATTGCAACATATAGTCTTCACATCTGAACAAAATGAACGAATGCATTCCAATTGAAATGGTCACATATCCATAAATTGAGAAGCCACTTAGAATTTAGGTAGAGGAATAAAATCAACAAGGTACGGAGCAAGAACGAATACTCGGTAAGGATCACCCAATCTCAAACCAAATATCCGTGGAAGAAGAACTAGAGCTACAAGAATTCCCACCTATGAAACTCCCGAACCTTTTCGGTTATGCAATCAGGTGTTGGGGATACAGGGGAAGCATAATATCTCACCCAAATCTAGCAAATCCTACATCCAGCTGTATCCATCCTTCAACACATAACCGAGAAAAACTTTGAAAATCGTCTACCTCAACCTTCGAAAAGCATCCGTTATACAAGTTATGGCAATACTCCCGAACTCCAGCCCTAGTATTGGGCGGCGTCGAGGTTATCTTACCAATAACTGCATAAAAGAGATTTTCGATGTCGGCGAACTAAACTCAGGTATTCCAGAACTGCAACGATAAAATTGTGACGATAACACCTCGGAGCTCAACTCCCCGGGACACTGCCACAACCCCTAAATGACAAGAGGCACTAAGAACAATGTTCTCGTCACAAATCAATCGGAACGATCCCAAGATACCCGCGTGATCCTAAATTTTTTTTAGTGAAATTTGAGACGAGAAGAGACAAAACTCTACGTCAGGATGCCTTACCAGAGCGATGAAGGGACTGGGGAGTAAAAAGAGTTCCTAAACTTTCCGATATATAATTCCTAAATGACTCAAAACATTTTTCTAGACTCAACTCGTCAGCTAATTCGATCAAGCAGTGGGGGCTCCTAAGGTCAGGGAAGGCTCTGATTACCAACTTATAACACCCTCGATGCGGCTATAGCTCCTACGTGTTGAAGCACAACTTAGAGGCATAACCGCATTGAAAGCAATGTCGCAAGTAAGGTAATCTTCACAACAACCCATGCAGATAGATAATAAGGGGAAAGGTACATAGTTGGCTTACACTCGCCACGTCACACAAAATACATAAATAGCATTACAATCATCCAATAGACTCATGGTCCGACTATGGTACCAAAATAAAAGATCAACCCCAACATGCGACACGGTCCCGATCGCCCCAACTGGGCACCACTACTGATCATCAGGGAAAGACACATAGTAACGGCGTGAGTCTTCGTTGAACTCCCACTTGAGCTCAAGCGCATCATCTGGAACGGAATCATCGGGCCCTGCATCTGGTTTGGAAGTAATCTGTGAGCCACGGGGACTCAGCAATCACGCACCCTCGCGATCAAGACTATTTAAGCTTATAGGTAAGGCAAGGTAATATGTGGAGCTGCAGCAAGCGACTAGCATATATGGTGGCTAACCTGTTCGCAAAAGAGAGCGAGAAGAGAAGGCAAAGCACGAACGAATAACTATAGAACAACCTACGACAAACATTACTCCAACACCGTGTTCACTTCCCGGACTCCGCCGAGAAAAGACCATCACGGTAACACACGCGATTGATTCATTTTAATTAAGTTAAGGTTCAAGTTATCTACAACCGGACATTAACAAATTCCCATCTGCCCATAACCGCGGGCAGGGCTTTCAAAAGTTCAAATCCCTGCAGGGGAGTCCCAACTTAGCCCATCACAAGCTCTCACGGTCAACGAAGGATAAACCTTCTCCTGAGACATTCCGATCAGACTCGGTATCCCGGTTCTACAAGACAACTTCGACAAAGATAAAACAAGTCCAGCAACACCGCCCAAATGTGCCGACAAATCCCGATAGGAGCTACACATATCTCGTTCTCAGGGCACACTCAGATTGTCCAAACTTCCGGTAGGCCAGCCCAGAGTTGCCCCTGGTGGCCACCGGCGGCTGACGGGGTGGACCAACACTCAGAGGAGCACTTGCCCGGGGGGGTTTAAATAAGATGACCCTTGAGCTCTGGAAACCCAAGGTAAAAAGAGGCTAGGTGGCAAATGGTAAAACCAAGGTTGGGCATTGCTGGAGGAATTTTATTCAAGGCAAACTGTCAAGGGGTGCCCATTATCACCCAACCTCGTAAGGAATGGAAAATCCGGGAACATAACACCGATATGACGGAAACTAGGGAGGCAAGAGTGGAACAAAACACTAGGCAAAGGCCGAGCCTTCCACCCTTTACCAAGTATATATATGCATTAAGATAGCAAGATAATATAATGATATCCCAACAAAATAAACAATGTTCCAACAAGGAACGTTCTCCAATCTTCACCTGCAACTAGCAACGCTATAAGAGGGGCTGAGCAAAGCGGTAACATAGCCAATCAATGGTTTGCTAGGACATGGTGGGTTAGAGGTTTGACATGGCAATTTGGGAGGCATGATAAGCAAGTGGTAGGTATCATAGCATAGGCATAGCAAAAGAGCGAGCATCTAGCAAGCAAAGATAGAAGTGATTTCGAGGGTATGATCATCTTGCCTACAAAGTTGTCAGAGTTGACTTGATCCTCGTAAGCAAACTCAACGGGCTCCTCATTAGCGAACTCGTCTCCCGGCTCTACCCAAATAAGACAAACAAGCAAAAGGAACACAATCAACCACGTGCAAAGCTCAAACAACATGATGCAAACATGGTATGCCATGCGGGATGCGGTATGTGATGCATATGCAAGATTTGACAAGGAATTATTGAACCTGGCCGCAACTTGGAAATCCAAGAGTTCCACTGGAAAGGTGAGGTGATTTCAGTTGAAATCGATATAAAGATCGCCGCAATCGGATGCACGGTTTGGAAAAGGCAAGCAAAACAAATATGGCACCGGTCTGCGATAAACAGCAATTAGCCATCTAGATGCATCAAGATAATTATGCTACAACACTCAAACATGGCAACAAAATACATGGCAGGGATCCAATCATAATGCTTGACAAAACATGAACACTGAGCTACGGCCAATTCATCCATTAACAGGTTCAAACAAGCATGGCAAAAGAGCAATTGATAAACAGGTTTCAGACTTGGTGTAATTAACACAAGTCTGGAATTTCAGATCAGGTAGCACACTTTGGAGCATGAAAATTATATGCTACAGGAACTTAACATGGCAAATCAGGGCATGGCATGAAGCTACTCAAAGCACTTAAAAAAGGTCCCTTAGTGACCTTGAGCCAAAAGTGATCAGAAAATACAATTGCAAGCATATGAACATGCAAAAACATAATCAGGTTACAGACTTAGAGAAAAACTGGAGCATGCAAATATGTTAACGAGTAGGCATGTTTACGAGCTCGATGCACTCACTACAGAGCAAGGCATGACAATCTAAGCATACACCCATCAAGAATACATCTCATAGAAGCTAGGCATGGCAAGAACAACAACATAGCATGCACGGATCAACAACAACATACTCGGCAAAATCGCTAACAGGTAAACAATCTGCCAGGATTCACGAAATAGAAAAAGTAGAGCTCGATTGACTCAAGCTAGGGTGCTCCATAATTACAAACAAAGACATGGATGGATAGAGCACCACAATATTAACAAATCGTCCTTACTGATCATCCTCAAAAGAGGCACGGATCATTAGGAAACAACATGAACATATGGCATATTGATAAAAACAGATCAAGGACTTAGACAAATCCTAAGTCCCTGAAATCAGCATTAACGAATGCACTACTTTGCAAGCTTGTGCTAGTCACCACACATATCACAAAAATACATGGTAAGCACCTCTAGAAAGATGGCATGGCATATAACAAAACTCATGTAGAACTCAGGAGCATATCATGCACACATTAATCATGGCAAAAATGACAAATAGCTATTTGATGCAGCAGATCTGACAATTAACTCAAATAGCTCTCTTCCAACAGCATTTCAGGCTCAAGATGAGCTCAAATGAAAATGATGCAATGAGATGAAATGATGTACTCTCTGAGAAGAACATTTTGATATGCTACACGCCCAAAACGGATCTACGGATGCAGAGTTACGACATGATGAAAAACGCAATTTAATTAGGGTTTCAGGGAAAGTCAACCCTGAGATCTCCAGATCCAGATCCGGCACTGTAGCTGGCACGGTCGACGAGGTTGCCGGAGTTCGCGAGGGAGGCGGCCAGAGTCGAGGGAGGTGGCCGAAGAGGGGTCGGGGTGCCGGATCTGGGGGCCGGCGAGGTCCGGGCGGCGCGGGCGTGGCACCCGGCGCGGCGGGCGATGCGGTGGCGGGACCGGCGAGCTGCGGGGGCGGCGAGCTCGCGCGGCGGCGGAGGCGCAGGCGGCGATGGTCGCCGGCGGGGAGGCGCTAGGTGGCGGGGCTCGGGCGTGAGGAGAGCTGGGCGCGGGGAGGCGGCGACCGGGCCCGGGAGGGCCTCCCGCGGGCCGGGCAGGCCGCGGCGGATGAGGAGGCTGGCGGTGCCACGTGGCAGCGCCTCAGTGGCCGCGGGCGGCGACGGACGCGGTGTCCGGTGCGGCGGACATTTCCGGCTCGCGACGGGGTAGGTGGACTAGGGTTAGGGTGGAAAAAGATCCGGATTTCGGAGGAGGGGCTATTTATAGGCATAGAGGAAGCTAGGAGTGTCCAAATGAGGCGCGGTTTTCGGCCACGCAATCGTGATCGAACGCTCTAGATGATGGAGAGAGTTTTGGTGGGTTTTGGGACAAATTGGAAGGAAGTTGGGCTGCAACACACACGAGGCCTTTTCAGTCCCTCGGTTAACCGTTGGAGTATCAAACGAAGTCCAAATGGTACGAAACTTGACAGGCGGTCTACCGGTAGTAAACCAAGGCCGCTTGGCAAGTCTCGGTCCAGTCCGGAAATGTTTAACCCCCACACACGAAAAGAAGGTAGAAAGGACCACCGGAGGAGATAGGAGCGCCGGAATGCAAAACGGACAATGGGGAAAATGCTCGGATGCATGAGATGAACATGTATGCAAATGCAATGCACATGATGACATGATATGAGATGCATGACAATGGCAACAACACGCGGAGACAAAAACCCGAATCCGAGGAAATAAAATAACTTAGCGCCGGAAACGGCAAGAGTTTGAATACATATAAGGTAAATTACATCCGGGGTGTTACATACCGCTAGAACATAGACCAAAAATTGTTAGCCGTGTGCGGCGCCCTATCCATAGTTTACTCCTTCGATCATATCTTCGTAGTGCTTAGGCGAAACCCTGCACGGATCACTTCACCATCACCATCACCACGCTGTCGTGCTGACGGAACTCTCCCTTGACACTTTGCTGCATCAAGAGTTCGAGGGACGTCATCGAGCTAAATGTGTGCAGAACTCGGAGGTGCCATACGTTCGGTGCTTGATCAGTCAGAATGAGAAGAAGTTCCAGTACTTCAACCGCGTTATCAAATGCTTCCGCTTTCGGTCTACGAGGGTACGACACTCTCCCCCTCTCGTTGAAGATTGAATGCGTCCAGCCAGAGTTGGCTTCTCGTTCGTCGAACCCCATCTCCGCGTTATCAGAGTACATCAACCGCGTTATCAAATACTATTTGACGACAGTCGGCCGGATTGAATGCGTTCGGCCAGAGTTGGCTTCTCGTTCGTCGAACCGGCATGAATGCCAAGCAGGCGGACAGACGCCACTAGAATTTTGTAGGAAGTTGTCCCGTTGGCCCTCCCGGTCACGTCTTCTCTGAACGAACATTAACGCGGCAGCAGCGGCGAGCCGAAGCATCTTTCTCGACCGCGTCACCTTGTGAATGTTGTGCCATTCGGCCAGAATGCGGCAATGACCAACTCCGCTCTGGATCAACATAAATACGAAAGAGTGGGATGACGGTTGGAGCGGAATGAGAGGGGTGAGGGAGGAAGGTGGGGTGGGGGAGGAGGGTAAGGTGGGTAGGGGTGTCGGATGCTTACGTGGAGGAGGTTCGGACTGTTAGAAACCTCCCGAGTTAGCTTTCGATTTGTGGGCTTTCAGATGTCCAGACCAATCGACGAATTTTCGATGCACGATGTTGAATGACCCAACTTGATATGAATAATTATGAGTAATTTGATGCACCAGATCCAACGGCTTCCGAGATCCAACGGCTCTCGGAACCCGTATCATGGGAGCAGGCTAAACCCGGTGATATTCTCCCTACAATACCGGTGTGGCGTAGTCTCCTCCATGTCCGGAGTCGCTCTCAGTGGAGCCTACAGTAGTGATGACATGTTAAATGTAAAAGCGACAGGGAACAGTACGAATGAACGGGACTTTTATTGATGATGATCACCACTGTTGTCGGCTGTTATTGTCGGATGATCCGACGAGCCAGCTCAACAACAGCTTCTCAAGCTCCAGCACACGGGGGGTCAGCCCAAGAAGAGCAGGCCTTCCGCCAGTCGCCGCGCCTCGTCGCGGCCCAGCATCTTCTCGACGACGGCCACAGCGTACTCCATGGCGGTGCCGGGGCTCCTGCTCGTGATCACGTTCCCGTCGACCACCACCCTGTTCTCGCACTCGCTACCGTCCGTGAGCAGCCCGGCCATGGATGGGCACGTCGTCGCCTTCCTACCCTGGAGCACCCGAACCGATTTCGCATTCCGATGAGCGTCAGCGCGCGGTGAGCGGGTTGGAGTGCTTGGTAGCTCGATCAGCGCGTACCTTGAGCAGGCCATGGGGCTCGAGCACGTGGGCGGTGGCGGCGCCGATCGCGCCGTATGGCCTGTTCGCTTCCGCCTGCTTCTTCAGCAGAGCGACGAGCTGCTCACAGCCGCCCAGCGTCTTCGCGCCCGGCATGCCGCCCTGTTTGAATTAAAGAAACGGAGGCCGATCAATCAATCAGTGGCTACCAGCGTGCGTGCATCTGAAGAAGCTCTTGCATGCTACTTGCCGGCACGATGATCAGATCGAAGGGCGCCCGATCGGCGGCCTCGCCCAGCATCACGTCGGCCACGATCCTCGTCCCATATCGCGCGGTGATCTCGACGCCGTCCTCGATGGACGCGACCACGACGTCTGCTTTGGCTCTGCGCAGCGCGTCCACGAGTATTATCGCCTCCATCTCCTCAACGCCGTTGGCTAGTGGAAGAAGAACCTGCAGTACCAGGAATTGGAGGCAATGGGTTTTAGAGAACCTCGTGATCCAGGAGTGGAACTTCAGAATTCCAGAGTACTGCGCGCTTTGCAATGCACCTGACCTTGGGTGTGCCGCTGCAGTGCCACTCGACCGAGTTGACTTCTTTCATGCTATAGCCACATTCGTATCTCACTAGCTAAACAACAAAAAGACATCGCAACTTTCAAAAATAAATAAATGAAAAACATGCTCCGTCTGATCCATATTTCTTGTAATAAATCAGCGACAATTAATATGGATTGAGAGAGCAGCAGAATATGGTAGCGCAGTTAATGAGAAAAATGCCGCCACCTTGCAATTAGATGGACAATCGAGTTGATAAGAAAACTCACCATTGGTTTAGCGATCTGCTCGACCTTCTCCTTCCCGTAGAGCTGTTCCACCAAAGCCAGCGCAAACTCCATCGACGTCGCCGGCCCAGTGCCCGTCACGGCGTTGCCGTCCACCACCACGTTCGCGTCCATGGTGGTAACCTCGGGAGGGAACTTCTCGACGAACCATGGATGACCCGTAGCCTAAGCACACAGGCGTTTGTTGAAAAAAAAAGGTGGGAACATAATCTATATCTACCCAAAAGAAAAGAAAATGACATCCCTAAAATACAGTGGCTTGCCTTTTTCTTTTCTTTATTTTTCTTTCTTACAGAAGGCAGATAATCTTTTAAGCTTTGCTACGCTTACGGAGATTCCCTGTGAAATTATCTTATGCTACACATACAAACAAGTTATAAGCTTTTACAAAGAAGGTTTATTGATTGGTCAATAGGTGGGGAGGCGGCCCACCCCCTCTGAAAATCAGGGAGGGCAAGTTTGTGATTGGTTAGTAGATAGAAAAAAATCCTAGTCTGCGTGTAATTGTGTGTAACTCTTTGTATATTTAGCATTATTGGGGACATGGTGTCATTTGGTTGAATGTCATGGAGCCCATCGCAAAATTTAGAGGCAATTATACATAAGTCGCAAGAAAATTGACTTTGGATAAGTTGATTTTCTGAACTATTAGATTACGTTTATAAGTAGGAATCTGTAATCCACATTCTGTAGTCGTCGCATCACGACAATGTTTCGACTATTAGACCAGCACAAATATTTGTATTGGTTATATGTTCAATAGAAAAATGGACAAAAAAAGTGCACCTGTGGGGACTCAAACATACTAAGATCCACCTTCTTTATTTAACCTAGTAATCAAACTATAATGCACATTGCATGCTTATATAGAAGAGTTTGGCACCCCTACAAAAAAAAAGAGAGTATGCTATTCATTTTAAAGAGTTTAGAGCATTTATTTGTGCCATCTATTTTATTTTCCTTTATGTATTTGTTTGTGTACATTAAGCATATCAACACTTGGTCATTTTACCTTTTTCGCAATTACGTTTTTTGTTTTGATTGCATTTTTGCTTATCAGTCATGGCACTAGTCGGTTATAAGAAATTTATATATTTGCACTTTATTTTGTTCAATTTTTAAAAAAAAATCTTATACAATTGCACTTATTTTGTTTTTGTGGGAACCTAAATTTAAACTCACATTTTGTGTAATATTTCCCAGATAATTAATAAGGGGTTTGGTGAATGTGAACATGAATGAGATAAGGAAATAAGAAATGGACTATGATTTCGCAAAGTTGTAAGTTACTGTTGTATAGTTTCATAATTAAAAAGAAAGAAGAAGAAAATACACCATGTTTATCCACACTAGATAATACTCACAGTTGTTATGGGAATTGGTTGCAATATAATTCAATAAGATTTGGTTGTATGGATTATGAATATTTGGATTAATAATATGATAGTTGAAACCTTTGCACTTAAGAAATTATATGAGATCTAGAACTAGAATTACATATAATTTATTGTACTACATTAATGTATAGTTATAAGATATTTACTGGATATAGGTATCACGATACAATGGAAAAGGGGGCGAGGCTCTTCCCATGCATGCTGAGATCGCATGCTTAAGAGCCCCGCTACACATACGACATTTGCCATATGACTTTTGTCCAACAATGCACATAAATACACTAGTTGGTTGAATTTTGTGTGCATCACACCGATGAATTGCTGACCGTACAACTATGAGACCATAGTATCGTATATGCATTATTTTTGCATGCTTAAATGTTGAGATAAATAATTTAGTGAAAATCACATATTTAGTTATATAGGACAAGTGAGTATCCATACCCCTAATTATTGTGTGTGCGTGTGCAATTACACCCCTTTTTTATCGGAATCAAGCTTTACTGGGTCATGAACCGATTCCATGTTTTTCAGTTCAATTGCACGTAAAACAAACATGGTCAAACATTATGTAATTTGATTAATTGCAAAGCAAACACATCGTAAAGTACAACAAAAGTGTATTCTATAAAGCTACATATAAGTATGAGACTATGATTTTACATGGTGTGTTACATACCTTTCACTTATCTCTTCTTACACACCGATGTCATTGCCAACTTTCTAACACACATAGATCTCATACCCCCTTCCTTTTATCTCTCATCATGTACTTGAGAGTTGCCTAGAGTTCCCCAACCTGTCACCACTGCTCCTCTAGCGGCGCCGCCTACTGGAGTGGGGATGGGAGAGGTGGATGAGTCATTGTTATAGATAGTAGGCTTAGGTCTACTTTAGGTTTTACCCTCTTGGTGTATGGCTTCATGCTACATTGGAGCTGCTCTTTGATGCATGCGAACGACATCGATAGGCGGTCTGGTCCTTCTTCCAGTCAACGCTAATCGTAGATGGGGGAGGCGGGAGCTGGATCTTGCAATAGCTCCTTAAATAAGCTTGGTAAACCATCAGATCGATCAAACATGATTCCATGTCTCCTCTTTCTTCACCATCATAGGGATAGAAGGAGAGAGGGCATGGATCCATGCTAAGGCTTATCAGATCTGGTGCTTTGTGGGGATTACAAGTTTTCTTGGTGTTTCATCATCCTCGTTTGATCACGACTTATATCTCGCCATCGGAACCAAAGATCATCCTAACAGAAACATCCGGTGTCAATGGGAGGACTCTTCTTTGTGCCCCATTGTCGACAGGGTTTTCATCGGAGATGATGGGATGCTTGTCTCCAGTGAGATTGTTGTTGGCATAAGCACTGGGTTGCCTTATTCATTGTATCTTTGCGGTCTTGTTTGCAAGCAGGAAAGACTTAATTGTAATTGTAACTTTTATTTTTTGTGTTTTTTATGCGGTGTTGTAACAATTCCGCAATCAATATGCCAAGGCTCCTCCTAGTTTTTTAAGGAAAAAAACTATTTAGCACACATACTACATATTCTTTTTACTAAAATCTAATTTTGGAGCGGCAAATCAAACCACGTACATGTACGAGTGGAAGGTCTGTCTGATTCATATACTAAGTTTGCCAACATATGCCACACTTTTTGCTAAGGTTAGGGTAGCGAAGTTAGCGTCAAACTTTGTCATACTTGAGATAATCTTGTCAAACTATCATGAGTCAATGATACACATGACTTAGATTGAAAAAAAAAAATCGTGCCACAAGTATGGCGGGAGCCAACCAGGAGACTAACCCCACAAGTATGAGAGCAACTTTAATGGGGTGACCCATTTTGTCCGCCCGCGTCTATTTGGGTTGACGCGGACAAAAGTGGCGGCCCAACGCGCCGACCCAAACGAACGTGCGTCCGTTTTTCGTCCGCGGACGACCCATTCCAGGCCCAATTTTGAGGCGGATTTGCGTCGGCGTGGACACGAGACGGACGCGCGCGTGCGCCTACTGCTCTCCCCGGGCCCTTCGGTCGGTGGCAGCCATCAACATTCCCCCCATTTCCCCAAAAACGCTCCCGCCCGTGCACGTCCACGCCGCCCAACCAGCCATGAAGGACGCCATCGACCTCGACCTCGACGCCGCTGCCGGCCTCGCCACCCTCATCTCGTCCGGCGCCGTCGCCCCCTCCGGGAGAGGCAAGCCTCGTGCCCTGCGCAAGACCGCCGCCGCGACCAAGCCGAAGAAGGTGCTGACGCCCGAACAGCGGGCAAGGTAGTCGGCCAAGAGGAAGGGCCGAAGGCACGTCGCGGACGTGAGGGATGAGGCCATCGCGCAGCAGGAGTTCACCAACGCCCGCGTCGCCGCGGCAACGAGTGAGGCGCTCTACATGCTAGGGGTAAACCCTAGCCAGCACAGCATCCTCCAAGCCGCCGTTGCCGCGGCCAGCACCGGCTCGTCGGCGTTTCCTCGGATGGTGCTGCCCGACTCACCCCGCGCGTCAACTTGTCCCTGGCTTCCACGCCTACCCGCGGGCCTCCCGCCTCTCTGGGGAGTGCTCACCCGACGTGAGCGTGGTCGCGCCTTCCATGCCCGCGCCCACGCCCATCGACCTCAACGCCACCCCGGTGGTCGGTGGCTCGTCGTCCGGCGGCACGAGGAAACGCGCGTGACAGACGCCGGCCGGCAGGCTCCCGGACGCCCGTACCCTGTTCGAGGAAATGCCATCCGCCGTCGACGAGGACTACATGCAAAACCTCATCTTCGAGGGTGGTGCGCCGGGCGCTGGCTACGATCCCGACAAGACACAAAGCCAGGACGGCCGCGGGGCGTTCACGTCGGCCGCTGGCTATGATCGCGATCAGGCGGCCTTCATGCGTGATCAGGTCGGCATCGACCTGGACGGCTTCCCCCTCGACCACGAGTTCCCGGAGGACTATGGGCTAGAGGAAGAGGACGAGTGCGACATCGAGGTGGAGCCTTTGTTCGAGGACGAGCTTGCCAACCAAACCGCCGGTCCTAAGCCGAAGCGCAAGAGCAAGCGCACGAAGGAGTACACATCTGCCGAGGACAAGCTTCTTTGCAAGTGTTGGCGAGACATTGGACAAGACCCAAAGACAGGTGCCGAGAAAAAGCATTCGACCTTTTGGACTCGTGTGCACCGCGAGTTTCATGAGTGCAAGAAGTTTCCACCTTACCAATTTGTGAGCACGCGCGGGCGGGTCTCCATTTCCAAGCGGTGGAGGGTGATCCAACAAGAGTGCAACAAGTTTTGCGCCACCCCTTGAGAGCGTCAAGACCCGTCCCATGAGCGGCATCGGCGTGCAAGACATGGTATGATAGCAAGCAAGCCGCCCTCTTTTCTGCCATCAAGATCATCCTTTTACATCTTCATTTGCTATCACTTGCTCATATGCTTGCATGGAAACATTTCATAGGCATTTCAAGCTTTGGAGGCATTCAAGGTTCAACACAATGGCAAGTGCTTCAACCTCGCCCATTGCTATCGGGTCATCAAGGACGAAGAGAAGTTCAAGGCACAATATGCCGCACTCAAGGCACGTGGGGGGAAGGGCGCCGTGAAGGATGTTGGGGAGGGCGAGCTGGCACGGCCGCGGGGGAAGACCAACTCCAAGAAGGGGGACAAGCAAGATGCGGCCACCAACGCCTTGATCGTAAGCGTGAACAGCATGATGAATAAGAAGGACTTAAGGGAGGAGGAGCGTCGGCGTTTCAAGGCGGAGCAAATGGATGTTTTCATGGAGATCCAAAGGAGGAGGCTTGATCTTGACGCCAAGAAGCAAGCCAAGATGTTCGAGCTCGAGGCGGAGAAGCAAGTCAAGATGCTAGAGATCGAGGCCGCCAACGCCAAGACAAAGGCGAAAGGAGTGGCTCTTGCAAGCATGATGACCGGGGTGGAGATCATGAAGGTGGATCTCAACGCCTTGTCGCCAAGGAAGAGGCTGTGGTTCGAAAAGATGCAGGCCGACATGCTCAAGTTCGACGACGAGTGATCTATGGCGTCGAGGGCCATCTTTTTTTGTATGTCGGCAGGTGTGCCGGCATGACCACGGGAGCCGCGATGACGTGGTCGAACTCAAGTCCCACCATTTTTTGTGTGCTGGCATGTGTGCCGGCCGGCTGATGAGTGCGCCAGCATAAACTGTGGTATTTTCTGAAGCCGGCATTGTATGCCGGCGCTGGCATGGTGCCGGCATGAGACATGGGCGCTGGCATGATCGGCCGCGAGCCTTTTTTATTTAAAAGTTGAATGCGAACATGAAATGGGTCGGTGCGTTGGGCATATTGCGGACCCAAATGCGAAATTGGGCGGACGCCGGGCAGGCGGCCGACCCAAACGGACAAATGCGCCGTCCGTTTGGGTCGCTCCATTGGAGTTGCTCTGAAAGTCGCAGCACCCTAGAAAAAACTAAATATGCATAACAACACTCATCAATATACGAAATAACAATGTATAAATAAATTTAGTCATATTTATACCCGGATCACTCCACCTTTACCAGTAAAGAGTCAAGTAAAATGCATATGCCCCAAGAGTTACCTTATGTCCATTGAGTAGGCCCCAGGACGCCAACGCCAGCGGCGGTGCAGCGCATATGGCAGCGTAGAGTCCTCCCTTCTCTGCGTGCTTCCTCACTATGCTCTCCAACGTCGCAGAGCCACCGAGATTCGCAGCGCCAGGAACACCACCCTGCATCATTCGCAGACAGTTGAGACCCATGCATGGCAATACGAGCCCGGAGCATGAGACCCGACGGAAGATAGACCAGACAGGTCAGTATATCGGTATGCCAAGGTCCCTCCTAATTGTTTGCATATTAATTAGCTTTGTCTTAAGTCAATATTTACAAGCTTGACTAAATTTATAGGGAAACAACATGAACATTTAAAATATAAAAAATATATATTATGTAAAAATATTTTGATGATGAATCTAATGATATTGATTTGGCCCCGTATATGTTAATAAATTTTCTATAAATAAACTAGAATAAAGTTTACAAAGTTAAAAGTAACGCTAGACCTGTCCATAGGTGTAGGATTATTGCAAAGTTAATATGCAGATTAAATAGAAATGGAGGGAGTATGGAGTAGTATACGCATATGCGACCGCACGGGGAGGACGATGAGGTCGTAGGAAGCGGCGGCACAGTCAGCCAGGAGCTCGTCGGCCATTATTTTGACGCCGTACATGATCTCGACCAGAAGGGCGTCGCCTGCGGAAACGACGGTGACGTCGGCGCCGGCGCGGCGGAGGATGTCGATGGGGATGGACGCCTCGATCGGCTCCGTGCCGGCGACTATCGGCAGCAGCACCTGCTTCTGCTTGTCGCGCAACGTAGCTAGAGAGGTCAGTCAGGCTGCGCCGGGCAGTGGATCTCCTCCACGCCTTAGCACTCTGTGCTATAGAGGCAGTGACCATATGGACTGGTGGGAGAGTATAGTAGTACCTCCTTAGGGGAAGGAGACGTCGCCATGGTGAGCTACCGTTGAGTCGAGATTGGTACTGGTAGTGGTAGCTGGTAGGCTAGCTGCACTGCACTGCTTCTCTGGTGTGGGGGTGACCGGGTGAGGAGGAAGCTCGCCAGGATCTCTCTGTATAAATATCGCAGAACGGTGCATGATAGGCTGGCGGCGAAGATCCGGTGGACGCGCGGCGAAATATGCAGATGCAATAATGCAATCGACAATAGTCGTGGTGGGATCTTGACAGAAAATTCAGTGCATGCACCCGGACGGAGAACAGGGACGTATGGTGTCTGGTGTGTCCTACTGCCGTGTTGTTGAGAAGTCAAGGACTGGCCATGGGCTTGTAGCCTCACACTCCCATATGATGGCGCCATTTATCTTCTTTGGTCAAACTTCACATGTGCCGGAGTGGAGCCCATGCTTGCCGGACTGCCGGACCAAATGCAAACGTAGCGTAGCCACGAGAGCTAGAGCGGCTTCGCACGTCCACAACATCTCCGTCCAAGTGTTGGAGTCAGTCGTGAGTGCGGAGACGTCTCTCATTCCCGCGTAGGATGGTTCGTCGCCTGTGCCGCTACGGGTGTTGCATGGTGTCAGTCGTGTCCTTCCCCTAGGCATGATTTGCTGCCACGGGCGAGGACAGCAGGGCTAGTGCCGGCGCTTGGTAATGCCATCTAATGCAGAATAGTCATCGGCAACCACTTATGAGGATGGTGCAGGGCCTCCAGAGCGCCCCGAACTCGGGATTTCGGCGGTGTGGATGTCTTTCCTCCCCGTCAAAGACTTGTCATGACGTGGTGAGCGACTCTTTTTTTTAACATCAATACATATGCAAGCGCTCATATACACGCGCATATACTCATCTTTATGAACGCAGACATGCACACTTTATTTCTATGAACACATTCGAAAGACTGAGCCTGCATATCATCTTGAAATTTACGAAGTCACTGTAGGCACCTCGTCGTCGACACGGACGTCTCCTTTCACTGAATGCGCATCGCCGGAAATCATGAAATAAATTCAGAAATAAATGCGAGCATCAGGATTTGAATCCTAATGGGCTGAGAATACCACAATCCCTCTAACCATCCAACCACAGTTTGGTTCGCGTGATGAGCGACTCTTGCATGTATGCAATTGCAGGAATTGTGGCAAGCGAAGGAAACAATACATGACTTGGACCTTGGGTAGTGCTTCTCGAATACCCGATTTTGAACTCCAAGGTGAAAACCCTAGGTATGACCCTATTGCTATACCTAGCAATGGCGGCGTTTCTGTCGGTACCATGACGAAGGCATTGCTCAGAGTTTGCTCGGACTTGATCTTCAGGGTGAAAATCCACGATCCGATCTTTGATGGTTGGATCGGGCGATGGCGGCGCTTACGCATTGTTCTCTTTCTGGAGGCGTCGTTTTTGGAGCCTTTTATTTAGTCTTTGTGTTGTTCAGAGATAGTTGGTGCCGATGGTCATTGTTGTCTCTCGTCAATAATTGTTTCATTGCTTCATTTTTTTTCCTTTTCTCCATCTATGGGCATAGTTTCGGTCTCATATGACTTTGCCTCTTGCTGGTGTGATCTTGTGTGTGCGTGCGTGTGCGTGTGCGTGTGTGTGTGTTTGTGTGTGTGTGCAGGATATGTAGATCTTAGTTATGCAGAGGTTAGGTGTGTATTCATTATGATTGTATCTTTCGATGTTATATTATTTTTTTAAATACGCACAAGCATATGTATCGTAAATTCATAGAAGAAAAGGAAAAATCCCATCCACCAAGTTACAAGGTTGGCCTTAGGCCGATTACAACGTGACTACTCGCGATTGGCCCACGCCTAAACAACCTAAGGAAGAACGAGGTCATGTCCCCTCGAAACAACTTGGCTTTCTGCCAAATGTGGTCATGCCACCTATCCAACGATGCTACATTATTATGAGTTAATAAAAATTGCCTTTTATCAAAAAAAGTGTCCGTCGTGACCAACGTGGCAGATATCAAAGAACATGTCGTACTGTGGTTTCACGGATCAATGGTTTCAAGTTCAGCAGATTGTCCTCCAACACTTTGGTCTTTCATGTTGGTGGAGCGATGGGGAAATCAGTGCGTTTTGTGGATAATTGACGTATTTCAATCTTTTGTGCTCCTGTTGTGCAGTTTGTGCATGTTTCCACGAATAGTGTTGGAAAGCCAGGATGCAAAAAGTGAAACTAGAGACAATAACTTGAAAGAATCCGCATGCTCTTTTCAGTTTTACTGTGTGTTTTTGGTTTTAGTTTGGGAGTGTACATGGAGGTACGTATGTAGAGATCAGTTCGTTTGATTAGCACATGTGTACCTCTCTTCAACACGTTTCAATTAGCACATGTGTTATGGGCTTGTGTGTCTGTTTTTCCTTAGTCCATGAACTGATTGTTGACGAGTTTATGTGTGTGTCTCTTAGTTTGCCTCCATCGATGATGAGATGTTGAAGGTCATGTGTGTGTTGCTCTCGCTGGCCGTGCTACCGATTGCATCTTGAGCTGAGTGACAATGGCTTGGCTGGGGTGTTGCATGCATGGGACAGACATCCATCTTTGATTGTTATGCGCGCGCGCACACACACACACTTGCTTGGGTAATTTTTTGATAAAAGGCTTCTGCCCATTACTAGGGAAAACCTTATACACAGAATCTTACCAGTAGCACGGGACAAAAATAAGCGCTACTACTACTTACCGCTAGCGCGTGGCAAAAAAACGCGCTGCAGCTAAGTTTATAGCAGTAGCGTGTCTCAGCGAAGAAGCGCTGCAACTACAATTCCCCTACTGTTCTCGCCAGGCTACCAATAGTAGTAGCGAGCTTAAGCAAAACGCGCTACTGCTAAGGTTGTTGTAGCAAGGTGTTTTATGCAAAAAGCGCTACTGCTAATGAAAGGAAAATCAAATAAAAAACATATATAAAAGTAAATGAAAATGAAAGAAATAGAAAAAGGGGAAGAAAAAAAATGAAAATGTGAAGGAAAACAAATGAAAAAATAAATAAAGAGAAAGGCGTAGCAGCAACGTGCTTTCAGGCAATGTTGGGGATATCGCTTATCGGGAACTTATTGGTCGACCCATGATAAGGGGTAAATCGGCCAGTTTATCGGCATATCGGCCGATTTATCGTCATATCGGTTGATTTATTGGCCGATATATCTTACCGGTCAGACATTGGTAAGTGATAAATCGGCCGATTTATCGAAATATCGGAAGATATTTTGAACAGTGCTTTCAGGAGAGACGCTATAGCTAACTTAGCAGTAGCACGTTCTGTCAGACAGCACTATAGCTAAGTTGGCTATAGAGCGCTAAGATAGCTATAGCTAATGTAGCAATATCGCTTTTCCTGGACCGCGCTACTGCTATTTTTGACTTAACCGTGCGATTCTTCTTCTCCACGGCCACTTCCTCCAAATCCAACTCCTCTGCTGTTACCGCGCCGTCGTCGCCCGGCATTGCCGTCGGCCACCACGTGCTCTCCCGTCGCCCTCCGCACGCCCTTGACGTCGCCCCTGACCCCGACCACAACGCCTCCCCTAACCCTGACCTCGCCGCCGCCCTACATCGCCGCCCTCCGTCGCGCGCCCGAGCCCGACCCCGACCTCGACGCCGCCTGCCCCTCCCTCAGCCGCTCCCTAACTCTGCCGGCGCCCGAGGTGAGCACGTCTACACCTCCTCCTCCCCCTACCTATGCCTAGCTAGGGTTCCTAGCTAGGGTTCATCAAATTTTATACTGCATCAAATTAGTTAGGGTTCATGAAATTAGATGCTAATCAGGGCAGTAGTTGTAGATGCTTAATTGTAAACTAGATGTTAATTAGGGCAGTAGTTGTAGATAATTAATTAGTTTTTAGGACAAATTCCTAGGGTTCATCAATGGGTGCTTAAGTAGTTGTAGGTGCTTAAGCACCTAGGTAGGGTTCATCTAATTAGTTAGTACTTGTAGATGCTTAAGAACTAGGGCAGTAGGGTTAGGGCAGTAGCATTTAACTAGATGTTAATTACGGGAGTAGTGTTTAGTTTAGAGAAAAAAATTCAATATAGTTTTTTTTATTGTTTTTAGTAAGTATTTAAAATAATTAGTAAGTAAATTAATAAACTAGTTGAATTAGTTTAGTTTTAGTAAGAACTAGTTGAATTAATAGAACTAATGTATTTTTAGTAAGAAAATTAATATAACTAGTTGAACTAGTTTATTTTAAGTTTATTTATAGTAAGTTTATATTTAGTAAGAACTATTTGAATTAATAGAACTAGTTGAACATGTAACATGTGTTGTTATTTTTTTAGGATATGTGGTTGCCCAAGTGGCCGGTCATTTTCATGTTACACCTCCGAGTGGTCTATGTTTTGCCGGAGTGTTGATTAATTTCCGTTCTGGCAAATTTCAAGCGCTCGATATGTCCTGTTTTAGCAAAGGTCATGCCGGAATTTTTCATGAATTTTGGCATGAATTGTGCTAGAATATGTAGGAAATATAGAGTGGCCTGGATTTTTTTTAGAAAAATAATTAAATGACATTTCGGGTTGACATTAAGTCTGCCGAGGCTCCATCACCGAAGGTCGAAAAATCAGTGAGGGAGTGTATCCACCATATATGAGAGAGGACGAAGAATCCCGACTATTGTCGCGGGGGTCGTTTCTCCTTCTTTTCCTTGTGCTAGACCTTTGTTATGCACTAGGGAAAAGGGGGAGTAACGACCATCACCGACGGTCGCAAAATGTTAGAGGGGAATCAGTGAGGGAGAGTCTCCACCATATAGACTGGAGACCGATAGTCAACCCGTGATGAATAATAATGATCTAAATTAATTTTTATAATACATATATTTAATTCTACAAGTTAATATTTGAATTATGAACATAGGAAATGTCGTACTCGGATGACGAAAGTCTCTCGGGTGAGTGCTTCTGGTGCCACGACGACCGGGGTTTCTGCGACAGGCCTCACCTGGACGAAGATCGGCGCTTCAGCATTAAGCTCGAGGAGGCCTTCGATTGTGATACGGTAAGCTACGACGCAAAGTGTTTTTATTTCATAATTAAGCTCGACTTGCACTACTTCAGCGTGTAATTTTTGTCTTTTACAATTCGACTAGCTTATCTCATGCCATGCAAGACGCTATGTCTTGGAGAGGATGGGTTTTGAAGATCATGAGAGGAATGAAACAAAGAAAATTAACCTAAGGACCCATCATGGTATGGATTTTGAGGTAAATCTATACAATTCTGAGAGCATATCCCATTTTGGTTGCCCGGGTTGGGAAGCACTTCGCAAGATGTATGATTTTCAAGAGGGTATGTTTGTCACCATGGATCTTGGTGATGCTGACATGTACCAAGACAATTTGGACATTTGGGTCCTTGCTGATACGCTTTCAATTCTATCGCCATGTGAGTTTCTCAAACATAGTTATTAACTAATTTATATTGTTCATTTCAAAATAGTTGACAACTTATTTCCATTGATAGCTTATTTTAATTGTCCAAACAATGTGCGGAACATGGTAGACATAACCTACTGCACCAATGGCTCTGAGTTAACTTATCAGGAGAAAAATCATCTGGTCGCATTTTGTACTGATCTTGAGAATTACAATATCTATAATAAAACACCTCCACATTATGGTCAATACGTGCCACTAGTGCACGTGTTGAACTATGGTAACATCCATGGAGATGCCATGGTAAGATTTTTTACTATTACGACATCCGTGCATCTTTTGCATAAATTCTTTTAAAACTTAACTACATTGTTAACTACAAAGTTATTACTATGTTTTTCAACAGAAAATCCCAGATGATTGTGTGCCTCATATAATGTATCAGAAAGGTCGGCTTAATGTTTTAAACTTGCAGCCAGGTCGTCCTATGAATCTCAGCTGTCCATATCAGATTTCGAAAAGAGACGGAGACATGAAAATCACAGAATGGAAAAAAAATGTATGAACAGTCGTAAGGAGCTACATGGAAGCAACATTGTGCGAAAGGCAAGAATTGGAGACAGGATAATCTCCATTCTCCATAATGGAGAGTCAGGGGCTATCTTGTTTTATGATATTTTACTTAAGAGAATATAGTAAGTCCTAACAGAATGTAGTAGGTCCTATGAGGTATAATATTTATTATGTGGTACAATGTGTTAGAGTTGATGATGAGGAGTAGTTATGATTATGACTAGTGACCAACTTGCTATGTGATGTCTCATTGATGAAAACGATGATCACGAGGAGGTGTTATATGACAATGATGCATTATAATGATAAGTTGTTAATGATATGATGATGATGATATGACGATGATACTTATTATATCATTGGGTGAAAGATCCGCGGATTAGTTTCAAGTGGATGCCCATCCACTTGAAACTAGTCCACGGTTCTTTCACCCAGTGATGTAATAACTCATTATGATGTAAAAACAATATCTAAATTGCTGCTGTATGAAAACTTATATGAAGGTGTATGAATAAAACATGAAATAAAAAAGAAATAAAATACGAAATAATAGTAGTAGTGCGTGCAGGGAGAAGCGCTACTAGTAATTACCAGTAGCGCTGTTTGGAGAAAACGCTACTACTAAGTCGATATAGCAGTAGCATTGGTTAACCCACGCTACTACTAACCTTTAGGTGTAGCGCCGTACCAGTAGCGCACCATCCCCGCGCTACTGATAGGCCTAAAACCCGCGCCGCTGCTAGGCTTTTCCCTAGTGGTGGCCCGACTTTAAATTAATAAAGCTATCAAGCAAGGCAAAAGTCACCAAGCATCCAACATAAAAAGTGCACGAGCAG
Source organism: Triticum monococcum (assembly GCA_034509565.1). Taxonomy (NCBI): domain Eukaryota; kingdom Viridiplantae; phylum Streptophyta; class Magnoliopsida; order Poales; family Poaceae; genus Triticum; species Triticum monococcum. The sequence continues at coordinate 144,786,058 of CM067843.1, read as the reverse complement.
AGGTACGCAAACAACTAGGGAGAAAATAAGAAGGCCACAACCGACAACAAAAAGCATGGCAAACATACCAATAAGATAACGAGGGGGTGAAACTAGCACCCAACTAGGACAGCCGCGTTGAAACTCTGGCCAAGATGAAGTTTGCAGTTCCCCGCAAACGAGAGATCAAAGCTCCACAACTACCTTATCGCCCTCCTTAATCAGAGATATCCACTGCTGCAAAAGAAAGGGCATTTTAAAAATGCAGTCAACCACCCAGTTAGGGAAGGAGTGCTCGATGGTAAACTTGTTCCTCATGGTCCAAAGAGTCAACACATGGCCGCAAAACCGAACCAGAAAAGCCTTCTGAATTGCCCAGAGAGAGTGAGTAGTAAGGGTCATAGCTTCCCAAAGCTAGATGGGGCCCAAGAAACAACAAACCACTCCCTAAGACAACTCCAGAATAATTTTGACAAGGGGCAAGAGAAGAAAATATGGTCCAACTTTTCGACCAAAACGCAAAGAGCACATAATTCCAAGCCCGTTCCGTGTCATTTAACGATCTGGACAGCCGCAAGCAGACGACCGCGCATGGCCTGCCACAAGAAGATCTTGATTTTGAGAGGGACACGAGCAGAACAAATCCTAGAGAACCCGGAGGTACGCGCGGCAGACACCAATGAGCGGTAGCAAGACTTAACCGAAAAATGCCCAGACGTGGAGTGGGGCCAAGAGACAGTATACGAGGACTCCGAGAGCACCAGAAGGAGAGCAGCGAGACCATGCCATTCTTCCAACTCTACATGAAACAGAACTCGGTGAAAGCCCAAGTCCCACCCACGACTATAAACATAGAAGAAGAGGGTGGGGAAAGCATAGGCCAACGGGCCCTCCACGGCCCACCAATCCAGCCAAAAGCAGATAGAAGCACCATTCCCAACAAAAAATTTGACCTGAGACTGGAAAGAATCTCGAACAACCAGTAGTTGACACCAAAATTGAGACCCTCCAGGTCCAGAGGCAAACAAGGGGCTGGAGTCAGGGAAGTACTTAGCTTTGAGGATTTGCATCCATAGGGCGTTATGATCAGTAGTAAGGATACTCCACCACCATTTCAGGATCGAACACTTATCCATAATGGACGTAATGATGACGCCCATGCCTCCACAATTCTTAGGTCTACACATGATGTGCCAGACCATCATGTACTTTTTCTTGTTATCGATTGTATTCCAGAAGAAGCCACTTTTATGTTTATCAAATCCGGCATGTGTGCACTCAAGCAATCTATAGAAACCCATAAGAAAGGTAGGTAATAAGACAAACCCTACCATCAGAAGATTTGTAACGACCCCTCCAGGGCAGAACTCTGTTTCCCACCTTGAGAACAGAGTAAGCAAAATCTTTAGAATGCACCTTAAAGGGAGAGATATGGAGGCCCAGATATTTAAAGGCGAAGGACTCTAGTTTGCAGTTCAAGAGGTTAGCAACCCTAGCAGCCTACACATCCGAGGCACCAGTGAAAAAACTTTGCTCTTCAAGCCCAACAGCGCCTCGAAGCAAAGTAGGAATTTGAGATTAGCAATGCAGGCATCGTTATCTTCGACTAGCATAATCGTGGCGTCAGCATACTGAAGGTGAGAAACCCTAACATGGATAAGATTGGAGACCACAAGGGTGATATGCCCAGCCTCCACGGCCCTGTTGAGGATACAAGAGAAAGCATTAAAGTAGGGGCCTACAACCCCATGCACGTTCACAGCAGTATGGCCACCCAAGACCAACTACATCAAACGTTGCACATAGGCCACATCGAAACCTTATCCAGCAAGACATTACGCAGGAAAGGCCAACTAACTGTCGTACACTTTGTCAAAATCAAGCTTAAGGATGATCGCCTTATTGCCATTAGATCCGAGGTCATGCACGATCTCGTGCAGGCTGATCTGAAATATCATTGCTACTGTATAAAAAATTGTATAAGGGTGTATAAATACGCTGAAATGAAATACATAGGTATAGTAGTGGCGCGGGGTAATACCAAGCGCTACTGCTATTTAGCAGTAGCAGGGGTCCTACCCCATGCTACTGCTAAGAAATGTAGTAGTAGCACGAGGCAAGGTCCATGCTACTACTAAAAGTTAGTTGTAGCGCGCTAGTAGTAGCGTGGGTCGTACTGCTAGGCCTTTACCCCGTGCTAATACTAGGCTTCTCCCTAGTAGTGAGAGAATGCCATCCAGGATGAAGCGGCCCTTGATGAAGGTAGATTGATGTTGGCTAATGACCTTGTGGGCTACACGAGAAAGGTGAGTTGCAAAGCCTTTAGAGGGAAACTTGGCAATGTTATTCATCAAGGCAATAGGTCTAAAGAGGCAAATCTAGTCAGCACCCTTAACTTTAGGAATAAGAGAGATCGTATCATAGTTAAGCCTATAAATATCAATGTACCGAGGCAGAAGCCCATGATGACCGCGTAGACCAAATGTTTCAGCACCTGCTAGAACTTTTTAAAGGAGACAGAAAATCCATCAGGACCCGGGGCAGAATTAGACTTGGATGAGGCCACCACCTCATCAATCTCAGTTGGGGAGAGATGGATCAATAGAGCAGCATTATCCTCCGCAGAGATACGGTTATCGGGATGCCAAAGGTTGGGAGAAATTCTTAAACCGAAAGGAGGGGTATCCGCGAGGAGGGACGTGAAAAAAGAACATACATTACCCAAAATAACCAAAGGATCCGCCACTAGCACACCGTCTATGAGCAACCTAAAAATCGAGCACCTTCTTCTTCTAGCGCTGGCCACAAAAACAAAAATAAGCCAAAATGGGGTCACCCTTAAGGGCATTTCCAGCCGTTCGGCCCCCCAGGACACCTAAATAGAGCGGCCTGGGGGCGTGCCGGCGCTAGTTCGGCCCCTGGGGGCGACCTAGCGCCCAGTCACGCCCCCACGCACCGGCCCCAGGATGCAGGAATTTTAAACTTGGTCGTTCCCGCTCACAAAAGACGACGCAAATCCGGCGATCGGACGTAGTCTGGCGTTACAAAAAACAGAGTTGGCATGCGCAATGATTCACTCGGCGGGGTCGGCTCCAGGCGTTGGCGGAGTCGGCGTGCGCGGGCTAGGCGGTGCCGGAGCTGCTTCGGTGCTGGGCTGTGTCGGCGCGGCTTCGGCACTGCTGGGCAGCGACGTAGAGGCGTCGTTTGGGCTTGGCGTCCGGGTGGTCATGGGCGTCGTCGGCGTTGCCGTCGGCAGCTCGTTCAGGATGAGGCCGCGCTGCACCAGGTACCATGCCTTGAGCTTCTCGTCGTTGCTCTGGAGCATGTCTGCCCCGCTCATCAGAAAAGCCATGTCGGTGTTCCTCTTCGCGGCGACGTTCGTCTGGAGCAGGTCGAGTTTGATGGCGTTGTTCTTCATCAGCGACGACCACCGCGCCTCGGTCTTCTCTTCGCGCAGGACGGCCCGGGCCTTCGCGTCGGCGAGGCAATGCTCGATGGACTCCTGCACTCGCGTGGTTGCCGCGTCGGCGTTTTTCCCTTTCTTCGCCAACTTGTGGCCGTCCGACCGCCCCTCTGACGCGCCCGGAGTCGGCGCGTCCGGCTTGTATGTCTCCTTGGCCTTGTCGAGGGCACGCCGGACTTCCGCCCATTTCTCGCACTTGTCAATGCGCTTGTAGACGTGGAGGTGCTTGAAGTCGGCGTCTTGGTTGTCGCCCCGATACATGGCGAACATACGCAGTAGCTGATCCTCGATGCTGGCGCCGCTCTCCGGGCGAGCCGCGACCTCCTCGACGATTCCATGCCATTTGTTGCACGCCAACTGGACACGGCCCCAATGGTTCGCCATCGCCTTGGAGCCGCGCTGCATGTAGACGCCTTTGAAGTAGGGGTCGACGAGCTTCCGTTCGTCTAACTCGGCCTTGATGCGGTCCCAGTACGTCTCCAAGCTCTGGTTCGCGCCAGTGGTCGGGTCGAGGCAGACGACTTTCCATGCTTCGACGAGGCATTCCTCCTCCTTGGACGTCCACTTGATGCGCGGTTCGCCTGACCTGGCCGCCCGCTTCTACTTCTGGCGCCCCTTCGCCGGAACAGGAGCCGGCTCATCCTCCTCCTCCTCCTCCTCCTCGGGTTCCTGCGCGTCCTCGCCGTAGACGTAGCCGAGCTCGGCCTCCATGTCGCCGCTGAGATCCACTACCTCGTCCTGGGTGGCGAACCCGGGAGAGGCGGCGGCCGCGGTCGATCCTGTCGCGATGATGTCATCCATGTCGGCCCCCGTGTCGTCGGTGTCGCCGAGGTGCGAGAAGGGCAGAGGTCCACGGTAGAGATGGGGCGTCGGCATGGACGCGTAGGAGGCGGGCGGCGAGTTGTTGTATGGAGGGTACTGCACGCCGACGAAAGCGGGCGAGGGCGTGCACGTAGCAGGGTGGCCATGAGGGAAGGTCACGTTCGGGTTGAACCCACCGTGCGCGTCGCCGTCGGTGTAGCCGGGCGATGATGAACCCCATGGAGATCCGGCGCCTTGCTGTCCCCAGGGCGCGTACTGGGCGTGGTTGATGACGGGTGAATTCATCCCCGCCTGGTCAACCGATGAGGACGACGCCGCCAAGCGCGCCGCGTTATCGCGGGCCTTCTTGGCGATGGCTCTGTTCCACCTGTCGGCGGTGACTGCTTCGCGCCGCTGGACTTCCACCCTCCACTCGGCGTTCGACATGCCCGGCGGCTTCGATGGCGGCGCCCTCGGCTTCCTCTGCTTCGGCTGGACGGCGCCAGTCGCGTTTGCCGCCGCGCGCAGCATGGTGTACTTCTTCGGCGGCATGGTGGCGACTGGAAGGCGAGTGGGAGGGGGTTTGGCGGGAGAAAGGGGGAGAATGGCGGGAGGAAGGCGAGCGAACGGGAGAGATGCGAGGGAAAAGCGTCAACAAACGGCGGGAAAATGCCCTCGGGTCGCTTCCAGGGCCGGCCCACACGCCTTTTTCGCTTGCGCCGGCTTCCCAAGAGCCCCCCAGGACGCCGGGTTTGGCCTGGGTCCGCCGGCACTAGTTTTGGTCCGAGCCGACGAAAAATGGCCTTCTGGGAGCGCGACTGGGGCCTTTTTTTGGCGCCGGCGCAGCAAAATCGCCTGGGGAGGCCCTGTTGGGGGCGCGGCTGGAGATGCCCTAAGGAGCCAGGTCAACCTCCCGTATTGTTGCCAATAAGCCTCCTCCTAGCGATGGATGTCAAGAAGGGCCTTTTCGAGATTATACCCCGCCAACCCGCGGGCCCCAAATTGCAAGTATCCGCCTAGTAATCAAGTTCTTTGATCAAGCCCAAATAGGTTAACCTTTGCCCTATGGCTCTTCGCAACCTGATTTAGGCTCCAACCTTTCAAGAATTTGCAGAGAAGGGAGGAGCAAAACTTCCAATCATCAATAGGAGCAAAAGAGCGGTGGTTGGATAGTAGGTAGGCGTAAGCTTGTCAGAAACCATAGGGATAAAACCATCAACTAACAACCAAGAGGAATCGAACCTAAACTTGTGGGGAATGGCCCCCGAGCTGTCTCCCGAGTCTAAGACCAAGGGGTGTGGTCCCTGCCAATATGGGATTCAGCGATGAGGGAAGATCTAGGAAAGAGGACGTCCCAATTTGGAGAAATAAGCACCCTATCAAGCACCGATATGACCGGATCAAGTTGGTGACTGGACCAAGTAAACCGAGCACCAACCCTATGTAATTATCTCATGACAAAGTTGATGATAAAATCATTGAAGCCCTCCACCCTAGACCAAGAGAAATTGTCGTTATTCTTATCCCAAGGAAACCTAAGCAAGTTAAAATTACTACCAATTAGAAGAGGAAGAGAGGAGACCTCAAGCTAAGTAGAAATTTCATCGAGGAAAGCATTAGGTAAGGAGTGTCAGTAGGGACGTAAAAACCTATAACCTCCCATGTCTTGTCAAGAATCCGATGATGAAGAACCATACTGGCAAAGAAATTACCCAACTCGAAGGAGAGAAAATCAAAAACCTCAACACGACCACCAATCAGAATACCACCAGAATGCTCAGAAGCCGGCAACCACCTCCAACAAAAAACATCTGAAATCACGAGAGAGGAGAGCTCAGTGCCTTGGCACTCATGCACTCTCTTTGATTGTTATATGCACACATGTGTGCTTCTTCTGCTAGTTAGTTCCCCGCCTTGAAAGTCATGCATGCTCTCCAGCTAGATTCCCACAAGATCTTCTGTTTTTTTAGTTGGCACGAGATCTTCTATTACTTACGTCCAAAAAGACTTGTTTTAAATTTTTATAGATATGGATGTATCTAATACTAATATATGTCTAAATGCGAAGACAAGTAATCCGGGATCAGTCATCATCTAATTTAATTTCTTAGTTTTTCTTGAGTAAACGAAACACATGCCACATCGTTTGTTTGTTGATGACTCAGCTTGTGATTCTCATTATCAGTGGCGAAGGTTCAGCAAAAATTAAGAGGGGGCTAAATGATACTTAGTGAGAGTTGAGGGGGCTAATTTGGGATATCATGTCAAAATTTGACCAATATAGTGGTCACTATGAAGTTTTAATATGCACAAGAAAAATAGTTGGGGGGGGGGGCATGGCCCCTCTTGGCCCTAACCAAGCTCCCCCACTACTCATTACTCGGAGACATATATAAATTGGTGAGATTTGGTGTAAAGAAGTGAGATAGACTTATTAATTGGTAAATGAATCTTATCTTTTAGCACATGCACAATCTATTGCACAGCTTGTAGTTTTTTTTACATGAAATGTGATCTGGGCGGTTAGTTGGTTACTAGGGTTAGAGCATATACAACCAAACTTAGCAAATCCGTATCCCCTAACCGTCCGTGCACCGGGCGTATCTATTTTGAGCCCCTATTTGGTTGTCCATGTAGCCATACTCCTCATTGTCTCCGTTATATGTCTGGTCATTTGCATGTTATTGACGGAGATGAAGAGAGAGAAAAACAATAAAGAATAAAGAAGGAGAAAATGTGGTCCAGGTGAGCCGCGTCCTATCTGTCGAATTGACCGGGTGCATCCTCGAGCCCTCGTATCCTTCTACGTTTGGTCTCAATACGAGGGTTCACGGACAATTCAAACGTATAGACATGATATGAGGGGCCTGTTGTTTTTTTCTTCTCTTTTCTGTCCGGTCACTGACCGGGTTTGAGAAGGATTTGAGAAGGCCGGCTGTAGACGCTCTTACTATTGAGAGTGAGGTTGTGGGTTCAATTCTCACAATCCACACCAATTTTTTTGCTAATTGAGTTTTCTTATGTTTGAAAGTACATTATATTGATGATGCGATGACCTAACTGGCTTGGTTGGGCCTTCGAGCGTATGCCCAGGTGGAGGTCCAGCCAAATGACTTACTTAGTGTTCGGCCAGATTCTAAAAGAATACATATTGGACGACCATGCCTCTCCCTTTGCTATTAGGAGGTACTAGACCATTGATGGCACGAGTGTTGCCGTGCCCGCTGATTTCGACAAAAAGATGATAGGAATATTACAAACATGTATGTGTCAGAAACCTCTAGCTCTTAAAAATAAATTACATTATGGTCCCACAATATAGAAAAGCAATATTACCAAACAAGTTCATTGTAATCGAAGTTTTTAGAAATTCATTAACATCAGTAGTTGTCTCTCATCTAGTAATGAGAGAGAGAAATTAATAAGACCATTATTGAGGAAACAGGTGAGCACATAAACATGCTTAAAGAATCCTGGATACGACACTTATCCTTTAAAAGCCAAAAGTCTGAAAAACGTGCAAACTCCGAATACACTTCAAGAGAGAAATTAATAAGACGAACATATGATCACATAAACATGTTTAAAGAATCCTGGATACGACACTTATAACCTTTAAAAGTCAAAAGTGAAAAATGTGCAAACTCCAAATACACTTCAAATTCATGTGACAACTATTAAAAATAGTGAACTTTTATTAACATGTAAATCAAGGCTTTGCTCCGCATTAGGCATTACCACTAGGATCGCGTGCTTCTCCCTATCACCCTTTCTCACACCCATTGATCCTTTTTTTTCTCCTCATCCCGAGAGTCAGTATTGATGCAATTTGGTCGTCAATGGCATGCAGCAAGAGATCGTCTTGATCAGTGAACAAATCTAAGCTCACCTGTCATAAATGTGTGGAGCTAGAATATCCGATTGTTCCTTCCATACCTGAGTGTAGAAACAACCAAAAGAAGTTGTAAAGTGTCAGCTTCGTTGAAATTACTACAAATAGATTATTTCTTTTTTTGCGAGAATACCGATGAAACATTTTGATGGTGCAAGGAAGTAGGTAACAGTAGCAGTAAAGCACCAAGACAAAAATATGATGCATCCGACCATGAAAAGCAATGTCTATCTCCTACCTCTTGAGCTTGCGCTAGTTTTCCCTTGAAGAAGAAAGGGTGATGTAGCAAAGTAGAGTAAGTATTTCCCCCAGTTTTGAGAACCAAGGTATCAATCTAGTAGAAGACAACACGACAAGCCACCGAATACATGCACAAACAAACACAAACTTGCACCAAACGTGATTAGGGGTTGTCAATCCCATCACGGTTATTTGTAAAGTGAGATCTGATATAGATGGATAATGTAACATCCCAATTTTCAATTTGGATGTTACACATAGGTCATCAAATGCATATCATGCTTTAGTTGCATTTTTTGTTGTGAACCTAGAAATCTTAAGCAACTCAAGGACCCAAGGAGAGAGTTGGAGGTTTCACATATTTTTGTATTTGAAATTTCTTAAATTTGAAAAGAGGATCAATTTGGTTTTAATATTTTTCTCTCCAGTTATTTCCAATAATCAAAATAAAAGAGAGAAGATAAAACGACTTCTTCAAAAGAAAGGAATATTGGAGAAGAAATTTTAAAATGAAATTTATATTTTATTTGAATTAAAAAATATGCATTTTTGAAAATTGCATTTTTAGGCCAGAAAAATGTTCACTTTGTTCTACATAATAGGTTGAGACGGCGAAAATTGTTTCTGGTATTTTTATTTTTTTATATTTTAACATGATTTTTCTTCAGGCAATTTTTTTTTAAAAAAGTTCGCCGCCCGACTGGGCCGAAGGCCCAGCTGTCGGTGTCAAAACCGGCGGATCTCGTGTAGGGGGTCCTGAACTATGCGTCTAAGGTCGACGGTAACATCAGACAAGGGACATGATGTTTACCCAGGTTCGGGCCCTCTCTATGGAGGTAATACCCTACGTCCTGCTTGATTGATATTGATGAATACGAGTACTACAGGAGTTGATCTACCTCGAGATCGTAATGGCTAAACCCTAAAGGTCTAGCTTGTATGGCTATGATGATGAGTTTCCTATCCGGACTAAGTCCTCCGGTTTATATAGACACTGGGAGGATCTAGGGTTACACAAGGTGGGTTACAAAGAAGGGAATCTACATATCCGGTTGCAAAGCTTGCCTTCTATGCCAAGGAGAATCCCATCTGGACACGGGTGCAGTCTTCGGTCTTCATATCTTCACAGCCCATCAGTCCGGCCCATGGCTAACAGGCCGGACGCCGGAGGACCCCTTATCCAGGACTCCCTCAGTAGCCCCTGAACCTGGCTTCAATGACAAGGTATCCGACGCGTAGTGCTGTCTTCGGCATTGCAAGGCGGGTTCCTCCTTCCGAACTCCAAAATAGTCTTCAAACGAATTGATCGTGTCTGGACCTATAACACACAACCGCAGAGAGTATAGTATTCTACGAATCCAATCTGCTGATAACTTTTAGTAATGTGACGTCATGCTTCTCGGTCATTATTTCGAACCGTTTCCTGTCCCGCCGTTCCACGTTTCGGGGCGTGGTTGTCATTGACACATCTCGTCGAAGTAGAGATCATGTACCCTAATTGCGGGATTATCATTAATACGAGCGTGGGTAACCCAACCGTCCCGCGGGAAAGATTCCTTAGGAATAGGCAGGTTCTTAGGCTTAGGAGGAGGCGTCCAACACCCACTGCCTTTATAAAGGAACCAAGGGCCCGCTTTTATGCCAAACCTCTCCTCAGCCTTCCCGACCTCGAGTTCTGGCACCCAAGGTTCGACTTCATCGTTTCAAGCCTCCCATCATGTTCGGACCCAGCTCCCAAGGTCGATGGGTGGCTTCCTCCGTTACGGAGGAGGATATCGCAAAGCTTCAGGCGGCCAAATATTTGACCGCGGAGGTCCATCACAGGCTTCCTGCTCAAGGGCAGGTTATTCCGACCCCCAGATCTGGCAAGAGGGTCATATTCATCTCCCACTTCCTCCCGGGACTCTATCCTCCACATCTCGGCGTTTATCATTACATGCGAGGCCTTCCTCTGAATCCCCCCACACTTCGGCTTATGGATCAAGACCTTCAGTGTGAAGCCGAAGGTGGTCGACGGGAAACAGGTGGAGTGCGGCGGTGCTATGATCAGCCAACTCACCAGCACTCCTTGGCCAAAAGGTTCTTTTACCGAAACTTCCAATCACTGGCAGCGGGAGTTGTTTTACATTACGGAGCCCCGCAGCACCAAGTGGGTAGCCGCACCCACATTCCGCCTGGCCCACCATTACAGCTTGCATCATGGGTCAACAAGGGGCTGGACCGGGGATTAGTTGATGAAGTACAGACTTTACAGAGCCGCATCGGAACCCTCCTCGAGAGAGACATCGATCTTGTCAATGTGATCCAAGTGATGTTAGCTCGTCGAATCCTGCCATGCCAGCGTAGGTATTGCCGCATGTGGGAGTTTAATCCAGAAGGACCACAAACCCTCCAACACTTCTTCGGCACCAGACACAAAGGGATGTGGAAGTTATTTTTCAGGAAGCGGAAACATTGGCTGGACACCACCGAAGATGCTGGCCTTAACTGCAACCGTCCGGATACCCCGGTAAGCACTTGGCTCCCGAACACTTTGTAATTATGCATACCATAATATGGTACTGAGCAAGCAAGCTATCTTCTTCCAGGGCTGGACAGAGAAGGTAGAACTAATTATGTGTTCGGCCCCTCTGCCAGAGGGCCCAGCGAATCCTGTTCTAACAAGGATGCTGGCCCTGGCACCATACCAGATGCGTGTGAAGGAGGGCGAGGCGGAGAGTGAGAAGACCAAAGATGGCCCCTATTCCAAGGGTGCATCGGACATTGTGTCTGGAGGAATCAAAGTCCCCTCATCCGAAGAGAAATGTGAAGGGGGGGGGCACCGTCTCCCTTCCTCCTAGGAAGAGAAGGGCCGCCTCCGAAGATGGGGAGAAGCAGGTTTCTAAGCGAGGCAAGATGCCTCAGGTAGCTGGCTCGGGCTTGGAGGACGTCAAAGCGCAGTCTCATGACGAGGACAAGCCTTAGGCCAATTCGTAAGTGAATCAAGGCCATTTTAAACGTGTCCCGTTCCTTTCTTATAATGTCCGGAATACGTATTCCTTGTTTTTGCAGTTCAACACGTAGTCTTCCTCAACAATCCTTTTCCTCGGGGGACCTTCTCCCAGAGATGATGGAAAGCGAGACGCCCCCACCGGATTCCCCATCGACTTGGAGGTGTCGTCGCGGAGGGTCTCCCCCGACCAACAAGTGGTGCAAGGGATGATGAAGACATTGCCCGAAGGTGATACTTCGGTGGCCTAGGGTGCAGGGGATAACAATGAGGGCCTTGGACAATCCGATATACAGCCGGATACGAATGAACGGATCCCTTCAAAGGGTGGCTGTACTCTTACGGCAGCCTCCGGAGACCCAGAGGCGCCGGATATCTTGACGAACATACTGCGGCAGGCGTCCGTCTCAGAGGAACATCGTACCTTAATGGGCACGGTGGTTGAAAAGGTTCAGTCCGCGAAGAGCGGATTGGATGAGGCCTTTGCGAGCCTACTAAGAGTCTTCGAGGTTTGTACTGTAATATGTGCAATTGTGTTTTATTAGCAAAATACACCTGTGTATAGATAGTAGCCCCTCAGACTCATGTTGGCTTCCCATGGGAGGCGAATGGAGGATCAAGAAGAAACATTCAAGGACTAATTTGATTAACTTGAACACAGGCTGCTTCCCCCCTGGCTACTTCCCAGACTACGGATATTGCCGAGCTGCAACGGAAGCTTGATATGGCCGGGGATGACATTGTGTTAATCAATGTGCGTCTTGACGAATCGCAAGGTATGTATTCGGGGCAGTCCCTTCACATACATTTTTGTGATATAAGCATAATGCTGAAATTTATATACTGTAATATGCATGGCTGCAGATGGTGCTGCTGCCGTTGAAATTCTTCGGGTGGAGCTAGCCCGGGCCATGGAGCAGGCCCGCCGTAGTAATGCGGCTATTGAAAAGGCATCGGCTGAGTTAAAAGCCGAACGAGCTGCTCGGCGTCAAGACGAGGAGAAGATATCCACAATGACGCTCAAACTAAAAAGTGCTTCTAGCCGCTGTGAATTCCTTGAGAAGGAGAATGAAGCCAAAAAAGATGAAGTTGACAAGGCCTTACGAGAGGCGAGAGAAGCGCGGTCTGATTCCAGAGCCGCCCGTGAGGAGATCCGGCAAGCTAGGGAGATTGCCGCTGGTGAGCCATTTTTGCTATAGACTAAGTTCGGAGATCCGAACTATGCTAAACTTAACCAATTGTGGAGTTCTCCGGATGAGTTTTTAGACTTGCCGAAGAGTTTTTCCGATGCGGCGCATTTTTACCAGGCGCGAGAGGGGTATGCAATGAAGAAGCTTTTCTGGTCATAATTCAGCGCGTCAAAGCGCCCCCTGTTGCTAAATGAGCAAATGTCCCAGTGGGCCGAGCTTCATAGGATATTTCGCGCTGCCATGAAGAATGTCATAACCCGGCTATGGCCAACTGAGCCTGTTTCGAATTGTTACTTCAGCTTGGTGCAACGGCTTGTTGACTCGGTGCCATGTATCGATGCTGTGAAGCGGTCGATGTGCATCGAGGGTGCACGGATGGCCTTTGCCCGAGTCAAGACATTCTGGGGGAAGATGAAGGCCATCGATGTTGCGGGGAAGAGTCCACCCAAGGGCAAGGACTACCACGAACCGGAGCATTATTTTGAAGACGTCCTAGTGGCTGCCCGCTTGTTAGAGGGTCAGTGCTCGAAAGACATAATGTTCGAGTGAGGTGTATGAGAATTATATGAGACAATTTTATAGTTAATTTACTTTTTTATATATTGCTTGAAAGTTTGTGTTCCTCCTGTGCGGCCGTTTTAATATAATCTGTAAGTTTTCCAGTCGTCAGCTTCAGCCCCCTCGTAGGAAGTACGGGGGTTTTCGGAAAAGCATTTGATCACTCTTGACCCAACGTCTTGGTCCGTGAAGGAGGTATCAATGCGGCGAACCAGGCAACCAGACTATAGGGCGTTAACACTTTCACTTAGCCATAGGAGTTTTATGGTGGGTCTACGACATAGCCCCTAGTATGTATGCGGCTTATTCATACGATGCGTGTACACATTTGACCGAAAAGAGGTCCTTCCTGTGACATAGAGGAATTGCTAGAGATTCCGATAAGTCATTGAGTGGTTGACCAGCTCTCGCCACATCATGACAGTCAGTTTTTGGCTTTCTCTACTGAGGTGCTGAGCCAGGTGAACCGGAAGCACAATCGCAGTAGTTCTCCCTTTACTACCCTAGCCGACAGAGCTGAATGTAGGATAGCAAGCACAGGAGCCGAGCAACCCAACTATTGACCCAAGACATGATTCGGAGCCAATGCATATAAGGCCAAACTCGCGACGTCGAAGTATGCTACAAAAGCTGTTCAGACTTTGTTGGCAACTCAATTGTTCCCGTACCGAACCCCTGGCAAGTTTAAACTAGGGTATATCTGTGAAACAACCATAGCAGGCGTATTCATTTGCGGAAAGACGTGGATAATTAATACTGGTAATGTGAACTGGGATCTGAGCGATATGCCAAAGATTACTTGATATATATAAAGGCCATGACCCCGGCTATTTGTTATGCCCTGGGTCGAAGGCAGATGAAAAAGGCATGTTACAGGCTCAAAAAAGAGTGCGGTCTAGAAAAAGTTATTTTGGACCTCATGTCGCACGCCTACGCCGCCTGTCCTCGGCTAGGGGAATCCTTGAAGGAAATAGCCCCGTTGGTGAGTGTACGGATCCGAACTCCGATAGAGTCGGTCTTAGATGTTTCTCCTTTGCGCCACCTGTTTTTAAGAGGTAATGAAGAAAGAAAAAGGAAAGTAAATTAAAATGTTACCGAAGTGCTTGCAGACTTGTCCGTATTATGCTTCCGCCAATGCCCATGGTATCTTTAGTGCGTAGTTATGTATGCGCGGTATAGTTTTAATAGGTATATGAGATGGGCGACGGAAGCCGAACTGATATTTCTGCTTCGGATTTGATCGACCTTCGGGGGGAAATTGCTTTTGGCCCCGGACATTTGGCTGGTGAATCGCTTTGTCGTCCCTGTTGCCTGGCGGCCCCCTTCCCTTGTGTTGGGCGTTGAGCTTGCCGGCCTGCTTGAGGACCCAACAATTTCTGTTGGCATGATTAGCTGGTTTACTGGAGTGGCCGTGAATCTGGCAGGGTCGGTCCAATATCCTGTCTAGGTTGGATGGTCAGTCTCTGTTCGCCTTGAATGGCTTTTTCCGTTGACCGAGCTTGGGATTGCTGAATCCGGCGTTGACCGCTGTGTCACGTGATCTTTCATTATTATTGCGACTGTTGTGTTTGCTTTGTCATGGCTTGCCGTTGCCGTCTCGCATTTTGGAAGTGCCCGAGTCGCTAGTACTATTGCTTCCACGAGCGAGCCAGCTGTCTTCTCCCGCGCAAAAGCGGTTCATTAGAGCGGTAAGGGCTGTCATGGATCTAGGTCCTTCTTGACCGAGGTGGCGTGCAAGCACTAGTGCAGAACCGGGCAATAGCACCGGTTCGTAAGGCCCTTTAGTGCCGGTTAGGTAACCGGCACTGAAATTTCGGCACTAAAGGCCCCCCCTTTAGTACCGGTTTAGCACGAACCGGTGCTAAAGGGCAACCACGTGGAACGAGCCAGCTCCGGGGGCCGGGAGCCCTTTAGTACCGGTTGGTAACACCAACCAGTACTAAAATGTTGGGGTTTTTTTTGGTTTTATGATTTCTTTTTCATTTAATTTTGTGTTT
This sequence comes from Triticum monococcum, assembly GCA_034509565.1. Lineage (NCBI taxonomy): Eukaryota > Viridiplantae > Streptophyta > Magnoliopsida > Poales > Poaceae > Triticum > Triticum monococcum. The sequence continues at coordinate 144,770,949 of CM067843.1, read as the reverse complement.
TCCATTTTAATTCTTTTTCGTTTGCTGGTATTTTATGGTACTACACATTGTACACGTTATATATATATAAATAGAATTTCTAGTAGAACCAATCATATATATATCATCAATCATGTCTCACAAACCACCATATTAATTCACACATACACACATGTATAGCTATATACAATTTCTCCTACATATGCATGTTGCCTTCGGAGCCAGTGGCATTAGCCTGATTGGTGCCTTCGGAGCACGATGACAATTGGAAGTGGTTCATGTCTTTTTTGATGGGGGCGGTAGCGGGTAATAGTATTCTCCCTTCGGATTTATGACCTGTTCGAGCAAAAATCCCGCTATTTCCTCTTGAAGTGCTTCTACGCGCTCCGTTGGTAGGAGCTTGTCCTGCACCTCTTTGAACTATTAAGAAGGAGATCAATATGCATGTGTATTAGTTGTGTGACTAGATATCGATAATGGTGTAAAAATTGTGAATATTGTTCTGACAAACGTACCCATTCCTGTCTTTGAGATCTGCTCCTTTCGGACGCCATCATGCGAATGTTCTCGCAAACACAGTATGCACACAGATCAGTCCCCGGCGCCTGCTTCAGGGCCTTTATTACGAGAATGGAATTTAATTTGATCAGATAATAATTAATCAAGCATGATAATTAAAGAGATGGCAGCTAGCTAGCTAGCTAGTACTACTTAATTACTTACCTTGGCTCGAAACCATTTCAGCTTTGGTTTCCATTCGCCTTCCGTGACGCTGATGGACCTTGCCCAAGCCCTGCCCGCCGACAAAGAAAATGAATAAAGGGGTTATTAAATAGTTCATATCATGAAATGACGAACTAAATAGGCCGAGATATATAGTTAATAATGATTGAAATTACCTGTTGACTATCCCAAGCAAGATGTTATAGTCATTATTTGCTTTGAGTAGCGAGTCCAGTATTTCAATTGTTCTGGTGTCAACTTTAATGATACACAAGATCCAGTGAAATCTGCATGCACACACATTTGCATGTCTTAATTAAGCGGGCATATGTAAGCAAAAACATGTAGCTAGCTAGTAGGCAAAAACAGAGAATTTGTAGTACAAGAAAGTGTGACTCACTCAAAGTTGTAAGGAAGTAGTATATCTTCATTGTATTTGAGGGGCTTCAAGAACTCTAGCATGCTGTCCTCTACCTATTTTTCATAATATGCATCTAATTTCCATGTGTATTCATTAATGGTGTTTGGGTCAATGAACCCAATGCCATAGCGTCCACCTTTTCTCATTTCATACATCTTCATCCTGCATAATACCACAGAAAAGAATATAGTGAGGATAATTACACGTAATGATTGATCAAAAGGATCACTACAGCTAGCTTGAGACTTAAATTACAGAAAGAAATCACTTACAGACAATAGCAACTGACGATAAATTTGTCGAGTGCACCTTGATTGTATAACTGAAACAGTTTAGAATACTCAACGGCCACAGCTTTCTCATGGTAGTAATCATCCTTCTTGACATACACCATGAGGGACTCTCGATCGGATCTCTTGGTAATGTCCATGTACCATTGATGCAATTCATACATTCTTGTTGGGAGCTTCTTGACATCTTCTGGCTCGACCAAAGGTTGGCCCCGGACAAATTTCCGTTTTATTTCCTCCTCTGTAATCAGAGACATGTCCTCGATCTCGAGGAGTTTCCCAACAGTGATCTTGAGTTCTTCAGCCTGCATTATATGCTCCTGGGTTATTACCACATCGCCCACCTCGGGAACGTAAACTGTTTGGCCACAATAATATTGGGCGCGCGTACTGTCACGTGTTGTTGGCGGCACAACAAGCGGGGGGATCGATTGCGCCGCCTGTTTTCCCAACTGGGCAACGGTTTTCCCGCATTTTTTGACAGCTGCTTGTTGTTTGCTCGAGCTCGAGCTCGCCTCCTTCTGTAGACGTTGTCGATGTAACTTCCTGATGTGGCGCTCATAGTCTGAGTCAACAGGCTTAGGAGCTGGTGGTTGAGCCATATGAATGAAGTGGTCAACTACTTCCACAGGCACTTTCTCCCTTCGCGGCGGTGGCGGTTTCGGTCCAAAATGGGCGTCGACTTCTGCCCGCACTATGGCATCGGTTTGCTCCTCGGTCCTGTCGTAAGCCCTCACAGGAAGAGGAGTACTGAGGTTTGGACCATATTTATATCGCTTGCCTCCGCCTGTACTTCCTGTACTATCACCTCGACTCGTACCGCTACGCACCATAGCTGCAGGGTGTCTCTTCTGCGATTGCTGAGGCGGCGGAGACGGCTGACGGGGCTGAGTTGGACGAGGAGGAGTGGCCTGAAGCTGTGCCAGACTTGGAGGAGGAGTGGCCTGAGGTTGTGCCGGACTTGGAGGAGGAGTGGAGGTCTGACGCTGTGTCGGACTTGGAGGAGGAGTGGCCTGACACTTTGCCGGACTTGGAGGAGGAGGAGTGGCCTCACGCGTTGGTGGACTTGGAGGAGCGGGAGTCTGCTGACTTGGTGGCGGACTTCGACGAGGAGTCAGGTGACGCGGTGTCGGTGTCCTTCGAAATATGATGCAATCCTTTCTCCATAGGATGATACGATGTTTGACATCTCCAAGTGTGTGCTCCTTGTCACCTCCAGGAATGTCAAGCTCTAGCCCCGAATATTGGTCCACCACCTCATCAACCACGACACGAGCATAGCCTGCTGGAATCGGGTTGCAATGGAAGGTTGCATCGGGGGAATTTGTATAAGCAACACCGTCCGCCACCTTCAAGGATATGTTCTTAATTTTGAAGTGTAGCTCGCAGTTAGTGTTCTCTGCGATATCATCCACGGGGTATCTATCCAGCAGTGCGTCGCCCGGGGCAGAACCCACGCTGCTTCTCGGCATGGATGGGGCGGTGGTATCCAATGCTGGATCATCCGGTAGCTGCTGCAACTGCTGAGACCCCCTTTGCTGGCTAAGTGAGTCGATCTGCTCCTGCTGCCGCTGGAATTTAGCTGCCAATTCCGCTTGACTTGCTTCTAGGCCTTGAAGGCATTCATAGTCCCGCTTCCTCTACTCCTCCATCTTCCTCTTCTTCTCCTCCGCAATCTTCTTTGTCGCACGGGTTCTGTAGTCGGCGTTCCAGTCCGAAAACCCCTCATACCACGGAATAGCGCCCTTGCCTCGTGTTCTTCCCGGGTGTTCAGGATTTCCTAGGGCACGCGTAAGCTCGTCGTTCTCTTTGTTGGGCTGGAACACCTCCGATCGAGCCTCTTCTATTGCAACAAGTAGCGCATCGTCGGCTCCGTTCAGACATGCCTTCGTCGAAACATTGCCTGTCTTTGAAGTAAATATGCCCTAGAGGCAATAATAAAGTTATTATTTATTTCCTTATATCATGATAAATATTTATTATCCATGCTAGAATTGTATTAACTGGAAACATAATACATGTGTGAATACATAGACAAACAGAGTGTCACTAGTATGCCTCTACTTGACTAGCTCGTTAATCAAAGATGGTTATGTTTCCTAACCATGGACTAAGAGTTGTTATTTGATTAATGGGATCACATCATTAGATGAATGATCTGATTGACATGACCCATTCCATTAGCTTAGCACCCGATCGTTTAGTATGTTGCTATTGCTTTCTTCATGACTTATACATGTTCCTATGACCATGAGATTATGCAACTCCCGTTTACCGGAGGAACACTTTGGGTACTACCAAACATCACAACGTAACTGGGTGATTATAAAGGAGTACTACAGGTGTCTCAAAAGGTAGATGTTGGGTTGGCGTATTTTGAGATTAGGATTTGTCACTCCGATTGTCGGAGAGGTATCTCTGGGCCCTCTCGGTAATGCACATCACCTAAGCCTTGCAAGCATTGCAACTAATATGTTAGTTGTGAGATGATGTATTACGGAACGAGTAAAGAGACTTGCCGGTAACGAGATTGAACTAGGTATTGGGATACCGACGATCGAATCTCGGGCAAGTAACATACCGATGACAAAGGGAACAACGTATGTTGTTATGCGGTCTGACCGATAAAGATCTTCGTAGAATATGTAGGAGCCAATATGGGCATCCAGGTCCCGCTATTGGTTATTGACCGGAGACGTGTCTCGGTCATGTCTACATTGTTCTCGAACCGTAGGGTCCGCACGCTTAAGGTTTCGATGACAGTTATATTATGAGTTTATGAGTTTTGATGTACCGAAGGAGTTCAGAGTCCCGGATGAGATCGGGGACATGACGAGGAGTCTCGAAATGGTCGAGACGTAAAGATCGATATATTGGACGACTATATTCGGACATCGGAAAGGTTCCGAGTGATTCGGGTATTTTTCGGAGTACCGGGTAGTTATGGGAGAAGTAATGGGCCTTGATGGGCTTTAGTGGGAAGAGGAAAAAGGCTGCTGCGCCCCCCTCCCCTCTAGTCCGAATTGGACTAGGGAAAAGGGGGCCGGCCACCTTTCCTACTCCTCCACTTCCTTCTCCCTTCCTCCCCTCTTGGTGGACTCCTACTAGGACTTGGAGTCCTAGTAGGACTCCACACCTGGCGCGCCTAGCCTTGGCCGGCCTCCTCCTCCTCCATCCTTTATATACAGGGGCAGGGGGCACCGCACAGACACACAAGTTGATCCACGTGATCGTTCCTTAGCCGTGTGCGGTGCCCCCTGCCACCATATTCCACCTCGGTCGTATTGTAGCGGTGCTTAGGCGAAGCCCTGCGACAGTAAAACATCAAGATCGTCACCACGCCGTCGTGCTGGCGGAACTCCTCCCCGAAGCTTTGCTGGATCGGAGCCCGGGGATTGTCATCGAGCTGTACGTGTGCTAAGAACTCGGAGGTGCCGGAGTAACGGTGCTTGGATCGGTCGGATCAGGAAGAAGACGTACGACTACTTCCTCTATGTTGTGTCAACGCTGCCGCTGTCGGTCTACAAGGGTATGTAGATCAGACTCTCCCCCTCGTTGCTATGCATCACCATGATCTTGCGTGTGCGTAGGAAATTTTTTGAAATTACTACGTTCCCCAACAGTGGCATCCGAGCCTAGGTTTTATGGTTTGATGTTATATGCACGAGTAGAACACAAGTGAGTTGTGGGCGATATAAGTCATACTGCCTACCAACATGTCATACTTTGGTTCGGCGGTATTGTTGGATGAAGCGGCCCGGACCGACATTACGCGTACGCTTACGCGAGACCGGTTTCCCCAACGTGCTTTGCACATAGGTGACTTGCGGGCGACTGTTTCTCCAACTTTAGTTGAACCGAGTGTGGCTACGCCCGGTCCTTGCGAAGGTTAAAACGGAGTCTATTTGACAAACTATCGTTGTGGTTTTGATGCGTAGGTAAGATTGGTTCTTGCTAAGCCCGTAGCAGCCACGTAAAATTTGCAACAACAAAGTAGAGGACGTCTAACTTGTTTTTGCAGGGCATGTTGTGATGTGATATGGTCAAAACGTGATGAGTTATAAGTTGTTGTATAAGATGATCATGTTTTGTTGAAGTTATCGGCAACTGGCAAAAGCCTTATGGTTGTCTGTCTATTGCATAATATGCAAGCGCCCAATAATTGCTTTACTTTATCGCTATGTGATAGCAATAGTTGCAAGAGCAATAGTTGGCGAGACGACCATGTGACGACATATTGATATAGATCAAGATGATGGAGATCATGATGTCATGCCGGTGATGATGGAAATCATGACGATGCTTTGAAGATGGAGATCAAAGGCACAAGATGATGATGGCCATATCATGTCACATATTTTGATTGCATGTGATGTTTATCTTTTTATGCATCTTATCTTGCTTTGATTGACGGTAGCATTATAAGATGATCTCTCACTAAATTATCAAGAAGTGTTCTCCCTGAGTATGCACCGTTGCCAAAGTTCGTCGTGCCCAGACACCACGTGATGATCGGGTGTGATAAGCTCTACGTCCATCTACAACGGGTGCAAGCCAGTTTTGCACACGCAGAATACTCAGGTTAAACTTGACGAGCCTAGCATATGCAGATATGGCCTCGGAACACGGAGACCGAAAGGTCGAGCGTGAATCATATAGTAGATATGATCAACATAACGATGTTCACCATTGAAAACTACTCCATCTCACGTGATGATCGGTTATGGTTTAGTTGATTTGGATCACGTGATCACTTAGAGGATTAGAGGGATGTCTATCTAAGTGGGAGTTCTTAAGTAATATGATTAATTGAACTTTAATTTATCATGAACTTAGTCCTGGTATTATTAGCATATCTATGTTGAAGATCAATAGCTCGCGTTGTTGCTTTCATATGTTTATTTTGATATGTTCCTAGAGAAAATTGTGTTGAAAGATGTTAGTAGCAATGATACGGATTGGATCCGTGATCTGAGGTTTATCCTCATTGCTGCACAGAAAAATTATGTCCTTGATGCACCGCTAGGTGACAGACCTGTTGCAGGAGCAGATGCAGACGTTATGAACGTTTGGCTAGCTCAATATGATGACTACTTGATAGTTTAGTGCACCATGCTTAATGGCTTAGAATCGGGACTTCAAAGACGTTTTGAACGTCATGGACCATATGAGATGTTCCAGGAGTTGAAGTTAATATTTCAAGCAAATACCCGAGTTGAGAGATATGAAGTCTCCAACAAGTTCTATAGCTAAAAGATGGAGGAGAATCGCTCAACTAGTGAGCATGTGCTCAAATTGTTTGGGTACTACAATCGCTTGAATCAAGTGGGAGTTAATCTTCCAGATAAGATAGTGATTGACAGAATTCTCTAGTCACCATCACCAAGTTAGTAGAACTTCGTGATGAACTATGATATGCAAGGGATAACGGAAACGATTCCCAAGCTCTTCGTGATGCTGAAATCGATGAAGGTAGAAATCAAGAAAAACATCAAGTGTGGATGGTTGACAAGACCACTAGTTTGAAGAAAAGGGCAAAAGGGAAGAAGGGGAACTTCAAGAAGAACGACAAGCAAGTTGCTGCTCAAGTGAAGAATCCCAAGTCTGGTCCTAAGCCTGAGACTAAGTGCTTCTACTGCAAAGGGACTGGTCACTTGAAGTGGAACTGCCCCAAGTATTTGGCGGATAAGAAGGATGGCAAAGTGAACAAAAGTATATTTGATATACATGTTATTGATGTGTGCTTTACTAGTGTTTATAGCAACCCCTCAGTATTTGATATTGGTTCAGTTGCTAAGAGTAGTAACTCGAAACAGGAGTTGCAGAATAAACAGAGACTAGTTAAGGGTGAAGTGACGATGTGTGTTGGAAGTAGTTCCAAGATTGATATGATCATCATCGCACACTCCCCTATACTTTCGGGATTAGTGTTGAACTTAAATAAGTGTTATTTGGTTTTTGCATTGAGCATGAATATGATTTGATCATGTTTATTGCAATACGGTTATTCATTAAAGTCAGAGAATAATTGTTGTTCTGTTTACATGAATAAAACCTTCGATGGTCATACACCCAATGAAACAAGTTCGTTGGATCTCGATCGTAGTGATACACATATTCATAATATTGAAACCAAAAGATGCAAAGTTAATAATGATAGTGCAACTTATTTGTGGCACTGCCGTTTAGGTCATATTGGTATAAAGCGCATGAAGAAAGTCCATGCTGATGGGCTTTCGGAATCACTTGATGCTTGCGAACCATGCCTTTTGGGCAAGATGACTAAAACGCCGTTCTCCGGAACAATGGAGCAAGCAACAGATTTGTTGGAAATCATACATACTGATGTATGTGGTCTGATGAATATTTAAGGCTTGCAGCGGGTATCATTATTTTCTGACCTTCACAGATGATTTGAGCAGATATGGGTATATCTACTTAATGAAATAGAAGTCTGATACATTTGAAAAGTTCATATAATTTCAGAGTGAAGTGGAAAATCATCGTAACAAGAAAATAAAGTTTCTACGATCTGATCGTGGAAAAGAGTATTTGAGTTACGAGTTTGGTCTTCAGTTAAAACAATGTGAAATAGTTTCACTACTCACGCCACCTGGAACACCACAGCATAATGGTGTGTCCGAACATCATAACCGTACTTTATTGGATATAGTGCAATCTATGATGTTTCTTACCGATTTACCACTATCATTTTTGGGGTCATGCATTAGAGACAGCTGCATTCACGTTAAAAAAGGGGCACCATCTATATCCGTCGAGACGACGCCTTATGAACTATGGTTTGGCAAGAAACCAAAGTTGTCGTTTCTTGAAGTTTGGGGTTGCGATGCTTATGAGAAAAAGTTTCATCCTGATAAGCTCAAACCCAAATCGGAGAAATATGTCTTCATAGGATACCCAAAGGAGACTGTTGGGTAGACCTTCTATCACAGATCCTAAGGCAAGACATTCGTTGCTTATAATGGATCCTTTCTAGAGAAGGAGTTTCTCTTGAAAGAAGTAAGTGGGAGGAAAGTAGAAAACTTGATAAGGTAATTGTACCTTCTACCTTATTGGAAAGTAGTTCATCACAAAAATCTGTTCTTGTGACTACTACACCAATTAGTGAGGAAGCTAATGATGATGATCATGTAACTTCAGATCAAGTTACTACCGAATCTCGTAGGTAAACCAGAGTGAGATCTACACCAGACTGGTACGGTAATCCTGTTCTGGAGGTCATGTTACTTGACCATGACGAACCTACGAACTATGAGGAAGCGATGATGAGCCCAGATTCCGTGAAATTGTTTGAGGCCATGAAATCTGAGATATGATCCATGTATGAGAACAAAGTTTGGACTTTGGTTGACTTGCCCGATGATCGGCAAGCAATTGAGAATAAATGGATCTTCAAGAGGAAGACGGACACTGATAGTAGTGTTACTATCTACAAAGCTAGAATTGTCGCAAAAGGTTTTCGACAAGTTCAAGGTGTTGACTATGATGAGAGCTTCTCACTCGTATCTATGCTTGAGTCTGTCCGAATCATGTTAGTAATTGCCGCATTTTATGAAATCTGGCAAATGGATAAACAAAACTGCATTCCTTAATGGATTTATTAAAGAAGAGTTGTATATGATGCAACAGAAGGTTTTGTCAATCCTAAAGGTGCTAACAAAATGTGCAAGCTCCAGCGATCCATCTGTGGACTGGTGCAAGCATCTCGAAGTTGGAATATACGCTTTGATGAGTTGATCAAAGCATATAGTTTTATACAGACTTGCGGTGAAGCCTGTATTTACAAGAAAGTGAGTGGGAGCACTACAACATTTCTGATAAGTATATGTGAATGACATATTGTTGATCGGAAATAATGTAGAATTATTCTGTAAAGCATAAAGGAGTGTTTCAAAGGAGTTTTTCAAAGAAAGACTTCGGTGAAGCTGCTTACATATTGAGCTTCAAGATCTATAGAGATAGATCAAGACGCTTGATAAGTTTTTTCAATGAGTACATACCTTGACAAGATTTTGAAGTAGTTCAAAATGGAGCAGTCAAAGAAAGAGTTCTTGCCTGTATTATAAGGTGTGAAGTTGAGTAAGACTCAAAGCCCGACCACGGCAGAAGATAGAAAGAGAATGAAAGTCATTCCCTATGCCTTGGCCATAGGTTCTATAAAGTATGTCATGCTGTATACCAGATCTATTGTATACCCTGCACTGATTTGGCAAGGGAGTACAATAGTGATCTAGGAGTAGATCACTGGACAGCGGTCAGAATTATCCTTAGTGAAATAAGGATATGTTTCTCGATTATGGACGTGATAAAAAGGTTCGTCGTAAAGGGTTACGCCGATGCAAATTTTTGACACTAATCTAGATGACTGTATGTCTCGGTCTAGATACATATTGAAAGTGGGAGCAATTAGCTAGAGTAGCTCCATGCAGAGCATTGTTGACATAGAAATTTGCAAAATACATGCGGATCTGAATGTGGCAGACCCGTTGACTAAGATTCTCTCACAAGCAAAACATGATCACACATTAGTACTCTTTGGGTGTTAATCACATAGCGATGTGAACTAGATTACTGAATCTAGTAAACCCTTTGGGTGTTGGTCACATGGCGATGTGAACTATGGGTGTTAATCACATGATGATGTGAACTATCGATGTTAATCACATGGTGATGTGATCTAGATTATTGACTCTAGTGCAAGTGGGAGACTGAAGGAAATATGCCCTAGAGGCAATAATAAAGTTATTATTTATTTCCTTATATCATGATAAATATTTATTATTCATGCTAGAATTGTATTAACCGGAAACATAATACATGTGTGAATACATAGACAAACAGAGTGTCACTAGTATGCCTCTACTTGACTAGCTCATTAATCAAAGATGGTTATGTTTCCTAACCATGGACAAAGAGTTGTTATTTGATTAATGGGATCACATCATTAGATGAATGATCTAATTGACATGACCCATTCCATTAGCTTAGCACCCGATCGTTTAGTATGTTGCTATTGCTTTCTTCATGACTTATACATGTTCCTATGACTATGAGATTATGCAACTCCCGTTTACCGGAGGAACACTTTGGGTACTACCAAACTTCACAACGTAACTGGGTGATTATAAAGGAGTACTACAGGTGTCTCAAAAGGTAGATGTTGGGTTGGCGTATTTCAAGATTATGATTTGTCACTCCGATTGTCGGAGAGGTATCTCTGGGCCCTCTCGGTAATGCACATCACGTAAGCCTTGCAAGCATTGCAACTAATATGTTAGTTGTGAGATGATGTATTACGGAACGAGTAAAGAGACTTGCCGGTAACGAGATTGAACTAGGTATTGGGATACCGACGATCGAATCTCGGGCAAGTAACATACCGATGACAAAGGGAACAACGTATGTTGTTATGCGGCTGACCGATAAAGATCTTCGTAGAATATGTAGGAGTCAATATGGGCATCCAGGTCCCGCTATTGGTTATTGACCGGAGACGTGTCTCGGTCATGTCTACATTGTTCTCGAACCGTAGGGTCCGCACGCTTAAGGTTTCGATGATACTTATATCATGAGTTTATGAGTTTTGATGTACCGAAGGTGTTCGGAGTCCCGGATGAGATTGGGGACATGACGAGGAGTCCCGAAATGGTCGAGACGTAAAGATCGATATATTGGACGACTATATTCGGACATCGGAAAGGTTCCGAGTGATTCGGGTATTTTTTGGAGTACCGGGTAGTTACGGGAGAAGTAATGGGCCTTGATGGGCTTTAGTGGGAAGAGGAAAAAGGCTGCTGCGCCCCCCCCTCCCCTCTAGTCCGAATTGGACTAGGGAAAAGGGGGCCGGCCACCTTTCCTACTCCTCCACTTCCTTCTCCCTTCCTCCCCTCTTGCTGGACTCCTACTAGGACTTGGAGTCCTAGTAGGACTCCACACCTGGCGCGCCTAGCCTTGGCCGGCCTCCTCCTCCTCCATCCTTTATATACAGGGGCAGGGGGCACCCCATAGACACACAAGTTGATCCACGTGATCGTTCCTTAGCCGTGTGCGGTGCCCCCTGCCACCATATTCCACCTCGGTCGTATTGTAGCGGTGCTTAGGCGAAGCCCTGCGACAGTAGAACATCAAGATCGTCACCACGCCGTCGTGCTGGCGGAACTCCTCCCCGAAGCTTTGCTGGATCGGAGCCCGGGGATCGTCATCGAGCTGTACGTGTGCTAAGAACTCGGAGGTGCCAGAGTAACGGTGCTTGGATCGGTCGGATCGGGAAGAAGACGTACGACTACTTCCTATACGTTGTGTCAATGCTTCCGCTGTCGGTCTACAAGGGTACGTAGATCAGACTCTCCCCCTCGTTGCTATGCATCACCATGATCTTGCGTGTGCGTAGGATTTTTTTTGAAATTACTACGTTCCCCAACAGTCTTCGGGTCCAAATCCCCCCCATGCGCATAGAACCAAGTCCTGCACCTGGGGGGCCAGCTCTTAGTAACCGGAGTGACACTTGCATCCTCCATCTCTTTCTCAGACTTATCCCACTTAGGCATTGCCACCGCGTAGCCACCTGGCCCCAGCTTATGGAACTTATCCTTTTTTCGGCATTCTTCTTGTTTATTATCGACCGTTCCTTAGCTAATTCTGAATCCTTGAATTTCACGAAATCGTCCCAATGAGCAGTTTGATTCTCTAGTATCCCCTCAAATACTGGAGTCTTCCTTCCTCCTTTGACGTACTTCTCCCACGTCGTTCTCTTGTGGTTCTTGAATGCAACTGCCATCTTCCTAAAAGCAGCGTCCTTGACTTTCCGCACATCTGCTTCTGTGAAATGATCTGGTAGGGTGAAATGTTCCATGAGAGTATCCCAAAGCAGTTTTTTTACTCTCGTTGACAAAAGTAACATTTGGACGTGGCTTTGCTAGCTTTCTCCATTCTTGAAGGGAGATCGGGAGTTGGTCCTTCACAAGAACTCCGCACTGACGAACGAACTTGTCCGCAATCTTCTTAGGCGCTAATGGTTCGCCATTAGGTCTGATTGCCTCGATATTGTACTTTACGCCCTCCTTCAACTTTTTGTTCGGGCCTCGTTTCGTCCTTTTGCCTGAAGATTTGCTCGATCCGGATGGCTGAAAGAAGAAAGATCGATTCGTTAATATATCTTCAACTCATTTAAAACATGCGATGATCACCAGATTCCTGCTTATATAAATATATATACCTCGCCGGTGTTTGTTGTTTCAGGATCAACATGTTCTTCGTCGTAGTTCATGACTTCATCTTCTCGGTCATCGCGATCGAATATCATATCATCCTCTCCGGTGTTGTTTAGAAATTCAGAGCCGTCAAAATCTTCTTCATTCTGATCATCATCTGGCCCGCGTATGATATCGAACATGGTCTGTTCTCTCTCTCTGTCGGTATTGTCTGCCATAGATTTTATTTAACTATGCCAAAAGAAATATAAAACAATTTAGTATTCAAATTACATCGTCTCGAATAATAGATATAATCTTGAATACATCGTCTCGAATAATAGATATAATCTCGAATACATCGTCTCGAATAATAGATATAATCTCGAATACATCGTCTCGAATAATAGATATAATCTCGAATACATCGTCTCGACTAATATATATCGAGTACATCACTGGGTAGGTAGCTAATAAAGATCGAATACTGCAGAAGAATCTAGGACACTCGCGGTTCCTGTGGCACAGGCGGTGGACACCCAAAGAGAAGGAACCCTCACAGGATCATAGCTGAAGTGAGATCCCTGAAAAAACTGCCAGGTATTGGAGAACCTGACGCCCTCTAACGCAACCATGTAGCGATGGACGTGCTGGTCCTCCTGCCTGACACGGCGACGTACCTCCTCCGGCGGGGCCGGCTACCTCCGCACCAAAACTGGCCCACGCGAATGCCACCAAACGAGATCATGGTCGACGATGGGACCCGGGGCTGGGTTCCTCATCAAGCGGCGCGCCCCTCCAGGCAGCACCTCCCAGTGCCAGCCCGGCGGAGCCCAGTCCCGGACATGGGTCAGCCGGACGTCGTCGCGGACGGGTCGACGGCGAGGATGCGGGCCGGGCATCGTCGAGAACAAATACTAGCTATATGCCCGCAAAAAGTAACATTTTTTTAATTATTGGATTTTGATAACTAAAATTTCTAACATTTCTATATAACTAACATTCCTATAACATATCTAACAATGCTATATAACTAACATTTCTATAACATTTCTAATATTTTATAACTAAAAAAACAGAAAAAACTAGCATTTCTATATAACTAACATTTCTATAACATTAATACAGAAAAAACTAACATTTCTATATAACTAACATTTCTAACATTTCTATATATAACTAAGATTTCTGTAACATTAATACAGAAAAAACAGAAGAAAAAAACTAAAAACTAAAAACTAAAAACAGAAAAACTAAAAACTAAAAACATTGTGTGTGTGTGTGTGTGTGTGTTTGTGTGTGTGTGTGTTTGTGTATGCATGCGTGTGTGCAGAGGCGACGGCGATGGCGAGCCAAGGCAACAGCGTCGACGGCGCGGCGGCTTCGATTGGAGGGAGGAGAGGGGGGACAGGGGCTCACAGCGCAGGCGAGAGGTCGAGGCGACGGCGATGGCGACGGCGACGCGGGCAGGTGCGGGGACGTGGATGCGGGCCGGTGCGAGGACGGGGATGGGCCGGCGATGCGGACGGCGTGACGGGGGCGGCGCGACAAGGACAGGAGCGGCGCGACGGGGACGGCGCGATGGGGGTGGAGACGGTGCGACGGGGACGGCGTGACGGGGGTGGCGACGGTGCGGGACTAGGCGGCGGCGTTGAAGCAGAGGAAACTGACGAAATTTTTCGAAGTGTTTTCTTATATAGAAAACACCTTTAGTACCGATTGGAGCCACCAACCGGTACTAAAGGCCTGTTTTGGCGAGGCCAAGCGGCGGGAAGCACCCCCCTTTAGTACCGGTTCCTGGCTCCAACCGGTACTTAAGGCCCCCCCCCTTTAGTACCGGTTGGTGCCACAAACCGGTACTAAAGGGGGGGGGGGTGCGCTGCCAGGCGAGGGGCGCAAAGTTTAGTCCCACCTCGCGTAGCGAAGGGCAGCCGCACTGGTTTATAAACCCAGCCGCGGCTGCTCCTTCGAGCTCCTCTCAAATGCAGGCCTTCTGGGCCTACCTGTGTTGTGCTGCCCCATGGGCCTACCGAGCCTTTGCGGGCCTGCATCCTGGCCCAACAACGGGTTGGGTTTCTAGTCGTATGCAGGCCGCTCTAGCCTAGTAGGCGGGCTTTTTTTTATTTTTTTTTGCTTTATTTTTTTGCTTTATTTATTTTTGAGTAGTTTTTTTGTGTATTTAGAGTTTCTTTGTGAATATTTTTGCTTTAGGTACAAAAAATTACAAATTTTCTGTTAGTGCCCGTAGTTTTCAAATTTGAATAGTTTAAATTTTGAATTATTTGAAATTAGTGTGAATCACTAGTTTGTGAATAACTTAACTTTAAAAATCAGTAAAGGCATGAAAGAATTTGTTTGCATATAAAATTTCTTCGCGTTTCAAATGCCAAAACACATAATTAACTACCCTAAATATTACAGAGATTCCCTTCTGGGTGTGAAACACAGAAGAAAGTGATGATAGCTAGTGAAGCCGATCACATCCTAGATCTTTGGGTGTGAAACTTTTTCTTCGCGTGTGTACCTTTGCACCGTAACCATGGAAAATCTTCATCATTTAACGGGATGCTCGGGTCAATATTCACTGTGAATGGAGCAATTTCATCAAACTTTTCATAATCTTCTGACTTGTTTGTCTTGTCATCCACTCCCACGATGTTTCTCTTCCCAGAAAGAACTATGTGCCGCTTTGGCTCATCGTACGATGCATTCGCTTCCTTATCTTTTCTTTTTCTTGGCTTGGTAGACATGTCCTTCACATAGAAAACCTGTGCCACATCATTGGCTAGGACGAATAGTTCGTCTGCATACGCAAGATAGTTGAGATCCACTGTTGTCATTCCGTACTACGGGTCTTCCGTTACCCCGCCTCGTGTCATATTGACCCATTTGCACCGAAACAAAGGGATCTTCAAACCACGTTGATAGTCAAGTTCCCATATGTCCTCTATATAACCATAATATGTTTCCTTTCCCGTCTTGGTTTCTGCATCAAAGCGGACACCACTGTTTTGGTTGGTGCTCTTCTTATCTTGGGCGATCGTGTAAAATGTATTACCATTTATCTCGTACCCTTTGAAAGTCATTATATTCGAAGATGGTAACTGGGACAGCAAGTACAGGTCATCTTCAATAGAGGTGTCATGCATGGTACGTGCTTGCAACCAGCTGGCATAACTCCTGATTTGTTCACGTGTAATCCAGTCATCAGACCGCTCCGGGTGTTTGGAGCGTAGCAAATTCTTGTGTTCATCCATATACGGAGCCACCAAGGCGGAATTCTGTAGAACTGTGTAGTGTGCTTCAGTGAGAGAATGTCCGTCCATACATATTATTTGTTCCCCTCCTAGCGTGCCTTTTCCATCCAGTCTGCCCTTATGCCGCGATTCAGGAACACCAATCGGCTTAAGGTCAGGAATAAAGTCAATACAAAACTCAATGACCTCCTCATTTTGACGGCCCTTGGAGATGCTTCCTTCCGGCCTAGCACGGTTATGAACATATTTCTTTAAGACTCCCATGAACCTCTCAAAGGGGAACATATTGTGTAGAAATATAGGACCCAAAACATTAATCTCTTCGCATAGGTGAACTAGGACGTGCGTCATGATGTTGAAGAAGGATGGTGGGAACACCAACTCAAAACTGACAAGACATTGCACAAAATCATTCTGTAACCTTGGTATGATTTCTGGACCGATTACCTTCTAAGAGATTGCATTGAGAAATGCACATAGCTTCACAATGGCTAATCGAACATTTTCCGGTAGAAGCCCCCGCAATGCAACCGGAAGTAGTTGCGTCATAATCACGTGGCAGTCATTAGACTTTAGGTTCTGGAACTTTTTCTCTGCCATGTTTATTATTCCCTTTATATTCGATGAGAAGCCAGACGGTACTTTAATACTGAGCAGGCATTCAAAGAAGATTTCCTTCTCTTCTTTGGTAAGAGCGTAGCTTGCATGACCCTGATGTATGCCATCTTTTCCGTGCATACATTGTTGGTCCTCCCGTGCCTCGGGTGTATCTTTTGTCTTCCCATACACGCCCAAGAAGCCAAGCAGGGTCACACAAAGATTCTTCGTCACGTGCATCACGTCGATTGCGGAGCGGACCTCGAGGTCTTTCCAATAGGGCAGGTCCCGAAATATAGATTTCTTCTTCCACATGGGTGCGCGTCCGTCAGCGTCATTCGGAACAGGTTGTCCACCAGGACCCTTTCCAAAGACCCCTTTCAAATCCTTGACCATATCATGTACATCAGCACCAGTACGGTGGCGAGGCTTCGTCCGGTGATCTGCCTCACCTTTGAAATGCTTGCCTTTCTTTCTTATGGGATGCCTGCTCGTAAGAAATCGACGATGTCCCAGGTACACATTCTTCTTACAATTAGCCAAATATATACTGTCGGTATTGTCCAAACAGTGCATGCATGCGCGGTATCCCTTGTTTGTCTGTCCTGAAGGGTTACTGAGAGAAGGCCAATCATTGATGGTCACGAACAGCAACGCCTTTAGGTCAAATTCTTCCCCCATGTGCTCATCCCACGCACGTACACCTGTTCCATTCCATAGTTGTAAGAGTTCTTCAACTAATGGCCTTAGGTACACATCAATGTCGTTGCCGGGTTGCTTAGGGCCTTGGATGAGCACTGGCATCATAATGAACTTCCGCTTCATGCACAACCAAGGAGGAAGGTTATACAAACATAGAGTCACAGGCTAGGTGCTATGGTTGCTGCTCTGCTCCCCAAAAGGATTAATGCCATCTGCGCTTAGACCAAACCATACGCTCCTTGCGTCATCTGCAAACTCCTTCCCGTACTTTCTTTCGATTTTTCTCCACTGCGACCCGTCAGCGGGTACTCTCAACTTTCCGTCTTTCTTACGGTCTTCTCTGTGCCATCGCATCGCCTTGGAATGCTCTTTGTTTTGGAACAAACGTTTCAACCGTGGTATTGTAGGAGCATACCACATCACCTTGGCAGGAATCTTCTTCCTGGGGCGCCGGCCCTCGACATCACCAGGGTCATCGCGGCTGATCTTATAGCGCAACGCACCACATACTGGGCAAGCGTTCAAATCCTTGTACTCACCGCGGTAGAGGATGCAATCATTAGGGCATGCATGTATCTTCTTCACCTCTAACCCTAGAGGGCAGACAGCCTTCTTTGCTTCGTACGTACTCTCGGGCAATTCGTTGTCCTTTGGAAGCATATCCTTTATCATTACCAGCAACTTTCCAAATCCCTTGTCAGATACACCATTCTCTGCCTTCCATTGCAGCAATTCCAGTGTGGTGCCCAGCTTTTTCTTGTCACCTACGCAATTCGGGTACAACAATTTTTTGTGATCCTCTAACATGCACTGCAACTTCTTCTTCTCCAAATCACTTGCGCAGTTTCTCTTTGCATCGGCAATGGACCAACCTAGATCATCAACGGGCTCATCCGATGCCTCTTCTTCTGCTTCTTCCCGCATTGCCGGCTCAGCTTCTTCCCGCATTACCGGCTCAGCTTCTTCCCCCATTGTTGTATCATCATATTCAGGGAACCCATGGCCAGGATAGCTGTCGTCGTCCTCTTCTTCCTCATTGTCTTCCATCATAACCCCTCTTTCTCCGTGCTTGGTCCAAACATTATAATGGGGCATGAAACCGGACTTAAACAGGTGGACGTGAATGGTTCTTGACGTAGAGTAATTGTGACCATTCTTACAACGAGCACATGGACAAGGCATAAAACCATCCGCCCGCTTGTTTGCCTCAGCCGCAAGCAGAAAAGTATGCACGCCCTCAATGAACTGGGGAGAGCATCGGTCATCGTACATCCATTGCTGGCTCATCTTCATTACACAACACTGAATAGACCAAATTAATACAAGTTCATACATAAAGTTCATAAAACACTTAAATGCAACAAACAAATAACTCTCTAGCTAAAGCATTTAAATGCAACAATAAATACGATCAAGATCGCAACTAAGGTAACAATGGATCCAACAGCATAATGATACCAAGCCTCACTATCGATGGCATATTTTCTAATATTTCTAATCTTCAAGCGCATTTTCTCCATCTTGATCTTGTGATCATCGACGACATCGGTAACATGCAACTCCAATTCCATCTTCTCCCCCTCAATTCTTTTCAACTTTTCTTTCAAGTACTCGTTTTCTCTTTCAACTAAATTTAACCTCTTGGCAATAGGGTCGGTTGGAATTTCCGGTTCACATACCTCCTAGAAAAAATTTCTATGTCAACTTGATGGGCATAATTTGTCATAAACACGAAATGCAACTAGTTTTAAAAGAGAATATACATACCACATCCGAATCATAACAAGGACTAGGGCCGATGGGGACGGATATCAAAACCATGGCACTATATGTATAACAAACAACGTACGGGTAAGATAATTATACGAGTAACTATATATCCAAATCACACAAACATCAATTTTTATATAAAATTTCATGAACAAGAGGCTCACCACAAGGTGGTGCCAGCGACGGGACGGTGCGGGCGATCGACGGTGGCTACGATGGAGATTTAGAAGGCACTAAGTAAACCACACCTACATATGAAAAGTAAGTGTTATTTTTGACCTCAAATTGCATATAAATCAAATACTAGCACATATATATATATATCCTCCCAAATTACTAAACTCACAAATTAATCACTATATAAAGCATTGCAAGAGCTAATCTAGCAATGAGAGATGAAAGGACAAAGTTGCTAACCTTTGTGATCATTGGAATGGATGGGGGCCTTCAAATCTTGACAAATTTTGGGCAAAATGTGTGATGAGCTCGAGAGGAAGAGGGGAAGAACAGAGAGGAGAGGGGAAAGGGGAAGAACAGAGCGAGCTCGGGTGGACGAAGGGTTTATGTAGGACGACCTTTAGTACCGGTTCGTGCCAAGAACCGGTACTACAGGGGCTGGAGGGACCCCATTCTGACAACATCCTGCCACCACTCTCATTAGTACCGGTTCGTGGCACGAACCGGTGCTAAAGGTTCGCCACGAACCGGTACTAATGAAAGCGGCCCGGCTAGCCGTTGGAACCGGCACTAATGTATACACTAGTGCCGGCTCAAATACAAACCGTCACTAATGTGCTTCACGTTTGACCCTTTTTCTACTAGTGAAGCCATTCATCCCGGACGCTGTGTTTGAAGGACGCAAGGGCTTCCGTGTCCGGATAGTCGACGATTTGGTTCTTTTTAACAAAGAACCTGGTCCAAAGCTGTCTGGCTGACTCTCCAGGCTGCTGGATGATACGTCTCCAACGTATCTATAATTTTTGATTGTTCCATGCTATTATATTATCAACCTTGGATGTTTTATATGCTATTTTAAATGATTTTTGGGACTAACCTATTAACCCAGAGCCTAGTGCCAATTTCTGTTTTTTCCTTGTTTTAGAGTATCGCAGAAAAGGAAAATCAAACGTAGTCCAATTGACCTGAAACTTCACGGAACTTATTTTTGGACCAGAAGAAGCTCACGGAGTATCGAAGATGTACCAGGAGAGTCCCGGGCTGCCCACGAGGGTGGGGGGTGCGCCCACCCCCCTGGGCGCACCCCCCTGCCTCGTGGACAGCCCGGAGGTCCACCGACATACTTCTTCCTCCCATATATACCCATATACCCTAAAAACTTCGGGGAGCATAATAGATCAGGAGTTCCACCGCCAGAAGCCTCCGTAGCCACCGAAAACCAATCCAGACCCATTTTGGCACCCTGCCGGAGGGGGGAATCCCTCTCCGGTGGCCATCTTCATCATCCCAGTGCTCTCCATGACGAGGAGGGAGTAGTTCTCCCTCGGGGATGAGGGTATGTACCAGTAGCTATGTGTTTGATCTCTCTCTCTCTCTCTCTCTCTCTCGTGTTCTTGAGGTGGTACGACCTTGATGTATCGCGAGCTTTGCTACTATAGTTGGATCTTATGATGTTTCTCCCCCTCTATTCTATTGTAATGGATTGAGTTTTCCCTTTGAAGTTATCTTATCGGATTGAGTCTTTAAGGATTTGAGAACACTTGATGTATGTCTTGGGTGGGATACCCGTGGTGATAATGGGGTATTCTATTGATCCACTTGATGTATGTTTTGGTGATCAACTTGCGGGTTCCGCCCATGGACCTATGCATAGGGGTTGCACGTTTTTGTCTTGACTCTTTGATAGAATCTTTGGGGCACTCTTTGAAGTACTTTGTGTTGGTTTGAATAGATGAATCTGAGATTGTGTGACGCATATCGTATAATCATACCCACGGATACTTGAGGTGACATTGGAGTATCTAGGTGACATTAGGGTTTTGGTTGATTTGTGTCTTAAGGTGTTATTCTAGTACGAACTCTAGGGCTGTTTGTGACACTTATAGGAATAGCCCAACGGATTGATTGGAAAGAATAACTTTGAGGTGGTTTCGTACCCTACCATAATCTCTTCATTTGTTCTCCGCTATTAGTGACTTTGGAGTGACTCTTTGTTGCATGTTGAGGGATAGTTATGTGATCCAATTATGTTATTATTGTTGAGATAACTTGTACTAGTGAAAGTATGAACCCTAGGCCTTGTTTCAACGCATTGCAATACCTATTGTGCTCACTTTTATCATTAGTTACCTTGCTGTTTTTATATTTCCGATTACAAAAACCATTATCTACCATCCATATTGCACTTGTATCACCATCTCTTCGCCGAACTCGTGCACCTATACAATTTACTATTGTATTGGGTGTGTTGGGGACACAAGAGACTCTTTGGTATTTGGTTGCAGGGTTGCTTGAGAGAAACCATCTTCATCCTATGCTCCTACGGATTGATAAACCTTAGGTCATCCACTTGAGGGAAATTTGCTACTGTCCTACAAACCTCTGCACTTGGAGGCCCAACAACGTCTACAAGAAGAAGGTTGTGTAGTAGACATCAAGCTCTTTTCTGGCGCCATTGCCGGTGAGGTTAGCGCTTAAAGGTATATCTTTAGATCTTGCAATCGAATCTTTTTGTTTCTTGTTTTAGCACTAGTTTAGTTGATAAAAGAAAACTACAAAAAAATGGAATTGAGTTTACCTCATACGCTTCATCTTTTTAATATCTTTCATGAGTATGATGGGAAGGAAAATTGTGCCAAGGTGTTAGAAGAAGAATGCATTAAAATGTTTGGCACTAAATCTTTGAAGGATGAGCATGATTTCAATGTTGTTAGTATGAACTCCTTGAATATCCATCATACTAATGATGATTGCACTAGTTATGATGAAAATGTCTCATATAAACATGTCAATATTTGTGGAGTGCATTGGGTTTGCAAGTACACACCAAATAGGGAAGATAGATATTGCAAGAGGCATAAGCATTTAGAAACTAAATGGTTGCAAGAAATGCTAGAAGTTTGTGCTGAAAATTTAAACTTTCTTAGCCGTACTTGTGAACTTTGCAATGAACGTGATCATTTCAGTACCCAATGCAAATTGTTTCATGATCGTACCATGTCCAAAAATTGTGATGACTTGATTTCCCTTGCACATCATAATGAACTTAGTTTCCTCTTGGGTTATGAAGAAATGAAACGTATAACTAATGTTATTCCAGAATTTGCCCTTGATAGAGTTCTTCATTTTGATCTAGAGGAAATTAATATGTATTGTGCGGTGAATTGTATTGAAAATCCTTATATTTCCAATTACATAAAGAAAAGAAAACAAATAGGAGATGAAGAGAATACTAATGAAATGGAAGAATCTTCCCAATATCCTCCTATTATTTCTTATGATGAATCAGGTAACGAGGAGGAGCCTCCTATTCAACCAGTCTCATTAATAAGGAGCTCCAAAAAGAGGATTGAACCCACACATGATGTGGTGAAGAAGAAGAAAAGAAAAAGTAAGAGAGGTAAAAATATCTCTCTCCCAAATAATGCTGCTCCTATTACTATTGTGCCTCATGAAAATATAATTGTGGAAGATAATGATACTTCTTATGATCTTGAAAATCTTTTTGGCACTTGCTTGGAAGAATATGATAATTTTTATACTATTGGTTCTATGCATACTATTAATGATGAGAGTGATTATGCTTATGATATGAAAAGACCCAACCTTGGGGATGCTATGTTTGATGAAGATGATGTTTTTGAGAATATATTTGCTGCAATTAATGTTAGTCCCAAGCTTGGGGAAGCTATGTTTAATAAAGATGATATTTGTAGTCTCCCAAGTTTTGATATGCAAATTTATAATGATGATAGCATGCCTCCTACTTATGATGATTATATTGATGAAAGTGGGTTTGGAAGAGTGTCAACTTTAGGAAGTAGTGATCCCACTATTTTGGAGGATGTTGAATCTTATTATGATAATTATGAAAGTGGATTTGGAGAGGTCATGACTTTATTTAGTGATGGTTCCAGTACCTTGGAAGAGGTTTCAATCGATTATGCTGAGAACAAAGTTGCTACTTATGATAATTATTGTGATGATAACTATGCTATAAAAAGTAGTGATGATTATATTTATAAAACTTTTCATGATTATGATTACCCCTTTTCTTAACATTACTCTTATGATACTCCCACTATTCCGATTGCGAAGAATTTTGCTTATGTAGAGAATAATAAATTCTCTATGCTTGTAGATCATGAAAATAATGCTTTAGGTGCTGGTTATATTGTTTAATTCATTCATGATGCTACTGAAAATAATTATGAGGGAGGAACATATGCTTGTAGGAATTGCAATAATATCAAGTTTCCTCTCTATGTGCTTAAAGTTTTGAAGTTATCCTTGTTTTACCTTCCTATGCAAGTTGATTCTAGTTCCCCAAAGTTGTTTTCTCACAAAATCCTTATGCATAGGACGAGGGTTGGACTTAAATGTGCTAGTCATATTCTTCATGATGCCCTCTTTATGTTTCAATTCTTATCCTTTATGTGAGCATCATTGAAATCATCATGCCTAGCTAGGGGCGTTAAACGATAGCGCTTGTTGGGAGGCAACCCAATTTTTATTTTTGTTCTTTTCTTTTGCTCCTGTTTAGTAATAAATAATTCATCTAGCCTCTGTTTAGATGTGGTTTTATGTTTTAATTAGTGTTTGTGCCAAGTAGAACCTTTGGGAAGACTCGGGGAAAGTCTTTTTGATCTTGTTGTAAAAAACAGAAACTTTAGCGCTCACGAGAATTGCTGCCATTTTTATTTGGAGAGTGATATTTAGTTAATTCTTTTTTAAGATGATTAGTAGATAAATTCTTCACGTACAGCAATCTATTTTAGAATTTTTGGGGTTCCAGAAGTTTGTGTTAGTTACAGATTACTACATACTGTTCTGTTTTTGACAGATTCTGTTTTTCGTGTGTTGTTTGCTTATTTTAATGAATCTATGGCTAGTAAAAGAGTTTATAAACCATAGAGAAGTTGGAATACAGTAGATTTAACACCAATATAAATCAAGAATGAGTTCATTAGAGTACCTTGAAGTGGTATTTTGTTTTCTTTCCCTAACGGAGCTCACGAGATTTTCTATTTAAGTTTTGTGTTGTGAAGTTTTCATGTTTTGGGTAAAGATTCGATGGACTATGGAATAAGGAGTGGCAAGAGCCTAAGCTTGGGGATGCCCAAGGCACCCCAAGCTAATATTCAAGGACAACAAAAAGCCTAAGCTTGGGGATGCCCCGGAAGGCATCCCCTCTTTCGTCTTCGTTCATCGGTAACTTTACTTGGAGCTATATTTTTATTCACCACATGATATGTGTTTTGCTTGGAGCGTAATTTCATTTTATTTAGTTTTGCTTGCTGTTTTAATAAAATACCAAGATCTTAAATTCTTAAATGTTAGAGAGTCTTCATATAGTTGCATAATTATTCGACTACTCATTGATCTTCACTTATACCTTTTGGAGTAGTTTGTCATTTGCTCTAGTGCTTCACTTATATCTTTTCATAGCACGGTGGTGGTTTTATTTTATAGAAATAGATGAACTCTCATGCATCACTGATATTATTTTGAGAGTCCTAAACATCATGGTAATTTGCTTTGGTTATGAATTTAGTCCTAATATGATGGGCATCCAAGAGGGATATAATAAAAACTTTCATATAAAGTGCATTGAGTACTATGAGAAGTTTGATGCTTGATAATTGTTTTGAGATATGAAGATGGTGATATTAGAGTCATGCTAGTTGAGTAGCTGTGAATTTCAAGAGATACTTGTGTTAAAGTTTTTGATTCCCGTAGCATGCACATATGGTGAACCGATATGTGATGAAGTCGGAGCATGATTTATTTATTGATTGTCTTCCTTATGAGTGGCGGTCGGGGACGAGCGATGGTCTTTTCCTACCAATCTATCCCCCTAGGAGCATGCACGTAGTACTTTGTTTCGCTAACTAATAGATTTTTGCGATAAGTATGTGAGTTCTTAATGATTAATGTTGAGTCCATGGATTATACGCACTCTCACCCTTCCACCATTGCTAGCCTCTCTAATACCGCGCACCTTTCGCCGGTATCATAAACCCACCATATACCTTCCTCAAAACAGCCACCATACCTACCTATTATGGCATTTCCATAGCCATTCCGAGATATATTGCCATACAACTTTCCACCGTTCCGTTTACTATGACACGCTCCATCATTGTCAGATTGCTTTGCATGATCATGTAGTTGACATTGTATTTGTGGCAAAGCGAACGTTCATAATTCTTTCATACATGTCACTCATGCATCATTGCACATCCCGGTACACCGCCGGAGGCATTCATATAGAGTCATATGTTGTTCTAAGTATCGAGTTGTAATTCCTGAGTTGTAAGTAAATAAAAGTGTGATGATCATCATTATTAGAGCATTGTCCCAGTGAGGAAAGGATGATGGAGACTATGATTCCCCCACAAGTCGGGATGAGACTCCGGACAAAAATAAATAAATAAAAGAGGCAAAATAAGCCCAAATAAAAAAAGGAGAAAAGAGGCCATAAAAAAGGCCCCAAAAAATTAAAAAAATAAAAAAATGAGAGAAAAAGAGAGAAGGGGCAATGCTACTATCCTTTTACCACACTTGTGCTTCAAAGTAGCACCATGATCTTCATGATAGAGAGTCTCCTATGTTGTCACTTTCATATACTAGTGGGAATCTTTCATTATAGAACTTGGCTTGTATATTCCAATGATGGGCTTCCTCAAAATGCCCTAGGTCTTCGTGAGCAAGCGAGTTAGATGCACACCCACTTAGTTTCTTTTGTTTAGCTTTCATACACTTATAGCTCTAGTGCATCCGTTGCATGGCAATCCCTACTCACTCACATTGATATCTACTAGTAGAATGCCCATGTGTTGCCACGGGCTTTTCAATATTTTTGTTGAGTTGTATAGACATAATGCGTAAACTTTCACATGTAGAGATAAGATAGCACGGGAATGTTGGTGCCTTGCCATGTGCTACGATTTTTTTGCTAGAATTATGTAAACATAACGCATGTCAAATTTCACATGTAGAGAAAAATAGCACATGCACAATCGGGGTATTTATTGAAGTCCGATTCACTTGCAATGTAAATTGATAAAAGAGATAAATTAACACTATATAAATATAGAGCGATGATCCAACTAAAATTCTATTAAAAATTAATATCTACTGTTCCTTGTGTTGCACTTAAGAAATTCTCACACAATATTAGAAATGTTGTCTTTAGCTTCATTTACATGATATTTGAGCATGTATAATAAAACTTTTCCCTCAGCTTACATTGGTCAGATTTTTTTGAAAAGGAGGATGTACCCCCGGCCTCTGCATCTGAATGATGCATGCAGCCATTTTATGAATTATTCTCAAAGACCTTACAAAGTAATACATCAATACGCCTGAAGCCACCATCCAAGCAACAGCTGTTGCTCCTATCCCCTTGATGAAGGGGTGCCAATTGTGCGAGCCTAATACCAAACAGACATCGCAACAAAGCCTATCATCTAACGTCAGATGCCCCAGCCTAGCCACATACCGGGACTGGGTTACACACCGGTCCGACGCACCCACAAGGTAGCAGATGTTGTCCTAGAAGTTCTCCATGGTGATGCCTCCAAGAAGGTAATGACGCTGAAGAGTGCCGCCATTGCTGGCCTTGGCATCTAGCCGAGAGCAGGTTTTCACCCAGATCTATTCGAAGAACTCCATCTAGCTTTTTTGCATGGATCGCCAAAAGGAAACAGCCGTCGCCGCCTAACCGCCCATGGCACCACCACGGTGGCAGAGCAGCCGATTATGTCTGGTCCACTATGCAAGCCTGCCGCCACACACCAGATCCGTCGGCCCGCCTAAGCCCAACTGAGCCCGGCGAGATCCGAGATTCTGGCCACCGCCTCGGGAGGCCGCGCCGCCGTCATAGCCACATCCTCCAGCGAGATCCCGCCGCACCGCGCCGCCGAATCACTAGAGTGGCCATGTTGCCGCCGCCAGAGGAAGATGCCACTGCGCGCGAGGGAGAAGACCCCGCCGCTACCGTCACAGCCCGGGCTTCATGGTGTGAACTCAGTTGGCGGCAGGAGGAAGAGATCGGGGAGAGGAGGCCTTGGGCGTTGCGGCGCGATCTCCCCTGTGTCGCCAAGTGTTGGCGACGCGGGGGCTGTGAGTCTTAGTGAGTCCTAACTGCAGGCGATACATTTTAATCTTACTTTATATCAGAAATGTGCTGTTGTAATCATATAGTAGTGCTTCTAACATTGTTGAGAGTACTCACTGAAGTGATCATAATCCATAATACTGTCTATTACTCTTGTGTTACTCATGTTGCGAATCTCAACCCCCACCCTGCGCTCACTCTCAATCCTCACTCTTATCACAAATTCCACTGACTCCTGTTCTAAGTGAGTTACCCGAACATGCACTTAGTAAAAAGATAATGCTAGTCATCTTATATATATCGTCATCAAAATTTTGCCTGCACCAAATTTGTACAAAAACAAAAGAAAAAAACAGCTTAATATGAGATACGATTTTCTACTCCGGCGGCAGCACCACTCCCTTGATAAATCATGAGCTTGTGCTATAGATTCACATGCTTGATCATTCTCTAACCCGTCAACCTCCGCCTCTGCTCCCCAGCCTTATTAACCTCCTCCCCCTGACCTCCTTGGGCGGCACCTCTCCCACCTCCTCATTTGGAAAATTATATCATAGTAATTAGGAAACAATGGCATCATCACAATTATCCATGCCTTTATAGGATCAGACAATTTAAAATAAGTGAAAATAGTGGGTGTTATCCTAGTTTGCGAAATTGATGAGCTGCTAGAGAACTACATTGCAAGCAGCCTAGAGGACGAAGTTTCCTTGACTTCCTTTTGATACTCATTTGCTCAGCTCCATGCTTATCAATGGTGGCCGTAGAAACTGGAATCAGGGAGCAAGCAATGCTTTTGTGTCTTTTTCTTGACCCTCCTAAAATATCATTAAACAGTTCAACATTGGTGGCTTACGACTTGTTTGTCCTAACAGCCGAAACCTAAAGCATTTTGCTTCTTAGAAAAAAAGCCGAGCGAAACCATGCAAGACAAGACTTATTTCAGGACCGAAGAAGCACACTTAGAATTTGTTCCTACTTTGCAAAATTCTTACTCCCTAGATATATTAGCTTTGTTTATAAGGCAAGTAAAATATAAATCATTGTTTTCATTAGTACCATTTTCTAAATGGGGTAGGAACAAGTCTCATACAAAAATGATACATGTGTTCTGAACCTGCCTGTTCTGCTCGAATTTAAATAGGGAGCTTTGGAACACATACATAATTTGCAGCAGCCATGACGTCTGTAGTTTCAAACACTCGTTAGACGATTTTTCATCCAACTCTATCAAAGTATCAATAACACCTAGAGGAGGGAGACTGCAGTGAGAGGGGGAAATACTGGAGATGGCAAACGAAAGGTGCAAGGTGCATGCATACCTACTGTTGACATGGAGTAGCAGGTAGCACAAATAGTAGATATCATTCTCATAATGATTGCGGCTATGTGATTAAAATGCTACTTCTTGCAACCATGATTGTTTTTGCATTCCAACATATGGGCAGGACTTCACACAAAAAATACCTCCATATGCATCCTAGAACATGGACACACACTCAATCAATTAAAGATGAACTGAATCAAATTAACAACAGCAAGTTCATCCTACGCCAGGCAACAAGTGAACAAAATGTGCATCATATACAAATAGGTGCATAACATACTACAAAAATGCACACACCTGTAAAACAAGTCTCTCAGCAAATAATAGTGCTAATACGGGCCGGCCTCAACTTTTAATGTCCAAACAACATACCCATTACATAACCATTCATTCCTAGGATCAAATGCTACAGATCACACCCATCCCAAGTGACAACTAATGGCCTGCATACCTATAGGAATGTGATCAACAAATTTATGTGTGTCATAGACCAGTATAATTCTAAGCTAACCTTGATGAATTCAATGTATGTGTGTTAAACTGCGGATTTTGTCTATTATTTGAAAGGAAAAAAATAATCCCTTGTGTAATAAAAATGCTGGAGCTTAATTTAGGAAAGGTGCTCAAGCCTAGAAAGAAATTAGACAGGCCACATAAAGCAGACAGAAAAAAATAAACTATGAATCCATGTACATTGGCATCCTACATACACTAGTAGATAAAGGGCCTTTAGTCCCGGTTCATAAGGGCCTTTAGTCCCGGTTCTGGAACCGGGACTAAAGGGTCGGCACTAAAGCCTCCGCCTTTAGTCCCGGTTCTTATACGAACCGGGACTAAAGGCCCTCCACGTGGCCGCTGCCTGGAGGTCCACCTTTAGTCCCGGTTGGTAACACCAACTGGTACTAAAGGAAATTTTATGATTTTTTGATTTGTTTTTGAATTTTCAAATTTCTGAATTATTTTAACCTCTAATCTCTAATCACCACTCATCACTGCTCAATTTAACCTTTAATCTCTAATCACCCCTCATCATTCCAAATCATCTAACTTCCCGAACGGCCACCCATCCTCTCACTACTCCAGCCTGAGCACGCTTAACTTCCGGGTTCTATTCTCCCTCGTTTCCAAGTCTGCACTTGTTGTTTTCCTGACAATAGTCCGATGTCAATCCTATTAACCCTCAGGAATTTAGCTTGAGCATGAAGTCACACATTTCACTGTTTGAGTTTGACACTATTGTTCTAAAAAAATAATTATTTAGTAACACTAATATTTCTTGAATAAGTAGTTTGACCATAGTTTGACCCTAGTTTGACCATAGTTTGACCAGATTTGACCAAAATTCAAAAAAACTGAAATAATTATTTAGTAACACTAATATTTCTTGAATAAGTAGTTTGACCATTGTTTGACCATAGTTTGACCACAGTTTGACCAAAATTCAAAAAAACTGAAATAATTATTTGGTAACACTAATATTCTTGAATAATTACTTAGTAACACTAATACTTCTGGAATAAGTAGTTTGACCATAGCTTGACCAGATTTAACAAAAATTCAAAAAAAAACTGAAATTTGACCATAACTTTTTTTCCTTTTAGAATATGAGGATTCTAAAAATTTGCAAATAGGCCGTAGGCCATCAAAATCGGAAGCGGATTTTCGTTCTGAACATTTTGATATATTATACATTTTTTCCGACATCGCAAAAGTTATAGCCGTTTTGCATTTTCCCTACATTTTTTGCAAAACATGTCCAAATTTAAGTTTTTAAATTTTCCTAACTAGTAGATGTAGTAATATAACTACCTCTCGAAGGATTTTATTTTTTGAAGTTTTTATCATTTTCTTTTGATTTTTTCGAACAAAAAAGGCGATCCACGAGGGGGGGGGGGGGGTAGAGTTTGAAAATGGGACCTTTAGTCCCGGTTTGAGACACAAACCGGGACTAAAGGGCATTGCACCCTTTAGTCCCGGTTTGTGTCTCAAACCGGGACTAAAGGTCTAATCTTTAGTCCCGGTTTGAGACACAAACCGGGACTAAATGGCATCGCACCCTTTAGTCTCGGTTCGTGCCTCAAACTGGGACTAAAGGGCTCAGGTGAACCGGGACTAATGCCTTAGCCGCACGAACCGGGACCAATGCTCACATTAGTCCCGGTTCGTGACTGAACCGGGACTAATGGGCTGTCCCGGCCTGGACCTTTGCCCCCTTTTCTACTTGTGATAATTGGTCAACTGGAGTGTATATAAAAATTACCTTGAAAATAACGGATCACTTGCACGAAGCCTTATCTTTCATTGTTGTGAACAGAGAAGGTAGTACAAATCTAGAATTCTTTCCATGTTCCACTTCTTAAATCTGCCAAAGGTAAATAAATAATAGTTAATACTTAAGAACCAATATACCTTTAATTCAGCATCAAGACTAATTCGGATGTCACTCATGATAGGTTCATTAGGAACATGAACATGAAAGAGAACAAAAGAAAAGTCTCTCTTTATTACATGTTTATTCAGTCTCAGATCCTGCAAACAGATTTTCTAGGTCTGTTGGCTGTGCAAACTCAAGTATGCACATGTTTCTTACCTGTAAGTACAGCTAGGGAGGAAACTATAACTCAGAAAATCCAAACACAAACAGCAAACACATGCATTCATCACATGCATGCATCAGGAAATCGATTGAGAAATGGAAAATTGTTGTCTCGTGATTAAGATTAACCATCTAATTTGTGCGTAGGCGAATACTGGTAGCCAATGGCTTCCACCGACATGGCCATGTACGGTGCAAGACATGACGCTCCGCAAAACGTGATCAGTCTGCGGCGTCCAGTGGCGAGTAATCTAGCGGACAAAAGGCTCATCGTGGCAACCAGCTACGTGTGCGCCATAACACGACACATTCATCCGTCTAAGAAATCAATCAAGAAAACTGGTAAATTGGTTGTCCTCTTGTTAATATCAACAATCTAATGATTTGATTGTGTTTCCATGTACGCCCATGCATGTGAGAATGACTAATGGAGTTATATCCGTTCATCTAATCACGTAAAACTATGTCCAAAGCATAATCCATTACTTTTTATGCAACAGAGTAATAAGTGAAAGAAAATTCTCAGCAATTTGATAGAAAAAGAACACATATTTGATCAGATGAATCCAAATAATATCAACATTGGCACACTAAGCACGTAATATATATGCAGAGTAACATCAACAATGAGATTTCAAGCCAATTGGTGCTTCAGATCTAGTTGCTACATAGAACCATTCAGAGCTAGGTTGGTTCAGTCACCTTCATCTAAGTGACATGTTTGGATGGCATGTTGTAGTTGCACTCACCGTCCTCGACTGCCATCCCCGACTCCTCCTGCACCCCTCTGCCCATCTCTCCACGAGGCGGAGGTAGTGCTGCTCCCGCCCATGGACGCTGCTGGGGTGTAGGCTTCGTCATCATCATCGGAGGACTGCCATCCCAAACTCCCCGACTCCTCCTAGACCCCTCAGCCCCTCTCTCCATGAGGCGGAAGTGGTGCTGCTCCCTCCCATGGACGCTGCTGGGGTGTAGGCTTTGTCTTCATCATCGGACTCGGGCCGGCGGCATAGTCCAGGGCAGATCGGTTGGGTAGAGATTGAGGGTGGGGAACTGCACCATCACTCACAGACAGAGGGAGGAGGCGTTCGACGGGAATCCGTGGAGTCTAAAGGTGCTATGGCGGCGTGAATCGACAGAGGACGATGCTTGCTGGTGCCTGAGTGAGAGAGGACGAGCGAGCGAGAGTTTGATTTCTGGGCCTTCCAGGAGGATGGGTTTGATTGATGGTTGCTATGTATATGCATTGTAAGGAAAGAAATAATGAGGGAGATTTTGGAATGATGGTTGATTGCTTTCGTTTTGCAAGTAAGGAAGTGGATCTGGCGCGGGCCCACGTGTGCCCATCGTAACAAAAAGGAATCGATGGAAAACAACAATGGGAATTAGTGATCAATCAAAGCGAATGAATGAAACAACGTGAACCATTAGAGTAGAGAAAAAAGTAACACTTCCACAATAAGATTTTTTTATCATGGTTTACTTGTTAATTTTCTTAAACTCCTTTATTTGTTTCCCGAAAATCTATTATTTGTTTCCTAAAGCAAATTGCATTAATGAGAGAGACCGGTTGATTTGGATAAGTTAGGAAAGTTAGATCTGCGATCTTTTGTATGTTTGGAAAGTGCTGATTTTTTAAAGAAAAGAATGGACTAAAAAATAAACCAATGGATAAGAAAACCAGTGGGAAGAGGTGGTGGGAGGTGGGAGCAAATAAAACCGGACAAAAATAAAACCGGAGTACCAGGCTTCCAACTGCTCCATTAGGAGTAGAGATTATGGGCATCTCCATAGCCCGTTGATACGCCTAGTTGATGTGAGACTATCTTCTCCTTTTTTCTTCTCCACAACCACCATTCTATTCCACCTATAGTGCTATGTCCATGGCTCACGCTCATATATCGCGTGAAGATTGAAAAAGTTTGAGAATATCAAAAGTATGAAACAATTGCTTGGCTTGTCATCGGGGTTGTGCATGATTTGAATACATTGTGTGGTGAAGATGGAGCATAGCCAGACTATATGATTTTGTAGGGATAGCTTTCTTTGGCCATGTTATTTTGAGAAGACATAATTGCTTAGTTAGTATGCTTGAAGTATTATTATTTTTATGTCAATATTAAACTTTTGTCTTGAATCTTATGGATCTGAATATTCTTGCCACAATAAATAGAACTACATGGATAAATATGTTAGGTAGCATTCCACATCAAAAATTCTGTTTTTATCATTTACCTACTCGAGGACGAGCAGGAATTAAGCTTGGGGATGCTGATACGTCTCCAACGTATCTATAATTTTTGATTGTTCCATGCTATTATATTGTCAACCTTGGATGTTTTATATGCATTTATATGGTATTTTATATGTTTTTTGGGACTAACCTATTAACCCAGAGCCCAGTGCCAGTTTCTGTTTTTTCCTTGTTTTAGAGTATCACAGAAAAGGTAAATCAAATGGAGTCCAATTGACCCGAAACTTCATGGAACTTATTTTTGGACCAGAAGAAGGCCACAGAGTATCAGAGATGGACCAGGAGAGTCCCGGGCTTCCCACGAGGGTGGGGGGCGCGCCCACCCCCCTGGGCGCGCCCCCTGCCTCGTGGACAGCCCGGAGGTCCACCGACGTACTTCTTCCTCCCATATATACCCATATACCCTAAAAACTTCGGGGAGCACAATAGATCGGGAGTTCCGCTGCGAGAAGCCTCTCTAGCCACCAAAAACAAATCTAGACCCGTTCCGGCACCCTGCCGGAGGGGGGAATCCCTCTCCGGTGGCCATCTTCATCATCCTGGTGCTCTCCATGACGAGGAGGGAGTACTTCTCCGTCGGGGCTGAGGGTATGTACCAGTAGCTATGTGTTTGATCTCTCTCTCTCACGTGTTCTTGAGGTGGTACGATCTTGATGTATCGCAAGCTTTGCTATTATAGTTGGATCTTATGATGTTTCTCCCCCTCTACTCTCTTGTAATGGATTGTGTTTTCCCTTTGAAGTTATCTTACCGGATTGAGTCTTTAAGGATTTGAGAACACTTGATGTATGTCTTGCGTGGGATACCCCTGGTGACAATGGGGTATTCTATTGATCCACTTGATGTATGTTTTGGTGATCAACTTGTGGGTTCCTCCCATGAACCTATGCATAGGGGTTGGCACACGTTTTCGTCTTGACTCTCCACTAGAATCTTTGGGGCACTCTTTGAAGTACTTTGTGTTGGTTTGAATAGATGAATCTGAGATTGTGTGACGCATATCGTATAATCATACCCACGGATAATTGAGGTGGCATTGGAGTATCTAGGTGACATTAGTGTTTTGGTTGATTTGTGTCTTAAGGTGTTATTCTAGTACGAACTCTAGGGCTGTTTGTGACACTTATAGGAATAGCCCAACAGATTGATTGGAAAGAATAACTTTGAGGTGGTTTCGTACCCTACCATAATCTCTTTGTCTGTTCTCCTCTATTAGTGACTTTGGAGTGACTCTTTGTTGCATGTTGAGGGATAGTTATGTGATCCAATTATGTTATTATTGTTGAGAGAACTTGTACTAGTGAAAGTATGAAACCCAGGCCTTGTTTCAACGCATTGCAATACCGTTTGTGCTCACTTTTATCATTAGTTACCTTGGTGTTTTTATATTTTCAGATTACAAAAACCATTATCTACCATCCATATTGCACTTGTATCACCATCTCTTCGCTGAACTAGTCCAACTATATAATTTACCATTGTATTGGGTGTGTTGGGGACACAAGAGACTCTTTGTTATTTGGTTGCAGGGTTGCTTGAGGGAAACCATCTTCATCCTACGCCTCCTACAGATTGATAAACCTTAGGTCATCCACTTGAGGGAAATTTTGTACTGTCCTAGAAACCTCTGCACTTGGAGGCCCAACAACGTCTACAAGAAGAAGGTTGTGTAGTAGACATCACTGGACAATGTGATTTAAGTCATCGGCGTCTGGTGGCCGGACATATGTTCCTTGGAAGGTGTCGCGAAAGGCGTCCTCCAAATCTTCCTAGCTACCAATGGAATTTTCTGACAGACTGTTTAACTAGTAGCGAGTTAGTCACTACAGGAATCAGCTACTTTGCCGTCTGCCACGGCGGACGGCAAATGCCTGAACGGCGGACGGCAAAGGCCTTTGCCGTCAGCGGCGGACGGCAAAAGGCTCCGGCAAAGTAGGCTTCGGTAAACAGGTTCTTTGCCGTCTGCTACTGACGGTAAAGTCTTTGCCGTCTGCGGCGGACGGCAAAGAGAGAGAGAGGCAGACGGCAAAGAGAGTGGACGGCAATAATTGCGCTGTCAGTCCGTTAAGTGCCTAACGGAAGGCCTTTGCCGTCTGCCGCTGACGGCAAAATTTCTAGGGTCTTTGCCGTCCGCCGTATGATGTCATCTACACGTCACTACGTGGCAGGTTCTTTGCCGTCTGCCACTGACGGCAAAGTCTTTGCCGTTTGCCACTGTAGGCAAACTGACCAAATGGGTCAGCTCCCAGGAAGCACAGGTGGACGCCACGTGGCTTCTTTGCCGTCCGCGGCAGACGGCAAAGAGCCCATTGCCGTCGGTGGCAGACGGCAAAGAGCCTGCATATTGGCTCTTTTTTCTGTTTTTTCATATACCCAACCATTTTCACAACAAATAGATGATACATATATATTTTTCACATGGCAAGTTCACAGCAAACATATGAGATATCCAACACATATAATTTCATCATACATGCATAGTTCCATCAACCATACATAGCAAGTTTGACATACATGCATCCAACCATACATATTACAATAGTGTCATCCTACCATACATGCATAGTTCATAGATACAAAGGAAACATAGTTCATCCAAACAAGCACTCCATCTATGCAAGCTTCCGTGAAGTGAATGAATTCTGCAAAATGGGAGATAAGAAAGTTAGAAGAAGAAGATTAGAAGAAGAAGAAGAAGAAGAAAATGAAGAAAATGAAGAAGAAGAAGAATATATGACATTTATGAGCTAATTTAGGTGAAATTGATCATTTGTGAGCTAACTTAGGTGAAATGGATCGTTTATGAGCTAACCTAGGTGCAATGGATCGCTTATGAGCAAACTTAGGTAAAATGCATCATTTTAGAGGTAACCTAGGTAAGATGGATCATTTTGGAGCTAACCTAGGTAAAATGGGTCATTTTAGAGCTAACTTGGGTAGAATGGATCATTTATGAGCTAAGTAAGGTTAAATGGGTCATTTTAGAGCTAACGTAGGTAAAATGGATCGTTTATGAGCTAACTAGGGTAAAATGGATCATTTTAGAACTAACTTAGGTAAAATGGATTGTTTATGAGCTAACTTAGGTAAAATGGATCGTTTTTGAGATAACTAAGGTGAAATGAATCGTTTTTGAGCTAACTAAGGTGAAGGGCATCATTTTTGAGCTAACTAAGGTGAAATGGATCGTTTTTGAGCTAACTAAGGTGAAATGAATCGTTTTTGAGCTAACTAAGGTAAAATGGATCATTTTTGAGCTAACTTAGTTGAAATGGGTCATTTATGAGCTAACTAAGGTGAAATGCCACGTTTTTGAACTAACTAAGGTGAAATGGATCGTTTTTGAGCTAACTAAGGTGAAATGGATCGTTTTTGAGCAAACTTAGGTGAAATGGATCATTTAAGAGCTAATTTAGGTGAAATGGATCGTTTTTGAGCTAACTAAGGTGAAATGGATCGTTTTTGAGCAAACTTAGGTGAAATGGATCATTTAAGAGCTAATTTAGGTGAAATGGATCGTTTTTGAGCAAACTTAGGTGAAGTGGATCATTTAAGAGCTAATTTAGGTGAAATGGATCGTTTTTAGCTAACTTAGGTGAAATGGATCGTTTAGGAGCTACTCTAGGTAAATTGGGTCATTTTAGAGCTAACTTGGATAAACTCGATCATTTATAAGCTAACCTAGGTAAGATGGGTCATTTTGGAGCTAACTTAGGTAAAATGGATCGTCTATGAGCTAACTAAGCTAATTATGCAATTTTTGACATAAGTAAGCTAAGTATAGATCGTTTTAGAGCTAACTTAGGTAAAATGGATGGTTTTGGAGGTCAGTAAGCTTATGAAGTCATTTTGGAGGAGAAGAAGCTAAGTCTAGGTCATTATGGTAAGCATTGGAGGAAATAAAGCTATGTCTAGGTCTTTATGCATGTGTTAAGCTAAACACTAGATAAACTTACCAAGATCCAGGAGGTGTAGGAGCGGGGTGGCTCGTGTCGGTAGCTGGAGAAGGATCGTGCGATGCTTGTCTGGAGTTACGCTGCACCAAAGATCATTTCCAATGTCTTGTTAGCATGATGACACTCAAATGTTAAGACTAGCAAGTAATGTCCATTCAAATAAAACTCACCGTGGTCCCAGGAGCAATCACTGGCATCGGCGGAGTGGTCTGACCTGTCTTCTCACACACAGGCTGCACATTTGGTTTTGACGACTCAGTCATACTAGTTAGTAATGAGACAAACACTACATGAATGTTTTGGCTAATCTGCAGAAGAAACTTACCACAAGGAGCTCGTACATGGCCCTTGCCTGCATGTCATTCCGTGCCCTCTCCTCCTCCACCATCTTTGTCGTCCTCTCCTCCAACTCCCGCTGCCTCTCCGCCACCTCCGCCAAAAGTTTCTCCGTTCTATCTCTCTCACTCTGTATAGCAGCCTGCAACACCACTCACATGACCATTTGTAATCATTGATGGAAGCGCACACAATGTAATGGAGAAAGATAACTAAGTACGTATCACTAACCTTGATGGCGAGTTGCACTGGCCGTTCACGAGGCCTTATCTCAGGAGCGGAGCTCGACTGGCGCGCCTTGATCTCCGGGAGAGTGCTAGGACAATGGATAAGTTCATCTCCAATGGCTATGGAGCCATGGGACATCCCACCACCAGATATCATCAACAGCTCTGGATCAATGGGACCCTGGCTCGGGTTAAAGTCCTCCCCTTTCCTCGCCTTCCCCTCATCTCTATATCTCACGAGCTTGTTGTGGGAGGAGATGTTGGTGAAGTTGTTTGCATCATCGAGGTCAGACTGAGAGAAAGCCTTGACTTTCTTGAAAGAGGCAGTGTGGGCCATGGCATACAGGTCGTACACCTCTGGCACCTTATCCGCCTTATTGTAGCGTGCCTGAAAGAGAGAAACAATGAAAATTAGTAATTAAAGGGCTCAAGCTAGCATGATGAATGAATTGCATGAATCATGAAGCAAACCACATACCCAGTTGCGCCCGAACTGATATAAGTTGGAGCTGCCTTGATGGTGTGGCACACCTTCCATTTGGGCACGTTTGTCCTTGGCCTCCTTGTGGAGGGCTAGCCATCGTTGTGAGCACCACTCATCGACCAACACCTCCCAACAATCCATCCGATCCGCACACCATCTCAGAGGCGCCTAAGTTAGCAAATAGAAACTTGAGCGCTACGGCTAAGAATTACTAAATGAAGGAACTTAAGTAGAGAAGGCCTTAAGAATTACCTTCATGTACTGCTCCTTACTCAGGAACTTATCGCGGCATGCCGGCTTGGTCTTCTTGATACCACGCAAGGCGTAGTAGTCTCGAACAGCCTGCACCCGAGCCTCGTGCCGTAAGTTCTGGAGTAGGCGCTTGCAGACGTTCTCGATAACATGTGCCGCGTCCTCCTCGTATCCCTCCTCACACCTGTAGAATGTAATTCATCAAACTTTTTCCACGCAACACCATCTGATGTGTGTACCATCATCAGATTCCCATCTGCATCTAGTTCGGTTCTTTTGCCTGTTTTGTGCCATGTCATCTGTCTGGCCGTCTCTTCGACCATGAAAAGACGTTGAAGTCTTGGTACGATTGGCATATACCGAAGAACACTAACGGGGATTTTGGTCTGTGTCTTCTCACCCATACCGTTGTCTACCACAATATACCTGGAAGACTTGCAAATGGGACAATAGTTCAAGTCCGCATAGTCAAGCCTAAATAAGGCACATCCTTTCTCATAGGCATGTATCTTCTCATAGGGCATCTTCAGTGCACAGAGGATTTTGTCCGACTGGTAAAGGTTTGCAGGCATTACATGGCCTTTGGGTAGAAAGCGTCCAAATACTGTCATAATTGCGTCATAGCATTCTCTGCCCAAGTTGAACTGAGCCTTCAGAGCCATTACTTGTGAGATGGCATCCAACTGACAAAGCTCAGTGTGCTCGTGGAGCGGACGTTTCGAAGACTCCAACATTTCATTGAAGGCCTTTGCAGATTACTCCATCTCCTTGTCCGAATCCCGAGCATCATCATAGTCTTGCACCATGTTTTCCATCCCGGTACCATGCTTGTCGGTGCGACGACGATCCACCTCAGCTCGGTCACGTTGGGCAGACTCACCATGAAATGTCCACACCATATAATCGGGCGTAAAACCACTCTTCTGCAGGTGTTTGCCCATTTCAGCCTCTGTCTTCTTTTCCCAATTGCCGCACCGGAAACAGGGGCACTAGGTTTTCTTTTGGCCATTTGCAAATGCGGCTTGCACAAACCCCTTAGTTTTTGTGAACCATTCAGCGCTCCATTTGTTCTGACCAGTGTGACCGGTATACATCCAAGCACGGTCACTCATCTTGACTTTCAGAGCTACTGGACACACAACAATTATATATGTAATTCACCATGTATATATTCATCAGTTGATCTACTTTGTCAATTTTATTACGTCCATGCAACCTACACTCCAATAGGTAATGATAGGTCCTAATCCCACCCGTGTATGTGTAGATTGGGTTCATTTTCCCATGCTATGCTCGGGATCCGACGCAAAATTTCGGCAGCACCTCCCCGCTGTTCTCCTGATACACGTCTCTGCAATAAACAGAGAGGATGTGTACCCGGAGAACAACAGGGGAGGCACTGACGAAATATATGCGTCGGATCCGGAGCAAAGCATATGGGAAAACGAACCCAATCTACACATACTCGGGCTGTCCATGGATAGCGTTGGACAATTCGAAAGAATCAAGGTTATAAATATGCAAATGCATGCATATTTATAACTATGACGCTTTCGAACGGGAGACACATATTGGTTACGCATACTGATGATTCAAGACACATATATAGCTAGCTATCAAGTTTCATCGGAATAGATCAAATAATTAATGGGGGAGGAGGACTTGTCATTTGTGCTCACCCACGAACGAAGGGGCAGAGCTCGTCAAACGCACGGCGAGGTCGTCGAACACCAAACCTCGCAGCGATGAAACAACTGCACATTTAAAACTACACGATCAACACAATTATATATGATGTTTTTCATAACCAAATCAAAAAATATATGACCTAACTAATAATTCACAAATATATGACCCCGTCGGCCTCTGGAAGGCCAAAGAACACCTTAATTTTCAGGAGGTGTCGGTGGTCGGGGTGCCCTGTCGGTGTCGGGGTGCCGTGTCGGGGTCGGGGTGCCGGGTCAGGGTCGGGGTGCCGTGTCGGTGTCGGGGTCGGGGTGTCGGGTCCGACTCGCGGTCGGGGTCGGGGTCGGGGTCGGGGTCTCGGGGTCGGGGTGTCGGGTCGGGGTGCCGGGTCGGGGTCGGGGTGCCGTGTCAGTGTCGGGGTCGGGGTGTCGGGTCAGGCCCGGGGTCTCGGGGTCGGGGTGTCGGGTTGGGTGCCGGGTCGGGGTCGGGGTGTCGGGTCAGGCTTGGGGTCGGGGTCTCGGGGTCGGGGTGTCTGGTCGGGGTGCCAGGTCGGGGTCGGGGTGCCGTGTCGGTGTCGGGGTAAGGGTGGGTGTGGTGTCAGGGTGTCGGTGTCGGGGTGTCGTGTCGGTGTCGAGGTCGGGGTCTCGGGGTCGGGATGCCGTGTCCGTGTCGGGGTCGGGGTGTCGGGTCAGGCTCAGGGTCGGGGTGTCGGGGTCGGGGTCGGGGTGTCGGGGTCGGGGTCGGGGTCGGGGTGTCGGGGTCGGGGTCTAGGGGTCGGGGTGCCGGGTCGGGGTCGGGGTGCGGTGTCGGGTCGGGGTGCCGTGTCGGGTCGGGGTGCCGTGTC
The DNA here is from genome assembly GCA_034509565.1 of Triticum monococcum. Classification (NCBI taxonomy): domain Eukaryota; kingdom Viridiplantae; phylum Streptophyta; class Magnoliopsida; order Poales; family Poaceae; genus Triticum; species Triticum monococcum. Next base: position 144,729,739 of record CM067843.1, on the reverse strand, counting down.
GGGTCGGGGTTTTTTCCTCTTTTTTTCCTTTTCTTCTTCTTCCTATTCTTCCTTTTCTTCCTTTTCTTCCTTTTTTCCGTCTTCTTCTTCTTCTTCTTCTTCTTCTTCCTCCTTTCCTTTTTCCTCTTCTTCTTCTCCTCCTCTCCTCTTTTTTCTTCTTCTTTTTCCTCTTCTTCTTTTTTCTTCTCCTCCTCCTCTTCTTCTTCTTCCTCTTCTTCTTCTCCTCCTCTCCTCTTTTTCTCTTCTTCTTCTTCTTCTTTCCTCAAACTAAACTAAACCTAAAACTAAAACTAAAACTAAATCTAAACTAAACATAAACCTAAAACAAATAAAACAGAAAAAAGGAAAAAACTAAATCTAAACCTAAAACTAAACTAAAATAAACCTAAAACTAAAACTAAAACTAAATCTAAACTAAAACTAAAAAGGAAAAAAACAGAAAAAAACAGAAAAAAGGAGGGGGCTCACCTTCTGCAGCGCCGGTGGAGGAGGGGGCGGGGCGGTGGAGGAGCTGCCGGGGCGCGGGGCGGCCTGGGGCGGCGGGGGGCCGGGCCCGGCGCGGTAGGGCGGGGCGCCGGGGCGGCGGGGGGCGGGGGCGCCGGGGCGGCGGGGGGCCGGGGCGGGGGGGGGGGGGGGGGGGGGCGACGGGGCGGTGGGGCCCGGGGCGGCGGCGCGAGGCGGGCGGCGGCGGGGGCAAGAGGCGGCGGCGCGCGGCGGGCGGCGGCGGCGGGGGTGGTGGGAAGAAGTGGTGAGAACAGAGAGGGGCGGGGGGCACGGGCCGTTAGATAGTGCCCTCTTTGCCGTCCGCCTCTCTTTGCCGTCCGCCATTTTGCCTCTTTGCCGTCTGCTGGCAGACGGCAAAGAGGTGGCCCGTTAAGTTTTTCCCAAACGGGCGGGGGGTGGGGGCCACCTCTCTCTTTGCCGTCTGCCAGCTGACGGCAAAGAACTAGCGGACGACAAAGAGCTTATTTGCCATTTGCCAGTTCTTTGCCGTCTGCTTTTTGGTAGCTGATGGCAAAGAGCTGCTTTGCCGTCAGCTAGCAGACGGCAAAGAGCTGGCAGATGGCAAATTAGCTGATTCCAGTAGTGAGTCATTTGAGTTTTACTGATAGGTATTTAATGGCATGAAGGTCGTCCCCATGGGCCATGTGGATATGGAGAGGAAGTCCTCGATCCATACTGTGGGATCCGTTGTTCCATCGTATGATTCAATATTCATAGGTTTGAACCCGTCTGGGAATTGATGCTCCATTACTTCGTTTGTGAAGCAAAGAGGGTGTGTGGCGCCTCTATGTTGGGCCACACTGCGGCGTACCGCCGATGGAGTCCGTTTGCGGTGTTCGGCCTGGGCGTGGCTAGGTTTGTCACGTCTGAATACGTGGCCGTCATCGCGTGTTGAGGTATGTCCCCGCGATCCGTAGGTCGCTTTTGGGTGCCCTACTCTGCTACCCAGGTCCTGTTGACGGTCGTGTGCACAACCCCGAGCTGTTTTGTTCTTGCCTTTACAGCGAGGTGGGGCGGTCTGGTGTTCGGCTTGAGTTGCCACTTTACCCAAACCAAGTTGTGGTCTACCTGACGCTCTGTGCAATAATGGCACGGGCTCGAGCGCCCTATCGTCGCCCCGGGGTAGCAATATACTCTCTGGATAGCTTTTGGCTGGGCCACTAAGGCCGTATTCTTAGGCGGCTAGGACTTCGGTCCATCTATCATTGAGCAGATCTTGGTCAGCTTGAGGTTGCTGCTGCTTCTTTTTCAGGCTCCTTGTAGTGGCTATTAGTTAGCGCTTGAAGCGCTCCTGCTCAAGAGGTTCCTCAGGCACGATGAAATCCTCGGTGCCGAGGCTCACCTCATCCTCAGAGAGCAGAAGGTAATTGTCGTCCTCTGAATCTTCGTACGTGGCCTGTTTACGAGGCTAACCTGCCCATCTTCCCGTTCATCTTGGTCATTAGCTGTATCAACGGGGTCTTTGTTGTCTTCGGCATCATCGTCCATACCGTCAATGTTCTCAAAGTCGTAATCAAGTGTATCGGTCAAATTCTGGACCGTGGCTATGAAGTGGGTGGTGGGTGGGAAGCAAAAATCTCTGCCGCCAGCCCCTGGTTCAAGCCGGATATAGTTCGGTTGTGAGTCCTTCGCCGAAGACAGGTTCCTTAAAGAATTTAGCACATCGCCCAAGGGTGAGTGCTAGAAGATGTCTGCGGCGCTGAATTCGAAGATCGATAAACGATCAAGTTCGGCATCCGCGGGCTCACGTGGTTCGGAACTTTCGTTCAAAGACGAGTTTGGAGTCCCGGTGAAAAAGACGTTGTGAGGGGTTAAGCCTGTGTGTGGCTCCAACGCCGTGGAATCTGTGGCCTCCGAGGTGGGGTTGATCCTCCCGTCCTTGGGTGGCGCAGCTTGCTCTTGATCTAAGGCCAGAGCGGCTACAGGAGCAATCTCCTGGATGCAGCCTGATGACAGATTTAGGTCATGATCATCGGGGTGACCGGGAGCGGCTACCGCTGTCTCGAATTCCACGAAGATCAAGTCTCCACGAGTGTCCACAACGTAGTTCAAGCTCCCAAATGTGATTTGATGGCCGGGGCTGTAGCTTTTGGTCTGCTCCAGATGGCCAAGCGAATTCGCCCACAATGCGAAGCCGCAGAACACGAAGATCTGTCCGAGGAGGAAAGTTTCTCCTTGGACAACGTCATTATGGACGATTGAAGGGGCCATGAAACCTTTTAGCGATAGCATAGTGGAACTCTCAATGAAAGCACCAATGTCGGTGTCAAAACCGGCGGATCTCGGGTATGGGCTCCCGAACTATGTGTTTAAGGTCGATGGTAACAGGAGACAAGGGACACGATGTTTACCCAGGTTCGGGCCCTCTCTATGGAGGTAATACCCTACATCCTGCTTGATTGATATTGATGAATACGAGTATTACAAGAGTTGATCTACCTCGAGATCGTAATGGCTAAACCCTAGAGGTCTAGCTTGTATGGCTATGATGATGAGTGTCCTATCTGGACTAAGTCCTCCGGTTTATATAGACACCGGGAGGATCTAGGGTTACACAAGGTCGATTACAAAGAAGGGAATCTACATATCCGGTTGCCAAGCTTGCCTTCCACGCCAAGGAGAGTCCCATTCGGACACGGGTGCAGTCTTCCATCTTCGTATCTTCACAGCCCATCAGTCCGTCCCATGGCTAACAGGCCGGACGCGCGAGGACTCCTTAGTCCAGGACTCCCTCACCAACCGAGCCGCGCCGCAGCCCACGTCACCCCTCCGCCTTCCTCCTGAGCGGGAGGAGACTCGCCGCGACACGGATGCCGAGGGAGTCTGGCTCGGACTCCAGTCGGGCCGCCCCCTCGCCCAAGGGAGCACCGCCCCGCCCCCTTTAAAGCCCACCGACCCCCACGCCTCCTCCCCACCTCACCCCGACCGCAGCCGCCGCCGCCCGCTTGTCACAGCTGTCAACCGCCTGCCGCCCGCTGCTGCTGTGCACCACCGCCGCCGCTTGCGCGCCACCCCCGCCGACCCTCGCCGCCGCTCGCCATCGCCGTCCCATGCCGCCACCGCCGCTTTTCTTCCCCGGAGCCACCGCCGTTGACCGCTGTCGCCATGAACTTGTATAAAACCGCCCCGGTTCACCGGTTCGTTTTCGGTGCTTCGGTTTAGATTGGTTTATTTTTAGGGTTAGGGTTTTTCTCAGTTTTAACATTCGGATCTAATTTGCGGACGTTCGTCCGTTAATCCGCAGTAGCGAAAAACGTTCGTTCATTTGGTTCTGTTAGAGAACGTTCGTTCGATAGGTTTTTCTTTTTATTTTATTTTCGGTTAAGGACCTATCCGTGAATACTTTTCTCAGAGATTACTCCCTGATCTTCAAACCTTCACAACTTTTTGCTCGCTTGTCCAAATTCAGTGAACCAGCAACAAAATCTTTGTCTTGTTCCCCTCTTTCCAGATAACCAACTTGAACATGGTTTTGACGAATTAAAATTTGGTTGCAAGCATATTTGAATTCAAACTTCTTTTGATCGTAGTTTGAGTTTCGTTGCTCCGATTTGGTTGATTCTTTTTTTCAAATCGACTCTCTTCAGTTGAACTTTCAGTTTGGATCTTTTCATTTGAGTTTTACCCTTGCATCTTATACTTGAGTGCTTATGTATGCTATTGTTTGTTCATGATAGAGTTTCCGGAGTGCGAAGCGTGCTACTACGAGTCACTAGGGTTTTCAGATCGTCAGCAAGGCAAGTAACACTTTGATCATATCCCTTATTACCCAGTTTTTATGCATTAGTATCAATCCTCAAATATTGCATGAGTAGGATCTGTTTAACATGTGGGTATTGGGAAGTAGTTGTTGAGGTAGTACCTATTGCCCTTTTATTCAAACCTTGGGAGTTACCACGTTACGCTTATTATACTTTGCTATGCTATGCTCGTAGACGTGGTTTGGTTTGAGAGATTCATGACAGTTGTGAGTATTATTTATGAACTAATGGTTTACTTAAGGTGTCTACTTTAACACACATCTGCGTGGATTGGTTTGCGGGCACCTGGGGAATCCAGTGTTGTCCAAGGAGAATCCCGGGGTATCCGTGTGGTTTTTCCTATGGTTTGCTAAGACGTCTCCGTTGTACCTACTTTTCCAAACACTTTTGACCTTGTTTTGGACTCTAACTTATATGATTTGAATGAAACTAACCCGGACTGACGCTGTTTTCGGGAGAATTACCATGATGTTGTTTTATGTGCAGAAAACGAAAGTTCTCGGAATGACCTGAAACTCCACGAAATATCTTACAATAAATAATAAAATATCCTCGCCAAAGATGAAGACCAGGGGGCCCACACCCCTTCCACGAGGGTGGGGGTGCGCCCCCTAGGGCGCGCCCCCCTACCTCGTGGGCCCCCTGGAGACCTCCCGACTCCAACTCCAACTCTATATATTTGCTTTTGGGGAGAAAAAAATAGGAGAGAATATTTCATCATGTTTTACGATACGGAGCCACCGCGAAGCCCTAAAACCTCTCGGGAGGGCTGATCTGGAGTCCCTTCGGGGCTCCGGAGAGGGGGATTCGTTGCCGTCGTCATCATCAACCATCCTCCATCACCAATTTCATGATGCTCACTGCCGTGCGTGAGTAATTCCATCGTAGGCTTGCTGGACGGTGATGGGTTGGATGAGATTTATCATGTAATCGAGTTAGTTTTGTTAGGGTTTGATCCCTAGTATCCACTACGTTCTGAGATTGATGTTGCTATGACTTTGCTATGCTTAATGCTTGTCACTAGGGCCCGAGTGCCATGATTTCAGATCTGAACCTATTATGTTTTCATCAATATATGAGAGTTCTTGATCCTATATTGCATGTCCTATTATGTGTTATGATCCATTAACCCCAAAGTGACAATAGTCGGGATACTTACCGGTGATGACCTTAGTTTGAGGAGTTCATGTATTCACTATGTGCTAATGCTTTGTTCCAGTTCTCTATTAAAAGGAGGCCTTAATATCCCTTATTTTCCATTAGGACCCCGCTGCCACAGGAGGGTAGGACAAAAGATGTCATGCAAGTTCTTTTCCATAAGCACGTATGACTATATTCGGAATACATGCCTACATTACATTGACGAATTGGAGCTAGTTCTGTGTCACCCTATGTTATGACTGTTACATGATGAACCGCATCCGGCATAATTATCCATCATTGATCCTATGCCTATGAGCTTTCCATATATTGGTTTACGCTTATTTACTTTCCCGTTGCTATTGTTACAATGACTATGAAATACCAAAAACATTACTTTTCTTTCGTTACTCTTTTGTTACCGTTACCATCACTATCATATTACATTGCTACTAAATACTTTGCTGCAGATACTAAGTTTCCAGGTGTGGTTGAATTCACAACTCAGCTGCTAATACTTGAGAATATTCTTTGGCTCCCCTTGTGTCGAATCAATAAATTTGGGTTGAATACTCTACCCTCGAAAGCTGTTGCGATCCCCTATACTTGTGGGTCATCCAGACTAATTTCTGGCGCCGTTGCTGGGGAGCATAGCTCTATTCTTTGTGTCACTTGGGATTTATATTTGCTGGACACTATGAAGAACTTGAAAGACGCTAAGGCAACAATTTATCCCTCAACTTCGAGGGGAGGTAAGGAACTGCCATCTAGCTCTGCACTTGATGCACCTTCTGTTATGAGTAAGCTTGCAACACCTAAACCTGTTTCTGCTATTCGTTCTGATATGTCGCATGTTATTGATGATGCTACTTCTACTATACATGATACTTATGATGAAACTACTTCTATGCTTGATACTACTGTGCCACTTGGTGATTTTCTTGAGGAACGACTTGCTAGGGCTAGAGAGATTGAAAATATTGAATCTGATTATGATGATGAAAGTGATGATGAAGAATCACTTGTTATTCCTGAGGGTTATTTATTTGATCAAGAAGCTTCTTTAGCTATTTTAGCTTGCAAAGATAGATATGAACTCAAAAGGTTATTAGCTAAATGGAATAAGCAATCTCTAAATGCTAGGATGAAACCTGACCCTGCTTTTTCTACTTCACCTATCTATGTTACTGATAAGAATTATGAATTCTCTGTTGATCCTAATATAATTACTTTAGTTGAATCTGATCCTTTTCATGGCTATGAATCTGAAACTGTTGTGGCACATCTTACTAAATTAAATGATATAGCCACCCTGTTCACTAATGATGAGAGATCTCACTACTTTTATATCCTTAAAATATTTCCATTCTCATTAAAGGGTGATGCTAAGATATGGTTTAATTCTCTTGATCCTGGGTGTGTGCGTAGTCCCTAGGATACGATTTACTACTTCTCTGCTAAATATTTCCCTGCTCATAAGAAACAAGCTGCTTTAAAGGAAATATACAACTTTGTGCAAATTAAAGAAGAGAGTCTTCCAGAAGCTTGGGGGAGGCTTCTCAAGTTACTTAATGCTTTGCCTGATCATCCTCTTAAGAAAAATGAAATACTTGATATCTTTTATAATGGACTAACCGATGCTTCTAGAGATTACCTGGATAGTTGTGCTGGTTCTCTTTTCAGGGAAAGAACACCGGATTAAGCTAAAATCTTATTGAATAATATGTTGACAAATGAAAATAATTGGGCACCTCCCGAGCCAGCTCTGGAGCCAGCTCCTGCTCCAATTAATGATCCTATTCCTAAACCAACTCCGAAGAAGAGAGGTGTTCTATTTCTCAGTCCCGAAGATATGCAGGAGGCAAAGAAATCTATGAAAGAAAAAGGTATTAAAGCCGAAGATGTTAAGAATTTACCTCCTATTGAAGAAATACACGATCTTATTTACCGCCTATTGAAGAAACATATGATCTTAATCCTTTATTTATTGAAGAACCTCCAGACCTTGATAACCCGACACAGGTAGTAAAGGTAAATTCTCTCCATAGATATGATAAAGCTGAAATCCCTCCTGCTAAAATTGCTAGTCAATGCTTGGATGAGTTTGATAATTTTATGTTTAAGCAAGAAGACTTCAATGCTTATTTTGGTAGACAATTAAAACAAGATGCTAATATGATTAAATATTTGGGTGATTATATGGCTAATATTAGAGCTGAACTTAAACTTGTTAGCAAACATGCTTCTATGGTTACCACTCAAGTAGAATAAATACTTAAAGCTCAAAAGGAATTGCTCAATGAGATGAATAGTAAGAAAAATGATTATGCTATTAAAGTGGCTACTAAAACTGGTAGAATGACTCAGGAACCTTTGTATCCTGAAGGCCACCCTAAGAAAATTGAGCAAGATTCTCAGAGAAATAATATTGATGCACCTAGTTCTTCTAAAAGGAAGAAAAAGAAAAATGATAGAACTATGCAAACTTCTAGTGAACCTATTGCTGAACCACCTGATAATCCAAATGGTATATCTATGTCTGATGCCGAAACACAATCTGGCAATGAACATGAACCTAATCTAAATGATAATGATGATGTTCATAATGATGCTCAACCTAGTAATGATAATGATGTAAAAATTGAACCTGCTGTTGATCTTGATAACCCACAATCAAATAATCAACGTTATGATAAGAAAGACTTTGTTGCTAGGAAACATGGTAAAGAAAGAGAGCCTCGGGTTCAGAAACCCATGCCTTTTCCTCCCAAACCATCCAAGAAAAAGGATGATGAGGATTTTGAGCGCTTTGCTGAAATGATTAGACCTATCTTTTTGCGTATGCGATTGACTGATATGCTCAAAATGAATCCTTATGCTAAGTACATGAAAGATATTGTTCCAAATAAAAGAAAGATACCAGAAGGTGAAATTTCCACCATGCTTGCTAATTATACTTTTAAGGGTGGAATACCAAAGAAACTTGGAGATCCAGGAGTACCTACTATACCATGCTCCATTAAAAGAAACTATGTTAAAACTGCTTTATGTAATCTTGGAGCCGGTGTTGAGGTTATGCCTCTCTCTTTATATCGTAGACTTGACTTGAATAAGTTGACACCTACTGAAATATCTTTGCAAATGGCTGATAAATCAACTACTATACCTGTCGGTATTTGTGAGGATGTGCCTGTTGTGGTTGCAAACATTACTATTTTAACGGACTTTGTTATTCTTGATATTCCTGAGGACGATAGTATGTCTATTATTCTTGGAAGACCTTTTCTTAATACTGCAGTGGCTGTTATTGATTGCAATAAAGGTAATGTCACTTTTCATGTTAATGGTAAGGAGCATACGGTACACTTTCCGAGGAAACAACCTCAAGTTCATAGTATCAATTCTATCGGAAAAATTCCATCGATTATATTTGGAGGTTTTGAATTTCCTCTTCCTACTGTCAAGAAGAAATATGATATACTTATTATTGGGGATGTGCATATTCCCGTTGAGGTAACCTAGTGCTTTTCAAAATTTCTCCGGTTTCATGTTAATCGGAATGAGTTTGTTAACAAGACTTGATCAACCTTGTTAGTGGATTCCTTTTGACAAGCATGAGATGGATGAAACTAGAAGCACAACCTTCTGTACCCTCTTTATACTTTCTGTCATTTAGTTGAAATAAAGTAAAAATAGTATTTTTTGTCTGTTTCCTGATTTATCCGTGCAATATAAAAATGTCCCGAAAATAAAAGTCCTCAGAATGGCATGCCAATTTAATATGTTTTTTCGGGAATATTTGAGGATTTATGGTGCAAAAATCACACCAGGGGGCCAACCACCTTGCCACGAGGGTGGAGGGCGCGCCCATCCCTCTAGGGCGCGCCCCCTGTCTCGTGGGACCATGATGGCCCTCCTGCACTTATTCCTGCACCCATCCTCTTCTTCTTCGTCCCACAAAGATGAAAAACCAACTCAAGCACGAGTTCTAGCCATCTTTGCTGTAATTTTCGATCTCCTTGCTCAAAGCACCTCTCACAAAACTGCTTGGGGAGATTGTTCCTTGGTATGTGACTCCTCCATTGGTCCAATTAGTTTTTGTTCTAGTGCTTTATTCATTGCAATTTTTTGCTGCTTAGGTGACCCTGTTCTTGAGCTTGCATGTCAAATTTGTATGGTCAAAAGTAGTTTTGATGCATGATATAGGCCCTAGGCACTTGTAGGAGTAGTTGCTATCGATATTATTGAGTTTGGTTTACTTTTATTTTCAAGTTACTAAAAATTTTCAGAATTTTTCAGAGGAAGAAATATTCTTAGGAAAATGTTCCAAGGTGGTTCTTCAAAGAAGCAAGGACCCAGGCTTGCAATGCGTGATGCTGACGAAGAGCCACCAAGACACGCTCCAGTGCGTCCTTGTGAGTGGCCTTCTAAATTTTTTATGGATCGAGCGGGAATAAAAGAAGAATTCAACGCATATTTGCGTAATGCTGATCTTGTGAGCTTTAAGGAAGAGAAGTGCAGTCAGTATCATAACCTCACTAGTTCCTTTGTGAGGAGGTTTGGATTTTCCACTTCACGTAATTCTCCAACTGTCCTGTTTGATCTTTATGATAAATCTTATACCATGGACTTAGACGATTTTACCACTGCATGCAAACTTCCACAATGGGGTAGTATAAGGGATCCTTGCAAATCTGAATTTAGAGATTTTTCTTGCTAATATAATTGTGGGAGAATCTAGATATATTACACAAGCTACCATAGGGAGCATCCACTTTCCTGCTATACATTATTTTGCTCTCTTCATAGGTAGATGCATAAATGGTAAAGATGAGGCATGCCACGTGTGTGTCCCTGACCTCAGTATTCTTAAGAGCGCTGTGTTAGGAGACAAATCATATAATTTGGGAGCCATTGTTGCACGTATGTTGCATCTTAATAGACTTAACGGAGATTTCTTTGGTGGAATTTATGCAACTCGCGTAGCTAATTTTCTTGGTATAGATGTACGTGAAGATGATATTGAATTACCTCCTGCCTATCTAGATTTTAATGCTATGGTTCACCACCATTTTGTCGAGAGGAACGAATCACCTCTCCAGTACCGACTAATCTTTGACTGACGCCGTGCTGTCCGTATTACTCTCCCTGCTCCTTCTTTCTTTGATTATCAGGCAAGAGGAGGATATACTATTACCAGAGAGGAGGCAGATGAGTACAAGAGGAGGGCGGAGGCCGCTCCTCGCCACACTGCAGCTCAGGAGGCGATAGACGCTGCATCACAGTACGACCCCAACAACTATTATTATGGATATCAGCCAGGCCAGCCATGGCCATAAACCAACTTAGCCCAAAAGCCTAAGCTTGGGGGAGTATATATTTCTCACCGACATTACATTTATGTTCACACACACTCATTGCTAGATGTCGGTGCTCATACTTTTTCATTGTATCATCCATGCTAGTTTATTTCCTTTTATGTTTTCTTCTTGTGTGCTTGATAAACCTTAAGAAAAAACCAAAAATAATAATTAGTTGTAGCTTTTAATTAATATACTTTCCATGCTTGTAGTAGTTATTAAAAAGAAAACCCAAAAATATTTCCCATTCTTCTTTTGCTTGTTGGGAGCTTTCCCATGTAAATAGTTTTATTTCTTTTCTTTCTTTGGGGGTCAGTAGGAGAAGACCATGATTAAATTGTTGAAGTGGCTCTTATATGCTTTATTGTTGATTTAACCAAGAGCCCATATTGCTTTGTCTTCTCCTGTTTATTTGCTCGCAGATTCTAGCTTAGTCCAATGCACATGCACTCTTATTATTATTCACATCGTTCGGTCATGCAAGTGAAAGGCAATTATGATGATATATGATGGACTGACTGAGATGAGAAAAGCTGGTATGAACTCGACCTCTTTTGTTTTTGTAAATATGATGAGTTCATTGTTCTTGATTCAGCTTGTTATGAATAAACATGTTTGCAATGACAATTAGAGATCTTAGTAGCTTGTGCCATGCTTGATTAGCTATGAGTTATAATGGTTTACCTTGTGTGCCAACATGCTATTGAGATGGTTATGATGTGGTATGATGGGATGGTATCCTCCTTTGAATGATTTAAGTGACTTGACTTGGTACATGTTCACGCATGTAGTTGAAACAAATCAACATAGCCTTCACAATATTTATGGTCATGGTGGATTATATCCTACTCATGCTTGCATCCAATGTTTATTAATTTTAATGCATGTACATGGCTGTTGTCGCTCTCTAGTTGGTCGCTTCCCAGTCTTTTGCTAGCCTTCACCTGTACTAAGCAGGAATACTGCTTGTGCATCCAATCCCTTAAACCCCAAAGTTATTCCAGATGAGTCCACTATACCTTCCTATATGCGGTATCTACCTGCCGTTCCAAGTAAATTTGTATGTGCCAAACTCTAAACCTTCAAATAATCATCTTGTTTTGTATGCTCGAATAACTCATGTATCAACTAGGGCTGCCTGTATCTTCCATGCTAGGAGGGTTAATCTCAAGAGGAGTGGACTCCGCCCCTCACTCACGAGAAAATGGTTGGTCACCGGGATGCCCAGTCCCATGCTTTATGCAAACTAAATGAAAAATAATTGCACAACAAAACTCCCCCTGGGACCTGATGTATGTTGGAGGCACTCGTTGTTTTGAGCAAGCCATGGATTGATGTTTGTTGGTGGAGGGGGAGTATAAACTTTAACATTCTATTTGGGAACCGCCTATAATGTGTGTAGCATGGAAGATAGCGACATCTCTTGGTTGTTATGTTGACAATGAAAGTATACCGCTCAAAATGTTAATTATCTCTATTTCAAAACCGAGCTCTGGCACCTCTGCAAATCCCTGCTTCCCTCTGCGAAGGGCCTATCTATTTACTTTTATGTTGAGTCATCACCCTCTTATTAAAATCACTAGCTGGAGAGCACAGCTGTCATTTGCATTCATCACTGTTAATTTATATTGGGTGTGACTATGATGGGATCTCTTTTACCATGAATTACAATGTCTAGTTAGTCCTTGATCTTTAAAGGTGCTCTGCATTTATGTTTTGCGGTCTCAGAAAGGGCTAGCGAGATACCATCTTGTTATATCATATTATGATTGTTTTGAGAAAGTGTTGTCATCCGAGATTTATTATTATGGCTTGCTAGTTGATTATGCTATTGATATGGGTAATCATGAGACCTGAGAATTATTGCAAATATGGTTAGTTATAATCTTTGCTGAAAACTTGAATGCTAGCTTGACATATTTACAACAACAAGAGCAAACAGAGTTTGTAAAAGTTTTTCTTTATTTCTTTCAGTTTGTCAACTGAATTGCTTGAGGACAAGCAAGGGTTTAAGCTTGGGGGAGTTGATACGTCTCCGTCATATCTACTTTTCCAAACACTTTTCCCTTGTTTTGGACTCTAACTTATATGATTTGAATGAAACTAACCCGGACTAACGCTGTTTTCAGCAGAATTGCCATGATGTTGTTTTATGTGCAGAAAACAAAAGTTCTCGGAATGACCTGAAACTCCAAGAAATATCTTACAATAAATAATAAAAAATCCTCGCTAAAGATGAAGACCAGGGGGGCACACCCTTTCCACGAGGGTGGGGGGCGCCCCCCCTAGGGCGCGCCCCCTACCTCGTGGGCCCCCTGGAGACCCCCCGACTCCAACTCCAACTCTATATATCTGCTTTCGGGGAGAACAAAATAGGAGAGAAGATTTCATCGCGTTTTACGATACGGAGCCGCCGCCAAGCCCTAAAACCTCTCGGGAGGGCTGATCTGGAGTCCGTTCGGGGCTCCGGAGAGGGGGATTCATCGCCGTCGTCATCATCAACCATCCTCCAGCACCAATTTCAAGATGCTCACCGCCGTGCGTGAGTAATTCCATGGTAGGCTTGCTGGACGGTGATGGGTTGGATGAGATTTATCATATAATCGAGTTAGTTTTGTTAGGGTTTGATCCCTAGTATCCACTTCGTTCTGAGATTGATGTTGCTATGACTTTGCTATGCTTAATGCTTGTCACTAGGGCCCGAGTGCCATGATTTCATATCTGAACCTATTATGTTTTCATCAATATATGAGAGTTCTTGATCCTATCTTGCAAGTCTATAGTGACCTATTATGTGTTATGATCCGTTAACCCCAAAGTGACAATAATCAGGATACTTACCGGTGATGACCGTAGTTTGAGGAGTTCATGTATTCACTATGTGATAATGCTTTGTTCCGGTTCTCTATTAAAAGGAGGCCTTAATATCCCTTAGTTTCCATTAGGACCCCGCTGCCACGGGAGGGTAGGACAAAAGATGTCATGCAAGTTATTTTCCATAAGCACGTATGACTATATTCGGAATACATGCCTACATTACATTGACGAATTGGAGCTAGTTCTGTGTGACCCAATGTTATGACAGTTACATGATGAACCGCATCCGGCATAATTATCCATCATTGATCTGATGCCTACGAGCTTTCCATATATTGGTTTACGTTTATTTACTTTCCCGTTGCTATTGTTACAATCACTACAAAATACCAAAAACATTACTTTGCTTTCGTCACTCTTTTGTTACCGTTACCATCACTATCATATTATTTTGCTACTAAACACTTTGCTGCAGATACTAAGTTTCCAGGTGTGGTTGAATTGACAACTCAGCTGCTAATACTTGAGAATATTCTTTGGCTCCCCTTGTGTCGAATCAATAAATTTGGGTTGAAGACTCTATCCTCGAAAGCTGTTGTGATCCCCTATACTTGTGGGTCATCATTTGCCACCCAGGCTCAAAGGGATCATAAAGTTATTCATGCTAGAAACTTCCGCGTGCAGACACAAGCCACTATGGGCTCTAGCATAGTTGAGTAAGTTGTGGCAAACCTTTGCATGATGGGCTAGCAGATGTAGGGGATTGTAGGTGTACCGGCCTATCTATCGGTTAAGGGGACCTCTTCGGAAAGATTGTGTCTCGGTCATCCATTTCGGAAACATCATGCAGTGCGAGAAATTAAACGGAGGAGATCAAGTCTTGTGGGGAAAAGTGCGCAAACCTCTGCAGAGTGTACAAACTAATCATGATTAGCCGTGTCCCCGGTTATGGACATCTTGTGTATCTGGTACTTGAATTATTATGTTGATCTCCTCGCTTTATTTAATTAATAATTTGTTGGGTTAATGTTAATTTGGGATTGAGTTGGGGTTACCTTCTCAATATTTTTTCAACAAACTTTGTAGTTAAATAAAATATATTCCTTCGTTGTAGGGAAAAATTAGGTTTATGCAAAATCAAACTTAGAGCCTCCACCAGCCAAATATGCATGTAGTGATAGCCATTATTCAGCATTGCTCTACAGTGTGAAATTGCCAGTACATTCAATGTACTGACCTGCATGGCTGCAACGTCTCATGTTGTAGGATTCCTACGACGAGTAAGTGATACGTTTGGGTTACAATGTCTACACTCAACTTTGCCATTGATGTTGATGGGAATCCACAACTTTGTTGTTACTTCCGCTATATGGATTGAGGTAATAGTATTTACGTTACTTTATAGATGTGATTTACCTCTGTTATAAATTCTCGAGTACTGTGTGTGTCAGCATATCGATCCAGGGATGACACTTAAGCACAGAGACTTGACCGTCTGAGGTCGGGTCACTACAAGATGGTATCAGAGCACATGTGGACTATAGGACGTGACCTCTAGAAACTGGCAAGCCCATACAAAAGATTTTCTCAAAAACCTTATTTTCAAAAAGATTTTCTATCTCTTTTCTTTTCCTAGCTTTATCAAATATTCCCTTTTAGTTAGTCTTGGACTATACTGAGGGAGTCCTGGACTAAGGGGTCCTCGGGCGTCTAGCCTGTCGGACATGGGCCGGACTGATGGGCTATATGAAGATACAAGACCGAAGACTCTCACCTGTGTCCGGATGGGACTCTCTTTGGCATGGATGGCAAGCTTGGCGTTCGGATATGAAGATTCCCTTCTCTGTAACCGACTTTGTATAACCCTAATCCCCTCCGGTGTCTATATAAGCTAGATGGTTTAGTCCGTAGGGGCAGAGACAATCATAATCACGTAGGCTAGACTTCTAGGGTTTTAGCCATTACGATCTCGAGGTAGATCAACTCTTGTAATACTCATATTCATCAAGATCAATCAAGCAGGAAGTAGGGTATTACCTCCATAGAGAGGGCCCAAACCTGGGTAAACATCATGTCCCCTGTCCCATGTTACCATCAACCTTAGATGCATAGTTCGAGACCCCCTACCCGAGATCCACCGGTTTTGACACTAACATTGGTGCATTCATTGACAGTTTTGATGTGTCGTCATCAGAAGGTTCGATGGCTCCATCCATCATCTACAACAATGCTGCCTGGGGGGATGTCTTTCTCCCTGGCCAGATCTTCGTATTCGGCGGGTTCGCACTAAGGACCAACTCACTTGGCCATCTAGAGCAGATCGACAGCTACGCCCCTGGCTGTCAGGTCAGGTTTGGAAGCTCGAACTACGTCGCTAATATCCGCAGAGACTTGATCTTCGACGGTTTCGAGCCCATGGCAGCCGCTCCCTGCCACCACGATGAACATCACCTAAATCTGTCATCGGACCATACCTAGGAGATTGCGCCTGTAAGCGCTCTAGCCCTAGATCCGGAGCAGCTTGCGCCATCCGAAGACAGGAAGCTTAACCCCGCCACGGAAGCCGTAGACTCAGCGGAGTTGGAGCCACACACAGACAAAACCTCGAGCGGGGTCTGCGTCACCGGACCCCCGGATTCATCTCCGGCCAGTGGTTCCGAACGACGTGCATCTGCGTCCGCCGAGAGCCTTACCAGACACCTATCGTCGAATTCAGTTTCACGGACATGTTCCGACACTCACCTTTAGGCGATGTGCTAAACTCATTAAAACCCCTGTCTTTAGCGGGGGACTCATAGCTGAATTATATCCGGTTTGAACTAGGGGCTGATGATGGGGAATTTTGCTTCCCACCCACCTCCCACTTAATAGCCACTGTCGAAGATCTAACCGACATGCTTGACTATGATTCCTAAGACATCGACGGTATGGCCGACGATGCCGAAGAAGAGCAGGCCCAAAACCCGCCATTTACCGGGTGTTGGACGGCCACCTCGTCCTACGACGTATACATGGTGGACACACGAAACGAGAATAGTAGCGATGACGAGGAAGATCGAGTCGAGGACAGGCCTCCTGAAATACAGCCGAAGCGCCGACGTCAGCAGCGCCGCTCTAAGCCATGCCGCGGAAAAGACAGTAATACCGGCACAAACAATACTCCCGACGATGTCGAAGACAATGAAGACCCCGCCAAGCCAACCTCCGAACAGGAGAACGGGAAGATGGGAGAGTTAGCCTTGATGAAAAGGCCATGAACGAAGACTTGGAGGACATCAACTACCTTCCGCTCTCCGAGGATGAGGTGAGCCTCGGCAATGAGGACTTTATCGTGCCTGAGGAACCTCTCGAACAGGAGCGCTTTAAGCACCAGCTAATAGCCACTGCAAGGAGCCTGAAAAAGAAGCAGCAGCAACTTCAAGCTGATCAAGATCTACTCAACGACAGATGGACTAATGTCCTGGCAGCCAAGGAATACGGCCTCGAGCGACCACTCAAAAGTTACCCGAAGCGCAAATTACTACCTCAATTCGATGAAGAGGTGCTGGAGCCCATGCCATCAATGCACAATGCGGCTGACCGACCACCACGTGGCCGGGACAAAGCGGCAACTCAAGCTGAACACCAGCCCGTACTACCTCCCTGTAAAGGCAGGGATAAAACATCTCGGGCATGTACAAATGACCTTCAGCAGGACTTGGACTGTAGAGCAAGACATACGAGATCGATCTACGGATCGTGGTGGTGTGCCCCGGCACGCGACGACGGCTATCTATTCGGACGTGACAAGCCTAATCACGCACGGGCCGAATGCCGCAGACGGACTCTATTGGGGATATTACTAATGGGCGTAAACCGGCCTATCTGGGCCGGATCAACTTCATCAGTAGCTCCAGAAGTGATAAAGCCCAAGAAGGCAAATGAGGGCTTAAGGCCCGTAGCCGGTTCAAGACTTGTAGCTGTAAAACGGGATTTGTATATAAACTTGTATTGTAAGCTAGGAATAAGGAGAGACCAACCCGGATAGAATATCGACCGATGCTGGGGCTCTGTAAACGGACGGGTGTCACCCGTGTATATAAGGGGACAACCCGGCGGCGGTTCAAAAGACAGACAACAACTCGAGAGATAGGCGAAGCTTGTTTGCTCCCTAGTCATCGAAACCCCTTCAATTCCATGACAACTAGACGTAGGCTTTTACCTTCATCGAAGGAGCCGAACTAGTATAAATTCTCTTGCATCCTTGTGTCCGCTTTAACCCCTTCAAGCTAACCCGTTGCGATGGCTCCACGACTAAGTCCTTTCTCTAGGACATCTGCCGTGACAATTCCACGACAGTTGGCGCCCACCGTGGGGCTATCGCACGATGGTTTCCGGTTCTTGGAGGGCCGCTTTGAAGGACTCGAGGGCTACGTCGTAGCCTTAATCATCGATCCAATTATAGTTGGACTATGAATGCCTTCAAGGCCTAGAATCAGCGCACACGGACTTGGCAGTCAAATTCCAGTGGCAGCAGGAGCAGATCGATTCACTCCAGCAAAGGGGGTCTTAGCAACTGCAGCAGCTAGCGGATGATCCAGCATTGGATAGCACCGTCCCATCCATGCCGAGAAGTAGCGTGGGTTCTGCCCCGGGCGACGCATTGCTGGATAGCTACCCAGTGGATGACATCATGGAGAACACTAACCGCGAGCTACACTTCAAAATGAAGAATATATCCATGAAGGTGGCGGACGCCCTTGCTTTTACAAATCCCCCAGAGGCAACCTTCCATTGCAATCCGATTCCAGCGGGCTATGCTCGTGCCTTGGTTGATGAGCTGGTGGACCAATATTCTGGGCTAGAGCTTGACATTCCTGGAGGTGACAAGGAGCACACACTGGGAGAGGCCAACCATCATATCATCCTACGGAGAAAGGATTGCATCATCTTTCGAAGGCCACCAACACCGCGTCATCCGACTCCTCGTCGAAGTCCGCCACCGAGTCAGCAGACTCCCGCTCCTCCAGGTGCACCAACGCGTCAGGCCACTCCTCCTCCAAGTCCGGCACAGCTTCAGGCCACTCCTCTTCCTCCAAGTTTGTCAAAGCATCAGGCCACTCCTCCTCCAAGTCCGGCATAGCTTCAGGCAACTCCTCCTCCTCCAACTCAGCCACGTCAGCCGTCTTCGCCGCCTCAGCAATCACGGAAGAGAGCCGCCTCAGCTATGGTGCGTAGCCATACAAGTCAAGGTAGTACTGGAGGTACAGGCGGAGGCAAGTGATTTCAATATGTTCCAAGCCTCGCACCTCTTCCGCAGAGGCCTTACGACAAGTCCGAGGAGGAAAACGCAGCCATATCGAAGGCCGAGGTGGAACCCCATTTTGCACTGAAGCGCCACTACCGCCAAGGGAAAAGTGCCTGAGGAAAAGATTGACCACTTCATTTGTATGGCTAGAGCACCAGTTCCCAAGCCTGTTGACACAGACTATGAGCGCCACCTCAGGAAGTTAAATCGAGCACGTCTACAAAAAGAGGCGAGCTCGAGCAAATCAGCTAGCAAAACATGCGGTAATACTGTTCCCCAGCTGGGAGAACAGTCGGCGCAATCAATCCTCCCGCTTGTTGTGCCAACAACACATGAGACTAGGCGCGCCCAATATTATTGTGGGCAAACCGTTAACGTTCCTGAGCTGTGCAATGTGGTAATAACCGAGGAGCATATTGAGCAGGCTAAAAGCCTCATGATCACTGTTGGACAACTCCTCGATATCGAGCCCATGTCTCCGACTAGAGAGGAGGAAATAAAACGGAAATATGTCCGGGGCCAACCTTTGGTCGAGCCAGACGAGGTCAAGAAGCTCCCAACGAGAATGTATGAGTTGCATCAATGGTACATGGACATTACCAAGAATTCCAATCGAGAGTGCCTCATGGTGAATGTCAAGAAGGATCATTACTACCATGAGAAAGCTGTGTCCGTTGAGTATTCAGAACTATTCCAGTTATACAATCAAGACGCACTCGACAAATCTATCGTCAGTTGCTATTGTCTGTAAGTGATTTCTTTCTGTAATTTAAGTCTCAAGCTAGCTGTAGTGATCATTTTGATCAAACATTACTTGTAATTATCCTCACTATATTCTTTTCTGTGGTATTATGCAGGATGAAGATTTATGAAATGAAAAAAGGTGGACGCTATGGCATTGGGTTCGTTGACCCAAATACCATTAATGAATACACATGGAAATTAGATCCATATTACGAAAAAGTGTAGAGGAAAGCATGCTAGAGTTCTTCAAGCGCCTCAAATACAATGATGATATACTACTTCCTTACAACTTCGAGTGAGTCACACTGTCTTGTACTACAAATTCTGTTTTTGCCTACTAGCTAGCTACATGTTTTTGCTTACATATGCCCGCCTAATTAAGACATGCAAACGTGTGTGCATGCAGATTTCACTGGATCTTGTTAATCATTAAAGTTGATGAAGGAACAGTTGAAGTACTAGACTCACTACTTAAGAAACCAACTGACGTGAAGGGGGTAGTCAACACGTAATTTCAATCATTATTAACTATATCTCGGCCTATTTAATTAGTTCGTCATTTCCTGATAACAACTATTTAATAACCCATTTATTCATTTTCTTTGTCGGCGGGCAGGGCTTGGGCAAAGTTCATCAACGTCACTCCAGGCCAATGGAAACAAAATCTGAAATGGTATCGACCCATGGTAAGTAATTAAGTAGTACTAGCTAGCTGCCATCTCTTTAATTATCATGCTTGATTAATTATTATCTGACCAAATTCCATTCTCGTAAAGGCCCTGAAGCAGGCGCCGGGGATTAATCTATGTGCATACTACGTTTGCGAGAACATTCGCATGATGGCGTCCGAAAGGAGCAGATCTCAAAGACAGGAGTGGGTACGTTTGTCAGAACACTATTCACAATTTTTACACCATTATCGATATCTAGTCACACAACTAATACACATGCATATTGATCTCCTTCTTAACAGTTCAAAGAGGTGCGGGAGAAGCTCCTACCAGAGGACCGCATAGAAGCAATTCAAGAGGAAATAGCGGGATTTTTGCTCGACCAGGTCATAGATCCCAAAGGAGAATACTTTTATCCGCTATCGCCCCCATGAACCACTTCCAATTGTTATCGTGCTCCGAAGGCACCAATTAGGCTAATGCCACTGGCTCCGAAGGCACCAATTAGGAGAAATTATATATAGCTAGCTAATTGTGTATATATATATACATGTGTGTGTATATATGTGTGAATTAATTAATGGTGGTTGTGAGACATTCGATGATATATATATATATATATATATATATATATATATATATATGATCGGTTCTACTAGAAATTCTATTTATATATATGCATAACGTGTACAATATGCAGTATCGTAAAATACCAGCAAACGAAAAAGAATTAAATGGAAAACACAAAATTAAATGAAAAAGAAATCATAAACCCAAAACCCCCCAACCTTTTAATACCGGTTGGTGTCACCAACCGGTACTAAAGGGCTCCCTGCCTCCGGAGCTGGCTCGTGCCACGTGGTTGCCCTTTAGCACGAGTTCATGCTGAACCGGTACTAAAGGGGGGGGACCTTTAGTGCCCACACTTTAGTGCCGGTTACCGAACCGACACTAAAGGGCCTTACGAATCGGTGCTATTGCCCGGTTCTGCACTAGTATGGACAAGGGAAGTACAATTCTGGAGCTCAGCAGAAGCCACATTTTACCCCTAGACCGGGAGGACATTTTCATCATACCCATGGAGGAGGTAGCTCGCACAATCATAATGGCACCAAGAATGGTAATGGGAATGGAGGAAGCAACGGCCAGAACCATACAAACCCATCAACCCCAGCTAAGAGAGACCTGAGCTAAGTAACCTGCTTTAAGTGCCAGAAGACCGGACATTACGCTAATGAATGTCCTGAAGCCCAGAATGGAAATGTCAATCGAAGCTCTGGGAAGAAGCTGAACCCTTTCAACAGGGGAAAGGTGAACCACGTAAATGTGGAGGAGGTTGAAGCCCAGCCCAATGCAGTAATAGGTAAGTTTTTGGTTAAGTCATTTACTACACTCGTTCTTTTTGATACTGGTGCATCGCATTCATACATATCAAGGGGATTTGTGGATAAGTATAAACTTCCAACCCAAGCCCTTAGGTCACCCATGTTAGTAACCTCACCTGGAGTAGAATATATGAGTAGTCTATGGTGTGATCGGTTACCATTAAGGATTGGTAACTACGTATTTCCCTCAGACCAAATAGTATTGGAATCTCAAGGATTTGATGTGATATTAGGCATGGATTGGTTATCGAAGTATGAAGGGAACATTGAATGTGCCAGTAAGTCAATTTTGCTTACCACCCTAGAAGGGAGAAGGATCAAGTATGTATCCTGGCATGTGCCGAAAAGGACTCAAGTAAATTTCTTAACAGGAATTGTGCAGGAGGAAGTACCAGTAGTGAAGGATTTCCCGGATGTATTTCCAGAGGAGTTGCCAGGCATGCCACCGGATAGAGATATTGAGTTTTTGATTGAGCTTTTGCCAGGCACAGGGCCAATATCTAAGAGACCATATAGGATGCCCGCAAAGGATTTGGAAGAGATTTAGAAGCAGATTAAGGAGTTACTGGATAAAGGATATATCCGCCCAAGTTCTTCGCCTTGGGGATCACTAGTACTTCTAGTGGAGAAGAAGGATGGATCGTTAAGGATG
The DNA here is from genome assembly GCA_034509565.1 of Triticum monococcum. Classification (NCBI taxonomy): domain Eukaryota; kingdom Viridiplantae; phylum Streptophyta; class Magnoliopsida; order Poales; family Poaceae; genus Triticum; species Triticum monococcum. Next base: position 144,707,418 of record CM067843.1, on the reverse strand, counting down.
GTTGTTGATTATCGAGGATTGAATGAAGTAACCATCAAGAACAAGTACCCACTACCAATGATCAATGATCTATTTGATCGATTGCAATGAGCTAAGGTATTTTCCAAGATCGATCTGCGATCAACATACCATCAGTTGAAGATTCGAGAATAGGATATACCTAAGACGGCTTTTACCACCAGGTATGGGCTGTACGAGTATATCGTTATGTCATTTGGTCTGACTAACGCACGTGCCTATTTTATGAACATGATGAACAAAGTGTTTATGGAGTTTTTTTTCGTCGTAGTGTTCATTGATGATATCCTAGTTTACTCGAAGAATGAATAGGAGCATAAGGAGCATTTGCGTTTGGTACTTGGTAAGCTCAGAGAACATCAATTATATGCCAAGTTTAGCAAATGTGCGTTTTGGTTGAAGGAAGTTGGATTTCTCGGACACGTTATAACCGGAGAAGGTATAGCAGTAGATCCCACCAAGGTTGACACTATGACAAAGTGGGAAGTACCAACAACAGTTGGAGAGATCCGGAGTTTTCTTGGACGTGCAGGATACTACCGGAGATTCATTGAAAATTTCTCGAGGATTGCGAAACCTATGACGGAGTTGTTGAAGAAGGATACCAAGTTCATATGGACCGAGGAATGTGAAGCCAGTTTCCAGGAGTTGAAGAAACGTTTGGTTACATCACCAGTGTTGATTTTGCCAGATCAGACCAAGGATTATGAGGTGTATTGTGACGCTTCACGTCGAGGACTTGGAGCAGTGCTTATGCAGGAAGGAAGAGTTGTTTCATATGCCTCACGACATCTTAAGCCTCATGAGTTGAATTATGCTACGCATGATTTGGAATTAGCAGCCGTAGTGCATGCATTGAAAACCCGGAGACACTTTCTCATTGGAAACCATTGTGAGGTGTACAAGGATCACAAGAGTTTGAAGTATATTTTCACGTAGAAGGAGTTGAATCTCAGGCAAAGGTGATGGTTGGAGCTCATCAAGGATTATGATATGAGGTTGCATTATCACCCTGGAAAGGCTAATGTAGTAGCTGACGCGTTGAGCCATAAAAGCCATGTCAACACCTTAATGACGGGAGATTTACCAAGAGAGTTAGCCGAGAATCTTCGTGAGCTATGTTTGGAGATAGTCCCGAGAGGCTATGTAGCAGCATTGGAGATTCAGTCTACTTTGATGGATAAGATCAGGGAAGCCCAGAAGACTGACAAGGAGATTGCTTCCATTAAGGGGAAAATAAGAAAAGGGAAATCTAAAGGTTTTCGTGAGGATGACCACGATACTTTATGGTTTGAAGACCATGTTTATGTGCCTAATGACCCAGAGATCAGGAAGTTAATTCTGCAAGAGGGCCATGATTCACCATATTCGATTCACCCAGGAAATACCAAGATGTATTTGGATTTGAAGGATACTTTCTGATGGACTGGAATGAAGAAGGATATTGCGGAGTATGTAGTAGTTTGTGATGTATGTCAGAGAGTAAAGGCCGAGCATCAGAAGCCAGCGGGATTGCTACAGCCATTGCCGATACCCGAATGGAAGTGGGATAAGCTAGGCATGGATTTTATTACAGGATTGCCCAGAACTCGTTCAGGCTATGACTTGATTTGGGTTGTAGTCGATCGTTTGACAAAGGTAGCTCATTTCATTACAGTGAAGACTACCTATACTAGTGCCAAGTTGGCAAAGATATACATGACCAGAATCGTATGTCTACATGCAGTTCCATGGAGCATTGTATCAGATAGAGGAACCCAGTTTACCTCAAAGTTCTGGAATCAGTTGCATGAAACTTTGGGTACCAGGCTAGAGTTCAGTACAGCTTTCCATCCGCACACAGATGGACAGACCGAGAGAGTCAATCAGATTTTGGAGGTTATGCTGAGAGCTTGTGCGCTAGATTATGGATCTAGTTGGGACGAGAATTTGCCATACGCAGAGTTTTCTTGCAACAACAGTTATCAATCCAGTTTGAAGATGGCCCCTTTCGAAGCCTTGTAAGGAAGGAGGTGCAGGACCCCGTTGTCGTGGGATGAAGTTGGAGACCGTCAGTTGTTTAGACCAGATCTAATTAAGGAGTCTGAACAGAAAGTAAAATTGCTTCGCGATAGGCTCAAGGTAGCCCAGTCCAGGCATAAGAGCTACGCCGATTCTAAAGGCACGGAGACAGTTTACGAAGTCGGAGACCGAGTTTATCTTTGAGTATCTCCACTTCGAGGAGTTAAGCGCTCTGAAGTTAAGGGAAAGTTAGCACCACATTTTGTAGGCCCATACAAAGTTTTGGAGCGTATGGGAGAAGTAGCTTATAAGTTGGAATTGCCTGAACGATTGTCAGGAGTTCACGATGTGTTCCACGTTTCCCAGTTGAAGAAGTGCCACGCAGAGATGGCCGATATACCGCTAAGAGATACAGTGCCGCTGGAAGCGATTCAGTTGGATAGTGATTTGACCTACGAGGATAAACCAGTCTAGATTCTTGAGTATGCCAGCCGAGTCACCCGCAGCAAGGTTATCAAGTTTTGCAAAGTTCAGTGGAGCCACCACCCGGAGGATGAAGCCACCTGGGAACGATAGGAAGATCTGTTGAAGGACCACCCTCACCTATTTTCTAGCCAACCTGAATCTCGAGGGCGAGATTCATCTTAAGGGGGGTAGGTTTGTAACATCCCAAATTTTCAATTTGGAATGTTATACAATAGATCATCATTGCATATCATATTTATTTGTATTTTGGTTGATCCTAGAAATTTCACGCAACTCAAGGACCCTCGGAGAGAGTTGGGGATTTCGTTATTTTCATATTTGAGTTTTCTCAAATTTTGAAAATAGGATCATTTGATTTTATTTATTTTATCTTCAATTATTTCTATTATAAAATTATGAGAGAGAGATAATAAAATGACTTTCCCAAAATAAAGAAATATTGAGGATTTAATAAAAAAATCAAATAAGATTTTATTTTGGTTTTATTTGTATTTTATTTGAATTTAGGAAAAATTGCACGTTTTCAAAAATTGCATTTAGGGCCAAGAAAATGTTCATCCTGTTCTAAATATTTTATTTAGATGGAGAAAATTTGTTTTGGCATTTTTAGAATTTTATTTATTTTTTAGAATTTTTTTAGTTGCAGCGATATTGTTTTAAAAAAACCCGCGCGCTCGACTGGGCCGATGGCCCAGCCGAGCCGGCCCAGCTACCGCCGTCTCCCGCAAGCCGGATCGGGATCGGAGTCCCGATCGCCGCCACCGCCGTGTCCAGAGAGGACTCGCCTCCCGAGGCCGCCCCTTCCCCAAGTTAGCCGCCCCCCTTTATAACCCCGCCGGAGCCCCCCCTTGAGCCTCGAGCCACCACCGCCGCCTCCCCACGCCGTCCGCACCGCCGCAAGCCGCTGCCCACGCCGCCGCTGCCAGGAGCCGCCGCACCGCCGCCCCGTACCACCCGTCGCCGCCCGAAGCCCCGCCGGAGCTTCGCTGGAGCCCCAGCCGAGGTAGCCGCCGCCGCCCGATTTTTTGAGAAAAACCGCTTCGGTTTTTTTAAAAGAACACTAGTTTTCTTTTTTTTAAATAGATCGGGTTTTCACCGGTTTATTTATTTAGCGAGCGTTCGCTCGTTCGTTTGTTTTAATGAACGCGTTCATCGTTTAGTTCCAGTTAACGAACGTTCGTTTGTTAACCTGTTCGTCGTTTTTCTTTTTCTCGGATTAAATTCGCGGTTTTTCTGATCGCGATTCCTGATCCAATTTTCGTTCTAGTATAACTTTTTGCTCGTTTATCGGAATCAGGCGATTCAAGTGCCTGGAGTTTCATCTCAAAACCCTCTTTCCGTTTAACCAACTCAAACAAGTTTTTGCCTAAGTAAAATTTGACCTAGATTCAGATTAGTAAACGGAGCTTGTTTCTTTTGCCGTTTGTCTTTCGTTGCCACGTTCGATTTGTTTCTTTCTGCCAACCGGAATTCTTAAGTTGAACTTTCTGGTTAGATCTCTTATTCGAGTTTTACCTATGCATTAGATGAGTACTTATTGTATGCTTGTTTGTTTGCGATAGAGTATCCGGAGTGCGCCGCTTGCTACTTCGAATCGCTAGGTTTCACGGATCATCAGCAAGGTAAGTAACACTTTGATCATACTTTCTATTACCCAGTTTTATTGCATTAGATCAAACCTCACACATTGCATGTTTATGATCTAATTAAATTGTGGGTTTGGGAAGTAGTTGGGGTAGTACCTATCAACTATTTTATTATCAAACTTTTGGGGAGTTACTTCTACGTTTGCTTTGAAGCCATGCTACGCTAGTAGACGTGGATTGGGTGAGTGAAAACCATGACAGATGTGAGTTTGATAATTTAATGGTTTACTTAAGGTGGCAACTTAAATACACATCTAGGTGGATTGAGGCACCTGGGTATTCCAGCGATTGCATGTTTTTCTTTTGGACCGCCACCCAGGCTCAAAGGGATCATGAGATTATTCACACTAGGAACTTCCGTGTGCAGCCACAAGCTATTATGGGCTCTAGCATAGTTGACTAAGTCGTACGAACTTTTACAGTGGTAGACTAGCAGATGTAGGGGATGTAGGTTGGTACCGTCTACCCGTTCGTAAGGTGCTAGCGCTTCTGAAAGACTATGTCTCGGTCATCCGTTCCTCAAACACCGTGTAGTGCGAGAATCTCAACGGAGGAGATCGAGTCTTGTGGGGAAAAGTGCGCAAAACTCTGCAGAGTGTATAAACTAATCATGATTAGCCGTGTCCCCGGTTATGGACATCTTGAGTATCTAGTTCTTGGATTATCATGTGAATCTCATAATGTTACTCTAATTAATTTTGATGGGTTTTAATGATGATGCTTAATTGGGATTGAGAATGCTGTCAACCATTCTCAATGTTTAACAACTACCATGATAGTTAAATAAAAATTTATTCCTTTGCAGTAGGGAAATATTGGCTTTACACAAAAATGTAACCATAGAGCTTTCCAGCAGCCAAATATGCATATAGAATAGCCTTATTATTTCATTGTTCTCTATGTGCTACATTGCTAGCATATTCGATGTGCTGACCCATTTTTGGGCTGCAACGTTCATGATGCAGACTTTTCAGACGACGAGTAAGGTGCCTTTTAGGTCGTGGTTCTATACTCAGTGATGCCATTGGAGTTGATGGACTCACTTATCTTCCAAGCCTTTCGCTGTTATCGTTATTAGATGGCCTTAAGCCATATTTATTGTAATAAGTTCTCTTTTGAGACACTCGATGTAATAAGTGTGTGATTGCTACTCTGTTATAAATCCTTCAAGTATTGTGTGGTGTCAGCATTACTGATCCAGGGATAACACCTGAGCACAGAGATTGGACCGTTTGAGGTCTGGTCGCTACACAGCACCTCTGAGTTCAGCACACGTTCAGCTCGATGACGTCCCACGAACTTCGATCTAGCAGAGCTTCGCGGGAGAGTTCTGTCAGCACGACGACGTGATGACGGTGATGATGTTGTTACCGACGCAAGGCTTCGCCTAAGTGCTGCTACGATATGATCGAGGTGGATTATGGTGGAGGGGGGCACCGCCCACGGTTGGAACAATCAACTTGTGTGTCTTTGGGTGCCCCCCACCCCCGTATATAAAGGAGCAAGGGGGGAGGCCGGCCGGCCTTGGTGCGCCCCAAGGAGAGGAGGAATCCTCCTCCTAGTAGGAGTAGGATTCATCCTTTCGTAGTCCTACTAGGAAGGGGGGAGGGGAAGGAAAGAGAGGGAGAGGGAAAGAGGGGCCGCGCCCCCTCCCCTAGTCCAATTCGGACTACTCATGGGAGGGGGAGCGCCACCTCCTGGGCTGTTGCCCTCTCTCCCCTCAGGCCCACTAAGGCCCAATACTTCCTCGGGGGGTTCCGGTAACCCCTCCGGCACTCCGGTTTTCTCCGAAACCATCCGGAAAACTTCCGGTGTTCGAATATAAATATATCAATCTTTACTTCTCGACCATTTCGAGACTCCTCGTCATGTCCGTGATCACATCCGAGACTCCGAACTACCTTCGGTACATCAAAACACATAAACTCATAATACCGATCGTCACCGAACTTTAAGCGTGTGGACCCTACGGGTTCGAGAACTATGTAGACATGACCGAGACTCGTCTCCGGTCAATAACCTATAGCGGAACCTGGATGCTCATATTGGTTCCTACATATTCTATGAAGATCTTTATCGGTTAAACCGCATAACAACATACGTTGTTCCCTTTGTCATTGGTATGTTACTTGCCTGAGATTCGATCATCGATATCCTCATACCTAGTTCAATCTCGTTATCGGCAAGTCTCTTTACTCGTTCCGTAATACATCACCCCGCAACTAACTCATTACTCACACTGCTTCCAAGGCTTATAGTGATGTGCGTTACCGAGAGGGCCCAGAGATACGTCTCCAACAATCGGAGTGACAAATCCTAATCTCGCTGTATGCCAACTCAACAAGCACCATCGGTGACACCTGTAGAACACCTTTATAATCACCCAGTTAAGTTGTGACGTTTGGTAGCACATAAAGTGTTCCTCCGGTACTCGGGAGTTGCATAATCTCATAGGCATAGGAACATGTATAAGTCATGAAGAAAGGAATAGCAACAAACTAAATGATCATCGTGCTAAGCTAACGGATGGGTCAAGTCAATCACATCATTCTCTAATGATGTGATCATGTTAATCAAATGACAACTCATGTCTATGGATAGGAAGCATAAACATCATTGATTCAACGAGCTTGTCAAGTAGAGGCAAACTAGTGACACTCTGTTTTTCTATGTATTCACACATGTACTAAGTTTCCGGTTACTACAATTCTAGCATGAATAATAAACATTTATCATGATATAAGGAAATATAAATAACAACTTTATTATTGCCTCTAGGGCATATTTCCTTCTCTCACTACCTTACGTTCCGCTCTATCGGCTAGGGTAGTAAAGGGAGAACTACTGTGATTGTGTCTTGGTTTATCCGGATGAGCACCTCAGTAGAGAAAGCTGAAAACCGACTGTCATGATGCGGCGAGAGCTGGTCAACCACTTGATGACTTATCAGAATCTTTCGCGATTCCTTCCGTATTACACAAAGGACCATTCTTCCGGTCACCTATGTAACGCTTCATATTCGGATGGCTGCGTACATACCAAGGGCTATATTGTAGACCCACCGTCAAACTCCTATGGCTAAGTGAAAGTGTTAAAGCCCTATAGTCCGATTGCCTAGTTCGCTGCATTGACACCTCCTTCACGGACCAAGAAGTTGTATCAAGAGTGATCAAGTGCTTTTCCGAACACCCCCGTATTTTATGCGAGGGGGCTGAAGCCGACGACTAGAAAACTTTCAGATTATACAAAAACGGCCACACAGGAGAAGCCAAAACTTTTAGGCAGCCTTAAAACATCGTAATATTCTTTTTACAATTTCGGCACATTCACTCCAAGACCATATCCTTTGAGCACTGAACCTCTATTAAGTGGGCACCCTGTAGGACATCTTCGAAATAATGCTCCGGCGGGTGTTTGTCCTTGCCCTGGGTGGACTGTTCGCTGCAATATCGATGGCCTTCATCTTCGCCCAATAAATCTTGACAGGGGCAAAGGCCAGCCGTGCACTTTCAATGCATGTTGATCGCTTCACGGTGTCGATATGCGACACCACATCCATTAGTCGCTTCACCAAACCGAAATAACTATTCGGAATTGGCTCAGTCGGCCACAGCCGGATCACGACGTCCTTCATGGCAGAATCGGATATCTTGTGGAGATCGGCCCATTGGACCATCTATTCGTTCAGCAATAGCGGGCGCTTTGGCGTGCCGAATTGCGTCTAGAAAAGCTTCTCTACTGCATACCCTTCTTGCGCTTTGTAAAATTGCGCTGCATCGGAGGCGCTCTTCGGCAAGTCCTAGAATGCGTCTGGAGAGCTCCACATTTGATTAGGCAGGGCATACTTCGGATTGCCGAACTTAGTTTGTAATAAGAATGGTTTACCAAGCGCTATCTCCCCAGCTTGCCGGATCTCCTCCCGAGCTGCCCTAGACTCGGATCATGCTTCTCTTGCCTCTTGTAAGGCATTATTGAGATCGACCGTTTTGGCTTTGTTATCCCGCTTGAGGAATTCACACCGGATAGTGGCTTCCTTTGGCTTGCACGCCATGGTAGACATTCTCTCCTCACACTAGCGCCGAGCAGCCTGTTCGGCTTTTAACTCATCAACTGCCTTATTGGTTGCCACATTACTCATCCGGGCTTGTTCCTTGGCTCGGACAAGTTCAGCCCAAAGGGCCTCCACCGCGGCAGCACCATCTGCAGTTATGCATGTCTCAGTATATAATTCTTAGCTTCGTGATCATATTATTTTACATACATAAACTAACCGCCTCAAAACATACCTTGCGCCTCGTTGAGCCTCCTGTTAATAAGCACGATGTTGTCATCCGCCACATCAAGTTTCTCCTCCAGACCTGCAACCTCTGTAGCACGAGCAATCGTTGTGGCTGTAACAGCCTGTGTTCCAATTAATTAGATTATTTCGTGGGCATCTCTTTTTCGATCCTCTGATTGCCTCGCTTTGGATGCCAACCAGAGTCTCAGGGCCTACTATCTATACACAGGTGCATTTTGCGTATAGAGCACAATCGAAAATATTACATTACGTACCTCAAAGCCTCTTAGTAGGCCCATGAAAGCTTCATTCAATCTTCTTTTCGTGGACATAATCCTCTAAGACGGACGAATATCGAAACATGTCCATCAGTGTATCCAGCACCTCCGGATTCTGGGAAGCAGGTGCGGGAGTATGGACTCCCTTTGAAGGGATATGTTTACACGACCCTAGAGTCGTCTCCGACTGTAAACCGGATACTCCGAGGCCTTTATTGTTGGTCCCCATAGGGACCGCACACCCCGGACCCTGGGCGACCGAAGTTTCACCTTGGGGCGTTGCCTTCATTATCCTATGCACCACTTGTTGATCGCGAGAGATCCTCCGAGATGACACCTCGAAGTCGTCTGCCCTATTGGGCGAGGAATCTTTTGGAGGTGTCTCGCTTTCCATCATCTCTGGAAGAAGATCCCCCGAAGAGGATTGTTGAGGAAGATTGCATACCGCACTGCAAAACATGTATTCTAGATGTTACCCTTGTAATAGGAAAAGGAACGGGATATGTTTAAAACACCCTTGTTCACTTACGATATGGCTAAAGGCTCGTCCTTACGGAGGAACTGTGCGACAATGTCGTCTTCCGTGCCCGAACCCCCTAATAGGAGCGTCTTACCTCGCTAAGGAGCCTCTGCCTCCCAACCTTCGGAGGCGGCCCTTTTCTTACCATGGGGAGAAATGATGTCAGCTTCTCCTTCTCTTTTACCTTCGGAAGAGGGAACCTTAATCTCCCCGGACACAATGTTTGGTGTACCTTCAAAATGGAGGCCACCTTTGTCCATCCTGCTCTCCTCATTGTCCTCTTTTATCGGCACCTGGAATGGTGCCGGGACTAGCATCCTCTACGATCTCGTGGTAGATCAACTCTTGTAATACTCATATCATCAAGAACAATCAAGCAGGAAGTAGGGTATTACCTCCATCAAGAGGGCCCGAACCTGGGTAAAACATCATGTCCCCTGCCTCTTGTTACCATCCGCCTTAGACACACAGTTCGGAACCCCCTACCCGAGATCCGCCAGTTTTGACACCGACATTGGTGCTTTCATTGAGAGTTCCTCTGTGTCGTCGCCATTAGGCTTGATGGCTCCTTCGGTCATCGTTAGCGATGCGGTCTAGGGTGAGAGTTTTCTCCCTGGACAGATTTTTGTATTTGGCGGATTCGCACTGCGGGCCAACTCGCTTGGCCATCTAGAGCAGATCGAAAGTTATGCCCCTGGCCACCAGGTCAGGTTTGGAAGCTTAAACTACATGGCCGATATCCGCGGAGACTTGATCTTCGACGAATTCGAGCCTCTGCCTTGTGCGTCAGGCGGTCACAATAAGTACGATTTAGCTCTACCATCAGACAGCGTCCGGGAGATCGCACCGGCAGCCGCTCCGACCCTCAATTCGGAGCTAGTTGCGCCGTCCATGGACGGGTGGATAGAACCCACCACGGAGGCCTTACCCTCAGCTGCAATCGAGCCGAACATCGACCTTACCCTGCACGAGAGCCGTGTTGTCAGACTGCCGGATCCTTCTCCGGCCACGGACTCCGAACCACCTGCGCCCGTTCCTAGCGAATCTGATTGGGCGCCGATCATGGAATTTACCTCTGTGGATATTTTTTAGCACTGGCCCTTTGGCAAAATACTGAACTCATTAAGGTGTCTCTCCTTGTCAGGAGGATCCTGGCCGAACTATGTCTGGCAGGATTGGTATGCGGATGACGAAGAAATTCGCTGCCCACCCACCACCCACTTAGTAGCCACTATCAATGACTTAACCGACATGCTCGACTTCGACTCCGAAGACATCGACGGTATGGACGACGATGCGGGAGACGAAGAGGAACCACAGCCCACAGGGCATTGGATAGCCACCTCATCATACGCGATATACATGGTGGACACACCCAAAGAAGGTAATGGCGACGAGACAGCGGAGGATGATGCCTCCAAAAAGCAACCCAAGCGCCGACGTCAGCGGCGCCGCTCTAAGTCCCGCCAAAGCAAAAGTGGTGATAACGGCACAGGAGATAATAACACTCCGGATAGTGCCGAAGATGGCAACAATCCCCTCCAGCATGATCTAGGATAGGAGGATGGAAAGGCCAGCCCTCCAGAGAGAGCGGCAGATGGAGAGGCGGAGGACGATAATTACATGCCCCCTCCGAAGACGAGGCAAGCCTCGACAATGCCGAATTCGTCGCGCTAGAGGATCCCGTCGAACAAGAGCGCTTCAAGCGCCGACTTATTGCCATGGCAAATAGCCTTAAGAAAAAGCAGCAGCAGCTTCAAGCTGATCAAGATCTGCTAGCTGACAGATGGACTGAAGTCCTCGCGGTCGAGGAATATAAACTCGAACGCCCCTCCAAGAGATACCCAAAATGAAGGTTGCTACCTCGACTGGAGGAAGAAGCGTATGACGCGGCTGATCGGCCACCTTGTGGCCGCGATAGAGATGCATTCTAGCCAAAAGCTCAGCCTGCACCCGGATGCCATTCAAATAAAAAGGCATGGGGAAATACGCCAGACCTGCGAGACATATTGGAGGACAAAGCAAAACATGCAAGATCGATCTACGGATCACGAGGGCGCACCACTATGCAAGACGACAATCGTCACGCCGGATACAATAAAAGTAAGACCGGCCGGGCTGACCTAGCGGGCAAGACTCATTCGAGCTACATCGCGACATAGCCTAGTACAGAGGCGCCGCACACCCCCTATGCTTCACAGACGGAGTAATGGATCATCAAGTCCTAGAGGGTTTCAAACCCGTAAATATAGAATCATACGACGGCACGACAGATCCTACGGTATGGATCGAGGATTTCCTCCTGCACATCCACATGGCCCGCGATGATGACCTACACGCAATCAAATACCTCCCACTCAAACTTAAAGGACCAGCTCGGCATTGGCTCAACAGCTTGCCCACAGAGTCCATTGGCTGTTGGGAAGAACTGGAAGCCGCATTCCTCGACAACTTCCAGGGCACTTACGTGCGACCACTAGACGCCGACGACTTAAGCCATATAATTCAGCAGCCAGAGGAATCGGCCAGGCAATTCTGGACACGGTTCCTAACAAAGAAAAATCAAATCGTCGACTATCCAGATGCGGGGGCCCTAGCAGCTTTCAAGCACAACATCCGCGACGAGTGGCTAGCCCGGCAACTTGGTCAGGAAAAGCCAAAATCTATGGCAGCCCTCACGACACCCATGACCCCCTTTTGTGTGGGAGAAGACAGCTGGCTGGCTCGCAGAAATAACATATCAAAGAACCATGGTACTTCGGATACCAAGGACGGCAATAGCAGGTCACGTCGCAACAAACATAAGCGCCGCCTTAACAGCGATAATACTGAAGATACGGCAGTCAATGCCGGATTAAAGGCTCTAAACCCGATCAGTGGAAAAAGCCATTCAAACGAAGCACTCCGGACCCGTCCAGTTTGGACCGCGCACTCGATCGCTCATGTCAAATACACAGCACCCCCGACAAGCCAGCCAACCACACCAATAGGGATTGTTGGGTATTCAAGTAGGCCGGCAAGTTAATTGCCGAAAACAAAGATAAGGGGCCACATAGCGATGATGAGGAAGAGCCCCGGCAGCCGGACATCGGAGGACAGAAGAGGTTCCCCCCACAAGTGCGGACGGTGAACATGATATACGCAACCCACATCCCCAAGGGGGAGCGGAAGCGTGCACTCAGGGACGTATATGCGTTGGAGCCAGTCGCCCCAAATTTCAACCCATGGTCCTCCTGTCCGATCACCTTCGATCGCAGGGACCACCCCACTAGTATCCGTCATGGCGGATTCACCGCACTGGTCCAGACCCAATCATCGACGGATTTCACCTCACTCGAGTCCTTATGGATGGCAGCAGCAGCCTGAACCTGCTTTACCAGGACACAGTGCGCAAAATGGGTATAGACCCCTCAAGGATCAAACCCACAAAAACGATCTTTAAAGGCATCATTCCAGGTGTAGAGGCCCATCGCACAGACTCAATTACGCTGGAAGTGGTCTTCGGATCCCCAAATAACTTCCGACGCGAAGAATTAATCTTTGATATAGTCACGTTCCGTAGTGGCTATCATGCACTGCTCGGGCGAACCGCATATGCGAGATTCAATGCGGTACCACATTATGCATACCTCAAGCTCAAGATGCCAGGACCTCGAGGGGTCATCACAGTGAATGGAAACACAGAGCGCTCTCTCCGCACGGAGGAGCACACTGCGGCCCTTGCAGCAGAAGTGCAAAGCAGCCTCTTAAGGCAATCCACCAGTTCGGCATTTCAAGACCAGGACACCTTCAAGCACGCTCGGAGTAATTGACAACTAGATCACCTGGCACGATCTGAGCTCGCGTAGCAATGCGGCCCCCACTCCGACCCAAGCCAGACGGCGAAATTTGTGCCACGCGTACATAATTATGCATTAAAAATACCATGGGCTCATGCAGGGAGGGGTGCACAACTACGGCACGCCCCAATACACGGCTTAAACCGCACTAGGGGCTTCTCGCTTTTTTATATTTCTCTTTCGGGACTTTAATCTCTGGAAACGCTGTCCGGCAGCATGATTGCCGAACACATGATGCAGCAACCAAGGAGGCAGAAAGCTACGTCACACCACGGAACTCCCAGGTGGATTACGATAACGAGTGAAATATTTGCTTTAATACTATTCCTCAGCTTGCCCTTGGAAGGGACATAGTCCTACTTTTTGCTTATTGCACTATCTGTATCATTCTGCTTTAACGCACCTTTTTGAATAAACAATGCATAACATTATGACTATTATTGCATTCTTATTATATATGTGTTCATTAATGACGCCTTGCAACCGTACACTTTGGTACGGTCAATACACCAGGGGCTTAAGTACCCCACATAATGGTGTGAGAAGTCTGAACACTTTCACAAGTGCGGCACCCCGAAGTTATAGCATTATATGCATTAGCTCCGAATCATGTCTTGGGTCAAATGTTGGGTTTGCCCGGCTCCTATGTTTTGATACCTTACGTTCCGCTCTATCGGCTAAGGTAGCACTAGGAGAACTACTGCGATTGTGCCCCAGTTTTGCTGGGCTAAGCACCTCAGTAGAGAAAGCTAAAACTGACTGTCATGATCAGGCGAGAGACTGGTCGCTGTTTGGCAAGGTTTCAAGTCCCTAAAGACTTATGCCGCTTGGAGCGAGGAGCCGGTCCTGTCCGGCTGAAAGGCGTGTATCGCGCCCCGAATTCGGCCTTCCGAATACCAGGGGCTTCGCCGAAATTTAAAATTATAGAGTGATAAAGCATTATTAGTCCGGTTGCCTTGTTCTCTGTGCTGAGCACGTCCCTCGAAGGACCCAAAAATAGGAACAAGAGTGCTCAGGTTTATCCCGAATACCCCAACACTCGTGGAATGGGGGCGGCGGCGGTTTAAACAGCCAAACAGAAGGTAATATTTTAAATTCAAACAAGCGTTGCATAGCGCATATGAAACAAGTTTTCATCATACAGGATCACACGAGCAAGTTTACTCAAATATTACATCCTTTGGACATTCATCCGCTACAAGACGGGCACCCTTCAAGACACCCTCATAATAAATTTCGGGGGTGCGATGCTCCTTGCCCTGCGGCGGTCCTTCCTTGATCAGCTTCACGGCGTCTAGCTTGGCCCATTGCACGTTCACACGGGCGAAAGCCCGGATTGCACCTTCGATGCAGACGGACCGCTTGACAACTTCTAGCTGTGGGCAGGCATCCAGAAGCCGCCTCACCATGCCAAAGTATCTGTTCGGCAGGGCGTCGCTAAGCCACAGCCGGACTATAAAGCGCTTCATGGCCTGTTCGGCTGCCTTGTGTAGCTCGACCAGCTGCTTCAGCTGGTCGCTCATAGGCATCGGGTGTTCGGTCCCAGTATACTGAGACCAGAAAAGCTTCTCCGTTGAGCTTCCCTCCTCGGCCTGGTAAAATTGTGAGGCATCCGACATGCTGCGGGGCAAATCTACGAATGCTCCTCGAGAGCTCCGGATTCGGGTAAGTAATAGGTAATTTACTTTCACATGCCTGCTTTGCATATAGAATGCCTTACCCGCCGCTATTTTCTTCATCGCGTCAATCTCCTGGAGGGCCTTTTGGGCTTCGGACTTGGCACTCTTTGTGCTCTCGAGGGACGCGGCAAGCTCAGACTCTCGCGTCTCCGATCAAGCTCCAACACCTCGTGCTTCGTCACGAGAGCCTGGAGCTCTTGCTGCACCTCGCCCACCCTAGCCTCTTGCCTTTCCCGCTCGGCGTGGTCCTTGGTCGCTTTATCTTCGGCCTCGGACAGCGCTTTCTTTAGGGTCGCCACTTCGGTCGTGGCCCATGGCAAATTCATGATGATCCCGTCATTTTGCAATCGCATTCTTTTTATACATATCCATAGACTAGGTACTACTTACCTTTGTTCTCCTCGAGCTTCCTCTTGGCAAGGCCGAGCTCGTCCTTGGACACTTTAAGGTCCTGCTTCAGTGCGGCGACCTCCGCAGTCAGTGCGGCAGATGCCAGCAGCGAAGCCAGCATACACATATTGACATACTTATATTAGACTCCTGCGATATTGTTTGATCCTCTATTCGACATTTCTTTGTGAACACCAAACAAAGCATTAGGGGCTACTGTCTATGCGGTAATATTTTTCCTATATTTTAAACACTTACCTCAAAGCCTGATAGAAGGCTCGCACAGGCTTCAGTCAATCTGCTCTTGGCGGACTAAACCTTCTGGACCACCCCACTCATAATAGTACCGTGCTCCTCGCTCATCGATGGAAGCATTGCGAAGCGCTCCCAGCAGATTGTCCGGTGCCTCTGGATGGACAGAGGTCACTGGCACAGGCGTCTTGCCCCTCTTGGAAGGAGGCCGCCTGCCCGAGTCCGGAACCACTAGAGGTTCCGGCGCGGTGTTCGGCTGAGGGCCGAACTCGGAGCCCTCAGGGGCCTTGTTCCCTCTGCTCTCGGAGTCTGGAAGGTCGCCTTGGGGCGCCTCCGGGACTGTCTCCCCTCGACCCGGTGCGTCTTGAGACAATACCTCGGCGTCGTTCGCAGGGCAAGGGGAGGTGGCGGTCGGAAGTGTATCGCTATCCATATCCGACGAGCCCAGGGAGCCGTCCGACGATACATCGATATGGGCTCGTGGCGGCCTGCATAATCATATTCGGCGTTAGGAGAAGCAGTGCGGCAAATGAATGCTATGAGTTACTCTGGTATCCGAATACTTACGACTTCGCCACGGGCTTGTCCCTGAGCAGCCACTCGTCTTCACCTTTGGCGGCGGTGGTGGAACTGTCCAAAAGGAGAGTCCTTCCCTTCTTGGACGCTTCGGCCTCCCCAGTTGGGGCGGCCTTCCTTTTCTTGTCACCCCAAACTGAAGGGGGAGCATCTTATTCTCCCTCCTCGTCTTCGGGGGAGGAGTGTGTCGCAGAGTTATTGGACAATGAGTCCGATGACGCCTAGTGTCGGGAAATCTTTCGGGTTCCCTTGGCCTTCTTGGTCTTCTCCGGCACCTTGTAAGGAGCCAGAGTCAGCATCTTCGTCAGGAGAGCGTGTGCTGGGCCTTCGGGCAAAGGAGCCGGACAGTCGATCTGTCCGGCCATCTCCTGCCAGTCCTGTCAAAGGTACAGGAGCTTAGATCCCGCATAGAGTCAAACTATGAAAAACAAGTAACCTGTGAGAGGTAAAACAGCTTACCGCGCTGGCTTGTTGCTTCGCGCAAAATCCACGATCCTCGGTAGTGGGAGGGGGAACCTCGGCACCCTTGAATAGCACCTTCCAGGCATCCTCGTGAGTTGTGTCGAAGAGCCAGTTCAGAGTTCGGTGCTGGGATGGGTCGAACTCCCGCAAGTTGAAAGCCCGTTGTTGGCACGGGAGGATCCGGCGGATGAGCATGACCTGGACTACATTGACGAGTTTGAGCTTCTTGTTCACCATGTTTTGCATACATGTTTGGAGTCCGGTCAGCTCTCCCGAACTACCCCAGGATAGGCCCTTCTCTTGCCAGGAGGTGAGCCGCGTGGGGATGCCAGATCGAAACACGGGGGCCGCCGCCCATTTAGGGTCACGCGGCTCGGTGATGTAGAACCACCCCGATTGCCACCCCTTTATGGTCTCCACGAAGGAGCCCTCGAGCCATGTGACGTTGGGCATCTTGCCCACCATGGCGCCTCCGCACTCCGCCTGGCGGCCGCTCACTACCTTCGGCTTGACATTGTAGGTCTCCAGCCATAATCCGAAGTGGGGCTTGATGTGGAGGAAAGCCTCGCACATGACGATAAACGCCGAGATGTTGAGGATGAAGTTCGGGGCCAGATCGTGGAAATCCAGGCCGTAGTAGAACATGAGCCCCCGGACGAATGGGTGGAGAGGGACTCCCAGTCCACGGAGGAAATGGGTAAGGAACACTACCCTCTCATGGGGCATGGGGGTGGGGATGAGCTGCCCCTCATCTGGGAGCCAGTGCACGATGTCGTCGGGCAGGTATCCGGCTCTCCTCAGCTTCTTGATGTGTCCCTCCGTGACGGAGGAGAGAATCCACTTGCCTCCCTCTCCGAACATGGTTGGAGAAGGTTGAGGTGGGAAATGCGGACTTGGGCGCTGGAGCTCGATTGTGCGAAAATGGAAGAGCAAAGGAGGAAGAAGGCGTGGATGAAAAGGTGAATCCTTGTCCCTTTATATGGGCGGACAAAACTATGCGTCCCCACTAGCCTGGTAAAACTCGCTTATCCCCCAAGCGCCGTAATCGATGGCGCGGTTGGGTTACCCATGCCCGTATTGATGAGAATCCCGTAATAAGTGGGACACGATCTCTGGTTTGACAAGACGTGTCAAAAAACTGCCTCACGTTATGTGCGGAGCTAGTTAAAGGAAATGGTTTGAGTAATCACCGGGCCATGGCTTAATGTCGTGTTGCCAAAACAAGTCAGCAGATTAGATTTTTGGAAATATTATTCTATCTACGGTGGTATGTGGAACTGATTTTGTAGGGTCGGACACTATCCTTGTATTCAAATTCCTCCGTGGTGTATTCGGAGGAGAACCCGCCTTGCAATGCCGAAGACAATACTGCGCACCGGACTCATCATCATTGAAGCCTAGTTCAGGGGCTACTAAGGGAGTCCTGGATTAGGGGGTCTCCGGATAGCCGGACTATATCCTTTGGCCGGACTGTTAGACTATGAAGTTACAAGATTGAAGACTTCGTCTCGTGTCCGGATGGGACTCTACTTGGCGTGGGAGGCAAGGTTAGGCAATACGGATTTGTATATCTCCTCCTTTGTAACCGACCTTGTGTAACCCTAGCCCCCTCCAGTGTCTATATAAACTAGAGGGTTTTAGCCCATAGGACAACATGCAATCATACCATAGGCTAGCTTCTAGGGTTTAGCCTCTCTGATCTCGTGGTAGATCTACTCTTATACTACACATATCATCAATATTAATCAAGCAAGACGTAGGGTTTTACCTCCATCAAGAGGGCCCAAACCTGGGTAAAACATCGTGTCCTCTGCCTCCTGTTAGCATCCGCCTTAGATGCACAGTTCGGGACCCCCTACCCGAGATCCGCCGATTTTGACACCGACAGTTGCAGTCAAGGCCGATATCCTCGGTAGTGTCCGGCCACTGTTTTCATGTCCCAAAAAAACTTCCACATTCCTCTGTGCGTCATGCTGAAGAAGTGCTAAAGGGTTCGTCGTCCTTCCGGATTAAACTCCCACATACGGAGGGGCCGTCGCTGGCACGAGAGGACCCGGCGGACTAACATTACTTGAATGATGTCGATGAGATCGGTGTCCTTCTCAAGGAGACTCCGGATGCGGCTCTGTAGAGTTTGCACTTCATTGATTGATCCCCAGTCCAGCCCCTTTGTTGATCCATGATGCAAGCTGAATGGGACACTACTAGGAAAAGGCCTACTAATGGCGCACCAGTTTTGCCTACTAATGGCGCATCACTAGTGCGCCATTAGTATCACGCCACTAGTATTTATTACTAATGGCGCACCACCCAGTGCGCCATTAGTATATAACACCATGCGCCATTAGTATGCCTCCCAGGTGCCATATTTAACCATGTGCTTTGGCACACTAATGGCGCACAGCGGATGGATGCGCCATTAGTATACTTGGCATACTAATGGCGCACTGTTTGGTGATGCGCCATTAGTATACTTTGGCATACTAATGGCACACTCTGTAGTGATGCGCCATTAGTATGAATATTAGGTTTTAATTTTTTTTACTTTTATGATTTTTGCACAGGTTACAAAATATATTATTTGACAGAATATAGACAGTAGAACATAGCAACAGAGTCATCGAATAAAATAGAAGATTAGTCTCCGAATACAATTCATCATATTAGTCTCCGAATTCAAAAGACCGAACAAAGATAAAACATTACAAGTCTTGAGACCGCGAGTATCGAGTTTGTCTTCACATTACAAGTCGATATCGATCATCTAAACTACCATCACATAGAAGAGAGCTGCGGTCATCACGATGAGCATCATCATGATGAAACTGGTCTTCATCCGGTTCCTCCAACGCTCCCTCCTCTCTCCCGCTAGATAGCGGGCGTATCTAGATTCTGCCTCCACCCTAGTGGTGCACCCTTTGTAACTGTTACCGCTGAAACGGTGAACCTGTCTCCGACACTCCTCCCAGTCGTCGTAGACTCCGGGAACCTTACCCTTGTACACGACATATGATGACATGTCTATGCACAAGCCAAACAATAGACAATACATACATAAGCAATATATAAGTATGCAACAAAAGGATCGGAAGAGAAAAGCAAGACATGACATTAATAGCATGATTCATGGTCCTACTAATAAATAGCATTGATTACATCTAAGTTGAACGACTGTCCAAACCAAAGAGACATACAAGTTCATTAAAGTTTAATTACAACATGAGCCAATCAATGTTTCAGAACTACACATAGCATCACTGCTGTCGACTCGACTCATGGGACCGGAGCATGGATGAAGCCGCCGTCTGTCGTGATGGTCATGAAATCGCGGGCGTTGTCAGCCTGCATTTGTAGCGTTCCGTCTATCTCCCTGTTGGACGGTTGATATCTGAGGTAGAACTGCCCCGAGGTATGAAGGACATCTTGATGGATGATGTCCGCAAACTCCGACTGGATGCGAAAGAATTCTTGTCTGATGTCCACGTCCTGGATTGCCGACAAGCTCGTGGCCCAATCTTTGAGATTATTTGGTAGCAAAAGGTGATGATGGTCCCTTACGATCGCCCGCATGTGATGGAGGGCGTAGTAGGCATCCTTCTGACCGCCAGGCGGCTGCTTGACGCAGCAGAACGTCGTATTGTGGGTGAACACATGCTTGCCGTACTTACGAACTGCCCTGGTGAAGGTGCCTCCAGATTTGGCGTAGCCAGGGAGAACATCATCAAGAACTTTCTTGATATTTGTGTAGTCTATCTTGGAGTTAAGGTTCGGGTCGAAATACGTGGCCATGGAATATTTCAGGCTTAAGAGGATGAGTGTGCAATGTGTGTCACTGCACAGAACACGGAATGTTAGAGAAAAAAAAGAACGATCGAAATCTAAGAAATCATATGTTACGGGGCGGTTAAGGGATGACTTACTCGGGAAAGTAAGCCACAAGGATGTTATCCTTATGTGGGTTTGCCAGAATGACGTCTTCGAGGTGTGAACTCGCGACTTGGCGGTCCCCAGCGCTGCTCAAGAGCTTGGCATGCATGTAGAAGGGGTCGACGATCACGATGTCCGGGGTCTTGTCTCTAATGATCCGCATCTCCATACTCAGCGAAAACAGCCGAACGAAGGTGTAGTGCAGTGGATGAAGGTTAAACAGAGCAAAGATGTCATCAAACCGCAGGACGATCGTACCCCCGATGTCGCCATCCACAAAGCCCTTCCCTCTGGCACCTTGGCCACGAAAACCGGGTATGCCACATCATTCTCTCTTAGACGCTGCTTCTCCAAAGAAAGAACACTGTTGTGCAGACTCCGCATAGCACCGGTTGCAGCATTGAGCATATTTGTCGGTAGCATCGCCCTACCCGCCATATGCACCCTCCTCGAGATATCCTTAGGTGAAGGTGGCGCGTCCTGAGCATGGATCATACTCGGTGCCAGCTGGCTCGCACCGACGCCCTTTTTAGTCTGCCGTTTCCGGCTCTTCTTCTTGATCTGTTGTAATGGGACCGAGTTCTGCTCAAAGACCGCCTTCTTGAGCGTGTTGGGGCTGATAATATTTCGCACCTCAGCTATCTGAGGCTCGGTGAAGGCGGCAGCTGGAGGCGTCTCCTGAGAACTGAACGCTAGACGACGCCTGTTGCAACTGGGTTTCTCCGACGTACCAGCTAGATCGCGGTCGTCTTGGTTGGGTTCTTGAGAAGGAGGCCCGAAGAACTCGTCATCGTACCCATGTTCGGCAAAGTACTTATCGATGTTGGTAAATGTACCATTGTCGTCGTCGTCCGGATCTTGTGCCATATGCATGTCCGGATCTTGTGCCATAGGCATGTCCGGCATGTCTGGTAGCGTTGGGGCATTCTTGCCATGGCTTGGCGCTGGCACGACTGGCGGTCTTGTCTGTGGGGTGGTGTGCCCCGCCCCCAAACGAATCTGGCTCTTCGGCCAAAGCAGGGGACAACTTACGCAGGCGCTGAGGGTCATCTCATCTTCTTCGTTGGCCCCAGCGGGTCGAATCAGAGGTAACAGCTCGTCGTAGCCTGGCAGCACCCGAACCACTTCAACCCTATACATTGTGGGTGGCATCGGATTACCGTGGAACACGGGGTTGCCCGGTTGAACGATTCTGCCCTTGGCGACATCGACCAACTCGCCGCCCACGAAGTGCAGGAGAGTGCAAGGAACGTCGGCGGCGCCCTGTGAAAACATGTAGGGCGTTAGAGATGCCCAGTCAAAGGTAAGGAGATGAAGTCCTCGGCCAAGAGGCTTAGTTACCATGATGCCGTCGAGCTCGGCTAATGTCGAGGCACCGCCAACGGCGGGCGTGCAACTGACGGAGGGGCCGCTTGCTGGTGAGGTGCCGGCCGCCGTACACCCGGGTGCATTAGGC
Source organism: Triticum monococcum (assembly GCA_034509565.1). Classification (NCBI taxonomy): domain Eukaryota; kingdom Viridiplantae; phylum Streptophyta; class Magnoliopsida; order Poales; family Poaceae; genus Triticum; species Triticum monococcum. Next base: position 144,685,609 of record CM067843.1, on the reverse strand, counting down.
TCCAATGCTGGCGTCGGAGACACCAATACCGCCGCCGCCGGAGACACCAATGGCGCCGCCGCCGTAGACACCAATACCGCCGCCGCCGGAGACACCAATGGCGCCGCCTGCGCGTTGTGTGAGTTGCTGGCCATGAAGCTGGGAATCGGGGGCGGCCCCTATTGGCCACCCGCAATCCACGTCGTTATCCCATGAATCAAGGTAGGCATAATGCCGGTGAGCGTCGATCCCAGTTGTTGTTGCACTTGCTCTTGGACCATCTTCGGAATCCGCGCCACTTGCGCCTTGAGTGCTTCAACCTCGCGCGACTGGCTTTCCGAGCTGGTCTTTTTCTCCTTTCGCCCACCAGCGGTATAGTATGACGACCATTTTGTGGACAAGCCTTTGCCGGTCACACGACCAGCTGACGTTGGCTTACTGAGCTTATCCATGTTTTTCATTACGTTCAATGCCCTATTCAAAGGGGTGTCAAAAGGGGAGCTCTGAGACGACCCTGCGCTACTACTTTCTTTGTCCTGCGGAAGGAACGTGAACCATTTAGAAATATTGGGGATTAATTAGAATGCAACCATATGGAGCTAATTACGCGGGGGTGTATTCCTTACCAGAATAAGCTCAAGCTCCTTGGTCTTCGGATCCGTGGTAAGCCCCTTTATTACCTGGTCCTCCTTGTACCGGGCCCTGAGAAAGTTCCTGGTCTGCTTGTCACGGTATTTCTCGAAGCAGGGCGGTAGGCCTTGCTCGACACGCTCCGCGTCCTCCTTGTCCCATATAGGCTCCGCCACTCTGTAACCGCCGGGACCGAGTTGGTGGACCCCTATGTTCAACTGCCGCATTTCTTTCCCCCACTGGATTGATTCAGAGGTTGCGGGGCTCTTGCACATGATCTTGAACTCCTTGTAGTCATCTTCGCTAATCAAAGGATATTTCGCCTTGATCTTCTCATAATTATCACCTTTGTCAATCATTGCCTTCACCGTGCTTTTCCAAGTAGACAGGGCCGTGCTCATCCTCGTGAGGGCGGCACCATTCACTTTTTATTCCCCGAGAGGCGTGTGTTTGCGAACTCAGCGGGGAACTTGTATCGTTCGTGCAGCTTCGTGAAGAGGAGGCTGCGCAAATTCCCTAGGTCCTTATGCCTTAGGTTCTCGGTGTTGATCGAGGCGGTGCTCCGGAGAATGCACCCGACACTACTAGGAAAAGGCCTACTAATGGCGCACCAGTTTTGCCAACTAATGGCGCATCACTGGTGCGCCATTACTAGCACACCATTAGTAATTTTTACTAATGGCGCACCACTGGTGCGCCATTAGTATAGGCCACGGTGCGCCATTAGTATAGGCCACACGTGCGCCATTAGTATAGGCCACGGTGCGCCATTAGTATTTTTGAATTTTGAAGGCGGGAAAATAGTAGTGGCGCACCGTCACCCCCACCGTGCGCCATTAGTATTTTTGAATTTTGAATTTGGATCTGGATCGTGATTTTTTTGCCCATTTTTTGCTAGTTTTTTTGCTCGTTTTTTGGCACGATATTATTTCAAATTTTGTTCCTGTTTTTGGATCTTGTACTTTCTTTTGCCGTGTTCTTTTGCCGGAGAGGAGTTCGCCGGAGAGGAGGAGGAGGTCACCGGAGAGGCACTCGCCTACATCGCTGGAGAGGAGGAGGAGGTCGCCGGAGAGGAGTTCACCGAAGCATCGGAGAGGAGGAAGGAGAAACCATGAGGGAATGGGAGGAGAGGAGGGAGGAGGAGCTCACCGGAGAGGAGGGAGGAGATACCGTGAGGGGAGGGGAGGAGAGGAGGGAGGAGGAGGTCGCCGGAGAGGAGGAGGAGGAGGTCGCCGGAGAGGAGGAGGAGGAGGTCACCGGAGAGGAGGAGGAGGTCGCCGGAGAGGAGAAGAAGGTCGCCGGAGAGGAGGAGATGGAGTGGAGGAGAGGAGGAGATGGAGTGGAGGAGAGGAGGAGATGGAGTGGAGGAGAGGAGAGGAGGAGATGGAATGGAGGAGAGGTGGAGTGGAGGAGGTGCGCCCAGCCATGTATACGACATAGTAATGGCGCACCGTGGCCAGGTGCACCATTACTATTTTTTTTTTTTTATTATTTTGAATTTTGAAGGCGGGAAGATACTAATGGCGCACCGTGGGCAGGTGCGCCATTAGTAACTCTTTATTTATTTTTTTTGACTTATTTTGAATTTTGAAGGCGGGAAGATACTAATGGCGCACCGTGGGCAGGTACGCCATTAGTAACTTTTTTTCCTCCAGATCTTAAAAGCCCCGTATCTTTTTTTCTGTTAGGTTTTTGAGGATTTTGAAAATGTTTAACGGGGGTCCCCCCGGTTAAATTTGGATGTAACTTTTCGAGTAGATGATTTTTCATATAAAAAACTTTTTCATCCGAGTTAGTATGCAAAAGTTATGCCCATTTTTACAAATTCTCGAGAGATTTTGCAAATGAAGTCAAAATTCATATTTGCAAATTTTCCCAACAACTAGACCACACATCACATGGAAAATTATTTTCTTTTATTTTTTTTTGACATTTTCATCATTTTCTTTTATTTTTTTAAACTGAAAAGGTGATCCACGGGGGGGGGGGGGGGGGGGAGGGGGGGGAGGGGGTGCATTCGGTGGAAGTGGTGGCCAAGGTACTAATGGCGCACCGTGGCATGGTGCAACTAGTAATGGCGCACCGTGGCAACTAGTAATGGCGCACCATGCCACGGTGCGCCATTACTAGTATGGAAAAAAAATTCAAATTTTTTTTACTAATGGCGCACCATGCCACGGTGCGCCATTAGTAGTTTTGAAAAAAAATTAAAAAATTTCAATTTTTTTTTACTAATGGCGCACCGTGGATGTGGTGCGCCATTACTAGTTCAACTAGTAATGGCGCACCGTGGATGCGGTGCGCCATTACTAGTTCAACTAGTAATGGCGCACCACTCCCACGGTGCGCCATTAGTAGTTTTGAAAAAAATTAATTTTTTTTACTAATGGCGCACCGTGGATGTGGTGCGCCATTAGTATTTGGACACTAATGGCGTAGCAACACATGGTGCGCCAATAGTATATAGTAATGGCGCACCACATGTCTGGTGCGCCATTAGTGTCAATTCCATGTATAGCCCTTTTCCTAGTAGTGCGAGCTGAACCGAGTACCCCTTGACTACGTGTTTGGGCGCCGTCAGATGCCCGTCGGAGTTCACTTCAGTAAATTCCTCCCTGACAGTGCCGAGCACGTTCGGGCACCGGTCCTTCCGTTGCCTCTTCGGTTGGCTGCCATCTAGCGTGTGCAGCCATCATCAGTGGTGGCATCCGCGGTGCCATCATCAGTGGTGTCATCCCCGACGCCACTAGGGGTTGTGTAGTCAGGATCGGTGTCTTCCACGGCGTCCAAATAGTGGTGAGGTTCTTCCTCCAACTCCTGGGACAGCTCCCAGAATTGCTTGCCCCCCGAACCGCCGGCCTCATCGTTGTGGGCCATGTTTCGCTCTAAATAGGAAAAAAGTTTGGTCAAAAAGTTGGTTATTGTCAAGGAACAAGATCATGGTCTCATCATTTAGGGTTTGTCGACACCGAGGCATCCTAAAAGCTAAGCTTTTATCATTTAGGGTTTGTCGACGCCGAGGCACCCTAAAAGCCTAAGCGTACATCATTTAGGTTCTCATCGACACCGAGGCACCCTATAGAAGCCAAGTTAAGTTTTCATCATTTAGGGTTTATCGATGCCGATGCACCCTAGGTTGGGCCTAATCAGTTGGCACTAATCACTTGGCTCTATTGCCACCTATGTTGGGTTTATCATCTAGGGTTTATCGATGCTAAGGAGAATTCTAAGTTAGGCTTCATCACTTGGCTCTATTGCCACCTATGGTTTAATGCGGCAAGAATGGCGGGGCAGTTGATCCTACTTAACTAAGTACTAAGATACCCCGTCCCATGCATTAGTCGCAAGTACCCCATATGTCCTATTTTTAGCAAAGTCATGCTAAAATTCACGGAAAATTTCAGCATGACCTTTGCTGAAAATAGGACATATGGAGTACCCGAATTTGCCGCAACGGAAGTTAATCGACATTCCGGAAAATTCAAGGGCCTCTTGGGGTACCTGCAAATTCATCACGACACAATGGTCGGAAACAAAACCCAGCCACACACCATATGGTCCTCTTCTTTCATATGGAAAAAAATCAGCTCAACTTATGTGAGCTTCCATTCCAGATATAATAGGTCACCCAACAAAAAATCATCAATAGTATGATCAATTTTGAATCAATAGACATACTTCTCAAAAGAGGCATGATCAAATTCTGGTGCCCTTGACTTACTAGTATCTATCTCTTATGACTGATGAATGTGCATTGAGTCCAGAAGCAAAGACTCTAAAGTGAAATGAAAAAAACCTTGGAAATATATTTATGATAACTCTAAATGGATCAGAAGGTGCAGATGCACCGGTAAAAAAAAGGTATGCATTTGCAGCAGCTTTGTTCTAATTATGACACCATTCTGTTAAGAAGGCAAAATAACATTATCATCCCAATTCATTGATGAAGTTGAAGACCCTAAGCTTTAAAATGCCAAGTCTCACTTACGCATGTTAACTTATTTACCAGTTCAGAATTATCACCAGAAAATAGTAAATCCACATTGACCACATAATATTATTTTGCAACCACTCAGTTTGTCCTTGACTGGGACACTTGAAGCACAAAACAACTAATGCAGAGATAGGTCTACTTTGGTTCTGGCAGATCACATCCTGGTGCATATGTGGGGTTTTTTACTTCGAAAATACAAAACTTCTATTATTGTTTTTATTTTTAACCAGAGCCTAACCACCTCTACAGTTTACAAACTAATTCAGATAGTCACTAATCAAGCATGGAAAATTATTTTAGCCATGATCCCTGAGGATTAGAGCCTCCACAAGTCAGAGAAAATTAGTGTCTCCACTTATGTTGTCAATGCTTGTTGTATGTTTGGCTTAAGGGTTTTCCTGGGCGGGGCCTGGGCGCGGCCAGGGGCCGATGGGAGCACGGCCATGGGGGGCGGCAACCAGGAGCTGCGGCGTGGTGGTGCGACAGTCTACGGCGACGAAATCAAAGGGGGGGAGGGGAACCGGTGCAGCTCATCGAGAGGCAGACGATGGCGAGCTCATGTGGCGCCGGGGTTGACGAGGTGACGCGGATCGACGGTGAGGCCGCGGTGGCCGGAGGTGGAAGAAGACCTCGATCCGCACGATGCAGAGTCGTCGGGCTCGAACGACTGGCCGTAGATGACGTAGAAGAACACTGCAGAGCTCCTGGACTCCTAGGTGGGGTGCGGGGACGACTGTGGTCGCGGGGACGATGCGGTGTCAACGGGGATGACCTAGTTGGGTGAAGCAGCGCGAGGGGAGGGGAAGTGGGGAGGTGCTAGGGTATGGTGCGAGCGCGGGGGTCGTTGGAGCGGGCGCGGCGGAGCCAGAGCGGCTGTGGAGCGGGCGCGGGGGTCGTTGGAGCGGGCCAGGGGTTGTCGGAGCAGGCGCGGCGGGGGAGGGAAGGGGGATCTAGCGAGGGAGAGGGAAGGGGGGATTGGGCGAAGGGGTATCCAGCGAGACACTATAGCAATGGCGCACCAGAGGTGGTGCGCCATTAGTAGTTTTTTTCTGATAGCAATGGCGCACCCTCCTCTGGTGCACCATTAGTAACTTTTTTTTTCTGACAGCAATGGCGCACCCTCCTCTGGTGCGCCATTAGTAACATTTTTTTCATTATTTCTTGTTGCATCTAATAATTAGTTTTTTTATCAAATTTGTTATTTTGAGGACTAGAACAGAAGATATCATCAAATATCATCAATTTTTTTGAAAATATCATCAAATTTGTTTTTTATTTTTAATTGAAAATATCATCAAATTTGTTATTTGAAGATATCATCAAATTTCTTATTTGAAAATATCATCAAATTTGTTATTTAAAAATATCTTCAAAAAGTGGGGGAGGGTGCGGGTGTCGGCGGCGGCGGTGGAGCGGGCCGGGGGAAGGTGCGGGGTGTCGGCGGCGGCGGTGGAGCGGGGGAGGGTGCGGTGGGTCGGCGGCGGCGGTGGAGCGGGGGAGGGTGCGGTGGGTCGTCGACGGCGGTGGAGCGGGGGGTCGGCGGCGGCGGTGGAGCGGGGGGAGGGTGAGGGGGGTGCTCGGCGGCGAGGGGGATCTGGCGAGGGGGATAGCTATCGAGAGGGAGGGGGATCAAGATCGAGTGTCGTCATGAATATTCAATATTTTTTCATATTTAATATGAAAAAATATCATCAAATTTGAAAAAATATTCACGAATTCAAAAAGTGCCCATGAAATTTAAAAATATTCATGATATCAAAAAGTGCCCGAGAGATGAAGGCTACAATTTAAATACAATCGATCTTAGCTAGCTATCTGTTCATAATCTTCTTGCCCTTCTTTTTCGCAAATGGAGTTCTTCTGTGGAACGGACGTCCTTTAGGTAGGGTGGTCCTGCTTCTTCTTGTGGTGTATGCTGCTACTTCATAATCGTCCTCATGTTCGGTCTTCGGGTCGCCGTACTTGTCGAAGTCTTGCTCATTGGCTACTCCATCCATTTCGATAATCTTCCTTTTGCCTCTCCTCACGACAACACAACTGGGCTTTGACGGGTCGGTAATGAAGAAGCATTGGTCCACTTGTGAAGCCAGAACCCATGGCTCATTTTTCGCGGTGACGTTTGCGCCCGCGGTCTTGGATTTGGCTTCGGGTATGACCATGGTGGTGAAATACCGGTCTTATTTTAGGATGCTCTTGGCCCATCTGACACGGAACATCGGGACCTTCTCTCCAACGTAGCTCAGCTCCCAGATCTCCTCGATCCTTCCGTAGTATCTGTCCTTGTCGCTACCGGTGTAGGATTCCATCGTTACCCCGGAGTTCTGATAACCATCGCTCTTCATGTCCTTGTCCTCGGTGTAGAATGTGTAGCCGTTGATATCATATGCCTCATAGGTCATCAGGTTGTGCTCGGCGCCCTGTGACAAGGCGAATATGAGTTGTTCTTCCGCGGAAGAATCCTCATGTAAAGGGTACGACAGAAGCTTTTGCTTGAACGAACGCGTGAAACATGAGTTGTGCTCTTTGATTATATCTCCGTCTGTCCTCTGTTGGCCTCGGTCATTGTACGTCTTCTCAATAAAGGTTTTGTGCTCTACCACCCAAGGATCGACCACGTCTATGTGTTGTAGCGCGACTAGGTTTGCTCTTTCAAAGTCGGCAAGTCGACCCTCGAAGTCGACATGCATTTCGCGGCGACCCTCACAGTGACCCCATCCAGCGAGCCTGTCGAGGTGCCTGTTGACGGGTAGACCAACGGGGTTCTCGATGCCTTGATAATTCGTGCAGTAGGAGATGCACTCTTTGGTAAGAAAGCCCCTGGCTATACTTCCCTCTGGACGTGACTTGTTGCGAACGTATCCTTTGATGACACCATTCATCCTTTCGAATGGCATCATGCTGTGCAGGAACGTCGGCCCGAGTTGGATGATATCCTCGACGATATGGACCATCAGATGCACCATAACGTCGAAGAATGCGGGCGGGAAGTACATCTCAAGCTCGCATAGTATCACCACGATCTCTTCCTGTAGCCTTCTGAGTTGCCTCACGCTAACCGACTTCCGAGAGATGACGTCCAAAAAGTTGCATAGGCCAAATAGCATTTCATGGACGTGCGCGTCCATGATCCCACGGATTGCAACTGGAAGTATCTGCGTCATCAGCATGTGACAGTCGTGAGACTTCATCCCACTGAACTTCTGCTTCGCTGGGTCTAGGTATCTCCTTATCTTTCCCGCGTAACCATAAGGAAGTTTTACTCCTATGAGGCGGGTGAAAAACTGCTCGATCTCCTCCTGACTTAGAGTGAAGCACGCGGGAGGGTAGTCATTTCCGGTCTTCTTGGCCTTTTTGCCTTTGCGACGACTTTCTGTGTCCTGCTTCGCCTCATCATCATCATCATTGGCGTGAAGCTCCTGCCTGATGCCCATTGATTTCAAGTCTGCCCTTGCTTTCGACCCTTCTTTGGTCCTCTGTGGCATGTTGAGCAGGGTACCAAGCAGACTCTCGCACACATTCTTCGTGATATGCATGGCATCAAGGCTGTGAGGCACACGGTGGATCTTTCAGTACGGCAAGTCCTAGAAAACAAACCTCGTTTTCCATACCTTCAGTAGCGGCTCTGGCGCCTTTCGCTTCTTTCCCGGCAGTGGGCAATCTTTCCAATTTTTCAACAGCCCATCTATTTCCTCGCCGCTCCTCGTACGCGGGCGTCTTCGGAGTTCGGTTTCACCATCGAACAGATCCTTGCGTTTCCTCCACAGGTCATCGTCGCAAAGCCACCTTCGATGTCCCATGAACACGGTTTTTGAAGACCCGGGATCTCTATCTAGCTGGCGATACGTTGTGTCATCCATGCACCTGACGCATCCAGAAAATTCATGGACCACCTGCACCGCGAGATATCCATAACCGAGATAGTCGTGCACCGTCGTGAGTAGTGCTGCTCTCATAGGGAAATATTCTTTCTTTGCAGCGTCCCATGTATTGGCTGGCGTTTTCCACAGCGTGTCTAGCTCATCTTTCAGCAGCCCCAGATACAGATTGATGTCATTCCCTGGTTGTTTCGGCCCTTCAATTAGCATACTCATGTGAATGTACTTCCTCTTCATGCACAACCAGGGGGAAGGTTGTACATCCACACAAACATAGGCCAGGTGCTATGTGTGCTTCTCTGGCTGCCAAACAGATTGACTCCATCGGTGCTCGCGCCCAGCATGATGTTCCTTGGATCCTTCCCAAATTCTGGGTGTTCGAAGTTCAACGCTTGCCACTGGCTCCCATCCTTAGGGTGACTCAGCATCTTGTCTTTTTTATTTATCTCCAGATCATTTGCGTCATCTTCTCGCTTCTTCTCCTCCCTATCCGTGTGCCAACGTAGGAGCTTTGCTACCTTAGGGTCCGTGAAATACTGCTGCAGATGAGGAGTGATTGGAAAGTACCACACCACTTTTCAAGGAGATTTCTTCCTCTTCTTCTATCAAGTGACGCCGCACACCGGACATATGGTAGACTCCGCGTTCTCGCCTCGATAAATGATGCAATTTTTCATGCACACATGGTATTTCACGTGCGGTAAATCCAGAATACACACGACTTTCTTCGCCTCCTCGAAACTGGTTGGGCACTTGTTCCCCTTGGGAAGACGTTCGTGCCAGAATGACATGTTCTCGTCGAAGCATGCGTCGGTCATTTTGTGTTTTACCTTCATCTCCAAAGCCATGAGCGTTACTTTCAGGCGGGTATCCTCAGGTCTGCATCCTTCATACAATGGAGTAACCGCGTCTATCTCTAGTTGATCCATCTTGGCTTTCTCTCAGGCAGCAGCTCTTGCATTATCCGTCTCCTTGAGAAGCAGCTCTTGAATATGAGGGTCCTGCACCCAGCCCATCGATGGTCCATCGTCGTCTGCTCCTCCGGCATCTTGATCTTCATGATCATGCCCTTCGTCTGCTCCGGCATCTTCCTCATCATCATGTCCGGCATCTTATACATGATGACTGTGTACAGCATCGCCGTCGTGATCATGTCCTAGAGGTTCTTTGTCTTCTCGCCCGCTCGAGCCGCGGTGGTTGTCTTGCTTCCCTTCCTCATTTCTTGCCCGCCCCCCATGGACGACTTCATAGTCATCTTCATCACCTTGCCACCGATAGCCATCCATGAAACTATGCAAGAGCAGGTGGTCCCGCACCTGCCCGGAATCCGGGTCCACAATAAGGCTCTTCAGCTTGCATCTTTGACACAGACATCTTATCTCCGTCTTGTTCTTTTGAAGCATCTCGGCATCGTGGAGCTCAAAAACCTATTCATGATGCCTTCGGTCATCGTGCGGACCATGGTTGCCTGCGGGGTAGAGCAAAGCGATATTTTAGGACCAAGAAAAAATTTGGCATGACTTTCCCTAAAAATAGGACCAAAAAGAATGCATAGTGCCAAAATTCTCGCCGAAATGGAAATGAATCAACATTCCGGCAAAATATTGGCAACTATCGCATTTCAAATACCGGTACCTGCAAACACAAACATATATGCAACACCACAAACATATGCAACACCAAAAACATACATAGATCTAGCTAGGCCACAAAAAGTGCATGTGCACGTTGTTGGAGCGAGCTAGGCAGAAAAAAAGTAGATCTACAACATGAAGATAGCTTTCCCCTTACTTACCTATCAAAAAAAGGTAATTTCAACACTTAATTTTGATGAATCTATGGTGCAAATGAGGTGTGGGGGAATGAAGTGGGGAAAGTGAGTGTGTAGGTCTGGCTATCCAAAAATATCTAGCTGGTCCCAGGTTACTAATGGCGCACCACACAGCCATGCGCCATTAGTAACCCAACATACTAATGGCGCACCCCACAGACATACGCCATTAGTAGTTTTGCAAAAAAGAAAAAATATGATACTAATGGCGCACCATGGCACTATGCGCCATTACTAGTTTAAACTAGTAATGGCGCACTATGCAACGGTCCGCCATTAGTAGTTTTGCAAAAAAGTAAAAAAAAAATACAGTAGTGGCGCACTCTGCCCAGATGCGCCATCAGTATGTTTGAAAAAATGAAAAAAAACAATTTGTTACTAGTGGCGCACCATATGCTTGGTGCGCCATTAGTGTCTTCCACACTAATGGCGCATCTCCACATGGTACGCCATTAGTATATAGTAGTGGCGCACCACTTCTCTGGGGTGCCATTAGTGTCAATTTCATATTTAGCCCTTTTCCTAGTAGTGGGAGGGCCGGATCGGAATGCAGGTGTAGCTGCCCACTTGGTAACACGGGGTTCAGTGATGTAAAACCACTCCCATTGCCATAAGTTTGAAGATTCTATGAAAGATCCTTTTGGCCAAAGTGCGTTGGTGAGCTTGCTCACCGTGGCACCACCACACTCCGCTTGCTTCCCCTCGATCACCTTCGACTTCACATTAAAGGTCTTGAGCCATAAGCTAAAGTGTGGGGGAATACGGAGAAAGGCCTCACACATGGTGATGAACGCCGAGGTGAGAAGAAAAGAGTCTGGGGCTAGATCATGAAAATATAGCCCGTAATACCACATGAGCCCTCGAACAAAGGGGTCAAGGGAGAACCCTAGCCCTCGGAGGAAGTGGGAGATCAATACAACCCTCTTGCCAGAACTGGGAGTAGGAATAACCTGCCCTTGAGCAGGAAGCCTGTGGGGGATTTCCGCTGTCAGGTACCTTGCCGCCTGGAGCTTCGCAATATCCTCCTCTGTGACAGAGGAAGCCACCCATCGGCCTTGAGGTCTAGTTCCGGACATGACTGGGAAGCTTGAAGCAATTAAATTGAACCTTGGGTGCTGGAACTCAAGTTAGGAGAGGTTGAGGAAAGGGTTGTCGTAAAGGAGAAAGCCGGGTCGTGGCCCCTTTATAAAGGCGATGAATATCGAACGCCTGCTCTTAGGCCTTAAAACCTACCTATTCCTAAGGAATCATGCCAACAAAACGGTTGGGATACCCATGCCCTTATTGATGGGAATCCCGTAATTAGAGGACACGATCTCTGCTTCGACAAGACGTGTCAATAAAACCGCGTCTCGAAACATGGAGCGACAGGCTAAAAACGCTTCAAAATAATAACCGGGCCGGGACGTGATATCACGTTACAAAAAAGTTGTCAGCAGATTGGACTCGTGAAATATTATACTCTCTGCGGTGGTGTGTGGTACTTGTTTTGCAGATCCGGACACGTGTGTTGTTCGAAGACTGTGTTGGAGTATTTGGAGGAGGAACCCTCTTTGCAATGCCGAAGACAATCTGCGCGCCGGACACCTCGTCATTGAAGCCTGGTTCAGGGGCTACTGAGGGAGTCCTGGACTAAGGGGTCCTTCGGCATCCGGCCAGTCGGACATGGGCCGTACTGATAGGCTATGAAGATACAAGACCGAAGACTCTCACCCGTGTCCGGATGGGACTCTCTTTGGCGTGGATGGGAAGCTTGGCATTCTGATATGAAGATCCCTTTCTCCGTAAACAACTTTCTATAACCCTAGTCCCCTCTGGTGTCTATATAAGCCGGAGGGTTTAGTCCGTAGGGGCAGAGACAATCATAATAACATAGGCTAGACTTCTAGGGTTTTAGCCATTACGATCTCGAGGTAGATCAACTCTTGTAATACTCATATTCATCAAGATCAATCAAATAGGAAGAAGGGTATTACGTCCATAGAGAGGGCCCGAACCCGGCTAAACATTGTGTCCCCTGTCTCATGTTACCATCAACCTTAGACGCACAGTTTGGAACCCCCTACCTGAGATCCGCCGGTTTTGACACCGACATATTCCCCTTTCCCCTTTGTCCACACGAACATTCGACCGATGAGATCACTCCAAGAAGTACAAGATATCAGACAACTAAGACCACTTTGGAATGAAGAGGATTTTATCGAGCATTATAATAATGAAACTACGACGGTTGAAGACTCCGAAGACTAGGAAAATTTGAAGGCTCTGGAGAATTTCCAGATTGGTATGACCTAGGAAGGCTACCCCTAAGGAACTTATCAGACAATTGAAGTTGTCAATACCCGAGATCAAGGTGTGTCGGAGAAAGACCAGAACATGGAGCGTTAAAACTCAAAGTTTTGTCAAGAAAACACTAAGGTAGGAGATATCAACTATGGACTGATAGCTCATGGCAGAGATATAAACAAGGCAGCATTTCGTTAAGAACACAGGACCCAAAAGCTGCAAGTAGCCAAGCTTGAGGAGCAAAACCTCGAGATACTGGAGATTCTTCGAGAACTGAAGGACAGTAGGGCCATGGTTCATGCCAAGGTTGTTGAAACCGAAAATGTTTGGAACGCAACTCCAACAGTATTGAAGGACGTCACGAGAGACTTCGCGTCAACAGAGATGATCTGACAAAAGAACTCAAGAAGGACAAGAACGATCGGAAGAAGCCATCGGAGACATGAACTAGGCTTGAAGAGTTGGCGACTTTGAAGATTTATTGACCCTTACAAGACCAAACCTCTGTTACATACCTACGTTAGATGCGACATTTGTGAGCTGTCATTTGTTTGATGTTTTCCCGACAGCAACATAATCAAAATCTGTCTCTTCAAAACTATTGTTTGTATTGTGTGTATCCCTCTCGATCCCTCTTATCTCACCCAAAACCCTTGGAACCAATAGAGGATGAATGGAGATGAACTCACATTTCCGGGACCGATGACTCAATTGCAGACGGACCGGTGGATTCAGAATATGGAAGATCACATGAAGAATAACACTATAGTCGAAATGCATATGACCCAGCATGCTCTTAAGTGCTTTGGAAGAGATGCTGCTTCTTGGTGGAGGATGTACCAAAACATCAATGGATGGCAAGGAGTAACCACTTGGAAATAATTTAAGTTGACTCTGCTAAACTCTCTGCTTGTGTCCCAGAGGTTGAAGCCTTATGAAAATTGTTGGGGATATTGCTATTAAGTATAAACCAGCCATGAGGGGCCGGGTTATGTCCAGAAGGAGTTAGTCTTGTTTGAAACCCATGAAGAGAAGTGGTATGGCACTTTACCGACGAGATCCAACATGAAGGCTTAGGGCCCAAAGGCGGATTAGAGCCCATAGGCGTAAACCGCCATACGATATGTAACTTATTTTGTAAAGCACGGAAAGGTAGAAACCGAGCCGGGCACGTTTATGAGCCACCCTCGGGATTCTGTATACCGCGGACATCAACCGCCGTATATAAAGGGACGACCGAACGGTGGTTTAGGGACAACAAATAATAACTCGAGACCCAGGCAAAGCGGATTCGCTCCCTGGTCATCGAAACCCTAGCAATTCCATCATAACTGGACGTAGGCTTTTACCTTCATCGTAAGGGGCCGAACCAGTATAATTCCTCGTGTCCCTTGTCCGCTTTAACCCCTTCAAGCTAACCCGTCGCGATGGCTCCGCGACTAAGTCCTTTCATGAGGACATCTGCCATAACAAAACCACGCAGTTGGCGCCCACCATGGGGCTATCACACGATGGTTTCGAGTTCTTGAAGGGCAGCTTCAAAGGACTCAAGGGATAAGTTGTGGGCCGGATGACCAAGAGTCGTCGCGGCAAGCTCTACATCGACAACGCAGGCTGGGGCCCCGAGGCCAGCTCGATCGAGTACGGGTACCGGGTCCCCTTTGGCAGAATACACGTCTTCATTGGCAAGATCAGCGAACCGGGCCCCGAGCCGGACATCTGCACCGCATCATCGAGACGGCTCAGCGTGCAAGACCTGCCCGCGTTCAACCTTCCGTGAAGCGTGCCTTCATGGGAGTCATCCACGGAGCAGAGTCTGAGGATAGATCGGCATCCGGTGGCGAAACCGTCGTCTACTCTGACGACGAGTCTTCAACCGGAGAGACCTAGTCGCTATATCAGCTGCTTGATGACCGGATTAGTGGTTGTTCGGATGGCGACAGTATGCCAGACCTACTTGAACCGCCGAGCCAAGTAGCGTTCTTCATGGCCGGTACACAATCGGTGCAGCATTCTTCTACCGCCGCAGCAGTGATCTCTGGTTTAGCAGCAGCAACACCAGCCGGGGCAGGGGCTCTGCACCACCGCCGGCTCAGGCTTTGTCCGATTTGTTTGACACTCTGGCAACGTTGCTAGCAACTGAGGTCGACGCGGCAAACCAGGATCAGCACAACACGGAAATTGCAACGGTGAAGGATGAGATAGCTCAAGTGAAGGTAGATCTGGCAGCGGAGAACAGCAGGATGGACGCTGAGCGGGCCGGTTTAGAGGCACAGGCCTATCGGCTTATGCTGGATCAGAGTGCGTCAGATGACGTCATGAGGAGAAGGTACCGGTCTCACCTGCCGCCGATTTATGAGGGAAGAAACCTCTTCAAGACACTAGGAGCAGGCACCAGCAACCAGCCAGTGGTAAACCGGGTGGAGGCACCTGGAATAGGGGCGCCTATTTAGCCGCGCGCGATGGATCCGCCCCCTCAGCCTCGTCAGAACAATGTCCCATCACAGCATGTCTCAACGCCTCCGGGTCATTACTCTAACTCGTCGGATAACATCGTTGCCGCCGCTTCGCGATTGGCAGCTCTCCCGATCAATGGTGAGTCTCCAGTAGCAGTTGAAACACGACGGGCTAGGGAGCTCCTTCAGACAACTTTGACTCTGCAGTAGGCTTATTCACACAGTCGCGACAAGATTAATTCCACCCCTCATCCAACTCGGAGCTACAACAGGCATATTGATGAACCGGCCGTATCAAGCAGCGGGCGAAACCGTAACCCGCCGCGAGGGCATAACCTAGCTTGCGGCGGTGCTAATGCACAAGATGTGGTGGATCATGGTAGAGCACGTCGAGAAGCCGAGTTAGCAGTGCAGTACGCAGCCCGTCAGCTTACTCCGGTTCGTCCAACTACTTTAGTGGAACCAGGCGTGGTTTTCAGTTGTTTGGGGGTGCCATGCCTTACCCCGGCCGTACGCAACGTGCAGCTGCCCAAGGACTTCAAGGGTCCTCGTAAGCTGCCCAATTACACTGCCGATTTACCCTCTGAGTCATGGGTAGAGAGATATGAGATGGCAATGGAGATTCTGGACGTGGATGATGCGGCATGTGCTAAGTACTTCAACATGATGCTGGAAGGGGCAGCTCGTACTTGGTTAAAAAGTTTACCAGCTAACTCCCTTGGATCATGGGCCGAGTTAAAAGGTAGGTATATCCAGAATTTCAAAGCTACGTGCAAACAAACCATGTCAATTGTGGATTTAGCCGCTTGTGTTCAAGAGGAGGGGGAGTCCAGAACCCATTGGGTGAGTCTCAGTTATTCTGCATTCATCAGACCGCATCAGCGCTGACATGGTCATCTTAACATTGGAAGGCAATTGCCGGTTTATGCCCTTGAAGCTGGAGTTGGGAAGGCTCAAGCGTCACTGCAATGACATGCCCACGCTTATGGCAGCTCTGGTTAAGTATGCCGATTCAGACAGTACCTAGGACCCTGAGTCTGAGGATGAAAAGACGTGGAAGGGAAAGAAGAACGGCAGTGCCAAGGGGCAGCAACATAACCTGGCGGGTCATGGGAACAACGGTAAGCGCAAGGCGGATAACAGCTTGGATTTTGTGGCTAACACCAACATCCAGGATAATGGTCAGCGCCGTAAGGGTAAACCGCCCTAGTGGGGTAGAGGTTCAGGTTCCAATCTTGAACGCCTGTTAAATAACCTTGCCCAAAGCACGAGTCGCGAGAGAGGCCAGCTATGCACCTTTGAAAGGATTGTTGTATCATGCGGGAGTTTAAAAATTCAAGTTCTTTCCAGTACGACCAGCGACCGCACAGCGGTTCAGGAGGCGGTTCTCATGGGTCGGCTTATGGCGGAGGTAGCTCCGGTTCAGGATTTCAAGGTAATCAAGCTGGACATGGCAATCAAGGTAATCAGGGTAACCGGGCGGTTATAATCATCAGGGAGGTCAGCAACAACAACAATCAGGTTATCAGAGTAATCCGAAGCAGTTGAACAGTGGGCAGTATCATGTCTTCACCACTAGACTATGTAAGCGCGATCAAAAGCTGCATAAGAGGGCAGTAAATTCCGTTGAGTCGGCGGTGCTTCGTTATCTGCGCTGGTCTGAATAGCCCATTTTATGGAGTCGAGAGGATCATCCACCCCGGGTTCATAATCCGGGTCATCTGGCCTTAGTGGTGGCACCTCAGGTTGGGGGGTACAAGTTCACCAAAGTACTCATGGACGGAGGGAGCATTATCAATATTCTTTATTATGAAACCTTCTGTCGCATGGGGTTGATAGATATGAATCTTAAACCGTTGAATACCATCTTTCATGGTGTGGTGCCTGGTAAATCGGTGTACCCAGTTGGTAAGATAGCTCTAGAGGTTGCTTTTGGAGATGATCATGATTCAAGATCATAAACATTGACTTTTGAGGTGGTAAAAATCAAGAGCCCATATCATGCCCTGTTTGGGAGGCTGGCTTATGCTAAGCTCATGGCAAGGCCCTGTTATGTTTATCTGTAGCTTAAGATGCCGGGTCATAAGGGGACCATCGTAGTGCTTGGGAGCCAGAAGATTGATTTGGAATGTGAATAAGGTGATGCGGGCTATGCTGAGTTGGTTTGTGCAACAGAGGAGATGAAGTTTTACAAAGACAATGGTGATCCGGCAAATATGGCCTCTCTGAAAAACCAACTACAGGGCATGATCCGGCTTTGAAGTTTAAATCAGCTGAGGTGACTTAGCTAGTTGACTTTGTTCCCGGCGATTCATCCAGGCAGTTCAGCATCAGCGCTAACCTGGATCCTAAATAGGAAAGTGTGCTCATCGAGTTCATCCGTGAGAACCGGGACATCTTTGCATGGAAACCTTCTGACATGCCGGGTGTACCGTGGGAACTCACTGAGCACACTCTTAATATAGATCCTAAGTGTAAACCAGTTAGGTAGTTTATCCGCCGCTTCAGTGAAGAAAGGCGCAAGGCTATTGGAGAGGAGGTAGCCCGGCTCTTGGCAGCAGGGTTTATTGTGGAGGTATTTCACCCTTAGTGGCTAGCTAATCTGGTGATGGTACTTAAGAAAAATGCCAGTTGCCGAATGTGTGTCGACTACACAGATCTGAACAAACCCTGTCCAGATGATCCGTTTGCTCTCCCTCATATTGATCAAATGATTGATGCTACGGCGGGTTGTGACCGTTTGTGTTTTATGGACGCTTATTCTGGTTATCATAAGAGCAAAATGGCAGTTAAGGACCAGAAGAAGACAACTTTCGTAACTCCCTTTGGAGCCTTCTGTTACGTATCTATGCCTTTTGGGCTCAAGAGTGCCCAGGCGACTTATTAGCGCTATGTCTAGAATTGTCTTCATAAACAGATTGTGCACAATGTTCATGCTTATGTGGATGATATTATGGTGAAGTCCAGAAAGGAGGAAACATTGCTAAATGACTTGAAGGAGACTTTTGATAACCTCCGGGTTTAGAAGATGATGCCTAATCCGGCCAAATGTGTCTTTGGTGTACCGGCAGGCAAGCTCTTGGGTTTTCTGGTATCTAACAGGGGCATTGAAGCTAATCCATAGAAGATCAAAGCTATTACATCGTTGGCTAAACCAGCGTGTATTAACGATGTTCACCGTCTGGCGAGTCATATTGCCGCATTGAGCCAGTTTATCAGTCGGTTAGGGGAGAAGGCTATCCCTTTGTGTCAGATGCTGAAGAAAACAGATGACTTTGTTTGGAGTGAGGCTGCCAATGAAGCGTTTGAGAGTCTATAGCGGCAGCTAGCTGAGCCGCCTGTCATTGGTGCTCCTGTTGCTAAGGAGCCCTTGTTGTTATATGTGGTTGCTAATGCCCGGGCTGTTAGTGTGGCTATTGTTGTGGAGCGCAAGGAGGTTGGAAAGGAGTATCCGGTTCAGCGGCCGGTTTATTATATCTGTGAGGTGCTTATTGAGTCTAAGCAGAGGTACCCACATTGGTAGAAGCTGGTGTATGGAGTTTTCATGGCAAGCCGGAAGCTCAAGCACTATTTTTAGGGTCATCCTATCATTGTGGTCAGTTCTGCCCCCTTGGGGGATATCATCCAAAACAGCGAAGCAACTGGCCGGATTGCCAAATGGGCTACTGAGCTTGGACCTCATGGGTTAAAATAAATGCCTCGCACAGCAATCAAATCCCAAGCACTCGTGGACTTCATCAATGATTGGACAGAGTTGCAAGCACCGGAGGAAAAGCCAGATAACACTTATTGGACTATTCATTTTTATGGGTCCAGGAAATTGGAAGGATCGGGGGCTGGAGTCATATTAACTTCCCCATGAGGTGATAAGTTTTGTCATTTTCTCCGTTTAATGTTCCCTTGCACTAACAATGCAGCTGAATATGAGGCCTTGCTCCATGGTCTTCGGATGGTTAAGAGATGAATTTAAGCCAAGTTAAGTGCGTTGGTGACTCGGACCTAGTGGCTCAACATGTGTCTGGTACTTGGGATTCCAAGGACCCGCTCATGGTGGCATATCGACAAGAGGTGGATAGAGTGGCTGGCCATTTCAAGGGTTATTAGCTTAACCATATAGACCTAGAATGAGAGTAGATATTAGAGTCAAGTTGTATAGTTGGATTAACTCTCTAATTTAACTAGAGGTAGGTAGGTAGGCTCTGTTTACTCTTCCTTTTGTTCCTTGTAATCTTCCCTAGCTTGTACTATTGCTACTTCTTTATTTTTATAATAAAGGCCTGTGGAGCTTTGCTCTACATTAAATATTCAAAAAAAAGAATGAAGTGGCGGACGCTTTAAGTCGCTTAGGCTCTCAACATAAACCAGTGCCACCTAATGTCTTTCTGGATGTGCTACATAATCCGTCGGTCAAGATACCTACAGACGAGGATTTGGCTGTTCCTGACCCAGAGGCTCAGTTGGTGGTAGCTCTTCACGTTATCCCAGATTGGACAGTCCCGTACCTGGCGTACATGAACTGGGCGAGTTACCAGAGGATGAAGATTTGGCTAGGCACATAATCTGGCGATCCAAGTCAATGACCATTATCAATGGGGAGTTACATCATTGCAGTGTAACTGGTGCGTTTCAGTGTTGTGTGTCTCCTCAAGAACGCTGTGAGATTTTGCATGAAATCCATGAAGGAGATTTTGGTCACCACTGTCGGTGTCAAAACCGACGGATCTCGGGTAGGGGGTCCCAAACTGTGCGTCTAAGGCTGATGGTACCAGGAGGTGGGAGACACAATGTTTACCCAGGTTCGGGCCCTCTCGATGGAGGTAATACCCTACTTCCTGCTTGATTGATCTTGATGATATGAGTATTACAAGAGTTGATCTACCACGAGATCGTAGAGGCTAAACCCTAGAAGCTAGCCTATGATTATGATTGTTGTTGTCCTACGGACTAAACCCTCTAGTTTATATAGACACCGGAGGGGTCTAGGGTTACACAGATTCGGTTACAAGGGAGGATATCTACATATCCGAATTGCCAAGCTTGCCTTCCACGCAAAGGAGAGTCCCACCCGGACACGTGACGAAGTTTTCAATCTTGTATCTTCATAGTCCAACAGTCCGGCCAAAGTATATAGTCCGACTATCCGAGGACCCCCTAATCCAGGACTCCCTTAGTAGCCCCTGAACTAGGCTTCAATGACGATGAGTCCGGTGTGCAGATTGTCTTTAGCATTTCAAGGCGGGTTCATCTCCAAATCCCGAGTATCTGTCGTAATGAGTAGCGTCTGGCTTCCCATGAATGTTGCACTCCTCGGCTTCTATGCTTTAATAATGTCTATCTTCCATGTTTCGAGCGAATGCGAGAAGTTGGGGCATTTTTACATTTGCCACCCTAACCTTGTAAGTAAATCATCTATTTAAAGAGTCGGGGATCCTCAGATCCAGATCACACCATCCTCCCACAACGAGTATCCATCGGAGCATGCCCGGAAAAGTCCATCCCATCATGGCCGGCCATCGCAGCTCCTCCTCTCGCTCCCGTAGCACCAAGCCAGGTAATTGGGAGAAGTGTTCCGTCCCCCACAGCCAATTAGTAGAGTTGCAGACCCAGGGGGTTTCTCCCTCCTGCGTATATGCTCCCCGTCCGAGCCGGACTCCACTTATAATGGCAGGGAGCAAGCGGAGAGATTTCCCAACCCATCTATGGGGGAGCAGGTATGGCTTGTCCCTTACTTATTGAGGGGACTTAGATTTCCAATACATCCGTTCCTCCACGGGCTCCTGGAGTTTTATGGCCTCCAGCTGCATAACTTTACTCCCGCCTCCATATTACACATCGCCGGCTACGTCGCCTTTTGCGAGCTATTTCTCGGTTGCGAAGCTCATTTTGAGCTATGGAAGAGGCTATTCTGCCTTGTACCCCTTACGCGGGAGGGGTCAATATATCAAGTGGGCGGAGCCGAAATGTGGTGCATCGCCGGGACGGGATACCTGTCTGGTACTCCGAAGAAGACATTCGAAGACTGGCCTTCGGAGTGGTTTTATATGGAGGACGTCCCCCTTCCGGACAATATTCGGATGGGCCTTCCTGAGTTTAATAATGCCCCTTTGAAGAAACGCCACAGAAGGCGCCCTCGGAGCCCCTAGGAGGAAGATAAAAGAGAGGTCCTTTTACCTGATGGGCAGGATAAAAACGCTGGCCAAATCAGGATTGACAATAATCGAGGTTATGTCAATATGTATAATGCGGGGGGTGCAGCCACTTCAGTATCGGGGGAAACCAATGTGGCACTACAATGGAGATGACGATGTCACCCGCTGCGGTCGTAAAGGTCCGGACTCCGCCGCTGCTCTAGCGAAAATACTATCAGAGTTGCACAAAGGAGAGGAAGAGGAGTTCATCCGCATTAAGCCACGGGATGGATTCTCCACGTACAACCCCCCAAACTGGGTGAGCTGCTATCTTTTACTCCAGACCTTCCCGCATTCTTCATCATAAATATTTACCATGCTATTTCATAGCAGGAACTGTGAAAAGCTGTGAGGGACGTCCACATCCCGTCTCCACAGCCAGAGGACCCTGACCAGGCCCTCGACCCCGGACTCGAAGAAGATCCGGACATATTTGTGGAGCTCGTCGATAGGACGTTCTATCAGTTAAGCTGCGACCGTGCCTTGGTGGCCATCATAGCCGATTATCCTGGCCTGCTCCCTGCATCGCATGTAAGTAAAACCGGAGTCCCAACTTCTAAGAAGGATCCATTTTTTGCACCTCACCCACCGCACACGTATTGTGTCTTACAGGGAAGGCCCTCGGGGTGCCATGCTGAACCCACGGTTACTCATCATGAATGGTCACCGAAGTCGGGTAGGCTTAAAAGGAATGCAGTCAGGATTGAGACGCCGTCGCAGAGGTATGAAAAAAACTCTGCTCCATGGTTGTCTACTTTAAAATATAATAACGTCCATGGTTCCTGGCAGAAAAAACGCTCGCCGGACCGTGTCCGGAGAGCCTGCCAACCACGCCTCCACTAGCCGGACTTAGAGGCAGATGCTAACGTGGGGACAACACCGGATGTTCCTCCTATAGAGGATGCAGATAGGCTGTCCGCTACAAATTCCGAAGTGGAGAGTGCCATGAATCACAGGCGTCGGTGGGCCATATACATAACTTGATGCATTCAACTCAGGAGACACGTACATCCGAGCTGCTCAAAATGGCCTTGCCAGAGCCACGGACCAGTATGTAAAGGATATACGGGTAAGAAAATATGATAATTATGTATAACAGTAGCCCCCGAGACTTGAAACAGTTGCCACAACTGATTTAATGATCATTATATGCGTAGGTTCTTAAAGAGAAGAGTACCAAGTTGTATCAAGAGCTGGAGGAGTGCAAAACCCAGCTACGGGCCACAGTTGCCGGAACGGAGGAGTCCAAGAAGGCCCCATCTGGTAATACTTGTCCTGATCGAAAAGAATGAAATGTCATGTACCAGTTAGTATTCGGCATGCATGCAAATCTAACAATAGATTTTGCAGATGATCCTGGAGTGAATCCGAAGATCGTGCGAGCGGATGAGCAGCATGCTCAACGAAAGCTAGAGGCTGGCGAGCGCGTGCTTACGCGGGTTAGGCAGGAGAAAAACGATCTCCAAGATTCCAATACCCGGCTGGGCATTGACCTGAAATATGTTCGGGCCCAGCTAGCTGAATCCGTAAAGTAGAATAAGAGGCTTCGACGTGGCATTTTTAGTAAGTGCTTGAACGGACTTTTATACAGTTCGGCGAAGAAACCAGCTAACAGAGTTATATTTGTAGGTATGCTGATGGTTCGTCCCAAAGAGGAGATGCCCGGATCTGCGGGAGATCTTCTACCAGAGCTCTCACAACTGCACGAACAAGTTCGGCAGGTGATGCAGGGTATTGCCCAGGCCTTGTGGCCATCTGCCTCCCCGCCAGGAGCCATGGGAGAGCTCGTAGAGATGCTCAAGGGAGCGCGACGGCGCTTCCGATTATCGAAGATATATGCCTGCCGACAAGGTGCATGGGAAGCCTAGCCATGGTGAAGACGCGATATACCAAGGCTGACCCGAACCACATGGCTGAGGTCGGACCTGTAGGATCTAATGGGAAAGAGATCCCCATTAGTCTAGTATATGACCAGGTAAAATTAGCCGCAAAGTATTCCCAACATGATTGTAGGCTAGACAGCCTGTTGGATGGTATACAAGAAGAATTTAGTCAGTCTAAGTGACTGTGTACTTCAAGTGACATATTTTCTCCTTAGCTGGATTGTAAATGATTTGTCATGGCAGACCTTTTGGCTTCGACCTCCGGACCAGACAGTCCGGAGTGTATCTGAATACCCGCCCAGTTATGTATAAACCGGGGTACACGTGGAAACCAGACATAGGGGTCATAAGTGCTTGAACAGACAAGTACCAACTAGCTATGTTATATTACATGGATAGTAGGAAACATCTTCCAGTGAGAATAGTACCGTTAAGGGTTCCTTTCCCTGGGTACGCGTGGATTAATGTGCATGTCTGAACTGCGAAAAGAGATGCAAGATATAAACATCTGGGGGCATGTATTGCAATAAGTAAAAGTCATCTTTTGTTCACCGACCGAATATTCCCTTAAGAACGCTAGCTTTTGGCTTCACGCAGTCTGAGGTACACATCTGGCTGACCCAGCAGTAACAATCGCAGAGGTGCTCCCCTTATGCCCTAGCCGAATTAACGACAACGTAGGGCATAAACACAAGAGCCAGGCAACCCAGCTTGGCCAAAACTTAAGTAATATCGATGCATATAATGGCGAAGAAAAGGTACATGTGGAAAAGTAACACATGAGGAGGGGGCATAGAGCCCGGAACATAATAACATAAGTCTACCCGGCCACAATCCGAATACAGCTCGGATCACATCCGACCAGTGTCCTCGGATCCGACCGCGTAGGTTCCTTCCCATAAGGGTGCGACTCCTTAGGTTCAAGCCGGCTTGGTCGCAGTTCGGATCACTTCTGAACTGTACAGTTGGTAGCGGCCTCTAGCAAGGCATGCCGAACACCAAATAGACTATGAAGCTGGTTAGGCGAACCTGTACATCATACATCCATTCCTTTTTCCACATGATATATGTTGTCGGGCTCAAGACGAGTCTGTCATCCTTGTGCTATCCCGACCTCTTTCTCGTTCCAGTGATGCCGACCACAAACCGGATTATCTCATAATCCTTGTCGCATGGCCATGCTTATCCTGGTCGGATCACACGAGGGGCCCAGAGTATATCTCTCCTGATCGGACGAGCAAATCCCATCTTGCTCGACCACGTCTCCAAGCATGGTTCTAGACAAACCCGAAACCTACCTTTATAACTACCCAGTTACAGAGTAGCGTTTGGTCGGCCCAAAGCAAGTCTGTCACCATCCCGAGTACATGTGTCAGCTCAGGTCTTAGGACATAGAACATAGGTTGTACTAGAGACTCACAGATGGCATATCGCTGCGTCTCATAGTTGGGTCTGTCCAATTCGGACCTTATCTCGACTCGGATGTGACTACATCGAATCTGACCAGATCCTTCCAAGTCCATATTATCCAGTTAGCATCCAATGCTCCATGTCTAGTGAGACCAAGCCATCGACCGGGTCATATGCTAGTCTAGTTGGATGCGCGTCCACACAGCACTTTCGACTAGGGACCTTTTAGGACAGTCATCATACAATGCATAGTCCCACAAACAAGTCACGTACTTGCTGATACACATCATTGATAATGTCCAAGGACTATCTTTATTCATAAACACATAGGAAATATCATCATACATGATTGCCTCTAGGGCTTATCTCCAACAGTATCCCACTTGCACTAGAGTCAATCAAATAGACATCGAATGCCCATAGCTCTAACATGCCCCTCATGCTTGGGTTGTGGAAGCGGCTTAGTCAATGGATCCGCAACATTTGCATCCGTGTGAATTTTGGATGACTCTACATCACCACTCTTTGCGATCTTTCGTATTAGGTGATATTTCCGATCTATGTGTCTGACCTTGTGGTGATTCCTCGGCTCCTTGGCTTGTGCGATGGCACCAGAATTATCACAATAAAGGTCCAACAGTTTTACCGAGGCTGGGAAAATACGAAGATCATCCAAAAAGTTCCGGTTCCAAACACCTTTCTTTGCAGCTTCACAAGCCACAATGTATTTGGCTTCTGTAGTAGAATTGGCCACTTTATCTTGCTTGGAACTCATCTAGCTCACTGCTCCTCCGTTCATGACGTACATGAATCCGAACTATGATTGACAATCCTCTATCGGTTTGGAAACTAGCATCGGCGTAACCCCTTACGATGAGCTCTTCCTCACCTCCATAAAGTAGGAACATCTCTTTAGTCCTTTTCAGGTACTTCAAAATAGTCTTTACCACTACCCAGTGACTCTCACTTGGGTTGCCCTGGTATCTACTTGTTAGGCTTATTGCAAAAGCAACATCGGGCCGCGTACATGTAATGGCATACATGATGGATCTGATTGTCGAGGCATACAGAATCCTACTCATCCAGCTTCGCTCATCAGATGTCGAAGGACTCCGACTCTCGCTTAGCCTTATACCATGTGAGAGTGGAAAGAACCTTTCTTTGCCTCACTCATGTTGAATGCTTCAACACTTTATCTATGTACGTGCTCTGGCTTAAGCCGAGTAGCCTCCTTGATCTATCTCTATAGATCGTAATGCCTAAAATGTACATTGCCTCACTGATACCTCTCCGTCGTATCCACTTTTCCAAACACTTTTGCCCTTGTTTTGGACTCTAACTTGCATGATTTGAATGGAACTAACCCGGACTGACGCGGTTTCAATAGAATTGCCATGGTGTTATTTTTGTGCATAAATGGAAGTTCTCGGAATGACCTGAAAATCAACGGAGAATTATTTTGGAATATATAATAAATACTGGAAGGAAGATCCACGTCAGGGGGGCCTCCACCTGTCCATGAGGGTGGGGGCGCACCATCTGCCTCGTGGGCCCCCAGACGCTCCACCGACCTCAACCTGGACACCCTATATTCACTTTCGGGGAGAGAAAAACAAAGGAGAAGGATTCATCGCGTTTTATGATACAGAGCCGCCGCCAAGCCCTAAACTCTCTCGGGAGGGCTGATCTGGGGTCCGTTCGGGGCTCTGGAGAGGGGAATCTGTCGCCATCGTCATCGTCAACCTTCCTTCATCAACAATTTCATGATGCTCACCGCCGTGCGTGAGTAATTCCATCATAGGCTTGCTAGACGGTGATAGGTTGGATGAGATTTATCATGTAATCGAGTTAGTTTTGTTAGGCTTTGATCTCTAGTATCCACTGTGTTCTAAGATTGATGTTGCTATGACTTTGCTATCCTTAATGCTTGTCACTAGGGCCCGAGTGCCATGATTTCAGATCTGAACCTATTATGTTTTCATCAATATATGGGAGTTCTTGATCCTATCTTGCAAGTCTATAGTCACCTATTATGTGTTATGATCCGTTAACCCTGAAGTGACAATAATCGGGATACTTACCGGTGATGACTATAGTTTGAGGAGTTCATGTATTCACTATGTGTTAATGCTTTGTTCTGGTACTCTATTAAAAGGAGGCCTTAATATCCCTTAGTTTCCAATAGAACCCCGCTGCCACGGGAGGGTAGGACAAAAGATGTCATGCAAGTTCTTTTCTATAAGCACGTATGACTATATTGGGAATACATGCCTACATTACATTGATGATCTGGAGGTATAGTTCTGTGTCACCCTAGGTTATGACAGTTACATGATGAACCGCATCAGGCATAATTCTCCATCACTGATCCATTTCCTACGAGCTTTCCATATATTGTTCTTCGCTTATTTACTTTTCCGTTGCTATTGCTACAATCACTATAAAACACCAAAAATATTACTTTTGCTACCGTTACTTTTTACCACCGTTACCACTACTATCATATTACTTTGTTGCAGATATTAAGTTTCCAGGTGTGGTTGAATTGACAACTCAGCTGCTAATACTTGAGAATATTCTTTGGCTCCCCTTGTGTCGAATCAATAAATTTGGGTTGAATACTCTACCCTCAAAAACTGTTGCGATCCCCTATACTTGTGGGTTATCAAGACTATTTTCTGGCGCCGTTGCCGGGGACCATATCTCTATTCTTTGAGTCACTTGGGATTTAGATCTACTTATCATTATGAAGAACTTGAAAGATCCAAGAACCAAGATTTATCCCTCAACTACGAGGGGAGGTAAGGAACTTCCATCTAGCTCTGCACTTGATTCTCCTTGTGTTTTGAGTAAGCTTGTGACACCTAAACCTGCTTCTATTATTAATTCTGAGATGTTGCATGTTACTGATGATGCCACTTCTGCTATGCATTATACTTATGATGAAACTACTTCTATGCTTGATACTACTATGCCACCTGAATTTCTTGATGAACAAGTTAGTAGGGCTAGAGAGAATGAAATTATTGAAAGTGATAATATTGATGAAAGTGATGATGAAGATTCTCCCCCTAGATATAAATTACCTGCTGTGCCTCAGGGCTATGTTATGGATGAAGAAACTGCTAGAGATTTTCTTGCCTGCAATGATAGGAGTGGTCTTAAGAAGCTTTTAGCTAAGCTGAAACAAAAAACTTTGAATGCTAGAATGAAATATGATCCTGCTTCTGCTACTTCACCTATCTTTGTTACTGATAAGGATTATGAATTCTTTGTCGACCTTGATATAATTACTTTGGCTGAATCTGATCCTTTCTATGGCTATGAATCTGAAACTGTTGTGGCACATCTTACTAAATTAAATGATATAACTACCCTTTTCACTAATGTTGAGAAAACTCGCTACTATTATATCCTTAAGATATTTCCGTTCTCATTAACGGGTGATGCGAATATATGGTTTAATTTTCTTGATCCTGGTTGTGTGCGTAGTCCCCAAGATATGATTTATTACTTCTCTGCTAAATATTTCCCTGCTCATACAAAACAAACTGCTTTAAAGGAAATATATAATTTTGTGCAAATTGAAGAAGAAAGTTTCCCACAAGCTTGGGGGAGGCTTCTCCAATTACTTAATGCTTTGCCTGATCATCCCCTTACGAAAAATGAAATACTTGATATCTTTTATAATTGACTAATCGATGCTTCCAGAGACCACCTGGATAGTTGTGCTGGTTGTGTTTTCAGGGAAAGAACACCAGATGAAGCTGAGATTCTATTGAATAATATGTTGACTAATGAAAATAATTGGACACTTCCTGATCCAATTCCTGAACCAACTCCAAAGCCAACTCCGAAGAAAAGGGGTATTCTATTTCTCAGTCCTGAAGATATGCAAGAGGCCAAGAAAACTATGAAAGAAAAAGGTATTAAAGCTGAAGATGTCAAGAATTTACCGCCTATTGAAGAAATACATGGTCTTAATTTACCGCCTGTTGAAGAAATACATGGTCTTGATAACCCGACATAGGTAGTAGAGGTTAATTCTCTCTATAGATACGATAAAGCTGAAATCCCTCTTACTAAGTTTGCTAGCCCATGCTTGGATGAGTTTGATGACTTTATGGTTAAGCAAGAAAACTTCAATGCCTATTTTGGTAGAGAATTAAAACGTAATGCTTACATGATTGAACACTTGAGTGATTATATGGCCAATATTAAATGTGAACTAAAACTTATTAGTAAACATGCTTCTATGGTTACAACTCAAGTAGAACAAGTACTTAAAGCTCGGAATGATTTGCTCAATGAATTGCATAATAATAAAAATGATAATGTTGTTAGAGTTATGACTAGAGGTGATAAAATGACTCAGGAACCATTGTATCCTGAGGGCCATCCTAAGAGAACTGAGCAAGATTATCAGAGAAATAATATTGATGCACCTAGCACTTCTAAAAGGAAGAGAAAGAAAAATGATAGGACTTTGCATGATTCTAGTGAACCTGTTGTAGACACACCTGAGAATCCCAATGATATTTCTATTTCTAATGATGAAACACAATCTGGTAATGAGCATTAACCTAGTGATAATGTTAACAATGATGTTCATGTTGATGCTCAACCTAGCAATAATAATGATGCAGAGATTGAACCTGATGTTGATCTTGATAACCCACAATCAAAGAACCAATGTTATGATAAGAGAGACTTTGTTGCTAGAAAGCACAGTGAAGAAAGAGAACCATGGGTTCAGAAACCCATGCCTTTTCCTCCTAAACCATCCAAGAAAAAGGATGATGAGGATTTTGAGCGCTTTGCTGAAATGATTAGACCTATCTTTTTGCTTATGCGATTAACTGATATGCTCAAAATGAATCCTTATGCTAAGTATATGAAAGATATTGTTACAAATAAAAGAAAGATACTGGAAGCTGAAATTTCCACCATGCTTGCTAATTATACCTTTAAGGGTGGAATACCAAAGAAACTTGGAGATCTAGGAGTACCAACTATACCATGCTCCATTAAAAGAAACTATGTTAAAACTGCTTTATGTGATCTTGGAGCCGGTGTTAGTGTTATGCCTCTCTCTTTATATCATAGACTTGATTTGAATAAGTTGACACCTACTGAAATATCTTTGCAAATGGCTGATAAATCAACTGTTATACTTGTCGGTATTTGTGAGGATGTGCCTGTTGTGGTTGCAAACTTTACTATTTTAACAGACTTTGTTATTCTTGATATTCCCGAGAACGATAGTATGTCTATTATTATTGAAAGACCCTTTTTGAATACTTCAGGGACTATTATTGATTGCACCAAAGGCAATGTCACTTTTCATGTTAATGGTAATCAGCATACGGTACACTTTCCGAGGAAACCACCTCAAGTCCACGGTATCAATTCTATTGGAAAAATTCCATCAATTATTTTTGGAGGTTTTGAATTTCCTCTCCCTACTGTCCAGAAGAAATATGATATTCTTATTGTTGGGGATGTGCATATCCCCATTGAGGTAACCTAGTGTTATTCAAAAAATCTTCGGTTCCATGATATTCGGAATGAGTTTGTTAGCAAGACCCGATCAACCTTGTTAGTGGATTCCTTTTGATGAGCATGAGATGGATGAATTTAGAAAACACAACTCTCTGTACCCTCTTTTTACTTTCTGTTATTTATATTAAATAAAGAAAAAATAGTATTTTCCTGTCTGTTTTCTGAATTATCCATGCAATGAAAAATACCACGAAAATAAAAGTTCTCCAAATGCCCTAAAATTTAAATATGATTTTTTCTGGAATATTTGAGAATATCTCGCCCTGAAAACACAGCAGGGGGAGCAAGCACCTGGCCACGAGGGTGGAGGGCGCGCCCTACCCCCCTGGGTGCGCCCCCTGCATCGTGGGTGCAGGGTGACTCCCCTCCACTTATTCCAGCTACCACACATTCCTTCTTCCTCCCACAAACTTCACTAACTAGCTCAAACCCGAGTCCAAGCTCATCTTGCTGCCATTTTTGATCTCCTTGCTCAAAGCACCTCTCATAAAAACTGCTTTGGGCGATTGTTCCTTGGTATGTGACTCCTCCAATGGTCCAATTAGTTTTTGTTCTAGTGCTTTATTCATTGCATATTTTTGCTGCTTAGGTGACCTTGTTCTTGAGCTTGCATGTCAAATTTATAGGGTCAAAAGTAGTTTTGATGCATGATATAGTCTCTAGGCACTTGTGGGAGTAGTTGCTATCAATTTTATTGAGTTTGGTTCACTTTTATTTTGAAGTTACTAAAAATTCAGAAATTTTCAGAAAAAGATGAAGAGATTTTTGAGGGGCTCATCGAGCCGAAGCTCAAAGGATAAGCAAAGTGAGGAGGATAAGAGGCCCAAGTATAATCTCCCTCGCACCAGGGAGGTTCGACCGTGTGAATGGCCTTGTGATAATTTCTTGAGAGCAGCCGGGATTTATGATGATTTCTATGAGTTGGTTGGGAATGCAGGCCTCACCGCCTTCCTCCATGACCAATGCGAACAGTATCTCTTACTCACCAATATCTTTGTGCAAAACTTTCATTTACATGCTAAGAGCTCACCACCTACGGGGGAATTTTATTTATATGATGAGCATACGGAGATGTCACTTTATGATTTTTGTTGGGTTTGTTTGATCCCTTTTGAGGGCAGTGTAGAGGAACCACATCTTGACGATGTGGATGGGTTTATTGACACCATTGTTGTAGGGGAAACGAGGAAGGTTTCCGATGCACGAATTACTACCATACACTTTCCTGTTCTGTGTTACTTTGCTATATTTGCTAGTAGATGCTTAATTAGGCGCGGAAACTGTGGAAACCTGAGTGCCCCTGATATTGTTATTTTGTGCCATGCCTTATTTCGTGATGACACATTCAGTATGGGCGCTATTGTTACAAAATGGTTAAATCTTAACCATACTAAGGACCCCGTCCTTGGAGGCATCTTCACCTCGCACCTTGCTGCACACTTTAACTTACCTATTAGGCATTATGAGAAGGAAGAGAAGTTTCTACCTCCTTTTTATCTAGATTATAAGAGTATGGTAGCACATGACTTTATTGTTAAGATTATGGAAAAGGAGCTTAAGTACAAATTAATATTTGGTAAACATCATCCTGAGACTATTACCTTGCCTACTCCTTCCTTGTTTGATTTATCTATAGGCAAGTACCTTGTTCCGTTGGAGGCCATCCACACCTACGGGAACCCTACATCGGCTATAGAGCCAGAGCCGGAACCACAATTTGATCCTCCATGACAGTCTGATTACCAGTGGGATCCGAAGGTGATTTCCAACCAATGGCAATCCGAGGATTCTTCTCAGTACGACCCCAACTATTACTTTGGATATCTGACAGGCCAGTCGTGGCCATAGACCAACTTAGGCAAGAAGCCTAAGCTTGGGGGAGTACGTATTTCTAACCGACATTACATTCATGTTCACACACTCATTTCTAGTTGTCGGTGCTCTTACTTTTTCATTGTATCATCCATGCTAGTTTATTTTCCTTTTTATGCTTTCTTTTTGTGTGTTTAGTAAACCTTAGTAAAAAAACAAAAAAATAGTTGTAGATTTTAGTTAGTTTACTTTTCATGTTGTAGTAGTAATAATTAAAAAGAAAACCCAAAAATATTTCTCGTTCTTCTTTTGCTTGTTGGGAGGTTTCCCATGTAAATAGTTTTATTTTTTCTTTCTTTGGGGGTCGAGAGGAGAAGACAACAATTAAAATGTTGAGTGCCTCTTATATGCATTATTGATTGATCTGACAAAGAGCCCATATTACCTTGTATTCTTTCTTGAATTGAATGCTTGCAGATTCCAGCTTAGTCCAATGCACGTGCACTATTATTATTATCCACACTATTTGGTCGTGCAAGTGAAAGGCAATAATGACGATATATGATGAACTTATTGAGATGAGAAAAGCTGGTATGAACTCGACCTCTCTTGTTTTTGTAAATATGATTAGTTCATCATTCCTGATTCAGCCTATTATGAATAAACATGTTTGCAATGACAATTAGAGATCATAATTGCTTATTCCATGCTTAATTAGCTAGGAGCTTATAATGGTTTACCTTGCGTGCCAACATGCTATTAAAATGGTTGTGATTTGGTATGATAGGGTGGTATCCTCTTTTGAACGATTCGAGTGTCTTGACTTGGCACATGTTCATGCATGTAGTTGAAACAAAATCAACATATCCTCTATGATATTTATTATCATGGTTCATTATATCCTACTCATGCTTGCATTCGGTGTTGATTAATTTTAATGCATGTTCATGACTGTTGTCTCTCTCTAGCTGGTCGCTTCCCAGTCTTTTGCTAGCCTTCACCTATACTAACCGGGAATACTGCTTGTGCATCCAATTCCATAAACCCCAAAGTTATTCCATATGAATCCACCATACCTACCTATATACGGTATCTACCTACCGTTCCAAGTAAATTTGTATGTGCCAAACCATAAACCTTCAAATAAGCATTCTGTTTTGTATGCTCGAATAGCTCATGTATCAACTAGGGTTGTCCGTATCTTCCATGTTAGGCGGGTTATTCTCAAGAGGAGTGGACTCCGCTCCTCACTCACAAGAAAATGGCTGGTCATCGGGATGCCCAGTCCCATGCTTTATGCAAATCAAATCAAAATAACTGCAATCAAAACTCCCCCGGGACTGTTGTTAGTTGGAGGCACTCGTTGTTTCGAGCAAGCCATGGATTGATGCTTGTTGGTGGAGGGGGAGTATAAACTTTACCATTCTGTTTGGGAACCGCCTATAATGTGTGTAGCATGGAAGATATCGCCATCTCTTGGTTGTTATGTTGACAATGAAAGCATACCGCTCAAAATATTATTCATATCTTTTTGAAAGACCGAGCTCTGGCACCTCTACAAATCCCCGCTTCCCTCTGCGAAGGGTCTATCTATTTACTTTTATGCTGAGTCATCATCCTCTTATTAAAAAGCACGAGTTGGAGAGCATTGCTGTCATTTGCATCCATTATTGTTAGTTTACATTGAGTATGACTTGACTGGATCTATATTACCACGAATTACAATGTCTAGTCGGTCCTTGATCTTTGAAGGTGCTCTCCATTTATGTTTTGCGGTCACAGAAAGGGCTAGCGAGATACCATCTTGTTATATCATATCATGATTGATTTCAGAAAGTGTTGTCATCCGAGATTTATTATTATTGCTCGCTAGTTGATTATGCCATTAATATGAGTAAACATGAGACCTAAATGTTAGTGTGAATATGGTTAGTTCATAATCTTTTGCTGAAAACTTGAATGCTGGCTTTACATATTTACAACAACAAGAGCAGAGAGAGTTTGTAAAAGTTTTTCTTTATCACTTTCAGTTTATCAACTGAATTTCTTGAGGACAAGCAAAGGTTTAAGCTTGGGGGAGTTGATACGTCTCTGCCGTATCTACTTTTCCAAACACTTTATTCCCTTGTTCTGGACTCTAACTTGCATGATTTGAATGGAACTAACCTGGACTGACGCTGTTTTCAACAAAATTGCCATGGTGTTATTTTTTTACAGAAATAAAAGTTCTCGGAATTACCTGGAAATCAATGGAGAATTATTTTGGAATATATAATAAATACTAGAAGGAAGATCCACGTCAGGGGGGCCTCCACCTGTCCACGAGGGTGGGGGCGCGCATGCCCCCCTGGGCACGCTCCCTGCCTCGTGGGCCCCCCGACGCTCCACCGACCTCAACTTGGACTCCATATATTCACTTTTGGGGAGAAAAAAACTAAGGAGAAGGATTCATCACATTTTACGATATAGAGCCGCCGCCAAGCCCTAAACTCTCTCAGGAGGGCTGATCTGGAGTTCGTTCAGGGCTCCGGAGAGCGGAATCCGTCGCCATCGTCATCATCAACCTTCCGCCATCACCAATTTCATGATGCTCACCGCCGTGCGTGATTAATTCCATCGTAGGCTTGCTAGACGGTGATGGGTTGGATGAGATTTATCATGTAATCGAGTTAGTTTTGTTAGGGTTTGATCCCTAGTATCCACTATGTTCTGAGATTGATGTTGCTATGACGTTGCTATGCTTAATGCTTGTCACTAGGGCCCGAGTGCCATGATTTCAGATCTGAAGCTATTATGTTTTCATTAATATATGAGAGTTCTTGATCCTATCTTGCAAGTCTATAGTCACCTATTATGTGTTATGATCCGTTAACCACGAAGTGAAAATAATCGGGATACTTACCGGTGATAACTGTAGTTTGAGGAGTTCATGTATTCACTATGTGTTAACGGTTTGTTCCGGTACTCTACTAAAAGGAGGCCTTAATATCCCTTAGTTTCCAATGGGACCCCACTGCCACGAGAGGGTAGGACAAAAGATGTCATGCAAGTTCTTTTCCATAAGCACGTATGACTATATTCCGAATACATGCCTACATTACATTGATGAACTGGAGCTAGTTCTGTGTCACCCTAGGTTATGACTGTTACATGATGAACCGCGTCCGGCATAATTCTCCATCACCGATCCATTGCCTATGAGCTTTTCATATATTGTTCTTCGCTTATTTACTTTTCTGTTTCTATTACTACAATCACTATAAAACACCAAAAATATTACTTTTGCTACCGTTACTTTTTACCACTGTTACCACTACTATCATATTACTTTGCTACTAAATACTTTGCTGCAGATATTAAGTTTCCAGGTGTGGTCGAATTGACAACTCAGCTGCTAATACTTGAGAATATTGTTTGGCTCCCCTTGTGTCGAATCAATAAATTTGGGTTGAATACTCTACCCTCGAACACTGTTGTGATCCCCTATACTTGTGGGTAATTACTCACCAAGGTCCTTCATCGAAAACTTGCCATTCAATGGCTCCTTGACTGAGTTCAGCATCGAAATATCATTTCCGATCAGTAGTATGTCATCCACATACAAGATCAAAAACACTATCAAGCTCCCACTTAACTTCTTGTATAAACAAGAGTCCTCTTTGCTTTTGATGAAGCCAAAAGCAGCGACGACCTCATCAAAATGAGTGTTCTAGCTCCGAGATGCTTGCCTCAACCCATAAATGGATCTCTTGAGTTTGCATACCTTACTAGTGCTAGTCGGATCGACAAAACCCTCGGGATGTATCATATACACGTCCTCGGTTAAATTTCCGTGAAGGAAAGCCGTCTTGAAATCCATCTGCCATATCTCGTAATCGAAATATGCAGCTATAGCTAGTACGATCCTCACCGACTTCAGCATCTCTACCGGTGAGTAAGTCTCGTCATAGTCAATTCCTTGAACTTGTCCATAACCCTTAGCGACTAGCAGAGCTTTGTGGATATGAAAATTTCCATCCACATCGGTTTTCTTCTTAAAGACCCATTTGCAACCAATGGCTGTTATGCCAGGCGGCGGTTCAACCAAGTCCCAAACTTGATTCTCATACATGGAATTTAACTCGAATCTCATGGCCTCCAGCCATGCCTCGGAATCTGGGCTCACCATCGCTTCCGCATACGTGGCCGGCTCGTCACTGTATAGCAACAATACATCACGCACTCTATGCAATCTTTTCGATCTTCGTGGTTCCAATGCCGCTTCCACTACGGGTTCCCTGACTGACTCCGGTATGATCTCATCACCAGCCGGGCCGTCCCCGAGTGGTCCTCGAATTTCCTCGAGTCGGACTATCCTCCCACTGGCCTCCCGACTGAGAAACTCTTTCTCAAGGAAAACCCCGTTCCGAGCAACAAACACTTTGTTCTCTTCCCGGTTGTAGAAGCTATATCCCAAGGTTTCCCTTGGATATCCCCCAAGTATGCATTTATCCGACTGGGGTGTAAGCTTGTCTGACATAAGTTTCTTGACAAATGATTCACAACCCCAAATCTTTAGAAAGGACAAACTAGGAATCTTCCCGGTCCACATCTCATGCGATGTCTTGTCTATCGATTTTGATGGTACCTTGTTAAGTGTGAAAGCTGTAGTTTCTAGAGCGTATCCCCAGAATGACAAGGGTAAATCCGACTTGCTCATCATAGATCGAACCATGTCCAACAAGGTATGATTCCTCCATTCCGATACACCATTTCTCTGTGGCGTACTCGGAGGTGTGAGCTGAGGTACTATACCTATCCTTTTCAGATGATCATCAAACTCCTGGCTCATGTACTCACCTCCACGATCAGATCGTAGAAGTTTTATAGTCTTGACGAGCTAATTCTCAACCTCGTTTTGAAACTCTTTCAACTTTTCAAAAGTCTCCGACTTGTGCCTCATCAAATAGATATATCCATATCTATTCAAGTCGTCGGTAAAAGTCATGAAGTACTGATAGCCACCTATGGCAGTTGTGCTCATTGGTCCACACACATCACTATGTATCAGTTCCAACAACTCGGATGCCCTCTCACAACTCTTTGCGAAAGGAGACTTAGTCATCTTGACGACCAAGAATGATTTGCATCTCTAAAACAACCCAAAGTCAGTCGAAGTTAGGAGTCGATCATCACAGAGCTTCTTCATGCGTTTCAGACTAATGTGTCCAAGCTGACAATGCCAGAAGTATGTCGGATTTATCTCATTAGGCTTATGCCTCTTGACATTCACGTTATAGACCGGTTCCTATTCTAGATTCAATATAAATAACCCATCAACAGTGGGTGCATAGCCGTGAAACATACCATTCAAATAAATCGAACAATCATTGTCCTTTAAATTGAATTCATAACCCTGACGCATCAAGCATGAGGCAGAAATAATGTTCTGACTAAGTGCAGGAATGTAATAACAATTATTCAATTCCAAAATAAATCCAAAAGGATGCTGGAGCTGCATCGTGCCGACCTCCAACGCAGTAACTCTTGCTTTGTTGCCGACCATGATGTCAATCTCCCCTTGTGCCACACGCCTAGTTCTTACCAGCCCTGCATCGAGTTGCAAATGTGAACAAGCGATCCGGTATCAAATACCCAAGAGCTTCTAGGGATGTCAGCAAGGTAAATGTCTGTAACATATGCAACAAGTGTACCTTTGCCTGAAGCAACATTCCCCGCCTTCTTGCCATGCTCTACAAGCCACTTGCTACAGTTCCTCTTCCAGTGACCGGTTTCCTTGCAATGATAGCAAATGGTCTTTGAGTCTAGTCCGGACTTCGGTGCAGCGGCGGAGGTTACTGCCTTCGTGCCCTTTGCCTTAGCCTTTTTCTTGGACCAACTCTTCTCGAACTTAGCAGATTTCTGCACCATCAACACTTCATGCATGCCTTTCTTAATATCCTGCTCTGCCACTTTGAGCATCCCATGCAATTCAGTGAGCTTCTTATCCATGCCATGCATATGATAGTTCGAGATGAACGTCCCATAGCTGGGCGGAAGAGAACCCATAACTGCATCAGTAGCCAGCTCATCCAAGAGTTGGAAGCCCAACCGATCCAAAGCTTGCACATATCCGATCATCTTGATCACATGCGGACTCAGTTGATCACCTTCCTTCAGCTTACAATCCATCAAGGATCGCCACACGTTGAACCTTTCGGTCCTAGCCTGCACCTGAAACATGCTCTTGAGACTCTCGATCATATCGAAAGCCCGAATGTCTTCGAAATGCTGCTGCAAATTGGGCTCCATACAAGCCAGCATGAGGCAGCTAATCTTGTTTGATTCCTCACCGAGTTTCTGGTAGGCATTCTTGGTTGTGGTACTAGCATTATCGGCAGGTTCCTCTGGAAGCGGATCCTCTAGAACATGTTCCCTTTTTATCATGCTTGAGAACAATTTTCAAATTTCTATACCAGGTAGTAAAGTTTGTTCCATTCAGTTTATCCTTTTCCAGAATTGATTTCAATGCAAAGTTGGGTTGAGCAGGTGGTGCCATTGATCTACAACAGAAAAATATGCAATCACTAAGCAATGTGGTTATGTAGAGTAATTCTAGCCTTAAACAGAAATACTCCCACTGAAGTCAGCATCCCTCCGCAAACTCTCAGTGATTCAGGATCCGACTAGCACATGTGACTAGTGAGCTTTAGCATCACTGCTAGACAACATGCCTATCCAGTAAGCAACTCCTTACTAATCGTATCTCTATACGACTCCTGTCGGTCGGGTAGGTATCTCATACCCCGGCTCCCGACCTCTTTTGCCACAAGGCCCAAAACCGTTTTGATAGCCTTGTCAAGTTAACCTAATGCAGTGCATGTCCGTGTCCGACACAAACCCTTAAGTTCAAGGACATCTACCAGCACCCCAATTTTATGAGCCCACTACTAGACGTACTTGATGTGCGAAGGTGCAACATCAGGAATGTCAATTTACTTGATATTCATGAGGGATATTTCTACCATTCTAACATGCATAGAAACGAAGAAGCATAACAATCACAAGTAAACCATATATTGTGAAATAGTATGGCTCCTTCATGGATGTTCTTCCAGGTTGGCTCCAACTCTGATGACCATCTAGAAACTCCATCTTGTTTGTCATGCCGGGCCGCCAAGCCGCCAACCTGATCTCTATTATCCAACTAGTACAACTAGTAATGAATTTTACATAGAGTCATAAGTCGACACGCAGGTCGTTATACAATATAATGTCGGTGTCA
This sequence comes from Triticum monococcum, assembly GCA_034509565.1. NCBI lineage: Eukaryota > Viridiplantae > Streptophyta > Magnoliopsida > Poales > Poaceae > Triticum > Triticum monococcum. The sequence continues at coordinate 144,646,439 of CM067843.1, read as the reverse complement.
AAACCGGCGAATCTCGGGTAGGGGGTCCCGAACTGTGTGTCTAAGGCGGATGGTAACAGGAGGCAGGGGACACAATGTTTACCCAGGTTCGGGCCCTCTTGATGGAGGTAATACCCTACGTCCTGCTTGATTGTTCTTGACGATATGAGTATTACAAGAGTTGATCTACCACGAGATCGTAGAGGCTAAACCCTAGAAGCTAGCCTATGGTATGATTGTCTGTTGTCCTACGGACTAAACCCTTCGGTTTATATAGACACCGGAGGGGGCTAGGGTTATATAGATTCGGTTACAAGGGAGGAGATCTACATATTCGTATTGCCAAGCTTGCCTTCCATGCCAAGGAGAGTCCCATCCGGACACGGGACGGAGTCTTAAATCTTGCAGCTTCATAGTCCAACAGTCCGGCTGTTCGGAGACCCCCTAATCAAGGACTCCCTCAGTAGCCCCTGAACCAGGCTTCAATGGCGATGAGTCCGACGCACAGTATTTTCTTCGACATTGCAAGGCAGGTTCTTCTCCAAATCCTGAATATCTGCTAGTAGTGTCCGGCTCCCATAAATGTTGGACTTCTTGGCTTCTGCGCCCAATAAGGGCTATCTTCCATGTGTCGAGTGAATGCCAGGAGCCAGTGCGTTTTTTACATTCGTCCCCTAGCCAGGTAAATAAATCGTCTATTAAAGGGATGGGGATTCTTGGATCCAATCCACACCATCCTCCCATGGCAAGAATCCATCGGAGTGCACTCGGAAAAATCCATTCCATCATGGCCGGCCATCGCAGCTCCTCCTCCCACTCCCGTAGCCCTAAGCCCGGTGATTGGGAGAAGTGTTCCGTCCCGCACAGCCGATTAGTAGAGTTGCAGACCAAGGAATTTCTCCCTCCAGCATATATTGTCCCCATCCGAGCCGGGCTCGCCACCTATAATGGTGGGGAGCAAGTGGAGATCTTCCCCAATCCCTCCCAGGGGGAGCGGGTATGCCTTGTCCCTTACTTACTAAGGGGACTTGGATTTCCAATCCATCCGTTCCTCCGTGGACTCCTGGAGTTTTACGGCCTCTAGTTGCATAATTTGTGAGTTGTTTCTGGGCTGCGAGGCTCATTTTGAGCTGTGGAAGAGGCTATTCTACATTGTACCCCGTACACAGGAGGGGTCACTTTATCAAGTGGGCGGAGCCGAAATATGGCGCATCGCCGAGACCGGATACCTGTCCGGTACCCCGAAGAAGACATCCGAAGACTGGCCTTCGGAATGGTTTTACATGAGGACGTCCCTCTTCCATACCCTGTTCGGAGGGGTCTTCCCGAGTTGAACAATGCTCCTCTGAAGAAACGCCAAAGTTGGCGCTCACAGAGCCCCCAGGAGGAAGACAACGGAGAAGTCCTTTACCTGATGGACTGGATTAAAGTGTTGGCTCAATCAGGATTGATAATAATCGAGGTTATGTGAATGTGCATAATGCGGGGGTGCAGCCGCTTCAATATCGAGGGCACCCCCTGTGCTGTTTTAACGGGGAAGATGATGCCACCCGTTGCGGGCGTAAGGGACTGGACTCCGCTGCTGCTTTAGCAAAAATTCTATCCGAGTTGTTCAAGGGAGAGGAAGAGGAGTTCATCTGTATTAAGCCACGGGATGGATTCTCCATGTACAACCCTCCAAGCTGGGTGAGTTGTCACTCTTTACTTCCAACCTCCCGCATTCTTTGTCGTAAATTCTCACCTTGCCGTTTCACGGCAGGAACTGCAAAAATCTGTAAGGGGGGTCAACAGCCCACCTCCACAACCGGAGGACCCTGACCAAGCCCTCAATCCCGGACTCTAAGAGGATTCGGACATATTTGTGGAGCTGATAGACAGGAAATTCTATCAATTGAGTTGTGATGACGCCATGGTGGCCATAATGGCCGACTATCCGAGACTACTCCATGCATCACATGTAAGAAAAGACCGGAGTCTCAACTTCCAAAAAGGATCCCCTTTTACGCACTTCACCTACTGTACACATATGGTGTTTTACAGGGAAGGCCTTCGGGACGCCATGCCGAACCCACAACGACTTGCCAACAAGGGGCACCAATGCCGGGTAGGACAAAAGGAAGGCGGCCAGGACGGAGACGCCGACGCAGAGGTACAAAACCTCGCTTCATGGTTGTTGTCTTTCTTAAAATATAATGACGTCCATCTTTCCTAGTAGAAAAAACACTCACTGGACTATATCCGGAGAGGCTGCCGATCACGCCTCCACCAGTCGGGCTCCAGGGCCGGACATAGAGGCGGAAGCTAACACGGGGCGGACGCCGAATGCTCCTCCTACAGAGGATGCAGATAGACTATCCGCTACAAATTCCAAAGTGGAGAGAGCCATGAATCACATGCGTCGCCAGGCCATACTCTGTGACGCTTGTTTCTCCCAAGAGGCATTCGATGCCTTCAACTTAGGAGACGTGTACATCCGTGCTGCTTAGAATGGTCTAGCCCGAGCCATGGACCAGTATGTAAGGGATATACGGGTAAGAAAATCTGACGATTATGTGTATCAGTAGCCCCTGAGACTTGAAATAGTTGACGCAACTGATTTAAGGATCATTATTTGTGCAGGCTCTTACAGAGAAGAATTCCCTCCGGTCTCAAGAGCTAGAAGAGTGCAAGGCCCAGCTAGGGGCCGCTGTTGCCGCGTTGAAGGAGTCCGAGAAGGGCCCCTCTTGTAACACTTGCTTTCATGTCAAAGAATATATGTACCACGTAGTATACGGTATGCATGCAAATCTAACAATAGATGTTGCAGATGACCCCGGAGTGAATCCGGAGGCCGTGGCGGTGAATGCGGTACATGCTAATCGACAGCTAAATGCTTGCGACCGCGTGCTTACGCCAGTCAGGCAGGAGAAAGATAATCTCCAAGACGCCAATATCCGGCTGGGCGTGGAACTGAAAGATGTCTGATCCCAGCTTGTGGACTCTGTGAAGGAGAATAAGCGGCTTCGGCACAACATTTTTAGTAACTGCTTGAACAAACTTTTTAAAGGAGTTCGGCGAAGAAGCCAGCTAACAGAGTTATGTCTGCAGGTATGCTAATGTGTCATCCTGCGGAGGAGATGCCTGGGTCTTCAGGTGATCTTCTACCAGAGCTCTCACAACTGCACGAGCAAGTTCGGCGGGTGATGCAGGGTATTGCCCAAGCCTTGTGGCCATCCGCGTCCCCGCCAGGAGACATGGGAGCTTATAGAGAAGCTCAAGGGAGGACGGCGGCGCTTCCAATTATGGGAGATATCAGCCTGCCGACAAGGTGAAAGGGAAGCCTGGGCTATGGTGAAGACGCGATATACCAAAGCTGACCCAAACAATATGGTCGAGGTAGGACCTATGGGGCCCGATGGGAAAGAGATCCCTGTCAGTTTAGTGTATGAACGAGTAGAATTAGCCGCAAAGTATTTCCAACGGGATTGTAGGCTAGACAGCTTGTTGGATGGTATAGAAGAAGAATTTAATCAGTCTTAGCGACTGTGTACTTCAAGTGACATATGTAGTGTCCTAGCCTGATTGTAAATCATTTGTCATGGCGGACCTTTTCGCTTCGACCTCTGGACCCGATAGTTCGGAGTGTATCCGAATACCCACTTGGTTATGTAAAAACCGGGGTATGCATGGAGACCAGGCATAGGGGTCATAAGTGCTTGAACAGACAAGTACCCAACTAGCTATGTTATATTACATGGGTAGTAAGAAACATCTTCCAGGGAGAATAGTTCCGTTAAGGGTTCCTTTCCCTGGGTACGCATGCCCTAATGTGCATGTCCGGACTGCGAAAAGAGACGCAGGCTATAAACATCTGGGGGCATGTTTCAAATTAAATAAAAGTCATCTTTTATTCACCAACCGAATATTCCCTTAAGAACACTAGCTTTTGGCTTCACCCAGTCTGAGGTACACATCCGGCTGACCCGGCAGTAACAATCGCAGAGGTGCTCCCCTTATGCCCTAGCCGAATTAACGGGAACGTAGGGTGAAAATACAAGAGCCAGGCAACCCAGCTTGGCCAAAACTTAAGTCATATCGATGCATATAATGGCGAAAAAAGGTACATGTGGAAGAATAACACATGTGTGGGACATAAAGCCCAAAAAAATAGTTAGATTAAGCTTCTGTATAAGAAGCCCCCAGGTATAATGAGCGCGGTTAGCGCGGCAAGATTGTGTAACCAAGACACAAGTTTAGCCTTTTAGGGCCTTAATGAGAAATAAAAAGAGAGAAAGAGAGAAAAAACAGATATGCAAAAAATTGACGGAGGAAATGAGACGAACATAGAGTCCGGCGCTAGGCGTAGAATCTTCGGAGTCTGGCTACGTTCAATGGGTTTGGCTCGAGTCGATTAGCCGATGCATCCCGTAGACGGTACGCTCCATCAGTCAGAACCTGGTCGATAATGAATGGACCTTCGCATTTGGGCTTGAGCTTGTTCTTTTTCTTCTCCGGCAGGCGTAGAACTAGTTTTCCAACGTTATAGGTTTTGGCCCGTACTTCTCTGCTTTGATACCTTCGAGCCTGTTGCTGATAGAATGCAGAATGGGCCTTTGCCACGTTGCGCTCCTCCAGGGCATCCAAACTATCCTGCCAATCGATCTCGGCCTCTTTTTCTTCATACATGCGCACTCGAGGTGAGTCATGAATTATGTCTCAAGGCAGAACCGCCTCTGCGCCGTACACCATAAAGAACGGTCTGTATCCGGTAGTGCGATTCGGCGTGGTCCACAGCCCCAATAGTACGGAGTCGAGCTCCTCTACCCAATGCGTGCTTGATTCCTTTAAGGACTACACTAGTCTGGGTTTAATGCCGCTCATGATTAGACCATTTGCTTGCTCGACTTGACCGTTAGTTTTGTGGGTGATAGACATAAGCATAATCGAGCTTGATGCCCATATTGTTGCACCAAAGTTTCACCGCGTCGGCTGTAAAATTCGTGCCGTTGTTAGTGGTGATGCTGTGGGGGATGCTATAACGGTGTACAACCCTAGATATGAAGTCTATCACCGGTCCGGATTCAGCCGTTTTGACGGGTTAGGATTCTATCCATTTGGTGAATTTATCCACCATGACCAGTAAGTATTTTTTCTTATGGGTTCGCCCTTGAAGGGGTCCGACCATATCAAGCCCCCAGACCGCGAAGGGCCAAGTAATGGGGATTGTTTGGAGAGCGGTAGGCGGCATATGGCTTTGGTTTGCAAAAAGCTGGCAACCGACGCAATGTTGGACAAGATGCTGCGCATCTGCCCGGGCCGTCGGCCAATAAAAACCTGTACGGAAGGCCTTGCTTACAAGGGCCCGGGCTGCAGCATGGTGGCCGCCGAGTCCGGCATGGATTTCTGCCAAAAGCTTTCGCCCTTCCCCTTCGGAGATGCACCTTTGACGGATTCCGGTAGTGCTTTTCTTATAAAGCTCTCCCTCGTGGACCTTGTAGGATTTAGATCGCCGTACTATGCAGCGTGCCTCATTTTGGTCCTCAAGTAGTCCCTGCCTGGTTAGGTAGGCCAGGAATGGTTCTGTCCACGGGGCGATGACGGCCATTATTACATGGGTTGAAGGTGTTATTTCGATGGCAGAGCCTCCGATTGTGTTAGAGTGTTTGGTATCTGGTGTTGTGGTCGGGTCCGGACTAATATTGCCAGTGTGCCCTTCCCATACCACGGATGGCTTAAACAGTTTTTCCAAGAAGATGTTAGGTGGGATAGGGTCGCGCTTAGCGCCAATACGGGCGAGGATATCCGCCGCCTGATTATTTTCCCGAGCCACATGGTGGTATTCAAGCCCCTCGAACCGAGCTGACATTTTGAGGACGGCGTTGCGATATGCCGCCATTTTCGGATCCTTGGCATCGAAGTCTCCATTTATTTGAGATATTGCGACGTTTGAATCCCCACGCACCTCTAGGCGTTGAATGCCCATGGAAACTGCCTCCGGAGACCGTGTAATAGGGCCTCGTATTCGGCTGCGTTATTGGAGCTTGTGTATAGTATTTGGAGTATGCATTAAACTGTATCTCTGGTGGGGGACATCACGACGACGCCAGCCCCCAGACCAGCCAGCATTTTAGATCCGTCGAAATGCATGATCCAATTGGAGTACGTGCCGTACTCTTTAGGGAGTTCGGCTTCTGTCCATTCGGTGATGAAATCGGCCAGTACTTGCGACTTAATGGCTCGCCATGGTTTATATGTTATGTCGAACGGGAGGAGCTCGATAGCCCATTTGGCAATCCAGCCCGTGGCATCACGGTTGTTTATTATGTCGTTGAGTGGTACTTCGGAGGCCACCATAATTGAACACTCTTGAAAGTAGTGTCATAATTTCCGGGATGCCATGAATACCGCGTATGCTATCTTTTGATAATGTGGGTACCATGATTTGCATGGAGTGAGGACAGTAGATACATAATATACCGGCTTTTGAAGTGGGAATTTATGTCCGTCTATCTCTTGTTCGACGATGAGCACTGCGCTTACAACTTGGTGAGTTGCCGCTATATATAATAGCATTGGTTCGCCAACATTTGGCGCGGCCAAGATTGGGTTGGTGGCCAGGATGGCTTTTATTTCTTCCAATACGGTCGTGGCTGCGTCCGTCCACTCGAAGTGTTCGGTGCGCTGAAGAAGGCGATAAAGGGGGACTGCCTTTTCTCCTAATCGGGAGATCAAGCGGCTTAAGGCCACCACACATCTAGTTAACTTATGGATTTTCTTGACGTCAGTTGGGATAGCCAACTGTGACAGAGCCCGGATCTTAGCCGGAATTGCTTCAATTCCTCTGCTGGAGACGATAAAGCCCAGGAGCTTTTCAACGGGTACGCTAAAAACGCATTTTTCGGGTTGATCATGAGCTTAATGTCGTATGTTCGGAGATTGTCGAACGTGAGCCTCAAGTCATCTATTAAGGAGTCGACGTGCCTGGTTTTAACAACCACACCGTCGACGTATGCCTCCACTGTTTTGCCAATCTGCTTTTCCAGACATGTCTGAATCATGCGCTGATACGTTGCGCTAGCATTTTTGAGCCCAAAGGGCATTGTATTAAAACAGAAGGGGCCGTATGGAGTGATGAATGCCGTTGCGGCTTGATCGGACTCCGCCATCTTAATTTGGTGGTAACCAGAGTATGCATCGAGGAAGCACAATGAGTCGTGTCCTGCAGTAGTGTCGATAATTTGATTGATGCGAGGGAGGGGGAAGGGATCCTTTGGGCACGCCTTATTAAGGTCCTTGAAGTCGACACATAGGCGCCAGGATTTGTCCTTCTTTGGCACCCTCACCAGGTTTGCTAGCCAGTCCGGATGTTTTATTTCTCTAATGAATCCGGCCTCTAGTAGCTTGCCTAGCTCCTCTCCCATGGCTTGTGGCTTAGGTTCAGAGAAATGCCGAAGAGTCTGCTTAACCGGCTTGAATCCTTTTAGAATGTTAAGGCTATGCTCAGCCAGCCTGCGTGGGATTCCTGGCATGTCTAAAGGATGCCAAGCGAATATGTCCCAATTCTCGCGCAGGAACTCCCGTAGTGTGGCGTCTATGGTGGGATGTAACCGTGCCCCGATGGATGCTATTTTTGTGCGGTCCGTTGGATGGACTTGGATTTTGACTATTTCATCCGCTGGTTTAAAGGAGGTGGACTTGGATCTTTTGTCTAGTATCACGTTGTCCCTGTCCACTATGGAGCATAGCACGGTTAACTCCTCCGTCACAAGGGCTTCGGATAATGCCTCGAGGGCCAGTGCGGCTGTTTTGTTCTCGGCGCGGAGTGCTATGTACGAATCACTAGCTAGAGTGATGATTCCATTGGGTCCGGGCATTTTGAGCTTCATGTACCTGTAATGGGGTATGGCTTGAAAAATCGTGAATGCCTCCCACCCTAGAAGGGCGTGGTATCCGCTACTGAACGGGGCCACTTGGAATGTGATTTCTTCGGACCTGTAATTCTCCGAAGGCCGAATACCACATCTAGTGTGATTTTCCTAGCGCAATGTGCCTCCCGAGTAGGGATAATTCCTCAGAAGTTCGTGCTGCTTTTCTCAATACGGTTGCTGTCTATTTCCATTTTTTGAAGAGTCTCCTCATAAATGAGGTTTAGTCCGCTGCCGCCATCCATGAGCACTTTAGTGAGCCAAAAGCCGTCCACAATTGGACTAAGGACCAAAGTGGCTGGTGCTCGGGTTGTTCGGAATTTAGGTTCATCACTGGCATTGAAGCTGATAGCCGTGTCGCTCTGGAGTGCTCGCTCACGCCTATTATTTGAGGCATAGGTCTCGAAGACTATCAATACTGTATTTTTATCCATAGGAAGGTGCGCTGGGGTTTTTTGGATGAGGAGATCTTCACTGCTCTTGGCCACCTGCCGGAGTACCCAACATGCTCTAAGGCTATGTGTTGGTATGGTATCTGATGTACTATGAATTTTGCAGGGCCCGTTAAGCCATCCCTCCAATACGGTTCCACGGCCTGTAGTGGGCTTTTGCTTCTTTGTAATTGAGTCGGGCGACTTATGAGAGTGCACCCTTTTAGTTCGGACTGGGGGTTGTGTCAGAGCCGGACTATCCCAAAATTTTGTTTGGGTTTTCCAGGCACTTTCCATCGCACAATACTTCCGTACTATGGCTTCCAAGCCAGCGAAGTGTGCTATGTCACGGCGACTTATGGCGTTGAGGATTCCCTTGTCCGTGCAATTATTGCAAAAGAAGGAATTGCGTCTTCCTCGCGACAGTCCTTGACCTTGTTCATTACAAGGAGGAATCTGGCCCAATAGTGATGTACTGTCTCTTGGAGCACTTGCCTAATGTGGGAAAGATCGTTTGTATCTGGGTGGGTGGGTGGATTTAAGTCCGGACCTTGACCCAATTTGAGACCCTGGGGCAGGGGAGTTTCCGATCTTGGAAGTTCGGGCTCCGGGATGTTGCCCCGTGGGTTCGGTATGCAGCCTGATTCTAGGTTCAGGGTTAGGGCGATGTCCTCCCGTGAGCGGGTATCCGGCTCGGGGAGCTCGGTAATCCGGACATAGTTCGTCCTCAGGATAGAGGGAGAATGGCCGCATTGCTCCTCCACCACCGCTATCTGATGGGTGACCGGCGGAGAGTTAATCTCCCTTTGGTTGGGTTTAAGCCCGATCCAATCGTAGTCCATAGCAACTCCCAGAGCGGCGATGCGATCCAAAAGCTCGTTCAAAGAGGAGAGCTCCATTGGATCCATCTGCTCGGCGAATTTCAAGCCGATGTGGAGTCTATTTTCGATGACCCGAGAAGCCATCGTCGGTGCAAGGGCCGAGCGGGTGGTCATGACGAAGCCGCCTAGTCGGAGAGTTTGGCCTACAGCCAGGGCTCCCCCAGAGGTGATGTTGTCCTTGACAATGAGACGATCCATCCCTCCTTATGATGACGACACAGTGGAATTCTCAATGAAAGCACCAATATCGGTGTCCAAACCGGCGGATCTCGGGTACGGGGTCCCGAACTGCGCGTCTAAGGTGGATGGTAACAGGAGGCAGTGGACAAGATGTTTACCCAGGTTCGGGCCCTCTTGATGGAGGTAATACCCTATGTCCTGCTTGATTGTTCTTGATCATATGAGTATTACAAGAGTTGATCTACCACGAGATCGTAGATGCTAAACCCTAGAAGCTAGCCTATGGTATGATTGTCGTCTGTTGTCCTACGGACTAAACCCTCCGGTTTATATAGACACCGGAGGGGGCTAGGGTTACACAAAGGCGGTTGCAAGGAAGGAGATCTACATATCCATATTGCCAAGCTTGCCTTCCACGCCAAGGAAAGTCCCATCCGGACATGGGACGATGTCTTCAATCTTGCATCTTCATAGTCCAACAGTCCGGCTAAAGGATATAGTCCGGCTGTTCGGAGACCCCCTAATCCAGTACTCACTCGCAGGTCGTTATACAATATAATAATAGCACTTTGGCTCCTGCCGGCTGACAAACATGACACGCAGGCCATTTATAATTTACACAAATGCATCACATACACATGAGCCATACTATTCACATCAAACCTTGCAAAATAAAGTTATGCAACGAAATACAAGGCGCTACGCACACGGCGGTCCGATTCAGATCTAATCGATCTTATCAATCATCGTGAGCCCGATTCGGATTTACATTGCACTATTAACCCCGATGGCGGATACCGACCGGTAGGGGTAGGCTGTGGCACGACCTCATCGACTCTGGTCATCAGAAAGCATAGCCTCAACGATCCCCGTGTGCAGTTGATCACATCAACCATGCACATAGCCGATCTCATCAACGACAACAGATCTCATCTATCGCCACTGTAACACCCTCGATGCAACTATATCTCCCACGTGTCGAGGCATGACTTAGAGGCATAATCGCATTGAAGGCATATGTCGCAAGTTAGGTAATCTTCACAACATCCCATGTATAATATATGATAAAAGGGGAGATAACATAGTTGGCTTACACTCGCCACGTCAATCAAGTACATAAATAGCATTACATCATTCAAACACTCATGGCCCGACTACAGCGCCAAAATAAAAGACAACCCAACATGCGACACGGTCCCGATCACCCCAACTGGGCACCACTACTGATCATTAGGAAAAGAAACATAGTATCGCTGAGAGTCCTCGTCGAACTCCCACTTGAGCTCAAGCGCGTCACCTGGAGCGGAATCATCAGGCCCTACATCTGGTGTAATAGTAATCTATGAGCCACAGGGACTCAGCAATCTCGCACCCTCGTGATCAAGACTATTTAAGCTTAATAGGTAAGGCAAGGTAAATATATGTGGAGCTGCAGCAAGCGACTAGCATATGTGGTGGCTAACCTGTTCGCAAAAGAGAGCGAGAAGAGAGAGCAAAGCGCGAGCAAGAAACTAGAGAGGGCAATCCTGCGGCAAACATTACTCCAACACCGTGTCCACTTCCCGGACTCCACCGAGAAGAGGCCATCACGGTAATGCACACTGTTGATTCATTTTAATTAAGTTAAGGTTCAAGTTATCTACAATCGGACATTAACAAATTCCCATCTGCCCATAACCGCGGGCACGGCTTTTGAAAGTTCAAATCCCTACAGGGGAGTCCCAACTTAGCCCATGACAAGCTCTCACGGTCAACGAAGTAATAGACCTCCTCCCGAGATGTTCCGATCAGACTCGGTACCTCGGTTCTTCAAGACATTTCGACAGGTTAAAACTAGACCAGCAACACCGCCCGAATGTGCCAACAAATCCCGATAGGAGCTGCACATATCTCATTCTCAGGGCACACTCAGATGAGCCAGACGTCGGGTAGGCCAGCCCAGAGTTGCCCCTGGTAGCCCCGGACATCGCTCGGTTGGACCAACACTCAGAGGAGCACTGGCCCGGGGGAGTTTATAATAAGATGACCCTAGGGCTCCGGAAACCCAAGGGAAAAAGAGGCTAGGTGGCAAATGGTAAAACCAAGGTTGGGCACTGCTGGAAAAGCTTTAATCAAGGCGAACTATCAAGGGGTTCCCATTATAACCCAACCGCGTAAGGAACGCAAAATCCGGGAACATAACACCGATATGACGAAAACTAGGGCAGCAAGAGTGGAACAAAACACTAGGCAAGAGGCCGAGCCTTCCACCCTTTACCAAGTATATAGATGCATTAAGATAACATGGCAATATAATGATATCCCAACAAGTAAATAGTGTTCCAACAAGGAACGGTCTCCAATCTTCACCTGCAACTAGCAACGCTATAAGAGGGGCTGAGCAAAGCGGTAACGTAGCCAATCAACGGTTTGCTAGGACATGGTGGGTTAGAGGCTGAACATGGCAATTTGGGAGGCTTGAAAGCAAGTGGTAGCCATCGTAGCATTGGCATAGCAAAAGAGTGAGCATCTAGCAAAGCAAAGATAGTAGTGATTTCGAGGGTATGATCATCTTGCCTGCAAAGTTGTCAGAGTTGACTGGATCCTCGAAAGCAAACTCAACGGGCTCCTCATTAGCGAACTCGTCTCCCGGCTCTACCAAAACAATACAAACAAGCAAACGGAACACAATCAACCACGTGCAAAGCTCAAACAATATGATGCAAACATGGTATGCTATGCAGGATGCAATGCGGGATGCATACGCAAGATGTGACAGAAAAAGCAAGAACCTGGCCTCAACTTGGAAAACCAAGTGTGCCACTGGAAAGATGAGATGAAATCACTTGAAAACGATATAAAGAACGCCGGAATCAGAGTTACGGTTTGGAAATGGCAAACAATTTAAATATGACACCGGTCTGCGATTTACAGCAAGTAGCCATCTAAATGCAATGAGATGAACATGCTACAGCACCCAAAAATGGCATCCAAATACATGGCAGGGATGCATTCAAGATGCTTAACAAAATTCTAGCACTGAGCTACAGCCAATTCATCCATTAACAGGTTCAAACAAGCATCGCAAAAATGCATATGGTAAACAGATCTCAGACTTAGCGAAATTAACACTTGTCTGGAATTCCAGATCAGGTAGCACTCTTCGGAGCAACAAAACTACATTCTATAGGACCTGAACATGGCAAAGTAAAACATGGCATGGAGCTACTCAAAGAGCTTAACAAAAGTCCCTTAGTGACCTTGAGCCAAAAGGGATCAGAAAACACATTTGCAAGCATGTGAACATAGCAAAAGCATAATCAATTTTCTGACTTCGTGAAAACTGGCACATGCTGAAACTGATATCAAGTAGGCATGTTTACGAGCTCGATGCACTCACTACGGGGCAATTCATGACAAGCTAAGCATACACCCATCAAGAATACACAAAACGCAAGCTAGACATGGCAAGAACAATAGCATAGCATGCACGGATCAACTACAACATCCTTGGCAAAATCGCTAACAAGTAGACAATCTGCCCAGATTCACAAAGTAGCAAAAGTAGAGCTCGATTGACTCAAGCTAGGGTGCTCCATAATTGCAAACAAAGACATGGATGGATAGAGCACTACAAGGTTAACAAAACATCCTTACTGATCATCCTCAAAAGAGGCACGGATCACTAGGAAAAACCATGAACATATGGCAACATGAGATAAACTGGTCAAGGACTTAGTGGAAATGCTAAGTCCCTGAAATCAGCATTACCAAGTGCCTCACTTTGCAAGCTTGTGCTAGTCACCACACACATCACAAAAATACATGGGTTGCACCTCTGGAAAGATGGCAAAACCCTTCATAAAACATATGTAGAGCTCATGGGCATAGCATGCACACAATAATCATGGCAAAAATGACAAATATCTAAATGGAGTAGCAGATCTGACAATTATCTCAAGTAGCACTCTTCTAACAGCATTTCGGGCATCAAGATGAACTCAAATGAAAATGATGCAATGGAATGAAATGATGTACTCTCTGAGACGAACATTTTGATATGCTATATGCCCAAATCGGAGCTACGAATGAGAAGATACGACATTATGAACAGGAGCATATGGACCTGAGATTTGAGGACTTAGGGAAAAATCCGAAGTCAACCTAGGTTTTACTGTAGCGGCGGTTCCAGATCGAGCGCGCACGCGAACCGAGGATGGACGGGGAGCTCGCTGGAGTTCGTCGCCGGACTTGGCGAGGCACGCCGGCCGGAGGAGAGGAGGACGCCGGGGCGGCGTGGTGCGGTGGCGGCGGAGGGTCTCGGCGGCGCGGGGCGACGAGGAGGGCCGGAGACGGGCAGTGGCGGCGACCTACGGCGGCGGGGCGGTGAAGATCCGGCGATGGCGCACGGCGGCGCCGGTGGCCGGGCGCGAGGGAGAGGCGGCGATGCGGTGCGGGAAGGAGGCGGCGGGGCGACGTGGCCCGCGGGGGCCCCGAACGGGATCGGCGGGTCGCGGGCGCTGAGGCGGCAATGCGCTCCCCCGCATGACAGGTGGTGGCGCGCTATTGGCGCGGGGCGGCGGCGGCTTTGTCCGGCGCGACCCGGACGTGTCCGGCGCGCGGATGGAGCGGGGCTAGGGTTTGGGGTTGGATTGGATCCGGGATTTCGGGGGAGATGCCTATTTATTCATAGAGGGAGCTAGGAGGCTCCAAATTGAGCATGGTTTTCGGCCACGCGATCGTGATCGAACGCTCTAGATGATGGAGAGGGTTTTGGTGGGTTTTGTGCCAACTTGGAGGGGTGTTGGGCTGCAACACACACGAGGCCTTTTCGGTCCCTCGGTTAACCGTTGGAGCATCAAACGAAGTTCAAATGGTACGAAACTTGACAGGCGGTCTACCGGTAGTAAACCAAGGCCGCATGGAATGTCTCTGTCCAATCCTGAAATGTTTAATCCCCACACACAAAAGAAAGGTAGAAATGACCACCGGAGGAGAACGAAGCGCCGGAATGCAAAACGGACAACGGGGAAAACGCTCGAATGCATGAGACGAACACGTATGCAAATGCAATGCACATGATGACATGATATGAGATGCATGACAACGATAACAACACACGAAGACAAAGACCCGAACCCGATAAAATAAAATAACTTAAGGTCGGAAACGGCAAGAGTTGGAGTACAAATTGGGAAAGTCATATCCGGGGTGTTACAACACTCCACCACTACGAAAGGATCTCGTCCCGAGATCTAGGACTGAAAGAAGGCCGGGTATTCAGAATGCAGGTGATCCTCGCGTTCCCAGGTAGCTTCACGGTCGGAATGGTGTGACCACTTGACTTTGAGGAATTTGATTGACTTGTTGCGGGTCTTGCGTTCAGTCTCTTCAAGGATAGCAACGGGGTGCTCACGATAGGAGAGATCTTCTTGGAGCTCAATGTCCTCGAAGTTGACGTTGCGGTCAGGAGTCTTGAAGCACTTTCGGAGCTGAGAGACATGGAACAGATCATGAACATTTGCAAAGTTTGAAGGAAGCTCGAGTTGATAGGCGAGGTCGCCTCTCTTGCTGACAATCTTGAAAGGTCCCACGTATCTAAGGAAGCTCGAGTTGATAGGCGAGGTCGCCTCTCTTGCTGACAATCTTGAAAGGTCCCACGTATCTAGGGGCAAGCTTCCCTTTGATACCGAAGCGACGAGTCCCTTTCATAGGAGAGACGCGGAGGTAAACATGATCTCCGATCTCGAAAGCCAAATCATGGTGCTTACTATCGTAGTAGCTCTTTTGACGGGATTGGGCTGCTTTGAGGTTATCTCGAATGATTTTGCACATTTCCTCTCCCTCTGTGATTAAGTCATTTCCTAAAAGCTGACGTTCACCGGTTTCAGACCAGTTGAGAGAGGTACGGCACTTTCTGCCATACAGAATTTCAAAAGGGGCCTTGCCCGAACTTGCTTGAAAACTGTTGTTGTAGGAGAATTCAGCATAAGGAAGACAATCCTCCCACTTGATGCCGAAGGAGATCACACAAGCCCTGAGCATATCTTCAAGAATCTGGTTGACACGCTCGACTTGACCGCTAGTTTGAGGATGGAAAGCTGTGATGAAGCGGATGTTGGTGCCCATGGCCTTCTGAAAAGAATCCCAAAACTTGGAGGTAAAGATGCTGGCACGGTCTGAAGAGATCACTTGTGGAATACCGTACAGAGAGACAATTCGAGAGGTATAGATTTCCACCAATTGAGCTACAGTGATCAACTCTCTGATAGGCAGAAAGTGAGCCACTTTGGTGAGTTTGTCGATGACAACGAATATAGCATCATTGCCACGCTTGGACTTTGGAAACCCAGTCACGAAGTCCATCTCAATGTGGTCAAACTTCCATTCTGGAATGGCAAGAGGTTGGAGGAGACCAGCTGGCCTGTGGTGTTCTACCTTCACTCTTCTGCAGACATCACACTCATTCACGAATTGAGCAATCTCGCGCTTCATTCAAGTCCACCAATAAGCCTTCTTGAGGTCCTGATACATCTTCGTGCTCCCAGGGTGGATGGAGAGGAGAGAATTGTGAGGCTCGTTCATGATCACTTTACGAAGGTCACCTTTGGGCACAACAATACGATCCTCGAAGAAGAGAGTGTCCTTGTCATCAAGGCGGTAGAACTTGTACTTGGGTTGGCTCTTGGCAATCCCAATCTTCACCTTTTTCACCATAGCATCAAGAAGCTGGGCTTGGCGAATCTGGTCTTCTAGGGTAGGAGAGACTTGAAGGTTGGCGAGGAAACCTTGAGGAACAACTTGGAGATTAAGTTTGCGGAAAGCTTCACAAAGCTCGGGTTGATAAGGCTTGAGAATCAGACTGTTGCAATAAGCCTTCCTGCTCAATGCGTCAGCAATCACATTGGCCTTGCCTGGAGTATACTCGATACTCGGATTATACTCTTGAATCATTTCGACCCATCGAGTTTGCCTGAGGTTGAGATTAGGCTGAGTGAAGATGTACTTGAGACTCTTGTGGTCAGTGAAGATATCCACTTTTCTTCCCAATACGAGATGTCTCCAAGTCAAAAGAGCATGCACAACTGCCGCCAACTCTAGATCATGAGTGGGGTAGTTCTTCTCATTGGGCTTCAACTGGCGAGAGGTGTAAGACACAACTTGCTTCTCTTGCATCAACACTTCACTGAGACCTTGGAGAGAGGCATCACAAAAGACCTCGTACGGTTTGGATTCATCAGGTGGAGTCAGAACTGGAGCAGTGATCAATTTCTCTTTCAAAGTGTTGAAAGCAATGTCACACTCCGGAGACCAAACGTACTTGACGTGCTTCTGGAGAAGATTTGAGAGAGGCTTCACGATCTTAGAAAAGTTTTCAACGAATCTTCGACAGTAGCTTGCGAGACCGAGGAAGCTATGGAGTTGCTTCACGTTCTGAGGAGGTTCCAGATTCACAATTGCAGACACCTTCTCAGGGTTCACGGCAATGCCTTTGGCAGAGATGATGTGACCAAGATAAAGAACCTCATCGAGCCAAAATTTGCACTTGGAGAACTTGGCGTAGAACTGGTGTTCCCTCAGCTTATCGAGAACCAAACGCAAGTGCTTGGCATGATCTTCCTTGTTCTTCGAGAAAACTAGAATGTTGTCGGGATAGACCAAAACGAAGTCATTTGTGTAGGCGTTGAAGATGAAGTTCATCATGCGAGAGAACGTCGGAGGAGCGTTGACGAGACCAAAAGACATGACAGTGTATTCATATGAACCATAGCTTGTCCTGAAGGCCGTCTTGGGAATATCTTGCTCACGGATTTGAATCTGATGATAACCCATATGGAGATCAAGCTTGGAGAATACTTGGGTGCCTTTGAGTTGTTCGAACAGCTCGTTGATGTTGGGAAGTGGGTATTTGTTCTTGATGGTCTTCTTGTTCAATGGACGGTAATCAACACAAAGTCGGTCCATTCCATCCTTCTTCTTCACAAAAAGAACACCACAACCCCACGGAGAAGAACTAGGCCGGATGAGACCCATTCTTTCTTGAACATCGAGTTGCTTCTTCAACTCCTTCAACTCTTCAGGTCAGAGCTTGTAAGGATGCTTGCACACAGGTTCCGTGCCAGGCTCATGATCGATGACGAATTGAACTGGCCGGTGCGGAGGCATTCCTGGAAGCTCTTCTGGAAAGACGTCTTGATATTCGCAAACGACTGGAATTTGCGAGATAACATCCAGTTCACCCTTCTCATTGAGAGAAAACAGACGGATGGTATCGTCACGAGCGGCAAAAACAATTACATCCTCAGACGAATGAGTCAATTGAATCTGCCTGGCTGCACAATCAAGATGGGCCTTGTGCTTAGAAAGCCAATCCATTCCGAGAATAAGATCAATATCCGAGTTACCAAGAACCACCGGAGAAGAGAGAAACTTGTAATCGCCCAACGTGATAGTAACATCCGGGGCGATAGCGCTTGCATTCATGAATTTACCCGGAGAAACAACAGATAACTGTCTAGGCACATCTTGTAAAGGCAACTCATGCTTAGAAACAAATGGTCTCGAGATGAAACAACGCGATGCACCCGTGTCAAAAAGAACTTTTGCAGGAATATCATTAAAAGGAAGGTTACCCATGATGACATCTGACGAGTCCTATGCCTGAGCTGCATTCATCAAATTGACCTTGGCAGACTTGGTGTTATGCTTGACCATAGCTGTACTTGCCGATCTCACAGGAGGAGGAGAAGGAAGACGCCTCTGGTTGAAACACTTGTTGGCATAGTGACCCTTCTGTTGGCACTTGTTGCACGTAACCTCTGAAAGCGGGCGGTGGTACGGAGCACTCGATCTTGGAGCTTGAGACGAAGTCTTGTTCTGAAAGCCAGGGTTGGGTGGGTGGGAAGAACCACTGCCACCTTTGCTCTTCTGCTGATACGGCTGACGGAACGGAGGAGGAGGAAGCCAATACTTCTGCTGCTTGGCCACTTGAGTAGAGGAAGAAGGAGTAGCATCTCTGACTCGCTTCTTGGAAGCATCACACCTCATTTGAGCGGCCTCTTGCTTCAGTGCCATGTTGTAGAACTCGTCGTACCTCAAGGGCTCAAAGAGAACAAGAGCTAGCTGGATTTCTTCTCTGAGACCACCCCTGAACTGGTATATCATGCTCTTCTCATCAGGGACGTCCTGCTTGGCAAAGCGGGCGAGCTTCTGGAACAACTTGTTGTAGTCATAGACAGCCAAAGAGCCTTGCTTCAGGTTGCGGAATTCCTCACGCTTGCTTTCAGTCACACTCTGAGGGATGTGATGAGCTCGGAAATCTTGACGGAATTCATCCCAAGTGATCACACGTCCACCTCTGGAATCCTTGTACTGCTGGAACCACTCTGCAGCTTGGTCTTTGAGTTGGAAGGAAGCAAACTTGACAAAGTCCTCAGGCCTGACGTTACTGCACTCGAAATGCTTGCACAGATCCACAAGCCAATCGTCAGCATCGGTTTCCTCAACACAATTGCTGAAAGTCTTTGGCCCATTAGCAAGGAACTGGTTGAGTGTAGCAAAGTGATTCTGATTGTTGCCTTGGTTCCCTTGGTTGCCTTGATTGCGCTCTTGAAGAATTTGAATGATCAACTGCGTGTTTGCATTGGTTGCGGCCATCACAACTTGCCATGCCTTCAGAGGAGGTGGAGGTGGTGGCGGATCTTGATTCTGATTCTGATTGGTGCTCTTAGTGGGAGCCATCCTGAAGAGGTTGACTACCGTTAGCACATTGACAGATAAAATGAAGCTGAAACCTGCGGCGGAATCTAAAAGATTACGAGAAACAAAATTCAATCCCACATAAAAAAATTGTATGATCATCCAAAGATTTAACCTGTGAGTTGGGCAATTCCTTAGCATCATTTTCATCCTTTCCCAAGATTGTGCAACATGCTCATGTTTAAGTTGCTTAAAATTCATGATCTAGGTTCTAAGGGTAATAATTTTCCAGGCAGAAAATACTTAGTGATAAAAGCATCTTTGCATTTATTCCAAGAATCGATACTGTTGCGAGGCAAAAAAGAGAACAAATTTTTGCAGAATCACGCAAAGAAACCGGAAATAATTTCATCTTCACAACATTATTGTCCACATCTTTTTTCTTTTGCATATCGCATAATTCCACGAAGATATTAAGATGGGACACGGCATCCTCATTAGGAGTACCGGAAAATTGATCTTTCAAAACAAGATTCAGCAAAGCATTATTAATACTAGTCGTCAACTCGTGCATTCGCACGGGCTAGTGTATATTTTATGTTGATTTCATTTTAATTCAATTGTGTAATTCTTTTATACGTGGTCCCATTTCCTATTTTAATTTTTTAATATTCACACATGAAATTTGAAATTATATATTCATGTGCCATTTTGTGAATATATATATTTAAAAATTTGTCAATATGCTACAACATTTGGTTAACTGTACAAAATTGCTAATATATATTTATAACATGACAGTATATCATATTTACTCTAAGTGTAAAGATTGGAATTTAAATATCTTACTCTGGATTCATTGTGCTTAATATAGATCCGGAGTAACATTTTTGCTACCATTAGAGGCTACCTATTAAAAGCCAAACATATATAGGTATATCCATTAGCAGTTTTTCTTGACCTCCAGTTCACACTACTCGGAGTTTATAATGAGATATCCTCATTTACTTTAATAACTAATTTTGATTGAGATGTTACATCACCTGATTAAATGGAAATTGACATCGTACATGCCTGGGTTGTGTTATAGCTCCGCCTAATTCCAGATCGATTAATGCTAATATATGAATAAGAGACTGACATCTATATCTGAAAAAAAGACAGAGATCTCATGTGAAGTAGAAATTTGTCCAGAAAAGTCACTGACCAGCCGAGCCCACTTATAATTGTTATGTAAGTTAAGTTTTTTTCCCTATGTATTAAGTAACTTAACTGATTGTAATGTACCTCCTCTATTCCAAATTATGAGATGTTTTCGTAGGCTTAAGTAGCCTAAAAAACGTCTTACAATTTAGGACGGAAGTAGTATAATTTATAGAGATATATTTATATCGCGTTCTCTGTTCCAAGCTGATTTAGATAGAAGTGAAGTAACTACCTTATATTGATATCCTCAAATGCTCCTTGTAAATATATTTACCGCATGATTAGTACTTACGAAAATGGGAGAGGTTACCTGCGCGCCAGCACTAAGAAATAAGGAAAATTGACTCCACAAGCGACTTGCGAACAAATAAAACAGAGAAGCAATTATAAGAAAATTAGAGATAGAAATAGAGTGAGTATACATATCCTTGCATGCTTACTGGAACTGTATGCAATACTGAACAAATTAATCCTATATGTGGTAAATAGAATATAAGTTGCTTAGTACTTCCAATATTTAAATTACAAATAGTAATTTGACATGCCAGAACAGTATGCACCCATATTTCTTTAAGCACTAACGATTAAACAAAATTAGTTGATGCAATATTGTAAACATTATCGCCGTTCCAGTCCGTTGCCATTATCGAGATAGACAGTATGCACCCATATTTCTTTAAGCACTAACGATTAAACAAAATTAAATCTTGACCAACTTACCATGACGTTTCAGTAAACTATCTCGATAGATATCTAGAGCTAGCACTGGAAATTCCATGAAACACTTCGTATTATTCTCATCGCTTTATGAGAGAAATAAATTAACTCCTGCCGATCTAATTACTTCCCTACTGCTTGGGATCAAATACGCAAATAGAATCAAACCTGGACTGCTCCTCTACCACTCTGTTTAAAGTTATGCTGCATCGAGGCTTTATTTACGTACCTAAAATTGAAATATTGAATCAGAGTGGCAACACTTCCTCTCCACTTGCCTGAATCACTTCCTTGAATTCAACTACAACCCTGCCACCATGTGATTTTGTCTTGCGAAAGTCCGTCATTAACCACACTGGCTTTCTTATTTATGAAACATGACAACTTCGCGATATCCTGCGATGAACCGTATACCTTGCCACTGCTCGATGTTCCCTTTTCCCTTGGTTTCCTACTTGCAGCTGGACTTCTTCACTGCTGTTCTTGAACCAATGACATTCAGGTCTACCTCAAACCTCATTAGCCAGCTTCTTTTTCCCCATGTCCAGGAGGATAACACCAACATATTTGCATTCTTATTAATTTTTCACCATGTACGGCTCCATGGGGGTTAGAGAAGAGTCTGTATATGAATGCATGCCGTGAGGGAGACATCTGTACTGCTTTTTAAAGGATCTATTTAAAATCATTACCCCGTACCTTTTAAGATACTTTCAACCATGAGACTTTTATTTTATTTGTATCTCTTTCAAGAATCATAGAGCATCCTGTTGGTTGTCGCTGTTACTCCTGCAATAACATAGAACATGATACAAACAATAATGAGAATACATTCATGCATCCACCCACCTAAAACCAACTAAACTGCATTTAGAAACTGAGTATTTCATGTCAAAGAGAATCAAACAATTTGGAAATCAAATATTGAGAGGATCATTACTTCCTTCAAAAAAATTATCATACATGATACATGTCAAGCGCAACAAAAGCTTGAGTTCTTGCCGTCAAAGAAATTAATCCAGAATCAACTTGTTAGTTAAACAGACTAATTAAGTTCCAATCCCCCAAGCACGTACCTATCCGTCAGGCTGTACACATTAGCTCAAACATGGACGGATCAAGATGGGAGTTGGGCAGGGGAAAGGATCACTTTACATAGGTAAGTGATGAACTGGAAGGAGTAGTTTTGGATCACCGCCTCCTGCTGGAGCTCCTCTAACGTCTCGGCCACCAGCCATACATGTCGTTCCAGGCAGGGCGCACTGCAGCCCTACAGCGGCTTCGCAAAGCGGTGGGGCCGCACGCACGCGGGCACCAACACATGCACGACTATGTCGTTCCTGCTGCCCTCGACGGTGGGAGGCGCGAGGTGGCGAGGCAGAGGGCTGGGACTTTCTTCGGGGGGCCAATCTAAGTCTGCGGCTGCAGGATCCTCGACACCATGAGATTGTGCGACACAACGATTAGTTTTTTTTTCTTTTGTGTTTAAGGAAGGATGTCGCTATAGATATATGTACATAGCTTTTTTTTATAATAAGAGATAAAGATTGCTTTAATTAAGGGAGGAAGAAGCGGTGGATTTGTAACTAAACGTGTCATAGATGGATTGATTTTTAAATCCGACGCAAAGGATGTGGGCCTTGGGATGTTTTTTTCACAATGAAGCAAAATTTTAATAGAGAATTATAGGAATCAATCTACACCATAATAATCTGGTCCCACCAGATTAACGGCTCATAATTTCTAATCTAATATAGAATTATAGGAATCGATCTACACCGTAATAATCTGGTCCCACCAGATTAACGGCTCATAATTTCTAATTAATATGGTAATTTCTTGGGAGTTTGTAATTATTATAGGTATAGATAGATCACAAGACTCTGCACTAGTGGCGGGAGGATCAATCGGAGTACCAATAAAATCATTGTTGTTGGTATTTGAGAAATCACACAACTTGGTGTTCTCTAGAGTCATGATGAATATGCAAGAAGATTGCACTCAGAAAACAGATCTGGCAAGAAAACGGCAAACAAAAAGGAGGGGCAGAGAAAAATGGCGAACCATGGTTATCAAACCAGTAGGAGAACCAAATTTTTGGGAAGTGGGAGAGAGGAAAATGAAAAATAATGTAAATTGCGAGGAGATGAGATTTGTGATTAGGAACCAGTTATGTGTTGAAGATCCTCCTCGGCAACGGCACCAGAAATTCCTTTTGATGCGGCTTGAAGCTACGTCGGTATTTCCCCAAAGAGGAAGGGATGATGCAGCACAACGGCGGTAAGTATTTCCATCAGTTATGAGACCAAGGTTATCAAACCAGTAGGAGAACCAAGCAACACAACATAAACAGCACCTACACACAAATAACAACTACTTGCAACCCGATGTGTAAAAGGGGTTGTCAATCCCTTTCGGGTAGCGGCGCCTCAAGATACAAAACTGACGTGAATAAAATTGTAGTAGATTGATAGATCGAACGCCAAATAAAATAAATAAGAATAATTTCAACAAGTTATTTTTGTATTTTTGGTTTAATAGATCTGAAAATAAAAGCAAATAAAATAGGTCGTGAAGGCAAATATATTAAAGAAGAGACCCGGGGGCCGTAGGTTTCACTAGTGGCTTCTCTCAAGAAAAATAGCAACGGTGGGTAAAAATTATCGTTGGGGAATTGATAGAACTTCAAATAATCATAATGATATCCAGGCAATGATCATTATATAGGCATCACGTCCAAGATTAGTAGACCCACTACTACAGGATGCTGCTAATGCGACACTACGATCAGAGACCCTTTGATGAAACTGTGTGTGATGCATTAATGGCACACAGTGGTGTAAAAAACCCGTCAAAAAAGATACAAAACATTTGTGATGAATGATACATCAAACATGGTTCAGATTTTAGTTGCGTGTGTGATGAGGGGCAA
Organism: Triticum monococcum; assembly: GCA_034509565.1. NCBI lineage: Eukaryota > Viridiplantae > Streptophyta > Magnoliopsida > Poales > Poaceae > Triticum > Triticum monococcum. The sequence continues at coordinate 144,622,531 of CM067843.1, read as the reverse complement.
ACAGTTGATCTGTACGAACTGTTTGCGATGAGACAGAATAACAAAAATGGGCAGCCAAATCAAGGTGTGTGCGGTATATGACATACAGTTCACTCCGATGAACCGTGTGCGATGATTGCGGCGAACACAAATGATTCGACGTAACAAGATGTGTGTGATACCTAGCAAATAGGTCGTTAATCAGAATTGTGTGCGATCATTATAGACAGCCCATACGGTCTTTTTTTGTGAATTGTGTGCTCGTCAGGGCACACAGTTCAACAAACCAACCTGTGGGCGATAATCTAGAAGATCCCTGTCGAATACATATTACTAACCATCTGCGATGAGATTGACAGAATAAATAGATATATATATATATATATATAGTCTGCTTAATTTAGTCCTTCTTGTTGTTGTTATTATTGTTGGATGGCCCCGCGACATTGTCTTGGAGAGGACGCTTCTTGCCGCTGACCTTTGGCTTTTCATCGCCACCGCCGTCGTCATCGTCATTGCCGTTGTCGTCGTCCACCTCCTCGTTCGACCATTCCTCCTCATCATCATCATCATCATGCTCTTCTTCGTCCTCTGCTGGGGATATAACTACTAAGTACAAACCGCCTAGGAGGGGCCGGGTTATACTCATAAGGAGTCATCCGTATTGAAGCCCATGAAGACAAGGAGTATGGCGCTTTACTATAGAGATTTAATGGCCTAAAGCCCAAAGGCGGATTAGGGACCGTAGACATAAACCGCCATGTGATATGTAACTTGTATTGTAAGATAGGAAAAGGTAAAAACCGAGCCAGACACGTGTATGAGCCGGCATCGGGATTTTGTAAACCACCAGGCGTTAACTTGTGTATATAAAGGGACGACCCGGCGGCGGTTCAAGGACAAGAAACAACAACTCGAGAGCCAGGTAAAGCGGATTCGCTCCCTGATCATCGAGACCCCATCAATTCCACCACAATTGGATCGTAGGCTTTTACCTTCACCGCAAGGGGCCGAACCAGTATAAACTCCCCGTGTCCTTTGTCCGGTTTAACCCCTTTAAGCTAATCTCATTGCGGTGGCTCCACGACTAAGTCGTCACACTAGGACATCTGACGTGATAATTCCACGAAAGTTGGCGCCCACCGTGGGGCTATCGTACGATGGTTTCGAGTTCTTAAAGGGCAACGGCGAAGGACTCAAGGGATATGCAGTGGGCCGGATGACCAAAAGTCATCGCGGCAAGCTCTACATCGACGATGCAGCTGGGGTCCCGAGGCCGGCTCAATTGAGTACAGGTACTGGGTCCCCTTTGGAGGAATTCATGTCTTCATTGGCAAGATCGGTGAACCGGGCCCTGAGCAGGGCATCTGCACCGACCTCGTCGAGACGGCTAAGCGTGCAAGCCCCGCCCGGGTTCAGCCCGCCATGAAGCGTGCATTCGTAGGATTCATCAATGGTGCGGAATCTGAACCAATGTCTGATGGTTAGACGGTCATTTATCAGATGGCGAATCATCCACCGGTGAGACCAAGTCACTGTACCAACTGCAAGATGGTCGGTTTGGGGGCTGTTCCGATGGCGACAGTATTCTGGACCCCCTTGAACCGCCAAACCGGGTTGCGATCTTCATGGCCGGTACGCTGCCCACGCAACACTCCTCATCAGCAGCGGCGATGATTTCCGGATCGTCCTCTGGGGCAGGAAGCCCCACACGCCGACTGGCTCAAGTTCTATCCGATTTATTGGACGCCTGGATGACGTTGCTGACTACAGAGGTTACCCCGAATAATCAAGATCAGCACAACGTAGAGGTCACGAAGCTGCGAGATCAGATAACTCAGGCCAAGGAGGACTTGGCGGCTGAGGAAACCAGGATAGCTGATGAGCGGGCCGCTTTAGATGCTCAGGCACAGCGGATTTAGGCAGAGAAATACCGGCTCGTGCTGGATCAGAACACTTCGAACGATGTGTTGAGGAGGAGGCATCGGTCTCGTTTGCCGCCGGTTTATCAAGCAATGAATCTCTTCAACACGCCAGGAGCAGGATCCAGTAATCCGGCAGCGGTAAACCGGACTGAAGCACCTGGGACAGGAGCGCCGGATCAGCCACGGGTGATGGACCCGCCTCGACGGACCCATGACCCGCCGTAGTACATGCCGACACCACCGGGTCACTTCTCCACCCCTTTAGATAACATGATCACTGCGGCATCGCGATTGGCAGCTATTCCAATGGAGGGCGAGTCTCCAGTGACGGTTGAGACGCAGCTGGCCAGGGATCTCCTTCAAACAGCTATGGTTCAGCAGCAGGCTTATTCGTATAGTCGAGACAAAATTCATTCCACCCCTCGCCTGAGCAGGAGTTATAGCAGGCACATTGATGAACCGGCTATGTCGAGCAACGCGCGGAATCGTGACGCCCCTCGAGGGCCTAACACGGTGGGTGGTGGTGCAAATGCCCAGGACGTGGTGGATAATGGTGGAGCGCGTCGAGAGGCCGAGTTAGCAGCGCAGTATGTGGACCGTCAGCTTACTCCGGTTCATCCGACGACTTCAGTGGAACCGGGTCTTGCTTTTAGCCCCTGGGGAGTGTCGTGTCTCACCTCGGCTCTGCGCAATGTGTGGCTGCCCAAGGATTTCAAGGGTCCGTGTAAGGTGCCCAATTACACCGCTGATTTACCCCCTGAGTCATGGGTCGAAAGTTATGAGATGGCAATGGAGATGCTGGATGTGGATGAAGCGGCATGTGCGAAGTACTTCACCATGATGTTGGATGGAACGGCTCGCACTTGGTTGAAAAGTTTGCCAGCTAACTCCGTTAGGTCATGGGCCAAGTTGAAGGCTCGGTTTATAACAAACTTCAAGGACACGTGCAAGCAACCCATGTCAATTGTGGATCTAGCCCCCTGTGTCCAAGAAGAAGGTGAATCGACAACCCATTGGGTGCGCCGGGTTTTAGAGATCTTGCATTCATCGGACCGCATCAATGCTGATTCAGCAGTCATCACGCTGGAGGGCAATTGCTGGTTTAAGCCACTGAAATTGAAGTTGGGACGACTCAAGCGTCACTGCAATGACATGGGAACACTTATGGCAGCTCTGGTTAAGTATGCCGATTCTGATAGTACCAAGGACCCCGAGTCTGAGGATGAAAAGACGGGGAAGGGAAAGAAGAACGGCAACACTAAAGGGCAGCAACATAACCCAATGGGCCATGGAAACAACGGTAAGCGTAAAGCGGACAATAGTTCAGATTTTGTGGCTAACACCAATGCGCAGGATAATGGCCAGTGTCGTAAGGGTAGACCGCCCCCGCGGGGTGGAGGATCAGGTGTCAATCTTGAGCGCCTGTTAAATCAGCCTTGCCCAAGGTACGGGACGCGAGAAAAGCCAGCTATGCATCTCTGGAAGGATTGCTTTATTATGAGGGAATTCAAAAACTCGGATATCTTCCGGTATGATCATGGACCGTTCGGCGGTTCAGGACCCGGGTATCATGGACCTGGTTATGGTGTAGGCAGTTCTGGTTCAGGGTTTTAAGGTAATCAAAGTGGACATGGCAATCAAGGCAATCAGGGCAACCAGGGCAACCAGGGTGGTTATAATCAACAGGGGGGTCAGCAACAGCAACAGTCGAGTTACCAGAGCCACCCAAAGCAGTTGAATAGTGGGCAGAATCATGTCTTCACCACTAGCCTGTCCAAGCGCGATCAAAAGCTTCATAAAAGGGTAGTGAACTTTGTTGAACCGGCTGTGCCCCATTACTTGCGCTGGTCTGAACAACCATTGTGTGGAGTCGAGATGATAATCCGCCCTGGGCTGATAATCCGGGTCACCTGGCGTTAGTGGCGGCACCTTAGGTTGGAGGTTATAAGTTCATCAAGGTGCTCATGGATGGAGGGAGCAGTATCAACATCTTGTATTATGAAACTTTTCGTCGCATGGGGTTGACAGATAAGAATCTTAAACTGTCAAACACCGTTTTCCATGGTGTGGTACCTGGCAAGTCAGCTTATCCTGTCGGTAAATTAGCTCTGGAGGTTGCTTTTGGAGATGATCATGATTCAAGATCAGAGAAGTTGACCTTTGAGGTGGTGAAAATCTGGAGCCTGTAGCATGCCCTGTTTTGACGGCCGGCTTATGCTAAGTTCATGGCAAGACCATGTTATGTTTATCTGCGGCTCAAGATGCCAGGTCATAAGGGGACCATCACATTACATGGAAGCCAAAAGATCGCTCTGGAATGTGAGGAAGGTGATGCGGCCTATGCTGAGTCGGTTTGTGCGACAGAGGAGTTGAAGTTCTATAAAGATAGACAACTTTGTCTGGAGTGATGCTGCTAATGCGACATTTGAGGATCTGAAGATGTAGTTAGTTGAGCTGCCTATTCTTGCTGCCCCGTTGATAAGGAACCATTGCTGTTATATGTGGCTGCTAACGCCCGGGCTGTTAGCGTGGCCATTGTGGTGGAGCGCAAAGGAGGCCGGTAAGGAGTATCCGGTTCAACGACCGGTTTATTATATCAGTGAGGTTCTTATTGAGTCCAAGCAGAGATATCCACATTGGCAAAAGCTGGTGTATGGAGTTTTTATGGCGAGCCGGAAGCTTAAGCAATATTTTCAGGGCCATCCTATCACTGTGGTTAGTTCCGCCCCTTTGGGAGATATCATCCAGAACAGGGAGGCAACTGGTCGGGTTGCTAAGTGGGCTATCGAGCTTGGACCTCACGGGTTAAAATATATGCCTCGTACGACCATCAAGTCCCAAGCACTCGTGGATTTCATCAATGACTAGAGAGAGTTGCAGGCACCGGAGGATAAACCGGATAACACATACTGGACTATTCACTTTGACGGGTCTAGACAATTGGAGGGCTCGTGGGCTGGAGTGGTTCTTACTTCCCATCGAGGTGACAAATTTTGTTATGTTCTCTGCTTGATGTTTCCATGTACTAACAATGCAGCTGAGTATGAGGCCTTGCTCCACGGTTTTCGGATGGCTAAGGAGATGAACTTAATCCGGGTACGTTGCTTCGGGGACTCCGATTTAGTGGCTCAGAAAGTGTCTGGTACTTGGGATTCTAAGGATCCACTCATGGGATTCTAAGGATGACATTGCTGGTCACTTCAAGGGTTACCTAGTCGAGCACATTGATCAGCGCAAGAATGAAGCGGCGGACGCTTTAAGCCGGCTCGGATCTCAGCGTAAACCGGTGCGACCCAATGTTTTTCTTAACGTTTTTCATAACCCGTCGGTCAAAGTACCAAAGGAGAGGGATTTGGGCGTTCCCGACCCGGAGGCTCAATTGGTGGCGGTTCTTCGTGCTATCCTTGATTGGACGGTGCCTTACTTGGCGTATATGACCCAGGGCGAGTTACCCGAGGATGAAGTTTTGGCCAGACAAATAATCCAGTTGTCCAAGTCCATGACCATTGTCAATGGTGAGTTACATCACTGCAGTGTCTCGGGGGCGTTTCAGTGCTGCGTTTCTCCTGAAGAAGGCTATGAGATTTTGCGTGAGATCCACAAAGGGGATTGTGGTCATCATGCCAGTTAAAAATCCCTTGTGGCTATGGCTTTCCGACACGGTTTTTACTGGCTAACACCTCATGCTGATGCTGAAGACTTGGTCAGGAAGTGTGACGGTTGTCTGAAGTTTTCGTGCTGGGTGAGGGAGACCTGGATTAGGGGGTCCTCGGACAGTCGGAGTATATCCCTTGGCTGGACTATTGGACTATGAAGATTCAAGATTGAAGACTTCGTCCCGTATCCGGGTGGGACTCTCCTTTGCGTGGAAGGCAAGCTTGGCAATTCAGATATGTAGATCTCCTCCCTTGTAACCGACTCTGTGTAACCCTAGCCCCCTCCGGTGTATATATAAACTGGAGGGTTTAGTATGTAGGACAACAACAATCATAATCATAGGCTAGCTTCTAGGGTTTAGCCTCTACGATCTCGTGGTAGATCAACTCTTCTAATACTCATATCATCAAGATCAATCAAGCAGGAAGTAGGGTACTACCTCCATCGAGAGGGCCCGAACCTAGGTAAACATCGTGTCCCCCGCCTCCTGTTACAATCCGCCTTAGACGCAATGTTCGGGACCACCTACCCGAGATCCGCCGGTTTTGACACCGACATTGGTGCTTTCATTGAGAGTTCCAATGTGTCGTCACCATAAGGCTTGATGGCTCCTTCGATCATGGGCAACGATGCGATCCAGGGTGAGATTTTTCTCCCCGGACAGATCTTCGTATTCGGCGGCTTCGCACTGCGGGCCGAGTCGCTTGGCCATCTGGAGCAGATAGAGAGCTACGCCCCTGCCGTCGGGTCAGGTTCGTAAACTTAAACTATACCGTCGACATCTGCGGATACTTGGTCTTCGACGGATTCGAGTCCATGTTAGGTGCGCCGCACAGTCACGACGAGCATGATTTAGCTCTACCATCGGAAGGTGTTCGGGAGATCAGACATGTGGCTACTCCAGCCCTTAATCCGGAGCAGATTGCGCTGTCCGTGGATGGGTGGATGGACCCCGCCACGGAGGCCGCACACTCCGCGGCGATAGAGCCGAATATTGACTTCACCTCTTACGAGACGTGTGTTGCCGGACCCTTGGATTCGTCCCCGGCCATGGGCTCCAAACCGCCTGCATCCATGCCTATCGAATCTGATTGGGCACCGGTCATGGAGTATGCCTCCTCGAATATTTTCCAGCACTCGCCCTTGGGAGACATGCTAGATTCTTTAAAGTCTGTCTCTTTGTCAGGAGACCCTCGGTCGAACTATCTCCGGCTCGACTGGGAAGTGGATGATGAAGCAATTCGTTCCCCACCCACCACCCACTTAATAGCCACTATCGACGATTCAACCGACATGCTTGATTCGACTCCGAAGACATCGACGGTATGGACGATGATGCAGGAGAGGAACAGGAACCACCGCCCACAGGGCGCTGGACAACCACTTCATCACACGATATATACATGGTAGATACACCCAAAGAAAACAATGACGAGGAATGGAAGGATGCAGTGAAGGATAGTTCGCTCGAGAAGCAACCAAAGCGACGGCGTAGGCGCCGCTCCAAACCCCGCCTCGGCAAAAACAGCGATAACAACGCAAGAAAGAATAATACCCCGGTTGACTCCAAAGGAAACAACGACCACATGGATCCAGCGACAGAGCAGGACGAACCAACGGACGGCGAACATAGTACGGAGCCGCTGTCTGATCACGGCGACGCCGAGGGTAAAGCTAATCAACTTATCTCTGGAGAGGATAACAGTCTGGACGACGATGCACACATCATCTCGGAAAGGCAGTTGGAACAAGAGAACCTCCATAGAAGGTTTATTGCCACCGCAAGGAGCCTAAAGAAGCAGAAGCAAAGGCTTAAGGCCGCGCAAAATACACTCAACAGCAGATGGAACAAAGTGCTCGACACTGAAGAAAAGTACCGTGGCAGTCACCACACAAAGAGCTATTCAAAGCGCAAGCTGCTGCCTGAATTCGATGACGAGCCTTTAGAGCCTATATAGCCAAAAAATAACATGGCTGATCAGCCGGATCAACCACCCCGTGGCCGTGATAGGGCAGCTAACAATGTCGCACATAAGTCAGCACACGAGGACTTGCACCAAAAAGCCGGTATGACAAGGTCCATCTATGGATCTAGGAAGCACGCTTCGGCACAGAACAAAAACCGAACACTACAACCGTCAGAATGCCATGACACATCCAAATATAGGGGTTCTGCGCACCCCCTATGCTTCACCGATGAGGTGCTGGATCACGAATTTCTAGAGGGATTCAAACCCGTGAACATAGAGACATACGACGGAACGACTGACCCTGGGGTCTGGATTGAGGACTTTATCCTTCATATCCACATGGCTCGCGGAGATGATCTCCACGCCATCAAATACTTACCCCTCAAGTTGAAAGGACCAGCTCGGCATTGGCTAAAGAGCCTCCCCGAAAACTTAATTGGAATTTGGGAAGACCTTGAGGATGCTTTTAGGGCTAATTTTCATGGGACCTATGTCCGACCTTCGGATGCAGTTGTTTTAAGTCATAGAATTCAACAACCCAGAAAGTCAAATTGTTGACTACCTGGACGCCGAAGCCTTAGTGGCTTTCAAACACAGCGTCCGGGATGATTGGTTCGCCAGACACCTCGGCCAAGAAAAACTGAGGACAATGGCAGCCCTAACAAGCCTTATGACCCGCTTTTGCGCGGGCGAAGATAGTTGGCTGGCCCGTAGCAGCACCAGCGACCCAGGCACATCCGAAGTCAGGGATGGCAATGGAAAACCATGACACAATAAAAGCAAGCATCAAAACAATGAAGACAGCCCAGACAACATGGCGGTAAATGCCAGATTCAGGGGCTCTCGACCCGGTTAACAGAAAAAGCCATTCAAAGGCAGTAGAGATGGTCCGTCCAGCCTAAACAAGATTCTAGACAGATTATGTCAGATTCATGGCACCTCCGACAAACCTGAAAATCAGACCAACTAGGAATGATGGGTCTTCAAGTAGGCCGGCAAGCTAAATGCCGAACACAACGCGACGGAGACACCAAGTGAAGACGAGGATGAGCCTCATCGGCAAAACACTAGGGGACAGAAAAAATTCCCACCGGAGGTCAAAACAGTAAACATGATTCACGTAATGAAGAGGAGGAGCAAACGCGCACTCCGAGACATATGCACCGTGGAGCCCATCACCCCCAAGTTCAACCCTTGGTCGGCCTGCCCGATCACTTTTGATCGCAGGGATCACCTGACCAGTATCCGGCACGGAGGATCGGCTGCCTTGGTACTAGACCCAATAATTGACGGATACCATCTCACCCGAGTCCTTATGGACAGCGGAAGTAGTCTTAATCTGATATATTAGGACATAGTCCACAAAATGGGGATAGACCCGACAAGAATCAGTGATAGCAATACTACCTTTAAAGGAGTAATACCAGGCCTAGAGGCCCATTGCACGGGCTCTCTAGTACTGGAGGTTGTATTTGGTTCTCCCGACAACTTCCGAAGTGAAAATTTAACCTTCGACATCGCTCCAATCCGAAGCGTCTATCAAGCACTACTCGGAAGAATGACCTTCGCTCGTTTTAATGTGGTACCGCATTACGCTTATCTTAAGCTTAAGATGCCCAGTCCACGCGGCATCATCATAGTTAGCGGAAACATAGATAGTTCCTTACATACGGAAGAATGTGTGGCGGCTTTAGCAGCCGAACACTAAACGACCTCTCCAACCAGAATAAATGATCGGTCGTCAAGACCGCGGACACGGCTAGACGAGTCCGACGCACCGATAGCTGTAACAGCCCAGATAAACCTGAGATTGGGTCGATGGATATACCCCCATAGGTGGTGCCAGGGGCTTCTCGCATGTAAAAAGAACTACAGTTCGGCTGAACTTATTTAGATTGAATTTTAATTGTTTATCAAGAATAACCAATTTTTCGCACGAAGACTTTCACCTGGGTTTTTCTCCTTTACAGATGATAATCGTGCTATACCCTTCCAGGACACGGCACAACGGAGACACAGGCGCATACGTGCAGCAGGGCCTCGCTTAAAGGTTTCTTTTTAGATTAAGACCCTGTGTAAACCTTTTTTACTGTCTCTTGTTGCTTCACACCCTCCGGATACTCAACATAACCCAGAGGGATGCTGGCGTTATTGGCATCTCGCGACGTCAGACTAATGGGCGTACCTGGAAATTCAGGGCTTATTATCGAGGGCGTTACTCAGTGCAGTATACGTTGAAAAGACCGAATACCTTAGGGAGTGTTCGTCGTCGCGAGTTTGGCGTTATATGTATCAGCTCCGAATCATGTCTTTGGTCAATAGTTGGGTTTGCCCGGCTCCGGAGTTTTGCTACCTTACGTTCCACTCTATCGGCTAAGGTGGCACCGGGAGGACTACTGCAATTGTGCCCTTGTTCATCTGGATGAGCACCTCTGTAGAGAAAGCCTAAAACTGATTGTCATGATAAAGCGTGAGACTGGTCAACCACTCGAGGACTCAGCGGAATCTTCGCGATTCCTCCGCATTAAGGAAGGACCGGTTTCCCGGTCATGTATATATGCGCACTGTATTCAGAAAAGCACGGAAGTACCAGGGGCTATATAGTAGCCCCACTGTCAAACTCCTATGGCTAAGTGAAAGTGTTAAAGAAATATAGTCTGATTGCCTTGTTCGCCGCGCTATCACCTCCTTAATGGACCAAGACATTGGATCAAGTGTGAATACGCGCTTTTCCAAACACCCCCGCATTATATGCGTGGGGGCTGAAGCCGACGACTGCAAACTTTCAGGTTATACACATACATAAACGGCCGCACAGGAGGCATCATAATACTTTCAGGCAAAAGTATAAACACAGCCTTTATAATCCAAATAGCATTGTTTTTACAATTGGGATACATGTCACTCGAAGATGATACTCTTCGAGGACTGAGCCTTTATTAAATGAGCGCATTCTAGGACTTCCTCAAAATAGTGCTCGGCCGATACTTGGTCTACGGCCGGACCCTGGGTTACAATAGCAGTGGCCTCCATCTCTTCCCAGTATGTCTAAACACGGGCAAGAGCCATCCGCGCACCCTCTATGCACGCCGACCTCTTTACAGCGTCCATATGCGGCACAACACCAAGGAATCGTTGCACTGAACCAAAATAACTAATCGGCCTTGGTCCTTCCGGCCAAAGATGATCCACGACAGACCTCATGGCAGGTCCGGACAACCTATGGAGCTCAGCCCACTCAGCCATTTGCTCATTTAACTGCAGCGGACGCGTTGGAGCACTGAACTGTGACCAGAACAACTTTTCCACTTTGTGATCTTTTTGATTTTGAAAAACTCAGTCACATCAGCAGCACTCGTTACCAAGTCCAAGTACGCATGTGCAGCACTCCATAATTGATCCAGAAGGGCATACTTCGGATCTCCAAACTTCGCCCGCAACAAAAAGGGCTTCCCAGCCATGATGAGTCCAGCTTGACGAAGCTCCTCCTTCACCGCTCTAATTTTAGAGCAGGTTTCCTTTGCTGCTACCATGGCTTTCTCTTGGCTTTCACTTGGCTTTCCTTTTCAAGAAGCTCATACCGATCGGTGGCATCCTTCAGCTCAACAGCCATCTTGGCTATTTTATCTTCGCTCTGGCGATGAGCAGATTGTTCGGCTTTTAATTCTTCGGCCGCCTTTAAGGCGACCGCATCGCTTCTCCTAGCTTGTTCCTTGGCTCGGGCAAGCTCCGCCCGAAGGGTCTCCACGGCGACAGCTCCATCTGCAATCATAGCATATGACAGATACTAGCATCATGCTCCTCTTAATATCTGTTGAGCACTGGAGAATACATACCATGTGCCTCGTCGAGCCGCTTGTTTACAAGCACGGTGTCTGCATCTGCCGCATCAATTTGCCGGCTCAGTTCGGCAAACTCACCAGTCCGACCAACCACTTGACCCTCAGCCGCCCGCACATGAAAGCAGCATGATCATTACCTAGGACTATGATCCTCTGTTTACTCTGCGTACCTCAAAACCTGTTAGCAGGCTCATAAAAGCTTCATGCAACCCACTTTTGGCAGATGAAATCCTCTCAACCACCGTACCCATTAAAGTACGATGCGCCTCTGAGATAGCCGCTTGCTTCAGAAGACCCATCAGTGCATCCGGTCGTGCACCGGACAGTCCCGGACTCTTTCTGTTGCTCTCCTTAGGAGCCGAATACTCCGAACTTTGGGTGGCCGAAGGGTTACCTTCTGGCCTTGGTGGATCAGGAGAAATCCTCCGTGACGACACCTCAGGGTCGTCCGCCTCATGAGGCGGGGAGACACGGGGAGGCGTTTCTCTCTCCATCATCTCCGGAAGAAGATCCCCCGAAGACGAACTCTGTCGAGAAGGGCTATGATCCGAATTGCAAGACATACGTCTCCGTTATTGTCCTCGGAGATGAAGTAGGATATATTTACTATAAAGTACTCTTGTTCACTTACAGCTTGGTGGATGGCTGATCCCCTTGCGGGCGCTGTGCGGTAAGGATGCCCTCCGGGGCAGGACCCCATGGAGAAGGTTTCTTCCCTCATTTGGAAACCCTTGTTCCCAAATCTTTAGAGGCGGTCCTTTTCCTTCCTTGGGGAGAGGGAATTTCAGATTCTTCTCCCCGCTTTCGGCTTCTTTATTCCTCCATTTATCTTCCTCTGATGGCACTTGATAGGGTGCATGCTCAAGCATCCTGGCTAGTACAAGATCCGGTGAGCCTTCGGGAAGGCGGACGAACACCTGATCATCTTCGCCTTTTTTATCCAGTCCTTGTCAAAGAGCGATTGTTCAGAAGGATGTTGTGACAAACAAAAAGACAGCATGTTCGGCTGCAGAACTACTTACGTGGGTATCTGGACGATTGTAGTTTAGACCCGCATCCTCGGTGGTGTCCGGACACTTTATTCGTGATCTAAAGAACAATCCATACATCCCTTCGAGCGTCACGCCGAAGAATTGCTGAATAGTTCGCGGTCCTTCCGGGTTGAACTGCCACATACGGAGAGGTCGACATTGACATGGCAGGACCCGACGAACTAGCATGACTTGCATTACCTTGACAAGGCTGACATCTCTCTTGAGGAGATCTCGGATGCGACTCTGCAATGTCGGCACGTCATTAACTGGCCCCCAGTCCAGCCCCTTGTTGACCCATGACGCTACTTGTGGCGGGGGGCCCGAACGAAAGGCAGGGGCAGCTACCCACTTAGTACTTCGAGGAGCTGCGATGTAAAACCACTCCTGCTGCCATAAGTCGGACATCTCCGAGAAGGAATCCTTTGGCCATGGAGCATCGGCGCCTTTTCTTATTATGGCACCTCCGCATTCTACGTGTCGCCCATCGATCATCTTTGGCTTCACACTGAAGGTCTTGAGACATAAGCCGAAGTGTGGGGTGATGCGGAGGAAGGCCTCACACACGAAGATGAACAACGAGATGTGAAGGATGGAATCCGGAGCCAGATCATGGAAATCGAGCCTGTAATAGAACATAAGCCCTCTAACAAAGGGATCCAGGCTAAAGCCTAGCCTCGGAGGAAGTGGGAAACGAATACGACAATCTCGTTGGGTTCGGGAGTGGGGATGACCTGCCCTTGAGCATGCAGCATGTGCGAGCTTTTGGCGGTCAGATACCTGGCTTCCCTTAGCTTCTTGATGTCCTCCTCTATGAGAGAGGAGGCCATCCACCGGCCTTGAAGGTTGGATCGGACATGATTGAAGGTCCGAAGCGCTTAGCATGAGCCTTGGGTGTTGGAATTCGAGGTGTGGCAAGGGAAGGATCAAGCGCGAGAAGAAAAGGACATTCCTTGGCCCCTTTATAAAGAGGGTGAATATCAAGCGTCCTCCGCGTGGCCATTTGGAACTTTCCTAAAATCGAGGAGTCATACCAGCAGGCACGATTGGGTTACCCATACCCGTATTGATGAGAATCCCGTGATAAAGGGAACAAGATCTCTGCTTCGACAAGATGTGCCAATAAAACGGCCTAGCAACACGTGTAGTGGTTGGCTAGGAAAAACGGTTCGTAATGACCGGACCACGACAGGACGTCACGTTATGAAAAGTTGGCGGCAGATTAGATTTGTGGAAATATTATACTCTCTACGGTGGTATGTGGAATTTGTTTTGCAGAGCCGGAGACGATCCTTGTGTTCAAAATCTTCTATGGAGTATTCGGAGGAGGAACCCGCCTTGCAATGTCGAAGACAATCTGCGCGCCGGTCTCATCTTCATTGAAGCCTGGTTCAGGGGCTACTAAGGGAGCCCTGGATTAGGGGGTCCTAGGACAGCCGGACTATATCCTTTGGCCGGACTGTTGGATTATGAAGATACAAGACTGAAGACTTCGTCCCATGTCCGGGTGGGACTCTCCTTTGCGTGGAAGGCAAGCTTGGCAATTCGGATATGTAGATATCCTCCCTTGTAACCGACTCTGTGTAACCCTATCCCCCTCCGGTGTCTATATAAACTGGAGGGTTTAGTCCATAGGACAACAACAATCATAATCATAGGCTAGCTTCTAGGGTTTAGCCTCTATGATCTGGTGGTAGATTAACTCTTTTAATACTCATATCATCAAGATCAATCAAGCAGGAAGTAGGGTGTTACCTCCATCGAGAGGGCCCGAACCTGGGTAAACATTGTGTCCCTCGCCTCCTGTTACCATCCGCCTTAGACGGATAGTTCGGGACCCCCTACCCGAGATCCGCCAGTTTTGACACCGACATCGGGCCCATGTTCCGGCTCAGGAATTGAGGATGATTCCAATCACCTGGCCATTTGCAACTTGCGGGCTTGATATGGTTGGGCCCTTTGAGAGATCCAAGGACAAGAAGACCCACCTTTTGGTGGCGGTTGATAAGTTCACTAAGTGGGTGGAAGAAGAGCCAGTTAGCAAGTGTGGTGCAGCCACGACAGTTCGATTTCATGAAGAAGGTGATTTTCCACTTTGGTTTTCCACACAACATCATAACAGATAATGGCACGAACCTCTCCAAGGGTGCTATGGAAGAGTTCTGTCAATGTGAGAACATCCGGCTTGATGTGTCATCAGTCGCTCTCCCCCAGTCTAATGGTCAAGTGGAGAGAGCTAATCAAGAAATCCTGAAAGGTATCAAGCCCCGGCTTATGGTCCCTTTGCAAAGGACGCCGGGTTGTTGGGTGGAAGAGTTGCCTTCCATATTATGGCGCATTAACACCACCCCCAATACACATATGGGTTATACACCCTTCTTCATGGTTTATGGAGCAGAAGTAGTTCTCCCAAGTGATATTCGCCATGACTCACCCCGAGTGGCAGCTTATGTTGAAGAAGACAATGAAAGAGCACGACATAGTGGCAGCTCGTTCGGTGATTTATCAGCAAGACCTGCGGCGTTATCATAGCTGTTGGGTTAAAACCAGAGCATTTCAAGAAGGCGACTTAGTGCTCCGGCTTATCCAGGATCAGACCGATACGCACAAGTTATCCCCACCTTGGGAAGGGCCCTTTGTGGTTAGCAAGACTCTGAACAATAGATCATACTACCTCATCGATGTTCGAGAGCACAAAGACTCACGCAAGTCGGAGGAGGAGACCCTCCGGCCGTGGACTATTACTCATCTTCGGCCTTACTACACCTGAGCCATAGGCTCCTATTATGTATATATTTTTGACAATGTATATATTATGATCAATATAATAAACCGGCATCCTTGCTAAAGCGGGGCCTCTACCGTTCGTCTTTAAAAAAATTCTTGGTTACATGGGGGCTTCTATTTATAAAGCGGAGTTTTGATTGTCCATTGATCTGACTTATAAAGCCACAAAAAAGAAAGAAAGAAAAAGAGCAGAGCTCAAACATAAGCTTGGGGGCTTAATACCCAACATCATAAGGAGCCAAAGAGAGTTTATTGCAAGGCACAACTCAAACATAGGCGTCCACTGAGCACAACTCAAAATATTGCTTGGGGGATCTTTGCTTCTACAAGAACAAAGAATCTACACCTTGCAATAGGCTATAAAAGCCAGGCTTGGAAGCCAGGTGTATTCACCTAAAACCCCGGGTTAACCTGCCTTCATCAAGTAAGTCACTCCGCCTAGGTAATCCTGGTATGACCCGCCGAACGTTTGCCAAGTCAATCTTACACAGACCCTGAACTTGTCAAAGTTAAAACGACGATTGGTTAATGTGAGGTCCAACTTAAAATGCATTGTAAAATGGTTTAACTCAGTGGCCTGGTAGCACATGAAAAGCCTCGCCTTTTTGCATATTTTCTTCATAAATCTTTATTTTTGATGTTTTATTTCGGTGAGGTTTATTTTAATCCAGTGTTTGTTAAACCGGTCTCACTTTTGAATTGCCAAACTTACAAAGGTGACCGGTGTCAATTGACCCGGCTTGGCTTTCAACTATAAGTTGTTAGTACACAATCAATTATAAACCGGTGTTTGTTAAACCGGCCTGGCATTGACTATAAATCGCCAGTATGATCATCCGGTGTTTATTATAACTCGGTATGGCTTCATTGTAAACCAGCACAGCATGGTGGGAGTTATCAGCACTCAAGATTTGGGTTATCACCCTTACTGCAATAAAGTTGATAAATCAACAATGTGATCCAATGTCACAGGTATCATGTATTTCATATTTAATTATTCTTGATGAATACAGCCTTGGTTATAAACCCTAGCTTCATATTGGGTGTTATGACCCGTCCGGCGGTAAACCGCCAGGACAATTTTAATTTTATTATATGTAGAAACAGGATTGCATAAAGCTGCTAAGGATCATAAGCAGACATAGCATAATCATGACGGATTAACAGTATTGTGCAAAGTAAATATGCACGACGGCATAGCAGACCAAGTGTTTAAACTAGCCTATTACAAGGCAGCGGATGCCTAAAAGAATAATTGTTTATCACCGATATCTCGGTATGCAGAAGCTAAACCAGCCTCCGGATTATGATTCTTCCTCAGACTGACTTGAAGGTTTTGGATCATCGTGCGCCGATTCACCCTCCGCATCTCCACCCAATGGCTGGAAGTCAATGGTTGCACAGTCAATCCCAGTTAATGCTCGGAAGATAGCCTCATCGCTTATAACATCAGACGGTTAAACATCAGGGGCATAAGTATGCTTATGGATTGGCGGGATAAGATTTTTCACATCATATACAAATGCATCAACCCGTTTGTTATCTGTGTCATAAATCGACCGATGGAAAGATAAATTAGTCTCTTCAGCCTGTTTACTTGCGAGTGGATGCATTTTTTTCATCAAAGCCCTGAGGGCGTCATTGTCAAAGTGTGACCCATCTTCTTTTTGGCTAGGATAGCCATTTCCAATGTCTTCTAGATCAAGATCAGATATCCAGGCCTTGGCACGAGTCAGTGCAGACAGAGCACCGGCCCTTGCAGCTGATTTCTTCAATTCTTCAAGATGGGCAAGCGTCATGGATTATTTTTTCAATGTATCCTTGATTAAAGTTGGGGACGGTTTATTATATGAAGCTGTGCAGATGAACCGTTGAACACCGGTACATAACTACTTTATCAATGTATAGGCAGCCTTTAGTTTTTTGCGCATGTCCGAGCCAAGATGAGTAACACAGCTACCTACAATGGTCAAAATATTATTAAACCGGCAGTTTCATGGTTTTTATTTGTTTAAAAGATTATGAAGAGGTTATGTACCGAAGACAGCAGAGGTCATAACATTGATTTGCCGCTTCAAGCCAGTCAGTTCTTCCCTCACTGGATTAAGGGCTGCTTCAGCATCTTCCGCCCGCTTTAGCGAAGTTGCTCTCTCAGCTTCCCAGTCTGCCTGTTCACCTTTAAAGCCATCCTTCAGTTGTTCCATGGCTGTTAAAGCGTGGTCAGCTCTTCTTTAGCCTTGGAGGTTTCTCCTTGCTGGGACTTAATATTTTCTTGAAGGTCAGGGATTTGAGATTCCTTTTTGGTCAGGTCAGCCTGCAAGAGACAGTTAATGAGTTGGTAGCACATATTTGAAGTCCCAAGCACATAACAAGTTATACACTTGGCATTTGGGGGCTAATGAGGATTGCTTTTTATCAACTGACATTTTAAGTCCCAGGCATACAAAAAATTATAAACTTGGCACTTGGGGGCTAATGCATATCGAATCAATTCAAAGTGATGGAGTTTTTCCCAATAAATCGGATTACAAGAATGATGGTTATCAGAAATTTTGGAACCTTCATGATAGGAAAGGTACCAGTTCATCCTAAAGGTATAAACCGGCCCTTGGGGGATACTCGAGTTGATAATTTAAGCCAGTTCTAAGGAAAAAAAAGAACTTGTGCAAAGTAATTGATATTTACCTCATACAGTTCCTTCATCAGGCCCACTAAACCGGCTTCATAGTCGCGGCTTGTGTACGATCAGTAAACCGTTCCAAAGGGGTTAGGCTAAGATTCGAATATGATCATATATCCCCTAGTGGCTTTGGCATTTCCAATCAAGATGGTATTGACAACTATGTTCTCTTTGGTTCGAATACGACCTATGTTTGAATAGGAAGCCCCCAAATGACCTTAAAAGTTGTTTAATGACGCTGATTCGAATACGATCCACGTCAGACCCAAAAGGGTTGAGCTATGATTCGGATATGATCAAGAAGCCCCCTAGTGGGTTTCGCAGTATGCCAATCAAAAGGGTATCGACAGCTATGTTCTCTTTGGTTCAAATACGACCTATGTTTGAACAGGAAGCCCCCTGGTGATTATGACTTTTAACGGCTAGATTCAAATATGATCATAAGCCGTACCAAAGGGAAAGCCGAATTCAAATATGATCCGCTCCCTGTTGGTTGTTTTAACAATATAATATTGAAGACATATAAACATTTGAGGATGAAAAGGAGAGAGGTCATGCTTTATTACTTTTCATAATATATACATCGTGAAAATATGTACATCACGAGAGCCGGTGGCTCAAGTGTAGTAAGGCCGAATATGAGCGATATTCCACGGTCGGTGGGTCTCCTCTTCCGACTTACGTGAGTCTTTGTGCTCTCCAACATCGATGAGGTAATATGACCCGTTATTCAGGTTCTTGCTGACCACAAAGGGTCCTACCCAAGGCAGGGATAGCTTGTGCATATCGGACTGATCCTGGATGAGCCGGAGCACTAAGTCACCTTCTTGAAAGGTTCTGGACCTAACCCGGCGGCTGTGATAATGGCGCAGGTCCTGCTGGTAAATCATCGAGCGGGCTATTGCTAAATCACGCTTCTCATCCAACAAATCAAGTGCATCCTGACGAGCTTGTTCATTATCAGCTTCAACGTAAGCCGCCACTTGGGGCGAGTCATGACGGATGTCACTTGGTAGGACCGCCTCTGCTCCATAAACCATGAAGAAAGGCGTATAACCCATAGATCTGTTAGGTGTAGTATTGATGCTCCAAATCATAGAAGGCAACTCCTCCAGCGAACAACCCGGCATCCGTTGTAAAGGGACCATGAGCCGGGGCTTTATACCTTTCAAGATCTCTTGATTGGCTCTTTCGGCTTGACCATTGGATTGAGGATGAGCTACTAATGAAACATCGAGCCAGATATGTTCTCGTTGACAGAACCCTTCCATAGCACCTTTGGACAGATTAGTACCATTGTCCGTTATGATGCTGTTTGGGAAACCAAAATGAAAAATCACCTTTTTCATGAACGGAATCGCCGTGGCTGCATCACACTTACTGACCGGCTCTTCCTCAACCCACTTTGTAAATTTATCAACCGCCACCGGGAGGTGTGTCTTTTTATCCTTGGACCTTTTGAAAGGCCAAACCATATCAAGCCCCCAGACTGCAAATGGCCAAGTAATTGGAATCATCCTTAATTCGTGAGTCGGCACATGAGCTTGTCGTGAGAATTTTTGACAACCATCACATTTACTGACCAGATCCTCCGCATTAGCATGAGCCATCAACCAATAAAAAACCATGACGGAAAGCTTTGGCCACAAGAGATTTTGAGCCGGCGTGATGACCACAATCCCCTTCATGGATCTCACGAAGCATTTCTTGACCTTTCTCAGGCGACACACAACGTTGAACAGCCCCAGTAACACTGCGATGATGCAACTCACCATGAATAATTGTCATGGACTTAGACCGCCGGATGATTTGTCTAGCCAAGGTCTCATCCTGAGGCAACTCGCCCCGAGTCATGTAAGCCAAATATGGCACTGTCCAATCTGGGATGACGTGAAGAGCCGCCACCAACTGCGCTTCTGGATCTGGAATAGCTAAGTCTTCCTTTGTGGGCAACTTGACAGAAGGGTTATGCAAAACATCCAAAAAGGTGTTAGGTGGCACCGGTTTACGCTGAGATCCCAGCTGACTTGGAGCATCAGCCGCCTCAGTCTTCCTTCGATCGATGTGCTCCACTTGATAACCCTTGAAGTGCCTAGCTACAACATCAACTTCACGGCGATAAGCCGCCATGAGAGGATCCTTAGATTCTCACTTACCTAACACTTGTTGAGCCACCAAATCTGAGTCGTCCAAGCACCTTACCCGGCTTAAGTTCATCTCCTTAGCCATCCGAAGACCATGGAGCAAGGTCTCATGCTCAGCTGCATTGTTAGTACAGGGAAACATCAACCGGAGCACATAAAAAAATTTATCACCTCGAGGGGAAGCTAAAACAACTCCAGCCCCCGAGCCCTCCGATTGCCTGGATCCATCAATGTGAACAGTCCAATATGTGTTATCTTGCTTTTCCTTAGGCGTCTATAGTTATGTCCAATTGTTGATGAAGTCCACCGGTGCTTGAGACTTAATAGCAGTGCGTGGCACATACTTCAAACCATGAGCCCCAAGCTCAATGGCCCACTTGGCAACTCGTCCTATAGCCTCTCTATTCTCAATGATGTTTCCCAA
The DNA here is from genome assembly GCA_034509565.1 of Triticum monococcum. Taxonomy (NCBI): domain Eukaryota; kingdom Viridiplantae; phylum Streptophyta; class Magnoliopsida; order Poales; family Poaceae; genus Triticum; species Triticum monococcum. Next base: position 144,602,092 of record CM067843.1, on the reverse strand, counting down.
AGGAGCAGAACTTACCACAGTGATGGGGTGACCCTGGAAGTATTGCTTAAGCTTCTGGCTTGCCATGAACACCCCATAAACAAGTTTCTACCAATGTTGATATCTTTGCTTAGACTCAATAAGCACCTCACTAATGTAGTAAACCGTCCGTTGAACCGGATGCTCCTTGCCAGCCTCCTTGCGCTCCACCACAATTGCAACACCGACAGCACGGGACTTAGCGGCCACATACAACAATAGTAGCTCTTTATCAATGGGAGCTGCAAGGACCGGCGGCTCAGATAACTGTCTCTTTAAATCTTCAAAGGCAGCATTGGCAGCATCGCTCTAGACAAAATTGTCTATTTTCTTCATCATCTGATACAGCGCTATGGCCTTTTCACCTAACCGGCTTATGAACCGGCTTAAAGCAGCAATACGACCCGCCAGTCGCTTAACATCATTGATGCATGCTGGCTTAGCCAAAGAGGTGATTGCCTTGATATTCTCTGGATTAGCTTCAATGCCTCTGTTAGAGACCAGAAAACCCAAAAGTTTGCCTGCTGGCACACCAAACACACATTTGGCCGGGTTAAGCATCATTTTGTACACCCGGAGATTATCAAAGGTTTCCTTCAGATCATCTATCAAGGTTTCCTTCTCTCTGGACTTCACTACAATATCATCCACATAAGCATGAACATTGCACCCAATCTGATTGTGGAGACAATTCTGTACACATTGTTGATAAGTCGCCCGGGCACTCTTGAGCTCAAATGGCATAGATACATAACAGAAGGCTCCAAACGGAGTGATGAAAGCTATCTTCTCCTGGTCTTTAACTGCCATTTTGATCTTATGATAACCAGAGTAAGCATCCAAGAACTCAAACACTCACAATCCGCCATAGCGTCAATAATTTGATCAATACGGGGAAGAGCAAAAGGATCAGCCGGACACGCCTTATTTAAGTCCATTTAATCCACACACATCCGCCAGGTGCCGTTATTTTTAAGTACCAGCACCGGGTTAGCCAACCATTCTGGGTGAAAAACTTCGACAATAAACCCGGCCACTAAGAGCCGGGCCACCTCCTCACCGATAGCTTTCCGTCTCTCTTCGTTAAACCGCCGAAGAAACTGCCTGACTGGCTTAAACTTTGGATCAATATTAAGAGTGTGCTCAACGAGTTCTCTCGGTACACCCGGCATGTCGAAAGGTTTCCATGCAAATATGTCCCAATTCTCACGTATGAACTCGATGAGCACGCTTTCCTATTTAGGATCTAGATTGGCACTGATACTGAAGTGCTTAGATGAGTCGCCTGGAATAAAATCAACAAGCTTGGCGTCATCAGCCGACTTAAATTTCATCACCGGGTCATGCTCTGTGGTTGGCTTCTTCATAGATGTCATGTCCGCCGGGTCAATGTTGTCCTGATAAAACTTCAGCTCCTCTGCTGCACAAACATATTTGGCATAAGCAGCATCACCATCCTCACATTCCAGGGCTATCTTCCGACTCGCATGCACAGTAATGGTTCCCTTGTGACCTGGCATCTTGAGCTGTAAGTAAACATAACACGACCGTGCCATGAACTCGGCGTAAGCCGGCCGTCCAAATAGAGCGTGATATGGGCTCTTGATCTTGACCACTTCAAAGGTTAATTAATCAGCCCTAGAATCATGCTCATCTCCAAAGGCTACTTCCACCTCAATCTTACCAACTGGGTATGCCGACTTACTAGGCACCACTCCATGCAAAACAGTGTTGGATGTCTTTAAATTTTTGTCAGTCAACCCCATATGTCGAAAGGTCTCATAATAGAGGATGTTGATGCTGCTACCTCCATCCATGAGTACTTTAGTGAATTTATATCCACCAACCTAAGGTGCTACCACCAAGGCTAACTGACCCGGATTGTCAACCCGAGGAGGGTGATCCTCCCTGCTCCACACAATAGGTTGCTCTGACCACCTTAAATAACGGGGAACTGCCGGCTCATCAGCGTTCACAGCTCTTTTATGAAGCTTCTGGTCTTGTTTGCACAAGCTTGTGGTGAACACATGATACTATCCACTATTTAGCTGCTTTGGATTGCTCTGATAACCTGATTACTGCTGCTGCTGACCTACCTGACTAGACTGCTGATTATAACCACCTTGATTTCCTTGAAAGCTGGAATTTGAGCCGCCACCCGGGCCATGAAAATTGCCTTCGACTGAGCCGCCACCAAACCTATGCTTGCCATCAAACATGTTGGAATTCTTGAAAGCCTTCATGATCGCACAATCCTTCCATAGGTGAGTGGCTGGCCTTTCCCGAGTGCCGTGTCTTGGACAGGGTTCGTTGAGCAGTTGCTCCAGAGTAGGACCTGACCCGCCGGACCGAGGGGGCGGTCTCCCCTTGCGTCGTTGATTGTTACCTTGTGAATTGGTGTTAGCCACAAACTCCGGGTTACCGTTGGCTTTACGCTTACTGCCTCCTTGATTCGTCGGGTTATGCTGCTGACCCTTTCCGTTTCCATTGTTCTTTCTCTTCCATGTCTTCTCTTCATCAGACGCGGGATCCTTGGTACTATCAGAATCGGCGTATTTGACAAGAGCCACCATCAGCTGGCCCATGTCATTACGATCACGCTTGAGGTGCCCTAGCTTCTGTTTCAGAGGTTCAAACCGGCAATTTTTCTCCAACATTAAGACTGCAGAGCCGGTATCCATCTTATCAGACGAATGTATTATCTCCTTCACCCAGCGCACCCAATGAGTCGTGGACTCACCTTCCTCTTGCTTGCAATTAGTTAAGTCCACAATTGACATGGGCTGCTTGCAGGTGTCTTTGAAGTTCTGGATAAACCGGGCTTTTAACTTTGCCCATGAACCAATGGAATTAGGCGGCAGCCCCTTCAACCAAGTATGGGCCGTTCCGTCCAACATCATGGTGAAGTACATGGCCATCGCCGCATCACTGACCTCCAACAGCTCCATGGCCATCTCATAACTTTCAATCCACGCCCCGGGATGTAAATCAGCTGTATAATTTGGCCCCTTTCGGGGTCCCTTGAAATCCTTAGGCAAACGCTCATTACGCAAAGCCGGCACCAAACAAGGAAGGCCGCCGGTTCTGGTGGCCACTCCTGCCTCAACAGAATTCATTGGATAATCTGAGAAGGTTTGGTGAGCCGCCTGTTGAGCCGCCTGGTGAGCCGCCCGCTCATCTTCTCAACGTACCCTATCTTGTACCGGATTATGCCCACCTGGCTGGTTACGGCGCTGGGCGTTGCTTAACAAGGCCTCCGAATCCATACGTCTGCTGTAACTGGGGCTCCAGCTTGGGTGAGGAGTCGAATGAATCCTGTCTCGACTATATGAATAAGCCTCCTGCTGAGCCAGAGCCGTCTGAAGAAGTTCTCTGACCCTTCGCATCTCAACTAATGTTGGAGAGTCGCCATCCACCGGGAGAGCCGCCAAACGTGCTGATGCAGCAATCAGGTTCTCCAAGGGGTTGGAAAAATGACCCGGCGGTGTTGGTACGTAGCGAGGCGGGGCCGTATTCATGTGAGGAGGTTCCATCACCCGGGGCTGAACCGGCCCCCTGCTCCGGATGTTACAAATTAGTTTGCCTCTGACGGGTTACTAGGGCCGGCTCCGGGCATGCAAAAGAGATTCCGAGGATCATAAACCGGAGGCAAACGGGATTGAGCCTTCTGGTGCCTCCTCAGCTGGAAAGCCTCTGACTGAATCTGTTGAGCCCGAGCATCCAAAGCCGCCTGCTCTGCGGCCAATCTGGTGTCCTCAGCTGCTAGGGGTTCCTTGGCTCGGGCTATCTCCTCACGTACATGTGCTACCTCTGCATCATGCTCAGTTTGACTCGTCGGAATAACTGTGGCGGTTAACAGGGCCGTCAGCTTGTCCATGAGATCAATCAACACCTGAGCCGGCGGGCGCACAGGGCCTCCTGCCCCGGCCGCTCCTGACCCGGAAGTTATTGCTGCCACAGCCGTAGAGTTTTGACCGGGTTGAGTGCCAGCCATGAAGATCCCTACCCTGCTCGGCGGCTCAAAGGGGTCCAGAATACTGCTGCCATCGGAAGAACCCCCATGCCCGCCATCTTACAATTGGTATAATTAATCCGTCTCACCAGTGGATGACTCACCATCAGAGTAGACGGCCGTCTCACTGCCGTCCATGGATCCTTCAGAAAGTTATCCATGGATGCAACCCACGAAGGCACGCTTCACGGCGGGCTGAGCCCGGGCGGGTCTCGCACGCTGAGCCGTCTCTATGATGTCAGTGCAGATGTCCGGCTCAGGGCCTGGCTCGCCAATCCGGCCGATGAAGACGGGGATTCCACTAAAGGGGACCCAGTACCCGTACTCAATTGAGCCGGCGTCGAGACCCCAGCCGGCGTCGTTGATGTAGAGCTTGCCGCGACGACTCTTGGTCATCCGGCCCATAGCGTATCCCTTGAGCCCTTCGAAGCTGCCCTTCAAGAACTCAAAACCACCATGCGCTGGCCCCGCTATGGGCGCCAACTGTCGTGGAATTGTCATGGCAGATGTCATTGTGAAAGGACTTAGTCGTGGAGCCATCGCAACAAGGAAGCTTAAAGGGGTTAAAGTGGGACAAAGGACACGAGGTTTATACTGGTTCGGCCCCTTGCGGTGAAGGTGAAAGCCTAATCCAGTTGATGTGGAATTACGAGGGTTTAGATGACCAGGGTGCGAATCTGCTATGCATGGCTCTTGATTTGATGTTACCTGCCCTAAACCGATAGCGGGTCGTCCCCTTATATACATGGGTCGACGCCCCGCAGCCTACAGAGTCCGCGCTGGCTCATAAACAGCGTCCGACTCGGTGTCTAGTTAAACTTTCCTTACAACACAAGTCATGCAATATGGCGGTTTATCACTATGGACATTAAGCCGCCTACGGGCTTTAGACCCTTTATTGAACCTCCATCTTCAAGCTTGATATTGGGATTCATATGATCAATCGTCATAGCATAACCCGGCCCCTCCTGGGTGGGTTACACTAGTAGTTATATCCCCAACAGGCGGTTTAAATAGCTTGATAAATCTTCTTTCCACTTGCCCTTGTCCATAGCAGAAAATTCTCCTTTGGCACTATGCTTTGATAAAGTGACCGGGTTGCCAGCAGTAGTATGACCAAAACCGGTAATCATAACATCATCCGTGGTGTCATCAATAGTTATGGCTGGGCCTGGCGGTTTAGCAGTTGTTTTTGCTGGGCTTGGCAGATCAGCAACTGGGCTTGGTGGATCAACAGACTGGCTCGTCGGATTTATCTCTACCGGTTCAACAAAAGTGTCCTGAATCCGAGGTACCAGATCATCCAGGATGGTATCAGCATTCGGATTAAAGGTCTTTGGGGTCTTCTCCAGTTCAGTGGCCGGATTATCATCGGTCGGTTTATTCAACTTAGCCTTCTTGCTAAGTCTGGCTTTGGCCCTAGAAAGAACAGACATAAAAGTTAGTATGATCAACAAATTCAAGGCATAAAGGGTTAAGTGTAATATACTTACCCAGGAACAGTTTTGAGGGGAGGGAGTTGTGTGGCCAATGACTCGCCGGATGATGAATGGGAGGTTCCCTAATAATTTGAATCGGACGGATTAAGAGGATATTGGAAATAACCCATCCTGGTATAAAGTGTATCAGAAGTACAAGAGACCTCGTGACGGCGTTTACGAACCGAAGAGTTCGGTAAACCGGACGAGATCACTACTTGGACGCTATGCCGAGTTGTACGGCAAGCTTCATGCTGATATGTATTCAAAAGAAAGTGCGGATCCGAATAAGCAAGAGGGCGTGAAAATTTTACTTTCCGGACTGCTCGACGGATTTTTCATGTTGGCACAGGCTCTGAGTCGGAAGAAAGAATAATTACCTCTACATAACCAGCACGGCTAGCTTCCGCGTCATCCTGATAATAATCATTGTCAACGAGGTGTATGGAAAAGGAACCAAGAGATTCAAGGTCTACCTCGGAGTCCAGATTATCAAATTCTTCTTCATTTGGCAGATCAGGGGACTCGACGGTTCTCTTCTTCGCGGGTTTCTTCGTAACCCTGGTCTTGGTGCGAGGCGCTCTCACCGGTTTGTCCTACGGCTTCACCGGTTTATCCTACGATTTCCTATTACATAACGGATCATCATCCTACACAGATGGACAACAAATTATGAAGGAATTTTTAAGAGGGATGGATTAAGACAAAAACTAGGCAATTCTTACGGCTGTCGATTTGTTGGAAGTACAGAAGGGACTGAGCTCTACTTTGCTGCATACGACCACCGGTTCATCAAGCATTTTCTTGACAGATTCGATGACTTCATCATCAGTGAGCTGGATGTCAATATGACGCTGAGGGTCTTTCAAATCCCCTAGGTACTCACACATTAAACCAGGGCGTCGGCTCAAAGGCATAATGCTCCTAGAAACCTAGCATCAAACAAAGTCAATGCCTATCAATTCGTTTGCAACAAAAGCTCTGAGCTTGGCAAGCTGGGGTGCATAACTAGCTCGTTCTTTGGCGGTGAGTCGTTGAGGGACTGGATGTTAATTGGTAAGCCGGTGTGGACGATAACCAGGCAGAGGATTTTCGCCATCTGGAGTTGTATTTTGGCAATAAAACCAAGTCTGATTCCAGTCTTTGGGGTGACTGTGATGCTTGGCATGATGGAAATTGACATCTTTCCTCTTCTGGATTGAAACACCGCAAGTTCAGTGTTGGGCCAGAGGGAGTCCTGGATTAGGGGGTCTCCGGACAACCGGACTATATCCTTTGGACGGACTGTTGGACTATGAAGATACGAGATTGAAGACTTCCTCCCGTGTCCGGATGGGACTCTACTTGGCGTAGAAGGCAAGCTAGGCAATACGGATATGTATATCCCCTCCTTTGTAACCAACCTTGTGTAACCCTAGCCTCTTCTGGTGTCTATATAAATCGGAGGGTTTTAGTCCATAGGACAACATACAATCATACCATAGGCTAGCTTCTAGGTTTTAGCCTCTCCGATCTCGTGGTAGATCAACTCTTGTACTACTCATATTATCAAGAATAAATCAAGAAGGACGTAGGGTTTTACCTCCAGCAAGAGGGCCCGAACCTGGGTAAAACATCGTGTCCCCTGCATCCTGTTACCATCTGCCTTAGACGCACAGTTCAGGACCCCCTACCCGAGATCCGCCGGTTTTGACACCGACATTGGTGCTTTCATTGAGAGTTCCTCTGTGTCGTTGCTGTTAGGCTTGATGGCTCCTTCAATCATCGATAGCGATGCAGTCCAGGGTGAGACTTTTCTCCCCGGACAGATCTTTGTATTCGGCGGCTTCGCACTGCGAGCCAACTCGCTTGGCCATCTGGAACAGATCGAGAGTTACGGCCATGGCCACTAGGTCAGGTTTGGAAGCTTAAACTACATGGCCGATATCTGTGGAGACTTGATCTTCGATGGATTCGAGCCCCCGCTTAGTGCGCCACACGGTCAGGATGAGCATGATTTAGCTCTGCCATCGGACAGTGTCCAGGAGATCACGCCGGCAATCGCTCCGACCCTCAATTCGGAGCCAGTTGCGCCATCCATGGACGGGTGGATAGACCCCGACACGGAGGCCGTATCCTCAGCGGTGATCGAGCTGAATATTGACCTTACCCTTCATGAGAGCCGTGATGCCAAACTGCCGGACCCTTCTTCGGCCACGGACTCCGAACCGCCTGCGCCCGTGCCTATCGAATCCGACTGGGCACCGATCATGGACTTTACCTCTACGGATATCTTTCAGCACTTGCCCTTCGGCGACATACTAAACTCATTAAGGTCTCTCTCCTTGTCAGGACAGTCCTGGCCGAACTATGTCCGGCAGGATTGGGATGCGGATGACGAAGAAATTCGCCGCCCACCCACCACCCACTTAGTAGCCACTATCGACGATTTGACCGACATGCTCGACTTTGACTCTGAAGACATCGACGGCATGGACGACGATGTAGGATGTGAACAAGAACCAGTGCCCACAGGGCACTGGACAACCACCTCGTCATATGACATATATATGGTGGACACACCCAAAGAAGGCAATGGCGACGGGACAGCAGAGGATGACCCCTCCAAGAAGCAACCCAAGCGCCGACATCAGCGGCGCCGCTCTAAGTCTCGCCAAAGCAAAAGCGGTGACACCGGCACAGGAGATAATAACACTCCGGACAGTGCCGAAGACGACAACAATCCCCTCTAGCATGATTTAAGGCAGGAGGATGGAGAAGCCAGCCCTCCCGAGAGAGTGGCAGATGGAGAAGCGGAGGATGATAATTACATGCCTCCCTCCGAAGACGAGGCAAGCCTCGACGATGACAAATTCTTCATGCCTGAGGATCCCGTCGAACAAGAGCGCCTCAAGGGCCGGCTTATAGCTACGGCAAATAGCCTTAAGAAAAAGCAACATCAGCTTCAAGCTGATCAAGATTTGCTAGCTGATAGATGGACTGAAGTCCTTGCAGCCGCGGAATATAAACTCGAACGCCCCTCCAAGAGCTACCCAAAGTGCAGGTTGCTACCCCGACTAGAGGAGGAAGCAGCAAAACCTTCATCTCCAGCGTATGACGTGGCTGATAGGCCACCTTGTGGCCGCGACAAAGAGGCATTCCAGCCAAAAGTTCAGCCCGCACCCCGACGCCACTCAAATAAAAATGTCAGGACATGGGAAAATACGCCAGACCTGCGAGACGTATTGGAGGACAAAGCAAAACACGCAAGATCGATCTACGGATTGCGAGGGCACGGCACTATGCGACACGATAACCGTCACGCCGGATACAGTTAAAGTAAGTCCGGCCGGGCCGAACATAGCGGACAAGACTCACTTGAGCTGCGTCGCGATATAGCGCAGTACAGAGGCGCCGCACACCCCCTATGCTTCACAGACGAAGTAATGGATCATCAAATCCGAGGGGGTTTCAAACCCGTAAATATAGAATCATACGATGGCACAACAGATCCTGCAGTATGGATCGAGGACTTCCTCCTGCGGTGATGATCTACACGCCATCAAATACCTCCCACTCAAGCTCAAAGGACCAGCTCGGCATTGGCTCAACAGCCTGCCAGCAGAATCCATTGGCTATTGGGAAGATCTGGAAGCTGCATTCCTTGACAACTTCCAGGGCACTTATGTGCGACCACCAGATGCCGATGACTTGAGCCACATAATTCAGCAGCCAGAGGAATCGGCCAGGCAATTCTGGACACAGTTCCTAACAAAGAAAAATCAAATCATCGACTGTCCGGATGTAGAGGCCCTAGCAGCTTTTAAGCACAACATCTGGGATGAGTGGCTCGCACGGCACCTTGGCCAGGAAAAGCCGAAATCTATGGCAGCCCTCACGACACTCATGACCCGCTTTTGCGCAGGAGAAGAGAGCTGGCTGGCTCGCAGCAATAACATATCAAAGAACCATGGTATTTTGGATACCAAGGATGGCAATGGCAGGTCACGTTGCAACAAACATAGGTGCCGCATTAACAATGACAATACCGAGGATACGGCAGTCAATGCCAGATTCAAAGGCTCTAAACCCGGTCAGCGAAGAAAGCCGTTCGAAAGAAGCACTCTGGGCCCGTCCAGTCTGGACCGTATACTTGATCACTCGTGTCAAATACACGGCACGCCCGACAATCCAGCCAACCACACCAACAGGGATTGTTGGGTGTTCAAGCAGGCTGGCAAGTTAAATGCCGAAAACAAAGATAAGGGGTCACATAGCGATGACGAGGAGGAGCCCCAGCAGCCGAACACCGGAGGACAGAAGAGGTTCCCCCCCCAAGTGCGGACGGTGAACATGATATACGCAACCCACATCCCCAAGAGGGAGCGGAAGCGTGCTCTAAGGGACGTATATGCGTTGGAGCCAGTCGCCCCAAAGTTCAACCCATGGTCCTCCTGTCCGATCACCTTCGATCGCAGGGACAACCCCACTAGTATCCGTCATGGAAGATTCGCCGCATTAGTCTTAGACCCAATCATCGACGGATTTCACCTCACTCAAGTCCTTATGGATGATGGCAGCAGCCTGAACCTGCTTTATTAGGACACAGTGCGCAAAATGGGCATAGACCCCTCAAGGATCAAACCCACAAAAACGACCTTCAAAGGCGTCATACCAGGTGTTGAGGCCCATTGCATAGGCTCAGTCACACTGGAAGTGGTCTTCGGATCCCCGGATAACTTCCGAAGCAAGGAGTTAATCTTCGGTATAGTCTCGTTCCATAGTGGCTATCATGCACTGCTCGGGCGAACCGCATTTGCGAGATTCAATGCGGTACCGCACTATGCATATATCAAGCTCAAGATGCCAGGACCTCAGGGGGTCATCACAGTCAATGGAAACATAGAGCGCTCTCTCCGCACGAAGGAGCACACTGCGGCCCTTTCAGCAGAAGCACAAAATAGCCTCTTAAGACAATCCACCAGTTCGGCGATTAAAGACCCAGACTCCTTCAAGCACGCCCGAAGTAATCGGCAACAAGACCGCCTGGAACATTCCGAGCTCACATAGCAATGCGGCCCCCACCCCAGTACCAGCCAAATGGTGAAATCCGTGCCACGCGTACATAATTACGTATTAAAAATACCATGGGCACAGGTGGGGAGGGGGGCACGACTACGGCACGCCCCAAGACATGGCTCAACCGCACTAGGGTCTTCCCGCTTTGTTATTTTTCACTCTTTCAGGACTTTAATCACTTGAAACCCCGTTCGGCAGTATGGTTACCGGACACATGATGCAACAACCAAGGAGGCAGAAAGCTACGTCGCACCACGGAACTCCCAGGTGGTCTGTGACAACGAGTGAAATACCTACTTTACATACCATTCCTCAGCTTGCCCTTGGAGGGGACATGTCAAATAGTCCTACTTTTTTCTTATCGCACTACTTGTATCATTCTGCTTTAACGCACCTTTTTGAATAAACAATGCATATAGCGCTAGACTATTATCGCAATCTGTATTCTTATATATATATATATATGTTCATTCATGACATTCAGCACTCGTACACTCTGGTACGGCCAATATGCAAGGGGCTTAAGCATACCCCATAATACGGCATGAGAAGTCCGAACACTTTCGATAGTGCGGCACCCCGAACTTATAGCATTATATGCATCCGCTCCGAATCACGTCTTGGGTCAATAGTTGGGTTTGCCCGGCTCCCATGTTTTGGTACCTTACGTTCCGCTATATCAGCTAAGGTAGCACTAGGAGAACTACTGCGATTGTGCCCCGGTTCAGCTGGGCTAAGCACCTAAGTAGAGAAAGCTAAAATTGACTGTCATGATAAGGCGAGAGACTGGTCGCTGTTCGAGAGGTTTCGAGTCCCTAAAGACTTATGCCGCTTAGAGCGAGGAGTAGGCTTTGTCCGGCTTAAGGCGTGTATAGCGCCCCGAATTCGGCCTTCCGAATACTAGGGGCTTCGCCAAAATTTAAAATTATAGAATTCTATGGCTAAGTGAGAGTGATAAAGCATTATAGTCCGATTGCCTTGTTCGTTGTGCTGAGCACCTCCCTCGAAGAACACAAAAATGGGGAAAAGAGTGCTCAGGTTTATCCCGAACACCCCAGCACTCGTGGCATGGGGGCAGAAGCCGACGACTAGCCATCTCTCAGATTTGATAAACAGCCGAACAGACGGTAATATTTTAAATTCAAACAAGCGTTGCATAGCGCATATGAACAAGTTTTCATACTACAGGGTCACATGAGCAAGTTCATTCAAATATTACATCTTTCGCACACTCGTCCGCTACAAGACGGGCACCCTTTAGGACACCCTCATAATACATCTCGGGGTGGCAATGCTCCTTGCCCTGCGGCGGCCCCTCCTTCACCAGCTTCTCAGCGTCCATCTTGGCCTAGTGCACCTTCGCACGGGCAAAGGCCCGGCGTGCACCCTTGATGCAGATGGACCGCTTTATGGCCTCCAGCCGTGGGCAGGCATCCATAAACCGCCACACCAGGCCAAAGTAGCTGTTGGGAAGGGAGTCGCCAGGCCACATCCGGACTATAAGGCCCCTCATGGCTTGTTTGGCCGCCTTGTGCAGCTCGACCAGTTGCTTCAGCTGGTTGCTCATAGGCATCAGGTGTTCGGTCGCAGTATACTGAGACCAGAACAGCTTCTCCGTCGAGCTTCCTTCCTCGGCCTGGTAAAACTTCGCGGCGTCCGCCACGCTGCGGGGCAAATCCGTGAATGCTCCTAGAGAGCTCCGGACTCGGTAAGTAACAAGTAATTTACTTTCACATGCTTTCTTTGCATATTGAATGCCTTACCCGCCGCTATCTTACTCATCGCCGCAATCTCCTGGAGGGCCTTTTGGGCTTCAGCCCTGGCATTCTTTGCTCTCTCGAGGGCCGCGGCAAGCTTAGACTCTCACGTCTTCGAGTCAAGCTCCAACGCCTCGTGCTTCGTCACGAGAGCTTTGAGCTATTGCTGCACCTCGCGCACCCGTGCCTCTTGCTTTTCCCGCTCGGTGCGCTCCTTGGCCGCTTTGTCTTCGGCCTCGGACAGCGCTTGCTTTAGGGTTGCCACCTCGGTCGTGGCCCCTGGCAAATTCATGATGATCCTGTCATTTCGCAATCGCATCTTTTTTGTATATATATATAGACAAGGTATTACTTACCTTTGTTCTCCTCGAGCTGCCTCTTGGCAAGGCCGGGCTCTTTCTCGGACCCCTCGAGGTCCTGCTTCAGTGCGGCGACCTTTGCAGTCAATGCGGCAGAGGTCAACAGCGAAGCCTGCATATGCATATAGACATACTTATATTAGACTCCTGCAGATATTATTCGATCCTCTATTCGGCTTTTCTTTGTGAACACCAAACAAAGCATCAGGGGCTACTGTCTATGTGGTAATATTTTTCCTATATTTTAAATACTTACCTCAAAGCCTGTTAGAAGGCTGGCACATGCTTCAGTCAGTCCGCTCTTGGCGGACTGAACCTTCTTGATCACCGCACTCATAATAGTGTGGTGCTCTTCGTCGATGGAAGCCTCGCGAAGCGCTCCCAGCAGGTTGTCCGGTGCCTCTGGATGGACCCAGGTCACCAGCACGGGCGTCTTACCCCTTTTGGAAGGGGGCCGCCTACGCGAGTCTGGAACCACTGGAGGTTCCGGCGCGGTGTTCGGCTGAGAGCCGAACTTGGAGTCCCCGGGAGCCTTGCTCCCTTTGCTCCTGGAGTCTGGAAGGTCGCCTTGAGGTGCCTCCGGGACTGTCTCCCCCCAGCTCGGTGCCCCTTGAGACAATACCTCAGCATTGTTTGTAGGGCAAGGGGAGGAGGCGGTCGAATGTGTATCACTATTCATGTCTAACGAGTCCAAGGAACCGTCCGACGATGATACATCAATACGGGCTTGGGGTGGACTACATAATCGTATTGGACGTTAGGAGAAGCAGTGCGACAAAGGTACACTATGAGTTACTCTAGTATACGAATACTTATGACTTTGCGAGGGGCTTGGCCCCGAGCAGCCACTCGTCTTCGCCGTCGGTGGCGGTGGTAGAGCAGTCCGGAAGGTGAGTCCTTCCCTTCTTGGACCCTTCGGCCTCCCCGGTTGGGGCGGCTTTCCTTTTCTTGTCTCCCCCGGCTGGAGGGGAGAATCCTCGTCTTCCTTCGCCTTGTTTTCGTGGGAGGAGTGTATCTCGGAGTTATCGGACGAAGAGTCCGATACCACCTGGCGTCGGGAACTCTTTCGAGTTCCCTTGGCCTTCTTCTTGGTCTTATGCGGCACCTCATAAGGAGCCGGAGTCTGCATCTCCGTCAGGAGAGCGTCCGCAGGGTCTTCGCCAAGGTTGTCAGAATTGCGATTCTGTTATACGATTCTACGACTTTACGATCCAAACTAACCATTATGATTCTACGATTTTAGTTCTTAGAATCTACGACTTTACGATCCTGATAGTGAAGATCCTATGATTTGCGATCCAACCATCAAAATCACAATTCTGACAACCTTGGTCTTCGTGCAGAGGGGCCGTACAGTTGATCTGCTCCGATGTCTTCACCCAGTACTGTCAAAGGCATGGGAGCTCAGACCCCGCACATGGTTAAGCTATGGGAAATAAATACCCTGCCAGATGTACATAACTTACCGGATTCGCATGGCGCTTCGCGCTTAGCCCGCGGTCCTCGGTAAGAGAATGAGGGACCTCGGCGCCCTTGAACAGCACCCTCCAGATGTATCTATGCATCATATCGAAGAGCTTGCTGAGAGTCTGGTGCTGGGCCGGGTTGAACTCCCATAAGTTGAAGTCTCGTTGTTGACACGTGAGGATCTGGTGGAAGAGCATGACCTAGACTATGTTGACAACCTTAAGTTTCTTTCTTGTCATGTTCCAGATACATTTCTGGAGTCCGTCCAGCTCCACCGATGAACCCCAGGACATGCCCTTCTCCTTCCAGGAAGTGAGCCGCATGGGGATTTCGGATTGAAACTCGAGGGCCGCTACCCAGTTGGTGTCGCATGGCTCGGTGATGTAGAACCTCCCCGATTGCCACCCCTTTATGGTCTCCACGAAGGAGCCCTCGAGCCATATAACGTTGGGCATCTTGCCCACCATGGCACCTCCGCATTCCGCTTGTTGGCCGTCCACCACCTTTAGCTTGATATTGAAGGTTTTCAGCCACAGGCCGAAGTGGGGTCGGATGAGGAGGAAGGCCTCGCACACGACGATGAACGCCGAGATGTTGAGGATGATGTTCGGGGCTAGATCATGAAAGTCCAGCCCATAATAGAACATGAGGCCGCGGACAAATGGATGGAGGAGAAACCCTAGTCCGCGGACGAAATGGGGGAGGAAAACCACCCTTTCGTGAGGTTCCGGGGTAGGGGACGACCTGCCCCGCGCCTGGCAGCCGGTGCACGATATCCGCGGCTAAGTATCCGGCTCCACGTAACTTTTTGATGTGCCCCTCCGTGACGGAGGAGGCCATCCACTTGCCTCCCGCTCCGTACATGTTTGGAGAGAGTTGAGGAGGAGGATGCGGACTTGGGCGCTAGAGCTCGAGTGCGCGAGAATGCATGAGCAAGGAGGAAGAAGGCGTGGGTAGAAAAAGGTGAGATCTTATCCCTTTATAAGGGCGGACTAAACTATGCGCCCCCACTAGCCTGGTAAAACTCGCTTATACCCCAAGCGCCGTAATTGATGGCACGGTTGGGTTACCCACATCCGTATTGATGAGAATCTCGTAATAAGGGGAACATGATCTCTGCTTTGATAAGAAGTGTCAAGAAACCGCCTCGCGTTATGTGTGGGGCTGGTTAAAGAAAAACGGTTCTAATAATTACCGGGCCATGGCATGATGTCATGCTACCAAAACGTGTCAGCAGAATAGATTTGTGGAAATATTATTCTCTCTATGGTGGTATGTGGAACTTATTTTGCAGGGTTGGACACTATCCTTGTATTCCAATTCTTCCGCGGTGTGTTCAGAGGAGGAACCCGCCTTGCAATGCCGAAGACAACACTGCGCGCCAGACTCATCATCATTGAAGCCTGGTTCAGGGGCTACTGAGGGAGTCCTAGATTTGGGGGTCTCCGCACAGCCGGACTATATCCTTTGTCCGGACTATTGGACTATGAAGATACGAGATTGAAGACTTCGTCCCGTGTCCGGATGGGACTCTACTTGGTGTAGAAGGCAAGCTAGGCAATACGGATATGTATATCCCCTCCTTTGTAACCGACCTTGTGTACCCCTAGCCCTTTCCGGTGTCTATATAAACCGGAGGGTTTTAGTCCGTAGGACAACATACAATCATACCATAGGCTAGCTTCTAGGGTTTAGCCTCTCCGATCTGGTGGTAGATCAACTCTTGTACTACTCATATTATCAAGAATAAATCAAGCAGGACGTAGGGTTTTACCTCCATCAAGAGGGCCCGAACCTGGGTAAAACATCGTGTCCCCTGCCTCCTGTTACCATCCGCCTTAGATGCACAGTTCGGGACCCCCTACTCGAGATCCGCCGGTTTTGACACCGACAGGGCCCGTCTGTAAACTCGGTATGGCGGGTTAAATAAAAGAAGTCCCTGAAAAACTCAATGGTAGGTTCTTCTTGAAGATAAGCCTCGCAAAATACTTGCCAATTGCAAATAGTGGACACGGAATTCGGTCCAATATCTTGAGGGCGGATTAGGAAGCTATCAAGCACATCACGTAAGAATTTTGATCAGGGATGGCTAAACCCTCGGCTCAGATGATCAGCAAACACAATCACCTCTCTATCCTTGGGCTCAGGAGGACTTTCTGGACCGGGAACTCTCCAGCGTATGACTTCCTTCTTCGCTAAAATGCCAGTGGCAACAAGCCCATCTAAATGTTCTTCAGTAACACGGGAATGGATCCAATTGCAAGCATAGAACTGTTTGGCCATTTCAATGACAAGCTGGAAAAGAGGATCAATGCCGGTTTAAGATTTATGACTGACATGCATAAACTGGCTTAAGGACGGAGGGAGGAGATATTGAAACATATGTACATGATAAACCGGATTTTGACATTAAGATCAAGTTGGCAGTTTAAAGGAGGGCTAATGGTGCGTGTCGGGTTATCATTTTCTAAAGGTTAAACCGCCTATACTGGTGTGGAAAGTTACAGATCTGAAAAATTGCTAAGTATTACACAAACATGTTTTACAGGTTGGTGTTATAATACTGGATCTACCGCGGTTCAAAAAAGGGAGAAAAATTCCAAAACCCTAAGTGGTGACAGCAGAAAAGCAAAGGTCCAGATGGGATTGTTTGACTAAAAAATAGATGCCGTAATGAGAAAAATGGATTATGGCTGGAGCCGCACAGGGATAATGCCAAGTTTTATCAGGAACTCGTGTGACAGCAAGGTACAGGTGAAGAACACCGATGAACGCCGATGAACACCGAAGAACACCGAAACCCTAGTGGTAGATCTGAGGTGAACAAAAAGAAGACTTACTGACATTGAGGGAGTAGCGGAGAGGCGTCGCGTTTTTCTGATAGAATTAGTTTGATGCAGCGGCCGTTGTTGGGGCAGAGATGAAGGTCGACAGCGGCGGCTGTGCTCGAGCACGGAGGCGACGCGAGGTGGAAGAAAGACGAAGAGGCAAGGGGAGAAAAGGAAAGGGACCCTTGGCCCTATTTATAAAGCAAAGGGATAAGTGACAGGCACGAGAATCAAGGAGCCCAAAAATGGATAAGTGACAGAGCTATCGCCTCGATTTTCGGAGGATCATTAATAAAAGGGAAGATGATGTCGTGGCGGTTTACAAGGTTCACATGAGGATATTCAGAAGAAATTTTTCTTAGTGTTCAAGATTGACATGAACATGTTCAAATCAATATGGGGCCTAATCTTGGGGATATAACTACTAAGTATAAACCGCCTAGGAGGGGCCGGGTTATACTCATAAGGTGTCACCCGTATTGAATACCACGAAGACAAGGAGTATGGCGCTTTACTACAGAGATTTAAAGGCCCGGAGCCCTAAGGCGGATTAGGGCCCGTAGACATAAACCGCCATGTGATATGTAACTTGTATTGTAAGATATGAAAAGGTAGAAACCGAGCCAGACACATTTATGAGATGGCATCGGGATTCTGTAAACCGTTGGCCGTCAACCTGTGTATATAAAGGGACGACCCGGTGGCGGTTCCAGGACAAGAAACAACAACTCGAGAGCCAGGTAAAGCGGATTCGCTCCCTGATCATCGAGACCTCATCAATTTCAGCACAACTAGATCGTAGGCTTTTACCTTCACTTCAAGGGGCCGAACCAGTATAAACTCCCCGTGTCCTTTGTCCGATTTAACTCCTTTAAGCTAATCTCGTCGCGATGGCTCCATGACTAAGTCCTCACACTAGGACATCTGACGTGATAATTCCACGACATCCTCCGACGGCTCCTCGTCGTCTGCTTGTCGTCTAACGACTCCGGAGGCGGCGTCCCTTCCATGAACCAGATATAATGGAGGTCTGGGCTCGACGCCAGACTCATGGAAGACGAGCGGGATGATTCCGATGTTGACCTATCATCGGGCGCCAGACTGCTGGCCGAACTGCGTCCTCGCTGTTGCTCGACATGGATGCAGATTGTGTGCTAGTGTGTAGCGCGGCCTACCGGGGATGATGAAGATGGTGGACACTTAAGCGGGATATGCAGAGAAGAGGAACTGCCAATTGAAGCGGGGTTTTTTTTGCATAGGGGGGGATTGAAGCGGGGGTTGATGTATTATCTAACCGCTAATATAATCAACCGCAATTACTTGTACTTAGTAGCTCCAAATTCCAGGGGTTTCCTAGGACTCCTATTGGCTATCTGGATGGTTTCCTTTTTTAGGAAAAACAAGGAACAAGTTTTGGGATTATGCACCGGTACCGGTACGAATAGAGTAGGACAGTTGGCAAGCAATACATTGAGCTCTTCTTATTGATAAAGCTAGTAATAATCAAACTTAAAGGAAAAGAAAAAAGACAAAGAAAAATATCTGCACGAATCTTCGCATAACATCAATGGCATAGGACCTAGATGTGCATTACTTAGAGCACATCTAGATGTGCTTTAGCAATACGGTCAAACAAAACCCCTCATCATCATTGCAAATAGCGCATAGAACATGGCTAATGCGACAACCACAACTACACATGCTAGTTCCTTCTTGTCTCTTGCTTTCACCTGTTGCCTATGATTGATTCTTTCTTGCTTCATCGTACTGATTGTACATTCCAAATCAGCCAGTTTCTTCTTCAGCTTTACTTATCTTCTATGAGCTTGGTGATAACACTCCAAGCCCTGCCATGCCATTCTCCATCTAGCCAGTTAACAAAGGTACAAGCCTCATATCCCTGCCAATGTTAAATAGTATTCAGGATGAGCGGTGGCATTAACTAAAGTAAAATGATGAACTTAGCATTAATCTCCAAGGGGAAACTGAGAAACCGCCTGCCAATGTCGAATCCCTCCATGCATACATGTCGAGTGGGAGTGTGCCCGTGCACACAACTTAGCTTTTGGTACTTCTCGGTGGCGCAAAACTCGGAGTCGAACTCGTGTTGCGAGAGTTTGGAGTCATGCTCTGGATCCGGCGGCAGATCGCTTTCCTGGGGAGGAGGGATTGTCATTCAGGATGGATTCGGCAAGGAGCTATACATTGGACATGCTAAAAAAGATCGGGATAGATTGGAACCTGATAGGAACATTCAGATCCATAGTACACCTGCCTTCTGATGACCTTAGGCAAGTGCTTGGCGGTGACCGCCGTCGTGGCAGCGATACGAGCAGGAGCAGCTGTGAAACCATCAGCACCACTTGTCCGCATTCCCCCAATGTCAGTGCCACATGAGGGAATTTGGAGGCTATGTAGGGATTTGGGGGAAATGGGGAAACTGTGGAGATAAGCTAATGGTCGGGAACTACTTATGGCACTATATGTTGTATACGGTACACTGTTTATACATGTCGTTTGTGTTAGGTATCACAACGTCACACAACTACACCAAACCGTGTTAGAAGACAACCTAGGTTTGACACGGTTGCCGTTACATAACCGTATGTGATGTACTACCATGTCCATATAATTGAGTTACAGTGATACCATGTAAACAGCTTCTCTGCGGATATCCTTCAAAAAAACAGCCGCTCTGCATATAGAGATGGCGGCAGCAGCCTATGGAGCGGGTACCGGAGAAGAGGTCAATCCTCGGTCGGTGGGCGGTGGCGGCATCATAGGAGGTCAATCCTTGGTCTGTGGCGGGATATTGGAGGAGCTCAACCATCGAGGTCGGCGGCGGCGTGATTCGAGCACATCCATCGCGGTCGATGGCGGGAAGTGGAGGTCGAACTTCAGGCGGCAGCCACACTAAGCTTTGCTCCTCGACCCTTTTATCTCGGCGTGCCACCACATCGCGCTTCTCTGTCTGCTGGGTGGAGGTCGCCGCGCAGCTAAGGGTGGTGTTGTACTAGTACTCTGAGTGTAAATTGACTGGCCATTAATTTTTGTCATTGCTCGTCTAGATAACAACATGGAGCGCCCTTAGTAATTATGAAAATAAAACCTTGTGATTTATGCATGCATCTTTGGGCAGCAGTTAATCCATGTATTAATGTTGTTGTTTCGTTTTTAGTTACCATCTGTGTGCTGCAGATGGAACGATCTCGATGGATGAAGAATCAGAAAACCACAGATTTTATCAGTGGTGTGACAAAGTTCATGAATTTGGCTGAAAGTACAAAGAGGGGAATCGATGATGTGGATTACATCCTGTGTCCATGTACTGATTGTGCCAATACAGAGTCACATGAAGTTGCAGATGTCCAAATGCACTTAGTCTCTAGGGGATTCATGGATGGATATACACGTTGGATGATACGTCTCCAACATATCAATAATTTTTGATTGTTCCATGCTATATTATATTCTGTTTTGGACATTATCGGGCTTTATTGTACACTTCTATATTATTTTTGGGACTAACCTATTAATCGGAGGCCCAGCCCAGAATTGCTGTTTTTTGCCTATTTCAGAGTATCGCAGAAAAGGAGTATCAAACGGAGTCCAAACGGAATGAAACCTTCGGGGACGTGATTATAGGAACGAACGTGATCCAGAGGACTTGGACCCTACGTCAAGACATCAACCAGGAGGGCACGAGGTAGGGGGGCGCGCCTACCCCCCCCCCCCCCAGGCGCGCCCTCCACCCTCGTGGGCCCCATGTTGCTCCACCGACGTACTTCTTCCTTCTATATATACCTACGTACCCCCAAACTACCAGAGACGGAGCCAAAAACCTAATTCCACCGCCGCAACCTTCTGTACCCGTGCGATCCCATCTTGGGGCCTTTTTCAGAGCTCCGCCGGAGGGGGCATCGATCATGGAGGGCTTCTACATCAACACTATAGCCTCTCCGATTATGTGTGAGTAGTTTACCTCAGACCTTCGGGCCCATAGTTATTAGCTAGATGGCTTCTTATCTCTTTTTGGATCTCAATACAATGTTCTCCCCCTCTCTTGTGGAGACCTATTTGATGTAATCTTCTTTTGCGGTGTGTTTGTCGAGACTGATGAATTGTGGATTTATGATCAAGTTTATCTATGAACAATATTTGAATCTTCTGAATTCTTCCAATTATCAATTTGGTTTGTCCTACTGCATTGATCTTTCTTGCAATGGGAGAAGTGCTAAGCTTTGGGTTCAATCTTGCGGTGTCCTTTCCCAGTGACAGTAGGGGTGACGTCTACTACACAACCTTCTTCTTGTAGATGTTGTTGGGCCTCCAAGTGCAGAGGTTTGTAGGACAGTATCAAATTTCCCTCAAGTGGATGACCTAAGGTTTATCAATCCGTAGGAGGCGTAGGATGAAGATGGTCCCTCTCAAGTAACCCTGCAACCAAATAACAAAGAGTCTCTTGTGTCCCCAACACACCCAATACAATGGTAAATTGTATAGGTGCACTAGTTCGGCAAAGAGATGGTGATACAAGTGCAATATGGATAGTAGATAATAGTTTTTGTAATCTGAAATAATAAAAACAGCAAGGTAGCAAGTGATAAAAGTGAGTGTAAATGGTATTGCAATGCGTTGAAACAAGGCCTAGGGTTCATACTTTCACTAGTGTAAGTTCCCTCAACAATGATAACATAATTGGATCACATAACTATCCCTCAACATGCAACAAAGAGTCACTCCAAAGTCACTAATAGCGGAGAACGAAATAAGAGATCATGGTAGGGTACGAAACCACCTCAAAGTTATTCTTTCCAATCAATCCGTTGGGCTATTCCTATAAGTGTCACAAACAGCCCTAGAGTTTGTACTAGAATAACACCTTAAGACACAGATCAACCAAAACCCTAATGTCACCTAGATACTCCAATGTCATGTCAAGTATCCATGGATACTCCAATGTCATCATCTATTCAACCAACACATAGAACCTCAAAGAGTGCCCCAAAGTTCCTATCGGAGAATCACAATGAAAACGTGTGCCAACCCCTATGCATAGGTTCATGGGCGGAACCCGCAAGTTGATCACCAAAACATACATCAAGTGAATCATGTGATATCCCATTGTCACCAGAGATATCCACGGCAAGACATACATCAAGTGTTCTCAAGTCTTTAAAGACTCAATCTGATAAGATTACTTCAAAGGGGAAACTCGATTCATTACAAGAGAGAAGAGGGGGAGGAGAAACATAAGATCCAACTATAATAGCAAAGCTCGCGATACATCAAGATCGTGCCAAATCAAGATCACGAGAGAGAGAGATCAAACACATAGCTACTGGTACATACTCTCAGCCCCGAGGGAGAACTACTCCGTCCTCGTCATGGAGAGCACCGGGATGATGAAGATGGCCACCAGAGATGGATTGCCCCCTCCGCCAGGGTGACGGAATGGGTCTAGATTGGTTTTTGGTGGCTACGGAGGCTTCTGGCGGCGGAACTCCCGATCTATGTTGCGTTCTAGAAGTTTTAGGGTACGTGGAGTTATATAGGCAGAAGAAGCACGTCAGGGGAGCCACGGGGGCCCCACGAGGCAGGGGACACGCCCTAGGGGGGTGGGCGCGCCCCCCACCCTCGTGGGCAGCTCCCGTATCTTCTGACGTGGGGTCCAAGTCCATTAGGTGTGTTTCCTTCAGAAAATAACTTCTCCAGTTGATTTCGTTCCGTTTTGACTCCGTCTGATATTCCTTTTCTTCAAAACACTGAAATAGGCATAAAATAACAAATCTGGGCTGGGCCTCCGGTTAATAGGTTAGTCCCAAAAGTAATATAAAAGTGGATAATAAAGCCCAATATTGCCCAAAACAGTAGATAATATAGCATGGAGCAATCAAAAATTATAGATACAATGGAGACGTATCAAGCATCCCCAAGCTTAATTCCTGCTCGTCCTCGAGTAGGTAAATGATAAAAAAAGATAATTTTTGATGTGGAATGTTAGTTGGCACAATTTCAATGTAATTCTTCTTAATTGTGGCATGAATATTCAGATCCATAAGATTCAAGACAAAAGTTAATATTGACATAAGAATAGTAATACTTCAAGCATACTAACAAAGCAATTATGTCTTCTCAAAATAACATGGTCAAAGAAAGTTATCCCTACAAAATCATATAGTCTGGCTATGCTCCATCTTCACCACACAACATATTTAAATCATGCACAACCCCGATGACAAGCCAAGCAATTGTTTCATACTTTTGATGTTCTCAAACTTTTTCAATCTTCACGCAATACATGAGCATGAGCCATGGACATAGCACTATAGGTGGAATAGAATGGTGGTTGTGGAGAAGACAAAAAGGGAGAAGATAGTCTCACATCAACTAGGCGTATCAACGGGCTATGGAGATGCCCATCAATAGATATCAATGTGAGTGAGTAGGGATTGCCATGCAATGGATGCACTTAGAGCTATAAATGTATGAAAGCTCAACAAAAGAAACTAGTGGGTGTGCATCCAACTTGCTTGCTCACGAAGACCTAGGGAATTTTGAGGAAGCCCATCATTGGAATATACAAGCAAGTTCTATAATGAAAGATTCCCACTAGTATGTGTAAGTGACAATATAGGAGACTCTCTATCATGAAGATCATGGTGCTACTTTGAAGCACAGTGTGGTAAAAGGATAGTAGCATTGTCCCTTTTATTTTATTTTTTTATTTTTTTGTTTGGCCTTTCTTTTTTATGGCCTTTCTCTGTTTTTGGCCTTCCTTTTTTTGGGATAATGCCCTATTAATGATAATCATCACACTTCTATTTATTTACAACTCAATGATTACAACTCGATACTAGAACAAAGTATGACTCTATATGAATGCCTCCAGCGGTGTACCGGGATGTGCAATGATGCATGAGTGACATGTATGAAAGAATTATCAATGGTGGCTTTGCCACAAATACTATGGCAACTACATGATCATGCTAGCAATATGACAATGATGAATGTGTCATGATAAACTGGATGGTGGAAAGTTGCATGGCAATATATCTCGGAATGGCTATGGAAATGCCATAATAGGTAGGTATGGTGGCTGTTTTGAGGAAGGTATATGGTGGGTTTATGGTACCGACGAAAGTGGCGCGGTACTAGAGAGGCTAGCAATGGTGGAAGGAAGGAAATTGCGTATAATCCATGGACTCAACATTAGTCATAAAGAACTCATATACTTATTGCAAAAATTTAGAAGTTATCAAAGCAAAGTATTACGTGCATGCTCCTAGGGGGATAGATTGGTAGGAAAAGACCATCGCTCGTCCCTGACCGCCACTCATAAGGAAGACAATCAATAAACAAATCATGCTCCGACTTCGTTACATAACGGTTCACCATATGTGCATGCTACGGGAATCACAAACTCTAACACAAGTATTTCTCAAATTCACAACTACTCAACTAGCATGACTCTAATATTACCATCCTCATATCTCAAAACAATCATCAAGTATCAAACTTCTCTTAGTATTCAACACACTCATAAGAGAATTTTATTATTAATCTTGTATACCTAGCATATTAGGATTTTAAGAAAATTACCATGCTATTTAATACTCTCAAAATAATATAAGTGAAGTATGAGAGTTCATCTATTTCTTAAAAATAAAACTACCACCATACTCTAAAAGGATATAAGTGAAGCACTAGAGCAAACGACAAACTACTCCGAAAGATATAAGTGAAGATCAATGAGTAGTCGAATAATTATGCAACTATGTGAAGACTCTCTAACATTTAATAATTTTAGATATTGGTATTTTATTCAAACAGCAAGCAAAGCAAAATAAAATGACAGCTAAGAATAGCAAACATCATGTGAATAAGCAAAAGCTTAGGAGCAACCGATACTAACCGATAGTTGTTGAAGAAGAAAGGTGGGATGCCAACCAGGGCATCCTCAAGCTTAGTTGCTTGAGACTTCTTGAAATATTATCTTGGGGTGCCTTGGACATCCCCAAGCTTGAGCTTTTGTGTCTCCTTAATTCCTCTCATATCACGGTCTCCCTAAATCTCAAAAGCTTCATCCACACAAAACTCAACAAGGACTCGTGAGATAAGTTAGCATAAACCATTGCAAAAACTTTATCATACTCTATTGTAGAAAATCACAAAAATTATGATTCAACATTTCATACTAAATTCCTCTGCATATTTAATAGTCCTATCCTCAAATAGAATCATTAAAGAAGCAAACATATGCAAACAATGCAAACATAACAGCAATCTACCTAAACAGGATAGTATGTAAAGAATGCTGCAACATCCATACTTACCTAGCCCCAAAAATTATGAAATAAAATTCCCACTGTAGTAAATTTATCAGAGCTTAATATGCAAAAGGTTTCAACATTTTATCACATTCTGAATTTTCTAGGGAATTATTGCAACAGCGGTAAACTTTCTGTTTTCAAACAGCAACATGTATAATTGTAACCTAGGCATGGTAAAGGCTATCAATGCCACTTTTATTGAAATAAAAGATGCAAAACATTATTATAAATAACAGAAAGCAAATCCTAACAAAATAAAATGACGCTCCAAGCAAAACACATATCATGTGTAGAATAAAAATATAGCTCCAAGTAAAGTTACCGATGAACGAAGACGAAAGAGGGGATGCCTTCCGGGGCATCCCCAAGCTTAGGCTCTTGGCTATCCTTGTATATTACCTTGGGGTGCCTTGGGCATCCCCAAGCTTAGGTTCTTGCCACTCCTTATTCCATAGTCCATCGAATCCTTACCCAAAACATGAAAACTTCACAACACAAAACTTAACAGAAAACTCGTAAGCTCCGTTAGTATAAGAAAATAAATCACCACTTCAAGGTACTGTAATGAACTCATTCTTAATTTATATTGGTGTTAAACCTACTGTATTCCAACTTCTCTATGGTTTATAAATTATTTTACTAGCCATAGATTCATCAAAATAAGTAAACAACACATGAAAAACAGAATCTGTCAAAAACAGAATCTGTTAAAAACAGAACAGTCTGTAGTAATATGGATCAAACGTATACTTCTGGAACTCAAAAAATTATCAAATAAATTACTGGACCTGAGGAATTTACCTATTAATCATCTTCAAAAAGAATTAACTAAATAGCACTCTCCAAATATAAATGGCAGCAATTCTCGTGAGCTCTAAAGTTTGTGTTTTTGACAGCATGATCAACAAGACTTTCCCAAAGTCCTCCCAAACGTTCTACTTGGCACAAAAACTAATTAAACACATAAAACCACATCTAAACAGAGGCTAGATGAATTATTTATTACTAAACATGAACAAAAAGTAAGGAACAAAAATAATGTTGGGTTGCCTCCCAACAAGCGATATCGTTTAATGCCCCTAGCTAGGCATGATGATTTCAATGATGCTCACATAAAGGATAAGAATTGAAACATAAAGAGAGCATCATGAAGAATATGACTAGCACATTTAAGTCTAACATGCTTCCTATGCATAGGGATTTTGTGAGCAAACAACTTATGATAACAATAATCAACTAGCATAGGAAGGTAAAACAAGCATAACTTCAAAACTTTAAGCACATAGAGAGGAAACTTGATATTATTGCAATTCCTACAAGCATATGTTCCTCCCTCATAATAATTTTCAGTAGCAGCATGAATGAATTCAACAATATAACCAGCACCTAAAGCATTCTTTTCATGATCTACAAGCATAGAAGATTGACTACTCTCCACACAAGCAAAATTCTTCTCATGAATAATAGTGGGACAAACTCAACAAAATAACTACCATGTGAAGCATAATCCAATTGAAAACTAAAATCATGATGACAAGTTTCATGGATATCATTATTCTTTATAGCATACAAGTCATCACAATAATCATCATAGATAGGAGGCATGCTTTCATCGTAATAAATTTGCTCATCAAAACATGGGGGACAAAAAAATATCATCTTCATCAAACATAGCTTCCCCAAGCTTGTGGCTTTGCATATCATTAGCATCTTAGATATTCAAGGAATTCACACTAACAACATTGCAATCATGCTCATCATTCAAATATTTAGTGCCAAACATTTATAGATTTCTTATTCTAGCACTTGAGCACAATTATCCTTTCCATCATACTCACAAAAGATATTAAAAAGATGAAGCGTATGAGACAAACTCAATTCCATTTTTTATAGTTTTATTTTATAAACTAAACTAGTGATAAAACAAGAAACTAAAAGACTCGATTGCAAGATCTAAAGATATACCTTCAAGCGCTAACCTCCCCGGCAACGGCACCAGAAAAGAGCTTGATGTCTACTACACAACCTTCTTCTTGTAGACGTTGTTGGGCCTCCAATTGCAGAGGTTTGTAGGACAATAGCAAATTTCCCTCAAGTGGATGACCTAAGGTTTATCAATCCGTAGGAGGCGTAGGATTAAGATGGTCTCTCTCAAGCAACCCTGCAACCAAATAACATAGAGTCTCTTGTGTCCCCAACACACCCAATACAATGGTAAATTGTATAGGTGCACTAGTTCGGAGAAGAGATGGTGATACAAGTGCAATATGGATAGTAGATAATAGTTTTTGTAATCTGAAATAATAAAAACAGCATGGTAGCAAATGATAAAGTGAGTGTAAACGGTATTGCAATGCATTGAAACAAGGCCTAGGGTTACTTTCACTAGTGTAAGTTCCCTCAACAATGATAACATAATTGGATCACATAACTATCCCTCAACATGCAACAAAGAGTCACTCCAAAGTCACTAATAGCGGAGAACGAATGAAGAGATTATGGTAGGGTACGAAACCACCTCAAAGTTATTCTTTCCAATCAATCCGTTAGGCTATTCCTATAAGTGTCACAAACAGCCCTAGAGTTCATACTAGAATAACACCTTAAGACACAAATCAACCAAAACCCTAATGTCACCTAGATACTCCAATGTCACCTCAAGTATCCGTGGGTATGATTATACGATATGCATCACACAATCTCAGATTCATCTTTTCAACCAACACATAGAACCTCAAAGTGTGCCCCAAAGTTCCTATCGGAGAATCACGACGAAAACGTGTGCCAACCCCTATGCATAGGTTCATGGGCGGAACCCGCAAGTTGATCACCAAAACATACATCAAGTGAATCACGTGATAGACCATTGTCACCACAGATATCCATGGCAAGACATACATCAAGTGTTCTCAAGTCTTTAAAGACTCAATCCGATAAGATTACTTCAAAGGGGAAACTCGATTCATTGCAAGAGAGAAGTGGGGGAGGTGAAACATAAGATCCAACTATAATAGCAAAGCTCGCGATACATCAAGATCGTGCCAAATCAAGAACACGAGAGAGAGAGAGAGAGAGAGAGATCAAACACATAGCTACTGGTACATACCCTCAGCCCCGAGGGAGAACTACTCCCTCCTCATCATGGAGAGCACCGAGATGATGAAGATGGCCACTGGAGATGGATTGCCCCCTCCGGCAGGTTGCAGAAACGGGTCTAGATTGGTTTTTGGTGGCTACGAAGGCTTCTGGTGGCGGAACTCCCGATCTATGTTGCGTTCTGGAAGTTTTACGGTACGTGGAGTTATATAGGAAGAAGAAGCACGTTAAGGGAGCCACGAGGGCCCCACGAGGCAGGGGGCGCGCCCTAGGGTGGTGGGCACGACCCCCACCCTCGTGGGCAGCTCCCGTATCTTCCGACGTGGGGTCCAAGTCCATCAGGTGTGTTTCCTTCCAAAAATAACTTCTCCAGTTGATTTCGTTCCGTTTCGACTCCGTCTGATATTCCTTTTCTTCAAAACACTAAAATAGGCATAAAACAACAAATCTGGGCTGGGCCTCCGGTTAATAGGTTAGTCTCAAAAGTAATATAAAAGTGGATAATAAATCCCAATATTGCCCAAAACAGTAGATAATATAGCATGGAGCAATCAAAAATTATAGATACATTGGAGACATATCAAGGGGCAGCAAGGCACGTATTGTATTGTTGCCATTGAGGATAACAAGATGGGGTTTATATAATATTGCACGACTTTATCCCTCCACATCATGTCATCTTACTTAAAGCGTTATTCTGTTCTTATGAACTTAATACTCTAGATGCATGCTGGATAGCGGTCGATGTGTGGAGTAAGAGTAGTAGATGCAGGCAGGATTCGGTCTACTTGTCTTGGACGTGATGCCTATATACATGATCATACCTAGATATTCTCATAACTATGCTCAATTCTATCAATTGCTCAACAATAATTTGTTCACCCACCTTAATACTTATGCTCTCAAGAGAAGCCACTAGTGAAACCTATGGCCCCCTGGTCTATTTTCCATCATATTAATCTTCCAACACTTAGTTATTTTTATATCCTTTTATTTTACTTTGCATCTTTATCATAAAAATACCAAAAATATTATCTTATCACATGAATCAGATCTCACTCTCGTAAGTGACCGTGTAGGGATTGACAACCCCTTATCGCGTTGGTTGCGAGGATTTATTTGTTTTTGTAGGTGCGAGGGACTCGTGTGTGGTCTCCTACTGGATTGATACCTTGGTTCTCAAAAACTAATGGAAATACTTATGCTTCTTTACTGCATCACCCTTTCCTCTTCAAGGGAAAACCAACGCATTGCTCAAGAGGTAGCAAGAAGGATTTCTGGCGCCATTGCCGGGAGTCTATGCAAAAGTCAACATACCAAGTACCCATCACAAACCCTTATCTCCTACATTACATTATTTGCCATTTGCCTCTCGTTTTCCTCTCCCCCACTTCACCCTTGCCATTTTATTCACCCTCTCTTTTCTGTTCGCCTTTTTCTCGCTCGCTTCTTGTTTGCTCGTGTGTTGGATTGCTTGCCTGTCACGATGGCCCAGGATAATACTAAATTGTGTGACTTTACCAATACCAACAACAATGATTTCCTTAGCACTCCGATTGCTCCACTTACGTATACTGAATCTTGTGAAATCAATACTGCTTTATTGAATCTTTTCATGAAAGATCAATTCACCGGCCTTCCTAGTGAAGATGCCGCTACCCGTCTAAATAGCTTCGTTGATTTGTGTGATATGCAAAAGAAGAAAGATGTGGATAATGATATTGTTAAATTGAAGCTATTTCCTTTTTCGCTTAGAGATCGTGCTAAAGCTTGGTTTTCTTCTTTGCCTAAAAATAGTATTGATTCTTGGAATAAGTGCAAAGATGCTTTTATCTCTAAGTATTTTCCTCCCGCTAAGATCATCTCTCTTAGAAACGACATTATGAATTTTAAGCAACTTGATCATGAACATGTTGCACAATCTTGGGAGAGGATGAAATTAATGATACGTAATTGCCCAACACATGGTTTGAATCTGTGGATGATTATACAAATTTTTATGCTGGGTTGAATTTTGCATCTAGAAATCTTTTAGATTCGGCCGTGGGAGGCACTTTTATGGAAATCACTTTAGGAGAAGGTACTAAAGTCTTAGATAATATTATGGTTAATTATTCTCAATGTCACACCGAAAGATCCACTAATAAAAAAGTGCATGCGATAGAAGAAATTAATGTTTTGAGTGGAAAGATGGATAAACTTATGAAATTATTTGCTAATAGAAGTGTTTCTTCTGATCCTAATGATATGTCTTTGTCTACTTTGATTGAGGATAATATTGAAACTATGGATGTGAATTTTGTTGGTAGGAATAATTTTGGTAACAAGGCGTATAGAGGAAACTTTAATCCTTGGCCGTATCCTAGTAATTCCTCTAATAATTATGGTAATCCCTACAACAATTCTTATGGAAATTTTAATAAGTTACCTTCTGAATTTGAGACTAGTGTTAAATAATTTATGAATTCGCAAAAGAATTTCAATGCTTTGCTTGAAGAAAAGTTGCCTAAGATTGATGAATTGGCTAGGAACATTGATATAATTTCTCTTGATGTTGATTCTTTGAAACTTAGATATATTCCACCTAAGCATGATATCAATGAGTCTCTCAAAGCCATGAGAATTTCCATTCATGAGTGCAAAGAAAGAACCGCTAGGATGCGTGCTAAGAAAGATTGCTTTGTGAAAGCATGTTCTTCTAATTTCTATGAAAATAAAGATGAAGATCTAAAAGTTATTGATGTGTCTCCTATTAAATATTTGTTTTGCAATATGAATCTTGATAATGACGGGACTGAATATGATCCACCTTTACCTAGAAGGCGTTCCAAAAATTCGGAGTTCTTAGATCTTGATGCTAAAATTGGTAAAAGTGGGAATGAAGGGATCAAAACTCTAGATATTAATGAACCCGCTATTTTGGATTTCAAGGAATTTAATTATGATAATTGCTCTTCGATAGATTGTATTTCCTTGTTGCAATCCATGCTAAATTCTCCACATGCTTATAGTCAAAATAAAGCCTTTACCAAACATATCATTGATGCCTTGATGCAATCTTATGAAGAAAAACTTGAGTTGGAAGTTTCTATCCCTAGAAAACGTTATGATGAGCGGGAACCTAGTATTAAAATTAAAATTAAAGATCATGAATGCTATGCTTTGTGTTATTTGGGTGCTAGTGTTTCCACGATTCCAAAAACTTTATGCGATTTGCTAGGTTTCCGTGAATCTGATGATTCCTCTTTAAACTTGCACCTTGCGGATTCCACTATTAAGAAACCTATGGGAAGAATTAATGATGTTCTTATTGTTGCAAATAGTAACTATGTGCCCGTAGATTTTATTGTTCTTGATATAGATTGCAATCCTTCATGTCCTATTATTCTTGGTAGACCTTTCCTTAGAACGATTGGTGCAATTGTTGATATGAAGGAAGGGAATATTAGATTCCAATTTCCGTTAAGGAAGGGCATGGAACACTTACCTAGAAAGAAAATTAAATTACTTTGTGAATCTATTATGAGAGCCACTTATGGATTGCCTACCAAAGATGGCAATACCTAGATCTATCCTTGCTATTATGCCTAGCTGGGGGCGTTAAACGATAGCGCTTGTTGGGTGGCAACCCAATTTTATTTTTTGTTTTTTACCTTTTGCTTCTGTTTAGGAATAAATCTCTGATCTAGCCTCTGGTTAGATATGTTTTTATGTTTTAGTTAGTGTTTGTGCCAAGTTTAACCTATAGGATCTTCTTGGATGATAGTTATTTGATCTTGCTGAAAATTCCAGAAACTTTCTGTTCATGAAAATAATTGTTAAAAATCACCAGAACATGACAAAATGTTGGTTCAAATTGCTGCTGATCAATAAACAAATTATCTAGGTCTTCCTATTTTGGCTTAATTTGTGGAGTTCCAGAAGTTTGTGTTAGTTATAGATTACTACAGACTGCGTTGTTTTTGACATATTCTGTTTTTCGTGTGTTGTTTGCTTTTTTTGATGAATCTATGACTTGTAAAATAGTTTATAAACCATAGAGAAGTTGGAATACAGTAGGTTTAACACCAATATAAATAAAGAATGAGTTCATTACAGTACCTTGAAGTGGTGTTTTGGTTTCTTTCGCTAACGGAGCTCACGAGATTTTCTGCTGAGTTTTGTGTTGTGAAGTTTTCAAGTTTTGGGTGAAAGATTTGATGGATTAGGGAACAAGGAGTGGCAAGAGACTAAGCTTGGGGATGCCCATGGCACCCCAAGATAATCTAAGGACACATAAAAGCCAAAGATTGGGGATGCCTCGGAAGGCATCCCCTCTTTCGTCTACTTCCATCGGTAACTTTACTTGGAGCTATATTTTTATTCACCACATGATATGTGTTTTGCTTGGAGCGTCTTGTATGGTTTGAGTCATTGCTTTTTAGTTTACCAATGATATTTTCTGTACACACCTTTTGATGAGAGACACACATGATTCGGAATTTATTTGAATACTCCATGTGCTTCATCTTTTGAGCTATATAGTTTTTGCTCTAGTGCTTCACTTATATCTTTTAGAGCATGGCGGTGGTTTTGTTTTATAGAAACTATTATTATGTCATGCTTCACTTATATTATTTTGAGATTCTTAAACAGCATGGTAATTTGCTTAAATTAGGGAATTAATCCTAATTTATTAGGAATTCAAGATTAGTAAAAAAACATTCTTATGAGTGTGCTGAATGCTAAGAGAAATTTGATGCTCGATGATTGTTTTGAGATATGGAGGTAGTGATATTAAAGTTGTTCTAGTTGAGTAGTTGAGAATTTGAGAAATACTTGTGTTGAAGTTTGCAAGTCCCGTAGCATGCATGTATGGTAAACGTTATGTAACAAATTTGAAACATGAGGTGTTCTTTGATTGTCCTCCTTATGAGTGGCGGTCGGGGACGAGCGATGGTCTTTTGCTACCAATCTACCCCCCTAGAAGCATGCGCATAGTGCTTGGTTTTTGATGACTTGTAGATTTTTGCAATAAGTATGTGAGTTCTTTATGACTAATGTTGAGTCCATGGATTATACACACTCTTACCCTTCCATCATTGCTAGCCTCTTCGGTACCGTGCAATACCCTTTCTCACATTGAGAGTTGGTGCAAACTTCGCCGGTGCATCCAAACCCCGTGATATGATACGCTCTTTCACACATAAACCTCCTTATATCTTCCTCAAAACAGCCACCATACCTACCTATTATGGCATTTCCATATCCATTCCGAGATATATTGGCATGCAACTTTCCGTCGTTCCATTTTTCATGACACATTCATGATTGTCATATTGCTTTTCATGATCATGTAGTTGACATCGTATTTGTGGCAAAGCCACCATTCATAATTTTTCATACATGACACTCTTGATTCATTGTTATCCCGGTATACCGCCGGAGGCATTCATATAGAGTCATACTTCGTAATAGTATCGAATTGTAATCATTGAGTTTTAATAAATAGAAGTGTGATGATCATCATTCATAGAGCATTGTCCTAAAAAGAGAAGGCCCAAAAAATATATAAAAAGGGACAATGCTACTATCCTTTTTCGACACTTGTGCTTCAAAGTAGCACCATGATCTTCATGATAGAGAGCCTTTTGTTTTGTCACTTTCATATACTAGTGGGAATTTTGCATTATAGAACTTGGCTTGTATATTCCAACAAAGGGCTTCCTCAAATGCCCTAGGTCTTCGTGAGCAAGCAAGTTGGATGCACACCCACTTAGTTTCTTTTGTTGAGCTTTCATGCATTTATAGCTCTAGTGCATCCGTTGCATGGAAATCCCTACTCCTTGCATTAACATCAATCGATGGGTAAGAGAGTCCTGGATTAGGGGGTCCTCGGACAGCCGGACTATATCCTTTGGCCGGACTATTGGACTATGAAGATACAAGATTGAACACTTCTTCTCGTGTCCGGATGGGACTCTCCTTGGCGTGGAAGGCAAGCTTGGCGATACGGACATGTAGATCTTCTCCCTTGTAACCGACTCTGTGTAACCCTAGCCCCCTCCGGTGTCTATATAAACCGGAGGGTTTAGTCCATAGGACAACAACAATCATACCATAGGCTAGCTTCTAGGGTTTATCCTTTATGATATCGCGGTAGATCAACTCTTGTAATACTCATATCATCAAGATCAATCAAGCAGGAAGTAGGGTATTACCTCCATCGAGAGGACCTGAACCTGGGTAAATATTGTGTCCCCCGCCTCCTGTTACCATCCGCCTTAGACGCACAGTTTGGGACCCCCTACCCGAGATCCGCCGGTTTTGACACCGACATTCGGGCTTTCATTGAGAGCTCCACTATGCTGTCACCATAAGGCTTGACGGCTCCTTTGATCATTGGCAATGATGTGGTCTAGGGTGAGGTTTGCTTCCCCGGAAAGATCTTCGTGTTCGGCGGCTTCGTAATGTGGGCTAACTCGCTTGCCATCTGGAGCAGATCGATAGCTACGCCCCTGGCCATCAGGTCAGGTTTGGAAACTTGAACTATAATGTCGGCATCCATGGAAACTTGATCTTCGAAGGATTCGAACCCATGTTGGGTGTGCCGCACAATCACGACGAGCATGACGTAACTCTGCCGTCGGACAGTGTTCGGGAGATCACACCTGCATCTACTCCGGCCCTCAATCCGGAACAAATTGCGCCATCTGAGGACGGGTGGATAGACCCCGCCATGGAGGTCACACTCTTAGTGGTGATAGAGCCGAATACTGACTTCACCCCTCACGAGAGCCATGTTGCCGAACCATTGGATTCCTCCCCGGCCACGGGCTCCGAACCGCCTGCTTCCATGCCTATCGTTTTCGATTGGGCACCGATCATGGAGTTTACCTCCGCGGATATCTTTCAGCACTCACCTTTTGGCGATGTGCTAAATTCATTAAGGTCTCTCTCCTTGTCAGGAGAACCTTGGACGAACTATGTCCAGCTAGAATGGGATCCGGACGACGAAGAAATTCGCTCCGCACCCACCACCCACTTAGTAGCCACTATCAACGATTTAACCGACATGCTCGATTTCGACTCCGAAGACATCGACGACATGGACGACGATGTAGGAGAGGAACAGGAACCATCGCCCACAGGGCGCTGGACAGCCACTTCATCACATGAGATATACATGGTGGATACACCCAAAGAAAACAATGACGAGGAGTGGAAGGATGCAGCGAAGGATAGCTCCCTCGAGAAGCAAACAAAGCGTGGGCGTAGGCGCCGCTCCGAATCCCGCCTTAGCAAAAACAGCGATAACAACACAAGATAAAATAACACCCCAGTCAACTCCAGAGGAAACGACGGCCACATTGACCCCGCGGCAGAGCAGGATGAACCAGCAAATAGCGAACATAGTACGGATCCGCTGTCCAAACACGGCGACACCGAGGATAAAGCTCATCACCCTCCCTCCAGAGAGGAAAATAGTCCGGACGAAGATGCACACATCATCCCGGAAAGGCACTTGGAACAAGAGAACCTCCGCAGAAGGCTTATTTCCACCGCGAGGAGTCTAAAGAAGCGGAAGCAAAGGCTTAAGGCCGTGCAGAATACGCTCAATAGTAGATGGAACAAAGTGCTCGATAATGAAGAAAAGTATGGTGGTAGTTACCACACAAAGAGCTATCCAAAGCGAAAGCTGTTGCCTGAATTTGATGATGAGTCCTTAGAGCCCACACAGCCAAAAAATAAAACGGCTGACCGGTCGGATCAACCACCTTGTGGTAGCGATAGAGCGGCTAACAAGGCCGCACATAAGTCAGCACATGATTCACGTGAGGACTTGCATCAGAAGCCGGCGCGACCAGATCCATCTACAAATCAAGGAAACGCGCTCCAGCGCACAACCAAAGCCGAACACTACAACCGTCAAAACGCCACGACACATCCAAATACAGGGGTGCTGCACACCCCCTATGTTTCACCGATGAGGTGCTGGACCACGAATTTCTAGAAGGATTGAAACCAGTAAACATAGAGGCATACGACGGAAACACAGACCCTGGGGTCTGGATTGCGGACTTTATCCTCCATATCGATATGGCTCGCAGAGACGATCTCCACGCCATCAAGTACTTGACCCTCAAGCTGAAAGGACCAACTAGGCACTGGCAGAAAAGCCTCCCCGAAAACTCAATTGGAAGTTGGGAGGAGCTTGAGGATGCTTTTCGGGCTAATTTTCAAGGGACCTATGTCCGACCTCCGGATGCAGATGATTTAAGTCATATAATTCAACAGCCCGGAGAGTCATCCCGAAAGCTATGGAACATATTTCTCACTAAGAAGAACCAAATCGTCGACTGCCCGGACGCCGAAGCCTTAGGAGCTTTCAAACATAGCGTCTGAGATGAATGGCTCGCCAGACATCTCGGCCAAGAAAATCCAAGAACAATGGCAGCCCTGACAAGCCTCATGACCCGCTTTTGCGCGGGCGAAGATAGCTAGTTAGCTCGTAGTAGCACCAGCGACACAGGAACATCCGAAGTCAGGGATGGCAATGGAAAACCACGACGCAGTAAAAGTAAGCATCGAAATAAAGAAGACAACCCAGATAACACGGCGGTAAATGCCGGATTCATGGGACTCTCGACTGGGTCAGTGGAAAAAGCCTTTCAAAGACAGCAGAGATGGACCGTCCAGCCTAAACAAAATTCTAGACAAACTATGTCAGATTCATGGCACCCCCGATAAACTAGCAAATCATACCCACAGAGAATGCTGGGTCTTCAAGCAGACCGGTAAGCTAAACACCAAACACAAGGGGAGGGAGACACCAAGTGAAGACGAGGACGAGCCTCGCCAGCAAAGCACTGGGGGACAGAAAAAATTCCCACCAGAGGTCAAAAAAGTGAACATGATCCACGTGATGCAGAGGAGAAGCAAACGTGCACTCCGAGACACACGCGCCATAGAGCCCGTCACCCCTAAGTTCAACCCTTGGTTGGCCTGCCCGATCACTTTTGATCGCAGGGATCACCTGACAAGCATCCGGCATGAAGGATTGGCTGCCTTGATGTTAGACCCAATAATAAACGGATACCATCTCACACGAGTCCTTATGGACGGCAGCAGTAGTCTTAATCTGATATATTAGGACACAGTCCGCAAAATGGGGACAGACCCGACAAAAATCAGCCACGGTAATACTACCTTCAAGGGAGTAATACCAGGCCCAGAGGCCCGCTGCACGGGCTCGCTAATACTGTTGGGGAACGTAGTAATTTCAAAAAATTTCCTACGCACATGCAAGATCATGGTGATGAATAGCAACGAGAGGGGAGAGTGAGATCTACGTACCCTTGTAGACCGACAGCGGAAGCGTTAGCACAACGCGGTTGATGTAGTCGTACGTCTTCACGGCCCGACCGATCAAGCACTAAAACTACGGCACCTCCGAGTTTTAGCACACGTTCAGCTCGATGACGATCCCGGACTCCAATCCAGCAAAGTGTCGGGGAAGAGTTCCGTCAGCCCGACGGCGTGGTGACGATCTTGATGTTCTACCGTCGCAGGGATTCGCCTAAGCACCGCTACAATATTATCGAGGATTATGGTGGAAGGGGGCACCGCACACGTCTAAGAAAATGATCACGTGGATCAACTTGTGTGTCTAGGGGTGCCCCCTACCTCCGTATATAAAGGAGCAAGGGGAGGAGGCCGGCCGGCCCTATAGGCGTGCCAAGGAGGAGTCCTCCTCCTAGTAGGAGTAGGACTCCTACTAGGAGGGGGAGAAGGAAAGGGGGGCGCTGCCCCCCTCTCCTAGTCCAATTTGGACCAGGGGGGAGGAGGCACGCGGCCCACCCTGGCTGCCCTTCTCTCTCTCCACTAAGGCCCATATGGCCCATTACTTCTCCCAGGGGGGTTCCGGTAACCCTCCTGTACTCCGGTTTTCGCCGAAATCACCCGGAACACTTCCGGTGTCCGAATATAGCCATCCAATATATCAATCTTTATGTCTCGACCACTTTGAGACTCCTCATTATATCCGTGCTCACATCCGGGACTCCGAACTAACTTCGGTACATCAAAACTCATAAACTCATAATATAACTGTCATCGAAACCTTAAGCGTGCGGACCCTACGGGTTCGAGAACAATGTAGACATGACCGAGACATGTCTCTGGTCAATAGCCAATAGCAGAACATGGATGCTCATATTGGCTCCCACATATTCTACGAAGATCTTTATCGGTCAGACCGCATAACAACATACGTTGTTCCGTTTGTCATCCGTATGTTACTTGCCCGAGATTCGATCAGTATCTCAATACCTAGTTCAATCTCGTTACCGGCATGTCTCTTTACTCATTTCGTAATACATCATCTCGCAACTAACTCATTAGTTGCAATGCTCGCAAGGCTTATGTGATGTGCATTTCCGAGAGGGCCCAGAGATACCTCTCCGACAATCGGAGTGACAAATCCTAATCTCGAAATACGCCAACCCAACATTTACCTTTGGAGACACCTGTAGAGCTCCTTTATAATCACCCAGTTACGTTGTGACATTTGGTAGCACACAAAGTGTTCATCCGGCAAACGGGGGTTGCATAATCTCATAGTCATAGGAACATGTATAAGTCATGAAGAAAGCAATAGCAACATACTAAACGATCGGCTGCTAAGCTAATGGAATGGGTCATGTCAATCACATCATTCTCCTAATAATGTGATCCCGTTAATCAAATGACAACACATGTCTATGGTTAGGAAACATAACCATCTTTGATTAAAGAGCTAGTCAAGTAGAGGCATACTAGTGACGTTTAGTTTGTCTATGTATTCACACAAGTATTATGTTTCCGGATAATACAATTCTAGCATGAATAATAAACATTTATCATGATGTAAGGAAATAAAATAATAACATTCTTATTGCCTATAGGGCATATTTCCTTCAGTCTCCCACTTGCACTAGAGTCAATAATCTAGATTACACAGTAATGTTTCTAACACCCATGGAGCTTTGCCGCTGATCATGTTTTGCTCGTGGAAGAGGCTTAGTCAATGGGTCTGCACCATTTAGATACGTATGTATCTTGCAAATCTCTATGTCTCCCACCTGGACTAGATCCCGGATGGAATTGAAGCGTCTCTTGATGTGCTTCGTTCTCTTGTGAAATCTGGATTCCTTTGCCAAGACAATTGCACCAGTATTGTCACAAAAGATTTTCATTGGACCCAATGCACTTGGTATGACACCTAGATCAGATATGAACTCCTTCATCCAGACTCCTTCGTTAGCTGCTTCCGAAGCAACTATGTACTCCGCTTCACATGTAGATCCCGCCACAACCCTTTGTTTAGAACTGCACCAACTGACAACTCCATCGTTTAATGTAAATACGTATCCGGTTTGCGATTTAGAATCATCTGGATCAGTGTCAAAGCTTGCATCAATGTAACCATTTATGATGAGCTCTTTGTCACCTCCATATATGAGAAACATATCCTTAGTCCTTTTCAGGTATTTCAGGATGTTCTTGACCGCTGTCCTGTGATCCACTCCTGGATTACTTTGGTACCTCCCTGCTAGACTTATAGCAAGACACACATCAGGTCTGGTACACAGCATTGCATACATGATAGAGCATATGGCTGAAGCATAGGGAACATCTTTCGTTTTCTCTCTATCTTCTGCATTGGTCGGGCATTGAGTCTTACTCAATTTCACACCTTGTAACACAGGCAAGAATCCTTTCTTTGCTTGATCCATTTTGAACATCTTCAATATTTTGTCAAGGTATGTGCTTTGTGAAAGTCCAATTAAGCATCTTGATCTATCTCTATAGATCTTAATGCCCAATATGTAAGCAGCTTCACCAAGGTCTTTCATTGAAAAACTCTTATTCAAGTATCCCTTTATGCTATTCAGATATTCTATATCATTTCCGATTAGTAATATGTCATCTACATACAATATCAGAAATGCTACAGAGCTCCCACTCACTTTCTTGTAAAATATAGGCTTCTCCAAAAGTCTGTACAAAACCAAATGCTTTGATTACACTATCAAAGCGTTTATTCCAACTCCGAGAAGCTTGCACCAGTCCATAGATGGATCGCTGGAGCTTGCATACTTTGTTAGCTCCCTTTGGATCGATAAAACCTTCCGGTTGCATCATATACAACTCTTCTTCCAGAAATCCATTCAAGAATACTGTTTTGACATCCATCTGCCAAATTTCATAATTATAAAATGCGGCAATTGCTAACATGATTCGGACAGACTTAAGCATCGCTACGGGTGAGAAGGTCTCATCGTAGTCAATCCCTTGAACTTGTCGAAAACCTTTTGCGACAAGTCGAGCTTTGTAGACAGTAATATTACCATCAGCGTCAGTCTTCTTCTTGAAGATCCATTTATTCTCAATTGCTTGCCGATCATTGGGCAAGTCAACCAAAGTCCATACTTTGTTCTCATACATGGATCCCATCTCAGATTTCATGGCTTCAAGCCATTTTGCCGAATCTGGGCTCACCACCGCTTCTTCATAGTTCGTAGGTTCATCATGATCTAGTAGCATGACTTCCAGAACTGGATTACCGTACCACTCTGGTGCAGATCTTACTCTGGTTGATCTACGAGGTTCAATAGTATCTTGTTCTGAAGTTTCATGATCATTATCATTAGCTTCCTCACTAATTGGTGTAGGTGTCACAGAAACTGGTTTCTGTGATGTGCTACTTTCCAATAAGGGAGCAGGTACAGTTACCTCATCAAGTTCTACTTTCCTCCCAGTCACTTCTTTCGAGAGAAACTCCTTCTCTAGAAAGTTTCCGAATTTAGCAACAAAAGTCTTGCCTTCGGATCTGTGATAGAAGGTGTATCCAATAGTTTCCTTTGGATATCCTATGAAGACACATTTCTCCGATTTGGGTTCGAGCTTATCATGTTGAAGCTTTTTCACATAAGCATCGCAGCCCCAAACTTTCAGAAATGACAACTTTCGTTTCTTGCCAAACCACAGTTCATAAGGCGTCGTCTCAACGGATTTTGATGGTGCCCTATTTAACGTGAATGCGGCCGTCTCTAGAGCATATCCCCAAAACGATAGCGGTAAATCAGTAAGAGACATCATAGATCGCACCATATCTAGTAAAGTATGATTACGACGTTTGGACACACCATTATGTTGTGGTGTTCCGGGTGGCGTGAGTTGCGAAACTATTCCGCATTGTTTCAAATGTACACCAAACTCGTAACTCAAATATTCTCCTCCACGATCAGATCGTAGAAATTTTATTTTCTTCCTACGATGATTTTCAACTTCACTCTGAAATTCTTTGAACTTTTCAAACGTTTCAGACTTATGTTTCATTAAGTAGATATACCCATATCTGCTTAAGTCATCTGTGAAGGTGAGAAAATAACGATATCCGCCACGAGCCTCAACATTCATTGGACCACATACATCTGTATGTATGATTTCCAACAAATCTGTTGCTCTCTCCATAGTACCGGAGAACGGTGTTTTTGTCATCTTACCAATAAGGCACGGTTCGCAAGTACCAATTGATTCATAATCAAGTGGTTCCAAAAGTCAATCAGTATGGAGTTTCTCCATGCGCTTTACACCGATATGACCCAAACGGCAGTGCCACAAATAATTTGCACTACCATTATCAACTCTGCATCTTTTGGCTTCAACATTATGAATATGTGTTTCACTACTATCGAGATTTAATAAGAATAGACCACTCTTTAAGGGTGCATGATCATAAAAGATATTACTCATATAAAGAGAACAACCATTATTCTCTGATTTAAATGAATAACCGTCTCGCATCAAACAAGATCCAGATATAATGTTCATGCTTAACGCTGGCACCAAATAACAATTATTTAGGTCTAATACTAATCCCAAAGGTAGATGTAGAGGTAGCGTGCCGACCGCGATCACATCGACTTTGGAACTATTTCCCACGCGCATCGTCACCTCATCCTTAGCAAATCTTCGCTTAATCCGTAGTCCCTGTTTCGAGTTGCAAATGTTAGCAACAGAACCAGTATCAAATACCCAGGTGCTACAGTCGGCATTAGTAAGGTACACATCAATAACATGTATATCACATATACCTTTGTTCACCTTGCCATCCTTCTTATCCGCCAAATACTAGGGGCAGTTCCACTTCCAGTGAGCAGTCTGCTTGCAGTAGAAGCACTCAATTTCAGGCTTAGGTCCAGGTTTGGGTTTCTTCTCTTGAGTAGCAACTTGCTTGCTGTTCTTTGTGAAGTTCCCCTTCTTCTTTCCTTTGCCCTTTTTCTTGAAACTAGTGGTCTTGTTGACCATCAACACATGATGCTCCTTCTTGATTTCTACCTCCGCA
The DNA here is from genome assembly GCA_034509565.1 of Triticum monococcum. Taxonomy (NCBI): domain Eukaryota; kingdom Viridiplantae; phylum Streptophyta; class Magnoliopsida; order Poales; family Poaceae; genus Triticum; species Triticum monococcum. The sequence continues at coordinate 144,559,315 of CM067843.1, read as the reverse complement.
GCTTTCAGCATTGCGAAGAGCTCGGGAATAGTCTTATTCATCACTTGCATATTATAGTTCATCACGAAGCTCTTGTAGCTTGGTGGCAGTGATTGGAGAATTCTGTCAATGATGCAATCATCTGGAAGATTAACTCCCAACTGAATCAAGTGATTGTTATACCCAGACATTTTGAGTATATGCTCACTGACAGAACTGTTCTCCTCCATCTTGCAGCTATAGAACTTATTGGAGACTTCACATCTCTCAATCCGGGCATTTGCTTGAAATATTAACTTCAACTCCTGGAACATCTCATATGCTCCATGACGTTCAAAACATCGTTGAAGTCCCAATTCTAAGCCGTAAAGCATGGCACACTGAACTATCGAGTAGTCATCAGCTTTGCTCTGCCAGACGTTCATAACATCTGGTGTTGCTTCAGCAGCAGGCCTGGCACCCAGCGGTGCTTCTAGGACTTAATTCTTCTGTGCAGCAATGAGGATAATCCTCAAGTTAAGGTCCTAGTCCGTGTAATTGCTACCATCGTCTTTCAACTTTGCTTTCTCAAGGAACGCATTAAAATTCAACGGAACAACAACACGGGCCATCTATCTACAATCAAACATAAACAAGCAAGATACTATCAGGTACTAAGTTCATGATAAATTTAGGTTCAATTAATCATATTACTAAAGAACTCCCACTTAGATAGACATCCCTCTAATCCTCTAAGTGATTACGTGATCCAAATCAACTAAACCATGTCCGATCATCACGTGAGATGGAGTAGTTTCATTGGTGAACATCACTATGTTGATCATATCTACTATATGATTCACGCTCGACCTTTCGGTCTCCGTGTTCCGAGGCCATATCTGTATATGCTTGGCTCGTCAAGTATAACCTGAGTATTCCGCGTGTGCAACTGTTTTGCACCCGTTGTATTTGAACATAGAGCCTATTACACCCGATCATCATGTGGTGTCTCAGCACGAAGAACTTTTTTGCAACAGTGCATACTCAGGGAGAACACTTCTTGATAATTAGTGATAGATAATCTTAAAATGCTACCGTCAATCAAAGCAAGATAAGATACATAAAAGATAAACATCACATGCAATCAATATAAGTGATATGATATGGCCATCATCATCTTGTGCTTGTGATCTCCATCTTCGAAGAACCGTCGTGATCACCATCATCATCGGCATGACACCTTGATCACCATCGTAGCATCGTTTTCGTCTCGCCAATCTTATGCTTCCACGACTATCGCTACCGCTTAGTGATAAAGTAAAACATTACAGCGCAATTGCATTGCATACAATAAAGCGACAACCATATGGCTCCTGCCAGTTGCTGATAACTTGGTTACAAGACATGATCATCTCATACAATAAAATTTAGCATCATGTCTTGACCATATCACATCACAACATGCCCTGCAAAAACAAGTTAGACGTCCTCTACTTTGTTGTTGCAAGTTTTACGTGGCTGCTATGGGCTTAAGCAAGAATCAATCTTACCTACACATCAAAACCACAACGATAGTTTGTCAAGTTGGTGCTGTTTTAACCTTCGCAAGGACCGGGCGTAGCCACACTCGGTTCAACTAAAGTTGGAGAAACTAACACCCGCTAGCCACCTTTGTGCAAAGCACGTCGGGAGAACTGGTCTCGCGTAAGCGTACGCGTAATGTCGGTTCGGGCCGCTTCGTCCAACAATACCGCCGAACCAAAGTATGACATGCTGGTAAGCAGTATGACTTATATCGCCCATAACTCACTTGTGTTCTACTCGTGCATATAACATCAACACATAAAACCTAGGCTCGGATGCCACTGTTGGGGAACGTAGTAATTTCAAAAAATTTCCTACGCACACACAAGATCATGGTGATGCATAGCAACGAGAGGGGAGAGTGAGATCTACGTACACTTGTAGACCGACAGCGGAAGCGTTAGCACAACACGGTTGATGTAGTCATACGTCTTCACGGCCCGACCGATCAAGCACCGAAACTACGACACCTCCGAGTTTTAGCACATGTTCAGCTCGATGACGATCCCGGACTCCGATCCAGCAAAGTGTTGGGGAAGAGTTATGTCAGCACAACGGCGTGGTGACGATCTTGATGTTTTACCGTCGCAGGGCTTCGCCTAAGCACCGCTACAATATTATCGAGGATTATGGTGGAAGGGGGCACCGCACACGGCTAAGAAAACGATCACGTGGATCAACTTGTGTGTCTAGGGGTGCCCCCTGCCCCCATATATAATGGAGCCAGGGGAGGAGGCCGGCCGGCCCTATAGGCGCGCAAAGGAGGAGTCCTCCTCCTAGTAGGAGTAGGAGTAGGACTCCTACTAGGAGGGGGAAGGAAGTGGGGAGGGAGAAGGAAAGGGGGGCGCCGCCCCCCTCTCCTAGTCCAATTCATACCAGGGGGGAGGAGGCGCGCGGCCCACCCTGGCTGCCCTTCTCTCTCTCCACTATGGCCCATATGGCCCATTACTTCTCCCGGGGGGGGGGGGGGTTCCGGTAACCCTCCGGTACTCCGGTTTTCTCCAAAATCACCCGGAACACTTCCGGTGTCCGAATATAGCCGTCCAATATATCAATCTTTATGTCTCGACCATTTCGAGACACCTCATTATGTTCGCGATCACATCCGGGACTATGAACTAACTTCGGTACATCAAAACTCATAAACTCATAATATAACTGTCATCGAAACCTTAAGCGTGCGGACCCTACGGGTTCGAGAACAATGTAGACATGACTGAGACATGTCTCCAATTAATAACCAATAGCGGAACCTGGATGCTCATATTGGCTCCCACATATTCTACGAAGATCTTTATTGGCAGACCGCATAACAACATATGTTGTTCCCTTTTTCATCCGTATGTTACTTGCCCGAGATTCGATCGTCGGTATGTCAATACCTAGTTCAATCTCGTTACCGGCAAGTCTCTTTACTCGTTTCGTAATACATCATCTCGCAACTAACTCATTAGTTGCAATGCTTGCAAGGCTTATGTGATGTCCATTACCGAGAGGGCCCAGAGATACCTCTCCGACAATCGGAGTGACAAATCCTAATCTCGAAATACGCCAACACCCAACATTTACCGTTGGAGACACCTGTAGAGCTCCTTTATAATCACCTAGTTACGTTGTGATGTTTGGTAGCACACAAAGTGTTCGACTGGCAAACGGGGGTTGCATAATCTCATAGTCATAGGAACATGTATAAGTCATGAAGAAAGCAATAGCAACATACTAAACGATCGGGTGCTAAGCTAATGGAATGGGTCATGTCAATCACATCATTCTCCTAATAATGTGATCCCGTTAATCAAATGACAACACATGTCTATGGTTAGGAAACATAACCATCTTTGATTAAAGAGCTAGTCAAGTAGAGGCATACTAGTGACGTTTAGTTTGTCTATGTTTTCACACAAGTATTATGTTTCCGGATAATACAATTCTAGCATGAATAATAAACATTTATCATGATATAAGGAAATAAAATAATAACATTATTATTGCCTCTAGGGCATATTTCCTTCAAATACTAGAGGTTGTAATTGGTTCTCCCGACAACTTCTGAACCGAAAAGTTAACTTTCGACATCGCTCCATTCTGATGTGGCTATCAAGCACTACTCGAAAGAGCAGCTTTTGCTCGTTTTAATGCACTACCGCATTACGCTTCTCTCAAGCTTAAGATGCCCAGTCCACGCGGCATCATCACAATTAGCGGAAATATTGAACATTCCTTACGCACGGAAGAATGTGCGACGGCTTTAACAGCCGAACACTAAACGGCCCCTCCAACCAGAATAGATGATCGGTCGTCAAGACCGCGGACACGGCTAGACGAGTCCGGCGCATTACTAGCTATAACAGCTTAGATAAACCCGAGATTGGTTTGATGGTTATACTCCCATAGACGGTATCAAGGGCTTCCCGCGTGTAAACTGGGCTAGTTTGGCTCAACTTTACTTATCTTGAATTTTAATGTTTTATTGAGAATAACCAATTTTTCGCACAACAACTTTCATCTAAGTTCTTCTCTTTTACAGATGACAATCGTGCTACACCCTTCCAGGATACGGCACAATAGAGACACAGGCACAGACGTGCAGCAGGGACCCACCCAAAGGTTTCTTTTTAGATTAAGACCCTGTGTAAACCTTTTTTACAGTCTCTTGTTGTTCTCATCCTCCGGATACTCCGTAGAACCGAGAAGGATGCTGACGTTATTGGAATTTCGCCACGTCAGAACATTGCACGTACCTGGACACTCGGGGTTCATTATCAAGGGCATTGCTCAGCCCGACATATGTTATAAAGACTAAATACCTTAGGGAGTGTTCGGCATCGCGAGTTTGGCCTTATATGCATCAGCTCCGAATCATGTCTTTGGTTAAATGTTGGGTTTGCCCGGCTCCCGTGTTTTGCTACCTTACGTTCCGCTCTATCGGCTAAGGTGGCACTGGGAGAACTACTGCGATTGTGCCCTTGTTCATCTGGATGAGCACCTAAGTAGAGAAAGCCGAAAACTGACTGTCATGATAAAGCGCGAGACTGGTCAACCACTCAATGACTTAGCGGAATCTTCGGGATTCCTTCGCATTAACGAAGGGCCGTTTCCCGGTCATGTATGTACGCGCCCCGTATTTGGACGAGCGCGGAGGTACCAGGGGCTATATAGTAGTCCCACCATCGAACTCCTACGGCTAAGTGAAAGTGTTAAAGCAATATAGTCTGATTGCCTTGTTCGCTGCGCTATTACCTCCTTAATTGACCAAGACGTTGGATCAAGTGTGAATACAGGTTTTTTGCGAACACCCCCGCTTTATATGCATGGGGGTTGAAGCCGATGACTGCGAACTTTCAGGTTATATACATATATACATAAACGGCCGCACAGGAGGCATCATAATACTTTCAGGCAAAAGTATAAACAGAACCTTTATAATTCAATAAACATTATTCTTACAACGGGAATACATGTCACTAGAACATAATATTCTTTGAGCACTGAGCCTCTATTAAGCGAGCGCCTTCAAGGACTTCTTCAAAGTAGTGCTCGGCAGATATTTAGCCCATGGCCAAACTTTGGGTTGCAATAGCGGTGGCCTCCATCTTTCTCTAGTATGTCTTGACACAGGCAAGAGCCATCCGCGCACCCTCCATGCACGCCGACCTCTTCATAGCGTTGATGCGCGATACAACACCAAGGAACGGTTGCACTAAACTAAAATAACTATTCGGCCTTAGCCCTTCCGTCCATAGATGATCCACAACAGACCTCATGGCAAGCTCGGACAACCTATGGAGCTCGGCCCACTCGGCCATTCGCTCATTCAAAAGCAGCGGACACACTGGAACATTGAACTATGACCAGAACAACTTTTCCACTTCACGATATTTTTTATCTTTGAAATACTCGGCCGCATCAGCAGCACTTGCTGCCAAATCCACACATGCGTCTACAGAACTCCACAGTTGATCAAGAGGGGCATACTTAGGATCTCCGAACTTCATCTGCAACAAAAAGGGCTTCCCAGCCGCGGTATCCCTCCCTTGACGAAGCTCCTCCTTCACCGCTCTGATTTTAGAACGGTCGTCCTTGGCCGCTACCATGGCCTTCTCCAGGTCCGTCACCTTCACTCGATTTTCCTTTTCAAGAAGTACATAACGGTCGGCGGCATCCTTCAATTCAATAGCCATCTTGGCTATTTTATACTTGCTTTGGCAATGCGCAGCCTGTTAGGCTCTCAGCTCTTCGACCGCCTTTAGAGCGGCCGCATCACTCTTCCTGGCTTGCTCCTTGGCTCGGGCAAGTTCTTCCTGAAGGGTCTCCATCACGGCAGCCCCATCTACAGTCACAACATATTAAAGATACTAGCATCATGCTCCTCTTACTATGTGTTGATCACCGGAGAAATCACATACCTTGTGCCTCGTCGAGCCTCTTGTGTACAAGCACGATGTCGGCATCTGCCGCATCAAGTTGCCGCTTCAGCTCGGCAAACTCACCAGTCCGACTAGCCACCGGACCTTCAGCCACCCGCACATGAAGGTGGCATGATTATTACCTGGGAGTATGATCCTCTGTTTGCTGCGGTTTTCAACAGCAACCAGAGTCGCAGGGGCTACTATCTGCATATGGCACACCTAGCGTGTGCGGTACCATAAAAAACATACACTATTTCACATACCTCAAAGTCTTTCAGCAGACTCATAAAAGCTTCATGCAACCCGCTTTCGGTGGATGAAATCCTCTCAACCAACCTACCCATTAGCGTACGATGCGCTTTTGAGATAGCCGCTTGCTCCAGAGGATCCTTCAGTGCATACGATCGCACACCGGAACGTTCCGGACTCTTTCTGGTGCTCTCCGTAGGAGCCGAATACTCCGGACTTGGGTGGCCGAAGGATTACCCTCTGGCCTTGGTGGATCAGGAGAAACCCTCCGTGACGACACCTCAGGGTCGCCCGCCTCATGAGGCGGGGTCGCATGAGGAGGTGTTTCGCTCTCCATCATCTCCGGAAGAAGATCCCCCGAAGACGAACTCTGTCGAGAAGGGCTACGATCCGAACTACAAGATATATGCTTCGGTTATTGTCCTCAGAAGTAAAGCAGGATATTTTTACTATTAAGTACTTTTTGTTTACTTACAGCTCGGTGGAGGGATGATCCCCTTGGGGCACTGTGCGACAAGGGTACCCTCCGGGGCCGGACACTCTGACAAAGATTTCTTCCCTCATTTGGAAACCATTGTTTCCATGTCTTCAGAGGTGGTCCTCTTCCTTCCCTGGGGAGAGGGAATTTCAGATTCTTCTCCCCGGTTATCCTCCTTCGCGGAGGCGCTAATTCCCCCGGTTTGGATGAATAATGAGCGAGGCCCGCTTTCAGCCTGTTTATTCCCCCCTTTATCTTCCCCTGAGGGCGCCTGATAAGGCGCGAGCTCAAGCATTCTGGCCAGTACTAGATCTGCTAAGCCTTCGGGAAGGGGGGCCGAACACCTGATCATCTTCGACTTTTTTACCCAGTCCTTGTCAAGGAGCAATTTTTCAAAATGATGTTGTGATAAATAAAGAGACAACGTTTGACCAAAGGACTACTTACTTGGGTATCTGGACGATTGCAGCTCAGACCTGCATCCTCTGTGGTATCCGGACACCTTATTTGTGGTTTGAAGAACAATTTGTACATCTTTTCAAGCGTCATGCCGAGGAAGTGCTGAATAGCTCGTGGTCCTTCCGGGTTGAACTCCCACATACGGAGGGGTCGACGTTTGCAAGGCGGGACAAGACGAACTAGGATGACTTGCATTACCGTGAACAGGTTGATATCTCTCTCAAGGAGATCTCGGATGCGACTCTGCAATATCGGCACATCATTTACTGGCCCCCAGTCCAGCCCCTTATTGATCCATGACGTCAGTTGTGGCAGGGGGCCCGAGTGAAAGGCAGGGGCGGCCACCCACTTGGTACCCAGGGGAGCTATGATATAAAACCACTCTCGTTGCCATAAACTGGACACCTCCGGGAAGGAACCCTTTGGCCATGGAACATTGGCGACTTTGCTTATTACTGCACCTCCGCACTCTGCATGTCGCCCCTCAATCATCTTTGGCTTCATATTGAAGGTCTTGATCCATAGGCCAAAGTGTGGGGTAATGCGGAGGAAGGCTTCACACACGACGATGAACGACGGAATGTGAAGAATGGAATCCAGAGCCAGATCATGGAAATCGAGCCTGTAGTAGAACATGAGCCCTCTGACAAAGGGATCTAGACTGAAACCTAGCCCTCAGAGGAAGTGGGAGACGAATACGACACTCTCGCCAGGTTCGAGAGTGGGAATGACCTGCCGTCGAGCATGCAGCCTGTGCGAGATTTCGCCAGTCAAAGACCCAGCCTCTCTTAGCTTCTTGATGTCCTCCTCTATGACAGAGGAGGGCACCCACTGACCTTGAAGGTTGGATCCGGACATGATTGTAGGTCCGAAGCGCCTAGCCTGAGCCTTGGGTGTTGGACCTCGAGGTGGGGGAGGATTCGATTGAGCGTGAGAGGAAGGAGACACGCCTAGGCCTCTTTATAAAGGGGATGAATATCAAGCGTCCTCCGCGTGGCCGTTTGGGACTTGCCTAAATCGAGGAGTCATACCAACGGGCACAATTGGGTTACCTATACCCGTATTGATGAGAATCCCGTGAAAAAAGGGACACGATCTCTGCTTCGACAAGACGTGCCAATAAAAACCGCCTCGCAACACATGAAGTGGTAGGCTCGGAAAAATGGTTCGTCATGACCAGACCACGGCAATATGTCACATTATGAAAAACGGTCGGTAGATTGGATTTGTGGAAATATTATTCTCTCTACGGTGGTATGTGGAATGTGGAACTTGTTTTGTAGAGCCGAACACTATCCTTGTGTTCAAAATCTTCTATGGAGTATTCGGAGGAGGAACCCGCCTTGCAATGCGGAAGACAATCTGCATGGCGGACTCATCTTCATTGAAGGCTGGTTCAGGGGCTACTGAGGGAGTCCTGGATTAGGGGGTCCTTGGACAGCTGGACTGTTGGACTATGAAGATGCACGATTGAAGACTTCTTCCTATGTCCGGATGGGACTCTCCTTGGCGTGGAAGGCAAGCTTGGCGATACGGATATGTAGATCTCCTCCCTTGTAACCGACTCTGTGTAACCCTAGCCCCCTCTGGTGTCTATATAAACCGGAGGGTTTAGTCCGTAGGACAACAACAATCTTACCATAGGCTAGCTTCTAGGGTTTAGCATCTACGATCTCACGGTAGATCAACTCTTGTAATACTCATATCATCAAGATCAATCAAGCAGGAAATAGGGTATTACCTCCATCGAGAGGGCCTGACCCTAGGTAAACATTGTGTCCCCCGCCTCCTGTTACCATCCGCCTTAGACGCAAAGTTCGGGACCCCCTACCCGAGATCCACCGGTTTTGACACCGACAATGGGCATCTCCATAGGACATTGATTAGCCGCATTGATGTGAGACTTTCTCCTTTTTGTCTTCTCCACATAACCCCATCATTATATTCTATTCCACCCATAGTGCTATATCCATGGCTCACGCTCATGTATTGCATGAAGGTTGAAAAAGTTTGAGATTACTAATGTATGAAATAATTGCTTGGCTTGTCATCGGGGTTTTGCATGATGAGAGCATTCTTGTGTGACGAAAATGGAGCATGACTAAACTATATGATTTTGTAGGGATGAACTTTCTTTGGCCATGTTATTTTGAGAGGACATAATTGCTTAGTTAGTATGCTTGAAGTATTACTACTTTCATGTCAATATTAAACTTTTATCTTGAATCTTTCAGATCTGAATATTCATACCACAATTAAGAGAATTACATTGAAATTATGCTAATAAGCATTCCACATCAAACATTCTTTTTTTATTATTTACATAGTCGAGGATGAGCAGGAATTAAGCTTGGGGATGCTTGATACGTCTCCAATGTATCTATAATTTTTGATTGTACCATGCCATATTATATTCTATTTTGGACATTATAGGCCTTCATTATACACTTTTATATTATTTTTGGGACTAACCTATTAACCGGAGGCCCAGCCCAGAATTGCTGTTTTTTGCCTATTTAAGAGTTTCGCAGAAAAAGAATATTAAACGGAGTCCAAACGGAATGAAACCTTCGGGGACGTGATTTTCGGAACGAACGTGATCCAGAGGACTTGGACCCTACATCAAGACATCAACCAGGAGGTCACGAGGTAGGGGGGCGCGCCTACCCCCCCCCCCCCCCCCCAGGCGCACCTTCCACCCTCATGGGCCCCACGTTGCTACACCGATGTACTTCTTCCTCCTATATATACCTATGTACCACCAGATACGGAGCCAAAAACCTAATTCCACCGCCGCAACCTTCTGTACCCATGAGATCCCATCTTGGGGCCTTTTCCGAAGCTCCGCCGGAGGGGGCATCGATTACGGAGGGCTTCTACATCAACACCATAGCCTCTCCGATGATGTGTGAGTAGTTTACCTTAGACCTTCGGGTCCATGGTTCTTAGCTAGATGGCTTCTTCTTCTCTCTTTTTTGATCTCAATGCAATGTTCTCCCTCTCTCTTGTAGGGATCTATTTGATGTAATCTTCTTTTGTGGTTTGTTTGTTGAGACCGATGAATTGTTGGTTTATGATCAAGTTTATCTATGAACAATATTGGAATCTTCTGAATTATTTTATGTTTGATTGGTTATCTTTACAAGTCTCTTAAAATTATCAGTTCGGTTTGGCCTACTAGATTGATCTTTCTTGCAATGGGAGAAGTGCTTAGCTTTGGGTTCAATCTTGCAGTGTCCTTTCCCAGTGACGGTAGGGGTAGCAAGGCACGTATTGTATTATTTCCATCGAGGATAACAAGATGGGGTTTATATCATATTGCATGAGTTTATCCCTCTACATCATGTCATCTTACTTAAAGCGTTACTCTATTCTTATCAACTTAATGCTCTAGATGCATGCTAGATAGTGGTCGATGTGTGGAGTAATAGTAGTAGATGCAGGAAGGAGTCGGTCTATTTGTCTCGGACGTGATGCCTATATACATGATCAAACCTAGATATTCTCATAACTATGCTCAATTCTATGAATTGCTCAGTAGTAATTTGTTCACCCACCGTAATACTTATGCTCTTGAGAGAAGCCACTAGTGAAACCTATGGCCCCGGGGTCTATTTTCCATCATATTAATCTTCCAACACTTGGTTATTTTTATTGCCTTTTATTTTACTTTGCATCTTTATCATAAAAATACCAAAAATATTATCTTATCATATCTATCAGATCTCACTCTGGTAAGTGACCGTGTAGGGATTGACAACCCCTTATCGCTTTAGTTCTAGGATTTATTTGATTATGTAGGTGCGAGGGACTCATGCGTGGTCTCCTACTAGATTGACACCTTGGTTCTCAAAAACTGAGGGAAATACTTACGCTGCTTTGCTGCATCACCCTTTCCTCTTCAAGGGAAAACCAACGCAGTGCTCAAGAGGTAGCATTGAACCAGACATGGTGAAGAGGAGGTCATGGATGAAGATACCCACGGCAGCGAGATGCCAAACCCCGATAAGTGTCACATGGATGTTGAATCTAACATCGGGGCAGAGGCGTCAAGCTACGAATGGAACACCGGAAAGCTAAAACGCCCATTGGAAAACCAAGACGTCAACGCAGATGACGACGATCTTGATATGCCAGATTTTGCTGCTATGATTGCAGATTTCAAGGGCCCAACAAAGGATATGATTGGGTACAAGGATCTGCCAACCATTGATGCGGACTCCAAGAAAGAATTGTATCCAGGTTGCAAAAAGAAATATTCCAAGTTGAGTGCCACCCTGGCGCTTCTAAGATTTAAAGTAGAAAACGGTTTATCAAACAAGGGCTTCACAGAGATGTTAGGTCTTTTCAAAGAAATTCTTACGGAAGATAATGTTCTCCCCAGAAGCATGAATGAAGTGAAGAAAATTGTTTGTCCATTGGAACTTGAAGTACAGAAGATACACGCTTGTGTGAATGATTGTATATTGTACCATGGTGAGTACAAAGATTTGCGTGCATGTACCACATGCAATCATGCATGATACAAGCACAGGAGAGCAAAGGACAAATACAAATTGGACGACGAGATCAAGACAGGAATCCCGTTCAAGGTTGTTTGGTACTTGGCTTTAATTCCAAGGTTGAGGCGTTTGTTTGCAAACCCTAGAGAGGCAAAGTGGTTGCGGTGGCATCAGAATGAGTGAATTGCGGATAAGTTTATGACGCGCTCGAAAGATGGGGCTCAGTGGGAATTAATCGACAAAAAGTTTGAAATTTTTTCCAAGGATCCTAGAAGTATAAGGCTGGGGAAGTGTACTGACGGGATGAATCCTTTTGGCGATATTGGCACCAATCACAGCACATGGCCGGTGCTTTTGTGCATATATAACCTAGCTCCTAGGTTGTGTATGAAAAAAAAATACATTATGATGTCAATGATTATCCAAGGCCTGAAGCAACCTGGAAATGACATCAACATTTACTTTCAGCTACTGGTAGAAGAACTGCTGACAGTGTGGATAGATATGCCTGCTGTAAAATATTATGATGCTTACAGAAAGGAGATTTTTGATCTACATGCGATGCTAGTGCACACCATTCAAGATATGCCGGCATTAGGCAACACATCGGGACAAAAAACAAAGGGAGATGTAGGGTGTGTCACATGCATGGATAGGACAGCTAGCAGAAGACTTCCCAACTCGCACAAAACCGTGTATTTGCGTCATCGTAGGTTCTTACGGAAAACTCACCCATACCAAAAATTGAAAGCTGAATTTAATTGTACCACAGAGGCAGGTGTGGGGCCAAGACCCTATGAAGGGGAGGTGGTCCACAACATGGATAAAAAAATTAATGTTGTGCTTGGCAAGAACCACCCTTTGACGGTGAAACAAACACCCAAGTGTCGGTGTCAAAACCGGCGGATCTTAGGTAGGGGGTCCCGAACTGTGCGTCTAAGGTTGATGGTAACACGAGACGGGGCACATGATGTTTACCTAGGTTCGGGCTCTCTTAATGGAGGTAATACCCTACTTCCTGCTTGATTGATCTTGATGAATATGAGGATTACAAGAGTTGATCTACCATGCGATCATAATGGCTAAACCCTAGATGTCTAGCATGTATGATTATGACTGCCTCTACGGACTAAACCCTCCAGTTTATATAGACACTGGAGGGGCCTAGGGTTTTACAGAGTCGGTTTACAAATGAAGTAATCTTCATATCCGAACGCTAAGCTTGCCCTCCACGCAAAGGAGAGTCCCATCCAGACACGGGAGGAAGTCTTCTATCTTGTATCTTCATGGCCCGTCAGTCCGGCCCATGTCACATAGGCCAGACGCCTAAGGACCCCTTAATCCAGGACTCCCTCGGTAGCCCCCGAACCAAGTTCAATGATGATGTGTCTGGCGCGTTGATAGTCTTCGGCATTGCAAGGCGGGTTCTTCCTCTGAATACTTCGAAGCGTCCATTTAATGGTGTACCCATCGGCTTCTGCGCCTCCATTGCTTCGGCTTCCATGTGTCGAGAGAACATGAAAGGTCAGGGTATTTTTTTGCACATAACACCCTAGCCATGTAAGAAAGGCATATAGTTAAGTGGATTGGATCTCAGATGGCATCTCACACCATGCGTAAAATCCTTAGAGCTTGCTAGGAGAAACCATTCCAGCATGGCTAGTGTTCCTAGTTCTTCCTCCTGCCCCCATGGCTCCGAAAAAGGTGATTGGGAGAAATTCTTAGTAACCCATGACCAGCTGAGTAAGCTTCAAACACAGGGATTTCTTCCCACCGTGGATCTAGTCCCCGTCCGGGCTGGATTACCCTCCTTTACAGGCGAAGCCCTGGCTGAAAAATTCCCTAATCCAACCAGAGGGGAGCGAGTGTGCTTTATATCCTTTTTAATAAGGGGCGTAGGGTTTCCAATCCACCCTTTCCTTCGAGGTCTCCTAGAGTACTACGGCCTCCAACTGCACAACCTCACTCCAGCCTCCATCCTACATATCGCGGGTTTTGTCACTCTTTGCGAACTATTCCTGGGATGCGACGTCCACTTTGATTTATGGAGGAAACTTTTCTGCCTCGTTCTTCGTTCCCAAAAGGGATCCGTATTCGAGGTGGGCGGCGCCGAGATATGGCGCATAGCCGGGACCAGATACTTATCCGGCACGCCGAAGAAGTCATCCGAAGAGTAGCCCTCGGAGTGGTTTTATATTGAAGATGTCGCTCTCCCCGACCCAGTCCGAATGGGCCTTCCCAAATTTTCCGGCGCTCCATTGAGGAAATGCCACAACTGGTGTCCTAGGAGCCTCGAGGAGGAAGACCGTGCGGAAGTCTGGCAATTGATGGGTAAGATAAGGACACTTGCCCAGTCCGGATTATCAATAGTCAACATAATGGAAACTTCCATAGAGCGAGGTGTGCAGCCGCTCCAATTTAGGGGGCTCCCTATGTGGCACTATAATGGGGAAGATGACGCCTCACGCTGCGGACGAAAGGGTCTGGATTCCCCCACTGCCCTGGCCACAATATTGTCTGATCTGTATAAAGGGGAGAAAGAGGAATTCACTCGCCTTATGCGCCGAGAGGGATTTTCCACGTACAATCTTCCTAGCTGGGTGAGTTTTAATGCCAGCACTTTATTCAATCCTCTGCCTGAGTCATTTTTAGCCGACATTAACCCGTCCATCAAATAGGAATGGTGGAGGGTCACCGCGGGGATCTATAGCCCCGCTCCACAGCGGGAGGACCATAACCGAGACCTCGACCCCAGATTCGAAGAAGATCCGGATATATTCATGAAGCTCAAGGAGGGAGTCTTCTACCAAGCGAGCTACGATGGCACATAAGTGGCCATCACGGTCGATTATCCCGGCCTCCTTCCTGCCTCATATATAAGTAGCCAGGAGACATTTCCTCCAAAGGAGCTTCCTCATTATGCCTCACCCGCCGCACTATCTTGTGCTCACAAGGGGGGCGCTCGACGCATCATATTGCACCATAGGTGTCTCAGAAGAGAGTTGCACTAGCGTTGGCGGGTCTTCAAAGAGAAAGGAAAATGACAGCATGACTGAACCTTCCTCGAAGAGGTATGACTTTAAATATTAATACTGTTACGGTTCTGATGACAAGATCAGTCGATAACTGAAAGAGGACCTGGAGGTCGCGCAGGTGGGTAAACGACTGGCCGAAAGGCAACTGGCCGCAGGCGAACGTGTGTTGACACGGGTCAGGGAAGATAAGAACAAGCTGCAGGATTTCAACACCCTGCTAGGCGAAGAGCTAAAAGATGTACGAGCCCAGCTAGCGGACGCCATAAAAGAAAATAGGAGGCTAAGAGGCGGCATATTCAGTATGCTTTTGAACTTACCTCTATGCAATTTAACAAAGAAATGAGCTGACAGATTTATGCCTGCAGGTATGCTGACTGGCCATCCCAAAGAGGAAGTCTCCGGATCTCAAGACGATCTGCTGCAAGAGCTGTCCCAAGTACACGAGCGAGCTCGGCAAGAAATGTGGAGTGTTTCCAAGGCCTTGTGGCCATTCGCCTCCCCTCCAGGAAGTATGGGAGAGCTTGTTAAGCTATTCCAGGGAGCTTGGTGCCACTTTTGATTATGGAAGATATCGACTTGCCGAGAAGGTGCGCGAGAGGCCTGGGCCATGGTGAAAACATGATACACCAAGCTTGATCCGAATCATATGGCCTAGGTCGGACATCGGGGGTCAGATGGAAAAGAAATTCCAGTTAGTTTGGTATATGACCAAGTAAAGATAGCCGCCAAGTTTTCCCAATAGGATTGTAAGCTAGGCAGCCTGTTAGACGACATAGAGGAAGAATTTTTTGAGTCCCAGTGATTATGTACTTCAATGGACAAATTATCCCTAGGTGGATTGTAAAATGATTGTCATGGTAGACCTTTTCGCTTCAACCTCTGGACCCGAAGGTGCGGAGTGTTTCCGAATACTGGAAGGGTAATATAGACCGGGGTATGCGTGGAAACCAGATGTAGGGGTCATAGTTGCTTGAACATACAAGTTGTATCCGACTATCTATGTTATATTACTTGTTGATTGTAAGAAACATCTTCTAGGGAGAATAGTTCCGTTACGGGTTCCTTTCCCTGGGTGAACATGTAGTAGTGTGCATGCCCAAACTGTGATTGAAAAAATAGCAGTATATGTAACATCTGGGGGTTCATAGGGTAATTAGGGTATAACGTCTTTAGTCCGTCGACCGAATATTCCCTTAAGAACGCTAGCTTTCGGCTTCACCCAGTCTAAGGTACACGTCCGGATGACCCGACTGTAACAATCGCAGAGGTGCTCCCTTTATGTCCGAGCCGAACAAATGGGAACGTAGGGCATAAGCATGGGAGCTAGGCAACCCAGCTTGGCAAAAACATAAGTCATAACGGTTCATATAATGGTGAAGAAAAGGTACATATGTGGCAAGGACACATATGTGCTGAGCTTAATGCTTGGAAAATAATAATAAGCTTATGTAAAAGAAGCCCCCAGGTATTATGGGCATATACATTTAATGATGTGTACATCATAGGTGTGCGGTCTGGCCGCACAAAATCTATGAAGCTCAAGAAAAAGATAAAGAGAGAAAAATGGAAACAAAAAGGGAGAAGAAGACGAACATAGAGTCCGGCTCTAGGCGTAGAATATTCGGAGTCTGGCAGCGTTCCACGGGTTCGGCTCTAAGCGATTGTCCAATGCATCACGCAAGCGGTATGCTCCTCCAGTGATAACTTCATCTATAATGAAGGGACCCTCCCACTTGTGCTTGATTTTATCCTTTTTCTTCTCTGCCAAGCGTAGAACGAGTTCACCAACATTATAAGTCTTGGCCTGCACATCTCTGCTTTGGTATCTGCGAGTGTTGATAACCCACAAGTATAGGGGATCGCAACAGTTTTCGAGGGTAGAATATTTGACCCAAATTTATTGATTCGACACAAGGGGAGCCCAAGAATATTCTCAAGCATTAGCAGTTGAGTTGTCTATTCAACCACACCTAGATAACTTAGTATCTGCAGCAAAGTATTTATTAGCAAAGTATTATGATAGTAACGGCAATAGTGGCAAAAGTAGCGATAGCAGTTTTGTAGTAATTGTAACAGTAAAGTAAATAAGAAAAGCACAATATGTGAAAAGCTCGTAGGCATTGGATCATTGATGGATAATTATGTCGGATGCGATTCTTCATGTAATAGTTATAACATAGGGTGACACAGAACTAGCTCCACTTCATCAATGTAATGTAGGCATGTATTTCGAATATAGTCATACGTGCTTATGGAAAAGAACTTGCATGACATCGTTTGTCCTACCCTCCCGTGGCAGTGGGGTCCTAGTGGAAGCCAAGGGATATTAAGGCCTCCTTTTAATAGAGTACCGGACCAAAGCATTAACACATAGTGAATACATGAACTCCTCAAACTACGGTCATCACTGAGAAGTATCCCGATTATTGTCACTTCGGGGTTGTCGGATCATAACACATAATAGGTGACTATAGACTTGCAAGATAGGATCAAGAACTCACTTATATTCATGAAAACATAATAGGTTCAGATCTGAAATCATGGCACTCGGGCCCTAGTGACATGCATTAAGCATATCAAAGTCATAGCAACATCAATCTCAGATCATAGTGGATACTAGGGATCAAACCCTAAAAAAACTAAGTTGATTACATGGTAAATCTCATCCAACCCATCACCGTCCAGCAAGCCTACGATGGAATTACTCATGCACCGCGGTGAGCATCATGAAATTGGTTATGGAGGATGGTTGATGGTGACGACGGCGACGAATCCCGCTCTCCAAAGCCCCGAACGGACTCCAGATCAGCCCTCCCGAGAGAGATTAGGGCTTAGCGGCGGCTCCGTATCGTAAAATGCGATGAAACTTTCTCTTTGATTTTTTTCCTCCGCAAAAGATAATATATTGAGTTGGAGAGGTCGGTGGACATCCAGGGGGCCCACGAGGCAGGGGGCGCGACCCCCACCCTCGTGGAAAGTGTGTGGACCCCTGGCCTTGATTCTTTCGCCAGTAATTTTTATATTTGCCAAAAATAATCTCCATGGATTTCCAGGTCATTCCGAGAACTTTTGTTTCTACACAAAAATAACACCATGGCAGTTCTGCTGAAAACAGCGTCAGTCCGGGTTAGTTTCATTCAAATCATGCAAGTTAGAGTCCAAAACAAGGGCAAAAGTGTTTGGAAAAGTAGATATGATGGAGACGTATCAACTCCCAGAAGCTTAAACCTTTGCTTGTCCTCAAGCAATTCAGTTAACAACTGAAAGTGATAAAGAAAAACTTTTACAAACTCTGTTTGCTCTTGTTGTTGTAAATATGTAAAGCCAGCATTCAAGTTTTCAGCACAGATTATGAACTAGCCATATTCACAATAACACTTAGGTCTCATGATTACTCATATCAATGGCATAATCAACTAGCGAGCAATAATAATAAAACTCGGATGACAACAGTTTCTCAAAACAATCATAATATGATATAACAAGATGGTATCTCGCTAGCCCTTTCTGAGACCACAAAACATAAATGCAGAGCACCTTTAAAGAGCAAGGACTGACTAAACATTGTAAATCATGGTAAAAGAGATCCAGTCAAGTCATACCCAATATAAACTAATAGTAATGCATGCAAATGGCAGTATGCTCTCCAGCGGGTGCTTTTTAATAAGAGGGTGATGACTCAACATAAAATTAAATAGATAGGCCCTTCGTAGAGGGAAGCAGAGATTTGTAGAGGTGCCAGAGCTCGATTTTAAAATAGAGATGAATAACATTTTGAGTGGTATACTTTCATTGTCAACGCAACAACTATGAGATCTCGGTATCTTACATGCTACACACATTATAGGCGGTTCCCAAACAGAATGGTAAAGTTTATACTCCCCCACCATCAACAAGCATCAATCCATGGCTTGCTCGAAACAACGAGTGCCTCCAACTAGCAACAGCCCTGGGGGAGTTTTGTTTAATTATTTTGATTTGCTTTGATCTTTTTGATCATGGGACTGGGCATCCTGATTACCAGCCATTTTCTCATGAATGAGGAGCGGAGTCCACTCCTCTTGAGAATAACCCACCTAGCATGGAAGATACAGATTGCCCTAGTTGATACATGAGCTGCTCGAGCATACAAAATAGAATTTCATTTGAAGTTTTGGAGTTTGGCACATACAAATTTATTTGGAACGGTAGGTAAATACCGCATATAGGAAGGTCCGGTGGACTCATATGGAATAACTTTGGGGTTTATGGAGTTTGGATGCACAAGCAGTATTCCCGCTTAGTACAGGTGAAGGCTAGGAAAAGACTAGGAAGCGACCAACTGAGAGAACGACAACAGTCATGAACATGCATTAAAAATTAATCAACACTGAGTGCAAGCATGAGTAGGATATAATCCACCAAGAACATAAATATCGTGAAGGCTATGTTGATTTGTTTTCAACTACATGCGTGAACATGTGCCAAGTCAAGTCACTCGAATCATTCATAGGAGGATACCACCCTATCATACCACATCACAACCATTTTAATAGCATGTTGGCACGCAATGTAAACCATTATAAGCTCCTGGCTAATTAAGCATGGCATAAGCAACTATAATATCTAATTGTCATTGCAAACATGTTTATTCATAATAGGCTGAATCAGTAACGATGAACTAATCATATTTACAAAAACAAGAGAGGTCGAGTTCATACCTGCTTCTCTCATCTCAATCAGTCCATCATATATCGTCATTATTGCCTTTCACTTGCACGACAGAACGGTGTGTATAATAATAATAGTGCACGTGCATTGGACTAAGCTGGAATCTCCAAGCATTCAATTCAAGGGAGAAGACAAGGTAATATCGGCTCTTGGTTAAATAAACAATCATGCATATGAGAGCCACTCAGACATTTTCATTATGGTCTTCTCCTCTCAACCCCCAAAAGAAAAGAAAATAAAAGAAAACTATTTACACGGGAAGGCTCCCAACAAGTAAAAGAAGAACGAGAAATCTTTTTGGGTTTTCTTTTTAATTACTACTACAAGCATGGAAATTAAACAAACTAATTTTTATGGTTTTTCTTAAGGTTCATCAAACACACATGAAGAAATCTAGAAATAGAAATTAAACTAGCATGGATAATACAATGAAAAAGTATGAGCACCGACAACTAGAATAGTGTGTGAACATGAATGTAATGTTGGCGAGAAATACATACTCCCCCAAGCTTTGGGTTTTGCCTAAGTTGGTCTATTACCATGGATTGCGGCTACTCTCCCCGGTGTACTAAGGAGTGCCATCGTACTGCCACTGGCTAGCGATCCCCTCCGGATCCCACTGATAAGAGGATGGACGATAAGGTTCCAGTGGTGGTTCCAGCTCAGGCTCTGGAGCTGATGTCTGGCCTTGGTGTGCGTACACGGCTGACGGCAAGATAAGGTAATGGCCTGCAGTTAAATCAAACAAAGAAGGCGCAGACAGGATAATAATCTCATTGTGTTTCTTATTAAATCTCAGGTTATACAGAAGCATCTTATCATCATTGTCAACAATAAACTCATGCGCTGCCCTGCTCCTGTAATCTAAAAAGGTAGGGGGTAGCAGTGTGTCCTCTTTCTCATAATGCCTAATAGGTGTCTCGAAATGTTTAGCAAGGCGTGCAACATGGATACCTCCAAAGATGGGGCCCTTTGTACGGTCCAGACTTAATCGTTTATGTAGCGACCCGAGCTCAGATGGTCTAGTCTCTGTGCTTTAGTGTCATCCCTGGATCGGTAATGCTGACACACACAGTACTCGAGGATTTATAACAGAGTAGCAATCACACACTTATTACATCGAAAAGTCTAAGAGAGAACTTATTACAACAATATGGCTTAAGGCCATCTAATGCGATAACAGCGGAAGGCTTGGAAGATAAAGTGAGTCCATCAACTCCAACGGCATAGCTGAGCTGCACGGCAACGACCTAATGAACCTTACTCCTCATCTGAAAAGTCTGCAACATAATACGTTGCAGCCCGAAAACGTGTCAGCACATGGAATATGCTGGCAATATAACACAGTAGAGCAGAAATAGAATAATACTATCACTACATGCATATATGGCTGGTGGAAAGCTGTATGGTTATAGTTTTTGCGAAAAGCCAATTTTTCCCTACAACAAAGGAATAGATTTTAATTTAACTATCATGGTGGTTGAAACATCATTGAGAAGGTAACCCCAACTCAATCCCAATTAAAGTGATTAACAACCCAACATTATTAATTAAACATGGTGAGATACATGTGATAACCCAAGTACTAGATACTCAAGAATTGTCCATAACCGGGGACACGGCTAACCATGATTAGATTGTACACTCTGCAGAGGTTTACGCACTTTTCCCCACACGACTCGATCGCCTCCGTTGGATTTCTCGCACTACATGGTGTTTGAGAAACGGATGACCGAGACACAGTCTTTCAGAAACGTTAACTCTCTACTGCGGGTAGACCATACCAAACCTACCAAACCCACTACCTGCTGATCTACCTCTTCGAGAGCTTCACGTAACTTACTCAACTGTGCTAGAGCCCATAATAGCTTGTGGCTGCACACGGAAGTTTCTAGCATGAATCATCTCAGTTCCCTTTGAGCCTGGGTGGCGGTCCATAGGAAGATCACACGGGTACCCCGGGATTTCCAAAAAATACAGACAACACTGGGTTCCCCCAGTGCCTCAATCCACCCAGTTGTTTGATTAAGTTGCCACCTTAAGTTGAACCATGAATTTCACTCAAACCCAAACCACGTCTACGAGCATAGCATAGCAATATAAGCAATACTTAGAAGTAACTCCCAAGGGCTTGAATATAATAGGGCAATAGGTTCTACCTCAGCAAGTACTTCCCAACCCACAAGTTAATGACATCCTAATCATGCAATGTTTGAGGATTGGAACTAATGCATAAAAATGGGTAATAATGAGATATGATCAAAGTGTTACTTGCCTTGTTGACGATCCGCGAATCCTAGAGCCTCATAGTAACACGCTTCCCACTCCGAGAATTCTAGCGCAAGCAAACAATAACATACATAAGTAACAAGCAACGATGCACAAGCCAAACTCAAATAAGAGAGGTTGACCATAAAGTTCAACTTAAGAACTTTGGTATGCAAAAATAATCAAAACAAACGAAGCAACGAAAGTCAAATGGCGAAAGAAAACCACTTCATTCACTAATCTGAACTTAGGTCAAATTTTACAGTAGCAAAAACTTGTTTGAGTTGATTAACTGGAGAGAGGGTTTCGAGAAGAAACTCCAGGCGCTTGAATCGCCTTATTCCGATAAACGAGTGAAAAGATAATCATAAATTAAGATCGGATCAGAAATCGCAGAATAAATCCGAGAAAAAGAAAAATGACGAACAGATTAACGAACGAACGTTCGTTATTTGGATCCAAACGAAGAACACGTTCGTTAAAACAAACGAACGAGCGAATGCTCGCTAAATAAATAAACCAGAGAAAAACTGATCTATTTAAAAAAACAAAAACTAGGGTTTTAAAAAAAATAAAACCGAACGGTTTTTAAGAAAAGACGGTGGTTGGATCTGGCGGCTACCTCCGGCGAGGGGCTCCGGCGAGGGCTTGGGCGGCGGCTCACGGGGCAGCGGGGTGCGGCGGCGGCGGGGCTCGGCGGCGGCGTGAGAAGTGGCGCGGCTCGGGGCAGGGTGCGGGAGGTGGCGATGGTGGCGGTGGGGGGGGGGGAGGGGCTCGGGCGGCGTGTATATAAAGGGGGCAGGGTGGTGCGGCTTGGAGGAGGGGGCAAGGCGGTGGGGATGGAGTCCGGCTCGGACTCTTCGTCCTAGTCGGCACCTGCGGCGGCGCGGGCACAGGGGGCGGTGGCTAGGCCTTGTCGGACATGGGATTTTTTTATATATAATACTGCCGACAGAAGAAAAATCCTAGAAAAATAAATAAAAATCAAAAAATGCCAAAACAAATTTTCGCCGTCTAAATAAAATAGTTAGGACGAGTTGAACATTTTCTTGGCCCTAAAATGCAATTTTGAAAACGTGCAATTTTTCTATTGCAAATAAAATCCGAATAAAACCAAATAAAATCCAATAAATGATTTTAATATTTTTTCTCCAATATTTCAATTATTTTGGAGAAGTCATATTATCTCCACTCATTTGATTTAATATGAAATATTTTTCGGAGAGAAGAATTATAAAAATCAAAATCCTCGTTTCATTATTTGATAAAAATCAAATATGAAAACCAGAAAATCCCCAACTCTCTCCATGGGTCCTTGAGTTGCTTAGGATTTCGAGGATTGCGGAACAGAAATGCAATCAATCATGATATGCATGGATTATCTATGTATAACATTCCAAATTAAAAATTTAGGATGTTACAAACCTACCCCCCTTAAGATGAATCTCGCCCTCGAGATTTGGGTTGGCTAGAAAATAGGTATGGGTGATCCTTGCGGAGATCATCCTCTCGTTCCCAGGTGGCTTCATCCTCGGTATGGTGGCTCCACTGAACTTTGCAAAACTTGATAACCTTACTGCGGGTGACTTTGCTGGCAAACTCAAGAATCTTAACTAGCTTCTCCCCGTAAGTCAAATCACTGTCCAACTGAATTGTCTCCAAGGGTACTGTATCTCTTAATGGTATATCTGCCATCTCAGCATGACACTTCTTCAGCTGTGAAACGTGGAACACATCATGGACTCCTGACAATCCCTGAGATAACTCCAACTTGTAGGCAACTTCTCCCATCCGTTCCAAAATGCAATACGGTCCTACAAATCTTGGGGCTAACTTTCCTTTAACTCCAAAACAATTCACTCCACGCAAGGGCGATACTCGCAGATATGCTCTGTCTCAAATTTCATAGGTTACCTCCTTGCGTTTTGAGTCTGCATAACTCTTCTGCCTGGACTGAGCAATCTTCAGTCGGTCTCGGATCAGTTTTACCTTCTCCTTAGATTCTTTAATCAAGTCTGGTCCAAACAACTGTCGGTCTCCTACCTCATCCCACATCAATGGTGTTCTGCACCTGCGTCCATACAGGGCTTCAAACGGTGCCATCTTCACACTGGCTTGGTAGCTATTGTTGTATGAGAACTCTGCATACGGCAAATTGTCATCCCAACTAGATCCATAATCTAGCGCACAGGCTCTCAACATGTCCTCCAAAATTTGTTTGACTCTCTCAGTCTGTCCATCTGTCTGCGGGTGAAACGCTGTACTGAACTCCAATCTCATTCCCAAATTCTGGTGTAACTGATGCCAAAACTTTGAAGTAAATTGTGTTCCTCGATCCAATACGATGGTCCTCGGAACTCCATGCAGACACACATTCCTGGACATATAGATCTTGGCCAACTTTGCACTTGTATAGGTGGTTTTCACTGGGATGAAGTGAGCTACTTTGGTCAAACGATCAACTACTACCCATATGGAATCATATCCTACTTTAGTCCTGGGTAATCCGGTGATAAAGTCCATGCCAAGTTTATCCCACTTCCATTCGGGTATCGGCATAGGCTATAACAGTCCTGCTGGCTTCTGATGTTCTGCCTTAACTCTCTGACATACATCACATACGGCTACATACTCGGCAATATCCTTCTTCATACCAGTCCACCAGAAACGTTCCTTTAAATCCAAATACATCTTGGTGTTTCTGGGGTGTATCGAGTATGGTGAGTCATGCGCCTCTTGAAATATTAACTTTCTGATCTCCTGATTATTGGGCACGTAAATTCGGTCCTCAAACCATAGGGTACCATGCTCATCCTCACGAAAACATTTGGCCTTTCCTTTGCCCATCTTCACCTTTATCTCGGCAATCTCTTTATCATCTTTCTGAGGTTCCTGAATCTTGTCCAGCAATGTCGACTGAACCTCCATTGTGGCAATGAACCTTCTAGGTACAATCTCTAATCGAAGTTCCATGATGTCCTTTGCTAATTCCTTCGCCAGTCCTTTACTTTCAAGGATATTAGCATAACTCTTCCGACTCAATGCGTCTGCTACGACATTGGCCTTTCCTGGATGATAGTGTAGCTTCATTTCATAATCCTTTATAAGCTCCAACCATCTCCTCTGCCTAAGGTTCAGCTCCTTCTGGGTGAAGATGTACTTCAAACTCTTGTGATCCGTGTACACATCACAACGGTTTCCAATAAGGTAATGTCTCCAAGTCTTCAACGCATGCACTATGGCTGCTAGCTCCAAATCATGCGTAGCATAATTCAACTCATGAGGTTTTAGTTGTCGTGAGGCATATGAAACAACTCTTCCGTCCTGCATAAGCACACATACAAGTCCTAAGCGAGAGGTGTTGCAATACACTTGGAACTCCTTATGTATATCTGGCAGTACTAGCACTGGGGCTGTAGTCAAACATTTCATCAACTCCTGGAAACTTGCTTCACAATCTTCTGTCCATTTAAACTTGGTATCCTTCTTCAACAGTTCAGTCATTGGTTTTGCAATCTTGGAAAAATTCTCAATGAATCTCCGGTAGTATCCTGCGAGTCCAAGAAAACTGCGGATCTCGCTAACTGAGGTGGGTGCCAACCATTCAGTGACAGATTGAACCTTGCTGGGGTCTACTGCTATACCTTCTCCTGATATAACATTTCCATGGAATCCGACTTCCTTCAGCCAAAACTCGCATTTGCTAAACTTAGCATACAACTACTGTTCCCTGAGCTTCTCGAGATCTCAACGCAAATGCTCTTTGTGCTCCTCCTCGTTCTTCGAGTATACCATGATATCATCAATAAACACCACAACAAACTTGTCCAAATACTCCATGAACACCTTGTTCATCATGCTCATGAAATAGGCAGGGGCGTTTCTCAGTCCAAACGACATGACTGTGTTCTCATATAATCCATATCGTGTTGTGAATGCCGTCTTTGGTATGTCCTTCTCTCGTATCTTCAACTGATGATACCCTGATCGTAAATCGATCTTTGAGAACACTTTAGCTCCTTGCAACTGATCAAACAGATCGTTGATCATCGGCAGTGGGTACTTGTTCTTTATCGTCACTTCATTCAAGGCTCGATAATCAACAACCATCCTTAGAGATTTATCCTTCTTCTCAACCAAAAGTACTGGGGCTCCCCAAGGTGATGAACTTCTTTGGATGTATCCTTTCTCCAATAACTCCGTGATCTGTTTCTTAATTTCCTCCAGATCATTCGCGGGCATCCGATAGGGTCTCTTGGATATTTGTCCTGTTCCTGGTAACAGCTCTATCAAAAACTCAACATCTCTGTCCGGTGGCATGCCTGGTAACTCCTCTGGGAAAACATCCGGGTAATCTTTTATTACTGGCACTTCCTCCTAAACAAACTCCCGTAAGGGCATTCACTTGGCTCGTTTTAGGCACGTGCCTAGACACATACTTAATCCTTTTTCCCTCCGGGGTGGTGAGATAAATCGACTTACTCGCACAGTCAATGCTTCCTCCATACTTTGACATCCAGTCCATTCCCAATATCACATCCAATCCTTGCGACACCAAGATAATTAGGTCGGACAAAAACACATGTGTGCCAATGGTTAAGGGTATCTGGTCACACCATCGGCCAGCCATATATTCTACTCCAGGTGAACTCACTAAAAGAGGGGTCCTAAGGGTTTGGGTTGGTAGTTTAAACTTATCCCAGAATCCCCTTGATATTTATGAATGCGATGCACCAGTATCGAAAAGAACAAGAGAGGTAAATGACTTAACCAAAAACTTACCTATTACCGCGTCCGGCTGCTCTTCAACCTCCTCCACGTTAACGTGGTTCACTTGTCCTTTGTTGAATGGATTGGGCTTCTTCCCAGCGCTTCCATTTCCGTTTCCATTCCTTCCTTCGGGGCAATCATTGGCATAGTGCCCTATCTTCCCGCACTTAAAACAGGTAACCTGACTTAAGTCTCTTTTGGCGGGAGTGTACGGGTTGGAGCGGTTCTGATTGTTGTTAGCTCCGTTCCCATTCCCATTCTTAGCACCACTGTGGTTATGTGATCCTCCTCCAGTGTGGTTGTGACCTCCATGGTTATGAACAAGTCCTCCCGAGTTCGGGGCTAGGCGAGGCTTCTGCCGAGCTCGTGAGTTATACTTCCCTTGTCCATACTTTCTCTTGTGGCTCTCAATCTGCTGTTGTTTCCCTTCAATCATAAGAGCCTTATCTACCAACTCCTGGTAGTTGTTGAAGGTTGCTACCATCAACTGCATGCTCATCTCATCATTCAACCCTTCCATAAACTTCTCCTGCTTCGAGGCATCTGTGGCCACATCATCAGGGGCATAGCGTGATAACTTGCTAAACTCATCCACGTACTGAGCCATAGTACGGTTCCCCTGGCGTAGGTTGCGAAACTCCTGCTTCTTCATCAGCATAGCTCCAGTTGAGACATGGGCGGTGCGGAAAGTTTGCTGAAACTGGTCCCAAGTGACATTGGCTACAGGAAAAGTGGCTGTGTAATTCTCCCACCATGAGGCTGCTGGTCCATCCAATTGATGTGCGGCAAAGCGCACCCTCTCAGCATCTGTGCAACATGCGGTGGTCAACTCCCTTCCAATATGGCGTAGCCAATCATCAGCAACTATAGGCTTGGTGCTACTGGAAAACACCAGCGGCTGTAACATTAGAAAACGGGCTAGGTTGTCCACTGGTGGTGGGTTGTTGTTGTTGTTGCCCAGGTTCTGAACTAGCAATTGCATCAAGGCATTCTGGTGCTGGATCAACTAGGTGAGCTCCGGCGGGAAGGCAAAACCGGTGTCACGTCTCGAAGGTATCTGATGGGTTTAGATGGAAGAGATTAGAATCGAAATGGGGTCTAATGAGAAGGCACTACCCATATGCACATGGGACAAACACAATCATTTCACTCAATCAATCAAGCAAGGGCATACAAACGGTCTAGAACTATCGCAAAAGTGCTCACTAATACTATATACATGGGGGAAATACTACTAATAGTTGGTGGTCATCTAGAAATTTTGATCGGTGGAAGACTCCATGATGTCTGCTCCAGCTTCGTCTTCAAAGTCATCATCACTATGGTCGGAGTCGGTGTCGTCGATGATGATGTAGTTGTCCGGGCAAGTGGAATCGTCGTCTTCTACTCCCGGTGCTGGTCCTCCCATGAATACTCCGATCTTCTTGACTAGGTCGTCATTCTTCTCCAGTAGGGTCTTGATTTCCTCCTCATATCCATCGCGGGTAAACTTGAGTTCTTCCTCCAGCTCGATGATCCTAGCCTTCGCCTTCTTCAAGTCGATCATGTCCGCACACATCTGGTTCTCCTGACATCGAATGTGCTGGTTTAACTCCTGGATGAAAGCTGCAATGGATCTATCCTTCTTAGTGCAGATTACTTCCCATTGCTCGTCCCGGCACCCACATATTCGGTAGATAGTGTCCTGGAGATCCCTGTGATACACTTCTCCAATGTGTCCCATGGTGATGTGAGATGCCATACTCTTTCCTAAACTCCAGGTTGGTGCGTCGAAGGAAAATTCTATGGGTTTGGAGGTTGGCGAGAACGTCCTTCCTAGAACTTGTACTTGAATCATCCAACACTCTTCTTCTGGTAAAGTGGAGTTGTACGTCCCGGTGAAGCTTGGTATTCCAATGTTCAAGTACCTAGTGACTTCCTTCAGGGGATGTCCAAAAGGTGTATCTTCATCCAGTTGTGCAAACTTGTTCTTTATCTCCGCCATCTTAAAGAGTAGAAAATGGAGAGGATTTAGAAATGAGTAGAGAAGTGTGACCTAGGGTTTATCTTAGTGGTTGTGTCCTACACTCAGCGTGTGCTCTGATACCATCTTATAGCGACCCGACCTCAGATGGTCAAGTCTGTGTGCTTCAGTGTCATCCCTGGATCGGTAATGCTGACACACATAGTACTCGAGGATTTATAATAGAGTAGCAATCACACACTTATTACATCGAAAAGTCTAAGAGAGAACTTATTACAACAATATGGCTTAAGACCATCTAATGTGATAACAGCGGAAGCCTTAGAAGATAAAGTGAGTCCATCAACTCCAATGGCATAGCTGAGCTGCACAACAAAGACCTAACAAACCTTACTCCTCGTCTAAAAAGTCTGCAACATAATACGTTGCAGCCCGAAAACGGGTCAGCACATGGAATATGCTGGCAATATAACACAGTAGAGCAGAAACAGAATAATACTATCACTACATGCATATATGGCTGGTGGAAAGCTGTATGGTTATAGTTTTTGCGAAAAGCCAATTTTTCCCTACAACAAAGGAATAGATTTGAATTTAACTATCATGGTGGTTGAAACATCATTCAGAAGGTAAGACCAACTCAATCCCAATTAAAGTGATTAAATCCGACATTATTAATTAAACATGGTGAGATACATGTGATAACCCAAGTACTAGATACTCAAGAATTGTCCATAACCGGGGACACGGCTAACCATGATTAGATTGTACACTCTGCAGAGGTTTGCGCACTTTTCCCCATAAGACTCGATCGCCTCCATTGTATTTCTTGCACTACATGGTGTTTGAGAAACGGATGACCGAGACACAGTCTTTCAGAAACGTTAACTCTCTACTCCGGGTAGACCATACCAAACCTACCAAACCCAGTACATGCTGATCTACCTCTTCAAGAGCTTCACGTAACTTACTCGACTATGCTAGAGCCCATAACAGCTTGTGGCTGCACACGGAAGTTTCTAGCATGAATCATCTTAGTTCCCTTCGAGCCTGGGTGGCGGTCCATAGGAAGATCACACGGGTACCCTGGGATTTCCAAAAAATACAGACAACACTGGGTTCCCCAGGTGCCCCAATCCACCCAGTTGCTTGATTAAGTTGCCACCTTAAGTTGAACCACTAAATAACAATCTCACATCTGTCATGAATTTCACTCAAACCCAAACCACATCTACGAGCATAGCATAGCAATATAAGCAATACGTAGAAGTAACTCCCAAGGGTTTGAATATAACAGGGCAATAGGTTCTACCTCAGCAACTACTTCCCAACCCACAAGTTAATGACATCCTAATCATGCAATGTTTGAGGACTGGAACTAATGCATAAAAACTGGGTAATAATGGGATATGATCACAGTGTTACTTGCCTTGCTGACGATCCGCGAATCCTAGAGACTCATAGTAACATGCTTCGCACTCCGGGAATTCTATCGCAAGCAAATAATAACATACATAAATAGCAAGCAACGATGCACAAGCAAAACTCAAATAAGAGAGGTTGACCATAAAGTACAACTTAAGAACTCTGGTACACAAAAAGAATCAAAACAAACGAAGCAACGAAAGTCAAACGGCGAAAGAAAACCACTTTGTTTACTAATCCGAACTTAGGTCAAATTTTACAATAGAAAAAACTTGTTTGAGTTGATTAACCAGAAAGAGGGTTTCGCGTCGAAACTCCATGCGCTTGAATCGCCTGATTCCGATAAACGAGCGAAAAGATAAACAGAAATTAAGATCGGATCAAAAATCGCGATCTGAAAAATCATGGAATAAATCCGAGAAAAAGAAAAACGACGAACAAATTAACGAACGAACGTTCGTTATCTGGATCTAAACAAAGAACGCGTTCATTAAAACGAATGAACGAGCGAACGCTAGGTAAATAAATAAACCGGGGAAAAACTGATCTATTTAAAAAAACGAAAACTAGGGTTTAGAAAAAATAAAACCGAACGGTTTTTAAGAAAAACCGGCGGTTGAATCCGGCGGCTACCTCCGGCGAGGGGCTCCGGCGAGGACTTGGGGGGCGGTGGGGTGCGGCGGCGGCGCGGGCGGCGGGTGGTGGCGGCGGCGGGGCTCAGCGGCGTCAGGAGGCGCGACCCGACTCGGGGCGGGGTGCGGGAGGCGGCGATGGTGGCGGTGGGGGGGGGGGGGGCTCGGGCGGCGCTATATAAAGGGGGCGGGGTGGGGCGGCTTGGAGGAGGGGGCAAGGCGGCGGTGACAGAGTCCGGCTCGGACTCTTCGTCCGAGTCGGCGGCGGCGGCGGCGCACGCGCAGGAGGCGGCCGCGGCGGCTGGGCCAGCCTGGCTCGGTTGGGCCCTAGGCCCAGTCGGGCGCGGGATTTTTTTTATATAATACCGCCGATAGAAGAAAAATCCTAGAAAATAAATAAAAATTTAAAAATGCCAAAACAAATTTTCACTGTCTAAATAAAATATTTAGGGCGAGTTGAACATTTTCTTGGCCCTAAAATGCAATTTTGAAAATGTGCAATTTTTCTAATGCAAATAAAATCCAAATAAAACAAAATAAAATCCAATAAATGATTTTAATATTTTTCCTCCAATATTTCAATTATTTTGGAGAAGTCATATTATCTCCACTCATTTGATTTAATATGAAATATTTTTCGGAGAGAAAAATTATTAAAATCAAAATCCTCGTTTCATTATTTGATAAAAATCAAATATGAAAACCGGAAAATCCCCAACTCTCTCCGTGGGTCCTTGAGTTGCTTAGGATTTCGAGGATTGCGGAACGGAAATGCAATAAATCATGATATGCATGGATGATCTATGTATAACATTCCAAATTGAAAATTTGGGATGTTATAGTTTAGCAATAACGGTACCAATAGTAAAAGAGTTATCACAAAATAAGGCATGGAACAGAATAATAATATCAGGAACACTGAGGTTTCCACAGTTTCCGCGACCAATTAAGCATCGACTAGCAAATATGGCAAAGTAGCGTAGAACAGGAAAATGTATGCTAGTTACTCTTGTATCGTAAACCTTCCTCGATTCCCCTTTAGTAATAGTATCAATAAAACCATCCACATCTTTATGATGTGGTTCATCTAAGCTGCCCTCGAAGGGTATTCTACAAACTGCACAAAAATTATGTAATGACATTTCCTTAGCTTCATCATATAAATGAAAAGATACTTAAGGAGGTGAATTCTTAGGATAATAGTAAAAGTTTTGCACGAAATTACTGGTGAGTAGGAGATACTGTTTGATCCGGTCATGGAGGAAGTCGGTGAGGCCCGCATTATCAGCCAAAGAATATAAGTCTTCATAAATCCCAGATGCTCTCAAGAAATTATCACAAGGCCACTCACACGGTCGTACTTCCGCTACACGAGGAAGATTATACTTGGCCTTTTCTTTCTCCTTACCTTATTTGTCCTTGGAGCCTTGGCTAGAAGAGCCCCTCAAAAATCTCTTCATCATTTTCTGAAATTTCTAAAAAATTTAGTAACTTCAAAATAAAAGTGAATCAAACTAAACAAGATTGGTAGCAACTACTCCCACAAGTGCCTGGAGCCTATATCATGCATTAAAATTACTTGGGACCTCATAAATTTGACATGCAAGCTCAAGAACAGGGTCACCTAGGTAGCAAAATTTGGCAATGAATAAAGCACTAGAACAAAAACTAATTGGATCATTGGAGGAGTCACATACCAAAGAACAATCTACCAAAGCAGAGTTGTGAATGGAGCTTTGAGCAAGGAGATCGAAAATCGTAGCAAAATGAGCTAGACCTCGTGCTTGAGCTGGATGGGGATATTTTTTGGGGAGGAAGATGGAGTGTGTGGGTGCAGGAATAAGTGGAGGGGGGCCACCGTGGGCCCATGAGGAAGGGGGCGCGCCCTGTAAAGATGGGTGCGCCCTGGACCCTCGTGGCCAGGTGCTTGCCACCCCTGCTACGTTCTCAGTGCCTAATATCCTCAAATATTCCATAAAAAATTATACTAAATTTGCAGGGCATTTGGAGAACTTTTATTTTCAGGATATTTTTTATTGCATGGATAATTTAGAAAACAAACAGATAATACTATTTTTTCTTTATTTATTCTAAATAATAGAAAGTAAAAAAGGGTACAAAAGGTTGTGCCTTCTAGTTTCATCCATATCATGATCATCAAAAGGAATCAACTAACAAGGTTGATCAAGTCTTGTTAACAAACTTATTCCGAATAACATGGAACCGGAGAAATTTCGAATAACCACTAGGTTACCTCAATGGGGATATGAACATCCCCAAAAATAAGAATATCATATTTCTTCTTGACGGTAGGAAGACGAAATTCAAAACCTCCAATAATAATAGTTGGACTTTTTTCCAATAGAATTGATGCTATGAACTTGAGGTTGTTTCCTCAGAAAGTGTACCATATGCTCATTACCATTGACATGAAAAGTTACATTGCCTTTGTTGCAATCAATAACAGCCACTCCAGTATTCAAAAAAGGGTCTACGAATGATAATCGACATACTATCGTCCTCAGGAATATTAAGAATAACAAAGTCCGTTAAGATAGTGACATTTGCAACCACAACAGGCACATCCTCACAAATGCCGACAGGTATATCGGTTGATTTATCAGCCATTTGCAAAGATATTGCAGTAGGTGTCAACTTATTCAATTCAAGTCTACAATATAAAGAGAGAGGCATAACACTAACAACGGCTCCAAGATCACATAAAGCAGTTTTAACATACTTTCTTTTAATGGAGCATGGTATAGTTGGTACTCCTGGATCTCCAAGTTTCTTAGGTATTCCACCTTTAAAAGGGTAATTCGCAAGCATGGTGGAAATTTAAGCTTTCGATATCTTTCTTTTATTTGTAATAATATCCTTCATGTATTTAGCATAGGGATTCACTTTAAGCATATTAGTTAAGCGCATACATAAGAAGATAGGTCTAATCATTTCAGCAAAGCGCTCCAAATCCTCATCATCCTTTTTCTTGGATGGCTCAGGAGGAAAAGGCATGGGTTTCTGAACCCATGGTTCTCTTTCTTTACCGTGCTTCCTAGCAACAAAGTCTCTCTTATCATAACATTGATTCTTTAATTGTGGGTTATCAAGATCAATAGCAGGTTCAATCTCTACATCATTGTTATTGCTAGGTTGAGCATCAACATGAACATTATCATTAACATTATCACTAGGTTCATGTTCCTCACCTGATTGGGTTTCAGCATCAGAAATAGAAATGTCATTGGGATTCTCAGGTGTGTCTACAACAGGTTCACTAGAAGCATGCAAAGTCCTATCATTTTTCTTTTTCTTCTTTTTAGAAGGACAAGGTGAATCTACATTATTTCTCTGAGAATATTGCTCAATTCTCTTAGGGTGGCCTTTAGGATACAAAGGTTCCTGAGTCATTCTACCATTTCTAGTAGCCACTCTAACAGCAAAATCATGTTTATTATTTAATTCATCGAGCAAATCACTTTGAGCCTTAAGTACTTGCTCCACTTGAGTGGTAACCATAGAAGCATATTTACTGATGAGTTTAAGTTCACCTTTAACTCTAGCCATATAATTGTTGGAAATATGCCCTAGAGGCAATAATAAATTGATTATTATTATATTTCCTTGTTCATGATAATCGTTTATTATCCATGCTAGAATTGTATTGATAGGAAACTCAGATACATGTGTGGATACATAGACAACACCATGTCCCTAGTAAGCCTCTAGTTGACTAGCTCGTTGATCAATAGATGGTTATGGTTTCCGAACCATGGACATTGGATGTCGTTGATAACGGGATCACATCATTAGGAGAATGATGTGATGGACAAGACCCAATCCTAAGCATAGCACTAGATCGTGTAGTTCGTATGCTAAAGCTTTGCTAATGTCAAGTATCATTTCCTTAGACCATGAGATTGTGCAACTCCCGGATACCGTAGGAGTGCTTTGGGTGTGCCAAACGTCACAACGTAACTGGGTGGCTATAAAGGTACATTACAGGTATCTCCGAAAGTGTCTGTTGGGTTGGCACGAATCGAGACTGGGATTTGTCACTCCGTGTAAACGGAGAGGTATCTCTGGGCCCACTCGGTAGGACATCATCATAATGTGCACAGTGTGATCAAGGAGTTGATCACGGGATGATGTGTTACGGAATGAGTAAAGAGACTTGCCGGTAACGAGATTGAACAAGGTATCGGGATACCGACGATCGAATCTCGGACAAGTATCGTACCGATAGACAAAGGGAATTGTATACGGGATTGATTAAGTCCTTGACATCGTGGTTCATCCGATGAGATCATCGTGGAACATGTGGGAGCCAACATGGGTATCCAGATCCCGCTGTTGGTTATTGACCAGAGAACGTCTCGGTCATGTCTGCATGTCTCCCGAACCCGTAGGGTCTACACACTTAAGGTTCGATGACGCTAGGGTTATAAAGGAAGTTTGTATGTGGTTACCGAATGTTGTTCGGAGTCCTGGATGAGATCCCGGACGTCACGAGGAGTTCTGGAATGGTCTGGAGGTAAAGATTTATATATGGGAAGTCCTGTTTTGGACACCGGAAGAGTTTCGGGGTTTATCGGTAACGTACCGGGACCACCGGGAGGGTCCCGGGGGTCCACCAAGTGGGGCCACCAACCCCAGAAGGCTGCGTGGGCCAAGTGTGGGAGGGGACCAGCCCCTAGGAGGGCTGGTGCGCCCCCCACAAGGGGCCCAAGGCGCAAGAAAGAGTGGGAGGGGGCAAACCCTAGTCCAGTTGGGCCTTAAGGCCCACCTAGTGGGCTCCTTCCTCTCTCCCCCCTCTTGGCCGCCACCCTTGGCCCCATCTAGGGCTGCCGCCCCCCCTAGGGGTGGGAACCCTAGAGGGGGCGCAGCCCTCCCCTTCCCCTATATATATGAGGCCATAGGGCTGCCCACAATACGCGATTAGATCTCTCTTGGTGCAGCCCTGCGTCTCTCTCTCCCTCCTCTTCTGTGGTGCTTGGCGAAGCCCTGCAGGATTGCCACGCTCCTCCATCACCACCACGCCGTTGTGCTGCTGTTGGATGAAGTCTTCCTCAACCTCTCCCTCTCTCCTTGTTGGATCAAGGCGTGGGAGACGTCACCGGGCTGTACGTGTGTTGAACGCGGAGGTGCCGTCCGTTCGGCACTTGGTCATCCGTGATTTGGATCACGACGAGTACGACTCCATCAACCCCGTTCACTTGAACGCTTCCGCTTAGCGATCTACAAGGGTATGTAGATGCACTCTCCTCCCCCTCGTTGCTAGTCTCTCCATAGATAGATCTTGGTGACACGTAGGAAAATTTTGAATTTCTGCTAAGTTACCCAACAATAATCACTCAAGCGTCCAATCTTGTAGGCATTACTCTTTAATTCTCTACCAACATAAGCATTAATACTTTCTTGTCTAGCCATAAAGTCATCAAATTCATCCAAACATTGGCTAGGAAATTTAGTAGACGGGATTTCAACCTTATCATATCTATAGAGAGAATTTACCTTTACTACCTATGTCGGGTTACCAAGACAATGTGTTTCTTCAATAAGAGGTAGATTAAGACCATGTATTTCTTCAACAGGAGGTAAATTCTTAACATCTTGAGCTTTAATACCTTTTTCTTTCATTGATTTCTTTGCCTCTTGCATATCTTCAGGACTGAGAAATAGAACTCCCCTCTTCTTCGGAGTTGGTTTAGGAATTGGCTCAGGTGCTGGCTCAGGAGTTGGCCCAGGAATTGGCTCAGGAAGAGTCCAATTATTTTCATTAGTCAGCATATCATTCAATAGCAATTCAGCTTGGTCGACTGTTCTTTCCCTGAAAACACAACCAGCACAACTATCCAAGTGGTCCTTGGAAGCATCAGTTAGTCCATTATAAAAGATATCAAGTATTTCATTTTTCTTAAGAGGATGATCAGGCAAAGCATTAAATAACCAGAGAAGCCTCCCCCAAGGTTGTGGAAGACTCTCTTCTTCAATTTGCACAAAAATATATATTTCCCTCAAGGCAGATTGTTTCTTATGAGCAGTGAAATATTTAGCAGAGAAGTAATAAATAATATCCTGGGGACTACGCACACAACCAGGATCAAGAGAATAAAACCAAGTTTTAGCATCACCCTTTAATGAGAATGGAAATATCTTAAGGATATAATAATAGCGAGATTTCTCATCATTAGTGAACAGGGTGGCTATCATTTAACTTAGTAAGAAGTGCCACAACAGTTTCAGATTCATTCCATAAAAAGGATCAGATTAAACCAAAGTAATTATCTCAGGATCAACAGAGAATTCATAATCCTTATCAGTAACAAAGATAGTGAAGTAGCAAAAGCAGGGTCATATTTAATTCTAGCATTCAGAGATTGCTGCTTCCATTTAGCTAATAACTTCTTAAGATTAGATCTATCATTGCAATCAAGAATAGCTCTAGCAGCTTCTTCATCCATAACATAACCCTCGGGAACAACAGACAATTCATAGTTAGGGGGAACCTTCATCATCACTATCATCAATAATTTCATCTTCAATAATTTCATTCTCTCTAACCCTAGCAAGTTGTTCATCAAGATATTCACCTAATGGCACAATAGTATCAAGCATAGAAGTAGTTTCTTCATAAGTATCATGCATAGTGGAAGTGGCATCAGCAATAACATGTGACATATCAGAATTGATAGAAGTAGCAGGTTTAGGTGTCGCAAGCTTACTCAAAACAGAAGGAGAATCTAGTGCAGAGCTACATGGCAGTTCCTTACCTCCCCTCATAGTTGAGGGAAAAATCTTAGTTCTTTCGTCTTTCAAGTTCCTCATAGTGATCAGCGGATATAAATCCAAGTGACTCAAAGAATAGAGCTATGCTCCCTGGCAACGGCGCCAGAAAATAGTCTTGATAACCCTGAAGTATAGGGGATCACAACAGTTTTTGTGGGTAGAGTATTCAACCCAAATTTATTGATTGGACACAAGGGGAGCCAAAGAATATTCTCAAGTATTAGCAGTTGAGTTGTCAATTCAACCACACCTGGATAACTTAGTATCTACAGCAAAGTATTTAGTAGCAAAGTAGTATGATAGTAACGGTAACAATGGCAAAAGTACCGATAGCAGTTTTGTAGTAATTGTAACAGTAGCAACGGTAAAGTAAATAAGCAAAGCACAATATTTGAAAAGCTCATAGGCATTGGATCAGTGATGGATAATTATGTCGGATGCGATTCCTCATGTAATAGTTATAACATAGGGTGACACATAACTAGCTCCACTTCATCAATGTAATGTAGGCATGTATTCCGGATATAGTCATACATGCTTATGGAAATGAACTTGCATGACATCTTTTGTCCTACCCTCTCGTGGCAGCGGGGTCCTAGTGGAAACTAAGGGATATTAAGGCCTCCTTTTAATAGAGTACCGTACCAAAGCATTAACACATAGTGAATACATGAACTCCTCAAACTGTGGTCATCACCGAGAAGTATCCCGATTATTGTCACTTCGGAGTTGTCGGATGATAACATATAATAGGTGACTATAGACTTGCAAGATAGGATCAAGAACTCACATATATTCATGAAAACATAATAGGTTCAGATCTGAAATCATGGCACTCGGGCCCTAGTGACAAGCATTAAGCATAGCAAAGTCATAGCAACATTAATCTCAGAACATACTGGATACTAGGGATCAAACCCTAACAAAACTAACTTGATTACGTGGTAAATCTCATCCAACCCATCACAGTCCAGCAAGCCTACGATGGAGTTACTCACGCATGGCGGTGAGCATCATGAAATTGGTGATGGAGGGTGGTTGATGATGACGGCAGCGACGAATCCCCCTCTCCGGAGCCCCGAACGGACTCCAAATCAGCCCTCCCGAGAGAGATTAGGGCTTAGCGGCGGCTCCGTATCGTAAAAGGGTGATGAACTTTCTCTCTGATTTTTCTCGTCGCAAAAGAGAATATATGGAGTTGGAGTTGAGGTCGATGGACATCCAGGGGGCCGACGAGGCAGGGGGCGCGCCCCCACCCTCGTGGACAGGGTGTGGGCCCCCTGGCCTTGATTCTTCCACCAGTATTTTTTATATTTTCCAAAAATAATCTCCGTGGATTTCTAGGTCATTCCGAGAAATTTTGTTTCTACACAAAATAATAACATGGCAGTTCTGCTAAAAACAGCGTCAGTCCGGGATAGTTTCATTCAAATCATGCAAGTTATAGTCCAAAACAAGGGCAAACGTGTTTGGAAAAGTAGATACGACGGAGACGTATCAAGCCTGTTGTTGATAGAATGCAGAACGGGCTTTTGCAATGTCGCGCTCCTCCTCTAGGGCATCTAAACTGTCCTGCCGATCAAGCTCGGCCTCCTCTCTTCATACATGTGCACTCGAGGTAAGTCATGAATGATGTCGCAGGGCAAGACGGCCTCTGCGCCGTACACCATGAAGAATGGTGTGTATCCGGTAGTGCAATTGGGCGTGGTCCGCAGCCTCCAAAGTACAGAGTCGAGCTCTTCGACCCAGTGCTTGTCTAATTCTTTCAAAGACCGCACTACTCTAGCCTTAATGCCACTCATGATAAGACCATTAGCTCGTTAGACTTGACCGTTTGTTTGTGGGTGATAGACAGAGGCGTAACCGAGCTTAAAGCCCAGGTTAGCACACCAAGTTTTCACTTCATCGGCTGTAAAATTGGAGCTGTTATCGGTGATGATGCAGTGTGGGACACCATAACGGTGCACGACACCGGATATAAAGTCTATCACTGGTCCGGCTTCTGCTGTTTTAACTGGCTTGGCCTCTATCCACTTAGTGAATTTATCTACCATGACGAGCAAATATTTTTTCTTATGGCTTCCTCCTTTAAGGGGACGGAACATATCAAGCCCCCAGACCGCGAAGGGCCAAGTAATGGGGATTGTTTGTAGAGCGATAGGCGGCATATGGCTTTGGTTGGCGAAAAGCTGGCATCCGACACATCGTTGGCCAAGGTCCTATGCATGTGCTCGCGCCGTCAGCCAAAAGAAACCTGTACGGAAGGCTTTACTTACAAGTGCCCGAGCCGTGGCGTGGTGACCGCCGAGACCAGCATGGATTTCGGCTAGAAGTTGTCGTCCCTCTTCTTCGGAGATACATCTTTGAAGGACTCCGGTAGCACTTTTCTTGTAGAGCTCTCCATTATTGACCTCATAGGCTTTCGAGCGCCGAACAATGCAGCGAGCCTCATTCTGATCCTCGGGGAGCTCTCACCTATTAAGGTAGGCCGAGAAAGGTTCAGTCCATGGGGCAATTACTGCCATTATTAGATGGGACGATGGTGTTATTTCGGTGGCTGAGCCCCCGATGATGTCGGTATTGTGTTTGGAGTCGGGAGGAATAATCGGATCCAGACTGGTGTTGCCGCTCTCATCCTGCCACACCATGGACAGCTTGAAAAGCCTTTCTAGAAAGATGTTAGGCGGGACGGGGTCATGCTTGGCGCCCATGTGAGCAACGACATCTGCCACTCGATTACTTTCTCGAGCCACATGATTTAACTCAAGTCCCTGGAACCGAGATGATATTTTGAGTATGGAGTTACGATAGGCTTCCATCTTCGGATCTTTGGCATCGAACTCTCCAT
This sequence comes from Triticum monococcum, assembly GCA_034509565.1. Classification (NCBI taxonomy): domain Eukaryota; kingdom Viridiplantae; phylum Streptophyta; class Magnoliopsida; order Poales; family Poaceae; genus Triticum; species Triticum monococcum. The sequence continues at coordinate 144,519,236 of CM067843.1, read as the reverse complement.
TTATTTGGGATATTGCGAGATTTGAATCCACGTGCACCTCCAGGCATAATATGCCCATTGAGGCAGCCATCCGAAGACCGTCCAATAAGGCCTCGTATTTGGCTGCATCGTTGGAGTCTGTGTATAGTATTTGGAGTACATATTGAACTGTGTCTCCAGTGGGGGACATTAAGACAAGCCTGCTCCTAAGCCGGCCAGCATTTTAGATCCATCGAAGTGCATGACCCAGTTGGAATATGTACCCTACTCTTTAGGGAGTTTGGCCTCTGTCCATTCGGCGACGAAGTCGGCTAATACTTGGGATTTAATGGCTCGGCGTGGTTTGTACGTTATGTCGAATGGCAGGAGCTCAATGGCCCACTTGGCAATCTAGCATGTAGCGTCGCGGTTGTTTAGTATATCATTGAGTGGGACTTCGGAAGCCACCGTGATCAAGCACTCTTGAAAGTAGTGTCATAGCTTCCGGGATGCCATGAAGACCGCATATGCTATCTTTTGGTAATGAGGGTACCGGGGTTTGCATGGTGTGAGCATAATGGATACGTAGTATACCGGTTTTTGAAGTGGGAATTTGTGCCCGTCCTCCTCTCGCTCAATGACGAGCACCGCGCTCACCACCTGGTGTGTTGTAGAGATGTATAATAACATGGGTTCACCGAGTTCGGCGTGGCCAGGATTGGGTTGCTCACTAAAAGAGCCTTTATTTCTTCCAGCCCGGCCATTGCCGCATCCATCCACTCGAAGTGGTCGGTGCGTCGGAGAAGGCGATAAAGTGGCAATGCTTTTTCTCCTAGTCTGGATATAAAGCGGCTTAAAGCTGCCACGCATCCGGCTAGTTTTTGGACCTGTTTAAGATCTGTTGGTGTAGCCAATTATGACAAAGCTCAGATTTTGGCTGGATTTTCTAAAGTTCCACTATTGGAAACAATGAAGCCCAGCAGTTTTCCAGCGGGAACGCCGAAAACACACTTTTCCGGATTGAGCTTGATGTCATAAGTACGGAGGTAGTCTAATGTGTGACGCAGGTTGTCTATTAATGACTCGACATGCCTAGTCTTGATGACGACGTCTTCCATGTATGCTTCAACTATCTTGTCGATTTGTTTCTCCAGGCATGTTTGAATCATACGTTGGTAGGTGGCACCAGCGTTTCTATGCCCAAAGGGCATAGTGTTGGAGCAGAAAGGCCCGTATGGGTAATGAATGTCATTGCAGCTTGATCGGATTCCTTCATTTTGATTTGATAGCGCCCTTGTTGAGGTCTTTGAAATCGACGCATGTGCGCCAGGTTTTTTCCTTCTTTGGCACCATCACCAGGTTTGCTAGCCAGTCCAGATGTTTTATTTCTCTGATGAACCCGGCCTTGATTAACTTGGCTAGCTCCTCCCCCATAGCTTGTTGTTTAGGTTCGGAAAAGCGCCGCAATGTTTGCTTGACCGGCTTATATCCCTTCAACATATTGAGGCTGTGTTCGGCCAACCTGTGTGGGATTCCCGGCATATCAGAAGAGTGCCAGGCGAATATGTCCCAGTTCTCGCACAGGAACGCTCGTAGTGCGGCATCGACCATTGGGTCCAGTTGCGCCCCGATGGAAGCTGTCTTCTTAGGGTCCGTCGGGTGGACTTGAAATTTGACTATTTCTTCTACTGGTTTGAAGGAGGTGGAATTGGGCCGCTTATCAAGGTTTACATCATCCCTATCCATTGTGGAGCGTAGTGCGGTTAACTCTTCGGCCGCGAGGGCCTCGGATAGTGCCTCGAGGGCCAGGGATGCGGTTTTGTTTTCGGCACGGAGTGCTACGTCCGGATCACTGGCGAGAGTGATAATACCGTTGGGCCCGGGCATCTTGAGTTTCATTTACCATCGTGAGGTATAGCTTGAAAGCGCATGAATGCGTCTCGCCCCAACATGGCATGGTATCCACTATTGAAAGGGGCCACTTGGAATGTTATCTCTTCGGACCGATAGTTCTCCGACGTGCCGAATACCATGTTGAGTGTAATTTTCTCCGTGCATCGCGCCTCATGGCTAGGAATGATTCCTCGGAAGGTCGTATTACTTTGTTCAATATGGCTCCTGTCTATTTCCATTTGATTGAGCGTGTCCTCGTAGATGAGGTTTAGCCCACTACCGCGTCCATGAGCACTTTAGTAAGCCGAAAGCCGTCCACAATTGGATTGAGGACCAAGGCGGCTGGTGCCCGGACTGACCGGAATTTGGTTCGTCACTAGCATTGAAAGTTATGGCCGTGTCGTTCCAAGGGTTTATTGCTAAAACTTGGCAGACTTCGGTGAGGTCGCGGAGTGCCCTCTTGCGCCGATTGTTTGAGGCGAAAGTCTTGAAGACCATCAATACTTTGAGTTCGTCATCCTCCGGGGGGCATTGCTCTGAGGTGTTTGTAGTGAGGATATCCTCGCCGCTCTTGGCCACCTGCCGGAGTATCCAACATGCTCTAAGGTTGTGGGTTGGTATGGTAACCAGTGTTGTGTGTATTTTGCATGGCCTGTCGAGCCATCCCTCCAGAACAGTTCCGCGTCCTGTAATGGGCTTAGTTTTCTTCACTATGGGTTCGTGTCGAAGTAATGGGCCACGGGTAGGCTAACCCAGGCCCAGAACCTTTCAAGACATTGAGGCAGACTGCGCCCCTCGAGACCCCAGGATGAAGAGCCACATTCTGAGAGTCGGCGGCGAGGCGGCCGACTGCCCACTCGCGGCCGAGTGGCAGGGACGACTTTAGGATAAGCCGACTCCTGATTGGTGACTTCTAGAGAAGCCGGCCTTGGGGAGTCGGCCCGCGACGCCAACAACCCCCATGCCCTCATAAAGAGGGACGGGATGGGGAGTGGCCATAGTAAGGTCCACTCCCACCCCTTTTCCAAGGGCAGGCGTGGCTACAGTACGCCGTACCCATAGAGATCTCCGCACGGCGCGACACTATTGCCATGCCGGCCCTGACGTCAGCCCCAAAGGGCGGAGTCCTGTGCCCACGACGGCCTGCCGGTACGACCTAGGGATGATGGGTCCCACCAGTCGACGGGCGTACAAAAGACGGCGAGAGCGCCACCAGTCGGATCGGATGGGAGTCGGCCACCAGAAGTCGGCCGGCCCCTCCCACGGGCCCCACGCGCCATTAATCAGACGCGACAGGTAGTGGCCACAGTGATCGCCCGCCAGACGGCGAAGCTGTCGCCACGACCTCATGACCGAGCCTGCGTCATTAGACCGGCAAGACCCGCCCGCGGCGGACGCGGCCTGTCGGCTCTGTACCGAGCCAGTCGGTGGGGCCCACCAGTCGGTGGGCCCCAGGAGTCGGCGGATAAGACTGCGGCTAGAGAAACTGATGGCTGGGCCCGCGCCCAGCCGGATTACCATTGTACCCCTGGGGGGGGGTAGGCCTATATAAACCCCTAGGGCATCCATGCAAAGGGTTGGAATCCATTAGCACTAGACCAGATCAAATGGAAAGGAGAGAGCTAGCCTTGCCTTCTCCTACCTCCAGGAAACAGCTCGAGGAGCAACCGTGTAAACACTGTCATACTGATCATCCGGAGACCCCGCAGAGCAGTAGTTGGGGTATTATCTCCCCGGAGGGCCCCGAAGCTGGGTAAGATTCACCGGCGTGCATGCCTTCGCCTTATCTCGTTTCCAGGCACCGACGACGTTCTACTCGCCCCCAACATGATAAGCCATCCTTTGGCATATGTCGCACCCAACCCCCGACATTTGGCACCCACCGTGGGGCATGGTGCACCGTCGTCCGAAGACCTGCTCTGGACGGGAACCCTTTTTCTCCCTGGCAAGCGCAGCCAGCCCGACACGCTAGACGGAGTGTGTGCTGACGCGCTGCACGGTGCTGAGATCGCCTGCCAGCTACCTCGCCAATCTTGTCGGCGAGGTTCGCCTCTCCGACGAACCTGCATCCAACGCAGGCACGGGCGGCCCCGAGAGCCTCCTCGACCAACTCCACTTCGCCGGCGAGCCTTCCATGGACTTGAAGTCTGTAGGCTCCACCGACCCGATGTTGGTCGGCTCCGACACCACGTCGCTCGACGCGTTCCCCACTAACGTGTTGGTCTACGATGAGCCGCTCCCCTGCGCGGAGAGCGACGAAATCATCGTCACCGAGGTGCTCGTCATCGGTCATGACGAGCCTCCTGACGGAGGAGTGCGTGACCCACTTGGCGCGGCACTACAAGACCTGACTACGTCCATTCCGGAAGACGCTGGCGCGGAGACGTTGGAGGCGTGCCGCCTTCAGCTCGTCGAAGGCGCGATGAAGCTGGCTAGCATGAGACGCTTGTCAGAAGCCTACAAGCGTGAGATGGATCGCGCTGTGGGTGGCTCGCCAGCCCCAGCCCGGCCCAGCCGCCTTGGCGCGGTCCAGCAACGTAGCTTGGCGATCACCAACCTGTTCGGGGCAAATCGCCCTGTGCACGCCACGCCTGCGGAGAACATTCGAGTCGCCCAGGCGGCGGCGGACGAGCTGGACAACTTCTTGGGCGATGAGCGCCGCCTGATGATGGAGCGAGTCCAACGGCTCCTCGACGCGGCTGCCGCGCAGAACGAGGTGGGCTGCCGCACGGAGGTGCCGCAGCGAGAAAATGATGACCCGCCTCCACACCGAGATCAAGGCGCGACATCTCGAACACCGACTGGCAGCCCCCAAGAAAGGAAAGACAAGGATCCGGCTGTTAGCCACAGTCGGACTCACATTACCATAGAGCGCGACCAAGACGGTCGCCTGAGAGCAATGGAACGACGGGACGACTGTCCGCCTCCTCCTCCTCACAAGGAAAGGCGAGTCTCCCCGCCGCCTGTTGACCATCCGACTCTCGACGACCGCCTTGGCCGCCGAGAGGGAGTCGGAGAAAACGACGCCCGCCACCGGATCGACCGACTTCACCGATCCCTGGCGCTGGAAGAAGAAGACGAGTTGGGTCCGCCTTGTTTCGGGCCCCGCATTCGAGACGAGCCCTTGGGTCACGCTCCCAAGAGACACGCCCAAGTACACTGGCTCCGTGAAGCCGGAGGACTGGCTGGTTGACTACTCCACGGCCGTCAACATAGCAAACGGCAACAAGCGTGTCGCCGTAAAATACGTTCCGCTCATGCTCCAGGGCACGGCCCGGACATGGCTGAACTGCCTGAAGCCCCGCAGCATCAACAGCTAGGTCGACTTCACCGATGCAATCGTCCTCAACTTCACATGCACGTACAAGCGTCCTCCCAAGCCTCGTCAGCTTTCCTTGTGCATGCAAGGCCCCAACGAGTCGACTCGCGACTACCTCACGCGTTGGGCCAAGATTCAGAACTACTGCGAGGGCGTGCACGAGGACCAGGCTATCGAGTACTTCACCGCCGGGTGCAGAGAAGGCACCCTCCTCAAGCACAAGCTCCTCTGCGACGAGCCAGAAACCCTCGACGAGCTGCTGATCATAGCAGACAAGTATGCCACGGCCGACTCCTCCATGAAGGCGGAGATTCAAGTTAGCGCGACAGGCAAAGTGGCCCCTTAGGCTCCTAGAACTCCGGCAGGAGATGCCAGTCGGTGGCAACAGCAGAACGACCACAAGCGCAAGGCCCCGCAGTTGGCTTCCAGCAGCCGGATGGGCAGCCTCCACCCAAGCGACAGAAAGGTGGCAAGCCCAACTGGTTCCCGGCTTTCTGATACGAGAAGACTCTGGATGGTCCTTGTAAGTTCCATAGCGGCGCGAAGCCGTAAAATCAAACCACCCGGAAGTGCCATTGGCTCACCAGGAGCGCTAAAGGAGACGGCCTCCTGCTGCCCCCGCCTGCTGGGCAGCAGCCTCCGCCTCCGCCCCAGCAGCCGGCTGTCAGGCCAGTCGGCACAGTACAAGATGAGTACCCCGAAGAGCACGGAGCCTACGTGATATTTACCAGCGTGGCTGATGATCGACGCAGCAGGCGGCTGCAGCAACAAGAGGTGAATGCATTAGCTTCAGAGAAACCAGAGTTCATGCACTGGTCCGAGAAGCCTATCAGCTCGAGCAGAGCTGATCACCCAGAGGTGATGCCGAGTCCGTGCTCTTATGCCTTGGTCTTGGATGCCACCTTTGCCACGGATAGACAAGCTGCTCGTTTCTCGTGAGTTATGATAGACGGAGGCAGCAGCACCAATATCCTGTACAAGGACACCATGGAGAAGTTAGGAATCAAGCAAAGACAGCTTTAGAACAGACGGACTGTGTTCCACGGCATTGTTCCTGGTCTTTCCTGCTCCCCAATCGGCAAGATCCTGATGGACGTCCTCTTTGGAGACAAAGATCTCTTCCGCCGAGAGTCAGTTTTGTTTGAGGTGGTGGATCTTGAGAGCCCATACCATGCATTACTTGGCTGACCCGCCCTGGCCAAGTTCGTGGCGGTCCCCCACGACGCCTACCTCAAATTGAAGATGCCCAGTTCCAAGGGGATTCTGACCATAGCCGGCGAGTACCGGAAGTCGTCTGCCTGTGCGGCTGAGAGTAGTCGGCTGGCCGAGTCCCTGGTGATTGCGGCCGAGAAGCGGCTCCTTGACCGGGTTGTGGCGATGGCCGGCAAGCAGCTAGAGGTGTCGCCTAACCCAAAGGAGTCGGAGGCTGAGGGTTCCTTCAAGCCGGCCAAAGAGACAAAGGAGATACCCTTGGATCCAGAGCACCCAGAGAGGTACGCTGTCGTAGGCGCAAACCTCGACAGCAAATAGGAAGGCGAGCTCGTCGATTTCCTCCATGTGAATCGGGACATCTTCGCATGGTCCCCCAAAGACATGCCAGGTGTACCGACGGAATTCGCTGAGCACAAGTTAAATGTCCATTCTGATGCAAAGCCGGTCAGGCAGCCCTTGCGCCGCCTATTAGAAGAAAAGAGAAGAGTTGTCGGAGAAGAGATAGCCCGACTCCTAGCAGCCGGCTTCATTATGGAAGTATTCTTTCTAGAGTGGCTAGCCAACCCGGTCCTGGTACTGAAGAAGAAAAGAAGTGGCGAATGTGTATTGACTACACAAGCATCAACAAGGCTTACCCCAAGGACCCGTTTGCTTTGCCAAGAATTGATCAGGTGATAGACTCCACAGCCAGATGCGAGCTATTGAGCTTTTTGGATGCATATTCAGGATATCACCAGATCAAGCTGAACCCGTCTGACAGACTGAAGACCGCCTTCATCACACCGTTTGGAGCCTTCTGCTACCTCACCATGACATTCGGCTTGAGGAATGCCAGCGCCACCTTTCAGCATTGCATGCAGAAGTGCCTCCTCAAGCAACTCGGCAGAAACACCCACGTCTACGTGGACGATGTGGTGGTGAAGACGGAGAAGCGTGGAACACTGCTGGAAGACCTCAAGGAGACCTTTGAGAACCTGTGCCGATTCCAGCTCAAGCTCAACCCTGAGAAGTGCGTCTTCGGAGTACCAGCCGGCCAACTCCTTGGCTTCCTGGTCTCTGAACGCGGCATAGAGTGCAACCCTGTAAAGATCAAGGCCATTGAGAGGATGGAGGTACCCAACCGACTGCTGAACATGCAAAAGTTCACCGCCTGCTTGGCGTCCATCAGTCGATTCATCAGTCGGCTGGGTGAGAAAGCTCTCCCCTTATACCAAATCATGAAGAAGACCACTTTTTTCCAGTGGAACCACAAGGCGGATGAAGCTTTTCTCCAGTTGAAGAAGATGCTGACTACTCCACCCGTTCTGGCGGCTCGACTCCTAAGGAGCCTATGCTCCTGTACATCGCCGCCACCAGCCGGGTTTTCAGCACAGTCATTGTACTGGAACACAAGGAGGAAGGCAAGGCACTACCCGTCCAGAGACCGGTACATTATCTGAGCGAAGTGCTGTCGACCTCCAAGCAGAACTACCCCCACTACCAGAAGATGTGCTATGGCGTGCACTTTGCCGCCAAGAAATTGAAGCCTTACTTTCAAGAGCATCCAATCACTATGGTCTGCACGGCCCCACTTGCTGAGATCATCGGAAGCTGAGATGCTTCTGGCTGAGTGGCCAAATGGGCCATGGAGCTGGCTCCCTACACCATCCACTACCAGCCCCGCACCGCCATCAAGTCACAAGCACTGGCCGACTTCCTCGTCGACTGGGCCGAGACCCAGTACCTACCTCCAGGGCCCGACTCAACCATTGGCGGATGCATTTCGATGGCTCCAAGATGCGCACTGGCTTGGGAGCCGGCGTTATCCTCAGTTCTCCTAAAGGCGACAAGCTCAAATACGCACTGCAAATCCACTTTGCTGCCTCCAACAACGCCGCCGAGTACGAGGCGCTCATTCATGGGCTCCGGCTTGTCAAAGAACTTGGCATTCGCCGGATCCTGTGTTATGGCGACTCGGACTTAGTGGTCCAGAAGTCGTCTGGCGACTGGGACGCCAAAGATGCAAACATGGCGAGTTACCGTTTCCTCGTGCAGCAACTCAGTGGATATTTCGAGGGGTGTGAGCTCCTCCATGTGCCAAGAAACGACAACGACCAAGCAGATGCCTTGTCACGAATCGGCTCTACCCGCTAAGCAATACCATCCGGCGTCGCCCTTCAACGCCTCCTCAAGCCATCTGTCAAGCCTTCACCAGAATCAGACTCCATCTTTGTGTCGGCTCCTCCCGAAGAAGTCGGATCCGACTCCAGAGCCCCGGCAGATGGTACGGGGGTTTTGGCAGATGGCTCCAAAGCCGCCACAGTCGAGGCCAGCCCAGGGACTGCAGAACCCAGCCCGGGGACTATGGCGGCTGGCCCAAAGACTCCAGAACTCGGCCCAAGGGCTGTGCCAGTCGGCCCTGGGATTTCATTAATCCAGCAAGCGGTTGTTGACTCCAGCCCGCCGCCTCCCGGCCCAGCCGCCCTCGCCCAAGTCATAGTTCTGGCAGTCGAAGAAATAGCAGCACCCTCATGGGCCCAGCCCATCCTCAAATTCCTGGTGAGCAAAGAGCTTCCAACTGATGAGACCTTAGCTCGGCAAGTACAATGCCGAGCGGCAGCCTACACCATAGTCAACAAAGAGTTGGTCAGGCGCAGCATCACTGGTGTCTACCAGTGCTGCGTAGAGGCAGAGCAAGGCCAAGCAATTCTCAAAGACATCCATCAAGGCGAGTGTGGCCACCATGCAGCTTCAAGAGCACTCGTCGCCAAAGCTTTCCGACACGGTTTCTTTTGGCCAACGGCCTTAGAAGAGGCCAATGAATTGGTCCAAAAATGCAATGGGTGCTAGAAGTTCTGCTCCAAGCCGCATCAGCCGGTTTCTGCACTCAAGACCATCCCCATTGCCTAGCCTTTCGCAGTTTGGGGCCTAGAGATGGTGGGACCATTCAAGATGGCGCGAGGTGGCTTAACTCACTTACTTGTCGCGGTGGACAAGTTCACCAAGTGGATAGAAGCGAAGGCAATCAAGAAACTGAATGGTCCGACTGCCGTGACTTTCATCTCCGACATCACAATTCGGTACAGTATACCACACAGCATCGTCACCGACAACGGCATGAATTTTGCCAAAGGCGCCTTGGCCCGTTTCTGTGCAACACAGGGCATCCGACTGGACCTAGCGTCCGTCGCCCATCCACAGTCAAACGGCCAGGTGGAGCGAGCAAATGGCCTCATCCTGTCCGGCATCAAGACCCGACTGGTCGAGCCTCTGGAGCGCTCGGCTGGCTGCTGGCTTGATGAGTTGCCAGCCGTCCTCTGGAGTCTGCGCACGACTCCAAACAAGTCAAACGGCTTCACACCTTTCTTCCTGGTCTACGGTGCTGAAGCCATCATCCCAACGGACATAGAGTTCGATTCCCCGCGAGTCACCATGTACACCGAGGAAGAAGCAGAAGAAGCACCACAAGACGGCGTCGACCTGCTGGAAGACGGCCGGCTGTTGGCACTGAGCCGGTCCAGCATCTACCAGTAGAGCCTGCGCAGATACTACAACAGGCACTACAAGAGATCGGGCCTACTGTGACGAGACAAAAAAATGTCATCGAATAGCTAATAACGTCACAAACCCCTAAGTGACATTTTGTGGGTGTCATGAGGATCGTCATGGAATCCCTGTCACAGATTACTCCTAGTGACAGCGCGTGCAAAATAACGTCACTGAAGATGGGACCTTCAGTGACGTTCTCTAGAATGTCATCAAGTTGTTATTTCCGTGACAGCCAACTAATGTCACATGCTACGAGAAAATATGCCCTATTGTACCATATATTCAGTGATGTAGCAACATCACTGAGTTCATGACACGTCTAATGCCCGAGTAGACTATCCCATTGCTATCATCATTACTTTCATTATCAATGAAGATGACGCCACATATATTTAATTTATTTTGAATTTAAATCAAGACAAATTATAAGTCCACTATATTTAAAATGTACATCAAAATAAGTATTTAATTCATACCACATTATATAAATAAGTTAAGATCCAAATCACATCATAAATTTACAATATTATATACTTCATCATCTCAGCTCAACCGTCCTCTCAACATAAATGATAGTAAAAAGTAACACTAGCTCACGAGTTTGAGACAACAATAGACAAGTTAAAAAGCAATATTTAGATAAGTAAAGACCACATGTGCTATCCTGATGATTGCAATATATGATGCAACAACTATCTTTCCATCGCAAAAGGATGGCCTTCATGCACCATTAGGTGTGGATTGGGACTGCCAAGTTGCTTGAGCACTTAAGAGAAAACCAATCAGGTTATTCGTCTCTTGTTAATCCTTTTTCCAGGCTTCATTCTTCTCTTGCCGGATCTTCTTCACATATTCGAATTCTTCGTGTTGCTTCCTCCGCATCTCTTCAAATGCTCTTTGCTTGTGCTTCAAGTCTCGCCACTAACTCCTATCGGTGCCTGTAACTCGGCAAAGCACAACAACGTTGTATCCCGATGAGATGAAAATAGACAACTAAGAAGCTTACAATCTATCAAAATATGAATGTAAAATAGAGAGATACATTATTAAATGTGAGGGCAAACATTCGAATTGCCAAATGGAATAGTAAATCCAAAAATAACTTATAATGGTTAAAAACATGCACAACCAAGAGATAAATTTCATTTATCATTTTGAGAAACATCAAGCATCACCAATAACATATCAAGTCAGCAACCCAGGCAAGAAGCAACTATGCTTGGACAACAGTTTTTTAGATCAAACTAAACCAGCCTATATCGTTCTGCTAAAAATCAAGCACATAAACAAATCAAGAAATTATACTGGATTTTAGGATTAGAAACCATACATTACAACCTTATTCTCATGTCTTTGTGTTGCAGCAACAAAAACCATGCAACAAACCATGTATTTCTCATTACAAACATTTATTATTTTTTATGTTACTTCGGATTATTGGATTTGGACCAAACCATACATAAAGCACTCCTTAGTTTGTTACAAGAACTGAAAACGAATGTCTTATTCACAAATATTTGTGTTTTCATTTTCTCACTGTCATGAGGGCTCTGTGCAGGTGCAGAAAAGCAAGAAAAAAGAAAGAACCAGAACACAACGAGAAACAAGATAAGTACCTGTCCCTCGCATCTCTCGCCTCACCATCCTTTTGTTCAATTCTTTATTATAGAACTCAAATCTGTGCTGATGAAGTAAAGCTCCCAAATCTCCCGTATCAAGATGCATAACTCATGCTGGAAAGGAAGGTGCTATGGGTGCTTTCTTCCTTTAGAACTTCAGCCACAATCATTGAGTCGCACACTGGTTACTCACCTTCTGATTCTGTTTCCCTTTTCTTTTCAGTCGCATTCTATTGTATAAAGGAAAACATTGATGCTCAAGTAAGGCAAAGTTCATATGATGGATACACTAAATCAATATGAGAATCTATTTCAAGTCAGAAACAATAAAGGAAGAAATCTTACATAGGCTAGATGTGTCGACTCGCTCATGCTGTCAGTCTTCCTGTTCGTATGTGTCTCTTTGAAAAACTCAAGACTTGTGGGCATACTGAAAATGCTTGTGGGCTTCAGACGCTTAACATCATGGGTAGCTAAATTTGGAGAGGCATGGCAAAGATTAGGTTTAGTTCTCTTTTAACTAGTACTGGAGAGAAAAGTACACTAATACAGAGCTAAACATCTCTTTAGCGAGTCAAAATCAAGTGCTGTCTCAGTATTTATTCAGTTTTGACAGCACTAGTTAAGGACTATTTATGGGGCATCAGAACCACAAAAATAAAATTCAGTTTTGCATTTTAGCATAGATAAAGTGGCTGCATCAGGAAGCTAGTTTATTCTGACATGTAGATACATGGATACAAGGATGCACTGCTTCCAGCTTGTAATTAGTTCTCCTTTTATATGTTGCATACTTTAGTTCATGCATTTATGTTCGTCTGATTATGACACCGTACATCGACCGAGAGCATCTAGTTTATAATTACAGTAGGGTACAACCAATAGATGGTTAACATATAATTTTCTTCTGAATGCAAGAGTAGCCATACAATCACATGGCGGCAAAAGAAATCTCCCAGCTAAGGCCATGCATCTCATACCTAACTAAACTTTTCAGTGACAGTAACTATACTGCAGTAGCATATATTCAGGTTCAGCCCTTGTTACAATAGCAGGCTATAACAAATGCAAAACCATATTCTCACTAGTGTAGTTTTGCACAGAGACCAATCAATAGGATATAAGTAAAGTTATCTAGCAAGAGGTTCAGGATTTTTACCATCGCAGGCTATGGCAAATAACTAATTGCAGAGAAGTGTGGGATGAGGAAATAACAGTAACAGTAACAGTAACTATACTGCAGTAGTACACATGAACCCTAACCATTGAACGCCAAGGGGTGGCAGGATGAGGAAATCACCAAGAGATGTCGCCCGGCATTGGGGAAAGACAACAGGGTGCTCGCTGGGTGGGTTGATGCGGTGGATCCAAGCTCGGCGGCGGGGCGGCTTCCTTCAAGTTGGCGTCCCTGGTCGCTGCAATTGGGGGGAGAAGAGGGCCGGATCCTCGCAGGGCGGGATGTTTGCGTGGATCCGAGCTTGGCCTATAGGGCGACCTCCCCCGATTTGCCGCCGCCAGTCGTTCCAATCGGGGCTGTAATCTTGGGGAGAAGAGAGCCAGTTGAATCGGGAGAGAAGATATATGCGGCGTGGGCGGTGGATCTTCGCGGGCGAAATAGAAGGAGGAATTTTGCCTGGGTCTTTGACGAGTGCGGACACAGAGTGGATGAGGGGGAAAAGAGAGAAATGGAACGAAAAGAGTATTTGGGTGAATGGAAAAGCCTTCTTTTTGCGGAGAACTGGTTTATTTTCAGGATTGAGCTTCTACTCTGATATCATGTAATTCATTTAATTTGAAATAAACAGCAAATGATTATTATAAAAAGTAAATCTTATATAAACATTATGATGTTGTATTTTCCATGTAGTTTTCTTATAATTGTAAATAAGTATGCCGAAACTTGTACACAATGGCCTTAAATAAGTTTTTCTCGCCCACACGGGTTACTACGGTATTTATTCCGACCACGATGGAACTGATGGTTTCATTTCAATTGGGATCAGATGACAAAGAAATTGTTTGTATCTGTTGCGGAGATGGATGGTTTGCTATATAGATAAATCATTTAATTTTTTAGATAGAACGAAACAACATCACCTCGCAAGCACCCCATTCAAGTTTTTTGCCCAACAACTACCTGTTTGTGGATAAGATAAAAAATATTTTCCATCTACTCTCGTCTTTCCATTTTAACTTTTGAGATAGAGCAAAACAACATTAGCTCACGAACGCCCAGTTGAACTTTTCAAAACAGCCACTACCTATTTATTCTCTAAATAATAACAAGATAATGGTGTTAATTTTTTTTCCATTGCCCGCACAGTTTCCATTTTATTTTGAGATAAACAACATCAGATCACAAATGTCCAATTAAAGTTTGCACCGATGCACTACCATTATAGCAGAAAAAACAAAATAACCATATCAGGAAAATTAGAGAACAAAACAAGGTTTTCAGTTTACAAAAAACAATAAATATAAGTATTTCCATGGCCACTACCTACTTATATTAGATAGAGCAAAGTAGTTACAACCCTTATTAGCATTTGAAAAAAATATGGCGCTTACCACTACCCAAACTGATGCATGGCTCCTACCTCTCAATAACCCGTGAACTAGCTATGGAGGGTCACACTTCTAGACGTTACATGACAAAAAAATTGTTCATCACACATTAGTAGTGTTTGGTGACATTGGCAAGTCCGTCATGGAAATACCAAACTGTCACAGAAATTGGTAGTCAGGTGTGCTCATAGGCCGAGGCAATTAAGTGACGTTTATCGTCACCGATTTGCAGTAATCGGTGACATTGTCCACCATCGTCATGAGGATTTTCGTCACAGTATGTCAATTTTGTTGTAGTTAGGAAGGTCAGGCCAAGATCTTTCCAGGAGGGAGACCTGGTGCTCCGACTAATCCAGCAAACAGCCGGTCAGCCCAAGCTGTCGGCGCCTTGGGAAGGCCCCTTCATCATCAGCAAAGTGCTGGGCAACGACTCCTACTACTTGACCGACGCTCAGAAGCCCCGAGCACGCATGAGGGACGACTCCGGCAAAGAGACAGAGCGGCCATGGAATGCAATCTCCTAAGAAAATTTTACAGTTAAACACAGTATGTATCATGCTACCTTTTGTATTAAAAGTACCAAGACTTCGGGCCCCCCGAGAAGAGCTCGGGGACTGCCCTCTTTTATCTATATGATAAGAAATATGCCTTCGAGTATATTACTCTTTGTTATGCCGCTTGGCACCGGGTTCGACTAGTCGGCCCGGGGACTTGCCGTCCTGCACTATGAAATGCTTCCTGCTGCCGGACAAGTATTGTGTGGTGTCTAAGCCATCTCCTACCAGAAGCCGCAGCTCGCAGAGCGACTGTCTGGTGGGCAGGAGTAAGGAAGAATGGGCATCCACATGAAAAATGGCTAAGGGCTCAAGCATAAACATAGCTTAAGGCCGGCTTCCAGCCTTTTTTCGCAAAATTGACTCTTGAATAGTAGGCTTGCCGCCTTCTATCCGACTTGTTAAACAACTCTAAAAACGGCTAAGTACTTGCCTTCCCAAAGTAACCAAGAATTAGATCCAGCAGCAGTCCGCAGAGCGGCTGTCCGACTGACAAAGACGGTAACTGAGGGAAGACGGCAAAGGAAAAAGCCAAAAGAGCAATGAGCAAGAAAAGATAGAAGTCGGATGAATATTTACATAACAAAGGCCCTTGGCCGAATCTTCGAGCAGAATTTCAAAATACACCCCATGGGTGGAATTGTGCGAATTAACAAGTTCTTCAGAGACTATTAGAACAGATAAAACAAAGACAAGGTGGCAGCCTAGGGGGCAGCAGACGGGTTTGGAGGATCGGAGGAGACGGCAGTGTTGGATGTAGGGGTGGCCGGCTGGGCGGTCTCGGCTTGATCACCTCCGGCGGTAGTCGGCTCGGGCGGGCACGGCTCATTGCTGGAGGCGCGGTCGAGCTGAGGCTGGCCATCCGCTCCGTCTTCCGGTGCCTCCGTCTCGCTTCCGTCCTGCGCCTCGTCTTCCTCCTCGACGCTGGAGCCGATCACCTCTGCCGAGTCCTCGCCGTAGTCGGGGTTCAGCCCAAACCACTCCGGCGGTACCTCCCCGCCGTCTTCAGCCCGCTCGGGGACAAAGATGCTGGTGTCGGTGTACTCGGCGATTGCCACCGTGCGCTTGACAAGAGCGTCTTCCGCGGCTGCCAGCTCCAGGTGGGCCTCTGACCGGAGTGTGGCCAGCTGGTCTACGTCTAGCCCCGGATACCATGCCTTGACGAATTCCAAGGCTCGGCGCGCTCCGGCCCGGGCCGAGGAACCCTTCCAGGCCTCAAGACGGCCAGCCGCGACCTCCAGCCAGTCGGCAGTCCGACTAAGGGTGCGCGGAGCCTGCGCGTCTGGCCACAGGGCGGCGATCGCTTTGGCGCCGACATGTTGAAGCCGGCGCAGCATCTGGTGGGCCAGCCGTAGGCGAGCCCCAATGCTGAGAATATGCTCGTCAAGGGTCCGAGGGGCATCAGCGGCGATCTCCGTGCCATCTGCCCTCCGATCCTTGCGGTCGGCCTAGATAGCTTGAATGGCGGCCTGCGAGTGGCCGGGGAAGAAGTCTGCCAAGACGGAAAGAATGAAGAACAAGTCCTCTCGCAGGAAAAGAGGATGCACCCTTGATGGCAGATGGCAAGATGGAAAGAATGAAGAACAAGCCCTCTGCCAAGTAGATCCAGACCCTCTCGATGGAGGTAATACCCTACTTCCTACTTGATTGATTTTGATGAATATGAGGATTACAAGAGTTGATCTACCATGAGATCGTAATGTGTAAACCCTAGATGTCTAGCCTGTACGATTATGAATGCCTCTACGGACTAAACCCTCTGGTTTATTGTCACAGCCCCAGTTCAGGCCTTGCTTGACTTTGCTTGCATCCATGCATCATGTTAAATTTCTGAAACTTGAATTGAGGAAAGTGGAAGCCTCAAAAACTTAAATAAAAAAAGGGGCAAGAACCCTTAAGCTGGCATTCAGTGAAACCAAAATGGCCTTCATTAATGTTAGATAATTTTGGCAAGGGTTTGTGTCCAAACCAAAAATATTGAACATTTTTAAAGAATTATTTTGCCACTGAATTTAAATCATTATTGCCTTTGACTTGGGCATTTAAACACTATTAATAATTTAAATGCTCAAATAATGTTGGAACTATTTTTTGGGCCACTGAAATAATTCAGCATGTGTCCATGAATATTTTTAGGATTTTATTAAATGGTTTAGTATTTTTACTAAACCAAAACAAATTGCAGAAAATAGAAAACAATAATAAATAAGAAAAGAAGTAGAAAGGATATAAACTTACCTGGCGCGCTTACCTAGCCCGTCTCTGTAGCTGGCCCAGCCCACCAGGCCGAAGCGGCATCTTCAACCTCTGCCAGTAGGCAGAGGCGTGTCGCCCGCGCACGCACCGGACGCCACCTCCTGCTTTCTCGCCCCTGGTCTCTCCCAGCGCCACGGAGATGGCCACGCGACCCCCTGCACCTCTCCTTCTCTCTCCCGTGGCGATTTCCCTCTCTGTTCCTCTCTCCCGCGACCGTCCGCGAGAGCCCGAGAACGCCGACGAGCTCCACCGCGGCCATCGTGCACCCCTTGCCCCGCCGACGCTTCCAGAAGAACGGCCGCGACTTCCTCTTCCTCCTCGCCGAAGCACGCAAGCCGAGGATCTCGACGCCGTTGTCTTCGAGCTCGTCACCACCGCATCTCCTCGCCGGACTTTGCCGGTTGATTCGCCGTCTCCGACGCCTTTCCGAGCCCACCGATCTGCTCTGCGTGTCCACTGCGAGCTCCTCCATCGACTACCCTCTTCCCCGGCCTCTCCATGCTCCCTAGCCGCGGCTCCACCTCCGGAGGAAGCTCTGCTCCGCCATGGCCGCAGCCCGCGCCTTCCCTGTGCCCCACTTGTTGCCCCCGTGCAACAGGCATGTTCCAGAGCGCCTCCCCTCGTCGCTGCCCTGCTCAGCTCCCTCGCTCGCGAGCTCTATCCCTCCCAGCCGCAACCACCGAGCTGCGGCCGCCGCCCAACTCGTCGCCGCCGCCACTACAGGCCACCCCAGCTCCAGTCGCTGGCACCAGTGGATGCGCCACTTCTCCGGCTCCCCGTAGGACCAAACCGCGAGCCAAACGGTCACTGGACGACGAATCCCGAGCGCCTTCGCCGCTCCGTTGGGTCGCCGGCGGCTAACCGCCGGTGTGTCTGACGTGGCAAGGTCATTAGTGGCTAATGACGGCCTAACTAACCCCCTAGCTCACTAACACCTGGGCCCCATGTTCTAATTAATCTAGGTTTTATTTTTGTTTAGATCAGTCTAATCAAGCGGGACCCACCAGTCAGAGTTGACTGTGCTGACGTGTCGATTGACCCGACCCCACATGTCAGTGTCACTAAACAACACTGGGTCAGTGACCAGTGGACCCCGTTGGTCAGGTTTGACCTGGACCGCGCCTGTTGACCACTGACGTCATAGTGACGCAGTGCTGACGCAATAAACTATTTTCTGGGTTTAATTTAAACCAGGAAATTCCAGAAAATACCCAAAACTTCTAAAAATCATAGAAATTCAACCGTAACTCCAAATAAAATAATTTATATATGAAAAATTATCAGAAAAATTCAAGGAATCCATCTGTACCATTTTCATGCATGTCTGAACAATGTTTGTCCTCTGTTTTGGACAAAACAAATAAAGGGCATTTAAATAATCATATATGGGGTTGGAATTTGAATCTTCTACTCAAACCAACTTCATTTAAATCATAGCTAGATGCATTAGCTCAAATCACAGCATATTGCCATGTCATGATCATGCATCATATTGTTGCATTGCATTGATTGTGTCCTTCTCTGTTTGCCGGTAACCGTCCCCTCTCAGTCGACGATGTTTCCGACGATGTGATCGATGACACCGATGAAGAGCTATATTATCTTCAGAAGTGCCAGGCAAGCAAAACCCCCTTGTTCATTCCGATACAATCCCACTCTCTCGCTCCTGCTCTCTTTTACTGCATTAGGACAACACCGTTTCAACTGTTACATGCTGCGGTAGTTGAACCCTTTCCTCTGCATGACATGTCATTGCCACAGTAAATAGATGAAACCCACTAGCCTGAGTAGGAGTTGTTTGAGCCCTGTTGTGCCTACTCATTCATGCTTGTTTGTCATGCCTGCTACTGCTTAGAGTTGAGTCAGGTCTGATTCATCGGGGATGAATTGGAATGTGGTGAACATGTCCTACCGTTGAGAGGTAAGTGTGTGAACACGATTTGGTAAAGGTAGCGGTGAGAGGCCATGTAGGAGTACATGGTGGGTTGTCTCATTGCAGCCGTCCTCAGGAACTGAGTTCTGTGTTTGTGATCCATGAACAGTTACTACCACACATTGGGCTCCGGGCGCTCCAAGCTCTCTCAACTTATTAATCAACTTGATCTCTGTCCAGGAGTTGCAACTAGTTTCTGGTGTTTGTAGTTAGTGTTAGTAGTCTACCAAGTGGCACCCGGTACAGGTGGGCTTGGGACAGACTAGGCACAGTGGCCCGGTGTACCAAGTGGCACCCGGATGGTGGGCTTGGGAACCCTGTACACATCGTTTGGGGCCGTGAGCGACACCCCGGCCCGATCTCCTTGCGGATGGAACCCGAATAGGCGATAAACCTGGACTAGAGACTTGTTGGTTAGTCAGGTCGTGGCCGACAGCCTCGCCCGGCTTCCGCTTGAAGGTTGCCGAGGTACATGACGTGTACAGGGCGATAAGTGGCGAGAGCGTGTGTGAAGAAGTACACCCCTGCAGGGTTATCATTATCTATTCGAATAGCCGGATTCCTGGGATATGGAAACTTGGACCCCTTGCATAGTTCATAGACAAGTGAAAGTGGATACTCTAAAACTCGCAAGATAAGCGTGAGTGCTATGGATGGCCTTCTCGTAGGGAGACGGGAGCGGATCCATAGTGGTGTATTGATATGGTGAACATGTGGACTCATGTGCACCACCTCAAAAGAGTTGCTTGCAGTCGTAGTTTAGGATAGCCACCGAGTCAAAGCTGGCTTGCTGCAGTTAAACTCCACCACCCCCTTTGTTGACACCGATGCATATGTAGATAGTTCTGATGTAAGTCTTGCTGGGTACATTTGTACTCACGTTTGCTTAATTTATGTTTTGCAGAGAGACTTCAGTCCCGCTAGTAGTTCCCCTTGGAATTCGACGTTTAGCTTGTTACCTCAGCTACGATCTTGTGCCCTGGGCAGGATCTGGTAGATAGTCAGGCTTCTCAGCCTTTTCATTTGTAGATGTCTATACTCAGACA
Source organism: Triticum monococcum (assembly GCA_034509565.1). Taxonomy (NCBI): domain Eukaryota; kingdom Viridiplantae; phylum Streptophyta; class Magnoliopsida; order Poales; family Poaceae; genus Triticum; species Triticum monococcum. Next base: position 144,499,353 of record CM067843.1, on the reverse strand, counting down.
TGTTAAGCTTCCGCATGTGCTTTGACTTGTATGCTCTGAATGTTGGGCCATGAGACCCTTGTTTGTAATATCTCACTCCTCGGAGCCTAATGAATAAATACTTGAGTCGTAGAGTCTTGTTGTGATGCCAGGTTGTATGTACTCATATCGGGCATATTGTGTGTATGACTGAAATGCTTGGTATGAGTGGGATCCGACAATCTAGTTATTTATCCTTGTCAGCCTATCATATGGGGAAATGTAGTCTAGTGCTTTCTGGGCGATAGTAGTCCGCTACAGCCCGGTTCACCGGAGTCCTGCTAGCCCAGCACTACTGCTCAGGACACTTGACTGGCCGGCACGTGTTTCTCTTTGTTCCTGTGTTTGTCCCTTCGGGGAAATGTCACGCGGTGACATCCGGAGTCCTGCCTAGCCTGCTACAGCCCGGTTTACTAGAGTCCTGTTAGCCTAGTGCTACAGCCCGAATTCACACGCTGTTGACCGACATGCTCGAGGTTGATTCATGTATGCCTGTCCCCATGGGTTAGTGCCGCTTTGGGTTCACGACTAGCCATGTCGGCCTAGGTTCTTTGTCATATGGCTGCTAGCGACACTATCATATACGTGAGCCAGAAGGCGCAAACGGTCCCGGGCCAGGTAAGGTGGCACCCGTGGGAATACCATGCGTGAGGCCACAAAGTGATATGATGTGTTACATGCTAGATCGGTGTGGCCAAGGATCGGGGTCCCGACAGTTTTGGTATCAGAGCCTGACTGCCTGTAGGATTACCAAGCCAAACTGGTCGAAGTTGTGTCTAGAAATGCTTTAGTTATATAAGGGAATTGATTGTGGAAGGGAATGTAAGGCTCTTTTACTCCTTATCCTCATGACCATCTGATCTGAGTCATCTTATCTTTTCTACAGGGTTAAGAATTAGGCCTTCTCATCTATCTATCAGGATGACGTGTTACTAATCCATAGACTTATAGAATTGATAGTTTTAAGCTTTAGTTCCGTTCCTACTACTTCCATATACTCATAACTGGCCTCAGAACCTTGATATTATGATTTTGAGTGGTTATGCCACCATTTCTGCAGGATGTCTCAAATCTTTTCGAGCATTTGCAGCCGTTATGCTGTCCAAGTCATCCCAGGTTTCTAAATAGTCTGATGCATTTGCAGATCCTTTCTTTCCATTCTGATATCCTTTTGGGTCAGATTAACCACACTAATGGTGAGTTGAGGTACTCCGTTACCTCGACATATATGTTGGAGCTATTACTATGACCCTAGGTGTTTTAGGGAGTCACCTAGTGATCTAGCCATGTTTTGTATTCCCAGTGTGTGATTCTGGCCATTATTCTCAAAAGCATCCCGTGATGCCATGTAGTGGTAGGTATTCTATTCCTTGGTTTTGAACCCGGGATTCACCCTACCTCATGTTGATAGTGTTGCTAGTTCCTTTAGGATATTAGTAACCTTTTCGTTAGTCCTCGAGGTCCGTGGTATTTCCTTCTTCCAAATACTATGAACCACTTATGGCAGAAGTTCTTGAACCAAAGGATCACAACCAGAGTGCTCTTGATGAGTTCTCCATTCTATATTGTGGCTCTGCCAATTCTACCTTTCTGCATGGGTTATCCGGAAGAAATATGTTGAACTCGTTCGACATACTAATCTATGCATCCACCACTCAGAAAGTTATATGTTCCTTGAGTTGTCCCCCCCCCTTCAGTTATATTCCGGCCTTCATCTATCAATTGATAGTAAGGAGTATTTGGCAATCGTGTTTATCAATGCCTATTACTCTAGTGGTTCGTCAAGCCATTCTATTCTAGAATGACTAGGAGAAACAAACTCCAGTACCTTATCCATATCTAGGATTGGGTCAAAGTAGTTGTATTCCATGGATCAAATGCCAACCCAACTTTTGCTCCGTTCTACCTTGGAGTGTTACCATATTTATGTCAAGAATGTCATGGGAATTGCACCACCTCTTATGAATTCTTGACGCAGTGATACTTATCACCATCATTATTCCTTCTTCGGTTTCGTGTTGTTGTAACCGGAATGCCGACAAGTGAAATGTGATGTGTGAAATCAATACTCCTAGCAACCCCGTTGCTTGGTAGTTAATGGACAATAAACTCATTCTTAGCGTGCTGGTTATTGAATCATCATTCTAAGATTGATCGTGCTACCTAGTCCTTATTTCCGGAGCACTATTCAATCAATGAGTTAGGATTGTGTCAAACCCTTGCTCTATTGGTCACATCGTCTTGCCTCGCAAAGGAAGATTGATCTCGAGCTTAGTAACATATCGGTGGTTCGTGAATTTCTGAATATCTTCTCGGAAGTGTTACCAGGTTGTCACCTGACCGCTATGATGAGTTCGTGATCAAGTTGGTTTCTTGTGAACCACTCCTTCTCCAAGGATCCGTGTTGGATACCCCTGAGCTAGTCAGTTAAGCTAAACAACAACTTGGAGAGTTGGAAGATAAAAGCTTGCCTAACTTAGTTCGTTCCAAAGGGATATCCTTGTGTTTGTGTGTGTGTTCAAGAAAGGTGATATCTTCATCAATTGGTCCTCGTGATCAGTTGTTGGATCTATTGCCTTGTCAAAACTTAGACTTGAGTATGGGCTATCGCCAAGTCAAATCAGAACCAACGATGTTCGTAATGTTGTCTTACTCGTGGTTGATCCCTCGAGCATACACCATTATATATTTTGGACTGACCAATGCTATCACCGTGTTCACATGATGGTGGAAGTCCAGTGATATGAAAATTTCCGATGAGTTGTTGTTGAGCCCATGAGCAGCATTTTGTCTCCCCCATGATTCATGTTGAACCTCCAGCTAGTATTGGAAACTTTATAAGCATTACCTTCGTGTTCTGTTCATGAAGCATATGTTCGGATGAAAGAAGTGACTTCCTTTAATTCATTTGCATTTGATGCAAGTTGCCGCCGTGAATTAGAGAAAGTTTGTTTTGCCTCCTCTGGAATCATCCCAAATCATTCATGCATATGTGCGAAGTATTCTGTGGTTTGGAGACTTGCAACCTTCATTCTATATGTGTCCCTAGCACACCAAGCCACTGATTGATCTGTTCAAGGAGAAGAAGTTCCTTTTTAAGAGCTAACCCGAGCTTAATCAAGGACTTCGTTATCCGCAATGATGGTTTCTCACCTGAACTCGGTAGTATTTTATTATAAGACTACTATGTGGTCATTCTTGTCTTGGACAACATGCTCACATGTGTAGCAGAACCAGCTCATGTTTTGGAGCTTGCTACCGTAGTTCATTCCCCCGAGAGTCTCGCAACGTCGTCTCGTCGATTTGTGTTGCAAACTTTCATTTTTCTTTCTAGGCGTGATGAGTCTGGAATATCCTGACACCAACCAGATCTGAATCTCAGGCAGATATGAGGGTTGGAACACACTCCAAGAACTATAATATTGGTCTCTCTGTAACCGGTAAAGTGGATGTCGTGGCCAACACACCCAGCCGGAAGACCTATTATTGTAGTATCTCGATTGAAGAAAGTTGGCCACCTTCCCATAAGGATTTCGTAGGATTTACCTCCACAGTTAATCCTTACGAATTCTTGTGCTCCCAAAGTCCGACCTCTTACTTGATGTTCTATATATCAAACCATATCTATGAATGAGCTATCCTAGCACATCAAGGAGAACATTAGAAGTGGAGTGCTAAATGTCTCTCGATCGATTATCCAGATTTTGTTTCCTTGGCCTCGCTAAGGTGAAATCTGAGAAGTGTTATCTTTCTTTGCATCTTCATCTTCCACCATTATTCATCATGGTAGCATGTTGTGTTGCCAGGATCCTTGACACGGATATTGGCAGAACCTTGATGAATACGGAAATGCTCAAGTGCTTGAGAGCACGCTCACGCACTAGGTCTTGACGTTGTCATTAACTAGAATGTGCCTCCGTCCTCGCAGTTGTTGATAGCCATCCAATTGGTGGAATCACCTTGCCGGTGAACCCTCTCCCCACTTACTAGAATCATTCCCAACAATTGCATTTTGTTCCCAGCTTGCACCTCAGTAGTTGTTGTTCAGGATCATCTTCAAAAGTGGACTTACCATGGGTCCCCTCCATTTCCGATGATAAGCTAAAAATCTTCCATTGCGTTGTCTTCAACAAAGTAGTCCACATCATCCATTCTGGCATGGGTATGCCATTCGTTCGAACACGTTCACACGATCATTTGTGATTGCCTTAAGCTGGAATAAAGAATTTCAATGATTTATGGATCAAAAGTAATTCTCTTTGCCACTTAAGGGAATAGTTCCTCGAGTCACCTTTCCCCGAGGTGCCCTGTTTTAGAATCGTGGCAATTTCCCTCGCTACTTTGAAACCCTCGTCAAATTGTTTCTTCTATCGCTCCTGATGCAAGTTTTGCCTCTCAGTTCGCGAGATGTTTCTATGTCTCACTCCGTGAGTTGATCGTGAGTTGCCTGATCTTCGAGGAGATCGACTCTTAGGGTTTTCCTTCCTTCTCATTGTCATGAGTGGATGAAATTCTCAGAGCAAGACATCAAGACAATGATGGTGATCGGATCAACAACCATATGAGATGCAACCTGGATCGTGAAGACCGTGTTAGTTGTGCCCCTGTGTCTTCTTACCTCACGTCTTGAATCTCGGGACGAGATTCTTGTTTAGTGGGGGTGAGCTGTCACAGCCCCAGTTCAGGCCTTGCTTGACTTTGCTTGCATCCATGCATCATGTTAAATTTCTGAAACTTGAATTGAGGAAAGTGGAAGCCTCAAAAACATAAATAAAAAAAGGGGCAAGAACCCTTAAGCTGGCATTCAGTGAAACCAAAATGGAATTCATTAATGTTTGATAATTTTGGCAAGGGTTTGTGTCCAAACCAAAAATATTGAACATTTTTAAGGAATTATTTTGGCACTGAATTTAAATCATTATTGCCTTTGACTTGGGCATTTAAACACTATTAATAATTTAAGTGCTCAAATAATGTTGGAACTATTTTTTGGGCCACTGAAATAATTCAGCATGTGTCCATGAATATTTTCAGGATTTTATTAAATGGTTTAGTATTTTTACTAAACCAAAACAAATTGCAGAAAATAGAAAACAGTAATAAATAAGAAAAGAAGTAGAAAGGATAGAAACTTACCTGGCGCGCTTACCTGGCCCGTCTCTGTAGCTGGCCCAGCCCACCAGGCCGAAGCAACATCTTCAACCTCTGCCCGTAGGCAGAGGCGTGTCGCCCGCGCACGCACCGGACGCCACCTTCGGCTTCCTCGCCCCTGGTCTCTCCCCGCGCCACGGAGACGGCCACGCGACCCCCTGCACCTCTCCTTCTCTCTCCCGTGGCGATTTCCCTCTCTGTTCCTCTCTCCTGCGACCGTCCGCGAGAGCCTGAGAACGCCGACGAGCTCCACCGCGGCCATCGCGCACCCCTTGCCCTGCCGACGCTTCCAGAAGAACGGCCGGGACATCCTCTTCCTCCTCGCCGAACCACGCAAGCCGAGGATCTCGACGCCGTTGTCTTCGAGATCGTCACCACCGCATCTCCTCGCCGGACTTCACCGGTCGATTCCCCGTCTCCGACGCCTTTCCGAGCCCGCCGATCTGCTCTGCGTGTCCACTGTGAGCTCCTCCATCGACTACCCTCTCCCACGGCCTCTCCATGCTCCCTAGCCACGGCTCCACCTCTGGCCGAAGCTCTGCTCCGCCATGGCCGCAGCCCGCGCCTTCCCTGTGCCCCGCTCATTGCCCCCGTGCAACAGGCATGTTCCAGAGCGCCTCCCCTCGTTGCTGCCCTGCTCAGCTCCCTCGCTCGCGAGCTCTATCCCTCCCAGCCGCAACCACCGAGCTCTGGCCGCCGCCCAACTCGCCGCCGCCGCCACTACAGGCCACCCCAGCTCCAGTCATTGGCACCAGTGGATGCGCCACTTCTCCAGCTCCCCGTAGGACCAAACCATGAGCCAAATGGTCGCCGGACAACGAATCCCGAGCGCCTTCGCCGCTCCGTTGGGTCGCCGGCGGCTAACCGCCGGTGCGTCTGACGTGGCAAGGTCATTAGTGGCTAATGACGGCCTAACTAACCCCCTAGCTCACTGTCACCTGGGCCCCATGTTCTAATTAATCTAGGTTTTATTTCTATTTAGATCAGTCTAATCAAGCGGGACCCACCAGTCAGAGTTGACTGTGCTGACGTGTCCATTGACCCGACCCCACATGTCAGTGTCACTAAACAACACTGGGTCACTGACCAGTGGACCCTGCTGGTCAGGTTTGACCTGGACCACGCCTGTTGACCACTGATGTCATAGTGACGCAGTGCTAACGCAATAAACTATTTTCTGGGTTTAATTTAAATCAGGAAATTCCAGAAAATACCCAAAACTTCTAAAAATCATAGAAATTCAACCGTAACTCCAAATAAAATAATTTATATATGAAAAATTATCAGAAAAATTCAAGGAATCCATCCGTACCATTTCCATGCATGTTTGAATAATGTTTGTCCTCTGTTTTGGACAAAACAAATAAAGGGCATTTAAATAATCATATATGGGGTTGGAATTTGAATCTTGTACTCAAACCAACTTCATTTAAATCATAGCTAGATGCATTAGCTCAAATCACAGCATATTGCCATGTCATGATCATGCATCATATTGTTGCATTGCATTGATTGTGTCCTTCTCTGTTTGCCGGTAACCGTCCCCTCTCGGTCGACGATGTTTCCGACGATGTGATCGATGACACCGATGAAGAGCTATATTATCTTCAGAAGTGCCAGGCAAGCAAAACCCCCTTGTTCATTCTGATACAATCCCACTCTCTCGCTCCTGCTCTCTTTTACTGCATTAGGACAACACCGTTTCAACTGTTACATGTTGCGGTAGTTGAACCCTTTCCTCTGCATGACATGTCATTGCCACAGTAAATAGATGAAACCCACTAGCATGAGTAGGAGTTGTTTGAGCCCTGTTGTGCCTACTCATTCATGCTTGTTTGTCATGCCTGCTACTGCTTTGAGTTGAGTCAGGTCTGATTCATCGGGGATGAATTGGAATGTGGTGAACATGTCCTACCGTTGAGAGCTAAGTGTGTGAACACGATTTGGTAAAGGTAGCGGTGAGTGGCCATGTAGGAGTACATGGTGGGTTGTCTCATTGCAGCCGTCCTCAGGAACTGAGTTCTGTGTTTGTGATCCATGAACAGTTACTACCACACATTGGGCTCCGGGCGCTCCAAGCTCTCTCGACTTATTAATCAACTTGATCTCTGTCCAGGAGTTGCAACTAGTTTCTGGTGTTTGTAGGTAGTGTTAGTAGTCTACCAAGTGGCACCCGGTACAGGTGGGCTTGGGACAGACTAGGCACAGTGGCCCGGTGTACCAAGTGGCACCCGGATGGTGGGCTTGGGAACCCTGTACACATCGTTTGGGGCCGTGAGCGACACCCCGGCCGGATCTCCTTGCGGATGGAACCCGAATAGGCGATAAACCTAGACTAGAGACTTGTTGGTTAGTCAGGTCGTGGCCGACACCCTCGCCCGGCTTCCGCTTGAAGGTTGCCGAGGTACATGACGTGTACAGGGCGATAAGTGGAGAGAGCGTGTGTGAAGAAGTACACCCCTGCAGGGTTATCATTATCTATTCGAATAGCCGGATTCCTGGGATATGGAAACTTGGACCCCTTGCATAGTTCATAGACAAGTGAAAGTGGATACTCTAAAACTTGCAAGATAAGCGTGAGTGCTATGGATGGCCTTCTCGTAGGGAGACGGGAGCGGATCGATAGTGGTGTATTGATATGGTGAACATGTGGACTCGTGTGCGCCACCTCAAAAGAGTTGCTTGCAGTCGTAGTTTAGGATAGCCACCGAGTCAAAGCTGGCTTGCTGCAGTTAAACTCCACCACCCCCTTTGTTGACACCGTTGCATATGTAGATAGTTCTGATGTAAGTCTTGCTGGGTACATTTGTACTCAAGTTTGCTTAATTTATGTTTTCCAGAGAGACTTCAGTCCCGCTAGTAGTTCCCATTGGAATTCGACATTTAGCTTGTTACCTCAGCTACGATCTTGTGCCCTCAGCAGGATCTGCTAGATAGTCAGGCTTCTCGGCCTTTTCATTTGTAGATGTCTGTACTCAGACATGTTAAGCTTCCGCGTGTGCTTTGACTTGTATGCTCTGAATGATGGGCCATGAGACCCTTGTTTGTAATATCTCGCTCCTCGGAGCCTAATGAATAAATACTTGAGTCGTAGAGTCTTGTTGTGATGCCATGTTGTATGTACTCATATCGGGCATATTGTGTGTATAACTGAAATGCTTGGTATGAGTGGGATCCGACAATCTAGTTGTTTATCCTTGGCAGCCTATCATATGGGGAAATGTAGTCTAGTGCTTTCTGATCGATAGTAGTCCGCTACAGCCCGGTTCACCGGAGTCCTGCTAGCCCAGCACTACTGCTCAGGACACTTGACTGGCCGGCATTTGTTTCTCTTCGTTCCTGTGTCTGTCCCTTCGGGGAAATGTCACGCGGTGACATCCGGAGTCCAGCCTAGCCCGCTACAGCCCGGTTTACCGTAGTCCTGTTAGCCTAGTGCTACAGCCCGGATTCACACGTTGTTGACCGACATGCTCGAGGTTGATTCATGTATGCCTGTCCCCATGGGTTAGTGCCACTTTGGGTTCACGACTAGCCATGTCGGCCCGGGTTCTTTGTCATATGGATGCTAGCGACACTATCATGTACGTGAGCCAAAAGGCGCAAACGGTCCCGGGGCAGGTAAGGTGGCACCCGTGGGAATACCATGCGTGAGGCCACAAAGTGATATGATGTGTTACATGCTAGATCGGTGTGGCCTAGGATCGGGGTCCCGACATTTATATAAACACCGGAGAGGCCTAGGGTTGTATAGAGTCAGTTTACAAAGGAAGGAATCTTCATATCAGAACGCCAAGCTTGCCCTCCACACAAAGGAGAGTCCCATCCGGACATGGGAAGAAGTCTTCTATCTTGTATCTTGATGGCTCGTCAGTCTGACCCACATCACATAGGCCGGACGCCCGAGGACCACTTAATCCAGGGCTCCCTCACCAAGGGTCAAGTGTTTAAGAAAAAATCGGTGTTCTGGAAATTACCTTACTGGGAGATTCTACGTGTACGTCACTGCATCGATGTCATGCACGTAGAGAAGAACGTATGTGAAAGCATCCTTGGTACTCTGCTCAAGATTAAAGGTAAAAGAAAGGATGGTGACAGTTCACGGCTCGATATGCTTGTTGATCAATCAAAACGCAAGAGTGAAGCAGAAGATGCTGACAAATTCATCAAAGCTCGCCAGAGTTACAATTTCAATACAAAATAAGCAACACAGTTCTTCACCTATTTGTTGTCAGTTAAGTACCCTCTTCCTACTGTGCAAACATCAGAAGTCTCATGGATGTGAGCTCAAGTAAAATGAAGTTGGGACACAAATCCTCTCGATGGCTATCAGGAATCTGATGGATAAAGATATAAGAAAAACACTCATTGACCTCTGTGATTTCTTCAACCAACTATGGCAGAAAGTTGTAGATCCTGAAGAGTTGGATCATATGCAAGATGATATTGCAAGAATATTGTCCAACCGAGAGATGTCTTTGATGTCATGGTCCATCTCACTGTGCACCTTGTCAACGAGATAAAGTATTGTGGTCCTGTGTTTCTTCACAACATGTATCCCTTCGAGCGGTTCATGGGAATACTGAAGCGCTTTTGTCGGAACCGAAACCATCCAGAGGCAAGCATTCTGTGGTTGAGTTTTGCACCGAATACATGAAACAAAGACCTATAGGTTTGCCCCTCTCTCACCACGAGGGAAGGCTGAAAGGTAAGCCGGTCCTTGTTGGCACACAAATGGCTGCACTCGGAGAATTGACAGAGAAAGCCCATTTGATAGTACTGCTTAACAACCCAGTTCTGAGCGCTTATGCCGAAGAGCACTTGGCGGAGATACGCCAAAGCTTCTTACCAATAGTGCCTTCATCAAATGTGGAGATGAAGGAGCGCACTAAGAACTACGCCGAATGGCCGAAAAACCGTTTGCCACAAGGATCCATCGATGACACTGGTGCGTGGTTGGCACAAAATCCATCACCTACGGTGTTGACGTACCAAGAATATGACATAAATGGATACACGTTCTACACTGAGGAGCGTGGTCATAAGACCTCATATCAGAATAGCTATGTTCGAATAGAATGCATGACTGTAAATGAAGCTGATAAAAGTGTATACTATGGAACCATCAAAGAGATTTGGGAGCTTGACTATGTGAAAGTCAAGGTGGCACTATTCAGGTGCGCATGGATCCCTCTTGGTTAGGTAAGGATTCATGAGTACAGGGAGACCTGTGTTGACAGGACAACGATGGCATATCATGCGGACCCATTCATTCTTCCAGCGATGCTACCCAGATTTTCTTTGTGGAAGACCCCTTGCATAAGTACTGCCATTTAGTGATGCATGGGAAGAGAAGGGTACTGGTTGTCGACGATGTTACCGATGAGGACGAGTACGATGAATTTGATGAGTTGCCAGCCAAGGGATCACACACCCGTGTAACAGACAAGCGTAAAATCATCATAAAACCCAAGTTCATTCAGGGTCAACGTAATGGTCCCAGTTCCCCCATGTACATGGGAATTAAGCAATAAGACTAGTCTTTATGCCTACCCTACAACGTAATTCGTTCAATTAAGAACTGTCGAGTGTACTGAATTTGTGAGTTATGCCCGGTTTCTGTTATCGTAAGAACCGTTAATATGTTGACCTTGATATGTTTTTAGCTCAAGCAATGAATATGAACTATTTTTTGTTATTATTATTATTATTATTATTATTATTATATCATAGAGGTAGCACACTCAATTGATCTCATACAGTATGTGTGAACAAAAATATGCAATCTGGTTTGCAAATAGCACAGGGTTCGTTGATGAAAGCCGTGTGCCGACCAAACCCCGCCCAAGATCTGAGTCATGCTTTCTGATTGGCCAGAACGCAAACCCCACGGATCGTACGTCTGCACCCTTGGATGCTCCAAGATCGAACGGCGATCTTCATCCCTTTCGACAACACATGCAGTTCCGGTTGTAATTTTATTTTTATGCACAAAATGCATGTCAATCTAAAAAGCTATCTTAAATATAGCTAACGATACCTGAAATGCGCTAGAAAATCAAACTTGTGGTATAATGGTGATTGCATACCATGGAAATTTTTATGAGGCCAAACAATGAAGTCACTGGCCATAGGAGTTTGAATTGACATGTCTCCTTTTGGAAACCATGACCCTTCATGTGAGATGCTCCGGTTTGGAAGGAGTGGTCATCAAAACTTGTGCCAAACTTTACCAGTTTTTTCCACGGGGTCGTGAGAGCACGCCAGGGGCACACATCGATTTTGATGATGTCCGAACTCCATCTGAATTTCCTGTAATTAAAATACCAACTAGGCCTATGCCAGTGGCTGCACCTCGCGGCTGAAATGTTGGAAACTTCTCCCCGCTTCTCGAACAAACGGATGAAAACTCACAAAGCGATGCACAAATGATTTGTACACCTTCTTTGCTAGGCTGATAGTAAGGGGGTATCATAGCTAGTATCATGCATGCCTTGATGAGCTGTCATAGAATTAAATGAAGAAAGAGAGGTTTAAGTATCATATCATGAAACCGTATCATAATAAATGTGGCAATAAATAAAGTACTACATATGATACTACTCTATGATACTATGCATTGGACTAGCCACAGTGGGAGTCACTTCAGCAGCAACATCGAGTCCAACTCAACAAATTTGCTTATGTGGCAATGAGTTAATGAGGAGAGAGGTAGTTTGAGTAACTTAGCTAGTTACTATAACATCACATGCCCAATGCAATATGAGTCTATAACCTAATAAATGAGGCTTTGCATGTTACCATACTTATGTTACTACCCACTATTAAAGGTAGTAACATAGTCTAGGGATATGTGTATGTTACTAGTGTATGTTACTCTCCATTGTGGTAGTCTTAGAGCAAGTACATTAGAGTGACATAAGCAAGCTATAAGGAATAGAATAATATATCACTACTAGGGAAAAGCCTAGCTGCAGTGCGGGTTTTGGGTGTATCAGTAGTGCGGGTGCCCGTGCTACTGATACAGCGCCACAGCTAACTTGTAGCAGTAGCGCGTGTTGACACACGCTACTGCTATACATGGTTAGCTATAGCGTGCCTTGCAAACAGCGCTACTGCTAATTAGCTGTAGCGGGTCTTATACCCCACGCTACTTCTATTACTTTAAAAAAAATCTCGACCCCGTGCATGCTGTCAATGGCGACAATGGTAAGATCTAGCGATGATTGGCGTCGCTGGAAGCATGAACGAACATCGGAAGACCAGATCCAGCAGTCACTACTAGGGAAAACCATTTACACAGAAATTTAGCAACAGCGCGGGTTAAAAAAGGGCGCTAGTGCTAGATAGCAGTAGCGGTTCAGAATAAACCACGCTGCAGATACGATCCTAGCAGTAGCGCGTGTGCCTGTAAAAGCGCTACTACTAATATTCCCATTGCTGGAACGATGGGCTACGCATAGCAGTAGCGGCCTTGCAGGAAGCGCGCTACCGCTAGGGCATGCGTAGCAGCGCGTTTCCCTGTAACAGCGCTACTGCTAATGGAAATAAAATAAAATGAAAAACAAATAGAAAAGTAAATGAAAATGGAAGAAACATAAAAAGGAGAAAGAAAAAAATAAAATGTAAAGCAAAATAAATGAAAAAGCGAAAAAACAGAGAAAGGCTTAGCGGTAACGTGTGTTAGTAAGAGGCGTTGTAGCTAACGCAGCTGCAGCGCATTTCCAGGACCCCCGCTATTGAAACAGAAAAGGAAATAAAAAGAGAGAAAATTACATATGTATAGCAGTAGCGCATTTTGGAAAAAGTGCTATAGCTACCTTAGCTATAGCGCGTTCTGTGAAACGTGCTACCGCTAGTTTTGACTTAACCAAAAAACCGTCCCCCCCAGCCACCACTTGCCCCCCAAATCTCTCGACCCACCCCGCCGCCGTCTCCCCGATTTGCCGTCGCCCCACTTCGTCGCCGTCTCCTGCCGACATCGACGCCCCCGGAGCCACCAGAGCCGTGCACCGTCGACGCCACCGGAGCCGCCCCTAACGCCACGGAGCCGCGCGGCCTCATCAACGCCACCGGAGCCGCCGTCGACGTCACCGGATCCTCCCTCGCCACAACTGCCTCCCTCGCCGTCACCGGAGATGCCCCTGCCTCCATCGCCACCACTGCCTCCCTCGCCACCACCGACGCCATCCTCTGTAAGCTCTCACCCCTCCCCTCTCTCTCTCATGCATAGGTTAGCTAGTTTAATTATGTTAATTATCTAGGTTAGGGCAAAATTTTAGTTAGGGCTTTGACAGAGAAGTAGTTAGGTTAACTAGTTTAATTAGGTTAATTACCTAGGTTAGTGCAAAAAATTAGTTAGGGCTTTGATAGAGAACTACTCAGGTTAACTAGTTTAATTAGGTTAATTATCTAGGTTATTTAGGCAAGTTTTATTTTAAAGATGATCCCTTCCTAGACTTTTATTGTTGATTATATCTTTTCATTGAAGTGGTCATGTTGTTTGTGCCCAAGTGGCTTTGTTGTTTGAATGAAGCTGAGTGGCCTATATATGTTTTGCCGGAATGTTGATTCAATTCCGTTCTGGCAAATTTCAGGTTCTCGATTTGTCCACTTTTTAGCAAAGGTCATGCCGAAATTTTCCGTGAATTTCGGCATGACTTGTGCTACAAACTAGGACATATCGAGTGCCCGGGATTTGCCGCACTAGGAAGGAGTCAACGTTCCTACAGAACATAGGCCTTTTGTATGTCATTATTCATTTTATTAGGTCTAGAATTAATTTACTAGATTTAATTGTAGGAAACATGGCTAGTAACGATGAAGGACAGGGTTCTGGTGATTGCGACGACGTCTACTGGGCGGCAGACGAATTTTTTAGCCTTGCCGATGATCAACCGGTGGCATCGGGGATTGAGACTGACACGCAGACCGGTGCTGAGACTGAGACAGGCATTGAGACTCAGACTGGCATCGAGACCGGCGCTGAGACTCAGACCGGCATCGAGACCGGCGCTGAGACTCAGACCGGCGGTGCCTCGGGGAGTGGAGCCGGTGTAGAACAGAAAACAAAGAGTCAACGGCTTCCTAACAAACTCAAGACTACTAGACTAGTGGTCATGGAGGTGGAGGATGGCAATTTTGAGCCAAAGGCGCCCGAGGAAGCGCGTCGATGCTACGACAATCAAACAGGCTGCATCGTACGGAGAACCGCCACCATCAACGATAAGAAACTACCGAAGATAGAAAATATCAGGATCTCCCTCCTAAAGAACTTTCACCAGATATTCTTGTTCCCAGGCCAGAATGAGAAGGATTATGAAGATCCAGATGAGGACCCGACAATGAAGAAGATAAACAAACATGCCATGACCAAGTTTAGCAACGTGTTGGCCGCCTGGAAAAATTGAGTGAAAGCAAAGATCATCGACAAGAAGGAACCCTACTCCGAGATTGTAAAGGATAATCCGACAATCACGGAAGAGCAGTTTCAAATATTCAAGGAGGCTTGCGAGGCCGAAGTTGCCAAAAAAAGTCTCAGTACATGAAGGGGCTTCAAGAGAGGAACATTGGGAGCCACCACCTCGGAAGCCGTGGTTACGGCGGAAAGAGGTCCAAATGGGCCAAGGAGGACGCGGAAGCCGTGAGTCTTGGCATCCCAGACCCCTTGGCGTATTTCACCGTCCCATAGGAGTGTGACGTCCTTAGGGCCCGGCACCTTTGGGACCCAGTGAACAAGGTTTACGAGACAACACCGGTCATTGCGGAGTTCATGAGACTGCTGGTAATTTTAGTTTCTGATCAATTCGACTGCACACGTTAGTCATATTTGTAAACGATCCTTGTGCCTTTTGCAGTGAGAGCAGCACCGGATTGCGGCCGAAAGCGACTCGCCGTCTGAGGCATTGGCGAGGCCCAAGTGGGACACTCCATTCAACCGGGCATTGAACATATTGAAACGACAACCGGTGGATACTCGACCGTCGTATGGACACGTGCACGGTGTCGGAGACGGCGCCACGTGGAAGAAGTACTACCGTGATACCACGGAGGAGAGAAAGGAAAGATGGAGGTTAACTGAAGAAAACATCGACAAGAACGTTGAGATTGTGGTTGAGAAGAAATCATCTCAAACAGTCGCAACAGCGGTAGCTGCCGCAAAACAGCTGGTTGCAGATTTGTCTACTTCCTTGGTGATGGGCATTATCACTTGGACAAGGCAAAATTCAGAAGAAAAAAGCAGAGGACTTTCCCCTTGCCTACTTCTTGGGGAGTAGCTCGACTAGCGTTGCACTAGCACCTGCTCCTGCACCGGCTCCCGCACCTGCTCCAACACCTGCTCCTGCACCGGCTCCCGCACCTGCTCCCGCACCGGCTCCCGCACCCGACGTGCTCGGTGGTGCTTCATCTTTGGTTGAGCTCGACGCCCTCACTGTATCTGTCACACCAGCCCCCTTCAATATAAATGTATAATCTCCCGTTTTCCTTGCCTTTAGGATGTCCCATGTTGCAGACTTTTCTTTGCAGGCCGACGAAACCCCATGCACCATATTGTACACGATCGGCGACCAGAAGGTAGACATGGGGAAGGCGACGATAATGAAGGCGAAGGAACCATTGTTCCAAAGCCGGCCGATCCCCCCTAACGTTTTCAAGGTTTCCGTGGCCAGTGTCAAACCGGGCCACAAGAATTTGCCTCCTCCAATACTAGCGGGGGATGACGACGAGACACCGCGGCGGCTTGCTGATTGTTGCAATGGGTGGGTGCTGTTGTGGCCAAAGATTCGGCTTCGTCTGGAGGCGGCCGGGAGCACACCCACGAGCACGCAGCCTCGGCAAGGTATGAACATCAACACCCCACCTACCCAATTAGCGTCGGGTGTCGGGTTGGGTGATAGCGGACGGGGTAAGGAGGAGGCTCCATTAGTCGCTGATGACGTCGCCCTGGATGAGGATGAGGACGATGATGGCGCTGAACAGTATGTCTATCTCGCGCCTCCTCAGGGTTTGAGCGTCATGAGTCGGTGCCTGAATTGCCGTCTCAACGTATTATGGATGACCTTCCGGTAGTAAAGAAGTCTAGGAAGAGAGCGAGGAAAGGCAAAAAACCTGATTCTATGATCCAGCCGCCTCAGCAGCCTCGGCTTCAGGACCGTATAGATATCCACGATGCGGATAAATGGATAAATATTTTAATGGCTCCAAAAATGTTGGGAATTGGTGAGGGCCGCTGGAATATTATATCTAGATGCCACAAATATTTTCAGCATTCATGGACCTGTTTTAACATTTCTTTTGGATACAAAACAAATGTCAGAAATAGAAAAAGAAAACAGGAAATAAGAAAACACTTACCTGGCGCTTACCTGGTGGCCCAACAGGACCGGCCCAGCTAGGCTCAACCCACCACCGCAGCTTCCCTGTTGTGTTCCTCCCCGGACAGAAGGACGAGCGTGTGCTCGCCGCGGGCTGGCCACGTGCCTCGCCAGCTCCTTCTTGCCGCTCCACGTCGACGCCCTGGCCTTCTATGAAGACCCCACACAGACCCTCTGGCCCCTCCCTCACTCTCCCCGAGCTCCTCCCCATCCTCTGTCTCGCTCTCCCCCTCTATCCCGAGCGCATCGGAGAGCACCGCTGTGCGCCACCGCGACCACTTCCTTCCCCTCGCCTCTCCGACGTGCCCACGAGCTTCGCTTCAACGCCCTCGCTCTCTCCACCGAGTCATGCGCCCGCGGAACGCCGGAAGCAACGCCACCATCTTCGTTTCCATCGCCGGCCGCCGGAGATCCTCCTCGTGGCTCCGCTTGCTCCGGGCCTTCCCCGAGCCCGCTGGCCTGCTCTGCGTGATCCTCGTGAGCTCCCGGTCTTCCCCCCTTAACCACGTCGTCATTTTCATCCTGTAACCACCGCCCCGCGAGTAACCGGAGCCGCCGTCCGCCATGGCCGGCAAGCTCCGTGCCCCTGAGCCCCTCCGCTCTGGTAGTTGCTCCGGCGGGCTCCTGTTGCCCTTTAGGTGCTGCCTAGCACCCCCCGTTCACTCGCCTCGTGCTGCAGCACCTACCCACGCATAGCCGAGCTCCGGCCGCCGCCGCGAGCATTGCTCCGGCGAGCTCCGTCCGCCCCATGGCTTTCCACCTGCTCCGTTAGATGCGCGCGAGCGCTAGCCACCCTCAGCACCTATCCGCGCGTTGAATGGCCGCTGGAACAGCGTTTCCGGCGAGCGTCCGCTGCGGTTTTTGTCGCTGCCATCCAAACTCCGGCGACTGCCGACGTGGCACGATCATTAGAACTAATCCCCATCATTAGCCACCCCACCAGCCGCTGACACTGGGCCCCAGGGCCAAGTCAAACCCTGGTCAATGCGGGTTTGACCCTGGGTTAACCCCAGTGTCACTGACATGTGGCCCCCACACGTCAGGTTTGACCAGGTCAGCCCTGCTGACGCCTCTGTGACGTCACGCTGATGCAGTAATTGATTTCTAGATTTTAAATAATTCAGAGAATTCCAGAAAATAGTTAAAACTTCTAAAAATCATTGAAATTAAACCGTAGCTCAGAATGAAATAATTTATATATGAAAAATCATCAGAAAAATGCAAGGAATCAATTTATGCCACTTTCATGCATGAAAAACTAACTTATACCTGTTGTATAAGTGAAAACATAATAATGGCATGTTATGTACTTAATTTGGAGTTTGCATATGAACCCTTGGTTCATATGGACTTCAACCAAATTGATGCTAGATGCATTAGGGCAAATCATAGCATTTTTGAAATGTCATATTCATGCACCATATTGTTGCATATGGTTGTTTATTGATTTCCGGCACCATCCCCTCTCGATAGGTTCTACTCCGGAAGGTGTCCCGAGTACCTGTTTGAGGAGCAGTGCTTCTTCGTGGATCTATTAGGCAAGCAAACACCCTTGAGCATCTTGATAAATCCCACTCTCTCGCTCTTGCTCCTTTTACTGCATTAGGAGAACAACGATTCAAACTGCTACTTTCTGCTGCGGTAGCTGAACCCATTCCTCTGCACGACCTGTCATTGCCACAGAAAATAGTTGAAACCCACTAGCATGAGTAGGAGTTGCTTGAGCCTTGATGTGCCTGCTCATCCATGCTTGATTTCTTTATGCCAGCTATGCTTAGAGTTGTGTCAGGTCTAATTCATCGAGAATGAATCGGAGTGGTGAACTTGTCCTACCGGTAAAGGCTAGGTGTGTGAACACGTTTTGGTAATGGTAGCGATGAGAGGCCATGTAGGAGTACATGGTGGGTTGTCTCATTGGAAACGTCCTTAAGCACTGAGTTCTGTGTATGTTATCCAAGTCCAGTTACTACCACACATTGGGTTCCGGTTATCTAGCCCCTCTCGGCTTATTAATCCACTTGATCTCTGTCCAGGAGTTGCAACTAGTTTCTGGCGTTTGTAGGTAGTGCTACTTGTCTACCAAGTGGTGTCCGACGGGACGGGCTTGGGACAGACTAGGCACCATGGCACGGTATACCAAGTGGCAACCGGATGGTTGGCTTCGGAACCTTGCACACATCGTTTGGGGCCGTGAGCAACACCCCGGCCGGATCTCCTTGCGGATGGAACCCGAATAGGCGATAAACCTGGATGAGAGACTCGTGTGGTTAGACAGGTCGTGACCGACACCCTCGCCCGGCTTCCGCATGAAGGTTGCCGCGGTACATGACGTGTACATGGCTATAAGTAGCGAGAGCGTGTGTGAAGAAGTACACCCCTGCAGGGTCAATATGATCTATTCGAATAGCCGTTTTCCTCGGATATGGAAACTTGGAGGACTTATGTAGTACATAGACAACTTGAAGTGGATTCTCTAAAATATGCAAGATAAGCGTGAGTGCTATGGATGGCTTTCTCATAGGGAGACAGGAACGGATCCATAGTGGAGTATTGATACGGTGAATATCTGGACTCGTGTGCGTCTTCTTACCTCAAAGAAGTTTCTGATACTCGTAGTATAGGTTACCCACTGAGTCAAAGCTGGCTTGCTGCTGTTAAAACTCCACCCCCCCCCCCCTTGTTGATAATGTTGCATATGTAGATAGTTCTGATGTAAGACCTGCTGAATACCCTAGTACTCACGTTTGCTTATTTATGTTTTGCAGTTGGTTACACTAGTGACTTCAATGAGTAGCTTGTATCCTAGCTACGATCTTGTACCCTTGGGAGGGTCGTGTTTAGTCAGGCTTCTTAGTCTTTTGCTTTTGTAGTTGTCTGTACTCAGACATGTAATGCTTCCGTTGCTTGTATGCTCTGAATGATGGGTCATAAGACCCCTTTTTGTATTGAATACTATGTGGCTCTTCTGGGCCGTTATCTATATGAGTTTGAGTTATGTTGTGATGCCATGTTGTACCGCACATACCTGCATGCCATGCGTATGTGTAATGTGTATTGCTATGTGTGGGATCCGACAACCTAGTTGTTTACCTCTGGTAGCCTCTCTTATGGGGAAATGTAGTCTTGTGCTTCCATGAGCCATAGTAGTCCGCTACAGCCCGGTTCACCGGAGTCCTGCTAGCCCAGCACTACTGCTCCAGAACACTTGACTGGCCGTCATGTGATTCACTTTCTTCCTGTGTCTCTCCCTTTAGGGAAATGTCACGCGGTGACATCCGAAGTCCTGCCTAGCCTGCTATAGCCCGGGTTCCTGGAGTCCTGTTAGCCCAGTGCTACAGCCCGGATTCATACGCGGTTGACCGACATGCTCGAGGTTGATTCATGTATGCCTGTCCCTGTAAGTTAGTGCTACTTTGGGTTCACGACTAGTCATGTCGGCCCGGGTTCTCTGTCATATGGATGCTAGCGACACTATCATATACGTGAGCCAAAAGGCGCAAATGGTCCCGGGCCAGGTAAGGTGGCACCCGTGGGAATACTATGCGTGAGGCCGCAAAGTGATATGAAGTGTTACATGCTAGATCGGTGTGACTTAGGATCGGGGTCCCGACAGCGTTGGTATCAGAGCCTGACTGACTGTAGGATTACCAAGCCAAACTAGTCAAAGTTGAGTCTAGAAATGCTTTAGTTATATAAGGGAATTGATTGTGGAAGGGAACGTAAGGATCTTTTAGTACTTTACCTCATGTCATTCCTTCTGAGTCAGTCTCTTCTTTTCTACGAGGGTTAAGGCCTAGGCTTCTCCTTTATCTCTCAGGATTATGTGTTACCAAACCGTAAAGTCTTAAGATTGTTGAGTTGTGTCTCCGTACAGTTCTACTATTTCCGTTTGTCCTCAGTTTGACCCAGAACCTTAATATTATGATGCTGATTGATTATCGTATTCCTTTGATGAATGTCTCAAAAATCCTTTTGAGCATTTACAGCCGTTATGCTGCCGAAATTGTCCTAGGATTTCAAGAATGTCTAATGCTTTTGCATTACATTCCGCATCCCTATGTCGATGCTAATTCCATCCTTGTTCCTTGGTTTCTGTGCCAGAATGTCGTCTGCTAACCGAGGTTCAGTTGCTCATAGCAAGAACCACGGAGATGGTAGGGATGAGGATCCTCTTGACCATCCTTTGATGGCAGAGTTCTTGTTAGCATCCGAGAGGAACAATCGTGAGACTAACCGCTTGCTAGCACAGATTGAGCAGAACACCGCACATTAGTGTAAGAAGTTGGTTTCCATCACCGACTTCATTGGTCTAAAACCATCTACCTTCCGTCATTCCATTGAGCCACTCAATGCGGATTACTGGCTCCGGAGCATCACTCACAAGTTGCTTTCTGCGAACGTGGCTGAAGGTGACAAGGTCACCTATGCTACCTATCACCTGGAAGGTTCTGCTAGTATTTGGTGGTAGAGCTATGAGGCTATGCTTCCAGCTGGTCATATTCCTACCTGGAGGGATTTCACCGAGGCTTTTCATGAGCACCACATTCCTTAGGCTCTCATTGACCGCAAGAGGAAAGAGTTCTATAGTTTTACCCAGGGTAAGCTACCTGTTGATGCTTACAGTAGAGAGTTTGGAAGCCTCGCCCGCTATGCTATAGAAGAAGTGTCCACGGACGCTAAGAAGCAGGCTAGGTTCCGGAAGGGTCTCAACCCTAAGTTGCGTCGTGATCTCCACTTGCATCATTGTGATACTTTCCAGGCTCTTGTGAACAAGGCCATTAATGCAGAGATAGCTTAGCTCACTTACGAGGAGTCTCGTAAGCACAACCATGATCTGGGTTCTTCCTCCCGCTCTGGCTCTCAGAAGTGACGGATTTGGATTCCGAACTCAGCTCTTCCACCTCGATATGCACCGAGGCCATCCAATGTGGCGCCTCACCCAACTCAGCAACGTGCTCCACCCAGGCCTATTAGAGGACCACTTGCCAATGTAGGTCCACGTCCTACCTCAGGAACTTGCTTCACCTGCGGAGAACCAGGACACTATGCACGTGACTGCCCTCGGTCCAGTTATACTCCACCCCAGTCTGAGAGGTCTGTTGGCCGTGAAAAGACATCAGTCAAGATGATCAGTACCAAGCCAGCCTCCATTGAACGAGCATGTGTGCACCATGTTTCAGCTACAGTAGCGCAAGATGATCCCGACGTCGTACTGGGTATGCTTCTTGTCAATTGTCACCCAGCTTCAGTTCTATTCGATACTGGAGCATCCCACTCCTTCATATTTGAAGGTCATGCTCAGTTGCACGACATGTCATTTTGTGATATGCCAACTCCACTAATAATCCAGACTCCTGGTTCCAAACGGCAAACCTCCAAGGTAAGCCATGGTAAAGAAATCCTTGTTGACAGACTGGTATTCCTTGCTTCCTTGATATCTCTCAAGTCTTCAGATATTAGCATCATCTTGGGTATGGACTGGATGACAGCTCATCATGCCAAGATCGATTGTTACACCAAACCTGTTCAACTTACACATCCATCTGGCAAAATAGTCACTGTCTCCACTAGAGTTGCAAGGCGTCAACTCTATTCTCTTAATGCCAGCCCTCTTCCAGACCTTGGAGATATTCCGGTAGTTCGTGACTTCCCGGATGTTTTTCCAGAAGAACTACCGGGTGTCCCACCTGACAGAGATGTAGAGTTTGTCATAGAACTTATCCTAGGAATAGTTCCAATCTCTAGGACACCATACAACATGGCACCTTTGGAGTTAGCCGAGCTTAAGAAACAGCTTGATGAGTCCTTGCAAAAGGGTTTCATCCGTCCCAGTTATTCTCCTTGGGCTTGTCCTGTCCTCTTCATCAAGAAGAAGGATGGTATGGATCGGATGGTTGTAGATTATCGTCCCGTTAATTTCGTCACGATAAAGAACAAGTATCCGATCCCCAGGATCAACGACCTATATGATCAGCTCGCTGGATCGTCAATCTTTTCCAAGATGGATTTGAGGTTAGGCTACCACCAAATCAAGATCAGAAACGGGGACATCCCCAAAACGGCCTTTGTCACTCGTTATGGTTAATACGAGTACACCGTAATGTCTTTCGACCTAACCAATGCTCCAGCTAGTTTCTCCCGGTTGATGAACTCGATCTTTATGGAGTACTTAGATAAGTTCGTCGTGGTTTATCTCGATGATATTCTTATTTACTCGAAGAACGAGGAAGAGCATGCCGAACATCTTAGGCTTGTGTTAGTAGAACTCAGAGAGCACCGTCTTTATGCCAAGTTCTCAAAGTGTGAATTTTGGTTGCCAGAAGTGACCTATCTGGGCCACGTGATCTCTGGTAAGGGCATTGCTGTCAATTGCGAGAGAGTTAAAGTTGTTCTCGATTGGACTCCACCCGAAACAGTCAAACAAGTTAGGAGTTTCCTTAGTCTAGCCAGTTATTGTCGCCGCTTCGTTGAAAACTTCTCCAAAGTGGCCAAACCCCTCATGGAGCTTCTCAAGAAAGATAAAAGGTTTGAGTGGACCCCATAGTGTGAGCACAGTTTTCAGGAATTGAAAAGACGCCTGACTTCTGCGCCCATACTCGTGCCACCGGATTTCAGTAAAGACTTTGTTATCTATTGCGACGCTTCGCGTCAAGGACTAGGTTGCATTCTGATGCAGGATCGTCATGTGATTGCCTATGCATCTCGACAGTTGCATCCACATGAGGAAAATTATCCTGCACATGATATGGAGCTGGCAGTCGTAGTCTATGCACTTAAGACATGGAGACATTACCCTCTTGGTAACCGTTGCGAAATCTACACTGACCATCAAAGTGTCAAGTATATCTTCACCCAACCGGATCTGAATCTCAGACAGAGACGTTGGTTGGAGTTGATATCGGATTACGACTTAGGAATCACCTACACCCCAGGCAAAGACAATGTCATGGCCAATGCTTCAAGTCCTAAATCCTATTGCAACAACCTCATGTTGCAACAATGTCAGCCACCCCTCCATGAGGAATTCTGTAAGCTTAACCTTCACATAGCTCCTCATGGTTCTCTTTCTACCTTGGTGGGGAAACCTACCCTTACGGATCAGATCATAGAGGCTCAGAAGCATGATACGAGAATTTCTCGGATCAAGAAAAATATTTCCAAGGGAGTTGCCAACTGTTTCTCTATGGATGAACGAGGTGTTGTTTACTTTCGAAACCGTTTGGTGGTTCCCAAATGTCAACAGATGTAGCAACAGATCCTTAAGGAGGCCCATGAATCCCCTCTCACGATTCATCCCGGTAGTACAAAGATGTATCAGGACCTACGCCAGAGGTTCTGGTGGACTAGGATGAAGAGAGAAATCGCTCAGTTTATTGCCAACTGTGACATTTGTCATCGAGTTAAGGAAGAGCATCAAAGACCTACTGGCACCCTTCAACCTTTAGTTATTCCCGAGTGGAAATGGGACAAAGTTGGTATGGACTTCATCACTGGCTTTCCCAGGACCAAGAAAGGAAATAATGATATCTTCGTAGTCATTGATCGTCTCTCCAAAGTGGCTCACTTCCTACCTGTTCGAGAGAGTATCACTGCTAGTCAGCTTGCTGACTTATATATCTCCCGAATAGTGTCACTCCATGGTGTTCCACTAGAGATCAATTCAGACCGTGGCAGTTTCACCTCTCATTTCTGGGAAAGTTTCCAAACTTCCATGGGCACCCATCTTTCCTTCAGTGCCGCTTTCCACCCTCAGTCAAGTGGTCAGGTGGAAAGGGTCAACCAAATTCTCGAAGACATGCTTAGAGCTTGCGTTATCTCATTCGGTATGGATTGGGAGAAATTTCTTCCCTTTGCCGAGTTTGCTTATAACAATAGCTACCAATCCAGTCTTAAGAAAGCACCCTTCGAGATTCTGTATGGACGAAGATGTCGAACATGTTTAAACTGGTCAGAAACTGGTGAAAGACAATTCTTTGGACCGGATATGATCCAGGAGGCAGAAGAGCAAGTTTGCATCATTCGTGACAATTTGAAAACAGCCCACTCTCGTCAAAAGAGCCAGTATGACCGTCGTCATAAGGAAGTGGCTTACGAAGTTGGCGACAAGGCTTACCTTTGGGTTACTCCTTTGAAGGGTACCCATCGTTTCGGTATCAAGGGCAAGTTGGCTCCTTGTTACATTGGTCCTTTTCGTATTCTCGCTAAACGAGGAGAGGTTGCCTACTAGTTGGAACTACCCCCACATCTTTCTCGAGTTCATGATGTATTCCACGTCTCTCAACTCAGGCGTTGCTTCTCGGATCCCATCCGCGGAGTGGACCATGAAACGCTTGATCTCCAAGATAACCTTATTGAGAGTACACCGTTCGCATCTGGATCAAGCAGAGCGTGTCACTCGACGTCATAACATCAAGTTTCTCAAGGTTCAATGGTCTCATCATTCCGAGAGAGAAGCTACTTGGGAGTGAGAAGATCGTCTCCAACTTGAGTACCCCGCTTTCTTTCCACCAACTCCTGAATCTCGGGACGAGATTTTTCTGAGTGGGGGCGAGTTGTCACATCCCTAGTTCTGGTATGATCCTAGGCTTCCTTGTGCATCATGTTTAAATTTCAAATAAATTTGAAATGGGGAAAGTTGCAAACCCTAGCACCAAAGCTTTTTCCCAATAGGTTCAACTTTAAAATGGATTTTCAATGAACCCAAAATGCTATTCAAAAATGTTCATGCTCTTTGGATAATGTTGGGAACAACAACCAGTGGCGATGCACATTTTTGCTACACATTTTGGATTTTTGAATCAATGAATAAATATTTGATTTGGAGCTGTTTAAATTATATAAATATTTTAATGGCTCCAAAAATGTTGGGAATTGGTGAGGGCCTCTCGAATATTATATCTAGATGCCACAAATATTTTCAGCATTTATGGAAGCTTGCTCCGGGCCTTCCCCGAGCCCGCTGGCCTGCTCTGGGAGATCCCCGTGAGCTCCCGGTCTTCCCCCCCCCCCCCCTTAACCACGTCGTCATTTTCGTCCTGTAACCACTGCCCCGCAAGTAACCGGAGCCGCCGTCCACCATGGCCGGTGAGATCCGTGCCCCTGAGCCCCTCCGCTCCTGCTAGTTGCTCCGGCGGGCTCCTGTTTCCCTTTAGGTGCTGCCTAGCACCCCCGCTTCGCTCGCCTCGAGCTGCAGCACCCCGCCCATGCATAGCCGAGCTCCGGCCTCCGCCGCGAGCCCTGCTCTGGCGAGCTCCGTCTGCCCCACGGCCTTCCACCTGCTCCGTTAGATGCGCCCGAGTGCCAGCCACCCTCAGCACCCATCTGCGCGTCGAATGGGCGCCTGAGCAGCATTTCCGGCGAGCGTCCACCGCGGTTTTGGTCGCGCCGGCCAAACTCTGGCGACTGCTGATGAGGCACGATCATTAGAACTAATCCCCATCATTAGCCACCCCACCAGCCGCTGACAGTGGGCCCCGGGGCCAAGTCAAACCCTGGTCAGTGCGGGTTTGACCCGGGGTTAACCCCAGTGTCACGGACGTGTGCCCCCCACACGTCAGGTTTGACCTAGTCAGCCCTGCTGACGCCTCTGTGACGTCACGCTGATGCTGTAATTGATTTCTGGATTTTAAATAATTCAGAGAATTCTAGAAAATAGTTAAAACTTCTAAAAATCATAGAAATTAAACCGTAGCTCAGAATGAAATAATTTATATATGAAAAATCATCAGAAAAATGCAAGGAATCCATTTACGCCAGTTTCATGCATGAAAAACTAACTTATACTTGCTGTGTAAGTGAAAACATAATAATGGCATGTTATGTACTTAATTTGGAGTTTGCATATGAACCCTTGGTTCATATGGACTTCAACCAAATTGATGCTAGATGCATTAGGGCAAATCATAGCATTTTTGAAATGTCATCTTCATGCATCATATTGTGGCATATGGTTGTTTATTAATTGCCGGCACCGTCCCCTCTCGATAGGTTCTACTCCGGAAGGTGTCCCGAGTACCTGTCTGAGGAGCAGTGCTTCTTCATGGATCTATTAGGCAAGCAAACCCCCATGAGCATCTTGATAAAATTCCACTCTCTCGCTCCTGCTCCTTTTACTGCATTAGGACAACAACGATTCAAACTGCTACTTTCTGTAGCGGTAGCTGAACCCATTCCTCTTTACGACCTGTCATTGCCACAGTAAATAGTTGAAACCCACTAGCATGAGTAGGAGTTGATTGAGCCCTGATGTGCCTGCTCATCCATGCTTGATTCCTTTATGCCAGCTATGCTTAGAGTTGTGTCAGGTCTGATTCATCGGGAATGAATCGGAGTGGTGAACTTGTCCTACCGGTAAAGGCTAGGTGTATGAACACGTTTTGGTAAAGGTAGCGATGAGAGGCCATGTAGGAGTACATGGTGGGTTATCTCATTGGAACCATCCTTAAGCACTGAGTTATGTGTATGTTATCAAAGTCCAGTTACTACCACACATTGGGTTCCGGTTATCCGGCCCCTCTTGGCTTATTAATCCACTTGATCTCTGTCCAGGAGTTGCAACTAGTTTCTGGCATTTGTAGGTAGTGCTACTTGGCTACCAAGTGGTTTCCGACGGGACGGGCTTGGGACAGACTAGGCACCGTGGCACGGTGTACCAAGTGGCACCCGGATGGTGGGCTTGGGAACCCTGCACACATCGTTCGGGGCCGTGAGCGACACCCCGATTGGATCTCCTTGCGGATGGAAACCGAATAGGCGATAAACCTGGATGAGAGACTCGTGTGGTTAGTCAGGTCGTGGCCGACACCCTCGCCCGGCTTCCGCTTGAAGGTTGCCGCGGTACATGACATGTACAAGGCTATAAGTGGCGAGAGCGTGTGTGAAGAAGTACACCCCTACAGGGTCAATATTATCTATTCGAATAGCGATTTTCCTCGGATATGGAAACTTGGAGGACTTATGTAGTACCTAGAGAACTTGAAGTGGATTCTCTAAAATATGCAAGATAAGCGTGAGAGCTATGGATGGCTTTCTCGTAGGGAGGCGGGAACGGATCCATAGTGGAGTATTGATATGGTGAATATGTGGACTCGTGCGCGTCTTCTTACCTCAAAGAAGTTTCTGGTACTCGTAGTATAGGTTAGCCACTGAGTCAAAGTTGGCTTGCTGCTGTTAAAACTCCACCACCCCCCTTGTTGATAATATTGCATATGCAGATAGTTCTGATGTAAGACTTGCTGAGTACCTTCGTACTCACGTGTGCTTATTTATGTTTTGAAGTTGGTTACACTAGTGACTTCAACGAGTAGCTTGTATCCCAGCTACGATCTTGTACCCTTGGGAGGGTCGTGTTTAGTCAGGCTTCTTAGTATTTTCCTTTTGTAGTTGTCTGTACTCAGACATGTAATGCTTTCGTTGCTTGTATGCTCTGAATGATGGGTCATGAGACCCCTGTTTGTATTGAATACTATGTGGCTCTTCTGAGCATTTATCTATATGAGTTTGAGTTATGTTGTGATGCCATGTTGTACCGCACATACCTGCATGTCATGAGTATGTGTAACGTGTATTGCTATGTGTGGGATGCGACAACCTAGTTGTTTACCTCTGGTATCCTCTCTTATGGGGAAATGTAGTCTTGTGCTTCCATGAGCCATAGTAGTCAGCTACAGCCAGGTTCACCGGAGTCCTGCTAGCCCAGCACTACTGCTCCGGAACACTTGACTGGCCGGCATGTGATTCACTTTGTTCCTGTGTCTGTCCCTTCGGGGAAATGTCACGCGGTGACATCTGAAGTCCTGCCTAGCCAGCTACAGCCCGGGTTCCCGGAGTCCTGTTAGCCTAGTGCTACAGCCCGGATTCATACGCGGTTGACCGACATGCTCGAGGTTGATTCATGTATGCCTGTCCCTGTAAGTTAGTGCTACTTTGTGTTCACGACTAGTCATGTCCGCCCGGGTTCTCTGTCATCTGGATGCTAGCGACACTATCATATACGTGAGCCAAAAGGCACAAACGGTCCCGGGCCAAGTAAGGTGGCACCCGTGGGAATACTGTGTGTGAGGCCGCAAAGTGATATGAAGTATTACATGCTAGATCGGTGTGACTTAGGATCGGGGTCCCAACACCCTAATCCAGGACTCCCTCAGGTGCAGAAGCCAAGAAGTCCAACATTTATGGTGCCTGACACTACTTGACAAACATTCAAAATTTGGAGAAGAACCTGCCTTGCAATGCTGAAGACAATACTCCGTGTCGGACTTGACGTCATTGAAGCCTGGTTCGGGGGCAACTGAGGGAGTCCTGGATTAGGGGGTCTCCGGACAGTCGGACTATATCCTTTGGCTGGACTGTTGGACTATGAAGATACAAGATTGAAGACTTTGTCTCGTGTCCGGAGGGGACTTTTAGTTGCCGTAGAAGGCAAGCTAGGCAACACGAATATGTAAATCTCCTCCTTTGTAACCGACCTTGTGTAACCCTAGCCGCCTCCGATGTCTATACAAACCGGAGGGTTTTAGTCCGTAGGACAACAACAATCATACCATGGGCTAGCTTCTAGGGTTTAGCCTCTTCGATCTCGTGGTAGATCAACTCTCGTACTACTCATATTATCAAGAACAATCAAGCAGGACGTAGGGTGTTACCTCCATCGAGAGGGCCTGAACCTGGGTAAACATCGTGTCCCCTGCCTCCTATTACCATCCGCCTTAGACACACAGTTCGGGACCCCCTACCCGAAATTCGCCGGTTTTGACACCGACACCAGGCGATAAGCTTGTACACTGTATACCTTTCCACCGACTGTGTGCCACTGCGACAACCCCTTTTTTCTATCAAAGGAGGCCCGAGGCATACCGGAGAGGGATTCGGCTTTTTTGGACTACGCAGACACCATAGCTAGTTCAGGAGCTCAAGAACACTCAAATACACACCAAAGAAGGACTAGGGTATTACGCATCCTCGCGGCCGGAACCTGGGTAAAAGATCTTTGTGCTGACTCCTAAACCCGCTCTTTTCACAACCCCGCGCCTGCCAACCATAGAAGGGATTCCAGTGATCCCATAGGGGGTGCAGTTGTGAAAATCTGGTTTAGTAGTTAGTTAGCAGTTCTTCTTCGCCATGGCTCCCAACAAGAAGACGATCATGGCGATCGGTTCATATGGAGCCGAACGGCCCGTGCCAGTGCGGGTGGGCGACGGTGTCGTCGCGGATGGAAGCCGAGGCGCAGCCCGCGAACACCCACGTCGCTCTACCAGCCGAAGCCTGGCGAGCGGTGTCTTTCATGCACAAGACGACGAGCGGCGCGCCACCAAGTCCAAAGACGGAGCCAGGCCCCCCGCAGGTGGCACGGGGCCCTCCAAGGGTGGCATCGTGCCACATACGGGTGGCGTAGCGACCTCTAAGACGCCCACGCTGGCGCCTATAGCATGCTCCTCCTAGGTTGTGCACGACAAATAGCCTCACCATGCTGATGACCCTGGGCGCCACCGCGGGAAGAGTCATGTGCATCGTTCACGGGACGCAGAAGACCAGCACGCTCACTAAGGCGCTGGCAAAGACGGCGTGCAGCCGCAGGGCTGTGATAGAGATCCTTCTAACGTGGTTAGAAGTCGGAGCGCGTCACGGTCCACACAGGTCTCGCCGCTGCCCATGCCGACAGAGGCCTTAGCGCGCACACAGTTTCTCCTCGACTTCCCTCCTTCTACGGAGAAGCTCAATGAGTGGAGAGCCACCATCTGGAGCCTCGTCGGCATCGCCAACAAGGACGAGCTGCGACCAACGGGGCCCTTGGGCCAATGCAAGTGGTGGGAGGACCGGAGGCGCTGCAGCCACAGTGCATTCTCCTCCTCCTCGCCAGTTACCGCGGGCGCGGTCCGTCGTGATGATGCTTATGATAACATTTCCAGAGCGTCGTCTAACCCACGGACCCACCGCGATCAACGCCATGTTCTTCTAGAGCGAGCCCATGAAGACGCTCAAACCACCATCGAGCGCCGGCGCGAGGCACGCCACCAATCAAATATGCGAGCAGGACCCACTATGGACCACCTAACACCGTGAGGCCCTGGGGGCTTACCTTATGAGGTTGGCTGTCCAGCCTTTTCCCGCGAGCTGCGGTAGTTCTAGTGGCCCACATATCGCATGTTCAAGCCTAACGTTGGCGAAAAAGTACAACGGGAAGACTCACCCGTCAGAGTTCCTCAGCATATACACCATCGTGATGCAAGCTGCCGGAGCTCGCGACGACAAGGTGCTTGCCAATTACTTCCTATTGGCACTTAAGCCCAATGTTATGTCATGGTTGATGCACTTGCCAGTAGATTCTATTTCTTCCTGGTCGGATTTGTGCCATGAGTTTGTTGGCGCCTTTACGAGAGGCCACCAAGCTCATGGCAAGGCAAGTGACTTGCATGTCATCCCCTAGAAAGAAGGTGAAAGCCTACGCAAGTACATCTAGAGATTCAGCCGAGTGCAGTACAACATCCCGGACATTCACCCCGCCGCTATCATCAGCGCATTCCATCAAAATGTGTGAACCCGCAAAATACGTGAAGAACTGGCGATGAACAAGGTGAAGGATGTGGCAGAGCTCTGCATTCTAGCCGATAGGTGTGCTCGGGCTGAGGAAGGAAGGAAGTACCCCGGCGAAGACGCGGTGTGGAAACCGACTCCTCAGATGAAGACGCTGTCGCCCCGACAAAGATGGGCCGGCACCGCAATAGGAAGCACAAGGGCAAGGACGTGCTTGCCATCGAGGGATCTGACGATACCGGCGCCGCCAAGAAGGCCAAGGCAGACGACCTCGGCAAGGAGATTTCCGGGTGTGATGCCTGTCGGGCCTTGGCGGCTGCCGACAAGCCAGGAGGCTCCGACAAGCAGTACTGCAAGATCCATCGCACCAAGGGCCACAACCTCCAGAACTGCCAACAAGTTGAGCTGCTTGCTGAGAAGCAAAAAGCTGAGTATGAGAGGCGGGACAAGGAGAAGGGTCAGGATGCTGCTGAGGGATCCGGCAAGAAACGTGGCAGCCAAGGAGGCCACCGCGGCAAGGATAACCAGCAAGAGAGGCTCGCTCGGGGCCGCGACAAGAAGCAATAAGACGATGATCATGATGAAGACGACGAGTCCGTGGAGCAAGAGTTCCAGAAGGCTACAGAGGCGATGTGCATCGATGGTGGCGCCTCTCTGCATACTTCTCACCGCCAGCTCAAGCAGTGGGCGCGTGAGATCACAGCAGCAGAACCATCGTTCGATGCCCGGAAGCCCCTGAAGTGGTCCATCACACCTATCATTTTTGACACCGAGGACCACCCTGATCGCACAACTACGGTCAGGTGTTTGCCATTGTTGGTTTCACCAACAATATGCAACCTCAAGGTGACAAAAATGCTAGTCGACGGCGGGGCCGGCCTGAACTTGATCTCGCCTGTTGTGATCAAAACGCTGCAGATTCCTGATGGAGACCTCGAGGAGACGTGCACGTTTCTAGGGTTCAATCCAGGAAGAAGCTAGTCAAAGAGTAAGGTTATGCCACCCGTTATATTCGGAGGCGAGCTGAACTATAGGACAGAGAGGATTGTCTTTGATGTTGCCGAGATCCCCTTGCCCTACAACGGGATCCTCGGTCGTCCAACATTGGCGGTGTCACATTACGCCTACAACACACTGAAGATGCCCGGGCCGATGACCATCATCACTGTCCCCTACGACAAGAAGGATGTGCTGATCTGCGCTAACGAACTCTACCGGGAGGCAGTTGTAGCAACTGCCACCAAGGCACTTGCTCCTGCCATTGAAGCCCTAGGAGGGAACAAGACCGGCAGGACCTCTCGCACCCACTCGGGCAAGCGCACCTCTTCGGAGTGTAGTGCTCCCGTCGAGGACGTGCCAGAGAGCTCCACCAGCAAGAGCAAGAAATCCAGAGCTACGCCACTAGAGACCAAGATGGTGTCCGTCAAGGAGGATGGCATAGGAGGGGCTTTTACCATAAGCTCCACCCTCGACACCAAATAGGAAGGCGCGCTCGTCACCTTCCTACGGGCGAATGTTGATGTGTTTGCGTGGCAAGCATCTGACATCCCCGGCGTTCCCAGGGAGGTGATTGAGCACCATCTTATTGTCTGCCCTCATGCGTGACCCATCGAGCTTAAGGTCAGGAAGCAAGCTTTGGAACGTCAAGAGTTCATCACAGAGGAGATCAGGAAATTGGAAGCGGCAGTCTTGGTGATAGGAGTACTCCACCCAATGTGGTTGGCCAATCCGGTGGTAGTGCGCAAGGCAAATGGGAAGTGGAGATTGTGTTTTGACTACACAGACATCAATAAGGCTTGCCCAAAGGATCCTTTCACATTGCCATGCATCGACCAGATTGTAGACTCCACGACCGGGTGTGACCTGTTATCATTCCTTGACGCTTACTGAGGATACCACCAGATCTTCATGACGAGAGAAGACAAAGAGAAGACATCATTCATCACCCCATGTGGTACGTATTATTTTATATGGATGCCTTTCGGGTTGAAGAGTGCTGGCTCAACATTTGTGAGAGCAGTCCAAATTGGTTTTGAGCCTCAGCTGCATAGAAATATGGAAGCTTATATGGATGACATAGTGGTCAAAACCAAGGACAGAGCAACGCTCGTACAAGATTTAGAAGAGACATTTGCAAACTTGCGCAATATCAACCTCAATCTGAACCCTCAGAAGTGTGTCTTCGGTGTTCCGTCCGGCAAGCTTCTCGGGTTCTTCGTGTCCCAGCATGGGATCGAGGCAAATCCAGACAAGATCAAGGCCATTGAGCAGATTGAGGCACCCAGGCGGATCAAGGATGTGTGTCGGCTTGCTGGCTTCGTTGCCGCCATGAGCAGATTCATTTCCAAGTTTGCCGAGCGCCCCCTTCCCTCTTTCAAAATTTTGAAAAAGGCGGGCCCAATGGAATGGACCCTAGAGGCCGAAGGAGCACTACAAGATTTGAAGAAATACCTCTCCTCTAAGCCAATACTAGTTGCACCTAAACCACAAGAGCCATTGCTGCTATACCTACCGGCAACAAATCAAGTGGTCAGTGTTGCGCTTGTGGCATAGAGAGATGTCGATGCAGAAGTGATAGCAGCAACCGAACTTGATGCCACTGGGTCAGAAGCGACGCAACCAAATGGAGTGGTGCCAAAGAAGAAGATGATGCTGCACCCGGTCTACTTTGTTAGCTCGCCCTTGCAGGGGGCTAGATCAAGGTACTCCGGTGTTCATAAATTGCTCTTTGGCCTCCTTATGGCCTCAAGGAAGCTACGTCATTACTTCCAAGCACACAAATTCACCGTCGTCACTCACCTCCCGTTGCAACGGATATTGCATAACCCAAGACGCAACCGGGAGGATTGTGGAATTGGCCTTGGAACTGTAGAGCTTTGGTTTGACGTTTGAAAGCACTTCAACAATCCATAGTAGAGTCTTGGCAGAGTTCATTGCAGAATAGACCTCAAGGCCTGACGAAGAGATCCAGGAGACCACTCTCCCCGGCAAGGAAACAAGTCGTAACTGGATTATGTACTTTGACGGGGCTTTCTTGCCGCAAGGCGCCGGTGCTGGTGTGCTGCTCGTCGCACGCACCGGAGAGCACCTCAAGTATGTAGTCCGGATGCACTTTCCCAGGGAGATGTCGACGAACAACACTGCCGAGTATGAGGGACTGCTTGCCGGTCTCAGGATCGTGGCAGACCTTGGAATCAAGAAACTCATCGTTAGGGGTGATTCACAGCTTGTCGTCAAGCAAGTCAACAAGGATTACCAAAGTCCATTGATGGAGGCCTACGTAGATGAAATGAGGAAGCTGGAGGAGCGTTTTGACGGTATACAACCGGAGCATGTTCCCCGAGTGGAGAATGGCATCGCCGACTACTTATCAAAATGCGCTGCCCTCAAACTACCTGTGGAACCAGGTACTTTTGTGCTTCGATTAACTCAACCATCCATTGAACCATCAACATAGCAGAACAAGCGAAGGAAATCAGGACCCGGCAAGTACTTTCCCGCCAAGCTCCCTGGTGCCGTCGGCAAAGATGTTGCCGGAGACCCTAAGCCTGTCATGGGGCAACAGACTCCGGCAGAGTGTCAAGCCTTGGCCGTAGAGGCAACCGCTCCCATGGCAGAAGCAATGCTTTTAGTCCTTGCCGTCGATCCTCAGGCTCCGGCATTGGCACAACATACCGTTTGATTTCTCCAAACACGGAAGCTTCCTGAGGAGGAGGAAAAAGTAGAGAAAGTAGCCCGTCGGTCTGCCATGTATTAGTTCATCCATGACGTTCTGTATAGAAAAATGTCGAATGGTGTGAAATTGAAGTGCATTCCCCGAGGGTAAGGACTGGAGCTATTGGCAAAGATACACGGAGGCATATGTGGCTCCCACATTGGGTCGAGAGCCCTTGCCGGCAAGGCATTCCAGCAAGGTTTCTTCTGGCCCACAGCCCTCCAGGATACAATGATGCTAGTAACCAAGTGTGAATCATGCCAGTTCCATTCAAAGAAGCTTCATCAACCAGCTCAAGCTCTCCAAACAATCCCTCTTTCCTGGCCATTCTCGGTCTGGGGGCTCGACATACTGGGCCCCTTTCCCTGTGTCGTCGGGGGCTTTGAGTACTTGTCCGTTGCAATCGACAAGTTCACAGAGTGGCCGGAGGTGGAAGCAGTGAAAAAGGTGACAAGACAATCAGTCGTCAAATTCCTCAGGGGGCTAATCTGCCGTTTTGGTGTGCCAAATAGAGTCATCACCGACAATGGCACACAGTTCACAAGCCGCACCTTCATGCAGTACATCCAAGACCTCGGCATCAAGGTCTGTTTTTCCTCCATTGCACATCCACGGAGCAATGGCCAAACTGAGAGGGCAAATGCTGAAGTGCTGCGAGGTCTCTAGACAAAGACTTTTGACAGGCTGCACAAGTGCGTAGACGCTGGATCGATAAATTGCCGGCGGTTCTTTGGTCAATCAGAACGACACCAAATCGAGCCACCGGCCAGACACCCTTCTCCCTCGTTTACTGGGCAGAAGCAGTTCTCCCCACAAAACTCACATACGGGTCACCCCAAGTGCTCGCTTATGATGAGCTTGAGCAAGAGCAATTGCGGCAAGATGACGCAACTCTCTTAGAGGAAGATCGTCTTCAGGCGGCTGTGCGAGCAGCGCGCTACCAGCAAGCCTTGCGCCGCTATCATAGCCGTAAGGTTCATGCTTGAAGCTTTGAGGAAGGCGACCTTGTTCTTCGGTGCGTTCAGCTGGCCAAGAATTCCAACAAGTTGACGCCGTAGTTGGAAGGCCCGTATTGGGTAATACAAGTCACCAGGCCCGGCACAGTCCGCCTGGAGACCGAAGATGATATTCCAGCGAGCAACTCCTGGAACATCGAACATCTTCGCAAGTTTTACCCATAAGGCGCGGTTGCCAGGCCTCCCAGCAAGCCATCTTTTGTACAAGCCTTGCCGACAAGGCATGTAACCCTTTGTACAACACCAGGCGCAGACCCTGAGCATACATAAATGAAGCGCTAGCACCCTAAGTTCTAGCATGCATGCTAGATTGAGTCTCTCCCTCGATTAGGGTTGATAGTGCTTAGCAGCGACTAACCCCTAGCCTATGAGGTCGAGTGTGCGTCTTTCTGTTTTTCCCGTCCTTTTTAGGTTCGTAGGGTGCATGAACATCTCTGCTGGGCTGTTTGGAGGAAAGAGGACCGACTGACACTCTGACCCCGGCAAGCCAAGGTTGCCGGGGGCTGCAGACACAAAGGTCCGACCACGGCGAGCCAAGGTTGCCAGGGGCTGCTGATCCAGATAAGGTTTTTATCCCCTGATATGCATTCTCGTACGAAATTGGGACGTATGAAACCTCATTTATTCCTAGACCACTGTGCTCCCCTTTTCCTGTGCCCAAGAACTATTCCCTGGGCCGGAACTTGGTCGTAGTTGCGGTGACAAGGGAGCAAACAAAGGGCCTAAACCTACTTCGCCCCTGCCTCTACCGAGAGCGTGAGAATGGTTGTGAATGAAGTAAGGGGATGGTAAGGCCTATTGCTGGGAGACAATGTTTATCTTAAAAATATCAAGGATTCATCACTTGGCATGGGCCTCGCTCATGCACAAAAAACCTGGCAAGTACCCTTTTTCATTAATACGTTCCAAACAGGTACAGTTCGTACAGAATGCAAACATGAGCAAGGGGATTACAAGATTTAAATCTTACAAAGGCCCGTAGGCTTAAAAATGAAAAGAAATAAGATGCCCGTAATCCCTTTCTTGTCCCTCTCCTTAGGAAATGGAACAAGATGGCGGGAGGGCAAAAAGAGTGCCTAGGCGAGGCACGAGCAGTAGAAGACACCAAGAGAACACCTCGGTGGTCGCCCAGAAGAGGGCTGGTGACGATGGTGCCGGGTGAAGGACCGAAAGATGAGGCAGCGGGTCGCCAATACGAGACGAAGGTGTCGGTGCCATCGTACTCCGACTTGACGGCCTGCCACCCGCCTTCTTCGTCTTCTCCGGCCTTCCCATGCCAGCCGCCCAAGGAGGCGACCCCGAGAAGTTCAAGGAGCTGGCGATGCAGATGATGGTAATGCCGGCGTCGCCTAGGGACAGTGTGTTTGACGCCTAGTCGGACCCGTCATCCTCCCACCCGCTACCCTCGTCGTCGCTGTCGCTGTCCTCCTCGTCACTCTCACTCGAGGAGAAATCTTCATCATTGGAGGAGCTCTCCACGCAGCACTTTGGGCGAGTTCCGATGTCCCCAAAGACCTTGATGGAGAGCAGGCTGTTCTCCATTAATTTGAAGTAGAGAACGAGCCCCTCCATCAGGCAGTGGACACAAGCAAAGGTCTTCCATCTGCGACGGAGATACAAGACATGAGGGGCAGGGAAGTCGACGTCAACCCACGTGCCGCTATTCCCGCAGCCCCTCATGTGCAACCTCAGGGTCTGTGGCGGGTCGAGCTCCATCTCCCAAGAAAATGGAGTGGGAAGACGATGACGGCGGCGCATCGGCTGGTGCAGCCTGATGAAGAACTCACGATGCTAGTCCCCGACGTGGCCCTCAGTTGGGGGAGGGGCCGCTGGCGGAGGCGAGGCCGGTGCACCGCCCCATCCCCATCTCCCCCGAGCGCCACGGCGACCTCGCCCTGGCCCCCTCCCCCTTCCTCTCGTGGCCGGCTCCGCTGCCACAAGCTCTTGGGGAGGAGGGGCGCGCTGTCGAGCGATGACCCTCGCCGCTACCGTCGAAGTACCGACATGCCCTCCCACCATAGCAGAAGAAAGGAATTAGCCAAGATGGGAAGAGATGAATGATGAAGGATTGAGGGGTGCCACCCTACTCCTCCCCTTCTTATAAAGGGGAGGGATCAGGGCTCGGGCACCCCACTCAACCAATCCGGCCAATTGGGGGCGCAAGGCATCAGGACCGGCCCGCTGCCCCAATCAGCGGTGCCTGGCCCCCTGCCCCTGCGTAGGAACACGGGCCTTCTGCGTCCGCCGCGTGCCCTTCCCGACGCCTGGAGAGCACGTGGTGAACGAGTCAGGACCCGGATGGCAAGTGGAACGGCCATTTCGTACCCCGTGATCGGGGGGGCATGGGAATCATAATGGCCACGACCCAGGTCCACTTAGTAAATGAGCCGCGCCTCTGCAACTGCCTTTATTTTAGGAGGGAAACGCGGAACGCCTCTTTACTATTAGACCTATGAAATGACGTGGGCAGGTCGCGATCGCCCCACGCAGGACCCCCACGTCACGCATTCAACATGAGTCATGGGGAAGTGTGACGGACGAGAAAGTTACTACGGTAAAAAGAATTCGGCCCCGCCTGCCTGTGCACCATTCTGGGCCCAGCCCAACAACACGTCACGCTTATGTGTGGCCTAGGCCCGAGGGCTCCTGTCAGTGTACGAAAGTAGGGGCTCTCCTTTGTACCCCTTACTTGTACACGGGCAGTCAGAGCCACGCCTACGACCACACCTAGCAGGGCAGGGGAAGGATGCCGAAGCACAAGACCAACAGAGCAACGCCAAGACTAGGAACACAAAGAGCAAGAGGGTGAGGTGAACTCCCCCGGCAAGACCCTTGCCGGGGCGGCCTCAGCAGCCCCGGCAAAAGCCTTGCTGGGGCAACTCGCCCGACGCCAGCAGTGCGGCCACCCTTGAGCCTAGGCGTTCCGACACCATTGTTAACGTCGAAGGCAAGGCTCGGGAAGCGCCTTCATGGTGGCATGCAGATCTTTCTGAAGATCATAAATACACCGGATCAGATGAGGACAAGAAGACGACGATCCTCGGCAAGATCCTTGTCGAGGAAATCCACGAGACCCCCGGCAAGATCCTTGTCGGGGACGACCGCGATGCCATGGCAAGACCCTTGCTGAGGACGCCTGCAGGTCCACAGCTAGGCCCACATCTGTCAAAACTCCACTGCCTTTCCCACATAGTTGCCAGCCCAACCAGCTGGGCAGGCACCTACGTGGCAACATGCGGCTTCCAGGCCAACTCAGCAAGCACCTATGTGGTGGCATGCAGATCTTCCTGAAGACCCTACCACCACGCCATCTCAGCAGGCTGCCAGCCTACATGGCGCTGCACGCATCACTAGCATGGGCGCGTGTCGAAGCGAGGCGGCGTGGCGACGGACGGGACGGGCCTCGCTCCCGTCCCTGATAAAGCAAATGGACACCTAAGTACCGCATTTAATGTGTCTTGTCCCGTAATGCCAGGCGATAAGCTTATACACTGTATCCCTTTCCACCTCCTGTGTGCCACTATGACAACCCCTTTTGTCTATAAAAGGAGGCCCGAGGCGTACTGGAGAGGGATTCGGCTTTCTTGGACTGCGCAGACACCATAGCTAGTTCAGGAGCTCAAGAACACTCAAATACACACCAAAGCAGGACTAGGGTATTACGCATCCTCGCGGCCCGAACCTGGGTAAAAGATCTTTGTGCTGACTCCTAAACCCGCTCTTTTCACAACCCCACGGCCGCCAAACGTAGAAGGGATTCCAGTGATCCCATAGGTGTCGTTCCCCCGACAAGGACCCTGTGGAGGGGATGGTTGAACAGGACCCCGTGGAGGGTTGGTTGAACAGTAGTTGGTGGAGGCTAGATGAACAAGACCCCGTGGAGGGCTGGATGAACAGGACCCCGTGGAGGGCTGGATGAACAAGACCCCATGGATGAACAGTAGCTGTTGGAGGCTGGACGAAGTCGACGGTGGATGAAAAGTAGCCCGTGGAGTCCTGTTCTGCGGTATGCCACACCCCTCCCGATCAACACGACCCCATTTCGTCCGTAGGTGCTCCAACACTAGTCTGTTTCCTCCGTTTTGCGGTACGTGATACGTCTCCAACTTATCTATAATTTTTGATTGTTCCACGCTATTATATTACCTAATTTGGATGTTCATGAGCTTTAATTTACACTTTTATACCATTTTTGGGACTAACCTATTAACCGGAGGCCTAGCCCAAATTGTTGTTTTCTTGCCTATTTCAGTGTTTCAAAGAAAAGGAATGTCAAACAGAGTCCAAACGGAATGAAACCTTCGGGAAAGTTATTTTTGGAACGGAAGAAATCCAGGGGACTTGAAGTGCATGTAAGGGAAGCTTTGAGGTGGCCACGAGGTAGGGAGGCTCGCCCTCTCCCCCTGGGTGCGCTCCCCACCCTCGTGGGCCCCTCATGGCTCCCCTGGCCGACTTCTTTCGCCTATATATGTCCATATACCCTAAAAACATCAGGGATCACAATAGATCGGGAGTTCCGTCGCCGCAAGCCTCTGTAGCAACCAAAAACCAATCGGGACCCTGTTCCGGCACCCTGCCGGAGGGGGGATCCCTCACCGGTGGCCATCTTCATCATCCCGG
Source organism: Triticum monococcum (assembly GCA_034509565.1). Classification (NCBI taxonomy): domain Eukaryota; kingdom Viridiplantae; phylum Streptophyta; class Magnoliopsida; order Poales; family Poaceae; genus Triticum; species Triticum monococcum. Next base: position 144,458,929 of record CM067843.1, on the reverse strand, counting down.
CGCTCTCCATGATGAGGAGGGAGTAGTTCACCCACGGGGCTGAGGGTATGTTCCAATAGCTATGTGTTTGATCTCTCTCTCTCTCTCTTGTTATTTTACTATGGACTCTTGAATAGATCAAGCAGAAAGGATAACTTTGAGGTGGTTTCATACCCTACCATAATCTCATCGTTTGTTCTCCGCTATTAGTGACTTTGGAGTGACTCTTTGTTGCACATTGAGGGATAGTTATAAGATCCAGTTGTGTTATTATCATTGAGAGAACTTGCACTAGTGAAAGTATGAACCTTAGGCCTTGTTTCCTAGCATTGCAATACCGTTTGTGCTCACTTCTATCATTAGTTACCTTGCTGTTTTTATAATTTCAGATTACAAATACCCATATCTACTATCCTTATTGCACTTGTATCACCATCTCTTCGCCGAACTAGTGCACCTATACAATTTACTACTGTATTGGGTGTGTTGGGGACACAAGAGACTCTTCGTTATTTGGTTGCAGTGTTGCTTGAGAGAGACCATCTTCATCCTACGCCTCCCACGGATTGATAAACCTTAGGTCATCCACTTGAGGGAAATTTGCTACTGTCCTACAAACCTCAGCACTTGGAGGCCCGACAACGTCTACAAGAAGAAGGTTGTGTGGTAGACATCAAGCTCTTTTCTGGCGCCGTTGTCGGGGAGGTGAGTGCTTCAGGTATATCCTTAGATCTTGCAATCGAATCTTTCTGTTTCTTGTTTTATCACTAGTTTAGTTTATAAAATAAAACTACAAAAAATGGATTTGAGTTTGCCTCATACACTTCATCTTTTTAATATCTTTCGTGAGAAGAAGAAGTCTATAAAATGTTTGGTACTAGATCATTATATGATGAGCATGATTGCAATGTTGTTAGTATGAATTCCTTGAATATCCATGATGCTAATGATATGCAAAGCCACAAGCTTGGAGAAGCTATGTTTGATGAAGATGATATTTTTTGTCCCCCAAGTTTTTATGATCAAATTTATTATGATGAAAGCATGCCTCCTATTTATGATGATTATTGTGAGGATACGTTTGCCATAAAAAAATTTGCTTATGAGGAGAGTAATAAAATTTCTATGCAAGTAGATCATGAAAAGAATGCTTTATGTGCTGGTGTAACACCCACGATGCGGCTGTGTCTCCCACGTCTCAGAGCACGGCTTACAGGCATAACCGCATTGTAGGCATGTCGCAAGAGGGGTAATCTTTACACATCTCATGTACTGAATAAGAAAGAGGTACAAAGTTGGCTTACAATCGCCACTTCACACAATACATAAATATAGCATTACATCATCCTGAATACAATCAAGGTCCAACTTCGGAACCAAAATAAAGACAACCCCAAATGCATAAGATCCACGATCGCCCCAACTGGGCTCCACTACTGATCGTCTGGAAAGGAAACGTAGTAACGTCCTGAGTCCTCATCGAACTCCCACTTGAGTTCCATCGCATCTCCTGGAATGACATCATCGGCACCTGCATCTGGTTTTGGAAGTAATCTGTGAGTCACGGGGACTCAGCAATCTCACACCCTCGCGATCAAGACTATTTAAGCTCATGGGTAGGAAATGGTAGTGAGGTGGAGCTGCAGCAAGAACTAGCATATATGGTGGCTAACTTACGCAAATGAGAGCGAGAAGAGAAGGCAAAGCACGGTCGAGAAGCTACAAATGTCAAGAAGTGATCCTAAAACTACTTACGTTCAAGCATAACACAAGACCGTGTTCTCTTCCTGGACTCCGCCAAAAAGAGACCATCACGGCTACACACGTTGTTGATTCATTTTAATTTAAGTTAAGTGTCAGGTTTTCTACAACCGGATATTAACAAATTCCCATCTTCCCATAACCACGGGCACGGCTTTCGAAAGTTCAAAAGCCTACAGGGGTGTCCCAACTTAGCCCATCACAAGCTCTCATGGTCAATGAAGGATATTCCTTCTCCCAGAATGACCCGGTCAGACTCGGAATCCCGGTAACAAGACATTTCAACAATGGTAAAACAAGACCAGCAAAGTCGCCTGATGTGCTGGCAATTCCCGATAGGAGTCGCACGTATCTCGTTCTTAGGGCACACCAGATGAGACATCCTACGAGTAAAACCAACACTCAAGTTGCCCCGAGGTGGCCCCGCAGTCTACTTGTTTCGGACCAACACTCAGAGGAGCACTGACCCGGGGGGGTTTAATATAAAGATGACCCTCAAGCTCGCAAAAACCCAAGGGAAGGTTCTTGGTTGTTAGGAAAATGTAAAACCAAGGTTGGGCCTTGCTGGAGGAGTTTTATTCAAGGCGAACTGTCAAGGGTTCCCATTATAACCCAACCGCGTAAGGAATGCAAAATCAAGCAATATAACACCAGTATGACGGAAACTAGGGCGGCAAGAGTGGAACAAAAGACCAGGCATAAGGCCGAGCCTTCCACCCTTTACCAAGTATATAGGTGCATTAAAGTAAACAAGATATAATAATGATATCCCAACAATAATCATGTTCCAACAAGGAACAAACTCCAATCTTCACCTGCAACTAGCAACGCTATAGTAGGGGCTGAGCAAAGCGGTAACATAGCCAAACAACGGTTTGCTAGGACAAGGTGGGTTAGAGGTTTGACATGGCAATCTGGGAGGCATGATCAAGCATGTGGTAGGTATCGAGGCATACGCATAGCAATAGAGCGAGCATCTAGCAAGCAAAGATAGAAGTGATTTCGAGGGTATGGTCATCTAGCCTGCAAGGTTCTCCGAGTTGACATAAGCTTGATCCTCGTAAGCGTACTCAACGGGTTCCTCGATCATGTACTCATCTCCTAGCACTACCCAAAGGAAGAACACAAGCAAAGGGAACCACAATCAACCACGGTACAAAGCGCAAGCAACATGATGCAAAACATGGCATGATATGTGGGAGGTGATATGCAATGCATATGCGAGCTCCGGAAGGAAAAGATTGAATCGGGCCTCAACTTGGCAAACACAATAGCGCCGCTGGAAAGATGAGTTGATTTCGGTCGAAATCCATATAAGGATCACCGGAATCGGATGCACGGTTTGCAAATGGCAAGCGAAACAATAATGGCACTATTGTGCGATTAACAGCATGATGCCATCTAAAATGCATCAAGAAAATAAGCTACTGCACTCTAACATAGCAACAAAGCACATGGCAGTGATTCACTCAAGATGCTTCAGAAAAGATGAACACTGAACTCCGGCTAAATCACACAATAGCAGGCTCAAACAAGCATGGCAAAAGTGCAAAAGATAACAACATCACAGACTTAGTGAAAATAACAACATGCCAGGAATTAATATCAGGAAGCAATTTTTAGAGCAAGATAAAAACATGATACAAGAACATACCATGGCAAATCAAGGCATGGCATGAAATTACTCAAAGCATATAACAAAAGTCCCTTACTAACCATAAGCCAAAAAGATCAGAAAATATGATGGCACCCATGGAAACATAGCAAGTTTCGTTAACAGATTCAGACTTAGCAGAAAAACTGGACATGGCAAAATAGAGTTACGTAGGCATGTTTGCGAGCTCGATGCACTCACCACAAGGCATTTCATGACAAACTAAGCATACACCCAGCAAGAATACATGTTCAAGAAGCTAACCATGGCAAGAACAATCTCATAGCATGCATGGATCAACTACAACAACCTTGGCAAAATTGATTAACACGTAAACAATCTGCCAGGAACATTTTATAGCAAAAGTAGAGCAAGATTGAGTCATTATAGGTTACTCCATAATTGCAAACAAAGACATGAATGGATATAACATAACAATATCTCAAAATCATCCTTACTGAACATGCTCAAAAGAGGCATGGATCACTCTGTAGCAACATGAATACATGGCATAAAAATAACATTAGGGAAATGACTTAGAAGAATTCTAAGTCCCTGAAATCAGCAACATCACGAGAGCTACTTTGCATGCTTGTGCTAGTCACCACAATGATCACAAAAATACATGGCATACACCCCTGTAAAGATGGCATGGCATAGCCCAAAACACATGTAGGGCTCAAGTTCATAGGAGGCACAGAATAATCATGGCAAAAATGACAAATGCCCATAATCTGTTAAGAAAGAGAAACTAACATTTTATAGCACTTTTGCAACCGCATTTTAGGCATCAAAATGGACTCAAACAAGCATGGTGCAATGGAACTAAATGAAGAGGACATCTAGTCAAACAATTTGATATGCCACACGCACGAAACGGAGCTATGATTGCAGAGTTATGATGCGATGAACATGCCATGAAAATGTTGAGGACTTAGGGAAAAATCACCTCCGAATCCAAGATCTAGGGTTTCGGGCACGAGGATCGAGGTTTGCCGGATTTACTGTAGACGACAAGAACGGCGGCCGGAGCTGGAGGACGAGGCCGGAGAAGAAGGACGGCGCCGGAGAAGACCGTGTGGTGCGGCGCGCACACCGGCGAGGTTCGACGGCGGCTGCCGGAGTCGCCGAGCGGCGGCGCACGGGCACCGGCGGGACCGGTGCATGGAGGCGGGCGGCGGGGCGGGGACCGGAGAGGTGGCGGGGACGGCGCGCCGGCCGTCGCAGGCACGGAACGGCGCGGGGGCGCTGGCGGCGGCGATGGGCTGGGCGGGCCTGATATGGGCTCGCCGGGACGGCGGCGGAGGCGGGCGGTGCGTGACACGTGTCACGCGTCCATTGGCTGCGCGCGGCGGCGGGCGGACACGTCCGGCGCAGAGAGGAGAAATTTTAGGGTTTCATCTGAGATTGGACGGGGGAGGCACATATTTATACATAGAAGGAGCTAGGAGAGTCCACATGAGGTGCGGTTTTCGGCCACACGATCGTGATCGAACGGCCTAGAGGATGGAGGGGGTTTAGCTGGGGTTTGGGCCACTTTGGAGGGGTGTTGGGCTGCAACACACACGAGGCCTTTACGGTTCCTCGGTTAACCGTTGGAGTATCAAACGGACTCCAAATGGCACGAAACTTGACAGGCGGTCTACCGGTAGTGTAACAAGGCGGCTTGGCAAGTCTCGGTCCAATCTGAGAATGTTTAGCACCCGCACACGAAAAGAGGCAAAAGGGGGCGCCGGAGGGCGTAGGAGTGCCGGAATGCAAAACGGACAGCGGGGAAAATGCTCGGATGCATGAGACGAACACATATGCAAATGCGATTCCATGATGACATGATATGAGATGCATGACATGGAAAAAATGCAAAACGAAGACAAAACCCAACCACGAGGGAATATCAGAACTGAGTGCCGAAAATGGCAAGAGTTGGAATACAAATATGGCAAGTTACATATGGGGCGTTACAGCTGGTTATATTGTTGAATTCATTCATGATGCTACTGAAAATTACTATGAGGGAAGGAACATATGCTTGTAGGAATTGCAATAATATCAAGTTTCCTCTCTATGTGCTTAAAATCTTGAAGTTATGCTTGTTTTGCCTTCCTACGCTAGTTTATTATTGTTCCCATAAGTTGTTTGCTCACAAAATCCCTATGCATAGGAAGTGGGTTAGGCTCAAATGTGCTAGTCATATGCTTCATGATGCTCCCGTTATGTTTCAATTCTTATCTTTTATGCGAGCATCATTGTCATCATCATGCCTAGCTAGAAAGTTATTAAAGAAAAGCGTTTGTTGGGAGACAACCCAATATTTACCTTTACTATTTTTGTGTGTCCACATGATTATTGTGACGCCCTCGATTCAAACGTACACTAATCATACACGCAAATGTGTACGATCAAGATCAAGGACTCACGGGAAGATATCACAACACAACTCTAGACACAAATTAAAATAATAGAAGCTTTATATTACAAGCCAGGGGCCTCGAGGGCTCAAATACATAAGCTCGAATACACAAGAGTCGGTGGAAGCGACAATATCTGAGTACAGACATGAGTTGAACAAGTTTGCCTTAAGAAGGCTAGCACAAAAGCATCTATGATCCTAACTACTCCTGGTCATCGGCGGTCTTCACATAGTAGTAGGCATCAGTTGCGTCGTCTGGCTCCTGGGATCCGTCATCTGGACGCAACAATCGGGTATAGGAGAAAAAGAGGTAGCAAAGCAATCGTGAGTACTCATCCAAAGTACTCGCAAGAATTACATCAGATCTAAACTAAGTATGCGTATGTATCAAAGGAAATGGGCTGTATCTGTGAACTAAACTGCAGAATGCCAGAATAGAAAGGGGAAAGCCTAGTGTCGATGTCAAAACCGGCGGATCACGGGTAGGGGGTCCCGAACTATGCGTCTAAGGCGGATGGTAACAGGAGGCAGGGGAAACGATGTTTTACCCACGTTCGGGCCCTCTCGATGCAGGTAACACCCTACGTCCTGCTTGATTATTCTTGATAATATGAGTAGTACAAGAGTTGATCTACCATGAGAGGGTTGCCCTAACGTAGTACTACACGTTGCATCACAAGGCATAATATGACGACGGGCAGAGCTAGGGTTGCCCTAACGTAGTACTACACGTTGCAGACGGAGGGGATAAACATCCGAGGATGAATTCCCGGCATTAGGCAGATTCTGGACAGATGAAAGAGAGGGGACAGTTCCATGTTCAGCATGCTAGGGGCATGTGATAGGTGAATGGACCGCACATTTGGATTTGTTGAATTTTCTGAGCAACTTTCATATAGAAAACATTTTCATCCGAGCTACTGTTTAATTTCTACGAATTTCTAAAGATTTAAACAATATCCTGGAATTATTTAAATTAACAGAAAGGGAAATATGACATCAGCATGATGCAATGCTGACGTCAACAGGTCAAAAGGTCGGCTGACCAGTCAAACTAGACAGGTGGTGCCCACATGTCAACCACTGTAATTAACAGAGTTTATATTAAACTAAACTAAGGTTAAATAGCTACTGGGGCCCACATGTCAGTCTCTAATTAGTAACTAATTAGGTTTTAGATATTTAAAACATTTTAATTAATTAAAATAGGAGGTGGGGCCCGCGTGTCAGTGGCACTGGCTGCCTAGTCAACAGTTGACTGGGTCAACCCAGTCAACTGGGACCCACGGGGCCCACTGGCAGTGGCACTGGGGTGGCCCAAGGCCAACCACGTAGGCGGCGGCTGGCGTTTCGCCGCTGGTGACGTCAGAACGCGGCGGGGGCAACCGGGCCTCGTCGGAAACGTGCTAGGGGCGGCCGTTTCCCATGCGGCTGGCACCGTTCAAACATGCGCACGACGGCGCATCGACTGGGGGCGGTGGCGTCGCCGGAGTTGGCCGGATGTCTGGACCCCGATTCTAAGCCACATCGACCTAGCCGGTAACACCTCATATCACTTTGCGGCCTCACGCACGGTATCCCACGGGTGTCGCCTTACCATGGCCCGGGACCGTTTGCGCCTTTTGGCTCGCGTATATGACAATGTCGCTAGCATCCATATGACCGAGAACCCGGGCCGACATGGCTAGTCGTCAACCCAAAGCGGCACAGACCTATGGAGACAGGCATACATGAATCACAACGAACATGTCGGTCATCAACGAGTGATTCCGGGCTGTAGCACTGGGCTAACAGGACTCCGGGAAATCCCGGGCTGTAGCAGGCTAGACAGGACTCCGGAGATCACCGCGTGACATTTCCCCGAAGGAACAGACATAGGGACGAAGTGAAACACATGCCGGCCAGTCAAGCGTCCTGAACAGTAGTGCTGGGCTAGCAGGACTCCGGTGAACCGGGCTGTAGCGGACTACTATGGCTCGAGGAGCACTAGACTACATTGCCCCATAAGAAAGGCTGCGAAGGACAAACAACTAGACTGTCGGATCCCACTCATACCAAGCATTTCAATCATACATACAATATGCTCGATATGAGTACATACAACATGGCATCACAACAAAACTCTACAACTCAAGTACTTTATTTAAAGGCTCCAGGGAGCCATACATAACATATCCATACAGGTAAGGGGTCACATGACCCGACACTCAAGTCATACAGTCATACAAGCACATGCGGAAGCAACTAGTCTGAGTACAGACTCTAGAAAGAAAGAAGGCTTCTCGAAGCCTGTCTATCTACATAGGGCCCTCCATGGCCTGGATCACCACCTGGGTGGCTAGTCACTCGTCGATGTCAAGGTCTACGTAAAACCCATCGGAGGGGGCAGTGTTGTCGTCTGAAAACAATAAATAAGCAAACATGAGTAGAAAGGTACTCAGCAAGTCTTACATCAGAACCTACTGTACATGCTCATTCTCAAGAAGGTGGTGGGGTTTATGCAGCAAGCCAGCTTTGACTCTTGGCTAAGCTATCCTACGGAATCTTTTAGCAAAATAGTTTTCGCACACGAGTCCACTACTCACCATCACAATACTCCACCGTGGATCCTCCCTCGTATCCTGCGAGGGGGCCATCCTCGGTACTCACACTTATCTTGAGTCTTTTAGTAGTATCCATTAACTTGTCTATGAACTGTATAGGCAACCAAGTAGTCCTTTACCGCGGACGCGGCTATTCGAATAGTTTTATACCCTGCAGGGGTGTACTTCGTCATACACGCTTTCACCGCTTACCGCCGTCTACACGACATGTACTCGGCAACCTTCAAGCGGAAGCCCAACGAGGGTGTCGTCCACGGCCTACCTAAACACCTAAGCCCCTAGTCCAGGTTATCGCCTATCCAGGTTCCATCCGCAGGGAGTTCGGCCGAGGTTTCCACATACGGCCCCGAACGATGTGAACAGGTTTCCCGAGACACCAAACGGGTGACTCGGTACACCGTGCCACGGTGTATCTACCGCAACATAGCCCACCCCTAGGGTCAGCGCTACGCACGGCCGCCAACACATATCCTACAAACACCAGAAACTATTTGCAACTCCTGGACAGAGTACTAGGGTGGCTAAGAAGCCGAGAGGGTCCATTTGTTTCGGGCCCAATGTACGGTAGTAACTGCATCTTAAATCACACATACAGATCTCAGTTCTTATGGACGGCCTCAATGAAACAACCCACCATGTACTCCTACATGGCCTCTCATCGATACCTTTACCAAAACATGTTCAACACATCCCTCATATTACTGGCACAAGCATTTCACTCTAGCCCATCACCCAGATGAACCAGACCTGACACAACTCTAAGCATAGCAGGCATAGCAAGGTAGGAATCACAAAACATGGCTCAATCAACTCCTACACATGCTAGTGGGTTTCATCTAGTTACTGTGGCAATGACAGGTCATGCAGAGGATAAGGGTTCAACTACCGTAGCACACAGCAGTTTGAATCGTGTTGTCTTAATGCAGTAAACAAGAGCAGGAGCGAGAACATGGGTTGTATCGGAATGATCAATGGTTGCTTGCCTGATGGAGTGGTAACGGGATACTGCCCTTCAGTTGGATACTCGTGAATATCCTCGGAGGCAGAACCTACCACGAAGAACACAACCGAGCACAATCAACACATGACGATATGCAACAATATGATGCATGCTATGACATGACAATATGGATGTGTCTTGAGCTAATGCAACTAGCTATGATTTAAATGAAGTTGGTTTGAGTACAAGATTCAAATTCCAACCCCATATATGATTATTTAAATGCCCTTTATTTGTTTTGTCCAAAACAGAGGACAAGCATTGTTCAAACATGCATGAAAATGGTACAGATGGATTCCTTGAATTTTTCTGATAATTTTTCATATATAATCTGTCTCATTTGGAGTTATGGTTGAATTTCTATGAATTTTTGAAGTTTGGGGTATTTTCGGGAATTTCCTGAATTGTTTTTAAACTGGAAAATGATTTACTGCGTCAGCTTGACGTCATGATGATGTCAGCAAGTCAACAGGGTGCGTACGGGTCAAACCTGACCAGTGGGTCCCACTGGTCAGTCTCACAGTGCTGGCTCGAGTCACAGACAGGTGGGGCCAGTCAAAGGCCACGTCAGAAAGTCAAACTGACGTGTGGGGCCAGCTGGGTTAATAACTAATCTAAACAGAACATTAAGTTAAACTAAACATGCACTGGGCCCACATGGCAGTGGCTCTAGGGAGTTTTAGCAGGGTCATTAGCACTAATTAAGCCAGCGCCACGTCAGCTCGCCGGAGCTTGGCCGGCGGCGACCAAATACACGGCGGGGTTTCACCGGAGTTGCTCGGGTTTCGCCTACAGGCCACCATTTGACGCGCGGAAGGGCGCGTTTGAAAGAGGGGAGCGAGGCGCATCTGCGGGTGGCCGTGGTTCGAGTGGGGGTGGACGGAGTCAACGGCGGCGAGCTCGGTTGCGGCCGCCGGAGTTCGGGCGCCGATGAAAACGACAACGCCGTGCATGGGAGGATCAACGGGTGGCACCTACGTGTTCTGCAGGCTCTCACAAAGCCAACAGCCATATGAACGGGGCCGATTGGCCACCGGAGCCTCGTCGCCGGCGAGCTCGGGCGGCGCCGCAGTTCGGTCATCAAGGGGGCGACGACTACGGTGATCAATTAAAGCGGGGAAGAGGGGGAAACGGTGGCGGAGCTCACAGGGAGGTCGATGAGTAGCTCAGCGGACTCGGGGAAGCTTCTGCAACGTTGAATTGACGACGGCGATCTCTGGGCACCGGAGATGAAGACGACGACGCTCGGGTCGACTAGGGCCTCCGCTGGTCGCGTGCTTCGGGTGTGTAGCTCCACGGGGTCAGGGCGGAGCCCAGGGATGCGCAGAGGGAGCGAGGGGGTGGCTGTGGACGCGGTGGCAGCGAACGGCGGCGACGGCGCGTTCGGGTGTGTGTGAGAGATCGAGACAGGGGAGGGGATGAGGGCGAGGGAGGGGGAATGAGAGGGCCAGGGGGGTGCGTGGCGTCCATAGCGACGTCGGGGAGGCGGCCGAAGCAGGAGGTGGCCGTCGGTGGCCGCGCGCGTGCCGGCGCACCGCGGGCACACGCCCTTCGTCCTCCTGGCAGCAGCTGGAAGAAGACAAGGAAGGAGGTGTGCTGGGCCAATAGTGCTGGGCCACAGCTGGGCCGCCAGGTAAGTACTCTCTCTCTCTCTCTCTAATTTATTCTGTTTTTCTATTTCTGTTATTCTGTTTTGATTTAGTTTAAATACTAAATCATTTTATAAAATCCTGAAAATATTTATGGATACTTTCTGAAATATTTCAGTGGCCCAAAAATAGTTCCAACATTATTTGAGCATTTGAATTATTTAATAGTATTTAAATGCCCAAATTCAAATATTTATGAATTAAGTCAATGCCCCTTTTGTTGACCTAAAATTATATGCACCATTTTTCCCAAGGGTTCTAACCCAAGGCAAAGAGGGTGAACATTTTTGAAGGGCATTTCAGGTTCATTGAATTTATTTTTAGTAAACCCTAGTTGATTTCAGGGGGGGTGCTGGGGGTTCTGCTTTCCCCATTTCAATTTTCTGATGAAGGTAAACATGATGCACACTCTAATGCATAACCTAGCTAGGGTGTGACAACTCACCCCCACTCAATAGAATCTCGTCCCGAGATTTAGGATCATCTGGGAAGAAGGCGGGGTACTCGAGTCGAAGACGATCCTCCCTTTCCCAAGTGGCTTCTTCCTCGGAATGGTGTGACCATTGAACCTTGAGAAACTTGATATTATGACGTCGAGTGGTACGCTCGGCTTGATCAAGGATACGAATGGGGTATTCCCGATAAGAAAGGTTATCTTGTAAGTCAAGCGTTCCGTGGTCCACTCCACGGATAGGATCTGCGAAGCAACGCCGGAGTTGCGAAACGTGGAAGACATCGTGAACTCTGGAAAGATGCGGAGGTAGTTCCAATTGGTAGGCAACTTCTCCTCGTTTGGCAAGAATGCGAAAGGGTCCAATGTAACGAGGAGCCAATTTGCCTTTGATACCGAAGCGATGGGTTCCCTTTAACGGGGTAACCCGAAGGTAAGCTTTCTCGTCAATTTCAAATGTCATAGGCTTATGCTTACGATCATATTGACTCTTTTGGCGAGATTGGGCTGTTTTCAATTTCTCACGAATAACGCGAACCTGCTCTTCTGCTTCCTGAATCATATCCGGGCCAAAGAGTTGTCTTTCCCTGGTTTCTGACCAGTTAAGAGGCATTCGACATTTTCGTCCATAGAGAACTTCGAATGGAGCCTTGCCCAAACTAGCTTGATAGCTATTGTTATAGGCAAACTCCGCGAATGGAAGGCATTTCTCCCAACTCATTCCGAATGAGATAATAGAAGCTCGGAGCATATCTTCTAGAATTTGATTTACGCGCTCTACTTGACCACTTGATTGAGGATGGAAGGCGGTGCTAAAGGAGAGATGAGTTCCCATAGCATTTTGGAAACTTTCCCAAAATCGAGAGGTGAAGAGACTTCCACGGTCTGAGTTAATTTCCAATGGGACACCATGAAGAGACACTATTCGGGAGATGTATAGGTCAGCTAGCTGGCTAGCAGTGATACTCTCACGAACAGGTAGAAAATGGGCTACTTTGGAAAGACGGTCGATCACGACGAAGATGGCTTATTCCCCCTCTTGGTCCTGGGAAACCCAGTGATGAAATCCATACTGATTTTGTCCCATTTCCATTCAGGAATAGCCAAAGGTTGAAGGGTGCCAGCAGGCCGTTGATGCTCTGCTTTAACACGACGACAAACGTCGCAACTAGCAATGTATTGAGCGATTTCTCTCTTCATCCTAGTCCACCAAAACCTCTGGCGTAGGTCTTGATACATTTTGGTACCACCGGGATGAATGGTGAGAGGGGATAAATGAGCTTCCTTAAGGATCAGTCGCCTCAGGTTTCGCGCCTTCGGAACCACTAGGCGATTCCCAAAGTATACAACACCTTGATCATCAATGGAGAAACAATCCACGACTCCCTTTTTAACGTTTCTCTTGATACGGGAAATTCCCGGATCTATCTTCTGTGCCTTGATGACCTGATCCGTAAGGGTAGGTTCCGCTACCAGGGTGGATAGGAATCCTTGAGGAACAATGTGAAGATTAAGCTTGCGAAATTCCTCATGGAGAGGTGGTTGACTTTGTTGTAACATCAGGTTGTTACAGTAGGACTTACGACTTAATGCATCGGCCATGACATTGGCCTTGCCAGGGGTGTAAGTTATTCCTAAGTCGTAATCCGAGATCAACTCGACCCAACGTCTTTGCCTGAGATTCAAATCTGGTTGGGTGAAGATATATTTCAAGCTTTGGTGATCGGTGAAAATCTCGCAACGATTACCGAGAAGGTAATGTCGCCAGGTTTTGAGTGCATGGACTACAGCTGCAAGCTCTAGATCATGTGTGGGATAATTTTCCTCATGTGGGTGTAATTGCCGTGAAGCATAGGCAATTACCTGATGATCTTGCATGAGTATGCAACCTAGTCCTTGTCGCGAGGCGTCGCAATAGATAATAAAGTCCTTGGAGAAATCTGGTGGTACCAGTACGGGAGCAGATGTCAGGCGTCTTTTCAGTTCCTGAAAACTGAACTCGCACTATGGAGTCCACTCGAACTTTTTATCTTTCTTGAGGAGTTCAGTTAGAGGTTTAGCAACCTTGGAGAAATTCTCGACGAAGCGGCGGCAATAGCTCGCTAGGCCAAGGAAACTCCGAACTTGCTTGACCGTAACAGGTGGAGTCCAATCAACGACGGCTTGAACTCGCTCGGGATTGACAGCAATACCCTTACCAGAGATTACATGGCCTAGATAGGTCACTTCTGACAACCAAAATTCACACTTGGAGAATTTGGCATAAAGGCGATGCTCTCGAAGTTTCATCAATTCCAGCCTTAGATGTTCGGCATGTTCCTCTTCATTCTTGGAGTAGATGAGTATGTCATCGAGGTATACTACGACGAATTTGTCCAAGTACTCCATGAAAACCGAGTTCATTAACCGGGAGAAAGTGGCCGGGGCATTGGTTAAACCGAAGGACATGACGGTGTACTCGTATTGGCCATAACGAGTAACAAAGGCCGTTTTGGGAATGTCCCCGTTTCTGATTTTGATTTGATGGTAGCCCAGCCTCAAATCCATCTTGGAGAAGACTGAGGATCCAGCGAGCTGATCATACAGGTCGTTGATCCTGGGAAGCGGGTATTTGTTCTTGATGGTGACCAGATTGACAGGTCGGTAATCCACAACCATTCGATCCGTTCCATCCTTCTTCTTGACGAAGAGGACGGGGCAAGCCCAAGGAGAGGAGCTAGGACGGATGAACCCTTTGTTCAAGGACTCATCAAGTTGGTTCTTAAGCTCGGCTAGTTCTAAGGGTGCCATCTTGTAGGGTCTTCTAGCAATTGGAACGGTTCCTGGAACAAGGTCTATCACAAACTCGACATCCCGGTCAGGTGGAACACCTGGCAGTTCTTCCGGAAACACATCCGGGAAGTCTCGGACTACCGGAACGTCCTCAAGGTCTGGAAGAGGGTTGGCATTGAGAGAGTAAAGTTGGCGCTTGGCCACTCGAGTTAAGACATTAACTGTCTTGCCCGAGGGATGAGTAAGTTGAACGGTTCTAGTGGCACAATCGATCTTGGCATAATGAGCCGACATCCAGTCCATACCCAAGATGATGTTTATGTCGGAGGACTTGAGAGCTATTAAAGATGCGAGGAAAACAATCCTATCGACAAGAATTTTGTTCCCATGGCTTACCTTAGAAGTTTGCCATTTGGAACCCGGAGTTTGAATTACCATGGAAGTGGGCATGTCTCAGAATGTCGTGTTATGCAACCGAGCATAATTCTCGGATATGAATGAATGAGATGCTCCAGTATCGAAAAGAACAGATGCCGGATGGCAGTTAACAAGGAGCGTACCAAGGACGACGTTGGGATCCTCATGAGCCTCTTCGGCTGAAACATAGTTGACATGGCCACGTGCAGTAGTGGCCGGCTTGGCGTAGAAAGTCTTTCCCGCGGGCTTACCACGGCCAACGTACTTTCCAGCTTGATTGGGGTTGTTCTGGGGACACTCTCGACTATAGTGACCCAGTTCTCCACACTTGAAGCATGTTACCACAGTGGGGCGTGGAGCAACATTAGCAGCGGGGCCACCATAGGGCTTGGGCGGTGCAAATTGCTGGTTGGGACGAGGCGCCTCAAAGGATGGCCTCGGGGTGAATCTGGGTGGCAGTGCGGTGCTTGGAATCCACACCCGGCGCTTCTGAGCTCCAGAGCCGGATGAAGACCCAAAATCACGAGAGTGCTTGCGTGAAGCGTCATAATCAGTCTGGCCTGTCTCAGCACTGATAGCTTTATTGACCAGCTTCTGGAAGGATGTGCACTCGTGCAGACGGAGATCGCGGCGAAGCTCAGGGCTAAGTCCCTTACGGAACCTTGCCTGCTTCTTGGCGTCAGTAGAAACCTCTTCAGGAGCATAGCGTGCCAGGTTCCCAAATTCTCGGCTATATGCATCCACAGTCAGCCTTCCTTGGGTGAAGTTGCAGAACTCCTCCCTCTTGCGATCCATAAGACCTTCCGGAATGTGATGCTCACGGAAAGCCTCGCTGAACTCAGCCCAGGTAGTGATTTGGCCGACCGGGCGCATAGCTTCGTAGTTTTCCCACCAATGGCTAGCGGGGCCCTCGAGATGATAAGCAGCATAGGTAACCTTGTCGGCTTCAGCTACGTTGGCAGAACGTAGCTTGTGGGTGATGCTGCGAAGCCAATCATCCACGTCGAGGGGCTCGACGGAATTGTTAAACTTTGGTGGGTACAGCTTGATAAAGTCGTTGATCGACACCAAGTCATTTCGTGGGTGGCGTGCAGTGTTCTGCTCAATCCGCTCCAGCAGGCGGTTGGTCTCACGCTTGTTCCTTTCCGCCTCCAGCATCACTTCGGCCAGGGAAGGCGGGTGAGGCAAATTTTCACCTCTAGCTGCATTGGGTTCCCCCTGCTCCGGGGCAGCAGGGTTTCCGCGGGTGTTGACCATCCTAGGAGGAAACAAGACAACGGTTTAGACAAGGATGGCTCAAACTTAACAGGGAAGTGCAGAATGTAAAGGATAACGCGGAATGCAGAGATGCTCATTCGTATGCCATGGTAATATAAAACTGCCATATATACACCAACGGTCATACTCGTCATACTCGTCATACATAGTTTAGTACAAGCCCATGCTACAGTACAACTATGAAGGTAGACGTTACATCTCATCGGAGGCATTCCGAGTCCCTATACATTATTTGTCTACACCTCCGGAATCGATTACACACCAAGTCGTATTCCACAAGTCACACAGGACAGTGGAGATACAACTACTACAATTCTAGTGGTACTACTACTAACTCAGATAGCTCCGTAGTAGTCCTCATAGAAGTCACCTCCATAGCCTGGAAGTTCAACGTGATCATCCGGAAACAGACGGTCCTGAGGAGCCTGTGGACCATAGGGGCTAGGATAAGGTCTTGGACCAACAAACGGTGGCCTGCGGGGACCAAGGGGTGGGGTGATGCCTCCCACATCACGCCAATCCACCATGTCTGGCAGAGATGCTCTCACAGGATACAGATCCCTGGTATCCATACATCCCGCTTGCACCGCGGGTGCAAACCGAGTCAATGTGGCCCAATGATCAGCACGGGTAATAAAGAGCTCCAGCCTCAAGGCCCGATTCTCTCGGTCCTTATCTTCGAGCATCTCAGCGGTGGTACGAGTTAATGAGTCCTCCTAAGTGGAGTCAGCATAGATAGCCTGGAGATACCCCTGCGCTCCCGGAAGTGAAGCTGGCATGTAACGGAGGACAGTGTTCCGAAGCAGGCCAGTCCGGACTCGCAAGATGGTCATCATGGAATAGGCAGCATCCTGCACAGCCATCTCAATGGTAACTCCGAGTCCATAGGAACAGTGAAGGGGCTCGGTAGATCCAGGATAGGAAGGAAATATCCTGACGGTGCATAAATACTGGCTTTGATTAAAGTCGCGAAACTGCTCTTCAACAGTGTATTCGGGATACCAACGGTATCCTGTCTCGATCATGACCCGGACCAACATAGCAGTATGACCGGGCACGTCGAGGCACCTGGTCAGGTGAACCACTTGATTTTGAGACTGGTTGGCCATCTGAAAGCACAACCACAAGACAAAGACATCAGAATTCCTAGGGAAAAATTGGGCAGCATAACGGCTGTAAATGCTCAGAAAAAGATTTGAGACATCCACAACAGTTCACAATACCGCTCAACAGCATCATATCAAGGTTCTGATTCAAATAGCAACGTACTAAAATAGTAGAAACTGGACTGGAACTCGTAGCAATAATCCTATGAGCTACTACGGATTAGTAACACGTGAACCTGATAGAAGAAGAGAGCCTAGTCCTTAACCCACGTTGAATGAGAAGAGAATGACTCAGATCAGAAGCATAGGGTAAAGGAGTAAAAGAACCTTACGTTCCCTCCCACAATCAATTCCCTTACATATAACTAAAGCATTTCTAGACTCGACATCGACCAGTTTGGCTGAACGAACCTACAGGCAGTCCGGCTCTGATGCCAACGCTGTCAGGACCCCGATTCTAAGCCACATCGACCTAGCCGGTAACACCTCATATCACTTTGCGGCCTCACGCACGGTATCCCACGGGTGTCGCCTTACCATGGCCCGGGACCGTTTGCGCCTTTTGGCTCGCGTATATGACAATGTCGCTAGCATCCATATGACCGAGAACCCGGGCCGACATGGCTAGTCGTGAACCCAAAGCGGCACAGACCTATGGAGACAGGCATACATGAATCACAACGAACATGTCGGTCATCAACGAGTGATTCCGGGCTGTAGCACTGGGCTAACAGGACTCCGGGAAATCCCGGGCTGTAGCAGGCTAGACAGGACTCCGGAGATCACCGCGTGACATTTCCCCGAAGGGACAGACATAGGGACGAAGTGAAACACATGCCGGCCAGTCAAGCGTCCTGAACAGTAGTGCTGGGCTAGCAGGACTCCGGTGAACCGGGCTGTAGCGGACTACTATGGCTCGAGGAGCACTAGACTACATTTCCCCATAAGAAAGGCTGCGAAGGACAAACAACTAGACTGTCGGATCCCACTCATACCAAGCATTTCAATCATACATACAATATGCTCGATATGAGTACATACAACATGGCATCACAACAAAACTCTACAACTCAAGTACTTTATTTAAAGGCTCCAGGGAGCCATACATAACATATCCATACAGGTAAGGGGTCACATGACCCGACACTCAAGTCATACAGTCATACAAGCACATGCGGAAGCAACTAGTCTGAGTACAGACTCTAGAAAGAAAGAAGGCTTCTCGAAGCCTGTCTATCTACATAGGGCCCTCCATGGCCTGGATCACCACCTGGGTGGCTAGTCACTCGTCGACGTCAAGGTCTACGTAAAACCCATCAGAGGGGGCAGTGTTGTCGTCTGAAAACAATAAATAAGCAAACATGAGTAGAAAGGTACTCAGCAAGTCTTACATCAGAACCTACTGTACATGCTCATTCTCAAGAAGGTGGTGGGGTTTATGCAGCAAGCCAGCTTTGACTCTTGGCTAAGCTATCCTACGGAATCTTTTAGCAAAATAGTTTTCGCACACGAGTCCACTACTCACCATCACAATACTCCACCGTGGATCCTCCCTCGTATCCTGCGAGGGGGCCATCCTCGGTACTCACACTTATCTTGAGTCTTTTAGTAGTATCCATTAACTTGTCTATGAACTATATAGGCAACCAAGTAGTCCTTTACCGCGGACGCGGCTATTCGAATAGTTTTATACCCTGCAGGGGTGTACTTCGTCATACACGCTTTCACCGCTTACCGCCGTCTACACGACATGTACTCGGCAACCTTCAAGTGGAAGCCCAGCGAGGGTGTCGGCCACGGCCTACCTAAACACCTAAGCCCCTAGTCCAGGTTATCGCCTATCCAGGTTCCATCCGCAGGGAGTCCGGCCGAGGTTTCCATATACGGCCCCGAACGATGTGAACAGGGTTCCCGAGACACCAAACGCGTGACTCGGTACACCGTGCCACGGTGTATCTACCGCAACATAGCCCACCCCTAGGGTCAGCGCTACGCACGGCCGCCAACACATATCCTACAAACACCAGAAACTATTTGCAACTCCTGGACAGAGTACTAGGGTGGCTAAGAAGCCGAGAGGGTCCATTTGTTTCGGGCCCAATGTACGGTAGTAACTGCATCTTAAATCACACATACAGATCTCAGTTCTTATGGACGGCCTCAATGAAACAACCCACCATGTACTCCTACATGGCCTCTCATCGATACCTTTACCAAAACATGTTCAACACATCCCTCATATTACTGGCACAAGCATTTCACTCTAGCCCATCACCCAGATGAACCAGACCTGACACAACTCTAAGCATAGCAGGCATAGCAAGGTAGGAATCACAAAACATGGCTCAATCAACTCCTACACATGCTAGTGGGTTTCATCTAGTTACTGTGGCAATGACAGGTCATGCAGAGGATAAGGGTTCAACTACCATAGCACACAGCAGTTTGAATCGTGTTGTCTTAATGCAGTAAACAAGAGGAGGAGCGAGAACATGGGTTGTATCGGAATGATCAATGGTTGCTTGCCTGATGGAGTGGTAACGGGATACTGCCCTTCAGTTGGATACTCTTGAATATCCTCGGAGGCAGAACCTACCACGAAGAACACAACCGAGCACAATCAACACATGACGATATGCAACAATATGATGCATGCTATGACATGGCAATATGGATGTGTCTTGAGCTAATGCAACTAGCTATGATTTAAATGAAGTTGGTTTGAGTACAAGATTCAAATTCCAACCCCATATATGATTATTTAAATGCCCTTTATTTGTTTTGTCCAAAACAGAGGACAGGCATTGTTCAAACATGCATCAAAATGGTACAGATGGATTCCTTGAATTTTTCTGATAATTTTTCATATATAATTTGTCTCATTCGGAGTTATGGTTGAATTTCTATGAATTTTTGAAGTTTGGGGTATTTTCGGGAATTTCCTGAATTGTTTTTAAACTGGAAAATGATTTACTGCGTCAGCTTGACGTCATGATGATGTCAGCAAGTCAACAGGGTGTGTCCGGGTCAAACCTGACCAGTGGGTCCCACTGGTCAGTCTCACAGTGCTGGCTCGAGTCACAGACAGGTGGGGCCAGTCAAAGGCCACGTCAGAAAGTCAAACTGACGTGTGGGGCCAGCTGGGTTAATAACTAATCTAAACAGAACATTAAGTTAAACTAAACATGCACTGGGCCCACATGGCAGTGGCTCTAGGGAGTTTTAGCAGGGTCATTAGCACTAATTAAGCCAGCGCCACGTCAGCTCGCCAGAGCTTGGCCGGCGGCGACCAAATACGCGGCGGGGTTTCACCGGAGTTGCTCGGGTTTCGCCTACAGGCCACCATTTGACGCGCGGAAGGGCGCGTTTGAAAGAGGGGAGCGAGGCGCATCTGCGGGTGGCCGTGGTTCGAGTGGGGGTGGACGGAGTCAACGGCGGCGAGCTCGGTTGCGGCCGCCGAAGTTCGGGCGCCGATGAAAACGACGACGCCGTGCATGGGAGGATCAACGGGTGGCACCTACGTGTTCTGCAGGCTCTCACAAAGCCAACGGCCATATGAACGGGGCCGATTGGCCACCGGAGCCTCGTCGCCGGCGAGCTCGGGCGGCGCCGCAGTTCGGTCATCAAGGGGGCGACGGCTACGGCGATCAATTGAAGCGGGGAAGAGGGGGAAACGGTGGCGGAGCTCACAGGGAGGTCGATGAGTAGCTCAGCGGGCTCGGGGAAGCTTCTGCAACGGTGAATTGACGACGGCGATCTCCGGGCACCGGAGATGAAGACGACGACGCTCGGGTCGCATGCTTCGGGTGTGTAGCTCCACGGGGTCAGGGCGGAGCCCAGGGATGCGGAGAGGGAGCGAGGGGGTGGCTGTGGACGCGGTGGCAGCGAACGGCGGCGACGGCGCGTTCGGGTGTGTGTGAGAGAACGAGACAGGGGAGGGGATGAGGGCGAGGGAGGGGGAATGAGAGGGCCAGGGGGGTGCGTGGCGTCCATAGCGACGTCGGGGAGGCGGCCGAAGCAGGAGGTGGCCGTCGGTGGCCGTGCGTGTGCCGGCACACCGCGGGCACACGCCCTTCGTCCTCCTGGCAGCAGCTGGAAGAAGACAAGGAAGGAGGTGGGCTGGGCCAACAGTGCTGGGCCACAGCTGGGCCGCCAGGTAAGTACTCTCTCTCTCTCTCTCTAATTTATTCTGTTTTTCTATTTCTGTTATTCTGTTTTGATTTAGTTTAAATACTAAATCATTTTATAAAATCCTGAAAATATTTATGGACACTTTCTGAAATATTTCAGTGGCCCAAAATAGTTCCAACATTATTTGAGCATTTGAATTATTTAATAGTATTTAAATGCCCAAATTCAAATATTTATGAATTAAGTCAATGCCCCTTTTGTTGACCTAAAATTATATGCACCATTTTTCCCAAGGGTTCTAACCCAAGGCAAAGAGGGTGAACATTTTTGAAGGGCATTTCAGGTTCATTGAATTTATTTTTAGTAAACCCTAGTTGATTTCAGGGGGGGTGCTGGGGGTTCTGCTTTCCCCATTTCAATTTTCTGATGAAGGTAAACATGATGCACACTCTAATGCATAACCTAGCTAGGGTGTGACACCGGAGCGGTGCCGACGAGCAGCGAGGGCGGTGGCCGCGCTCGGGCGAAGACGAGGATGGTGCTACGGGACACCGTTTTTAGCGCGGCCGGGCTCGTTCGAACGAGAAGACGACGACGAGGCGATCTGGGGTGGTGGCAGACGCTGTGGTGGTCGGGAACGTCGACGGCGAGCGGCGAGGTGGATGCCGGACTTCAGTCGTTGTCGGGAACGGGGTTGGGGTGCGTTTGCGGGCAACCCAAGCAGCTAGACGAGGCCTACGCGGTGCGGTGAGCGTGATGGTGGCACGCACGGGACCCTTGGGTCACCGTGGCTACGCCGGCGACTAGCTCACACGGAGCAGCGTTCGGGAACGACGGGGAGGAGGAGCTACGACACCGGAATCTGCCCATACTGCGGCAACAAGCAGGTGGCATAGGCCCTACCGCGCCGGAGCTTGGTCAGAAAGAACGACGGGTACCGCAGATCGGGATGTGCTGCATCGGCGCCGTCGAACGAAGAAACGATGCACATCCTCCCTTTCCACCGGCGGACGGGATGCGCCCGGATCAGTGACCAACGGTAAGAGAGAGAGGCCACCACCGCCTTGTGTGAGATACTCTGAAGAGAGACAAACCCCGGCAAGAAGGCTCCATTGTATATTGTGGAGCGGACTACCTTTTTCTCCATAAAAATCGTGTACGTACACCACCTACGTGGGGTTGTGTGAGAGATATACGAACTTAGAGAGATATACTGTGTGGGTTCGGGAGTGTTTTTTTGGGAGGTGAGAAATAGACAAGCAATATGTATGGATGATATTTCAATCAAAAATGTAACATATGCAATGTGTGTGAAATACAGTCCTGGATATATCATATATAGAGGGGGTGATCCACGAGAAGAGAGTGGAGATATCATCGGCTTGAGGTATCCATAGAATCGAAGAGAGGGATGATGATGATGTGTGTGTGTGTGCACGTGCGCGATCGATAAAGAGTGCCAACGAATTTGTGTGTGACCACATCAAAGATATAGAGTGGCTGGCCTACTGGAATGTGAGAGGGGACAGGTGCAGTTTGACTCTGTGGCATGGATACCTACCTATAGCGCTCGACTATCGGTGTGTGGTGGGGGTGGGGACACCTAATTAACTATATAGGAACAATGGCTGGTATATGTGTGGAGGAGGAGAGAGACCTACCTTATGTATTGAGGGAGATCGATCGGCATCCATGCATATGTATAGGAGAGGAATAAGGTTGCGAGAGAGATAGAGCTAGAGTGTTGGAGGGGTTGGTGGTCGAGTTGCTTCTAACAAATGGTGGGAGAGGCTTGCTAGACAAACGGAGGGCATGCCTGCAATATCATTATGTGGGGACCCCGACTCATAAGTCGTGATCACCGAATGCACGTGTACAGTGATCACAGAGATCAATGCTCACTGAACACACAGAAGCTGAATAACAAGAGACTTCAATCCATACATACCGTATTACACAAGTAGGACCATTATGGTCAAGTCTTGAGTATAACATCGCAGAGGAAATCTTCGTGGATAACTTGGACCCATGCCATCTGCCTTAACCCTATAGGCATTCTGACTGGGAAGCGTCCTAGCTCGCATGTTCGCCTCCGAGGTACTCTTCTTCATATCATGTTCTTTCATGCCTGGCCAATTAAATAACTAGTGGCAAGCCAATGAGTACTTTGAATATACTCGCAAGCAACCCAAGGGTGATAACAGAATAATTATGCAAGGCACTACTGCTAATTTTGGCATTTTTGCGAAAAGCTAGTTTTTCTCATGCAAGTATGATCAACATTTATCAAGAATATGAATGCATCTGCAACAAGTATCAGGAGGTTACAGACATCAACATCGAGAGAGAGTTATGAACAACTCATGCTCAAGCTCATCGTGACTTCCTCACGAATCACGTCAATAGATTTACCAAATCGTGTTGTTTGTCAGAGACATATGGACGTAGTCTAAGCAGCACCACCCAACCGTCCTTGACCATGGAGATGGCTATTCAAATAGTTTTACACTCTGCAGAGGTTGCACACTTTACCCACAGGATCCGGGGAACTTCCGTGGCATCCACGACCTGTGGTACCTCAAGTACCCGGGGTAAGCACCCGATCACTATCTTTCCCTAGACGACACTAACATGGAGTCCACTCGATTGGTAGTAACCCCCATGCCCAACATTTCACAACTGAAAATTGTGGAGCCTCGCTCCTATATTCATCACATACCACTGGCACGGGGTACCAACGGTGTGTCCGGTGCCCCATAAAAATGTGCTTGGCCTCCCTACATGGCATGACCCCGTCCCGAGAGAGAGCACCAACTCTCCCCCGTCACTAGTAATGCGGGCTCCAAGCTAGTATCGGCCTAGGTAATCAATAATGCCCTTTCCCATATAACGGTAGAGTGGTTGCGCATGTAAGGTTGGGACAGTCGACAAATCTTAAATATAATCCGTCTCTGTAAACAAGACTTTTATCGAGCCTCGGTACACTACCTCTCCACCAAGTAGTGACCTAGTTCATCATCATCTCCCAGGGGCATTAGTGGCACCCACTGGGCTGTTTGCAAGTATGTCAAACCACACTTATTTCTTTCCATGCATAACCCTGACCCACTTTGCAAGGGTAGAGTCATGAACAATGCAAGTATCAATGGAGTATGCAACGGAGGCAAGCCTAGAAAGGTTGCCATTCAAGATATATCTCATGCACTCGATGAAAGAACGAAAATGCTATTATGATGAAAAATGGTTCATCATGGTCAAAGGGTTGTTTGCCTGGTTCATCAGAGTCTTGAGATCTTCTGGTCCTTCTCCAAGTACTCCGTCTACTTCGGCAACTAACGTCGGAAACAATCACAATAAGCAACACAACAAGGCAAGATTAAATGTGCTCTAAAAATATGAAGTTGACTTTTATTGGATACCTCTGGTCATATGAGGAATGACCAAAGTGATTTCATTGGAAGTGGATCAATGGATATTTCTAAACATTTCGATATGATGGAATCAAGGGGTTTATGGAATTGCAAGAAGTGTACAGAAACATATTTTTGAAAAATGAGCAAAGGCACCCATTCAACAAAGGGTGATTCTAGAAGCATCTAGGAATTGGTTTCACTGGATTTGGAGTTGAAATGATTTTCCTATGAATTTGCAAAGTTGACAAATATGAAGAAATAGACCATTACTTGAGGTGATACAGAAAGTATTACTAAAAATGTTCAAAAACTAAGTTTTGAACTTATAGACACCTAGGATTTTGAATCGTGGAATTTGGATCAATTTTGAGCCTTCTGTGATTTTCTAAAGTTTATGACAGAAATGGAAATATGGGATTTGATAAATGTTTGTGAAGAAAATATTTAAGGAAAAATGTGCAAATTTCACCATGTGATAGATTAGGAATTTATGAACTTATAGAAATTAGAATCATCAAATTTGGAGTCTATTTGAATTTTTGGTAGGTTTTACAAGTTATCTGGGAAAAGAAAAATAAGAAAAAGGGTATACCCTTATTCTCCGCACTGGGCGAGTGATAGGCATTGGGCCGGCCCAGCGCACTGGTGCACGCGCCAGGTTTAAACCTGATGGGCAGGGCCCAGGCGTCAGCGAGAGAGAGGGGGGCGATGGAGGGGAGAGGCTGACAGGCGGGCCCACCTGTCATCCCTAACCCTGAGTCCAGGCGGCTGGCGAGCTCACCGGCGACGATGTAGGCCACGGCTAGACTCAGCGTCGAGTCGCCGTTCGGGTGGAGGTGGTGGACATCATCGGAGTTGCCTGGCTCGCCGGCGATGTGGTCTCGCAGCGGAGAGGCTTCGGGCGTCGACGGCTTCGGCCGTTTCCGGCTGCAAAAGAGGCGGGGAAGAAGGGGGAAATGGTCAGGGGTGCTTAGGGGTTCCAGTTCGACGCAGCGGAGGAGCAGGGGAGGCCTGTACCATGGGATCAACGGCGACCCGAGGCGGTGGAGCTCGAGCTCGGGTTCGTCTGGAGAGGGGTGAGTGGTGTAGGGGGGTGTTTAGGGGAGTGAGAGAGCGAGTGGTGAGGAGAGGGGGGCTCGAGGAGGGCTTTAAGTAGGCGAGCCACGGCTCACCATAGACCCGTGCGCCGGTGAGGTTGTTGCTGTTGCTGTGGGTCACAGGGACGCGCGTGGACATGTCCGGGGTGTTCCTGGACGTCGACTACGTCGGGAGAGATAGAGAGAGGGAGTGGCGAGAGGTCAGAGGTGCGTGCGTGTGAGCCGCGCCATTGGCACGCTCGGGCGGCCGGTGTTTGCTAGCGTGGAGGCGCGGGGAGGAGGAGAGAGGAGGGGGCCGGCCGCGTAGCGTGTTGCGGAAGCCGAGGCGCATCGACAGGCGCGCGGGGGAGGCCCGAGGTGGTCGGAGGCGTCGTGCAGAGGGCACTGTAGCGCGCTCCAGAGCGCCCAAATGGCCGGCATGGCATTTTCTATGCCTTGTGGGCGCGGCCAACCGTCTCCAGTAGCTCAAGGGTGGAGTAAAGAAGTAGGGAGAGGCATTGGATGCTCTGGATGGCCAGTAGGAGAGGAGAGAGGGTGAGGGAGAGAGAGAAAGTGGCTGTCCAGAGAGGGAGAGAGAGGTTTTTATCCCCCCCAATAATTGTGTTTGGGCTAAGAAAACTTACTGGAGGTAGAATATTACTAGGAGGGGCTGTGGTAAAAAGTTGAGCTCAAGGAAATTAGTAGAAGGGGTCAAAATGGTGTTTTTGGAAAAATGGCAGAAGGTGTTTGTTGTTGGTTTGGGAAAGAAAATTAACTCCAATTTCCATGATACTTAACAGGATGGAATTACACTTAGAAATAGGGTGTGCCACCAAATTTGAGCTCATTTGGGAAAAGTTGCCAGTGTAACTTTGGTAAACCCTAGAAATCAATAGAAATGGGTTTTCCAAGATCTAGTCATGCAAAACCATTCTCCTTGATCCACCACTTGGTGTAGTGTCATCATTTGGGGATTTGAACATGTCCACAAAAATTCAGACTAAAAGGACACACTTGGCAATGTAGAGTTGTTCAAATTTGGTTCTGGACAGAAAGGGTTTTCGGGCACTTTTGTGAACCAAACTTGTTTTGATTGATATCAAACTTTGCAAGATCATCACATTATGCATATGTGACTTGCTAGAATTTTCCTGGATTTTTATGAAAATATTTCAAAAGCTTGAAGTATCCAGAAAGGGTTTTTGAGGGATTTGACCAATATTTTGAACATGACCATGTGTTGAAACTCTTATATATGGGAAATATATGCCCACTGAGTTTCCCTAATTTTTGTAAAATATTTTTAAAGCTTTAAAATAATTTTAACATGTTAAAGACCATTTCTGGCCTTTAGAAAAAGCCATTGAATAAAATAGGAAAATAACTTTTAAAATTATATTTTTGGGGTTTATGGGAATCCTATATCTAATAGGTTTCAAATATACCTTTTGAAATATTTCTCACACCTCAGATCAAGTACTTGCAGTGCAAATCTCAATTCAAATGTTTTTGGAAAACTAATTTTAGAAAATACTTTTTGGCCAAATTATTTTTGTAAGAAATTATTTTTATGTCCTATACACATGGCATGATCATTGGTTCAAGATTTTGGAGCAAGGAGATGAAGTATAGGAGTTGGAGAATTTATTTGATTTTTAGAGCACTTGCAAACAACAGACAAAAATCCAAAGAAGGCAAGGTCCAAAACACTCAAAAGTTTTTGTCAAACCACATTTTATCATGATTTATTAGCTTAAGCGTTGTGGCATGAAAATCAGGGTGTGACACAATAAGAGAGGGGATGGCTGCCTGTTTGTTTCTTGTTTTAGCACTAGTTTAGTTTATAAAATAAAACTACACAAAATGGATTTGAGTTTGCCTCATACGCTTCATCTTCTTAATATCTTTCGTGGGAAGAAGAAGTCTATAAAATGTTTGGTACTAGATCTTTATATGATGTGCATGACTGCAATGTTGTTAGTATGAATTCCTTGAATATCCATGATGCTAATGATATGCAAAGACACAAGCTTGGGGAAGGTATGTTTGATGAAGATGATATTTTTTGTCCCCCAAGTTTTTATGATCAAATTTATTATGATGAAAGCATGCCTCCTATTTATGATGATTATTGTGATGATACGTTTGCCATAAAGAATTTTGCTTACGAGGAGAGTAATAAAATTTCTATCCAAGTAGATCATGAAAAGAATGCTTTATGTGCTGGTGTAACACCCACGATGCGGCTATGTCTCCCATGTGTCGGAGCACTGCTTAGAGGCATAACCGCATTGTAGGCATGTTGCAAGAGTGGTAATCTTTACACATCCCATGTACTGAATAAGAAAGAGGTATAGAGTTGGCTTACAATCGCCACTTCACACAATACATAAATATAGCATTACATCATCCAGAATACAATCAAGGTCCGAATACGGAACCAAAATAAAGACAACCCCAAAAGAATAAGATCCCCGATCACCCCAACTGGGCTCCAGTACTGATCGTCTGGAAAGGAAACATAGTAACGTCCTGAGTCCTCATCGAACTCCCACTTGAGTTCCATCGCATCTCCTGGAATGACATCATCGGCATCTGCATCTGGTTTTGGAAGTAATCTATGAGTCACGGGGACTCAGCAATCTGACACCCTCACGATCAAGACTATTTAAGCTCATGGGTAGGAAAAGGTAGTGAGGTGGAGCTGCAGCAAGCACTAGCATATATGGTGGCTAACTTACGCAAATGAGAGCGAGAAGAGAAGGCAAAGCACGGTCGAGAAGCTACAAAGATCAAGAAGTGATCCTAAAACTACTTACGTTCAAGCATAACACGAGACCGTGTTCTCTTCCTGGACTCCGCCGAAAAGAGACCATCACGGCTACACACGCTGTTGATTCATTTTAATTTAAGTTAAGTGTCAGGTTTTCTACAACCGGATATTAACAAATTCCCATCTGCCCATAACCGCGGGCACGGCTTTCGAAAGTTCAAAAGTCTACAGGGGTGTCCCAACTTAGACCATCACAAGCTCTCACGGTCAATGAAGGATATTCCTTCTCCTAGGATGACCCGGTCAGACTCGGAATCCCGGTAACAAGACATTTCGACAATGGTAAAACAAGACCAGCAAAGTCGCCCAATGTGCTGACAAATCCTGATAGGAGTCGCATGTATCTCGTTCTCAGGGCACACCGGATGAGACATCCTATGAGTAAAACCAACACTCAAGTTGCCCCGAGGTGGCCCTGCAGTCTACTCGTTTCGGACCAACACTCGGAGGAGCACTGGCCTGGGGGGTTTAAAATAAGGATGATCCTCAAGCTCGCGAAAACCCAAGGTGAGGTTATAGGTTGTTAGGCAAATGTAAAACCAAGGTTGGGCCTTCCTGGGGGAGTTTTATTCAAGGCAAACTATCAAGGGGTTCCCATTATAACCCAACCGCGTAAGGAATGCAAAATCAAGGAACATAACACCGGTATGACGGAGACTAGGGCAGCAAGAGTGGAACAAAACACCAGGCATAAGGCCGAGCCTTCCACCCTTTACCAAGTATATAGGTGCATTAAAGTAAACAAGATATAATAATGATATCCCAACAATAATCATGTTCCAACAAGGAACAAACTCCAATCATCACCTGCAACTAGCAACACTATAATAGGGGCTGAGCAAAGCGGTAACATAGCCAAACAACGGTTTGCTAGGACAAGGTGGGTTAGAGGTTTGACATGGCAATCTGGGAGGCATGATCAAGCATGTGGTAGGTATCGAGGCATAGGCATAGCAATAGAGCGAGCATCTAGCAAGCAAAGATAGAAGTGATTTCAAGGGTATGGTCATCTTGCCTGCAAGGTTCTCCGAGTTGACATAAGCTTGATCCTCGTAAGCGTACTCAACGGGTTCCTCGATCACGTACTCGTCTCCTGGCTCCACCCAAAGGAAGAACACAAGCAAAGGGAACCACAATCAACCACGGTACAAAGCGCAAGCAACATGATGCAAAACATGGCATGATATGCGGGAGGTGATATGCAATGCATATGCGTGCTCCGAAAGGAAAAGATTGAATCGGGCCTCAACTTGGCAAACCAAGAGCGCCGCTGGAAAGATGAGTTGATTTCGGTCAAAATCGATATAAAGATCACCGGAATCGGGTGCACGGTTTGCAAATGGGAAGCGAAACAATAATGGCACTATTCTGCGATTAACAGCATGATGCCATCTAAAATGCATCAAGAAAATAAGCTACTGCACTCTAACATAGCAACAAAGCACATGGCAGTGATTCACCCAAGATGCTTCACAAAAGATGAACACTGAACTACGGCTAAGTCACACAATAGCAGGCTCAAACAAGCATGGAAAAAGTACAAAATATAACAGCATCACATACTTAGTGAAAATAACAACATGCCAGGAATTAATATCAAGAAGCAATGTTTAGAGCAAGATAAAAACATGCTACAAGAACATACCATGGCAAATCAAGGCATGGCATGAAATTACTCAAAGCATATAACAAAAGTCCCTTACTGACCATAAGCCAAAAAGGATCAAAAACCATGATGGCACCCATGTAAACATAGCAAGTTTCTTTAACAGATTCAGACTTGGCAGAAAAATTGGACATGGCAAAATAGAGTTACGTAGGCATGTTTGCGAGCTCGATGCACTCACCACAAGGCATTTCATGACAAACTAAGCATACACCCAGCAAGAATACATGTTCAAGAAGCTAACCATGGAAAGAACAATCTCATAGCATGCATGGATCTACTACAACAACCTTGGCAAAATTGATTAACATGTAAACAATCTGCCAGGAACATTTTTTAGCAAAAGTAGAGCAAGATTGAGTCATTCTAGGTTACTCCATAATTTCAAACAAAGACATGAATGGATATAACATAACAATATCTCAAAATCATCCTTACTGAACATGCTCAAAAGAGGCATGCATCACTCTGTAGCAACATGAATACATGGCATAAAAATAACATCAGGGAAATGACTTAGAAGAATTCTAAGTCCCTGAAATCAGCAACATCACGAGAGCTACTTTGCATGCTTGTGCTAGTCACCAGAATGATCACAAAAATACATGGCATACACCCCTGTAAAGATGGCATGGCATAACCCAAAACACATGTAGGGCTCAAGTTCATAGGAGGCACAGAATAATCATGGCAAAAATGACAAATGCCCATAATCTGTTAAAAACAGAAACTAACATTTTATAGCACTTTTGCAAGAACATTTTAGGCATCAAGATGGACTTAAACAAGCATGGTGCAATGGAACAAAATGAAGAGGACATCTAGTCGAACAATTTGATATGCCACACGCATGAAACGGAGCTACGATTGCAGAGTTTTGAAGCGATGAACATGCCACCAGAATGTTGGGGACTTAGGGAAAAATCACCTCCAAATCCAAGATCTAGGGTTTCGGGCATGAGGATCGAGGTTCGCCGGATTTACTGTGACGACGAGGAACGGCGGCCGGAGCTGGAGGACGAGGCCGGAGAACAAGGGCGGCGCCGGAGAAGACCCGGCGGTGCGGTGCACGCACCGGCGAGGTTCGGCGGCGGCCGCCGGAGTCGCGGGGCGGCAGCGCACGGGCACCGGCGGGCAGTGGTGCATGGAGGCGGCCGGCGGGAGGTGGGGCGGCGACCGGAGAGGTGGCGGGGACGGCGCGCCGGCCGTCGCGGTGGCGCTGGCGGCGGGGATGGGCTGGGCGGGCCCGATCTGGGCTCGCCGGGACGGCGGTGGAGGCGGGCGGTGCGTGACACGTGTCACGCATCCAGTGGCTGCGGGCGGCGGCGCGAAGACGTCCGACGGCGGGCGGACACGTCCGACGCGAAGAGGGGAGATTTTAGGGTTTCATCTGAGATTGGACGGGGGAGGCACATATTTATACATAGAAGGAGCTAGGAGAGTCCAAATGAGGAGCGGTTTTCGGCCACGCGATCGTGATCGAACGGCCGAGAGGATGGAGGGGATTTAGCTGGGTTTTGGGCCACTTTGGAGGGGTGTTGGGCTGGAAGACACACGAGGCCTTTACGGTGCCCTCAAGGGAAGACGAAGGGGGGAATAAAGGGGGCGAAAGCGGGCCTCCACCGCTACCTATTCCAACCGAGGGAACGAGCGCCTACGTGAAGGAGAATAACCAAGGGGAAGACTCTGACGTTCCATCGCCCCGGGGGAGGAAGAGGACTACCTCTGAAGATTTGGAAACCAAGGTCTCCAAACGGGAGAAGAAAACTCCACCAGAGGTTCCTGCCTCGGAGGGTGCTCTTGTCGCACAAATTCCGTGCGGGGATCAGCCCTCTAACGAGCTATAAGTAATCAAAAAGTACTTAATAGCGAAGATATTCTACCATACCTCTGAGGAAAATAACCGAAGCATTTATCTTGCAGTTCGGATCTGAGCCCTTCTCAGCAGAGCTCGTCTTCGGGGGATCTTCTTCCAGAGATGATGGAGAGCGAAACGCCTCCCCCAGACTCCCCAGCTCAGGAAGCGGGCGACCTTGAAGTGTCGTCGCGGAGGGTCACTCCGGATCCGGTGAGGCCTGAAGATAATCCTATGGTGGCCCGAAGTCCCAAGTATCCGGCTCTTGAAGAGAGCAACCAAAAGAATCCGGCACTGTCTAGTATGCGGTCGGATGCACTGAGTGATCTGCTAGGGCGAGCCACTTTCTCAGAAGAGCATCGTACATTGATGGGTACGGTGATTGAAAGGATTTCGTCCGCTGAAAGTGGGTTGCATGAAGCCTTTATGAGTCTACTGACGGGCTTCGAGGTACGTGAAATGATAGGAATTTGTGGTAGTACCGCACATTTTTAGGTGTGACCTGTGTAGATAGTAGCCCCTGAGACTCTGGTTGTCGTCGAGAACGGCGGCAAATAGAGGATCATAGTCCCAGGTAATAACCAGACCGGCTTTATGTGCAGGTGTCTGAAGCTCCGGTGGCTAGCCAGACTGATGGGGTTGCCGAACTAAAGCGGTGACTGGATGCGGCGGATGCCGACATCGAGCTTGTTAACAAGCGGCATGACGAGGCACAGGGTAGGTGATGTTTATAGAGAATGTCACATAGTAAGAGCAGCGTGTTGCTAGTATCTTTAATATGTTGTGACTGCAGATGGAGCTGCCACCGTGGAGGCCCTGCGGGCGAAGCTTACCCGAGCCAAGGAGTAGTAACGCGGCCGCTTTGAAGGCGGCCAAAGAGTTGAGAGCCGAGAAGGCCGCGCATAGCAAGAGCAAAGAGAAAATGGCAAAAATGGCTGTGAAGTTAAAAGACACTACCGACTGCCGCCAGTTTCTTGAAGAAGAAAACCGGGCGAAGGCTACAGACCTCGAAAAGGCCACAATGGTGACCAAAGACACCCGCTCTGCAATGAAGCAAAGAAGGAGGAACTGCGTGGAGCCGGGGACATTGTGGCTGCGAAGCCCATTATGCTGCGGAGGAAGTTCGGCGATCCACGGTATGCCCGTCTGGATCGGCTGTGGAGTTCGGCCGACGCATATCTGGACTTGGCGGAGAGTGCTGTCGATGCGACCGAATATTTCCGAGATTTAACGTTCTGGTCGCAATTTAATGTTCCAGAGCGTCCGCTTCCATTGACTGATCAGCTTGCCGAATGGGCCGAACTCAATAGATTGTCCGGACTCGCCATGAGGTCTGTCGTGGATCATCTGTGGCCGGAAAGGCCAAAGCCGAATAGCTATTTTAGCTTGGTGCAGCAGTTCCTTGGTGCGGTGCCACGCATTAATGCGATGAAGAGGTCGGCATGCATAGAAGGCTCGCGGATGGCCCTTGCCCGTGTCAAAACATACTGGCGGAGATGGATGCCACCACTGTCACAGCACAGGGTTCGGCCATAGGCCGAGTGGCTGCCGATCACTATTTTGAAGAAGTTCTTGAGGGCGCTCGTTCGATAGAGGCCCGGTGCTCGAAGAATGTTATATTTAGTGACATGTATTCTCTTTGTAAAAACAAATTTTTATTGAATTTATCAAGGCTGTATTTATAATTTTGCCCGAAAGTATTGTGATGCCTCCCGTGCGGCTGTTTATGTATACATGTATATAGCCTGAAAGATTGAGTCGTCGGCTTCAACCCCCACGCATATAATGCTGGGGTGTTCGCAGAAGACGCGTATTCACACTTAATCCAACGTCTTGGTCCTATTAAGGACGTGATAGCACATCGAACTAGGCAACCGGACTATAATGATTTAACACTTTCACTTAGCTAGAGGAGTTTGACAGTGGGGCTACTATATAGCCCCTGGTGGCTCCGCACTCGTCCGGATTCGGAGTGCGTACATGCCTGGCCGGGAAACAGCCCTTCGTTAATGTGGAGGAATCCCAAAGATTCCAATAGGTCATCGAGTGGTTGACAAGTCTCATGCTATATCATGACAGTCAGTTTTCGGCTTTCTCTACTGAGGTGCTCGTCCGGATGAACCGGGGCACAATCGCAGTAGTTCTCCTGGTGCCGCCTTAGCCGATAGAGCGGAACGTAAGGCAGCAAAACACATGAGCCAGGCAAACCCAACATTTGATCAAAGACATGATTCAGAGCTGATGCATATAAGGCCAAACTCGCGATGCCGAACACTCCCTAAGGTATTCGGTCTTTATGGTGTAAACCGGGTCTAAACGGTACCCTTTGTAATAAGCCCCTGGTGTCTAGGTACGTGCATTATTCTGGCGTGGCCACATGCCAAGACGTCAGCATCCTTCTCGATTGTACTGAGAATCTGAGGGATGTACATCAACAAGAGACAGTAAAAAAGGTTTACGGAGGGTCTTAATCTACAAAGAATCCTTGGAACGTGTCCCTCCTGCACGTCTGCGCCTGTGTCTCCATTGTGTCGTATCCTGGACGGGTGTAGCACAATGGTCATCTGAAAAAGAGAGGAACTCAATTGAAAAGTTGCCGTGCAAAAGTTAAGTTATACTAAATAAAAAAATATATAGTTCAAAATGAGGAAAGGTGAGTGTCGGTGTCAAAACCGGTGGATCAGGGGGTCCTGAACTGTGCGTCTGAGGCGGATGGTAACAGGAGGCAGGGAACATGATGTTTTACCCAGGTTCGGTCCCTCTCGATGGAGGTAAAACCCTACGTCCTGCTTGATTTATTCTTGTTGATATGGGTATTACAACAGTTGATCTACCACGAGATCGGAGAGGCTAAACCCTAGAAGCTAGCCTATGGTATGATTGTATGTTGTCCTAGAGACTAAAACCCTCCGGTTTATATAGACATCGAAGGGGGCTAGGGTTACACAAGGTCGGTTACAAAGGAGGAGATATACATATCCGTATTGCCTAAGCTTGCCTTCCACGCCAAGTAGAGTCCCATCCGGACACGAGACGAAGTCTTCAATCTTGTATCTTCATAGTCCAACAGTCCGGCCAAAGGATATAGTTCGGCTGTCCGGAGACCCCCTAATCTAGGACTCCCTCAGTAGCCCTCGAACCAGGCTTCAATAACAATGAGTCCGGCGCGCGGTGTTGTCTTCGGCATTGCAAGGCGGGTTCTTCTCCAATTTTCAAGTGTTTGTAAGCAGTGTCCGGCTCCATAAATGTTGAACCTCTTGGCTTCTGTGCCCAATAAGGGCTTTCTCCCACGCGTCGAATGAATACGAGGCGCCAGGGCGTTCGTACATTCGCCCCCCTAGCCAGATAAATGAATTGTCTATTAAAGGGATGGGGATTCTTAGATCCGATCCATACCATCCTCCCCCAGCGAGGATCCATCAGAGCATGTTTCGGAAAGATCCATTCCAACATGGCCGACCTCCGCAGCTCCTCCTCCCGGCCCTGTAGCCCTAAGCCCGGTGATTGGGAGAGGTGTTCCGTCCCGCATAGTCGATTAGTCGAACTGCAGACTAAGGGATTTCTCCCTCTGGCATATATGGTGCCTGTTCGAGCCGGGTTTGCCACCTAGAATGGCGGGGAGCAAGCGGAGAGCTTTCCCTCTCCCTCCATGGGGGAAAGGGTCTGCCTCGTTCCTTATTTGCTAAGGGGACTCAGATTTCCAATTCATCCGTTCCTCTGCGGGCTCCTGGAGTTCTACGGCCTCCAATTACACAATCTCACCCCTGCCTCCATTCTACATATTGCTGGCTATGTTGCTCTCTGCGAGTTGTTCTTGGGCTGTGATGCTCACTTCGAGCTATGGAAAAGGCTATTTTGCCTCGTCCCTCGCACATAGAGGGAATCACTTTATCAACTGGGCGGAGCCGAAATATGGCACATCGCCGATACCAGATACATGTCCGGTACCCCGTAGAAGCCGTCCGAAGTCTGGCCTTCGGAATGGTTTTATATGGAGGACGTTTCCCTTCTGGACCTTGTTCGGCGGGGTCTTCGTGAGTTCAACAATGCTCCTCTGAAGCAGCGCCGAAGTTGGCGCCCACGGAGCCCCCAGGCGGAAGACAACAGGGAAGTCCTCTATCTGATGAACCAGATCAAAGCACTGGCTCAATCAGGATTGACAATAATCGAAGTTGTGTCGATTTGCATAATGCGGGGAGTGCAGCCACTTCAATATCGTGGGCACCCCTTGTGGTGTTATAACGGGGCGGATGACGCCACCCGCTGCGGGCGTAAGGGTCTGGGCAATGCTGCCGCTCTAGCGAAAATTCTGTCCAAACTGTTCAAGGGTGAGGAAGAGGAGTTCACCCGCATTAAGCCACGGGATGGATTCTCCATGTACAATCCTCCAAGCTGGGTAAGTTATATTTCCCTGCTCCCATTTTTTCCTGCATTCTTTGTCGTAAGTATTCACCTTGCCCCTTTGCGGCAGGAACTGCGAAAAGCCATAAGGGAGGTCTGCAACCCTTCTCCACAACCAGAGGACCCTGACCGGGCCCTCG
Organism: Triticum monococcum; assembly: GCA_034509565.1. Classification (NCBI taxonomy): domain Eukaryota; kingdom Viridiplantae; phylum Streptophyta; class Magnoliopsida; order Poales; family Poaceae; genus Triticum; species Triticum monococcum. The sequence continues at coordinate 144,422,334 of CM067843.1, read as the reverse complement.
ACTCTGGACTTGAAGAAGATTCGGTTATCTCCGTGGAGCTGATAGACTGGCAGTTCTACCAGTTAAGTTGCAATGTTGCCATGGTGGCCATTACGGCCGACTACCCCGGACTGCTCCCTGCATCGCAAGTAAGAAAAACCAAAAAATCCTAACTCCAAAAACTAGGATCCCCTGTTAAACACTTCACCCACCATGTACACATGGTATTTTTTACAGGGAAGGCATTCGGGACGCCCTGCCGAACCCGCAGCAACTTGCCAACCAGAGGTGCCGAGGTCGGGTAGGCCTAAAAGGAAGGCGGTCAGGACAGAGACGCCAGCACAAAGGTATAAAAACGCCGCTCCTTGGTTGTCGTCTTTCTCAAAATGTAATGACACCTGTGTTTGTTTAATAGAAAAAACGCTCGCCAGAATATGTCCGGCGATATTGCCGATCACGCCTCCATCAGTCGGGCGCCAGGACGGGACATAGAGGCGGAATGCGATATGGGGCAAGTGTCGAATAATCCCCCTATAGAGGATGCAGATAGATTATCCGCTACTAACTCAGAAGTGGAAGGCGCCATGAATCATAGGCGCCGCCGGGCCGTACTCCATGACTCCTTTTTCTCACCAGAGGCATTTGATGCCTTCAATTCTGGGGAGGTGTACCTCCGTGCCGCTCAAGATGGTCTAGCTAGAGCCACGGATCAGTATGTAAAGGATGTACGGGTGAGTGAATCTGGTGATTTATATGTATCAGTAGCCCCTAAGACTTGAAACAGTTAGCAAAACTGATTTAAGGATCATCGTTATTGTGCAGGTTCTTACACAGAAGAATACTAGGCTGTCCCAGGAGCTGGAGGAATGCAAGACCCAACTGCGGGCCGCTGTTGCCGCATTGCAGGAATAGAAAAATCCTCCTGCTGGTAACATTTACTTTAAAGAATGATGGCTACCCTATAGTGTGCGGCTTGGCTGTAGATCTAACAACAGATGTTGCTGATGAATCCGGAGAGAATCTGGAGGCCCGGCATGTTATGCGACAGCTAGAGGCTGGAAAATGCATGCTGACTGAAGTTAGGCGGGAGAAAAACAATCTCCAAGATGCCAATATTAAGATGAGCGTGGAACTAAAAGACGTTCGTGGCCAGCTTAAAGACTCCGAGAAGGAGAATAAGCGGCTTCGGCGCGGCATTTTCCGTAAGTGCTTGAACGAATCCTTTTAAAGGAGTTCAGCAAAGAAGTCGAGTAACAGCATTATGTCTGTAGGTATGCTGACGGGTCGTCCCGCAGAGGAAATGCCCGGGTCTGCAGGTGATTTTCTGTCCGAGCTGTCACATCTGCATGAACAAGTTCGGCAGGTGATGTAGGGTGTTGCCCAGGCCTTGTGGCCGTCCGTCTCCCTGCCAGAGGGCATTGCCGAGTTTGCAGAGAAGCTCAAGGGAGCACGGCGGCGCTTCCGATTATGGAAGATAGCAGCCTGCCGACAGGGTGCCTGAGAAGCCTGGGCCATGGTGAAGACACGGTACACCAAGGCAGACCCAAATCACATGGCCGAAGTCGGACCCGTGGGGCCCGACGGAAAAGAGATCCCCGTTAGCTTAGTTTATGGGCAAGTAGAATTAGCTGCAAAGTATTATCAACAAGATTGTAAGTTAGACCGCCAATTGGATGGTATGGAAGAGGAATTTAGTCAGTCTGCATGACTTTGTAATTAAAGTGACATGTATAATGCCTTCTAGCCGGATTGTAGATCATTTGTCGTCGCGGACCTTTTCGCTTAAACCTCCGGGCCCAATAGTCCGGAGTGTATCCGAATACCCTCTCCGTTATATAAGAACTGGGGTATGCGTGGAGACCAGGCGTAGGGGTCATTAGTGCTTTATCAGACAAGTGCCCAACTAGTTATGTTATATTACATGGGTAGTAAGAAACATCTTCCAGGGAGAATAGTTTTGTTAAGGGTTCCTTTCCCTGGATAAGCATGCCCTAAAGTGCATGTCCGGACTGCGATAGGAAACGCAGGAAAAACATTTGGGGGCAGATATGGATAATAAATAAAAATCATCTTTTGTTCACCGACCGAATATTCCCTTAAGAACGCTAGCTTTCGGCTTCACCCAGTCTGAGGTACACATCCGGCTGACCCGGCAATAACAATCGCAGAGGTGCTCCCCTTATGCCCTAGCCGAATTAATGGGAACGTAGGGCATAAATACAAGAGCCAGGCAACCCAGCTTGGCCAAAACTTATGTCATATCGATGCATATAATGGTGAAAAAAGGTACATGCGGAAGTATAACACATGTATGGGGCATGAGGCCCAGATAAATAATTTAAGCTTCTGTGAAAGAAGCCCCCAGGTATGAAGAGTGCAGCTAGCACATCTGTAATGTGCAGGCGAGGCACAAGGTGACCCTTGAAGGCCTAGAGAAATAATAAAAGAAAGAAATAAAGAAAAACAAGACAGATAATGCATATGCGAAAAATGGACAAAGGGAGGGGACTAACTTAGAGTCCGGTGCTAGGTGTAGAATGTTCGGAGCCTGGCCGCGTTCCATGGGTTCGGCTCGAGTCGACTAGTCGATGCATCCCACAGTCGGTACGCTCCACCGGTCAGAACTTGGTCAATAATGAAGGGACCTTCCCATTTGGGCTCGAGCTTATTCTTTTTCTTATCCGGCAGGCGTAGAAAACTAGTTTGCCAACGTTATAGGTTTTGGCCCGTACTTCTCTGCTTTGGTATCTGCGAGCCTGTTGCTGATAAAATGCGGAACGGGCTTTGGCTACGTCGCGCACCTCCACCGGGGTGTCCAGACTGTCCTGCCGATCGAGCTGGGCTTCTCTTTCTTCGTACAGGCGCACTCGAGGTGAGTCATGAATTATGTCACAGGGCAAGACTGCCTCTCCGCCGTACACCATAAAGAAGGGTGTATATCCGGTACTACGATTCGGCGTGGTCCGTAGCCCCCAGAGTAAGGAGTCGAGCTCCTCTACCCAGTGCGTGTTAGACTCTGTTAAGGAACACACTAATCTGGGTTTAGTGCCGCTCATTATAAGACCGTTTGCTCGCTCAACTTGACCGTTGGTTTGTGGGTGATAGACTGAGGCATAATCGAGCTTGATGCCCATTTTGCTGCACCAGAGTTTTACCTCGTCGGCCGTGAACTTCGTGCCATTATTAGTGATGATGCTGTGGGGGATGCCATAACGGTGTACAGCCCCGGATATGAAGTCTATCACTGGCCCGAATTCGGCTGTTTTAACAGGTTTGGCCTCTATCCATTTGGTGAATTTATCCATCATGACCAGTAAGTATTTTTTCTTGTGGGTTCCCCCTTTAAGGGGTCCAACCTTGTCAAGCCCCCAGACCGCAAAGGGCCACGTAATGGGGATTGTTCGGAGGGCGGTGGGTGGCATGTGGCTTTGATTTGCAAAGAGTTGGCAACCGGCGCATGGTTGGACCAAGTCGTGTGCATCTGCCCGGGCCATTGGCCAATAGGATCATGTATGGAAGGCCTTTATTACGAGAGCTCGGGCTGCGGCGTGATGACCGCCGAGTCCGGCGAGAATTTGTGCCAAAAGATTCCGCCCTTCCTCTTCGGAGATGCACATTTGAAGGACTCCGGTAGTGCTTTTTTTGTACAATTCTCCCTCATGGACCCTGTAGGCCTTGGATCGCCGCATTATGCAGCGTGCCTCATTTTGGTCCTCCGGAAGTTCCTGTCTAGTTAGGTAGGCCAGGAATGGTTCTGTCCATGGGGGCAATAATGGCCATTATTTCATGGGCTGAAGGTGTTATTTCGGTGGCGGAGCCTCCGATTGTGTTAGGGAGTTCAGTATCGGGTATTTTTACCGGGTCCGGACTGTTGTTACCGGTGTCCCCTTCCCATACTACAGATGGCTTGAACAGCCTTTCCAAAAATATGTTGGGGGGAACCGCATCATGTTTTGCGCCGATCCGGGCGAGGATATCCGCCGCCTGATTTTTTCCCGAGCCACATTGTGAAATTCGAGCCCCTCGAACCGAGCTGACCTTTTTAGGACGGCGTTTTGATACGCCACCATTTTCGAATCCTTGGCATCAAAGTCTCCATTTATTTTGGATATTGCGAGGTTTGAATCCCCGCGCACCTCCAGGCGCTGAATGCCCATGGAGACTGCCATCCGAAGACCATGCAACAGAGCTTCGTATTCGGCTGCATTGTTGGAGTCTGTATACAATATTTGCAATACATACCGAACGGTATCTCCAGTTGGGGAAGTCAGGATGACGCCAGCCCCTAGACCAGCCAGCATTTTAGAACCGTCGAAGTGCATGATCCAATTGGAGTATGTGCCGTACTCTTTAGGGAGTTCGGCCTCCGTCCATTCGGCGACGAAGTCGGCCAATACTTGCGACTTAATGGCTCATCGAGGTTTGTATGTTATGTCGAACGGGAGGATCTCAATGGCCCATTTGGCAAGCCGGCCCGTAGTGTCACAGTTGTTTATAATATCATTAAGTGGCACTTCCTAGGCTACTGTAATCGAACACTCTTGAAAGTAGTGTCACAGCTTCCGCGATGCCATGAATACCGCATATGCTATCTGAAGGGTGAACCGTGATGCGGGTACGGTGATTTGCATGGAGTGAGGATAGTGGATACATAGTATACCGGCTTTTGAAGGGGGAACTTATGTTTGTCCGCTTCCCATTCGAGAACGAGCACCGCGCTGACAACTTGATGAATTGTCACAATGTACAACAGCATTGGTTCGCCGAAGTTTGGCGCGGCCAGGATTGGGTTGGTTGCGAAGATGGCCTTTATTTCTTTCAATCCGGTTGTGGTCACGTCCGTCCACTCAAAGTGTTCGGTGCGCCGAAGGAGGCGATAAAGGGGTAAAGCCTTTTCTCCTAAGCGGGAGATAAAGCGGCTTAGAGCCGCCACGCATCAAGTTATCTTCTGGATTTGTTTGAGGTCTGTTGGAGTAGCCAACTATGACAAAGCTCGGATTTTAGCCAGATTAGCTTCAATACCTCTACTGGAGACAATGATACCCAGGAGCTTTCCGGCTGGTACGCCGAAGATGCATTTTTCCGGATTGAGCTTGATGTCGTATGTTCAGAGGTTGTCGAATGTGAGCCCCAAGTCATCTATCAAAGAGTCGACGTGTTTGGTTTTGACGACCACATCTTCTACGTATGCCTCTACTGTTTCGCCAATTTGTTTCTCCAGACATGTCTGAATCATGCGCTGATATGTTGCGCTGGCGTTTTTGACCCCAAAAGACATTGTGTTAAAACAGAAGGGACCGTATGGTGTGATGAATGCCGTTGCGGCTTGGTCGGACTCCGCCATCTTGATTTGGTGGTAGCCGGAGTATGCGTTGAGGAAACACAATGACTCGTGTCCTGCGGTAGCATCAATGATTTGATCGATGCGTGGGAGGGGGAAGGGATCCTTTGGGCAAGCTTTATTGAGGTCTTTGAAATCGACACAAAGGCGCCAGGATTCATCCTTCTTTGGTACCATCACCAGGTTTGCTAGCCAGTCTGGGTGTTTTATTTCTATGATGAATCTGGCCGCCAATAACTTGGCTAGTTCTTCTCCCATGGCCTGTCTCTTAGGTTCGGAAAAACACCGAAGAGCTTGCTTGACCGGCTTGAATCCCTTTAGGATATTGAGGCTATGCTCGGCCAGCCTGCGTGGGAATCCTAGCATGTCTGAGGGATGCCAGGCGAATATGTCCCAGTTCTCGCGCAGGAACTCTCGTAGTGTGGCGTCCACAGCGGGGTTTAACTTTGCCCCGATGGAGGCTGTTTTTGTAGGGTCCGTTGGATGGACTTGGAATTTGACTATTTCGTCCACTGGTTTAAGAGAGGTGGACTTCGATCTTTTGTCGAGTATCACGTCGTCCTTGTCCACTGTGGCCGAGAGGGCTTCGGATAGTGCCTCGAGGGCCAATGCAGCTGTTTTGTTTTCGGCGCGGAGTGCTGTGTCCAGATCACTGGCGAGAGTGATGATTCCGTTGGGCCCGGGCATTTTGAGCTTCATGTACCCGTATTGGGTACTGCTTGGAAGATTGTGAATGCCTCCCATCCTAGAAGAGCGTGGTAACCACTGCTGAACGGGGCCACTTGGAATGTAATTTCTTCGGACCTGCATTTATCCGGTGTGTCGAAGACCACATCTAGTTTGATTTTCCTAGCATAGTGTGCTCCCCGACTGGGGATGATTCCTCTAAAGGTTGTGGTACTTTGCTCAATGCGGTTCCAGTCTATTTCCATCTTTTGAAGAGTTTCCTCATAGATGAGGTTTAATTCGCTGCCGCCGTCCATGAGTACTTTGGTGAGTCGAAAGTCGTCCATGATTCGACCCAAGACTAGAGCGGCTAGTGCTTGGGCTGTTCGATATTTAGGTTCTTCACTGGCATTGAAGGTAATAGCCGTGTCACTCCATGGATTTATTGCTGCTACATGGCAGATTTCGGCCATGCTGCAGAGTGTTCGCTTGTGCCTATTATTTGACGCAAAGCTCTCGAAGACTATTAACACCGTATTGTTATCCACGGATTGGTGCTCTGTGGTATTTGGGATAAGAAGATCCTCACCACTTTTGGCCACCTGCTGGAGTATCCAACATGCTCTAAGGCTGTGCGTTGGTATTGTATCCGCTGTACTATGAATTTTGCAGGGTCCGTTGAGCCATCCCTCCAGTACGGTTCCATGCCCTGTAGAGGGTTTTTGCTTTTTGGTAGTTGACCTGGGTGTATTGTGATAATGCACCCTTTTATTGCGGACTGGGTTTGTATTCAGGGCCGGATTATCCCAAAAGCTTGTTTCAGTTTTCTAGGCACTTTCCATCGCACAATACTTTTGTACTATGGATGCCAAGTCAGCGAAGCGTGTTATCTCATGGCGATTTATGGCGTTAAGGATTCCCTGGTCCGTGCAATTATTGCAGAAATATAGGATTGCGTCTTCCTTGCGACAGTCCTTAACTTTGTTCATCGCAAGGAGGAATCTGGCCCAATAGTGATGTATTGTTTCCTGGGGCTCTTGCCTGATGTGGGAAAGATTGCTTATGTTTGGGTGGGTGGGTGGGTGGAATTGAATCCGAGCCCTTGCCTGATTTGGGGTCCAGGGGCCGAGGAGTTTCTGATTTTGGAAGTTCCGGTTCCCAGGTGTTACCCGATAATCCTGGCCCACTGCCTGACTCTAAGTTCAGGGATTGGATGTTGTCCTCCCGCGAACGGGCGTCCGGCTCGTAGAGCTCAGGAATCCGGACATAGTTGGTCCTCAAGGTAGAGGAAAGGTCGCCGCGTTGTTCCTCCACCACTGCAATATGATGGCTGACCGGTGGAGTGTTAATCTCCCTTTGATCGGGTTTAAGCCCAATCCGATCATAGTCCGTAGCGACTCCCACGGCGGCGATGCGATCCAAGAGCTCGTTTAAGGAGGCGAGCTCCATTGGATCCATCTATTCGGCGAGTGATGATTTGACGTGGAGGTTGTTTTCGATGACCCGAGAAGTCATCGTCGGTGCGGCGGCCGAATAGGCGGTCATGATGAAACCGCCTAGCCGGAGAGTTTGGCCAACAGCCAAAGATCCCCCAATAGTAGTACCATATTTAAAGACGAGATGAGACATCCTTCCTTCTGGCGACGGCACAGAGGAACTCAAAATGAAAGCACCAATGTCGGTGTCAAAACCGGCAGATCTCGGGTAGGGGGTCCTGAACTGTGCGTCTGAGGCGGATAGTAACACGAGGCAGGGAACACGATGTTTTACCCAGGTTCAGTCCTCTCGATGGAGGTAAAAGCCTACGTCCTGCTTGATTTATTCTTGTTGATATGGGTATTACAAGAGTTGATCTACCATGAGATCGGAGAGTCTAAACCCTAGAAGCTAGCCTATGGTATGATTGTTGTTGGGTATGTTGTCCTATGGACTAAAACCCTCTGGTTTATATATACACCGGAGGGGGCTAGGGTTACACAAGGTCGGTTACAAAGGAGGAGATATACATATCCGTATTGCCTAAGCTTGCCTTCCACGCCAAGTAGAGTCCCATCCGGACACGAGACGAATTCTTCAATCTTGTATCTTCATAGTCCAACAGTCCGGCCAAAGGATATAGTCCGGCTGTCCGGAGACCTCCTAATCCAGGACACCCTCAGTAAGCCTTATTGCCACTTGTGCACCTGTATCAATTATATATAGCTGTACCGGACTCGTCCAACCGTGTCCGTGGTCTTAACGACCTGTCGGATACTTTAGTTGGTGAGGCCGTTTACTGTGCAGCTGCCAAGGCAGCTGCACTGTCTTTGCCGCACAAGGAGCGCTCAATATATCCATTTACTTTGATGATGCCACGTGGATCGGGCATCTTAAGCGTGAGGGAAGCTTAATGCGGTATTGCGTTAAAGCGAGTGAAAGCCTCGCGTCTGAGAAGTGCTTGATAGCCACTTAGGTATGAAGCGATGTGGAAGGTTAAAGTTTCACTGGGGAAGTTATCGGGGAAGCCTAATATAAGCTCTAGTAGCAGGGAGCCCTTGCAATGGGCCCCTGGGCCTGGCGTTACTCCTTTAAAGATAGCATTGCTGCGGCAAATGTTTGTTGGGTCTATCCCCATTTTGCGGACTGTGTCCTGATATATCAGATTTAAACTGCTGCCGCTGTCCATTAGGACTCGTGTGAAGTGGTATCCGTCAATTATTGGATCTAATACCAAGGTAGCCCATCCTACACGCCGGATACTTGTCAAGTAATCCCGATGGTCGAAGGTGATCGGTTGGGACGACCAACGGCGGAGCTCTGTGGTGATAGGCCCTCGGGCATGTCTTTCTAGGGGTGCTGCTTTGTTTTTCCCCATTATCACGTGTAACACGTTGACTGTTTTTACTTCTAGTGGGAATTTCGTCTGTTCCCCTGTGCCTTGCTTGCGAGGCTCGTCCTCATCTTCGCTTGTTGTATCCTTCCCCTTGTGTTCGGCGTTGAGCTTGCCGGACTGCTTGCAGACCCAACATTCTCTGTGGGTATGATTTGCAGGTTTACCGGCGGTGCTATGGATCTTACATATTTGGTGAAGAATTTTGTTTAGACTGGACAGTTCGTCTCTATTGCCTTTGGAGGGCAGCTTTTGCTGACCTGGCCAAGAGCTTCTGAACCCGGCTTTTACCGCCGTGATCTTCGGGCCGTCTTCTTTATTCGGCGCTTATTTTTGCTGCGTCGTGACTTCCCGTTTCCATCCCTGACTTCGGATGTACTTGGGTCGCTGGTGCTGCATCTGGCTAACCAGCTGTCCTCGCCCGCGCAAAAGCGGGTCATGAGGCTTGTTAATGCTGCCATTGTTCTCGGCTTTTCTTGGCCGAGGTGTCTGGCAAGCCATTTGTCTCGAACGCTATGCTTGAAAACTGCTAATGCTTCGGCGTCCGGATAGTCAACTATTTGGTTCTTTCTGGTTAGGAACCTGTTCCAAAGCTTTCAGGCTGACTCACCAGGTTGTTGAGTTATATGACTTAAATCGTCTGCATCCGGTGGTCGGACATATGTCCCTTGAAAATTTCCCCGAATGGCGTCTTCGAGCTCTTCCCAGCTTCCGACGGAGTTTTCGGGGAGGCTTTTAACCCAGTGCCGAGCTGGCCCTTTGAGCTTGAGGGGTAAGTACTTGATGGCGTGGAGATCATCTCCTCGAGCCATATGGATATGGAGGATATAGTCCTCAATCCAAACCCCAGGGTCTGTTGTTCCGTCGTACGCCTCTATGTTTACGGGTTTGAATCCCTCTGGAAATTCGTGGTCCAGCACCTCGTCGGTGAAACATAGGGGGTGTGCGCCACCCCAGTATTTGGGTGTGCCGTGGTGTTCGGATGTTTGTTGTGTTGCATTGTATGTTGGAGCGCGCTTGCGTGGTCCATAGATGTATCTGGTTGCGTCGTCCTTTTGATGCGAGCCCTTACACGAATCGTGTACTGGTTTATGTGCGGCATCGTTCGCCGCTTTATGTTGGCTATGAGGTCGTCTATCCGACCAGATGGCCGTTTTATTTTTTAATTGCGGAGGATCTAAGGCCTCCTCATCGAATTTAGGTAGCAACTTTCGCTTCGAATAGCTCTTGGTATGGCGATTACTATCGTACTTTGCTGCAGTGTTGAGTACTTCACTCCATTTGATTTTGAGTGTGTCTTGTGCAGCCTTGAGCCTTTGCTTCTATTTTTTCAGACTCCTCGCAGTGGCAACCAGCCTTTGATGGGCATTCTATTACTCCGGGTGCCTGTCCAGTGTGATGTCGACCGGACTGTTATCTTCTATGGGGTTGGGTTGTTCTGCATGATTTTCCATGTTGCCGTGGTCGCGCAATGGTTCACCCTACTCTAATGCTGGGTCTATATGATCGTTGTTTCTGGAGAGGCGGGATTTGGAGCGGCATTTATGCCGCCTCTTTGACTGCTTCTCGAGGGAACAACCCTTCGCTACGTCCTTCCGTTCCTCGTCGTTGTATTCTTTGGGTGTGTCCACCATGTATACGTCATATGATGAGGTGGGTGTCCAGTGCCCTGTGGGCAGTGGTTCCTCTTCGCCTCCCGCATCATCGTCCATACCGTTGATGTCTTCGGAGTCGAAGTCGAGGAGGTCGGTTAAGTCATCGACAGTGGCTACTAAGTGGGTGGTGGGTGGGCGGCAAATTTCTTTGTTATCCGCGTCCCAATCCTGCCGGACGTAGTTTGGCCAGGACTCTCCTGACAAGGAGAGAGACCTTAATGAGTTCAGTATGTCGCCAAAGGGCGAATGCTGAAAAATATCTGTGGAGGTAAACTCCATGCTCGGCTCCCAATCAGATTTGACAGGAATGGGCGCAGGAGGTTCGGATTCCGTGGCCGGAGAACAATCCGGCAGTTTGGGAACACGGCTCTCGTGAAGGGTAAGATCGATATTCGGCTCGATCGCCGCAGAGGATACGGCCTCCGTGGCGGGGTCTATCCATCCATCCATGGATGGTGCAACTGGCTCCGAATTAAGGGTCGGAGCAGCTGCCGGTGCAATTTCTTGAACACTGTCCGATGGTAGAGCTAAATCGTATTCATCGTTACCGCGTGGCACACAAGGCAAGGGCTTGAATCCATTGAAGATCAAGTCTCCGCGGATATCGGCCGTCTAGTTTAAGCTTCCAAACCTGACCTGGTGGCCAGGGGCGTAATTTTCAATCTGCTCCAAATGGCCAAGCGAGTTGGCCTGTAGTGCGAAGCCGCCGAACACAAAGATCTGTCCGGGGAGAAAAGTCTCACCCTGGACTGCATCCCCATTGATGGTCGTAGGAGCCATCGAGCCTAACGGCGATGACACGGAGGAACTCTCAATGAAAGCAGCAATGTCGGTGTCAAAACCGGCGGATCTCGGGTAGGGGGTCCCGAACTGTGCGTCTTAGGCGGATGGTAACAGGAGGTAGGGGACATGATGTTTCACCCAGGTTCGGGCCCTCTTGATGGAGGTAAAACCCTACGTCCTGCTTGATTTATTCTTGATGATATGAGTATTACAAGAGTTGATCTACCACGAGATCAGAGAGGCTAAACCCTAGAAGCTAGCCTATGGTATGATCGTATATTGTCCTACGGAGTAAAACCCTCTGGTTTATAAAGACACCGGAGGGGGCTAGGGTTACATAAGGTTAGTTACAAAGGAGGAGATATACATATCCGTATCACCTAGCTTGCCTTCCACGCCAAGTAGAGTCCTATCCGGACACAGGACGAAGTCTTCAATCTTGTATCTTCATAGTCCAACAATCCGGCCAAAGGATATAGTCCGGCTGTCTAGAGACCCCCTTATCCAGGACTCCCTCACTAGCCTAGCGAATACTAGCATCTTCAAGAACCTTCAAGCATCTTGCAGCATATAGAAGAGTAAAAATCAACGTAATGTAAAGTAGTAGTGTTATCAACCTCGGCTAGAGATCCGTTCTCGACTCCCTACGAGAAAGCAATCCCAGAGCCATACTATCCATTTCTCATCACAATCCAATTCTCATCACAAGTATCCAGTTATAGTTGTATCGATCGGGATACAACTCCAAGTGCCCGTTACCGTAGGACAGGCTATCGATAGATGTTTTGTTCCCTGCAAGGGTGCACCAACTTACCCACCACACTTGATTAACTCCAGCCGGACACACTTGCATGGGTCATGCCCGGCCTCGGCCAAACAATACGCCGCAAACCGACCTAGGCTTAATAGAGAGGTCAACACGCCGGACTAAGCCTATGCCCCCAGGGGTCATGGGCCATCGCCCCGGGAACTCCTGCACGTTGCGTGGGCGGCCGGTGAGCAGACCTAGCTACCTCCTTCAATAAGGCAGGAGCTTATGCAATCCAACCCGACGCGTGCCGCTTAGGCCCTGACGCCTATTAAGCTTCGGTTGATGTATACGATCAAGAACATCCATACTATGTCCACATGATGGTTAGTGCTATCAAGCCAGAGGCCCCTCGGATCAAATATCCAAATCGTAGTGGAATAGGAGCACACGGTAACGAGCAGAGACTCACGATTAATGTGCCCCCGTCGCCCCGTCTCGAGTACTTGCGGGAAGGGCTATGAATGCCCGGCCACGCCTCGTAAGTATCTCGCGGGCACCTTCCAGGTCAACCCGACTCCACATCACTCGCTATTAAGCTCGCGCGGGTACCCCTCAGGGCCGACCCGTCTTTAGTAACATGGCTCAGTGCAAAGTCATAGTAACCATAGTAACTGTGTGTCTAACACTAAGGGCAAAACCCGAGGAATCACCCCCGGTGTATTCCACTTGATTTTATCATCAAGGTGAACGTAAGAGGATCCACCCTCGAGGTTCACACTTGACGGGTTGCACGACATAGAGGTAACGAAGGTGGTTAAGGAGGAAATCACCCTCGATGACCTCGAATGTATAGCTACACTACAGAGATCTCAGCAGGAGTGATGTAAGAGGTTCCACCCTTGGAACTCAATGGTAACTCTGCAGAGTCGTTCAACTAGGGGGTGATGTGCGGCATCAGGGCCTGGACGTCGATCACATTGATCGAGTCATCGAACTTAAAGCGAGGCAACTGGGACAAGGTGGGGGTCACTGATGGATCACTAACCAACCTATACTTAGCAGTTTAGGATAAGCAGGTAAGGTATGAAAGCAGGTAACAACAACATGCTATGCATCAGAGTAGGATCATACAGAAAGCAGTAGCAGTTCTAATGCAAGCATGTGAGGGAAAGAAATGGGCGATATCGGAATGCTCAAGGGGGTGTGCTTGCCTGGTTGCTCAGACAAGAAGGAGGGGTCATCAGTGACGTAGTCGATCACAGTGGCATCATCGGTCTCGGGGTCTACCGAAGAGAAGAGGGGGAAGAAACAGTAAATACAGAGCAAACAATGCATCACAAGGCATAACATGACGACGAGCAGAGCTAGGGTTGCCCTAACATAGTACTACACGTTGCAGACGGAGGGGATAAACATCCGAGGATGAATTCCCGGTGTTAGGCGGATTCCGGACAGATGAAAGAGAGGGGGCATTTCCATGTTCAGCATGCTAGGGGCATGTGATAGGTGAATGGACCGCGCATTTGGATTCGTTGAATTTTTCTGAGGAACTTTCATATAGAAAACATTTTCATCTGAGCTACGGTTTAATTTCTACGAATTTCTAAAGATTTAAACAATATCTTGGAATTATTTAAATTAACAGAAAGGGAAATATGACATCACAATGATGCAATGCTGACGTCAGCTGGTCAACAAGTCGGCTGACCTGTCAAACCAGACAGGTGGTGCCCACATGTCAGCCATGTAATTAACAGAGTTTATATTAAACTAAACTAAGGTTAAATAGCTACTAGGCCCCACATGTCAGTCTCTAATCAGTAACTAATTAGGTTTATAATATTTAAAACATTTTCATTAATTAAAATAAGCGGTGGGGCCCGCGTGTCAATGGCACTGGCTGCCTGGTCAGCAGTTCACTGGGTCAACCCAGTCAACTGGGACCCGCGGGGCCCACTGGCAGTGGCACTGGGGTGGCCTCAGGCCAACCACGTAGGCGGTGGCCAGCGTTTCGCCACCGGCGACGTCAGAACGCGGCGGGGACAACCGGGCCTCGTCGGAAACGTGCTAGGGGCGGCCATTTCGCATGCGGTTGGCACCGTTCAAACACGCGCACGACGGCGCGTCGACTGGGGACAGTGGCATCGCCGGAGTTGCCGGAGCGGCGCCGACGAGCAGCGAGGGCGGTGGTCGCGCTCGGGCGAAGACGAGGATGGTGCTACGGGACACCGCTTTTAGCGCGATCGGGCTCGTTCGAACGAGAAGAAGACGGCGAGGCGATCTGGGGTGGTGGCAGAGGCTGGAGTGGTCGGGAACGTCGACGACGAGCGGCGAGGCGGACGCCGAACTTCGGTCATCGTCGGGAACGGGGTTGGGGTGCGTTTGCAGGCAACCCAACCGGCTAGACGAGGCCTACGCGGTGCGGTGAGCGTGATGGTGGCACGCACGGGACCCTTGGGTCGCCGTGGCTACGCCAGCGACGAGTTCACACGGAGCCGCGTTCGGGAACGGTAGGGAGGAGGAGCTACTGTAGTAGAATCTGCCCATAATGCGGCAACAAGCAGGTGGCATAGGCCCTACCGCGCTGGAGCTTGGTCAGAAAGAACGACGGGTACCGCAGATCGGGATGTGCTACCTCGGCGCCGTCGAACGAAGAAACGATGCACATCCTCCCTTTCCACCGGCGGACGGGATGCGGCCGGATCAGTGACCAACGGTGAGAGAGAGAGGCCACCGCCGCCTTGTGTGAGATAATCTGAAGAGAGACAAACCCCGGTAGGAAGGCTCCATTGTATATAGTGGAGCGGACTACCTTTTTCTCCATAAAAATCATTTTATATTCTGTGTACGTGCCATTGAGCGATATAACTTTATTTAAAAATAATGTGTCAATGCATCAAGTCGAACTTTGTTTAGTGCACGCGTGGTACATGACCTCCGTAGGTAAACAATGGCTACACGCGCTCAAATTAGCATGTGGGCTGCCATTTCGTACAGAAATGAGCTCCACCGTGTACCCACGCGGGTATGGTTGGGCACGAAGCGTGAGTACGTGCACCTATTCTCTCTTCGTGTATGTACACCACCTACGTGGGGTTGTGTGAGAGATATACAAACGTAGAGAGATATACTGTGTGGGTTCGTGAGTATTTTTTTGGGAGGTGAGAAATAGACAAGCAATATGTATGCATGATATTTCAATCAAAAATGTAACATATGCAATGTGTGTGAAATAGAGTCCTGGATATATCATATATAGAGGGGGCAATCCACGAGAAGAGAGTGGAGATATCATTGGCTTGAGGTATCCATAGAATCAAAGAGAGGGATGATGATGTGTGTGTGTGCGCGCGATCGATAAAGAGTGCCAACGAATTTGTGTGCGACTACATCAAAGAAATAGGGTGGCTGGCCTATTGGAACGTGAGAGCGGACAGGTGCAGTTTGACTCTGTGGCATGGATACCTACCTACAGCCCTCGACAATCGGTGTGTGGTGGGGGTGGGGGAGACCTAATTAACTATATAGGTACAATGGCTGGTATATGTGTGGAGGAGGAGAGAGACCTACCTTATGTATTGAGGGAGATCGATCGACATCCATGCATATGTGTAGGAGAGGAATAAGGTTGTGAGAGAGATAGAGCTACAGTGTCAGAGGGGTTGGTGGTGGAGTTGCTTCTAACAAATGGTGGGAGAGGCTTGCTATACAAACGGAGGGCATGCCTGCAATATCAATAAGAGAGGGGATGGATGCCTGTCTGTGCACGTGTGTGTGAGAGACGGGTCAGGAGGGATGAACGAATGATGAGTGGGGCGATATGGTTGTGGGAGCAGACCTAACAACATAGGAAGATCAATTGTCCTTTGCCAGAGAAAGGAAAGACATAACTTGTGAGGTACGTCGATTGATGGGTGGGGGAAAATAGTTAAAGTCGACCGAGGTATATGTAGGGAGATCGATCGGTATACATGCATGTATGTGTTAGAAGCAAACAAGGCCCGGGGAGAAGGATAGCGAGAGAGGGATGCAGCTATGAGGTGGTGCGAGAGGCATAATATATCAAGGGGGAAGGAGTGTGCGAGTGCGAGATCGATGAAAAGAGGGGTGGGAGTGAGGCATGGACGGTGAGAAGAGAAGAGGGAAATCTTGTGTTTGTGGTAGGCATACCTGGCTACAGAGGCATATCGATAGACGTGTGCCGTAAAGAAGGAGCTAGGTGAACGACCTAAAGTGAAAAGACGAATTTGCATGATGGAGCTAGAGAATGTTGAGGGAGGGTGAGAGGGATGCGGGCGTGTGCATGCACAAGAGGAAGTTAGTGCTAGCTAGAGAGATAAGAGGATTGTGTGGGTGTAAAAGACAAATAGAGATCATAATTCATTATAAAAAGTGAATTCGGGTATTTGAAGAATTTATCATAGTGTTTTAAATCGACGTATGCGTGAATATATATAACGGGGATACACATGGTGTGGTTATGAACATGTTATACTACATATAATATATTTTATCTCTACTCTTATAAGAACAGAGTTGTTGATGATGGTGTGCCTGCCATCCTGCAATATAGGCCGTCTGATTTATATCTAACGGATAGGAAGGAAACTATGACAATTTTGAAAAAAAAAATACCCACACCCGTCTCCACATTTGCATATAAGGCCTCCCCTCGATCATCTTGATGTTTCGTGGAATGCATGGGCATCTTGCTAGTACTACATATAATATATAGAACATTGATTATAATTTGGGATAATGTGTGGCTTTTGCAGCTCATGGCTAAATATTTTTCATAATGTAGGGGGCGGGGCACTATACTTTGTGTGGTAAACACGGTGTATGTATGGAAAATGGTTTAGATTATGAATATCTAGTTAGTACATCAAATGTACTATTATTTGTAACCAACATCAAGTGTATTCAAAAAATTGAGTTCGAGTTCATAGAGTACACATAGTTCATGTGGTGTGTTGTTAAGGTAATACACGAATGATGGTTGAACTTGGCAACAATCATGATTGTAGATTCTTACCCAAATAGAGAAACGAATTCAAATTTAGTTCGAATTGCAGCGGTAGTATAGACATTTGGAATGCACTAAAATGTTGGTATGAGTAGGTTGCATGCATTATACAGCCAGCGAAAAATTTTAATTGGACAAACCATGGATTCATAGCTTTGAATAGCATTTATATAGTGAACTGGGACAAGACTCTCTCTTTGTGTGGTGTGAATAGTTTTATTTGTTTCGTTTTTTCGTTGAGGGAAGTGCGAATTGATTTGGTACGTACAAGTACAATATTACACGTTAGGCTTGTCCCTACAATTCAACCCGTGCCTTGTTATATCCCGAAAATTCAGATATCGTGCTCCCAAAACTCGCGCCTTCACAACCTGCGCCTTGCAATCCCAAAATTAGAACACGCGCGAAGACTCCCTCCGGCTGCCAAATCCTGACACGCGAAATCCCCCTTCTAACCATTAGCCGAAAGGGCCGCTAGTTCAAATCGGTGGGGGTACTTTTGTAACACACCCTACATTTTGGACAAGCGCGTCCCTAAGTCATGGTTCCCCCTTCCCATCGCCTCCTTTTTGCCATTCAAAATCCCAGGCCGTCGTAACCTCTCCGGTCCAGCCGTGAAGCCCCACCCTCCTCTGTCCGCCACCTCACCGCTGCCTAGCCGGAGCCTCTTCCCCGACTACGTCATCCACCGCAACAGCTTGACGTCCCTCATCCACCCCCGGATGAGGATCCGTTGTCCATCTCATCATCCCACTGGTTCAGCCACCCCATCCTCCATCTCTAAGGAGATGCTCCGACAATCACCTTATCTATCGCGGCTGCTACATCCCTATAGCGTCGCCTTAACCTACTCCACCGGAAGCGCAACATCCTCACCGACTCCTCGGACGAAGCCGAGGCCTACTCGGCACCACCAAAGAGGTTGTACACTCATCACATCACACCTTCTCCATAACTCAACCTCCCGGCGCCGACAGTGCTCCATCCCGCACCCCCATGGCGCGGCTACCTCGAAGTCGGCGCCTCCACCAGTGCGAGGCCCCTCCGGCGGTGGCGTCAGTACCAGCCGGATCAGCTGCTGTTGCTCCGGCTCTCGCTCACTCGTGCTGCTGCTGCTCTCCCCCTCGCTCATGATGCTGCTCTGCTCAAATTTAGCTACAGTTTAGTCGACTGAATTGACTTTTGGGTCAGTCGATTTTAAGGGGGTATGGGGGCTCGCCGGAGTTAAGGAAGAACCACCCGCAGCGGGGAGGGGGCTCACGGGAGAGGTACCCCACTATCTGTCTTAGGGTTTAGGGTGGGGTCAGTGGTCGCCGGCGGTGTGGGTGCGGCGGGGGGTGGTGGCGTGGGAATCGCTGGAGAAAAAGCTCGGCGCGGGGGGCCTAGAGGACTGGCCGAGGCGGCAGCGGACCTACGGTGGGTAGTGGTTTCGGGGCGGCGAGGCGCCGCAGGAGCGCCACCGGCAGTGGGCGGCGGGGGCCGGCGGTTCGACCGGTGGTGGCTGGCGGCTCAGGGGGGTGTGCAGGTTCAAGATGAACCGCAGGCCCTCCCTAAACTACATGTCAAGTGCCTCTCTACTACCATTGCGTAAACTTTTCACAGTAACATTCAGATTCCATGGTAAATTTCAGTTTCGACAGTTAAGTTCAGAGTCAACAGTTTTTACCTCATCTGGTGTAGTCCGGTGGTTTTTTGTGATGTAAATTTTACATCTATCAATTTTTGGTAATTTATTTTACATCATTAATTGGAGAGGCTATTAGAATCCCACTTGATATTAACGATGTATGTCTTGTGCTGCTTCAACCTCGACGTCTTACGGCTCGCCAGAGCTCCTCCACACCACTGACAGCCACCTCTGCCTCAACTTCTTCAGCAACCAACTCAATGATGCTGAGGTCGACACGGCTACGGCAAAGTGGTTGTACACTTGTCGCGTCACTTATTATTGTACATTTATGTCGATCCATTAGGGCTATTTTGGTTCAACGGAAAAACATAGCAATGGGAAATTTCCCTATGGCACTCTACTATTCAAATATTCATGCATTTTGTTGGAAGGAATGGAGCAAAACACCACCTGGACCTACTTTCCAAAATCCTATGCATGAAAACAAGACCAAGTGCATTAGTGGAAGAATAACATTCTAACTGTACACACTTTCATATGGTTTCACTTTATTTTGGCCATGTTTCTTTGCATTCCTCTGCTCTTCCAATTCCTGTGAACCAAACACCCCAGTTGACAAAAATCCTGTGTTCACAAATGCTCTATTTCCCATGTGCATTCCTATCCTATTCTGGTGTTTTTCCTATCCCTGCGTTTTTAGAATCATGCAAGCCAAATGAGCCCTTATAGAATTACTTCAGTTACAGGTAGGTGTCGAAGAAAACTTTGTGTGGTTTGTCCTGCTCCTGCCGCGGCGTCGTCCACCTCACCTTAGCTGCTCCATTGACAGAAGCATCCACCAAACCAGACATCATTACTAAGATAACATGTATGTAAATTATTTCATGCGATCCCATTTAGTTAGTCATCATGTCTTTGAATTATGTTATGCTATGCTATCCAGTTTAGATAGACATCATATATGTGAAATTATGTCATGCTATCCGTTTTATTTAAACAATATACATGTCAACTATTTCATGCCCTCATTTTTCCACACTATCTATTGCATATGTCTCTCATACAATGTTTGTACATTCAACTATGTTTCCTGTTTATCAACCATTTGAATTGGAGCGGGTGATGGCAGTATCTAGCGGAGTAAAAACACGGTCTTCAAATAAAATAGTTCTACCTCTTGGTGGAGATAGCACCCCGGTTGTACATGCACAAGAACCAGCCCTACCACACATAACCCGGACTCTTGCAGATTGTACCCCTACTTCAATGGACAGAGAACCAGCTTCACCCAATCTAACCCCAACCTCGGCAGATAGTAACCCAGTTCCTGTTGACACAACACCATCTCCACCACAGAGCTCCCAAACAAGAGCAGTTAGTAAGGCAGCTCCAGTGCCCAAAGCGCCAGTACTACCACGGCGAACCCCAACTCCACCAGTTAGTACACCTATTCCTATGGAGGAAGCACAACCGGCCATTCATAGTTTAGCATCTATCGCATTTGATGTTGTTAAATCCTATGTGCGTATATTCCCATCATGGAAATATTATACTGAAGATGAAGGAAAATGCCAGTTGCAGGTGTTTGTCCAGGAGTTATGTGTAAGTAATGTTATTGATGGCAATTACTTTGCTTTCTATCATCCTTTCTACCTCCATGATGGTTATAATACAACAAATTTTCCCATTTTTCTCTATAGAGAAGGACCGATTTGGAAACTCAGGATGAGGAAACCTGTGCTAATACCTCTGCTATCTTCAAGAATGCTTGGTGGTAGTATCGGAATTACCTGAACAAAACGTACTTCACTCGCAAAGAAACTCGTTAAATTCCGTTACGTTCTCCTGAGACACATTTACTGGATGATGACTAGGAATGCCTTGTTCTGTACTGGTCCCGAACCAAGAATGTGGTAAGGTCTATGAGCTCATTTTTTAGTACTATATGCTTGCGTCTTACTATACTTTGTTCATGTAGAACAAGTGCTTAAACCTGAAGAACAACTATTCTCATTTAAGATTCCATTGCTATCGTGCATACTACTTTGCTCTTGTATCACTGTATTTACTCATACAAACTTATTTTTAAATTGAACGATCCAATTGAAACTCCAATGGCACAACAGGTATGTTTACGCATGTTTCTTTAATAGGTTTGCTCTTATAAATAGCTCTGTTGATTTCAATTTCAACTGTGTATACAGTTGACTTCCCATATCATGCACATTAGTAGCATCACAACAGAGCCAATAGTGTTGTTGTACATGTAGACCCGTGGTACCCATCTGAAATCTTTGTGTGTCGTGTAGTTTCCCACGCTTTGTATTCTTTCAGTGCTGCTTTCTCTTGAATAGATATGCTTTGAACAGTGTCTCTATTTTGATTTGCCAAGAATATGAAGTGACCATATAGGACATAGATATATGTTTGTTTGATGCTTTTATAATGTACTACTTGGCACCAGAAGACTTGGTAGTTTAATCTTGTCCACCTTACTAATGAACTGGTTCACCGAAATGAGTTTCATATACTAGTACATGCTAAACATGTTATGTGCCTGCTTGTTTCTTCTTTTAGAATGCTGACAGAATATTGGGGAAGAGTGCCTTATTAAGCAATGATAAAGGAAGTAATGAAGATAAGGTTCAGGATAGTGAGACATCCTTGTTGGTCTCCAACCAACAAAGCTGATAAAATAACTAAGGAAAACTATCTTGAAGACGATGAGACAACCCCAAAGTCCTGTCTTGGTTTACTTTTTGAGTTACTGGCCACTACCGCTTGCACAAGCTATTCAAACTCACTATCTGAATCAATTTGGTTTCTTGAGTCTCAACTACAAGCTGAAACACATCGATCAGTTGTGCCCTGACAAGAAGCGGAAGGACTTCGGGAGACCCTGGAGCATTCAGATGCATACTTTCTGGTGCAACAGCAAGCGTTGGAAGATTTTAGCGCCAAACAGGACAAAGCTAATAAGCTTGCTAAGCTTATTGCCAGCATGGTGGATACCCAGGATAACGTTTCTTGAGCTCTACTGAAGTTGTTTCAGTTATGGACTTGTTTTGTTACCGTGTTTATTTGCACTGGTGGCCAATTTTGACGACCAGTGTATGTAATATGCTGCTTTGTTCCCTATATTTGCACTGGTGGAGAACTTTGATGCCTAGTGGATGTAATATGTGTAATAGATGTAATAGACTAGCGTTGGTTGCTTGCTTATTTATTTCCTTATTCTCTTGTTTAGTTGTTTGCTTGTAGTCACTGCAGTTCTTTTTCCGCATTTTTCTAGTGGCCACAATAACCTATTTTTGGTAACTAGGCCACAATAACCATGGCAACACTCGGACTGTTGTAACCATGGGCCTCCTGCGGGCCATAGGATCCATGGGCCTTCTACGGGCCGTAGGATCCATGGACTTTCTATGGGCCGTATGATCCATGGGCCTTCTACGGGCCATAGGATCCATTGGTCTTCTATGGGCCGTAGGATCCATGGGCCTTCTACGGGGTGTATAATCATTTTGCCAAACATGGGTCGTACTATTCGTGGACCATAACAGGCCATTAATAGGCCGTATTTGATAACGCTATGAAAACAGCCCAACGGGTTAACAGGCCACAAATGGGCCGAATGTAACCACAGGCTGAATTTGGCCCACAAACAGAACAGGCCAATAATAGACCGTAACTAACCGAATTCTAGAAATGAGCCCAAGAATAAATGGACCCTTAGAAGACTGAAAGTTAACACGGGATGGGAACGGCCGATGAAATAATGGGTCGTTAATGTGTAGAAAGCGATACACTGTTCATTATGGGCCAGTTTCATCTCGGGCCTTTAATTGGCCTAGAGTGAGAAAGGGCCTCATATGGGCCGAAAGACATCATGGGCCATACATGGGCCGAAAGTTACAATGGGCTAGAATCATATTGGACGGCCCAGATGACGCTACTAGGCATAATTCCGATAGGCCGTAACGGGCCGGGAGTTAGCGGGCCGTAAATGGGCTATATACGAATAGGCCGTTAATAGGCTTTCCATGGGACGGCCCATTACCTTTTGGCCAAGTCAAACGGGCTGGCCTTTTCTCCAGAATGGGCCTCTGTTGGGCCGTGCCACTATCGACGTATCATAGGCGCCTCATGTCCCATGAGTGGATGACATCTGTCCCAACGGTGAGCCAACACGTCTTTCCTCCGGCCAATGAGAATTTTACACATGGAAAATCCCCATTGGTCCGCTTTGTAAACGGGTTATCAGATCCAAAACCGGACCCGATAGCTTAATGGCGACCTGTTACGGTGGATGCCACGTGTCAGTTACTCTTGATGAAAACACTTCCATGACATGCCATTTATCGTCATGGAAGTGGACACTTCCATGATGATAATTTTGGTAATGTCATGGAACACTTCTACGAAAGCACATGTATGACTATCTTGATTCTGTCATAAAATCGTCATGGTGTACATGCATGACAGAAAACATGACCTACTTTGACAAACACGTATCAACACGGAAGTGTATTTTTTTGTAGTGACAGGCTGAATTTGGCCCACAAGCGGAACAGGCCAGTAACGGACCGTAAGTAACCGGATGTTGGAAATGAGCCCAAGAACAAATGGGCCCTTAGAAGGCCGAAAGTTAACATGGGCTGCAAACGGCCCAACGAAATAGTGGGTCGTTAATGTGTTTAAAGCGGTGCACTTTTCCTTCTAGGCCAGTTTCACCATGGGCCTTTAATGGGCCCAGATTTACAAAGGGCCTCACATGGGCCGGAAGTTGGCATGGGCCATAAATGGGTTGGAAGTTACAATGGGTTGGAATCATATTGGACGACCTAGATGACGCTGCTGGGCCCAATTCGGATATGCCATAACGGGTTGTGAGTTAGCGGGCTGTAAATGGGCTACATGCGAATGGTCTATTAAAAGGCTTTCCGTGGGCCGGTCCGCTACCTCTTGACCAAGCCAAATGGGACGACCTTTTCACCTGAATGGGCCTTTGTTGGGCCATGCCACGTCTCGACGTATCATAGGCGCCTCCTGTCCAATGACTAGATGACATCTGTCCCAACGCCAAGCCGACACTTGTCATATGCTATGAGTGAGATTTCTCATATTGCTTCATTACAAACTCACCGTAGTAACTATGCATGCCCCATTAAAATCAATCCTATTTGCACTTATGGCATAGATGACAAGATGATGGTCATTGTCTTTTGTTTTTCATGCGATGATATTGCCATGCTTCCTTTACATGATTTGTGCAATTCATCTACTATGCGATGCCATGATCACATAGTTCCGGATATGCATTATTTTGGATGTTGTCAATACTCTTTTTGTGATTTCCAACTAATGCTCATGAGGAGACCCCCATAGTTCCTCAAAGATATTAGGAGATTTCGATGCATTCCACTTTGCATGCTTCACATGATTGTATGCACCATGTGCATTATAACAATGCTCTAGATATGTCCCATGATGCATTATACAGTTTGAGTCTCCATTATGCTATACATAAAAACAAACCTCTCATGATGGATGACATGCTCATATATCATGCATCTCATTTATTTGAGCATTAATATTTTGTGCCAACCACCACATGCACGTGCACATCATGATGGATGATGTGTACATATACCACACACACACGATTTTTCCTTTGTCTTTGTTTTGTGTAGGTACTGAATACTCGTCAACCTCACAATCCCATGAGTTGACGAAATGAGCTCATGAGAGCAAAGATGACTTCGGATTCTTTGGAATGCTTCTTCCACTGTTTCCATTGCGCAAGGACTACGCGCATTACTTTTACTTGGCTCTCGCATGCCTATGGGCTACTTACCACTTTACACTCTATGCCCATTCTCTCGTGTTCACTTTGCGTGTTATGCCTCTATCTATGCTTGTGCCATGCAATTGTTTCACTTGCTTGCATTTGCACATGATTCAACATTTACCTATATGTATGTGTAGTTGCATGCTTTGTGGATATACTAGTAGCTATCACCATGCTTTCTTTGTGCCCCATGCTATTAATGGTTGTTGTGTTGGGAGAGTCATGATGCTCAATTGCTATTTTACATAGGACTCCTTGCCAACACAATGATGATACTACCTTCCTCATATCTTGCTTTCATGCTTGTGATATGTCACATGCACCATTTATGCCCACTATTTGTACACATGACATGCTTACTTCTAGTATGTTGCATCTTCGCACTACTAGCTTACATGCCACGATTGCTATGATTGCTTGCTTTGTTGCATCACCCATGATCCATTCTTGCTCATTTCATTGGGTTGATGACATATATGTCCATGCCTCTCACATGACTTGTCTTTTTGATTGTCACTTGTCTCCATTAGTTGCATATCTCATGTTCACATGTATTGAGGTCAACCATATGCTTATTGATCTTAGAGACTTGGACATATTGCTTGTTATGCATGCTTGTTTGATTGCGCTTAATGCCTTTGGTTGTTCTTGCATCATATGCTTTCATACCATGCCATATTCCCTCGTCCTTTCTTATGATGAGTGAGGGAGTCTTGGATTAGGGGGTGTCCGGATGGCCGGACTATACCTTCAGCCGGACTCCTGGACTATGAAGATACAAGATTGAAGACTTCGTCCCGTGTCCGGAAGGGACTTTCCTTGGCGTGGAAGGTAAGCTTGGCGATACGGATATGTAGATCTCCTACCATTGTAACCGACTTTGTGTAACCCTAACTCTCTCCATGTCTATATAAACCGGAGGGTTTTAGTCCATAGGACAACATACAGAACAACAATCATACCATAGGCTAGCTTCTAAGTTTTAGCCTCTCCGATGTCGTGGTAGATCTACTCTTGTACTACCCATATCATCAATATTAATCAAGAAGGATGTA
Source organism: Triticum monococcum (assembly GCA_034509565.1). Lineage (NCBI taxonomy): Eukaryota > Viridiplantae > Streptophyta > Magnoliopsida > Poales > Poaceae > Triticum > Triticum monococcum. The sequence continues at coordinate 144,396,728 of CM067843.1, read as the reverse complement.
GGGTTTTACCTCCATCAAGAGGGCTCGAACCTGGGTAAAACTTCGTGTCCCTTGCCTCCTGTTACCATCCGGCCTAAACGCACAGTTTGGGACCCCCTACCCGAGATCCGCCGGTTTTGACACTGACATTGGTGCTTTCATTGAGAGTTCCTCTGTGTCGTCACCGTTAGGCTTGATGGCTCTAACATTCATCAATAGCGATGCAGTCCAGGGTGAGACCTTCCTCCCCGGACAGATCTTCGTCTTCGGTGGCTTCGCACTGCGGGCCAATTCACTTGGCCATCTGGAGCAGATCAAAAGCTATGCCCCTGGCCGTTAGGTCATATTTGGAAGTTTAAACTACACGGCTGACATCCACGGGGACTTGATCCTCGACGGATTCCAGCCACTGCCGAGCGCGCCGCACTGTCACGACGAGCATGATCTAGCTCTGCCACCGAACAGTGCCCTGGAGGCCGCACCCGCATCGGCTTCGACCCTTAATTCGGAGCCAACTGGGCCGATCGAGGATGGGTTGTTGGACGCCTCCTCTGGGGCTGCGATCCCAACGGCGATCGAGCCGAACACCAGCCCTGCGCTCCGCGAGACTCATGACTCCAAGGAGCCGGACTCCTCTCCGGACTCCGAACCCTCCGCGCCCCTGCCGATCGAATCCAATTGGGCGCCGATCATGGAGTTTACTGCCGCGGACACCTTTCAGCACTCGCCTTTTGGCGATAATCTAAAAACACTAAAGTCTATCTCTTTATCAGGAGAGCCCTGGCCGGACTACGGTCAGCAAGGTTGGGATACGGACGATGAAGAAATTCAAAGCCCACCCACCACCCACTTTGTAGCCACTGTCGATGATTTAACCGACATGCTCGACTTCGACTCTGAAGACATCGACCGTATGGACACCGATGCAGGAGACGATGAAGAACCAGCGCCTATTGGGCCCTGGAAAGCCACCTCGTCGTATGACATATACATGGTGGACACCCCAAAAGAAGGAGATGGTGATGGAACAGCGGAGGATGACCCCTCCAAGAAACAGCCTAAGCGCCGGCGTTAGCGGCGCCGCTCAAAATCCCGCCAAAGAAAACACGGCGATTCCGGCACGGGAGATAATAATACTCCGGAGAGTGCCGAAGAAAACCCCCTCCAGCAAGATTCAGCACAGGAGGACAGAGAAGCCAGCCCTCATGAGAGAGCGGTAGACAGAGAGGTCGAGGACGATAATTATACGCCTCCCTCCGAAGACGAGGAAAGCCTCGACGACGACGAATTCATCGTGCCAGAGGATCCCGTCGAGCAAGAGTGTTTTAAACGCAGGCTTATGGCCACAGCAAGAAGCCTCAAGAAAAAACAGCAACAACTTAGAGCTGATCAAGATTTGCTAGTCGATAGATGGACTGAAGTCCTTGCGGCTGAAGAGCATAAACTCGAACGCCCCTCCAAGAGCTACCCAAAGCGCAGGTTGCTACCTCAATTAGAGGAGGAAGCACTTAAACCTACATCACCAGCACTTGATACGGCCGACCAGCCACCTCGTGGCCGCGACAGAGAGGCCTCGCGGCCCTCCACTGAAGCCGCACCCCGTACCAAGGCATGGGAAAATGCGCCTGACCTGCGAGATATGTTGGAGGACAAGGCAAGGCAAACAAGATCGATCTACGGATCGTGTGGGCGCCCCACGACTCAAGACGGTAACCGTCACGCTGGACACAAATCCGGCAGGGCCGAACACATTAGAGAAAGCTCATTGGAGCTACGTCGTGATATAGCCCAGTACAGAGGCGCCGCACACCCACTATGCTTCACAGACGAAGTAATGGATCATCAATTCCCCGAGGGTTTCAAACCGGTAAACATCGAATATGTGATGGCACAAAAGATCCTCCGATATGGATCGAGGATTACCTCCTTCATATCCACATGGCCCGCGGTGATGATCTCCACGCCATCAAATACCTCCCACTCAAGCTTAGAGGACCAACTCGGCATTGGCTTAACAGCTTGCCAGCAGAATCAATCGGTTGTTGGGAGGACCTGGAAGCCGCATTTCTCGACAATTTCCAGGGCACTTATGTGCGACCACCAGACGCCGATGACCTAAGCCACGTAATTCAGCAGCCAGAGGAATCGGCCAGGCAATTCTGGACACGGTTCCTAACAAAGAAAAATCAAATAGTCGACTGTCCGGACGCAGAGGCCCTAGCAGCCTTCAAGCACAATATCCATGACGAGTGGCTTGCCCGGCACCTTGGACAGGAAAAGCCGAAATCTATTGCAGCACTCACGACACTCATGACTCGCTTTTGCGCGGGAGAAGACAGTTGGCTTGCTTGTAGCAACAATATGACCAAGAACCCTCATAATTCGGATACCAGGGACAGTAGTGGCAGGTCGCGTCGCAACAAGCAGAACCGCCACATTAACGGCGACAATGCTGAGGATACGTCCGTTAATGCCAGATTCAGAGGCTATAAATCCGGCCAGCGGAAAAAGCCATTCAAAAGAAATCCTAGGGGCCCGTCCAGTTTGGACCGAATACTCGACAGCTTGTGCCAGATACACGGCACCCCCGAAAAGCCGGCCAGTCACATCAATAGGGATTGTTGGGTGTTCAAGCAGGCAGGCAAGTTAAATGCCGAAAATACTGACAAGGGGCTGCATAGCAATGACGACGAAGAGCCCCGGCCACCGAACAACAGTGGACAGAAGGGTTTTGCCCCACAAGTGCGGACAGTGAACATGATATACGCAACCCACATCCCCAAGAGGGAGCGGAAGCGCGCGTTAAGGGACGTATACGCGGTAGAGCCAGTCGCCCCAAAGTTCAACCCATGGTCCTCCTACCCGATCACCTTTGATCGAAGGGACCATCCCACTAGCACCCGTCATGGCGGATTTGCCGCATTGGTTCTAGACCCAATTATTAACGGATTTCATCTCACTAGAGTCCTTATGGACGGCGGCATCAGCCTGAACCTGCTTTACCAGGATACAGTGCGGAAAATGGGCATAGATCCCTCGAGGATTAAGCCCACCAAAACGACCTTTAAAGGCGTAATACCAGGTGTAGAGGCCAATTGTACAGGCTCAGTCACACTTGAAGTGGTCTTCGGATCTCCGGATAATTTCCGAAGCGAGGAGTTAATCTTCGACATAGTCCCATTCCGCAGTGGCTATCACGCACTGCTCGGGCGAACCGCATTCGCCAAGTTCAATGCGGTACCACACTACGCATACCTTAAGATCAAGATGCCAGGCCCTCGAGGAGTAATTACGGTCAATGGAAACACCGAACGCTCCCTCTGAACGGAGGTGCACACGGCGGCCCTTGCAGCGAAAGTACAAAGCAGCCTCTCCAGGCAGTTCTCAAGTCTGGGCATTAAACGTCCGGACACTGTCAAGCACGCCCGGAGTAACCTACAACAAGACCGCCTGGCATGTTCCGAGCAGGTGTAGCAATGCGGCCCCAACCCTAGCCCTCGCAAAAATGCGACACCAGTGGTTCGCGTACATAACTACGCTCTAGAAATACCATGGGTATAGGGGGAGGGGCACCATCATGGCACGCCCGAAACACGGCTTAAACCGCACCAGGGGCTGCCGATTTTTTAATTTTCTCTTACTTTCATGACTTCATTCTTCGGAAGGCCTGTTCGGTAGTTCAATTGCCGCACAAACGATGCAAGAACCAGGGAAGCAGACAAGCCATGTGGCATTACAGAACTCCCAGGTGGTCTCTATCACGAGCAGTATACCTGTTTCGCATACCATTACGCAGCCTGCCCCTGGAATGAACATGTTAAATAGTCCAACCTTTTGCTTATCTAATTATTTTGTATCGTTCTGCTTTGATCTCAGCCCTTTTTAATAAACAATGCATAGCTTTTGTCTATTTTTGCATTATTCTTTTTTTTTACAAATATATGTTCCTTAACGACATGCTGCACCCGTACACTTTGGTACGGCCAAAATACGCCAGGGGCTTTAGTACCCCTCAATATGGTGTGAGAAGTCTGAACACTTTAACAAGTGCGGCACCCGAAACTTATAGCAATATATGCATCGGCTCCGAATCATGTCTAGGGTCAATAGTTGGGTTTGCCCGGCTCCTATGTTTTGGTGTCTTACGTTCCGCTATATCGGCTAAGGTAGCACTAGGAGAACTACTGCGATTGTGCCCCAGTTAAGCTGGGTCGAGCACCTCAGTAGAGAAAGCTAAAACGGACTGTCATGATGAAGCGAGAGTTGGTCGCTGTTCGAGAGGTGTTTCGAGTCCCTAAAGACTTATGTCGCTTACAGCGAGGAGTCGGCTCCGTCCGGCCAAGGCGTGGATGGCGCCCCGAACTTGGTCTTCCGAATACCAGGGGCTTCGCCAAAATTGAAAATTATAGAATTTTATGGCTAAGTGAGAGTGTTCACGCATTATAGTCCGATTGCCTTGTTCGTTGTGTTGAGCGCCTCCCTCGAAGGACCCAAACATGGGAAAAAGAGCGCTCAGGTCTATCCTCGAACACCCCAGCACTAGCGGCACGGGGGCAGAAGCCGATGACTTGCCATCTCTCAGAATCGATAAACAGCCACACAGAAGGTAATACTTTAAATTCCAACAGCATTGCTTAGCGCATATGAACAAGTTTTCAGCGTACAGGACAAAACGAGCGAGTTTTACTCAAAAATTACATCCCTGGAACATTCATCCGCCAAAAGGCGGGCACCCTTCAGAACATCCGTATAATAATTCTCAGGCTTGCGATGCTCCTACCCCGGCGGTGGCCCGTCCTTCACAAGCTTCTCAGCATCCATCTTGCCCCAGTGCACCTTAGCACGGGCAAGTGCCCTATGGGCACCTTCAATGCGGACGGAGCGCTTGATGACTTTGAGCCTTGGACAGGCCCCCACCAACCGCCGCACCAGCCCGAAATAGCTCCCAAGCAGAGCCTCTCCAGGCCACAGCCGAACTATGAGGCCATTCATGGCCTGTTCGGCCGCCTTGTGGAGCTCGATCAGTTGCTTCACCTGGTCGCTCAGTGGAACGGGGTGTCCGGCCTCAGCATACTGAGACCAGAACACCTTCTCTGTTAAGCTTCCCTCCTCGGCTCGATAGAATGCGGCGGCATCAGACACGCTACGGGGAAGATCTGCGAACGCTCCTAGAGAGCTCCGGATTCGGGTAAGTAACAAGTAACTCACGTTTATGTGTTTACTTTGCATAAAGAATGCCTTACCCGCCGCTATCTTTTTCACCGCATCCAACTCCTGGAGGGTCTTCTGGGATTCGGCCTTGGCAGACTTGGCATTTTCAATAGCCGCCGCGAGCTCGGATGCTCGCATCTTTGAGTCAAGCTCCAAACTCGCACGTTTTTTCATGAGAACCTGGAGCTCCTGCTGCACCTTGCCAACCTGGGCCTCATACTTCTCCCGCTTGGTGCGCTCCATGGCCACCCTCTCCTCGGCCTCGAGCAGCGCTTGCTTAAGGGTCGCCACCTCAGACGTGGCCCCTACAATAGCCATGATAATCCTGTCATTTTTTGCAATTGAACCTTTATATATATATATAAATATATATATATATATAGAAATAAGGTATTTCTTACGTTCCTTGTCCTCAAGCTGCTTCTTGGCACGCTCGAGCTCTTGCTCGGACTGCTCGAGGTTCTGCTTTAGCGTGTCCACTTCCGCAGTTAGTACGGCGGACGCCAGCAGAGAAGCCTGCATACGCATATTGACTCTTTTTTGTTAGACTCCTGCGAATTTAATTTGATCCTCTATTCGGCTTTTCTTCCCGAATGCCAAACAGAGCATCAGGGGCTACTGTCTATGCGGTAATATTATTTACACATTCTTCACTTACCTCAAAGCCTGTTAAAAGGCTAGCACAAGCTTCAGTCAGTCTGCTCTTGGCGGACTAAACCTTCTGGACCACCGCACTCATAATAGTGCGGTGCTGCTCATCGATGGAGGCGCCTTTGAGCACCTCCAACAGATTGTCCGGTGCCTCCGGTTAACGGGGGTCACCGGCACGGTGGGCTTGTTCCTCTTGGAAGGAGGTCGCCCACCAGAGTCTGGATCCTTTGAAGGTTCCGGAGCACTGTCCGGCCTAGAGCCGGACTTGGAGCCCTGGGGGGTTTTATCCCCTTTACTCCTGGTGTCCGGGAGGTCTCCTTGCGGCGCCTCCAGGACCACCTCCTCCTGGCTTGGAGCCTGTTGGGACAACACTTCGGCATCGTCCGTAGGGCGGGGGGAGGAAGCCGTCGGAAGCGAATTCACCTCCAATGAGTCTAGTGAACCGCTCGACAACGCGTCGAGCCGGTCTTTGGGTGGGCTGCATAAACATATTCGACATAAGGGAAAGCTGTGCAACAAAGGAATACTATGAATTACTCTGGTATCCAGATACTTACGATTTCGTCAGGGGATTGGCCCTGAGCGGCCACTCCTCTCCGCCGTCGTCAGCGTCGGTGGAGTAGTCCGGAGGAAGGGTTTTCCCCTTCTTGGACCCTTCGGCCTCCTCAGTGAGGGCGGCCTTCCTTTTCTTCTCTCCCCCTGCTAGAGGGGGAGAGGTCTCTTCTTCCTCCTGCTCGTCTTCACAGGAGGACTGCGCCTTGGAGCCGTCGGATGATGAACCCGACACCTCCTGGCGCCGGGCACTTTTTCGAGTCCCCGTGGCCCTCTTCATGGCCTTCTTCTCCTGCACCACATAGGGTGCCGGAACCAGCAGCTTTGGCAAGCGGGCATCGGCTGGGTCTTCGGGTAGAGGAGCCGGACAGTCGATCCGTCCGGACTTTGCCTGCCAATCTTGTCAAAGGTAAGGGAGCTTAGTTTTTTCATAGAGTTAAACTATGAAAAACTAATACCCTGTAAAAGGCACAAACAACTTACCGCGCTGGCGTGACGCTGCGCGCTGAATCTGCGATCCTCGGTAGCAGATGCGGGAGCCTCGGCGCCCTTGAAAAGCACCTTCCAGACGTCTTCATACGTTGTGTCGAAGAGCCTGTTCAGAGTTCAGTACTACGCCGGGTTGAACTCCCACATATTGAAGGCCCGTTGTTGACAAGGGAGGATCTGGCGGATGACCATGACCTGGACTACGTTGACAAGCCTGAGCTGCTTGTCCACCAGGGTTTGGATGCATGTTTGCAGTCCAGTCACCTCTCCTTTGCTGCCCCACGACAGGCCCGTCTCTTTCCAGGACATGAGCCGCGTTGGGTGTCCGGACCGGAACGCGGGGGCTGCGACCCACTCAGGGTCGCACGGCTCGGTGATGTAAAACCACCCCGATTGCCACCCCTTCAGGGTCTCCACGAAGGAGCCCTCGAGCCATAAGACGTTGGGCATCTTGCCCACCATGGCGCCTCCGCACTCTGCCTGGTTGCCGCAAACCACCTTCGGCTTGACATTAAAAGTCTTGAGCCATAGGCCGAAATGGGGGCGAATGCAGAGGAAAGCCTCGCACACGACGATAAACGTCGAGATGTTGAGGATGAAATTCGGGGCCAGATCATGGAAATCCATGCCGTAGTAGAACATGAGTCCCCGGACGAATGGGTGGATAGGAAAGCCCAGTCCGCGGAGGAAGTGGGGAAGGATCACCACCCTCTCATGGGGCCTTGGGGTGGGGAGGAGCTGCCCCTCTTCGGGAAGCCGGTGCGCGATGTTGTTAGACAAGTATCCGGCCTTCATCAATTTTTTGATGTGTCCCTCCGTGACGGAGGAGACCATCCACTTGCCTCCCGCTCCGGACATGGCTGGAGAAGGTTGAGGTGGGGAGTACGGATTTGGGCACTGGAGCTCGAGTGCGCGAAAATGGATAGGCAAAGGAGGAAGAAGGCGTAGGTGAAAAGGTGGATCCTTATCGCCTTATATGGGTGGACACAACTACGTGTCCCCACCAGCCTGATAAAACTCGCTTATCTCCAAGCACCGTAATCAATGGCGTGGTTGGGTTACCCACGCCCGTATTGATGAGAATCCCGGAATAAGGGACACGATCTCTGCTTCGACGAGATGTGCCAAGGAAACCGCCTCGCATGACACGCTGAGGTGGGATAATAAAATGATTCGAATAAAGGCTTGGCCGTGGTGCGTTACACTACGGAATACGTCAGCAGATTAGATTTGTGTAAATATTATTATCTCTATGGGAATATGTGGAAACTTATTTTGCAGAGCCGGACACTATCTTTGTGTTCAAAATGTTCTATGAAGTACTTGGAGGAGGAACCCGCCTTGCAATGCCGAAGACAATCTGCGCGGCGGACTCGTCGTCATTGAAGCCTGGTTCAGGGGCTACTGAGGGAGTCCTGGATTAGGGGGTGTCCGGATGGCCGGACTATACCTTCAGCCGGACTCCTGGACTATGAAGATACAAGATTGAAGACTTTGTCCCGTGTCCGGAAGGGACTTTCCTTGGCGTGGAAGGCAAGCTTGGCGATATGGATATGTAGATCTCCTACCATTGTAACCGACTCTGTGTAACCCTAACCCTCTCTGGTGTCTATATAAACCGGAGGGTTTTAGTCCATAGGACAACATACAGAACAGCAATCATACCATAGGCTAGCTTCTAGGGTTTAGCCTCTCTGATCTCGTGGTAGATCTACTCTTGTATTACCCATATCATCAATATTAATCAAGCAGGACATAGGGTTTTACCTCCATCGAGAGGGCCCGAACCTGGGTATAACTTCGTGTCCCTTGGCTCCTATTACCATCCAGCCTAGACGCACAGTTCGGGACCCCCTACCCGAGATCCGCCGGTTTTGACAACGACAATGAGCATGATGCATACACTTGTTGGGTATCTCACCACACGAGTGATAGGTTTTGAATTTTCGCTAACCTCATTTTTTTGAGTGTTTGTCATGTTCTTTCACTTTGAGGGGTTCACAAGGCGCTGTCATTCTGAGATGTTATGGTCATGTGAAGGCATACACGATGCGCAACGCCAACATCCTTGGGAACATTCATAAGGTGAACTCATTCCCTTTGAGCCATCCTCCATTACACATCTTGGATGGGACATACTTTCATTGTTGTTTCCTTCTTGTTGTCTACATGATGAACCTATTGGATGGACGAGCGATATTGGAGATTGACCCTATGGACATTCACGTTGAGGAGTGCTTGGACTTAGCGGATGCACCTACTTTGGATGCAACACAGGACAACCATTCATGCCACGACATCGAGCATTGGTACATCACCAAGCCATTGACACATTGCACCAACACCTCCATATACATTGATTGTGTGTCCACATGTCATGCTCGGTGGACATATCATAACCACCACAAGTTTGCACCTTATGCATGGATTGACTCGCATTATGATTGTCTTGTTGCATCTATTTCCATGTCATCCATGATATATAATCTTGTGCACTTCCTTAGCAAATTTGTTGTGATATACCTTGATGGCATATTCATACATAATGATCACATTGCCAACTTAAATTGCATGATATACCAATAATTTTGAGCACCCCTTGCCATGTTCGTGCTCTTGATAAACCGTCCCACTATGACATCATTTTGCACAATGGTAGAATTTATCATTTCATGCACAATGAGCTTGATCACTTGAGTGCATTATATGCCATGCCTTTTCATTTTGCTAAGCTTCATGCTCATTGTCACAACCAACTTCATTGGACGTACTCATGCTTCATAGATTGACACCTTGTGTGTGCTAACCATTATATTTCCATGGGTCCCTTGTGTTTGCTCTTTTTGCATGAATACCGTTCCGGCGACACCTTAGACTACTTGCACCGTGCCATGATAACAAGTTCCTCCATGTTTGCCATTTCCATGGTGATTTGGCTTACGATCCGAGGTTGGATCGCTCCCAAGGGGAGGGGATGATGCAGAGCATCCTATGGTCATCCCCATGGACATGCCATCATCACCCAAGGGTTAACTCGCTCCTCTCCGAACCGTCACTTTTTGCATATGAGACATGGCTACTACCTCAAATGTATATGCTATGCATGATCAGGAACCGAGAGGAAGAACATGGAACAACTAGGATCATTACACAGGACGGTGAGGACAAAGCGCGAGGAGCAGGAGAAAAGGCTGACGGCAAGTCACAACCACCGGACGACCAGTCCATACCGTACGTCCGACGCCTGGAGATTCAGCCAGCCAGAACAACTATAGCCGAGGCACCCTACAGCACCCAGACGACCGCCAAATGTCGGACGTCCGACAACCATCAGCCATCGGATGACCGGCACCGTCCGTATAACCGGTACCAACCGACTAGAGCCAAAACATTGGAAGTCCGAGGCCCTCCGAACGACGGCCCCCTGCGAGCGACAGGACGACTGACGCATGTGCCCCTTGCTTGTTTGCGCAAAGTGTATCGGGCCTAAGCCCATGTACCCATTCGCCCCTCACTTACCCCTTCGTGGCTAGACTACATATACTCACCCCCCTCCTCTCTTCTAGGGTTAGCATTGTGATAGCTCATTTTGGAGAGATAGAGCTTTGCTCATCCACTTGATACCCTACTCCATTGGAGACGGGGCCTCATAGGAGAAGACCCCCAAGTGGATTCAAGACCCCCTTGTGGGAAGATCCTTCATGGATTCAAGGCCTCCTTCTAGGAGATGAACTAGCTACCTTTGTACCCCCTTTATTGTATTTGGACCCTTGTACCTCTTTGAGTGGTTGGATCTAGCACATGTGTGATTGGATCTAGTTGATTTCAGTGTTTTCCTTGTGTTTCCCCCCCGTTCCTCTCTGTGTTCTTCGTGTTCGTCCTTGGGGATCCCTCGAATCATGGAATATCGACCATCACTGGGTTCTACCTCGTATCATATGGTATATGACCCAAATTTCTCACATATTTGGAGTTTTCCCCCACCTTTTTTTAGCCTAATTTTGTGTGTTTTTGCTCTATTTTTCATACAAGTTTTGGAGCCTCCTCTAGTTCTTCTAGTTCTACCTCTAGTTGGTCCTAATTGAATAATTAGAGCTAGGCTAATCCTCTTGTCCTTATAATTAGACAAGACACGCTGTTTCTAATCTCCTAAGTTCTTCTAGTTCTAGTTCTAGTTGGTTCTAATCTCCTCCCTCTGATTCTCCGGCGATGATTAGCTCTGGACAGTGAAGCGTTGTCGGATCATGAAGGCTACACACTTACAACCAAGTAGAGAGGTTGTGCTTTCGGTCTTTAGTTCATGGGCGATGTGAGGGATTGTTCATCGATGGTTCGAGGAACTCCAAGTACGATCTAGACCGACATGTTCTTCTTCTGCTGCAACTCGGTGCTGGTAAAGATCGGGGTCACGACCTGTTATGCATCTTCATATTGATCTTGGGTGATCGTAGGTGCGAATTTTTTTGTTTTCTACTACGTTTCTTAACAAGACGTCCATCATGACTTAAGTTTACAACCCAAAATATCAAAATGACAGGAGCGGGAGTTGCAAATTGAACAAAATATAAACAGCCCAGCCTGATGACCCGCTTCAAGACTAATAACTCAAATGCTTCCCCTCCTTTTTTCATCAGATGACCAAAAAGTTTAGAAGACATTGGGTGTCGATTCATCTCAAGGGGCAGTCAATAAAGATGGTTGATGCGGGACTGGCGTTGAATCTCGGCGAGGAGTTGGTGGAGCTGTAGGTGCTGAGCCATAAAGACGAGGTAGTCATGGCATTGGCTTGAGGACAAGAGGTTGGTTGTGCACATTGATACCCTCAACAAATACCTTGGGTTGCAAGGCTCATGCCTCAGTCCATACCTTACTGAACTACTCACATATGGAGATCAGATTGCCAGAACAAATCTTGGAGATTGATTGATTGCAAATATGTGTTACAATGGATGCCTTGTGCAATGCACAATTACAAGTATGAACTAGATGAAGGAGCACTATGGTGGCGGTGATGGCTATAGACATGGAAATGGCGGCGGCTAGAGTTTGTGGATGAAGATGATGATGAAGAGGTTTTGGCAGCTCCCGTGCTCATTGTTCTGTTGACATTTGAATGGTGTCCCCTTTATAAAAGTTGTACACGTGGACGACCTGTCTCGAAATCGATGCCAAACGGGCACTCACACTACAAAAAAAAGACACATCCGTGACATTTTGGGCCGAACAAATTTTTTTATGTCATGCTTATGACACTTCTATGATGATAATTGTGACAAAACCTGGTATCATCATAGATGTGGTGGGCTCCTACTTCTCTGACAAAAAATAATGACAGAAAATGGGCTTTTCGTCCTGGGCAGGCCGAAGACGCAGCTGCATGACATTCTTTGGGCCGTCCATGACGGAAAAAACCGTGGTAGAAGCGAGGGCGAGGAAAGTATCAGGGAGTTCCCTGTTATGGTGGGTTGTCGGGGCTGAGCGATGCACAGAGGTTTGCGCATTTCTCTTGTACACTTACGCGCGTGTGTGCGAGGCGTTGCGCTCTAACTAAACGCGAGCTAGGCATTGAGCTCTAACTGAACCCGGGCGATTGCACTAGCTACGTTACTGAACCCGAGCGATCGATCCCTTGCTATTAACTGAACCCGAGTGATTCCTTCGCTATTGCTACTAACTGAAGCCAATCGATGCTGCCTCTTGATGAACAGTGAGCCTTGTTGGGGGTTTGGATGAATAGTTCCCGGTGGGAGGTTGGATGAACAGGCCCCCGTGGTAGTAGAGGCCGTTGCCGCTGGATGAACAGGACCCCGATCGATCGAGCCGGTTGGGGGGTGGTTGAACAGGACCCCGTGGAGAGGGTTGGTTGAACAGTAGCCGGTGGAGGAGTGGTGGAGGCTGGATGAACAGGAGCCCGTGGATAAATAGTTGCAGGTGGAGGCTGGAGGAGGTCGACGGTGGATGAACAGTAGCCCATGGAGGCTGGAGGAGGTCAACGGTGGAGATGAACAGTATCTCGTGGAGTCCCGTTTCGCGGTACGCCACACCCCTCCCAATAAACAGGACCCCTTTTTTACCGTAGCGCTCCAACACAAGTCTGTTTCCTCCATTTTGCGATACGCCACACCCCTCCCAATCAATAGGACCCCGTTTCAACCGAAGAGGTCCAAGTCTGTTTCCTCCATTTTGCAGTACGCCAGACCCCTCCTGATGAACAGGGTCCCGTTTCTACTATGGCCGGTCGAACACAAGGCCTTTCCTCCATTCTGCGGTATGCCGGGCCTTGTTTCGATCTGCTGTTCCGTCCAAGCTGGTTGGCTCCCGATGAACATGACAACGAAGCAGTTTCTCCGTTCTGACCCAGCCATGTACACGAGCCCTGGTCGTACATATGCGCGAGTAGGCGTTCGAGACCCTGCCCGTATGTACGTATGTGGCCGTATTTACTTTCTTGCACCCTGGCCGCTGTACGTATGTGTACACGATATTAACGGGATTGCGTGACATGCTATGTGCGGGCCTCTACTACAAAATGTGTGCGCCTCTACTACGACATGAGCACTTCCTTACATGGCCATGGTTCATCGCTACAGCCTGCAGACAGACCGATCGATCAATATGTACGTACATGTTCGCGGCCAAAATGACAACGCTACCTACGCTTCGACCAGGTGGGTCCCGACTGTCAGGCACTTCCTTGCGTGCGAAGATGTAGCTGGTGGGTCCCAGCAGTCAGGGGGCGAATCGTTTTTTCCTATAATATGGACACACTTCCTTGCGTGCAAAGATGTAGCTAGTGGGTCCCAGCAGTTAGGGGGGAAACATTTTTTTTCGCGAAATACGGTGGCCCGTCCGGTGGGTCCCTGCTGTCAGGTGGAGGAATCATTATTTTCGTGTAATAAGGAGGCACTTCCTTGCTGCAGCCATGGACCCAGCTGTCAGCCTCTTCATGTACAGTACTCTTCCGATGGAGGTCCTTCCTTGACCACATTGACCACACCGCACCGAGAGCACCAAGGCGGTGGACGACGGTGAGGCCCAGGAAGGGGACGACGCGGAGCCGAGGAAGACGCGGCAGTGGATGCCCACACGGAGAGGAGTACGAGGGTTCACTGGTTTGGCTGCGGTGTTAGCCTGCCGTCGCTGTAGGGCCTGGCCAACAGTGGGAGTAGTAGGGGATGGTGAGGCCCCCGCGGCAGCACAGCCGGCCATGGGAGGCAGGAGCAGGCGGCACGACCGGCGCTGCTTTGGGCGGCTGGAGCAAGAAGACCAAAGGTTGAAAAAGCACTACGGCCGTTGGATGGACATCGTACGGTCACTGGAGCTAGAATCGTTCATATTGACTAAGTTGACAAAGCCCTCCGTCCCCGTCAACTTAGTAGGCCCACACGTCAGCCTCCCACTATGATGGGTCCCAGCTAGCAGGGGGAGTATTCAATTTTTTGTGTGCATAATGAGGCACTTCCTTGCGTGCGAAGATATAGCTGGTGGGTCCGACCTATCAACGGGGGAAACGTATTTTTTGTGAAATACAGAGGCCCTTCCAGTGGGTTCCAGATGTCAGGTGGAGGAATCATTATTTTGCATGTAATAAGGAGGCATTTCCTTGTGTGCGGCCGTGGACCCAGTTGTCAGTCTCTCCATGTACAGTCCACGTCTGATGGATGTCATTCGTTGACCATGTTGACCACGCCGCGTCGAGAGCACCAGGGCGGTGGACGACGGCGAGGCCTAGGAAGGGAGCTACACGAAGCAGGGGAAGACTCGGCAGTGGTTGCCCACGAGGTGGGGAGTACGAGGGTTTACTGGTCCATCTACCGTCGCCAGAAAATAACAGGAGGTGTGGGTGAGTAGAGGAATGGCCTGGCCAACAATGGAGTAGGGTGGGGCGATGCGGTCTGTGTGGCAGCACAACCGACCACGGGAGGCGGGAGCAGGCAGTCTCATCGGCGCTGGTTTGGGCGGCTGGAGCAAGAAGATCAGATATTGAAGAAGCAACATGGCCGTTGGATTAACATCCAATGGTCACTGTTGCTAGAATCGTTTGTGGACTAAGTTGACAAAGCCTTTCGTACACGTCAACCTAGTAGACCCACAAGTCAGCCTCCAAATCTATCCCAAACAGCATACAGCCCGAAATTTCTAGCCAGATTCAAATTAATTTAAAAAATAAACATACCTTTAATTTAAATCCAATGAAATTTTACCCGCACAAAAACAATGAAATGGAAAATATCAAAATCCGCAAGGAAAAAGTATTTTGGAACTAATTGCCTGTTTGATGTATTTTTTTCATTTTATACCCATTTATTATTACTTATAGCCCATTTTCTAGGCAAAATGCATCCCTCCTCGTCTTGAAATATTTCGGACCCAGCAGGGCGTAGAAAATCAAGTAGGCCTATATTGGTTATTCTGCAAAAACAAAATAGCTGGGCTAGCAATTTTCAAAAAGGAAGAAAACAAACTAGGTTGGTCACGTGCTAAACATATGAAATAAAAGCCTGGGCTAGATAGGCCACAGCTCCCGCACAACCCAGTTGATACCCTTCTCCATCCCAAAAAGGCAAAATTACTGCGCGCGCTGCTGGGTCCCTACTGTCATCCTCACCATGTATAGTCATCTCTTATTCCTCTCGGTTGTTGACCGTGTTGACAACACCGGGGGTGCCGCCGCGGCGAGCGAACCAAGGTGGAGGACGATGGTGAGGCCTTGGATGGGAACAGACAGGTGCCAGGGAATATGCACAGAGTTTTAGGGTGCGATGTGGCCATGATGCGTGCGTGGCAGCACAACCAGCCGTGGGAGGCGGGAGTAGGCGGTCCTGCCGGCGCTAGTTTGGCTGTGGAGGTTGGAGGAAGAAGCGACTGAAGAAACATGACAAACATTGAATGTCAATCCAACGGTCAAGGTTGGCACAATCATTTGTTGATTAAGCCGGCCCCAAGTAGCCTACTTTTTATATATAGGAAGAAAAGAAAAACTAGGCTCGTTCGCCTGATAAAATTCCTGAAACTGCGACCGTTCAATCTTGCGTCGCAATTAAAACTGCGAGGAAAATGCGTTCGTCTGGAATCCTCCTCCCAGGGAACATTCACCACATAAGTGACTAGCACCCTTTGTTTTCAACCGAGAGGTCTTGGGTTCGAGTCCCAGGAACTCTCAATTTTGTCCTCATTCCTTCATCACGAAAAAAGAAAGAAGAGGAAGATGCAGAGGAGAAGGTTAAAGATGCAGTTCCTCTGATCATGGCCAAGCAACAACTGCTGAACGGCCTTGACAGCAATGAGGAGATGAAAAAGCTTGTGAAGATAATGGGCAAAATCGATGTGCTCTGTAGGATGATTGTCTCCTTATTTGAAGTGTATGTAGCACTAGTGATGTATTGAGTGGCTATGACATGAGCACTTTGCTGAAACTAGTAATGAATGAAACCTGTGTAGCAGGCTAGGCGTAGTGTTGTGAACATCTAATGATTTCTATTAACGGAAATCGGGGGTATCCCCTTTTGCTCATAAATAAATAAATAGCAGAGGCAAATCCATGTAATAAATAAATAAATTAGCAGAGGCCCTGTCGGCTCAGCTTTGTTCCCATTCGAAGACGTCAAGCAAATTGCAGTCCAACAACAAACTATGTCATCAAATTCAAGTTTCACAGCCAAATATGAGTACAGCTAAACAACAATGTCATCATGTTTTAGTCGTCATACAATCACAAAACACAAATCAACATACATAACAAGTTCATTAGGTTTCAGTTGTCATAGCAAACATAATTTTACATAGTAGATTAAAAAGCGTCTTCTGACAGCAAATACGACAAAAGCAATCTAATCATCATCCGCAGCAGTAGCGTCAACATCTTCGCCATGTGTATCAGTCTAAATCGTGATTCCCCACAGTGTCATCTTCTTCTTCATCCTCAATGTCCTCGAACGTTGGCTTCTTCTTGATCAACTCTTGTATGTCCACAGCACGACAGGCAATCTTTTCGCCAGCGTCATTGACGTGATCGTTTTCAAAGATATTAGGAGCATATGTGGAATCTTGTACATCAGGACCAGTGTAAGCATCATCTTGTTGTGCAACTTCATTAAACGAATTCCTCTGCTCAAACCTTTGCAATACTCTCCAGTCATCGCTACGTGCAAATGTGTCTTCCAAGAAAATATCTGTGTTGCTTGATTTGCCAAAATAACAGGCTCGTTGGTCTGGTACGATGCCTTGACATTGATGGATTTGAAATAATCATCAGCTCTGGCTTTTGCAATCCTGGAAAATAGGTTATACCAACGACAGCACAACAGAACCACCCACCAATGATCCTCGAAACTAGAGATATACTGCAACTGAATAATGCCTATTATGTTAGCAAACATATCAGTTGTCTCTCTATCGTACGTATCCGTGCTCATGATGAAACTGTTTTGTCTCTTCATGCCTTCATCACGTGCAAGGGTGTTGTAGCCCACATCTCCAACAAAGCAAGATTCATAATGCCTTACCCGAGTATCAGGACCAATTGCTAGTGCGTAAAGGGCATCATCAATTGCCTGCCCATCCTCCCGCATCTTCTTAACCTAGGGTTAGCAAATAGACAAGATGATCATCTTATGTACTCAATGTATTTAAAAAACTGATAGTGCAATTCAAAAGCTTACATGGATCTTGAACCATTTCTCAAATCCTGCCATAACCAGTTTGTCAATGTTTCTTGGATTTTGTGGCAGTAACTCCTTTTTGTAGATGTCGCACAACATAGTGATCGCGTCAAACATCTAAGTATATAAGAATGTGCTGCAAGTTTAGTAGATTATGATGTATAAGCTGCAGTACTTAGCACTTACTTGATATAAGGTAGTATCTCACGATAGTTATTCAACACATACCAAACCATTTTCTTCAAATCATTAGGTTTGTCCTCTTGTTGACTCTTCCCTGTAACTCGAACAGAATAATCGAAAACATTGAGCCTGGGATTGTCTTCACCCACCTCTTTGCTAAGCTGATCAGCTGTTTAAATGTATTTTGAGCAGAATGTCAATGCTTCTGTAGCAATGTAATCCTCTGCAATGGAACCCTCGGGTCTAGCTCTGTTCCTAACGTAGCCCTTGAAAGTGCCTAGACGCCTTTCAATAGGGTACATCCAGCCCTACTGTACTGGACCTTTAAGTAGTGTCTTATCAGGTAGAAGAACAGCCAAATGCACCATCACATCAAAGAAGGCTGGAGGATATATCTTCTCAAGGTTGCATAGGATAGTTGGTATCTTGTCTCTAAGACGCTCCAAACCATCTGTCCTAATATTTCTACTGTAGAGTTCCCTGAAGAATTGTCCCAACTCTGCAACTGCTCTATATAAGTCAGGGTGGCCCAGTCCTCTAAGGATAACGGGTAAAACCCTTTGAAGTAGGACGTGGTAGTCATGAGTTTTCAACCCTTGTGCCTTGTTTCCATCTACACTGACTCTCCTTTCAGGGTTGGAAGCAAATCCATGTGGGAATCTCACACGTGATAGGACCTCGCAGAATTGTTTTCTTTTTACCTTGTTCAAGACGTACACAGCTGGTCTCCTATCCCGTGGTTTACCTTCATCTTCCACCTGCAAATCCTTTCTCATACCCACGTGTGTCAAATCAATCCTAGATTTTAACGTATCTTTCGTATTGCCTTCAATATTAAGAAGTGTGTCGATAATGTTGTCACATATATTTTTCTCGATGTGCATCACATCAAGATTATGCCGCTGATCCAAATCTTTCCAATACTCCAAGTCCCACAAAGTGGACCTGCGGGTAAACAATAATATCTCTTCTGCCCTGCCACGCTTTCTTTTCCTGCTACCATTACCAGGATGGTTTCCTGGTATGATATGTCTGACCTTCTCTAATTCCACTTGCAACTCATCGGCGGTGAGCCTCTTTGGCGCATCACGGTTTTCATGCTTTGGATTGAACACATTTCTTCGGTATTTTGTAGGACGCGGCTTGTCCTTGGCAAGGAAACGGCGGTGTCCAATGTAACAGATCTTGCTAAGTATTGCGTATGATAGCAGATTCATGTCACAGCGAACACATGCATTGTAACCATGTGTCGTTCGCCCTGACATAGTGACCAAAGCCGGATAATCATGGATGCACCAAATTATAACAGATCGCACAAAGAAATCAGCTGGTGGGCTGTTATATAGGTCTCGAGTGAGAACACCCCTCCATAGTTGTTGAAGTTCCTATTGGGGACCGTAGTAATTTCAAAATTTTCCTACGCACATGCAAGATCATGGTGATGCATAGGAACGAGAGGGGAGAGTGTTGTCCATGTACCCTCGTAGACCGAAAGCGGAAGCGTTAGCACAACGCGGTTGATGTAGTCGAACGTCTTCACGATCCGACCGATCCAAGTACCGAACGCACGGCACCTCCGAGTTCAGCACACGTTCAGCTTGATGATGTCCTGCGAACTCCGATCCAGCAGAGCGTCACAGGAGAGTTCCGTCAGCACAACGGTGTGGTGACAGTGATGATGTTGCTACCGACGCAGGGCTTCGCCTAAGCACCGCTACGATATGACCGAGGTGGAATATGGTGGAGGGGGCACCGCACACGGCTGGGAGGGATCAACTGATCAACTTGTGTGTCTAGAGGTGCCCCCCTGCCCCTGTATATAAAGGAGCAAGGCGGGAGGCCGGCCGGCCCTATATGGGCGCGCCAGGAGGAGGAGTCCTCCTAGTAGGAGTAGGACTCCCATTTCCTACTCCTACTAGGAGGAGGAAAGGAAGGAGGAGAAGGAGAAGGAAGGAGAAGGAGGAAAAAGAGGAAAGGGGGGCCGGCCCCCTAGTCCAATTCGGTTTGGGCTAGGGGGGCTGCGCGCCCTGCCTCCTCCCTTCCACCACTTGGCCCATAAGGCCCATTACTTCTTCCTCGTATTCCCGTAACTCCCCGGTACCCCCGAAAATACCTGAATCACTCGGAACCTTTCCGATGTCCGAATATAGTCATCCAATATATCAATCTTTACATCTCGACCATTTCAAGACTCCTCGTCATGTCCCGATCTCATCCGGGACTCCAAACTACCTTTCTGTACATCAAATCACATAAACTCACAATACAATCGTCACCGAAACTTTAAGCATGCGGACCCTACGGGTTCGAGAACTATCTAGACATGACCGAGACATGTCTCCGGTCAATAACCAATACCGGAACCTGGATGCTTATATTGGCTCCTACATATTCTGCGAAGATCTTTATCAGTCAGACTGCATAACAACATGCGTTGTTCGCTTTGTCATTGGTATGATACTCACCCGAGATTCGATCATCGGTATCTCAATACGTAGTTCAATCTCATTACCGGCACGTCCCTTTACTCGTTCCATAATACATCATCCCGCAACTAACTTATTAGGTGCAATGCTTGCAAGCCTTAAGTGATGTGCATTACCAAGACGGCCCAGAGATACCTCTCCGACAATCGGAGTGACAAATCCTAATCTCGAAATACGCCAACCCAACAAGTACCTTCGGAGACACCTGTAGAGCACCTTTATAATCACCTAGTTACGTTGTGACGTTTGGTAGCACACAAAGTGTTCCTCCGGTAAACGGGAGTTGCATAATCTAATAGTCATAGGAACATGTATAAGTTATGAAGAAAGCAATAGCAACAAACTGAATGATCAAGTGCTAAGCTAATGGAATGGGTCAAGTCAATCACATCATTCTCCCAATGATGTGATCCCATTAATCAAATGACAACTCATGTCTATGGCTAGGAAACATAACCATCTTCGATTAACGAGCTAGTCAAGTAGAGGCGTACTAGTGACACTCTGTTTGTCTATGTATTCACACATGTATTATGTTTCCGGTTAATACAATTCTAGCATGAATAATAAACATTTATCATGATATAAGGAAATAAATAATAACTTTATTATTGCCTCTAGGGCATATTTCCTTCAGTTCCTCCACAAGAGGCTCCATGAATAAATCAAAATCCTTTCCAGGAATTTTTGGACATGGGATGAGCAAGGCCATCATGCAGTTTGCTTATTTGGTGCAGACATTTGGAGGCATGTTGTAAGGGATAACAAGAACTGGCCACATGCTATATGTGGCGGTCTGGTGTCCAAATGGGTTAAATCCATCTGAAGCTAAGCCAAGTCTAATGTTTCTCGGGTCAACAGCAAACTTTTTGTGTTTCTAATTGAAGCTTTTCCACTAACTACCATGAGATGGATGGCTCATTACATTCTGATCTCTGTACTCCTCGTTCCTAGAATGCCACAGTACATCCTCTCTTGTTTCAGCATCATGAAACAACTTCTGCAATCTTGGTATAATTGGAAAATGTCTCAGAACATTATGAGGAATCCTCTTCACAACATCGACATCTTTCCATCTTGATGATTTGCATTTCGGGCATTCACTTAAGTTGGCATAATCCTTCCGGAACAGAACAGAATTATTCTTAAAAACATGGATCATATCATATCCAATTCCAACTGCATGAAGGAAATTCTTCGTTTTACTGTAGATGTGTGGCAGCTCAGACGCATGTGGGAAAGATTTGTGGAAAGCAGCCAACATCACATCGAATGATTTGTTGGTCATCTTCTCAGATGTCTTCACCTAAATAAAGGTGACCACAGCTAAGAATACTGACAGCATATTTCCTGGGGTAACATCCACGTTGCATTGTTCCAACATGCGGGCCCGCTGTTTTTCTTCTGCAGGTGAAATTTCACGAAATGCACGAGCATTTCGTAGCATTGTTTCAATGTTGGTCAAACTCACTGGCTCCGCCACCACCACCTCCTCCTGCTCTTCCACCTGAGCATCAGGCAAATCAAGATGGTGATCTGCTGCTTCCACGTAGTCAGTAGCATTGACGTTCACAACTTCACCATGATGAACCCACCCAGTATATGTGACCAACATCCGATACAAGTGTGGATGATTTTGCACAATTAACTAGGGTCTTGTAACTAAATTCATACAACTGCTAGACGGGCAGAGCACATCTGATTTCGGACCACCGTACTCAGCTCTGATAAGGTTCATGAAGTTTTCAACCCCCTCGACATATGCAGCGGAGAATCTTTGAGCAGAAATTATCCAAGTCCTATCCATCTGTTAGACATACAAATTAGCTCTTCTTCTAGATATTACAGGAAAAATATATATGCTTTTTTATGAAGTCCAGAAAAAAATACCTTGGTCGATGTCTAAAGCTATGGCAAGATATTTGGACGAGCAGATCTAAGTAACAAAATATATCTAAAGCTAATTTAGTAAACAGATTTTAGTCCTAAATTATGGTAGGCTGTTTCAGCAGTCAATGAGGCCGAGCACACAGCCATCGAACTATCAAAGGCCATCGCAGCAACAAGGATCATGTATAAAACGGTGTAGAGCTATTTCACCTAACAGATTGGCTACTAGACCATGGCAATCTACGTCACAATAAATATATGGCAGGATATTTTAGCAACTAATCGGGCTTGGCATGTCATCTTAGCTGAGTAGATTGAGTGCAGAACAGGGCAAGGAAGCTTCTTAAGAAGAGCATATTGACTGTAAACCACTTCCGCAAATAGTGAGATTAACAGCGTTTATCAGCTAACATTCAGCGCTACACCCAGTTGCACGGGGCCTCAGTCTAGAATGTCTGTACAGTGGGAGAAGCTACCGCCGTGCATCTCCACATGAACGTTGCCAGCGGTGGCGGTGTTGACCGTCGTGCGCCTCCACAAGAACGTCGCCAGCGGTGGCGGCGCGGCAAGAGGACGACAATCTACGAGAGCGTACTATGGGAGCGAGAGGATCGCCGTGCGGCCCCTCAACGAACTACGGCACCGACGTATCGGCGCGGGGGGACGGCGGCTTTGGTGGAGCGAATGGAGTGGAGGGGACGGGGGGAGGGGGTTTGGGGAATATTATTGGCAAGTTGGCCGAAGGGCGGCTGAATTTGGGATTTGGGGGGAATTTTTTTGGGGGGGTGGGGGGTTGCGCGGTGGGCATGGGGAGTTTGCACTACTGGGAAAAGGCCTACTAATGGCGCACCTAATTTGGCCATTAATGGCGCATTAGTGGTGCGCCATTAGTAGCACGCCATTAGTATATTTTACTAATGGCGCACCACTGGTGCGCCATTAGTATCTGGTATACTAATGGTGCACCACGCGGTGCGCCATTAGTATAGCCCACGGTGCACCATTAGTATGCCTCCCAGGGGGCCATGTATACCCAGGTGCTTTGGCATACTAATGGCGCACAACAACAGGATGCGCCATTAGTAACGTCGGCATACTAATGGCGCACTGTTTAATGATGCGCCATTAGTATCCTTTGGCATACTAATGGCGCACTATGATGTGATGCGCCATTAGTATGAATATTAGGTTTTTTTATTTTTTTTATTTTCTGTTTTGTGCACAGGTTACAAAATGTATAAATGGACAAAATATAGACAGCACACATCAACAACAGATTCATCAAATAAAATAGAAGATTTGTCTCTGAATACAATTCATCATTTTAGTCTCCGAATACAATTCATCACATTAGTCTCCGAATTGAAAAGACCGAACAAAGATAGAACATTATATTACAAGTCTCGAGACCGCGAGTTTGTCTTCACATTACAAGTCGATATCGATCATCTAAACTACCATCACATAGAAGAGAGCTGCGGTCATCACGATGAGCATCATCACGATGAAACTCGTCTTCATCCGGTTCCTCCAACGCTCCCTCCCCTCTCCCACTAGATAGCGGGCGTATCTAGATTCGGCCTCGGCCCTAGTGGTGTACCCTTTGTAACTATTACCACTGAATCGGTGAACCTGTCTCCGACACTCCTCCCAGTCGTTGTAGACTCCGGGAACCTTACCCTTGTACACGACATACCACGGCATCGCTATGCAGTAGCCAAATGAAACGTTAGTACCAATTCACAGACAATACATAAGCAACATATAAGTATGCGACAGAACGATTGGAAGAGAAAAGCAAAACATTAATAGCGTCGATTACATCTAAGTTGAACGACTCTCGAAACCAAAGAGACATACTACAAGTTCATTCAAGTTTAATTACAACATAAGCCAATCGATGTTTCAGAACTAGACACAGCATCACTGTTTTCGACTCGACTCAAGGGACCGGAGCGTGGATAAAGCCGCCGTCTATCGTGGGAGTCATGAAGCAACGGGCGTTGTCAGCCTGCATTTGTAGGATTGTGTCGATGTCACTGTTGGACGGTTGATTTCTGAGGTAGAACTGCCCCGAGGTACGAAGGACATCTTGATGGATGATTTCCGCAAACTCCGACTGGATGCGAAAGAATTCTTGTCTGATGTCCGCGTCCTGGATTGCCAACACGCTCGCGGCCCAATCTTTGAGTCTACTCGGTAGCAGAAGTTGATGATGGTCCTGTATGATCGCTCACATGTGATGGATGGCATAGTAGGCACCCTTCTGACCGCCAGTTGGCTACTTGACGCAGCAGAACATCGTATTGTGGGAGAACACGTGCTTGCCGTACTTACGAATAGGCCTGGTGAAGGTGCCTCCAGATTTGACGTAGCCGGGGAGAACATCATCAAGAACCTTCTTGACATTTGTGTAGTCTACGTTCGACTGACGGTCCGGGTCGAAATATGTGGCCACGGAATATTTGGGGCTTAGGAGGATGAGCGTGCAACGTGTGTCACTGCAGAAAACACGGAATGTTAAAAGAAAAACGATCGAAATCTAAGAATTCATATGTTACGGGGCGGTTGAGGGGAGGACTTACTCGGGAAAGTAAGGCACGAGGAAGTTATCCTTATCTTGGTTTGCCAGAATGACGCCTTCGAGGTAAGAACTCGCGACTTGCCGGTCCCCAGCGCTGCCCAAGATCTTGGCACGCATGTAGAAGGGGTCGACTATCACGATGTCCAGGGTCTTGTCGCGAATGATCCGCATCTCCATACTCAGCGAAAATAGCCGAACGAAGGTGTAGTGCAGCGGATGAAGGTTCAACATAGCGTGGATGTCATCAAACCGCAGGACAATCATACCCCCGGTGGAGTTATCCACAAAGCCCTTGCCCTCTGGCACCTTGGCCGCGAAAACCGGGTATGCCACATCCTTCTCTCCGAGACGCCGCTTCTCCAAAGAAAGAACACTGTCATGCAGACTCCGCATAGCACCGGTTGCAGCATCGAGCATATTTCTCGGTAGCATCGGCCTACCCGCCACATGCACCCTCCTTGAGATATCCTCAGGTGCAGGTGGCCCGTCCTGAGCACGGATCGTACTCGGTTCCGGCTGGCCTGCACCCTTGTTAATCTTTCTTTTGCGTGCCTTCTTCTTCTCCTGTAATGGGACCGAGTTCTGCTCACAGACCGCCTTCTTGAGTGTGTTGGGGCTGATAATATTTCGCTCCTCGCCTATCTGAGGCTCGGTGAAGTCGGCAGCTGGAGGCGTCTCCTGAGAGCTGAACACTAGACGACGCCTGTTGCAACTTGGCTTCTTCACGGTACCAGCTAGATCGCGCACGTCTTTTGTTGGGTTGGGTTCTTGAGAAGGAGGCCCCATGAAGTCGCCACCGTACCCATGATCGGCAAAGTACTAATCGACGTTGGCAAATGTATCGTCGTCGTCGTCGTTCTGATCCTGTGCCATATGCATGTTTGGATCCAGTGGCATAGGGATGTCCGGCACCGTTGCGGCGGTCTTGCCATGGGGCCGACTTGGCGCCGACACGACTGGCGGTGTTGTCTTTTGGGTGGTTTCCCCTGCCCCCAAACGAACCTGGCTCTTCGGCCTAAGCAGGGGCCAGCTCAGGCAGGCGCTGAGGGTCATCACCTCATCATCGTCGGCCCCGACGGGTCGAATCGGAGGTAACAACTCGTCGCAGCCTGGCAGCACCCGAACCAGTTGAACTCTAAACAAGTTGGGTGACATCTGGGTACCGTGGAACAAGGGGTTGCCCGGTTGAACGATTTTGCCCTTGGCGACATCGACCAACTCGTTGTTCATGAAGTGCAGGAGAGTGCACGGAACGTCGGCGGCGCCCTGCGAAAACATGTAGGGCGTCAGGGATGCCCAGTCAAAGGCAAGGAGATGAAGTCCTCGGCCGAGAGAGGCTTAATTAGTTACCGTGACGATGGCGTCGAGCTTGGCTAATGTCGAGGCACCGCCAACGGCGGGCGTGCAGTTGACGGAGGGGCCGCTTGCTGCAGAGGTGCCGGCCGGCGTACACCCGGGTGCATTAAGCTCCCGTGCCGACGTCGGAGACACCAATGCCGCCTCCGTCGGAGACACCAATGGCCCCGCCATCGCGTTCTGCGAGTTGCTAGACATGAAGCTAGGAATCGGGGGTGGCCCCTGTTGGCCGCCCGCAATCCACGCACTAATCCCCTGGATCAAGGTAGGCACAATGGCGGTGATCGTCCTTCCGAGTTGTTGTTCCACTTGCTCTTGGACCATCTCCAGAATCCGCGCCACCTGTGCCCTGAGTTCTTGAACCTCGCGCTCCTGGCTTTCCGAGTTGGTCTTTTTCTCCTTTCGCCCACCAGTGTTATAGAATGACGACCATTTTGTCGACAAGCCTTTGCCGGCCACACGACCAGCTGACGTCGGCTTACTGAGCTTATCCTTGTTCTTCATTACATTCAACGCCCTATTTAGAGTGGTGTCCCAAGGGTTGCTCTTAGTCGACCCCGCGCTACTGCTTTCAGTCGCCTACGGAAGGAATGTGAACCATTTAGAAATTTGGGTTCATTAATTAGAATGCAACCATATGAAGCTAATTACGCGGGGGTGTATTCCTTACCAGAACAAGCTCAAGCTCCCTGGTCTTCGGATCCGTGGTAAGCTCCTTTGTTTTCGGGTCCTTCTTGTACCGGGCCCTGACAAAGTTCCTGGTCTGCTTGTCACCGTATTTATCGAAGAGGGGCGGTAGGCCTTGCTCGGCACGGTTCGCATCCTCCTTGTCCCATATAGGCTCCGCCACTCTGTAACCGCCGGGACCGAGTGTGTGTTCCCCTAAGTTCAGCTCCCGCATTTCTTTCCCCCACTTACTTGAATCGGAGCTTGCGGTGCTCGAGCAATTGATCTTGAAGTCATTGTAGTCATCTTCGGTGATCAAAGGATTTTTCTCCTTGATCTTCTCATAACTCTCACCTTTCTGGATCATTCTCTTCACATTGCTTTTCAAAGTAGACAGGGCCGTGCTCATCTTCGTGAGGGCAGAATTGTTCACTTTATTCCCTTTGAGGCTTGTGTTTACAAATTCAGCGGGGAACTTGTATCGTTCGTGCAGCTTCGTGAAGAGGAGGTTGCGCAAATTCCCTCGGTCAGGATGCCTGAGGTTCTCGGTGTTGATCGAGACGGTGCTCCGGAGAATGCACCCGAGCTGAAGCGAGTACCCCTTGACTATTCGTTCGGGCGCCGTTGGATTCCCGTCGGAGTCCACTTCAGTAACTTCCTCCTTGAGGGTGCAGAGCACGGTCGGGCGCCGGTCCTTCCATTGCCTCTTTGGTTGGCTGCCATCTATGCATGCGCCGCCATCATCAGTGGTGGCTTCCTCGGCAGCACCATCAGTGGGGTCATCCTCGGCGGTACCATCAGTGGTCTCAGGATCGGTGGGGAAGGCGGCGGCCTCATACAAGTTAGGTTGTTCCTCCATCTCCTGGGACAGCTCCCAGAATGCCTTGACGCCCGAACCCCCGGCCTCATCGTTGTTGGCCTTGTTTCTCTCTAAATAGGAACAAAGTTTGGTCAAAAAGTTGGTTATTGTCAAGGAACAAGATCATGGTCTCATCATTTAGGGTTTGTCGACACCGAGGAGAATTCTAAGTTGGGCCTAATCACTTGGCTCTATTGCCACCTATGGTTTAATGCAGCTAGAATAAAGGGGCACTTGATCCTACTTAATTAACTACTAAGATACCCCGGCCCATGCATTAGTCACAAGTACCCCATATGTCCTATTTTTAGCAAAGTCATGCTAAAATTCACGGAAAATTTCAGCATGACCTTTGCTGAAAATAGGACATATGGAGTACCCGAATTTGCCGGAACGGAAGTTAATCGACATTCCAGCAAACTCAGGGGCCTCTCGGGTGGACAAGGCAAAAAAGGCCTTCATCACAACATGGAAAATACATTGGCATGTGAAGAGGTGAAACAATATATGCATCTCCAAGCAGTATCATATGGTCAGCAGCAGTTGACTGACAGATGCACCAAATACAACAATTCCAATTGCAATCTCCAAACAAAAACTACCCCAAAAAAACGGTGACCTCCAACTAATGTCATACGAGCAGTCATGTGGTAGTTCATCTACGGTACAACAACATTTTTGCAAACAAAGATTCAATCAGAAGGCATGTGGCAGTTCACCTTCAGATTTGTAGGCAGGATGCAATTTCAACTTAGATTGACAAACACACGGTGCAGGATGCAATTTCACTTGAAGAATTTTAAAGGAATGTAGACGAAGGTCAGATAGACAATTCATGGAACCCATATTCTATTATATAAAAAAGGGCAGCAACCTTTAAAAAGAAAACAGCCAAGTGGGTATGAAATCACCACACCACATAGCACCAAGCAGGTCTGAGTTCACCACACCACATAGTAGCAAGGGGAAAAGACAAATTCAGGAGACAATGTAAAATGCCAAATCAACACTAGCACTATCAGAATAAAGTGGTTGCATCAAGAAGCTAGTTTATCCTGACATGTAGATACAGGGATACAAGGATGCACTGCTTCCTATTTATAACTAGTTCTCCTTTTATATGCTGCATACTTTAGTTCAGGTGTTTATATTCAAGAGCATCTAGTTTTATTCATTATAGCAGGGTACAACCATCAGATGGTTAACATATAATTTTCTTCTGAATGCAAGAGTAGCCATACAAGCACATGGAAGCAAAAGAAATCTCCCAACTAAGGCCACACATCTCATACCTAACTAAACTTTTCCATAACGGTAGCATATATTTAGGTTCATCCCTTTTGACAATAGCAGGCTATAACAAATGCAAAACCATGGTCACTATTGCGGTTTTGCACACAGACCTATTAATAGGATATCAAGTAAAGTTATCCAACAGGAGGTTCAGGCTTTTTACCATCGCAGGCTGTAGCAAATCCTAATTGCAGAGAATGGCGGGATGAGTAGTACTAGTATGCATGAACCCTAATCCTTGAACCCTAATCCTAATTTCTTCAGCAAGCAGCATGAAGCATTGTAACAAAAATTAAAAATTTCTTCAACAAGCAGCAAGCAGCATTAGTGAACTACAAGCAAGCAGCAAGCAGCAAGCAATAGAGGAGGAGAGGGGGAGAGGAGGAGGGGGAGCTCACGGCGGCGGTGGTGTGGACGGGGCGACGAGGTGGGGCGACTAGGTCCGGGTGGTGCTGGTGCGACGAGGTCCGGGAGGCGACGAGGTCCGGGTGGTGGTGGTGCTCCGGCGATGGTGGTGTGGACGGGGCGGCATTCGGGCCACCGGCGACGAGGGCGGCGAGGCGATGGCGTCCAAGGCGACGAGGAGAGCGGCGCCGAGGAGACGAGGACGACGGGGCGGCGGGGAGACGAGGACGACGGGGCGGCGGCATAGGGAGAGGAGAGGGCGGCGTTGGGAGAGGAGAGGGGAAGGGGATCGAGGGCGAGGGCGAGGGAGAGAGAGAGGGGATAGGGAGGGGCCGGGAGGAAATATGGATGGGGGCGGCACAATACTAATGGCGCACCACCCCATGGTGCGCCATAAGTACATCCATACTAATGGCGCACCTCACCGTGGTGCGCCATTAGTATTTTTTTTATTTCTGCTCGAGCCAACAGGTTATCTTCCACCCGACCTGATACACACCAAGTTGCCTCTAATAGCTCGACTGGTCAGCAGCCAGTTCTCACACCAGGAGGTCTTGGGTTCGATTCCCAGGCTCCACAAATTTTTTTATGCATTTAAAATGCTGTTTGATCCTTATTTGTGTTTACATATGTTCAAACTTGTTTAAATCATAACAGTAATATTTTTTTATAAGACAGTAACAAATTTTTGAATAATATCATCAAACAGTAATGCTGGTGGAGCGGGGGAGGGTGCACGGGGTGCGGGGGGTCGGCGGCAGCGGTTGAGTAGGGGAATCGAGGGTGCGGGGGGTCGTCGGCGGCGGCCAGTGGACCGGGGGGTGCTCGGCGGCGAGGGGGACTGGATCTGGTGAGGTGGGATAGCGATCGAGATGGAGGGGGATCGAGATCGAGTGTCCACGAAATTTAAAAATATTCATGATAGTTCAAAAAGTGCCCATGAAATACAATCGAGAAATGAAGGCTACGATTTAAATACAATCAATCTTAGCTAGCTATCTGTTCACAATCTTCTTGCCCTTCTTTTTCGCAAATGGAGTTCTTCTGTGGAACGGACGTCCTTTAGGTAGGGTGGTCCTGCTTCTTCTTGTGGTGTATGCTGCTACTTCATCATCGTCGTCATGGTCGATCCTCGGGTCGCCGTACTTGTCGAAGTCTTGCTCATTGGCTACTTCATCCATTCCGATGATCTTCCTTTTGCCTCTCCTCATGACAACACGACTGGGCTTTGATGGGTCGGTAATGAAGAAGCATTGGTCCACTTGGGAAGCCAGTACCCATGGCTCATTTTTCGCAGTGACGTTTGTGCCCGCGGTCTTGGATTTGGCTTCGGGTATAACCATGGTGGTGAAATACCGGTCTTCTTTTAGGACGCTCTTGGCCCATCTAACACGGAACATCGGGACCTTCTCTCTAGCGTAGCTCAGCTCCCAGATCTCCTCGATCCTTCCGTAGTATCTGTCCTTGTCATTACCGGTGTAGGATTCCATCGTTACCCCGGAGTTCTGATAACAATCGCTCTTCATGTCCTTGGCCTCGGTGCAGAATGTGTAGCCGTTGATATCGTACGCCTCATAGGTCATCAGGTTGTGCTCGGCGCCCTGTGACAAGGCGAATATGAGTTGTTCTTCCGCGGAAGAATCCTCATGTAAAGGGTACGACAGAAGCTTCTGCTTGAACCAACGCGTGAAACATGAGTTGTGCTCTTTGAGTATATCTCCGTCCGTCCTCTGTTGGCCTTGGTCATTGTACATCTTCTTAATAAAGGTTTTGTGCTGTAGCACCCAAGGATCGACCACGTCTATGTGTTGTAGAGCGACTAGGTTTGCTCTTTCAAAGTCGGCGAGTCGACCCTCGAAGTCGACATGCATTTCTCGACGACCCTCACGGTGACCCCATCCAGCGAGCCTGCCGAGGTGCCTGTTGACGGGCAGACCAATGGGGTTCTCGATGCCTAGATAATTCGTGCAGTAGGAGATGCACTCTTCGGTCAGAAAGCCCCTAGCTATGCTTCCCTCTGGACGTGACATGTTGCGAACGTATCCTTTGATGACACCATTCATCCTTTCGAACGGCATCATGCTGTGCAGGAACGTCGACCCGAGTTGGATGATATCGTCCATGATATGGACCAGCAGATGCACCATAACGTCGAAGAATGCGGGCGGGAAGTACATCTCAAGCTCGCATAGTATCACCACGATCTCTTCCTGTAGCCTTTTGAGTTGCCTCACGCCAACAGACTTCCGAGAGATGACGTCAGAAAAGTTGCATAGGCCAAATAGGGTTTCACGGACGTGCGTGTCCATGATCCCACGGATTGCAACTGGAAGTATCTGCGTCATTAGCAGGCGACAATCGTGAGACTTCATCCCGCTGAACTTCTGCTTCGCTGGGTCTAGGTATCTGCTTATCTTCCCCACGTAACCGTAAGGAAGTTTTACTCCTACGAGGCAGGTGAAAAACTGCTCGATCTCATCCTGACTTAGAGTGAAGCACGCGGGAGGGTAGTCATTTCCGGTCTTCTTGGCCTTCTTGCCTTTGCGACGACTTTCCGTGTCCTGTTTCGCCTCATCATCATCATCATCATGATCATCATATATAGTGTGAAGCTCCTGCCTGATGCCCATTGATTTCAAGTCTGCCCTTGCTTTCGGCCCATATTTGGTCCTCTCTGGCATGTTGAGCAGGGTACCAAGCAGACTCTCGCACACGTTCTTCGTGATATACATGACATCAAGGCTGTGAGGCACACGGTGGATCTTCCAATATGGCAAGTCCCAAAAAACAGACCTCATTTTCCATACCTTCAGCAGCGGCTCTGGCACCTTTCGCTTCTTTCCCGGCTCTGGCGCCTTTTGCTTCTTTCCCGGTAGTGGGCAGTCTTTCCAATTTTTCAACAGCTTGTCTATTTCCTCGCCGCTCCTCGTACGCGGGCGTCCTCGGGGTTCGGTTTCACCATCGAACAGATCCTTGCGTTTTCTCCACGGGTCATCGTCGCGAAGCCACCTTCGATGTCCCATGAACACGGTTTTCGAAGACCCGGGATCTCTATCTAGCTGGCGATACGTTGTGTCATCCATGCACCTGGCGCATCCAGAAAATCCGTGGACCACCTGCCCCGCGACATATCCGTAACCGAGATAGTCATGCACCGTCGTGAGCAGCGCGGCTCTCATAGGGAAATATTCTTTCTCTGCGGCGTCCCACGTATTGGCTGGCGTTTTCCACAGCGTGTCAAACTCCTCTTTTAGCAGCCCCAGATACTGATTGATGTCGTCCCCTGGTTGTTTTGGTCCTTCAATTAGCATACTCATGTGAATGTACTTCCTCTTCATGCACAACCAGGGGGGAAGGTTGTACATCCACACAAACACAGACCAGGTGCTATGTGTGCTTCTCTGGCTGCCAAACGGATTGACTCCATCGGTGCTCGCGCCCAGCACGATGTTCCTTGGATCGTTCCCAAATTCTGGGTCTTCGAAGTTCAACACTTGCCACTGGCTCGCATCCTTAGGGTGACTCAACATCTTGTCTTTTTTATCTATCTCCGGATCATTTGCGTCATCTTCTCGCTTCTTATCCTCCCTATCCGCGTGCCAACGCAGGAGCTTTGC
Source organism: Triticum monococcum (assembly GCA_034509565.1). NCBI lineage: Eukaryota > Viridiplantae > Streptophyta > Magnoliopsida > Poales > Poaceae > Triticum > Triticum monococcum. The sequence continues at coordinate 144,363,846 of CM067843.1, read as the reverse complement.
TACCTTAGGGTCCGCGAAATACCACTGCAGACGAGGAGTGATCGGAAAGTACCACACCACTTTTCGAGGAGCTTTCTTCCTCTTCTTCTATCAAGTGACGCCGCACACCGGACATATGGTAGACTCCGCGTTCTCGCCTCGATAAATGATGCAATTGTTCATGCACACATGGTATTTCACGTGCGGTAAATCGAGAAGACACACGAATTTCTTCGCCTCCTCGAAACTGGTTGGGCACTTGTTCCCCTTGGGAAGACATTCGTGCCAGAATGACATATTCTCGTCGAAGCATGCGTCGGTCATTTTGTGTTTTACCTTCATCTCCAAAGCCATGAGCGTTACTTTCAGGCGGGTATCCTCAGGTCTGCATCCTTCATACAATGGAGTAACCGCGTCTATCTCTAGTTGATCCAGCTTGGCTTTCTCTCAGGCGGCAGCTCTTGCGTTATCCGTCTGCTTGAGAAGCAGCTCTTGAATATGAGGGTCCTGCACCCAGCCCATCGATGGTCCATCGTCGTCTGCTCCTCCGGCATCTTGATCTTCATGATCATGCCCTTCGTCTGCTCCGGCATCTTCCACATCATCATGTCCGGCATCTTCTACATGATGACTGTACAGCATCACCGTCGTGATTATGTCCTAGAGATTCTTCGTCTTCTCGCCCGCTCGAGCCGCAGTGGTTGTCTTGCTTCCCTTCCTCATTTCTTGCCCGGCCCCCATGGACGACTTCATAGTCATCTTCATCACCTTGCCCCAGATAGCCATCCATGAAACCACGCAAGAGCATGTGGTTCCGCACCTGCCCGAATTCTGGGTCCGCAATAAGGCTCTTCAGCTTGCATCTTCGACACGGACATCTTATCTCCGTCTCGTTCTTTTGAAGCATCTCGAACTTCGTGGACCTCAAAAACCTATTCACGATGCCTTCGGTCATCATGCGGACCATGGTCGCCTGCGGGGTAGAGCAAAACGATATTTTAGAACCAAGAAAAAATAGGACCAAAAAGAATGCTTAATGCCAAAATTCTTGCTGAAACGTCAATGAATCAACATTCCGGCAAAATATTGGCAACTATCGCATTTCATATACCGGTACACCTCCAAACACAAACACATATGCAACACCACAGACATATGCAACACCACGAACATACATAGATCTAGCTAGGCCATAAAAAGTGCATGTGCACATTGTTGTAGGGAGAAATACATAAATATAGCTTCCCCCATTACTTACCTATCAAAACAAGGTAATTTAACCACTTAAATTGAATGAATCTATGGTGGAAATGAGGTGAAAAAGAGGAGGCACCTGAGACAAGGAGGAGGTGGAGAGAATGAAGTGGGGAGAAAGTGAGTGTGGGTAGGAGAGGCTCCCCAAAATATCTTGTTCCTGCCCACTTACTAATGGCGCACCAACTCCAAATGCGCCATTAGTAATCCAGGTTACTAATGGCGCACCATCTGGTGGTGCGCCATTAGTAGTTTTGCAAAAAAAAATTACTAATGGCGCACTGTCCCCAGTGCGCCATTACTAGTTTGAACTAGTAATGGCGCACGGTACAACAGTGCGCCATTAGTAGTTTTGCAAAAAAGGGAATAAAAAATATAATAAAAAAACAACATTAGTGGCGCACCTTCCGACAGGTGTGCCATTACTAGTTACAACTAGTAATGGTGCTCTTTTTCTGGATGCGCCATTAGTATGTTTGGACAGGCGCACTAGTTAAAAAAAATTTATACTAATGGCGCACCCTATGCCAGGTGCGCCATTAGTAGTTTCAACTCTAATGGCGTACCAGATGGTGGTGCGCCATTACTATATACTAATGGCGCACCGCCTGTCAGGTGCGCCATTAGTGTCAATCCCATCTATAGCCCTTTTTCTAGTAGTGTTGGTGCATGGTCGGTTTCTCCAAGTGCAGTCCCATGTGTTAGTGAAGAGGCAAGCCGCAGCGCGTTCCGTTTGCGTGAGCCATGTGCAGGACCGAACGTGTGTTGGGTGCAATGCGACCGCGACAGGGGTGCTGTGAGTGTACCGCCTTTTTTCCTTTTAAACCAGGTGCTTCGCCCCCTCAAAAAAAACTTGGTGCTTCGCGGGATCCATCGATACTACTACTAGTAATCCGGTAATCCCAACTAAAACGGCGCGGCCGAGTCTTTTCCCGCACGATATGCTGGGAGGTTGGCTTAGTTGGGTTTTTTAGGACGAGTAATGCTACACCTACGTAATCCCAGTTACATGATTAATGTAATGTGAAACGTGTGAGCTATTGATTGTAGATTGGGGGAGGGAGGGGCCCACCACCATGAAAATCAAGGAGGAGAGAGAGAGAGAGGCAATTTACGTTAACCCTTTCATAGGTTCCCGTAGATGTAGAAAGATGTGAAATGCGTGAGGCTAGCCACAATGGAGAGAAACATACACATATTACTAGACTATGTTACTACCTTCATAGTGGGTAGTAACATAAGTGTGGTGTGATGCAAAGCTTCATTTATTAGGTTATAGACTCATATTGCATTGGGACATGTGATTTTACAGTAATTAGCTAAGTTACTCAAACTACATCTCTCCTCATTAACACATTGCCACATAAGAAAATTTGTTGAGTTGGACTCGATGTTACTGCTGAAGTTACTCCCACTGTGGCTAGTCTGAATGTGTAGTGGACGTACTATTGTAGTGCCTAAGATAAATTGTGTATGTAGACCCTATGTGTTTATTTACTTCGCATGTCAGCTTTGTCTCGATTCAATGAAAAGCAAAGTTGGTGATGATGGTGTGCCTGCCATCCTGCAATATAGGTCATCCGATCTATATCTAACGGATAGGAAGGAAACTGTGACAATTTACCTGCAGTCCTCTCCACATTTGCAGATAAGGACTTCCCTTGTTCATCCTTTTCTCCCACAAGATCTTGATGTTCTGTGCAACACACGAGCATCTTGCTAGTACTCCTACAATATACTATATTATTGTGAAAGTTCATATACACTGGCCGAGATTAATGCAAACACGGCAGATTTTCATTACATTTTGAACTTGTATAGGATAGAAAAATAAAAGAAACCTGACCCTAAACCTATTGTATGGCGGCGACCGACGCTCTCCATCTGCGATATCCATGTACGGGGGCGGGGTTCAAGACCCGTGAAGTGAAGGTGCGGTCTCCGGTGAGGAAGACTAGAACACGGGAGACGGACCGGCCAGTTGGCACACCATTCCCTGCCGCCTCCCATACCCTACTCATCCTTGGAGGAGTCCCCGACCTCGGCGGTGCCGGACGTTGGACGGCGGCAAGTAGGACGCATGGCTGACGGTGCTCCCATCGTCGGCCGCTAGCGTGGCCACCGCTTGTGCGATCGCATCCGTGTCCAGCTACACCACTATTGTGTCACGAGCGACGACTTGAGTGAGGGCGGCGGCCTCGAGCATCATCCCCGAAGAAAAGCTCTCCCGCAGAGCGTCCGCGGTCACGGTCATGGCGGATGTGGTGCCAGGTAGCAGGACGATGCGCTGTGGTGTGGAGGTTGGCTAGGTGTTGCCGCTTTACACTACTAGGGAAAAGCCTATACACAGAATCTTACCAGCAGCGCGCTTTAAAATCAGGCGCTGCTGCTAAGTAGCAGTAGCGTGTGTTTTTAACCCTCGCTACTACTAAGTTGATAACAGTAGCGCGTGTTTTTAACCCTCGCTACTACTAAGTGGTCTCTACCGTGCCCCTGGGACATGCCATGGTAGTAGCGCGGGTTTTTAACCCTCGCTACTACTAAGTTGATAGCAGTAGCGTTGGTTTTTACCCCTCGCTACTACTAAGCGGTCTCTACCGTGCCCCTGGGCCATGCCATAGTAGTAGCGAGGGTTATAAACCCACGCTACTACTAAGTTTTTACCCCTCGCTACTACTAAGAGGTCTCAACCGTGCCCCTCCGGGACATGCCATAGTAGTAGCGAGGGGTAAAATCCCTCGCTACTACTAAAGGTCCCATTTTGAAACTGTACCCCCCCCCCTGGTGGATCGCCTTTTCGGTTTTGTAAAAAGCAAAAGAAAATGATAAAAAGTTCAAAAATTAAAATCCTTAGAGATGTAGTTATGTTACTACAGCTACTAGTTAAGAAAATTTAAAAACTTAAATTTGGACATGTTTTGCAAAAACTGTAGGGAAAATGTAAAACGGCTATAACTTTTGCATACGATGTTAGAAAAAAAGTGTAATATATCAAAATGTTTCAAAAATTAAAATCCTTCGAGATGTAGTTATGTTACTACATCTACTAGTTAGGAAAATTTAAAAACTTAAATTTGGACATGTTTTGCAAAAAGTGTAGGGAAAATGTAAAACGGCTATAATTTTTGCATACGATGTGAGAAAAAAACGTATAATATATCAAAATCTATCCCACAAAAATCTGCATACGATGGAGACCGCCTATGGCATGTTTACAAATTTTTAGAATCCTCATATTCTAAAACGAAAAAAAGTTATGCTCAAATTTCAGTTTTTTTTTAATTTTGGTCAAATTTGGTCAAACTGTGGTCAAACTACTTATTCAAGATGTATTGGTGTTACTAAATAATTATTCAAGAATATTAGTGTTACTAAATAATTATTTCAGTTTTTTGGAATTTTGGTCAAATCTGGTAAAACTGTGGTCAAAATGTGGTCAAACTCCTTATTCAAGAAATATTAGTGTTACTAAATAATTATTGTTTTTTAGAACAATAGTTTTAAACTCAAACAGCGAAATGTGTGACTTCATGCTCAAGCTAAACTCCCGAGGGTTAATAGGATTGACATCTTACTATTGTCAGGAAAACAAGAAGTGCAGACTTGGAATCGAGGGAGAATAGAACCCGAAAGTTAAGCGTGCTCAGGCTGGAGTAGTGAGAGGATGGGTGACCGTCCAGGAAGTTAGATGATTTGGAATGATGAGGGGTGATTAGAGATTAAATTGAGTAGTGATGAGGGTGATTAGAGATTAGTGGTTAAAATAATTCAGAAATTTGAAAATTCGGGCAAAAAATTCGAAACAAAATTCTGTGGGTTAGTAGTAGCGCCGGTTTTTACCCACGCTACTACTAACGGACGTAGTAGTAGCGCGGGTGGCACCTGCGCTGCTGCTATATGTTAGCTGTAACGCCTTATTAGTAGCGCCGGCCCCCGCTCTGCTAATAGGCCCAAAACCCGCGCTGCTGCTAGGCTTTTCCCTAGTAGTGTTAACTAGCGTATTCCAGTGAGGCCAAGCGTTCGGGTGCGTCATTAAGTCGCCGGAGTTGGTTCCTCGGGCACCAAGCCTCTTAACGACAGCATACGGACGAATGGCATTAACGCGAGCAGCTGGCACCGGCTGGGAACGCACTGCGCGACGGTGCGAGGGACGAGGGTTTTTGGTGTGCCAAGGTAGTCAGCTGCGGTCGTGGCAATGTTGGAGATGCCCTTTGCTCACATTCGATCCCCACATTTCATTGAAAAGGAAAGACGACCCGACATGGTCTCAGGTCCTGGGGATGCAGTTGGCCGCGCTACACCACTCCGCGGACGTGTCGCGGCGCGCGCGCACTTCGGCGCCCCATGCATCCTTGACGAGCCGGGTGTTGATCTATTGGTCATGCCACAGCGCTAACGCCACCCTCGACACACTGAAACATACCATGTCCAGGGATGATGAGCATGTCGCTCATCGCGGTCGCCGTGTCCAGAGGCGGCGCTGGAGGTGCGCCACGTTGCTGGCCCCCACGACCCACATGAACGGTTGCCGGTGGTGAGGAGGTCATGGGCCAGGTCCTCCATTGGACGAGTCTGCGCCACATTGTCCCGACAGGTGTGTCCTGAGGGAGTCGTGGACTAAGGGGTCCTCGGGCATCCGGCCTGTTACTCATTGGGCCGGACTGATGGGCTATGAAGACATGAAGACCGAAGACAATACCCGTGTCCGGATTGGACTCTACTTGGCGTGGAAGGCAAGCTAGGCGACCAACTATGAAGATTCCCTCTTATGTAACCGACCTCATGTAACCCTAGATCTCTCCGGTGTTTATATAAATCGGAGAGCATAGTCCGGATAGGACAGATTCATTACCATATACTCATAGGCTAGACTTCTAGGGTTTAGCCACTACGATCTCGTGGTAGATCAACTCTTGTAACACTCATATTCATCAAGATCAATCAAGCAGGAAGTAGGGTATTACCTCCATAGAGAGGGCCCGAACCTGGGTAAACATCGTGTCCCCCGTCTCCTGTTACCATCGATCCTAGATGCACAGTTCGGGGCACGACTTAGAGGCATAACCGCATTGTAGGTTTTGTCGCAAGAAGGGTCATCTTCACACAATCCCATGTAATGAACAAGAATGGGATAAAGAAAGATGGCTTACAATCGCCACTTCACACAATACTTAAATAAAGCATACATCATTCAGAGTACACACATAGACCGACTATGGTCAAAGCCAAAAGAAAAGAAGATAACCCAACTGCTAGATCCCCGATCGTCCCAACTGGGCTCCACTACTGATAAACATGAAAAGAAACATAGTAAAGACCAAGGTTCTCATCGAACTCCCACTTGAGCTCGGTGGCATCACCTGCGCTGGTCTCATCAGCACCTGCAACTGTTATGGTAGTATCTGGTGAGTCACGAGGACTCAGCAATCTCACACCCGCGAGATCAAGACTATTTAATCTTAAGGGTAGGAAAGGGGTAATGAGGTGGAGCTGCAGCAAGCACTAAGCAAATATGGTGGCTAACATACGCAAATAAGAGCGAGAAGAGAAGCAACGCAATGGTCGTGAAGCTAGAAGTGATCCTGAAACTACTTACGCACAACCATAACACAAGAACCGTGTTCACTTCCCGGACTCCGCCGAAAAGAGACCATCATGAATATACACGCGGTTGATGCATTTTAATTAAGTCAAGTGTCAAGTTCTCTACAATCGAACATTAACAAATTCCCATCTGCCACATAACCGCGGGCACGGCTCTCGAAAGTTTATACCTTGCAGGGGTGTCCCAACTTAGCCCATCACAAGCTCTCACGATCAGCGAAGGATATTCCTTCTCCCGGAAAGGCCCGATCAGTCTCGGAATCCCGGTTACAAGACATTTCGACAATGGTAAAACAAGAAAAGCAAGACCGCCCGATGTGCCAACAAATCCCGATAGGAGTCGCATGTATCTCGTTCTCAAGGCACACCGTATGGGCCAGACGTTGGGTTGGCATAGACCCTAGTTGCCCAGGGGGCGCTGGACATTGCCTGGTTTGGACCAGCACTCAGAGGAACACTGGCTCAGGGGGTTAAAATAAAGATGACCCTTGAGTCTACAGAACCCAAGGGAAAAAGGCATAGGTGGCAAATATTAAAACCAAGGTTGGGCCTTGTTGGAGGAGTTTTATTCAAAGCAAACTGTCAAGGGGGTCCCATAACCCCAACCGCGTTAGGGACGCAAAATCAAGGAACATAACACCGGTATGACGGAAACTAGGGCGGCAAGAGTGGAACAAAACACCAGGCATAAGGCCGAGCCTTCCACCCTTTACCAAGTATATAGATGCATTAATTTAAATAAGAGATATTGTGATATCCCAACTTATCCATGTTCCAACATGGAACAATCTTCATCTTCGCCTGCAAGTAGCAACACTATAAGAGAGGCTGAGCAAAAGCGGTAACATAGCCAACCAACGGTTTGCTAGGAGGGTGGGTTAGAGGCTTGACATGGCAATATGGGAGGCATGATATAGCAAGTGGTAGGTATCGCGGCATAGCAATAGAACGAACAACTAGCAAGCAAAGATAGAAGTGATTTCGAGGGTATGGTCATCTTGCCTGAGATCCCGCAAGGAAGAAGAACGAGTCCATGAAGAAGACAAACGGACGGAGTCAAACGAATCCTCACAACTCCGGAACGAAACCGAAGATAACGAGAGAAGCAACCCCGAAAGAAACAAACAACATAGTAGACAACCAGCACATAAGCATGGCATGATGCATAATCAAGTATGATGCATGTCCGGTTTAATGAGCATGGCATGGCAAAGGGCAACAAACAACACTATGAATTAAGTGGGGCTCAATATGCAACGAGTTGCATATTGACGAAACACCACACTCAAGTTATTTAGTTCGCTCTCGTTTATGTACCCAACATATTAAATGTTGATTAACATAGCAAGAGGTGAAGCATAAGTACACTAACTATTTAGGCAAGTTTAAATGAGCCCGGAACAACAAACAACAATTTCGGAAAATCCTCAAGTGCATATTTTAGAAATGATACTGTTCTACCCTAAACCATATTTTAATGTTGTTAAATAGTAAAACAAAGGGCATCATGTTAATCTATGCATTTTTCTACCCCATTTGCATATAAAGTTTATTAAATTTGGAGCTACAGTTATTTAGTTATGAAATAAATCATTTTAACATGGCATTTAGCAAATTTAAACAAAAATCATTTTAAACATTTTAAACATGGATGAAAGTGGCATAATATGGAAGTACATGAAATTCTACGCACTTTTTGTATATAAATTATTTAAAAATGATGCATGGTTTGTGAGATATTAAAATGTATGCACATGGAGGGGCAATTTGTAAATATGCAGTTTTCGGTTAAATGGCAAAATTCACAGCGCGTGGAAAAAATATGCATGGGCCGAAACTAGCTGACCCACTAGTGCACAGGAGAGTGGCTGGAGGGGCTGCTCACCCATGGGCTTCGGCCCGGTCGGTGAAGCAGCAGTCTGCGGCAAGGGAGCTGGGCCGGCTTGAGTCAGTGTGCTGGCCCAGGCGAGAGGAGGAAGGGTCAACGCAGACGGGTGCTCGAGAAGAACTTGGCGCTGGTCGTCGTCCTTGCGCGCTCGCCCGACAGAAGCAGGGGACGGCACCGTGCAGGCTTGGCGGCGTCGGGCTTGAGGAGGTCGAGGTCAACGAGCAAGGGCTCGTCTCCCTCGTAGAGAGACGAGATCAACAGTGGTTGTGCTAGAACGGGGGAACGACGGAGGCGCGGGGACGGTGGGACTCCGGTGCGGCAGGGAGCTCGGTGGACTGGGTCGAGCTGGAGGAGCTCGGGGCCTCAGGTGCGGGAGCATAGGAGGCCGAGGCGCCATGCATGGCAGGGGAACGGCAGCAGCGGCGGGGGAACATGGCGGCATCCATGGCCGGCGGCGCTGTTCGGTTCCTGCAGAGACACGGGAGAGAGAGGGAGCATGCTGTGAGAGAGAGTTTAGACAAGGAGGAAGATAAGAGATGGGGCTGCGAGAGAGGTCCTGCTAGAGGTGGTCGCCAGCGGCGAGGTTCGCCAGAGCTGCGAGTCACCAGGAGGAGGAGCGCTCGTGCGTCATTGCTTCTTTGGGTGGAGCACCGGGCATGTCCCGTGCGGTGGCTTGGGCGGAGGAGACAAAGGGAGCAAGGCTGTGGCCTTGATCCAACCTGGATCAAGCGCCGGCTGGCTGCGGGAGAGCTCGAGGTCGGGCATGCGGCTGCGCGCGGGAGGCTGGGAATGGAGCGGCGGGGAGAAGAAGTGAGGTGGTCAGAGGCTGCGATGGGTGGGCTGGATCGGGAGGGATCCCGATGTGGAAGACGACTTGCGGCAGCGCGATGGGATCGATGGGACAAGGCACCTAGGATCTAGGGTTGGACCTATGTATATATATAGTGTTACTATTCATCACTCAGGCTGCAGAATAAGTTATTCTTCATCTGAGGTAATATTACGATCATTTCATAATTAAATTACATTTCGAATTCAAATAGTTACATTCCTATTGATTCACTACGTAAAATTTGACATAAGAAAATAAAAATATAGGTCATAAGACAAGAAAATTTACAGTTTATGTGTATTTTAGACTTTTTGTTTATGTTTGTAATTTTACATAACATAAAATATTTTTTACGGCGATTATATATTTTCTTACGGTCCCTTTTTGCGTCGGAAATAAGACAAAACTTACGGAACGTAAAATTACCGTGCATTGATGGTAAAATAAAGGGGGTGAAGAATAACTATTCCTCACCTAGGGTGATGAATAGCACGACCCTATATATATATATATTTATTATATATATATATCACTGGATTAGGTTAGGGGCTACCTAGTCTCTCCGATCGAAATCAGGCGGTCGAGAAAAATAGGCTATGGGCGTCCAACTGAGAGACCGAAGATATTTAGGAATGTTTGGGGATCATCCGGACGCAATGGTCATGACCGCCCGGATCGAGTTCACGGAAGTTTCGGACGAGCAAGCGAGGGGTTTGAGCACTGAGCAAGGAGATTAAGCGGCCAGACAAGAGGGACTCGAAAACCAGGTTGGTCTCGGAACGGACAACGGAGAGACGTGGCAACTACGAACGAACTAAGAGTTTTACGAAAACATGCGGATGCAATGCGAATGATGCGATGATGAATGCAACAAATAAATAAATACACACAAAGATAATGAAAAAAATATGGAAGCCGTCTGGAGTGTCGGTCTCGGGGCGTCACAGTACAGTTCGGGATCCCCTACCCGAGATCCGCCAGTTTTGACACCGACATTGGTGCTTTCATTGAGAGTTCCATTGTGTCGTCGATGAAAGGACTCGATGGCCCCTTCAATCGTCAGTAATGACGCCGTCCAGGGAGAAACCTTTCTCCTGGGACAAATCTTTGTGTTCGGCGACTTCATACTGCGGGCCAACTCGCTTGGCCGACTGGAGCTGATCGATAGATATGTCCCTGACCACCAGGTCAGATTTGGAAGCCCAAACTATTATGCGGGTCTCGGTGGAGACTTGATCTTCTATGGATTCGAGACCGCGGCAGTTGCTTCCCCACGCCCCGATGAACATGACTTAAATTAGTTATCGGACCACGACCAGGAGATGGATCCTATTGCTGCAACAGCTTCGGAACCAAAGTAGGTCACGCCCTCCGAGGACACGAAGCCTACGGTGCTGTTGCCGCACACGGACTCGACATCCTGCAATGCTTGCATCAATGGAACTCCGGACTCGTATCCGGTCATATGTTCCGGACCAGATGTGCCCACGGACGCCAAGCTAGATCGGTTATCGACTTTCACATTTAGCATCGCAGACATCTTCCAGCATTCGCCTTTGGGTGACGTACTAAACTCTTTGAAGAAATTTTCCTTGGAGAAAGACTCGCAGCCGAAGTATGTTCAGTTCGAGCTAGAGGCGGATGACGAGGAATTTTGCTTCCCATCCGCCACCCACTTCATAGCCACCGTCGATGACTTAACCGACGTGCTTGACTATGTCTCCGAAGACATCGACGGTATAGACAATGATGCCGACAAGGAGCAAGGCCAAGACCCGCCATTTACTAGACGTTGGACGGCCACCTCTTCGTACGATGTGTACAGGGTTGATACACCTAAAGGATGTGGCGACGACAAAGAAGAGCCGGACAAAAACAAACCCTCGGAGACGCAGTCCAAGCGCAGGCGCCCCAAACGCCGTTCTAAGCCCCGCCGATCAAAAGACGACAACACTAGCACCGGAGAAAATAGTACTCCGGGCGACGCCGAAAACAACGAAGACCCTATCGGAGCTATATCCGAACAGGAGGAAAACGGCAACGAGCAGGATAACACCGATGAACAGGCCATATAAGATGACCCGGAGGACGACAGCTATCATCCACCCTCCAAGGAGGAGACAAGCCTCGCCAACAATGATTTCATCGTGCCTGAGGATCCTCTCGGGTAGGAGCGCTTCAAGCTACAACTCTTAGCCATTGCAAGGAGCCTGAAAAATAAATAGCAGCAGCTTCAAGCCGAACAAAATCTACTCGTCGACAGATGGAACGATGTCCTGACAGCTGAAGAATACGGCCTCAAGTGCCTAGCCAAGAGCTACCCAAAACACAAACTGCTACCTCAGTTCGATGAGGAAGCACCAGATCCCATACCTCCCTCGCGCAATGCGGAATGGCCACCACCTGGTCGGGATAGAGCAGCAGACCGACCACCCCGCGGTCGGAACACAACGGCAAACCAGGCCGAACAGCAGCCCGACCAACCGCTTCGCAAAAGCAGGAACAAACCAGCTCGGGACCATACGTACGATCTTCGGCAGACCCTGCATAGTAAAGCAGGACATACAAGATCGATCTACGGATCGCGAGGACGTGCCTCGAGGCACGAAGACGGCTACCTATTCGAACGTGATAAACCTAACCACGCCTGGTCCGAATGTCGAAGACGGACTCCATCAGAACTACGCCGTGACATGGCCTGGTACAGAGGTGCCGCACACCCTCTCTGCTTCATAGACGAGGTACTGGATCACGAATTCCCCGAGGGATTCAAGCCCGTCAATATCGAATCATACGATAGCACAACCGATCCCGGAGTATGGTTCGACGATTTCATCCTCCACATCCACATGGCTCGAGGAGATGATCTCCATGCCATTAAATACCTCCCACTCAAGCTCAAAGGGCCAGCTCAGCACTGGCTTAACAGCCTACCCGAAAATTCTATCGGCAGCTGGGAGGACTTGGAAGAAGCTTTCCTTGACAACTTCCAAGGAACTTATGTCCGGCCGCCAGACGCCGATGACTTAAGCCACATAGTTCAACAATCTGGAGAATCAGCCAGGAAATTCTCGACTAGGTTCCCAACCAAAAAGAACCAGATCATCGACTGTCTGAATGCCGAAGCACTAGCGGCATTTAAGCATAGCATCCGGGACGAATGGCTCGCTCGCCACCTCGGCCAAGAAAATCCGAGGTCCATGGCAGCCCTCACGGCACTCATGACCCGCTTTTGCATGGGAGAAGATAGTTGGCTGGCTCGCAGTACAAATACGGCCAACGAAACAAGCCCCTATGAGGCCAAGAATAGCACCGGCAAGTTCCGGCGCAATAGAAACAAACGCTGAAGCAACGGCGATAACATCGATGACACAACAGTTCATGCCGGATTTAGTGGCTCCAAGTCCGGCCAGCGAAAGAAGACCTATAAAAGGAGCAACGGAAAACCATCTAGCTTGGACCGCATACTTGATCATCCCTGCCAAATACATGGCACCCCAGATAAACCGGCCAACCATACTAATAGAGATTGTCGGGTCTTCAAACAAGCCAGCAAGGTAAATAGCAGAAGCAAAGAAGGGGGATCACAAAGTGAGGATGTCACACCCTGATTTTCATGCCACAACACTTAAGCTAATAAATCATGATAAAATGTGGTTTGACAAAAACTTTTGAGTGTTTTGGACCTTGCCTTGTTTGGATTTTGTCTGTTGTTTGCAAGTGCTCTAAAAATCAAATAAAATCCTCCAACTCCTATACTTCATCTCCTTGCTCCAAACTCTTGAACCAATGATTATGCCATGTGTATAGAGCAATATAGTATTTTCTTACAAAAATAATTTGGCCAAAAAGTATTTTCAAAAATTAGTTTTCCAAAAACCCGTGAATTGAGGTTTGCACTGCAAATACTTAATTAAGGGAAGTAACAATCATTCCAAAAATATTTTTGTCTCATATTAGATATAGGATACCTAGAAACCACAAACATATAATTTTAAAATTTATTTTCCTATTTTAATTAAAGGCTTTTTCTTAAGGCCAGAAATGGTCTTTAATAGGGAAAATTATTTTATTGTTTCAAAAATATTTGACAAAAATCAGGGAAACTCAATCGACATATATTGTCCATATATAAGAGTTTCAACACATGGTCATGTTCAAAATATTGGTCAAATCCCTCAAAAACCATTTCTACCCATTTCAAGGATTTGAAATATTTCTACAGGAAATATTCCCCAACAATTCCAAGAAAATTCTAGCATCGCACATATGACATGTTTGATGATCTTGCCAAGTATCATGTCATGGAGAATAGTATAACCCCATGAAATCTCCTCAAAACCATTTCTGTCCATTTTGAACTTTGAGCAACTTTACATTGCCAAACATGTCCAAATGTTCTCAAAGCTTGTGAACATGCTCAAATGGTCTAATTATTCATCTAGACCAAATGGCACAAATTGAGAGAATGTTATCTTGCTCAAAGTACCCCAAAACCCTTCCTGTTCAGAACCAAATTGAACAACTCTACATTGGAAACTTTTGTGGACATGTTCATAACCTCAAATGATGACACTACACCAAGTGGTGCATCAAGGAGAATAGATTTGCATGACTAAATCTTGGTAAAGCCATTTCTGTTGATTTCTAGGGTTTACCAGAGTTACATTGGCTACTTTGCCCAAATGAGCTCAAACTTGGTGGAACATCCTACTTCTATGTGCCATTCCATCCTGTTAATTCTCCTAGCAAGTGCAATTAATTTTCTTGCCCAAACAAACAACAAACACCTTTTGTCATTTTCCCAAAATCATCATTTTGGCCTCTTCCACTAATCTCCTTGAGCTCAACTTTTTCCACAGCTCCTCCTAGCCTTCTCCTACGTCCAGTAACTCTCCCCTGGCCATTTCTCAATGATTGAGGGGTAAAATACCCCCCTTTACCCTCCTGGACAGCCCCTCTCTCCCTCTTCTTCTACCTCTCTCCTCTCCTACTGGCTCACCGGGGCACCCAAGGCCACCACCCATTTGTTTACTCCTCCCCTGACCCCCTAGACACTAGTGGCCACGCCCTGGGTGCCAAAAAGATGCCAATGCCAGCCACATGTGTGCTCTGGAGTGCGCTACAGTGCACCAGGGCACTGTAGCCGCGTCCTACCCGAGGCTTCTGACCACCTAGGGCCCTCCCCTTGTGTCCCCCGAGGCCGCCACGGCGTCCGGGACACGCAAGACGGCCGGCCCCCTCCTCCTTCTCCCTCCTCTTACCCCAGCTCGCATGCGCGCTGGCCGCCCGAGCGCTCCAATGGCCAGCCTCACACGCGCGATGCTCTGGCCCTTCCCCGCTCCCTCTCTTCTCCCCCTGGGCGTAGTCCACCTCCACGAACTCCCTAGACTCAGCACAGCACCTTCCCGAGGCCCGTAGCGATGAGCACGAGCTCGCCGGTGCACGAGCCCACGCTGCACCATCGCCCCGCCATAAAAGGCCACCCCTGGGCCCTCTCTGGCCTCCGTTCGTTCTCTCTCCCTCCCAGCGACCCCCTGGACCAACCCACTCCCCTGCTCGCGCTCTCCATCCACCACCATGGCCGGAGCCTTGCCGTCGGCCTCCACCTAAATTCGTGCCCACCTATCCTCCTCCTTCCCTCTGGACCGCAATAGAGCACCACCACCATCACCGCAAGCCCTCCCATGCATCTCCCCCCTCCTCCCCGCGGTTGTTCCGTCGAGTTCCACCACCACCATCACCCTCGTCCGCCGCGGTCAACGCCCTGCTCGACCTGGTGCCGCTGGGCGACCGTGCCACCCACGGTTGGACGCGGCCGGGTCCCCTGAGCATGCCGGTGGGCAGAACATCGCCGGAGACGCCCTGTAGTGCCGGCGACCAGCATCGAGCGCCTCCTCTGTCTCCTGTCGCACCCACGCGGGAGGTGGAGGACGAACCTGACAGGAGGGCCCCGCCTCGTTTAAGTGGACACGGGCTCTGCCTGCTGACGCCTTCGCTCGGGGAAGGCGTATTTCCCCGAGTACGCCTCCTGCGTCGATAGCCCATGCGCGGCCGAGCAGCTGGGTCGGCCTGCTGCCTATCTCTCACCTTGCGCGCATGATAAGGGTAAAGCCCCCTTTCCCTTTTTCTTTTTCCCAATAGACTTCAAAAGTACTTAAATAATTCAAATAAAGTCCAAATTTCATGATTCAAATTTCTAGGGGATCCACAAATCTTGATCTATCACATAGTGCTATTTGCACATTTTTCCAGAAACTTTCTCTTCAGAAATATTTATTAAAACCCCATTTTCCATTTCTGTGATGAACTTTAGAAAATCACAGAGAGCCTAAAATTGATCCAAATTCCATGATTCAAATTCCTAGATGCTTCTAAGTTCATAACTTAGTTTATGAACATTTTTATTAATACTTTCTGTACCACACAAAATAATGAGCCATTTCTTCATATTTGTCAACTTTGTAAATTCATAGGAAAATCATTTGAACTCCAAATCCATTGAAACCAACTCCTAGATGATTCTAAAATCATGTTTTGTTAAATGGGTGCCTTTGCTCATTTTTCCAAAATATGTCTCTCTACACCTCTTGCAAATCCATAAAGCCCTTGATTCCATCATATCCAAATGTTTAGAAATATCCACTGACCCAATTCCAATGAAACCACTCTGGTTAATTTTCATATAACCAGAGATGTCCTAGAAAAGTCAAATCAATATTTTTGGAGCACTTTTATTTCTGCCTTGTTGTGTTGCTTATTATGGTTGCTTTCAACGATACTTGACGAAGTAGAAGAAATGCTTGGAGTTGGACCAGAGATATTTGAAGACCTCGAAGACTTTGTTAAAACAGCCAAGCAGCCCTTTGACCATGATGAATCATTTTACATCATGATGGCATTTTCGTTGCTTCACTGAGTGCATGATATACCTTGAATGGCAACCTTGCTAGGCTTGCCTCCGTTGCATACTCCATTGATACTTGCATTGTTCATGACTCTACCCTTGCTTAGAGTTGTGTTGGTGGGTTGTACAAATGTTCTATAGTAAATGGCTACGCAAAGTGGGTCAGGGTTATGCATGGAAAGAAACAAGTGTGGTTTGACATACTTGCAAACAGCCTAGTGGGTGCCACTAATGCCCCTGGGAGATGATGATGAACTAGGTCACTACTTGGTGAAGAGGTAGTGTACCGAGGCTCGATAAAAGTGTTGTTTACAGAGACGGATTAGATTGAAGATTTGTCGACTATCCCAACCTTACATGCGGAACTACTCTACCCTGTATGGGAAAGGGCATTATTGATTACCTAGGCCGATACTAGCTTGGAGCCCGCATTACTAGTGATGGGAGAGTTGTTGGTGCGCTCTCTTGGGACGGGGTCATGCCAGGTAGGGCGGCCATGACTGTCTTCACAGGGCATCGGACACACCGTTGGTACCCCGTGCTTGTGGTATGTGATGAAAATGGGAGCGAGGCTCCACAATTTTAATATGTGAAATGTTGGGCACGGTGGTTACTGCCAATCGAGTGGACTCTATGTTAGTGTCGTCTAGGGAAAGAGAGTGATCGGGTGCTTACCCCAGGTACTTGAGGTACCACGGGTCGTGGATGACACGGAAGTTCCCCGGATCTTGTGGGAAAAGTGTGCAACCTCTGCAGAGTGTAAAACTATTCGAATAGCCGTGTCCATGGTCAAGGACAGTTGGGTGGTGCTACTTAGACTACGTCCATATGTTTCTGACAAACAAAACGGTTTGGTAAAAATATTGACGTGATTCGTGAGGAAGTCACGATGAGCTTGAGCATGAGTTGTTCATACTTGCATGAGAAAAACTAGCTTTCTGCAAAAATGCCAAATTAGTAGTAGTGCCTTGCATAATCATTCTGTTATCACCCTTGAGTTGCTTGCGAGTACATTCAAAGTACTCATTGGCTTGCCACTGGTTATTTTATTGGCCAGACATGAAAGAACAGGATATGGAGAAGAATACTTCGGTGATGAACATGCGAGTTAGGACGCTTCCCAGTCAGAATGCCTGTAGGGTTAAGGCAGATGGCATGGGTTCAACTTATCAACGAAGATTTCGGCTGCTTGTGTTTCATTTGATGTTCAGCCCTTAAGGCTTTATCAATGTAAGAATTGACCATAATGGTCATAATTTGTGCAAGACGGTATGTATGGATGTAAGACTCTTGTTATTTAGCTTCTGTGTGTTAAGTGAGCATTGATCTCTGGGGTCACTGTACACGTGCATTCGGTGATCTCGACTTATGAGTCGGGGTCACCACAGAGGATGAAGACAAAGAGCCCCAGCAGCCGAACACTGGAGGCAGAAGAAATTCCCCAATCATGCCAAGACGGTGAACATGATATACGCTACACACATCCCCAAAAGGGAACACAAGCAAGCTCTTAGGGACGTCTACATGGTAGAGCCAGCCGCCCCTAAATTCAATCCATGGTCGTCATTTCCGATCACCTTTGATCGTCGAGATCACCCAACTAGTATTCGTCATGGCGGTTCAGCCGCATTGGTTCTCGACCCAATCATCAACGGATTTCACCTGACGGGGGTAGCAGCCTCAACCTGCTCTATCAGGATACGGTACATAAAATGAGCATTGACCCCTTACGAGTCAAACCCATGAAGACTACCTTTAAAGGAGTCATACCAGGCGTAGAGGCCCGTTGTACGGGCTCAATAACGATGGAAGTAGTATTCGGTTCTCCGGACAACTTCCGAAGCGAAGAACTAATCTTCGATATAGTCCCATTTCGCAGCGGTTATCACGCACTGCTTGGGTGAACAGCATTCGCCAGATTCAATGCGGTGCCACATTATGCTTATCTCAAGCTCAAGATGCCCGGTCCACATGGCATCATTACAGTAAATGGAAACACGGAATGCTCCCTCCGTACAGAGGAGCACACCGCCGCCCTAGCAGCAGAAGTACAGAGTGGCATTCTCAACTAGCACTATAATCTGGCTGCCGAGCCCATGGACATCGTTAAGAGGGTATGGACTACACTGCCACAGGATAGCTCGGCTCGTCACGGGCCAACTAGCAATTTGGCCTCCATTTCAGCCCTGACGAGGCAATGGTATTACTACCGCGCACATATAAATTACACACTCGAGGCCCCATCGGTACTGACGGAGGGATTCGCATGCTTTCACTTTTTCTTTTACGGGTTTTCTTTCCACAGTACGGCCTTATAGACCCTGGGATTCGCACGCTTTCACTATTTCTTTTATGGGTTTTCTTCTCTTTTCAAGGTGTATACGGACGATCCGCTTGAAGAACACACCAAGGAGGCAAGGAGCTCTGCTATACAAGGGAACCCCCAGGTGTCTTCTAAAAAACGATTACCATACTTGTTTTACAATACCCGCATGCAGCTTGCCCTTGGTTATGGCATTCTGAATAGCCTTACTTGCTCATCGCATTACTTGTACAAAGTACGTTTTGATGTACTGATTACATCACAATGGTGAATAAATGGTGGCTTCAGCTCATTAATTATTATTTTCTGTTTTTCACCTCAGTATCGTTTACTCATTGCACGCGTACATCATGGTACGTACTAATATGCCAGGGGCTTCATTACACCCATATCACGGCAACAAAAGTCCGAACACTTTTACAGTATAGTTCGGCACCCCGAACTTATAGCATTATATGCATCGGCTCCGAATCATGTCTTTGGTCAATAGTTGGGTTGCCCAGCTCCTGTGCTTACTACCTTACGTTCAGCTATATCGGCTAGGGTAGTAAAGGGAGAACTACTGCGATTGTGTCCCGGTTATTCTGGATGAGCACCTCATTATAGAAATCCGAAAACTGACTATCATGATGCGGTGTGAGCTGGTCAGCTATTCCTGAGGTCCCAAATCATTGGAGCTTTTTCCGCTTCTTGCGTAGAGTTAGTTCTCCCGATTAGGCATGTATAACGCCCCTAATTCGGCCTTCTGAATACCAGGGGCTTCACCAACTCTATTCATTTTCAAACTCCTATGGTTAGTGAGGGCGGTAAAGGCCGCATAGTCTGATTGCCTTGTTCATTGCGCTAAACACCTCCTTTAAGGACCAGAATGTGGAGTAAAGAGTGTTTAGATTTATCCCGAACACCCCCATACTATCTACGTGGGGGCAGAAGCCGACGACTGGTCATCCCTCAGATTTAATAAACGCCCGCACTGGAGGCAAAAATTTAAAATCATAAACATTATACTACATAACATCTTTATTCGATATTACAGGGCAAGATAATACACATGTTCTTATGGGAATATAATTTCCTTCAAACATTGCTCCGCCGCAAGGCGTGATCCCTCTAGGACACCATCAAAATAATGCTCGGATCGACGATGCTTCTTGCCCTCCGGCGGTCCCTCGGTCATCAGCTTCTTGGCATCCAGCTTTGCCCAATGCGTCTTGATGCGAGCAAAAGCCATGCATGCACCTTCAATGCAGACCGACTGCTTCACGGCTTCGAGCTGCGGACAGGCACTCACAAGCCGTTGTACAAGTCCGAAATAGCTGCCAGGTGTACGATCGGCAGGCCACAGCCGGACTATCACGTCCTTCATGGCCAGTTCGGCCAACCGGTGCAGTTCAACCAGCTACTTTAGCTGGTCGCTAAAGGTCACCGGATGTTTGGATCCCAGATATTGGGACCAGAACAGCTTCTCCGTTGACATCCCTTCCTCGGCTCGATAATGCTTGGCCGCGTCCGACACACTGTGCAGCAGACCTGCAAATGCCCCTGGAAAACCAAAATTCTGGACATGTACAAGGGACGTTTTCTGTATATATTTTTCTCGGCATGGTGAAAGACTCACCCACCGCAATTTCCTGGGCCACTTGAATCTCCTGGAGGGTGCTCTGGGCCTCGGTTCATGCATCATGTGTGCTTTGGCGAGCCTTCGCCAATTCGGACTCCTGCGCCTTAAAATCATGCTCCAAGGACTCAAACTTTTCTATCATGCCCTGGAGCTGCCATTGCGCCTTGCCAACCCCGGCCTCGTGCTTCTCGCGCGACGCACGTTCCTTGGCCGCTTTGTCCTCGGCCTCGGCTAGCGCCTCCTTAAGGGTTGCCACCTTGGTCGTGGCCCCAAATAAAGTTTATGAAACTTTAAGTCCGGTCGAACTATTCATTTTTTCGAAATGTACCCACAGGTTACTGCATACCTTGGCTCTCCTCCAACTGCTTCTTCACGTGGCCGAGCTCCTCCTCGGCCCGCTCTAGTTCCTGCTTCTTGTCCGGAGACCTCCGCAGCTTGAGTAGTGGCAGCCTGCAGCGATACCGGCTTATTCACATAGACAACTCACATTAGACTCCTATGATTTTTTATCCTCTGTTCGGCTTTTCCTACTGAACACCAAACAGAGCATCAGGGGCTACTATCTATACTGTGATATTTTTCTTACAATTACATTACTTACCTCAAAGCCTATTAGAAGGCTAGTGCAGGCTTCGGTCAGTCCATTTTTAACGAACTGAACCTTCTCTATTACCATGTCCATAAGGAAACGATGTTCATCCATGATAGAGGCGCCTCGTAGCGCCTCCAGCAGATTATCGGGTGCCTCTGGTTGGACAGTGGTCACCGGCGGAACAGGCACACTCCCTCCTTGTGGGGAATGCCGTTCTCCAGACCACGGAGCTGTGTTTATTTCTGGAATGGTATCCGGCTAGGATCTGAATGGAACTTGGGCCCCGTCACCAGTCCCCACGGGGCTTTTCCCCCCCATGTGTCCGACATCCAAAGAGTCATCCTGGGGTGTCACCCCGATGATCTCCGGAACCTCCCCCCGACCTGGGAAGGTCTTTTTGGACACCACCTCGTCATCACCCCTGGGTGACATGGAATGAGTAGGTGGCGGAGACATGCTAGCCATCTCCTCCGTGTCCAACGAATACTCTGTTGAGGATCGCGGAGAGCCATCACGTGCCGGACTGCAATGACAAAAATTTACAATATATCAATATCACGAACCAGGAAGGCTAGACTTTTGTGAATTCTGGTGCTTACGAAGCGGCCCGAGGCTTGGTCTGGCGAGGTTGTTCCGGACTACTGTTGACGTCCCGTGCGGAGTTATCCACGAGGGAGCCTTTAACCCTCTTAGGCACTTCCGCCTCCGGGGTCATGGGGGCCGCTCTCTTCTTCCTCCCCGCTTCAGGTGGGGAGTCCTTTTCTTCTTCCTCTTCATCCCTGTGGTCAGCAGACGAAGAGGAAGTCCCGCTTTCGGACATTTCATCTGGAGTGCTTCTCCGGCGAAGGTTTTTCTTTGCCCCTTGGGCCGCCTTCTTAGCCATCTTCTTCGGCACCTCATAAGGCACGGGAAACAGCATCTTCTCTAGTAATGGAAACACCTGGTCCTCAGGTAGTGCAGCCGGACAGTTAATCTTCTCGGCCAACTTAACCCAGGCCTCAAAATAGAGGAAGGAAGCTTAAGTTTTTCCTCAAAATATGCTAGTAGGGGGTACTCCTTGAAAACATTAATGAAACTGACCGGATTGGGCGGACACTTTAAGCTAAGCCCGCGATCTTCGGTCATGGGCGGTGGCATCTCACCGGCCATGAAGAGCACCTTCCAGATTTCTTCATGCGTTGTACCGAAGAGCTCCAGTAGCGTCTGGTGCCTGGCCGGCTCAAACTCCCACAAAATATAAGTTCGGCGTTGGCATGGAAGGACCCGATAAACAAGCATAACCTGGATTATGGTGACAAGCTTGATCTTATTCTCTATCATGTTTTGGATGCATGTTTGGAGCCCTGTCAGCTCGGCCAAGGGACCCCAGGTTAGGCCCCGCTCTTGCCAAGAAGTGAGCCCCATCGGGACTCTAGATCGGAATTCGGGGCCCGCCGCCTAGTTGGCGTTGCACGGCTCGGTGATATAAAACCACCCCGATTGCTACCCCTTCACCATCTCCGCGAATGAGCCTTCGGGCCAGGTGACATTGGGCATCTTGCCTACAATGGCACCTCCGCACTCTGCTTGCTGGCCTCGCACAACTTTTGGCCTCACATTGAAGGTCTTCAGCCATAGGCCGAAGTGAGGCAGGATGCGGAGAAAAGCCTCACAAATGATGATAAACGCCGAAATGTTGAGGATGAAGTTGGGGGCTAGGTCATGAAAATCCAGCCCGTAGTAAAACATCAACCCGCGGACGAATGGCTGAAGAGGGAACCCAAGCCCGCGGACGAAATGTGTAAGGAACATAACCCTCTCGTGGGGCTCGGGAGTGGGGATGATCTGTCCCTTGGCCGAGAGTCGATGAGCGATCTCTTTGGCCAGATATCCGGCCTCCCGGAGCTCCTTGATATCCTTCTTATTAACAGAAGAGGCCATCCACTTATCTCCAGCTCCGGATCTGGACATCCTCGAAGTACTTTCTCGAGCGAGGGAAAAGCTAAAGCTTGGGCGCTGGAATTCAAGGACGGAATGGCTGGGGAAGAGAAAGGGTGTGGGTAAAAGAAGGGAATCCTTACCCCCTTTATAAAGGCCGCGAATGTCAAGCGCTTTCCCACTCGCTTTTCCCAATGGTTGTGCAAATGGCGCGGCTGGGTTACCCATGCCCGCATTGATGAGAATCCCGCAATAGGGGGACACGGTCTCTGCTTTGACAAGACGTGCCAATAGCAACCGCGTCTCGCAACGCAGGGTGGCAGATGAAAAACGGTTCAAATTATAACCGGACAAGCGTAGCATCATAAAAACTGTCAGCAGATTAGACTCATGCAAATATTATATTCTCTCTGTGGTCGTGTGTGATGAATAACAGGCCCGGATACAATCATCGCATCCGAAGACTATCTTGGAGTTCGGAAGAAGGGGAACCCGCCTTGCAATGCCGAAGACAATCTGCGCGCCAGACTCCTCGTCATTGAAGCTAGGTTCAGGGGCTACTGAGGGAGTCCTGGACTAAGGGGTCCTCGGGCATCCGGCCTGTTACTCATTGGGCCAGACTGATGGGCTATGAAGACATAAAGACCAAAGACTATACCCGTGCCCAGATTGGACTCTACTTGGCGTGGAAGGTAAGGTAGGCAACCGGCTATGAAGATTCCCTCTTATGTAACCGACCTCATGTAACCCTAGATCTCTCCGGTGTCTATATAAACCGGAGAGAATAGTCCGGATAGGACAGATTCATTACCATATAATCATAGGCTAGACTTCTAGGGTTTAGCCACTACGATCTCGTGGTAGATCAACTCTTGTAACACTCATATTCATCCAGATCAATCAAGCAGGAAGTAGGGTATTACCTCCATAGAGAGGGCCCGAACCTGGGTAAACATCGTGTCCCCCGTCTCCTGTTACCATCGATCCTAGACGCACAGTTCGGGACCCCCTACCCGAGATCCGCCGGTTTTGACACCGACATGTCCCACATGTCGGTTTCCCTGTTTTCCCGGCCATATTCAAGCGCAAGTGCTCCGTGTTGCGCTTTAGGCGCAGAACATGTGGTTTGTGTGCCCTGGTTCAAATGTGGTACAGTACCAAGTTGTTACCCTAGCCCCAAGTGTGGTGGTTTTGGGTATGGTACCACCCTTTAACTTTTCAAGTACTGAAGCGTAACACTTGATTAAGTAGTCGGATGGTGTGCTAAATGTAGATGTCCGACTGTTTGAAAGAATAATTGAGGTTTGCCCGGTCCGTGTACACATTTAGGGGTCCAACTTACCATGTTCCGGCAGTAGTAGCTATACTACTCCCTGCGTACTCCCTCTGTTTTTATTTACTCCGCATTTTAGCTTTGCTCAAAGTCAAACTTTGTAAACTTTGAGAAAGTTTATAGACAAAAATAATAACATATAAAATAACAAATCAATACCATTAGATTCATTATTGAATATACTTTCACATCATATAGATTTGCTACTGTAAATGTTCATATTTCTACTCTTACTAGCAAGATGCCCGTGCATTGCACATAACATCAAGATGCATTTGTATGACTAGTTTATCTTGTGAGAGAAAAGGATGAACAAGGGAAGGCCTTATTTGCAAATGTGGACAGGTGTGTGGGTACCTTTTTGCCAAATTGCCATAGTTTCCTTCCTATCCGTCAGATATAAATTGGACGACCTATATTGCGGGATGGAAGGCACACCATCATCACCAACTCTATTTTTTATAAGAGTCCCTCCGATTTATATATGATGGATAGGAAGGAAACTATGGCAATTTTGCAAAAAGGTACCCACACACCTCTCCACATTTGCAAATAAGGCCTTCCCTCGTTCATCCTTTTCTCTCACAAGATAAACTAGTCATACAAATGCATCTTGATGTTACGTCCAACGCACGGGCATCTTGCTAGTAAGAATGAAAACAAATGACAAAAAAATATTGGACGGTGGTTCGAAGTCATGACCGCGGGCACAGCGTACAAGGTGGCCTTGTATTGGTATGTTAAGCCGCCTATTTTAACACGCAGGAGTTGGTGTGGTGATTATACACACATGCACGCATTCACATGAACTGCATGCACGCAACACTCACACGAAAACATGCAGCCACACACGCACACAACACTCACACGTACACACGCAACCACGCATGCACGCAACACTCGCACGCACGCACGCACGCATGCATGCATGCACACACCACACGACCAAAACACACTCTCACACTCAAGTGCTCAACCTACACGTGCATGCGCACACGTCAGGCCCTGACAGACACATACACAACCAAGTGGTTCCTGCGCACGGGTTGGAGTCTTGTCGCGCCTGCGTAAATTTGTGTTTATCTGACCTTTTTCCTATGCAAACTGACAAGTGGTACCCACAAGGAACGTGGTCAACTTAAGTAGTCAACATGGTGCCACGCAGACTATTTGGTCGGTCAACAAAGTGCAATCCGATGCTGAACGGTGAGCAAGTGACCGTATAAACATCGCAAAACGTATATAGTGACTGTAATGAGTGTATTCTGAAGTCCAGTATTTGTATTATGCTTTTCTCTTTGTAGGCCCTCCAAAACTACATCTCTACACGTTCTCGCATGTTACATCTAACAACTATGCAATATAAGACTACTACTACACTCTAACACAATTAATCATATGTGTTTTTAGTTTTACTAGATATCATCTACCGCGCGTTCATCCTCCTGTGTGTTAAAACAGATGGCTCAGCATACAATTACAAGGCCACCTTGTCCGATGTGCGCGTGGTCATGACTTTGAACAACCGTACAATATTTTTTTGTCGTTTGTTTTCATTCTTACTAGCAAGATGCCTGTGCGTTGCATGTAACATAAAGACGCATTTGTATGACTAGTTTATCTTGTGAGAGAAAAGGATGAATGAGGGAAGGCCTTATTTGCAAATGTGGAGAGGTGTGTGGGTACTTTTTGCAAAATTGCCATAGTGTCCTTCCTATCCGTCATATATAAACCGGACGGCCTATATTGCAGGATGGCAGGCACACCATCATCACCAACTCTTTTTTTTATAAGAGTGTAGAGTAGATACAAGCCGACAGGTGAGCCCAATGGTAGTGAGATAATGTGATGCAACACTTGAGGTGCCACGTGGAGCGTTTAACTGGTCACCTAGTCGTGTCTTGAGCAAATACAGAGCTGTACGGTGAGCCCATGATTGTATAATAACCGTAAAACGTAAATGGTGACCGTAATGAGTGGATTCTGAAGTCCAATGTACGTATCATGCCTTCGCTTCAAATACAATGATCCTCACTGTATATATCATGAGAGAAAGATGAAACATGCGTGAATGTGCTGGGGGCGTACTTTTAAAGGACCTGGAGATAGTTTGTGTGCGTACGTGAAAGGGGCGTAGAGGGGGTGTATGCGATGGAGAGAGAGATGCTCTTCATTTATCTTTATTATGACTAACTTTATATATATTATAAAAATATAAAAATTCATAGTGTGAAATAAATATCATTGTGGGCACCATGCAATGCAAATTAACGTTCATACTCCTCCATATAACTCTGTAATGTTGTATATATGTAGAAATTCTAAAATAATTTTCTCGCCACACTTTATTCACAAGGAATGTTGTATGTGAAATAAACATGAAGAGGGGGATTTTTACATCAATGGGGTACGTGATGTAACATGTGTGAATGTGTAGTTGATGTATTTGGCAGGGCCTAGAGAGGTATGTGTGTGTACTACGTATTAGAGAGAGGCATGGATAGAGGGGCCAGCGGCGGGAGGGGCGTGGGAGAGACAGCACGAGAAATGAGATAGGTCTAGAGAGAGAGAGAGACGAATATGATTTCACGACGAGAGATTCCCTTGAGTGTGTATATGCAAGGGGGAGGGGATAGAGGCAGAGGGTGTCTGTGTGGTGTCTGTGTTCGTATGTGTTGGTGTGAGAAGATAACGAGACCTAGGGGCAGAGGGTGTTTCATCGCGTGAGGTCCGGTGGGCCGAGGTGAGGCCCTTGGTTCGGTTCCGTCCTGCGCCACATTGGTCAGCCCGTGACGCATTTAGGGAGACCCATGGATGACTAGTCGTACAAGACAAAGATAGCAGAATCATGAAGGACTCTGTGTCCACTAAGAAAGCTGGCTAGGATTTGTAACCTAAGGTCCTCGGACTAAGGTAACCCCCTATCTCTGATATTGCTATTCATCTAACCTAACTTTAAGGGGCATCCTACAGAATGCTCTGCTAGAATCATACTCGTCCATTAGGAAGAGAGGTGTGAGACAATGCGTGAGAGACATGCCTAAAGATAATGTGCGTACAGGAGACACGTAGGCAGGTCTATGTATATAGAAACGGTCGATGGGGATTGTGCATGTGTATGCTTGTGAGAGGAAGAGTGCTTGTGATAAAGGTTAGTGAAAACAGTCATAAATGGTTACGAGAGGGAGGGAGGGTTATATTGAGAGCATGTCTGCGAGAACGACACGTCGAGGGAGAGTGTGTGAGCATGTGTGAGTGACCACCGATGAAGAGTGAAACTACACGTAAAAGACTGATGTACACATTGATTAAAGATATAAATTGTATCCAAATATTAGGATGGGATCATGATATTTGCAATTCGCATAAGGAACGGTCATTGATCCATCAGACATCTAGATTCTATCGAATATGAGCATGTCTACGTAATTATTCGACATAATTGATCCACATAGTTAGTATTTTGAACTCCAGACAATGCATTGCTTTAGCAATCGAATATAAACGTGAGTACAGGTCATGTTGTGTGTCTAAAGCACATTATACATACGAAAGTTACACAATGAACATTATAAATAGCTAGCTATGAATTGCATACATTTGAATTCAACTTAAGGTGGTTTAAAAAATTCGAATTCAACATGAAGTCTATTCAATAATCTGAATTCGATATCATGGCATTTGTAAATCATACCTAAATTATGGGGGCACCAATGTTTGCTCTGCTTTAGTACATAATAGCGTATATAGTCGTGTACAAAATAGATTCGAATTTAGCTCCTCCATTACAAAATAATCGTAGTTATAGGATTTTCAAGTGTCAAAATTTCAAAAAGAAGCAGATAATTTAATTAGGTTTTCAAACATACAAGTTCAAATTTAACGTTGTCTATTTAGGTCAATCCTCAAAGTTCAAGAGTACTCGAAACGTGAATGCTTCTGTTTCAAAATTTCGAACGAAGCACCAAAAGAGCTTCTACTCGCCCGAAACCGCGTGAGACAATGTTTGGTAGTAGAAGGAAATTACTTTTCTAACTTTGAGCCGTGAAACCTACTAGCCCGACGTCCAAAGGTCTAAACCGGGGTAGGTTTGTAGCTTCATCTAGATGCCATGCAACCGCCTCCGAAAAACATTCATACACAATGGCCGACTAACCACACATGCGCGCGGCCAAAATCGATCCCGCCCACTATTTGGGACACCTGGGATTACCATCCTACCCCCGACCCACAGTAGGTCCGAAATTTAAGAGGGGGCAAAGTTTTTACTTTCCCCAAATTTCAAACAAGCGCGTCCCATCTGTTCAAAAAAGCCAAAAACAAGCGCGTCCCAGACCGAAACATGGTTCTCCCTTAGCTCCCCCCGTTCGATTCCCCATTCGTACTCCGTGGGTGCCAAAACTACCTCTCAACAAGCCGCGAAACCCTGGCGTCCTCCGTCCACCGCCCCATCCCACCCATCAACCGCCGCCCTGCTCCAACACGTTGGAGCCGATACTCCAACGTCGTCATCCCCTGCAACCTCAACCGCAACGCCCTCCATGGCTAGTAGTTCAAGCCGAGGTCGAGCTGTCTGTACCTGAGCCAGTTCAGCCACGCCATCCTGTGCCTCACCGCTGTCGCTCGAACTTCACCACTGTCCACCGCACCGGAGTTGTTCCTGCTACACCGTCCTTCGCCACGTTGGATCTGCTTCCCCTCCGCTGACATACAGCCACGGCAACACAGTCAACAATTTGGCCATGGGTTTGTCCAAGGCTGCACCCTCCTCCAAAACATCGGTTCCCCCGGCAAAAAGAAGAAAATCATCACGATATATGGCGGACACAACACTGGCAACCGGAAATGGTACTCCTCTTCTCTTATTCGTGCAAATCTTATGTGTCTTCTTGCACGATATTCATCCCATAGAAGACACTAGTTCAACGCTTCCTCTTGATACTAGATGTCCCTAGTAACTCGTGATGCACAAGGTTTCTCCTCATATACTATTTCACCTTGGCTAGAGGTCTATCGCCCCCTGGATTTCAATTACTGGTCAGTTGATTCCCAATTACGGAAGCATTCCCCAGTGTAACAGGCACTAGTCCGCCTATTACGCCAGGGAAGCAGCGCCTCGGTGTTTATCTTAGGGGCGTGTGGGGCCTAGAGCTGTTGGCGCCTGATCTAGAGGTCGGCCGGGATTAAAGGGATGGCCTGGGGGCGCTCCCAAGCACGGTGGCGGTGTGAGGTCAAGAGGAGGGCGGGGTGGCAGAGGCAGGGGTCTAGGCCGGTGGTCACTGGCGGTTCGAGAAAGATCGTCAACAGTGACTGGCGAGAGGTAGACGAAGGCCATCTGCCCATTCCTTATAGACCGGACGGTTCATAAAAAAATCGACTGACCTATTTATTTTCAGTCGACTGTTATTTTGATAGGACCACATGTGGTGGTGTGCTGGAGGAGTACCTGCATTCCCCAACCATCCCTGTGCTCATATATTACAAAATCATACAGAGTAGAATCTAATTTTGTTTGCCATGCAATGTTGTAGAGCTATCATATGTCTCATGTCATTTATTTTTCAGCCACCTGCTATCTGCCACTTTTACAGTGCACTAGTTCTGCACGCACTTCACGCATACTCTCACTTTTGTGTTTTTATGCAAGGGTATTTCACACTCTGCTACCTTGACAGAAGCAGAAAAGAAAAGAGAGAAGTCGCTCCAGCTTTGTACGCGGCTAGGCAAGACACGTTTCAGCGCTATAAAGGGTGGAGTGTCAGTAGATGGAGACGGTAAACGTAGCTCTGGAGTTGATGACGTCGCTCGCCATGAACCACCATCCCTGGTGCTTGCTTTAACTTTGCGGTGTCATATGTGGTTGCATGTTGCATATGGTGTCTAGCTTGTATTTGAAAGGCCGAAGTCGGTCTTTATTTAGATAACGAAATATATTTTTTACATGAACCACCATCTCGGGAGCACCAGAAGACAAATAGCTAGTCAGGGCACTGGCCGAGCTAGTGACAAGCTCAGCATAGACAGGCATCACCTGGAAGCCAACTAAAAATTCACGATGGTGGCGAAGTAGCCCACCTCCCACCAGGCTCTCAGGTCCTCAATGATCATGCTCACCACTCCAGCCGGATGTCTAGCTTGTATTGCTTCCAATTTGGTTAAATTGCATCTTCTTAGCTTACACATTATACCTTTGAATATGACCTGCCTTCCTGTTTTTGGTACATACTAGTACATCTATCTATTAACCATGTTCTTACATCAAACTAATGTTCTTGTGTATCCCTCATCAATCACTTATGATGAGACAGTCACGCCAGTGGGTTACTGTGAGAAAATATGCTCTTTTAAAGAATGCAGTGTCAGCCTCCCCACATGATTCTCAAGAAACGGCAAGGCTAGATGAAGATAGTGAACGTGGCTCTGTAGTTGATGACCGCATTTCCCCTACACCGGCATCACAGGTGCTTGCTCTAACTTGGCAGCATGATATGTGGTTGCATGTTGCATATGGTGTCTAGATTGTAATTCTTCCAATCTGGTTAAATTGCATGTGCTATTCTGCTTAGTTTATACATTATACCTGTTAATGTGACATGCCTTCCCGTTTTTAGTACATAGTACATCTGTCTATTAAGCATGTCCTTACATAAAACTATTGTTTTTTTGTATCCCGCATCAATCAATATGACGAGACACCTTTAGTATATGCAGTGTGATATTGGTTGCATCTTTCATATGATTTATAGCATGCGCTGCTTCTATTTTGTTCAAATGCCATTTATGATGGGACGCTTTTAACTTGGTAGAGTCATCTTGGTTGCATCTTTCATGTGGTGTCTAGCTTGCATTGCTTCTTATTTGTTGAAATGGCTTATGCTTAGTTTACACAAACAGTTGTGAATATGACATGCCGTCCTGTTTTTCGTACATATTCCATCCTGGAATCATGTGTTTGCCTTACATCATAGTAGTGATTGTTAATACCATGCACGAATGAGTTCTAAAGAGTGAATTTTATTGCTTTTTCTTGTCGGTTTTACTTGACAATTCAAAATCAATAAAGCGAAAGGAAAGTAGCAAGGCAGCGGATATAGGTGCTCCTTCCAAACGGATGGCCTCTACAGATTCTACTTCGCCACCCCCCTCAAGAAGATTTGCAAGACAACACATGCATAGAAACTCAACGTAGTTGTGTTGATGATGAGCATGTCTCTCCTAGTGCACATCACAGGTGCTCCCTCTAACTTGGCACTGTTATATGTGGTTGCATGTTATGTATGATGTCTAGCTTGTATTGCTTCTAATGTTGTTGAATTCCATCTGCTTACTTTACACATTATACTTGTGAATAAGACACATGTTCCTGTTTGTAGAACATACAATATCTATCTATCACACCATGTTCTTACATCAAAGTACTGCTGAGGGAGTCCTGGATTAGGGGGTGTCTGGATGGCCGGACTATACCTTTAGCCGGACTCCTGGACTATGAAGATACAAGATTGAAGACTTCGTCCCGTGTCCGGAAGGGACTTTCCTCGGCGTGGAAGGCAAGCTTGGCGATACAGATATGCAGATCTCCTACCATTGTAACCGACTTTGTGTAACCCTAACCCTCTCCGGTGTCTATATAAACCAGAGGATTTTAGTCCGTAGGACAACATACCCAACAACAATCATACCATAGGCTAGCTTCTAGGGTTTAGCCTCTCCAATCTCGTGGTACATCTACTATTGTACTACCCATATCATCAACATTAATCAAGCAGGATGTAGGGTTTTACATCCATCGAGAGGGCCCGACCCTGGGTAAAACTTTGCATCCCTTGCCTCCTGTTACCATCCGTCCTAGACGCACAGTTCGGGACCCCCTACCCGAGATCCGCCGGTTTTGACACCGACATTGGTGCTTTCATTGAGAGTTCCTCTGTGTCGTCGCCGCCAGGCTTGATGGCTCCTACGATCATCAATAGCGATGCATCCAGGGTGAGACATTCCTCCCCGGACAAATCTTCATCTTCGACAGCTTCGCACTGCGGGCCAATTCACTTGACCATCTGGAGCAGATCGAAAGCTATGCCTCTAGCCATCAGGTCAGATTTGGAAGCTTAAACTACACGGCTGACTTCCACGGGGACTTGAGCTTCGACAGATTCGAGCCACTGCCGAGCGCGCCGCAGTGTCACGACGAGCATGATCTAGCTCTGCCGCCGAACAGTGCCTAGGAGGCCGCACCCGCATCGGCTTTGACCCTTAATTCGGAGCCGACAACGCTGATCGAGGATGGGTGGTGGGATGCCGCTTGGGGGGCTGCGATCCCAATGGCGATCGAGCCGAACACCAGCCCCGCACTCTGCGAGACTCGTGACTCCAAGGGCCGGACTCCTCTCCGGACTCCGAACCCTCCGCGCCCCTGCCGATCGAATCCGATTGGGCGCCGATCATGGAGATTACTGTCGCGGACATCCTTCAGCACTCGCCTTTCGGCGATATTCTGAAGACACTAAAGTCTCTCTCTTTATCAGGAGAGCCCCAGCCGAACTACAGTCAGCAAGGTTGGGATACGGACAATGAAGAAATTCAAAGCCCACCCACCACCCACTTTGTAGCCACTGTCGACGATTTAACCGACATGCTCGACTTCGACTCCGAAGACATCGACGGTATGGATGCTGATGAAGGAGACGATAAAGAACCATTGCCTATTGGGCCCTGGAACGCCACCTCGTCAGATGACGTATACATGGTGCACGCACCAAAAGATGACGACGAGGAGCGGAAGGACGCACCGAAGGCTTGTTCCCTCGAAAGGCAGACAAAGCGGTGATGCAAGCGGCGCCCCAAATCCCGCCTTGACAAAAATAGCGATCACACAGACCCAGCGCTGGAGCAGGGCGAACCGCTGCCGGACAACGGCAATTGAGATAATCAAACCGAACAAACAAATTCTATCAAGGATAATGGTCCGGACGACATAACGCCGGACAGGCACCCGGAGCAGCAGAATGCCCATAAAAGGCATGTTGCCACCGCGAGGAGTCTAAAAAAGCAGAAGCAAAGGCTCAAGGCCGCGCAAGACACACTCCAAATCAGATGGAGTAAAATACGCAACACTGTAGCAAGGTACGGCGACAATCGCCCCTCCAAGAGCTACCCAAAGCAGAAGCTGCTACCCGAATTCGATGAGGAGGCCTCAGACCCCCCACAACCAAATATCAAAGCAGCCACCTGGTCGGATAGACGACCCCTCTACCAACACAGAGCGGCATACAACGCCGCTCACAATACAATACGCGACCCATGCGAGGGCTCGCACCCAAAGGACGGCGCAACAAGATCCATCTATGGACCACGCAAGTGCGCCCCAGCATACAATGCAACACAACAAACATCCGAACAACACGGTACACCCAGCTACAGGGGTGCCGCACCCCCCCTATGTTTCACCGATGAGGTGCTGGACCATGAATTTCTAGAGGAATTCAAGCCCGTAAACATAGAGGCCTACGACGGAACAACACACCCTGGGGTCTAGATTGAGGACTACATCCTTCTTATCCATATGTATCGAGGAGATGATCTCCAAGCCATCAAGTAGTTACCCCTCAAGCTCAAAGGGCCAGCTTTGGGAAGAGCTCGAACACGCCTTTCGGGAAAATTTTCAAGGGACTTATGTCCGACCTCTGGACGCGGACGATTTGAGTCATATAATTCAACAGCCCGGAGAGTCAGCCCGAAAGCTTTGGAACCGGTTTCTTACTAAAAAGAACCAGATTGTTGACTGTCCGGACGCCGAAGCTTGGCAGCTTTCAAGCATAGAGTTCGTGACAAATGGCTCGCCAGACACCTCGGCCAAAATAAGCTGAGAACGATGGCCGCATTAACAAACCTCATGACCCGCTTTTGCGCGGGTGAGGACAGCGGGCTAGCCAGATGCAGCACCAGCGACCCCAGTACATCTAAAGTTAGAGATGGAAACGGGAAATCACGGCGCAATAGCAATAACAAACGTCAGAATAAAGAAGACAACACGAAGGGCATGGCAGTAAATGCCTGATTCAAAAGCTCTCGGCCAGGTCAACAGCCGCCCCCTAAAGGCACCAGGGATGAACTGTCCAGCCTCAACAAAATTCTGGACCAAGTATGTCAGATCCATAGTACCCCTAGTAAACCTGCTAATCATACCCACAGAGAATGTTGGATCTTCAAGCAGTCCGGCAAGCTCAACGCCGTACACAAGGGGGAGGGTACACCAAGTGAACACGAGGACGAGCCCCCAAGCAAGACACGGGGGAACAAAAGAAATTTCCACCAGAAGTCAAAACAGTAAACATGTTACACGTGATCAAGGCAAAACAACGCGGCACTCCCAGGAAAATATACCCAAGTGCCTGTCACCGCGAAGTCCTGCCACTGGTCGTCTCAACCGAGCACTTTCGACCATCGCGATTACTCAGCAAGTATCCGACACGCAGGATGGGCTGCCCTGGTATTAGACCCAGTATTTGCGGATATCACTTCACACGAGTCTTGATGGACGACGGCAGTAGCCTAAACCTAATATATCAGGATACAATCCGTGGGATGGGGTTAGACCCAACACAAATCTCCATAGAAATACTACATTTAAAGGAGTAACGCCAGGCCCAGGGGCTCGTTGTAGGGGCTCCCTCCTACTACATGTTATATTCGGCACCCCCGGTAACTTCCGTCGCGAGCATTTAACTTTCCACATCGCTCCGTTTCAAAGTGGCTATCAAGCACTGCTCGGACGCGAAGCTTTCGCTCTCTTTAATGCAATACCACACTACGCCTCCCTCACACTCAAGATGCCCGGTCCACGTGGCATCGTTACAGTGCACGGAAATATCAAGCGATCTCTGCGCGCCGAAAAGAGTGAGGCTGCCTTGGCAGCCGCACACTAAAGGCGCCCGGACCAGCGAAAGCATCCAATAGGTCGTCAAGACCTCAGACACAACTAATCGAGTCCGGCGCCGCTACTTATACCGAATAAATGGTCACACCCCTATTTCTCAATACAAGGGGCTCAACACGCGCAGACAAGTGGCAATTTCGTCTCATCTTGAATTATACATGGTTTCTTTAACAAACTATCTTTTTGCACGACAACTTTTTCACCTAAATTCCTCTCTTTTACAGACGATCATCGTGCTACACCTGTCCAGGATACGGCACAACGGAGACACAGGCGCAGACGTGCAGCAGGGACCCGCTCCAAGGATTCTTTTTAGATTAAGACCCTGCGTAAACCTTTTTTACTGTCTCTTGTTGATACATATCCACCGTTGAGAAGGATGCTGACGTCTTGGCATGTGGCCACGCCAGAACAAAGCACGTACCTGGACACAAGGGGCTTCTTACAAAGGCCATAATTTAGGCCCGGTTTATACCACAAAGACCGAATACCTTAGGGAGTGTTCGGCGTCGCGAGTTTGGCCCTATATGCATCAGCTTCGAATCATTGTCTTTGGTCAAATGTTGGGTTTGCCCGGCTCCTGTGTTTTGGTTCCTTACGTTCCGCTTTACCGGCTAAGCTAGCACCAGGAGAACTACTATGATTGTGCCCTGGTTCATCCGGACGAGCACCTCAGTAGAGAAAGCCGAAAACTGACTGTCATGATATAGCGTGAGACTGGTCAACCACTCGATGACCTGTGGGAATGTTAGAATTCCTCCGCCTTAACGAAGGGCCATTATCCGGCCAGGCATGAACGCACCCCGAGATCGGGAGAGTGCGGAGCCACCAGGGGCTATCTACACTACTAGGAAAAGGCCTACTAATGGCGCACGAGTTTTGCCTACTAATGGCGCATCACTGGTGCGCCATTACTAGCATGCCATTAGTAATTTTTACTAATGGCGCACCACTGGTGCGCCATTAGTATAGGCCACAGTGCGCCATTAGTATAGGCCACACGTGCGCCATTAATATAGGCCACGGTGCGCCATTAGTATTTTTGAATTTTGAAGGCGGGAAAATAGTAGTGGCGCACCGTCTAACCCCCACCGTGCGCCATTTGTATTTTTGAATTTTGAATTTGGATCTGGATTGTCATTTTTTTGCCCATTTTTTGCTATTTTTTTGCTCATTTTTTGGCACGATATTATTTCAAATTTTGTTCCTGTTTTTGGATCTTGTACGTTCTTTTGCCGTGTTCTTTTGCCGGAGAGGAGTTCGCAGGAGAGGAGGAGGAGGAGGTCACCGGAGAGGCGCTCGCCTACATCGCCGGAGAGGAGCAGGAGCTCGCCGGAGAGGAGGAGGAGGTCGCCGGAGAGGAGTTCACCGAAGCATCGGAGAGGAGGAAGGAGAAACCATGAGGGAATGGGAGGAGAGGAGGGAGGAGGAGCTCACCGGAGGGGAGGGGAGGAGAGGAGGGAGGAGGAGGTTCCCGGAGAGGAGGAGGTCGCCGGAGAGGAGGAGGTCACCGGAGAGGAGGAGGTCGCCGGAGAGGAGGAGGAGGAGGTCGCCGGAGAGGAGAAGGAGGTCGCCGGAGAGGAGGAGATGGAGTGGAGGAGAGGAGGAGATGGAGTGGAGGAGAGGAGGAGATGGAGTGGAGGAGAGGAGAGGAGGAGATGGAATGGAGGAGAGGTGGAGTGGAGGAGCTGCGCCCAGCCATGTATACGACATAGTAATGGCGCACCGTGGCCAGGTGCGCCATTACTAATTTTTTTTATTTTGAATTTTGAAGGCGGGAAGATACTAATGGCGCACCGTGGGCAGGTGCGCCATTAGTAACTCTTTTTTTTTATTTTTTGACTTATTTTGAATTTTGAAGGCGGGAAGATACTAATGGCGCACCGTGGGCAGGTGCGCCATTAGTAACTTTTTTTTATTTTGTTGACTTATTTTGAATTTTGAAGGCGGGAAGATACTAATGGCGCACCATGGGCTGGTGCTCCATTAGTAAATTTGAATTTTTTTTAAAAAAATTTACCTCCAGATCTTAAAAGCCCCGTATCTTTTTTTTTGTTAGGTTTTTGAGGATTTTGAAAATGTTTAACGGGGTTCCCCCGATTAAATTTGGATGTAACTTTTCGAGTAGATGATTTTTCATATAAAAAACTTTTTCATCCGAGTTAGTATGCAAAAGTTATGCCCATTTTTACAAATTCTCGAGAGATTTTGCAAATGAAGTCGAAATTCATATTTGCAAATTTTCCCAACAACTAGACCACATATCACATGGGAAACTTATTTTCTTTTATTTTTTTGACATTTTCATCATTTTCTTTTATTTTTTTAGAAACTGAAAAGCCGATCCACAGGGGGGGTGCATTCGGTGGAAGTGGTGGCCAAGGTACTAATGGCGCACCGTGGCATGGTGCGCCATTAGTAGTTTTGAAAAAAAATTCAAAAAATTCAAAAAAAAATTTTACTAATGGCGCACCGTGGATGTGGTGCGCCAAACTAGTAATGGCGCACCACATCCACGGTGCGCCATTAGTAGTTTTGAAAAAAATAAAAAAAATTTACTAATGGCGCACCGTGGATGTGGTGCGCCATTAGTATTTGGACACTAATGGCGTACCAACACATGGTGCGCCATTAGTATATAGTAATGGCGCACCACATGTCTGGTGCGCCATTAGTGTCAATTCCATCTATAGCCCTTTTCCTAGTAGTGCTAGTAGCCCCACTGTCAAACTCCTATGGCTAAGTGAAAGTGCTAAAGCATTATAGTCTGTTTGCCTCGCTCGCTCCGCTATCACCTCCTTAATAGGACCAAGACGTTGGGTTAAGTGTGAACGCGTGTTTTTGCGAGCACCTCCGAATTATATGCGTGGGGGTTGAAGCCGACGACTGCAATCTTTCAGGTTATACACATGTATACATAAACGGCCGCCCAGGAGGCATCATATTACTTTCAGGCAAAAGTATAAAAATAGCCTTATGAAAATTTATAAAAGCATTTCACTTACAATGAAATTACATATCACTCAAACATAATATTTTTTTACCACTGGGTCTCTATCACACGAGCACCCTCAAGAACTTTTTCAAAGTACTGCTCAGCAGCCCTTCGACCTATGGCCGAATCCTGCGCTGCAACAGTGGTAGCATCCATCTCCGCCAAGTATGCTTTAACACGGGCAAAGGCCATCTGAGGGAGTCCTGGATTAGGGGGTGTCCGGATGGTCGTACTATACCTTCAGCCGGACTCCTGGACTATGAAGATACAAGATTGAAGACTTCGTCCCGTGTCCGGAAGGGACTTTCCTTGGCGTGGAAGGAAACTTTGCGATACGGATATGCAGATCTCCTACCATTGTAACCGACTTTGTGTAACCCTAACCCTCTTCGGTGTCTATATAAACCGGAGGGTTTTAGTCCGTAGGACAACATACACGACAACAATCATACCATAGGCTAGCTTTTAGGGTTTAGCCTCTCTGATCTCGTGGTAACTCTACTCTTGTACTACCCATATCATCAATATTAATCAAGCAGGACCTAGGGTTTTACCTCCATCGAGAGGCCCGAACCTGGGTAAAACTTCGTGTCCCTTGCCTCCTGTTACCATCTAGCCGAGATGCACAGTTCGTGAGCCCCTACCCGAGATCCGCCGGTTTTGACACCGACATTGGTGCTTTCATTGAGAGTTCCTCTATGTCGTCGCTGTCAGGTTCGATGGCTCCTACGATCATCGATAGTGATGCGGTCCAGGGTGAAACTTGTCTCCCCGGACAGATCTCTGTCTTCGGCGGCTTTGCACTGCGACGACGAGCATGATCTAGCTTTGCCGCCTAATAGTGACCTGAAGGCCGCACCCGCATCGGCTTCGACCCTTAATTCGGAGCCAACTACGCCGATCGAGGATGGGTGGATGGACGCCGCCTCGGGGGCTGCGATCCTAGCGGCGATCAAGCCAAACACCAGCCCCGCACTCCGCGAGACTCGTGATTCCAAGGAGCCGGACTCCTCTCCGGACTCGGAACCATTCGCGCCTCTGCCGATCGAATTCGACTGGGCGCCGATTATGGAGTTTATTGCCACGGACATCTTTCAACACTCCCCCTTTGGCGATATTATGAAATCACTAAAGTCTCTCTCTTTATCAGGAGAGCCCTGGCCGGACTACAGTCAGCGAGATTGGGACACGGACAATGAAGAAATTCAAAGCCCACCCACCACCCACTTTGTAGCCACTGTCGATGATTCAACCGACATGCTCGACTTCGACTCCGAAGACATCGACAATATGGACGCCGATGAAGGAGACGATGAAGAACCAACGCCTATTGGGCCCTGGAACGCCACCTCGTCATATGACGTATACATGGTGGACGCACCAAAAGATGACAACGAGGAGCGGAAGGACGCACCGAAGGCTTGTTCCCTCGAAAAACAGTCAAAGCGATGACGCAAACGCCGCCCCAAATCCCGCCTCGACAGAAATAGCGATCACATAGACCCAGCACTGGAGCAAGGCGAACTGCTGCCGGACAACGGCAATCCGGATAATCAATCCGAACAAATAAATCCTATCAAGGATAATGGTCCGGACAACATAACGCCGGACAGTCACCCGGAGCAGCGGACTGCCCGTAAAAGGCTTTTTGCCACCGCGAGGAGTCTGAAAAAGCATAAGCAAAGGCTCAAGGCCGCGCAAGACACACTCCAAATCAGATGGAGTAAAATGCGCAACACTGTATCAAGGTACGGCGACAATCGCCCCTCCAAGAGCTACCCAAAGCAGAAGCTGCTACCCAAATTCGATGAGGAGGCCTCAGACCCCCCACAACCAAATATCAAAGCAGCCACCTGGTCGGATAGACGACTCCTCTACCAACACAGAGGGGCATACAATGCCTCTCACAATACAATACGTGACCCATGCGAGGACTCGCACCCAAAGGACGGCGCAACAAGATCCATCTATGGACCACACAAGCGCGCCCCAGCATACAATGCAACACAACAAACATCCGAACAATGCGGTACACCCAGCTACAGGGGTGCCGCACAGCCCCTATGTTTCACCGATGAGGTGCTGGACCATGAATTTCTAGAGGGATTCAAGCTCGTAAACATAGAGGCATACGACGGAACAACAGACCGTAGGGTCTGGATTGAGGACTACATCCTTCACATCCATATGGCTTGAGGAGATGATCTCCACGCCATCAAGTACTTACCCCTCAAGCTCAAAGGGCCAGCTCGTCACTGGCTCAAAGGCCTCCCCGAAAGCTCTATTGGAAGTTGGGAAGAGCTCGAAGACGCCTTTCGGGCAAATTTTCAAGGGACTTATGTCCGACCTCCGGACGCGGATGATTTGAGTCATATAACTCAACAACCCGGAGAGTCAGCCCGAAAGCTTTGGAACAGTTTTCTTACTAAAAAGAACCAGATTGTCGACTGTCCGGAAGCCGAAGCCTTGGGAGATTTCAAGCATAGCGTCCGTGACGAATGGCTCGCCAGACACCTCGGCCAAAATAAGTTGAGAACGATGGCCGCATTAACAACCCTCGTAACCCGCTTTTGCGCGGGTGAGGACAGCGGGCTAGCCAGATGCAGCACCAGCGACCCCAGTACATCTAAAGTTAGAGAGGGAAACGGGAAATCACGGCGCAACAGTAATAACAAACCCCGGAATAAAGAAGACAACACGAAGGGCATGGCAGTAAATGCCAGATTCAAAAGCTCTCGGCCAGGTCAAAAGCCGCCCCCTAAAGGCACCAGGGATGAACTGTCCAGCCTCAACAAAATTCTGGACCAAGTATGTCAGATCCATAGTACCCCTAGTAAACCGGCTAATCATACCCACAGAGAATGTTGGTTCTTCAAGCAGTCCGGCAAGCTCAACGTCGTACACAAGGGGGAGGATACACCAAGTGAAGACAAGGGCAAACCCCCCAAGAAAGACAGAGGGGAACAAAAGAAATTTCCACCAGAAGTCAAAACAGTAAACGTGTTACACGTGATCAAGGGAAAAAACAACGCGGCACCCCCAGGAAAATATACCCAAGTCACTACGAAGTCCTGCCACTGGTCGTCTCAACCGATCACTTTCGACCATCGCGATTACTCAGCAAGTATCCGACACGCAGGATGGGCTGCCCTGGTATTACACCCAGTAATTGGCGGATATCACTTCACACGAGTCTTGATGGACGGAAGCAGTAGCCTAAACCTAATATATCAGGATACAATCCGCGGGATGGGGTTAGACCCAACACAAATTCTCCATAGCAATACTACCTTTAAAGGAGTAACGCCAGGCCCAGGGGCTCGTTGTATGGGCTCCCTCCTACTACAAGTTATATTCAGCTCCCCCGATAACTTGCGCCGCGAGCATCTAACTTTCCAAAGCGGCTATCAAGTACTGCTCGGACGAGAAGCTTTCGCTCGCTTTAATGCAATACCACACTACGCCTCCCTCACACTCAAGATGCCTAGTCCACGTGGCATCATTACAGTGCACGGAAATATCAAGCGATCTCTGCGCGCCAAAGAGAGTGAGGTTGCCTTGGCAGCCGCACACTAAAGGCGCCCGGACCGGCGAAAGCATCCAATAGGTCGTCAAGACCTCAGACACAACTAATCGAGTCCGGCGCCGCTACTTATACCGAATAAACGGTGACACCCCTATTTGTCAACACAAGGGGCTCAACACGCGCAGACAAGTGGCAATTTCTTCTCACCTTGAATTATACATGGTTTCTTTAACAAACTATCTTTTTGCACGACAACTTTTTTCACCTAAATTCCTCCCTTTTATAGACGATCATCGTGCTACACCCGTCCAGGATACGGCACAACGTAGACACAGGCGCAGACGTGCAGCAGGGACCTGCTCCAAGGATTCTTTTTAGATTAAGACCCTGCGTAAACCTTTTTTACTGTCTCTTGTTGATACATATCCACCGTTGAGAAGGATGCTGACGTCTTGGCATGTGGCCTCGCCAGAACAATGCACGTACCTAGACACAAGGGGCTTCTTACAAAGGCCATTATTTAGGCCCAGTTTATACCACAAAGACCGAATACCTTAGGGAGTGTTCAGCATCGCGAGTTTGGCCCTATATGCATCAGCTCCGAATCATTGTCTTTGGTCAAATGTTGCGTTTGCCCGGCTCCTGTGTTTTGGTGCCTTACGTTCCACTTTACCGGCTAAGGTAGCACCAGGAGAACTACTGCAATTGTGTCCTGGTTCATCCGGATGAGCACCTCAGTAGAGAAAGCCGAAAACAGACTATCATGATATAGTGTGAGACTGGTCAACCACTCAATGCCTTTGGGAATGTTAGCATTCCTCCGCCTTAACAAAGGGCCGTTTTCCGGCCAGGCATGTACGCCCCCGAGATCGGGAGAGTGCGGAGCCACCAGGGGCTATCTAGTAGCCCCACTGTCAAACTCCTATGGCTAAGTGAAAGTGCTAAAGCATTATAGTTTGGTTGCCTCGCTCGCTCCGCTATCACCTCCTTAATAGGACCAAGACGTTGGGTTAAGTGTGAACACGTGTTTTTGTGAGCACCTCCGCATTATATGCGTGAGGGTTGAAGCCGACGGCTGCAATCTTTCAAGTTATACATGTGTATACATAAACGGCCGCCCAGGAGGCATCATATTACTTTCAGGCAAAAGTATAAAAATAGACTTATAAAAATTTACAAAATCATTTCGCTTACAATGAGATTACATATCACTCAAACATAATATTTTTTGAGCACTGGGTCTCTATCAAACGAGAACCCTCAAGAACTTCTTCAAAGTAGTGCTCAGCAGCCCTTCGACCTATGGCCGAATCGCACGCTGCAATAGTGGTAGCATCCATCTCCGCCCAGTATGCTTTAACACGGGCAAAGGCCATCCGTGCGCCCTCTATGCACGCCGACCTCTTCATCGCATTAATGCGTGGCACCACGTCAAGGAACTGCTGCACCAAGCTGAAATAACTGTTCGGTTTTGACCTTTCCGGCCATAGCTGATCCACAACAGACCTCATGGAATGTCCGGACAACCTATTTAGTTCGGCCCATTCGGCTAATTGGTCGGTCAATGAAAGAGGATGCTCACGAGAATGGAATTGTCTCTAAAACAGCTGGTCTACTTCACGGTCTGTCTGACCCTGGAAATACTTGGCCGCATCGGCAGCGCTCACCGCCAAATCCATATATACATCCTCCGAACTCCACAGCCGATCCAGAGGGGCATACCGTGGATCTCCGAACTTCCTCCGCAACATAAAGGATTTCCCAGCTACAATATCCCTGACTTCCCGCAGCTGCTTCTTCTTTGCCCTCATAGCAGAGCGGAGGTCCTTTTTCGTCGCAGCAGCCTTCTCAAGGTCCGATGCCTTCGCTTGTTTTCCTTTTAAATAACCCGGCAACGGTCGGCG
Source organism: Triticum monococcum (assembly GCA_034509565.1). Classification (NCBI taxonomy): domain Eukaryota; kingdom Viridiplantae; phylum Streptophyta; class Magnoliopsida; order Poales; family Poaceae; genus Triticum; species Triticum monococcum. Next base: position 144,320,235 of record CM067843.1, on the reverse strand, counting down.
GCGGCTTTTAATTCTATGGCCATCTTGGCCATCTTGTCCCGGCTCTCGCCATGCACGGCCTTCTCGGCTTGCAACTCTTCGGTGGCAGCTCCATCTGCAGTCACAACATATTAAAGATACTGGCATCATGCTGCTCTTCAAATGTGGCCTTTAGCAGATAATGACACTTACCCTATGCCTCGTCAAGCCTATTGTTAACAAGCTCGATGTCGGCGTCTCCCGCATCCAACTGCCATTCTAAATGGGCAAATTCGCTAGTCGGGCTAGCCACCGGAGCTTCCATCACCTGCACATAAAGGAAGTATGGTTATTACCTGGGAATATGATCCTCTATTCGCCGTTGTTTCCGATGACAACCAGAGTCTCAAGGGCTACTATCTACACAAGGCACACCTAGCATGTGCAAGACTATCATACATTCTTTTACGTACCTCAAAGCCTGTCAGTAGACTCATAAAAGCTTCATGCAATCCGCTTTCGGCGGACGATATTCTCTCCATCACCGTATTCATCAGCACGCGGTGTTCATCTGAGATGGCCGCTCGCCCCACCAACTCCCACAGAACATCCAATCGCACACTATACGGTGCCGGACTCTTTTGTCTGCTCTCTTCGGGAGCCGGACACTGGGAGCTTCGGGGTCAATGGGATTATCTTCTGGTCTCACCGGACTAGGAGAGGCCCTCCGCGATGACACTTCAGGGCCGCCCGTTTCCGGAGCGGAGGAGTCTGGAGGAGGCGTTTCGCTCTCCATCATCTCTGGAAGAAGATCCCCCGAAGACGAGCTAATTTGAGAGGGGCTAAGGCCCAAACTGCAAAAAATATGTGATGGTTATTTTCTCAGCAGAAAAAGATCGCATATCTGTACTATTAAAGTATTTCGGGTCACTTATGACTCGTGGGAGATTTGATCCCCCTGCAGACTTTGTGCGGCAACAGCGCCCCCCAAGGTAGGACCCTCTGTGGGAGACTTCTTCTCCCGTTTGGAAGCTTCGGCTTTCGAATCCCCGGGCACAGTCCTTTTCCTCTTCTGGTCGTCTTCCTTCATGGAGACGCTCGCTCCCTCGGCTAGAATGGGCAGCGTTGGGGGCCCGTGTCCGCCCACATTATCCTCCACAGTATCTTCCTTCAAGGGCTCCGGGCAAGGTGCGGTCTGGAGCATCTTTTCCAATACCGGATTTTCCAAACCCTCAGGGTGGGGGGCCGAACACCAAATCAACTTTGCCTTTGTTAGCCAGTCCTGGTCAAAAAGCAAACTCTCAGAAATAACTTCGTAACAAAGGAGAGATAGTATGTTCGGCCGGAAGATGCCTTCCCTGTTCGGCGACGCCGTTACTACTCAGGCCCACGTCCTCGGTGATTTCCGGACACTCCACCTGAGTTCTGAAGAATGACTTATACATCTCCGCGTGCGTTAGGCCGAGAAAATTTTGAATGACACGCGGTCCCTCGGGATTGAACTCCCATAGGCGAAGAGGCCGGTGTTTGCAAGGCAGGACTTGACGAACCAGCATAACTTGTATTACCGCAACCAAACTGAAATCTCCACTGAAGAGATCTCGAATGCGGCTTTGTAGTATAGGCAAGTCCTTGGCTGGACCCCAGCTCAGACCTCTGCTGATCCATGACATCAGGTGTGGTGGAGGGCCCGAGCGGAAAACAGAGGGGGCCGCCCACTTGGCACTTCTAGGAGCCGTGATGTAGAACCACTCCTCTTGCCACAATTCAGACACCTCTGGGATGGAACCTTTGGGCCACGGAGCTCCCGTCATCTTGCGTATTGAGGCACCTCCACACGCTGCACGTTGCTGCTCGATCATCTTCGGCTTCACTTCAAATGTCTTGAGTCATAGGCCAAAGTGAGGGGTAACCCGGAGGAAGGCCTCTCGTTGGGTTCAGGGGTGGGGACGGCCTGGCCTCGGGGAGGCAGCCGATGCAGAATCGCGGCGGTCAGATATCTAGCCTCCCTCAACTTTTTGATGTCTTCTTCCATGACAGAGGAAGGCACCCATCGGCCTTGAAGGCTAGATCCGGACATGACTGAAGGTTCGGAGGACTTGACCTGAACTTCGGGCGTTTGAGCTTGAGGTGGGGGAAGGATTCGATTGAGCATGGGAGGGAAAAATAAAAGCCTTGTCCCTTTTATAAAGAGGGTGAATATCAAGCGTCCTCTTTGTGTCTGTTTGTACTTGCCTATAATCTAGGAGTCCTAGAAGCGGTTGGGTTACCCACGCTCGTATTGATGAGAATCCCGGAATAAGGGGACACGATCTCTGCTTTAACAAGACGTGCCAAGGAAACCGCCTCGCATGACGCGCTGAGGTGGGATAATAAAACGACTCGGATAAAGGCTTGGCCGTGGTGTGTCGCACTACGGAATACGTCAGCAGATTAGATTTGTGTAAATATTATTCTCTCTATGGCAATATGTGGAAACTTGTTTTGCAGAGCCGGACACTATCTTTGTGTTCAAAATCTTCTATGAAGTATTTTGAGGAGGAACCCGCCTTGCAATGCCGAAGACAATCTGCGCGCAGGACTCGTCGTCATTGAAGCCTGGTTCAAGGGCTACTGAGGGATTCCTGGATTAGGGGGTGTCCAGATGGTCGGACTATACCTTCAGCCAGACTCCTGGACTATGAAGATACAAGATTGAAGACTTCGTCCCGTGTCCGGAAGGGACTTTCCTTGCCGTGGAAGGCAAGCTTGGCGATACGGATATGCAGATCTCCTACCATTGTAACTGACTTTCTGTAACCCTAACCCTCTCCGGTGTCAATATAAACTGAAGGGTTTTAGCCCGTAGAACAACATACACAACAACAATCATACCATAGGCTAGCTTCTAGGGTTTAGCCTCTCCGATCTCGTGGTAGATCTACTCTTGTACTACCCATATCATCAATATTAATCAAGTAGGACATACGGTTTTACCTCCATCGAGAAGGCCCAAACCTGGGTAAAACTTCGTGTCCCTTGCCTCCGGTTACCATCCGGCCTAGACGCACAGTTCGGGACCCCCTACCCGAGATCCGCCAGTTTTGACACTGACACCATCCGTGCGCCCTCTACGCACGCCGACCTCTTCATCGCATTAATGCGCGGCACCACGTCAAGGAACTGCTATACCAAGCTGAAATAGCTGTTCAGTTTTGACCTTTCCGGCCATAGCTGATCCACAACAGACCTCATGGAGAGTCCAGATAACCTATTTAGGTCCGCCCATTCGGCTAATTGGTCATTCAATGAAAGCAGACGCTCGGGAGAATGGAATTGTCTACAAAATAGCTGGTCTACTTCACGGTCCGTCTGACCCTGGAAGTACTTGCCTGCATTGGCAGCGCTCGCCGCTAAATCCAGATACACATCCTCCGAACTCCACAGTCGATCCAGAGGGGCATACCGTGGATCTCCGAACGTCCTCCGCAACATAAAGGATTTCCAGGCCACAATATCCCCGGCTTCCCGTAGCTCCTCCTTCTTTGCCCTCATAGCAGAGCGGAGGTCTTTTCTCGTCGCAGCAGCCTTCTCAAGGTCCGATGCCTTCGCTTGGTTTTGCTTTTCAAGAACCCGGCAACGGTCGGCGGCGGCTTTCAATTCTATGGCCATCTTGGACATCTTGTCTCAGCTCTCGCCATGCACAGCCTTCTCGGCTTGCAACTCTTCGGCCGCCTTCAAAGCAGCCGCATTACCCAACCTCGCTTGTTCCTTAGCTCGGGCAAGTTCTGCCCGCAAGGCCTCAACAGTGGCAGCTCCATCTACAGTCACAACATATTAAAGCTACTGGCATCATGCTTCTCTTCCTATGTGGCGTTTACCAGATAATAACACTTACCCTATGCCTCGTCAAGCCTTTTGTTAACAAGCTCGATGTCGGCGTCTGCCGCATCAAACTGCCGTTCTAAATGGGCAAACTCGCTATTCCGGCTTGCCACCGGAGCTTCCATCACCTACACATAGAGGCAATATGGTTATTACCTGGGAATATGATCCTCTGTTCGTCGTAATTTCCGATGACAACCAGAGTCTCAGGGGCTACTATCTACACAGGGCATACCAAGCATGTGCAGGACTATAATACATTCTTTTACGTACCTCAAAGCCTGTCAGTAGACTCATAAAAGCTTTATGCAATCCGCTTTCGGGGGACGAGACTCTCTCCATTACCGTATTCATCAGCAAACGGTGTTCATCTGAGATGGCCGCTCGCCCCACCAATTCCCTCAGAACATCCGATTACACACTAGTCGGTGCCGGACTCTTTTGCCTGCTATCTGCGGGAGCCGGACACTGGGCGCTTCGGGGGTCAATGGGATTATCTTCTGGCCTCACCGGACTCGGAGTGGCCCTCCGCGACGACATTTCAGGGTCGCCCGCTTCCAGAGTGGAGGAGTCTGGAGGAGGCGTTTCGCTCTCCATCATCTCTGGAAGAAGTTCCCCCGAAGACGAGCTCATTTGAGAGGGGCGAAGGCCCGAACTGCAAAAATATATGCGGTGGTTATTCTCTCAGAAGAAAAAGATGGCATATCTATACTGTTAAAGTATTTCGGGTCACTTACGACTCGCGGGAGAATTGATCCCCCCGCGGACTTTGTGCGGCAACAACGCGCCCCAAGGTAGGACCCTCTGTGGGAGACTTCTTCTCCCGTTTGGAAGCTTCGGCTTCTGAATCCCCGGGCGTAGTCCTTTTCCTCTTCTGGTCGTCTTCCTCCATGGAGATGCTCGCTCCCTCGGTTAGAATGGGCAGCGTTGGGGGCCCGCGTCCGCCCGTATTATCCTCCATAGTATCTTCCTTCAAGGGATCCGGGCAAGGTGCAGTCTGGAGCACTTTTCCAATACCGGATTTTCCAAACCCTCAAGGAGGGGGGCCGAACACCGAATCAACTTCGCCTTTGTTAGCCAGTCCTGGTCAAAAAGCGAACTCTTAGAAATAACATCGTAACAAAGGAGAGATAATATGTTTGGCCGGAAGATGCCTTACCTGTTCGGCGGCGCGGTTACTACTCAGGCCCACGTCCTCGGTTATTTCCGGACACTCCACCTGAGGTCCGAAGAATGACTTGTACATCTCCTCGTGCGTCAGGCCGAGAAAATTTTGAATGACACTCGGTCCCTCGGGATTGAACTCCCACAGGCGAAGAGGCCGGTGTTTGCAAGGCTGGACTTGACGAACCACCATAACTTGTATTACCGCAACCAAACTGAAATCTCCACTGAAGAGATCTCGAATGCGGCTTTGCAGTATAGGCACGTCCTTGGCTGGACCCCAGCTCAGACCTCTGCTGATCCATGACATCAGTTGTGGAAGAGGGCCCAAGCGAAAAACAGGGGCGGCCGCCCACTTGGCACTTCTAGGAGCCGTGATTTAGAACCACTCCTGTTGCCACAATTCAGACACCTCTGGTATGGAACCTTTGGGCCACGGAGCTCCCTTCATCTTGCATATTGAGGCACCTCCACACGCTGCATGTTGCCTATTGATCATCTTCGGCTTTACTTCAAAGGTCTTGAGCCATAGGCCAAAGAGAGGGGTATCCCGGAGGAAGGCCTCACACACGACAATAAATGTCATGATATGTAGAAAGGAGTCCAGAGCTAGATCATGGAAGTCTAGCCCGTAATAAAACATCAAACCCCTAACTAAAGGATCCAGAGCAAGGCCTAGACCTCGGAGGAAGTGGGAGACGAACACGATGTTCTCGTTGGGTTCGGGGGTGGGGACGGCTTGCCCTCGGGGAGGCAGCCGATGCAAAATCTCGGCGGTCAGATATCTGGCCTCCCTTAACTTTTTGAGTTCCGTGACGGAGGAAGGCACCCATCGACCTTGAAGGCTAGATCCGGACATGACTGAAGGTTCGGAGCACCTGACCTGAACTTCAGGCTTTTGAGCTTGAGGTGGGGGAAGGATTTGATTGAGCACGGGAGGGAAAAATAAAAGCCTTGTCCCCTTTATAAAGATGGTGAATATCAAGCGTCCTCTTCGTGTCCGTTTGGACTTGCCTATAATCTAGGAGTCCTAGAAGCGGTTGGGTTACCCACGCCCATATTGATGAGAATCCCAGAATAAGGGAAAACGATCTCTGCTTTAACAAGACGTGCCAAGGAAACCGCCTCGCATGACACGCTGAGGTGGGATAATAAAACGACTCAGATAAAGGCTTGGCCGTGGTGTGTCACACTACGGAATACATCAGCAGATTAGATCTGTGTAAATATTATTCTCTCTATGACAATATATGGAAACTTATTTTGTAGAGCCGGACACTATCTTTGTGTTCAAAATATTCTATGAAGTACTTGGAGTAGGAACCCGCCTTCCGTACTCGTCATCATTGAAGCCTGGTTCAGGGGCTACTGAGGGAGTCCTGGATTAGGGGGTGTCCGGATGGCCGGACTATACCTTCAGCCGGACTCCTGGACTATGAAGATACAAGATTGAAGACTTCTTCCCGTGTCCGGAAGGGACTTTCCTTGGCGTGGAAGGCAAGCTTGGCGATACAGATATGCAGATCTCCTACCATTGTAACCGACTTTGAGTAACCCTAACCCTCTCGGGTTTCTATATAAACCGGAGGATTTTAGTCCGTAGGACAACATACCCAACAACAATCATAACTTAGGCTAGCTTCTAGGGTTTAGCCTCTCCGATCTCGTGGTAGATCTACTCTTGTACTACCCACATCATCAATATTAATCAAGCAGGACGTAGGGTTTTACCTCCATCGAGAGGGCCCGAACCTGGGTAAAACTTCGTGCCCCTTGCCTCCTGTTACCATCCGGCCTAGACGCACAGTTCGGGACCCCCTACCCGAGATCCGCTGGTTTTGACACCGACAACTACTTTGTGTAACATGCAACAATAACTTATCATAAGACACGTTTGACTTCGGAGTGTGATATAGGTTACATCTCGCATTCTTTCTAGCTTGTACAACTTTTAATTTGTTGAAATGGCACTTATGACGAGACAGTTTTAACTTGATAGAGTGTTATTCGTTGCATCTTTCATATGGTGTGTAGCTTTCATTGATTCTAATTTTTTGAAATGCCTTCTCCTTAGTTTACACATCATAACTGTGAATATGCAATGATGTGAATATGCAATGGCACTAATGACGAGAAACATTTAACTTGGTAGTGTGATGTTGTTTGCATCTTGCATATGATTTATTTCTTGTACTGCTTCACATTTGTTTAAACACCATTTATGACGAGACACTGTTAACTTGGTAGAGCGATATTTGTAGCATCTTTCATATGGTGTCTACCTTCCATTGAATTGCTTCTAATTTAGTGAAATGTCTTCTTCATAGTTTACACATCATAGTTCTGGTTATCTCATGTCGTCCTGTTTTTCGTACATATTACATCCTCCTATCATGTGGTTGTCTAACATCAAAGTTCAGTTCTTTTGTACCACGCATCAATTTGTTCTGAAGAACTAAATTGTTATTCGTTTTTCTTGTCAGCTTGACTTAACATGGCACAGAGAAAGAGGAAGGAAAATAGAATGACAGGGAAAGGGAAGCGGAAGAATCCTGCAGATTCTACTGGTACTGATGGTGCAATAGAAGGTCAAAGTCCAGAGGAAAATTGTACAAACAGGGTATCTCATGCTACACGAGCTGTGGAACAAGCCAAACAGAAACCAATAGCCGCCACCAGAAAATCAAAGAGAACCCTAGTTGTTGCAACACCTTCCACAGTACCACCAGCTGCACGAGTTACTCGTTGGTCAACTCAGCTAGCAGCACATTCCCAAGCTCCCTTGCCACCTGACACTACTTCCGAAGAACTCTTGACACAAGACGAGTTGGCAAGATCAGATGAACTTTGTGAGCTTCAATATCAAGAAGGTAGTTGCTGGAGTCAAGTTACAGTTGGATGCTTCTTTATACATAGTCTCACAATTTGATGTACACTAACACTTCCTATGTTCGCTATTGGACTAGTACCAAGGCGCAAGAGGAAACAAACATCAGGGATAATGCTTGATAGGTTAACTAAATCTAGAGGAGGCAGAATGGAGATCTGTTTGGAGGCAGGTTTAAAAAGGCCACGTGATGCTATAGAGTCAGCCAAGTTAGTATGAGAGGCAGCGGTTGCCGTTAGGTGTCATGTATGTATCCTCCCAACATGGATTCGGTACAGGAATGACAAAGACAAAACCCAGCTCAACACCTTCCTCGACCATTTATTTGTAAGTATGGTTATGTATGGAAACTAGTAATATCGTCTTGCTCTGTCCCATACTTTCTAGGTTGCTGATAATGAGACTCCCATAATTTTCAACAGATGAGGTTCAAGTTGGATAGCCAAGATAATGCAACCAGACAAGATTGCACCCATGTTTTCAAGTCTGCTCTGCGGCAGTATCGGTATAACTTGTGGAAAACTCACTTTGAAGGCAAGGCTAATAGTGAACTTGCCCAAACATCTCTAGTGGAAAATATATCGGATGAAGACTGGAGAGGCATCGTTAAACACCGGTATGATCCAAAGTATCAGGTACATTATATATATGTGATTAGATCACATGTTGAAGTTCTATTTATGCATGTGCCTCACAAACCTATCTTCTTGTAGGTGAATTGTTCAAAGAACAAGGCCAACCGTATGAAAGTGAAATTCCAACAGACGACAGGATCTCATAGCTATATTGCACACTACGAGGCTCTTGTAATTAGCTGCTATTTCACTCTTTCCGCTGCACCATATTATCAGATATATATTGACTTGTTCCAAATGCAGAGGAAAGCCTGCAAGGACCAAAAAGTACCTGAACCAAATGCTGTGGAAATCTTCAAGGAGTGTCACACCAGCAAGATGAATGGCATGACTACACCAGTCAAAGCCGGTATTGTAAGTCCTTAATCCTCATGCCTTTTAACTACTACTTACTCTGACTTGTGCCTTGAACTGCATGGTTTGCAGCCAATGTCTATTACTCTTTTCAATTTTATACACAATTGTCTTAGGGTATCATTGCACCTTACAAGGTTTAAAGAGACAGGAGTGATGTTACTTTGATCTTGATCTGTAATCTAGTTCTGTGCTGGACTTGCCCACTCAACATTACAATTGCATATTTGTCTGTTCTTAGTTGTTTTGTGATATGAATGATGTCATTCTATGCTTACTGTATTATAAACTTTGTCTCTTTATCCTTGGCTGTCAATACAATGTGAAGAAATAGACAATACATTAGCCATGGTACATGGTCATATGTTTGGAACCTGGTTTTATTATGTACTTTGCAGTAAAATACAACTAATATTTTACATGGGTTCACCAGAATAAGTTCTGTATATAGACCAAAGCTATTTTGTTTGGTTTTGCTGCCGCCTTAATATCTTATGTTCTGGTACTACTAATGTAAAAACTCAACTTTTCAGCAAGCTATGGAAAAAATGGTGGAACCGCCACCTTCTAAAGGTGGTGAGGCAACTATAACCGCAATGTCAGCTCTTGCTGCAGTGGGTCAATACCTGTCCACTAATAGTGCCAAAAGCACGTTCCTGCGTAATACTCGGTTGGTTGTTAAGGCAATCTCGTCCAAACTGCCTCATGATCAAGATATGCAAGCTCAAAACAATGTTATATCTACACTCCAGACACAAGTCCCACTAGTAGAAAACAGGGCTTTGGTCCAGGCCGGGTCAGCCCATTAGTCCCGGTTCAGTCCAGAACCGGGACCAATGGGGGCATTGGTCCCGGTTCGTGAGCCCAGGGGGCCAGCCGGGCCACGTGGGCCATTGGTCCCGGTTCATCTGGACCATTTGGTCCCGGTTGGTGGGATGAACCGGGACCAATGGGCCTCGCTCCTGGCCCACAACCATTGGTGCCGGTTCGTGCCTCAAACCGGGACTAAAGATTAGACCTTTAGTCCCGGTTTGAGGCATGAACCGGGACTAATGGGGTTGAGACCTTTAGTCCCGGTTCGTGCCACGAACCGGTACTAAAGGTCCCATTTCCAACTCTACCCCCCCCCCCGTGGATCGCCTTTTCAGTTTTAAAAAAAATAAAAGAAAATAAGTTTCCAATGTGATATGTGGTCTAGTTGTTGGGAAAATTTGCAAATGTGAATTTTGACTTTATTTGCAAAATCTCTCTAAAATTTGTAAAAATGGACATAACTTTTGCATACTAACTCGGATGAAAAAGTTTTTTATATGAAAAATCATCTACTCGAAAAGTTTTTTATACTAACTCGTTGGGTTGGGGGTGGGGACGGCCTGCCCTCGGGGAGGCAGCCGATGCAAAATCTCGGCGGTCAGATATCTGGCCTCCCTTAACTTTTTGATGTCTTCTTCCGTGACGGAGGAAGGCACCCATCGACCTTGAAGGCTAGATCCGGACATGACTGAAGGTTTAGAGCACCGAACCTGAACTTCGGGTGTTTGAGCTTGACGTGGGGGAAGGATTTGATTCAGCACGGGAGGGAAAAATAAAAGCCTTGTCCCCTTTATAAAGAGGGTGAATATCAAGCGTCCTCCTCGTGTCCGTTTGGACTTGCCTATAATCTGGGAGTCCTAGAAGCGGTTGGGTTACCCACGCCCGTATTGATGAGAATGCCGGAATAAGGGAACACGATCTCTGCTTTAACAAGATGTCCTAAGGAAACCGCCTCGCATGACGCGCTGAGGTGGGATAATAAAACAACTCGGATAAAGGCTTGACCGTGGTGTGTCACACTACGGAATACATCAGCAGATTAGATTTGTGTAAATATTATTCTCTCTATGACAATATGTGGAAACTTATTTTGCAGAGCCGGACACTATCTTTGTGTTCAAAATATTATTCTCTCTATGACAAAACTTAATTTGTAAAAATGGACATAACTTTTGCATACTAACTCGGATGAAAAAGTTTTTTATATGAAAAATCATCTACTCAAAAAGTTACATCCGAATTTTACGGTGACCCCGGTTAAAATTTTTTCAAAATCCTCAAAAACCTAATAGAAAAAAGTTACGGGGCTTTTAAGATCTAGAGTGAAAAAAATCGAAAAAAATTCAAACAGTGGGCAAACTGTGGTCAAACAATGGTCAAACTAATTACTCTAGAATATTAGTGTTACTAAATAATTATTTCAGTTATTTCAATTTTGGTCAAATCTGGTCAAACCAAGGTCAAACTAATTATTCAATAAATATTAGTGTTACTAAATAATTATTGTTTTTTAAAAACAATAGTTTCAAAATAAAACTATGAAATGTGTCACTTCATGCTCAAGCAAAATTCCTGAAGGTTAATAGGATTGACATCTTAGTATTGTCACGAAAACAACAAGTGCAGACTTGGAGCGAGGGAGAATAGAACCCGGAAGTTAAGCATGCTCAGGCTGGGGGAGTGGGAGGATGGGTGACCGTTCGGGAAGTTAGATGATTTGGAATGATGAGGGGTGATTAGAGGATAAATTGAGAAGTGATGAGGGGTGGTGATCACAGACTAGAGGTTAAAAAAATTCAGAAATTTGAAAATTCAAAAAAAAAATAAAAAAAAATTCAAAAAAAATTTTAAAAAAAAATCATAAAATTTCCTTTAGTCCCGGTTGGTGTTACCAACCGGGACTAAAGGTGGAGCTCCATGTGGCCGCGCCCTTTAGTGCCGGTTCTGGATTGAACCGGGACTAAAGGGAGAGGCATTAGTAGTGACCCTTTAGTCCCGGTTCCATAACCGGGACTAAAGGCCCTTATGAACCGGGACTGAAGGCCCTTTTTCTACCAGTGTCCATTCCCTAACAGAGACCCTTTGTCAAACAAGGACATACATTGTTCGATGTCGTCAAGATATGCATGGTTTTGAAACCAGACTATCAAACATTTGCTATGTAGTTCAGGAGCCTAGGAGAAATGAAGGCGAAGCTTATGGTTCTCCATCAGACAATACAACATGAAAACGTAACGGTTAGGTCAAATGAACTGAGCTTCTAAACTTCTGGTGGTACATTTATCTGCCAGACTGTTAACTTTTATGCCAACCTTCTTTTGTTTTATAGTTGTAATTTGTTTTGTTGCGATACAAAATTTGTTCTTAACGTGCAGCCACCGGTTGAAGAAAATAGCAAGACATTTTTTTATAGTGTAGGGTGTTCCCTATATTTGCATTGGTGGCTATCTTTGATACCTAGTAGATGTAATCTATGCAATCACCTTAATAGCCTAGCGTTAGTTTCAGGCTTATTTATTTCCTAATCTTCTTTGTCCATGGTTTGCTAGTGGCCGCAACAACCATGGGCCATATACGGACCGTGGTAACCTTGACCCTGCTACAGGCCATAGGATCCATGGCCGTCCTACGGCCCATCGATAAATGGCCTCCAACTGGGTCATAGAATAGGTGGGCCTCGAGCCGTCGGATAAATGGGTCTACATGGGCCGTAAACGGGCATAATTCGTATCGGCCCAACACGGTAACGGGGCGTTAACAGGCCGGAGGACAGCAAAGGCTTAATTTTGTCACAGGCATAACGGGTGTCACATGGGGAACTAGGAGTGAGTGAGAGAGAGCAGAGAGGCGGAAATAAAAGTGTGGTCGTAAAGGGAACCGGAATGAGAGTTAAGCAGAGGATATGGGAGAGCGGTGTTTGCAAGAACAAGCAGTTCGAGCGGACGAGTCTGTGGAGCTGACGTGTCATCTTCGTGTGCTCCAAGATCCGTGCTTCCTAGCGAACATTTTTTTTGCCTCAAGTGCCTGAACGACTTTTTGGCGGACACCGCGGTTCTTTTTTTTTTGAGGGAAACTTGCCGCCGCTTTATTTAAGATCCAAAGCTCGGAATTTCATCTAATATTACATCTAAGATAGAGTTTGGGGGGACACCAAACCAAGTATTACATAAACCCTCCCCTGCAGCTACTCTTGCTAACTTATGAGCGGCAACATTTGCAAACCTACTAACCCACGACACACGATACTCCTCTCGTGAGCCAAGAAACTGCTTAATCTCCCAAATCCATGGCCATAAACAGAAAGATCCAGCTGCTCCTGATTGATTCTATACACGACCATCATGTTATCAAGCTCGACATGCACCCGTGCAATGTTAAGGTCTTGCGCAAGTTGTAAGGCCTTCTTGCATGCCAAAATCTCAGATGCTTCAGGGTCAGAAATGTGCAAGAAATGGTGGCATAGGCCCGCGACAAAACCTCCATTATGATCCCGCAGAACCGCACCTCCCCTGGCATTACCTATGGTTCGAGCAACAACACCATCAGAATTGATCTTCGTCCAGCCTTCCTTCGGCACCTCCCACCTTGGTCTGTGCGGGGCAACGGGATCCTTCACACCAGCCTGATGAATGTTGCGCCATTCCTGCACATGATGTAAGACGGAGTCCACAATATCCCTCGGGGCCGCTATCATCTTCCCATCACGCGTCTCATTGCGGGCCAACCACAAACCATAGGCGGCCTGGAAGACCACCTGTCACTCCTCGTCCTGGGCTCCCTTGAGCCAGTCCATCAACCACCTATGCAGATCCTTGTGTGAAGCGATCTAGGTCGGCGGGGAAGCAGCCACCATGCCAGACGCAGCTCGAAGTTGCTTCCAGAATAGCAGGGAGTGTGGGCATGTCCAGAAATGGTGAAGAACGGACTCCTCACGTCCGCACGCCGGGCAGAAGACACCACCCTTTATCCGCCTGCGATGAAGCTCGGAACCCACCGCTAGGCCATTGCGCAGCAGCCTCCAGAAGTGGATCTTTACCTTGCCAGGAACATTCGTGTCCCAGAGAGCAAGAAAATCTTTGTGTTTATCAACCGAAGAAGACGCATCAGGCTATCCCGATCGCCTCTTGTTCATTGACATCCTCAGATGGAAAGCCGAATGAACACTGAAGTTTCCATTCTTAGTATAATTCCATGCAAGAAAATCCTCAAAGCCCGGCCCACCCATGACGTTTTGCTCAATGTCTGCCGCATTTGAGGGAGAGAACATGTCATCCACCCTCTCATGATTCCATGTCGTGCCCTCCGCATTTAGCTGATCCGCAACCTTGGTAACCCCTTGACGAAACACCTGACCCAGTGGCCTCAAAGTTCCATTCCGCGGTATCCAGTTCTCATGGTGGATATTCACCCGAGACTCATCTGCTATTCTCCAGACCAGCCCCTCCCTCAGCAAGTCTCTACCATGTAGAACACTCCGAAAAGTATATGATGCATTAGACGGGCACGTAGCCGCTAGGATAGAGCTATCATGGAAGTACCTTGCCTTGAGCACCCGAGCAACCAGAGAGGACGGCACGGTCAGGATACGCCAATCTTGTTTGGCTAAGAGAGCCTGATTGAAGGCTTCGGGGTCCCGGAAACCCAAACCCCCCTCTCTCTTAGGGCCACACATCTTTTCCCATGAGACCCAGTGCACTTTCCTTTCACCATTGGTTGCACCCCACCAGAATTGGGAAGAGATAGAAGTCAGATTCCGGCACGTCTTGTTTGCGAGGTGAAAACAGCTCATAGTGAAAGCGGGTACAGCTTGCAGCCCTGATTTGATTAGAACCATCCTTGCCTTCTTAGACAGACCCTGACCCTTCCATCCTCCAACCTTCCCTTTCGAGATTTCAGTCAAGTATTTGAAAGTCCCATCCTTAGATCTCCCAACCTGTGTTGGCAAACCTAAATACTTCTCACTTAAAGCTTCCGATTGGATGCCCACCGTCTGTTTCAGCATGGTCTTGTTCTTGGTACCTCTTTTAGCACTGCGTTGGTTTTCCCCGAAGAGTAAGGGATGATGCAGCAAAGTAGCGTAAGTATTTCCCTCAGTTTTTGAGAACCAAGGTATCAATCCAGTAGGAGGCTATGCACGGGTCCTTCGCACCTGCACAAAACAAATAAATCCTCACAAGCAACGCAAATAGGGGTTGTCAATCCCTATAGGGCCACTTATGAGAGTGAGATCTGATAGATATGATAATATAATATTATTGGTATTTTTATGATGATGATGCAAAGTAAAATAAAGGCAAAGTAAATAGCAAAGTAGTAGGAGATTGATATGATAAAGATAGACCCGGGGGCCATAGGTTTCACTAGTGGCTTCTCTCGAGAGCATATGTATTCTACGCTGGGTGAACAAATTATTGTTGAGCAATTGACAGAATTGAGCATAATTATGAGAATATCTAGGTATGATCATGTATATAGGCATCACGTAGAAGACAAGTAGACCGACTCCTGCCTGCATCTACTACTATTACTCCACTCATCGACCGCTATCCAGCATGCATCTAGAGTATTAAGTTAAAAACAGAGTAACGCCTTGAGCAAGATGACATGATGTAGAGGGATAGAGTCATGCAATTTGAAGAAAACCCCATATTGTTATCCTCGATGGCAACAATACAAATTCCAGTAAGGTTTCACTTTTTTTGGAATAATTTAAAATTGATTTATAGCAAAAACAGTACTGTTTTGAATATAGATTGGTTTTATTCATAAACTATTTGTTTTCAATTGTTTTTAAGTAATTCTTTTTGTCACTATTGACAAATTATAATATGTTTCTGTTAGACATCAGTAGACAATTTTTATAACTAATTAAAAATATGTTGCTATTGTTTTGTATTAAAACTTGTATAGATCATAACTAGAGTTTTATAATAGCAATTAAGTTGATTCTTTTTGCTAATAAAACTTTGAGCAAAATAGTTTCCGTTAAACTAAAAAATTATATTTTCTTTTTGGTTAAAATTTTATTTCTAGATCAGAGAGCATTATTTGTTTTTATTTACTGTTCTTGAGTTTTCCCTAAGTTCTTCATAGTTTCTTTTAGCTTTCTTTATGTTTCTTTATGCTTTCTTTCGTTTTTGGAGTGATTGCTTATCGGAATGCAACTGTTTGGTTACGATAGATTTCTTGGAGTGCGACAAATAGATCAGTCAATTGTGAGAGCGATGAATTCCACCAACAAGTACCAGACAAGTTCACTTTGATCATGATTATCACCATACCCATGTTTTTATTGCATTTAGTATTTATTCTTTCCCACCATGCATGCAAAATAGGTAAACTGGAAACTTGGACTTGATTAGTGTAATGAGGTAGGAACCCAATGTCCTTTGTTACCGAGCCCTGGGAATGTTATTATTTTCAAGTGCTACGCTTGGCAGACAGGGATTGGTATGGGTGTTCATGAGAGTTGTGAGAGTGATGAATTATATTTGATGACGATAACTTCAAGACCTCAAGGACTCAAGACATGATTTTACAAATATACCTCTCGGTGGAAATTGGATGAACGACGCCCTGGAGGACCTAGTGGTTAGCCTAGGTGTCGCTAGGGAAGTGCTAGTCAATCACACGGAAAGTTCCACCCAAGTTCAAAAAGACGGATGAATACTTCAAGATCGGAAGCTTACCTGTGTAGCCACAAGTCAATATGGGCTCTGGCTTGGTTGACTCTTGTTGTGACTTTGGTTGGACGGTGGTAGCAGATGTAGAAGAATGGTAGGATTGGATGGGCACCGACAGTGGCCCAGAGGAACTCTTTGGAAAACCATGTTTCATTCCTCCTGTTCTGAAACCCAGGCAGTGCAAAGTCGATTCTTGTGGGTAAAGTGCATAAAATGCTGCAGAGTGTAAACCTAATCGATTAGTTGTTTCCTTGGTTAAGGACAACTTGAGCCTCTGGAATTGGATCTATCCCGAAACTCTCAATACCGCACTATAAATGGACTATCTGATGAATTGATTAGTGGGATTTAATAATGAATTTGGGATATGATATTTGGTTGGCGGAACAATCTGATCACTTTGTAGAAATTAATTTGATTCCGTTATAGTAGCAAAAAACTAGCTTTTATGCAAAAACTCAGACTTAGAGCTACCACAACCATATTGCGTATAGATATAGACGTTTCATCTACTTTCTCATGTGATCTTGCCAGTACATTCGAATTACTGACTTACACGGCTGCAACTTATCATGTTGCAGGATTTCTATGACGGATAAGAGTTACATTGTAGGGTTATGGCCTACACTCAACTTGCCGTTGGCATTGATGGGACTCCATACCCTTATGATTGTATTTCCATTATGTTATATGAGGTATACTCTATATCTACTTTACCTTTTCAACATGTGATGTTATGGTATTTCATCGATGTACTGTGTGTGCTAGCATACTGATCCAGGGATAGCATATAAAGCACAAAGGGACCGATCCATTTGGGTTGGTTCGCTATATAGATGGTATCAGAGCACATGTTGACCGTACGACATGACCCTAGAAATTGGAAAGTCGTAGGACATGATCTCTCTAAAACTTTATTTTCAAAAAGATCCTTTACCTCCCATCTTTTCTGTGCTTTATCAAATATTTCCTCTTACCTCAGATAGTTAGACAATACCCCTTTCCCCTTTGACCACACGGAGGATCAACTAAGATGACTCCAAGAAGGACGAGATATCGGACAACTTATACACACATTAGATGCGGTGATTTGTGAGCTATCATTTTTGTGGTCTTCTGACAGCAAACAAATAAAACATATTTTCAAAACTATATTATTTGTATGGGTATCTATATCTCTATCGACATTCTATCTCCCTCTAAACCCGAGACACACACTGGAGGAGTTACTACGTGGGTATGTAATGTTGAGAATTCAATGAAGATGGATGCAACCAAGTGATGAGTTCAAACTTAACCACAGACACCCGGATCCAACAAGAAGCAAGCAAAATAGCTTAACCACAGACACCCGGATCAAACAAGAAGCAAGTAAAATTTTGTTGAAGGAAGAACCTGGAAGAAGCTATTACTTCATCAACAAACATTAATAGGAATTTACGCAAAACTTGAGAGTTGTGAAGAAACGATACATGTTTAGTTTGGCTTGCAGAATCAATGGATTTATTCGAACTTAGTTCGTGGACAAGAGATATTCCGCGATGCTTGTGAGAATGCCCGAGTGTTAGCAAGCGAGATTTGCTAAACCTTATACAAGGTAATGATTTGGGTGCGGAATGGATTGATCACCATGAAGACTACTTTTATCATTCGCTCTTGACATTTGGGATGGTAAATCTAGAGTGATTTACCTATAGTAATGTGACGATGATTTAAAGCCGATTTAAACATTAAAATGGTATGACGATTAACCCTTGTAGAAGGCAGTTGTTGCCAATTGTAGGTTATTATGTGAGAATAAAGCCAAGGCCTATTTTTTTGTAGGAACCCTTATTTGTTGACCACCATGAGATTTTTGATAGTTGTTTAGCATTGGCGCCAGACCTGTCAAGTCAAGAAGACCCAGTCCCAGAAGAACTTATGAAAAGACTCAAGATTTCAAGGGAAATAATATGCCTAACAACCAAGAGATCTTTAACCATAGCAGTATTAGGTTCACCTTTAATTTGTTCAGAAGACTTAGATGTTCTAACATTGCTTTTATTAACCACAGTTGCAACTTTAGCATGTTCCTTAATCCTAACAGGGAAAGGAGGTTTCTCAATATAAGCAGCAGGCACAACTGGATCAACATTATAAATAATAGTTTCATCTTTAGCTATATAGGTTCCTCTAACAATTCTTCAATAGGGGGATGATATTTAAACCACTTCTCCTTAGGGAGATCAACATGAGCTGCAAATGATTCACAGAAAGAAGCTACTATCTGAGAGTCAAATCTATATTTAGTATTAAACTTATGAAACACATCAGTTTCCATAGAAGATTTAACACAATTAGACTCAAGTTTTATACCCGACTCATTACCTTTGTCGAGTTCCCAGTCTTCAGAGTTGTGTTAAATTCTTTCTAGAAGACCCCATTTGAATTCAATAGTTTTCTTCATAAACAAACCAATAGAAGAATAATCAACCATGTATTGATCATTATGAGAAGGCCAAGCATAAAATTTTGTATAATAATTTCTCTTGAGAGATCATGATTGGGGCATGTGTGCATCATGGACTTAACCCTCCCCAACCTTGAGCGATACTTTCTCCTTCACGAAGCCAAATATTATATATATATATATATATATATATATATATATATATATATATAATTCTGATCACGATGAACCAGATACATAGGATAAAACTTATGATGAAATTCCATCTTCAATGGGTTCCAATCCCATGTTCCAATATCATCCAATAGCCTATACCATGTCAATGATATTCCCTCCAAAGATAAAGGGAAAACCTTCTTCTTAATTCCATCTTCGGATAAATATGCAAGCTGAAATAATCCACAAATTTCATCCACATAGATCAAGTGCATATTAGGATATTTAGTTCCATCTCCTACATAAGGATTAGCTAGCAGTTTCTCTAACATACCCGAAGGAATCTCATAATAAATATTTTCAGTAGGTTTAGTAGGTTGAGGAGCAACTCTTATTGCTTTCAGTCGAGGTGAAGATACCCTGAACAAGCCCTTCAAAGGATTACTTTCCATAGTGACAAGTGACCGTAAATTTCAGCATATAATATAAATGTTTCCTTACCAAATTCCACCTACCAAAGGCACTTCACTCCCCGGCAACGGTGCCAAAATATGGTGAAGTGTCAATCTTAGTCCTTTCGATATGTAAGAGTGCCGAACCCAGCGAGGAGCAGAAGGAAATGACAAGTGGCTTTCAGCAAGGTATTCTCTGCAAGCGCTGAAATTATTAGTAACAGATAATTTTGTGATAAAATAATTCGTAACAAGTAGCAATAGTAACAAAGCTGCAACAAGGTGGCCAGTCCTTTTTGGAGCAAAGGATAAGCCTGGATGTTCTCTTATATAAAGAAAAATGCTCTTGATGACACATGGGAATTCTCGTCAAGTTACTTTCATCATGTTTAGTTGATTCACGTTCATTACTTTGATAATTTGATATGTTGGTGGATCGGTGCTTCGGTGTTGTTCTTACTTGAACAAGAAACCCACTTATAATTACCCCCTCTCGCAAGCATCTGCAACTATGAAAGAAGAATTAAGAACAATCTAACCATAGCATGAAACATATGGATCCAAATCAGCCCCTTATGGAATAACACACAAACTAGGGTTTAAGCTTCTATCACTCTAGCAACCCATCATCTACTTATTACTCCACAATTCGTTCCCTTAGGCCTAAATATGGTGACATGTCGTGTAGTCAACGTTCACATGACACCACTAAGAGAAGAAACAACATGCATATCATCAAAATATCGAATGAATACCAATTTCACATGATTACTTATAACAAGACTTCTCCCTTGGCCTTGTGAATGAAAGTAACTACTCACAAATCATATGCATGTTCAAGATCAGAGGAGTGCTAAATATCATTAAGGATCTGAACATATGATCTTCCACCAAATATACCAAATAGCATCAACTACGAGATGTAATCAGCACTACTAGCAACCCACAGGTACCAATCTGAGGTCTTCAGACAAAGATTGAATACAAGAGATGAACTACGGTTTGAGATGAGATAGTGCTGGTGAAGATGTTGATGAAGATTGGTCCTTTCACGAGGAGAGGATCGTTGGTGATGTCGATGGCTTCGATTTCCACCTCCTAGAGGGAAGTTTCCCTGTAGAATCGCTCTGCCAGAGAGCAAAAGTGCTCCTGCCCAGGTTCCGCCTCGAGAGGGTGGGGCTTCGTCCCGAAAGTCCTCCTCTAATTTTTTCTAGGTCAAAATGCTTCATGTAGCAGAAGATGGGCACTGGGGGCCTGCTAGGGCCCCACAAGCTCAGGGGGCGCACCCCTAGGCTTGTCACTCCCTAGTGGGTCCCCTGATGGTATTTGTTCAACCAATATTTTTTATATATTCGAAAACAATTCTCCGTAAATTTTTAGGTCATCTGCAGTTGTGCAGAATATCCATATCTGATATAGCCCTTTCCGGTCCAGAATTCCAGCTGTCGGCAATCTCCCTTTTCATGTGAAACTAGTAAAATAAGAGAGAAAGGGCATAAGAATTGCATCATAAAGTGAAAAAACACTCCAAAATATAATAAGTAACAGTAGGAAAACATGAAGCAAAATGGACGTATCACGGTTCGTACGGGGTATGCCCGAGAACGTTCTGTGGGGCAGGAGAGATGTGGCGCAGTGATTCCTCCTACCATGCGAGGAGAAAGAAACTAGTCCCTGATGCCCTACAGAAAAGCGGTTCGTACGAGATAGGCCCCGAGAATATTTTCTTTGTGGTAGGGTGGAATCACATCGTAGTATCTCGTCTTGCATCGAGGAGAGAAACGCGTATCCAGGACCCTTCCAAAAGAGGTCCATATGGGTCACCTTCCAAGAGCTTTTTCATAATAGAAGAGGGGGCACGACGTCGTAACTCCTCAAACCTTTGGGGGTAGAAATGAGCGTTCAACAATCTTGCGGAAAGAGGCCCAAGAGAACATTTTCATAATGCGGAAGGAACAGGTCACTGTAGAGTCGTTCAGGCGTTACACATGGTAGTGACAAAGGGCGGGAATGTACCATACTAAGCTTATAGCTTGGTGGGGAAAAACCCCGGATACATATTTACAAAAGTTCCTTATTTAGGGGTAGAACTTGTGGAGGTGGTCAATGTTCCAAGCGTTTGGGATGGGCTTTCCTTCCTTCATTTCTAGTTGGACCGACCCAGGTCGGGCGACATGGACCACTGATGTCTACTATGCAACCTTCTCCTTGTAGACGTTGTTGGGCCTCCAAGTGCAGAGGTTTGTAGGACATTAGCAAATTTCCCTCAAGTGGATGACCTAAGGTTTATCAATCTGTGGGAGGCGTAGGATGAAGATGGTCTCTCTCAAACAACCCTGCAACAAAATAACAAAGAGTCTCTTGTGTGCCCAACACACCCAATACAATGTTAAATTGTATAGGTGCACTAGTTCGGCGAAGAGATGGTGATACAAGTGCAATATGGATGGTAGATATAGTTTTTTGTAATCTGAAAATATAAAAACAGCAAGGTAGCAAGCGATAAAAGTGAGCGTAAACGGTATTGCAATGCTAGGAAACAAGGCCTAGGGTTCATACTTTCACTAGTGCAAGTTCTCTCAACAATAATAACATAATTGGATCATATAAATATCCCTTAACATGTAACAAAGAGTCACTCCAAAGTCACTAATAGCGGAGAACAAACGAAGAGATTATGGTAGGGTACGAAACCACCTCAAAGTTATTCTTCTCGATCAATCCATTGGGATATACCTATAAGTGTCACAAACAGCCCTAGATTCGTAGTAAAATAACACCTTAAGCCACACATCAACCAAAACCCTAATGTCACCAAGATACTCCAATGTCACCTCAAGTATCCATGGGAATGATTATACGATATGCATCACACAATCTCAGATTCATCTATTCAACCAACACATAGAACCTCAAAGAGTGCCCCAAAGTTTCAACCGGAGAATCAAGATGAAAACGTGTGCCAACCCCTATGCATAGGTTCATGGGTGGAACCCGCAAGTTGATCACCAAAACATATATCAAGTGGATCAATAGAATACCCCATTGTCACCACGGGTATCCCACGCAAGACATACATCTAGTGTTCTCGAATCATAAAAAGACTCAATCCGATAAGATAACTTCAAATGGGAAACTCAATCCATTACAAGAGAGTAGAGGGGGAGAAATATCATAAGATCCAACTATAATAGCAAAGCTCGCGATACATCAAGATCATGCCAAATCAAGAACACGAGAGAGAGAGAGATCAAACACATAGCTACTGGTACATACCCTTAGCCCCGAGGGTGAACTACTCCCTCCTCGTCATGGAGAGCGCCGGGATGATGAAGATGGCCACCGGTGATGGACCCCCCCTCCGGCAGGGTGCCGGAACAGGGTCCCGATTTGTTTTTGGTGGCCACAGAGGCTTGCGGCGGCAGAACTACCGATCTATTCTGTTCCCCGATCGTTTTAGGGTATATGGGTATATATAGGAGGAAGAAGTACGTCGGTGGACCTCTGGTTAATAGGTTAGTCCCAAAAATAATATAAAAGTGGATAATAAAGCCCAATATTGTCCAAAACAGTAGATAATATAGCATGGAGCAATCAAAAATTATAGATACGTTGGAGACGTATCAAGCATCCCCAAGCTTAATTCCTGCTCGTCCTCGAGTAAGTAAATGATAAAAAAGATAATTTTTGATGCCGAGTGCTACTTGGCATAATTTCAATGTAATTCTTCTTAATTCTGATATGAATATTCAGATCTGAAAGATTCAAGATAAAAGTTCATATTGACATAAAAATAATAATACTTCAAGCATACTAACTAAGCAATTATGTCTTCTCAAAATAACATGGCCAAAGAAAGTTTATCCCTACAAAATCATATAGTTTAGTCATGCTCCATTTTCGTCACACAAGAATGCTCTCATCATGCACAACCCCGATGACAAGCCAAGCAATTGTTTCATAGTTTAGTAATCTCAAACCTATATATATGAGCGCGAGCCATGGACATAACACTATGGGTGGAATAGAATATGATGATGGGGGTTATGTCGAGAAGACAAAAAAGGAGAAAGTCTCACATCAACGAGGCTAATCAATGGGCTATGGAGATGCCCATCGATTGATGTTAATGCAAGGAGTAGGAATTGCCATGCAACAGATGCACTAGAGCTATAAATATATGAAAGCTCAACAAAAGAAACTAAGTGGGTGTGCATACAACTTGCTTGCTCACGAAGACCTAGGGCACTTGAGGAGGCCCATTATTGGATTATACAAGCCAAGTTCTATAATGAAAATTCCCACTAGTATATGAAAGTGACAAAACAAGAGACTCTCTATCATGAAGAATATGGTGCTACTTTGAAGCACAAGTGTGGCAAAGGATAGTAGCATTGTCCCTTCTCTCTTTTTCTCTCATTTTTTTGGGCCTTCCTTTTTATGGCCTTTCTCTTTTTATGGCCTTTCTATTTTTTTATTCCTCACTTGGGACAATGCTCTAGAAAATGATGATCATCACACTTCTATTTATTTACAACTCAATGATTACAACTCGATACTAGCACAAAAGATGACTATATGAATGCCTCAGGCGGTGTACCGGGATATGCAATGAACCAAGAGTGACATCTATGAAAGAATTATGAATGGTGGCTTTGCCACAAATACAATGTCAACTACATGATCATGCTAAGCAATATGACAATGATGAACATGTCGTGATGGAATGGTGGAAAGTTGCATGGCAATATATCTCGGAATGGCTATGGAAATGCCATAATAGATAGGTATGGTGGCTGTTTTGAGGAAGATATAAGGAGGTTTATGTGTGAAAGAGTGTATCATATCACGGGGGTTGGATGCACCGGCGAAGTTTTCACCAACTCAAAATGTGAGGAAGGGCAATGCATGGTACCGAAGAGGCTAGCAATGATGGAAAGGTGAGAGTGCGTATAATCCATGGACTCAACATTATTCATAAACAACTCACATACTTATTGCAAAATTCTACAAGTCATCAAAAACAAAGCACTACGCGCATGCTCCTAGGGGGGTAGATTGGTAGGAAAAGACCATCGCTCGTCCCCGATCGCCACTCATAAGGAGGACAATCAAAGAACACCTCATGTTTCAAATTTGTTACATAACGTTTACCATATGTGCATCCTACGGGACTTACAAACTTCAACACAAGTATTTCTCAAATTCACAACAACTCAACTAGCACGACTTTGATATTATCACCTCCATATCTCAAAACAATCATTAAGCATCAAATTTTTCTTAGTATCCAACACACTCATAAGAAAGCTTTTACTATTTTTGTATACCTAGCATATTAAGATTATTTAAGCAAATTACCATGCTATTTAAGACTCTCAAAATAATCTAAGTGAAGCATGAGAGATCAATAGTTTCTATAAAACAAATCCACCACCGTGCTCTAAAAGATATAGGTGAAGCACTAGAGCAAAACTATATAACTCAAGAGATATAAGCGAAACACATAGAGTATTCTATCAAATTCCAAATCATGTATGGCTCTCTCTCATTTAAGAATTTCAGATCTTGGTATTTTATTCAAACATCAAGCAAAGCGAAATAAAATAAAATGACGCTCCAAGCAAAACACATATCATGTGGTGAATAAAAATATAGCTCCAAGTAAAGTTACCGATGGACGAAGACGAAAGAGGGGATGCCATCCGGGGCATCCCCAAGCTTAGGCTCTTGGTTATACTTGAATATTACCTTGGGGTGCCTTTCACTGGTAGAAAAAGGGCCTATAGTCCCAGTTCGTAAGGGCCTTTAGTCCCGGTTCGTGAACCGGGACTAAAGTGTCGGTACTAATACCTCCCACCTTTAGTCCCGGTTCAATCCAGAACCGGGACTAAAGCCCATCCACGTGGGCAGTGTGCAGAGCCCAGTCAGGAGACCCTTTGGTCCCGGTTGGTGGCACCAACTGGGACCAATAGGCATCCACGCGTCAGCATTTCTGTGGCTAGGGTTTTTGTTTTTTTTGAAAGGGGGGGTTGGGGGTTTTGGGGGGTCAATTTAGGTGTTTCATATATTGTGTTAGCTAGCTATAATTAATATAGAGAAGTGTCCTCTCTTATGTCCGTGCTTGGTCGACGCTACGTACTATACATACGTATAGAGAGGACTAGACACGCTGGCTAGCTAGTAAAGCAAACGAAGGAAACATAATATCGTCATGAACATATATGCATACAGAGAGAAGTGATATCGACCACCTCTCCTTCTCCGAGAGATTGGTCGAACAACAAGTTCTCGTATATCTATCTGACAGTACCGGCTACATATATACAGTAATTATCTCTTACAAATATAATCATACGGACTCAGGTTTAACATAGAATTCTCCGTCTTCAGGGATCACGTGGTCAAGAAAGAATGCCGCCAATTCCTCTTGAATTTCTCGCATGCAAGCTGGTGCTAGGAGTTCATCCCGCTTCCGAAACATCTAATTTGAAGAAGGGGGTCAATACATATATATATATGAATGAATGAAACTCAACACAAATGATGGTAATAAAATAAAATTGTGAATATTGTTATTTACATACTTCATATTGTTCGTTAGAGTACCCGCCCCGCTCACACGTCGTGTGGCGGATGGACTCGCAGATGTAGTATCCACAAAAATCATTCCCTTGTTCCTGCCACAACCACTTTACAAGAAATAGAGGTCAATCAAACTGATAAGCAAGAATGCTAAATGGTATTGATGAAACTAGCGCTTGAATCACTAGGAGATGCGCGGAACATGCTACTGTAGTACTTACTTTCGGGTGTCTAAATTCCAGCTCCTTCGGTAGTCCCGGAACTTTTTTGGTGAATTTTCTCCAAACCCTGCCGGACAAAGAAAACAATTATTTGATATCAGGAAATGAACAAAGTTGCTGATATGGTGGATAATGATCGATTTAACTTACTTCTTGAGGATTTCAGTCATGTCTGCATAGTCCTGGGTATCTTTTCGTCTTGAGTCTAAGACGGTTACTAGTCCCTGCTCAAGCTTAATCTCTAGGAGAATATAGTGGAAACTGCACACGCATGCATAACTCATGAATTACATTACTATAACCTTGACTAATATATAAGGGAAACCGAATACGCACAAGATAGTAACACTCACTTGAAGTTGTATGGAAAGAGTATTATATCTTTGTTTTGATTTATTACGAACGATTGTAGCATGTTGGCCTCGGTAGCTGCGGCATGAAGTTTAACCTCAGTTGCATCTATGAGATATGTGTTAATGAACCCAATATCACCGACTTGTCTTTTCTTCAATTCGACGATCTTCAATCTGCATAATATAGTGAGGATGATTATAAATACATGCAATGAAAGAGCTAAGCTATATAGAGAAACTTAATGACAGAAGTAGTACTACTTATAGACAGTAGCAGGAGATCGTTGTTTTATCGAGGGCCAACTGATTGAAAAACTGATAGAACTCCTCAAATGGAACAGGCAACAAATCAATTCCAACGAGGTCATGCTCCTTTTTAACTCTCACATACAAAGTACTCCTCCCCCCAGAGTCTCTGCAGATTTTCAAGTACCAATCATGCAATCTTCGCATCATCGTTGATAGAGATCTTTCATCTTTGACGAGAGGCTTCCCGTACTCGTATCTTTGCATCCGCATGTCCATGGGTTCATAATGTACTTCGTCGGTTAGGTAATCTGCAAGATTATTATAACCGGGCACCATCCTCGGATCATTAGCGACGTTGTGGCTAGGCACCTTGAGCGGGGGGCATGATTGCTTCGCTTGTTTGCCGAGCTGGGCAATTTGTTTCCCAGCTCGTCGTTTTTTCAGCCTTTCATCACTGACAGTAGTTCCCGACCGCTCCGCTTCGGCAAATTCCTTTCCAATAATGCGGTCATAGTTTCCTTTCGGCGGATCAGACTTTGGTGGTTTTGTCAGGGCAGCCAGAGTGCGCTTCACTTTCACCCCATCTACCTTCTCCTCTGGAGGTGGATGTTTCTTTGCTTTCACCCCTTCAAAGAATTTCCTCACTTCTTCTCGCGCGATCTCGGCGTTCTCCTCCTGGGTCCTCTCGTATGGTAACTTCTCTGGAGTCTTCAGAGAAGGACCGAATCTGTATGTCCTCCCGCCTCTGGTTGTACTGCTAGACGCCGACCGAGCAGACGAAGCGGTTGTCTTGTTTACTTGCTTAAGAGGCGGAGGAGAAGGACTACGACCCGCTGGAGCAGCTGGAGCGGCGGCAGGTCTCTTCTGCCCTTGCTGATGAGGCGGAGAAGGAGGAGGTTGGCTGCTCGGGCGCGTCGGCGCAGGCGGAGACGGAGGCGGAGTGCCGCCACGCGCCGGAGAAGGAGCCGGCCGAGGGCCCTGATCGTCACTCGCCGGAGGAGGAGGCGGTGGAGGAGGCGGAGTGCCCTGACTCGCCGGAGGAGGAGGAGGAGGCGGAGGCGTCCAGTTCGGAAGGTTGATGAGGTCCTTCCGCCATAGGCATGAAGTCTTCAGAGCAGACCCCAGCCGAGTCTCCCCTTCACCGGTAGGGTGGTCAAGCTGGAGGTCCTCAAATCCCTCCGTTATCTCATCCACCATCACCCTAGCATATCCTTCTGGAATCGGCATGCAGTGAAAAGTTGCGCCGGGTTCAGTAGGATAAACAGAGCCAACAGCCGCCTTGACCTTCAAATTCATCCATTGCGTCATAAGGTGGCAATTTTGAGACTCCGTTATAGCATCCACAGGATAGCTGGCAGGAGCCATCAAGGCATGCTGCAGCTGAAGCTGCTCGGTGGAAGCCACGCTGCTTCTGCGCTGAGATGGCGGGGTAGCTTCGGGGGAGGCTTCGGCAGTACGTTTGCTGCGATTTGCTTCTCGTTCCTCTATCGCTTGTACCCTTGCGTGCAACGCCTGCAGTTCGGTCTGCTGCACTTTTTTCCTCCTCTCATGGGATTTGTAACCGCCTGCGTCCGGAAACCCAACCTTCCACGGAACGGAGCCTGGCGTGCCTCGTGTCCGTCCAGGGTGCTCAGGATTCCCGAGGGCCATTGTGAGCTCGTCGTGCTCTCTGTCTGGAAAGAACGTCCCTTCCTGCGCTGCGTCGATATAGTGCTTAAGCTTACTGACTGGTATGTCCATTTGTTCGTTCGTCCAAATGCATCCCCCTGTTTCAGGGTCCAAGGTTCCGCCAGCCCCGAAGAACCAAGTCCGGCAACGGTCTGGCCAGGTATTTGTCTCTGGTCTGATCCCTTTATGAACCAGATCATTCTCAACCTTGGACCACTTAGGCCGGGCTACGAGGTAGCCACCTGACCCCGTGCGATGGTGAAGCTTCTTCTTCGCGGCATTCTGCTTGTTTGTCGCCGACATCTTCTTACTCTTTTCCGATGTCTTGTAGGCCACAAATGCGGGCCAGTGATCTCTGATCTTCTCATATCTGCCCTTGAATTCTGGTGTCTCTTTTTTATCGACAAACCTATTGAGCTCTTTCTTCCACCTCCTGAATAGATCTGCCATCCTCTTCAGAGCAAAAGACTTGATTAATTTCTCTTTAATTGGGTTCTCTGGATTATCCTCTGGCGGTAGGGTGAAATTTGACTTCAGCTCAGTCCAAAGATCATTTTTCTGCATATCATTGACATAAGACACCTCAGGGTCTTCTGTAGCCGGCTTAAACCATTGCTGGATGCTTATCGGGATCTTGTCCCTAACCAGAACCCCGCACTGAGCAACAAATGCCCTCTTTGTCCGGAGGGGTTCAATAGGTTGGCCGTCGGGCGCGATTGCTGTGATCTCAAGCTTTTCATCCGAGCTCAACTTTTTCTTTGGGCCTCGTCTCTTTACCGAAGTTGTGCTCGATCCGGAGGGCTAGAAAAAAGAACAAAGACTTAATTAATATGTGTACATACCAAAACAATGAATGCATCAATCAGCTAGTCAGCATAGGCTTAACTAATATATATACCTGGCCGGACTCGGTTCGGTCACCAGAGCCGTCATCACTTTCTCCTTCTTGCACCGGCATTGGGTCACCGGCGCCGTCCTCATGTTCTTCTTCTTGCACCGGCATTAGGTCGCCGTAGCCAGCTTGTTCACCCTCTCCTTCCGGACCATCGAAGATATCATTGAGATAGTATGAGACGGCATCACTTCCTTCTGCGATTATCTCCCTCAACAACGCTTCTTTTCTTGCTTCGTCTAGGGCGGTGTCCATAGTTTCTACAAATATTTACAACATGGCAATTATTATTGAAACATGACAGATGGATATATTAGTGCCAAACGTAGAACTAGCTACCTAATCATAGTAAGCTATCGGGAGGGGGTATATATCGACAACGACGACACTACATCTATATATGTCCCTCGATGACCCTCGTTCCCGATAAAAAAAGAGGAAGAAGAAGAAAAAAAGAGGAGAAGAAAGAATAGAGGAGAAGAACTCCTCTATTCTTTCTTCTCCTCTTTTTTCTTCTTCTTCCTCTTCTTTTTTTATCCTCTTCTTCCTCTCATGTTCGAGAGGATCGCCTTGGGGTCGGGAGGTTGCCTAGTGTCAAAGGATTCAACAAAACCATGTCTTCATCATTAGGCGAAAGTAACATGTGCATGATGGTAGGAAGCTCTTCAAAGTTGTTCTAGAACGGAGTCCCAGATAGGATAATTCGCTTTTTGGTACAAAGTTCAGCAAGAGCCTTCCGAATATCGCTATTTGGAAGGCCTTTGCTGAATTCATACCAAAAGGCGGATTATTCTATCCGGGACTCCATTCCAGAACAACTTTGCAGAACTTCGTACCAACATGCCCTGGTTACTTCCGGCTAATGATGAAGGCATGGATTTCTTCAATACTTTGACACTGGGAAACCTCTCTCGACCCCTCGGCGATTCTTGACCCCTCGAACCCTCAACGACCATGAAACCCTCGACCCTTGACCCCTTAACGACCCTCGACCCTCTACCCTAGTTCCCGACCCTCGACCAATAGAGGAGAAGAAGAAAGGAATAGCGAGAGGAGAAGATCGAAGAAAAAAAAGAAGAAACAAAAGAGGAGAAGAAGAAAGGAATAGTGGAGAAGAAGAGAAAATAGAATATATTCTATTTTCTCTTCTTCTCCACTATTCCTTTCTTCTTCTCCTCTTCTTTTTCTTCTGTTTTCTTCTTCTTATTTATTTCTCCTCTTCTTTTCGGTAGAGGAAACCCTAAATAGCTAGCAAGTATCGTGGGTGTGAGACACATGTGGCCTTCGGTGTCGGACACTACATCCACGTCCCACAAGTGATGTGGGCGTCGAAACCCGGGCCACTTGTGGGATGTGGATTTAGTGTCCGACACCGACGGTACATGTATCTCACACCGACGATACTTTCTATTTAGGGTTTCTCCTCTACCACTCGGCGGCCCTCTCGACGACCCTCGTTCCCGATAAAATAAAGAGGAAGAAGAAGAAGAAAAAAAAGAGAAGAAAGAATAGAGGAGAAGAACCCTCGAACCCTCGAACCCTAGACGACCCTCTTCTTCCCCTCATGTTCGAGAGGATCGCCGAGGGGTTGGGAGGTTGCCAAGTGTCAAAGGAAACCCTAAATAGCTAGCAAGTATCGTGGGTGTGAGATACATGTGGCCTTCGGTGTCGGACACTACATCCACGTCCCACAAGTGACGTGGGCGTCGAAGCCCGCGCCACTTGTGGGATGTGGATGTAATGTCCGACAACGACGGTACATGTATCTCACACCGACGATACTTTCTATTTAGGGTTTCTCCTCTACCACTCGGCGGCCCTCTCGACGACCCTCGTTCCCGATAAAATAAAGAGGAAGAAGAAGAAGAAAAAAGAAGAGAAGAAAGAATAGAGGAGAAGTCTCCTCTATTCTTTCCTCGCCTCTCTCATGAATGTCCGGCGTTCTCGACCCCCCCCCCTCCCCACGTGTCGAAGAAAAAAAAGAAGAAAAAAAAGGGGAGAAGAAGAAAGGAATAGAGGAGAAAAGAGAAAAATAGAATATATTCTATTTTTCTCTTTTCTCCTCTATTCCTTTCTTCTTCTCCTCTTTTTTTTCTTCTTTTTTCTTCTTCTTATTTATTTCTCCTCGTCTTCCTCTCTCCCCTCTCGGCGACCCTAGAGCCCCTCTCGACCCTCGACCCCTAGGCGACCGTCGACCCCTCTTTTTTTCTTCCTCTTCTATTTTATCCTCTTCTTCCTCTACCGCTCGGCGACCCTCGTTCCCGATAAAAAAAGAGGAAGAAGAAGAAAAAAAGAGGAGAAGAAAGAATAGAGGAGACTTCTCCTCTATTCTTTCTTCTCCTCTTTTTTTCTTCTTCTTCCTCTTTTTTTATCCTCTTCCTCCTCTCATGTTCGACGACCCTCGACCCCTCGGCGACCCTAGACCCCCTTTCGACCCCCTCTTCTTCTCCCTCTTCTAATTCATTTGTTCATATGAATATAAAAACAATTTCATATTTACAATAATTAATATCACCAAAAAAATCCTAATTTTTCTAAAGAACTATTTTTTGCATATATACATGAACATAGATATATACATAGAGAACATATATACACATATATATATAAAAAGCAAGCATATATATGAAAAAATATCTATGTACAGAAAACAAATCCTAATATAGCTAAGAAAAAATATCTATGAACAGAAAAATATCTATGAAACAACAAGCATATATATACATATATATATTTTGCATATATATACATGAAAAAAAAGCATATAGCAGAAAAAAGCATATAACAGAAAAAAAGGGCGCCGCGGCCGGACCAGAGGAGTACCGCGACGGCGACGATGGGGGCGGGCGGGCGACGGCGACGGCGGGGCGGCGCGCGGGGGCGTGACGAGGACGGCGGGGGCACGGACGGCGACAGCGAGCAGGGCGCGCGGGGGCGCGACGAGGACGGCGGGGGCGGCGAGGGTGCCGGCGCGCGGGGGCAGGGGCACGGGGCGACGGCGACGGCGAGCACGGGGCAGGGACGGCAAGCACGGGGCGGCGACGGCGAGCAGGGCGCGTGGGAGCGCGACGAGGACGGCGGGGGCGGCGAGGGCGCCGGCGTGCGGGGGCAGGGGCGCGGGGCGACGGCGACGGCGAGCACGGGGCAGGGACGGCAAGCACGGGGCGGCGACGGCGAGCAGGGCGCGTGGGAGCGCGACGAGGACGGCGGGGGCGGCGAGGGCGCCGGCGTGCGGGGGCAGGGGCGCGGGGCGACGGCGACGGCGAGGGATCGACGGTGACGATGAGGAGGAGGAGCCTGACGGCGTCGGCGAAGGGGAGAGGGATCGTCGGTTCGTGCCAGGAATCGGGACGAATGCCTACCTATGGTCCCGGTTGGTGCCACGAACCGGGACCAAAGGCCAATTTTCAGCAGCCCAAAGGGCGGGAAGCGGTGGCCTTTGGTCCCGGTTGGTGGCACCAACCGGGACTAAAGGGGGGTAATGGTCACGGTTGGTGCCACGAACCGTGACCAATGCCCCCTTTAGTCCCGGTTGGTGCCACCAACCGGGACCAATGCCCTTGTGCGCCCCGCGTCCAAAAGTTTAGTCCCACATAGCTAGTTGAGAGGGCTCTGGAGTGGTTTATAAGCGCTGCTGCGCCCACCTTCCTGAGCTCCTCTCAACTGCAGGCTTTCGGGCCTAACCTGTCATTTCAATGCCTGTGGGCCTACTGGGCCTGCTGCGGGCCTGAATCCTGGCCCATGTAGGGTTTCTAGTCGTATTCAGGCCGTGGAGGCCTAGTAGGTGGCATTTTTTTCTTTTTTATTTCTACATTTTTTTGGTTTTTTATTTTTTTCTTTTAGGTCACAAAAATTATAAACTTTCTATTAGTGCCATTAGTTTTAAATTTTAAATAGTTTAAATTTGAATTTTTAAAAATTTGTGTGAATCACTAGTTTATGAATAACTTTACTATAAAATTAGAATTTTTTTCTATTTATTTTTTATTTCTACTTAAAACTAAATACTTACAGTTTTTTAGTGATTTCTTTTTGCTTTTAGGTCACAAAAATTATAAACTTTCTGTTAGTGCCATTAATTTTAAATTTTAAATAGTTTAAATTTGAATTTTTAAAAATTTGAAGAATATTATAGTTTTATTTTAGTTTAATTACTTACAGTTTTTTAGTGATACTTATAGTTTTATTTTACTTATAATTTAATTTTTTTGTTTTCTTCTTTTGTTTTATTTTTTGCTTTATATTTTTTTATTTGTACTAAATACTTATAGTTTTAAAATGTATGTGAATCGCTAGTTTATGAATAACTTTACTATGAAGTTAGATCATCTGTTACAAAGGGATTTCATTTTCTTGAACTTATTTGAACTCCATATTTTTCTGTGTTCAAAATGCACCATTCAAAGACACATCATCAATTTTCAACCCTTTCTGACTTCATTTGTTATTTTTCATGCATTTATTGATTTTTTTGAGCTATATGACCCTGAAATTGAAAAGCATTTCAAATGAACTCCGAAAAGGTTGAAAGTTGGCATGGTATCATCATTTCACCCACATAGCATGTGCAACAAAGTTGAGATGGTTACGGCAAAAACTGGATGCACTTCGTATACAAAACGGACAATCTCTTTCGAAGTATCAGGGTTTCGGACGAAAGATCATCTGTTACAAAGGGATTTCATTTTCTTGAACTTATTTGAACTCCATATTTTTTCTGTGTTCAAAATGCACCATTCAAAGACACATCATCAATTTTCAACCCTTTCTGACTTCATTTGTTATTTTTCATGCATTTATTGATTTTTTTGAGCTATAAGACCCTGAAATTGAAAAGCATTTCAAATGAACTCCGAAAAGGTTGAAATTTGGCATGGTATTATCATTTCACCCACATAGCATGTGCAACAAAGTTGAGATGGTTACGGCAAAAACTGGATGCACTTCGTGTACAAAACGGACAATCTCTTTCGAAGTATCAGGGTTTCGGACGAAAGATCATCTATTACAAAGGGATTTCATTTTCTTGAACTTATTTGAACTCCATATTTTTTCTGTGTTCAAAATGCACCATTCAAATACACATCATCAATTTTCAACCCTTTCTGACTTCATTTGTTATTTTTCATGGATTTATTGATTTTTTTGAGCTATAAGACCCTGAAATTGAAAAGCATTTCAAATGAACTCCGAAAAGGTTGAAAGTTGGCATGGTATCATCATTTCACCCACATAGCATGTGCGACAAAGTTGAGATGGTTACGAAAAAAACTGGATGCACTTCGTGTACAAAACGAACAATCTCTTTCGAAGTATCTGAGTTTCGGACGAAAGATCATCTGTTACAAAGTTGGCATGGTATCATCATAATAGTTGCGGGAGAAAGTCTTCACTTTTTCTTCGCTTGTGTCATTTGCTTATTGCGCCGTAACCATGGATAATCTTCATTGTTTATCAGGATGCTTGGGTCAGCCTTGACATTGAAGGGAGGAATTTCATGAAACTTTTCATAATCTTCAGACATGTCTGTCTTGCCGTCCACTCCCAGGATGTCCCTTTTTCCTGAAAGAACTATGTGGCGCTTTGGCTCATCGTATGATGTATTTGCTTCCTTATCTTTTCTTTTTCTCGGTTTGGTAGACATGTCCTTCAGATAGATAACCTGTGCCACATCATTGGCTAGGACGAACGGTTCGTCAGTGTACCCAAGATTTTTCAGATCCACTGTTGTCATTCCGTACTGTGGGTCTACCTGTACGCCGCTGCCAAACAGAATGACCAATTTGCACTTAAACAAAGGGACCTTAAAATCAGGTCCATAGTCAAGTTCCCATATGTCCACTATATAACCATAATATGTGTCCTTTCCGCTCTCGGTTGCTGCATCAAAGCGGACACCGCTATTTTGGTTGGTGCTCTTTTGATCTTGGGCGATCGTGTAAAATGTATTCCCATTTATCTCGTATCCTTTGTAAGTCAATACAGTCAAAGATGGTCCCCTGGACAACAAGTACAACTCATCACAAACAGTGTTGTCACCTCTGAGACGTGTTTCCAACCAACTGCTGAAAGTCCTGATGTGTTCACATGTAATCCAGTCGTCGCATTGCTCCGGGTGTTTGGAGCGCAGACTGTTCTTGTGTTCATCGACATACGGGGTCACCAAGGTAGAGTTCTGTAGAACTGTGTAGTGTGCTTGAGACCAAAAATATCCGTCCTTGCATATTATTGAGTCTCTTCCATGAGTGCCTTTTCTAGTCAGTCTCCCCTCATACCGCGATTTAGGGAGACCTATCTTGTTAAGGCTAGGAATGAAGTCAACACAAAACCCGATAACATCCTCTGTTTGATGGCCCATGGAGATGCTTCCTTCTGGCCTAGCGCGGTTACGGACATATTTCTTTAGGACTCCCATGAACCTCTCAAAGGGGAACATATTGTGTAGAAATACGGGCCCCAGGATGACAATCTCGTCGACTAGATGAACTAGGACGTGCGTCATGATATTGAAGAAGGATGGTGGGAACACCAGCTCGAAACTGACAAGACATTGCGCCACATCACTCCTTAGCCTTGGTACCATTTCTGGATCGATCACCTTCTGAGAGATTGCGTTGAGGAATGCACATAGCTTCACAATGGCTAATCGGACGTTTTCCGGTAAAATCCCCCTCAATGCAACCGGAAGCAGTTGCGTCATAATCACGTGGCAGTCATGAGACTTTAGGTTCTGAAACTTTTTCTCTGGCATATTTATTATTCCCTTTATATTCGATGAGAAGCCAGTCGTGACCTTCATACTAAGCAGGCATTCAAAGAAGCTTTCTTTCTCTTCTTTCGTAAGAGCATAGCTGGCAGGACCTTTATACTGCTTTGGAGGCATGTCATCTTTTTCGTGCAAACGTTGCAGGTCCTCCCGTACCTCCGGTGTATCTTTTGTCTTCCCATACACGCCCAAGAAGCCTAGCAGGTTCATGCAAAGGTTCTTCGTCACGTGCATCACGTCGATTGAGGAGCGGACCTCTAGGTCTTTCCAGTAGGGTAGGTCCCAAAATATAGATTTCTTCTTCCACATGGGTGCATGTCCCTCAGCGTCATTTGGAACAGCTAGTCCACCGGGACCCTTTCCAAAGATGACGTAGGGTAAATCATTGACCATAGCAAGCACGTGATCACCGGTGCGCATGGCGGGCTTCTTCCGGTGATCTGCCTCGCCTTTGAAATGCTTGCCTTTCTTTCGACATTGATGGTTGGTCGGAAGAAATCGACGATGGCCCAGGTACACATTCTTCCTGCATTTGTCCAGGTATATACTTTCAGTGTCATCTAAACAGTGCGTGCATGCGTGGTATCCTTTGTTTGTCTGTCCTGAAAGGTTACTGAGAGCGGGCCAATCGTTGATGGTCACGAACAGCAACGCCTTAAGGTTAAATTCCTCCTGTCTGTGCTCATCCCACGTACGTACACCGTCTTCATTCCACAGCTGTAAAAGTTCTTCAACTAATGGCCTTAGGTACACATCAATTTCGTTGCCGGGTTGCTTAGGGCCTTGGATGAGAACTGGCATCATAATGAACTTCCGCTTCATGCACCTCCAAGGAGGAAGGTTATACATACATAGAGTCATGGGCCAGGTGCTGTGATTACTGCTCTGCTCCCCAAAAGGATTAATGCCATCCGCGCTTAAAGCAAACCATACATTCCTTGGGTCCTTTGCAAACTCATCCCAGTACTTTCTCTCGATTTTTCTCCACTGCGACCCGTCAGCGGGTGCTCTCAACTTCCCATCTTTCTTTCGGTTCTCACTGTGCCATCGCATCAACTTGGCATGCTCTTCGTTTCTGAACTGACGTTTCAACCGTGGTATTATAGGAGCATACCACATCACCTTTGCAGGGACCCTCTTTCTGAGGGGCTCGCCGTCAACATCGCCGGGGTCATCTCGTCTGATCTTATACCGCAACGCACCGCATATCGGGCATGCGTTCAGATCCTTATATGCACCGCGGTAGAGGATGCAGTCATTAGGGCATGCATGTATCTTCTCCACCTCCAATCCTAGAGGGCATACGACCTTCTTTGCTGCGTATGTACTGTCGGGCAATTCGTTATCCTTTGGAAGCTTCTTCTTCAATATTTTCAGTAGCTTCTCAAATCCTTTGTCAGCCATAGCATTCTCTGCCTTCCACTGCAGCAATTCCAGTACGGTACCGAGCTTTGTGTTGCCATCTTCGCAATTGGAGTATAACCCTTTTTTGTGATCCTCTAACATGCGATCGAACTTCAGCTTCTCCTTTTGACTAATGCATTGCGTCCTTGCATCGACAATGACCCGGCGGAGATCATCATCATCGGGCACATCGTCTGGTTCCTCTTGATCTTCAGCAGCTTCACCGGTGGCAGCATCATTGGGCACATCGTCTGGTTCCTCTTGATCTTTACCAGCTCCCCCCGTTGCAGCATCACCGTATTCAAGGGGCACATAGTTGTCATCATACTCTTCTTCTTCGCCGTCTTCCATCATAACCCCTATTTCTCCGTGCCTCGTCCAAACATTATAGTGTGGCATGAAACCCTTGTAAAGCAGGTGGGAGTGAAGGATTTTCAGGTTAGAGTAAGACCTCGTATTCCCACATTCCGTGCATGGACAACACGTAAAACCATTCAGCTTGTTTGCCTTAGCCGCATCGAGAAACTCATGCACGCCCTTAATGTACTCGCGGGTGTGTCTGTCACCGTACATCCATTGCCGGTTCATCTGCGTGCATTATATATAATTAAGTGTCCAAATTAATAGAAGTTCATCATCACATTCAAACCAAAGTACATACATAGTTCTCATATAACAACATATAGCTCTCGAGAGCATCTAATTAATTAAACCATACATTGAAACTATGTAAAACATTTCAATGCGAAAACAAATGCGATCATAATCGCAACCAAGGTAACAATTGATCCAACGGCATAATGATACCAAGCCTCGGTATGAATGGCATATTTTCTAATCTTTCTAATCTTCAAGCGCATTGCATCCATCTTGATCTTGTGATCATCGACGACATCCGCAACATGCAACTCCAATATCATCTTCTCCTCCTCAATTTTTTTTATTTTTTCCTTCAACAAATTGTTTTCTTCTTCAACTAAATTTAACCTCTCGACAATAGGGTCGATTGGCATTTCCTATTCACATACATCCTAGATAAATAAAATCTATGTCACGTTGGTCGGCATAATTTTCATAAACAATAAATGAACCAATAGTTATAAAGATAATATACATACCACATCCGAATCATAGACAGGACGAGGGCCGACGGGGGCGGATACCAAAACCATCGCACTATATAAGATGCAATAATAAATGTAAGAAAATGATACAAGTATCTATCTAAACATACAAGTAAGAATATTTTTCCTTTCAGAAAGAAGATAAGAACAAGAGGCTCACCATGGTGGTGTCGGTGATGAGATCGGCGCGGGTGATCGACGGTGGTGAAGACGGGGACGGGGCGTGACGGACCGCTAAATCTAGACAAATCTCGAGGAAAATGGAGCTTGGAGGTCGAGCTTCGAGAGGAGAAAGCTTAAGTAGTGTGGCTCGGGCATTCCATCGAACACCTCATGTGCATAGGAGGTGAGCTAGAGCACCACAAACCCCTCCCCTCGCCGGCCTGAGAAAAACAGAGCACTGGAGTGCTCTGCTCCCGGGCGAGGGTATATATAGGCACCTCATTGGTCCCGGTTGATGACATGAACCGGGACTACAGGGGAGCCTTTGGTCCCGGTTCAAGCCACCAACCGGGACCAATAGTGGTGGGCCAGGAGGGAGGCCCTTTCGTCCCGGTTCATCCCACCAACCGGGACCAAAAGGTCCATACAAACCGGGACCAATGGCCCACGTGGCCCGGCCGGCTCCCTGGGCTCACGAACCGGGACCAATGCCCACATTGGTCCCGGACCAATGCCCACATTGGTCCCGGTTCAAGACTGAACCGGGACTAATGGGCTGAGGCGGCCTGGACCATAGCCCCTTTTTCTACTAGTGTTTGGCATTCCCAAGCTTAGGCTCTTGCCACTCCTTATTCCATAGTCCATCGAATCTTTACCCAAAACTTGAAAACTTCACAACACAAAACTTAACAGAAAACTCGTGAGCTCCTTTAGCAAAAGAAAACAAAACACCACTTCAAGGTACTGTAATGAACTCATTATTTATGTATATTAGTGTTAAACCTACTGTATTCCAACTTCTCTCTGGTTTGTAAACTATTTTACTAGCCATAGATTCATCAAAATAAGCAAGCAACACAATGAAAACAGAATCTGTCAAAAACAGAACAGTCTGTAGTAATATGTATTAAACGTATATTATGGAACTCCAAAAATTCTAAAATAAATTGGTGGACCTGAGGAATTTGGCTAGTAATCATCTTCAAAAAGAATCAACTAAATAGCACTCTCCAGTATAAAGTTTTAGCAAATCTCGTGAGCGCTAAAGTTTCTGTTTTTTACAGCATGATCATAAAGACTTCACTCAAGTCTTCCCAAAGGTTCTACTTGGCACAAACACTAATTAAAACATAAAACCACATCATAACAGAAGGTAGATGTATTATTTATTCATAAACAGAACCAAAAAGCAAGAAACTAAAATAAAATTGGGTTGCCTCCCAACAAGCGCTAACGTTTAACGCCCCTAGCTAGGCATGATGATTTAAATGATGCTCACATAAAAGATAGGAATTAAAAATAAAGAGAGCATCATGGAGAATATGACTAGAACATTTAAGTCTAACCCACTTCCTACGCATAGGGATCTGGTGAGAAAACAACTTATGGGAACAATAACTTCAAAATTTTAAGCACATAGAGAGGAAACTTGATATTATTGCAATTCCTACAAGCATATATTCCTCCCTAATAATAATTTTTAGTAGCATCATGAATGAATTCAACAATATAACCAGCACCGAAAGCATCCTTTTCATGATCTACAAGTATATAAAATTTACTACTCTCCACATAAGCAAAATTCTTCTCATTCGGAATAGCTAGTGGGAGTATCATAAGAGACTTGAATACTATAAATTGTTTCCACATTAAAGAGTAATGTTCATAAAAAGGGTAATCATAATCATGACAAGTTTTATAAATATAATCATCACTACTTTTATAGCATAAGTTTCATCACAATAATCATCATAAGTAGCAAATTTGTTCTCATCATAATCAATTGAAACCTCTTCCAAGATAGTGGACTCATCACTAAATAAAGTCATGAACTCTCCAAATCCACTTTCGTAAATATTATAAGATTCAACATCCTCCAAAATAGTGGGATCACTACTTACTAAAGTTGACACTCTTCCAAACCCACTTTCATCAATATAATCATCATAGGTAGAAGGCATGCTATCATCATAACAACTTTGCATATCAAAACTTGAGAGGCTAAAAATATCATCTTCATTAAACATAGCATCCCCATGCTTGGGACAAACATTAATTGCAGCAAATATATTCTCAAATATGTCATTCTCATGAAACATAGCTTCCCCAAGCTTGGGCCTTTTCATATCATAAGCATAATCACTCTCATCATTAATAGTATGGATAGCACCAATAGTATAGCAAACATTATTATCACATTCTTCCAAGCAACTGCCA
Organism: Triticum monococcum; assembly: GCA_034509565.1. Classification (NCBI taxonomy): domain Eukaryota; kingdom Viridiplantae; phylum Streptophyta; class Magnoliopsida; order Poales; family Poaceae; genus Triticum; species Triticum monococcum. The sequence continues at coordinate 144,279,179 of CM067843.1, read as the reverse complement.
AAAAGATTTTCAACATCATAAGTACCATCATCTTCCCAATCATAATCATCACAACAAGCAATAGGCATAACGAGATCATCATCAAGTGCATCCTCTTCATTTTCATGAGGCAGAACAATAATAGGAGCAACATTATTTGGGAGAGATATCTTTTTACCTCTCCTCCTTTTTTCTTTTCATCTTCTTCACCTCATGTGTGGGTTCAATCCTCTTTTTGGAGCTCCTTATTGATGAGATTGGTTGAATAGAAGGCTCCTCCTCGATACCTGATTCATCATAGGAAATAATAGGAGGATATTGGGAAGTCTCTTCCCTTTCGTTAGCATTTCTTCATCTTCTATTTGTTTTTTTCTTTATGTAATTGGCAATATTAGGATTTTCAATGCAATTCACCGCACAATACATATAAATCTTCTCTAGATCAAAATCAAGAAATTTATCAAGATTAAACTTTAGAATACCCTCAGTAATACGTTTCATTTGCTCATACCCCAAAAGAAGACTAAGCTCTTTATGATGCTCAAGGGTAATCAAATTATCACAATTTTTGGATACGATTCGGGCATGAAACAATTTGCATTGGATATTTAAATGACCATGTTCATTGCATAGTTCACAAGGGGCGCGAAAAATATTGAATTTTTCAGCACAAACATCAAGACTTTCTTGCAACAATTTAGTTTCCAAATACTTATGCCTCTTGCAATATCTATCTTCCCTATTTGGTGTATACTTGCAAACCCAATGCACTCCACAAAAATTGCCATGTTCATAGGAGACATTTTCATCATAACCAGTGCAATAATCATTAGTACCATGGATATTCAAGGAGTTCATACTAACAACATTGCAATCATGCTCATCATTCAAAGATTTAGTGCCAAACATTTTAATACATTCTTCTTCTAACACTTTGGCACAATTTTCCTTTCCATCATACTCACGAAAGATATTACAAAGATGAAGCGTATGAGGCAAACTCAATTCCCTTTTTTGTAGTTTTTTTATAGACAGAACTAGTGATAAAACAAGAAACAAAAAGATTCGATTGCAAGATCTAAAGATATACCTTCAAGCACTCACCTCCCCGGCAACGGCGCCAAAAACTGCTTGATGTCTACTATGCAACCTTCTCCTTGTAGACGTTATTGGGCCTCCAAGTGCAGAGGTTTATAGGACAATAGCAAATTTCCCTCAAGTGGATGACCTAAGGTTTATCAATCCGTGGGAGTAGGATGAAGATGGTCTCTCTCAAACAGCCCTGCAACCAAATAAGAAAGAGTGTCTTGTGTCCCCAACACACCCAATACAGTGGTGATACAAGTGCAATATGGATGGTAGATATAGGTTTTTGTAACCTGAAAATATAAAAACAACAAGGCATCAAGCGATAAAGTGAGCGTAAACGGTATTGCAATGCTAGGAAACAAGGCCTAGGGTTCATACTTTCACTAGTGCAAGTTCTCCCAACAATAATAACATAATTGGATCATATAAATATCCCTCAACATGTAGCAAAGAGTCACTCCAAAGTCACTAATAGCGGAGAACAAACGAAGATATTATGGTAGGGTATGAAACCACCTCAAAGTTATTCTTTCCGATCAATCCATTGGGCTATTCCTATAAGTGTCACAAACAGCCCTAGAGTTCGTAGTAAAATAACACCTTAAGACACACATCAACCAAAACCCTAATGTCACCTAGATACTCCAATGTCACCTCAAGTATCCGTGGGAATGATTATGCGATATGCATCACACAATCTCAGATTCATCTATTCAACCAACACATAGAACCTCAAAGAGTGCCCCAAAGTTTCGACCGGAGAATAAAGATGAAAACGTGTGCCAACCCCTATGCATAGGTTCATTGGCGGAACCCGCAAGTTGATCACCAAAACATACATCAAGTGGATCAATAGAATACCCCATTGTCACCACGGGTATCCCATGCAAGACATACATCAAGTGTTCTCAAATCATTAAAAGACTTAATCCGATAAGATAACTTCAAATGGGAGACTCAATCCATTACAAGAGAGTAGAGGGGGAGAAACATCATAAGATCCAACTATAATAGCAAAGCTCGCGATACATCAAGATCGTGCCAAATCAAGAACACAAGAGAGAGATAGAGAGAGAGATCAAACACATAGCTACTGGTACATACCCCTAGCCCCGAGGGTGAACTACTCCCTCCTCGTCATGGAGATCGTCGGGATGATGAAGATGACGGAAATATGCCCTAGAGGTAATAATAAAGTTATTATTTATTTCCTTGTATCATGATAAATGTTTATTATTCATGCTAGAATTGTATTAACCGGAAACATAATACATGTGTGAATACATAGACAAACAGAGTGTCACTAGTATGCCTCTACTTGACTAGCTCGTTGATCAAAGATGGTTATGTTTCCTAACCATTGACATGAGTTGTCATTTGGTTAATGGGATCACACCATTAGGCGAATGATGTGATTGACTTGACCCATTCCATTAGCTTAACACTTGATCGTTTAGTTTGTTGCTATTGCTTCCTTCATAACTTATATATGCTCCTATGACTATGAGATTATGCAACTCCCGTTTACCGGAGGAACACTTTGTGTGCAACCAAACGTCACAACGTAACTGGGTGATTATAAAGGTGCCCTACAAGTGTCTCCAAAGGTATTTGTTGGGTTGGCGTATATCGAGATTAGGATTTGTCACTCCGATTGACGGAGAGGTATCTCTGGGCACTCTCGGTAACGCACATCACTCAAGCCTTGCAAGCATTGCAACTAATAAGTTAGTTGCGGGATGATGTATTATGGAACGAGTAAAGAGACTTGCCGTTAATGAGATTGAACTAGATATTGAGATACCGACGATCGATTCTCGGGCCAGTAACATACCGATGACAAAGGGAACAACGTATATTGACCGATAAAGATCATCGTAGAATATGTAGGAGCCTATATGAGCATCCAGGTTCCGCTATTGGTTATTGACCGGAGACGTGTCTCAGTCATGTTTACATAGTTCTTGAACTCGTAGGGTCCGCACGCTTAATGTTCAGTGACGATCGTAATTAGGGTTTTGTGTTTTGATGTACCGAAGGTTGTTCAGTGTCCCGGATGTGATCACGGACATGATGAGGAGTCTCAAAATGGTCGAGACATAAAGATTGATATATTGGAAGCCTATATTTGGATATCAGAAACGTTCCGGGTGAAATCGGGATTTTACCTGAGTACCGGGGGGTTACCGGAACCCCCCCGGGGGTTATTGGGCCTACATAGGCCCTAAGGGAGAAGAGTAGGGCTAGCTAGGGCAGGCCGCGCGCCCCATCCCCCTAGTCCGAATAGGACAGCGAAGGGGGGGCGCCCCCCTTTGCTCTTTCTCCCTTCCCCCTTCCTTTTCCAACAAGGCAAGAGGGGGGAGTCCTGTTGGAAATATGCCCTAGAGGCAAGACTAAATTGATTATTATTATATTTCCTTGTTCATGATAATCGTTTATTATCCATGCTAGAATTGTATTGATAGGAAACTCAGATACATGTGTGGATACATAGACAACACCATGTCCCTAGTAAGCCTCTAGTTGACTAGCTCGTTGATCAATAGATGGTTACGGTTTCCGAACCATGGACATCGGATGTCGTTGATAACGGGATCACATCATTAGGAGAATGATATGATGGACAAGACCCAATCCTAAGCATAGCACTAGATCGTGTAGTTCGTATGCTAAAGCTTTGCTAATGTCAAGTATCATTTCCTTAGACCATGAGATTGTGCAACTCCCGGATACCGTAGGAGTGCTTTGGGTGTGCCAAACGTCACAACGTAACTGGGTGGCTATAAAGGTACATTACAGGTATCTCCGAAAGTGTCTGTTGGGTTGGCACGAATCGAGACTGGGATTTGTCACTCCGTGTAAACGGAGAGGTATCTCTGGGCCCACTCGGTAGGACATCATCATAATGTGCACAGTGTGATCAAGGAGTTGATCACGGGATGATGTGTTACGGAACGAGTAAAGAGACTTGCCGGTAACGAGATTGAACAAGGTATCGGGATACCGACGATCGAATCTCGGACAAGTATCGTACAGATAGACAAAGGGAATTGTATACGGGATTGATTAAGTCCTTGACATCGTGGTTCATCCGATGAGATCATCGTGGAACATGTGGGAGCCAACATGGGTATCCAGATCCCGCTGTTGGTTATTGACCAGAGAACGTCTCGGTCATGTCTGCATGTCTCCCGAACCCGTAGGGTCTACACACATAAGGTTCGCTGACGCTAGGGTTATAAAGGAAGTTAGTATGTGGTTACCGAATGTTGTTCGGAGTCCCGGATGAGATCCCGGACGTCACGAGGAGTTCCGGAATGGTCCGGAGGTAAAGATTTATATATGGGAAGTCCTGTTTTGGTCACCGGAAAGGTTTCGGGGTTTATCGGTAATGTACCGGGACCACCGGGAGGGTCCCGGGGGTCCACCAAGTGGGGCCACCTGCCCCAGAAGGCTGCGTGGGCCAAGTGTGGGAGGGGACCAGCCCCTAGGAGGGCTGGTGCGCCCCCCACAAGGGGCCCAAGGAGCAAGGAAGAGTGGGAGGGGGCAAACCCTAGTCCAGTTGGGCCTTAAGGCCCACCTAGTGGGCTCCTTCCCCTCTCTCCCCTCTTGGCCGCCCCTTTGGTTCCCATCTAGGGCAGGCCGCCACCCCTAGGGTGTGGAAACCCTAGAGGGGGCGCAGCCCTCCCTTCCCCCTATAAATACATGAGGTCTAGGGGCAGCCCAAGATACATGAGAACTTCTCCTCTCGTTGGTGCAGCCCTGCATCTCTTCTTCCTCCTCCTCTTCTCCTGTGGTGCTTGGCGAAGCCCTGCAGGATAGCCACACTCCTCCACCACCACCACGCCGTTGTGCTGCTGATGGATGAAGTCTTCCTCAACCTCTCCCTCTCTCCTTGCTGGATCAAGGCGTGGGAGACGTCACCGGGCTGTACGTGTGTTGAACGCGGAGGTGCCGTCGGTTCGGCACTTGGTCATCGGTGATTTGGATCACGACGAGTACGACTCCATCAACCCCGTTCACTTGAACGCTTCCGCTTAGCGATCTACAAGGGTATGTAGATGCACTCTTCTTCCCCTCGTTGCTAGTTTCTCTATAGATAGATCTTGGTGACACGTGGGAAAATTTTGAATTTCTACTACGTTCCCCAACAGTGGCATCATGAGCTAGGTCTATTGCGTAGACTCTATGCACGAGTAGAACACAAAGTAGTTGTGGGCGTTGATTTTGTTCAATATGCTTGCCGTTACTAGTCTTATCTTGATTCGGCGGCATCGTGGGATGAAGCGGCCCGGACCGACCTTACACGTACTCTTACGTGAGACTGGTTCCACCGACTGACATGCACTAGTTGCATAAGGTGGCTAGCGGGTGTCTGTCTCTCCCACTTTAGTCGGATCGGATTCGATGAAAAGGGTCCTTATGAAGGGTAAATAGCAATTGGCATATCACGTTGTGGTCTTTGCGTAGGTAAGAAACGTTCTTGCTAGAAACCCATAGCAGCCACGTAAAAACAAGCAAACAACAATTAGAGGACGTCTAACTTGTTTTTGCAGGGTATGCTATGTGATGTGATATGGCCAAAGGATGTGATGAATGATATATGTGATGTATGAGATTGATCATGTTCTTGTAATAGGAATCACGACTTGCATGTCGATGAGTATGACAACCGGCAGGAGCCATAGGAGTTGTCTTTATTTATTTATGACCTGCGTGTCAACTTAAACGTCATGTAATTACTTTACTTTATTGCTAACCGTTAGCCATAGTAGTAGAAGTAATAGATGGCGAGGCAACTTCATGAAGACACGATGATGGAGATCATGATGATGGAGATCATGGTGTCATGCCGGTGACGATGATGATCATGGAGCCCCGAAGATGGAGATCAAAAGGAGCAAAGTGATGATGGCCATATCATGTCACTATTTGATTGCATGTGATGTTTATCATGTTTATACATCTTATTTGCTTAGAACGATGGTAGTAAATAAGATGATCCCTTATTAAAATTTCAAGAAGTGTTCTCCCCTAACTGTGCACCGCTGCGACAGTTCATGTTTCGAAGCACCACGTGATGATCGGGTGTTAGATTCTAACGTTCACATACAACGGGTGTAAGACAGATTTACACACGCAAAACACTTAGGGTTAACTTGACGAGCCTAGTATGTACAGACATGGCCTCGGAACACAGAAGACCGAAAGGTTGAGCATGAGTCGTATAGAAGATACGATCAACATGAAGATGTTCACCGATGTTGACTAGTCCGTCTCACGTGATGATCGGACACGGGCTAGTTGACTCGGATCATGTAATCACTTAGATGACTAGAGGGATGTCTATCTGAGTGGGAGTTCATAAGATGAACTTAATTATCCTGAACATAGTCAAAAGGATTTTGCAAATTATGTCGTAGCTCACGCTATAGTTCTACTGTTTAGATATGTTCCTAGAGGAAAATTAGTTGAAAGTTGATAGTAGCAATTATGCGGACTAAGTCCGTAAACTGAGGATTGTCCTCATTGCTTCTAAGAAGGCTTATGTCCTTAATGCACCGCTCAGTGTGCTGAACCTCGAACGTCGTCTGTAGATGTTGCGAACATCTGACATACACGTTTTGATAACTACATGATAGTTCAGTTAAACGGTTTAGAGTTGAGGCACCGAAGACGTTTTGAAACGTCGCGAAACATATGGATGTTTTGAGGGCTGAAATTGGGATTTCAGGCTCGTGCCCATGTCAAGAGGTATAAGACCTCCAACAATTTTCTTAGCCTGCAAACTAAGGAGAAAAGCTCAATTGTTGAGCTTGTGCTCAGATTGTCTGAGTACAACAATCATTTGAATCGAGTGGGAGTTGATCTTCCAGATGAGATAATGATGTTTCTCCGAAGTCATTACCACCAAGCTGCTAGAGCTTCGTGATGAACTATAATATATCAGGGACATATATGATGATCCTTGAGTTATTCGCGATGTTTGACACCACGAAAGTAGAAATCAAGAAGGAGCATCAATTGTTGATGGTTGGTAAAACCACTAGTTTCAAGAAGGGCAAGGGCACAAAGGGATACTTCATGAAACAGCAATTCAGCTGCTGCTCCAATGAAGAAACCCAAGGTTGAACCCAAACCCGAGACTAGTGCTTCTGTAATAAGGGGAACAACCACTGGAGCAGAATTACCCTAGATACTTGGTAGATAAGAAGGCTGGCAAGGTCGATAGAAGTATATTGGATATACATTATGTTAATGTGTACTTTACTAGTACTCCTAGTAGCACCAGGGTATTAGATACCGGTTCGGTTGCTAAGTGTTAGTAACCCGAAATAAAAGCTGCGGAATAAACGGAGACTAGCTAAAGGTGAGATAACGATATGTGTTGGAAGTATTTCCAAGGTTGATCAAATATCGTACGCTCCCTCTACCATCGAGATTGGTGTTTGCGTTGAGCATAGACATGATTGGATTATGTCCATCGCAATACGGTTATTCATTTAAGGAGAATAATGGTTACTCTGTTTATTTGAATAATACCTTCAATGGTCTTACACCTAAAATGAATGGTTTACTGAATCTCGATCGTAGTGATACACATGTTCATGCCAAAAGATAGTAATGATAGTACCACCTACTTGTGGCACTGCCGCGTAAGTCATATCGGTATAAAACGCATGAGGAAGCTCCATGTTGATGGATCTTTGGGCTCACTCATTTTTGAAAAGTTTGAGGCATGCGAACCATGTCTATTGGTGTATATGCATGAATAAACTCCATGCAAATGGACCGTTTGGACTCACTTGATTTTGAATCACTTGAGACATGTAAATCATACCACATGGGCAAGATGACTGAAAGCCTCGGTTTCAGTAAAATGGAACTAGAAAGCAACTTGTTGGAAGTAATACATTTTGATGTGTGCAGTCCAATGAGTGCTGAGGCGTGTAGTGGATATCATTATGTTCTTACTTCACAGATGATTTGAGTAGATGTTGAGTATATTTACTTGATGAATCACGAGTCTGAATTATTGAAAGGTTCAAGTAATTTCAGGGTGAAGTTTAAAGATCGTCGTGACAAGAGGATAAAGTATCTATGATATGATCATAGAGATGAATATCTCAATTACGAGTTTGGCACAGAATTAAGACATTGTGGAAATTGTTTCACAACTAATACAGCCTGGAACACCATAGTGTGATGGTGTGTCCGAACATCATAACTGCACCCTATTGGATATGATGCATACCATGATGTTTCTTATCGAATTACCACGATAGTTTATGGGTTAGGCATTAGAGATAACCGCATTCACTTTAAATAGGGCACCACGTAATTCCGATGAGATGACACTGTATGAACTATGGTTTAGAGAAACCTAAGTTGTCATTTCTTAAACGTTTGGGGCTGCAACGCTTATGTGAAAAAGTTTTAGGCTGATAAGCTCAAACCCAAAGCGGATAAATGCATCTTCATAGGACACCCAAAACAGTTGGGTATACCTCCTGTCTCAGATCCGAAAGCAATAAGGGATTGTTTCTAGAATCGGGTCCTTTCTCGAGGAAAAGTTTCTCTTGAAAGAATTGAGTGGGAGGATGGTGGAAACTTGATGAGGTTATTGAACCGTCTCTTCAACTAGTGTGTGGCAGGGCACAGGAAATTGTTCCTGTGGCACCTACACCAATTGAAGTGGAAGCTTATGATATTGATCACGAGACTTCGGATCAAGTCACTCCCAAACCTCGTAGGATGACAAGGATACGTAATCCTGTCTTGGAAGTCATGTTGCGAGACAACAATGAACCTACGAGCTATGGAGAAGCGATGGTGGGCCCGGATTCCGATAAATGGCTCGAGGCCATATAATCCGAGAGAAGATCCATATATGAAAACAAAGTGTAGACTTTGGAAGAACTACTTGATGGTCGTAAGGCTGTTGAGTACAGATGGATTTTAAAAGAAAGACGGACAATGATGGTAAATGTCACCATTAAGAAAGCTCGACTTGTCGTTAAGATGTTTTCCGACAAGTTCAAGGAGTTGACTACGATGAGATTTTCTCACTCGTAGTGATGCTAAGAGTCTGTTGGAATTATATTAGCGATTACTGCATTATTTATGAAATCTTGCAGATAGGATGTCAAAACATTGTTTCCTCGATGATTTTCTTGAGGAAAGGTTGTATGTGATACAACCGGAAGGTTTTGTCAATCCTGAAAGATGCTAATAAGTATGCAAAGCTCCAGCAATCCTTCTAAGGACTGGAGTAGGCATCTCGGAGTTGGAATGTATGCTTTGATAAGATGATCAAAGTTTTGGGTGTATACAAAGTTTATGAGAAACTTGTAATTCCAAAGAAGTGAGTGGGAGCACTATAGAATTTCTGATGAATATATGTTGTTGACATATTGTTGATCAGAAATGACGTAGAATTTCTGGAAAGCATATAGGGTTATTTGGAAAGTGTTTTTCAATGGAAAGCCTGGATTAAGCTACTTGAACATTGAAGCATCAAGATCTATAAGGATAGATCAAAACGCTTAATGGAACTTTCAAATGAGCACATGCCTTGACGTGATCTTGAAGGTGTTCAAGATGGATCAGTCAAAGAAGGAGTTCTTGCCTAAGTTGTAAGGTATGAAGTTAAGACTTAAAGCTCGACCACGGCAAAATAGAGAAAAAGGAACGAAGGTCGTCCCCTATGCTTAAGACATAGGCTCTATAGTATGCTATGCTGTGTACCGCACCTGAAGTGTGCCTTGCCATGAGTCAGTCAAGGGGTACTAGAGTGATCCAAGAATGGATCACAGGACAGCGGTCAAAGTTATCCTTAGTAACTAGTGGACTAAGGAATTTTCTCGATTATGGAGATGGTAAAAGAGTTCGTCGTAAAGGGTTACGTTGATGCAAGCTTAACACCTATCCGGATAGCTCTGAGTAGAGATACCAGATACGTATAATGGAGCAACAATTTAGAATAGCTCCAAGTAGAACAGTTATTTGGAATAGCTCCAAATAGAACGTGGAAGCTACATCTAGGAGATGACATAGAGATTTGTAAAGCACACACGGATCTGAAAGGTTTAGACCCGTTGACTAAAACCTCTCTTACAAGCAACATGATCAAACACAGAACTCATTGAGTGCTAATCACATAGTGATGTGAACTAGACTCTTGGGTGTTAGTCACATGAGGATGTGACCTTGAGTGTTAATCACATATCGATGTGAACTGGATTATTGACTCTAGTGCAAGTGGGAGACTATTGGAAATATGCCCTAGAGGCAAGACTAAATTGATTATTATTATATTTCCTTGTTCATGATAATCGTTTATTATCCATGCTAGAATTGTATTGATAGGAAACTCAGATACATGTGTGGATACATAGACAACACCATGTCCCTAGTAAGCCTCTAGTTGACTAGCTCGTTGATCAATAGATGGTTACGGTTTCCGAACCATGGACATTGGATGTCGTTGATAACGGGATCACATCATTAGGAGAATGATATGATGGAAAAGACCCAATCCTAAGCATAGCACTAGATCGTGTAGTTCGTATGCTAAAGCTTTGCTAATGTCAAGTATCATTTCCTTAGACCATGAGATTGTGCAACTCCCGGATACCGTAGCAGTGCTTTGGGTGTGCCAAACGTCACAACGTAACTGGGTGGCTATAAAGGTACATTACAGGTATCTCCGAAAGTGTCTGTTGGGTTGGCACGAATCGAGACTGGGATTTGTCACTCCATGTAAACGGAGAGGTATCTCTGGGCCCACTCGGTAGGACATCATCATAATGTGCACAGTGTGATCAAGGAGTTGATCACGGGATGATGTGTTACGGAACGAGTAAAGAGACTTGCCGGTAACGAGATTGAACAAGGTATCGGGATACCGACGATCGAATCTCGGACAAGTATCGTACCGATAGACAAAGGGAATTGTATACGGGATTGATTAAGTCCTTGACATCGTGGTTCATCCGATGAGATCATCGTGGAACATGTGGGAGCCAACATGGGTATCTAGATCCCGCTATTGGTTATTGACCAGAGAACGTCTCGGTCATGTCTGCATGTCTCCCGAACTCGTAGGGTCTACACACTTAAGGTTCGCTGACGCTAGGGTTATAAAGGAAGTTAGTATGTGGTTACCGAATGTTGTTCGGAGTCCCGGATGAGATCCTGGATGTCACGAGGAGTTCCGGAATGGTCCGGAGGTAAAGATTTATATATGGGAAGTCCTGTTTTGGTCACCGGAAAGGTTTCGGGGTTTATCGGTAATGTACCGGGACCACCGGGAGGGTCCCGGGGGTCCACCAAGTGGGGCCACCTGCCCCAGAAGGCTGCGTGGGCCAAGTGTGGGAGGGGACCAGCCCCTAGGAGGGCTGGTGCGCCCCCCACAAGGGGCCCAAGGCGCAAGGAAGAGTGGGAGGGGGCAAACCCTAGTCCAGTTGGGCCTTAAGGCCCACCTAGTGGGCTCCTTCCCCTCTCTCCCCTCTTGGCCGCCCCTTTGGTTCCCATCTAGGGCTGGCCGCCACCCCTAGGGTGTGGAAACCCTAGAGGGGGCGCAGCCCTCCCTTCCCCCTATAAATACATGAGGTCTAGGGGAAGCCCAAGATACATGAGAACTTCTCCTCTCGTTGGTGCAGCCCTGCATCTCTTCTTCCTCCTCCTCTTCTCCTGTGGTGCTTGGCGAAGCCCTGCAGGATAGCCACACTCCTCCACCACCACCACGCCGTTGTGCTGCTGATGGATGAAGTCTTCCTCAACCTCTCCCTCTCTCCTTGCTGGATCAAGGCGTGGGAGACGTCACCGGGCTGTACGTGTGTTGAACGCGGAGGTGCCGTCCGTTCGGCACTTGGTCATCGGTGATTTGGATCACGACGAGTACGACTCCATCAACCCCGTTCACTTGAACGCTTCCGCTTAGCGATCTACAAGGGTATGTAGATGCACTCTTCTTCCCCTCGTTGCTAGTCTCTCTATAGATAGATCTTGGTGACACGTAGGAAAATTTTGAATTTCTACTACGTTCCCCAACAAGTCCTACTCCCGGTGGGAGTAGAACATCATCACCGTCATTACGCCGTCGTGCTGACAAAACTCTCCCACAACACTTTGCTGGATCGGAGCTCAAGGGACGTCGCCGAGTTGAATGTGTGCGGAACTCCGAGGTGCCGTACGTTCGGTACTTGGATTGGTCGGATTGGGAAGACGTACGACTACTTCCTCTATGTTGTGTCAACGCTTCCGTTGCTGGTCTACGAGGGTACGTAGACAACACTCTCCCCTCTCATTGCTATGCATCACCATGATCTTGCGTGTGCGTACACTAGTGCAGAACCGGGCAATAGCACCGGTTTGTAAGGCCCTTTAGTGCCGGTTCAGGAACCGGCACTAAAGTTTCAGCACTAAAGCCCCCCCCCTTTAGTACCGGTTCAGCACGAACCGGTGCTAAAGGGGAACCACGTGGCACGAGCCAGCTCCGGGAGCCGGGAGCCCTTTAGTACCGGTTGGTAACACCAACCGGTACTAAATGGTTGTGGGTTTTTGTTTTATTTTGTATTTTTCAATTAAATTTGTGTTATCAATTTAATTTAGGATTGTTTTATGTTATAATGAGTTGTAGTCGTCGTCGTCATCATCATCATCGCATATTCATAAATAAATAAACTCTAGCTAGCTAAAAATCATCGTAGTCGTCTAATTACCACTATTTAATCATCATAGTCATTACCGCTAGCTATCTAATCATCATCAACGCTGGCTAGCTTAAAGAGGAAACATTCACTTTGTAACAAAAGCAAAGATATCATCAAGTTCAACATAATCATCACCAACATCGAAGTTCAGGACACGGATATGAGACAAGTACTAATTAAGATCGTGAACTAGTAGCTACTGATCCTGCTGCTCCCTCTCAGGTAGAATAGCATAGAACATGTATAGCTCTCCTGATTCATCATACTGGAGCATGGAGATGAATCTGTCTCCTAATCTTGGGTTGCGCTTATCCTTACTGCCCCCTAGTACTTCTCTGCGATCGTTAACAATTTTGCTCCAATCTTTCACTATTAAGCATTCTTCGCTTTCAGAAATCCTAAATGCACTCATGTGCAATGTAGGAAATCTTGGTCGTAAGCTAACCATTGACATGCGACCTTTTGTCTCGATCCACTGAGGCACAACTGTCATCGGAAGTCCCTGTTGAACAACATCGTATAGTAATTAATATACTAAGCAATGAAAGTTTAGCTTCAAAAATAATGTATGCCAAAGATGCACTAATTAAGGACAAATATTTAAAATCTTACCATCTTTTGATTATAGATGTGACCGTAGTTTAATACGATTACCATTGGTCGCACGTTTTGAGTACTAACATTTCTAAGTTTAGGAAAAAAATTTGTCTTGACAGTATTAAGATCCTCAAGCCATGAAACGGAATGACTTATCTCCTCGCAGTTTAGTTGAGCCCCGGGGCAGTAGTAGGTCCTGTCTACCAAGCGTCGGACATGTTTGCTTGAACCGAAATAAGCTGACAATACAAATTAGTTGTCAACTATTTTTGAATAAACTGTATGAAAGACATAAACATATGCATGCATGGTTGAGAAAACTCACCAAATGGTAGAACTGGAGGCGTTTGCACATCGACCCAGATGTCTATATTACCTTCAATATCATCTTCCGGACAAATATCAAAGGTGATAACCATATCAGGCTCAAATGCATAAGCCTTGCATAGTGCTTGCCAAGTTTTGCATTCAAAATGGGTGTATGTTTCTCCATTATATAATTTGACGTTGAAAGTATACCCATGCTCCGTCTTCAAGTAAACTCTCTTTACCTCCATATCATCTATAGCACTAAAACCTATCTTATCTAAGACAAAAATTCTTGCATGGCAGGGGATGCGCTAGTAGAATAGTGAAAATTTAAAATTATAAGTTGAAGCAAATGAAGCATAAGTTTTACATTCAAATAATAATTGACAAAGTGACTTACTGTATCAACTTTGAATGTCTCATCCAGCTTGATGCTGAAGCGCCAACCATCAACAAGGAAATTTTGGTCGCACAGGCCACGCTGGTCTTCATAGTGTTCGCACATAATAAAATCTTTCTCGTCGTCACATGACATTTCCTATGTTCATATAGGTGAAACATTAAACACCTATATCTAGCCAAATATAAATTCATCTAACATTTGACATTAATATATCTAACTATATATTCAATTGACATTACTATATATTTAACTTTTCTATCTAATTCATCTAACATTCGACATTAATCTAACATTTATATAAACTCAAAATATATAAAAAATTAAATAAATAGAAAAACTCATTAACAAATAATATTTTAATTAGATCATCAAATCTCATATACCTAAATTTCCTTACTAAAAATAAACTAGTTATATTAATTATTCAACTAGTTCTAATCTCATATACCTAAATTTTCTTACTAAAAATAAACTAGTTATAGTAATTATTCAACTAGTTCTAATCTCATATACCTAAATTTTCTTACTAAAAATAAACTAGTTATATTAATTATTCAACTAGTTCTAATATCATATACCTAAATTTTCTTACTAAAAATAAACTAGTTATATTAATTATTCAACTAGTTCTAATCTCATATACCTAAATTTTCTTACTAAAAATAAACTAGTTATATTAATTATTCAACTAGTTCTAATCTTTAGTTCGACAATTTTTCTATCTAGCTAGCTAATTCATCTAACATTCGACATTAATCTAACATTCGATCATCTAATTAACTTTTCTAAAAAACAGAAAATAAGTAAAAAAATGTGTGTGTGTGTGTGTATGTGTGTGTGTATGCATGTGTGTGTATATATACGTATATGTGTGGACCTATGTGTGTATGTGTGTGTATGCGTGTGTGTGTGGTATGTGTGTGTGTGTGCGGCCCCGTACGCCGCCGCCCCGTACGTACGAGCGGGGGCGCCGGCGTACGGGGCGGGGGCGCCGGTGTGTGTGTGTATGTGTGTGTGTATGTATGTTTGTGTATGTGTGTGCGGGAGCGAGAGAGAGACGCACGGTCGCGGCGATGAGATGGACGGCGGCGGCGTTCGGGGCAGTAGCGCGAGACGACGATGACGATGGGCGGCGGCGGGGACAGCGCGAGACGACGGACGATGGTACGGGCGACGGGCGGCGACGACGGGATCGAGCAGCGCGCGCGGCGGACGTTGGAGACGAAGTGGGGATATGAAACTGAAATTTTCGTAAGTGATATATATATAGGATGGGCCTTTAGTACCGGTTGGTGGCTCCAACCGGTACTAAAGCCCCCCCCCTTCGGAACCCTGATACTCGGAAAGAGTTTGTCCAGTTTGTACATGAAGTGCGTCCAGTTTTTGCCGTGACCCTTTCTACTCTTTCGCGCATGCTATGCGGGTGATATGATGATACCATGGCAAGTTTCAACATTTTCAGGATTCATTTTGTAGTGATTTTCAATTTCACGGTCATTTAGCTCTCTAAACAATTAGGTAAATGACCGAAAAACAACAAATGATGTGAGAACATGTTGGAAATTGATGACGTTGCTTTAAATGCTGCATACTGAACACAAGATAGTTTGGTTAAATTGCAGTACTTGTAAGTTCAGTTAACATGGATGCTTATGATGCAAGAGCAACAGCAAAAGTGAAAATTTGGCACAAATAGGTAGTTGTGTAACTAAAATAGGTAGGAGGAGAGATAGCTCTTATGTCACAAAAAAGAAGTTGTATCAAACCTTTTATGTCGGATCTAGAACAAACCAATCGGTATCGCCATCATACAGCCCTACCGTGGCTCGTGATGCATATATATGCATATCAAATGCACGGTTGGGCGTATGATGGCGAATCCAAATGATTTGTATTCAGTCGATGAACTGGTAGATGTATGCAGTCGATGAACTGGTAGATGTATGTAGTCGATGAATTGAAAGACTTATGCAGGGAAGGCGAGAGGTGGGCTATATATAGGGTCGTCTGGCTCACAAAGTGATTGTGGTAGTTTCGATCCAACGACTCACATGAGCTAGGAAGAAACACACCCTTGATCCAACGACTCGCAAGAGCTAGAAAGAAACACACGATCCGTGTGATTCTTCCTGATTGGTGGGATGCACATTAGTACCCACTCTAGGCTTCGATGAAAGTTGTACATTAGTACCCACTCCGGACTCCGAAACCCTGATACTCTTTAGTATCGGTTTGTGGCACGAACCGGTGCTAAATATTGCCAACGAACCGGTACTAATGGTAGCAGCCCGGCTAGCCGTTGGAATCGGCACTAATGGTCACATTCATGCCAGCTCAAATTCAAACCGGCACTAATGTGCTTCACATTTGACCGTTTTTCTACTAGTGGGTTGTGCTATATCTAACTACAAGGTCCTTTTGAATATGATATATCTCCAACCTTCATCTTTATATTTTGGTATTGTCACTAGATTTTGTGAAAGATATGATATACAAACTAGAAAATTGTTTTGCTAATAGACTTTCATTAGACTAACAATCTGCCTAGAATTGGGTTAGCTCTATTGGCAACTACTCTGTCAATGTAACTCTAAAAATTGTGGTTCACATTCATCAAAACCTATGAAAAGTGTAATCCTCTAGTCTTTTTTTATTGGATAGAAATTGTTTTTGAAGAAATTTCTTAGTCAGTAGAGTTTGCCAAAATTGAGTTTCCCAAGTCACTTACACAAAAAGAAGTCCGGAGTTTTAAATGCTGCATACTGAACACAAAAGAAGTCCGGAGTTTAAATAAGTTATTAAAAATAAAAAATAGGTGCAATGCTGGTTAATTTGCTTCAAGCCATTCGGAATATTGTAGACTGCACTGCACATAGCTCAGTGCAATCTATGCTGAAGTGCAATCTACACTATTCCGAATGGCTTGAAGCTAATCAACACATGTAGGTGAGCATTGCAACTCTTCGTCATTGTCTGTGCACTCACGGCTTATAAACCGCTCATACTGCCTCTCTCTTGGCGAGGTGGGACTAAAAACAGCTTGCCGTAACCTCATTAGTACCGGTTCGTGGTACGAACCGGAACTAAATGGTGATGGTGGGGCCATAGCCTGACCGCAGGCTGACACAGCCTCTTTAGTACCGGTTCGTGGCATGAACCGGTACTAAAGGTTCGCCACGAACCGGTACTATTGATCGCCCCCACGAACCGGCACTAATGTACACATTAGTGCCGGCCCTAATTCAAACCGGCACTAATGTGCTTCACGTTTGACCCTTTTTCTACTAGTGGTAGGAAATTTTTGAAATTACTACGTTCCCCAACAGTGGCATCCGAGCCAGGTTTTATGCGTTGATGTTATGCACGAGTAGAACACAAGTGAGTTGTGGGCGATATAAGTCATACTGCTTACCAGCATGTCATACTCTGGTTCGGTGGTATTGTTGGATGAAGCGGTCCGGACCGACATTACGTGTACGCTTACGCGAGACTGGTTCTGCCGACGTGCTTTGCACACAGGTGGCTGGCGGGTGTCAGTTTCTCCAACTTTAGTTGAACCAAGTGTGGCTACGCCCGGTCCTTGCGAAGGTTAAAACAACACCAACTTGACAAACTATCATTGTGGTTTTGATGCGTATGTAAGAACGGTTCTTGCTAAGCCCGTAGCAGCCACGTAAAACTTGCAACAACAAAGTAGAGGACGTCTAACTTGTTTTTGCAGGGCATGTTGTGATGTGATATGGTCAAGACATGATGCTAAATTTTATTGTATGAGATGATCATATTTTGTAACCGAGTTATCGGCAACTGGCAGGAGCCATATGGTTGTCTCTTTATTGTATGCAATACAATCGCGCTGTAATGCTTTACTTTATCACTAAGCGGTAGCGATAGTCATGGAAGCATAAGATTGGTGAGACGACAATGATGCTACGATGGAGATCAAGGTGTCGTGCCGGTGACGATGGTGATCATGTCAGTACTTCAGAGATGGAGATCACAAGTACAAGATGATGATGGCCATATCATATCACTTATATTGATTGCATATCTTTTATGCATCTTATCTTGCTTTGATTGACGGTAGCTTTATAAGATGATCTCTCACTAATTATCAAGGTACAAGTGTTCTCCCTGAGTATGCACCGTTACGAATGTTCTTCGTGCTGAGACACCACGTGATGATCGGGTGTGATAGGCTCTACGTTCAAATACAACGGGTGCAAAACAGTTGCACACGCGGAATTCTCAGGTAAAACTTGACGAGCCTAGCATATAACAGATATGGCCTCGGAACACGGAGACCGAAAGGTCGAGCGTGAATCATATAGTAGATATGATCAACATAGTGATGTTCACCATTGAAACTACTCCATCTCACGTGATGATCGGACATGGTTTAGTTGATATGGATCACGTGATCACTTAGAAGATTAGAGGGATGTCTGTCTAAGTGGGGGTTCTTAAGTAATATGATTAATTGAACTTTAATTTATCATGAACTTAGTCCTAGTAGTATCAGCATATCTATGTTGTAGATCAATAGCTCGCGATGTTGCTCCCAGTTAATTATGTTCCTAGAGAAAAGTATGTTGAAAAATGTTAGTAGCAATGATGCGGATTGGATCCGTGATCTGAGGATTATACTCATTGCTGCACAGAAGAATTATGTCTTTGATGCACCGCTAGGTGACAGACCTATTGCAGGAGTAGACGAAGACGTTATGAACGTTTGGCTAGCTTAATATGATGAATACTTGATAGTTTAGTGCAGTATGCTTAACGGCTTAGAATCGGGACTTCAAAGATGTTTTGAATGTCATGGACCATATGAGATGTTCTAGGAGTTGAAGTTCATATTTCAAGCAAATACCCGAGTTGAGAGATATGAAGTTTCCAACAAGTTCTATAGCTAAAAAGATGGAGGAGAACAGCTCAAGCAGTGAGCATGTGCTCAGATTGTCTGGGTATTACAATCGGTTGAATCAAGTGGGAGTTAATCTTCCAGATAAAATAGTAATTGACAGAATTCTCTAGTCACCATCACCAAGTTAGTAGAACTTCGTGATGAACTATGATATGCAAGGGATAACGGACACGATTCCCAAGCTCTTCGTAATGCTGAAATCAACGAAGGTAGAAATCAAGAAAATATCAAGTGTTGATGGTAGACAAGACCACTAGTTTCAAGAAAAGGGCAAAGGGAAGAAGGGGAACTTCAATAAGAACGGCAAGCAAGTTGCTGCTCAAGTGAAGAAGCCCAAGTCTGGTCCTAAGCCTGAGACTAAGTGCTTCTACTGCAAAGGGACTGGTCACAGGAAGCGGAACTGCCCCAAGTATTTGGCGGATAAGAAGGATGGCAAAGTGAACAATGCTATATTTGATATACTAGTGTTTATAGCAACCCCTCGGTATTTGATACTGGTTCAGTTGCTAAGAGTAGTAACTCGAAACGGGAGTTGCAGAATGAACAGAGACTAGTTAAGGGTGAAGTGACGATGTGTGTTGGAAGTGGTTCCAAGATTGATATGATCATCGCACACTCCCCATACTTTCGGGATTAGTGTTAAACCTAAAATAAATGTTATTTAGTGTTTGCGTTGAGCATCAATATGATTGGATCCTGTTTATCGCAATACGGTTATTCATGTAAGTTAGAGAATAATTGTTGCTCTGTTTACATGAATAAAACCTTCTATGGTCATACACACAATGAAAATGGTTTGTTGGATCTCGATCGTGGTGATACACATTTATATAATATTGAAGCTAAAAGATGCAAAGTTAATAATGATAGTGCAACTTATTTGTGGCACTGCCGTTTAGGTCATATTGGTGTAAAGCGCATGAAGAAAATCCATGTTGATGGGCTTTTGGAATCACTTAATTATGAACCAGTTGATGCTTGCGAACCATGCCTCATGGGCAGGATGACTAAGACTCTGTTCTCCGGAACAATGGAGCGAGCAACAGATTTGTTGGAAATCATACATACTAATGTATGTGGTCCCATGAATATTGAGGCTCGCGACAGGTATCATTATTTTCTGATCTTCACAGATGATTTGAGCAAATATGAGTATATCTACTTGATGAAACACAAGTCTAAAACATTTGAAAAGTTCGAAGAATTTCAGAGTGAAGTGGAGAGTCATCGTAACGAAAATAAAAGTTTCTACGATATGATCGCAGAAGTAAAATATTTGAGTTACGAGTTTGGCCTTCAGTTAAAACAATGTGAAATAGTTTCACTTCTCATGCCACCTGGAACACCAAAGTGTAATGGTGTGTCCGAATGTTGTAACCGTACTTTATTAGATATGGTGCAAGCTATGATGTCTCTTACCAATTTACCACTATCGTTTTGGGGTTATGCATGAGAGACAGCTACATTCACATTATGTAGGGCACCATCTAAATCCATTGATACGACACTGTATGAACTATGTTTTGGCAAGAAACCTAAGCTGTCGTTTCTTAAAGTTTGAGGTTGCAATGCTTATGTGAAAAAGTTTCAACCTGATAAGCTCAAACCCAAATCGTAGAAGTGCATCTTCATAGGATATCCAAAAGAAAATGTTGGGTACAACTTCTATCACAGATCCGAAGGCAAGATATTCATTGCTGAGAATGGATCCTTTCTAGAGAAGGAGTTTCTCTCGAAAGAAGTGAGTGGGAGGAAAGTAGAACTTGATGAGGTAACTGTACCTGCTCCCTTATTTGAAAGTAGTTCATCACAGAAATCTATTCCTGTGACTACTACACCAATTAATGAGGAAGCTAATGATGATGATCATGTAACTTCAGATCAAGTTACTACCGAACCTCGTAGGTAAACCAGAGTGAGATCCGCACCAGAGTGGTACGGTAATCCTATTCTTGAAGGTCATGTTACTTGACCATGACGGGCCTACGAACTATGAGGAAGCGATGATGAGCCAGATTCCACGAAATGGCTTGAGGCCATGAAATCTGAGATGAGATCCATGTATGAGAACAAAGTATGGACTTTGATTGACATGCCCATTGATCGGCGAGCCATTGAGATTAAATGGATCTTCAAGAGGAAGACGAACGCTGATAGTAGTGTTACTATCTACAAAGCTAGAATTGTCGCAAAAAGGTTTTCGGCAAGTTCATGGTGTTGACTACGATGAGAGTTTCTCACTAGTATCTATGCTTAAGTCTGTTCGAATCATGCTAGCAATTGCCGCATTTTATGAAATCTGGCAAATGGATAAACAAAACTGCATTCCTTAATGGATTTATTAAAGAAGATTTGTATATGATGCAACCATAAGGTTTTGTCAATCCTAAAGGTACTAACAAAATATGCAAGCTCCAGCGATCCATCTATGGACTAGTGCAAGCATCTCGGAGTTGGAATATACGCTTTCATAAGTTGATCAAAGCATATAGTTTTATACAGACTTGTGGTGAAGCCTCTATTTACAAGAAAGTGAGTGGGAGCACTACAGCATTTCTGATAAGTATATGTGAATGACATATTGTTGATCAGAGATAATGTAGAATTATTCTGCAAAGCATAAAGGAATGTTTGAAAGGAGTTTTTCAAAGAAAGACCTTGGTGAAGCTGCTTACATATTGAGCATCAAGATCTATAGAGATAGATCAAGACGCTTGATAAGTTTTTCAATGAGTACATACCTTGACAAGATTTTGAAG
Organism: Triticum monococcum; assembly: GCA_034509565.1. Classification (NCBI taxonomy): domain Eukaryota; kingdom Viridiplantae; phylum Streptophyta; class Magnoliopsida; order Poales; family Poaceae; genus Triticum; species Triticum monococcum. Next base: position 144,257,399 of record CM067843.1, on the reverse strand, counting down.
TAGTTCAAAATGGAACAATTAAAGGAGTTCTTGCCTGTGTTACAAGGTGTGAAGTTGAGTAAGACTCAAAACCCGACCACGGCAGAAGATAGAGAGAGAATGAAAGTCATTCCCTATGCCTCATCCATAGGTTCTATAAAAGTATGCCATGCTGTGTACCAGACCTATTGTATACCCTGCCCTGAGTTTGGCAAGGGAGTACAATAGTGATCTAGGAGTAGATCACTGGACATTGGTCAAAATTATCCTTAGTGAAATAAGGATATGTTTCTCGATTATGGAGGTGACAAAAGGTTCATCGTAAAGGGTTACGTCAATGCAAGTTTTGACACTGATCTAGATGACTCAAAGTCTCAATCTGGATACATATTGAAAGTGGGAGCAATTAGCTAAAGTAGCTTCGTGCAGAGCATTGTTGACATAGAAATTTGCAAAATACATATGGATCTGAATATAGCAGACCCATTGACTAAACTTCCCTCACAAGCAAAACATGATCACACCTTAGTACTCTTTGGGTATTAATCACATAGCGATGTGAACTAGATTATTGACTCTAGTAAACCCTTTGGGTGTTGGTCACATGACGATGTGAACTATGGGTGTGAATCACATGGTGATGTGAACTATTGATGTTAAATGACATGGTGATGTGAACTAGATTATTGACTCTAGTGCAAGTGGGAGACTGAAGGAAATATGCCCTAGAGGCAATAATTAAGTTATTATTTATTTCCTTGTATCATGATAAATGTTTATTATTCATGCTAGAATTGTATTAACCGGAAACATAATACATGTGTGAATACATAGACAAACAGAGTGTCACTAGTATGCCTCTAGTTGACTAGCTCGTTGATCAAAGATGGTTATGTTTCCTAACGATAGACATGAGTTGTCATTTGGTAAACGGGATCACATCATTAGGAGAATCATGTGATTGACTTGACCCATTCCATTAGCTTAGCACTTGATCGTTTAGTTTGTTGCTATTGCTTTCTTCATAACTTATATATGTTCCTATGACTATGAGATTATGCAACTCGCATTTACCGGAGGAACACTTTGTGTGCTACCAAACGTCACAACGTAACTGGGTGATTATAAAGGTGCTCTACAGGTGTCTCCGAAGGTATTTGTTGGGTTGGCATATTTCGAGATTAGGATTTGTCACTCCGATTGTCGGAGAGGTATCTCTGGGCCCTCTCGGTAATGCACATCACTCAAGCCTTGCAAGCATTGCAACTAATAAGTTAGTTGCGGGATGATGTATTACGGAACGAGTAAAGAGACTTGCCGGTAACGACATTGAACTAGGTATTGAGATACCGACGATCGAATCTCGGGCAAGTAACATACCGATGACAAAGGGAACAATGTATATTGTTATGCGGTATGACCGATAAAGATCTTCGTAGAATATGTAGGAGCCTATATGAGCATCCAGGTTCCGCTATTGGTTATTGACCGGAGACGTGTCTCGGTCATGTCTACATAGTTCTCAAACCCGTAGGGTCCACACGCTTAAAGTTCGGTGACGATCGTAATTAGGGTTTTGTGTTTTCATGTACCGAAGGTTGTTCGGTGTCCCGGATGTGATCACGGACATGACGAGGAGTCTCGAAATGGTAGAGACATAAGGATTGATATATTGGAAGCCTATATTTGGATATCGGAAACGTTCCGGGTGAAATCGGGATTTTACCGGAATACCGGGGGGTTACCGGAACCCCCTGTGGGTTATTGGGCCTACATCGCCCTAAGGTAGAAGAGGAGGGTCGGCCAGGGCAGGCCGCATGCCCCCTCCCCCCCTAGTACGAATAGGACAAGGAAGGGGGGGGCGGCGCCCCCCTTTCCTCTTTCTCCCTTCCCCCTTCCTTTTCCAACAAGGCAAGAGGGGGAGTCCTACTCCCGGTGGGAGTAGGACTCCTCCTGGCGCACCCCTTGGGCCGGCCGCACCTCCCCCTCTCCCTCCTTTATATACGGGGGCAAGGGAGCACCCCATGACACACAAGTTGATCTTCGTGATCGTTCCTTAGCTGTGTGTGGTGCCCCCTTCCACCATATTCCACCTCGGTCATATCGTAGCAGTGCTTAGGCGAAGCCCTGCGTCGGTACAACATCATCACTGTCATCACACCGTCGTGCTGATGAAACTCTCCCTCAACACTTTCCTAGATCGGAGCTCGAGGGACGTCACCGAGTTGTACGTGTGCAGAACTCGGAGGTGCCGTACATTTGGTACTTGGATCGGTCGGATCGGGAAGACATACGACTACTTCCTCTACGTTGTGTCAACTCTTCTGTTGCCGGTCTACGAGGGGACGTAGACAACACTCTCCCCTCTCTTTGCAATGCATCACCATGATCTTGCGTGTGCGTAGGAAATTTTTGAAATTACTACGTTCCCCAATAGAAGATGGCCACCGGTGAGGGATCCCCCTCCGGCAGGGTGCCGGAACAGGGTCTCGATTGGTTTTTGGTGGCCACAGAGGCTTGCGGTGGCGCAACTCCCGATCTATTCTATTTCCTGATCATTTTAGGGTATATGGGTATATATAGGAGGAAGAAGTACGTCGGTGGACCTCCGGTTAATAGGTTAGTCCCAAAAATAATATAAAAGTGGATAATAAAGCCCAATATTGTCCAAAATAGTAGATAATATAGCATGGAGCAATAAAAATTATAGATACGTTGGAGACGTATCAACCACCTTGAATGGACCCTCCCAGACGGGTGAAAGCTTGTTGAGGTCTTCATTGGACTACAGCCGGCAGAGGACGAGGTCTCTAGCTTCCAACACCCGAGAGTGAATGTGTTGACTATGGTAGAGGCAGTGTCCTTGATCGTCACTACTGCAGGATGCTGCTAACGCGAGACTACGATCAGAGACCCTTCGATGAAACTGCATGCAATGAAATAATCGCAAACGGTGGTGTAAAAACCTGTCAAAAAAGGTGCAAAACATTTGCGATGACGTGTCCATAAAACACGGTTCGGATTTTAGTTGCGTGTCTGATGCAGGGCATACTATTGATCCAGACGTACTATTTGCGATTAGACGGAACAACAGAAATGGGCAGCCATATCAATGTGTGTGTGATATACGACATACAGTTCGCTTCGATGAACTGTTTGCTATTAGGGAAAGCAACAAAAATGGTCAACCAGATCAAGGTGTGTGTGTGTGTGTGTGATATACGGCATACGGTTTAGTCCAATGAGCTATTTTCTGTTAGGGAAGAGAACATAAACGGTTCAACTTAACAAGATGTGTGTGATACGCGGCAAACAGGACTCGAGGTTAATTTGAGAACAAGTACACAAAGGTTAATTTGACATATATGACTTATAAGTTTCACATAAATCATATCACTTTTTTATAAAACATTTAATTGTGTTAATTGTATATAATGCTCCGTCCTATTAGTTGAATTAACCTCGAGGTCCATGTTTTGGACACATGTCATAAAGTAATGGGATAGACCTTCATTCCAGCCAATCAACATGTGTTCAAAAAACAAAAATTATCAAAAAGTAATGAGATAGGCCTTCTTCAAGCCAATCAGCATGTGTACGAAAAACAAAAAATGTCAAAAATTACAAAACAAGGACCTCAAGGTTAATTCAACTAGTATGATGGAGCACTATATATATTCAACACAATTAAATGTTTATAGTGACCCATCAAATCAGTTAATTTAACATCGAGGCCACTTATCCAATCACCCATCTAATGACTACTCAAGCCTCATCACAGTTAGCTTGGGAGTTCTATTAGATGAGCTATCAGTAGGGAAGCTGGTCCTTGCTACTGTAGGATCCCTCTTTGCAACCTTTATTGTGCACCCGCATGACCGACTGTTGCCGCCCAATGGTCAATGCCACGTCCCCCGCGGATGGGTGGCAAATGGTTAATCCAGAAGAATTGTTTGCAATGATGCAGAACAACAGAAACAGGCTGCCAGATGAGGGTGTGTGCGATATACGGCATACAATTCACTAGGTTGAACTGTGTGTGATTAGGCAACACAATGGAAATGGTTCAACTGAACAAGATGTGTGTGATACGCGGGAAACAGGTCCATAATAAAAAATGTGTGTGAAGACCAATAATAACGCAGACGATTGCTACTAATAAGTCGTGTGATTTGCTCTGTCTACAGAAGAATAACATGTGTGTGTATATATAACTGAAATAAACATCAAATTACATAAGTGACTATACAGATCATTCACACACACCTCAATAAACAATTGCATGCATTCTAAATAGGAGAAACGATCGTCTAGTCATCTACTTCTTGTGACGCTCCCGCCACTTCTCTGTGGCTCGATCCCTCGTCTCGGGTAGGAAGAAGACACTTCCTCATGTCAACGATCCGCCTGTACATCTCATAGCTTGTGTATGCGTCCTTGGTCGCGTAGTTGACGTGTTGTTCTCCATTCTCTCATGCCACACACTCTGCCAGGCGTTCTTGTCCTTCTTGCTCTCATTCTTCATTTTCATGTAGTAGGTGTCGATTATGGCCGAGGCGAGGTCAACCAAGGAGTTCAGTTTGTTGTTGTCGCTACCCCAGACCTTGTAGTGGTCCTGGATGTTGACAAGATTGGGGCATTTCAAGCCCGAAACCTTGAGCGCTTTTAGATCGTTGGTGGTGCCCACCGTAGTGAAACTGTAGTCGGGGCTGTTGATAAACCTGGAGAAACGCTGCAAGGCCTTGTAGCCAGGTGGTAGTGGTAGATGAGGATGTCATGTCGCACGCACAACTGGGCAACGACAACCTTCTGATCATGCCCGGCATGACCGATGGTGTACTCGAGGTCGAAGCCGACCACTTGGTACTTGACCTCGGCAAGGAACTGCTCCATGGTTTGGATAGAGCTCTCCACGAAGACCGGATTGTACATGTACACCACCGAGAGGGCCTTCCCTCTCACGTGGGTGTCCATGATGTGATGCATGGTGAAATGCCCGCCGTTGTGATCGTCGGCCGCTGGGAGCGCCATTGGAGCCACGGGGACCGCCATTGGAACTGCTGGATGTCCTCTCTGTATGTGTCATCGTGGGTGTGCTTATTATGTCGTGTGACCTGAGAGACGAAGGGGAATGGCCACAGGAATAAAAGGGGGCCAGATGGCCTGGATTCTCGGCGCGTTCGCATGGCAGTTTTTGCAGCGGGTAAATGCATCATCACGTCGCGCCCGGCGCAACCGCATGCACACGAACATGCATGATCATGCGCCGGCCCCAAACGCTGGCAGCACGCAGGGAGGGACGAGGGCAGAGCACCCGGAGGGACGTGAGAGCAGAGCACGCCGCGGCCGCCTCAACCGCAAGCAACCACACACATAGAGCAGTTGAACACACAGGAAATGGTCGCCTACAAGCCGACCGACAGTTGTCGCTACAAAAAATACACTTCCGTGATGATACGTGTTTGTCACAGTAGGTCACATTTTCTGTCATGCATGTACATCCATGACGATTTTATGACAGAATCAAGATACTCATACCTATGCGGTCGTAGAAGTGTTCCCAGACATTACCAAAATTATCATCACGGAATTGTCCACTTCCATGAGAATAAATCGCGTGTCATAGAAGTGCTTTCGTCAAGGGTGACTGACATGTGGCATCCACCGTAACAGAACGCTGTTAAGCTATCAGGTCCGGTTTTGGATCCGATAACCTGTTAACAGCCTGGACCAATGGGGATTTTCCACATGTAAAATACTCATTGGCCGGAGGAAACTCGTGTTTGCTAACCGTTGGGACAAGTGTCACTCATCCAATGGGCGAGATGCACCTATGATACGTTGACATGTGGACCGGCCCAAGAGTGGCCCAAAAAGATTAACTGGGCCGGCCCAACTAAAGGCCCACAAAATTTAGCGGGCAATAATGGGCCGGCCCTAATGGCCCACAAGATTTAGCGGGCCATAATGGGCCGGCCCAGCTAAGGGCCCACAAGATTTTGTAGAGCATAATGGGTCGGCCCAGCTAAAGGCCCAACATTCTCAGTTAAGGCCCGTACGGCTAGTGTCAAATCGGCCCGTCCAGCTTAGATTGCTTCCTGAGGGGATATACCGGAGCCTGTCAAATCTGGACGGGAGTCTGGACGAGTTTAGGCCGTTGTGTCCAGCTTCTAGCTCGGACATCCTTTGGAAGATCCAACCATTGATCGGCTGTGGAATTCCTATATCTACCACCCCTCAAAATTTCAGCTCAGTCCGACCGTCCAAACTCCGGGAACCTTCCGATTAGTGCATCACTTTTCGGATCTGTTTTCTGCGCGAGAACGAATCCGACCCAAATTCATCTTTTTTATGAACGGGATTAAGGACATCCTTTTTGAAGGAAGTTTTGCATGGGGTATTGTGTTTTGTTCCCAAACACATCCCGCTAATTTTGAAGTCTTTTCCAATATGATCTTCACCATCGCGCTAGTGTCAAACCAGCCCGACAATGTTGCTCTACGCCTGCCGACCTGCGCTAGACACGTTGTCACTTTATGGAGCCGAGCTCAACTTCTTCGGACCATCATCTCGTCAAGCCGAACAAGAGTTCGGCATCGCGAAGGATAAATCATCACCAACATCACCGCCCCATGGATTACACAGAGTGGGCACACCGGCGTCGCCGCACGGTCACTTCATCAAGCCGGCATTGACCACGTCACGACCGGCATCGGCAGGGCCGCACTGTTGCTTGTTCAAGCCGATGTCCATCGCCGAGCTACTTCGACTCATCGGCTGACATCGAGGTTTCGACATCTCCGCTGGACCGGGGGCTTCGCCATCTCTTCACCAACCTACTTCGGAGACTTCAGCATCACTAGCCAACCATCTTCGTCACGTTAGCTGGACCAAGGGCTTTGCCTCGGCAAGCCAACCTTTGCCAGCATCGCCATGCCGTCGCTTTATCGCCCATTAGGCAATGGGTATGCGGATCGAGTCCCAAAGTTGGGAGTCACCTATCTTCGGATTGATACAACAAATAAACAAGGTTCCGTACATAGTCCAGCGCACGCCGCATCCGGAACTCGGACCGACCTGTGAATTTAGGCTTTGCCACGCCTTTACTGCATCATGCCGATGCCCCGCATCGACATTCACTTCGGTGCGCAGGCTATATTTTCTTTTATTACTCACTTTGCATAAATTATTTAATATGCAACGATTTTTTAATTATTATTATTACTATTATCTCTGGTTTGCACTATTTTTTGTGCACAGGAAAATGATCCATGTTGGGCAGTATCATCAACTCGGTGTACTGACATACCACGTCACCCCAGCTGGATGGGGGGCTTCATCAACACTTCATTACCCCATGCCGGGGACTTCGGCGTCACTCTATTGGCTTGCATTGGCCGTGCTATGTGACCACTTCGGAGTGCTGAGCTCTTCGCTCCGCCACCTCAGGACCGGCTTGGGGGATGGAACCTTGTCCCGCATCAAGCTCGGACCGCGTCATCAATGGCGAACACATTAACCAGCTAAGTTTCCTTCATGTTCAAAGTTTTAAATTTTTAACTTTTGTTTGGTTCGACCTAGCATTATAACTTTTGGCAAAAAGTTGTTTGTGAAAAAAAATCCTTGTCATAACCTGGTTTGTGACTCACAAATTAAAATACCCAGTTCACTTGGGGGCTTCCTTCATGAAGCCTTTCCTCTTGCATATGATTATATTTGTACGGCTTCGTTCCTTGTTCATGTATTACGCCACAATATGCACCACATTGACTTAAACGATTTACAAGCTGGGTTGCCTCGCTCCTGTGTTTACCCCTACGTTCCCGATTGTTCGGCCAAGGAGTAAAGGGAGCACCTCTGGGATTGTCACGATCAGGTCATCCGAGCTCGGACCTCAGACTAGGTGAAGCCGAAAGCTAGCACTCTTATTGTTTTCAATTATGGTTGGCACACAACAGAACTCATGAGTACAAAAAATCTATTGCAAAAGTCTCATAGTAACAATGAGCAACCGAAGAAAGGTATCGGTGGGGGTACTATTTTCTTCAAAGATGCTTCTTACACTTCGTCGGTAATATAGCATAAGTTCCCTAAGCGCGCTTTGCCTGTTACAGCCTTATGGCCTGATTGCCTGGTTATCGGAAACAACGTCGATATTTTCGATAGGTGGAGTACATAACACTTTTTGGTCCTTGACCGAAGAGGGAGAAGCCGACGGTCGGTTAAGACGCGTTTAAAGTTCGGGTGAAGAAAGATATGATATTAGTACTTCGGTACATACAATCATTATACATAAAATTCTTTTACCCAAGTCACTTGGGGGCTCTTAAATGAGCCGTTTTATAATAAGTGTCCTTCTTCTTAGTCGTTGCAAAGTTTTTTTAATTATTATTTATCACTCCTTTCTCGACACAAGTGTGTGGTCAATAGCCGGATAGCCTTGCTTCCCTCTAATGCCGCTCAAACTTAGTTTGCTAAACTAGCCTCGGAGAAGCACTCCGCCTTCGGGATAAGGAGGTTGAAGCCGTAGGCTGACCCGCTTGAAGTCTTGAGATAGCATGTGTCATTGTAAAGCACGACAACAACACAATTTTCTTTTTCTAAGACGAATTTTCGATTTGGCACCGAACACTTGATCTAGTTCGAGCGCCTAGTTTTTACTGAAGTTTTTGGTTTTCCAAGCCTATGGCACTTTTAAGCTATTTGTGTGTTTCCAGCATTAGTCTCGTAGTGCGGTGCCGAACACCTTTAGGGATTTGGCAAAAACCATTCTATTATGCATCGGTTTCGAATTGCGTCTTTGGTCAATAGTTTGGTTGCCCGGCTCCTATGCTTGCCTCCTACGTTCCGCTTTGTTCGGCTAGGTGCGCAACGGGAGAACCACTGCGATTGTGCTTCCAGCTAGCATGGTTAAGCGCCTCAGTGGAGAAAGCCAAAAACTGATAGTCGCAATAAGCGTAACCTGGTCAGCGATACGATGACTGTGTTAAATGACGGGCCGTTCATAATATTGGCCGAAGTGTTTATGGCTTGACCTCGACTGTCGCCGAACACTAACTGGAGGCTAGTAACTGGCCTTCTCCTATGACTAAGTGAAAGTTATAAAGCCCGCATATCTGATTGCCTCATTTCTGCTAACACAACCGCCTCTGGGCACCGAGACGTCGGCTAAGGGTTGTTTTGTTAGTGCGGAAACACCCTGTGTAGTATCTACCAAGGGGTAGAAGCCGACGATGGGTCAGTTTCAACTGATAAACGGTCCCAATAGAGTCAAAATAATGATGTAAAGTGCTTGGACACATAGAATCATTACACATAATCTATGATTTTACTCTGGATATCGATCCTTAATTCGGCCATCCGTGCGCACATTAAGGCTCGGGGCTACTAGGCTTCGTGCTCATTATTTATAAATATTAAAGGGGCACATCGATCCCCTGATTTGGTGTTGCCGCCTGACCAGTGTCTCAGGAGCTACTGCATTGCTTATTCAATGAAGATAATTCAAAGTGCTCAGTGTTCGGCTTGACCGAACTATGCGCATACGCGTCTTCAGACAATAATAGGTGCCATATGGACCTATCCGGCATCAAGCTAGTATATTGCGGTGACTTCTCATGACCCTCTCTCAGGGGCCCATTCGCCGATCACTATTATCCCTAATATATTACACTTCATTTTTATTCCTATGTATGATGTCGAGCTAAGTGTTGATCCTCGGGCCGATTTCACGACCTGAGTCTTAGAAGCTACTAGGATCAGCGGTTTCATATTTTCCTTCAGGTGCATCTCGGATTATAGACCGACACACACCTTGAGGGCTACTGGATATCTCTGCAGAGAATAAATTGCACCAATCAAAAATATTCACAAAAAATCAGCCCGCTGTTGGGTGGTGCACCACCTTGGAAGCAGTCCGGCATAAAGCTCGGGTGCGAGTGGCTGGCTCCATAGAGGGCATTTCCGGCATTAAGCTCGGCTAAACTCCTTCAACTTTTTAGAACCAAGGTGATCTATGACACCTCGGATACAGTCTGGCATTGGAGCTCGAACATAGTCCGGCGTTGGAGCTCGAACATAGTCCGGCGTTGGAGCTTGGATACAGTCCGGCGTAGGAGCTTGGATATAGTCCGACGTTGGAGCTCGGATACAACCCGAGGTTGGTACCCGGCTGCAAAAGATACCTCGAATACAGTCCGGCGTTGGGGCTTGGACGCAAGAGGACACTGCCACCCGGGAACAACTTCAAACCCGAGGTGTGGTATAAAAATAACAAGGCATTGATAAAGGATGGAAACTTAAAGGGGCTCCTCGGATACCCGACGTGTAAACTCGTCGGATGCACTTCGGCGATCCTCAAGATCGAAGATGAGAAGATTTGTTGAACCACTTTTCAAGACCGACAACCAAAGATGAAGAACAGTTCGGAAGAATCGAGGAGCATCCCCAACTTGAAGACCAGTTCAGGGGGCTACTTACGGTGTCCTGGACTAGGGGATACTCATCACGTCGTCTCCCGATCAGTTGGATTGGGCCGAGGACACCCATGGTCGTATACTCATGGGCCAGTTTGGACAGTTGCCACATAGAAGAAAGATTCCACAAGACTTGGTGATCAAGACAAGGACTCCTCCCCACCGGTGTATTCGGCTAGGACTCTTGTTATCCTAGGCCTCTGGTGCATTATATAAACCGAGGCCAGGCTAGTCGATAGAGATATACAGAATCATAATCATAGGCTAGCTTCTAGGGTTTAGCCTCTACGATCTCATGGTACATCAACTCTTGTAAAACTCATATCATCAAGATCAATCAAGCAGGAAGTTGGGTATCACCTCCATAGACAGGGCCCGAACCTGGGTAAACATTGTGTTCCCCGCCTCCTGTTACCATCCGCCTTAGACGCACAGTTCGGGACCCCCTAGCCGAGATCCGCCGGTTTTGACACCGACTAATGGCCCGTCCTAAACATGTCATCATCGCGACCCATGGTCACTTCTAGCCCGTTAACAGTCTGCTCAGAATTTGGGCCGAATTACGGCCTGATGTCTTTCTGGCCTGTTAAAGGTCTTGCTTCATTTGGGACCATTTATAGGCCATTTAAACTTTCGGCCCATAAGCGACCGTGAAGGATACGGGTCATATTCGGCCATGTCTAACATTCGGCCTATTAGAGGCCCACTACAGATTTGGGCCACTTTCAGCCTGTTCTGACTTTCGGCCTGTTAACGTCGGACGAAATCCATGGGCCATATGTGTCCCAACGCCACATTGGGCCTACTAACGGCCCATAGAAAAATGACACTAGTCGAGCCCGACCGAACTTCTGGCCTGTTAAAGGCCCGTGTAGTAGGTCGGCACATTTACGGCCCGTCTGAATTTCAGCATGTGGACGATCCCCATTGTAAATGGGGCACCATTTTAGCCTGCTGAGACTAGTGGGTTATTTGGCACAATCAGGGCGCGATCTTACTTTTGGCCTATTAAAGGCCCATGTTTTTATGGGCTCAAGATATTTACACATGTAAATGGCCTATTATTATTGAGGCCCAAGTTATATTTAGGCCTATTAACGGCCCACTATGGGCACATGCCTACTAGAAAAATATGAAAGCTTATGCTGATTTAGGCCCAAATATTTTTAGTGGGCTACATGCAAATTTCGTCCCAGAATCGTTTTTAGCCCAATTGGAATGGGCCTGACGAATGTTGGCATGTTGGGCTCCTACAAAGCTTTCGGCCAAATACATTACTAAGATAAACCTACACTATACAAAATAGCGTCGAAATTACTGCAGCCTTTGGTAGCATCATAAATGCTGTATCAGAACAAAATAAATTCCAACCATACAAAAAAAGCCTGTTGGCATAAAGTTTACAGTCCTTGCAGATAAAAGCACCATCAGATGTATAAAAGCACATATCATTTGACCTAACTGCTTATGTTCCAGGCTGTAGAATCTGATGGAGCAGCACGATCTTCCCCTTTTTCCGCCATTGCTCTTGAAAAACGAAGCAAATGACTGATAATCTAGTTTCAAAACCATTCGTATCTTCACGACATTTGTCAACCACTATTTTTGTTTCCGACACAACGTCCATTAGGGATTGGACCTGTGTCTGGAGCACAGATATATTACTCTGTCTAGCCGGAAGATTTTGCTCAGTAGGCGATTTGGACGAGGTTACCTTGACAACCAACCCAGAATTACGCAGGAAGGTGATTTTTTGCACTGTTAGAGGAGAGATACTGATACGTTTCCACCGTATCTATAATTTTTGATTATTCCATACCAATATTCTACAACTCTCATATACTTTTGGCAACTTTTTATACAATTTTTGGGACTAACATATTGATCCAGTGCGCAATGCCATATCAAACGGAGTCCAAACGGGATAAAAACGGACGTTGATTTTGTTTGGAATATATGTGATTTTTGGGAAGTGAAATCAACGCGAGACGATGATCGAGGGGCCCACGAGGCAGGGGGCGCCCCCTAAGGGGGCAGGCGCGCCCCTGACCCTCGTGGACACCGTGTAAGGTGGTTGATGCCCTTCTTTCACCGCAAGAAAGCTAATATCCGGATAGAGATCGTGTTAATATGTCAGCCCAATCGGAGTTACGGATCTCCAGGAATATAAGAAACGGTGAAAGGGTAGAATCTGAGAACGTAGAAACAGAGAGAGACAGATCCAATCTCGGAGGGGCTCTCGCCCATCCCATGCCATGGAGGCCATGGACCAGAGGGGAAACCCTTCTCCCATCTAGGGAGGAGGTCAAGGAAGAAGAAGAAGGAGGGGGGCTCTCTCCCCCTCGCTTCCGGTGGCACCGGAGTGCCACCGGGGGCCATCATCATCACCGCAATCTTCACCAACAACTTCACCGCCCTCATCACCAACTCTTCCCCCTCTATGCAGCGGTGTAACCTCTCTCTTACCCGCTGTAATCTCTACTTAAACATGGTGCTATTATTTCCCAATGATGTATGGCTACCCTATGATGTTTGAGTAGATCCGTTTTGTCCTATGGGCTATTTGATGATCAAGATTGGTTTGAGTTGCATGTTTTATTATTGGTGCTGTCCTATGGTGCTCTCCGTGTCGCGCAAGCATGAGGGATCCCCGCTGTAGGGTATTGCAATACATTCATGATCCTCTTATAGTGGGTTGCGTGAGTGACTAAAACACAAACCCGAGTAAGGGGGTTGTTGCGTATGGGATAAAGAGGACTTGATGCTTTAATGCTATGGTTGCATTTTACATTAATGATCTTTAGTAGTTGTGGATGCTTGATAGAGTTCCAATCATAAGTGCATATGATCCAAGTAGATAAAGTATGTTAGCTTATGCCTCTCCCTCATATAAAATTGCAATAATGATTACCGGTCTAGTTATCGATTGCCTAGGGACAAATAACTTTCCCGTAACAACAAGCTCTCTACTAAAACTAACTTAGTTGTGTCTTTATCTACACAACCCCTACTTTTTATTTACATGCTCTTTATTATCTTGCAAACCTATCCAACAACACCTACAAAGTACTTCTAGTTTCATACTTGTTCTAGGTAAAGCGAACATCAAGCATGCGTAGAGTTGTATCGGTGGTCGATAGAACTTGAGGGAATATTTGTTCTACCTTTAGCTCCTCGTTGGGTTCGACACTCTTACTTATCAAAAACTGTTGTGATCCCCTATACTTGTGGGTTATCAAGACCTTTTTCTGGCGCCGTTGTAGGGGAGCAATAGCGTGGGGCGAATATTCTCGTGTGTGCTTGTTTGCTTTATCTCTAAGTAATTTTTATTTTCTATTCTTAGTTGTTCTCTATCTTTATTTATGGATATGGAACATGAAATACCAAGAAAAATAGGTGTACCTGCTACTCATGGAGATGGGGAACCTCCTAAAACCCTCGATGCTCAATATGTGAAAAATATTATGTTCCACTTTGATAATCTTGAGAAAACCTCATTCAATCTTGTAATGGGAGTAACGTTGGATCAACGTGAATACTTTAGGGATTATCGCTTGACACAAAAAGCAAAACTATTATGTGATCAAATTTATATATTGTATTGGTATGCTAGGCAACTATGCTTGAGATATGATTATACTTGTTGCTCTAGGATGAAGGCTCCACACCTTCCCTTTTCATGTGAATTTAATGATAATGAAACCTTAGCTTCTTATGCTAAAGGTATATATGATTACTATGATGTGGAACAAATAGAAGAATTTGTTGCTTTTAAGGGTGCTTATGAAATTGAATCTTTGTTTGAAAAGTATGAAGCATTTGATGACGATGTTTATAGGCCTGAAAATTTAGCTATTCTAAAATATTGCTATGATAATTATGAATATAATTCCTATATTAATGCGCTTATTAAGAAAGTCTCTTCTGTGCAAGAAGAGACTAATATTTTGTAGGAATCTATGGAAGAAGAAATTGATGAAACTGTGAGCTCATTGGATGAAAAAGATAAGGAGGAGAGCGAAGAACAAAAGGAGGAAGAGCGGATTGATCACCCGTGCCCACCTTCTAATGAGAGTAACTCTTCAACTCATACATTGTTTAATTCCCCTTCATGCTTACCGAAGGATGAATACTATGATAATTGTTATGATCCCGTCGGTTCTTTTGAAATATCCCTTTTTGATGATGCTTGCTATGCTTGTGGCCAAGATGCCAATATGAATTATGCTTATGGAGATGAACTTGCTATAGTTCCTTATGTTAAACATGAAATTGTTGCTATTGCACCCACGCATGATAGTCCTATTATCCTTTTGAATTCTCCCAACTAAACTATATCAGAGAAGTTTACCCTTATTAAGGATTATATTGATGGGTTGCCTTATACCGTTGCACATGATGATTTTGATGAATATAATATTCATGTGCTTGCTTCCTCTACTTGCAATTATTATGAGAGAGGAACTATATCTCCACCTCTCTATGTTTCCGATACGATAAAATTGCAAGGAACTGTTTATACTATGCATTGGCCTTTACTATGTGTGCATGAATTGTTCGTTTATGACATGGCAATGCATAGGAAGAGAGTTAGACTTCTTTATTATGTGATATATGTTACTTTGTGCTCACTACTAAATTACAAATCATTGTTAATTAAAATTGGCTTTGATATACCTTGGGATCCGGATGGATTCATTACTTAATCACTATATGCCTAGCTTAATGGCTTTAAAGAAAGCGCTGCCAGGGAGACAACCCGGAAGTTTTAGAGAGTCATTTATTTCTGTTGAGTTCTTTTGTATAGTTTAAAAACAAAATAAAATAAAGAGGGGAACCCAAAACTTTTTCAAAAAGGAAAGTGAAAGTGAGAAAGACAAGCATTGTTGAAGTGGGAGAGCTCCTTGAACTTTGTTCATGCTCATGACAACTTTGTGAATCTTGATTACATAAACTTTTCAACAGAAATAATTATCCCCTTGTACAATTCCATTGTATTATAAAAATAATGTGCCAAGGTTTGCCTTTAGGATGCTTTAGATGCTTGTTGGTTTGTACGGTGCAGGACAGAAACTTTGGTTGTAGTGCGCGATTTTACATTTTTAGATGGAACGTCAAATGGTTTTGATTCTTTGTGCACTGTCTTTCTATACAAATTCTTTATCCTAATTTTGGCAGAATTTTTCAAGTATCATAAGTATGGTAAATGTTCATATTATTATAGACTGTTCTATTTTTGACAGATTCTGTTTTTCATGCATAGTTTGCTTGTTTTGATGAAATTATCAATTTATATCAGTGGATTAAGCCATGGAAAAGTTATATTACAGTAGACACAATGCAAAAAAATATGAATTGGTTTGCAACAGTACTTAGATTAGTGATTTTCTTTATTATACTAACGGATCTTACCGAGTTTTCTGTTGAAGTTTTGTGTGGATGAAGTGTTCGATGATCGAGAAGGTCTCGACGTGAGAAGAAGGAAGAGAGGCAAGAGCTCAAGCTTGGGGATGCCCAAGGCACCCCAAGTAAATATTCAAGGAGACTCAAGCGTCTAAGCTTGGGGATGCCACGTAAGGCATCCCCTCTTTCTTCAACAAGTATAGGTATGTTTTCGGATTCGTTTCGTTCATGCGATATGTGCAACCTTGGAGCTTCTTTTGCTTTAGTTTTCACTTTTCTTTTATGCACCATGCTGGTATGAGATAGTTCTTGGTTGATCTATAGAATGCTCATTTCACTTTACTTATATCTTTTGAGTATGGCTTTGTAGAATGCTTCATGTGCTTCACTTCTATCATTTGAAGCTTGGATTACCTGTTTCTCTTTACATATACAACCACCATTTCTAGAATGCTCTTGTGCTTCACTTATATTTGTTAGAGCGTGGGCATATCTTTTATAGAAAGAACTAAACTCTCTTGCTTCACTTATATCTATTTAGAGAGAAGAGAGGAACTGGTCATTCACATGGTTAGTCATAAAATCCTACATAAGACTTGTAGATCACTGAATATGGTATGTTTGATTCCTTGCAATAGTTTTGCGATATAAAGATGGTGATATTAGAGTCATGCTAGTGGGTAGTTGTGGATTAGTAGAAATACTTGTGTTGAGGTTTATGATTCCCGTAGCATGCACGTAAGGTGAACCGTTATGTAACGAAGTTGGAGCATGAGGTATTTATTGATTGTCTTCCTTATGAGTGGCGGTCGGGGCCGAGCGACGGTCTTCTCCTACCAATCTATCCCCCTAGGAGCATGCGCATAGTACTTTGTTTCGATAGCTAATATACTTTTGCAATAAGTATGTGAGTTCTTTATGACTAATGTTGAGTCCATGGATTATACGCACTCTCACCCTTCCACCATTGCTAGCCTCTCTAGTACCGCGCAACTTTCGCCGGTACCATAAACCCACCATATACCTTCCTCAGAACAGCCACCATACCTACCTATCATGGTATTTCCATAGCCATTCTGAGATATATTGCCATGCAACTTCCATCATCATCATATACATGACTTGAGCATTCATTGTCATATTGCTTTGCATGATCATAAGATAGCTAGCGTGATGTTTTCATGGCTTGTCCGTTTTTTGATGTCATTGCTGCGCTAGATCATTGCACATCCCGGTATACCGCCGGAGGCATTCATATAGAGTCATATCTTTGTTCTAATATCGAGTTGTAAGTAAATAAAAGTGCGATGATCATCATTATTAGAGCATTGCCCCAGTGAGGAAAGGATGATGGAGACTATGATTCCCCCACAAGTCGGGATGAGACTCCGGATGAAAAAGAAAAAAGAGAAAAGAGAAAGGCAAAAAAAAGAGAGAAGGCACAAAAAATAAAAAATTGAGAGAAAAAGAGAGAAGGGGCAATGTTACTATCCTTTTACCACACTTGTGCTTCAACGTAGCACCATGTTCTTCATATAGAGAGTCTCTTGAGTTATCACTTGCATATACTAGTGGGAATTTTCATTATAGAACTTGGCTTGTATATTCCGATGATGGGATTCCTCAAATGACCGAGGTCTTCATGAGCAAGCAAGTTGGATGCCCACCCACTTAGTTTTTAGTCTGAGCTTTCATACACTTATAGCTCTTAGTGCATCCGTTGCATGGCAATCGCTTCTCAATCACATTGATATCTATTGATGGGCATCTCCATAGCCCGTTGATAAGCCTAGTTGATGTGAGACTATCTTCTCCTTTTTGTCTTCTCCACAACCACCATTCTATTCCACCTATAGTGCCATGTCCATGGCTCACGCTCATGTATTGCGTGAAAGTTGAAAAGGTTTGAGAATGTCAAAAGTATGAAACAATTGCTTGGCTTGTCATTGGGGTTGTGCATGATGTGAATTTTTTGTGTGGTGAAGATGGAGCATAGCCAGACTATATGATTTTGTAGGGATAACTTTCTTTGGCCATGATATTTTGAAAAGATATGATTGCTTTATTAGTAGGCTTGAAGTATTATTGTTTTTATGTCAAATGATAGACTATTGCTTTGAATCACTCGTATCCTAATATTCATGCCATGATTAGATACATGATCAAGATTATGCTAGGTAGCATTCCACATCAAAAATTATCTTTTTTTATCATTTACCTACTCGAGGACGAGCAGGAATTAAGCTTGGGGATGCTGATACGTCTCCATCGTATCTATAATTTTTGATTGTTCCATGCCAATATTCTACAACTTTCATATACTTTTGGCAACTTTTTATACTATTTTTGGGACTAACATATTGATCCAGTGCCAGTTCCTGTTTGTTGTATGTTTTTTGTTTCACAAAAAATCCATATCAAACGGAGTCTAAATGGGATAAAAATGGACAGAGATTTTTTTTGGAATATATGTGATTTTTGGGAAGTGAAATCAACGCGAGACGATGCTCGAGGGGCCCACGAGGCAGGGGGGCACGCCCCAGGGGCAGGCGTGCCCCTGGCCCTCGTGGCCACCCCGTAAGGCGGTTGATGCCCTTCTTTTGCTGGAAGAAAGCTAATATCCAGATAGAGATCGTGTTAAAATTTCAGCCGAATCGGAGTTACGGATCTCCAGGAATATAAGAAACGATGAAAGGGTAGAATCTGAGAACGCAGAAACAGAGAGAGACAGAGAGACAGATCCAATCTCGGAGGGGCTATCGCCCCTCCCATGCCATGGAGGCCATAGACGAGAGGGGAAACCCTTCTCCCATCTAGCGAGGACGTCATGGAAGAAGACGAAGGAGGGGGGCTCTCTCCCCCTCGCTTCCGGTGGCACCAAAGTGCCACCGGGGGCCATCATCATCACCGCAATCTTCACCAAAAACTTCACCGCCATCATCACCAACTCTTCCCCCTCTATGCAGCGGTGTAACCTCTCTCTTAACTGCTGTAATCTCTACTTAAACATGGTGCTCAATGTTATATATTATTTCCCAATTATGTATGGCTATTGAGGGAGTCCTGGATTAGGGGGTCTCCGGACAGCCGGACTATCTCCATTGGCCGGACTGTTAGACTATGAAGATACAAGATTGAAGACTTCGTCTTGTGTCCGGATGGGACTCTACTTGGCATGGAAGGCAAGCTAGGCAATACGGATATGGATATCTCCTCCTTTGTAACCAACCTTGTGTGACCCTAACCCTCTCCAGTGTCTATATAAAACCGAAGGGTTTTAGTCCATAGGACAACAACAATCACAACATACAATCATACCATAGGCTAGCTTCTAGGGTTTAGCCTCTCTGATCTCATGGTAGATCTACTCTTGTACTACCCATATCATCAATATTAATCAAGCAGGACGTAGGGTTTTACCTCCATCAAGAGAGCCCGAACCTGGGTAAAACATCGTGTCCCCTGCCTCCTGTTACCATCCGGCCTAGATGCACAGTTCGGGACCCCCTACCCGAGATCCGCCGGTATTGACACCGACATTGGTGCTTTCATTGAGAGTTCCTCTGTGTCATTGCTGTTAGGCTTGATGGCTCCTACTATCATCGATAGCGATGCCGTCCAGGGTGAGACTTTTCTCCCCGGACAGATCTTCGTATTCGGCGGCTTTGCACTGCGGGCTGATTCGCTTGGCCATCTGGAGCAGATTGAAAGCTACGCCCCTGGCCATCAGGTCAGATTTGGAAGTTTGAACTACACGGCCGACATCCGCGGAGACTTAATCTTTGACGGATTCGAGCCACAGCCGGTCGCGCCGCATTGTCACGATGGGTACGACCTAGCTCTGCCGCCGAATAGTACCCCAGAGGCCGCGCCCGCATCAGCTCCAACCCTTAGCTCGGAGCCAACTGTGCCAATCGAGGACGGGTGGTTAGACACCGCCTCCGGGGCTGCAGTCTCCACGGCGATCGAGCCGAACACCTGCCCAACCCTCTGCGCAGCCCGTGACTCCAAGGTGTCGGACTCTTTTCCGGACTCCGAACCATCCGCACCCTTGTCAATCGAATCTGATTGGGTGCCGATCATGGAATTCACCGCCGCGGATATCTTTCAGCACTCGCCCTTCGGCGACATTCTGAATTCACTAAGGTCTCTCTCTTTATCAGGAGAGCCCTGGCCGGACTATGGCCAACAGGATTGGGATGCGGACGACGAAGAAATTCGACGCCCACCCACCACCCACTTCGTAGCTACTGTCGATGATTTAACCGACATGCTCGACTTTGACTCTGAAGACATCGACAGTATGGAGGACGATGTAGGAGACGAACATGAACCAGCGCCTATAGGGCACTGGAAAGCCACCTCGTCATATGACATATAGATGGTGGATACACCCAACGAAGGCAATGGCGACGAGATAGCGGAGGATGACCCCTCCAAGAAGCAACCCAAGCGCCGACGTCAGCGGTGCCACTCTAAGTCCCGCCAAAGAAAAAGTGGTGATACCGGCACCGGAGATAATAACACTCTGAATAGTGCCGAAGACAACAACAATCCCCTCCAGCAATATTTAGAGCAGGAGGATGAAGGAGCCAGCTCTCCTGAGAGAGCGGCAGACGGAGAGGAGGAGGACGACAATTACATGCCCCCCTCCGAAGACAAGGCAAGCCTCGGCGACGGTGAATTCGCCATACCAGAGGATCCCGTCGAACAAGAGTGCTTCAAGCATTGGCTTATGGCCACGGCAAATAGCCTGAAGAAAAAGCAGCAGCAGCTTCAAGATGATCAAGATCTGCTAGCTAACAGATGGACTGAAGTCCTCGTGGCCGAGGAATATAAACTCGAGCGCCCCTCCAAGAATTACCCAAAGTGCAGGTTACTACCCCGACTAGAGGAAGAAGCGTATGACACGGCTGATCGGCCACCTCGTGGCCGTGATAGAGAGGCATTCCAGCCAAAAACTCAGCCTCCGCCCCGACGCCATTCAAATAAAAAGGCATGGGGAGATACGCCAGACCGGCGAGACATATTGGAGGACAAAGCCAAGCATGCAAGATCGATCTACGGATCACGACGGCGCACCACTCTGCGAGACGATAAACGTCACACCGGATACAGTAAAAGAAAATCCGGCTGGGCCGAATACAGCGGGCAAGACCCATTCGAGCTGCGTCACGATATAGCCCAATACAGAGGCGCCGCACACCCCATATGCTTCACAGACGAAGTAATGGAACATCAATTCCCAGAGGGTTTCAAACCTGTAAATATTGAATCATACAACGGCACAACAGATCCCGTAGTATGGATTGAGGATTTCCTCCTCCACATCCACATGGCCCACGGTGATGACTTACACGCCATCAAATACCTCCCACTAAAGCTCAAAGGACCAGCGCGGCATTGGCATAACAACTTGCCAGCGGACTCCATTAGCTGTTGGGAAGATCTGGAAGCCGCATTCGTTGATAACTTTCAGGGCACTTATGTGCGACCACCAGACGCCGATGACTTGAGCCACATAATTCAACAGCCAGAAGAGTTGGCCAGGCAATTCTGGACTCGGTTCCTTACAAAGAAAGATCAAATTGTCGACTGTCCGGATGCGGAGGCCTTAGCGGCTTTCAAACACAACATCCGAGACGAGTGGCTAGCCCAGCACGTTGGTCAGGAAAAGCCGAAATCTATGGCAGCTCTCACGACGCTCATGACCCGCTTTTGTGCAGGAGAAGACAACTGGCTGGCTCGCAGTAATAACATACCAAAGAACCATGGTACCTCAGATACCAAGGTAGGCAATAGCAGGTCACGTTGCAACAAACATAAGCGTCGCATTAATAGTGAAAATACTGAGGATACGACAGTCAATGCCAGATTCAAAGGCTCTAAACCCGGTCAGCGGAAAAAGCCATTCAAACAAAGTACGCCGGGTCCATCTAGCTTGGACCGTATACTCGATCGCTCGTGTCAAATACACGGCACCCAGACAAGCCAGCCAATCACACCAACAGGGACTGTTGGGTGTTCAAGCAGGCCGGCAAGTTAATTGCCGAAAACAAGGACAAGGGGCCGCATAGCAATGACGAGGAGGAGCCCCGACAGCTACACACCGGAGGGCAGAAGAGGTTTCCCCCGCATGTGCGGATGGTGAACATGATATACGCGACCCACATCCCCAAGAGGGAGCGGAAGCGTGCGTCGAGGGACGTATATGCGTTGGAGCCAGTCGCTCCAAAGTTCAACCCTTGGTCCCCCTGTCCGATCACCTTCGATCGCAGGGACCATCCCACTAGTATCCGTCATGGCGGATTTGCCGCACTGGTCCTAGACCCAATCATTGATGCATTCCACCTCACTCGAGTCCTTATGGATGGCGGCAGCAGCCTGAACCTGCTTTATCAGGACATGGTGTGCAAAATGGGTATAGACCCCTCAAGGATGAAACCCACAAAAACGACCTTTAAAGGCGTCATTCCAGGTGTGGAGGCCCATTGCATACGCTCAGTTACACTGGAAGTGGTCTTCGGATCCCTGGACAATTTCCGAACCGAAGAGTTAATCTTCGATATAGTCCCGTTCCGCAGTGGTTATCACGCGCTGCTCGAGCGAACCGCATTCGCTAAATTCAATGCGGTACCGCATTATGCATACCTCAAGCTCAAGATGCAGGACCTCACGGAGTTATTACAGTCAATGGAAACACAGAGCACTCTCTCCGAATATAGGAGCACACCGCGGCCCTCACAGCAGAAGTGCAAAGCAGCCTCTCAAGGCAATCAAGCAGTTCAGCGCTTCAAAGCCCGGACACCTTCAAGCGCGCTCGGGGCAATCGCCAAATAGACCGCCTGGCGCGATCTGAGCTCGCGTAGCAATACGGCTGCCACCCCAATCCCAGCCCAACGGCAAAACTCGTGGCGTGCATACATACTTACGCATTAAAAATACCATGGGCAAAGGTGGGGAGGGGGGTACAACTGCGGCACGCCCCAAGACGCGGCTTAAACCGCACTAGCGGCTTCTCGTTTGGTTATTTTTCTTTTTTTTCAGGACCTTAATCTCGGGAAACACTGTTCGGCAGCACTATTGCCGAACAGATGATGCAGCAACCAAGGAGGCAGAAAGCTACGTCACACCACGGAATTCCCAGTTGGATTACAATACCAAGAGAAATATTTGATTTAATACTATTCCTCAGCTTGCCCTTGGAAGGGACATAGTCCCACTCTTTGCTTATCGCACTATCTGTATCATTCTGCTTTAACGCACCTTTTTGAATAAACAATACTTAACATCACGAGTATTATTGCATTCCTGTTATATATATGTATATATATATGTGTGTGTGTGTGTGTGTGTTCATTAACGACGCCTCGCAACTGTACACTTTGGTACGGCCAATACACCAGGGGCATGCGTACCCCATAATATGGTGTGAAAAGTCCGAACACTTTCACAAGTGCGGCACCCCGAACTTATAGCATTATATGCATCAGCTCCGAATCATGTCTTTGGTCAAATGTTGGGTTTGCCCGGCTCCTATATTTTGGTACCTTACATTCCGCTCTATTGGCTAAGGTAGCGCTAGGAGAACTACTGCGATTGTGCCACGGTTCTGCCGGGCTGAGCACCTCAATAGAGAAAGCTAAAACTGACTATCATGATAAGGCGAGAGACTGGTCGCTGTTCGGTGAGGTTTTTGAGTCCCTGAAGACTTATGCCGCTTAGGGAGAGGGGCTGTCCCTGTCCGGCTTAAAGGCGTGTATCACGCCACGAATTCGGCCTTCCGAATACCAGGGGCTTCACCGAAATTTAAAATTATAGAATTCTATGGCTAAGTGAGAGTGATAAAGCATTATTAGTCCGGTTGCCTGGTTCGTTGTGCTGAGCACCTCCCTCGAAGGACCCAAATATGGGAACAAGAGTGCTCAGGTTTATCCCGAACACCCCAGCACTAGTGGCATGGGGAAAGAAGTCGAGGACTAGCCATCTCTCAAATTGAATAACCAGCCAAATAGAAGGTAATATTTTAAATTCACACCACTAGTAGAAAACAGGGCTATGGTCCAGGCCGGCTCAGCCCATTAGTCCCGGTTCAGTCTAGAACCGGGACTAATGTGAGCATTGGTCCCGGTTCGTGCGGCTAAGGCATTAGTCCCGGTTCACTCGGGCCCTTTAGTCCCGGTTTAAGCCACGAACCGGGACTAAAGGGTGCGATGACCTTTAGTCCCGGTTCGTGCCTCAAACCGGGACTAATGATTAGACCTTTAGTCCCGGTTTGAGGCACGAACCGGAACTAATGGGGTTGAGACCTTTAGTCCCGGTTCGTGCCACGGACCGGTACTAAAGGTCCCATTTTCAAACTCTACACCCCCCCCCCCCCCCCCCCGTGGATCGCCTTTTCAGTTTTAAAAAAATAAAAGAAAATAATGGAAATGTCAAAAAAATAAAAGAAAATAAGTTTCTCATGTGATATGTGGTCTAGTTGTTGGGAAAATTTGCAAATGTGAATTTTGACTTTATTTGCAAAATCTCTCTGAAATTTGTAAAAATGGGCATAACTTTTGCATACTAACTCAGATGAAAAAGTTTTTTATCTGAGTATTCTTTTTGAATGGCTTTTCCCACTGACCGGATTTATAGCCTCTGAATCCGGCATTGACTGCCGTGTCTTCATTGTTGTCGCTGCTAACGCGGCGTTTTTGCTTATTCCGACGTGTCCTTCTACTTTTGTCCTTGGTATTCGAATTACCAGGGTTCTTTGATAAGTTGTTACTGCGGGCTAGCCAGCTGTCTTCTCCCGCGCAAAAGCGGGTCATGAGTGTCGTGAGGGCTGCCATAGATTTCGGCTTTTCCTGTCCCAGGTGCCGGGCAAGCCACTCATCGCGGATGTTATGCTTGAAGGCTGCTAGGGCCTCTGCATCCGGACAGTCGACTATCTGGTTTTTCTTTGTTAGGAACCGTGTCTAGAATTACCTGGCCGATTCCTCTAGCTTCTGAATTATGTGGCTTCAGTCGTCGGCATCCGGTGGTCGCACGTAAGTGCCGTGGAAGTTGTCAAGGAATGCGGCTTCCAGGTCCTCCCAAGAACCGATTGAGTCTGCTGGCAAGCTATTAAGCCAATGCCGGGACGGTCCTTTAAGTTTGAGTGGGAGGTATTTGATGGCATGTAGATCATCACCGTGTGGCATGTGGATGTGAAGGAGATAATCCTCGATCCATACCGCCGGATCTATTGTGCCATCCTATGATTCGATGTTTACGGGTTTGAAACCCTATGGGATTTTATGATCCATTACTTCATCCGTGAAGCATAGTGGGTGTGCGGCGCCTCTGTACTGGGCTATATCGCAATGCAGCTCGGAAGAGCTATGTCTGTTGTGCTCGGCCCGACCGGATTTGTTGTATCCGGAGTGAAGATCATTGTCACGTGCCATAGGGCGCCTGCGCGATCCGTAGATCAATCTTGTTTGTCTTGCCTTATCCTCCAGTACGTATCCCAGGTCTGGCGCATTTTCCCGTGCCTTAGTTGAGCGGCGTCGGGACATGGCTTGGGTGGAGGTCCGAGAGGCCTCTTTGTCGCGGCCGCGAGGTGGCCGGTCTGTCATGTCGTGCGCTGGTGATGTAGGTGCTTCCTCCTCTGATCGGGGTAGCGGCCTGCACTTTGGGTAACTCTTGGAGGGGCGTTCGAGTTCATACTCTTCGGCCGCAAGGACTTCGGTCCATCTGTCAGCTAGCAAATCTTGGTCAGCTCTAAGTTGTTGCTGCTTTTTCTTGAGGCTGCTTGCCGTGGCTAAAAGCCTGCGTTTGAAACGCTCTTGTTCGGCGGGGTCTGATGGTACGACGAATTCATCGTCATGGAGGCTTGCCTCGTCTTTGGAGGGAGGCATATAGTTATCATCCTCGACCTCTCGGTCTGCCGCTCTCTCATGAGGGCTGGCTTCTCCATCTTCCTGTGCCGAATCTTGCTGGGGTGGGTGTTCTTCGGCGCTATCCAGGGTAGTATTATCTCCCGTGCCGGAATCACCATTTTTGCTTTGGCGGGATTTAGAGCAGCGCCGCTGACGCCGGCGCTTTGGGTGTTTCTTGGAGGTGTCATCCCCTGCTGTTCCATCGCCATCTCCATCTTTTGGAGTATCCACCATATATATGTCATATGACGAGGTGGCCTTCCAGCGCCCTATAGGTGCTGGTTCCTGTTCGTCTCCTACATCGTCGTCCATACCGTCGATGTCTTCGGAGCCAAAGTCAAGCATGTCGGTTAAATCGTTGACAGTGGCTACAAAGTGGGTGGTGGGTGGGCTTTGAACTTCTTCATCGTCCGTATCCCATCCTTGCTGACCGTAATCCGGCCAGGGCTCTCCTGATAAAGAGAGAGACTTGAGAGAATTCAGGATGTCGCCAAAAGGCGAGTGCTGAAAGACGTCCGCAGCGGTGAACTCCATTATCGGCGCCCAATCGGATTTGATTGGCAGGGGCCCAGGGGGTTCGGAGTCCGGGGAGGAGTCCGGATCCTTGGAGTCACGGGTCATGCAGAGTGCGGGGCTGGCATTCGGCTCGATCACCTTTGAGATCGCAGCCCCCGAGGTGACGTCCAACCGCTCATCCTCGATTGGCGCAATAGGCTCCGAGTAAGGGGTCGGAACCGGTGCGTGTGCGGCCTCCAGGACACTGTCCGGAGGCAGAGCTAGATCATGCCCCTTGAGATAGTGCGGCGCGCTTGGCCGTGGCTCGAACCCGTCGAAGATCAAGTCTCCGCGGATGTCAGCCGTGTAGTTTAAGCTTCCAAACCTGACTTGATGGCCAGGGGCGTAGCTTTCGATCTGCTCCAGGTGGCCAAGCGAATTGGCCCGTAGTGCGAAGCCGCCGAAGACGAAGATCTGTCCGGGGAGAAAAGTCTCACCCTGGACCTCATCGTTGTTGATGATCAAGGGAGCCATCGGGACTAAAGGCGACGACACAGAGGAACTCTCAATGAAAGCACCAATGTTGGTGTCAAAACCGGCGGATCTCGGGTAGGGGGTCCCGAACTGTGCGTCAAGGACGGATGGTAACAGGAGACAAGGGACACGATGTTTTTACCCAGGTTTGGGCCCTCTCGATGGAGGTAATACCCTACTCCTGCTTGATTAATATTGATGATATGGGTAGTACAAGAGTAGATCTACCACGAGATCAAGGAGGCTAAACCCTAGAAGCAAGCCTATGGTATGATTGTCGTATATGGAGTTGATGTCCTACGGACTACAACCCTCCGGTTTATATAGACACCGAATAGGGTTAGGGTTACACAGAGTCGGTTACAATGGTAGGAGATCTTGAATATCCGCATCTCCAAGATTGCCTTCCACGCCAAGGAAAGTCCCATCCGGACATGGGACGAAGTCTTCAATCTTGTATCTTCATAGTCTTGGAGTCCGGCTCAAGGTACAGTCCGGCTACCCGAACACCCCCTAATCCAGGACACCCTCAGAGCCCTCGAGCCATGTTACGTTGGGCATCTTGCCCACCATGGCGCCTCCGCAATTTGCTTGGCGGCCGCCCACCACCTTCGGCTTGACGTTGAAGGTCTTCAACCATAAGCCGAAGTGGGGCTTGATGCGGAGGAAGGCCTCGCACACGATGATAAACGCCTAGATGTTGAGGATGATGTTTGGGGCCAGATCATGGAAATCTAGGCTGTAATAGAACATGAGCCCCCGGACAAATGGATGGAGAGGGAATCCCAGTCCGCGGAGGAAATGGGTGAGGAATACTACCCTCTCATGGGGCCTGGGGGTGGGGATGAGCTGCCCCTCATCTGGGAGCCGGTGCGCGATGTCGTCGGGCAGGTATCCAGCTCTCGTCAGTTTCTTGATGTCTCCCTCCGTGATGGAGGATACCATCCACCTGCCTCCCGCTCCGGACATGGTTGGAGAAGGTTGAGGTGGGAAGTGTGGACTTGGGTGCTAGAGCTCGAATGTGCGAAAACGGATGAGCAAAGGAGAAAGAAGGCATGGATAGGAAGGTGAATCCTTATCCCTTTATATGGGCGGACGAAACTGAGCGTTCCCACTTGCCTGGTAAAACTCGCTTATCCCCCAAGCGCCGTAATTGATGGCGCGGTTGGGTTACCCACGCCCGTATTGATGAGAATCCCGTAATAAGGGGGCATGATCTCTGCTTTAACAAGACGTGTCGAAAAACTACCTCGCGTTATGTGCGGGGCTGGTTAAAGCGAACGGTTCGACTAATCACCGGGCCAGGACATAACGTCATGCTACCAAAACAAGCCCGTAAATTAGATCTGTGAAAATATTATTCTCTCTATAGTGGAATGTGGAACTTATTTTGCAGGGTCGGTCACTATCCTCGTATTCAAATTCTTCTATGATGTATTCGGAGAAGGAACCCGCCTTGCAATGCCGAAGACAATACTATGTGCCGGACTCATCGTCATTGAAGCCTGGTTCAGGGGCTACTGAGGGAGTCCTGGATTAGGGGGTCTCCGGACAGTCGAACTATCTCCATTGGCCGGACTGTTAGACTATGAAGATATAAGATTGAAGACTTCGTCTCGTGTCCGGATGGGACTCGACTTGGCGTGGAAGGCAAGCTAGGCAATACGGATATGGATATCTCCTCCTTTGTAACCGACCTTGTGTAACCCTAACCCTCTCCGGTGTCTATATAAACCAAAGGGTTTTAGTCCGTAGGACAACAACAATCACAACATAAAATCATACCATAGGCTAGCTTCTAGGGTTTAGCCTCTCTGATCTCGTGGTAGATCTACTCTTGTACTACCCATATCATCAATATTAATCAAGCAGGATGTAGGGTTTTACCTCCATCAAGAGGGCCCGAACCTGGGTAAAACATCGTGTCCCTTGCCTCCTATTACCATCCGGCCTAGACGCATAGTTCGGGATCCCCTACCCGAGATCCGCTGGTTTTGACACCGACAGCCATCCTATGATGTTTGAGTAGATCCGTTTTGTCCTATGGGCTATTTGATGATCAAGATTGGTTTGAGTTGCATGTTTTATTATTGGTGTTGTCCTATGGTGCCCTCCGTGTCGCGCAAGCGTGAGGGATCCCCACTGTAGGGTGTTGCAATACGTTCATTATCTTCTTATAGTGGGTTGCGTGAGTGACTGAAACACAAACCCGAGTAAGGGGGTTGTTGTGTATGGGATAAAGAGGACTTGATGCTTTAATGCTATGGTTGGGTTTTACCTTAATGATCTTTAGTAGTTGCGGATGCTTGCTAGAGTTCCAATCATAAGTGCATATGATCCAAGTAGAGAAAGTATGTTAGCTTATGCCTCTCCCTCATATAAAATTGCAATAATGATTACCGGTCTAGTTATCGATTGCCTAGGGACAAATAACTTTCTTGTAACAACAAGCTCTCTACTAAACCTAACTTAGTTGTGTCTTTATCTAAAAAAACCCTACTTTTTATTTACATGCTCTTTATTATCTTGCAAACCTATCCAACAACACCTACAAAGTACTTCTAGTTTCATATTTGTTCTAGGTAAAGCGAACATCAAGCGTGCGTAGAGTTCTATCGGTGGTCGATAGAACTTGAGGGAATATTTGTTCTGCCTTTAGCTCCTCGTTGGGTTCGACACTCTTACTTATCGAAAACTGTTGCGATCCCCTATACTTGTAGGTTATCAGATACTGACGCATTGGAGCAAGAGGTGACACTGTGCATGTGGTAGCCTCGTCACCTTCAGGTGGTTGTGGCTGTTCAATCATTTGTTCCATAGCTTGCTGAAAGTTTGAACGTGTAGATTAGTGTACCAGATAAGTTACTAATGAGACAAAAACAAACAAAGTAGGTTTCACGTTTAAACATAACTTATTTTGGTGAACTACTGTAATACATTAGCATGTATTGTAGTGCCAACTACATAATAAAATCACTTTCGGAACATATGTCCATGTAGCATGCCTACTGTATTGTTTATTTCCTCACATCCGTTGACATCTAAGGATAAAGAGACATGGTTTAAAGTAGGATGAACATAGTATGACCTCATTCATATCATGGGCAAACAAATATAAAACAAATGGGCTATTCTATCATTGTGTGCGCACGTGAACATCACAACTAGATTATAGACCAAGACCAAAAGAATATCCTTCATCTCTTTTAAACCATGTAAGGTGAAATGATACGTTAAGAAAACTGTGTATAAAAGTAGAGTAACTGACATTGGCTGCAAACCAAGCAGTTAAATGAACACATCATAGTACCAATCAGTTCAAAGGCAGGAGGAGTAAGGACTTACAACAGCGGCCTGAACTGGTGTGCTCATGCCCTTCATCTTGCTGGTGTGGCAATCTTTGAAGATTTGCACTGCATTCGGTTCAGGTTCTTTTTGGTCCGCACGGGTTTTCCTCTATATTTGGAACAAGTTAATATGGATACGATAATATGGCACACAAAAAAGAAGGAAGTAGCAGCTATTTACAAGAGCCTCGTAGTGTGCAATATAGCTACAAGATCCTGTTGACTGTTCGAATTTCACTTTAGAACGGTTGGTCTTGTTCTTCAAACAGTTAGCCTAGAAGAAGATACACTTGTAAGGCACGTACATAAATACAAGTTCAATATGTGGTCTGATCAAATACATATACCCTACCTTATACTTTGGATCAGACCAGTGTTTAACAAGGGCTGTCCAGTCTTCATCTGTAATATATTCTACTGGAGATGTTTGGGCGATTTCATTGTTAGCCTTGCCTTCAAAGTGAGATTTTCTGAGATGGTACCGATACTGTCGCAGAGCAGACTGAAAAACATGAGTGCAGGCTTGTATAGTTGAATCATCTTTCAGATCCAACTGGAACCTCATCTGTTGAAAAAAGAATGTGAGTCTTATTAGGAGGAAGCTAGAAAGTATGGCACAGAGCAAGACAATATTAAAAATTGCGATGAATAACATTAATTATGGATAAGTGGTCAAGGAAGGTGTTAAAATGGGTATTGTCTTTCTTATTCCTGTACTGGATCCAAGTTGGGAGGATACGTGCATGACAGCTAACGGCAATGGCTGCCTCTAATACTAATTTGGATGACTCTGTAGCATCACATGGCCTTTTTAAACCTGCCTCAAAATGGATCTCCATTCTTCCTACTTTATATTTTGTTAATCTGTCAAGAATTATCCCTGATGTCTGTTTCCGCTTGCGCCGTGGTGCTAGTTCAACAACGAATATGGAAAGTGTTAGTGCACATCAAACTATGAGAGTACATATGAAGGAGCATGCAACTGCAACTTGAGTCGATCAGGTACCGTCTTGGTGTTGATGCTCATGAGGTTCATATGATCTTGCCAAGTCCTGTTGTGTCAGCAGTGCTTCGAAAGTAGTGTTAGGTGTGATTGCAGCTTGGGAACTGGCAAGTTCCGGAGCAAACGAACGAGTAAATCATTGAGATGCTGGTACAGTTGAAGCGCATGCTGCAGCTAGTGGAGCAGGTGATACTATGTTTGTAGATTTAGCTGGTGGACTTGGACCTTCTACTTCACTATAAGTACCAGCAGAATCTCGAGGGTAGATCCTTTTCCGTTTCACCCGAACAGTAACACCATTCCCAACTATATTCTTTTCCTTGCTCTCTTTTGACTTTGCCATGTCAAGGCATACCCATAACACAAAAGAATAAAATCGCACTTCAGAACTCATTGATGCATGATATAGACAAGCAATACTTTGATGTAAGACAACCGTATGAGGATGGAATATGTAAGAAAAACAGGACGGCATGACATATTGACAGCTACGACGTGTAAACTAAGCAGAAGGATTTTCAAAAAATAGAAGTAATGCAAGCTAGACACCATATGAAAGATGCAACCAATATCACTCTGCCTAGTTAAAAGTGTCTTGTCATAAGTGGCATTTCGAAAAATTAGAAGCAGTACAACGTAGAAAGATGCAACCACTATCAAACTGCCATGTTAAAAGCGTCGAATCATGAGTGACTGATGCGGGATACACAACAACTGTACTTTGATGTAAGAACTTGGTATGATTGATAGATGAAGTGTATTCTAGACACAGAAAGGCATGTCATATGCATATGTATAACGTATAAACTCAGCAGGTGAAATTTAATCAAAATAGAAGAAAACTAGGCTAGACAACATTTGCAACATGAAACCAATTATCACACTGTCAACTTAGAGCAAGCACCTGCGATGGTGGAGTATGGGAGATGAACTCATTATGTAGACTTGGGACTTCAATTTCGTTAGCAGTAGCAATGGAAAATCTAGAGAGTCTATGTTTGCATCGGTCCGGAGGACCACCAACATCCCCTAACTTACTCTTTTACTTCTTATTTTTTGATATTGCCTTATGAAGTCAAAACCAAAAGAAGATGAAAAAAATTAGCTCTGCATAACTGGTTGATGCATGATACAGATGAACACTACTTTGATGTAAGGCAAGCGTAGGATAGGAGGATGGAATATATACAAAAAGAAGACAACATTACATATTCAGACGTATGATAGGAGGAGGGAATATGTATGAAAAACAGTAAGCAGAAGGCATTTCAAAAAAATTAGAAGAAATGAAAGGTAGGCACCATATGAACATGCAACCTATATCACTCTATCAGGTAAAAAGTGTCTCGTCGTAAGTGCCATTTCAAGAAATTAGAAGTAGTACAATCTGGAAGACAATGCAAGATGTAACCTACATCACACTCCCATGTTAAATGTGTCTTATGGGTAAGTGATCGTTGCAGGTATAAGTTGTAAGCTACGCAGATGCAATTCAAAAAAATCAGAAGCAATACAAACTAGACATCATATGGAACACGCAACCACATATAACAGTTCCAAGTTAGAGCATGCACCTGTGATGGTGGAGTAGGGGAGATGTGCTCATCATCTACACGTATGTTCTAGAAACAGGAACATGTGTCATATTCACGGGCATTATGTGTAATGTAAGCAGATGCAATTCAACAAAGTTAGAAGCAATACAAGCTAGACATCATACGCAACATGCAACCACATATAATAGTGCCAAGTTAGAGCAAGCACCTGTGATGGTGGATTAGGGGAGATGTGCTCATCATCTACACAGCTACGTTGACTGTCTAGCCTTGCGTTGTCTTGCAAATCTTGTTGGGAGGATGGCGGAGTAGAATCTGAAGAGACCCTACATTTCAGTTGCTTGGAAGGACCACCATCATCCAATGCCTTACCAATTTTCTTTCGCTTTATTGATTTTGCATTGTGAGGTCAAACGGACAAGAAAAAGGAACTCATTCATGCACGATACTAATGAAAACTACTCTGATGAAAGGCAAAGTCATGATACGAGGATGGAATATGTACGAAAAACTAGACGGCTTGACATATTCACACCTATGACATGGTAACTAAGCAGATGGCACTTCAACAAATTAGAAGCACTGCAAGCTAGACACCATATGGATGTGGCAATCAATATCACTCTGCCAAGTTAAAATTGTCTTGTCATAGATGGCGTTCATTAAACGAGAAGCACTACATGCTAGAAATCATATTCAAGACGCAAACAAATATCACACTCCCAACTTAAAGGTGTCCCATCATATGTGACTGATGCATGATACACATGAAGAGTAGTTTCATGTAAGAACATGGTGTGATGGACAGATATAGTATGTACCAAAAACAGGAAAGCGTGTCATATTCACACGTATCATGTGTAAGCTAAGCAAATGCAGTTTACACTAGTTAGGAGCAATACAAGCTAGACACCATATGCAACATGCAACCAGATATCACACTGCCAAGTTAGAGCAAGCACCTTGGATGGTGGAGTAGGGGAGCAGAGACTTGGAACTTGTAATGCACTAGCAGTACAAGGAGAATCCGTACAGATGCTCTGTTTACGTTGCTGCAGAGGACCACCATCATCGCCTTTCTTACTCTTTTCCTTCCACTTTTTTGATTTTGCCTTGTCAAGTCAAACCCATAAGAAAAAGGAATAAAATTTGCTCTTCAGAACTCATTGATGCATGATACTGACGAGCACTACATTCATGTAAGACAACTGCATGATGGGAGGATGGAATATGTATGAAAAACAGGACGGCATGACATATTGACATGTATGATGTATAAAGTGTAAACTAAGCACAAGGTGTTTGAACTAGTTAGAAGCAATGCAAGTTAGAAAGCATATGAAAGATGAAACCAATATCACTCTACCAAATTAAAAGGGTGGCCTAACAAATGTATTTGACCAAATTAGAAGCAATACATCGCAACAGGCTAGAAATAGTATGAAATATGCAATGAATAAAGGAGTCTCATCGTAAGTGATTGATGCAGGATACAGAAGAGAGATAGTTTCATGCAAGAACATGGTTAACACATAGATGTAGTGTGTACCAAAAATAGGAAGGCATGTCATATTCACAGGTATAATGTCTAAACTAAGCTGATGCAATTTACCCTAATTAGAAGCATTACAAGCTAGACATTGTATGCAACATGCAACCACATATCACACTGCGAAGTTAGAGCAAGCACCTGCGATGGTGGTGTAGGGTAAGTGCAGTCTTTAACTATAGAGCTACGTTCAATATCTTCAATTAGGCTTGCTGTTTCCTGAGAATCATGTGGAGAGGATGAAACTACACTCTTTATAAGAGCAGCGCGTCTCATACTAACCCACATGCATGCCTATCTCATCATAAGCGATAGATGAAGGATACACAAGAAAAGTAGTTTGATGTAAGAACATGGTGTGATAGGAAGATGTAGTATGTACCAAAAACAGGAAGGTGTGTCATATTCACATGTATAATGTGTAAGCTAAGGATATACAATTTAACAAATTAGGAGCAATACAAGCTGGGCACCATATGCAACATGCAACCAGATATCACACTGCCATGTTAGAGCAAGCACCCGGGGTTGTGGAGTAGGGGAGATGAGATTTGGAACTTGCACTGCAGTAGGTGTAGCAGGAGAATCTGCAGAGATCATCTGTTTCGGTTGCTCCAGAGGACCACCATCATCCGTGCCTTCATCCTTTTAGATTTTGCATTGTCAAGTAAACACACAAGAAAAAGAAATAAAATTCGCACTTCCAAATTACTTGATGCATGATACTGACAAACACAAATTTTATGTATGGCAACCACATTATAGGAGGATGGAATATGTATGAAAAACGCTAAGCGGAAGGCATTTCAGCAAATTGGAAGCAATGCAATCTAGACACCATATGAAAGATCCAATGAAAATCACTCTACCAAGTTAGATGTGTCTCATTATAAGTGGCACTTCAACAAATTAGAGGCAATACATGTTTGAAATGATATGCAAGATGCAACCAATATTACATTGTCAACTTGAAGGTGTCTCGTCAGAAGTGATTGATGAGGGATACACAAGAAAAGTAGTTTGATTAAGAACATGGTTAATACTAAGACGTAATATGTACCAAAAACAGGAACGCATGTCATATTCATAGGGGTATAATGTGTTAACTAAGCAGATGCAATTTACCCTAATTAGAAGCATTACAAGGTAGATACCATATGCAACATGCAACCACATATCACACTACCAAGTAAGAACAAGCACCTGCGATGGTGGTGTGGGGGAATTGCGGTCATCAACTAAAGAGCTACGTTGACTATCTTCATTTGGCCTTGCTATTTCTTGAGAATCATGTGGGGAGGATGACACTGCACTCTTTAAACGAGTAGCGCGTCTCATAGTAACCCACTCAGGTGTCTATCTCGTCATAAGTGATTGACGAGGGATACAAAGGAGCATTAGTTTGATGTATAGACATGGTTACTAGACATATGTAGTATGCATCAAAAACAGGAAGGCATGTCATTATCAAAGGTATAATGTGTAAAGTAAGCTGATGCAATTTAACCAAATTGGAAGCAATACAAGCTACACACCATATGCAACATGCAACAACATTTGACAACGCAAAGTTAAAGCAAGCACCTGGGATGGTTGTGTGTGGCAATTGAGATCATCAACTACAGAGCTATGTTTACTGTCTCCATCAGCTGGCACTTCACCCTTTAGAGTGCCAAAACGCTTAGTGCTTATCTTCAAATTACACTAGAGCGACTTCTGTCTTTTCTTTTTTGTATTCATCAACACTGCATCAGAGTCTGAAATACCCATGCATAAAAAACAATAGTGTGAGTATCGGTGAAGTGTGTGCACAAGTAGTACAGTGTAAAGGTAGCAGATAGCAGGTCGGTGAGAAATAAATGACGGCAGACATATGATAGCTCTACAACATGCATGGCACACGAAATTACTAGATTCTAGGATTTTGAAATATGAGCACAGGGATGGCTGGGAAATGCAGATGCTCCTCCAGCACACCACAAGGTGTGGTCCTACGAAAATAACAATCGACTGAAAACAAATAGGTTAGTCCATTTTTTCTGCATCGTCCGATGTACAAAGAACGGGTAGATCGCCTTCATCTACCTCCAGGCAGTCAGTGTTACGATCTTCCTCGAAACGATAGAGACCACCGGCCCAGTCCCCTGCCTCCGCCCTCCCCTCGACCTCACCGCACCACCGTGCTTGGCACCACCCCGACCATCCCTTCAAGCCCCGCCGACCTCCAGATCGGGCGCAAGTAGCTCCTGTGCCCCACACCCCTATGATAGACACTGATGCTCCGCTTCCCCGGCAAACAGGCGGACTAGGTGCTCCACGCGCCTAAGTGGGTGCTGCTTCTCTTAATTGCAATTTGACTGACCCTGAATTGAAATCCAGGCAGGCTACTGACCTCTAGCAAAGGTGAAATAGTAAATGGGAGGAAACCTTGTGCATTTAGTATAACGAAGAAGATGCAGTACGAAGCACTCAACTAGTTTCTTTCATGGGATGAATATGGTGTGAGCAGAGACGTAAGATTTGCACGAATAAGGCAAGAGGAATACCTCTTTCTGCTGGCAGTGATGTGTCCTCCTTCTGTTTTTCCAACGATCTTGTGTGGTTCGCTGGAAACGAGAAGTTGTGGAGGACGGTGGAGCCTTGGACGAACCAATGGCCAAGTTGTTGAGTGTGGTGCGGTGGCCGTCTATAGGTGATACGTCCATTTTGCATCATGCTTTTATATCAATATTTATTGCATTATGAGCTATTATTTCACATTATGTCACAATACTTATGGCTATTCTCTCTTATTTTATAAGGTTTACACAAGGAGGGAGAATGTCGGTAGCTAGAATTCTGGGCTGGAAAAGGAGCAAATATTAGAGACCTATTCTGCACAACTCCAAAAGTCCTGAAACTCCACGGAATACCTTATAATAAATAATGAAAAATCCTTGTGAAAGATGAAAACCAGGGCGCCCACACCCTGTCCACGAGGGTGGGGGGCGCCCCCCTAGGGCGCGCCCCCTACCTCGTGGGCCCCCTGGTGGCTCTCCGATGACGATCTTCTTCTATATGAAGTCTATCGTCGAAAAAAACCAGAAGCAACCTTCCGGGACGAAACTCTGCCGCCACGAGGCGGAACCTTGGCGGAACCAATCTAGGGCTCCGGCAGAGCTGTTCTGCCGGGGAAACCTCCCTCCCGGAGGGGGAAATCATCGCCATCGTCATCACCAACGCTCCTCTCATCGGCAGAGGGCAATCTCCATCAACATCTTCATCAGCACCATCTCATCTCAAAACCCTAGTTCATCTCTTGTATCCAATTATTGTCTCCAAGTCCGGGATTGGTGCTAGTAGGTTGCTAGTAGTGTTAATTACTCCTTGTAGTTGATGCTAGTTGGTTGAATAGGTGGAAGATCATATGTTTAGATCATTTATGCATATTATTACCCCTCTGATTATGAACATGAATATGCTTTGTGAATAGATACATTTGTTCCTGAGGACAAGGGAGAAGTCTTGCTATTAGTAGTCATGTGAATTTGGTATTCGTTCGATATTTTGATGAGATGTATGTTGTCTAGCCTCTAGTGGTGTTATGTGAACGTCGACTACATAACACTTCACCATTATTTGGGCCTAGAGGAGGGCATTGGGAAGTAATAAGTAGATGATGGGTTTCTAGAGTGACAGAAGCTTAAACCCTAGTTTATGAATTGCTTCCTAAGGGGCTGATTTGGATCCATATGTTTCATGCTATGGGTAGGTTTACCTTAATACTTTTGTTGTAGCTGCAGATGCTTGCAATAGAGGTTAATCATAAGTGGGATGCTTGTTCAAGTAAGAACAGCACCCAAGCACCGGTCCACCCACATGTCAAACTATCAAAGTACCGAACGCGAATCATATGAATGTGATGAAAACTAGCTTGACGATATTCCCATGTGTCCTCGGGAGCGCTTTTCCCAATATAAGAGTTTGTCTAGGCTTTTCCTTTGCTACAAAAAGGATTGGGCCACCTTGCTGCACTTTATTTTCTTTTGTTACTTGTTGCTCGTTACAAATTATCTTATCACAAAACTATCTGTTACCAGTTATTTCAGTACTTGCAGAGAATACCTTGCTGAAAACCGCTTATCATTTCCTTCTGCTCCTCGTTGGGTTTGACACTCTTAATTATCGAAAGGACTATGATAGATCCCCTATACTTGTGGGTCATCAGTAGGCGGCGGGGAACCAGATCTGAGGGGTCGAACAACGGCGTAGCGGGAATAGCTCCGGTGCGATGGACGGTTGCGATAGTGGAGCGGCAGCGGTGAGGCGCAGGACGGCGTGGTCGAAGTGGTTCTGGTATGGCGCACGTCGGCATGTTTGTCGTGGAGGCAGCTCCGCCTCGGCTTCATCTGCTAAGTCCTTGAGGGCATTGCGGTTGTATTGGACGATGATGTCGGGGTACCGGCTCCGGCGTGATGGAGTAGGGCGCCGGTGGATTGGGCGTGATGGGGTGGAGGACGGAGGAGGCTGGGGTTTCACGGCTGGTGGAGAGGGCGTTTTGGCGCCCATGGAGTATGAATGGGGAAACGGAGGGAGGGGGACAAAGGGTGAACAATGTTTCAGTTTGGGACACACTTGTTTGAAATTTGGGGGAAGTTACAAACTTTGCCCCCATCTAAAATTTTGGACATATTGGTTGGGGTAGGACAGTAATCTCAGGTGTCCCAAATGGTGGGCGGGATAGATTTCGGCCGAGCGCATGGGTGTTTAGGCGCCCATGGCGTATGAATGCTTCTAGGAGGCGGTTGAGACTGGCATCTTGGTGAAGTTACAAACCTACCCCGGTTTAGACCTTTGGACATCAGGCCGATACGCTACACGTGCCAGAGTCAGGACAGTAATTTCCTACCACCAAACATTAGTCTCGCGCGGTTTCGGATGACCAGAGGCTTATTTGGCGCTTCGTTAAATATTTGGAAGCAGAAGCATTAAGTTTTCGGTTCTCTTGAATTGAACTTTCAAGATTTGTAAAACTTCACAAATCTTTACTCTTGAAAGTCCTAAAACTACGATTATTTTCGAATGGATGGGGTACATTTGAATATACAATGTACACGAGAATATATTAAAAAATATGCAATCTACCTTAGTTCATGCATGGTTCCAGATATAATCTCCTTGGTTGCAAAAAATAGTTACACATGCGTATGAATATATAGCATGTTCAAATGCACAACAAAGATTGATGCACCCTTTCAGATCTGATTTACAAATGCCATTATCTCGGGTTCAAATAGATAAATGCACTTCCTATGAATTCGAATCTTTGAAACCCCCTTTATGTTGAATTCAACATGTATTTTATTTCGTAGCTAGAAATTTGGAACGAATTCATGTAAGTGACAAATATATAAAGTGCTTCACACTAACAACATGGAGTGAACTAATTAATGTTTATATATGAATTGCAAAAGCAATGCATTTCCTGTATTTCAAACCGCTCTCACTCTATCGATCGATAATATGAAATAAACACATGCACATGTTAGAATTCAATAGAGTATGGGTGTCTGATGGACCAATTTTCGTTCATACGCAAATTGCAAAATTCATGATCTCATCCAAAAATAATAATGCCACTTATATTTTAATTTAATGCGCAGAACCGCCTTTTACACGTAGATGCACTATGCCTCGACCCGTTCTCGCAAACATGCTATATATCTCTCTATGTAACGCATAAGTGCACACACTTTATATACATCGGCATTTCTCTTTCACACATGCTCACAATCTCTCCCGGGGTGTCGGGGTGTCTCACGCACACACCCTCTCTGTATCTCTCTCTCTTTCTGACTACTATGTACCACTCTTTTCACTAATCTCAGTTGGAAAACACTATTTCTCTCACATGTATATATACAGACGCACGGTCTGTACTAGCCCTCTATACGCACATATATGTGCCCACGTGTCTCCCGCACGCACATTATCTTTAGGCCTCTCTCGCACACATGCCCCCCCCACAGACACACCTCTCTCTCTTAGTGGTTGGCAGATATGATTCCATCAGATCATTCGGTAGGATATCCCTAACTGTTAGGCTGGATGGTAATACGAGGCAAGGTTTTACCCAAGTTCGGACCCTTGCAGTTGAGGGAAAAGCCTAATCCTGGTACTGTATATTAGTGATAGGGGTGTGTACAAAGTACAGGTGAATACCAGGCATTGTGCGTGTGTGTATACTATCGACGAACTAGCCCCCAGGCTTCTATAACATACTCGGGGCCTAGGGTTACAAATCATATATAGTCGGCTTATCACCAGTGGGGACAGAGTCCTCCACGACTCTGGTAGCTTCGTGTTGTACGCCGAGTCCTCCACATGGGTCTTCGTATAATGCGTCTCGGTCCAACCTATGTGGCGCAGGATGGAACCGACCTATGAGTCCTCATGTTGACCCACCACAACTAGAAATGATGCGCCCACCCCAACTACAAATGATGTGCCCACCACACCACACACGCAATCAGCCACTAATACATGAAAGTTAATTGCATGGTGCATCCAAAAATATTTGTTCTACTCTGTGAATGTTTATATTTTCTCCTAAAATATTAGTCACAGGAAAGAGAAATGAAGGACATATCTCTCCTTGTCTCCACCGGACAGCCCCTCTTTCTACACAACTTTCACATACGCACACAAACTATCTCCCGGCCCTCTAAAAGTATGCATGCCCATGACACATTCACGCGTGACAGTCACTGTATTTCAAGCGAAAGCACTATATGGTCGGTGGACTTCAAAATATGCTCATTACGGTCACCGTATATATTCTCGTGGTGATCATACGGTATCTAGCTCACGATACGTCTCTGTATTTGTTGATGACACTGACAGACATTGTATTTGATGCGTGCTCCGTATTTTGTTGATGACACATCCGGTTATTGTATTTGAAGCGAAAGCACGATATGGTCACTAGACTTTAAAATAAGCTCATCACGGTCAGCACATACATTTTGTGGTGCTAACCAACCTGTGGTTGGATGCTTAGTAGGACAGTGGTTTCTCGAGCGCACCAGGGTTAAAGTCCGGGTGCTCCCATTTATCCTGGGTTAATTTCAGTATTTTTTTGGCGATATGCGTTCAGTGAGAGGAGACGTTCCGCTCGACTACGAGGCACCTATGGTGACTTCGTAAAATCTCAAGATCATATGCCGGCTCACTCTCTCAAAGGTGCTCACAGGGGTGAGTGCTTGCGCACATATATGAGCGCTTGCGTCTGTACCTTGTTAAAAAATACATGTCGTGATTATACGGTCACTGGCTCACCCATACAACTCTGTATTTTGTTGATGACACAATCAATTGACCAGTCAAACGTTCCATGTGGAACAACTAGTGTTGCACCATCGGCGCGCGTAACCGTGGGGCCCACCTATCAGCGCATATATCAAAGAAATAAATGGTAGTTTGAGTCTGTACTATGTTAATAAAATTCATTTTAGGGTGATCATACGGTCACTGGCTCACCATACAGCTCCGTAATTTGTTGATGACACGATCAATTGACCAGTCAAATGGTCCACATTCAGCAGCGTACATTACCATAGGGCCCACCCGTCAGCGCGTATATGGAGGACAAAAATGGTAATAAATTAGTGGTCGACGGGGATTCAAAGTCGTGAGACCTTTGGTTGGCAGTCGCCAGTGATGGTGCTGGTGGGGGGGGCGGTGATTGGGCGGTGGCGTGGGCATCGCCGGAGAAAAAGCTCGACGCGGGGGGGGGGGGGGGCTAGAGGGATGGCCGGGGTGGCGGCGGACCGGCGGTGGAGAGTGGTTTTGGGGCGGTCAGGGCGGCGTGGCCGCGCGGGCCGGTCTGCGGTTCGGCAAGCGGTGGCTGGCGGCTTAGGGGGTGGAGGTTGAAGATAAACAACAGGCCCTTGATTTTGTATCCAACGGCTGGAAAATCTATTCATGAGAGATGAATAAGTCAGTCGACTGACATGTAGCCTAACCCCGCACATACACATGCACGCATGCAACACTCGCACGAACACACACACGCATGCAGGCATGCAACACTGACACGTACACATAACGAAGACACACACACATGCAGGCGTGCAACACTGATACGTACACATGCACTCATGAACACACGCACGTACGCACAGATGCATGCAACACTGAAACGTACACATGCACGCACGCAACACTCGCATGCCTGCATGCACACCAGCGACACCGCACACGATGCAAGACACACGCTCAACCTATACGTGCATGCACCCTTTGTTAAGGACATGGATTGTTACGAGTATTAATCAATCTTATCTTTTTTTGCAAGGTTTAATCAATCTTGTCTGTGATAAGCAGAACATTGATGTTTGCAGCGGTCTTTATGAATCACAATGTATCAAATGGGCTATCAATGTATATATGAAAATTTTAAAATTCTCTTACATTATATAGTAGGCTTATCTAGATGAAATAGATGATGTCACACTCAATGAACAATCATCGATTTATGAAATGCCCTCTTTTGACCGCCCTGGCCCACCAAAAGTTCCTCTGCCGTGTGCTGCCTACGTTGGGTCACTGACATGCATGCCATGTATCCAAAGAGCCCACACGTCAGTGGAAGAACGGCACAGTGTCATACGTCAGAGTTGAGGGCGCCACTTGATGCACGCCCGGCTGAACACGCCTCCTTGCCGCATTCAAACGCCTCCATGAAACCCGTGTGGAAGCCGAGAAACCCACTCTGGACACACGTCCGTTCATGACCGGGCCGGCATTAGACGCAACACCGGCCGAGCTCCTCCCGTCTGCCGTCTATTTAATCTCCTATTTAAACGAGGCCAAACACCGGCCAAGAATCGCACCCCTCCGCCGCTCCCCTATCTCCTCCTTCACCATTTTGTCCACTCTTACAATGGCTTATGAAGAGTAGTCACTACAAGAAATATGTCAACTTGTGACCACCACTATTGGTCACTGAAAGGTCACAAATTTCCATTTGTGACCTTTTTGTGACAAAAAACATAAGGTCAAAAGTTGGCCGTCGTAAACTGACTATAGTGACCTTTCTTCTGGAATGGTCGTAGACGTTTATGACCAAAATACGTCTACTGTGGTGTTTTGGTCACTAGCAACCTCCCCAGGCCATGTAGGCATCCAGCGTGGCAATCTGACGTGGCACAAGATTCAGCCCGGTCCAATTCGATTTTCTACATGG
The DNA here is from genome assembly GCA_034509565.1 of Triticum monococcum. Lineage (NCBI taxonomy): Eukaryota > Viridiplantae > Streptophyta > Magnoliopsida > Poales > Poaceae > Triticum > Triticum monococcum. The sequence goes on along the minus strand of CM067843.1, from coordinate 144,213,924 downwards.
GCCTAGCCCAACAATTCGGCCTTTTTACTGTATATTTTCTCTATTAATTTTCTCTAGCTACATGGGCCTGGCCCAACAATTTGGCCTTTTTATTTCTAGATGTGGCCTTTTACAGCGTATGATCTTTTACTTTTTGCTATTTTATTTTCCACTGTTTTACATTTGTCCCAAATATCATAATATCATACACTGGTCCCACACGTCAGAAATTTCAAATGTGCTCAAATTATTTTGATAAGTGGGTCGCATGAGTCATGTTTTCATTGCACACATTTTCAAATCACATACATAATTACTATTTCATATGAAACAGGAATTGTAATTCTGAAACATACAACATTTCATTCAAAAACAAAGAAGATACAAGAAATTCTGGAGTTCACAATGCCCAAAAAACCCAGCTATTATTAGCTAACTTGGTCTACAAAAATGTCTTGGCGCTTCTTTGAACATCTTCTTTCGTCTTGAATTTAGGCAAAATATCTGCCAACAAGAAAACAGAACAGCGAGGATATAGGATGAATAACAACAGCACCAAGTGATGGGGTGCTATTTAGTACGATTTAAGTCCGGAAAGAAACATGCATGAAAATTAAGAAGAGCTAGAGCAAGTTTGCATGAAAATTAAGAAGTGTTATTCAGTATGAATGCCCAGAAGTTTCTGCGCATGTCATGCCAAGTCAGCAAACATGTAGCATGCATGTGAGCCATAAAAAATTATCACAGTTCAGCACCTACAGCAGCCTTACACAACAGATCAAGCCATGAAGTGATAATAACAGTGTGTGATGTGAAACTGGCCACTCCTTTTAATTACTATGAGCAACAAAACATCTAGTTTCAGATACTCAAAAGGATTCATTCATATACTTAATTATATGTTGATAAGGATTATAGACAAGGATTGTAGAGGTTAACAACAACAAAACTAAAACTGGAACTTGATACCATTTGTGATGCACGACATAAGCTAACAAAAAAATACATTCCAAAACAATCTATATAAAACATTTATGGATGGTTACATTGAAGAACTAGAAAAGTTCAAATAGGTTAAATGCACAACTAACTTCAGGAAAAGGAAAAGCAACTTCTACTTCAGAGCAATTTGCACAATATTGATAAAAATTAGTTTCCTACTACTGTCATTGGAAAATTGTTGTGGATTTGTTTTGATACAAAAGATAGAACTGGTAAAATCTGTTTGCTGCAAATCTGTCGTGGATTTGTTTTAATCGCAGAAGATAGAATTGGTAAATAATCTCCTACTAGCATGTAGCGACTAAGATTTAAGCAGTTATGACAATTCATATGTTACTATTCCACAAAGGAAGCAAAGAGATTTTCTAGGGGTGAAGTAAATGGGCGTATTTGGAGCCTGAATTGGGATACATATCAGGCACTAGAACTGTTCCCACAATATTGACACCATCCAGATGAGTGATGAGAACGAGTCATGAATCCCCTCTCCATCTGGTCACGAGCCAGAGACTCGTTGATCTGCAGGTAGTAGGTAGACACAGGGTGAGCAAGACCATCACCACCATATATAAATCAAACAACATAGATGACGATACACTAATACACTGTGCATACTTGCAAATTATTAAACTAAGAGCAGTTGCAGCAGCTCAAAGTGGCAGAAGCTCAAAACAAGCCTACAACAGCTCAAAGTGGCATTATATCTCATAATATTTCGCATTTAAGTATTCACAGCTGCTACAACTTTAAGCCATTTAAGTATGAATAATAAGAAACAACATCTCTTGGTAAGAGTGTAGACAACTTTAACAGAACAAATGAGAAATGACTCTTTAATGCAATATCACAACTACTCAAAGGTGAGAACGAGGAACATGCCATTTATCGTTCATAATAAAACTGACATGTGTAATCATATAGCTAATAAAAAACATGGCACAATATGAGTACATCTCCAAACAGCTAATAAATCCCATAGTACCAGAAGGACATGCACTGCAGTATATCTTGCAATGCAGGTTTTTGACTGAACAGTAACATCCCCTACATAGTAGTAACCAAGGAATTAATTGACGATTGGTACAACAAAACAAAATTACAAGCACTACTCGTAGTAGCACCTACAATAGTTTTTGGTTGAACAGAAGATTACTTATATTGAAATAACACACACTAAGAACTAAGGTTACTTTGTTGCAACTCTCTCTATCACGTTATGCCAGGTGTAATGTGACATCACAATACCACAGAAGAATAAAGTGATGATACACTAAGCAGATTTTTTCAACGTTTCAATTTCAATTGAACAATCTGCTATGAAGCTCCTATGTCCCAAAGTTCAGATAACATGATTGAATGTCAAAAGGCGTATGTCCTGCCCACTTAGCTCAAAAATCTGTCTCGGCAACTCACAGGCGGGAGAAACAATGCAAGTAAATCTAGCCGTGGCAGCTCCCACCATAATCTAATATGCTGTACAGAATACAGTCTGTGATAGATTGAACACATTGTACAGAATTATTAATAAACTAGTACTGCTACTTAGTACAGAATTTCTGAAATGCGCCAAAATTCTGTACGAGCATGTACAGAATTCAATTGTGTCAGAACTAAACCTACAACATATGCACAGAACTGACTGAATTCGCGATTACTGATACTCTAGAATGCGCCAAAACCACCAATCTATCAGTTGAACATCATTTGTCATCACGAATTTACTGACTAACCACTCCACTCCAGGATCTCTAGCAGATTGAAGTGAAATGTACAGTAATATCAGCCGGAAGACGGGTGGGGGGATTCAGTCACCTCGGGGACAATGCAGAAGTAGTGCACGTCACCACCGACGATCTGGAACGGTGCCCCGTCCTTCCAGAAGGCGTCGTCCTCGATCCAGAACCTCCTCGGAGCCTCGCCGTGGACCTAGCGACAGCGGCACCTGCACCGCACGACGAGTCAAGCGCCACCAAACCAAATCAATTCAAAGCCCGAGCAAACGAAGGATCGGTCGGCGCGAGGGAGATTGTGCGTGCGTACCGTGGGTGCGAGGGGGCGAAGGGGACCTGGGGGAAGAGGTGGGCAACGTCGACGCCCTGGGTGATTAGGGCGAGGAGGCGCTTGAGCGCGCCGACCTTGTCGGCGCCGGCTCCCCTCCTCCTCCGCCCTGTGGCTCGAGCCTTCATCCAACGGCCGTGAGCTGCTCGACCGACGCATCGATCCGTCGCAGCGGCTTGTCCGCCTCGTTGGACCCCATCGGCATCGGTGGTGCTTAGCGTCGATGCGGTGGTGCCCACGGCGCCGAGGATCTCGCGGTTTCTCAGGGACTCGCTCGCCGCCTCCAACGCCGCCAGGGCCGACGCTACCATCGCGTCGCCAGGGTCGCAGCCACGCGGTCGACAGGCGCCACGCGGATGCGGTTGCGGATCTGGGCTCCGCTCGGCATGGAGGAGGCCGGGATTGGGGGAGAAGCTGTTGGGTCAATCCAGAGATCCAGAGAGGAGGAGAGGAGGAGTCGTGGGTTGGAGGATTGGAGGGGATCGATCCATATGAATCTCGCCAGACAGAAGGCGCTGGAGGTGGTGCGGATTGGAGGGGATTGATCCATATGGATCTCGCCGGACAGAGGGCGCCGGAGGTGGCGGCGGCGAGGGAGGAGTGGAGCGCTAGGGTTCGAGAGAGAGAGAGAGAGGCGAGTGGGCACGAGGGGTTGGGTGCGGTTGGGTGCGTGGGAGGGAGTGCGGGTTGTGGGTTGGGCGACATGGGCGAGACAGGCGGGCCGTTGGATCCAGGAGCATCCGACGGTGATTAGGCACGATCCGCGTGAGATGCTCCTGGACCAATCAGAACGCAGTATACCAGTACTACATTTTTGACCATCCAAATTGGTCGTAATCGACTAAAAGTTAGGTGCTAAATCATATTGGCTATTTTATGATCTGAAAAATAAAAATAAAAATAAAATATCTTCTCATCTTTCATCAAATTTGACCTTAGTTTTTAGGAATAATGACAAATCGAAATAAGACAAATATCTTTTAAAAGAGTTAGGAGAAATTAGTTTTTTTTAAATCATTTTCCATTTTTCAAGTGTCCAAAATGAGTTTTTTTGTGAAGGACATACTATATATTTGTTGTAAAATTATACCAAATCAATTTTCTAAAATACTAGGCCGTATTTAATGCACAATTGACCAAATGGTTGGGTGTCAAAACTTTTGATCCACCTCTGGTGAAAAAGACAAATTTCCGCTGATTCAGTTGGAAACGGGTCAAATTTGAACTGTAGCTGCCTCATAGTTTGCTCTTTATTTTTTCCAAAAATCATTTCTAGGTACATAAGTATCTATTTAATCAGAGAAACACCAAAAAAATTCCAAGATTCAACCACTAGCTAGGAACGGTCAAGCCCGCCGTTTTGACCGCATTTTGAAACGGGCATAAAAAATTCAAAAAAAATCAAAAAATTGGAAAACCTTCACATTGTGTCATTATATGTGACCAAGGTTCCAGGAAAAATAATAAACTTGTAATACGGTAATTATTTTAAAAAAGTGTTCGCAGAAATGAGCTATCATGTGTGGAGATGCATGTATTTCAACCCAAACGATCAATCTTATGGCCACATTCAGGGTATAGTTTGTTCAAATGATCTCATATTGTGCACAAGGGTGCATCTTGGAATTCCAAACAATGTTGCCAAAGGCAGTTTTCATTTTCTTTGCACGGAAAATTCATTTTCCATTTTTCGAGTGCCCGAAATGAGGTTTTTTTGTGAAGGACCTACCATATATTTGTTGCAAAATTGTACCAAATCAATTTTCTAAATTACTAGGCCATATTTAATGCACAATTGACCAAATGGTTGGGTGTCAAAAGTTTTGATCCACCTCTGGTGAAAAAGACAAATTCCCGTCGATTTAGTTGGAAACGGGTCAAATTTGAACTGTAGCTGCCTCATAGTTTGCTCTTTATTTTTTCCAAAAATCATTTCTAGGTACATAAGTATCTATTTAATCAGAGAAACACCAAAAAAATTCCAAGATTCAACCACTAGCTAGGAACGGTCAAGCCCGCCGTTTTGACCGCATTTTGAAACAGGCATAAAAAATTCAAAAAAAAATCAAAAAATTGGAAAACCATCGCATTGTGTCATTATATGTGACCAAGTTTCCAAGAAAAATAATAAACTTGTAATACGGTAATTATTTTAAAAAAGTGTTCTCAGAAATGAGCTATCATGTGTGAAGATTCATGTATTTCAACCCAAACGATGAATCTTATGGCCACATTCATGGCATAGTTTATTCAAATGATCTCATATTGTGCACAAGGGTGCATCTTGGAATTCCAAAAATGTTGCCGAAGGGATTTTTCATTTTCTTTGCACGGAAAATTCATTTTCCATTTTTCGAGTGCCCGAAATGAGGTTTTTTTGTGAAGGACCTACCATATATTTGTTGCAAAATTGTACCAAATCATTTTTCTAAAATACTAGTACATATTTAATGCACAATTGACAAAATGGTTGGGTGTCAAAACTTTTGATCCACCTCTGGTGAAAAAGACAAATTCCTGCCGATTCAGTTGGAAGCGGGTCAAATTTGAACTGCAGCTGCCTCATAGTTTGCTATTTATTTTTTCCAAAAATCATTTCTAGGTACATAAGTATCTATTTAATCAGAGAAACACCAAAAAAATTCCAATATTCAACCACTAGCTAGGAACGGTCAAGCCCGCCGTTTTGACCGCATTTTGAAACGGGCATAAGAAATTCAAAAAAAATCAAAAAATTGGAAAAACCTTCGCATTGTTTCATTATATGTGAACAAGTTTCCGGGAAAAATAATAAACTTGTAATACGATAATTATTTTAAAAAAGTGTTCTCTGAAATGAGATATCAATTGTGAAGATTCATGGCTTTCAAGCCAAATGATCAATATTATGGCCACATTCATGGCATAGTTTGTTCAAATGATCTCATATTGTGCACAAGGGTGCATATTGGAATGGCAAACAATGTTGCCTAAGGAAGTTTTCATTTTCATTGGACGAAAAAACCATTTTCCTTTTTCGAGTGCCCGAAAGGAAGTTTTTTTTTGTGAAGGAACTACCAAATAATTGTTGCAAAATTGGACCTAATAAATTTTATAAAATACTAGGGCATATTTAATGCACAATTGACAAAATGGTTGGGTGTAAAATTTTTTGATCCACCTCTCGTGAAAAAGACAAATTTTCGCCGATTCAGTTGGAAACGGGTCAAATTTGAACTGCAGCAGCCTCATAGTTTGCTATTTATTTTTTCCAAAAATCATTTATAGGTACATAAGGACCTATTTAATCATAAATACATGGTTTGGTGGAGATACGTTGAGGTTTGGGCGGTGGCTGAGGGCCCAAAGTCTAGAGCGCCTAAACTCCCATGCCTGTCGCGTGGTCACCGCGTGACCGTAATGTTGCCATGTGTTCTGGGCGGCCTAGGCATGTCTAGTGGGTTGGGCACTCCCCAGGTAGGTGCTAGGAAGAAAATTACAACATAAGATTCTCACGAGGAGACCAATCGATGCTCAAACATGAATTAGCAGCCAAGTGATTGATTAGCGGTACGGGAAATACACACGGCCAATGGGCGTGAGTTTTGGCTGAGGATGATCATCTACTAAGGAGAATGTCTTCACAAAGTTTTATCTCAAAAGGAGGATCCTAGGTGGTACTTGCTTTGCAAAGTACCACACTGGACATAACTACGAATTATGAAGCTTGGCTCAAAATAATGAATGGATTGAGCTGAAATTTTGTGGAGGATGGTTATTTGGGCATAGGAAAGCATTGTAGAAAATTGATACCATTTGGGCATGCCAAAATAGTACTTCCTTCACAATGCTCTTGTATGGACAGAAACTTGCGAAAACTAGTGTCGGGACCCCGATCCTAGGTCACACCGATCTAGCATGTAACACATCATATCACTTTGTGGCCTCACGCACGGTATTTCCACGGGTGCCACCTTACCTGGCCCGGGACCGTTTGCGCCTTTTGGCTCACGTATATGATAGTGTCGCTAGCATCCATATGACAAAGAACCCGGGCCGACATGGCTAGTCGTGAACCCAAAGCGGCACTACCCCATGGGGACAGGCATACATGAATCAACCTCGAGCATGTCGGTCAACAGCGTGTGAATCCGGGCTGTAGCACTGGGCTAACAGGACTCCGGTAACCCGGGCTGTAGCAGGCTAGGCAGGACTCCGGATGTCACCGCATGACATTTCCCCGAAGGGACAGACATAGGAACGAAGTGAAACACATGCCGGCCAGTCAAGTGTCCTGAACAGTAGTGCTGGGCTAGCAGGACTCCGGTGAACTGGGCTGTAACGGACTACTATGGCTCGAGGAACACTAGACTACATTTCCCCATATGATAGGCTGCCAAGGATAAACAACTAGATAGTCGGATCCCACACATACCAAGCATTTCAATCATACACACAATATGCTCGATATGTGTGAATACAACATGGCATCACAGCATAACTCTACAACTCAAGTATTTATTCATTAGGCTCCGAGGAGCGAGATATTACAAGCATGGGTCTCATGACCCAACAATCATAGCATACAAATCAAACACATGCGGAAGCTTAACATGTCTGAGTACAGACATCTATAAATGAAAAAGGCTAAGAAGCCTGACTATCTACCAAATCCTGTCGAGGGCACAAGATCATAGCTGAGGTATCAAGCTAAACGTCGAAGTCCACGCGGAACTACTAGCGAGACTGAAGTCTCTCTGCAAAACATAAATTAAGCAAACGTGAGTACAAAGGTACTCAGCAAGACTTACATCAGAACTAAACTACATATGCATCGGTATCAACAAGGGGGGGGGGGTGGTGGAGTTTAACTGCAGCAAGCCAGCTTTGACTCAGTGGCTAACCTGAACTACGATTGCAAGCAACTCTTTTGAGGTGGCGCACACGAGTCCACATATTCACCATTCAATACACCACTATGGATCCGCTCCCGTCTCCCTACGAGAAGGCCATCCATAGCACTCACGCTTATCTTGCGAGTTTTAGGGTATCCACTTACACTTGTCTATGAACTGTTATAGGCAACCCAGAAGTCCTTTACCGTGGACACGGCTATCCGAATAGATCATTTATAACCCTGCAGGGGTGTACTTCGTCACACATGTTTCCACCACTTAGCGTCTGCACACGACATGTGCTCGGCAGACTTCAAGCGAAAGCCGACGTGGGTGTAGACCACGACCTGACTAACCACACAAGTCTCTAGTCCAGGTTTATCGCCTATTCGGGTTCCATCCGCGAGGAGATCCGGCCGGAGTTTCGCTCACAGCCCCAAACGATGTGTGCAGGGTTCCCGAGACACCAAACGGGCGCCCAGTACACCGTGCCACAGTGTATCTACCGCATCATAGCCCACCCCTAGGGTCAGCGCTACGCACGGCCGCCAACACATATCCTATAAACACCAGAAACTAAGTGCAACTCCTGGACAGAGGACGAGAGGGGTCAGTAAGTCGAGCGGGGTCATATTTCAGGGCCCAACGTGTGGTAGTAGCTGTTTCATGGATCACAAACACAGAACTCAGTTCCTGAGGACGGTTTCAATGAGACAACCCACCATGTACTCCTACATGGCCTCTCACCGCTACCTTTACCAAATCGTGTTCACACACTTAGCTCTCAACAGTAGGACATGTTTACACACCTCCGATCCATCCCCGATGAATCGGACCTGACTCAACTCTAAGCAGTAGCAGGCATGACAAACAAGCATGAATGAGTAGGCACATCAGGGCTCAAACAACTCCTACTCATGCTAGTGGGTTTCATCTATTTACTGTGGCAATGACAGGTCATGCAGAGGATAAGGGGTTCAACTACCGCAACAAGTAACAGATGAATCGTTGTTGTCCTAATGCAGTAAAAGAGAGCAGGAGCAAGAGAGGGGGATTGTATCGGAATGAACAAGGGGGTTTTGCTTGCCTGGCACTTCTGAAGATATCATTGGGTCTTCATCAGTGTCAACGATCACATCGTCGGTACAACGTCTATCGAGAGGGGACAAATACTGGCAACAGGAGAAAGAAACACAATCAATGCAATGCACAATATGATGCATGATGATGACATGTCAATATGTTGTGGTTTGAGCTAATGCAACTAGCTATGATTTAAATGAAGTTGGTTTGAGTGCAAGATTCAAATTCCAACCCCATATATGATTATTTAAATGCCCTTTATTTGTTTTGTCCAAAACAGAGGACAAACATTGCTCAAACATGCATGAAAATGGTACAGATGGATTCCTTGAATTTTTCTGATAATTTTACATATATAATTTATCTCATTTGGAGTTACGGTTGAATTTCTATGATTTTTAGAAGTTTTGGGCATTTTCTGAAATTTCCTGAATTGTTTTTAAACTGGAAAATGATTTACTGCGTCAGCTTGACGTCATGATGATGTCAGCAAGTCAACAGGGTGCGTCCGGGTCAAACCTGACCAGTGGGACCCACTGGTCCGTGACTAATTAACTAACTAAAGTTAATTAGAGCCTGGGCCCGCATGTCAGTGTCTATTTACCGTAACTAAGTTAATTAGGACTAACTAAATCTAACACTAATTAAAAAGGGGCCTGGCCCACACGTCAGTCAGTCAGGGGGGGTCAAACCCCTGGCCAGCAGGGTCAAACCTGCCGGCGACTTGACGCCGGCGAGGCCAGACACGGCGGAACGGCTCGGGTTTCGCCCACGCGCGACCAAACTCGCGGCAGAGGGCATCTACGTGCTCCTGGGACTCGCGCGCATCTAGTGGTGCAGACGGAAGGGGCTGGGGCAGCGCGTAACCGCGGCGGCGACGAGCCGGGCGGCGGCCGGAGTTCGGCTGTGCACGGGAAAGCGGCTGCAGCGAGCAAACACGCAAAATAAAGCGCGGGTAAGGCACTACGCGATGCAGCGGTGTCGTTTGGCATGTTGGCGCGACCAAATGGGCATCGGAGCGACGCCGGCGACGAGCCCGAGCGGCGTTGAGCTCGGTCAGTAGGGAGTCGGCAATTTGAGCTTGAAATAATGGCGGGGAGGAGGGGGATTCGGAGCAGGAGCTCACTGGGTCACGTAGAGCAGCTCGGTGGGCTCGGGGACGGTCCGGAGCCGACGAATTTGACGGAGATGGCCGGCGGTCCCGAGGTTGAAGAAGACGACGCCGAGGACGAAGCAAGGCTTCCCGGCTCGCTTGGCTCGGTGCAGAAGGCGTAGGCGACAGTGGCGGAGCTTCCACGCAACACGGGAAGGCGAGAGGGGGTCGGGGAGCGCGGTGGTTCACGGCGGCGCTTCCTTGGCTTTGTCGGCCGTCGTGGGAGAGAGCGAGGGAGAGGAGGGGAGAGTGAGCTGTGAGAGAGGGGAAGGACCAGGGGGCTCGGCGTTTCCAAACGCGACGGATCGGAGTGGGAGGGAGCAGGAGGTGGAAGCAGGAGGTGGCTTCGCCTCCTGTGCGTGCGCCACGCCGTCGTCCTCCTGGCAAAGGAAGGAGACGACTGGCGAACGGCTCTGGTGGGCTGGGCCGTGCTGGGCCAAGTGGGCACCAGGTAAGCCACAGGTAACCTCTCTCTCTCCTATTTCTATTTTTGTTCTGTTTTCTATTTATGCAAATGGGTTTTAATTTGGTTTTTGAACCAAACTATTTTTTTTACTTCTGATAATTTTTGCAGGGACTAAATGGATTATTCCAAAGCCCCTCAACAATTTATCAGAATTATTGAACATATATTTATTATATAATAAATATAGATCCAATTCAAATATTTATTGGATTAAATCAAAGGCCCAAAATAAATATCTCTGAGATTCCAAAAATATTGTTTTAAGTTTTACCTCTTGCCAATATTTTCAGAGACTAAGAGGAACATTTTCTTGGACTTCTTTGAAAGATTTTAATGTTGATCATTTTTTTAATTGATTTCTGGGGCTTTCAGCTTTCCCCAATTCAACTTTCAAAAATTTAGACATGATGCATGTTGCTCACTCAGGTAAATAGCTACAAGCAAATCTAGGGCTGTGACAACTCACCCCCACTAAACAAGAATCTCGGCCCGAGATTCAAGACATGAGGTAAGAAGGAAGGGGGGGTTCACAAGACTATCGCAGTCTTCTCGATCCAACTGCCTTTCCCGAGGATGTTGATTCATTTCGTCATCTTGATCTTGAGGTCTTTGCTTTCGGGATCTTCATCCAGCATGATGATGGCAGAAAGAAATTCTACAGAAATCGATCTCCTCGGAGATCGAGCACTCAAGATCAACTCATGGAGTGAGATATAAAACATCTCTTGAGCTGAGACACGAAACACACAACAGGGGTGATGGGAAGAAGCAAATGATAAAGGTTCAAATTTGGTAGGCAACAATCCCACGCTGGAGTAGGATGATGCATGGTTTCAAAGTAGCGAGGGATAATTGCCATGATACCATAACAAGACATCTTAAGGAAGGTGACTCGCAGAATTATTCCCTTAAGTGGCAAAAAGAATTACTTTTGATTCGGAGATCATAGAAACTCTTTATACCAGCCTAAGGCAATCACAAACGATCAGTGGAAGGAGTTCGAAAGAATGACATACTCGGACTAGGATGGATGATGTGGACTACCTTGTTGAAGACAACGCAATGAATGATTTTTGCTTATCATCAGAAATGGATGAGACCCATGGTAAGTCCACTTTTGAAGATGACCATGAACAGCAGCTACCGAGGTGCAAGCTGGGAACAAAATGCAAATGTTGGGAATGATTCTAGTAACTGGGGAGAAGGTTCACTGGCAAAGGTGATTCCACCAATCGGATGGCTATCGAACAACTGCAAGGACGGAGGCACATTCCAGTTAATGACAATGTCAGAACCTAGTGCCTGAGCGTGCTCTCAAGAACTTGAGCATTTCCATACTCATCAAGGTTTTACCAACATCCATGTCAAGGATCTTGGCAACACAACATGCTACCATGATGAATAATGGTGGAAGATGCAGATGCAAAGGAAGATAACACTTTCTTAGATTTCACCTTAGCGAAGCCAAGGAAACAAAATCTGGATGATCGACCGAGAGACATTTAGCACTCCGCTTCTAATGTTCTCCTTGATGTACTAGGATAACCCATTTATTGATACGGTTTGGTATCTAGGACATCAAGTAAAGGTCGGACTTCGGAAGCTCAAGAATCCGTTAGGATTAACTACAGAGGTAAATCCTACGGAATCCTCATGGGAAGCTGGCCAACTTTCTTCAATTGAGATACTACAATAATAGGTCTTCCGGCTGGATGTGCTGGCCACGACATCTACTTTACCGGTTATCGAGGGACCAATATTATAGTTCTTGGAAAGTGCTCCAACCATCATATCTGCCTGAGATTCAGATCTGGTTGGTGTCAGGATATTCCAGACTCATCGAGTCTAGAAACAAAATGAAAGTTTGCAACACAAATCGACGAGACGATGTTGCGAGATTCTTGGGGGAATGAACTACGGTAGTAAGCTCCAAAACATGAGCCGGTTCTGCTACAAGCATGTGAACACGTTGTCCTAGACAAGCATGGTCACCTGGTAGTCTTAAAATGAAACACTACCGAGTCCAGGGGGAACCATCAACGAGGATATCAAAGTCCTTGTGTAGGTCTAACCCTTAAGAAGAAACTTCTTCTCCTTGAACAAATCAATTAGTGGCTTGGTGTGCTAGGGATACGTATAGAATGTAGATGATCAGTCTATCAGACCATAGAATACTTCGCACATGCATGACTGACTTGGGATGATTCCAGAGGAAGCAAAAACAAACTTTCTCGAATTCACGGCGGCAACTTACACCAGATGCACATGAATTAGAAGAAGTCACATCTTTCAACCGGACATATGCTTCATGATCGGGACATGAGGGCAATGCTTATAAAGTTTCCAACACTAGCTGGATGTTCAACACAATCATGGAGGAGACAAAATACCGCTGATGGGCTCAACAGCAACTCATCGGAATTTCCATATCACTGGACTTCCACCACTATGTGAACAATGTGATAGTATTGGTCAGACCAAAGATATAATGGTGTATGCTCGAGGGACAACCGCAAGTAAGACAACATTACGAACATCATTGGTTCTGATTTGATTTGACGATAGCCCACACTCAAATCAGGGTTTGGACAAGATAATAGATACAACAACTGATCACGAGGATCAGTCGATGAATATATGATCTTTCTTCAACACACACACACACACACACACAAGGATATCCCTTAGGGATGAGCTAAGTCAGACAAGTTTTCATCTTCCAACTCTCCAAGTTGTTGTTAAGCTTAACCAACTAGCTCAGGGGTATCCAACACAGATTCTTGGAGAAAAATGGTTTATTGAAAAACCAACTTGATCACGAACTCAACATAACGGTCAGATGACAACCTGGTAACACTTCCGAGAAGATATTTGGAAAATCACGAACCACCGGTATGTTACTAAGCTCGAGAACAACCTTGCTTTTCAGGGCAAGATGATATGATCAAAGAGTGAGGGATTGGCACAATCTTAACCCATTGATCGAAGTGTGCACCAGAAATATGGACGGGGTAGCACGATCAGTCTTAGAATGATAATTCAATAACCAACACGCTAAGAATGAGAATATTGCCCATTAACTACCAAGCAACACAGTTGCTAGGAGTATTGATTTCACACATCACGACTCACATGCCGGCATTCCGGTTACAATAACACGGGAACCGAAGAATGAAGAATGATGGTAAGAAGTATCACTGCGTCAAGAATTCATGAGAGATGTGCAATTCTCATGACGCTCTTGACATAAAGTGGGTAATACTTTAGGATAGAACAGAACCAAAAGCTGGATTGGCATTTTGATCTGCGGAATACAACCACTTTGACCCGATCCGAGAAATGGATGAGGTACTGGAGTTTGTTTCTCCTAGTCATTCTAAAATAGAACGGCTCGACGGACCACAAGAATAAAAGGCACCAATGAACACAAATGCACAACTATTCCTGACTATCAATTGATAGACGAAGGTCAGAAAACAACTAAAGAGGAACAACTCAAGGAACATATAATTTTCTGAGTTGTGGATGCATAGATTAGTGTGTCGAACGAGTTCAACGTATTTCTTCCGGATAACCTACGCAGAAAGGTAGAACTAGCAGAGCCACAATATAGAGTGGAGAACTCATCAAGAGCACTCTGTCGTGACCTTTTGGTTCAAAAGAACTCCTGCCAAAAATGGTTCATGATAATTGGAAGAAGGATGTACCACGAACCTCGAGGACTATCGCAAAGGTTACTAATATCCTAAGGAACTACCAAACACTATCAACATGAAGCAGGTAGGGTGAGTCTCGGGTTCAAAACCCAGGAATAGAATGCCTACTAACTAAATGGCATCACGGGATGCTTTCGAGAATGAGGCCCGGAATCATCACACTGGGAACACAAAACATGGTTAGATTACTAGGTGGCACTCTAAGACACCTAGGGTCATAATAATAGTTCCAACATAAATGCCGAGGCAACGGAGTACCTCAACTCACCGATTAGTGTGATTAATCTGGCCTAAATGGACATCAGGAACAGGGGAAAGGATTTGCAAATGCATCAGACTATTTAGAAACCTGGGATGACTCGGACAGCATAACGGCTATAAATGCTCAAAATGATTTGAGACATCCTGCAAAATGGTGGCATAACCACTCAGAAGCACAATATCAAGTTGCTGAGGCCAGTTATGAATATATGGAAGTAGTAGAAACTGAACTGAGCTTAAATCCAACAATCTTAGGCAACTACGGTTTAGTAACACGTCATCCTGATAGATAGATGAGAAGGCCTAATTCTTAATCCCCGTAGAAAGAAGAGGTTGACTCAGATCAGAAGGGCATAGGGTAAAGGAGTAAAAAGAGCCTTACGTTCCCTTCCACAAACAATTCCCTTACATAACTAAAGCATTTCTAGACTCAACTTCGACCAGTTTGGCTTGGTAATCCTACAGGCAGTCAGGCTCTGATATCAACGCTGTCGGGACCCCGATCCTAGGTCACACCGATCTAGCATGTAACACATCATATCACTTTGTGGCCTCACGCACGGTATTTCCACGGGTGCCACCTTACCTGGCCCGGGACCGTTTGCGCCTTTTGGCTCACGTATATGATAGTGTCGCTAGCATCCATATGACAAAGAACCCGGGCCGACATGGCTAGTCGTGAACCCAAAGCGGCACTACCCCATGGGGACAGGCATACATGAATAAACCTCGAGCATGTCGGTCAACAGCGTGTGAATCCGGGCTGTAGCACTGGGCTAACAGGACTCCGGTAACCCGGGCTGTAGCAGGCTAGGCAGGACTCCGGATGTCACCGCGTGACATTTCCCCGAAGGGACAGACATAGGAACAAAGTGAAACACATGCCGGCCAGTCAAGTGTCCTGAACAGTAGTGTTGGGCTAGCAGGACTCCGGTGAACCGGGCTGTAGCGGACTACTATGGCTCGAGGAACACTAGACTGCATTTCCCCATATGATAGGCTGCCAAGGATAAACAACTAGATAGTCGGATCCCACACATACCAAGCATTTCAATCATACACACAATATGCTCGATATGTGTGAATACAACATGGCATCACAGCATAACTCTACAACTCAAGTATTTATTCATTAGGCTCCGAGGAGCGAGATATTACAAGCATGGGTCTCATGACCCAACAATCATAGCATACAAATCAAACACATGCGGAAGCTTAACATGTCCGAGTACAGACATCTATAAATGAAAAAGGCTAAGAAGCCTGACTATCTACCAAATCCTGTCGAGGGCACAAGATCGTAGCTAAGGTATCAAGCTAAACGTCGAAGTCCACGCGGAACTACTAGCGAGACTGAAGTCTCTCTGCAAAACATAAATTAAGCAAACGTGAGTACCAAGGTACTCAGCAAGACTTACATCAGAACTAAACTACATATGCATCGGTATCAACAAGGGGGGGGGGGTGGAGTTTAACTGCAGCAAGCCAGCTTTGACTCAGTGGCTAACCTGAACTACGATTGCAAGCAACTCTTTTGAGGTGGCGCACACGAGTCCACATATTCACCATTCAATACACCACTATGGATCCGCTCCTGTCTCCCTATGAGAAGGCCATCCATAGCACTCACGCTTATCTTGCGAGTTTTAGGGTATCCACTTTCACTTGTCTATGAACTGTTATAGGCAACCCAGAAGTCCTTTACCGTGGACACGGCTATTCGAATAGATCATTTATAACCCTGCAGGGGTGTACTTCGTCACACATGTTTCCACCACTTAGCGTCTGCACACGACATGTGCTCGGCAGACTTCAAGCGAAAGCCGACGTGGGTGTAGACCACGACCTGACTAACCACACAAGTCTCTAGTCCAGGTTTATCGCCTATTCGGGTTCCATCCGCGAGGAGATCCGGCCGGAGTTTCGCTCACAGCCCCAAACGATGTGTGCAGGGTTCCCGAGACACCAAACGGGCGCCCGGTACACCGTGCCACAGTGTATCTACCGCATCATAGCCCACCCCTAGGGTCAGCGCTACGCACGGCCGCCAACACATATCCTATAAACACCAGAAACTAAGTGCAACTCCTAGATAGAGGACGAGAGGGCTCAGTAAGTCGAGCGGGGTCATATTTCAGGGCCCAACGTGTGGTAGTAGCTGTTTCATGGATCACAAAGACAGAACTCAGTTCCTGAGGACGGTTTCAATGAGACAACCCACCATGTACTCCTACATGGCCTCTCACCGCTACCTTTACCAAATCGTGTTCACACACTTAGCTCTCAACAGTAGGACATGTTTACACACCTCCGATCCATCCCCGATGAATCGGACCTGACTCAACTCTAAGCAGTAGCAGGCATGACAAACAAGCATGAATGAGTAGGCACATCAGGGCTCAAACAACTCCTACTCATGCTAGTGGGTTTCATCTATTTACTGTGGCAATGACAGGTCATGCAGAGGATAAGGGGTTCAACTACCGCAACAAGTAACAGATGAATCGTTGTTGTCCTAATGCAGTAAAAGAGAGGAGGAGCGAGAGAGGGGGATTGTATCGGAATGAACAAGGGGGTTTTGCTTGCCTGGCACTTCTGAAGATATCATTGGGTCTTCATCAGTGTCAACGATCACATCGTCGGTACAACGTCTATCGAGAAGGGACAAATACCGGCAACAGGAGAAAGAAACACAATCAATGCAATGCACAATATGATGCATGATCATGACATGTCAATATGCTGTGGTTTGAGCTAATGCAACTAGCTATGATTTAAATGAAGTTGGTTTGAGTGCAAGATTCAAATTCCAACCCCATATATGATTATTTAAATGCACTTTATTTGTTTTGTCCAAAACAGAGGACAAACATTGTTCAAACATGCATGAAAATGGTACAGATGGATTCCTTGAATTTTTCTGATAATGTTACATATATAATTTATCTCATTTGGAGTTACGGTTGAATTTCTATGATTTTTAGAAGTTTTGGGCATTTTCCGAAATTTCCTGAATTGTTTTTAAACTGGAAAATGATTTACTGCGTCAGCTTGACGTCATGATGATGTCAGCAAGTCAACAGGGTGCGTCCGGGTCAAACCTGACCAGTGGGACCCACTGGTCAGTGACTAATTAACTAACTAAAGTTAATTAGAGCCTGGGCCCGCATGTCAGTGTCTATTTAACGTAACTAAGTTAATTAGGACTAACTAAATCTAACACTAATTAAAAAGGGGCCTGGCCCACACGTCAGTCAGTCAGGGGGGGTCAAACCCCTGGCCAGCAGGGTCAAACCTGCCGGCGACTTGACGCCGGCGAGGCCAGACACGGCGGAATGGCTCGGGTTTCACCCACGGGCGACCAAACTCGCGGCAGAGGGCATCTACGTGCTCCTGGGACTCGCGCGCATCTAGTGGTGCAGACGGAAGGGGCTGGGGCAGCGCGTAACCGCGGCGGCGACGAGCCGGGCGGTGGCCGGAGTTCGGCTGTGCATGGGAAAGCGGCTGCAGCGAGCAAACACGCAAAATAAAGCGCGGGCAAGGCACTACGCGATGCAGCGGTGTCGTTTGGCACGTTGGCGCAACCAAATGGGCATCGGAGCGACGCCCGCGACGAGCCCGAGCGGCGTTGAGCTCGGTCAGTAGGGAGTCGGCAATTTGAGCTTGAAATAATGGCGGGGAGGAGGGGGATTCGGAGCAGGAGCTCACTGGGGTCACGTAGAGCAGCTCGGTGGGCTCGGGGACGGTCCGGAGCCGACGAATTTGACGGAGATGGCCGGCGGTCCCGAGGTTGAAGAAGACGACGCCGAGGACGAAGCAAGGCTTCCCGGCTCGCTTGGCTCAGTGCAGAAGGCGTAGGCGACAGTGGCGGAGCTTGCACGCAACACGGGAAGGCGAGAGGGGGTCGGGGAGCGCGGTGGTTCACGGCGGCGCTTCCTTGGCTGCGTCGGCCGTCGTGGGAGAGGGCGAGGGAGAGGAGGGAAGAGTGAGCTGTGAGAGAGGGGAAGGACCAGGGGGCTCGGTGTTTCCAAACGCGGCGGATCGGAGTGGGAGGGAGCAGGAGGTGGCTTCGCCTCCTCTGCGTGCACCACGCCGTCGTCCTCCTGGCAAAGGAAGGAGACGACTGGCGCCCGGCTCTGGTGGGCTGGGCCGTGCTGGGCCAAGTGGGCACCAGGTAAGCCACAGGTAACCTCTCTCTCTCCTATTTCTATTTTTGTTCTGTTTTCTATTTATGCAAATGGGTTTTAATTTGGTTTTTGAACCAAACTATTTTTTTTACTTCTGATAATTTTTGCAGGGACTAAATGGATTATTCCAAAGCCCCTCAACAATTTATCAGAATTATTGAACATATATTTATTATATAATAAATATAGATCCAATTCAAATATTTATTGGATTAAATCAAAGGCCCAAAATAAATATCTCTGAGATTCCAAAAATATTGTTTTAAGTTTTACCTCTTGCCAATATTTTCACAGACTAAGAGGAACATTTTCTTGGACTTCTTTGAAAGATTTTAATGTTGATCATTTTTTTAATTGATTTCTGGGGCTTTCAGCTTTCCCCAATTCAACTTTCAAAAATTTAGACATGATGCATGTTGCTCACTCAGGTAAATAGCTACAAGCAAATCTAGGGCTGTGACAACTAGTGAGAGAGATTGGTTGAATGAAATGAGCTCAAAATTGGTGTAGGTAAGTTACTTAGGTATGGTCATGCGCTCGTAAATTTTCAGATCATTTGGGTAAGCCTAGCTAGTACTTACTTCACAAAGCCTCTCTCGAGGTAGAAACTTTGGAAATTTCCCGAGAAAGATTTACTAGGAAAATTGAGCTGAATATTATCATGTGGCAATGATTTGGGTATGGAAGAGTGCCCGAAAAGTTTGAGGGTAATAGGAGGGGTCTATATAACACTTTCTTTGCAACGTGCCAATTTGGCCATAAAATATAAATTGAACCTGGGCTCACATAGATGATTTGACTGAGCCGCAATTTGGAGGAGGGTGATAATTTGGGCATATGAAGAAACTGTATAAATTTCATGTCATTTAGAGATATAAAAAAGGTACTTCCTTCACAATGCTTCTAGGTGGACAAAAACTTTGGAAATTTGCCGAGGAATATTTGCTAGGCAAATGGAGCTGAATTTTGTCATGCGGTAATGATTTGGATAGGAAAGATTGCCCAAAAATTATGAGGGCAATCAAGAATATATAAATAGCACTTCCTTCATAAAGTGTTGTTGTGAACAGAATAGGAAATTGAATATTGTTGAATTAGTTTTGAACTAGGCAAGGAAGGATTTTTACATATTTGATGAAGATATGCCCCAAAGAATTTATGAGATTTTTTTGGGAATTTTGACAACCTAGGGCAAAAACTACCACATGGACATGACACATAGGCAAAACTGATGAGATGGAGCCTAGTCATCACAACCCACCACAATCTACAAGGCTATGGCCATCTATATTGGTCATTAACAACTAGAAATAAGGCAGTGGACTAGCACTGTTTGCTTTGTGACCATTTCGTGTAAGGAAATTACGACCTTTCTGACCAAAATGGTCGCAATGGTTTAGGGTTTGGAGCCCCCTGAACAGCTTTTGACCAATTGGTCTAAAATGGTCATAAATTTATGACCAATTCTTCGAGGGTCATTGACAGAAGGTCATAAGTTGACATATTTCTTGTAGTGAGTTATCCCGCATCCAAGACGGCTGGGTGGCCCGCCGAGCCCGCCGGATATGAGCTATGTAGCTCGCTGATCCACCTCCCTCCCCTCGCCTGACGGAGCTAGTTGCCGCCTCAAGCTGGCACGCGGTTCAGGAACTCGCTGCTATAGGCCAGCTTGACGAGGAGCAGCGCACGGGCGTCGTCGCTGCCGTCCACACCGTCGCCTTGTACTGCGCCTCCCGTGTGTGTGACCGCGTCTCCTCTTTCTATGGCCATGGCTCCCATACCGGCGGCCGCGCCATGTAAGCAGAGACAGAAGCCGGGTGCGTGGAGAGCGATGAGTCGGTGGCCAGCGTCTCTGTGTCCGCCGCCATCATCGAGGAGAAGTACAACACGGGAGGCCGCCGCCGCTTGGGTCCCATGAAGGCCACCACGGAGGGGACACTGGCACACGCAGCAGGTGTCTTGCCTAATCCTTTTGTTGCGAGGACCTTCATCGACCCCGCATGGGCTCCACGGAAGCGGACAAGCCCCCTTCTACCATCATCTTGGGCATCAGCCAACCATATCAGTTGGGGAGCGGGGAAGCGAGCCGTCCTTCACGCTTAAGCATATACCTTTGGGGCTCCCAGCAGTCCGGGAATTGTGCTGCCGGACATGAGGAACACAAATGGATCGGCGGGCGACCATTTAGTCTAGGTATTTTATACATGTGCTATCCAGAACTAGCACCGCTTAGTTGATTTGAATGTAATGAAATCCGTCATGTTTGTATGAAAATCCGGTATTTTATATGAATTCCAACATTCTTTATGAGAAATATCACCGTGTTTTCATGAATCTCGTCCGGTTGGTTGAGTTGCTGTCAGAATGTGTGCGGCTATGGTTCGATGGCGTAATATGCGGGTCTCCGGTCAGTCTGCGGCCGGCTTGAGCGGCGTGGTGGGACAAAAAAGCACAGCTCGTGCGAGCTCGTCTCCAACGTGCATGCTGGAGGATGCATGAGCACCCGAGCCATTCCTCGTTCATCGGTGGCAAAGGCACTGGTGGACAATATTTTGGCTACCCCAAGCAAAATCCAAACAACCCCTCCCAGCAGATTCAAATCCCTCGTTCGCTGTGAAATTTTTCCATGTGTTGTTTTCATGGACTAGCAAGAATGCTCGTGCATTGCAGGGAACATCAAGATGCATTTTTTTAGAAAACACCTGTTGTGATTGACCCATGCAGGAGTAATCCGATGTGTAAAAACTAATGATATCTCGAGAATTTTATCGGAAAAATGGTATATCGAGAATTTCATCGAAGAAATGATATCTCTACTCCTATAAAATACTCAGTTGGTGATGATGGTGTGTCTGCCATCCGTCATTTCTGACCATTAGATCTACATCTAATGGTTGCGAGGTAAGTTGTGCCATTTTTGCAACAATAGCCCACTTCTCTGCACCAATTTGAAGAAAACCACTTATTATCTTGAAAGCAACCACATCCCTCCCTCGCCTCATCAAAACAACCTGAGAAATATATTTTGAGTGAAATGTAATATATTTTTAGTGGTATATATGTATATCAAAACAAGAGTGTTGTCTTTCAAGTTTGTGAACGAGTACTATTCTACTTTGGATCCATTGCAACTCACAGGCACATTGCTAGTCTCGAGAAAGATGAGATATAAGGTGAGGAGGAGTGGGGCGTGGTGGTGACTGGTGGTCGGACTGGGCGGAGGCATGGGGATGGACGACACATTATGTCTAGATTTGTATCTCTCTCTCACACGCACCCACATAGGTGGGGGACGTGCACGAAGAGAAGAGGTGCACGCACGGCGCACGTACTCCCATCTCTTTCCCAACCACACCCGCACGGGAACACGGTGAAGCTCATTTCTGTATGAAAAGGCAGTCCACGTGGTAATTTGACACATGTACTAGTTGTCCACTTGATGGAGGATCGTCTACCACGGGTGAATAAACAAATTGCGACTTGACGCGTTATGTTAAAAAAGAGGCAAATCATGTGGGGCCTACCTTAGAGGAAAGGTTCTATACACTCGAGATGCTCTGTACGTATTACATTTGATGTGTCCCGTCAACTCGCAGAACGAGGAGAAGCTTGCTTACTACGCCGTCTCCCCCGCCTACGGGCACGGTGGCTCACAGGACGAGGTGAAGCTTGCTTACTAGTCCATTGTATATTGGTTTATTGGTCCCCATTGTATATTGTGACAAATTTTGACTATAGATTGAACTAACAAAACTTCCGTGCTTGTTACCAAAAATTACATCATTGAAAACTATGTTTGAATACGAATCCAACGATATAATTTTTGTTGACATGCATTAAAATTTTGTTAGCTAAATATTTGGTAAACATTTGGAATGAACTACAAAGGTGACCTATAAACCAGGACGGAGTTAGTAGTACTATGCCTTACGCCCTCTCCCTCGCCCACATGCGTGGTGGCTCGTAGGACGAGGAGAAAATTTTACTACTCCATCCGTTTACTCCTCGTCCCTACCTTGGTTAGAGAGATTATCATATTGTTTGGAATATATGTCCTTTAGTAGTACTCCCTCCTTTCCAGTTTATGGCTCAATTTCCTTGGAGTAGTATATAGGAGTACTACTACTACTACTACAGAAATTTCCATGGAGTCCGTGGTGCAGCAAGCTACCCTAGGCTATGTTACTAGTCCCTCTACAGTTTATGGCTCAATTTCAAAATCTCTCCAACCAAGGTAGACAGTGAGTGGTGGAATTAATTTCGTAGTTTGCACAAGTAATGAACGCTCGTTTTTCTCAAGAAGTTATGTTTACCGAGGCATTAATTAGAACAAATGCATGGATGACAACTAAATTTCAATGAACTTCTACATGCATTGGTGAGTTTTCTCTTGACAATTCTTGCATCGGGTGATTTAACGCACCTCGAAATCCAACATGTGATGGTAATACTACTACTAGTAGAATTGAGACTTATAAGACGGAAAAACGATATTTTTAGACGAGCCCTATAAACCGGAAAGGAGGGAGTAGTAAGTATTATAATACCTCCATAGTGGGTACGTACTCCGTAAAATCAGATTTTCCCAAAACTAAGTCGCTCAACTTTTATTTGCTTGTTTCCCTTCCTGCCTCGTGGCCTCGAACAGACTATGCCAAACTCCCCTGCCTGCTGCGCGGGAAAAGACCCGCCCTCGCCTTTTTTAGTCTGGGTTTGTATCGATGGATCGCGCGAAGTAGCAAAAACCAAGCCGTGTCTTGTACTCATCCGTCGACGCTCGCTGTCATGAATTATGTACTTCCTCTCGCTGACATGTGGGACATATAGAACCCGGGTCGACATGTCATGCACCAACTAACAATGCAGAACAGCAGGGGGGACGCACCGCAGTCGTACCGCCCCAGTAGTAGTAATGAGCAATGAGACGTCAAATCGCAATGCCGCACCTTCCTAGATGGACGAAGCAACCATTATTTCACACTTCGCTTTGCCATCATCTCCTTCAAGAAAACCACGTAGTATTGCTTCTTCCATTGTTTTGCCTCAAGAGGGACATGCGCATCGCCTTGGTACATCATGACACATGGGACCGCATGACCGGCCATGCTCCCCCGCCCGTCGCTCGGTAAAATCACCTCATTTTTACTACTTCCTCCGTATCGGTTTACAGGGCATGCACGTCGTTCTAGGTTGAGAATTTAACTGCTATATATGTGATGAACAATATATGTTTAGAAACTACATCCGCTTAAGAATCAAATGGACGACTGAGAACGACATGCGCGCCCTATAAACCGAGACAGAGAGGGTAGTACAATATGTATCTTTTTAGAGAAATATAGTGGGGCTTCACCGAGGAGCAAAACCAAGTGGTAGGCTGCTCCTGTCGTGTTGGCGTAGCAACTCAAGCAGGCTCTGTCCACACACGAAATGGTTACACACTTAATAGGACCCCATTGGCCGACATGTGGCTCATCCACTGTCTTGTTCCATGTGCGATGCACCAAATTACAGTTCGAAGCAGCGGTTGGACTTGGAGGCACACCGGTCGTAGCATCGCAGTAGTAGTAAATGAGCGATGAGGGGTCAAATCACAAAGCCCCACCTTTCCCACATTAAGCTGGACGGACGAAGCAACCATCATTTCACTCTAGGGCGCAAGAGCATAAGGAAAAGAGAAAACCAATTATGCGTGCGGGAGCTACCTAGGGCACACTAGGGTAGGCGCACTAGTAGAAAATAGGGCTTTGGTCCAGGCCGGGTCAGCCCATTAGTCCCGGTTCAGTCAAGAACCGGGACTAACGTGAGCATTTATCCCGGTTCGTGCTGCTAAGGCATTAGTCCCGGTTCACCTGGGCCCTTTAGTCCCGATCCGTGCAACGAACTGGGACTAAAGGGTGCGATGCCCATTAGTCCCGGCTGGTGGCAGCAACCGGTACTAATGGGTTTTGAGGCATTAGTACCGGTTCATGGCACAAACCGGTACTAAAGGTCCCATTTTCAAACTCCCCTCCCCCCCCCCCCCGGTGGACCGACTTTTCAGTTTTAGAAAAAACAAAAGAAAATAATGGGAATGTTAAAAAATAAAATAAAATAAGTTTCCCATGTGATATGTGGTCTACTTGTTGGGAAA
Organism: Triticum monococcum; assembly: GCA_034509565.1. NCBI lineage: Eukaryota > Viridiplantae > Streptophyta > Magnoliopsida > Poales > Poaceae > Triticum > Triticum monococcum. Next base: position 144,189,012 of record CM067843.1, on the reverse strand, counting down.
ATTTACAAATATGAATTTCGAATTTATTTGCAAAATCTCTTTGGAATTTGTAAAATGGGCATAAATTTTGCATACGAACTCGGATTAAAAAGTGTTTATAGGAAAAATCATCTACTCAAAAAGTTACATCCGAATCTAACATGGGGGACCCCGTTAAACATTTTCAAAATCCTCAAAAACCTAACAGAAAAAAAGTTACGGGGCTTTTAAGATCTAGAGTGGAAAAAATCGAAAAAATTGCTAGTCAAATCTGGTCAAACAATGGTGAAACTATCGTCAAACAATGGTCAAACTAATTATTCTAGAATATTGGTGTTACTAAATAATTATTTCAGTTATTTTGAATTTTGGTCAAATCTGGTCAAACTGTGGTCAAACAATGGTCAAACTAATTATTCAAGAAATATTAGTGTTACTAAATAATTATTGTTTTTTAAAACAATAGTTTCAAACTCAAATAGTGAAATGTGTCACTTCATGCTCAAGCAAAATTCGTGAAGGTTAATAGGATTGACATCTTACTATTGTTAGGAAAACAACAAGTGCAGACTTGGAAACGAGAGTGAATAGAACCCGGAAGTTAAGCGTGCTCAGGCTGGGGGAGTGGGAGGGTGGGTGACCGTTCAGGAAGTTAGATGATTTGGAATGATGAGGGGTGATTAGAGGATAAATTGAGCAGTGATGAGGGGTGGTGATTACACACTAGAAGTTAAAATAATTCAGAAATTTGAAAATAAAAAAAATCAAAAAAAAATTACAATTTTTTATTATAAAATTTCCTTTAGTCCCGGTTGGTAGCTCCACGTGGCCGCGCCCTTTAGTCCCGGTTCTGGATTGAACCGGGACTAAAGGGGAGAGGCATTAGTACCAACCCTTTAGTCCCGGTTCGAAACCCGGGACTAAAGGGCCTTACCAACTGGGACAAAAGCCCATTTTTCTACTAGTGGGGACTCCACTACAAATCCTTTTTTTGAAAGCGCCTCCACTACAAGTCCGCTTCTCCCTTGTCCTCTTGAAGAAAACCGATGATGTGTGCGGCGGTAGGGTTTGTAGGAGTACTACGGCATGCGGGGCCATGTCGTAGTAAACGGGAGAGGGATTGAGTTCGAGTCGACGCCTTAATATGTGTGGGCCGCTTGGTTTTACGGGAACGAGGAAGCATTTTGGGTTCGGGGACCAGTGGAGATATACATACAAAAAATTGTGGACGTAGGTTCAACCGAAAGGCAATGATGCATGGGCCCTGCATTTTGATATACCCGCGGCCGCGTGATATTTGCTACTCTACTCAAAACTAGTAAGGTAGGTGCATTGAACGCATGAGATATGGAAACCAAATTATGAATAAATACACATTATAGCATATAAAGGTTTGAGTCATATATGCATGATGTAGATGTTCATTTAGTTCTTATAGTTAATCTCATTCAAAATCAATTAGTTTTATAAAAAGGTTAAGATTCATGGGATTGTGCATTGTAAAGCATAAAGTAAAAAACAAATAATAACAATTCATTTAGAAAAAAAAAGTTTGGGGAATTATGATACAGGGATTCTAGAACAAAAGAGAAGTGCTTGTGTTTTGGGAAAGCATGCACGACCCACATCTCTTATTGGTTGATATGTCATGAAACAAGAAACGAGGAGGGAGTTAATGTACCGTGCCAAAGTGTTTTGGGATTATTTGGTTTTCGGAAGATGACTTAGGATGGTCGTAATGGGAGTATCATATGTAGTATCATGCATGCCAACTAAGAAATTTTGATGAGGTGGCATATAATTAAATGAAGAAAGAGAGCCTTGAGTATCATATTATGATATCGTATCATATTAAATGATGTGCTATTTTGTGTCATGCATGGCAACAAATGTAGTTCTATATGATACCAACATATGATACCATGCATTACAGATGTAGTATCATACACTAGTATCATATACATGATACTAATATATGATACTCCCCATTACAACCAGCCTTACACACTGAGGGAGTCCTGGATTAGGGTGTCCTCGGACAGCCAGACTATGTACTTTGGCCGGACTGTTGGACTATGAAGATACAAGATTGAAGACTTCGTCCCGTGTACGGGTGGGACTCTCGTTTGCGTGGAAGGCAAGCTTGGCAATTCGGATATGTAGATCACCATCTCTGTAACCGACTCTGTGTTACCTTTGCCCCCTCCGGTGTCTATATAAACCAGAGGGTTTAGTCCGTAGGACAACAACAATCATAATCATAGGCTAGCTTCTAAGGTTTAGCCTCTACGATCTCGTGGTAGATCAACTCTTCTGAACCCCACAATCGATGCTGCACTTCGAGAGTTCTTGCATGAGAATTGGGACATCTTCGCCTGGCATCCTTGAGACATGCTAGGTATCCCACGCAGACTGGCCGAGCATAGCCTAAACATACTGAAGGGATACAAGCCGGTCAGGAAGACTCTTCGACACTTTTCAAAACCTAAGCGACAAGCCATGGGAGAAGAGCTAGCCAAGTTACTTGAGGCCAGATTCGTCAGAGAAATAAAACATCCGGACTGGCTAGCAAACCTAGTGATGATACCAAAGAAGGACAAATCCTGGCGCCTATGTGTCGATTTCATGGACCTCAATAAGGCTTGCCCGAAGGATCCCTTCTCTCTCCCTCGCATCGATCAAATCATCGACGCTACCGTAGGACAGGACTCATTGTGCTTGCTCGACGCATACTCTGGATATCATCAAATGTGGAGTCCGATCAAGCCGCAACAGCATTCATCACTCCATACGGACCCTTCTGTTTTAACACCATGCCTTTTGGGCTCAAAAATGCCGGTGCAACATATCAACGCATGATCCAGACATGCCTGGATACACAAATCGGCAAAACAGTGGAGGCATACGTAGACGATGTGGTCATCAAATCTAGACACGTCGAATATTTAATAGACGACTTGAGGCTAACGTTCGACAATCTCTGAACATATGACATCAAGTTCAATCCGGAAAAATGCGTCTTCGGCGTACCTGTCGGAAAGCTCTTTGGCTTCATCGTTTCCAATAGAGGAATTGAAGCAAATCTGACTAAAATCTGATCTCTGTCACAGTTGGCTACCCCAACAGACCTCAAGCAAATCTAGAAATTAACTGGATGCGTGGCTGCCCTAAGCCACTTTATCTCCCGATTAGGAGAAAAGGCACTACCTCTCTATTGCCTTCTTCGATGCACCTAACACTTCGAGTGGATGGATGCGGCCACGGCTGGATTGGATGAAATAAAGGCCCTCTTGGCCAGCAATCCAATCTTGGCCGCGCCAAATATTGGCGAACCTATGCTGCTATATATAGCTGCAACACACCAGGTTGTAAGCGTCATGCTCGTCGTCGAACAAGAGATGGACGGACATAAGTTCCCGCTTCAAAAGCCGGTATACTACGTGTCCACTGTCCTCACTCCATGCATGTCACGGTACCCACATTATCAAAAGATAGCATACGCGGTCTTCATGGCATCCCGGAAACTACAACACTACTTTCAAGAGTGTTCAATCATGGTGGCCTCTGAAGTACCACTCAACGATATAATAAATAACCGTGATGCCACGGGCCGGATTGCTAAATGGGCTATCGAGCTCCTCCCGTTCGACATAACATATAAACCACGGCGAGCCATTAAGTCGCAAGTACTGGCTGACTTTGTCGCCGAATGGACAGAAGCCGAACTCCCTAAAGAGTACGGCGCGTACTCCAATTGGATCATGCACTTTGACAGCTCTAAGATGCAGGCTAGTCTGGGGGCAGGCATTGTCCTGACATCCCCCACCGAAGATATAGTCCAATACACACTCCAAATACCATACACAGACTCCAACAATGCAGCCGAAGATGAGGCTCTGTTGCATGGTCTTCGGATGGCAGTTTCCATGGGCAATCAATGCCTAGAAGTGCATGGGGATTTGAACCTCGCAATATCTCAAATAAATGGAGAATTTGACGCCAAGGACCCAAAAATGGCGGCTTATCGCAATGCCGTCCTCAAAATGTCACCTCGGTTCGAGGGGCTCGAATTCCACCATGTGGTCCGCGAAAACAATCAATCGGTGGATATCCTCGCCCGCATCGGCGCCAAGTGCGACCCCGTCCCACCTAATATCTTCTTGGAAAGGCTGTTCAAGCCATCCGTGGTGTGGGAAGGGGAGACCGGCAATACCAGTCAGGATCCGAGCACAACCCCAGATCCCGAACATTCCGACGTAATCGGAGGGTCCGCCACCGAAATAACACCTTCGGCCCACGTGATTTTGGCTGTCATCGCCTCGTGGACTGAACCTTTCTTAGCCTGCTTAAATAGGCAGGAACTCCCTAAGGACCAAAATGAGGCACGTTGCATTGTGCGGCGCTCTAAAGCCAACAAGGTCCATGAGGGAGAGCTTTATAAGAAAAGCGCGACTGGAGTGCTCCAAAGGTGCATTTCCAAAGAGGAAGGGCGGCAGCTCTTGGCCGAAATTCATGCCGGACTTGGCGGCCACCACACCGCATCTCGGGCACTTGTAAGCAAGGCCTTTCGTACAGGTTTCTACTGGCCGACAACCCGGGCAGACGCACAGGACCTTGTCCAACATTGCGTTGGTTGCCAGCCTTTTACCAATCAAAGCCATATGCCAACTACAGCTCTCCAAACAATCCCCATAACTTGGCCCTTTGCGGTCTGGGGGCTTGATATGGTTGGACCCCTTAATGGAGGAAGCCATAAGAAGAAATACTTGTTGGTCATGGTGGATAAATTCACCAAATGGACAGAAGCCAAACCAGTTAAAATGGCCAAGTCCGGACCAGTGATAGACTTCATACCTGGGGTCGTACACCGTTACGGTGTCCCCCGCAGCATCATCACCGATAATGACTCAAACTTCACAGCCGACGAGGTGAAAACTTGGTGCGGCAAAATGGGCATTAAGCTCGATTATGCCTCCATCTATCACCCCCAAACAAACGGTCAAGTCGAACGAGCAAATGGTCTTATTATGAGCGGCATTAAACCCAGACTAGTGCGATCCTTGAAGGAATCAGATACGCACTGGGTCGAGGAGCTCGACTCTGTACTATGGGGTCTACGGACCACGCCAAATCGAACAACCGGATAAACACCATATTTTATGGTGTACGGTGCAAAGGCAGTGCTACCCTGCGATATCTTTCATGACTCACCTCGAGTGCGCATGTACGAAGAGAGAGAAGCCGAGCTGGATTGGCAGGACAGTTTAGATGCCCTCTAGGAGGAGCGTGACGTCAGAAAGGCCCGTTCCGCATTCTCTCAGCAGCAGGCTCGAAGGTATCAAAGAAGAGAAGTACGGGCCAAAACTTATAACGTTCGCGAACTCGTTCTACACCTACCAGAGAAGAAAAAGGACAAGCTCAAGCACAAGTGGGAGGGTTACTTCATAATTGATAAAGTTCTCACCAGAGGAGCGTACCATCTGCGTGATGCATCAGATAATCGACTCAAGCCGAACCCATGGAATGCGGCCAGACTCCAAAGATTCTACGCCTAGTGCCGAACACTGTGTTCGTCTCCTTACCTCCGCCTTTCTTTTTTAAGTTATATCCTCTCTTTCATTCTTTATTGTTTATAGCCTTAAAATCTTCAAGTATGCTTCGACCGCACACTCCTGCCACGCTATGTGCGCTCAATATACCTGGGGGTTTCTTATACAGAAGCTTAATATAATTATCTTCTGGCTTTATGCCCACCACATACGCATCATTCCTCCATATGTACCTTTTTTCACCATTATATGCATCGATATGACTTATGTTTTGGCCAAGCTGGGTTGCCTGGCTCTTGTGTTTATGCCCTATGTCCCCGTTAATTCGGCTAGGGCATAAGGGGAGCACCTCTGTGATTGTTACTGCTGGGTCAACCAGATGTGTACCTCAGACTGGGTGAAGCCAAAAGCTAGCGTTCTTAAGGGAATATTCGATTGGTGAACAAAAGATGTTTTTTACTTATTGCAATACATGCCCCCAGATGTTTATATCCTGCGTTGCTTTTCGCTGTTCGGACATGCACATTAATGCATGCATACCCAGGGAAAGGAACCCTTAACGGAACTATTTTCCTTGGAAGATGTTTCATCCATGTAATATAACATAGCTAGTTGGGTACTTGTTTGTTCAAGCACTTATGACCCCTACGCCTGGTTTCCACACGTGCCCCGGTTTTTACATAACTGAGCGGGTATTCGGATTCACTCCGGACTGTCGGGTCCGGAGGTTGAAGCGAAAAGGTCTGCCAAGAGAAATGACTTACAATCCGGCTAGGGACAAAATATGTCCTTTGAAGTACAAAGTCACTTAGACTGACTAAATTCTTCTTCTATACCATCCAACAGGCTATCTAGCCTACAATCCTGTTGGGAATACTTTGCGGCTAATGCTACCTGGTCATATACCAGACTAACGGGGATCTCTTTCCCATCCGACCCTACAGGTCCGACCTCGGCCATGTGGTTGGGGCAGCCTTGGTGTATCGCGTCTTCACCATGGCCAGGCATCCCTTGCACCTTGTCGGCAGGCCGATATCTTCCATAATCGGAAGCGCCGCCGTGCTCCCTTGAGCATCTCTACAAGGTCTGCCATGCCTCCTGGCAGGGAGGCGGACGGCCACAAGGCCTGGACAATACCCTGCATCACCTGCCGAATTTGTTCATGCAGTTGGGAGAGTTCTTGCAGAAGATCGTTTGCAGATCCAGGCATCTCCCCTTCGGGATGACCTATCAGCATACCTGCAGACATAATTCTATTAGCTCGCTTCTTCGCCGAACTTTATCTTGGTTCGTTTGAGCACTTACTAAAAATGCCGCGTCGAAGCCTCTTATTCTCCTTCAGGGAGTCAGCAAGCTAGGCCCGAACATCCCTTAATTCGACGTCCAGTCGGGTATTCGCGTCCTGGAGATTATTTTTCTCCCATGTAACCTTTGTAAGAATGCGCTCGCCAGCCTTGACCTATCGTTGAGCATGTTGCTCATCCCCCGGTACGATCTCTGGATTACCTCCGGGATTATCTGCATAATCTATTGTTAGATTTGCATTCATGCCACTACATTCTTTTCGATCAAGACAAGTATTACCAGATGGGGCCTTCGTGGACTCCTCCATTCCGGCAACTTCGGCCCGCAGCTGGGCTTTGCACTCCTCCAACTCTTTAGATAGCTGGGTATTCTTCTCTGTAAGAACCAATGCATACATTGATCCTGAAATCAATTGTGCCAGCTGTTTCAAGTCTCAGGGACTACTGATATATATACTTATTAGATTTTCTTACCCATATATCCTTTACATTCTAGTATGTGGCTCTGGCGAGGCTATCTTGAGCAACTCGGATGTACGCGTCCCCTGAGTTGAAGGCATTGAACGCCTCTTCCGAGAAATTAGGGTCACATAGTGTGGCCCACTGGCGCCTTTGATTCATGGCGCTCTCCACTTCGGAGTTTGTAGTGGATAATCTATCTGCATCCTCTTTAGGAGGACCGTCCGGCGTTGTCCCCCCGTTGACCTCTGCCCTTGAGTCCGGCTGGTGGAGGCGTGGCGGGCAGGTTCTCCGGATACAGTCCATCAAGCATTTTTTCTGCCAGGAAACCATGGACATTAATATATTTTAAAAGACGATAATTACGTAGCAGGTTTTTAACCATACCTCCGCGACGGCGTCTCGGTCCAGACCGGCTTCCTTTTAAGCCTATTTGGCTTTGGTGCCCCTTGTTGACGAGTCACCGCGGGTTCGGCACGGCACCCTGATGGCCTTCCCTGTAAAACGCAATACATGTGCGGGGGTAAGGCGCAAAGAGGGGATCCTTTTTGGAAGTTGGGACTCAGGTTTTACTTACCTGAGACGCAGGGAGTAGGCCAGGGTAATCTTCTATGATGGCCACCAAGGCACCGTCACAGCTTAACTGATAAAATGTCCTGTCAACGAGCTCCTCAAATATGTCCGGATCTTCTTCAAGTCCGGGGTCGAGGGCCTGATCGGGGTCCTCTAGCTGTGGAGATGGGCTGTGGACCTCCCTCATGGCTTTTCACAGTTCCTGCTATGAATTGGCAAGGTAAATAATTGTGATGAAGAATGCGGGAAAGACTGGAATAAAACATAGTAGCTCACCCTGCTTGGGGGTTTGTACCTGGAGAATCCATCCCGTGGCTTAATACGGATGAACTCCTCTTCTTCTCCTTTCTACAAATCGGACAGTATTTTCGCCAGAGCGGCGGCGGAGTCCGGACCTTTACGGCCACAAAGGGTGGCATCGTCTTCTCCATTGAAGTGCCACATGGGTTTCCCCTGATATTGAAGTGGCTGCACTCCCCGCATTTTACATATTGACATAACCCCAATTATTGTCAGCCCTGATGTGGCCAGCATCTTTATCCTGTCCATCAGGAAAAGGACCTCTCTGTTATCTTCCTCCTGGGGCTCTGAGGGCGCAAGCTGTGGCATTTCTTCAACGGGGCATTTGCAAACTCAGGAAGACCCATCCAAATAGGGTCTGGAAGGGGGACGTCCTCCATATAAAACCACTCTGAAGGCCAGTCTTCGGATGTCTTCTTTGGAGTACCGAATAGGTATCCGGTCCCGGAGATGCGTCATATTTCGGCTCCGTGCACTTGATATATTGACCCCTCCCGAGTGCGGGGTACGAGGCAGAATAGCCTCTTCCATAGCTTGAAATGAGCTTCGCAGCCCAGAAAGAGCTCACAAAAGGCGACGTAGCCAGCGATGTGTAAAATGGAAGTGGGGGTGAAGTTATGCAGCTGGAGGCCATAGAACTCCAAGAGCCCGCGGAGGAACGGATGGATTGGAAATCCAAGTCCCCTCAGCATGTAAGGGACAAGGCATACCCGCTCTCCCCTGGATGGATTGGGAAAACTCTCCGCTTGCTCCCCGCCATTGTAGGTGGCTAGTCCGGCTCGGACAGGGACCATATATGCAGGCGAGAGAAACCCCTGGGTATGCAACTCTACCAATGGGAGTGAGAGGAGGAGCTGCGACGACCGACCATGGTGGGATGGTTTTTCCGGGTGCGCTCTGATGGATACTCGCTGGGAGAGGATGGTGTGATTTGGATCTGAGGATCCCCGTCTCTTTAAATAGACAATTTACTTACATGGTCTGGGTGGCAAATGTAAAAATGCCTCGACTTCTAGCATTCGCTCGACACTTGGAGATAGCCATTATTATGGCACAGAAGCCGATGAGTGCAACATTAATGGGAAGCCGGACACTGGTCATTACGACAGGTACTCAGGGATTTTGGAGAAGAACCTACCTTGCAATGCCGAAGACAATCTACGTGCCGGACTCATCTTCATTGAAGCCTGGTTCGGGGGCTACTGAGGGAGTCCTAGATTAGGGGGTCCTCGGACAGCCGGACTATGTACTTTGGCCGGACTGTTGGACTATGAAGATACAAGATTGAAGACTTTGTCCCGTGTCCGGGTGGGACTGTCCTTTGCGTGGAAGGCAAGCTTGGCAATTCGGATATGTAGATCTCCTTCTTTGTAACCGACTCTGTGTAACTCTAGCCCCCTCCGGTGTCTATATAAACCGGAGGGTTTAGTCCGTAGGACAATAACAATCATAATCATAGGCTAGCTTCTAAGGTTTAGCCTCTACGATCTCGTGGTAGATCAACTCATGTAATACTCATATCATCAAGATAAATCAAGCAGGAAGTAAGATATTACCTCCATCGAGAGGGCCCGAACCTAGGTATACATAGTGTCCCCCGCCTCCTATTACCATTAGCCTTAGACGCACAGTTCGGGACCCCCTACCCGAGATCCGCCGGTTTTGACACCGACACACACCTAGACGTAGGGACTACAAAGAGAAAAAATGAATTACAGTTAAAAGAATGGCATTTCTAACAAAAATGTGAGTGTGAACTACATATGTGTGCACGTGACCAGCACATACATTGTCAATGCAAAATTTAATGCAAGAAATAACTTATGAGTAACATGCACGAATTGATGATGTGGTGCTTGCATGCATAGAGTAGAAAAAACAATGTGATTTATGACTTGCATGCATGACGTGTTCTTGTGCCATAGTTGCATGTCTAGGAAAAAAGCTACTAGTGGGTTGTACTAGCTATTTAGGAATAGTAGATGTATACATGGAGGTTGTAGGGAAAGAGATGGCATGTATCTCAATTCCCATGAGTAGCGATTGGAAAACAGATGTCATTTGGTTCACATCATAGGAACTTCTCTATTGAATCTAGAGATGACATGTATCTCAATTCCTATGTGGAGGGATTAGAAAAGAGAAGTCATTTGGTTCACATCATAGGAACTTTTCTATTGAATATACGCTAATGTTTATTTTCCTTTGAAATTATGGGAGTATAGGAATCCATTCATATGAACCAAGTGGCTCTAAAGCTATAAAAATGATATCATGTTTATTTCGTTTGAAATGTGGAGTATATGAATCTATTCCTATGAACCAATTGGCTCTAAAGGAAAAAATCCTATAAAAATCATATCATATAGTGTTCCTATGATATTCCTCCACACCAAAGGATGGTTGAAATTGCTGCAGGTGATACGGCGGTCTTTCTTTGTAGATTCCTCCTCCATCTTTATAGTTACCTCTCGAAGATGAATGAAATGATATATACTGGGTATTCTATATGTGCATTTTGCTACACAAAAACTCGGTAAAAGTTTGCAGGGTTCGAATTTTCAATAAAGCTATATGGACTGCATTTTGGAACAGAGGGAGGAGCATACGACACTTGCTAACACTCACGTGGAAGATTTGTGTGTAGGAGGAGTGGCTGCTCTATTAAATGACATGGCAAAACTGACACTGTCAGATGCCGATCTAACGGTTCTTACGGCGTTCGTCAGGAAACGGCTTGCGGCGAACGTTTGTCGGATAATGATTTATGGACACATGCATTGCATTGATATGTGCCCCCTCTCTCTCACGCACACACGCACCCTCACAAGTCACGACTCTCATGAGTCCTCTCGCACCCACCATCTATCTGCAGGTAGACATCACACACATATGTGCTCTTCACACCCTACCCTCAGAACTTCTAAAGAACAAAATACGTCACATGTCACACCTTTTATTTTATCTCACATGTCACACACTTATACTATTACTCTTGTGGCGAACGTTCTTTGGGCATAGTATATTCTACTCTCACGAAGAAAAGCGGTGCACGCACTAGTTCTCTCACACCCACTCGCGGGCACACATAGGAGCGCATTTTTTTGAAGCTGGTACAACAAAATCACTCCACTATATATATAAGCAGGAGCCTTAGCACTTGCTTTACTAGAGTTCCTCTCTTTCACTCTCTCATGCTCTCCAGATCTAAGAAAGACATAGGTGGACACACTCTCTCTCTACCCACGGTTGGTCACAAATCCGGGGCAGGGGTGTAGGTGCATTGTTCATGCTGTCGTCGGCGGTGAGGGAGGAGACCAATGGCTGCCCACACGTCCCGATCGGCAGCCGCGCCGGCTCGGGAGGGCCTCCGACCCGTTCTTCCTCCCTACGGTATTGTGGCCAAGATGCGGCCTCCCGACGCCATCTTTGCCACATGCCGACGACCCTAAGGTATATATTCCTTCGAAACATGCCTTGCTCTACTGCCCCAGCTCCCCACGTGGCTGCGTGTGGATCTTTTTCTACTTCCATCGGTTGTTCCAAAGCCACCTAGACTTTTACTATTATTAGAGGTAAATCTAATTCATACACTCGAATCTAAGAGTTGGTTCAAACAGGGAAGAAACTGGGAAAGTTGAAGCATTAATCTAGGACTTGGTTCTAAGAGGAAATGGGGGAAAGTAGTAGATACTGCCTACCCTACCGATCTATTGGTTGAAAAGGCGAAGAAAGCATGGTGGATGGCGAAGGGTGGGGGAAGTGGACCTGTCTGTTGGTCGAAAAACAAAAGAAAGTGAGGGGTGTTGGGGGACAACGCAAATGAGAATGAGCAGGTCTAGATTTCATGTGCTCACATAGGAAAATGTCACCGAGGAGATAAAAAATGGGACTAATGCATACATGCTGCCTCAGTGTTTGCCGCTCTCGGCAACCACATCTGCCTCACCACTTTATGCCCCTGTTGTCCCTACGCCCATATCACTACCATTAATGTAAAATCAAATGAATCATTAAGCAGTGCCACCTAATGTCACTATAGTAATGGTCTAGTGCCGTCGATAAATTGAAGCAATGCCACCACCATTTTATGAAGTGGTTCCGTCTTGCTTTATTTCCCATGAATTGTGTTTTTGTAGTTACACTTAAATCTCACACCGCTAACATTGCTTCATCCTAGTGGAACTGCACAAATTTGATTGCACATTTACTGACCATGTGCTACTCTCATGACAATAATAGTAATGCTATTGTTCTGCATGTTAATCTAGCGGCAGTGTTGATGTGATGTGATGCTACTTACTTAAGGGCACTTTCATACTGTCAACCTAGTGCCAATTATAAGACAATAGATGTTGCTATTATTTAATCATATGCCACTGCAAATATTTGTCATTGTTTAATTAACCGTATTTCGTATTTGCGCAAATAGGGATGTCTGTCTCCATATCATTTCTATATGCGGAATCAAATGTACACACCTTAGTTTTAGTACAACTGCACAAAATGAGATGGCTATTATCAGTGTCAAAACTGGCAGATGTCGGGTCGGGGGTCCCGAACTGTGCGTCTAAGGATAATGGTAACAGGAGGTGGGGGACACAATGTTTACCTAGGTTCGGGCCCTCTCGATGGAGGTAATACCCTACACTACTAGGGAAAAGGCTAGCAGCAGCGCGGGTTTTGTGCTCACTAGTAGCGCGGGTAGGCGCGCTACTAATAGGGTGCTACAGCTATTGCTTAGCAGTAACGCGTGCCCGCACGTGCTACTGCTAGGGCAAATAGCTGCAGCATTTTTTCACTCCCGCGCTACTGCTAATGTAACTACTGGCAGCGTGTTTTCTCGCCCTCTCTACTAGTATTCTTTTTTTATTTTTCTATTTTTAGTGTATTTATGCGCCATAGGACAAATATTGGTACAATACCAGTTATGAGGTTTACATCATTATGTCCATAACAGTGTGTCAAATGAAGGTGGATTAGGTTCAAGTGGAGGCAATATGTGGTGCATGTCAAAAGTATACTACTAATCCAAACTTGATCTAGTTTGGACTAGTAGTACTTTCGATGTGCACCACATGTTGCCTCCACTTGAATCTAATCCGCCAGCACAAGCTATTTAATCATCATCATAGTCATTACCACAAACTGTATTTATTTAATCACCACTAACACTAGCTAATAATAAACATCATAGTCATTACCACTAACACTAGCTATTTTATTATCATAGTAATAGTGTAGCTCATCATCATCCTCAAACTCATTTCTAGCTAGCTAATCACTCCTGCTGCTCTCTCTTAGGTAAAATAACATAAAACATGTGCAGCTCTCCTCTTTGATCAAGTTGGAGCATGTAGATGAACCTGTCTCCTAATCATGGGTAGTGCATCTGTTTGCTGCCCCCTAGTACTTTTCTGCGCTTCTCCATCACACATTTGGTCCAGTCATGCACTATTAAGCATACATCGCTAATCTTGAGTGCACTAGAGTAATCTGTAGGGTATCTTGGTCGTAAGCTAATAATACTCATGGTACCTTTAGTCTCGATCCCATAAGGCACAACATTCATCGGGAGTCCCTGTTGAAGAACATCGTATGGTAACATACTTAGCAATGAAGTTTAGCTTCAAAAATAATGTATGGAAAAGATGCACTAAGGACAAATAGTAAAAATCTGACCATCCTTCCTAAATAGATGTGACCGTAGTTCATTATGAACACTATTGGTTGCACGTTTTCAGTACTAACATTTCTAAATGCAGGAAGAAAATTTTTCTTGACAGTATCAAGATCCTCAAGCCATGAAACATAATGACTTAGCTCCTTGCAGTTGAGTTCAGCCTCGGGACAGTAGTAGGCCCTGTCTACCAAGCCCTGGACATGTTTGCTTGCACCGAAATAAGCTGACAATACAAATTAGTTGTCAACTATTTTTGAATAAACAATATCAAAGACATAAATATGGTTGAGAAACCTAAATAATGGTATAACTGGAGGCATCTGCACATTGACCCAGATGTCGGGATTACCTTCAATATCATCTTCCGGACGAATATCAAAGGTGATAACCATATCAGGCTCAAATGCATAAGTCTTGCATAGTGCTCGCCATGTTTTGCATCCAAAATAGGTGTAGTCGTCTGAATTGTATAATTTTGCGTGGAAAATATAACCATGCTCGGTCTTCAAGTAAACTTTCTTTACCTCCATAGTATGACTGAAACCTATCTTATCCAATACAAAAACTCTTGCATGGTAGGGGATACGCTAGTACAATAGTAAAAAAATAAGTTGAAGCAGATGTCATGCTTAATTACGAAAAAAGACTTGTCATTGTGACTTACTGTATCCACTTCGAAGTTCTCGTCCAGCTTGATGCTGAAGCGCCTATCATCATCTAGGAAGATTCCGTCGCACAGGCCGCGCTCGTCTTCGCAGTATTTGCAAATACCGAAATCCTTTTCATCATCAGACATTTCCTATGTTCATAGTTAAAACATTAATTGAAAATCGATCGAAGACAACTACCAGGATACTCAACACACAAATCCAGGGCACTCAATATTTCCTACATATTCTGGCACAAGTCATGCCAAAATTCACGGAAAAATCCGGCATGACCTTTGCTAAAATAGGACATATCAAGCGCCTGAAATTTGCCGGAACGGAAATGAATCAACACTCCGGTAAAACATAGGCCACTCGGAGGTGTAACCTGCAAACATGACCGGCCACTTGGATATTGAGCAACACAAGATATACATTTCAAAATATCTTATAGGACTCAAATTAGCATGCATTCAATAAGCAAAAGTAAATCATCTCATGCGTCCGTACATCGTCGAATATTATCACTAATACATCCCAAATAGTGTCATACATATAACATCACTAATACAACTAAAACCCTAGCAAACGACGGGTATCGGCGCGGGCGGTGGACACCCACAGAGAAGGAACCATCATGGGATCATAGCTCCAGTGAGATCCCTAGAGAACCTGCCAGGTATTGGAGAACATGTGCTCCAACACAAACAAGTAGCGACGGACGTGCGCGTCCTCCTCACTGACACGGTGACGCACCACCTCCACGGAGTCCTCGAGCCTCTGGACCATCACTATCCCACGTGACCGCCACCAAAGAAGGTTCGGGTCAACGACAGGCTGGCTCCTCACCAACCTGCTCCCCCGGTAGGTAGCGCCTCCCAGTACCACCCCTACGGAGCCCAATCCCGGGCATGGCCCATCAGGTCAAGCAGGTGTCGTCCTCCGCCGACTCGACGACGAGGATGCGGGATAGGCATCGTCCACGTCGATGCGAGAAAAATTTCTTTAACTAAAAAATAGCAACAAGTTCTTACTAACGAGTTCTATTAATTCAATTAGTTCTTACTAAAAATAAACTTACTATAAATAAAAATAAACTAATACCTAATTAGTACCTAGTTCTTACTAACTAATTAGTACCTAGGAACTACTGCCCTAATTACCATATATGTAATTAACTAACTAGCACTAAAAATAGCCTAGGGTTCATACTAACTAGCACTAAATAGCTAGGGTTCATACTAAGCAGAGAAGAGGGATCGGAAGGGGAGAGTGCTTACAGAGGGCGGGGAGAGAGGTGGGGTCGGGGGAGATGGCGGCCCCGAGGCACGACGAGGCGGGGTCGGGGGAGACGGCGGCGAGGCAGGGTCGGGGGAGGTGGCGGTGAGGCGGGGTCGGGGGAGACGGCGGTGAGGTGGAGGCGACGAGGAATAGTAGAGGAGAATTGGGGGAGGAAGCAGAGGAGAGGGAATCAGGTTGCACGAGGGGTTGGGTGAAAATAGCTTTAACAGTAGCGTGGGGAGGCAAAATGCGCTGCTGCTAAAATCCGTAGTAGTAGCGCTGCTCGTAGAAGGGCGCTACTACTATACCTAGCATGTCGGGAACGGTGTGTCAATTATAGTAGTAGCGCGTTCTGTTCCTGCCACGCTACTGCTAAGCGGGTAACAGTAGCGCCGTTTTAGCAGACGCGCTACTGCTAAGTAGCAGAAGCACCTCATTTTAACAAGCGCTACTGGTAACATTCTGTGTATAAGGTTTTCCCTAGTAGTGCTACTTCCTGCTTGATTAATCTTGATGATATGAGTACTACAAGAGTTTATCTACCACGAGATCGTAGAGGCTAAACCCTAGAAGCTAGCCTCTGATTATGATTGTTCTTGTCCTACGGACTAAACACTTCGGTTTATATAGACCCTGGAGGGGGCTAGGGTTACACAGAGTTGGTTACAGAGAAGGAGATCTACATATCCGAATTGCTGATCTTGCCTTCCATGCAAAGGATAGTCCCACCCGGACACGGGACGAAGTCTTCAATCTTGTATCTTCATAGTCCAACAGTCCGGCACAAGTACATAGTCTCGCTTTCCGAGGACCCCCCAATCCAGGACTCCCTCAGTAGCCCCTGAACCAGGCTTCAATGATGATGAGTCCAGCGCGCAGATTGTCTTTGACATTGCAAGGCGGGTTCCTTCTCCAAATACTCCATAGAAGATTTTGAATACAAGGATCGTGTACGGCTCTGCAAAACAAATTTCACGCACCACCGTACAGAGCATAATATTCCGCAAATCTAATCTGCTGACAAATTTTCATAGCATGACATCATGCCGTGGCCCGGTCATTTTGCAAACCGTTTTCCCCAACCTGCTACTACGAGGCTTGTTTCCTTAGCAAGTCTTGTCGAAGCAGAGATCGTGTCCCATTATCACGGGATTCTCATCAATACGGGTGTGGGTAAGCCAACCACGCCATCAACGCAACGCTTGGGAAATAAGCGATTTTACGGGGCAAGTGGGGAGGCGCACAGTTTCTACCGCCTTTATAAAGAGATATGGATTCCCCTTTTCACCCACACATTCTCCTTCCTCTGCTCATCCATTCTTCCTCGGTCAAGCTCCAGCGCCCAACTTCTCACCTTCTCCGTAAAGCCATTCCAAGCATGCCCGGAGCGGGAGGCAAGTGGATGGCCTCCTCCGTCACGGAGGAGGATATCACGAAGCTTCGGGAGGCCAGATACCTGTCCACAGACATCGCGCACCGGCTTCTGGCTGAGGGGCAAATCGTCCCTACCCCGAAACCCCAGGAGAGGGTAGTGTTCCTCCCTCACTTTATCCGCGGACTGGGATTTACCCTCCACCCATTCGTCCGTGGACTTATGTTCTACTATGGGCTGGACTTCCATGATCTGGCCCCCAATTTTATCCTCAACATCTCGGTGTTTATCGTCGTGTGCGAGGCCTTCCTCTACATTACACCCCACTTAAGCCTATGGATGAAGATCTAGCATCGCCCCTCTTAACGAAGATGCTGTTTCCAGCGACCTATGAGGTGCCGAAGAAGAAGGTTGTGGGGACCAAGAAATGTCTTCGGCGCAAGGTTGTATCAGACTCATCGTCCAAACACACCAAGGCGCGCTCCTCCAACGAAAACGAGGAGGAAGAGGAAATCCCTCCCCCCCCCCAACCAGGGGGGAAGAAAAGGAAGGCCGCCCCGTCTGGAAAGGCCGAAGGGTCCAAGAGAGGAAAGACCCTCCCTCCGGACCACTCCACCACAGCCGCCTACAATGGCGAGGAGTGGTTGCCCAGGGACAAGCCCCTGGCGAAGTCGTAAGTATCCAGACACTATAATACTTCCGGTATGTTTTGTTTTATTGCTTCTTATCATGCCACACATGCTCGTGCAGTCCGGCCAAAGCCCACATCGACGTATCCTCTTCAGATGGGTCTCTGGGCCTGTCGGCGATGAATAGCGATTCACTCCCGACAGCCTCCAACCCCCCAAGGCCGCGGACGGCACCGAGGTGTTGTCTCAGAGGATGCCAGACCAAGGGGAGACAGTTCTGGAGACGCCCCAAGGCGAAATCCCAGATGCCGGGCAGATGGGAGGGAAGACCCCCATGGATTGTGATGACGGGGGCCGCATCAAGTTTGGCCCCCAGCCGAATACTACTTCGGAACCCCCAGTGGTTTCGGATATAGGCAGGCAGCCCCTCCCTAAGGGGGGCGAACCGCCCGTGCCGATGACCTCTGTTCATCCAGAGGCATCGGACAACTTGCTCGAAGTGCTTCGCGGCGCTTCCATTGGCGAAGAGCACCACACCATCATGAGTGTGGTGATCGAGAAGGTTCGGTCCGCCAAAAGAGGATTGCCGAAGCCTGCGCCAGCCTCCTAACAGCCTTTGAGGTAAGTAATCAAATTATGAGAAAATATCACAGTATAGATAGTAGCCCCTGATGCTCTGTTTGGCGTTTGGAAAGAAAGGCCGAACAGAGGATCAAATAACATCTCCAGGAGTCTAACAAAAAATATCCATGTGTATAAGCAGGCGTCACTGCTGGCCATTGTCGCTCATACTGCGGAGGTCTCCGGACTAAAGCAGGACCTGGAGCAGACCGAGGGAGAGCTCGACCTCATGAAGAGGCAGCTCAAGGAGAACAAAGGTACACAATACCCCATCTGTATATTGATAAGGGAAAATGGTTTCAGCTCATGGAAGCATCATGAACTTTAATAGGGGCCACGACCGAAGTGGCGACCCTTAAAAGGCGCTGACCGAGGCCGAAGACAAAGCGGCCAAGGAGCGCACCGAGCGCGAGAAGTAGGAGGCCCGGGTCGACGAGGTCCAACAAGAGCTCCAGGATTTCGTCAAGAAATGTGAGTCCTTGGAGCGTGACTCTAAGACGCGAGAGTTCGAGCTTGCTAAGGCCCTCTAGAGAGCGAGAGATGCCAAAGCCGAAGCCCAAAAGGCCCTCTAGGAGATTGAGGCGGCCAAGAAGATAGTGGTGGGTAAGACATTCATTATGCAAAGCAAGCATGTGAGGGAGACTTTCCTTTTACTTACCTGAATTTGGAGCTCTCCAGGAGCATTCGCAGATCTGCCGCGTAGCATATCAGATGCCGCGGAGTTCTACCGGGCCAAGGAAGGGAGCTCGACAAAGAAGTTGTTCTGGTCTCAGTACATTGGGACGGAACATCCGATGCCCTTGACTGACCAGTTGAAGCAACTGGTCGAACTACACAAGGCTGCCAAACTGGCCATGAAGGACCTCATAGTCCGACTATGGCCTGCCGTGCCCCTGCCTAGTAGCTACTTCGGCCTTGTAAAGTGGCTGGTGAGTGCCTATCCGCGGCTTGAAGTTATAAAGCCGTCAGTTTGTATTGAAGGTGCGCGGATGTCCTTCACCCGCGCAAAAGTGCACTAGGCGAAGATGGATGCGGAGAAGCTGATGACAGAAGGGCCACCGAAGGGCAAGGAGCACCGCCACCCCGAAAAGTATTATGTCAGTGTCCTGAAGGGATCCCGCCTTGTGGCGGATCAATGTGCTAAGGATGTAATATTTGAGTGAATATACTCATTTGATCCTGTAATATGAAAACAAGTTCATTTGCGCAATATAACACTTGTTGATTTAAAATATTACCTTCTGTGCGGCCGCTTATAAAATCTGAGAGTTGGCCAGTCGTCGGCTTCTGCCCCCATGTAACTAGTACCGGGGTGTTTGGGATAAATCTAAACACTCTTTATCCAAATTTTTGGTCCTTTAAGGAGGTGTTTAGCGCAACGAACAAGGCAATCGGACTACACAGCTTTATCACTCTCACTTAGCCATAGAAGTCTATAATTTGAAATTTTGGCATAGCCCCTGGTATTCGGAAGGCCGAACTTGGGGTGCTATACACGCCTAAATCGGACAAGGCCGATTCCTCACCGAAAGCGGAAAATATCTTTAAGGATTTGAGACCTCTCGAACAGCGGCCAGCTCTCGCCGCATGATGACAGTCAGTTTTTGGCTTTCTCTACTGAGGTGCTCGTCCGGAAGAACCGGGACACAATCATAGTAGTTCTCCCTGTGCCACCTTAGCCGATGTAGCGGAACGTAAGGCAGCAAAACATGGGAGCCGGGCAAACCCAACTATTGACCCAAGACATGATTCGGAGCTGATGCATATAATGCTATAAGTTTGGGGTGCCGCACTGTCGAAAGTGTTTGGACTTTTCTTGCCATGTTATGGGGTACACTGAAGCCCCTGGCGAGCTGAACGTACCAAAATGTACGGGTGCAATTTGTAATAAATAAGCAGTAAAGGAAAAGGATAAAGAAATGTAATAATAAGCTGACGTTGTACATTATTTTCCATTGTTATTTGAATAATACGTCAAGGCGTATGTATACAAGTAGTGCCATAAGCATAATAGGACTATTTGACATGTGCTAACCAAGAATGAGCTGCGTGTGGGTACGTAAAATAGGTATAGCGATCGTTCAGAGACCACTTGGGGATTCCCTTGTACGCCAAAGCTCCTTGCCTCCTTGGTGTTTCCGTCCCATGATGGGTCCCATAATCAGGCTACCGGAAGAGCCTCCAGAAGATAGGGACCTAAAAGAAAGAAAAGGGTGAAGATATACGGGTCCTGGGGCGGTTGAGCCGCATTGTAGACTGCATAGTAGCTGTGCCTCCACCTATGACCATGGTATTTTAAGTGCGTAATTATGTTCGCGCGGCATGAATTTCACCGCTTGACCGGGACTAGGACGGAGTCCAAATTGCTAGGCGAGCTCTGGACGTGCCAGATGATCCTGTTGCAGAGTATTTCGGACCCGCTTGATGGTGTCCGGAGGCTTTATAGCTGAAGTGGAGGTCTGCCTAAGGAGGCTGCTCTATGCTTCTGATGTGAGGGCCGCAGTGTGCTCCTCCATACGGAGGGAGCGCTTTGTGTTTCCATTGACTGTTATAACCCGCGAGGTCCCGGCATCTTGAGCTTGAGTTATGCATAATGCAGTACCGCATTGAATCTAGCAAATGCGGTTTGTCCGAGTAGTGCGTGATGGCCACTGCGGAAGGGGACGATATCAAAGATTAACTCCTCGCTTCGGAAGTTGTCTGGAGATCCAAAGCCTACTTCATGTGTGATTGAGCCCGTGCAACAGGCCTCTACACATGGTATGACACCTTTAAAGGTGGTTTTTGTGGGTTTGATCCTTGAGGGATCGATGCCCATTTTGCGCACTCTATGCTGATAGAGCAGGTTCAGGTTGCTGCCACCGACCATAAGGACTCATGTGAGGTGGAATCCGTCAATGATGGGGTCGAGAACCAACACGGCCGAACCACCTTGACAGATACTGGTTGGATGGTCCCTACGATCGAAAGTGATCGGACAAGAAGACCGTGGGTTGAACTTTGTGGCGTGAGGCTCCATCGCATAGACGTCCCTTAGTGCGCGCTTCCGCTCCCGCTTGGGAATATGGGTGGCGTATATCATATTTAACGTTTTCAATTGGGAAGTAAATTTCTTCTGTAATCCTGTGTTCGGCAGCCGGGGTCCTCGTCGTCATCACTACGTGGCCCCTTTTCCTTGTTTGGGGCATTCAACTTGTCGGCCTGTTTAGACACCCAGCATTCTCTATTGGTGTAGTTGGCTGGTTTATCGGAGGTGCCGTGAATTTGACACGAGCGATCAAGTATGCGGTCCATATTGGACGGGCCCGGGTTATTTCTTTTGAATGGCTTTTTCCGCTGACTGGACTTAGAGCCATTGAATCTGGCATTGACAGCCGTGTCTTCGGCATTATTGCCATTGTTGCGACACTTGTGTCTATTGCGTTGGGGCTTGCCGTTGCTATCTCCAGCATCTGAGGTGCCCGGATTTCTTGATGTGCTGTTGCTGCGAGCCAGCCAGCTATCTTCGCCCACCCAAAAGTGGGTTATGAGTGTCATGAGGCCTGCCATGGACTTCGGCTTCTCTTGGCTGAGGTGTCGGGCAAGCCACTCGGCACGGATGTTATGCTGAAAGGCAGCTAGGGCTTCGGCATCCGGACAGTCGACAATTTGGTTCTTTTTATTTAGGAACCGAGTCCAGAATTTCCTGGCTGACTCTCCGGGCTGTTGGGTTATGTGACTTAAGTCATCAGCATCCGGTGGTCGCGCATATGTGCCTTGGAAGTTGTCAAGGAATGCATCTTCCAAGTTCTCCCAACTGCCAATGGAGTTTGACGGCAGGATATTCAACCAATGCCGAGCCGGTCCCTTCAGTTTTAGTGGGAGGTAATTGAAGGCATGTAGATCATCACCGCGGGCCATGTGAATGTGGAGAAGGAAATCTTCAATCCATACCGCGGGGTCTGTTGTAGCATCGTATGAGTCAATATCCATGGGTTTAAACCCTTCTGGGAATTCATGATCCATTACTTCGTTAGTGAAGCATAGGGAGTGTGCGGCGCCTCTATGTTGGGCTACATCACGACGCAGTTCAAATGGGTCTCATCTGTTGTATTCGGCCCAGCCAGATTTATTTCTAGTATATCCGGCGTGACGGTCATCGTCACGCGTTGGGGCGCGCCCCCATGATCCGTAGATCGAACTTGACTATCCTTCTTTGTTTTCCAATTTGTCTCGCATGTCATGCGTGTAGCCCCGGGCCTTCATTCTTTTGCTTGTTTGGTGACGTGGTGCGGGCTAGACTTTGCGCTGATACGCCGCTTTGCCTCGGCCGCGAGGTGGCCGGTCAGCCGCATCCAGCGCTGGTAGTGCAGGCTCTAATGCCTCCTCCTCGAGTTGAGATAGCAACCTGCGCTTTGGGTAAATTTTGGTTGGGCGCTTGGGTCCGTATTTCTCGGCTGCCAGGACCACAGTCCATCTATTAGTTAGCAGATCTTGATCAGCTTGAAGCTGCTGCTGCTTTTTCTTCAGGCTTTTTGCAGTGGCTATAAGCCGGCGCTTGAAGTGCTCGTACTCGACGGGATCCTTAGGAACGATAAATTCTTCATCGCTGAGGCTCACCTCATCTTCGGAGAGGGGCATGTAATTGTCATCCTCTGATTCTCCATCCATTGCCTGTTCCTTAGGGCTAGCTTGCCGATCCTCCCGTTCGGCCTGCTCTAAGCTTGGCTGGGCGGGATTGTTTTCGTCCTCGGCATTATCTGGAGTGTTATTGTCTCTTGTGCCGGTATCACTATTTTTGCTATGACGAGGCTTAGAGTAGCGCCGATGACGCCGGTGCTTAGATTGCTTCTCAAGGGGATTATCCTCCGTTGCCTCATCGCCATCGCTTTCTTTGGGTGTGTCCACCATATATATATATATATATATATATATATATATATATATATATATATATAGGGTGGGTCTATTCTCATAACACCCCTTAAGACCTTATTCTCCTAACAAAAACCTTATTCTCCTAACACCCCTCCCCCTCCACTCCCCGCTACCTAGCGCCAGCGCCCCGACGCCGGGCGTCCTCCCCCACCCCTCCCCGCCTCCTAGCGTGGGAGCACCCCGACGCCGGGCGTCCTCCCCCACCCCTCCCCGCCTCCTAGCGCGGGAGCGCCCCGGCGTCCGGCGTCCTCCCCCATCCCTCCCCGCCTTCTAGCGCGGGAGCGCCACGGCGGCCGGCGTCCTCCCCCACCCCTCCCCGCCTTCTAGCGTGGGAGCGCCACGGCGGCCGGCGTCCTCCCCCACCCCTCCCCGCCTTCTTCCGCGCCCAGCACCGCGGCGGCTGGCGGCGACCCGCACCCCTCCCCGCCTTCTTCCGCGCCCAGCACCGCGGAGCGCGCGCCAAGCGGCCGGCGATGCAGTCCGTCCGCGACGATATTTCTGCGGCGGCGTTTAGGAAGCGACACCGCACCTCACCTTCGCCCCAACACCACCTGGGGGATCCGCCGCTGAAGCATCCAGCCTCAGTCATGCATGACAAGGGAAAGCGAACTGCAAGGATGACTACTCCATTGCATTCGTCGTGGATGCGAACTGCAATGGTGCACGTCCAGCCTTCTCCCGCAACAATGGCGAAGGTGGAAAAAGTGCATGAGTTCCTGCAGCGGAGGTGGACTGCACGCCAACAGCAGCAAGAGCTACATCTACAGAAGGGGGGGGAGTGCATATAAGGTAAGAAAATCACATACCAAACCCCCACATCCAGTTTGCAGTGCCATTTTTATACCCATGCAGTGCCCCATCTTGCGTCGACTGCAGTCACATGTGTCTCCAAAGTAGAAAAACAGAAAAGGATACTTCGAAAAATAAAAAACGCTATATGGATCAAAATTGCGGTCCACAATGACTTAAATATGTAGAGCGCTCTGCCTAGAACTGAAGTGCATTGTTTCTTCATGTTAACTAACAGTGCCCCTGCTGTAGAATGACAAATTGAAGTGCAATTTCTTACAGTTGCAAAAAATATAATGATATATAGTACGAAAGATGCAGTTCATTTCACTGTTGACGTGCATAAAAAAAGCTTTGGCTTAATAACCTGCAGGAATTTACTATGCCTCAAAAACAGAAGATGCCTCGAATCATTTACGACCCCGAGCCCCTGAACTGCATTGGAAGAGAAGAGTGGGAGATGCCTGGATGGATAACACCTGAAATACCTAGGGGTTTCTTTAACACAACAAACAGAACTGCATACTCCATGGAGGAAGATGTAGAGGATAAAGATAAAAACAGTGAACCAAACATCATTCGAGATGGAGAAGGCAGTGAAACAAAAAACCCGCAGGATGAGAAGGAGGACGACGACGATCTGGTCTTCATAGGGGAGCACGCGCAGAAAAATGATGAGGAGGAGGATGATGACGAAGAGCAAATCATAACAGTTATGCAGCCAAGGTACACGCGTGTCTTTGAAACATTTGGTCAGCAGATCAGAACGGATGATATAGCACCTCCAGAAGCCGATGTTGAAACCCAGCAAGTTCGGCAGGTCCATGAGCAAACGATTCGTCGACAAAGGGACAGTGGAATTCCACCAAGGCCGCCTACTGCCCAACAGAAGAATCGGAAGCAGAATCAAGGAGGGCCGCAAGCAACCAAAAAAGTAAAGTTCTCCACACTCCTGCCTCCTCGCGATCCTCAATTACACAGATCTGTTGTCACCCCTCCATGCCCAATAAACATCGGTGAGCTGCAAACACCGTTATAAGAAAAATAGTACACGCACGTAAGCATCCTTACCTAATTACTGCAGTTCACTTATTACGCATTCTTTCAGCTTGTGCATTCTCATTAACAAAAAAAACATTCCATATTGTGTGTGTGCAGGATGAGAACATGCTCCAAGAACTTGTGCCTGTGAAAGGTATGCAGTTCACATCACAAGATGCGGCGCGAGAATTCTACAACACGTATGCGAGGCATGCAGGCTTCGGCACACGCAAAAACAGCGGATACAGAACAAACAGATACATCGTGTGCTCAAAGGAAGGCAGAAGGAAAGAAACTGTCACAGATTATGACAGAAAGCGAGAAAAAACATCAAAGAGGACTGGCTGCAAGGCGGGAATGAGATTGAAAAAAATCAAGGATGTGTTTGTGATAGCAGAGATTGAGCTCAATCACAACCACAGGATGATTGACAGCCCGGCTATGCTTCTGCACATGCACTCGCATAAGACGGATGATCCGTTGCTCGATAAACTAGTGGACATGCAGAGCGACAACCTGACGCACACGCAGATGATGTCAACCCTGTCAAGGATGTCAGGAGGGCTGCACTTTATGGGGCGCACCAGCCGTGACTGGGTGAACAGGTACATTCACTAAAACAAAAAAACGATATATCGTCTATTTCATGCAGTCCGCTTTGTGCATTTTCTGTATGTCCATAATGCTGCAAGTAGATTGTTATTTCGAACTGCAGGAAGCATCAATTCGCGAGGGAGGAAACAGAGGACGATGTGAAGAAACTCCTGGCTTTCTTTGAGAAGATGCAACAAATAAACCCGGAGTTCTTCTATGATTACGACAAAGATGTCGATAACCGTGTGCGGAACATATTCTGGGCGAACGCCAGCTGCAGGGGATCGTACGAAGATTTTGGAGATTGTGTCACATTTGACACGACCTACAAGACCAACAAGTTCCACATGCCTCTCGCCGTCTTCGTTGGAGTCAACCACCACCTCCAAAGTACAATATTCGCTGTGGCTGTCATCAGAGACGAAACAATACCGACTTTCGAGTGGGTGTTCCGGACGTTATTGTGTTGCATGAACAACAAGCAGCCAATCTGCATACTCACAGGTATGCTGAAAAAAAAGAGTGAAATTAAATAACAATGCACTTCACTGCCAACTTTTGTAGTCCATTTCTTACATCCAATGAAAAAAAGAAAAAAAGCAGAAAAAGGATATGTAGTTCTCTCAATAACTCGCTGCTTGGTTTTTTTTTCAAAAACATGTAGATCAATGCCCCTCCATTGATGCCGCGATAAAAAGTACGCTAATAGGCACGCTGCACAAGTTATGCCGTTGACATATACTGAAAAAAATACAAGGATCACCTGTCCTTGCTGTACAAAGCGTATGAGAAATTCAAGGATGAGCTGACCTCCATTCTCAACCACCCGCTGATGCCATCAGAGTTTGAACGCGCTTGGCATAAGCTCATGGAAAAGTATAACCTGCAAAATGATGAGATTATGAAGGCGCTCTGGACAGACATAAAAGAATGGATATCGGCTTACTACAAGGAGGTGTTCTGTGCACGGATGACGTTGACATAGAGAAGTGAAAGCATGAACCGGATCTTGAAGAGGAACTTTGTCAAGGAAAGACACGACCTACACATCTTTGCGTCGCAGGTGGACAGGTGCATCCAGACAAGGAAGGGCGTCGAGCACGCGAAGACCATAGCTAACGAGGTATATAAACAAAGCAAAGTTTTTAAGGTGGATGCGCAATGAATAGAAAACACTACTCGCTTTCTTGATTTTTGCTACGAAAAGACAACTACTTAACTGGTTTTCTTTGTTTCACAGACGGAAATAAAGACTACTACTCAGTTTGGTTTCGAGGTTCAGCTCTCCAAGATTTACACCAGGGCGGTCTTTGCTGACTTCAAGCAAGCGCACTACCGCAGCACTGCATTCAGATCAGAGCAGTCCACTGACAACCCGACGAAATATTTGGTGCGCCACTACAACCGGTCTGATGATTTTGATTGGGCAAGACACGAGTTCCAGGTGGTTGCTGATGTGACAAACGGTATCTACGAATGCGAATGCAAGCTGTGGACACACACAGGTAAGTGAGATAGGAAACCAAAAAAATAAGCACACATAGAACTTAATGAAGTTCACTTATTGCTGGTAGCAAAAAAGAGATGAAAAACAAAAAAATATTTAGTGAAGTTCACTATAGCAGCAGACCCAGGACCTATTTATAATGCAGTTCACAAAACCAAAAAAATGAAAAAATGTTGCCTATTTATGTGAAGTTTGCTAGCATGAATAACCCAAAAATTTTCTTTTGCTGCAGGCCTGTTCTGCGTGCACATCATTTGCATGTTGGATCAGCTGCGGGTGGACAAGATACCTGAAGAGTACATATTGAAGAGATACACACGGAACGCACGCCAAAATCCAACTTTTGACCGCAGAGACTATGAGCAAACTGCTCCAGATGGGAGTTCGATGTTCTGCCGTAGGAGACTACTTGCAAAAACTGCAATGGACCTGGCAAACAGAGGTGTCAAATCGGATAGAGGGTAGAATAGAGCTTTAGCTGGGATGAGAGAACTCATACAAGAAGTGAATGTAATAAACGAAGAAGAAGAGGCAGAGAAGATCATGGATGCGCGGGGTGAAGAACAAGGAAAGGAGCGCGAGCATGCTGCTGATGGTGCAGTTCATAATATGGATGACACAATTCTTCCCCCGCCTGTTTCAAACACAAAAGGGAGAAAGAAAGAGAGCAAATCAGCCAATAAAAAAGCTGCAGCAAATGAAAAAGCCCTGAAAAAATAGCAGGCCTGAGCCAGAACTGGACAGCAGAGGAAGACCACTGGGGGTAAGGATGTGTAAATCATGCAATAAGATTGCGGGACACAACTCAAGAACATGTAAGGAGAGGCTGAAACAAAACCAGGCTGAAAATGCCACCACAAATCACCGAGCTGACCAACAAGATGATACGACAAAGAGAAGACTATGTAGCGTCTGCAACAAGAGAGAGAAGGATAACGCGAGAACTTGTCCAAATAGAAAAGAGGAAAAAGATGAAGAAGATGACGAAGAAGATGCTGACAGAGAAGAGAGCGAGGAAGCGAGCGAAGCTGATGAAACCAAGGAGGAAGATGAGGAAGAAGAAGAAGAAGATGAGGAAGAAGAAGAAGCAGATGAAGAAATCGAAGAACCATCATAAAAAACGAGTGGGAGAGACAGAACGCAGAATCCAGCGCGTAGGCAAGCATCGCGGTCGCACGGTCCCGTTACGAGGGGTAATGCGAACAACAAGAGCAAGACAGAAGCAGCAACAACCATTGAAACAAATGCAGTGCACAATCTGAGAAGAAGCACCAGGAAAAGGACGTAGATCAACACATATGCAGTTTTACATTTTAAAAAACATATTAACTTCATCCTTTATATATATCGTATCGTATATAATATATATAGCTTGTGTTCAGTGGACTGCAAAAAAAAGAATTCAACATGTAATACTGAAGTTAAAAAATGAAAAGATACAACATATGCCATACATACTTTGTGACCAATGTGCTGCGGGGGGGGGGGGGGGATGCTTGATAAAATGCAGTTCTCTTCTATATGAAAAGAAAATAAGATGAGAATGCCACTCTCAGAATGCGGTTCTCTTCTGTATGAAAAACCTAAGATCGGAATGTCATTTTGAGAATGCAGTTCTCTTCGTCGTATAGAATCTGACATGACCGTGAATCAATACAGAATGCAGTTAGAAAAGAAAAAAATGTAGAGTCAGACTAGGATTCACGTACACTACAGTGCGTGCGTGGTGCGTTTAAAGCTTGCAGTGCAGTACGCTTCGAGTACACAGTGCAGTGCGCTTAGTGCATAAAAATGTAAAAAAAACTTGGCTGCAGTGCGGATGAATTTTGAAACTCGACGACAAACACGTTGAATTCGTCTTTGCAGTCCCATGTGATAAGGTGAGATGTAGTGCGGATGCGTATATTTAAAAAAAACTTGGCTGCTACTCATATGAGAGAATGCAGCGCGCTGCGAACATGTTACAACTCACAAGGAGGAGTTGGCTGAAAGCTCCATTATGTACATATTTGATATTGTCACCATCTGCCACCAAAAAAAACACAAAAACTAACTAGACCGGTATATACAAAAGCACACAACATGGGTGTTAACAGTTTTGCACATCGAGAACTACACACAGCGACCATACATTACTGTTTACATAAAGTTCTGGAGCACACACGAAAAAGACATCAACACACATAGAAAAAGATCTGCTATCATTTATGCCTCATCCTGCTCCTGCGAATGCAGTCTTGGAGAGAAGCCAACAGAAATGCAGAGATTTCTGAGATCCCCCGGGAACTCGGTGATAACGACCATGTTTCCTGGGTGGAACAGAATCTGGAACAAAAACTCAGCCTTCCAATCCTGAATAACAGCTTCCTGCGATGAAGAAAAAAATAAAATAAACAAATATACAACATCATCTACAAAAAAAGAAACTGACGAAAAAAATATCAAGGAATGAGGAGATATTGCTGGGTTAAAAAGAAGATACTTACACTACGCTTTGCGAATTTCACAACAAAGGTTTTGCCGTCGTAATACTGAGCCATCTTCAGAACATAAAAGCCACACTCGTTGGGGCCCTGCTCAGGGGTGCCCAAATAGCTAGCTTTCTTTGAAACATCGACCCAGTCTACAGACTCCTTTCTCTTGTACTCCTTTTCTCCAGAAACCTTCTTCAACAATGCAGTCATCCTGATCATCTGGTGGAAAATAAATAAAAAATACACATCACAACAAATATTGTTCAACACGCACACGCATGAAAAAAACAAGAAAGGTGAAAAAAGGAAAAATTTTACCATTTCAGTGCGGTCGCTGTGGTATTCAGACTTATGCCACCTCGTCGTTTGATCAACCAGTCCGCTGTACCTCCTAGTGTCATGAATGTCAAGGGTATCGTGGTGCCTATTCATCGTGTATAGCGAATAATGCTGGTCTTTCATCCGTGGTAACAGAATCTGATTTTGTTTCATCAAATTTGTTATGGGTTTGATGAGTGAAAAAGGATTACTGGGAAAATAGGGAGAGAAAATAAATACAAAAAGGCTGAACAAAAGCAAATCTGATAACTTACTAATTTGCAATCAAGAAGGTTCTCGTCATCACGAATATAAGTTCGAACTGCTGTGCTGCATCTTCGACGTTAAACTTGCTGTGGACAAAAGGCAACACAAGATTTCCATCTTCATCTCTATCCGCGTGATCATTCATTTGAAGCACATACTGCGTGTGGGTAATTCACAAAAAGAACGTTAATGCAGTTCACCTTAAGATGTTCGCTCCGACGCTTAATAATAAAACGGATCACGCTTCTCTAAAAAACAGTATGCAGTTCAAAAAATTCTCACCGTAAATTTGTTTCGTTTGAGATGCATGGGTGAAGACACAAAAAAAATGTATGCAGTTCAGTACATTCTAAAAACGAATTATTATACACTATTTACTGCAGTTCACTTGAGCAGAAAAAAATAAGAAAAAAGAGAAATACCGTGATAAACAAAGGGGACAGCAGAACGCGTTCCCCAGATCGATAAACCACATTCATACTCTCGTCATTCTTCTAGAAACTGATGATATGATCCACCAATTCCGAGTCCATAAAACCACCTTTGGTGAAAGTTAGGAACATGTAGTCCACAGTCACAGTGTAGACTTCGATAGGATTCCTGTGCATGAAAAGCGCGCACCTGCACAAAAGAAACGGCGAAGGTGGGGGGGGGGGGTAGTAGCACAAAAGCAAAAACACAGAAAAGAATATTACACACATTAAAAATCAAAAAATATAAAAAAACTAACGAAAAAAGAACTGACTCGCTGTATTTCTGCCTGAATTGTGTGCTCGTGATGATTTGCAAGACTTTCCTCATCTCCACAAGATAGCTGAATCTCGCAGGATTCAACTTCTGTACAGGAGATCGAAACTTTGATGGCTTCTGCACAGGCCTCCTATTTGATAGAATTAGTGCCTCGCTGTCCGTCGGGCTTTCCACAGCTGCGCTCCTGGTCCTCCTAGGCACTGGTGGTGGCCTCTCAAAATCATCATCGCTATCTTCAGCATTAGGAGGGCTCGCAGCTTTCTTCCCACGCTTGACATTGACAGGAGATTTCTCAAGAGCTTTTTCATTCGAAGTGCCGGCGCCACTCCTCAACATCTTACACACAGGTTCTTTCACAACCTTAACGGGGGGTTCATCAAGGACAACTTTCTGAATAGTTGGAGTATGAACCTGAGTTTCAAACAAGGAAATACCACCTTGGTGTGTGCCTTCATCAAAGCCTGCACAAAAAAATGGATAATGAGCAAAATGAAAAAGAATCATCAAGTTCCCTAAGGAAAAGTCATTTTAAACACACAAATGGGGTTCTACTAAAAAGCTTAACAAAAGTAGTGGACCTCCCCTCTCTGTACCAATGAAGTTCACTTAATAAAAAAGGTGTGTGACTGGAAAAAAAATGTAATAACCTTCTTTAAAAATTAAAAGTGAAGTCAGGTCCAGACATCAATGCGATGAGGTCAGCCAACTATAGAGCATAGCCTTCCTGATGTAGCCAATGTGCTCCTTCCCAAACTTGGCAACCGTTTCACCATCCCAGGTCTGCATGAATTGGAACATGTAAAATCCACAATCATGCCTGCAAAAAAAAACCAACACAAAACACATTAATAATGCAGTTCACTCAGTAATGAAAGAGCTACTCATGTTAGTAAAACAATGCAGCTACATACACACAAGAGACCGAGGGAGAACAACCAATAACACATTAGTAATGCAGTTCGCTCAAGGGAAAAGGTGCTTCTAATTTAGTAAGAACAATGCAGCTAACTTACACAAAAAAATGAAGGAGGAAAAAGAAAAAAGGAGAACAGGTACAAACCCGTTTCCCTGTTGCGGGACATTAATATGAGTCAGCGCAAAGCCGTCCAGGGTGGGAGGGTTCAACGGCTCGTCGCAGCTTGGGCTGCCATCTTTCCAAACTTTTTTGATGTTCCTGACCATTTTCCTGAAGACAACATTTGTAGCAGCGCTGTCTCCTTCATTCAGTGAGTCGAGAAGCTCAAAACGCTTCTCTCGCAGGTTCAAAGTGACCAAGCAGTAGTGGCCTATCGCGTCCTTCATTGTTGCGGGAGGAGGGTCAAATGTTGCAAACATAATCTGAAATAAAAAAAGAATAAAACAAACTAGATGAGAAAAAATAGAAAAACAGAAAACTTATTTTCACGATGACGAAAAATGGTCAAGATGCGTTACCAAGTTTTTCTTGTCCACACGTTCCTCTGCGCTTGAAGAAAACATCTTTTTCAAAGCCCTATCTGTGGCACCGCCGTTCCAAATGGAATTCTGCAAAAAAGACAAAACCAGAGAGTTACTGAAAAATGGTTATAGCACAAATAAAAATTGGACGAGGGGATAAAATATAAATTAATGAAAATGCTTACACATAGGTTGTACGGGACAATCATAGTTTGAGATCCTTTGAACCTTTCAGCTAGCATAGACATGCCAATGTTTGCGAGGCGCATGCTCAGCGTTCCATACGACCAAAAAGACTCGCCAACATGACCGATAGTAATATCACCAAACTCGCCCTTGAACGCAACTAGATGCCTTCAGACAAGAAGAAAAAAGCACAGCAAAAAGTGATAAGATGGGAGCGTCCCTGAAAAATAACATATTAATTAACCGGGGCGTAAGACAAAAAATGTCGTACTGCTTCTTCTTGTCCCTCCTAGCCCTCGTAACAGCGTCATACAACTCATTGTATCTTCTCATAAGAACAAAAATAGGTAATTCCTCATCTCCATATAGAGTGGGAACGATATCAGCTGATAAAACACACACGGTCCATTTCGGCCCCGGGAAAAAGAACAAAAATAATGCAGTTCACTTACCTTCGGTTTCAGAATAAACTTCCTTCTGCTGCTCATATAGATCTTCGCTGAGCGTCAAGTGCTCCAGCCCGGTAATATCATCGTCAAGCGGCGCTTGATTGCTCATGTCCTGAGAAAGTCTTGGCTGTTCCTCTTCGGAATCAATCGAAACTGTCTTAGGTGGGACTTTGGTTGTATCGGCTGGGAAAGCCAGATTGCCGACAGATTGCTCGGGGGCGCGAGGGACCACACAAAATTTCTCAGGCACCTCGTCGCCAACCAACAAAACAGTAGGCACAACAACACCATCGATGCCAGCGGATGTCCCGGCATCGTCAAATCCGACTCTACGAGTTCCTTCTGTCTCTTCTGCAACTTCAACTGTAACACCAGGAGCTCCTTCTTTCTGTTCATGCTTATCACAATCCAGGATATCCTCCCTTCCTTCTCTCTCTTGTGCCTTATCAGCCTGATGGAACGAAGCCACTGGACTCGCTTGGCGATGTAGCTGCTGCCATCATCGACGACGAGTCCGCAGACATGAAGACGAAGATGTCAGACCACGACCACAGCCTGTGGACTTCGATTCTCAGCACCAGGCACATCCAGTATGCTGCCAAGGACGCCTACACTGCGTTCGAGATATGGAACCAAACACCACAATGAAGAAAGGCCTCACGCGCGCTGAAACAGAGAAGACCAGGAAGCGCCCGAGGTCATCCTGGAGGGGGTGGGGCAAGGGGGCATCAACTTCCACCTCCAACTCCAACGGGTGGAACTAGTGAAGCAGGCCAGATGCTGAAAGCCAAGGATTCCCTGTCGCAAGTGCTCGATTAGTTTCCCTCTGCGTATGTAGATTAGTTTGCTTTCGTTGTAGTTTGCTTTGGGACAATGTTTGCTTATGTTGCGTTAGTTTGCTTGATGATGCACTATGTTAATTATGAGCGCAGAACCTTGGTTTCTATCTATCAACTATATGCAGTTCTCAGTAGTCTGTTTTCAGTATGTATATTGCTTCAAAACTGCTGCTGTAGCTAGGATACACATAAAAAACAAAACTATCAGAGCAGTTCACATAGAGTATTCTTTCACAAAACTGCTGCTATTAAGAAGGTTGATGCAGTCCTCTTTTATTAAAAAAACTCTAGTTCCGTATGTGGGTTAAAAAAAAGGAAAAGCTCGGTGGGGGTTTCCAGTATGGATGTTCTTCAACTGCTGCTTCTGATAGGATGCACATGAAAAACTATATGTAAAAAGCAGTTCACTTATACTCAGAATTCTCATAAGAAAATACACTAGAAGCCACGCAAAAAATGTCAAATTATTACAACAAAAATGTCTCATGCTGCTGCTGCTCAAGCAAGACTGATCTAAAGCAAATTTAACTTGATTTCCAAACACTTTGCATGCCTATAAAACATAGCCATAACAACATCCCCAGCCTGAAGACCAGCTTCCTCCACAAATTCCTTCCAGCCATCTTTGAGAACCAAACAATTATCAGAGCCAACAGAATACATAACATCAACATCATGATATCCATTCTTGCTGACCAACACCAAATTAACACAGCTTTCTGTTACCCTGTCTAGACCAGAAGGGAATTTCTGCAAGCAAAACAGCAAGAACAGGAAAAAATAAGAACAAATAAGAAAAAGATTACAATCTTTCAGAAACTAAATTGCTGCTACAATCTTCATAAAAAAATATTGATGTCAACACATAATAATATTGACTAGACAAAATTGCTGCTGCTCCTACAATGTTCATAATAAAACTTTTGTGTGAAAAAAGCAGTTCACTTAAACTTAGTGAAAAAATATTTCTTCAGAAACTAATACTACTACAAAAATTCAGATAGTGTTAACTACAAACAACACATGAAAAAGAATATGCGAGAAATACATACCCATGAAACACCGACATCATCGTCAGTCATCTGATGGACGAATGGAGCCCGAAATCCAATACCTGAAGAATATAGAAGGGAACAGAGTGCGCTGTGCCGCTGCCTCTGGTTCAGAACCAAACCTTCGGAAAAAACGCATGTCTCCAGCATGGGCTCCCACCTTGCCAGGCAGCCGCACGCGCAATCCATTGCCAGGCGAAAAACAGATCTGGTTGGGAGAAAAATAGATCGAGGAAGAGTGGCGCCGCCAGGGATAAGGTGAGATGGGAGCCGCCAGGGATAAGGTGGGAGGGGAGCCAATTGACCCACCAGTATATATATATGTAAAGGAAACAACATAAAAAAATGACAAATAAAGAAGTGCGGTTACATAACAATGTGCATTTCGCATTGCGTATTACTGCAGTCCACCGCGTTTGATCAAGCAAAAAACTTATCAAACTAGTCCCCACACACCCCTGTTGTTGTAATGCAGTTCATACAGGCTCGCATTGCATATTAATGCAGTTCGCTGCACTACAAAAATTCACCCGCGCATTGCATATTACCGCAGTTTCACAGCGCATTGCATATTACTGCAGTCCACCGCTATTGACCACGATTCACAGACGAAAAACACAGCCTGCAATGCAGTTCTAACAACTATATAATGCAAAAAATTCTAAAAAAACATCTTTGAGAAATGACCAGAGCCAGTGGCGCCGCAAAAAACATGGACAAAAAACTTAAATTCTTCAAAATTAACAACTTAATCCGCTCCAATTCATACGGATAGATCAAAGGCAGCCCGTAATTGCCGAAAACAACAGAATATTACATACAAAATGCAACAATTTCGATCCGGACGGGGAAGAACAGAGAACAGACGTTTTTCCGCTAGAACAGAGAGATACTCGACAAATTATACTGAAATTTCAATCCTATTAGCAGATTAATCTGTCGCGGAATAACACAAACATCAACGCGATAATGGTAACACACTAGGACCACGCTATAAAATCAAATACGAACAGCCAGCAGCAGGATGCGAAACTCCTCCACCACCGGAAGAACGGACGCAGATCCGCCAAATCAAAGGATTTCCGTCGTTTTCTCGCTGAATTCAGTGCTTAACCACATATTAAATCAGCGCACACACAAATAAACCAATAGAAATCGATCAAACTAGCCATAAATGCTGCTCCATGAAGGTTTCCTGCTGCACCTCTATGTGGTTCGCAACAGAAGAAGGAAGCAGTGCGCATAGCTTTCCAATGCAGTTTTTCAATGCAGTTCAGAAGTGTTATGAGAATATTATTCTCATAATGTTATGAGAATAGACCGGCTGTATATATATATATATATATATATATATCATATGATGAGGTGGCTGTCCAGCGCCCTGTGGGCGATGGTTCATGTTCTTCTCCGGCATCATCATGCATACCGTCGATGTCTTCGGAGTCGAAATCAAGCATGTCGGTTAAGTAGTCGACTGTGGCTCTTAAGTTGGTGGTGGGTGAGGAACGAATTCCTTGGTCGTCCGCTTCCCACTCAAGCCGGACATAGTTCAACCAAGAGTCTCCTGACAGGGAGAGAGATTTCAATCAATTTAGTACGTCGCCCAAGGGCGAGTGCTGAAAGATATCCGCGGAGGTAAACTCCATGATCGGTGCCCAATCAGATTGGATAGGCACGGATGTGCGCTGTTCGGAGCCTATGGTCGGAGATGAGTCCGAGGGTCCGATGGCACAGACCTCATTAGAGGCGAAGTCTGTGTTCGGCTCTATCGCCGATGAGTGTGCGGACTCCGTGTCGGGGTCTATCCACCCGTCCTCGAGGGGCACGATCTGCCCATGATCTAAGGCCAAGGCAGCTGCAGGTGCGTTCTCCTGAACACCGTCTGATGGCAGATCTAAGTCATGCTCATCGTGACTGTACGACGCACCTGTAATCCGTCGAAGATCAAGTCCCCACGGATGTCGGTAGTGTAGTTCAAGCTTCCAAACCTGACCTGATGGCCAGGGGCGTAGCTATCGATCTTCTCCAGATGGCCAAGCGAGTTGGCCCGCAGTGTGAAGCCGCAGAATACGAAGATCTATCCGGGGAGGAAAACCTCACCCTGGACCGCATCGTTGTGGATGATTTAAGGAGCCATCAAGCCTTACGGTGACGACACAGTGGAACTCTCAATGAAAGCACCAATATCAGTGTCAAAACCAGCGGATCTCGGGTAGGGGGTCTCAAACTGTGTGTCTAAGGCTAATGGTAACAGGAGGCGGGGGACACAATGTTTACCCATGTTCGGGCCCTCTTGATGGAGGTAATACCCTACTTCCTGCTTGATTGATCTTGATGATATGAGTATTACAAGAGTTGATCTACCACGAGATCGTAGAGGCTAAACCCTATAAGCTAGCCTATGATTATGATTGTTGTTGTCCTACGGACTAAACCCTCCGGTTTATATAGACACCGAAGGGGGCTAGAGTTACACAGAGTCGGTTACAGAGAAGGAGATCTACATATCTGAAATGCCAAGCTTGCCTTCGACGCAAAGGATAGTCCCACCCGGACACGGGACGAAGTCTTCAATCTTGTATATTCATAGTCCAACAGTCCGGCACAAGTACATAGTCCGGCTGTCCGAGGACCCCCCCCCCCAATCCAGGACTCCCTCAGCTATTCCTAGTTGTTGTCCTCTAACCACCAGTCTTCCAGGTGTTACTACATTGGTAGTAACTAGGTAGAATGACCAACGTAATCTAAAAGAAGCTGATTCATATGTTTTACTTCCTGATTGTAGTGCAGGGACGAGCAAAAACAACTGCATCCTAGTCGGAAATGCACTTTCTACGAGGTGATCCATGGACCGAGGACTAGCTGGCACGGCTGCACAGAGGTTTTTGGGACAGGTGCGCCAACAAGAGGCATTGTGGTCTGCTTATTTCTGCAAATAGCGGTGCTTAAATTTAGTGGAATGCACAAGAATTTCAGCTGGTCAGTACACTACATGGTTCAGTTCAGCATTCCAGCTGAGAACACAATTATAATTGGTTATTCTAGAATGAGAGAACCTAACCTTGGATGGTGGCAACAAGAAAAAACAAGAGTGAACTCCAGGAAATTTAAGCCCGCCGGGAGGCCCTTTGCTCAGAGAATCCTTGCTTATTTTTTCCTGATTTGTAAACCTTCTCACAACTTTGTCTTTTGTTGTGAACTAGTATATGTTTTTATGTTCTATGAATTATTGAGATGTATAAAATTGGTTAACTTATGATTTTCAAGTTTTTTATGAAGCCGAGTTTAAAGTGAGTGTTCCACATGAACGCCGGAGTGTGTAAACATGTCGGTGAGAAACGACACCTATGGGATCACATGAATCCCTACTACGGTTGCGGGGCGTGGGGTGGTGAGAAGAGCGGGATCAGCATTTGGTGCAAACACTCAGGTCATTTACCCGGGATCGGGCCGTGAGGATGCGTAAAACCCTAGTCCTTCTTTGGTGTGTATATTTGTGTTATTGGAGTTCTTGAGCTAGTTATAGCGAGCGTAACTTGTCCAAGGGTCCGAATCCTGCTCCTGGATGCCTTGGGCCTCCTTTTATAGGCAAGGGGATCGCCACAGTGCCACACAGGCGGTGGCATCGGGGTACTGTGGTTAAGCCTATCGCTAGCTATTACAGGACAAGACGCATTTAATGTGCCTCTGACGTGTCCCCTTCACTTTACCGTTGCTTCGCCCAGCCTTGACATGCGCCTGGGCCAGCAAGGCGGTGAGTGCCATGTAGGCTGGCAGGCTGCTGAGGTGGCTCAGTGGTAGGGCCTTCACCAAGATTTGCATGCCAGCACATAGGCACACGCTGAGTTGGCTGAGAAGCCTCATGCCGACACGCAGGCGCCTGCCCAACTGGTGGGCTGGCAGCTGCATGGGAGCGGTGGTAGAAGCTTGGTGGGTGCGGGCCTGGCTGTGGCATTGAGGACGCCCTCGGCAAGGGCCTTGTCGGGGCCCCGGCAAGGGTCTTGCTGTGGCACTGCGGTCGTCCCCGGCAAGGGTCTTGCCAAGGTTCATTGTCTTCTGATCATCTTCTGATTTGGAGTGTTCCTTGTCTTCACAAAGATGCGCATGCCATCACGGAGGCGCCTCCCGAGCCTTGGTTCCAATGTGGTTGTCGGGAACCTTGGGCTCGAGGATGGCAAGCTCCGCTGGCGTTGGGCAAGCTGCCCCGGTAAGGTCTTTGCCGGGGCCGAGGAGGCTGCCCCGGCAAGGGTCTTGCCGGGGGAAACCACCTCGTCGTCTTGCTCTTCGTGTCTCTGTCTTGGCGTTGCTTTGACCATTTTGCGGCTTTGACTCCTCCCTGTCTCTGCCCTGCTTAAGTGTGGTCGTGGGCGCGGCTCTGACTGCCCGTTCACAAGTAAGGGGTACAAAAGGAGCGCCCCTAATTTAGTACACCGACAGGAGCCCTCGGGCCTGGGCCACACATAAGCGCAATGCATTGTTGGGCTAGGCCCAGAACGGTGCGCTGGCAGGCGGGGCGGTTTTTACCAGAGTAACTTCTCGGCTGCTGCGCTTCCCCACGACCCGCGGTGAATGCGTGACGTGGGGGTCACGCGCGCGGTGTCGGTGTACTAGAGTAGGGGTACCCTAGTATCCCGAACTTGTGCACGGGCAGTCGCAGCATCCCACGGCAAGGCTTGCCGGGTGACCGCCAAGGTACTCCGTGGTTCCTTTGGAGCCATTCAAGAACAAAGTATCCAAGTCGAAGAGACAAGACCCCGGCAAGAGGAGCTTGCCGGGAAGGCCGACCAAGGCATCTCAAGGAACTTGCCGCAACGCTCCACGCGTCCCGGCAAAGCCCGGTGAGCGACAAGCTCCCGGACGCGACAAGGCGCTTGCCGCGGCAAGCTTCCACTCTGTACCTGCGCTCCAGCACATCCACCAGCGTGTCGCTCTGGGACCCTTCCGGGCGTACGTGGCGAGAGACTGTGCAGCGAGGGGTACACGGTGGCAAGCGGCGCTGACAAGATCGCCATCGTGGCGAGCGGTGGCGTCCCTGGCGGTCACTTTTGCACTATTTGGGCGACGCAGACGGGCATTTAATGCCCTTGTCCCCTGCCGTCAGGGTTAGGTATGATACACTGTAGTAGGCGGCGGTGCCAACCGCAATGCCTTTCCATTTTTGCCCTTGTCTACGTTGCCACCTGTCGGTGACCCCTTGAGCGTATAAAAGGAGGCCCATGCGCAATGTAGAGGGGGGCGGCGAAACAGAAAGCTCACGCTCGGTCTCGTTAGCTGCTGGTGTGTACTGTAGCACTCGGCGCTCCCGAGCAAGAACACAATACGAATCACAAAGCAGGAGTAGGGTTTTACGCATCCGTGCGACCCGAACCTTGGTAAACTGATCGCGTGCTCGTGTGCTTCGCCTCGATCTGCTCTTCGTGCGA
Source organism: Triticum monococcum (assembly GCA_034509565.1). NCBI lineage: Eukaryota > Viridiplantae > Streptophyta > Magnoliopsida > Poales > Poaceae > Triticum > Triticum monococcum. Next base: position 144,148,572 of record CM067843.1, on the reverse strand, counting down.
TCTCCGCCCCCTTGCCGAACCAAAAGGGACTCGGTCCGCCGGTCCCATAGGTGTTTGTGGATTAGCAACCCCGACATCTTTGGCGCGCCAGTTAGGGGCGCGTCGAGGTTGTGTGAACGTGATCCGGCGTTCGCGCGAGCTAAATCTTCATCGTCTTCATCAACATGCCGCCGAAGAAGAAGGCTTCGGAGGCGGCTGCTCCGTCCGCGCCAAACCCACCATCGCCGGAGCGAATGGCTGGTGGGGTAGACGCCGGCGGAAGAACGGGCGTCGACAAGGGAGCTCACGGTGCTGCCAGGTCCAAGGACAAGGCTGCGCTGCCCATCGGCGGCACAGTCGGCTCCCACAATGAACGGGCGCACTCCAAGACCTCGGCGTCCGTGCATGCACCGCGCCCATCCCAGGAGGTGCGGGACCGGCAGCATTATGATACTCACGGTACCATACGCTTGCTGGATCAAGATCGAGCTGGTGGATCTCGGAGCGCTCAAGACCAGCATGCACGGCAACATGCTGGCGCGAGCGGGGCGCGGTCGCCTGGACGAGATACTGCTCCTTCTAACATGGTTAGAAGTCCAAGCATATCCCGCTCCTCGCACCGTTCACCACCGCCACCCGCCACTTCAGCAGAAGCTTTGGCGCGAGCTCAACTGCTCCTAGACTACCCTCCAGCGGCAGACAAGATCGACGACTGGAGAGCCACCATTCAGAGTCTCATCGGCTTTGCCAACGGCGATATTCCATGGCAGCCGAGTACTTCACGGCCGCGGCAAGTCAGCCAGGCACGAACCAGTGGCGACAAGACCGGTGGGGGTGCAACCACAGTGCATTCTCCGCCCCGAAGGCCAAGATCGCCGACTCGCCGGATCCACCACGACAGCGACCCACTGCATCATCAGATCCACGAGCTCGTCGCGATCAGCGCCAAGTTCTTCATGAACGACAGCAAGAAGACGCTCGTACTCGGATCGAGCGCTGAAGAGAAGCGCGGCGTCAATCAGACCAGCGCGCTGGGCCCTCTGTCGACATGCATGCGCCAGGGGAACCAGGCGACTTGCCGTATGCGGTAGTTTGCCCTGCGTTTACTCGTGAGTTGTGGCAAGTCCAGTGGCCCAGTAAGAAGAATTTCAAGCCAGACGTACCAGAGAAGTACGACGGCAAGTCGCATCCGTCGGAGTTCCTCAGCATCTACACCATCATGGTGCAAGCTGCCGGGGGGCGGGACGACAAGATCCTTGCCAACTACTTCCCGCTGGTACTCAAGCCCAACGTCAGGTCCTGGCTCATGCATTTGCCGGACAACTCCATATCCTCCTAGGCAGACCTATGCCATCAATTTGTCGGCACCTTTACAGGCGGCCACAAACCTCATGGCCAAGAGAGTGACCTTCACCTGCTCGCCCAGAAGGAAGGAGAGCCCCTGCGCAAATACATTCAGAGATTCAGCCATGTACAGCACAACATCCCAGATGTCCACCCTGCCGCGGTCATCGGCGCGTTCCATCAGAACGTGCGTAACCGCAGGATGCGGGAGGAGATGGCGATGTGCAAGATCAGAGACGTCAGTGAGCTGTATGCCCTGGCCGACAAGTGTGCACGTGCTGAGGAAGGGAGGAAACTCCCCGGAGAGAACACAGGAGCAGGAGGATCTTACAGCGAAGATGCTGCCCCGGCAAAGAAAAACCAGCGGCGGAACAACAGGAAGAAGAAAAGCAAAGATGTGCTAGTCGTTGAGCAGTCCGGCAACGAAGGTGGCGCCAAGAAAGCCAAAGTTGGTAGCTCCGGCAAGGAGATTGCCGCATGCACCAACTGCCAGGCTGTGGCGGTCGCCGACAAGCAGGACGGCACCGACAAGCAGTACTGCAAGATCCACCGCACCAAGGGCCATGACCTCCAGAGCTGCAAGAAAGTCGAGCAGCTTGTCCAGCAGCAAAAATCTGAGTACAAACGACGCGACAAGGAGAGGGCCTAAGGAGGCGCTAGAGAATCTGGTAAGAAGCGCGCCGGCCGGGGAGGATGCCGCGGCAAGGCAAAGCAGTGGCAAGGAGACAGACCTCCCCTCGGCCGCGACAAGGATGAAGACGACGATGACGACGAAGACATGGATGATGTCGAGACCAGTGAGCAGGAGTTCCAGAAAGCCACAGAGGTCTTGTGCGTTGACGGTGGTGCTTCTCTGCATACTTCGCACCGCCAACTCAAGCAGTGGGTGCGGGAAGTCAATGCGGCAAAACCACCTGTCGAGTCGCGCAAAGTTCTGAAATGGTCCAGCACGCCTATCATCTTTGATATTGAGGACCACCCTGATCGCACAACTGCGGTCGGGTGCTTGCTGATGTTGGTTTCACCAACTATCCACAAGCTCAAGGTCACTAAGATGCTAGTTGACGGCGGGGCCGGCTTGAACCTGATCTCCTCCGCTGTACTCCAGAAACTCCAGATCCCTGACAGCGAGCTCGAAGAGACCAGCACATTCCAAGGAATTAACCCGGGAAGGAGCAAGCCAAAGGGGAATGTCATGTTGCCGGTAACATTTGGCAGCGAATTGAACTTCAGGACTGAGAGGGTAACTTTTGACGTTGCCGATTTTCCATTGCCTTACAATGGGATACTCGGTCGTCCAGCACTCGCCAAGTTCATAGCAGCCTCTCACTACGCATACAACATGCTCAAGATGCTAGGCCCGATAAGCATCATCTCTGTCCCTGGTGACAAGAAGGATGCTCTTATCTGCGCCGACAAGATCTACCGGGAAGCAGCAGCTGCAACAGATCGCAAGTCACTTGCCGTTGAAGCTCCCGGGGGGAAGAAGAAGACCAGGTCCGGCAAGAGTTCTGATGCCCACTCCGGCAAGCGCACCTCTTCCAAGTGCTGCGCTACCGTCGAGGACGCACCATCGAGCTGCACCGGCAAGTGTAAGAAGGCAATGGTAGCTCTGCCAGAGACCAAGAAAGTGTCCGCCAAGGAGGACGACACTGGTGGTACCTTCACCATCAGTGCCACTCTTGATCCTAAATAAGAAAGCGCGCTCATTGCTTTCCTGCGGACGAACATCGACGTGTTTGCGTGGCAACCGTCTGACATCCCCGGTGTTCCTAGGAAAGTAATTGAGCACCATCTTGCCGTTTGTGCTCATGCGCGGACCGTCAAGCAGAAGGTCAGGAAGCAAGCAGTGGAGCGCCAAGAATTCGTCACAGCAGAGATCAAGAAATTGGAAGCAGCAGGCCTTGTCAGAGGAGTGCTCCATCCTACGTGGTTGGCCAATCCTGTAGTCGTGCACAAGGCGAACGGGAAATGGAGGCTTTGTATCGACTTTACCGATGTTTATAAAGCTTGTCCCGAAGACCCATTTCCCTTGCCGCGCATTGACCAGATTGTTGACTCCACAGCCGGATGTGACTTGCTTTCATTTCTTGACGCGTACTCAGGATACCATCAAATCTTCATGGCAGAAGAAGATGAGGAGAAGACCGCATTCATAACTCCATGTGGCACGTGTCGTGGTTCTAAGTCTGACAGTGAGGTAGGGGGGTGTGTATGAAGAGGCTAGACCTTAGCTATTGGGAAGTTGTAAGCACGCAAGGTTTACGAGTTCAGGCCCTTCTCGGAGGAAGTAACAGCCATACGTCTCGGTGCCCGGAGGCGGTTGATTGGATTATGCGTGTGTAAATGACAGGGGTGCGAACCCCTGATACTGAGGAGAGGGGTGGCTTATATAGAGTTCGCCAGCCTTCTCCTGCCCTCAGTAATGCAGGGTTTACGGTACATTTAAGGTGGGGCGTTACTAATAACGTCCCTAATAAAGTGTCATAATAACCATAAAGACTACTTAATAGCCGACCGTTTGCCTGCGGAGTGACTTCAGGTCTTTTGGTCGGTCGGGTGGTTGACTTCATGGTCGAGTGACAGCTTCTTGGTCGAGTGTCTTCAACCCGTCGAGTGGGATACCTTCAAGTTGATTGAAAGGTGACTTCTTCTAGGGATGTCCTACGGTAGGGCTCTTTAGGACAGGTCCGTGCCCCTACCGTAGGTACATGGCTTCATCAGCACGTACTGTTTCATACGGATGCCTTTCGGTTTAAAGAATGCTGGTTCAACATTTGCAAGGGTAGTTCATGTCGCTCTTGAGCCACAAATGCACAGAAATGTGGAAGCCTACATGGATGATATAGTGGTCAAGAGCAAGGACAGGGCAACTCTGATCCAAGATTTAGACGAGACGTTTGCAAATCTGCGCAAGATCAGCCTCAAGCTCAACCCCGAGAAGTGTGTGTTCGGAGTACCTTCCGGCAAGATTCTCGGGTTCTTCGTGTCTCAGCGGGGAATTGAAGCCAACCCCGACAAGATCAGGGCCATTGAGCAGATCGAAGCACCAAAGCGCGTCAAGGATGTACGAAGACTTGCCGGTTGCGTGGCTGCTCTCGGCAGGTTTATTTCTCGGTCTGCTGAGCGCGCCCTGCCGTTTTTCAAAATTTTGAAAAAGGCAGGTCCAATGAAATGGACTCCGGAAGCGGAGGCTGCGCTGCAGGACTTGAAGAAATACCTGTCCTCCACTCCAACACTTGTTGCACCTAAGCCACAAGAGAAGTTGTTGCTGTATATAGCGGCAACCAATCAAGTGGTTAGTGCTGCGTTAGTAGCGGAGAGGGAGGCAGATGACTAGCCAGCAACCGTGGCAGGCACATCCAGCGACAAGCAGGGGGCTTCCCCGGCAAGCTCTGGTCCCGACAAAGATGGATCTGCGCAGGTGCGCGAGGAGATACGAAAGAGAATGGTGCAGCGCCCAGTTTACTTTGTCAGTTCCCTTCTGCAGGGGGCTAGGTCAAGGTACTCAGGTGTGCAGAAATTGCTTTTCGGCCTTCTCATGGCCTCGAGAGAGCTGCGCCATTACTTCCAAGCACATGAGATCACAGTTGTCACTCGCTTTCCGCTGAAGAGGATACTACAAAATCCTGAAGCAACATGCAGGATTGTCGAGTGGGCACTGGAACTGTCAATCTTTGGCCTCAAGTTTCAGAGTACTTCAACTATCCAAAGCAGAGCATTGGCAGAATTCATAGCAGAGTGGACGCCAACACCAGATGAAGAAATTCCAGAAAAGAGCATCCCCGTCAAGGAAGCAAGCAAAGAGTGGCTCATGTACTTTGACGGTGCCTTCTCGCTGCAAGGCGCCGGTGCTAGCGTGCTGCTTGTCGCACCCACTGGAGAGCACCTCAAGTACGTAGTCCAGATGCACTTTCCCAAGGAGCAAGCGACAAACAATAGTGCAGAGTATGAAGGATTGCTTGCGGTCTCAGGATCGCGACAAACCTTGGGATTAAGAAGCTCATTGTCAGGGGTGACTCGCAGCTTGTCGTCCGCCAAGTGAACAAGAGTTATCAGAGTCCGTTGATGGAAGCCTACGTTGACGAAGTGAGAAATCTAGAAGAGCACTTTGACGGCCTACAGATGGAGCATGTTCCAAGAGCTCAGAACGACATTGCCGATGGCCTGTCGAAGTGCGCCGCACTTAAGTTACCTGTGGAACCAGGGATCTTTGTGCTCAAGCTGACTCAACCGTCTGTAACGCCATCAACTGGACAGAGCAAGAAAAGGAAGTTGATTTCTGGTGACTATTTTCCGGCAGAGCTTCCCGAAGCCGCCGCAAAGAAGGTCCCCAAGATCAACACCAAGAGTGCTGAGGAGCAGTCTGCTCCAGCAAACCCTAGGGTTTGTTCCGTTGAAGCAGAGGCTTCCGACAAGTTTTGCTCCGGCAAGCTTGCCGGGGAACGTCAAGCTCCGGCAGAGCCGCAGGTTCTCGCCGTAGAAGCGGATGTTCCCGCAGCAGCAGATAGGCCTTTAGTCCTTGTTGTCGAGCCACAAGCTCCAACATGGGCACAGCAGATTGTCCATTTCCTTCAGACAGCAGAACTTCCCGAATTGCAAGAAGAAGCGGAAAGAGTAGCCCGACAGTCAAGTATGTACCAGTTTGTCGACAACACACTGTACAGAAGAAGACTCAACGGTGTGAAATTGAAGTGTATTCCCCGGGAAGATGGACAAAAGCTGTTGGCAGAGATACATAGAGGCATATGTGGTCACCACATTGGCGCAAGAGCACTTGCCGGCAAAGCATTCCGGCAAGGTTTCTATTGGCCGACAGCCCTCCAGGATGCAACTGCACAAGTAACCAAGTGTGAAGCGTGCCACTTCCATTCCAAGCAGATACACCAACCAGCTCAAGCTCTCCAGACGATCCCTTTATCCTGGCCATTTTCGGTCTGGGGGCTCGATATCCTCGGCCCCTTTCCCCGAGCAGTCGGGGGCTTTGAGTACTTGTACGTTGCAATCGACAAGTTCACAAAGTGGCCGGAAGTGGAAGCAGAGAGGAAGGTGACAGCACAGTCAGCAGTCAAGTTCTTCAGGTTAATTGTTTGCCGCTTCGGGATCCCTAACAGGGTAATCACCGACAATGGTACGCAATTCACGAGCCGCACCTTCATCCAATATGTCCAAGATCTTGGCGCCAAGGTCTGCTTCGCTTCTGTTGCTCACCCGAGAAGCAACGGTCAAGCGGAGAGGGCAAATGCTGAAGTGCTGCGTGGGCTCAAGACCAGAACTTTCGACAGGCTGCACAAGTGCGGAAGAAACTGGATCGAGGAGCTGCCGGTGGTTCTTTGGTCGATCAGGACGACGCCAAATCGAGCCACTGGCCAGACACCTTTCGCTCTAGTCTATGGAGCAGAGGCAGTTCTCCCCACAGAACTCGTATACGGGTCACCTCGAGTGCTCGCTTATGATGAGCTCGAGCAAGAGCAGCTGCGACAAGATGACGCGCTGCTGCTTGAGGAAGACCGTCTTCAGGCTGCTGTGCGAGCTGCTCGCTACCAGCAAGCTTTGCGCCGCTACCATAGCCGCAAAGTTAACGCCAGAAGTCTCGAGGAAGGCGACCTTGTTTTTGGCGTGTTCAGTCCGCCAAGAATTCCAACAAGTTGACGCCAAAGTGGGAAGGCCCTTACCGGGTGAAACGAGTCACTAGGCCTGGCGCTGTCCGCCTTGAGACCGAAGATGGCATTCCAGTGAGCAACTCCTGGAACATTGAGCATCTTTGTAAGTTTTACCCGTAGGGAGCGGTTGCCGAAACCCGTTTCGGCCAGCACCTTTTGTACAAGTCTTGCCGCTGTTGCATGTAATCCTTTGTACAAAGCCGGGCGCAGACCCCGTGCATAAAGCTTGTGTGCTTCGCACATCTTGTCAATTTTATGCTTTCTATTTTTTGCATGTGTTATCTGACACTTTGTGCAGCACTTACCCCCGGTAAGCAACAACGAGCCATAAGGCTCCATATCTTTATTCTCTCCTCTTTCTTTTTTCTCAAGGAAAGGAAGGTCCCCTCGCACACAAGTTTGCCGGGGGGGAAAGGAGAAGATATGGTATGGACCGGGCATCGTTCAAGAAAGTTTCACCTTGCTAGGAAGCAAACGACAGAAAAGATAAGTTGCCAAAGTTTGAGCAATTAGATCTTTTAAATTTTGAAGTTATCTTCCTTGAACGACCGTGCTTTGTATGGAAAACCTGTGCGCGGAGGAACCAACTCGTAGCTAGTTGCGCCCTTACTTTGTTTCGAGTTTTCTCAACAATTTAAGTGAGCTGCGACTAGTTGCGACAAGGTTTCTTGCCGGTAGCGGCACCGCCAGCAGGCCGCTGACGTCCCGCACCCAGCGCTCGCGGCCAAGGTGCCTGCGCCGACAAGTTCCCTAAAAGCGTAAGGCAAAAACATACAAAGGAAGGAATCAAGTAAAGGAAATAACGTTGCAATCATTACCCAAAATAAAGTTATATTACAAGATAACTTGTTGTAGCTCTAACAGATTGTTCTCGTAACATGACTAGCAGCGACAAGAAAAGAAGAAAACGGGCGGCCTAGTCTATGCGGTCGCCCTCAACCCTCTTGATGCCGCTCACCTTGTCCACAATGGGTGCGACAAGGGTCTTGAGCGCCTCCAGATCAGCATCCGGCGGCAAGGTCCTGAGGACGTTGGTGAGGTTGAGGCCCGGGTTGCGGAAGGCCACCTTCACCAACACCTTCTGAAGAGCTCCCGCGCAGATCTTGCGCGACTCGTCAGCCAGCTGCTTTGGGATCCTCTCCCGGAGTCGCCGGAGTGCCGTCGCCACGCCTTTGAAGAACGAGGTGAGCTGGGCGCTGGGTTGGAGGTTCTCGTCGGAGGGATACTCGAGATCCTCCATCCCCAGCTGTGCCAGCTCCCTGTCGATGTCTGCGGCAACATCCACGAGACCCTCCGTCTAGTGCTCTACATTCTCCCGGAAAGTGCTCTGGGTGGCAGCGGCACTCGCCAGCAACGCCTTGCCGGCCTTGACCTCCTCCTTCAAGGCCGTCTCCTGCTCCTTGGCGCCGTCTAGCGTCTTGGTCAAAGTGGTCAACTTCAACTCAAGATCAGGGTTGGAGTCCTTGGCGGCGCTAAGTTCCTGGCCCTTCTCGGCGAGACGGGCCTGCAGCTCCGAGTAGCTGTGGGCGTCCTTCTCCCGCTCAAGCTTGAGCGCGGCAAGCTCTTCGCCGCTCGCCTTGAGATCGGCCTCCAGCTGCGCCACTTTCGTTTCCAGCTCCTTCTTGGCGGCCTCGGCAGCTGTGGCAGCATCTTCTGCTTGCTTGAGGGCTCCCCCAACTGTTCGCTCGGACGTAGCAAGCTCCTCCTCGTGGCTGTCAAGATTGACCTTCCGCTGCACCAGCTCTCCTTCTTGCACAGACAGCTTCTTAGCGGCAAGCCTTTGTTGCTCTTCGACTTCAGCCCGCTCAAGGAGAAAGGCCTCCCGCTCCTCGGCAAGTCGCGCCCGCTCCTCTGCCATGGAGCGGAGAGCTTCTTGGTTGTGACCACGGAGCTCCTCTGCGCGCTTCTCGATGTCCTCTCCCGCCTTCGCGACAAGCGCCTCGCGGGATTCCAGCTTGGCTTGCCGGGCGCGGTAGAGCGACACTAGCTTCCGCAGCAGCCGCTCCTCCTCAGGCTCGCTGCTACTGCTGCTCGGCGCGTCAACCAGTGCCAGCCCAGCAGAGGCGAGCACCTCTCCATCAAAGTTCTCTCCTTCGACCGGCGCCCTGGAGCTTGACGCCCAGGGGAGGTTGATGAAGATGCCGTCGCCGGCCTTCAAGTAGATGCCTGGCTGGGGCTCTTCAGAGCTTGGCGCTGCGGCAGCAGCGGAGGGATCGGCGGTCGATGTAGCGCCTGGCGCTCCTGCGGCCTCAGGGCCGTCCGTGCGATCGCTAGATCCCCCACCTGCTTCTGTGGCGGCAGCCTTGGCGGTCTCTGCACCGGCGGGCTCGTCAGCGCCGGCTGCTTCCTCGGTGGCAGCAGCATCTTCGGTGACATCCTCGGTCTCCATCGGCTCCGCAACAGATGGATCTGACAGCCAGGAAAGGGGAGAAGAGTCAAGTAAATATCCAAAAGAAGAAAAAGAAGATCAAAAGAAGAAGAACCCAAGGGAAGTTCTGAAGCGAGAAGATTACCTGTGCCAGGTTCTGCAGTTGTGGTCTCCGCCGCCGGGGGGCCGCTGACGTTGTCCCTTGCCGGAGACTTCTCCCTTGCCGGAGAGCTCTCCCTTGCCGGGGACCTCTCCCTTGCCGGAGGACTCTCCCTTGGTGTTTCGGGGGCGGCCTCCGGGCGCTCCTGGTGGGGCTGCTCTGCTCCTGCACAAACCAACAATCAGATATCAGCAAAGCAAGAATCTCCATGCGCGCCCAACAGCTGAGAGTGAACCATATACTTACGATGGGGGCTGCTCTGGAGAACAGTTGCCGGGTCCGGCAAGGTTGTCTCGGACGCATCCCCTGCTGTCGCGGTGGGTTCGTCCTCGATGACAATCACCGGGGCCTTGGCTCTCTTCGCTGCTCTTTGGGCCAGAGTCCTAAGAAAGGAAAAGGTTCAGAGTAAAGCAGATGAGATACAAGACAAAACAACAAGAATTGAAGAACTACAAGTACAACAAGAGAATCTTACTCTTCTTCTTCTTCCTCGTCGGAGCTGAACGCGGAGAAGTCGAAATCCGGCTCCTGTCCGGCGCGAGAAGGCGGAGGAGTAGGTTCCCTTGGCCGCTTGGCGGGGACAGTGGCGGTGGTCTGAGACGATCCCGCTCCGGCTGTCGCCGCGGCGTGAGAAGCGGCAGGAGCAGAAGCGGCGGTCTGGGTGGACCCCGCTCCAGTTGCCGCAGCAGCGTGAGGCACTCCCGCGGCAACAGTGCTTGCCGTGGTGGAGCGTGTCGCGCGGCGCAGCGACCGTCGACTCGCCTACCGCCTCGCTACATCCCAGACCTTGCGGAGACGCCTTCTTGGTGGAGATGGAGGCTCTGCTTGCGGCGAGCTGTCTGATGATGAGGAGGAAGAGGAGTTGATCTCCAACGAGCCACTCATATCCTCAGCGGGCTCGCTCGGCTCGGCGTCACGCCCGGCAAGCTCTTTCTTGCCGGCAAGCTCCTCTCACTCGGCATGGCTTGCCGCCTCTGCTGCCTCTGCCTCCTCCATGGTGAATCCGAACTCGCCCGCAGCTGCGGCTGCCGCTGCCTCTTCCAACCTGGTGGCGATGCCTTTCAGCTCCGCATCGATGGTGTCGCGAGTGAGGCCATTCTTCTCGTCGGGGTGGATCGGCACTTCTACCAGGCCGTCAAAGAACTCCTGCACGACGTCGTCTGCAGGCTCTTGCCAAGGTGGGACGATTCCGTGCGAGTCGCACAGCAGCATCATTGCCCGGATGCGGTCGAGCGCAGAATTGTCGCACAGCGGAACGACACCCTGCGGCAACCTAAACACTTCGGGATGCTCAGGGTCGTACTTGAAGAGCTCCTGGAGCATCGCGTTGAGCTCCAGAACAGTGAAGTTGTAGTTGAGGCCCGGGCGCAGCCTCATGATATCTGCCGCATTCTTGAACTCCCAGGCGGGTCTCCTCCGTTCCTGCAAGGGGGCGATGCGGCGGCGAAGAAAATCTGCGCCAACGGCGCCTACAGTAAGCCCGGCAAGCCTGAGGCGTTGGATCCTGGTGACGGCAATCTTCAGCCTATCGTCTTCCGGGGCCACGTCGCTCCAATCGCTGCCGCGTACTGGTGGGGTTTGGCGTCGGGCGGTAAACGGCTGCGGGTTCTCCTCGACAACACAGCACCAGTCTGCTCTCCATTCCTCCCACTTGTCGCCGAACTCTCCCTCCAGATAAGAGTCCTTCTTGCCGGTCCTTGAGATCCAGGCGATTCCGCCGGATAAAGGCTCTCCTCTCTCTACTCGGGGCATAAAGAAGTGGCGAAAAAGGGCTACGTTGGGATGGACTCTGACAAAGTTTTCGCAAAGATGTGCGAAAACTGCCATGGTCAGAACGACATTGGGGGTGAAATCAAGGAGGCAGAAACCGTAGGTGTTCATGATGTCGCAGAAAAACTCCGAGAAGGGTGGGTAGAGCCCGCAGTAGAAGAACACGGCAAAGAACGGATATCCACTTGGAGCCATTTTCCAAGCGGAGGCCGGGACCACCTTCGTGCTCTGGTGCGCTCGCGTCTCCGTCGACCAGAAGAGGTAGTAGTACTCCCTCAGCTCCTTCGCGGCGAGCTTGGGGGGGAAGATGGCCCGCTCCTTTCCAGCGCCGCAAGCCGCTGTGCCTCGGTCGACTTCACAACCTTCCCCTTGGCGGCTTTCGGAGCCATGGCGGAAGTGGTGGAGGAGGTCGATGGCGTTGGTGGTGCTGGTGGCAATGGGGGGCAGGACGCTGCTCTCTTTTCAGCTTTGGGGAGACGGAGGAGCGGCGGAGGTTTTCGAGATTGGAATGGAAAGGGGGGAGTGGGCGCACTACCCCTGCTTCCCCTGCTTATAAAGGGGGAGAGGGCGGACGTTCCGCCTTTCCTAATAAAGAAACCACCCACGATCTCTCCCACGACGCCGCATTCGACGCGTGCCGTTCGGGGAGGGCGCGGTGGATGCGGAGAAAGATGCGGCGTGACCCAGGCTGCGCGTGCCCGTGCCCTGTTTTGGGCCTGGCCCAACAGCGCTCGGCACCGTGTATGGCCCAGGCCCTGGGGCTCCTGTCGGTGTACTAGAGTAGGGGTACCCTAGTATCCCGAACGTGTGCACGGGCAGTCGCAGCATCCCGCGGCAAGGCTTGCCGGGTGACCGCCAAGGTCCTCCGCTGTTCCTTTGGAGCCATTCAAGAACAAAGTATCCAAGCCGAAGAGACAAGACCCCGGCAAGAGGAGCTTGCCGGGAAGGCCGACCATGGCATCTCAAGGAACTTGCCGCAACGCTCCACGCGTCCCGGCAAGGCCCGGTGAGCGACAAGCTCCCGGACGCGACAAGACAACGACCGCGGCAAGGCGCTTGCCGCGGCAAGCTTCCACTCTGTACCTGCGCTCCAGCACATCCACCAACGTGTCGCTCTGGAACCCTTCCGGGCATACGTGGCGAGAGGCTATGCAGCCAGGGGTACACGGTGGCAAGCGGCGCTGACAAGATCGCCATCGTGGCAAGCGGTGGCGTCCCTGGCAGTCCCTTTTGCACTATTTGGGCAACGCAGATGGGCATTTAATGCCCTTGTCCCCTGCCGTCAGGGTTAGGTATGATACACTGTAGTAGGCGGCGGTGCCAACCGCAACGCCTTTCCATTTTGGCCGTTGTCTACGTTGCCACCTGTTGGTGACCCCTTGAGCGTATAAAAGGAGGCCCATGCGCAACGTACAGGTGGGCGGCGAAACAGAACGCTCACGCTCGGTCTCGTTAGCTGCTGGTGTGTACTGTATCACTCGGTGCTCCCGAGCAAGAACACAATACAAATCACAAAGCAGGAGTAGGGTTTTATGCATCCGTGTGGCCCGAACCTGGGTAAACTGATCGCGTGCTCGTGTGCTTCGCCTCGATCTGCTCTTCGTGCGACCTCCGCCCCCCTGCCGAACCAAAAGGGACTCGGTCCGCCGGTCCCATAGGTGTTCGTGGATTAGCAACCCCGACACGCAGGGATCAAAGCATGCTTGCGTCATCCTGCAATGAACAGTAAAGAGGTGGCTTGCGTGTCCTTTCGAGACCGCAGGGCCACTTCTCATTTATTGTCCTTGCCTGGGAACCGTCGCCCCACGCGTCCCGTTATGCCCGTTTCTCGTGCCACCTCCACCGCATACATGACGCAGAGCGAATGACAGGCGCGCGGGTGATACGTCTCCAACGTATCTATAATTTTTGATTGCTCCATGCTATATTATCTACTGTTTTGGGCAATATTGGGCTTTATTATCCATTTTTATATTATTTTTGGGACAAACCTATTAACCGGAGGCCCGGCCCAGATTTGCTATTTTATGCCTATTTTAGTGTTTTGAAGAAAAGGAATATTAGACGAAGTCAAAACGGAACGAAATCAACTGGAGAAGTTATTTTTGGAACGAAAGCCACCCCATGGACTTGGACCCCACGTCAAGGAAGGAAGGAGGAGCTCACGAGGTTAGGGGCTCCCCCCCTAGGGCGCGCCCCCTGTCTCGTGGGGCCCTCGTGGCTCCCCTGACATACCTCCTGCACCCATATATACCTACGTGACCTAAAACTTCCAGAACTCAAGATAGATCAGGAGTTCCGCCGCCAGAAGCCTCCGTAGCCACCAAAAGTCAATCGGGCCCGTGTTCCGGCACCCTGTAGGAGGGGGGAACCCTCACCGGGGGCCATCTTCATCATCCCGGCGCTCTCCATGACGAGGAGGGAGTAGGTCTCCCTCGGGGCTGAGGGTATGTACCAGTAGCTATGTGTTTGATCTCTCTCTCTCTCTCGTGTTCTTGAGATGATACGATCTTCATGTATCGCGAGCTTTGCTATTATAGTTGGATCTTATGTTTCTCCTCCCCCTCTTCTCTCTTGTAATGAATTGAACTTCCCCTTTGAAGTTATCTTATCGGATTGAGTCTTTAAAGATTTGAGAACACTTGATGTATGTCTTGCCGTGGATATCTGTGGTGACAATGGGATACCACATGCCACTTGATGTATGTTAAGGTGATCAACTTGCGGGTTTTGTGACATTGGGAACCTATGCATAGGGGTTGGCACACGTTTTCGTCGTGATTCTCCGGTAGAACTTTGGGGCACTCTTTGAGGTTGTATGTGTTGGTTGAATAGATGAATTGAGATTGTGTGATGCAAATCGTATAATCATACCCACGGATACTTGAGGTGACACTGGAGTATCTAGGTGACATTAGGGTTTTGGTTGATTTGTGTCTTAAGGTGTTATTCTAGTACGAACTCTAGGGCTGTTTGTGACACTTATAGGAATAGCCCAACGGATTGATTGTAAAGAATAACTTCGAGGTGGTTTCGTACCCTACCATAATCTCTTTGTTCATTCTCCGCTATTAGTGACTTTGGAGTGACTCTTTGTTGCATGTTGAGGGATAGTTATGTGATCCAATTATGTTATTATTGTTGAGGGAACTTACACTAGCGAAAGTATGAACCCTAGGCCTTGTTTCAACACATTGCAATACTGTTTACGCTTACAAATACCTATATCTACTATCCATATACCACTGGTATCACCATCTCTTCGCCGAACTAGTGCACCTATACAATTTACCATTGTATTGGGTGTGTTGGGGACACAAGAGACTCTTTGTTATTTGGTTGCAGGGTTGCTTGAGAGCGACCATCTTCATCATACGCCTCCTACGGATTGATAAACCTTAGGCCATCCACTAGAGGGAAATTTGCTACTGTCCTACAAACCTTTGCACTTGGAGGCCCAACAACGTCTACAAGAAGAAGGTTGTGTAGTAGACATCAAGATCTTTTCTGGCGCCGTTGCCGGGGAGGTGAGTGCTTGAAGGTATATCTTTAGATCTTGCAATCGAGTCTTTTAATTTCTTGTTTTATCACTAGTTTAGTTTATAAAAGAAAATTACAAAAAAATGGAATTAAGTTTGTCTCATACGCTTCACCTTTTTAATATCTTTCGTGAGTATGATGGAAAGGATAACTGTGCTCAAGTGCTAGAAGAAGAAATCTATAAAATGTTTGGCACTAAATATTTGAATGATGATCATGATTGCAATGTTGTTAGTACGAATTCTTTGAATATCCATGATGCTAATGATGATTGCACTAGTTATGATGAAAATGTCTCCTGTAAACATGTCAGTTTTGTGCAGTAGATTGGGTTTGCAAGTACACACCAAATAGGGAAGATAGATATTGCAAGAGGAATAAGTACTTAGAAACCAAATTGTTGCAAGAAAGTCTTGATGAATGTGCTGAAAGATTCAATATTTTTCGTGCCCCTTGTGAACTTTGCAATGAACATGGTCATTTAAAGCTCCAATGTTATTTGTTTCATCACCAAGTCCTGTCCAAACATTGTATAACTGAGGGTATTCCAAAGTTTAATCTTGATAGAGTTCTTGATTTTGATCTAGAGAAGATTTATATGTATTGTGCGGTGAATTGCATTGAAAATCCTTATATTGCCAATTACATAAAGAAACGAAAACAAATAGAAGATGAAGAGAATACTAATGAAAGGGAAGAGACTTCCCAATATGCTCCTATTATTTCTTATGATGAATCAGGTAATGAGGAGGATCCTTCTACTCAACCAATCCCATTAATAAGGAGCTCCAAAAAGAGGATTGAACCCCCACATGATGTGGTGAAGAGGAAGAAAAGAAAAAGAAAGAGAGGTAATAAGGTATCTCTCCCAAATAAAGTTGCTCCTATTAATGTTGTGCCTCATGAAAATGAAGATGATACACTTTATGATGATCTCGTTATGCCTATTGCTTGTTGTGATGATTATGATTGGGAAGATAATGATACTTCTTATGATCTTGAAAATCTTTTCAGTACTTCCTTGGAAGAATATGATAATAATGTTTGCTATACTATTGGTGCTATCCATACCATTAACGATGAGAGTGATTATGCTTATAATATGAAAAGGCCCAAGCTTGGGGAAGCTAAGTTTGATGAGGATGACATATTTGAGAATATATTTTCTGTAATTAATGTTTGTCCCAAGCTTGGGGATGCTACGCTTAATGAAGATTATATTTTTAGTCTCCCAAGTTTTGATATGCAAATTCATAATGATAATAACATGCCTCCTACTTATGATAATTATTGTCATGATACATATGCTATAAAAAGTAGTAAGGATTATATTTATAAAACTTGTCATGATTATTATTAACCCTTCTCTGAACATTAGTCTTTTAATGTGGAAACAATTTATAACATTCAAGTCTCTTATGATACTCCCACTATTATTCATGAGAAGAAATTTGCTTATGTGGAGAGTAGTAAATTTTCTATGCTTGTAGATCATGAAAAGAATGCTTTAGGTGCTGGTTATATTGTTGAATTCATTCATGATGCTACTGAAAATTATTATGAGGGAGGAATATATGCTTTTAGGAATTGCAATCATATCAAGTTTCCTCTCTATGTGCTTAAAATTTTGAAGTTAGGCTTGTTTTACCTTCCTATGCAAGTTGATCCGTGTTCCAACAAGTTGTTTGCTCACAAAATCCCTATGCATAGGAAGAGGGTTAGGCTTAAATGTGCTAGTCATATTCTTCATGATGCTCTCTTTATGTTTCAATTCTTATCCTTTATGTGAGCATCATTGAAATCATCATGCCTAGCTAGGGGCGTTAAACGATAGCGCTTGTTGGGAGGCAACCCAACTTTATTTTTATTCCTTGCTTTTTGTTCCTGTTTAGTAATAAATAATCCATCTAGCCTTTTTTAGATGTAGTTTTCTGTGTTTGTGCCAAGTAGAACCTTTGGGAAGACTTGGGGAAAGTCCTGGTGATCATGCTGTAAAAAACAGAAACTTTAGCGCTCACGAGAACGGCTGCCATTTTTATTTGGAAATTGCTATTTAGTTAATTCTTTTTGCAGATGATTAATAGATAAATTACTCAGGTCCAGAAATTTATTTGAGAATTTTATGAGTTCCATAAGTATACGTTTGATCCATATTACTACAGACTGTTCTGTTTTTGAAAGATTCTGTTTTTCATGAGTTGTTTACTTATTTTGATGAATCTATGGCTAGTAAATTTGTTTATAAACCATAGAGAAGTTGGAATACAGTAGTTTTAACACCAATATAAATAAAGAATGAGTTCATTATGGTACCTTGAAGTGGTGATTTATTTTCTTATACTAACGGAGCTTACAAGTTTTCTGTTAAGTTTTGTGTTGTGAAGTTTTCCAGTTTTGGGTAAGGATTCGATGGACTATGGAATAAGGAGTGGCAAGAGCCTAAGCTTGGGGATGCCCAAGGCACCCCAAGGTAATATTCAAGTATATCCAAGAGCCTAAGCTTGGGGATGCCCCGGAAGGCATCCCCTCTTTCGTCTTCGTTCATCGGTAACTTTACTTAGAGCTATATGTTTATTCACCACATGATATGTGTTTTTCTTGGATCGTCAATTTATTTTGTTAGAATTTGCTTGCTGTTTGAATAAAGTATCAAGGTCTGAAATTCTTAAATGTTAGAGAGCCTTCACATAGTTGCATTATTATTCAACTACTCAGTGATCTTCACTTATATCTTACGGAGTAGTTTGTCGATGCTCTAGTGCTTCACTTATATCTTTTAGAGCATGGTGGTAGTTTTATTTTTAGATGAATCTCATGCTTCACTTAGATTATTTTGAGAGTCTTAAATAGCATGGTAATTTGCTTAAAATCCTAATATGCTAGGTATTCAAGAATAATAAAATTCTCTTATGAGTGTGTTGAATACTATGAGAAGTTTGATACTTGATAATTGTTTTGAGATATGGAGATGGTGATATTAGAGTCATGCTAGTTGGGTGGTTATGAATTTGAGAAATACTTGTGTTGAAGTTTGTGATTCCCATAGCATGCACGTATGGTGAACCGTTATGTAACGAAGTCGGAGCATGATTTATTTATTGATTGTCTTCCTTATGAGTGGTGGTTGGGGACGAGAGATGGTCTTTTCCTACCAATATATCCCCCTAGGAGCATGCACGTAGTACTTTGTTTCGATAACTAATAGATTTTTGTAATAAGTATGTGAGTTCTTTATGACTAATGTTGAGTCCATGGATTATACACACTCTCACCCTTCCACCTTTGCTAGCCTCTCTAGTACCCCGCAACTTTCGCTGGTACCATAAACCCACCATATACCTTCCTCAAAACAGCCACCATACCTACCTATTATGACATTTACATAGCCATTTCGAGATATATTGCCATGCAACTTTCCACCGTACCGTTCTTCATGACACATTCATCATTGTCATATTGCTTAGGATGATCATGTAGTTGACATAGTATTCGTGGCAAAGCCACCATTCATAATTCTTTCATACATGTCACTCTTGATTCATTGCAAATCCCGGTACACCGCCGGAGGCATCCATATAGAGTCATACTTTGTTCTAGTATCAAGTTGTATCATCGAGTTGTAAATAAATAGAAGTGTGATGATCATCATTCAATAGAGCATTGTCCCAAAAAAAGGAAAGGCCAAATAAAAAAGGAAAGGCCCAATAAAAAAAGGGGAAAGGCCAAATAAAAAAAAGAAAGGCCAACCAAATAAAAAATAAATAATAAAAGGGACAATGCTACTATCCTTTTACCACACTTGTGCTTCAAAGTAGCACCATGATCTTCATGATAGAGATTCTCCGATGTTGTCACTTTCATATACTAGTGGGAATCTTTCATTGTAGAACTTGGCTTGTATATTCCAATGATGGGCTTCCTCAAAATGCCCTAGGTCTTCGTGAGCAAGCGAGTTGGATGCACACCCACTAGTTTCTTTTGTTGAGCTTTCATACATTTATATCTCTAGTGCATCCGTTGCATGGCAATCCCTACTCACTCACATTGATATCTATTGATGGGCATCTCCATAGCCCGGTGATACGCCTAGTTGATGTGAGACTATCTTCTCCCTTTTTGTCTTCTCCGCAACCACCATTCTATTCCACCTATAGTGCTATGTCCATGACTCACGCTCATATATTACGTGAAGCTTGAAAAAGTTTGAGAACATCAAAAGTATGAAACAATTGCTTGGCTTGTCATCGGGGTTGTGCATGATTTAAATATTTTGTGTGGTGAATATGGAGCATAGCCAGACTATATGATTTTGTAGGGATAGCTCTCTTTGGCCATGTTATTTTGAGAAGACATGATTGCTTAGTTAGTATGCTTGAAGTATTATTGTTTTTATGTCAATATTAAACTTTGGTCTTGAATCTTATGGATATGAATATTCATGCAACAATTAAGAAGAATTACATTGAAATTATGCAAACTAGCATTCCACATCAAAAATTATCTTTTTTTATCATTTACCTACTCGAGGACGAGCAGGAATTAAGCTTGGGGATGCTTGATACGTCTCCAACGTATCTATAATTTTTGATTGCTCCATGCTATATTATCTACTGTTTTGGGCAATAATGGGCATTATTATCCACTTTTATATTATTTTTGGGACTAACCTATTAACCGGAGGCCCAGCCCAGATTTGCTGTTTTATGCCTATTTCAGTGTTTTGAAGAAAAAGAATATCAGACGGAGTCGAAACGGAACGAAATCAACTAGAGAAGTTATTTTTGGAACGAAAACCACCCGATGGACTTGGACCCCACGTCAAGGGAGGAAGGAGGAGCTCACAAGGGGAGGGGCGCGCCCCCCTGTCTCGTGGGGCCCTCGTGGCTCCCCTAACGTTCCTCCTGCACCCATATATACCTACGTAAGCTAAAACTTCCAGAACGCAAGATAGATCGGGTGTTCCGCCGCCAGAAGCCTCCGTAGCCACCAAAAGTCAATCGGGACCCTGTTCCAGCACCCTGCTAGAGGGGGGAACCCTCACCGGTGGCCATCTTCATCATCCCGGCGCTCTCCATGACAAGGAGGGAGTAGTTCTCCCTCGAGGCTGAGGGTATGTACCGGTAGCTATGTGTTGACCTCTCTCTCTCTCTCTCGTGTTCTGGAGATGATACGATCTTGATGTATCGCGAGCTTTTCTATTATATTTGGATCTTATGTTTCTCCCCCCCTCTTATCTCTTGTAATGAATTGAGTTTCTGTCAGGACCCCGATTCCAAGTCTCATCGATCTAGCCGGTAACACCTCATATCACTTTGCGGCCTCACGCACGGTATCCCACGGGTGTCGCCTTACCATGGCCCGGGACCGTTTGCGCCTTTTGGCTCACGTATATGATGGTGTCGCTAGCATCCATATGACAGAGAACCCGGGCCGACATGGCTAGTCGTGAACCCAAAGCGGCACTAACCCATGGGGACAGGCATACATGAATCAACCTCGAGCATGTCGGTCAACAACGTGTGAATCCGGGCTGTAGCACTGGCCTAACAGGACTACGGTAACCCAGGCTGTAGCAGGCTAGGCAGGACTCCGGATGTCACCGCGTGACATTTCCCCGAAGGGACAGACACAGGAACAAAGAGAAACACATGCCGGCCAGTCAAGTGTCCTGAGAAGTAGTGCTGGGCTAACAGGACTCCGGTGAACCGGGCTGTAGCGGACTACTATCGCTCAGAGAGCACTACACTACATTTCCCCATATGATAGGCTGCCAAGGATAAACAACTAGATTGTCGGAACCCACTCATACCAAGCATTTCAATCATACACACAATATGCCCGATATGAGTACATACAACATGGCATCACAACAAGACTCTACCACTCAAGTATCTATTCATTAGGCTCCGAAGAGCGAGATATTACAAACATGGGTCTCATGACCCAACATACAGAGCACACAAGCAACAAGCACATGCGGAAGCTTAACTTGTCTGAGTACAGACAACTACAAATGAAGAAGGCTGAGAAGCCTGACTATCTACCAGATCCTGCCGAGGGCACAAGATCGTAGCTGAGGTAACAAGCTAAACGTCGAAGTCCAAGGGGAACTACTAGCGGGACTCAAGTCTCTCTGCAAAACATAAAATAAGCAAACGTGAGTACAAATGTACCCAGCAAGACTTACATCAGAACTATCTACATATGCATCGGTATCAACAAAGGGGGGTGGTGGAGTTTAACTGCAGCAAGCCAGCTTTGACTCAGTGGCTAACCTGAACTACGACTGCAAGTAACTCTTTTGAGGTGGCGCACACGAGTCCACATGTTCACCATATCAATACACCACTATGGATCCGCTCCCCTCTCCCTACGAGAAGGCCATCCATAGCACTCACGCTTATCTTGCGCATTTTAGAGTATCCACTTTCACTTGTCTATGAACTATGCAAGGGGTCCAAGTTTCCATATCCGAGGAATCCGGCTATTCGAATAGATAATGATAACCCTGCAGGGGTGTACTTCTTCACACACGCTCTCGCCACTTATAGCCCTGTACACGTCATGTACCTCGGCAACCTTCAAGCGGAAACCGGGCGAGGGAGTCGGCCACGACCTGACTAACCAACAAGTCTCTCGTCCAGGTTTATCGCCTATTCGGGTTCCATCCGCAAGGAGATCCAGCCGGGGTGTCGCTCACGGCCCCAAACGATGTGTGCAGGGTTCCCAAGCCCACCATCCGGGTGCCACTTGGTACACCGTGCCACTGTGCCTAGTCTGTCCCAAGCCCACCTGTACCGGGTGCCACTTGGTAGACTACTAACACTACCTACAAACACCAGAAACTAGTTGCAACTCTTGGACAGCGATCGAGTTGATTAATAAGCCGAGAGGGGCCGAGTTATCGGAACCCAATGTGTGGTAGTAACTGTTCATGGATCACAAACACAGAACTCAGTTCCTGAGGACGGCTGCAATGAGACAACCCACCATGTACTCCTACATGGCCTCTCACCGCTACCTTTACCAAATCGTATTCACACACTTAGCTCTCAACAGTAGGACATGTTCACCACATTCCAATTCATCCGCGATGAATCAGACCTGACTCAACTCTAAGCAGTAGCAGGCATGACAAACAAGCATGAATGAGTAGGCACAACAGGGCTCAAACAACTCCTACTCATACTAGTGGGTTTCATCTATTTACTGTGGCAATGACAGGTCATGCAGAGGAAAGGGGTTCAACTACCGCAGCAGGTGACAGTTGATTCGTTGTTGTCCTAATGCAGTAAAAGAGAGCAGGAGCGAGAGAGTGGGATTGTATCGGAATGAACAAGGGGGTTTTGCTTGCCTGGCACTTCTGAAGATAATATAGCTCTTCATCGGTGTCATCGATCACATCGTCGACTGAGAGGGGACGGTTACCGGCAAATAGAGAAGGACACAATCAATGCAATGCAACAATATGATGCATGATCATGACATGGCAATATGCTGTGATTTGAGCTAATGCATCTAGCTATGATTTAAATGAAGTTGGTTTGAGTAAAAGATTCAAATTCCAATCCCATATATGATTATTTAAATGCCCTTTATTTGTTTTGTCCAAAACAGAGGACAACCATTGTTCAAACATGCATGAAAATGGTACAGATGGATTCCTTGAATTTTTCTGATAATTTTTCATATGTAAATTATTTCATTTGGAGTTATAGATTATTTTCTATGATTTTTAGAAGTTTTAGCTATTTTCTGAAATTAATAAATCATTTCTGATTTATTTAAAATCCCAGAAAAGCTTTACTGCGTCAGCATGATGTCACTATGACGTCATGAGGTCAACAGGGTCGGTCCAGGTCAAACCTGACCAATGGGGCCCACTAGTCAGTGACTCAGGGGCAGTTAGTGTCGCTGACAGGTGGGGTCCGGTCAACAGGTGACGTGGCTAGGTCAAACTGACATGTGGGGCTCTTGTGGTTAGTTTAAAACTAAACAGAAACTAAACCAGGTTAATCAGAGAGTGGGGCCCATCCGTCAGTGTGAGAGAGGGTTAATTAGCTGGGCTATTAGCCCCTAATGATGGTGCCACGTCAGCGTCACCGGGATCTCGCCGACGGCTTGTCGCCGGCGACGACAGAAACGGCGGGGTGGCTCGGAAAGGTGATACAGGGAACCATTCGAGGCGTCGTTGGGCTCTACGGAAAGCTGGCGATCCCGCGCATCCAATGATGCAAACGGGGTGAGCTGGGGTGGCCGTAATCCTCACCGGCGTCGAGCTCAGCGGCTGCCGGACTTCGGGCATGCTTGGAATCGGCGTTGTGGTGCATGGTGGGACGAACGGGTGGGCTAGTTCGGCTCCTGGGAGCAGCACAGGCGCGATGACGTGCTCAGGGGCAAGCTAGGCTTGCTCTAGCCACGGTGACGACTTCGCCGGCAGCGTGAAGCTCGCTGGCACAGCGGAGAGTGATGCTACGGCGAGCTACATGCCACGGGGATAAGGGGAAAACGGTGGCGGAGCTCACGTCGGTGCCGTAGGGATGGTTAGCGGGCCCAGGGACGCTCGGAGGTGTCGAATCGGCGGTGGCGATCTCCGGTGGCCGTCGGTGATGATGACGACGATGGCGACGTGTAGGGGCTCTTCCGGTCGCGTGAGACGAGGTGGAGGACGAGGGAGGCACGGCGGAGCTCGGGGCCGCGTCGGAGAGGTGAGGGGGTGGCGGTGAGCGCGGCGAACGGCGTCGGTGGTCTCGGGTGTGCTCGGCGGCGCGAGGAGGAGAGGCCAGAGAAAGGGGGCGAAGCAGAGGAAGGAGGGGAAAGTGAGAGGGGGCCAGGGGGTGTCGTGGCGCTGTCTAGGCGCGACCAGGAGGAGCCAGGCAGGCAGCTGCCGGCGTGGCGCGCCGTGGCGCCATGCTTGGCCTTGCCTCTGCCAGTAGGCAGAGGTTGAAGACAAAGATGCCCCTGGTGGGCTGGCTGGTTTGTTGGGCCGCCAGGTAAGAAGACCCAGGTGAGTCCTTCTCCCTCTCTCTCTCTTTCTAATTTATCTAATTCTGTTCTGTTTTCTATTTTGCAGGTTTGTTTTGAATTTTGTTTTGAAACCAAATCAATTTTGTTGCTTCTGGAAATATTTTTAGAAGCTAAAAGAATTAAACCAAAGCTCCATAAAATATTTCAGAACTATTGGACATATATTTATTTAATAGTAGATATAAGTCCAATTCAAATAATTATTGATTTAAAATCAGAGCCCAAATAATTCCTTAGAAATGTTCTAAAATTTTGGTTTGATTTATAACTCTTGCCAAAATTGTCAGAAATATTTCTAGGGCATTTTGGATTCACTGATTGCAATTTAAAAGGTGATTGCCCTTCTTTTAATCAGTTTTCTGAGGTTTCAACAATCCTCAATTCAAGTTTCAGAATTTTAACATGATGCATAGATGATCTCGGATGCAACTAAATACAAGCAGTTCTAGGGTTGTGACAACTCACCCCCACTAAACAAGAATCTCATCTCGAGATTCAAGTCGTGAGGTAAGAAGACAGAGGGGACACAAAGCTAACAACACGATCTTCATGATCCAACTGGTCTTCTCGAAGAGGTTGATTCATTGCATCATATTGATCTTGACATCTTTGCTTCGAGAACTTCATCCAACATGGCGACAAGAGAGCAAGACAACCTCACAAGAGTGGATAGAAGATCAACTCACGGAATGAGACGTAAGAACACCTCTTGAGTTGAGACACAAAGCACATATCAGAATCCATGAAAAGAAGCAGATGACAAGGCTCAATTTGGTAGGCAACAAACCACGCCGGAGTAGGATGGTGTATGGTTTCAAGGTAGCGAGGAGATTGATTGTCATGATTCCATAACGGAACACCTTAGGGAAAGGTGACTCGTAAAATTATTACCTTAAGTGGCAAAAAGAATTACTTTTGATCCATAGATCATTGAAACTCTTTATACCAGCCTAAGGCAATCACAATCGATCATTTGCAGGAGTTCAAGAGAATGACATACTTGGACTAGAAAGGATGATGTGGACTACCTTTTTGAAGACAACGCAATGGATGACTTTTGCTTATCATCGGAAATAGATGGAACCCGTGGTAGGACCACTTCGAAGATGATCCTGATCAGTAATTACTGAGAAGGGTAGTCCGTAGTAGGATGACACAAGGAAGGTGCAAGCTGGGAACAAAATGCAAATGCTGGGAATGATTCTGGTAACTGGGGAAGAACTCAACAGTCGAGAGTGAGTCCACTGTCTGAAAAGGTTATAACATAACCGAGGAAACTGGAAGCAAATCCCAGTTAACGCCAACGGTAAAACCTAGTTCTTGCGCGTGCTCTCAAGAACTTGAGCATCTCCATATTCATCAAGGTTTTACCAATATCCGTGTCAAGGATCCTGGCAACACAACGTACCACCATGATGAATGGTGATGGATGATGCAGATGCAAAGGAAGATAACATTTTCTCAGATTTCACCTTAGCGAGGCCAAGGGAACAAAATCTGGATGATCGACCCGGAGACATTTAGAACTCCGCTTCTAATTTCTCCTTGATGTGCTAGGATAACCCATTTATTGATACGGTTTGGTATCTAGGTCATCAAGTAAAAGGTCGGACTTCGGGACCACAAGAATCCGTAAGGATTTTCTACGGAGGTAAATCCTATGAAATCCTGATGGGGAGGTGGCCAACTTTCTTCAATCGAGATACTACAATAATAGGTCTTCCGGCTAGATGTGTTGGCCATGACATCCACTTTACCGGTTATCGAGAGACCAATATTATAGTTCTTGGAAAATGCTCCAGCCATCATATCTACCTGAGATTCAGATCTGGTTGGTGTCAGGATATTCCAGACTCATCAAGTCTAGAGAGAGAAAAGAAAGTTTGCAACACAAGTTGACGAGATGACGTTGCAGGATTCTCGGGAAATGTACTACGGTGGTAAGCTCCAAAACATGAGCTGGTTCTGCTACAAGCATGTGAACACACTGTCCCAGACAAGCATGACCACGTAGTAGTCTTATAATGAAACACTACCGAGTTCAGGTGGGGAACCATCATCGGGGATATCGAAGTCTTGTGCATTACCATGGATTAGCACTTAACTCCTTTTCCTAGAACAATTCAGTCAGTGGCTTGGTATGCTAGGGAATACATATGGAGTGGAGGTAATTAATCTACCAACCCATATAATACATTCGCACATGCATAACTAACTTGGGATGGTACCAGAGGAAACAAAACAATCCTTTTCGAACTTATGGCGGCAACTTGCTCCAAATGCACAAGAATTCGAGGAAATCACTTCTTTCATCCAATCATATGCTTCATGAACGGAACAAGAAGGCATTGCTTACAAGTTCCCAATACTAGGTTGATGTTCAACATGAATCATGGGGGAGACAAAATGCTGCTGATGGGCTCAACAACAACTCATCGGAATTTTCATATCACTGGTCTTCCACCATCATGTGAACACGGTGATAGCATTGGTCAGACCAAAGATATAATGGTGTATGCTCGAGGGATCAACCACGAGTAAGTCAACATTACGAACATCGTTGGTTCTGATTTGACTTGATGATAGCCCATACTCAAGTCTAAGTTTTGACAAGGCAATAGATCCAACAACTGATCACGAGGACCAATCGATGGAGATATCATCTTTCTTCAACACACACACACACAGCAAAAAGATATCCCTTAACATGAACTAAGTCAGAAAAGCTTTTATCTTCCAACTCTCCAAGTTGTTGTTTAGCTTAACCAACTAGCTCAGGGTATCCAACACAGATTCTTGGAGAAGGGGTGGTTACAAAAAACCAACTTGATCACGAGCTCAACATATCAGTTAGGGAACAGCCTGGTAATACTTCCGAGAAGATATTCAGAATATCACGAACCACCTGTATGTTTCTAAGCTTGAGAACAATCTTGCTTTTCAAGGCAAGACGACATGATCAGAAGAGTAAGGGATTGAATAATCCTAACTCATTGATCGAGGAGTGCACCGAAAATAAGGACTAGGTAGCACGATTAATCTTAGAATGATGAATGAATAACCAACACGCTAAGAATGAAATTATTGTCCATTAACTACCAAGCAACTGGGTTGCTAGGAGTATCGATTTCACACATCACGGTTCACTTGTCGGCATTCCGGTTACAATAACACAGGAACCGAGGAATGAACAATGGTGGCAAGAAGTATTACTCCGTCAAAAATTTATAAGAGGTGGTGCAATTCTCATGACACTCTTGACATAAAGATGGTAACACTCCAAGGTACAGCAGAGGAAAAGCGGGTTTGGCATTTTCATCCGCGGAATACAATTGCTTTGATCCAATCCTAGATATGGATGAGGTACTGGAGTTTGTTTCTCCTAGTCATTCCGAATAGAATGGCTTGACGGACCACAAGAATAAAAGGGCATTGATGAACACAAATGCACACATACTCTTGGCTATCAACTGATTGAGGATGGTCGGAATACAACTGAAGGGGAACAACTCAGGGAACATATAATTTTCTGAGTTGGGGATGCATAGATTAGTATGTCGAACGAGTTCAACATATTTCTTCCGGATAACCCATGCAGAAAGGTAGGGTTGGCAGAGTCACAACATAGAATGGAGAACTCATCAGGAGCACTCTATCGTGACCTTTTGGTTCAAAAGAACTCCTGCCAAGAATGGTTCACGATAATTGGAAGAAGGATGTACCAGGAACCTCGAGGACTATCGCAGAGGTTACTAATATCCTAAAGGAACTAGAAACACTATCAACATGAGGTAAGTAGGGTGAATCTCGGGTTCAAGAACCCATGAATAGAGTACCTACTACTACATGGCATCACGGGATGCTTTCGAGAATGATGGCCAGAATCATCACACTGGGAATACAAAACATGGCCATATTACTGGGTGGTTCTCTAAGATGCCTAGGGTCATAATACTAGCTCCAACATATATGTCGAGGCAACAAAGTACCTCAACTCACCGATTAGTGTGGTTAAACTGGCCCAAAGAGACATCGGAATGGAAAAGAGCGATTTGCAAATGCATCAGATTGTTTAGAAATCTCGGATGACTCGGACAGCATAACGACTGTAATTGCTCAAAAAGAATTGAGACAACCTGCAAAAATGGTGGCATAACCACTTAACAACATCATAATATCAAGGTTTTGAGGCCAGCTATGAATATATGGAAGTAGTAGGAACTGAACGGAGGCTTGAACTAAACAATCCTAGGCAACTACGGTTTAGTAACACGTCATCCTGAGAGATAGAAGAGAAGCCTAGTTCTTAACCCCCGTAGAAGAGAAGAGGTTTACTCAGATCAGAAGGCCATGAGGTATAAGAAGTAAAAAGATCCTTACGTTCCCATCCACAATCAATTCCCTTATATAACTAGAGCATTTCTAGACACGACTTCGACCAGTTTGGCTTGGTAATCCTACAGGCAGTCAGGCTCTGATACCAAAGCTGTCAGGACCCCGATTCCAAGTCACATCAATCTAGCCGGTAACACCTCATATCACTTTGCGGCCTCACGCATGGTATCCCACGGGTGTCGCCTTACCATGGCCCGGGACCGTTTGCGCCTTTTGGCTCACGTATATGATGGTGTCGCTAGCATCCATATGACAGAGAACCCGGGCCGACATGGCTAGTCATGAACCCAAAGCGGCACTAACCCATGGGGACAAGCATACATGAATCAACCTCCAGCATGTCGGTCAACAACGTGTGAATCCGGGCTGTAGCACTGGGCTAACAGGACTCCGGTAACCCGGGCTGTAGCAGGCTAGGAAGGACTCCGGATGTCACTGCGTGACATTTCCCCGAAGGGACAGACACAGGAACAAAGAGAAACACATGTCGTCCAGTCAAGTGTCTTGAGCAGTAGTGCTGGGCTAACAGGACTCCGGTGAACCGGGCTGTAGCGGACTACTATCGCTCAGAAAGCACTAGACTACATTTCCCCATATGATAGGCTGCCAAGGATAAACAACTAGATTGTCGGATCCCACTCATACCAAGCATTTCAATCATACACACAATATGCCCGATATGAGTACATACAACATGGCATGACAACAAGACTCTACCACTCAAGTATCTATTCATTAGGCTCCGAAGAGCGAGATATTACAAACATGGGTCTCATGACCCAACATACAGAGCACACAAGCAACAAGCACATGCGGAAGCTTAACTTGTCTGAGTACAGACAACTACAAATGAAGAAGGCTGAGAAGCCTGACTATCTACCAGATCCTGCCGAGGGCACAAGATCGTAGCTGAGGTAACAAGCTAAACGTCGAAGTCCAAGGGGAACTACTAGCGGGACTGAAGTCTCTCTGCAAAACCTAAAATAAGCAAACGTGAGTACAAATGTACCCAGCAAGACTTACATCAGAACTATCTACATATGCATCGGTATCAACAAAGGGGGGTGGTGGAGTTTAACTGCAGCAAGCCAGCTTTGACTCAGTGGCTAACCTGAACTACGACTGCAAGTAACTCTTTTGTGGTGGCGCACACGAGTCCACATGTTCACTATATCAATACACCACTATGGATCCGCTCCCATCTCCCTACGAGAAGGCCATCCATAGCACTCACGCTTATCTTGCGCATTTTAGAGTATCCACATTCACTTGTCTATGAACTATGCAAGGGGTCCAAGTTTCCATATCCGAGGAATCCGGCTATTCGAATAGATAATGATAACGCTGCAGGGGTGTACTTCTTCACACACGCTCTCGCCACTTATAGCCCTGTACACGTCATGTACCTCGGCAACCTTCAAGCGGAAACCGGGCGAGGGAGTCGGCCACGACCTGACTAACCAACAAGTCTATCGTCCAGGTTTATCGCCTATTCGGGTTCCATCCGCAAGGAGATCCGGCCGGGGTGTCGCTCACGGCCCCAAACGATGTGTGTAGGGTTCCCAAGCCCACCATCCGGGTGCCACTTGGTACACCGTGCCACTGTGCCTAGTCTGTCCCAAGCCCACCTGTACCGGTTGCCACTTGGTAGACTACTAACACTACCTACAAACACCAGAAACTAGTTGCAACTCTTGGACAGAGATCGAGTTGATTAATAAGCCGAGAGGGGCCGAGTTATCGGAACCCAATATGTGGTAGTAACTGTTCATGGATCACAAACACAGAACTCAGTTCCTGAGGACGGCTGCAATGAGACAACCCACCATGTACTCCTACATGGCGTCTCACCGCTACCTTTACCAAATCGTGTTCACACACTTAGCTCTCAACAGTAGGACATGTTCACCACATTCCAATTCATCCGCGATGAATCAGACCTGACTCAACTCTAAGCAGTAGCAGGCATGAAAAACAAGCATGAATGAGTAGGCACAACAGGGCTCAAACAACTCCTACTCATACTAGTGGGTTTCATCTATTTACTGTGGCAATGACAGGTCACGCAGAGGAAAGGGGTTCAACTACCGCAGCAGGTGACAGTTGATTCGTTGTTGTCCTAATGCAGTAAAAGAGAGCAGGAGCGAGAGAGTGGGATTGTATCGGAATGAACAAGGGGGTTTTGCTTGCGTGGCACTTCTGAAGATAATATAGCTCTTCATCGGTGTCATCGATCACATCGTCGGAAACATCGTCGACTGAGAGGGGACGGTTACCGGCAAACAGAGAAGGACACAATCAATGCAATGCAACAATATGATGCATGATCATGACATGGCAATATGTTGTGATTTGAGCTAATGCATCTAGCTATGATTTAAATGAAGTTGGTTTGAGTAAAAGATTCCAATTCCAACCCCATATATGATTATTTAAATGCCCTTTATTTGTTTTGTCCAAAACAGAGGACAAACATTGTTCAAACATGCATGAAAATGGTACAGATGGATTCCTTGAATTTTTCTGATAATTTTTCATATATAAATTATTTCATTTGGAGTTATAGATTATTTTCTATGATTTTTAGAAGTTTTAGCTATTTTCTGAAATTAATAAATCATTTCTAATTTATTTAAAATCCCAGAAAAGCTTTACTGCGTCAACATGATGTCACTATGACGTCATTAGGTCAACGGGGTCGGTCCAGGTCAAACCTGACCAATGGGGCCCACTCGTCAGTGACTCAGGGCCAGTTAGTGTCGTTGACAGGTGGGGTCCGGTCAACAGGTGACGTGGCCAGGTCAAACTGACATGTGGGGCCCTTGTGGTTAGTTTAAAACTAAATAGAAACTAAACGAGATTAATCAGAGAGTGGGGCCGTACAGAAACGGCGGGGTGGCTCGGAAAGGCGATACAGGGAACCATTCGAGGCGCCGTTGGGCTCTACGGAAAGCAGGCGATCCCGCGCATCCAACGGTGCAAACGGGGTGAGCTGGGGTGGCCGTAATCCTCGCCGGCGTCGAGCTCAGTGGCTGCCGGACTTCGGGCGTGCTTGGAATCGGCGTTGTGGTGCACGGTGGGACGAACGGGTGGGCTAGTTCGGCTCCTGGGAGAAGCACGAGCGCGATCACGTGCTCAGGGGCAAGCTGGGCTTGCTCTAGCTACGGTGACGACTTCGCCGGCGGCGTGAACCTCGCGGGCACGGCGGAGAGTGATGCTACGGCGAGCTACATGCCACGGGGATAAGGGGGAAACAGTGGCGGAGCTCACGTCGGTGCCGTAGGGATGGTTAGCGGGCCCGGGGATGCTCGGAGGTGTCGAATCGGTGGTGGCGATCTCCGGTGGCCGTCGATGATGATGACGACGATGGCGACGCGTAGGGGCTCTTCCGGTCGCGTGAAACGAGGTGGAGGACGAGGGAGGCACGGCGGAGCTCGGGGCCGCGTCGAAGAGGTGAGGGGTGGCGGTGAGCGCGGCGAACGGCGTCGGTGGTCTCGGGTGTGCTTGGCGGCGTGAGGAGGAGAGGCCAGAGGAAGGGGGTGAAGCAGAGGAAGGAGGGAAAGTGAGAGGGGGCCAGGGGGTGTCGTGGCGCTGTCTAGGCGCGACGAGGAGGAGCCAGGCAGGCAGCTGCCGGCGTGGCGCGCCATGGCGTCGTGCTTGGCCTTGCCTCTGCCAGTAGGCAGAGGTTGAAGACAAAGATGCCCCTGGTGGGCTTGCTGGTTTGTTGGGCCGCCAGGTAAGAAGACCCAGGTGAGTCCTTCTCCCTCTCTCTCTCTTTCTAATTTATCTAATTCTGTTCTATTTTCTATTTTGCAGGTTTGTTTTGAATTTGGTTTTGAAAACAAATCAATTTTGTTGCTTCTGGAAATATTTTTAGAAGCTAAAAGAATTAAACCAAAGCTCCATAAAATATTTCAGAATTATTGGACATATATTTATTTAATAGTAGATATAAGTCCAATTCAAATAATTATTGATTTAAAATCAGAGCCCAAATAATTCCTTAGAAATGTTCCAAAATTTTGGTTTGATTTATAACTCTTGCCAAAATTGTCAGAAATATTTCTAGGGCATTTTGGATTCACTAATTGCAATTTAAAAGGTGATTGCCCTTCTTTTAATCAGTTTTCTGAGGTTTCAACAATCCTCAATTCAAGTTTCAGAATTTTAACATGATGCATAGATGATCTCGGATGCAACTAAATACAAGCAGTTCTAGGGTTGTGACAGTTTCCCCTTTGAAGTTATCTTATCGGATTGAGTATTTAAAGATTTGAGAACACTTGATGTATGTCTTGCCGTGGATATTTCTGGTGACAATGGGATACCACGTGCCACTTGATGTATGTTAAGGTGATCAACTTGCGGGTTTTGTGACATTGGGAACATATGCATAGGGGTTGGCACACGTTTTCGTTGTGATTCTCCGATAGAACTTTGGGGCACTCTTTGAGGTTCTATGTGTTGGTTGAATAGTTGAATTGAGATTGTGTAATGCATATCGTATAATCATACCCACGGATACTTGAGGTGACATTGGAGTATCTAGGTGACATTAGGGTTTTGATTGATTTGTGTCTTAAGGTGCTATTCTAGTATGAACTCTAGGGCCGTTTGTGACACATAAGAATAGCCCAACGGATTGATTGGAAAGAATAACTTTGAGGTGGTTTTGTACCCTACCATAATCTCTTCGTTCGTTCTCCTCTATTAGTGACTTTGGAGTGACTCTTTGTTGCATGTTGAGGGATAGTTATGTGATCCAATTATGTTATTATTGTTGAGGGAACTTACACTAGCGAAAGTATGAACCCTAGGCCTTGTTTCAACACATTGCAATACAGTTTACGCTCACTTTTATCACTTGTTACCTTGCTGTTTTTTATTATTTCAGATTACAAATACCTATATCTACTATCCATATACCACTTGTATCACCATCTCTTCGCGGAACTAGTGCACCTATACAATTTACCATTGTATTGGGTGTGTTGGGGACACAAGAGACTCTTTGTTATTTGGTTGCAGGGTTGCTTGAGAGAGACCATCTTCATCCTACGCCTCCTACGGATTGATAAACCTTAGGTCATCCACTTCAGGAAAATTTGCTACTGTCCTACAAACCTCTGCACTTGG
The DNA here is from genome assembly GCA_034509565.1 of Triticum monococcum. Classification (NCBI taxonomy): domain Eukaryota; kingdom Viridiplantae; phylum Streptophyta; class Magnoliopsida; order Poales; family Poaceae; genus Triticum; species Triticum monococcum. The sequence continues at coordinate 144,115,190 of CM067843.1, read as the reverse complement.
AGGCCCAACAACGTCTACAAGAAGAAGGTTGTGTAGTAGACATCAGCGGGATATGGGAAGACGTGCGCGCATGGGTCGATTCCCATGTGCCTTCAATTGGGTGGGGAGGGTGGTTTATGGCCTTGCCGGTTGTCACCTTAATAAGCCGGATTGGCTGAGAAGGGCGGCCGGGCCTTGACCCCGTCCCTTTATAAGGAGGGGAGCGGGAGGGACGGCGCCTCTCAGTCTTTCGCTATCCGCCTCTCCCCATCCCAGCTCCTTCCTCCCTCCTGTCATGGTGAGAGGATGCGCTAATTCTTCATCGATGGTGGCGAGGGTCTCTGGTTGAAAACGCGTCGCTCCTCCCCAAGAGCTCGTGGTGGCGGAGCCGGCCACGAGGGGAAGGGGAGGGGGCGAGGCCAAGGTCGCCGCGGTGCTCGGGGAAGAGGAGGACGGGGCGGCGCATCGGCCTCGCCTCCGCCAGCAGTCCTCCCCCTCATTGAGGGCCATGTCGGGGACCAGCTGATACGTCCATTATGCATCATGCATCTATATCGATATTTATTGCATTATGGGCTATTATTACACATTATGTAACAATACTTATGCCTATTCTCTCTTCTTTTACATGGTTTACATAAGGAAGGAGAATGCCGGCAGCTGGAATTCTGGGCTGGAAAAGGAGCAAATATTATAGACCTATTCTGCGCAACTCCAAAAGTCTTGAAACTCCATGGAAGTTATTTTCAGAATATATAAAAAATATTGAGCAGAAGAAATACATCAGAGGGGGACCCACCTGACCACGAGGGTGGGGGCGCGCCCTACCCCCCGGGCGCGCCCCCTGCCTTGTGGGCCCCTGTTGCCTCTCCGATGGCCATCTTCTGCTATATGAGGTCTTTCGTCCAGAGAAAAATCATAAGCAACCTTTAGGGACGAGACTCCACCGCCACGAGGCGGAACCAATCTAGGGCTCCGGTAGAGCTGTTCTGCCCGGGACACTTCCCTCCGGGAGGGGGGAATCATCACCATCGTCATCACCAATGCTCCTCTCATTGGGAAAGGGAAATCTCCATCAACATCTTCACCAACACCATCTCCTCTCAAAACCCTAGTTCATCTCTTGTATCCAATTCTTGTCTCCAAGTCTGGGATTGGTACTAGTAGGTTGCTAGTAGTGTTAATTACTCCTTGTAGTTGATGCTAGTTGGTTTATTTGTTGGAAGATCATATGTTCAGATCCTTTATGCATATTCATACCCCTCTGATTATCAACATGAATATGCTTTGTGAGTAGTTACGTTTGTTCCTAAGGACATGGGAGAAGTATTGCTATTAGTAGTCATGTGAATTTGGTATTTGTTCGATATTTTGATGAGTTGTATGTTGTCTATCCTCTAGTGGTGTTATGTGAACATCGACTACATAACACTTCACCATTATTTGGGCCTAGATTAAGGCATTGGGAAGTAATAAGTATATGATGGGTTGCTAGAGTGGCAGAAGCTTAAACCCTAGTTTATGTGTTGCTTCGTAAGGGGATGATTTGGATCCATATGTTTCATGCTATGGTTAGGTTTACCTTAATACTTTTGTTGTAGTTGCGGATGCTTGCAATAGAGGTTAATCATAAGTGGGATGCTAGTTCAAGTAAGAACAGCACCCAAGCACCGGTCCACCACATATCAAATTATCAAAGTACCGAACGCGAATCATATGAACGTGATGAAAACTAGCTTGACGATATTCCCATGTATCCTCGGGAGCGCTTTTCTCATTATAAGAGTTTGTCCAGGCTTGTCCTTTGCTACAAAAGGTATTGGGCCATCTTGTTGCACTTTATTTACTTTTGTTAATTGTTGCTCGTTACAAATTATCCAATCACAAAACTATCTGTTACCACTTATTTCAGTACTTGCAGAGAATACCTTGCTGAAAACGGCTTATCATTTTCTTCTACTCCTCGTTGGGTTTGACACTCTTACTTATCGAAAGGACTATGATAGATCCCCTATACTTGTGGGTCATCAAGACTCTTTTCCGGCGCTGTTGCCAGGGAGTGAAGTGCCTTTGGTAGGTGGAATTTGGTAAGGAAAAATTTATATAGTTTGCTGAAATTTAGTGTCACTTGTTACTATGGAAAGTAATCCTCTGTGGGGCTTGTTCGGGGTATCTTCACCCCGACCAGTAGAGCAAAGAGTTGCTCCTCAACCTACTGAACCTACTGAAAATGAAAATGTTCCCTTTGAAATTCCTTCGGGTATGTTAGAAAAACTGTTGTATAATCCTTTTACAGGAGATGGAACAAAGCATCCTGATGAACACCTAATATATGTGGATGAAGTTTGTGGATTATTTAAGCTTGCAGGTATACCCGATGATGTTGTTAAGAAGGTATTCCCCTTATCTTTGAAGGGATATGCATCGACATGGTATAGGCTATGTGATGACACGGGATCATGGAACTATAAAAGAATGAAATTGGAATTTCATCAGAAGTATTATCCTATGCATCTTGTTCATCGTGATCGCAATTATATATATAATTTTTGGCCTCGCGAAGGAGAAAGCATCGCTCAAGCTTGGGGGAGGCTTAAATCAATGTTATATTCACGCCCCAATCATGAGCTCTCAAGAGAAATAATTCGTCAAAATTTTTATTCTTGGCTTTCTCATAATAATCAATCCATGCTCGATACTTCTTGTGCTGGCTCTTTTATGATGAAGACTATTGAATTCAAATGGAATTTATTGGATAGAACTAAACGCAACTCTGAAGATTGGGATCTCGACGAAGGTAAGGAGTCAGTTATGACACCTAAGTTTGATTGTGTTAAATCTTTCATGGATACCGAAGTTTTCCATAAATTTAGCACTAAATATGGACTTGACTCTGAGATAGTAGCTTCTTTCTGTGAATCTTTTGCTACTTATGTTGATCTCCCCAAGGAGAAGTGGTTTAAATATCATCCTCCAATAGAAGTAAAAGTAGATGCACCGGCTAAAGATGAAGAAAAGACTGTTACTTATAATGATCCTATTGTTCCTACTTCTTATGTTGAGAAACCACCTTTCCCTGTTAGGATAAAGGATCATGCTAAAGCTTCAACTGTGGTTCATAAAAGCAATATTAGAACTTATACACCTCCTGAGCAAGTTAAAGTTGAACCTAATATTGCTATTGTTAAAGATCTCTTGTCTGATAATATTGATGGGCATGTTAGTCATTTCTGCGGTGAAACCGCTAGAATTGCCAAACCTTGTGCTAAAGACAAACATAGACCTGTGGTAGGCGTGCCTGTTATTTCTATGAAAATAGGAGATCATTTTTATCATGGCTTATGTGACCTGGGAAAACCTTGTGCTAGTGTTATACCGCACACTTTATACGAAGAAATTAAGCATGAAATTGCACCTGCTGAGTTAGAAGGTATTGATGTTACAATTAAGCTTGCCAATAGAGATACTATATCAGCAATGGGAATTGTTAGAGATGTTGAAGTCTTGTGAGGGAAAACTAAATATCCTGCTGATTTTCTTGTTCTTGGTTCCCCACAAGATAGCTTTTGTCCCATTATTTTTGGTAGACCCTTCTTGAACACCGTTAATGCTAAGATAGACTACGAAAAGAATGTTGTTACTATTGGTTTGGGCGATATGATTCATGACTTTAATTTCTCTAAATTCAGTAGAGAACACCGTGAAGAAGAATTTCCTAGTAAGGATGAAATTATTGGTCTTGCTTCTATTGCCGTGCCTCCTAGTGATCCTTTAGAACAATATTTGCTAGATCATGAAAATGATATGTTTATGAATGAACGAAGGGAAATAGATGAAGTATTCTTTAAGGAGGAACCTATTCTAAAACACAATTTGCCTGTTGAAATCCTAGGGGATCCTCCTCCACCCAAGGGTGATCCCATGTTTGATCTTAAACCATTGCCTGATACTCTTAAATATGCTTATCTTGATGAAAAGAAGATATACCATGTTATTATCAGTGCTAACCTTACAGCGCATGAAGAAGAGAGATTATTGAAAACTGTGAAGAAGCACCATGCTGCTGTTGGATATACTCTTGATGATCTTAAGGGCATTAGTCCCACTCTATGTCAACATAAAATAAATTTGGAGAAAGATGCCAAACCAGTTATTGATCATCAATGACAGCTGAATCCTAAAATGAAAGAAGTGGTAAGAAAGGAAATATTAAAGCTCCTTGAGGCAGGTATAATTTATCCCGTTGCCGATAGTCAATGGATAAGTCATGTCCATTGTGTCCCTAAGAAGGGAGGTATTACTGTTGTCCCTAACGATAAAGATGAATTGATTCCTGAAAGAATTATTACAGGGTATAGGATGGTAATTGATTTCCACAAATTAAATAAAGCTACTAAGAAAGATCATTACCCCTTGCCTTTTATTGATCAAATGCTAGAAAGATTGTCTAAACATACACATTTTTGCTATCTAGATGGTTATTCTGGTTTCACACAAATACCTGTGTCAGCCAATGATCAATCAAAGACCACTTTTACATGCCCTTTTGGTACTTTTGCTTATAGACGTATGCCTTTTCGTTTATGTAATGCACCTGCTACCTTTCAAAGATGCATGATGGCTATATTCTCTGACTTTTGTGAAAAGATTTGTGAGGTTTTCATGGACGATTTTTCCATCTATGGATCCTCTTTTGATGACTGCTTGAGCAATCTTCATCGAGTTTTGCAGAGATGTGAAGAAACTAACCTTGGCTTGAATTGGGAAAAGTGCCACTTTATGGTTAACGAAGGTATTGTCTTGGCGCATAAAGTTTCTAAAAGAGGTATCGAAGTTGATAAAGCCAAGGTTGATGCTATTGAGAAGATGCCATGTCCCAAGGACATCAAAGGTATAAGAAGTTTCCTTGGTCACGCCGGATTTTATAGGAGGTTCATTAAGGACTTCTCAAAGATTTATTGGCCTGTGGCCAATTTATTACAAAAAGATATACCATTTGTCTTTGATGATGATTGTGTAGAAGCATTTGAAATACTTAAGAAAGCATTGATCTCTGCACCTATTGTTCAGCCGCCTGATAGGAATTTACCCTTTGAAATTATTTGTGATGCTAGTGATTATGCTATAGGTGCTATTCTTGGGCAAAGAGTTGATAATAAATTAAATGTTATCCATTATGCTAGTAAGACTCTAGACAATTCTCAAAGAAAATATGCTAGTACTGAGAAAGAATTTTTAGCAGTTGTATTTGCTTCTGATAAGTTCAGACCTTATATTGTTGATTCTAAAGTAACTATTCACACATTGATCATGCTGCTATTAAATATCTTATGGAAAAGAAAGATGCTAAACCTAGACTTATTAGATGGGTTCTCTTGCTACAAGAATTTGATTTGCATATTGTTGATAGAAATGGAGCTGAGAACCCCGTTGCAGACAACTTGTCTAGGTTAGAAAATGTTCTTGATGACCCTCCACCTATTGATGATAGCTTTCCCGACGAGCAATTAAATGTCATAAACACTTCTCGTAGTACTCCATGGTATGATGATTATGCCAATTATATTGTTGCTAAATTTATACCACCTAGTTTGACATACGAACAAAAGAAAAGTTCTTCTATGATTTGAGACATTACTTTTGGGATGACCCACATCTTTATAAAGAAGGAGTAGATGGTGTTATTAGACGTTGTGTACCTGAGCATGAACATGAACAGATCCTATGCAAGTGTCATTCCGAAGCTTATGGAGGACACCACGCTGGAGACAGAACTAAACATAAGGTATTACAATCTGGTTTTTATTGGCCTACTCTCTTCAAGGATGCCCATAAGTTTGTCTTGTCTTGTGATGAATGTCAAAGAATTGGTAATATTAGTAGACGTCAAGAAATGCCTATGAACTATTCACTTGTTATTGAACCACTTGATGTTTGGGGCTTTGATTATATGGGACCTTTTCCTGCCTCTAATGGATATACACATATTTTAGTTGCTGTTGATTACGTTACTAAGTGGGTAGAAGCTATTCCAACTAGTAGTGCTGATTATAACACCTCTATTAAAATGCTTAAAGAAGTTATTTTTCCGAGGTTTGGAGTCCCTAGATATTTAATGACTGATGGTGGTTCACATTTTATCCATGGTGGTTTTCGTAAAATGCTTGCTAAGTATGATGTTAATCATCGAATTGCATCTCCTTATCACCCACAGTCTAGTGGTCAAGTAGAATTGAGTAATAGAGAGCTCAAATTAATTTTGCAAAAGACTATCAATAGATCTAGAAAGAATTGGTCCAAGAAACTTGATGATGCATTATGGGCCTATAGAACTGCATATAAAAATCCTATGGGTATGTCTCCGTATAAAATGGTTTATGGAAAAGCATGTCACTTACCTCTCAAACTAGAAGATAAGGCTTATTGGGCTATTAAAGAGCTCAATTATGATTTCAAACTTGCCGATGAAAAGAGGTTATTTGACATTAGCTCACTTGATGAATGGAGAACCCAAGCTTATGAAAATGCCAAGTTGTTCAAATAAAAAGTCAAAAGATGGCATGATAAAAGGATACAAAAGCGTGAGTTTAACATAGGTGATGATGTATTATTATACAACTCCCGTTTAAGATTTTTTGCAGGAAAACTTCTCTCTAAATGGGAAGGTCCTTACGTTATCGAGGAGGTCTATCGTTCCGATGCCATAAAAATCAACAACTCCGAAGGCACAAATCCGAAGGTGGTGAACGGTCAAAGAATCAAACATTATATCTCAGGTAATCCCATAAATGTTGAAAAAAATGTTATTGAAACTGTAACCCCGGAGGAATACATAAGAGACACTTTCCAGAATGTTTCAGACTCCAAAAAGGAATAGGTATGTGGTACGGTAAGTAAACCGACTCCAAAACAGTTTTTAAGGCAATATTTCTCTGTTTTGGAATATTTAGAAAATAGAAAAATAAGAAGCAGTTCGGGAAGGACACGAGGGCCCCATGAGGGTGGAGGGCGCGCCCTACCCCCCTAGGCGTGCCCCCTACCTCGTGGGAACCTCATGTGCCTTCCGGACTCCGTTTTCTTACACGATACGTATTTTGGTCAGTAAAAATTCATTATATATTCTCCCGAAGGTTTTGACTCCTGTATCACGCGATTATCCTCTGTTCTTGTTTCGAGTTGTTGCTGCTGCAGATTAGAGCAAGATGTCTTCTCAAGAGTCAGTCAGGGAGAGCCGGGTGTCTCATCCGGCATCGGAACCAAGGGCAAACAGCGATGCTGAGCACTTTGGGCCAACAACAAAGGAAGAGATGGAGACTGACTTGATGAGGGTAGATGCCATGGAGGATCAAGAAGTCAGTTGTCGCTTCCGAGCTGGGTTCACGATGGGGGAACTATAGAGCTCAGCTATTCCAAACTCGGTTATCCCTTCCAATGTTATATTTCTTTCTTATGAAAATATGAAGAGGACTGTCACTTGTTCTCCCGCAGCTATGCAACACCCTTGGGTGCAAGGAGCCTTAGCAGTTACAGGAAAGCTTCGTAAAGAAATAATGGACCTCAAGCAGCAAGTCAATAAGCTCGAGGAGGAGAATCGTATCCCGAGGGGCATCATCACCAAGAATATTTCACCAACAACAAAGAAGGAGGCATAATCACATGGGTATGGGCACTCCCCTTGGCAACTGCCAAGCTTGGAGGAGGTGCCCCGGTATCGTATCACAATCACACTCCTATCTTTACCATTTTTCTTAGTTCGTTCTTATCAGTAGTATTCTGATCTAGTAGAATAAAGTCTATGGCATGATCTAGTTCTGAGTTTTGCTTTATGATCTCTCTATGTAATCGAGTCCGTGAGCTATATAAGAAAGATTAGTGTTGAGTCAAGGGCTTGATTTTCTTGCTATGATCTTGAGTGGATAAAAGAAAAGAGAAAAAGAATAAAAATAAACAAAAGTTCATATTGATCTTATTGAGAGTAATGACTTCACATAGAAAGAGTATGATGATTAAAAATTGTTGGGAGTTGACAAACATTGGTTTGGTCATCGTTGCAATTAATAGGAAGTAATAAAGAAAGAGAGGTCTCACATATAAATATATTATCATGGACATCTTTTATGATTGGGAGCACTCATTAAAGTATGACATGCTAAAGAGTTGACGTTGGACAAGGAAGAAAACGTAATGGGTTATGTTTTCTTGCATCTGAGATAAAGTATATTGTCATGGATCACACAATATGTTGGGCTTGCCTTTCCCCTCATGCTAGCCAAATTCTCAGCACCAAGTAGAGATACTACTTGTGCTTCCAAAACCCTTAAACCAGTTTTCCCATGAGACTCCACCATACCTACCTATGGATTGAGTAAGATCCTTCAAGTAAGTTGTCATCGGTGCAAGCAATAAAAATTGCTCCTTAAATATGTATGATTGGTTGGTGTGGAAATACGATGTTGTGACGTGGACGAAATAAAAGCGACGGACTGCATAATAAAGGTTCATATCACAAGGGGCAATATAAAGTGACATTCTTTAGCATTAATATTTTGTGCATCCAACCTAAAAGAACATGGCAACCTCTGCTTCCCTCTGCGAAGGGCCTATCTGTTACTATTATCTTCTACCTTATGCAAGACTCATGGTGATCTTCACCTTTCCTTTTTACACTTTATCCTTTGGCAAGCACAGTATGTTGGAAAGATCCTGATAGATATATCTAATTAGATGTAGGGGAGCATGAGTTATTATTGTTGACATTACCCTTGAGGTAAAAGGTTGGGAGGCGAAACTATAAGCCCCTATATTTCTTTGTGTTTGATTGAAACTCCATAACCACTAGTATCGCGTGAGTGTTAGCAATTATGAAGGGCTAAATGCTAGAGTATGTGGACTTGCTAGAGAGCTCTCACACACACTCTTTCTGATGTTATGATAAATTACTATTGCTTCAATGACTGAGATTATAGTTTGTTAGTTCTCAATAAAGTTTCTGATTCATACTTTTGCATTGTGAATAGATCATCACTTGAACATAAGAAATCATATGACATTATGCATATATGTTGCTGTTATGAAAATAATCATGATGCCTTCATGCCCGTATTTTATTTTTATCGACACCTCTACCTCTAAACATGAGGACATATTTATCATTATCGGCTTCCGCTTGAGGACAGGCGAGGTCTAAGCTTGGGGGAGTTGATACGTCCATTTTGCATCATGCTTTTATATTGATATTTATTGCATTATGCGTTGTTATTACACATTATGTCACAATACTTATGCCTATTCTCTCTTATTTTACAAGGTTTACAAAAGAAGGGAGAATGCCGGCAGCTGGAATTCTGGGTTGGAAAAGGAGCAAATATTAGAGACCTATTCTGCGCAAGTCCAAAAGTCCTAAAACTCCATGGAAGTTATTTTTCAGAATATATAAAAAATGTTGAGCGGAAGAAATACATTAGAGGGGGACCCACCTGGCCACGAGGGTGGGGGCGTGCCCTACCCCCCATGGCGCGCCCCCTACCTCGTGGGCCCCCTGTTGGCTCTCTGATGGCCATCTTCTGCTATATGAGGAATTTCGTCTGAAGAAAAATCATAAGAAACCTTTCGGGACGAGACTCTGCCGCCACGAGGCGAAACCTTGGCGGAACCAATCTAGGGCTCCGGCAGAGCTGTTCTGCCGGGGACACTTCCCTCCGGGAGGGGGAAATCATCGCCATCGTCATCACCAATGTTGCTCTCATTGAGAGAGGGTATTCCCCATCAACGTCTTCACAAGAACCATCTCTTGTTTCCAATTCTTGTCTCCAAGTCCGGGATTGGTACTAGTAGGTTGCTAGTAGTGTTAATTACTCCTTGTAGTTGATGCTAGTTGGTTTATTTGGTGGAAGATCATATGTTTAGATCCTTTTTGCATATTAATACCCCTCTGATTATGAACATGAATATGCTTTGTGAGTAGTTACGTTTGTTCCTGAGGACATGGGAGAAGTCTTGCTATTAGTAGTCATGTGAATTTGGTATTCGTTCGATATTTTGATGAGATGTATGTTGTCTATCCTCTAGTGGTGTTATGTGAACGTCGACTACATAACACTTCACCATTATTTGGGCCTAAAGGAACGCATTGGGAAGTAATAAGTAGATGACGGGTTGCTAGAGTGACAGAAGCTTAAACCCTAGTTTATGCATTGCTTCATAAGGGGCTGATTTGGATCCATATGTTTCATGCTATGGTGAGGTTTACCTTAATACTTTTATTGTAGTTGCGGATGCTTGCAATAGAGGTTAATCATAAGTGGATGCTAGTTCAAGTAAGAATAGCACCCAAGCACCGGTCCACCCACATATCAAATTATCAAAGTACCGAACACGAATCATATGAACGCGATGAAAACTAGCTTGACGATATTCCCATGTGTCCTCAGGAGCGCTTTTCTCATTATAAGAGTTTGTCTAGGCTTGTCCTTTGCTACCAAAGGGATTGGGCCATCTTGCTGCACTTTATTTACTTTTGTTACTTATTGCTTGTTACAAATTGTCCTATCACAAAACTATTTGTTACCAGTTATTTCAGTACTTGCAGAGAATACCTTGCTGAATACAGCTTACCATTTCCTTCCGCTCCTCGTTGGGTTCGACACTCTTACTTATCGAAAGGACTACGATAGATCCCCTATACTTGTGGGTCATCACCAGCCCCGCGAGTTCTTCATCAGGCTGCGCCGGCCGGCGCGTCGTTGTCTTTGTCTCCCTACTCCATTCGCTCGGGAGATGGAGCTCGACCCACCGCAACTGCTGAAACTGCATACGAGGGGCTGTGATAATAGCGGAACATGGGCCGATGTCGATTTCCCAGCCCCTCATGTCATGTATCTGTGTCGCGGGTGGAAAACCTTCGCCCGCATCCATAGCCTGACGGTGGGGCTCACTCTCTACTTCAAGTTGATGGAGAATGGCCTCCTCTCCGTCAAGGTCTTCGGTGACTTCGGGACTCGCCTGAACTGCCGCGTGTTAGCTCCTCGGATGACGAAGACTCGTCCTCGAGCGGGAGTGACGAGGAAGATAGCGACAGCGATGACGAGGGTAGCAGGCGGCAGGATGACGTGTCCGACTAGGCGTCGGGCGCGCCGTTCCTGGGCGACACCGGCGACCCCATCATTCGTGTTGCTGGCTCCTTAAACTTCTCGGGGTCGCCTCCTAGGGTGGCTGGCGTGGGAAGGCCGGAGAAGGTGAAAAAGGCGGGTGGCGGGCCGTCAAGTCAGAGTACGATGGCAACATCGCCTTCGTATCCTATTGACGGACCGCTGCCTCATCTTCAAGTTCTCCCTCCGGCACCACCACCAGTCCTCTCCTAGGCATCTCACGACATGTTCTCTTGGCGCCTTCTACTGCTCGTACCTCGCCTAGGCGCTTCTTCTGCCCTTTTGCCTTCTTGTTTCATTTCCAGTGGAGAGGGACAAGAAAGGGATTACGGGCACCTTATCTTTTTTTAGTTTGTAAGCCTGCGTGGACTTGTTAATTTTATGACTTGTAATCCCCTTGCTCATGTTTTTTATCCCGTATGAACTGTACCTCTATGGGATGTTTTTAATAAAAAGGGTGCTTGCCGGGTTCTTTTTGCATGAGCGAGGCCCATGCCAAGGAATGAATCCTTGTTATTTTTAAGATAAACATCATCGCCCGGCAATAGGCCTTGCCGTTCCCCTACTCCAACCGACTATCCTCACGCTCATGGCGGAGGTAGGGGCGAAGTAGAGCTAGGCCTCCCGTTTATTTCCCCACCACCGCCACTACGACGCACTTCCGACCTCGGGATTGGGGTACAGGAAAAAAGGGGGAGCACAGTGGTATAGGAGCAGAACGGGGTTTCATATGTCCCGAATTCATATGGAAATGCATGACGGAGGATAAAAGACTTATCTGAATCTACAGCCCCCGGAAGTCTTGGCTTGCCGTGGTTGGACTCTTGTATCCACGGCCCCTGGCAACCTTGGCTTGCCGAGGCCTGAGCGCTGGCTTGTTCTCTTTCTTCCAAACAGCTCAGCAAAAATGTCCATGGACCCTGCGAACCAAAGAGGATGAAAAGGAACAAGGAAACGCAAACTCAACCTCTATGCCAGGGGTTAACTGCCGCTAAGCACTATCGACCCTAACCGAGGGAGAGACTCGACCTAGCATGCATGCTATGACTTAGGGCGCCAGCGCTTCATTTATTTATGCTCAGGGTCTGCGCCTAGCTTTGTATAGAGGGTTACATGCCTTGCAGGCAAGGCTTGTACAAAAGGTGGCCTGTCGGGAGGGCCGGTAGCCGTGCCTTATGGGTAAAACTTGTGAAGATGCTCGATGTTCCAGGAGTTTCTCACTGGAATGGCATCTTCGGTCTCCAGGCGGACTGTGCCAGGCCTGGTGACTCGCGTTACCCGATAAGGGCCTTCCACTTCGGCGCCAACTTGTTGGAATTCTTGGCCGACTGAATGTGCCGAAGAACAAGATCGCCTTCCTCAAAGCTTCGGGCATGGACCTTGCGGCTATGGTAGCGGCACAAGGCTTGTTGATAGCGTGCTGCTCTCACAGCCGCCCGAAGACGATCTTCCTCGAGGTGCATCGCGTCATCTTGCCGCAATTTCTCTTGCTCAAGCTCATCATAAGCGAACACTTGGGGTGACCCGTATATGAGTTCTGTGGGGAGAACTGCTTCTTCCCCGTATACTAGGGCAAAGGGCGTCTGGCTGGTGGCTCGATTCGGCGTCATTCTGATCGACCAAAGAACCACCGACAACTCGTCAATCTAGCGCTTCCCGCTCTTGTGCAGCCTGTGAAAAGTATTCGTCCTCAGGCCACGTAGTACTTCAGCATTTGGCCTCTCTGCTTGGCCGTTGCTCCGTGGGTGTGCCATGGAAGCAAAACAGACCTTACTGCCGAGTTCTTCAATGTATTGCATGAAGGTGTGGCTTGTGAACTACGTGCGGTTGTCGGTGATGACTCTGTTTGGCACACCAAAGCGGAAAACTAACCCCTTGAAGAATTTGACGGCTGACTGTGCCGTCACCTTCCTTACTGCATCCACCTCCGGCCACTTTATGATCTTGTCGATTGCAACCTACAAGTACTCAAAGCCCCCGACGGCGCGGGGAAAGGGACCCAGTATGTCGAGCCCCCAGACCGAGAATGGCCAAGAGAGAGGGATTGTCTGCAAGGCTTGAGCTGGCTGATGGAGCTTCTTTGAATGGAACTGGCACGCTTCACACTTTGTTACTAGTGCCGTTGCATCCTGGAGGGAAGTGGGCCAGAAGAAACCTTGCCGGGAAGCCTTGCGGACAAGGGCCCTCGATCCTATGTGGGAGCCACATATGCCTCCATGTATCTCTGCCAACAGCTCCAGTCCTTCCTCCTAGGGGACATAGTTCAATTTCACTCCGTTCGGTCTTTTTCTGTACAAAATGTTGTCCACGAACTGATACAGGGCAGACCGGCAGGCTACTTTCTCTACTTCTTCCTGCTTCTCAGGAAGCTCCCCTGTTTGGAGGAATCAGATGGCATGTTGCGCCCATGCTGGAGCCTGTGGCTCGACGTCAAGGACCAAAGGCATTTCCTCTGCCACGGGAGCGGTTGCCTCCACGGCAAGGGCTTGGCGCCTCGCCGGAGTTGGTTGTCACACGGCAGGCTCGGCATCCATGACAGCATCTTCGCCAGCGGCCCTGGGGGCTCGGTGGGGAAGTACTTGCCGGGACTTAACTTCCTCTGCTTGTTCTGCTCCATTGATAGCTCGATGGATGGTTGAGTTAACCAAAGCACAAAGTACGTGGTTCCACATGTAGCTTGAGGACGGCGAGCTTCGACAGGTAGTCGGCGACGTGGTTCTCCACTCGGGGACGTGTTCTGCCTGTATACGGTCAAAGCGCTCAAGTTTCCTCACTTCATCTACGTAGGCTTCCATCAACGGGCTTTGATAATCCTTGTTGATCTATTTGACGACGAGCTGCGAATCGCCCCTGACGATGAGCTTTTTGACTCCGAGGTCTGCCATGATCTTGAGACCGGCAAGAAATCCTCCGTACTCTGCGGTGTTGTTCGTCGACAACTCCCTAGGAAAATGCATTTGGACCACGTACTTGAGGTGCTCCGTGGTGGGTGCGACGAGCAGCACACCAGCACCGGCGCCTTGCAGCGAGAAAGCTCCATCAAAGTACATGATCCAATTGCGACGTGTTTCCTTGCCGGGGAGAGAGGTCTCCTGGACCTCTTCGTCGGGCGTTGAGGTCCATTCGGCAAAGAACTCCGCCAAGACTCTGCTCTGAATCGTCGAGGTGCTTTCGAACTTCAAACCAAAAATTGACAGCTCCAGGGCCCATTCCACAATCCTCCCCATTGCATCCGGGTTATACAGTATTCGCTGCAATGGGAGGCGGGTGACAACGGTGATTTCGTGCGCTTGGAAGTAATGACGCAGCTTCCTCGAGGCCATAAGGAGGCCGAAGAGCAATTTTTGCACACCAGAGTACCTCGACCTAGCCCCCTGCAAGAGGGAGCTGACGAAGTAAACTAGGTGCTGCACCATTTTCTTCTTCTGCACCACTTCACCTAGTCGCACGGGCCCTGTTGCACTGGTGTCGACCCTTGCCGGGGGCTCAGTCTTGCCGGGGAGGGTTCTGGTTCGCCATCCGCTAACTCTCCCATTGCTGCAGGCTCTTCGTTGGCCTCCCTCTGCGGCACTAGCGTGGCGCTAACCACTTGATTTGTCGCCGCTAGGTACAACAGCAACAATTCTTGTGTTTTAGGCGCAACCAGCACTGGGATAGAGGAGAGGTATTTCTTCAAATCCTGCAGTGCTGCTTTGGCCTCCGGGGTCCAATCCATTGGGCCCGCCTTCTTCAAGATCTTGAAAAAGGGAAGGGCACGCTCAGCGGACCTAAAGATGAATCTGCTCATGGCGGCAATACAACCAATGAGCCAACGCACGTCCTTGATCCGCTTAGGTGCCTCAATCTGCTCGATGGCCTTGATCTTGTCAGGGTTTGCTTCAATCCCACGTTGCGACACCAAGAACCCGAGAAGCTTGCCGGATGGGACATCGAAGACACACTTCTCAGGATTCAGCTTGAGGTTGATCTTGCGCAGGTTTGCAAACGTTTCCTCCAAATATTGCACAAGTGTTGCTTTGTCCCTGGTTTTGACCACTATGTCAGCCATATAAGCTTCCATATTTCTATGTAGCTGGGGCTCAAAACCAATTTGGACTGCTGTTGCAAAAGATGAGCCAGCACTCTTCAACCTGAAAGGCATCCGTAAAGAACAATACGTACCACATGGGGTGATGAATGATGTCTTCTCCTCATCTTTTCTTGCCATTAATATTTGATGGTAACCTGAGTAGGCGTCAAGGAATGATAATAGGTCGCACCCGGCCGTGGAGTCGACAATCTGGTCGATGCGCGGCAACGGGAAGGGATATGTTGGGCGAGCCTTATTGATGTCTGTGTAATCAATACACAACCTTGACTTCCCGTTTGCCTTGCGCGCCACCATCGGATTGGCCAGCCACGTCGGATGGAGCACCCCTCTCACCAAGTCGGCCGCTTCTAGCTTCCTGATCTCTTCCATGATGAACTCCTGGCTCTCCAGAGCTTGCTTCCTGACCTTCTGCTTGACAGGCCGTGGATGTGGACAAACAGCAAGATGGTGCAAAATCACTTCCCTAGGAACGCCGGGGATGTCATATGCTGGCCATGCAAACACATCGACATTCACACGCAGGAAAGTGACGAGCTCGCTTTCCTATTGCCGTCGAGGGTGGAGCTTATGGTGAAAGCTCCTCCCGTGCCATCCTCCTTGACGGACACCTTCTAGGTCTCTAATGGCGCAGCTCTGGACTTCTTGCTCTTTCCGGTGGAGCTCTCTCGCACGTCCTCGACGGGAGCGCAACACCCCGAAGAGGTGCGCTTTCCGGAGTGGGTGCTAGGGGTCTCGCCGGGTTTCTTTCCTCCCGGGGCTTTAATGGCAGGAGCAAGTGCCTTTGTGGAAGCTGCTGCAACTGCCTCCCGGTAGAGTTGGTCAACGCATATCAGCGCATCGTTCTTGTCGGAGGGGACGGTGATGATGTTCATCGGCACGGGCATCTTCAGCATGTTGTAGGCGTAATGGGAAGCCGCCTTGAACTTGGCCAGTGCCGGGCGGCCGAGGATCCCGTTGTAGGGCAAGGGGATCTCGGCCACATCAAAGACAATCCTCTCCGTCCTATAATTCAACTCGCCTCCAAATGTCACGGGAAGTGTGACCTTTTCCTTTGGCTGGCTCCTCCCCGGGTTGACCCCTTGGAACGTGCCCGTCTCCTCGAGGTCTCCATTAGGGATCAGCAGCCTCTTGATCACAACAGGCGAGATCATGTTTAGACCGGCCCCACCGTCAACTAGCATCTTTGTCACCTTGAGGTTGCGGATCATTGGTGAAACCAACAACGGCAAGCACCCGGCCGTAGTAGTGCGCTCAGGGTGGTCCTCGGTGTCGAAGATGATAGGCATGCTAGACTAGTTCAGTGGCTTTCGTGCATTGAGTGATGGCTCCACCGCTGTAATCTCATGCGCCCACTGCTTGAGCTGGCGGTGGGACGCATGCAGCGAGGCGCCACCATCGACGCACATGTCCTCTGTAGCTTTCTGGAACTCGTGGTTGCCGGACTCATCGTCCTCGTCGTAACCATCGTCTTCCCGCTTCTTGTCACGGCCTCGGGCGGGCCTCTCTTGCTGGTTTTCCTTGCTGCGGCGGCATCCTTGGCCGCCACTCTTCTTGTCGGATCCCTCGGCACCCTCTTGGCCCTTCTCCTTATCCCGCCGCTCAAACTCGGCTTTCTGCTTCTCAGTGAGCAGCTCAACTTGCCGGCACTTCTGGAGGTCGTGGCCCTTGGTCCGGTGGATCTTGCAATACTGCTTGTCAGAGCCCCGTGGCTTGTCGGCAGCCGCCAAGGCCCAAAAAGTGGCACACCCGGCAACCTCCTTGTTGGGGTCGCTTGCCTTGGTCTTTTTGGCAATGCCGGTGTCGTCAGACCCCTCGATGGCAAGCATAGTCTTGCCCTTGCGCTTCCTGTTACGGTGCCGGCCCTTCTTTACTGGGGTGACGGTGCCATCCTTCGAGTCGGTTTCCGCGGTGGCGTCCTCACCGGGGTACTTCATCCCCTCTTCAGCTCGGGCGCACTGATCGGCCAGGACATAAAGTTCGGCCACATCCTTGACTTTTTTCATCGCCAGCTCCTCACGCATCTTGCGGTTGCGCCCATTCTGATGGAATGCACTGATCATGGCGGCAAGATGAACTTCTGGGATGTTGTACTGCACTCGGCTGAACCTTTGGATGTACTTGCGCAAGTTTTCTCCTTCCTTTTGGGGGATGATATTCAAATCGCTCGCCTGGCCATGAGCTTGGTGGCCTCCAGTAAAGGCGCCAAAAAACTCATGACACAGATACGACCAGGAAGAAATGGAGTCCACCGGCAAGTGCATCAACCATGACATAACTTTAGGGTTGAGTGCCAAAGGGAAGTAATTGGCAAGCACCTTATCATCATGGGCCGCAACAGCTAGCATCGTGAAGGTGTATATGCTGAGGAACTCTGATGGGTGAGTCTTGCCGTTATACTTCTCGCCAACGTCGGGCTTGAACATGCGGTGGGAGGGCCACTGGAACTGCCGCAGCTCACGGGTGAAGGCCGAACAGCCCACCTCATAGGGTAGGCCACCGTAGCCTCCTGGTGCTTGGTGGTCCATAGTGGGCCCTGCCCGCCTGTCCAACTGGTGGCGCGCGTCGTGCCGGCGCTCGATGGTGGTTCGAGCATCTTCATGAACTCGCTCCGGAAGAACTTGACATTGGTCGCGGTGGGTTCGCGGATCGGACGACATTACAGAGATATCATCACGAGCATCATCGCGACGGATCAACACCCGCGGTGGCTGGTGTGGAGGAGAGTGCACCGTGGCTGCATCGCCTCCGGCCCGTCCACCGCTGGCATATGGTGGCTCGACGGAGCGACAGCCTACGGGCCCCGTCGGTCGTGGTTCGTCTCTGTTGGCGATGCCGACGAGGCTTCGGACAGTGGCCCTCCATTCGTCTAGCTTCTCCGCAGAAGGAGGAAAGTCGAGGAGCAGCTGCGTGTGCGCCAGAGCTTCTGCTGGTGTGGGCGGCGGCGAAAGTTGCGTGGACCGTGACGCGCTTCGACTTCTAACTAGGTTAGAAGGAGCTCTATCACGGCCTTGCGGCTGTCCGCCATTTTCGCCAACACTTCAGCGCGCATGCTGGCCCTCCTCGTCACATGAAGGATGCGCGGGGCTCTTCCCAGGATGGCGCCTAGGGTCATCAGCGGGGCGGCGCTGCTCATCGCGCGCAACTTGAGAAGAGCACTCCGTTTGCGCCGGTGTTGGTGTCTTGGAGGTCGCCGCGCCGCCGTCTAGTGGCACGACGACGCCCCTGGACGGCCCCACGCCGCCTACGGGGGGCCCAACTCCGTCTTTGGAGTTTGCGACGTGTAGCTCGTCCCCTAGCCCACGAATGACGCTGCTCACTAGGCTCGGACTGCCAGGGTGATGTGGATGTTCGCGGGTCGTGCCATAGGTCCTTTCCGCGACTGGCCCGCTACTGGTCCGCACCGGTACAGGCAGTCCGGTCCCGGAGGAGCCGATCTCCATGGTCGTCTTCCTCTTGGGAGCCATGGCGATGAAGAGCTGTGCTACTAGCTGCTAAACCAGATTCTCACTACTGCGCCCCCTACCTGGGGCACCGAAGATGTCGGTGGGTGAGGGTGTCCTGGATTGGGGGGTATCCGGACAGCCAGACTATATCCTTTGGCCGGACTGTTGGACTATGAAGATACAAGATTGAAGAATTCGTCCCGTGTCCGGATGGAACTCTCCTTGGCATGGAAGGCAAGCTTGGCAATACGGATATGTAGATCTCCTTCCTTGTAACCGACTCTGTGTAACCCAAGCCCCCTCCGGTGTCTATATAAACCGGAGGGTTTAGTCCATAGGACAACAACAATCATACAATAGGCTAGCTTCTAGGGTTTAGCCTCTACGATCTCATGGTAGATCAACTCTTGTAATACTCATATCATCAAGATCAATAAAGCAGAAAGTAGGGTATTACCTCCATCGAGAGGGCCCGAACCTGGGTAAACATGGTGTCCCCAGCCTCCTGTTACCATCTGCCTTAGACGCATAGTTCGGGACCCCCTACCGAGATTCGCCGGTTTTGACACCGACATTGGTGCTTTCATTGAGAGTTCCACTATGCCGTCACCGTAAGGCTTGATGGCCCCTTCAATCATCTATAACGATGTGGTCCAGGGTGAGGTTTTCCTCCCCTGAAAAATCTTCGTATTCGGCCATCAGGCCAGGTTTGGAAACTTGAAATACACCGCCGACATCCACAGAGACTTGATCTTCAACGGATTCGAGCCCATGTCAGGTGCGCCGCACAATCACGACCAGCATGATTTAGCTCTGCCGTCGGACAGTGTTCGGGAGATCACACATGCAACCGCTCCGGTCCCTAATCCGGAGCAAATCGCGCCATCCAAGACGAGGGGGTAGACCCCACCATGGAGGCCGCACTCTCAGTGGCGATCAAGCCGGATACTAACTTCACCCATTACGAGAGCCGTGTGGCCAAACCACTAGATTCGTCTCCGGCCATGAACTCCAAGCCGCCTACATCCGTGCCTATTGAATCCGATTGGGCATCGATCATGGAGTTTACCTCCGCGGATATCTTTCAGCGCTCGCCTTTCGGCGACGAGCTAAATTCATTAAGGTATCTCTCTTTGTCAGGAGAACCTTGGCCGAACTATGTCCGGCTAGGATGGGATGCGTACGACAAAGAAATTCGCTCCCCACCCACCACCCACTGAGTATCCTCTGTCGACGCTTTAACCGACATGCTCGATTTCGACTCTGAAGACATCGGCGGCATGGACGACGATGTAGGAGATGAACAGGAACCACCGCCCACAGGGCGCTGGACCTCCACTCCATCTCATGACATATACATGGTGGATACACCCAAACAAAACAATGAAGAGGAATGGGAGGATGCAGCGAAGGATAGCTCCCTCGAGAAGCAACCAAAGTGTCAGCGTCGGCGCCGCTCCAAATCCTGCCTTGGCAAAAACAACGATAATAGCAGTAGACCAACAAACGGCGAACGTAGTACGGACCCACTGTCTGAACACGGCGACGCTGAGGATATAGCTCATAAGCCTCCCTCCGAAGAGGAAAACAGTCTGGACGAAGAAGCACACATCATCCCGGAGAGGCACTTGGAACAAGACAACCTCCGCAGAAAGCTTAATGCCACTGTGAGGAGTCTGAAGAAGTAGAAGCAAAGGCTTAAGGCCGCGCAGAATACACTCAATAGTAGATGGAACAAAGTGCTTGACAATGAAGAAAAGTATGGTGGTAGTTACCACACAAAGAGCTATCCAAAGCGCAGGCTATTGCCTGAATTCGATGATGAAGCCGTAGAGCCCACACAGCCGAAAAATAAAACCGCAGACCGGTTGGATCGACCACCCCGTGGCCGCGATAGGGCGACCAACGACGCCACACATAAATCAACACACGATCTACGTGAGGACTTGCGCCAAAAATCCAGTATGACCAGATCCATCTATGGATCTAGGAGGCGCGCTCCGGCACAAAATCAAAGCCTAATACCACAACCGCCCGAACGCCCTGATACTTCCAAGTACAGGGGTGCCGCACACCCCCTATGTTTCACGGATGAGGTGCTGGACCACGAATTTCCAGAGGGATTCAAACCAGGAAACATAGAGGCATACGACGGAACCACAGACCCTAGAGTCTGGATCGAGGACTTTATCCTCCATATTCATATGGCTCGCGGAGACGATCTCCACGCCATCAAATACTTGCCCCTCAAGATGAAAGGACCAGCTCGGCACTAGCTGAAAAGCCTCCCCGAAAACTCAATTGGAAGTTGGGAGGATCTTGAGGACGCTTTTCGGGCTAATTTTCAAGGGACTTATGTTCGACCTCCGGATGCAGACGATTTAAGTCATATAGTTCAACAGCCCAGAGAGTCATCCCGAAAGCTTTGGAACAGATTTCTCACTAAGAAGAACCAAATCATCGAATACCCGGACGCCGAGGCCTTAGAAGCTTTCAAACACAGCGTCCGAGATGAATGGCTCGCCAGACACCTCGGCCAAGAAAAACCTAGAATAATGGCAGCCCTGACAAGCCTCATGACCCGCTTTTGCGTGGGCGAAGATAACTGGCTAGCTCGTAGTAGCACCAGCGACCCAGGCACATCCGAAGTCAGAGATGGCAATGGAAAACCACGACGCAGTAATAGCAAGCGTCGAAATAAGGAAGACAGCCCATATAACACGGCGGTAAACACCGGATTCAGGGGCTCTCGACCGGGTCAGCGGAAAAAACATTTCAAGGGCAACAGAGATGGACCGTCCAGCCTAAACAAGATTCTAGACAAACTATGTCAGATTCGCGGCACCCCCGATAAACCTGCTAATCACACCCACAGAGAATGATGGGTCTTCAAGAAGGCCGGTAAGCTAAATGCCGAACACAAGGGGAGGGAGACACCAAGTGAAGATGAGGACGAGCCTCGCCAGCAAAGCACTGGGGGACAGGAAAAATTCCCACCAGAGGTCAAAACAGTGAACACGATTCACGCGACGAAGAGGAGAAGCAAACATGCACTCCAAGGCACACGCGCTGTAGCGCCCGTCACCCGTAAGTTCAACCCCTGGTTCGCCTGCCCAATCACTTTCGATCACAGGGATAACCCGACAAGCTTCTGGCACGAAGGATTGGCTGCATGGATGTTAGACCCAATAATAAACGGATACCATCTCACACGAGTCCTTATGGACGGCGGCAGTAGTCTAAATCTAATATACCAGGACACGGTCCGCAAAATGGGGATATACCCGACAACAATTAGCCACAGTAATACTACCTTCAAGGGAGTAATACCAGGCCCAGAGGCCCGCTCCACGGGCTCTCTAGTACTAGAGGTTGTATTTGGTTCACCCGAAAACTACTGAAGTGAAATGCTAAACTTCGACATCGCTCCATTACGAAGCGGCTATCAAGCACTACTCGGAAGAACAGCTTTCGCTCGTTTTAATGTAGTGTCACATTACGCTTCTCTCAAGCTTAAGATGCCTGGCCCACGTGGCACCATCACGGTTAGCAGAATATTGAGCGTTCCTTACGCGCGGAAGAACGCGCGACGGCTTTAATAGCCAAACACTAGAAGGCCTCACCAACCAGAATAAATGTCCGGTCGTCAAGACTGCGGACATGGCTGGACGAGTCCGGCACATCACTAGATATTCCTGAGATCAGTTTGATGGTTATACCTTCATGTACGGTACTAGGGGCTTCCCGTGCGTAAACAGGGCTAGTTCAGCTTAACTTGACTTGTCTTGAATTTTAAATGGTTTATTGAGATTTTTTGCACACCAACTTTCACCTAATTTCTTCTCTTTTATAGATGACAATCATGCTACACCCGTCCAGGATACGGCACAACGGAGACACAGGCGCAGACGTGCAGCAGGGACCCGCTCAAAGGTTTCTTTTTCGATTAAGATCCTACGTAAACCTATTTTACTGTCTCTTGTTGTTCACATCCTCCGGATTCTCAATACAATCGAGAAGGATGCTGACATTATTGGCATCTCGCCACGTCAGGATATTGCACGTACCTGGACACTTGGGGTCTATTATCACGGGCATTGTTCAGCCCAGCATATGTTATGAAGACCGAATACCTTAGGGAGTGTTCGGCGTCGCGGGTTTGGCCTTATATGCATCAGCTCCGAATCATGTCTTTGGCCAAATATTGGGTTTTCCCGTCTCCCGTGTTTTTCTACCTTACGTTCCGCTTTATCGGCTAAGGCGGCACCAGGAGAACTATTGTGATTGTGCCCTGGTTCTTCCAGATGAGCACCTCAGTAGAGAAAGCCGAAAACTGACTGTCATGACATAGCGCGAGACTGGTCAACCACTCGATGACTTAGCGGAATTTTCAGGATTCCTCCACATTAATGAAGGGCCGTTTCCCGGTCAGGTGTGTACGCGCCCCATATTCGGACTAGTGCGGAAGTACCAGGGCTATATAGTAGTCCCACCGTCAAACTCCTATGGCTAAGTGAAAGTGTTAAAGCAATATGATCTGATTGCCTCGTTCGCTGGGCTATCACCTCCTTAATGGACCAAGACGTTGGATCAAGTGTGAACACGCATTTTTTGCGAACACCCCCGCATTATATGTGTGGGGCTGAAGCCGACGACTACAAACTTTCAGGTTATATACTTATATACATAAACGGCCGCACGGGAGGTATCATAATACTTTCAGGCAAAAGTCTAAACATAGCCTTTATAATATAATAAACACTGTTCTTACAATGGGAATACATGTTATTAGAACATAATATTCTTCGAGCACTAAGCCTCTATTGAACGAGTGCCTTCAAGGACTTCTTCAAAGTAGTGCTCGGCAGATACTCGGCCTGCGGCCGGAGTCTGGGTTGCAATTGCGGTGGCCTCCATCTCTGCCTAGTATGTCTTGACACGGGCAAGAGCCAATCGCGCACCCTCTATGCACGCCGGCCTCTTCATAGTGTCGATGCACGGCACAACACCAAGGAACTGTTGCACCAAATTAAAATAACTGTTCGGCCTTGGCCCTTCTTGCCACAGATGATCCACAATAGACCTCATGGTGAGCCCGGACAACCTATGGAGCTCGGCCCACTCGGCCATCCGCTCATTCAACGGAAGCGAACACGCTGGAACATTAAAATGTGACCAGAACAACTTTTCCACTTCATGATCTTTCTGATCTTTGAAGTATTCGGCCGCATTAGCAGCACTTGCTACCAAATACAGATATGCATCTGCAAAACTCCATAGCCGATCAAGAGGAGCGTACTTAGGATCTTCAAACTTCATCCGCAGCATAAAGGGCTTCCTAGCCGCAATATCCCTGGCTTGACGCAGCTCCTCCTTCATCGCTCTAATTGTAGAGCGGGCGTCCTTGGCCGCCACCGTGGCCTTCTCCAGGTCCGTCATCTTTGCTAGATTTTTATTTTCGAGAAGCTCGTAACGGTCGGCGGCATCCATCAATTAGACAGCTATCTTGGCTATTTCACCCTTGCTTCGGCAATGCACAACATGTTAGGCTTTCAGCTCTTCGACCGCCCTTAGGGCGGCTGCATCACTTTTCCTGGCTTGTTCCTTGGCCCGGGTAAGTTCCGCCCGAAGCGTCTCCACGGCGGCAGCCCTGTCTACAAAAAAAACATGTTAAAGACACTAGCATCAAGCTCCTTTTACTATGTGTTGATCACCTTAGAAATCACATACCCAGTGCCTCGTCGAGCCGTTTGTTCACAAGCACGATGTCGGCATCCGCCGCATCTAGTTGCCGCTTTAGCTCGGCAAACTCACCAGTCCGGCTAGCCACCGTACCTTCTGCCACCTACGTATGAAGGCGGCCCGATTATTACCTGGGACTATGATCCTCTGTTTGCTGCCGCTCTTGACAGCAACCAGAGTCTCAGGGGCTACTATCTGCATAGGGCACACCTAACGTGTGCGGTACCATCGAAACATACACTACTTCACGTACCTCAAAGCCTTTCAGCACACTCGGGAAAGCTTCATGCAAACCGCTTTCGGCGGATGAAATCCTCTCAATCACCGTACCCATTAGTGTACGATGCGCCTCTGAGATAGCCGCTTGCTCCAAAAGATCCTTCAGTGCATCTAATCGCACACCAAATGGCTCCGGACTCTTTTTGTTGCTCTCTTTAGGAGCCAAATACTGAAGACTTTGGGGGGCCGGAGGATTACCCTCTGGCCTTGGCGGATCAGGAGAAACCCTCCACCACGATACCGCAGGGTCGCCCGCCTCATGCGGCGGGGTAGTAGGGGGAGGTGTTTCACTCTCCATCATCTCCGGGAGAAGATCCCCCGAAGACAAACTCTGTCGGGAAGGGTTGCGATACGAACTACAATACATATGCTTCGGTTATTGTCTTCAGAAGTAAAGTAGGATATTTTTACTATTAAGTACCTTTTGTTTACTTACATCTCGATAGAGGGCTGATCCCCTTGCGGGCACTATGCGGCAAGGGTACCCCCGGGGGCAGGACCCTCCGGCGAAGATATCTTCTCCCGTTTGGAAACCGTTGTTTCCGGGTCTTCAAAGGCGGTCCTCTTCCTTCCTTGAAGAGAGGGAATTGTAGATTCCTCTCCCCGGTTATCCTCCTTCGCGGAGGCGCTAACTCCCCCGGTTTGGATGAATAGTAAGGGAGGCTTGCTTTCGGCCTCCTTATTCCCCCCCTTTTTCCTCCCCTGAGAGCGCTTGATAAGGCGCAAGCTTGAGCATCCTGGTCAGTACAGGATCCGGTGAGACCTCGGGAAGGGGGGCTGGACACCTGATCATGTTCGCCTTTGTCACCCAGTCCTAGTCAAAGAGCGACTTTCAGAATGATGTTGTAATAAATAAAACAACGTGTTCGGTCAAGGGATTGCTTACTTGGGCATCTGGACGATTGCAGCTCAGACCCGCATCCTCGGTGGTGTCCGGACACCTTATCTGTGGTCCGAAGAACAATTTGTACATCTCTTCGAGCGTTAGGCCAAGGAAGTGTTGAATAGCTCATGGTCCCTCCGGGTTAAATTCCCACATACGGAGGGGTCGACGTTTGCAGGGCAGGACTCGACGAACTAACATGACTTGCATTATCATGGCCAGACTGTCATATCTCTCGAGGAGATCTCGGATGCGGCTCTGCAATATCAGCACATCCTTTACTGGCCCCTAGTCCAACCCCTTGTTGATCCATGACGTCAGTCGTGGTGGGGGGCCCGAGCGAAAGGCAGGGGCGGCCACCCACTTGGTACCCCGGGGAGCTGTGCTATAAAACCATTCCCGTTGTAATAAGCTGGACACCTCCGGGAAGGAACCCTCTGGCCATGGAACATCGGCACTTTTTCTTATTACGGCACCTCACTACAAGAAATATATCAACTTGTGACCACCACTATTGGTCACTGAATGGTCACAAATTTCCATTTGTTGCATTCAAGTTGTTGGAAGTTTTGTTATGCCAAAATGTTCTACTTGACAAAATAATATTTGGGCTCTAAAAAGGCTGTGGCCCAAACTATAGTGTATCGGTACAGTGTGTATTTCAGAAAAACCAGAAATCATCCAGTCAAATACTCACAAGAGCACATACACGTTTGCACGTCCAACAAGTGCACATACAATCAAAAACAGATACACAAGCACCAAAACTTGGTGGCAACATCAACTAAAACTATGCCGCACATCTCCAAGCTTCTTCTAATCTTCTGTCCCAGCAGCAGCAACCTCGAGAACATTAGATCATGATCCAGATAACTTATTAGTGAAATACATTGGAAGTAAATAATATTCTTTCAAGAAGATAAAATTTATACATACATGCCCAAATGCCCCAATTCAGTAAACACTAAGCATGGCATAACAAAACTTCCAACAACTTGAATGCAACAAATTAACTTGATGTTGTTCTACAATAATAATCTATAAATACCTGCATGGTACATTGGTACAAAGTTTAGGTAATGAAATGAACATCACTATAACACTAACCTAAAGAAAATTCCTATTCTACTACCACGGCCATCCATTCAACTAACAATACTAGTAAGTGCACAGAGACTAACATCACAAGGCAAGAGACAATTATGACAATTTTGGCAAGTTGGAGAAATCGTTAGCATTGAATCAAGTTCAATTCAATTAATTTCTAAAGCATTGAATCAGTAGCATAAGCATGCAACAACAACATAAGAATTTAATCAACAGCGGCGTGAGTATAAACATTAAATTAGCAGCAGCAACACAAGCAGCACCACCACCAGCACAAGTGCACACCTATTCAAGCTAGTAGCATTCTAGCAGGCTAGCAGTAGAAGCATTCAAACAACTAGAGAAGCACAGTACAGCAGCAAAAGCATTGAAAGAGCAGCAAAGCAGGTTTGAACTATCACATGTCATATCTTATAAACTTAGGCAAGTGTTCTTAGGTTATCCTTAACATCATGCACTAACTTGGGTAATTAGCATCAAACAATACATATCAGTACAAGGCTATGCAAGATAATAAAGACTTGGGAAAAGATAGCGGAGTTATAAAAAATGATATGTGCCCTTAAAGAGAGGGCAGTGTCAAGTGCGGCCACATACATAGGCATTAGCCGCACCCACGACCCCTGGACACTCTCACAACCGAAGAGGAGGTGCCTTGCGTATGGTCTCCTTCGAGTCTGCGAGAGAAAGAACGAGGTGAAGGTCAGTACGCAAATCAAGGATGCTGTTGTTCTAGGTCAAGCTAAGTCAAGGGCATAAGAGAATTTAGTCAAAAAATAAAATAACATGTGAACATCTTGCACAAACTATCATCATTTATAAAAATACAAAACAAATATGCATAAAGCTGTAGCCCATACTTATATTATATCAGGCAATAGCATTTAGCATATTCCAATATGTACTCAACATATTCCAATAAGACAAAAATGCACACACATGGATTCGCAATTAGACTATGCCTCTCTCTCACCGATCTTGCAGTACTATAATGCAATACTATATGATATGTTCTGGGTCAAGCTAAGTCAACAACATACAAACTAATTAGTAGTACTATATATGATATGCAGTACTATATATGATGCAGCATACAAACTAATTAGACCAACGACATACAAACTTATTTATAATCCAGTACTATATATGCCTCCGAAAAAACTGGTCGCCGATCTTGACCTCATACGCCTCCGGCTCCATAGAATGGACTCCTTGAACTACAAAAACTCATACGGAATTAAAAGGACGCCGGTAAGAGCAGGGAAGAACAACATTCGATAATGCTTCCCAGTAACTAACTAATCGATCCTTGATAAAGTTGCACAGCATTATTATTTCTCAGTGTATTGGCTAGTCATAACATGCACATTTTCAGTATTTTGCTTTCATTAATCAAAGAATTAAGAGAATGCACACATAGACATCCAAGAAGAAATCTGATTTGTGCATTTGATCGAACAAAGGACCAACCAAATCTGAGGCTAATAAAGGGGGCAGAGATAGTAGTATGAAGGAATGACACATACGATTGAAGATTGGTAGTGTCCTTTGACCTACATTAGTGGTTTAGTGGGACAAATGCACGGGAGTGAGAGGGCATCCATGACCCGAGGATTGGCCAGATGTTGCTTCTCACCACGTAAGCACCAGGCACCATGGCACCTGAACAGTACCGTGTCCGCTCGAGTTGTGAACAGCCAAAGCACTCCATGATCCTCACCCATCCCAGAAACTGCGAGATGAGTGAAAAACAGTCCTACCTTCAGATTCTTAATCATTTTGATATATATATAATGAATGTGTGACACAAATTTGACAAAAGGGTAAAAATAAAAATCTAGATTATCGTGCCCAAACCAATTTCATCTCCAACTCAAAATGAACAATCAGCAAGCCCAAATAAAGTTAGACATTCTATGCAAAATCCGTCCATAAGCGCCCACCCACCGGTTCCACGCAGAGCAAACTTCTAGGTTTCCTTTTACATGGCCGGACAGCCACGCAGATGGACTAATTTCACAGCAAGCAGACAAAAACAAGTGACCTGATGGCTTGCATTCGCTTATCTGTCTAGTGGTCTGGCAGCAAGCAGGTACGAGCAACAGTTGTGATGTCCTGAAACTCTGGAGCTAGGTGTTATTCTAGAGATTGTAAGCCCCAAGATTCTTACAATATTGACAGACTGCAGATATTTTGCGTTATCTGACTATGCGTAGAGGCTACGATAATGTTTCCAAGTGATTGCAACATGGCCAAAATGAGTGGTTGTTCATTTTCATAAGAGAAAATATGGGCCTGTCATGCTATTGTAAGACCTAGAAGTCAGATACTATTTATTTCCTGCACAAATTATAGATACTACTAGTGCTGCTACCAAAGGAATGCAGGGGAAAGAACCGAGAAAGATGTCAAACCTGCTTGTCACTGACGGCATCGGTGATTCGGTCCTTGAACTCTGGAACTCCGCGGCAAAGACGGCATCACGGGTGGGGGCGGCGCGGTTGGGGGTGGGTCGGGGCCTCGCCTTCGACATCTGGCCGGAACCCTAAGTAGCCGCCTGCGTCGTCGCATGTGTGCGGTGGAGTGCTGGTGCACTGACTTCGGCAACACCACCTTGACTGCCTCGGACGACATCTGCGGGCATGAAAAATAGAACACCAAAGGAGTGCATGACAACATCAGAACCTTGGCTCGATAAGGAGAAACTCACGAGCTCAATGCGGAGCACGAAGGGAGAGGAAAATACCTTGGGGTTGGGGACGCCGGAGGAGGAGACGAGCTGGGCGCGGGCGTGCCCGGTGCGCTGCTCGCCGCCGTCCGCACGGAAGCAGCCGAATAGGCACCCCGTCCTCCACCTCGGCCTCACTACGTCCCCCTCGCGAGCGTCGAGCCTTGGAGCCTAGAAGGACGGCGAGGGGAGAGGTTGGTGGTGGTGGGTGGGGGTGGCGGTGTTGCCTCGATCAGATCTGGGAGAAAGCTGAGACCAGGGTGAGGAAGGCGGGGTGCCTCGATTGGATCTGGGGAGGCCGGTGCCTCGCGGGCTGTGTGGGGACGAGGAGGCGTTGGGGTGCGCTGCTAGGGAAGGAGCACGGGTGACAGGAGTGCTATTGCGGTCATGGATGGATGGTTGGATCGATGGAGGCCGGTGGTTGTAGGTGGCCTCGTTCTCGACGAGATCGAGCGGGGATGTGACCATGGACGTGCGGTTTGGTTGGGTGAGGGAAGGGGAGGGCGTGCGGGAGGCCATGGATGGCGGCCAGCTCCGCCGGAGGGAGGTGCCAGCGGCGATCTGGAAGGGAGGAGGCAGCTCTCTCTCTCTCTCTCTGTCGGGCGAGACAGCGAGGAGATGGATGGATGTGGGAAAGAAGGGAGGCGGGGGGTGGAT
Organism: Triticum monococcum; assembly: GCA_034509565.1. Taxonomy (NCBI): domain Eukaryota; kingdom Viridiplantae; phylum Streptophyta; class Magnoliopsida; order Poales; family Poaceae; genus Triticum; species Triticum monococcum. The sequence goes on along the minus strand of CM067843.1, from coordinate 144,085,135 downwards.
GGAAAATGACCAGCTAGGGTTTCGGGGTTGGTGTGGAAGGGTTGAGGACAGCCGTTGGATCCACGAGCATCCATTGGTGTATGATGCACAATCCGCGTGAAACGTCTACGGACCAATGAGAATGCATTATGATGCTATGACCATCTAAATTGGTCATAGTTGTCTAAAAATAATATGTTAAAATCGTGTTATCTATTTTATGATCTGAGAAATTCAAAAAGAAAATAGAAAACCTTCTCATAGTGTCACTACAATGTGAACGAGTTTTCAGACAAAATAACAAACATGAAAAAAGATAAATATATTCAAAAAGATGTAGTGAGAAATGAGTGTTTTTTTTGCAAAAATAAACATTTTTCATTTTTCGAGAGCCCAAAATGAGTTTTTTTGTGAAGAACCTCCCAAATAATTGTTGTAAAATTGGTCCAAATCATTTTTCTAAAATACTAGGACATATTTAATGCACAATTGACCAAATGGTTGGGTGTAAAAAGTTTTGATCCACCTGTCGTGAAAAAGACAAATTTCCGACGATTCAGCTGGAAGCGGGTCAAATTTGAACTATAGCTGCCTTGTAGTTTGCTATTTATTTTTTCCAATATCATTTCTAGGTACATAAATATCTATTTAATCAGAGAAAGATCAAAAATTTTCCAAGATTCAACCACTAGCTAGGAACGGTCATTCCCGCTGTTTTGACCGCATTTTGAAACGGGCATAAATTTTTTAAAAAAAATCAAAAAATTGGGAAACCTTCACATTGTGTCATTATATGTGGCCAAGTTCCCAGGAAAAATAACAAACTTGTAATACGGTAATAATTTTTAAAAAGTGTTCTTAGAAACGAGCTATCAGGTGTGGAGATCAATGGCTTTCAAGCCAAATGATCAATCTTATGGCCACATTCATGGCATAGTTTGTTCAAATGATCTCATATTATGCCCAAGGGTGCATATTGGAATGACAAACAATATTGCCTAAGGTAGTTTTCATTTTCCTTGGACGGAAAAACCATTTTCAATTTTTTGAGTGCCCAAAAGGAGGTTTTTTGTGAAGGACCTCCCAAATAATTGTTGCAAAATTGGACCAAATAATTTTTCCAAAATATTAGGCCATATTTAATGCACAATTGACCAAATGGTTGGGTGTAAAAAGTTTTGATCCTCCTGTCGTGAAAAAGACAAATTTCCGCCGATTTAGTTGGAAGCGGGTCAAATTTGAACTGTAGCTGCCTTGTAGTTTGCTATTTATTTTTTCCCAAAATCATTTCTAGGTACATAAATATCTATTTAATCAGAGAAACACCAATAAAATTCCAAGATTCAACCACTAGCTAGGAACGGTCATTCCCGCCATTTTGACCACATTTTGAAACGGGCATAAAAAATTCAAAAAAATCAAAAAATTGGGAAACCTTCGCATTGTGTCATTATATGTGGCCAAGTTCCCAGGAAAAATAACAAACTTCTAATACGGCAATTATTTTTAAAAAGTGTTCTCAGAAATGAGCTATCACGTGTGGAGATCAATGGCTTTCAAGCCAAATGATCAATCTTATGGCCACATTCATGGCGTAGTTTTTTCAAATGATCCCATATTGTGCACAAGGGTGCATATTGGAATGGCAAACAATGTTGCCTAAGGAAGTTTTCATTTTCTTTGGACGGAAAAACCATTTTCCATTTTTTGAGTGCCAAAAAGGAGGTTTTTTGTGAAGGGCCTCCCAAATAATTGTTGCAAAATTGGACCAAATCATTTTTCTAAAATATTAGGCCTTATTTAATGCACAATTGACCAAATGGTTGGGTGTAAAAAGTTTTGATCCTCCTCTCGTGAAAAAGACAAATTTCCGTCGATTCAGAAGGAAGCGGGTCAAATTTGAACTGTAGTTGCATCGTAGTTTGCTGTTTATTTTTTACAAAAATCATTTCTAGGTACATAAGTACCTATTTAATCAAAGAAACACCAAAAAAAATTTAAGATTCAACCACTAGCTAGGAACGGTCATTCCCGCCGTTTTGACCGCATTTTGAAACGGGCATAAAAAATTCAAAAAAAAATCAAAAATTTGGGAAACCTTTGCATTGTGTCATTATATGTGGCCAAGTTCCCAGGAAAAATAACAAACTTGTAATACGGCAACTATTCTTAAAAAGTGTTCTCAGAAACGAGCTATCATGTGTGGAGATCAATGGCTTTCAAGCCAAATGATCAATCTTATGGCCACATTCATGGCATAGTTTGTTCAAATGATCTCATATTGTGCACAAGGGTGCATATTGGAATGGCAAACAATGTTGCCTAAGGAAGTTTTCATTTTCGTTGGACCAAAAAACCATTTTCCATTTTTCGAGTGCCCGAAAGGAGGTTTTTTTGTGAAGGAACTACCAAATAATTGTTGCAAAATTGGACCAAATCATTTTTATAAAATAATAGGCCATATTTAATGCACAATTGACAAAATGGTTGGGTGTAAAAAATTTTGATCCACCTCTCGTGAAAAAGACAAATTTCCGTCGATTTAGTTGGAAGCCGGTCAAATTTGAACTGCAGCTGCCTCATAGTTTGCTATTTATTTTTTCAAAAAATCATTTCTAGTTACATAAGGACCTATTTAATCATAAATACATGGTTTGGTGGTGATACGTCGAGGTTTGGGTGGTGGCTGAGGGCCCCAACTCTAGAGCGCGTAAACTCGCATGCCCGTCGCGTGGTCACCGCGTGACCGTGATGTTGCCATTTTTTCTGGGCGGCCTAGGCATGTCTAGTGGGTTGGGCACTCCCCAGGTTGGTGCTAGGAAGAAAATTACAACATAAGATTCTCACGAGGAGACCGATCGATGCTCAAACATGAATTAGCAGCCAAGTGTTTGATTAGCCGTACGGGAAATGCACATGGCCAATGGGCGTGAGTTTTGGGTGAGGATGATCATCTACTAAGGAGAATGTCTTCACAAATTTTTAGCTCAAAAGTAGCATCCTAGGTGGTACTTGCTTTGCAAAGTACCATGCTGGACAAAAATATGAATGTTAAAGCCGTGCTCAAAATAATGAATGGAGTGAGCTGAAATTTTGTGGAGGATGGTTATTTTGGCATAGGAAAGCATTGTAGAAAATTGATACCATTTGGACATGCCAAAGTAGTACTTCCTTCACAATGCTCTTCTATGGACAGAAACTTGGGAAAACTAGTGAGAGAGATCTGATGAATGAAATGAGCTCAAAATTGGTGTAGGCAAGTTATTTAGGTATGGTCATGCGCTGGTAAATTTTCAGATCATTTGGGTAAGCCTAGCTAGTACTTACTTCACAAAGCTTCTCTCGAGGTAGAAACTTTGCAAATTTCCCGAGAAAGATTTACTAGGAAAATTGAGCTGAATCTTATCATGCGGCAATGATTTGGGTATGGAAGAGTGCCTGAAAAGTTTGAGGGTAATAGCAGAGGTCTATATAACACTTGCTTTGCAACGTGCCAATTTGCCCTAAAAATATAAATTGAACCTGGGCTCACATAGATGATTTGACTGAGCTGCAATTTGGAGGAGGGTGATAATTTGGGCATATGAAGGAACTGTATAAATTTCATGTCATTTAGAGATATAAAAAAGGTACTTCCTTCACAATGCTTCTAGGTGGACAAAAACTTTGGAAATTTGCCGAGGAAGATTTGCTAGGAAAATGGAGCTGAATTTTGTCATGTGGTAATGATTTGGATAGGAAAGAGTGCCCAAAAATTCCGAGGGCAATCAAGAATATATAAATAGCATTTCCTTCATAAAGTGTTGTTGTGAACAAAATAGGAAAATGAATATTGTTGAATTAGTTTTGAAGTAGGCAAGGAAGGATTTTTACATATTTGATGAAGATATGCCCCAAAGAATTTATGAGAATTTTTTGGGAATTTTGGGAATGATAGAAATATAGGTTGCTTCACAACCTAGGGCAAAAACTACCACATGGACATGACACATAGGCAAAACTGATGAGATGGCGCCTAGTCATCACAACCCACCACAATCTACAAGGCTATGACCATCTATATTGGTCATTAACAACTAGAAATAAGGTAGTGGACTAGCACTGTTTGCTTTGTGACCATTTCGTGTAAGGAAATTACGACCTTTTTAACCAAAATGGTCACAATGGTTTAGGGATTGGAGCCCCCTGAACAGCTTTTGACAAATTGGTCTAAAATGGTCATAAATTTATGACCAATTCTTCGAGGGTCACTGATAGAAGGTCATAAGTTTACATATTTCTTGTAGTGCCTCCGCACTCTGTGTGTCGCCCCTCAATCATCTTCGGCTTCACATTGAAAGTCTCGAGCCACAGGCCGAAGTGAGGGGTAATGCGGAGGAAGGCCTCACATACAACGATGAACGACGAGATGTGAAGGACTGAATTCGGGGCCAGGTCATGGAAATCCAACCCGTAATAAAACATGAGCCCCCTAACAAAAGGATCCAAAGCGAGGCCTAGCCCTCGGAGGAAGTGAGAGGTGAATACTACACTCTCACCGGGTTCGGGAGTGGGAATGACCTGCCCTCGAGCAGGCAGCTTGTGCGAGACCTCGTCAGTCAAAAACCTGGCCTCTCTTAGCTTCTTGATGTCTTCCTCTGTGACAGAGGAAGGCATCCACCGACCTTGAAGGTTGGATCCGGACATGGTTGAAGGTCCGAAGCGCCTGACCTAAGTCCCGGGTGTTGAAACTTGAGGCGGGCGGGGGGGGGGACGATTCGATTGAGTTCGAGAGGAAAAAAGGACAGGCCTTGGTTTCTTTATAAAGAGGGTGAATATCAAGCATCCTCCTCGTGACCATTTGGGACTTGCCTAAAGTCGAGGGGTCATACCAACGGGCACGATTGGGTTACCCACGTCCGTGTTGATGAGAATCCCATAATAAGGGGGACACAATCTCTGCTCTGACAAGACGTGCCGATAAAATCACCTCGCAAAACATGCGGTGGCAGGCTGATTGAGAAAAACGGTTCATGTAATGATCAGCCTGTGGTGTGATGTCACGTTATGAAGGGTCGTCAATAGATCAGATTTGTGGAAATATTATTCTCTCTACGGTGGTATGTGGGACTTGTTTTGTAGAGTCGGACACTATCCTTGTGTTCAAAATCTTCTATGGAGTATTCGGAGGGAGAACCCGCCCTTGCAATCCCGAAGACAAATCTGCGCGCCGGACTGAGGGAGTATTCGGAGGGAGAACCCGTCATTGAAGCCTGGTTCAGGGGCTACTGAGGGAGTCCTGGATTAGGGGGTATCCCGACAGCCGGACTATATCCTTTGGCCAGATTGTTTGACTATGAAGATACAAGATTGAAGACTTCATCTCGTGTCTGGATGGTACTCTCCTTGGCATCGAAGGCAAGCTTGGCAATACGGATATGTAGATCTCCTTCATTGTAACTGACTCTGTGTAACCCTAGCCCCCTCCGATGTCTATATAAACCGAAGGGTTTAGTCCGTAGGACAACAACAATCATACCATAGGCTAGCTTCTAGAGTTTAGCCTCTACAATCTCGTGGTAGATCAACTCTTGTAATACTCATTTCATCAAGATCAATCAAGCAGGAAGTAGGGTATTACCTCCATCAAGAGGACCCAAACCTGGGTAAACATCGTGTCCCCCGCCTCCTGTTACCATCCGCCTTAGACGCACAGTTCGGGACCCCCTACCCGAGATTCGCCAGTTTTGACACCGACAGTGGGAAACGACACCTATGGGATCACAAGAATCCCTACTACAGTTGTGGGGCGCGTGGTGGTGAGAAGAGCGAGATCAGCAGTCAGTGCAAACACTCTGGTCATTTACCCAGGTTCGGGCCGCGAGGATGCGTAAAACCCTAGTCCTACTTTTGTGTGTATATTTGTGTTCTTGGAGTTCTTGAGCTAGTTACAACGAGCATAACTTGTCCAAGGGTCCGAATCCTTCTCCTGGATGCCTTGGGCCTCCTTCTATAGGCAAGGGGATCGCCATAGTGGCACACAAGAGGTGGCATCGGGGTACTATGGTTAAGCCTATCGCTAGCTATTACAGGACAAGTCGCATTTAATGCGCCTCTGACGTGTCCCCTTCACTTTACCGCCACTTCTCCCTGCCTTGACACGTGCCTAGGCCAGCAAGGCGGTCAGTGCCATGTAGGCTGGCAGGCTGCTGAGGTGGCTCGGTGGTAGGGCCTTCACGAAGATTTGCATGCCACGACGTAGGCACGCGCTGAGTTGGCCGGGAAGCCTCATGCCGACACGCAGGCGCCTGCCCAGCTGGTGGGCTGGTAGCTGCATGGGAGCGGTGGTAGAAGCTTGGCGGGTGCGGGCCTAGCTGTGTCCTTGCAGACGCCCTCAGCAAGGGCCTTGCCGGGGCCCCGGCAAGGGTCTTGCCGTGGCGCTGCGGTCGTCCCCGAAAAGGGTCTTACCGAGGTTCATCGTCTTCTGATCATCTTTTGATTTGGAGTGTTCCTTGTCTTCACAAAGATCTACATGGCATCACGGAGGCACCTCCTGAGCCTTGGTTCCAATGTGCTTGCGGGGAACCTTGGGCTCAATGCTGGCGCACTCCGCTGGCGTTGGGCAAGCTGTCCCGGCAAGGTCCTTGCCGGGGCCGTGGAGGCCGCCCCGGCAAGGGTCTTGCCGGGGGAAACCACCTCGCTGTCTTGCTCTTCGTGTCTCTGTCTTGGCATTACTTTGACCATTTTGCAGCTTTGACTCCTCCCTGTCTCTGCCCTACTTAAGTGTGGCCGTGGGCGCGGCTCTGACTGCCTGTGCACAAGTAAGGGGTACAAAAGGAGCGCCCCTACTTTAGTACACCGACAGAACATTTGGAATTTACATTGTGGACTCAGTTAACTTCATGAACCACTGTAACAAGATACGTAGTTGCTTATATGTCAGACAACAGATTATTGATTGTTAGCTGGTCGATAGCCTAGTGTTGAAGCGAGCTGAGGCAATGTGCCGTGTTTTTCACAACTTCTTACAAGTGGGGTAGCACCAACAATGTTTACAAATACTTATGTATACGTCGGTGCACATTTCTCGAATGAGTACTCTATTTCATCAAACACACACTGCTCATATGATAAACCGTGACAACTTATGTCTTACCATGCCATATTCATGAAATAACTTGTGAGGACACATCTGTTTCGACCACAATTACGATGGTTCTCACATGATTCACGGGCACACAAAAGTAGCATCAGTTCCTGTAGACGGATTCAAAAAGAGTACTAGCCCCAGAGGGCTTGATAATAAGCAAGGTTCAGATAAGTAGACACAATACAAACTAGTATTAAACACTATTTCATGCCTCGATCTAATATGGGCTGGACACAAGACGAACCTTGCCATGAACATCACCGAGGGCGTCCGGCAGCAGCTCAATCCTGTGAACCTTCATGAAGATAACCTTGTGGCCTTGCTGTCGGTGTTAAAACTGGCGGATCTCGGGTAGGGGGTCCCGAACTGTGCGTCAAAGGCTAATGGTAACAAGAGGCGGGGGACAAAATGTTTACCCAGGTTCGGGCCCTCTCGATGGAGGTAATACCCTACTTCCTGCTTGATTGACCTTGATGATATGAGTATTACCAGAGTTGATCTACCACGAGATCGTAGAGGCTAAACCCTAGAAGCTAGCCTATGATTATGATTGTTGTTTCCCTACGGACTAAACCCTCCAGTTTATATAGACACCGGAGGGGGTTAGGGTTACACAAAGTCCGTTACAGAGAAGGAGATCTACATATCCGAATTGCCCAGCTTGCCTTCCACGCAAAGGAGAGTCCCACCCGGACACGGGACGAAGTCTTCAATCTTGTATCTTCATAGTCCAATAGTCCGGCATAAATACATAGTCCGGCTGTCCGAGGAACACCTAATCCATCACTCCCTCAGTTGCCACTCATAAACTTGTTTGTGGAGGCATGCCACGTCATCTTCCTGCATAAGCTTGACAAGAACAGTATGCCTCACAAATGAAGGAGTAGCTTTGAACTTCTTTTGCTTCAGTACACCCTGGACCAGACGCCTGACAACAGTGAGGCGGGAATACAACGCGACATCAGTATAAGCGCAAATGGCTTCCATGATCCAACAGCCTAAGAACTATGTTTTCCCAGTGTGTATATTCAGGTCATCTGCCTCATAGCGAGTGACAAGTAAAACCACACAATCCTTGTCTGCGTCAAGGCTGTAACTGAAATAGAAACAAATTCTGAATTACTTTCCAGTATAAGAAACACAAGTTATTTAGACCACCACGTATAGCATGGCATCGAAACTAATAAAATTTTGCATTATTCATCACCACATACTTAGATGAAAAACCACAATCGAGATCAGCGAAGAAGAAAATCACCTTGGGCAGCTCAGCAGGGGGGGTGACACATCCTCGAAGGGGGAAAATTGCTCCTGCAGTTGTAAGTGCATCTAGTGCCACCCCTAGTTGGTTTTGGAGTATTGACGACAAACCTAGTTGAGGGACTAATGTGTTTGTGAGAATTGCAGGATAACACAGGTAGAAGTCCGTCATTGATTCGGTTTAGTTACTAGAGATGACCCCTAAAAATGTACGGAGACATTGAAGACAATGGTGGTTCATGAAGACATTCATGTCGAAGACAATGACATATGAAGACTCCCCATGAAGCCTATGGAACTCGAAGACTTAGATCCTTCGTAGTTTTACTTTATTCATGTTGTGTCATAGGAACCACCGTACTGTTAAGTGGGGTCCAAGAGAACCAGTCAAGATGACTGAAGTGATGCCTAATTCAAATCCAATGTCTTCGAGTGAAGACAATGAGAGAAAATCTTGTCCAGAGTCAGACAAGTCAGCTTTACTTGCAGCCCAAGTAAAGTTGCCGTGAGAGTTCGAAATCCGACCGTTATTACACGTGTCAGTTCCTTAGTGACCCAGGGTCATTTCGGACAAATCAGGTCGGGTTGCCAAGTGGCTATAAATAGTCCACCCCACAACCATAAACGGTTGGCTGCTCAGATTTCAGTGCACGACTTTTGTCGTTTGAGAGCAACCCACCTCGAAGCCTTTGAGAGAAAATCCCTAGCGAGGAGAAAAGCCCTAACCACACAGAGCCAGAGTAATTGGGCATCACTTAAGTCTTCCTGTCTGAGTGATCTGAAGAATTATTACACTTGAGGACTGTGCATCCTCCAGACGGTTAGGCGTCGCGTTCTGAGCATCCAAGAGAAATTGTGGATTGCCGGTGAACGAAGTCTGTGAAGGTTTGGGAATCTACCTTGAAGACTTACCAGAGTGATTGGGCGGGGTCTGTGTGACCTTAGCTCAAGGAGAAAATGGTGAGGACTGGGTGTCCTAAGCTGCGTGTTCAGGACTGTTTGTCCGGGACTGTGTGTCCTTTGGTTTAAATACCTAGCCGCTCCAACCAGACGTACAGTTGTCACAGCAACTGGAACTGGTCCAACATATCATTGTCTTCAACGTGTCACTGGTTTTATCGTCACCTCCCTTTACTTACCAGTACACTTTATGAAGCTATTGCATGCTTGCCTTGTCTTCTGTCTTCACAACTTGACTGTATGATCTGTTTGGCTTCATAACTTCTTCCTACCTGATCCTCATTACACTGAAGTTGTTTGTCACTGTGCTTTCACTATATTGTGTACTTGACTATGGCTTGCGTTGTGTAATCTAACTTCCGCTGCATAGTGATAGGCTTGTCCATACTGTTTGTCTTCATAACTTTCATGTTTTGAAGGCTTTCATAAAAATCGCCTATTCAGCCCCCCCTCTAGTCGATATAACGCACTTTCAATTGGTATCAGAGCGAGGTGCTCCCTTGTTCTGTGTGATTCGGTTTAACCACCTGGAGTTTTAGCTATGTCGACTGCAGGGATAATTAAAGTCTCCGCTGCGTGCCCCGTCTTCGATGGAACTGAATGTCCCTACTGGAAGAATAAGATGCGCATGCATCTTGAAGCTATTGACGTCGACCTATGGTATGTCGTCGAAAACGGCGTTCCCAAGGCTGGAGAAGGTGTCACTGCTGCTGATGTCAAGAAGTTCACTCAACTGGACTCCACTGCCAAGAATATTATCTGTGGTCATCTGACCAAGGGACAGTACGGCCGTGTGAGTGCATTGAAGACGTCCAAGCTGGTTTGGGACTGGCTCTCCAAGGTCAATGAAGGCATCTCAACCCAGAGAGATCAGAGAATGAGTGTTCTTCGCAATCTCTTCAACCGCTTCAAGCGAAATGACAATGAGAATGTTCGGCACACATTTGACTGGCTCACTGACATCACAAATGAGCTTCAAGCCCTTGGCGCCACTGAGATCACCAAACATGAAATCGTCAAGACGCTGCTAAGATCACTTGACAGTTCATTTGACATCATAGCCCTGATGATTCAAGAACGTCCAGACTTCAAGACACTTGATCCGTCTGACATACTTGAGAGGCTCAACACACATGAGTTTCAGCTTTCTGAGAAAAGAGATATCTACGGTCCAAACTATGGGCGAACTCGTGCCTTGAAGGCAAAAGCTGTGTCCTCATCTGAAGAAGAATCTGACAGCAGTTCTGATGATCCTGAAGACATTGGAAGGGAACTTGCAATGCTAGTGAAGAAGTTCCAGAAATTCACCAAGAAGAAAGGCTTTAGAAAGTCTTCACGATCAAGCTCAAGGAATGATGAAGCTTCTACTCATGACTACAAGAAGAAAACATGTCAGAAGTGCAAGAAAACTGGACACTTCATCTCTGAGTGTCCACAATGGGACAATGAGAACAGAAAGAAGAAGAAGAGCAAGGAATACGACTCTGACGATAAGAAGACGAAGAAATACTCAAAGTCTTCGTCCAAGTCTTCCTCAAAGTCTTCATCACACAAGAAGAGTTCATCTGGCAAGGCTCGTGCGTTTGTTGGCAAGGAAATGGATTCAGAGGAGGAGTCCGCTTCTGAGGAGGCAGAGGTGGAGTCTGAGGAGGAGTCTGATTCAGGCATTGCGAGTCTGGCTACAGCCTACGTCGCCAAGTCCATCTTCAACACTGAAGACAATGACTTCATCACCAACACCGATGCAAATGACAAGGACGACTCTACTCCTACCTACTGCTTCATGGCACGTGGTGCCAAGGTAAACACACGCACTACTCACTATCAAACATCCAGTGACGATGACTCTGATTGTGATTCCAAACCCAGCTACAAAACACTTGCTAAAATTGCAACTGAACAACAAAAGGCCATGGAACATATTCAAAAACTATTAGACAGAAGCGATGATCTGTTGGGTGCTGAAATGACTCGTTCTGAATCCTTAATTGAAGACATAAAAAATCTTCATGTTAAGTATCAGGAACTCGAAGATCATCTTGAGACTCTCTCAACTACTCATGAAAAGCTTTGCTATGATTATCTTCAAAAGAAGTAAGATCTTGAGAAGTTGAGAGAAGATCATGAAGATCTTCAAAAGGAAAATGAGTCACTTCGAGCCGAACAGATCAGTTCTGCTCAGGAAGGATTTGAACCACCATGCCTTAAATGCGTTGAGCGTGATAATGCTACTTCTGTTGCTGAATGTTCCACTGCTACTGCTGTTGCAATATCTCCAACTGTTGAAGTGGTAACTATCCCCTCTGCTGAGGATACCACTGCTATTGCTGATGAGAATGCTAGGTTGAAGATATTGCTTGAAACAGGGATGTACAAAAGTCTCAAAGGACATCAGACATTATGTGATGTCCTCAAGAAGCAGATTCTGAACTGAAACCCTAGGAAAGAGGTTGTTGGGTTCGTGAGGAAAATTAATGCAGATGGCTCTTACTGGAAACCTGAGCAGTACCCCAAAACCACATGGGTTGCTGCAAAGGAATCCTCAGCAGATCCATCCAATCTATCTGGCTTCACTTATGCTAATCCTATTATCATTGATGAATCCTTTGATGCAAACTATAAACTGTTTAAGAATCAGAATGGTGAAGTATTTGCCAGGTACATTGGTACTAACTGCAGGAATGGACCGCCTATGAAGAAGATCTGGGTTCCAAAAACGTGTCTTGAGAATCTTCCTGTGAATGTCCTCATGACACCTCACATGAAGAAGACAAACCTCAGACCAAAGGCTTCATATGGTCCAAAGGCTTCATACAGGCAGAGGACTCACTTGAGTCACACTAACACAAATGTTTTGCAGGGAAACCATACTCAGGCATTTGAGAGTGGTTCTTCAAACTGTCATACTCATATGACCAAGAACTATTCTGCCTATTCTTATGAGTACTATTGCCCACCTGCTAGACTGTTTGCTAGGGCTCCAAAGCCAAAATTCTCAGATGCTGACTTAGACTTATTGCTTCTAAGCCACCCTTGAAGATGTGGGTGGTTAAGAAAGCGTAACTCTCTTTTGCAGGGAAAGGTCTCCAGCAGAAAACCAAAATCTTCTGATGCTATTGCTGGGGACCTTAAAATCTTGTGGGGCACAAGATCAAATGCCCGAATGGCATCACTATGTATTTCATACGTGAATCGCATGCTACTCTCCCTACTTGTCCTAACCTGGATCTAAGTTTTCATAATCCACTGGTTCGTCAAATGTTTTTGCTTCACAACACTCTTCGTGAAGCCTATCCCCCTAACTGCACTATAGGGTAGGACACCAGTGACTTCAGAGTCTTCAGAATGGATTATTGACAGTGGGTGTACAAATCACATGACGGGCAAAAGAAGTCTCTTTATGGACTCAACCTTACGTCCATCTGACAAGAGCCACATCACATTCGCTGACACTGGTAAAAGTAAGGTACTAGGTCTAGGTAGAGTTGCAATCTCAAAGGATCAACACATGGATAAAGTCATGTTTGTTGAATCCCTTGGCTTCAACTTAATGTCTGTCTCAATGCTTTGCGATTTGAACATGATTGTAATCTTTGGAAAATATCATTGCCTGGTACTAATGGAATCTGACAAGTCTCTAGTGTTTGAAGGGTATCGGAAAGATGATTTGTACGTGGTAGATTTCTCAGCAGGGCCACAGCTTGCAGTATGTCTTCTCGCAAAGGCTTCAGAATGCTGGCTTTGGCATCGAAGACTTGGGCATGCTGGCATGAGTAACCTCCACACCCTTGCGAAGAAGAAGCATGTCATAGGCATCGAAGGCGTCAAGTTCAAGAAAGATCACTTATACGGTGCCTGTGAAGCTGGGAAGATGACAAGGGCAAAACATCCTTCGAAGACAATCATGACCACTACTCAACCCTTCGAACTTCTTCACATGGATCTCTTCGGTCCCACTCACTACTCAACTTTTTCCACTACTGCTTGCCTCTATGGCTTCGTCATTGTTGATGATTACTCTAGATATACTTGGGTGCACATAATCCTTTACAAGACTGAAGTGCAGGATGTCTTCAGACGCTTCGCAAATCGGGTTATGAACAATTATGGCGCCAAGATAAAGCACATCAGAAGTGACAATGGCACAGAATTGAAGAACACTGGCCTTGACACATATCTTGATACATTGGGCATCACTCATGAATTCTCAGCTCCATACACGCCACAACAGAATGGCATCGTCGAACGCAAGAACAGAACACTCATTGTGATGGCCAGAACAATGTTAGATGAGTACAAGACACCAAGAAAATTCTGGACTGAAGCCATTGACACTGCATGCCATACTATCAACCGTGTATATCTTCACAAGCTGCTGAACAAGACATCTTATGAACTTCTGACTGGCAAGAAGCCAAATGTCAGTTACTTCAGAGTATTTGGATCAAGATGCTGGATCAAGGACCCTCACCACACCTCAAAATTTGCTCCAAAAGCACATGAGGGCTTCATGCTTGGATATGGAAAGGATTCGCACTCTTACAGAGTCTTCAATCTCTTTCACTACAAAGTGGTTGAAATAGTGGATGTGTGGTTCGATGAGACCAATGGGTCACAAAGAGAGCAACTACCAGATGTGCTAGATGAAGTTCCAGCCAGTGAATCAATCAAGCTAATGGGAACTGGAGAAATTATACCTTCTGAAGCTCATCCTAAAGAAGAACTTATCATCTCAGCACCTGATCCACATGAAGACAATGCTCAGCCTGAAGACATTCCTCCCCATGACAACGTAGATCAGCAAGAGCAAAGTCTTCGACCCCTACATCCTCGTGTTGCCAATGAAGTGCAAATTGACAGAATCATTGATAGCATCAATGCACCAGGTCCACTGACTCGTTCAAAGGAAACTCAACTGGCAAATTTCTGCCGACACTTTGCATTCGTTTCAATCACAGAACCCAAGAAAATTGATGAAGCCTTTATGGAACCTGAATGGATTCAAGCTATGCAAGAAGAGCTTCAGCAATTTGAGCTGAACAATGTATGGGAGTTGGTTAAGTGTCCTGATCCACGGAAGCATAACATAATAGGCACCAAATGGATATACCGCAATAAGCAAGATGAGCATGGCCAAGTCGTCAGAAACAAGGCTTGTCTCGTTGCTCAAGGATATACTCAAGTGGAAGGCATTGACTTCGATGAAACATTTGCTCCTGTTGCTAGACTTGAAGCCATCCGCATACTGCTGGCCTATGCAAATCATCACAACATAATTCTGTATCAAATGGATGTAAAGAGTGCCTTCCTCAATGGAAAAATTGAAGAAGAAGTGTATGTTGCACAACCACCTGGGTTTGAAGATCCAAAACATCCTGACATGGTTTACAAGCTCAAAAAGGCACTATATGGCCTCAAACAAGCCCCTCGGGCTGGTATGATACACTCAAATACTTCCTGAAGAGCAAAGGCTTCATACCTGGTTCCCTAGATCCCACTCTCTTCACGAAGACATATGATGGTGAACTGTTTGTGTGCCAAATATATGTGGATGACATTATCTTCGGCTGCACCAATCAGAAGTACAGTGAGGAGTTCGGATATATGATGCAAGAGCAATATCAGATGTCTATGATGGGGGAGCTAAAATTCTTCCTCGGTCTTCAGATACGACAACAACGCAATGGCATCTTCATATCTCAAGAGAAATATCTCAAAGATTGCCTGAAGAAGTTCGGTATGCAAGACTGCAAAGGCTTCACAACACCAATGCCAGCAAAACATCATCTGGGTCCTGACGACAATGGTAAAGAGTTCGATCAAAAGGTATACCGCTCCATGATTGGTTCTTTGCTTTATTTATGTGCATCTAGGCCAGATATTATGCTTAGTGTTTGCATGTGTGCTCGGTTCCAAGCGGCACCAAAGGAGTCGCATCACTTAGCTGTGAAGCGAATTCTTCGATATTTGGCTCACACCCCAACTCTAGGATTATGGTATCCAAAGGGCTCAGAGTTTGATCTGGTTGGATTTTCGGATGCGGATTACGCTGGTGACAAGGTTGATCGGAAGTCCACATCAGGCACATGTCACTTTCTGGGCCGATCACTTGTCTTTTGGTCTTCAAAGAAGCAGAACTGTGTATCTCTCTCCACTGCTGAATCTGAATACATTGCTGCTGGATCCTGCTGCGCTCAGCTTCTATGGATGAAGCAAACCCTCAAGGATTATGGCATTCATCTGAAGCAAGTGCCACTTTACTGCGACAACGAAAGCGCCATCAAGATCGCCAACAACCCAGTTCAGCACTCGAAGACAAAGCACATTGAAATTCGTCATCATTTTCTCAGAGATCATGTTGCAAAGGAAGACATTGATATCATACACGTCAACACTGAAGAGCAATTGGCAGATATCTTCCCCAAGCCCTTGGATGAGAAGAGATTTTGCAAGTTACGATGTGAGCTAAATATCTTGGAATCCTCAAATGTCCTGTGATCAGGCACACATCCTAACACTTATGCATGTTGATGACTTAGATGTGCAACACACGAAGTAACGTATATCTTCAATCAATGAAGACATACATTCTAAGTGTGAATACATTAACATGGAATTTGACTTCGGAGCGCCACGATAATTGTGCGCCGTGTCTGGGTCTAATACTTCCTATACGGTGGGTAACGCCACCACCAAATTTTCTGTTTGAAGTGTTCCACTCAAGGCGTCACATTTGCTATGTTTTCACATTTGGTTTGGCTTCAATCTCAATTTGTCTTCATGATTATCTTCACTATGTAGATTATATATATGTACTGGTGTTCTGTCCTCTACAGCATTCACTTATAGCTATGCCTTCTTGTTTGAATCTTTTGAACTAAGTGAATGTGATCGGACCCTAACCTCTCCATGCTTCCTACCTCAAACTCTATCTCTCCAAGTCATATGCATTCTATTGAAACTGTCCAATGTCTTCACTGCATCCTTGTCAGATGAAGGCACAGAGACAAACTTTAAAACTGGTTTCAATGTTATTCCATCAACAAGAAATCCGGAGAAGTAGGAACGGCTCCTGACAAACAAGGCGTGCGTGGGGTGAAACTGCCCCCACAATTCCGCATGCTGGCCACGTACTGATCACATGCGAATCGCCAGGGGCATCTAAGTAATAGCGCCGTGCCGCCCATATCCCTATAAATACATGACTCACTGCGGTCATTATCTCTTCTTCCACCCTCACACGAACCCTAGCGCCACCGCTAACTCTCAACGACGCCGGCGACGAAGTGCTTCACTGCCGCAACCTCTCCGACGCCGTTCTCACGCCGACTGCGGACATCGTCTCTCCGCCGTCGCCGTAGGTGTCTTCCGTTGCAAAGTTAGGGCACGGAGGATCGAACTGCTCGGCCTCAACTCTCACCTCGTCTAGCAGTTCCAAGTCTGGTAAATAACAAGTCTTTTTACAGCCTCTTTTGATCCTATAGCTCCATCACTTTCTGCCAAAAGAGGTTTCCATTCACACAAGTTTCATCTCTCTCATCTGCAACTCATAACTTGCCTAGTATATTCACTTGTTCTTCATGAAGTAGTTAGATTCCTCACTTGTACTGATCCCTAGGTTAGTACAAATCTGGAACCAACTTCTTTTCTATAAAGTGAATGTCTTCGCATGATGAGGTCAATATCTTCTAAACTGATTTGTTTTCAAAATCTTCTGAGAATGCATATGACCTCTTCCCCTTCCCTCGCACCTTAATGATGTCACAGGTACATGTCCGTCGGAGAATCTTTTGGTTCTCATAGTCTGCATTCATTTGCAGAGTTCCTACAGCATCACATCAATTCACCCGAAGCAAGTTCCTGTTGGTCAAGCAAAAGGAAGCCTTTGAAGACTTTGAATCTCTTGAAGCCTTCCAAGTTAAGCTTCATGGCAGCAGAAAAACCAGCAAGAAAGGGAGGCAGACAAAGACGTGGTGAAACGTCTACGGATCTGCCTGACGATTTGGCAGAAATGTACCAAACTGATCCTGAAGAGAGCTATGGTCAGCGCAAGACCCGAATCCAATGGATTCGAAGATATTGGGCAGAACAGTGGTTCCAATACCGCTTCGTAACCAAGGAATATGCAGAAAAGTGCGCCATCAAGAGACCATGGGGAGACGCACTGTACAAAAACCTCGTACCCCGAACCAGAGACGAAGCCATTGCTCAAGGCTTCTTTCCATGCATGGCTAGGGGACAACAGCCAGCTGACGCACATCCGTCATCCCTTCTCTGGTGTCGCGATGACAATCTATTCAAGCGCAACTTCCAATTTGCTCAGAACTCTGCGAAGTAAAACAAGAAGGAGTTTGGGCTGGACTTCAACCCTGGTCCCTCTAAGCCAAGGGCGGATGGCACACGCGACGCAAATCCCAATGTCATCGGGCCGGATGCCAATCTCGAAGGCCTCATCACTCGCATTCTGGTCCAAGGGACTGCCGTGAACGACCCTCCAGCAGACACTGAGTCTGATGACGCTCCTACTGCCCCGGAGCCGAAGCAGACGAAGAAAAAGCCAAAAGCTTCAAAGCCAGCCACCTGTCCCAAGATCTCAAGAGCGAAGCCATTGGCCACTGCACCTCCTGAAGCAAGTGTGCAGTCTGAAGACTTATCACGAGTCTCCAAGCCCCAAGTAGCCAAGAAGCCTCAGACACACACTGGCAAAGACCTCACTGCCGCTGCCGTTCTGCGCTGCTAGGCCATTGATCTATCAAGTGACAAAGATCTTGCCGATGACGCCCTTGAGCAGCTAATCAAGAGCAAGGAGGAGGCTGAAATCTTCAACAATCTGCCTCTGTTCGATGCAGCAATCATCCACAACTTCATTGATGAGTGGTTTGATACACCCAACATCAGCTTCGATGATCTGCAGCTGCCCATTAGCCTCAGCGTAGCCTTCCAAGGAGCTATTGCTTCAGAACTCGCAATTGCCCAGCGCATAGTGGAACTGAAGCAGAAGATAGATTTTGAAAAGCCTTAGTTCAAGCAGAACATGGCCACGCTCAGCATCCAAGAAGTCAAAGACTTCAAAGTCATGCTGCACGAGTTGAAGGAAAACTTTATGCAGAAACGTGCAGAGGCTCAGGGTTCGCGTGAGCGCATGAAGAATTTGGCTGATCTCTGTGTGCAGGCCTACAATGAGGCCGAGAAGCGGAAGGCACTTGGGCGTCCCGGCATCGACCCCAGGATGGCCGCGAAGAAAAAGAAGAAGCCCGCTGTGGCTGAACAAGAGGCCCCAAGGCAAGAAGCTGTTCCGATTGTCTTCCCCACTGCCAAGACTGGCTCGAAGTCAAAGCATCGCTCCACCCCTTCAGAGCTTAAGAAGACAAGGACAGCCGAAGCTGAAGCAAGGAAGAGGAAACACCCTGAAGCCTCTCCTTCAGACCCCACCATCAAGAAACGCAAGACCAAGAAGTCTCGGGCTGCTCCCACAGAGCCCTTGATAGTCGAACCCCTCTCCGTTCGCTTTCCTCACGAAGATCGTCAGCTGACCGTGCATGAGCCTGCTTTCACAGAGGCTCCGCACGTTGAAGACATTCCAGCAGCCGACCCCAATGCTACTGAAGACATTGGTCTCCAAGACAATGTGCAAGGTGATGCAGTCCTTCCTCAGCTCGAAACGAGCGAAATGATCAGCATTGGTCGTCCCTTGACGCTAATCACCCAAGATGCATCGTGGGCAGATCGCCCATAGGAGGAAGAGAATGAGCCCCAGCCCATTGCAACTCCTCCAGCGTCGCCTGCATTCCGTAGGCTTCGCAAAGGGCCAAGGGCTCAGACTGATGACGACATTCCGGCTGCATCAGCCGAAGAACATGAAGAAGAGCAACAAGAACCTCAAGCTCCATCTCCCCCGCACCAACAAGAAGAAGTTCTCAAGGAGAACGTACCGGAATCCATCCCTCTCACTACACGTGATGAGGCTAACACCATTGTGGCTGCCACACCCAATACTGAAGCATTTGTGGAGCCTGACCAACCAACAGCTTCAAGAGATACTGAAGCTACTGTCTCTGACCCTTCTGTGCCTGAGTCTGCTGCCGGTCCACTGTTCAACTATCATGTTGCGCACAGGCCCCAGGTACTGAAGCCAATCCCACAACTGCCAAGGTTCCCAGGTCCTGCAACAGGTCCTGGCTCCTTTAATGTCAATAGCTTCAGGGCAGATAACACCTTCTTCAACCACTCCAAGAACCCTTACTCAAGGGAACGGATTGTATCAGATAGGTTCTGGAGCTACCCACAGCGAAGCTACTACTCCTGCGTCCTCTACAACCAAGGTCGTATCTTTCCACACCAGCGCCTTGAGGTTGAAGCTATTGCTGGTCTGCCTGGTATGGAAGAAGCACTGGACTGCTTCAAGCAAGTTGGCCTGCTGCCGTTTGTCACAGATGCAGAGCACTGGAATGAAGAGCTTCTGCTCCAGTTCTATGCCACACTGCACATCAAAGGCTACAACAGAGATTTGAAGACTTGGGTCCTGGAGTGGATGACCGGCAATGTCCATCATGAAGCCAATGCATTCGATATCATTGAGCTCACCGGCCTACCCACTCCTGGCGAACTCTTCGAAGAAGGCTGCCAACTCCATGCTGAAGCAGTTGAGAGCATATTTCAGTGACCTGAGCCAAATATGAGTCAGATGCTCTCAATGATGAAGCCATTGCTTCCTGATGCACCTTACCCAACCGAGTTCTTCGTTGAAGACTTAGAGTACCTGCCCAGAACTATCTATCACATCGTCAGGCGGACTCTATGGCCCATTAAGGGGCACTCTCCATATGCCAAGGTTGAAGGTGCCATGAAGACTCTCATCTTCTGCATCCTGCATGGCAAATGCTTCAATGCCCAGGATCTCTTTATACGCCAACTTGCAGCGTCTGGCTCAGATCTCTTTGGTCGGAAGATTTATGCTCCATGAGTTATGAGGCTCATCAAGCTCCACTCTGCTATATCCTATCAACCCTCTGCCCGCAACCACAGAATCTTCTTACCTGATGTGGACACCTCTGCTGAAGCGATTTATCCTGAGCCTGCCAAGCAGCCATTAAGTCTTCAGAATGCAGAACACCAGAGCTTCACTCAGCATGATGAAGGTGTTGAAGCCATTTCCGGAGTCTATCCAATGGATAGCACCACACGTGCCCCTGCATCAACTGAAGCCACTGACAGCACGGCTGCACAGAGACCCAAGAAATGCGCTCTTACACTCACTGACCGTGAACTTCTTGTGGCTCTGCACCAAAAGCAAGATAGGCATCACGACTGGCTCAAAAGGCAGATGCACAGTATCATGCAAGACGTCAATCGCATCAGGAATCTGGCCACAAAGAATGCTTTTGTCGCACGTGAAACCTGTCGCCGCACTTGGAAAGGCCTCACCATGATGTGCACTGAAGCTGAACTGCAAGAGGGTGGCTTCAAAGAGATATTCAAGTTTGACTCCACACCCCCCAGAAGAGCTGTGTTGCGTGGAACTCCGTCGCTTGAAGAATCAGAGTTCTCTTCCTCTGCTGCCATAGTGACTGGAAAAATCATTGAGGAAGAAGACGACGCTACATCACCACCACCTTCTTCAGCGCGCGTCGTCACTGCACCAAGCTCGCCAGCACCACCAAACGCCTCCACCGACCCTGCTGCGCCTGGGAACGCGTAGAAAACTCTATGTCTTCAAACCTTTTTGGTCATCACTGACAAAAGGGGGAGAAGCATATGATGTTTATAGTCTTCAAGAGGGTCAATAATATGGGCGGGTGCTTTATATTTTGCATTTTGCTTCGTGCTTACAACTCTCGTTTTGCTCCATTTGGTTCTTTGAGTTGTAACACTTAAACTTGATGGTCGTCTGCTACTATGTTTGCCACTGTGTTTTTGCGAAGATAAATTCCGCATGTACGACGATAATTTCCGCACTTATATCACTTCGCAGACGTCCATTTTTCATTATGCATGTCATTATCTTCATATATCCTTACATGCATAATGGATTGTCATCATAAGTTGAAGTGGATTCCCAAAAATACAACCTGCTATGTGCATTTGCGTTCCAGAAGCAAATCACTTATATGCACATCTTCAGGGGGAGCCCTTGCAGCTTATGAAGACAATTCCTTTACAATTTCACAAATTATGTTCCCCGTTGAAAACTTCAACTAGTTTGTCATCAATCACCAAAAAGGGGGAGATTGTAAGTGCATCTAGTGCCACCCCTGGTTGGTTTTGGAGTATTGACGACAAACCTAGTTGAGGGACTAATGTGTTTGTGAGAATTGCAGGATAACACAGGTAGAAGTCCCTCATTGATTCGGTTTAGTGACCAGAGATGACCCCTAAAAATGTACGAAGACATTGAAGACAATGGTGGTTCATGAAGACATTCATGTCGAAGACAATGACATATGAATACTCCCCATGATGCCTATGGAACTCGAAGACTTAGATCCTTCGTAGTTTTACTTTATTCATGTTGTGTCATAGGAACCACCGTACTGTTAAGTGGGGTCCAAGAGAACCAGTCAAGATGACTGAAGTGATGCCTAATTCAAATCCTATGTCTTCGAGTGAAGACAATGAGAGAAAATCTTGTCCAGAGTCAGACAAGTCAGCTTTACTTGCAGCCCAAGCAAAGTTGCCGTGAGAGTTCGAAATCCGACCGTTAGTACACGTGTCAGTTCCTTAGTGACCCAGGGTCATTTCGGACAAATCAGGTCGGGTTGCCAAGTGGCTATAAATAGTCCACCCCCACAACCATAAACGGTTGGCTGCTCAGATTTCAGTGCACAGCTTTTGTCGTTTGAGAGCAACCCACCTCGAAGCCTTTGAGAGAAAATCCCTAGCGAGGAGAAAAGCCCTAACCACCCAGAGCTAGAGTAATTGGGCATCACTTAAGTCTTCTTGTCTGAGTGATCTGAAGACTTATTACACTTGAGGACTGTGCATCCTCCAGACGGTTAGGCGTCGCGTTCTAAGCATCCAAGAGAAATTGTGGATTGCCGGTGAACGAAGTCTGTGAAGGTTTGGGAGTCTACCTTGAAGACTTACCAGAGTGATTGGGCGGGGTCTGTGTGACCTTAGCTCAAGGAGAAAACGGTGAGGACTGGGTGTCCTGAGCTGCGTGTTCAGGACTGGGTGTCCGGGACTGTGTGTCCTTTGGTTTAAATACCTAGCTGCTCCAACCAGACGTACAGTTGTCACAGCAACTGGAACTGGTCCAACATATCATTGTCTTCAACGTGTCACTGGTTTCATCTTCACCTCCCTTTACTTACCAGTACACTTTGTGAAGCTATTGCATGCTTGCCTTGTCTTCTGTCTTCACAACTTGACTGTATGATCTGTTTGGCTTCATAACTTCTTCCTACCTGATCCTCATTACACTAAAGCTGTTTGTCGCTGTGCTTTCACTATATTGTGTACTTGACTATGGCTTGCGTTGTGTAATCTAACTTCCGCTGCATAGTGATAGGCTTGTCCATACTGTTTGTCTTCATAACTTTCATGTTTTGAAGACTTTCATAAAAATCGCCTATTCACCCCCCCCCCTCTAGTCGATATAACGCACTTTCAGTAGTGCCAAGGGGGCTGTAACCTCAAAGGAGGCGTTGACCATCTTAGTAGTGGCCATGAGCGTATTTGGGGTCGGCTCGGTGGCTGCCTCCATCTTCTTGGAGCTCTTTGTCTCGTGGGGATCAGCCTCCTGCGTCTGCTCCAATATTAGCAGATCTTGCCTGGTTCTCCTTGGTCCATCATGAAACTGACGAATACTAGGAGATCACTGAAAGGAGAACACAATCGCAATGACAATGAAACAAACAGAGAGTCAGTATCGGTTACTGCTTTGCAAAAGTTCTTTTTTCTGAATGAAAATATACCAATATCATGGATCCTCTTACCTTCCCTTCATTGGGAGAGAAGAACAGTGGAAGATGCGAGTGTTGGCTTTCTTGAAGACGGTGAGGGAGAAGGGGATTCAGCGAAGAGTGAAATGATGGTTGCTTCGTCCTTCAAACTTAGACTGCGGGGAGGTGGGGTTTTGTGATACGACAGCTTGTTACTGCCGCGCCACGACCGGGGTGACTCTCCGCCTGCATATGCTACCTCTTCAGCACTGCATTAGTTTTCCCTTGAAGAGGAAAGGGTGATGCAGCAAAGTAGCGTAAGTATTTCCCTCGATTTTTGAGAACCAATGTATCAATCCAGTAGGAGGCCACACGCAAGGCCCTCGTACCTACACAAACAAATAAGAACCTTGCAACCAACGCGATAAAGGGGTTGTCAGTCCCTTCACGGCCACTTGCAAAAGTGAGATCTGATAGAGATAATAAGATAAATATTTTTGGTATTTTTGTGGTATAGATTGAAAAGTAAAAATTGCAAAATAAACGGCGAAAAAAATTGGCAAGTTGATGAAAGATTAATATGATGGAGAATAGACCCGGGGGGCATAGGTTTCACTAGTGGCTTCTCTCAAGAGCATAAATATTACGGTGGGTGAACGAATTACTGTCGATCAATTGATAGAATTGAGCATAGTTTTGAGAATATCTAGGCATGATCATGTATATAGGCATCACGTCCGTGAGAAGTAGACCAACTGCTGCCTGTATCTACCACTATTAGTCCACACATCAGCCGCTATCCAACATGCATCTAGAGTATTAAGTTCTTAAGAACAGAGTAACGCATTAGGCAAGATGACATGATGTAGAGGGATAAACTCAAGCAATATGATATAAACCCCATCTTTTTATCCTCGATGGCAATAATATAATACGTGTCCTTTCCCCTATTGTCACTAGGATCGAGCACCGCAAGATTGAACCCAAAGCTAAGTACTTCTCCCATTACAAGAAAGATCAATTTAGTAGGCCAAACCAAACTTATAATTTGATGAGACTTGCAAATACAACCAATCATACATAAAAGAATTCAGATGAGATTCAAATATTGTTCATAGATAATCTTGATCATGAACCCACAATTCATCAGATCTCGACAAACACACCGCAAAAAGAGTTACATCGAATAGATCTCCAACAAAATCGACGAGAACTTTGTATTGAGAATCAAAGAGAGAGAAGAAGCCATCTAGCTAATAACTATGGACCCGAAGGTCTGAGGTAAACTACTCACACATCATCGGAGAAGCTATTGTGTTGATGTAGAAGGCCTCCATGATCAATGCCCCCTCCAGCGGAGCGCAAGAAAAGGCCCCAAGATGGGACCTCATAGGTACAGAACATTGTGGCAGTGGAAATAGGTTTTCGTTGTGCTCCTGGACATTTTCGGGGTACGCAGGTATATATAGAAGGAAGAAGTAGGTCGGTGGAGCTGCGAGGGGTCCACGAGGGTGGGGGCACGCCCAGGGGGCAGGCATGCTTCCCTGCCTCGTGGCCTCCTCACTACTTTCTTGACATCCACTCTAAGTCCTCTGGAATGCATTTGTTCGAAAAATAACTCTCCTGACGGACTCATTCCATTTAGATTCCGTTTGATATTCCTTTTCTGCGAAACACTAAAATAGGCAAAAAAACAAAAATTTGGGCTTGGCCTCCGGTTAGTACGTTAGTCCCAAAAATAATATAGAAGTGTATAATAAAGCCCATTAAACATCCAAAACAGATAATATAATAACATGGAACAATAAAAAAATTATAGATATGTCGGAGACGTATCAAGCATCCCCAAGCTTAATTCCTGCTCGTCCTCGAGTAGGTAAATGATAAAAACAGAATTTTTGATGCGGAATGCTACCTAGCATATTTCTCGATGTAATTTTCTTTATTGTGGCGTGAATATTTAGATCTGAAAGATTCAAGATATAAGTTTAATATTGACATAAAAATAATAATACTTCAAGCAATCTAACGAAGCAATTATGTTTTCTGAAAATAACGTGGCCAAAGTAAGTTCATCCCTACAAAATCATATAGTTTGGCTATGTCCCATCTTCATCACACAAAATATTCAAATCATGCACAACCCTGGTTTCAACCAAGCAATTGTTTCATACTTAAGAATTTTCAAACTTTTTCAACTTTTACGCAATACATGAGCGTGAGCCATGGACATAGCACTATGGGTGGAATAAAATATGATGATGGGGGTTGTATGGAGAAGACAAAAAGAAGAAAGTATTACATTGACGCGGCTAATCAACGGGCTATGGATATGCCCATCAATTGATGTCGACGCAAGGAGTAGGGATTGTCATGCAACGAATGCACTAGAGCCATAAATGTATGAAAGCTCAACAAATGAAACTAAGTGGGTGTGCATCCAACTTGCTTGCTCATGAAGACCTAGAGCATTTGAGGAAGCCCATTGTTGGAATATACAAGCCAAGTTCTATAATGAAAAATTCCCACTAGCATATGAAAGTGACAAAACAAGAAACTCTCTATCATAAAGATCATGGTGCTACTTTGAAGCACAAGTTTGGAAAAAGAGATAGTAGCATTGTCCCTTTTTTCTCTTTTTTTTGGGCCACTTTTCTTTATTTGGCCTTTCTCTTTTTTTGGGACAATGCTCTATGAATGATGACAATCACACTTCTATTTATTTACAACTCAATGATTACAACTTGATACTAGAACAAGATATGACTGTATATGATTGCCTCCGGCGGTGTACTGGGATGGGCAATGAATCAAGAGTGACATGTATGAAATAATATGCATGGTGGCTTTGCAAAAAATACGATGTCAACTACATGATCATGCATGGCAATATGACAATTATGAAGCATGTCATAATAAATGAAACGGCGGAAAGTTGCATGGCAATATAACTCGTAATGGCTCCGGAAATGCCATGATAGGTAGGTATGATAGCTGTTTTGAGGAAGATATAAGGAGGTTTATGTGTGATACAGCGTATCATATCACGGGGTCTGGATGCACCGATGAAATTTGCACCAACTCTCAAGGTGAGAAAGGGCAATGCACGGTACCAAAGAGGCTAGCAATGATGGAAGGGTGAGACTGTGTATAATCCATGGACTCAACATTAGTCATAAAGAACTCACATACTTATTGTAAAAAACTACAAGTCATCAAAACCAAGCACTACACACATGCTCCTAGGGGGGAGGTTTGTAGGAGTTAACCATCGCGCGCCCCCGACCTCCACACAAAGGATGACACTCAAAGAACACCTCATGTTTCAAATTTGTTACACAACGGTTACCATACGTGCATGCTACGGGACTTGCAAACTACAACAGAAGTATTTCTCAATTTCACAATTACTCAACTAGCGCAACTTTAATATTACTATCTCCATATCTCAAAACAATCATCAAGTATCAAACTTCTCATAGTATTCAATGCACTTTATATGATAGTTTTTATTATACCTATCTTGGATGCGTATTATATTAGGACTAATTTCAACCAAATCAAACTACCATGTTGTTCTAAAAGACTCTCAAAATAATTTAAGTGAAGCATGAGAGATCAATAATTTCTATAAAATAAAATCGCCACCGTGCTCTAAAAAGATATAAGTGAAGCACTAGAGCAAAATTATCTAGCCCAAAAGATATAAGTAAAGCACATAGAGTATTCTAATAAATTCCGATTCATGTGTGTCTATCCCAAAAGGTGTTTACAGAAATCATGATTGTGGTAAACTCAAAAGAAAAGACTCAAATCATACAAGACGCTCCAAGCAAAACACATATCATGTGGTGAATAAAAATATAGCATCAAGTAAAGTTACCGATGGACGAAGAAGAAAGAGGGGATGCCTTCCGGGGCATCCCCAAGCTTAGGCTTTTGGTTGTCCTTGAATTTTACCAAGGGGTGCCTTGGGCATCCCCAAGCTTAGGCTCTTGCCACTCCTTATTCCATAATCCATCAAATCTTTACCCAAAAACTTGAAAACTTCACAACACAAAACTCAACAGAAAATCTCATAAGCTTCGTTAGCGAAATAAAACAAACCACCACTTCAAGGTACTGTAATGAACTCATTCTTTATTTATATTGGTGTTAAACCACTAGTGCAGAACCGGGCAATAGCACCGGTTTGTAAGGCCCTTTAGTTCTGGTTCCATAACCGGCACTAAAGTGTGGGCACTAAAGGCCCCCCCCCTTTAGTACCGGTTCAGCACGAACCGGTGCTAAAGGGCAACCACGTGGCATGAGGCAGCTCCGGGGCCCGGGAGCCCTTTAGTACCGGTTGGTAACACCAACCGGTACTAAAATGTTTGGGGGGGTTTTGGTTTTATGATTTCTTTTTCATTTAATTTTGTGTTTTCCATTTTAATTCTTTTTTGTTTCCTGGTATTTAAGATACTACACGTTGTACACGTTATGCATACATATATATATATATATATAAATAGAATTTCTAGTAGAACCAATCATATATATATCATCAATGTCTCACAAACCACCATATTAATTCACACATACACACATGTATAGCTATATACAATTTCTCCTACATATGCATGTTGCCTTCAGAGCCAGTGGCATTAGCCTAATTGGTGCCTTCGGAGCACGATGACAATTGGAAGTGGTTCATGACCTGGTCGATGGGGGCGGTAGCGGGTAATAGTATTCTCCCTTCAGATTTATGACCTGGTCGAGCAAAAATCCCGCTATTTCCTCTTGAAGTGCTTCTATGCACTCCGTTTCTAGGAGCTTGTCCCGCACCTCTGTGAACTGTTAAGAAGGAGATCAATATGCATGTGTATTAGTTGTGTGACTAGATATCGATAATGGTGTAAAAATTGTGAATAGTGTTCTGACAAGCGTACCCATTCCTGTCTTTGAGATCTACTCCTTTCGGACGCCATCATGCGAATGTTCTCGCAAATGCACAATGGTAAAGAGTTCGATCAAAAGGTATACCGCTCCATGATTGGTTCTTTGCTTTATTTATGTGCATCTAGGCCAGATATTATGCTTAGTGTTTGCATGTGTGCTCGGTTCCAAGCGGCACCAAAGGAGTCGCATCACTTAGCTGTGAAGCGAATTCTTCGATATTTGGCTCACACCCCAACTCTAGGATTATGGTATCCAAAGGGCTCAGAGTTTGATCTGGTTGGATTTTCGGATGCGGATTACGCTGGTGACAAGGTTGATCGGAAGTCCACATCAGGCACATGTCACTTTCTGGGCCGATCACTTGTCTGTTGGTCTTCAAAGAAGCAGAACTGTGTATCTCTCTCCACTGCTGAATCTGAATACATTCCTGCTGGATCTTGCTGCGCTCAGCTTCTATGGATGAAGCAAACCCTCAAGGATTATGGCATTCATCTGAAGCAAGTGCCACTTTACTGCGACAACGAAAGCGCCATCAAGATTGCCAACAACCCAGTTCAGCACTCGATGACAAAGCACATTGAAATTCGTCATCATTTTCTCAGAGATCATGTTGCAAAGGAAGACATTGATATCATACACGTCAACACTGAAGAGCAATTGGCAGATATCTTCACCAAGCCCTTGGATGAGAAGAGATTTTGCAAGTTACGATGTGAGCTAAATATCTTGGAATCCTCAAATGTCCTGTGATCAGGCACACATCCTAACACTTATGCATGTTGATTACTTAGATGTGCAACACACGAAGTAACGTATATCTTCAATCAATGAAGACATACATTCTAAGTGTGAATACATTAACATGGAATTTGACTTCGGAGCGCCACGATAATTGTGCGCCGTGTCTGGGTCTAATACTTCCTATACGGTGGGTAACGCCACCACCAAATTTTCTGTTTGAAGTGTTCCACTCAAGGCGTCACATTTGCTATGTTTTCACATTTGGTTTGGCTTCAATCTCAATTTGTCTTCATGATTATCTTCACTATGTAGATTATATATATGTACTGGTGTTCTGTCCTCTACAGCATTCACTTATAGCTATGCCTTCTTGTTTGAATCTTTTGAACTAAGTGAATGTGATCGGACCCTAACCTCTCCATGCTTCCTACCTCAAACTCTATCTCTCCAAGTCATATGCATTCTATTGAAACTGTCCAATGTCTTCACTGCATCCTTGTCAGATGAAGGCACAGAGACAAACTTTAAAACTGGTTTCAATGTTATTCCATCAACAAGAAATCCGGAGAAGTAGGAACGGCTCCTGACAAAAAAGGCGTGCGTGGGGTGAAACTGCCCCCACAATTCCGCATGCTGGCCACATACTGATCACATGCGAATCGCCAGGGGCATCTGAGTAATAGCGCCGTGCCGCCCATATCCCTATAAATACATGACTCACTGCGGTCATTATCTCTTCTTCCACCCTCACACGAACCCTAGCGCCACCGCTAACTCTCAACGACGCCGGCGACGAAGTGCTTCACTGCCGCAACCTCTCCGACGCCGTTCTCACGCCGACTGCGGACATCGTCTCTCCGCCGTCGCCGTAGGTGTCTTCCGTTGCAAAGTTAGGGCACGGAGAATTGAACTGCTCGGCCTCAACTCTCACCTCGTCTAGCAGTTCCAAGTCTGGTAAATAACAAGTCTTTTTACAGCCTCTTTTGATCCTATATCTCCATCACTTTCTGCCAAAAGAGGTTTCCATTCACACAAGTTTCATCTCTCTCATCTGCAACTCATAACTTGCCTAGTATATTCACTTGTTCTTCATGAAGTAGTTAGATTCCTCACTTGTACTGATCCCTAGGTTAGTACAAATCTGGAACCAACTTCTTTTCTATAAAGTGAATGTCTTCGCATGATGAGGTCAATATCTTCTAAACTGATTTGTCTTCAAAATCTTCTGAGAATGCATATGACCTCTTCCCCTTCCCTCGCACCTTAATGATGTCATAGGTACATGTCCGTCGGAGAATCTTTTGGTTCTCATAGTCTGCATTCATTTGCAGAGTTCCTACAGCGTCACATCAATTCACCCGAAGCAAGTTCCTGTTGGTCAAGCAAAAGGAAGCCTTTGAAGACTTTGAATCTCTTGAATCCTTCCAAGTTAAGCTTCATGGCAGCAGAAAAACCAACAAGAAAGGGAGGCAGACAAAGACGTGGTGAAACGTCTAAGGATCTGCGTGAGGATTTGGCAGAAATGTACCAAACTGATCCTGAAGAGAGCTATGGTCAGCGCAAGACCCGAATCCAATGGATTCGAAGATATTGGGCAGAACAGTGGTTCCAATACCGCTTCGTAACCAAGGAATATGCAGAAAAATGCGCCATCAAGAGACCATGGGAGACGCACTGTACAAAAACCTCGTACCCCGAACCAGAGACGAAGCCATTGCTCAAGGATTCTTTCCATGCATGGCTAGGGGACAACAGCCAGCTGACGCACATCCGCCATCCCTTCTCTGGTGTCGCGATGACAATCTATTCAAGCACAACTTCCAATTTGCTCAGAACTCTGCGAAGCAAAACAAGATGGAGTTTGGGCTGGACTTCAACCCTGGTCCCTCTAAGCCAAGGGCGGATGGCACACGCGACGCAAATCCCAATGTCATCGGGCCGTATGCCAATCTCGAAGGCCTCATCACTCGCATTCTGGTCCAAGGGACTGCCGTGAACGACCCTCCAGCAGACACTGAGTCTGATGACGCTCCTACTGCCCCAGAGCCGAAGCAGACGAAGAAAAAGCCAAAAGCTTCAAAGCCAGCCACCTGTCCCAAGATCTCAAGAGCGAAGCCATTGGCCACTGCACCTCCTGAAGCAAGTGTGCAGTCTGAAGACTTATCACGAGTCTCCAAGCCCCAAGTAGCCAAGAAGCCTCAGACACACACTGGCAAAGACCTCACTGCCGCTGCCATTCTGCGCTGCTAGGCCATTGATCTGTCAAGTGACAAAGATCTTGCCGATGACGCCCTTGAGCAGCTAATCAAGAGCAAGGAGGAGGCTGAAATCTTCAACAATCTGCCTCTGTTCGATGCAGCAATCATCCACAACTTCATTGATGAGTGGTTTGATACACCCAACATCAGCTTCGATGATCTGCAGCTGCCCATTAGCCTCAGCGTAGCCTTCCAAGGAGCTATTGCTTCAGAACTCGCAATTGCCCAGCGCATAGTGGAACTGAAGCAGAAGATAGATTTTGAAAAGCCTTAGTTCAAGCAGAACATGGCCACGCTCAGCATCCAAGAAGTCAAAGACTTCAAAGTCATGCTGCACGAGTTGAAGGAAAACTTTATGCAGAAACGTGCAGAGGCTCAGGGTTCGCGTGAGCGCATGAAGAATTTGGCTGATCTCTGTGTGCAGGCCTACAATGAGGCCGAGAAGCGAAAGGCACTTGGGCGTCCCGGCATCGACCCCAGGATGGCCGCGAAGAAAAAGAAGAAGCCCGTTGTGGCTGAACAAGAGGCCCCAAGGCAAGAAGCTGTTCCGATTGTCTTCCCCACTGCCAAGACTGGCTCGAAGTCAAAGCATCGCTCCACCACTTCAGAACTTAAGAAGACAAGGACAGCTGAAGCTGAAGCAAGGAAGAGGAAACACCCTGAAGCCTCTCCTTCAGACCCCACCATCAAGAAGCGCAAGACCAAGAAGTCTCGGGCTGCTCCCATAGAGCCCTTGATAGTCGAACCCCTCTCCGTTCGCTTTCCTCACGAAGATCGTCAGCTGACCGTGCATGAGCCTGCTTTCACAGAGGCTCCGCACGCTGAAGACATTCCAGCAGCCGACCCCAATGCTACTGAAGACATTGGTCTCCAAGACAATGTGCAAGGTGATGCAGTCCTTCCTCAGCTCGAAACGAGCGAAATGATCAGCATTGGTCGTCCCTTGACGCTAATCACCCAAGATGCATCGTGGGCAGATCGCCCATAGGAGGAAGAGAATGAGCCCCAGCCCATTGCAACTCCACCAGCGTCGCCTGCATTCCGTAGGCTTCGCAAAGGGCCAAGGGCTCAGACTGCTGACGACATTCCGGCTGCATCAGCCGAAGAACATGAAGAAGAGCACCAAGAACCTCAAGCTCCATCTCCCCCGCACGAACAAGAAGAAGTTCTCAAGGAGAACGTACCGGAATCCATCCCTCTCACTACACGTGATGAGGCTGACACCATTGCGGCTGCCACACCCAATACTGAAGCATTTGTGGAGCCTGACCAACCAACAGCTTCAAGAGATACTGAAGCTACTGCCTCTGACCCTTCTGTGCCTGAGTCTGCTGCCGGTCCACAGTTCAACTATCATGTTGCGCACAGGCCCCAGGTACTGAAGCCAATCCCACAACTGCCAAGGTTCCCAGGTCCTGCAACAGCTCCTGGCTCCTTTAATGTCAATAGCTTCAGGGCAGCTAATACCTTCTTCAACCGCTCCAAGAACCCTTACTCAAGGGAACGGATTGTATCAGATAGGTTCTGGAGCTACCCACAGCGAAGCTACTACTCCTGCGTCCTCTACAACCAAGGCCGTATCTTTCCACACCAGCACCTTGAGGTTGAAGCTATTGCTGGTCTGCCTGGTATGGAAGAAGCACTGGACTGCTTCAAGCAAGTTGGCCTGCTGCCGTTTGTCACAGATGCAGAGCACTGGAATGAAGAGCTTCTGCTCCAGTTCTATGCCACACTGCACATCAAAGGCTACAACAGAGATTTGAAGACTTGGGTCCTGGAGTGGATGACCGGCAATGTCCATCATGAAGCCAATGCATTCGATATCATTGAGCTCACCGGCCTACCCACTCCTGGCGAACTCTTCGAAGAAGGCTGCCAACTCCATGCTGAAGCAGTTGAGAGCATATTTCAGTGACCTGAGCCAAATATGAGTCAGATGCTCTCAATGATGAAGCCATTGCTTCCTGATGCACCTTACCCAACCGAGTTCTTCGTTGAAGACTTAGAGTACCTGCCCAGAACTATCTATCACATCGTCAGGCGGACTCTATGGCCCATTAAGGGGCACTCTCCATATGCCAAGGTTGAAGGTGCCATGAAGACTCTCATCTTCTGCATCCTGCATGGCAAATGCTTCAATGCCCAGGATCTCTTTATACGCCAACTTGCAGCGTCTGGCTCAGATCTCTTTGGTCGGAAGATTTATGCTCCATGAGTTATGAGGCTCATCAAGCTCCACTCTGCTATATCCTATCAACCCTCTGCCCGCAACCACAGAATCTTCTTACCTGATGTGGACACCTCTGCTGAAGCGATTTATCCCGAGCCTGCCAAGCAGCCATTAAGTCTTCAGAATGCAGAACACCAGAGCTTCACTCAGCATGATGAAGGTGTTGAAGCCATTTCCGGAGTCTATCCAATGGCTAGCACCACACGTGCCCCTACATCAACTGAAGCCACTGACAGCACGGCTGCACAGAGACCCAAGAAACGCGCTCTTACACTCACTGACCGTGAACTTCTTGTGGCTCTGCACCAAAAGCAAGATAGGCATCACGACTGGCTCAAAAGGCAGATGCACAGTATCATGCAAGACGTCAATCGCATCAGGAATCTGGCCACAAAGAATGCTTTTGTCGCACGTGAAACCTGTCGCCGCACTTGGAAAGGCCTCACCATGATGTGCACTGAAGCTGAACTGCAATAGGGTGGCTTCAAAGAGATATTCAAGTTTGACTCCACACCCCCCAGAAGAGCTGTGTTGCGTGGAACTCCGTCGCTTGAAGAATCAGAGTTCTCTTCCTCTGCTGCCATAGTGACTGGAAAAATCATTGAGGAAGAAGACGACGCTACATCACCACCACCTTCTTCAGCGCGCGTCGTCACTGCACCAAGCTCGCCAGCACCACCAAACGCCTCCACCGACCCTGCTGCGCCTGGGAACGCGTAGAAAACTCTATGTCTTCAAACCTTTTTGGTCATCACTGACAAAAGGGGGAGAAGCATATGATGTTTATAGTCTTCAAGAGGGTCAATAATATGGGCGGGTGCTTTATATTTTGCATTTTGCTTCGTGCTTACAACTCTCGTTTTGCTCCATTTGGTTCTTTGAGTTGTAACACTTAAACTTGATGGTCGTCTGCTACTATGTTTGCCACTGTGTTTTTGCGAAGATAAATTCCGCATGTACGACGATAATTTCCGCACTTATATCACTTCGCATACATCCATTTTTCATTATGCATGTCATTATCTTCATATGTCCTTACATGCATAATGGATTGTCATCATAAGTTGAAGTGGATTCCCAAAAATAGAACCTGCTATGTGCATTTGCGTTCCAGAAGCAAATCACTTATATGCACATCTTTAGGGGGAGCCCTTGCAGCTTATGAAGACAATTCCTTTACAATTTCACAAATTATGTTACCCGTTGAAAACTTCAACTAGTTTGTCATCAATCACCAAAAAGGGGGAGATTGTAAGTGCATCTAGTGCCACCCCTGGTTGGTTTTGGAGTATTGACGACAAACCTAGTTGAGGGACTAATGTGTTTGTGAGAATTGCAGGATAACACAGGTAGAAGTCCCTCATTGATTCGGTTTAGTGACCAGAGATGACCCCTAAAAATGTACGAAGACATTGAAGACAATGGTGGTTCATGAAGACATTCATGTCGAAGACAATGACATATGAAGACTCCCCATGAAGCCTATGGAACTCGAAGACTTAGATCCTTCGTAGTTTTACTTTATTCATGTTGTGTCATAGGAACCACCGTACTGTTAATGGGGTCCAAGAGAACCAGTCAAGATGACTGAAGTGATGCCTAATTCAAATCCTATGTCTTCGAGTGAAGACAATGAGAGAAAATCTTGTCCAGAGTCAGACAAGTCAGCTTTACTTGCAGCCCAAGTAAAGTTGCCGTGAGAGTTCGAAATCCGACCGTTAGTACACGTGTCAGTTCCTTTGAGAGAAAATCCCTAGCGAGGAGAAAATCCCTAACCACCCAGAGCTAGAGTAATTGGGCATCACTTAAGTCTTCTTGTCTGAGTGATCTGAAGACTTATTACACTTGAGGACTGTGCATCCTCCAGACGGTTAGGCATCGCGTTCTGAGCATCCAAGAGAAATTGTGGATTGCCGGTGAACGAAGTCTGTGAAGGTTTGGGAGTCTACCTTGAAGACTTACCAGAGTGATTGGGCGGGGTCTGTGTGACCTTAGCTCAAGGAGAAAACGGTGAGGACTGGGTGTCCTGAGCTGCGTGTTCAGGACTGGGTGTCCGGGACTGTGTGTCCTTTGGTTTAAATACCTAGCTGCTCCAACGAGACGTACAGTTGTCACAGCAACTGGAACTGGTCCAACATATCATTGTCTTCAACGTGTCACTGGTTTCATCTTCACCTCCCTTTACTTACCAGTACACTTTGTGAAGCTATTGCATGCTTGCCTTGTCTTCTGTCTTCACAACTTGACTGTATGATCTGTTTGGCTTCATAACTTCTTCCTACCTGATCCTCATTACACTAAAGCTGTTTGTCGCTGTGCTTTCACTATATTGTGTACTTGACTATGGCTTGCGTTGTGTAATCTAACTTCCGCTGCATAGTGATAGGCTTGTCCATACTGTTTGTCTTCATAACTTTCATGTTTTGAAGACTTTCATAAAAATCGCCTATTCACCCCCCCCCCTCTAGTCGATATAACGCACTTTCAGTAGTGCCAAGGGGGCTGTAACTTCAAAGGAGGCGTTGACCATCTCAGTAGTGGCCATGAGCGTACTTGGGGTCGGCTCGGTGGTTGCCTCCATCTTCTTGGAGCTCTTTGTCTCGTGGGGATCAGCCTCCCGCGTCTGCTCCAATATTAGCAGATCTTGCCTGGTTCTCCTTGGTCCATCATGAAACTGACGAATACTAGGAGATCACTGAAAGGAGAACACAATCGCAATGACAATGAAACAAAGAGAGAGTCAGTATCGGTTACTGCTTTGCAAAAGTTCTTTTTTCTGAATGAAAATATACCAATATCATGGATCCTCTTACCTTCCCTTCGTTGGGAGAGAAGAACAGTGGAAGATGCGAGTGTTGGCTTTCTTGAAGACGGTGAGGGAGAAGGGGATTCAGCGAAGAGTGAAATGATGGTTGCTTCGTCCTTCAAACTTAGACTGCGCGGAGGTGCGGTTTTGTGATACGACAACTTGTTACTGCCGCGCCACGACCGGGGTGACTCTCCGCCTGCATATGCTACCTCTTCAGCACTGCGTTGGTTTTCCCTTGAAGAGGAAAGGGTGATGCAGCAAAGTAGCGTAAGTATTTCCCTCAATTTTTGAGAACCAATGTATCAATCCAGTAGGAGGCCACACGCAAGGCCCTCGTACCTACACAAACAAATAAGAACCTTGCAACCAACGCGATAAAGGGGTTGTCAGTCCCTTCACGGCCACTTGCAAAAGTGAGATCTGATAGAGATAATAAGATAAATATTTTTGGTATTTTTGTGGTATAGATTGAAAAGTAAAAATTGCAAAATAAACGGCGAAAAAAATTGGCAAGTTGATGAAAGATTAATATGATGGAGAATAGACCCGGGGGGCATAGGTTTCACTGGTGGCTTCTCTCAAGAGCATAAATATTACGGTGGGTGAACGAATTACTGTCGATCAATTGATAGAATTGAGCATAGTTTTGAGAATATCTAGGCATGATCATGTATATAGGCATCACGTCCGTGAGAAGTAGACCAACTGCTGCCTCTATCTACCACTATTAGTCCACACATCAGCCGCTATCCAACATGCATCTAGAGTATTAAGTTCGTAAGAACAGAGTAACGCATTAGGCAAGATGACATGATGTAGAGGGATAAACTCAAGCAATATGATATAAACCCCATCTTTTTATCCTTGATGGCAATAATACAATACGTGTCCTTTCCCCTATTGTCACTAGGATCGAGCACCGCAAGATTGAACCCAAAGCTAAGTACTTCTCCCATTACAAGAAAGATCAATTTAGTAGGCCAAACCAAACTTATAATTTGATGAGACTTGCAAATACAACCAATCATACATAAAAGAATTCAGATGAGATTCAAATATTGTTCATAGATAATCTTGATCATGAACCCACAATTCATCAGATCTCGACAAACACACCGCAAAAAGAGTTACATCGAATAGATCTCCAACAAAATCGACGAGAACTTTGTATTGAGAATCAAAGAGAGAGAAGAAGCCATCTAGCTAATAACTATGGACCCGAAGGTCTGAGGTAAACTACTCACACATCATCGGAGAAGCTATTGTGTTGATGTAGAAGGCCTCCATGATCAATGCCCCCTCCGGCGGAGCGCAAGAAAAGGCCCCAAGATGGGACCTCATAGGTACAGAACGTTGTGGCGGTGGAAATAGGTTTTCGTTGTGCTCCTGGACGTTTTCGGGGTACGCAGGTATATATAGAAGGAAGAAGTAGGTCGGTGGAGCTGCGAGGGGTCCACGAGGGTGGGGGCACGCCCAGGGGGCAGGCATGCTTCCCTACCTCGTGGCCTCCTCACTACTTTCTTGACGTCCACTCTAAGTCCTCTGGAATGCATTTGTTCGAAAAATAACTCTCCCGACGGACTCATTCCGTTTAGATTCCGTTTGATATTCCTTTTCTACGAAACACTAAAATAGGCAAAAAAACAAAAATTTGGGCTGGGCCTCCGGTTAGTACGTTAGTCCCAAAAATAATATAGAAGTGTATAATAAAGCCCATTAAACATCCAAAACAGATAATATAATAACATGGAACAATAAAAAAATTATAGATATGTCGGAGACGTATCAAGCATCCCCAAGCTTAATTCCTGCTCGTCCTCGAGTAGGTAAATGATAAAAACAGAATTTTTGATGCGGAATGCTACCTAGCATATTTCTCGATGTAATTTTCTTTATTGTGGCGTGAATATTTAGATCTGAAAGATTCAAGATATAAGTTTAATATTGACATAAAAATAATAATACTTCAAGCAATCTAACGAAGCAATTATGTTTTCTGAAAATAACGTGGCCAAAGTAAGTTCATCCCTACAAAATCATATAGTTTGGCTATGTCCCATCTTCATCACACAAAATATTCAAATCATGCACAACCCTGGTTTCAACCAAGCAATTGTTTCATACTTAAGAATTTTCAAACTTTTTCAACTTTTACGCAATACATGAGCGTGAGCCATGGACATAGCACTATGGGTGGAATAAAATATGATGATGGGGGTTGTATGGAGAAGACAAAAAGAAGAAAGTATTGCATTGACGCGGCTAATCAACGGGCTATGGATATGCCCATCAATTGATGTCGACACAAGGAGTAGGGATTGTCATGCAACGAATGCACTAGAGCCATAAATGTATGAAAGCTCAACAAATGAAACTAAGTGGGTGTGCATCCAACTTGCTTGCTCATGAAGACCTAGAGCATTTGAGGAAGTCCATTGTTGGAATATACAAGCCAAGTTCTATAATGAAAAATTCCCACTAGCATATGAAAGTGACAAAACAAGAAACTCTCTATCATAAAGATCATGGTGCTACTTTGAAGCACAAGTTTGGAAAAAGAGATAGTAGCATTGTCCCTTTTTTCTCTTTTTTTTGGGCCACTTTTCTTTATTTGGCCTTTCTCTTTTTTTGGGACAATGCTCTATGAATGATGACAATCACACTTCTATTTATTTACAACTCAATGATTACAACTTGATACTAGAACAAGATATGACTGTATATGATTGCCTCCGGCGGTGTACTGGGATGGGCAATGAATCAAGAGTGACATGTATGAAATAATATGCATGGTGGCTTTGCCAAAAATACGATGTCAACTACATGATCATGCATGGCAATATGACAATTATGAAGCATGTCATAATAAATGAAACGGCGGAAAGTTGCATGGCAATATAACTCGTAATGGCTACGGAAATGCCATGATAGGTAGGTATGATAGCTGTTTTGAGGAAGATATAAGGAGGTTTATGTGTGATACAGCGTATCATATCACGGGGTCTGGATGCACCGATGAAATTTGCACCAACTCTCAAGGTGAGAAAGAGCAATGCACGGTACCAAAGAGGCTAGCAATGATGGAAGGGTGAGACTGTGTATAATCCATGGACTCAACATTAGTCATAAAGAACTCACATACTTA
Source organism: Triticum monococcum (assembly GCA_034509565.1). Classification (NCBI taxonomy): domain Eukaryota; kingdom Viridiplantae; phylum Streptophyta; class Magnoliopsida; order Poales; family Poaceae; genus Triticum; species Triticum monococcum. The sequence goes on along the minus strand of CM067843.1, from coordinate 144,045,806 downwards.
TTGTAAAAAACTACAAGTCATCAAAACCAAGCACTACACACATGCTCCTAGGGGGAGGTTTGTAGGAGTTAACCATCGCGCGCCCCCGACCTCCACACAAAGGATGACACTCAAAGAACACCTCATGTTTCAAATTTGTTACACAACGGTTACCATACGTGCATGCTATGGGACTTGCAAACTACAACAGAAGTATTTCTCAATTTCACAATTACTCAATTAGCGCAACTTTAATATTACTATCTCCATATCTCAAAACAATCATCAAGTATCAAACTTCTCATAGTATTCAATGCACTTTATATGATAGTTTTTATTATACCTATCTTGGATGCGTATTATATTAGGACTAATTTCAACCAAATCAAACTACCATGTTGTTCTAAAAGACTCTCAAAATAATTTAAGTGAAGCATGAGAGATCAATAATTTCTATAAAATAAAATCGCCACCGTGCTCTAAAAAGATATAAGTGAAGCACTAGAGCAAAATTATCTAGCCCAAAAGATATAAGTAAAGCACATAGAGTATTCTAATAAATTCCGATTCATGTGTGTCTATCCCAAAAGGTGTTTACAGAAATCATGATTGTGGTAAACTCAAAAGAAAAGACTCAAATCATACAAGACGCTCCAAGCAAAACACATATCATGTGGTGAATAAAAATATGGCATCAAGTAAAGTTACCGATGGACGAAGAAGAAAGAGGGGATGCCTTCCGGGGCATCCCCAAGCTTAGGCTTTTGGTTGTCCTTGAATTTTACCAAGGGGTGCCTTGGGCATCCCCAAGCTTAGGCTCTTGCCACTCCTTATTCCATAATCCATCAAATCTTTACCCAAAAACTTGAAAACTTCACAACACAAAACTCAACAGAAAATCTCATAAGCTTCGTTAGCGAAATAAAACAAACCACCACTTCAAGGTACTGTAATGAACTCATTCTTTATTTATATTGGTGTTAAACCACTAGTGCAGAACCGGGCAATAGCACCGGTTTGTAAGGCCCTTTAGTTCTGGTTCCATAACCGGCAGTAAAGTGTGGGCACTAAAGGCCCCCCACTTTAGTACCGGTTCAGCACGAACCGGTGCTAAAGGGCAACCACGTGGCATGAGGCAGCTCCGGGGCCCGGGAGCCCTTTAGTACCGGTTGGTAACACCAACCGGTACTAAAATGTTTGGGGGGGTTTTGGTTTTATGATTTCTTTTTCATTTAATTTTGTGTTTTCCATTTTAATTCTTTTTTGTTTCCTGGTATTTAAGATACTACACATTGTACACGTTATGCATACATATATATATATATATATATATATATATATAAATAGAATTTCTAGTAGGACCAATCATATATATATCATCAATGTCTCACAAACCACCATATTAATTCACACATACACACATGTATAGCTATATACAATTTCTCCTACATATGCATGTTGCCTTCAGAGCCAGTGGCATTAGCCTAATTGGTGCCTTCGGAGCACGATGACAATTGGAAGTGGTTCATGACCTGGTCGATGGGGGCGGTAGCGGGTAATAGTATTCTCCCTTCAGATTTATGACCTGGTCGAGCAAAAATCCCGCTATTTCCTCTTGAAGTGCTTCTATGCACTCCGTTTCTAGGAGCTTGTCCCGCACCTCTGTGAACTGTTAAGAAGGAGATCAATATGCATGTGTATTAGTTGTGTGACTAGATATCGATAATGGTGTAAAAATTGTGAATAGTGTTCTGACAAGCGTACCCATTCCTGTCTTTGAGATCTACTCCTTTTGGACGCCATCATGCGAATGTTCTCGCAAATGCAGAATGCACACATATCAGTCCCCTGCGCCTGCTTCAGGGCCTTTATTATGAGAATGGAATTTAATTTGATCAGATAATAATTAATCAAGCATGATAATTAAAGAGATGGTAGCTAGCTAGCTAGTACTACTTAATTACTTACCTTGGGTCGAAACCATTTCAGCTGTCGTTTCCATTCGCCTTCCGTGACGCTGATGAACCTTGCCCAAGCCCTGCCCGCCGACAAAGAAAATGAATAAAGGGGTTATTAAATAGTTGGTATCATGAAATGATGAACTAAATAGGCCGAGATATATAGTTAATAATGATTGAAATTACCTGTTGACTATCCCAAACAAGATGTTATAGTCACTATTTGCTTTGAGTAGTGAGTCCAGTATTTCAACTATTCCGGCGTCAAGTTTAATGATACACAAGATCCAGTGAAATCTGCATGCACACACGTTTGCATGTCTTAATTAAGCGGGCATATGTAAGCAAAAACATGTAGCTAGCTAGTAGGCAAAAACAGAGAATTTGTATTACAAGAAAGTGTGACTCACTGGAAGTTGTAAGGAAGTAGTATATCTTCATTGTATTTGAGGCGCTTCAAGAACTCTAGCATGCTGTCCTCTACCTGCTTTTCATGATGCTTGTTTATTTTCCATGTGTATTCATCAACGGTGTTTGGGTCAATGAACCCAATGCCATAGAGTCCACCTTTTCTCATTTCATACATCTTCATCCTGCATAATACCAAAGCGGCCCGGCTAGCCGTTGGAACCGGCACTAATGTATACATTAGTGCCGGCTCAAATACAAACCGGCACAAATGTGCTTCACGTTTGACCCTTTTTCTACTAGTGAACCTACTGTATTCCAACTTCGCTATGGTTCGTAACCTCCGATACTAGCCATAGATACCTCAAAATAAGCAAACAACACACGAAAAACAGAATCAGTCAAAAACAGAACAGTGTGTAGTAATCTGTATCAAACGCAAACTTCTGGAACCGAAAAAATTCTACCAAATTAGGAAGTACTAGATAATTTGTTTATTAAACTACTGCAAAAATAATAAACTAAAAAGCTTGTTTCTGCGATTTATGAAAACTATTCTCGTGCGCGCAAAGTTTTTGTTTTTACAGCAAGATAAAATAACTATCACCGTAGGTTATCGTAAAGGTTTTACTTTGCAAAAACACTAATTAAAACATAAAAACAAATCTAACCAGAGGCTAGGTGAATTTTTTATTACTAAACAGAACCAAAAATCAAGAAACAAAAATAAAATTGGGTTGCCTCCCAACAAACGCTATCGTTTAACGCCCCTAGCTAGGCATAAAAACAAGGATAGATCTAAGTATCATCATCTTTGGTATGCAATCCATAAGTGGCTCTCATAATAGATTCATAAGGTAATTTAATTTTCTTCCTAGGAAAGTGTTCCATGCCTTTCCTTAACGGAAATTGGAATCTAATATTCCCTTCCTTCATATCAATAATTGCACCTATCGTTCTAAGGAAAGGTCTACAAAAAATAATAGGACATGTAGGATTGCAATCTATATCAAGAACAATAAAATATATGGGCACATAATTCCTATTGTGAACAATAAGAACATCATTAGTCCTTCCCATAGGTTTCTTAATGGTGGAATCCGCAAGGTGCAAGTTTAAAGAACAATAATCAAATTCATGGAAACCTAACACATCACACAAAGTTTTTGGAATCGTGGAAACAGTAGCACCCAAATCACATAAAGCAAGGCATTCATGATCTTTAATCTTAATTTTAATAGTAGGTTCCCACTCATCATAAAGTTTTCTAGTGACAGAAACTTCTAATTCAAGCTTTTCTTCATAAGATTGCATTAAAGCATCAACGATATGTTTGGTAAAAGCTTTATTTTGACTATAAGCATGAGGAGAATTTAGCACGGATTACAACAAGGAAATACAATCTATTAAATAACAATTATCATAATTAAATTCCTTGAAATCCAAAATAGTTGGTTCATTGCTATGTAAAGTTTTGACCTCTTCAATCCCACTTTTACCAATTTTTGCATCAAGATCTAAAAACTCCGAATTATTGGGACATCTTCTAAATAAAGTTGACTCATCTCCAGTCCCATCATTATCAAGATTCATATTGTAAAGCAAATATTTAATAGGAGACACATCAATCACTTTTAGGTCTTCATCTTTATTCTCATAAAAACTAGAAGAACACGCTTTTACAAAGCAATCTTTCTTAGCACGCATCCTAGCGGTTCTTTCTTATCATTCATTAATGGAAATTCTCATAGCTTTGAGAGACTCATTGATACCATGCTTAGGTGGAATAGATCTAAGTTTCAAAGAATCAACATCAAGTGAAATTCTATCCACGTTCCTAGCCAATTCATCAACCTTAAGCGATTTTTCTTCAAGCAAAGCATTGGAATTCTTTTGTGAATTCATAAACTCTTTAACACTAGTCTCGAAATCAGAGGGCAACTTATTAAAATTTACATAAGAATTGTCGTAGCAAATACCATAATTATTAGAGGAATTACTAGGAAACATCCTAGGATTAAAGTTTCCTCTATACGCGTTGTAACCAAAATTGTTCCCACCAACAAAATTCACATTCATAGAGTCATTATTAGTCTCAATCAAAGTAGACAAAGGCATATCATTACGATCAATAGAAACACTCTTATTAGCAAAGAACCTCATAAGTTCATCCATCTTTCCACTCGAAATATTGATCTCTTCTATTGCATGAACCTTTTTACTAGTAGATCTTTCGGTGCGCCATTGAGAATAATAAACCATAATGTTGTCTAGGAGTTTAGTAGCTTCTCATAAAGTGATTTCCATAAAGGTGCCTCCCGCGGCCGAATCTAAGAGATTTCTAGAAGCGATGTTTAATCCAGCATAAATTTTTTGTATAATCATCCATAAATTCAATCCATGAGTAGGGCAATTACGTATCATCAGTTTCATTCTCTCCGAAGCTTGTGCGACATGTTCATGATCAAGTTGCTTAAAATTCATAATATCGTTTCTAAGAGAGATAATCTTAGCAGGAGGAAAATACTTAGAGATAAAAGCATCTTTGCACTTATTCCAAGAATAAATACTATTTTTAGGCAAAGACGAAAACCAAGTTTTAGCACGATCTCTAAGTGAAAACGGAAATAGCTTGAATTTAACAATATCATTATCCACATCTTTCTTCTTTTGCATATCACACAAATCAACAAAGTTGTTTAGATGGGTAGCGGCATCTTCACTAGGAAGGCAAGAGAATTGATCTTTCATAACAAGATTCAGCAAAGCAGAATTAATTTCACAAGATTCAGCATCGGTAAGAGGAGCAATCGGAGTGCTAAGGAAATCATTGTTGTTGGTATTGGAAAATTCACACAATTTAGTATTGTCTTGAGCCATCGTGACAAACAAGCAATCCAACACACAAGAACACAAGCAGCAAGCGAAAATGAGGCCAACGGAAAAGAGGGTGAATAAAACGGCAAGGGTGAAGTGGGGGGGAGACAAACGAGAGGCAAATGGCAAATAATGTAACGTGAGGGATAAGAGTTTGTGATGGGTAGTGGGTATGTATTGACTTGTGCGTAGACTCCCCGACAACGGCACCAGAAATCTTTCTTGCTACCTCTTGAGCACTGTGTTGGTTTTCCCTTGAAGAGGAACGGGTGATGCAGCAAAGTAGCATTAGTATTTCCCTCAGTTTTTGAGAACCAAGGTATCAATCCAGTAGGAGGACACACGTAAGTCCCTCATACCTACACAAAAAAATAATAACCTTGCAACCAACACGATAAAGGGGTTGTCAATCCCTTCAAGACCACATGCAAAAGTGAGATCTGATAGAGATAATAAGATAAATATTTTTGATATTTTTTTGGTATAGATTGAAAAGTAAAAATTACGAAATAAACGGTGAGAGAAATTGGCAAGTTGATGAAAGATTAATATGATGGAAAGTAGACCCGGGGGCCATAGGTTTCACTAGTGGCTTCTCTCAAGAGCATAAATATTACAGTGGGTGAACGAATTACTATCGAGCAATTGATAGAATTGAGCATAGTTATGAGAATATCTACGCATGATCATGTATATAGGCATCACGTCCGTGACAAGTAGACCAACTACTGCCTGCATCTACCACTATTACTCCACACATCGACCGCTATCCAGCATGCATCTAGAGTATTAAGTTCATAAGAACAGAGTAACGCATTAGGCAAGATGACATGATGTAGAGCGATAAACTGAAGCAATATGATATAAACCCCATCTTTTTATCCTCGATGGCAACAATACAATACATGTCATTTCCCCTACTATCACTGGGATCGAGCACCACAAGATTGAACCCAAAGCTAAGCACTTCTCCCATTGCAAGAAAGATCAATCTAGTAGGCCAAACCAAACTGATAATTCGAAGAGACTTGCAAAGATAACCAATCTTACATAAAAGAATCCATAGGAGATTCAAATATTGTTCATAGATAATCTTGATCATAAACCCACAATTCATCGGATCTCGATGAAGACACCGCAAAAAGAGTTACATCAAATAGATCTCCAAGAAGATCGAGGCGAACTTTGTATTGAGAATCAAAGAGAGAGAAGAAGCCATCTAGGTAATAACTATGGACCTGAAGGTCTGAGGTAAACTACTCACACATCATCGGAGAGGCTATGGTGTTGATGTAGAAGCCCACCATGATCAATGCCCCCTCCGGCGGAGCGCCGAAAAAGGCCCCAAGATGGGATCTCACAGGTACAGAAGGTTGCGGTGGTGGAAATAAGGTTTCATGGTGCTCATGGAAGTTTTTGGGGTATGTAGGTATATATAGGAGGAAGAAGTAGGTCGGTGGAGCTGCGAGGGGCCCACGAGGGTGGGGGCGCGCCTAGGGGGCAGGCGCGCCTCCCTGCCACGTGGCCTCCTCGCGTCTTTCTTGACGTCCACTCCAAGTCCCCTAGATTGCGTTTGTTCCAAAAATAACTCTCCCGAAGGATTCATTCCGTTTGGATTCCGTTTGATATTCCTTTTCTGTGAAACACTGAAATAGGAAAAAAACAGCAATTTGGGTTGGGCCTCCGGTTAGTAGGTTAGTCCCAAAAATAATATAGAAGTGTATAATAAAGCCCATTGAACATCCAAAACAGATAATATAATAGCATGGAACAATAAAAAATTATAGGTACGTTGGAGACGTATCAGCATACTGCCTTCTAATTTGATGGATGGCATTTGGGCTCGTGCGCGGCATGGCCCGCATGTTGGTGAACAAAAGTAAAACTGCATTCAGTAGAGGGAGACGTTTCGATGACCTAGGAGGAGCCAGAAGCGGTAGTGTATCCACTGTACTAGTAGTAATTGTTTTTCTGGTAGCTGCAGAGTGTCTCCATTGTACTAGTAGTAATTGTTTCTCTGGGCCCAAGGAAAAATAGCCCATCCACCCTAGTAAATAATAAAATCAATTCAAAAGCCCATATATTTACTTAAGGAGAAGCGCTAGCTACACCCAGCACACCGCCCCCAAAAAAACCTAGGTGCTCTTCTTCCTCCTCACTCCTACCCACCTCACGTCAGCTCGCTCCACTCGTACCCCCAAATTACTCACCTCACTCCTATAGAAAACCCCAGCTCTCCTTCTTCCTCACTACTACAGAAAAACCTCAGCTCCTCTTCTTCTTCACTTGCACTACAACTAGGATCGTCATTCGTTACTCTGCTCAAATCCATGAGCATGACGCGACCCCCTCAAGGAAAATGGAGTCAGCTGACCCCATCGCCAAGAAGATGAGGCTCCCGCCAGCGGTGACGCCTGTCGTAGATCCTGCACCAGGCAGTGCGGGGAGAAGCGGTGACCCCGCCCCCACCAGATCCCAGGAACCCATTGAATCTTGGGTGGACCGCATCAGCGATCTCCCGGACGCCGTACTTGGGGAGATCATCTCGCTTCTCCCCACCAAGGATTGCTACCGCACCCAAGTCCTCTCAATTTGATGGAGCCCTCTATGAGGTGTCGTTCCCCTTAGTCTTGACTGTCGTCAGCTATCTCTCTTCAATGGTTTTGAAATCCCCAGAGCCATGATCTCTCCCACCAGGGCTCTGTTCAAAGTCTATGCATCCCGTCATGCTACCTGAGCAAGCATGCCATGCCCTGCATGGTGGACGCCTGGCTGAAATCCCCTGAATTCACAGAACTACAGCTGATTGAGTTCTACTATTCCCCTGGGAATCACCTACCAGATACCGAACGCCATCTACCGGTGCCCTCAGCACCGATGTCCATCTCGCGGTTTTCCTCTCTCCACACCGCCACCTTTGCGCTGTGCTACCTACCTGACAATTTGGTACTAAACCTTCGACTCCCATTTCTCAAGAAACTTTCACTTGTGCAGGTTCATATATCAGAGGCCTCATTGCACAGCATCATCCACTCCTGTTGCCCTGCCCTGGAGTGTTGGTGCTTGTTTTTACAGTTAGAATCGGTTGTCTCCAAATAAAGTCGCCGAACCTTGTAAGAATTGGAATTTCTTTTGACGGAAGGCAGATCATCATCCAAGATGCCCCTTCACTTCAAAGGTTGATCCTTGATTCTAGTTAATCACGGTCGCAAATAACCGTCCTCTCTGTGCCTAAACTGGAGACCTTAGGTGTAATACATGATCTCTGTGCTCATTTCAAGATGGTGTTTGGCTCCACAGTTCTTCACGTACTTTATATTATCATCTACACTTGTAACCATAAGCTGCATTTTAAATTTTTGCGCGTAAGTTATATATCATCTCGGAGTACACATTTTGTACTAATATTATGTTCTATGCTCACTGAAGAGTTTCTCCATGGATAGCCTATCAATGGTGCTGGATTCTATCAAGATCTTATATATCCAAATGAATAGTTTTGATCTGAACAAGATTATTGGCTTGCTGCAATGCTTTCCATGTCCGGAGAAGTTGTATATAAAGGTGATAATTTCACGCACATTGGAAGCCCGCATATAGTGTAGTAGAATTAACCGTTCAGCTGTTGCTCCTTCCACACTCGGTAAATCTTCATGTCTATTTAGGCAACAGAATGGGGTAAGAAAGTTATAACCAATCGGTGGATTCGTAAGCACCGGGATTTTCTCACTTCTCATGACATTCGATTGAAGACAATAACGCTAGAACGATATGTAGCCAACCATGCAAACACTAGATTTTTCACATTCTTCCTGCTGAATGCGAGGTTACTATTGTCCATCAGGCTTAAGTTTATCAGCAGCATGGTTTTGATGGATGGGTACGTAAAAGAGCAAAAAAAGGAGTTTCAGGTGGGCAAAAGAGCTTCTGAACATGTCGGGCTTCTATTTACAACATATTGTGGTCATAATCCAGTAAATTTTACGACCCAAGATGTTCATTCTATGGACCTGACCGATCCATTTGACTGTGACTGCCGAAGAGAGTGCTGGAGTTAGATGTTGTTTCCCTTTTCAACCTGGGTTTTGTCTAAACCTGATGAATAATTAATCCTCATGCTTTTGTACAGTTTGTAAGCTGGAGTTAGATGTTCTTTCCCTTTTCAACCCGGCTGTGACTATCATATTTTCTTTGAAACAAGGCAAATGGCTTGCCATTCGTTTAATTTAGAGTGAAATATTGTAACAAATACCAACCAAGGGAAATAACATCACTCTCGCCGGCTGCTTGAGCTCACTATGAATTAGAGAAGCCAAGTGATTATCCCCCACCAGCACCCACAAACTTATTTTGAACTAGCACACCAAATGGGATGTAAATTTTCATAGGAAAGGCCACATGACCGTGAAAGATTTTGATTCTGACATTTGGGACCCACGAGGAAATAGCCTATCCAAGGTGGTGCCGACTTACTAGCTAGTCAACAAACGTTTCTGCCTATCAGCCGTTGGATTGACATCCAACATCTGTCATGTATCTTCTATCTCTGGTCTTGTTCCTCCAGCATCGCAAACAAAACCACCTCGTCGACTCGGCCTGCTCCCGCCTCCCATGGCTGGCTGCGCCTCCGCCGCCCTACCGTACCCTCCAATGTTGGCCAGTTCCTCCCTGTATTCCCCCACATGTCCTGTTATTCTCCAGCGACGTCAGCCCTAACACGCACCCGCACCCGAACCAGTCAACCCTCGTACTCCCCTCCGCTTGCGACTGGACCGTCACATCTTCCACGGCTCCTGTTCGTTCCGTCCGAGGCCTCGCCATCGTCCTCGGCCTTGGTTCGCTCGCCATGCGCGGTGCACCGCCCTCTTGCATTGTCAACAACGTCAACAACCGAGAGGAACAAGGATATGATTGTACAGGGAGAGGATGATTGTAGGGACCCACCAGCATCATGGCAGTATGCAAGCAAGTGCTTCGTTATTACAAGCCCCAAAAAATGGTTCCTCCTAATGGTTGGACACCTGGGGCTCACGCCATTGTCAACGTAGTCAATAAACGAGAGAATTACACAACGAGTGGATGACATCAGGGACCCAGCATGTCGCACGGTTTTTATTTTCCTTTGTTTGACGAACAAGCAGTTCTTATTTATACCAGTTTTAGCGACGGATCAGGGTAACAACGGGGCTGTGCGGGGGCTGTGGCCCGTCTAGCCAGGGTTTTATTTATGTTTACCACATCATGAGCCCAGTTGTGTGTTTTTCTTGCTAAGAATGGCTAGCCCAGTTCTATCTTTTTAAAGAAAGACCCAAACGAGGCCTACTTGCTTTATCAGCCGTACTGGGCTGCAAATCCTTCAAGACGAGGAGAGAGTTTCATTCGGTTTGCCCAGAAATGGGATGTACATTTTTGAAACACATCAAACCGGGAATTAGTTTCATTTTTTTAATTACAAGATTTTAAATTCCATTAATTTTTATGCCTAGACAATTATTTGGGTGTTATATTTATATAAATTATTTTTCAAATAGTTTGAATGTGACTCGATATTTCTGGATTAAAAACAGTTGACCGCACCAAAATATATAAAATTTCGTATAATTTTTAACCTTGGCCACAATATGGGGCCTAATGCTAACGAAAGGAAGATGGGTTCCAAAAAAATTCTTAAGAATTGGCAAATTGTCTGTAAATTATTAGAAGTAATGGTAGGTGGGATGTATGTTGTTTTCCACAAATTTGAGGCTGACTTGTGTGCCTACTACAGGTTGACGCGTATGCTTTCCTAAAAAATAAAGTTGACGCACACGCAACACCGTGTCAACTTAGTCAACACGCGAGAGCAGTGACTGTTGGATGTTCATCCAATGGCCGTTGTGCTTCTTCAATCTCTGCTCTTCCTGCTCCAGTCGCTCAAAGAAGCGCCAGCAGGACTGCCTGCTCCCTCCTCCCGCGGCCGGCTATGCTGCCCCGCAAGCCTCACCGCCCCATCGTTCTCCCATCACTGGCCTAGCCATCCCTCTACTCACCCACACCTGCTGTTATTCTCCGGCGACGGTAGACGAACCAGTAAACCCTCGCACTCCCCTACGCATGGGAAACAACTGCCGAGTTTTCCCTGGCTCCATGTCGTTCCCTTCCTAGGCCTCGCCGTTGTCCACTGCCCTGGTGCACTCGACGCGGCGTGGTCAACATGGTCAATGAATGACATGCATCGGAAGTGGACTATATGTGGAGAGGCTGATGGCTGCGTCCACGGTTGCACGCAAGGAAATGCCTCCTTATTACGCACAAAATAATGATTCCTCCACCTGACAGCTGGGACCACTGGAAGGGCCTCTGTATTTCACGAAAAAAATGTTCCCCTGCTGACAGGAAGTGCCTCAGTATTACGCACAAAAAAATGAATACCCCCTGCTAGCTGTGACCCACCATAGTGTGAGGCTGACCTGTGGGCCTACTAAGATGATGGGGACGAATGGCTTTGTCAACTTAGTCAATATGAACGATTCTAGCTATAGTGACCGTACAATGTCCATCCAACGGCCGTAGTGCTTCTTCAACCTCTGGTCTTCTTGCTCCAGCCGCCCAAACAAGCTTCGGTGTGCCGCCTACTCCTGCCACCCATGTCTAGTTGTGCTGCCACCGCTGGCCATGCCATCCCTCTATACTCACCCACACCTCCTGTTATTCTCCGGTGACGGCAGCCTCACATCATAGTCGAAGCAGTCAACCCACGTACTCCCCTCCGCGTGGGCATCCACTGCCGCGTCTTCCCCGGCTCTGCGTCGTCCACTTCGTAGGCCTCGCCGTCGTCTACCGTCCTGGTGCTCTCAACGCGGCGTGGTCAATGTGGTCAACGAATGACTTCCGTCGGAAGAGTACTATACGTGGAGAGGTTGACAACTAGGTCCACGGCCGCAGCAAGGAAGTGCCTCCTTATTACGCGCAAAAAAATTATTTCTCCACCTGATAGCAGGGACCCACCGGACGGGCCACCGTATTTCATGAACAAAACATTTCCCCCCTGACTGCTGGGACCCACCAGATACATCTTCGCACGCAAGGAAGTGCGTCTATATTACGGGCAAAAAAATTGATTCGCCCCCCTGACTACTGGGACCCACCAGCTACATCTTCGCATGCAAGGAAGTGCCTGACAGTCGGGAACCACCTGGTCGAAGCGTACGTAGCTTTGTCATTCTGGTCGCGAACGTGTACGTACAGACTGGTCGATGTAGAGGCGCGCACGTAGCATGTACACGTACATATGGTGGCCAGGGTTGAAGAAAATATGGCCACGTACGTACATATGGGAGGGGTCTCGAATGCCTACTCACGCATATGTACGAGCAGGGCTCGTGTACATGGCTGGGTCAGAACGGAGAAGCTGCGTCGTCGTGGTGTTCATGGGGAGGCAATGGAATGCGTCTTGTTCATCGGGAGGCAACGGAATGCGTGTTGTTCATCGGGAGCCAACCGGCTTGGACGGAACAGCCAATGGAAACGAGGCCTGGCATACCGCAGAATGGAGGAAACAGCCTTGTGTTTGACCGACCACGGTCGAAACGTGATCCTGTTCATCAGGAGGGGTCCGGCGTACCACAAAACGGAGGAAACGGACTTCCTATTGGACCTCCTACGGTCGAAACGGGGTCCTGTTGACCGAGAGGGGTGTGGCGTACCACAAAACGGAGGAAACGGACTTGTGTTGGAGCGCTACTGTCGAAACAGGGGTCCTGTTCATTGGGAGGGGTGTGGCGTACCACAAAACGAGACTCCACGGGATATTGTTCATCTCCACCGTCGACCTCCTCCAGCCTCCACGGGTACTATTCATCCACCGTCGACCTCCTCCAGCCTCCACCTGCGACTGTTCATCCATAGGCTCCTATTCATCCAGCCTCCACCTCGCGCTCCGTCACCGGCTACTGTTCAACTAGCCCTCTCCACGGGGTCTTGTTCAACCACCCATCCACGGGCTACTGTTCATCCAGCCCTCCACCGGCTATTATTCAACCAGCCCTCCACTGGCTACTGTTCAACCTTCCCTCCACGGGGTCCTGTTCATCCAGCCCTCCACGGGGTCCTGTTCATCCACGCCCAACCGGCTCGATCGATCGGGGTCCTGTTCATCCAGCGGCAACACGGGGTCCTGTTCATCCAACCCCCCACCAGGAACTGTTCATCCAACCCCCCCCCCCCCCAACAACGCTCACTGTTCATCAAGGGGAGGAGGCAGCAGGTTCGATCGACTTCAGTAAGCAGCAGTAGCGAACGAAGGAATTACTCGATTGGGTTCAGTTAACAGCCATCGATCGATTGCTCAGGTTCACTAACGCGTAGCCTGCAATGCAATCGCTCGGGTTCAGCAGGAGAATGCCTCGCTCGGGTTCAGTTAGAGCCCAACGCCTCACACCCACGTGCGTACGTGTACGAGAGAAACGTGCATCACTTGGCCCCCGACCACCCACCGTACCGGGAACTCCCCGATATTTTCTGCGCCCTCACTTCTACCACGGTTTTTTCCGTCATGGACGGCCCAAAGAATGTCATGCAGCTGCGTCTCCGGCCCGCCTAGGATGAAAAGCCCATTTTCTGTCATGATTTTTTTCATAGATGTAGGAGCCCACCACATCAATGATGATACCGGATTTTGTCACAATTATCGTCATAGAAGTGTCATAAGTATGACAGAAATAAATATCATGAATGTGTCTTTTTTTGTAGTGCGTGTCACTGCGTAGAGAGCGGCCGTGTGCTACTACCTCCGTCTTGTCTATAGTCCCCTTTATATTATGTGCCATACTTTGCCGTTAAATTTAACCAAAAAATGTTAATGCATGTGATAAAAATTATATAATTGGAAACTATGTTCGAATACGAATCCAACTATATAATATGTGGCGGCATGCATTCGTATTTTATTAGTTAAGTCATACGTATAAACCAGGACTGGGGTATAGTAGGTAATTAAACCGTAAGCATTTTTTTGTATTAACCGTATGTGTATGTGGCCTTTCGTCCTCCTCTCGCCCATCTTGTCACCCTGCTGTCGCAGACGGCTTAGAGTGCAAGCTTGCGCAGCGCGCGAGGGTGTTCTTTTGGCCAAATGGTGGCTCAAAGTGGCGCCAATGAAACATCAGTGAGCTCATTCCTGCACAACCTTGAAGGTTCCCGCACAAGCTTCCCGCCCGACTCGGTGAAATACCCCCAAATCCCAATGCTTACCGGCCTGCTATATAAACCCTCGCGGCAGGCGAGTCATGCATTGCATTTCCCCTCACTCCCTGTAACTTATCTCATCTGCTTCTCCCACAATCGCCAACGGCACCGGTCCATCGTCGTCGCTCAGCCACTCCGCCATCATCAGAGGACAACTCCAGCTGGGAGGCTACACCGCGGTGGCGGCGCTCTCCCCGACGTAGTGTAGTGCGTGTGGCGTCCTTGTTGTGTGTGCGCAGAACACCCACCACACGCTCAGCCGTCACTGCCCATCGGCAGCTGTTGCCGACCGCCGTTGCCGCCACACCACCGTCGAAAGCCAGGGCCATCGCCCACTCCGCCAACGTGGCCTGAAGGCGGGAGGTGGCCGTCGCGGCCGCCACCCCACTGTCGGCCATCACCCGCTCCGCCACCGCGGCCTGAAGGCGGGAGGTGGTGGTCGTGGACGCCACCCCATCGTCAGTCGCCGTGGCCGCCAGCGCACTGTGGACCGCCGGCGTCATCACCCGCTCCACCACCGCCGCCCGAAGGCGGGAGACAGAGGTAGAGGCCCACATGTGCGTCGGCGATCTTGCGCGCTACACCGCGTTCCTGCGGGAGGAGGAGGAGCGCCTCGTCGACCACGCAAAGAGCCTTGCCGCTGCCATGGCCGCGACACACACCACCTCAGAGGTGAGGAAATAGGAGATCTACGAGGAGAACCACTGCTTCGAGAGGGGTCGTCTGGAGCGGCAGAGGGCGTTCGAGGTGAGCGTCGCTGAAGCTGCAGCAGCGGCAGACACCATATTGCAGTTGTCTAGCTCATCGGTAGGCTCCTCCTCCTCTACCCCTTACTGAGTGTGCTCGGCAGAGGAGAGGCTGCCGGAAATAGTACAAAGCCCCTCCGTAGTAGTAGTATTTAGGGGCTATTTTGTTTAGTTCATCTGACCATTGGTGTGGTGGAACTGTAGAACGTACTTAAAATTAGCTAGTATACATAGTTGAACTAGCTATTTTAGTACGTGATTGGCAACAATTGGGGAAACGTTTGGTCGGTTCTACTGTCGAGTTGAACTGTTTGTACAAAGAACGACTTCTTAATCTATGAATGAAATCTATGCTTAATTACTGAATTTTAGTTGCAAAAATTAGATAGTGCTAGGGATTTTTAGCTGCATATTTTGACAAATCGCAGTGTTACAAAGATTGACAAATGGCAATGTTACTAGATCAACAAATGTCAATCTTTCCAGTTTGACAAACGACAACATACCCAATATGACAGATGCAAATCTTACCAAATTATTTGTACGTGGTTGCACACGGGTCATCCAAAACAACCGTTTGCCTTGAAGGGATGCACAAATCCTGCGCTGCGAATTTTCCTTGACTTAAGGGGGAAGAGCATAGCTCCACTTTGCGTACGTGTGTTCAATCTAAAATGTTTGCGATCAAGAGCTGCAGAAATCCTGCTAGGCACATTTTCCCTTGGCTTCCTGAGGAATCTGTCGGTTTGCATACTGGTGTTGTAACTAAAACGTTTGTGATGAGTGTTTTATATTTAAACACCATTGACTTTTTTTCAAAAGAAAATCGTTTGATAAGTCTATACATTAAGTTAGAAAAATGCAAGTTCGTTCAACCATATCTTTCATTCAGTCACACTGCGAATTTATATTCATATGATCGAAAATGTATTATATAATTAAGCCAAGACACAAATAAGCCACCACATTGATCCACATATCCTAAATAATCGGATGCGTTGATTTTATGATTTTACGGTTGAGATTTTAGAGATAAAAACATTACGTACATATATTAACACGTACACAATTCAACACGTCTTGCTTCTGTTACATAAAAAAAATAAGCATACACCTTCCAACACGTCCTCGCGTCCTCCATTACAAGGAAGGGTCTTTTTTCCAATTGTACTAGAAAGGATCTTTCCATCAATAAAGTTAAACATGGAAACCCCGAATAAAGGACATGGAATGAAAATAATGGACCATATGACGTCCAACACGTCCTCTTGCATCAACGTTACGCAAGGAAGGATCTTTCCATCAATAGTTCAATATATGAAAACCCCAAAAGAATTTAAAAAAAATTAGGGACGTAAAATCCCAAAGAGTCCTCGCCCAAAACAATGAATCACCAACAGACAAGGAACATCACGACACAAAGGCCAAGCAAACCCAAATTGACTCCAACATGCAAACATAAATAGACAAGGATACAGATAGATGCATGCAAATAGGACAATGTAACTCAAAACAGTGTCGGCTACAACAACTTAGCCAGACCAACCAATATATACAAGCCATGCCAGGCAAAGCATATCACGACACCAAATCCAAGCCACCCAACGCACATCACCCCAAGGAGAATATCAAAGGTCGCATGGAGTCAAAGTAAGCCAGAACGACAACGGGACACACATCATGCAAGGAATTATCAAAGTCCGCATGAGTCAAAGTAAGAAGAAGGGACGTACAACTCAACACCTGACGAAGCTACGCCCAACCACTTCACACACATACAACTCGATGTCCAACGAAGTCCTGCCGAAAAATCATAGAAGTTGAGCGACTTAATGGGGGGCAAAACTGAAACATACAAGTGAAAGTAATAAGAATGTGGGATTTGATCAATCCTGCAACCATGAGCTAATCAGCTAGATATGATCTTGATGGATGAAGAGGTCTATTCTTTATATATATGTAACCGTAGATCATTCCATGTTTTCAAAAACAATTACTAAGTATATCCCATTGTATTCACAGGGCCAAACAATTCATGCTATTATCTGGAAGAACCTAATAGAGAATTTAAGGTTGTGGAATCCAAAGTATCGCCCAGTGAGCAATGGAAATAAAAGATTTTTTCATACAATACAAAGGTAAAGGAGTTTAAAGGATCTCCAGAGGCATATGCAGGTGTTGAGAACTTCATGATGCACAGGCCTTGCGGAGTGGAAAATACGAAATCATCATGCATGACGGACAACAGATGCACGAAGCATTTCCCAAAAAGATACACTATCGATACCACAATAGATGAGGATGGCTTTCCAGTATATAGAAGACGAGACAATGGAAGGCAGGTCAAAAAGAGAAATGCAGTGCTTGACAACAGATTTGTCGTGCCTTACAACCGAAATCTATTGGTCGAATTCCAAGCTCACATAAATGTCGAGTGGTGCAACATGTCCAGGTCAAGCAAGTTTCTATTTAAGCACATCCTTATAGACGACGACCAAGTAACAACCTTGCTCAAAGAAAGGGATGTCGCAAATGATTATGATGAAATCAGGAAATACCTAGAACTTAATTTCTCTCAAAATCGAATTGGATCGAGAATGAATCACAACCTCACTCTTATTAGGAAATTTCATGGTAGTTTATTGGTAATAAGTTCACTGAGTGGATGGAGCCAAACAAAATATATGATCAAGGAAAATAATTAACCTATGCAGAATTCCCATAGAAATTTGTATGGAAAAGTGAAACAAAAACTTGGGAGGTGTGGAGAAGGAGCTTTGCGATTGGAAGAATCTACTATGCACATCCCACATGTGGCGGGCGGTATTATCTAAGAATGATTCTAAACACCAAGAAAGGTTACACATCACTTGAGGGTATTAGAACAATTAATGAAGTTGTTCACCCAACATACAAATCAGCATGCAAAGCTCTCTGATTGCTTGATAGCGACAGTGAGTGGATTGAATGCACTCATGAAGCATCAAGCTGGGAATCAAGGACACAATTACGACAGCTATTCACCACAATACTGTCCCATTGTGAGGTGACCAGCCCGAAAATGTTGTGGATTCAACATGGGAGGCACTATCCGAAGAAATCCAGTACAAAATCAGAATTATCCTAAACTTTCCTATGCTGCAACTCACTGATTCACAGTAGAAAGCACGTGCTCTGATCGAGATAGAGAAAATAACACGGCAAGCAGGAAAGTCACTAAAGGACTATCCAAACATAGAACTACCAAATGCTATGGAACTTGAGCAACTTGGGAACAGGCTGATAAACAAAGAAATTAGCTATGACATGGAGGCACTAAAGAGTGAGCACCAAACTATAATAAACAATCTCAACCAGGAACAGAAAATGGACTTTGGTGCAATAACTAATTCAGCTGAGAGAGGGCTTGGAAAACAGATATTTGTACAAGGCTACGGTGGCACGGGCAAAACTTCTCTACGGGCATCACGACAAAAGTACGATCAGAGGGAAAGATAGTGCATGCGTTAGCATCATCTGGTACTGCGGCTTTGCTGCTCCAAGGTGGAAGAACATCGCACTCAAGATTCCACATTCCAATAAATATCACATCAGAATCAACATGTGAAATAAAGCAAGGCTCACATTTGGCTGAACTGGTAAAGAAGACCTCGCTAATACTGTGGGACGAGGCTCCTATGGCAAACAAACACTGTTTTGAGGCACTATACAAAAGCCTTCGGATATTCTAAGGTTCACAAACCAAAACATTGATGAAAGACCATTTGGCGTGGCATGAAGGTTGTGCTAGGAGGCGACTTCAGACAAATACTCCCAGATATAACAAAGGGAAAGAGAGCAGATAGTAAATGCCTCAATCAAAAGGTCATACCTATCGAAGCACTTTGAAATAATTATCCTAACTGAAAACATGCGTCTGAAGTGTCTGTCAGAAGATCCAATACAAAAGCAAAATGTGACTCTACTCAAACTTGCTACAGAAGCATAGAACTACCGTGCCCGTTAACTTCTTGAAGAAAGAGCAATACTATATGCAATGAATGAAACGGTCGAGAAGATAAATGACTACATAATGAGCCAAATACAAGGGGAAGAGGCGACATACCTAAGCTTGGACACTATGCAAGGCAAAAACTAGGTACAGCACCATGGAGACTATGTGTCCAACAGAGTTCCATAATAAAAGAATTCCAAACCGCAGCTGAAACTAAAGGTAGGTTTACCGGTCATGCTCCTGCGACATCAATCAAGCGGCAGGTTTATGCAATGGTACAAGAATGACTATCACACAGCTAGGAAATAGATATATTGAGGAACAGATAATCACAGGAACACACGTCGGCGAGAAGGTATACATACCTAAGATCATTATGTCACCAAATGACTGAATGTCGCCCTTCGTGCTACAAAGAAGGCAATATCATCTATCAATATGTTTTGCAATGACCATAAATAAGAGGCAAGGTCAATCCCTAAACAAGGTGGGTACATACTCTCCTAAGCAAGTTTTCTAACATGGGCAACTATGGCATTATCAAGAGTCACAAACAGAGAAGGATTAAAGGTGTTGATCGACCATATAGAGCGTCCAAGCGAAGATACCACAAAGAATATAATATACAAAGAGCTTTTCTAATTTTTAAATTACACTCCCTCTGTATACAAATGTAAGATGTTTTTGCAGTTTAATTTAAACTGCACAAAAATCCTACATTTGTTTATGGAGGGAGTACAATGTTTGGTTGAAAAGCATGTCGTCCATGTGTAGAATATGACCGCAAATATCGTACAAAGAATATTATAGATTGAACTGCTATTTTTCTTTAAATGGTAAATAATAGCATGCCACTGCAGATTATTATTGACAGTCAATGCTTTCATAGATAGAGATGTTAACAAGTGCAAACAATACTATGAACTACAAAAATAAATTAAGTAATATGGAGAGACAATGGATATAACATTTGCTGTAATAAGGCTAAATTTAATTGCTAAGGAAGTGCCGAATGAAAAAAATTGTAACTCAAGTACTCTGTACGGATAACTTTTTGCATGCCCAAAAGCTTTAAACTCTTATATAGATCGGGAAGAACAACCACTCTGGTAGTTATTATTCTTATTAGAAATCTTACAAGTTCAATTCCGCAAAAAATGCAAGGTAGATCAATGGCAGGATAGAATTTGAATCTATACGTTTACAATACTAGTACGGAACAGGTGCCCCTTTTGCGAACTCCCTCACTGCCTCCTCCGCGGTACCAACGACCGGCGCTGCCGCCACAGCCGCTAACCACCGGCAATGATGAAGTCGAGTAGCTCACCGCGTTCTCCTTCACCCTCCACCGTGGCCGCGCCACCGGCACACTTGACGAGATCGACAAGGATCCAAAACTAGGAGACCGCGTCCAGTCACTCACCCGGCCACCTGCGCCACCACCAAGGAAGAGAATTTTATAAAGAAGCAACAAGTAGAGCGGGGATAGCCTGGGAATCTGTTCCCTTATGGCCACCATCAAAATCTTCCTTTGCTGGCAGCAAATCTTAAGAAATGGCGTGCATGAGGAACCTGGACGCCTGGTGGGGATCGAATGAGGTGAGGAAAGTTCATTGTAGGAGGGTTGTTTTTCATTAAAAAAAGACACGGTAGTTATCCAAATGTCTCTAATGGGCCACCGATTGGCCTGTGTAGGCTTGGTACAAATAATATATTATTTGCCTAAAAACTATTATTAACCTAATTTTCTATATTCCATAATAACTAATTTTCTACATAATATATATATGTACACACCTTCTTTTACACTAAAATATATATACAAACCTACCCATCCAAATGCAGGTATCTTAGCAAGTCCGATCAAATGAAGATAAATCATACATTTGATAAGTAAGTGAGAAAAAGATGGTTAAGAGAATACATGTAAAATAATGTATGAAGCATGAATATGTCTTATATATAATTATGTAGAATATAAATAGAAATATGTAGACATGTTATTTTAATTCATTACTATTGTGTCTTTTAGTATTGCTTTGATGGACAATAACAATGTAGTGGAATTACATCAAACGTTAAAATAGATGTAAGAACTAAAAGAATAAATGGAGATACAAAGAACCATACAATATATATACATATGTATATATATATAGAGACACACACACACATATATATAAGGTCTGTAAGTGACAACCCACATGAACAGTAAATTCTGAAAAATAGTAAAAAGTTAAAATATCCTGAATCTTTTTGTGTATGAACATCAACATGTTTTCCAACATCCTGCAAAAAATTGGACTCTATAGAGGTGTGTACCAATAAAACAAAAATGTGTTATCCAAAATGCGTCTTTTTGTGCCTCAAATTTTGCCTTTTGTACAAGCCTCCACTGATGTCATTTCAAGGTGAAAATTTTGAGGATAATAGACAATTAGTTGTCGTTCATCAACAAAAAAATCAGATCTTATTTATTTATTTACTATTTTTTAGAACTCACTGTTCATGGGGTGCATTTTTGCTTGAAATAAGATTATCCATACTGTCCAAATTATCAGATGGCAAAGAATTATGTACAATAAATTAAACTATCAAATTCTAGCCGTGCAAGCGCGGGCCCACATGCTAGTTCGATATAAAGTATTAAACCCCCAAAACAACTATTTCCGGCGGCGGAGGAGGCGGCGCGCCGCACCATCGTTGTCATTGGCGTCCTCCGAGACGCCGTTGTTGAAGTCTTCAAGGCAACACAGAATGTTCTTCAAACATCATGTCATCGCGCGATCGACTAGCGGGCAGCGGGAGGACGGCAACTGGCGACACTGAGAGGTAGCGGTCGACGGCGGTGTCCCATGCCGCTGAGGGGAGCACGCGCACGGGCACGGGCGCGGCGGGTGCAGCCAAACGCATGGGGACCAGCGTCACGGTGGGTGGAGGGGCGCGCACGGGCACGGGCGCGACGGGTGCAGCCAAACGCATGGGGACCGGCGCCGCGGTGCGTGGAGGGGCGCGCACGGGCATGGGCGCTGGCGCTGTCTTGTACACGAGCTCGCACGCGTCCGCGGAGACCTCGCTGGTGCCCGCGGCTTCTAGCTCTGCGATAGTGCTCGGCGACCAGCCCGTCAATGCTACGGGGATGGTCCCTGGCGCGGGCGCGGGGATGGGAGCTAGGACAGGAGTGGGGGCAGCAACCGCCCCAGCCAGCTCGTTATGGGCCATATCCATGAGGCCTCATTCCTCCTTATTTTCTAACTCCTCCGGCTCGGAGTCGACTTCACAAAACTTGTAGAATAGCAGCAGATGATCATTCTATGCCATGTCGTTGGTGGAGGTTTGCGGGAGGGAGGGGAATGGGAGGCGAACAGTAAGGCCACCCGTATTGAACACCGGCTCAGGCACCATTAATGGAGAGGAAGGCGGGGGGCCATGGAAGTCATAGGGCTCGCTTCCCGGTGAGGCCGCGCACTGTACAGCTCGCACGCTTGTCGGTGAGCCTTCGCATTGGAGGACAGCTTGCACACCTCTCGGTCAGCGTGCGCACCGGACTCCGCTCGCACGCCTCCCGTTCAGTCAAGCAGTTGTCCGCATGACACCTCCTATAGCCATTAAAAACAAGACATGTGGCATCACGTGAATGGTTAACAGAACGCACATGATTTGAATTATACAAACGTTTGAGATATTAAAGTGGTAGCTATTCTTTCAAAATGCCTTTGTTGGCTATTATTCGAGTCCGCCTTCTCTCAAAATGGACATGAAAAATACCACAGCATGTCGGGTGCCATTCCATGATAGCATGCCAAGTTGCATGAATTTCAGACGAGTTATGGATTTACTAGAATTTCAAAACAAAGTATCTCAACGTTTTTCCGGCAATCATTAGTGCCATGGTGTTTGAAATTCATTCCCATTTCTTGCATGGGACCTAAGCATGCACCCAAGGACACAGATTTGAGTTTTCAACCAATTTATATGTACTGAAGCATGTGCATGTAGTTGAAATTTGAATTATGCACATAAAATGCCTAGAAAACCTAGTTAATGTGTAAAAATGTCCAAATGAACCCCGAAAAATTCCGACATTTAACACAACACTCCTCTTTTTGTAAAAGCAATAAGAGGCAACGGATATTGTTTGGTCCCCAAAGGTGGCATGTTCCCTACCAAAACCATCAGGATTGTTGTGAGAAGCTCTGGTTTGTGAGAAGCATATGCCTAAACCTGCTCCAAATGGGACAAAAATTTTACCATGACATGTTGATGCCGCTCCATGATAGCATGCCAAGTTTCATGAATTTCAAACGAGTTTTGGATTTACTATAATTCAAAAACCAGGTATCTCAATGTTTGCGGCCGAGTGACGGTGGAAGGGTATTTGAAATTCGTTTCCATTTCTTGCATGGGACCTAAGCATGCACCCAAGGATACATATTTGATTTTTCAACCAATTTATATGCATTAGAGCATGTGCATGTAGTTCAAATTTTAATTATGCACATAAAATGCCTAGAAAACCTGGTTAATGTATAAAAATATCCAAACGAACCCCGAAAAATTCCAAAATTGAACACAACACTCCTGTTGTTCTATGTTGACACTACAATTTTTTTGAAAGCAACCGTACTAGGGATTCTTGTGATCCCATAGGTGTCGTTTCCCACTGTCGATGTCAAAACTGGCGGATCTCGAGTAGGGGGTCCCAAACTGTGCGTCTAAGGCTAATGGTAATAGGAGCGGGGGACACAATGTTTACCCAGGTTCGTGCCCTCTCGATGGAGGTAATACCCTACTTCCTGCTTGATTGATCTTGATGATATGAGTATTACAAGAGTTGATCTACCACGAGATCATAGAGGCTAAACCCTAGAAGCTAGCCTATGATTATGATTGTTGTTGTCCAATGGACTAAACCCTCCGGTTTATATAGACACCGGAGGGGCTAGGGTTACACAAAGTCAGTTACAGAGAAGGAGATCTACATATCCGAATTGCCGAGCTTGCCTTCCATGCAAAGGAGAGTCCCACCCGGACACGGGACGAGGTCTTCAATCTTGTATCTTCGTTGTCCAACAGTCCGGCATAAATACATAGTCCGGCTATCCGAGGACCCCCTAATCCAGGACTCCCTCAGTAGCCCCTGACCAGGCTTCAATCACGATGAGTCCGGCGCGCAGATTGTCTTCGGCATTGCAAGGCGGGTTCCTTATCCAAATAATCCATAGAAGATTTTGAACACAAGGATCGTGTCCGGCTCTACAAAACAAATTCTACATACCACCGTAGAGAGCACAATATTCCACGAATCTAATCTGCTGACAACTTTTCGTAGCGTGACATCACGCCGCGGCCCGGTCATTATACAAACCTTTTTTTCCCAACCTGCTACTGCACGTATTGTGAGGCAGTTTAATTGGCATGTCTTGTCGAAGCAGAGATCGTGTTCCCCTTATCACGGGATTCTCATCAATACGGGTGTGGGTAACCCAACCGTGCCTGTTAGTATGACTCCTCGATTTTAGGCAAGTTCCAAATGGCCACACGGAGGATGCTTGATATTCACCCTCCTTATAAAGGGGCCAAGACCTGTCCTTTTCTTTTGATGCTCGATCCTTCCTTTCCCCTACCTCGAGTTCCAACACCCAAGGTTCAGGCTAAGCGCTCCAGAGCTTCAACCATGTTCGGATCCAACCTTCAAGGCCGGTGGATGGCCTCTTCTATCACAGAGGAGGACATCAAGAAGCTTAGGGAGGCTAGGTATCTGATCGCAAAATCCCCCACAGGCTACCTGCTCAAGGGCAGGTTATCCCCACTCCCGAACCCAACGAGAGTGTTGTATTTGTTTCTCACTACCTCCGAGGGCTAGGTTTTAGTCTTGATCCCTTCATAAGAGGGCTCATGTTTTATTATGGGCTAGATTTCCATGATTTAGCTCCAGATTCCATCCTTCACATCTCGTCGTTTATCGTCGTGTGTGAGGCCTTCCTCCGCATTACCCCACACTTCAGCTTATGGCTCAAGACCTTCAATGTGAAGCCGAAGATGATCGATGGGCGACACACAGAGTGCGGAGGCGCTATAATAAGCAAAGGTGCTGACGCCCTATGGCCAAAGGGTTCCTTCCCGGAGGTGTCCGACTTATGGCAATAGGAGTGGTTTTACATCATAGCGCCCCGAGGTACAAAGCGGACGGCCACCCCATTCTTCTGCTCGGGCCCTCCGCCCCAACTGGTATTATGGGTCAACAAAGGGCTGGACTGGGGGCCAGTTAATGATGTGCTGACATTGAAAAGCCGCATCGAAGATCTCCTCAAGAGGGTTGTCAGTCTCGTCAATGTAATTCAAGTAATGCTAGTTCGTCGTGTCCTCCCATGCCAACGTCGATCTCTCCGTATGTGGGAGTTCATACCGGAAGGACCGCGATTCAACACTTCTTCGGTGTGACACTCGAATGGATGTATCGATTATTATTTGGATCACGAATAAAGTATCCGAACACCACCGCGGATGCGGGTCTGAACTGCAACCGTCCAGATACCCAAGTAAGTAACTCCACGAACGAACATGCTGCTATTATATTTGTCACAACATCATTCTGAAAAATTGCCCTCGGCCAGGACTGGATAAGAAAGGCGGAGAGGATCAGGTGTTCGACCCCTCTTCTCGAAGGCTCGCCGGATCCTGTACTAACCAGGATGCTGGCTCGTGCACCCTGTCAAGTGCCACCAGGAGAAGATGAGGGGAGGAATAGAGAAGCCGAAAGTCGGCTTCATACGTTACACATCCAAACCAGGGGAATTAGTGCCTCCGCGAAGGAGGATGATCGGGGAGGTGAATTTAGAATCCCCTCTCCCCACGGCAAGAAAAGGACCGCCTCTGAAGACTTGGAAATGGAGGTTTCCAAACAAGGGAAGAAACCTTCGCCAGGGGGCATCCTTACCGCACAACGCACGCAAGGGGGCCAGCCATCAACCGAGCCATAAGTGAACAAAGGCACTTTGGTAAATATATCCTGCTTTTTCTCTGAGAATAACAACCGAGACACATGTTTTGCAGTCCGGCTCATAGCCCTTCTCAACAAAGTTCGTCTTCGGTGGATCTTCTTACGAAGATGATGGAGAGCGAAACGCCTCCCCCTACTTCCCCGCCTCGTGAGACGGACAACCCTGAGGTGTCGTCTTAGAGGATTTCTCTTGATCTGCAAAGGCCAGAAGGTAACTCTTCGGCCGCCCGAAGTCCGAGGTTTTCGGCTCCTAAGTAGACCAACAAAAAAAGCCCGAGACTATCCAGTGTACAACCGGACACATTGATGGATCTTTTGGAGCAAGCGGCTATCTCAGAGGCTCATCGTACCTTAATAGGTATGGTGGTTGAGAGGATCTCATCTCCCAAAAGCGGGTTGAATGAAGCTTTTATGAGCCTACTAAGAGGCTTTGAGGTACGTAAAGTAATATATATTTTTGACTGTACTGCACACACTAGGTGTGCTCTGTATAAATAGTATCCCCTGAGACTCTGGTTGTCGTCCAGAGGCGGCAAACAGAGGATCATAGTCTCAGGTAATGATAAAGCTGCTTTCATGCATAGGCGGCTGAGGGTCCAGCGGCTGACTGGACTGCTGATTCTGCCGAATTGAGGCGACAGCTTGACGTGGCGGATGCGGACATCACGCTTGTGAACAAGCAGCTTGACGAGGCACATGGTATGTCTATTCGGGTGGTCAGCAAATATTAAGAGGAGCATGATGCTAGTATCTATAATATGCTTTGACTGCAGATGGGGCTGCCGCCATGGAGACCCTTCGGGCAGAACTTGTCTGAGCCAAGGAAGAAGCCAAGAGAAGTGATGCGGCCGCCCTAAAGGTGGCCGAAGAGTGAAAAGCCGAACAGGCTGCTCATCGCTAGAGCGAAGATAAAATAGCCAAGATGGCTGTTGAGCTGAAAAATGCCACCAGCCGATATGAGCTTCTTGAAAGGTAAAGCCAAGCGAAAGCAGTGGACCTGAAGAAGGCCTTGGAAGCCGCCAAGGAAACTCGCTCGGAAATCAGAGCGACACGGGAGGAGCTTCGTCAAGCCGGAGATATCGCGGCTGGGAAGCCCTTTTTATTGCGGACGAAGTTCGGATAACCAAAGTATGCCCCTCTTGATCAAGTGTTGAGTTCTGCAGATGCATACTTGGATTTAGCAAAGAGTACTGCTGATGCGACTAAGTATTTCAAAGATCAGAAAGATCATGAGGTGGAAAGATTGTTCTGGTCGCAGTTCAGTAATCCAAGGCGTCCGCTGCTGTTGAATGAGCAAATGGCTGAGTGGGCCGAGCTATTTTGGTTTAGTGCAATGATTTCTTCGTGTTGTGCCACATATCGACGCTGCTAAGAGGTCGGCGTGCACAGAAGGTGCGCGGATGGCTCTTGCCCATGTTAAGACATATTGGGCGAAGATGGAGGCCACCGCTGTTGCAACCAGGGGTCCGCCCGGGGGCCAGGACTCGCCCGAGCACTATTTTGAAGAAGTCCTAGAAGGTGCCCATTCAATAGAGGCTCAGTGCTCAAAAAATATCATGTTCTAGCGACATGTATCTTGATTGTAAAAACAATGCTATTTTGATTATAAAGGTTGTATTTATACTTTTGCCCGTAAAGTATTATAGTGACTCTTGTGCGGCCGTTTATGTATGTATGTATATAACCTGAAAGTTTGCAGTCGTCGGCTTCAGCCCCCACACATATAATGCGGGGGTGTTCGGTAAAGTGCATAGTCACACATGGTCCAACGTCTTTGTCAGTTTAAGGAGGTGATAGCATGGCGAACAAGGCAATCAGACTATATCGCTTTAACACTTTCACTTAGCCATAGGAGTTTGACGGCGGGGCTACTATATAGCCCCTGGTACTTCTGCGTTCATCCGAATACGGTGCGCATACATACGTGACCGGGAAACTGGTCCTTCATTAATGAGAAGGAATCACGAAGATTCCGCTGAGTCATCGAGTGGTTGACCAGTCTCTCGCTTTATCATGACAGTCAGTTTTCGGCTTTCTCTACTGGGGTGCTCATCCAGGTGAACTAGGGACAATCGCAGTAGTTCTCCTGGTGCCACGTTAGCCGAAAGAGCGGAACATAAGGTAGCAAAACACGGGAGCCGGGCAAACCCAACGATTGACCAAAGACATGACTCGGAGCTGATGCATATAAGGCCAAACTCGTGACGCCGAACACTCCCGAAAGTATTCGGACTTTAAAACATATACTGGGCTGAGTACTGCCCTCGATAATGAGCCCTTAGTATCCAGGTACGTGCATTAATCTGGCGTGACGAAATGCCAATAACGCTAGTATTCCTCTCGGTTGTTTTAAGTGCCCGGAGGGTGTGAATGAACAAGAGAAAATAAAAAAAGGTTTACACAGGGTCTTAATCTAAAAAGAAACCTTTGGACGGGGCCCAGCTGCATGTCTGCGCCTTTGTCTCCGTTGTGCCATATCCTGGAAGGGTGTAGCATAATGATCATCTGTAAAAAAGATAACCCAGGTGAAAGAATCTGGTGTGATCGTGTGAAAAGTTGGTTATTCTTAATGAACCATGAAAATGCAATCTATTATTGTATTAATAGGGTCGAGCTGAACTATGGGCCTTTTTACATGTAAGCAGCCCCTAGCACCACCTATGGGGGTATATCCATCGACCCGAACTCAGGTTTATCTGGGATGCCACATCTAGTCATGCACCAGACACATCTAACCGTGTCCGTGGTCTTGACGACCAATCATTTATTCTGGTTGGAGAGGTCGTTCAGTGGTTCGGCTGCTAGAGCCGCCACATATTCTTCCGCACTTCAGGAACGCTCTGTATTTCCGCTAATTGTGATGACGCCACGTGGACCGAGCATCTTAAGTTTAAGATAAGCATAATGCGGAACTGCATTGAAACGAGCGAAGGCCATTCTTCCGAGTAGTGCATGGTAGCCGCTTTGGAATGGAGCGATGTAAAAGATTAGTTCTTTGCTCCAGAAGTTGTCGGGCGAACCGAATACAACCTCTAGTATCAGAGAGCCCGTGCAGCGGGCCTCTCGCTTGGTATTACTCCTTTAAAGGTAGTATTGCTTTGGCTGATTCTTGACGGGTCTATCCCCATCTTGCGGACAGTTTCCTGATATACTAGATTGAGACTACTCCCGCCGTCCATGAGGACTCGGGTGAGATGGTATCTGTCAATTATTGGGTCGAGGACCAAGGCGGCCGAACCTCCATGCCGGATACTAGTCGGAGGATCCCTGCAATCAAAAGTGATCGGGCAGACCGACCATGGGTTGAATTTGGGGACCACTGGTTCTACAGCGTATACGTCTCGGAGTGCGCATTCACGCCACCTCTTTGGTAGGTGGGTTGCATAAATCATGTTCACTGTTTTGACATCTGGTGGAATTTTTTTCTGTCCCCCAGTGTTCAGCTAGCGAGGCTCGTCCTCGTCTTCACTTGGCGTCTCCCTCCCTTTGTGTTCAGCATTTAGCTTGTCGGCCTGCTTGAAGACCAAACATTCTTTGTTGCTGTGATTTGCAGGTTTCTTGCGGGTGCCATGGATCTGACATAATCTTTCTAGAATTTTGTTTAGGCTAGATGGTCCATCTCTGCTGCCTTTAAATGGCTTTTTCCATTGACCGGGTCGAGAGCCCCTGAATCCGGCGCTTACCGCAGTGTTGTCTGGGATGTCTTCATTGTTTCGATGATTGTTTTTATTGTGTCATGGCTTCCCATTGCCGTCCCTGATTTCGGAGTTGCCTGGGTCGCTGGTGCCATTGCGGGCCAACCAATTGTCCTCGCACACGCAAAAGCGGGTCATAAGGCTTCTAAGGGCTGCCATTGTCCTCGGCTTTTCCTGGCCGAGTTGTCTGGCGAGCCATTCGTCCTGGACACTGTGCTTGAAAGCCAATAGGGCTTCGGCATCTGGGCAGTCGACGATTTGATTCTTCTTGGTGAGAAATTTGTTCCAAAGCTAATGGGCTGACTCTCTGGGTTGTTAAATTATGTGACTTAAATCGTCTGCATCCGGAGGTCGGACATAGGTCCCTTGAAAATTAGCCCTGAAAGCATCCTCAAGTTCCTCCCAATTCCAATTGAGTTTTCAGGGAGGCTTTTCAACCAGTGCCGAGCTGGTCCTTTCAACTTGAGGGGCTGGTATTTGATGGCGTGGAGATTGTCTCCGCAAGCCATATGGATGTGAAGAATAAAGTCCTCAATCCGGCTACAGGGTCTATTGCTCCGTCGTATGCCTATATGTTTATGGGTTTAAATCCCTCTGGAAATTCATGGTCTAGCACCTCATCGGTGAAGCACAGGAGGTGTGCAGCACCCCTGTATTTGGATGTGTCATGGTATGCTGCCGACGGTTGTAGTGTGCGGTGTTGATTTCGAGCTGGTATTCGATCAGTATAGTCGTTTTGGTGGCCGTGATCCTGCGCCAGAGCATGCTTCCTAGATCCATAGATGAACCTGGCCATACCGGCTTTTTTTCGAGATGTTCAGGTAAATCATGTGCTGACTTGTGTGCGGCATCATTAGCCACCCTGTCGCGGCCACAGGGTGGTCGGTCCGGCAGATTGGCCGTATTATTTTTCGGCGGAATGGGCTCTATAGCCTCGTCGTCGTATTCGGGCAGCAGCTTGCACTTTGGGTAGCTCTTTGTGTGGCGATCGCCATTGTATTTTTCGTTAGTGTGGAGCACTTTGTTCCATCTACGGTTGAGCGTATCCTACGCGGCCTTAAGCCTTTTGTGGAGGTTTTCTTCTTCCAGGTGCTTTTCCGGGATGATGAGTGCATCGTGTCCAGACTGTTCTCCTCTCCGGAGACAGGTTGATGAGTTTTACCCTCGGCATCACTGTGATCGGATAGCGGCCCCAGACTATGTTCGCCGTCCCCTGGCTCATCCTACTCCATCGCTGGGTCCATGGGGTCATCGTTACCTTTAGAGTCGTCCGGGGTATTATTCTTTCTTGTGCCGTTATTGCTATTTTTGCTGTGGAGGGATTTAGAGCGACGCTGCTGATGTCGGCGCTTTCGTTGCTTCTCAAGAGGATTATCCTCCATTCCATCCTTCCGTTCTTCGCCATTGTTTAATTTGGGTGTGTCCACCATGTGTATATATCATATGATGAGATGGTTGTCCAGCGCCCTTTGGGTGGTGGTTCCTGTTCTTCTCTGGCATCATCGTACATACCGTCGATGTCTTTGGAGTCAAAATCAAGCATGTCGGTTAAGTAGTAGCTATTAAGTGGGTGGTGGGTGGGGAACGAATTTCTTCGCCATCCTCTTCCCACTCAAGCCAGACATAGTTCGGCTAAGAGTCTCCTGACAGATATCGACGGAGGTAAACTCCATGATCGGTGCCTGATCAGATTCGATAGGTATGGATGCACGCGGTTCAGAGCCTATGGTCGGAGACGAGTCCGAGGGTCCGATGACACAGACCTCATTGGAGGTGAAGTCTGTGTTCGGCTCTATTGCCGATGAGTGTGCGGCCTCCGTGGCGGGGTCTATCCACCCGTCCTTGGATGGCGCGATCTGCTCCGGGTCTAAGGCTAGGGTAGCTGCAGGTGCGTTCTCCTGAACACCGTCTGATGGCAGATCTAAGTCATGCTCATCGTGACTGTACGGAGCACCTGTCATGGGCTCGAGTCCGTCGAAGATCAAGTCTCCACGGATGTCGGCAGTGTAGTCCAGGCTTCCAAACCTGACTTGATGGCCAGGGGCGTAGCTATCGATCTGCTCCAGATGGCCAAGTGAGTTGGCCCGCAGTGCGAAGCCGTCGAATATGAAGATTTGTCCGGGAGGAAAACCTCAACCTGGATCACATTGTTTTGGATGATTGAAGGAGCCAAAGCCTTATCGTGACGACACTGTGGAACTCTCAATGAAAGCACCAATGTCGGTGTCAAAACCGGCGGATCTCGGGTAGGGGGTCCCGAACTATGCGTCTAAGGCTAATAGTAACAGGAGGCGGGGGACACAATCTTTACCCAGGTTCGGGCCCTCTCGATGGAGGTAATACCCTACTTCCTGCTTGATTGATCTTGATGATATGAGTATTACTAGAGTTGATCTACCACAAGATCATAGAGGCCAAACCCTAGAAGCTAGCCTATGATTATGATCGTTGTTGTCCTACGGACTAAACCCTCCAGTTTATATAGACACCGGAGGTGGCTAGGGTTAAACAGAGTCGGTTACAGAGAAGGAGATCTACATATCCGAATTGCCGAGCTTGCCTTCCACGCAAAGGAGAGTCCCACCCAGACACGGGATGAAGTCTTCAATCTTGTATCTTCATAGTCCAATAGTCCGGCATAAATACATAGTCTGGCTGTCCGAGGACCCCCTAATCCAGGACTCCCTCACTTGCCACTCATAAACTTGTTTGTGGAGGCATGCCACGTCATCTTCCTGCATAAGCTTGACAAGAACATTATGCATCACAAATGAAGGAGTAGCTTTGAACTTCTTGTGCTTCAGTACACCCTGGACTAGACGCCTGACAACAGTGAGGCAGGAATACAACCCGACATCGGTATAAGCGCAAATGGCTTCCGAGATCCAATAGCCTAAGAACTCTGTTTTCCCAGTGTGTATATTCAGGTCATCCGCCTCATGGCGAGTGACATGTACAACCACACAATCCTTGTCTGCATCATGGCTCTAATTGAAACAAAAACAAATTCTGAATTACTTTCCAGTATAAGAAACACAAGTTATTTAAACCACCACGTATAGCATGGCATCAAAACAAATAAAATTTTGCATTATTCATCACCACATACTTAGATGAAAAACCACAATCGAGATCAGCAAAGAATAAAATCACCTTGGGCAGCTCAGCGGGGGGGGGGGGGGACATCATTGAAGGGGGGAAACTGCTCCTGCAGTGCCAAGGGGGCTGTAACCTCAAAGGAGGCGTTGACCATCTCAGTAGTGGCCGTGAGCGTATCTGGGGTTGGCTCGGTGGCTGCCTCCATCTTCTTGGAGCTCTTTGTCTCGTGGGGATCAGCCTGCCGCGTCTGCTCCAATATCAGCAGATCTTTGCCTGGTTCTCCTTGGTCCATCATGAAACTGACGAACACTAGGAGATCACTGAAAGGAGAACACAATCGCAATGACAATGAAATAAAAAGAGAGTGAGTATCGGTTACTGCTTTGCAAAAGTTCCTTTTTTTCTCTGAATGAAAATATACCAATATCACGGATCCTCTTACCTTCCCTTCATTGGGAGAGAAGAACAGTGGCAGATGCGAGTGCTGGCTTTCTTGAAGACGGTGAGGGAGAA
Organism: Triticum monococcum; assembly: GCA_034509565.1. Taxonomy (NCBI): domain Eukaryota; kingdom Viridiplantae; phylum Streptophyta; class Magnoliopsida; order Poales; family Poaceae; genus Triticum; species Triticum monococcum. The sequence continues at coordinate 144,012,309 of CM067843.1, read as the reverse complement.
GGGGATTCAGCAAAGAGTGAAATGATGGTTGCTTCGTCCATCAAACTTAGACTATGGGGAGGTGGGGTTTTGTGATACAACAGCTTGTTACTGCCGCGCTACGACCGGGGTGACTCTCTGCCTGCATATGCTACCTCTTGAGCACTGCGTTGGTTTTCCCTTGAAGAGGAAAGGGTGATGCATCAAAGTAGCGTAAGTATTTCCCTCAGTTTTTGAGAACCAAGGTATCAATACAGTAGGAGGCCACATGCAAGTCCCTCGTACCTACACAAACAAATAAGAACCTTGCAACCAGCGCGATAAAGGGGTTGTCAATCCCTTCACGGCCACTTGCAAAAGTGAGATCTGATGGAGATAATAAGATAAATATTTTTGGTATTTTTGTGGTATAGATTGAAAAGTAAAAATTGCAAAATAATGGCGACAGAAATTGGCAAGTTGATGAAAGATTAATATGATGGAAAATAGACCCGGGGGCATAGGTTTCACTAGTGGCTTCTCTCAAGAGCATAAATATTATGGTGGGTGAACGAATTACTGTCGATCAATTGATAGAATTGAGCATAGTTTTGAGAATATCTAGGCATGATCATGTATATAGGCATCACGTCCGTGAGAAGTAAACCGGCTCCTGCCTGTATCTACCACTATTAGTCCACACATCAACCGCTATCCAACATTCATCTAGAGTATTAAGTTCATCAAAACAGAGTAACGCATTAGGCAAGATGACAAGATGTAGAGGGATAAACTCAAGCAATATGATATAAACCCCATCTTTTTTATCCTCGATGGCAACAATACAATACGTGTACTTTCCCCTACTGTCACCAGGATCAAGCACCGCAAGACTGAACCCAAAGCTAAGCACTTCTCCCATTGCAAGAAAGATCAATCTAGTAGGCCAAACCAAAATTATAATTCGAAGAGACTTGCAAAGATAACCAATCATACATAAAAGAATTCAGAGGAGATTCAAATATTGTTCATAGACAATCTTGATCATAAACCCACAATTCATCGAATCTCGACAAACACACCGCAAAAAGAGTTACATCGAATAGATCTCCAACAAGATCGAGGAGAACTTTGTATTGAGAATCAAAGAGAGAGAACAAGCCATCTAGCTAATAAATATGGACCAGAAGATCTGAGGTAAACTACTCACACATCATCGGAGAAGCTATTGTGTTGATGTAGAAGCCCTCTGTGATCAATGCCCCCTCCGACGGAGCGCCGGAAAAGGCCCCAAGATGGGATCTCACGGGTACAAAAGGTTGCGGCGGTGGAAATAGGGTTTTGTTGTGCTCCTGGACGTTTTTGTGGTACATAGGTATATATAGGAGGAAGAAGTAGGTCAGTGGAGCTGCGAGGGGCCCACGAGGGTGGGGGCGCGCCCAGGGGAGCAGGCGCGCTTCCCTTCCTCGTGGGCTCCTCGCTTCTTTCTTGACGTCCACTCGAAGTCCTCTGGATTGCGTTTGTTCGAGAAATAACCCTCCCGAAGGTTTCATTCCGTTTGGATTCTGTTTGATATTCCTTTTCTGCGAAACACTGAAATAGGCAAAAAAAACAACAATTTGGGCTGGGCCTCTGGTTAGTAGGTTAGTCCCAAAAATAATATAAAAGTGTATAATAAAGGTCATTAAACATCCAAAACAGATAATATAATAGCATGGAACAATAAAAAATTATAGATACGTCGGAGACGTATCAAGCATCCCCAAGCTTAATTCCTACTCGTCCTCGAGTAGGTAAATGATAAAAACAGAATTTTTGATGTGGAATGCTATCTAGCATATTTCTCGATGTAATTTTCTTTATTGTGGCGTGAATATTTAGATCTGAGAGATTCAAGATAAATGTTTAATATTGACATAAAAATAATAATACTTCAAGCATACTAACTAAGCAATTATGTCTTCTGAAAATAACATCACCAAAGTAAGTTCATCCCTACAAAATCATATAGTTTGGCTATGTCCCATCTTCGTCACACAAAATATTCAAATCATGCAAAACCCCGGTTTCAGCCAAGCAATTGTTTCATACTTAAGAATTTTCAAACTTTTTCAACTTTCACGCAATGCATGAGCGTGAGCCATGGACATAGCACTATGGGTGGAATAGAATATGATGATGGGGGTTGTATGGAGAAGACAAAAAAGGAGAAAGTCTCACGTTGACGGGGCTAATCAACGGGCTATGGAGATGCCCATCAATTGATGTCAACGCAAGGAGTAGAGCCATAAATGCTTGAAAGCTCAACAAATGAAACTAAGTGGGTGTGCATCCAACCTGCTTGCTCACGAAGACCTAGAGCATTTGAGGAAGCCCATTGTTGGAATATACAAGCCATGTTCTATAATGTAAAATTCCCACTAGCATATGAAAGTGACAAAACAAGAAACTCTCTATCATAAAGATCATGGTGCTACTTTGAAGCACAAGTTTGGAAAAAGAGATAGTAGCATTGTCCCTTTTTTCTCTTTTTTTCGGGCCCCTTTTCTTTATTTGGCCTTTCTCTTTTTTGGGGAGAATGCTCTATGAAGGATGACAATCACACTTCTATTTATTTACAACTCAATGATTACAACTCGATACTAGAACAAGATATGACTCTATATGAATGCCTCCGGCGGTGTACTGGGATGGGCAATGAATCAAGAGTGACATGTATGAAATAATATGCATGGTGGCTTTGCCACAAATACGATGTCAACAACATGATCATGCATGGCAATATGACAATTATGAAGCATGTCATAATAAATGAAACGGTGAAAAGTGCATGGCAATATAACTCGTAATGGCTACGGAAATGCCATGATAGGTAGGTATGATGGCTGTTTTGAGGAAGATATAAGGAGGTTTATGTGTGATAGAGCGTATCATATCATGGGGTTTGGATGCACCGGCGAAATTTGCACCAACTCTCAAGGTGAGAAAGGGCAATGCACGGTACCGAAGAGGCTAGCAATGATGGAAGGGTGAGTGTGCGTATAATCCATGGACTCAACATTAGTCATAAAGAACTCACATATTATTGTAAAAAACTACAAGTCATCAAAACCAAGCACTACACGCATGCTCCTAGGGGGGGGGGGTTGGTAGGAGTTAACCAACGCACGCCCCCGACCTCCACACAAAGGATGACACTCAAAGAACACCTCATGTTTCAAATTTGCTACACAACGGTTACCATACGTGCATGCTACGGGACTTGCAAACTTCAACACAAGTATTTCTCAATTTCACAATTACTCAACTAGCACAACTTTAATATTACTATCTCCATATCTCAAAACAATCATCAAGTATCAAACTTCTCATAATATTCAACACACTTTATATGATAGTTTTTATTATACCTATCTTGGATGCCTATTATATTAGGACTAATTTCAACCAAAGCAAACTACCATGCTGTTCTAAACGACTCTCAAAATAATTTAAGTGAAGCATGAGAGATCAATAATTTCTATAAAATAAAATCGCCACCGTGCTCTAAAAAGATATAAGTGAAGAACTAGAGCAAAATTATCTAGCTCAAAAGATATAAGTGAAGCACATAGAATATTCTAATAAATTCCGATTCATGTGTGTCTATCCCAAAAGGTGTGTACATAAATGATGATTGTGGTAAACTAAAAATCAAAGACTCAAATCATACAAGACGCTCCAAGCAAAACACATACAATGTGGTGAATAAAAATATAGCATCAAGTAAAGGTACCGATGGACGAAGACGAAAAAGGGGATGCCTTTCGGGGCATCCCCATGCGTAGGCTTTTGGTTGTCCTTGAATTTTACCAAGGGGTGCATTGGTCATCCCCAATATTAGGCTCTTGCCACTCCTTATTCCATAATCCATCAAATCTTTACCCAAAAACTTGAAAACTTCACAACACAAAACTCAACAGAAAATCTCATAAGCTCCATTAGCGAAATAAAACAAACCACCACTTCAAGGTACTCTAATGACCTCATTCTTTATTTATATTGGTGTTAAACCTACTGTATTCCAACTTCTCTATGGTTCATAACCTCCGATACTAGCCATAGATTCCTCAAAATAAGCAAACAACACACGAAAAAACAGAATCTGTCAAAAACAGAACAGTGTGTAGTAATCTGTATCAAACGCAAACTTTTGGAACCTAAAAAATTCTACTAAATTAGGGAGTACTAGATAATTTGTTTATTAAACTACTGCAAAAAGAATAAACTAAAAAGCTCATTTCTGCGATTTATGAAAACTAATCTCGTGCGCGCAAAGTTTCTGTTTTTACAGCAAGATCAAATAACTATCACCGTAGGTTATCCTAAAGGTTTTACTAGGCACAAACACTAATTAAAACATAAAAACAAATCTAACCAGAGGCTAGATGAATTACTTATTACTAAACAGAACCAAAAATCAAGAAACAAAAATAAAATTGGGTTGCCTCCCAACAAGCACTATCGTTTAACGCCCCTAGCTAGGCATAAAAACAAGGATAGATCTAAGTATCATCATCTTTGGTATGCAATCCATAAGTGGCTCTCATAATAGATTCATAAGGTAATTTAATTTTCTTCATAGGAAAGTGTTCCATGCCTTTCCTTAATGGAAATTGGAATCTAATATTCTCTTCCTTCCTATCAATAATTGCACCAATCGTTCTAAGGAAAGGTCTACAAAGAATAATAGGACATGTAAGATTGCAATCTATATCAAGAACAATAAAATATATGGGCACATAATTCCTATTGTCAACAATAAGAACATCATTAATCCTTCCCATAGGTTTATTAATGGTGGAATCCGCAAGGTGCAAGTTTAAAGAACAATAATCAAATTCACGAAAACCTAACACATCACACAAAGTTTTTGGAATCGTGGAAACACTAGCACCCAAATAACATAAAGCAAGGCATTCATGATCTTTAATCTTAATTTTAATAGTAGGTTCCCACTCATCATAAAGTTTTCTAGGGATAGAAACTTCTAATTCAAGCTTTTCTTCATAAGATTGCATTAAGGCATCAACGATATGTTTGGTAAAAGCTTTATTTTGACTATAAGCATGAGGAGAATTTAGCACGAATTGCAACAAGGAAATACAATCTATTAAAGAACAATTATCATAATTAAATTCCTTGAAATCCAAAATAGTGGGTTCTTTGCTATGTAAAGTTTTGACCTCTTCAATCCCACTTTTACCAATTTTTGCATCAAGATCTAAAAACTCCGAATTATTGGGACGTCTTCTAAATAAATATGACTCATCTCCAGTCCCATCATTATCAAGATTCATATTATAAAACAAAGATTTAATAGGAGACACATCAATCACTTTTAGATCTTCATCTTTATTCTCATAAAAACTAGAAGAACACACTTTTACAAAGCAATCTTTCTTAGCACGCATCCTAGCGGTTCTTTCTTATCATTCATTAATGGAAATTCTCATAGATTTGAGAGACTCATTGATGCCATGCTTAGGTGGAATAGATCTAAGTTTCAAAGAATCAACATCAAGTGAAATTCTATCCGTGTTCCTAGCCAATTCATCAACCTTAAGCGATTTTTCTTCAAGCAAAGCATTGGAATTCTTTTGTGAATTCATAAACTCTTTAACACTAGTCTCAAAATCAGAGGGTAACTTATTAAAATTTACATAAGAATTGACATAGGAATTACCATAATTATTAGAGGAATTACTAGGAAACATCCTAGGATTAAAGTTTCCTCTATACGCGTTGTTACCAAAATTGTTCCTACCAACAAAATTCACGTCCATAGAATCATTATTATTCTCAATCAAAGTAGACAAAGGCATGTCATTAGGATCAATAGAAACACTCTTATTAGCAAACAACTTCATAAGTTCATCAATCTTTCCACTCAAAACATTGATCTCTTCTATTGCATGAACCTTTTTACTAGTAGATCTTTCGGTGTGCCATTGAGAATAATAAACCATAATGTTATCTAGGAGTTTAGTAGCTTCTCCTAAAGTGATTTCCATAAAGGTTCCTCCCGTGGCTGAATTTAAAAGATTTCTAGAAGCAAAGATTAATCCGGCATAAATTTTTTGTATAATCATCCATTACGTATCATCAATTTCATTCTCTCCCAAGCTTGTGCGACATGTTCATGATCAAGTTGCTTAAAATTCATAATATTGTTTCTAAGAGAGATGATCTTAGCGGGAGGAAAATACTTAGAGATAAAACCATCTTTGCACTTATTCCAAGAATGAATACTATTTTTAGGCAAAGACGAAAACCAAGTTTTAGCATGATCTCTAAGTGAAAACGGAAATAGCTTCAATTTAACAATATCATTATCCACATCTTTCTTCTTTTGCATATCACACAAATCAACAAAGTTGTTTAGATGGGTAGCGGCATCTTTACTAGGAAGGCCAGAGAATTGATCTTTCATAACAAGATTCAGCAAAGCAGCATTAATTTCACATGATTCAGCATCGGTAAGAGGAGCAATCGGAGTGCCAAGGAAATCATTGTTGTTGGTATTGGAAAATTCACACAATTTAGTATTGTCTTGAGCAATCATGACAAACAAGCAATCCGACACACAAACACACAAGAAGCAAGCGAAAAAGAGGCGAACGAAAAAGAGGGCGAATAAAACAGCAAGGGTGAAGTGTGGGAGAGAAAAACGAGAGCCAAATGGCAAATAATGTAATGCGAGGGATAAGAGTTTGTGATGGGTAGTTGGTATGTCTTGACTTGTGCGTAGACTCCCCAACAACGGCACCAGAAATCCTTCTTGCTACCTCTTGAGCACTGTGTTGGTTTTCCCTTGAAGAGGAAAGGGTGATGCAGCAAAGTAGCGTCAGTATTTTCCTTAGTTTTTGAGAACCAAGGTATCAATCCAGTAGGAGGACACACGCAAGTCCGTCATACCTACACAAACAAATAATAACCTTGCAACCAACACGGGGTTGTCAATCCCTTCACGACCACTTGCAAAAGTGAGATCTGATAGAGATATTAAGATAAATATTTTTGGTATTTTTGTGGTATAGATTGAAAAGTAAAAATTGCAAAATAAACGGTGATAGAAATTGGCAAGTTGATGAAAGATTAATATGATGGAAAATAGACCCGGGGCCATAGGTTTCACTAGTGGCTTCTCTCAAGAGCATAAATATTACAGTGGGTGAACGAATTACTGTCGAGCAATTGATAGAATTGAGCATAGTTATGAGAATATCTAGGCATGATCATGTATATAGGCATCACGTCCGTGACAAGTAGACCGACTCCTGCCTGCATCTACCACTATTACTCCACACATCGACCGCTACCCAGCATGCATCTAGAGTATTAAGTTCATAAGAATAGAGTAATGCATTAGGCAAGATGACATGATGTAGAGGGATAAACTCAAGCAATATGATATAAACCCCATCTTTTTATCCTTGATGGCAACAATACAATACAGGTCGTTTCCCCTACTGTCACTGGGATCGAGCACCACAAGACTGAACCCAAAGCTAAGCACTTCTCCCATTGCAAGAAAGATCAATCTAGTAGGCCAAACCAAACCGATAATTCAAAGAGACTTGCAAAGATAACCAATCATACATAAAAGAATCCACAGGAGATTCAAATATTGTTCATAGATAATCTTGATCATAAACCCACAATTCATCGGATCTCGACGAACACACCGCAAAAAGAGCTACATCGACTAGATCTCCAAGAAGATCGAGGCGAACTTTGTATTGAGAATCAAAGAGAGAGAAGAAGTCATCTAGATAATAACCATGGACCCGAAGGTCTGAGGTAAACTACTCACACATCATCGGAGAGGCTATGGTGTTGATGTAGAAGCCCTTCGTGATCAATGCCCCTCCGGCGGAGCGCCGGAAAAGGACCCAATATGGGATCTCATAGGTATAGAAGGTTGCGGCGGTGGAAATAGGGTTTCATGGTGCTCCTGGATGTTTTTGGGGTACGTAGGTATATATAGGAGGAAGAAGTAGGTTGGTGGAGCTACGAGGGGCCCACGAGGGTGGGTGGCGCGCCTAGGGGGGCAGGCACGCCAACCTGCCTCGTGGCCTCCTCGCTTCTTTCTTGACGTCCACTCCAAGTCCCCTGGATTGCGTTTGTTCCAAAAATAACTCTCCCGAAGGTTTCATTCCGTTTGGATTCCGTTTGATATTCCTTTTCTGTGAAACACTGAAATAGGCAAAAAAACTACAATTTGTGCTGGGCCTCCGGTTAGTAGGTTAGTCCCAAAAATAATATAGAAGTGTATAATAAAGCCCATTAAACATCCAAAACAGATAATATAATAGCATGGAACAATAAAAAATTATAGATACGTTGGAGACGTATCAGCATACTGCCTTCTAATTTGGTGGATGGCATTTGGGCCCACGCGGGGCATGGCCCGCATGTTGGTGAACAAAAGTAAAACGACATTCAGTAGAGGGAGACGTTTCGATGACCTAGGAGGAGCTAGAAGCGGTAGTGTATCCACTGTACTAGTAGTAATTGTTTTTTTGGTAGCTGCAGAGTGTCTCCACTTCACTAGTAGTAATTGTTTCTCTGGGCCCAAGGAAAAACAGCCCATCCACCCTAGTAAATAATAAAATCAATTCAAAAGCCCTTATATTTATTTAATGAGAGGCGCTAGCCACACCCAGCACACCGCCCCCAAAAAAACCTAGGTGCTCTTCTTCCTCCTCACTCCCACCCACCTCACGTCAGCTCGCCCTACTCGTACCCCCAAATTCCTCACCTCACTCCTACAGAAAACCCCAGCTCCCCTTCTTCCTCACTACTACAAAAAAACCTCAACTCCCCTTCTTCTTCACTTGCACTACAACTAGGTTCGTCATTCGTTACTCTGCTCAAATCTGTGAGCGTGACGCGACGCCCTCGAGGAAAATGGAGTCGGCTGACCCCAGTGCCAAGAAGATGAGGCTCCCGCCAGCTGTGACGCCTGTCGTAGATCCCGCACCCGGCAGCATGGGGAGAAGCAGCGACTCCGCCCCCACCGGATCCCAGGAACCCATAGAATCTCGGGTGGACCGCATCAGCGATCTCCCGGACGCCGTACTTGGGGAGAACATCTCCCTTCTCCCCACCAAGGATTGCTGCTGCACCCAAGTCCTCTCAATTCGATGGCGTCCTCTATGGCGCGCCGTGCCCCTTAATCTCGACTATCGTCAGCTATCTCTCTTCAATGATTTTGAAATCCCTGGAGCCATGATCTCTCCCACCAGGGCTCCGTTCAAAGTCTCTGCATCCCGTCATGCTACCTGAGCAAGCATGCGATGCCCTGCATGGTGGACGCCTGGCTGAAATCCCCTTAATTCACAGAACTACAGCTGCTTGAGTTCTACTATTCCCCTAGAAATCACCTACCAGATACCGAATGCCATCTACCTGTGCCCTCAGCACCGATGTCCATCTTGCGGTTTTCCTCCTCTCTCCACACCGCCTCCATTACGCAGTGCTACCTACCTGACAATCTGGTACTAAACCTTCGACTCCCATTTCTCAAGAAACTTTTATTTGTGTAGGTTCGTATATCAGAGGCCTCATTGCACAGCATCATCCACTCCAGTTGCCCTGCCCTGGAGTGTTGGTGCTTGTTTTCACAGTTAGAATTGGTTGTCTCCAAATAAAGTCGCCTAACCTTGTAAGAATTGGATTTCTTTTGACGGAAGGCAGCTCATCATCCAAGATGCCCCTTCACTTCAAAGGTTGATCCTTGATTCTAGTTAATCACCATCGCAAATAACCGTCCTCTATGCGCCTAAACTGGAGACCTTGGGTGTAATACATGATCTCTGTGCTCATTTCAAGATGGTGTTTGGCTCCACAGTTCTTTAGGTACTTTATATTATCATCTACACTTGTAACCATAAGTTGCATTTTAAATTTCTGCGCATAAGTTATATATCATCTCATAGTACACGTTTTTTACTAATATTATGTTCTATGCTCAATGAAGAGTTTCTCCATGGATAGCCTATCAATGGTGCCGGATTCTGTCAAGATGTTATATATCCAAATGAATAGTTTTGATCTGAACAAGATTATTGGCTTGCTGCAATGCTTTCCATGTCTGGAGAAGTTGTACATAAAGGTGATAATTTCACGCACATTGGAAGCCCGCATATAGTGTACTAGAATTAACCGTTCAGCTGTTGCTCTTTCCACACTCTTTTTTTAGACCTTAACTACTTCCAATCTTCATGTCTATTTAGGCAACAGAACAGGGTAAGAAAGTTATAACCAATCCGTGGATTCGTAAGCACCGGGATTTTCTCACTTCTCATGGCATTCGATTGAAGACAATAACACTAGAACGATATGTAGCCAACCATGCGAACACTAGATTTTTCACATTCTTCCTGCTGAATGCGAGGTTACTATTGTCGATCAGGCTTAAGTTTATCAGCAGCATGGTTTTGATGGATGAGTATGTCAAAGAGCAAAAAAAGGAGTTTCGGGTGGGCAAAAGAGCTTTTGAACATGTCGGGCTTCTATTTACAACATATTGTGGCCATAATCTAGTAAATTTTATGACCCAGGATGTTCATTCTATGGACCTAACCGATCCATTTGACTGTGACTGCCAAAAAGAGTGCTGGAGTTAGATGTTGTTGCCCTTTTCAACCTGGGTTTTGTCTAAACCTGATGAATAATTAACCCTCGTGCTTTTGTACAATTTGTAAGCTGGAGTTAGATGTTCTTTCCATTTTCAACCCAGCTGTGACTGTCAAATTTTCTTTGAAACAAGGAAAATGGCTTGCCATTCGTTTAATTTAGAGTGAAATATTCCTTTGTGTGTTGCGCTGATTGTAATCCTCTTCATGGTCGCTTGATGGTCGCTTGATGGCATTCTTTTCAGCATATTCCTTTGTCACAAATCTGTACTTGAACCACTGTTCTGCCCAATATCGTCGAATCCATTGGATTCGTGTCTTGCGCTGATTGTAATCCTCTTCTAGATCTTTCTTGTACAGTTCTGAGAGGTCATCGGGCAAATCTCTTGATGTCTCACCTCGACGCTTTCTGCCACCCTTCCTTGCTGATTTCTCTACAGCCATGAACTTTAAACTGAATGGCTTCAATACGTTCAAAGGCTTCAAGGGCTTTCGCTTGCTGGTCAAACAAGAACTAGCTTCGGGAGAATTTATGTGATGCTGTAAGAATTCTGCAAATGAATGCAGACTATTAGAACCAAGGGATTCTCCCATGGACATGTACCTGTGACAGCATTAAGGTGCGAGGGAAGGCGAAGAGGTCATATGCATTCTCAGAAGATTTTGAAGATAAATCAGTTTAGAAGACATTGACCTCATCGTGCGAAGACATTCACTCATAGATAAGGAGTTGGTTCCAGATTTGTACGAATCCACAGATTAGTACAAGTGAGGAATCTAACTACTTTGTGAAGCATAAGTGAACATACTAGGCATAATATGAGATGCAGTATGAAGTGGATCCAACTTGTGTGAACAGAAACTGCTTGTGGTAGAAAGTGACGAATCTATAGGATCAAAGAGGCCGTAAAAAGGAAATTTTATTTACCACAAAAGGAACAGCTAGACTGAGTGGAAGAGGAGGCCGAGCAGTTCGATCGTCTGTGCCCTAACTTGGTGATGGAGGACACCTACGGCGACGACGGAGAAGACGATGTCCGCGGCCGGCGTGAAGACGGCGTCGGAGAGGTCACGGCAGCTAAGCGCTTCACCACCGGCGTCGTCGAGGGTTAGCGGTGGCGCTAGGGTTCATGCGAGAGTGGAAGAAAGGATAATGACTGTGGTGAGGCATGTATTTATAGGGACAGGGACGGCACAGCGTTATTACACAGGTTCCCCTGGTGATTCACATGTGAAGAACACGTGGCCATCATGCAGCATATCGGAGGTTGTTCCACGTTCCCACGCACGCCTGGATTGTCGGGTGGTCGTTCCCACTTCTCCGGGTTTCAGGTGAAGGAATTGGCATTGAAAACGGACTTAATGTTTGTCTCTGTATCTTCTGCTGACAAGGAAGCAGAGAAGACATTTGACAGTTTCAATCGAATGCATATGATTTGGAGAGATAGAGTTTGAGATAGAAAGCATAGAGAGGGTAGGGTCTGATCACATTCATTTAGTTCAAAAGACTCAACAAGAAGACATAGCTATAAGTGAATGCTGTAGAGGACAGAACACTCGTGTATATATATATATATATATATATATATATATATATATATATATATATCAACATAATGAAGATAATCATGAAGACATTTTGAGATTGAAACCAAACCAAATGTGAACACACAGCAAATGTAACACCATGGGTAAAACACTTCAAACAGACGAATTTTGTGGTGGCGTTACGCACCATATAGGAAGTATTAGACCCAGACACGGCGCACAATTATCGTGGCGCTCCGAAGTCAAATTCCACATTAGTGTATTCACACTTAGAATGTATGTCTTCATTGATTGAAGATATACTTTACTTCGTGTGTTGCACATCTAAGTCATCAATATGCATAAGTGTTAGGATGTGTGCCTGATCACAGGACATTTGAGGATTCCAAGATATTTAGCTCACACCGTAACTTGCAAAATCTCTTCTCATCCAAGTGCTTGGTGAAGATATCTGCCAATTGCTCTTCAGTGTTGACGTGTATGATATCAATATCTTCCTTCACAACATGATCTCTGAGAAAGTGATGACGAATTTCAATGTGCTTTGTCTTCGAGTGCTGAACTGGGTTGTTGGCAATCTTGATGGTGCTTTCGTTGTCGCAGTAGAGTGGCACTTGCTTCAGATGAATGCCATAGTCTTTGAGGGTTTGCTTCATCCGCAGAAGCTGAGCGCAGCAAGATCCAGCAGCAATGTATTCAGATTCAGCAGTGGAGAGAGATACATAGTTCTGCTTCTTTGAAGACTAACATACAAGTGATCGTCCCAGAAAATGACATGTGCCTGATGTAGACTTGCGATCCACCTTGTCACCAGCATAATCAGCATCCGAAAATCCAACTGGATCAAACTCTGAGCCCTTTGGATACCATAATCCTAGAGTTGGGGTGTAAGCCAAATATCGAAGAATTCGCTTCACAGCTAAGTGATGCGATTCCTTTGGTGCCGCTTGGAATCGAGCACACATGCAAACACTAAGCATAATATCTGGCCTAGATGCGCATAGATAAAGTAAAGAACCAATCATGGAGCGGTATACCTTTTGATCGAACTCTTTACCATTGTCGTCGGGACCCAGATGATGTTTGGCTGGCATTGGCGTCGTGAAGCCTTTGTAGTCTTGCATACCAAACTTCTTCAGGCAATCTTTGAGATACTTCTCTTGAGATATAAAGATGCCTTTGCGTTCCTGACGTATTTGAAGGCCAAGGAGGAACTTCAGCTCAACCATCATGGACATCTGATATTGCTCCTGCATCATATATCCAAACTCTTCACTGTATTTCTGATTGGTGCAGCCGAAGATAATGTCATCCACATATATTTAGCACACAAACAGTTCACCATCATATGTCTTCGTGAAGAGAGTGGGTTCGAGGGAATCAGATTTGAAGCCTTTGCTCTTCAAGAAGTCTTTGAGGAAGTGTCATACCAAGCCCGAGGGGCCTGTTTGAGGCCATACAGTGCCTTGTTGAGCTTGTATACCATCTCGGGATGTTTTGGATCTTCAAAGCCAGGTGGTTGTGCGACATACACTTCTTCTTCAATCTTGCCATTGAGAAAATTGCTCTTCACATCCATTTGATACAGAAGTATGTTATGATGATTTGCATAGGCCAGCAGTATGCGTATGGCTTCAAGTCTAGCCACAGGAGCAAATGCAATCTCATCAACTTGAGTGTATCCTTGAGCAACGAGACGAGCTTTATTTCTGACAACTTGACCATGCTCATCTTGCTTGTTGCGATATATCCATTTGGTGCCTATTATATTGTGCCTCCAAGGATCAGGACGCTTAACCAGTTCCCATACATTATTCAGCTCAAACTGTTGAAGCTCTTCTTGCATAGCTTGAATCCATTCAGGTTCCGTGAAGGCTTCTTCAACTTTCTTGGGTTCTGTTATTGAGACGAATGCGAAGTGCCCAGAAAAATTTGCTAGCTGTGTTCCCTTGAACTTGTGAGTGGACCTGGTGCATTGATGCTATCAATTATTCTCTCAATCTGCACTTCATTTGCAACACGAGGATGTACAGGACGAAGATTTTGCTCTTGCTGATCATTATCATTGTTAGAGGGATTGTCTTTAGGCTGAGCATTGTCTTGAAGTTGATCAGGTGCAGAGATGATAAGTTCTTCTTCAGGTTGTGCTTCAGAAGGTATGATTTCTCCAGTTCCCATAAGTTTGATTGATTCACTGGATGGAACTTCATCTAGCACATTTGGCAGTTGCTCTCTTTGTGAGCCGTTAGTTTCATCGAACCGCACATCCACTATTACAACCACTTTGTAATGAAAGAGATTGAAGATTCTATAGGAGTGAGAATCCTTTCCATATCCAAGCATAAAACCCTCATGTGCTTTTGGTGCAAACTTTGAAGTGTGATCTGGATCCTTGATCCAGCACTTGGCGGCAAATACTCTGAAGTAGCTGACATTTGGCTTCTTGCCAGTAAGGAGCTCATAGGATGTCTTGTTCAGAAGCTTGTGAAGATAAACACGGTTGATGATATGGCATGCAGTGTCAATGGCTTCAGGCCAGAATTTTCTTGGAGTCTTGTATTCATCAAGCATCGTTCGAGCCATCTCAATAAGAGTTCTATTCTTGCGTTCGATGACGCCATTCTGCTGTGGCGTGTACGGAGCTGCGAATTCATGTGTGATGCCCAAAGTATCAAGATATGTATCAAGGCCAATGTTCTTGAATTCAGTGCCATTGTCACTTCTGATGTGCTTTATCTTGGCGACATAGTTGTTCATTGCTCGATTGGCGAAGCGCCTGAAGACATCCTGCACTGCAGTCTTGTAAAGGATTATATGCACCCAAGTATATCTTGAATAATCATCAACAATGACAAAGCCATAGAGACAAGCAGTAGTAGTAAGAGTTGAGTAATGAGTGGGACCGAAAAGATCCATGTGCAGCAGTTCGAAGGGTTGAGTCGTTGTCATGATTGTCTTCGAGGGATGCTTGGCCCTCGTCATCTTTCCTACTTCACAGGCACCGCATAAGTGATCCTTCTTGAACTTGACACCCTCGATACCTATGACATGCTTTTTCCTTGCAAGGGTGTGGAGGTTCCTCATGCCAGCAAGCCCTAGCCTTCGATGCTAGAGCTAGCATTCAGAAGCTTTTGCTAGAAGACATACTGCAAGTTGTGGTCCTTCTGAGAAATCTACAACATACAAATCATCTTTTCGATACCCTTCAAACACTAGAGACTTGTCAGATTCCATTAGTACAAGGCAACGATATTTTCCAAACATCACAATCATGTTTAAATCACAAAGCATTGAGACAGACATTAAGTTGAAACCAAGGGATTCAACAAGCATGACTTTATCCATGTGTTGATCCTTTGAGATTACAACTCTACCTAGACCCAATAACTTGCTTTTAGTAGTGTCAGCAAATGTGATGTGACTTTTGTCTGATGGACGTAAAGTTGAGTCCATGAGAAGGCTTCGCTTGCCAGTCATGTGATTTGTACACCCACTATCAATAATCCATTCTGAAGCAGCTGGTGTCGTACCCTACAGTGCAGTTAGGGGGATAGGCTTCACGAAGAGAATTGTGAAGCAAAAACATGTGATGAACTAGTGGATTATTGAAGCTTAGATCAAGATTAGGACTGATAGGGCAGGTTGCAAGCGATTCAGAAACAAGGTACATAGTAAGACCATTTGGGCATTTGATCTTGCGCCCTACAAGATGTTTAAGGTCCCCAACAATAGTGTCAGACGATTTTGGTTTTCGGCCGGAGACCTTTCCTTGCAAAAGGGAGTTAAGCTTTCTTAGCCACCCACATCTTCAGGGGTGGCTTCGAAGCAATAAGTCTAAGTGGAACATCTGAGAACTTTGGCTTTGGAGCCCTAGCAAAAAGTCTTGCAGGTGGACAATAGTATTCATAAGAGTAAGCAGAATAGTTCTTGGTCTTATGAACATGGCGGTTTGATGAACCGCGCTCATATTCATAGGCCTGAGTATGGCTTCCCTGCAAAACATTTGCGTTAGTGTGACTCAGGTGAGTCCTCTGTCTGTATGAAGCCTTTGGACCGTATGAGGCTGTGGTCTGGGGTTTGTCTTCTTCACCTGTGGTGTCATGATGACATTCACATGAAGGTTCTCCAAACACCTCTTCGGCACCCAGATCTTCTTCATAGGTGGTCCATTCCTGCAGTTAGTACCAATATACCTGGCAAACACTTCACCATTCTGATTCTTAAACAGTTTGTAGTTTGCATCAAAGGATTCATCAATAACAATGGGGTTAGCACAAGTGAAGCCAGATACAGTGGATGGATCTGCTGAAGGTTCCTTTGTAGCAACCCATGTGGTTTTGGGGTATTGCTCAGGTTTCCAGTAAGAGCCATCAACATTCATTTTCCTTATGAACCCAACACCCTCTTTCCTAGGGTTTCGGTTCAGGATCTGCCTTTTGAGGACATCACATAGTGTCTGATGCCCTTTGAGACTTTTGTACATCCCTGTTTCAAGCAGTGTCTTCAACCTAGCATTCTCATCAGCAATAGCAGTGGTGTCCTCAGCAGAGGGGTTAGTTTCCACATCAACAGTTGAAGATATTGCAACAGTAGCAGCAGGAGAACATTCAGCAACAGAAGTAGCGTTATCACGCTCAATACATTTAAGACATGGTGGTTCAAATCCTTCCTGAGCTGAACTGATCTGTTTTGCGCGAAGTGACTCGTTTTATTTTTGAAGATCTTCATGAGCCGCTCTCAATTTCTCAAGATCTTGCTTCCTTTGAAGATAATCATAGGAAAGCCTTTCATGAGCAGTTGAGAGTGTTTCATGACGACTTTCAAGTTCCTCATACTTAACGTGAAATTTTTTTATGTCTTCAATTAAGGACTGAGATCGAGTCATTTCAGCGTCTAACAGATCATCGCTTTTGTCTAACAGTTTTTGAATGTGTTCCATGGTTTTCTATTGTTCGGTTGCAATTTTAGCAAGTGTTTTGTAGCTGGGTTTGGAAACACAACCAGTGTCATCGTCACTAGATGTTTGATAGTGAGTAGTGCATGTGTTTACCTTGGCACCACGTGCCATGAAGTAGTAGGAAGGAGCGGAGAAGTCCTTGTCATTTGCATCGGTGTCAGTGATGAAGTCATTCTTCAGTGTTGAAGATGGACTTGGCAACGTATGCTATAGCCTGACTTGCAATGCCAGAATCGGACTACTCCTCAGACTCCACCTCCTCCTCCTCCTTAGATGCGGACTCATCCTCAGAGTCCATTTCCTTGCCAACAAACGCACATGCCTTGCCAGATGAGCTCTTCTTGTGTGATGAAGACTTGGAGGAACACTTGGAAGAAGATTTTGAGTATTTCTTCTTCTTCTTGTCGTCAGAGTCATACTCCTTGCTCTTCTTCTTCTTCTTCTTCTTCTTCTTCTTGTTCTCATTGTCCCACTGTGGACACTCAGAGATGTAGTGGCCAGGTTTCGTGCACTTGTGACATGTTCTCTTCTTGTAGTCATGAGCAGAAGCTTCATCATTCCTTGAGCTTGATCGTGAAGACTTTCGGAAGCCTTTCTTCTTGGTGAATTTTTGGAACTTCTTCACAAGCATAGCAAGCTCACTTCCAATGTCTTCAGGATCATCAGAACTGCTGTCAGACTCTTCTTCAGATGAGGAGAGAGCCTTTTCCTTCAAGGCACGAGTTCGCCCATAGTTGGGACCGTAGATGTCTCTTTTCTAAGAAAGCTAAAACTCGTGTGTGTTGAGCCTTTCAAGTATGTCAGACGGATCGAGTGTCTTGAAATCAGGACGTTCTTGAATCATCAGGGCTAGGGTGTCAAACGAACTGTCAAGTGATCTGAGGAGTGTCTTGACGACTTCATGCTCGGTGATCTCAGTAGCGTCGAGGGATTGAAGCTCATTTGTGATGTCAGTGAGTCGATCGAACGTGAGCTGGACATTCTCATTGTCATTTCTCTTGAAGCGGTTGAAGAGGTTGCGAAGGACACTGATTCTCTGATCTCTCTGGGTTGAGACGCCTTCGTTGACCTTGGACAGCCAGTCCCATACTAGCTTAGATGTTTCCAAAGCACTCACGCGGCCATACTGTCCTTTGGTCAGATGACCACAGATGATATTCTTGGTAGTAGAGTCCAGTTGAATGAAATTCATGACATCAGCAGCAGTGACACCTTCTCCAGCCTTGGGAACGCCGTTCTTGACGACATACCATAGGTCGACATCAATGGCTTCAAGATGCATGCACATCTTATTCTTCCAGTAGGGATATTCAGTTCCATTGAAGACGGGGCATGCAGTAGAGACTTTAATTATCCCTGTATTCGACATAGCTAAAACTCCAGGTGGTTAAACCGAATCACACAGAACAAGGGAGTACCTTGCTCTGATACCAATTGAAAGTGCTAGTGATCGACTAAAGGGGGGGGTGAATAGGCGATCACTAGCACTTTCAGCCGGCCATCACCCGCTCCGCCACCATGGCCCGAAGGTGGGAGGTGGTGGTCGTGGCTGCAACCCCATCGTCAGTCGTCGTGGCCGCCAGCGCACTGTGGACCACCGGGGTCATCACCCGCTCCGCCACCGCCGCCTGAAGGCGGGAGGGGAAGGTAGAGGCTAGCATGTGCGTCAGCAACCTTGCGCGCTACACCGAGTTCCTGCGGGAGGAGGAGGAGCGCCTCGTCGAGCACGCAAAGAGCCTTGACGCCGCCATGGCCGCGACACACACCACCTCAGAGGTGAGGAAATAGGAGATCTACGAGGAGAACCACTGCTTCGAGAGGGGTCGTCTGGAGCGGGAGAGGGCGTTCGAGGTGAGCGTCGCTGAAGTTGCAGCAGCGGCAGACACCGTATTGCAGTTGTCTAGCTCATCGGTAGGCTCCTCCTCCTCTGCCCCTTACTGAGTGTGCTCGGCAGAGGAGAGGCTGCCAGAAATAGTACAAAGCCCCTCCATAGTAGTATTTAGGGGCTATTTTGTTTAGTTCATCTCACTATTGATGTGGTGGAACTGTAGAACATACTTAAAATTAGCTAGTATATATAGTTGAACTAGCTATTTCAGTACATGGTTGGCAACAATTGGGGAAATGTTTGGTCGGTTCTGCTGTCGAGTTGAACTGTTTGTATAAAGAACGACTTCTTAATCTATGAATGAAATCTATGCTTAATTACTGCATTTTAGTTGCAAAAATTAGATAGTGCTAGGGATTTTTAACTGCATATTTTGACAAATCGCAGTGTTACAAAGATTGACAAATGGCAATGTTACTAGATCAACAAATGTCAATCTTTCCAGTTTGACAAACGGCAACATACCCAATATGACAGATGCAAATCTTACCAAATTGTTTGTATGTGGTTGCACACGGGTGATCCAAAACAACCGTTTGCGTTGAAGGGATGCACAAATTCTGCGCTGCGAATTTTCCCTTGACTTAAGGGGAAAGAGCATAGCTCCACTTTGCATACGTGTATTCAATCTAAAAAGTTTGTGATCAAGAGCTGCAAAATTCCTGCTCGGCACATTTTCCCTTGGCTTCCTGGGGAAGTTGTCGGTTTGCATACAGGTGTTGTAACTAAAACGTTTGTGATGAGTGTTTTATATTTAAACACCATTGACTTTTTTTTCAAAAGAAAATCGTTTGATAAGTCTGTACATTAAGAAAGAAAAATGCAAGTTCGTTCAAACCATATCTTTCATTCAGTCACACTTCGAATTTATATTTGTATGATTGATAATCTATTATATAATTATGATAAGAGACAAACAAGCCACCACATTGATCCACATATCCTAAATAATCGGATGCGTTGATTTTATGATTTTACGGTTGAGATTTTAGAGATAAAAACATTAGATACATATATTAACACGTACACAGTTCAACACGTCTTGCTTCTGTTACAAAAAAAAATTAAGCATACACCTTCCAACACGTCCTCGCGTCCTCCATTACAAGGAAGGGTCTTTTTTGAATTGTACAAGAAAGGGTCTTTCCATCAATAAAGTTCAACATGGAAACCCCGAATAAAGGACATGGAATGAAAATAATGGACCATATGACGTCCAACACGTCCTCTTGCATCAACGTTACGCAAGGAAAGATCTTTCCATCAATAATTCAATATATGACAACCCCAAAAGAATTTAAAAAAAATTAGGGACGTGAAATCCCAAAGAGTCCTCGCCCAAAACAATGAATCACGAACAGACAAGGAACATCATGACACAAAGGCCAAGCCAACCCAAATTGACTCCAACATGCAAACAGAAATAGACAAGGATACAGATAGATGCATGCAAATAGGACAATGTAACTCAAAACGGTGTCGGCTACAACAGCTTAGCCAGACCAACCAATATATACAAGCCATGCCAGGCAAAGCATATTACGACACCAAATCCAAGCCAACCAATGCACATCACCCCAGGGAGAATATCAAAGGTTGCACGGAGTCAAAGTAAGCTAGAACGACGGCGAGACACACATCATGCAAGGAATCATCAAAGTCTGCATGAGTCAAAGTAAGCAGAAGGGACGTGCAACTCAACGCCTGACGAAGGTACGCCCAACCACTTCACACACATACAACTCGATGTCCAATGAAGTCCTGCCGAAAAATCATAGAAGTTGAGCGACTTAACGGGGGGCAAAACTGAAACATACAAGTGAAAGTAATAAGAATGTGGGATTTGATCAATCCTGCAACCCTGAGCTAATCAGCAAGATATGGTCTTGATGGATGAAGAGGTCTATTCTTTATATATATGTAACCGTAGATAATTCCATGTTTTCAAAAACAATTACTAAGTATATCCCATTGTATTCACAGGGCCAAACAATTCATGCTATTATCTGGAAGAACCTAATAGAGAATTTAAGGTTGTGGAATCCAAAGTATCGCCCAGTGAGCAATGGAAATAAAAGATTTTTTCATACAATACAAAGGTAAAGGAGTTTAAAGGATCTCCAGAGGCATATGCAGGTGTTGAGAACTTCATGATGCACAGGCCTTGCGGAGTGGAAAATACGAAATCATCATGCATGACGGACAACAGATGCACGAAGCATTTCCCAAAAAGATACACTATCGATACCACAATAGATGAGGATGGCTTTCCAGTATATAGAAGACGAGACAATGGAAGGCAGGTCAAAAAGAGAAATGCAGTGCTTGACAACAGATTTGTCGTGCCTTACAACCGAAATCTATTGGTCGAATTCCAAGCTCACATAAATGTCGAGTGGTGCAACATGTCCAGGTCAAGCAAGTTTCTATTTAAGCACATCCTTATAGACGACGACCAAGTAACAACCTTGCTCAAAGAAAGGGATGTCGCAAATGATTATGATGAAATTAGGAAATACCTAGAACTTAATTTCTCTCAAAATCGAATTGGATCGAGAATGGAAGAATCTACTATGCACACCCCACATGTGGCGAGCGGTATTATCTGATAATGCTTCTAAACACCAAGAAAGGTTGCACATCACTTGAGGGTATTAGAAATGAAGTTGTTCATCCAACATACAAATCAGCATGCAAAGCTCTCTGATTTCTTGATAGCGACAGTGAGTGGATTGAATGCACTGATGAAGCATCAAGCTGGGAATCAAGGACACAAATATGACAGCTATTCACCACAATATTGTGCCATTATGAGGTGACCAGCCCGAAAATGTTGTGGGTTCAACGTGGGAGGCACTATCCGAAGATATCCAATACAAAATAAGAATTATCCTAAACTTTCCTATGCTGCAGCTCACTGATTTGCAGTAGAAAGCATGTGCTCTCATCGAGATAGAGGAAATAACGCGGCAAGCAGGAAAGTCACTAAAGGACTATCCAAACATAGAACTACCAAATGCTATGGAACTTGAGCAACTTGGGAACAGGCTGATAAATAAAGAAATTAGCTATGACATGGAGGCACTAAAGAGTGAGCACCAAACTATAATAAACAATCTCAACCAGGACCAGAAAATGGACTTTGGTGCAATAACGAAATCAGCTGTGAGAGGGCTTGGAAAACAGATATTTGTACAAGGCTACGGTGGCACGGGCAAAACTCCTCTATGGGCATCACGACAAAAGTATGATCAGAGGGAAAGATAGTGCATGCGTTAGCATCATCTGGTACTATGGCTTTGCTGCTCCAAGGTGGAAGAATATCGCACTCAAGATTCCACATTCCAATAAATATCACATCAGAATCAAGATGTGAAATAAAGCAAGGCTCACATTTCGCTGAACTGGTAAAGAAGACCTCATTAATACTATGGGACGAGGCTCCTATGGCAAACAAACACTGTTTTGAGGCACTAGACAAAAGCCTTCGGGATATTCTAAGGTTCACAAACCAAAACAGTGATGAAAGACCATTTGGAGTGGCATGAAGTTTGTGCTAGGAGGCGACTTCAGATAAATACTCCCAGATATAACAAAGGGAAAGAGAGCAGATAGTAAATGCCTCAATCAAAAGGTCAGACATATCGAAGCACTTTGAAGTAATTATCCTAACTGAAAACATGCGTCTGAAGTGTCTGTCAGAAGATCAAAAGCAAAAGCAAAATGTGACTGTACTCAAACTTGCTACAGAAGCATAGAACTACCGTGCCCATTACCTTCTTGAAGAAAGAGCAATACTATGTGCAAGGAATGAAACGGCCGAGAACATAAATGTCTGCATAATGAGCCAAATACAAGGGGAAGAGGCGACACACCTAAGCTTGGACACTGTGCAAGGCAACGACTAGGTACGGCACCATGGAGACTATGTGTCCAACAGAGTTCCATAATAAAAGAATTCCAAACCGCAGCTGAAACTAAAGGTAGGTTTACCGGTCATGCTCCTACACAACATCAATCAAGCGGCAGGTTTATGCAATGGTACAAGAATGACTATCACACAGCTGGGAAATAGATATATTGAGGAACAGATAATCACAGGAACACACGTTGGCGAGAAGGTGTACATACCTAAGATCATTATGTCACCAAATGACTGAAAGTGGCCCTTCGTGCTGCAAAGAAGGCAATATCATCTATCAATATGTTTTGCAATGACCATAAATAAGAGGCAAGGTCAATCCCTAAACAAGGTGGGTACATACTCTCCTAAGCAAGTTTTCTAACATGGGCAACTATGGCATTATCAAGAGTCACAAACAGAGAAGGATTAAAGGTGTTGATCGACCATATAGAGCGCCCAAGCGAAGATACCACAAAGAATATAGTATACAAAGAGCTTTTCTAATTTTTAAATTACACTCCCTCTGTAAGATGTTTTTGCAGTTTAATTTAAACTGCAAAAAAATCCTAAATTTGTTTACAGAGGGAGTACAATGTTCGGTTGAAAAGCATGACGTTCATGTGTAAAATATGACCGCAAATATCGTACAAAGAATATTATAGATTGAACTGCTATTTTTCTATAAATGGTAAATAATAGCATGCCACTGCAGATTATTATTGACAGTCACTGCTTTCATAGATAGAGATGTTAACAAGTGCAAACAATACTATGAACTACAAAAATAAATTAAGTAATGTGGAGAGACAATGGATATAACAATTGTTGTAGTAAGGCTAAATTTAATTGCTAAGGAAGTGCTGAATGAAAAAAAATGTAACTCAAGTACTCTGTACGGATAACTTTTTGCATGCCAAAAGCTTTAAACTCTTATAAAGATATGGAAGAACAACCACTCTGGTAGTTATTATTCTTATTAGAAATCTTACAAGTTCAATTCCGTAAAAAATGCAAGGTAGATTAATGGCAGGATGGAATCTGAATCTATACGTTGACAATACCAGTACGGAACAGGTGCCCCTTTTGCGAACTCCCTCACTACCTCCTCCGTGCTACCAACGACCGGCACTGCCGCCACGGCCGCTAACCACCAGCAATGACCGTCGAGTAGCTCACCGCGTTATCCTTCACCCTCCACCGTGGCCTCGCCACCGACACACTCAACGAGATCGACAAGGAACCAAAACTAGGAGACCGTGTCCAGTCACTCACCCGGCCACCTGCGCCACCACCAAGGAAGATAAATTTGTAGAGAAGAAGCAACAAGTAGAGCGGGGATAGCGTGGGAATCTGTTCCTTGATGGCCACCATCAAAAGAAATGGCGTGCATGAGGAACCTGGACGCCTGGTGGGGATCGAATGAGGTGAGGAAAGTTCATTGTAGGAGGGTTGTTTTTCATTAGAAAAAAAGACACAGTAGTTATCCAAATGTCTCTAATGGGCCACCGATTGGCCTGTGTAGGCTTGGTACAAATCTATACCTACTAATAAAGCAAGATGCGATTCGCTAATTTTTTCATCTGTTCACCGCTGAAAATAATTTTTTTCCTATCCGAGGTGGTACTAAATTTATATATGTTTATTTGTTAGAAAAAGAATTTTCGTACGTGGGCTGCATGCTATGGCCGAGCAAAACCAGCCCACGTACTTTTCTGCCCACGCACTGGGGAAAATTCTATTTTCCGCATCGAGCAAGAAATAGTTGAGTTTCCCACTGCGCAACCAATTTTGGGCTGGCCAAATTTTTTCTTCTTTGTTTTACTTCTATTTTAATAGTTATTTTCGTATCTCTTTTTTCCCTTCCAACTTTATTTTTTTAGAAATTATTTCTTAAATTTAAAATCCTCAAAAAAGTTCAGAACTATTTTTTTTTGGAAAATGTTCAAAATTCCAAAATTTTGTTACTATTTCAAACAATATTCCGACCTTGCAAAGAGTTTACCATTTTTTTCAAAAAATATTGTTTTTCAAAAAAATTCGAGATATCTAAAAATCAAATAGCATTTAAAACATGCTCCAAATTTGAAAAATATTCGTGTTTTTTTGAAATTTTCACAAAAAAATAATGTTCGTTTAGAAAAGATAAACGTTTTCAATTTTTTTAAATTTTCAACACATGTTCTTGTTTTAAAAAAATGTTCACAAATTTAATTTTTTTAGACAAGTTCACAAATTTATATAATTTTCATGTTTTTAGTTGGACTTTCGCACAGGACATCCAATAATGGGCTGGCCCAATTTTCTTTGTTTCTTTGTTTTACTTCTATTTTTATTCTCTTTCCTATCTCTTTTCTCCCTTCCAAGTTTATTTTTGTTTTAGAATTGATTTCATAAATTAAAAATTCTTAAGAAAAGTTCAGACTTAAGATTTGTTTTTTTGAAAAGGTTAAGAATTCCAATTTTTTTGCTACTTTAAAAAAATATTTGGAACATACAAAAGGTTTCCATTTTTCAAAAATAATTATTGTTTTTCAGAATAGTTTGAGATGTCTAAAAACAAAATAGCATTTAAAAAATGCTCCAAATTCAAAAAATATTCTGTTTTACTGAAACAATGTTTTGTATAAAAGATACACATTTTCTAAAAATCTTATGAATTTTGAAAACATGTGCCCTTTTTTAATAAATGTTCACAAAGTCAAATAATTTTAATGTTTTTATAAAAAATTTGGTGTTTTTATAAAATATTTATGAATTGAAAAAATGTTACCTTTCATATTTCTTCGCGTTTTAAAAAGTGTACATTATTTTTAAAAAACCATTCCAGATTTAAAATGGTGTTCATGTTTCCTAGAATATTCAGAAACTTCATACCTTAAAGTCCCCTCGATTGGAAGGATTGAAAGGAAAATTAGATTGAATAACTCATGGGTCTTCCCCGACGTACGATGACAAAAAAAACTCTTAAACACCATTAATCAATGAATAGAAAAATAGCTGACTGATTCCTCACACGCAGCGAAACCGACAAGCTAATCGTTTATTTTTTCGTGCGCACGTCGGGTTTTGCTTGCACATATAATGCTCACTGACTTTAAATGCATACTATTTTATCTCCCGTTGCAACGCACAGGCACATGTGCTATTACTATTCATCATTCAGGATGCAGAATAAGTTATTCTTCACCTGTGGTAATCTTACGATCGCTTCATAAACAAATTACGTTTGGAATACAAATAGTTACATTCATATTGATTCACTACGTAAAATTTGATATAAGAAAACAAAAAAATACGTCATAAGACCAAAAATATCGCATTTTATGTATGTGTTACATTATGTTTTTACGTTCGTAATTTTACGTAACATAAAATATTTTTTACGGCAAATATATATTTACTTACATTCTCTTTTTACGTATGAAATAAGAAAAAAATTGTGAAACCTGAAAATACGATGCATTCATGTCAAAATAAAAAGGGGTGAAGAATAACTATTCCTGATCCAAGGTGACGAATAGTGCGATATATATATATATATATATATATATATATATATATATATATATATATATATATATATATTACTATTAAAGGGAGGTAGTATTCTTAGTTTCGTCCCGCTTCGTTTGGTCCCGCTTCAATTAAGTTCACCTACATTATTTGGTTTCATTACTTGCCATCCGTTTTGGCCCAACGGAGAAAGCCCACCCGGCAACACACTGTGGCCCAAGTCCGGAGAACTAGCAAAAAATAAAATTGTCGATGGAAGGGTTCGATCTCATAACCTACCAATCGGCCAGGCACAGTTTGTCCAAGTGATCCAACTGGAGATATGAGAGGATTTTTTTCTCCCGTTGGAATGCATGGGCCTTTTTGCTAGTAATATATTATTTGCCTAAAAACTATTATTAACCTAATTTTCTAAGTTCCATAATAACTAATTTTCTACATAATATATATATACACATCTTCTTTTACGCTAAAATATATATACAAACCTACCCATCCAAATGCAGGTATCTTAGCAAGTCCGATCAAATGAAGATAAATCATACATTTGAGAATACATGTAAAATAATGTATGAAGCATGAATACGTCTTATATATAATTATGTAGAATATAAATAGAAATATGTAGACATGTTATTTTAATTCATTACTATTGTGTCTTTTAGTATTCCTTTGATGGATAATCACAATGTAGTGGAATTACATCAAACGTTAAAATAGGTGTAAAAACTAAAAGAATAAATGGAGATAAAAAGAACCATACAATATATATATATATATATATATATATATATATAAGGTCTGTATGTGACAACCCGCATGAATAGTAAATTCTGAAAAATAGTAAAAAGTTAAAATATCCTGAATTTGTGTATGAACATCAACAAGTTTTCCAACATCCTGCAAAAATTTGGACTCTATAGAGGTGTGTACCAATAAAACAAAAATGTGTTATCCAAAATGCATCTTTTTGTGCCTCAAATTCTGCCTTTTGTACAAACCTCCGCTGATGTCATTTCAAGGTGAAAATTTTGAGGATAATAGACAATTAGTTGTCGTTCATCAACAAAAAAAATCAGATCTTATTTATTTATTTACTATTTTTTAGAATTCAATGTTCATGGGGTGCATTTTTGCTCGAGATAAGTGAAGGAAATATGCCCTAGAGGCAATAATAAAGTTATTATTTATTTCCTTATATCATGATAAAGGTTTATTATTCATGCTAGAATTGTATTAACCGAAAACATAATACATGTATGAATACATAGACAAACAGAGTGTCACTAGTATGCCACTACTTGACTAGCTCGTTAATCAAAGATGGTTATGTTTCCTAACCATGGACAAAGAGTTGTCATTTGATTAACGGGATCACATCATTAGTTCAATGATCTGATTGACATGACCCATTCCATTAGCTTAGCACCCGATCGTTTAGTATGTTGCTATTGCTTTCTTAATGACTTATACATGTTCCTATAACTATGAGATTATGTAACTCCCGTGTGCCGGAGGAACACTTTGTGTGCTACCAAACGTCACAACATAACTGGGTGATTATAAAGGTGCTCTACAGGTGTCTCCAAAGGTACATGTTGGGTTGACGTATTTCGAGACTAGGATTTGTCACTCCGATCGTCGGAGAGGTATCTCTGGGCCCTCTTAGTAATGCACATCACTTAAGCCTTGCAAGCATTGCAACTAATGAGTTAGTTATGGGATGATGTATTACGGAACGAGTAAAGAGACTTGCCGGTAACGAGATTGAACTAGGTATTGGATACCGACGATCGAATCTCGGGCAAGTAACATACCGGTGACAAAGGGAACAACGTATGTCGTTATGCGGTCTGACCGATAAAGATCTTCGTAGAATATGTAGGAGCCAATATGGGCATCCAGGTCCCGCTATTGGTTATTGACCGGAGACGTATCTCGGTCATGTCTACATTGTTCTCGAACCCGTAGGGTCCGCACGCTTAAGGTTTCGATGACAGTTATATTATGAGTTTATACGTTTTGATGTACCGAAGGTTGTTCGATGTCCCGGATGTGATCACGGACATGACGAGGAGTCTCGAAATGATCGAGACATAAAGATTGATATATTGGAAGCCTATGTTTGGATATCGGAAGTGTTCCGGGTGAAATCGGGATTTTACCGGAGTATCGGGTGGTTACCCGAACCCCCCGGGAGATATATGGGCCTTAGTGGGCCTTAGTGGAAAAGAGAAGAGGCAGCCAGAGATGGGCTGCGCGCCCCTCCCCTCCCTTGGTCCGAATAGGACAAGGAGAGGGGGCCGGCCCCCTTTCCTCTTTCCCCCCCTCCGCCAGTCCTATTCCAACTAGGATTGGGGGGGGGGGAATCCTACTCCCGGAGGGAGTAGGACTCCTCCTGGCGCGCCTCTCCTAGGCCGGCCGCACCCCCCACCTTGAGCCTTTATATACGGAGGCAGGTGCACCCCAGAGGAACACAAGTTGATCCACGTGATCATATTCTTAGCCGTGTGCGGCGCCCCCTGCCACCATAGTCCTCGATACTATTGTAGCAGTGCTTAGGCGAAGCCCTACGACAGTAGTACATCAAGATCGTCACCACGCCGTCGTGCTGACGGAACTCTTCCCCGACACTTTGCTGGATCGGAGTCCGGGGATCGTCATCGAGTTTAACGTGTGCTAGAACTCGGAGGTGTCGTAGTTTCGGTGCTTGATCAGTCGGGCCGTGGAGACGTACGACTACATCAACCAAACGCTTCCGTTGTTGATCTACAAGGGTATGTAGATCACACTCTCCCCTCTTGTTGCTATGCATCACCATGATCTTGCGTGTGCGTAGGAATTTTTTTGAAATTACTACATTCCCCATTAGTGGCATCCGAGCCTAGGTTTTATGTGTTGATGTTATATGCACGAGTAGAACACAAGTGAGTTGTGGGTGATATAAGTCATACTTCTTACCAGCATGTCACACTTTGGTTCGGCGGTATTGTTGGATGAAGCGGCCCGGACCGACATTACGCGTACGCTTACGCGATTCCGGTTCTCCCGACGTGCTTTGCACATAGGTGGCTTGCGGGTGACAGTTTCTCCAACTTTAGTTGAACCGAGTGTGGCTACGCCCGGTCCTTGCGAAGGTTAAAACAGCACCAACTTGACAAACTATCGTTGTGGTTTTGATGCGTAGGTAAGATTGGTTCTTGCTTAAGCCCGTAGCAGCCACGTAAAACTTGCAACAACAAAGTAGAGGACGTCTAACTTGTTTTTGCAGGGCATTTTGTGATGTGATATGATCAAGACATGATGCTAAATTTTATTGTATGAGATGATCATGTTTTGTAACCGAGTTATCGGCAACTGGCAGGAGCCATATGGTTGTCGCCTTATTGTATGCAATGCAATCGCGCTGTAATGCTTTACTTTATCACTAAGCGGTAGCGATAGTCGTGGAAGCATTAGATTGGCGAGACGACAACGATGCTACGATGGAGATCAAGGTGTCATGCCGGTGACGATGGTGATCATGACAGGTGCTTCGGAGATGGAGATCACAAGCACAAGATGATGATGGCCATATCATATCACTTATATTGATTGCATGTGATGTTTATCTTTTATGCATCTTATCTTGCTTTGATTGACGGTAGCATTATAAGATGATCTCTCACTAAATTATCAAGATAAAAGTGTTCTCCCTGAGTATGCACCGTTGCCAAAGTCCGTCGTGCCCAGACACCACGTGATGATCGGGTGTGATAAGCTCTACGTCCATCTACAACGGGTGCAAGACAGTTTTGCACACGCAGAATACTCAGGTTAAAAACTTGACAAGCCTAGCATATGCAGATATGGCCTCGGAACACTGAGATCGAAAGATCGAGCGTGAGTCATATAGTAGATATGATTAACATAGTGATGTTCACCATTGAAAACTACTCCATTTCACGTGATGATCGGTTATGGTTTAGTTGATTTGGATCACGTGATCACTTAGAAGATTAGAGGGATGTCTATCTAAGTGGGAGTTCTTAAGTAATATGATTAATTGAACTTAAATTTATCATGAACTTAGTACCTGATAGTATCTTGCTTATGTATGTTTGATTGTAGATAGATTGCCCGTGCTGTTGTTCCGTTCAATTTTAATGCGTTCCTTGAGAAAGCAAAGTTGAAAGATGATGGTAGCAATTACACGGACTGGGTCCATAACTTGAGGATTATCCTCATTACTGCACAAAAGAATTACGTCCTGGAAGCACCGCTGGGTGCCAGGCCTGCTGCTGGAGCAACACCAGATGTTATGAACGTCTGGCAGAGCAAAGCTGATGACTACTCGATAGTTCAGTGTGCCATGCTTTACGGCTTAGAATCGGGACTTCAACGACGTTTTGAACGTCATGGAGCATATGAGATGTTCCAGGAGTTGAAGTTAATATTTCAAGCAAATGCCCGGATTGAGAGATATGAAGTCTCCAATAAGTTCTATAGCTGCAAGATGGAGGAGAACAGTTCTGTCAGTGAGCATATACTCAAAATGTCTGGGTATAATAATCACTTGATTCAGATGGGAGTTAATCTTCCAGATGATTGCGTCATTGACAGAATTCTCCAATCACTGCCACCAAGCTACAAGAGCTTCGTGATGAACTATAATATGCAAGGGATGAATAAGACTATTCCTGAGCTCTTCGCAATGCTGAAAGCTGCGGAGGTAGAAATCAAAAAGGAGCATCAAGTGGTGATGGTCAACAAGACCACTAGTTTCAAGGAAAAGGGCAAAGGGAAGAAGAAGGGGAACTTCAAGAAGAACAGCAAGCAAGTTGCTGCTCAAGAGAAGAAACCCAAGTCTGGACCTAAGCCTGAAACTGAGTGCTTCTACTGCAAGCAGACTGGTCACTGGAAGCGGAACTGCCCCAAGTATTTGGCGGATAAGAAGGATGGCAAGGTGAACAAAGGTATATGTGATATACATGTTATTGATGTGTACCTTACTAGAGCTCGTAGTAGCACCTGGGTATTTGATACTGGTTCTGTTGCTAATATTTGCAACTCGAAACAGGGACTACGGATTAAGCGAACACTGGCAAAGGACGAGCTGACGATGCGCGTGGGAAATCACTAGTAGAAAACGGAGCTTTAAAACCGGTTTGTACGGGCCTTTAGTGCCGGTTATGGAACCGGCACTAAAGCCCCCCCCCCCGTTTAGTACCGGTTCGGCACCAACCGGCGCTAAAGTGCCACCACGTGGCGTGAGCTCACGCCCTGGTATGGGGGACCTTTAGTACCGGTTGGTGTTACCAACCGGTACTATAGGTTTTTTTTTGAAAATTTTGGAAAAAAAATTTGATTTTTTTTATTTTTTATTTTTCTGAATTATTTGATGATTTAGTCTCTAATCACCTGTCTTAACTGCTCAAGTGTGGATCACTCATTCCAAATCATTTAACTTCCCGACCGGTCACCCATCCCTCTCACTACTCCAGCCCGAGCATGCTTAACTTTCGGGTTCTATACTCCTTCGTTTCCAAGTCTGCACTTGTTGTTTTCCTGGCAATAGTAAGATGTTAATCCTATTAACCCTCAGGAGTTTAGCTTGAGCATGAAGTCACACATTTCACCGTTTGAGTTTGAAACTATTATTCTAAAAAAACAGTAATTATTTAGTAACGCTAATATTTCTTGAATAGGTTTGACCATAGTTTGACCAGATTTGACCAAAATTCAAAAAATTGAAATAATTATTTAGTAACACTAATATTCTTGAATAGTTATGTAGTAACATTAATACTTCTTGAATAAGTAGTTTGACCAGATTTAACCAATTTTTTTAAAAAAATGAAATTTGACCATATCTTTTTTTCCTTTTGAAATTTGAGGATTCTAAAAAAAATCCAAACAGGCTGTAGGCCGTCTCCATCGGATGCGGATTTTCGTGCTGAATTTTTTGATATATTATACGTTTTTTTCCGACATCGTATGCAAAAGTTATAGCCGTTTTACATTTTCCCTACACTTTTTGCAAAACATGTCCAAATTGTACTTTTCAAATTTTCCTAACTACTAGATGTAGTAATATAACTACCTCTCGAAGGATTTTATTTTTTGACGTTTTTATCATTTTCTTTTGATTTTTTCAGAACTGAAATGGCGACACACGGGGGGGTGGGGGTAGAGTTTGAAAATTGCCCTGTAGTGCCGATCACAAACCGGTACTATAGGTCAGACCCCTTTAGTACCGGTTCATGCCACGAACCGGTACTAAAGGTGATCGTGGGGCCCCAGCCTGACGGCAGCCTGCCACCAACCCTTTAGTACCGGTTCGTGCCACGAACCGGTACTAAAGGTTCAACATGAACCGGCATTAATGCAAATCCGTTTGAACCGGCACTAATGGTACCACTAGTACCGTGCATAAATCAAACCGCACTAATGTGCTTCACGTTTGACCCTTTTTCTACTAGTGAATGGTTCCAAAGTCGTTGTGATCGCGGTCGGCACGCTACCTCTACATCTACCTTCGGGATTAGTATTAGACCTAAATAATTGTTATTTGGTGCCAGCGTTGAGCATGAACATTATATCTGGATCTTGTTTAATGCGAGACGGTTATTCATTTAAATCAGAGAATAATGGTTGTTCTATTTATATGAGTAATATCTTTTATGGTCATGCACCTTTGAAGAGTGGTCTATTTTTGATGAATCTCGATAGTAGTAACACACATATTCATAATGTTGAAGCAAAAAGATGCAGAGTTGATAATGATAGTGCAACTTATTTGTGGCGCTGCCGTTTAGGTCATATCGGTATAAAGCGCATGAAGAAACTCCATACTGATGGGCTTTTGGAACCACTTGATTATGAATCACTTGGTACTTGCGAACCGTGCCTCATGGGCAAGATGACTAAAACACCGTTCTTCGGCACTATGGAGAGAGCAACAGATTTGTTGGAAATCATACATACAGATGTATGTGGTCCGATGAATATTGAGGCTCGTGGCGGATATCGTTATTTTCTCACCTTCATAGAT
Organism: Triticum monococcum; assembly: GCA_034509565.1. Lineage (NCBI taxonomy): Eukaryota > Viridiplantae > Streptophyta > Magnoliopsida > Poales > Poaceae > Triticum > Triticum monococcum. Next base: position 143,978,826 of record CM067843.1, on the reverse strand, counting down.
GACTTAAGAAGATATGGGTATGTCTACTTAATGAAACATAAGTCTGAAACATTTGAAAAGTTCAAAGAATTTCAGAGTGAAGTTGAAAATCATCGTAACAAGAAAATAAAGTTTCTACGATCTGATCGTGGAGGAGAATATTTGAGTTACGAGTTTGGTGTACATTTAAAGCAATGCGGAATAGTTTCGCAACTCACGCCACCCGGAACACCTCAGCGTAATGGTGTGTCCGAACGTCGTAATCGTACTTTACTAGATATGGTGGGATCTATGATGTCTCTTATTGATTTACTGTTATCGTTTTGGGGTTATGCTTTAGAGACGGCCGCATTCACGTTAAATAGGGCACCATCAAAATCCGTTGAGACGACGCCTTATGAACTATGGTTTGGCAAGAAACCAAAGTTGTCGTTTCTTAAAGTTTGGGGCTGCGATGCTTATGTGAAAAAGCTTCAACCTGATAAGCTTGAACCCAAATCGGAGAAATGTGTCTTCATAGGATACCCAAAGGAGACTGTTGGGTACACCTTCTATCACAGATCCGAAGGCAAGACATTCGTTGCTAAGAATGGATCCTTTCTAGAGAAGGAGTTTCTCTCGAAAGAAGTAAGTGGGAGGAAAGTAGAACTTGACGAGGTAACTGTACCTGCTCCCTTATTGGAAAGTAGTACATCACAGAAAACTGTTTCTGCGACACCTACACCAATTAGTGAGGAAGCTAATGATAATGATCATGAAACTTTAGAACAAGATACTACTGAACCTCGTAGATCAACCAGAGTAAGATCCGCGCCAGAGTGGTACGGTAATCCTATTCTGGAAATCATGCTACTAGATCATGATGAACCTACGAACTATGAAGAAGCGATGGTGAGCCCAGATTCCGCAAAATGGCTTGAAGCCATGAAATCCGAGATGGGATCCATGTATGAGAACAAAGTATGGACTTTGGTTGACTTTCCCGATGATCGGCAAGCAATTGAGAATAAATGGATCTTCAAGATGAAGACTAACCCTGACGGTAATATTACTGTCTACAAAGCTCCACTTGTCGCAAAAGGTTTTCAACAAGTTCAATGGGTTGACTACGATGAGACCTTCTCACCCGTAGCGATGCTTAAGTCTGTCCGAATCATGTTAGCAATTGCCGCATTTTATGATTATGAAATTTGGCAGATGGATGTCAAAAATGCATTCCTGAATGGATTTCTGGAAGAAGAGTTGTATATGATGCAACCGGAAGGTTTTGTCGATCCAAAAGGAGCTAACAAAGTGTGCAAGCTCCAGCGATCCATTTATGGACTGGTGCAAGCCTCTCGGAGTTGGAATAAATGCTTTGATAGTGTGATCAAAGCATTTGGTTTTATACAGACTTTCGGAGAAGCCTGTATTTACAAGAAAGTGAGTGGGAGCTCTGTAACATTTCTGATATTATATGTGGATGACATATTACTGATTGGAAATGATATAGAATTTCTGGATAGCATAAAGGGGTACCTGAATAAGAGTTTTTCAATGAAAGACCTCGGTGAAGCTGCTTACATATTAGGCATAAAGATCTATAGAGATAGATCAAGACGCTTAATTGGACTTTCACAAAGCACATACCTCGACAAGATTTTGAAGAAGTTCAAAATGGATCAAGCAAAGAAAGGGTTCTTGCCTGTGTTACAAGGTGTGAAGTTGAGTCAGACTCAATGCCCGACCACTGCAGAAGATAGAGAGAAAATTAAAGATGTTCCCTATGCTTCAGCCATAGGCTCTATCATGTATGCAATGCTGTGTATCAGACCTGATGTGTGCCTTGCTATAAGTCTAGCAGGGAGGTACCAAAGTAATGCAGGAGTGGATCACTGGACAGCGGTGAAGAACATCCTGAAATACCTAAAAAGGACTATGGATATGTTTCTCGTATATGGAGGGGACAAAGAGCTCATCGTAAACGGTTACGTTGATGCAAGCTTTGACACTGATCCGGACGATTCTAAATCACAAACCGGATACGTGTTTACATTAAACGGTGGAGCTGTCAGTTGGTGCAGTTCTAAACCAAGCGTCGTGGCGGGATCTACATGTGAAGCAGAGTACATAGCTGCTTCGGAAGCAGCAAATGAAGGAGTCTGGATGAAGGAGTTCATATCTGATCTAGGTGTCATACCTAGTGCATCGGGTCCAATGAAGATCTTTTGTGACAATACTGGTGCAATTGCCTTGGCAAAGGAATCCAAGTTTCACAAGAGAACCAAACACATAAAGAGACGCATCAATTCCATCTGGGATCTAGTCCAGGTGGGAGACATAGAAATTTGCAAGATACATACGGAGCTGAATGTAGCAGACCCGTTGACTAAGCCTCTTCCACGAGCAAAACATGATCAGCACCAAAGCTCCATGGGTGTAAGAATCATTACTGTGTAATCTAGATTATTGACTCTAGTGCAAGTGGGAGACTGAAGGAAATATGCCCTAGAGGCAATAATAAAGTTATTATTTATTTCCTTATATCATGATAAAGGTTTATAATTCATGCTACAATTGTATTAACCGGAAACATAATACATGTGTGAATACATAGACAAACAGAGTGTGACTAGTATGCCTCTACTTGACTAGCTCGTTAATCAAAGATGGTTATGTTTCCTAACCATGGACAAAGAGTTGTCATTTGATTAACGGGATCACATCATTAGTTGAATGATCTGATTGACATGACCCATTCCATTAGCTTAGCACCCGATCGTTTAGTATGTTGCTATTGCTTTCTTCATGACTTATACATGTTCCTATAACTATGAGATTATGTAACTCCCTGTGCCGGAGGAACACTTTGTGTGCTACCAAACATCACAACGTAACTGGGTGATTATAAAGGTGCTCTACAGGTGTCTCCAAAGGTACATGTTGGGTTGATGTATTTCGAGATTAGGATTTGTCACTCCGATCATCGGAGAGGTATCTTTGGGCCCTCTCGGTAATGCACATCACTTAAGCCTTGCAAGCATTGCAACTAATGAGTTAGTTGCGGGATGATGTATTACGGAATGAGTAAAGAGACTTGCCGGTAACGAGATTGAACTAGGTATTGGATACCGACGATCGAATCTCGGGCAAGTAACATACCGATGACAAAGGGAACAACATATGTTGTTATGCGGTCTGACCGATAAAGATCTTCGTAGAATATGTAGGAGCCAATATGGGCATCCAGGTGCCGCTATTGGTTATTGACCGGAGACGTGTGTCGGTCATGTCTACATTGTTCTCGAACCCGTAGGGTCCGCACGCTTAAGGTTTCGATGACAATTATATTATGAGTTTATACGTTTTGATGTACCGAAGGTTGTTCGGAGTCCCGGATGTGATCACGGACATGACGAGGAGTCTAGAAATGGTCGAGACATAAAGATTGATATATTGGAAGCCTATGTTTGGATATCGGAAGTGTTCCGGGTGAAATCGGGATTTTACCGGAGTACCGGGAGGTTACCGGAACCTCCCGGGAGATATATGGGCCTTAGTGGGCCTTAGTGGAAAAGAGAAGAGGCGGCCAGAGATGGGCCACGCGCCCCTCCCCTCCCTTGGTCCGAATAGGACAAGGAGAGGGGGCCGGCCCCCTTTCCTCTTTTCCCCCCTCCGCAAATCCTATTCCAAATTGGATTGGGGGGGGGGGGGAATCCTACTCCCGGAGGGAGTAGGACTCCTCCTGGCACGCCTCTCCTAGGCCGGCCACACCCCCCTTGAGCCTTTATATACGGAGGCAGGGGCACCCCAGAGGAACACAAGTTGATCCACGTGACCATATTCTTAGCCGTGTGCGGCGCCCCCTGCCACCATAGTCCTGGATAATATTGTAGCGGTGCTTAGGTGAAGCCCTGCGATAGTAGTACATCAAGATCGTCACCACGCCGTTGTGCTGACGGAACTCTTCCCTGACACTTTGCTGGATCGGAGTCCGGGGATCGTCATCGAGCTGAACGTGTGCTAGAACTCGGAGGTGCCGTAGTTTCGGTGCTTGATCGGTCGGGCCGTGGAGACATACGACTACATCAACCAAACGCTTCCGTTGTTGATCTACAAGGGTACGTAGATCACACTCTCCCCTCTCGTTGCTATGCATCACCATGATCTTGCGTGTGCATAGGATTTTTTTTTGAAATTACTACGTTCCCCATCAATAAGATTATCCATACTGTCCAAATTATCAGAGGGCGAAGAATTATGTACAATAAATTAAACTATCAAATTCTAGCCGCGCAAATGCGCGGGCGCACAGGCTAGTTCGAGATAAAGTATTAAACCCCCAAAAAAACTATTTCCGACGGCGGAGGAGGCGGCACGCCGCGCCGTCGTTGTCATTGGCGTCCTCCGAGATGCCGTTGTTGATGTCTTCAAGGAAGCACATAATGTTCTTCACTTGTAAATGAAACATCATGTCGTCGCGCGATCGACGGACGGGCAGCGGGAGGACGGCAACTGGCAGCGCTAAGAGGTAGCGGTCGACGGCGGTGTCCCATGCTGCTGAGGGGAGCACGGGCACGGGCATCGGCGCGGCCGGTGCAGCCAAACGCATGGGGACCGGCGTCACGGTGGGTGGAGGGGCCCGCATGGGCACGGGCGCGACGGGTGCAGCCAAACGCACGGGGACCGGCGTCGTGGTGGGTGGATCGGCGCGCACGGGCACGGGCGCTGGCGCTGTCATGTACACGAGCTCGCACGGGTCCACGGAGACCTCGCTGGCGCCCGTGGCTTCTAGCTCTGCGATAGTGCTCGGCGACCAGCCCGTCAATGCTACGGGGATGGTCCCTGGCGCGGGCAGCAACCGCCCCAGCCAGCTCATTATGGGCCATGTCCATGAGGCCTCATTCCTCCTTATTTTCTATCTCCTCCGGCTCGGAGTCGACTTCACAAAACTTGTAGAATAGTGGGAGATGATCATTCTGCGCCATGGCATTGGTGGAGGTCTATGGGAGGGAGGGGAATGGGAGGCGAACAGTAAGGCCGCCCATATTGAACACTGACTCACGCACCATTAATGGAGAGGAAGGTGGGGGCCATGGAAGTCAAAGGGCTCGCTTCCCAGTGATCTCGCGCAGTGTACAGCTCGCACGCTTGTCGGCCAGCCATCGCATTGGAGGACAGCTTGCACACCTCTCGGTCAGCCTGCGCACTGGACTCTGCTCACACGCCTCCCGTTCAGTCAAGCAGCTGTCCGCACGACACCTCCTATATATAGCCATTAAAAACAAGACACGTGGCTTCACGTGAATGGTTAATAGAACACACATGATTTGAATTATATAAACGTTTGAGATATTAAAGTGGCAGCCATTTTTTTCAAAATTCCTTTGTTGGCTGTTATTTGAGTCCACCTTCTCTCAAAATGGACACGAAAAATACCATAGCATGTCGGGTGCCATTCCATGATAGCATGCCAAGTTCTGGATTTACTAGAATTTAAAAACAAAGTATCTCAACATTTTGCCGGCAATCATTAGTGCCCTGGTGTTTGAAATTCATTCCCATTTCTTGCATGGGACCTAAGCATGAACACAAGGACACAGATTTGAGATTTCAACCAATTTATATGCAGTGAAGCATATGCATGTAGTTAAAATTTGAATTATGCACATAAAATGCCTAGAAAACCCAGTTTATGTATAAAAATGTCCAAACGAACCCCGAAAAAGTCCAAAATTTAACACAACACTCCTGTTGTTCTATGTCGACACTAGAATTTTTTGTAAAAGCAATAAGAGGCAACGGATATTATTTGGTCCCCAAAGGTGGCACGTTCCTTACGGAAACCATCAGGATTGTTGTGAGAAGCTCTGGTTTGTGAGAAGCATATGCCGAAACCTGCCCCAAATGGGACAAAATTTTTACCATGACATGTTGATGCCGCTCCATGATAGCATGCCGAGTTTCATGAATTTCAAACGAGTTTTGGATTTACTAGAATTCAAAAACCAGGTATCTCAATGTTTGCGGCCGAGTGACGGTGGCAGGGTATTTGAAATTCGTTCCCATTTCTTTCATGGGACCTAAGCATGCACCCAAGGACACATGTTTGATTTTTCAACCAATTTATATGCACTAGAGCATGTGCATGTAGTTCAAATTTTAATTATGCACATAAAATGCCTATAAAACCCGGTTAATGTATAAAAATGTCCAAACGAACCCCGAAAAATTCCAAAATTTAACACAACACTCCTGTTGTTCTATGTTGACACTAGAATTTTTTTGAGAGCAATAAGAGCCAACATATATCGTTTTGTCCCCAAAGGTGGCACATTCCCTATCGAAACCATCATGCTTGTTGTGAGAAGCTCTAGTTTGTGAGAAGCTTATGCTCAAACCTGCCCCAAATGGGACAAAAAATTTACCACGACATGTTGATGCCGCTCCATGATAGCATGCCAAGATTCATGAATTTCAGATGAGTTTTGGATTTACTAGAATTTAAAAACGAGGTATCTCAATGTTTGCCGCCGAGTGCCGGTGGCTAGGTGTTTGAAATCCATTCCCGTTTCTTGCATGGGACCTAAGCATGCACCCAAGGACACAAATTTGTTTTTTAACCAATTTATATGCACTGGAGCATGTGCATGTAGTTCAAATTTGAATTGTGCACATAAAATACCTAGAAAAGCAAGTTAATGGTTAAAAATGTCCAAATGAACCCCGAAAATTTCCATAATTTAACCCAACACTCCTGTGGTTCGATGTTGACACTAGAAAATTTTTGAAAGCAATAAGAGGCAACGAATATCATTTCATCCCCAAAGGTGGCACGCTCCCTACCGAAACCATCAGGCTTGTTGTGAGAAGCTTTTGTTTGTGATAAGCTTATGTCTAAACCTACCCCAAATGGGACGAAATTTTTACCACGACATGTTGATGTCGCTCCATGATAGCATGCCAAGTTTCATGAATTTCAGACAAATTTTGGATTTACTAGAATTTAAAAAACAGGTATCCCAATGTTTGCTACCGAGTGACGATGGCAGGGTGTTTGAAATTCATTCCCATTTCCTGCATGGGACCTAAGCATAAACCCATGGACACATATATGATTTTTTAACCAATTTATATGCACCGGAGCATGTGCATGTAGTTCAAATTTGAATTATGCATTTAAAATGCCTAGAAAACCCAGTTACTGTATAAAAATGTCCAAATGAACCCCAAAAAGTTCCAAAATTTAACACGACACTCCTGTTGTTCTATGTTGACAGTACAATTGTTTTGAAAGCAATAAGAGGCAACAAATATCGTTTCTCCCCAAAGGTGGCACGTGAGAAGCTCTGTTGTGAGAAGCTCTGGTTTCTCCCCAAAGTAAACCAATTTATACCATTAGGCTTGTTGTGAGAAGCTCTGGTTTATGAGAATCTTATGCCCAAACTCGCCCCAAATGGGACCAAAAATTTACCATGACATATTGATGCCGCTCCATGATAGCATGCCAAGTTTCATGAATTTCAGACGAGTTTTGGATTTACTAGAATTACAAAAGCAGGTACCTTAATGTTTGCCGGAGAGCCACGGTGTCGTGGTGTCCGTAATTCATCTCCATTTCTTGCATGGAACATTAGCATAAACCCATGGACACATATATGATTTTACAACCCATGTTGGTGCACCAAAGCATGTGCATGTAGTTTAATTTGAATTGTGCACCTGAAATGGCTAGAAAGCCAATTTAATGTATAAAATGTCCAAACGAACCCTGAATAATTCCAATTTCTTTAGGACACACGTATAGTTGCATGTTCACTATAGATAAAAGTTCTAGCAATTCAAACACCGTCCATTGCCGCTGTGACCCCATCATGTAATTCAAATCAAGATGAAAAATCAAGTAGATCCCACATAGTTTATTATCACCAACCATGTGAGATGCAGTACGAAATATCTTGGAGCACCATCGTTGTATAGTACGCCTATGGCCTATGCGAGAAGGTGCATCGGCTATAGTCCACAGCCGGCGTGTCAAGCACACTAGCTCGCTCCCCAAATAGCATTTCTTTGTTCAATCATCGCGGGTGAAAGATGGGGACGTGGAACCACGTCGTGTGGGCAACTTCGGCGGTCCACTCCATCGAGAGCACAGCCGCAGCCGCCATGCGCGTGCTAACATGGGGCATGAGCATCACCGCAATCTATGACCGGGCGGCCAGGGCAGCCCAAACGGCCGCTGTTGCTTCTCAGATGGTGGCAGCAACATCTGCCTCGGGGATAGCAACTGGCGAGAGCGGCACAACAGCTGTCTGTTCCGCAACGGTGTCCTTAGCCCTGATGGAAGCTGCCCACGACCATGTCGAGGCCGTCCACGCCCGGCTCATAGCGGTCACTACACAAATCGAACAAAGCTTCTCCGACAACGACCGGCAACCAACGGCCGAAGAGTTGGCAATCGCCGAGAGCGTTTGAGCAGCTGTCCGCTCCTTTGCCGCATACCTTGCCACGACGGAGCCCGTCCAAGCCCAGATCACGGCCTCCCACACCCAACTCGTGGAAGCCTTTTCCAAAGAGATGGCAGACGCGGATGGCGAGATGCTTGCCGAGTATGGTGCGATGAATGCCATGGATCCCCTTGCCCAGGAGACCATCGTCATGGGCTGGACACGGAGGCGGCAACGGAGATCGACGAGCACCAGCCATAGTAGTAATATTAGTTTTGTTTAATTAAGGGCGCCAGTCTTTAATTCGTTACAGTAATGTTTAGGTCAGCTAGCTCTGTTTAATTGCTGAACATGCTTGATTAAGAAGTCTTAGTGTGCTGTAGTCTCCTTTGTTTACCCAAATTATGCAATGATGTGGATGACCACTATAACCAGGGAAATTCGAATCAAAATTTTTGGCGTTCAAACTCATCACACACGGGTTAAGCTATCTGAATCGTTTGTGATGTTCACGTATCCACTACTAGGGAAAACCCTAGTAGTAGCGTGGGTTTTGATGCTATCGGCAGTGCGGGTAGCCTCACTACTACTATGGCGCTACAGCTAACAGTTCATAGTAGCGCGTTATAAACCAACGCTACTAATATTGACTATATCGGTAGTGCTTTTATGGAACGTGCTACTATTAAGTAGCTGTAGCGCTTTTCTATCCCCGCGCTACTGCTGTATCTTTCATCATTTTCCTTGTTCCCTACCCCATTTCACGTTTCAGTTTATATTTTACAAACTGAAGCTTCACATGTACTAGATAATAATATCATTAACCACAATACCATATAGTCATACAGTAGTCATGCAATAGCATAAAGCATTATAGGTACTAATACATAGTCAACATGCATCCTCACATGAATTTAGCATATATGATAAGCAGTACTAGCTAGGTAGTCTAACAGCCACACATAAATAGCAGTTATACTAGTATATATAGTCATACAACCACACACATATGTAGTTCTAGATGATATCGATGACGATCATCATCCTCAAGCCTGGGCGGTGGGTGTTCCTGATAGTAATTAGGATGGCCTGTCCAACACGAAGATTCTTGCCAACGAGGAATCTCTTCTACCCAACAGAGTTTAAGTGTGTGCGATCGTCTGCGTCCATGCCGTAAGTACAGGTGGTGACGGAGCCCATTGCGGTAAGGCGTAGTCCATCTGAGCCTTCTTCATCAGGCTCGATACCACAACTCACAGATAGGCTCTTTGGCAATTTCTGAATAAGAAAAACATATCAATTAATAAGTATCCTCGCACATACTCTTGCAAATATATTTCTACTAAGTATAGATTTCTACACTATCAAAAGACACAGTACTACACATTTCTACTAAGTATAAATTCTACTAATAAGTATATATGGATTATCTACACTATTAATAGTTCCTTGGATTTTACACTAATAAGCATGTGATCAGACTCTATACTAAAGCATATCATCAGATTCACTATGCATATCATCATATAATTTGCATTTGTAAGTATAACAATAAAGCATATCATCGGATTCACTAAGCATATAAAATTACTACAGTTAGTATAACATACCATATCATGCCGATCGACCATGGTACTTCTTAGGCGGGTCATGAATGGCACCCCGACAAAATCATCACGTGGCGGAATTATGTCCTATAGGTTGCACACCTCCTCCTCGCTCAGCCTCATTCTTTGAGCTACGATGGCTTCATGAAGTGGGTTCTCACCATCTTCATCGAGTGGGTCCTCATCATCTTCATCATATTCCACCTTGTTGATATAAATGATAGCCAGCTTGGGTCTTTCTGCTCTGAAGGAGAAGCTGATCAACTCACCACCAGTAACACGCATGTGGACGAGGAAGCGGGCCCATCCATCTCCTCTAATCTGCGACATATTGCGTCCTTTATCGACCTCCATAGTGGAGGCCCCCCCAGGAGCCTCAAAGATGACAGTGTCTCCTGTCAGCTTGTTGAATTTCAACCTCACATTGCATGGGACGATCTGTGTAAAAAAGCAAAATGACACAATGCAGTAATGCCAACACTAAAAACAAAATAGTTGTTACATTTCATATAATTTCTTACCGCCGCATGACGAAATCTCGGCTGGAAGTAGATGCCGAACAGCTTGCCAGTTGCAAGGCTGCTGGCGCACCTTGACTTGCACAGTCGACATGGTGGTGGTGGTGGTGCCATTTTCCTAAAGCAATATGAGCAAAGGATTAACGATCCACTTCATAGGAAAGAAAAACAGTAGCATGTGATATTTTTGGTTCTTCTTTAGTTATATTTTCATAGTGGAACCCGATCCTAAAATTAAACAACAAGCTCTCAATCAACTTACTAAGACCTTCTATAATAGAACTAACACTAGCAGGCAAATGCCGAATCAGCCAACAAGACTCACATCCAACAAGTTCTCAATTAGCTTACTAACACCTTCCAGAATAGAACCAACAGCTAGTAGGCAAATGCCAAATCTTGTGTATATATCACCAATATCTATAGATGAAGAGATTCTTCTGTGAGAATCAATTTGATGGACCATTATAATCCTAAGATCTAGTAAAATATAAGATGACAAGGTACCACCTACCAAAGCATTTCAGTGGCACCTATTGCCGAAAAAACTTTTCACAAATATCTACCAAATCAGGGTACCACCTACCAAGACATTTCATCTAATTTGGCCCCTATTGCCTAAGATAACCGATTAAAAAACAAGTGGAAAATTTAATTGGGATTAACTTAGCACTTGCAAACCAAATACTTGTATCAAACCCAATATCTGGCAGATCACTGTACCACCTACCATAGCATTTCAACTAAATTGACACCTACATTGTGCCAAAAAATAACTTATTACAGAAAAACAAAAGCATCTAGTTATCCATGTACATAGAAAATAACAATAAAAGGGTGCATTTCTTTCCAAGCATCTAGCTAGGTCGTGCCAACTCTTCAGAGGTAAGGAACTACACCTCACTACGCCACTGCCTATCCATCTGAAATTCGAAAGCCCTTGCTGCATATAGCTAGGGCCACCCTCGAGGGGTGCTGACGAGGAGGGGGGATGGCATGGTGACATCGGTCGGGGGTGCTGACGAGGGGAAGGCCGGTGACTTTCCTATGAGAGGGGGCGATGACAACGGCCGGTGAGGGGATCGAGGGCGGTCGGCCAATGATGCCTGGCCAGAGCTCGCGGGCGGCGACAGAGTGGGCGGCGAGAGGGTGGAGGAGCAGCAAAGGGGGGGGGGGGGGCGAGAGGGGGAGGATCATTACCTGCGGTGGCGGCGGCAGTGGCGCGCGGTGGTGGAGGAGAAACACTAACTGCAGCTACTGGCGTTGGGCGGAGGGGGACGATTGAAAGAGATGAGGGTGCGGGGGGCCGACTGTGACGCCCTCGATTCAATCGTACACTAATCATACACGCAAATGTGTACGATCAAGATCAAGGACTCAAGGGAAGATATCACAACACAGCTCTAGACACAAATTAAAATAATACAGGCTTTATATTACAAGCCAGGGCCTCGAGGGCTCGAATACATAAGCTCGAAAACACAAGAGTCAGCGGAAGCAACAATATCTGAGTACAGACATAAGTTAGACAAGATTGCCTTAAGAAGGCTCGCACAAAAGTAACAACGATCGAAAAGGCAAGGCCTCCTGCCTGCGAGCCTCCTAACTACTCCTGGTCGTCAGCGGTCTCCACGTAGTAGTAGGCATCCTCCGGGTATTAGTAGTCTTCAGTGGCGTCGTCTGGCTCCTGGGCTCCGTCATCTGGTCGCAACAATCGGGTATGGGGGAAAAGAAGTAGCAAAGCAACTGTGAGTACTCAACCAAAGTACTCGCAAGACTTACATCAGATCTAAACTAAGTATGCATCTGTATCAAAGGAGTTGGTTGTATCTGTGGACTAAATTGCAGAATGCCAGAAGGGAAGGGGAAAGCCTAGCCTATCAAAGACTAGCATCTTCTGGAAACCACCATCTTGCAGTAACAGGAGGGAGTAGAGTAGCATAAAGTAAAGTAGCAGTAATGTTATCAACCTCGGCTAGAGATCCTTTCTCGACTCCCTGTGAGAAAGCAATCCCAGAGCCATACTATCCAGTTATCATCTCATAACCAAGTCTCATCACAAGTATCCAGTTCTAGTTGTATCGATCGGGATACAACTCCAAGTGTCCATTACCGTAGGACAGGCTATCGATAGATGTTTTCTTTCCCGCAGGGGTGCACCAACTTACACACCATGCTTGATTAACTCCGGCCGGACACACTTTCCTGGGTCATGCCCGGCCTCGGCCAAACAATACGCCACAACCCGACCTAGGCTTAATAGAGAGGCCAGCACGCCGGACTAAACCTATGACCCCAGGGGTCATGGGCCATCTCCCCGGGAACTCCTGCATGTTGCGAACGTGGCCGGTGAGATGACCTAGCTACCTCCTTCAACAAGGTAGGTGCTTTCCTGTAACACCCTCGATGCAACTATATCTCCCACGTGTCGAGGCACGACTTAGAGGCATAATCGCATTGAAGGCATATGTCGCAAGTTAGGCAATCATCACAACATCCCATGTAAAATATAATAAAAGGGGAGATAACATAGTTGGCTTACACTCGCCACGTCAATCAAGTACATAAATAGCATTACATCATTCAAACACTCATGGCCCGACTACGGCACCAAAATAAAAGACAACCCAACATGTGACACGGTCCCGATCACCCCAACTGGGCACGACTACTGATCATCAGGAAAAGAAACATAGTATCGCTGAGAGTCCTCATCAAACTCCCACTTGAGCTCAAGCGCGCCATCTGGAGCTGTATCATCAGGCCCTGCATCTGGTGTAATAGTAATCTGTGAGCCATAGGGACTCAGCAATCTTGCACCCTCGCAATCAAGACTATTTAAGCTTAATAGGTAAGGCAAGGTAAATATGTGGAGTTCCAGCAAGCGACTAGCATGTATGGTGGCTATCCTGTTCGCAAAAGAGAGCGAGAAGAGGAGGCAAAGCGTGAACGCATAACTAGAGAGCAATCCTGCGGCAAGCATTACTCCAACACTATGTCCACTTCCGGACTCCGCCGAGAAGAGGCCATCACGGTAACTCACATAGTTGATACATTTTAATTAAGTTTATGTTTAAGTTATCTACAACCAGACATTAACAAATTCCCATCTGCCCATAACCGCGGGCACGGCTATCGAAAGTTCAAATCCCTGCAGGGGAGTCCCAACTTAGCCCATGACAAGCTCTCACGGTCAACGAAGGAATAGACCTCCTCCCGAGACGTTCCGATCAGACTCGGTACCTTGGTTCTTCAAGACACTTCAACAGGTCAAAACGAAACCAACAACACCGCCCGAATGTGCCGACAAATCCCGATAGGAGTTGCACATATCTCGTTCTCAGGGCAGACTCAGATGAGCGTTCCATACAACTAAAACCAAACCACGAGTTTCCCCGTGGGGGCGCTGCACATGACTCTAGTTTGGACCAACACTCAGAGGAGCACTGGCCCGGGGGGGGGGGGGTGGTTTAAAATAAGATGACCCCCGGGCTCCAGAAACCCAAGGGAAAAGAGGCTAGGTGGCAAATGGTTATACCAAGGTTGGGCATTGCTGGAAAAGCTTTAATCAAGGCGAACTATCAAGGGGTTCCCATTATAATCCAACCGCGTAAGGAACGCAAAATCCGGGAACATCACACCGATATGACGGTAACTAGGGCGGCAAGAGTGGAACAAAACACTAGGCAAGAGGCCGAGCCTTCCACCCTTTACCAAGTACATAGATTCATTAAGATAACATGGCAATATAATGGTATCCCAACAAGTAAATAATGTTCCAACAAGGAACGGTCTCCAATCTTCACCTGCAACTAGCAACGCTATAAGAGGGGCTGAGCAAAGCGGTAACATAGCCAAAACAACGGTTTGCTAGGACATGGTGGGTTAGAGGTTTGACACGGAAATTTGGGAGGCTTGAAAGCAAGTGGTAGGCATCGTAGCATTGGCATAGCAAAAGAGCGAGCATCTAGCAAAGCAAAGATAGTAGTGATTTCGAGGGTATGATCATCTTGCCTGCAAAGTTGTCAGAGTTTTCTGGATCCTTGAATGCAAACTCAACGGGCTCCTCATTAGAGAACTCGTCTCCTGGCTCTACCCAAACAAGACAAACAAGCAACAAGGACACAATCAACCACTTGCAAACTCAAACAACATGATGCAAATATGGTATGCTATGCGGGATGCGATATGTGATGCATATGCAAGGTTTGACAAGGGATGCATGAACCTGGCCTCAACTTGGAAAACCAAGTGTGCCACTGGAAATATGAGATGAAATCGCTTGAAAACGATATAAAGATCACCAGAATCGGAGTTACGGTTTGGAAATGGCAAGCGATTCAAATATGACACCGGTCTGCGATTTACAGCAAGTAGTCATCTAAATGCAATGAGATGAACATGCTACAGCACCCAAACATGGCATCAAAATACATGGAAGGGATGCATTAAAGATGCTTAACAAAAGTCTAGCACTGAGCTATGGCCAATTCATCCACTAACAGGTTCAAACAAGCATGGCAAAAATGCATATGGTAAACAGATCTCAGACTTAGTGAAATTAACACTTGTCTGGAATTTCAGATCGGATAGCACTCTTCGGAGCAACAAAACTATATTCTATAGGACCTGAACATGACAAAGTAAAGCATGGCATGGAGCTACTCAAAGAGGTTAACAAAAGTACCTTAGTGACCTTGAGCCAAAAGGGATCAAAAAATACATTTGCAAGCATGTGAACATGGAAAAAACATAAACAGTTCTCAGACTTAGTGAAAACTGGCACATGCTGAAACATAACTCAAGTAGGCATGTTTGCGAGCTCGATGCACTCACTACGGAGCAAGTCATGATAAGCTAAGCATGTGAACATGGCAAGAACAATGACATAGCATGCACGGATCAACTACAACATCATCGGCTAACAAGTAGACAATCTGCCCAGATTCACAAAGTAGCAAAAGTAGAGCTTGATTGACTCAAGCTAGGGTGCTCCATATATGCAAACAAAGACATGGATGGATAGAGCACTACAAGATTAACAAAACATCCTTACTGATCATCCTCAAAAGAGGCACGGATCACTAGGAAACAACATGAACATATGGCAACATGAGATAAACAGCTCAAGGTCTTAGTGGAAATGCTAAGTCCCTGAAATCAGCATTACCAAGTGCCTCACTTTGCAAGCTTGTGCTAGTCACCACACACATCACAAAAATACATGGGTTGCACCTTTGGAAAGATGGCTAAACCCTTAACAAAACATATGTAGAGCTCATGGGCATATCATGCACACAATAATCATGGAAAAAATGACAAATGTCTAAATGGAGTAGCAGATCTAACAATTATTTCAAGTAGCCTCTTTCTAACAGCATTCCGGGCATCAAGGTGAACTCAAATGAAAATCATGCAATGGAATGAAATGATGTACTCTCCGAGACGAACAATTTGATATGCTATATGTCCAAAACGGATCTACGGATGCGGAGATATAGCATGATGAACAGGGCAACATGAGCTAGGGTTAGGGATAAAAAGTCAAATGGATCTCAGATCTGGATCGGGCGGTTACTGTAGCGGCACGCAATCCGAAGTTCATCGGCCGGACATGGAGCTCGCCGGAATGCGAGGATGAGGGGGAGGTCGCCGGGCCGGGCACCGGAGCTCGGAGCGGGCGGCGCGGCGCTGCGGGGGCGTCGGGGCGGCGCGACGACCCGGGAGGCAGAGGCGGCGGTCGCAGGCGTCGGGGAGGCACGCCGGCCGGCGAGGGGCGAGTGCCGTGGCGTTGCGGAGGGGCGGCACCGGGCGGTGAGGAGGAAGCAGGCGCGGGTGGCGGGGCGGCTGGGCCTCGCGGGGGCCCAACGCGGGCTCGGGCGGGCCGACAAAGTGGGCACGCGGCTCGACGAGTCGGCGGCTGAGACGTGGCGGTGGCGGGCGGTGGCAGACACGTCCGCTCCGTCCGGACGTGTCCGGCGGTGGCGGAGGAGATATTTTTTTAGGGTTTCGGGGAGGGGATCCGAGATTTGGAATGGGGGGGTCTTTATATAGACATGGAGGGAGCTAGGAGAGTCCAAATGAGGTGCGGTTTTCGGCCACGCGATCGTGATCGAACACTCTAGATGATGGAGAAGGTTTTGGTGGGTTTTGGGCCAAATTGGAGGGGTGTTGGGCTGCAACACACACAAGGCCTTTTCGGTCCCTCGGTTAACCGTTGGAGTATCAAACGAAGTCCAAATGGTACGAAACTTGACAAGCGGTCTACCGGTAGTAAACCAAAGCCGCTTGGCAAGTCTCGGTCCAATCCGGAAATGTTTAATCCCCGCACATGAAAGAAAGGTAGAAATGACCACCGAAGGAGAACGAAGCACCGGAATGCAAAACGGACAACGGGGAAAATGCTTGGATGTATGAGATGAACACGTATGCAAATGCAATGCACATGATGACATGATATGAGATGCATGACAACGATAACAACACATGGAGACAAAGACCCGAACCCGAGAAAATAAAATAACTTAGCGCCGGAAACAGCAAGAGTTGGAGTACAAATTGGGAAAATCATATCCGGGGTGTGACAACACTCCACCACTATGAAAGGATCTCGTCCCGAGATCTAGGACTGAAAGAACGCTGGGTACTCAGAACGGAGGTGATCCTCGCATTCCCAAGTAGCTTCGCGGTCGGAATGGTGTGACCACTTGACTTTGAGGAACTTGATCGACTTGTTGCGAGTCTTGCGTTCAGTCTCTTCAAGGATAGCAACGGGGTGCTCACAATAGGAGAGATCTTCTTGGAGCTCAATGTCCTCGAAGTTGACGGTGCGGTCACGAGTCTTGAAGCACTTTCGGAGCTCAGAGACATGGAACACATCATGAACATTTGCAAAGTTTGAAGGAAGCTCGAGTTGATAAGCAAGATCGCCTCTCTTGCTGACAATCTTGAAAGGTCTGACGTATCTAGGGGCAAGCTTCCCTTTGATACCGAAGCGACGAGTCCCTTTCATAGGAGAGACACAGAGGTAAACATGATCTCCGATCTCGAAAGCCCAATCACGGTGCTTACTATCATAGTAGCTCTTCTGACGGGATTGGGCTGCTTTGAGGTTATCTCGAATGACTTTGCACATTTCTTCTGCCTCTGTGATTAAGTCATTTCCCAAAAGCTGACGTTCATCGGTTTCAGACCAGTTGAGAGGGCTACAGCACTTCCTGCCATACAAAATTTCAAAAGGGGCCTTGCCCGAACTTGCTTGAAAACTGTTGTTGTAGGAGAATTCAGCATAAGGAAGACAATCCTCCCACTTCATGCCGAAGGAGATCACACAAGCCCTGAGAATATCTTCAAGAATCTGGTTGACACACTCGACTTGACCGCTAGTTTGAGGATGGAAAGCCGTGCTGAAGCGGATGTTGGTGCCCATGGCCTTCTGAAAAGAATCCCAAAACTTGGAGGTAAAGATGCTTCCACAGTCTGAAGAGATCACTTGAGGAATACCGTGCAGAGAGACAATTCGAGAGGTATAGAGTTCCGCCAATTGAGCTGCAGTGATTGACTCTTTGGTAGGCAGAAAGTGAGCCACTTTGGTGAGTTTGTCGATGACAACGAATATACAATCATTGCCACACTTGGACTTTGGAAACCCAGCCAGGAAGTCCATCTCAATGTGGTCAAACTTCCATTTTGGAATGGCAAGAAGTTGGAGGAGACCAGCTGGCCTTTGATGTTCTGCCTTCACTCTTCTGTAGACATCACATTCATTCATGAATTGAGCAATCCCGCACTTCATTCGAGTCCACCAATAAGCCTGCTTGAGGTCCTGATACATCTTCGTGCTCCCGGGGTGGATGGAGAGGAGAGAATTGTGAGCCTCATTCATGATCACTTTACGAAGGTCACCTTTGGGCACAACAATACGATCCTCGAAGAAAAGAGTATCCTTGTCATCAAGGCGGTAGCACTTGTACTTGGGTTGACTCTTGGCAATCCCAATCTTCACCTTTTTCACCATAGCATCAAGAAGCTGGGCTTGGCGAATCTGGTCTCCCAAGGTAGGAGAGACTTGAAGGTTGGCGAGGAAACCTTGAGGAACAACTTGCATATTAAGTTTGCGGAAAGCTTCACAAAGCTCGGGTTGATAAGGCTTGAGAATCAGACTGTTGCAATAAGCCTTCCTGCTCAATGCGTCAGCAATCACATTGACCTTGCCTGGAGTATACTTGATACTCGGATGCGGATTTTCGTGCTGAATTTTTTGATATATTATATGTTTTTTCCCGACATCGTATGCAAAAGTTATAGCCATTTTACATTTTCCATACACTTTTTGCAAAACATGTTTGAATTGTACTTTTCAAATTTTCCTAACTAGTAGATGTAGTAATATAACTACCTCTCGAAGGATTTTATTTTTTGAAGTTTTTATCATTTTCTTTTGATTTTTTCAGAACTGAAATGGCGACACATGGGGGGGGGGGGGTAGAGTTTGAAAATTGCCCTATAGTGCCGGTTTGTATCACAAACCGGTACTATAGGTCAGACCCCTTTAGTACCGGTTCGTGCCACGAACCGGTACTAAAGGTTAGACCTTTAGTACCGGTTCGTGCCACGAACCGGTACTAAAGGTGATCGTGGGGCCCCGGCCTGACGCCAGCATGCCACCACCCCTTTAGTACCGGTTCGTGCCACGAACCGGTACTAAAGGTTCAACACGAACCGGCATTAATGCAAATCCGTTCGAACTGGCACTAATGGTACCATTAGTACCGGGCCTAAATCAAACCGGCACTAATGTGCTTCACGTTTGACCCTTTTTCTACTAGTGAATGGTTCCAAAGTCGATGTGATCGCGGTCGGCACGCTACCTCTACATCTACCTTCAGGATTAGTATTAGACCTAAATAATTGTTATTTGGTGCCAGCGTTGAGCATGAACATTATATCTGGATCTTGTTTAATGCGAGATGGTTATTCATTTAAATCAGAGAATAATGGTTGTTCTATTTATATGAGTAATATCTTTTATGGTCATGCACCTTTGAAGAGTGGTCTATTTTTGATGAATCTCGATAGTAGTAACACACATATTCATAATGTTGAAGCCAAAAGATGCAGAGTTGATAATGATAGTGCAACTTATTTGTGGCACTACCGTTTAGGTCATATCGGTATAAAGCGCATGAAGAAACTCCATACTGATGGGCTTTTGGAACCACTTGATTATGAATCACTTGGTACTTGCGAACCGTGCCTCATGGGCAAGATGACTAAAACACCGTTCTCCGGCACTATGCAGAGAGCAACAGATTTGTTGGAAATCATACATATAGATGTATGTGGTCCGATGAATAATGAGGCTCGTGGCGGATATCGTTATTTTCTCACCTTCATAGATGACTTAAGCAGATATGGGTATATCTACTTAATGAAACATAAGTCTGAAACATTTGAAAAGTTCAAAGAATTTCAGAGTGAAGTTGAAAATCATCGTAACAAGAAAATAAAGTTTCTATGATCTAATCGTGGAGGAGAATATTTGAGTTACGAGTTTGGTGTACATTTAAATCAATGCGGAATAGTTTCGCAACTCACGTCACCCGGAACACCTCAGCGTAATGGTGTGTCCGAACGTCGTAATCGTACTTTACTAGATATGGTGCGATCTATGATGTCTCTTACTGATTTACTGTTATCGTTTTGGGGTTATGCTTTAGAGATGGCCGCATTCACGTTAAATAGGGCAACATCAAAATCCGTTGAGATGACGCCTTATGAACTATGGTTTGGCAAGAAACCAAAGTTGTCGTTTCTTAAAGTTTGGGGCTGCGATGCTTATGTGAAAAAGCTTCAACCTGATAAGCTCGAACCCAAATTGGAGAAATGTGTCTTCATAGGATACCCAAAGGAGACTGTTGGGTACACCTTCTATCACAGATCCGAAGGCAAGACATTCGTTGCTAAGAATGGATCCTTTCTAGAGAAGGAGTTTCTCTCGAAAGAAGTAAGTGTGAGGAAAGTAGAACTTGACGAGGTAACTGTACCTGCTCCCTTATTGGAAAGTAGTACATCACGGAAAAATGTTTCTGCGACACCTACACCAATTAGTGAGGAAGCTAATGATAATGATCATGAAACTTCAGAACAAGATACTACTGAACCTCGTAGATCAACCAGAGTAAGATCCGCGCCAGAGTGGTACGGCAATCCTATTCTGGAAATCATGCTACTAGATCATGACGAACCTACGAACTATGAAGAAGCGATGGTGAGTCCAGATTCCGCAAAATGGCTTGAAGCCATGAAATCCGACATGGGATCCATGTATGAGAACAAAGTATGGACTTTGGTTGACTTGCCCGATGATCGGCAAGCAATTGAGAATAAATGGATCTTCAAGAAGAAGACTAACCCTGACGGTAATATTACTGTCTACAAAGCTCGACTTGTCGCAAAAGGTTTTCAACAAGTTCAAGGGGTTGACTATGATGAGACCTTCTCACCCGTAGCGATGCTTAAGTCTATCCGAATCATGTTAGCAATTGCCGCATTTTATGATTATGAAATTTGGCAGATGGATGTCAAAACTGCATTCCTGAATGGATTTCTGGAAGAAGAGTTGTATATGATGCAACCGGAAGGTTTTGTCGATCCAAAAGGAGCTAACAAAGTGTGCAAGCTCCAGCGATCCATTTATGGACTGGTGCAAGCCTCTCGGAGTTGGAATAAACGCTTTGATAGTGTGATCAAAGCATTTGGTTTTATACAGACTTTCGGAGAAGCCTGTATTTACAAGAAAGTGAGTGGGAGCTCTGTAACATTTCCGATATTATATGTGCATGACATATTACTGATTGGAAATGATATAGAATTTCTGGATAGCATAAAGGGATACCTGAATAAGAGTTTTTCAATGAAAGACCTCGGTGAAGCTGCTTACATATTAGGCATAAAGATCTATAGAGATAGATCAAGACGCTTAATTGGACTTTCACAAAGCACATACCTTGACAAGATTTTGAAGAAGTTCAAAATGGATCAAGCAAAGAAAGGGTTCTTGCCTGTGTTACAAGGTGTGAAGTTGAGTCAGACTCAATGCCCGACCACTGCAGAAGATAGAGAGAAAATGAAAGATGTTCCCTATGCTTCAGCCATAGGCTCTATCATGTATGCAATGCTGTGTACCAGACCTGATGTGTGCCTTGCTATAAGTCTAGCAGGGAGGTACCAAAGTAATCCAGGAGTGGATCACTGGACAGCGGTGAAGAACATCCTGAATTACCTGAAAAGGACTAAGGATATGTTTCTCGTATATGGAGGTGACAAAGAGGTCATCGTAAACGGTTACGTTGATGCAAGCTTTGACACTGATCCGGACAATTCTAAATCGCAAACCGGATACGTGTTTACATTAAACGGTGGAGCTGTCAGTTGGTGCAGTTCTAAACAAAGCGTCGTGGCGGGATCTACATGTGAAGCAGAGTACATAGCTGCTTCGGAAGCAGCAAATGAAGGAGTCTGGATGAAGGAGTTCATATCTGATCTAGGCGTCATACCTAGTGCATCGGGTCCAATGAAGATCTTTTGTGACAATACGGGTTCAATTGCCTTGGCAAAGGAATCCAAGTTTCACAAGAGAACCAAACACATCAAGAGAAGCTTCAATTCCATCCGGGCTCTAGTCCAGGTGGGAGACATAGAAATTTGTAAGATACATATGGAGCTGAATGTAGCAGACCCATTGACTAAGCCTCTTCCACGAGCAAAACATGATCAGCACCAAAGCTCCATGGGTGTTAGAATCATTACTGTGTAATCTATATTATTGACTCTAGTGCAAGTGGGAGACTAAAGGAAATATGCCCTAGAGGCAATAATAAAGTTATTATTTATTTCCTTATATCATGTTAAAGGTTTATTATTCATGCTAGAATTGTATTAACCGGAAACATAATACATGTGTGAATACATAGACAAACAGAGTGTCACTAGTATGCCTCTACTTGACTAGCTCGTTAATCAAAGATGGTTATGTTTCCTAACCATGGACAAAGAGTTGTCATTTGATTAACGGGATCACATCATTAGTTGAATGATCTCATTGACATGACCCATTCCATTAGCTTAGCACCCGATCATTTAGTACGTTGCTATTGCTTTCTTCATGACTTATACATGTTCCTATAACTATGAGATTATGTAACTCCCTGTGCCGGAGGAACACTTTGTGTGCTACCAAACGTCACAACGTAACTGGGTGATTATAAAGGTGCTCTACAGGTGTCTCCAAAGGTACATGTTGGGTTGACGTATTTCGAGATTAGGATTTGTCACTCCAATCATCGGAGAGGTATCTCTGGGCCCTCTCGGTAATGCACATGACTTAAGCCTTGCAAGCATTGCAACTAATGAGTTGGTTGCGGGATGATGTATTACGGAACGAGTAAAGAGACTTGCCGGTAACGAGATTGAAGTAGGTATTGCATACCGATGATCGAATCTCGGGCAAGTAACATACCGATGACAAAGGGAACAACGTATGTTGTTATGCTGTCTGACCGATAAATATCTTCATAGAATATGTAGGAGCCAATATGGGCATCCAGTTCCCGCTATTGGTTATTGACCAGAGACGTGTCTCGGTCATGTCTACATTGTTCTTGAACCCATAGGGTCCGCACGCTTATGGTTTCAATGACAGTTATATTATGAGTTTATACGTTTTGATGTACCGAAGGTTGTTCGGAGTCCCGGATGTGATCACGGACATGACAAGGAGTCTCGAAATGGTCGAGACATAAAGATTGATATATTGGAAGCCTATGTTTGGATATCGGAAGTGTTCCAAGTGAAATCGGGATTTTACCGGAGTACCGGGAGGTTACCGAAACCCCCCGGGAGATATATGGGCCTTAGTGGGCCTTAGTGGAAAAGAGAAGAGGCTGCCAGAGATGGGCCGCGCGCCCCTCCCCTCCCTTGGTCCGAATAGGACAAGGAGAGGGGGCCGACCCCGTTTCCTCTTTTCCCCCCTCCGCGAATCCTATTCCAACTTGGATTGGGGGGGGGGGGGGAATCCTACTCCCGGAGGGAGTAGGACTCCTCCTGGCACGCCTCTCCTAGGCCGGCCACACCCCCCCTTGAGCCTTTATATACGTAGGCAGGGGCACCCCAGAGGAACACAAGTTGATCCACGTGATCATATTCTTAGCCGTGTGCGGCGCCCCCTGCCACCATAGTCCTCGATAATATTGTAGCGGTGCTTAGGCAAAGCCCTGCGATAGTAGTACATCAAGATCGTCACCACGCCGTCGTGCTGGCGGAACTCTTCCCCAACACTTTGCTGGATCGGAGTCCGGGGATCGTCATCGAGCTGAACGTGTGCTAGAACTCGGAGGTGCCGTAGTTTCGGTGCTTGATCGGTCGGGCCGTGGAGACATACGACTACATCAACCAAACGCTTCCGTTGTTGATCTACAAGGGTACGTAGATCACACTCTCCCCTCTCGTTGCTATGCATCACCATGATCTTGCGTGTGCGTAGGATTTTTTTTGAAATTACTACGTTCCCCATCAATAAGATTATCCATACTGTCCAAATTATCAGAGGGCGAAGAATTATGTACAATAAATTAAACTATCAAATTCTAGCCGCGCAAATGCGCGGGCGCACATGCTAGTTCGAGATAATGTATTAAACCCCCAAAAAAACTATTTGTGGCGGCGGAGGAGGCGGCACGCCGCGCCGTCGTTGTCATTGGCGTCCTTCGAGACGCCGTTGTTGAAGTCTTCAAGGAAGCACATAATGTTCTTCACTTGTAAATCAAGCATCATGTCATCACGTGATTGACGGACGGGCAGCGGGAGGACGACAAGTGGCATCGCTGAGAGGTAGCGGTCGACGACGGTGTCCCATGCCGCTGAGGGGAGCACGGGCACGGGCATGGGCGCGGCGGGTGCAGCCAAACGCATGGGGACCGGCGTCACGGTGGGTGGAGGGGCCCGCACGGGCACGGGCGCGACGGGTGCAGCCAAACGCACGGGGACCGGCACCGCGGTGGGTGGATCGGCGTGCACGAGCACGGGCGCTGGCACTGTCATGTACACGAGCTCGCATGGGTCCACGGAGACCTCGCTGGCGCCCGTGGCATCTAGCTCTGCGATAGTGCTCGACGACCAGCCCGTCAATGCTACGGGGATGGTCGCTATCGCGGGCGCGGGTATGGGAGCTGGGACAGGAGCGGGGGCAGCAACCGCCCCAGCCAGCTCATTATGGGCCATGTCCATGAGGCCTCATTCCTCCTTATTTTCTATCTCCTCCGGCTCGGAGTCGACTTCACAAAACTTGTAGAATAGTGGGAGATGATCATTCTGCGCCATGGCGTTGGTGGAGGTCGGTTGGAGGGAGGGGAATGGGAGGCGAACAGTAAGGCCGCCCGTATTGAACACCGTCTCAGGCACCATTAATGGAGAGGAAGGCGGGGGGCCATGGAAGTCAAAGGGCTCGCTTCCCAGTGAGCTCGCGCAGTGTACAGCTCGCACGCTTGTCGGTGAGTCATCGCATTGGAGGACAGCTTGCACACCTCTCGGTCAGCCTACGCACTGGACTCTGCTCGCACGCCTCCCGTTCAGTCAAGCAGCCGTCCGCACGACACCTCCTATATATAGCCATTAAAAACAAGACACGTGGCTTCACGTGAATGGTTAATAGAACGCACATGATTTGAATTATACAAACGTTTGAGATATTAAAGTGGCAGCCATTTTTTTCAAAATTCCTTTGTTGGCTGTTATTCAAGTCCACCTTCTCTCAAAATGGACACGAAAAATACCATAGCATGTCGGGTGCCATTCCATGATAGCATGCCAAGTTCTGGATTTACTAGAATTTAAAAACAAAGTATCTCAACATTTTGCCGGCAATCATTAGTGCCATGGTGTTTGAAATTCATTCCCATTTCTTGCATGGGACCTAAGCATGCACCCAAGGACACAGATTTGAGTTTTCAACCAATTTATATGCACTGAAGCATTTGCATGTAGTTCAAAATTGAATTATGCACATAAAATGCCTAGAAAACCCAGTTAATGTATAAAAATGTCCAAACGAACCCCGAAAAATTCCAAAATTTAACACAACACTCCTGTTGTTCTATGTCGACACTAGAATTTTTTGTAAAAGCAATAAGAGGCAACGGATATTGTTTGGTCCCCAAAGGTGGCACGTTCTCTACGGAAACCATCAGGATTGTTGTGAGAAGCTTTAGTTTGTGAGAAGCATATGCCGAAACCTGCCCCAAATGGGACAAAATTTTTACCATGACATGTTGATGCCGCTCCATGATAGCATGCCAAGTTTCATGAATTTCAAACGAGTTTTGGATTTACTAGAATTCAAAAACCAGGTATCTCAATGTTTGCGGCTGAGTGACGGTGGCAGGGTATTTGAAATTCGTTCCCATTTCTTGCATGGGACCTAAGCATGCACCCAAGGACACATGTTTGATTTTTCAACCAATTTATATGGACTAGAGCATGTGCATGTAGTTCAAATTTTAATTATGCACATAAAATGCCTAGAAAACCCGGTTAATGTATAAAAATATCCAAACGAACCCCGAAATATTCCAAAATTTAACACAACACTCGTATTGTTCTAGTTGACACTAGAATTTTTTTGAGAGCAATAAGAGCCAACATATATCGTTTCGTCCCCAAAGGTGGCACATTCCCTATCGAAACCATCATGCTTGTTGTGAGAAGCTCTAGTTTGTGAGAAGCTTATGCTCAAACCTGCCCCAAATGGGACAAAAATTTTACCACGACATGTTGATGCCGCTCCATGATAGCATGCCAAGTTTCATGAATTTCAGACGAGTTTTGGATTTACTAGAATTTAAAAATGAGGTATCTCAATGGTTGCGGCCGAGTGCCGGTGGCTATGTTTTTGAAATCCATTCCCGTTTCTTTCATGGGACCTAAGCATGCACCCAAGGACACAAATTTGTGTTTTAACCAATTTATATGCGCTGGAGCATGTGCATGTAGTTCAAATTTGAATTGTGCACATAAAATACCTAGAAAACCAAGTTAATGGTTAAAAATGTCCAAATGAACCTCAAAAATTTCCATAATTTAACCCAACACTCCTGTGGTTCTATGTTGACACTAGAAAATTTTTGAAAGCAATAAGAGGCAACGAATATCATTTCATCCCCAATGGTGGCACGCTCCCTACCGAAACCATCAGGCTTGTTGTGAGAAGCTCTTGTTTGTGATAAGCTTATGTCTAAACCTGCCCCAAATGGGACAAAACTTTTACCACGACATGTTGATGTCGCTCCATGATAGCATGCCAAGTTTCATGAATTTCAGACAAATTTTGGATTTACTAGAATTTAAAAAACAGGTATCTCAATGTTTGCTGCCGAGTGACGATGGCAGGGTGTTTGAAATTCATTCCCATTTCTTGCATGGGACCTAAGCATAAACCTATGGACACATATATGATTTTTCAAACAATTTATATGCACTGGAGCACGTGCATGTAGTTCAAATTTGAATTATGCACATAAAATGCCTAGAAAACCCAGTTAATGTATAAAAATGTCCAAATGAACCCCAAAAAGTTCCAAAATTTAACACGACACTCCTGTTGTTCTATGTTGACAGTACAATTTTTTTGAAAGCAATAAGAGGCAACAAATATCGTTTCTCCCCAAAGGTGGCACGTGAGAAGCTCTGTTGTGAGAAGCTCTGGTTTCTCCCCAAAGTAAACCAATTTATACCATTAGGCTTGTTGTGAGAAGCTCTGGTTTGTGAGAATCTTATGCCCAAACTCGCCCCAAATGGGACCAAAAATTTACCATGACATATTGATGCCGCTCCATGATAGCATGCCAAGTTTCATGAATTTCAGGCGAGTTTTGGATTTACTAGAATTACAAAAGTAGGTACCTTAATGTTTGCCGGAGAGCCACGGTGTCGTGGTGTCCGAAATTCATCTCCATTTCTTGCATGGGACATTAGCATAAACCCATGGACACATATATGATTTTACAACCCATGTTGGTGCACCAGAGCATGTGCATGTAGTTTAATTTGAATTGTGCACCTGAAATGGCTAGAAGGCCAATTTAATGTATAAAATGTCCAAACGAACCCTGAATAATTCCAATTTCTTTAGGACACACATATAGTTGCATGTTCACTGCAGATAAAAGTTCTAGCAATTTAAACACCGTCCATTGCCGCTGTGACCCCATCATGTAATTCAAATCAAGATGAAAAATCAAGTAGATCCCACACAGTTTATTATCACCAACCGTGTGAGATGCAGTACGAAATATCCTGGAGCACCGTCAGTGTATAGTACGCCTATGGCTTATGCGAGAAGGTGCATCGGCTATAGTCCACAGTCGGCGTGTCAAGCACACTAGCTCGCTCCCCAAATAGCATTTCTTTGTTCAATCATCGCGGGTGAAAGATGGGGACGTGGACCCACGTTGTGTGGGCAACTTCGGCGGTCCACTCCATCGAGAGCACAGCCGCAGCCGCCATGCGCGTGCTAACATGGGGCATGAGCATCGCCGCAATCTGTGACCGGGCGGCCAAGGCAGCCCAAACGGCCGCTGTTGCTTCTCAGGTGGCGGCAGCAACATCTGCCTCGGGGATAGCAACTGGCGAGAGCGGCACAGCAGCTGTCTGTTCTGCAGCGGTGTCCTTAGCCCTGATGGAAGCTGCCCACGACCATGTCGAGGCCGTCCACGCCCAGCTCATAGCGGTCACTACACAAATCGAACAAAGCTTCTCCGACAACGATCGGCAACCCACGGCCGAAGAGTTGGCAATTGCCAAGGGCGTTTGAGCAGCTGTTCGTTCCTTTGGCGCATACCTCCTCTGCCGCATACCTTGCCACGAAGGAGCCCGTCCAAGCCTAGATTGCGGCCTCCCACGCCCAACTCATGGCAGCCTTTTCCAAAGAGATGGCAGACGCGGATGGCGAGATGCTTGCCGAGTATGGTGCGATGAATGCCATGGATCCCCTTGCCCAGGAGACCGTCATCGCGGGCTGGACATGGAGGCGGCAGCGGAGATCGAAGAGCACCAGCCATAGTACTAATCTTAGTTTTGTTTAATTAAGGGCGCCAGTGTTTGATTCGTTACAGTAATGTTTAGGTCAGCTAGCTCTGTTTAATTGCTGAACATGCTCGATTAAGAAGTCTCGGTGTGCTGTAGTCTCCTTTGTGTACCCAAATTATGCAATGACGTGGATGACCACTATAACCAGGGAAATTCGAATCAAAATTTTTGACGTTCAAACTCATCACACATGGGTTAAGCTATCTGAATCGTTTGTGATGTTCACGTATCCACTACTAGGGAAAACCCTAGTAGTAGCGCGGGTTTTGATGCTATTAGCAGCGCGGGTAGCCGCACTACTACTACGGCGCTACACCTAATAGTTCGTAGTAGCGCAGTATAAAACAACGCTACTAATATTGACTATATCGGTAGTGCTTTTATGGAACGTGCTACTATTAAGTAGCTGTAGCGCTTTTCTATCCCCGCGCTACTGCTGTATCTTTCATCATTTTCCTTGTTCCCTGCCCCATTTCACGTTTCAGTTTATATTTTATAAACTGAAGCTTCACATGTACCAGATAACAATATCATTAACCACAATACCATATAGTCATACAGTAGTCATGCAATAGCATAAAGCATTATAGGTACTCATACATAGTCAACATGCATCCTCA
Source organism: Triticum monococcum (assembly GCA_034509565.1). Lineage (NCBI taxonomy): Eukaryota > Viridiplantae > Streptophyta > Magnoliopsida > Poales > Poaceae > Triticum > Triticum monococcum. The sequence continues at coordinate 143,949,535 of CM067843.1, read as the reverse complement.
CATGAATTTAGCATATATGATAAGAAGTACTAGCTAGGTAGTCTAACAGCCACACATATATAGCAGTTATACTAGTATATATAGTCATACAACCACACACATATGTAGTTCTAGATGATATCGATGACGATCATCATCCTCAAGCCTGGGCGGTGGGTGTTCCTGATAGTAACTAGGATGGCCTGTCCAACACGAAAATTCTTGCCAATGAGGAATCTCTTCTACCCAACAGAGTTTAAGTGTGTGCGACCGTCCGTGTTGATGCCGTAAGTACAGGTGGTGACGGAGCCCACTGCGGTAAGGCGTAGTCCAGCTGAGCCTTCTTCATCAGGTTCGATACCACAACTCACAGATAGGCTCTTTGGCAATTTCTGAATAAGAAAAACATATCAATTAATAAGTATCCTCGCACATACTCTTGCAAATATATTTCTACTAAGTATAGATTTCTACACTATCAAAAGACACAGTACTACACATTTCTACTAAGTAAAAATTCTACTAATAAGTATATATGGATTATCTACACTATTAATAGTTCCTTGGATTTTACACTAATAAGCATGTGATCAGACTCTACACTAAAGCATATCATCAGATTCACTAAGCATATCATCATATAATTTGCATTTGTAAGTATAACAATAAAGCATATCATCGGATTCACAAAGCATATCAAATTACTACAGTTAGTATAACATACCATATCATGCCGATCGACCATGGTACTTCTCAGGCGGGTCATGAATGGCACCCCGACAAAATTATCACGTGGCGGAATTATGTCCTATAGGTTGCACACCTCCTCGTCGCTCAGCCTCATTCTTTGAGCTACGATGGCTTCATGAAGTGGGTTCTCACCATGTTCATCAAGTGGGTCCTCATCATCTTCATCATCTTCCACCTTGTTGATATAAATGATAGCCAGCTTGGGTCTTTCTGCTCTGAAGGAGAAGTTGATCAACTCACCACCAGTAACACGCATGCGGACGAGGAAGCGGGCCCATCCATCTCCTCCAATCTGCGACATATTGCGTCCTTTATCGACCTCCATAGTGTAGGCCCCCCAGGAGACTCAAAGATGACAGTGTCTCCTGTCAGCTTGTTGATTTTCAACCTCACATTGCATGGGACGATCTGTGTAAAAAAGCAAAATGACACAATGAAGTAATGCCAACACTAAAAACAAAATAGTTGTTACATTTCATATAATTTCTTACCGCCGCATGATGAAAACTCGGCTGGAAGTAGATGCCGAACAGCTTGCCAGTTGCAAGGCTGCTGGTGCACCTTGACTTGCACAGTCGACATGGTGGTGGTGGTGGCGCCATTTTCCTAAAGCACTATGAGCAAAGGATTAACGATCCACTTCATAGGAAAGAAAAACAGTAGCATGTGATATTTTTGGTTCTTCTTTAGTTATATTTTCATAGTGGAACCCGATCCCAAAATTAAACAACAAGCTCTCAATCAACTTACTAACACCTTCTATAATAGAACTAACACTAGCAGGCAAATGCTGAATCAGCCAACAAGACTCACATCCAACAAGTTCTCAATTAGCTTACTAACACCTTCCAGAATAGAACGAACAACTAGTAGATAAATGCCAAATCTTGTGTATATATCACCAATATCTCTAGATGAAGAGATTCTTCTGTGAGAATCAATTTGATGGACAATTATAATCCTAAGATCTAGTAAAATATAAGATGACAAGGTACCACCTACCAAAGCATTTCAGTGGCACCTACCAAATCAGGGTACCACCTACCAAGACATTTCATCTAATTTGGCCCCTATTGCCTAAGATAACTGATGAAAAAACAAGTGGAAAATTTAATTGGGATTAACTTAGCACTTGCAAACCAAACACTTGTATCAAAACCAATGTCTGGCAGATCACTGTACCACCTACCAAAGCATTTCAACTAAATTGACACCTACATTTTGCTAAAAAATAACTTATTACAGAAAAACAAAAGCATCTAGTTATCCATGTACATAGAAAATAACAATAAAAGGGTGCATTTCTTTCCAAGCATCTAGCTAGGTCATGCCAACTCTTCAGAGGTAACGAACTACACCTCACTATGCCATTGCCTATCCATCTGAAATTCGAAAGCCCTTGCTGCATATAGCTAGGGCCGCCCTCGGGGGGTGCTGACGAGGAGGGGGGATGGCATGGTGACATCGGTCGGGGGTGCTGACGAGGGGAAGGCCGGTGACTTCCCTATGAGAGGGGGCGATGACAACGACCGGCGAGGGGATCGAGGGCGGTCGGCCAAAGGCGCCTGGCCAAAGCTCGCGGGCGGCGACAGAGTGGGCGGCGAGAGGGTGGAGGAGCAGCAGAGGGGGGGGGCGAGAGGGGGGAGGATCATTACCTGCGGTGGCGGCGGCATTGGCGCGCGGTGGTGGAGGAGAAACCCTAACTGCAGCCTCCGGCGTTGGGCGGAGGGGGACGATTGAAAGAGATGAGGGTGCGGGGGGCCGACCGTGACGCCCTCGATTCAATCATACACTAATCATACACGCAAATGTGTACGATCAAGATCAAGGACTCACGGGAAGATATCACAACACAACTCTAGACACAAATTAAAATAATACAAGATTTATATTACAAGCCAGGGGCCTCGAGGGCTAGAATACATAAGCTGGAAAACACAAGAGTCAGCGGAAGCAACAATATCTGAGTACAAACGTAAGTTAGACAAGATTGCCTTAAGAAGGCTCGCACAAAAGTAACAACGATCGAAAAGCCAAGGCCTCCTGCCTGGGAGCCTCCTAACTACTCCTGGTCGTCAGCGGTCTCCACGTAGTAGTAGGCATCCTCCGGGTAGTAGTTGTCTTCAGTGGCGTCGTCTGGCTCCTGGGCTCCGTCATCTGGTCACAACAATCGGGTTTGGGGGAAAAGAAGTAGCAAAGCAACTATGAGTACTCAACCAAAGTACTCGCAAGACTTACATCAGATCTAAACTAAGTATGCATCTGTATCAAAGGAGTTGGTTGTATCTGTGGACTAAATTGCAGAATGCCAGAAGGGAAGGGGAAAGCCTAGCCTATCGAAGACTAGCATCTTCTGGAAACCACCATCTTGCAGTAACAGGAGGGAGTAGAGTAGCATAAAGTAAAGTAGCAGTAATGTTATCAACCTCGGCTAGAGATCCTTTCTCGACTCCCTGTGAGAAAGCAATCCCAGAGCCATACTATCCAGTTATCATCTCATAACCAAGTCTCATCACAAGTATCCAGTTCTAGTTGTATCGATCGGGATACAACTCCAAGTGTCCATTACCGTAGGACAGGCTATCGATAGATGTTTTGTTTCCTGCAGGGGTGCACCAACTTACCCACCATGCTTGATTAGCTCCGGCTGGACACACTTTCCTGGGTCATGCCCGACCTCGGCCAAACAATACGCCATAACCCGACCTAGGCTTAATAGGGAGGCCAGCACGCCGGACTAAACCTATGACACAGGGGTCATGGGCCATCTCCCCGGGAACTCCTGCACGTTGCGAACGCGGCCGTTGAGAAGACCTAGCTACCTCCTTCAACAAGGTAGGTGCTTTCCTGTAACACCCTCGATGCGACTATATCTCCCACGTGTCGAGGCACGACTTAGAGGCATAATCGCATTGAAGGCATATGTCGCAAGTTAGGCAATCGTCACAACATCCCATGTAAAATATAATAAAAGGGGAGATAACATAGTTGGCTTACACTCGCCACGTCAATCAAGTACATAAATAGCATTACATCATTCAAACACTCATGGCCCGACTACGGCGCCAAAATAAAAGACAACCCAACATGCGACACGGTCCCGATCACCCCAACTGGGCACCACTATTGATCATCAGGAAAAGAAACATAGTATTGCTGAGAGTCCTCATCGAACTCCCACTTGAGCTCAAGCACGCCATCTGGAGCTGTATCATCAGGCCCTGCATCTGGTGTAATAGTAATCTGTGAGCCATAGGGACTTAGCGATCTCGCACCCTCGCAATCAAGACTATTTAAGCTTAATAGGTAAGGCAAGGTAAATATGTGGAGTTGCAGCAAGCGACTAGCATGTATGGTGGCTATCCTATTCGCAAAAGAGAGCGAGAAGAGGAGGCAAAGCGCGAACGCATAACTAGAGAGCAATCCTGCGGCAAGCATTACTCCAACACCGTGTCCACTTCCGGACTCCGCCGAGAAGAGGCCATCACAGTAACTCACACAGTTGATTCATTTTAATTAAGTTTATGTTTAAGTTATCTACAACAAGACATTAACAAATTCCCATCTGCCCATAACCGCGGGCACGGCTTTCGAAAGTTCAAATCCCTGTAGGGGAGTCCCAACTTAGCCCATGACAAGCTCTCACGGTCAACGAAGGAATAGACCTCCTCCCGAGACGTTCCGATCAGACTCGGTACCTTGGTTCTTCAAGACACTTCGACAGGTCAAAACAAAACCAACAACACCGCCCGAATGTGCCGACAAATCCCAATAGGAGTTGCACATATCTCGTTCTCAGGGCACACTAAGATGAGCATTCCATACAAATAAAAGCAAACCACGAGTTTCCCCGTGGGGGCTCTGCACAGGACTCTAGTTTGGACCAACACTCAGAGGAGCACTGGCCCGGGGGGGGGGGGGGTTTAAAATAAGATGACCCTCGGGCTCCAGAAACCCAAGGGAAAAGAGGCTAGGTGGCAAATGGTTAAACCAAGGTTGGGCATTGCTGGAAAAGCTTTAATCAAGGCGAACTATCAAGGGGTTCCCATTATAATCCACTCGCGTAAGGAACGCAAAATCCGGGAACATAACACCGATATGACGGAAACTAGGGCGGCAAGAGTGGAACAAAACACTAGGCGAGAGGCTGAGCCTTCCACCCTTTACCAAGTATATTGATGAATTAAGATAACATGGCAATATAATGGTATCCCAACAAGTAAATAATGTTCCAACAAGGAACGGTCTCCAATCTTCACCTGCAACTAGCAACGCTATGAGAGCGGCTGAGCAAAGCGGTAATATAGCCAAAACAACGGTTTGCTAGGACATGGTAGGTTAGAGGTTTGACATGGCAATTTGGGAGGCTTGGAAGCAAGTGGTAGGCATCCTAGCATTGGCATAGCAAAAGAGTGAGCATCTAGCAAAGCAAAGATAGTAGTGATTTCGAGGGTATGATCATCTTGCCTGCAAAGTTGTCAGAGTTGTCTGGATCCTCGGAAGAAAACTCGACGGGCTCCTCATTAGCGAACTCGTCTCCCGGCTCTACCCAAACAAGACAAACAAGCAACAAGGACACAATCAACCACTTGCAAACTCAAACAACATGATGCAAAGATGGTATGCTATGCGGGATGCGATATGTGATGCATATGCAAGGTTTGACAGGGGATGCATGAACCTGGCCTCAACTTGGAAAACCAAGTGTGCCAGTGGAAAGAGGAGATGAAATCGCTTGAAAACGATATAAAGATCACCAGAATCGGAGTTACGGTTTGGAAATGGCAAGCGATTCAAATATGACACCGGTCTGCGATTTACAGCAAGTAGTCATCTAAATGCAATGAGATGAACATGCTACAGCACCCAAACATGGCATCAAAATACATCGAAGGGATGCATTCAAGATGCTTAACAAAAGTCTAGCACTGAGCTACGGCCAATTCATCCACTAACAGGTTCAAACAAGCATGGCAAAAATGCATATGGTAAAAAGATCTCAGACTTAGTGAAATGAACTCTTGTCTGGAATTTCAGATCAGATAGCACTCTTCGGAGCAACAAAACTATATTCTACAGGACCTTAACATGACAAAGTAAAGCATGGCATGGAGCTACTCAAAGAGCTTAACAAAAGTCCCTTAGTGACCTTGAGCCAAAAGGGATCAGAAAATACATTTGCAAGCATGTGAACATGGCAAAAACATAAACAGTTCTTAGACTTAGTGAAAACTGGCACATGCTGAAACATAACTCAAGTAGGCATGTTTACGAGCTCGATGCACTCACTACGGAGCAAGTCATGATAAGCTAAGCATACACCCATTAAGAATACACAAAATGCAAGCTAGACATGGCAAGAACAATGACATAGCATGCACGGATCAACTACAACATCATCGGCTAACAAGTAGACAATGTGCCCATATTCACAAAGTAGCAAAAGTAGAGCTTGATTGACTCAAGCTAGGGTGCTCCATATATGCAAACAAATACATGGATGGACAGAGCACTACAAGATTAACAAAACATCCATACTGATCATCCTCAAAAGAGGCACGGATCACTAAGAAACAACATGAACATATGGCAACATGAGATAAACAGCTCAAGGACTTAGTGGAAATGCCAAGTCCTTGAAATCAGCATTACCAAGTGCCTCACTTTGCAAGCTTGTGCTATTCACCACACACATCCCAAAAATACATGGGTTGCACCTCTGGAAAGATGGCAAAACCCTTAACAAAACATATGTAGAGCTCATGGGCATATCATGCACACAATAATCATGGCAAAAATGACAAATGTCTAAATGGAGTAGTAGATCTGACAATTATCTCAAGTAGCCTCCTTCTAACAGCATTTCGGGCATCAAGATGAACTCAAATGAAAATGATGCAATGGAATGAAATGATGTACTCTCCGAGACGAACAATTCGATATGCTATATGTCCAAAACGGATCTACGGATGTGGAGATATAGCATGATGAACAGGGCAACATGAGCTAGGGTTAGGGATAAAAAGTCAACTGGATCTCAGATCTGGATCGGGCGGTTACTATAGCGGCACGCAATCAGAAGTTCACCGGCCGGACTTGGAGCTCGCCGGAGTGCGAGGACGAGGAGGAGGTCGCCGGGCCGGGCACCGGAGCTCGGAGCGGGCGGCGCGGCGCTGCTGGGGCGTCGGGGCGGCGTGGCGACCCGGGAGGCAGAGGCGGCCGTCGCCGGCGTCGGGGAGGCACGCCGGCCGGCGAGGGGCGAGTGCGGCGGCGTGGCGGAGGGGCGGCACCAGGCGGTGAGGAGGAAGCAGGCGCGGGTGGCGGGGCGGCTGGGCCTCGCGGGGGCCCAACGCGGGCTCGGGCGGGCCGGCGAAGTGGGCGCGCGGCTCGACGAGTCGGCGGCAGACACGTGGCGGTGGCGGACACGTCCGCTCCGTCGGGACGTGTCCGGCGGCGGCGGAGGAGATATTTTTTTAGGGTTTCGGGGAGGGGATCCGAGATTTGGAATGGAGGGTCTTTATATAGACATGGAGGGAGCTAGGAGAGTCCAAATGAGGTGCGGTTTTCGGCCACGCGTTCATGATCGAACGCTCTAGCTGATGGAGAAGGTTTTGGTGGGTTTTGGGCCAAATTGGAGGGGTGTTCGGCTGCAACACACACGAGGCCTTTTCGGTCCCTGGGTTAACCGTTGGAGTATCAAACAAAGTCCAAATGGTACGAAACTTGACAAGCGGTCTACCGGTAGTAAACCAAAGCCGCTTGGCAAGTCTCGGTCCAATCCGGAAATGTTTAATCCCCACACATGAAAGAAAGGTAGAAATGACCACCGGAGGAGAACGAAGCGCCGGAATGCAAAACGGACAATGGGTAAAATGCTTGGATGCATGAGATGAACACGTATGCAAATGCAATGCACATGATGACATGATATGAGATGCATGACAACGATAATAACACATGGAGACAAAGACCCGAACCCGAGAAAATAAAATAACTTAGCGCCGGAAACGGCAAGAGTTGGAGTACAAATTGGGAAAATCATATCTGGGGTGTTACAACACTCCACCACTACGAAAGGATCTCGTCCCGAGATCTAGGACTGAAAGAACGCCGGGTACTCAGAACGGAGGAGATCCTCGCGTTCCCAGGTAGCTTCACGGTCGGAATGGTGTGACCACTTGACTTTGAGGAACTTGATCGACTTGTTGCGAGTCTTGCGTTAAGTCTCTTCAAGGATAGCAACGGGGTGCTCATGATAGGAGAGATCTTCTTGGAGATCAATGTCCTCAAAGTTGACGGTGCGGTCAGGAGTCTTGAAGCACTTTCGGAGCTGAGAGACATGGAACACATCATGAACATTTGCAAAGTTTGAAGGAAGCTCGAGTTGATAAGCAAGACTGCCTCTCTTGCTGACAATCTTGAAAGGTCCGACGTATCTAGGGGCAAGCTTCCCTTTGATACCGAAGCGACGAGTCCCTTTCATAGGAGAGACGCGGAGGTAAACATGATCTCCGATCTCGAAAGCCAAATCACGGTGCTTACTATCATAGTAGCTCTTCTGACGGGATTGGGCTGCTTTGAGGTTATCTCGAATGACTTTGCACATTTCTTCTGCCTCTGTGATTAAGTCATTTCCCAAAAGCTGACGTTCACCGGTTTTAGACCAGTTGAGAGGGGTACGGCACTTCCTGCCATACAGAATTTCAAAAGGGGCCTTGCCAGAACTTGCTTGAAAACTGTTGTTGTAGGAGAATTCAGCATAAGTAAGACAATCCTCCCACTTCATGCCGAAGGAGATCACACAAGCCCTGAGCATATCTTTAAGAATCTGTTTGACACGCTCCACTTGACCGCTAGTTTGAGGATGGAAAGCTGTGCTGAAGCGGATGTTGGTGCCCATGGCCTTCTGAAAAGAATCCCAAAACTTGGAGGTAAAGATGCTGCCACAGTCTGAAGAGATCACTTGAGGAATACCGTGCAGAGAGACAATTCGGGAGGTATAGAGTTCCGCCAATTGAGCTACAGTGATTGACTCTTTGGTAGGCAGAAAGTGAGCCACTTTGGTGAGTTTGTCGATGACAACGAATATAGCATCATTGCCACACTTGGACTTTCGAAACCCAGTCACGAAGTCCATCTCAATGTGGTCAAACTTCCATTCTGGAATGGCAAGAGGTTGGAGGAGACCGGCTGGCCTTTGATGTTTTGCCTTCACTCTTCTGCAGACATCACGTTCATTCATGAATTGAGCAATCTCGCGCTTCATTCGAGTCCACCAATAAGCCTGCTTGAGGTCCTGGTACATCTTCGTGCTCCCAGGGTGGATGGTGAGGAGAGAATTGTGAGCCTCATTCATGATCACTTTACGAAGGTCACCTTTGGGCACAACAATACGATCCTCGAAGAAAAGAGTATCCTTATCATCAAGGCGGTAGCACTTGTACTTGGGTTGACTCTTGGCAATCCCAATCTTCACCTTTTTCACCATAGCATCAAGAAGCTGGGCTTGGCGAATCTGGTCTTCCAAGGTAGGAGAGACTTGAAGGTTGGCTAGGAAACCTTGAGGAACAACTTGCAGATTAAGTTTGCGGAAAGCTTCACAAAGCTCGGGTTGATAAGGCTTGAGAATCAGACTGTTGCAATAAGCCTTCCTGCTCAATGCGTCAGCAATCACATTGGCCTTGCCTGGAGTATACTTGATACTCAGATTATACTCTTGAATCATTTCGACCCATCGAGTTTGCCTGAGGTTGAGATTAGGCTGAGTGAAGATGTACTTGAGACTTTTGTGGTCAGTGAAAATGTCCACTTTTCTTCCCAATAAGAGATGTCTCCAAGTCAAAAGAGCATGCACAACTGTCGCCAACTCGAGATCATGAGTGGGGTAGTTCTTCTCATTGGGCTTCAACTGGCGAGAGGTATAAGCCACAACTTTCTTCTCTTGCATGAACACTGCGCCAAGACCTTGACGAGTGGCATCAGAAAAGACCTCGTACGGTTTGGATTCATCAGGCGGAGTCAGAACCGGAGCAGTGATCAATTTCTGTTTCAAAGTGTTGAAAGCAATGTCACACTCCGGAGACCAAATGTACTTGACGTGCTTCTGGAGAAGATTTGAGAGAGGCTTCGCGATCTTAGAAAAGTTTTCAACGAATCTTCGACAGTAGCTTGCGAGACCGAGGAAGCTATGGAGTTGCTTCACGTTCTGAGGAGGTTCCCAATTCACAATTGCAGACACCTTCTCAGGATTCACGGCAATTCCCTTGGCAGAGATGATATGACCAAGATAAAGAACCTCATCGAGCCAAAATTTACACTTGGAGAACTTGGCGTAGAACTGGTGTTCCCTCAGCTTATCGAGAACCAAACGCAAGTGTTTGGCATGATCTTCCTTGTTCTTCGAGAAAACTAGAATGTCGTCGAGATAGACCAAAACGAAGTCATTGGTGTAGGCGTTGAAGATGAAGTTCATCATGCGAGAGAACGTCGGAGGAGCGTTGACGAGACCAAAAGACATGACAGTGTATTCGTATGAACCATAGCTTGTCCTGAAAGCCGTCTTGGGAATATCTTGCTCACGGATTCAAATCTGATGATAACCCATACGGAGATCAAGCTTGGAGAATACTTGGGCACCTTTGAGTTGTTCAAACAGCTCGTTGATGTTGGGAAGTGGGTATTTGTTCTTGATGGTCTTCTTTTTCAATGGACGGTAATCAACACAAAGTCAGTCTGTTCCATCCTTCTTCTTCACAAAAAGAACACCACAACCCCACGGAGAAGAACTAGGCCGGATGAGACCCATTCTTTCTTGAACATCGAGTTGCTTCTTCAGCTCCTTCAACTCTTCAGGTCCGAGCTTGTAAGGACGCTTGCACACAGGTTCCGTATTGGGCTCAAGATCAACGACGAATTCAACTGGCCGGTGCGGAGGCATTCCTGGAAGCTCTTCTGGAAAGACGTCTTGATATTCGCAAACGACTGGAATCTGCGAGATAGCATCCAGTTCACCCTTCTCATTGAGAGAAAACAGACGGATAGTGTTATCCCGAGCGGCACAGGCAATTACTTCCTCAGATGAATGAGTCAATTGAATTTGCCTGGCTGCACAATCAAGATGCGCCTTGTGCTTAGAAAGCCAATCCATCCCGAGAATAAGATCAATATCCGAGTTACCAAGAACAATTGGGGAAGAAAGGAACTTGTAGTCGCCCAAGGTGATAGTAACCTCCGGAATGCAGGTGTTAGCTGTCATCTGCTTGCTCGGTGACACAATTTTCAAGGAACTTTGTAGATACTGATAATCGCACTCGAACTTTGATGCAAAAGGTTTGGAAATGAAACAATGCGATGCACCAGTGTCAAAAAGAACTTTAGCTGGAATATCATTAACAGGAAGGTTACCCATGATGACATCTGACGAGTCCTCTGCCTGAGCTGCGTTCATCAAGTTGACCTTGGCGTGCATGGGGTTATGCTTGACCACAACTGTACTTGCCGATCTGACAGGAGGAGGAGGAGGAAGACGCCTCTGGTTGAAGCACTTGTTGGCATAGTGACCCTTCTATTGGCACTTGTTGCACGTGACCTCTGAAAGCGGACGGTGGTACGGAGCACTCGATCTTGGAGCTTGAGACGAAGTCTTGTTCTGAAAGCCAGGGTTGGGTGGGTGGGAAGAACCACTGCCACCTTTGCTCTTCTAATACGGCTGACGGAACGGAGGAGGAGGAAGCCCATACTTCTGCTGCTTGGCCACTTGAGTAGAGGAAGAAGGAGTAGTGTCTCTGACTCGCTTCTTGGCAGCATCACACCTTAGTTGAGCGGCCTCTTGCTTCAGTGCCATGTTGTAGAACTCATCGTACCTCAAGGGCTCAAAGAGAACAAGAGCTAGCTGGATTTCTTCTCTGAGACCACCCCTGAACTGGTATATGATGCTCTTCTCATCAGGGACGTCCTACTTGGCAAAGCGGGAGAGCTTCTGGAACAAATTGTTGTAATCATAGACAGACAAGGAGCCTTGCTTCAGGTTGCGGAATTCCTCACGCTTGCTTTCAGTCACACTCTGAGGGATATGATGAGCTCGGAAATCTTGGCGAAATTCATCCCAAGTAATCACACGTCCACCTCTGGAATCCTTGTACTGCTGGAACCACTCTGCGGCTTGGTCTTTGAGTTGGACGGAAGCGAACTTGATGAAGTCCTCAGGCCTGACGTTACTGCACTCGAAATGCTTGCAAAGATCCACAAGCCAATCGTCAGCATCGGTTGCCTCAACACAATTGCTGAAAGTCTTTGGCCCATGAGCAAGGAACTGGTTGAGTGTAGCAAAGTGATTCTGATTGTTGCCTTGGTTCCCTTGGTTGCCTTGGTTGCCTTGATTGCGCTCTTGAAGAATTTGCATGATCAACTGCGTGTTTGCATTGGTTGCGGCCATCACAGCTTGCCATGCCTCCAGAGGAGGTGGAGGTGGTGGCGGATCTTGATTCTGATTCTGATTGGTGCTCTTAGCGGGAGCCATCCTGAAGAGGTTGACCACCGTTAGCACATAGACAGATAAAATGAAGCTGAATCCAACAGAATGAAAATTGCAACATATAGTCTTCACATCCGAACAAAATGAACGAATGCATTCCTCTTGAAATGGTCACATATCCATAAATTGAGAAGCCACGTAGAATTTAGGTAGAAGAAATAAATCAACAAGGTACGGATCAAGAACGAATAATCGGTAAGAAATCCCAATCTCAAACCAATATCTGTGGAAGAAGAACTAGAGCTACAAGAATTCCCACCTATGAAACTCCCAAACCTTTCCGGTTATGCAATCAGGTGTTGGGGATACAAGGGAAGCACAATATCTCACCCAAATCTAGCAAATCCTACATCCAGCTGTATCCATCCTTCAACACATAACCGAGAAAAACTTCAGAAACCATCTACCTGAACCATCGTAAAGCATCCGTTATACAAGTTATGGCGATACTCCCGAACTCCCGCCCAGTACTGGGTGGTGTCGAGGTTATCTCACCAATGAACTGCATAAAAGAGATTTTCGATGTTGGCATACTAAACTTAGGTATTCCAGAACTGCAATGATAAAATTATGACAACAACACCTTAGAGCTCAACTCCCCGGGACACTTCCACAAAACCCCTAACAGGAGGCACCAAGACAATGTTCTCGTCATAAAACCATCGGAACGATTCCAAGATACCCGCGTGATCCTAATTTTTTGTTTTGTGAAATTTGAGAAGAGAAGAGTCAAAACTCTACGTCAGGATGCCTTACCAGAGTGATGAGGAGACTGGGAAGTAAAAAATAATTCCTAAACTCTCTGATAATAATTCCTAAATGACTCAAAACATTTTTCTAGACACAACTCGGCCGCTAATAACAATCAATCAGTGGGGGCTCCTAAGGTCGGGGAAGGCTCTGATTACCAACTTGTAACACCCTCGATGCGACTATATCTCCCATGTGTCGAGGCACGACTTAGAGGCATAATTGCATTGAAGGCATATGTCGCAAGTTAGGCAATCATCACAACATCCCATGTAAAATATAATAAAAGGGGAGATAACATAGTTGGCTTACACTCGCCACGTCAATCAAATACATAAATAGCATTACAACATTCAAACACTCATGGCCCCGACTATGGCGCCAAAATAAAAGACAACCCAACATGCGACACGGTCCCGATCACCCCTACTGGGCACCACTACAGATCATCAGGAAAAGAAACATAGTATCGCTGAGAGTCCTCGTCGAACTCCCACTTGAGCTCAAGCACGCCATCTGGAGCTGTATCATCAGGCCCTGCATCTGGTGTAATAGTAATCTATGAGCCACAGGGACTCAGCAATCTCGCACCCTCGCGATCAAGACTATTTAAGCTTAATAGGTAAGGCAAGGTAAATATGTGGAGGTGCAGCAAGCGACTAGCATGTATGGTGGCTATCCTGTTCGCAAAAGAGAGCGAGAAGAGGAGGCAAAGCGCGAACGCATAACTAGAGAACGAGAAGAGGAGGCAAACACCGTGTCCACTTCCCGGACTCCGCCGAGAAGAGGCCATCACGGTAACTCACACAGTTGATTCATTTTAATTAAGTTTATGTTTAAGTTATCTACAACCAGACATTAACAAATTCCCATCTGCCCATAACCACGGGCACGGCTTTCGAAAGTTCAAATCCCTACAGGGGAGTCCCAACTTAGCCCATGACAAGCTCTCACGGTCAACGAAGGAATAGACCTCCTCCCGAGACATTCCGATCAGACTCGGTACCTCAGTTCTTCAAGGCACTTCGACAGGTCAAAACAAAACCAACAACACCGCCCGAATGCGCCGACAAATCCCGATAGGAGCTGCACATACCTCGTTCTTAGGGCACACTCAGATGAGCGCTCCATACAACTAAAACCAAACCTCGAGTTTCCCCGAGGGGGCGCTGCATAGGACTCTAGTTTGGACCAACACTCAGAGGAGCATTGGCCCCGGGGGGGGGGGGGTTCAAATAAGATGACCCTCGGGCTCCGGAAACCCAAGGGAAAAGAGGCTAGGTGGCAAATGGTAAACCAAGGTTGGGCATTGCTGGAAAAGCTTTAATCAAGGCGAACTATCAAGGGGTTCCCATTATAACCCAACCGCGTAAGGAACGCAAAATCCAGGAACATAACACCGATATGACGGAAACTAGGGCGGCAAGATTGGAACAAAACACTAGGCCAGAGGCCGAGCCTTCCACCCTTTACCAAGTATATAGATGAATTAAGATAACATGGCAATATAATGGTATCCCAACAGGTAAATAATGTTCCAACAAGGAACGGTCTCCAATCTTCACCTGCAACTAGCAACGCTATAAGAGGGGTTGAGCAAAGTGGTAACATAGCCAAAACAACGGTTTGCTAGGACATGGTGGGTTAGAGGTTTGACATGGCAATTTGGGAGGCTTGAAAGCAAGTGGTAGGCATCGTAGCATTGGCATAGCAAAAGGGCGAGCATCTAGCAAAGCAAAGATAGTAGTGATTTCGAGGGTATGATCATCTTGCCTGCAAAGTTGTCAGAGTTGTCTGGATCCTCGAAAGCAAACTCAATGGGCTCCTCATTAGCGAACTCGTCTCCCGGCTCTACCCAAACAATACAAACAAGCAACAAGGACACAATCAACCACGTGCAAACTCAAACAACATGATGCAAAGATGGTATGCTATGCGGGATGCGATATGTGATGCATATGCAAGGTTTGACAAGGGATGCATGAACCTGGCCTCAACTTGGAAAACGAAGTGTGCCACTGGAAATACGAGATGAAATTGCTTGAAAACGATATAAAGATCACCGGAATCGGAGTTACGGTTTGGAAATGTCAAGCGATTCAAATATGACACCGGTCTGCGATTTACAGCAAGTAGTCATCTAAATGCAATGAGAAGAACATGCTACAGCACCCAAACATGGCATCAAAATACATGGCAGGGATGCACTCAAGATGCTTAACAAAAGTCTAGCACTGAGCTACGGCCAATTCATCCACTAACAGGTTCAAACAAGCATGGCAAAAATGCATATGGTAAACAGATCTCAGACTTTGTGAAATTAACACTTGTCTGGAATTTCAGATCAGATAGCACTCTTCAAAGCAACAAAAATATATGCTACGGGACCTGAACATGACAAAGTAAATCATGGCATGGAACTACTCAAAGAGCTTAACAAAAGTCCCTTAGTGACCTTGAGCCAAAAGGGATCAGAAAATACATTTGCAAGCATGTGAACATGGAAACAACATAAACAGTTCTCAGACTTAGTGAAAACTGGCACTTGCCGAAACATAACTCAAGTAGGCATGTTTACGGGCTCGATGCACTCACTACAGAGAAAGTCATGATAAGCTAAGCATACACCCATTAAGAATACACAAAATGCAAGCTAGAAATGGCAAGAACAATGACATAGCATGCACGGATCAACTACAACATCATCGGCAAAATCGCTAACAAGTAGACAATCTGCCCAGATTCACAAAGTAGTAAAAGTAGAGCTCGATTGACTCAAGCTAGGTGCTCCATATATGCAAACAAAGACATGGATGGATAGGGCACCACAAGATTAACAAAACATCCTTACTGATCATCCTCAAAAGAGGCACGAATCACTAGGAAACAACATGAACATATGGCAACATGAGATAAACAGCTCAAGGCCTTAGTGGAAATGCTAAGTCCCTGAAATCAGCATTACCAAGTGCCTCACTTTGCAAGCTTGTGCTAGTAACCACACACATCACAAAAATACATGGGTCGCACCTTTGGAAAGATGGCAAAACCCTTAACAAAACATATGTAGAGCTCAAGGGCATATCATGCACACAATAATCATGGCAAAAATGACAAATGTCTAAATGGAGTAGTAGATCTGACAATTATCTCAAGTAGCCTCCTTCTAACAGCATTTCGGGCATCAAGATGAACTCAAATGAAAATGATGCAATGGAATGAAATGATGTACTCTCTGAGACGAACAATTTGATATGCTATATGTCCAAAATGGATCTACGGATGCGGAGATATAGCATGATGAACAGGGCAACATGAGCTAGGGTTAGGGATAAAAAGTCAACCGAATCTCAAATCTAGATCGGGCGGTTACTGTAGCGGCACGTAATCCGAAGTTCGCCGTCAGGACTTGGAGCTTGCCGGAGTGCGAGGACGAGGAGGAGGTCGCCGGGCCGGGCACCAGAGCTCGGAGCGGGCGGCGCGGCGAACCGGGACGGCGGTGCGGTGCTGTGGGGGCATCAGGGCGGTGCGGCGACCCGGGAGGCAGAGACGGCGGTCGCTGGCGTCGGGGAGGCACGCGGGGCGGCGAGGGGCGAGTGCAGCGGCGCGGCGGAGGGGCGGCGCCGGGCGGTGAGGAGGAAGCAGGCGCGGGCGGCGGGGCGGTTGGGCCTCGCGGGGGCCCAATGCGGGCTCGGGCGGGCCGACGAAGTGGGCGCATGGCTCGGCGAGTCGGCGGCTGACACGTGGTGGTGGCGAGTGGTGGCGGACACGTCCGCTCCGTCCGGACGTGTCCGGCGGCGGTGGAGGAGATATTTTTTTAGGGTTTCGGGGACGGGATCCGAGATTTGAAATGGGGGTCTTTATATAAACATGGAGGGAGCTAGGAGAGTCCAAATGAGGTGCGGTGTTCGGCCACGCGATCGTGATCGAACGCTCTAGATGATGGAGAAGGTTTTGCTGGGTTTTGGGCCAAATTGGAGGGGTGTTGGGCTGCAACACACACGAGGCCTTTTCGGTCCCTCGGTTAACCGTTGGAGTATCAAACGAAGTCCAAATGGTACGAAACTTGACAGGCGGTCTACCGGTAGTAAACCAAAGCCGCTTGGCAAGTCTTGGTCCAATCCGGAAATGTTTAATCCCCACACACGAAAGAAAGGTAGAAATGACCACCGGAGGAGAACGAAGCGCCGGAATGTAAAACGGACAACGGGGAAAATGCTCGGATGGATGAGATGAACACGTATGCAAATGCAATGCACATGATGACATGATATGAGATGCATGACAATGATAACAACACACAGAGACAAAGACCCGAACCCGAGAAAATAAAATAACTTAACGCCGGATACGGCAAGAGTTGGAGTACAAATTGGGAAAATCATATCCGGGGTGTTACATTTCCAGTCCAACCTGGCGCGCGCCGCTCCGTCGCTGACGTCATTTAAGCTTCGGCTGATGTATACGACGCAGAACGCCCATACTATGACCACGTGATGGTTAGTGCTATCAGGCCAGAGGCCCCTCGGATCAAATATCCAAATCGCAGTGGATTAGGAATGCGCGGTAACAAGCAGAGACTCATGATCGATGTGACCCCGTCGCCCCATCTCGAGTACTTGTGGCAAGGGCTAAGAATGCCCGGCCACGCCTTGTAAGTATCTCGCGGGCACCTTCCAGGTCAACCCGACTCCACATCACTCGCAATTAAGCTCGTGCGGGTACCCCTCAGGGTCGTCCCGTCTTTAGTAACATGGCTCAGTGTAAAGTCATAGTAATCATAGTAACTATGTGTCTAACACCAAAGGGAAACCCCGAGGAATCACCCCCGGTGAATTCCACTCGATGTTGTCATCAAGGTGAACGTAAGAGGATCCACACTCGAGGTTCACGTTTGATGGGTTGCACGACAGAGCCGTAACGGAAGTGGTTAAGGAGGAAATCACCCTCGATGACCTCGACCGTAAAGCTACACTACGGAGATCACATCAGGACTGATGTAAGAGGTTCCACCCTCGGCACTCGATGGTAACTCTGCAGAATCGTACAAATAAGGGGGTGATTTGCAGTGTTGGGGCCTGGACATCGATCACGTCGATCGGGTCATTGAACATAAAGCGAGGCAACTTGGACAAGGTGGGGTCACTGATGGATCACTAACCAACCTATACTAAGCTGTTTAGGATAAGCAGGTAAGGTATGAAAACAGATAACAACAACAGGCTATGCATCAGAGTTGGATCATACATAAAGCAGTAGCAGTTCTAATGCAACATAAGAGGGAAAGAAATGGGCGATATCAGAATGCTCAAGGGGGGTTTGCTTGCCTGGCTGCTCAGTCAAGGAGGAGGGGTCGTCGGTGACGTAGTCGATCACAGCGGCATCATCTGTTTCGGGGTCTACCGGAGAGAAGAGGGGGAAGAAACAATAAATACAGAGCAATCAATGCATCACAAGGCATAACATGACGATGGGCAGAGCTAGGGTTGCCTAACGTAGTACTACACGTTGCAGACGGAGGGGATAAACATCCGAGGATGAATTCCTAGTTCCGAACGTCTGTCAGACAGATGAACCGAAGGGGAAAGGTTCGAGGTTTGCTAAGCTACGGACGTGTGAAAGACGAACGGACCATGTTTTCGGATTCGTCTCGTCGTTCTGAGCAACTTTCATGTATAAAGCTTTTTCATCCGAGATACGGTTTAATTTCTAAAAAAATTCAAAGATCTAACAATACTCGGGAAAAAAACATGAAATTTTGCTAAGTCTGAGAATTTGTCAGTTTTTAAACATCACTTAGCGGTTTTTCGGAGGCTATAGCTATTGTTCTGTAGGTCCAATGATTTTGTGCCTTATATCAGTTGTGAGCATTTCTCTATGATCTACATGTTAGTAACAAGTGCAGCTATGTTAGCATCCATTGGTTTGCTCAAAACTGTTTGAAAAGGCTACTACAGCGTTTCTGTTTTCTGTTTTTCCGTTAACAGAATGTAGCAATTTGTGATTTTCTTATGATTTAAACCAAGCATCAAATGGATTTGGTCCAATGGAAACATCTGAACTTTGTCAAGTGTACTACCTCTCCAAAATATTTTTGCTCCTGTTAGTAGATGTTTAGCCGCTGTTTAGGGGTTGTTTAGCGGGCTAGGCAGTGTAATATATGTGAAGCTAGCTGCTGCTACAGTAACTGAATGTTGCTGTTGCAGCGCTGCACTAGTAGCAGCAGGCAGCATCGCTAGAGGCGGCAGCAGCACGGCACACGAGCGGGAGACGAATGGCGCGGTGCAGGCGGGACGGGCGTGTTGGTCGCGGGCGGTGCGAGGGGCTGCGGGGCGCGTGGGCACCGGCCGACGCGTGCAGGCAGAGCTGCAGCAGCGCGCAGCAACAGAGCGGCGGCAGCAGCGGCGCAGTAGCAGGGGGCAGGCGATGGGAGCGCTAGGCGGCAGGGGCGACGGTTAGCACGCAGGCTTACGGCGAGAGGCCAAGCGGGGCGCGTGTGGGTACTGGCGAGAAAGGGGTGGCGCCTGGGGTGGCCGAAGGGAGCAACCGGACAAGGCGAGGCGCAGCCCGGGGCGCGCTCGCGCACAGAAGTAGAGCTTCAGGCATGACCTCGGGAGGACTTGGGCAGCGGCTACGTCGACGAGAACTAGGGGGAAAGGCGGGGGATCGACGCTTCTCACGGCGGGAGGGCTGATGGTGAGCTCGTACTGTGCCGGCGTGGACGAGAAGACGTGGATCGACAGCGAGGACGCGGCGGCCGCGGCGGAGAAAAACGATGAGGGCGACACCGGCGTTGCTCCCAGAGCTCGATCCAGTGCGGTAGGCGATGGAGGTGACCTTGGTGGAGCTCCAAAACACCAGGGGGCGGCTCAGTTTGGCCCCATTCCACGACAACGACGGTGGCGCGGCGACACATATGCT
This sequence comes from Triticum monococcum, assembly GCA_034509565.1. Taxonomy (NCBI): domain Eukaryota; kingdom Viridiplantae; phylum Streptophyta; class Magnoliopsida; order Poales; family Poaceae; genus Triticum; species Triticum monococcum. The sequence goes on along the minus strand of CM067843.1, from coordinate 143,929,602 downwards.
CAAGAGATCTCGTGATCGAGAGGGAGATGCGAGGGGGAGAGGGTGAAGGAGGGGGGAATGAAGCTAGGGTTCACCAGTGGGTCGTGGGGGTCGCCTTATCCAATAGGGGGGCCATGGGATGGCCGGCACATGGCCATGGCGGCCGAATGCATGCCACACCTCCCGTGCCTCTGTAGCGAGGAATGAGAAGGCCGGTGGTGGGCTGGCCCAGGTTACTGTAGCACTAGGCTTCTAGTGCACAGTAAGCACTTAGCCTTTTTCCCTTTTTTTATTTTGCCTGTTTTATTTTTTAGCTACGGCCTTGCATTCTAATTTTTGCTTCCAATGAATTGAGTAGCATACAAAACTTGTCACATAAATATTAGTCATCACATTGGAGAGGCCCACAAAGTGTTAAGTAGTTTGGAAAAACCTAAACATTTATTTAATTTTGAAAAGGCTATTTGGTTGTTATTGGACCACTTTATATTTCCTAGGAATTAACTGGTGAGTCAAATGAAGTTGTTTTTAACATGAAAAAGATAAGGGGGGTTATACTAAAATGTGAACATTTTAGTATTATAGTTTGGAGAAACAATATTTTGACTTGTCTTTTAATTTGAATTTGAGGTCGGTTTGGGACAAAGTGATGATTAGAAAATTTTAATTATGATGGCGTGGCACCATTAACTGGAGTTTACTATAGCTTGACACCCGGGATGTTAAAAATCTCCTTCACTACAAGAAATCTCGTCCCGAGATTTAAGCGGGGAAGTAAAAAGTAACTTCAACAGAACTGACCCTTATAGGGTTAATTATCTGGAGAACAATTCAGGGAATGAGGTAAAAGTATCTCTCGAGTTGAAACTTAATAAAACATTGAGAGAAAGTATGAAGGTACAATAGGAAGTTTCAAGCGAATGGACAAACGATTGATACCTAAAAGGAGTGTGAGAAAGGGGTTCAGAGCATCGGGAATAGATCATCCCTCAAAAGGTGGCTCGTGACAAGATACGAAGCCAAATGCTAGAATATTTCGGAATCATAAATATACATGAGAGTCAGGTTTCGATCATGTGGACCTGTGTGTTATGGGCCCACCATGTGGGTTAAAATAGAAGGAGCGATGACATCTTGCACAGTCATGATAGTAAGGCATGTCAATGGGTAGCCTGTCAGTTATGTCGGCAGCAATCGTCGGTACCAAGGGCGAGGGACGAAGAGAACCATTCTCCTGCTCGTTGAACGAGGCGGACCAATAGGCAAAGTTCTCATCCATCGGTGGCTACCGGAAAGTTGTCCACAATAGTAACAGGGTCTTACTGACAGTTTGTACACCGAGGTGTTTACATAAGCAGGGAAATATTTCTGCTTATATCATATAGATCACCAGAAAGGTCAAACAAACCAATGGAAAGGAAAATGTGATCATTAGGTTAAGCAGAACAATGGAAAGGAAACATGTGTCTAAACACATATTTCAGGGGTATATCCTTCCCAAGGACAAGCCGAGCATGATATCCATGACAGGATAGAAGTATAGAACCATTTAGGTAAGGGGGAGGAAAATTCCTGACATTACCCATACAACGGAGTTTGGATAATTGATAAAGAAAATTTAGTATCGTGCTTCAAATGTTCTTATTGGAGATCGGATCACCACAGACATGCTTTGAGATAGCATTGACATGGTTTCAAGAAAAGGTCAGACTTTGGATACACTAAGGATCCACCGGAAACAGCTTAGAAAATAAGGTATACAATTTTAGTAGGGAAAAGATGAGGGTGTGGTCGACGGGCTTAGCAACAATCCATCGACAAGTCAAGAAGGATGTATTTGGGAAATTATATGAACAAGTTTGTGTTTGGGAAGGCAAGAATGTTGTCAATGATAACACAAATCATCGAGAGGCAAGGAAGGTATTTCTAGCCATGAATTCAATTGACATCTCTGAAGAAGCCAAAGAGTTGACCGTGATCACGGCAAATTTTGTCGAGAGACTCTATGAAGATGCCATCGAGCAGAAAAGGAAGGATGAAGTGAAAGGCTATGAGAACCACGGATTCGACACAAGCTCTAAGTCAAGCTTGTTGTACGAGGTGAAATGATAAGATGAGGAAGATCGACATAAGCTTAGCTCATCGTCGGAAGTTGCTCCGGGCATAAGGACCGGGTAGCACAGTTAAAAGTTGACATGATACAAATATAGCCGATCAGGCTAGGAATGATGTGATAGGTTATTAAACTTCCCAGTAACAAGTACTGGGGGTAATACCGGAAGGTAAATCAGAGTAGAGGTTGGACGGGTGAAATGATCTGCAGAGGAAAGTATTTTAACTTATCCGGGAAACGGAACCAAGGAGGAACTATTGCCGAAACCACGATGATGAAGGATCAATTCATAGATACAAGGCGAACTTGTACCAAGGAAATAATTATTCTTACTAGCAGCTTCCATGATAAGTTCTACATCGGGTCCATGGGCATGAACACAAATGTTCAAGGTTGACTCCCACTTCTTCAATGCATAACCTTTCATTCACTCCTCGTTTTTGAAGAAATTGTAGTGGGGAAGATTTATCTGGCGAAGTACCACAAGAGTATGACTCGTGAGAACTCTCGGGTTCACACGGATTAAGGAAGGCATAAGTTCAACCCATCGGGGCATTTTTACGAATCTATACAACCATCAACCAAGCAAAGATACGAGTTCAAAAGAAGAGTATCAAAGTCAAAGCAGATGATACAACTCATAATACTTTGAATGTGAAGGACATTGTTGGATAACAACCCAGCAATGGATCTGGCGATTCACGACAGAGTAAAAATTAGTATCGGTAACCAATGAGATGAAGAAAGAATGCAAGGAGATGAGATTATAGAAACATCTGACTAACACAAAGTTTAATTAACAAAGGAATTATGATTTCCAAAATGAAGGATCAGAAGCGTCCGATCAAATGGCGGGCAACTTGAATAGAATTAGAATGGCAATCAACCAAGGTTTGATTTGACGAGAACTAGCTCCTGTTTAAAGTATCGTCTGAGCCAAAAGTAAAAAATTTAAGGATCAATTGAAGACTGCGAGTAATTGCACACATGTTGAATCAAAGGTTCAGAATGACAACTACAAAGGATTTTTAATGAATATTGCTATACATATGGAATTAACCATAATGCAAGCAGGTAAAACACTCCAGAGCAATAGGTTGCTGAGGATTTTCGGAAGATTGAAAAGCATTTCAAAGACATTGGTGAAACGCATGAACAACTGGGAATAAACGAATTCTCGGTAAGTGTGAGGAATTATCCATAAGGGATTTCAAGCGGTATGAACTGTAAGGCAGTGAGCTGAGTATTTCAAGGCATCTTGTAATAACCAGAGTAACTAGGAATGAATGTACGAATGGCAACTGTGTGAAGTCATTCATAAGAATATATTAGTGGTAGGGGATTGCAAAGGCTGGATCACAAGGGTTTCAGGGAAACATCGGAGAATATCTTCATAATCTTCTGGTGCAGCAAGCGATCACCGATAATGTCGGGGCTCTCCGGGAGGAAGTGGGTACGAGAACCTAATGTCAACATTCGTAAAAATTTTAACCCGAATAGAAGAGAGATCAGAGTCCCAGAACATAGATGAGTAATAAAAGATCCTAATACCACCCAATGGCAACATGGGCCGGTAAGCCACACAGCCAAGTTAGTAAAACAGTTTTGGATGACTAGACTCAACTTCGGCCAAGGAGTTGGAAAGGGGGCTACCTCCAGGTAGTCGGCTCTGATACCAACTTGTGACGCCCTCGATTCAATCGTACACTAATCATACACGCAAATGTGTACGATCAAGATCAAGGACTCACGGGAAGATATCACAACACAACTCTAGACACGAATTAAAATAATACAAGCTTTACATTACAAGCCAGGGGCCTCGAGGGCTCGAATACATAAGCTCGAAAACACAAGATTGAGCGGAAGCAACAATATCTGAGTACAGACATAAGTTAGACAAGATTGCCTTAAGAAGGCTCGCATAAAAGTAACAACGATCGAAAAGGCAAGGCCTCCTACCTGGGAGCCTCCTAACTACTCCTGGTTGTCAGCGGTCTCCACGTAGTAGTAGGCATCCTCCGGGTAGTAGTAGTCTTCAGTGGCGTCGTCTGGCTCCTGGGCTCCATCATCTGGTCGCAACAATCGGGTATGGGGGAAAAGAACTAGCAAAGCAACCGTGAGTACTCAACCAAAGTACCCGCAAGACTTACATCAGATCTAAACTAAGTATGCATCTGTATCAAAGGAGTGGGTTGTATATGTGGTCTAAACTGCAGAATGCCAGAAGGGAAGGGGAAAGCCTAGCATATCAAAGACTAGCATCTTCTAGAAACCACCATCTTGCAGCAACAGGAGGGAGTAGAGTAGCATAAAGTAAAGTAGCAGTAATGTTATCAACCTCAGCCAGAGATCCTTTCTCGACTCCCTGCGAGAAAGCAATCCCAGAGCCATACTATCCAATTATCCTCTCATAACCAAGTCTCATCACAAGTATCCAGTTCTAGTTGTATCGATCGGGATAAAACTCCAAGTGTCCTTTACCGTAGGACAGGCTATCGATAGATGTTTTCTTCCCTACAGGGGTGCACCAACTTACCCACCACGCTCGATTAACTCCGGCCGGACACACTTTCCTGGGTCATGCCCGGCCTCGGCCAAACAATACGCCGCAACCCGACCTAGGCTTAATAGAGAGGCCAGCACGCCGGACTAAACCTTTGTCCCAAGGTGTCATGAGCCATCTCCCCAGGAACTCCTGCATGTTGCGAACGCGGCCGGTGAGCAGACCTAGCAACCTCCTTCAACAAGGTAGGTGCTTTCTAGTCCAACCCGGCACGCGCCACTCAGTCGCTGACATCATTTAAGCTTCGGCTGATGTATACGACGTAGAACGCCCATACTATGCCCACGTGATGGTTAGTGCTATCAGGCCAGAGGCCCCTCGGATCAAATATCCAAATCATAGTGGATTAGGAACACGCGGTAATGAGCAGAGACTCACGATCGATGTGACCCCGTCGCCCCGTCTCGAGTATTTGCGGCAAGGGCTAAGAATGCCCGGCCACGCCTCGTAAGTATCTCGCGGGCACCTTCCAGGTCAACCCGACTCCACATCACTCGCAATTAAGCTCGCGCGGGTACCCCTCAGGGTCGTCCCATCTTTAGTAACATGGCTCAGTGTAAAGTCATAGTAATCATAGTAACTGGGTGTCTAACACCAAAGGGAAAACCCGAGGAATCACCCCCGCGGAATTCCACTCGATGTTGTCATCAAGGTGAACGTAAGAGGATCCACCCTCGAGGTTCACGTTTGATGGGTTGCATGACAGAGCCGTAATGGAAGTGGTTAAGGAGGAAATCACCCTCGATGACCTCGACCGTAAAGCTACACTACGGAGATCACATCAGGAGTGATGTAAGAGGGTCCACCCTCGGCACTCGATGGTAACTCTGCAGAGTCGTACAAATAAGGGGGTGATGTGCGGTGTTGGGGCCTGGACGTCAATCACGTCGATCGAGTCATCGAACATAAAGCGAGGCAACTGGGAAAAGGTGGGGTCACTGATGGATCACTAACCAACGTATACTAAGAAGTTTAGGATAAGCAGGTAAGGTATGAAAATAGATAACAACAACAGGCTATGCATCAGAGTAGGATCATACATAAAGCACTAGCAGTTCTAATGCAACATAAGAGGGAAATAAATGGGCGATATCGGAATGCTCAAGGGGGGTTTGCTTGCCTGGTTGCTCAGTCAAGGAGGAGGGGTCGTCGGTGACGTAGTCGATCACAGCGGCATCATCGGTTTTGGGGTCTACCGGAGAGAAGCGGGGAAGAAACAATAAATACAGAGCAATCAATGCATTACAAGGCATAACATGACGACGGGCAGAGCTAGGGTTGCCCTAACATAGTACTACACGTTGCAGACGGAGGGGATAAACTTCCGAGGATGAATTCCCAGTTCCGGACGTCTGTCAGACTGATGAACCGAAGGGGAAATGTGCGAGGTTTGCTAAGGTAGGGACGTGTGACAGACGAACAGACCACATTTTCGGATTCGTCTCGTCGTTCTGAGCAACTTTCATGTAAAGCTTTTTAATCCGAGATACGGTTTAATTTCTAAGATTTTTCAAAGATCTAACAATACCCGGAAAAAAACCTGAAATTTTGCTAAGTCTGAGAATTCGTCAGTTTTTAAACATCACTTAGCGGTTTTTCGGAGGCTATAGCTATTGTTCTGTACGTCCAATGATTTTGTGCCTTATATCAATTGTGAGCATTTCTCTATGATCTACATGTTAGTAACAAGTGCAACTATGTTAGCATCCATTGGCTTGCTCAAAACTTTGTTTGAAAAGGCTACTACAGCATTTCTGTTTTCAGTTTTTCCGTTATCAGAATGTAGCAATTTGTGATTTTCTTATGATTTAAACCAAGCATCAAATGGATTTGGTCCAATGGAAACATCTAAACATTGTCAAGTGTACTACCTCCCCAAAATATTTTTGCTCCTGTTAGTAGATGTTTAGCCGCTGTTTAGGGGCTGTTTAGAGGGCTAGGCAGTGTAATATCTATGAATGTTACTGTAGCAGCGCTGCACAATAGCAGCAGGTAGCAGCGCTAGAGGCGGCAGCAGCATGGCGCGCGAGCGGGAGACGGATGTCGCGGTGCAGGCGAGACGGGCGTGTTGGTCGCGGGCAGCGCGAGGGGCTGCGGGGCGCGTGGGCACTGGCCGACGCGTGCAGGCAGAGCTACAGCAGCGCGCAGCAACAGAGCGGCGACAGCAGCGGCGCAGTAGTAGGGGGCGGGCGAATGAGCGCTAGGCGGCAGCGGCGGCGGTTAGCACGCAGGCTTACGGCGAGAGGCCTAGCGGGGTGCGTGTGGGTACTGGCGCTGGCAAGGGGTGGCGCCTGGGGTGGCCGAAGGGAGCAGCCAGACAGGGCGAGGCGCAGCCCGGGGCGCGCTCGCGCACAGAAGCAGAGCTTCAGGCGTGACCTCGGGAGGACTTGGGCGGCGGCTACGTCGACGGGAACTAGGGGGAAAGGCGGGGGATCGGCGCTTCTCACCGCGGGAGGGCTGATGGTGAGCTCGTATGGTGCCGGGGTGGACGAGAAGACGTGGATCGACAACGAGGACGCGGCGGCCGCGGCGGAGAAAAACGATGAGGGGGCGACACCAGCGTTGCTCCTAGAGCTCTATCCAGTGCGGTAGGCGATGGAGGTGACCTTGGTGGAGCTCCAAAACACCAGGGGGCGGCTCGGGGTGGCCCCGTTCTGCGACAACAATGGTGGCGCGGCGACACATATGCTCAGGAGAGCTCGGGATCGAGAGGGAGACGCGAGGGGGAGAGGGTGAAGGGGGGAATGAAGCTAGGGTTCACCAGTGGGTCGTGGGGGTCGCCTTATCCAATAGGGGGCCCATGGGATGGCCGGCACATGGCCATGGCGGCCGGATGCACGCCACGCCTCCCATGCCTCCTGTAGCGAGGAATGAGAAGGCCGGTGGTGGGCTGGCCCAGGTTACTGTAGCACTAGGCTTCTAGTGCACAGTAAGCACTTAGCCTTTTTCCCTTTTTTTATTTTTCCTGTTTTATTTTTTAGCTACGGCCTTGCATTCCAATTTTTGCTTCCAATGAATTGAGTTGCATACAAAACTTGTCACATAAATATTAGTCATCACATTGGAGAGGCCCACAAAGTGTTAAGTAGTTTGGAAAAACCTAAACATTTATTTAATTTTGAAAAGGCTATTTGGTTGTTATTGGACCACTTTGTATTTCCTAGGAATTAACTGGTGAGCCAAATGAAGTTGGTTTTAACATGACAAAGATTAGGGGGGGGGGGGGTTATACTAAAATGTGAACATTTTAGTATTATAGTTTGGCGAAACAATATTTTGACTTGTCTATTAATTTGAATTTGAGATCGGTTTGGGACAAAGTGATGATTAGAACATTTTAATTATGATGACGTGGCACCATTAACAGGAGTTTACTGTAGCTTGACACCCGGGATGTTACACCGACCCGCGGGTTTTCTTTTGCTGTAGCAGTAGCGCTGGAGTAGGGAGCGCGCTACTGCTAAGCCTGATAGTAGTAGCGCTTTGTCGTGAAAAAATGCTACTGCTAAGGCTAAGCATGTAAAAAAACATCAAAAATGTACATTGGTCATCATTGATCTTTTTGTATAGAATCTAAATAGTCAATATGAATCATCACCTGTATAGGTACAGGTGAAGATTCATATTGCAGCCACAAATACTACACATACAATTCAATAAAGACCAAGTGCTTGTGATAGTTTGAGAAGTGACATATTTAAGGTGGTAAACACCCTGTTCGCTTAGCAGTATGGGACTAAACTTAATTAGTTGCAAGACGGGATGATACTTAGCTGTAGCGAGTGTTGGAGAAATGTGCTACTACTAAGTACGTTAGTAGTAGCACGTTCATGAAAAGGGCGCTACTAATATACCTAGCCTGGAGGCAACGCCCTGGCAATTGTAGTTGTAGCAGCGCTCTTTTCACCTAGCACGCTACTGCTACTAGGCTATTAGTAGCGCGGCCTTCTGCAGCATGCTACTGCTAATTAGCAGTAGCATTTTTCTAAACCACGCCGCTCGTAAGATTCCGTGTATACAATTTTCTCTAGAAGTGATCATACACAATTCTGAATAAGGGACAATGTCTGATGACACTTTGAGCGCCAGTTTTTTCTGAACCAATTCAAATTTTCGGCTTCCGTAGAAATATCTACCTCCCCGGCCCCCCCTTACCAAAAGCCACATTTCCCCTGTTTCTGCCTTCCTTTCCAAGTTGAAACCTTCACTCCTTGCTTGCAGCACCGCCTCCTCACCGATGACCCTCCTTCGCGCTGCTCGGGCTCGTCTATCTAGGCAGGTAATCCACACCCGACCCCCATCCTCCTCCTCCTTCCACATCCCACATGCCCCGACTGTTGGTGCAACACCTTCCACCCAAATCACCGACCCCTCCACCAAATATGCGCCGCCCTAAGCCATGGTGCATGCAGTATAGCCAGGATCTCAAGGAGCATTTGGCAGCGGAGAAGCAAATCGCGGCCGCACGTGCGGATAAGGTCGCGATGGCTGCCACTCGTGCCGACCCCCAGATCTTGGAGGGGCACCTTGCCATTTGCTAGCTACGCCAGTTAAGCATGCTCGGTTTACCCGTTGCGTGTGCTCCTCCTGCCTTTCTTTAACAAATTCTAGTGCATTGTGCTATCTAATTTTACCATGCAATCTTTTGCTCTAGTGTATATGTTCTATATGTCGTGTAGTGTGGCGCTCACTTATTAACTGTTTGGTTAGTTAGTTGTCGCCTTCAGTTAACTGTTTGGTTCAATTATGCAAATGTGATGTTCAATTCTTCAGGCTGCAATTTTGTATTGTCTTCCATGTGAGAAATAAATTGAATTTATCTTTACAAAATACATGAGAAACGAATACAGTTACTATATATCCAAGTTGTCAAGCATGCTTGGTTTGGTTATACATTGTGAAATGTGGTGCTCAATTAATGTTTGGTTCATTTGTTATGTTGTTTAGTTAACAGTTTGGTTCAGTTCTGCAATGCTATGCTCAATAGTTGTGGGTGCATTCTATTATTGTATACCATGTGAGAAGTAAATCAAATTTGGCTGTACTTAATACATGAGAAACAAATACAATTGCTATATTTCCAAGTTGTTAAGCATGCCTGGTTTGGTTAATTGTCTGATCTTCTATTAGGACTATGTTATATTGTGCAATGTGGTGCTCAGTTAATGTTTGGTTCCTTTGCTGTGGTGTTTAGTTAACTGTTTGGTTCAATTTGCAATGCGATGTTCAATTGTTGTGGGTGCATTCTGTTATTGTATACCATCTGAGGAATAAATTGAATTTGGATATACTAAATACATGAGAAACAAATACAATTGCTTTATTTCCAAGTTGTTAAGCATGCTTGGTTTGGTTAACTGTCTGATCTTCTATTAGGAGTATGGTATATTGTGCAATGTGGTGCTCAGTTAATGTTTGGTTTATTTGTTGTGGTTTTTAGTTAACTGCTTGGTTCAATTCTGCAATGCGATGTCCAATTGTCATGGGTAGAATTTTTTATTGTTGTGCATGTGAGGAATAAATCGAATTTGGCTGCACTTAATGCATGAGAAACATATACAAGTGCTATATTTCCTAGTTCTTAATCATGCTTGGTTTGGATAAATGGGTTTCCATGTGGCTTGAATTAATCTGATGAATCTGCAATGTGCTTATTTTTCATCAACATATTTTACTCATAGAATGTGAACCCTTACTTAACCTGATAACTAACTACCATATATGTGTTGCAAGGAAACAATGGGAAGCACTGAGGTTTACAATCGAGGTTAGCACATGCATGGTCCGTTTTCTAATAGCATATTATTATGCAACTTCAGGAATCATTCTAATATTTAGGTTCTTAACAATTTTGTCTTGCACATGTAGGTCCTACCATGAGAGGTTTTGACCCACTGTTTGACCCTTTTTGCATATGGTGAAATGAGTTGTCCATGAATATCAATCAAGTTAAGAAACTCAGAAAGATTGTTAGGATAAAGAAATTAGCAACAAAAACAACAAGATCTTTGTCTGCACAATTAAGAAGACATCAATCAACTACAAGATGGTACTAACTATTATACCTTGCCTTTTTTATTCCTTTCCCCCATTTTCCAATATAGAGAAGATATTTATGCACATCCTTGTTTTCAGGCCTTTCCAAAGCAGTTCACCGATGATTAAATCTCAAACCACCTCTATGGTCAGGAGGCGAGGAAGGTTTTCATACAACACCCACTGTTCAATATTGAAGTGTTCCTGAAGAGGACGAAGGATGGACTGTCAATCATCCACAGGCACTGGCCTAAAGTTGCAAAGACCTTCAACTTGAACGAAGGTTCAATATTCCCCTTCCGCTTCAGCAGTTTTCCAGATGAGATGCATCTTTCAATGTACCGTCTATGATGCTAATTTCGAAAGGTTCTAGATGTTGCATGTGAAACTAGGTGCTGGTGCAGTTGTGTAATGGGGTAGCTGAGTGCTGAAGCTATATCATGTTGTACTCTGATGTATTTCAATTATGAAATCCTGCTTCCTTAATATGGAAATGAAATATATTATGTGCTTAATATGAATTTCAATGAGATTAATAAATGGATTATTAATAATAGGGAAATTAGTCTACTAATGGCCAATTAGCAGGGCCAATTAGCCTGCTAATTTGATTTTTCTATTAAAAATGGTTATTCAGAAAACACCGTGGGCGATGACCTCAGGCAACGCACACAGTTTTTAGGAATAAACCATCTTGGATCAATGAACAATCACACACGACATTCTCTTCAACATAGTTTGCATTAGGCCACCTTGTGCAAACATTTACCACAAAAAAACTGTGTGTGATGGACAACCTTTGCCACACAGTTTCTTCTATGCATCGTGTGTGATGCATTCAATAACGCAAACGATAACATTGTTAATATCATGTCCAATGGCAACGCTATCAGAAACGATTTAAAGAGGAAAAGTGTGTGTGATGTACCTGCGAACGGAAACGTTTTCTTTGGAGAGACTGTGTGGGATGTATATACGAACATAAACGTTTAGGGGGTACTGACTGTGTGGGATGTCCTTACGACCGAAAACGATTTCGCCTGTATAATTGTATTTTTTAGCACTACTGTATGTATAACCGTATTTGATCGCTCGCCGATCGCACACGACCTCATTTTGCCGAGCGTGTGTGCCAGGAGGGCATATCCCCGATGGTTTCTGGGTCGTGTGGGAAGGACCCTCCTATCGCCCACACTCACTTGGCAACGGTTCCAAATGTCGTCGCAGAAAGGGGTTAAAAACCGTTTGTATAGCACCTCGCTGTACTGTAGGCCGAACTAAACTAATAATTCGAAGAGACTTGCAAAGATATCAAATCATGCATATAAGAATTCGGAGAAGAACCAAATATTATTCATAGATAAACATGATCATAAATCCACAATTCATCGGATCTTGGCAAACACACCGCAAAAAGTATTACATCGAATAGATCTCCAAGAACATCGAGGAGAACTTTGTACTGAGAATCAAAAAGAGAGAAGAAGCCATCTAGCTAATAACTATGGACCCGAAGGTCTGTGGTAAATGATACGTCTCCATCGTATCTACTTTTCCAGACACTTTTGCCCTTGTTTTGGACTCTAACTTGCTTGATTTGAATGGAACTAACCCGGACTGACGCTGTTTTCAGCAGAATTGCCATGATGTTATTTTTGTGCAAAAATAAAAGTTCTCGGAATGACCTAAAACTTCACGGAGAATATTTTTGGAATTTATAGAAAATACTGGCGAAAGAATCAAGACCAGGGGGCCCACACCCTATCCATGAGGGTGGGGGCGCGCCTCCCCATGGGCGCGCCTCCCCCTGGGCGCGCCCCCTGCCTCGTGGGCCCCCTGGTGCTCCACTAACCTCAACTCCAACTCCATATATTCACGTTCGGCGAGAAAAAAAATCAGAGAGAAGGACTCATCACATTTTACAATACGGAGCCGCCGCCAAGCCCTAAACTCTCTCGAGAGGGCTGATCTGGAGTCCGTTCGGGGCTGCGGAGAGGGGAATCTGTCACCGTCATCATCATCAACCATCCTCCATCACCATTTTCATGATGCTCACCGTCGAGCGTGAGTAATTCAATAGTAGGCTTGTAGGCCGGTGATGGGTTGGATGAGATTTATCATGTAATCGAGTTTGTTTTCTTAGGGTTTGATCCCTAGTATCCATTATGTTTTGAGATTGATGTTGCTATGACTTTGCTATGCTTAATGCTTGTCACTAGGGCCCGAGTGACATGATTTTAGATCTGAACCTATTATGTTTTCATGGATATATGTGAGTTCTTGATCCTATATTGCATGTCAATTGTCACCTACTATGTGTTATGATCCGGCAACCCCAAAGTGACAATAATCGGGACCACTCCCTGTGATGACCGTAGTTTGAGGAGTTCATGTATTCACTAAGTGTTAATGCTTTGGTCCGGTACTCTATTAAAAGGAGGCCTTAATATCCCTTAGTTTCCAATAGGACTCCGCTGCCACGGGTGGGTAGGACAAAAGATGTCATGCAAGTTCTTTTCCATAAGGACGCATGACTATATTCGGAATACATGCCTACATTACATTGATGAATTGGAGCTAGTTCTGTGTCACCTTATGTTATAATTGTTACATGATGAACCGCATCTGACATAATTATCCATCACTGATCCATTGCCTACGAGCTTTTCAAATATTGATCTTTTCATAGTTACTTTACCATTGCCACTGTTACAATTCCAATAAAAACTGCTACTGTTACCTTTGCCACCGTTACCGCTACTTCCATACTACTTTGCTACTAAATACTTTGCTGCAGATATTACACTACTAGGGAAAAGCCTGGCAGCAGCGCGGGTTTTCGGCCTTTTAGTAGTGCGGGGGCCGACGCTACTAATAAGGCGCTACAGCTAACGTATAGCAGTAGCGCTGGTCCACCCGCGCTACTGCTACACAAGTGTTGCAGCAGCGCACTTAAAGGAACCTCGCTGCTGCTAATAGCTATAGCGCGCTTCCCCTGTGCGCGCTACTGCTACAACCGCGCTGCTGCTAACTTTTCTCCACTCGCTACTTCTAATTTTAAGTAGTTTTTTTTGTTTTTTCGGCATATTTGTTTTGTATTTGAACAGGATTTATAGAAGAATCTTTAGCACATACAAATGTCATCATGATACACATACAAATGCTTGCGAGACCACAAATGTAATCATAGCATATACATACAAATAGTCTCATCATAATCATCATCCAACACAAAGTGGTATCTTGTCATCATCTCGAAAATAGCGATACATGCAAGTCTCGAATACTTGCAACTACAACGTCATCCATCTAAACAAAGGTATACGCGAGAAGAGCTATCACTATGAGTGAGAGCGGAACTATGCAGTACATGAGATGGCAGTGACGAGTCCTCTCTCGCCAAAGACGAGAAGCCCACCGAGCGTGCCAGAGACTGAGGACGGGCTGCTATGAGCGGGAGCGGCTGCGAGAGGAGGCCCGGTTGCGTGGGCAAGTGATGGTGCGATGATGTTGTTGTTCATGGAGTTGCTCCCGTTGAAACTGGGCAACGGGAAATCATGGACCGTCTTGTCTGGATTTTCCTTCGTCCAGTTGATGATAACTGGAACCAACTTAGTAGCGAAATCATTTCTGCAGGAAGTTACAGCTGCATTGACTGCCTGCTGTAACAACTCATATTTGTCCACGGCTGCTTTTTTCGCGTCCTCAGCTGCTTTTTTCTCGACCGCAAGCTTCACCTTCGCGTCGATGTCCGCCTGACTAAACTTCTTTTTCTGCTTCTTGGCCTCCGGGCCCTCATTGTAATACACCTTCCATGTGGCGCCATCTCCAGCACCGTGCACACGACCATATTGTGGCCGCTGGCCCAAAGGGAGTCCCTTAAGTTCACTCAAGGCCCGGTTGAGAGGGTTGTCCCACTTGGGCCTATTCGGAGAAGTAGGGTTTTCGGCTGCAAGCTGGTGTTGCTTCTCCAGTAGTCTAATCAATTTCCTCGTGATCTTGTCCGTGTAAAAAACCTTTTTCTCCTTGTCCCAATTGTAGCGGGCCCTGATGAAGTCATGCTCCAAGGGGTTGGTGAACTTCGCGAAGGGGTCTGGGAGACCCGCGGCTTCACGTTCCGCGTCCTCCTTATCCCATATGGGCCTTTTACCGAGGTAGCCATGGCTTCCGAGGCGATGCTTCCCCGTGTTCCTTTGCTGAAGGCTCTTGAATTTCGCAGCCTTAGCCTTGGCATCCTCGGTAGCGCAAGTGTCCTTGAACTTTTTGAACTCCTCTTCCGTAAGTGTCGGATTTTCCTCCAGAATCTTTGACAGGGATTCCTCAGCCTCAATAGCTCGTTTCACCCTTGATTTCCAGGAGGCCAAATCATTGCTGAACATGCCCATGGCGTGATTGTTAATCTTTTTCATCTTCGGATCATCGCACGGTTGTTCTATGTTATCATCCCGATCGGGGAACTTGAATCTCTTGTGCAACTTCATTAGGAGCAACTGCGTCAAATGTTCTTTACTCCTTAAGTCATCGCCATTGATGCTCGCGCATTCCCGTAGGATGCATCCTACATGGTTCCCATAGCACTTGCGCGGTTCTTCCAGCTCTAACGGCTCAAACTTGCCAGGTGCCATCATTGTGATCACAAGTTGTCCAATCCCTAGTTTGTTAGGTTTTCGTATCCTCTGCTTCTTATGCCTCTTTTCGGTACCGGCATCGGCGCCGGTATCTTCCCCGGCGGTACCTTCCCCACCGGTCTCGGCGCCGCCATCGGTGCCGGCGCCGTCGGTGTCGGTGTCGGCATCAGTACCATCATCGAGGCGGACCTGCAAACCTTGCTTAGCAGTCAAAAAGTCGAGGTAGTCTTGTTCACCCTCATAATCCATCTCGTCTGCATCTTGGTCAGAAGGCCCAGTTTCTTTGTTGTTCCACATGTTTCCTATGATTAATTGTCCTCATTTATTTCTAAAAGTATGAATAAATGAGATATGAGATAAAAAAGAAATCTATGTGCCAGCACTCGATATGCCAACTATGTAGCACAAATCATGCCTTTATTCACGGGAAATTTCGGCATGACCTTTGCTAAAAAATGTACATATCGAGCGCCTGAAATTCACCGGAATGGAAATGAATCAACATTTCGGCGTAACATAGGCAACTCGGATCATTTACCAAAACATGACATGTCCAAAACATGACATATCCACATATCACATGTCCAGTTCAAATTTGCATATAAATTCAGCAAATTTTGAAACCTATCTAAATTCATAACTAAATAGATAACCTAATTAACATAACTAAAACCTAAGTAAATTAACCCTAGCTAGCAGAGAGAGAGAGAGGGGGTGGTTTACAGAGGGTGCAGGGCGAGGAGGCAGGCCCGATGACGGCCGAGGTTGGGAGGGGAGGAAGCATAGGAGGGAGGCGAGGGCCGACGGGTTAGGGGCGAGCGCGCCCTGGTCGGGGGTGGCGGGGTCGGGGGCGAGCGCGCCGGGGTCGGGCGCGACGGGGTCGGGGGCGGCGGGGTCGGGGGCGAGCGCGCCGGGGTCGGGGGCGAGCGCGCCGAGGTCGGGGGCGGGTGCGGCGGTGCGACGGGGCCGGGGAAGAGAGAGTGGGGATTTGGGGGAAAGGAGGCGGGATGAAGCAGGGAGAGGGAGAATTTTGGGTTAAGTGGACGTAGGAGTAGCGCATTTACACGAAACGCGCTACTACTATTACGAGCAGCTATAGCGATTTTCTGCAGAAACCGCTACTGCTACCTTGACTAGTTGTAGCTCTTTTTCACTAAAGCGCTACTACTATAACCAGTTTCCCTTTTTTCTTTTCCTCAGCATAATAGGAACATATATATTACATCATTGGACCCTTGCATAATAATGGCTAAGTGTGTATACAAAATAGGAACATATATATATTACATCATTGGACCCATGCATAATAATGGCTAATTAAGTGTGTATACAAAATAGGAACATATATTTCCATTTTGCAAAAGCATGAAATATTAATCACACCTCTATCTCGAGATCGAGCACACAGTGGAGATGATGATGTAGGGAGGTCAAAAGTGCACAAAGCTCTTCTTGACAAAGAAAGATCTAGTTAGGGGGCAAATAGGTCACTTAACTAAATGCCATCTACCTAGCTAGCTAATTTGGGAGGAGACAACTTCAACTAGTGGAGGGGGGAGGAAAAAGAGAAAGGAGATGAATTAATGGAGGTGGTGTTGTTATAGCTAGGAGTAGTGAAGGGAGAGAAAGGTAGGTAGAAGAGGGAGAGTAATGGGGGGAGAAGTATTGAGGAGGAAGAAGAGTGAGAGAGGGAGGATGTGGGAGGTAGGGGAAAGGGAGGAGAGGAGATGGGGAGGGGAGGTGGAAAAGGTGGTGGGTGCTGCGTCTTAGTAGTAGCGCGGGAGAGAAAGCGCGCTGCTACTAAGAGCGTAGCAACAACGCGCTTTCCTGTCACGCGCTACTGCTAAACGGGCCAACCCTGTGCACAATTTCAAAATTAGCAGCAGCGAGGTGACAAAAAAGCGTGCTGCTACTATGGCATTAGCAGCAGCGCGCTCCCTGGCGCTGCGCTACTGGTAAACTTATGTCGTTGTGTACTGTCGGTGGATGTTTGTAGCAGCGCGGTTTAAGAGTCACGCGCTACTGCTAAGTTTGCACCAGTAGCGAGCTTTCCATAGCCGTGCTGCTACTACTTAGCAGCAGCGCCTGTTTTTATGCCGCGCTGCTGCTAAGATTATGTGTATAAGGTTTTCCCTAGTAGTGTTAAGTTATCTAGGTGTGGTTGAATTGACAACTCAACTGCTAATACTTGAGAATATTCTTTGGCTCCCCTTGTGTCGAACCAATAAATTTGGGTTGAATACTCTACCCTCGAAAACTGTTGCGTTCCCCTATACTTGTGGGTTATCAAGACTATTTTCTGGCGCCGTGGCCGGGGAGTATAGATCTATTCTTTGAGTCACTTGGGACTTATATCTGCTGGTCACTATGAGGAACTTAAAAGACGAGAAAACCAAGATTTATCCCTCAACAACGATAGAGACCGAACTAGATACGTTTATGATCCGGCTCGGGACTCTGTGAACCGACGGGTGTCAACCTATGTATATAAAGGGATGACCCGACAGCGGTGTAGGGACAGACAACAACAACTCGAGAGCCAGACAAAGCGGATTCGCTCCCTGGCCTTCGAAACCCTAGCAATACTAATCACAACTAGACATAGGATTTTACCTTCCACGAAGGGGCTGAACTAGTATAAAATTCCCCGTGTCCCTTGTCCGGTTTAACCCCTAAAGCTAACCCATAGCGATGGCTCCACGACTAAGTCCTTTCACAAGGACATCTGCCATGACAAACCCACGACAGTTGACGCCCACCGTGGGGCTATCGCATGATGGTTTTGAGTTCATTAAGGGCAGCTTCGATGGACTTAAGGGATACGCTATGGGCCGAATGACGAAGAGTCGTCGCGGGAAGCTCTACATCGACAACGCAAGATGGGGTCCCAAGGCCGATTCAATCGAATACGGGTACCGGGTCCCCTTTGGTGGGATTCACGTCTTCATCGGCAAGATCGGCGAACCGGCACCCGAGCCGGACATCTGCACCGACATCATCGAAATGGATCGACGTGCAAGTTCTTCGCTGGTTCAGCCCGAGGCAAGGCATGTTTTCATAGGTGTCGTCCATGGATCGGGATACGAGGATGGACCAGTGTCCGATGGAGAAACCGTAGTCTGCTCTGATGACGAGTCTTCTGGAGAGACCGAATCTCTTTACCAGTTGCAGGACGTCCGGATTGAGGGAGGATCCGAGGGCAACAGTATTCCGGATTCCCCCGGTCTGCCAAACCGGGCTGCCATCTTCATGGCCGGCACACAATCGGCGCCTCATTCATCTACCGCCGCAACAATGCTCTCTGGTTCAACGATGGCTGCACCAGCAGGGGCAGGAAGCTCGGCGCCACCTCCGGCCCAAGTCTTGTCTGATTTGTTCGACGCTCTGGCAACATTGATGTCCGCAGAGGTGGACGTAGCAGCTAGAGATCAGCACAATGCATAGATTCCAAAAGTGAAAGATTAGATATCCGAAGCTAAAGCGGACCTGGCAACAGAGAATGCCAGGATGGCTACGGAGCGGGCCGAGTTGGAAGCACACGCCTACCGGATTAGACAGGACCAGAATGCTTCAGAGGAAGTCATAAGAAGAAGGTATCGATCACGTCTCCCGTCGGTTTATGAGCCGCAGAATCTTTTCAACACGCCAGGTGCAGGAGCTGGTAACCAACCCACGCTAAACCGGGCGGGGGCGCCGGGAGCAGGAGCGCCAGTTCAACCGCGCATGACGGACCTACCTCGCCAGAACAATGTTCTGCCATCGACGCCGCCCGGGCATTATTCCAACCCGTTGGACAACATTGTGGCTGCCGCTTCACGCCTGGCGGCCCTCCCAACCGACGGTGAGTCACCAGTTGTAGTGGAAGCACGTCGGGCTAGGGATCTCCTTCAAACAGCGCTAAATCAACAGCAGGCGTATTCACACAGTCGTGAGAGGATCCATTCCACTCCCCGTCCAAGCCGGAGTTATACCAGACACGTGGAGGATGAACCGGCCGTGTCCAGTAGCGCACGTCGCCAAAATTCACCATGGGGGAACAACCCGGCTGGGGAAGGTGCTAATGCGCAAGATGTTGTGGACCATGGCCGCGCACGTTGGGAGGCCGAGTTGACAGCTCGACACAGAGCATGACAGCATACTCTGGTTCACCCCACGGCCTCCGTGGAGCCAGGGTTGATGTTCAGCTCCTTAGGGGTGCCATGTTTGACTCCCGCTTTACGTAATGTGAGACTGCCCAAGGATTTGAAGGGAACTCGTAAGGTACCAAATTACACCGCCGATTTGCAACCAGAGGCGTGGGTGGAAAGCTATGAGATGGCAATGGAGATGTTAGATGTGGATGAGGCAGTGTGTGCTAAATATTTCACCATGATGTTGGAAGGAACAGCTCGCACTTGGTTGAAGAGCTTTCCAACCAACTCTGTTGGATCATGGGCCGAATTGAAGCACCGGTTTATCCAGAACTTCAAGGAGACGTGTAAGCAGCCGATGTCAATCATCGATCTGGCCGCTTGTGTCCAAGAGGAAGGGGAGTCCACGACCCATTGGGTCAAACGAGTTTCAGCAATTTTTCATTCATCAGATCATATCAATGTAGACATGGCAGTGTTAACATTAGAGGGCATTGTCGTTTCAAACCGTTAAAACAAAAGTTGGGAAGGCTTAAACGTCACTGCAATGACATGTCAACACTCATGGCCACTTTGGTTAAATACGCCGATTCAGATAATACCAAGGATCCGGATTCAGAGGAGGACAAACCGGAGACAGGTAAGAAGAACGGCAATGCCAAAGGTCAGCAACATAATCCGGCAGGCCATGGAAGCGGTGGTAAGCGCAAGGCAGACAATAGCTTGGACTTCGTTGCAAACACCAACGTGTAGGAGAATGGCCAGCGCCGTAAGGGCAAGCAGCCCCAGATTTGGAGCGCCTGTTAAATCAGCCTTGTCCAAAGCATGGATCGAAGGAAAAGCCGGCGTCACACCTTTGGAAAGATTGCTATATCATGCGGGACTTCAAGAATTCCAATATGTTCCAATATGACAACGGCCCGCCCGGCGGTTTAGGAGGAGGTTTCCATGGGCCGGGTTACGGAGGTGGTGGTTCCGGTTCAGGGTTTCCAGGCAACCAAATCGGACACGTCAATCAAGGACACCAAGGCAACCAGGGAGGTTACAACCATCAGGGGAGTCAGCAGAAGCAGCATCAGTCAGGTTATCAAAGCAATCCCAAACAGCTGAACAACGGGCAATATCATGTCTTCACTACTAGTTGTGCAAACGTGATCAGAAGCTTCACAAAAGGGCAGTCAACTCTGTTGAGCCGGCAGTACCTCAGTATTTACGCTGGTCGGAGCAACCTATTTTGTGGAGTAGAGATGGTCACCCGCCCCGGGTTGATAATCCAGGTCATTTGGCCTTGGTGCTAGCCCCTCAAGTTGGGGGGTACAAGTTCACTAAAGTGCTCATGGATGGGGGAAGTAGTGTCGATATTTTGTATTATGATACATTCCGCCGTATGGGGTTGACAGATAAGGATTTTAAACCATCAAATACGGTCTTTCATGGTGTGGTGCCTAGTAAGTCTGCATATCCTGTTGGTAAGATAGCTTTGGAGGTAGCTTTTGGAGATGACTATGATTCAAGGTCAGAAACATTGACATTTGAGGTGGTAATGATCAAAAGTCCGTACCACGCCTTGTTTGGGCGGCCGGTTTATGCTAAGTTTATGGCAAGGCCATGTTATGTTTATCTATAGCTTAAAATGCCAGGTCATAAAGGGACTATCACAGTACATGGAAGTAGAAAGATTGCTTTGGAGTGTGAAGAAGGTGATGCGGCTTATGCTGAGTCGGTTTGTGCCACTGAGGAGTTAAAATTCTATAAAGACAAGTTGATCCAGCAGACATGACCTCTTTAAAAAAGCCAACTACGGAACATGATCCAGCGTTGAAGTTAAAATCGGCTACGGACACTAAGATGGTTGACTTTATTCCCGGCGATTCATCCACACAGTTCAGCATTAGCGCTAACCTCGATCCCAAATAGGAAAGCGCGCTCATCGAGTTCATCCGTGAGAATCGGGACATCTTTTCATGGAAACCTTCTGACATGCCAGGTGTACCGAGGGAACTCGCTGAGCACACACTCAACATTGATCCTAAGTTCAAACCGGTCTGGCAGTTCCTCCGCCGTTTCAACAAGGAGAGATGCAAGGCTATAGGTGAATAAGTAGCCCGTCTGTTGGCTGCTGGGATTATTGTCGAAGTTTTTCATCCGGAGTGGTTGGCCAATCCGGTGCTGGTTCTTAAGAAAAACGGCACTTGGTGCATGTGTGTGGACTACACAGATTTAGACAAGGCTTGCCTTGCAGACCCCTTTGCTCTCCCTCGCATCGATCAGATAATTGATGCTACAGCGGGTTGTGACCGTTTGTGTTTTCTGGATGCTTACTCTGGTTATCATAATATCAAAATGGCTGTTAAGGACCAGGAGAAGACAGCCTTTATAACTCCCTTTGGAGCCTTCTACTAGGTTTTCATGCCCTTTGGACTCAAGAGTGCTCAGGCAACTTACCAGCGATGTGTTCAGAATTTCCTTCATAAACAAATTGGGCGCAATGTTCATGCATATGTGGATGATATTGTGGTCAAATCCAGAAAGGAGGGGAAATTGATAGATGATCTACGAGAAACCTTTGACAATCTCCGGGTTTACAAGATGATGCTCAATCCGGAGAAGTGTGTCTTCGGTGTCCCGGCCGGCAAACTCTTAGGCTTTCTGGTTTCAAACAGAGGCATTGAAGCTAATCTGGAAAAGATTGCAACTATTACATCCTTGGCTAAACCGGCGTGTATTAACGATGTTCAGTGTCTGGCCGGCCGGTTACAGCCTTGAGCCGGTTTACCAGCCGCCTTGGAGAAAAGGCCATCCCTTTATACCAGATGCTCAATAAAACAGATAACTTTGTCTGGAGTGAGGCAGCTGATAAAGCGTTCGAGGATCTGAAGAGGCAGCTAGTTGAACCGCCCGTGCTTGCAGCGCCAATCAATAAAGAGCCATTATTACTATATGTGGCTGCTAATGCCCGGGCTGTTAGCGTAGCCATTGTGGTAGAGTGCAAGGAGCCTGGCAAGGAGTATCTGGTTCAACGGTCGGTTTATTATATCATTGAGGTGCTCATTGAGTCAAAACAGAGGTATCCACATTGGCAGAAACTGGTGTATGGGGTGTTTATGGCAAGCCTGAAGCTTAAACACTATTTTTCGGGCCATCCCATCACAGTGGTCAGTTCAGCTCCTCTGGGCGACATCATTCAAAATAGAGAGGCAACTAGCCGGGTTGCCAACTGGGCCATCGAGCTTGGGCCTCATGGGCTCAAATATATACCCCGCACGGCGATCAAGTCCCAAGCACTCATGGATTTCATCAACGATTGGACGGAGATACATGCACCTAAAGAGAAACCAGATAATCCATACTGGACTATTCATTTTGATGGGTCTAGACAGTTGGACGGCTTGGGGGCTGGAGTCGTATTAACTTCCCCACGAGCTGACAAGTTTTGTTATTTCCTCCGTTTAATGTTCCCTTGTACTAACAACGCAGCTGAATATGAGGCTTTACTCCACGGGCTTCAGATGGCTAAAGAGATGAATTTGAGCCAGGTTAAGTGTTTCGGCGATTCAGTTCTAGTGGCCCAGCAGGTGTCTGGCACTTGGGATTCTAAGGACCCACACATGGCTGCATATCGGCGAGAGGTGGACGCAGTGGCTGGTCACTTTAAAGGTTACCAGGTGGACCATATAGACTGGCGGAAGAATGAAGCGGCAGATGCTTTAAGTCGTCTTGGTTCCCAACGTAAACCAGTTCCGCCCAATGTCTTTCTTAATGTGTTGCACAATTCGTCAGTCAAAATACCAACTGAAGAGGATTTGGCTATTCCTGATCCGGAAGCTCAGTTGGTGGCAGTTCTGCATGCCATACCGGATTGGACGATCCCATATCTGGATTACATGAACCGGGGCGAGTTACCAGAGGAGGAAACGTTGGCTCGACAGATAATCCAGCGTTCCAAGTCCATGACCATCCTCAACGGGGAGTTACATCGTTATAGTGTTTCAGGAGAAATTCAGCACTGTGTTTCTCCTCAAGAAGGTCGTGTGATTTTGCGAGAAATCCATGAAGGGGATTGTGGTCACCACGCTGGTTCAAAGTCGTTGGTTGCCAAAGCTTTTCGCCACGGTTTTTACTGGTTGACGGTGCATGCTGATGTGGAGGATTTAGTCAAGAGATGTGATGGATGTCAAAAATTTGCCCGCCGTGCGCATGTTCTGGCTCAAGAGTTGCGGATGATTCCAATTACGTGGCCGTTTGCAACTTGGGGGCTTGATATGGTTGGACCCTTCAAGCGCTCTAAGGACAAGAAGACCCACCTGTTAGTAGCAGTTGATAAATTCACTAAATGGGTGGAGGCAGAGCTAGTCAGCAAGTGTGATGCAGCCACGACAGTTCATTTCATTAAAAAGGTGATATTCCGGTTTGGCTTTCCACACAGCATTATAACAGATAATGGTACTAATCTGTCAAAAGGGGAGATGGAAGAATTCTGTCAACGTGAGCACATCCGGCTTGATCTACCATCACTGGCTCACCCCCAATCTAATGGTCAAGCAGAAAGGGCAAATCAAGAAATTCTACGGGGTATCAAACCAAGGCTTATGGTTCCCTTAAAGCGGACGCCGGGTTGTTGGGTTGAGGAGCTACCTTCTATGTTATGGAGTATCAACACCACACCCAATAGGTCTACGGTTACACACCTTTCTTCATGGTTTATGGAGCAGAGGCAGTTCTTCCTAGTGACATCCGTCACGATTCGCCCCGTGTTATAGCTTATGTTGAGGCTGATAATGAGAAGGCACGTCAGGATTCTCTGGACCTGTTTGATGAAGAGCGTGATCTTGCAGCAACACATTCGGCGATTTATCAACAAGATCTTCGACGTTATCACAGCCGCCGGGTTAAAACTAGAACCTTTCAAGAAGGTAATTTGGTGCTCCGGCTCATCCAGGATCAGACTGATATGCACAAGTTATCCCCCCCTTGGGAAGGACCTTTTGAGGTCAGCAAAAACCTACACAACGAATCTTACTACCTCATTGATGTTCGAGAGCATGAAGACTCACGTCAATCGGAGGAGGAGACAAAGCGGCCATGGAACATAGCTCTCCTTCGGCCTTATTATACTTGAAGCCATAGGCTCTTCATCTGTACATATTTATGATAGTGTATATATCATATAATAAACTGGAGCCTCTGTTATAAGTAGGGTATCTGTTCTTTCTTATATTATGTGTGCACTTTTACAAGTTAACTAACAAAGTGGAGTCTTTGTTAAACCGGTTTTAGCAGCTGCATAGAGATAAGGAAAATCACTAGGGGGCTTGGTCATGTTTGAACCACAGCTACACCTCTTGATAGGCATTTCAAGCCACACAAGGAAAAAATTGTGGAGCCAAAGAGAGTGTTGTACACAGTACAGACTCAAACATAGGCACACACTGAGCATCGCTCACAAAGTTACTTGGGGCTCTTTTTTGCAAAGCAACAAAGAGTTTGAAAGGACCCTCGTAATTGGCTATGAAGCCATGGCTTGGAAGCCTGGTGTATTCACCTAAAACCCCGGGTTAGCCTGCCTTCATCAAGTAAGCCACTCCTATCCGCCTGGTATGACCCATTGAACGTTTGACAAGTCAATCTTTTATAGACCCTGAACTTGTCACAGTTAAAACGATGATTGGTTAATTGGAGGCCCATCTTAAAAGGCTTTGTTAAATGGTTTAACTCAGAGGCCTGGCAGCCCATGAAAAGCCTCGATTTGGAGCCTGGCAGCTCGTAAAAAGCCTCGCATATTTTCCTATTTGAATTTTGTTTGTTGAAAATCATAAGTATTTTTTGATAAACCGGCATCCTTGACCCGGCTTGCTTTCCAACTACCAGTTGTTGGCACATGATCAATTATAAACCGGTGGTCATTGAACCAGTCTGGTTTGACTAAATCGCTAGTGTTATAAAGAAAATCCGGTAGTTATACCGGTCCGTTTTAATATATAGACCAGCATTATGAAGATGAAATTATCAAACGTATCGGGTTGGTGTTAAACACCTTTGCTATATACACGTTTGGTCAATCAATGAGGTATGTTCTGTACATTATTTTTTGTACAAACACTTGATTATTCAGCTAAAGTACTATATACTTCTTGGATATTATGACATGTCTAGGAGTAAACCGCTAAACACTTTTAAGTTTTTTGTACCCAGGAAGGTAAGTCATCATAGGCTATGCATAAAATATATCCTGAAGGGTGGCACAGATTGTCACAAAGCATTACGAAACATGCTCGATGGCATGGCAGATAAACAAAGTTTCAGCTATCCTATTACATGAAGCTTCAAAGCGGCTCAAACAGTGCCATTGTTTTTCACAGTGGCCATATAAACCGGTGACCGGATCAGGACTCTTCATCACGACGGTTTGACGGTTGCGGATCAGTTGATGTAGGCACTTCTTCATCCCTCCCCAGCCATTGGAAATCAGCCGTTGACCAATCGATTTCGGTTAAAGCTTGGAACACGACTTCCTCATGGATAAGATCAGAAGGGTTAATATCAGGGGCGTAAGTGTGCTTACGAATCGGAGGCACAAGTTCTTCGACTTTATGGATATCGGTCGGCTGTCTTTCGCCTCTGCATCATAAAACGATTGAAAATGGGACAAATCGGTATCCTCAGCCAACTTGCTGGCCGCTGGCCGCATCTGTTTGGTCAGCCGCCAAAGATCATCATTGTCAAAGTTTGAACCGTCTTCTTTAACGCCTGGATATCCTTTAATGATATCCTCTGGTTCAAGGTCTGGAATCCAGGCCTTGGTTCGAATAAGGGCGGTTAATGCTCCCGCTCTGGCAGTGGGTCTCTTCAACTCGACAATACGCGCTGGTAACATGCCCAGCTTCTCAAGGGTCTCCTTAATAAAAGTTGGCGCCGGTTTGTTATAAGCCGCCGTACTAATGGCCCACTGAGACCCAGAGTATAGCTGCTCAACCAATGTATATGCCGCTTTGAGCTTCATCCGCATATCTGCACCAGGATGAGTGATCCGGGTGCCTTCCAAAGATTTTAGCAACATTTTTGTCAGTTTTAAGATGCATTGACTGGCACAACATACATAAGCATACAATTACCAAAGATAGCAGAGGTCATAGAATTTATTTGACGCTTCAATCCGGCTAGTTCTTCAACCACTGGTTTCAGGGCTGCCTCGGCGTCTACAGCTCTTTTGGTTAAACCGGCTTTTTCGGTTTCCCATTTAGCACGATCTTGGTTGAAGGATTCTTTTAGCTTTTCCATTCCGGCCAGGCTCTGGGTCATCTCCTCTTTGGCTTTTGCAGCTTCAGCTTGTTGAGACCTCACATTTTCTTGCAAGTCGGAGTTTCGGGCATCTTTGCTTCTCAGTTCAGCCTGCAACATTGAAGGTATATTCAACAAACAACATATTTATGCACTAAGTATAAAGCATATAACAAGCTATCCACTTCATACTTGGGGGCTAATGCCTATTTGCTCTCAAATACTACACTCTATACAAGTCTCCAGAACACTGCAAGCATTATCCTTGACACTTGGGGGCTAATGTACGTTTTTTCTAAAAACGGCTGTGTGGATTAAAACCGGATTAACTTGCCAAGTTAAACCGGCCTTTGGGGGCTATGCTGCAGAAAGTTATCTAATTTTTTTCATAGATGAGTCTTATCTATTATTGGCGACACGCCTTTGCACGGATCAATGATGGGATGCTTGAAGTGTTACAAAGACCCGGTTTGTGATTAACAATCATAAAACAGCCATTGGGGGCTACTTGGGATAGTGTTTCAGCTATGAATCAATATACAAAGATAGAAGAATTTACCTCATATCGCTCTTTCATCAAGTTCACCAAACCGGCTTCATAATCCCGGTTTGAGTGCAGACGTTTCAAGAAGCCTGAATGAAGCTCATCAGCGTTAAGATGAGCATAGTTTGATAAGTTGCTGCTCCATTTACCTTTATCCCTGGCAATTTGCTCTTCTTTGGCACTATGCTGAGCTAAAACAACGGGATGCCTAGGAGAGTTGTGGCCTATTCCAGTAATAATAACATCGTCACCTTGGCCTTCAGGATTTTTGGTGGATGATGATGGAATTTCAGTGTTTTTCATTGGACTAGCCCGGTTTGGTTCAGCCGTTTCAGTATCGGGTGCGGCAGGCTCAGCATCTGTTGGTTCATTGGTATGTTGGCCATCAAGTGGCGGATCATCAAAACTAGCTTCAGGATGGGGGCCTTCCGGTTCATCAGTCTGTTCCGATTCACCTCTTGGTTCTTCTTTAGTGACAGGGTCTTCTGGCGGATTGGTGACCCGACCTTTCTTGCTGGGTCTGGCTTTGGCCATGCAAACAGAATATAAAAGGATTAACATCCTATTCAAAGGATTTAGGGCGCATTGAAAGGAAAGGTTTTTTATAACTCACCCGGCCACAGTTTTCAAAGGGGGGACTTGAGTTGTTGTCGATTCACCAGAATAGGAAGGAGGTGTCACCTGATAATTTGAATCGGACGGATTAAGAGGCTGTCTGAAATAACCTGCCTTGGGGTAAGAATGGTCAGAAGTAGGAGAGACCTCAGACCGGCGCTTCCGAACCGGAGTGTCAGGTAAACTGACAGAGGTGACCTATTGGCCACTGAGTCGGGTTGTTCGGCGAGCTTCATGCTGTTGAGTCTTCAATATAAATGTTGGATCCAAGTGAGCAAGAGGATGAGAAAAGCTTACTTTCCAGATTGCTTGGCGAGTTTTTTGTGTTGGCATAGAGTCTAAACCGGAGGAAAGGGTAATTACCTCCACGTCATCAGCTTGACTAGCTTCTGCCTCCTCCTGAGGAAGATCATTGTTAACAAGATGCATAAAAGAGAGCCAAGTGAGTCAAGTTCTACCTCAACTTCTGGATCATCAGTATCATCATCAAGCTCTATATTAATCCGGTCAGCCGTTTTCCTCTTTGACGTCCATTTTACGGCTTTGGTCTTCGGGCGGGTTGGCTTGCCCGCTTTGTCTCCAGTTGGCTTTGCCGCTTTCTCTATGGATTTCCGTTTCCAGAAGGGGTCATCACCCTATATATATAAAGAAGAAGGGTTACAGATTGTATAAGTTAAAGATATTAGAGATGAAGAGGAAGTGTAATGCTTACAGCAGGCGGCTTGTTCTTAGCATAGAAGGGACTCAGATCGGTTTGGCTGGAGACTAGTTCCAATTCATTCAGAATCTTCTTTACACCTTCAGTAACTTCTTCCTCGGATAATTGGATGTTGCAATGGCGTTGAGGGTCGTCAACCTCACCGGTATATTCGCACATCAAACCGGGACGACGGCTTAGCGGCAAGATACTCCAAGATATCCAGCAGCGCACAAAGTCAACGCCTGTTAAACCATGTGCCATAAAGGCCTGGAGCTTGCCGAGTTGAGGAGCATATTTCGTCCTTTCTGAAGAGCTCAGACGTTGTGGCATTGTGTGAGTATTGGATAGTCTGTGATCACGAAAACCAGGGAGGGGATTTTCATCCTCAGGCGAAGTGTCTTTGCAATAAAACCATGTTTGGTTCCATTCCTTTGGGTGGCTATGATGTTTGGCATGAGGAAATTCCACTTCTTTCCGCTTTTGAATTGATACACCACCAAGCTCTGTGTTCGGGCCATTAACAAACTCTGTGCGCCGGTTTAAGTGAAAGAAATCCCGGAACAATTCGGCAGTTGGTTCTTCTTGTAAATATACTTCACAGAAGACCTGGAAGTTGCATAAGTTGGAAACTGAGTTGGGACCAATATCTTGTGGATGCAGTTGGAAGCTGGCAAGCACATCTCGATAAAACTTTGACCCTGGAGGTTTGAAACCATGGCCTATATGGTCAACAAAGTCCACCACCTCGCCCTGCTATCTTTGGAGGATTTTCTGTTCCTGATACTCGCCATTTGATCTCAGTTTTCTTAGGCAGAGAGACGATGCGAACCATCTCATTCAGCTGAGCCTCAGTAACCCAGGAACGAGCCCAGTTGCAGGCAGTGAATTGTTTGGCCATTGCAAAGCAAGCAAACTGAAAATGAAAGGCCGGTTTATAAATTACGTATGATTATATACAAGAGAAAAGGGAGTAAGAAACATACTGATATGTGAAATGGTACAACCCGGAGACTAATGCAATAAGAAAAAAATGGGTATACTAGCACAGGATGGCTCAGACACTGTTAAACCAGAGCATAATTATGAAGGTAAAATGCTCCTCCGGTTTATCAGAGGGCTAATGGCATAGAGTGTTTATACCAGGTCAAACCGCCTATATTGGTGCGTGGAGAAACAGATCTCACAGGAACATAAAAACAAATCTCACAGTGACAGATAAAACTTTTGGATCTAAGATAAGACAGAAAAGCAAAAATAATTGGATCTTGAAGGGGTGCAGAACTAAAGCAATTTATGACAGACTAGATTAGTTCTTTGCACATAAGGATTTGTGGTGACCATGGTAGATTAGCTACGGCAAGAGATGTGTCAAGCATGAAGTATCCATCTACATAGTAAGGGAAGAACAACACTGATGAACTTCGGAAGAACTGCGAAGAACGTCAAAACCCTAGAACAGATCTATGGCGAAAAAAGTGGAGAACTTACCGGAGGTGGTGAGGAAGCGGAAAGGCGTCGTAGTATTCTGGTGCGTTCAGGGTGATGCAGCGGCCAGGGTCAGAGCAGAGGCGACGGTCGACGGTGGCGGCAGGGCTCCAGAGGCTGAGTGGTGCGAGGAAGATGACGCGAAGAAGCACGGGGGGAAAGGTGAAAATGACCCCTCGGTCCTTTTTATAAGGCGAAGCGATAAAACGGCAAGCAGGGGAATCGAGGGGCCCAAAAAATGGATAAGTTAATAAATGTGTCGCCTCGATGACTGAATATATATTAAATGAAGGTAATCTCCGACATCAACGGATGGATGACATCAGGGCAGTTTATCATAATTTTGAAGTATGACATCACGGCGGTTTACAAGATCAAAAGTGAAGATAGGAGAAGATTTTTTATAAGTGTGCAAGATTGACATGAACAAGTTCAAACCAATCTGGGGCCTAATGTTGGGGATATTACTACTGGAGGTAAACCGGCCTTATGTAGCCGGGTTGACTCCTTGGAGATTAGAAGCCCATAAAGATGCAAGGATGATGGTGCTTCATGGAGGCCCAAGGCCCAAAGGTGGGTTAAAGCCTGTAAATGTAAAACCAGCTTAGTTATGTAACTTGTATCGTAAGATAGGAAGGATAGAGACCGAACTGGATACGTTTATGATCCGGCTCGGGACTCTGTGAACCGATGGGCGTCAACCTATGTATATAAAGGGACGACCCAATAGCGGCTTAGGGACAGACAACAACAACTCGAGAACCAGACAAAGCGGATTCGCTCACTGGCCTTCGAAACCCTAGCAATACCAATCACAATTAGACGTAGGCTTTTACCTTCCACGAAGGGGCCAAACTAGTATAAAATTCCCCGTGTCCCTTGTCCGGTTTAACCCCTTAAGCTAACCCATAGCGATGGCTCCACGACTAAGTCCTTTCACAAGGACATCTGCCGTGACAAACCCACGACAGATACCCATTCCTGAAAATGATATGGAGTTGCCTCCCCCTTATCTAGATTATGATGTTATGGTTCGTCATCAGTTTATTGAGAAGAACGAATAGTTCCTCCAATACCGACTAATCTTCGACAGGCGTCGCATTGTCAATGTGGCTCTCCCTGCTGCTGGTTTCTTTGACTTTCAGGGAAAAAGGAGATATATTATAACCAAGGAAGAAGCAAACGAGTACGAGAGGAGGGCTGAAGCAGGACGCCTCCATGCTGTAGCTCATCAGGCAATAGCTGTTGCATCTCAGTACGACCCCAGTTACACCTTCGGATATCTGCCAGCCCATCCATGGGAATAGACCATCTTAGGCCAAAAGCCTAAGCTTGGGGGAGTACGTATTTATCACCGACATTATATTCATGTTCATACACTCCTTCTAGTTGTCGGTGCTCATACTTTTTCATTGTACCATCCATGCTAGTTTATTTTCTTTTTAAGTTTTCTCCTTGTGTGTTTGAAAAACCTTAAGAAAAACGAAAAAAGATTAGTTATAGCTTTTAGCTAGTTTGCTTTGCATGCTTGTAGTAGTAGTAACTAAAAGAAAACCCAAAAAGATTTCTCGTTCTTCTTTTGCTTGTTGGGAGCTTTCCCGTGTAAGTAGTTTTATTTCTTTTCTTTGGGGGTCGAGGGGAGAAGTCCATAATGAAGATGTTGAAAGTGGCTCTCTTTGAATTATTGTGGATTTAACAAAGAGCCCATATTACATTGTCTTCTCCCTTGTATTAAAATGCTTGCAGATTCCAGCTTAGTCCAATGCACGTGCACTATTATTATTATCCACACCATTCGGTCATGTAAGTGAAAGGCAATAATGATGATATATGATGAACTTATTGAGATAAGAGAAGCTGGTATGAACTCGACCTCCCTTGTTTTTGTAAATATGATTAGTTCATCGTTCCTAATTCAGCCTATTATGAATAAACATGTTTGCAATGAAAATTAGAGATTATACTTGCTTATGACATGCTTAATTAGCTAGGATTTTATAATGGTTTACCTTGCGTGCCAACATGCTATTAAAATAGTTGTGATGTGGTATGATAGGGTGGTATCCTCCTTTGAGCGATTCGAGTGGAATTTTGTTTTGTATGCTCGAACAGCTCATGTATCAACTAGGGCTGTCTATATCTTCCATGCTAGGCAGGTTATTCTCAAGATGAGTAGACTCCGCTCATCATTCATGAGAACATGGCTGGTAACCGTGATGCCCAGTCCCATGCTCTAAGGAAATGAAATCGAAATAATTGCAAACAAAACTCTCCCAAGGCTGTTACTAGTTGGGGGCACTCGTTGTGTCGAGCAAGCCATGGATTGATGCTTGTTGGTGGTGGGGGAGTATAAACTTTACCATTCTGTTTGGGAACCGGCTATAATGTGTGTAGCATGGAAGAGAACGAGATCTCTCGGTTGTTATGTTGATTATGAAAGTATACCACTCAAAATATTATTTATCTCTATTTAATAGCTCGAGCTTTGGCACTTCTACAAATCCCTGCTTCCCTCTTCGAAGGGCTTGTCTATTTACATTCATGTTGAGTCATCACCCTCTAATTAAAAAGCATTAGTTAGAGAGCACCACTGTCATTTGCATCCATTACTATTAATTTATAGGGTATGGCTATGACTGGTTCTCTTTTACCATGAATTACAATGTCTAGTCAGTCCTTGATCTTCAGAGGTGCTCTGCATTTATGTTTTGCGGTCTCAGAAAGGGCTAGCGAGATACCATCTTGTTATATCATATTATGATTGTTTTGAGAAAGTGTTGTCATCCGAGATTTATTATTATTCCTTGCTAGTTCATTATGCCATTGATATGAGTAAACATGAGACTTAAATGTTATTGCGAATATGGTTAGTTCATAATCTTTGCTGAAAACTTGAATGCTCGCTTTACATATTTACAACAACAAGAGCAAACAGAGTTTGTAAAAGTTTTTCTTCATCACTTTCAGTTTCTCAACTTAATTGCTTGAAGGTTTAAGCTTTGGGGAGTTCATACGTCTCCGTCGTATCTACTTCCAAACACTTTTTCCCTTGTTTTGGACTCTAACTTGGATGATTCGAATGGAACTAACCCAAACTGACGCTATTTTCAGCAAAATTGCCATGGTGTTATTTTTTGTGCAAAAATAAAAGTTCTCGGAATGACCTGAAACTTCACGGAGAATATATTTGGAATTTATAAAAAATACTAGCGAAAGAATCAAGGCCAGGGGGCCCACACCCTGTCCATGAGGGTGGGGGGCGTGCCTCCCCCTGGGTGCGCCCCCTGCCTCGTGGGCCCCCTGGTGGTCCACCGACCTCAACTCCAACTCCATATATTCACGTTCAGGGAGAAAAAAATCAGAGAGAAGGATTCATCGTGTTTTACGATACGGAGCCGCTGCCAAGCCCTAAACTCTCTCGGGAGGGCTGATATGGAGTCCGTTTGGGGCTCCGGAGAGAGGAATCCGTCACCCTCGTCATCATCAACCATCCTCCATCACCAATTTCATGAAGCTTACCTCCGTGCAAGAGTAATTCCATCGTAGGCTTGCTAGATGGTGATGGGTTGGATGAGATTTATCATGTAATCGAGTTTGTTTTCTTAGGGTTTGATCCCTAGTATCCATTATGTTCTGAGATTGATGTTGATGTTGCTATGACTTTGCTATGCTTAATGCTTGTCACTAGGGCCCGAGTGCCATGATTTCAGATCTGAACCTATTATGTTTTCATGAATATATGTGAGTTCTTGATCCTATCTTGCAAGTCAATAGTCACCTACTATGTGTTATGATCCGGCAACCCCGAAGTGACAATAATCGGGACCACTCTCGGTGATGACCGTAGTTTGAGGAGTTCATGTATTCACTAAATGTTAATCTTTGGTCCGGTACTCTATTAAAAGGAGGCCTTAATATCCCTTAGTTTCCAATAGGACCCCACTGCCACGGGAGCGTAGGACGAAAGATGTCATGCAAGTTCTTTTCCATAAGCACGTATTACTATATTCAGAAGTGTCCAAAATTATCATCAGGGAAGTGTCGACTTCCATGACCATAAATTGCGCGTCATAGAAGTGCTTTCGTCAAGGGTGACCAACACGTGGCATCCACCGTAACAGAACGCCGTTAAGCTATCAGGTCGGGTTTTGGATCCGATAACCCGTTAACAACCCCGACCAATGGGGATTTTCCACGTGTAAAATTATCATTGGCTGGAGGAAACACTTGTCGGCTCATCGTTGGGACAGATGTCATCCACTCATTGGACAGAAGGCGCCTATGATATGTCGACATGTTGCACGACCTAACAGAGGCCCATTCCTGTGAAAAGGCCGGCAGGTTTGACTTGGTCAAAAGGTGGCGGGCCGGCCCATGGAAAGCCTGTTAACGGCCTATTCGCATATAGCCCATTTACAGCCCGCTAATCCAAGGCCCGTACGCCCTATCCGAATTAGGCCCAGTAGCGTCATCTAGGCCATCCAATATGATTCCAGCCCGTTTTCACTTCTGGCCCATGTATGGCCCATGACGTCTTTCGTCCCATATGAGTCCCTATGTAACTCTTGGCCTATTAACGACCCATGGTGAAACTGGCCCGTAATGAACAGTGTATCACTTTA
The DNA here is from genome assembly GCA_034509565.1 of Triticum monococcum. Lineage (NCBI taxonomy): Eukaryota > Viridiplantae > Streptophyta > Magnoliopsida > Poales > Poaceae > Triticum > Triticum monococcum. The sequence goes on along the minus strand of CM067843.1, from coordinate 143,894,906 downwards.
CACCTATTAACAGCCCGTGGTGAAACTGGCCCGTAATGAACAGTGTATCACTTTATACCCATTAACGGTCCGTTATTCCGTTGGGCCGTTTCTAGCCCATGTTATCTTTTAGCCTTCTCAGAGCCCATTTATTCTTGGGCTCATTTCAAGCATTCATTTACTTACGGCCCGTTATTGTCATTTTCTGCTTGTGGGCCAAATTCAGCCTGTGGTTACAGTCGGCCCGTTTGTGGTCCGTTAATCCGTTGGGCTATTTTCATAGCGTCATCAAATACGGCCTATTAATGATGGCCCATTATGGTCGGCCCATGAATGGACGATTCCAAATCTAGCCCATTTACGGCCATAATGCGGCCTGTTATTGGGCCCATGTTTGGCCAATCGATCATACAGCCCGTATAAGGCCCATTAATGATACGGCCCGTAGAAGGCCCATTGTTTCTATTGCCCGTATAAGGCCCATTGTTTCTATGGCGGGTAGAAGGCCTACTGTTTCTACGGCCCATAGAAGGCCCACTGTTTCTACTGCCCGTAGGAGGCCCAGTGTCACTACTGTCAATATTAGCCCATGGTTATTGTGGCCTAGTTTTAAAAAATAGGTTATTGCAGCCACTAGCAAACCGCGGAAAAAGAACTGCACTGACTACAAGCAAACAAATAAACAAGACAACAAGGAAATAAATAAGCAAGCAACTTATGCTAGGCTATCACGACTATTACACATATTACATCCACTGGGCATCAAAGTTCGCCACCAATGCAAATATAGGGAACAAAGCAGCATATAAACGCCACAGCAAAACAAGTCCAGAACTGAAACCACTTGAGAAGAGTTCAAGAAACAATATCCTGGGTACCCATAATGCTGGCAAGATGCTTAGCAAGCTTATTAACTTTCTCTTGTTTGGCGCTTAAATCCTCCAGCGCTTGCTGTTGCACAAGAAAGTACGCATCTGAATTCTACAAGGACTTCCTCAGTCTTTCAGCTTCTTGCCGCAGCACAGCTGACTGATGCCTTTCAGCTTGTAGCGGAGACTGAAGAATCCGAAGTGATTCAGGCAGCGAGTTCGAAGAGCTTGTGCTAGCGGTACTGGCCAGTAAGTCGAACACTACATCAATGCAGGACTATGGGGTTTTCTCACTATCTACAAGATCGTTTTTATCACCTTTCTTGGAGACCAACAGGGTTGTCTCACTATCTTGAACCTTATGTGCATTACTTTCTCTACCATTGCATAGTGGGGTGCTCTTCTCCAATATTCTGTTTGCATACTACAAGAGAAACAAGCAGACACATCAGATGTTTGGCTTGTAGTATACGAAACTCATGTTGGGAAACCGGTTTAGTAGTAAGGTGGATAGGATAACAGCATGAAACAAAGATATATCTATGTACTATGGTCACTATATTGTCGATATCATTCTAGTTTATGTTCCCTAATCAAGATAGAGACAAAGTTCAACTCATATATTTTTAAGACACAACAGCATAGACAGAATATAAGTGTGAGAAACTACACAGCACTGGCAGCACTTGTAATGTGCATCACATGACCACATAACTGTTTATACAACTTAAACTGAAATCAACATAGAGCAAGAAGTTACAATAGCAATCCAGTTAAAGAAATAGGTTTAAACCATACCTGTTGTGCCATTATCGGAGTTTCAATTGGATCCTTCAAATTCGAAAGTAGTTGGTATGAGTAAATACAGTGATGCAACAGCAAAGGAGTATGGACCATAGCTACGGAATCTGGCCTGAGAACAGTTGCTCTTTTGCTTTAAATGTGTAGTTTAGGTTAGCTGTGGTGGTCTTCGTGCTTTGTGCACTGCAGTAGCTTTACAAACTACTCATGTGGGGGTACTCTGTGGTGGACATGGTGCTTTGTCAACTATAAGTGGGTTACTATCCGCTGGGGTTGCTGTTAGATGGGTTGTAGCTGGTTCTCTGCCCAACGGCGTAAGTGTGCAATCTGGAAGAGTCTCGATTATGTGTGGTGGGTGATAACCCACATGTATAGGGGATCGCAACAGCTTTTGAGGGTAGAGTATTCAACGCAAATTTATTGATTCGACACAAGGGGAGCCAAAGAATATTCTCAAGTATTAGCAGCTAAGTTGTCAATTCAATCACAGCTGGAAACTTAGTATTTGCAGCACAGTGTTTAGTAGCAAAGTAATATGATAGTGGTGGTAGCAGCAACAAAAGTGAAGACAGCAAAAGTAATGTTTTTGGTATTTTGTAGTGATTGTAACAGTAGCAGCGGGAAAGTAAATAAGCGTAAACCAGTATATGGAAAACTCGTAGGCACCGGATCAGTGATGGATAATTATGCCGGATGCGGTTCGTCATGTAACAGTCATAACATAGGGTGACACAGAACTAGCTCCAATTCATCAATGTAATGTAGGCATGTATTCCGTATATAGTCATACGTGCTTATGGAAAAGAACTTGCATGACATCTTTTGTCCTACCCTCCCGTGGCAGCGGGGTCCTATTGGAAACTAAGGGATATTAAGGCCTCCTTTTAATAGAGAATCGGAACAAAGCATTAGCACATAGTGAATACATGAACTCCTCAAACTATGGTCATCACCGGGAGTGGTCCCGATTACTGTCACTTCGGGGTTGCCGGATCATAACACATAGTAGGTGACTATAGACTTGCAAGATAGGATCAAGAACTCACATATATTCATGAAAACATAATAGGTTCAGATCTGAAATCATGGCACTCGGGCCCTAGTGACAAGCATTAAGCATAGCAAAGTCATAGCAACATCAATCTCAGAACATAATGGATACTAGGGATCAAACCCTAACAAAACTAACTCGATTACATGATAAATCTCATCCAACCCATCACCGTCCAGCAAGCCTACGATGGAATTACTCACACACGGCGGTGAGCATCATGAAATTGGTGATGGAGGATGGTTGATGGTGACGACGGCGATGAATCCGCCTCTCCGGAGCCCCGAACGGACTCCAGATCAGCCCTCCCGAGAGGTATTATGGCTTGGCGGCGGCTCCGTGTCGTAAAACGCGATGATTTCTTCTCTCTGATTTTTCTCTCTCCAAAAGAAAATATATAGAGTTGGAGTTGGCGTCGCAGGGTTTCCAGGGGGCCCACGAGGTAGGGGGCGTGCCCTAGGGGGGAGCGCCCCCCACCCTCGTGAGAAGGGTGTGGGGCCCCTGGTCTTCATGTTTGGCGAGGATTTTTTGTTGTTTTTTCTAAGATGTTCCGTGGAGTTTCAGGTCATTCCGAGAATATTTTTTTCTACACATAAAACAACACCATAGCAATTCTGCTGAAAACAGCGTCAGTTTGGGTTAGTTCCATTCAAATCATACAAGTTAGTGTCCAAAACAAGGGCAAAAGTGTTTGGAAAAGTAGATACGACGGAGACGTATCAACTCCCCCAAGCTTAAACCCTTGCTTGTCCTCAAGCAATTCAGTTGACAAACTGAAAGAAAGAAAAACTTTTACAAACTCTGTTTGCTCTTGTTGTTGTAACTATGTCAAGCCAGCATTCAAGTTTTCAGCATAGATCATAACTAACCACATTTGCAATAATTCTTAGGTCTCACAATTACTCACATCAATAGCATAATCAACTAGCAATCCATAATAATAAATCTTGGATGACAACACTTTCTCAAAACAATCATAATATGATATAACAAGATGGTATCTCGCTAGCCCTTTCTGAGACCACAAAACATAAATGCAGAGCACCTTTAAAGATCAAGGACTGACTAGACATTGTAACTCATGGTAAAAGAGATCCAATCATAGTCATACCCAATATAAATTAACAGTGATGAATGCAAATGATAGCTGTGCTCTCCAGCTAGTGCTTTTTAATAAGAGGGTGATGACTCAACATAAAAGTAAATGGATAGGCCCTTCGCAGAGGGAAGCAGGGATTTGTAGAGGTGCTAGAGCTCGGTTTTGAAATAGAGATAAATTGTATTTTGAGCGGTATACTTTCATTGTCAATGTAACAACTAAGAGATGGCGATATCTTCCATGCTAAACACATTATAGGTGGTTCCCAAACAGAATGGTAAAGTTTATACTCCCCCTCCACCAACAAACATCAATCCATGGCTTGCTCGAAACAACGAGTGCCTCCAACATACATCAGGTCCCAGGGGGAGTTTTGTTTGCAATTAATTTTGATTTAGTTTGCATAAAGCATGGGACTGGGCATCCCGGTGACCACCCATTTTCTCGTGAGTGAGGAGCGGAGTCCACTCCTCTTGAGAATAACCCGCCTAACACGGAAGATAAGGACAACCTTGGTTGATACATGAGCTATTCGAGCATACAAAACAGAATGTTTATTTGAAGGTTTAGAGTTTGGCACATACAAATTTACTTGGAACGGCAGGTAGATACCGCATATAGGAAGGTATGGTGGACTCATGTGGAATAACTTTGGGGTTTAAGAGATTGGATGCACAAGCAGTATTCCCGCTTAGTACAAGTGAAGGATAGCAAAAGACTGGGAAGTGACCAACTAGAGAGCGACAACAACCATGTACCTGCATTAAAATTAATAAACATTGGATGCAAGCATGAGTAGGATATAATCCACCATGAACATAAATATCGTGAAGGCTATGTTGATTTGTTTCAACTACATGCGTGAACATGTGCCAAGTCAAGTCACTTAAATCATTCAAAGGAGGATACCACCCCGTCATACCACATCATAATAATCTCAATAGCATGTTGGCACACAAGGTAAATCATTATAACTCATAGCTAATCCAGCATGGCACAAGCAACTATGATCTCTAATTGTCATTGCAAACATGTTTATTCATAATAAGCTGAATCAAGAACGAGGGACTCATCATATTTACAAAAACAAAAGAGGTCGAGTTCATACCAGCTTTTCTCATCTCGGCCAGCCCATCATATATAATCATAATTGCCTTTCACTTGCACGACCGAATGGTGTGAATAATAATAAGAGTGTACATGCATTGAACTAAGCTGGAATCTTCGAGCATTCAATAAAGAGGAAAAGGCAAGGCAATATGGGCTCTTGGTTAAATCAACAATAATGCATATACGAGCCACTTCAACAATTTAATTATGGTCTTCTCCTACTCACCCCCAAAGAAAAGAAAAGAAATAAAACTATTTACACGGGAAAGCTCCCAACAAGCAAAAGAAGAACGGGAAATATTTTTGGGTTTTCTTTTTAATTATTACTACTACAGCAGAAAAATAAACTACTACTAATTTTTTGGTTTTTCTAAAGGTTTAGCAAACACACAAGAAGAAAGCAGGAAAAGGAAAATAAACTAGCATGGATATTACAGTGAAAAAGTATGAGCACCGACATCTAGCAATGAGTGTGTGTGAACATAAATGTAATGTCGATGAGAAATACGTACTCCCCCAAGCTTAGGCTTTTGGCCTAAGTTGGTCTATGGCCACAGCTGGCCTGGCGGATATCCATAATAATAGTTGTTGGGGTCATACTGTGATGAGGTAGAATAATTGGGATCATACTGATGTGCGGCGGTTATCGCCTGCTGAGCTGCAACGTGGAGTCGAGCTACCTCCGCTATCCTCTCGTACTCTTCTGCATCCTTTGTAGTAATAACATATCTTCCTTTTGTCTGTGAATCAAAGAAGGCAGGAGCAGGGAGAGTAATATGGAAAAGACGTCGTTTATCAAAAATTAAACGATATAAGAGAGGTGATTCAGGCCTCTCGACAAACTGGTGCGAAGCTATAGATTCATAATCTAAATATGCAGGAGGCAACTCCATATCACGCTCACGAATGTCTATCTCAAGAAAATGAGCTAAGCGGGTTGCATAAATTCCTCCAAAGAAATCTCCATTATGTCTATTATGATGCAACCTACGAGCTACAATGGCTCCCATATGATAAGATTGGTCTCCTAACATAGCACTCCTAAGAATGCTGAGATCAGGGACACACATGTGACGTGCTTCATCCTTAGCATTTATGCATCTACCGATGAAGAGAGCAAAATAATGTATAGCAGGAAAGTGAATGCTCCCTATGGTAGCCTGCGTTATATCTCTAGATTCCCCCACAGTTATACTAGCAAGAAAGTTTCTAAATTCAGATTTAGGGGGATCCCTAACACTACCCCATGATGGAAGTTTGCAAGCAGAAGTAAAATCCTCTAAGTCCATGGTATAAGATTTGTCATAAAGATCAAACATGACTGAAGGAGAATTACGCGAAGATGAATACTCAAACCTCCTCACAAATGAACTTGTGAGATCATGATACTGGGGGCATGTGTTAACCTCAAAATCTTCAAGACCGGCATTGCGCAAATATGCTTTGAATTCTTCTTCGATTCCCGCACGGTCCATAAAAATTTTTGACGGCCATTCGCAAGGCCGTACCGGAGCGTCTCTTGGTGGATCCTCGTCAGCATCGCGCATAGCAATCCTGGGTCCTTGCTTCTTAGAGGAACCACCTTGGAACATCTTCCTAAACATATTGTTTTTCTCTAAAAAATTCTGAAATTTTTAGGAACTTCAAAATAAAAGTAAACCAAACTCAATAATATTGATAGCAACTACTCCTACAAGTGCCTAGTGCCTATATCAAGCATTAGAACTACTTGGAACCATATAAATTTGACATGCAAGCTCGAGAACATGGTCACCTATGCAGCACAAATTTGCAAATAATAAAGCACTAGAACAAAAACTAATTGGACCAATGGAGGAGTCACATACCAAGGAACAATCTCCCCAAGCAGTTTTGCGAGAGGTGCTTTGAGCAAGGAGATCGAAAATCACAGCAAAAGTGGCTGGAACTCGTGCTTGAGTTGGTTTTTCAGGTTTGTGTGAGATAGCGGAAGAAGATGGGTGCCGGGATAAGTGGAGGAGGGCCACCGTGGGCCCACGAGGTAGGGGGCGCTCCCTATAGGGGGGGGGCGCCCACCACCCCCGTGGCTAGGTGGCAGCTCCTCCCGCGGTAATTTTTGCACAGTAAATCCTCAAATATTCCCGAAAAAATCATATTAAATTGGCATGTCATTCTGGGACTTTCATTTTCGGGATATTTTTATATTGCATAGATAAGTCAGGAAATAGACAGGAAAAATACTATTTTTACTTTATTGAATATAAATAATGGAAAGTAAAAGTGGGGTACATAAGTTTTTGCTTCTAGTTTCATCCATCTCATGCTCATAAAAAAGAATCCACTAACAAGGTTGATCAAGTCTTGTTAACAAACTCATTCCGATAATCATGAAACCGGAGAAATTTCGAATAACACTAAGTAACCTCAACGGGGATATGCACATCCCCAATAATAAGAATATCATATTTCTTCTTAACAGTAGGAAGAGGAAATTCAAAACCTCCAAGTATAATCGATGGAATTTTTCCAATAGAGTTGATACTATGAACTTGAGGTTGTTTCCTCGGAAAGTGTACCGTATGCTCGTTACCATTTAACATGAAAAGTGACATTGCCTTTGTTGCAATCAATAACAGCCCCTGTAGTATTAAGAAATGGTCTTCCAAGAATAATAGACATACTATCATCCTCGGGAATATCAAGAATAACAAAGTCCATTAAAATAGTAACGTTTGCAACCACAAGAGGCCCATCCTCACAGATACCGACAGGTATAGCAGTTGATTTATCAGCCATTTGCAAAGATATTTCAGTAGGTGTCAACTTATTCAAGTCAAGTCTATGATATAAAGAGAGAGGCATAACACTAACACCGGCTCCAAGATCACATAAAGCAGTTTTAATATAATTTCTTTTAATGGAGCAAGGTATAGTAGGTACTCCGGGGTCCCCAAGTTTCTTTGGTATCCCACCCTTAAAAGTATAATTAGCAAGCATGGTGGAAATCTCAGCTTCCGGTATCTTTCTCTTATTAGTAATGATATCCTTCATATATTTGGCATAAGGATTTGTTTTGAGCACATCAGTTAATCGCATACGCAAAAAGATAGGCCTAATCATTTCAGCAAAGCGCTCAAAATCCTCATCATCCTTTTTCTTGGATGGTTTCGAAGGAAAAGGCATGGGTTTCTGAACCCAAGGTTCCCTTTCTTTACCATGTTTCCTAGCAACAAAGTCTCTTTTATCATAATGTTGATACTTTGATTGTGGGTTATCAAGATCAATAGCAGGTTCAATTTCTACATCATTATCATTACTAGGTTGAGCATCATCATGAACATCATCATTAATATTTTTACTAGGTTCATGTTCATTACCAGATTGTGTTTCAGCATTAGACATAGAAATATCATTTGGATTATCAGGTGGTTCATCAATAGGTTCACTAGAAGTTTGCACAGTTCTATCATTCTTCTTCTTCTTCTTCTTCTTCTTCTTTTTAGAAGAACTAGGAACATCAATATTATTTCTTTGAGAATCTTGCTCGATTCTCTTAGGGTGGCCTTCAGGATACAAAGGTTCCTGAGTCATTCTACTAGTTCTAGTAGCCACTCTGACAGCATAATCATGTTTCTTACTATTCATTTCATCAAGCACTTCTTTTTGAGCCTTAAGTACTTGTTCTACTTGAGTGGTAACCATATAAGCATGTTTGCTAACAAGTTTAAGTTCACCTTTAGTATCATCCATATAATCACCCAAGCGTCTAATCATATAAGCATTTTCTTTTAATTGTCTACCAAAATAAGCATTGAAGTCTTCTTGCTTTAAACATAAAGTTATCAAACTCATCCAAGCACTGACTAGCAATTTTAGTAGGAAGGACTTCAGCTTTATCATATCTATAGAGAGAATTTACCTTTACTACCTGTGTCGGGATATCGGGATCAGGAGCTTCTTCAGTAAATAAAGAATTGAGATCATATGTTTCTTCAACAGGCGGTATATTAAGACCATGTATTTCTTCAATAGGAGGTAAATTCTTAACGTCTTCAGCTTTAATACCTTTTTCTTTCATAGATTTCTTTGCCTCTTGCATATCTTCGAGGCTGCGAAATAGAACACCTCTCTTCTTCGGAGTTGGTTTAGGAATAGGCTTAGTAATTGGAGCAGGAGATGGCTCAGGAGCTGGCTCAGGAGGTGGCTCAGGAGGTGCCCAATTATTTTCATTTGTTAACATATTATTCAATAGAATTTCAACTTCACCTGGTGTTCTTTCCTTGAAAAGAGAACCAGCACAACTATCCAGGTAATCTCTAGAAGCATCGGTTAGTCCATTATAAAAGATATCAAGTATTTCAGGTTTCTTAAGAGGATGATCAGGCAAAGCATTAAGTAACTTGAGAAGCCTCCCCCAAGCTTGTGGGAGACTCTCTTCTTCAATTTGCATGAAGTTGTATATTTCCCTCAAAGCAGCTTGTTTCTTATGAGCAGGGAAATATTTAGTAGAGAAGTAATAAATCATATCCTGGGGACTACGCACACAACCAGGATCAAGAGAATTAAACCATATCTTAGCATCACCCTTTAATGAGAACGGAAATATTTTGAGTATATAAAAGTAACGCGATCTCTCATCATTAGTGAACAGGGCAGCTATATCATTTAACTTAGTAAGATGTGCCACAACAGTTTCCGATTCATAGCCATAAAACGGATCAGATTCAACCAAAGTAATTACATCAGGATAAATAGAGAATTCATACTCCTTATCAGGAACACATATAGGTGAAGTAGCAAAAGCAGGGTCGGGCCTCATTTTATCTCTAAGTGACTCTTTGTTCCATTTAATTAATAGCCTCTTAAGGTCATCTCTATCCTTGCAAGCTAAAATAGCGGCAGAAGATTCCACATCAAAAAGATAACCCTAAGGAATAACAGGCATATTTTCATCATCACTATCATCATCGTATTCAGATTCAATAATTTCTTTTTCTCTAGCACTAGCAATTTGTTCATCAAGAAACTCACTAAGGGGCACAGTAGTATCAGGCATAGAAGCAGATTCATCATAAGTACCATGCATAGCAGAAGTAGCATCATCAATAACGTGCGACATATTAGAACGAATAGCAGAAGCAGGTGTAGGTGTCGCTAACTTACTCATAACAGAAGGTGAATCAAGTGTAGAGCTAGATGGCAGTTCCTTACCTCCCCTCGTAGTTGAGGGATAGATCTTAGTTTCTGGATCTCTCAAGTTCTTCATAGTGTCCAACAGGTATAAATCCCAAGTGACTCAAAGAATAGAGCTATGCTCCCCGGCAACGGCGCCATAAATTAGTCTTGATAACCCACAAGTATAGGGGATCGCAACAGCTTTCGAGGGTAGAGTATTCAACCCAAATTTATTGATTTGACACAAGGGGAACCAAAGAATATTCTCAACTATTAGCAGCTTAGTTGTCAATTCAACCACACCTGGAAACTTAGTATCTGCAGCAAAGTGTTTAATAGCAAAGTAATATGATAATGGTGGTAGCAGCAACAAAAGTAAAGACAGCAAAAGTAATGTTTTTGGTATTTTGTAGTGATTGTAACAGTAGCAGCGGGAAAGAAAATAAGCGTAAACCAGTATATGGAAAACTCGTAGGCACCGGATCATTAATGGATAATTATGCCGGATGCGCTTCATCATGTAACAGTCATAACGTAGGGTGACACTGAACTAGCTCCAATTCATCAATGTAATGTAGGCATGTATTCCATATATAGTCATACGTGCTTTTGTCCTACCCTCCCATGCCAGCGGGGTCCTATTGGAAACTAAGGGATATTAAGGCCTCCTTTTAATAGAGAACCGGAACAAAGCGTTAGCACATAGTGAATACATGAACTCCTCAAACTATGGTCATCACCGGGAGTGGTCCCGATTATTGTCACTTCGGGGTTTCCGGATCATAACACATAGTAGGTGACTATAGACTTGCAAGATTGGATCAAGAACTCACATATATTCATGAAAACATAATAGGTTCAGATCTGAAATCATGGCACTCGGGCCCTAGTGACAAGCATTAAGCATAGCAAAGTCATAGCAACATCAATCTCAGAACATAATGGATACTAGGGATCAAACCCTAACAAAACTAACTCGATTACATGATAAATCTCATCCAACCCATTACCGTCCAGCAAGCCTATGATGGAATTACTCACGCACGGCGGTGAGCATCATGAAATTGGTGATGGAGGATGGTTGATGAAGACGACGACGACGAATCCCCCTCTCCGGATCCTCGAACAGACTCCAGATCAGCCCTCCCGAGAGGTTTTATGGCTTGGCGGCGGCTCCGTGTCGTAAAACGCGATGATTTCTTCTCTCTAATTTTTCTCTCTCCGAAAGAAAATATATAGAGTTGGAGTTGGCGTCGGAGGGTTTCCAGGGGGGCCACGAGGTAGGGGCGCGCCCTAGGGGGGAGCGCCCCCCACCCTCGTGAGAAGGGTGTGGGGCCCCTGGTCTTCATCTTTGGCGAGGATTTTTTATTGTTTTTTCTAAGATGTTCCGTGGTGTTTCAGGTCATTCCGAGAATATTTGTTTTCTGAACATAAAACAACCCCATGGCAATTCTGCTGAAAATAGCATCAGTCCGGGTTAGTTCCATTCAAATCATACAAGTTAGAGTCCAAAACAAGGGCAAAAGTGTTTGGAAAAGTAGATACGACGGAGACATATCAGTGGGGCTAGTTTGTGGGCCAGTACAACCATGGTTCTATCAGCATCGATGGGTAGCACTGTCTTTTGTGAAGAACGGGTGTTTGCTCCCTTAGATACCGCCAGCACCCCCTCCAATTCAAATGGCTGATAAACAAGAAAAGAAATTGAACGTACAGACATTGTATGATAGACAGATGTGGTAATTCACATATATATTGTTTAACCAAACAGGACAACATGACACAATTTCACATATATGATGCCTAACTAAACAGGATAGCATGACACAGTTTCGGATATATGATGGATAACTTAACATGATATAATGGCATAATTCAACATATGATGAGTACCTAAACAGGATGACATGACAAAACTATATGATGTCTTTCTAAAATAGGTTGGGATGAAATAATTCACATACATGTTGTCTAAGTATACATGATGGCATGATATAATTAACATAATTGATTCATATACTAAGCAGCTGGCACTCGCATGTATGATCTCTAAACTAAGCAGATAGAATTCAATATTGTGCATATGATGTCTAAACTAAGCAATGCAAGACACCATATGCATCATATGAGAAATATAAACATTGAAACTTAGAGCATACACCTCAGGTGGGATATAGGACTGGTCATCTGTCTCTGAATCCTCCTCTGAGGAGGTCCCTGTAACCATCGAGATATATGCTTCAATAGGTACCATTGACTGCTCTGAAGACCTTGTTTTCACTCCAGATTTTTCCATAACCGGCTCAAATGGCTGATACACATGAAGAGTAGTTCAATATACACAGATTGTCGACAAATGGAATGCGTAATGAAAAAAAAGATGGCATGAGATAATTCACATATATGATGCCTGGCTCCATGGAGGTGCATAATTCACATGTATGATAACTGGCTGAAAAACATGGCATTGCATAATTCACATATCTGATATAGAAAGCAAACAGGAGGCATTCACACAAAGCATGTCTAATCTAAACAGATGGCATGGCAATGCAAGACACCATATGCATGATATGAGCAAACGACTGGTCATCTATCTGTAACCAGCAAGAAATATGCATCGACAGGTAGCACTGACTGCTCAGAAGACCTTGTTTTCACTCCAGATTTTCCCATGACCAACCCAAATGGCTGATGCATGGGAAGAGTAGATGAATGTATAAACATTGTTGACAAATGGAATACATTATGGAAAAAATATGGCACGATACAATTCACATATATGATGACTCGCTAAACAGGATGGCATTGCATGATTCACGTATATGATGCCTGGCTAAAGAAGATGGCATTGCATAATTCCCATATACTCCCTCCGTTCCTAAATGATGCCTGGCTAAAGAAGATGACATATTTTAGAGTGTAGATTCACTCTCATTTTGTTCCGTATGTAGTCACTTGTTGAAATCTCTAAAAGACAAATATTTGGGAATGGTGGGAGTATGATATAGAAACCAAACAGGTGGCATTCACACAAAGCAAATCTAAACTAAGCTGATGACATATAAGATGTATAATGTAAGCAATGCAAGGCGCCATATGCATGATATGACCAACATCAGCATGCCAGGTTAGAGCAAACACCTCAGGTGGTAAACAGACGTGGTCGGCTCCTTCTGAATCTCCATCTGAAGAGTTATCTTCCTCTGGAATACAATCTGGAAATGCAGGAGGGGGGACCTTTGCCCACCATGGAGCGGCGTCTGCATGACATTATATTCGCACATAACGGTCTTCTCTTTTTCTCTACATGTTCAATATGATTCTGTACAATATCTGACATGCATAATAAAAAAATAGTTAGATTTTGTAAGGCCTAAGGGATGCATGCAAAAATCAAGACTTATGGTAGCAAACGAGTGGATGGATCCAAAACTAATGATAGCAGGTAGATTATAGCTTCAGTTTAAAAAGATAGACAATGGATCATCTATTGTTTGTTGCCCACCCGACATGAACCACATAGAAAACCCCAGATGAACCATATAGTAGACAGGTACTATTCGTTGCTGGCTCGATATGAGACCGATGGGAAATTCAAAACTCAAGATTGAGCGATAAAGTTGCACGTAATAATAACCGATGTATAACGTAAGCAAACACGAAAGACTGAGACCTCTCTTCCGGAACTATGTAGTCCTCAGGTTCATCTGCTCAGTCGATGATGGTAATGCAGTTGGCGTGGCTGCCAGCAACGGGGAAGATGATCTGAGGCGGCGAAAGGAAGTCTGCAAGGGGGATCTTTGCTGCAGTGAATGCTTCTGTCGATGGTGCACCTCAGGTGGGCTGGATGACGACACGGCAGGAGTAGGACATAACACACAGTGTTTCCTTTGACGCCTATCTGAAAATGAAGTAAATCTGTAAGGGCTCCTTAGAATTGGAGGATTCTATAAACGCAGGGACAGGAAAAACATAGGAATAGGATAGGAATGCACGTGCAAAATAGAGCATTTGGAAACATAGGATTTCATTAAACCTGGGTGTTTGGCTCACATGAATTGGAAGAACAGAGGAATGGAGAAACAAAGTGATGCGACGAGTGTACAACCTCTTTGGCATAGCCTTGTGGACCTCAGCATCATTGGGTTGGACGTGGAGGATGGTGATGATGCTGGTGTGATTGTCAGAGGCGGGGAAGAAGATCCGAGGCCTCTGGAAACGGCGTCGAGTGTACTGCTCTTCTGTGATGGATGGTTCCGTCATTGGAGCAGCTCCGCTAAGGTGTACGGCGACGAGGCTGAAGCATGACGAGATAGACAATGTTAATCTGAAGTGGGACCCTAATATCATCTGCAATAGATGATGTAAAATACATCACCAAAAAGTGCTAGATGTAAAATGCATTAGGCGCGCCACGGCCGCTCCGGCAGATGTTGTAAGTACTATTCACTCTGAACTTAACTAAAGAAAATGAACTTAACAGTCGAAACTGAATTTTACTGTCAAAACTGATTGAACTAGTAAAAGAGCATTGCAATAGATGTTTAGGGCGTTCGAGCACTAGTAGCGGAGAAGCAGTGATCTATATCAGCAGACGCTCGAGCAGGGAACGCACTAGCAGAGAGCAAGTCGTGAAGTAGCATCGAGAGCGAGTACTAAAGCAGCAAGTCATGTAGCTGCCGGAGGTCGTGCAGCAGCAGCAGCAGTAGTAGCGCAAGCGAGAGCAAGAGCAGAGCAGCAGCACGAACAAAAGCAGGAGCAGTGCAGCAGCGCGACCAACGGCAAAAACAGAGCCGCAGTGTGAGCAAGAGCCGGAGAAGCAGTAACTAGTGCCGTTGTGGAAGTTGCCGCCGAGGAAGCAAAAACATGCGGGAGAGATGTCGTGGATGATGTGGCCGGCGACGACGCCATCGATGGAGACACGCCATGTCTGCTCGGTATCGAGCATCGACATCCCCGTGAGATCGAATAAAAGATAAAATGCAGCGGTGAGTACAGAACATCCTTGGTGGAGCCGAGTTCGCCTCGGCTTCATCGGAGGAATTGGTGAGGGTGCTGCGGTTCCGGTGGGGCAGGACATGACAGCACTGTGGGGACTGAGGTGGTGGCATAGACAAGGCAAACATCGGGGCAGATCCTTGGAGGTGGAGGACGGGGCGGCTGATCCGGTAGGACGATGAGATCGACAACGGATCCTCATCCGGTGTGGTGGATGAGGGACGGCGAGCTATTGCGGTGGACAAGATAGTCGGGGAAGAGTCTCCGGCTGGGCGGCGGTCGGGAGGCCGACGGAGGAGTGTGGGGTTTCGCGGGTTTTGGCGGCCTCGGTGTACGAATGGGGGGGGGGCGAAGGGGGAGGGGCAGCCAAGCTTAGGGACTCGCTTGTCCGAAATGTAGGGTAAGTTACCAGCGTACCCCCACCGGTTTTGACACCGCGACATGGAGCTTCATTTCTGGCTGAGGGGTAGAAGGGGGATTTCGCGTGTCTGGGCTGCGGGAGCGACTTCGGAAGAGGAGGGAGTTCTCGCGCGCGTCCAATTTTCGAGATAACAAGGCGCGGCGCGGGTTGAAGAAGCGGGAGTTTCAAAGCAGGTGAGACAAAAGATACTCGAGCTTGAAAATTTCAGGATAACAAGGTGCGGATTCCTTGTTCGGTAGAACAAACTTAATGTGTAAAAAAACAATTCATACAAGACACAAGAGAGTCATGTCCCCTTTTACTATATTGCTATAGATGCCATTGAAAAAACTACAAGAAAAATGTAAAAAAATGGGAGAACAAGATTACCTTGCACAGTACCAAATCGATTCGCACTTCCCTCAACAACAACAAAAAACAAATCAATTCCCACCAAAGAAAGAGTAATGTCCCTTTTTATATGATTACAGATGCCATGATCTCGAATTTCAATTTTTGAATCCACATTATGTTGAATTCGAATATATCATTAGGTGACCTTGCGGTTTATAATTGATGTAGTCGTACATTTTGATCTTCCATCATATATGAACATTTTACTGCACCATGTGAACACATATATTATCGTCTACCATATGGACTAAATTTGAATCAATTTTCCTTATTTTAATACGATTGTTGTCAAGTTATACAATAATTTAAATATTATCTTGGTAACAAAAAACATACATATAACTGTAATCATATTTCACTATGAACTACATGTACCATACGCTCTCCAATTCAAATATTTGTATCCATTTTATGTTGAATTCAAATCATAGTACATTATTGGTCTAGGTAGCGAGATGTTTGGGATAATCTAAACCCTGTTTTCATACATATAATTTTTGGCTGAATTGGGAGAAGTTTTCGTATAAGCCTCTTGCAAAACCAGAGATTCTCTCAACAAGCCTCGTGGTTCCAAGAGGGAACGTGTCACCTTTGTGTGCGAAACGATATACGCTGCCTCCCCCCTGATTTTATTTACAGATGCAACATAGAACTATATGAGTGCCCTGTTAAATTTTGGAATTATTTTGGGTTCATTTGGCCTTTTTATACATTAATTGAGTTTCTGGACTTTTAATGTGCATAATCTAAATATGAATTGCATGCACATGCTCCAGTGCACCAAAGTGGGTTGAAAAATCACATGTGTGTCCTTGGTTGAATTTCTAGGTCCCATGGAAGAAATGAGAATGAAATTCAAACATCTGGGTGTCATGACTCGGCCGAGAACATCGAGAAACTTTGATTTTAAATTCATGTAAATCCAAAACTCGCCTGGAAATCATGAAACTTGGCATGGTGTCATGTCATGGCACCGACATGTTGTGGTTAAAAATTGGGCCGATTTGGAAGCTCGTTGTTCTAAGAGGGAACGTGCCACCTTTGAGTGTGAAATGATATACGCTGCCCCCCTTGAGTTTCTTAACAAAGGCAACATAGAACTACATTAGTGCCTTGTTAAATTTTGGAATTATTCCGGGTTCGTTTGTCGTTTTTTATACATTAATTGAGTTTCTGGTCATTTAATGTGCATAAGTCAAATTTGAACTACAAGTACATGCTCTCGTGCACCAAAGTTGGTTGAAAAATCACATTTGTGTCCTCGGGTGAATTTCTAGGTGCCATGCAAGAAATGAGAATAAAATTAAAACATCTGGGCATCGTGGCTCGGCCGAGAACATTGAGAAACTTGGTTTTAAAATTCTTGTAAATCCAAAACACGTCTGAAAATCATGAAACTTGGCATGGATGTCATGTCATGGTACTACCATGTTGGGGTAAAAAAATTGGCCGAATAGGAACAGATCTTGGTATAAGCTTCATGCAAACCGAAGCTTCTCTCAAGAAGGCTCGAGGTTCTGAGAGGGAACATGCCACCTTTGAGTGCGAAACGATATACGCTGTCCCCCTTGAGTTTATTTACAAATGCAAAATAGAACTACACGAGTGCCCTGTTAAATTTTGGAATTATTCCGGCTTCGTTTGGCCTTATTTACACATTAATTGAGTTTTTGGTCATTTAATGTGCATAATTCAAATTTGAACTACAAGCACATGCTCTCGTGCACCAAAGTTGGTTGAAAAATCACATTTGTGTCCTCGAGTGAATTTATACTCCCTCCTTCCATCTATATAGGTCCTAATGCGTTTTTCGAGGCTAACTTTGACCAAACGTTAGAGAAATAATATATGACATGCAACTTACACAAAGCATACCTTCAAATTTGTATGTTAAAGGAGCTTCCAATAATATAATTTTCATATTATACATCTCATGTGCTATTAATCTTGTCAATAGTCAAAGGCTGTCTTGAAAAACACATTAGGCCCTATATAGATGGAAGGAGGGAGTAGGTCCCATGCAATAGATGAGAATAAAATTCAAACATCTAGGCATTGTGGCTCGGTCGAGAACATTGAGAAACTTGGTTTTAAAATCATGAAACTTGGCATGGTGTCATGTCATGGTAGTACCATGCGGTGGTAAAAAAATTGGCCAAATAGGAACAAATTTTGGTATAAGCTTCTTGCAAATCGGAGCTTCTCTCAAGAAGGCTCATGGTTCTGGGAGGGAACGTGTCACCTTTGTGTGCATAATTCAAATTTGAAATACAAGCACATGTTCCAGTCCACCAAAGTTGGTTGAAAAATCACATGTGTGTCCTCGGGTAAATTTCTAGGTTCCATGCAAGAAATGGAAATGAAATTCAAAACTCTAGGCGTCGTGGCTGGGTTGGAAACATTGAGAAACTTAGTTCTTTAATTCCTATAAATCCAAAACACGCATGAAAATAATGAAACTTGGCTTGGTGCCATGACATGGCACCAACATGCTATGGTAAATTTGCAGTCCGATTTGCGAGGGCACACACATTAACAATCAACAAAGTCATTTTGGAACAAGTGATGTCACGTTACAATTGGAAATACAAGTATTATTGAAACCGTGGGTGATACGTCCATTTTGCATCATGCTTTTATATCAATATTTATTGCATTATGGGCTGTTATTACACATTATGTCACAATACTTATGCCTATTCTCTCTTATTTTACAAGGTTTACATAAAGAGGGAGAATGCCAGCAGCTGGGATTCTGGGCTGGAAAAGGAGCAAATATTAGAGACCTATTCTGCACAGCTCCAAAAGTCCTGAAACTTCACGGAATATGTTTTACAAATATATAAAAAATACTGAGAGCAAGAACTTCACCAAGGGGGCCACACCCTGCCCAGGAGGGTGGGGGCGCGCCCTACCCCCTTGGTGCGCCCCCTACCTCATGGGCCCCTTGGTGGCCCTTCGGTGGCCATCTTCTGCTATATGGAGTCTTTTGTTGGGAAAAAATCACAAGCCATCTTCTCGGACGAAACTCCGCCGCCATGAGGCGGAACCTTGGCGGAACCAATCTAGGGCTCTGGTGGAGCTGTTCTGCCGGGGAAACTTCCCTCTCGGAGGGGGAAATCATCGCCATCGTCAACACTAATGCTCCTCTCATCGAGGGAGGGCAATCTCCATCAACATCTTCATCAGCATCAGCACCATTAAAACCCTAGTTCATCTCTTGTATCCAATTCTTGTCTCCAAGTCCAGGATTGGTGCTAGTATGTTGCTAGTAGTGTTAATTACTCCTTGTAGTTGATGCTAGTTGGTTTATTTGGTGGAATATCATATGTTCAGATCCTATATGCATATTAATACCCCTCTGATTATGAACATGTTTATGATTTGTGAGTAGTTACTTTTGTTCCTGAGGACATGGGAGAAGTCTTGCTACTAGTACTCATGTGAGTTTGGTATTCGTTCGATATTTTGATGAGATGTATGTTATCTCTCCTCTAGTGGTGTTATGTGAACGTCGACTACATGACACTTCACCATTATTTGGGCCTAGAGGAAGGCATTGGGAAGTAATAAGTAGATGATGGGTTGCTAGAGTGGCAGAAGCTTAAACCCTAGTTTATGTGTTGCTTCGTAAGGGGCTGATTCGGATCCATATGTTTCATGCTATGGTTAGGTTTACCTTAATACTTTTTTTGTAGTTGCGGATGCTTGAAATAGAGGTTAATCATAAGTGGGATGCTTGTCCAAGTAAGGGTAGTACCAAAGCCCTGGTCCACCCACATACCAAATTTTCAAAGTACCGAACGCGATTCATATGAACGTGATGAAAACTAGCTTGACGATATTCCCATGTGTCCTCAGGAGCGCTTTACATCTTATAAGAGTTTGTCCAGGCTTGTCCTTTGCTACAAAAAGGATTGGGCCATCTTGCTGCACCTTATTTACTTTTGTTACTTGTTGCTCGTTACAAATTATCTTATCACAAAATTGTCTGTTACCACTTATTTCAGTACTTGTAGAGAATACCTTGCTGGAAACCGCTTATAATTTCCTTCTTCTCCTTGTTGGGTTCGACACTCTTACTTATTTAAAAGACTATGATAGATCCCCTATACTTGTGGGTCATCAAGACTCTTTTTTGGTACCGTTGCCGGTGAGTGAAGCGCCTTTGGTAGGTGGAATTTGGTAAGGAAAAATTTATATAGTGTGTTGAAATTTACTGTCACTTGTTACCATGGAAGGTAATCATGTGAGGGGCTTGTTCGGGGTATCTTCACCCCGACCAGTAGAGCAAAGAGTTGCTCCTCAACCTACTGAACCTACTGACAATGAAAATGAGCATGAAAAGGCTTGCTTTGAAGTTCCTTCGGGTATGATAGAAAAACTTCTAGCTAATCCTTTTTTAGGAGATGGAACAAAACATCCTGATGAACATCTGATATATGTGGATGAAGT
Source organism: Triticum monococcum (assembly GCA_034509565.1). NCBI lineage: Eukaryota > Viridiplantae > Streptophyta > Magnoliopsida > Poales > Poaceae > Triticum > Triticum monococcum. The sequence continues at coordinate 143,874,573 of CM067843.1, read as the reverse complement.
TTGTGGATTATTTAAGCTTGCAGGTGTACCCGGAGATGTTGTTAAGAAGAAGGTCTTCCCTTTATCTTTGAGGGGAGATGCATCGACATGGTATATGCTATGTGATGATATGAGGTCTTGGAATTACAAACGATTGAAATTGGAATTTCATCAGAAGTTTTATCCTATGCATCTTATTCATCGTGATCGCAATTAGATATATAATTTTTGGCCTCGCGTAGGAGAAAGCATCGCTCAAGCTTGGGGGAGGCTTAAGTCAATGTTATATTCATGCCCCAATCATGAGCTCTCAAGAGAAATGATTATTCAAAAATTTTATGCTCGGCTTTCTGGTAACAATCGCACCATGCTTGATACTTCTTGTGCTGCCTCTTTTATGATGAAATCTATTGAATTCAAATGGGATTTATTGGAAAGAATTAAACGTAACTCCGAAGATTGGGACCTCGACAATGGTAAGGAGTCAGGTATGACACCTAGTTTTGATTGTGTTAAATCTTTTATGGATACCCACATTTTTCATAAATTTAGCACTAAATATGGACTTGACTCTCAGATAGTAGCTTCTTTCTGTAAATCATTTGCTGCCTATGTTGATTTCCCCAAGGAGAAGTCGTTTAAATATCATCCTCCCATAGAAGTAAAAGTAGATGCACCTATTAAAGTTGAAGAAAAGACTATCACTTATAATGATCCTATTGTTCCTACTTCTTGTGTTGAGAAACCACCTTTCCCTATTAGGATAAAGGATCATGCTAAAGCTTCAACTGTGGTTCGTAAAAGCAATATTAAAACATATACACCTCCTGACCAAGTTAAAGTTGAACCTAATATTTCTATTGTTAAAGATCTCTTGTCTGACAATATTGATGGGCATGATATTTATTTCTGTGATAAAACTGCTAGAATTGCTAAACCCTGTGATAAAGATAAACCTAGACCTGTGGCAGGCATGCCTGTTATTTCTATTAAAATAGGAGATCATTCTTATCATGGCTTATGTGATATGGGTGCTAGTGCTAGTGCAATACCTTATTCCTTATACAAAGAAGTTATGCATGATATTGCACCTGCTGGGATGGAAGTTATTGATGTCACAATTACACTTGCCAATAGAGATACTATTTCACCAATGGGAATTGTTAGAGATGTTGAAGTCTTGTTTGGCAAAACTAAATATCCTGCTGATTTTCTTGTTCTTGGTTCCCCACAAGATAGCTTTTTTCCCATTATATTTGGTAGACCCTTCTTGAACACTGTTAATGCTACCATAGATTGCAAAAGAGATGTTGTTACTATTTGTTTAGATGATATGACTCATGAATTTAATTTTTCTAAATTTAGTAGACAACACCGAGAAGAAGAATTACCTAGTATGGATGAAATTATTGGTCTCGCTTATAATGCCGTACCTCCTAGTGATCCTTTAGAACAATACTTGCTAGACCATGAAAATGATATGTTTATGAATGAAAGAAGGGAATTACATGAAGTATTCTTTAAACAGGAACCTATTCTGAAAAACAATTTACCTGTTGAAATCCTAGGGGATCCTCCTCCACCCAAGGGTGATCCCGTGTTTGAGCTTAAACCGTTACCTGATACTCTTAAATATACTTATCTTGATGAGAAAAAGATATATCCTGTTATTATTAGTGCTAACCTTTCAGAGCATGAGGAAGAGAGATTATTGAAAACTCTGAAGAAGCACCGCGCTGCTATTGGGTATACTCTTGATGATCTTAAGGGCATTAGTCCCACTGTAGGTCAACATAAAATTAATTTGGAAGAAGATGCTAAACCAGTTCGTGATCATCAATGCCGGCTGAATCCTAAAATGAAAGAACCAGTAAGAAAGGAGATACTAAAGATTCTTGAGGTAGGTATAACTTATACCGTTGCTGATAGTCAACCGGTAAGCCCTGTCCATTGTGTCCCTAAAAAGGAAGGTATTACTGTTGTTCCTAATGATAAAGATGAATTGATCCCTCAAAGAATTATTACAGGTTATAGGATGGTAATTGATTTCCGCAAATTAATAAGGCTACTAAAAAGGATCATTACCCCTTACCTTTTATCGATCAAATGCTAGAAAGATTGTCCAAACATACACATTTTTTCTTTCTAGATGGTTATTCTGGTTTCTCTCAAATACCTGTGTCAGCCAAAGATCAATCAAAGACTACTTTTACATTCGCTTTTGGTATGTTTGCTTATAGACGTATGCCTTTTGGTTTATGTAATGCACCTGCTACCTTTCAAAGATGCATGATGGCTATATTCTCTGACTTTTGTGAAAAGATTTGTGAGGTTTTCATGGACGATTTTTCTGTATATGGATCTTCTTTTGATGATTTCTTGAGCAACCTTGATCGAGTTTTGCAGAGATGTGAAGAAACTAATCTTGTCTTGAATTGGGAAAAGTGCCACTTTATGGTTAATGAAGGTATAGTATTGGGGCATAAAGTTTCTGAAAGAGGTATTGAAGTTGATAAAGCCAAGGTTGATTCTATTGAAAAGATGCCATGTCCCAAGGATAAGAAGTTTCCTTAGTCATGCCGGTTTTTATAGGAGGTTCATTAAGGACTTCTCGAAAATTTCTCGGCCTCTAACTAATTTATTACAAAAATACATACCATTTGTCTTTGATGATGAGTGTGTAGAAGCATTAGAAATACTTAAGAAAGCATTGATCTCTACACCTATTGTTCAGCCACCTGATTGGAATTTACCCTTTGAAATAATGTGTGATGCTAGTGATTATGCTGTAGGTGCTGTTCTAGGACAAAGAGTTGATAAGAAACTAAATGTTATTCAATATGCTAGTAAAACTCTAGACAATGCTCAAAGAAATTATGCTACTACTGAAAAAGAATTCTCAGCAGTTGTATTTGCTTGTGATAAGTTTAGACCTTATATTGTTGATTCTTAAGTAACTATTCACACTGATCATGCTGCTATTAAATATCTTATGGAAAAGAAAGATGCTAAACCTAGACAAATTAGATGGGTTCTCTTGCTACAAGAATTTGATTTGCATATTGTTGAGAGAAAAGGAGCTGAGAACCCCGTTGCAGACAACTTGTCTAGGTTAGAAAATGTGCTTGATGGCCCACTACCTATTGATGATAGCTTTCCAAATGAGCAATTAAATGTCATAAATGCTTCTCACACTAGTAGAAAACGGAGCTTTAAAACCGGTTCGTAAGGGCCTTTAGTGCCGGTTCCATAACCGGCACTAATTGGTGGGCACTAAAGGCCCCCCTTTAGTACTAGTTCGGCACGAACCGGCGCTAAAGTGCCACCACGTGGTGTGAGCTCGTGCCCTGGTATGGGGGACCTTTAGTACTGGTTGCTGCTAGCAACCGGTACTAAAGGTTTTTTTTGATTTTTTTTTAAATTTTGGAAATTTTTTTTTGATTTTTAATTTTTCTGAATTATTTGGTGATTTAGTCTCTAATCACCTCTCTTAACTGCTCAAGTGTGGATCACTCATTCCAAATCATCTAACTTCCCAACCGGCCACCCATCCCTCTCACTACTCCAGCCCGAGCACACTTAACTTTCGGGTTCTATTCTCCTTCGTTTCCAAGTTTGCACTTGTTGTTTTCGTGACAATAGTAAGATGCCAATCCTATTAACCCTCAGGAGTTTAGCTTGAGCATGAAGTCACACATTTCACTATTTGAGTTTGAAACTATTATTCTAAAAAATAGTAATAATTTAGTAACACTAATATTTCTTGAATAAGTTTGACCATAGTTTGACCACAGTTTGACCAAATTTCAAAAACTTGAAATAATTATTTAGTAACACTAATATTCTTGAATAATTATGTAGTAACATTAATACTTCTTGAATAAGTAGTTTGACCAGATTTAACAATTTTTTTTAAAAAAACTTAAATTTGACCATATCTTTTTTTCCTTTTGGAATTTGAGGATTCTAAAAAATTGCAAACAGGCCATAGGCCGTCTCCATCGGATGCGGATTTTCGTGCTGAATTTTTTGATATATTATATGTTTTTTCCGACATTGTATGCAAAAGTTATAGCCGTTTTACATTTTCCCTACACTTTTTTGCAAAACATGTCCAAATTTAAGTTTTCAAATTTTCCTAACTAGTAGATGTAGTAATATAACTACCTCTCAAAGGATTTTATTTTTTGAAGTTTTTATCATTTTCTTTTGAATTTTTCAGAACTGAAATGGCGACACACGGGGGGGGGGGGAGTAGAGTTTGAAAATTGCCCTATAGTGCCGGTTTGTGTCACAAACCGGTACTATAGGTCAGACCCCTTTAGTACCGATTCGTGGCACAAACCGGTACTAAAGGTTAGCCCTTTAGTACCGATTCGTGGCACAAACCGGTACTAAAGGTTCAACACGAACCGGCATTAATGCATAGTCGTTCGAACCGGCACTAATGGTACCATTAGTGCCGGCTCAAATTCAAACCGGCACTAATGTGCTTCACGTTTGACCCTTTTTCTACTAGTGTCATACTGCTCCATGGTATGCTGATTATGCTAATTACATTGTTGCTAAATTTATACCACCTTGTTTCACATACCAGCAAAAGAAAAAGTTCTTCTATGATTTGAGGAATTACTTTTGGGATGACCCACATCTTTATAAAGGAGTAGATGGTGTTATTAGATGTTGTGTACCTGAGCATGAACAGGAACAGATCCTACGCAAGTGTCACTCTGAAGCTTATGGAGGACACCATGGTGGAGATAGAACTGCACATAAGGTACTACAATCTGGTTTTTTATTGGCCCACTCTCTTCAAGGATGCCCGTAAGTTTGTCTTATCTTGTGATGAATGTCAAAGAATTTGTAATATTAGTAGACGTCAAGAAATGCCTATGAATTATTCACTTGTTAATGAACCATTTGATGTTTGGGGCTTTGACTATATGGGACCCTTTCCTTCCTCTAATGGTTATACACATATTTTAGTTGCTGTTGATTACGTTACTAAGTGGGTAGAAGCTATTCCAACTAGTAGTGCTGATCATAACACTTCTATTAAAATGCTTAAATAAGTTATTTTTCCAAGATTTGGAGTCCCTAGATATTTAATGACTGATGGTGGTTCACATTTTAGTCATGGTGCTTTCCGTAAAATGCTTGCTAAATATGACGTTAATCGTAGAATTGCATCTCCTTATCACCCTCAGTCTAGTGGTCAAGTAGAATTGAGTATTAGAGAACTCAAATTAATTTTGCAAAAGACTGTTAATAGGTCTAGAAAGAATTGGTCCAAGAAACTTGATGATGCATTATGGGCCTATAGAACTGCATATAAAAATCCTATGGGTATGTCTCCGTATAAAATGGTCTATCGAAAAGCATGTCACTTACCTCTCGAACTAGAACACAAGTGTTATTGGGCTATTAAAGAACTTAATTATGATTTTAATATTGCTGGTGAGAAGAGGTTATTTGATATTAGCTCACTTGATGAATGGAGAACCCAAGCCTACGAAAATGCCCAGTTGTTTAAAGAAATAGTTAAAAGATGGCACGAAAAAAGGATACAAAAGCGCGAGTTTAATGTAGGTGATTATATATTATAGATTTTTTTGCAAGAAAACATCTCTCTAAATGGGAAGGTCCTTACGTTATCGAGGAGGTCTATCGTTTCGGTGCCATAAAAATCAACAACTTCGAAGGCACAAATTCGAAGGTGGTGGACGGTCAAAGAATCAAACACTATATCTCAGGTAATCGCATAAATGTTGAAACCAATGTTATTGAAACCGTAACCCCGGAGGAATACATAAGGACACTTTCCGGAACGTTTTAAACTCTGAAAAGGAATAGGTATGTGGTACGGTAAGTAAACCAACTCCAAAACAGCTTTAAGGCAATATTTCTCCGTTTTGGAATATTTAGAAAAATAGAAAAATAGGCAGCAGTCCAGGAAGGACACGAGGGCTCCACGAGGGTGGAGGGCGCGCCCTACTCTACTGGGCGCGCCCCTACCTCGTGGGCACCTCGTGTGCTCTCCGGACTCCGTTTTCGTACACGACACGTATTTTGGTCGGTAAAAATTCATTATATAATCTCCCGGGGGTTTTGACTCCCGTATCACGCAAATATCTCTTGTCTTTGTTTTGAGCTGTCCTGCTGCAGACAGAGCAACATGTCATCCCAGGATTCAGAAGGAGAAAGCTACGTGGCTGATTACCTTGCGGATCCTAAGGTTTATGGGGATGTGGAGCATTGCGGTTGGACTACGGAAGAAGAAGAGGACTATGAACCCATGGGAAAGGAGGAGATGAGCTCAGATGAAGATGAAGTCCCACTACCTCAACCTGGGGACATGCATGTGGAGTTCAAGAAGTCAAGCCTCCCGGATAGGGTAAAGAAACCTAAGATCGAGTTTATCCCTTTTCGCCTCTTGCAGGAGAACAAACAGGAACTATGCAAAAAGATACTGAGCTTGGAGCAGGAGATTGAGGACCTAAGGGACCAAAATTCTGTCCTTGTGCGCAAATTAAGGAAGAAGCCTACGCCATCAACAAAATCACCACTTTCTCCACCAACAAAGAAGAATTGAGTATCTGGTATGGGAACTCCACTTGGCAACTGCCAAGCTTGGGGGTGTGACCCGGTATCGTATCACCATCACTTTTATCTTTACTGTTTTTCTTAGTTCGACCCTTTTGGTAATATCTTGATTTAGTAGAATAAAAGTTCTTAGTATGATCTAGTCGTGAGTTTTGCTTTATTATCCTTCTATGTAATCGAGTCCGTGAGCTATATAATAAGGATTAGTGTTGAGTCAAGGGCGTGATTATTTTACCATGATCCTAAGTGAATAAAAGAAAATAGAAAGAAATAAAAAGAAACAAAGAGATCATGTGAGTCTTATGGAGAGTAATGAGCTCACATAGAAAGAGTATGATGAATAAAAGTTGTTGAGGGTTGACAAACATAGTTTTGGCCATCGTTGCAATTAATAGGAAGTAATAAAGAAACATATGTCTTCACATATAAATATACTATCTTGGACATCTTTTATGATTGTGAGCACTCATTAAAATATGACATGCTAAAGAGTTGGCATTGGACAAGGAATACAACATAATGGGTTATGTTTTCTTACATCTGAGATGAATTATATTGTCTTGGATCTTCCAACATGATGAGCTTGCCTTTCCCCCTCATGCTAGCCAAATTCATTGCACCAAGTAGAGATACTACTTGTGCTTCCAAACACCCTCTAACCAGTCTTGCCATAAGAGTCCACCATATCTACCTATGGATTGGGTAAGATCCATCAAGCAAGTTGTCATCGGTGCAAGCAATAAAAATTGCTCTCTAAATATGTATGATTGATTAGTGTGGAGGAAATAAGCTTTATACGATCGTGTGATATGGAAGTAATAAAATCTACAGACTGCATAATAAAGGTTCATATCACAAGTGGCAATATAAAGTGACATTGTTTTGCATTAAGATTTTGTGCATCCAACCATAAAAGCGCATGACAACCTCTACTTCCCTCTGCGAAGGGCCTATCTTTTACTTTTATCTCCTACATTGCATAAGAGTCATGGTGATTTTCACCCTTCCTTTTTACACTTTATCCTTAGGCAAGCACAATATGTTGGAAAGATCCTGGTATATATGGCTAATTGGATGCGAGTTTTCATGAACTATTACTATTGACATTACCGTTGAGGTAAAACATTGGGAGGCAAAACTATAAGCCCCTATCTTTCTCTGTGTCCGATTAAAACTCCATACCTATAAGTATTGCGTGAGTGTCAGCAATTGTGAAAGATTATATGATAGTTGTGTATGTGGATTTGCTGAAAAGCTCTTATACATTGACTCTTTCCTATGTTATGATAAATTGCAATTGCTTCAATGACTGAGATTGTAGTTTGTTAGTTTTCAATGAAGTTTATGATTCATACTTGATATTGTGATTAAATTATTACTCTAGCATTAGAGATCATATGATAAAAATTATATAAGTTGATGTTCTAAGAATGATGATGATGCCCTCATGTCCGTATTTTATTTTTTATCGACACCTCTATCTCTAAACATGTGGACATATTTTTCGATTTCGCCTTTTCGCTTGAGGACAAGCGAGGTCTAAGCTTGGGGGAGTTGATACGTCCATTTTGCATCATGCTTTTATATCAATATTTATTGCATTATGGGCTGTTATTACACATTATGTCACAATACTTATGCCTATTCTCTCTTATTTTACAAGGTTTACATAAAGAGGGAGAATGCCGGCAGCTGGGATTCTGGGCTGGAAAAGCAGCAAATATTAGAGACCTATTCTGCACAGCTCCAAAAGTGTTGAAACTTCACGGAAGATGTTTTCCAAATATATAAAAAATACTGAGAGCAAGAACTTCACCAGGGGGGGCACACCCTTCCCACGAGGGTGGGGGCGCGCCCTACCCCCTGGGCGCGCCCCCTACCTCGTGGGCCCCCTGGTGGCCCTCCAGTGGCCATCTTCTGCTATATGGAGTCTTTCGATGGGAAAAAAAATCAAAAGCCATCTTTTCGGACAAAACTCCGCCGCCACGAGGCCGAACCAATCCGGGGCTCTGGCGGAGCTGTTCTGCCGGGGAAACTTCCCTCCCGGAGGGGGAATCATCGCCATCATCATCCCCAACGCTCCTCTCATCGTGGGAGGTCAATCTCCATCAACAACTTCATCAGCACCGTCTCATCTCAAAACCCTAGTTCATCTCTTGTATCCAATTCTTGTCTCCAAGTCCGGGATTGGTGCTAGTACGTTGCTAGTAGTGTTAATTACTCCTTGTAGTTGATGCTAGTTGGTTTATTTGGTGGAAGATCATATGTTCAGATCCTATATGCCTATTAATACCCCTCTGATTATGAACATGTTTATGCTTCCTGAGGACATGGGAGAAGTCTTTCTATTAGTAGTAATGTGAATTTGGTATTCGTTCGATATTTTGACGAGATGTATGTTGTCTCTCCTCTAGTGGTGTTATGTGAACTTCGACTACATGACACTTCACCATTATTTGGGCCTAGAGGAAGGCATTGGGAAGTAATAAGTAGATGATGGGTTGCTAGAGTGATAGAAGCTTAAACCCTAGTTTATGCGTTGCTTCGTAAGGGGCTGATTTGGATCCATATGTTTCATGCTATGGTTAGGTTTACCTTAATACTTTTGTTGTAGTTGTGGATGCTTGCAATAGAGGTTAATCATAAGTGGGATGCTTGTCCAAGTAAGGGCAGTACCCAAGCACTGGTCCACCCACATACCTAATTATCAAAGTACTGAATGCAAATCATATGAACATGATGAAAACTAGCTTGACGATATTCCCATGTGTCCTCGGGAACGCTTTACATCTTGCTTGTCCTTTGCTACAAAAAAGGATTGGGCCATCTTGCTGCACCTTATTTACTTTTGTTACTTGTTGCTCATTACAAATTAACTTATCACAAAACTATATGTTACCACTTATTTCGGTACTTACAGAGAATACCTTGCTGGAAACCGCTTGTCATTTCCTTCTGCTCCTCGTTGGGTTCGACACTCTTACTTTTCGAAAGGACTATGATAGATCCCCTATACTTGTGGGTCATCAGTGGGCGTTCTAGTTACTAGTACCATATATGTGCTGCCACGCATCCCCATTTTTTATTAGCTAGGAGGCGTCATGCAGGGTAGCTATTTGAGTACGAGAGGCGTGCGATCAAACCCCTGCGCGTGCTTATCGGGAGGAGAGCCCTTTGACCTCCATCTTCCGTCCACCTCTCTCCCAAGGTCTCCATTAATGGCGCCTGAGCCTCTGTTTAATGGCGTGGCTATGTCTCATTTGACTGAGATTTAAGAGATAAAAAGAAAATCTGAAAGCACGGATCTTGATGTAAGATCCGACGGACCTATATATCATCTACTGTGACTTATAGCAAGACTGATGAATATATAAGGACGATTAATTTTTTTATCAAAGAAGGGCTTGCCCCTTCCGATTTTCATTACTGAAAACCACCACAATTCATAAGAAGTTCAGCACAACTCTAGCCTAACACGAAGGACTAAAATCTACCAGATTGAAATCGCAACATCCCAAGAGGCCAACAAAGGCCAAACATCCGTGCTAGAACCCAACATTTCACAACCGACGACACAATCCACATCCTAAACTGATTATTACATCAAAAGAAAACAGGAAATTAGTCTCCGCGGTGAGCGGCGATGAGCTCTTTTGTGTCCTCAAGACGCTGCTTGACAACATCCACAGATTCCTCCACTAGTCTTTGGCGCTCGTTGTGGAGCATGTCATTCTCGTCCATAAGTTTCTTCACGATGATGCTGGTCCTCTTCAACAAGGCACTGGTCTCATCCTGCTGGTCTGCACATCAGACGATCTTCTCCCTCAGCAGGTCGCGCTCGGCCTAGAGCCTCTCATTGCCCTCCCTTAGTTTCCGGATGACGCCGGTAGCCTGTTCAAACGAGGCTTTAATGTCGTCCTACAACCTCGCCCAGCCGGAGATCAGATCCATCTGGCTATGGACGATCGCATGCATGCACCTGTAACAGTCGTCGCCTACCCCGCGAGAAATTTTCCCAGGACGCCGCAGCGCGGCGGGACATCTCTGCTGCATTCGTGGCACGGCGAGACATCTCTGCTGCTTCCGCGGCACGGCCGGACCAGTCTGCTGCATCGACGGTGCGGCGGGACCTCCGTGCTGCTTCAGCGGTGCGGTGGGACCTCTGTGCTGCTACTTCCGTGCGGTGGGAGATGTTGACTGCTTTCGCAGCGAGGCGGGGCATCTCTCATGCTTGCGCTTCCATGCTCGCCTCTCCCTGGTGGCAATCTCTTGACCCAGAGCTCACGCTGGCCATGGCAGACGCAAGGGAAGGACGCTTAATGACTTGTTTGTTTTTGTGGATGAGGAGTTGAGGAGGAATGTGCAGTCATCTTGGCATATTAGTATTTATAACCAAGTACTAATACTCTCCTAAGTGGGAAACCGTTTTGGTTGTGATCGGTGTGAACAGGTTTGCAATTAAATATACTCCCCTTTTGTAAGGCCCCGCTTTGGAAAGGTGCATGCAAGCAACCAATTCATTGGTTGCATTGAAAGCCATTGTTGTTGGTGCCATGGTTGAAAAATTAATATACTTCATGTGTGCTTTTTCAGTGGCTGCATGCATGTGAGAGAGTGCACTGGGAGTGAAATGAAAGAATTAATGTGAGCAAATTACTATGTGTCTTAGTCTAAGAGAGATTGTCTTTAGGCCTAATAAACCCGGACGGAGGGAGTAGCGTGGTACTAATACGCTCCTAAGAGGGAAACCATTTAGGTTGTGATCGGTGTGAATAGGTTTGCACTTCAATATAGCGTGGTACTAATACGCTCCTAAGTGGGAAACCGTTTAGGTTGTGATCGGTGTGAATAGGTTTGCAATTCAATATAGCGTGGAGTAATTTGCAATTCACATTTTAGTTTTTCCATTTTATAAGGGTCAATTTGGTTGTTCCCCAACACATGTTTAGATTCCAAGGTGCATTAAAGCATTGCATGCAAGTATTAAGAGAAAATTGACCAATGCATGTACTTTATGCATGCATTGCAATTAATGCATTGATGAACATAATTTTTTGAGAAAAACAAGAGCATTAATTAGGTGCTTCTGCAAACTACAAAAAATATTCCACCACTCACCATCTTGGTTGGTGAGATTTTTGAATTAAGCCCCATAAACCGGAAAGGAGGGAGTACTGCTGTGTACGTGCAATAACTGGCACCGTCGTATACATATCTTACGGTTAATGGGGCGTTCGACAGGAATAGCCGCGTGGCGAGCTCTAGGCTAGTCTTTTTTCAGACGCATTAAACCTATCTCTCGGGACTTCGCACACGCACCATCGTGCCACCCACAAAAACCTGTACTCTGAGTTTAGTGGTACGTTATACAGGAAGAGAAGAGGTGCACACACGCACTCGTCCTCTCACACACGCATCTGTTTTTTCCTGAAAAGGAGGATGATGACCCCCGGCCTCTGCATATGGGAGTCACACACGCATCTGTAGCTACGAATTGTAGTGTTCTCAACCATCCGATTGGCTCTATCATGGATGTACCTATATACTAAAACATGTCTAGATACATCTATATTTTGACAAATGGAAGGCATGTATTGTGCAATGGAGGGAGTGCTTGTCATCAAAATGGATAAAAAGGGACGTATCTAGAACTAAAATACGTCTACATACATATCCTTTTATCCTTTTTGATGACAAGTAGTACTTCTTACCCAAAGGAACTTTATAACCAACAGACACAAAGGGGCTGTTTGGTTTGTGACTAACTTTGCCAAAGATTGCCCCACCTAAGGTTAGGCAAGTTTGACCAACGTAGGTGACTGTTTGGTTCAAGCCACACCTTAGGCAAGCCACACTTGGACCCCACATGGCGTACACACAAAAAGTGTGGCAAGATTCCCTTAGGCTTGCCAACACTACAAAAAAATGCACTTCCGTGATGATACATGTTTGTCATAGTAGGTCGCTTTTTTTGTCATGCATGTACATCCATGACAAATTTATGACAGAATCAAGATAGTCATACATGTGCTGTCGTAGAAGTGTTCCATGACATTACCAAAATTATCATCATGGAAGTGTCCACTTCCATGACGATAAATCGCGCGTCACAGAAGTGCTTTCGTCAAGGGTGACCGACACGTGGCATCCACCGTAACGGAATGCCGTTAAGCTATCGGGTCGGGTTTTGGATCTGATAACCCGTTAACAGCCCCGACCAAAGGGAAATTTCCACGTGTAAATTCTTATTGGCCGGACGAAACACGTGTCAGCTCGTCAGTGGGTCAGATAGGCGCCTATGATATGTCGACACGTGGCATGGCCCAACAGAGGCACATTCCTGTGAAAAGGCCGGCCCGTTTGACTTGGTCAAAAGGTGGCGGGCCGGCCGATGGAAAGCCTGTTAACGGCCTGTTCGCATATAACCCATTTACAGCCCGCTAACCAAAGCCCCGTTACGCCCTATTTGAATTAGGCCCAATAGCGTCATCTGGGCCATCCAATATGATTCCATCCCGTTTTCACTTTTGGCCCATGTATGGCCCATGACGTCTTTCGGCCCATATGAGGCCCTATGTAACTCTTGGCCTATTAACGGCCCGTGGTGAAACTGGCCCGTAATGAACAGTGTATCACTTTACACCCATTAACGGCCCGTGGTGAAATTGGCCCGTAATGAACAGTGTATCACTTTATACCCATTAACAGCTCATCATTCCGTTGGGCCGTATCCAGCCCATGTTATCTTTCGGCCTTCTCAGAGCCCATTTATTCTTGGGCTCATTTCCAGCATTCGTTTACTTACGGCCCATTAGTGTCATTTTCTGCTTGTGGGCCAAATTCAGCCCGTGGTTATAGTCGGCCCGTTTGTGGTCCGTTAATACGTTGGGCCGTTTTCATAGCGTCATCAAATATGGCCTATTAACGATGGCCCGTTATGGTCGGCCCATGAACGGACGATTCCAGCTCTAGCCCGTTTACGGCCATAATGCGGCCTGTTATTGGCCCATGTTTGGCCAATTGATCATACGGCCCGTATAAGGCCCATTGATGATACGACCCATAGAAGGCCTACTGTTTCTACGGCCCGTAGAAGGCCCACTGTTTCTACGACCCGTAGGAGGCCCAGTGTCACTACAGTAAATATTAGCCCATGGTTATTGTGGCCTAGTTTCAAAAAATAGGTTATTGCAGCCACTAGTTAACCGCGGAAAAAGAACTGCAATGACTATAAGCAAACAAATAAACAATACAACAAGGAAATAAATAAGCAAGCAACTAACGCTAGGCTATCATGGCTATTACACATATTACATCCACTGGGCATCAAAGTTCGCCACCAGTGCAAATATAGGGAACAAAGCAGCATATCATATACACTGGCCGTCAAAATTGGCCACCAGTGCAAATAAACGCGGTAGCAAAACAAGAGCATAACTGAAACAACTTCAGAAGAGCTCAAGAAATGTTTTCCTGGGTATCCACCATGCTGGCAATAAGCTTAGCAAGCTGATTAGCTTTGTCCTGTTTGGTGCTAAAATCCTCCAACGCTTGCTGTTGCACCAGAAAGTATGCATCTGAATGCTCCAGGGACTTTCGCAGTCCTTCCGCTTCTTGTCGCAACACAGCTGATCGATGTCTTTCAGCTTGTAGTTGAGACTTAAGAAACCGAACTGATTCAGACAGTGAGTTTGAATAGCTTGTGCAAGCGGTAGTGGCCAGTAACTCCAACACTAAACGAAGACAGGATGTGTCACTATCCTGAACCTTATCTGCATTACTTTCTTTACCATTGCTTAATAAGGCAGTCTTCCCCAATATTCTGTCAACATTCTAAAAGAAGAAACAAGCAGACACATAACAAGTTTAGCATGTACTAGTATATGAAACTCATCTCGGTGAACTAGTTCATTAGTAAGGTGGACAGGATTAAACTATCAAGTCTTCTATTGCCAAGTACTATTACATAATAAAAGCATCAAACAAACATATATCTATGTCCTATGGTAGCAATGGAATCTTAAATAAGAACAGTTGTTCTTCAGGTTTAGGCACTTGTTCTACATGAATAGAGTACAGTAAGACGCAAGAATATAATACTTAAAAATAGAAAATGAGCTCATAGACCTTACCACATTCTTGGTTCGGGATCAGTACAGAACAAGGCGTTCCCAGTCATCGTCCAGTAAATGTGTCTCAGGAGAACGTAAGGGAATTTGATGAGTTTCTTTGCCGGTGAAGTACGTTTTCTTCAGGTAATTCCGATACTGCCACCAAGCATTCTTGAAGATAGCAGAGGTATTAGCACAGGTTACCTCATCCTGAGTTTCCAAATCGGTCCTTCTCTATAGAAAAAATGGGAAAATTTGTTGTATTATAACCATCCTGGAGGTAGGATGTATGGGATGAAGCAAAGTAATTGCCATGAATAACATTACTTACACATAACTCCTGGACAAACACCTGCAACTCGCATTTTCCTTCATCTTCAGTATAATATTTCCAAGATGGGAAGATACGCACATATGATTTAACAACATCAAATGCGACAGATGCTAAACTACGACTAACTGGTGGAGTTGGGGTTCGCCGTGATAGTACTGGCCCTTTGGAAACTGGAGTTGCCTTACTAACTGCTCTTGTTTGGGAGCTCTGTGGTGGAGATGGTGTTGTGTCAAGAGGAACTGGGTTACTATCGGCTGGGGTTGGGGTTAGATTGGGTGAAGCTGGTTCTTTGTCCATCGTAGTAGGGGTACAATCTGCGAGAGTTTGGGTTATGTGTGGTAGGGCTGGTTCTTGTGCATGTACAACCGGGGTGCTATCTCCACCAAGAGGTAGCACTGTTTTATTTGAAGACCTTGTTTTTAGTCCGCTAGATACTGGCATCACCCGCTCCAATTCAAATGGCTGATAAACAGGAAACATAGTTGAATGTACAGACATTTTATGAGAGACAGATGCAATAGATAGTGTGGAAAAAAGAGGGCATGAAATAGTTGACATGTATATTGTTTAACTAAAATGGATAGCATGACATAATTTCACATATATGATGTCTATCTAAACTGGATAGCATAGCATAACATAATTCAAAGATATGATGAATAACTAAACAGGATCGCATGACATAATTCACCTACATGTTATCTAAGTAATGAGGATCGCATCATTTAATTCACATATGTGATTTATATGCTAAACAGAGGGAAATCGATATGATGTCTGAACTAAGAACATGATGTTGAATATTGTGTATATGATGTCTAAACTATGCAATGCAAGACACCATATGCATGATATGAGCAGTATAACCGTGCCAAGTTAGAGCATACACCTCAGTGGGGGAATATGACTGGTCATCTGTCTCTGAATCCATCTCTGAGGAGCTATCGGGACCCAACAAGAGATCTGCTTCGACAGGTAGCACTGTCTGCTCTGAAGGCCTTGTTTTCACTTTCAGATTTTTCCATCTCCCACCCAAATGGCTGATTCATAGGAAGAGTACTTTAATGTACAAACATTGTCAATTAATGGGAATGTAATGAAGAAAAGGATGGGAAAGATATCATTCAAATATATGATGCCTGGTTAAACAGGATGGCATTGCACATTTCACATATATTATGGCTGGCTAAAAGACATGAGACTGCATAATTCCCATATATGATATAGAAACTAAACATGTGGCATTACAAAACATGTCTAAACTAAGCAGATGACATATATGATGTCAAAAGTAGGCACTTCAAGGCAACATATGCATGATATGACTAACATCATCATGCCAAGGTAGAGCAAACACCTTGGGGGGTAAATAGGAGTGGTCAGCAGCGTCTGAATCTACCTCAGAACAGATATCTTCCTCTGGGTTACAATCTGGAGAGGGGTGGGGAGGGTTTGCCATTGAACCCACCATGGAGCGATGTCTGCATGACATTGTATTGCCGCGCAAAACTCTTCTCTTTTTCTCTACACGTTCTGCATGACTGTGTACAATATCTGACATGCATACAAAAAAATATTGTGAGATTATGTAAGGAGAGCATGCAGAAATTTAGAGTGATGGTAACAACCAGTGGATCGATGTTTTTCCGTTGAACCAAAATAGCCCTAATGGATCTATGTGAATGTATAGTAATAAGTGAAGCAACAAGTGTACAACCTCTTTGCCGTAGCCGTGTCGACCTCAGCATCATTGGGTTGGTCGCTGAAGCAGTTGAGGCAGAGGTGGCTGTCGGAGGTGTGGACGAAGATCTGGGAATCTGTAGATGGCGTCTAGGGCACTGCTCTGTTGTGATGGATTGTTTTGTTGTTGGAGCAGCTCCGGTGAGCCGTAAGACGTCAAGACTGAAGCAACACAAGACAGACATCGTCAATCTCAAGTGGGATTCTAATAGCATCTCCAATAGATGATGTAAAATGGATGTAAAATTAACATCACCAAAAACCACCTGACTACAACAGATGAGGTAAAACTGTTGACTCTGAACTTCACTGTCGAAACTGAAATTTACTGTGGAATCTGAATGCTACCGTCGAAACTAAACACAATGGTAGCAGAGAGGCACTTGACATGTAGTTTAGGGAGGGCCTGCAGTTCATCTTCAACCTGCACCCCCCTGAGCCGCCAGCCACCACCGGCCGAACCGCTGGCCCCAGCGCCGCCTCGCCGCCCCGAAACAACTCGCCACCGCCGCCCTAGCCAGCCCTCTAGGCCCCCCGCTCCCCCACCCTGGACCCTAAGATAGATAGCGGGGTACCTCTCCGGCGAGCCCCCGTCCACGCTGCGGGTGGTTCTTCCTTAACTTCGGCGAGCCCCCCAACCCCTGAAAATTGACTGACCCAAAAGTTGATTCAGTCGACTGAAGTGTGGCTTAATCGGAGCGCAGTAGCAGCACGAGCAAGGGGGAGAGCAGCAGCAGTAGCTGGGCGAGCGAGCGATCGAGCGAGAGCCTGAGCAGCAGCAGCAGATCCGGCTAGTATGGACGCCACCGCTGAAGGGGCCTCGCACTGGGGGAGAGCCGCCATGGAGATGTTGCCCACGGCGCCGGCTTCAAGGTAGCCGCTCCATGGGGGTGCGGGATGGAGCACCGTCGGTGCCGGGAGGCGAGTTAAGGAGAAGGTGCGACGCGATGAGTGTACAACCTCTTTGGTGGCGCCAAGTAGGCCTCGGCTTCGTACGACGAGTCGGTGAGGATGCTGCGGTTCCGGTGGAGCAGTTTAAGGTGGCGCTATGGGGATGGACCAGTCGCGATAGACAAGGTGATCATCGGAGCAGCTCCTTGGAGGTGGAGGACAGGGCGGCTGAACCGGCGGGATGACGAGATGGACGACGGATCCTCATTCGGGGAGGTGGACGAGGGACGTCGAGCTGTTGCCATGGACGACGTCGTCGGGGAAGAGGCTCCGGCTGGGCAGCAATGACGTGGCTGATGGACGAGGGTGGGGTTTCGCGGCTGGAGCGGAGAGGTTATGGCAGCCTGGGATTTCGAATGGTGAAAAGGGGGCGATGGGAGGGGGTGAAGCATGACTTAGGAATGCGCTTGTCCAAAATGTAGGGTGTGTTACAAAAGTACCCCCCACCGATTTGAACTAGCGGCCCTTTCGGCTCAAGGTTAGAAGGGGGATTTCGCGTGTCGGGATTTGGCAGCTGGAGGGAGTTTTCGCGCGCGTTGTAATTTCGGGATAGCAAGGCGCGGGTTGTGAAGGTGCCAGTTTTGGGAGCATGATATCTGAATTTTCGGGATATAACAAGACGCGGGTTGAATTTTAGGGACAAGCCTAACATGTAGTAATATTATACTTGTACGTACCAAATCAATTCGCACTTACCTCAACCAAAAAGAAAACAAAAAAATAAAACTATTCACACCACACAAAGAGAGAGTCTTGCCCCGTTTTACTATAGAAACGCTATTCAAAGCTACTCCCTCCTTCCATCTATATAGGGCCTAATGCGTTTTTCGATGCTAACTTTGACCAAATATTAGACCAATGATATATGACATGCAACTTACACAAAGCACACCATTAAATTCGTCTGTGAAAGGTTCTTTCAATGATATAATTTTCACGTTGTGCATGTCATGTACTATTAATCTTGTCAATAGTCAAAGGCGGTCTTAAAAATCTCATACGCCCTATATAGATGGAAGGAGGGAGTATGAATCCATGTTATGTCCGATTAAAGTTTTTCTCTTGCCGTATAATGCATGTAACCTACTAATACCAACATTTAAGTGTATTCCAAATGTCTATACTACCGCTGTAATTCGAACTAAATTTGAATTCGTTTCTCTATTTCAATAAGAATCTACAATCATGATTGTTGCCAACTTCAACCATCATAGTTTCCTTGCTATCTGCCAGATATAAATCAGACGGCCTATAATGCAGGATGGCAGGCACACCATCATCAACAACTCCGTTTTTTATAAGAGTAGAGATAAAATATATTAAATGTAGTATACCATGTTCATAACCACACCATGTGTATCACCGTTATATATATTCACACATCCGTCGGTTTGAAACACTATGATAAATTCTTCAAATATCCGAATTCGCTTTTTATAATGAAGTATATATGATCTCTATTCGTCTTTTACACCCACACAACCATCTTATCTTTTTAGCTAGCGCTAACTTTCTCTTGTGCATGCACACACCCGCATCCCTCTCACCCTCCCTCAGCATTCTCCAGCTCCATCGTGCAAATTCGTCTTTTCACTTTAGGTCGTTCACCCACGGTGTGTGTAGGCCCCCAGCTCCTTCTTTACGACACACATTGATCGATATGCCTCTCTAGCCAGGTGTGCCTAGCACAAACACAAGCTTCCCGTCTTCTCTTGTCACCGTCCATGCCTCACTCCCACCACTCTTTTCATCGTTCTCGTACTCGCACACCCCTCCCCCTCGATATAGTATGCCTCTCGTACCACCTCCTACATGCATCCCTCTCTCTCTATCCTTCTCCTCGTGCCTCATTTGCTTCTAACACACACATGCATGTATAACGATCGATCTCCCAACATATACCTAGATCGACTTTAACTACCCCCCATCGATCGACGTACCTCACAAGTTATGTCTCTCCTTTCTCTTACAAAGGGCGATTGATCTTCCTATGTAGTCACGTCTGCTTACCACAGCCACATCGTCCCCCCTCATCATTCGTGCATGCCTCCTGACCCATCTCTCACACGCACGTGCACAGACAACAACCGGCTATCTCCTCTCTTATTGATATTGCGGGTGTGCCCTCCATTTGTCTAGCAAGCCTATCCCACCATTTTTTAGAAGCAACTCCACTACCACCCCCTCCAACACTCTAGCTCTATCTCTCTCGCAACCTTATTCATCTCCTACACATATGCATGGATGCGGATCGATCTCCCTTAATACATGAGGCAGATCGATCTCCTTAATACATGAGGTAGGCCTCTCTCTTCCTCCACACATATACCAGCCATTGTACCTCTATAGTTAATTGGGCCTCCCTCTTCCCCCACCACACACCGATAGTCAAGCACTGCAGGTAGGTATCCATGCCACAGAGACAAACTGCACATGTCCCATCTCACGTTCCAGTAGGCCAACCACTCTATATCTTTGACGTGGGCACACACAAATTCGATGGCACTCTTTATCGATCACGCCGCGCACAAACACACACACATCGTCCCTCTCTTCGATTCTATGGACACCTCCAGCCGATGATACCTCCACTCTCTTCTCGTGGATCACCCCCTCTATATATATGTTATATCGAGGACTCTATTTCACACACATTGCATATGTTAAATTTCTTGATTCACCCCCCCACAAAAAAAACTCTCAAGAACCCACACACCATATCTCTCTAGGTTTGTATCTCTCTCACACAACCCCACATAGGTGGTGTACGTATACAAGAAGAGAATAGGTGCACCGTGCACGTACTCACGCTTCGTGCCTAGCCACAGCCGCGTGGGTACACGGTGGAGCTCATTTCTTTACGAAATGGTAGCCCACGTGCTAATTTGAATGCCTGTAGTAGTTGTTTACCTAGGGAGGTCATGTACCACGCGTGCACGAAACAAATTTTGACTTGACGCGTTGCCGCGTTATTTTTAAATAAAGTTATAGCACTCAATGGCACGTACACACAATATAAAACGATTTTTATGGAGGAAAAACTAGTCCGCTCTTCAGAGTATCTCACACAAGGCTCCGGTGGCCTCTCTCTCTCACCGTTGGTCACTGATCCGGCCGCATCCCGTCCGCCGGGGGAAAGGGAGTGCGGTGGCCTCCCTCTCTCTCACCATTGGTCACTGATCCAGCCGCATCCCGTCCGCCGGGGGAAAGGGAGTGCGGTGGCCTCTCTCTCTCTCACCGTTGGTCACTGATCCTGCCGCATCCCATCCGCCGGGGGAAAAGGAGGAAGTGCATCGTTTCTCCGTTTGATGGTGCAGAGGCAGCACCTCCCGATCCGCGGTGCACGCCGTTCTCTTTGACCAAGGTCCGGCGCGGCAGGGCCTACGCCACCTTCTCGCAGATTCCGCCCGCCGCCGCTCACCTAGTTACATCCCGACGACCTCCAGGTATCCCCTCCGGCCTTGCTCCACTGCCCATTTTCCCACAGCGCTGCATGTGGATCTTCCACAGTTCTTTGCCCAAAACGTAGCTCGTCCGGTGTACTTTCCATATTGCATTCTCGTCCTCACACCGTTTTAGACAAACACAACCGTGTTGTTATCTTCCCTTAGGACAAGGAATATTCTTCTTTTTTGTTGTCGCATGTGTCATCAACTGTTATTGGCCATTAATTGTTTCCTTTCAACCTCTTTTTTGCAAACAGGGCTGTCCATTTCACATCGTTGCTATTGCGACCTTTTGGTGAACTGCACAAATAACTTTTTCTTAAGAGTGTTTTGTGTAGTTGTACTAAAATGTCACACGGGCATCGTCTCTACATTTCAGTGCGACTACACAAAGGGAGATTGGTTTTGCTCTATCCTCCTCATCCAACTCCGAGCCTAATCTTCTCCAACTAGTTAGTCTTAAGAGAGACTGCAAAGGTGATCGGCTTCTATTTGTGTGTTTATTGTTTCATCAACAGTCCTCTATTATCGTAATCACGCTTCATATCTTTGGAACAGGGACGCTCAGCTCTATTTTAGTGGAATTGCACAAAATGATCGGAATGTTGCATGTTCCAGACAGCTACTTTTTTTCCCAACATGCCTTGTTGATTTAGACTGAGCTGGGGGGACGTTGCTGCCAATGAAAGCATGGATCAATTTTAATTTAACACCTTCTCACAACTTTGTCTTCAGTTGTGATGTAATTATTAGCTCTAATCTGCTAATAATTGACATGCATTAGCAAGGAAGTTAGTTTTTCATTGTTTTCGAAAGAGCATCGATGGCAAGACACATGAAACAAAAGATGAAAGCTCACACCATTGTACAATTTCATCTCGCTAGAAAATTATTTGTATAGTACGTCAATTATGTAAACAAATGATGGAAGCTTGATAGCATTGCCAGAAGCCTCTTCATCATCTGGGTCCATGTGCCATGCACAAAATTATACTCCTTCGTTCCTAAATATTTGTCTTTTTACAAATTTCAAACGGGCTTATTTTAGAGTGTAGATTCACTCATTTTGCTTCATATGTCTACTCCCTCCGTTCCTAAATATTCTATTCGTCTTAACAGAGATTTCAACAAGTGACTACATACAGAGCAAAATGAGTGAATCTACACTCTAAAATATGTCTATATACATACGTATGTGCCAGTCCATTTGAAATCCCTAAAAAGACAAATATTTGCGTAGTCACTCGTTGAAATCTCTAGAAAGAAAAATACTCCGAAATATATTTAAGTACCGGGGGGGGTAGTGCACAACCGCATGGGAGACTCAGCCCGGTCGTTGCGCCGCATTAATAGTGAGTAATGTGTAGTCAAATCATAAGCCCCACCTTTCCCACTATAAGTTGCTCTGAACAAGCAGCCATCAATACGCTCTTCTTTGAATCCGCTCATACTACTCCATCCATCACTGTTTATACAGCGCGCTTCAGAAAAAAGAAAAAAAATCTATGGGACCAAGGCGACTAGCAGTCGGCCTGAAAAATAAAATTGGTAGTTATAGCACGGCGTGTATTACTAGTGGGAATAATGCGTACACACATGCATGTAGTGCTTCCACCCCGGGTACACACATGCATGCACTCCGTAGTAGTACAGTACATGGAGAGAAAATTGTGGACCTTATTGCGGTTACCACGCCCTAATTAATTGAGCATTAAATCAAACGTGTCTAAAGTCTCTCTAGTGGTGGAAATGCATTGAGAGAAATGCATCATAATGAAGCGTGCCCTGTAAACTGTGACGGAGGGTGGAGTAGTATGAAGGTGCAAAACCAAGTATGCGTACTACTGCCCTTGGCTCTTCGCCCCTTCGTGAAGTTGAACAATGATGGTACTCTGCATGTTGGGTACTATAGTGTATGCCTCTTACAATCTGACACCGAATGGACCGATGCATGTCCACCGAGGGTAGGTTGCATTAGTCAAAAGGCGTAAGCGAGCTTCACCTTGTCCTGCAAGCTTCTCCTTGTTCTGCGAGTTGACGGGGCACACCAAAAAGTAGTGCTAGTCTATACTCCCTCCTTTCTGGTTAATATGGCTTAATCTTTTTGCGGGTAAATGAGAGAGCTTTATTCATATATAAGCATTCTTAGGACGATCAGCCAAGACACTGGTCACTAGGAAGCGAGGTACCGCGCAAAAAAAGAAGTAGGAAGTGAGGTGTTTCATCAAGCCATCTCTCGGCCACATTCAAAGTGCAGCAAGCACAGTTCACACGAAGATGCGTTGCAAGATTTGCTGACCTATTTACATGCTGAATAACAAAAATATGGAAATATTACTGAGCACTACTATTTTTAACAGGATATGAGCCAGGATTAAGAGAGAATTGTGGCGAGTGTTCGATGCAATCAACTTCCATTATCACATGCGAGAACCCTTGAAGAGAACCAAATGTGTTGAAGATTGCTTTTTCACATTTTCAAAATATAATAAGAGTGCAGACGCTCCTCCATCCGGTTCCTAGTACTAGTATCACTACACCACGACACTGCATTCCCTACAGACGTGTGTTGAGAAAAGTCACTTTCGCCGACCGACTGTTGGTTGGAAAATTTTGTAACAGACTGTCGGTCGGGAAAACATGTGTATAGTAACAAACGATTGGTCGGGAATGCTAACACATTTATTGTCAAATGATGGGTCGGGAAAGCTCTAATGCCCATCCATACATCGGTCGGGAAATAATCCCGACCAACAGTCCGTGGCGAATGGGCCAGTGCGTGTACATAAAATTTTAGTGCCACCATTCGACCCAAGCCCGCGAAACGTTTCCCCCCAACACATATAACTCACCACGCACGGAGAGGAAAAAACCCTAGTCCCTTTCTCATTCCCCACGCGCGCCGCCATGGGCACCCGCCGGCGGCATCCTCCCTGCCCGCCACGCCATACTGCCTCCCGCACGACCCTGTTGGCCCGCCACTTCGCACGCTCGAACCATCATCTCCTCCTAGGTGCTCTCTCCTCACCTCATCGTCGTCGCGGCGGACACCGAGCAGATCTGGGGCTTAATCTGCTTCAGATCTTGGGGTGACGGGTCTTAATCTGCTGAAGAAGGAGGAGACAGGGCGGGTGCCATGACCAAGCACTCCCCGGAGGCACTAGTGCTTATCTCCCGTGGAAGCTTTCAGGGTCGGGTTCCCGGCGAGCGGCGTCGTCAGCTCCGGCACTAACCTCAGAGTGCCCAGGTTCTTGTTCCTCCCTGCTAAAAGACAGACTTCACTAGAGTATCACCTGTGCAACTTTCACCTTTTTTTTCTCTCATCCTCATAGTCCTAGATGAGCATGACAGAAGAAAATGATGAGATTGCTACCAAGACAAGGCTGTTGTCACTTGAACTGTTGGAGGTTAGTTTACATCGTGGAGGTTGCTATATTTGATTTTCTTTGTTTAGATCATATCTGCTGATTCTTTTACCTGCTGGGATTTTTAGGCATGCGCCCGTGCTCATGTGCCTCCATGCGTGGCTCTCTAATCAGATCTAGGAACTGCCTCCCTATGCAGCAGGGGCCAAACTATGTGCCACCGTATGCATAGTCAGATCTCTAATTAGATGACCTGCCTCCACTATTGTACGCATGTTAAGCTTGGACATTTAATTGCATCTAGTAAGTGGTTGACCATCTAATGATTGATTTTGCATACCACTACATGCATGTTTGTCTGTATGCTCCGATTAGTCTTGTGCATCTGCCAATCTGGGTGGCTAAATATGTTATGGGAAAGTAGTGGCCTCTGTGATTTAGGACATCTTTTTTTGTTGGGGGTGGGCGAATGATTCAGGGCGTCTGAAACATGTGGGAAAACATATATAGCACTAGATAATAATTAATCAAACGGTTGGTGATATTATGATGCTCAGTAAGGTTAAATAAGTTATACTATAAAATATTATGCCTTTGTCGTGCTTGTCAGAAAAGATGATAGTAATAGCAATAATATGCAACTATTTATCAGGAAAAATATCTGTATGCACTGTATTTGCATCACTCAATTGCATGGTTGCTTTAAAAAAAATATACGTTAACTTGAGCTAATTAATTAGCACATGTGTCAGTGTAGTCACGAGCCATCCAAAGGATAGAGAGGATGAGATGAACTCAACAATTTCCAAATCCGACCCTTATTTGGTTAGGCAAGGTTAGCTTTTCTATAGCTTGTATTGATGATTTCGAAAATTATATGAGCAAAATTCGTGGACATAACCTTTTCCTTTAACCATGCATATTGATGATTCAAAACTTAGATCTATCTTGTATCCATCGCCATAATGCTATTTGAACATTTCCACTGTGCTTTGTACATCTAGATTCTGACACGTCTAGATTCGGACATAACAAAAAAAAGCCTGCCTTCTTTCCTTTAAATTTGATAGTCAAGATCTGTTAGAAGATTTTTTTAGGGATGGGATCTATTTGAAGATGCTGTCTCATTAAAAAAAGTAACACCATGTACATGAAACATCGCAGGTTGTCTCCTTTTCGATGTTGTCTGCTAAATTCTGGGTGTACATCGATGCAATTGAACATGGAAACAACTTGAGAACTATTTTTCACATTTTTTACTAAAAGTTCGAACCACTGAACATGACTACTCCCATATCTCTGAAATGAGAATTTACTAAAGTTTCTACTCGGGCTATTGATAGTTTTGTTTTCATGTTCATGTAAGTAAAATGCTGAATACAAATGACCTTCATTATTATTATTATTATTATTATTATAATATTAGCAACACAATATGTAGTAGCAAACCACAATACAAATGATATCTTTAGTTCCTAGGACAAATTTTAGATGAATTAGTTCATAGAGCAAGTGATACAGAAAAAATGTAAGCGTTGTGTATTTGTGAAGAAGAAAAAGGTGAATTCTCTCTCTTATCTATTTTTCTAGGGTGTCTTGAACAGTCACTTATTCCTGCATGATTTCTCTCCCCTCTTTAGATATTTTTTGCATACGCCAACTTGGTTTTGCTTATATTGCAGTGAACTCTGTTCTAGGAGTATACTGGTGTACTGATGTTTGTAATGTTTTTTTATGTTGTGTGCTGATGTTTGCAATGGTATTTGGTTTCTGTACTCTGCAAGCCTCATGATGCTAATTGAAGTATCCTCTATCATGGTGCAGATGCTTAGCAAATTCTTTCACTGCTACGTGTTGTTAATCACCTGCTTTCTTACTCCTTTCATTTATGTAGGAAAGGCCTAAGAGAGTTATCCCCCATGGGAACAGAGACCAGGATACATTGTCTCTCAGGATATATGCAGCAGAAAAAGTTTTTTTAGAAAAACCAAAAAAGGGAGCCACCTAGACACTGCATCCTTGCAACTCGTCAGTTGCTTTGGTATAAAATGATATTGAAGGCAGCTTAGAGAAAAAACCATCTTCTCTAGTTGTGGTCCGTAATATTAACTGGTTATTTTGACTTGCAGATGTTCAAGCTGGAGGATGTTATCCAATGAGATGAAGATTGAAGGATTTGATGTACTATACGAGAACGAAACAAGCTTCTTGGTGGAAGGCTATGAGGATGGATATCAGGATAGATATGTAGTTGCCCACTACAAGTAGCCAAGGCAGATGATGTGCCTCTGAGATAAATTCCAGAAAATAGAGCAAGAAATTTTTGCTCCAGAAGTGAACCATAATGTTTCCTCTATTTAATTAGTTACAATAGCTTATGGGAAACTTGAGTGGTCATTTGTTCATAACAGATGAACTATTTATATGTGAAAATTAATGAATGTGTGTTATTGTTTGGTTCTAGTTTAATATTGTTGGACAACATGCATGTCACAGTTATGGATTATGAAACTTGATTGAGGGTTAACAGATGTTGGTCCATAAAAGAAATCCAATTAGGCAGTCAGTTGGGAAAGGATAATGCCCTGTCAAATCTGGATATTGGAGGGATAACAGAATGTTTGTTGGGAAAGAGTACCCTGTCAGATAGTTGGTCGGGGAAGCCCATGTCAGCCCCAATAGATTGTTGGTCGGGAAAGTTTACCATGTCTGGTAGTCGGTCGGGAAAGGCCGGTAGCAACCCCAACGGACTATCGGTCGGGAAAGGCCCATGGCTGGCCCAACAGAATGTTGGTCGGGAAAGATGCACCATAGACGACATACGGTCGGTCGGGAAAGTGCTTTCTCGTCTGGACTTTCCCCAACAGACAGGGTCGGTCGGCAATAGTCTTTCCCGACCGACTGTTTGTCAGCGAACTAGTATTCCTGACCAATTTGGCTGTTGGGAATGTAGTGCTATGGTGTAGTGTATAGTACGTACCGTTATGGACTATAGTAGTAGTACTACTAAACTTTGCGCTTGGCTGTTCGGGAAGTCGAACAATAATAGCACTAGTAGTATAGTGTATGCTTCTGGCAATCTGACACCGAATTAACTGTTGCACGTCCACCGCCTGAGCAAGGGAGAGCTTGCATGTCAAAAGTTTCTCCTTGTCTTGCGAGCCACCGCGTGCAAGCTTCTCCCGTCCTGCAACCTTCTCCTTGTTCGGCAAGTTGACGGGACACAGCAAAGTAATGCTAGTCCATGCTGCCTCCTCTCCGGTTAATATGGCTTAATTTCAAACGAGATAAATACACTATTTGTCACTGTATATTTGTAAAAATACGGTCAGTGGACTTCATAATACGCTCATTGCGCTCAATATATATATTTTCCGGTGTTCATACAGTCACTAGCTCACCCTAAGTGAGTATGTGTGTGCATGCACGTGTAGGTTGAGCACTTGAGCGTGACCGTGTGTGTTCCGTCGTGTGCTCGGACATGCATGCATTAGGGCGTCGCGCGTGTTTTTGCATCCATGTGTACGCGTGACTGTTGCATACACGTAGGGGGAGTACGTGTAGGGGCCACTAAGGAGCAGTCAAATCACACAGTAAGTTATTCGGAAGAAGCGACCATCATTTCACTCTCGAATGACACGTATGCAATATAAAATGGTTGACATGGAGAGGAAAAGAAAACCACTATGTATACACTAGCAGGAGCCTAAGCTACAAGCCTGCTTGCATAGGTTGCTCTCTTCACAAGTATAGAACGACGGGCCTGATCCCGCAGCTGGGGGAAGGGAACAATGTTCTGCGAAGACACGGTCGACATCGGCGAGGGAGAAAACCCACAGTCGGTGCGTACCAATCGGTCACCGCGGTATGGGCCGATGCCGCGTCCCAAGCGCCCTTCTAGCTACAGCCCGACGTCCCAGGTAGTCCATCTTCCTTTTGGAGCCGGCTTGCTCCACTGCCGTAGCTCCATCTCCATGTCGGTCTTTCTCTACTTGTACCGGCTTCTATTTGTGATGAGTTTATGTCTCATGAACTAGTGCCAGTACTATTATTCTAATCACACTTCTTCAATATCTTTGCCATCAGGGATGCTCAGGTCAATTTTAGTGGAACTGCACAAAATCATCGTACGATCTGAGGGTGCCAGGAGTCTTTCCTTCCCGAGATGGAAAGTGCTATGGAACAAGAGGTACCAGAAGGTGGAGAACCAAAGAGTGTTGCTTCTATTGTTGCTGACATTCTCACTAAAGATTCTCCCTCTAGCACATTACTTCGATAGGTTCTACCTAGCCAGGAAATTAAATCATGTTTAGGGTTTAGGGTTTAAGTCGTAGTGACCCCATTAGTAGTTTCTCTATCGTACACACTCTCACAACTTTGTTCTTTAGTTGTGAAGTAAATATTGGCTATGATTTGTGAATCATTGAGATGCATCAGCATGCGTGTTAATTTTCCTTTGTATTTGATGGAATGTTGTAACGGGGCAACCTTGGAATAGGAATGCAAATCGAGTGGAAAAGTTTCTGTTTTTCTGGAGAAAAAATGGAAACAGAGAGAAACCAACGTTTTGTTTCGTTGGATAGCGCCATCGAGCAAGACCAACGTTTAAATCACGTATGTCGTGTTCGTGTCTCACCCTCCACGGCTCGACCCCACACGGTCGCTTGGCATGCCACTCACTGCAAACTGACTAGTATACCATAACTTTCCCGCCTGCTTGTTGATGGATCGCGCCATGGAGTACTAGCACTACTGGAAGAGATTGGAGTTGGGGGAGGACAGCTAGCTGTAGCACGAACTCCTAAGAACTTACTACTGGAAGAGATCGCGCATGTTGTAGCTGGCTATTGCGACCTTTGAATGCGGAGCAGCCACGTGCACCCAGAAGCGGCGCGGGCGATGCTCTCTTGGCCGGCGCGTCGCAATCAATGCCGGCGCCAGTGAGAGGTCGCGTCCGCTCTGGCCGGGCATGAATGCGGCACTGACCGTTTCGGTTGGGAAGCATGTCCGGGTGATGAAGAGGGTCCGGGTTGGTCAAGACCGGCCGTGGCAGCACTCCGGACGTGCACAAACAAGAGATGATGTACGTTAATATTGCTGCGTATATAATTAACAACGTAAATAATGTGCCAGTTGGACAAATATGATTGGAGATGGAGATGGAAATGGAATTTTACGTAAACACGGTATGCATGCATATGTCTATGTGTGTGTGCGCGACGACTCTCGCGACCTAGAAGCGGGGGCGTGTTTTTGATCGAGTTTTCTTTCTTGGTACGTTAGAAAATCGGTTTGTCTAATTCACATGTAGGTGTTATTTAAGGATATCACATCTAAGTTCCCCCAAGTATATAATGTAGCAACAAGAAACAAAAAAACTAGGAAAAGACCACAAACAGAGTGGACATCAACTTATAACTATCCCACATCTAGATGTGTCCTAGACAGACCCTTAAAAAATTGTCCGCCAGTTTTCGTTTCTTTTTTCTGGGAACGCGCGTATTCTATATAAAACCACTGCTACGGAGAGATGGTTTTACTCCATTATAGCCTCTTGTTTGATAGAGTTTCTCGCGTCTCGCTCTCTCACCGTCTCCATATCAAAACAAGATGACAGTGTCCACTCTATCTCTCTCCTCACCGGTGGTCACAGATCCGGCCGAATCCCGTCCACTGCGGGAGGTGAGGATGTGCAGCGTTGATGTTGTCACCATCGGCGACGGAGGAAGCCGATGCGCACCGTCCTCTCGGAGCCGGCGCTAGCGCGGACGAAGATCCTCCGCGCCCTTGTTCGCTGCCGTCGTGTGGGCAGATCCCGCCTGCCCACCTAAACGACATCTTGCCCACGTGAGGTATAACTTCTTGTACTAGTCCAGCTCCCCAGGTCGCTGCGTGTGGGTTTTCTTCTATGCGACTACTCCCCAATTCCCCATGCATAGTAGCTAGGGTTCGTCGGCTGGTCCAACATCACCTACTAGTACTATTATAGAGGAAATGCCACTCAAAAAGTTTTCCTGATTTATGCCTCGGTGGAGGTACACATTTTGTTTCGACAAAAAAGTACATGGTGGTTGTGCGGTCATTATCCATACGGTGGTAGTACTATCAATGGTTAAATGAAGAAATGCTTTTTTTCTCGGGTATCCTTGTTTAGTTCCCATCAAGATAATTATGATGCTTCTATTTTTTGGTGTACTTTTTATTAATTCTTATTGACAATTGAGCTATCGTTGCTAACCCCTTTTTATATTTTTGGAAACAGCGATGCGTGTCTCCATACCCGGTCATGTCTTCCTCAATTTTAGTGGAACTGCACAAAATTGGATGGCCATTGTTGTTCCGCCTCACTGTCCTCTGCCACGTGGTTCTTCCTTCCTCGAGGTTGATTACTGAGAAGAAACAGACCACAGTGAGGGTTTGTCGAACTTCTTAGGTGCCTCACCCAAACTTGATGGCAAATGGATGATGCATCACCACGATGACCTATCGATGCTCATGGTTGCGCCTCATGGTTGCGTCGGCTGGTGAAGCTGATCGATTTTTGACGAAAAATAAGTTGTCTTCCATCAGTGCTGTTTGCTTGTTATGCACAAAAATGATATCCTTCGTCAGTTCACCTTGGTTGCGTTGGAGACGCAGTCGTCTTTCACGTTGGTGCAATTTTCGCTAGGGTTTTATGACAGGTGGGCCCAAAAATGTGGCTGGCTCACCTGTCATACAGCCAAAAGCAGGTGCAGTGAAGGCACCGGAGCTCAGCCCGTACTAAAGTAGTATATATATAAGCGGGAGCCTCAGCGCTTGTTTGCTAGGGTTTGCACTCTCCACACGCTCGCCGCACTACATATATGTTACACGCTGGAAGCGCAGCGTTCATTTGCTAGGGTTCGCTATATTCATAGTCTCTCACCCTCTCTTCACCAGATCTAAACAAGACTACGTTGTCCTCTTGTCTCCCCCCCCCACAGCCGGTGAAGGAGGCTTCCATATCCCGTCGCACCGGGAAGGGGAGGAGGTGCAGCGTTCACTCTATCGCCTTCGGCGAGAGAGGCAATCCACCGTCGGCTGTGCTGTTCTCTTTCACCCAGCGCCTGTGCGGGAGGTCCACAGACCCCTTCTTCCTCGCCGCCGTATGTAGTGTGGGCAGATCCGGCCTCCCACCGCACGCCTTGCCACATCCCGACGACCCTAAGGTATAAGTTTCTTTGAAACCGTCGTTGCTCTAGCTGCATGTGCATCTTTTTCGATCTGTAGTCGAATCTAGGTCTTGGTTCAAAGAGGAAAGAAGGGTGCGGTGGGCTGAGCAAGAATCTAGGACGTGGTTCAATGAGGAAAGGAGGGGCAGAAAGTAATATAGACTGGCTATCCAGCCGCTTTGTAGGTCGAAAAGGGAAAAAGGAGGTAACCTAGTACACACATCTGTAAGGAACCGATCTCTTTGTTGAAAAGGGAAAGAAACTAGGGGTCGGGTAGTTTGTGCACGACTAGATTTGCTTCGCTCACATTGGAAGAAGGTTCAAAGAGAACAAATATGGGACCAGCGCATATATGCTGCTTGGCTACATACTCTGCATCACCGATTTATACGTGTGGACGCACAAGGTGCTGGCATGTCCCATGCAGCTATTTTGCTGTTGTTAATCTTAGAATTAACTACTGATCTGTTGAAAAGAATTTCTCTGTTAATATGAATCAATGCAACCGTTTTAGAAATGCTACTATCCTATACTTTGTTTTCTATCAAGATAAGGTAGATGCTTCTTTTTGTGGCCGCATGTTTCATCCTCCTTTATTGGCCAATAATTGTTTTCTTTTTTGCCTCTTAAAACAGGGATATCTATTCAACTTGTTGCTATGGAAAACTTAAATGTCACACCGCCAACTTTTCTTGATTTCAGTGCAACTACACAAAACTTGATTGGATTTCCTATTCGTGTTGGTAGATTCGTATTTTATGTTGGTCGTCTCATGAAAGGTCAGTACAGGCCTTCATCCACATGATTGTGTAGTGTGCTTTGAGATGTTGTGCTACTTGTATTGGTACTATTTTAAATAAATGATGAATTGAAGCTATTGTATTGCTGTCTTTTCCCATTAAGTAGGGAACAAAAATGGGACCAACCCATACATGATGCTTGTTGCTTTGTTACAACAAATTCAGCATCACCCCCTTTATAAGCCACTAATTGATGCCACTCTCAGAATTAACTACTGAATCTTATTTCAAAACTGCAACACTTGTTAGGGATTGGCGGGATTACCATTTTTGTGGCTGCATGTTTCAGCCTCCTTTATTAGCCAGTAATTGATTCCTTTTTTGCCTCTGTTTATACAGGGATATCTATTCAACTTGTTGCTATTGTGACATTTTGCTTCGCTACGCGAAACAATTTGCTTGATTTCAGTGCAACTGCACATAATGAGATTGGATTTCCTATTCGTGTTGGTAGATTCGTACGTGATCTTGTGTGCGTCATGACAGGTTGGTACTTGCCTTCATCCACATGATCGTGCAGTGTGTTTTGAGATGCGGTGCTACTTGTATTAGTAGTGTTTTAAATAAATGATGAATTGAAGCTATTGTATTGCTTTCTTTTCCCATTAAGTAGTGAACAAAAATGGGACCAACTCAGACATGATGCTTGTTGCTTTGTTACAACAAATTCAGGATCACCCCCTTTATAAGCTCTGTCGTTCTTTATACATGTTGAAACAAGGCATTGTTAAGATAATGTCTTAGTCAATATGAATGAATCACACTGATGGAGAATTGCTACTCTCTTGCTTTGTTTCCCATTAAGATAAAGTAGATCAGTAGATGCTTTTCTTCTGGGAGTACAAGTCATCAACCATTATTTCTTAGCAATTGTTTCCCTTATACCTATTGTTGCTTATAGGGATATCAAAATTAGAGCTTGGTTTTATTCCGACTTGGATTTTAGTTGAACTGCACAAAAGGAGCCAATGTGTAAGGCAAACTGCTGCATTACTGGGTCTAGTTGGTCGTTCCACTTTGCAGAAAGAAGAAGCCACTGTTTGCGCTACATTACAGAAGGAATGACCGAGAAGCTTTACGGAGTATTATTAGACACCGGTGACATGACTAGTCTGCAGAGACCATTGGCAATTTAACAACACGTGGAGTGCCCTGGGCAAAATGTGCCCAAACAAGTACGAAAACTACGACAGGACTCCACGATCATAGGCATTACATATTTTGAATGGGAAAAGCTTGTCAAAGTTTAATCATTGATGTTAGCAAGAAGACGTTAGTTTAATATATTGGAATTGGAAAACCTTGTCAAAATTTGCTCATTGATGTTAGCTAGAAGACATGCATTTGATATTTTTGAGTGGGACGCCCTTGCTGTGAGCAGCGTCGAGTGTTTTTTCCTATTCCTGTGTTCAGTTTAGAAGTAAATAGTTACTCTGCTGAGATATTCCTATGTTAAGAGTTTGTTCTGAATATTGTCTATGTAATGCCAGGCCTTGTGTT
The DNA here is from genome assembly GCA_034509565.1 of Triticum monococcum. Taxonomy (NCBI): domain Eukaryota; kingdom Viridiplantae; phylum Streptophyta; class Magnoliopsida; order Poales; family Poaceae; genus Triticum; species Triticum monococcum. The sequence goes on along the minus strand of CM067843.1, from coordinate 143,840,551 downwards.
TGATTGCAAAGTTGAGCTTGGAATGTTGTGGCATGCGGCATCACGAGCTGTTCACCGTGCCTCCTGAGAATAATGCTTCGTATTGTTTTGCATGTCGATCTAATGCCAGTGATTTGCTTGTTCAGAAGACCATCCTCTTCCGTTATTTCCGTGATTAAGAAGTTCATAGTCTGATGTTTCATTCATAGCCTATACGACAAGTCGGGCAGGTTAGACGTGAAACCATATGATCTTCCGACCAACTCATGATATTAGGCCGTGATTGGATCGTCGTTTTCCAACCAAAACCACTTGTAAAACTGACGCTTGTAAATTAAAGCAGATGGTCTCGGGCGAAGGCGCTTGGTTGGTCGATTTCGACTAGTAAAATATCGGTTGTACTTGACACACGATAAAAACGCTGAACGACACTCGGACGATTGCTAATCCAGCCGTTAGTTGCTGTTTCAGCCTTGCCCATGGATGGCATGATACGCACGTCATGCATGTATCGTCTGGTAATGTCGTCCATATAGCAGTGCTCGTAACATATACACTGGTCTCTCAAATTAAACGCGTAACCCGCCAGTTTTACTTACAGACCTCGGGCCCTCGGTTTCATTACGCCTGTATTTTACGCGTTGTTCTCGATGATGAGTAAATTACACTTGTATGTTAATACAAGTTTGAAATAAACCAGAGCTCCCAAGCGCGGCCTTACCGTTTCATGCCGTCTCCGTTTCTCAAAGGTGCTCATAGGTGTCCGATGATCCTGGCTTCCTGAATGAGTAGCGGGCGCTGTATCAGACCATCCGTAGGGCCCGCGAGGCCATCTCCGTTGTCCTTCGAGTTGTTGCCCTCGCCGTGGCGCCGAGCATTGTTAACATCGTCAACGAACATGAGGATTCAGGAGATGACTTTATTTTGACTGGATGACACTAGGGACCCACTAGGGCCATATCCGTACGTACGCAAGTGCCTCCTTATTATGTACAACTATATTTTTTTTGCTTTCTCCTGCTTTCCTGACATCACGTTCCCACACCATTGTCAACCTATGTAGTCAATATAAATGAGAGAATTGCACAAGGTGCGGGCGACAGCTGGGACCAAGCAGCTCGAGCAGTGTTTGTGTTTTTGAGGCGTGAGCACTGTAGAGTTTTTCTTGGCGATGATTTCATTGTTGTTCAGAGGAGAACAGGGTATTAACTAGGTGGGCCGTGGCCCGTCTAGCCCAGGCTAGATATCCAGCCCAGATACTAATTTTTTCAAGATGAAAATGGCTAGCCCAGCTATATGTCTTTTTGAGGAATACCCAGGCAAGGTCAACTTGTTATTCTCCGCCCCGCTGGGCTGCAAATCTTTCCTAGGAGGGATGCATTAGGATTAACGGGAAAATGGGATTTGAAAAATAATAAATGGGTTGTAATTATAAAAACTAGGCAGTAACTACAAAAAAAATGGACCAAACATGAAATTAGTATATAAAATATTATTTATGGATTTTGAAAATCTTACATTTTCATTGTTGCGCGCGCAATGTTTCGTTGGATTTTTGCGTAATACAAATTTATATTTAATCTGACTAGAAATTTTGGGATAAAAATATTTCGGAGCCCATCAAAATGTGGGAAATTTTATTGAATTCTATTTTCAACGGTTGGTGGAAATTATTATTCATTGTCCTAGCTAGAAAATGGGTTGTACTTTCAACAAACTGTAAATGGGTTGTTCTAAATTCCATTAGAATTCCAAAATGGGCTGTACATTCTTACAAAATGCAAATGGGCTATAAGTTCTCTGGCACACGCTTGTGGGCCTACTCAGTGACGCGTCCCCTAAAAAAATAAGTTGACGTGTATGCAAGGCTTTGCCAACTTATTATAGTCAACACACGGTTCTAGCAGCAGTGGCCGTTGGATGTCTATCCAATGGATGTCATGCTTCGTCTTCAATCTCGGATATTCTTAGCTTCGGACGCCCAAAAAATGATTCCTCCCCCTGACATCTGGGGCGCACCATTTCGGAGGCTGACCAGTGGGCCTACTAAGTTGGAGCGTACCAAGGGCTTCTTCAACCTCTGGTCTTCTTGGTCCAGCTGCCCAAAGCAGCGCCGGTTGTGCCGCCTGCTCCTGCCTCCCGTGGCTGGCTGTGCTGCCGCGGAGGCCTCACCGCCCCCGTACTACTCCCACCGCTGGCCACACCATCCCTCCACTCACCCACACCCCCTACTATTCTGCGGCAATGGCAGCCTCACACCGCAGCCGAACCAGTGAACCCTTGTACTCCTCTCCGCGCGGGCTTCCACTGTTGCATCTTCCCCGGCTCCGCGCCGTCCCCTTCCTTGGCCTTGCCGTCATCCAGACCACCACCCTGGTGCTCTCGGCGTGGCCTGGTCAACATGGTCAACGACCGACTTCCAACAGAAGAGTACTATATGTGGAGAGGCTGACAGTTGGGTCCAGGCGGCCGCAAGGAAGTGCCTCCTTATTACGTGCAAAATAATTATTCCTCCACCTTACAGCAGGGACCCACCGGACAGGCCACCTTATTTCGCAAATAAACATTTCCCCCTGACTGCTCGGACCCACCGGACGGTCCAACGTATTTCGTGAAAAAAACGTTCCCCCTGCTGTTAGCTCGGACCCACCGGAAGTGCCTCCTTATTACGCACAAAAAAAATGAATACTCCCCCTGCTAGCTGGGACCCACCATGGTGGGAGGCTGACTTGTGGGCCTACTAAGTTGACTGGGATGGGGGCTTTGTCAACTTTAGTCAATATGAACGATTCTAGCTCCAGTGACCGTACGATGTCCATCCAACGGCCATAGTGCTTCTTCAACCTCTGGTCTTCTTGCTCCAGCCGCCCAAAGCAGCGCCGGTCGTGCCGCATGCTCCTGCCTCCCATGGCCAGCTGTGCTGCCGTGGAGGCCTCACCGCCCCCTACTATTCCCACTGCTGGCCAGGCCATGCAGCCACGGTAGCCTCACACCACAGCCAAACCAGTGAACCCTCGCACTCCTCTCCGCGCGGGCTTCCGCTGCCGCGTCTTCCCCGGCTCCCCGTCGTCCCCTTCCTAGGCCTCGCCGTCGTCCACCGCCCTGGTGCTCTCGGCGCGGCATGGACAACGTGGTCAAGGAACGACTTCTATCGAACATGGACTATACGTGGAGAGGCTGACCGCTGGGTCCATGGCCGCAGCAAGGAAGTGCCTCCTTATTACATGCAAAATAATTATCCCTCCACCTGACAGCGGGGACCCACCGGACGGGCCACCGTATTTTGTGAAAAAACGTTTCCCCTCTGACTGCTGGGACCCGCCAGCTACACCTTCGCACGCAAGGAAGTGCGTCCGGGCAAAAAAACAAAACGATTCGCCCCCCTGACTGCTGGGACCCACCAGCTACATCTGCGCACGCAAGGAAGTGCCTGACAGTTGGGACCCACCTGGTCGAAGCATACATAGCGTTGTCATTCTGGTCGCGAACGTGTATGCACATATATACTGGTCAATTTAGAGGCACACACGTGTCGTAGTAGAGGCGCGCATGTAGCATGTACACGTACGTACAGCGGTCAGGGTGGAAGAAAGAAAATACGACCACGTATGTGTACATACGGGCAGGGTCTCGAACGCCTACTCGCGCATACATACGGCGAGGGCTCGTGAAAATGGCTGGGTCGGAACAGAGAAACAACGTCGTCATCGTGTTCATGGGGAGGCAACGGAATGCGTCGTGTTCATGGGGAGGCAACGGAATGCGTCGTGTTCATCAGGAGGGCTTGGACGGAACAAGCGATGCAAACGAGGCCTGGCGTACCATAGAACGGAGGAAACGGCCTTGTGTTCGACCGGCCATGTTCGAAACGGGATCCTGTTCATTGGGAGGGGTGTGGCGTACCGCAAAACGGAGGAAACGGACCTCCTATGGTCGAAACGGGGGTCCTGTTGATCGGGAGGGGTGTCGCCCTGTTCACCCAGCCTCCACCGCGCGCTACTCCACCGGCTACTGTTCAACCACCCCTCCACCGTCTACTGTTCATCCAGCCCTCCACACCACGGGTCCTGTTCAACCACCCTCCATGGGCACCCCTCCACCGTCTACTATTCATCCAGCCCTCCACACCACGGGGTCCTGTTCAACCACCCCTCCACCGTCTACTGTTCATCCAGCCCTCCACACCATGGTGTCATGTTCATCCACCCCTCCACGGGCACCCCTCCATCGTCTACTGTTCATCCAGCCCTCCACCACACCACGGGGTCCTGTTCATCCAGAGGCAACGCCACTGCTCACTGTTCATCCACCCCCCGCCCCCCCCCCGCAACGCTCACTATTCATCCCATCGATCGACTTTAGTTAGCAGCAGCATCGAAGGAATCGCTCGATCGGGTTCAGTTAACAGCCATCGATCGATCGCTCGGGTTCAATAATGCATAGCCTGCAGTGCAATCGCTCGGGTTCAGTTAGAGCCCAACGCCTCGCTTGGGTTCAGTTAGAGCCAACGCCTCGCACACACGCGTGTACGTGTACCAGAGAAACGCGCATCGCCCGGCCCCGACCTCCCACCGTAACCGTGAACTCCCCGAAATTTTCCTCCCCCTTGCTTCTACCATGGTTTTTTCCGTCATGGACGGCCCAAAGGATGTCATGCAGCTGCGTCTCCGGCCCGCCTAGGACGAAAAGCCCATGTCCTGTCATGATTTTTTGTCATAGAAGTAGGAGCCCACCACATCTATGATGATACCGGGTTTTGTCACAATTATCATCATAGAAGTGTCATATGTATGACAAGAAAAAAATTCGTTTGGCCCAAAATGTCACGGATGTGTATTTTTTTTGTACTGCAACTTGTGTCTCTTATTTTGATGAACTAACCTTAGTCAAGTTTGGCAAAAATGTGTGGCAAAGTATGGCAATGCTAGTCCTAAAACCAAACAGCCCCAAAATATCCGTTCGATTGTTGGAAATTACTGATATGATGTTGAAGTAATTGCTGCATCGCCACCAAAACCCACCATTTCTTAAGCTAAAGTAGACCAAGGTAATCCCTATATTAGCATATTACTAAGATAAACAGAAGGCACTGTAGAAACATTTAGGACGTGAGCTTGTCAATCTGAATGTGGAGGGACACAAGCTTAGCCCCGGCCAGCAGCTTGGGCGGAACTGTCAAGAAGGTCAGCTCCTACACGTCGACGTCGCCTGGATCCTTGCTACTTGTCACCTCCATTTCCACCTTTACGGTGTCGATCATGCCTTTGGGCTCCCCCGGCGGGCCGTTCGCCCACAACTTGGCCACGTAGTGCGGCAGTGGGGACGCCCCTCCTCTGATGCAGACGACCGACACGGTGATAGGTGCGCCGATGTCGAGCACGCCGCCGACCAAGAAAAATGCGCGGCGGTCCTCCTCCGCGAACAGCAAGAGCCGTGGCTCTGGCAGTGGCACTTGCAGCTGGAGCATCCTGCCGTACTTGATCCTGTGCACGGGCATGGGATGCGCGGTGCTAATGTGGTGGTAGAGCGCCAGCAACGGGCCTTCGTAGCTGCTGACGGACACGGGGCATTTGCAGGGCGCGAGCAGACACATGCTCTGGTGATCGGTGAGCTTGTGGTAAGTGATGTAGAGCCCACAGCCTTCGTGCGGGCACTCCACCCTCACCGACGAAAGGACGGAGTGCACCGCCGTTTTCCGCACCTCGAAGCCACCGCCGCGCTCGCACTTCTGGCACTGCCGCTGGTTCCCGGGGCGCTCGACGCGGCAGTCCGCGCTGGCCAGGTGCCCTCCCTTGCACTACAGAAGTCAATCGAACAATACATCAATCAAGAAACCTGCACCTTGCTCAATCAGTCGAACGGACGAGGTGTATTCGAACCTCATACACTGGAGGCGTCAAGGGGCAGAGGCACAAGGGGCAGTGGAGCACTGTGAGGTCCATCGAGACCTTAGAGAGCTCCATCGTTGGGTCCTGTTCGGTCTGCATGTTCTCGCCCTCCTCGTGCAGAACAATCTCTCAACTTGGGTCGGGGTATTACAAAGCTTTACCGTCACATATTTTATACTACTTCAAGGTGCGTTAAATCAACACATGCAAGTACTTCCTCCGGTCCTTTTTACTCCGCACATTAGCTTTGTCTGAAATTAAAGTTTGCTAAGTTTGACCAAATTTATATTAAAAAATATTAGCATCTATAACATCTACTAAATATAATATGAAAATATATTTCGAGATGGATCTAATAATAAATATGTTGTTATGTGAATGTTAATAATTTTTTGTATAAATTAGGTCAAAGTTGGATGAGATTGACTTCAGACAAACCTAATATGCAGAGTAAAAAGGACCGGAGGGAGTATCAAAAGGAGAGTCATGGCATGCATGCATGTGTTGTAATTAATGCATCCGTAAATGCAAATTATTGAAATATATCGAGTGCCGTGCTTTGATGTGTCGTGTGAACTCGTACATCAACGAGAAGTTTGATTATCCTCTCCCTCGTGGACTTAACTGCACCTGCCTTTGGCTATTTGATAGGTTGGCCACACACCTGTCGGTCCCACCTTTCATACACGCAAAGGCAGGAGCGTCCCTCCCTCGCCCATGAGCGTGGTGGCTAGCAAGACTAGGAGACGCTTTCGCTACACGCTCTCCCTCCCGCACGTGGTGGACATGCAGCAGCTCAATCGGTGTCAGATGGCGAGAAGCGTACTGTAGTACTCCTCCAGTGCAGTAGTACTCCATCATTGTTCGACTTCCCATAGCGGCGAAGAGCCAAGCGTAGCTCAGACGCTCGTGTGGCAGTTTCATGTGTAGAGTAGTCTAGGATAGCGTGTACCGTGCCTGTAAGCTTAAAATCATTGGGGTCGGCTCCATGCCATGTGGCCGTCTCGAAGTTTTAAAAAAAATTAAAATAGTCTTCCGGCCCTACCTGACACCTTGGTGATTGTAGTTTGCACGCCCATCTGGTCAAGACAGGAATATATATATTTTAATTTGTATTTTTCGAAAAGGGGGGACTCCCCGGCCTCTGCATCAGAATGATGCATACGGCCACATATATTTTAATTTGTGGTGGGTAAATGTTAGAGGTTGCAGCAAATATATTGCACACTGCGGGTCTTTCAGCCAAGATTAGAGGCAAGCATGTGGGGCCAGTGCTATGATGTGTCGCGTCAACTCGTACAATGAGGAGAAGCTTGATTTTACTACACGCCTTCTCCCTCACCCATGCGCGCGGTTGCTCGCAAACGAGGATAGGCTTTTTCTTAGTAGTACTTCTACAACAAGCTATCCATCCCGCTCGCGGTGGACGGACATGTGGCAGTGGATTCGACACTGTAGAAGCAGTAGTAGTAACATCATTGTTCATCTTCTCGAAGAGGCGAAGAGCCAAGCGCAAACTAAACGTTGCTGTTGTGACCATTGGAGCACGCATATAGCCAGGCTCTTGCATGAGACAAAATGTCTATGCGAGCCCACTATTGTACTAGTACATACAACTACTTGCCAGTATAGCCCCACCCCTCCAATCCATCTACTCCCAAGTCTCAGCACATCACTGCTCACTCCTATCCAAGACCAAGTGACAAAAGCCACAAGCACCTATGGAGGCGATGGACGCGAGTGGCAGTCGGTTGTGCCAAATCATCCAAGTCGCCGGCCTGTGGCCTCGCACCGCGCAGCGTTTCCAGACGGTACTAGCGACCGTAGGCATCATTCAGGCAGTCATCACCGCCGAGGGAGGAAACCCACAGCTACTGGAGGGGCCGATCCTCTGCCCGTGCCATTCTCTCCGACACAGCGCCGGCTCGGGAGGTCCTCCTATTGGGGAACGTAGTAATTTCAAAATTTTCCTACGCACAGGCAAGATCATGGTGATGCATAGCCATGAGAGGGGAGAGTGTGATCTACGTACCCTTGTAGATCAACAACGGAAGCGTTTGGTTGATGTAGTCGTACGTCTCCATGGCCCGACCGATCAAGCACCAATACTATGGCACCTCCGAGTTCTAGCACACGTTCAGCTCGATGACGATCCCCGGACTCCAATCCAACAAAGTGTCGGGGAAGAGTTTCGTCAGCACGACGGCGTGGTGACGATCTTGATGTACTACTATCGCAGGGCTTCGCCTAAGCACCGCTACAATATTATTGAGGACTATGGTGGCAGGGTGCGCTGCACACGGCTAAGAATATGATCACGTGGATCAACTTGTCTTCCTCTGGGGTGCCCCTGCCTCCGTATATAAAGGCTCAAGGGGGGGTGCGGCCGGCCTAGGAGAGGCGCGCCAGGAGGAGTCCTACTCCCTCCGGGAGTAGGATTCCCCCCCCCCCCCAATCCTATTTGGAATAGGATTCGCGGAGGGGGGAAAAGAGGAAAGGGGGCCGGCCCCCTCTCCTTGTCCTATTCGGACCAAGGGAGGGGAGGGGCGTGTGGGCCATCTCTGGCTGCCTCTTCTCTTTTCCACTAAGGCCAACTAAGGCCCATATATCTCCCGGGGGGTTCCGGTAACCTCCCGGTACTCCGGTAAAATCCCGATTTCACCCGGAACACTTCCGATATCCAAACATAGGCTTCCAATATATTAATCTTTATGTCTTGACCATTTCGAGACTCCTCGTCATGTCCATGATCGCATCCGGGACTCCAAACAACCTTCGGTACATCAAAACATATAAACTCATAATATAACTGTCATCGAAACCTTAAGAGTGCGGACCCTACGGGTTCGAGAACAATGTAGACATGACCGAGACACGTCTCCGGTCAATAACCAATAGCGGAACCTGGATGCTCATATTGGTTCCCACATATTCTATGAAGATCTTTATCGGTCAGACCGCATAACAACATACGTTGTTCCCTTTGTCATCGGTATGTTACTTGCCCGAGATTCGATCGTCGGTATCTCAATACCTAGTTCAATCTCGTTACCGGCAAGTCTCTTTACTCGTTCCGTAATACATCATCTCGCAACTAACTCATTAGTTGCAATGCTTGCAAGGCTTATGTGATGTGCATTACCGAGAGGGACCAGAGATACCTCTCCGACAATCGGAGTGACAAATCCTAATCTCGAAATACGCCAACCCAACATGTACCTTTGGAGACACCTGTAGAGCACCTTTATAATCACCCAGTCACGTTGTGACGTTTGGTAGCACACAAAGTGTTCCTCCGGCAAACGGGAGTTGCATAATCTCATAGTCATAGGAACATGTATAAGTCATGAAGAAAGCAATAGCAACATACTAAATGATCGGGTGCTAAGCTAATGGAATGGGTCATGTCAATCAGATCATTCACCTAATGATGTGATCCCATTAATCAAATAACAACTCTTTGTCCATGGTTAGGAAACATAACCATCTTTAATTAACGAGCTAGTCAAGTAGAGGCATACTAGTCCCACTCTGTTTGTGTATGTATTCACACATGTATTATGTTTCCGCTTAATACAATTCTAGCATGAATAATAAACATGTATCATGAAATAAGGAAATAAATAATAACTTTATTATTGCCTCTAGGGCATATTTCCTTCACCTCCGACCCTTCTTCCTCCCTGCCGTATTGTCCGCATATCCGACCTGCTGCCGCCGACATCCCGGCGACCCTCAGGTATCAGTTCTTCGAAAAGCGACCTTGCTCTACTGCCCCAGCACCCCACGTGTCTACATGTGAATCTTTTTCTACTCTCATCAGCTCTTCCAAAGCCACCTAAATTTTTAGTATTATTAGAGGTAAAGCTACTTCATGCATTCAAATCTAGGGCTTGGTTCAAACGAAGAAAGGGGGGAAAGTTGTAGCATGAATCTAGGACTTGATTCAAAGAGGAAATAATATGGTGAAAGTAGTAGACACCGGGTACCCAACCGGTCTCTTGGTTGAAAGGGAAATAATGGGAAAATGCAGTACAAACTGGATAAGGAATAGATCTATTATTGGTTGAAAAAAGGATAGAAAGTGGCGGCTCGTGGACAAGTCAACAGAGTATGTCTAGGATTAGATTTGCTGCCATCACATAGTAAAAGGTCTCCAGGATTAGATATGCTTCCCTCACATAGTAAAAGGTCTCTGGATTAGATTTGCTGCCCTCACATAGTAAAAGGTCACAGGATTAGATTTGCTGCCCTCACATAGTAAAAGGTCTCCAGGATTAGATTTACTGCCCTCACATAGTAAAAGGTCTCCAGGATTAGATTTGCTGCCCTCACATAGTAAAAGGTCTCCAGGATTAGATTTGCTGCCCTCACATAGTACAAGGTCTCCAGGATTAGTTTTGCTTCCCTCACATAGCATGAACAAACTCGGCATCACCACTTTATGCCTCCTTATAAATACATTGTGCTGATGCGTCCACTGTCGCATGTCCTTATACCAACCTTTTGCTGTTGTTAATGTAAGGGCGCATGTAAAATGAAGCAATCACACTGTTACCTTAGGGACGTGTCTAACCAGTGTTATTGTTAATGTAATGCCTCGAGTGATAAGATGCAATTAAACTATGTTACAAATGGCACTACTGCTGTTTTCCCCTATATGATCAGTAAGTTGCTCCTTTACGCTGCTGAGTGTCCTAGTGTACCCACGGTCCCATGCCCTTAAACCAACTCTTTAGCTGCTATTGATTTACTGTGTCTGCTAAACATGCAATGCCACCATTATAAGTAATCCCATATTTGAGGAATCTCATTGTTGATCATAATGCTTCTGGTAACATGAAGCATTGCTGAAATTTTGAAATTTCTACTGTCCTTGCGTGGTTGCCATGAACATAATTAAGATGCTTATTTTCATTTTGTATATGTTTCGTATATTCTTATTGACCAGCAACTATTTACTTTCTATCTTTTTGTGCAGATAGGGATATCCATTTCACCTTGTTGCTATTGTGGCCTTTTGGTGAACTACACAAAACACTTTTTTGGAATGAGTGTCTTGTGCAGTTCAACTAAAATGTCACATGGGCAACATCTCTCAATTTTTGTGGAACTACACAAAATGGTGATTGGAGTTTCCAAAATCTCCGTCAAGTTCTGCTGGTAATCTCGTGCAACATTTTATTAGCCTTTGCAAGATGGAGCCGTCACTGTCACCATAATGGCACTTTATTTTAGTGGAACTGCACAAAAGGATAAGAAAATTATAGTTGCACCTTACATGAGCCGGACAACCAACCTTAATGTTCCTCAATTTTAGTGCAACTACTAAAGAAGAACCTGCCAGCTCACAAGACCAAGTACTTCTTGCTAGTTGAATGATGCAATCTTTGCTTCATTTCAGGTGAACTGCAAAAAAAGGCGCATGAATTGAGTCATGGAATTCTAGGCAGACCTCATCCAAGTAGAGCTAGAGGTTGAGTTCAAGGAGGCCGCTATTAAAGCGAAATCATGCTCTCCTATCTCCTTGTTTGTGCTGTGCAAACATGTTGTGCAAACAGGAATACTCAACTACAGATGTTGTGATGGTCAAGAGCATTCGCCAAGTTCTTCGATCGTATGACATGGCTAGCCAAGATGCATTTAATCCCGATATTCACTTTATCAAAAGGCTCTAATGGGTTGGTTCTGAATCTTGCAAGCTGGGAATCCGTGAGATGTTCATCCAACGGCCGTAGTGCTTCTTCAACCTCTGGTCTTCTTGCTCTAGCTGCCCAAACCAGCGCCGGTCGTGCCTCGTGCTCCTGCCTCCCGTGGCCGGCTGTGATGCGGTGGAGGCCTCACCGCTGGCTAGGCGATCCCTCTACTCACCCACACCCCCTGTTATTCTGCGGTGACGGCAGCCTCACACCGCAGCGAACCAGTGAACACTCGTACTCCTCTACGCGTGGGCATCCACTGCCGCATCTTCCCTGGCTCCGTGTCGTCCCCTTCCTAGGCCTCGCCGTCGTCCACTAGCATGGTGCTCTCGGCGCGGTGTGGTCAACGTGGTCAAGGAGCGCCTTCCATCGGACGTGGACTATACGTGGAGAGGCTGACAGATGGGTCCACGGCCGCAACAAGGAAGTGCCTCCTTATTACGTGCAAAATAATTATTCCTCCACCTGATAGCGGGGACCCACCAGACGGGCCACCGTATTTTGTGAAAAAAATGTTTGCCCCTGACTGCTGGGACCCACCAGCTACATCTTCGCACACAAGGAAGTGCGTCCGAGAAAAAAACGATTCACCGCCCTCACTGCTGGGACCCACCAGCTACATCTTCACAAGCAAGGAAGTGCCTGACAGTCGGGACCCACCTGGTCGAAGCGTACGTAGCGTTGTCATTCTGGTCGTGAACGTGTAGGTACATATATACTGGTGGATGTAGAGGCGCGCACGTGTCGTAGTAGAGGCATGTACGTGTCGTAGTACATGCGCGCACGTAGAATGTACACGTACGTACAATGGCTAGGGTGCAAGATAGAAAATACGACCACGTATGTGTACATACGGGCGGGGTCTCGAACGCCTACTCGCGCATACGTACGGCCAGGGATCATGTACATGGCTGGGTCGAAACGGAGATACAGCGTCGTCGTCGTGTTCATGGGGAGGCAACGAAATGCGTCCTGTTCATGGGGAGGCAACGAAATGCGTCGTGTTCATCGGGAGGCAACGGAACGCGTGGGAGCCAATCGGCTGGGTCGGACCGGAATGCATGGTCGTGTTCATCGGGAGGGCTTGGACGGAACAGGCGATGGAAACGAAGCCTGGCGTACCGCACAGCCGAGGAAACGAACCTCCTACATTCGGAACGGGATCCTGTTGATTGGGAGGGGTCTGGCGTACCGCAAAACGGAGGAAACGGACCTCCTACGGTCGAAATAGGGGTCCTGTTGATCGGGAGGGGTTTGGCATACCGTAAAACGGACGAAACGGACCTCCTATGGTCGAAACGGGGGTCCTATTAATCGGGAGGGTTGTGGCGTACTCCAAAATGGACGAAACGGACTTGTGTTGGAGCGCTATGGTCGAAACGGGGGTCCTGTTCGTTGGGAGGGGTGTGGCGTACCGCAAAAAGGGACTCCACGGGATACTGCTCATCTCCACCGTCGACCTCCTCCAGCCTCCACGGGCTACCGTCGACCTCCTCCAGCCTCCACGAGCTCTTGTTCATCCAGCCTCCACCGCGCGCTACTCCACCAGCTACTGTTCAACCACCCCTCAACAGGCACCCCTCCATCGTCTACTTTTCATCCAGCCCTCCACACCACGGGGTCCTGTTCAACCACCCCTCCACAGGCACCCCTCCATTGTCTACTATTCATCCAGACCTCCACCACACCACGGGCTCCTGTTCAACCACCCCTCCACGGGCACCCCTCCATTGTCTACTATTCATCCAGACCTCCACCACACCACGGGCTCCTGTTCATCCAGAGGCAACGCCACCGCTCATTGTTCATCCAACCCCCCCCCCCCCCCCCCCGCAACGATCACTGTTCGTCCTAGAGGCAGCATCGTTCGGCTTCAGTTAGCAGTAGTAGCGAAGGAATCGCTCGATCGGGTTCAGTTAACAACCATCGATCGATCGCTCGGGTTAAGTAACGCGTAGCCTGCAGTGCGATCCTTCCGGTTCAGTTAGAGCCCAACTCCTCACTCGGGTTCAGTTACAGCCAACGCCTCGCACACATGTGCGTACGTGTATGAGAGAAACGCGCATCGCTCGGCCACCGACCTCCCACCGTAACTAGGAACTCCCTGAAATTTTCCTCCGCCTTGGTTCTACCACGGTTTTTTCCATCATGGACGGCCCAAAGAATGTCATGCAGCTGCGTCTCCGGCCCGTCCAGGACGAAAATCCCATTTTTTGTCATGATTTTTTGTCATAGAAGTAGGATCCCACCACATCTATGATGATACCGGGTTTTTTCACAATTATCGTCACAGAAGTATCATATGTATGACAAAAAAAAATTGTTCGGCCCAAAATGTCACGGATGTGTCGTTTTTTGTAGTGATGACATTGATGAATTGGAGCTAGTTCTGTGTCACCATATGTTATAACTGTTACATGATGAACCGCATCTGACATAATTATCCATCACTGATCCATTGCCTACGAGCTTTTCATATATTGATCTTTGCTTAGTTACTTTACCATTGCCACTGTTACAATTCCTATAAAAACTGCTATTGTTACCTTTGCCACCGATACCGTTACTTCCATACTACTTTGCTACTAAATACTTTGCTGCAGATATTAAGTTATCCAGGTATGGTTGAATTGACAACTCAACTGCTAATGCTTGAGAATATTATTTGGCTCCCCTTGTGTCGAATCAATAAATTTGGGTTGAATACTCTACCCTCGAAAACTGTTGTGATCCCCTATACTTGTGGGTTATCAGTAAACAACTCACACATCATCGGAGAGGCTATGGTGTTGATGTAGAAGCCATCCGTGATCGATTCCCCCTTCGGTGGGGCGCCGCAAAAGTCCCCAAGATGGGATCTCACGGGCACAGAAGGTTGCAGCGGTGGAAAAGTGGTTTCGTGGCTCCCCCCTGATGTTTTTAGGGTATGAGAGTATGTATAGGCGGAAGAAATAGGTTGGTGGAGCTCCGTGGGGCCCAAGAGGGTGGGGGCGCGCCTACCCCCTGGGAATGCTTCCTAACATAATTATCAATGTAATTTTCTTTATTGTGGCACAAGTGTTCATATCCGAAAGATTCAAGACAAAAGTTTAATATTAACATAAGAATAATAATACTTCAAGCATGGCCAAAGAAAGTTCATGCCTACAAAATCATATAGTTTGGCTATGCTCCATCTTCGTAACACGAAATACTCAAATCATGCACAACCCCGGTTTCAGCCAAGCAATTGTTTCATACTTTGGTATTTTCAAACTTTTTCAACTTTCACGCAATACATGAGCATGAGCCATGGACATAGCACTATAGGTGGAATAGAATGGTGGTTGTGGAGAACACCAAAAAGAGGAAGATGGTCTCACATCAACTAGGCATATTAATGGGCTATGGAGATGCCGATCAATAGATATCAGTGTGAGTGAGTAGGGATTGCCATGCAACATATGCACTAGAGCTACAAATGTATGAAAGCTCAACAAAAGAAACTAAGTGGGTGTGCATCCAAATTGCTTGCCCACGAAGACCTAGGGCATTTGAGGAAGCCCGTCATTGGAATATACAAGCCAAGTTCTATAACGAAAATTCTCACTAGTATATGAAACTGACAAAATAAGAGACTCTCTATAATGAAGATCATGGTGCTACTTTGAAGCATAAGTGTGGAAAAAAGATAGTAGCATTGTCCCTTCTCTCTTTTTCTCTAATTTTGAAGAGACTCCCCTTTTTTTGGAGACTCTTTATCTTTTTTTATTTCCTCACATGGGACAATGCTCTAATAACGAAGATCATCACACTTCTATTTATGTACAACTCAAGAATTACAACTCAATACCTAGAAAAAAATATGACTCTATATGAATGCCTCCAACGGTGTACCGGGATGTGCAATGAATCAAGAGTGACATGTATGAAAAAATTATGAATGGTTGCTTTGCCACAAATACGATGTCAACTTCATGATCATTCAAAGCAATATGACAGTGATGGAACGTGTTATAATAAATGGAACGATGGAAAGTTGCATGGCAATATATCTCAGAATGGCTGTGGAAATGCCATAATAGGTAGGCATGTTGGCTGTTTTGAGGAAGATATGAGGAGGCTTATGTGTGATAGAGCGTATCGTATCATGGGGTTTGGATGCACCACCAAAGTTTGCAACAACTTCTCAACGTGAGAAAGGGCAATGCATGGTACCGAAGAGGCAAGCAATGATGGAAGGGTGAGAGTGTTTATAATCCATGGACTCAACATTAGTCATAAAGAACTCACATACTTATAGCAAAAATCTACAAGTCATCAAAACAAAGTACTACAGGCATGCCCCCAGGGGAAGGGTTGATAGGAGTTAACCATCGCGCGATCCCGACCTCCACACCAAGGAAGACAATCAAAGAAATACCTCATGCTTCAAATTTGTTTAGTCTCTTGGTTTAACCATCGCGCGATCCCGATCTTGCTATTTTATTCAAACAACAAGAAAAACAAAAGAAAATAAAATGATGCTCCAAGCAAAACACATATCATGTGGTGAATAAAAATATAGCTCCAAGTAAAGTTACTGATGAACGAAGACGAAAGAAGGGATGCCTTCCGAGGCATCCCCAAGCTTAGGCTCTTGTTTTTCCTTGAATATTACCTTGGGGTGCCTTGGGCATCCCCAAGCGTAGGCTCTTGCCACTCCTTATTCCATAGTCCATCGAATCTTTACCCAAAACATGAAAACTTCACAACATAAAACTTAACAGAAAACTCGTAAGCTCCGTTAGTATAAGAAAATAAATCACCACTGAGGTACTGTTGTGAACTCATTATAAATTCATATTGGTGTAATATCTATTGTATTCCAACTTCTCGATGGTTCATACACTCTGATACTACTCATAGATTCATCAAAATAAGCAAACTACACATAGAAAACAGAATCTTTCAAAAACAGATCAGTCTGTAGCAATCTATAACTTGTGAATACTTATGGAACACCAAACATTCTACCAAATTAGGAAGTCCCAAGAAATTTGTATATTAATCTTATGCAGAAAGAATCAACTGAAAATCACGTTCTTGTGATTTATGAAAACTAATCTCGTGCGCGTAAAAGTTTCTGTTTTCCGGCAAGATCAAGTTAACTATCAACATAGGTTATCCTAAAGGTTCTACTTGGCACAAACACTAAGAAAACACAAAACCACATATAACCAGAGGCTATATGAATTATTTATTACTAAACAGCAACAAAAAGCAAAGAACAAAGATAAAATTGGGTTGCCTGCCAAGAAGCGCTTTTCTTTATTGCCTTTTTAGCTAGGCATGATGACGACAATGATGCTCACATAAAAGATAAAATGTGAAACATAACGGGAGCATCATGAAGCATATGACTAGCACATTTAAGTCTAACCCACTTCCTATGCATAGGGATTTTGTGAGGAAACAAGTTATGGCAACATGAAACAACTAGCATAGGAAGGTAAGACACACAAATCTTCAAAATTTTCAACACACAGGGAGGAAACTTGATATTATTACAATATGTAGAAGCATATGATCCTCTCTCATAATAATTTTCAATAGCATCACGAATGAATTCAACCATATAACCAGCACATAAAGCGTTCTTTTCATGATCTACTTGCATAGAAATTTTACTACTCACCACATAAGCGAATTTATTCTTATCAACAGTAGAGGGAGCAAACTCAATAAAATAACTATCATGTGTAGCATAATCCAATTCAAAATTAAAATCATGATGACAGGTTTCATGGTTATGTTTATTCTTTATGGCATACGTGTTACCACAATAATCATCAGAAATAGGAGGCATGCTTTCGTCATAATAAATTTTCTCACCAAAATTTGGGGGACAAAAAATATCATCTTCATCAAACATAGCATCCCCAAGCTTGTGGCTTTGCATATCATTAGCATCATAGGCATTCAAGGAATTCATACTAACAACATTGCAATCATGCTCATCATTCACATATTTTATGCCAAGCATTCTATGTAATTCTTCTTCTAGTACTTGAGCACAATTTTCCTTCCCATCATTTTCACGAAAGACATTAAAAAGATGAAGCATATGAGGCACCCTTAATTCCACTTTTTTGTAGTTTTCTTTTATAAACTAAACTAGTGATAAAACAAGAAACTAAAAGATTCAATTGCAAGATCTAAAGATATACCTTCAAGCAGTCACCTCCCCGGAAACGGCGCCAGAAAAGAGCTTGATGTCTACTACGCAACCTTCTCCTTGTAGACATTGTTGCGCTTCCATGTGCAGAGGTTTGTAGGACAGTAGCAAATTTCCCTCAAGTGGATGACCTAAGGTTTATCAATCCGTGGGAGGCATAGGTCTAAGATGGTCTCTCTCAAACAACCCAAAAACCTAATAACAAAGAGTCTCTTGTGTCCCAACACACCCAATACAATGGTAAATTGTATAGGTGCACTAGTGCGGCGAAGAGATGGTGATACAAGTGCAACATGTATGGTAGATATAGGTTTTTGTAATATGAAATTACAAAAACAGCAAGGTAACTAATGATAAATGTGAGCACAGACAGTATTGCAATGTGTTGAAACAAGGCCCAAGGTTCATACTTTCACTAGTGCAAGTTCCCTCAACAATAATAACATAACTGGATCATATAACTATCCCTTAACATGCAACAAAGAGTCACTCCAAAGTCACTAATAGCGGAGAACAAACGAAGAGACTATTGTAGGGTACGAAACCACCTCAAAGTTATCCTTTCTTATCGATCTATTAAAGAGTCCGTAGTAAAATAACACGAAGCTATTCTTTCCGTTCAATCTATCATAGAGTTCGTACTAGAATAACACCTTAAGACACAAATCAACCAAAACCCTAATGTCACATAGATACTCCAATGTCACCTCAAGTATCAGTGGGTATGATTATACAATATGCATCACACAATCTCAGTTTCATCTATTCAACCAACAAAAAGAACTCCAAAGAGTGTACCAAAGTTTCTACCGGAGAGTCAAGACGAAAACGTGTGCCAACCCATATGCATAAGTTCACAAGTCCACTGAACCCGCAAGTTGATCACCAAAACATACATCATGTGGATCACGTGAATATCCCATTGTCACCATAGATAAGGACATGCAAGACATACATCAAGTGTTCTCAAATCCTTAAAGACTCAATCCGATAAGATAACTTCAAAGGCAAAACTCAATCCATTACAAGAGAGTAGAGGGGGAGAAACATCATTAGATCCAACTACAATAGCAAAGCTCAAGATACATCAAGATCGTGTCGAATCAAGAACACGAGAGAGAGAGAGATAAAACACATAGCTACTGGTACATACCCTCAGCCCCAAGGGTGAACTACTCCCTCCTCGTCATGGAGAGCGCCGGGGATGATGAAGATGGCCACCGGAGTGGGAGCGCCCCCTCCAGCAGGGTGCCGGAACGGGTCTAGATTGGTTTTCAGTGGCCATAGAGGCTTGCGGCTGCGGAACTCCAGATCTAGGTTTCTTTCTGGAAGTTTGGGTATATATGAGAGGTATTGGTGTTGGGAACAAGTCAGGGTGGACGCGCCCCCACTCTCGTGGGAAGCCCGGGACTCTTCTGGTCCATCTCCAATGCTCCATGGGCTTCTTATGGTCCAAAAATAATCTCCGTCAAATTTTAGGTCAATTGGACTCTGTTTGGTTTTCCTTTTCTGCGATACTCAAAAACAAGAAAAAAAATAGAAACTGGCACTAGGCTCTGGGTTTATAGGTCCAAAAATAATCCCCGTCAAATTTTAGATCAATTGGACTCTGTTTGGTTTTCCTTTTCTGCGATACTCAAAAACAAGGAAAAAATAGAAACTAGCACTAGGCTCTGGGTTTATAGGTTAGTCCTAAAAATCATATAAAATAGCATATAAATGCATATAAAACATCTAAGATGGATAATATAATAGCATGGAATAATCAAAATTATATATACGTTGGAGACGTATCAAGCATCCCCAAGCTTAGTTCCTGCTCGTCCTCTAGTAGGTAAATGATAAAAACAAAAAATTTGATGTGGAATGCTACCTAACATAATTATCAATGTAATTTTCTTTATTGTGGAATGAATGTTCAGATCCGAAAGATTCAAGACAAAAGTTTAATATTGACATGAAAACGATAATAATTCAAGCATACTAACAAAGCAATTATGTCTTCTCAAAATAGCATGGCCAAAGAATGTTCATCCCTACAAAATCATATAGTTTGGCTATGTTCCATCTTCATCACACAAAATATTCAAATCATGCACAACCCCGGTTTCAGTCAAGCAATTGTTTCATACTTTAGAATTTTCAAACCTTTTCAACTTTCACGCAATACATGAGTGTGAGCCATGGACAGAGCACTATGGATGGAATAGAATATAATGATGGGGGTTATGTGGAGAAGAAAAAAAGGAGAAAGTCTCACATTGACGCGGCTAATCAACGGGCTAGGGAGATGCCCATCAATTGATGTCAATGCAAGGAGTACGGATTACCATGCAACTGATGCACTAGAGCTATAAATGTATGAAAGCTCAACAAAAGAAACTAAGTGGGTGTGCATCCAACTTGCTTGCTGATGAAGACCTAGGGTATTTGAGGAAGGCCAACGTTGGAATATACAAGCCAAGTTCTATAATGAAAAATGCCCACTAGTATATGAAAGTGACAAAACAAGAGACTCTCTATATTAAAGATCATGCTGCTACATGGAAGCACAAGTGTGGAAAAATGATAGTAGCATTACCCCCTTTTTATTTCTCCCTTTTTTGGTTTTTTGGCCTTCCCGTTTTTATTTGGCCTTTCTCTTTTGTTTTTGTTTTTGTTTTTTGGGACAATGCTCTATGAATGATGATCATCACACTTCTATTTATTTACAACTCAATGATTACAACTCGATACTAGAACAAAGTATGACTCTAAATGAATGTTGCCGACGGTGTACTGGGATGGGCAATGAATCAAGAGTGACATGTATGATAAGTTATGCATGGTGGCTTTGCCACAAATACGATGTCAACTACATGATCATGCAAGGCAATATGACAAAGATGAAGCGTGTCATAATAAATGAAACGGTGGAAAGTTGCATGGTAATATATCTCGGAATGTCTATGGAAATGCCATAATAGGTAGGTATGGTGGCTGTTTTGAGGAAGATATAAGCAGGTTTATGTGTGATAGAGGGTATCATATCACGGGGTTTGGATGCATCGGCAAAGTTTGCACCAACTCTCAAGGTGGGAAAGGGTAATGCACGATATCGAGGAGGCAAGCAATGATGGAAAGGTGAGAGTGCGTATAATCCATGGACTCAACATTAGTCATCAAGAACTCACATACTTATTGCAAAAATCTACAAGTCATCAAAACCAAGCACTACACGCATGCTCCTAGGGGGGAGGTTTTTAGGAGTTAACCATCACGCCCCCCCGACCTCCACACAAAGGAAGAGAATCAAAGAAATACCTCATGCTTCAAATTTGTCTCACAACGGGTACCATACGTGCATGCTACGAGACTTGCAAACCTCAACAAAAGTATTTCTCAATTTCACAATTACCCTACTAGCATGACTCTAATATCACCATCCTCATATCTCAAAACAATCATAAATAATCAAACTTCTCACAGTATTCAATGCACTTTATATGAAAGTTTTTATTATACTCATCTTGGATGCCTATCATATTAGGACTAAATTCATAACCAAAGAAAATTACCATGTTGTTTAACACTCTCAAAATAATATAAGTGAAGCATGAGAGTTCATCTATTTCTTAAAAATAAAACCACCGCCGTGCCCTAAAAGGATATAAGTGAAGAACTAGAGCAAACGACAAACGACTCCGAAAGATATAAGTGAAGATCAATGAGTAGTCGAATAATTATGCAACTATGTGAAGAGTCTCTAACATTTAAGAATTTCAGATCTTGGTATTTTATTCAAACAGAAAGGAAAACAAAAGAATATAAAATGATGCTCCAAGCAAAACACATATCATGTGGTGAATCAAAATATAGCTCCAAGTAAAGTTACCGATGAACGAACACAAAAGAGGGGATGCCTTCCGGGGCATCCCCAAGCTTAGGCTCTTGGTTTTCCTTAAATATTACCTTGGGGTGCCTTGGGCATCCCCAAGCTTAGGCTCTTGCCAGTCCTTATTCCATAGTACATCGAATCTTTACCCAAAACATGAAAACTTCACAACACAAAACTTAACAGAAAACTCATAAGCTCCGTTAGTATAAGAAAATAAATCACCACTTAGGTACTGTTGTGAACTCATTCTAAATTCATATTGGTATAATATATACTATATTCCAACTTCTCTATGGTTCATACCCTCTGATACTACTCATAAATACATCAAAATAAGCAAAGAACACATAGAAAACAGAATCTGTAAAACACAGAGTAGTCTGTAGCAATCTGTAACTTGCGAATACTTCTCGAACTCCAAAAATTCTACCAAATTAGGAATTCTAAGAAATTTGTTTATTAATCTTCTGCAAATAGAATCAACTGAAAAGCACATTCCTCTGATTTTTGAAAACTAATCTCGTGCGTGTAAAAGTTTCTGTTTTTCAGCAAGATCAAATTAACTATCACCATAGGTTATCCTAAAGGTTCTACTTGGCACAAACACTAATTAAAACACAGAATAAAATCTAACCAGGGCTAGATGAATTGTTTATTACTAAACAGGAACAAAATGCAAAGAACAAAGATAAAATTGGGTTGCCTCCCAACGAGCGCTTTTCTTTATTGCCTTTTTAGCTAGGCATGATGATGACAATGATGCTCACATAAAAGATAAGAATTGAAACATAACGGGAGCATCGTGAAGCATATGACTAGCAAATTTAAGTCTAACCCACTTCCTATGCATAGGGATTTTATGAGCAAACAACTGATGGGAACATGAAACTACAAGCATAGGAAGGTAAGACAAGGAAATCTTCAAGATCTTCAACACACAGAGAGGAAACTTGATATTATTGCAATATGTAGAAGCGTATGATCCTCTCTCATAATAATTTTCAGTAGCATCATGAATGAATTCAACCATATAACTGGCACATAAAGCATTCTTTTCATGATCTACTTGCAAAGAAATTTTACTACTCTCCACATAAGCGAATTTATTCTCATCAATAGTACTGGGAGCAAGCTAAAGAAAATAACTATCATGTGAAGCATAATCCAATTGAAAATTAAAATCATGATGACAAGTTTCATGGTTATGTTTATTCTTTATGGCATACGCGTTATCACAATAATCGTCATAAATAGGAGGCATGCTTTCATCATAATAAATTTTCTCATCAAAACTTGGGGGACAAAAAATATTATCTTCATCAAAAATAGCATCCCCAAGCTTGTGGCTTTGCATATCATTAGCATCATAGGTATTCAAAGAATTCATACTAACAACATTGCAATCATGCTCATCATTCACATATTTTATGCCAAGCATTCTATGTAATTCTTCTTCTAGTACTGGAGCACAATTTTCCTTCCCATCATTTTCATGAAAGAAATTAAAAAGATGAAGCATATGAGGCACCCTTAATTCCATTTTTTGTAGTTTACTTTTATAAACTAAACTAGTGGTAAAGAAACTAAAAGATTCGATTGCAAGATCTAAAGATATACCTTCAAGCACTCACCTCCCCGACAACGGCGCCAGAAAAGAGCTTGATGTCTACTACGCAACCTTCTCCTTGTAGACGTTGTTGGGCCTCCAAGTGCAGAGGTTTGTAGGACAACAACAAATTTCCCTCGAGTGGATGACCTAAGGTTTATCAATCCGTGGGAAGCGTAGGTTGAAGATGGTCTCTGTCAAACAACCCCACAACCAAATAACAAAGAGTCTCTTGTGTCCCCAACACACCCAATACAATGGTAAATTGTATAGGAGCACTAGTTCGGCGAAGAGATGGTGATACAAGTGCAATATGGATGGTAGATATAGGTTTTTGTAATATGAAATTATAAAAACAACAAGGTAACTAATGAGAAAAGTGAGCGCAAATGGTATTGCAGTGCGTTGAAACGAGGCCCAAGGTTCATACTTTCACTAGTGCAAGTTCTCTCAACAATAATAACATAACTGGATCATATAACTATCCCTCAACTTGCAACAAATAGTCACTCCAAAGTCACTAATAGCGGAGAACAAACGAAGAGATTATTTTAGGGTACAAAACCACCTCATAGTTATCCTTTCTGATCGATCTATTCAAGAGTCCATAGTAAAATAACACGAAGCTATTCTTTCCCTTGAATCTATCATAGAGTTTGTACTAGAATAACACCTTAAGACACAAATCAACCAAAACCCTAATGTCACCTAGACACTCCAATGTCACCTCAAGTATCCGTGGGTATGATTATACGATATGCATAACACAATCTCAGATTCATCTATTCAACCAACACAAAGAACTTCAAAGAGTGCCACTAAGTTTGTACCAGAGAGTCAAGACGAAAATGTGTGCCAACCCCAATGCATAAGTTCACAAGCTCACTGAACCGGCAAGTTGATCACCAAAACATACATCAAGTAGATCACGTGAATATCCCATTGTCACCACAGATAAGGACATGCAAGACATACATCAGGTGTTATCAAATCCTTAAAGACTCAATCTGATAAGATAACTTCAAAGGGAAAAATCAATCCATTACAAGAGAGTAGAGGGGGAGAAACATCATAAGATCCAACTATAATAGCAAAGCTCGCGATACATCAAGATCATGCCGAATCAAGAACATGAGAGACAGAGAGAGGGAGAGAGATAAAACACATAGCTACTGGTACATACCCTCAGCCCCGAGGGTGAACTACTCCCTCCTCGTCATGGAGAGCACCGAGATGATGAAGATGGCCTTCGAAGAGGGATCCCCCCGCCGACAGGGTGCCGGAATGGATCTAGATTTGTTTTCGGTGGCTACAGAGGCTTGCGGCGGCGGAACTCCTGATCTAGGTTTCTTTCTGGAATTTTGGGTATATATGAGAGGTATTGACATCGGGAATAAGTCAGAGGGGTCTCCAGGCTGTCCATGAGGCAGGGGCCGCGCCTAGGGGGGCGGGCGCTCCCCCACCCTCGTGGGCAGCCCGGGACTCTTCTGGTCCATCTCCGATGCTCCGTGGGCTTCTTCTGGTCCAAAAATAATCTCCGTCAAATTTCAGGTCAATAGGACTCCATTTGGTTTTCCTTTTCTTCGATAGTTAAAAACCAGGAAAAAATAGAAACTGGCACTGGGCTCTGGGTGAATAGGTTTGTCCCAAAAATCATATAAAATAGCATATAAATGCATATAAAACATCTAAGATGGATAGTATAATAGCATGGAACAATAAAAAATTATAGATATGTTGGAGACGTATCAAATATCTAGGCAATGATCATGAATATAGGCATCACGTCCGTGTCAAGTAGACCGAAACAATTCTACATCTACTACTATTACTCCACACGTTGTGGCACCCCCGTCTTAGAACAACCGGTTCACCATGCATTGCCAGCCCAGAGACCATGTCTTCTTGCAACACACAGCATCTTGGTACAGAAAACAACCGCTTTATTGATGCTAGCGGACTAGAGTTTATATTACAACAGAGTCGAGCCAAGCGGCACACACAGTGCGGCTGAACAATATGTACATTATTTAGTGAACATAAAGGGGCCTCGATCATAACAACTATGCGGCAGCGGAACAACGTCGTAGCAGAAACTCCGTAGCACAGGGAGACCGATGTGGACATGATCTAGACTCGAGCAGCGCTCCTTTCCAACGAGACTTTCCTGAAATCTGGCATGACACGCCAGGTTAGTACATTGAATGTACTTGCAAGCTCACAACAGGCATAATCATAATGACAAACAATATCATGATAATTAACCAATTAATATGCAATAATGTTTCAACATGATGTGATCATGCTCTTGTGATAAACGTCCCCCGGGACCGACTTACCAACCGTGATCGTTCTCGGATCACACACAAACCACCATTGTGGTCTTGACATGGGTGGCTCGTGATCCTTACGGCGATCACAACCACGACCAATGCTTGGTCTCGAACATCTTGATGGCCTTTCCGCCATCATCAACAGTGCAAAGTTCATAACTTAGGGTGCAAAATTTATTAAACGTTGACCCATGGTGGGACCTACTACCAGCGTGTCCGTGACCGTGGACTCGGCTATCGGTAGATTATACACTCTGCAGAGGTAGCACACCATACCCACACCATGGAACCCATGGCCTCGCACTCCCATTCGGATGGACCAACGGCATTCCGACGAAACCCCTCCATTGCCATGACACTCTCCCGGCCACTCCGACACAATCCCCACTGGGCTATTCCTGGGTGGCCCCGTGTCTACAAAAGACACAACGACCACCGTCGTGGCCAAAACGATCCCACAAGGACACCCAGTACCATAATCTCAACAACGGGCACAAACGGTTATGTATGATTACCGGGCCAGGGTAAGAAAGCCCACAACCTTCCCTAGTTGGAGGCACCGACCACAGGCATGACAACGAACCGAATCAAGGCCTCCCATAAGGCAAATGTGGTTGCAATAGAAAAAACTCGATTCAGTGGCACCATGACACAGCCAACGATATGTTAAACTTGAGTTATATTCAGGTTCAACTTAAAGTAAAAATAACCGGTGTCATAGTATGCCATGAAATGCAACTTAACCTATGCATCACATATTAATGGAAATGACTGAGTCAACCATATTCACACTAAGCATAATCATTAGGAAGTTATGCCACTTTTCTGGTTAGGAAAAACCATACTTTAACCAGAATATTTTCTAGCAAATTTTTATTATTTTACTCATGCAAGAAAATAACTTTAAGTAATTACTCATTTGTATCACAATATTATTCTTTCATCATCACAAATGGATCCTAGATTCTTTAACAGCGAAGTTAGTTTCAAACATTCTATAAATCAAGCATATTAACTGAAACATGCACTTAACAGAATAAAAATAACATAATAGTTATTTAAATGCATGGATTAAACTTTTCATTCAAGTAAGAAAATCATAAATATTGAAATGGCACCATGAAAATGTTGTTGTGGCTTGCCTTAGTGCAGATGAGGTTCACAAGCCTTCTGGTAATCCTCAAGACAAGCCTCACCCTCTGAAAATAATTTTAAACACAAGAAGAAAATATCAAGAACCCTTCTGAAAATCACTAGAAAATCTAGACATCACAGAAAAATCTCATCTTTGGTGAGCTAGTAGATTTCTTTGCAAAGAACACAATGCAAAAAGAATGAATTCATTTGGTCTTATGGTTGAAGATTTATAGTTGTTTGAAGCTCTCTGTAAATTAAACAAATTTGAATTTACATAAAACAGACTAGGGGGGTGACGTCGAAGGCGTAAAGCCTCAGGGCGCCACCACTCGTACCACTTCGCGCGCGTACAGAGTGGCTGCCTAGTGGGCCCCGCTAGTCTGGCGAGGGGGAGAGAGGAGGAAATAGAGGGGGTCACGGCTTCGTCGGAGCTCTCGCCAGTGATGAGGGCTCCTTAGCCCAAATGAGAGGGAGGGATCGAGAGAGGGGATGGAGGCACACCTGCCCATACCTGTAGCGTAGCTAGGGGTGATCGGACGGCGTCGGAATCGACGTCGCAAGCGGAGGCAGAGAGCGGTGGTTGCCGGAGATGAGGAAGACGGCGAGCAGAGGCAACTCTAGGGGCTCCAAGTGGACGGGACGACTTCACCGGAGAGAGGTGGAGGCTCTGGAAGGGTTGCCCTGGCCTGAGAGGGGCTGGAGCTACCGCAACGACCCGAGGGGGTCGCCGATGAGCTCGAGCTTGGGGACGGCGCCCGGGCCTGCCCGGCCGGGCTAAGGCTATCTACATGTTTGTGGAGTGTGTGGGAGTGGAGGATGGTGCTGGAGGAGGCTGGGGGTGGCTCCTTTTATAGGCGAGCGTCGGGGGTGGATCGGGCTCCACCGGCAACACCTGGACACTGCGCCCGGTGATGAGCAGCGTCAGTGATAGGAGGAGAAGGCGACGCAACTCACGCGGGGACTGTGGCCGAACAAGGACGAGCACAAGATCAAGAGGAAGGGGACGAGCACAGTGCAAAGTGCACTATGGCGTTGGCCGGACCGCGCCCGTGCTCGCTGCGGCGAGCTCTGGCATCGGCGAGTGCCAGGGGGAGTTAAGGGAGTTGAGACGAAGATGGTGGCAAAGTTTGGCATGCTCGGGCAGTCGGGGAAGCGAGCACGCGCAAAACAGAGCGCTCGGCGGCACTCGAAGCGCGTCGACACGCATGCTGGCATCATGGACACGCATGGTCACCACGTGAACTCTTCCCTCAGGCTGACCAACACCCAAAGATCATGTCTGGCTTGTTGTTCGTGGTAGTTTTGAAGATTACCACACTTTGGTTTGGCTCCAGATGCAGTAGAGAAGATTTTAGAAGTCAGGTAAGTTTCTGATCAGTAACTCTGAGAGGTTACTAAGGTCAAATGGCTGGGAGTTGGGGGTTGTGCTTTGGAGGCTAGCCATCATCTACTAAGGTGATGATGCACAAGAAAGTTCAGGCACAATGGAGCAAGTAAAATGGTACTTGCTGTATAAACCACCATTTCTGCCCAGAACAGAAAATAATTTCTGTAGCAGAAATATTCCAAAAAGTGATGAAATATTTTTGCTCAGGAAGGTTCCCTAGGGTTCAAAGAATATTTGTGAATTTTCTTAGATTTTTGTGACCCAGAAAAATTGGGGTTGCTTTGGAGCTCATTGAACTAGCTAGGGTTTTAGAGAGGAAAAATGAATATTTTTCATTTAAGAAAAATATTCCAAATATTATTTCGGGCAGGATCACAGAGGGAATGATGATTAGGGAGAGAAATGACGCACTTGTGTGAATGATAAGGGTACCCAAGTGTTTAAGTCCATATAAAAAGATTCAAAAACTCCAAATTTCAAAATCAATTCAAATGAAAAACCAGGCAAATAAAAGGAGGGAAAAAACCAGGCTGTCACAAACCTCCCCCACTTAGAATGAATCTCATCCTTGAGATTCAGTTGCCTGGGAAAACCACTCTTGATAATGTGACTGTAGAAATTCTTCCCGCTCCCAAGTTGATTATGACTCTGTGTGATGCTCCTGCTGAACTTTGTAGAATTTTCTTACTTTACCGCGAGTGACCCTTTCCATCTGATACAAAATTCTAAATGGTCTCTCTTCATTGGTTAAATCATTTGCCAATTCTATCTCAGCCATAGCAGTCCTTTTCTCAGGCAGGGATATACATCGCCTTAGCTGGGTGAGGGTGTCCTGGATTAGGGGGTCTCCGGACAGCCGGACTATTTCCATTGGCCGGACTGTTAGACTATCAAGATACAAGATTGAAGACTTCGTCTCATGTCCGGATGGGACTCTACTTGGCATGGAAGGCAAGGTAGGCAATACGTATATGGATATCTCCTCCTTTGTAACCGACCTTGTGTAACACTAACCCTCACCGGTGTCTATATAAACCGAAGGGTTTTAGTCCGTAGGAGACCAATCACAACATACGATCATACCATAGGCTAGCTTCTAGGGTTTAGCCTCTCTGATCTCGTGGTAGATCTACTCTTATACTACCCATATCATCAATATTAATCAAGCAGGACGTAGGGTTTTACCTCCATCAAGAGGGCCCGAACCTGGGTAAAACTTCGTGTCCCTTGCCTCTTGTTACCATCCGGCCTAGACGCACAGTTCAGGACCCCCTACCCGAGATCCGCCGGTTTTGACACCGACATTGGTGCTTTCATTGAGAGTTCCTCTGTGTCGTCGCCATTAGGCTTGATGGCTCCTACTATCATCGATAGCGATGCGGTCTAGGGTGAGACTTTTCTCCCCGGACAAATCTTCGTATTCGGCGGCTTTGCACTGCGGCCTAATTCACTTGGCCATCTAGAGCAGATTGAAAGCTACGCCCCTGGCCATCAGGTCAGATTTGGAAGTTTGAACTACACGGCCGACATCCGCGAAGACTTGATCTTCGACGGATTCAAGCCACAGCCGGGCGCGCCACACTATCGTGATGGGTACGACCTAGCTCTGTCGCCGAACAGTACCCCAGAGGCCGCGCCTCGATCGGGTCCGACCCTTAGCTCAGAGCCAACTACGCCAATCGAGGACGGGTGGTTAGACACCACCTCAGGGGCTGTAGTCTTAACGGTGATTGAGCCAAACACCAGCATAATCCTCTGTGCAGCCCGTGACTCCAAGGTGCCAGAATCTTTTTCTGACTCCGAACCGCCCGCGCCCCTACCAACCGAATCCGATTGGGCACCGATCATGGAATTCACTGCTGCGGATATCTTTCAGCACTCGCCCTTCGGCGACATTCTGAATTCACTAAGGTCTCTCTCTTTGTCAGGAGAGCCCTGGTCGGATTATGGCCAACAGGATTGGGATGCGGACGACGAAGAAATTCGACGCCCACCCACCACCCGCTTCGTAGCCACTGTCGATGATTTAACCAACATGCTCCACTTCGACTCCGAAGACATCGACGGTATGGATGACGATGTAGGAGACAAACATGAACCAGCACCTATAGGGCACTAGAAAGCCACCTCGTCATATGACATATACATGGTGGATACACCCAAAGAAGGCAATGGCGACGGGATAGCGGATGATGACCCCTCCAAGAAGCAACCCAAACATCGACGTCAGCGGCACCGCTCTAAGTCCCGCCAAAGCAAAAGTGGTGATACCGACACAGGAGATAATAACACTCCGGATAGTGCCGAAGAAAACAACAAACCCCTCCAGCAAGATTTAGAGCAGGAGGATGGAGGAGCCAGCTCTCCTGAGAGAGCGGCAGACGGAGAGGAGGAGGATGACAATCACATGCCCCCCTCCGAAGATGAGGCAAGCCTCGGTGATGATGAATTCGCCGTACCAGAGGATCCCATCGAGCAAGAGCGCTTCAAGCGCCGGCTTATGGCTACGGCAAATAGCCTGAAGAAAAAGCAGTAGTAGCTTCAAGCTGATCAAGATCTGCTAGCTAACAAATGGACTGAAGTCCTCGCGGCCGAGGAATATAAACTCGAGCGCCCTTGCAAGAGTTACCCAAGGCGCATGTTACTACCCCGACTGGAGGAAGAAGCGTATGATACGGCTGATCGGCCACCTCATGGCCGCGATAGAGAGGCATTCCTGCGAAAAGCTCAGCCTCCACCCCAATGCCATTCAAATGAAAAGGCATGGGGAGATACCCCAGACCTGCGAGACATATTGGAGGACAAGGCAAAGCATTCAAGATTGATCTATGGATCATGAGGGTGCACCACTCTGCGAGACGACAAACGTCACACCGGATACAGTAAAATCAAAACCGGCCGGGCCGAACACAGCGGGCAAGACCCATTTGAGTTGTGTCGCGATATAGCCCAATACAGAGGTGCCACACACCCCTTATGCTTCACAGACGAGGTAATGGAACATCAATTCCCAGAAGGTTTCAAACCTATAAATATTGAATCATACGACGGTACAACAGGTCCCGCAGTATGGATTGAGGACTTCCTCCTCCAAATCCGTATGGCCCGCGGCGATGACTTACACACCATCAAATACTTCCCACTAAATCTCAAAGGACCAGCGCGGCATTGGCTTAACACCTTGCTAGTGGACTCCATTAGCTGTTGGGAAGATCTGGAAGCCGCATTCCTCGTCAACTTTCAGGGCACTTATGTGCGACCACCAGACACCGATGATTTGAGCCACATAATTCAGCAGCCAGAAGAGTCGGCCAGGCAATTCTGGACTTGGTTCCTTACAAAGAAAAATCAAATCGTTGACTGTCCGGATGCGGAGGCCTTAGCGGCATTCAAGCACAACATCCGAGACGAGTGGCTAGCCCCGCACCTTGGTCAGGAAAAGCCGAAATCTATGGCAGCTCTCACGACGCTCATGACCCGCTTTTGTGTGGGAGAAGACAGCTGGCTGGCTCGTAGTAATAACATATCAAAGAACCGTGGTACCTTAGATACCAAGGACGGCAATAGCAGGTCACGTCGCAACAAGCATAAGCGCCGCATTAATAGCGAAAATACTGAGGATACGACAGTTAATGCTGGATTCAAAGGCTCTAAACCCGGTCAGCGGAAAAAGCCATTCAAACAAAGTACGCCGGGTCCGTCCAGCTTGGACCGTATACTCGATCGCTCGTGTCAAATACACGGCACCCTAGACAAGCCAGCCAATCACACCAACAGGGATTGTTGGGTGTTCAAGCAGGCCGACAAGTTAATTGCCAAAAACAAGGACAAGGGGCCGCATAGCGATGACGAGGAGGAGCCCCGCCAGCCGCACACTGGAGGATAGAAGAGGTTTCCCCGGCAAGTGTGGACGGTGAACATGATATACACAACCCACATCCCCAAGAGGGAGCGGAAATGTGCGCTCAGGGACGTATATGAATTGGAACCAGTCGCCCCAAAGTTCAACCCTTGGTCCTCCTGTCCGATTACCTTCGATCGCAGGTACCACCCCACTAGCATCCGTCATGGCAGATTCGCCGCACTGGTCCTAGACCCAATCATCGACGGATTTCACCTACTCGAGTCCTTATGGACGGTGGCAGCAGCCTGAGCCTGCTTTATCATGACACGGTGCACAAAATGGGCATAGACCCCTCAAGTATCAAACCCGCAAAAACGACCTTCAAGGGCGTCATTCCAGGTGTAGAGGCCCATTGCACAGGCTCAATTACACTGGAAGTGGTCTTCGGATCCCCGGATAACTTTTGAAGCGAAGAGTTAATCTTCGATATAGTCCCGCTCCGCAGTGGTTATCATGTGCTGCTCGGGCGAACCGCATTTGCTAGATTCAATGCGGTACCGCACTATGCATACCTCAAGCTCAAGATGCCAGGACCTCGCAGAGTTATTACAGTCAATGGAAACACAGAGCACTCTCATCGAACAGAGGAGCACACCGCGGCCCTCACAGCAGAAGCGCAAAGCAGCCTTTCAAGGCAATCAACCAATTCTGCGCTTCAAAGCCCAGACACCTTCAAGCTCGTTCGGGGCAATCGGCAAATAGACCACCTGGCATGATTTGAGCTCGTGTAGCAATACGGCGGCCACCCCAATCCCAGCCCAACGGCGATATTCGTGCCACGCATACATAATTACGCATTAAAAATACCATGGGAACAGGTAGGGAGGGGGGCACAACTGCGGCACGCCCCAAAACGCGGCCTAAACCGCACTAGGGGCTTCCCGTTTGGTCATTTTTTTCTAAGGACCCTAATCTCTGGAAACACTATCCGGCAGCACTATTGCCGAACACATGATGCAGCAACCAAGGAGGTAGACAGCTACGTCATACCACGGAATTCCCAGGTTGATTACAGTACAATCTAATATCATTCCTCAGCTCGCCCTTGGAAGGGACATAGTCATACTCTTTTCTTATCGCACTATCTATATCACTCTGCTTTAATGCAATTTTTTAATAAACAATGCATGACATTACGACCATTATTGCATTCTTGTTATATATATATATATGTGTGTTCATTAATGACTCCTTGCAACCGTACACCTTGGTATGACTAATACACCAGGGGCTTATGTACCTCACAATACGGTGTGAAAAGTTTGAACACTTTCACAAGTGCGGCACCCTGAACTTATAGCATTATATGCATCAGCTCTGAATCATGTCTTTGGTCAAATGTTGGGTTTGCCCGGCTCCTATGTTTTGGGACCTTAAGTTCTGCTCTATCGGCTAAGGTAGCGCTAGGAGAACTACTGCGATTGTGCCCCGGTTCTGCCGGGCTTAGCACCTCAGTAGAGAAAGCTAAAACTGACTGTCATGATAAGGCGAGAGACTGGTCGCTGTTCGGCGAGGTTTTTCGAGTGCCTAAAGACTTATGCCGCTTAGGGCGAGGGGCCGTCCATGTCCGGCTTACAAGCATGTATCGCACCCCGAATTCGGCCTTCCGAATATCAAGGGCTTCGCCGAAATTTAAAATTATACAATTCTATGGCTAAGTGAGAGTGATAAAGCATTATTAGTCCGGTTGCCTTGTTCGTTGTGCTGAGCACCTCCCTCGAAGGACCCAAATATGGGAACAAGAGTGCTCAGGTTTGTCCCGAACACCCCAGCACTCGTGGCATGGGGGCAGAAGCCGAGGACTAGCCATCACTCAGATTCGATAAACGGCCAAACAGAAGGTAATATTTTAAATTCCAACAAGCTTTGCATAGCGCATATGAAACAAGTTTTCATACATACAGGATAAAACAAGCAAGTCTCATTCAAATATTACATCTTTTGAACACTCATCCGCGATAAGACGGGCACCCGACAGAACACCCTCGTAGTACATCTCGGGGTGGCAGTGCTTCTTGCCCTCTGGCGGCCCCTCCTGGATCAGCTTCACGGCGTCTAGCTTGACCCACTACAATTTCACACGGGCGAAAGCCCGGCGTGCACCTTTAATGCAGACAGATCGCTTGACGACCTCCAGCCGCGGGCAGGTATCCACGAGCCGCCTCACTGGACCGAAGAAGCTGTTCGGAAGGGCGTCGCCAGGCCACAACCGGGCTATAAAGCTCTTCATGGCCTGATCGGCCGCCTTATGTAGCTCGACCATCTGCTTCAGATGGTCGCTCATTGGCACCGGTTGTTCGACCTCAGCATACTGAGACCAGAGCAGCTTCTCCGTCGAGCTTCCTACCTTGGCCTGGTAAAATTGTGCGGCATCGGACACACTGCAGGGCAAATCTGCGAATGCTCTTGAAGAGCTCCGGATCCGGGTAAGTAATCGGTAATTTACTTTTACGTGCTTTCTTTGCATATAGAAAGCCTTACCCGCAACAATCTTCTTCATCGCGTCGATCTCTTGGAGGGCCTTTTGGGCTTTGGCCTTGGCACTTTTTACACTCTCGAGGGCCGCGGCAAGCTCAGACTCCCGCATCCTGGAGTCAAGCTCCAACGCCTCGTGCTTCGCCACAAGAGCCTAGAGCTGTTGCTGCACCTCGCCCACCCGAGACTCGTGCTTCTCTTGCTCGCTGCGCTCCTTGTTCGCTGTATCTTCGGCCTTGGTTAGTGCTTGCTTCAGGGTTGTCACCTCAGTCGTGGCCCCTGGCAAACATACAATGATCCTGTCATTTTGCACCCGTGTCCTTTTTTATATATACATTTCTATGGAGAGGGTATTACTTACCCTTGTTCTCCTCGAGCTGCCTCTTGACAAGGCCCAGGTCTTTCCTAGACCCCTCGAGGTCCTGCTTCAGCACGGCAACCTCTGCAGTCAGTGCGGCGGACGCCAGCAGCGAAGCCTGCATACGCATATTGACATACTTATATTAGACTCCTGCGATATTATTTGATCCTCTGTTCGGCTTTTCTTTGTGAACACCGAACAAAGCATCAGGGGCTACTGTCTATGCAGTAATATTTCTACAACATTTTAAAACACTTACCTCGAAGCCTGTTAGAAGGCTGGCACAGGCTTCAGTCAATCTGCTCTTGGCGGACTGAACCTTCTGGATCACCGCACTCATGATAGTGCGGTGCTCCTCGTCGATGGAAGCGCTGCGAAGCGCTTCCAGCAGATTGTCCGGTGCCTCTGGATGGACAGAGGTCACCGGCATAAGCGTCTTGCCCCTCTTACAAGGAGACCGCTTGCCCGAGCCTGGAACCGCTGGAGGTTCTGGCGTGGTGTTCGGCTGAGGACCGAACTCGGAGCTCTCAGGGGCCCCGTCCCCTCGGCTCCCGGAGTCTAGAAGGTCGCCTTGAAGTGCCTCCGGGACTGTCTCCCCTTGATCCGGTGCCTCTTGAGACAACACCTCGGTGTCGTCGGCAGGATGAGGGGAGGTGGCGGTCGGGACTGGATCGCTATCCATGTCCGACAAGCCCAAGGAGCCGTCCGATGATACATTGATACTGGCTCGTGGCGGCCTGCAGAATTACGTTCGGCGTTAGGGAAAGCAGTGCGACAAAGGAATCCAATGAGTTACTCTGGTATCCGAATACTTATGATCTCCCCAGGGGCTTGACCCTGGGCAACCACTTGTCTTCGCCTTCGTCGGCGGCGGTGGAACTGTCCGGAAGGAGACTCCTTCCCTTATTGGACCCTCCGGTCTCCCCAGTTGGGGCGGCCTTCGTTTTCTGGTCTCCCCCAGTCAGTGGGGGAGCATCTTCTTCTTCCTCTTCCTCGTCTTCAGGGGAAGAGTTCACCGCAGAGTCATCGGACGGTGAGTCCGACGACGCCTGGCGTTGGGAACTCTTTTGGGTTCCCTTGGCCTTCTTGGTCTTCTCCGGCACCTTATAAGGGGCCGGAGTCAGCATCTTCGCCAGAAGAGCATCTGTGGGGTCTTCGGGTAAAGGAGCCGGAAAGTCGATCTATCCAGCCATCTTCTGCCATTCCTGTCAAAGGTACGGGAGTTTAGATCCCGCATAGAGTCA
This sequence comes from Triticum monococcum, assembly GCA_034509565.1. Taxonomy (NCBI): domain Eukaryota; kingdom Viridiplantae; phylum Streptophyta; class Magnoliopsida; order Poales; family Poaceae; genus Triticum; species Triticum monococcum. The sequence goes on along the minus strand of CM067843.1, from coordinate 143,804,465 downwards.
ATCTATATGAAAAAATAAGTATCCTGTGAAAGGTATAGCAGCTTACCGCATTGGCTTGGCGCTTCGCGCTGAATCTGTGATCCTCCGTAATAGGGGGGGGACCTCGGCACTTTTGAACAGCACCCTCCAGGTGTCTTCATGAGTCGTGTCGAAGAGCCTATTCAGAGTTCGGTGCTGCGCCGGATTGAACTCCCACAAGTTGAACTCCCGTTGTTGGCACGGGAGTATCGGTGGATGAGCATAACTTGGACTATGTTGACAAGCTTGAGCTTGTTGTCCACCATGTTTTGAATACATGTTTGGAGTCTGGTCAGCTCTTTCGAACTACCCCAGGACATGCCCTTCTCTTTCCAGGAGGTGAGCCGCGTGGGGATGCCAGATCGGAACTCGGGGGCCACTTCCCATGCAGGGTCACGCGGCTCGGTGATATAGAACCACCCCGATTTCCACCCCTTTATGGTTTCCACAAAGGAGCACTCGAGCCATGTTATGCTGGGCATCTTGCCCACCATGGTGCCTCCGCACTCCTCCTGGCGGCCGCCCACCACCTTCGGCTTGACATTGAAGGTCTTTAGCCATAAGCCGAAGTGGGGCTTGATGTGGAGGAAGGCCTCCGACAATAAACGCCGAGATGTTGAGGACGAAGTTCAGGGCCAGATCATGGAAATCCAGGCCGTAATAGAACATGATCCCCCGGACAAATGGATGGAGAGGGAATCCCAGTCCACGGAGGAAATGGGTAAGGAATACTACCCTCTCATGGGGCCTAGGGGTGGGGATGAGCTGCCCCTCATTTGGGAGCCGGTGTGCGATGTCATCGGGCACGTATCCGGCTCTCCTCAGTTTCTTGATGTCTCCCTCCCGCTCCGGACATAGTTGGAGAAGGTTGAGGTGGAAGTGTGGACTTGGGCGCTAAAGCTCGAGTGTGTGAAAACGAATGAGCAAAGGAGGAAGAAGGCGTGGATAGAAAGGTGAATCCTTATCCCTTTATATGGGCAGACGAAACTAAGCGTCCCCACTTGCCTGGTAAAACTCGCTTATCCCCCAAGCGCCGCAATTTATGGCGCGGTTGGGTTACCCATGCCCGTATTGATGAGAATCCCATAATAAGGGGACATGATCTCTGCTTTGACAAGACGTGTCAAAAAACTTGTTGGGGAACGTAGTAATTTCAAAATTTTCCTACGCACACGCAAGATCATGGTGATGCATAGCAACGAGAGGGGAGAGTGTTGTCTACGTACCCTCATAGACCGTAAGCGGAAGCGTTATATCAACGCGGTTGATGTAGTCGAACGTCTTCACGATCCGACCGATCCAAGTACCGAAAGCACGGCACCTCCGAGTTCTGCACACGTTCGGCTCAGTGACGTCCTTGCCTTCTCGATCCAGCAAGATGGGCGAAGTAGTAGATGAGTTCCGGCAGCACGACGGCGTGGTGACGGTGTTTGTGAAGAACAATCTCCGCAGGGCTTCGCCTAAGCACTACGAAAACTATGACGGAGGATAAACTAGAGGAGATGGGTTTGCCGGCACACGGCTTGGTGTTTCTTGATGTGTCTTTGGTGCTAGCCCTGCCCCTCTATTTATATGTTGAGCCCTGGGGTCGAAACTTGGAGTAAAAGCCTCCACAAAGTCGGTTTCACCCGAAAGGCAAGAGTCCTTCTCGGACTCCAGGGCCAGACGCCAGGGTTCCCGGCGTCTGGACCCAGACGCCAGGGACCCCGGCGTCTGGCCCCTGGACTCCGCAAAACTTCCTTTTGCGCTTTCCAAAAACCTTGTGGGCTTTCCCCTTTGGCCCAAATAAAGTGTTCTCGTACCCAAACATTTCGGGAAACATCCGGAACCTCTTCCGGTGATTTCCGGAACCCTTCTAGTGACCAAACACAATTATCCCATATATCAAACTTTGTCTCCGGACCACTCCGGAGTTCCTCGTCATGTCCGTGATCTCACCCCGGACTCTGAACAACATTCGGTCACCAACATACATAACTCCCATAGTACTATATCGTCAACGAACGTTAAGCGTGTGGACCCTACGGGTTCGAGAACTATGTAGACATGACCGAGACACCTCTCTGGTCAATAACCAATAGCGGGACCTGGATGCCCATATTGGCTCCTACATATTCTATGAAGGTCTTTATCGGTCAGACCGCATAACAACATACGTTGTTCCCTTTGTCATCGGTATGTTACTTGCCCGAGATTCGATCGTCGGTGTCCAATACCTAGTTCAATCTTGCTACCGGCAAGTCTCTTTACTCGTTCCGGAATACATCATCTCGCAACTAACTCATTAGCTGTAATGCTTGCAAGGCATAAGTGATGTGCATTACCGAGAGGGCCCAGAGATACCTCTCCGACGATCGGAGTGAGAAATCCTAATCTCGAAATACGTCAACCCAACATGTACCTTTGGAGACACCTGTAGAGCACCTTTATAATCACCCAGTTATGTTCTGACGTTTGGTAGCACACAAAGTGTTCCCCCGGCACACGGGAGTTACATAATCGCATAGTCATAGGAACATGTATAAGTCATGAAGAAAGCAATAGCAACATACTAAACGATCGGGTGCTAAGCTAATGGAATGGGTCATGTCAATCAAATCATTCAACTAATGATGTGATCCCGTTAATCAAATGACAACTCTTTTTCCATGGTTAGGAAACATAACCATCTTTGATTAACGAGCTAGTCAAGTAGAGGCATACTAGTGACACTTTGTTTGTCTATATATTCACACATGTATTATGTTTCCGGTTAATACAATTCTAGCATGAATAATAAACCTTTATCATGGTATCAGGAAATAAATAATAACTTTATTATTGCCCCTAGGGCATATTTCCTTCAAAACTGCCTTGCGTTATGTGCGGGGCTGGTTAAAGGAAATGGTTCGAATAATCACCAGGCCATGACATAACGTCATGCTGCCAAAACAAGCCAGCAAATTAGATCTGCGAAAATCTAATTCTCTCTAAGGTGGAATGTGGAACTTGTTTTACAGGGTCAGACACTATCCTCGTATTCAAATTCTTCTGTGATGTATTCAGAGAAGGAACCCGCCTTGCAATGCCACAGACAATACTGCACGCCGGACTCATCGTCATTGAAGCCTGGTTCAGGGGCTACTGAGGGTGTCCTGGATTAGGGGGTCTCCGGATAGCCGGACTATCTCCATTGGCCGGACTGTTAGACTATGAAGATACAAGATTGAAGACTTCGTCTCGTGTCCGGATGGGACTCTACTTGGTGTGGAAGGCAAGCTAGGCAATACGTATATGGATATCTCCTCCTTTGTAACCGACCTTGTGTAACCCTAACCCTCTCCGGTGTCTATATAAACCGAAGGGTTTTAGTCCGTAGGACAACAATCACAACATAAAATCATACCATAGGATACCTTCTAGGGTTTAGCCTCTCTCATCTCGTGGTAGATCTACTCTTGTACTACCCATATCATCAATATTAATCAAGCAGGACGTAGGGTTTTGCCTCCATCAAGAGGGCCCAAACCTGGCTAAAACTTCGTGTCCCCTGCCTCCTGTTACCATCTGGCCTAGACGCACAGTTCGGGACCCCCTACCAGAGATCCACCGGTTTGACACCGACACTGAAAAACATGAAACACGTTGTGCACGTCTGACAATTCAGGGGGTAGTTCCAACTGATATGCAACAGAGCCCACTCGGGACATGACTGGAAATGGACCAATAAATCTAGGTGCCAACTTTCCACGAGTCTGAAATCTCTTGACTCCTGACATAGGAGTGACTCGGAGGTATACGTGTTCTCCGGGTTCAAAACTGATCGGTCGGTGCTTTGCATCATAATAACTCTTCTATCAAGATTTGGCCAATTGCAATCTGTCCTTGATTTCCTTAACTTGTTGCTCAGCTTCCATCATGAGATCCATTCTGAAGATACGGCTATCTCTAGTTTGAGACCAATTTAAAGGAGTGCGGCACTTACGGCCATACAAAGCTTCATACAATGACATTTTTAGACTGGTCTGGAAGCTGTTGTTATATGAAAACTCGGCATATGGCAAGAACTCTTCCCATTTATGTCCTTGGGATAAAGCCAATGCTTGTAACATATCCTCGAGTATTTGGTTTACCCGCTCTGTCTGTCCATCCGTTTGAGGATGATAAGCAATACTATATTTCGATGCTATCCCCAAGGCTTGATGGAGACATGACCAAAAAGCGGAGGTACACCAGGAACCTCGGTCGGAAGTGATGGTTCGGGGGACTCCATGCAGACTGACTATTCTGGATACATATAGTTGTGCAAGTTGATCCACTGATATCTAGTGCTGATCGGAATGAAGTGAGCAACCTTAGTTAAGGTGTCCACTATGACCCAGATTGCATCATTGCCTCACTGAGTCTTAGGCGGTCCTGTAATGAAATCCATACAAACGTCATCCCATTTCCATCGCGAGACCGGCAGCGGTTGGAGGAGTCCGGCTGGCTTCTGATGCTCTGCCTTCACCTTTTTGCATATGTCGCAACAGGCCACAAAATAGGCAATATCTCTCTTCATTCCATCCCACCAGAATATTTGTCTAAGGTCCTCATATATTTTCGTACCTCCCGGGTGAATGGAATATGAGGATTCGTGTGCTTTCGACAGGATTTTCTTCTTGAAGTCCGGCTGATTGGGTACACAAATCCTTCCATGGAATCAGAGGGTACCACGTTTGTCCTTTGAGAAATCTGGGGTCTGCCCTACCACCGGGCTCTTGACATGTTTTTGTAGCTCGATGTTAGCTAGCTGGGCCATGCGGATCTCTTCCTCAAGTGTGGGGGTGACCTCCAAAACATTAGCGAGGCCAGCATTAACTATGACCAGGTCGAGCTGAGCGATCTCCTCTTGAAGTTCAGGAGGCAAGGGTTTCAATATGACATTTTGGCTGACAGGCTTTCGACTGAGTGTATCGGCAATCAGGTTAGCCTTACCCGGGTGGTATTTACTCCAAGATCATAATCCTTGACCAACTCAAGCCATCTTCGTTGACGGAGATTTAAATCCAGCTGAGTAAATATATACTTGAGACTTTTGTGATCAGTAAAAATTTGGCACCTTTTTCCAATGAGGTAGTGTCTCCAAATTTTTAGCGCATGAATCACCGCGGCCAATTCCAAATCGTGAGTAGGATAATTTCCTTCATGGGGTCGTAGCTGTCACGATGCATATGCTACTACCTTGCCGTCTTGCATAAGTACGCATCCAAGTCCTTGTCTGGAGGCGTCACACTACACATCGAAACTGCGGTAGATATCTGGAAGAGTTAATACAGGTGCAGTTGTCAGCCGTATCTTTAGCTCGTTGAAACTTTTCTCATAGTCCTCAGTCCATTCAAACATCTTATCCTTTTTGAGCAGCTCTGTCATGGGTTTAGCAATCTTGGGAAATCCTTCAATGAAATGACGATAATATTCGGCTAATCCAGGGAAACTTCGGATCCGTGTTATGGTTGTGGGTGGCAACTAATCGAGCACATCCTTTACTTTGCTCAGGCCGACGGCTATACCTTCGACGGATAGTATATGTCCGAGAAACCCAACTTGCTTGAGCCAAAACTCGCATTTACTAAATTTGGCGTAAAGCTGATGGTCGTGGAGTCGTTGTAGCACTGCTCAGAGGTGATTCTTGTGATCTTCTTCATCCTTGGAGTAAATGAGTATGTCATCGATGAAGACTGCCACAAACTTGTCGAGGAAGTCCATGAATACTTTGTTCATCATATGCAAGAAGAAATCAGGGGCATTGGTAAGACCAAAGGACATAACTCTATATTCATAAAGACCGTACCGAGTAATGAATGCGGTCTTAGGAATATCTTCCTTTTTAATCTTGAGCTGATGATATCCAGTCCATGAATCTATTTTAGAGAATACCTTGGCCCCACTGAGTTGATCAAACAGATCATCAATCCTTGGTAGTGGATATTTATTTTTGATGGCGACCTCATTCAACTGTCGGTAATCCGCACACATGCGGAGACTGCCATCCTTTTTGTCCACGAAAATAGCAGGTGATCCCCATGGTGAAGAGCTGGGACGGATATATCCTTTCTGGAGCAATTCATCAAGTTGCTTCTTTAGCTCTACTAATTATGATGAGGGCATCCGGTAATACTTATTGTATAATGGTGCGGTTCCGGGCACAAGATCTATTGCAAACTCAAGCTCTTGATCTGGCGGCATGCCCGGTAGCTCTTCTGGAAATACATAAGGAAATTCACTAACCACAGGAATTGATTCCAATTTAGCCACAGTGGTGAAGACCATCTCTTTCTTGGATATGCTTCTGCGAGCATAGAAATTGGTAGTCTGCCCATTCTGACTAGTCAAAGTGACTTCTTGGGTTGCGCAGTTTATGCAAACTTGATATTGGGTCAACCAGTTCATACCCAATATAACATCCAACTTGTCGGACTCAATAATTATCAAAGAAATTGGAAAACCGACTCTGTTGATATTGATTTCCAGATTGCGACAGACCAGATTACTCTTGATTAAAGATCCTGGGGATTGTACCAGCATATTTTTGCCCAAAATCAAACAAGGAGAGTTGTTTTGGGCAACAAAACTACGAGAAATAAAAGAGTGGGAAGCCCAAGAGTCAAATAAAATTACTGCAAGTATGTTATTAACAACAAACATACCAATGATGACTTTGGTGTTCTCTTGGGATTCGTCGGCGGTGAGGTGATGTATGTACCCAGTAAAGTTTTGCTGGGTCAGACATGACTCCATATAGTTGACTTGTGGCCTGACTAGAGCATTTGCTTTGGTGTTCTTGGGGCACTGTCTGGCATAATGTCCGTTTTGCCCACAACTTAACAAAGAATTGTTGCGCTTCCGCTCCTCGTGCACTTGGTTGGTCACGACTTTCTTGACTTGAGTGGTGGTCTTGTTAACATTATGTTGCCAATTGGGCTTGTATTCCACCTGAGTCTGCTGCCCTGTACGAGCCTTTTGCACTGGTTTCCCATCCTTGTTTGGCTCAAATTTATGCTTGTTGTCGTTGTTGACATGCCTAGTATCGGATACCAGCTTGTGATCCCTTTCAGCAATGAAAGCCTTGTTAACCAGAGTTTGGAAATTTGGAAAATCAAACATACTGAGGGTACACCGGAGTTGCGGGTTTAATCCACCAAGAAATCTGTCAATCTGTCTTTCTTCGGTGGCCACGTCATAAAGGAAGTAACGGGCCACATGAGTGAATTTTTGCAAATATTCACCCACAGACTGATTTCCTTGGACGAGTGCGAGAAATTCACACTGCTTTGTCTTCATAACTCTAGTAGGGATATTCCCGGAACTGCTTCTTGAATTTTTCCCAGGTGATTTCTTCATTAGCAGGCCACATGGCTTTTGCATTTTCCCACCATATGGTAGCAGCGCCTTCAAGATAATGAGTTGCAAATGGAACTTTATTATTTTCTTCAGTACGAGTAATCCCAAGCTTTTTCTCAATGGTACGCAACCAATCATCTGCATCCAAGGGATCAGCAACCTGACTGAAACTGGGTGGCTTTGTCCTTCGAAAATCTGACAGCTTGGAGTAATGACCGTTCTGATTTCCATTCTGTCCAACTATAGCTTGCACACTTCTTAATATTTCAATCAGATCGTTCTTCCTTCTTTCCTCAAACATACGCATAATTTGCTTGGTGGAGGGCGGATTTGGCGGTGGATGCGGTGGCGGAACGTACGGCTCGGGGGAGTGTCCTGTCTGTCGTGCGGAACGACGGACAGGGGTACCCTCGCGAACGTTGCTGCTGCTGCTCCCTGCGGCATCCTATTATGATTTTCCCAGGGCAACGTAGCCGAGATGAGAAACATTGAGAATAAATTGGGGAAAAGCCAGCAACAAAAGCCCGAGAAAAACCGAAATGACGAGGAAAACACAGCGAATAAAAATAGAGTTCCAACATAATTATACATAGACTTATACATGAAAGATAGCCAACATGCCACGTTCAACTACTCTCATACAGGCAATGAAACATCATGACTTGTGCTACTACATCCGTACATCATCCCAATGACTGCGGATACTTAGAGGCTCTACTGCTCTTCTGGTGCTGCGGGGTCCTCTCCTGATGCGGACTCGTATCCTGAACTGATGAGCTTAACTGACCTCCGGGTTAAAGGTAACATGACGATGCTGCCTAGAGGGCTCTCCCTCAGGGGCAGGGGTAGGTTGAATCATCGGGGCTACAGGAGTTGTGAGAAGTGTAACCCACTCACCAGGGGAACTGAGAGGGTTCACCGTCGAGGCGCCCGAGCTACTCGGGGGAGTAATCGGTGAAACGGGGGAACTAGACCTGGTTGTAATATAAGGAGTAAATTCCCAGGGAGGATGGAGTTGTGGCAGATCTAGTAGTTACTAAAGCAGCGGCTAAAGCAGTACAGGCACGAGTTCAGCTCTCGAGCCAGCTCCTGAATCATAAGATAGCTAGCATTAACATAACGAGCAAGGTGGCTAGCAACACTCTTAGACTCCGGATCAATGATAGGGAAATAGAAACGACCATTGTCATGCAGAGAAGGGTAGTAATAGAAACTTGGGTGGCTCTGCATTCGGACCTCGTTGTCGTGAAGCTCGACAAGGACCTCGAATGCAGCAAACTGGACAGCCTGAGAAGCGGTAGAGGCATAACTGCGCCGAGAAGTACGAGTATAAGAGCTGGAATCAAAACTAGTGTGTAGAGTAACCACTGCGTGATACTCATACACTAAATTAGCAAGACGCTCCTGGTACACACGATACACTGGATCATCTCCGAGGGGGTACAACCGACGCCACATGTTGCGAAGGAGGTGCGGCGACGTGTACGACATCAGCTGCAACTGGCATGGATACGGCACCGGAGCCATCTACACTCACAACCATTAGCAGGTTAGCATAAAAAAATAAACCAAGTGCATGCAATGCAACAACGAGCTACAATTGCTACCGGCACTCAACTTAAACTGGTATCTAACGTCTAGTTAACACGTCATAGTCTAGGGTGGCCTACAGTTAGCGCGGCTCTGATACCAAGCTTTATGGCACCCCGGCTCAGAGCAACCGGTTCACCATGCATTGCCAGCCCAGAGACCATGCCTTCTGGCAACACACAACATCTTGGTACAGAAAACAACCGCTTTATTGATGCTAGCGGACCAGAATTTATATTACAACGGATCGAGGCCAAGTGGCACACACGGTGCGGCTGAACAATATGTACATTATTTAGTGAACATAAAGGGGCCTTGATCATAACAACTATGCGGCAGCGGAACAACGTCGTAGCGGAAACTCCATAGCACAGGGACACCGATGTGGACATGATCTAGACTCGAGCAGCGCTCCTTTCCAACGAGACTTTCCTAAAATCTGGCATGACACGCCAGGTTAGTACATTGAATGTACTTGCAAGCTCACAACAGGCATAATCATAATGACAAACAATATCATGATAATTAACCAATTAATATGCAATAATGTTTCAACATGATGTGATCATGCTCTTGTGATAAACGTCCCCCGGGACCGACTTACCAACCATGATCGTTCTCGGATCACACACAAACCACCATTGTGGTCTTGACATGGGTGGCTCGTGATCCTTACGGCGATCACAACCACGACCAATGCTTGGTCTCGAACATCTTGATGGCCTTTCCGCCATCATCAACAGTGCAAAGTTCATAACTTAGGGTGCAAAATTTATTGAACGTTGACCCATGGTGGGACCTACTACGAGCGTGTCCATGACCGTGGACTCGGAAATCGATAGATTAGACACTCTGCAGAGGTAGCACATTGTACCCACACCACGGAACCCATGGCCTCGCACTCCCATTCGGGTGGACCAACGACATTCCAACGAAACCCCTCCATTGCCATGACACTCTCCCGGCCACTCCGACACAATCCCCACAAGGCTAGTCCTGGGTGGCCCCGTGTGTACCAAAGACACAACGACCACCGTCGTGGCCAAAACGATCCCACAAGGAGACCCGGTACCATAATCTCAACAACGGGCACACAAGGTTATGTCTGCTTACCGGGCCAGGGTAAGCAAGCCCATAACCTTCCCGAGTTTGAGGCACCGACCAGAGGCATCACAACGGACCGAATCAAGGCCTCCCATAAGGCAAATGTGGTTGCACTTCGAAAATATCGATTCAGTGGCACCATGACCCGACCAACGATATGTTCAAGTTGAGTTATATTCAGGTTCAAGTTAAAGTAAAAAATAACTCGTGTCTTAGTATGCCATTAAATGCAATGTAACCTATGCATCACATATTAATGAAAATGACTGAGTCAACCATATTCACACTAAGCATAATCATCAACAACTTATGCCACTTTTCTGGTTAGGAAAAACCTTACTTTAAGCAGAATATTTTCTAGCAAATTTTTATTATTTTACTCATGCAAGAAAATTACTTTATGTAATTACTCATTGGTATCACAATATTATTCTTTCATCATCAGAAATGAATCCTAGATTCTTTACCAGCTAAGTTAGTTTCAAACATTCTGTAAGTTAAGCATATTAACTGAAACAAGCACTTAACAGAATAAAAATAACATAATAGTTATTTAAATGCATGGATTAAACTTTTCATTCAAGTAATAAAATCATAAATATTGAAATGGCACCATGAAAATGTTGTTGTGGCTTGCCTTAGTATAGATGAGGTTCACAAGCCTTCTGGTGATCCTGAAGACAAGCCTTACCCTCTGAAAATAATTTGCCTTATGGTGAAAGCTCCTCCCGTGCCATCCTCCTTGACGGGCACCTTCTTGGTCTCTGGTGGCGCAGCTCTGGACTTCTTGCTCTTGCCGGTGGAGCTCTCTGGCACGTCCTCGACGGGAGTGCAACACCCCGAAGAGGTGTCCTTGCCGGAGTGGGTCCGAGGGGTCTCGCCGGTTTTCTTTCCTCCCGGGGCTTCAACGGCAGGAGCAAGTGCCTTTGCGACAGCTGCTGCAATTGCCTCCCAGTAGAGTTGGTCAGCGCATATCATCTTATCCATCTTGTCGGAGGGGACGGTAATGATGTTCATCGGCCCGGGCATCTTCAGCATGTTATAGGCATAATGGGAAGCCGCCATGAACTTGGCCAGTGCCGGGCGGCCGAGGATTCCGTTGTAGGGCAAGAGGATCACGGCCATATCAAATACAATCCTCTCCGTCCTGTAATTCAACTCGCCTCCAAATGTCACGGGCAGCGTGACCGTTCCCTTTGGCTGGCTCCTCCCCGGGTTGACCCCTTGGAACGTGCCCGTCTCCTCAATGTCTCCATCAGGGATCTGCAACCTCTTGATCACAACAGGCGAGATCAAGTTCAGACCGGCCCCGCCGTCAACTAGCATCTTTGTCACCTTGAGCTTGCAGATCGTTGGTGAAACCAACAATGGCAAGCACCGGACCGCAGTAGTGCGGTCAGGGTGGTCCTCGGTGTCGAAGATGATAGGCATGCTGGACCACTTCAGTGGCTTTCGTGCGTTGAGTGATGGCTCCACCGCCGTAATCTCATGCGCCCACTGCTTGAGCTGGCGGTGGGACGCATGTAGCAAGGTGCCACCATCGATGCACATGGCCTCTATAGCTTTGTGGAGCTCGTGGTTTGCCAGAATCATCATCCTCGTCGTGACCATCGTCTTCCTGCTTCTTTTCGCGGCCTCGGGCGGGCCTCTCTTGCTAGTTATCCTTGCCGCGGCGGCCTCCTCAGCCGCCACGCTTCTTGCCAGATCCCTCGGCACCCTCTTGGCCCTTCTCCTTATCCCGCCGCTCATACTCGGCTTTCTGCTTCTCAGTGAGCAGCTCAACTTGTCGGCAGTTCTGGAGGTCGTGGCCCTTGGTGCGGTGGATCTTGCAATACTGCTTGTCAGAGCCCCCTGGCTTGTCGGCAGCCGCCAAGGCCCGGCAAGCGGCACACCCGGCAACCTTCTTGCTGGGGCGCTTGCCTTTTTCTTTTTGGCAGTGCCGGTGTCGTCAAACCCCTCGATGGCAAGCACAGTCTTGCCCTTGCGCTTCCTTTTATGGCACCGGCCCTTCTTTGCCGGGGTGACGGTGTCATCCGTGGAGTCGGTTTCCACGCCAGCATCCTCACCAGGGTACTTCCTCCCCTCCTCAGCTCGAGCGCACTGATCGGCTAGGACATAATGTTCGGCCACATCCTTGACTTTGTTCATCGCCAGCTTCTCATGCATCTTGCGGTTGCGCACATTCTGATGGAATGCACTGATCATGGCGGCAGGATGAACTTTTGGGATGTTGTACTGCACTAGGCTGAATCTTTGGATGTACTTGCGCAAGTTTTCTCCTTCCTTATGGGGGATGATATGCAAATCGCTTGCCTGGCCATGAGCTTGTGGCCTCCAGTAAAGGCGCCAACAAACTGATGACACGGATCCAACTAGGAAGAAATGGAGTCCACCGGCAAGTGCATCAACCATGACATAACATTAGGGTTGAGTGCCAACGGGAAGTAATTGGCAAGCACCTTATCATTGCGGGCCGTAGCAGCTTGCATCGTGATGGTGTATATGCTGAGGAACTCCGATAGGTGAGTCTTGCCGTTATACTTCTCGCCAACGTCGGGCTTGAACGTGCGGTGGGAGGGCCACTGGAACTGCCGCAGCTCACGGGTGAAGGCCGGACAGCCCACCTCATAGGGTAGGCCACCGTAGCCTCCCGGTGCTTGGTGGTCCATATATAGTGGGCCCTGCCCTCCTGTCCAACTGGTGGCGAGCGTCGCGCCGGCACTCGATGGTGGTTCAAGCATCTTCATGAACTTGCTCCCGAAGAACTTGACGTTGGTCGCGGTGGGTCCGTGGATCGGACGATGCTACAAAGATATCATCACGAGCATCGTCGCGACGGATCGACACCCGCGGTGGCTGGTGTGGAGGAGAGTGCTCCATGGCTGCATCGCCACTGGCCCGTCCACCGCTGGCATGTGGTTGCTCGACGGAGCGACAGCCTACGGGCCCCGTTGGTCGCGGTTCGTCTTTGTTGGCGATGCCGATGAGGCGCCGGACAGTGGCCCTCCATTCATCGAGCTTCTCCACAGAAGGAGGAAAGTCGAGGAGCAGTTGCACGCGCCAGAGCTTCTGCTGGTGTGGGCGGCGGCGAAAGCTGCGTGGACCGTGACACGCTTCGACTTCTAACTAGGTTAGAAGCAGCTCTATGACGGCCCTGCAGCTGTCCGCCATTTTCACCAACACCTCAGCGCGCATGCTGGCCCTCCTCGTCACATGAGGATGCGCGGGGCTCTTCCCAGGACGGCGCCCAGGGTCACCAGCGGGGCAGTGCTGCTCATCACGCACAACTTGAGAAGAGCACGCCATTGGCGCCGGTGTTGGTGTCCTGGAGGTCGCTGCGCCGTCGTCTGGTGGCACGACGACGCCCCTGGAGGACCCCGCGCCGCCTGCGGGGGGACCAACTCCGGCTCTGGAGTTTGCGGCGTGTAGCTCGTCGCCTGGCGCACGAATGACGCCGCTCACCAGGCCCGGACTGCCAGGGTGATATGGATGTTCGTGGGTCGCGCCACGGGTCCTTTCCGCGACTGGCCCGCTACTGGTCCGCACCGATACATGCAGTCCGGTCCTGGATGATCCGATCGCCGTGGTCGTCTTTCTCTTGGGAGCCATGGCGATGAAGAGTTGTGCTACTAGCTGATAAACCAGATTCTCACTACTGCGCCCCCTACCTGGCGCACCAAAGATGTCGGTGTGAAACGACACCTATGGGATCACAAGAATCCCTACTACGGTTGCGGGCCGCGGGGTGGTGAGAAGAGCGGGATCAGCAGTCGGTGCAAAAACTCAGGTCGTTTACCCAAGTTCGGGCCGCGAGGATGCGTAAAACCCTAGTCCTACTTTGGTGTGTATATTTGTGTTCTTGGAGGTCATGAGCTAGTTACAACGAGCGTAACTTGTCCAAGGGTCCGAATCCTTCTCCTAGATGCCTTGGGCCTCCTTTTATAGGCAAGGGGATCGCCACAGTGGCACACAGGAGGTGGCATCGGGGTATTGTGGTTAAGCCTATCGCTAGCTATTACAGGACAAGATGCATTTAATGCACCTCTGACGTGTCCCCTTCACTTTACCGCTGCTTCTCCCTGCCTTGGCACGCGCTTGGGCCAGCAAGGCGGTCAGTGCCATGTAGGCTGGCAGGCTGCTTAGGTGCATCGGTGGTAGGGCCTTCACGAAGATTCGCATGCCACCACGTAGGCACGCGCTGAGTTGGCCGAGAAGCCTCATGCCGGCACGCAGGCGCCTGCCCAGCTGGTGGGCTGGTAGCTGCATGGGAGCGGTGGTAGAAGCTTGGCAGGTGCGGGCCTGGCTGTGGCCTTGCAGACGCCCTCGGCAAGGGCCTTGCCGGGGTCCCGGCAAGGGTCTTGCCGTGGCGATGTGGTCGTCCCCGGCAAGGGTCTTGCCGAGGTTCATCATCTTCTGAGCCTCTTCTTATTTGGAGTGTTCCTTGTCTTCACAAAGATCTGCATGCCATCACGGAGGCACCTCCCGAGCCTTGGTTCCAATGTGGTTGTTGGGAACCTTGGGCTCGAGGGTGGCGCGCTCCGCTGGCGTTGGGCAAGCTGTCCCGGCAAGGGTCTTGCCGGGGGAAACCACCTCGCCGTCTTGCTCTTCGTGCCTCTGTCTTGGCGTTGCTTTGACCATTTTGTGGCTTTGACTCCTCCCTGTCTCTGCCCTGCTTAAGTGTGGTCGTGGGTGCGGCTCTGACTTCCCGTGCACAAGTAAGGGGTACAAAAGGAGCGCCCCTACTTTAGTACACCGACAGAACATTTGGAATTTGCATTTTTGTCTCAGTTAACTGCATGAACCACTGTAACAAGATACGTAGTTGCTTATATGTCAGACAACAGATTACTGATTGTTAGCTGGTCGATAGCCTAGTGCTGAAGCGAGCTGAGGCATTGTGCCGTGTTTTGCACAACTGCTTACAAGTGGGGTAGCACCAACAGTGTTTATAAGTACATATGTATATGTCAGTGCACATTTATCGAATGAGTACTCTATTTCATCAAACACACACTGATCGTATGATAAACCATGACAACTTATGTCTTACCATGCCATATTCATGAAAAAACTAGTGAGGACGCATCTGTTTCGACAACAATTATGATGGTTCTCACATGATTCACGAGCACACAAAAGTAGCAGCAGTTCCTGTAGAAGGATTCAAACAGAGTACTAGCCTAGAGGGCTTGATAATAGGAAAGGATCGGATAAGTAGACACAATCAAAACTAGTATTAAACACTAGCTGGGGCAACTATTTCATGCCTCGATCTAATTTGGGCTGGACACAAGACGAACCTTGCCATGAACATCACCGAGGACGTCCGGCAGCAGCTCAATCCTGTGAACCTTCATGAAGATAACCTTGTGGCCTTGCTGTTGGTGTAAAAACCGGCGGATCTCGGGTAGGGGGTCCCGAACTGTGCGTCTAAGGCTAGTGGTAACAGGACGTGGGGGACACAATGTTTACCCAGGTTCGGTCCTCTCGATGGAGGTAATAACCTACTTCCTGCTTGATTGATCTTGATGATATGAGTATTACAAGAGTTGATCTACCACGAGATCGCAGAGGCTAAACCCTAGAAGCTAGCCTATGATTATGATTGTTGTTGTCCTACGGACTAAACCCTCCGGTTTATATAGACACCGGACGGGGCTAGCGTTACACAAAGTCGGTTAGAGAGAAGGAGATCTACATATCCGAATTGCCGAGCTTGCCTTCCATGCAAAGGAGAGTCCCACCCGGACACGGGACGAAGTGTTCAATCTTGTATCTTCATAGTCCGACAGTCCGGCATAAATACATAGTCCGGCTGTCCGAGGATCCCCTAATCCACGACTCCCTCAGTAACCCCTGAACCAGGCTTCAATCACGATGTGTCCGGCGCGCAGATTGTCTTCGGCATTGCAAGGCGGGTTCATTATCCAAATACTCCATAGAAGATTTTGAACACAAGGATCGTGTCCGACTCTGCAAAACAAATTCCACATACCACCGTAGCAAGCACAATATTCCATGAATCGAATACGCTGACAACTTTTCGTAGCGTGACATCACGTCGTGGCCCGATCATTATACAAACCTTTTTTCCCAGCCTGCTACTGCATGTATTGCGAGGCGGTTTAATTGGCATGTCTTGTCGAAGCAGAGATCGTGTTCCCCTAATCACGGGATTCTCATCAATACTGGTGTGGGTAACCCAACCGTGCCTGTTAGTATGACTCCACAATTTTAGGCAAGTTCCAAACGGCCACGTGGAGGACGCTTGATATTCACCCTCTTTATAAAGGGGCCAAGACCTATCCTTTTCTTTCCACGCTCGATCCTTCCTTTCCCCTACCTCGAGTTCCAACACCCAAGGTTGAGGCTAAGCACTCCAGACCTTCAACCATGTCCGGATCCAACCTTCAAGGCCGGTGGATGGCCTCTTCTGTCACAGAGGAGGACATCAAGAAGCTTAGGGAGGCTAGGTATCTGACCGCCAAAATCCCCCACAAGCTACCTGCTCAAGGAAAGGTTATCCCCACTCCCAAACCCAATGAGAGTGTTGTATTTGTTTCTCCCTTCCTCCGAGGGCTAGGTTTTAGTCTTGATCCCTTCGTAAGAGGGCTCATGTTCTATTACAGGCTAGATTTCCATGATCTAGCTCCAGATTCCATCCTTCACATCTCGTCATTTATCGTCGTGTGTGAGGCCTTCCTCCGCATTACCCCACACTTGGGCTTATGGCTCAAGAACTTCTATGTGAAGCCGAAGATGATCGATGGGCGACACGCAGAGTGCGGATGCGCTATAATAAGCAAAGGTGCTAACACCCTATGGCCAAAGGGTTCCTTCCGGGAGGTGTCCGACTTATGGCAACGGGAGTGGTTTTACATCACAGCACCCCGAGGTACAAAGCGGGCGGCACCCCATTTATTCGCTCGGGCTCTCCGCCCCAACTGGCATAATGGGTCAACAAAGGGCTGGACTGGGGGCCAGTTAATGACGTGCTGACATTGCAAAGCCACATCCATGATCTCCTCAAGAGGGATGTCAGTCTCATAAAAGTAATTCAAGTAATGATAGTTCGTCGGGTCCTGCCATGCCAACGTCGATCTCTCCGTATGTGGGAGTTCAACCTGGAAGGACCGCGATTCAACACTTCTTTGGTGTGACGCTCGAAGGGATGTATCGATTATTCTTTGTATCGTGAATAAAGTGTCCAGACACCACTGAGGATACTTGAGGTGACATTGGAGTATCTAGGTGACATTAGGGTTTTGGTTGATTTGTGTCTTAAGGTGTTATTCTTGTACGAACACTAGGGCTGTTTGTACCACATATAGGAATAGCCCAACGGATTGATTGGAAAGAATAACTTTGAGGTGGTTTCGTACCCTACCATAATCTCTTCCTTTGTTCTCCTCTTATTAGTGACTTTGGAGTGACTCTTTGTTGCATCTTGAGGGATAGTTATGTGATCCAATTATGTTATTATTGTTGAGGGAACTTGCACTAGCGAAAGTATGAACCCTAGGCCTTATTTCAACGCATTGCAATACCGTTTGTGCTCACTTTTATCATTAGTTACCTTGCTGTTTTTATATTTTCAGATTACAAAAACCCATATCTACTATCCATATACCACTTGTATCACCATCTCTTCGACGAACTAGTGCACCTATACAATTTACCATTGTATTGGGTGTGTTGGGGACACAAGAGACTCTTTGTTATTTGATTGCAGGGTTGCTTGAGAGAGACCATCTTCATCCTACGCCTCCTATGGATTGATAAACCTTAGGTCATCCACTTGAGGGAAATTTGCTACTGTCCTACAAACCTCTGCACTTTGAGTCCCAACAACGTCTACAAGAAGAAGGTTGTGTAGTAGTCATCAAGCTCTTTTCTAGCGCCGTTGCCGGGGAGGTGAGTGCTTGAAGGTATATCTTTAGATCTTGCAATCTATTCTTTTAGTTTCTTATTTTGTCACTAGTTTAGTTTATAAAAGAAAACTATATAAAAAATGGAATTGAGTTTGTCTCATACGCTTCACCTTTTAATATCTTTCGTGAGTATGATGGAAAGGATAATTGTGCTCAAGTGCTAGAAGAAGAAATCTAGAAAATGTTTGGCACTAAATCTTTGAATGATGAGCATGATTGTAATGTTGTTAGTATGAATTCTTTGAATATCCATGATACTAATGATGATTGCACTAGTTATGATGTCTCCTATAAACATGTCAATTTTTGTGGAGTACATTGGGTTTGTAAGTACACACCAAATAAGGAAGATAGATATTGCAAGAGACATAAGTACTTATAAACTAAATTGTTACAAGAAAGGCTAGATGAATGTGCTGAAAATTTAAATTTTCTTAGCCTTACTTGTGAGCTTTGCAATGAACACGATCATTTCAATACCCAATGCAAATTGTTTCATGATCGTATCATGTCCAAAAATTGTGATGACTTGATTTCCCTTGCACATCATAATGAACTTAGTTTGCTCTTGGGTTATGAAGAAATGAAACGTATAACTAAGGATATTCCAAAAATTCGCCCTTGATAGAGTTCTTCATTTTGATCTAGAGGAAATTTATATGTATTGTGCGGTGAATTGTATTGAAAATCCTTATATTGCCAACTACATAAAGAAAAGAAAACAAATAGAAGATGAAGAGAATACTAATGAAAGGGAAGATACTTCCCAATATCTTCCTATTATTTCTTATGATGAATCAGGTAACGAGGAGGAGCCTCCTATTCAACCAATCTCATTAATAAGGAGCTCCAAAAAGAGGATTGAACCCACACATGATGTGGTGAAGCAAAAGAAAAGAAAAAGGAAGAGAGGTAAAAAGGTACCCCTCCCAAATAACGGTGCTCCCATTACTATAGTGCCTCATGAAAATATAATTGTGGAAGATAATGATACTTCTTATGATCTTGAAAATCTTTTTGTAACTTGCTTGGAAGAATGTGATAATTGATATACTATTGGTGCTATCCATACTATTAATTATGAGAGTGATTATGCTTATGATATGAAAAGGCCCAAGCTTGGGGATGCTATGTTTGACGAAGATGATGTTTTTGAGAATATTTTTGCTGCAATTAATGTTTGTCCCAAGCTTGGGGATGCTACGCTTAATGAAGATGATATTTTAGTATCCCAAGTTTTGATATGCAAATTTATAATGATAATAACATGCCTCCTACTTATCATAATTATTGTGATGGTACATATGCTATAAAAAGTAGTGAGGATTATATTTGTAAAACTTGTCATGATTATGGTTACCCCTTTTCTAAACATTTCTCTTTTAATGTGGAAACAATTTATAGTATCCAAGTCTCTTATGATACTCCCACTGTCCAGAATGAGAAGAATTTTGCCTATGTGGAGAGTAATAAAATTTCTATGGTTGTAGATCATGAAAAGAATGCTTTAGGTGCTGGTTATATTATTGAATTCATTCATGATGCTACTGAAAATTATTATGAGGGAGGAACATATGCTTGTAGGAATTGCAATAATATCATTTTTCTCTCTATGTGCTTAAAGTTTTGAAGTTATGCTTGCTTTACCCTCCTATGCTAGTTGATTATTGTTCCCACAAGTTGTTTGATCACAAAATCCCTATGCATAGGAAGTGGGTTAGACTTAAATGTGCTAGTCATATTCTTCATGATGCTCTATTTATGTTACGATTCTCATCCTTTATATGAGCATCATTGAAATCATCATGCCTAGCTAAGGGCGTTGAACTATAGCGCTTGTTGGGAGGCAACACAATTTCATTTTAGTTGCTTGGCTTTTGTTCATGTTTAGTAATAAATAATTTACCTAGCCTCTGTTATGGTTGAGTTTTTATGTTTTAATTAGTGTTTGTCCCAAGTAGAACCGTTGGGAAGACTTGGGGAAAGTCTTGTTGATCTTGTTGTAAAAAACAGAAACTTTAGCGCTCACAGAATTGCTGCCATTTTTAGTTGGAGAGTGCTATTTAGTTAATTTTTTGCAGATGATTAATAGATAAATTCCTCAGGTCCAGCAATTTATTTGAGAATTTTATGAGTTTTAGAAGTATACATTTGATTCAGATTACTACAGACTGTTCTGTTTTTGACAGATTCTGTTTTTCATGTGTTGTTTACTTATTTTGATGAATCTATGGCTAGTAAAATAGTTTATAAACCATAGAGAAGTTGGTATATAGTAGGTTTAACACCAATATAAATAAAGAATGAGTTCATTACAGTTTTCTGTTAAGTTTTGTGTTGTGAAGTTTTCAAGATTTGGGTAAGGATTCAATGGAGTATGGAATAAGGAGTGGAAAGAGCCTAAGCTTGGGGATGCCCCGGAAGGCATCCCCTCTTTCATCTTTGTTCATCACTAACTTTACTTGGAGCTATATTTTTATTCACCACATGATATGTGTTTTGCTTGGAGCGTCAATTTATTTTGTTAGGATTGGCTTGCTGTTATTTAGAAAAATGTTTTGCATCTTTTATTTCAATAAAAGTGGCATTGATAGTCTTTACTATGCCTATTTAGAAGTCCACATGTTGCTGTTTGAAAACAGAAAGTTCACCGCTGTTGCAATAATTCCCTAGAAAAGTCAGAATGTGATAAAATGTTGAAACCTTTTGCATACTAAGCTCTGATAAATTTACTACAGTGGGAATTTTCTTTCATAATTTTTGGAGCTAGGGAAGTATGGATGTTGCCGCATTCTTTACAGACTGTCCTGTTTAGGCAGATTGCTGTTATGTTTTCATTGTTTGCATACGTTTGCTTCTTTAATGATTCTATTTGAGGATAGGACTATTAAATATGCAGAGGCATTTAGTATGCAATGTTAATTTTAGTCATTTGCTACGATATATAGTATGATAAGGTTTTAGCAATGGTTTATACTAACTTATCTCACGAGTCCATGTTGAGTTTTGTGTGGATGAAGCTTTTGAGATTTAGGGAGACCTTGATATGACAGGAATTAAGGAGACACAAAATCTCAAGCTTGGGGGTTCCCAAGGCACCCCAAGATAATATTTCAAGAAGTCTCAAGCATCTAAGATTGGGGATGCCTCGGTTGGCATCCCACCTTTCTTCTTCAACAATTATCAGTTAGTTTCGGTTGATCCTAAGTTTTTGCTTCTTCACATGATGTTTGACATTCTTAGAATGTCATTTTATTTTGTTTTTCTTGCTTTTTGAATAAAATACCAAGATCTGAAAATCTTAAATGTTACAGTCTTCACATAGTTTCATAATTATTCGACTACTCATTGATCTTCACTTATATCTTTCGGAGTAGTTTGTTGTTTTCTCTAGCGCCTCACTTATATCTTTTTAGAGCATGGTGGTGGTATTATAGAAATATATGAACTCTCATGCTTCACTTATATCATTTTGAGTGTTTTAAATAGCATGGTAATTTTCTTAAATAATCCTAATATGGTAGGCATCCAAGAATAGTAAAAACTTTCATATAGAGTATTGAATACTAAGAGAAGTTTGATGCTTGATGATTGTTTTGAGATATGGAGATGGTGATATTAGAGTCATGCTAGTTGAGTAGTTGTGAATTTGAGAAATACTTGTGTTGAATTTTGTGGTTCCCGTAGCATGCACGTATGGTGAACCGTTATGTGATGAAGTCGGAGCACGGTTTATTTATTGATTATCCTCCTTATGAGTGGCGGTCGGGGACGAGCGATGGTCTTTTCCTATCAATCTATCCCCCTAGGAGCATGCGTGTAGTACTTTGTTTCGATAACTAATGGATTTTTGCAATAAGTATGTGAGTTCTTTATGACTAATGTTGAGTCCATGGATTATACACACTCTCACCCTTCCACCATTGCTAGCATGTCCAGTACCGCACAACTTTCGCCGGTACCATAAACCCACCATATACCTTCCTCAAAACAGCCACCATACCTACCTATTATGGCATTTCCATAGCCATTCCGAGATATATTGTCATGCAACTTTCCACCGTTCCGTTATTACGACACGCTTCATCATTGTCATATTGCTTTGCATGAACATGTAGTTGACATCGTATTTGTGGCAAAGCCACCGTTCATAATTCTTCCATACATGTCACTCTTGAATCATTGCAAATCTCGGTACACCGCCGGAGGCATTCACATAGAGTCATATTTTGTTCTAAGAATCGAGTTGTAATTCATGAGTTGTAAGAAAATAAAAGTGTGATAATCATCATTATTAGAGCATTGTCCCAATGAGGAAAGGGTGACGGAGACTATGATTCCCCCATAAGTCGAGATGAGACTCCGGACGAAAAAAAAGAAAAAAAAAGAGGCCATAAAAAAGGGAAAAGGACCAAATAAAAAAATAAAAAAATGAGAGAAAAAGAGAGAAGGGGAAATGCTACTATCCTTTTACCACACTTGTGCTTCAAATTAGCACCATGATCTTCATGATAGAGAGTCTCCTATGCTGTCACTTTCATATACTAGTGGGAATCTTTCATTATAGAACTTGGCTTGTATATTCCAATGATGGGCTTCCTCAAAATGCCCTAGGTCTTCATGAGCAAGCGAGTTGGATGCACACCCACTAGTTTCTTTTGTTGAGCTTTTATACATTTATAGCTCTAGTGCATCCGTAGCATGGAAATCCCTACTCTCTCACATTGATATCTATTGATGGGCATCTCCATAGCCCGTTGATACTCCTAGTTGATGTGAGACTATCTTCTCCTTTTTGTCTTCTCCACAACCACCATTCTATTCCACCTATAGTGCTATGTCCATGGCTCACGCTTATATATTGCGTGAAGATTGAAAAAGTTTGAGAACATTAAAAGTATGAAACAATTGCTTGGCTTGTCATCGAGGTTGTGCATGATTTAAATATTTTGTGTGGTGAAGATAGAGCATAGCCAGACAATATGATTTTGTAGGGATAGCTTTCTTTGGCCATGTTATTTTGAGAGGACATGATTGCTTAGTTAGTCTGCTTGAAGTATTATTGTTTTATGTCAATATTAAACTTTTGTCTTGAATCTTATGGATCTGAATATTCATGCCACAATTAAGAAGAATTACATTGAAATTATGCCAAGTAGCACTCCACATCAAAAATTCTGTTTTATCATTTACCTACTCGAGGACGAGCAGGAATTAAGCTTGGGGATGCTAATACGTCTCCAACGTATCTATAATTTTTGATTGCTCCATGCTATATTATCTACTATTTTGAATGTTTATGGGCTTTATTATACACATTTATATCATTTTTGGGACTAACCTATTAACCCAAAGCCCAGTGCCAGTTTTAGTTTTTACCTTGTTTTTGGGTTTTGAAGAAAAGGAAAATCAAACGGAGTTTAGTTGACCTCAAACTTCATGGAACTCATTTTTGGAAGGAAAGAAGCCCAGAAGACTTGAAGTGCACATAAGGGAAGCTTCGAGAAGGCCACGAGGTACGGGGGCGCGCCCTCCACCCTCGTGGGCCCCTCATGGCCCCCCTAACGTACTTCTTCCACCTATATATCTCCATATACCCTAAAACTTACTAGGAGCACAATAGATTGGGAGTTCCGCCGCCAGAAGCCTCCGTAGCCACCGAAAACCAATCTAGACCCGTTCCGGCACCCTGCCGGAGGGGGCAATCCCGCTCCGGTGGCCATCTTCATCATTCCGGTGTTCTCCATGACGAGGAGGGAGTAGTTCTCCCTCAGGGCTGAGTGTATGTACCAGTAGCTATGTGTTTGATCTCTCACTCTCTCTCTCTCTCGTGTTCTTGAGGTGGCACGATCTTGATGTATCGCGAGGTTTGCTATTATAGTTGGATCTTATGTTTCTCCTCCCCCTCTACTCTCTTGTAATGAATTGAGCTTCCCCTTTGAAGTTATCTTATCGGATTGAGTCTTTAAAGATTTGAGAACACTTTATGTATGTCTTGTCATGCGTATCTATGGTGACAATGGGATATCACGTGATTCACTTGATGTATGTTTTGGTGATCGACTTGCGGGTTCCGCCCACGAACCTATGCATAGGGGCTGGCACATGTTTTCGTCGTGATTCTCCGGTAGAAACTTTGGGGCACTCTTTGAGGTCATATGTGTTGGTTGAATAGATGAATCTGAGATTGTGTGATGCATATCGTATAATCATACCCATGGATACTTGAGGTGACATTGGAGTATCTAGGTGACAATAGGGTTTTGGTTGATTTGTGCCTTAAGGTGTTATTCTAGTACGAACTCTAGGGCTGTTTGTGACACTTATAGGAATAGCCCAACGGATTGATTCGAAAGAATAACTTTGAGGTGGTTTCGTACCCTACCATAATCTCTTCATTTGTTCTCCGCTATTAGTGACTTTGGAGTGACACTTTGTTGCATGTTGAGGGATAGTTATGTGATCCAATTATGTTATTATTGTTGAGGGAACTTTCACTAGCGAAAGTATGAACCCTAGGCCTTGTTTCAACGCATTGCAATACCGTTTGTGCTCACTTTTTTCATTAGTTACCTTGCTGTTTTTATATTTTTAGATTACAAAAACCTATATCTACTATCCATATACCAGTTGTATCACCATCTCTTCACCGAACTACTGCACCTATACAATTTACCATTGTATTGGGTGTGTTGGGGACACAAGAGACTCTTTGTTATTTGATTGCAGGGTTGCTTGAGAGAGACCATCTTCATCCTATGCCTCCTATGGATTGCTAAACCTTAGGTCATCCACTTGAGGGAAATTTGCTAGTGTCCTACAAACCTCTGCACTTGGAGGCCAACAATGTCTACAAGATGAGGGGAGGAATAGAGAAGCCGAAAGCGGGCTTCATACGCTACACATCCAAACTGGGGGAATTAGTGCCTCTGCGAAGAAGGATGATCGGGGAGGTGAATCTAGAATCCCCTCTCCCCATGGGAAGAAAAGGACCGCCTCTGAAGACATGGAAACGGAGATTTCCAAACGAGGGGAGAAACCTTTGCCAGGGGGCCCAGCCCTAGAGGGCGTCCTTACCGCACAGCGCCCGCAAGGGGGCCAGCCATCAACCGAGCCATAAGTGAACAAAGGCACTTTGGTAAATATATCCTGCTTTTTCTCTGAGAATAACAACCGAGACATATGTTTTGCAGTCTGGCTCATAGCCCTTCTCAACAAAGTTCGTCTTCGGGGGATCTTCTTACGGAGGTGATGGAGAGCGAAACGCCTCCCCCTGCTTCCCCGCCTTGCGAGACGGACAACCCTGAGGTGTCGTCGCGGAGGATTTCTCTTGATTTGCAAAGGCCAGAAGGTAACTCTTCGGCCGCCCGAAGTCCGGGGTTTTCGGCTCCTAAGGAGACCAACAGAAAAAGCCTGGGACTATCCTGCGTACAACCGGACATATTGATGGATCTTTTGGAGGAAGCGGCTATCTCCGAGGATCATCGTACCTTAATGGGTACGGTGGTTGAGAGGATCATAGTCTCAGGTAATGAAAATGTTGCTTTCATGTGCAGGTGGCTGAGGGTCCGGCGGCTGACCGGACTGCTGATTTTGTCAAATTGAGGTGGCAGCTTGACGTGGCGGATGCGGACATCACGCTTATGAACAAGCGGCTTGACGTGGCACAGGGTATGTGTATTCGGGTGGTCAGCAAATATTAAGAGCAGCATGATGCTAGTATCTATAATATGCTTTGAATGCAGATGGGGCTGCCGCCGTGGAGACCCTTCGGGCAGAACTTGCTCGAGCTAAGGAACAAGCCAAGAGAAGTGATGCGGCCGCCCTAATGGCGGCCGAAGAGTGAAAAGCCGAATAGGCTGATCATCGCCAGAGCGAAGATAAAATAGCCAAGATGGCTGTTGAGCTGAAAAATGCCGCCAGCCGATATGAGCTTCTTGAAAGGGAAAGCCAAGTGAAAGCAGCGGACCTGGAGAAGGCCTTTGGAAGCCGCCAAGGAAACTCACTCGGAAATCAGAGCGACACGGGAGGAGCTTCGTCAAGACGGAGATATCGCGGCTGGGAAGCCCTTTTTATTGTGGATGAAGTTCGGATATCCGAAGTATGCCCCTCTTGATCAACTGTTGTGTTCTGCAGACGCATACTTGGATTTAGCAAAGAGTGCTGCTGATGCGACTGAGTATTTCAAAGATCAGAAAGATCATGAGGTGGAAAGATTGTTCTAGATGCATTTCAGTAATCCAAGGCATCCGCTGCTATTGAATGAGCAAATGGCCGAGTGGGCCGAGCTCCATAGGTTGTCCGGGCTTGCCATGAAGACTATCGTGGATCAGCTGTGGCCAAAGGAACCAAGTCCAGATAGCTATTTTGGTTTAGTGCAACGATTTCTTCGTGTTGTGCCACATATCGACGCTGCTAAGAGGTCGGCGTGCATAGAAGGTGCGCGGATGGCTCTTGCCCGTGTTAAGACATATTGGGCGAAGATCGAGGCCACCGCTGTTGCAACCAGGGGTCCGCCCGGGGGCCAGGACTCTCCCGAGCACTATTTTGAAGAAGTCCTAGAAGGTGGCCATTTAATAGAGGCTCAGTGCTCAAAAAATACCATGTTCCAGTGACATGTATCTTGATTGTAAAAACAATGCTATTTTGATTGTAAAGGTTGTATTTATACTTTTGCCCGTAAAGTATTATAGTGCCTCCTGTGCGGCCCTTTATGTATGTATGTATATAACCTAAAAATTTGAAGTCGTCGGCTTCAGCCCCCACGCATATAATGCGTGGGTGTTCAGTAAAGTGCATAGTCACACTTGATCCAACGTCTTTGTCCGTTTAAGGAGGTGATAGCATGGCGAACAAGGCAATCAGACTATATAGCTTTAACACTTTCACTTGGCCATAGCAGTTTGACGGTGGGGCTGCTATATAGCCCCTAGTACTTCCGCGTTCATCCAAATACGGTGCGCGTAGATACGTGACCGGGAAACCGGTCCTTCGTTAATGCGAAGGAATCGCAAAGATTCCGTTGAGTCATCGAGTGGTTGACCAGTCTCTCGCTTTATCATGACAGTCAGTTTTCGACTTTCTGTACCGAGGTGCTCATCCAGGTGAACCAGGGCCCAATCGCAGTAGTTCGCCCGGTGCCACCTTAGTCCATAGAGCGGAACGTACGGTAGCAAAACAGGGGAGCCAGGAAAACCGAACTATTGACCAAAGACATGATTCAGAGCTGATGCATATAAGGCCAAACTCGTGATGACGAACACTCCCGAAGGTATTTGGACTTTAAAACATATACTGGGCTGAGTACCGCCCTCGATAATGAGCCCTTAGTATCCAGGTACATGCATTAATCTCGCATGACGAAATGCCAATAACGCCAGTATCCCTCTCGGTTGTTTTAAGTGCCCGGAGGGTGTGAAGCAACAAGAGACAATAAAAAAGGTTTAAACAGGGTCTTAATCTAAAAAGAAACCTTTGGACGGGGCCCTGCTGCACGTCTACGCCATTGTCTCCGTTGTGCCATATCCTGGAAGGGTGTAGCACGATGATCATCTGTAAAAAAGAAAACCCAGGTAAAAGAATCTAGTGTGATCGTGCGAAAAGTTGGTTATTCTTAATGAACCCTGAAAATCCAATCTATTATTGTATTAATAGGGTCGAGCTGAACTATGGGCCTTTTTACATGCAGGCAGCCCCTAGCACCACCTATGAGGGTATATCCATCGACTCGAGCACAGGTTTATCTGTGCTGCCACAACTAGTCGTGCACCGGACATGTCTAACCGTGTCCATAGTCTTGACGACCGGTCATTTATTCTGGTTGTCGGGGTAAATAGCCACGGGTAGCCCAGCCGGCTTCCCCTGGCCCCTCAGAAAAAATTGTGAGCCCGTCCGGCTCATAAGAAGACTCAAGACTTAGGCCAGCTCCCCCCTAGCCGGCTAACTTCCTAGCCGGCTTGGGGGGGCGGCCTGCTACTTCTACCCCCGCAAAGGAAACTATAGAGGGCCGGCTACGACATGGCCGGCTGTGGCAGGGCCGGCTATGACTAGGCCGGCTATGGCACGGCAGGCTATCGCAGGGCCAGCTCTGACAAAGCAGTCAACGCCGTACCCGCGATGTACGCGCCCACCCTGCGATGACGAAGCGGGGCGTGGCTACAGTGGAGCCTGCGACCCCCAAAAATCCGGAGCACGCCTGGTACAACGCGTCGTGCGGGCACCTGCGGCCTGCCCGGCGTGGCACTGTAGTCTCGGCGGCTCTGACGCCGTCCACGACGGGCCGCCAGTGTGGCCCCCGAGGCGGTGGGCCCCTTCGGGCAGAGAGATGCCGAAGGCGGCCACCCCTCCTCTCAAGCCGGCAAGACGGAGGGCCGGCTTCTCGCAGCCGGCCTGCCGCCTTCCCCGAAGGGGACACCCATTAAGAAGACAAGGTACGGCGGGGCTACAGTAATCGCCCGCCAAGGCGGCGTTACTGTAGCCACGCTTACCCCAACCAAGCCTGTGCCAACAAACACGGAGCAACAGTAACCGGCCGCCGACAAGGCCCTGGCCGGTGGGGCCGGCCTGTCGTCTCAGGAGCCGGCAGTCGGCGGGACTGCGGCAGCCGGCCCGGGGGCTGCTGTAGCCGGCCCGGGGGTTGCTGTAGCCGGCCCGGGGACTTCTTCAGCACAGGAAGCGGCGGCCGACTCCAGCGCTGCACTACCCAACCGACCCACCCTGGTGGCTCTGGCCGCATTGGCGGCTGAGGAGGTCGCCGCCCCATCATGGGCCCAAACCATCCGCAACTTTCTAGTGAACCATGACCTGCCGGCTGACAAAAACGAAGCAAGACAAGTCCAGCGTCGGGCTGGAGCATACACCATCGTCAACAGAGAGCTTGTCAAGCGCAGTGCCACCGGAGTCTTGCAGCGATGCGTCGAGCAGGAGAAGGGCATCGCGATCCTCAGGGATATACACCAAGGAGAATGCGGCCATCACGCCGCATCAAGGTCACTGGTCGCCAAAGCTTTCCGCCACGGCTTCTTCT
Source organism: Triticum monococcum (assembly GCA_034509565.1). NCBI lineage: Eukaryota > Viridiplantae > Streptophyta > Magnoliopsida > Poales > Poaceae > Triticum > Triticum monococcum. Next base: position 143,775,434 of record CM067843.1, on the reverse strand, counting down.
GGCCGACTGCTTTGGACGACGCCAAAGAGCTAGTCAAACACTGCAAAGGCTGCCAGCTTTTCAGCTCGCAGCAACACATGCCAGCTTCGGCACTCAAGACCATTCCCATCACCTGGCCCTTTGCCGTCTGGGGGTTGGACATGGTGGGCCCATTCAAGACGGCGCGTGGCGGCATGACTCATTTGCTCGTCGCCATTGACAAATTCACCAAGTGGATCGAGGCGAAGCCGATCAAGAAGCTGAATGGGCCGACTGCAGTGACGTTCAGGTGCCCTGGCAATACGGCGCACCGCACAGCATCATCACCGACAACGGCACGAATTTTGCCAAAGGTGCCCTGGCACGGTTCTGCGCTGCGCAAGGTATCCGGCTGGACCTTGCATCAGTCGCCCACCCACAGTCAAACGGCCAGGTGGAGCGGGCAAATGGCCTCATTCTGTCTGGCATCAAGCCTCGACTGGTCGTACCCCTGGAGCGTTCAGCCGGCTGCTTGCTCGATGAGCTGCCGGCTGTCCTATGGAGTCTGCGCACTACTCCCAACAGATCAACCGGCTTCACTCCCTTCTTCCTTGTATATGGTGCCGAGGCGGTCATCCCAATAGACATCGAGTTCGACTCGCCTCGAGTAACCATGTACACAGAAGCGGAAGCCAAAGAAGCACAAGAAGACGGCGTCGACCTGCTGGAAGAGGCCCGGCTGTTAGCCCTCAGCCGGTCCGCTATCTACCAGCAGGGTCTGCGCCGCTACCATAGCCGGAGGGTCTGCCCAAGATCCTTCCAGGAGGGCGACCTTGTGCTCCGGCTGATCCAGCGGACAGCCGGCCAGCACAAGCTCGCAGCCCCTTGGGAAGGCCCCTTCATCATCAGCGGAGCCTTGGGCAACGACGCCTACTACCTCATCGACGCGCAGAAGCCAAAGGCACGCAAGAGAGACGACTCCGGCAAGGAGTCGGAGCGACCGTGGAACGCAAATATCCTTCGAAAGTTTTACAGTTAAAGCGCAGTATGTGTCATGCCCACTTTTGTATTTAGTATGATACAGTAGGCTCCCCGAGAAAGACTCGGGGACTGCCACCCGTTGTTTTATGAATGAAAGTTATCATGCGTATGATATTATCTTCTCATTTATTTTGTCCGGTACCGGGTCCGACGAGTCGGCCCGGGGACTGGCCGACTAGAGTTGTATCAAGAACCTTACCCGCAGTCAGACAAGTAATGTGTCGACACCCAGGCTTGGCTCTTGCCGAAATCGCAGCTCGAAGAACCGACTGCCCGACTGGCAAGAGCCACCAGCCGGAAAGGGTGCGCACATGAAAAACGGCTAGGGACCAAACAGGCTCGCATATATAACAAAAGCCGGCTTGCTGCCTCCCGCCGACCGACTACCAGAGTAGCCGGCCGGCCGGCTTACATTCAGTCTACTTCAAATCCAAGAAAACTCAAGTACTTGCCTTCCCAAAGAGGGAAGGCGGCAAAGGAAAGAGCCTAAGGACAAAAAGTACACTCGGATGAACGCCAACACATGCACATATTAATATATTACACAAAAAGCCTCCAGAGAGGTCGACATTCAGCATTGTTCGATACACCCCCAGTGGGTGGAATTGCAGAAACTTAAATTTGTCCAAAAAGAAAGACAGGGACGAAACGAAAGGCAGTTCAAGCCGGCGGGGCCGCAGACGAGCTGGATTAGGCGACGGAGGTAGTCGCGCCGGCTGAAGGAGCGGCCGACTGGTGAACCTCGGCTTGATCGTCGTCTCCGGCAGAGGGCGCGCTCCTGCGTGGCTCGTTGCTAGAGGCACGGTCGGCTGGGGGACGGTCGGCCGCCCCACCAGTCGGCTCGGCGTCTTCGCTGTCCTCTTCCTCGTCGTCCTCGCCCTCGTCGCTAGAGGCGATCTCTTCCGCCGAGTCCTCGCCGTCCGCCGGGTTCAGCCCGAACCATTCCTCCGGCTGGGCGGCGCCATCGTCGTTAAGCTCCGGTGCGAAGACGCTGGTGTCGATGCACTCGGCGATCGTCGAGGCGCGCTGCGCGATCGCCGGCCGCATCTCCTCCAGTTCGGCGTCGGCTTCCGACCGCCACGTCCGCAGCTGGTCCAGGCTTAGCCCTGGGTACCACGCGCGGACGAACTCCAGCGCGCGCCCGGCTCCAAGACGGGCCGCGGACGCCTTCCAGGCCTCGAAGCGGCCGACTGCGACCTCGAGCCAGTCGGCCGTCCGGCTTGGGGTCCGGGGAATTGCCTGGCCGGCCAGAGCGCGGCCAGCATCGTTGCCCCGGCGCGCTGGAGTCAGCGGAGCAACCGGTGGGCCGGCTGCAGCCGCGCTTGGACGGCGATAAGCTGCTCCGACAATGTCCGGTTCGCATCCGGCGGAATCACGACCCCGGCTTGACGGCGCTCCTTGCTGTAGGCTTCGATGGCTTGGGCGGCTAGGATAGACTGGCCGGGGAAGTACTCTGCGCAAGACAGCAAACACAAGTCAAAACAAAACCATAGGCGGCCGGCGATTGGAAGAAGAGCAAGGAAGACAGCCTACCGTCAATAAGATCCTCGACCCGGCCGAAGCCTTCTTCCAGTGCCCGGCGGGTCTCGGCCCAGCTCGCCTCCCTGGCCCCGAACTCCGCCCTCAGGGTAGCCTCGTCGTCCTGCGCTTTTTGCAGGGCCGCCTTGTGGCTCTTCTCCTGGTCGGCCAGTTTCGTTGCCAGGCGGTCGCGCTCTTGAGCCAGATCAGCGTACTCGGCGTCCTTGGCACGAAGAGCGGCCTGCACCACGCCGAGTTCCCTCCGCAAGTCGGCGTTGGCCTCTGCACGAGCAAGAAATAAAGAGAAAAATCAGCAAAGGGAAAGTCGTCAAGAAAGATCCGACCCGACTGCGCTGCAGTCGGCCCGGATCTCGGGGACTACACCCAGTGGGTGTGCTGTCGCGCCCCCACGAGAAGTTAACCATGACAAGACACTTACGCCGGCTGCTGGCGAGGTCTTCGTCCTCCGGCTTAGCTCCCGAGCCTGGGAGTTGAAGGCGGCCGCGCGAGAGTTGTGATAATCCTGAAGATCAGAAAAAAAAAACAGTCAACGCAGTCGTCTAGTAAGATCCGACCCGACTGAGCTGTAGTCGGCCCGGATCTCGGGGACTACACCCAGTGGGTGCGCTAGCGCGCCCCCACGGAAAAAATTCAAAGGACCAGAGCGGTCAAGGAGTGAAGACTTACCCGGATTGCAGACCGCGTCAACAGAAACTCCTGAGTGAATTGCCTCAGGAGGCCGGCCTGCGCCTGCAACCGGCTCCGAACCTCTTGGGCCGCGACGTTCAGCTCGCCGCTCCCTCTGCTGGGAGTCCACCCGGACGTGGCGGAGCTGGCCGCCTCCAGGGCATCTGCCGTCCGCTCGGCTCCCGCGGCTCGGCGCGTGTCCGGCGGGGCCGTGCCCCCTCCGGCGGGCCGGTCCGCCGCCAGCTCGATCTCAAGGCCGGCTCCGGCCTCGGGTGTAGCCCGGGCCGGCTCCTCCGGCACCGCCGACGATCGGCCGCCTTCGCCTGCTCCGGCTGGCGCTGCCGGCGACGTCCTCTCGGCGGATCCCTCGACGACCTCGCCCCTCTGCACCGGCGGCTGCTCGGGGATAATCTCCTCCGCCGTGGGCAGAGGGACGTCCGGATCCAAGGTCTGGAGGGGGATGGCGAGCAGCGGAGTCTGGCTGCGCGCGCTTTCCACCTCCGCCTCCACGGCCGCCCGCTCCGATGGAGCCTCGGCCGCCGCGCTCGCTCGCCCTGGCGCCGTTTGGGCGGCCTCTCGCTCCGCCGTCGCCCGCTCGGCCGCCTCCCTCACTCGGCGCGCCTCGCGTGCGTTGCGCTGCGTGGCTGCGTCAAGTTCGGCGCAGGGGTCCACTCGGCGGGACCCTGAAGAGCCGGCGCCCGGCCCGACCACGGAGCCGGCTGGGCCTCTTTCGAGGGAGAGCGGCGCCCTGCTCAGGAAATCAGAAAACATTCAAGGAAAGAAAATTTCAGAATAACAAGCACGCAGGCGGCTACTAGACTTACGCGGAAACTGACGGGGGCTTCTTCACCGCCTTCCGAAAGCGGGCCGCCTTCGCTGCCGCCTCCTCGCGCTTCGTGGTCGCGGCGGAGGCCTTCGGTTTCTTCGGCCGGCTCCCGAAGAGCGGGAGCGCGGCCCGGCGTTTTCCCTTCCCGCCGCCGGCAGTCGGCGCGGCGGACGAGCTCGCGCCGCGGCAGTCGGTTGCCGACTGGCGGCGAGGGAGTTCTCCGGCTTCGAAGTCGTCCGGCCAGTCGTCGAAGCTGGCCGAGAGCCCGGTGCCGCCGAGCTCGGCGGCACCCCCCGTGGCGGCGTCCTCCATGGCGACGGCGGAGAGATCCGGGTCGTCGGGGTCATCCACCGTGCGGTCCGGGGCGTACTCACGGTCGACTCCGGCTGCCCCGGCTGGCAGCGGGAGGAGAGGATTCTGATAAAGGAAAAGAGAAAAATGGTCGCCTGGTCAGAAGCCGGCTATCCCAAGCCGGCAGACGACGAGAGGAAAAGCTTACCACAGGCGGAGGCTGGGCGCGGGAGTACGGCGCCTTGCCGAATTGCCACTCGTCGCTGAGCTTCAAGTTGGCGACGTAGTTCGCCATCAGAGCCACCTCGGCGTGCGGCATCTCCCAGGTACTCAGCCGGCAGGGATCGAACCGGCCGCTCATCTGGCACATCATGTGCGGCCGGCTTTGGAGAGGCAAGATCCGGCGCTCGACGAAGGCGGTTACCAAGTCGGACGCAAGCAGACCCTCCGATTGGATCATCACCCGAAGCCGGGAGATGGAAGCGTTCCCCGCTGGAGAAAGGGACTTCGACCAGTAGCCCCAGGTCCGCCGCTTCCCAGTCGGCGGGCCGGCTACGTAAGCCGGCAGGTTGACGTAGTCGCCGTGCCGGGCGACGTTCTTGACGTAGAAGTAAGACTTTTGCCACAGCTTGACCGACTGGATCAGAGGAATGTGGTGGAAGGGGTTGTCGTCGCAGGCCCTCTTCATCGCGATGAAGGCGCCGCAGGGAGCCGGCACGCCGGCGGAGACGGTGCCGAGCTTGTTCTGGAACAGTTCGGCCCAAGGCTCCAGCGTCGGCAACACCCCCAAGTACCCTTCGCAGAGCGTGACGAAGGCCGAGAGTTGGAGCACCGCGTTGGGCGTGACGTGGTGCGGTTGAAGATTGTAGAACTCGAGAAACAATCGCATGAAACTGCTCGCCGGGAAGCCGAAGCCCCGGAGGAAGTGCGTGCGGAAGACGACGCGCTCGCCTTCCTCCGGCGCCGGCGAGACCTCCTTCGCGGGCGCCAGGCGCACCTGCACGAGGTCGGCGGAGGGCAGACGCCGGGTCTGGCGGAGGAACTCGATGTGCTCATCGTGGATGTTGGACCCGTCCCAGGAGCTCGACAAGGCCAGCGACATGGCGACGTGGGAGGGCTACGGCGCGAAGCTGCGTCGAGCAAGAAGAAGAGCAGGAAGAAGAAGAGCAAGGGGGATGGGGAGCGAGCAGGCCCGTGCCTCTCCCCCTCCCCTCCTACTTGTAGGCACATGCGCCGGAGACGAGGAGGCGCGGCGTGGGGGATCGTGGGGATCAATCGTGCCCATCTCCCCCACGCTCGCGTTAATTACGCGCCTTGATGGCGCAGGGTAACGGCCACGGGGAGGCGAGCAGCCCCCCCTCGGGCCACAGAAGATCTGCGCCCGGGCCGAGGCTGGGGAGTGGCGGGCCCGGACCTGCGGCGGCGTCCCGTCGCGCGCGTGCGACGGCAGGATTTCCCCGCCACGTGGCTCGTCATGGGGCCCGCGGCCGGCCCGCGGGTCAACCACGGTCGCCCTAATAAAGAAAAGCGTTCTGAAGCCGGCTGCAACAACGCAGTCGGCCCTTCACGGTATGAAGCCGGCCTAGCTTCCCGTCCTTCCATCTGCCGTGAAGCTCGCCCGCCTTCGGGGACTACTGTCGGGGTAAATAGCCACGGGTAGCCCAGCCGGCTTCCCCTGGCCCCTCAGAAAAAATTGTGAGCCCGTCCGGCTCATAAGAAGACTCAAGACTTAGGCCAGCTCCCCCCTAGCCGGCTAACTTCCTAGCCGGCTTGGGGGGCGGCCCGCTCTTTCTACCCCCGCAAAGGAAACTATAGAGGGCCGGCTACGACATGGCCGGCTGCGGCAGGGCCGGCTATGACTAGGCCGGCTATGGCACGGCCGGCTATCGCAGGGCCGACTCTGACAAAGCAGTCAACGCCGTACCCGCGATGTACGCGCCCACCCTGCGATGACGAAGCGGGGCGTGGCTACAGTGGAGCCTGCCACCCCCAAAAATCCGGAGCACGCCTGGTACAGCGTGTCGTGCGGGCACCTGCGGCCCGCCCGGCGCGGCACTGTAGTCTCGGCGGCTCTGACGCCGTCCACGACGGGCCGCCAGTGTGGCCCCCGAGGCGGTGGGCACCTTCGGGCAGAGAGATGCCGAAGGCGGCCACCCCTCCTCTCAAGCCGGCAAGACGGAGGGCCGGCTTCTCGCAGCCGGCCTGCCGCCTTCCCCGAAGGGGACGCCCATTAAGAAGACAAGGTACGGCGGGGCTACAGTAATCACCCACCAAGGCGGCGTTACTGTAGCCACGCTTACCCCGACCAAGCCTGTGCCAACAAACACGGAGCAACAGTAACCGGCCACCGACAAGGCCCTGGCCGGTGGGGCCGGCCTGTCGTCCCAGGAGCCGGCAGTCGGCGGGACCCACCAGCCGGCGGGCCCCAGAAGCCGGCGGAGAAGCCGGCGAACATAGTCATCGACAGCTGGGCCTCGCGCCTAGTCGGATTACCATTGTACCCCCGGGGGGTAGGCCTATATAAACCCCCAGGTGCACCCATGCAAAGGGTTGAACTCTTTCTCTAGACATAGACACGTACAAGGAGAGGAGACGGGCTGTGCTAAGCCCTTCTTCCTCCTTCCTCCCCAAACAGCTCAAGGAGCATTGTAGCCACCTGTGAACTTAGTGACCATGCGGAGACCCCGCAGAGCAGCAGTTAGGGGTGTTATCTCCCCGGAGAGCCCTGAAGCTGGGTAAGATTCGCCGGCGTGCATGCCTACGCCTCATCCCGTTTCCAGGCACCGGCGATGTTCTTTTGGCCCCCGCAATGATAAGCCACCCGTTGGCATATGTCGATCCTACCACCCGACACTGGTTGGAGAGGTCGTTCAGTGGTTCGGCTACTAGAGTCGCCACATATTCTTCCGCACGTAAGGAACGCTTTGTATTTCCGCTAATTGTGATGACACCATGTGGACCGGGCATCTTAAGTGTACGATAAGCGTACTGCGGAACTGAATGAAACGAGCGAAGGCCGTTCTTCCGAGTAGTGCATGGTAGCCGCTTCGGAGTGGAGCGATGTCGAAGATTAGTTCTTCGCTTCGGAAGTTGTCGGGCGAACCGAATACAACCTCTAGTATCAGAGAGCCCGTGCAGCGGGCCTCTCGCTTGGTATTACTCCTTTAAAGGTAGTATTGCCTTGGCTGATTCTTGATGGGTCTATCCCCATCTTGCGGATAGTGTCTTGATATATCAGATTAAGACTACTGCGGCCGTCCATGAGGACTTGGGTGAGATGGTATCCGTCAATTATTGGGTCGAGCACCAAGGCGGACGAACCTCCATGCCGGATACTAGTCGGATGATCCCTGCGATCGAAAGTGATCGGGCAGACTGACCATGGGTTGAATTTGGGGGCAACTGGTTCTACAGCGTATACGTCTCGGAGTGCACGTTCGCTCCTCCTCTTTGGTATGTGGGTTGCATAAATCATGTTCACAGTTTTTACCTCTGGTGGAAACTTTTTCTGTCCCCCAGTGTTCGGTTGGCGAGGCTCGTCCTCGTCTTCACTTGGCGTCTCCCACCCTTTGTGTTCGGCATTTAGCTTGCCGGCCTGCTTGAAGACCCAACATTCTCTGTTGGTGTGATTTGTAGGTTTCTCCAGGGTGCCATGGATCTGACATAATCTGTCTAGAATTTTGTTTAGGCTAGACGGTCCATCTCTGCTGCCTTTAAATGGCTTTTTCCGTTGACTGAGTCGAGAGCCCTTGAATCCTACGTTTACCGCGGTGTTGTCTGGGCTGTCTTCATTATTTCGACGCTTGTTTTTATTGCATCGCGGCTTCCCATTGCCGTCCCTGATTTCGAATGTGCCTAGGTCGCTGGTGCCGTTGCGGGCCAACCAACTGTCCTCACCCGCGCAAAAGCGGGTCATAAGGCTTGTTAGGGCTGCCATTGTCCTCGGCTTTTCCTTGCCGAGGTGTCTGGCGAGCCATTCATCCCGGACACTGTGCTTTAAATCCGCTAGGGCTTCGGCATCCGGGCAGTCGACAATTTGATTCTTCTTGGTGAGAAATTTGTTCCAAAGCTAACCGGCTGACTCTTCGGGTTATTAAATTATGTGACTTAAATCGTTTGCATCCGGAGGTCGGACATAGGTCCCTTGAAAATTAGCCCTGAAAGCATCCTCAAGTTCCTCCCAACTTCCAATTGAGTTTTCTGGGAGGCTTTTCAACCAGTGCCGAGCTGGTCCTTTCAACTTGAGGGGCAGGTATTTGATGGCGTGGAGATTGTCTACGCGAGCCATATGGATGTGAAGAATAAAGTCCTAACTCCAGACTGCAGGGTCTATCGTTCCGTCGTATGCCTCTATGTTTACAGGTTTAAATTCCTCCGGAAATTCATGGTCTAGCACCTCATCGGTGAAGCACAGGGGGTGTGCGGCACCCCCGTATTTGGATGTGTCATGGTATGCTGCCGACGGTTGTAGTGTTCGGTGTTGATTCTGAGCTGGTATTCGATCAGTATAGTTATTTTGGTGGCCGTGATCCTGCGCCGGAGCATGCCTCGTAGATCCATGGATGGACTTGGCCATACCGGCTTTTTTGTCCAGGTGTTCACATAAATCGTGTGCTGACTTGTGTGCGGCATCATTAGCCGCCCTGTCACGGCCATAGGGTGGTCGGTCTGGCAGATCAGCCGTATTATTTTTCGGCGGAATGGGCTCTATAGCCTCGTCATCGAATTCGAGCAGCAGCTTGCGCTTTGGGTAGCTCTTTGTGTGGCGATCGCCACCGTATTTTTAGTTAGTGTCGAGCACTTTGTTCCATCTACGGTTGAGCGTATCCTGCGCGGCCTTAAGCCTTTGCTTCGGCCTCTTCAAGCTCCTCGCGGTGGCAATAAGCCTTTTGTGGAGGTTTTCTTGTTCCAAGTGCTTTTCCGGGATGATGAGTGCATCGTCGTCCGGACTATTCTCCTCTCCGGAGATAGGTTGATGAGTTTTACCCTCGGCATCGTTTTGATCGGGCAGCGGCCCCGGACTATATTCGTCGTCCCCTGGCTCATCCTGCTCCATCGCTGGGTCCATGGGGTCGTCGTTTCCTTTAGAGTCGTCCGGGGTATTATTCTTTCTTGTGCCGTTATTGCTGGTTTTGCTGTGGCGGAATTTAGAGCGGCACCGCTGACGTTGGCGCTTTGGTTGCTTCTCAAGAGGATTATCCTCCGTTGCATCCTTCCGTTCTTCGCCATTGTTTAATTTGGGTTTGTCCACCATGTATATATCATATGATGAGGTAGCTGTCCAGCGCCCTTTGGGTGGTGGTTCCTATTCTTCTCTGGCATCGTCATCCATACCGTCGATGTCTTCGGAGTCGAAATCAAGCATGTCGGTTGAGTTGTCGACAGTGGTTATTTAGTGGGTGGTGGGTGGGGAACGAATTTCTTCATCATCCGCTTCCCACTCAAGTCGGACATAGTTCGGCCAAGAGTCTCCTGACAAGGAGAGAGAGATTTCAGTGAATTTAGTACGTCGCCCAAGGGCGAATGCTGAAAGATATCCGCGGAGGTAAACTCCATGATCGGTGCCCGATCAGATTCATAGGTACGGATGCGCGCGGTTCGGAGCCTATGGTCGGAGACGAGTCCGAGGGTCCGATGACACATACCTCATTGGAGGCGAAGTCTGTGTTCGGCTATATTGCCGATGAGTGTGTGGCCTCCGTGGTGGGGTCTATCCACCCGTCCTCGGATGGCGTGATCTGCTCTGGGTCTTAGGCCAGGGCAGCTGCAGGTGTGGTCTCCTCAACACCGTCTGATGGCAGATCTAAGTCATGCTCATCGTGACTGTATGGCACACCTGTCATGGGCTCGAGTCCGTCGAAGATCAAGTCTCCGCGGATGTCGGCAGTGTCGTTCAGGCTTCCAAACCTGACGTGATGGCCAGGGGCGTAGCTATCGATCTGCTCCAGATGGCCAAGCGAGTTGGCCCGCAGTGCGAAGCCGCCGAATACAATGATCTGTCCGGAGAGGAAAACCTCACCTTGGATCACATTGTTGTGGATGATTGAAGGAGCCATCAAGCCTTATCGTGACGACACTGTGGAACTCTCAATGAAAGCACCAATGTCGGTGTCAAAACCGGCGGATCTCGGGTAGGGGGTCCTGAACTGTGTGTCTAAGGCTAATGGTAACAAGAGGCAGGGACACAATCTTTACCCAGGTTCGGGCCCTCTCGATGGAGGTAATACCCTACTTCCTGCTTGATTGATCTTGATGATATGAGTATTACAAGAGTTGATCTACCACGAGATCGTAGAGGCTAAACCCTAGAAGCTAGCCTATGATTATGATTGTTGTTGTCCAACAGACAAAACCCTCCGGTTTATATAGAAACCGGAGGGGGCTAGGGTTACACTGAGTCGGTTACAGAGAAGGAGATCTACATATCTGAATCGCCGAGCTTGCCTTCCACGCAAAGGAGTGTCCCACCTGGACACGGGACGAAGTCTTCAATCTTGTATCTTCATAGTCCAACAGTCCAGCATAAATACATAGTCCGGCCGTCCGAGGACCCCCTAATCTAGGACTTCCTCACTTGCCACTCATAAACTTGTTTGTGGAGGCATGCCACGTCATCTTCCTGCGTAAGCTTGACAAGAATAGTATGCCTCACAAATGAAGGAGTACCTTTGAACTTCTTGTGCTTCAGTACACCCTGGACTACACGCCTGACAATAGTGAGGCTGGAATACAACCCGACATCGGTATAAGCGCAAATGGCTTCCAGGATCCAACAGCTTAAGAATCTGTTTTCCCAGTGTGTATATTCAGGTCATCCGCCTCATAGCGAGTGACATGTACAACCACACAATCCTTGTATAAATCAAGGCTCTAACTGAAACAGAAACAAATTCTGAATTACTTTCCAGTATAAGAAACACAAGTTATTTAAACCACCACGTATAGCATGTCATCGAAACTAATAAAATTTTGCATTATTCATCAGCACATACTTAAATGAAAAACCACAATCAAGATCGGAAAAGAAGAAAATCACCTTGGGCAGCTCAGCGGGGGGGGGGGGGGGGGACACATCCTCGAAGGGGGAAAACTGCTCCTGCAGTGCCAAGGGGGTTGTAACCTCAAAGGAGGCGTTGACCATCTCAGTAGTGGTCGTGAGCGTATCTGGGGTCGGCTTGGTGGCTGCCTCCATCTTCTTGGAGCTCTTTGTCTCGTGGGGATCAGCCTCCTGCAGCTGCTCCAATATCAGCAGATCTTTGCCGGGTTCTCCTTGGTCCATCATGAAAATGACGAATACTAGGAGACCACTGAAAGGAAAACACAATCGCAATGACAATGAAACAAAAAGAGAGTGAGTATCGGTTATTGCTTTGCAAAAGTTCTTTTTTCTCTGAATGAAAATATACTAATATCACGGATCCGCTTACCTTCCCTTCGTTGGGAGAGAAGAATAGTGGCAGATGCAAGTGTTGGCTTTCTTGAAGACGGTGAGGGAGAAGGGGATTCAGCAAAGAGTGAAATGACGGTTGCTTCGTCCGTCATACTTAGACTGCGGGGAGGTGGGGTTTTGTTATACGACGGCTTGTTACTGCCGCGCTACGACCAGGGTGACAGTCCGCCTGCATATGCTACCTCTTGAGAACTGCGTTGGTTTTCCCTTGAAGAGGAAAGGGTGATGCAGAAAAGTAGCGTAAGTATTTCCCTCAGTTTTTGAGAACCAAGGTATCAATCCAGTAGGAGGCCACACACAAGTCCCTCGTACCTACACAAACAAATAAGAACCTTGCAACCAACGTGATAAACGTGTAGTTAATCCCTTCACGGCCACTTGCAAAAGTGAGGTCTGATAGAGATAACAAGATAAATATTTTTGGTATTTTTGTGGTATAGATTGGAAAGTAAAAAATTGCAAAATAAACGGCGATAGAAATTGGCAAGTTGATGAAAGATTAATATGGTGGAAAAAAGACCCGGGGGGCATAGGTTTCACTAGTGGCTTCTCTCAAGAGCATAAATATTATGGTGGGTGAACGAATTACTGTCGAGCAATTGATAGAATTGAGCATAGTTACGAGAATATCTAGGCATGATCATGTATATAGGCATCACGTCCATGACAAGTAGACTGATTCCTGCCTGTATCTACCACTATTACTCCACACATCGACCGCTATCCAGCATGCATCTAGAGTATTAAGTTCATAAGAACAGAGTAACACATTAGGCAAGATGACATGTTGTAGAGGGATAAACTCAAGCAATATGATATAAAACCCATCTTTTTATCCTCAATGGCAACAATACAATACATGTCCTTGCCCCTATTGTCACTGGGATCGAGCACCGCAAGATTGAACCCAAAGCTAAGCACTTCTCCCATTGCAAGAAAGATCAATCTAGTAGGCCAAACGAAACTGATAATTCGAAGAGACTTGCAAAGATAACCAATCATACATAAAAGAATTCAGAGGAGATTCAAATATTGTTCATAGATAATCTTGATCATAAACCCACAATTTATCGGATCTCGACAAACACACCGCAAAAAAGTTACATCGAATAGATCTCCAACCAGATCGAGAACTTTGTATTGAGAATCAAAGAGAGAGAAGAAGCCATCTAGCTAATAACTATGAACCCGAAGTCTGAGGTAAACTACTCACACATCATCGGAGAGGCTATGGTGTTGATGTAGAAGCCCTCCGTGATCAATTCCACCTCCGGTGGAGCGCCGGAAAAGGCCCTAAGATGGGATCTCACGTGTACAAAAGGTTGCAGCGGTGGAAATAGGGTTTCGTTGTGCTCCTGGATGTTTTCGGGGTACGTAGGTATATATAGGAGGAAGAAGTAGGTCGGTGGAGCTGCGAGGGGCCCACGAGGGTGGGGGCGCCCCAGGGGGGCAGGCGCGCCTTCCTGCCTCGTGGCCTCCTCGCTTCTTTCTTGACGTCCACTCCAAGTCCCCTGGATTGCGTTTGTTCCAAAAATAACTCTCCTGAAGGATTCATTCCGTTTGGATTCCGTTTGATATTCCTTTTCTGCGAAACTCTGAAGTAGGAAAAAAACAACAATTCGGGCTGGGCCTCCGGTTAGTAGGTTAGTCCCAAAAATAATATAAAAGAGTATAATAAAGCCAATTAAACATCTAAAAAAGATAATATAATAGCATGGAACAATAAAAAAATTATAGATACGTTGGAGACGTATCAAGCATCCCCAAGATTAATTCCTGCTCGTCCTCGAGTAGGTAAATGATAAAAACAGAATTTTTGATGTGGAATGCTACCTAGCATATTTCTCGATGTAATGTTCTTTATTGTGGCATGAATATTCAGATCTAAAAGATTCAAGATAAAAGTTTAATATTGACATAAAAATAATAATACTTCAAGCATACTAACTAAGCAATTATGTCTTCTGAAAATAACATGGCCAAAGTAAGTTCATCCCTACAAAATCACATAGTTTGGCTATGTCCCATCTTCATCACACAAAATATTCAAATCATGCACAACCCCGGTTTCAGCCAAGCAATTGTTTCATACTTAAGAATTTTCAAACTTTTTCAACTTTCACGCAATACATGAGCGTGAGCCATGGACATAGCACTATGGGTGGAATAGAATATGATGATGGGGGTTGTATGGAGAAGACAAAAAAGGAGAAAGTCTCACATTGACGCGGCTAATCAACGGGCTATGGAGATGTCCATCAATTGATGTCCATGCAAGGAGTAGGGATTGCCATGCAATGAATGCACTAGAGCCAGAAATGTATGAAAGCTCAACAAATGAAATTAAGTGGGTGTGCATCCAACTTGCTTGCTCATGAAGACCTAGAGCATTTGAGGAAGCCCATTGTTGGAATATACAAGCCAAGTGCTATAATGAAAGATCCCCACTAGCATATGAAAGTGACAAAACAAGAAACTCTCTATCATAAAGATCATGGTGCTACTTTGAAGCACAAGTGTGGAAAAAGAGATAGTAGCATTGTCCGTTTTTGTTTCTTTTTTTCGGGCCCCTTTCCTTTATTTGGCCTTTCCCTTTTTTGGGACAATGATCTATGAATGATGACAGTCACACTTCTATTTATTTACAACTCAATGATTATAACTCGATACTAGAACAAGATATGACTCTATATGATTGCCTCCGGCGGTGTATTGGGATGAGCAATGAATCAAGAGTGACATGTATGAAATAATATGCATGGTGGCTTTGCCACAAATACGATGTCAACTACATGATCATGCATGGAAATATTGAAGGAAATATGCCCTAGAGGCAATAATAATATTATTATTTTATTTCCTGATATCATGATAAATGTTTACTATTCATGCTAGAATTGTATTATCCGGAAACATAATACTTGTGTGAATACATAGACAAACTAAACGTCACTAGTATGCCTCTACTTGACTAGCTCTTTAAACAACGATGGTTATGTTTCCTAACCATAGACATGTGTTGTCATTTGATTAACGGGATCACATTATTAGGAGAATGATGTGATTGACATGACCCATTCCATTAGCTTAGCACCCGATCGTTTAGTATGTTGCTATTGCTTTCTTCATGACTTATACATGTTCCTATGACTATGAGATTATGCAATTCCCATTTGCCGGAGGAACACTTTGTGTGCTACCAAACGTCACAACGTAACTGGGTGATTATAAAGGAGCTCTACAGGTGTCTCCAAAGGTAAATGTTGGGTTGGCGTATTTCGAGATTAGGATTTGTCACTCCGATTGTCGGAGAGGTATCTCTGGGCCCTCTCGGTAATGCACATCACATAAGCCTTGCAAGCATTGCAACTAATGAGTTAGTTGCGAGATGATGTATTATGAAACGAGTAAAGAGACTTGCCGGTAACGAGATTGAACTAGGTATTGATATACCGACGATCGAATCTCGGGCAAGTAACATACCAATGACAAAGGGAACAACGTATGTTGTTATGCGTTCTGACCGATAAAGATCTTCGTAGAATATGTGGGAGCCAATCTGAGCATCCAGGTTCCGCAATTGGCTATTGACCGGAGACATCTCTCGGTCATGTCTACATTGTTCTCGAACCCGTAGGGTCCGCACGCTTAAGGTTTCGATGGCAGTTATATTATGAGTTTTGATGTACCGAAGTTAGTTCGGAGTCCCGTATATGATCACAGACATAACGAGGAGTCTCGAAATGGTCGAGACATAAAGATTGATATATTGGACGGCTATATTCAGACACCGAAAGTGTTCCGGGTGATTTCGGAGAAACCGGAGCACCAGAGGGTTACCGGAACCCCCCCGGGAGAAGTAACGGGCCATATGGACCTTAGTGGAGAGAGAGAAGGGCAGCCAGGGTGGGCCGCACGCCTCCTCCCCCTGGTCCGAATTGGACTATGAGAGGGGGGCGACGCCCCCCTTTCCTTCTCCCTCCCCACTTCCTTCCCCCTCCTAGGGTCGGCCGGCCTCCTCCCGTTGCTCCTTTATATACGGGGGCAGGGGGCACCCCTAGACACACAAGTTGATCCACGTGATTGTTTTCTTAGCCGTGTGCGGTGCCCCCTTCCACCATAATCCTTGATAATATTGTAGCGGTGCTTAGGCGAAGCCCTACGATGGTAGAACATCAAGATCGTCACCACGCCGTCGTGCTGACGGAACTCTTCCCCAACACTTTGCTGGATCGGAGTCCGGGGATCGTCATCGAGCTAAATGTGTGCTAGAACTCGGAGGTGCCGTAGTTTCGGTGCTTGATCGGTCGGGCGTGAAGACGTACGACTACATCGACCGCGTTGTGCTAACGCTTCCGCTGTCGGTCTACAAGGGTACGTAGATCACACTCTCCCCTCTCGTTGCTATGCATCACCATGATCTTGCGTGTGCGTAGGAATTTTTTTTAAATTACTACGTTCACCATCTGTGGTATCAGAGCCTAGGTTTTATGTGTTGATGTTATATGCACGAGTAGAACACAAGTGAGTTGTGGGCGATATAAGTCATAATCCTTACCAGCATGTCATACTTTGGTTCGGCGGTATTGTTGGGCAAAGCAGCCCGGACCGACATTACGCGTACGCTTATGCGAGACCGGTTCTCCCGATGTGCTTAGCACAAAGGTGGCTAGCGGGTGTCAGTTTCTCCAACTTTAGTTGAACCGAGTGTGGCTACGCCCGGTCCTTGCGAAGTTTAAAACAGCACCAACTCTAAAAACTATCGTTGTGGTTTTGATGCGTAGGTAAGATTGGTTCTTGCTTAAGCCCGTAGCAGCCACGTAAAACTTGCTACAACAAAGTAGAGGACGTCTAACTTGTTTTTGCAGGGCATGTTGTGATGTGATATGGTCAAGACATGATGCTAAATTTTATTGTATGAGATGATCATGTTTTGTAACCAAGTTATCGGCAACTGGCAGGAGCCATATGGTTGTCGCTTTATTGTATGCAATGCAATTGCGCTGTAATGCTTTACTTTATCACTAAGAGGTAGTGATAGTCATGGAAGCATAAGATTGGCGAGACGACAACGATGCTACGATGGTGATCAAGGTATCGCGTCGGTGACGATGGTGATCACGACGGTGCTTCGAAGATGGAGATCACAAGCACAAGATGATGATGGCCATATCATATCACTTATATTGATTCCATGTGATGTTTATCTTTTATGCATCTTATCTTGCTTTGATTGACGGTAGCATTTTAAGATGATCTCTCACTAATTATCAAGAAGTGTTCTCCCTGAGTATGCACCGTTGCGAAAGTTCTTCGTGCTGAGACACCACTGATGATCGGGTGTGATAGGCTCTACGTTCAAATACAACGGGTGCAAAACAGTTGCACACGCGGAATACTCAGGTTATACTTGACGAGCCAAGCATATACAGATATAGCCTCGGAACATGGAGACCGAAAGGTCGAGCGTGAATCATATAGTAGATATGATCAACATAGTGATGTTCACCAATGAAACTACTCCATCTCACGTGATGATCGGACATGGTTTAGTTGATTTGGATCACATAATCACTTAGAGGATTAGAGGGATGTCTATCTAAGTGGGAGTTCTTTAGTAATATGATTAATTGAACCTAAATTTATCATGAACTTAGTACCTGATAGTATCTTGCTTGTTTATGTTTGATTGTAGATAGGTGGCCCGTGCTGTTGTTCCATTGAATTTTAATGCGTTCCTTGAGAAAGCAAAGTTGAAAGATGATGGTAGCAATTACACGGACTGGGTCCGTAACTTGAGGATTATCCTCATTGCTGCACAGAAGAATTACGTCTTGGAAGCACCGCTAGGTGACAGACCTATTGCAGGAGCAGATGCAGACGTTATGAACATTTGGCTAGCTTAATATGATGACTACTTGATAGTTTGGTGCATGATGCTTAACGTCTTAGAATCGGGACTTCAAAGACGTTTTGAACGTCATGGACCATATGACATGTTCCAAGAGTTGAAGTTAATATTTCAAGAAAATACCTGAGCTGAGAGATATGAAGTTTCCAACAAGTTCTATAGCTAAAAGATGGAGGAGAATCGCTCATCTAGTGAGCATGTGCTCATATTGTCTGGGTACTACAATCGCTTGAATCAAGTGGGAGTTAATCTTCCAGATAAAATAGTGATTGATAGAATTCTCTAGTCACCATCACCAAGTTAGTAGAACTTCGTGATGAACTATAATATGCAAGGGATGACGAAAACAGTTCCAAGCTCTTCGCGATGCTAAAATCAGCGAAGGTAGAAATCAAGAAAAACATCAAGTGTTGATGGTTGACAAGACCACTAGTTTCAAGAGAAAGGGCAAAGGGAAGAAGGGGAACTTCAAGAAGAACGGCAAGCAAGTTGCTGGTCAAGTGAAGAAGCCCAAGTCTGGACCTAAGCCTGAGACTAAGTGCTTCTACTGCAAAGGGACTGGTCACTGGAAGCGGAACTACCCCAAGTATTTGGCGGATAAGAAAGGATGGCAAAGTAAACAAAGGTATATTTGATATACATGTTATTGATGTGTACTTTACTAGTGTTCATAACAACCCCTCAGTATTTGGTACTAGTTCAGTTGCTAAGATTAGTAACTTGAATCGGGAGTTGCAGAATGAACAGAGACTAGTTAAGGGTGAGGTGACGATGTGTGTTGGAAGTGGTTCCAAGATTGATATGATCATCATCACACACTCCCTATACGTTCGGGATTAGTGTTGAACCTAAATAAGTGTTACTTGGTGTTTGCGTTGAGCATGAATATGATTTGATCATGTTTAGTGCAATATGGTTATTCATGTAAGTTAGAGAACAATTGTTGTTCTGTTTACATGAATAAAACCTTCTATGGTCATACACAACAACGAAAATGGTTTGTTGGATCTCGATCATAGTGATACACATATTCATAATATTGAAGCCAAAAAGATGCAAAGTTAATAATGATAGTGCAACTTATTGGTGGCACTGCCGTTTAGGTCATATTGGTGTAAAGCGCATGAAGAAACTCCATGCTGATGGGTTTTTGGAATCACTTGATTATGAATCACTTGATGCTTGCGAACCATGCCTCATGGGCAAGATGACTAAAGCGCCGTTCTCTGGAACAATGGAGCGAGCAACTGATTTATTGGAAATAAAACATACTGATGTATGCGATTCGATGAGTGTTGAGGCTCGCGGCGGGTATCGTTATTTTCTGACCTTCACAGATGATTTAAGTAGATATGGGTATATCTACTTGATGAAACATATGTCTGAAACATTTGAGCAGTTCAAAGAATTTCAGAGTGAAGTGGAAAATCATCATGACAAGAAGATAAGGTTTCCACGATCTCATCACGGAGACGAATATTTGAGTTATGAGTTTGGTCTTCATTTAAAACAATGTGGAATAGTTTCACAAATTCATGCCACCTGGAACACCACATCATAATGGTGTGTCCCAACGTCATAACCGTATTTTATTGGATATAGTGCAATCTATGATGTTTCTTACCGATTTACCACTATAGTTTTGGGGTTATGCATTAGAGACAACTGCATTCACGTTAAAAAGGGCACCATCTAAATCCGTTGAGACGACACCGTATGAACTACGGTTTGGCAAGAAACCAAAGTTGTTGTTTCTTAAAGTTTGGGGTTGCGATGCTTATATGAAAAAGTTTCATCCTGATAAGCTCAAACCCAAATCAGAGAAGTGCGTCTTCATAGGATACCCAAAAGAAAATGTTGGGTACACCTTCTATCATGGATTCGAAGGCAAGATATTCGTTGCTGAGAATGGATCCTTTCCAGAGAAGGAGTTTCTCTCGAAAGAAGTGAGTGGGAGGAAAGTAGAACTTGACGAGGTAACTGTACCTGCTCCCTTATTGGAAAGTAGCTCATCACAGAAACCAGTTTCTGTGACACCTACACCAATTAGTGAGGAAGCTAATGATAATGATCATGAAACTTCAGAACAAGATACTACTGAACCTCGTAGATCAACCAGAGTAAGATCCGCTATAAAGCGGTACGGTAATCCTGTTCTAGAAGTCATGCTACTAGATCATGATGAACCTACGAACTATGAAGAAGCGATGGTGAGCCCAGATTCCGCAAAATGGCTTGAAGCCATGAAATCTGAGATGGGATCCATGTATGAGAACAAAGTATGGACTTTGGTTGACTTGCCCAATGATCGGCAAGCAATTGAGAATAAATGGATCTTCAAGAAGAAGACTGACGCTGACGGTAATATTACTGTCTACAAAGCTCGACTTGTCGCAAAAGGTTTTCGACAAGTTCAAGGGATTGACTACGATGAGACCTTCTCACCCGTGGCGATGCTTAAGTCTGTCCGAATCATGTTAGCAATTGCCGCATTTTATAATTATGAAATTTGGCAGATGGATGTCAAAACTGCATTCCTGAATGGATTTCTAGAAGAAGAGTTGTATATGATGCAACCGGAAGGTTTTGTCGATCCAAAGGGAGCTAACAAAGTATGCAAGCTCCAGCGATCCATTTATGGACTGGTGCAAGCTTCTCGGAGTTGGAATAAACGCTTTGATAGTGTAATCAAAGCATTTGGTTTTGTACAGACTTTTGGAGATGCTTGTATTTACAAGAAAGTGAGTGGGAGCTCTGTAGCATTTCTGATATTATATGTAGATGACATATTACTAATCGGAAATGATATAGAATATCTGAATAGCATAAAGGGATACTTGAATATGAGTTTTTCAATGAAAGACCTCGGTGAAGCTGCTTACATATTGGGCATTGAGATCTATAGAGATAGATCAAGACGCTTAATTGGACTTTCACAAAGCACATACCTTGACAAATTTTTGAAGAAGTTCAAAATGGATCAAGCAAAGAAAGGATTCTTGCCTGTGTTACAAGGTGTGAAATTGAGTAAGACTCAACGCAAAACCAATGTAGAAGATAGAGAGAAAATGAAAGATGTTCCCTATACATCAGCCATAGCCTCTATCATGTATGCAATGCTGTGTACCAGACCTGATGTGTGTCTTGCTATAAGTCTAGCAGGGAGGTACCAAAGTAATCCAGGAGTGGATCACTGGACAGCGGTCAAGAACATCCTGAAATACCTCAAAAGGACTAAGGATATGTTTCTCATATATGGAGGTGGCAAAGAGCTCATCGTAAATGGTTACGTTGATACAAGCTTTGGCACTGATCTGGACGATTCTAAATCGCAAACCGAATACGTATTTACATTAAACGGTGGAGCTGTCAGTTGGTGCAGTTCTAAACAAAGCGTTGTGGTGGGATCTACATGTGAAGCGGAGTACATAGCTGCTTCGGAAGCAGCAAACGAAGGAGTCTGGATGAAGGAGTTCATATCTGATCTAGGTGTCATACCTAGTGCATCGGGTCCAATGAAAATCTTTTGTGACAATACTGGTGCAATTGCCTTGGCAAAGGAATCCAAATTTCACAAGAGAACCAAGCACATCAAGAGATGCTTCAATTCCATCCGGGATCTAGTCCAGGTGGGAGACATAGAGATTTGCAAGATACATACGGATCTGAATGTTGCAGACCCATTGACTAAGCCTCTTCCATGAGCAAAACATGATCAGCACCAAAGCTCCATGGGTGTTAGAATCATTATTGTGTAATCTAGATTATTGACTCTAGTGCAAGTGGGAGACTGAAGGAAATATGCCCTAGAGGCAATAATAATATTATTATTTTATTTCCTTATATCATGATAAATGTTTATTATTCATGCTAGAATTGTACTATCCGGAAACATAATACTTGTGTGAATACATAGACAAACTAAACATCACTAGTATGCCTCTACTTGACTAGCTCTTTAATCAAAGATGGTTATGTTTCCTAACCATAGACATGTGTTGTCATTTTATTAACGGGGCCACATTATTAGGAGAATGATGTGATTGACATGACCCATTCCATTAGCTTAGCACCCGATCGTTTAGTATGTTGCTATTGCACTACTACGAAAAGGCCTACTAATGGCGCACCTAATTTGGCCATTAATGGCGCATTAGTGGTGCGCCATTAGTAGCACGCCATTAGTATCTGGTATACTAATGGCGCACCACGCGGTGCGCCATTAGTATAGCCCACGGTGCGCCATATTAGTATGCCTCCCAGGGGGCCATGCATACCCAGGTGCTTTGGCATACTAATGGCGCACAACAACAGGATGCGCCATTAGTAACTTCGGCATACTAATGGCGCACTGTTTAATGATGCGCCATTAGTATCCTTTGGCATACTAATGGCGCACTGTGATGTGATGCGCCATTAGTATGAATATTTGGTTTTTTTATTTTTTTATTTTCTGTTTTTTGCACAGGTTACAAAATGTATAAATGGACAAAATATAGACAGCACACATCAACAACAGATTCATCAAATAAAATAGATGATTAGTCTCTGAATACAATTCATCATTTTAGTCTCCGAATACAATTCATCATATTAGTCTCCGATTTGAAAAGACCGAACAAAGATAGAACATTATATTACAAGTCTCAAGACCGCGAGTTTGTCTTCACATTACAAGTCGATATCGATCATCTAAACTACCATCACATAGAAGAGAGTTGCGGTCATCACGATGAGCATCATCACGATGAAACTCGTCTTCATCCGGTTCCTCCAACGCTCCCTCCCCTCTCCCGCTAGATAGCGGGCGTATCTAGATTCGGCCTCGGTCCTAGTGGTGTACCCTTTGTAACTATTACCGCTGAATCGGTGAACCTGTCTCCGACACTCCTCCCAGTCGTTGTAGACTCCGGGAACCTTACCCTTGTACACGACATACCACGACATCGCTATGCAGTAGCCAAACGAAACGTTAGTACCAATTCACAGACAATACATAAGCAACATATAAGTATGCAATAGAACGATCGAAAGAGAAAAGAAAAACATTAATAGCATCGATTACATCTAAGTTGAACGACTCTCAAAACCAAAGAGACATACTACAAGTTCATTAAAGTTTAATTACAACATGAGCCAATCGATGTTTCAGAACTAGACACAGCATCACTGTTTTCGACTCGACTCAAGGGACCGGAGCATGGATGAAGCCGCCGTCTGTCCTGGGAGTCATGAAAAAACGGGCGTTGTCAGCCTACATTTGTAGGATTGTGTCGATGTCACTGTTGGACGGTTGATTTCTGAGGTAGAACTGCCCCGAGGTACGAAGGACATCTTGATGGATGATTTCCGCAAACTTCGACTGGATGCGAAAGAATTCTTGTCTAATGTCCGCGTCCTGGATTACCGACACGCTCGCGGCCCAATCTTTGAGTCTACTCGGTAGCAGAAGTTGATGATGGTCCCGTACGATTGCCCGCATGTGATGGATGGTGTAGTAGGCACCCTTTTGACCGCCAGTTGGCTGCTTGACGCAGCAGAACGTTGTATTGTGGGAGAACACGTGCTTGCCGTACTTACGAATAGGCCTGGTGAAGGTGCCTCCAGATTTGACGTAGCCGGGGAGAACATCATCAAGAACCTTCTTGACATTTGTGTAGTCTACGTTCGACTGACGGTCCGGGTCGAAATATGTGGCCATGGAATATTTGGGGCTTAGGAGGATGAGCGTGCAACGTGTGTCACTGCAGAAAACACGGAATGTTAAAAGAAAAACGATCGAAATCTAAGACTTCATATGTTACGGGGCGGTTGAGGGGAGGACTTACTCGGGAAAGTAAGGCATGAGGAAGTTATCCTTATCTTGGTTTGCCAGAATGAGGCCTTCGAGGTAAGAACTCGCGACTTGCCGGTCCCCAGCGCTGCCCAAGATCTTGGCACGCATGTAGAAGGGGTCGACTATCACGATGTCCGGGGTCTTGTCGCGAATGATCCGCATCTCCATACTCAGCAAAAATAGCCGAACGAAGGTGTAGTGCAGCGGATGAAGGTTCAACATAGCGCGGATGTCATCAAACCGCAGGACGATTGTACCCCCGATGGAGTTATCCACAAAACCCTTGCCCTCTGGCACCTTGGCCGCGAAAACCGGGTATGCCACATCCTTCTCTCCGAGACGCCGCTTCTCCAAAGAAAGAACACTGTCATGCAGACTCCGCATAGCACCGGTTGCAGCATCGAGCATATTTCTCTGTAGCATCGGCCTACTCGCCACATGCACCCTCCTTAAGATATCCTTAGGTGCAGGTGGCCCGTCCTGAGCATGCATCGTACTCGGTGCCGGCTGGCCCGCACCCTTGATAGTCTTTCTTTTGCGTGCCTTCTTCTTCTCCTGTAATGGGATCGAGTTCTGCTCACAGACCGCCTTCTTGAGTGTGTTGGGGCTGATAATATTTCGCTCCTCGCCTATCTGAGGCTCGGTGAAGTCGGCAGCTGGAGGCGTCTCCTGAGAGCTGAACACTAGACGACGCCTGTTGCAACTTGGCTTCTCCGCGGTACCAGCTAGATCGCGCACGTCTTTTGTTGGATTGGGTTCTTGAGAAGGAGGCCCCATGAAGTCGCCACCGTACCCATGATCGGCAAAGTACTGATCGACGTTGGCAAATGTATCGTCGTCCTCGTCGTTCTGATCCTGTGCCATATGCATGTTTGGATCCAGTGGCATAGGGATGTCCGGCACCGTTGCGGCGGTCTTGCCATGGGGCCGACTTGGCGCCGGCACGACTGGCGGTGTTGTCTTTGGGGTGGTGTCCCCCGCCCCCAAATGAATCTGGCTCTTCGGCCAAAGCAGGGGCCAGCTCAGGCAGGCGCTAAGGGTCATCACGTCATCATTGTCGGCCCCGACGGGTCGAATCGGAGGTAACAACTCGTCGCAGCCTGGCAGCACCCGAACCAATTGAACCCTAAACAAGTTGGGTGGCATCTGGGTATCGTGGAACAAGGGGTTGCCCGGTTGAACGATTTTGCCCATGGCGACATTGACCAACTCGTTGTTCACGAAGTGCAGGAGAGTGCACGGAACGTCGGCGACGCCCTGCGAAAACATGTAGGGCGTCAGGGATGCCCAGTCAAAGGCAAGGAGATGAAGTCCTCGGCCGAGAGAGGCTTAATTAGTTACCGTGATGATGGCGTCGAGCTCGGCTAATGTCGAGGCACCGCCAACGGCGGGCGTGTAGTTGACGGAGGGGCCGCTTGCTGCAGAGGTGCCGGCCGGCGTACACCCGGGTGCATTAAGCTCCCGTGCCAGCGTCAGAGACACCAATGCCGCCTCCGTCGGAGACACCAATGGCCCCGCCATCGCGTTCTGCGAGTTGCTGGATGTGAAGCTAGGAATCAGGGGCGGCCCCTGTTGGCCGCCCGCAATCCACGCACTAATCCCCTGGATCAAGGTAGGCACAATGGCGGTGATCGTCCTTCCGAGTTGTTGTTCCACTTGCTCTTGGACCATCTCCGGAATCCAAGCCACCTGTGCCCTGAGTTCTTGAACCTCGCGCGCCTAGCTTTCCGAGCTGGTCTTTTTCTCCTTTCGCCCGCCAGTGTTATAGTATGATGACCATTTTGTCGACAAGCCTTTGCCGGCCACGCGACCAGCTGACGTCAGATTACTGAGCTTATCCTTGTTCTTCATTACATTCAACGCCCTATTTAGAGTGGTGTCGCAAGGGTTGCTCTTAGTCGACCCCGCGCTACTGCTTTCAGTCGCCTGCGGAAGGAATGTGAACCATTTAGAAATTTGGCTTCATTAATTAGAATGCAACCATATGAAGCTAATTATGCAGGGGTGTATTCCTTACCAGAACAAGCTCAAGCTCCCTGGTCTTCGGATGCGTGGTAAGCTCCTTTGTTTTCGGGTCCTTCTTGTACCGGACCCTGACAAAGTTCCTCGTCTGCTTGTCACCGTATTTATCGAAGAGGGGCGGTAGGCCTTGCTCGGCACGGTCCGCATCCTCCTTGTCCCATATAGGCTCCGCCACTCTGTAACCGCCGGGACCGAGTGTGTGTTCCCCTAAGTTCAGCTCCCGCATTTCTTTCCCCCACTTACTTGAATCGGAGCTTGCGGTGCTCGAGCAATTGATCTTGATGTTGTTGTAGTCATCTTCGGTGATCGAAGGATTTTTCTCCTTGATCTTCTCATAACTCTCACCTTTCTGGATCATTCTCTTCACATTGCTTTTCCAAGTAGACAGGGTCGTGCTCATCTTCGTGAGGGCTGAATTGTTCACTTTATTCCCTTTGAGGCTTGTGTTTTCAAATTCAGTGGGGAACTTGTATCGTTCGTGCAGCTTCGTGAAGAGGAGGTTGCGCAAATTCCCTCGGTCAGGATGCCTGAGGTTCTCGGTGTTGATCGAGACGGTGCTCCAGAAAATGCACTCGAGCTGAAGTGAGTACCCCTTGACTATTCGTTCGGGCGCCGTTGGATTCCCGTCGGAGTCCACTTCAGTAACTTCCTCCTTGAGGGTGCGGAGCACGGTCGGGCGCCGGTCCTTCCGTTGCCTCTTCGGTTGGCTGCCATCTGTGCGTGCGCCGCCATCAGTGGTGGCATCAGTGGGGTCATCCTCGGCGGTACCATCAGTGGTCTCAGGACCGGTGGGGAAGGCGGCGGCCTCATACAAGTGAGGTTGTTCCTCCATCTCCTGGGACAGCTCCCAGAATGCCTTGATGCCCGAACCCCCAGCCTCATCGTTGTTGGCCATGTTTCTCTCTAAATAGGAACAAAGTTTGGTCAAAAAGTTTGTTATTGTCAAGGAACAAGATCATGGTCTCATCATTTAGGGTTTGTCGACACCGAGGAGAATTCTAAGTTGGGCCTAATCACTTGGCTCTATTGCCGCCTATGGTTTAATGCAGCTAGAATAAAGGGGCACTTGATCCTACTTAATTAACTACTAAGATACCCCAGCCCATGCATTAGTCACAAGTACGCCATATGTCCTATTTTTAGCAAAGTCATGCTAAAATTCACGAAAAATTTCAGCATGACCTTTGCTGAAAATAGGACATATGGAGTACCCGAATTTGCCGGAACGGAAGTTAATCGACATTCCAGCAAACTCAAGGGCCTCTCGGGTGGACAAGGCAAAAAAGGCCTTCATCACAACATGGAAAATACATTGGCATGTGAAGAGGTGAAACAATATATGCATCTCCAAGCAGTATCATATGGTCAGCAGCAGTTGACTGACAGATGCACCAATTACAACAATTCCAATTGCAATCTCCAAACAAAAACTACCCCAAAAAAAAGGTGACCTCCAACTAATGTCATACTAGCAGTCATGTGGCAGTTCATCTATAGTACAACAGCATTTTTGCAAACAAAGATTCAATCAGAAGGCATGTGGCAGTTCACTTTTAGATTTCTAGGCAGGATGCAATTTCAACTTAGATTGACAAACACACGGTGCAAGATGCAATTTCACTTGAAGAATTTTAAAGGAATGTAGACGAAGGTCAGATAGACAATTCATGGAACCCATATTCTATTATATAAAAAAGGGCAGCAACCTTTAAAAAGAAAACATCCAAGTGGGTATGAAATCACCACACCACATAGCACCAAGCAGGTCTGAGTTCACCACACCACATAGCAGCAAGGGGAAAAGACAAATTCAGGAGACAATGTAAAATGCCAAATCAACACTAGCACTATCAGAATAAAGTGGTTGCATCAAGAAGCTAGTTTATCCGGACATGTAGATACAGGGATACAAGGATGCACTGCTTCCTATTTATAATTAGTGCTCCTTTTATATGCTGCATACTTTAGTTCAGGTGTTTATGTTCATCTGATTATGACACCATACAGCGATAAAGAGCATCTAGTTTTATTCATTACAACAGGGTACAACCATCAGATGGTTAGCATATAATTTTCTTGTGAATGCAAGAGTAGCCATACAAGCACATGGAAGCAAAAGAAATCTCCCAGCTAAGGCCACACATCTCATACCTAACTGAACTTTTCCATAACGGTTACATATATATAGGTTCATCCCTTTTGACAATAGCAGGCTATAACAAATGGAAAACCATGGTCACTATTGCGGTTTTGCACACAGACCTATTAATAGGATATCAAGTAAAGTTATCCAACAGGAGGTTCAGTCTTTTTACCATCGCAGGCTGTAGCAAATCCTAATTGCAGAGAAGGGCGGGATGAGTAGTACTAGTATGCATGAACCCTAATCCTTGAACCCTAATCCTAATTTCTTCAGCAAGTAGCAAGCAGCATTGTAACAAAAATTAAAAATTTCTTCAGCAAGCAGCAAGTAGCATTAGTGAACTACAAGCAAGCAGCAAGTAGCAAGCAGCAAGCAGCAAGCAACAGAGGGGAGAGGGGGAGAGGAGGAGGGGGAGCTCACGGGGGTGGTGGTGTGGAAGGGGCGACGAGGTGGGGCGACGAGGTCCGGGTGGTGGTGGTGCTCCGGCGTCGGTGGTGTGGACGGGGCGGCGTCCGGGCCATCGGCGACGAGGGCGGTGGGGCGATGGCGTCCAACGTGACGGGGAGAGCGGCGCCGAGGAGACGAGGACGACGGGGCGGCGGGGAGACGAGGACGACGGGGCGGCTGGGCGGCGGCGTCGGGAGAGGAGAGGGCGGTGTCGGGAGAGGAGAGGGGAAGGGGATCGAGGGCGAGGGCGAGGGAGAGAGAGGGGATAGGGAGTGGCCGGGAGGAAATATGGATGGGGGCGGCACAATACTAATGGCGCACCACCCCTTGGTGCGCCATAAGTACATCCATACTAATGGCGCACCTCACCGTGGTGCGCCATTAGTAGGTTTTTTTTTCCTATAGCAATGGCACAATACTAATGGCGCACCACCCCTCGGTGCGCCATAAGTACATCCATACTAATGGCGCACCTCACCGTGGTGCGCCATTAGTATTTTTTTTTTATTTCTGCTCGAGCCAACAGGTTATCTTCCACCTGACCTGATACACACCAAGTTGCCTCTACTAGCTCGACTGGTCAGCAGCCAGTTCTCACACCAGGAGTTCCTGGTTCGATTCCCAGGCTCCACAAATTTTTTTATGCATTTAAAATGCTGTTTGATCCTTATTTGTGTTAAAATATGTCCAAACTTGTTTAAATCATAACAGTAATATTTTTTTATAATACAGTAATAATTTTTTAAATAATATCATCAAACAGTAATGCCGGTGGAGCGGGGGAGGGTGCGCGGGGTGCGGGGGGTCGGCGGCGGCGGTTGAGTAGGGGAATCGAGGGTGCGGGGGGTCGGCGGCCGGTGGACATGGGGGTGCTCGGCGGCGAGGGGGACCGGATCTGGCGAGGTGGGATAGCGATCGAGATGGAGGGGGATCGAGATCGAGTGTCCATGAAATTTAAAAATATTCATGATAGTTCAAAAAGTGCCCATGAAATACAATCGAGAAATGAAGGCTACGATTTAAATACAATCGATCTTAGCTAGCTATCTGTTCACAATCTTCTTGCCCTTCTTTTCCGCAAATGGAGTTCTTCTGTGGAACGGACGTCCTTTAGGTAGGGTGGTCCTGCTTCTTCTTGTGGTGTATGCTGCTACTTCATCATCGTCGTCATGTTCAATCCTCGGGTCGCCGTACTTGTCGAAGTCTTGCTCATTGGCTACTCCATCCATTCCGATGATCTTCCTTTTGCCTCTCCTCACGACGACACGACTGGGCTTTGACGGGTAGGTAATGAAGAAGCATTGGTCCACTTGGGAAGCCAGTACCCATGGCTCATTTTTCGCGGTGACGTTTGCGCCCGCAGTCTTGGATTTGGCTTCGGGTATAACCATGGTGGTGAAATACCGGTCTTCTTTTAGGACGCTCTTGGCCCATCAGACACGGAACATCGGGACCTTCTCTCCAGCATAGCTCAGCTCCCAGATCTCCTCGATCCTTCCGTAGTATCTGTCCTTGTCGTTACCGGTGTAGGATTCCATCGTTATCCCGGAGTTCTGATAACCATCGCTCTTCATGTCCTTGGCCTTAGTGTAGAATGTGTAGCCATTGATATCGTACGCCTCGTAGGTCATCAGGTTGTGCTCGGCGCCCTGTGACAAGGCGAATATGAGTTGTTCTTCCGCGGAAGAATCCTCATGTAAAGGGTACGACAGAAGCTTCTGCTTGAACCAACGCGTGAAACATGAGTTGTGCTCTTTGAGTATATCTCCGTCCGTCCTCTGTTGGCCTCGGTCATTGTATGTCTTCTTAATAAAGGTTTTGTGCTGTACCACCCAAGGATCGACCACGTCTATGTGTTGTAGCGCGACTAGGTTTGCTCTTTCAAAGTCGGCGAGTCGACCCTCGAAGTCGACATGCATTTCGTGACGACCCTCACAGTGACCCCATCCAGCGAGCCTGCCGAGGTGCCTATTGATGGGCAGACCAATGGGGTTCTCGATGCCTAGATAATTCATGCAGTAGGAGATGCACTCTTTGGTCAGAAAGCCCCTGGCTATGCTTCCCTCTGGACGTGACATGTTGCGAACGTATCCTTTGATGACACCATTCATCCTTTCGAACGGCATCATGCTGTGCAGGAACGTCGGCCCGAGTTGGATGATATCGTCCATGATATGGACCAGCAGATGCACCATAACATCGAAGAATGCGGGCGGGAAGTACATCTCAAGCTCGCATAGTATCACCATGATCTCTTCCTGTGGCCTTCTGAGTTGCCTCACGCCAACAGACTTCCGAGAGATGACGTCAAAAAAGGTGCATAGGCCAAATAGGGTTTCACGGACGTGCGCGTCCATGATCCCATGGATTGCAACTGGAGGTATCTGCGTCATCAGCACGTGACAGTCGTGAGACTTCATCCTGCTGAACTTCTGCTTCGCTGGGTCTAGGTATCTGCTTATCTTCCCCGCGTAACCGTAAGGAAGTTTTACTCCTACGAGGCAGGTGAAAAACTGCTCGATCTCCTCCTGACTTAGAGTGAAGCACGCGGGAGGGTAGTCATTTCCGGTCTTCTTGGCCTTCTTGCCTTTGCGACGACTTTCCGTGTCCTGCTTCGCCTCATCATCGTCATCATCATCATCATCATCATCATCATCATCATCATCATATATAGTGTGAAGCTCCTGCCTGATGCCCATTGATTTCAAGTCTGCCCTTGCTTTCGGCCCATCATTGGTCCTCTCTGGCATGTTGAGGAGGGTACCAAGCAGACTCTCGCACATGTTCTTCGTGATATGCATGACATCAAGGCTGTGAGGCACACGGTGGATCTTCCAGTACGGCAAGTCCCAGAAAACAGACCTCGTTTTCCATACCTTCAGCAGCGGCTCTGGCGCCTTTTGCTTCTTTCCCGGCTCTGGCGCCTTTTGCTTCATTCCCAGCAGTGGGCAGTCTTTCCAATTTTTTAACAGCTCGTCTATTTCCTCGCCGCTCCTCGTACGCGGGCGTCCTCGGGGTTCGGTTTCACCATCGAACAGATCCTTGCGTTTTCTCCACGGGTCATCGTCGCGAAGCCACCTTCGATGTCCCATGAACACGGTTTTCGAAGACCCGGGATCTCTATCAAGCTGGCGATACGTTGTGTCATCCATGCACCTGGCGCATCCAGAAAATCCGTGGACCACCTGCCCCGCGACATATCCGTAACCGAGATAGTCGTGCACCATCGTGAGTAGCGCGGCTCTCATAGGGAAATATTCTTTCTCTACGGCGTCCCATGTATTGGCTGGCGTTTTCCACAGCGTGTCAAGCTCCTCTTCTAGCAGCCCCAGATACAGATTGATGTCGTCCCCTGGTTGTTTCGGTCCTTCAATTAGCATACTCATGTGAATGTACTTCCTCTTCATGCACAACCAGGGGGGAAGGTTGTACATCCACACAAACACATGCCAGGTGCTATGTGTGCTTCTCTGGCTGCCAAACGGATTGACTCCATCGGTGCTCGCGCCCAGCACGATGTTCCTTGGATCGTTCCCAAATTCTGGGTCTTCGAAGTTCAACGCTTGCCACTGGCTCGCATCCTTAGGGTGACTCAGCATCTTGTCTTTTTTATCTATCTCCGGATCATTTGCGTCATCTTCTCGCTTCTTCTCCTCCCTATCCGCGTGCCAACGCAGGAGCTTTGCTACCTTAGGGTCCGCGAAATACCGCTGCAGACGAGGAGTGATCGGAAAGTACCACACCACTTTTCGAGGAGCTTTCTTCCTCTTCTTGTATCGAGTGACACCGCACACTGGACATATGGTAGACTCCGCGTGCTCGTCCCGATAAATGATGCAATTGTTCATGCACACATGGTATTTCACGTGCGATAAATCCAGAGGACACACTATTTTCTTCGCCTCCTCCAAACTGGTCGGGAACTTGTTCCCCTTGGGAAGACTTTCGTGCCAGAATGACATGTTCTCGTCGAAGCATGCATTGGTCATTTTGTGTTTTACCTTCATCTCCAGAGCCATGAGCATTACTTTCAGGCGGGTATCCTCGGGCCTGCATCCTTCATACAATGGAGTGACCGCGTCTAACTCAAGTTGATCCATCTTGGCTTTCTCTCGGGCGGCAGCTCTTGCTATCCGTCTGCTTGAGAAGCAGCTCTTGAATATGAGGGTCCTGCACCCAGCCCATCGATGGTCCAGCGTCGTCTGCTCCGGCATCTTCCTCATCATCATGTCCTGCATCTTCTACATGATGACTGTGTACAGCATCACCGTCGTGATCATCTCCTGGGGATTCTTCGTCTTCTCGCCCGCCCGAGCCGTGGTGGTTGTCTTGCTGCCCTTCCTCATTTCTTGCCCGGCCCCCATGGACGACTTCGTAGTCATCTTCATCACCTTGCCACCGATAGACATCCATGAAACCACGCAAGAGCAGGTGGTCCCGCACCTGTCCGGATTCCGGGTCCGCAATAAGGCCCTTCAGCTTGCATCTTCGACACAGACATCTTATCTCCGTCTCGTTCTTTTGAAGCATCTCGGCCTTCGCGGACCTCAAAAACCTATTCACGATGCCTTCGGTCATCATGCAGACCATGGTCGCCTGCGGGGTAGAGCAAAACGATATTTTAGAACCAAGAAAAAATTTGGCATGACTTTCCCTAAAAATAGGACCAAAAAGAATGCTTAATGCCAAAATTCTCGCCGAAATGGAAATGAATCAACACTCCGGCAAAATATTGGCAACTATCGCATTTCAAATACCGGTACACCTCCAAACATAAACACATATGCAACACCACAAACATATGCAACACCACGAACATACATAGATCTAGCTAGGCCATAAAAAGTGCATGTGCACATTGTTGTAGGGAGAAATACATAAATATAGCTTCCCCCATTACTTACCTATCAAAACAAGGTAATTTAACCACTTAAATTGAATGAATCTATGGTGGAAATGAGGTGAAAAAGAGGAGGCACCCGAGACAAGGAGGAGGTGGAGAGAATGAAGTGGGGAGTAAGTGAGTGTGGGTAGGAGAGGCTCCCCAAAATATCTTGTTGCTGCCCACTTACTAATGGCGCACCAACTCCAAATGCGGCATTAGTAATCCAGGTTACTAATGGCGCACCATCTAGTGGTGCGCCATTAGTAGTTTTGCAAAAAAGTTACTAATGGCGCACTGTCCCCTAGTGCGCCATTACTAGTTTAAACTAGTAATGGCGCACGGTGCAACAGTGCGCCATTAGTAGTTTTGCAAAAAAGGGAATAAAAAATATAATAAAAAAAACAACATTAGTGGCGCACTTTCCGACAGGTGCGCCATTACTAGTTACAACTAGTAATGGCGCACTTTTTCTGGATGCGCCATTAGTACGTTTGGACAGGCGCACTAGTTAAAAAAATTGATACTAATGGCGCACCCTGTGCCAGGTGCGCCATTAGTAGTTTCAACTCTAATGGCGTACTAGATGGTGGTGCGCCATTACTATATACTAATGGCGCACTGCCTGTCAGGTGCACCATTAGTGTCAATCCCATCTATAGCCCTTTTTCTAGTAGTGTTGCTTTCTTCATGACTTATACATGTTCCTATGACTATGAGATTATGCAACTCCCGTTTGCCAGAGGAACACTTTGTGTGCTACCAAACGTCACAACGTAACTGAGTGATTACAAAGGAGCTCTACAGGTGTCTCCAAAGGTAAATGTTGGGTTGGCGTATTTCGAGATTAGGATTTGTCACTCCAATTGTCACAGAGGTATCTCTGGGCCCTCTCGGTAATGCACATCACATAAGCCTTAAAAGCATTGCAACTAATGAGTTAGTTGTGAGATGATGTATTACGAAACGAGTAAAGAGACTTGCCGGTAACGATATTGAACTAGGTAT
This sequence comes from Triticum monococcum, assembly GCA_034509565.1. Lineage (NCBI taxonomy): Eukaryota > Viridiplantae > Streptophyta > Magnoliopsida > Poales > Poaceae > Triticum > Triticum monococcum. The sequence goes on along the minus strand of CM067843.1, from coordinate 143,741,414 downwards.
TGATATACCGACGATCGAATCTCGGGCAAGTAACATACCGATGACTAAGGGAACAAGTATGTTGTTATGCGGTCTGACCGATAAAGATCTTCGTAGAATATGTGGGAGCCAATATGAGCATCCAGGTTCCGCTATTGGTTATTGACCGGAGATATGTCTCAGTCATGTCTACATTGTTCTCGAACACGTAGGGTCCGCATGCTTAAGGTTTTGATGACAGTTATATTATGAGTTTATGAGTTTTGATGTACCGAAGTTAGTTCGGAGTCCCGGATATGATCACGGACATAACGAGGAGTATGGAAATGGTCGAGACATAAAGATGGATATATTGGACGGCTATATTCGGACACCGGAAGTTTTCCGGGTGATTTCGGAGAAAACCGGAGTACCGGAGGGTTACCGGAACCCCCGGGGAAGTAATGGGCCATATGGGCCTTAGTGGAGAGGGAGAAGGGCAGCCAGGGTCGGCCGCGCGCCTCCTCCCCCTGGTCCGAATTGGACTAGGAGAGGGGGGCGGCGCCCCCCTTTCCTTCTCCCTCCCCACTTCCTTCCCCCTCCTAGTAGGAGTCCTACTCCTACTAGGAGGAGGACTCCTCCTTGGTGCGCCTATAGGGCCGGCCGGCCTCCTCCCGTTGCTCCTTTATATACGGGGGCAGGGGGCACCCCTAGACACACAAGTTGATCCACGTGATTGTTTTCCTAGCCGTGTGCGGTGCCCCCTTCCACCATAATCCTCGATAATATTGTAGCGGTGCTTAGGCGAAGCCCTGCGACGGTAGAACATCAAGATCGTCACCACGCCGTCGAGCTGACGGAACTCTTCCCTGACACTTTGCTAGATCGGAGTCCGGGGATCATCATCGAGCTGAACGTGTGCTAGAACTCGGAGGTGCCGTAGTTTCGGTGCTTGATCGGTCGGGCCGTGAAGACGTGCGACTACATCAACCGCGTTGTGCTAATGCTTCCGCTGTCGGTCTACAACGGTACGTAGATCACACTCTCCCCTCTCGTTGCTATGAATCACCATGATCTTGCGTGTGCGTATGAATTTTTTTGAAATTACTACGTTCACCATCAAATATGACAATAATGAAGCATGTCATAATAAATGAAACGGTGGAAAGTTGCATGGAAATATAACTCGGAATGGCTACGGAAATGCTATGATAGGTAGGTATGTGGCTGTTTTGAGGAAGATATAAGGAGGTTTAAGTGTGATAGAGCGTATCATAACACGGGGTTTGGATGAACCGGCGAAATTTGCACCAACTGTCAAGGTGAGAAAGGGCAATGCACGGTACCGAAGAGGCTAGCAATGATGGAAGGGTGAGAGTGCATATAATCCATCGACTCAACATTAGTCATAAAGAACTAAAAGCAAGCACTACACGCAAGCTCCGAGGGGAGAGGTTGGTAGGAGTTAACCATCGCGCGCCCCCGACCTCCACACAAAGGATGACACTCAAAGAACACCTCATGTTTCAAATTTGTTACACAACGGTTATCATACGTGCATGCTACGGAACTTGCAAACTTCAACACAAGTATTTCACAATTTCACAATTACTCAACTAGCACAACTTTTATATCACTATCTCCATATCTCAAAACAATCATCAAGTATCAAACTTCTCATAGTATTCAACGCACTTTATATGATAGTTTTTATTATACCTATCTTGGATGCCTATTATATTCGGACTAATTTCAACCAAAGCAAACTACCATGCTGTTCTAAAAGTCTCTCAAAATAATTTAAGTGAAGCATGAGAGATCAATAATTTCTATAAAATAAAATCACCACCGTGCTCTAAAAAGATATAAGTGAAGCACTAGAGCAAAATTATCTAGCTCAAAAGATATAAGTGAAGCACATAGAGTATTCTAGTAAATTCTGATTCATGTGTGTTTCTCCCAAAAGGTGTGTACAGAAATGATGATTGTGGTAAACTAAAAAGTAAAGACTCAAATCATACAAGACACTCCAAGTAAATTTACCGATGGACGAAGACAAAAGAGGGATGCCTTCCGGGGCATCCCCAAGCTTAGGCTTTTGGTTGTCCTTGAATATTACCAAGGGGTGCCTTGGGCATCCCCAAGCTTAGGCTCTTGCCACTCCTTATTCCATAATCCATCAAATCTTTACCCAAACACTTGAAAACTTCACAACACAAAACTCAACAAAAAATCTCATAAGCTCCGTTAGCGAAATAAAACAAACCTCAACTTCAAAGTACTAGAATGAACTCATTCTTTATTATATTGGTGTTAAACCTACTATATTCCAACTTCGCTATGGTTCATAACCGTCGATACTAGCCATAGATTCCTCAAAATAAGCAAACAACACACGAAAAACAGAATCTGTCAAAAACAGAACAGTCTATAGTAATCTGTATCAAACGCAAACTTCTGGAACCTAAAAAATTCTACCAAATTAGGAAGTACTCGATAATTTATTTATTAAACTACTGCAAAAAGAATCAACTGAAAAGCTCGTTCTACGATTTATGAAAACTAATCTCGTGCGCGCAAAGTTTCTGTTTTTTACAGCAAGATCAAATAACTATCACCGTAGGTTATCCTAAAGGTTTTACTTGTCACAAACACTAATTAAAACATAAAAACAAATCTAACCAGAGGCTAGATGAATTATTTATACTAAACAGAACCAAAAATCAAGAAACAAAAATAATATTGGTTGCCTTCCAACAAGCGCTATCGTTTAACGCCCCTAGCTAGGCATAAAAACAAGGATAGATCTAAGTATTATCATCTTTGTTATGCAATCCATTAGTGGCTCTCATAATAGATTCATAAGGTAATTTAATTTTCTTCCTAGTAAAGTGTTCCATGCCTTTCCTTAACGGAAAATGGAATCTAATATTCCCTTCCTTCATATCAATAATTGCACTAATCGTTCTAAGGAAAGGTCTACAAGGAATAATAGGACATGTAGGATTGCAATCTATATCAAGAACAATAAAATCTATGGGCACACAATTCATATTGTCAACAATAAGAACATCATTAATCCTTCCCATAGGTTTCTTAATGGTGGAATCCGCAAGGTGCAAGTTTAAAGAACAAAAATGAAATTCACGGAAACCTAACACATCACACAAAATTTTTGGAATCGTGGAAACACTAGCACCCAAATCACATAAAGCAAGGCATTCATGATCTTTAATCTTAATTTTAATAGTAGGTTCCCACTCATCATAAAGTTTTCTAGGGATAGAAACTTCTAATTCAAGCTTTTCTTCATAAGATTGCATTAAAGCATCAACGATATGTTTGGTAAAAGCTTTATTTTGACTATAAGCATGAGGAGAATTTAGCACGGATTGAAACAAGGAAATACAATTTATTAAATAACAATTATCATAATTAAATTCCTTGAAATCCAAAATAGTGGGTTCATTGCTATGTAAAGTTTTGACCTCTTCAATCCCACTTTTACCAATTTTTTCATCAAGATCTAAAAACTCCGAATTATTGGGACGTCTTCTAAATAAAGTTGACTCATCTCCAGTCCCATCATTATCAAGATTCATATTGGAAAACAAAGATTTAAAAGGAGATACATCAATCACTTTTAGATCTTCATCTTTATTCTCATAAAAACTAGAAGAACACGCTTTTACAAAGCAATCTTTCTTAGCACGCATCCTAGAGGTTCTTTCTTATCATTCATCAATAGCTTTGAGAGACTCATTGATACCATGCCTAGGTGGAATAGATCTAAGTTTCAAAGAATCAACATCAAGTGAAATTCTATCCATGTTCCTAGCCAATTCATCAACCTTAAGAAAATTTTCTTCAAGCAAAGCATTGGAATTCTTTTGTGAATTCATAAACTCTTTAACACTAGTCTCAAAATCAGAGGGAAACTTACTAAAATTTCCATAAGAATTGTCGTAGTAATTACCATAATTATTAGAGGAATTACTAGGAAATGGCCTAGGATTAAAGTTTGCTTTATACGAGTTGTTCACAAAATCCTTATTATTCTCAATCAAAGTAGACAAAGGCATATCATTAGGATCAATAGAAACACTCTTATTAGCAAACAACTTCATAAGTTCATCCATCTTTCCACTCAAAACATTGATCTCTTCTATTGCATGAACCTTTTTACTAGTAGATCTTTCGGTGTGCCATTGAGAATAATAAACCATAATGTTTTCTAGGAGTTTAGTAGCTTCTCCTAAACTGATTTCCATAAAGGTGCCTCCCGCGGCCAAATCTAAAACATTTCTAGAAGCAAAGTTTAATCCGACATAAAACTTTTGTATAATCATCCATAAATTCAATCCATGAGTAGGGCAATTACGTATCATCAATTTCATTCTCTCCCAAGCTTGTGCGACATGTTCATGATCAAGTTGTTTAAAATTCATAATATCGTTTCTAAGAGAGATGATCTTAGCGGGAGGAAAATACTTAGAGATAAAAACATCTTTGCACTTATTCCAAGAATGAATACTCTTTTCAGGCATAGACGAAAACCAAGTTTTAGCATGATCTCTAAGTGAAAATGGAAATAGCTTCAATTTAATGATATCATAATCCATATCTTTCTTCTTTTGCATATCACACAAATCAACAAAGTTGTTTAGATGGATAGCGGCATCTTCACTAGGAAGGCCAGAGAATTGATCTTTCATAACAAGATTCAGCAAAGCAGCATGAATTTCACAAGATTCAGCATCGGTAAGAGGAGAAATCGGAGTGCTAAGGAAATCATTGTTGTTGGTATTGGAAAAGTCACACAATTTAGTATTGTCTTGAGCCGTCGTAACAAACAAGCAATCCAACACACAAGCACACAAGAAGCAAGCGAAAAAGAGGCGAACGAAAAAGAGGGCGAATAAAACGGCAAGGGTGAAGTGGGGGAGAGGAAAAGGAGAGGCAAATGGCAAATAATGTAATGCGAGGGATAAGAGTTTGTGATGGGTAGTTGGTATGTCTTGAATAGTGCGTAGACTCCCCGGTAATGGCGCCAGAAATCCTTCTTGCTACCTCTTGAGCACTGCGTTGGTTTTCCCTTGAAGAGGAAAGGGTGATGCAGCAAAGTAGCATAAGTATTTCCCTCAGTTTTTGAGAACCAAGGTATCAATTCGGTAGGAGGACACGCTGAAAGTGCGTTATATCGACTAGAGGGGGGTTAATAGGCGATTTTTATGGAAGTCTTCAAAACGTGGAAGTTATGAAGACAAACAGTAGAGATATGCCTATTACTATGCAGCGGAAGTTAGACTACACTAGGCAAGCCATGGTCAAGTATCAACAGGGTGAAAGCACAGTGACGAATAGCTGCAGTGTAATACGGATCAGGTAGGAAGATGTTATGAAGCCAAACAGAACACACATTCACTCAGTGAAGACTAAGGATACAACAAACATGCAATGACTTCACAACGAGTAACAATATGTAAAGGGAAGTGAAGATGAAACCACTGACTCGTTGAAGACAATTGATTTGTTGGACCAGTTCCAGTTGCTGTGACAACTGTACGTCTGGTTGGAGCGGCTAGGTATTTAAACCTTAGGACACACAGTCCCAGACACCCAGTCCTGAACCGCAGCTCAGGACACCCAGTCCTCACCGTATTCTCCTTGAGCTAAGGTCACACAGACCTCGCCCAATCACTCTGGTAAGTATTCAAGGTAGACTCCCAAACCTTCACAGACTTCGTTCACCGGCAATCCACAATGACTCTTGGATGCTCAGAACGTGATGCCTAACCGGCTGGAGGATGCACAGTCCTCAAGTGTAATAAGTCTTCAGATCACTCAGACAAGAAGACTTAAGTGATGCCCAATTTGCTCTGGCTCAGGGTGGTTAGGGCTTTTTCCTCGCTAGGTATTCTCTCTCAAAGGCTTCGAGGTGGGTTGCTCTCAAACGACAAAAGCCGTGTACTGAAATCTGAGCAGCCAAGCGTTTATGGTTGTAGGGGGGTGGGCTATTTATAGCCACTAGACAACCCGACCTGATTTGTCCGAAATGACCCTGGGTCACTAAGGAACTGACACGTGTTCCAACGGTCAGATTTCAGACTCACACGGCAACTTTACTTGGGCTACAAGCAAAGCTGACTTGTCCAACTCTGGACAAGATTTGCTCTCATAGTCTTCACTCGAAGACATAGGTTTTTTGTTTAGGCATCACTTCAGTCGTTCTAACTGGTTCTCTTGGACCCCACTTAATAGTACGGTGGTTCCTATGACTCAACACAAATGAAAGAGAACTACGAAAGATCTAAGTCTTCGAGCTCCATAGGCTTCATGCGGTGTCTTCTCTTGTCATAGTCTTCAAAGTGAATATCTTCATATACCACCATTGACTTCTATGTCTTCGTACATTTTTAGGGGTCATCTCTGGTAATAAAACCGAATCAATGAGGGACTTCTACCTATGTTATCCTGCAATTCTCACAAACACATTAGTCCCTCAACTAGGTTTGTCGTCAATACTCCAAAACCAACTAGGGGTGGCACTAGATGCACTTACAATCTCCCCCTTTTTGGTGATTGATGACAAACTATTTGAAGTTTTCAATGGGGAATATAGTCTGTGAAATTTTAAAGGATAAGGAATTGTCTTCATAAGTTTTCAGGGCTCCCCCTGAAGATGTGCATATAAGTAATTTGCTTTTGGAGTGCAAATGCACATGGCAGGTTGTACTTGTGGAGATCCACTTCAACTTATGATGACAATCCACTATGCATGTAAAGGTATATGAAGATAATGACATGCATAATGGAAAATGGACGTCTCCAGAATGATCTAAGTGCGGAATTTATCTTCGCAAAACAAGGTGGCAAATAAGTAGCAGATGACCATCGAGTTTAAGTGTTACAACTCAAAGAACCAAATGTAGCAAAATGAGAGTTGTAAGCAGGAAGCAGAATATAAAGCACCCGCCCATAATGACCCGCTTGAAGACTATCAAACTCATATGCTTCTCCCCCTTTTTTCACAGAGGACCAAAAAGGTTCGAAGACATAGAGTTTCTATTCGTTCCCATGAGCGGCAGGGTCGTCGGCGGTGTTTGGCGGTGCTGAAGACCTTGGTGCAGTGTCGATGCATGCTAAAGGAGGTGGCGGTGATGTAGCATCATCTTCATCCTCTATAATTCTGGCAGTCACTGTGGCAGCAGAGGAAGAAGACTCCGAGTCTTCAAGGGATGGCGTGCCTCGCAGCACAACTCTTCTAGGAGGTGTGGAGTCAAACTTGAATCGCTCTGTGAAGCCATCCTCTTGAAGATCAGCTTCAGAACACATCACCGTGAGTCCTTTCCATGTGCGGCGACAGGTTTCATGTGCAACGAATGCATTCTTGGTGGCAAGATTACGAATGCGATTTACATCCACCAAGAGGCTTTTCATCTGACGCTTCAGCTAGTCATGATGCCTATCCTATTTTTGATGAAGGGCCACAAGAAGCCCTCGGTCATTGAGAACACGAGCGCGCTTCTTGGGTCTTGGAGCAGTGGTGCTATCAGTGGCTTCAGTGGAAGCAGGGCATGGTGCACGTCTAGTGCCAGCCAACAGATACACCCGAGAGATTGCTTCAATTCCTTCAATGTTCTGAGTGAAACTCTGGTGATCTGCATTCTGAAGACTCAGAGGTTGCTTGGCTGGCTCAGGATAGATGGCTTCAGCAGAGGTATCCACATCAGGCAAGAAGATACGATGGTTGCGGGCTGAGGGTTGATACAAGATAGCAGAGTGAAGTTTGATCAGCCTCGTTACCCAAGGGGCATAGAATCTCAAACCAAACAGATCTGAGCCTGATGCAACAAGTTGGTGTATGAAGAAGTCCTGTGCATTGAAGCATTTTCCATGAAGAATACAGAATATCAGAGTCTTCATTGCACCCTCAATCTTGGCATTTGGAGAGTGCCCTTTGACAAGCCAGAGAGTTCGCCTCATGATGTGATAGATGGTTCTGGGCAGGTACTCAAGGTCTTCAACAAAGAACTCTGTAGGATAAGGAGCATCTTGAAGCAATGGCTTCATCATGGACAACATTTGACTCATATCAGGTTCTGGTCGCTGAAAGATGCTCTCAATAGCTTCAGCATGCAGCTGACAGCCTTGCTCGAAGAGATCGCCAGGAGTGGGCAAGCCAGTGAGCTCATTGATATCAAATGCATTGGCTTCGTGATGAACATTGCCAGTCATCCACTCCAGGACCCAAGTTTTCGGATCTCTGTTATATCCTTTGATGTGTAGTGTGGCATAGAATTGTAGCAGCAGCTCTTCATTCCAATGCTCTTCATCAGTAACAAACTGCAGTAGACCCACTTGCTTGAAGCAATCCAACACTTCTTCGAGACAGGGCAGACCAGCAACAGCTTCAACATCAAGGCGCTTGTGCGGTAAGATGCGACCTTGGTTGTACAGGATGCATGAGTAGTAGCTGCGCTGAGGATAGCTCCAGAACCGATCTGATGAAATCCTTTCCCTTGAGTAGGGGTTCTTGGAGCTATTGAAGAAGGTATTGTCTGCCTTGAAGCCATTGACGTTGAAGGAGCCAGGTGCTGATGCAGGACCTGGGAACCTTGGCAGTCTTGGGATCGGCTTCTGTACCTGAGGCCTGTGCTCAACATGGTAATCAAATTGGGGACCAGCAGCAGACTTAGGAACAGACGTATCAAGATCAGTGGCTTCACTGTCTTCTAATGCTTTTGGTGGGTTGGGCTCCACATTAGCTTCATGGCTGGTAGTGGCAGCCTCACGATCTGCATCTTCCACTTGATGAGCTGGAGGGTCAGACACAGGCACGTTCTCCTGGAGAACTGCTTCTTGGTGGAACAGGGGAGTGGGATCTTGCGGTACTTCTACTTCTGCGGCTGATGCAGCCGGAATGTCTTCAGAGACTTGAGGCCTTGGACCTTTGCGAAGCCTGCGTAATGCAGACGACGCCTGTGGAGTCGGAGTGGGCTGGGCCTCAGATTCTTCTTCCTCTTGGGGGCGATTTGCCCATGAAGCATCCTGGGCAATTGGCGTCAATGGACGACCAATGCTGATGAGTTCGCTGTGGTCTTGCTGAGGAAGGACTGCATCATTTTCTACATTGTCATGATGACCAATGTCTTCAGCAGTGATGGGGGCGGCTGCTGGAATGTCTTCAGCTATAGGAGCCTCTGTGGAAGCAGGCTCATGAACTGTCAGTTGTCGTTCTGCTTCAGGATAGACCACAGAAAGGGGTTCAACCATCAAGGGCTCTGTGGGAGCAGCCCGATCTCTCTTGGTCTACCTCTTCTTCTTAGAGGGGGCAGTAGGAGAGGCTTTAGGATATTTCCTTTTCCTTGCTTCAGCCTCAGCAGTCCTGGTCTTCTTGAGCTCTGAAGCGGTTGACCGGCTCTTTGGCTTCGAGCTAGTCGTTGCAGTTGGGAAGACAATCGGAGCTGCTTCCTGCCTTGGTGCATCGGGTTCAGTCGTAGTTGGCTTCTTATTCTTCTTCGCGGCCATCCTGGGGTCGATGCCAGGACGCCCAAGTGCCTTGCGCTTCTCAGCCTCATTATAGGCTTGTAGACATCTGTCGGCCAGAGTCTTCATGCGCGCACGCGAGCCTTGAGCTTCGGCGCATTTCCTCAGAAAGTTTTCCTTGAGCTCGTGCATCATGATCTTGAAGTTTTTCACTTCTTGCACCCTGAGCTTGGCCATATGCTTCTTGAACTAAGCCTTCTCATAGTCAATCTTCTGCTTCAGCTCAACAACGCGCTGGGCGATGGCTAGTTCTGAAGCAATGGCTCCTTGGAAGGCAACACTGAGGCCAATGGGTAGCTGCAAATCTTCAAAGCTGATATCTGGTGTGTCAAAGCTGATACATCTTCAGACTGCACACTGACTTCAGGAGGTGCAGTTGCCAATGGCTTCGCCCTTGAGATATTTGGTGAAGGGGCTGCCGGCTTTGAAGCTTTTGGCTTATTCATCTGCTTTGGCTTCGGCACTGCAGGCGCTTCTTCTGATTCAGAGTCAGCTGGAGGCTCATTTACTGCAGTCCCTTAAACTAAGATGCGGGTGATGAGGCCTTCAAGGTTTGCATAAGGACCGATGACATTAGGTTCTGCCTTGCGTGTGCCATCTGCCCTTGGTGCGGAGGGACCAGGGTTGAAGTCTAACCCAAATTTCTTCTTGTTCTGCTTCGCTGAGTATTGGGCAAACTGAAAGTTGCGCTTGAATAGATTGTCATCACGACACCAGAGTAGTGACGACAGATGTGCATTTGCAGGCTGTGGTCCACGAACCATCCATGGATAGAATCTTTGAGCAATAGCTTCATCTCTGGACCTGGGTAGAAGATTCTTGTATAGGATGTCTCCCCACGGTCTCTTGATGGAATTTTTCTCAGCATCCTCCTGGGTTACGAAGCGGTATTGGAACCGTTGTTCTGCCCAATAGCATCGAATCCATTGGATTCGGGTCTTGCGCTGACTGTAATTCTCTTCAGGATCTGTTTTATACATTTCTGCGAGTTCAGCAGGCAGATCTCTGGATGTTCCGCCACGACGCTGTCTGCCCCCCTTCCTTGCTACTATCGCTGAAGCCATAAACTTTAACTTGAAGGGCTTCAAGACGTTCAAAGGCTTTCTCTTGCTGGACCAACAGGAACTGGCTTCAGGAGAATTTATGTGATGCTGTAAGAACTCTGCAAATGAATGCAGACTATGAGAACCAAAGGATTCTCCCACGGACATGTACCTGTGACAGCATTAAGGTGCGAGGGAAGGGGAAGAGGTCATATGCATTCTCAGAAGATTTTGAAGATAAATCAGTTTAGAAGACATTGACCTCATCGTGCGAAGACATTGACTCATAGATAAGAAGTTGGTTCCAGATTTGTACGAACCCACAGATCGGTACAAGTGAGGAATCTAACTAATTTGTGAAGCACAAGTGAATATACTAGTCATGTTATGAGATGCAGATTGAGAGAGATCTAACTTGTGTGAATAGAAACTTCTTATGGTAGAAAGTGACAAAGCCATAGGATCAAAAGGTGCTGTAAAAAGAAGTTTTATTTACCACACTGGGAACTGCTAGACGGAGTGGAAGATGAGGCCGAGCAGTTCAATCTTCTGTGCCCTAACTTGGCGACGGAGGACACCTACAGCGACGGCGGAGAGGACGATGTCCACGATCAGCGTGAAGATGGCGTCAGAGAGGTTGCGGCAGCGAAGCGCTTCGTCGCCGGCGTCGTCGAGGTCTAGCGATGGCGCTAGGGTTCGTGCGAGGGTGGAAGAAGGTATAGTGACCGCAGTGAGTGTGTATTTATAGTTACAGGGGCGGCACTGCGCTATTACACAGGTGCCCCTGGCGATTCGCATCTGAGGAACACGTGGCCATCATGCGGAATTTTGGGGGAAGTTCCACGTCCCACGCACGCCTGGATTGTCGGGTGGTCGTTCCTACTTCTCCGGATTTCATGTGGATAAATGGGCATTGAAAACGGACTTAAAGGTTGTCTTTGTGTCTTCTGCTATCAAGGACGCAGAGAAGACATTCGACAGTTTCAATAGAATGCATATGACTTGGAGAGAAAGAATTTGAGATAGAGAGCACAAAGAGGTTAGGGTCCGATCACATTCACTTAGTTCAAAAGATTCAAACAAGAAGACATAGCTATAAGTGAATGCTGTAGAGGACAGAACACTAGTATATATATATATATATATATATCCATATAATCAACATAGTGAAGATAATCATGAAGACATGTTGAGATTGAAGCCAAACCAAATGTGAAGACATTGCAAGGTAATGCCGTGAGTGAAACACTTCAAAATAGAACGTTTGGTGGTGGCGTTACCCACCGTATAGGAAGTATTAGACTTAGACACGGCGCACAATTATCGTGGTGCTCCGAAGTCAAATTCCACATTAATGTATTCACACTTAGAATGTAAATCTTCATTGATTGAAGATATATGTTACTTCGTGTGTTGCACATCTAAGTCATCAATATGCATAAGTGTTAGGATGTGTGCCTGATCACAGGACATTTGAGGATTCGAGGATATTTAGCTCACACCGTAACTTGCAAAATCTCTTCTCATCCAAGGGCTTGGTGAAGATATCTGCCAATTGCTCTTCAGTGTTGACGTGTATGATATCAATATCTTCCTTCACAACATGATCTCTGAGAAAGTGATGACGAATTTCTATGTGCTTTGTCTTCGAGTGCTGAACTGGGTTATTGGCAATCTTGATGGCGCTTTCGTTGTCGCAGTAAAGTGGCACTTGCTTCAGATGAACGCCATAGTCCTTGAGAGTTTGCTTCATCCACAGAAGCTGAGCGCAGCAAGATCCAGCAGCAATGTATTCACATTCAGCTGTGGAGAGGGATACACAGTTCTGCTTCTTTGAAGACCAACATACATGTCATCGTCCTAGAAAGTGGCATGTGCCTGATGTAGACTTCTGATCAACCTTGTCACCAGCATAATCAGCATCCGAGAATCCAACCAGATCAAACTCTGAGCCCTTTGGATACCATAATCCAAGAGATGGGGTGTGAGCCAAATATCGAAGAATTCGCTTCACAGCTAAGTGATGCGACTCCTTTGGTGCCGCTTGAAATCGAGCACACATGCAAACACTAAGCATAATATCTGGCCTAGATGCACATAAATAAAGCAAAGAACCAATCATGGAGCAGTATACCTTTTGATCGAACTCTTTACCATTGTCGTCAGGACCCAGATGATGTTTGGCTGGCATTGGTGTTGTGAAGCCTTTGCAGTCTTGCATACCAAACTTCTTCAGGCACTCATTGAGATACTTCTCTTGAGATATGAAGATGCTGTTGCGTTGTTGTCGTATTTGAAGATCGAGGAAGAACTTCAGCTTCCCCATCATAGACTTCTGATATTGCTTTTGCATCATATAGCCAGACTCTTCACTGTACTTCTGATTGGTGCAGCCGAAGATAATGTCATCCACATATATTTGGCACACAAATAGTTCACCATCATATGTCTTTGTGAAGAGAGTGGGATCTAGGGAACCAGGTATGAAGCCTTTGCTCTTCAGGAAATATTTGAGTGTGTCATACCAGGCCCGAGGGGCTTGTTTGAGGCCATACAGTGCCTTGTTGAGCTTGTATACCATGTCAGGATGTTTTGGATCTTCAAACCCAGGCGATTGTGCAACATACACTTCTTCTTCAATCTTGCCATTGAGAAAGGCACTCTTCACATCCATTTGATATAGCAGTATGTTATGATGATTTGCATAGGCCAGCAGTATACGTATGGCTTCAAGTCTGGCCACAGGAGCAAATGTTTCATCGAAATCAATGCCTTCCACTTGAGTATATCCTTGAGCAACGAGACGAGCTTTGTTTCTGACAATTTGACCATGCTCATCTTGCTTGTTGCGGTATATCCATTTGGTGCCTATTATATTGTGCTTTCGTGGATCAGGTCGCTTAACCAGTTCCCATACATTGTTCGGCTCAAACTGTTGAAGCTCTTCTTGCATAGCTTGAATCCATTCAGGTTCCATGAAGGCTTCTTCAACTTTCTTGGGTTCTGTAATTGAGACGAATGCGAAGTGCCCACAGAAATTTGCCAGTTGAGTTGCCCTTGAATGAGTGAGTGGACCAAGTGCATTGATGTTGTCAATTATTCTGTCAATCTGCACTTCATTCGCAACATGAGGATGTACAGGGCGAAGACTTTGCTCTTGCTGATCTGAGTAGTTGTTGGGAGGAATGTCTTGGCTGAGCATTGTCTTCATGTGGATCTGGTGCTAAGATGATAAGTTCTTCCGGATGAGCTTCAGAAGGTATAATCTCTCCAGTTCCCATTAGCTTGATTGATTCACTAGTTGGAACTTCATCTAGCACACCTGGTAGTTGCTCTCTTTGTGAACCATTGGTCTCATCGAACTGCACATCCACTGTTTCAACCACTTTGTAATGAAAGAGATTGAAGACTCTGTAGGAGTGTGAATCCTTTCCATATCCAAGCATAAAACCCTCATGTGCTTTTGGTGCAAACTTTGAGGTATGGTGTGGGTCCTTGATCCAGCACCTTGCGCCAAATACTCTGAAGTAACTGACATTTGGCTTCTTGCCAGTTAGGAGTTCATAAGATGTCTTGTTTAGAAGCTTGTGAAGATAAACACGATTGATTGTATGACATGTAGTGTCAATGGCTTCAGGCCAGAATTTTCTTGGAGTCTTGTATTCATCTAGCATCGTTCTGGCCATCTCAATGAGTGTTCTGTTCTTGCGTTCGGCGACACCATTCTGCTGTGGCGTGTACGGAGCTGAGAATTCATGCGTGATGCCCAAGGTATCAAGATATGTATCAAGGCCAGTGTTCTTGAATTCAGTGCCATTGTCACTTCTGATGTTCTTTATCTTGGCACCATAGTTGTTCATTGCTCGATTTGCGAAACGTCTGAAGACATCCTGCACTTCAGTCTTGTAAAGGACTATGTGCACCCAAGTATATCTAGAGTAATCATCAACAATGACAAAGCCATAGAGGCAAGCAGTAGTGGTAAAAGTTGAGTAGTGAGTGGGACTGAAAAGATCCATGTGAAGCAGTTCGAATGGTCGAGTAGTGGTCATGATTGTCTTCGAGGGATATTTTGCCCTCGTCATCTTCCCTGCTTCACAAGCACCGCATAAGTGATCTTTCTTGAACTTGACGCCCTCGATGCCTATCATATGCTTCTTCTTTGCAAGGGTGTGGAGGTTCCTCATGCCAGCATGCCCAAGCCTCCGATGCCAAAGCCAGCATTCTGAAGCTTTTGCCAGAAGACATACTGCAAGCTGTGGCCCTGCTGAGAAATCTACCACGTACAAATCATCTTTCCGATACCCTTCAAACACTAGAGACTTTTCAGATTCCATTAGTACCAGGCAACGATATTTTCCAAATATTACAATCATGTCCAAACACTAGAGACTAATAAGGAGAGTAGCATGCGATTCAGGAACGAAGTACATAGTGATGCCATTCGGGCATTTGATCTTGCGCCCTACAAGATGTTTAAGGTCCCCAGCAATAGTGTCAGAAGATTTTGGTTTTCTGCTAGAGACCTTTCCCTGCAAAAGAGAGTTAAGCTTTCTTAGCCACCCACATCTTCAAGGGTGGCTTAGAAGCAATAAGTCTAAGTGCAGCATCTGAGAATTTTGGCTTTGGAGCCCTAGCAAACAGTCTAGCAGGCGGACAATAGTACTCATATGAATAGGCAGAATAGTTCTTGGTCATATGAACATGGCGGTTTGATGAACCACTCTCATATTCATATGCCTGAGTGTGGTTTCCCTGCAAAACATTTGCGTTAGTGCGACTCAGGTGAGTCCTCTGTCTGTATGAAGACCTTGGACCGTATGAAGCCTTTGGTCTGAGGTTTGTCTTCTTCATGTGAATAGTCATGAAGACATTCACAGGAAGATTTTCCAGACACTTTTTCGGAACCCAGATCTTCTTCATAGGCGGTCCATTCCTGCAGTTAGTACCAGTGTACCTGGCAAACACTTCACCATTCTGATTCTTAAACAGTACATAGTTTGCATCAAAGGATTCATCAATGATAATGGGGTTAGCACAAGTGAATCCAGATAAATTGGATGGATCTGCTGTAGGTTCCTTTGCAGCAACCCACTTGGTTTTGGGGTACTGCTCAGGTTTCCAGTAAGAGCCATCTGCATTCATTTTCCTTACGAATCCAACACCCTCTTTCCTAGGGTTTCAGTTCAGAATCTGCTTCTTGAGGAAATCACATAATGTCTGATGCCCTTTAAGACTTTTGTACATCCCTGTTTCAAGCAATGTCTTCAACCTAGCATTCTCATCAGCAATAGCAGTGGTATCCTCAGCAGAGGGGTTAGTTACCACATCAACAGTTGAAGATATTGCAACAGCGGTAGCAGTAGAACATTCAGCAACAGAAGCAACATTATCACGCTCAATGCATTTAAGACATGGTGGTTCAAATCCTTCCTGAGTGGAACTGATCTGTTCGGCGCGAAGTGACTCGTTTTCCTTTTGAAGATCTTCATGAGCCGCTCTCAATTTTTCAAGATCTTGCTTCCTTTGAAGATAATCATAGGAAAGCTTTTCATGAGTTGTTGAGAGAGTATCATGACGATCTTCAAGTTCCTGATACTTAACGTGAAGATTTTTTATGTCTTCAATTAAGGATTCAGATCGAGTCATTTCAGTACCCAACAGATCATCGCTTCTATCTAACAGTTTTTGAATATGTTCCATGGCTTTCTGTTGTTCAGTTGCAATTTTAGCAAGTGTTTTGTAGCTGCGTTTTGAATCACAATCAGAGTCATCGTCACTAGATGTTTGATAGTGAGTAGTGCGTGTGTTTACCTTGGCACCGCGTGCCATGAAGCAGTAGGTAGGATCGGAGCAGTCCTTGTGATTTGCATCGGTGTCGGTGATGGAGTCATTGTCTTCAGTGTTGAAGATGGACTTGGCAACATATGCTGTAGCCAGACTTGCAATGCCAGAATCAGACTCCTCCTCAGACTCCACCTCTGCCTCCTCAGAAGCGGACTCCTCCTATCAATCCATTTCCTTGCCAACAAACGCACGTGCCTTGCCAGATGAGCTCTTCTTGTGTGATGAAGACTTTGAGGAAGAATTGGAAGAAGACTTTGAGTATTTCTTCTTCTTCTTATCTTCAGAGTCATATTCCATGCTCTTCTTCTTCTTTCTGTTCTCATTGTCCCACTGTGGACACTCAGAGATGAAGTGTCCAGTTTTCTTGCACTTGTGGCATGTTTTCTTCTTGTAGTCATGAGCAGAAGCTTCATCATTCCTTGAGCTTGATCGTGAAGACTTTCTGAAGCCTTTCTTCTTGGTGAATCTTTGGAATTTCTTCACAAGCATTGCAAGTTCCCTTCCAATGTCTTCAGGATCATCAGAACTGCTATCAGATTATTCTTCAGATGAGGAAACAACTTTTGCCTTCAGGGCATGAGTTCGCCCGTAGTTTGGACCATAGATATCTTTTTTCTCAGAAAGCTGAAACTCATGTGTGTTGAGTCTCTCGAGTATGTCAGACGGATCGAGTGTCTTGAAATCAGGACGTTCTTGAATCATCAGGGCTAGGATGTCAAACGAACTGTCAAGTGATCTCAGCAGCGTCTTGACGATTTCATGTTTGGTGATCTCAGTGGCGCTGAGGGCTTGAAGCTCATTTGTGATGTCAGTAAGTCGGTTAAATGTGTGCTGGACATTCTCATTGTCATTTCGCTTGAAGCGGTTGAAGAGGTTGCGAAGAACACTGATTCTCTGATCTCTCTGGGTTGAGATGCCTTCATTGACCTTGGAGAGCCAGTCCCAGACCAGCTTGGATGTCTTCAAAGCACTCACACGGCCATACTGTCCTTTGGTCAGATGACCACAGATGATATTCTTGGCAGTAGAGTCCAGTTGAGTGAACTTCTTGACATCAGCAGCAGTGACACCTTCTCCAGCATTGGGAACGCCATTCTCGACGACATACCATAGGTCGACATCAATGGCTTCAAGATGCATGCGCATCTTATTCTTCTAGTAGGGATATTCAGTTCCATTGAAGACGGGGCACGCAGCGGAGACTTTGATTATCCCTGCAGTCGACATAGCTAAAACTCCAGGTGGTTAAACCGAATCACACAGAACAAGGGAGCACCTTGCTCTGATACCAATTGAAAGTGCATTATATCGACTAGAGGGGGGTGAATAGGCTATTTTTATGAAAGTATTCAAAACGTGGAAGTTATGAAGACAAATAGTAGAGATATGCCTATTACTATGCAGCGGAAGTTAGACTACACTAGGCAAGCCATGGTCAAGTATCAATAGAGTGAATGCACAGTGACGAATAGCTGCAGTGTAATACGGATCAGGTAGGAAGATGTTATGAAGCCAAATAGAACACACAGTCACTCAGTGAAGACTAAGGATACAGCAAACATGCAATGACTTCACAATGAGTAACAATATGTAAAGGGAAGTGAAGATGAAACCAGTGACTCGTCGAAGACAATTGATTTGTTGCACCAGTTCCAGTTGCTGTGACAACTATGCGCCTGGTTGGAGCGGCTAGGTATTTAAACCTTAGGACACACAGTCTCGGACACCCAGTCCTGAACCGCAGCTCAGGACACCCAGTCCTCACCGTATTCTCCTTGAGCTAAGGTCATACAGACCTCGCCCAATCACTCTGGTAAGTCTTCAAGGTAGACTCCCAAACCTTCACAGACTTCGTTCACCGGCAATCCACAATGACTTTTGGATGCTCAGAACGCGATGCCTAACTGGCTGGAGGATGCACAGTCCTCAAGTGTAATAAGTCTTCAGATCACTCAGACAAGAAGACTTAAGTGATGCCCAATTTGCTCTGGCTCAGGGTGGTTAGGGCTTTTTCCTCGCTAGGTATTCTCTCTCAAAGGCTTTGAGGTGGGTTGCTCTCAAACGACAAAAGCCGTGTACTGAAATCTGAGCAGCCAACCGTTTATGGTTGTAAGGGGGTGGGCTATATATAGCGACTAGGCAACCCGACCTGATTTGTTCGAAATGACCCTGGGTCACTAAGGAACTGACACGTGTTCCAACGGTCAGATTTGAAACTCACACGGCAACTTTACTTGGGCTACAAGAAAAGCTGACTTGTCCGACTCTGGATAAGATTTTCTCTCATAGTCTTCACTCGAAGACATAGGTTTTTTGTTTAGGCATCACTTCAGTCGTTCTGACTGGTTCTCTTGGACCCCACTTAACAGTACGGTGGTTCCTATGACTCAACACAAATGAAAGAGAACTACGAAAGATCTAAGTCTTCGAGCTCCATAGGATTTATGCGGTGTCTTCTCTTGTCATAGTCTTCAAAGTGAATATCTTCATATACCACCATTGACTTCAATGTCTTCGTACATTTTTAGGGGTCATCTCTGGTAATAAAACCGAATCAATGAGGGACTTCTACCTGTGTTATCCTGCAATTCTCACAAACACATTAGTCCCTCAACTAGGTTTGTCATCAATACTCCAAAACCAACTAGGTGTGGCACTAGATGCACTTACACACGCGCAAGTCCCTCGTACCTACACAAACAAATAATAACCTTGCAACCAACGCGATAAAGGGGTTGTTAATCCCTTCACGACCACTTGCAAAAGTGAGATCTCATAGAGATAATAAGATAAATATTTTTGTTATTTTTGTGTTATAGATTGAAAAGTAAAAATTGCAAAATAAACAGTGATAGAAATTGGTAAGTTGATGAAAGATTAGTATGATGGAAAATAGACCCGGGGGCCATAGGTTTCACTAGTGGCTTCTCTCAAGAGCATAAATATTACAGTGGGTGAACGAATTACTATCGAGCAATTGATAGAATTGAGCATTGTTATGAGAATATCTAGGCATGATCATGTATATAGGAATCATGTCAGTGACAAGTAGACCAACTCCTGCCTGCATCTACCACTATTACTCCACACATCGACCGCTATCCAACATGCATCCAGAGTATTAAGTTCATAAGAACAGAGTAACACATTAGGCAAGATGACATGATGTAGAGGGATAAACTCAAGAAATATGATATAAACCCCATCTTTTATCCTCGATGGCAACAATACAATACATGTCATTTCCCCTACTGTCACTGGGATCGAGCACCACAAGATTGAACCCAAAACTAAACACTTCTCACATTGCAGGAAAGATCAATCTAGTAGGCCAAACCAATCATACATAAAATAATCCAGAGGAGATTCAAATATTGTTCATAGATAATCTTGATCATAAACCCACAATTCATCGGATCTCGACAAACACACTGCAAAAAGAGTTACATCGAATAGATCTCCAAGAAGATCGAGGCGAACTTTGTGTCATGGTTCTAAGTCTAACAGTAGAATGGGGGGTAGGAGTGTAGAGGCAAGATCCTAGCTACGGAGGAGTTGTACATGCAAGTTTTACGAGTTTAGGCCCTTCTCGGAGGAAGTAACAGCCCTACGTCTCGGAGCCCGGAGGCGGTCGATTGGATTATATGTGTGTGAGTTACAGGGGGTGCGAACCCTTGTGCCTGTGGAGGGGGGTGGCTTATATAGAGTGAGCCAGGACCCCAGCCAGCTCACGACACAGAGGGTTTAAGGTACATTGAAGATTGAACGTTACTGGTAATGCCCACATTAAAGTGGTGTGAATGCCAATTAAGCCTGTGAGTAAATGCTTGACCGTTGCATATGCAGAGTGGCTTGAGCTCTTCTGCCTGTCGAGTGACTTCTGCAACGGTCGAGTGACATCGATTCTTCCGAGTGGAACGTTTCCGGTCGAGTGAATGACGATACTCTTTGGATGATCCTGGCTTTAGGGTGTTGTCCTAGGGTAGGATGTCTAGGTCAGGTCTATGACCCTACCCTAGGTACGTAGCTTCATCATTAGCCCCCGAATGGTTCAGGGTTGGAGTGGAGAAGAAGTTGATGATCCTTCGGATTCAGCTTTTGTGCTTTGAGAGAGTCTCGTCCAGAGGTCAAATGAACCTTCATGATGGCTTCAACTTCTTGTTCAGTCGCCTTGATCCATTCTTGGTTTTGTCGAGTGAACTTTCGTTGTTCAGTTTCGAGTGTTGATATGGAAAAAAATCTTCCGCATGAAGGGTTGTTCCGCCGCCAGCGGATTTCTCGAGATTCGAATTTTGTGTAGTGCGTCGGGCGGGGGAGGCCGCAGTAATCGGGACGGATTAGGTAGGCTGCCTCGATCTCTATGCCACCTTTTTTGCCACGTATCGCGCGCGTGACTGTTGCAGCATTTGATAAGATCATCCGAGCCTACAAGTCAGTCACTCAGAAGCAATCTTATATAAGACGCCGGACCGGGGCCTTTGGATAGTGCATCCCCATTCTTCTTCCTCCTCCTCAGATTCCTCAGATAGGCCTGCTTCTGCTCTCGGTGTCGCCGCCCCGCTCAAACTCGATTCGCTGCCATGGGGAAGGAGAAGATGGTGTCGTTGGAGCATGCGAAGAAGGAGACGACGAAGGCGTAAGGGAAGAAGACCAGCCGGGGCGGATCTTTGTCGAGGTCCGGCCTACCGCCTGGCTGGATCTAGGGCGACTGGATCCGTTCGACAATCAGTCAAGATGACATTGATGATCTGGTGGAGGGGGGACTGATCCCTCATGAGTCGGCGTGGCTCCCGGGCAACGAGACTGAGCCGCAGCCGCAGGAGGGTCAGTGCATCCTCCTCGCCACTCATGTCACCCGTGGGTTTTCTTTGCCTCCCCACCCTTTCTTTCACGGTGTCTTGAACTTCTTCGGGGCTCAACTCCACCACTTTTCTCCAAACACCATCATGTACCTCGCTGCTTACGTGTCTATATGAGAGAATTTCTTGGGTTACCGACCACACTGGGTCTCTTCAAGCACATATTCACATGTCGCTCCCAGATGATCAAGAAGGCCAACCCGAGTGACGAGAGGATGCACGTGATACAGATGTGCGGGGGTCCTGGAATCCAAATGAGGAACAAGAGCACATTCCCAGCTATGATCCTACCCGACTCGGTCCAGGGCTGGTAGTCGACCTGGTTTTACTGCAAGAACCAGCCGACCCCGGGTCAGTCGACTGGACTTCCCCCCTTTTCCATGGCTCGAGTGGAGAAGCCCTCCCCCTTGCACTACAAAAAAAAGACACATCTGTGACATTTTGGGCCGAATGAAATTTTTTTTCTGTCATACATATGACACTTTTATGATGATAATTGTGACAAAACCCGGTATCATCATAGATGTGCTGGGCTCCTACTTCTATGACAGAAAATCATGACAGAAAATGGGATTTTTGTCCTGGGCGGGCCGGAGACGCAGCTGCATGACATTCTTTGGGCCGGCCATTGAAAAAACCATGGTAGAAGCGAGGCAGAGGAAAATTTCAGGGAGTTCCCGGTTACAGTGGGAGGTCGGGGGCCGAGCGATGCGCGTTTCTCTCATACACGTACGCGCGTGTGTGCGAGGCGTTGGCTCTAACTGAACCCGAGCGAGGCATTGGGCTCTAACTGAACCCGAGCGATTGCACTGCAGGCTACGCGTTACAGAACCCGAGCGATCGATCGATGGCTTTTAACTGAACCCGATCGAGCGATTCCTTCGCTACTACTGCTAACTGAAGCCAGTCGATGGGATGAACAGTGAGTGTTGCGGGTGGTTTGGATGAACAGTGAGCGGTGGCGTTGCCTCTGGATGAACAGGCCCCCGTAGTGTGGTGGATGGCTGGACGAATAGTAGACGGTGGAGGGTGCCCGTGGAGGGGTGGATGAACAGGACCCCGTGGTGTGGAGGGCTGGATGAACAGTAGACGGTGGAGTGGTCATTGAACAGGACCCCGTGGTGTGGAGGGCTGGATGAATAGTTGACGGAGGAGGGGTGCCCGTCGAGGGGTGGTTGAACAGGACCCAGTGGTGTGGAGGGCTGGATGAACAGAAGACGGTGGAGGGGTGGTTGAACAGTAGCCGCTGGAGTAGCGCGCGGTGGAGGCTGGATGAACAGGAGCCCGTGGAGGCCGAAGGAGGTCGACGGTGAAGATGAACAGTATCCCGTGGAGTCCAGTTTTGCGGTACGCCACACCCCTCCCGATGAACAGGACCCCCGTTTCGACCGTAGTGGTCCACCACAAGTCCGTTTCGTCCGTTTTGCAGTATGCCACACCCCTCCCGATCAACAGGACCCCCATTTCGACCGTAGGAGGTCCGTTTCCTCCGTTTTGCGGTACGCCAGACCCTTGCGATGAACAGGATCCCGTTTCGAACGTGGCCGGTCGAACACAAGGCCGTTTCCTCCGTTCCGCGGTATGCCAGGCCTCGTTTCCATCGCCTGTTCCATCCAAGCCCTCTCGATGAACACGACGCATTCCGTTGCCTCCCCATGAACACGACGCATTCCCTTTCCTCCCCATGAACACGACGATGATGCTGTTTCTCCGTTTCGACCCAGCCATGTACACGAGCCCTGGCCGTACGTATGTGCGAGTAGGCGTTCGAGACCCCTCCCATATGTACACATATGTGGCCGTATTTTCTTTCTTGCACCCTGGCCGCTATATGTACGTGTAAATGCTACGTGCGCGCCTCTACTACGACACGTGCGCGCCTCTACTACGACACGTGCGCGCCTCTACATCGACCAGTATGTACGTACATGTTCGCGACTAGATTGACAATGCTACGTACGCTTCGACCAGGTGGGTCCCGACTATCAGGCACTTCCTTGCCTGCGAAGATGTAGCTGGTGGGTCCCAGCAGTCAGGGGGCGAATCTTTTTTTGCCCGGACACACTTCCTTGCATGCGAAGATGTAGCTGGTGGGTCCCAGCAGTCAGGGGGAAACGTTTTTTTCGCGAAATATGGTGGCCCGTCCAGTGGGTCCTGCTGTCAAGTGGAGGAATAATTATTTTGCACGTAATAAGGAGGCACTTCCTTGCTACGGCCGTGGACCCAGCTGTCAGCCTCTCCATGTACAGCCCACGTATGATGGAAGCCGTTCCTTGACCATGTTGACCACGCCGCACCGAGAGCACCAGGGCGGTGGACGACGGCGAGGCCTAGGAAGGGGACGATGCGGAGCCGGGGAAGACGCGGCAGTGGATGCCCACGCATAGAGGAGTACGAGGGTTCACTGGTTCGCTGTGGTGTGAGGTTGCCGTCGCCGTAGAATAACAGGGGGTGTGGGTGAGTAGAGGGATGGCCTGGCTAGCGGTGGGAGTAGTAGGGGCGGTGAGGCCTCCGCCGCATCGCAGCCAGCCACGGGAGGTAGGAGCACGAGGCACGACCGGCGCTGGTTTGGGCGGCTGGAGCAAGAAGACCAGAGGTTGAAGAAGCACTACGGCCGTTGGATGGACATCGTACGGTCACTGGAGCTAGAATCGTGCATATTGACTAAGTTGACAAAGCCCTCCATCCCCGTCAACTTAGTAGGCCCACAAGTCAGCCTGCCACTATACCGGGTCCCAGCTAACAGGGGGAGAATTCATTTTTTTGTGCGTAATAAGGAGGCACTTCCTTGCGTGTGAAGATATAGCTGGTGGGTCCGAGCTGTCAGCGGCGGTAACATTTTTTCGCGAAATACAGAGGCCCTTTCGGTGGGTCCCTAATGTCACGTGGAGGAATCATTATTTTGCGCGTAATAAGGAGGCATTTCCTTGCGTGCGGCCGTGGACCCAGTTGTCGGCCTCTCCACGTAAAGTCCACTTTAGATGCATGTTGGTCATTCACCACGTTGACCAGGCCGCGCCGAGAGCACCAGGGCGGTGGACGACGGCGAGGCCTAGGAAGGGAACGACACGGAGGTAGGGAAGACTAGGCAGTTCTTTCCCACACGGAGGGGAGTACAACTTTACGAGGGTTTACTGGTTCGTCTCCCATCGCCGGAGAATTACAGCAGGTGTGGGTGAGTAGAGGGATGGCTTGGCCAGCGATGGGAGTACGGTGGGGCGGTGAGGATTGCGCGGTAGCAGAGCCGGCCGCGGGGAGGAGGGAGTAGGCAGTCCTACCGGCGCCTGTTTGAGCGGTTGGAGCAGGAAGAGCAGAGATTGAAGAAGCATGACGGCCGTCGGATGGCCATCCAACAGTAACTGCTTGTGCGTCAACCTTTTTTTAGGAAAGCCTCAAATCTATGGAAAACAGCATAGAACCCATTTGCTAATTCTTAAGGGTTTTTTGGAGCCCATATTATTTTTGTTAGCATTACAGCCCATATTGTGGCCTCGGTTAAAAAATTATACGAAATTTTGCATTTTCGGTGCGGTCCGAACTGTTTTTAATCCCGAAATTTCGACTCACATTCAAACTGATTTTAAAAATAAATGTATATCAATATAAAATCCAAAAAATTCTCCACACATAAAAATTAATGTAATTTAAAATCTCGAAATGAAAAAAAGATATTTGAAACTAATTGCCGGGTCGATGTGTTTTAAAAATGTACAGCCCATTTCTCCTTACTGATGGGCCATTTTCTCGGCCAGCCGAATGAAAGCTCTCCTCGTCTTGAAAGATTTGCAGCCCAACAGGCCCGACAAAGCGACTTACTTGGCAAATCACAAAAAAACTGGGCTGTGGCCATGGACCCAGCTGTCGGTCCATTTGTTTTTTTAGTCGATTTGGTGGGCTGGGTGAAACAATGATGTAGCATCTATGGAGCACATTTAAATCCCATTTGCATTTTTCTCGAAAGCCGCGGACTTGCTGGGCTGGGTGAAAATATCATGTTGGGCTAAACGGAGAAATTTTATAAAAACATAAACACATGATTGCACGTCAGTAAATCTTTGCAAGCTTATGTACGCAATCACTAGTAGTTAATTTGCGAAGTTATATATAAACAATTATTATTATTTTGTAAGAACTTTCAACTTATGAAATAAAATATCATTTTAATTTGATGAGTTAATAGCACGTGGGATATTATTATTTTTTTCGCTAGACGTGGGACAGTTGAGTTGGTTCTAGGGGAAAGTACTGGGAGGAAACTCAGTTTACATCGAAAAAGAAAGTGGTAGAAAACTCGGAGACCTGCTGGGTCCACCTGAGGAGGGGAATATGTTGGGAGGAAGGAGATTCAAAGCGTGGCAACCGAGTGAACTAGTTTTTTTTACGGACAAGTGAACTAGTTTACATACATAAGCAAATTGCCACTAAAAAAGCAATCAAGTTAATGGGTTCTTAAAAGAAATATTTCGGACAAAATAGATAATTAATTACGACACATAGGCTAATGCATGAAACACTCACATGATAAAGGTCCTTATAAACAGATAAAGTACAACATCTAGACCTTCCTGGCACGCTTGATCATGACGCTGCGGCTGTCCATGTACTCGTCGGTTATGGGAAGGAGACACGCCCTCATGTCCAAGATCTGCATGTACATGTCGTAGCATGCGTATGCGCCCTTGGCCGCATAGGTTATGTAGGCTAGATTCAGAGGTACCTCCCCACGTGTTCAGGTCGTCTTCTTTCATGTTGTCGTATGAGGGGTCGATGATGGTCTCAGCGAGGTCAACCACGGAGTCCTTCTCTTGCCCGTTGCTCATGATCTTGTATTGCTTCTAGATGTCGACAATCTTGTTGCACCAGATGGACGAATCGTGCAGTCGGCGCAGGTGCAGTCGGCGCTGCCAATGAAACGGGCGAATGCTCCAAAACCTGGTACAGCCATAGGACTAAGGCCAGGCAGAGCTTCACCGAGTCCGTATCGTTGGTGTACATCACATTCAACTTGGTGCAGCCATAGGACTGAATGGCGAACTCAAAGGGGAACTCCTTGCTGAAGTCCATATCCAGTAGGCTCACCCCTGGGATCGCCATTGGAGTCTCTTCGAGTGAACGAGTGTGTAGGCGGCGGTAGTAGTTCGTTTTTCAGCTCTTGGGGAACTGGATTCAATAGTAAGCTGAGTCTGTACGGGCGACAACAGTTACTACCCCTCCCTCGTCCGCTGCACGCCCAACAGAAGATGCACCCTTGGCCACACGTCGGTTCACGAGCGGGTCTGTATTGGTACTGTAATAACTGGAGTCAGTGGTCACTTTACTTAAATTTAATTAGTTTTAATAGAAATTTGTACTTAAAACAAGCAATGCATTCGCTCGTTCTATCAGTGCCACAGGATGAACATGCACAACAGTTAGAATTATTATTCTCAGGACGCACACGATCATCACATTTCTCGCACTTTCACAAAAGATAATACTACCGAGTTTGAATTGTTTGTTATGGTTGTTGTCCTCTGCATCATCATGCCGTGTTTCCCAGCTTGCAAGATTCAGAACCAACAAATAAGATCCAAATAGTAAGTACAACAAAGATGCCTACACATCTCATTGATTCCCAGTTTGCAAGATTCAGAACCAACAAATAAGATCCAAATAATAAGTACAACAAAGATGCCTACACATCTCACTGATTTCCAGCTTGCAAGATTCAGAACCAACCCATTAGAGCCTTTTGATAAAGTGAATATCGGGATTAAATCCATCTTGGCTAGCCCTGTTATACAATCAAAGAATTGGCGAATGCTCTTGACCGTCACAACATCTGTAGTTGAGTATTCCTGTTTGCACAGCACAAACAAGGAGACAGGAGAGCACGATTTCGCTTTAATAGCGGCCTCCTTGAACTCAACCTCCAGTTCTACTTGGATGCGGTCTGCCTAGAGTTCCATGATTCAATTCATGCGCCTTTTTCTGCAGTTCACCTGAAATGAAGCAAAGATTGCTTCATTCAGCTAGCAAGAAGTACTTGCTCTTGTGAGCTGGCAGGTTCTTCTTTAGTAGTTTCACTAAAATTGAGGAACATTAAGGTTGGCTATCCGGCTCATGTAAGGTGCAACTATAATTTTCTTATCCTTTTGTGCAGTTCCACTAAAATAAAGTGCCATTGTGGTGACAGTGATGGCTCCATCTTGCAAAGGCTAATAAAATGTTGCACGAGATTACCAGCAGAACTGGACGGAGATTTTGGAAACTCCAATCACCATTTTGTGCAGTTCCACCAAAATTGAGAGATGTTGCCCACGTGACATTTTAGTTGGACTGCACAAGTCACTCATTCCAAAAAAAGTGTTTTCTGTAGTTCACCGAAAGGTCACAATAGCAACAAGGTGAAATGGATATCCCTATCTACACAAAAAGATAGAAAGTAAACCGTTGCTGGTCAATAAGAATATATGAAACATATACAAAATGAAAAGAAGCATCTTAATTATGTTCATGGCAATCACGCAAGGATAATAGAAATTTTAAAACGTCAGCGATGCTTCATGTTACCAGAAGCATTACGATCAACAATGAGATTCCTCAAATATGGGATTACTTTAATGGTGGTATTGCTTGTTTACCGGACACAGTAAATCAATAGCAGCTAAAGAGTTGGATTAAGGGCATGGGACCGTGGGGACACCAGGACACTCAGCAGCGTAAAGGAGCAACTTACTTATCATACTGGGGAAAACAGCAGGAGTGCCATTGTACTATGTGAGGGCAGCAAATCTAATCCTCGAGACCTTTTACTATGTGAGGGCAGAAAATCTAATCCTGGAGACCTTTTACTATGTGAGGGCAGAAAATCTAATCCTAAGACCTTTTACTATGTGATGGCAGCAAATCTAATCCTGGACACCTTCTACTATGTGATGGAAGCAAATCTAATCCTAGACATACTCTGTTGACTTGTCCACCAGCTGCCACTTTCTATCCTTTTTTCAACCAATAATAGATTTATTCCTTATCTAGTTTTACTGCGTTTTCCCATTATTTCCCTTTTCAACCAAGAGACCGGTTGGGTATCCGGTCTCTACTACTTTCACCATATTATTTCCTCTTTGAATCAAGTCCTAGATTCATGCTACAACTTTCCCCCCTTTCTTCGTTGTTTGAACAAAGCCCTAGATTCGAATGCATGAAGTAGCTTTACCTCTAATAATACTATAAATTTAGGTGGCTTTGGAAGAGCTGATGGGAGTAGAAAAAGATGCACATGCAGACACGTGGGGAGCTGGGGCAGTAGAGCAAGGCCAATTTCAAAGAACTTATACCTGAGGGTCACCGGGATGTCGGCGGAGGCAGGTCAGATCTGCACACAATACGGCAGGGAGGAAGAAGGGTCGGAGGACCTCCCGAGCTGGCCATGTGTCGGAGAGAACGACACGGGCAGAGGATCGGGCCCCTCCGGCAGCTGTGGGTTTCCTCCCTCGACGGCGATGACCGCGTGAACGATGCACCTTTTAGTCCTCTACACACACTAGCCGAAGGGATCCGACCGGATCTGTGACCAGCGGTGAGCAGAGAGAAAATGTCTCTATCGCTGTCTTGTTTATATTTGGAGAGGATGAGAGAATGAAGAGAGCAACCATAGTAAAGCAAGCGCTCAGGCCCCTGCGTCCATATATAGTGGATTGATTATCTTTTTTCTCTCCACAACAAGTGTTTCAATTTGTGTATGTGGCATTAAAGAAAAGAAACTCTCTATTTAAGGTGACTACTGTACGACTCCTACTTACTACTAGTAGTACTACAGTATCATTCACTTGTGCTCCCCGCCCCTCCATTCATTGAACAACCCCACGGGTGAATAAACATACAGTAAGTATTGTATTTATATAGAACGAAGAAGCTCGAACTGTTTTCGCGTAGTTCAAAGTTGAGGGCGGGGCTTTTCCCGGGCAGTACGCGCGACACTTTTCGGGTAGGGCCAAAAGACTATTTTAATTATTTTTTAAAAAAACTTCGAGACGGCCACATAGCATGGAGCCGACCCCAACAATTTTAAGCTTACAGGCATGGTACATGCTATCCTAGACTACTATACACATGAAACTGCCACACGAGCGTCCGGGCTGCGCTTGGCTCTTCGCCTCTTCGGGAAGTCGAACAATGATGGAATACTACCGCACTGGGGGAGTACTACAGTACGCTTCTGGACATCTGACACTGATTGAACTGCTGCATGTCTACCGCGTGTGGGAGGGAGAGCGTGTAGCGAAAGCTTCTCCTAGTCTTGTCAGCCACCAAGCTCATGGGCGAGGGAGGGACGCTCCTGCCTTTGCGTGTATGACAGGTGGGCCCTATAGGTGTGTGGCCAACCTGTCATACAGCCAAAGGCATGTGCAGTTAAGTACGCGAGGGAGAGGATAATCAAACTTCTCGTTGATGTACGAGTTGACGCGACACATCAAAGCACTGCACTCGATATATTTCAATAATTTGCGTGTGTGACTCCCAGATGCAGAAGCCGGGGGTCATCATCCTCCTTTTCGAGAAAAAATAGACGCGTGTGTGAGAGGACGAGTGCATGCGTGCACCTCTTCTCTTCCTGTATAACGTACTACTAAACTCAGAGTACAAGTTTTTGTGGGTGGCACGATGGTGCGTGCGAGAAGTCCTGAGAGATAGGTTTAATGCATTAATTGCAATGCATGCATGCATGCATGCATAAAGTACATGCATTGGTCAATTTTCTCTTAATACTTGCATGCAATGATTTAATGCACCTTGGAATCTGAACATGTGTCGGGGACAACCAAATTGAGCCTTATAAAATGGAAAAACTAAAATTTTGAGATAAGCCCTATGAAACCGGAAAGGAAGGAGTAGAAAAAGAAGTACTCCATTCGGGAATAGTGCCGCACTTAAACACTAGAACCGTCAATAAATTTTGAGCTTGCGTCTTGTCATATTCCAAATTACTCCACGCTATATTGAATTGCAAACCTGTTCACACCGATCACAACCTAAACGGTTTCCCACTTAGGAGCATATTAGTACTCGCTTATAAATACTAGTATGCCAAGATGATTACACATTCCTCCTCAACTCCTCATCCACAAAAACAAACAAGTCATTCAGCATCCTTCCCTTGCGTCTGCCATGGCCAGTGTGAGTTCTGGGTCGAGAGATTGCCACCACGGAGAGGCGCGCATGGAAGCGGAAGCACGAGGGATGTCCCACCTCGCTGCATGAGCAGCCGACATGTCCTGTCGCGCGGAAGTAATAGCACAGAGGTCCCGCCGTGCCGCTGAAGCAGCACGGAGGTCCCGCCGCGCCATCGATGCAGCAGCCTGGTCCGGCCGCACCGAGGAAGCAGCGGCGATGCCCCGCCACGCCACGAATGCAGTAGAGATGTCCCACCGCGCCGCGGCGGCCTGGGAAAATTTCTTGTGGGCACGCGACGACTGTTACAGGCGCATGCATGCGATCGTCCATAGCCAGACGGGTCAGATCTCCCGCTCGGCGAGGTTGTAGGATGACATGGTAGCCTCATTTGAACAAGGTACCGACGTCATCCGGCAAGGAGGGCAATGAGAGGCTCTGGGCCGAGTGTGACCTGCTGAGGTAGAAGAATGTCCGAAGTGCAGACCTGCAGGAGGAGAGTAGTGCTTTGTTGAAGAAACTTATGGACGAGAATGACATGCTCCGCAACGAGCGCCAAAGGCTGGTGGAGGAATCCGTGGATGTTCTCAAGCAGCGTCTTGAGGACACAAAAGAGCTCATTGCCGCTCGCCGCGGAGACTAGTTTACTGGTTTCTTTTGATGTAATAATCGGTTTAGGATGTGGATTGTGTCGTCGGTTGTGAAATGTCGGGTTCTAGCGCGGATGTTTGGCCTTTGTTGGCCCCATGGGATGTTGCAATTTCAATCTGGTAGCTTTTAGTCCTTCGTGTTAGGCTGGAGTTGTGCTGAACTTCTTGTGAATTGTGGTGGTTTTTAGTAATGAAAATTGGAAGGGGCAAGCCCTTCTTTGATAAAAAAAATGTAATCGTCCTTATATATTCATCAGTCTTGCTATAAGTCGCAGTAGATGCTATATAGGTCCGTCGAATCTTACATCAAGATCTGTGCTTTCAGATTTTCTTTTTTCTCTCTTAAATCTCAGTCGAGTGAGACATAGCCACACCATTAAACAGAGGCTCGGGCGCTATTAATGGAGACCATAGGAGAGAGGTGGACGTCAGATGGAGGTCAAAGGGCTCTCCTCCCGATAAGCACGCGCAGGGGTCTGATCGCACGCCTCTCATACTCAAATAGCTACCCTACACGTCGCCTCCTAGCTAATAAAAAAGGGGACTCGTGGTGGCACGTAAATGGTACTAGTAAGTAGAACGCCCACGGTTTCAATAATACTTGTGTTTCCGATTGTAACGTGACAACACTTCTTCCAAAATGACTTTGTTGATTGTTAATGTGTGCGCCTTCGCAAATCGGACTGCAAATTTACCACAGCATGTTGGTGCCATGTCATGGCACCAAGCCAGGTTGCATTATTTTCATGCGTGTTTTGGAATTACAGGAATTAAAGAACTAAGTTTCTCAATGTTTCCAACCCAGCCACGACGCCTAGAATTTTGAATTTCATTCCCATTTCTTGCATGGAACCTAGAAATTTACCCGAGGACACACATGTGATTTTTCAACCAACTTTGGTGCACTGGAACATGTGCTTGTATTTCCAATTTGAATTATGCACACAAAGGTGACGCGTTCCCTCCCAGAACCACGAGCCTTCTTGAGAGAAGCTCTGATTTGCAAGAATCTTATACCAAAATTTGTTCCTATTCGGCCAATTTTTTTACCACGGCATGGTACTACCATGACATGACACCATGCTAAGTTTCATGATTTTACAACCAAGTTTCTCAATGTTATCGACCGAGCCACGATGCCCAGATGTTTGAATTTTATTCTCATTTTTTGCATGGGACCTACTCCCTCCTTCCATCTATATAGGGCCTAATGTGTTTTTCAAGACAGCCTTTGACTACTGACAAGATTAATAGCACATCAGATGTATACTATGCAAATTATATTATTGGAGGTATGCTTTGACATACAAAATTGAAGGTATGATTTGTGTAAGTTGCATGTCATATATTACTGCTCTAATGTTTGGTCAAAGTTAGCCTCGAAAAACGCATTAGGACCTATATGCATGAGAGGAGTCGAATTCAAGAGAACGTGTTTGTTCGAGAGACACCGAGGAAGACTACTATATATCGATGGTGCATGTAGGCGGGAATTAAACTAAGGGATGGTCTTATTGGTTTCGGGGATATAGGAGAAGAGTGAGAGGCGGGGGCGGGGGTAGCTAGAAGGAGATTGTTAAGTGTGAGTGTGTGTTTTATCCACCTAGGCGAAGTTATGTGCACAAAAGAGGAGAACGATTTGATGTGGCGTTAGGATTGAGGGTAATTAACTACGTATGGAGACATAGAGACCTTGAACGTGCATGTGTGACAGGTATACATGTATACGTGGGATGTTGGTGTGTGTGCGCGCGCATGATCGAGATATAAGAAAGAAGACATAAGTCATAAGATCAACGACATGGGAGAGACGGATCGGTATGACAATATGCATGCATGTGAGAATGCATGGAAGAAGTCCCGATAATTGAGCATGTGTTTTTGTCTTTAAGAGATAGTGGCATGGGCTGGAGCATGCATCTATGGTGAGCAGAGGGAGTGAGGCGCAACGATTGTGCAAAAGAGACCAACCTATAAATGCATATGTATGGAGAGACATATATAGTGTGGGTGATAGGAAGCAAGACTCCGTGCGAGAAAGAAATGTTGACGGAGAAACTACAGATAGATACAGAGATGGAGATGCTAGCTAGAGGGACATCCGCTAGTTTGGGTGTTGGAGATGACCGTCGAGTGGTTCAAAGGGTGAAGTTATATATGTGTGTGAGAGGGCACTTGACTGCATGTAGAGAGAAACATATGTAGTGTGCATGATAGGAATCAAGAGTGAGGGCGAGAAAGAAGGTTGATGGAGAAACAGATAAATAGAAAGATAAAGATGCTAGCTAGTGTGCATTAGAGATAGGAGCCGAGTGGATTAGAAGGCTGGGTTATGTGTGTGGGTGTAAGAGAGATAGAGAGAGGGTGCGTGTGAGTCACATACAAACAGATATCAGAGAGAAATGAGATCTAGAGAGACGGAGTTATGTGTCTGCGAGAGAGAAAGATATTTCACAACGAGAGTGATAGCTAGAGATACATACGAGGGAACGCAAGATATCTCTAGGGAGAGAGGGTGTGTGTGAGCGACATACAAGAGAACAGTAGAGAAATATGAGACCCTGGGAGACAGAGTTTGTGTTTGTGTGTGAGAAAGAGATATTGATGAGGAAGAGTCGTAGGTTCTCATATCTAAGGAGCGAAAGACATCTCTGTATGAGGGGTGTGCGAGTGGCACACATGGGAATAGTAGAGAGAAATGAGACCCCGGGAGACAAAGTTTTGTGTTTGTGTGAGAGAAAGAGATTCCACATGGAGAATCATAGTTAGAGACACATATCAGGTAGCGAGATATACTTAGAGAGAGATAGAGTGATGAAGGTCGAGAGAGAGAGAGAGTATAGGTCTAGAGAGATAGTCCTATATAAGCATGAGTAATAGCTATATGAGACAAATATCTGGATTAAAGGGGATTCAAACATTTAAACTGGAGATCACGGCATCGATAATATCATAACGCAAATTGGTGTATCAAACATGCATATTCATTTGAATTTGGGCACACGTGTAATGTTATATAGTTTATCAATATTGGTGATCCATAGATTCTTCAATTACAAACAATGCATGGTTTATTTGCACTTAATGTCTAAACGGGATTACACTAGATGTTGCGTGTGTGAAACACCTTATACATGTTTGAGAAGTAAAAAAACCCGCATGAAACACACATTAATTGGAGACAGTTAGCGAGGAATGCATACATTGGATTTCAACATAAAGTGGTTTCAAATATTTCAAAATCCAAATTGATGGATACAACCTTTTGAATCTGAGATCATGCCATTTGTAAACCATATTTATGTATAAATGGTGTTGTGCTTTTGAAAGTATATATAAAAATGATGTATATAGAATGTAATTCCAATTGAAAATGGATGCCGCCCGAAAAAAATAGAATACAAACGGGATTCGAATAGAGTTGGCACGGTAAACGTGCACTCTGCAAAATTTGAACGAAGTGGGGAAAGTCGCAGTAACCGCCCGGAACCAAAATCTGCGAGATGGAAATCACTGCTGCCTATCCCTGCCACGCAAAGCCTATATGCTGGATTTCTATAGGTTTCGATAGGGGTAGGTTTGTAATTTCACCCAAACGTGACGTAACCACCTCTCACCCGGATTCATACATGGTGGGCGCCAAAACACAGTGTGTCCTCGGCCGAAATCGACTCCCTCCCCGATTCATATTCATACACGATGGGCACCAAAAACAAACTCTCGTCCACTGCGCCCCGCCGCCACCGTCTACCCTCCTAGATCTGCTTCCACGCCGCGGACCGCCATCGCTACCACAGCACCATCAAATTCTCAGCAGATGCCTACACGGTGCCGCACCAGAGGCGGTACTCTTTCGTATCTGCTCAAGTTATTTATTGCAGCAAGAAAATAAATCACCACTGCTTTACTCTGATTTCTTGTCTTGGTTGCGAAGTTGCCGTTGTCCGGTTTGCACCTTCAGATCCGCCATGGCACGCTCAACACCATACTCGCAATGCTTATGGTTTTCCCCTTTTATATTCCACACTAGTTAAATCACAGTAGACTAAATTTCAAAATTGGGTCAGTCAATTTTTCAGAGCTCGCCAGAGTTCGCCGGTGCAATTGAAGGGGCTCGAGTGGTTGTGGGGCCTCGCCGAACGAAGAAAACTCGACGCGGGTTGGGGTGGGGGTGGGGGTGGGGGTGGCGGAGGAACACAGGCGGTGGGGGCCGGTGGTCCGGTCGGCGGCCCGTGCGGTGTTCTGTATGGGAAGAATCAGAGACGAGGAAGAAGAAGGGTTAGGAGACGTAGGATCATCATCCAACTGCCTGAAATGGTCGAGAGACATCTAGGAGTTGCATTCTTAATGCGCTCTGGTTCATCATGTGTGGGCACTGCGCAACCAATATTTTATTATCCAAAATCTGCTTGCTCTTCTTTACCATGTTCCTCTTCTGTTCTTCTTTAATATGTACTCTATCCGTTCCTAAATACAAGTCTTTGTATAGATTCCACCATGGACTACATATGGAGCAAAATGATTGAATCTACACTCTAAAATACTACATAGGGAGTATGATAGTAGTACTATGTTCCTTGTACTGAAGATGAGCAGGGACATTTGTAGTGTAGAGGTCTATACGGTCGGTTGTGATGGACACTTTGAGCCTCTTTGATTCGTAGGATCTTATAAACAAAGGAATAGGATTTGTAGTGGCCTGCCCACTTGAATCCTATAAGAATATCAAGGAAATGCGGGGAGCCGTGTCGCCTTTGAGAGTTACATTGATATTAACAGTACCGCACCTTCACTTGAAGAGAGCTGGTATCCGAAGCCTTTCTAGCCGTACCGGCAATACTAGCACATATATTCCAGCAAGTTCAACTTTGCTGATTTTACTCTCATGCTTAAGGTTTTCCCGTTATATCTACACTATGATCTGTGTAGCTGCTTTGTGTCACACTAGCAGCAGTCCACTCTTGAAGCTAAACAATGCAACGACTTACAAAATTGGCACCAAGGTATTGAGTGCCATTCTGGATGCAATGAAACTCATACGCTCCCCACCTGTTGATTCTTGTTTAGAATATCATTCTAATGACTATTCTAACCTCGAGGAGTCAAAGGCAGATGGCCTGTCCTGTTCACCCATCAAGGCGCCTGTTCTAATTTGGCAATGTTTTATTGATTGCGGGTATCTTGCATATGTTGTCTTGCATTTCTTCTACTTTGTTGCACCGCCATTTGCTTAGTTTACTCATCATATATGTCGAGATGCCATGCCCATCCATTATCAATACATATTCCATCTGTCATCATACCATGTTTTTCCACTCAAATGCTGTTCTTGTGCATCAGACATCAAAAAGGAAGAGGGTGATTGCCGAACCTGAAGGAGCACCAGCAAAGTCCTTGAAAAACGTGGTGGTGCCGAAGAAATCAGACAACACCCCACTTATATTGGCTGTACAACTAGTGACACAAAACTTAGGACCGACTCTAGCAGACTCTACCCATACTTCACTGGCCACACCACTAGCCCCACCACACAGGGCCTGCACTCCAGCAAAAGGTATACCGATTTCATTTGCCATCGCACTAGTTGTACCATAGAAAAATCCCACTCCTGCAAAAAGTACAGCAAGTCCACTGCCGAAGACCTATCCCAACTGCAAAGACGGCCAATTCCTGCAGATTGGAACCCCATTCCATTTATTCCCAGTTTAAAAGACAATGCTTTCAATATTGTTAGAGACTGCATGCATATATTCCCATCATCGGAAGATTATTGTGAAGACAAACACCATTTTCACATCTTCCTGTCCAACTTACGTGTAAGTGCTATTATTCATGGTTATTATTTTCCTGTTTTCTGCTGATTGAACACATGAATGATTTACATTACATTGTTGTAACTAGGCGAGGGTCAATCTGGATAGTCATGATGAGCAAAGCTTGCTTGTGCTTCTCAAGGAAGCATTGCAGCAGTAGCGGTGTTACCTGTGGAAATCACACTTTGATGGCAAGTCTATAAACAAATTCCTAGTGAAGTCTCCTGTGCTAAATTTAGAAGACATTGAATGGAAAAACCTTGTTATGCACTGGTCTCATTCCTAGGATGAGGTACTGTCTATGAAATCACATGAAAATTTGAACTTCTACTTTTCCGCATGTGCCTTACGGATCTTTTTTGCCGGAAATCTGCTCGAAGAAGAATTCCGGTTTGACAAGAACGACAGGATATCTCAAATATGTTGTCCGCTGCTTTGCTCTTGTTAGTACATGTTGTCCTGTATCACTGTACTTGCATACATAACTGGTTCATTATGTGATAGCAGTATGCTTGATAGCTTGCTTATCAATTGTTTGCTCCAAATTATCTGATCTGTATGAATGGTTACATTCATGTAGAATATATCCAATGCTAATGTTTTCTTAGCTCTGCATTGTTCTTGTAAGTACATGCTGTCCTTTATCAGTGTACTTATAATGACAGGTAGTTGTTCATGTACCATCACTTTGTAGCTTATTTTCCTTTGCCATCCATTTTCTACACATCAGATCTATATTTACTCTTACCATAAGGTTGGTACTGAAGAAGTTTAGCCCTGCATTGCTCTTGGCTATACTTTTTTCCTGTATCATTGCACTTACATTTATAGCTACTTGGTTATGTAGCATCACTCTTCATCTTATCTTAAATATTCTCCATTTTTTCGTATATTATCACATCTATATTTACTCTTAACAAAATGTAGAATAAAGGCAATGCTTTTGAAGAAGATTCTGTGGTAAACTTCTTGAATTGCCCCCCATCAGCATGGACAAGGCCTTTATAGATGCTGTCTTCACCAATAATGTAAGTTTGTCTATCTCAAGCCTTCAAACTTTGTTGTATATATTTGGTTAGGCATGACTGCAACAGCTGTTTATTTTTGGTGTTTGCATCAAATTGCTTATTTAAATTTTATTATATGTAGTTCATAAACAAAAGTTCGTCCTTTCTCATTTTAAGTTTTTAGTTGTACAACCAAGTTCCTTCTTCATACCATGTAAATTAAACTATACAGGGCAAGTGATCTTCTTTTGCACTGCATATATGCTTCTGTTCTTCATCTGTAATCCAGTGGTGTGGTGAACCTACCCACTACAGCACAATGTCATATTCTGCTATGTCTTAACTATGAAAAATGTCATATCATTCTACTATTATTTAAACTGTCTCTTTATTTGCCAATCTGAAATGGTATAAATTGACAGCACACTAACCATTGATACTTATGAGTTCTTGATCTGTAATCCAGTGGTGTCGTGAAGCTGCCAACTCCTTCACAGTGTCATTTCCTGCCATGTCTTGACCTGAACAATACCATATTGTGTTAATGCAACTTTAAACTGTGTCACTTTATTCGTCAGTAAGAAATGTGATTAATTGTCAGCACTAATACTTTTATGTGCAAAACATGTCATCTGTCTGCTTGTTTATCTTTCAGAGTGAGGAAGATATAAGTGTTGAACAAGCACAATATCATCATCTTGCTCAGGTGCTTGCGCTGCAGCTCCCCAGCAGGGCTAACCTTTCTTGAACTCTATTGAAGTGCAGTCGGTTTTGTATATTACTTTGTCGGCATGTTTATTTGCACTGGTGGTGATCTTTGATGCCCAGTGTATGTAATCTACTGTCTGCTTGTGCTTTATTATCATAGTGGCGAACTTTGATACCCAGTGGATGTAATATGCCGTAATTTCTTTATTGTATAGTATAGGTTTTTCTTATTCACGATGTTGCAGTTATTTTACTATATATATATATATATATATCCTGTCTTCGCAGTAAACCGGACAAACCGTAAAATTACGGTACATAATCGGGCCGTCATGCAATCATGATGTAGGTTGGGCCTGAAACATCCCGATCAGCTCACGGGCCAGCAGCAGCCCGAAATGAACCCCGACCCATGATTGTGAGAATCAAATCATGGGCTTTTAACAGGCCGAAAAATTGTCTCGGTCCTTGTTTGGCCCAATCAAATATCGGCTACGAGCAGGCCGAATGCAAACCGGGCCGTAGTTAGGCCCAACTATATGACGGGATTTTAACAGGCTGAAATTAATATAGGGCCGAAAGGTTAAACGGGCCCTTAACATGCCAAAACTAATTTTAGGCCGAATTACTAAGTGGGCCTTTAGCAAGTGGGCCCAAAAGCATAGTGTCCAGTTGATGGGCCGAATTTGATATGGGCTATAATTAGGCCCAAAACCTCATAAAGGGCCGGACCTGATCTGGGCCGTAATTTGGCCCAGAATGTGCTAGGCTTTTAATGGGCCGGATCTCATATGGGCCACTATTAGGCCATTAATAGACCATATCAAATATGGGCCGGCATTTGGCCCAAAACATGGCAGCCAGTTAACGGGCCGGCCTACTAGGGCCCACAAAATCTTGTGGGCCTACAGCTGGGCCGGCCCATTATGATCCGCAAGAATTTTGTGGGCCTTTACCTAGGCCGGCCTATTATGGCACACAAAAATCTTATGGGCCTGTACCTGGGCCGGCCCATTATGCCCCGCGAAATCTTGTGGGCCTTTAGCTGGGCCGGCCCATTATGGTCCGCAAAATCTTGTGGGCCTTTAGTTGGGCCGGCCCATTTAAACTTGTTGGGTCGTGCCATGTGTCGACATATCATAGGTGCCTTCTGTCCAGTGAGTGGATGACATCTGTCCCGACGATGAGCCGACACATGTTTCGTCTAGCCAATGATGATTTTACATGTGGAAAATCCCCATTGGTCAGGGCTGTTAACGGGTTATCGGATCCAAAACCCGACCCGATAGCTTAACGGTGTTCCGTTACGGTGGATGCCACATGTCGGTCACCCTTGACGAAATCACTTCTGTGACGCGCGATTTGTCGTCATGGAAGTGGACACTTCCCTGATGATAATTTTGGTAATGTCATGGAA
Source organism: Triticum monococcum (assembly GCA_034509565.1). Lineage (NCBI taxonomy): Eukaryota > Viridiplantae > Streptophyta > Magnoliopsida > Poales > Poaceae > Triticum > Triticum monococcum. The sequence continues at coordinate 143,701,410 of CM067843.1, read as the reverse complement.
CACTTCGACGACAGCACATGTATGACGATCTTGATTCTTTCATAAATTTGTCATGGCATGACAAAAAAAGCGACCTACTATGACAAATACGTATCATCACGGAAGTTTTTTTTGTAGTGTTGAGAGTGATCCCAAAAGAGAAGGCGCAGGTGAAGGTGTTGGTCGAGCGGGTCGTCCAACTTGTCCGCGACGGAGTGACTGGTATGGACCTGCTAGAGGTCTTCCTCAGTCGATGCATTCAACCACTTCAAGCTCATGACCATCCGATGTGGATGTACTCGGGACTCGAGGATTCCACTCGGATCCACCCAGAGGATGTTAGTGAGGACACAGTGGAGAAGTGGCTGAGAGGTATTACTGGCAATAAGGATAATCCCCGGTGGTCCAGGAGGGTGGTTCCATTCGACCATTTGCGCCAGCCGGAACAGGTATGATTCTGCATTGTCAAGTGTCTTCTTGATTCACTATGTAACATCTTGTTGACGGTCTACTGTCTTTCTTTTGTTCATTGTCTTTTTAGGCTCTTATTGATATGTACTCGATGCCCAATGGAGTGCAGGAGCAAAATGTCGAGGATGGGGCGGGCGGGGGCGAGAGTGGCGAGTGGCACTCGGATGCAGAGGAGGACGAGGAGAGCAACAACCCAAGTGACGAAGAAGAGGTCGACTCACCTCCTCGTAGAGAAAGGAGGTCCAAGCACGTTCACGACCCGGCAAACACCCCTGACCTGGTGGTCGCACCGACTGGACAGTCTTCAAAGAGCCCTCGGACGTCTTCTCTGGTGCCGACTGAGAAGGGACCGAAACAGCTCAAGACTGCGCCGCCTCCTTTGCCGAAACTATTGAAGGCCACATCCTCCAAACCGCCGAAGGCTTTGCCCAGAATCAAAGTGACCATTCGAACCATCTCCGGGTAATCATCTGACCCGATCTTTTGTTCGACTCGAGCAACAGAACATAACCGACTGAAAGTTGACATTTGCAGTGCTGCTACCTCTGGAACTTCTTCCCGCCAATACCGAGACGATGAAATGGAAGACGCGGTTACCTCCAACCTAAGTAAAATTCTTGTGATCTTTTTCTTGATTATTTGGTCGATCAAATTATGGCGATTCTCTTGGGGTCGACTGATTTATCTGCAACCCCACCCAACATTATGAGCTTCCGGATGATGATGAAGATGTGGCCCCAAGGCCCAAAAGAACAAAAAAGTAGCGGCTGGCAAGACATCTCAGCCATGGCTGATGACAGAACCAACTCTCCAACAACCTGAAAATGCAGGTGGGTCCTCTGGAACTTCTGATGTCCCATTGTCGAGTGAGCACCCTACACCGTCGATTGTACCAGTGTTTCCTTCAGCCGCCCAACCCCATGTCTTGGAGCTCCAAGCTGCCGCATCTGGGCCGTCTGCCCCTTTCTTCACCAACTATCATGTTCCGAAAACCAGCTGGACGCCGCTGCGGAGGCTATCCGTCAGGCTAACGTGATGATGGAGCGGATGAAGACGGTGCACGAGAATAGCCAGGCTACTTACGATGCCAGCGCGGCTCTTCGGGCCAATGTCGAGGTAAGTTGGCTTTCGACTGACCTTGTTCTATTAGGATATGCTACCTGAAATATTTTCTTTCATACAATCTCTTATTGTTTGCATCGAATCTGTACACCCACTGGGTGTTTTGTTGTCTTTAGTATTTGAGCTCTTCCACTCGGCCTAGGCGAGTGGGATCACAACCGGTGGGGGCAAGCTAAGTGCACCCACTGGGTGTAGTCCCCGAGACCGCAGTCGACTGTGGGCAGTCGACTGGGGTCTGAGTACTTTTCACTTTCCTTTATTCCACTCGACCCGGGCGGACTGGCCGAGTGGGATCTAAACTAGTGGGGGCACGTCAAGTGCACCCACTGGGTGTAGTCCCTGAGACCGCGGTCGAATGCTGGCAGTCGGCCGGGGTCTGAATAGTTCTTCTCTCTTTCTTCTCTTTTTTGTACTCGTCCTGAGCGGACCGGTCGAGTGGTGTCTGAATCAGTGGGGGCACGCCAAGTGCACCCGCTGGGTGTAGTCCCCGAGACCGCGGTCGACTGCGGGCAGTCGACTAGGGTCTGGGTAAACTTTTAAGTTTTATTCACTTGGAAGTAAATAATCTTTGATCTTGTCGATTGACATGTCTTTTACCTTCTATAGAAATCTTGTACTCTCATTTCTAAGTTCGCCAAATTTGAGGAGAAGCAGAGGCAACTCAACCTCGACTTGGAGCTGGCCCGACAAAAGTTGAAGAAAGCTCGAGATGAAGCTGTTGGATGGAAGGTAACTGCCTGTCGAATGTTCACGTCGATCGTCCTCTAAAATATTTCTTCAATCTCTTGTTTGATCCGATTGCTTATTTTGCAGAGAAAATGAGGTTGGCTCTAGAGAAGAAGGACTTGGACCTTGCAGCTGCACAGAAGGAAGCTCAAGAAAAGACTGCCCTTGCAGACCAGAAACTGGCTTTGGTCGGAGTGCTGGAAGAAGAAGTCAGCAAGCTGAAGTCCTCTCTCACTGAATCCAACCGAGAGGTAACTCGTCTGAAGAAGGATAATATGGCTCTGAATGAGAAGCTAGAGTCTGTGGCTCGTAAGAGAAATGACGTGGAAGCCTATCTAGGAACTCCTGCCAAGAAGCTCTATCTTATGCTGGAAGGTACTCCTTTTAATTTGACTACTTTACTGCTTGCAAGTTAATCTTGTCCAGTCGACTCACTAACTCTTTGGCTGCATAATTCTGCCAAAACTTTGACGAGGGAACTGGGCGGCGATGAGGCTGCCATGAATGTGCTTCGACTGGAATCCCGTGTCTCCAGTGTCACAAGTTACCTCGCTCGTTTGAAGGTGGCAGTTTCATGGATCGACTCATCACTCTAGCCAAGGGCGACGCTTCAGAATGACCTCCAACCTCTGATGACTCGGCTCAAGGAGGTTCCTGGTCGAGTGCAAGAGTGGAAGAAGTCCTCTGCCCGATGTGGTGCTGACGTGGTGTTGTCCTTGGTAAGAGTCCACTGCAAGGAAGCTCGTGAAGACAAGCTGGCGGCGATCAAGGTCGCCAACACCAAAAGGCACGATTTCTAGTCCTTTATGGAGACTTTCATAGCTGCCGCCACTCGGATTGCAGGTGGAATCGACTTGGACGAATTTGTTGAACCTGCCAGCCCTCCTCCTGCTGAATGAACAAACTTTGAGATTTAAACTTGCCTTAAATTTGCCTCGGGATGTCGAGTGGTTGCTGTAGCCATTATCCTTCAGGCTTGATGCTCGAATACTTTTGATCCGTCGCCTGGAATTTTTTGGATCTATCTGAACTTGGTTTATTTTTGAATATGTTCGTATTTGCCTTCGCATGGAATTTGCTCTTTGGGATGTAGCCCTGAAGTGGAGAGTTCAGTCGACTTGTGCATCGTCGTCCTTGCGGACAGGGATGGGGCGCATGTTGTATTTGTGGTGTAGCTTGGAGAAAGAGGTCGCAGTTGACCCGCACCTCATCGTCTTTGCGGATGGGGATGGAGTGTACGTTGTACTTGTGGCGTAGCTCGGAGAAGAAGGCCGTGGTCGACCTGCACCTCGTCATCCTTGCGGATGGGGATGGAGCGTACGTTGTACTTGTGGCATAGCTCGGAGAAGAAGGCCGCGGTCGACCTACACCTCGTCGTCATTGCGGATAGGGACAGACTTTAAACCTTAGGCAAGTACTGGAGTGCGGCTAAGCCTCCGAGTGGGAGGCTTGGTCACCACTTAGTAGGATTTTTTAAACTTAGGCGAGTACTGGACTGCAGCTAAGCCCCCGAGTGGGAGGGTTGCTCACCACTCGGTAGGCTTTTACAAACTTAGGCGAGTACATGACTGCATCTAAGCCCCCGAGTGAGAGGGTTTCTCATCACTCGGTAGGATTTTACAAACTTAGGCGAGTACTGGACTGCAGCTAAGCCCCCGAGTGGGAGGGTTGCTCACCACTCGGTGGGATTTTACAAACTTAGGCGAGTACTGGACTACACCTAAGCTCCCAGTGGGAGGGTTGCTCACCACTCGGTAGGATTTTACAAACTTAGGCGAGTATAGGACTGCAGCTAAGCCCCCAAGTGTGAGGGTTGCTTACCACTCGGTAGGATTTTACAAACTTAAGCGAGTTCTGGACTGCAGCTAAGCCCCCGAGTGGGAGGATTGCTCACCACTCGGTTGGATTTTACAAACTTAGGCGAGTACTGGACTGCAGCTAAGCCCCCGAGTGGGAGGGTTGCTCACCACTCGGTAGGATTTTAGAAACTTAGGTGAGTTCTGGACTACAGCTAAGCCCCCGAGTGTGAGGGTTGCTCACCACTCGGTTGGATTTTACAAACTTAGGCGAGTACTGGACTGCAGCTAAGCCCCCGAGTGGGAGGGTTGCTCACCACTCGGTAGGATTTTACAAACTTAGGCGAGTACTAGACTGCAGCTAAGCCCCCGAGTGGGAGGGTTGCTCACCACACGGTAGGATTTTACAAACTTAGGCGAGTATTGGACTGCAGCTAAGCCCCCGAGTGGGAGGGTTGCTCACCACTCGGTAGGATTTTACAAACTTAGGCGAGTACATGACTGGAGCTAAGCCCCCGAGTGGGAGGGTTGTTCACCACTCGGTAGGATTTTACAAACTTAGGCGAGTTCTGGACTGCAGCTAAGCCCCTGAGTGGAAGGGTTGCTCACCACTCGGTTGGATTTTACAAACTTAGGCGAGTACTGGACTGCAGCTAAGCCCCCGAGTGGGAGGATTGCTCACCACTCGGTAGGATTTTACAAACTTAGGCGAAACGGATTCGCGGCTAAGCCCCCGAGTGAGAGACTTGCTCACCACTCGGTATGATTTTCTTTTGAACTTAGGTGAAACGGATTCACAGCTAAGTCACCCACTTGTGGGATTTCAGACGCAAATAAAAGCAACAACAATCATTCAATAGGACTGTAAAGCTCTTGTCTTTGATAAACAAATTACAAAGGTATTTCTTATTACATTTTATTTGAACGAGTACTTAAGTATAAAAGGGGCGGAGCAGCTCCGCATTCCAAGCCCGTGGCTCGTCCTTCTTATGCTCGACATTGTAAAGGTGGTATGCTCCATTGTGGAGCACTCTGGTGATAATGAAGGGACCTTCCTAAGATGGGGCGAGCTTGTGTGGTTTCTACTGATCCACTCGAAGAACCAAGTCACCCTCTTGAAAGGCTTGACCCTTCACGTGTCTAGCGTGGAATCGACGCAAGTCTTGCTGATAAATGGTCGACCGGATCAAATCCATCTCTCTTTCCTCCTCTAGGATATCAACTGCATCTTGCCCAGCTTGTTCTGCTTCATCTTCAGAGAAGAGCTCAACTCGTGGTGCATTGTGAAGCAAGTCACTCGGTAGAACTGCCTCAGCTCCATAGACCAAAAAGAATGGAGTTCGGCTAGTCGACCGATTGGGAGTTGTCCTTAATCCCCAAAGAACTGATGGAAGTTCATCAACCCAGGCGCCCGCTGCGTGCTTGAGATCTCGCATCAGTCGGGGTTTCAGTCCTTTGAGAATCAGGCCATTTTTTCTTTCTGCTTGTCCATTCGACTGAAGCATAGTCGACTCGCGTGCCTTGTGAGGCGCAGAAGGTTCTGAACTCATCAGAATCGAAGTTCGATCCGTTGTCAGTGATGATGTTGTGCGGAACCCCATACCTGAATGTCAAGTCTCTGACGAAGCTAACAGCAGTACTAGCTTCAAGATTCTTAACAGGCTTGGCTTCGATCCATTTGGTAAACTTGTCGACTGCTACAAGCACGTGAGTAAAGCCACTCCTACCAGTCCTCAGTGGACCAACCATGTCCAATCCCCAAACAGCAATGGGCCAGACGAGTGGAATGGTCTTCAGGGCTGATGCAGGTTTGTGCGACATATTGGAGTAGAACTGGCAGCCTTCACATCTGTCGACTATATCTTTCGCCATTTCATTTGCTCGTGGACAATAAAATCCAGCTCGGTATGCTTTTGCCACAATGGTCCGAGAGGACGCATGGTGACCACAGGTCCCCGAATGGATGTCGTGGAGGATCACTCAACCTTCTTCTGGCGTTATGCATTTCTGGTTGACTCCAGTTGCACTTTCTCTGAACAGTTGTCCTCTTATTACAGTAAAGGCTTTGGATCAATGGGCCATCTGTCGAACCTCTTCCTCATCCTCTGGGAGCTCTTTCCTAAGGATATATGCAATGTATGCCACCGTCCAGTCGGGAGTGATGACCAACACCTCCATGATCAAGTCGACCATGGCTGGGACCTTGACTTCAGTCGGATCTATGGCACTCTTGGGCTGCGGGGGCTCTTCAGCGAAGGGATCTTCTTTAACTGAAGGTGCATGAATATGCTCCAGGAACACATTACTGGGAATAGCTTCTCTCTTGGAGCCTATCTTTGCTAAATCATCCGCTGCTTAATTTTTCAGTCGGGGTATATGATGGAGCTCTAACTCCTCAAAATTGTTCTCCAACTTCCTCACCGCGTTGCAGTAATTAACCAGTCATGGCTGGGCTTCTGACATCCCATTCCTTCATCACTTGATTGACTACCAAATCTGAGTCGCCATAGACCATGAGGCGACAGACGCCGAGTGAGATGGCCATACGCAACCCATACAAGAGTGCTTCAGATTCTGCTTCGTTATTAGAGGAATCAAAGTGAATCTGGAGGACATATTTCACCTTGTCTCCTCGGGGAGATACCAGTACCACCCCAGCACTGGAACCATTCAGCATCTTGGAGCCATCGAAGAACATGGTCTAGTGCTCCGAGTGAACTTGAGTCGGCAGTTGTTGCTCAATCCATTCGGCGAGTAAATCCGCTATTGCTTGGGACTTGATAGCTTTCTTTGCCTCAAACATCATATCTAAGGGAAGGAGTTCAATCGCCCACTTTGCCACTCGACCAGTTGCATCTCTGTTGTCCAGAATCTCTGATAATGGAGCGTCGCTAACGACTATAATGGAGTGATCAGAGAAGTAATGTGCAACCTTCTTCGTGGTCATATATATCCCATAAACAAGCACCTGATAATGTGGATATCTTTGCTTTGATGGAGTCAAAACTTCAGAGACATAGTATACTGGGCGCTGAACTTTGTAGGCTTTTCCTTCTTCTTCCCACTCGACCATAAGTACTGTACTGATGACTTGTCCAGTGGCTGCAATGTAAAGCAGTAAAGGCTCTTTACTTATTGGAGCAACAAGCACCGGCTGGGTGGAAAATAGGGCTTTGAGCTCTGCAAATGCTGCATCAGCTTCAGGAGTCCACTCGAACTTATCTGACTTCTTGATCAGTCAGTAAAGAGGCAGTGCCTTTTCACCGAGGCGAGAAATGAATCGACTTAGGGCGGCCAAATAACCAGTAAGCTTCTGGAAATCATGCACACGCACAAGGCGTTCCATCTGGAGTATGGCACCCACTTTCTCTGGGTTAGCGTCGATCCCTCGTTCGGAAACGAGAAAACCGAGTAATTTTCCGCCTGGAACTCCAAACATGCACTTTGATGGATTGAGCTTGATATCATACCTTCTGAAGTTGGCAAAGGTTTCAGCAAGGTCAGCCAGTAGGTTAGAACCTTTATGTGACTTGACCACAATGTCATCTATGTATGCTTCCACATTCCAGCTGATCTGAGTGAGCAAGCACTTCTGAATCATCCGCATGAATGTGGCTCTAGCATTCTTCAAACCGAATGGCATAGTGACATAACAAAAGCACCCAAATGGGGTGATGAAAGCTATTTTTATCTCATCGGGTCCATATAGACGTATCTGATGATACCCGGTATAAGCGTCCAAAAAGGACAAACGCTCACACCATGCAATCGAGTCGACTGTTTGGTCGATGCGAGGGAGAGGAAAGTGATCTTTTGGGCAGGCCCGATTGATATGATTGAAGTCGATGCACATGTGAAGCGAGTCGTCCTTCTTTGGGACCATGACAACATTAGCTAACCACTCGGAGTGGTAAATCTCTCGGAAAAACTCAGCTGCCAGAAGCTGAGCCACTTCTTCACCGATTGCCTTCCTCTACTATAGGGCGGACCATCGAAGATGCTCTTTGACTGGTTTCACCTTTGGGTAGACTCACAAACGATGCTCAGCCAGTCCACTGAGAACACCTGGCAGGTCAGAAGGTCTCCATGCAAAGATGTCCCAGTTCTCACGGAGAAACTGGATGAGCGCTACTTCCTATTTGGAGTCGAGTGTTGTTGAAATGTGAGTCGGAGCAGCATTGGGATCCGTTGGATGAATATGAATCGGCTTCTTTTCACCAGATGACTGGAATGCTGAATCTGTGGCGGGCTTCTTAGCTCGCAACAAATCACTCGAATCTGCATTTTTTTTGATATTCCTGCAACTCCACTACTGCCATCTGTGCATCGACGATCTTTGAGCCCTTCTGGAAGCACTCTTCTGCCTTCTTTCGACTGCCAGTGATAGTGATCACCCCTTTAGGACCAGGCATCTTCAATTTGAGGTACACGTAACATGGTTGAGCCATAAAACATGCATAAGCTGGCCTGCCTAGAATAGCATGATAGGCACTCTGGAAATCCACAACTTCAAATGTCAACTTTTCCTTGCGGTAATTCTTGGAATCACCGAAAACTACATCAAGGGCGATCTGACCAAGTGATGTAGCCTTCTTGCCAGGAATAACTCCATGGAAACTCATATTACTTTCACTGAGTTTGGACATCGGAATGCCCATTCCTTTCAATGTCTCTGCATATAGTATATGCAGACCACTGCCACCATCCATCAGAACCTTAGTCAATCGAGTGCCTTCGACTACTGGGTCGACCACCAACGCTTGCCTCCCAGGGGTGGCTATGTGCGCTGGTTGATCAGACTGGTCGAATGTAATGGCAGTCTGAGACCACTTCAAATAACTGGGTGTCACCGGAGCGACCATGTTCACTTCTTTGTTGATGACTTTCAGTCGACTCTTACTCTCAACATCAGCGAAAATCATCAGAGTGGAATTGACATGGGGGTAACCATCATCGTCTTCCTCCTCATCCTCAACTTTGTCCGCTTCCTTCTCCTTTTCCTTGGGTTGTTTCTCTCGGAATTGCTAGATTAGGAGTCGACACTGTCGAGTGGTATGCTTTGGGTAAATGAAATTACCCTCTTCATGTTTTTTGGTGTGAATGTGGCATGGTAAATCTAGCACATCATTTTCATCTTGATCTTTTACTTTCTTGGGGTTCCACGGCCCTTTGGGTTTCCCTATGAACTTTCCTTGAGTCATGTCTAAGGCTTCACCAGGAGCGGCTGGCTCGGCTTTGCGCTTCCGCTTCCGAATGGAGTTCCCTCCTCCAGTTTCGTGGGCGACTGTTTTGTGCTTGCCACTCCGGAGTCGGTCTTCTTCTTCACCATTGGCTTACTTGGTGGCAATCTCCATCATCCCAGTTAGAGTCATATATCCAGTCCGACCGAATTTTAGGTTCAACTCCCGATACTTAACACCTTCTTTGAAGGCACAAATTGCCTGGTGATCCGACACATTCTCCACCGTGTGGTGCAACGTGATCCATCTCTGGATATAATCTCTCAAAGTTTCATTTGGTTTCTGAACGCAACACTGCAATTCTGTCAGCCCTGCTAGCCGTTTTCAAGTACCTTCAATTGTTCTGACGAATACTCGGGCAAGATCTTCCCAAGTATAAATACTACTAGGCGCTAACTGATTTAGCCACGCTCTGGCCGAGCCCTGCAACATCAAAGGAAGGTGCTTCATGGCCACTTCATCGTTGCCACCACCAATCTGTACAACCAGTCGATAACCCTCAACACAAGTGTCAGGCTTGGACTCGCTAGTGAACTTACTGACTCTAGTTGCCAACCTGAAGTTGGGAGGAATCACCGCAGCCCTGATGGCTCTCCTAAAGCACACTGGACCTGAGACATGTACCCTGCCAATGGTTGGGAAATCTCTGTCGTGACCTTCTCTGTGAGCTCTGTTTCTGTCGACCAGACCCTGAACGAGAATAGATCTCGCATCAAAGCCCGGCAAAATGGGGTCGACTGGAATCATTCGCCCACCACTATGAGGACGTCTGTCATCATGCTGCCGACGCACGTATGACTCACTCCTTTAGGGACGAGTGGGCAATCGACGACGATCATCGTGATCGAGTCGGTGATGAAACTGCTCGCCGTTTCTGTACTAATCTCGCCGGTCCCCACATCCTTCACGTCTCAGGGGTGATATCAGGTTGTGAGCCGATTGGACTGTGTCTGCAACTACATACCTGCTATGGATCCTATTCCGCGACTAAGATACTGCTGTATTCTGCTCTCCTGCCACACAGAACAAAGCCCGGATCTGCACCAAACCTCGACCAGCTTCTGACTGGGAAGGTTGGATTGATTCCGCTATTCGGGCCGCAGCTGCGAGATTCTGAATCGGAGTTCGGTATACCTAAGTCGGAGGCGGAAAAAGTTGGCGTCGACTAGACTCGGGGATACGCTGCCGAGCACGCTCGTCGAGTGCGCGCTGGAGGTTCTCCAGTCGAGTGCACTCAGCCAAGTTGGCTAGGCGCGTTTCCTCCAAGGCCTGGGCCTTAGGGGTTTCTCCAACGATAGGAGTGTGAAGCGCATCCATGTTCCAGCGGCGAAGTTCTTCCCTTCGCTGTGAAGAGAGGGGTTCGGGGCGGTACTCTTTGTGAACACGCGACGGATCACCGTCCCCATCGCCTCCATCTTCATGGGTGAAGCCAGGAGGACTGCGTGGCCCATTGACCATCAAAACTTCTACCGCGGGGTCGCTACTCTCGCACTGGGATGTAGTCTCTACGGAACAAGTCGAACAGGCCGTAGAGAGTTTTGTCGGGCTCAATTGGCGTGACTTGGGGGGTGGCCGACTGGCGAGCCACCGCATGCCTCACCCACCACTGAAGTCTCGATCAACCGGAACGCTTGCTCCGGCGGGCTGCATGGAACACTACAAAAAAAGACACATCCGTGACATTTTGGGCCGAACGAAATTGTTTTCTGTCATACATATGACACTTATATGACGATAATTGTGACAAAATCCGGTATCATCATAGATGTGGTGGGCTCCTACTTCCATGACAAAAAATCATGACAAAAAATGGGCTTTTCATCTTGGGCGGGCCAGAGACGCAGCTGCATGACATTCTTTGGGTCGTCCATGACAGAAAAAACCGTGGTAGAAGTGAGGGGGAGGAAATTTTCGGGGAGCTCCCGGTTACGGTGGGAGGTCGGGGGCCGAGCGATGCACGTTTCTCTCATACACGTACGCGCATGTGTGCGAGGCGTTGGCTCTAACTGAACCCGAGCGAGGCGTTGGGCTCTAACTGAACCCGAGCGATTGCACTGCAGGCTATGCGTTACTGAACCCAAACGATCGATCGGTGGCTATTAACTGAACCCGATCGAGCGATTCCTTCGCTACTGCTGCTAACTGAAGCCGATCGATGGGATGAACAGTGAGCGTTCCAGGGGGGTTTGATGAACAGTGAGCGGTGGCGTTGCCTCTGGATGAACAGGACCCTGTGGTGTGGTGGAGGGCTGGATGAACAGTAGATGGTGGAGGGGTGCCCTTGGAGGGATGGATGAACATGACCCCGTGGTGTGGAGGGCTGGATGAACAGTAGACGGTGGAGGGGTGGTTGAACAGGACCCCGTGGTGTGGAGGGCTGGATGAACAGTAGATGGTGGAGGGGTGCCCATGGAGGGGTGGTTGAATAGGACCCCGTGGTGTGGAGGGCTGGATGAACAGTAGATAGTGGAGGGGTGGTTGAACAATAGCCGGGGGAGTAGCACGCGGTGGAGGCTGGATGAACAGGAGCCCATGGATGATGAGTCGCAGGTGGAGGCTGTAGGAGGTCGATGGTGGATGAACTGTAGATCATGGAGGCTAGAGGGGGTCGACGGTGGAGATGAATAGTATCCCGTGGAGTCCCGTTTTGCGGTACGCCACACCCCTCCTGATGAACAGGACCCCCGTTTCGACCGTAGCGCTCCAACACAAGTCCGTTTCATCCGTTTTGCGGTACGCCACACCCCTCCCGATCAACAGGACCCCCGTTTCGACCGTAGGAGGTCCGTTTCCTCCGTCTTGCGGTACGCTAGACCCCTCCCGATGAACAGGATCCCATTTCAAACGTGGCCGGTCGAACACAAGGCCGTTTCCTCCGTTCTGCGGTACACCAAGCCTCGTTTCCATCGCCTGTTCCGTCCAAGCCCTCTCGATGGACACGACACATTCCGTTGCCTCCCCATGAACACGACACATTCTGTTGCCTCCCCATGAACATGACGACGACACTGTTTCTCTGTTCCGACCTAGCCATGTACACGAGCCTTGGCCGTATGTATGCGTGAGTAGGCGTTCGAGACCACGCCCGTATGTACACATACGTGGTCGTATTTTCTTTCTTGCACCATGGGCGCTGTACGTACGTGTACATGCTACATGCGCGCCTCTACTACGGCACGTGCGCGCCTCTACATCGACCAGTATGTACGTACACATTCGCGACCAGAATGACAACGCTACGTACGCTTCGACCAGGTGGGTCCCGACTGTCAGGCACTTCCTTGCCTGCGAAGATGTAGCTGGTCGGTCCCAGCAGTCAGGGGGCGAATCGTTTTGTTTTTTTTTGCCCGGACGCACGTCCTTGCCTGCGAAGATGTAGCTGGTGGGTCCCTGCAGCCGGGGGCCTGGTGGGTCCCAGCAGTCCGGGGGGCGAATCGTGTTTTTTCGGACACACTTCCTTGCGTGCGAAGATGTAGCTCGTGGGTCCCAGCAGTCAGGGGGCGAATCATTTTTTTCACAAAATACGGTGGCCCGTTCGGTGGGTCCCCGCTGTCAGGTGGAGGAATAATTATTTTGCGTGTAATAAGGAGGCACTTCCTTGCGGCTGCCGTGGACCCAGCTGTCAGCCTCTCCACGTACAGTACTCTTCCGATGGAAATCGGTCGTTGACCACGTTGACCACGCCGCGCCGAGAGCACCAGGGCGGTGGTCTGGACGACGGCGAGGCCTAGGAAGGGGACGACGCGGAGCCGGGGAAGACGCGGCAATGGAAGCCCGCGGAGAGAGGAGTACGAGGGTTCACTGGTTCGGCTGCGGTGTGAGGCTGCCGTCGCCGCAGAATAACAAGGGGTGAGGGTTAGTAGAGGGATGGCCTAGCCAGCGGTGGGAGTAGGACGGGGCGGTGAGGCCTCCGCGGCATCACAGCTGGCCATGGGAGGCAGGAGCACGCGACACGACCGGCGCTGCTTTGGGCGGCTGGAGCAAGAAGACCAGAGGTTCAAGAAGCACTACGGCCGTTGGATGCACATCGTACAATCACTGGAGCTAGAATCGTTTATATTGACTAAGTTGACAAAGCCCTTGGTACGCGTTAACTTAGTAGGCCCACAGCTTGGATTTGGCAGAGAACATATAGCCCATTTGCGATTTGTAAGAATGTACAACCCATTTTTTAATTCTAATGGAATTTACTACAGCCCATTTACAGTTTGTTAAAAGTACAGCCCGACTTCTAGCTAGGACAACGATTAATAATGTCAAACTACCGCTCAAAACAGAATTCAAAAAAAATTCCCACATTTTGATGGGATCCAAAATATTTGTATCCGAAATTTCTAGTCAGGTTAAATATAATTTCAAAATAAAGTTGTATTACGTTAAAATCCAATGAAATATTGCACGCTCAACAAGTAATGAAATTAAAATTTTCAAATTCCAAAAATAATATATTTTTCAAACTAATTACGTGTTTGGTGCATAGTAACTGTCTAGTTATTATAATTACATCCCATTTATTATTTCTTAAAGTCCATGTTCTTGCTAAGCCTAATGCATACCTCCTAGGAAAGTTTGCAGCCCAGCGGGGCGGAGAATAACAAGTTGACCCGGATATTGTGTACAACTGTCGGCCCAGTTGCATTGCTGATGTTGGAAAAAAAGCTATTTTTTATACACCGATGAAAAAAATGTGTATAGATAAGGAACATTTTTTATACACACATTTAACAATTTTTAAATACATGATTAACACTTTTTAAAACATATTTTTTAGTCAACAATGGGCCCACAGCGAGCGGAGGAGGTCACAATACACATATTTTTTAAATACATGATTAACACTTCTGCAAAAACAGTTAGCCCACAGCGAGCCAATTAGCCCCAGTCGGCCCACAGTGGGCCGACAGGGGCATGTCGGCCAGCTGTAGGCCGACTGGAATCCTATCGGCCTGCTGTGGGCCGACAAGGCCTAGTCGGCCTGTAGCGGGCGGACGGTGTATTATTTTTGAAAAAAAAAATTACCCAGCATAATATTTATGAAAAGTAATAAAAAAATGTATTATTTAAGTTGACATGGTTACTCAGCCCACATTCAGCAACGCCGGAAAGGCCCAAACAAGGCTTCTGTACAACTTTTTGAAGTCACTAAGCTCAATTAATAACTTAAGAAAAAAGTTAGATTAGAGTGGAACCTAATTAAAAGCTGTCACGAGCAAATAAATAATTCAACGGGTCCCACTTGTGCGTGTGCGTGCGTGTGTGTGTGTGTGTGTGTGTGTGCGAGAGAGAGAGAGACCCATCGGCCGATGCTCGTAAATACATCTTTCAGCCATATGCATTGCTGATGCTTAGTAAAAACTTATATAGTTGACCCAATCATATAGAACATCATAGCACATTGAACTTGCATACAAAAATTTCATGCAGGCGGCAAAATCAGGACGGAAGCAGTGGATCGCTACGGGAAGGGCTATGTTGAAACCAACGAAGTCGTACATAACGGTTCATTGTCTTTATCAATGATGGGGAAATATCTTGAATGTTGTGCAAAGAAAACAGACAGACAACACCATAAGTTCTCCTAGCACATTAAGTTGACGTATAGCCCTTTCTAAAAAAAGTTCAGGTACAAAATTAGAAGAGGTCACAATCAAATGTACTGGCATATCAGTGCTTCACACCCATAGCTCAGATTTAACTACTATCTGACAAGATTCAGTTGTTACCTCAAATTAGAGCACATCCAAGCAGCCAGCCCTGCCTCTTCTCCGAAAGAAGCAGTGGCCTCTGCCGTGCGATGGAGTAGGCCCTGTGCCATCCATCGTTTCGAGCAACACGGGGAAAGTCTGACGTTGACTCCTGTAATGGACGTCGTCGACGGACCCTGGCACCAGCGGCTGCGGCAGGACTTCGATTGATGGATTGACCACTTCTTCGACATGCACGAACACTCGATACAGGTACATCCCTAACGTGGTCCACGGTGGCCTTGGTGGCGACGAATAGTACAACCCTGGTTCCTGCACCGGTATCTCAACACCAGTCACCTTCGGTATGGTGGGCGGCTTCTTCATCCATGCCATAACCGTCAGAGCCCAGCTGCGTGGAGGAACGAACATACTTACGAGCTCACCTCCAAGGTCATTGATAAGCTCATTCATGGACTCGCTGTTCCAAGCACGTCGAGGCATGCCATGGAAGGTAAGCTTTGTTAAAAACTCAAGCTCAGAGGGCACCGAGCCCCATCCTGGGTGCCACCGATCAAATCTCACCAGCGCGCCATTGCAGAACAAATGTCGGCAAACTGGTCGTCAAGTGCCGCCGTGCCACTATTGAGCGACAGAACACAGCGACCGAAGGCAGGACGGACCTCAGGATCTCCGGCTCGGAGATCCGCGTTGACCGGCAACATGATAGTGCGCTTGAGTATAGGGAGTACAGGAGGGGGATTTGGGGGAAATGGAGTAGGAATCGAGATTCCAAAGGTGGGGGAGGGGCGGGAGACTGTGGATGAAAGGGTAGCATGAATTTCAAGCACGCGCCAATATGCTCTCGGCACGCAAGCGCACGAAAACACCGGTGGCGCCCACATGTCGGCCTAAGAGTCCTTATTCATTCTTTTTTGGAGAGCCCGACCTTTTTTTCAGGATCTTTTGAGAGCCTCGCTTGAGAGTCATAATTGACATGTTTGGCATTGCGTTACTACTCTGCCCATATTCAACGACACCTCACTGGCCCAAACAAGTGTACATCATCGAAAAGACAATGAGCTCAAATTATATAACTTGAAAAAAGGAGATATACTCTGAACACTGGAGAATGGTGATGCCCTCATTTAGCCCACCAGTAGTTCGAGACAATAAACAGTTCAAAACAACGATATATACAACATTCAAACACTGACTAGTGACTACTACTGACATAAACAGCAAGACATGATAGTTCATAAGAAGTCTTGCTACACCACCAAAACGCACCCATCTGCAGCGCTCAGACTCTCGTGATCCAGACGAGAATGACAATCTAAACAGAAGCAACTATTACATAGTAAGAGTGACATAGACGAGGATGACCAAATGACAAGGAATATGCATAACAAAAGAAAGAACTACCCATCCAGAACCAGCAGCAAAGAAAACAAAGTCATTCGAAGAGATGATCCAACGCCATCATAATTTGCAGCCCCACTTCAACGAACAGTGATCCGGAGACACTAGTACTCCACCCTTTTGATGCAACAGCCCAGTTACCTATCAACCAGAAGGCTCGAACCACATCACTGCCTGTCGTAATTGAGACATCCAAGGATCAAAGTTAATCCGGATGCCTTTGTCATTCTCACCTTCTTTTGGCTGCAGGCTGTATCGTTCGCAATGAGGGGAGTTTGCTCCCGAACTCCTAGGGCTCGCCGTGTAGACACAGTTTTCCATAGCAAACAGAGCCTCTCTACCATCAAGGTCCTTGCCAACGGTGATCTCCTGGTTAATCGGATAATTGAGTCCGAGAAACAGAGAGTGTGAACCAAGGCTGTTTACCCGCCTCCAACTAAAAAAATCCTAAAGGCCCCAACAAGCTGGTATCCTACTCATAGACGTAATAGCCACTGTCCGGATACTCACGTATTACACGGTGCTTATATACAATGGGTTTTTTGCAATATAACTTTTCCGGCTCATGTGTCCGAATGATCATCAGTCTTTTTCCATCGTCTGATCGAGCGAGGAACCAGTTGTGCTTCCCTATTTTTGGCAAAGGTGGTGTGATTACAAAGGGCAGTAACTGTAGGGACACTACATCATATCGAAAAAGGACAGGCATTGTTAATGTAAGATCAGCATTGTTCATAGTATGAGCAGGATAATGCAAGAAATAGCATTGATATGTCCCTATTGGAACTGGGAGGAAAATACATGGAAGTTGAACCATGGAGACCATCATGTTTCTTGTTTCTACCACTAAGCCACTGAAGTTCGGTCCCGTGGGCCCCGAGAGGGAAATGTAACTCCTGCGGCAGGCCTTGTGGTGCTCCCGTAGTACGAGCTCATGCCAAAACTGGAATTTGTTTCTTACTACTACCAACTAGTACTAGTAAGGTACACGTGCATTGCACGCATGATATTCTGGTGGTTGTGCATTATGCTTCTACACGTGGAGCTTTCTGGATTCTAACATGTGGCAAAATCTGGTGGAATGTAAGGTTAGGCAAGTTTGATTAACTTAGGCGAGTGTTTGATTCAAGCCACAGCTTAGGCAAGCCACACCAAGGCCCCACATGACATACACACAAAAAATGTGGCAAGATTCCCTTAGGCTTGCCAACTTGTTTCTCTCGTTTTGAAGAACTAATAACACATAAAAGGCTTGCCAACTTGTTTCTCTCGTTTGATTCAAAGGATTTTTATAGGATCTTTAAAGGATTAGAATCCTTAGGAATTTTTCCTACGTTGGTCGTTTGATTCGTTGGATTGAATCATGTAGAATATTTTCCTAAGGATCCATTTGTACTACGTTTCACAGGAATTCTAACATGCACACCAACCTCTTGAAAGAAATCCTTTGTTTTTCATGTAACACAATCAAACAAACTCAAATCCTATAGGGATCCAATGAACATGCCATTCCAATCCTACTTTTTTCCTATTCATGTGTTTCTGCAATCCTATGAATCAAAGAGGCCCTTAGTCATGAATTAAGTTCAACAATGGAGTCTTCTAGATTATACATGTGGCAGAATCTGGTGGATGATATCCAACGACCAGTAGTGCTCGGATTTGCCATATTTGTACCGTCGGATTGGCTTCATCCAACGACCAACTTTCAAAGTTTTTCACACACTCTATAGGGGGTATAGATATAGATGTGCCGGTCCGTTGCAATGGATCCGAAGCATATATATATGTCTATTTAGTGGAGTGAACTCTAAACACATTATCTATTTATTTTTCTCTAACCTTCCGTAGCCATGCAACCAAGCCACATAAGCTTCATGGGTGCCCCCCACATCATATTATTCATACTATGTTGATTGAAAGATAGATAAATCACCCAAAACAAGATCTTCCCGTTTTTTGTTCCTACAATGTTGTGCCATGCACGTACCTACTAGTTATATAGTGGTAGTACTAGTAATATAGTATTAGGAGTACAAACTTGGTACTAGTAGGAGTAGTACTAGTACGGAATGCTCCTACTCTATCAACGAGCCCCGTCTGACACCAAATTTCTTGGCTTCCGTGCTAGAGCTAGATCTTCCCTTCGTTTCTTTTTTCCAACCCAGCGGCGGGCGGGGTCTCAGTTTGCTCAATGGCGGTCCCACATGAAAGTGAAAATGCTAGGAAACACGCCATCCCTAAGCCATGTGTCGTGCTGGACGGGTCGTGTTGTACTCCCGATTCCCGGGCGTGTGGGGGTGCGACGCGAACGCGGCAGACCTTTTCATTTTACCAGCAATGTGCTAGTGCGTTGCTACGGATCCAAAGTAGTAGAATAGTAGTATTTGTTCACAAATTTGAAAGAAATCACTATTGTTTTGATATACTCCTAATATATTACTCCCTCCGTACCTAAATATTTGTCTTTTTTGAGATTTCAAATGGACTATCACATACGGATTATATAGACATATTCTAGTGTTTCTAGCAAGATGCCCGCGCGTTGCACGAAGTTGATGGAAAAGGTAAGCACAACTTATAAATTGACGGATGGAGTACTAGTTACAGTGATGCATATAATTAAGCAAAGGGATCGCACATGTCGGTATTGACTGGAACGAGAATGCAACGGGACAGAATTAAGGCCACGATGATGCGATCGCAGTGGTGGTTACCGAAGGCAAGAAGAAAGATGGATCCACGAACGTACGACCTCCTCCTCCTCAACTTAGTGCTCCGGGCCACCGACCGGTGGCTAAGGAGCGGCGGCTTTTGTGGCGAGGTCGAGGTGCTTCTCAGCAAAGGCATCCAAGGCTTCCAGCCGGTTGAGGAAGGCCAACGTCGTAGCATCCTCACTGGCCTTGTAGATACGTATGTACACGATTTCCTCGAACATGTGGATGTGTAGGTCGACGAATTCTTGCAGGGCGAGGCACCTCGCGGTGAGCGCGACCTCCAAGTGGACATTCTTCGTGGCGTCGGCGGGCAGTCGCAGGGCCACCATTGCTTGAAAGAGGTTCCGGCCATGGAGGCCAATTAGGATGGCAGGCAATGAGGGGCCCGGGCACGCGGGCTGGAGGAGTACGGCGATGTCGTCCGAGAGCTTCTTGAGGACGATGAACATGTTGTTGGTGGCAACGATCATCTGGTCCAATTGAGAGTCGTAGTTGGCGTCGAAGGCGGCCATCCACCAGCCGGTCTCCAACACTGTATGGAGACGATCCTCGGTGCCATGCCGCAGGCCGACATCGTGGACCATCTGGCGCAGCCGCTGGCCGCTCATGAGCATCGCCGCCATGGGTCTAGAGTGAGCTCTTTTGCACTTAGTATAGGTGCCTAGGCAAATGCTTAGGTGCGTACGATGTGGTAGATGCATTGGAATGGAGGGGCGCCTTTATATGAGGGCAATGAGCGCAAACGGCATTGCATTCACATCGTGCAGCCTCTTTTCCCGGACCTCCTCCCATTACTTCCCTCATGCATTAATTGAAGAAGGATGCATTGGCCGTTCAACATATCGGGAACCGCTACTCCCTCCCTCGTCTGCATTAAAGACGTATCGGGAACTGTGCCGCCCGCTGTCAAATCGAATACTCCCTCCATCTATGTAGCGACCAGACCTCAAACAGTCTGATCTTTGTTCTCCGGTGTCATCCCTGGATCAGTAATGCTGACACCACACAATACTCGGAGGATTTATAGCAGAGTAGCAATCACACACTTATTACATCGAGTGTCTCGAAAGAGAACTTATTACAATAAATAT
This sequence comes from Triticum monococcum, assembly GCA_034509565.1. Lineage (NCBI taxonomy): Eukaryota > Viridiplantae > Streptophyta > Magnoliopsida > Poales > Poaceae > Triticum > Triticum monococcum. The sequence goes on along the minus strand of CM067843.1, from coordinate 143,681,162 downwards.
GGCTTAAGGCCATCTAATAACGATAACAGCGGAAGGCTTGGAAGATAAGTCAGTCCATCAACTCCAACGGCATCACTGAGTATAGAACCACGACCTAAAAACTCCTTAATCATCGTCTGAAAAGTCTGCAACATTAACGTTGCAGCCCGAAAACGGGTCAGCACATGGAATATGCTGGCAAGGTAATGAAATGCAACAGCTATACTATATGCATATTTGGCTGGTGGAAAGCTCTATGGTTACAGTTTTTGCATAAAGCCAATTTTTCCCTACTTCAAAGGAATAAATTTAATTACTATCATGGTGGTTGTTAAACATTGAGAATGGTTGACAGCATTCTCAATCCCAATTAAGCATCATCATTAAACAAACCCATCAAAATTATCTTTAGAGTAACATGTTAGATTCACATGATAATCTAGGTACTAGATACTCAAGATGTCCATAACCGGGGACACGGCTAACCATGATTAGTTTATTACACTCTGCAGAGGTTTGCGCACTTTTCCCCACAAGACTCGATCGCCTCCGTTGGATTTCTCGCACTGCATGATGTTTGAGAAACGGATGACCGATACACAGTCTTTCAGAAGCGCTAGCACCTTACGTTGGATAGACTGGTACACCTACATTCCCCTACATGTGCTAGTCTACCCTGTAAGAGTTCGCACGACTTAATCAACTATGCTAGAGCCCATAATGGCTTGTGGCTGCACACGGAAGTTTCTAGTATGAATAATCTAATGATCCCTTTGAGCCTGGGTGGCGGTCCAAAAGAAAAACAGGCAAGACCTGATAGAAACCAGGTGCCTCAATCCACCCAGATGTGTGTTTAAGTTGCCACCTTAGATAAACCATTAAAATTAACAAACTCACATCTGTCATGGATATCACTCACCCAATCCACGTCTACTAGCATAGCATGGCATAATAAGCAAACATAGAAGTAACTCCCAAAGGTTTCATATTAAACAGGTAATAGGTACTACCTCATCTACTTCCCATCCCACAATTTAATTAGATCCTAATCATGCAATGTGTGAGGACTGATCTAATGCTATAAAACTGGGTTGTAGAAAAGGTATGATCAAAGTGTTACTTGCCTTGCTGATGATCCGTGAAACCTAGAGATTCGAAGTAACAGGCGGCGCACTCCGGGTATTCTATCGTAGACAAACAAACAAGCATGCAATAAGTACTCATCTAATGCACAGGTAAAACTCAGATAGAAGATCTAACCAGAAAGTTCAACTTGAGAACCCTGGTTTGCAAAAAGAATCAAATTGAATGAAGCAAAAGAAATCAAACAGTGAAAGAAAACAACTTCGTTCTAGTAATCTGGATCTAGGTCAAATTTTACAGTAGCAAAAACTTGTTTAAGTTGATTATTCGGAAAGAGGGTTTCGAGATTGAAAGAATATGCGGTGCCCCCATGTTTGGTTTTGGTAATTGATGACAATCTCTATGGACTAGTGGTTGCCTTGAGTTATATTTGAAGGTTTTGTCCGTAGGCTTTTCTTGGAGTACATGTGTTGGTTTCAAGAAGAGTTTGTGTCGACCAAGGTGCTATTGAAGGAATTATCCAAAGATTGGTCACTTGAGAGTTGAGCTTATTGCAAGCATGTCTTGAAGAAGAAGAAGATTGTGTGATCATTCATGTTTACCTTCAAGACATCATCCAAATGAAGAGAGGTGGAAAGATTCAAGGTTGATCAAGACTAAGTCAAGAGTGAATCAAGTTGATCAACTCACAAAGCATAGAAGATGTACCGAGAGGGATCAAGTGATCCCATGGTTTGGTAAGTATTGTCCATTGTGCTTTGTGTACTAACCCATGGTCTATGTGAGAGTTCTATGTGGGGTTAGGAACATGTTCATGGGCTTGTGTCAAGAGGAAGATATCTCTCAACCCATGGAGAGGATGACATCAAGTGGTGATCGTCATCAAGATTGCCGTGTGCAAGTTCAAGTGGATCATCGTGAAGAGATCAAGTGCTTGAAGCTTGCCATCTGTTGTGGTGTCAATGGACTAGTGAAGATGTGCCGAAGAAAGGCTCACCCATAGTGGACTATGGGGAGCAATCAACTAGTCTTCATCGAGCCAACACAATCAAGAAAGGTGGTCCAACTTGAGGAAGTCAAGATCATCATCATCTAGCTCAAGTGGACCATGTGCAAGGCAAAGGTTTGCCCTTGATAGGTTTTCTATTTTACCGGTCTCATGATGGTAGTTGGGAGACCGGGTTATAGGATCGGTTGCCGTACTATCAAGGGGGGCTCTCATTGAGTAGCTTGATCGTATCGTTCGCTGAGAGCTCAAACCATTGCATCCTTGCATCATCTTTCTTGATTCTTGTTTGGTTCTCTTTGTGAGTCCTAGAGCTTATGGTCATCTTGATGACAAGCTTGAGTTCATCGAAAACGGAGTTCGCATGCATCTTCTATGATGTTTTCGATGTTGGAGGTTTTGCCGGTTCTTCTCGGTTGGAGGTTTCACTCCTCTATTTGTTGGCATACCTGCCCTGCCTCTATTTGCCGGTTCTTCTCGGTCGCTGTTTTGATGCTACTCGTCGTCTTGTTTTCAACAAGCTTGAGTTTGCTCAATTCGGAGCTCATATGCAGAAGTTATGGCAGTTCTGCTTTTCTGGACTGTCGTTTTTGTCCTGGACCCAGCGGTAGTACCGCGGGCCACAGCGGTAGTACCGCTGAAGCTCACTAAGCGGTAGTACCACTCCTCGGAGCGGTAGTACCGCTTTATGTCCTCAGCAGCAGTACCGCTGCGGCTCTGTGCTCCTTCCGCCTCGACTATTTTGCGCATTTTCTCGTGTCCGATTTTGTGGTACTAGTTGCGGTAGTAGGGGCGGTAGTACCGCGTTTGCGCGATAGTACCGCCCTGCCTCCACGGTAGTACTACTCTGGGTCCCTGCCCCAGCCCCTCTCTTCTGGTGCGGCAGTACCGCTGAAGGGGAGCGGTAGTACCGCTTATGAGCGGTAGTACCGCTCTGCCTCAGCGGTAGTACCGCTCTTTGCGGGGCTGTGTGGGGGATAACGGTTGGATTTTCACCCTCCTATAAAAGGGGGTCTTCTTCCCCAATGAACCTTATCCTTTGAGCTCGTGTTCTTCCCCCATTGTTGACCTTCTTCGAGCTTGCTAACTCTCAATCCCTCCATGGATTCTTGCTAGTTTTTGAAAGAAAAGAGAGAGGAGATCTAGATCCACATTTCCACCAATCACTTTCTCCTCTATGTGAGGGGAACCCCTTGGATCTAGATCTTGGACTTCTTGGTGTTCTCTTTCTTGTTCTTCCTCTCATTTTCCTCCGTAGCATTAGTTGCTTCGGTGGGATTTGAGAGAAAAGGACTTGGGCACTCCGTGTGCCCTTGCCATTGCATTTGGTGCATCGGTTTGAGTTCTCCACGTGATACGTGGAAGTTGCAAGTTGAGAAGCTTATTACTCTTGGGTGCTTGGTACCCTTGAGCTTTGTTCCTCCTAGGTGCTTGGGCGCCCTAGACGGTTGTTGGTGTTCGGAGCTCAATCATTGTGGTGCAAAGCTCCGGGCAAGCGTCGGGGTCTCCAATTAGGTTGTGGAGATCGCCCCGAGCAATTTGACGGGTACCGGTGACCGCCCGCAAGGGTTGCCAAAGTGTATGGGTTCGGTGACCGCCCCAAGGGTTTCCATTTGTACGGGTTCGGTGACCGCCCTCAAGGGTCCCTTAGTGGAATCACGGCATCTTGCATTGTGCGAGGGCGTGAGGAGATTACGGTGGCCCTAGTGGCTTCTTAGGGAGCATTGTGCCTCCACACCGCTCCAAACGGAGATTAGCATCCGCAAGGGTGTGAACTTCGGGATACATCGTCGTCTCCGCGTGCCTCGGTTATCTCTTACCCGAGCCCCTTTACTTATGCACTTTACTTTGTGATAGCCATATTGTTTCTTGTCATATATCTTGCTATCACATAGTTGCTTATCTTGCTTAGCATAAGTTGTTGGTGCACATAGGTGAGCCTAGTTGTTTTAGGTTTGGTGCTTGACAAATGAACCGCTAGGTTTATTCCGCATTTGTTCAAGCCTAAACCGTAATTATTTTAAAACGCCTATTCACCCCCCCCCCTCTAGGCGACATCCACGATCTTTCAGAGACAAAACTCCAGGCGCTTGAATCACCTGATTCCGATAAACGAGCGAAAAGTTATACTAAAACGAAAAACGGATCAGAAATCGCGATCAGAAAATAACCACGGAAAATCCGACGAAAAGAGAGAAACAACGAACAGAAAAGAAAAAAATATATTTTTTTCCAAAAAAAAACTGCACGGAAATCAAGGCGGCGGCGGCGAACCTCGGGCGGCGCGCGCTTCGGCGGCAGGGCTGGGGCGGCTAGGGTTAGGGTTTCGGTGGCTGGGCTTCTCGGGCCCCGGGGCGGCGGCTTATAAAGGTGCCCCCGGGCGGAGTCCCGCTCGGGTACGGCCCAAAGTCGGTTCCTTTTTTTTTAATAATTCCGCTCGGAAGAAAAATAAAAAGAAATACTAAAAGGACTCCAAAAATCACGAAATAAATTTTGCCGGGTTCCTAAAATCAAGCCCGATAAAGTGAACATTTATTTGGGCCCAAACTACAATTTGAAAAACGCGCATTTTTCCTAAATTCAAATAAAATACCGAAAAACTCCGAAATAAATCTTATTTGATTTTTTTATTAAATCCTCAATATTTCTATATTTTGGGAAAGTCATTTTATTCCCTCTCTAATATTTTTGTAATAGAAATAATTGATGATAAAATAAATAAAATCAAATGATCCTGTTTACAAAATTTGAGAAAACTCAAATATGTAAATAACGAAATCCCCAACTCTCTTCATGGGTCCTTGAGTTGTTTCGGATTTTCTAGGATCAAAACCAAAAGCAAAATAAAATATGATATGCATGATGACCTAATGTATAACATTCCAAATTGAAAATTTGGGATGTTACAAACCTACCCCCCTTAAGATGAATCTCGCTCTCGAGATTCGGGTTGGCTAGAAAATAGGTGAGGGTGGTCCTTGAGCAAATCTTCCTCTCGCTCCCAGGTGGCTTCATCTTCCGTGTGGTGACTCCACTGAACTTTGCAGAACTTGATAACCTTGCTGCGAGTGACTCGGCTGGCAAACTCGAGAATCTTTACTGGTTTCTCCTCATAGGTCAAATCGTTATCCAACTGAATTGCTTCCAACGGCACTGTGTCTCTCAAAGGTATGTCAGCCATCTCCGCGTGACACTTCTTCAACTGAGAAACGCGGAACACATCATGAACTCCTATCAATCCTTCTCGCAATTCCAACTTGTAGGCCACTTCTCCCATTCGCTCCAAAACTCGATATGGCCCTACAAATCGTGGCGCTAACTTCCCCTTAACTCCAAAGCGCTTAATCCCTCGAAGTGGGGATACTCGAAGATAAGCTCTGTCTCCGACTTCGTAAACCGTCTCCTTGCGTTTAGAATCTGCGTAGCTCTTCTGCCTGGACTGGGCTACCTTGAGCCTATCGCAAATCAACTTCACCTTCTGTTCAGACTCTTTAATCAGATCTGGTCCAAACAACTGGCGGTCTCCAACTTCGTCCCATGACAACGGTGTCCTGCACCTCCTTCCGTACAAAGCTTTGAAAGGGGCCATCTTCAAACTCGTGTGATAGCTATTATTGTAAGAGAACTCTGCATATGGCAAATTATCGTCCGAACTAGATCCATAATCTAGCGCACAAGCTCTTAGCATATCCTCCAAAATCTGATTAACTCTCTCGATCTGTCCATCTGTGTGCGGATGAAAAGCTGTACTAAATTCTAGCCTAGTACCCAAAGTCTCATGCAACTGCTTCCTGAAATTCGAGGTAAATTGGGTTCCTCTATCTGATACGATACTCCTCAGAACTCCATGTAAACATACGATCCTGGTCATATATATCTTGGTCAACTTAGCACTGGTGTAAGTGGTCTTTACTGGGATGAAATGAGCTACTTTCGTCAATCGGTCAACTACAACCCAAATCGAGTCATAGCCTGAACGAGTCCTTGGTAATCCCGAGATAAAATCCATGCCTATCTTATCCCGCTTCCATTCGGGTATCGGCAATGGTTGCAACAATCATGCTGGCTTCTGATGCTCTGCCTTTACTCTCTGACATACGTCACAAACTGCTACATACTCCGCAATATCCATCTTCATGCCGGTCCACCAGAAAATATCCTTCAAATCCAAATACATCTTGGTATTTCCTGGGTGAATCGAATATGGTGAATCATGTGCCTCTTGCAGAATCAACTTTCTGATCTCCGGGTCATTGGGCACATAAACACGGTCTTCAAACGATAGGGTGTCGTGCTCATCCTCACGAAATCCTTTAGCTTTTCCCTTGCTCAGTTTCTCCTTTATAGAAGCAATCTCCTTGTCAGATTTCTGAGCCTCTCTGATTTTATCCATCAATGTTGACTGAATCTCCAATGCTGCCACATAGCCTCTCGAAACTATCTCCAAACTTAGTTCACAAAGGTTTTCTGCTAACTCCTTGGGTATTTCTTCCGTCACTAACGTATTGACATGGCTCTTACGGCTTAATGCGTCAGCTACTACATTAGCCCTTCCGGGGTGGTAATGCAATCTCATATCATAATCCTTGATGAGCTCCAACCATCTCCTTTGTCTGAGGTTCAACTCCTTCTGCGTGGAAATGTACTTCAAACTCTTGTGATCCATGTACACCTCACAATGATTTCCAATGAGGAAATGTCTCCACGTCTTCAATGCATGCACTACGGCTGCTAACTCCAAGTCATGCGTGGCATAATTCAATTCGTGACGCTTCAGTTGTCATGAAGCATACGAAACAACTCTCCCTTCCTGCATAAGCACTGCTCCAAGTCCTCGACGTGAAGCGTCACAATACACCTCATAATCCTTGGTTTGATTTGGAAAAATCAACACCGGTGAGGTAACCAAGCGTTTCTTAACTCCTGGAAAACTAGCCTCACACTCCTCAGTCCATTTGAACTTAGTCTCCTTTTTCAACAACTCCGTCATAGGCTTTGCAATCTTTGAAAAGTTCTCAATAAACCTTCGGTAGTATCCTGCGAGTCCAAGAAAACTCCGGATCTCTCCAACTATTGTTGGTGCTTCCCACTTGGTCACGGTATCAACTTTAGCGGGATCTACTGCTATACATTCTACAGATATAACATGTCCGAGGAATCCTACTTCCTTCAACCAAAACTCACATTTGCTGAACTTGGCATATAATTGATGTTCTCTGAGCTTTCCAAGTACCAAACGCAAATGCTCCTTATGCTCCTCTTCAGTCTTTGAGAATACCAGAATATCATCGATGAAAACCACGACGAACTTATCCAAAAACTCCATAAACATTTTGTTCATCATGTTCATAAAATAGGCAGGTGTGTTAGTCAGTCCAAATAACATAACAGTATACTCATACAGTCCATATCTTGTGGTAAAAGCTGTCTTCGGAATATCCTGTCCTCGAATCTTCAACTGATGGTACCCTGATCGCAAATCGATCTTGGAAAACACTTTAGCCCCTTGCAATTGATCAAACAGATCATTGATCATTGGTAGCGGGTACTTGTTTTTGATTGTTACTTCGTTCAATCCTCGATAATCAACAACCATTCTTAACGATCCATCCATCTTCTCCACTAGAAGTACTGGTGATCCCCAAGGCGAAGAACTTGGGCGAATGTAACCTTTATCCAGTAACTCCTTAATCTGCTTCTTAATCTCCACCAAATCCTTAGCGGGCATCCTGTATGGTCTCTTCGATATTGGCCCAGTGCCTGGCAATAGCTCAATCAAAAACTCAATATCTCTATCCGGTGGCATGCCTGGTAACTCTTCTGGAAATATGTCAGGAAAATCCTTTACCACTGGTACTTCCTCTTGCACAACTCCTGTTAGGCAAATTACTTGGGTCCTCTTTGGCATATGCCGGGATACATACTTGATCCTTCTTCCTTCTGGCGTTGTGAGCAAAATTGACTTACTAGCACAATCGATGTTTCCTCCATACATCGACAGCCAATCCATACCAAGAATCACATCTAGGCCTTGAGATTCCAGAATAATCAAATCTGTTGGGAAAACATGCCGTCCTATACTTAATGGCACTTGAAAACATCCTTGACTGGCCATGTACTCTGCTCCTGGTGAGCTTACTAGCATAGTGTTTTAAGAACCCTAGTGGGTAGGCTATACTTTTCCACAAATCCCCTTGATATGTATGAATGCGATGCACCAGTATCAAAAAGAACGAGTGCAGTAAATGACTTAACCAAAAACTTACCTATTACTGCATCGGGCTGAGCTTCAACCTCGTCCACATTAACGTGGTTCACTTGTCCCCTGTTGAAAGGGTTCCACTTCTTTCGAGAGTTTCCATTGCCGTTTTGGCCTTCAGGACATTCATTGGCATAATGTCCGGTCTTCTGACACATAAAACAAGTGACTTGACTCAGGTCCTTCTTGGCTGGGGTTGATGGGGTGTTGCGGTTCTGTCCATTGCTTCCTCCATTCCCATTACCATTCTTGGTGCCATTGTGGTTGTGCGAGCTACCTACTCCATGGGTATGTTGAAAATGTCCTCCCGGTCTAGGGGTAAAACGTGGCTTCTGCTGAGCTCCTGAATTATACTTTCCTTGTCCATACTTCCTCTTGCGGTTCTCAATTTGCTGCTGCTTCCCTTCAATCATAAGAGCACGATCTACCAACTCCTGGTAGTTGTTGAAGGTGGCTACCATCAACTGCATGCTCAACTCATCATTCAGTCCTTCTAAGAATTTCTCCTGCTTAGCTGCATCCGTAGCAACATCATCTGGGGCATAACGTGCTAGCTTACTAAACTCCTCCACATACTGGCCAACTGTCTGTCCTCCTTGGCGCAAGTTACGAAACTCACGCTTCTTCATGGCCATTGCTCCTGCTGAAACATGGGCAGTACGAAAAGCCTGCTGAAACTGGTCCCATGTGACAGTGTCGACTGGGAAGGTGGCTGTGAAATTCTCGCACCATGATGTTGCGGGTCCTTCTAACTGATGTGCGGCAAACTTCACCTTCTCCGCATCTGTGCATCCTGCTATGGTCAACTCCCTAGCTATCTTGCGGAGCCAATCATCTGGTACTATCGGCTTGGTGCTACTGGAAAACACCGGCGGGTTCAGCCTAAGACAACGGGCTAAGTGGTCAACAGGTGGTGGTGGTGGTGGGTTGTTGTTGTTGTTCCCCTGATTCTGATTCTGAACTAGCAACTGCATCAAGGTGTTCTGCTGCTGGATCAACTGGGTGAGCTCCGACGAAAAGGCAAATCCGGGGTCACATCTCAGAGGCATCTGAGGGTTTAGAAAAGATGAGATATAAGAATAGAGGGGGTCTAAAGAGAAAACACTACCCGTATGCACATGAGGCAAAAGCACACAATTCACTCATTCGATCAAACAAAGGCATACAATCGATCTAGCTATCGCAAAAGTGCTCGGACTACTAAATTTACATGGTGGACTTCTACTACTGGTGAGGTGGTCTAATAGAAATATTCTACGGTTGTAGACTCCATGATATCGGCTCCAGCTTCATCAACATAGTTATCATCGCTACTATCTGCTTCCGAGTCGGTGTCGTCGATGATGATGTAGTCTTCCGGGCTAATCTCCTTGGGTTCTTTGTCTTCATCTACTGGTGTCGGGCCTCCCATAAATATTCCAATCTTCTTGATCAGGTCGTCATTCTTCTCCACCAATACTTCAATTTCTTCTTCATAATCTTCACGTGTAGCCTTGAGTTCTTCCTCTAGTTCCTTGATTCTAGTCTTAGCCTTCTTCAGATCTATCATGTCGGCGCACATCTGATTTTCCTGTCGTCGAATGTGCTGGTTTAACTCCTGTATAAAAGCTGCAATTGATCTATCCTTCCTGGTGCTGATCATCTCCCAGTGTTCATCTCGGCGTCCGCAAATCGGGTAGATAGTATCCTTGAGATCCTCCCGGTAGACTTCTCCAATGCGTCCCATGGCAATGTGAGCTGCCATACTCTTTCCTAGACTCCAAGTTGGTGCGTCAAAAGAAAACTCTATGGGCTTAGTGACTGGCATGAACGTCCTTCCTGGAACTTGAACTTGAATCATCCAGCGCTCTTCTTCAGGTAAAGTGGCGTTGTAGGTTCCCGTGAAGCTTGGTACTCCTATGTTCAGGTATCTAGTGACTTCCTTCAAGTGGCGTCCAAAGGGTGTATCTTCATCTGGTTGTGTGAACTTGTTCCTCGCATCCGCCATCCTAAAGAGTAGAAGAGATGAGAAGTCAGAAAAGAAGAGAGTGAGTAGTGATCTAGGTCTTTTAGCTTAGTGGCCGTGTCCTACAGTCAGCGTGTGCTCTGATACCATCTCTGTAGCGACCAGACCTCAAACAGTCTGATCTCTATGCTCCGGTGTCATCCCTGGATCAGTAATGCTGACACCACACAGTACTTGGAGGATTTATAGCAGAGTAGCAATCACACACTTATTACATCGAGTGTCTCAAAAGAGAACTTATTACAATAAATATGGCTTAAGGCCATCTAATAACGATAATAGCGGAAGGCTTGGAAGAGAAGTGAGTCCATCAACTCCAACGGCATCACTGAGTATAGAACCACGACCTAAATCGTCGTCTGAAAAGTCTGCAACATTAACGTTGGAGCCCGAAAATGGGTCAGCACATGGAATATGCTGGCAAGGTAACACATAGAGAGTAATGAAATGCAACAGCTATACTATATGCATATTTGGCTGGTGGAAAGCCCTATGTTTACAGTTTTTGCGTAAAGCCAATTTTTCCCTAATTCAAAGGAATAAATTTAATTACTATCATGGTGGTTGTTAAACATTGAGAATGGTTGACAGCATTCTCAATCCCAATTAAGCATCATCATTAAACAAACCCATCAAAATTATCTTTAGAGTAAAATGTTGAGATTCACATGATAATCCAGGTACTAGATACTCAAGATGTCCATAACCGGGGACACGGCTAACCATGATTAGTTTATTACACTCTGCATAGGTTTGCGCACTTTTCCCCACAAGACTCGATCGCCTCCGTTGGATTTCTCGCACTGCATGATGTTTGAGAAACGGATGACCGAGACACAGTCTATCAGAAGCGCTAGCACCTTACGTTGGATAGACCGGTACACCTACTTTCCCCTACATCTGCTAGTCTACCCTGTAAGAGTTCGCATGACTTAATCAACTATGCCAGAGCCCATAATGGCTTGTGGCTGCACACGGAAGTTTCTAGTATGACTAATCTTATGAATCCTTTGAGCCTGGGTGGCGGTCCAAAAGAAAAACAGGCAAGTCCTGATAGAAACCGGGTGCCTCAATCCACCCAGATGTGTGTTTAAGTTGCCACCTTAGATAAACCATTAAAATTAACAAACTCACATCTGTCATGGATATCACTCACCCAATGCACGTCTACTAGGATAGCATGGCATAATAAGCAAACGTAGAAGTAACTCCCAAAGGTTTCATATTAAACAGGTAATAGGTACTACCTCATCTACTTCCCATCCCACAATTTAATTAGATCCTAATCATGCAATGTGTGAGGATTGATCTAATGCAATAAAACTGGGTTGTAGAAAAGGTATGATCAAAGTGTTACTTGCCTTGCTGAAGATCCGCGAAACCTAGAGATTCGAAGTAACATGCGGCGCACTCCGGGTATTCTATCGCAGACAAACAAACAAGCATACAATAAGTACTCATCTAATGCACAGGTAAAACTCAGATAGAAGATCTAACCAGAAAGTTCAACTTAAGAAACCTGGTTTGCAAAAAGAATAAAATCGAACAAAGCAAAAGAAATCAAACGACGAAAGAAAACAACTTCATTCTAGTAATCTGGATCTAGGTCAAATTTTACAGTAGCAAAAACTTGTTTAAGTTGATTATTAGGAAAGAGGGTTTCGAGACTGAAAGAACATGCGGTGCCCCCATGTTTGGTTTTGGTAATTGATGACAATCTCTATGGACTAATGGTTGCCTTGAGTTATATTTGAAGGTTTTGTCCGTAGGCTTTTCTTGGATTACATGTGTTGGTTTCAAGAAGAGTTTGTGTCGACCAAGGTGCTATTCAAGGAATTATCCAAAGATTGGTCACTTGAGAGTTGAGCTTATTGCAAGCATGTCTTGAAGAAGAAGAAGAAGATTGTGTGATCATTCATGTTTACCTTTGTAAGTGCATCTAGTGCCACCCCTAGTTGATTTTGGAGTATTGACGACAAACCTAGTTGAGGGACTAATGTGTTTGTGAGAATTGCAGGATAACACAGGTAGAAGTCCCTCATTGATTCGGTTTAGTTACCAGAGATGACCCCCAAAAATGTACGAAGACATTGAAGACAATGGTGGTTCATGAAGACATTCATGTCGAAGACAATGACATATGAAGACTCCCCATGAAGCCTATGGAACTCGAAGACTTAGATCCTTCGTAGTTTTACTTTATTTATGTTGTGTCATAGGAACCACCGTACTGTTAAGTGGGGTCCCAAGAGAACCAGTCTGGATGACTGAAGTGATGCCTAATTCAAATCCTATGTCTTCGAGTGAAAACAATGAGAGAAAATCTTGTCCAGAGTCAGACAAGTCAGCTTTACTTGCAGCCCAAGTAAAGTTGCCATGAGAGTTCGAAATCCGACCATTAGTACACGTGTCAGTTCCTTAGTGACCCAAGGTCATTTCGGACAAATCAGGTCGGGTTGCCTAGTGGCTATAAATAGTCCACCCCCACAACCATAAACGGTTGGCTGCTCAGATTTCAGTGCACGGCTTTTGTCGTTTGAGAGCAACCCACCTCGAAGCCTTTGAGAGAAAATCCCTAGCGAGGAGAAAAGCCCTAACCACCCAGAGCCAGAGTAATTGGGCATCACTTAAGTCTTCTTGTCTGAGTGATCTGAAGACTTATTACACTTGAGGACTGTGCATCCTCCAGACGGTTAGGCGTCGCATTCTGAGCATCCAAGAGAAATTGTGGATTGCCGGTGAACGATGTCTGTGAAGGTTTGGGAGTCTACCTTGAAGACTTACCAGAGTGATTGGGCGAGGTCTGTGTGACCTTAGCTCAACGAGAAAATGGTGAGGACTGGGTGTCCTGAGCTGCGTGTTCAGGACTGGGTGTCTGGGACTGTGTGTCCTTTGGTTTAAATACCTAGCCGCTCCAACCAGACGTACAGTTGTCACAGCAACTGGAACTGGTCCAACATATCATTGTCTTCAACGCGTCACTGGTTTCATCTTCACCTCCCTTTACTTACCAGTACAGATTGTGAAGCTATTGCATGCTTGCTTTATCTTCTGTCTTCACCACTTGACTGTATGATCTGTTTGGCTTCATAACTTCTTCCAACCTGATCCTCATTACACTGAAGCTGTTTGTTACTTTGCTTTCACTATATTGTATACTTGACTATGGCTTGCGTTGTGTAATCTAACTTCCGCTGCATAGTGATAGGCTTGTTCACTCTGTTTGTCTTCATAACTTCCACGTTTTGAAGACTTTCATAAAAATCGCCTATTCACCCCCCCTCTAGTCGATATAACGCACTTTCAATTGGTATCAGAGCAAGGTGCTCCCTTGTTCTGTGTGATTCGGTTTAACCACCTAGAGTTTTAGCTATGTCGACTGCAGGGATAATTAAAGTCTCCGATGCGTGCCCCGTCTTCGATGGAACTGAATATCCCTACTGGAAGAATAAGATGCGCATGCATCTTGAAGCCATTGATGTCGACCTATGGTATGTCGTCGAAAACGGCGTTCCCAAGGCTGGAGAAGGTGTCACTGCTGCTGATGTCAAGAAGTTCACTCAACTGGACTCCACTGCCAAGAATATTATCTGTGGTCATCTGACCAAGGGACAGTACGGCCGTGTGAGTGCCTTGAAGACATCCAAGCTGGTTTGGGACTGGCTCTCCAAGGTCAATGAAGGCATCTCAACCCAGAGAGATCAGAGAATCAGTGTTCTTCGCAATCTCTTCAACTGCTTCAAGCGAAATGACAATGAGAATGTCCAGCACACATTTGACCGGCTCACTGACATCACAAATGAGCTTCAAGCCCTCGGCGCCACTGAGATCACCAAACATGAAATCGTCAAGACGCTGCTAAGATCACTTGACAGTTCATTTCACATCCTAGCCCTGATGATTCAAGAATGTCCAGACTTCAAGACACTCGATCCGTCTGACATACTTGAGAGGCTCAACACACATGACTTTCAGCTTTCTAAGAAAAGAGATATCTACGGTCCAAACTATGGGCGAACTCGTGCCTTGAAGGCAAAAGCTGTGTCCTCATCTGAAGAAGAATCTGACAGCAGTTCTGATGATCCTGAAGACATTGGAAGGGAACTTGTAATGCTAGTGAAGAAGTTCCAGAAATTCACCAAGAAGAAAGGCTTCAGAAAGTCTTCACGATCAAGCTCAAGGAATGATGAAGCTTCTGCTCATGACTACAAGAAGAAAACATGTCACAAGTGCAAGAAAACTGGACACTTCATCTCTGAGTGTCCACAGTGGGACAATGAGAACAGAAAGAAGAAGAAGAGCAAGGAATATGACTCTGACGATAAGAAGACGAAGAAATACTCAAAGTCTTCGTCCAAGTCTTCCTCAAAGTCTTCATCACACAAGAAGAGTTCATCTGGCAAGGCACGTGCGTTTGTTGGCAAGGAAATGGATTCAGAGGAGGAGTCCACTTCTGAGGAGGCAGAGGTGGAGTCTGAGGAGGAGTTTGATTCAGGCATTGCGAGTCTGGCTATAGCCTACGTCGCCAAGTCCATATTCAACACTCAAGACAATGACTCCATCACCAACATCGATGCAAATGACAAGGACGACTCTACTCCTACCTACTGCTTCATGGCACGTGGTGCCTAGGTAAACACACGCACTACTCACTATCAAACATCCAGTGACGATGACTCTGATTGTGATTCAAAACCCAGTTACAAAACACTTGCTAAAATTGCAACTGAACAACAAAAGGCCATGGAACATATTCAAAAACTGTTAGACAGAAGCGATGATCTGTTGGGTGCTGAAATGACTCGTTCTGAATCCTTAATTGAAGACATCAAAAAATCTTCATGTTAAGTATCAGGAACTCGAAGATCGTCTTGAGACTCTCTCAACTACTCATGAAAAGCTTTCCTATGATTATCTTCAAAAGAAGCAAGATCTTGAGAAGTTGAGAGCGGATCATGAAGATCTTCAAAAGGAAAAGGAGTCACTTCGAGCTGAACAGATCAGTTCTGCTCAGGAAGGATTTGAACCACCATGCCTTAAATGCATTGAGCGTGATAATGCTATTTCTGTTGCTGAATGTTCCACTGCTACTGCTATTGCAATATCTTCAACTGTTGAAGTGGTAACTAACCCCTCTGCTGAGGATACCACTGCTATTGCTGATGAGAATGCTAGGTTGAAGACATTGCTTGAAACAGGGATGTACAAAAGTCTCAAAGGACATCAGACATTATGTGATGTCCTCAAGAAGCAAATTCTGAACCGAAACCCTAGAAAAGAGGGTGTTGGGTTCGTGAGGAAAATTAATGCAGATGGCTCTTACTGGAAACCTGAGCAGTACCCCAAAACCACATGGGTTGCTGCAAAGGAATCCTCAGCAGATCCATCCAATCTATCTGGCTTCACTTGTGCTAATCCAATTATCATTGATGAATCCTTTGATGCAAACTATAAACTGTTTAAGAATCAAAATGGTGAAGTATTTGCCAGGTACATTGGTACTAACTGCAGGAATGGACCGCCTATGAAGAAGATCTGGGTTCCAAAAATGTGTCTTGAGAATCTTCCTGTGAATGTCCTCATGACACCTCACATGAAGAAGACAAACCTCAGACCAAAGGCTTCATATGGTCCAAAGGCTTCATACAGGCAGAGGACTCACTTGAGTCGCACTAACACAAATGTTTTGCAGGGAAACCATGCTCAGGCATATGAGAGCGGTTCTTCAAACCATCATTCTCACATGACCAAGAAATATTCTGCCTATTCTTATGAGTACTATTGCCCACCTGCTAGACTGTTTGCTAGGGCTCCAAAGCCAAAATTTTCAGATGCTGCACTTAGACTTATTGCTTCTAAGCCACCCTTGAAGATGTGGGTGGTTAAGAAAGCTTAACTCTCTTTTGCAGGGAAAGGTCTCCAGCACAAAACCAAAATCTTCTGACGCTATTGCTGGGGACCTTAAAAATCTTGTGGGGCGCAAGATCAAATGCCCGAATGGCATCACTATGTATTTCATACCTGAATCGCATGCTACTCTCCCTACTTGTCCTAACCTGGATCTAAGTTTTCATAATCCACTGGTTCGTCAAATGTTTTTGCTTCACAACACTCTTCGTGAAGCCTATCCCCCTAACTGCACTGTAGGGTATGACACCAGTGACTTCAGAGTCTTCAGAATGGATTATTGACAGTGGGTGCATAAATCACATGACTGGCAAAAGAAGTCTCTTTATGGACTCAACCTTACGTCCATCTGACAAGAGCCACATCACATTCACTGACACTGGTAAAAGTAAGGTACTGGGTCTAGGTAGAGTTGCAATCTCAAAGGATCAACACATGGATAAAGTCATGTTTGTTAATTCCCTTGGCTTCAACTTAATGTCTGTCTCAATGCTTTGCGATTTGAACATGATTGTAATCTTTGGAAAATATCGTTGCCTGGTACTAATGGAATCTGACAAGTCTCTAGTGTTTGAAGGATATCCGAAAGATGATTTGTACGTGGTAGATTTCTCAGCAGGGCCACAGCTTGTAGTATGTCTTCTCGCAAAGGCTTCAGAATGCTGGCTTTGGCATCGAAGAGTTGGGCATGCTGGCATGAGGAACCTCCACACCCTTGCGAAGAAGAAGCATGTCATAGGCATCGAGGACGTCAAGTTCAAGAAAGATCACTTATGCGGTGCCTGTGAAGCTGGGAAGATGACAAGGGGAAAACATCCTTCGAAGACAATCATGACCACTACTCAACCCTTCGAACTGCTTCACATGGATCTCTTCGGTCCCACTCACTACTCAACTTTTTCCACTACTGCTTGCCTCTATGGCTTCGTCATTGTTGATGATTACTCTAGATATACTTGGGTGCACATAATCCTTTACAAGACTGAAGTGCAGGATATCTTCAGACGCTTCGCAAATCGGGCTATGAACAATTATGGCGCCAAGATAAAGCACATCAGAAGTGACAATGGCACAGAATTCAAGAACACTAGCCTTGACACATATCTTGATACATTAGGCATCACTCATGAATTCTCAGCTCCATACACGCCACAACAGAATGGCATCGTCGAACGCAAGAACAGAACACTCATTGAGATGGCCAGAACAATGTTAGATGAGTACAAGACACCAAGAAAATTCTGGACTGAAGCCATTGACACTGCATGCCATACTATCAACCGTGTATATCTTCACAAGCTGCTGAACAAGACATCTTATGAACTTCTGACTGGCAAGAAGCCAAATGTCAGTTACTTCAGAGTATTTGGATCAAGATGTTGGATCAAGGACCCTCACCACACCTCAAAATTTGCTCCAAAAGCACATGAGGGCTTCATGCTCGGATATGGAAAGGATTCACACTCCTACAGAGTCTTCAATCTCTTTCACTACAAAGTGGTTGAAACAGTGGATGTGCGGTTCGATGAGACCAATGGGTCACAAAGAGAGCAACTACCAGATGTGCTAGATGAAGTTCCAGCCAGTGAATCAATCAAGCTAATGGGAACTGGAGAAATTATACCTTCTGAAGCTCGTCCTGAAGAAGAACTTATCATCTCAGCACCTGATCCACATGAAGACAATGCTCAGCCTGAAGACATTCCTCCCCATGACAACGTAGATCAGCAAGAGCAAAGTCTTCGACCCCTACATCCTCGTGTTGCCAATGAAGTGCAGATTGACAGAATAATTGATAGCATCAATGCACCTGGTCCACTGACTCATTCAAGGGCAACTCAACTGGCAAACTTCTGCAGACACTTCGCATTCGTTTCAATCATAGAACCCAAGAAAATTGATGAAGCCTTTATGGAACCTGAATGGATTCAAGCTATGCAAGAAGAGCTTCAACAATTTGAGCTGAACAATGTATGGGAGTTGGTTAAGCGTCCTGATCCACGGAAGCATAACATAATAGGCACCAAATGGATATACCGCAACAAGCAAGATGAGCATGGCCAAGTCGTCAGAAACAAGGCTCGTCTTCTTGCTCAAGGATATACTCAAGTGGAAGGCATTGACTTTGATGAAACATTTGCTCCTGTTGCCAGACTTGAAGCCATCCGTATATTGCTGGCCTACGCAAATCATCACAACATCATTCTGTATCAAATGGATGTAAAAAGTGCCTTCCTCAATGGCAAAATTGAAGAAGAAGTGTATGTTGCACAACCACCTGGGTTTGAAGATCCAAAACATCCTGACATGGTTTACAAGCTCAAAAAGGCACTATATGGCCTCAAACAAGCCCCTCGGGCCTGGTATGATACACTCAAATACTTCCTGAAGAGCAAAGGCTTCATACCTGGTTCCCTGGATCGCACTCTCTTAACGAAGACATATGATGGTGAACTGTTTGTGTGCCAAATATATGTGGATGACATTATCTTTGGCTGCACCAATCAGAAGTACAGTGAGGAGTTCAGATATATGATGCAAGAGCAATATCAGATGTCTATGATGGGGGAGCTGAAATTCTTCCTCGGTCTTCAGATACGGCAACAATGCAATGGCATCTTCATATCTCAAGAGAAATATCTCAAAGATTGCCTGAAGAAGTTCGGTATGCAAGACTGCAAAGGCTTCACAACACCAATGCCAGCCAAACATCATCTGGGTCCTGACGACAATGGTAAAGAGTTCGATCAAATGGTATACCGCTGCTTGATTGGTTCTTTGCTTTATTTATGTGCATCTAGGCCAGATATTATGCTTAGTGTTTGCATGTGTGCTCGGTTCCAAGCGGCACCAAAGGAGTCGCATCACTTAGCTGTGAAGCGAATTCTTCGATATTTGGCTCACACCCCAACTCTAGGGTTATGGTATCCAAAGGGCTCAGAGTTTGAACTGGTTGGATTTTCGGATGCTGATTACGCTGGTGACAAGGTTGATCGGAAGTCCACATCAGGCACATGTCACTTTCTGGGCCGATCACTTGTCTGTTGGTCTTCAAAGAAGCAGAACTGTGTATCTCTCTCCACTGCTGAATCTGAATACATTGTTGCTGGATCCTGCTACGCTCAGCTTCTATGGATGAAGCAAACCCTCAAGGATTATGGCATTCATCTGAAGCAAGTGCCACTCTACTGCGACAACGAAAGCGCCATCAAGATCGCCAACAACCCAGTTTAGCACTCGAAGACAAAGCACATTGAAATTCGTCATCATTTTCTCAGAGATCATGTTGCAAAGGAAGACATTGATATCATACACGTCAACACTGAAGAGCAATTGGCAGATATCTTCACCAAGCCCTTGGATGAGAAGATTTTGCAAGTTACGGTGTGAGCTAAATATCTTGGAATCCTCAAATGTCCTGTGATCAGGCACACATCCTAACACTTATGCATGATGATGACTTAGATGTGCAACACACGAAGTAACGTATATCTTCAATCAATGAAGACATACATTCTAAGTGTGAATACATTAACGTGGAATTTGACTTCGGAGCGCCATGATAATTGTGCACCCTGTCTGGGTCTAATACTTCCTATACGGTGGGTAACGCCACCACGAAATTTTCTGTTTGAAGTGTTCCACTCAAGGCGTCACATTTGCTATGTTTTCACATTTGGTTTGGCTTCAATCTCAATTTGTCTTCATGATTATCTTCAATATGTAGATTATATATATGTACTGGTGTTCTGTCCTCTACAGCATTCACTTATAGCTATGCCTTCTTGTTTGAATCTTTTGAACTAAGTGAATGTGATCGGACCCTAACCTCTCCATGCTTCCTACCTCAAACTCTATCACTCCAAGTCATATGCATTCTATTGAAACTGTCGAATGTCTTCACTGCATCCTTGTCAGATGAAGACACAGAGACAAAACTCTAAAACAGCTTTCAATGTTATTCCATAAACAAGAAATCCGGAGAAGTAGGAACGGCTCCCGACAAACAAGGCGTGCGTGGGGTGAAACTGCCCCACAATTCCGCATGTTGGCCACGTACTGATCAGATGCTAATCGCCAGGGGCACCTGAGTAATAGCGCAGTGCCGCCCATATCCCTATAAATACACGTTTCACTGCGGTCATTATCTCTTCTTCCACCCTCGCACGAACCCTAGCGCCACCGCTAACTCTCAACGACGCCAGCGACGAAGTGCTTCACTGCCGCAACCTCTCCGACGCCGTTCTCATGCCGACTACGGACATCCCTCTCTCCGCCGTCGCCGTAGGTGTCTTCCGTCGCCAAGTTAGGGCACGGAGGATCGAACTGCTCGGCCTCAACTCTCACCTCGTCTAGCAGTTCCAAGTCTGGTAAATAACAAGTCTTTTTAACAGCCTCTTTTGATCCTATAGCTCCATCACTTTCTGCCAAAAGAGGTTTCCATTCACACAAGTTTCATCTCTCACATCTGCAACTCATAACTTGCCTAGTATATTCACTTGTTCTTCATGAAGTAGTTAGATTCCTCACTTGTACCGATCTTTAGGTTAGTACAAATCTGGAACCAACTTCTTTTCTATAAAGTGAATGTCTTCGCATGATGAGGTCAATATCTTCTAAACTGTTTTATCTTCAAAATCTTCTGACAATGCATATGACCTCTTCCCCTTCCCTCGCACCTTAATGCTGTCACAGGTACACGTCTGTGGGAGAATCCTTTGGTTCTCATAGTCTGCATTCATTTGCAGAGTTCCTACAGCGTCACATCAATTCACCCGCAGCAAGTTCCTGTTGGTCAAGCAAAAGGAAGCCTTTGAAGACTTTGAATCTGAAGCCTTCCAAGTTAAGCTTCATGGCAGCAGAAAAACCAGCGAGGAAGGGAGGCAGACAGACACGTGGTGAAACGTCTAAGGATCTGCCTGAAGATTTGGCAGAAATGTACCAAACTGATCCTGAAGAGAGCTATGGTCAGCGCAAGACACGAATCCAATGGATTCGAAGATATTGGGCAGAACAGTGGTTCCAATACCGCTTCGTAACCAAGGAATATGCAGAAAAGTGCGCCATCAAGAGACCATGGGGAGACGCACTGTACAAAAACCTTGTACCCCGAACCAGAGACGAAGCCATTGCTCAAGGCTTCTTTCCATGCATGGTCAGGGGACAACAGCCAGCTGACGCACATCCATCATCCCTTCTCTGGTGTCGCAATGACACTCTGTTCAAGCGCAACTTCCAATTTGCTCAGAACTCTGCGAAGCAAAACAAGAAGGCATTTGGGTTGGACTTCAACCCTGGTCCCTCCAAACCAAGGGCAGATGGCACACGCGACGCAAATCCCAATGTCATCGGGCCGTATGCAAATCTCGAAGGCCTCATCACTCGCATTCTAGTCCAAGGGACTACCGTGAACGACCCTCCAGCAGACACTGAGTCTGATGATGCTCCTGCTGCCCCGGAGCCGAAGCAGATGAAGAAGAAGCCAAAAGCTTCCAAGCCAGCCGCTTCTCCCAAGATCTCCAGAGCGAAGCCATTGGCCACTACACCTCCTGAAGCAAGTGTGCAGTCTGAAGACTTCTCACGAGTCTCCAAGCCCCAAGAAGCCAAGAAGCCTCAGCCACACACTGGCAAAGAGCTCACTGCCGCTGCCGTTCTTTGCTGCGAGGCCATTGATCTGTCAAGTGACGAAGATCTTGCCGATGACGCTCTTGAGCAGCTAATCAAGAGCAAGAAGGAGGCTGAAATCTTCAACAATCTGCCTCTGTTCGATGCAGCAATCATCCACAACTTCATTGATGAGTGGTTTGATACACCCAACATCAGCTTCGATGATCTACAGCTGCCCATTGGCCTCAGCGTAGCCTTCCAAGGAGCTATTGCTTCAGAACTCGCAATTGCCCAACGCATAGTGGAACTGAAGCAGAAGATAGATTTTGAAAAGGCTCAGTTCAAGCAGAACATGGCCACGCTCAGCCTCCAAGAAGTCAAAGACTTCAAAGTCATGCTGCACGACTTGAAGGAAAACTTTATGCAGAAACGTGCAGAGGCTCAGGGTTCGCGTGAGCGCATGAAGAATTTGGCTGATCTCTGTGTGCAGGCCTACAATGAGGCCGAGAAGCGAAAGGCACTTGGGCGTCCCGGCATCGACCCCAGGATGGCCGCTAAGAAAAAGAAGAAGCCCACTGTGGCTGAACAAGAGGCCCCACGCCAAGAAGCTGTTCCGATTGTCTTCCCCACTGCCAAGCCTGGCTCAAAGCCAAAGCACCGCTCAACCGCTTCAGAGCTTAAGAAGACAAGGACAGCCGAAGCTGAAGCAAGGAAGAGGAAACACCCTGAAGCCTCTCCTTCAGACCCCACCATCAAGAAACGCAAGACCAAGAAATCTCGGGCTGCTCCCACAGAGCCCCTGATAGTCGAACCCCTCTCCGTACGCTTTCCTAATGAAGATCGTCAGCTGACCGTGCATGAGCCTGCTTTCACAGAGGCTCCGCACGCTGAAGACATTCCAGCAGCCGACCCCAACGCTGCTGACGACATTGGTCTCCAAGACAATGTGCAAGGTGATGCAGTCCTTCCTCAGCTCGAAACGAGCGAAATGATCAGCATTGGTCGTCCCTTGACGCCAATCACCCAAGATGCATCATGGGCAGATCGCCCGCAGGAGGAAGAGGATGAGCCCTAGCCCACTGCAACTCCACCGGTGTCGCCTGCATTCCGTAGGCTTCGCAAAGGGCCAAGGGCTCAGACTGCTGACGACATTCCGGCTGCATCAGCCGAAGAACATGAAGAAGAGCACGAAGAACCTCAAGCTCCATCTCCCCCGCACCAACAAGAAGAAGGTCTCAAGGAGAACGTACCTGAATCCATCCCTCTCACTACACGTGATGAGGCTGACACCATTGCGGCTGCCACACCCAATACTGAAGCATTTGTGGAGCCTGACCAACCAACAGCTTCAAGAGATACTGAAGCTACTGCCTCTGACCCTTCTGTGCCTGAGTCTGCTGCCGGTCCACAGTTCAACTATCATGTTACGCATAGGCCCCAGGTACAGAAGCCAATCCCACGACTGCCAAGGTTCCCAGGTCCTGCAACAGCTCCTGGCTCCTTTAATGTCAATAGCTTCAGGGCAGATAACACCTTCTTCAACCGCTCCAAGAACCCTTACTCAAGGGAACGGATTGTGTCAGATAGGTTCTGGAGCTACCCACAGCGCAGCTACTACTCCTGCGTCCTCTACAACCAAGGCGGTATCTTTCCAGACCAGCGCCTTGAGGTTGAAGCTATTGCTAGTCTGCCTGGTCTGGAAGAAGCACTGGACTGCTTCACGCAAGTTGGCCTGCTGCCATTTGTCACAGATGAAGAGCACTGGAATGAAGAGCTTCTGCTCCAGTTCTATGCCACACTTCACATCAAAGGCTACAACAGAGATCCGAAGACTTGGGTCCTGGAGTGGATGACCGGCAATGTCCATCATGAAGCCAATGCATTTGATATCATTGAGCTCACCGGCCTACCCACTCCTGGCGAACTCTTCGAAGAAGGCTGCCAACTCCATGCTGAAGCAGTTGAGAGCATATTTCAGCGACCTAAGCCAAATATGAGTCAGATGCTCTCAATGATGAAGCCATTGCTTCCTGACGCACCGTACCCAACCGAGTTCTTCGTTGAAGACTTAGAGTACCTGCCCAGAACTATCTATCACATCGTCAGGCGGACTCTATGGCCCATTAAGGGGCACTCTCGATATGCCAAGATTGAAGGTGCCATGAAGACTCTCATCTTCTGCATCCTGCATGGCAAATGCTTCAATGCCCAGGATCTCTTCATACGTCACCTTGCAGCGTCTGGCTCAGATCTCTTTGGTCTGAAGATTTATGCTCCATGGGTTATGAGGCTCATCAAGCTCCACTTAGCTATATCCTATCAACCCTCTGCCCGCAACCACATAATCTTCTTACCTGATGTGGACACCTCTGCTGAAGCGATTTATCCTGAGCCTGCCAAACAGCCATTAAGTCTTCAGAATGCAGAACACCAGAGCTTCACTCAGCATGATGAAGGTGTTGAAGCCATTTCCAGAGTCTATCCAATGGCTGGCACCACACGTGCCCCTGCATCAACTGAAGCCACTGACAGCACAGCTGCACAAAGACCCAAGAAACGCGCTCGTACGCTCACTGACCGTGAACTTCTTGTGGCTCTGCACCAAAAGCAAGATAGGCATCACGACTGGCTCAAAAGGCAGATGCGCAGTATCATGCAAGATGTCAATCGCATCAGGAATCTGGCCACCAAGAATGCTTTTGTCGCACATGAAACCTGTCGCCAAACTTGGAAAGGCCTCACCATGATGTGCACTGAAGCTGAACTGCAAGAGGATGGCTTCAAAGAGAGATTCAAGTTTGACTCCACACCCCCAGAAGAGCTGTGTTGCGTGGAACTACGTCGCTTCAAGAATCAGAGTTCTCTTCCTCTGCTGCCACAGTGACGGGAAAAATCATTGAGGAAGAAGACGACGCTACATCACCACCAATGTCTTCAGCACGCGTCGTCACTGCACCAAGCTCGCCAGCACCACCAAACGCCTCCACCGACCCTGCTGCGCCTGGGAACGCGTAGAACACTCTATGTCTTCAAACCTTTTTGGTCATCACTGACAAAAGGGGGAGAAGCATATGATGTTTATAGTCTTCCAGCGGGTCAATAATATGGGCGGGTGCTTTATATTTTGCATTTTGCTTCGTGCTTACAACTCTCGTTTTGCTACATTTGGTTCTTTGAGTTGTAACACTTAAACTTGATGGTCGTCTGCTACTATGTTTGCCACTGTGTTTTTGCGAAGATAAATTCCGCATGTACGACGATAATTTCTGCACTTATATCATTTCGCAGACGTCCATTTTTCATTATGCATATCATTATCTTCATATATCTTTACATGCATGATGGATTGTCATCATAAGTTGAAGTGGATTCCCACAAATACAACCTGCTATGTGTATTTGCGTTCCAGAAGCAAATCACTTATATGCACATCTTCAGGGGGAGCCCTTGCAGCTTATGAAGACAATTCCTTTACAATTTCACAAATTACATTCCCCGTTGAAAACTTCAACTAGTTTGTCATCAATCACCAAAAAGGGGGAGATTGTAAGTGCATCTAGTGCCACCCCTAGTTGGTTTTGGAGTATTGACGACAAACCTAGTTGAGAGACTAATGTGTTTGTGAGAATTGCAGGATAACACAGGTAGAAGTCCCTCATTGATTCGGTTTAGTTACCAGAGATGACCCCCAAAAATGTACGAAGACATTGAAGACAATGGTGGTTCATGAAGACATTCATGTCGAAGACAATGACATATGAAGACTCCCCATGAAGCCTATGGAACTCGAAGACTTAGATCCTTCATAGTTTTACTTTATTCATGTTGTGTCATAGGAACCACCGTACTGTTAAGTGGGGTCCAAGAGAACCAGTCTGGATGACTGAAGTGATGCCTAATTCAAATCCTATGTCTTCGAGTGAAGACAATGAGAGAAAATCTTGTCCAGAGTCAGACAAGTCAGTTTTACTTGCAGCCCAAGTAAAGTTGCCGTGAGAGTTCGAAATCCGACCGTTAGTACACGTGTCAGTTCCTTAGTGACCCAGGGTCATTTCGGACAAATTAGGTCGGGTTGCCAAGTGGCTATAAATAGTCCACCCCCACAACCATAAACGGTTGGCTGCTCAGATTTCAGTGCACGGCTTTTGTCGTTTGAGAGCAACCCACCTCGAAGCCTTTGAGAGAAAATCCCTAGCGAGGAGAAAAGCCCTAACCACCAAGAGCCAGAGTAATTGGGCATCACTTAAGTCTTCTTGTCTGAGTGATCTGAAGACTTATTACACTTGAGGACGGTGCATCCTCGAGACGGTTAGGCGTCGCGTTCTGAGCATCCAAGAGATATTGTGGATTGCCGGTGAACGAAGTCTGTGAAGGTTTGGGAGTCTACCTTGAAGACTTACCAGAGTGATTGGGCGAGGTCTGTGTGACCTTAGCTCAAGGAGAAAACGGTGAGGACTGGGTGTCCTAAGCTGCGTGTTCAGGACTGGGTGTCCGGGACTGTGTGTCCTTTGGTTTAAATACCTAGCTGCTCCAACCAGACGTACAGTTGTCACAGCAACTGGAACTGGTCCAACATATCATTGTCTTCAACGTGTCACCGGTTTCATCTTCACCTCCCTTTACTTACCAGTACACATTGTGAAGCTATTGCATGCTTGCTTTATCTTTTGTCTTCACAACTTGACTGTATGATCTGTTTGGCTTCATAACTTCTTCCAACCTGATCCTCATTACACTGAAGTTGTTTGTCACTGTGCTTTCACTATATTGTATACTTGACTATGGCTTGCGTTGTGTAATCTAACTTCCGCTGCATAGTGATAGGCTTGTTCACTCTGTTTGTCTTCATAACTTCCATGTTTTGAAGACTTTCATAAAAATCGCCTATTCACCCCCCTCTAGTCGATATAACGCACTTTCAACGTTCAAGACATCATCCAAACGAAGAGAGGTGGAAAGATTCAAGGTTGATCAAGACTAAGTCAAGAGTGAATCAAGTTGATCAACTCACAAAGCATAGAAGATGTACCGAGAGGGATCAAGTGATCCCATGGTTTGGTAAGCATTGTCCATTGTGCTTTGTGTACTAACCCATGGTCTATGTGAGAGTTCTACGTGGGGTTAGGTACATGTTCATGGGCTTGTGTCAAGAGGAAGATATCTCTCAACCCATGGAGAGGATGACATCAAGTGGTGATCGTCATCAAGATTGCCGTGTGCAAGTTCAAGTGGATCATCGCGAAGAGATCAAGTGCTTGAAGCTTACCATCCGTTGTGGTGTCAATGGACTGGTGAAGATGTGCCGAAGAAAGGCTCACCCATAGTGGAGTATGGGGGAGCAATCAACTAGTCTTCATCGAGCCAACACAATCAAGAAAGGTGGTCCAACTTGAGGAAGTCAAGATCATCATCATCTAGCTCAAGTGGACCATGTGCAAGGCAAAGGTTTGCCCTTGATAGGTTTTCTATTTTACCGGTCTCATGATGGTAGTTGGGAGACCGGGTTATAGGATCGGTTGCCGTACTATCAAGGGGGGCTCTCGATGAGTAGCTTGATCGTATCGTTCGCTGAGATCTCAAACCATTGCATCCTTGCATCATCTTTCTTGGTTCTTGTTTGGTTCTCTTTGTGAGTCTTAGAGCTTATGGTCATCTTGATGACAAGCTTGAGTTCATCGAAAACGGAGTTCGCATGCATCTTCTATGATGTTTTCGATGTTGGAGGTTTTGCCGGTTCTTCTCGGTTGGAGGTTTCACTCCTCTATTTGTTGGCATACCTCCCCTGCCTCTATTTGCCGGTTCTTCTCAGTCGCTGTTTTGATGCTACTCGTCGTCTTGTTTTCAACAAGCTTGAGTTTGGTCAATTCGGAGCTCATATGCAGAAGTTATGGCAGTTCTGGTTTTCTGGAGTGTGGTTTTTGTCCTGGACCCAGCGGTAGTACCGCGGGCCACAGCGGTAGTACCGCTGAAGCTCACTAAGCGGTAGTACCGCTCCTCGGAGCGGTAGTACCGCTTTATGGCCTCAGCAGCAGTACCGCTGCGGCTCTGTGCTCCTTCCGCCTCGACTATTTTGCGCATTTTCTCGTGTCGGGTTTTGCGGTACTAGCTGCCGTAGTAGGGGCGGTAGTACCGCATTTGCGCGGTAGTACCGCCCTGCCTCCACGGTAGTACTGCTCTGGGTCCCTGCCCCAGCCCCTCTCTTCTAGCGCGGCAGTACCGCTGAAGGGGAGCGGTAGTACCGCTTATGAGCGGTAGTACCGCTCTGCCTCAGCGGTAGTACCGCTCTCTGCGGGGCTGTGTGGGGGATAACGGTTTGATTTTCCCCCTCCTATAAAAGGGGGTCTTCTTCCCCAATGAACCTTATCCTTTGAGCTCGTGTTCTTCCCCCATTGTTGACCTTCTTCGAGCTTGCTAACTCTCAATCCCTCCATGGATTCTTGCTAGTTTTTGAGGGAAAAGCGAGAGGAGATCTAGATCCACATTTCCACCAATCACTTTCTCCTCTATGTGAGGGGAACCCCTTGGGTCTAGATCTTGGAGTTCTTGGTGTTCTCTTTCTTGTTCTTCCTCTCATTTTCCTCCCTAGCATTAGTTGCTTCATTGGGATTTGAGAGAAAAGGACTTGGGCACTCCGTGTGCCCTTGCCATTGCATTTGGTGCATCGGTTTGAGTTCTCCATGTGATACGTGGAAGTTGCAAGTTGAGAAGCTTATTAATCTTTGGTGCTTGGTACCCTTGAGCTTGTTCCTCCTGGGTGCTTGGCCGCCCTAGACGGTTGTTGGTGTTCGGAGCTCAATCATTGTGGTGCAAAGCTCCGGGCAAGCGTCAGGGTCTCCAATTAGGTTGTGGAGATCGCCCCGAGCAATTTGACGGGTACCGGTGACCGCCCCCAAGGGTTGCCAAAGTG
Source organism: Triticum monococcum (assembly GCA_034509565.1). Lineage (NCBI taxonomy): Eukaryota > Viridiplantae > Streptophyta > Magnoliopsida > Poales > Poaceae > Triticum > Triticum monococcum. Next base: position 143,652,409 of record CM067843.1, on the reverse strand, counting down.
TATGGGTTCGGTGACCGCCCCCAAGGGTTGCCATTTGTACGGGTTCGGTGACCGCCCTCAAGGGTCCCTTAGTGGAATCACGGCATCTTGCATTGTGCGAGGGCGTGAGGAGATTACGGTGGCCCTAGTGGCTTCTTGGGGAGCATTGTGCCTCCACACCGCTCCAAACGAAGATTAGCATCCGCAAGGGTGTGAACTTCGGGATACATCATCGTCTCCGCGTGCCTCGGTTATCTCTTACCCGAGCCCCTTTCCTTGTGCACTTTACTTTGTGATAGCCATATTGTTTCTTGTCATATATCTTGCTATCACATAGTTGCTTATCTTGCTTAGCATAAGTTGTTGGTGCACATAGGTGAGCCTAGTTGTTTTAGGTTTTGTGCTGGACAAATTAACCGCTAGGTTTATTCTGCATTTGTTCAAGCCTAAACCGTAATTATTTTAAAACGCCTATTCACCCCCCCCTCTAGGCGACATCCACGATCTTTCAGAGACGAAACTCCAGTCGCTTGAATCGCGTGATTCCGATAAACGAGCGAAAAGTTATACTGAAACGAAAATCGGATCAGAAATCACGATCAGAAAATAACCGCGGAAAATCCGACGAAAAGAGAGAAACGACGAACAGAAAAGAAAAAAAATATTTTTTTCCAAAAAAAAACTGCACGGAAATCGAGGCGGCTGCGGGGAACCTCGGGCGGCGCGCGCTCCGGCAGCGGCGGCGGGGCTGGGGCGGCTAGGGTTAGGGTTTCGGTGGCTGGGCTTCTCGAGCCCCGGGGCGGCGGCTTATAAAGGTGCCCCCGGGCGGAGTCCCACTCGGGTACGGCCCAAAGTCGGTTCAGTTTTTTTTGTTTTAAATAATTTCGCTCGGAAGAAAAATAAAAAGAAATACTAAACGGACTCCAAAAATCACGAAATAAATGTTGCCGGGTTCCTAAAATCAAGCCCGATAAAGTGAAAATTTATTTGGGCCCAAACTATAACTTTGAAAAACGCGCATTTTTCCTAAATTCAAATAAAATATCGAAAAACTCCGAAATAAATCTTATTTGATTTTTTATTAAATCCTCAATATTTCTATATTTTGGGAAAGTCATTTTATTCCCTCTCTCATATTTTTGTAATAGAAATAATTGATGATAAAATAAAAAAAATCAAATGATCCTGTTTACACAATTTGAGAAAACTCAAATATGTAAATAACGAAATCCCCAACTCTCTCCGTGGGTCCTTGAGTTGCTTAGGATTTTCTAGGATCAAAACCAAAAGCAAAATAAAATATGATATGCATGATGACCTAATGTATAACATTCCAAATTGAAAATATCCTGAACGAGTCCTTGGTAATCCCGTGATAAAATCCATGCCTATCTTATCCCACTTCCATTCGGGTATCGGCAATGGTTGCAACAATCCTGCTGGCTTCTGATGCTCTGCCTTTACTCTCTGACATATGTCACAAACTGCTACATACTCCGCAATATCCTTCTTCATTCCGGTCCACCAGAAAATATCCTTCAAATCCAAATACATCTTGGTATTTCCTGGGTGAATCGAATACGGTGAATCATGTGCCTCTTGCAGAATCAACTTTCTGATCTCCCGGTCATTGGGCACATAAACACGGTCTTCAAACCATAGGGTGTCGTGCTCATCCTCACGAAATCCTTTAGCTTTTCCCTTGCTGAGTTTCTCCTTTATAGAAGCAATCTCCTTGTCAGATTTCTGAGCCTCTCTGATTTTATCCATCAATGTTGACTGAATCTCCAATGCTGCCACATAGCCTCTCGGAACTATCTCCAAACTTAGTTCACGAAGGTTTTCTGCTAACTCCTTGGGTATTTCTTCCGTCATTAACTGTAACATCCCAAATTTTCAATTTGGAATGTTATACATTAGATCATCATGCATATCATATTTTCTCGCATTTTGGCGATCCTAGAAATTTCACGCAACTCAAGGACCCTCGGAGAGAGTTGGAGATTTCGTCTTTTTCATATTTGAGTCCTCTCAAAATTTGGAAGAAAGGATCTTTGGATTTGTCGGAGTTTCATTTGCCTTTTATTTGGATAGGGAAAATGCGCGTTTTCAAAAATTGCATTTTAGGCCCGGAGAAAAGTTCATTTTGTTCGACTCATTTTTAGGAGTCGGGGAAAATTTACTTTGTTAATTTTGCAGTCCGGTAGATTTGTTTTTTTTCTGTTTTATTTCCGAGTGCGGAACCGATTTAGAAAAAAAGAGCTCCAGCGACTTGGGCCTAAGGCCCAAGCCACCGAGCCGCCGCTGGCCAGGAGGCCATCGCCCGCGCGCGCACCTGGCAAGCCAGGGAGCCGCCCCCATTTCCTATTCCTAGTAGGATTCATCCTATTTCGTTTTTTTCTCTAGATCTTTTTCCCTCTTTTTCTTTCCTAGTCCTAGTCTAATTCATTGACCCCTACACCAAGTTTTCTCCCCTCCCCAATATAAATACCCACACGCCCCCCCCTCTAAACACATCAAATCCAAGGCCCCAAAGCCCCAAGCACACCGCGCCCCACACCCGCGCCGCGCCCTGCGTCACGCGCAACGCCGCCCTAGTGCCGTACCACCCGCGCCGCGCTGCCGCACCCCACCGCCGCTGCACCACCCGCGCCGCCGCCGCACCTTGCCGCCGCCCACGCCCACGCCGACGCCCACGCCACCGGAGTTCCTCGCCGGAGACTTCCACGGAGGTAGCTCGCGCTACATCTATTCTTTTCATCGGATCGTTTTCTTCTAATCGTTCCGATTCTTTTTCTCCGATTTGTTTTTCTTCGCCAAACCGTTCCGGTTTTCTAGAACAGTTTTACGATCGGTTTTCTTCTCCGAAACCCTAGATCGGATTCGTTTTCTTTTCTGATTTAGTTGCCGAGATCGTTCGTCCTAACGAACGTAATCACCGGATTTCTTCTAGGTTAACGAACGTCCGTTCGTTCAACCGTTCTTCTTTTTCCTTTCGTCGGATTTATTCCGCGATCGCGATCTCAGATCCGATCTTCTTTCTAGTCTATCTTCTCGCTCGTTTATCGGAATCAGGTGATTCAAGCGCCTGGAGTTTCGTTTCAAAACCGCCGTTCCGACTAATCAACTTAAACAAGTTTTTCCTATGGTAAAATTTGACCTAGTTTCAACTTGCTAGAACCGAGTTGGTTTCCACCATTTGTTTTCGGCTTCTTTGTTCGGTTCTTTCTCTCTTTGCAACCGGAGTTCTTAGATTGAACTTTCTGGTTCGATCTCTTGTTCGAGTTTTACCTGTGCATTAGATGAGTACTTATTGTATGCTTGTTGTTTGTCTGCGATAGATTACCCGGATTGCGCCGCTTGTTACTTCGAATCTCTAGGACTCGTGGATCATCAGCAAGGCAAGTAACACTTTGATCATACCTTTTCTACAACCCAGTTTTATTGCATTAGATCCATCCTCACACATTGCATGATTAGGATCTAATTAAATTGTGGGATGGGAAGTAGATGAGGTAGTACCTATTACCTGTTACTATGAAACCTTTGGGAGTTACTTCTACGTTTGCTTATTATGCCATGCTATGCTAGTAGACGTGGATTGGGTGAGTGATATCCATGACAGATGTGAGATTGATAATTTTAATGGTTTATCTAAGGTGGCAACTTAAACACACATATGGGTGGATTGAGGCACCTGATGTCTATCAGGACTTGCCTGTTTTTTATGGACCGCCACCCAAGCTCAAAGGGATCATAAGATCTTCCATGCTAAATACTTACGTGTGCAGCCACAAGCCATTATGGGATATGGCATAGTTGACTAAGTCGTGCGAACTCTTATAGGGGTAGACTAGCAGATGTAGGGGTTGTAGGTGGTACGGTCTACTCCGTCGTAAGGTGCTAGCGCTTCTGAAAGACTATGTCTCGGTCATCCGTTTCTCAAACACCAGTAGTGCGAGAAAACCAACGGAGGCAATCGAGTCTTGTGGGGATAAGTGATCAAACCTATGCGGAGTGTAACAAACTAATCATGATTAGCCGTGTCCCCGGTTATGGACAACCTTGAGTATCTAGTACTTGAATATCATGTGAATCTCAACATGTTACTTCTAATTAATATTGTTGGGTTTTAATGACTACTTTTAATTGGGATTGAGAATGCTGTCAACCATTCTCAATGTTTAACAACCACCATGATAGTTAAATAAATTTATTCCTTTGCAGTAGGGAAAAATTGGCTTTACGCAAAACAGTAACCATAGAGCTTTCCACCAGCCAAATATGCATATAGTATAGCTGTTTCATTCCATTACTCTCTATGTGATACTTTGCCAGCATATTCCATGTGCTGACCTGTTTTCGGGCTGCAACGTTAATGTTGCAGACTTTTTAGACGACGATTAAGGTGCTTTTTGGTCGTGGTTCTATACTCAGTGATGCCGTTGGAGTTGAGGGACCCATTTATCTTCCAAGTCTTCCGCTGTTATCGACACTAGATGGCCTTAAGCCATATTTATGTAATAAGTTCTCTTCGGAGACATCATTGTAATAAGTGTGTGATTCCCACTCTGCTATAAATCCTTCGAAGTACTGTGTGGTGTCAGCATTACTGATCTAGGGATGACACCGGAGCACAGAGACCAGACCGTTTGAGGTTTGGTCGCTACATTAACGTTTGACATGGCTCTTACGGCTTAATGCGTCAGCTACTACATTAGCCCTTCCGGGATGGTAATGCAATCTCATATCATAATCCTTGATGAGCTCCAACCATCTCCTTTGTCCGAGGTTCAACTCCTTCTGCGTGGAAATGTACTTCAAACTCTTGTGATCCGTGTACACCTCACAATGATTTCCAATGAGGAAATGTCCCCACGTCTTCAATGCATGCACTACGGCTGCTAACTCCAAATCATGCGTGGCATAATTCAATTCGTGAGGCTTCAGTTGTCGTGAAGCACACGAAACAACTCCCCCTTCCTGCATAACCACTGCTCCAAGTCCTCGACGTGAAGCGTCACAATACACCTCATAATCCTTGGTCTGATCTGGCAAAATCAACACCGCTGAGGTAACCAAGCATTTCCTTAACTCCTGAAAACTAGCCTCACACTCCTCAGTCCATTTGAACTTAGTCTCCTTTTTCAACAACTCCGTCATAGGCTTTGCAATATTTGAAAAGTTCTCAATAAACCTCCAGTAGTATCCTGCGAGTCCAAGAAAACTCCGGATCTCTCCAACTGTTGTTGGTGCTTCCGACTTGGTCACGGTATCAACTTTAGCGGGATCTACGGCTATACCTTCTCCAGATATAACATGTCTGAGGAATCCTACTTCCTTCAACCAAAACTCACATTTGCTTAACTTGGCATATAATTGATGTTCTCTGAGCTTTCCAAGTACCAAACGCAAATGCTCCTTATGCTCCTCTTCATTCTTTGAGAATACCAGAATATCATCGATGAAAACCACGACGAACTTATCCAAAAACTCCATAAACACTTTGTTCATCATGTTCATAAAATAGGCAGGTGCGTTAGTCAGTCCAAATGACATAACGGTATACTCATACAGTCCATATCTTGGGGTAAAAGTTGTCTTCGGAATATCCTATTCTTGAATCTTCAACTGATGGTACCCTGATCGCAAATCGATCTTGGAAAACACTTTAGCCCATTGCAATTGATCAAACAGATCATTGATCATTGGTAGGGGGTTCCTGTTTTTGATTGTTACTTCGTTCAATCCTCGATAATCAACAACCATTCTTAACGATCCATCCTTCTTCTCCACTAGAAGTACTGGTGATCCCCAAGGCGAAGAACTTGGGCGAATGTAACCTTTATCCAGTAACTCCTTAATCTGCTTCTTAATCTCCACCAAATCCTTAGCGGGCATCCTGGATGGTCTCTTCGATATTGGCCCAGTGCTTGGCAATAGCTCAATCAAAAACTCAATATCTCTATCCGGTGGCATGCCTGGCAAGTCTTCTGGAAATACGTCAGGAAAATCCTTTACCACTGGTACTTCCTTTTGCACAACTCCTTTAGGCAAATTACTTGGGTCCTCTTTGGCTTATGCCGGGATACATACTTGATCCTTCTTCCTTCTGGCGTTGTGAGCAAAATTGACTTACTAGCACAATTGATGTTTCCTCCATACATCGACAGCCAATCCATACCAAGAATCACATCTAGTCCTTGAGATTCCAGAATAATCAAATCTGTTGGGAAAACATGCCGTCCTATACTTAATGGCACTTGAAAACATCCTTGACTGGCCATGTACTCTACTCCTGGTGAGCTTACTAGCATAGGTGTTTTAAGAACCCTAGTGGGTAGGCTATACTTTTCCACAAATCCCCTTGATATGTATGAATGCGATGCACCAGTATAAAAAAGAACGAGTGCAGTAAATGACTTAACCAAAAACTTACCTATTACTGCATCGGGCTGAGCTTCAACCTCCTCCACATTAACGTAGTTCACCTGTCCCCTGTTGAAGGGTTCCGCTTCTTTCGAGAGTTTCCATTGCCGTTTTGGCCTTCAGGACATTCATTGGCATAATGTCCGGTCTTCTGACACTTAAAACAAGTGACCTGACTCAGGTCCTTCTTGGCTGGGGTTGATGGGGTGTTGCGGTTCTGTCCATTGCTTCCTCCATTCCCATTACCATTCTTGGTGCCATTGTGGTTGTGCGAGCTACCTACTCCATGGGTATGCTGAAAATGTCCTCCCGGTCTAGGGGTAAAACGTGGCTTCTGCTGAGCTCCTGAATTATACTTTCCTTGTCCATACTTCCTCTTGCGGTTCTCAATTTGCTGCTGCTTCCCTTCAATCATAAGAGCATGATCTACCAACTCCTGGTAGTTGTTGAAGGTGCCTACCATCAACTGCATGCTCAACTCATCATTCAGTCCTTCCAAGAATTTCTCCTGCTTAGCTGCATCCGTAGCAACGTCATCTGGGGCATAACATGCTAGCTTACTAAACTCCTCCACATACTGGCCAACTGTCCGTCCTCCTTGGCGCAAGTTACGAAACTCACGCTTCTTCATGGCCATTGCTCCTGCTGAAACATGGGCAGTACGAAAAGCCTACTGAAACTGGTCCCATGTGACAGTGTCGACTGGGAAGGTGGCTGTGAAATTCTCCCACCATGATGCTGCGGGTCCTTCTAACTGATGTACGGCAAACTTCACCTTCTCCACATCTGTGCATCCTGCTGTGGTCAACTCCCTAGCTGTCTTGCGGAGCCAATCATCTGCTATTATCGGCTCGGTGCTACTGGAAAACACAGGCGGGTTCAGCCTAAGAAAACGGGCTAAGTGGTCAATAGGTGGTGGTGGTGGTGGGTTGTTGTTGTTGTTGTTCCCCTGATTCTGATTCTGAACTAGCAACTGCATCAAGGTGTTCTGCTGCTGGATCAACTGGGTGAGCTCCGGCGAAAAGGCAAATCCGGGGCACGTCTCAGGGGCATCTGAGGGTTTAGAAAAGATGAGATATAAGAATAGAGGGGGTCTAAAGAGAAAACACTACCCATATGCACATGAGGCAAAAGCACACAATTCACTCATTCAATCAAACAAAGGCATACAATCGATCTAGCTATCGCAAAAGTGCTCAGACTACTAAATTTACATGGTGCACTTCTACTACTGGTGAGGTGGTCTACTAGAAATATTCTACGGTTGTAGACTCCATGATATCGGCTCCAGCTTCATCAACATAGTTATCATCGCTATTATCTGCTTCCGAGTCGGTGCCGTCGATGATGATGTAGTCTTCCGGGCTAATCTCCTTGGGTTCTTCGTCTTCATCTACTAGTGTCGGGCCTCCCATAAATATTCCAATCTTCTTGATCAGGTCGTCATTCTTCTCCACCAATACTTCAATTTCTTCTTCATAATCTTCACATGTAGCCTTGAGTTCTTCCTCCAGTTCCTTGATTCTAGTCTTAGCCTTCTTCAGATCTATCATGTCGGCGCACATCTAATTTTCCTGTCGTCGAATGTGCTGGTTTAACTCTTGTATAAAAGCTGCAATTGATCTATCCTTCCTGGTGCTGATCATCTCCCAGTGTTCATATCGGCGTCCGCAAATCTAGTAGATAGTATCCTTGAGATCCTTGCGGTAGACTTCTCCAATGCGTCCCATGGCAATGTGAGCTGCCATACTCTTTCCTAGACTCCAAGTTGGTGCATCAAAATAAAACTCTATGGGCTCAGTGACTGGCATGAACGTCCTTCCTGGAACTTGAACTTGAATCATCCAGCGCTCTTTTTCAGGTAAAGTGGCATTGTAGGTTCCCGTGAAGCTTGGTACTCCTATGTTCAGGTATCTAGTGACTTCCTTCAAGTGGCGTCCAAAGGGTGTATCTTCATCTGGTTGTGTGAACTTGTTCCTCGCATCCGCCATCCCAAAGATTAGAAGAGATGAGAAGTCAGAAAAGAAGAGAGTGAGGTATGATCTAGGTCTTTTAGCTTAGTGGTCGTGTCCTACAGTCAGCGTATGCTCTGATACCATCTCTGTAGCGACCAGACTCAAACAGTCTGATCTCTGTGCTCCGGTGTCATCCCTGGATCAGTAATGCTGACACCACATAGTACTCGGAGGATTTATAGCAGAGTAGCAATCACACACTTATTACATCGAGTGTCTCGAAAGAGAACTTATTACAATAAATATGGCTTAAGGCCATTTAATAACGATAACAGCGGAAGGCTTGGAAGATAAGTGAGTCCATCAACTCCAACGGCATCACTGAGTATAGAACCACGACCTAAATCGTCATCTGAAAAGTCTGCAACATTAACGTTGCAGCCCGAATACGGGTCAGCACATGGAATATGCTGGCAAGGTAACACATAGAGAGTAATGAAATGCAACAGCTATACTATATGCATATTTGGCTGGTGGAAAGCCCTATGGTTACAGTTTTTGCGTAAAGCCAATTTTTCCCTAATTCAAAGGAATAAATTTAATTACTATCATGGTGGTTGTTAAACATTGAGAATGGTTGACAGCATTCTCAATCCCAATTAAGCATCATCATTAAACAAACCCATCAAAATTATCTTTAGAGTAACATGTTGAGATTCACATGATAATCCAGGTACTAGATACTCAAGATGTCCATAACCGGGGACACGACTAACCATGATTAGTTCATTACACTCTGCAGAGGTTTGCGCACTTTTCCCCACAAGACTCGATCGCCTCCGTTGGATTTCTCGCACTGCATGATGTTTGAGAAACGGATGACCGAGACACAGTCTTTTAGAAGCGCTAGCACCTTACGTTGGATAGACCGGTACACCTACTTTCCCCTACAATGTAAGAGTTCGCACGACTTAATCAACTATGCCTGAGCCCATAATGGCTTGTGGCTGCACACGGAAGTTTCTAGTATGAATAATCTTATGATCCCTTTGAGCCTGGGTGGCGGTCCAAAAGAAAAACAGGCAAGTCCTGATAGAAACCAGGTGCCTCAACCACCCAGATGTGTGTTTAAGTTGCCACCTTAGATAAACCATTAAAATTAACAAACTCACATCTGTCATGGATATCACTCACCCAATCCACGTCTACTAGCATAGCATGGCATAATAAGAAAACGTAGAAGTAACTCCCAAAGGTTTCATATTAAACAGGTAATAGGTACTACCTCATCTACTTCCCATCCCACAATTTAATTAGATACTAATCATGCAATGTGTGAGGATTGATCTAATGCAATAAAACTGGGTTGTAGAAAAGGTATGATCAAAGTGTTACTTGCCTTGCTGATGATCCGCGAAACCTATCGAAGTAACAGGCGGCGCACTCCGGGTATTCTATCGCAGTCAAACAAACAAGCATACAATAAGTACTCATCTAATGCACAGGTAAAACTCAGATTGAAGATCTAACCAGAAAGTTCAACTTAAGAACCCTGGTTTGCAAAAAGAATCAAATCGAACGAAGCAAAAGAAATCAAACGGCGAAAGAAAACAACTTCGTTCTAGTAATCTGGATCTAGGTCAAATTTTACAGTAGCAAAAACTTGTTTAAGTTGACTATCTGGAAACAGGGTTTCGAGACGAAACTCCAGGCGCTTGAATCGCCTGATTCCGATAAACGAGCGAAAAGTTATACTAAAACGAAAATCGGATCAGAAATCGCGATCAGAAAATAACCACGGAAAATCCGACGAAAAGAGAGAAAGGATGAACAGAAAAGAAAAAAAAATATTTTTTTCCAAAAAAAAAACTGCACGAAAATCGAGGCGACGGCGGCGAACCTCGGGCGGCATGCTCCGGCGGCGGCGGGGCTGGGGCGGCTAGGGTTAGGGTTTCGGAGGCTGGGCTTCTCGGGCCCCGGGGCGGCGGCTTATAAAGGCGCCCCTGGGCGGAGTCCCGCTCGGGTACGGCCCAAAGTCGGTTCCGTTTTTTTTAAATAATTCCGCTCGCAAGAAAAATAAAAAGAAATACTAAACTGACTCCAAAAATCACGTAATAAATTTTGCTGGGTTCCTAAAATCAATCCCGATAAAGTGAACATTTATTTGGGCCCAAACTACAACTTTGAAAAACGTGCATTTTTCCTAAATTCAAATAAAATACCGAAAAACTCCGAAATAAATCTTATTTGATTTTTTTATTAAATCGTCGATATTTCTATATTTTGGGAAAGTCATTTTATTCCCTCTCTCATATTTTTGTAATAGAAATAATTGATGATAAAATAAATAAAATCAAATGATCATGTTTACACAATTTGAGAAAACTCAAATATGTAAATAACGAAATCCCCAACTCTCTCCGTGGGTCCTTGAGTTGCTTAGGATTTTCTAGGATCAAAACCAAAAGCAAAATAAAATATGATATGCATGATGACCTAATGTATAACATTCCAAATTGAAAATTTGGGACGTTACAATCTAGGTGAGTATTAAGTCATCTTCCGAAAACCAAATAGTAAACACATAGGCGTGGTGCATTAACTCTCACGTTGTTTCTTATTTTTTGACATAAATAGAGGAATCAACCAAGAAGAGATGTGGGGCTTGTATGCTTTTAATGACTTGAGACTATCAAACATGACATGCAGTGGTCAGTTCGTTGCACAAGAACAAATACAAAACACGTCACCACACACGCATCTTATATAGCATCACATCCAATGGCTATAAAAGATGAATTAGACCAAATTATATCTCATCTAGATGAGTTCTAGCAAACTGTATTAATAATACTTAGTACTGCTGCGCCATGTATCATATATTAGTACCATGTAGTACTTTATTTATTTATAAGGTATCCAGATGCCACTGCACCACCAAGAAAAGAGGGTAACATCAAAATTATGGACTACTTTTTTGAGTATGTTGGTAAGGTCCGGTCATAGTCACTTGTTGAAATCTCTAAAAAGACAAATACTCCCTCCGTCCGGAAATACTTGTCATCAAAATGGATAAAAGGAAATGTATCTAGACATATTTTAGTTTTAGATACATCTCTTTTTATACATTTTGATGACAAGTATTTTCGGACGGAGGGAGTAGAAAACAGAGTTGGTGATGATGGTGTGCGTGCCATCCTGCAATATAGGCCGTCGGATTTATATCTAATGGATAGGAAAGAAACTATCGGAATTTTGCAAAAATATACCCACACGTCTCTCCACGTTCGCAAATAAGGCCTTCCCTCGTTCAACCTTTTCTCTCACAAGATAAACTACTCATACAAATGCATCTTGATGTTCCGTGCAACGCACGGGCAGCTAGCTTATTTCTTTTAAAATAGTTGCTGCCTTAACTGGGTTGAAGTGATATATTTTATGTCTACCCCGAATGATTTCAGATTCACTAGTAGTAACAAAGAAAAGGTTGCATTGTTAATTAACAGAAAACAGGGTGAAAACTATCACATGAGGCCGGTAAAAACAAGGCACGTTGGGTTAGGCGTCATCGTCACTACAGTTGTGCGCGCGCGAGAAGTCTACATATCGAGGGGGCTACTGAGCGAGGCACTGAGACACAATGTTTGAGAGAGAAACCAATTTACAGATTATGATCAGATTGAGTTGTCACCCTTCTGCTGTCATTGTTGGGGGGGAGGTAGGGAAAGACATATCAAGAGTGTGCGAGGTAGGCACAGAGGCACAACTAGTGTGTGTGTGTGTGTGTGTGTGTGTGTGTGTGTGTGTGTGTTTGAAAGAGGAATAGATAGATTATTATCAACATCGATGTGCCACCCTACTAGCTCCTTCGGTGTCGGGTAGTGTGTGTGTATGTATGTTTGAGAGAGAAGCCAGTCGATATATTAGTATCAAGATCGAGGTGTCACCCTAATCCTTCGGTGTTGGGATGTGTGGGTGTGTGGGGAGGGAGGCAGTGACACTCACATATCTCTACTCTTATAAAAACAGAGTTAGTGATGATGGTGTTCCTGCCAACCTGCAATATAGGCCATCCAGTTTATATCCGACGGACAGGAAGGAAACTATGGCAATTTTGCAAAAAGATACCCACACCCCTCTCCGCATTTGAAAATAAGGCATTCCCTCGATCATCCTTTTCTCCCACAAGATAAACTTCTCATACAAATGCATCTTGATGTTCCGTGCAACGCATGGGCATCTTGCTAGTAGGGAGAAGAAGTTTGTGTGACACATATCTAGCTATATTAAGGGATAGGTAGATAGCATATGTGTGAGAGACATTAGTGGCTGTGGGTAGGCGGAATTAAAGGGGTGGGCGTGTTAGACATAGAGAGCTTGTGTGTTTCTGTGTGAAAGACTTGTAGGACGGGATAGAAAGACGAATTTAACCCTGACGGAGGGAGAGAAATACACGAAGTGCGCGTGTGTGATTCCGATGCCCACATGGAAATGAGATATGTATGCGTGTGAGAGAGATTGCACAATTCATTCACGTATCACTATCTAGCGATCGTGCACTAGTAGAAAAAGGGTCAAACGTGAAGCACATTAGTGCCGGTTTGAATTTGAGCCGGCACTAATTGTACCATTAGTGCCGGTTCGAACGGCTATGCATTAATGCTGGTTCGTGTTGAACCTTTAGTGCCGGTTCGTGCCATGAACCGGTACTAAAGGGGTGATGGCAGGCTGGCGTCAGGACGGGGCCCCACGATCACCTTTAGTACCGGTTTGTGCCACGAACCGGTACTAAAGGGGTCTGACCTATAGTACCGGTTTGTGACACAAACCGGCACTGTAGGGCAATTTTCAAACTCTACCCCCCCCCCCCCCCCCCCCGTGTGTCGCCATTTCAGTTCTGAAAAAATCAAAAGAAAATGATAAAAACTTCAAAAAATAAAATCCTTCGAGAGGTAGTTATATTACTACATCTACTAGTTAGGAAAATTTGAAAACTTAAATTTGGACATGTTTTGCAAAAAGTGTAGGGAAAATGTAAAACGGCTATAACTTTTGCATACGATGTCGGAAAAAAAACGTATAATATATCAAAAAATCCAGCACGAAAATCCGCATCTGATGGAGACCGCCTACGGCCTGTTTGGAATTTTTTAGAATCCTCAAATTCCAAAAGGAAAAAAAGATATGGTCAAATTTCAGTTTTTTTAAAAAAATTTGGTTAAATCTGGTCAAACTACTTATTCAAGAAGTATTAATGTTACTACATAATTATTCAAGAATATTAGTGTTACTAAATAATTATTTCAATTTTTTGAATTTTGGTCAAATCTGGTCAAACTATGGTCAAACTGTGCTCAAACTATGGTCAAACTTATTCAAGAAATATTAGCGTTACTAAATAATTACTGTTTTTTTAGAATAATAGTTTCAAACTCAAACGGTGAAATGTGTGACTTCCTGCTCAAGCTAAACTCCTGAGGGTTAATAGGATTAACATCTTACTATTGTCAAGAAAACAACAAGTGCAGACTTGGAAACGAAGGAGAATAGAACCCGAAAGTTAAGCGTGCTCGGGCTGGAGTAGTGAGAGGGATGGGTGACCGGTCGGGAAGTTAGATGATTTGGCATGAGTGATCCACACTTGAGCAGTTAAGAGAGGTGATTAGAGACTAAATCATCAAATAATTCAGAAAAAATAAAAATAAAAAAAATCAATTTTTTTCTAAAATTTTCAAAAAAAATTCAAAAAAATCCTTTAGTACCAGTTGGTAACACCAACCGGTACTAAAGGTCCCCCATACCAGGGCGTGAGCTCACGCCACGTGGTGGCACTTTAGCGCAGGTTCGTGTTGAACCGGTACTAAAGGGGGAGGGGGCTTTAGTGCCGAAACTTTAGTGTCGGTTCCTAAACCGGCACTAAAGGGCCTTACGAACCGGTGCTATTGCCCTGTTCTGCACTAGTGGTGGATGTGCATCGCTTGAACATAAGTCAATATCTACTTCGTATCGTGGCCAAAGGTACAATATCGATTCAACGCTATAAAGATTGGACACTCACATATCACATTTTTTCTATTTAAATAAGCCTTTTTAGTTGTGCATGCCAAAGTTACAGTGGTGTTTCTTCAAACAGCCAATGTAGCTATCATGAACATGCACCGTTGTTACTCTTGCATTCAAATTCATTAGTCTTGGATGATTTGGCATGAGTGATCCACACTTGAGCAGTTAAGAGAGGTGATTAGAGACTAAATCATCAAATAATTCAGAAAAAATAAAAATAAAAAAATCAATTTTTTTCCAAAATTTTCAAAAAAAATTCAAAAAAATCCTTTAGTACCAGTTGGTAACACCAACCGGTACTAAAGGTCCCCCATACCAGGGCGTGAGCTCACGCCACGTGGTGGCACTTTAGCGCAGGTTCATGTTGAACCGGTACTAAAGGGGGAGGGGGCTTTAGTGCCGAAACTTTAGTGTTGGTTCCTAAACCGGCACTAAAGGGCCTTACGAACCGGTGCTATTGCCCTGTTCTGCACTAGTGGTGGATGTGCATCGCTTGAACATAAGTCAATATCTACTTCGTATCGTGGCCAAAGGTACAATATCGATTCAACGCTATAAAGATTGGACACTCACATATCACATTTTTTCTATTTAAATAAGCCTTTTTAGTTGTGCATGCCAAAGTTACAGTGGTGTTTCTTCAAACAGCCAATGTAGCTATCATGAACATGCACCGTTGTTACTCTTGCATTCAAATTCATTAGTCTTGGATGATTTAAGTTTCTATTTTGAAGTAATATATGTAATATTCATATATGAATTAAACGGGTACACAATTTATGAAATGGAGGCTATGTAATCATATGAGGTAATAATTTTAAATAGCTGACTACAATATCCACTTCTTTTTGTGCGCCTCTACACTAACACGTTAATGCATTATGTTTAAAGTAGATAACCAATGGCACTAAATTATCTATTTACACGAGAAATACATAGGCTGAGCATTTGATCCCTTTTTTGTGAACGCACCACTACACCCGTACGATTGGCCGCGCCCGTGTGAACGTCCAAGTTATCAGCGCATCATCCCGAGTTATTTTCTTTTTTCTGGGGTGGACTTCACACCATTTATTAACTGCTGACGTGTGCCCCGTGTACACAGTCTAGCATGACCTTCCCGCTAGCACGGTCCAAAATTAGTTGAAACTGGATACGAACGATCCCACGGGCGGCAAAATCTCCTGCCTCCTTCTAAAATTTCCGCCGCCTTAGTCTTTAGCATGTGAAATCCCCCTTTTGTCCTTGGTGCACGGAGACCAACAGTTACAATACCGCCCACATCTACATGATAGGTCGGGGCTGCTTTGGTAACTTCCGGTTCCCCCACTACACGGCACCCCCATTTCCTCTCCCCCTCCTGCAAAAACGACTAACTCCACAGCACCAGAGCATCTTACATCACGCCGTTCGTACTTCGTCGCCCTTTCTACCCTCCCCTCTCGAAACCCTAGACTGCTCATCCATCGGTGTACCATAGCCCATTCACTGCCAGCGGCGTCCACCTCGCCGGATCTGCTTCTGCGGCCGCATCTACCCCTTGTTGGAAATATGCCCTAGAGGCAATAATAAATTAGTTATTATCATATTTCCTTGTTCATGATAATCGTTTATTATCCATGCTAGAATTGTAATGATAGGAAACTCAGATACATGTGTGGATACATAGACAACACCATATCCCTAGTAAGCCTCTTGTTGACTAGCTTATTGACCAATAGATGGTCACGGTTTCCTGACCATGGACATTGGATGTCGTTGATAACGGGATCACATCATTAGGAGAATGATGTGATGGACAAGACCCAATCCTAAGCCTAGCACAAGATCATGTAGTTCGTATGCTAAAGCTATTCTAATGTCAAGTATCATTTCCTTAGACCATGAGATTGTGCAACTCCCGGATACCGTAGGAGTGCTTTGGGTGTGCCAAACGTCACAACGTAACTGGGTGGCTATAAAGGTACACTACAGGTATCTCCGAAAGTGTCTGTTGGGTTGGCACGAATCGAGACTGGGATTTGTCACTCCGTGTAAACGGAGAGGTGTCTCTGGGCCCACTCGGTAGGACATCATCATAATGTGCACAATGTGATCAAGGAGTTGATCACGGGATGATGTGTTACGGAACGAGTAAAGAGACTTGCCGGTAACGAGATTGAACAAGGTATTGGGATACCGACGATCGAATCTCGGGCAAGTATCATACCGCTGGACAAAGGGAATTCTATACGGGATTGATTAAGTCCTTGACATCGTGGTTCATCCGATGAGATCATCGTGGAGCATGTGGGAGCCAACATGGGTATCCAGATCCAGCTGTTGGTTATTGACCGGAGAGTTGTCTCCGCCATGTCTGCATGACTCCCGAGCCCGTAGGGTCTACACACTTAAGGTTCGATGACGCTAGGGTTATAGGGAATAGATATACGTGGTTACCGAATGTTGTTCGGAGTCCCGGATGAGATCTCGGATGTCACGAGGAGTTCTGGAATGGTCCGGAGGTAAAGATTTATATATGGGAAGTCATCATACGGTCACCGGTATTGTACCGGGACCACCGGAGGGGTTCCGGGGGTCCACCGGGAGGGTCCAGCTGCCCCGGAGGGCCCTATGGGCTGTATGTGGAGACGGACCAGCCCCTTAGTGGGATGGGCGCCTACCCCCTAGGGCCCATGTGCCTAGGGTTTGGGGGAACCCTAAAGGGGGGGCGCCCCCCTTGCCTTGGGGGACAAGGCAACCCCCCTTGGCCGCCGCCCCCTCCTCAGATTGGATCTGAGGGGGCCGGCCCCCTCTCCCTTGCCCCTATATATATGTGGGGGTGGGAGGGCAGCCGCACCCAAGTCTTGGCGCAGCCCTCCCCCTCTCGCAAGTTCTCCTCTTCTCCCGCGGTGCTTGGCGAAGCCCTGCAGGATTGCCACGCTCCTCCTTCACCACCATGCCGTCGTGCTGCTGCTGGATGGAGTCTTCCCCAACCTCTCCTTCTCCCCTTGCTGGATCAAGGCGTAGGAGATGTCACCGGGCTGTACGTGTGTTGAACGCGGAGGTGCGGTCCGTTCGGCACTAGGATCTCCGGTGATTTGGATCACGACGAGTACGACTCCATCAACCCCGTTCACTTGAACGCTTCCGCTTAGCAATCTACAAGGGTATGTAGATGCACTCTCCTTCCCTCGTTGCCAGATTGCTCCATAGATTGATCTTGGTGATGCGTAGAAAATTTTGAATTTCTGCTACATTCCCCAACAATGGCATCATGAGCTAGGTCTATGCGTAGTTTCTATGCACGAGTAGAACACAAAGTAGTTGTGGGCGTCGATTTTGTCAATTTACTTACCGTTACTAGTCTTATCTTGATTCGGCGGCATTGTGGGATGAAGCGGCCCGGACCAACCTTACACGTACGCTTACGTGAGACCGGTTCCACCGACAGACATGCACTAGTTGCATAAGGTGGCTGGCGGGTGTCTGTCTCTCCCACTTTAGTCGGATCGGATTCGATGAACAGGGTCCTTATGAAGGGTAAATAGAAATTGGCAATTCACGTTGTGGTTTTGGCGTAGGTAAGAAATGTTCTTGCTAGCAACCTATAGCAGCCACGTAAAAACTTGCAACAACAATTAGAGGACGTCTAACTTGTTTTTGCAGCATATGCCTTGTGATGTGATATGGCTAAAAGGATGTGATGAATGATATATGAAATGTTTGAGATTGATCATGTTCTTGTAATAGGAATCACGACTTGCATGTCGATGAGTATGACAACCGGCAGGAGCCATAGGAGTTTTCTTAATTTATTTATGACCTGCGTGTAAACATAAATGTCATGTAATTACTTTACCTTATTGCTAAAGCATTAGCCATAGTAGTAGAAGTAATAGATGACGAGACAACTTCAAGAAGACACGATGATGGAGATCATGGTGTCATGCCGGTGACAACGATGATCATGGAGCCCCGAAGATGGAGATCAAGAGGACCAAAATGATATTGGCGATATCATGTCACTATTTGATTGCATGTGATGTTTATCATGTTTTACATCTTATTTGCTTAGAACGACGGTAGCTTAAATAAGATGATCCCTCACTAAAATTTCAAGAAAGGTGTTCCCCCTAACTGTGCACCATTGCGAAGGTTCGTTGTTTCGAAGCACCACGTGATGATCGGTTGTGATAGATTCTAACGTTCGAATACAACGGGTGTTGACGAGCCTAGCATGTACAGACATGGCCTCGGGACACATGCGAAACACTTAGGTTGACTTGACGAGCCTAGCATGTACAGACATGGCCTCGGAACACGGAAGACCGAAAGGTCGAACATGAGTCGTATAGAAGATATGATCAACATGAAGATGTTCACCGATGATGACTAGTCCGTCTCACGTGATGATCGGACACGGCCTAGTTGACTCGGAACATGTAATCACTTAGATGACTAGAGGGATGTCTATCTGAGTGGGAGTTCATAAGATGAACTTGATTATCCTGAACATAGTCAAAAGGTCTTCGCAAATTATGTCGTAGCTCGCGCTTCAGTTCTACTGTTTAGATATGTTCCTAGAGAAAATTTTGTTGAAAGATGATAGTGGCAATTATGCGGACTACATCCGTAAACTGAGGATTGTCCTCATTGCTTCATAGAAGGCTTATGTCTTTAATGCACCGCTCAGTGTGCTGAACCTCGAATGTCGTCTATGGATGTTACGAACATCTGACATACACATTTGGATAACTACGTGATAGTTCAGTTAAACGGTTCAGAGTTGAGGTACCGAAGACATTTTGAAACATCGCGAAACATATGAGATGTTTCGAGGGCTGAAATTGGGATTTCAGGCTCGTGCCCACGTCAAGAGGTATAAGACCTCCGACGATTTTCTTAGCCTGCAAACTAAGGGAGAAAAGCTCAATTGTTGAGCTTGTGCTCAGATTTTCTGAGTACAACAATCTTTTGAATCGAGTGGGAGTTGATCTTCCAGATGAGATAGTGATGTTTCTCCGAAGTCATTACCACCAAGCTACTAGAGCTTCGTGATGAACTATAATATATCAGGGACATATATGATGATCCTTGAGATATTCGCGATGTTTGACACCACGAAAGTAGAAATCAAGAAGGAGCATCAATTGTTGATGGTTGGTGAAACCACTAGTTTCAAGAAGGGCAAGGGCAAGGGCAAGAAGGGATACTTCATGAAACGGCAATTTAGCTGCTGCTCTAGTGAAGAAACCCAAGGTTGAACCCAAACCCGAGACTAAGTGCTTCTGTAATAAGAGGAACAGCCACTGGAGCAGAATTACCCTAGATACTTGGTAGATGAGAAGGTTGGCAAGGTCGATAGAAGTATATTGGATATACATTGTGTTATTGTGTACTTTACTAGTACTCCTAGTAACACCATGGTATTAGATACCGGTTCGGTTGCTAAGTGTTAGTAAACTCAAAATAAAAGGTCGCGGAGTAAACGGACACTAGCTAAAGGTGAGCTGGCGATATGTGTTGGAAGTTTTTCCAAGCTTGATGTGATCAGGCATCGCACGCTCCCTCTACCATCAAGATTGGCGTTTGCGTTGAGCATAGACATGATTGGATTATGTCTATCGCAATATGGTTATTCATTTAAGGAGAATAATGGTTACTCTGTTTATTTGAATAATACCTTCAATTGTCTTGCACCTAAAATGAATGGTTTATTGAATCTCGATCGTAGTGATACACATGTTCATGCCAAAAGATGTAAGATAGTAATGATAGTACCACCTACTTGTGGCACTGCCACGTAAGTCATATCAGTATAAAACGCATGAAGAAGCTCCATGTTGATGGATCTTTGGGCTCACTCGTTTTTGAAATGTTTGAGACATGCGAACCATGTCTATTGGTGTATATGCATGAAGAAACTCCATGCAAATGGACCGTTTGGACTCACTTGATTTTGAATCACTTGAGACATGCAAATCATACCACATGGGCAAGATGACTGAAAGCCTCATTTTCAGTAAAATGGAACTAGAAAGCAACTTGTTGGAAGTAATACATTTTGATGTGTGCAGTCCAATGAGTGCTGAGGCGTGTAGTGGATATCGTTGCGTTCTTACTTCACAGATGATTTGAGTAGATGTTGAGTATATTTACTTGATGAATCACGAGTCTGAATTATTGAAAGGTTCAAGTAATTTCAGGGTGAAGTTGAAAGATCGTCGTGACAAGAGGATAAAATATCTATGATATGATCATAGAGATGAATATCTGAATTACGAGTTTGGCACAGAATTAAGACATTGTGGAAATTGTTTCACAACTAATACAACCTGAAACACCATAGTATGATGGTGTGTCCGAACATCATAACTGCACCCTATTGGATATGATGCATACCATGATGTCTCTTATCGAATTACCACGATAGTTTATGGGTTAGGCATTAGAGACAACCACATTCACTTTAAATAGGGCACCACGTAATTCTGATGAGATGACACCGTATGAACTATGGTTTAGAAAAACCTAAGCTGTCATTTGTTAAAAGGTTTGGGGCTGCGATGCTTATGTGAAAAGTTTCAGGCTGATAAGCTCGAACCCAAAGCGGATAAATGCATCTTCATAGGACACCCAAAACAGTTGGGTATACCTCCTGTCTCAGATCCGAATGCAATAAGGGATTGTTTCTAGAATCGGGTCCTTTCTCGAGGAAAAGTTTCTCTCAAAAGAATTGAGTGGGAGGATGGTGGAGACTTGATGAGGTTATTGAACCGTCTCTTCAACTAGTGTGTGGCAGGGCACAGGGAGTTGTTCCTGTGGCACCTACACCAATTGAAGTGGAAGCTTATGATAGTGATCATGAAACTTCAGATCAAGTCACTACCAAACCTCGTGGGATGACAAGGATGCGTACTACTTCAGAGTGGTACGTAATCCTGTCTTGGAAGTCATGTCGCTAGACAACAATGAACCTATAAGCTATGGAGAAGCGATGGTGGGCCCGGATTCCGAAAATTGGCTCGAGGCCATAAAATCCGAGAAAGGATCCATGTATGAAAACAAAGTGTAGACTTTGGAAGAACTACTTGATGGTCGTAAGGCTGTTAGGTACATATGGATTTTAAGAGGAAGACGGACAATGATGGTAAGTATCACCATTAAGAAAGCTCGTCTTGTCGTTAAGATGTTTTCCGACAAGTTCAAGGAGTTGACTATGATGAGACTTTCTCTCTCGTAGTGATGCTAAGAGTCTGTTGGAATTATATTAGCGCTTACTGAATTATTTATGAAATCTTGCAGATAGGATGTCAAAACATTGTTTCCTCGACGATTTTCTTGAGGAAAGGTTGTATGTGATACAACCGGAAGGTTTTGTCAATCCTGAAAGATGCTAACAAGTATGCAAAGCTCCAGAAATCCTTCTAAGGACTGGAGTAAGCATCTCGGAGTTGGAATGTATGCTTTGATGAGATGATCAAAGATTTTGGGTGTATACAAAGTTTATGAGAAACTTGTATTTCCAAAGAAGTGAGTGGGAGCACTATAGAATTTCTGATGAATATATGTTGTTGACATATTGTTGATCAGAAATGATGTAGAATTTCTGGAAAGCATATAGGGTAATTTGGAAAGTGTTTTTCAATGGAAAGCCTGGATTAAGCTACTTGAACATTGAGCATCAAGATCTATAAGGATAGATCAAAACGCTTAATGGTACTTTCAAATGAGCACATACCTTGACATGATCTTGAAGGTGTTCAAGATGGATCAGTCAAAGAAGGAGTTCTTGCCTCAGTTGTAAGGTATGAAGTTAAGACTTAAAGCTCGACCACGGCAAAAGAAGGAGGAAGGACGAAGGTCGTCCCCTATGCTTTTGTCATAGGCTCTATACGGTATGCCATGCTGAGTACCGCACCTGATGTGTGCCTTGCCACATATCTGGCAAGAGGGTACAAAGGTGATCTAGGAGTAGATCACAAGATAGCGGTCTAAATTATCCTTAGAGGAATAAGGATATGCTTCTCGGTTATGGAGGTGATATAGAGTTCGACGTAAAGAGTTATGTCGATGCAAGCTTAACACCTATACAGATAGCTCTGAGTAGAGATACCGGATACGTATAATGGACAAACAATTTAGAATAGCTCCAAGTAGAACAGTTATTTGAAATGGCTCCAAATGTAGCGTAGTACTTGCATCTACAAGATGACATAGAAATTTGCAAAGTACATACGGATCTGAATGTGACAGACCCGTAAACTAAAACCTCTCTCACAAGCATAACATGATCAAACCCAGAACTCTTTGGTTGTTAGTCACATGGGGATGTGACCTTGAGTGTTAATCACATAGCGATGTGAACTGGATTATTGACTCTAGTGCAAGTGGGAGACTGTTGGAATTATGCCCTAGAGGCAATAATAAATTAGTTATTATCATATTTCCTTGTTCATGATCATCGTTTATTATCCATGCTAGAATTGTAATGATAGGAAACTCAGATACATGTGTGGATACATAGACAACACCATGTCCCTAGTAAGCCTCTAGTGGACTAGCTCGTTGATCAAGAGATGGTCACGGTTTCCTGACCATGGACATTGGATGTCGTTGATAACGGGATCAAATCATTAGGAGAATGATGTGATGGACAAGACCCAATGCTAAGCCTAGCACAAGATCATGTAGTTCGTATGCTAAAGCTTTTCTAATGTCAAGTATCATTTCCTTAGACCATGAAATTGTGCAACTCCCGGATACCGTAGGAGTGCTTTGGGTGTACCAAACGTCACAACGTAACTGGGTGGATATAAAGGTACACTACAGGTATCTCCGAAAGTGTCTGTTGGGTTGGCACGAATCGAGACTGGGATTTGTCACTCCGTGTAAACGGAGAGGTGTCTCTAGGCCCGCTCGGTAGGACATCATCATAATGTGCACAATGTGATCAAGGAGTTGATCACGGGATGATGTGTTACAGAACGAGTAAAGAGACTTGCCGGTAACGAGATTGAACAAGGTATCGGGATACCGATGTGCGAATCTCGGGCAAGTATCGTACCGTTGGACAAAGGGAATTGTGTACGGGATTGATTAAGTCCTTGACATCGTGGTTCATCCAATGAGATCATCGTGGAGCATGTGGGAGCCAACATGGGTATCCAGATCCCGCTGTTGGTTATTGACCGGAGAGTTGTCTCGGCCATGTCTGCATGACTCCCGAGCCCGTAGGGTCTACACACTTAAGTTTCGATGACGCTAGGGTTATAGGGAATAGATATACGTGGTTATCGAATGTTGTTCGGAGTCCCGGATGAGATCCCAGACGTCAAGAGGATTTCAGGAATGGTCCGGAGGTAAAGATTTATATATGGGAAGTCATCATACGGTCACCGGAATAATTCGGGGGTTACCGGTACTGTACCGGGACCACCGGAGGGGTTCCGGGGGTCCACCGGGAGGGTCCACCTGCCCCGGAGGGCCGTATGCACTGTATGTGGAGAGGGACCAGCCCCTTAGTGGGCTGCGCGCCTCCCCCACTAGGGCCCATGCGCCTAGGGTTTGGGGGAACCCTCAACGGGGGGCGCCCCCCTTGCCTTGGGGGGCAAGGCAACCCCCCTTGGCCGCCGGCCCCTCCTCAGATTGGATCTGAGGGGGCCGGCCCCCCTCTCCCTTGCCCCTATATATATGTGGGGGGTGGGAGGGTAGCCGCACCCAAGTCTTGGCGCAGCCCTCCCCCTCTCCCAAGTTCTCCTCTTCTCCCGCGGTGCTTGGCGAAGCCCTGCAGGATTGCCATGCTCCTCCTTCACCACCATGCCGTCGTGCTGCTGCTGGATGGAGTCTTCCCCAACCTCTCCTTCTCCCCTTGTTGGATCAAGGCATAGGAGACGTCACTAGGCTATACGTGTGTTGAACACGGAGGTGCCATCCATTCAGCACTAGGATCTCCGGTGATTTGGATCACGACGAGTACGACTCCATCAACCCCGTTCACTTGAACGCTTCCGCTTAGCGATCTACAAGGGTATGTAGATGCACTCTCCTTCCCTCGTTGCTAGGTTGCTCCATAGATTGATCTTGGTGATGCGTAGAAAATTTTGAATTTCTGCTACGTTCCCCAACACCCCTCCCACCTCCCCTAGAAACAAGTAGACTACTCATCCACCACTGTACCACAGCCCATTCAGTGTCGGCCTTGTCCACGGCACCGGATCTGCTTCGCCGGTACTCTCATCAACCACCGCGCATCTGCAGCGGCTCATTCATACTTCCCACCGGAGATGCTTCGTCCACACCCCCCGGAGCCGCCGCACCAACGCCCCCATCGATGGCCTCTGATCCTCTTCGCGGACACCTTCCTCAACCCTACCGGAGCCGCTTCGCCGACACCTTCCTCAACCTTACCGGAGTAGCTTCGCCTATATCATTCTCAACCCTACTGGGGCCGCTTTGCCAACTCACAAGCCACGGCCTCAGATCCGCTTCCTCGCACCCTCATCCAACCTACCGAAGCAGCTTCTGAAGCCCCATCCACGGCCGCAGATCCGCATCATCGACACCACCCTTAACCCAACCACCAGAGCAGCTTCTGACGCCCCGTCCACGGCCGCAGATCCGCATCATCGACACCATCCTTAACCCAACCACCGGAGCAGCTTCACCTACGCCCTCGTCCACGGCCATAGATCCTCTTTGCCCACACCATAGTCCACCCTACTGGAGCCGCTCCACAAACACCCTACTCGACGGTTCTAGATCTCCTTACCGGACCCCGATAGCCAGCGCAACGTCATCACCCTCGCCGTTTCTAACCTGATTCCCACAGTTTGGAGAGATGCCAAGCACCCGCCACGGCCTAGGTACTTGTCACCTTTAAACCCGTCCAACATCACCTGCCCGATGTACTTCAAATATACTAACCAGTCGCTGTTACCTGTTATGCAGCTGGCAAAAACTACAAGGACGATGTTTCTTCTGGATCAAACAGCTTGGCCAACCAAGATCCTAGACGGAGGAATTGCTATGATCTTGTAAGCGCGTCTCTCTCTCTTGTATTGTTCTGTGCCTCCCAGCGTGCTTTGCTAGGATTTTCGACCAGTAATCCCTTTGTGCAGACAATGATTTCTACTACTGACTGCTAAATTAGATATGTAGATGTCATACATGATACTACCTCGTACCTCCGTTCCTAAATATAAGTCTTTCTACAGATTCCACTATAGGCTACATACAGAGCAAAATAAGTGAATCTACACTCGAAAATGCATCTATATACATCTGTATGTGGTCCATACTGGAATTTCTACAAAGACATATATTTAGGAACAGGAGCAGTACATTACACAAAATTGTAGGTGGCATGTAGGAATTCCAGTGCACTACATTAGGCTCCCTTAGAGTACCTGCTAGTACAGAATACAGAGTCATGGCTAGTTTATGGTACGCACACAATCGTTAATTGGTGGTTTAAATATGCGCAAGGTATATGCAATGTAGTATCATGTAGAGATGTCTGAAATTAGCCGTGTCAACTTGCAGATAGGGTTACACAATGAAAAAGTACAAGATGTATGTGGCAATTTCATGGAACATCGCAAAAAAAGGAAAGGCAGCGGTGAGCCTATACAGTGTGCCATGGTACGTCACTCCTCCATTGCAATCATCGTGACATGTTATTTGTATGCCAGTTCTATTAGCCAAGTTTCTTAGGGACAGTTAGTACAGGTTATCCTAAGAAAATAAGCACCTGTGAATATAAGCTCCATGTAATAAGCCAACTAGTTATTTTCATTGCGTTTTCAACTTATCTTTGGTATGATCAGTGGAAAGTCTAGATTGCATTATATTTTTTTCATTTTGCTGCCCATATGGAAATTAATTTGACTTGCAAACATCACAAATTGAACACAGTGCAGTAACTAATGTGATAGGAAAACATACCATCACTATTTGCTCAAAATGCAAATACAAAGATACCATATACTTGGCACAATCTACTTTGGTCAATGTTTTCCATGGAGATCCCATTGCCTAATTTAAACGAAGAACGCATGACCCACATTTAAATGAAGAACAATTATTTATTGAAATTCGATGGTCCAAGTGGCTCGTTATTATCATATAGTAGCACCACCTGAAAGCATTATATAGCAGCAGCAGCTCATAGCAACTCATCATACAGCAGCAGCAGTCTGCAATTCATCATATACCAGTAGCAGCTCATAGCAATTCATCATATAGCAGCAGCAGGAGCACCTCATAGTAATTCATCATATAGCAGCAGCAGGAGCAGCTTGTAGCAACTCATCATATAGCAGCAGCAGGAGCATCTTGTAGCAACTCATCATATAGCAGCAGCAACAGCTCATAGCAATTCATCATATAGCAGCAGCAGCTCATAGCAACTCATCATACAGCAGCAGCAGCTCATAGCAATTCATCGTATAGTGGAAAGGGGAGAGGAGATGCAAGCGGGCAGGGCAATGAATGCTTGCGTGTTTGTTTTTACTTGAGGGTCAGGTGTGACATGGGCGTCAGCAGTTGCATTTTGAGTGTAATAGGCACACAACAGAGTCATTTCACTATTCCCCTTCCCTTCAATTTTTAGTGAGGTTCTACCCGAAACACCCCCCTCCAAAGCGAAATTAGTTAAGCTCAAGCCCATAACTCAAAAATGACTTCTTTACATCTGTTATGGCTTATTTTGACCCAATGTTCAAGAATTCATCTGATTAACCAGTTAACTTGCCGATTAATCCCTACTCATAGGGTCACCAAGTAGCCGATAAACCGAAAAATCGTCCGATTAATTGATTAAATGGCCGATTAACTTGATGATTAACCGATTAATCCCCTACTTGCTAGCCAACCGTGCAGCTACCAGTTAACGATTTCCTCAACAACGATTTTGACAATATGCCCTGAAAAGGAGGAATCGAACTGGCCCTTAACCTGCAATTCAATTATGCGTGCAACGATGAATCACTCCTGCCTGCTATTTGTACATTTAGGTATCACCATACATGGCATAACCTAATACATGTGCATTCCATTGTAGAATCTGGAAATATGCAATGTTTATGTTAGTTCATACGTTGCACATGATGTTTAAATGCCCCTTAAATCTGGTCGGTCAAGTGATGGTCTTTAAGCTTCCTTCTTTGCTTCTTTTTTTGATATGTAAGATTTGCTCACACATCCGTTCAATTGCTTGTTTGCATCAGCCAGCCATACTAGGACTGTTTGTTTTGATTACTTGTTGTTCTTGACATAAGACTCTAACAGAGCTTGTCAACGATTTGAACACTAAGGGTTGCTGTAGTGGGGCCTTGTCTAACTCATAGGTGACATAAAGGTTTGGTTGTACACTACAGTAGGCTCTCCAAGAGTACCTGGAGATCCAGTTCGAAGGTATGCCTAGTTTTTACATAGTGCAGACATAGTAAATGCTCATTTCATTGTGTGCAAGTGCAAGAGATGCGGCATGTTTCATTATGTGGTGTTGTTTTGTTATAATATCATTCTTTTGTGTTCACAGACTGGAAAGTATGCATATTTTTCTTCCAACGAGACGAGTAACTAGTTTGTGTCACCTTGTAGAGGGGGTGCAATGCAGATAAGATTGAGAATTTCCAAGTACAAGATTTTAGGAAGGAGCCTTGCAAGAGAAGTAGGAGCTGCGCTGAGCCTCTTCAACCTGCTAAGGTAAGTCACTGTATGCAACTCAACAGCTCAATTCCTTGTTTGTTTCAGGCATAGTTAATTTTCTCTTTTCAATTGCTTTATTTGTCCTTAGTTAATGAGATGCCCAAATCATCATGCCTGATGTTCGGTACTTGTATCACTATTAATTGACATAATTAAAGGCCTTACCATTTAATTACTCCGCCGAAGTGTGCCTGATGCTTTGAAGTCTATTAACCAACTATTATTACATGAGGCTCACAGTCTAGTTTATACTACGCTAATGATTGCATAGTTTTGCCTGATGTAGTATGTTTGTATGAAACCCTCTGATGTTCATTATGCTCCCTAAGACTTTAATTGAGGCACAGAATGGCCAACTGCTTGCTTACTTATATGCTACGTGCTGTCTAAATTTGTAACTTGTCAGTGTTTTCGATTGGGCCCCAACATCATGCTCCTCTGGTGAGCTAAGAGGGATTTCTGTATGTAGGCTGCACAGACTATATTTTTTATAATTTTTAAAATATCACCTGCTTATGCTTCATGACATGTAATATTTTTTTTGAAAGTGACGTCTAACATTATTGTTAGTCCTGTTTTGCCATGTAGTACAAAATAGTGTCTTGTTCGCTTCACTGTTGTAACTATATTTTTGCCCTAGTTATGTGTACTTAGAGAAACATTTCAGGATGAAGTGAAATCAACACAAAGATCTACAAGTAGTGCGGCACGGTCATTA
The DNA here is from genome assembly GCA_034509565.1 of Triticum monococcum. Lineage (NCBI taxonomy): Eukaryota > Viridiplantae > Streptophyta > Magnoliopsida > Poales > Poaceae > Triticum > Triticum monococcum. The sequence continues at coordinate 143,623,570 of CM067843.1, read as the reverse complement.
CCGAATGATTATGGATTGGAATTGGAATGTGCTGATGTTCTCGAGCATCAGCTAGAGGTGGCAAGACAACGTGTACATGATTGTCAACGTATAATCAACAAGTTGAGACTGGACATGCAGGTATTAGATGTAGGAGTCAAAAAAATGAAACAAGACACTGAGGTAACCATGAAGGAATTCGAGATTTTGCAGACTGAAATTTGTGCTATCTGAATCCGGCCAATCCTATTTTCTGAAGAGATTATAGTTCAATTGGAGTTAAGTTGATGCGCATCCATGATGTATGAGTTGTATTTGCCCAGTGTATGTAATTTCCTGTTTGTGTATGCTTTATTATCACCTGTGCCGAACCATAATGCCCAGTGGGTATAATCGGTTGTATTTTCTTTATTGTATAGTGTAGGATTATTCTACCTTTCTATGCCTTGATCTCTTTGTTGTAATAGTGTAGGCTTTTTAGAGGTGATAGTATTGAGTAGGATAATTCTTTGAATATGCTACATCGTTCAAACGGGGGCCAATTCGCTCGACCAAGGCCCTTCATGGGCCGTTGGATCCATGGGCCTTCTACGTCTCATAGGATCCATGGGCCTTCTATGTCTCGTAGGATCCATGGGCCTTCTACGTATTGTAGGATCCATGGGCCTTCTACGTCTCGTAGGACCATGGGCCGCTGGCTCATTTATGGGTCTTGTACGGGCCTTTAATGGGCCGTAGATGGGCCTTTAATGGAAATCATACGTTTTATGGGCTGACCATAACGGGCCGTTAATAGGCCGTATTTGGTGATGGTATAAAAATGGCCCAACAGACTAGCGGTCCGCAAACGGGCCGACCGTAACAATGGGCTGAATTTGGCCCACAAACAGAAAATGACAGTAACGGGCCATAAGTAACCAAATGCTGCAAATGAGCCCAAGAATAAATGGGCCCTCAGAAGGCCGAAAGTTAACTTGGGCTGGAAACGGCCCAACGAAATAACGGGCCGTTAATGGGTATAAAGTGATACACTGTTCATTACGGGCCAGTTTCACCACGGGCCGTTAATGGGTGTAAAGTAATACACTATTCATTACGGGCTAGTTTCAGCACGGGCCGCTAATGGGCCAAGAGTTACAAAGGGCCTCATATGGGCCAAAAGACGTCATGGGCTATACATGGGCCAGAAGTGAAAATGGGCTGGAATCATATTGGACGGCCCAGATGATGCTACTGGGCCTAATACGGATAGGGCGTAACGGGCCTTGGATTAGCGGGCTGTAAATGGGCTATATGCGAATAGGCCATTAACAGGCTTTCCATGGGCCGGCCCGCCAACTTTTGACCAAGTCAAATGGGTCGGCCTTTTCACAAGAATGGGCCATTGTTGGGCCGTGCCACGTGTCGACGTATCATAGGCGCCTTCTGTCCAGTGAGTGGATGACATATGTCCCAATGATGAGCCGAGACGTGTTTCCTCTAGCCAATGATGATTTTACACGTGGAAAATCTGCATTGGTTGGGGTTGTTAACGGGTTATCGGATCCAAACCCGACCCGATATCTTAACGGCGTACCGTTACGGTGGACGCCACGTGTCGGTCACCCTTGACGAAAGCACTTCTATGACGCGCGATTTATCGTCATGGAACTGGACACTTCCGTGATGATAATTTTGGTAATGTCATGGAACACTTCTACGACAGCACAGGTATGACTATCTTGATTCTGTCATAAATTTGTCATGGATGTACATGCATGACAAAAAAGCGACCTACTATGACAAACATGTATCATCACGGAACTGTATTTTTTGTAGTGGAAGGAGGTCAGCATAGGAGCCGATCGATACTGAGTCAACGGCTGCCATAGGAGGACGCCACAGACGCACGCGCGAAAATGAGTTGCCCCGCGGACGGGGAGTGCCTTGACGTCTAGTGGCGCTTCTTGGAGCCAAGAGGAGTCGTCGGCGACGAATACGAGCGCACCGAGACGTATCTCGCGGCCCTCGGCCAAACCTCCGCCTGAAACCATGTTGATGGGGATCGGAAAAATCACAACTTTTCCAACAAGTCGCTAAGACACCTGCCCCACGGTGGGCTCCAACTGTCGTGGATCTAAGTCTGACAGTATAATGGGGGGTAGGAGTGTAGAGGCGAGATCCTAGCTACGGAGGAGTTGTACATGCAAGTTTTACGAGTTCAGGCCCTTCTCAGAGGAAGTAACAGCCCTAAGTCTCAGAGCCCGGAGGCGGTCGACTGGATTATATGTGTGTGAGTTACAGGGGGTGTGAACCCTTTGTGCCTGTGGAGGGGGGTGGCTTATATAGAGTGCGCCAGGACCCTAGCTAGCCCACGACATAGAGGGTTTAAGGTACATTGAAGAGAGAACATTACTGGTAATGCCCACATTAAAGTGTTGTGAACGCCAATTAAGCCTATGAGTAAATGTTGGACCGTTGCATATGCAGAGTGGCTTTAGCTCTTCTTCTTGTCGAGTGAATTCTGCGACGGTCGAGTGACATCGATTCTTCCGAGTGGAATGTTTCCGGTCGAGTGAATGACGATACTCTTTGGATGATCCTGGCTTTAGGGTGTTGTCCTAGGGGAGGATGTCTAGGTCAGGTCTATGACCCTACCCTAGGTACGTAGCTTCATCATTTTGTATTGAGAATCAAAGAGAGAGAAGAAGCCATCTAGCTAATAACTATGGACCCGAAGGTCTGAGGTAAGCTACTCACACATCATCGGAGAGGCTATGGTGTTGATGTAGAAGCCCTCCGTGATCAATGCCCCCTCCGGCGGAGCGCCGGAAAAGGCCCCAAGATGGGATCTCATGGGTACAGAAGGTTGCGGCGGTGGAAATAGGGTTTCGTTGTGCTCCAGGACGTTTTTGGGGTACGTAGGTATATATAGGAGGAAGAAGTAGGTCGGTGGAGCTGCGAGGGGCCCACGAGGGTGGGGGCGCGCCCAGGGGGGCAGGCGCGCCTCCCTGCCTCGTGGCCTCCTTGCTTCTTTCTTGACGTCCACTCCAAGTCCCCTGGATTGCGTTTGTTCCAAAAATAACTCTCCCGAAGGTTTCATTCCGTTTGATATTCATTTTCTGTGAAACACTGAAATAGGCAAAAAATAGCAATTTGGGCTGGGCGTCCAGTTAGTAGGTTAGTCCCAGAAATAATATAGAAGTGTATAATAAAGCCCATTAAGCATCCAAAACATATAATATAATAGCATGGAAAAATCAAAAATTATAGATACCTTGGAGACATATCAGCATACTGCCTTCTAATTTGGTGGATGGCATTTGGCCCCGCGCGAGGCATGGCCCGCATGTTGGTGAACAAAAGTAAAATGACATTCAGTAGAGGGAGATGTTTCGATGACCTAGGAGGAGCCAGAAGAGGTAGTGTATCCACTATACTAGTAGTAATTGTTTTTCTGGTAGCTGCAGAGTGTCTCCACAGTACTAGTAGTAATTGTTTCTCTAGGCCCAAGGCAAAACAGCCCATCCACCCTAGTAAATAATAAAATCATTTCAAAAGCCCATATATTTACTTAATGAGAGGCGCTAGCCACACCCAGCACACCGCCCCCAAAAAACCTGGGAGCTCTTCTTCCTCCTCACTCCCACCCACCTCACATCAGCTCGTTCCACTCGTACCACCAAATTCCTCACCTCACTCCTACAGAAAACCCCAGGTCCCCTTCTTCCTCACTACTACAGAAAAACTTCAGCTCCCCTTCTTCTTCACTCACACTACAACTAGGATCGTCATTAGTTACTCTGCTCAAATCCGTGAGCGTGACGCGACGCCCTTGAGGAAAATGGTGTCGGCTGACCCCAGTGCCAAGAAGATGAGGCTCCTGCCAGCGGCGACGCCTGTTGTAGATCCCGCACCCGGTAGCGTGGGGAGAAGCGGCGACCCCGCTGTCGGTGTCAAAACTGGCAGATCTCAGGTAGGGGGACCCGAACTGTGCGTCTAAGGCAGATAGTAACAGGAGGCAGGGGACACGATGTTTTACCCAGGTTCGGTCCCTCTTGATGGAGGTAAAACCCTACATCCTGCTTGATTATTCTTGATAATATGAGTAGTACAAGAGTTGATCTACCACGAGATCAGAGAGACTAAACCCTAGAAGCTAGCCTATGGTATGATTGTCTGTTGTCCTACGGACTAAAACCCTCCGGTTTATATAGACACCGGAGGGGGCTAGGGTTACACAGAGTCAATTACAAGGAAGGATATCTACATATCCGTATTGCCAAGCTTGCCTTCCACGCCAAGGAGAGTCCCATCCGGACATGGGACGAAGTCTTCAATCTTGTATTTTCATAGTCCAACAGTCCGGCCAGAGGATATAATCCGGCTGTCCGGATACCCCCTAATCCAGGACTCCCTCACCCGCCCCCACCGGATCCCAGGAACCCGTAGAATCTTGGGTGGACCGCATCAGCGATCTCCCAGACGCCGTGCTTGGGGAGATCATCTCGCTTCTCCCCTCCAAGGATTACTGCCGCACCCAAGTCCTCTCAATTCGATGGTGCCCTCTACGGTGCGCCATGCCCCTTAATCTCGACTCTCGTCAACTATCTCTCTTCAATGATTTCAAAATCCCCAGAGCCATGATCTCTCCCACCAGGGCTCCGTTCAAAGCCTATGCATCCCGTCATGCTACCTGAGCAAGCATACCATGCCCTGCATGGTGGATGCCTGGCTGAAATCCCCTGAATTCACAGAACTACAGCTGCTTGAGTTCTACTATTCCCCTGGAAATCACCTACCAGATACCGAACTCCATCTACCTGTTCCCTCAGCACCGATGTCCATCTCGCGGTTTTCCTCCTCTCTCCACACCGCCACCTTTGCACTGTGCTACCTACCTGACAATCTGGTACTAAACCTTCGACTCCCATTTCTCAAGAAACTTTCACTTTTGCAGGTTCCTATATCAAAGGCCTCCTTGCACATCATCATCCACTCCGGTTGCCCTGCCCTGGAGTGCTTGGTGCTTGTTTTCACAGTTAGAATCGGTTGTCTCCAAATAAAGTCTCCTAACCTTGTAAGAATTGGGATTTCTTTTGACGGAAGGCAACTCATCATTCAAGATTTCCCTTCACTTCAAAGTTTGATCCTTGATTATAGTTATTCACCGTCGCAAATAACCGTCCTCTCTGCGCCTAAACTAGAGACCTTGGGTGTAATACATGATCTATGTGCTCATTTCAAGATGGTGTTTGGCTCCATAGTTCTTCAGGTACTTTATATTATCATCTACACTTGTAACCATACGCTGCATTTTAAATTTCTGCGCATAAGTTATATATCATCTCGGAGTACACATTTTGTACTAATATTATGTTCTATGCTCAATGAAGAGTTTCTCCATGGATAGCCTATCAATGGTGCTGGATTCTGTCAAGATCTTATATATCCAAATGAATTGTTTTGATCTGAACAAGATTATTGGCTTGCTACAATGCTTTCAATGTCTGGAGAAGTTGTATATAAAGGTGATAATTTCACGCACATTGGAAGCCCGCATATAGTTTACTAGAATTAACCGTTCAGCTATTGCTCTTTCCACACTCTTTTTTTAGACCTTAACTATTTTCAATCTTCATGTCTATTTAGGCAACAGAACGGGGTAAGAAAGTTTTAACCAATCGGTGGATTCGTAAGCACCGGAATTTTCTCACTTCTCATGACATTCGATTGAAGACAATAACGCTAGAATGATATGTAGCCAACCATGCAAACACTATATTTTTCACATTCTTCCTGCTGAATGCGAGGTTACTATTGTCCATCAGGCGTAAGTTTATCAGCAGCATGGTTTCAATGGATGGGTACGTCCAAGAGCAAAAAAGGAGTTTCAGGTGGGCAAAAGAGCTTCTAAACATGTCGGGCTTCTATTTACAACATATTGTGGTCATAATCTAGTAAATTTTAGGACTCAGGATGTTCATTCTATGGACCTGACCGATCCATTTGACTGTGACTGCCGAAAAGAGTGCTGGAGTTAGATGTTGTTTCCCTTTTCAACCTGGGTTTTGTCTAAACCTGATGAATAATTAACCCTCGTGCTTCTGTACAATTTGTAAGCTGGAGTTAGATGTTCTTTCCCTTTTCAACTCGGCTGTGACCGTCATATTTTCTTTGAAACAAGGCAAATGGCTTGCCATTCGTTTAATTTAGAGTGAAATATTTTAACAAATCCCAACCAAGGGAAATAACATCACTCTCGCCGGCTGCTTGAGCTCATTGTGCATTAGAGAAGCCAAGTGATTAGCCCCCACCAGCAACCACAAACTTATTTTGAACTAGCAAACAAATGGGCTGTAAATTTTCTTAGGAAAGGCCGCATGACCGTGAAAGATTTGGATTCTGACATTTGGGACCCACGAGGAAATAGCCTACCCAATGTGGTGTTGACTTACTAGCTAGTCAACAAATGTTTCTGCTTACCAGCCGTTGGATTGACATCCAACATCTATCGTGTATCTTCTATCTCTGGTCTTGTTCCTCCAGCATCGCAAACCAAACCACCCCGTCGGCTCGGCCTGCTCCCGCCTCCCATGGCTGGTTGCGCCTCCGCCACCCTACCATACCCTCCAACGTTGGTCAGTCCCTCCCTCTATTCCCCCACATGTCCTGTTATTCTCCGGCGACGTCAGCCCTAACACGCACCCACACCTGAACCAGTCAACCCTCGTACTCCCCTCCGCCTGCGACTGGACCTTCACATCTTCCATGGCTCCTGTTCGTTCCGTCCGAGGCCTCGCCGTCGTCCTCGGCCTTGGTTCGCTTGCCATGCGCCGTGCGCCACCCTCTTGCATTGTCAACACTGTCAACAACCGAGAGGAACAAGGATATGACTGTACATAGAGAGGATGACAGCAGGGACCCACCAGCGTCATGGCATTATTCAAGCAAGTGCTTCCTTATTACAAGCCCCAAAAAATGGTTCCTCCTAATGGTTGGACATCTGGGGCTCACGCCATTGTCAACATAGTCAATAAACGAGAGAATTACACAAGGAGTGGCTGACACTAGGGACCCAGGAGGTCGCACAGTTGTTATTTACCTTTTTTGAGGAACAAGCAGTTGTTATTTATACCAGTTTTAGCGACGGATCAGGGTAACAACGGGGCTGTGCGGGGGCTGTGGCCCGTCTAGCCAAGATTTTATTTATGTTTACCACATCATGAGCCTAGTTTTTTTTTTCTTGCTGAAAATGGCTAGCCCAGTTCTATTTTTTAAAACAAATACCCAAACGAGGCCTACATGCTTTATCAGCCCTGCTGGGCTGCAAATCTTTCATGACGAGGAGAGAGTTTCATTCGGTTTGCCCAAAAATGGGTTGTACATTTTTAAAACACATCAAACCGGGAATTAGTTTCATTTTTTTAATTACAAGATTTTAAATTCCATTGATTTTTATGCCTGGACAATTATTTGGATTTTATATCTATATAAATTATTTTTCAAATAGTTTGAATGTGACTCGATATTTCAGGATTAAAAACAGTTGACCGCACCGAAATATGTAAAATTTCGTATAATTTTTAACCGTGGCCACAATATGGGGTGTAATGCTAACAAAAGGAAGATGGGCTCCAAAAAAATTCTTAAGAATTGGCAAATGGGCTGTAAATTATTAGAAGTAATGGCAGATGGGTCATATGCTGTTTTCCACAGATTTGAGGCTGACTTGTGCGCCTACTACAGGTTGACGTGTATGCTTTCCTAAAAAATAAGGATGCCGCACACGCAACGCCGTGCCAACTTAGTCAACACACGAGAGCAGTGACTGTTGGATGTTCATCCAACGGCCGTTGTGCTTCTTCTATCTCTGCTCTTCCTGCTCCAGTCGCTCAAACAAGCGCCAGCGGGACTACCTTCTCCCTCCTCCCACGGCCGGCTATGCTGCCGCGCAGGCCTCACCGCCCAATGGTTCTCCCGTCGCTGGCCTAGCCATCCCTCTACTCACCCACACCTGCTGTTATTCTCCGGCGACGTCAGACGAACCAGTAAACCCTCTCACTCCCCTGCGCATGGCAAACAACTACCGAGTTTTCCCTGGCTCCGTGTTGTTCCATTCCTAGGCCTCGCCATCGTCCACTGCCCTGGTGCTCTCGACACGGCGTGGTCAGCGTGGTCAACGAACGACATGCATCGGAAGTGGACTGTACGTGGAGAGGCTGACAGCTGGGTCCACGGCTGCACGCAAGGAAATGCCTCCTTATTAGGCACAAAATAATGATTCCTCCACCTAACAGCTGGGACCCACCGGAAGGGCCTGTGTATTTCACGAAAAAATGTTCCCCCGCTGACAGGTCGGACCCATCAGCGATATCTCCGCATGCTCAGAAGTCCCTCATTATTATGCACAAAAAAAATGAATACCCCCTGCTAGCTGGGACCCACCATAGTGTGAGGTTGACTTGTGGGCCTAGTAAGATGACGGGGACAGACGGCTTTGTCAACTTAGTCAATATGAACGATTCTAGCTCTAGTGACCGTACGATGTCCATCCAACGGCCGTAGTGCTTCTTCAACCTCTGGTCTTCTTGCTCCAGCCGCCCAAACAAGCGTCGGTGTGCCGCCTACTCCTGCCTCCCGTGTCCAGTTGTGCTGCCACCGCTGGCCATGCCATCCCTCTATACTCACCCACACCTCTTGTTATTCTCCGGTGACGGCAGCCTCACACCGTTGTCGAAGCAGTCAACTCACGTACTCCCCTCCGCGTGGGCATCCATTGTCGCGTCTTCCCCGGCTCCGCATCGTCCCCTTCGTAGGCCTCGCCATTGTCTACCGCCCTGGTGCTCTCGGAGCGGCGTGGTCAATGTGGTCAATGAACGACTTCCGTCGGAAAAGTACTATACGTGGAGAGGCTGAAAACTGGGTCCACGGCTGCAGCAAGGAAGTGCCTCCTTATTACGCGCAAAATAATTATTCCTCCACCTGACAGTAGGGACCCACCGGACGGGCCACCATATTTCGTGAAAAAAACATTTCCCCCCTGACTGCTGGGACCCAGCTACATCTTCGCACGCAAGGAAGTGCGACTATATTACGGGCAAAAAAATGATTCGCCCCCCTAACTGCTAGGACCTACCAACTACATCTTCGCATGCAAGGAAGTGCCTGGCAGTCGGGACCAACCTGGTCGAAGCGTACGTAGCTTTGTCATTCTGGTCGCGAACATGTACGTACATACTGGTTGATGTAGAGGCACGCACGTAGCATGTACACGTACATACGGCGGCCAGGGTGCAAGAAAGAAAATATGGCCACGTACATACATACAGGAGGGGTCTCGAATGCCTACTCATGCATACGTACGAGCAGGGCTCGTGTACATGGCTGGGTCAGAATGGAGAAGCTACGCCGTCATCGTATTCATGTGGTGGCAACGGAATGCGTCTTCTTCATCGGGAGGCAACGGAACGCGTGCTGCTCATCGGGAGCCAATCGGCTTAGACAGAACAGCCGATGGAAACGAGGCCTGGCGCACCGCAGAATGGAGGAAAGAGCCTTGTGTTCGACCGGCCACGGTGGAAACGGGATCCTGTTCATCGGGAGGGGTCTGGCGTACCGCAAAATGGAGAAAACGGACTTCTGTTGGACCTCCTACGGTTGAAACGGGGTCCTGTTGACCGGGAGGGGTGTGGCATACTGCAAAACAGAGGAAACAGACTTGTGTTGGAGCTCTACTTTCGAAACATGGGTCCTGTTCATCGGGAGGGTTGTGGCGTACCGCAAAACGGGACTCCACGGGATATTGTTCATCTCCACCGTCGACCTCCTCGAGGCTCCACGGGGTACTGTTCATCCACCGTCGACCTCCTCCAGCCTCCACCTGCGACTGTTCATCCATGGGCTCCTATTCATCCAGCCTCCACCTCGTGCTACTCCACCGGCTACTGTTCAACTAGCCCTATCCACGGGGTCCTGTTAACCACCCCTCCACGGGCTACTGTTCATCCAGTCCTCCACCGGCTACTGTTCAACCAGCCATCCACCGGCTACTGTTCAACCTTCCCTCCACGGGGTCCTGTTCATCCAGCCCTCCACGGGGTCCTGTTCATCCATGCCCAACCAGCTCGATCGATCGGGGTCCTGTTCATCCAGCGGCAACACGGTGTCCTGTTCATCCAACCCGCCCACTAGGAACTGTTCATCCAACCCCCCCCCCCCCCCCCTCAGCAACGCTCACTGTTCATCAAGGGAAGGAGGCAGCAGGTTCAATCGGCTTCAGTTAGCAGCAGTAGCGAACAAAGGAATCGCTCGATTGGGTTCAGTTAACAGCCATCGATCGACCGCTCGGGTTTAGTAACGCATAGCCTCCAGTGCAATCACTCGGGTTCAGTAGGCGAACGCCTCGCTCGGGTTCAGTTAGAGGCCAACGCCTCGCACCCACGTGTGTACATTGTTGGGGAACATAGTAATTTCAAAAAAATTCCTACGCACATGCAAGATCATGGTGATGCATAGCAACGAGAGGGGAGAGTGTTGTCTATGTACCCTCGTAGACCGAAAGCGGAAGCGTTATGACAACGCGGTTGATGTAGTCGTACGTCTTCACGGTCGACCGATCAAGCACTGAAACTACGGCACCTCCGAGTTTTAGCACAAGTTCAGCTCGATGACGATCCCCGGACTCCGATCCAGCAAAGTGTCAGGGAAGAGTTCCGTCAGCACGACAGTGTGAGGATGATCTTGATGTTCTACTGTCGCAGGGCTTCGCCTAAGCACCACTACAATATTATCGAGGATTATGGTGGAAGGGGGCACCGCACATGGCTAAGAAAACGATCACGAGGATCAACTTGTGTGTCTAGAGGTGCCCCCTTGCCCCTGTATATAAAGGAGCAAGGGGAGGTGCGGCCGGCCCTACGAGGAGGCGCGCAAGAGGAGTCCTACTCCTACCGGGAGTAGGACTCCCCCCTTTCCCTAGTTGGATTAGGACATGGGGGGAAGGAGGAGAGGGAAGAAAGGAAAGGGGGGGCGCCGCCCCCCCTCCTTGTCCAATTCGGACTTGGGGGGGAGGGGCGCGCAGCAGCCCCTAGGCCTCCTCTCCTCTTTCTCCGCTAGGCCCATTGAGGCCCATTAGGTTACCGGGGGGTTCCGGTAACCTCCCGATACTCCGGTAAAATGCCGATTTCACCCGGAACACTTCCGATGTCCAAACATAGGCTTCCAATATATCAATCTTTATGTCTCGACCATTTCGAGACTCCTCTTCATGTCCGTGATCACATCCGGGACTCTGAACAAACTTCGGTACATCAAAATATATAAACTCATAATGAAACTGTCATCGTAACGTTAAGCGTGCGGACCCTACGGGTTCGATTACAATGTAGACATGACCGAGACATGTCTCCGGTCAATAACCAATAGCGGAACCTAGATTCTCATATTGGATCCTACATATTCTACGAAGATCTTTATCGGTCAGACCGCATAACAACATACATTGTTCCCTTTGTCATCGGTATGTTACTTGCCCGAGATTCGATCGTCGGTATCTCAATACCTAGTTCAATCTCATTACGAGAAAGTCTCTTTACTCGTTTCATAATAGATCATCTTGCAACTAACTCATTAGTTGTAATGTTTGCATGGCTTATGTGATGTGCATTACCGAGAGGGCCCAGAGATACCTCTCCGACAATCGGAGTGACAAATCCTAATCTCGAAATACGCCAACCCAACATGTACCTTTGGAGACACCTGTAGAGCTCCTTTATAATCACCCAGTTACGTTGTGACGTTTGGTAGCACACAAAGTGTTCCTCCGGCAAACGGGGGTTGCATAATCTCATAGTCATAGGAGCATGTATAAGTCATGAAGAAAGCAATAGCAACATACTAAACGATCGGGTGCTAAGCTAATGGAATGGGTCATGTTAATCACATCATTCTTCTAATGATGTGATCCCATTAATCAAATGACAACACATGTCTATGGTTAGGAAACATAACCATCTTCGATTAATGAGCTAGTCAAGTAGAGGCACACTAGTGACGTTTGGTTTGTCTATGTATTCACAAAAGTATTATGTTTCCGGATAATACAATTCTAGCATGAATAATAAACATTTATCATGATATAAGGAAATAAATAATAACTTTATTATTGCCTCTAGGGCATATTTCCTTCAGTCTCCCACTTGCACTAGAGTCAATAATCTAGATTACACAGTAATGATTGTAACACCCATGGAGCTTTGGTGCTAATCATGTTTTGCTCGTGGAAGAGGCTTAGTCAACGGGCCTGCTACATTCAGATCCGTATGTATCTTGCAAATCTCTATGTCTCCCACCTGGACTAGATCCCGGATGGAATTGAAGCGTCTCTTGATGTGCTTGGTTCTCTTGTGAATTCTGGATTGCTTTGCCAAGGCAATTGCACTAGTATTGTCACAAAAGATTTTCATTGGACCCGATGCACTAGGTATGACACCTAGATCGGATATGAACTCCTTCATCCAGACTCCTTTGTTTGCTGCTTCCGAAGCAGCTATGTACTCTGCTTCACATGTAGATCCCGCCACAACGCTTTGTTTAGAACTGCACCAACTGACAGCTCCACCGTTTAATGTAAACACGTATCCGGTTTGCGATTTAGAATCGTCCGGATCAGTGTCAAACCGTGCATCAACGTAACCATTTATGATGAGCTCTTTGTCACCTCCATATACGAGAAACATATCCTTAGTCCTTTTTAGGTTTTTCAGGATGTTCTTGACCGCTGTCCAGTGATCCACTCCTGGATTATTTTGGTACCTCCCTGCTAGACTTATAGCAAGACATACATCAGGTCTGGTACACAGCATTGCATACATTATAGAGCCTATGGCTGAAGCATAGGGAACATCTTTCATTTTCTCTCTATCTTCTGCAGTGGTCGGGCATTGAGTCTTACTCAATTTCACACCTTGTAACACATGCAAGAATCCTTTCTTTGCTTCATCCATTTTGAACTTCTTCAAAACTTTGTCAAGGTATGTGCTTTGTGAAAGTCCAATTAAGCGTCTTGATCTATCTCTATAGATTTTAATGCCCAATATGTAAGAAGCTTCACCGAGGTCTTTCATTGAAAAACTCTTATTCAAGTATCGCTTTATGCTATCCAGAAATTCTATCTCATTTCCGATTAGTAATATGTCATCTACATATAATATCAGAAATGCTACAGAGCTCCCACTCACTTTCTTGTAAATAGAGGCTTCTCAAAAAGTCTGTACAAAACCAAATGCTTTGATCACTTTATCAAAGTGTTTATTCCAACTCCGAGAGGCTTGCACCAGTCCATAAATGGATCGCTGGAGCTTGCACACTTTGTTAGCTCCCTTTGGATCGACAAAACCTTCTGGTTGCATCATATACAACTCTTCTTCAAGAAATCCATTTAGGAATGCAGTTTTGACATCCATCTGCCAAATTTCATAATCATAAAATGCGACAATTGCTAACATGATTCGAACAGGCTTAAGCATCGCTACGGGTCAGAAGGTCTCATCGTAGTCAATCCCTTGAACTTGTTGAAAACCTTTTGCGACAACTCGAGCTTTGTAGATAGTAACATTACCGTTAGCGTCAGTCTTCTTCTTGAAGATCCATTTATTCTCAATTGCTTGCCGATCTTTGGGCAAGTCAACCAAAGTCCACACTTTGTTGTCATACATGGATCCCATCTCAGATTTCATGGCTTCAAGCCATTTTGCGGAATCTGGGCTCACCATCGCTTCTCCATAGTTCGTAGGTTCATCATGATCTAGTAGCATGACTTCCAGAACAGGAATAGCGTACCACTCTGGTGCGGATCTTACTCGGGTTGATCTACGAGGTTCAGTAGTATCTTGTTCTGAAGTTTCATGATCATCATCATTAGCTTCCTCACTAATTGGTGTAGGTGTCACAGAAACTGGTTTCTGTGATGTACTACTTTCCAATGAGGGAGCAGGTACAGTTACCTCATCAAGTTCTACTTTCCTCCCACTCACTTCTTTCGAGAGAAACTCCTTCTCCAGAAAGTTTCCGAATTTAGCAACAAAAGTCTTGCCTTCGGATCTATGATGGAAGGTGTATCCAATAGTTTCCTTTGGATATCCTATGAAGACACATTTCTCCAATTTGGGTTCGAGCTTATCAGGTTGAAGCTTTTTCACATAAGCATCGCAGCCCCAAACTTTCAGAAACGACAACTTTGGTTTCTTGCCAAACCACAGTTCATAAGGCGTCGTCTCAACGGATTTTTATGGTGCCCTATTTAACGTGAATGCGGCCGTCTCTAAAGCATAACCCCAAAACGATAGTGGTAAACCAGTAAGAGACATCATAGATCGCACCATATCTAGTAAAGTACGATTACGACGTTCGGACACACCATTACGCTGTGGTGTTCTGGGTGGCGTGAGTTGCGAAACTATTCCGCATTGTTTCAAATGTACACCAAACTCGTAACTCAAATATTCACCTCCACGATCAGATCGTAGGAATTTTATTTTCTTGTTACGATGGTTTTCAACTTCACTCTGAAATTCTTTGAACTTTTCAAATGTTTCAGATTTATGTTTCATTAAGTAGATGTACCCATATCTGCTTAAGTCATCTATGAAGGTGAGAAAATAACGATATCCGCCACAAACCTCAACATTCATCGGGCCACATACATGTGTATGTATGATTTCCAACAAATCTGTTGCTCTCTCCATAGTACCGGAGAACGGTGTTTTGGTCATCTTGCCCATAAGGCATGGTTCGCAAGTACCAAGTGATTCATAATTAAGTGGTTCCAAAAGTCCATCAGTATGGAGTTTCTTCATGCGCTTTACACCGATATGACCTAAACGGCAGTGCCACAAATAAGTTGCACTATCATTATCAACTCTGCATCTTTTGGCTTCAACATTATGAATATGTGTGTCACTAGTATCGAGATTTAATAACAATAGACCACTCTTCAAGGGTGCATGACCATAAAAGATATTACTCATATAAATAGAACAACCATTATTCTGTCATTTAAATGAATAACTGTCTCACATCAAACAAGATCCAGATATAATGTTCATGCTTAACGCTGGCACCAAATAACAATTATTTAGGTCTAATACTAATCCTGAAGGTAGATGTAGAGGTAGCGTGCCGACCGCGATCACATCGACTTTGGAACCATTTCCCACGCGCATCGTCACCTCATCCTTAGCCAATCTTCGCTTAATCCGTAGTCCCTATTTCGAGTTGCAAATATTAGCAACAGAACCAGTATCAAATGCCCAGGTGCTACTACGAGCATTAGTAAGGTACACATCAATAACATGTATATCACATATACCTTTGTTCACATTGCCATCCTTCTTATCCGCCAAATACTTGGGGTAGTTCCGCTTCCAGTGACCAGTCTGCTTGCAGTAGAAGCACTCAGTTTCAGGCTTAGGTCCAGATTTGGGTTTCTTCTCCTGAGTAGCAACTTGCTTGCTGTTCTTTTTGAAGTTCCCCTTCTTCTTCCCTTTGCCCTTTTTCTTGAAACTAGTGGTCTTGTTGACCATCAACACTTGATACTCCTTTTTATTTCTACCTCCGTAGCTTTTAGCATTGCGAAGAGCTCGGGAATTGTCTTATTCATCCCTTGCATATTATAGTTCATCACGAAGCTCTTGTAGCTAGGTGGAAGTGATTGGAGAATTCTGTCAATGACGCAATCATCTGGAACATTAACTCCCAATTGAATCAAGTGATTATTATACCCAGACATTTTGAGTATATGCTCACTGACAGAACTATTCTCCTCCATCTTGCAGCTATAGAACTTATTGGAGACTTCATATCTCTCAATCCGGGCATTTGCTTGAAATATTAACTTCAACTCCTGGAACATCTCATATGCTCCATGACGTTCAAAACGTCGTTGAAGTCCCGATTATAAGCCGTAAAGCATGGCACACTGAACTATCGAGTAGTCATCAGCTTTGCTCTGCCAGACGTTCATAACATCTGGTGTTGCTCCAGCAGCAAGCCTGGCACCCAGCGGTGCTTCCAGGACGTAATTCTTCTGTGCAGCACAGAGGATAATCCTCAAGTTACGGACCTAGTCCGTGTAATTGGTACCATCATCTTTCAACTTTGCTTTCTAAAGGAACGCATTAAAATTCAACGGAACAACAACACGGGCCATCTATCTACAATCAAACATAAACAAGCAAGATACTATCAGGTACTAAGTTCATGATAAATTTAAGTTCAATTAATCATATTACTAAAGAACTCCCACTTAGATAGACATCCCTCTAATCCTCTAAGTGATCACGTGATCCAAATCAACTAAACCATGTCCGATCATCACGTGAGATGGAGTAGTTTCATTGGTGAACATCACTATGTTGATCATATCTACTATATGATTCACGCTCGACCTTTCGGTCTCCATGTTCCGAGGCCATATCTGTATATGCTTGGCTCATCAAGTATAACCTGAGTATTCCGCGTGTGCAACTGTTTTGCACCCGTTGTATTTGAACGTAGAGCCTATCACACCCGATCATCACGTGGTGTCTCAGCATGAAGAACTTCCTCAACGGTGCATACTCAGGGAGAACACTTCTTGATAATTAGTTAGAGATCATCTTAAAATGCTACCGTCAATCAATGCAAGATAAGATGCATAAAAGATAAACATCACATGCAATCAATATAAGTGATATGATATGGCCATCGTCATCTTGTGCTTGTGATCTTCATCTTCGAACCACCGTATGATCACCATCGTCACCGGCGCGACACCTTGATCACCATCGTAGCATCGTTGTCGTCTCGCCAATCTTATGCTTCCACGAATATTGCTACCGCTTAGTGATAAAGTAAAGCATTACAGGGCGATTGCACTGCATACAATAAAGCGACAACCATATGGCTCCTGCCCGTTGCCGATAACTCGGTACAAAACATGATCATCTTATACAATAAAATTTAGCATCATGTCTTGACCATATCACATCACAACATGCCCTGCAAAAACAAGTTAGACGTGCTCTACTTTGTTGTTGCAAGTTTTATGTGGCTGCTACGGGCTTAAGCAAGAACCAATCTTACCTACGCATCAAAACCACAATGATAGTTTGTCAAGTTGGTGTTGTTTTAACCTTCGCAAGGACTGGGCGTAGCCACACTTGGTTCAACTAAAGTTGGAGAAACTGACACCCGCCAGCCACCTATGTGCAAAGCACATCGATAGAACCAGTCTCGCGTAAGCTTACCGCCGAACCAAAGTATGACATGCTGGTAAGCAGTATGACTTATATCGCCCACAACTCACTTGTGTTCTACTGATGCATATAACATCAACACATAAAACCAAGGCTCTGATACCACTATTGGGGAACGTAGTAATTTCAAAAAAATTCCTACGCACACGCAAGATCATGGTGATGCATAGCAACGAGAGGGGAGAGTGTTGTCTACGTACCCTCGTAGACCGAAAGTGGAAGTGTTATGACAACGCAGTTGATGGAGTCGTACGTCTTCACGATCGACCGATCAAGCACCGAAACTACGGCACCTCCGAGTTTTAGCACACGTTCAGCTCGATGACGATTCCCGGACTCTGATCCAGCAAAGTGTCGGGGAAGAGTTCCGTCAGCACAACGGCGTGATGGCGATATTGATGTTCTACTGTCGTAGGGCTTCGCCTAAGCACCACTACAATATTATCGAGGACTATGGTGGAAGGGGGCACCACACACGGCTAAGAAAACGATCACGAGGATGAACTTGTGTGTCTAGAGGTGCCCCCTTGCCCCCGTATATAAAGGAGCAAGGGGAGGTGCGGCCGGCCATAGGAGGAGGCGCACAGGAGGAGTCCTACTCCTACCGGGAGTAGGACTCCCCCCTTTCCCTAGTTGGATTAGGACTTGGGGGGAAGGAGGAGAGGGAAGAAAGGAAAGGGGCGGCGGAGCCCCCCCTCCTTGTCCAATTAGGACTTGGGGGGGGGGAGGGGCGCATGGCAGCCCCTAGGCCTCCTCTCCTCTTTCTCCACTAGGCCCATTAAGGCCCATTAGGTTACCGGGGGGTTCCGATAACCTCCCGATACTCTGGTAAAATGCCGATTTCACCCGGAACACTTCCAATGTCCAAACATAGGGTTCCAATATATCAATCTTTATGTCTCGACCATTTTGAGACTCCTCGTCATGTCCGTGATCACATCCGGGACTCCAAACAAACTTCGGTACATCAAAATATATAAACTCATAATGAAACTATCATTGTAACGTTAAGCGTGCGGACCCTACAGGTTCGAGAACAATGTAGACATGACCAAGACATGTCTCTGGTCAATAACCAATAGCGGAACTTGGATGCCCGTATTGGCTCCTACATATTCTACGAAGATCTTTATCGGTCAGACCGCATAACAACATACATTGTTCCCTTTGTCATCAGTATGTTACTTGCCCAAGATTCGATCGTCGGTATCTCAATACCTAGTTCAATCTCGTTTCCGGCAAGTCTCTTTACTCATTCCGTAATACATCATCTCGCAACTAACTCATTAGTTGTAATTCTTGCAAGGCTTATGTGATGTGCATTACCGAGAGGGCCAGAGATACCTCTCCGACAATCGGAGTGACAAATCCTAATCTCGAAATACGCCAACCCAACATGTACCTTTGGAGACACATGTAGAGCTCCTTTATAATCACCCAGTTACGTTGTGATGTTTGGTAGCACACAAAGTGATCCTCCGGCAAACGGGAGTTGCATAATCTCATAGTCATAGGAGCATGTATAAGTCATGAAGAAAGCAATAGCAACATACTAAACGATCGGGTGCTAAGCTAATGGAATGGGTCATGTCAATCACATCATTCTTCTAATGATGTGATCCCGTTAATCAAATGACAACACATGTCTATGGTTAGGAAACATAACCATCTTTGATTAACGAGCTAGTCAAGTAGAGGCACACTAGTGACGTTTGGTTTGTCTATGTATTCACACAAGTATTATGTTTCTGGATAATACAATTCTAGCATGAATAATAAACATTTATCATGATATAAGGAAATAAATAATAACTTTATTATTGCCTCTTGGGCATATTTCCTTCATACATGTACGAGAGAAACACGCATCGCTCGGCCCCCGACCACCCACCATACCGGGAACTCCCTGATATTTTTCGCGCCCTCGCTTCTACCACGGTTTTTTCCGTCATGGACAGCCCAAAGAATGTCATGCGGTTGTGTCTCCGGCCCGCCCAGGACGAAAATCCCATTTTCTGTCATGATTTTTTTCATAGAAGTAGGAGCCCACCACATCTATGATGATACTGGGTTTTGTCACAATTATCGTCATAGAAGTGTCACAAGTATGACAGAAAAAAATTGTTCGGCCCAAAATGTCACGGATGTGTCTTTTTTAGTGCGTGTCGCTGCGTAGAGAGCGGCCGTGTGCTACTACCTTCGTCTTGTCTATAGTCCCCTTTATATTATGTGCCACACTTTGCTCTTAAATTTAACCAAAAAATGTTAATGCATGTGATAAAAATTATATAATTGGAAACTATGTTCAAATACGAATCCAACTATATAATATTTGGCAACATGCATTCGTATTTTATTAGTTAAATCGTACCTATAAACCAGGACTGGGGTATAGTAGGTAATTAAACCGCAAACATTTTTTTGTATTAACCGTATGTGTACGTGTCGTTTCGTCCTCCTCTTGCATGTCTTGTCACCCCGCTGCCGCAGACGGCTTAGAGCGCAAGCTTGCGCAGCGCGCGGGGGCATTCTTTTGGCCAAATGGTGGCTCGAAGTGGCGCCAATAAATCGTCGGTGAGCCCATTCCCGCACAACCTCATAGGTTCCCGCACAAGCTTCCCGCCCGACTCGGTGAAATACCCCCAAATCCCAATGCTTACCCACCTGCTATATAAACCCTCACGGCCAGCGAGTCATGCGTTGCATTTTCCCCTCCCTCCATGTAGCTTATCTCATCTGCTTCTCCGACAATCACCAACGGCACTGGTCCGTCGTCGTCACTCAGCCACTCCGCCGTCATCAGAGGACAACTCCAGCTCGGAGGCTACACCGCGGTGGTGGGGTTGTCCCCGACGTAGTGTAGTGCGCTTGGCGTCCCTGTTGTGTGTGTGCGGAACACCCACCACACGCTCAGTCATCGCTGCCCGTCGGTAGCTGTTGCCGGCCGCCGTTGCCGCCACACCACCGTCGAAAAGCCAGGGCCATCGCCCGCTCCACCACCGCGGCCCGAAGGCGGGAGGTGGCCATCGTGGCCACCGCCCCACTGCCGGCCATCACCCGCTCCACTATCGCAGCCCGAAGGTGGGAAGTGGTGGTCGTGGCCGCCACCCCATCGTCAGTTGCTACGTCTTGAGCTTGCGTTGGTTTTCCCCGAAGAGGAAGGGATGATGCAGCAGAGTAGCGTAAGTATTTCCCTCAGTTTTTAAGGACCAAGGTATCAATCCAGTAGGAGGCCACGCTCCAGTCCCTCGTACCTGCACAAAATGATAGCTACTCGCAACCAACGCGATTAGGGGTTGTCAAGCCCTTCATGGTCACTTACGAGAGTGAGATCTGATAGATAGAATATTTTTGGTATTTTTGATATAAAGATGCAAGGTAAAAAGTAAAGGCAAAGTAAATAGCAAAACAATATTAAAGTGATGGAGATTGATATGATGAGAATAGACCCGGGGGCCATAGGTTTCACTAGTGGCTTCTCTCAAGAGCATAAGTATTCTACGGTGGGTGAACAAATTACTGTTGAGCAATTGATAGAATTGAGCATAATTATGAGAATATCTAGGCATGATCCTGTATATAGGCATCACGTCCATGACAAGTAGATCAAAACGATTCTGCATCTACAACTATTACTCCACTCATCGACCGCTATCCAACATGCATCTAGAGTATTAAGTTAAAAATAGAGTAACGCCTTAAGCAAGATGACATGATGTAGAGAGATAAATGAATGCAATATGAAATAAACCCCATCTTGTTATCCTCGATGTCAACGATACGATACGTGCCTTGCTGCCCCTTCTGTCATTGGGTAAGGACACCGCAAGATCGAACCCAAAGCTAAGCACTTCTCCCATGGCAAGAACTACCAATCTAGTTGGACAAACCATACGGATAATTCAAAGAGACTTGCAAAGATAACCAATCATACATAAAAGAATTCAAAGAAGATTCAAATATTATTCATAGATAGACTTGATCATAAACCCACAATTCATCATTCTCAACAAACACACCGCAAAAAGAAGATTACATCAAATAGATCTCCACGAGAGAGGGGGAGAACTTTGTATTGAGATTCAAAGAGAGAGAAGAAGCCATCTAACTACTAACTATGGACCCGAAGGTCTAAGGTAAACTACTCACACTTCATTGGAGAGGCTATGATGATGTAGAAGCCCTCCATGATGACGGCCATGTTCCGCCGGAGCTCCGGAACAAACCCCAAGATGGGATCTCGTGGATATAGAAAGTTGCGCCACTGGAATTAGGTTTTTGGCTCCTATTCTGATCATTTGGGGGTACGTGTGTATATATAGAAGGGGCCCTCAAGGCAGGGGGCGGGCCCTAGGGGGGCGCGCCCCCACCCTCGTGGCCGCCTCTTTTGTTCCTTGAAGAAGGGTCCAAGTCTCCTGGATCACGTTCGGTGAGAAAATCACGTTCCCGAAGATTTTATTCCGTTTGGACTCTGTTTGATATTACGTTTCTTCAAAACACTAAAATAGGCAAAAAAACAGCAATTCTGGGCTGGGCCTCCGGTTAATAGGTTAATCCCAAAAATAATATAAAAGTGAAAAATAAAGCCCAATATAGTCCAAAACATTAGATAATATAGCATGGAGCAATAAAAAATTATAGATACGTTGGAGACGTATCATCAGTCGCCGTGGCCGTCAACCCACTATGGACCGCCGGGGTCATCACCTGCTTCACCACCGCCGCTCGAAGGCGGGAGGCAGAGGTAGAGGCCCGCATGTGCGTCAGCGACCTTGCGCGCTACACCGAGTTCCTGCGAGAGGAGGAGGAGTGCCTCGTCGAGCATGCAAAGAGCCTTGCCGCAGCCATGGCCGCGGCACACACCACCTCAGAGGCAAGGAAACATGAGATCTACGAGGAGAACCACTGCTTTGAGAGGGGTCGTCTGGAGCGGCAGAGGGCGTTCAAGGTGAGCGTCGCTGAAGCTGCAGCAATGGCAGACACTGTATTACAATTTTCTAGCTCGTCGGTAGGCTCCTCCTCCTCTACCTCTTACTGAGTGTGCTCGGCAGAGGAGAGGCTGCCGGAAATAGTACAAAGCCCCTCCGTAGTATTAGTATTTAGGGGCTATTTTGTTTAGTTCATATGACTATAGATGTGGTGGAACTATACAACGTACTTAAAATTAGCTAGTATATATAGTTGAACGAACTATTTTAGTACGTGGTTGGCAACAATTGGGGAAACGTTTGGTCGGTTCAGTTGTCGAGTTGAACTGTTTGTATAAAGAACGACTGCTTAATCGATGAATGAAATCTATGCTTAATTACTGAATTTTAGTTGTAAAAATTAGATAGTGCTAGGGATTTTTAGCTACATATTTTGACAAATCACAGTGTTACAAGGATTGACAAATGGCAAAGTTACTAGATCAACAAATGTCAATCTTTCCAGTTGGACAAATGGCAACATACCCAATATGACAGATGCAAATCTTACCAAATTGTTTGTACGTGGTTCAACATGGGTCATCCAAAACAACGGTTTGCGTTGAAGGGATGCACAAATCCTACACTGCGAATTTTCCCTTGACTTAAGGGGGAAGAGCATAGCTCCACTTTGCATATGGTTGTTCTATCTAAAACGTTTGCAATCAAGAGCTTAAGGGGGAAGCTGTCGGTTTGCATACAGGTGTTGTAACTAAAACGTTTGTGACGAGTGTTTTATATTTAAACACCATTGACTTTTTTTCAAAAGAAAAACAGTTTGATAAGTCTGTACATTAAGGGATAAAAATACAAGTTCGTTCAAACAATATCTTTCATTCAGTCACGCTACGAATTTATATTCATATGATCGATAATTTGAGATAAAGTATTAACCCCCCCCCCCCCCCCCAAAAAACTATTTCCGGCGGCGGAGGAGGCGGCGCGCCGCGCCGTCATTGTCATTGGCGTCCTCCGAGACGCCGTTGTCGAAGTCTTCAAGGCAGCATAGAATATTCTTCACTTGTAAATCAAACATCAAGTCGTCGCGCGATCGACGGGCGGGTAGCAGGAGGACGGCAACTGGCAGTGCTGAGAGGTAGCGGTCGACGGCGGTATCCCATGCCGCTGAGGGGAGTGCGCGCACGGGCACGGGCGTGGCGGGTGCAGCCAAACGCACGGGGACCGGCGTCACGGTGGGTGGAGGGGCACGCACGAGCACGGGCGCAACGGGTGCAGCCAAACGCATGGGGACCCGCGTCGCCGTGGGTGGAGGGACATGCACGGGCACGGGCGCTGGCGCTATCATGTACACGAGCTCGCACGGGTTCGCGGAGACCTCGCTGGTGCCCGCGGCTTCTAGCTCTGCGATAGTGCTCGGCGACCAGCCCGTCAATGCTACGGGGATGGTCGCTGGCGCAGGCGCGGGGATGGGAGCTGGGATGGGAGCGGGGGAAGCAACCGCCCCAGCCAGCTCGTTAAGGGACATGTCCATGAGGCCTCATTCCTCCTTATTTTCTATCTCCTCCGGCTCGGAGTCGACTTCACAAAACTTGAAGAATAGTGGCGGATGATCATTCTGCGCCATGGCGTTGGTGGAGGTCTGCTGGAGGGAGGGGAATGGGAGGCGAACAGTAAGGCCACCCGTATTAAACACCAGCACAGGCACCATTAATAGAGAGGAAGGCGGGGGGCCATGGAAGTCAAAGGGCTCGCTTCCCAGTGAGCCTGCACAGCGTACAGCTCACATGCTTGTCGGTGAGCCTTCGCATTGGAGGACAGCTTGCATGCCTCTTGGTCAGCCTGCGCACCGGACTCCGCTCGCATGCCTCCCGTTCAGTCATGCAGTTGTCCGCACGACACCTCCTATAGCCATTAAAAACAAAACACGTGGCATCACGTGAATGGTTAACAAAACGCACATGATTTGAATTATACAAACGTTTGAGATATTAAAGTGGCAGCTATTTTTTCAAAATGCCTTTATTGGCTGTTATTCGAGTCCGCCTTCTATCAAAATGGACACGAAAAATACCACACCATGTCGGGTGCCATTCCATGATAGCATGCCAAGTTTCATGAATTTCAGACGAGTTTTGGATTTACTAGAATTTAAAAACAAAGTGTCCCAACATTTTGCCGGCAATCATTAGTGCCATGGTGTTTGAAATTCATTCTCATGTCTTGCATGGGACCTAAGCATGAACCCAAGGACACAGATTTGAGTTTTCAACCAATTTATATGCACTGAAGCATCTGCATGTAGTTCAAATTTGAATTATGCACATAAAATGCCTAGAAAACCCCGTTAATGTATAAAAATGTCCAAACGAACCGCGAACAATTCCAAAATTTAACACAATACTCCTGTTGTTCTATGTTGACACTAGAATTTTTTGTAAAAGCAATAAGAGGCAACGGATATTCTTTGGTCCCCAAAGGTGGCACGTTCCCTACCGAAACCATCAGGATTGTTGTGAGAGCTCTGGTTTGTGAGAAGCTTATGTCCAAACCTACCCCAAATGGGAGAAAATTTTTACCATGACATGTTGATGCCGCTCCATGATAGCATGCCAACTTTCATGAATTTCAGACGAGTTTTGGATTTACTATAATTCAAAAACCAGGTATCTCAATGTTTGCGGTCGAGTGACGGTGGCAGGGTATTTGAAATTCGTTCCCATTTCTTGCATGGCACCTAAGCATGCACCCAAGCACACATATTTGATTTTTCAACCAATTTATATGCACTAGAGCATGTGCATGTAGTTCAAATTTTAATTATGCACATAAAATGCCTAGAAAACCCAGTTAATGTATAAAAATGTCCAAACGAACCCCGAAAAATTCCAAAATTTAACACAACACTCCTGTTGTTCTATGTTGACACTAGAATTTTTTTTGAAAGCAATAAGAGCCAACAGATATCGTTTCGTCCCCAAAGGTGGCACGTTCCCTAACGAAACCATCATGCTTGTTGCGAGAAGCTCTAGTTTGCAGAAGCTTATGCCCAAACCTGCCCCAAATGGGAGAAAAATTTTACCACAACATGTTGATGCCGCTCCATGATAGCATGCCAAGTTTCATGAATTTCGGACGAGTTTTGGATTTACTATAATTCAAAAACCAGGTATCTCAATGTTTGCGGTCGAGTGACGGTGGCAGGGTATTTGAAATTCGTTCCCATTTCTTGCATGGCACCTAAGCATGCACCCAAGCACACATATTTGATTTTTCAACCAATTTATATGCACTAGAGCATGTGCATGTAGTTCAAATTTTAATTATGCACATAAAATGCCTAGAAAACCCAGTTAATGTATAAAAATGTCCAAACGAACCCCGAAAAATTCCAAAATTTAACACAACACTCCTGTTGTTCTATGTTGACACTAGAATTTTTTTTTTGAAAGCAATAAGAGCCAACAGATATCGTTTCGTCCCCAAAGGTGGCACGTTCCCTAACGAAACCATCATGCTTGTTGCGAGAAGCTCTAGTTTGTGAGAAGCTTATGCCCAAACCTGCCCCAAATGGAACAAAATTTTTACCACAACATGTTGATGCCGCTCCATGATAGCATGCCAAGTTTCATGAATTTCAGACAAGTTTTGGATTTACTAGAATGTAAAAATGAGGTATCTCAATGTTTGCGGCCGAGTGACGGTGGCTGGGTGTTTGAAATTCATTCCCGTTTCTTGCATGGGACCTAAGCATGCACCCAAGGACACAGATTTGATTTTCAACCAATTTATATGCACTGGAGCATGTGCATGTAGTTCAAATTTGAATTGTGCACATAAAATACCTAGAAAACCAAGTTAATGGTTAAAAATGTCCAAACAAACCCCGAAATATTCCATAATTTAACCCCAACACTACGGTTGTTCTATGTTGACACTAGAAATTTTTTGAAAGCAATAAGAGGCAACGAATATCATTTCATCCCCATCAGGCTTGTTGTGAGAAGCTCTTGTTTGGGATAAGCTTATGTCCAAACCTGCCCCAAATGGGACAAAATTTTTAGCACGACATGTTGATGTCGCTCCATGATAGCATGCCAAGTTTCATGAATTTCAGACGAATTTTGGATTTAGTAGAATTTAAAAATTAGGTATCTCAATGTTTGCTGCCGAGTGACGGTGGCAGGGTGTTTGAAATTCATTCCCATTTCTTGCATGGGACCTAAGCATAAACCCATGGACACATATATGATTTTTCAACCAATTTATATGCACTGGAACATGTGCATGTAGTTCAAATTTGAATTATGCACATAAAATGCCTAGAAAACCCAGTTAATGTATAAAAATGTCCAAATGAACCCCAAAAAATTCCAAAATTTAACACGACACTCCTGTTGTTCTATGTTGATAGTAGAATTTTTTTTGAAAGCAATAAGAGGCAACAGATATCGTTTCGCCCCAAAGGTGCCACGTTCCATATAGAAACCATTAGGCTTGTTGTGAGAAGCTCTGGTTTGTGAGAATCTTATGCCCAAACCTGCCCCAAATGGGACAAAAAATTTACCACGGCATATTGATGCCGCTCCATGATAGCATGCCAAGTTTCATTTATTTTAGACGAGTTTTCGATTTACTAGAATTACAAAAGCAGGTACCTCAATGTTTGCCGGAGAGCCACGGTGTCGTGGTGTCCGAAATTCATCTCCATTTCTTGCATGGCACATTAGCATAAACCCATGGACTCATATGATTTTACAACCCATGTTGGTGCACCAGAGCATGTGCATGTAGTTTAATTTGAATTGTGCACTTGAAATGGCTAGAAAGCCAATTTCATGTATAGAATGTCCAAACGAACCCTAAATAATTCCAATTTTTTTACGACACACATATAGTTGCATGTTCACTTCAGATAAAAGTTCTAGCAAATCAAACACCGCCCATTGCCCCTGTGACCCCATCATGTAATTCAAATCAAGATGAAAAATCAAGTAGATCCCACACAGTTTATTATCACCAACCGTGTGAGATGCAGTACGAAATATCCTGGAGCACCATCAGTGTATAGTACGCCTGTGGCTTATGCGAGAAGGTGCATCGGCTACAGTCCACAGCCGGCGTGTCAAGCACACTAGCTCGCTCCCCAAATAGCATTTCTTTGTTCAATCATAGCCGGTGAAAGATGGGGACGTGGACGCACGTCGTGTGGGCAACTTCGGCGGTCCACTCTGGCGAGAGCGCGGCCACAGCCGCCATGCGTGTGCTAACATGGTGCATGAGCACGATCGCAATCTGGGACCAGGCGGCCAGGGCATCCCAAACGGCCGCTGTTGCTTCTCAGGTGGTGGCAGTAACATCTGCCACGAGGATAGCAACTGGCGAGACCGGCACAACAGCTGTCGATTCCGCAGCGATGGCCTTAGCCCTGATGGAAGCTGCCCACGACCATGTCGAGGCCGTCCATGCCCAGCTCATGGAGGTCACTGCACAAATCGAACAAAGCTTCTCCGACAACGATCGGCAACCCATGGCTGAAGTGTTGGCAATCACCGAGAGCGTTTGAGCAGCCATCTATTCCTCTGTCGCATACCTCCTCTACTGCATACCTTACCACGACGGAGCCTGTCCAAGCCTAGATCACGGCCACCCACGCCCAGCTCTTGGCGGCCTTTTCCAAAGAGATGGCGGATGCGGATGGTGATATGCTTGCCGAGTATGGTGCGATGAATGCCATGGAGTCCCTTGCCCAGGAGACCATCGGGAGCGAGCTGGACATGGAGGCGGCAGCGGAGATCGACGAGCACCAGCCATAGTAGTACTCTTTGTTTTCTTTAATTACGGGCGCTAGTCTTTAATTCGTTACAGTAATGTTTTGGTTAGCTAGCTCTATTTAATTGCTGAACTTGCTCAATTAAGAAGTGCAGGTGTGCTGTAGTCTCCTTTGTGTACCCAAATTATGCAATGACGTGGATGACCACTGTAACCAGGGAAATTCGAACCAAAATTTTTGACGTTCAAACTCATCACACACGGGTTAAGCTATCTAAATCGTTTGTGATGTTCACATATCCACTACTAGGGAAAACCCTAGTAGTAGCGTGGGTTTTGATGCTATCAGCAGCGTGGGTAGCCGCGCTACTAATACGACGCTATAGCTAACAGTTAGTAGTAGCGCGGTATAAACCAGCGCTACTAATATTGACTATATCAGTAGTGCTTTTATGGAACATGCTACTATTAAGTAGCTGTAACGCTTTTTCTATCCCCGTGCTACTGCTATATCTTTCATCATTTTCCCTGTTCCCTGCCCCGTTTCACGTTTCAGTTTATAGATTATAAACTGAAGATTCACATGTACTAGATAACAATATCAATAACCATAATACCATATAGTCATACAGTAGTCATACAATAGCATAAAGCATTATAGGTACTCATACATAGTCAACATGCATCCTCACATGAATATAGCATATGTGATAAGCAGTACTAGCTAGGTAGTCTAACAGCCACACATATATAGCAGTTCTACTAGGTATATATAGTCATACAGCCACACACATATGTAGTTCTAGATGATATCGACGACGATCATCATCCTCAAGCCTGGGCGGTAGGTGTTCCTGGTAGTAATTAGGATGGCCTGTGCAACACGAAGATTCTTGCCAACGAGGAATCTCTTCTACCCAACATTGTTTAAGTGTGTGCGACCGTCCGCGTCCACGCCGTAACTACAGGTGGTGACGGAGCGCATTGCGGTAAGGCATAGTCCAGCTGAGCCTTCTTCATCAGGCTCAATACCACAACTCACAGATAGGCTCTTTGGCAATTTCTGAATAAGAAAAACATATCAATTAAAAAGTATCCTCGCACATACTCTTACAAATATATTTCTACTAAGTATAGATTTCTACACTATCAAAAGACACAGTACTACACATTTCTACTAAGCATAAATTCTACTAATAAGTATATATGGATTATCTACACTATTAATAGTTCCTTGGATTTTACACTAATAAGCATGTGATCAGACTCTACACTAAAGCATATCATCGGATTCACTAAGCATATCATCAGATAATTTGCATTTGTAAGCATAACAATAAAGCATATCATCGGATTCACTAAGCATATCAAATTACTGCAGTTAGTATAACATACCATATCATGCCGATCGACCATGGTTCTTGTGAGGCGGGTCATGAATGGCACCCTGACAAAGTCAT
Source organism: Triticum monococcum (assembly GCA_034509565.1). Classification (NCBI taxonomy): domain Eukaryota; kingdom Viridiplantae; phylum Streptophyta; class Magnoliopsida; order Poales; family Poaceae; genus Triticum; species Triticum monococcum. The sequence continues at coordinate 143,594,158 of CM067843.1, read as the reverse complement.
CACGTGGAAGAATTATGCCCTATAGATTGCACACCTCCTCCTCGCTCAGCCTCATTCATTGAGCTACGATGGCTTCATGAAGTGGGTTCTCACCATCTTCATCGAGTGGGTCCTCATCATCTTCATCATCTTCCACCTTGCTGATATAAATGATAGCCAGCTTGGGTCTTTCTGCTCTAAAGGAGAAGCTAATCAACTCACTACCAGTAACACGCATGCGGGCGAGGAAGCGGGCCCATCCATCTCCTCCAATCTGCAACATATTGCGTCCTTTCTCGACCTCCATAGTGCAGGCCCCCCAGGAGCCTCAAAGATCACAGTGTCTCCTGTCAGCTTGTTGAATTTCAACCTCACATTGCATGGGATGATCTGTGTAAAAAAGCAAAATGACACAATGCAGTAATGCCAGCACTAAAAACAAAATAATTGTTACATTTCATATAATTTCTTACCGCCGCATGACGAAAACTTGGCTGGAAGTAGATGTCGAACAGCTTGCCAGTTGCAAGGCTGCTGGCGCACATTGACTTGCACAGTCGACATGGTGGTGGTGGTGGCGCCATTTTCCTAAAGCAATATGAGCAAAGGATTAACGATCCACTTCATAGGAAAGAAAAACAATAGCATGTGATATTTTGGGTTCTTCTTCAGTTATATTTTCATAGTGGAACCCGATCCCAAAAGGTAAACAACAAGCTCTCAATTAACTTACTAACACCTTCTATAATAGAACTAACACTAGCAGGCAGATGGCAAATCAGCCAACAAGACTCACATCCAACAAGTTCTCAATTATCTTACTAACACCTTACAAAATAGAACCAATAGCTAGCAGGCAAATGCCATATCTTGTGTACATATCACCAATATCTATAGATGAAGAGATTCTTCTGTGAGAAGCAATTTGATGGACAATTATAATCCTAAGATCTAGTAAAATATAAGATGACAAGGTACCACCTACCAAAGCAATTTAGTGGCACCTATTGCCGAAAAAACTTTTCACAAATATCTACCAAATCAGGGTACCACCTACCAAGACATTTCATCTAATTTGGCCCCTATAGGCTAAGATAACTGATTAAAAAACAAGTGGAAAATTTAATTGGGATTAACTTAGCACTTGCAAACCAAATACTTGTATGAAAACCAATATCTAGCAGATCACGATACCACCTACCAAAGCATTTCAACTAAATTGACACCTACATTTTGCCAAAAAATAACTTATTACAGAAAATAAAAGCATCTAGTTATCCATGTACATAAAAAATAACAATAAAAGGGTGCGTTTATTTCCAAGCATCTAGCTAGGTCGTGCCAAATCTTTAGGGGTAACGAACTACACCTCACTACGCCGTTGCCTATCCATCTGAAATTCGTAAGCCCTCGTTGCATATAGCTAGGGCCACCCTCGGGGGGTGCTGACGAGGAGGGGGGATGGCATGGTGACATCGGTCGGGGGTGCTGACGAGGGGAAGGCCGGTGACTTTCTTACGAGAGGGGGCGATGACAACAGCCGGCGAGGGGATCGAGGGCGGTCAGCCAAAGGCGCTCGACCAGAGCTCACGGGCGGCGACGGAGTGGGCGGCGAGAGGGTGGAGGAGCAGCAGAGGGGTGCAAGAGGGGGGAGAAGCATTACCTGCGGCGGTGGTGCGCGATGGTGGAGGAGAAACCCTAACTGCAGCTGCCGGCGTCGGGCGGAGGGGGACGATTGAAAGAGATGAGGGTGCGGGGGGCCGACCCGCGTGTTTTCTTTTGTCGTAGCAGTAGCGCTAGAGCAGGGAGCGTGCTACTACTAAGCCCAATAGTAGTAGCGCTTTATCCTGAAAAAACGCTACTGCTAAGGCTAAGCATGTAAAAAAACATCAAAAATATACATTGGTCATCATTGATCTTTTTGTATAGAATCTAAATAGTCAACATGAATCCTCACCTGTATAGGTACAGGTGAAGATTCATATTGCAGCCACAAATCCTACACATACAGTTCAATAAAGACCAAGTGCTCATGATAGTTTGAGAAGTAACATATTTATGGTGGTAAACACCCTATTCGCTTAGCAATATGTGGCTAAAATTAATTAGTTGCAAGAGGGGATGATACTTAGCAGCAGAGAGTGTTGGAGAAATGCGCTACAACTAAGTACGTTAGCAGTAGCACATTCATGAAAAGGGCGCTACTAATATACCTAGCCTGGAGGCAACACCCTGGCAATTGTAGTAGTAGCAGCGCTCTTTTCACCTAGCACGCTATTGATACTGGGCTATTAGTAGCGTGGTCTTCTGCATCGCGCTACTGCTAATTAGCAGTAGTGTTTGTTTTTAAACCACGCCACTGGTAAGATTCAGTGTATAAGGTTTTCTCTAGTAGTGATCGTACACAATTCTAAATAAGGGACAGTATCTGATGACACTTTGAGCGCCAGTTTTTTCTGAACCGATTCCAAATTTTTGGCTTCCATAGAAATATCTACCTCCCCGTCCCCTCCCCCTTACCAAAAGCCACATTTCCCCTGTTTTTGCCTTCCTTTCCAAGTTGAAACCTTCACCCCTTGCTTGCAGCGCCGCCTCCTCACCGATGACCCTCCTTGGCGCTGCTCGGCCTCATCTATCCAGGCAGGTAATCCACACCCGACCCCCATCCTCCTCCTCCTTCCACATCCCACATGCCCCGACTGTCGGTGCAACACCTTCCACCCAAATCAGCGACCCCTCCACCAAATAAGCGCCTCCCTAAGCCATGGTGCATGTAGTATAGCCAGGATCTCAAGGAGCATTTGGCAATAGAGAAGCAAATCGCAACCGCACACATGGATGAGGTCGTGATGGCTGCCATTCTTGCCGACCCCCAGATCTTGGAGGGGCACCTTGCCATTTGCTAGCTACGCCGGTTAAGCATGCTCGGTTTACCCATTGTGTGTGCTCCTCCTGCCTTTCTTTAACAAATTCTAGTGCATTGTGCTCTCTAATTTTACCATGCAATCTGTTGCTCTAGTGTATATGTTCTATATGCCGTGCAGTGTGGTGCTCACTTATTAACTGTTTGGTTAGTTAGTTGTCGTCTTCAGTTAACTGTTTGGTGTTGGGGAACGCAGTAAGTTCAAAAAAATTCCTACGCACACGCAAGATCATGGTGATGCATAGCAACAAGAGGGGAGAGTGTTGTCTACGTACCCTTCGTAGACTGCAATGCAAGCGTTGACGCAACATAGAGGAAGTAGTCGTACGTATTCCCGATCCGGCCGATCCAACCACCGTTACTCCGGCACCTCCGAGTTCTTAGCACACGTACAGCTCGATGACGCTCCCCGGGCTCTGATCCAGCAAAGCTTCGGGGATGAGTTCCGTCAGCACAACGGCGTGGTGACGATGATGATGTTCTACTGACGCAGGGCTTCGCCTAAGCACTACAACGATATGATCGAGGTGGAATATGGTGGCAGGGGGCACCGCACACGGCTAAGGAACGATCACGTGGATCAACTTGTGTGTTCAAGAGTGCCCCCTGCCCCCCTATATAAAGGAGCAAGGGGAGGAGGCGGCCGGCTAGGTGTGGCGCGCCAAGAGGGAGTCCTACTCCCACCGGGAGTAGGACTCCTAGTTGGACAAGGAGAGAGAGGGGGGAAAGAGGAGGAAGAGAGGAAGGAAAGGAGGGGCGGTGCCCCCCTTCCCTTGTCCTATTCGGACTAGGAAGGGGAAGGGCGCGCGGCCACCTCCTGCCTCCTTCTCTCTTCTCCCTCAAGGCCCATGTAGGCCCAATAAACCCCCCGGGGGGTTCCGGTAACCCCCCGGTACTCCGGAAAAATGCCGATTTCACCCGGAACAATTCCGATGTCCAAATTGTAACATCCCAAATTTTCAATTTGGAATGTTATACATAGATCATCATGCATATCATATTTTCTTGCATTTTGTTGATCCTAGAAATTTCACGCAACTCAAGGACCCTCGGAGAGAGTTGGAGATTTCGTCTTTTTCATATTTGAGTTTTCTCAAATTTTGAAAACAGGATCATTGGTTTTTGTCGGAGTTTCATTTGCCTTTTATTTGGATAGGGAAAAATGCGCGTTTTCAAAATTTGCATTTTAGGCCCGGAGAAAAGTTCATTTTGTTCGACTCATTTTTAGGAGTCGGGGAAAATTTACTTTATTAGTTTTGGAGTCCGGTAGATTTGTTTTTCTGGTTTTTTTTCGAGCGCGGAACTGTTTTAAAAAAAAATTCCAGCGCCTTGGGCCAAAGGCCCAAGCCAAGCCGCCGGCCGGCCAAGGGCCATCGCCCGCGCGTGCCGCGCCTCAGGCGCCAGAGGCCGCCGCCGCTGCTTCTTTTGGGAAGTCCTAGTAGGACTTTTGTCCTACTTCCGTTATTCCATTTTTGTTTCTAGATCTTTCCTACTCCTATTCTAATTCCTTGATCCCTCCTCCAAGCAAACCCTCCCCCTCCCCAATATAAACACTCACACACCCCCCTCTAAATCATCAAACCCAAAGCCTAGAGCTCCACCGCACCCCGCGCCCCACACACGCGCCGCGCCGCCCTAGTGCCCCACCGCCGCCGCGCCACCCCACGCCCACTCCGCCGCCGCCTTGCCCTAGCACTGCCGCCGCCCTTAGCCGCCGCCGCCGGAGCCCCTCGCCGGAGACCTCACCGGAGGTAGCCTCTCACCGAGTCTCTTTTCTTTTCATCGGATCGTTTTCTTCTAACCGTTCCGATTCTCTTCTTCTCTAAACCGTTCCGGTTTTCTAGATCGGTTTTACGATCAGTTTTCTTCTCCGAAACCCTAGATCGGATTCGTTTTCTTTTCCGATTTAGTTGCCCGAGACCGTTCGCCAGATCGTTCGTCCTAACGAACGTGATCACCGGATTATTCTTCTAGGTTAACGAACGTCCGTTCGTTCAACCGTTTTTCTCTTTCTTTTCGTCGGATTTATTCCGCGATCGCGATCTCAGATCTGATCTTCTTTCTAGTTTATCTTCTCGCTCGTTTATCGGAATCAGGTGATTCAAGCGCCTGGAGTTTCATTTTGAAACCGCCATTCTGACTAACCAACTTTAACTAAGGTTTTGCTATGGTAAAATTGACCTAGTTTCAACTTGCTAGAACCGAGTTGTTCTCTTCTGCCGTTTGTTTTCGGTTTCTTGTTCGGTTCTTTCTTTCTTTGCAACCGGAGTTCTTAAGTTGAACTATCTGGTTTGATCTTTTGCTCGAGTTTTACCTGTGCATTAGATGAGTACTTATTGTATGCTTGTTGTTTGTCTGTGATAGATTACCCGGATTGCGCCGCCTGTTACTTCGAATCTCTAGGACACGCGGATCATCAGCAAGGCAAGTAACACTTTGATCATACTTTTTTCTACAACCCAGTTTTATTGCATTAGATCCATCCTCACACATTGCATGATTAGGATCTAATTAAATTGTGGGATGGGAAGTAGATGAGGTAGTACCTATTACCTATTTATTATGAAACCTTTGGGAGTTACTTCTACGTTTGCTTATTATGCCATGCTATGCTAGTAGACGTGGATTGGGTGAGTGATATCCATGACAGATGTGAGATTGATAATTTTAAGGGTTTATCTAAGGTGGCAACTTAAACACACATCTAGGTGGATTGAGGCACCTAATGTCTATCAGGACTTGCCTGTTTTATTTTGGACCGCCACCCAGGCTCAAAGTGATCATAAGATCTTTCATGCTAGAAACTTACGTGTGCAGCCACAAGACATTATGGGCTCTGGCATAGTTGACTAAGTCGTGCGAACTCTTATAGGGAAGACTAGAAGATGTAGGGGAAAGTAGGTGTACCGGTCTATCCATCGTAAGGTGCTAGCGCTTCTGAAAGACTCTGTCTCGGTCATCCGTTTCTCAAACACCAGTAGTGCGAGAAAACCAATGGAGGCGATCGAGTCTTGTGGGGAAAAGTGCGCAAACCTCTGCAGAGTGTAATAAGCTAATCATGATTAGCCGTGTCCCGGTTATGGACAATCTTGAGTATCTAGTACTTGAATATCATGTGAATCTCAACATGTTACTTCTAATTAATATTGTTGGGTTATTGATGACTACTTTTAATTGGGATTGAGAATGCTGTCAACCATTCTCAATGTTTAACAACCACCATGATAGTTAAATAAATTTATTCCTTTGCAGTAGGGAAAAACTGGCTTTACGCAAAACAATAGCCATAGAGCTTTCCACCAGCCAAATATGCATATTGTATAGCTATTTCATTCCATTACTCTCTATGTGTTACATTGCCAGCATATTCCATGTGTTGACCCGTTTCGGGCTGCAACGTTAATGTTGCAGACTTTTCAGACGACGATTAAGGTGCTTTTAGGTCATGGTTCTATACTCAGTGATGCCGTTGGAGTTATTGGACCCATTTATCTTCCAAGTCTTCCGCTGTTACCGACACTAGATGGCCTTATGCCATATTTATTGTAATAAGTTCTCTTTTGAGACATCGTTGTAATAAGTGTGTGATTGCCACTCTGCTATAAATCCTTCGATGTACTATGTGGTGTCAGCATTACTAATCCAGGGATGACACTGGAACACAGAGGTCAGACTGTTTGAAGTCTGGTCGCTACAGAGATGGTATCAGAGCACACGCTGACTGTAGGACACGACCACTTAGTTAAAGCCATAGATCACCATTCTCTCCTCATTTTATAACTCCTCATTTTTTCTACTCTTTAGGATGAAGGACGCGAAGATTAAGTACGCTCAACCGGATGAAGGCACACCTTTTGGATTTCACTTGAAGGAAGTCACCAAGTACCTAAACATTGGATTACCATGCTTGACGGGAACCTTCAACGCCACTTTGCCTGAAGAGGAGCGCTGGAAGATTCAAGCTCATGTTCCGGGAAGGACATTCGCGCCAATCACGAAGCCCATAGATAGTGTTTTCAATGCACCAACTTGGAGTCTAGGAAGGAGCATGGCAGCCCATATCACCATAGGACGCATTGGAGAAGTTTATCAAGAAGACCTCAAGGACACTATCTACCAGATTTGCGAACGCCGAGATGAACAATGGGAGTTACTCAGCACCAAGAAGGATAGATCCATTGCAGCATTCATCCAGGAGTTAAACCAGCACATTCGACGCCACGAGAACCAGATGTGCAATGATATGATGGAGTTGAAGAACGCGAAGACAAGGATCATCGAGCTAGAAGGAGAACTGAAGGCTACACGCAAGGACTACATGGACGAGATCATAGCTCTAGCAAGACACAACTACGATCTTAAGCAAGAGATTGAAGAACTCAAGAGGAAGTTAGCATCCAAGGAGGAAGATGAGTACGTCGCATGTCCAGACAATTACATCATCATCGACGACACCGATTCGGATCCAAGTGAACCGACTTTGACGACGAATCTGGAGCGGACATCATGAAGTCTTCCACCTGTTCAAATTTCTAGATGACCACCAAATATTAGTAGTATTTCCCCCCCATGTAAACACTATAGTTCGAGCACTTTTGCGATAGCTAGATCGATTGTAAGCCCTTGTTTGATTGAATGAAGTGATTTTGTGTGAATTTGCTCATGTGCATTGGGGTAGTGTTTTGTCTTTAGACCTCACTCTATTCTTATATCTCTTCTTCTCTAAACCCTCAGATGCCTCCAAGACGTGACAATGGATTCCCACCGGAGCTCACTCAGTTGATCCAACAGCAGAATCAGTTGATGCGGATGTTAGTTCAGAATCAGCAGAACAACAATAACAACCCACCACCACCTCCACCCCCTGTTGACCACCTAGCCCGTTTCCTTAGGCTGAATCCGCCGGTGTTTTCGAGTAGCATCGAGCCGATAGTAGCAGACGATTGGCTCCGCAAGATAGGAAGGGAGTTGACCACTGTAGGATGCACGGATGGTGAGAAAGTGAAGTTTGCCGCACATCAGTTAGAAGGACCCGCGGCAGCATGGTGGGAGAATTTCACAGCCACTTTCCCAGTTGACACTGTCACATGGGATCAGTTTCAGCAAGCTTTCCGCACTGCACATGTTTCAGCAGGAGCTATGGCCATGAAGAAGCGTGAGTTTCGCAACTTACGCCAAGGAGGAAGGACAGTTGGCCAGTATGTCGATGACTTCAGCAAGTTAGCATGTTATGCCCCAGATGACGTTGCTACGGATGCTGCTAAGCAGGAGAAGTTTCTGGATGGATTGAATGTTGAGTTAAGCATGCAGCTGATGGTAGAAACTACCAGGAGTTGGTAGATCGTGCCATCATGATTGAAGGGAAGCAACAGCAGATTGAAAACCGCAAGAGAAAGTATGGACAGGGGAAGTATAACCCTAGAGCCCAGCAGAAGCCCCGTTTTACCCCTAAATCGGGATTTCAGTTTCAGCATACCCATGGAGGAGGTAGTTCGCCCAACCACAATGGCCACAAGAATGGTAATGGGAATGGAGGAAGCAACGGCCAGAACCGAACCACCCCATCAACCCCATCCAAGAGAGACCTGAGTCAAGTCACCTGTTTCAAGTGTTCCAAGACCAGACATTATGCCAATGAATGTCCTGAAGGCCAGAATGGAAATGGCAATGGAAGCTCAGGGAAGAAGCCGAACCCTTTCAATAGGGGACAGGTGAACCACGTTAGCGTGGAGGAGGTTGACGATCAGCCTAATGAAGTGATCGGTAAGTTTTTGGTTAAGTCATGTACCGCACTCGTTCTTTTCGATACTGGTGCATCGCATTCATACATATCAAGGGGATTTGTGGAAAAATATAGCCTGCCCACTAGGATTCTTAAAACACCGATGCTAGTAAGTTCGCCAGGAGCATAGTACATGGCCAGTCAAGGATGTTTTCAAGTGCCATTAAGCATAGGAAGGCATGTTTTCCCAACAGATTTAATTATTCTAGAATCCCAACGTTTGGATGTAATCCTCGGTATGGATTGGTTGTCGAAGTATGGAGGAAACATCGATTGTGTTAGTAAGTCAATTTTGCTTACAACGCCAGAAGGAAGAAGGATCAAGTATGTATCCCGGCATATGCCAAATAGGACACAAGTAAATTGCCTGACAGGAGTCGTGCAGGAGGAAGTACCAGTGGTAAAGGATTTTCCTGATGTATTTCCTGAAGAGTTGCCAGGCATGCCACCGGATAGAGACATTGAGTTTTTGATTGAGTTGTTGCCAGGTACAGGCCCAATATCAAAGAGACTGTATAGGATGCCAGCAAAGGATTTGGTAGAAATTAAGAATCAGATTAAGGAGTTACTGGAGAAAGGTTACATTCGCCCAAGTTCTTCGCCTTGGGGATCACCCGTACTTCTAGTGGAGAAGAAGGATGTATCATTAAGGATGGTTGTTGATTATCGTGGATTGAATGAAGTAACCATCAAGAACAAGTACCCACTGCCAATGATAAATGATCTGTTTGATCGTTTGCAAGGAGCTAAAGTGTTTTCCAAGATCGATTTGCGATCAGGGTACCACCAGTTGAAGATTCGGGAACATGATATTCCTAAGACAGCATTCACCACGAGATATAGACTGTATGAGTATACCGTTATGTCATTTGGATTGACTAACACGCCTGCCTATTTTATGAACATGATGAACAAAGTGTTTATGGAGTTTTTGGATAAGTTCATCGTAGTGTTCATTGATGATATCCTAGTTTATTCAAAGAATGAAGAAGAGCATAAGGAACATTAGCGTTTGGTTTTGGAGAAACTAAGGGAACATCAGTTATATGCCAAATTTAGCAAATGTGAGTTTTGGTTGAAGGAAGTAGGATTTCTCGGACATGTTATATCCGGAGAAGGGATAGCAGTTGACCCCACAAAGGTTGAGACCGTAACCGAGTGGGAAGCACCAATGACAGTTGGAGAGATCCGGAGTTTTCTTGGACTCGCAGGATACTACCGGAGATTCATTGAGAACTTTTCAAAGATTGCGAAGCCTATGACGGAGTTGTTGAAGAAGGATACCAAGTTTAATTGGACTAAGGAGTGTGAGGCTACTTTCCAGGAGTTGAAGAAACGCTTGGTTACCTCACCAGTGTTGATCTTGCCACATCAGGCCAAGGATTATGAGGTGTATTGTGACGCTTCACGTCGAGGACTTGGAGCAGTGCTTACGCAAGAAGGAAGAGTTGTTTCGTATGCTTCACGATAACTGAAACCTCATGAGTTGAATTATGCCACACATGATTTGGAGTTAGCAGCTGTAGTGCATGCATTGAAGACATGGAGACATTTCCTCATTAGAAATCATTGTGAGGTGTACATGGATCTCAAGAGTTTGAAGTACATTTTCACGCAGAAGGAGTTGAATCTCAGACAAAGGAGATGGTTGGAGCTCATCAAGGATTATGATATAAAATTGCATTACCATCCCGGTAAAGCTAATGTAGTAGCTGACGCATTGAGCCGTAAGAGCCATGTCAACACGTTAATGACGGGAAATATACCAAAGGAGTTATTAGAAAACCTTCGTGAACTAAGTTTGGAGATAGTTCCGAAAGGCTATGTAGCAGCATTGGAGATTCAATCTACATTCATGGATAAAATCAGAGAAGCTCAGAAATCTGACAAGGAGATTGCTGCTATAAAGGAGAAACTAAGTAAGGGAAAAGCAAAGGGATTTCGTGAGGATGAGCACGATACCCTATGGTTTGAGGACCGTGTTTATGTGCCAAATGACCCGGAGATCGGGAAGTTGATTTTGCAAGAGGCACACGATTCACCATATTCGATTCACCCAGGAAATACCAAGATGTATTTGGATTTGAAGGAGACATTCTGGTGTACCGGAATGAAGAAGGATATTGCAGCATATGTAGAAGTTTGGGACGTATGTCGTAGAGTAAAGGTAGAGCATCAGAAGCCAGCCGGATTGTTACAACCATTGCCGATACCCGAATGGAAGTGGGATAAGATAGGCATGGATTTTATCACAGGACTACCCAGGACGAAAGCAGGATATGACTCGATATGGGTAGTAGTTTATCGTTTGACGAAGGTAGCACATTTCATTCCAGTTAAGACCACTTACACCAGTGCCAAGTTGGCAAAGATATATATGACTATGATCATTTGTTTGCATGGAGTTCCAAGGAGTATTGTATCAGATAGAGGAACCCAATTTACCTCAAAGTTTTGGAATTAGTTGCATGAAACTTTGGGAACCAGGCTAGAGTTCAGCACTGCTTTTCATCCGCAAACAGATGGACAGACCGAGAGAGTCAATCAGATTTTGGAAGATATGCTGAGAGCTTGTGCACTAGATTATGGGTCTAGTTGGGAAGATAACTTGCCATATGCGGAATTTTCTTATAACAACAGTTACCAAACCAGTTTGAAGAGGCCCCTTTCGAAGCTTTGTACGAAAGGAGGTGCGGGACACCGTTGTCATGGGACGAAGTTGGAGACCGTCAGTTCTTTGGACTAGATTTGATTAAGGAGTCTGAACAGAAGGTGAAGTTGATTCGCGATAGGCTCAAGGTAGCCCAATCCAGGCAGAAGAGCTACGCAGATTCTAAACGCAAGGAGACAGTTTACGAAGCCGGAGACAGAGTTTATCTCCGAGTATCACCACTTCGAGGAGTTAAACGTTTTGGAGTTAAGGGAAAATTAGCACCGCGTTTCGTTGGACCATATAAGATCTTGCAACGTATGGGAGAAGTCGTGTATAAGTTGGAATTACCACAGGGACTGTCAGGAGTTCATGATGTATTCCATGTTTCCCAGCTGAAGAAATGTCACGCCGAGATGGCGGATGTACCATTAAGAGATACAGTACGGCTTGAAGCGATTCAGTTGAAGAACGACTTAACGTATGAGGAGAAACCAGTTAAGATTCTCGAGTTTGCCAGCAGAGTAACCCGCAGCAAGGTTATCAAGTTTTGCAAAGTTCAGTGGAACCACCACTCAGAGGATGAAGCCACATGGGAGAGAGAAGAAGATTTGCTCAAGGACCACCCTCACCTATTTTCTAGCCAACCCGAATCTCGAGGGCGAGATTCATCTTAAGGGGGGTAGGTTTGTAACATCCCAAATTTTCAATTTGGAATGTTATACATAGATCATCATGCATATCATATTTTCTTGCATTTTGTTGATCCTAGAAATTTCACGCAACTCAAGGACCCTCGGAGAGAGTTGGAGATTTCGTCTTTTTCATATTTGAGTTTTCTCAAATTTTGAAAAGAGGATCATTGGTTTTTGTCGGAGTTTCATTTGCCTTTTATTTGGATAGGGAAAAATGCGCGTTTTCAAAATTTGCATTTTAGGCCCGCAGAAAAGTTCATTTTGTTCGACTCATTTTTAGGAGTCGGGGAAAATTTACTTTATTAGTTTTGGAGTCCGGTAGATTTGTTTTTCTGTTTTTTTTTCGAGCGCAGAACCGTTTAAAAAAATATATTCCAGCGCCTTGGGCCAAAGGCCCAAGCCAAGCCGTCGGCCGACCAAGGGCCATCACCCGCGCGTGCCGCGCCTCAGGCGCCAGAGGCCGCCGCCGCTGCTTCTTTTGGGAAGTCCTAGTAGGACTTTTGTCCTACTTCCGTTATTCCGTTTTTGTTTCTAGATCTTTCCTACTCCTATTCTAATTCCTTGATCCCTCCTCCAAGCAAACCCTCCCCCTCCCCAATATAAATACTCCCACACCCCCGTCTAAATCATCAAACCCAAAGCCTAGAGCTCCACCGCACCCCGCGCCCCACACCCACGCCGCGCCGCCCTAGTGCCCCACCGCCGCCGCGCCACCCCACGCCCACGCCGCCGCCTTGCCCTAGCGCCGCCGCCGCCCTTAGCCGCCGCCGCCCGAGCCCCTCGCCGGAGACCTCACTGGAGGTAGCCTCGCACCGCGTCTCTTTTCTTTTCATCGGATCATTTTCTTCTAACCGTTCCGATTCTCTTCTTCTCTAAACCGTTCCGGTTTTCTAGATCGGTTTTACGATCAGTTTTCTTCTCCGAAACCCTAGATCGGATTCATTTTCTTTTCCGATTTAGTTGCCCGAGACTGTTCACTGGATCGTTCGTCCTAATGAACGTGATCACCGGATTATTCTTCTAGGTTAACGAACGTCCGTTCGTTCAACCGTTTTTCTCTTTCTTTTCGTCGGATTTATTCCGCGATCGCGATCTTAGATCCGATCTTCTTTCTAGTTTATCTTCTCGCTCGTTTATCGGAATCAGGTGATTCAAGCGCCTGGAGTTTCGTTTCGAAACCGCTGTTCCGACTAATCAACTTTAACTAAGGTTTTGCTATGGTAAAATTGACCTAGTTTCAACTTGCTAGAACCGAGTTGTTCTCTTCTGCTGTTTGTTTTCGGTTTCTTGTTCGGTTCTTTCTTTCTTTGCAACCGGAGTTCTTAAGTTGAACTATCTGGTTCGATCTTTTGCTCGAGTTCTACCTGTGCATTAGATGAGTACTTATTGTATGCTTGTTGTTTGTCTGCGATAGATTACCCGGATTGCGCCGCCTGTTACTTCGAATCTCTAGGACTCACGGATCATCAGCATGGCAAGTAACACTTTGATCATACTTTTTTCTACAACCCAGTTTTATTGCATTAGATCCATCCTCACACATTGCATGATTAGGATCTAATTAAATTGTGGGATGGGAAGTAGATGAGGTAGTACCTATTACCTGTTTATTATGAAACCTTTGGGAGTTACTTCTACGTTTGCTTATTATGCCATGCTATGCTAGTAGACGTGGATTGGGTGAGTGATATCCATGATAGATGTGAGATTGATAATTTTAAGGGTTTATCTAAGGTGGCAACTTAAACACACATCTGGGTGGATTGAGGCACCTGATGTCTATCAGGACTTGCCTGTTTTATTTTGGACCGCCACCCAGGCTCAAAGGGATCATAAGATCTTTCATCCTAGAAACTTACGTGTGCAGCCACAAGCCATTATGGGCTCTGGCATAGTTGACTAAGTCGTGCAAACTCTTACAGGGTAGACTAGCAGATGTAGGGGAAAGTAGGTGTACCGGTCTATCCATCGTAAGGTGCTAGCGCTTCTGAAAGACTGTGCCTCGGTCATCCGTTTCTCAAACACTAGTAGTGCGAGAAAACCAACGGAGGCGATCGAGTCTTGTGGGGAAAAGTGCGCAAACCTCTGCAGAGTGTAATAAACTAATCATGATTAGCCGTGTCCCCGGTTATGGACAATCTTGAGTATCTAGTACTTGAATATCATGTGAATCTCAACATGTTACTTCTAATTAATATTGTTGGGTTATTGATGACTACTTTTAATTGGGATTGAGAATGCTGTCAACCATTCTCAATGTTTAACAACCACCATGATAGTTAAATAAATTTATTCCTTTGCAGTAGGGAAAAACTGGCTTTACGCAAAACAGTAACCATAGAGCTTTCCACTAGCCAAATATGCATATAGTATAGCTATTTCATTCCATTACTCTCTATGTGTTACATTGCCAGCATATTCCATGTGCTGACCCGTTTTGGGCTGCAACGTTAATGTTGCAGACTTTTCAGACGACGATTAAGGTGCTTTTAGGTCGTGGTTCTATACTCAGTGATGCCGTTGTAGTTGATGGACCCATTTATCTTCCAAGTCTTCCGCTGTTACCGACACTAGATGGCCTTAAGCCATATTTATTGTAATAAGTTCTCTTTTGAGACATCGTTGTAATAAGTGTGTGATTGCCACTCTGCTATAAATCCTTCGATGTACTATGTGGTGTCAGCATTATTGATCCAGGGATGACACCGAAACATAGAGGTCAGACTGTTTGAAGTCTGGTCACTACACAAATATAGGCTTCCAATATATCGATCTTTATGTCTCGACCATTTCGAGACTCCTCGTCATATCCGTGATCACATCTGGGACTCCGAACTAACTTCGGTACATCAAAATGCATAAACTCATAATAATTGTCATCGTAATGTTAAGCGTGCGGACCCTACGGTTCGAGAACAATGTAGACATGACTGAGACAGATCTCCGGTCAATAACCAATAGCGGGACCTGGATGCCCATATTGGCTCCTACATATTCTACGAAGATCTTTATCGGTCAGACCGCATAACAACATACGTTGTTCCCTTTGTCATCGGTATGTTACTTGCCCGAGATTCGATCGTCGGTATCCAATACCTAGTTCAATCTCGTTACCGGCAAGTCTCTTTACTCGTTCCGTAATACATCATCCCGCAACTAACTCATTAGTTGCAATGCTTTCAAGGCTTATGTGATGTGCATTACCGAGAGGGCCCAGAGATACCTCTCCGACAATCGGAGTGACAAATCCTAATCTCGAAATACGCCAACCCAACATCTACCTTTGGAGACACCTGTAGAGCTCCTTTATAATCACCCAGTTACATTGTGACATTTGGTAGCACACAAAGTGTTCCTCCGGTAAACGGGAGTTGCATAATCTCATAGTCATAGGAACATGTATAAGTCATGAAGAAAGCAATAGCAACATACTAAACGATCGGGTGCTAAGCTAATGGAATGGGTCATGTCAATCAGATCATTCAACTAATGATGTGACCTCGTTAATCAAATAACAACACCTTGTTCATGGTTAGGAAACATAACCATCTTTGATTAACGAGCTAGTCAAGTAGAGGCATACTAGTGACACTAAGTTTGTCTATGTATTCACACATGTATTATGTTTCCGGTTAATACAATTCTAGCATGAATAATAAACATTTATCATGATATAAGGAAATAAATAATAACTTTATTATTGCCTCTAGGGCATATTTCCTTCAGTCTCCCACTTGCACTAGAGTCAATAATCTAGATTACACAGTAATGATTCTAACACCCATGGAGCCTTGGTGCTGATCATGTTTTGCTCGTGGAAGAGGCTTAGTCAACGGGTATGCAACATTCAGATCCGTATGTATCTTGCAAATCTCTATGTCTCCCACCTGGACTAGATCCCGGATGGAATTGAAGCGTCTCTTGATGTGCTTGGTTCTCTTGTGAAATCTGGATTCCTTTGCCAAGGCAATTGCACCAGTATTGTCACAAAAGATTTTCATTGGACCCGATGTACTAGGTATGACACCTAGATCGGATATGAACTCCTTCATCCAGACTCCTTGGTTCGCTGCTTCCGAAGCAGCTATGTACTCCGCTTCACATGTAGATCCCGCTACGACGCTTTGTTTAGAACTGCACCAACTTATAGCTCCACCGTTTAATGTAAACACGTATCCGGTTTGTGATTTAGAATCATCCAGATCAGTGTCAAAGCTTGCATCAACCTAACCTTTTACGGTGAGCTCTTTATCCCCTCCATACACGGGAAACATATCCTTAGTCCTTTTCAGGTATTTTAGGATGTTCTTGACCGTTGTCCAGTGATCCACTCCTGGATTACTTTGGTACCTCCCTGCTAAGCTTATAGCAAGGCACACATCAGGTCTGGTACACAGCATTGCATACATGATAGAGCCTATGGCTGAAGCATAGGGAACATCTTTCATTTTCTCTCTATCTTCTGCAGTGGTCGGGCATTGAGTCTGACTCAACTTCACACCTTGTAACACAGGCAAGAACCCTTTCTTCGCCTGCTCCATTTTGAACTTTTTCAAAATCTTGTCAAGGTATGTGATTTGTGAAAGTCCAATTAAGCGTTTTGATCTATCTCTATAGATCTTTATGCCTAATATGTAAGCAGCTTCACCGAAGTCTTTCATTGAAAAACTCTTATTCAAGTATCCCTTTATGCTATCCAGAAATTCTATATCATTTCCGGTCAGTAATATGTCATCCACATATAATATCAGAAATGCTACAGAGCTCCCCCTCACTTTCTTGTAAATACAGGCTTCTCCGAAAGTCTGTATAAAACCAAATGCTTTGATCACAGTATCAAAACGTTTATTCCAACTCCGAGAGGCTTGCACCAGTCCATAAATAGATCGCTGGAGCTTGCACACTTTGTTAGCTTCCTTTGGATCGACAAAACCTTCCGGTTGCATCATATACAACTCTTCTTCCAGAAATCCTTTCAGGAATGCAGTTTTGACATCCATCTGCCAAATTTCATAATCATAAAATGCGGCAATTGCTAACATGATTCTGACAGACTTAAGCATCGCTACGGGTGAGAAGGTCTCATCGTAGTCAACCCCTTGAACTTGTCAAAAACCTTTTGCGACAAGACGAGCTTTGTAGACAGTAATATCACCGTCAGCGTTAGTCTTCTTCTTGAAGATCCATTTATTCTCAATTGCTTGCCGATCATCGGGCAAGTCAACCAAAGTCCATACTTTGTTCTCATACAAGGATCCCATCTCAGATTTCATGGCTTCAAGCCATTTTGCGGAATCTGGGCTCACCATCGCTTCTTCATAGTTCGTAGGTTCATCATGATCTAGTAGCATGACTTCCAGAACTGGATTACCGTACCACTCTGGCGCGGATCTCATTTTGGTTGATCTACGAGGTTCAGTAGTATCTTGATCTGAAGTTTCATGATCATTATCATTAGCTTCCTCACCAACTGGTGTAGCTGTCACTAAAACAGTTTTCTGTGATATACTACTTTCCAATAATGGAGCAGGTACAGTTACCTTGTCAAGTTCTACTTTCCTCCCACTCACTTCTTTCGAGAGAAACTCCTTCTCCAGAAAGTTTCCGAATTTAGCAACAAAAGTCTTGCCTTCGGATCTGTGATAGAAGGTGTATCCAATAGTTTCCTTTGGATATCCTATGAAGACACATTTCTCCGATTTGGGTTCGAGCTTATCAGGTTGAAGCTTTTTCACATAAGCATCGCAACCCCAAACTTTCAGAAACGACAACTTTGGTTTCTTGCCAAACCATAGTTCATAAGGCGTCGTCTCAACGGATTTTGATGGTGCCCTATTTAACGTGAATGCGGCCGTCTCTAGAGCGTATCCCTAAAACGATAGCGGTAAATCAGTAAGAGACATCATAGATCACACCATATCTAGTAAAGTACGATTATGACGTTCGGACACACCATTACGCTGTGGTGTTCTGGGTGGCATGAGTTGCGAAACTATTCCACAATTTTTCAAATGTACACCAAACTCGTAACTGAAATATTCTCCTGAAACTTTATTTTCTTGTTACAATGATTTTCAACTTCACTCTGAAATTCTTTGAACTTTTAAACGTTACAGACTTATGTTTCATTAAGTAGATAAACCCATATCTACTTAAGTCATCTGTGAAGGTGAGAAAATAACAATATCCGCCACGAGCCTCAACATTCATCGGACCACATACATCTGTATGTATGATTTCCAACAAATCTGTTGCTCTCTCCATAGTACCGGAGAACGGTGTTTTAGTCATCTTGCCCATGAGGCACGGTTCGCAAGTACCAAGTGATTCATAATCAAGTGGTTCCAAAAGTCCATCAGTATGGAGTTTCTTCATGCGCTTTACACCGATATGACCTAAACGGCAGTGCCACAAATAAGTTGCACTATCATTATCAACTCTGCATCTTTTGGCTTCTACATTATGAATATGTGTATCACTACTATTGAGATTCAACAAGAATAGATCACTCTTCAAGGGTGCATGACCATAAATGATATTACTCATATAAATAGAACAACCATTATTCTCTGATTTAAATGAATAACCGTCTCGCATTAAACAAGATCTAGATATAATGTTCATGCTCAACGCTGGCACCAAATAACAATTATTTAGGTCTAATACTAATCCCGAAGGTAGATGTATGTAACATCCCGAATTTTCAATTTGGAACGTTATACATTAGATCATCATGCATATCATATTTTATTGTGCTTTTGGTTTTGATCCTAGAAAATCCTAAGCAACTCAAGGACCCACGGAGAGAGTTGGGGATTTCGTTATTTACGTATTTGAGTTTTCTCAAATTATGTAAACAGGATCGTTTGATTTTATTTATTTATCATCAATTATTTCTATTTCAAAAATATGAGAGAGGGACTAAAATGACTTTCCCAAAATATAGAAATATTGAGGATTTAGTAAAAAAAATCAAATAAGATTTATTTCGGAGTTTTTCGGTATTTTTATTTGAATTTAGGAAAAATGCGCGTTTTTCAAATTTGTAGTTTGCACCCAAATAAATGTTCACTTTATCGAGCTTGATTTTAGGAACCCGGCAAAATTTATTTCGTGATTTTTGGAGTCCGTTTAGTATTTCTTTTTATTTTTCTTCCGAGCGGAATTATTAAAAAAAACGGAACCGACTTTGGGCCGTACCCGAGCGGGACTCTGCCCGGGACGCCTTTATAACCGCCACCCCGGGGGCCCGAGAGCCACAGCCCACAGCCGCCCAAACCCTAGCCCTAGCCGCCGCCGCCGTCGCCGGAGCCCGTAGCCCGAGGTTCGCCGCCGCCGCTTCGTTTTCCGTGCAGTTTTTTTGAAAAAAAAATCGGAAAAAAAATTAAATTTTTTTTTTCTGTTCGTCGTTTCTCGTTTCCGTCAGATTTTCTGTGGTTATTTTCTGATCGTCATTTCTGATCCGATTTTCGTTTTAGTATAACTTTTTGCTCGTCTATCGGAATCAGGCGATTCAAGCGCCTGGAGTTTCGTCTCGAAACCCTCTTTCCGAATAATCAACTTCAACAAGTTTTTGCTACAGTAAAATTTGACCTAGATCCATATTACTAGAACGAAGTTGATTTTTTCGCCGTTTGATTTCTTTTGCTTCGTTCGATTTGATTCTTTTGCAAACCAGGGTTCTTAAGTTGAACTTTCTGGTTAGATCTTCTATTTGAGTTTTATCTGTGCATCAGATGAGTACTTATTGTATGCTTGTTTGTTTGTCTGCGATAGAATACCCGGAGTGCGCCGCCTGTTACTTCGAATCTCTAGGTTTCGCGGATCATCAGCAAGGCAAGTAACACTTTGATCATACCTTTTCTACAACCCAGTTTTATTGCATTAGATCAATCCTCACACATTGCATGATTAGGATCTAATTAAATTGTGGGATGGGAAGTAGATGAGGTAGTACCTATTACCTGTTTATTATGAAACCTTTGGGAGTTACTTCTACGTTTGCTTATTACGCCATGCTATGCTAGTAGACGTGGATTGGGTGAGTGATATCCATGACAGATGTGAGTTTGTTAATTTTAATGGTTTATCTAAGGTGGCAACTTAAATACACATCTGGGTGGATTGAGGCACCTGGTTTCTATCAGGACTTGCCTGTTTTTCTTTTGGACCGCCACCCAGGCTCAAAGGGATCATAAGATTATTCATACTAGAAACTTCCATGTGCAGCCACAAGCCATTATGGGCTCTGGCATAGTTGATTAAGTCGTGCGAACTCTTACAGGTTAGACTAGTAGATGTAGGGGAAAGTAGGTGTACCGGTCTATCCAACATAAGGTGCTAGCGCTTCTGAAAGACTGTGTCTCGGTCATCCATTTCTCAAACACCATGTAGTGCGAGAAAACCAACGGAGGCGATCGAGTCTTGTGGGGAAAAGTGCGCAAACCTCTGCAGAGTGTAATAAACTAATTATGGTTAGCCGTGTCCCCGGTTATGGACATCTTGAGTATCTAGTACCTGGATTATCATGTGAATCTCAACATGTTACTATAAAGATAATTTTGATGGGTTTGTTTAATGATGATGCTTAATTGGGATTGAGAATGCTGTCAACCATTCTCAATGTTTAACAACCACCATGATAGTAATTAAATTTATTCCTTTGAAGTAGGGAAAAATTGGCTTTATGCAAAAACTGTAACCATAGAGCTTTCCTCTAGCCAAATATGCATATAGTATAGTTGTTTCATTTCATTACTCTCTATGTGTTACCTTGCCAGCATATTCCATGTGCTGACCCGTTCTCGGGCTGCAACATTAATGTTGCAGACTTTTCAGACGACGATTAAGGAGTTTTAGGTCGTGGTTCTATACTCAGTGATGCCGTTGGAGTTGATGGACTCACTTATCTTCCAAGCCTTCCGCTGTTATCGTTATTAGATGGCCTTAAGCCATATTTATTGTAATAAGTTCCCTTTTGAGACACTCGATGTAATAAGTGTGTGATTGCTACTCTGCTATAAATCCTCCTAGTACTGTGTGGTGTCAGCATTGATCCAGGGATGACACCGGAGCACAGAGATCAGACTGTTCGAGGCCTGGTCGCTACAGAGATGGTATCAGAGCACACGCTGACTGTAGGACACGACCACTAAGCTAAAAGACCTAGATCACTACTCATTCTCTTCTCTTCTGACTTCTCATCTTTTCTACTCTTTAGGATGGCGGATGCGAGGAACAAGTTCACACAACCAGATGAAGATACACCCTTTGGACGCCACTTGAAAGAAGTCACTAGATACCTAAACATAGGAGTACCAAGCTTCACGGGAACCTACAACGCCACTTTACCTGAAGAAGAGCGCTGGATGATTCAAGTTCAAGTTCTAGGAAGGACGTTCATGGCAGTCACTAAGCCCATAGAGTTTTCTTCTGACGCACCAACTTGGAGTCTAGGAAAGAGTATGGCAGCTCACCTTGCCCTGGGACGCATTGGAGAAGTCTACCGCAAGGATCTCAAGGATACTATCTACCAGATTTGCGGACGCCGAGATGAACACTGGGAGATGATCAGCACCAGGAAGGATAGATCAATTGCAGCTTTTATACAGGAGTTAAACCAGCACATTCGACGATAGGAGAATCAAATGTGCGCCGACATGATAGATCTGAAGAAGGCTAAGACTAGAATCAAGGAACTGGAGGAAGAACTCAAGGCTACACGTGAAGGTTATGAAGAAGAAATTGAAGTATTGGTGTTGAAGAATGACGACCTGATCAAGAAAATTGGGATATTTACGGCAGTCTTGACACCAGTAGATGAAGACGAAGAACCCAAGGAGATTAGCCCGGAAGACTACATCATCATCGACGGCACCGACTCGGAAGCAGATAGTAGCGATGATAACTATGTTGATGAAGCTGGAGCCGATATCATGGAGTCTACAACCGTAGAATATTTCTAGTAGACCACCTCACCAATAGTAGAAGTCCACCATGTAAAATTTAGTTGTCCGAGCACTTTTGCGATAGCTAGATCGATTGTATGCCTTTGTTTGATTGAATGAGTGAATTGTGTGCTTTGCCTCATGTGCATATGGGTAGTGTTTTCTCTTTAGACCCCCTCTATTCTTATATCTCATCTTTTCTAAAACCCTCAGATGCCTCCAAGATGTGACCCCGGATTTGCCTTTCCGCCGGAGCTCACCCAGTTGATCCAGCAGCAGAACACCTTGATGCAGCTGCTAGTTCAGAATCAGAATCAGGGGAACAACAACAACAACAACCCACCACCACCACCTGTTGACCACTTAGCCCGTTTTCTTAGGCTGAATCCGTTGGTGTTTTCCAGTAGCACCAAGCCGATAGTAGCAGATGATTGGCTCCGCAAGACAGCTAGGGAGTTGACCACAGCAGGATGCACAGATGCGGAGAAGGTGAAGTTCGCCGCACATCAGTTAGAAGGACCCGCAGCATCATGGTGGGAGAATTTCACAGCCACCTTCCCAGTCGACACTGTCACATGGGACCAGTTTTAGCAGGCTTTTCGTACTGCCCATGTTTTAGCAGGAGCAATGGCCATGAAGAAGCATGAGTTTCATAACTTGCGCCAAGGAGGACGGACAGTTGGCCAGTATGTGGAGGACTTTAGTAAGCTAGCACGTTATGCCCCAGATGACGTTGCTACGGATGCAGCTAAGCAGGAGAAATTCCTGGAAGGACTGAATGATGAGTTGAGCATGCAGTTGATGGTAGCCACCTTCAACAACTACCAAGAGTTGGTAGATCGTGCTCTTATGATTGAAGGGAAGCAGCAGCAAATTGAGAACCGCAAGAGGAAGTATGGACAAGGAAAGTATAATTCAGGAGCTCAGCAGAAGCCACGTTTCACCCCTAGACCGGGAGGACATTTTCAGCATACCCATGGAGTAGGTAGCTCGCACAATCACACTGGCACCAAGAATGGTAATGGGAATGGAGGAAGCAATGGACAGAACCGCAACACCCCATCGACCCCAGCCAAGAAGGACCTGAGTCAAGTCACTTGTTTTAAGTGTTCGAAGACCGGACATTATGTTAATGAATGTCCTGAAGGCCAAAACGGCAATGGAAACTCTAGAAAGAAGCCGAACCCTTTCAACAGGGGACAGGTGAACCACGTTAATGTGGAGGAGGTTGAAGCTCAGCCCGATGCAGTAATAGGTAAGTTTTTGGTTAAGTCATTTACTGCACTCGTTCTTTTTGATACTGGTGCATCGCATTCATACATATCAATGGGATTTGTGGAAAAGTATAGCCTACCCACTAGGGTTCTTAAAACACCTATGCTAGTAAGCTCACCAGGAGCAGAGTACATGGCCAGTCAAGGATGTTTTCAAGTGCCATTAAGTATAGGACGGCATGTTTTCCCAACAGATTTGATTATTCTGGAATCTCAAGGCCTAGATGTGATTCTTGGTATGGATTGGCTGTCGATGTATGGAGGAAACATCGATTGCGCTAGTAAGTCAATTTTGCTCACAACGCCAGAAGGAAGAAGGATCAAGTATGTATGCCGGCATATGCCAAAGAGGACCCAAGTAAATTCCTTATCAGGAGTTGTGCAAGAGGAAGTACCAGTGGTAAAGGATTTTCCTGATGTATTTCCAGAAGAGTTGCCAGGCATGCCACCAGATATTGAGTTTTTGATTGAGGTATTGCCAGGCACTGGGCCAATATCAAAGAGACCGTATAGGATGCCAGCTAAGGATTTGGTGGAGATTAAGAAGCAGATTAAGGAGTTACTGGATAAAGGTTACATTCGCCCAAGTTCTTCGCCTTGGGGATCACCAGTACTTCTAGTGGAGAAGAAGGATGGATCGTTAAGAATGGTTGTTGAGTATCGAGGATTGAACGAAGTAACAATCAAAAACAAGTACCCACTACCAATGATCAATGACCTGTTTGATCGATTGCAAGGGGCTAAAGTGTTTTCTAAGATCGATTTGCGATCAGGGTACCATTAGTTAAAGATTCGAGAGCAGGACATACCTAAGACAGCATTCACCACAAGATATGGACTGTATGAGTATACCGTTATGTCATTCGGACTGACTAACGCACCTGCCTATTTTATGAACATGATGAACAAAGTGTTTATGGAGTTTTTGGATAAGTTCGTCGTGGTTTTCATCGACGATATTTTGGTATTCTCAAAGAATGAAGAGGAGCATAAGGAGCATTTGCGTTTGGTACTTGGAAAGCTCAGAGAACATCAATTATATGCCAAGTTCAGCAAATGTGAGTTTTGGTTAAAGGAAGTAGGATTCCTCGGACACGTTATATCTGGAGAAGGTATAGTAGTAGATCCCACTAAAGTTGATACCGTGACCAAGTGGGAAGCACGAACAACAGTTGGAGAGATCCGGAGTTTTCTTGGACTCATAGGGTACTACCGGAGATTTATTGAGAACTTTTCAAAGATTACGAAGCCTATGACGGAGTTTTTGAAGAAGGATACTAAGTTCAAATGGACTGAGGAGTGTGAGGCTAGTTTCCAGGAGTTGAAGAAACGCTTGGTTACCTCACCGATGTTGATTTTGCCAGATCAGACCAAGGATTATGAGGTGTATTGTGACGCTTCATGTCAAGGACTTGGAGCAGTGCTTATGCAGGAAGGGAGAGTTGTTTCGTATGCTTCACGACAACTGAAGCCTCACGAATTGAATTATGCCACGCATGATTTGGAGTTAGCAGCCATGGTGCGTGCATTGAAGACATGGAGAAATTTTCTCATTGGAAATCATTGTGAGGTGTACATGGATCACAAGAGTTTGAAGTACATTTTCACGCAGAAGGAATTGAACCTCAGACAAAGGAGATGGTTGGAGCTCATCAAGGATTATGATATGAGATTGCATTATCATCATGGGAAGGCTAATGTAGTAGCTGACGCATTAAGCCGTAAGAGCCATGTCAATACGTTAATGACGGAAGAAATACCCAAGGAGTTAGCAGAAAACCTTCGTGAACTAAGTTTGGAGATAGTTCCGAGAGGCTATGTAGCAGCATTGGAGATTCAGTCAACACTGATGGATAAAATCAGAGAGGCTCAGAAATCTGACAAGGAGATTGCGAGCAAAGGAAAAGCTAAAGGATTTCGTTAGGATGAGCATGAAACCCTATGGTTTGAAGACTGTGTTTATGTGCCCAATGACCCGGAGATCAGAAAGTTGATTCTGCTAGAGGCACATGATTCACCGTATTCAATTCACCTAGGAAATACCAAGATGTATTTGGATTTGAAGGATATTTTCTGGTGGACCGGAATGAAGAAGGACATTGCGGAATATGTAGCAGTTTGTGACGTATGTTAGAGAGTAAAGGCAGAACATCAGAAGCCAGCAGGATTATTGCAACTGTTGCCGATACCCGAATGGAAGTGGGATAAGATAGGCATGGATTTTATCAAGGGATTACCAAGGACTCGTTCAGGCTATGACTCGATTTGGGTTGTAGTTGATCAATTGACGAAAGTAGCTCATTTCATCCCAGTAAAGACCACTTACACCAGTGCTAAGTTGGCAAAGATATACATGACCAGGATCGTATGTTTGCATGGAGTTCCGAGGAGTATCGTATCAGATAGAGGAATCCAGTTTACCTCGAAGTTCTGGAAGCAGTTGCATGAGACTTTGGGTACTAGGCTAGAATTTAGTATAGCTTTTCATCCGCAGACAGATGGACGGACCGAGAGAGTCAATCAGATTTTGGGGGATATGCTGAGAGCTTGTGCGCTAGTTTATGGATCTAGTTGGGACAATAATTTGCCATATGCAGAGTTCTCTTACAATAATAGCTATCAGACCAGTTTGAAGATGGCCCCTTTCGGAGCTTTGTACGGAAGGAGGTGCAGGACACTGTTGTCATGGGACGAAGTTGGAGACCACCAGTTGTTTGGACCAGATCTAATTAAAGAGTCTGAACAGAAGGTGAAGTTGATTCGCGATAGGCTCAAGGTAGCCCAGTCCAGGCAGAAGAGCTACGCAAATTCTAAACGCAAGGAGACAGTTTACGAAGTCGGAGACAGAGCTTATCTTCGAGTATCCCCACTTCAAGGGATTAAGCGCTTTGGAGTTAAGGGGAAGTTAGCGCCATGATTTGTAGGGCCATATCGAGTTTTGGAGCGTATGGGAGAAGTGGCCTACAAGTTGGAATTGCTAGAAGGATTGTCAGGAGTTCATGATGTGTTCCACGTTTCTCGGTTGAAGAAGTGCCACGCGGAGATGGCTGGCGTACCATTAAGGGATACGGTGCCATTGGAAGCAATTCAGTTGGATAACGATTTGACCTATGAGGAGAAACCAGTCAAAATTCTCGAGTTTGCCAGCCGAGTCACTCGCAGTAAGGTTATCAAGTTTTGTAAAGTTTAGTGGAGTCACCGCACGGAAGATGAAGCCACCTGGGAACGAGAGGAAGATTTGCTCAAAGACCACCCTCACCTATTTTCTAGCCAACCCGAATCTCGAGGGCGAGATTCATAAGGGGGGGTAGGTTTGTAACATCCCAAATTTTTAATTTGAAATGTTATACATTAGATCATCATGCATATCATATTTTATTTTGCTTTTGGTTTTGATCCTAGAAAATCTTAAGCAACTCAAGGACCCATAGAGAGAGTTGGGGATTTCGTTATTTACGTATTTGAGTTTTCTCAAATTATGTAAACAGGATCGTTTGATTTTATTTATTTTATCATCAATTATTTATATTTCAAAAATATGAGAGAGGGAATAAAATGACTTTCCCAAAATATAGAAATATTGAGGATTTAATAAAAAAATCAAATAAGATTTATTTCGGAGTTTTTCGGTATTTTTATTTGAATTTAGGAAAAATGCGCGTTTTTCAAAGTTGTAGTTTGGGCCCAAATAAATGTTCACTTTATCGGGCTTGATTTTAGGAACCCGGCAAAATTTATTTCATGATTTTTGGAGTCCGTTTAGTATTTCTTTTTATTTTTCTTCCGAGCAGAATTATTAAAAAAAAGGAACCGACTTTGGGCCGTACCCGAGTGGGACTCCGCCCGGGACGCCTTTATAAGCGCCACCCCGGGGGCCCGAGAGCCACAGCCCACAGCCGCCCAAACCCTAGCCCTAGCCGCCGGTGCCGCCGTCGCCGGAGTGCGTCGCCCGAGGTTCGCTGCCGCCGCCTCGTTTTCCGTGCAGTTTTTTTGAAAAAAAAATCGGATTTTCCGTCGTTTTCGTCGTTTCTCGTTTTCGTCGGATTTTCGTCGGATTTTTTTTCTGTTCGTCGTTTCTCGTTTTCGTCGGATTTTCCGCGGTTATTTTCTGATCGCGATTTCTGATCCGATTTTCGTTTTAGTATAACTTTTCGCTCGTTTATCGGAATGAGGCGATTCAAGCGCCTGGAGTTTCGTCTCGAAACCCTCTTTCCGAATAATCAACTTAAACAAGTTTTTGCTACAGTAAAATTTGACCTAGATCCAGATTAATAGAACGAAGTTGATTTTTTTCGCCGTTTGATTTCTTCTGCTTCGTTCGATTTGATTCTTTTGCAAACCAGGGTTCTTAAGTTGAACTTTCTGGTTAGATCTTCTATTTGAGTTTTACCTATGCATTAGCTGAGTACTTATTGTATGCTTGTTTGTTTGTCTGCGATAGAATACCCGGAGTGCGCCGCCGGTTACTTCGAATCTCTAGGTTTCGCAGATCATCAGCAAGGCAAGTAACACTTTGATCATACCTTTTATACAACCCAGTTTTATTGCATTAGATCAATCCTCGCACATTGCATGATTAGGATCTAATTAAATTGTGGGATGGGAAGTAGATGAGGTAGTACCTATTACCTGTTTATTATGAAACCTTTGGGAGTTACTTCTACGTTTGCTTATTACGCCATGCTATGCTAGTAGACGTGGATTGGGTGAGTGATATCCATGAGAGATGTGAGTTTGTTAATTTTAATGGTTTATCTAAGGTGGCAACTTAAACACACATCTGGGTGGATTGAGGCACCTGGTTTCTATCAGGACTTGCCTGTTTTTCTTTTGGATCGCCACCCAGGCTCAAAGGGATCATAAGATTATTCATACTAGAAACTTCCGTGTGCAGCCACAAGCCATTATGGGCTCTGGCATAATTAAGTCGTGCGAACTCTTACAGGGTAGACTAGCAGATGTAGGGGAAAGTAGGTGTACCGGTATATCCAACGTAAGTTGCTAGCGCTTCTGAAAGACTGTGTCTCGGTCATGCGTTTCTCAAACACCATGTCCCCGGTTATGGACATCTTGAGTGTAATAAACTAATCATGGTTAGCCGTGTCCCCGGTTATGGACATCTTGAGTGTCTAGTACCTGGATTATAATGTGAATCTCAACATGTTACTATAAAGATAATTTTGATGGGTTTGTTTAATGATGATGCTTAATTGGGATTGAGAATGCTGTCAACCATTCTCAATGTTTAACTACCACCATGATAGTAATTAAATTTATTCCTTTGAAGTAGGGAAAAATTGGCTTTATGCAAAAACTGTAACCATAGTGCTTTCCACCAGCCAAATATGCATATAGTATAGTTGTTTCATTTCATTACTCTCTATGTGTTACCTTGCCAGTATATTCCATGTGCTGACTCGTTCTCGGGCTGCAACGTTAATGTTGCAGACTTTTCAGACGACGATTAAGGAGTTTTAGGTCGTGGTTCTATACTCAGTGATGCCGTTGGAGTTGATGGACTCACTTATCTTCCAAGCCTTCCGCTGTTATCGTTATTAGATGGCCTTAAGCCATATTTATTGTAATAAGTTCTCTTTTGAGACACTCGATGTAATAAGTGTGTGATTGCTACTCTGCTATAAATCCTCCGAGTACTGTGTGGTGTTAGCATTACTGATCCAGGGATGACACCGGAGCACAGAGATCAGACTGTTTGAGGTCTGGTCGCTACAATGTAGAGGTAGTGTGCCGACCGCGATCACATCGAGTTTGGAACCGTTTCCCACGCGCATCGTCACCTCGTCCTTAGCCAATCTTCGCTTAATCCGTAGTCCCTGTTTCGAGTTGCAAATATTAGCAACAGAACTAGTATCAAATACCCAGGTGCTACTGCGAGCATTAGTAAGGTACACATCAATAACATGTATATCACATATACCTTTGTTCACCTTGCCATCCTTCTTATCCGCCAAATACTTGGGGCAGTTCCGCTTCCAGTGACCAGTCTGCTTGCAGTAGAAGCACTCAGTTTCAGGCTTAGGTCCGGACTTGGGTTTCTTCTCTTGAGCAGCAACTTGCTTGCCGTTCTTCTTGAAGTTCCCCTTCTTCTTCCCTTTGCCCTTTTTCTTGAAACTAGTGGTCTTGTTAACCATGAACACTTGATGCTCCTTTTTGATTTCTACCTCCGCAGCTTTCAGCATTGCGAAGAGCTCGGGAATAGTCTTGTTCATCCCTTGCATATTATAGTTCATCACAAAGCTCTTGTAGCTTGGTGGTAGTGATTGGAGAATTCTGTCAATGACGCAATCATCTAGAAGATTAACTCCCATCTGAATCAAGTGATTATTATACCCAGACATTTTGAGTATATGCTCACTGACAGAACTGTTCTCCTCCATCTTGCAGCTATAGAACTTATTGGAGACTTCATATCTCTCAATCTGGGAATTTTCTTGAAATATTAACTTCAACTCCTGGAACATCTCATATGCTCCATGACGTTCAAAACGTCGTTGAAGTCCCGATTCTAAGCCGTAAAGCATGGCACACTGAACTATCGAGTAGTCATCAGCTTTGCTCTATCGGACGTTCATAACATCTGGTGTTGCTCCAGCAGCAGGCCTGGCACCCAGCGGTGCTTCTAGGACGTAATTCTTCTGTGCAGCAATGAGGATAATTCTCAAGTTACGAACCCAGTCCGTGTAATTGCTACCATCATCTTTCAACTTTGCTTTCTCAAGGAACGCATTAAAATTCAACGGAACAACAGCACGAGCCATCTATCTACAATCAAACGTAAACAAGCAAGATACTATCAGGTACTAAGTTCATGATAAGTTTAAGTTCAATTAATCAAATTACTTAAGAACTCCCACTTAGATAGACATCCCTCTAATCCTCTAAGTGATCACGTGATCCAAATCAACTAAACCATGTCCGATCATCACGTGAGATGGAGTAGTTTCTTTGGTGAACATCACTATGTTGATCATATCTACTATATGATTCACGCTCGACCTTTCGGTCTCCGTGTTCCGAGGCCATATCTGTATATGCTTGGCTCGTCAAGTATAACCTGAGTATTCCGCGTGCGCAACTGTTTTGCACCCGTTGTATTTGAACGTAGAGCCTATCACACCTGATCATCACGTGGTGTCTCACCACGAAGAACTTTCGCAATGGTGCATACTCGGGGAGAACACTTCTTGATAATTTAGTGAGAGATCATCTTATAATGCTACCGTCAATCAAAGCAAGATAAGATGCATAAAAGATAAACATCACATGCAATCAATATAAGTGATATGATATGGCCATCATCATCTTGTGCTTGTGATCTCCATCTCCGAAGCACCGTCATGATCAACATCGTCACCGGCGCTACACCTTGATCTCCATCGTAGCATCGTTGTCGTCTCGCCAATCTTATGCTTCCATGACTATCGCTATTGCTTAGTGATAAAGTAAAGCATTACATCGCGATTGCATTGCATACAATAAAGCGACAACCATATGGCTCCTGCCCGTTGCCGATAACTCGGTTACAAAACATGATCACCTCATACAATAAAATTTAGCATCATGTCTTGGCCATATCACATCACAACATGCCCTGCAAAAACAAGTTAGACGTCCTCTACTTTGTTGTTGCAAGTTTTACGTGGCTGCTACGGGCTTAAGTAAGAACCAATCTCACCTACGCATCAAAACCACAACGATAGTTTGTCAATTTGACTCCGTTTTAACCTTCGCAAGGACCGGGCATAGCCACACTTGGTTCAACTAAAGTTGGAGAAACAGTCACCCGCAAGCCACCTTTGTGCAAAGCACGTCGGGAGAACCGGTCTCGCGTAAGCGTACGCGTAATGTCGGTCCGGGCCGCTTCATCCAACAATACCGCCGAACCAAAGTATGACATGCAGGTAGGCAGTATGACTTATATCGCCCACAACTCACTTGTGTTCTACTCGTGCATATAACATCAAACCATAAAACCTAGGCTCGGATACCACTATTGGGGAACGCAGTAATTTCAAAAAATTTCCTACGCACACGCAAGATCATGGTGATGCATAGCAACGAGAGGGGAGAGTGTTGTCTACGTACCCTTCGTAGACTGCAACGGAAGCATTGACGCAATGTAGAGGAAGTAGTCGTACGTCTTCCTGATCCGACCGATCCAAGCACCGTTACTCCGGCACCTCCGAGTTCTTAGCACACGTACAGCTCGGTGACGCTCGCCGGGCTCCGATCCAGCAAAGCTTCGGGGATGAGTTCCGTCAGCACAACGGCGTGGTGACGATGATGATGTTCTACCGACGCAGGGCTTCGCCTAAGCACTACAACGATATGATCGAGGTGGAATATGGTGGCAGGGGGCACCGCACACGGCTAAGGAACGATCACGTGGATCAACTTGTGTGTTCTAGGGTGCCCCCCTGCCCCCGTATATAAAGGAGCAAGGGGAGGATGCGGACGGCCAGGTGTGGTGCACCAAGAGGGAGTCCTACTCCCACCGGGAGTAGGACTCCTAGTTGGACAAGGAGAGAGAGGGGGGAACGAGGAGGAAGAGAGGAAGGAAAGGGGGGGGGGGGCGCCGCCCCCTTCCCTTGTCCGATTCGGACTAGGAAGGGGAGGGGCGCGCGGGCACCTCCTGCCTCCTTCTCTCTTCTCCCTCAAGGCCCATGTAGGCCCAATAAACCCCCGGGGGGGTTCCGGTAACCCCCCGGTACTCCGGAAAAATGCCGATTTCACCCGGAACAATTCCGATGTCCAAATATAGGCTTCCAATATATCGATCTTTATGTCTCGACCATTTCGAGACTCCTCGTCATGTCCGTGATCACATCCGGGACTCCGAACTAACTTCGGTACATCAAAATGCATAAACTCATAATAATTGTCATCGTAACGTTAAGCGTGCGGACCCTACGGTTCGAGAATAATGTAGACATGACTGAGACAGATCTCCGGTCGATAACCAATAGCGGGACCTGGATGCCCATATTGGCTCCTACATATTCTACGAAGATCTTTATCTGTCAGACCGCATAACAACATACGTTGTTCCCTTTGTCATCCATATGTTACTTGCCCGAGATTCGATCGTCGGTATCCAATACCTAGTTCAATCTCATTACCGGCAAGTCTTTACTCGTTTCGTAATACATCATCCCGCAACTAACTCATTAGTTGCAATGCTTGCAAGGCTTATGTGATGTGCATTACCGAGAGGGCCCAGAGATACCTCTTCGACAATTGGAGTGACAAATCCTAATCTCGAAATACGCCAACCCAATATCTACCTTTGGAGACACCTGTAGAGCTCCTTTATAATCACCCAGTTGCGTTGTGACGTTTGGTAGCACACAATGTGTTCCTCCGGTAAACGGGAGTTGCATAATCTCATAATCATAGGAACATGTATAAGTCATGAAGAAAGCAATAGCAACATACTAAACGATCGGGTGCTAAGCTAATGGAATGGGTCATGTCAATCAGATCATTCAACTAATGATGTGACCTCGTTAATCAAATAACAACACCTTGTTCATGGTTAGGAAACATAACCATCTTTGATTAACGAGCTAGTCAAGTAGAGGCATACTAGTGACACTAAGTTTGTCTATGTATTCACACATGTATTATGTTTCCAGTTAATACAATTCTAGCATGAATAATAAACATTTATCATGATATAAGCAAATAAATAATAACTTTATTATTGCCTCTAGGGCATATTTCCTTCATTTGGTTCAATTCTGCAAATGTGATGGTCAATTCTTCAGGCTGCAATTTTGTATTGTCTTCCATGTGAGAAATAAATCGAATTTATCTTTACAAAATACATGAGAAACGAATACAATTACTATATGTCCAAGTTGTCAAGTGTAGCGACCAGACCTCAAACAGTCTGATCTCTATGCTCCGGTGTCATCCCTGGATCAGTAATGCTGATACCACACAGTACTCGGAGGATTTATAACAGAGTAGCAATCACACATTTATTACATCGAGTGTCTCCATAGAGAACTTATTACAATAAATATGGCTTAAGGCCATCTAATAACGATAACAGCGGAAGGCTTGGAAGATAAGTGAGTCCATCAACTTCAACGGCATCACTGAGTATAGAACCACGACCTAAAAACTCCTTAATCGTCGTCTGAAAAGTCTGCAACATTAACGTTGCAGCCCGAAACGGGTTAGCACATGGAATATGCTGGCAAGGTAACACATAGAGAATAATGGAATGAAACAGCTATACTATATGCATATTTGGCTGGTGGAAAGCTCTATGGTTACTGTTTTTGCGAAAAGCCAATTTTTCCCTACTACAAAGGAATAAATTTAATTACTATCATGGTGGTTGTTAAACATTGAGAATGGTTGACAGCGTTCTCAATCCCAATTAAGCATCATCATTAAACAAAACCCAACAAAATTAATTTAGAGTAACATGTTGAGATTCACATGATAATCCAGGTACTAGATACTCAAGATGTCCATAACCGGGGACACGACTAACCATGATTAGATTATTACACTCTGTAGAGGTTTGCGCACTTTTCCCCACAAGACTCGATCGCCTCCGTTTGGTTTCTCGCACTATATGGTATTTAAGAAGACGGATGACCGAGGCATAGTCTTTCTGAAGCGCTAGCACCTTACGATCGGGTAGACCGTACCACCTACATCCCCTACATCTGCTAGTCTACCACTGTAAGAGTTCGCACGACTTAGTCAACTATGCTAGAGTCCATAATAGCTTGTGGCTGCACATGGAAGTTTCTAGTATGAATAGTCTCATCATCCCCTTGAGCCTGGGTGGCGTCCAAAAGAAAACAGGCAAGTCCTGGAATACCCAGGTGCCGCAATCCACCCAGATGTGTGTTTAAGTTGCCACCTTAGATAAACCATTAATTAACAATCTCACATCTGTCATGGATATCACTCACCCAATCCACGTCTACTAGCATAGCATGGCATAATAAGCAAACGTAGAAGTAACTCCCAAAGGTTTGACAATAAACAGGTAATAGGTACTACCTCAACTACTTCCCATCCCACAATTTAATTAGATCCTAATCATGCAATGTGTGAGGATTAATCTAATGCAATAAAACTGGGTAGTAGAAAAGGTATGATCAAAGTGTTACTTGCCTTGCTGATGATCCGGGAAACCTAGCGATTCGAAGTAACAAGCGGCGCACTCCGGGTACTCTATCGCATACAAACAAACAAGCATACAATAAGTACTCATCTAATGCACAGGTAAAAATCAAATAAGAGATCTAACCAGAAGGTTCAACTTAAGAACTCCGGTTTGCAAAAATAATCGAATCGAACGAAGCAACGAAAGTCAAACGGCGAAAGAAAACAACTTCGTTCTACTAATCTGGATCTAGGGCAAATTTCACAGTAGCAAAAACTTGTTTAAGTTGATTAAACGGATAGAGGGTTTCGAGACGAAACTCTATGCGCTTGAATCGCGTGATTCCGATAAACGAGTGAAAAGTTATACTAAAAAGAAAATCGGATCAGGAATCGCGATCAGAAAAATCGAGGATTAAATCCGAGAAAAAGAAAAACGACGAACGTTCGCTAGAACGAACGAACGGACGAACGCTCGCTATTTAAATAAATCAGAAAAACCGATCTATTTAAAAAACCGAATCTAAAAAACCGACAAAAAACCGATGGAAAAACCGAATGGTTTTTTGAAAAAATAAAAAAAACAGCACGGAAATCGAGGCGGCGGCGGACCTCGGGCGGCGTGCGGCGGCGGCTTCGCAGCGGCGGCAGCGCTGGGGCGGCTTGGGCGGGGCTAGGGTTTGGCTAGGCCTCTACTCCGCCTTATATAGCCTAACGGGCCGGGAGTCCTAGTCGGACACCGCCCTTGGTCGGTTCGTTGTTTTTTTTAAATAATTACGTGCGGAAGAAAAATAAAAATAAATACTAAACTGACTCCAAAAATTCCAAAATAAATTTTCACGGGCTTCTAAAATCAAGCCGCACAAGGTGAACATTTATTTGGGGCCTAAATGTAATTTTGAAAAACGCACATTTTTCCTAAATTCAAATAAAATAACGAAACACTCCGAAATAAAATCTTATTTGATTTTATTATTAAATCCTCAATATTTCTATATTTTGGGAAAGTCATTTTATTCCCTCTCTCATATTTTTGTAATAGAAATAATTTATGATAAAATAAATAAAATCAAATGATCCTATTCTCAAAATTTGAGAAAACTCAAATATGAAAATAATGAATTCCCCAACTCTCTCCGTGGGTCCTTGAGTTGCGTAGAAATTCTAGGATCAAAACCAAACGCAAATAAAATATGATATGCAATGATGATCTAATATATAACATTCCAAATTGAAAATTTGGGATGTTACAAACCTACCCCCCCCAACCTTAAGATGAATCTCGCCCTCGAGATTCGGGTTGGCTAGAAAATAGGTGAGGGTGGTCCTTGAGCAAATCTTCCTCTCGCTCCCAGGTGGCTTCATCCTCCGTGTGGTTGCTCCATTGAACTTTGCAAAACTTGATAACCTTGCTGCGAGTGACTCGGCTGGCAAACTCGAGAATCTTAATTGGTTTCTCCTCATAGGTCAAATCGTTATCCAACTGAATAGTTTCCAATGGCACTATATCTCTCAAGGGTATGTCATCCATCTCAGCGTGACACTTCTTCAACTAGGAAACGTGGAACACATCATGAACTCCTGACAATCCTTCAGGCAATTCCAGCCTATAGGACACTTATCCCATATGCTCCAATACTCAATATGGTCCTACAAATCGTGGCGCTAATTTTCCCTTAACTCCAAAACGCTTTGTTCCACGAAGTGGAGATACTCGAAGATAAGCTCTATCTCCAACTTCATAAACTATCTCCTTCTGTTTAGAATCTGCATAACTCTTCTGTCTGGACTGGGCTATCTTGAGCCTATCGCGAATCAATTTCACCTTCTGTTCAGACTCCTTAATCAAGTCAGGTCCAAACAACTGGCGGTCTCCAACTTCGTCCCATGACAACGGTGTCCTGCACCTCCTTCCATACAAAGCTTCGAAAGGGGCCATCTTCAAACTGGTTTGGTAACTATTGTTGTAAGAGAACTCTGCATATGGCAAATTGTCGTCCCAACTAGATCCGTAATCTAGCGCTCAAGCTCTCAGCATGTCTTCCAAAATCCGATTGACTCTCTTGGTCTGTCCATCTGTCTGTGGATGAAAAGCTGTACTGAATTATAGCCTGGTACCCAAAGTTTCATGCAACTGCTTCCAAAACTTTGAGGTAAACTGGGTTCCTCTATTTGATACGATACTCCTCGGAACTCCATGCAAACATACGATCCTGGTCAGGTATATCTTTGCCAACTTAGTACTGGTGTAAGTGGTCTTTACCGGGATGAAATGAGCTACCTTCGTCAACCGATCAACTATAACCCAAATCGAGTCATAGCCTGAACGAGTCCTGGGTAATCCCGTGATAAAATCCATGCCTAACTTATCCCACTTCCATTCGGGTATCGGCAATGGTTGTAACAATCCTGCTGGCTTCTAATGCTCTGCCTTTACTCTCTGACACACATCACAGACTGCTACATACTCCGCAATATCCTTCTTCAATCTGGTCCACCAGAAAATGTCTTTCAAATCCAAATACATCTTGGTGTTTCCTGGGTGAATCGAATATGGTGAATCGTGTGCCTCTTTCAGAATCAACTTCCTAATCTCCGGGTTATTGGGCACATAAACACGGTCTTCAAACCATAGGGTGTCGTGCTCATCCTCACGAAATCCTTTAGCCTTTCCTTTGCTCAGTTTCTCCTTAATAGAGGCAATCTCCTTGTCAGTCTTCTGAGATTCTCTGACTCTATACATCAAGGTTGACTGAATCTCCAATGCTGCTACATAGCCTCTAGGAACTATTTCCACACATAGTTCACGAAGATTTTCTGCTAACTCCCTTGGTATTTCTCCCGTCATTATTGTATTGACATGGCTCTTATGGCTTAATGCGTCGTCTACTACATTAGCCTTTCCAGGATGATAATTCAATCTCATATCATAATCTTTGATGAGCTCCAACCATCTCCTCTGTCTGAGGTTTAACTCCTTCTGCGTGAAAATGTATTTCAAGCTCTTATGATCCGTGTACACCTCACAATGATTTCCAATGAGGAAATGTCTCCATGTTTTCCATGCATGCACTACGGCTGCTAGCTCTAAATCATGCGTAGCATAATTCAACTCATGAGGTTTCAGTTGTCTTGAGGCATATGAAACAACTCTCCCTTCCTGCATAAGCACTACTCCAAGTCCTCGACGTGAAGCGTCGCAATATACCTCATAGTCCTTGGTTTGGTCTGGCAAAATCAACACTGGTGAGGTAACTAATCGTTTCTTCAACTCCTGGAAACTAGCCTCACATTCCTCCGTCCATTTGAACTTGGTATCTTTCTTCAACAACTCCGTCATAGGCTTCGCAATCTTTGAGAAATTCTTAATAAATCTCCGGTAGTATCCTGCGAGTCCAAGAAAACTCTGTATCTCTCCGACCGTGGTCGGTGCTTCCCATTTGGTCACGGTATCAACTTTAGCGGGATCTACTGATATTCCTTCTCCGGATATAACGTGTCCGAGAAATCCTACTTCCTTCAACCAAAACTCACATTTGCTGAACTTGGCATACAATTGATGTTCTCTGAGCTTTCCAAGTACCAAACGCAAATGCTCCTTATGCTCCTCTTCATTCTTCGAGTAAACCAGGATATCATCAATGAACACTATGACGAACTTATCCAAGAACTCCATAAACACTTTGTTCATCATGTTCATAAAATATGCGGGTGCGTTAGTCAGACCAAATGACATAACGGTATACTCGTACAGCCCATACCTGGTGGTAAAAGCTGTCTTAGGTATATCCTGTTCTCGAATCTTCAATTGGTGGTACCCGGATTGCAGATCGATCTTGGAAAATACCTTAGCTCCTTGCAATCGATCAAACAGATCGTTGATCATCGGTAGTGGATACTTGTTGTTGATCATAACTTCATTCAATCCTCGATAATCAACAACCATCCTTAACGATCCATCCTTCTTCTCCACTAGAAGTACTGGCAATCCCCAAGGCGAAGAACTTGGGCGAATATATCCTTTATCCAGTAACTCCTTATTCTGCTTCTTAATTTCCACCAAATCCTTTGCTGGCATCCTATATGGTCTCTTTGATATTGGCCATGTGCATGGCGATAGCTCAATCAAAAACTCAATATCTCTATCCGGTGGCATGCCTGGCAACTCTTCTGGAAATACTTCAGGGAAATCACTTACCACTGGTACTTCCTCCTGCAAAACTCTTGTTAAGCAATTTACTTGTGTCCTCTTTGGCACATGTCGGGATACATACTTGATCCTTCTCCCTTCTGGTGTGGTAAGAAAAATTGACTTACTAGCACATTCAATATTCCCTTCATACTTTTATAACCAATCCATGCCTAATATCACATCCAATCCTTGGGATTCCAATACTATTAGGTCTGAGGGAAAAACATAGTTACCAATCCTTAATGGTAACCGATCACACCATTGACTAGCCATATACTCTGCTCCAGGCGAGGTTACTAACATGGGTGACCTAAGGGCTTGGGTTGACAGGTTATACTTATCCACAAATCCCCTTGAGATGTATGAATGTGATGCGCCAGTATCAAAAAGAAAGAGTGCAGTAAATGACTTAACCAAAAACTTACCTATTACTGCATCAGGCTAAGCTTCAACCTCCTCCACGTTAACGTGGTTCACCTGTCCCCTGTTGAAAGGGTTCGGCTTCTTCCCAGAGCTTCCATTGCCATTTCCATTTTGTAATTCAGGACATTCATTGGCATAATGTCCGGTCTTCGAACACTTAAAGCAAGTGACTTGGCTTAGGTCTTTCTTGGCTGGGGTTGATGGGTTGGTGCGATTCTAGCCATTGCTTCCTCCATTACCATTACCATTCCTGGTGCCATTGTGATTGTGCGAACTACCTCCTCCATGGGTATGCTGAAAATGTCCTCCCGGTCTAGGGGTAAAACGTGGCTTCTGCTGAGCTCCTGAATTGTACTTCCCTTGTCCATACTCCCTCTTGCGGTTCTCAATTTGCTGCGGCTTGCCTTCAATCATAAGAGCTCGATCTACCAACTCCTGATAGTTGTTGAAGGTTGCTACCATCAACTCCATGCTCAACTCATCATTTAGTCCTTCTAGAAACTTCTCCTGCTTCGCTGCATCCGTAGCGACATCATCTGGGGCATAACGGGCTAACTTACTAAAGTCCTCCACATACTAGCCAATTGTCCGTCCTCCTTGGTGCAAGTTGCGAAACTCACGCTTCTTCATGGCCATAGCTCCTGCTGAAACATGGGCAGTACGAAAGGCCTGCTGAAACTTGTCCCATGTGACAGTGTCTACAGGGAAAGTGGCTATGAAATTCTCCCACCATGATGATGCGGGTCCTTCAAGATTATGTGCGGCAAACTTCACCTTCTCCGCATCCGTGCATCCTGATGTGGTCAACTCTCTAGCTGTCTTGCGGAGCCAATCATCTGCTACTACCGGCTCGGTGCTACTGGAAAACACCGGCGGATTCAGCCTAAGAAAACACGCTAAGTGATCAACGGGTGGTGGTGGTGGTGGGTTGTTGTGGTTGTTCCCCTGATTCTGATTCTGGACTAGCAACTGCATCAATGTGTTCTGCTGGTGGATCAACTGGGTGAGCTCCGGTGGAAAGGCAAATCCGGGGTCACGTCTCGGAGGCATCTGAGGGTTTAGAAAAGATGAGATGTAAGAATAGAGGGGGTCTAAAGAGAAAACACTACCCATATGCACATGAGGCAAAAATAAACAATTCACTTCATTCAATCAAACAAGGGCATATAATCGATCTAACTATCGCAAAAGTGCTCGGACTACTCTATTTACATGGTGGACTACTACTACTTATGAGGTGGTCTACTAGAAATATTCTTCGGTTGCAGACTCCATGATATCTGCTCCAACTTCATCAACATAATCATCATCGCTATCGTCTGGATCCGAATCGGTGTCGTCGATGATGATGTAGTCTTCCGGGCGAATCTCCTTGGGTTCTTCGTCTTCATCTACTGGTGTAGGGCCTCCCATAAATATCCCAATCTTCTTTGTTAGGTCGGCATTCTTATCCACCAGTACTTCAATTTCTTCTTCATAATCTTCACGTGTAGCCTTGAGTTCTTCCTCCAGCTCCTTGATTCTTGTCTTAGCCTTCTTCAGATCTATCATGTCGGCGCACATCTGGTTTTCCTGTCGTCGAATGTGCTGGTTTAATTCCTGGATAAGAACTGCAATTGATCTATCCTTCCGGGTGCTGATCATCTCCCAGTGCTCATCTCGGCGCCCACAAATCTGGTAGATAGTATCCTTGAGATCATTGCGGTAGACTTCTCCAATGCATCCCATGGCGATGTGAGCTGCCATGCTCTTTCCTAGACTCCAAGTTGGTGCATCAAAAGAAAACTATATGGGCTCAGTGGCTGGCATGAACGTTCTTCCTGGAACTTGAACTTGAATCATCCAGCGCTCTTCTTCAGGTAAAGTGGCGTTGTAGGTTCCGGTGAAGCTTGGTGCTCCTATGTTCAGGTATCTAGTGACTTCCTTCAAGTGTCGTCCAAAGGGTGTATCTTCATCCGGTTGCGTGAACTTGTTCCTTGCATCCGCCATCCTAAAAGAGTCGAAAAGGTGAGGAGTCAAAAGAGAAGAAGGTGAATAGTGTTCTAGGTCTTTAGCTTAGTGGTCGTGTCCTACAGTCAGCGTGTGCTTTGATACCATCTCTGTAGCGACCAGACCTCAAACAGTCTGATCTCTGTGCTCCGGTGTCATCCCTAGATCAGTAATGCTGACACCACACAGTACTCGGAGGATTTATAACAGAGTAGCAATCACACACTTATTACATCGAGTGTCTCCATAGAGAACTTATTACAATAAATATGGCTTAAGGCCATCTAATAACAATAACAGCGGAAGGCTTGGAAGATAAGTGAGTCCATCAACTCCAACGGCATCACTGAGTATAGAACCACGACCTAAAAACTCCTTAATCATCGTCTGAAAAGTCTGCAACATTAACGTTGTAGCTCGAAATGGGTCAGCACATGGAATATGCTGGCAAGGTAACACATAGAGAATAATGGAATGAAACAGCTATACTATATGCATATTTGGCTGGTGGAAAGCTCTATGGTTACTGTTTTTGCAAAAAGCCAATTTTTCACTACTGCAAAGGAATAAATTTAATTACTATCATGGTGATTGTTAAACATTGAGAATGGTTGACAGCATTCTCAATCCCAATTAAGCATCATCATTAAACAAAACCCAACAAAATTAATTTAGAGTAACATGTTGAGATTCACATGATAATCCAGGTACTAGATACTCAAGATGTCCATAACTGGGGACACGGCTAACCATGATTAGTTTATTACACTCTGTAGAGGTTTGCACACTTTTCCCCACAAGACTCGATCGCCTCCGTTTGGTTTCTCGCACTACATGGTGTTTGAGAAGACGGATGACCGAGACATAGTCTTTCAGAAGCGCTAGAACCTTACGATCGGGTAGACCGTACCACCTACATCCCCTACATCTGCTAGTCTACCACTGTAAGAGTTCGCACGACTTAGTCAACTATGCTAGAGCCCATAATAGCTTGTGGCTGCACACGGAAGTTTCTAGTATGAATAGTCTCATGATCCCTTTGAGCCTGGGTGGCGGTCCAAAAGAAAACAGGCAAGTCCTGGAATACCCAGGTGCCTCAATCCACCCAGATGTGTGTTTAGGTTGCCACCTTAGATAAACCATTAATTAACAATCTCACATCTGTCATGGATATCACTCACCCAATCCACGTCTACTAGCATAGCATGGCATAATAAGCAAACGTAGAAGTAACTCCCAAAGGTTTGATAATAAACAGGTAATAGGTACTATCTCAACTACTTCCCATCCCACAATTTAATTAGATCCTAATCATGCAATGTGTGAGGATTAATCTAATGCAATGAAACTGGGTACTAGAAAAGGTATGATCAATGTGTTACTTGCCTTGCTGATGATCCGGGAAACCTAGCGATTCGAAGTGACAAGCGGTGCACTCCGGGTACTCTATCGCATATAAACAAACAAGCATACAATAAGTACTCATCTAATGCACAGGTAAAACTCAAATAAGAGATCTAACCAGAAGGTTCAACTTAAGAACTCCGGTTTGCAAAAAGAATCAAATCGAACGAAGCAACGAAAGTCAAACGGCGAAAGAAAACAACTTCGTTCTACTAATATGGATCTAGGGCAAATTTTACAGTAGCAAAAACTCGTTTAACTTGATTAAATGGATAGAGGGTTTTGAGACGAAACTCTAGGCGCTTGAATCGCCTGATTTCGATAAACGAGCGAAAAGTTATACTAAAAAGAAAATCGGATCAGGAATCGCGATCAGAAAAATCACGGATTAAATCCGAGAAAAAGCAAAACGACGAACGTTCGCTAGAACGAACGAACGGATGAACGGTCGCTATATAAATAAATCAGAAAAACCAATCTATTTAAAAAACGAATCTAAAAAAACCGACGGAAAAATGGAACGGTTTTTCGAAAAAAAGAAAAAAATCGGCGCAGAAATCGAGGCAGCGGCGGACCTCGGGCGGCGTGCGGCGGCGGGGCGGCGGCGGCGGCGCTGGGGCGCCTTGGGGCGGGGCTAGGGTTTGGTTGGGCCTCTACCCCGGCTTATATAGCCTAACGGGCCGGGAGTCCTAGTCGGACACGGCCCTAGGTCGGTTCGTTGTTTTTTTTAAATAATTACGTGCCGAAGAAAAATAAAAAGAAATACTAAACAGACTCCAAAAATTCCAAAATAAATTTTCACGGGCTTCTAAAATCAAGCTGCACAAGGTGAATATTTATTTGGGGCCTAAATGCAATTTTGAAAAACGCACATTTTTCCTAGATTCAAGTAAAATAACGAAACACTCCGAAATAAAATCTTATTTGATTTTATTATTAAATCCTCAATATTTATATATTTTGGGAAAGTCATTTTATTCCCTCTCTCATATTTTTGTAATAGAAATAATTGATGATAAAATAAATAAAATCAAATGATCCTATTCTCAAAATTTGATAAAACTCAAATATGAAAATAATGAATTCCCCAACTCTCTCCGTGGGTCCTTGAGTTGCGTAGAAATTCTAGGATCAAAACCAAACACAAATAAAATATGATATGCAATTATGATCTAATGTATAACATTCCAAATTGAAAATTTGGGATGTTACATCAAGCATGCTTGGTTTGGTTATACGTTGTGAAATGTGATACTCAGTTAATGTTTGGTTCATTTGTTATGGTGTTTAGTTAACAGTTTGGTTCAATTCTGCAATGCGATGTTCAATAGTTGTGGGTGCACTATATTATTGTATACCATGTGAGAAATAAATGAAATTTGGCTATACTAAATACATGAGAAACAAATACAATTGCTATATTTCCAAGTTGTTAAGCATGCTTGGTTTGGTTAACTGTCTGATCTTCTATTAGGAGTATGTTATATTGTGCAATGTGGTGCTCAGTTAACATTTGGTTGATTTGTTGTGGTGTTTAGTTAACTGTTTGGTT
The DNA here is from genome assembly GCA_034509565.1 of Triticum monococcum. Lineage (NCBI taxonomy): Eukaryota > Viridiplantae > Streptophyta > Magnoliopsida > Poales > Poaceae > Triticum > Triticum monococcum. Next base: position 143,550,194 of record CM067843.1, on the reverse strand, counting down.
CAATTCTGCAATGCGATGTTCAATTGTTGTGGGTGCATTCTGTTATTGTATACCATGTGAGGAATAAATTAAATTTGGGTGTACTAAATACATGAGAAACAAATACAATTGCTTTATTTCCAAGTTGTTAAGCATGATTGGTTTGGTTAACTGTCTGATCTTCTATTAGGAGTATGGTATATTGTGCAATGTGGTGCTCAGTTAATGTTTGGTTTATTTGTTGTGGTTTTTGGTTAACTGCTTGGTTCAATTCTGCAATGCAATGTCCAATTGTCGTGGGTAGAATTTTGTGGTTTTTGGTTAAGTGCTATATTTCCTAGTTCTTAATCATGCTTGGTTTGGATAAATGGGTTTTCCATGTGGCTTGAATTAATCTGATGAATCTGCAATGTGCTTATTTTTCATCAACATATTTTACTTATAGCATGTGAACCCTTACTTAACCTAATAACTAACTACCTTATATGTGTTGCAGGGAAACAATGGGAAGCATTGAGGTTTACAATCGGGGTTAGCACATGCATGGTCCGTTTTCTAATAGCACATTATTGTGCAACTTCAGGAATCATTCTAATATTTAGGTTATTAACAATTTGGTCTTGCACATGTAGGTCCTACCGTCAGAGGTTTTGACCCACTGTTCGACCCTTTTGCATATGGGGAAATGAGTTGTCCATGAATATTAATCAAGTCAAGAAACTCAGAAAGATTGTTAGGATAAAGAAATTATCGACAAAAACAACAAGATCTTTGTCTGCACAAGTAAGAAGACATCAGTCAACTACAAGATGGTACTAACTATTATACCTTGCCTTTTTTATTCATTTGCCCCATTTCCAATATAGAGAAGATATTTATGCACATCCTTGTTTTCAGGCCTTTCCAAAGCAGCTCACTGATGATTACCTCTCAAACCACCTCTATGGTCAGGAGGCGAGGAAGGTTTTCATACAACACCCACAGTTCAATATTGAAGTGTTCCTGAAGAGGACGAAGGATGGACTGTCAATCATCCACAGGCACTGGCCTAAAGTTGCAAAGACCTTCAACTTGAACGAAGGCTCAATATTCCCCTTCTACTTCAGCAGTTTTCCAGATGACATCCATCTTTCTATGTACCGTCTATGATGCTAATTTCGTAAGGTTCTAGATGTTGCATGTGAAACTTGGTGTTGGCGCAGTTGTGTAATGGGGTAGCTGAGTGCTGAAGCTATATCATGTTGTACTCTGATGTATTTCAATTATGAAATCCTGCATCCTTAATATGGAAATGAAATATATTATGTGCTTAATATGAATGTAAATTAGATTAATAAATGGATTATTAGTAATAGGGCAATTAGCCTGCTAATGGCCAATTAGCAGGGCCAATTAGCCTGCTAATTAGGTTTTTCTATTAAAAACGGTTATTCAGAAAACACCATGGGCGATGACCTCAGGCAACGCACACAATTTTTAGGAATAAACCGTCTTGGATCAATGAACAATCACACACGACATTCTCTTAAAAAATGTTTGCATTAGGCCACCTTGCGCAAACGTTTACCACATAAAAACTGTGTGTGATGGACAACCTTTGTCACAAAGTTTCTTCTATAGACCGTGTGTGATACATTCAATAACGCAAATGATAAAATTGTAATATCGTGTGCAATGGCAATGCTATCACAAACGATTTAAAGGGGAAAACTGTGTGTGATGTACCTGCGAACGGAAACGTTTTCCTTGGAGAGACTGTGTGGGATGTATATACGAACATAAACGTTTAGGGGGGACTCACTGTGTGGGATGTACTTACGACCAGAAACGATTTCGCCTGTATAATTGTATTTTTTTGAGCACTACTATATGTATAACCGTATTTGATCGCTCGTTGATCGCACACGACCTCATTTTGCCGAGCGTGTGTGCCAGGAGGGCATATCCCCGATAGTTTCTGGGTCATGTGGGAAGGACCCTCCTACCGCCCACACTCACTTGGCAACGGTTCCAAATGCCGCCGCGGAAAGGGGTTAAAAACCGTTTGTATAGCACCTCGTTGTACTATAGGCCAAACTAAACCGATAATTCAAAGAGACTTGCAAAGATATCAAATCATGCATATAAGAATTCACAGAAGAACCAAATATTATTCATTGATAAACTTGATCGTAAATCCACAATTCATCGAATCTCGGCAAACACACCGCAAAAACTATTACATCGAATAGATCTCCAAGAACATCAAGGAGAACTTTGTATTGAGAATCAAAGAGAGAGAAGAAGCCATCTAGCTAATAACTATGGACCCGAAGGTCTATGGTAAATGATACGTCTCCGTCGTATCTACTTTTGCAGACACTTTTGCCCTTGTTTTGGACTCTAACTAGCTTGGTTTGAATGGGACTAACCCGGACTGACGCTGTTTTAAACAGAATTGCCATGGTGTTATTTTTGTGCAGAAATAAAAGTTCTCAGAATGACCTAAAACTTCACAGAGAATATTTTTGGGATTTATAAAAAATACTGGCGAAAGAATCAAGACCAGGGGCCCACACCCTGTCCATGAGGGTGGGGGCGCGCCTCCCCCTGGGCGCGCCCCCTGCATCGTGGGCCCCCTGGTGCTCCACCAACCTCAACTCCAACTCCATATATTCACGTGCGGGGAGAAAAAATCAGAGAGAAGGATTCATCACATTTAACGATACGGAGCCGCCGCCAAGCCCTAAACTCTCTCAGGAGGGCTGATCTGGAGTGCATTTGGGGCTCCGGAGAGGGGAATCTGTCGCCGTCGTCATCATCAACCATCCTCCATCACCAATTTCATGATGCTCACCATTGTGCGTTAATGGTAATGAGCATACGGTACACTTTCCGAGGAAACAACCTCAAGTCCACAGTATCAATTGTATTGGAAAAATTCCATCGATTATTATTGGAGGTTTTGAATTTCCTCTTCCTACTGTTAAAAAGAAATATGATATTCTTATTGTTGGGGACGTGCATATCCCTGTTGAGGTAACCTAGTGCTATTCAATAATTCTACGGTTTCATGCGATTCGGAATGAGTTTGTTAACAAGACTTGATCAACCTTGTTAGTGGATTCCTTTTGATGAGCATGAGATGGATGAGGTTCGAAAGCACAACTCTCTGTACCCTCCTTTTACTCTCTGTTATTTAGTTTAAATATAGTAAAAATAGTGTTTTCTGTCTGTTTTCTGAATTATCCTTGCAATATAAAATACCCTAAAAATAAAAAGTTCTCCAAATGTCCCGAAAATAAAATATGATTTTTCTAGAATATTTGAGAATATCTGGCACTAAGAACACATCAGGGGGAGCCATCACCTGGCCACGAGGGTCCAGGGCGCGCCCACCCTCCTGGGCGCGCCCCCTGCCTCGTGGGCCCCTGGTGGCCCCCTCCACTTATTCCTGCACCCACACACTCCTTCTTCGTCCCAAAAAAATCACTATTCGGCTCAAGCACGAGTTCTAGCTCGTTTTGCTGTGATTTTCGATCTCCTTGCTTAAGCTCCATTCACAAAACTGCTTTGGGGGATTGTTCTTCGGTATGTGACTCCTCCAATGGTCCAATTAGTTTTTGTTCTAGTGCTTTATTCATTGCAAAGTTTTGCTGCTAAGGTGACCCGATTATTGAGCTTGCATGTCAATTTAATTTGGACCCACGTAGTTTTAATGCATGATATAGTCTCTAGGCACTTGCGGGAGTAGATGCTATCAATCTTGCTGAGTTTGGTTCACTTTTATTTTGAGTTACTAAAAATTTCAGAAATTTTTCAGAGGAAGAATTATGTTTAGGAAAATATACCAAGGTTGTTCTTCAAGGAAGCAAGGACCCAGGCCCGCAATACGTGAGCCGGACCATGAAATACCAAGAGAAGCTCAAGTGCGGCCTTGTGAATGGCCATCTGAAGATTTCATGGTCCAAGCAGGAATTAAGGAGGAGTTTGATGCATATGTGCGTAATGCTGAACTCGAGGGCTTCATGCTAGATAAGTGCCCTCAGTATTATCACCTAACTGACTCATTTGTGAGAAGCTTTAAATTTACATCTTCATGCAATTCTCATGCTGTCCTGTTTGATATTTATAATAAATCTTATACCATGGACTTAGAAGATTTTAATACTACTTGTAAACTTCCGCAATGGGGTAGTGCTAGTGAACCTCGCAAATCTGAGTTTAAAGATTTTTCTTGCTAGTATCACGGTGGGGGAATCTAGAGAAATCACACAAGCAACCATAGGGAGTATTCATTTTCCTGCTATACATTATTTTGCTCTCTTTATTGGTAAATGCATTAAGGTAAAGATGAAGCCTGTCACACGTGTGTTCCAGATCTTAGTGTTCTCAAGAGTGATGTGTTAGGAGATAAACAATATAACTTGGGGGCTATTGTTGCACGCAGGTTGCATAACAACATTATTAATGAGGATTTTTTGAAGGAATTTATGCAACTCGTGTAGCTAATTTTCTTGAGATACCCATACCTGAAAATGATATGGAGTTGCCTCCTGCTTATCTAGATTATGATGCTATGGTTCATCATCAGTTTGTTGAGAGGAACGAACAGTTCCTCCAATACCGACTAATCTTTGACAGGCATCGCATTGTCAATGTTGTTGTCCCTGCTCCTAGTTTCTTTGACTTTCAGGGAAAAAGGAGATATATTATAACCAGGGAGGAGGCGAACGAGTACGAGAGGAGGGCTGAAGCAAAATGCCTCCATGTTGTATCTCATGAGGCAATAGCCGCTGCATCTCAGTACGACCCCGGTTACAACTTCGGATATCCGCCAGGCCAGCCATGGGACTAGACCAACTTAGGCCAAAAGCCTAAGCTTGGGGGAGTACGTATTTGTCACCGGATATCCGCCTGGCGCTGTCATGTACACGAGCTCGCACGGGTTCGCGGAGACCTCGCTGGCGCCCGCGGCTTCTAGCTCTGCGATAGTGCTTGGCGACCACCCGTCAATGCTACGGGGATGGTCGCTGGCGCAGGCACGGGGATGGGAGCTGGGACGGGAGCGGGGGAAGCAACCGCCCCAGCCAGCTCGTTAAGGGACATGTCCATGAGGCCTCATTCCTCCTTATTTTCTATCTCCTCTGACTCGGAGTCGACTTCACAAAACTTGAAGAATAGTGGCGGATGATCATTCTGCGCCATGGCATTGGTGGAGGTCTGCTGGAGGGAGGGGAATGGGAGGCGAACAGTAAGGCCGCCCGTATTAAACACCGGCACAGGCACCATTAATGGTGAGGAAGGCGGGGGGCCATGGAAGTCAAAGGGCTCGCTTCCCAGTGAGCCTGCACAACGTACAGCTCGCATGCTTGTCGGTGAGCCTTCGCATTGGAGGACAGCTTGCACGCCTCTCGGTCAGCCTGCGCACCGGACTCCACTCGCACGCCTCCCGTTCAGTGAAGCAGTTGTCCGCACGACACCTCCTATAGCCATTAAAAATAAAACACGTGGCATCACGTGAATGGTTAACAAAACGCACATGATTTGAATTATACAAACGTTTGAGATATTAAGTGGCAGCTATTTTTTCAAAATGCCTTTATTGGCTGTTATTCGAGTCCGCCTTCCCTCAAAATGGACACAAAAAAATACCACACCATGTCGGGTGCCATTCCATGATAGCATGCCAAGTTTCATGAATTTCAGACGAGTTTTGGATTTACTAGAATTTAAAAACAAAGTATCATAACATTTTGCCGGCAATCATTAGTGCCATGGTGTTTGAAATTCATTCTCATTTCTTGCATGGGACCTAAGCATGAACCCAAGGACACAGATTTGAGTTTTCAACCAATTTATATGCACTGAAGCATGTGCATGTAGTTCAAATTTCAATTATGCACATAAAATATCTAGAAAACCCAGTTAATGTATAAAAATGTCCAAATGAACCCCGAACAATTCCAAAATTTAACACAACACTCCTGTTGTTCTATGTTGACACTAGAATTTTTTGTAAAAGCAATAAGAGGCAACGGATATTCTTTGGTCCCCAAAGGTGGCACGTTCCCTACCGAAACCATCAGGATTGTTGTGAGAAGCTCTGGTTTGTGAGAAGCTTATGCCCAAACCTGCCCCAAATGGGAGAAAATTTTTACCATGACATGTTGATGCCGCTCCATGATAGCATGCCAAGTTTCATGAATTTCAGACGAGTTTTGGATTTACTATAATTCAAAAACCAGGTGTCTAAATGTTTGCGGTCGAGTGACGGTGGCAGGGTATTTGAAATTCGTTCCCATTTCTTGCATGGGACCTAAGCATGCACCCAAGGACACATATTTGATTTTTCAACCAATTTATATGCACTAGAGCATGTGCATGTAGTTCAGATTTTAATTATGCACATAAAATGCCTAGAAAACCCAGTTAATGTATAAAAATGTCCAAACGAACCCTGAAAAATTCCAAAATTTAACACAACACTCCTGTTGTTCTATGTTGACACTAGCAATTTTTTTTGAAAGCAATAAGAGCCAACAGATATCGTTTCGTCCCCAAAGGTGGCACGTTCCCTAACGAAACCATCATGCTTGTTGTGAGAAGCTCTAGTTTGTGAGAAGCTTATGCCCAAACCTACCCCAAATGGGACAAAAATTTTACCACAACATGTTGATGCCGCTCCATGATAGCATGCCAGGTTTCATGAATTTCAGACAAGTTTTGGATTTACTAGAATGTAAAAATGAGGTATCTCAATGTTTGCGGCCGAGTGACGGTGGCTGGGTGTTTGAAATTCATTCCCGTTTCTTGCATGGGACCTAAGCATGCACCCAAAGACACAGATTTGATTTTCAACCAATTGATATGCACTGGAGCATGTGCATGTAGTTCAAATTTGAATTGTGCACATAAAATACCTAGAAAACCAAGTTAATGGTTAAAAATGTCCAAACAAACCTTGAAAAATTCCATAATTTAACCCCAACACTACGGTTGTTCTATGTTGACACTAGAAAATTTTTGAAAGCAATAAGAGGCAAGAAATATCATTTCATCCCCAAAGGTGGCACGCTCCCTACCGAAACCATCAGGCTTGTTGTGAGAAGCTCTTGTTTGGTATAAGCTTATCTCCAAACCTGCCCCAAATGGGACAAAAATTTTAGCATGACATTTTGATGTCGCTCCATGATAGCATGCCAAGTTTCATGAATTTCAGACGAATTTTGAATTTACTAGAATTTAAAAACCAGGTATCTCAATGTTTGCTCCCGAGTGACGGTGGCAGGGTGTTTGAAATTCGTTCCCATTTCTTGCATGGGACCTAAGCATAAACCCATGGACACATATATGATTTTTCAACCAATTTATATGCACTGGAGCATGTGCATGTAGTTCAAATTTGAATTATGCACATAAAATGCCTAGAAACCCAGTTAATGTATAAAAATGTCCAAATGAACCCCAAAAAATTCCAAAATTTAACACGACACTCTTGTTGTTCTATGTTCATAGTAGAATTTTTTTTGAAAGCAATAAGAGGCAACAGATATCGTTTCGCCCCAAAGGTGGCATGTTCCATATAGAAACCATTAGGCTTGTTGTGAGAAGCTCTGGTTTGTGAGAATCTTATGCCCAAACCTGCCCCAAATGGGACAAAAAATTAACCACGACATATTGATGCCGCTCCATGATAGCATGCCAAGTTTCATGAATTTCAGACGAGTTTTTGATTTACTAGAATTACAAAAGCAGGTACCTCAATGTTTGCCAGAGAGCCACGGTGTCGTGGTGTCCGAAATTCATATCCATTTCTTGCATGGCACATTAGCATAAACCCATGGACACATATGATTTTACAACCCATGTTGGTGCACCAGAGCATGTGCATGTAGTTTAGTTTGAATTGTGCACCTGAAATGGCTAGAAAGCCAATTTAATGTATAGAATGTCGAAACGAACCCTAAATAATTCCAATTTTTTTACGACACACATATAGTTGCATGTTCACTTCAGATAAAAGTTCTAGCAAATCAAACACCGTCCATTGCCCCTGTGACCCCATCATGTAATTCAAATCAAGATGAAAAATCAAGTAGATCCCACACAGTTTGTTATCACCAACCGTGTGAGACGCAGTATGAAATATCCCGGAGCACCATCGGTGTACAGTACGCCTGTGGCTTATGTGAGAAGGTGCATTGGCTACAGTCCACAGCCGGCGTGTCAAGCACACTAGCTCGCTCCCCAAATAGCATTTCTTTGTTCAATCATCACCGGTGAAAGAAGGGGACGTGGACCCGCGTCGTGTGGGCAACTTCGGCGGTCCACTCCGGCGAGAGCGCGGCCGCAGCCGCCATGCGCGTGTTAACATGGTGCATGAGCATGATCGCAATCTGTGACCGGGCGGCCAGGGCAGCCCAAACGGCCGTTGTTGCTTCTTAGGTGGTGGCAGCAACATCTGCCTCGGGGATAGCAACTAGCGAGAGCGGCACAACAGCTGTCGATTCCGCAGCGGTGGCCTTAGCCCTGATGGAAGCTGCCCACGACCATGTCGAGGCCGTCCATGCCCAGCTCATGGCGGTCACTACACAAATCGAACAAAGCTTCTTCGACAACGATCGGCAACCCATGGCCGAAGAGTTGGCAATCACCGAGAGCGTTTGAGCAACCATCTGTTCCTCTGCCGCATACCTCCTTTGCTGCATACCTTACCACGACGGAGCCCGTCCAAGCCCAGATCATGGCCACCCACGCCCAGCTCTTGGCGGCCTTTTCCAAAGAGATGGCGGACGCGGATGGTGAGATGCTTCCCGAGTATGGTGCGATGAATGCCATGGAGTCCCTTGCCCAGGAGACCATCGGGCGCGAGCTGGACATGGAGGCGGCAGCGGAGATCGACGAGCACTAGCCATAGTAGTACTCTTTGTTTTCTTTAATTAAGGGTGCTAGTCTTTAATTCGTTACAGTAATGTTTTGGTCAGCTAGCTCTGTTTAATTGCTGAACTTGCTCGATTAAGAAGTGTCGGTGTGCTGTAGTCTCCTTTATGTACCCAAATTATGCAATGACGTGGATGACCACTGTAACGAGGGAAATTCGAACCAAAATTTTTGAGATTCAAACTCATCACACACGGGTTAAGCTATCTAAATCTTTTGTGATGTTCACATATCCACTACTAGGGAAAACCCTAGTGGTAGCGTGGGTTTTGATGCTATCAGCAGCGCGGGTAGCCGCGCTAATACTACGACGCCATAGCTAACAATTAGTAGTAGCGCGGTATAAACCAGCGCTACTAATATTGACTATATCAGTAGTGCTTTTATGGAACATGCTACTATTAAGTAGCTGTAACGCTTTTCTATCCCCGCGCTACTGCTATATCTTTCATCATTTTCCCTGTTCCCTGCCCCGTTTCACGTTTCAGTTTGTAGTTTATAAACTGAAGATTCACATGTACCAGACACTACTAGAAAAAGGGCTATAGATGGGATTGACACTAATGGCGCACCAGACAAGCGGTGCGCCATTAGTATATACTAATGGCGCACCACCTTCTGATACGCCATTAGAGTTGAAACTACTAATGGCGCACCTGGCCCAGGGTGCGCCATTAGTATCAAAAAAAATTTGAACTAGTGCGCCTGTCCAAACATACTAATGGCGCATCCAGGCACAGTGCGCCATTACTAGTTGTAACTAGTAATGGCGCACCTGTCGGAAAGAGCGCCACTAATGTTGTTTTTTTATTATATTTTTTATTCCTTTTTTTACAAAACTACTAATGGCGCACTGTTCCACCGTGCGCCATTACTAGTTTAAACTAGTAATGGCGCACTATGGGACAGTGCGCCATTAGTATGTTTTTTTTTTGCAAAACTACTAATGGCGCACCACCAGAAGGTGCGCCATTAGTAACCTGGATTACTAATGGCGCATTTAGAGTTGGTGCGCCATTAGTAATCCCTCCCCTGCCTCGTCTCACCCGCGCCTGACCACTACCGCCCACCACTTCCCCGGCCGTGCCCGCTTCCCCCGCCGCACCCGACCACCTCCCTCACCGTCCCCCCTCCGCCCGCGCCCTCGCCGTCCCCCTCCCCCCGCGGCCCCGCCTGCGACAACCTCCCTCCCGAGCATGACAGCTAGGGTTCCTAGCCGCCACCACCGCTGCCGGCGCCCCCGCGCCCCCACGGCCCCCACCACCGCAGCTCCTCCATCGCCGACGCCTCCGTGACCTCGCCGTGGCCGCCGGCCTCCCCACGACCAACCGAGGCATCCCTTCGACGTCGCCGCCGCCACCGACCCCGACACCAACCCCAACCCCGACCCCTCCGGCGACCAGCCGCGCCCGCCCAGGTACCTCTCCTCCTTCCTCCTTCCTCCCTCTCCACCCTTCCTCCTCCTTGTCGCCTCCAAAATTGGCCATGACCCAGTGCACTTTAATTTGTTAGAAAGATAAATATTTTGTTGGACAAAGTAGTTCAACATATGCTACACATGACATTTTTACAAATCTACATTAGAGCAAACACACAGCAATTTCCATCTATTCAAACCCCTAATTATCTAAGACATGGCAGTTGCCATCTATTCAAACTCCATTGATGGAAATAACTAGAATTAATGCCACACTTTTTTAGTCAAATACCACATTGCTTACATTTTGGACCTGTACTCTAGGTGGCACATTTGTGGACCGATTGAGTTATTTTCCACCCATTCTGTGTACTTCTCCATCCCGGTGGTTATTATTTGTGAGAATCGCACCAGCAAACATTTTTCTGTGACTTCTAATGAGTTTGCTATGTGTTCATAAAGATTATGTAAAAGAAATGCGAAATGCATCTGCTTGTGCATATATATATATATATAGATGATTATGGTTTCTGCCATTTATATATCTAAGTAACCAAACATCTAGAGTTGACGATTCTCTCTCGAGTAACAAACATCATTGTTTGCATAGGCTCCACCAGAGCCTGATTTTGCTTTACCATTCTATAATCTTCACCAACTGCAGGCAAATTGGCCCATAGTTACAAATCCCAATCATTTCACTGAAAACACATGGGGCAAAAAAATGTTTCACTGCATCCAACCAAAACTTGCTATAGTGCATTCAGATGCTTCTTGGCTTGACAGAGTTATACTTGATAGATGAAGTATGTGTGTATTCAGATGCTTTGTGTAATTGTACCTGTTATATCTGACCACCGTTTATTGTGGTTTTGATTTTGTTACAGTGTTCTCAAGTATAACAACATAGTGGGATCATTTGTCAACATAGTGGGATCATTTTGCAGATTCCAGCAAACAACATAGTGGGATCATTTGTCAAGGCCAGCATCAGAGTGCTAATTTCAGGTATAAATAGATAAAGGATTAAGAGAGTAGCTCTTTTCTTACCAGCATCATGGCCAAGCTGCTAGTTCAACTACTGGCCAACTAGTGGCCCTTGTTATCAAAGTAGTCTTGCCACATGTTCATAGTAATCTCCAATCATATTAGCAGTACTGAATCAAACTTGTCTTGTTTTAAGGGAATGGTTGATTACCTTGATTATACTTACTGGATGTTGACTCTATAAATCATATTGATACTGATGTTAAAGGTATTTCTAGCAAAACCTGAAATGCTAGATGGATTGATTTTTCTGAGCTGTTTGTGCTCTCCCTGCATCTTTCAGCTCTCATTTTCAGTGGAGTTGTTGAATTATATGCTCTCATTGGACATGTTTTACATGTTAGTTTGCTGGGTTTTGTCTCCGACCATCGTGTCGTGATGAATTTGTAGGTACCCCGAGAGGCCCTTGAGTTTGCCGGAATGTCGTGATGAATTTTGTATTGTCTTCCATGTGAGAAATAAATCGAATTTATCTTTACAAAATACATGAGAAACGAATACAATTACTATATGTCCAAGTTGTCAAGTGTAGAGACCAGACCTCAAACAGTCTGATCTCTGTGCTCCGGTGTCATCCCTGGATCAGTAATGCTGACACCACATAGTACTCAGAGGATTTATAACAGAGTAGCAATCACACACTTATTACATCGAGTGTCTCCATAGAGAACTTATTACAATAAATATGGCTTAAGGCCATCTAATAACGATAACAGCGGAAGGCTTGGAAGATAAGTGAGTCCATCAACTCCAACGGCATCACTGAGTATAGAACCACGACCTAAAAACTCCTTAATTATCGTCTAAAGAGTCTGCAACATTAACGTTGCAGCCCGAAACGGGTCAGCACATGGAATATGCTGGCAAGGTAACACATAGAGAATAATGGAATGAAACAGCTATACTATATGCATATTTGGCTGGTGGAAAGCTCTATGGTTACTGTTTTTGCGAAAAGCCAATTTTTCCCTACTACAAAGGAATAAATTTAATTACTATCATGGTGGTTGTTAAACATTGAGAATGGTTGACAGCATTCTCAATACCAATTAAGCATCCTCATTAAACAAAACCCAACAAAATTAATTTAGAGTAACATGTTGAGATTCGCATGATAATCCAGGTACTAGATACTCAAGATGTCCATAACCGGGGACACGACTAACCATGATTAGTTTATTACACTCTGCAGAGGTTTGCGCACTTTTCCCCACAAGACTCGATCGCATCCGTTTGGTTTCTCGCACTACATGGTGTTTGAGAAGACGGATGACTGAGACATAGTCTTTCAGAAGCGCTAGCACCTTACGATCGGTAGACCGTACCACCTACATCCCCTACATCTGCTAGTCTACCACTGTAAGAGTTCGCACGAGTTAGTCAACTATGCTAGAGCCCATAATAGCTTGTGGCTGCACATGGAAGGTTCTAGTATGAATAGTCTCATGATCCCTTTGAGCCTGGGTGGCGGTCCAAAAGAAAACAGGCAAGTCCGGGAATACCCAGGTGCCTCAATCCACCCAGATATGTGTTTAAGTTGCCACCTTAAATAAACCATTAATTAACAATCTCACATCTGTCATGGATATCACTCACCCAATCCACGTCTACTAGCATAGCATGGCATAATAAGCAAACGTAGAAGTAACTCCCAAAGGTTTGACAATAAACAGGTAATAGGTACTACCTCAACTACTTCCCATCCCACAATATAATGAGATCCTAATCATGCAATGTGTGCGGATTAATCTAATGCAACAAAACTGGGTAGTAGAAAAGGTATGATCAAAGTGTTACTTGCCTTGCTGATGATCCGGGAAACCTAGCGATTCGAAGTAACAAGCGGCGCACTCCGGGTACTCTATCGCATACAAAAAAACAAGCATACAATAAGTACTCATCTAATGCACATGTAAAACTCAAATAAGAGATCTAACCAGAAGGTTCAACTTAAGAACTCCGGTTTGCAAAAATAATCAAATCGAACGAAGCAACGAAAGTCAAACGGCGAAAGAAAACAACTTTGTTCTACTAATCTGGATCTAGGGCAAATTTCACAGTAGCAAAAACTTGTTTAAGTTGATTAAACGGATAGAGGGTTTCGAGATGAAACTCTAGGCGCTTGAATCGCCTGATTCCGATAAACGAGCGAAAAGTTATACTAAAAAGAAAATCGGATCAGGAATCGTGATCAGAAAAATCGAGGATTAAATCCGAGAAAAAGAAAAACGACGAACGTTCGCTAGAACGAACGAACGGACTAACACTCGCTATTTAAATAAATCGGAAAAACCGATCTATTTAAAAAACCGAATCTAAAAAAACTGAAGAAAAACCGACGGAAAAACCGAATGGTTTTTCGAAAAAAAATAAAAAAAGCGGCATGGAAATCGAGGCGGCGGCGGACCTCGGGCGGCGTGCGGCGGCGGCGGTGTCGGAGTAAATAGCCATGGGTAGCCTAGCCGGCTTCCCCTGGCCCTTCTGAAAAAATTACGAGCTCGTCCGGCTCTCAGAGAACTCAAGACCTGGGGCCGCCTTCCCCCTGCCGGCTATCTTCTAGGCCGGCTTCGGGGGGCGGCCCGCCTTTAGCCCTCATGAAGGAGGCCGTGGGAGGGCGGACTTCGAGAAGTCGGCGACAAGAAGGCCGACGCCAAGAAGCCGGCTCCCATAAAGCATCAAGACCGTACCCGCGAAGTCCGCATCCACCCAGCAATGATGAAGCGGGGCGTGGCTACAGTAAAGCCTGCCACCCCCAAAACCCGGAGCACGCCTAGCACAGTGCGCCATACGGGTGGCCACGACCCGTCCAGCGCGGCACTGTTGCCACGGCGGCCCTGAAACCGTCCACGACGGGCCACCAGCGTGGCCCCCGAGGCGCTGGGCCCCTTCGGGCAGAGAGATACCGAAGGCGGCCGCACCTCCTCCCAAGTCGGCCAGATGGAGAGCCGGCCCCCCATAGCCGGCCTGCCATCCACCTCGAAGGAGACGCCCATTAAGGAGACAAGACACGGCGGGGCTACAGTAATCGCCCGCCAGGGCGGCGGTACTGTAGCCACGCTTACCCCGACCAAGCCCGCGTCATCAGCACAAAGCAACAGTAACCAGCCACCGACCAGGCCCTGGATAGTGGGGCCTGCCTGTCGACTAGGAAGCCGGCAGCCAGCGGGACCCACCAGTCGGCGGGCCCCAGCAGCCGGCGCAGAAGCCGGCGAGCATAGTCACAGACAGCTGGGCCCCACGCCCAGCTGGATTGCCATTGTACCCCCAGGGGGTAGGCCTATATAAACCCCCCGGTGCACCCATCCAAAGGGTTCGACCCCCAAGCTAGTCTTAGACACCATACGAGGAGAGGAAGCGAGCTAGCCGTGCCCTTCTTCCTCCTTCCACCAAAACATCTCAAGGAGCATTGTGTAGCTACTTGTTCATCTAGTGATCATGCGGAGACCCCGCAGAGCAGCAGTAGGGGTGTTATCTCCACGGAGAGCCCTGAAGCTGGGTAAGGTACGTCGGCGAGCTTGTCTTCGCCTCATCCTGTTTCTAGGCACCGGCGACGTCTTATTGGCTCCCACAATGATAAGCCACCCGTTGGCATATGTCGCACCTACCACCCGACATTTGGCGCCCACCATGGGGCCAGGTGCACCGTCGTCCGGAGACCTGTTCTCGACGGGAACCCTCTTCCTCCCTAGCAAGCGTAGCCAGCCCGGCATGCCCGATGGCGCTTGCCACGACGCGCTGCAAGGCGTCGCCAGCCTCTGCGCGGCAAGCAGCCTCGCTGATCTCCTCGACAAGGCCCGCATCTCCGATGAGCTCGCCTCCGATGCGGGCACCGACCACCTCGCCATCCTCCTCGGCCAGCTCCATGTCTCCAGCGAGCCTGCTGCGGATCTGGAGTCGGTTGGCTCCACCGACCCGATGCCTGTCGACTCTGTCGACTCCGACACGGCCTCCTATGACACCTTCCCCACCAACGTCACGATCTACAACGACCCGCTCCCTCGGACCGACGGTCGCGATACTGTCACCACTGAGGTGATGGTTATCGGCCACGGCGATCCGGCCGACGAGAGCGCCCATGACGCCCCGCGCGTGGCGGCCCACGACTTGTCCGTCCCCCTCCCGGCTGATGCCGACGATGAAGCACTGGAGGCACGCCGTCTCGCCCTCCTCGCGGAGGGCCGGAGACTGGCTTCCGTGAGACGCCTCACTGAGGCTTACCAGCCCGAAGCTGACTGCGCCGCCTTCGGCACACCGGCCCTAGCTGGTCCAAGCCGGGCTGGTGCTGTCAGGCAACGCGGCGCCATCATCCCCGACACGCTCGGAGTCGACCGCCCGGTCTATGCCACTCCGCTCGAGAACCTGCGTGCCGCCCAGGCGGCCGTGGACGAGTTGGACGGCTTGGAGGCCGAAAACCTCCCCCACATGACCCGGCGCATACAGGAACTGATTGACGCGGCCGCTCAGCGGCACGAGGCCGACACCCGCGCGGGAAGCCCACCCCCGCGTCGGGATCACGGCGCGACGTCCCGGACGCCGACTAAGAGTAACACCCGCGCGCGGCGCGAGAAAGAGCCGGCTTCCAGCCGAAGCCGAACCCGAATCTCCATCGAGCGCGACGTGGATGGCCGTCCCCGAGCCATGGAATGGCGGGGCAGCCCGCCTCCGCCTCGGGCTCATGGAGAAAGATACCCCACCCCACCGCCAGTGTAACACCCTCGATGCGACTATATCTCCCACGTGTCGAGGCACGACTTAGAGGCATAATCGCATTGAAGGCATATGTCGCAAGTGAGGTAATCTTCACACAACCCATGTAATATAATAAGGAATAAGAGGTACATAGTTGGCTTACAATCGCCACTTCACACAATTACATGAATAAAGCATTACATCATCCAAATACAATCAAGGTCCGACTACGGAACCAAAATAAAAGAAGAACCCCAAATGCGACACGGTCCTGATCGACCCCAACTGGGCTCCACTACTGATCGACTAGAACGAAACAACATAAAGGACAAGGTCTTCATCGAGCTCCTCCTGAGCTTGGTTGCATCACTGGCACGGACTCATCGGCACCTGCAAGCTGGTTTTGGAAGTATTTGTGAGCCACAGGGACTCAGCAATCTCGCACCCTCGCGATCAAGACTATTTAAGCCTATGGGTAAGGTAAAGATATGAGGTGGAGCTGCAGCAAGCGACTAGCATATATGGTGGCTAACATACGCAAATGAGAGCGAGAAGAGAAGGCAAAGCACGGTCGATAAAAGTATGATCAAGAAGTGATCCTAAAACAACCTACGTCAAGCATAACTCCAACAACCGTGTTCACTTCCCGGACTCCGCTGGAAAGAGACCATCACGGTTACACACGCGGTTGATTCATTTTAATTAAGGTCAACTTCAGGTTTTCTACAACCGGACGTTAACAAATTCCCATCTGCCCATAACCGCGAGCACGGCTTTCAAAAGTTCAAAACCCTGCAGGGGTGTCCCAACTTAGCCCATGACAACCTCTCACGGTCAACGAAGGAATAGACCTCCTCCCGAGACATTCCGATCAGACTCGGTATCCCGGTACTCCAAGACATCCTCGACAATGGTAAAACAAGTCCAGCAAAGCCGCCCGATGCGCCGACATCCTGATGGGAGCTGCACATATCTCGTTCTCAGGGCAACGCCGGATAGGTCAAGCTACGAGTAAAACCAGCCCTCAAGTTTCCCCGAGGTGGCCCCGCAGGCTGCCCATTTCGGACCAACACTTAGACAAGCACTGGCCCGGGGGGGTTAAAATAAAGATGACCCTTGGCCTGGCCTAACCCAAGGGAAAAAAAGGCTAGGTGGCGAATGGTAAAACCAAGGTTGGGCCTTGCTGGAGGAGTTTTATTCAAAGCGAACTGTCAAGGGGTTCCCATATACCCAACCGCGTAAGGGACGCAAAATCCGGGAACATAACACCGATATAATGGAAACTAGGGCGGCAAGAGTGGAACAAAACACCAGGCATACGGCCGAGCGTTCCACCCTTTACCAAGGACATAGATGCATTAATTAAATAAGATATATTGTGATATCCCAACAAGTAAACATGTCCCAACAAGGAACAACATCTCCATGTTCTAACAAGGAACAAACTTCAATCTTCACCTGCAACTAACAACGCTATAAGAGGGGCTGAGCAAAGCGGTAACATAGCCAAACAACGGTTTGCTAGGACAAGGTGGGTTAGAGGCTTGGTTCAACAATATAGGAGGCATGATCAGCAAGTGGTAGGTATCGCAGCATAGGCATAGCAAAAGAGCGAGCATCTAGCAAAGCAAAGATAGTAGTGATTTCGAGGGTATGATCATCTTGCCTGAAATCCCGCAAGGAAGAAGAACGAGTCCATGAAGAAGATAAACGGACGTAGACGAACGGATCCTCACAAACGCGACGTAATCGGAACCAACCCGAAGAAGCAACACCGGAAAGGAGCAAACAACATAGTAAACAACCCACACATCAACATGGCATGATGCACAATCAAGTATGATGCATGTCTGGTTTAAAAGATGCATGGCATGGCAAAGTGCACAAGCAATCCTACAAATTAAGTGGAGCTCAATATAAAACGGGTTGCATCTTGACGGAACACCACATGACTTATTTAGTTCGACCTTGTTTATGTACCCAACAATATTAAATGTTATTAAACATGGCCAGAGGGTGAAGCAAAGTAAAACTACCTATCTAGTCAAGGTTAAATGAGGCCGGAAGCAACGAACAAAAATTCCGGAAACTCCTCATGAGCATAAATTAGGTTTGGTGTTGTTCTGCCCTAAACTCAATTTTAGAGTTGTTTAACATGCAAATAAAGGTCACCATGTTGAACTAGGCATTTTTCTACCCCATTTACATATATAAATTAATAAAATCCGAGTTACGGTTAATTAGATATGAATTAAAGCATTTTAACATGGCATTTAAGCAAATTTAACCAAACATCAATTTAAACATTTTAATTGTTGTTATCATGATGCGGATGACATATGCAAGTTTAAGCAATTTTATGAAAATGTTGATATGAGAATGTTATGAAGCATTTGTCACCATGGCGGAAACGAAAAGGGTGCCACGGCAAAGATAACGGAAAAGATGCCACGACAACATTCCGGTTCCGATAGCTCATGGAGATACAGGTGCAAAAGGAAAATTGACGAGAGCGTGACATGCGATAGGAGGTGGGGTGATCCCGGATACCGGGTTCCCACATGACGGTGACAAGGTAAAAGACGGCAACGTGCACCGACAAATCGAGCACGGTGCAAGCACGAGCATCTCATACATCACACATGCATTCGTCTCGGGGTTATACCTTCGATGTGTGCATTGTCGGAACGGACCAAGTTCGTAGAGGGAAGTAGGCGTTCACGGGTCGTCGAGGGAAGTAGTGGTTCATGTCCGTAGGTGTTCGGGGTCACGACACGGAACTTGATGTCCACGGGGGTCTTCCGTGATGGTTGTGGTACATGTTTCGTAGACGTTCGAGCGACGGTAGTGGTACTTGGCAAAATGCACGTCGACGGTAGTTGTTCTCGGTTCGTCGTGGTACTTGGCGATTTCGGAGACGGCGGAAGACGAACTTGGCGGTCCTCGTTGACCTAGTACTTGGCGTTTCCCGGTTCGGTGACCGTTTTCGGCCTCGGGCGTCGAGGTACTTGGCGGATCCGTGGAGCTCGCGGTCTATCGTGGTACTTGACGATCTCGCACGGGGCGGCAACATGGCAGTCTTGGCGGCCAACAAAGGGCTTGAGCTCCTGGTTTCCTTGCTGCTGGTCGGGACGGCGAGGGAAGGTGAGGGAGTGGCTCGGGGCGGCGACGATGGGTGCAGGCGCGACGCTGCAGGAGGAAGGCCATGGTAGAGGAGGAGCGGCGCGGAGCAGAGGCGAGCTAGTGCATCAGCAAAGATGGAAGGGCGAGGAGAAAAGTGACCGCGGCAGGGGAGGCTGCGGCCTCGGACGCCGGCAGGGAAGAAGCAGGGGGCTCGGGGTTGCAACTGCTGGCCCCTGTGGGCGCGGACGACGATGGTTGCGGGCGGCCGGGCGCGTCCAGGAGCAAGGGAGGAGGAGGCACCAGGCTACGCTAGGATCTAACGAGGCTGGAGAAGGTGAGGGGCGCAGGAGGAGAAGACGAGGGAGAGGAGGCAGATCGAGCGTTGGACACGAGGGGATCGAGCAGAGCTCTCCCTCGTGCGATGCGTGGGGATTCTGGCGGCGCTAGGAGGAAGGGTTCGAGGGGAAGAGAGGGATCGAGCGAGATGGAGGAGTCGGCCTCCCTGGCGGCGCGAGGGGAGAAGAGAGACGAGGGGATCGAGCAGGGGGGTTTGGGCTAGGATTAGGAGGGATTGGGGCCGGCCCAGTAGAAGGGGGGGTCAACCGGGCCTTTTGAACAGGCCGCAGGAAGAGATCCCAGGCTGCTGAGCTGAACTGTGCGGCCCAAGGGCGCTGCTGCTATCTCTCCCTCTCTCTTAAAAACTTAATTACTTTAACAGAAAATAAATATTAGTGAGAGGAGAAGAAAGAGAGGGTTTGGGAATTAGTTGCGCATGGGAATAATTTCCACGAACTCGTAAAAATGTGCACAGTCCATGAAAAATAGGAGTGGCAAGATTGCAGGAATTAAATTCCAAATCATTTGAATTTAATTCAAAAGGTTTGAGCAAGGACTAGGAATTAGAGGTTTCCAAAAATGTTGGGATTTTTGGTGGAGCTCCGGAAGATGATGAAAGAAATATAAGGCAAGGTTAGAGAGTCAACACTTGAAGAAGAAAAAAGGCCAAGGAATTTAATATGCAAGTGTGTTAAGGTGAATTCCAAATAAATGGAATATTTATAATAGCTCCATAAATATTAGGAGGATAATGTTATAAAGAGAAGTCACTCTTCCCTCGATTTAAATGGATCAAAGATCCACACAAATTATTTAGTGGGTTTTAAAACGGGTTGCATGATGACATGATGCAAATGCACATGATGCAAAGATGAAAACGATGAACCAAACAAAACACATGACGAAACCCGGAAACCCTGGAAGGCATCTGAAGCTCCAGTCTTGGCGCGTTACAACACTCCACCACTACGAGAGGATCTCGTCCCGAGATCTAGAATGGCACCGGAGTGAAAACGGAAGAGAAAGAGAAGAGCTAAGACTAAGTTGCTTCTTTGACAAACGAGTGAAACCAAAGAACCTTGAAAAGGTTAAGCCATTCGAGAAAAGAATGCAACGGAGATGAACAAAGTTGAAAACACTCCGTTAGAAAAGAGGAACAAGGAATAACAAATTCGAGCAGCACTCCGGTTGAGAAGTGATACAAGACTTGATAAGATGAAAAGAACTGAGCAGAGGGCACAACTCTCCGGTTAAATGGATAGGCAAGGAAAAGAATATGAACTTGGCAAAATGAGTTGATGGGACGAAGACAGCAACATCACAATGCCTCCGGAAGAAAATAATAGAAGATAGATCATTGGAATAAAAGAATTGAGAAGAAAATGCCACTTCTACCACAACAATTGAGCTTGAAAAGGCATCCTTAGGAGAGGGGTTGAACAGAGTTGTTGGGAAAACCAACAACGAAAAGAATAAACTTGTCATGGCCTTATGGAGAACTTCTCAACTTCTTGAGGTGAAATACTGCCACTAACGAAACAAGATTGGATTGATATGAACAAGAAGATGAGAAACTTATTTCATCGGGAGGATAAATGAAGAACTTGGGTCATTTATAAGCACCATAAATAGCAACAATCCTTAGGGAATGCTTTAGGTGAAACATAACCCAAGATAATTCCAACAAAAAGGTTGATGAATTTAAAATACCTCATTCTTGATAGCTTGAGAAACATGAAGCACGAACGAAAATTATAAAGAATGACATAATACCACCTCCAATGGTACGGAAGAAAGAATTGCACTCCGGATTACAAGAGGAAGAATGCTTGAGCTCCTTAGAAAAGAATCTCAATGAACTCTTGGAGAAGGGATATAAATCCTTGATGAACCATCAAGTATAGCCTCCATGAAGAAACTCCAGTAAAGAAAGAATGATCAAACGAAAGAAAGAGAAGTTGAAAGCACAAGGTGAATCCTTGTAATGACTTAGATGGATCTCTGTGATGAAATAGTTGAAAAAGGTTGGAACTCCGGGAAAAGAAAGATGAGTACTTGAAACCAAGAATTTAGTCATCGTGAACAAACTCTGGGAGAAAAGATTAACATATGGATGAAACAAGAATAAGAATTACATTATGCTTATCCTTCACCAATTTAATTGATGACAAACAATGGATTTGGCATATTACTTATTCTCGTGGAAAGGATTAAAGGGAGATATCGATCACTTGAGAAAATCTTGAACGACCCACCGGTAGAATAGAAACAACGAATAAATTGATAAGGAAGAGAAATCTGGAAGAACCACCGTAAGAATTGAAAAAGAATGAATAAAAGATAACGAATCACCAGGAAGAATTAGCAAATGGACGAAGATGCTTGAAACAATTTAGATACAATTTAATATAATAGATCATGGACCGATTAGAGATCACATGAACGCTGCACCGGTAAGATCGGAGAATGATAACTGAAAGCTGAGAATGAATAAACCTGACTTGATGGACTCCGGATAACAAACTGAGAAGACTCTTAAATTGCTCCAGAAGGGTGAAAAGAATTCTCACGATGAAAACAATTA
This sequence comes from Triticum monococcum, assembly GCA_034509565.1. NCBI lineage: Eukaryota > Viridiplantae > Streptophyta > Magnoliopsida > Poales > Poaceae > Triticum > Triticum monococcum. The sequence continues at coordinate 143,528,097 of CM067843.1, read as the reverse complement.
CGAGAGGATGGCAACAAGTTAGAATCACGAATCTTGAAGAGAATGGAGCACGATTAAGAGAAGAACTTCTTCGGTCATCAAATGACAACGAGAAACACCACCGTGAATTGTTGAGGCACTCCGGAATGAATAATGGAAAGGTTTAGCCAATGATGAAAAGAATTTGAAAGATCTTAGAGGAGTATATCTGACTGATGGCAATTCATTCTTACGTCAAACTTCGAAAAGAATTTTAAGGATATCTCCGGGAGAATTAGAAGAGTCAGGTAAGATCCTGGGAAAAGACCTGTGGGTTAGGGCCCACTCAAAAGAAACACCGTTGAACAATTTGAAGGAGAGATTGCACCGGTTGAATAAAATGGCTTGAATAAGATAGGACCTCGAAATAGCTTGAACGAATGTAGAGTGGAAAACACGAATCTTCGAGATATCTTCAGCCCTCCAAAACAAAAGCATATCGAGAAGTGAAAGATTAAGAGGTACACAGGCATGAGAAAGCATTTAAAACAAGGAAAAGGATGTGAATGAACAAAGCTTGAATTGAAACCACCGGAGATGAAAACGAGTGATGAGAGATGAACTTGAAGCTCCATTAGAATCTTCATGAGAATCACCGGATAAGAATATTGATAGAAAGGAATGGAGAGACTTCCATCGATAAAATGAATAGTGAAAAAGAACTCTGAGTCCTTGAAGAAAAAGGGTGGGTGGGCGGGAAAAACAAAGGCAACTTGGAGACGGATGAAACAAACACCGTTGAGAAAGCTGAGATTGAATCTTGCGAATGTTGAAGTGATCGGATCCACTTGAAGAGAAGCACACCGGTTGAACAAGATTGGCATAACAATCTCGATTATCAAGGGGGATTAGTATTCACATCGGAGTATGAGAACACCACTTGGGGAAGGTATGGAATCAAACACTTGACATCGAAGCAACTCGAATACCACAAATCAAAACAAAAACAAAGATTGGCTTGCAGAATAAGCCGGAACAAACATATGATAGAGATTTCGTCCGAAGTTTTCGTGGTGGGACCTACACGGGCTCGATCGTACAGCACCATCATGTACAAGGTAGTGCACATGACATACGAAGCGTCCCCGAGTCGGCATAGCCAAGGACTCTTTAAGACACAACGAGACCACTGTAAAATCGACCGTGAATAGGCGAACCACTAGACGTCAAACCCCAATTTCATATCATACATCTGTCGAAAGAGATATCCTAAGAGCTACTTGAATTCCCACCTATGAAACTCCCGAAACTTTCCCGGTTATGCAATCAGGTGTTGGGGATACAGGGGAACCATAATATCTCACCCAAAACTAGCAATTCCTACATCCAGCTGTATCCATCCTTCAACACATAACCAAGAAACCTTCGGAAATCATCTACCTCAACCTTCGAAAAGCATCCGTTATACAAGTTATGGCAATACTCCCGAACTCCCGCCCCAGTACTGGGTGGCGTCGAGGTTATCTCACCAACGAACTGCATAAAAGAGATTTTCGATGTCGGCGTACTAAACTCAGGTATTCCAGAACTGCAATGATAAAATTATGATGACAACACCTCAGAGCTCAACTCCCCGGGACACTTCCACTAAACCCCTGACAGGAGGCACCAAGACAATGTTCTCATCATAAAACCATCGGAATGATTCCAAGATACCCGCCTGATCCTAAAATTTTTTTTTTGTGAAATTTGAGAAGAGAAGAGTCAAAACTCTATGTCAGGATGCCTTACCAGAGCGATGAGGAGACTGGGAAGTAAAAAGAATTCCTAAACTCTCCGATATATAATTCCTAAATGACTCAAAACATTTTTCTAGACACAACTCGGCCGCTAAAAACGATCAAGCAATGGGGCTCCTAAGGTCGGGGAAGGCTCTGATTACCAACTTGTAACACCCTCGATGCGACTATATCTCCCACGTTTCGAGGCACGACTTAGAGGCATAATCGCATTGAAGGCATATGTCGCAAGTGAGGTAATCTTCACACAACCCATGTAATATAATAAGGAATAAGAGGTACATAGTTGGCTTATAATCGCCACTTCACACAATTACATGAATAAAGCATTACATCATCCAAATACAATCAAGGTCCGACTACGGAACCAAAATAAAAGAAGAACCCCAAATGCAACACGGTCCTGATCAACCCCAACTGGGCTCCACTACTGATCGACTAGAACGAAACAACATAAAGGACAAGGTCTTCATCGAGCTCCTCCTGAGCTTGGTTGCATCACCGGCATGGACTCATCGGCACCTGCAAGCTGGTTTTGGAAGTATCTGTGAGCCACAGGGACTCAGCAATCTCGCACCCTCGCGATCAAGACTATTTAAGCTTATGGGTAAGGTAAAGATATGAGGTGGAGCTGCAGCAAGCGACTAGCATATATGGTGGCTAACATATGCAAATGAGAGCGAGAAGAGAAGGCAAAGCACGGTCGATAAAAGTATGATCAAGAAGTGATCCTAAAACAACCTACGTCAAGCATAACTCCAACAACCGTGTTCACTTCCCGGACTCCGCCGGAAAGAGACCATCACGGTTACACACGCGGTTAATTCATTTTAATTAAGGTCAACTTCAGGTTTTCTACAACCGGATGTTAACAAATTCCCATCTGCCCATAACCGTGGGCACGGCTTTCGAAAGTTCAAAACCCTGCAGGGGTGTCCCAACTTAGCCCATGACAAGCTCTCACAGTCAACGAAGGAATAGAGCTCCTCCCAAGACATTCCGATCAGACTCGGTATCCCGGTACTCCAAGACATCCTCGACAATGGTAAAACAAGTCCAGCAAAGCCACCCGATGCGCCGACATCCTGATGGGAGCTGCACATATCTCGTTCTCAGGGCAACACCGGATAGGTCAAGCTACGAGTAAAACCAGCCCTCAAGTTTCCCCGAGGTGGCCCCGCAGGCTGCCCATTTCGGACCAACACTTAGACAAGCACTGGCCCGGGGGGGGTTAAAATAAAGATGACCCTTGGGCTGGCCTAACCCAAGGGAAAAAAAGGCTAGGTGGCGAATGGTAAAACCAAGGTTGGGCCTTGCTGGAGGAGTTTTATTCAAAGCGAACTGTCAAGGGGTTCCCATATACCCAACCGCGTAAGGGACGCAAAATCCGGGAACATAACACCGATATAACGGAAACTAGGGTGGCAAGAGTGGCACAAAACACCAGGCATATGGCCGAGCCTTCCACCCTTTACCAAGTATATAGATACATTAATTAAATAAGATATATTGTGATATCCCAACAAGTAAACATGTCCCAACAAGGAACAACATCTCCATGTTCCAACAAGGAACAAACTTCAACCTTCACCTGCAACTAACAACGCTATAAGAGGGGCTGAGAAAAGCGGTAACATAGCCAAACAACGGTTTGCTAGGACAACGTGGGTTAGAGGCGTGGTTCAACAATATAGGAGGCATGATAAGCAAGTGGTAGGTATCGCAGCATAGGCATAGCAAAAGAGCGAGCATCTAGCAAAGCAAAGATAGTAGTGATTTCGAGGGTATGATCATCTTGCCTGAAATCCCGCAAGGAAGAAGAGAGTCCATGAAGAAGATAAACGGACGTAGACGAACGGATCCTCACAAACGCGACGTAATCAGAACCAACCCGAAGAAGCAACACCGGAAAGGAGCAAACAACATAGTAAACAACCCACACATCAACATGGCATGATGCACAATCAAGTATGATGCATGTCTGGTTTAAAAGATGCATGGCATGGCAAAGTGCACAAGCAATCCTACAAATTAAGTGGAGCTCAATATGCAACGGGTTTCATATTGACGGAATACCACATGACTTATTTAGTTCTATCTCGTTTATGTACCCAACAATATTAAATGTTATTAAACATGGCCAGAGGGTGAAGCAAAGTAAAACTACCTATCTAGTCAAGGTTAAATGAGGCCGGAAGCAACGAACAACAATTCCGGAAACTCCTCATGAGCATAAATTAGGTTTGGTGCTTTTCTGCCCTAAGCACAATTTTAGAGTTGTTTAACATGTAAATAAAGGTCACCATGTTGAACTAGGCATTTTTCTACCCCATTTACATATATAAATTAATAAAATCCGAGTTACGGTTAATTAGATATGAATTAAAGCATTTTAACGTGGCATTTAAGCAAATTTAACCAAACATCAATTTAAACATTTTAATTGTTGTTATCATGATGCGGATGACATATGCAAGTTTAAGCAATTTTATGAAAATGTTGATATGAGAATGTTATGAAGCATTTGTCACCATGGGGGAAACGAAAAGGTGCCACGGCAAAGATAACGGAAAAGATGCCACGACAACATTCCGGTTCCGATAGCTCATGGAGATACCGGTGCAAAAGGAAAAATGATGAGAGCATGACATGCAATAGGAGGTGGGGTGATCCCGGATACCGGGTTCCCACATGACGGTGACAAGGTAAAAGAGGGCAACGTGCACCGACAAATCAAGCATGGTGCAAGCACGAGCATCTCATACATCACACATGCATTCGTTCACGGCGGTCGTCTCGGGGTTATACCTTCGAAGTGTGCATTGTCGGAATGGACCAAGTTCGTAGAGGGAAGTAGGCGTTCACGGGTCGTCGAGGGAAGTAGTGGTTCATGTCCGTAGGTGTTCGGGGTCACGACACGGAACTTGATGTCCACGGGGGTCTTCCGCGATGGTCGTGGTACATGTTTCGTAGACGTTCGAGCGACGGTAGTGGTACTTGGCAAAATGCACGTCGACGGTAGTTGTTCTCGGTTCGTCGTGGTACTTGGCGATTTCGGAGACGGCGGAAGACGAACTTGGCGGTCCTCGTTGACCTAGTACTTGGCGTTTCCCGGTTCGGTGACCGTTTTCGGCATCGGGCGTCGAGGTACTTGGCGGATCCGTGGAGCTCGCGGTCTGTCGTGGTACTTGACGGTCTCGCACGGGGCGGCAACATGGCAGTCTTGGCGGCCAAAAAAGGGCTTGAGCTCCTGGTTTCCTTGCTGCTGGTCGGGACGGCGAGGGAAGGTGAGGGAGTGGCTCGGGGCGGCGACGATGGGTGCAGGCGCGACGCTGCAGGAGGAAGGCCATGGTAGAGGAGGAGCGGCGCGGAGCAGAGGCGAGCTGGCGCATCAGCGAAGATGGAAGGGCGAGGAGAAAAGTGACCGCGGCAGGGGAGGCTGCGGCCTCGGACGCCGGCAGGGAAGAAGCAGGGGGCTCGGGGCTGCAACTGCTGGCCCCTGTGGGCGCGGACGACGATGGTTGCGGGCGGCCAGGCACGTCCAGGAGCAAGGGAGGAGGAGGCACCAGGATGCGCTAGGATCTGACGAGGCTGGAGAAGGTGAGGGGCGCAGGAGGAGAAGACGAGGGAGAGGAGGCAGATCGAGCATTGGACACGAGGGGATCGAGCAGAGCTCTCCCTCGTGCGATGCGTGGGGATTCTGGCGGCGCTAGGAGGAAGGGTTCGAGGGGAAGAGAGGGATCGAGCGAGATGGAGGAGTCGGCCTCATTGGTGGCGCGAGGGGAGAAGAGAGATGAGGGGATCGAGCAGGGGGTTTGGTCTAGGGTTAGGAGGGATTGAGCCGGCCCAGTAGAAGGGGGGTCAACCGGGCCTTTTAAACAGGCCGCAGGGAGAGATTCCAGGCTGCTGGGCTGAACAGTGCGGCCCAAGGGCACTACTGCTATCTCTCCCTCTCTCTTAAAAACTTAATTACTTTAACAGAAAAGAAATATTAGGGAGAGGAGAAGAAAGAGAGGGTTTGGGAAGGAGTTGCGCATGGGAATAATTTCCACGAACTCGTAAAAATGTGCACAGTCCATGAAAAATAGGAGTGGCAAGATTGCAGGAATTAAATTCAAAATCATTTGAATTTAATTCAAAAGGTTTGAGCAAGGACTAGGAATTAGAGGTTTCCAAAAATGTTGGGATTTTTGGTGGAGCTCCGGAAGATGATGAAAGAAATATAAGGCAAGGTTAGAGAGTCAACACTTGAAGAAGAAAAAAGGCCAAGGAATTTAATATGCAAGTGTATTAAGGTGAATTCCAAATAAATGGAATATTTATAATAGCTCCATAAATATTAGGAGGATAATGTTATAAAGACAAGTCACTATTCCCTCGATTTAAATGGATCGAAGATCCACACAAATTATTTAGTGGGTTTTAAAACGGGTTGCATGATGACATGATGCAAATGCACATGATGCAAAGATGAAAACGATGAACCAAACAAAACACATGACGAAACCCGGAAACCCTGGAAGGCATGTGAAGCTCCGGTCTTGGGGCGTTATGGCCAGTGGCGCATCCGACTCTCAGCGGCCGACTAGGTCGCGAAGGAGTCGGTGAAAACAACGCCCGCCATCGGATCGACCGCCTGGCCAGATCCCTGGCGCTGGAAGAAGAAGACGATGTCGGCCCGCCCTGTTTCGGCCCCCGCATCCGTGACGAGCCCTTCCCCAAAGGGTTCTCACTCCCAAGAGACGCGCCCAAGTACAACGGCTCCGTGAAGCCGGAAGACTGGCTGATCGACTACTCCACGGCCGTCAGCATAGCCAATGGCAACCAGCGGGTTGCCGTGAAGTACGTGCCCCTCATGCTGCAAGGCACGGCACGGACTGGGCTTAACAGCCTCAAGCCTCTCAGCATCAACAGTTGCGTAGATTTCACCGAAGCCTTCGTTCGCAACTTCACCAGCACCTACAAGCGGGCTCCCAAGCCCAGGCAGCTCTCCCTGTGCGTACAGGGCCCAGCCGAGTCCACTCGCGACTACCTCACGCGTTGGGCCGAGCTCCGCAATTCTTGTGAAGGGGTGCACGAGGTGCAGGCCATCGAATACTTCACCGCCGGGTGCCGAGTAGGCACCCTCCTCAAGCACAAGCTTCTCTGCGACGAGCCGACTACCCTTGACGAGCTTCTGAACATCGCCGACAGATACACCACCGCCGATTCTTCGATGAAGACCGAGCTCCGGGTAGACGCGTCCGGGAAAGTTCTTAACCCGGCACCCAAGACGCCGGCAGGAGATTCCGGCCGACGCCAGCACCCGAACGACCAGAAGCGTAAGGGCCCTGCGCCGCCTCCCGCTAACCGGCAGGTGGCCACGGTCGAAGACACGCCGCCTGAAGGGTGGCCCGCGCCCAAGAAACCCAAGGGCGGCCGGCCGGCTTGGCAGCCGGCCTGGCAGCCGGCCTTCTCCTACGAGCAAACTCTTGACGCCCCGTGCAAGTTCCATAGCGGCGCGAAGCCGTCCAACCACACAACCCGAAAGTGTAACTGGCTCGCCCGAATCTCCAAGGGAGAAGGGCTCACGCCGACTCCTCCTGCCGGCCCACCGCCTCCGGCTCCGCCGCCTCAGGCCGCCCGGCCCGCAGTCGGCGCCGTGCAGGACGAGTTCCCCGACGAGCAAGCATCCTATGTCGTCTTTACAAGCCAGCCCGAAGACCGGCGCAGCAAGCGCCGAGAGCATCAGGAGGTCAGTGTGGTCGCTGCTAACCCAGCCGGGCACATGCATTGGTCAGAGAAACCCATCAGCTGGAGCCGGGCTGACCACCCAGAGGTGATGCCGTCCCCCGGCTCCTATGCTTTGGTCCTGGAGGCCACCTTCGCGACGGACAGACGCGCCGCCCGCTTCTCCCGCGTGCTGATAGATGGCGGAAGCAGCATCAACATCCTGTACCGCGACACCCTGGAGAAGTTAAGTGTCAAGACGAAGCAGCTTGTGCCGACTCGGACAGTGTTTCACGGCATCGTGCCCGGCTTGTCCTGCGCCCCCATTGGCAAGATCAAGATTGACATACTCTTTGGGGACAAGGAGCATTTCCACCGGGAAGCGATCTGGTTCGAAGTGGTGGACCTGGAGAGCCCTTACCATGCATTGCTTGGCCAACCCGCCTTGGCCAAGTTCATGGCGGTCCCCCACTACGCATACCTCAAGATGAAGATACCAAGCTCCAAGGGCATCATCACCATAGCTGGCGATTACAAGAAGTCTGCTGAGTGCGCTGCGGCCAGCAGCCGGCTGGCCGAATCCCTTGTGATTGCCGAAGAAAAGAAGACGCTGGACCGGGTCGTGGCCCTGGCCAGCAAGCAGCTGAGCCAGCCCACCGACTCCAAGGAGCATGATGCCCAAGGATCTTTCCAGCCGGCCAAGGAAACCAAGAAGATACCTCTTGACCCCGAGCACCCCGAAAGGTTTGCTGTCATTGGGGCAAGCCTGAACAGCAAATAGGAAGGCGAGCTCGCCGATTTCCTCCATGAGAATCGGGATATCTTTGCATGGTCCCCTAAGGACATGCCGGGTGTCCCGAAGGATTTCGCCGAGCACAAGCTACACGTGCGAGAAGATGCAAAACCAGTCAAGCAGCCTCTCTGCCGACTATCAGAGGAGAAGAGAAGGATCATAGGGGAGGAGATAGCCCAGCTCCTGGCAGCTGGCTTCATTATGGAGGTTTTCTTTCCAGAGTGGCTTGCCAACCCGGTTCTTGTGCTGAAGAAGAATAACAAGTGGCGCATGTGTATAGACTACACAAGCCTCAACAAGGCCTGCCCTAAAGATCCCTTCGCCCTGCCAAGAATTGACCAAGTGATAGACTCCACAACCGGATGCGAGCTGTTGAGTTTTTTGGATGCTTATTCAGGATACCACCAGATAAAACTGAACCCGGATGACCGCCTAAAGACCGCCTTCATCACACCATTTGGAGCCTTCTGCTACCTGACCATGACATTCGTCTTGAGGAATGTCGGTGCCACTTTTCAGCGTTGCATGCAGAAGTGCCTCCTCACGCAGCTTGGCAAAAACGCCCACGTCTACGTGGATGATATCATGGTGAAGACGGAGAAGCGCGGCACCTTGCTGGAAGACCTGAAAGAAACATTCGAGAACCTGCGCCGGTTCCGAATCAAGCTCAACCCCGAGAAATGCGTGTTTGGAGTGCCAGCCGGCCAGCTCCTAGGCTTCCTGGTCTTCGAACGCGGCATCGAGTGCAACCCGGTGAAGATCAAGGCCATCGAGAGAATGGCGATCCCCACCAAGCTTCGAGAAATCCAGAAGTTCACCGAGTGCTTGGCCTCTTTGAACCGCTTCATCAGCCGGCTCGGAGAGAAAGCCCTCCCTCTCTACCGCCTCATGAAGAAGAGCACTCACTTCGAGTGGAACGACCAAGCCGATCAATCTTTTCACGAGCTGAAGAAGATGCTGGCCACGCCGCCTGTCCTGGCGGCGCCGACTGAGAAAGAGCCCATGCTCCTTTACATTGCCGCGACCAGCCGGGTGGTCAGCACCGTCATCGTAGTCCAACGCCCAGAAGAAGGTCGAGCCCAGCCGGTCTAGAGGCCGGTGTATTACTTGAGCGAGGTGCTGTCCGCCTCAAAGCAGAACTACCCGCACTACCAGAAGATGTGCTACGGTGTGTACTTCACCGCCAAGAAGCTGAAACCCTACTTTGAAGAGCATCCCATCACGGTCGTATGCACTGCCCCGCTGGCCGAGATCATAGGCAGCCGGGATGCATCCGGCTGGGTGGCGAAGTGGGCCGTCGAGCTGGCCCCTTACACAATCTTCTACCAGCCCCGCACCGCCATCAAGTCCCAAGCACTGGCCGACTTTCTCGTCGACTGGGCCGAGACCCAGTACCTGCCACTGGCTCCTGACTCCACCCATTGGCGCATGCACTTGACGGCTCAAAGATGCGCACCGGCTTGGGAGCCGGCGTCGTCCTTACCTCTCCCAAGGGCGAAAAGCTTAGATACACGCTGCAGATCCACTTCACCACCTCCAACAATGTAGCCGAATACGAGGCGCTCATACATGGGCTCCGGCTTGCCAAGGAACTCGGCATCCACCGGATCCTATGTTATGGCGACTCAGATTTGGTGGTTCAACAATCATCCGGCGACTGGGACGCCAAGGACGCAAACATGGCAAGCTACCGCTTCCTGGTGCAGCAAATTAGTGGATACTTTGAAGGATGCGAGTTCCTCCACGTACCGCGAGCCGACAACAAGCCAGCCGATGCCCTGGCCCGAATAGGCTCCACTCGGCAAGCAATACCAACCGGCGTCGCTCTACAACGCCTCCTCAAGCCGTCTCCAGAATCCGACTCCATCTTCGTACCGCCCAACCCCGACGGGGCCGGATCCGGCTTGAGGAACCAAGCAGCCGACCCGGGGACTGCGGTAGCCGGCCCGGGGACTGCGGTAGCTGGCCCGGGGACTGCAGTAGCCAGCCCGGGGACTACGTCAACGCAGCAGTCGGCGGCCGACCCCAGCACTTCACCACCCAGCCCGCCCACCCTGGTGGCAGTAGCCATATTGGCGGTAGGGGAAGTCGCAGCTCCGTCATGGGCTCAATCCATCCTCAACTTCCTAGTAAACCAAGATCTGCCGGCTGACGAAACAGAAGCGAGACAAGTCCAACATCGAGCCGGAGCATACACGATCGTCAACAGAGAACTGGTCAAGCGCAGTGTCACTGGATTCCTCCAACGGTGCGTCGAGCAAGAGAAGGGCATTGCAATCCTCAGAGATATACACCAAGGAGAATGCGGCCACCACGCCGCCTCAAGATCACTTGTCGCCAAAGCTTTCCGCCACGGCTTCTTCTGGCTGACTGCTTTGGATGACGCCAAAGAATTAGTTAAGCATTGCAAAGGCTGCCAACTTTTCAGCTCCAAGCAACACATGCCGGCTTCGGCACTCAAGACCGTTCCCATCACTTGGCCCATCGTCGTTTGGGGGTTGGACATGGTGGGCCCATTCAAGACGGCGCGCGGCGGCATGACACATTTGCTCGTCGCCGTGGATAAATTCACCAAGTGGATCGAGGCAAAGCCGATCAAGAAGCTGAATGGGCCGACTGCCGTGACATTCATCGCAGACATAAAAACTCGGTACGGCATGCCACACAGCATCATCACCGACAATGGCACGCATTTTGCCAAAGGAGCCTTGGCACGTTTCTGCGCTGCGCAAGGTATCCGGCTGGACTTAGCATCCGTCGCCCACCCGCAGTCAAACGGCCAGGTCGAGCGAGCCAACGGCCTCATCCTCTCCGGCATCAAGCCCCGACTGGTCGTACCTCTGGAGCGTTCAGCCGGCTGTTGGCTCGATGAGCTGCCGGCTGTCCTCTGGAGTCTGCGCACCACCCCAAACAAGTCAACCGGCTTCACTCCTTTTTTCCTCGTGTACGGTGCCGAAGCAATCATCCCAACCGACATCGAGTTCGACTCACCTCGGGTGACCATGTACACGGAGGCGGAGGCCAAGGAAGCACGAGAAGACGGCGTCGACCTGCTGGAAGAAGGCCGGCTCTTAGCCCTCAGCCAGTCTGCCATCTACCAGCAGGGGTTGCGCCACTACCATAGTCGTAAGGTCAGGCCAAGATCCTTCCAGGAGGGTGACCTTGTGCTCCGGCTGATCCAGCGAACAGCCGGCCAGCACAAGCTCTCGGCCCCCTGGGAAGGCCCCTTCGTCATCAGCAGAGCTCTAGGCAACGACTCCTACTACTTAATCGACGCACAGAAACCCAAGGCACGCAAGAGAGACGACTCTGGCAAGGAGTCGGAACGACCATGGCATGCCAACCTCCTTCGAAGATTTTACAGTTGAAATGCAGTATGTATCACGTTAACTTTTGTATTAAGTACGAGATAATAGGCCCCCCGAGGAGGACTCGGGGACTGCCATCTTTTATCCATGAATGAACAATATCATGCTTATGACCTTGTCATTTCATTTACTTATTCTGCCCGGCACCGGGTTCGACCAGTCGGCCCGGGGACTAACCGACTAAGGTTATATTAGAAGTCTTACCCGTGGTCAGGCAAGTAGTGTGCCGACACCCAGGCTTAGCTCTTGCCAAAGCCGCAGTTCGAAGAACCGGCTGTTCGGCTAGCAAGAGCCAAAAGCAAGAAAGGGTGCGCACACGAAAAATGGCTAGGGACTAGCAGACTAATATAACAGGAGCCGGTTTGCCGCCTGCCGCCGACCGACTACCAGAGTAGCCGGCCGGCCGGTCTCCATTCACTTCACTTCAATCCAAGAAAGCTTGAGTACTTGCCTCCCCAAAGTGGCAAGGCGGCAAAGGAAAAAGCCTAAGGATAAAAAGCGTATGCGAATGGAAACCAAACATGCACACAACAATGATTACATAAAAAGACCTCTAAGAGGCCGACATCCAACATAGTTTGATACACCCCCAGCGGGTGGAATTGCAAAAGCTTAAAAGATTGTTCCAAAAGACAATAAGCAGGAAAAATAAAGACGGCAAGTCAAGCTGGCGGAGCGGTTGACGAGCTGGGCTGGTCGGTGGAGACGGTTGCGTCGGCTGAGGGAGCGGCCGATTGGTGAACTTCGGCTTGATCACCGCCTCCTGCAGAGGGCGCGGTTCCACACGCCTCGTTGCTTGAGGCATGATCAGCTTGAGGCTGGCCGGTTGTTCCGCTAGCCGGCTCGACGTCTTCGCCGTCTTCGTCCTCGTCATCCTCGCCCTCATCGCTGGAGGCGATCTCCTCGGCCGAGTCCTCGCCCACCGCTGGGTCCAGGCCGAACCAGTCCTCCGGTTGGGCAACACCATCGTCATTGATCTCCGGCGCGAAGACACTGATGTCGGTACACTCGGCGATTGTCGAGGTGCGCTGGGCGATTTCCGGCCGCACTTCCTCCAGCTCCGCGTCAGCTTCCAGCCTCCAAGTACGTAGCTGGTCCAGGCTCAGCCCTGGGTACCAGGCGCAGACGAACTCCAATGCCCGCCCGGCTCCGAGACGGGCCGCCAACGCCTTCCAAGCTTCAAAACGGCCGACTGCGACCTCCAGCCAGTCGGCGGTCCGGCTTGGGGTGCGGGGGATCGTCTGGCCGGGCCAGACGGCGGCCAGCACCTGTGCCCCGGCACGTTGAAGCCGGCGAAGCATCCGGTGAGCCGGCTGCAGCCGCGCTTGGACGGCCACGAGTTACTCCTCCAGCTTCCGATTTGCGTCCGGCGCGACGTTGACGCCCGCCTGACGGCGCGCCTCGCGATGAGCCTCGATGGCTTGGGCAGCGAGGGTGGGGTGGCCGGGAAAGTAATCTGCACAAGAAAATGGGCGGCAGCACAAGTCAGCCCACGACCCCAGGCGGCCAGCAGGCAGAAGAAGGGCGAGAAAAGCAGCTTACCATCGATCAAGTCTTCGATGCGGCCGAAGCCCGCGTCCAATGCTTGACGAGTCTCAGCCCAGCTCGCCGCCTCGGTCTCAAACTCCGCCTTCAGGGTGGCCTCGCTCTCCTGCGCCTTCTACAGGGCCGCCTTGTGGCTTTCTTCCTGATCAGCCAGCTTCTTGGCCAGGCGGTCGCGCTCCTGGGCCAAGGTGGCGTACTCGGCGTCCCTGACACGAAGGGCGGTCTGCGCCTCACCAAGCTCTCTCCGCAAGTCGGCGTTGGCTCCTGCAAAGAGCAAAAGACAAAAAGAAAAAACCAATGAGGGAAAGGTCGTCAAGGAAGATCCGACCCGACTGCTCAGCAGTCGGCCCGAATCTCGGGGACTACACCCAGTGGGTGCGCTGACGCGCCCCCACAGGACACAAATAAAAACAAACACTTACTTCGGCTGTTGGCCAGGTCGTCGATCTTCCGACCCAACTCCTGAGCCTGGGAGTTGAAGGCGGCAGCACGGGAATTATGATATTCCTGGAAGTTAAGATAGAAAGCAAAGATGAGACGGTCGCCAAGAAAGATCCGACCCGACTACGCAGCAGTCGACCCGAATCTCGGGGACTACACCCAGTGGGTGCGCTGACGCGCCCCCACGGAAGAAATCAAGGAACCAGAGCGGTCAAGAGCAAAAAACTTACCCGGATGGCGGCTCGCGTCGACAGGAACTCTTGCGTGTATTTCTGCAGGAGGGCGGCCTGAGCTCGCAGCCGACTCCGGACCTCTTGGGCCGCCACATTCAGCTCGCCGGTCCCTGCGCTGGAAGTCCACCCGGACGTACCGGAGCTGGCCGCCTCCAAGGCCTCCGCCGACTGGCCGGCGCCTGCGGCTTGGCGCGACTCCGGCGGAGCGGCGCTTCCCCCTGCGCGCTGATGCGTCACCGGTTGTATTTCGAGGTCGGCTCCGACTTCAGGCGCGCCCCTGGCCGGCTCCATTGGCGCCGTCGACGACTGGCCACCTTGGCCCGCGCCGATTGGCGCGGCCGGCGGTTTCCTCCCCGCGAAAACCTCGAAGAGCTCCTCCCTTTGCACCGACGGCGGGTCTTGGATGATCTCCTCCGCCAGGGGCAATGGGGTGTCCGGGGCTATGGATCGGAGTGGGATGGCGAGCAGCGGGGGTTGGTCGCGCGAGCCCTCCGCCTCTGTCTCCGCAGTCGCCTGCTCCGCCTGAGCCCTGGCCGCCGCCTCGGCCCGCTCCTTCGCTGCCTCAGCTGCCTCCCGATCCGCCGCCTCCCTCTCTTCCCGCGCCTCACAAGCATTCCGCTCTGTGGCTTCCATGAGGTCGGCGCGGGGATCCATGCGGCGGGAGCCTGAAGACCCTCCAGCCGGCCCGACGACGGAGCCGCTTGGGCCCCGCTCAAGAGAAAGCGGCGCCCTGCTCAGAAAACGGAGAAAATTCAGGAAGAATGATTCAAACAGAAGAACACAGCAAAACAAGCAAACAAACAGTTGGATGCTTACGCCGAGACCGTATGGGGCTGCTTCACCGCTTTCCGGAAGCGGGCCGCCTTCGCAGCCGCCTCATCTCGCTTCGTCGCTGCGGCGGAGGTTTTGGGCTTCTTCGGTTGACTGCCGAAGAGAGCTGACACAGCCCGGCGCTTCGGAGCGCCGCCGCCTGCGGCCGGCGCGGCAGACGAGCCCGCGCTTTGGCGGTCGGGCGCCGGCTGGCGACATGGGACTTCTTCGGCGTCGGCGTTGTCCGGCCAGTCCTTGAAGCTGGCGGAAAGCCCGGTGCCTCCGGGCTCAATGTTGTCCCCCACGACGGCCTCCTCCATGGCGGCTGCCCCCAAGTCCGGGTCGTCAACGTCGTCCACCGTGCGATCAGGGGCGTACTGACGTTCGATCCCTGCCGCCCCAGCCGGCAGCAGAAGAAGGGGATTCTGCTAACAAGAGCCGGCTGATCAGAAGCCAGCCACCATGGAGTCGGCTGACAACAGAAAGAAGATAGAGAGAGAAGCTTACCATGGGCGGAGGATTGGCGCGAGAGTATGGCGCCTTGCCGTATCGCCAGTCCCCGGCGAGCTTGCAGTTGGCGATGTAGTTGACCATGAGCGCCACCTCCGCGTGCGGCATTTCCCGCGTGCTCATCCGGCTTGGGTCGAAACGGCCGCTCATCTGGCACATCATGTGGGGCCGACTTTGAAGAGGGAGAATCAGGCGCTCCACAAAGGCAGCCACCAGGTCGGATCCGCGCAGACCCTCCGACTGGATCATCACCCGAAGCCGGGAGATGGCGGCGTTCCCAGCCGGAGACTGGGACTTGGACCGATAGCTCCATGACGGCTGCCTCCCAGCCGGCGGGCCGGCTACGTAGGCCGGCAGGTTGACGTTGTCTCCTCTCGGGGGCGAGCCGGCGTTCTTCACGTAGAAATATGACTTCTGCCAAATCTTACCGACTGGATTAGAGGGATGAGGGGGAACGGATTGTTATCGCCTAACCTCCTCATGGCGATGTAGGCTCCGCAGGGGGCAGGCACGCCGGCGGTGACGGTGCCGAGCTTGCTCTGGAAGAACTCTCCCCAGAGCTCCAGCGTAGGGAGCACGCCCAGGAAGCCTTCGCAGAGGGAGACGAAGGCCGACACAAGCATCACCGCGTTGGGCATGAGATGGTGCGGCTGCAAATTGTAGAACTCCAAGAAGGAGCGCAGAAATCCGCTCGCCGGCAGGCCGAAGCCGCGCAGGAAATGCAAGCAGAAGACGACCCGCTCGCCTTCCTCCGGCTCCGGCGAGACCTCCGTCGCGGGCGCCAGGCGAACTTGCACAAGATTGGCGCCGGGCAGGCGCCGCGTCTGGCGGAGGAACTCCACTTGCTCGTTGTCGACGTTGGAGCCGTCCCATGAGCTTGATAACACCATGGGGCAGGGCGCGGTGGGGGTGCTGCGGTGAGAAGCTGCGACAGCAGCGAGAGGAAGAAGAAGAAGCAAGAAGACGAGGAGGGACGGAGTGTGGGAGAGCGAGCGAACCTCTGCCTCTCCCCCTCCTCCCCCTACTTGTAGGCTCGGGTGGCGGAGCCAAGGAGGCGCGGTGTGGGGGAACGTGGGGATCGATCGTGCCCACTTCCCCCACGACCCGCGTTTATTACGCCCTAATGGCGACTTCAAGGTGCCACAGGAGGGCGAGCCGTCTCCCTGGGCCGCAGAAGATCAGCGCTCGGGCCGAGGCCAGGGAGTGGCGGGCCCGGGCCTGCGGTGGCGTCTCGTCATGCGCGTGCGTGGGCAGGATTCCGCCGCCACGTGGCCCACGGGGGGCCCACAATCAGCATGCAAGTCGGCCACCATCCTGGCCGCAAGACACGAGAACTCTCTAAAAACGACCTACGCCAGCGAAGCCGGCTCCTCGGGATAAGAAGCTGACCAAGCTTCTCGCCCCTCTGTCCGCCTCGAAGCTCACCCAGCTTCGGGGACTACTGTCGGAGTAAATAGCCATGGGTAGCCTAGCCGGCTTCCCCTGGCCCTTCTAAAAAAATTACGAGCCCGTCCGGCTCTTAGAGAACTCAAGACCTGGGGCCGCCTTCCCCCTGCCGGTTATCTTCTAGGCCGGCTTCGGGGGCGGCCCGCCTTTAGCCCTCATGAAGGAGGCCGTGGGAGGACCGACTTCGAGAAGTCGGCGACAAGAAGGCCGACTCCAAGAAGCCGGCTCCCATAAAGCAGTCAAGATCGTACCCGTGAAGTCCGCATCCACCCAGCAATGATGAAGCGGGGCGTGGCTACAGTAAAGCCTGCCACCCCCAAAACCTGGAGCACGCCCAGCACAGTGCGCCGTACGGGTGGCAACGACCCGTCCGGTGCGGCACTGTTGCCACGGCGGCCCTGACGCCGTCCACGACGGGCCACCAGCGTGGCCCCCGAGGTGGTGGGCCCCTTCGAGCAGAGAGATACCGAAGGCAGCCGCATCTCCTCCCAAGTCGGCCAGATGGAGAGCCGGCCCCCCATAGCCGGCCTGCCATCCACCTCGAAGGAGACGCCCATTAAGGAGACAAGACACGGCGGGGCTACAGTAATCGCCCGCCAGGGCGGCGGTACTGTAGCCACGCTTACCCCGACCAAGCCCACGTCATCAGCACAGAGCAACAGTAACCAGCCACCGACCAGGCCCTGGACAGTGGGGCCTGCCTGTCGACCAGGGAGCCAGCAGCCGGCGGGACCCACCAGTCGGCGGGCCCTAGCAACCGGCGCAGAAGCCGGCGAGCATAGTCACAGACAGCTGGGCCCCATGCCCAGCTGGATTACCATTGTACCCCCGGGGGGTAGGCCTATATAAACCCCCCGGTGCACCCATGCAAAGGGTTCGACCCCCAAGCTAGTCTTAGACACCATACGAGGAGAGGAAGCGAGCTAGCCATGCCCTTCTTCCTCCTTCCACCAAAACAGCTCAAGGAGCATTGTGTAGCTACTTGTTCATCTAGTGATCATGCGGAGACCCCGCAGAGCAGCAGTAGGGGTGTTCTCTCCACGGAGAGCCCTGAAGCTGGGTAAAGTACGTCGGCGAGCTTGTCTTCGCCTCATCCCGTTTCCAGGCACCGATGACGTCTTATTGGCTCCCACAATGATAAGCCACCCGTTGGCATATGTCGCACCTACCACCCGACAGGCGGCGTCCGGCGGCACCACTGGGGTGGCTTGGGCAGGGCTAGGGTTCGGCTGGGCCTCTACCCCGGCTTATATAGCCTAACGGGCCGGGAGTCCTAGTCGGACACGGCCCTAGGTCGGTTCGTTGTTTTTTTTAAATAATTACGTGCAGAAGAAAAATAAAAAGAAATACTAAACGAACTCCAAAAATTCCGAAATAAATTTTCACGGGCTTCTAAAATCAAGCCGCACAAGGTGAACATTTATTTGGGGCCTAAATGCAATTTTCAAAAACGCACATTTTTCCTAAATTCAAATAAAATAACGAAACACTCCGAAATAAAATCTTATTTGATTTTATTATTAAATCCTCAATATTTCTATATTTTGGGAAAGTCATTTTATTCCCTCTCTCATATTTTTGTAATAGAAATCATTGATGATAAAATAAATAAAATCAAATGATCCTATTCTCAAAATTTGTGAAAACTCAAATATGAAAATAATGAATTCCCCAACTCTCTCCGTGGGTCCTTGAGTTGCGTAGAAATTCTAGGATCAAAACCAAACGCAAATAAAATATGATATGCAATGATGATCTAATGTATAACATTCCAAATTGAAAATTTGGGATGTTACAAACCTACCCCCCTTAAGATGAATCTCGCCCTCGAGATTCGGGTTGGCTAGAAAATAGGTGAGGGTGGTCCTTGAGCAAATCTTCCTCTCGCTCCCAGGTGGCTTCATCCTCCCTGTGGTTGCTCCATTGAACTTTGCAAAACTTGATAACCTTGCTGCGAGTGACTCGGCTGGCAAACTCGAGAATCTTAATTGGTTTCTCCTCATAGGTCAAATCATTATCCAACTGAATAGTTTCCAATGGCATTGTATCTCTCAAGGGTATGTCAGCCATCTCAGTGTGACACTTCTTCAATTAGGAAACGTGGATCACATCATGAACTCCTGACAATCATTCAGGCAATTCCAACCTGTAGGCCACTTCTCCCATACGCTTCAAAACTCGATATGGTCCTACAAATCATGGCGCTAATTTTCCCTTAACTCCAAAACGCTTTGTTCCCCGAAGTGGAGATACTCGAAGATAAGCTTTATCTCCACCTTCGTAAACTGTCTCCTTCCATTTAGAATCTGCATAACTCTTCTGTCTGGACTTGGCTATCTTGAGCCAATCGCGAATCAATTTCACCTTCTGTTCAGACTCCTTAATCAAGACAGGTCTAAACAACTGGCGGTCTCAAACTTCGTCCCATGACAACGGTGTCCTCCTTCCGTACAAAGCTTCGAAAGGGGCCATCTTCAAACTGGTTTGGTAACTGTTGTTGTAAGAGAACTCTGCATATGGCAAATTGTCGTCCCAACTAGATCCGTAATCTAGCGCTCAAGCTCTCAGCATGTCTTCCAAAATCTGATTGACTCTCTCGGTCTGTCCATCTGTCTGTGGATGAAAAGCTGTACTGAATTCTAGCCTGGTATCCAAAGTTTCATGCAACTGCTTCCAAAACTTTGAGGTAAACTGGGTTCCTCTATCTGATACGATACTCCTCGGAACTCCATGCAAACATACGATCCTGGTCATGTATATCTTTGCCAACTTAGTACTGGTGTAAGTGGTCTTTACCGGGATGAAATGAGCTACCTTCGTCAACCGATCGACTATAACCCAAATCGAGTCATAGCCTGAACGAGTCCTGGGTAATCCCGTGATAAAATCCATGCCTAACTTATCCCACTTCCATTTGGGTATCGGCAATGGTTGTAAAAATCCTGTTGGCTTCTGATGCTCTGCCTTTACTCTCTGACACACATCACAGACTGCTACATACTCTGCAATATCCTTCTTCAATCCGGTCCACCAGAAAATGTCTTTCAAATCCAAATACATCTTGGTATTTCATGGGTGAATCGAATATGGTGAATCGTGTGCCTCTTGCATAATCAACTTCCTAATCTCCAGGTTATTGGGCACATAAACACGGTCTTCAAACCATAGGGTGTCGTGCTCATCCTCATGAAATCCTTTAGCCTTTCTTTTGCTCAGTTTCTCCTTAATAGAGGCAATCTCCTTGTCAGTCTTCTGAGCTTCTCTGACTCTATCCATCAAGGTTGACTGAATCTCCAATGCTGCTACATAGCCTCTAGGAACTATTTCCACACATAGTTCACGAAGATTTTCTGCTAACTCCCTTGGTATTTCTCCCGTCATTATTGTATTGACATGGCTCTTATGGCTTATTGCGTCAGCTACTACATTATCCTTTCCGGGATGATAATGCAATCTCATGTCATAATCTTTGATGAGCTCCAACCATCTCCTCTGTCTGAGGTTTAACTCCTTCTGCGGGAAAATGTATTTCAAGCTCTTGTGATCCGTGTACACCTCACAATGATTTCCAATGAGGAAATGTCTCCATGTTTTCCATGCATGCACTACGGCTGCTAACTCTAAATCATGCGTAGCATAATTCAACTCATGAGGTTTCAGTTGTCTTGAGGCACATGAAACAACTCTCCCTTCCTGCATAAGCACTGCTCCAAGTCCTCGACGTCAAGCGTCGCAATACACCTCATAGTCCTTGGTTTGGTCTGGCAAAATCTGTTGGAAATATGCCCTAGAGGCAATAATAAAAGCATTATTATTATATTTCCTTGTTCATGATAATTGTCTTTATTCATGCTATAATTGTGTTATCCGGAAATCGTAATACATGTGTGAATAATAGACACCAACATGTCCCTAGTAAGCCTCTAGTTGACTAGCTCGTTGATCAACAGATAGTCATGGTTTCCTGACTATGGACATTGGATGTCATTGATAACGAGATCACATCATTAGGAGAATGATGTGATGGACAAGACCCAATCCTAAACATAGCATAAGATCATATAGTTCGTTTGCTAGAGTTTTTCCAATGTCAAGGATCTTTTCCTTAGACCATGAGATCGTGTAACTCCCGGATACCGTAGGAGTGCTTTGGGTGTACCAAATGTCAGAACATAACTGGGTGACTATAAAGGTATACTACGGGTATCTCCGAAAGTGTCTGTTGGGTTGACACGGATCAAGACTGGGATTTGTCACTCCGTATGACGGAGAGGTATCACTGGGCCCACTCGGTAATGCATCATAATTATGAGCTCAAAGTGACCAAGTGTCTGGTCACGGGATCATGCATTACGGTACGAGTAAAGTGACTTGCCGGTAACGAGATTGAACGAGGTATTGGGATACCGACGATCGAATCTCGGGCAAGTAACATACCGATTGATAAAGGGAATTGTATACGGGGTTGCTTGAATCCTCAACATCGTGGTTCATCCGATGAGATCATCGAGGAGCATGTGGGAGCCAACATGGGTATCCAGATCCCGCTGTTGGTTACTGACCGGAGAGCAATCTCGGTCATGTGTACATGTCTCCCGAACCCGTAGGGTCTACACACTTAAGGTTCGGTGACGCTAGGGTTGTAAAGATATGTATATGCAGTAATCCGAAAGTTGTTCGGAGTCCCGGATGAGATCCCGGACGTCACGACGAGTTCCGAAATGGTCTAGAGGTAAAGAATTATATACAAGAAGTGCAGTTTCGGCCATCGAGAAAGTTTCGAGGGTCATCGGTATTGTACCGGGACCACCGGATGGGTCCCGGGGGTCCACCGGGTGGGGCCACCCATCTCGGAGGGCCACATGGGCTGAAGTGGGAGGGGGAACCAGCCCTTAGTGGGCTGGTGTGCCCCCCTAGGCCCACCCCCTGCGCCTAGGGTTGGAACCCTAGGGTGGGGGGGCGCCCCACTTGCCTTGGGGGGCAGTCCACCCCCTTGCCCGCCGCCCCCCTTGGAGATTGGATCTCCCAAGGGTCGGCGCCCCCAGGGGGCCTATATAAAGGGGGGAGGGAGGGGGCAGCCGCACCCTTGCACCTTGGCGCCCCCCTCTCCCCTGCTACACCTCTCCCTCTCGCGCAAACGCTCGGTGAAGCCCTCCTGCACGTGACAACTGCATCCACCACCACGCCGTCGTGCTGTTGGATCTTCATCAACCTCTCCTTCCCCCTTGCTGGATCAAGAAGGAGGAGACGTCATCCGCTCCATATGTGTGTTGAACGCGGAGGTGCCGTCCGTTCGGCGCTTGGTCATCGGTGATTTGGATCACGGCGAGTACGACTCCATCATCCACGTTCTAGTGAACACTTCCGCTCGCGATCTACAAAGGTATGTAGATGCATCCGATCACTCGTTGCTAGATGAACTCATAGATGGATCTTGGTGAAACCGTAGGAAAATTTTTGTTTTTTGCAACGTTCCCCAACAGTGGCATCATGAGCTAGGTCTATGCGTAGTTCTCTTTCCACGAGTAGAACACAATTTGTTGTGGGCGTAGATGTTGTCAACTTTCTTGCCGCTACTAGTCTTATCTTGCTTCAGCGGTATTGTGGGATGAAGCCGCCCGGACCAACCTTACACGTACGCTTACGTGAGACCGGTTCCACCGACTAACATGCACAAGTTGCATAAGGTGGCTGGCGGGTGTCTGTCTCTCCCACTTTAGTTGGAGCGGATTCGATGAAAAGGGTCCTTATGAAGGGTAAATAGAAGTTGACAAATCACGTTGTGGCTTTCACGTAGGTAAGAAAACGTTCTTGCTAGAACCCTATTGCAGCCACGTAAAACTTGCAACAACAATTAGAGGATGTCTAACTTGTTTTTGCAGCCATTTTTTATCTGATGTGATATGGCCAAAGTTGTGATGAATGATGAATGATATATATGTGATGTATGAGGTCATGTTCTTGTAATAAGAATCACGACTTGCATGTCGATGAGTATGACAACCGGCAGGAGCCATAGGAGTTGTCTTTATTTTTGTATGACCTGCGTGTCATTGAGAAACGCCATGTAAATTACTTTACTTTATTGCTAAACGCGATAGCCATAGTAGTAGAAGTAATAGTTGGTGAGCAACTTCATGGAGACACGATGATGGAGATCATGGCGTCATGCCGGTGACAAGATGATCATGGAGCCCCAAGATGGAGATCAAAGGAGCTATGTGATATTGGCCATATCATGTCACTGTTATTATTTGATTGCATGTGATGTTTATCATGTTTTGTACATCTTGTTTACTTCGAACGACGGTAGTAAATAAGATGATCCCTCATAATAATTTCAAGAAAGTGTTCCCCCTAACTATGCACCATTGCGATAGTTCGTTGTTTCGAAGCACCACGTGATGATCGGGTGTTAGATTCCAACGTTCACATACAACGGGTGTAAGACAGATTTACACATGCAAACACTTAGGTTTACTTGACGAGCCTAGCATGTACAGACATGGCCTCAGAACACAGAAGACCGAAAGGTCGAGCATGAGTCGTATAGAAGATACGATCAACATGAAGATGTTCACCGATGTTGACTAGTCCGTCTCACGTGATGATCGGACACGACCTAGTTAACTCGGATCATGTTATACTTAGATGACTGGAGGGATGTCTATCTGAGTGGGAGTTCATTGAATAATTTGATTAGATGAACTTAATTATCATGAACTTAGTCTAAAATCTTTACAATATGTCTTATAGATCAAATGGCCAACGCTGTCCTCAACTTCAACGCGTTCCTAGAGAAAACCAAGCTGAAAGACGATGGCAGCAACTATACGGACTGGGTTCGGAACCTGAGGATCATCCTCATAGCTGCCAAGAAAGATTATGTCCTACAAGCACCGCTAGGTGACGCACCCGTCCCACAAAACCAAGACATTATGAACGCTTGGCAAACACGTGCTAATGACTACTCCCTCGTTCAGTGCGGCATGCTTTACAGCTTAGAGCCGGGGCTCCAAAAGCGTTTTGAGAGACAGGGAGCATATGAGATGTTCGAAGAGTTGAAAATGGTTTTTCAAGCTCATGCCCAGGTCGAGAGATATGAAGTCTCCGACAAATTCTTCAGCTGTAAGATGGAGGAAAATAGTTCTGTCAGTGAGCACATACTCACTATGTCTGGGTTACATAACCGCTTGACTCAGCTGGGAGTTAATCTCCCGGATGATGCGGTCATTGACAGAATCCTCCAGTCGCTTCCACCAAGCTACAAGAGCTTTGTGATGAACTTCAATATGCAGGGGATGGAAAAGACCATTCCTGAGTTATTTTCAATGCTGAAATCAGCAGAGGTAGAAGTCAAGAAGGAACATCAAGTGTTGATGGTCAATAAAACCACTAAGTTCAAGAAGGGCAAGGGTAAAAGAACTTAAGAAGGACGGCAAGGGAGTTGCCGCGCCCGGTAAGCAAGCTACCGGGAAGAAGCCAAACAATGGACCCAAGCCCGAGACTGAGTGCTTTTATTGCATGGGAAGTGGTCACTGGAAGCGGAATTGCCCCAAATACTTAGCGGACAAGAAGGCCGGCAAAACAAAAGGTATATGTGATATACATGTAATTGATGTGTACCTTACCAGTACTCGTAGTAGCTCCTGGGTATTTGATATCGGTGCAGTTGCTCACATTTGTAACTCAAAGCAGGAGCTGCGGAATAAGCGGAGACTGGCAAAGGACGAGGTGACGATGCGCGTCGGGAATGGTTCCAAGGTCAATGTGATCGCCGTCGGCACGCTACCTCTACATTTACCTTCGGGATTAGTTTTAAACCTTAATAATTGTTATTTAGTTCCAGCTTTAAGCATGAACATTGTATCGGGATCTTGTTTAATTCGAGATGGCTACTCATTTAAATCCGAGAATAATGGTTGTTCTATTTATATGAGAGATATGTTTTATGGTCATGCTCCAATGGTGAATGGTTTATTCTTAATGAATCTCGAGCATAATGCTACACATGTTCATAGTGTGAATACCAAAAGATGTAAGGTTGATAATGATAGTCCCACATACTTGTGGCACTGCCGCCTTGGTCACATAGGTGTCAAACGCATGAAGAAGCTCCATGCAAATGGACTTTTAGAGTCTCTTAATTATGAATCATTTGACACGTGCGAACCATGCCTCATGGGTAAAATGACCAAGACTCCATTCTCAGGAACAATGGAGCGAGCAACCAACTTATTGGAAATCATACATACTGATGTGTGCGGTCCAATGAGCGTTGAGGCTCGCGGTGGCTATCGTTATGTTCTCACCCTCACTGATGACTTGAGTAGATATGGGTATATCTACTTAATGAAACACAAGTCTGAAACCTTTGAAAACTTCAAGGAATTTCAAAGTGAGGTTGAGAATCAACGTGACAGAAAAATCAAGTTTTTGCGATCAGATCGTGGAGGAGAATACTTGAGTCACGAATTTGGCACACACTTAAGAAAATGTGGAATAGTTTCACAACTCACGCCGCCTGGAACACCTCAGCGTAATGGTGTGTCCGAACATCGTAATCGCACTCTATTAGATATGGTGCGATCTATGATATCTCTTACCGATTTACCGCTATCTTTTTGGGGCTATGCTTTAGAGACTGCCGCGTTCACTTTAAACAGGGCTCCATCAAAATCCGTTGAGATGACACCGTATGAATTATGGTTTGGGAAGAAACCTAAGCTGTCGTTTCTAAAAGTTTGGGGATGCGATGCTTATGTCAAGAAACTTCAACCAGAAAAGCTCGAACCCAAGTCGGAAAAATGCATCTTCATAGGATACCCTAAAGAAACTATTGGGTATACCTTCTACCTCAGATCCGAAGGCAAGATCTTTGTTGCCAAGAATGGATCCTTTCTAGAGAAAGAGTTTCTCTCGAAAGAAGTAAGTGGGAGGAAAGTAGAACTTGATGAAGTATTACCTCTTGAACCGGAAAATGGCGCAACTCAAGAAAATGTTCCTGAGGTGCCTGCACCGACTAGAGAGGAAGTTAATGATGATGATCATGAAACTTCAGATCAAGTTGCTACTGAACTTCGTAGGTCCACAAGGACACGTTCCGCACCAGAGTGGTATGGCAACCCTATCTTGGAAATCATGTTGTTAGACAACGGTGAACCTTCGAACTATGAAGAAGCGATGGCGGGCCCCGATTCCGACAAATGGCTAGAAGCCATGAAATCCGAGATAGGATCCATGTATGAAAACGAAGTATGGACTTTGACTGACTTGCCTGTTGAGCGGCAAGCCATAGAAAATAAATGGATCTTTAAGAAGAAGACAGACGCGGATGGTAATGTGACCATCTATAAAGCTCGGCTTGTCGCTAAGGGTTATCGACAAGTTCAAGGGGTTGACTACGATGAGACTTTCTCACTAGTAGCGAAGCTAAAGTCCGTCCAAATCATGTTAGCAATTGCCGCATTCTATGATTATGAGATATGGCAAATGGACGTCAAAACGGCATTCCTTAATGGTTTCCTTAAGGAAGAATTGTATATGATGCAGCCGGAAGGTTTTGTCGATCCTAAGAATGCTGACAAGGTGTGCAAGCTCCAACGCTTGATTTATGGGCTGGTGCAAGCATCTCGGAGTTGGAACATTCGCTTTGATGAGATGATCAAAGCGTTTGGGTTTACGCAGACTTATGGAGAAGCCTGCGTTTACAAGAAAGTGAGTGGGAGCTCTGTAGCATTTCTCATATTATATGTAGATGACATACTTTTGATGGGAAATGATATAGAACTCTTGGACAGCATTAAGGCCTACTTGAATAAGAGTTTTTCAATGAAGGACCTTGGAGAAGCTGCATATATATTAGGCATCAAGATCTATAGAGATAGATCAAGACGCCTCATAGGTCTTTAACAAAGCACATACCTTGATAAGATATTGAAGAAGTTCAATATGGATTAGTCTAAGAAAGGGTTCTTGCCTGTGTTGCAAGGTGTGAAATTGAGCTCAGCTCAATGTCCGACCACGGCAGAAGATATAGAAGAGATGAGCATCATCCTCTATGCCTCAGCCATAGGTTTATTATGTATGCCATACTGTGTACCAGACCTGATGTAAACCTTGCCATAAGTTTGGTAGGAAGGTACCAAAGTAATCCCGGCAAGGAACACTGGACAGCGGTCAAGAATATCCTGAAGTACCTGAAAAGGACTAAGGAAATGTTTCTCGTTTATGGAGGTGACGAAGAGCTCGTCGTAAAGGGTTACGTCGACGCTAGCTTCGACACAGATCTGGATGACTCCAAGTCACAAACCGGATACGTGTATATTTTGAATGGTGGGGCAGTAAGCTGGTGCAGTTGCAAGCAGAGCGTCGTGGCGGGATCTACATGTGAAGCGGAGTACATGGCAGCCTCGGAGGCAACGCATGAAGCAATTTGGGTGAAGGAGTTCATCACCGACCTAGGAGTCATACCCAATGCGTCGGGGCCAATCAAACTCTTCTGTGACAAAACTAGAGCTATTGCACTTGCCAAGGAGCCCAGGTTTCACAAGAAGACCAGGCACATCAAGCGTCGCTTCAACTCCATTCGTGAAAATGTTCAAGATGGAGACATAGATATTTGTAAAGTACATACGGACCTGAATGTAGCAGATCCGTTGACTAAACCTCTCCCTAGAGCAAAACATGATCAACACCAGAATTCCATGGGTGTTCGATTCATCACAATGAAACTAGATTATTGACTCTAGTGCAAGTGGGAGACTATTGGAAATATGCCCTAGAGGCAATAATAAAAGCATTATTATTATATTTCCTTGTTCATGATAATTGTCTTTATTCATGCTATAATTGTGTTATCCGGAAATCGTAATACATGTGTGAATAATAGACACCAACATGTCCCTAGTAAGCCTCTAGTTGACTAGCTCGTTGATCAACAGATAGTCATGGTTTCCTAACTATGGACATTGGATGTCATTGATAACGAGATCACATCATTAGGAGAATGATGTGATGGACAAGACCCAATCCTAAACATAGCATAAGATCGTATAGTTCGTTTGCTAGAGTTTTTCCAATGTCAAGGATCTTTTCCTGAGACCATGAGATCGTGTAACTCCCGGATACCGTAGGAGTGCTTTGGGTGTACCAAATGTCACAACGTAACTGGGTGACTATAAAGGTCTACTACGGGTATCTCCGAAAGTGTCTGTTGGGTTGACACGGATCAAGACTGGGATTTGTCACTCCGTATGACGGAGAGGTATCCCTGGGCCCACTCGGTAATGCGTCATCATTATGAGCTCAAAGTGACCAAGTGTTTGGTCACGGGATCATGCATTACGGTACGATTAAAGTGACTGGCCGGTAACGAGATTGAACGAGGTATTGGGATACCGACGATCGAATCTCGGGCAAGTAACATACCGATTGATAAAGGGAATTGTATATGGGGTTGCTTGAATCCTCGACATCGTGGTTCATCCGATGAGATCATCGAGGAGCATGTGGGAGCCAACATGGGTATCCAGATCCCGCTGTTGGTTATTGACCGGAGAGCAATCTCGGTCATGTCTACATGTCTCTCGAACCCGTAGGGTCTACACACTTAAGGTTCGGTGACGCTAGGGTTGTAAAGATATGTATATGCAGTAATCCGAAAGTTGTTTGGAGTCCCGGATGAGATCCCGGACGTCATGAGGAGTTCCGGAATGGTCCGGAGGTAAAGAATTATATATAGGAAGTGCAGTTTCGGCCATCGGGAAAGTTTCGGAGGTCACCGGTATTGTACCGGGACCACCGGATGGGTCGCGGGGGTCCACCGGGTGGGGCCACCCATCCCAGAGGGCCCCATGGGCTGAAGTGGGAGGGGGGACCAGCCCTTAGTGGGCTGGTGTGCCCCACTAGGCCCACCCCCTGCGCCTAGGGTTGGAACCCTAGGGTGGGGGCGCCCCACTTGCCTTGGGGGGCACTCCACCCCCTTGGCCGTCACCCCCCTTGGAGATTGGATCTCCCAAGGGTCGGCGCCCCCAGGGGGCCTATATAAAGGGGGGAGGGAGGGGGCAGCCGCACCCTTGCACCTTGGCGCCCCCCTCTCCCCTGCTACACCTCTCCCTCTCGCGCAGACGCTCGGCGAAGCCCTGCTGCACGTGACAACTACATCCACCACCACGCCGTCGTGGTGCTGGATCTTCATCAACCTCTCCTTCCCCCTTGCTGGATCAAGAAGGAGGAGACGTCATCCGCTCCGTACGTGTGTTGAACGCGGAGGTGCCGTCCGTTCGGCGCTTGGTCATCGGTGATTTGGATCACGGCGAGTACGACTCCATCATCCACATTCTAGTGAACGCTTCCGCTCGCGATCTACAAAGGTATGTAGATGCATCCGATCACTTGTTGCTAGATGAACTCATAGATGGATCTTGGTGAAACCGTAGGAAATTTTTTGTTTTCTGCAACGTTCCCCAACAAAATCAACACTGGTGAGGTACCTAATCGTTTCTTCAACTCCTGGAAACTAGCCTCACATTCCTCCGTCCATTTGAACTTGGTATCTTTCTTCAACAACTCCATCATAGGCTTCACAATCTTTGAGAAATTCTTAATAAATCTCCGGTAGTATCCTGCGAGTCCAAGAAAACTCCGTATCTCTCCAACCGTGGTCGGTGCTTCCCATTTGGTCACGGTATCAACTTTAGCAGGATCTACTGCTATTCCTTCTCCAGATATAACGTGTCCGAGAAATCCTACTTCCTTCAACCAAAACTCACATTTGCTGAACTTGGCATATAATTGATGTTCTCTGAGCTTTCCAAGTACCAAACGCAAATGCTCCTTATGCTCCTCTTCATTCTTCGAGTAAACCAGGATATCATCAATGAACACTACGACGAACTTATCCAAGAAATCCATAAACACTTTCTTCATCATGTTCCTAAAATATGCGGGTGCGTTAGTCAGACCAAATGACATAACGGTATACTCATACAGCCCATACCTGGTGGTAAAAGCTGTCTTAGGTATATCCTGTTCTCGAATCATCAATTGGTGGTACCCTGATCGCAGATCGATCTTCGAAAATACCTTAGCTCCTTACAATCGATCAAACAGATCATTGATCATCGGTAGTGGATACTTGTTCTTGATCGTAACTTCATTCAATCCTCGATAATCAACAACCATCCTTAACGATCCATCCTTCTTCTCCACTAGAAGTACTGGCGATCCCCAAGGCGAAGAACTTGGGCGAATATATCCTTTATCCAGTAACTCCTTATTCTGCTTCTTAATCTCCACCAAATCCTTTGCTGGCATCCTATATGGTCTCTTTGATATTGGCCCTGTGCCTGGCGATAGCTCAATCAAAAACTCAATATCTCTATCTGGTGGCATGCCTGGCAACTCTTCTGGAAATACTTCAGGGAAATCACTTACCACTGGTACTTCCTCCTGCAAAACTCTTGTTAAGCAATTTACTTGTGTCCTCTTTGGCACATGTCGGGATACATACTTGATCCTTCTCCCTTCTGGTGTGGTAAGCAAAATTGACTTACTAGCACATTCAATATTCCCTTCATACTTTGATAACCAATCCATGCCTAATATCACATCCAATCCTTGGGATTCCAATACTATTAGGTCTGAGGGAAAAACATAGTTACCAATCCTTAATGGTAACCGATCACACCATCGACTAGCCATATACTCTGCTCCAGGCGAGGTTACTAACATGGGTGACCTAAGGGCTTGGGCTGACAGGTTATACTTATCCACAAATCCCCTTGAGATGTATGAATGCGATGCGCCAGTATCAAAAAGAAAGGGTGCAGTAAATGACTTAACCAAAAACTTACCTATTACTGCATCAGGCTAAGCTTCAACCTCCTCCACATTAACGTGGTTCACCTGTCCCCTGTTGAAAGGGTTCGGCTTCTTCCCAGAGCTTCCATTGCTATTTCCATTTTGTAATTCAGGACATTCATTGGCATAATGTCCGGTCTTGGAACACTTAAAGCAAGTGACTTGGCTTAGGTCTTTCTTGGCTGGGGTTGATGGGTTGGTGCGATTCTGGCCATTGCTTCCTCCATTACCATTACCATTCCTGGTGCCTTTGTGATTGTGCGAGCTACCTCCTCCATGGGTATGCTGAAAATTTCCTCCCGGTCTAGGGGTAAAACGTGGCTTCTGCTGAGCTCCTGAATTGTACTTCCCTTGTCCATACTCCCTCTTGCGGTTCTCAATTTGCTGTTGCTTGCCTTCAATCATAAGAGCTCGATCTACCAACTCCTGATAGTTGTTGAAGGTTGCTACCATCAACTGCATGCTCAACTCATCATTCAGTCCTTCTAGAAACTTCTCCTGCTTCGCTGCATCCGTAGCGACATCATCTGGGGCATAACAGGCTAACTTACTAAAGTCCTCCACATACTGGCCAACTGTCCGTCTTCCTTGGTGCAAGTTGCGAAACTCACGCTTCTTCATGGCCATAGCTCCTGCTGAAACATGGGCAGTACGAAAGGCCTGCTGAAACTGGTCCCATGTGATAGTGTCGACAGGGAAAGTGGCTGTGAAATTCTCCCACCATGATGATGCGGGTCCTTCAAGCTGATGTGCGGCAAACTTCACCTTATCCGCATCCGTGCATCCTGATGTGGTCAACTCTCTAGCTGTCTTGCGGAGCCAATCATCTGCGGAGCCTAAGAAAACGCGCTAAGTGATCAACAGGTGGTGGTGGTGGTGGGTTGTTGTTGTTGTTCCCCTGATTCTGATTCTGGACTAGCAACTGCATCAATGTGTTCTGTTGCTGGATCAACTGGGTGAGCTCTGGTGGAAAGGCAAATCCAGGGTCACGTCTCGGAGGCATCTGAGGGTTTAGAAAAGATGAGATGTAAGAATAGAGGGGGTCTAAAGAGAAAACACTACCCATATGCACATGAGGCAAAAACAAACAATTCACTTCATTCAATCAAACAAGGGCATATAATCGATCTAACTATCGCAAAAGTGCTCGGACTACTATATTTACATGGTGGACTACTACTACTTATGACGTGGTCTACTAGAAATATTCTTCGGTTGCAGACTCCATGATATCTGCTCCAGCTTCATCAACATAATCATCATCGCTATTGTCTGGATCTGAATCGGTGTCATCGATGATGATGTAGTCTTCTGGGCGAATCTCCTTGGGTTCTTCGTCTTCATCTACTAGTGTAGGGCCTCCCATAAATATCCCGATCTTCTTTGTTAGGTCGGCATTCTTATCCACCAGTACTTCAATTTCTTCTTCATAATCTTCACATGTAGCCTTGAGTTCTTCCTCCAGTTCCTTGATTCTTGTCTTAGCCTTCTTCAGAACTATCATGTCGGTGCACATCTGGTTATCCTGTCATCGAATGTGCTGGTTTAATTCCTGGATAAAAGCTGCAATTGATCTATCCTTCCGGGTGATGATCATCTCCCAGTGCTCATCTCGGCGCCCACAAATCTGGTAGATAGTATCCTTGAGATCATTGCGGTAGACTTCTCCAATGCGTCCCATGGCGATGTGAGCTGCCATGCTCTTTCCTAGACTCCAAGTTGGTGCATCAAAAGAAAACTCTATGGGCTCAGTGACTCGCATGAACGTTCTTCCTGGAACTTGAACTTGAATCATCCAGCGCTCTTCTTCAGGTAAAGTGGCGTTGTAGGTTCCGGTGAAGCTTGGTACTCCTATGTTCAGGTATCTAGTGACTTCCTTCAAGTGTCGTCCAAAGGGTGTATCTTCATCCGGTTGCGTGAACTTGTTCTTGCATCCGCCGTCCTAAAAGAGTCGAAAAGGTGAGGAGTCAAAAGAGAAGAGGGTGAATAGTGTTCTAGGTCTTTAGCTTAGTGGTCGTGTCCTACAGTCAGCGTGTGCTCTGATACCATCTCTGTAGCGACCAGACCTCAAACAGTCTGATCTTTGTGCTCCGGTGTCATCCCTAGATCAGTAATGCTGACACCACATAGTACTCGGAGGATTTATAACAGAGTAGCAATCACACACTTATTACATCGAGTGTCTCCATAAAGAACTTATTACAATAAATATGGCTTAAGGCCATCTAATAACGATAACAGCGGAAGGCTTGGAAGATAAGTGAGTCCATCAACTCCAACGGCATCACTGAGTATAGAACCACGACCTAAAAACTCCTTAAACGTGGTCTGAAAAGTCTGCAACATTAACGTTGCAGCCCGAAATGGGTCAGCACATGGAATATGCTGGCAAGGTAACACATAGAGAATAATGGAATGAAACAGCTATACTATATGCATATTTGGCTGGTGGAAAGCTCTATGGTTACTGTTTTTGCGAAAAGCCAATTTTTCCCTACTACAAAGGAATAAATTTAATTACTATCATGGTGGTTGTTAAACACTGAGAATGGTTGACAGCATTCTCAATCCCAATTAAGCATCATCATTAAACAAAACCCAACAAAATTAATTTAGAGTAACATGTTGAGATTTACATGATAATCCAGGTACTAGATACTCAAGATGTCCATAACCGGGGACACGGCTAACCATAATTAGTTTATTACACTCTGCAGAGGTTTGCGCACTTTTCCCCACAAGACTCGATCGCCTCCGTTTGGTTTCTCGCACTACATGGTGTTTGAGAAGACGGATGACCGAGACATAGTCTTTCAGAAGCGCTAGCACCTTACGATCGGGTAGACCGTACCACCTACATCCCCTACATCTGCTAGTCTACCACTGTAAGAGTTCGCACGACTTAGTCAACTATGCTAGAGCCCATAATAGCTTGTGGCTGCACACAGAAGTTTCTAGTATGAATAGTCTCATGATCCCTTTGAGCCTGGGTGGCGGTCCAAAAGAAAACAGGCAAGTCCTGGAATACCCAGGTGCCTCAATCCACCCAGATGTGTGTTTAAGTTGCCACCTTAGATAAACCATTAATTAACAATCTCACATCTGTCATGGATATCACTCACCCAATCCACGTCTACTAGCATAGCATGGCATAATAAGAAAACATAGAAGTAACTCCCAAAGGTTTGATAATAAACAGGTAATAGGTACTATCTCAACTACTTCGCATCCCATAATTTAATTAGATCCTAATCATGCAATGTATGAGGATTAATCTAATGCAATAAAACTGGATAGTAGAAAAGGTATGATCAATGTGTTACTTGCCTTGCTGATGATCCGGGAAACCTAGCGATTCGAAATGATAAGCGGCGCACTCCGGGTACTCTATCGCATATAAACAAACAAGCATACAATAAGTACTCATCTAATGCATAGGTAAAACTCAAATAAGAGATCTAACCAGAAGGTTCAACTTAAGAACTCCGGTTTGCAAAAAGAATCAAATCGAACGAAGCAACGAAAGTCAAACGGTGAAAGAAAACAACTTCGTTCTACTAATATGGATCTAGGGAAAATTTTACAGTAGCAAAAACTTGTTTAAGTTGATTAAACGGATAGAGGGTTTCGAGACGAAACTCTAGGCGCTTGAATCGCCTGATTCCGATAAACGAACGAAAAGTTATACAAAAAGAAAATCGGATCAGGAATCGCGATCAGAAAAATCGCGGATTAAATCCGAGAAAAAGAAAAACGACGAACGTTCGCTAGAACGAACGAACGGACGAACGCTCGCTATTTAAATAAATCGGAGAAACCAATCTATTTAAAAAAACGAATCTAAAAAACCCCACGGAAAAATGGAACGGTTTTTCGAAAAAAATAAAAAACCGGCGCAGAAATCGAGGCGGCGGCGGACCTCGGGCGGCGTGCGGCGGCGGCGGCGTCCGGCGGCGGCGGGGCGGCGTCGTCCGGTGGTGGCGGGGCGACGGCGACGGCGCTGGGACAGCTTGGGGCGGGGCTAGGGTTTTGCTGGGCCTCTACCCCGGCTTATATAGCCTAACGGGCCGGGAGTCCTAGTCGGACACGGCCCTAGGTCGGTTCGTTGTTTTTTTTAAATAATTACGTGCCGAAGAAAAATAAAAAGAAATACTAAACAGACTCCAAAAATTCCGAAATAAATTTTCACGGGCTTCTAAAATCAAGCCGCACAAGGTGAACATTTATTTGGGGCCTAAATGCAATTTTGAAAAACGCACATTTTTCCTAAATTCAAATAAAATAACGAAACACTCCGAAATAAAATCTTATTTGATTTTATTATTAAATCCTCAATATTTCTATACTTTGGGAAAGTCATTTTATTCCCTCTCTCATATTTTTGTAATAGAAATAATTGATGATAAAATAAATAAAATCAAATGATCCTATTCTCAAAATTTGAGAAAACTCAAATATGAAAATAATGAATTCCCCAACTCTCTCCGTCGGTCCTTGAGTTGCGTAGAAATTCTAGGATCAAACCAAACGCAAATAAAATATGATATGCAATGATGATCTAATGTATAACATTCCAAATTGAAAATTTGGGATGTTACATCAAGCATGCTTGGTTTGGTTATACGTTGTGAAATGTGATGCTCAGTTAATGTTTGGTTCATTTGTTATGGTGTTTAGTTAACAGTTTGGTTCAATTCTGCAATGCGATGTTCAATAGTTGTGGGTGCACTCTATTATTGTATTCCATGTGAGAAATAAATCAAATTTGGCTATACTAAATACATGAGAAACAAATACAATTGCTATATTTCCAAGTTGTTAAGCATGCTTGGTTTGGTTAACTGTCTGATCTTCTATTAGGAGTATGTTATATTGTGCAATGTGGTGCTCAGTTAACATTTGGTTGATTTGTTGTGGTGTTTAGTTAACTGTTTGGTTCAATTCTGCAATGCGATGTTCAATTGTTGTTTGTGCATTCTGTTATTGTATACCATGTGAGGAATAAATTAAATTTGGCTTTACTAAATATATGAGAAACAAATACAATTGCTTTATTTCCATGTTGTTAAGCATGATTGGTTTGGTTAACTGTGTGATCTTCTATTAGGAGTATGGTATATTGTGCAATGTGGTGCTCAGTTAATGTTTGGTTTATTTGTTGTGGTTTTTGGTTAACTGCTTGGTTCAATTCTGCAATGCAATGTCCAATTGTCGTGGGTAGAATTTTGTATTGTTGTGCATGTGAGGAATAAATCGAATTTGGCTGTACTTAATACATGAGAAACATATACAAGTGCTATATTTCCTAGTTCTTAATCATGCTTGGTTTGGATAAATGGGTTTTCCATGTGGCTTGAATTAATCTGATGAATCTGCAATGTGCTTATTTTTCATCAACATATTTTACTTATAGCATGCGAACCTTACTTAACCTAATAACTAACTACCTTATATGTGTTGCGGGGAAACAATGGGAAGCATTGAGGTTTACAATCGAGGTTAGCACATGCATGGTCCGTTTTCTAATAGCACATTATTGTGCAACTTCAGGAATCATTCTAATATTTAGGTTATTAACAATTTGGTCTTGCACATGTAGGTCCTACCGTCAGAGGTTTTGACCCACTGTTCGACCCTTTTGCATATGGGGAAATGAGTTGTCCATGAATATCAATCAAGTCAAGAAACTCAGAAAGATTGTTAGGATAAAGAAATTATCGACAAAAACAACAAGATCTTTGTCTGCACAAGTAAGAAGACATCAGTCAACTACAAGATGGTACTAACTATTATACCTTGCCTTTTTTATTCATTTGCCCCATTTCCAATATAGAGAAGACATCCTTGTTTTCAGGCCTTTCCAAAGCAGCTCACTGATGATTACCTCTCAAACCACCTCTATGGTCAGGAGGCGAGGAAGGTTTTCATACAACACCCACAGTTCAATATTGAAGTGTTCCTGAAGAGGACGAAG
Organism: Triticum monococcum; assembly: GCA_034509565.1. NCBI lineage: Eukaryota > Viridiplantae > Streptophyta > Magnoliopsida > Poales > Poaceae > Triticum > Triticum monococcum. The sequence goes on along the minus strand of CM067843.1, from coordinate 143,491,648 downwards.
GATGGACTGTTAATCATCCACAGGCACTGGCCTAAAGTTAAAAAGACCTTCAACTTGAACGAATGCTAAATATTCCCCTTCTGCTTTAGCAGTTTTCCAGATGAGATGCATCTTTCTATGTACCGTCTATGATGCTAATTTCGTAAGGTTCTAGATGTTGCATGTGAAACTTGGTGTTGGCGCAGTTGTGTAATGGGGTAGCTGAGTGCTGAAGCTATATCATGTTGTACTCTGATGTATTTCAATTATGAAATCCTGCTTCCTTAATATGGAAATGAAATATATTATGTGCTTAATATGAATGTAAATTAGATTAATAAATGGATTATTAGTAATAGGGCAATTAGCCTGCTAATGGCCAATTAGCAGGGCCAATTAGACTGCTAATTAGGTTTTTCTATTAAAAACGGTTATTGAGAAAACACCATGGGCGATGACCTCAGGCAACGCACACAATTTTTAGGAATAAACCGTCTTGGATCAATGAACAATCACACACGACATTCTCTTAAAAACTGTTTGCATTAGGCCACCTTGCGCAAATGTTTACCACATAAAAACTATGTGTGATGGACAACCTTTGCCACAAAGTTTCTTCTACACACCGTGTGTGATACATTCAATAACGCAAACGATAAAATTGTTAATATCGTGTGCAATGGCAATGCTATCACAAACGATTTAAAGGGGAAAACTGTGTGTGATGTACCTGCGAATGGAAACGTTTTCCTTGGAGAGACTGTGTGGGATGTATATACGAACATAAACGTTTAGGGGGGACTGACAGTGTGGGATGTACTTACGACCAGAAACGATTTCGCCTGTATAATTGTATTTTTTGAGCACTGCTATATGTATAACCGTATTCGATCACTCGCTGATCGCACACGACCTCATTTTGCCGAGCGTGTGTGCCAGGAGGGCATATCCCCGATGGTTTCTGGGTCATGTGGAAAGGACCCTCCTACCGCCCACACTCACTTGGCAACGGTTCCAAATGCCACCGCGGAAAGGGGTTAAAAACCGTTTGTATAGCACCTCGTTGTACTATAGACCAAACTAAACCGATAATTCGAAGAGACTTGCAAAGATATCTAATCATGCATATAAGAATTCACAGAAGAACCAAATATTATTCATAAATAAACTTGATCGTAAATCCACAATTCATCGGATCTCGGCAAACACACCACAAAAAGTATTACATCGAATAGATCTCCAAGAACATCGAGGAGAACTTTGTATTGAGAATCAAAGAGAGAGAAGAAGCCATCTAGCTAATAACTATGGACCCGAAGGTCAGTGGTAAATGATACGTCTCCGTCGTATTTACTTTTTCAGATACTTTTGCCCTTGTTTTGGACTCTAACTTGCTTGATTTGAATGGAACTAACCCGGATTGACGCTGTTTTAAACAGAATTGCCATGGTGTTATTTTTGTGCAGAAATCAAAGTTCTCAGAATGACCTAAAACTTCACAGAGAATATTTTTGGAATTTCTAAAAAATACTGGCAAAAGAATCAAGACCAGGGGCCCACACCCTATCCATGAGGGTCGGGGCGCCCCCCTGCGTCGTGGGGCCCCTGGTGCTCCACCAACCTCAACTCCAACTCCATATATTCACGTTCGGGGAGAAAAAAATCAGAGAGAAGGATTCATCACATTTAACGATACGGAGCCGCCGCCAAGCCCTAAACTCTCTCGGGAGGGCTGATCTGGAGTGCGTTTGGGGCTCCGGAGAGGGGAATCTGTCGCCGTCGTCATCATCAACCATCCTCCATCACCAATTTCATGATGCTCACCATTGTGCGTTAATGGTAATGAGCATACGGTACACTTTCCGAGGAAACAACCTCAAGTCCATAGTATCAATTGAAGGAAATATGCCCTAGAGGCAATAATAAAGTTATTATTTATTTCCTTATTTCATGATAAATGTTTATTATTCATGCTAGAATTGTATTAACCGGAAACATAATACATGTGTGAATACATAGACAAACAGAGTGTCACTAGTATGCCTCTACTTGACTAGCTCGTTAATCAAAGATGGTTATGTTTCCTAACCATGGACAAAGAGTTGTTATTTGATTAACGGGATCACATCATTAGGTGAATGATCTGATTGACATGACCCATTCCATTAGCTTAGCACCCGATCGTTTAATATGTTGCTATTGCTTTCTTCATGACTTATACATGTTCCTATGACTATGAGATTATGCAACTCCCGTTTGCCAGAGGAACACTTTGTGTGCTACCAAACGTCACGACGTAACTGGGTGATTATAAAGGAGCTCTACAGGTGTCTCCAAAGGTACATGTTTGGTTGGCGTATTTCAAGATTAGGATTTGTCACTCCGATTGTCGGAGAGGTATCTCTGGGCCCTCTCAGTAATGCACATCACTTAAGCCTTGCAAGCATTGCAGCTAATGAGTTAGTTGCGGGATGATGTATTACGGAACGAGTAAAGAGACTTGCCGGTAACAAGATTGAACTAGGTATTGGATACCGACGATCGAATCTCGGGCAAGTAACATACCGATGACAAAGGGAACAACGTATGTTATTATGCGGTCTGACCAATAAAGATCTTCGTAGAATATGTAGGAGCCAATATGGGCATCCAGGTCCCGCTATTGGTTATTGACCGGAGACGTGTCTCGGTCATGTCTACATTGTTCTCAAACCCGTAGGGTCCGCACGCTTAAGGTTTCGATGACAGTTATATTATGAGTTTATGAGTTTTGATGTACCGAAGGTGTTCGGAGTCCCGGATGAGATCGGGGACATGACGAGGAGTCTCGAAATGGTCGAGACGTAAAGATCGATATATTGGACGACTATATTCGGACATCGGAAAGGTTTCGAGTGGTTCGGGTATTTTTCGGAGTACCGTGGAGTTACAGGAATACGGGAGAAGAAGTATATGGGCCTTACTGGGCTTTAGGGGAGAGGGAGAGGCAGGCCGCCCCCCCCCCCCCAAGGCCTAGTCCGAATTGGACTAGGGGGAGGGGCTGCGCCCCCTCCTTCCTTCTCTTCCCTTTTCCCCTTCCTTGTCTCCTACTCCTAATACTTGGAAGGACTCCTAGTTGGACTAGGAAAGGGGGAATCCTACTCCCGGTGGGAGTAGGACTCCCCTAGGGCGCGCCATAGAGAGGGCCGGCCCTCCCCTCCTCCACTCCTTTATACACGGGGGCAGGGGGCACCCCATAGACACACAAGTTGATCTTCGTGATCGTTCTCTTAGCCGTGTGCGGTGCCCCCTTCCACCATAATCCTCGATAATATTGTAGCAGTGCTTAGGCGAAGCCCTGCGAAATTAGTACATCAAGATCGTCACCACGCCATCGTGCTGACGGAACTCTTCCCCGACACTTTGCTGGATCGGAGTCCGGGGATCGTCATCGAGCTGAACGTGTGCTAGAACTCGGAGGTGCCGTAGTTTCGGTGCTTGATCGGTCGGGCCGTGAAGACGTACGACTACATCAACCGCGTTGTCATAACGCTTCCGCTATCGGTCTACGAGGGTACGTAGACAACACTCTCCCCTCTCGTTGCTATGCATCACCATGATCTTGCGTGTGCGTAGGAAAATTTTGAAATTACTACGTTCCCCAACATCAATTGTATTGGAAAAATTCCATCGATTATTATTGGAGGTTTTGAATTTCCTCTTCCTACTGTTAAAAAGAAATATGATATTCTTATTGTTGGGGACGTGTATATCCCCGTTGAGGTAACCTAGTGCTATTCGAAAATTCTATGGTTTCATGCGATTCAGAATGAGTTTGTTAACAAGACTTGATCAACCTTGTTAGTGGATTCCTTTTGATGAGCATGAGATGGATGAAGTTCGAAAGCACAACTCTCTGTACCCTCCTTTTACTCTCTGTTATTTAGTTTAAATATAGTAAAAATAGTGTTTTCTGTCTGTTTTCTGAATTATCCTTGCAATATAAAATACCCTAAAAATAAAAAGTTCTCCAAATGTCCCGAAAATGAAATATGATTTTTCTAGAATATTTGAGAATATCTGGCACTGAGAACACATTAGGGGGAGCCATCACCTGGCCACAAGGGTCCAGGGCGTGCCCACCCCCCTGGGCGCGCCCCCTGCCTCGTGGGCCCCTGGTGGCCTCCCTCCACTTATTCCTGCACCCACACACTCCTTCTTCGTCCCAAAAAAAATCACTATTTAGCTCAAGCACGAGTTCTAGCTCGTTTTGCTGCGATTTTTGATCTCCTTGCTTAAAGCTCCATTCACAAAATTGCTTTGGGGGATTGTTCTTCGGTATGTGACTCCTCCAATGGTCCAATTAGTTTTTGTTCTAGTGCTTTATTCATTGCAAAGTTTTGCTGCTAAGGTGACCCTATTATTGAGCTTGCATGTCAATTTAATTTGGCCCCACGTAGTTTTAATGCATGATATAGCCTCTAGGCACTTGCAGGAGTAGTTGCTATCAATCTTGCTGAGTTTGGTTCACTTTTATTTTGAGTTACTAAAAATTTCAGAAATTTTTCAGAGGAAGAATTATGTTTAGGAAAATATACCAAGGTGGTTCTTCAAGGAAGCAAGGACCCAAGCCCGCAATACGTGAGCCGGACCATGAACTACCAAGAGAAGCTCAAGTGCGGCCTTGTGAATGGCCATCTGAAGATTTCATGGTCCAAGCAGGAATTAAGGAGGAGCTTGATGCATATGTGCGTAATGCTGAACTCGAGGGCTTCATGCTAGATAAGTGCCCTCAGTATTATCACCTAACTGACTCCTTTGTGAGAAGCTTTAAATTTACATCTTCATGCAATTCTCATGTTGTCCTGTTTGATATTTATAATAAATCTTATACCATGGACATAGAAGATTTTAATACTACTTGTAAACTTCTGCAATGGGGTTGTGCTAGTGAACCTCGCAAATCTGAGTTTAAAGATTTTCTTGCTAGTATCACGGTGGGGGAATCTAGAGAAATCACACAAGCAACCATAGGGAGTATTCATTTTCCTGCTATACATTATTTTGCTCTCTTTATTGGTAGATGCATTAAGGTAAAGATGAAGCCTGTCACATGTGTGTTCCAGATCTTAGTGTTCTCAAGAGTGATGTGTTAGGAGATAAACAATATAACTTGGGGGCTATTGTTGCACGCAGGTTGCATAACAACATTATTAATGGGGATTTTTTTGGAGGAATTTATGCAACTCGTGTAGCTAATTTTCTTGAGATACCCATACCTGAAAATGATATGGAGTTGCCCACTACTTATCTAGATTATGATGCTATGGTTCGTCATCAGTTTGTTGAGAGGAACGACCAGTTCCTCCAATACTGACTAATCTTTGACATGCATCGCATTGTCAATGTTGTTGTCCCTACTCCTGGTTTCTTTGACTTTCAGGGAAAAGGAGATATATTATAACTAGGGAGGAGGCGAACGAGTACGAGAGGAGGGCTGAAGCAGAATGCCTCCATGTTGTAGCTCATGAGGCAATAGCCGCTGCATCTCAGTACGACCCCGGTTACAACTTTGGATATCCGCCAGGCCAGCCATGGGACTAGACCAACTTAGGCCAAAAGCCTAAGCTTGGGGGAGTATGTATTTTTCACCGACATTATATTCATGTTCACACACTTGTTCTAGTTGTCAGTGCTCATACTTTTTCATTGTACCATCCATGCTAGTTTAATTTCCTTTTAAGTTTTCTTCTTGTGTGTTTGAAAAACCTTAAGAAAAAACAAAAAAATAGTTATAGCTTTTTGCTAGTTTACTTTACATGCTTGTAGTAGTAGTAGTAGTAACTAAAAGAAAACCCAAAAAGATTTCTCGTTCTTCTTTTGCTTGTTGGGAGCTTTCCCGTGTAAGTAGTTTTATTTATTTTCTTTGGGGGTTGAGGGGAGAAGTCCATAATGAAAATGTTGAAAGTGGCTCTCTTTGAATTATTGTGGATTTAACCAAGAGCCCATATTACCTTGTCTTCTCCCTTGTATTAAAAAGCTTGCAGATTCCAGCTTAGTCCAATGCACGTGCACTATTATTATTATCCACACTGTTCGGTCATGAAAGTGAAAGGCAATAATGACGATATATGATGAACTTATTGAGATAAGAGAAGCTGGTATGAACTCAGCCTATTATGAATAAACATGTTTGCAATGACAATTAGAGATTATAGTTGCTTATGCCATGCTTAATTAGCTAGGAGTTTATAATGGTTTACCTTGTGTGCCAACATGCTATTGAAATAGTTGTGATGTGGTATGATAGGGTGGTATCCTCCTTTGAACGGTTCAACTGGCTTGACTTGGCACATGTTCACGCATGTAGATGAAACAAAATTAACATAGCCTTCATGATATTTATGTTCATGGTGAATTATATCCTACTCATGCTTGCACTCAATGTTTATTAATTTTAATGCATGTTCATGACTGTTGTCGCTCTCTAGTTGGTCACTTCCCAGTCTTCTTCTAGCCTTCACTTGTACTAAGCAGGAATACTGCTTGTGCATTCACTTCCATAAACCCCAAAGTTATTCCATATGAGTCCAGCATACCTTCCTATATGCGGTATTTACCTGCCGTTCCAAGTAAATTTGTATGTGCCAAACTCTAAACCTTCAAATGAAATTTTGTTTTGTATGCTCGAATAGCTCATATATCAACTAGGGCTGGGTATATCTTCCATGTAACCGGGATGCCCAGTCCCATGCTCTAAGCAAATCAAATCAAAATAATTGCAAACAAAACTCTCCCAGGGCTGTTGCTAGTTGGAGGCACTCGTTGTTTCGAGCAAGCCATGGATTGATGCTTGTTGGTGGTGGGGGAGTATAAACTTTACCATTCTGTTTGGGAACCGCCTATAATGTGTGTAGCATGGAAGATATCGAGACCTCTCGGTTGTTATGTTGACAATGAAAGTATTCCACTCAAAATATTATTTATCTCTATTTAAAAACTCGAGCTTTGGCACCTCTACAAATCCCTGCTTCCCTCTTCGAAGGGCTTATCTATTTACTTTCATGTTGAGTCATCACCCTCTTATTAAAAAGCACCAGTTAGAGAGCACCGCTATCATTTGCATCCATTACTATTAATTTATAGGGTATGACTATGACTGGATCTCTTTTACCATGAATTACAATGTCTAGTCAGTCCTTGATCTTCAGAGGTGCTCTACATTTATGTTTTAAGGTCTCAAAAAGGGCTAGCGAGATACCATCTTGTTATATCATATTATGATTGTTTTGAGAAAGTGTTGTCATCTGAGATTTATTATTATTGCCCGCTAGTTGATTATGCCATTGATATGAGTAAACATGAGACTTAAATGTTATTGCGAATATGGTTAGTTCATAATCTTTGTTGAAAACTTGAATGATGGCTTTACATATTTACAACAACAAGAGCAAACAGAGTTTGTAAAAGTTTTTCTTTATCACTTTCAATTTGTCAACTGAATTGCTTGAGGACAAGCAAAGGTTTAAGCTTGGGGGAGTTGATACGTCTACGTCGTATCTACTTTTCCAAACACTTTTGCCCTTGTTTTGGACTCTAACTTGCATGATTTGAATGGAACTAACCCAGACTGACGCTATTTTCAGCAAAATTGCCATGGTGTTATTTTTGTGCAGAAATAAAAGTTCTCGGAATGACCTGAAACTTCACGTAGAATATTTTTCGAATTTATAAAAAATACTGGCGAAAGAATCAAGACCAGGGGCCCACACCCTGTCCACGAGGGTGGGGCGCGCCTCCCCCTGGGCACCCCCCCCCCCCCCCCGCCTCATGGGCCACCTGGTGCTCCACCGACCTCAACTCCAACTCCATATATTCACGTTCGGGGAGAAACAAATCAAAGAGAAGGATTCATCGCATTTTATGATACATAGCCGCTGCCAAGCCCTAAACTCTCTCGTGAGGGCTGATCTGGAGTCCGTTCGGGGCTCCGGAGAGGGGAATCCGTCGTCGTCGTCATCATCAACCATCCTCCATCACCAATTTCATGATGCTCACCGCCGTGCATGAGTAATTCCATTGTAGGCTTGCTGGACGGTGATGGGTTGGATGAGATTTATCATGTAATCGAGTTTGTTTTCTTAGGGTTTGATCCCTAGTATCCATTATGTTCTAAGATTGATGTTGCTATGACTTTGCTATGCTTAATGCTTGTCACTAGGGCCCGAGTGCCATGATTTCAGATCTGAACCTATTATGTTTTCATGAATATATGTGAGTTCTTGATCCTATCTTGCAAGTCAATAGTCACCTACTATGTGTTATGATCCAGCAACCCCGAAGTGACAATAATCGGGACCACTCCCGGTGATGACCGTAGTTTGAGGAGTTCATGTATTCACTAAGTGTTAATGCTTTGGTCTGGTACTCCATTAAAAGGAGGCCTTACTATCCCTTAGTTTCCAATAGGACCCCGCTGCCACGGGAGGGTAGGAGAAAAGATGTCATGCAAGTTCTTTTCCATAAGCACGTATGACTATATTCGGAATACATGCCTACATTACATTGATGAATTGGAGCTAGTTCTATGTCACCCTATGTTATAACTGTTACATGATGAACCGCATCCGACATAATTATACATCACTGATCCATTGCCTACGAGCTTTTCATATATTGATCTTTGCTTAGTTACTTTACCATTGCCATGGTTACAATTCCTATAAAAACTGCTACTGTTACCTTTGCCACCGTTACCGTTACTTCCATACTACTTTGCTACTAAATACTTTGCTATAGATATTAAGTTATCCAGGTATGGTTGAATTGACAACTCAACTGCTAATACTTGAGAATATTCTTTGGCTCCCCTTGTGTCGAATCAATAAATTTGGGTTGAATACTCTACCCTCGAAAACTGTTGTGATCCCCTATACTTGTGGGTTATCAGTAAACTACTCACACATCATTGGAGAGGCTATGGTGTTGATGTAGAAGCCCTCTGTGATCGATTCCCCCTCCGGTGGAGCGCCGCAAAAGTCCCCAAGATGGGATCTCACGGGTACAGAAGGTTGAAGTGGTGGAAAAGTAGTTTCGTGGCTCCCCCTGATGTTTTTAGGGTATAAGAGTATCTATAGGCGGAAGAAATAGGTCGGTGGAGCTCCATGGGGCCCACGAGGGTGGGGGAGGGCCTACCCCTCTGGGAATGATACCTAACATAATTATCAATGTAATTTTCTTTATTGTGGCATGAGTGTTTGGATCCGAAAGATTCAAGACAAAAGCTTAATCAATATAAGAATAATAATACTTCAAGCATACTAACAAAGTAATCATGTCTTCTCAAAATAACATGGCCAAAGAAAGTTCATCCCTACAAAATCATATAGTTTGGCTATGCTCCATCTTCGTCACACGAAATACTCAAATCATGCACAACCCCGGTTTCAGCCAAGCAATTGTTTCATACTTTGGTATTTTCAAACTTTTTTAACTTTCACGCAATACATGAGCGTGAGCCATGGACATAGCACTATAGGTGGAATAGAATGGTGGTTGTGGAGAAGACCAAAAAGAGGAAGATGGTCTCACATCAACTAGCCATATTAATGGGGTATGGAGATGCCCATCAATAGATATCAATGTGAGTGAGTAGGGATTGCCATGCAACGGATGCACTAGAGCTACAAATGTATGAAAGCTCAACAAAAGAAACTAAGTGGGTGTGCATCCAACTTGCTTGCTCACGAAGACCTAGGGCATTTGAGGAAGCCCATTGTTGGAATATACAAGCCAAGTTCTATAATGAAAATTCCCACTAGTATATGAAACTGACAAAATAAGAGACTCTCTATAATGAAGACCATGGTGCTACTTTGAAGCACAAGTGTGGAAAAAGGATAGTAGCATTGTCCCTTCTCTCTTTTTCTCTCATTTTTTAGAGACTTCCCTTTTTTGGAGACTCTTTCTCTTTTCTATTTACTCACATGGTACAATGCTCTAATAACGAAGATCATCACACTTCTATTTATTTACAACTCAAGAATTAGAACTCAATACCTAGAAAAAAATATGACTCTATATGAATGCCTCCAACAGTGTACCGGGATGTGCAATGAATCAAGAGTGACATGTATGAAAAAATTATGAATGGTGGGTTTGCCACAAATATGATGTCAACTTCATGATCATTCAAAGCAATATGACAATGATGGAACGTGTCATAATAAATGGAACGATGGAAAGTTGCATGGCAATATATCTCGGAATGGCTGTGGAAATGCCATAATAGGTAGGCATGTTGGCTGTTTTGAGGAAGATATGAGGAGGCTTATGTGTGATAGAGCATATCGTATCACGGGGTTTGGATGCACCGCCAAAGTTTGCACCAACTTCTCAAGGTGAGAAAGGGCAATGCACGGTACCGAAGAGGCTAGCAATGATGGAAGGGTGAGAGTGCGTATAATCCATGGACTCAACATTAGTCATAAAGAACTCACATACTTATTGCAAAAATCTACAAGTCATCAAAACAAAGTACTACACGCATGCCCCTAGGGGAAGGGTTGGTAGGAGTTAACCATCGCGCGATCCTGACCTCCACATAAAGGAAGACAATCAAAGAAATACCTCATGCTTCAAATTTTTTTAGGCTCTTGGTTTAACCATCGCGTGATCCTGATCTTGGTATTTATTCAAACAGCAAGCAAAACAAAAGAAAATAAAATGACGCTCCAAGCAAAACACATATCATGTGGTGAATAAAAATATAGCTCCAAGTAAAGTTATCGATGAACGAAGACGAAAGAAGGGATGCCTTCTGGGGCATCCCCAAGCTTAGGCTCTTGTTTGTCCTTGAATATTACCTTGGGGTGCCTTGGGAATCCCCAAGCTTAGGCTCTTACTACTCCTTATTCCATAGTCCATCGAATCTTTATCCAAAACTTGAAAACTTCACAACACAAAACTTAACAGAAAACTCGTAAGCTCCGTTAGTATAAGAAAATAAATCACCACTGAGGTACTATTGTGAACTCATTCTAAATTCATATTGGTGTAATATCTATTGTATTCCAACTTCTCTATGGTTCATACCCTCCGATACTACTCACAGATTCATCAAAATAAGAAAACAACACATAGAATACAGAATCTGTCAAAAACATGAACAGTCTGTAGCAATCTGTAACTTGTGAATACTTATAAAACTCCAAACATTCTGCCAAATTAGGAAGTCCTAAGAAATTTGTTTATTAATCTTCTGCAAAAATAATCAACTGAAAATCTCGTTCCTGTGATTTATGAAAACTAATCTCGTGCGTGCAAAAGTTTCTGTTTTTCAGCAAGATCAAGTTAACTATCACCATAGGTTATCCTAAAGGTTCTACTTGGCACAAACACTAAGTAAAACACAAAACCGTACATAACCAGAGGCTATATGAATTATTTATTACTAAATAGCAACAAAAAGCAAAGAACAAAGATAAAATTGGGTTGCCTCCCAACAAGCACTTTTCTTTATTGCCTTTTTAGCTAGGCATGATGATGACAATGATGCTCACATAAAAGATAAGAATTGAAACATAATGGTAGCATCATGAAGCATATTACTAGCACATTTAAGTCTAACCCACTTCCTATGCATAGGGATTTTGTGAGCAAACAACTTATGGGAACATGAAACAACTAGCATAGGAAGGTAAGACACACAAATCTTCAAGATTTTCAACACATAGAGAGGAACATTGATATTATTGAAATATGTAGAAGCATATGATCCTCTCTCATAATAATTTTCAATAGCATCACGAATGAATTCAACCATATAACAAGCACATAAAGCGTTCTTTTCATGATGTACTTGCATAGAAATTTTACTACTCTCCATATAAGCGAATTTATTCTCATCAACCGTAGTGGGAGCAAACTCAAGAAAATAACTATCATGTGAAGCATAATCTAATTGAAAATTAAAATCATGAAGACAAGTTTCATGGTTATGTTTATTCTTTATGGCATATGTGTTACCACAATAATCATCATAAATAGGAGGCATGCTTTCATCATAATAAATTATCTCATCAAAACTTGGGGGACAAAAAATATCATCTTCATCAAACATAGCATCCCCAAGCTTGTGGCTTTGCATATCATTAGCATCATAGGTATTCAAAGAATTCATACTAACAACATTGCAATCATGCTCATCATTCACATATTTTATGCCAAGCATTCTATGTAATTCTTCTTCTAGTACTTGAGCACAATTTTCCTTCCCATCATTTTCACGAAATACATTAAAAAGATGAAGCATATGAGGCACCCTTAATTCCATTTTTTGTAGTTTTCTTTTATAAACTAAACTAGTGATAAAGAAACTAAAAGATTCGATTGCAAGATCTGAATATATACCTTCAAGCACTCACCTCCCAGGCAACGACGCCAGAAAAGAGCTTGATGTCTACTACGCAACCTTCTCCTTGTAGACGTTGTTGGGCCTCCAAGTGCAGAGGTTTGTAGGACAGTAGAAAATTTCCCTCAAGTGGATGACCTAAGGTTTATAAATCCATGGGAAGCGTAGGTTGAAGATGGTCTCTGTCAAACAACCCGGCAACCAAATAACAAATAGTCTCTTGTGTCCCCAACACACCCAATACAATGGCAAATTGTATAGGTGCACTAGTTCGGCGAAGAGATGGTGATACAAGTGCAATATGGATGGTAGATATAGGTTTTTGTAATATGAAATTATAAAAACAGCAAGGTACCTAATGATAAAAGTGAGCACAAACGGTATTGCAATGCGTTGAAACAAGGCCCAAGGTTCATACTTTCACTAGTACAAGTTCTCTCAACAATAATAACATAACTGGATCATATAACTATCCCTCAACATGCAACAAAGAGTCACTCCAAAGTCACTAATAGCGGAGAACAAACTAAGAGATTATTGTAGGGTACAAAACCACCTCGTAGTTACCATTTCTGATCGATCTATTCAAGAGTCTGTAGTAAAATAATATGAAGCTATTCTTTCCCTTCAATCTATCATAGAGTTTCTACTAGAATAACACCTTAAGACACAAATCAACCAAAACCCTAATGTCACCTAGATACTCCAATGTCACCTCAATTATCCGTGGGTATGATTATACGATATGCATCACACAATCTCAGATTCATCTATTCAACCAACACAAAGATCTTCAAAGAGTGCCCCAAAGTTTGTACCGGAGAGTCAAGACGAAAACGTGTGCCAACCCCTATGCATATGTTCACAAGGTCACTAAACCCGCAAGTTGATCACCAAAACATACATCAAGTAGAACACGTGAATATCCCATTGTCACCACAGATAAGCACATGCAAGACATACATCAAGTGTTCTCAAATCCTTAAAGACTCAATCCGATAAGATAACTTCAAAGGGAAAACTCAATCCATTATAAGAGAGTAGAGGAGGAGAAACGTCATAAGATCCAACTATAATAGCAAAGCTCACGATACATCAAGATCGTGCCGAATCAAGAACACAAGAGAGAGAGAGAGATCAAACACATAGCTACTGGTACATACCCTCAACCCTGAGGGTGAACTACTCCATCCTCGTCATGGAGAGCGTCGGGATGATGAAGATGGCCACCGGAGAGGGATCCCCCCTCCGGCAGGGTGCCGGAACGGGTCTAGATTGGTTTTCGGTGGCTACAGAGGATTGCGGCAACGGAACTCCCGATCTAGGTTTCTTTCTGGAAGTTTGGGTATATATGAGAGGTATTGGCGTCGGGAATAAGTCAGGGGGGTCTCCGGGCTATCCACGAGGCAGGGGGCGCGCCTAGGGGGTGGGCGCGCCCCCCACCCTCGTGGGCGGCCCAGGACTCTTCTGGTCCATCTCCGATGCTCTGTGGGCTGCTTCTGGTCCAAAAATAATCTCCGTCAAATTTCAGGTCAATTGGACTCTGTTTGGTTTTCCTTTTCTGCGATACTCAAAAACAAGGAAAAAAACAGAAACTGGCACTGGGCTCTGGGTTAATAAGTTAGTCCCAAAAATCATATAAAATAGCATATAAATGCATATAAAACATCTAAGATGGATAGTATAATAGCATGGAACAATCAAAAATTATAGATACGTTGGAGACGTATCAAATATCTAGGCAATGATCATGAACATAGGCATCACCTCCGTGTCAAGTAGACCGAAACGATTCTGCATCTACTACTATTACTCCACACGTTGTGGCACCCTGGCTCAGAGCAACCGGTTCACCATGCATTGCCAGCCCAGAGACCATGTCTTCTTGCAACACACAACATCTTGGTACAGAAAACAACCGCTTTATTGATGCTAGCGGACCAAAGTTTATATTACAACGGAGTCGAGGCCAAGCGGCACAGACGGTGTGGCTGAACAATATGTACATTATTTAGTGAACATAAAGGGGCCTCGATCATAACAACTATGCAACAGCGGAACAACGTCGTAGAGGAAACTCCATAGCACAGGGACACCGATGTGGACACGATCTAGACTCGAGCAGCGCTCCTTTCCAACGAGACTTTCCTGAAATCTGGCATGACACGCCAGGTCAGTACATTGAATGTACTTGCAAGATCACAACAGGCATAATCATAATGACAAACAATATCATGATAATTAACCAATTAATAATGCAATATTATTTCAACATGTTGTGATCATGCTCTTGTGATAAACGTCCCTCGGGACCTACTTACCAACCGTGATCGTTCTCGGATCACACACAAACCACCATCGTGGTCTTGAAATACGTGGCTCGTGATCCTTACGGTGATCACAACCACGACCAATGCTTGGTCTCGAACATCTCGACGGCCTTTCCGCCATCATCAATAGTGCAAAGTTCATAACTTAGTGTGCAAAATTTATTAAACATTGACCCATGGTGGGACCTACTACGAGCGTGTCCATGACCGTGGACTCGGCTATCGATAGATTATACACTCCGCAGACGTAGCACACTTTACCCACACCATGGAACCCATGGCCTCGCACTCCCATTCGGGTGGACCAACAGCATTCCGACGAAACCCCTCCATTGCCATGACACTCACCCGACCACTCCGAGACAATCCCCACTGGGCGAGTCCTGGGTGGCCCCGTGTCTACCAAAGACACAACGACCACCGTCATGGCCAAAACGATCCCACAAGGAGACCCGATACCATAATCTCAACAACGGGCACACAAGGTTATGTCTGCTTACCGGGCTAGGGTAAGCAAGCCCATAACCTTCCCTAGTTGGAGGCACCGACCAGAGGCATGACAACGGACCGAATCAAGGCCTCCCATAAGGCAAATGTGGCTGCACTGGAAAAAACTCGATTCAGTGGCACCATGACCCGGCCAACGATATGTTCAAGTTGAGTTATATTCAGGTTCAAATAAAGTAAAAATAAGCGGTGTCATAGTATGCCATGAAATGCAACTTAACCTATGCATCACATATTAATGGAAATGACTGAGTCAACCATATTCACACTAAGCATAATCATCAACAACTTATGCCACTTTTCTGGTCAGGAAAAACCTTACTTTAACCAGAATATTTTCTAGCAAATTTTTATCATTTTACTCATGCAAGAAAATAACTTTAAGTAATTCCTCATTTGTATCACAATATTATTCTTTCATCATCACAAATGAATCCTAGATTCTTTACCAGCTAAGTTAGTTTCAAACATTCTGTAAATCAAGCATATTAACTGAATCAAGCACTAAACAAAATAAAAATAACATAATAGTTATTTAAATGCATGGATTAAACTTTTCATTCAAGTAAGAAAATCATAAATATTGAAATGGCACCATGAAAATGTTGTTGTGGGTTGCCTTAGTGCAGATGAGGTTCACAAGCCTTCTGGTGATCCTCAAGACAAGCCTCGCCCTCTGAAAATAATTTTAAACACAATAAGAAAATATCAAGAACCCTTCTAAAAATCACCAAAAAATCTAGGAAGCACAAAAAAAATCTCATCTCTGGTGATCTGCTAGATTTCTTTGCAAAGAACACAAAGCAAAAAGAATCAATTCATTTGGACTTATGGTTGAAGAGTTATAGCTGTTTGAAGCTCTCTATAAATTAAATGAATTTGAATTTACATAAAACAGACTAGGGGGTGATGTCGAAGGCGTAAAGCCTCAAGGCGCCACCACTCGTACCGCTTCACGCGCGTACAGAGTGGCTGACTAGCGGGGCCCGCTAGTCAGGCGAGGGGGGGAGAGGAGGAAACAGAGGAGGTCGCGGCTTCGCCGGAGCTCTCGCCGGCGACGAGGGCTCCTTAGCCCAAACGAGAGGGAGGGATCGAGAGAGGGGATGGAGGCGCACCTACCCGTACCCGTAGCATAGCTAGGGGTGGTCGGACGGCGTCAGAATCGACCTCGCAAGCGGAGGCAGATAGCGGTGGTCGTCGGAGATGAGGAAGACCGCGAGCAGAGGCAACTCCAGGGGCTCCAAGTGGACGGGATGGCTTCACCGGAGAGAGGCGGAGGCTCTAGAAGGGTCTCCCTAGCCTGGGAGGGGCTGGAGCTACCGTGATGACCCGAGGGGATCGCCGGAGAGCTCGAGCTCGGGGACGGCGGCCCGCGGCCTGCCCGGCCGGGCTACAGCTATCTACATGTTTGTGGAGTGTGTGGGAGTGGAGGATGGTGCTTGAGGAGGCTGGGGGTGGCTCCTTTTATAGGCGAGCATCGGGGTGGATCGGGCTCCGCCGGCAACACCTGGACACTGCGCCCGGTGACGAGCGGCATCAGTGAGAGGAGGAGAAGGCGACGCAACTCACGCGGGGACTGTGGGCGAACGGGGACAAGCACAAGATCAAGAGGAAGGCAACGAGCATAGTGCAGAGCGCATTGTGGCGTTGGCTGGACCGCGCCCGTGCTCGCTGCGGCGAGCTCTGGCGTCGGCGAGTGCCAGGGGGAGTTAAGGGGGTTGAGAGGAAGATGGTGGTGAAGTTTGGCACGCTCGGGCAGTCGGGGAAGCGAGCACGCGCGAAACAGAGTGCTCGGCGGCACTCGGAGCGCGTCGACACGCATGATGGCATCATGGACATGCATGGTCACCGCGTAAACTCTTCCCTCAGGCCGACCAACATCCAAAGATCATGTCTGGCTTGTTGTTCGTGGTAGTTTTGAAGATTACCACGCTTTGATTTGTCTCCAGATGCAGTAGAGAAGATTTTACAAGCTAGGTAAGTTTCTGAACGGTAACTTTGAGAGGTTACTGAGGTCAAATGGCTGGGAATTGGGGACTGTGCTTTGGAGGCTAGCCATCATCTACTAAGGTGATGATGCACAAGAAAGTTCAGGCACAATGGAGCAAGTAAAATGGTAGTTGTTGTAGAAACCACCATTTCTGCCCAGAACAGAAAATATTTTCTGTAGCAGAAATATTCCAAAAAGTGATGAAATAGTTTTGCTCAGGAAGGTGCCCTAGGGTTCAAAGAATATTTGTGAATTTTCTTAGATTTTTGTGAGCCAGAAAAATTGGGGTTGCTTTGGAGCTCATTGAACTAGCTAGGGTTTTAGAGAGGAAAATGAATATTTTTCATTTAAGAAAAATATTCCAAATATTATTTTGGGTAGGATGAGAGAGAGAATGATGGTTAGGGAGAGAAATGATGCACTTGGGTGAAAGACAAGGGTACCCAAGTGTTTAAGTCCATATGAAAAGATTCAAAAACTCCAAATTTCAAAATCAATTCAAATGAAAAACCAAGCAAATAAAGGAGGGCAAAAACCAGGCCGTCACAAACCTCCCCCACTTAGAATGAATCTCGTCCTCGAGATTCGGTTGCTTGGGAAAACCACTCTTGATAATGTGACTATAGAAATTCTTCCCGCTCCCAAGTTGATTCTGACTCTATGTGATACTCCCGCTGAACTTTGTAGAATTTTCTTACTTTACTGCGAGTGACCCTTTCCATCTGATGCAAAATTCTAAATGGTCTCTCTTCATAGGTTAAATCATTTTCCAATTCTATCTCAGCCATAGCAGTCCTTTTCTCAGGCGGGGATATACATCGCCTTAACTGGCAAACATGAAACACGTTGTGCACGTCCGACAATTCACGGGGGAGTTCCAGCTGATATGCAACAGAGCCCACTAGGGACATGACTGGAAATGGACCAATAAATCCTAGGTGCTAACTTTCCACGAGTCTGAAATCTCTTGACTCCTTTCATAGGAATGACTCGGAGGTATACCTGTTCTCCGGGTTCAAAACTGATCTGTCGGTGCTTTGCATCATAATAACTCTTCTATCGAGATTTGGCCAATTGCAATCTGTCCCTAATTTCCTTAACTTGTTGCTCAGCTTCCATCATGAGATCCGTTCCGAAGATACGGCTATCTCTAGTTTGAGAACAATTTAAAGGAGTGCGGCACTTACGGCCATACAAAGCTTCATACCATGACATTTTTAGACTGGTCTGGAAGCTGTTGTTATATGAAAACTCGGCATATGGCAGGCAGTCTTCCCATTTCGGTTCTTGGACTAAAGCACAGGCTCGCAACATATCCTTGAGTATTTGGTTTACCCACTCTATCTGTCCATCCGTCTGAGGATGATAAGTAGTACTATATTTCAGCGCTGTCCCCAAGGCTTGATGGAGACATGACCAAAAAGCGGAGTTAAACAGGGAACCTCGGTCGGAAGTGATGGTTCGGGGACTCCATGCAGACTGACTATTCTGGATACATACAGCTGTGCAAGTTGATCCGCTCGATATCTGGTGCTGATCAGAATGAAGTGAGCAACCTTAGTTAAGGTGTCCACTATGACACAGATTGAATCATTGCCTCGCTGAGTCTTAGGCAGTCCTGTAATGAAATCCATACAAACGTCATCCCATTTTCATCGCGAGACCGGCAGCAGTTGGAGGAGTCCGGCTGGCTTCTAATGCTCTGCCTTCACCTTTTTGCATATATCGCAATAGGCCACAAAATAGGCAATATCTCTCTTCATTCCATCCCACCAGAATATTTTTCTAAGGTCTTCATATATTTTTGTACCTCCTGGGTGAATGGAATATGAGGATTCATGTGCTTCCAACAAGATTTTGTTCTTTATGTCCGGCTGATTGGGTACACAAATCCTTCCACGGAATTGGAGGGTACCGAGTTTGTCCTTTGAGAAATCTAGGGTCTGCCCTACCACCGGGCTCTTGACACGTTTTTGTAGCTCGATGTCAGCTGGCTAGGCCTTGTGGATATCTTCCTCAAGTGTGGGGGTGACTTCCAAACGATTAGCGAGGCCAGCATTAACAATGACCAGGTTGAGCTGAGCGATCTCCTCTTGAAGTTTAGGAGGCAAGGATTTCAATATGACATTTAGGCTGAAAGGCTTTCGACTAAGTGTATCGGCAACCACGTTAGCCTTACCCGGGTGGTAATTTATTCCAAGATCATAATCCGTGACCAACTCAAGCCATCTTCGTTGACGGAGATTTAAGTCCGGCTGAGTAAATATATACTTGAGACTTTTGTGATCAGTAAAAATTTGGCACCTTTTTCCAATGAGGTAGTGTCTCCAAATTTTTAGCGCATGAACCACCGGGGCCAATTCCAAATCATGAGTAGGATAATTTCCTTCGTGGGGTCGTAGCTGTCGCGATGCATATGCTACTACCTTGCCGTCTTGCATAAGTACGCATCCAAGTCCTTATCTGGAGGCATCATAGTACACATCAAAACTGCGGCAGATATCTGGAAGAGTTAATACAGGTGCAGTTGTCAGTCGTATCTTTAGCTCGTTGAAACTTTTCTCACAGTCCTCAGTCCATTCAAACTTCTTATCCTTTTTGAGCAGCTCTATCATGGGTTTAGCAATCTTGGAAAATCCTTCAATGAAATGATGATAATATCCGGCTAATACAAGGAAACTTTGGATCTGTGTTACGGTTGTGGGTGGCAACCAATCGAGCACATCCTTTACTTTGCTCGGGTCCACGGCTATACCTTCAACGAATAGTATATGTCCGAGAAACCCAACTTGCTTGAGCCAAAACTCGCATTTACTGAATTTGGCGTAAAGCTGATGGTGGTTGTGTTGTTGTAGCTCTGCTGGGAGGTGATTCTTGTGATCTTCTTCATCCTTGGAGTAAATGAGTATGTCATCGATGAAGACTACCACGAACTTGTCGAGGAAGTCCGTGAATACTTTGTTCATCATATGCATGAAGAAAGCAGGGGCATTGGTGAGACCAAAGGACATAACTATATATTCATAAAGACCGTACCGAGTAGTGAATGGGGTCTTAGGAATATCTTCCTTTTTAATCTTGAGATGATGATATCCGGTCCGTAAATCTATTTTAGAGAATACCTTGTCCCCACTGAGCTGATCAAACAGATCATCAATCCTTGGCAGCGGATATTTATTTTTGATGGTGACCTCATTCAATTGTCGGTAATCCACACACATGTGGAGACTGCCATCCTTTTTGTCCACGAAAATAGCAGGTGATCCCGATGGTGAAGAGCTGGGACGGATATATCCTTTTTGGAGCAATTCATCGAGCTGCTTCTTTAGCTCTACTATTATGATGAGGCATCCGGTAATACTTCTTGTATAACGGTGCGGTTCCGGACAGAAGATCTATTGCAAACTCAAGCTCTCGATCTGGCGGCATGCCCAGCAACTCTTCTGGAAATACATCAGGAAACTCACTGACCACAGGAATTGATTCCAATTCAGCCACAATGGTGAAGACCATCTCTTTCTTGGTTATGCTTCTGCGAGCATAGAAATTGGTAGTATGCCCATTCTGACTGGTCAAAGTGACTTCTCGGGTTGCGCAGTTTATGCAAACTTGATATTGGGTCAACCAGTTCATACCCAATATACCATCCAACTTGTCGGACTCACGAATTATCAAAGAAATTGGAAAACCGACTCCGTTGATATTGATTTCCAGATTGCGACAGACCAGATTGCTCTTGATTAAATATCCCGAGGTTTGTACCAGCATATTTTTGCCCAAAATCGAACAAGGAAACTTGTTTTGGGCAACAAAACTACGAGAAATAAAAGAGTGGGAAGCCCTAGAGTCAAATAAAATTACTGTAGGTATGTTATTAACAACAAACATACCAATGACGACTTCGGGGTTCTCTTGGGCTTCGTCGGCGGAGAGGTGATGTACATACCCAGTAAAGTTTTGCTGGGTCGGACATGACTCCATATAGTTGACTTGTGGCCTGACTAGAGCATTTGCTTTGGTGTTCTTGGGGCACTGTCTGGCATAATGTACGTTTTGCCCACAACTGAAGCAAGAATTGTTGCGCTAGTGCTCCTCGTGCACTGGGCTGGTCACGACATTATTGACTTGAGTGGTGGTCTTGTTAACATTTTGTTGCCAATTGGGCTTGTATTCCACCTGAGTCTGCTACCAGGTATGAGCCTTTTGCACTGGTTGCCCATCCTTCTTTGGCTCAAACTTATGCTTGTTGCCATTGTTAACGAGCCTAGTATCGGATACCAGCTTGTGCTCCCTTTCAGCAATGAAAGCCTTGTTCACCAGAGTTTGGAAATCTGGAAAATCAAACATACTGAGAGTACGCCGGAGTTGCGGATTTAATCCACCAAGAAATCTGTCAATCTTTCTTTCTTCGGTGGCCACATCATAAAGGGAGTAACGGGCCAAATGATTGAATTTTTGCAAATATTCACCCATAGACTGATTTCCTTGGATGAGTGCGAGAAATTCACGCTGCTTAGTCTTCATAACTCCAGTAGGGATATGATATTCCCGGAACTTCTTCTTGAATTTTTCCCAGGTGATTTCTTCATTAGCAGGCCACATGGCTTTTGCCTTTTCCCACCATATGGCAGCAGCGCCTTCAAGATAATGAGTTGCAAATGGAACTTTATCATTTTCTTCCATAAGAGCAATCCCAAGCTTTTTCTCAGTGGTACGCAACCAATCGTCTGCATCCAAGGGATCAACAACCTGACTGAAACTGGGTGGCTTGGTTCTTTGAAAATCTGACAGCTTGGAGTAATGACCATTATGATTTCCATTATGTCCAACCATAGCTTGCACACTTCTTAATATTTCAATCAGATCGTTGTTCCTTCTTTCCTCAAACATACGCATAATTTGCTCGGTGGAGGGCGGATTTGGCGGTGGAGGCGGTGGCGGAACGTACGGCTCGGGGGAGTGTCCTGTCTGTCGTGCAGAACGACGAAGAGGGGCAACCTCGCGAATGTTGCTGCTGCTGCCTCCCCGCGTTATCCTATTATGATTTTTCCCAAGGTAACACAACCGAGATGAGAAACATCCAAAATAAATTGGGGAAAAGACAGCAAAAAAAGCCCGAGAAAAACCAAAATGACGAGGAAAACACGGCGAATAAAAATAGAGTTCCAACATAATTATACATAGACTCATACATGAAAGATAGCCAACATGCCAGGTTCAACTACTCTCATACATGCAACGAAACATCATGACTCATGCTACTACATCCGAACATCATCCCAATGATTGCGGATACTTAGAGGCTCTACTACTCTACTGGTGCTGCGGGGTCCTCTCCTAATGCGGACTCGGATCCTAAACTGACGAGGTTAACTGAGACCTCCGGGTTAAAGGTAACATGACGACGCTGCCTAGAGGGCTCTCCCTCAGGGGCAGGGGTAGGGTGAATCATCGGGGCTACAAGAGTAGCGAGAAGTGTAACCCACTCACCAAGAGCACTGAGAGGGTTCACCGTCGAGGCGCCCGAACTACTCGGGGGAGTAACCGGTGAAACGGGGGAACTAGAACTGGCTGGAATATAAGGAGTAAATCCCAGAGAGGATGGAGTAGTGGTAGATCTAGTAGTGACTAAAGTAGCGGCTAAAGCAGTATGGGCACGAGTCGGCTCTCAAGCCAGCTCGTGGATCATAAGATAGCTAGCAGTGACATAACGAGCAAGGTGGCTAGCAACACTATCAGACTCCGGATCAATGATAGGGAAACGGACACAACCATTGTCGTGCAGAGAAGGGTAGTAATAGAAACCTGGGTGGCTCTGCATTCGGACCTCGTTGTAGCGAAGCTCGACAAGGACCTCGAATGCAGCAAACTGTACACCCTAAGAAGCGGTAGAGGCATAACCGCTCCGAGAAGTACGAGTGTAAGAGCTGGAATCGGAACTAGTGCGCAGAGTAACCACTGTGTGATACTCATACACTGAATCAGCTAGACGCCCCCGGTACACACGATAGACAGGATCATCTCCGAGGGGGTACAGCCGGCAGCACACGTTGCGAAGGAGGTGCGGCGACGTGTACGCCATCAGCTGCAACTGGCATGGATACGGCACCGGAGCCATCTACACTCACAACCATTCGCAGGTTAGCATAAAAAAATAAATCAAGTGCATGCAATGCGACAACCAGCTATAAGTGCTATCGGCACTCAACTTAAACTCGTATCTAATGTCCAGTTAACACGTCATAGTCTGCTACCTCTTGAGCACTGCGTTGGTTTTCCCCGAAGAGGAAGGGATGATGCAGCAAAGTAGCATAAGTATTTCTCTCAGTTTTTGAGAACCAAGGTATCAATCTAGTAGGAGGCTATGCGCGAGTCCCTCATACCTGCACAAAACAAATAAATACTCGCAACCAACAGAAATAGGGGTTGTCAATCCCTATAAGGCCACTTACGAGAGTGAGATCTGATAGATATGATAAGATAATATTTTTGGTATTTTTATGATAAAGATGCAAAGTAAAATAAAGGCAGAGTAAATAGCAAAGGAAATAACTAAGTAGTAGGAGATCAATATGACAAAGATAGATCCCGGGGCCATGGGTTTCACTAGTGGCTTCTGTCGAGAGCATAAGTATTCTATGGTGGGTGAACAAATTACTGTTGAGCAATTGACAGAATTGAGCATAGTTATGAGAATATCTAGGTATGATCATGTATATAGGCATCACGTCCGAGACAAGTAGACCGACTCCTGCCTGCATCTACTACTATTACTCCACTCATCGACCGCTATCTAGCATGCATCTAGAGTATTAAGCTAAAAAACAGAGTAACGCCTTAAGCAAGATCACATGATGTAGAGGGATAGACTCATGCAATATGATGAAAACCCCATCTTGTTATCCTCGATGGCAACAATACAATACGTGCCTTGCTGCCCCTACTATCACTGGGAAAGTACACCGCAAGATTGAACCCAAAGCTAAGCACTTCTCCCATTGCAAGAAAGATCAATCTAGTAGGCCAAACCAAACTGATAATTCAAAGAGACTTGCAAAGATAACCAATCATACATAAAAGAATTCAGAGAAGATTCAAATATTATTCATAGATAGACTTGATCATAAACCCACAATTCATCGATCTCAACAAACACATCGCGAAAAGAAGATTACATCGAATAGTTCTCCACAAGAGAGGGGGAGAACGTTGTATTGAGATCCAAAAAGAGAGAAGAAACCATCTAGCTACTAACTATGGACCCGTAGGTCTGAGGTAAACTACTCACACTTCATCGGAGAGGCTATGGTGTTGATGTAGAAGCCCTCCATGATCAATGCCCCCTCCGACGGAGCTCCGGAACAGGCCCTAAGATGGGATCTCGTGGATACAGAAAGTTACGGCGGTGGAATTAGGGTTTTGGCTCCGTATCTGATCGTTTGGGGTACGTAGGTATATATAGGAGGAAGGAGTATGTCGGCGGAACAACAAGGGGCCCACGAGGGTGGAGGCCGCGCCTGGGGTAGGCAGGCGTGCCCCCTACCTCGTGGCCTCCTGTTTCCTTTCTTGACGTAGGGTCCAAGTCTCCCGGGTCTGGTTCGTTGAGAAAATCACGTTCCCGAAGGTTTCATTCCGTTTGGACTCTGTTTGATATTCGTTTTCTTCGAAACCCTAAAACAGGAAAAAATAGCAATTCTGGGCTGGGCCTCCGGTTAATAGGTTAGTCCCAAAAAATAATATAAAAGTGGATAATAAAGCCCAATAATGTCCAAAACAGTAGATAATATAGCATGGAGCAATCAAAAATTATAGATACGTTGGAGACGTATCAAGCATCCCCAAGCTTAATTCCTGCTCGTCCTCGAGTAGGTAAATGATAAAAACAGAACTTTTGATGCGGAGTGCTACTTGGCATAATTTTATTGTAATTCTTCTTAATTGTGGTATGAATATTCAGGTCCAAAAGATTCAAGACAAAAGTTTAATATTGACATAAAAATAATAATACTTCAAGCATAATAACAAAGCAATTATGTCTTCTCAAAAATAACATGGCTAAAGAAAGTTATCCCTACAAAATCATATAGTCTGGCTATGCTCTATCTTCACCACACAAAATATTTAAATCATGCACAACCCCGATGACAAGCCAAGCAATTGTTTCATACTTTTGACATTCTCAAAACTTTTTCAATCTTCACGCAATACATGAGTGTGAGCCATAGATATAGCACTATAGGTGGAACAGAGTGGTGGTTGTGGAGAAGACAAAAAGGGAGAAGATAGTCTCACATCAACTAGGCGTATCAACGGGCTATGGAGATGCCCATCGATAGATATCAATGTGAGTGAGTAAGGATTGCCATGCAACGGATGCACTAGAGCTATAAGTATATGAAAGCTCAAAAAGAAACTAGGTGGGTGTGCATCCAACTTGCTTGCTCATGAAGACCTAGGGCATTTTGAGGAAGCCCATCGTTGGAATATACAAGCCAAGTTCTATAATGAAAGATTCCCACTAGTATATGAAAGTGATAACATAAGAGACTCTCTACTATGAAGATCATGGTGCTACTTTGAAGCACACGTGTGGTAAAAAGGATAGTAACATTGTCCCTTCTCTCTTTTTCTCTCATTTTTTTATTTGGGCCTTTTCTCTTTTTTATGGCCTCTTTTCTTTCTCTTTTTTCGTCCGGAGTCTCATCCCGACTTGTGGGGGAATCATAGTCTCCATCACCTTTTCCTCACTGGGACAATGATCTAATAATGATGATCATCACACTTTTATTTTTCTTACAACTCAAGAATTACAACTCGATACTTAGAACAAAATATGACTCTATATGAATGCCTCCGGCGATGTACCGGGATATGCAATGACTCATGAGTGACATGTATGAAAGAATTATGAATGGTGGCTTCGCCACAAATACGATGTCAACTACATGATCATGCTAAGCAATATGACAATGATGGAGTGTGTCATAATAAACGGAACGGTGGAAAGTTGCATGGAAATATATCTCGGAATGGCTATGGAAATGCCATAATAGGTAGGTATGGTGGGTGTATGATACCGGCAAAAGATGTGCGGTATTAGAGAGGCTAGCAAAGGTGGAAGGGTGAGAAAAGTGCGTATAATCCATGGACTCAACATTAGTCATAAAGAACTCATATAATTATTGCAAAAATCTACAAGTTATCAAAGCAAAGTATTACACGCATGCTCCTAGGGGGATAGATTGGTAGGAAAAGACCATCACTCGTCCCCGACCGCCACTCATAAGGAAGGCAATCAAAAAACAAATCATGCTCCGACTTCATCACATAACGGTTCACCATACGTGCATGCTACGGGAATCACAAACTTCAACACATGTATTTCTCAAATTCACAACTACTCAACTAGCATGACTTTAATATCACCATCTCCATATCTCAAAACAATTATCAAGTATCAAACTTATCATAGTATTCAACACACTCATAACAAAAAAATTATTCTTGAATACCTAGCATATTAGGATTTAAAGCAAATTACCATGCTATTAAGAATCTCAAAATAATCTAAGTGAAGCATGAGAGATCAATAGTTTCTATAAAACAAATTCACCACTGAGGGAGTCCTGGATTAGGGGGTCTCCGGACAGCCGGACTATATCCTTTGGCCGGACTGTTGAACTATGAAGATACGAGATTGAAGACTTCGTCCCGAGTTCGGATGGGACTCTACTTGGCGTGGAAGGAAATCTAGGCAGTACGGATATGTATGTCTCCTCCTTTGTAACCGACCTTGTGTAACCCTAGCCCCTTCCGGTGTCTATATAAACCGGAGGGGTTTAGTCCGTAGGACAACATACAATCATACCTTAGGCTAGCTTCTAGGGTTTAGCCTCTCCGATCTCGTGGTAGATCAACTCTTGTACTACTCATATTATCAAGAATAATCAAGCACGACGTAGGGTTTTACCTCCATCAAGAGGGCCCGAACCTGTGTAAAACATCGTGTCCCCTGCCTCCTGTTACCATCCGCCTTAGACGCATAGTTCGGGACCCCCTACCCGAGATCCGTCGGTTCTGACACCGACATTGGTGCTTTCATTGAGATTTCCTCTGTGTCGTCCTCATTAGGCTTGATGGCTCCTTCAATCATCGATACCGATGCAGTTCAGGGTGAGACTTTTCTCCCCGGACAGATCTTTGTGTTCGGCGGCTTCGCACTACTGGCCAACTCGCTTGGCCATCTGGAGCAGATCGAGAGTTATGCCCCTGGCCACCAGGTCAGGTTTGGATGCTTAAACTACACGGCCGATATCCGCAGAGACTTGATCTTCGACGGATTCGAGCCCCTGTCTAGTGTGTAACACGGGCACGATGAGCATGATTTAGCTCTGCCATCGGACAGTGTTCAGGAGATCGCGCCGGCAACCGCTCTGACCCTTAATTCGGAGCCAGTTGCGCCATCCATGGACGGGTGGATAGACCCCGCCACGGAGGCCGCACTCTCATCGGCAATCGAGCCGAGTATCGACCTTACCCTTCACGGGAGCCGTGACGCCGAACTACCGGATTCTTCCCCAGCCACGGACTCTGAACCGCCTGCGCCCATGCCTATCGAATCCGACTGGGCACCGATCATGGAGTTTACCTCCACGGATATTTTTCAGCACTCGCCCTTCGATAACATACTGAACTCATTAAGGTCTCTCTCCTTGTCAGGAGAGTCCTAGCCGAACTATGTCCGGCAGGATTGCGATGCGGATGACGAAGAAATTCGCCGCCCACCCACCACCCACTTAGTAGCCACCGTCGACGAGTTGACCGACATGCTCGACTTCGACTCTGAAGACATCGATGGCATGGACGATTATGCAGGAGGCGAATAAGAACCACTGCCCACTGGGCACTGGACAGCCACCTCGTCATATGACATATATATGGTGGACACACCCAAAGAAGGCAATGGCGACGGGACATCGGAGGATCACCCCTCCAAGAAGCAACCCAAGCGCTGACGTCAGCGGCGCCGCTCTAAGTCTCGCTGAAGGAAAAGCGGTGACACCGGCACAGGAGATAATAGCACTCCGGACAGTGCCGAAGATGACAACAATCCCCTCCGGCAAGATTTAGGGCAGGAGGATGGAGAAACCAGCCCTCCCGAGAGAGCGGCAGATGGAGAGGCGGAGGATGATAATTACATGCCTCCCTCCGAAGACGAGGCAAGCCTCGACAATGACGAATTCGTCGTGCCTGAGGATCCTGTCGAACAAGAGCGCTTCAAGCGCCGGCTTATAGCCACGACAAATAGCCTTAAGAAAAAGTAACAGCAGGTTCAAGCTGATCAAGATTTGCTAGCTGACAGATGGATTGAAGTCCTTGCGGCCGAGGAATATAAACTCGAACGCCCCTCCAAGAGTTACCCAAAGCGCAGGTTGCTACCCCGACTGGAGGAGGAAGCACCAAAACCTACATATCCAGCGGATGACATGACTGATCGGCCACCTCATGGCCGCGACAAAGAGACATTCCAGCCAAAAGTTCAGCCCACACCCCGATGCCACTCAAATAAAAATGTCAAGACATGGGGAAATACGCCAGACCTGAGAGACGTATTGGAGGACAAAGCAAAACACGCAAGATCGATCTACGGATCGCGAGGGCGTGCCACTATGCGAGACGATAACCGTCACGCCGGATATAGTAAAAGTAAGTCCGGCCGGGCCGAACACAGCAGACAAGACTCATTTGAGCTGCGTCGCGATATAGCCCAGTACAGAGGCGCCGCACACCCCCTATGCTTCAGAGACGAAGTAATGGATCATCAAATCCCAGAGGGTTTCAAACCCGTAAATATGGAATCATATGACGGCACAACAGATCCTGCGGTATGGATCGAGGACTTCCTCCTGCACATCCACATGGCACGCGGTGATGATCTACACGCCATCAAATACCTCCAACTCAAGCTTAAAGGACCAGCTCGACATTGGCTCAACAGTCTGCCAGCAAAATCCATTGGCTGTTGGGAAGATCTGGAAACCGCATTCCTTGACAACTTCCAGGGCACTTATGTGCGACCACCAGATGCCGATGACTTGAGCCACATAATTCAGCAGCCAGAGGAATCGGCCAGGCAATTCTGGACACAGTTCCTAACAAAGAAAAATCAAATCATCGACTGTCTGGATGCAGAGGCCATAGCAGCTTTTAAGCACAATATCCGCGACGAGTGGCTCGCCCGGTGTCGTGGAATTAACACGTCAGATGTCCTTAGTGTGAGGACTTAGTCGCGAGGTCAACGCACCTATGTAGTAGCTTGAGAGGGGTTGAGCGGAATCCAGAGACACAACACAAGACGAGGGTTTAGACAGGTTCGGGCCCCGGGAAACATCATCCGGTAACAAACCTACATGTTGTTTGAGGCTAGATCTCATTATCATCATGAGGGAGTCGCCGTAAACCGGCTCTCCTCTAGTTGTGTCTAGCCCTAGAGATTGTTTCTTGCTTATCCTCCTTTGAGGAGCCCTGCCCCTCCTTATATATGTTGAAGGGGCGGGTTACATGTGGAGTCCAACTCGGACTTTAACTTATACTATTTTGACTTCCCTTCCTGGGCTTCTTAACGTCTGCCAGTTTAACATTGTTCTGCCGGTTTAACATTGTCTGCCGGTTTAACATTGTCTGCCGGTTTACCGTCTGTCTTAGCCATCTGTCTTGACTCTCTGTCTTAACTCTCTGTCGGTTTACCAAGTCCCAGCTAGTTTAACATTCCAGCCGGGTCATACCGTGGGGTATATCCCCGACACCCGGCATCTTGGCCAGGAAAAGCCGAAATCTATGGAAGCCCTCACGACACTCATGACCCGCTTTTGCGCGGGAGAAGACAGCTGGTTGGCTCGCAATAATAACATATCAAAGAACCATGGTACTTCGGATACCAAGGATGGCAATGGCAGGTCACATCGCAACAAACATAAGCGCCGCATTAACAACGACAATACCGAGGATACGATAGTCAATGCCGGATTCAAAGGCTCTAAACCCGGTCAGCAGAAAAAGCCATTCAAAAGAAGCACTCCGGGCCTGTCCAGTTTGGACCGTATACTCGATCGCTCGTGTCAAATAAACGGCACCCCGACAAGCCAGCCAACCACACCAACAGGGATTGTTGGGTGTTCAAGCAGGCCGGCAAGTTAAATGCCGAAAACAAAGATAAGGGGTTGCATAGCGATGACGAGGAGGAGCCCCGGCAGCCGAACACCGGAGGACAAAAGAGGTTCCCCCCATAAGTGCGGACGGTGAACATGATATACGCAACCCACATTCCCAAGAGGGAGCGGAAGCGTGCGCTAAGGGACGTATATGCATTGGAGCCAGTCGCCCCAAAGTTCAACCCATGGTCCTCTTGTCTGATCACCTTCGATCGCAGGGACCACCCCACTAGTATCCGTCATGGCAGATTCGCCGCACTGGTCCTAGACCCAATCATTGACGGATTTCACCTCACTCGAGTCCTTATGGATGGCGACAGCAGCCTGAACCTGCTTTATCAGGACACAGTGCGTAAAATGGGTATAGACCCCTCAAGGATCAAACCCACAAAAATGACCTTCAAAGGCGTCATACCTGGTGTAGAGGCCCATTGCACAGGCTCAGTCACACTGGAAGTGGTCTTCAGATCCCCGGATAACTTCCGAAGCGAGGAGTTAATCTTCGATATAGTCCCGTTCCGTAGCGGCTATCATCCACTGCTCGGGCGAACCGCATTTGCGAGATTCAATGCGGTCCCGCATTATGCATACCTCAAGCTCAAGATGCCAGGACCTTGGGGGGTCATCACAGTCAATGGAAACACAGAGCGCTCTCTCCGTACGGACGAGCACACTGCGACCCTCGCAGCAGAAGCGCAAAGCAGCCTCTTAAGGCAATCCACCAGTTTGGCGATTAAAGACTCGGAAACCTTCAAGCGCGCCCGGAGTAATCGGCAACAAGACCGCCTGGCACGTTCCGAGCTTGCATAGCAATGCGGCCCCCGCCCTAGTCCCAGCCAAACGGCGATATCCGTGCCACGCGTACACAATTACGCATTAAAAATACCATGGGCACAGGTGGGAAGGGGGCGCGACTACGGCACGCCCCAAAATGCCGCTCAACCGCACTAGGGACTTCCCGCTTTGTTATTTTTCTCTCTTTCACGACTTTAATCTCTGGAAACCCCGTCCGGCAGTACGGTTGCCGAACACACGATGCAATAAACCAAGGAGGCAGAAAGCTACGTCGCACCACGGAACTCTCAGGTGGTCTCTCATAACGAGCGAAATACCTGCTTTAAATATCATTCCTCAGCTTGCCCTTGGAGAGGACATGTCAAATAATCCTACTTTTTGCTTATCACATTACTTGTATCATTCTGTTTTAACGCACTTTTTTGAATAAACAATGCATAGCATTAGACTATTATCGCATTCTCAATTCTTCTTTATATATATAATAAAGCACAGATTGAGTCTTTGGGTTCACCGTCGCGGCGTTTTTTGCAAAATTAAAGCATGGATTGAGTCTTCGGGTTCACCGTCGCAGCGTTTTTGCAAAATATTCCTTGTGTCTTTTGGTATTCGATCCGCAGTATTTTAAATAAGTCAGCCGAACCGGTATGGCCGAGATAAAAAAACACACCCTCACAACCCTGCCTCCCAATCCTATCTCCGACTCTAGCACACCGCCGCCTCCTGCCATGCCACGCCCCCGCGACCGCACGCCGCTAGCCCATCCCCCGCCGCCCCCACCCCCTCGCATGGTTTCCATGGTTGGATCTGCCGGCCGCCCGGTCGATTTTGCCTTGAACGAGAATGTGAGCTCGCGGGCGCCACTGCATCTGCTCCGACGGAAGGGGCGGGAGATGGCGCTGCTGGAGGCCGTGATTGGGGGAAGACGGCAGGGAGTATGACGAGCTCGGGGAGGAGAGGTTGGAGGGATGGACGCGGGAGTCAAGCCGCCACGAACGACGAGTCAACAACACGTGCCGCACGCGCACGCGACCACCGTGTCTCCCGTCAATCCGGTCGCCCATGAGAAGGACGAATGCGATCACGAGTTCATGTCCACGTACTGGCGGTGGAGGAGGCGGAGGAGGGCTCAACACAAGGTGGATCATCCTTGCGTTGGGGTCGTCGACAGGGAGGAATTGACCACTGGCATGCAGCGGCTCAGGTCCGGATTGCTGCGCGGCCATGGGGCCATGGCCAGGGTGATCCACAATGCCCGGGTCAACGAGTGCGTCATCCTAGACCTCTACTCCTTCAGCACGCTGATCCGGGGCTGCGGCCAGGTGATCTGGAGCGTGCACGGAAGGTGTTCGATGGTATGTTCTTCGGGCAGTTATGAAGAAAAGTGTGGATTACACTATTCTTTGTTCCGATTCTTGCACCTGTTGGTTTTTTACTTTCAGAGCTCTGAAAAATATAAGATGGTCTGTGTTTTCTTTCCTGGTACAAGTACTTTAAACTGGCACCATATTATTGCTACAATGAACAAAGGTTGTATTTTTTACATTGATTGGTACGCAAATAGTTGTCTTAGCTGATCACCTGCTGCGTATGTACGCTTTCACTTAACCTTGCTTGTGTCTGTGTTATTCTTTCCTAGCTGTATCTGCTTATGGTTTGATGCTTGCCCCTTTGTTGTGCTACAGAACTTACCTAACAGGCAGAAACCTGGATGAGGGAAGGGCTCTACGGTAGATCGATCAAGACAACATACTATTTGGTAAATTAATTTTCTGTCAATTTTTGTTTCCGGTCTCTTCTTGCATGCATGAATTAGTCCTTGTTCACTCTGCTTATTGTTCTCTCTCTACAGAGCAGTGAAAAAGAAAATGAAGGAACATATGGATGATTTTCAGGTATTGTTTTCAACTGGAAATGTTCAAATTGATATGTATGTGATGATTTTCCTCTTCTATCTGTGAATAAATGTTCCCTCTAATCTTTTCTTTAGATACACGCACAAAAAGTTAAAACCAGTCCTTATTTCTGTTTACTACTAGGGCTATTTGATTTGATATGCCCTCATAGAGCAGCAGCAGGGAGAAACCACCCTACTTTGCCATGTCTATGAGCCATCCAGTCTAGAACCCATATGAATTCTGAACATCTAGCAGGGTGCAAGTTACTTCGCTGATGCTTATATGTTCTAGAAAGTAAAAGAAAGATACTACTCAACTACCCCCTCCGTCCCAAAATAAGTGTCTCAAGCTTAGTACAACTTTTTATGCGAGTATGTTTTTGCCAATTGTCCTCTGGACTTTGAGTAACTTTACAGAAATGCTTCTTAAGCATTATGGTAGATTATTGATAGAAGCTATCAGCCTGATATCTCTGAAGATAGAATAGTATAATGTGTGCGATTCGGTGTTGTTACCCTCGGATGCAGGTAATGAGAGAATCAATCGGGCAGGAATACCGGGAAGTCGTTGAAAGAAGGGTATTCACTGTAACTGGTAATCGCCTTGATGAAGAGGTATAGTGGCAACATTTTTTCTATGGTTAAATTTGTGCTTTTTTCTTTCTATTGTTTATCTTTCTTACAGTGTGCCTCCTTTGTAACTTTGGGACCTGCGGACAATTGATGGTTTAATCGAGACAGGAAGAAGTGAGCAGATTTTCAAAGATGCAGTTCAGCAGCAGGGGAGAGCCCAGGTATATATGAGTTATAACTTGGTCATGATCTGGACACTTGTGGGAAAAACACATCGAAATCTCAGGATGATAATTTTTCATCCATGTTGCAGATATTGGATACTGTTGTTGAGATACAGGAGTGGCATGATGCTGTAAGAGATCTAGAGAGGAAGCTTCTGGAGTTGCAGAAGGTTATACTGTTTTAATGCACAAGCTCTTTTGCAATTTATTTTATAGTTGACACTTGACACCTACCATGCATGCATATGTGAATCGAAGGGATTTCCTTTCCTGGGTTTTGGCTTGTAGATATTCCTGGATATGGCAGTGTTGGTTGAGGCTCAAGGAGACATGATCAGCCACATAGAGACACATGTAAGACGATGAATGTTCAAGGTAGTATTTTTTTTTTCAAAAATATGTTCAGGGTAGTGTTAGTACGCAACAAGTAAAAACACAATTTGTGATGCCGCCTCCACCGGTAGTGACAACACGGTCGCTGCATTTGGTCTATCCCGAGCCTCTGATTGTGGTTGTTGTTCTTTCGATATCCGCTTGCCATGATATTGTGGCTGGACTTCTGGTATGTGTAATGTGTTACCTCTAAATTTTTTTATCTGGACTAATTAGGGCCTGCTTCTGTTTGCTCTAATTGATACTCCCTCCGTCCCGAAATACTTGTCATCAAAATGAATAAAAGGGGATGTATCTAGATGTATTTTAGTTCTACATACATCCCTTTTTGTCCATGTTGATGACAAGTATTTTCAGACGGAGGGAGTATAATGGTTGTGGCATGCAGCAGCCAAGCCAACAACAGAGCCAGGCTTAGGCCTGATAATGACTTGACAAATATGGTCAATATGCTGGAGATGAGGAATCTAACGAAACTGAAGAAATACGCGCGCGCCGGGGGGGGGGGGGGGGGGGGGGGAGGGGGGGTACTCTTAACTTTAGTTCCTTATTATTTTTGTATGTTCATTGCTATGTATCTGTATAAACATGCTTCGACCATTGTTGTCAATTGGCCGGCAAACGGACTGCATATTTCTAGCCATGCAGAATAAGCGGATGAGATGATGTCCATTCATTGGTGGCACAAAATCAATTTCCCTTTCCAACTAATAGTACATACATTAAGAAAATTACTGCAGTTGGCAGCTCTTCACTGCATGTTTTCAACATCCAAATATTTATTTTTTGTATCATCATCTCATGGAAAATGAATCTCCTTCACACATGACATGTTTTTAATAGCAACACGCAAATATTACTTTATAGATGTTGTTCTGAGTTCTGTTATGTGCAGGCTTATGCCAGAGTCTAGCTCTTACAGCCCCAAAGATAAATAAACTCACCAGAGTCTAGCTCTTACATCGAAATCGACACATATTTTTAGGTGACCATGTATTTATTTAGTTCATCGAAGCAAATCTAGCGCTCCTTGGTCAATTACAATTTAGCTGGGAATTTCGCTCTACAATGTTTTTATATAGGTTGTCAATTAGACTCAATCTTGGATGAATTATACTATGACAAAGGCATTTAAAACTTGTTTCGCATTGGATTGCTGGAGACGTGCAAGGGCAGCGCTAGGAAAATATTAAAATGATTGCACAACATGTGATTGTTTGAAGCAACAAATTGCTAAATGGGTTTGTCCTCATAATGACATATATTCTCATGCAGGATGGGGGGAACTAAGAAAACAATTATTAGTACACATGCTTAAGTACAACCAGAGTGAAGCTAGAGTTTACATTTTTCTGAATTTGTACAACTTAGAAATGGTTAGGTGTATTAGGAAGTAGATTTCCTAAATTATAACTTCATCTTAAGTAGAAATCCATTGAGTACTAATGTCAAACTATCTTCTGTATATAAGTGAAGTTTCACAGCCGCTATTTTTTGGTTATTTTTTCCTTTGTTGATGAAGGCACCCAGATGTTCGTACATTATTTTATGAACCAGCTTTCTATTGTCTTGTTTTTATTATTCACCCATTTTGATCATTGCAATAATATGTATCCCGTTGCAACGCACGGGCAATTTTACTAATATATATATATATATATATATATATATATATATATATATATATATATATATATATATATATATATATATATATATATATATATATATATGTTCATTCATGACATTCAGCACCCGTACACTCTGGTACGGCCATTACACTAGGGGCTTAAGCATACCTCATAATACGGCATGAGAAGTCCGAACACTTTCGACAGTGCGGCACCGCGAACTTATAGCATTATATGCATTAGCTCCGAATCATGTCTTGGGTCAATAGTTGGGTTTGCCCGGCTCCCATGTTTTGGTACCTTACGTTCTGCTATATCGGCTAAGGTAGCAATGGGAGAACTACTGCGATTGTGCCCCGGTTCAGCTGGGCTAAGCACCTCAGTAGAGAAAGCTAAAACTGACTATCATGATAAGGCGAGAGCTAGTTGCTGTTTGAGAGGTTTTGAGTCCCTAAAGACTTATGCCGCTTAGAGCGAGGAGCCGGCTTTGTCCGGCTTAAGGAGTGTATAGCGCCCCGAATTCGGCCTTCCGAATACTAGGGGCTCGCCAAAATTTAAAATTGTAGAATTCTATGGCTAAGTGAGAGTGATAAAGCATTATAGTCCGGTTGCCTTGTTCGTTGTGCTGAGCACCTCCCTCGAAGGACCCAACAATGGGAAAAAGAGTGGTCAGGTTTATCCCGAACACCCCAGCACTCGTGGCATGGGGGCAGAAGCCGACGACTGGCCATCTCTCAGATTTGATAAACAGCCGCACAGAAGGTAATATTTTAAATTCAAACAAGTGTTGCATAGCGCATATGAACAAGTTTTCATAATACAGGATCACACGAGCAAGTTCATTCAAAAATTATATCTTTTGCACATTCGTCCGCCACAAGACGGGCACCCTTCAGAACACCCTCATAATACATTTCCGGGTGGCGATGCTCCTTGCCCTGCGGCGGCCCCTCCTTCACCAGCTTCTCAGCGTCCATCTTGGCCCAGTGCACCTTTGCACGGGCAAAAGCCCAGCGGGCACCTTCTATACAGACGGACCGCTTGATGACTTCCAGCCGTGGGCAAGCATCCACAAGCCGCCTCACCAGGCCGAAGTAGCTGTTGGGAAGGGAGTAGCCAGGCCACATCCGGACTATAAAGCCCTTCATGGCCTGTTCGGCCGCCTTGTGCAGCTCGACCAGTTGCTTCAGCTGGTCGCTCATAGGCATCGGGTGTTCGGTCCCAGTATACTGAGACCAGAACAGCTTCTCCGTCGAGCTTCCCTCCTCGGCTTGGTAAAATTTCGCGGCATCCGACACGCTGCGGGGCAAATCTACGAACGCTCCTGGAGAGCTCCGGACTCGGGTAAGTAACAAGTAATTTACTTTCACATGCTTGCTTTGCATATTGAATGCCTTACCCGCCGCGATCCTCCTCATCGCCTCAATCTCCTGGAGGGCCTTTTGGGCTTCGGCTTGGCATGCTTTGTGCTCTCGAGGGCCGCGAAAAGCTCGGACTCTCGCGTCTTCGAGTCAAGCTCCAAAGACTCGTGCTTCTTCACGAGAACCTGGAGCTCTTGCTGCACCTCGCCCACCCGTGCCTCTTGTTTCTCCCGCTCGCTGCGCTCCTTGGCCGCTTTGTCTTCGGCCTCGGACAGCGCTTGCTTCAGGGTCGCCAATTCGGTCGTGGCCCCTAGCACATTCATGATGATCCTATCATTTCGCAATCACATTTTATTTTATATATATAGACAAGGTATTACTTACCTTTTTTCTCCTCGAGCTGCCTCTTGGCAAGACCGAGGTCCTGCTTCAGTGCGGCGACCTCCGCAGTCAGTGCGGCACAGGTCAGCAGCGAAGCCTGCATACGCATACAGACATACTTATATTAGACTCCTGCATATATTATTTGATCCTCTATCCGGCTTTTCTTTGTGAACACCAAACAGAGCATCAGGGGGTACTGTCTATGCGGTAATATTTTTCCTATATTTTAAATACTTACCTCAAAGCCTGTTAGAAGGCTGGCACAGGCTTCAGTCAGTCCGCCCTTGGCGGACTGAACCTTCTTGATCACCGCACTCATAATAGTGCGGTGCTCTTCGTCGATGGAAGCGCCGTGAAGCGCTCCTAGCAGGTTGTCCGGTGCCTTTGGATGGACAGAGGTCACCAGCATGGGCATCTTGCCCCTTTTGGAAGGGGGCCGCCTGCCCGAGTCCGGAACCACTGTAGGTTCCGGCGTGGTGCTCGACTGAGAGCCGAACTTGGAGCCCCCGGGAGCCTTGCTCCCTTTGCTCCTGGAGTCCGGAAGGTCGCCTTGAGGCGCCTCCGGAATTGTCTCCCCCGGCTCGGTGCCCCCTGAGACAGTACCTCGGCATTGTCTGTAGGGCAAGGAGAGGTGGCGGTTGGAAGTGTATCACTATTCATGTTCGACGAGTCCAAGGAACCGTCCGACGATGATACATCGATACGAGCTTGGGGCGGACTGCATAATCATATTCGATGTTAGGAGAAGCAGTGCGACAAAGGTATGTTATGAGTTACTCTGGTATCCAAATACTTACGACTTCGCCAGGGGCTTGACCTTGAGCAGCCACTCGTCTTCGTCGTCGGCGGCGGTGGTGGAACAGTCCGGAAGAAGAGTCCTTCCCTTCTTGGAACCTTCGGCCTCCCCGGTTGGGGCGGCCTTCCTTCTCTTGTCTCCCCCGGCTGGAGGGGGAGAGTCTTCGTCTTCCTTCTCCTCGTTTTCGTGGGAGGAGTGCGTCTCGGAGTTATCGGACGATGAGTCCGATACCACCTGGCACCGGGAACTCTTTCGGGTTCCCTTGGCCTTCTTCTTGGTCTTATCTGGCACCTCATAAGGAGCCGGAGTCCACATCTCCGTCAGGAGAGCGTCCGCAGGGTCTTCGGGCAGAGGGGTCGGACAATTGATCTGCTCCGATATCTCAACCCAGTCATGTCAAAGGCATGGGAGCTCAGACCCCGCACATCGTGAAGCTATGGAAAATAAACACCCTATCAGATGTACAGAACTTATCGGATTTGCAGAACGCTTCGCGCTTAGCCCGCGGTCCTCGGTAAGAGAAGGAGGGACCTCGGCGCCCTTGAACAGCACCCTCCAGACGTCTTTATGCGTCCTGTAGAAGAGCTCGCTTAGAGTCTGGTGCCGGGCCGGGTCAAACTCCCATAAGTTGAAATCCCGTTGTTGACACGGGAGAATTCGGCGGAAGAGCATGACCTGGACTATGTTGACAAGCTTAAGTTTCTTGCTTGTCATGTTCTGGATACACTTCTGGAGTCCGTCCAGCTCCACCGATGAACCCTAGGACAGGCCCTTCTCCTTCCAGGAAGTGAGCCGCGTGGGGATTCTGGATCGAAACTCGGGGGCTGCCACCCAGTTGGTGTCGCACGGCTCGGTGATGTAGAACCACTATAGGACCTTGAAGTAGATGTGTCTAGAGGGGGGTGATTAGACACTTAATGCTAAAGTAGCAATTTTTAAGCTTTTTCAGTTTAAGTGGAGTTTAGGCATAATTTCAACATTCACAATACATATCAAGCAAGTATGCAAAGAGTGTATAGGCAGCGGAAAGTAAAGCATGCAACTTGCAAGAATGTAAAGGGAAGGGTTCGGAGGATTCAAACGCAATTGGAGACACGGATGTTTTCCCATGGTTCGGATAGGTGGTGCTATCCTACATCCACGTTGATGGAGATTTCAACCCACGAAGGGTAACGGTTGCGCGAGTCCACGGAGGGCTCCACCCACGAAGGGTCCACGAAGAAGCAACCTTGTCTATCCCACCATGGCCATCGCCCACGAAGGACTTGCCTCACTAGCGGTAGATCTTCACGAAGTAGGCGATCTCCTTGCCCTTACAAACTCCTTGGTTCAACTCCACAATCTTGTCGGAGGCTCCCAAGTGACACCTAGCCAATCTAGGAGACACCACTCTCCAAGAAGTAACAAATGGTGTGTTGATGATGAACTCCTTGCTCTTGTGCTTCAAATGATAGTCTCCCCAACACTCAACTCTCTCTCATAGGATTTGGATCTGGTGGAAAGAAGGTTTGAGTGGAAAGCAACTTGGGGAAGGCTAGAGATTAAGATTCATATGGTAGGAATGAATTATCTTGGCCTCAACACATGAGTAGGTAGTTCTCTCTCAGAAATAGAATGCTGGAAGTGTAGGCTTAGTCTGATGGCTCTCTCCATGAATGAAGAGGAGGTGGAGGGGTATATACAGCCTCCACACAAAATCCAACCGTTACACACAATTTACCAATCTCGGTGGGACCGAATCAACAAACTCGGTCGGACCAAAAAGGTAAACCTAGTGACCGTTAGAGATTTTCGGTGGGACCGACTGGATCAACTCGGTGGGACCGATGTGCTAGGGTTAGGGTAAATCCAAAACTCGGTTTGACCGATTACTCAAACTCGGTGGGACCGATTTTGGTAATAGGCGAAACAGAGAGTAGGCCAAGCAAACTTGGTGGGACCGATTGCATATCTCGGTGAAACCGAGAGTATTGCAATAGGTAACAGAGAGTTTGCAAGCCCATCTCGGTGAGACCGAGATCCCATCGGTGAGACCGAACTGATTAGGGTTTGGCAGTGACTTATGACATATGAAACTCGGTGGCGCCGGATAGAAATAATCGGTAGGTCCGAGTTTGGCTTTAGGTTTAGGTCATATGTGGATATGGGAAAGTAGCTGAGGATTTTGGAGCATATCATTAAGCACTTGAGCAAGAGGCTCATTAAGCAACACCTCATCCCTCCTTGATAGTATTGGCTTTTCCTATGGACTCAATGTGATCTTGGATCACTAAAATATAAAATGAAGAGTCTTGAGCTTTGAGCTTTGAGCTTTAGCCAATCCTTTGTCCTTAGCATCTTGGAGAATTTCCCACAGCCTTTAGTTCATGCCACTCCATTGTTGAAGTTATCTGAAATATACTAGATAGAAACGTTAGTCCAACAAGAGATATGTTGTCATTAATTACCAAAACCACCTAGGGAGCACTTGTGCTTTCAATCTCCCCCTTTTTGGTAATTGATGGCAACATACATCAAAACTTTAGATAAAGATATAAAGAACAGCAAGTAAAGCTTTGGAAGGACATGTAACAAACATAGACTCCCCCTACATGTATGCAATCATATGAATATAAAATATAGAAGCATGTGAGAGCATAATCATGACAAAGTAGGCAATGTGTTACATGTATCTTGGCCATATGCATCAGAGCAAAAGATTATTAAGGGAAATACCTTCATGCTCATGAGTCCTTCTTGCAAACATTATGTACATAAGCAAGAACTCCTCATACTCATGATTTTAATGCATATACTTACCTTGTAGTCTTGAGTTGGCTTAGGATGGAATGAACCTGCACAAACAAAGTTAGATAACACAGGTACCTCCACTAGCCAGAGCAAACAAGAGAAACCACAAGAATACCAAGACTGGGATGACATGTAGAGAGTAAGTACTAGGCACTATATTGGATTCAACATGTCCCCAAGAGTAAAGATATGCAATGAATTTGACTGATTTCTTTCCCTTAGGTGTCTTGCTTCCCCTGAATCTTACATGGGATATTGGGAGAAGATAGGGAACAGAAAATCAGAGCTGAAGGGTACATATGAACATGTCTTTCCCCCTAAAAAGACATGTGACATCTCTCCTCTTGAACATCAAGCATCTGGGATCCTTGAGTATTTTCTCTCCCCTGGAAATCTCTTTCTCCCCCTTAATACTTTCTCTCTTGTAGGTTTGGTCCTTGAGATTTTTTTCTCTCCCTTGATGTGATCTCTCTCTCCTACAAGCTTTCATGTGATCTCTCTCTCCCCCTTTGACATCAATTTCCAAGAAGGGCTTTCTGGAATCCGTCGTATAGGTTTGGTCCTTGAGATTCAGCACAAAGCAATGGATAAAACTGTGATGCTTGGAGAGGACAAGATTCATTGAGTAGAGCTGGATTAGAAGAAATATAGAACAAGGGGCAAGCTGTTTTTCCTGTTGCAAAGTCGGTGGCACCGAGTGGCATGTTTCGGTGGTACCGAAAAGATTCGGTTGGACCGAAGATTACAAGTCGGTGAAACCGAGTTCACACAGAGAAAAACACTTGTCACCTCAGCTCACTAGACATGTAGGATCTCACAAAGATTTGCAAGGAATTAAATGCAGAAAATGCAGGACAAAAACAAAAGGAAAAGAGAAGAAGTTGAAGGATCTAGATGAAGTTGAAAAAGAGAAAGAAAATAAACATGCATGAGACAAATGCAATAACACAAAAAGAACACAAGAGAACTTCATCTAGAGTTGGGCGGTGACATAGTCACCTATGTTAGAGTATATTGACTTGGGAGTCAAGTGAGAACGCTTGATCATAGGTCATA
This sequence comes from Triticum monococcum, assembly GCA_034509565.1. Classification (NCBI taxonomy): domain Eukaryota; kingdom Viridiplantae; phylum Streptophyta; class Magnoliopsida; order Poales; family Poaceae; genus Triticum; species Triticum monococcum. The sequence continues at coordinate 143,449,340 of CM067843.1, read as the reverse complement.
CTCATCGTTTAAGCTCAAAATGGGGTTACCATTTTTCGTTTAAGCATCTTGATGTATTCACATCTTGTCGAGTTGCTTTGACTCATGTCTTGGAGTAAAGCTTCTCTAAGATGGAATAACATATCTTGGGTGGTGGTGTGGTTCTTGCTCATGTAGTTGAACTTGTGTGGGTGCTCAAGGTTGATGTAGCTCATCAAGAGTTGGGAGCACCACTTGGAGTTTGAGTTCATCTACCTACATGGGTTAGTTCTTGCAAGGAAGAGCACTTGTGTATTCAAATATGACAATCATGAAGCTCAACATAGAATTTGTCAAAGGATATGTTAGAATGGTTTTGTGCTTCCTTGTCTTCAACCACCATCGTGTAGAGACTTGGTGATGTAGAGATTGCTCAAGATGTGAGTGAGTCGCAATCTCATGGAATTAGATTCAACCAAGCACCTACATGGGTTAGACAACATGCAAGACACAAATATATATCCAAGATATAAGATAGTCATCATAAGAGATATATCATGGATTAGTCATAAGCTCATGTCTTGCATGTATCCAATGGAGTTTCTACTCCAAGTTCGAAGCATCAATAATGTTCAATTCACCTCTCAACCTGCAAAACACTTTCTCATCAAGTGGCTTAGTAAATATATCCGCTAATTGCTTATCGGTGCGAACATGCTTAAGATTAATGTCACCCTTAGCAACATGGTCTCGAATGAAATGATGACGAACCTCAATATGCTTAGTTCGAGAATGTTGTACAGGATTATGACCAAATTTGATAGCACTTTCATTGTCACAAAGCAGTGGAACATGTTTCACATAGATCCCATAATCTTTAAGAGTTTGGGTCATCCAAAGTAATTGAGCACAACATGAACCAGCGGCAATGTATTCCGCTTCGACGGTGGATAAGGACATCGAGTTTTGTTTCTTGGAAGACCAAGACACAAGAGATCTACCAAGAAATTGACAAGTACCCGAAGTGGACTTTCTATCAACCTTGTCTCCGGCATAATCCGAGTCGGAATAGCCAACAAGATCAAAAGAAGACCTTTTAGGATACCAAATGCCAAAGTTTGGTGTATGAATTAAGTATCTAACTATCCTTTTTACGGCCTTAAGATGACATTCTTTAGGAGCAGCTTGATATCGTGCACACATGCACACACTTAGCATAATATCGGGACGTGAAGCACATAGGTATAACAATGAACCAATCATAGAGCGATAAACCTTTTGATCAACCGATTCACCATCTTTGGTCAAATCATTATGTCCACTAGTAGGCATGGGTGTAGACATACCTTTGCATTCTTGCATATTGAACTTCTTAAATAAGTCCTTGGTGTATTTCGTTTGAGAGACAAATGTACCTTCCTTAGTTTGCTTGATTTGCAAACCGAGAAAGAATTTGAGTTCACTCATCATAGACATCTCAAACTTCTCTGACATTAGCTTTCCAAATTTTTCACTAAAGAGAGGGTTAGTTGAACCAAATATGATATCATCAACATAAATTTGACATACAAATAGTTCTCCATTAACCCTTTTAGTAAAAATAGTAGAATCAATTTTACTAATTTCAAAACCACTTGCAATAAGGAACTTGGTCAAGCATTTATACCATGCTCTAGGAGCTTGTTTAAGACCATAAAGAGCTTTGTGAAGTTTGTAAACATGATTTGGTTTCTTAGGATTGATAAAGCCGGGAGGTTGTTTGACATAAACTTCCTCCTCTATTTCACCATTTAGAAAAGCACTTTTAATGTCCATTTGGTACAAGGTGATGTTATGGTGATTAGCATAGGCAAGTAAGATGCGAATGGACTCAAGTCTAGCAACGGGAGCATATGTCCCACCATAGTCCATACCTTCAACTTGTGTGTACCCTTGGGCGACGAGACGTGCTTTGTTGCGAACCACTTGTCCATCTTCATCTTGCTTGTTGCGAAACACCCATTTGGTACCAATGATGTTGTGGTTGTTGTCGGGCTTCTCAACCAATGTCCAAACTTGGTTTCTCTCAAAATTGTGTAGCTCTTCATGCATAGCGTTTATCCAATCCGGATCTTCCAATGCTTCTTCAACCTTCATAGGTTCAATGCTAGAGATGAATGAATAGTTTTCACAAAAGTTAGCTAAACGAGTTTTTGAGCGAGTGACTCTCCCGGTTTGTATATCATTGAAGATTTGCTCGACGGGATGATCTTTGGCGATTCTTGCTCGAACTCGTGAGAGCCTTTGCTTGGGTCTTCGTTGAACATCTTCTTCATCTTGTTCTTCTTCTTGGCCTTCTTCATTGTTGACGTTGTCGTTTTCTTGTCGTGGTGGAGAAGGAGGTTGTTGATGTTCGTTTTGATGCATTTCCTTGTCTTCTTCATCTTGGTGTGTCCCACTTGTGGATGCTTCCGTGTCGATTCTTGGTTCACCTTGTTGTGAAGTAGAAGCTTCCACTTGGACGGATGAAGTACTCTCTTTCACCTCCGTTGGACGAATTTTGCCAATGGACAAGTCTTGGATTGCTTCTGAAGGGTCTTTGTCTCCTACATCAATTGGCAATTGCTCTACTTGCGAGCCATTAGATTCATCAAACTTCACATCTACCGTCTCTTCAACCTTTCGGGTGAAATTGTTGTAGACACGGTAAGTGTGAGAGTTTGAGCCATAACCAAGTAGGAAACCTTCATGAGATTTAGGAGCAAACTTTGAACGACGATGCTTATCAAGAACGTAGCACTTTGAGCCGAATACTCGAAAGTATCCAACTTGGGGTTTGTTACCAGTGAGGAGCTCGTATGCCGTCTTGCCGAGTAGCTTGTGAAGGTACAAGCGATTTGTTGCGTGACAAGCTGTCTCAACCGCTTCTGCCCAAAAGTGCGTCGGCGTCTTGTATTCATCAAGCATTGTTCTTGCCATTTCGATGAGCATCCGGTTCTTCCTTTCAACAACTTCATTTTGTTGAGGTGTGTACGTAGCCGAGAACTCGTGTGAAATCCCTTCTTCGTCAAGAAAGGTGTCCACATTTGCGTTCTTGAACTCCGTTCCGTTGTCACTCCGAACCTTCTTGATCTTCACGTCAAACTGATTTTGGGCCTTCCTAGCGAAGTTTTTGAAGATCTTCTGGACCTGCGACTTGTCATTAAGAAAGAACACCCACGTAAATCTTGAAAAATCATCAACTATAACTAGACCAAAGGAATTTCCACCGAGACTCTTGTAGGCGTTGGGACCAAAAAGATCCATATGAAGTAGCTCGAGTGGCCTCCTTGTTGTCATGATGTTCTTCACGGGATGTCTTCCCCCAACTTGTTTACCTGCTTGACAAGCACTGCAAAGTCTATCCTTATCAAATATGACATCGTTAACTCCAAGGATATGTTTTCCTTTAATAAGCTTGTCAAGGTTTCTCATGCCAACGTGACCTAGTCGTCTATGCCACAACCAACCTTTTGAGGATTTAGCAATAAAGCAAGTTGGGTTGTGCCTTTTTAGAGAAATCTACAATGTAAAGATCACCTCTACGTATACCGGTAAAGACCATTTTATGATTGTCTCGACGAAACACTTGGCAATCTACCTCAGTAAATAGGACATTCAAACCGAAATCAGCAAGTCTAGATACTGAAAGTAAGTTGTAGCCGAGAGATTCAACGAGCATGACATTTTGAATGGAACTATCATGTGAGATGGCCACCTTACCAAGGCCAACCACTTTACCCTTTGAATTATCACCAAAGGTGACATATTTTCGAGGGCCGTCATTTTCAGCAAGCTCACGAAACACCTCTTCATCTCCGGTCATATGATCAGTACATCCACTATCAAGAACCCATTCCTTTCCTCCTGATTCATATCCTCGAAGATTTGCCGTAAGACCAAAATGTCTCATTGCATCATCAAGATCGAAGTCACTATCATCATCATTATCATAGTATCCATGTTCACCATGATCTTGTGACTCATCATTTCCTAGAGAGGGTAATTCATTAGATAAATGATCATCAAAGTGGCCACTTTTATGAATTCTTATAGCTTCGGATATAATATCACTAATGATTCCAACATCTCCTTTAGCATGCTTGAGATTGGTAAGCTCAAATAGACAATCACCAAAACTAGGATCACTAGAGTTCATCTTACTCAAGGCAATAGATTTATGGAGAATTTTATCCAAATTTTTCAAGGAATGATCGGGAAATCGTTCCTCAAGAAATTTCCATATAGTAGAGGCACAATTAAGACTAGGCAAACTAGCAATTAAATTTTTGGGCAATCCTCTAATGATGAGCTCGATAGTTCTAAGATTGCGAATCATGTCAATATCTTCATCTAGGGTAGGATGCAAGGGATCAATATGAGGTGCACAAGGGCTAGCAATATACTTGTTCAAATGATATTGGTTGAAGATTACAAGCATCTCATTTTTCCACTCATGAAAATATTCTCCGTCAAGAATAGGCACTCTATGTCTAAGACTCCCTAAAGTAGACACATCCATCTTCCTCCAATGGTGATTAAACCAAGGAATGGAGACCAAAGCTCTGATACCACTTGTAGAACCTTGAAGTAGATGTGTCTAGAGGGGGGTGATTAGACACTTAATGCTAAAGTAGCAATTTTTAAGCTTTTTCGGTTTAAGTAGAGTTTAGGCATAATTTCAACATTCACAATACATATCAAGCAAGTATGCAAAGAGTGTATAGGCAGCGAAAAGTAAAGCATGCAACTTGCAAGAATGTAAAGGGAAGGGTTTGAAGGATTCAAATGCAATTGGAGACACGGATGTTTTCCCGTGGTTCGGATAGGCGGTGCTATCCTACATCCATGTTGATGGAGACTTCAACCCACAAAGGGTAACGGTTGCGTGAGTCCACGGAGGGCTCCACCCACGAAGGGTCCACGAAGAAGCAACCTTGTCTATCCCACCATGGCCATCGCCCACGAAGGACTTGCCTCACTAGCGGTAGATCTTCACGAAGTAGGCAATCTCCTTGCCCTTACAAACTCCTTGGTTCAATTCCACAATCTTGTCGGAGGCTCCCAAGTGACACCTAGCCAATCTAGGAGACACCACTCTCCAAGAAGTAACAAATGGTGTGTTGATGATGAACTCCTTGCTCTTGTGCTTCAAATGATAGTCTCCCCAACACTCAACTCTCTCTCATAGGATTTGGATCTGGTGGAAAGAAGGTTTGAGTGGAAAGCAACTTGGGGAAGGCTAGAGATCAAGATTCATATGGTAGGAATGAAGTATCTTGGCCTCAACACATGAGTAGGTAGTTCTCTCTCAGAAATAGAATGTTGGAAGTGAAGGCTTAGTCTGATGGCTCTCTCCACGAATGAAGAGGAGGTGGAGGGGTATATATAGCCTCCACACAAAATCCAACTGTTACACACAATTTACCAATCTCGGTGGGACCGAATCAACAAACTCGGTCGGACCGAAAAGGTAAACCTAGTGACCGTTAGAGATTTTCGGTGGGACCGACTGGATCAACTCGGTGGGACCGATGTGCTAGGGTTAGGGTAAATCCAAAACTCGGTTTGACCGATTACTCAAACTCGGTGGGACCGATTTTGGTAATAGGCGAAACAGAGAGTTGGCCAAGCAAACTCGGTGGGACCGATTGCATATCTCGGTGAAACCGAGAGTATTGCAATAGGTAACAGAGAGTTTGCAAGCCCATCTCGGTGAGACCGAGATCCCATCGGTGAGACCGAACTGATTAGGGTTTGGCAGTGACTTATGACATATGAAACTCGGTGGCACCGGATAGAAATAATCGGTAGGTCCGAGTTTGGCTTTAGGTTTAGGTCATATGTGGATATGGGAAAGTAGCTGAGGATTTTGGAGCATATCATTAAGCACTTGAGCAAGAGGCTCATTAAGCAACACCTCATCCCTCCTTGATAGTATTGGCTTTTCCTATGGACTCAATGTGATCTTGGATCACTAAAATATAAAATGAAGAGTCTTGAGCTTTGAGCTTTAGCCAATCCTTTGTCCTTAGCATCTTGGAGAACTTCCCATAGCCTTTAGTTCATGCCACTCCATTGTTGAACTTATCTGAAATATACTAGATAGAAACGTTAGTCCAACAAGAGATATGTTGTCATTAATTACCAAAACCACCTAGGGAGCACTTGTGCTTTCAACCACCCCGATTGCCACCCCTTTATGGTGTCCACGAAGGAGCCCTCGAGCCATATAACGTTGGGCATTTTGCCCACCATGGCTCCACGGCATTCCGCTTGTTGGCCGCACACCACCTTCGGCTTGATATTGAAGGTCTTCAGCCACAGGCCGAAGTGGGGCCGGATGCGGAGGAAAGCCTCGCACACGACGATGAACGCCGAGATGTTGAGGATGAAATTCGGGGCCAGATCATGAAAGTCCAGCCCATAATAGAACATGAGGCCGCGGACGAATGGATGAAGGGGAAACCCCAGTCCGCGGACGAAGTGGGGGAGAAAAACCACCCTTTCGTGAGGTTCCGGGGTAGGGACGACCTGCCCCGCGGCTGGCAGCCGGTGCGTGATATCCGCGGCTAAGTATCCGGCTCCACGTAACTTTTTGATGTGCCCCTCTGTGACGGAGGAGGCCATCCACTTACCTCCCGCTCCGGACATGTTTGGAGAGAGTTGAGGAGGAGGATGCGGACTTGGGCGCTGGAGCTCGAGTGCGCGAGAATGTATGAGCAAGGAGGAAGAAGGCGTGGGTAGAAAAAGGTGAGATATTATCCCTTTATAAGGGCGGACTAAACTATGCGCCTCCACTAGCTTGGTAAAACTCGCTTATCCCCCAAGCGCCATAATTGATGGCGCGGTTGGGTTACCCACGTCCATAGTGATGAGAATCCCGTAATAAGGGGAGCACGATCTCTGCTTTGACAAGACGTGTCAAGAAACCTCCACGAGTTATGTGCGGGGCTGGTTAAAGAAAAACGGTTCAAATAATTACCGGGCCGTGGCGTGATGTCATGCTGCCAAAACGTATCAGTGGATTAGATTTGTGGTAATATTATTCTCTCTACGGTGGTATGTGGAACTTATTTTACAGGGTCGGACACTATCCTTGTATTCAAATTCTTCCGTGGTGTATTCAGAGGAGGAACCCACCTTGCAATGCCGAAGACAACACTGCGCACCGGACTCATCGTCATTGAAGCCTGGTTCAGGGGCTACTGAGGGAGTCCTGGATTAGGGGGTCTCCGGACAGCCAGACTATATCCTTTGGCCAGACTGTTGGACTATGAAGATACGAGATTGAAGACTTCGTCCCATGTCCGGATGGGACTCTACTTGGCGTGGAAGGCAAGCTAGGCAATACGGATATGTATATCTCCTACTTTATAACCGACCTTGTGTAACCCTAGCCCCTTCCGGTGTCTATATAAACCGGAGGGGTTTAGTCCGTAGGACGACATACAATCATACCATAGGCTAGCTTGTAGGGTTTAGCCTCTCCGATCTCGTGGTAGATCAACTCTTGTACTACTCATATTATCAAGAATAATCAAGCAGGACGTAGGGTTTTACCTCCATCAAGAGGGCGCGAACCTGGGTAAAACATCGTGTCCCCTGCCTCCTGTTACCATCCGCCTAAGACGCATAGTTCGGGACCCCCTACCCAAGATCGGCCGGTTTTGACACTGACAACCACCGTGCTCTAAAAGATATAAGTGAAGTACTAGAGGAAAATTATATAACTCAAAAGATATAAGCGAAGCACATAGAGTATTCTAACAAATTATAAATCATGTATGGCTCTCTCAAAAGGTGTGTACAGCGAGGATGATTGTGGTAAACTAACAAGCAAAGACTCAAATAATACAAGACACTCCAAGCAAAACACATATCATGTGGCGAATAAAAATATAGCTTCAAGTAAAGTTACCGATAGAAGTAGATGAAAGAGGGGATGCCTTCCGGGGCATCCCCAAGCTTTGGCTTTTAGGTGTCCTTAGATTATCTTGGGGGTGCCATGGGCATCCCCAAGCTTAGGCTCTTGCCACTCCTTGTTCCATAATCCATCAAATCTTTACCCAAAACTTGAAAACTTCACAACACATAACTTAGAGTAGAAAATCTCGTGAGCTCCGTTAGCAAAAGAAAATAAAAGACCACTTCAAGGTACTGTAATGAACTCATTCTTTATTTATATTGGTGTTATACATACTGTATTCCAACTTCTCTATGGTTTATAAACTATTTTACTAGCCATAGATTCATCAAAATAAGCAACCAACACACGAAAAACAGAATCTGTCAAAAACAGAACAGTCTGTAGTAATCTGTAGCTAACGCAAGATCTGGAACCCCAAAAATTCTAAAATAATTTTCTGGACGTGAGTAATTTATCTATTAATCATCTGCAAAAAGAATTAAATAAATAGAACTTTCCAAATAAACATGGCAGTAGTTCTCGTGAGCGCTCAAGTTTCTGTTTTTTTACAGCAAGTTCAACAAGACTTTCCCCAAGTCTTCCCAACGGTTCTACTTGGCACGAACACTAATTAAACAAAAAAACACAACCAAAACAGAGGCTATATAAATTATTTATTACTAAACAGGAGCAAAACGCAAGAAATAAAAATAAAATTGGGTTGCCTCCCAACAAGCGTTATCGTTTAACGCCCCTAGCTAGGCATAACAAGCAAGAATAGATCTAGGTATTGCCATCTTTAGTAGGCAATCCATAAGTGGCTCTCATAATAGATTCATAAGGTAATTTAATTTTCTTTCTAGGAAAGTGTTCCATGCCTTTCCTTAATGGAACTTGGAATCTAATATTTCCTTCCTTCATATCAATAATTGCACCAATCGTTCTAAGGAAAGGTCTATCAAGAATAATAGGACATGAAGGATTGCAATCTATGTCAAGAACAATAAAATCTACGGGCATATAATTCCTATTTGCAACAATAAGAACATCATTAATTCTTCCCGTAGGTTTCTTAATAGTGGAATCCGCAAGGTGCAAGTTTAGAGAGCAATCATCAAAATCACGAAAACCTAACAAATCACACAAAGTCTTTGGAGTCGTGGAAACATTAGCACCCAAATCACATAAAGTATAGTATTCATGATCTTTAATTTTAATTTTAATAGTTGGTTCCCACTCATCATAAATTTTTCTAGGGATAGAAACTTCCAATTCAAGTTTTTCTTCATAAGATCGCATCAAGGCATCAACGATATGTTTAGTAAACGCTTTAGTTTGACTATAAGCATGAGGAGAATTTAGCACGGATTGCAAGAAGGAAATACAATCAATCAAAGAGCAATTTTCATAGTTAAATTCCTTGAAATCCATAATAGTGGGTTTAGCAACATCTAGGGTTTTAATTTCTTCAATCCCACTTTTATCAAATTGAGCGTCAAGATCAACAAATTTCGAATTCTTGGAATGCCTTCTAGGTAAAGGTGGATCATATGCAGTCCCATCATTATTAAGATTCATTTTGCAAAACAAAGATTTAATAGGGGACACATCAATAACTTTTAGATCTTCATCTTTATTTTCATAGGAACTAGAAGAACATGCTCTTATAAAGGCATCTTTCTTAGCACGCATCCTAGCGGTTCTTTCTTTGCACTCACCAATGGAAATTCTCATGGATTTGAGAGACTCATTGATATCATGCTTAGGTGGAATAGATCTAAGTTTCAAAGAATCAACATCAACAGAAATTCTATCAATGTTCGTAGTCAAATCATCAATCTTCATCAATTTTTCTTCAATCATAGCATTAAAATTCTTTTGCGAAGTAATAAATTCTTTAATATTAGATTCAAAATCAGAGGGCATCTTATTATAATTTCCATAAGAATTGTTGTAGGAATTACCATAATTATTAGAGGAATTACTAGGATAAGGCCTAGGGTTGAAATTTCCTCTATACGCGTTGTTACCAAAATTATTCCTACCAACAAAATTCACATCCATAGATTCATTATTATTCTCAATCAAAGTAGACAAGGGAATATCATTAGGATCAGAAGAAACACTCTTATTAGCAAATAATTTCATAAGTTCATCCATCTTTCCACTCAAAACATTAATTTCTTCTATCGCATGCACCTTTTTATTAGTAGATCTTTCAGTATGCCATTGAGAATAATTAACCATAATATTATCTAGGAGTTTAGTAGCTTCTCCTAAAGTGATTTCCATAAAAGTGCTTCTCGCGGCCGAATCTAAAAGATTTCTAGAAGCAAAATTCAATCCGGCATAAAAAATTTGTATAATCATCCACAAATTTAAACCATGAGTAGGGCAATTACGTGTCATTAGTTTCATTCTCTCCCAAGCTTGTGCAACATGTTCATGATCAAGTTGCTTAAAATTCATAATATCGTTTCTAAGAGAGATGAGCTTAGCGGGAGGAAAAAAGCATCTTTGCACTTGTTCCATGAATCAATACTATTTTTAGGCAAAGACGAAAACCAAGCTTTAGCACGATCTCTAAGCGAAAAAGGAAATAGCTTCAATTTAACAATATCATTATCCACATCTTTCTTCTTTTGCATGTCACACAAATCAACGAAGCTATTTATATGGGTAGCGACATCTTCACTAGGCAGAAGAGCTACGCAGATTCTAAACGCAAGGAGACAGTTTACGAAGTCGGAGACATCGCTTATCTTTGAGTATCCCCACTTCGAGGGAATTAAGCGCTTTGGAGTTAAGGGGAAGTTAGTGCCACGATTTGTAGGGCCATATCGAGTTTTGGAGCGTATGGGAGAAGTGGCCTACAAGTTGGAATTGCCAGAAGGATTGACAGGAGTTCATGACGTGTTCCACGTTTCTCAGTTGAAGAAGTGTCACGCGGAGATGGCTGACATACCTTTAAGAGACACAGTGCCATTGGAAGCAATTCAGTTGGATAACAATTTGACCTATGAGGAGAAACCAGTCAAGATTCTCGAGTTTGCCAGCCGAGTCACTCGCAACAAGGTTATCAAGTTTTGCAAAGTTCAGTGGAGCCACCACACGGAGGATGAAGCCACCTGGGAGCGAGAGGAAGATTTGCACAAGGACCACCCTCACCTATTTTCTAGCCAACCCGAATCTTGAGGGCAAGATTCATCTTAAGGGGGGTAGGTTTGTAACATCCCAAATTTTTAATTTGGAATGTTATACATTAGATCATCATGCATATCATATCATATTTTATTTTGCTTTTGGTTTTGATCCTAGAAAATCCTAAGCAACTCAAGGACCCACGGAGAGAGTTGGGGATTTCGTTATTTACATATTTGAGTTTTCTCAAATTTTGTAAACAGGATCATTTGATTTTATTTATTTTATCGTCAATTATTTCTATTACAAAGATATGAGAGAGGGAATAAAATGACTTTCCCAAAATATAGAAATATTGAGGATTTAATAAAAAAAATCAAATAAGTTTTATTTCGGAGTTTTTCGATATTTTTAATTGAATTTAGGAAAAATACGCGTTTTTCAAAGTTGTATTTTGGGCCCAAATAAATGTTCACTTTATCGGGCTTGATTTTAGAAACTCGGGAAAATTTATTTCATGATTTTTGGAGTCCGTTTAATATTTCTTTTTATTTTTTTCCGAGCGTAATTATTTAAAAATATATATATATATATATATTTTTTCGTCGGTTTTATTTTCGATTTTTTTATTTTTATTATTATTATTTTAATATTATTTTAGTATTATTTTAATATTATTTTAATATTTTAATTATTTTCGGATTAGGTTAATTAATGATTAATCTGTTCGTCGTTTTTCTTTTTCGTCGGATTTTTCGCGGTTATTTTCTTATCACGATTTCTGATCCGATTTTCGTTTTAATATAACTTTTCGCTCGTTTATCGGAATCAGGCGATTCAAGCGCCTGGAGTTTCATCTCGAAACCCTCTTTCCGAATAATCAACTTAAACAAGTTTTTGCTACTGTAAAATTTGACTTAGATCCAGATTACTAAAACGAAGTTGATTTTTTTCGCCGTTTGATTTCTTTTGCTTCGTTCGATTTGATTCTTTTTGCAAACCAGGGTTCTTAAGTTGAACTTTCTGGTTAGATCTTCTATTTGAGTTTTACCTGTGCATTAGTTGAGTACTTATTGTATGCTTGTTTGTTTGTATGCGATAGAATACCCGGAGTACGCCGCCTGTTACTTCGAATCGTTAGGTTTCGCGGATCATCAGCAAGGCAAGTAACACTTTGATCATACCTTTTCTACAACCCAGGTTTATTGCATTTGATCCATCCTCACACATTGCATGATTAGGATCTAATTAAATTGTGGGATGGGAAGTAGATGAGGTAGTACCTATTACCTGTTTATTATCAAACCTTTGGGAGTTATTTCTACGTTTGCTTATTATGTCATGCTATGCTAGTAGACGTGGATTGGGTGAGTGATATCCATGACAGATGTGAGATTGTTAATTAATGGTTTATATAAGGTGGCAACCTAAACACACATCTGGGTGGATTGAGGCACCTGGGTATTCCAGGACTTGCCTGATTTTCTTTTGGACCGCCACCCAGACTCAAAGGGATCATGAGATTATTCATACTAGAAACTTCCGTGTGCGGCCACAAGCCATTATGGGCTCTGGCATAGTTGATTAAGTCGTGCGAACTCTTACAGGGTAGACTAGGAGATGTAGGGGAAAGTAGGTTTACCGGTCTATCCATCGTAAGGTGCTAGCGCTTCTGAAAGACTGTGTCTCGGTCATCCGTTTCTCAAACACCATGTAGTGCGAGAAATCCAACGGAGGCGATCGAGTCTTGTGGGGAAAAGTGCGCAAACCTCTGCAGAGTGTAATAAACTAATCATGGTTAGCCGTGTCCCCGGTTATGGACATCTTGTGTATCTAGTACCTGGATTATCATGTGAATCTCAACATGTTACTCTAAAGTTAATTTTGTTGGGTTTGTTAAATGATGATGCTTAATTGGGATTGAGAATGCTGTCAACCATTCTCAATGTTTAACAACCACCATGATAGTAATTAAATTTATTCCTTTGAAGTAGGGAAAAATTGGCTTTACGCAAAAAACTGTAACCATAGAGCTTTCCACCAGCCAAATATGCATATAGTATAGTTGTTTCATTCCATTACTCTCTATGTGTTACCTTGCCAGCTATTCCATGTGCTGACCCGTTCTCGGGCTGCAACGTTAATGTTGCAGACTTTTCAGACGATGATTAAGGAGTTTTAGGTCGTGGTTCTATACTCAGTGATGCCGTTGGAGTTGATGGACTCGCTTATCTTCCAAGCCTTCCGCTGTTATCGTTATTAGATGGCCTTAAGCCATATTTATTGTAATAAGTTTTCTTTTGTGACACTCGATGTAATAAGTGTGTGATTGCTACTCTGCTATAAATCCTGCGAGTACTGTGTGGTGTCAGCATTACTGATCCAGGGGTGACACCAGAGCACAGAGATCAGACTGTTTGAGGTCTGGTCGCTACAGAGATGGTATCAGAGCACACGCTGACTGTAGGACACGACCACTAAGCTAAAAGACCTAGATCACTACTCACTCTCTTCTCTTCTGACTTCTCATCTTTTCTACTCTTTAGGATGGCGGATGCAAGGAACAAGTTCACACAACCAGATGAAGATACACCCTTTGGACGCCACTTGAAGGAAGTCACTAGATACCTGAACATAGGAGTACCAAGCTTCACGGGAACCTACAACGCCACTTTACCTGAAGAAGAGCGCTCGATGATTCAAGTTCAAGTTCCAGGAAGGACGTTCATGCCAGTCACTGAGCCCATAGAGTTTTCTTTTGATGCACCAACTTGGAGTCTAGGAAAGAGTATGGCAGCTCACATTGCCATGGGACGCATTAGAGAAGTCTACCGCAAGGATCTCAAGGATACTATCTACCGGATTTGCGGACGCCGAGATGAACACTGGGAGATGATCAGCACCAGGAAAGATAATTGCAGCTTTTATCCAGGAGTTAAACTAGCACATTCGACGACAGGAGAATCAGATGTGCGCCGACATGATAGATCTGAAAAAGGCTAAGACTAGAATCAAGGAACTGGAGGAAGAACTCAAGGCTACACGTGAAGGTTATGAAGAAGAAATAGAAGTATTGGTGGATAAGAATGCCGACCTAACTATGAAGCTAGCAGTATTTATGGGAGGCCCGACACCAGTAGATGAAGATGAAGAACCCAATGAGATTAGCCCGGAAGACTACATTATCATCGACGGCACCGACTCGGAAGCAGATAGTAGCGATGATGACTATGTTGATGAAGCTGGAGCCGATATCATGGAGTCTACAACCATAGAATATTTCTAGTAGACCACCTCACCAGTAGTAGTAGTCCACCATGTAAATCAGTAGTCCGAGCACTTTTGCGATAGCCAGATCGATTTGTATGCCTTTGTTTGATTGAATGAAGTGAATTGTTTGCTTTTGCCTCATGTGCATATGGGTAGTGTTTTCTCTTTAGACCCCCTCTATTCTTATATCTCATCTTTTCTAAACCCTCAGATGCCTCCGAGACGTGACCCCGGATTTTCCTTTCCGCCGGAGCTCACCCAGTTGATCCAGCAGCAGAACACCTTGATGCAGTTGCTAGTTCAGAATCAGAATCAGGGGAACAACAACAACAACCCACCACCACCACCACCACCACCTGTTGACCACTTAGCCCGTTTTCTTAGGCTGAATCCGCCGGTGTTTTCCAGTAGCACCAAGCCGATAGTAGCAGATGATTGGCTCCGCAAGACAGCTAGGGAGTTGACCACAGCAGGATTCACAGATGCGGAGAAGGTGAAGTTTGCCGCACATCAGTTAGAAGGACCCGTAGCATCATGGTGGGTGAATTTCACAGCCACCTTCCCAGTCAACACTGTCACATGGGACCAGTTTCAGCAGGCTTTTCGTACTGCCCATGTTTCAGCAGGAGCAATGGCCATGAAGAAGCGTGAGTTTCGTAACTTGCGCCAAGGAGGACGGACAGTTAGCCAGTATGTGGAGGAGTTTAGTAAGCTAGCATGTTATGCCCCAGATGACGTTGCTACGGATGCAGCCAAGCAGGAGAAATTCCTGGAAGGACTGAATGATGAGTTGAGTATGTAGTTGATGGTAGCCACTTTCAACAACTACCAGGAGTTGGTAGATCGTGCTCTTATGATTGAAGGGAAGCAGCAGCAAATTGAGAACCGCAAGAGGAAGTATGGCAAGGAAAGTATAATTCAGGAGCTCAGCAAAAGCCACGTTTTACCCCTAGACCGGGAGGACATTTTCAGCATACGCATGGAGTAGGTAGCTCGCACAATCACAATGGCACCAAGAATGGTAATGTGAATGGAGGAAGCAATGGACAGAACCGCAACACCCCATCAACCCCAGCCAAGAGAGATCTAAGTCAAGTCACCTGTTTCAAGTGTTCCAAGACCGGACATTATGCCAATGAATGTCCTGAAGGCCAAAACGGCAATGGAAGCTCTGGGAAGAAGCCGAACCCTTTCAATAGGGGACAGGTGAACCACGTTAATGTGGAGGAGGTTGAAGCTCAGCCCGATGCAGTAATAGGTAAGTTTTTGGTTAAGTCATTTACTGCACTCGTTCTTTTTGATACTGGTGCATCACATTCATACATATCAAGGGGATTTGTGGAAAAGTATAGCCTGCCCACTAGGGTTCTTAAAGCACCTATGCTAGTAAGCTCGCCAGGAGGAGAGTACATGGCCGGACAAGGATGTTTTCAAGTGCCATTAAGTATAGGAAGGCATGTTTTCCCAACGGATTTAATTATTCTGGAATCCCAAGGTTTGGATGTAATTCTCGGTATGGATTGGCTGTGGATGTATGGAGGAAACATCGATTGCGCCAGGACAATTTTGCTGACAACGCCAGAAGGAAGAAGGATCAAGTATGTATCCTGACATGCGCCAAACAGGACACAAGTAAATTCCTTATCAGGAGTTGTGCAAGAGGAAGTACCAGTGGTAAAGGATTTTCCTGATGTATTTCCAGAAGAGTTGCCAGGCATGCCACCGGATAGAGACATTGAGTTTTTGATTGAGCTTTTGCCAGGCACTGGGCCAATATCGAAGAGACCATACAGGATACCCGCAAAGGATTTGGTGGAAATTAAGAAGCAGATTAAGGAGTTACTGGATAAAGGTTACATTCGCCCAAGTTCTTCGCCTTGGGATCACCAGTACTTCTAGTGGAGAAGAAGGATGGATCGTTAAGAATGGTTGTTGATTATCGAGGATTGAACGAAGTAACAATCAAAAACAAGTACCCGCTACCAATGATCAATGATCTGTTTGATCGATTGCAAGGGGCTAAAGTGTTTTCCAAGATCGATTTTCGATCAGGGTACCATCAGTTGAAGATTCGAGATCAGGACATACCTAAGACAACATTCACCACAAGATATGGACTGTATGAGTATACCGTTACGTCATTTGGACTGACTAACGCACCTGCCTATTTTATGAACATGATGAACAAAGTGTTTATGGAGTTTTTGGATAAGTTCGTCGTGGTTTTCATCGATGATATTCTGGTATTCTCAAAGAATGAAGAGGAGCATAAAGAACATTTGCGATTGGTACTTGAGAAGCTCAGAGAACATCAGTTATATGCCAAGTTTAGCAAATGTGAGTTTTGGTTGAAGGAAGTTGGATTCCTCGGACATGTTATATCCGGAGAAGGAATAGTTGTTGACCCCACCAAGGTTATCACTGTGACCAATTGGGAAGCACCAACAATAGTTGGAGAGATCCGGAGTTTTTTGGGACTCACAGGATACTACCAGAGATTTATTGAGAACTTCTCAAAGATTGCGAAGCCTATGACGGAGTTGCTGAAGAAGGATACTAAGTTCAAATGGACTGAGGAGTGTGAGACTAGTTTCCAGGAATTGAAGAAACGTTTGATTACCTCACCAGTGTTGATTTTGCCTGATCAAACCAAGGATTATGAGGTGTATTGCGACGCTTCACGTCGAGGACTTGGAGCAGTGCTTATGCAGGAGGGAATTGTTGTTTCGTATGCTTCACGACAACTGAAGCCTCACGAATTGAATTATGCCACGCATGATTTGGAGTTAGCAGCCGTAGTGCATGCATTGAAGACATGGAGACATTTCCTCATTGGAAATCATTGTGAGGTGTACACGGATCACAAGAGTTTGAAGTACATTTTCATGCAGGAGTTGAACCTCAGACAAAGGAGATGGTTGGAGCTCATCAAGGATTATGGTATGAGATTGCATTACCATCCCGGAAAAGCTAATGTAGTCGCTGACGCATTGAGCCGTAAGAGCCATGTCAATACGTTAATGATGGGAGAAATACCCAAGGAGTTAGCAGAAAACCTTCGTGAACTAGGTTTGGAGATAGTTCCGAGAGGCTATGTGGCAGCATTGGAGATTCAGTCAACATTGATGGATAAAATCAGAGTGGCTCAGAAATCTGACAAGGAGATTGCTTCTATAAAAGAGAAAATGAGCCAAGGAAAAGCTAAGGGATTTCGTGAGGATGAGCACGACACCCTATGGTTTGAAGACCGTGTTTATGTACCCAATGACCTCGAGATCAGAAAGTTGATTCTGCAAGAGGCACATGATTCACCGTATTCGATTCACCCAGGAAATACCAAGATGTATTTGGATTTGAGGGATATTTTCTGGTGGACCGGAATGAAGAAGGATATTGCGGAGTATGTAGCAGTTTGTGACGTATGTCAGAGAGTAAAGGTAGAGCATCATAAGCCAGCAGGATTGTTGCAACCATTGCCGATACCCGAATGGAAGTGGGATAAGCTAGGCATGGATTTTATCACGGGATTACCAAGGACTCGTTCAGGCTATGACTCGATTTGGGTTGTAGTTGATCGATTGACGAAGGTAGCTCATTTCATCCCAGTAAAGACCACTTACACCAGTGCTAAGTTGGCAAAGATATATATGACAAGAATCGTATGTCTGCATGGAGTTCCGAGAAGTATCGTATCAGATAGAGGAACCCAGTTTACCTCAAAGTTCTGGAAGCACTTGCATGAGACTTTGGGTACTAGGCTAGAATTTAGTACAATTTTTCATCCGCAGACAGATGGACAGACCGAGAGAGTCAATCAGATTTTGGAGGATATGCTGAGAGCTTGTGCGCTAGATTATGGATCTAGTTGGGACGATAATTTGCCATATGCAGAGTTCTCTTACAATAATAGCTATCAGACCAGTTTGAAGATGGCCCCTTTCGAAGCTTTGTACGGAAGGAGGTGTAGGACACCGTTGTCATGGGACGAAGTTGGAGAGCGCCAGTTGTTTGGACCAGATCTGATTAAAGAGTCTGAACAGAAGGTGAAGTTGATTCGCGATAGGCTCAAGGTAGCCCAGTCCAGGCAGAAGAGCTACGCAGATTCTAAACGCAAGGAGACAGTTTACGAAGTCGGAGACAGAGCTTATCTTCGAGTATCCCCACTTCGAGGGAATTAAGCGCTTTGGAGTTAAGGGGAAGTTAGTGCCACGATTTGTAGGGCCATATCGAGTTTTGGAGCGTATGGGAGAAGTGGCCTACAAGTTGGAATTGCCAGAAGGATTGACAGGAGTTCATGACGTGTTCCACGTTTCTCAGTTGAAGAAGTGTCACGCGGAGATGGCTGACATACCTTTAAGAGACACAGTGCCATTGGAAGCAATTCAGTTGGATAAAAATTTGACCTATGAGGAGAAATCAGTCAAGATTCTCGAGTTTGCCAGCCGAGTCACTCGCAGCAAGGTTATCAAGTTTTGCAAAGTTCAGTGGAGCCACCACACGGAGGATGAAGCCACCTGGGAGCGAGAGGAAGATTTGCACAAGGACCACCCTCACCTATTTTCTAGCCAACCCGAATCTCGAGGGCGAGATTCATCTTAAAGGGGGTAGGTTTGTAACATCCCAAATTTTTAATTTGGAATGTTATACATTAGATCATCATGCATACCATATTTTATTTTGCTTTTGGTTTTGATCCTAGAAAATCCTAAGCAACTCAAGGACCCACGGAGAGAGTTGGGGATTTCGTTATTTACATATCTGAGTTTTCTCAAATTTTGTAAACAGGATCATTTGATTTTATTTATTTTATCGTCAATTATTTCTATTACAAAGATATGAGAGAGGGAATAAAATGACTTTCCCAAAATATAGAAATATTGAGGATTTAATAAAAAAAATCAAATAAGTTTTATTTCGGAGTTTTTCGGTATTTTTAATTGAATTTAGGAAAAATATGCGTTTTTCAAAGTTGTATTTTGGGCCCAAATAAATGTTCACTTTTATCGGGCTTGATTTTAGAAACCCGGGAAAATTTATTTCATGATTTTTGGAGTCCGTTTAGTATTTCTTTTTATTTTTTCCGAGCGTAATTATTTAAAAAAAAACGAAACTGACTATGGGCCGTACCCGAGCAGGACTCCGCCCAGGGGCGCCTTTAAATAGCGAGGCACCCGGCGCCCCAGCCCATAACCGCGCCCGCGCCCGAAACCCTAGCCCGCCGCCGCCGGACCCGCCGCCGCCGGACCCGCCGCCGACTCGCCGGAGTTGCACGCCGCCCGAGGTTCGCCGCCGCCTCGACTTCCGTGCCGATTTTTTTTAAAAAAATATTTTTTTTCGTCGGTTTTATTTTCTATTTTTTTATTTTTTATTTTATTATTTTAATATTATTTTATTATTTTAATTATTTTCGGATTAGGTTAATTAACGATTAATCTATTCGTCGTTTTTCTTTTTCGTTGGATTTTCCGCGGTTATTTTCTGATCGTGATTTCTGATCCGATTTTCGTTTTAGTACAACTTTTCGCTCGTTTATCGGAATCAGGCGATTCAAGCGCCTGGATTTTCATACCGAAACCCTCTTTCCGAATGATCAACTTAAACAGGTTTTTGCTACTGTAAAATTTGACTTAG
The DNA here is from genome assembly GCA_034509565.1 of Triticum monococcum. Lineage (NCBI taxonomy): Eukaryota > Viridiplantae > Streptophyta > Magnoliopsida > Poales > Poaceae > Triticum > Triticum monococcum. The sequence continues at coordinate 143,429,413 of CM067843.1, read as the reverse complement.
ATCCAGATTACTAGAACGAAGTTGATTTTTTTCGCCGTTTGATTTCTTTTGCTTCGTTCGATTTGATTCTTTTTGCAAACCAGGGTTCTTAAGTTGAACTTTCTGGTTAGATCTTCTATTTGAGTTTTACCTGTGCATTAGTTGAGTACTTATTGTATGCTTGTTTGTTTGTCTGCGATAGAATACCCGGAGTACGCCGCCTGTTACTTCGAATCGTTAGGTTTTGCGGATCATCAGCAAGGCAAGTAACACTTTGATCATACCTTTTCTACAACCCAGTTTTATTGCATTAGATCCATCCTCACACATTGCATGATTAGGATCTAATTAAATTATGGGATGGGAAGTAGATGAGGTAGTACCTATTACCTGTTTATTATCAAACCTTTGGGAGTTATTTCTACGTTTGCTTATTATGCCATGCTATGCTAGTAGACGTGGATTGGGTGAGTGATATCCATGACAGATGTGAGATTGTTAATTAATGGTTTATTTAAGGTGGCAACCTAAACACACATCTGGGTGGATTGAGGCACCTGGGTATTCCAGGACTTGCCTGTTTTTCTTTTGGACCGCCACCCAGACTCAAAGGGATCATGAGATTATTCATACTAGAAACTTCCGTGTGCAGCCACAAGCCATTATGGGCTCTGGCATAGTTGATTAAGTCGTGCAAACTCTTACAGGGTAGACTAGCAGATGTAGGGGAAAGTAGGTGTACCGGTCTATCCAGCATAAGGTGCTAGCGCTTCTGAAAGACTCTGTCTCGGTCATTCGTTTCTCAAACACCATGTAGTGCGAGAAATCCAACGAAGGCGATCGAGACTTGTGGGGAAAAGTGCGCAAACCTCTGCAGAATGTAATAAACTAATCATGGTTAGCCGTGTCCCCGGTTATGGACATCTTGAGTATCTAGTACCTGGATTATCATGTGAATCTCAACATGTTACTCTAAAGTTAATTTTGTTGGGTTTGTTAAATGATGATGCTTATTTGGGATTGAGAATGTTGTCAACCATTCTCAATGTTTAAGAACCACCATGATAGTAATTAAATTTATTCCTTTGAAGTAGGGAAAAATTGGCTTTACGGAAAAAACTGTAACCATAGAGCTTTCCACCAGCCAAATATGCATATAGTATAGTTGTTTCATTCCATTACTCTCTATGTGTTACCTTGCCAGCATATTCCATGTGCTGACCCGTTCTCGGGCTGTAACATTAATGTTGCATACTTTTCAGACGACGATTAAGGAGTTTTAGGTCGTGGTTCTATACTCAGTGATGCTGTTGGAGTTGATGGACTCGCTTATCTTCCAAGCCTTCCGCTGTTATCGTTATTAGATGGCCTTAAGCCATATTTATTGTAATAAGTTCTCTTTTGAGACACTCGATGTAATAAGTGTGTGATTGCTACTCTGCTATAAATCCTCCGAGTACTATGTGGTGTCAGCATTACTGATCCAGGGATGACACTGGAGCACAGAGATCAGACTGTTTGAGGTCTGGTCGCTATAGAGGGAGGATAGAGAGAGGGCGAATAAAACGGCTAGGGTGAAGTGGGGGAGAGGAAAACGAGAGGCAAATGACAAATAATGTAATGTGAGAGATAAGGTTATGTGATGGGTACATGGTATGTTGACTTTTGCGTAGACCTCCCCGGCAACGGTGCCAGAAATCCTTCTTGCTACCTCTTGAGCACTGCGTTGGTTTTCCCCGAAGAGGAAGGGATGATGCAGCAAAGTAGCGTAAGTATTTCCCTTGGTTTTTGAGAACCAAGGTATCAATCCAGTAGGAGGCTACGCGCGAGTCCCTCGTACCTGCACAAAACAAATAAATCCTCGCAACCAATGCAAATAGGGGTTGCCAATCCCTATAAGGCCACTTACGAGACTGAGATCTGATAGATATGATAAGATAATATTTTTGGTATTTTTATGATAAAGATGCAAAGTAAAATAAAGGTAGAGTAAATAGCAAAGGAAATAACTAAGTAGTAGGAGATCAATATGATAAAGATAGACCCCGGGGCCATAGGTTTCACTAGTGGCTTCTCTCGAGAGCATAAGTATTCAACGATGGGTGAACAAATTACTATTGAGCAATTGACAGAATTGAGCATAGTTATGAGAATATCTAGGTATGATCATATATATAGGCATCACGTCCGAGACAAGTAGACCGACTCCTGCCTGCATCTACTACTATTACTCCACTCATCGACCGCTATCCAGCATGCATCTAGAGTATTAAGCTAAAAATAGAGTAACGCCTTAAGCAAGATGACATGATGTGGAGGGATAAACTCATGCAATATGATGAAAAACCCATCTTGTTATCCTCGATGGCAACAATACAATACGTGCCTTGCTGCCCCTACTGTGACTGGGAAAGGACACCGCAAGATTGAACCCAAAGCTAAGCACTTCTCCCATTGCAAGAAATATCAATCTAGTAGGCCAAACCAAACTGATAATTCGAAGAGACTTGCAAAGATAACCAATCATACATCTAAGAATTCAGAGAAGATTCAAATATTATTCATAGATAGACTTGATCATAAACCCACAATTCATCGATCTCAACAAACACACCGCAAAAAGAAGATTACATCGAATAGTTCTCCACAAGAGAGGGGGAGAACGTTGTATTGAGATCCAAAAATAGAGAAGAAGCCATCTAGCTACTAACTATGGACCCGTAGGTCTGAGGTAAACTACTCACACTTCATCGGAGAGGCTATGGTGTTGATGTAGAAGCCCTCCGTGATCGATGCCCCCTCCGGCAGAGCTCCGGAATAGGCCCCAAGATGGGATCTCGTGGATACATAAAGTTACGACAGTGGAATTAGGGTTTTGGCTCCGTATCTGATCGTTTGGGGGTACGTAGGTATATATAGGAGGAAGGAGTACGTCGGTGGAGCAACAGGGGGCCCACGAGGGTGGAGGGCGTGCCTGGGGTAGGCAGGCGCGCCCCCTAGCTCGTGGCCTCCTGTTTCCTTTCTTGACGTAGGGTCCAAGTCTCCCGCGTCTTGTTCGTTGATAAAATCACGTTCCCGAAGGTTTCATTTTGTTTGGACTCCGTTTGATATTCCTTTTCTTCGAAACCCTAAAACAGGCAAAAAACAACAATTCTGGGCTGGGCCTCCGGTTAATAGGTTAGTCCCAAAAAATAATATAAAGGTGGATAATAAAGCCCAATAATGTCCAAAACAGTAGATAATATAGCATGGAGCAATCAAAAATTATAGATACGTTGGAGACGTATCATAGTCTAGCGTGGCCTAAAGTCAGCGCGGCTCTGATACCAAGCGTTGTGGCACCGCGGCTCAGAGCAACCAGATCACCATGCATTGCTAGCCTAGAGACCATGTCTTCTGGCAACACACAACATCTTGGTACAGAAAAAAACCGCTTTATTGATGCTAGCGGACCAGAGTTTGTATTACAACGGAGTCGAGGCCAAGCGGCACACACGATGCGGCTGAACAATATGTACATTATTTAGTGAACATAAAGGGGCCCCGATCATAACAACTATGCAGCAGCGGAACAACGTCGTAGCGGAAACTCCATAGCACGGGGACACCGATGTGGACACGATCTAGACTTGAGCAGCACTCCTTTCCAACGAGACTTTCCTGAAATCTGGCATGACACGCCAGGTCAGTACATTGAATGTACTTGCAAGCTCACAACAGGCATAATCATAATGACAAACAATATCATGATAATTAACCAATTAATAATGCAATAATATTTCAACACGTTGTGATCATGCTCTTGTGATAAACGCCCCTCGGGACCGACTTACCAAACTTGATCATTCTCGGATCACACACAAACCACCATCGTGGTCTTGACATGGGTGGCTCGTGATCTTTACGGCGATCACAACCACGACCAATGCTTGGTCTCGAACATCTCGATGGCCTTTCCGCCATCATCAATAGTGCAAAGTTCATAACGTAGTGTGCAAAATTTATTAAACGTTGACCCATGGTGGGACCTACTACCAGCGTGTCCGTGACCGTGGACTCGGCTATCGGTAGATTATACACTCTGCAGAGGTAGCACACCATACCCACACCATGGAACCCATGGCCTCGCACTCCCATTCGGATGGACCAACGGCATTCCGACGAAACCCCTCCATTGCCATGACACTCTCCCGGCCACTCCGACACAATCCCCACTGGGCTATTCCTGGGTGGCCCCGTGTCTACCAAAGACACAACGACCACCGTCGTGGCCAAACGATCCCACAAGGAGACCCGGTACCATAATCTCAACAACGGGCACACAAAGTTATGTCTGCTTACCGGGCCAGGGTAAGCAAGCCCATAACCTTCCCTAGTTGGAGGCACCGACCAGAGGCATGACAACGGACCGAATCAAGGCCTCCCATAAGGCAAATGTGGTTGCACTGCGAAAAACTCGATTCAGTGGCACCATGACCCGGCCAACGATATGTTCAAGTTGAGTTATATTCAGGTTCAACTTAAAGTAAAAATAACCGATGTAATAGTATGCCGTGAAATGCAACTTAACCTATGCATCACATACTAATGGAAATGACTGAGTCAAGCATATTCACACTAAGCATAATCATCAACAACTTATGCCACTTTTCTAGTTAGGAAAAACCCTACTTTAACCAGAATATTTTCTTACAAATTTTTATTACTTTACTCATGCAAGAAAATAACTTTAATATTACTCTTTACTAGCTAAGTTAGTTTCAAACATTCTGTAAATCAAGCATATTAACTAAAACAAGCACTTAACAGAATAAAAATAACATAATAGTCATTTAAATTCATGGATTAAACTTTTCATTCAAGTAAGAAAATCATAAATATTGAAATGGCACCACGAAAATGTTGCTGTGGCTTGCCTTAGTGCAGATGAGGTTCACAAGCCTTCTGGTGATCCTTAAGACAATGCAAAACTCAATGCAAAAATAATATTAAGTAATTACTCATGCAAGAAAATAACTTTAAGTAATTACTCATTTGTATCACAATATTATTCTTTCATCATCACAAAGGAATCCTAGATTCTTTACTAGCTAAGTTAGTTTCAAACATTCTGTAAATCAAGCATATTAACTAAAACAAGCACTTAACAGAATAAAAATAACATAATAGTTATTTAAATGCATGGATTAAACTTTCATTCAAATAAGAAATCATAAATATTGAAATGGCACCATGAACATGTTGCTGTGGCTTGCCTTAGTGCAGATGAGGTTCACAAGCCTTCTGGTGATCCTCAAGACAATGCAAACACGAAATCTCATCTTTGGTGAGCTACTAGATTTCTTTGCAAAGAATACAATGCAAAAAGAATCAATTCATTTGGACTTATAGTTGAAGAGTTATAGTTGTTTGAAGCTCTCTGTAAATTAAATGAATTTGAATTTACATAAAACAGACTAGGGGGTGACGTTGAAGGCATAAAGCCTCAGGGCGCCACCACTCGTACTGCTTCGCGTGCATATAGAGTGGCTGACTAGCGGGCCCCGCTAGTCAGGCGAGGGGGAGAGAGGAGGAAACAGAGGGGGTCGCGGCTTCGCCGGAGCTCTCGCTGGCGACGAGGGCTCCTTAGCCCAAACGACAGGGAGGGATCGAGAGAGGGGATGGAGGAGCACCTGCCCGTACCCGTAGCGTAGCTAGGGGTGGTCGGACGGTGTCCGAATCGACATCGCAAGCGGAGGCAAAGAGCGGTGGTCGCCGGAGATGAGGAAGACGGCGAGCAGAGGCAACTCCAGGGGCTCCAAGTGGATGGGACGGCTTCACCGGAGAGAGGCGGAGGCTCTGGAAGTGTCGCCCTGGCCTGGGAGGGGCTGGAACTACCGCGACGACCCAAGGGGATCGCCGGGGAGCTCGAGCTCGGGGACGGCGGCCCGCAGCCTACCCGGCCGGGCTACGGCTATCTACATGTTTGTGGAGTGTGTGGGAGTGGAGGATGGTGCTCGAGGAGGCTGGGGGTGGCTCCTTTTATAGGCGAGCGTCGGGGTGGATCGGGCTCCGCCGGCAACACCTGGACACTGCTCTCGGCGACGAGCGGCGTTAGTGAGAGGAGGAGAAGGTGACGCAACTCACGTGGGGACTGTGGGCGAATGGGGACGAGCACAGGATCAAGAGGAAGGCGACGAGCATAGTGCGGAGTGCACTATGGCGTCGGCTAGACCGCGCCCGTGCTCGCTGCGGCGAGCTCCGGCGTCGGCGAGTGTCAGTGGGGAGTTAAGGGAGTTGAGACGAAGATGGTGGCGACGTTTGGCACGCTCGGGCAGTCGGGGAAGCGAGCACGCGCGAAACAGAGCGCTCGGCAGCACTCGGAGCACGTTGACACGCATGCTGGCAGCATGGACATGCGTGGTCACCGTGTGAACTCTTCCCTCAGGCCGACCAACGTCCAAAGATCATGTCTGGCTTGTTGTTCGTGGTAGTTTTGAAGATTACCATGCTTTGGTTTGGCTCCAGATGCAATAGAGAAGATTTTACAAGCCAGGTAAGTTTCTGATCAGTAACTTTGAGAGGTTACTGAGGTCAAATGGCTGGGAGTTGGGGGCTGTGCTTTGGAGGCTAGCCATCATCTACTAAGGTGATGATGCACAAGAAAGTTCAGGCACAATGGAGCAAGTAAAATGGTAGTTGCTGTAGAAATCACCATTTCTGCCCAGAACAGAAAATATGTTCTGTAGCAGAAATATTCCAAAAGGTGATGGAATATTTTTGCTCAGGAAGGTGCCCTAGGGTTCAAAGAATAATTGTGAATTTTCTCAGATTTTTGTGAGCCAGAAAAATTGGGGTTGCTTTGGAGCTCATTGAACTAGCTAGGGTTTTAGAGAGGAAAAATGAATATTTTTCATTTAATAAAAGTATTCCAAATATTATTTTGGGTAGGATCAAAGAGGGAATGATGGTTAGGGAGAGAAATGATGCACTTGGGTGAAAGACAAGGGTACCCAAGTGTTTAAGTCCATATAAAAAGATTCAAAAACTCCAAATTTCAAAATCCATTCAAATGAAAAAGCAGGCAAATAAAAGAGGGCGAAAACGAGGCTATCACAAACCTCCCCCACTTAGAATGAATCTCTTCCTCGAGATTCGGTTGCTTGGGAAAACCACTCTCGATAATGTGACTATAGAAATTCTTCCCGCTCCCAAGTTGATTCTGACTCTGTGTGATGCTCCCACCGAACTTTGTAGAATTTTCTTACTTTACTGCGAGTGACCCTTTCCATCTGATCGAAAATTCTAAACGGTCTCTCTTCATAGGATAAATCATTTGCCAATTCTATCTTAGCCATAGGAGTCCTTTTCTCCGGCGGGGATATACATCGCCTTAATTGGGAAACATGAAACACGTTGTGCACGTCCGACAATTCAGGGGGTACTTCAAACTGATATGCAATAGAGCCCACTCGGGACATGACTGGAAATGGACCAATAAATCAAGGTGCCAACTTTCCACGAGACTGAAATCTCTTGACTCCTTTCATCGGACTAACTCAGAGGTATACGTGTTCTCCGGGTTCAAAACTGATCTATCGGTGCTTTGCATCATAATAAGTCTTCTGTCGAGATTTTGCCAATTGCAATCTATCCCTAATTTCCTTAACTTGTTGCTCAGCTTCCATCATGAGATCCGTTCCGAAGATACGGCTATCTCCAGTTTGAGACCAATTTAAAGGAGTGCGGCACTTACGGCCATACAAAGCTTCATATGCTGACATTTTTAGACTGGTCTGGAAGCTGTTGTTATATGAAAACTCGGCATATGGCAAGAATTCTTCCCATTTAGGTCCTTGGGCAAAAGCACAGGCTCGCAACATATCCTTGAGTATTTGGTTTACCCTCTCTGTCTGTCCATCCGTCTGAGGATGATAAGCAGTGCTATATTTCAGTGCTGTCCCCAAGGCTTGATGGAGACATGACCAAAAAGCAGAGGTAAACAGGGAACCTCGGTCGGAAGTGATGGTTCGGGGGACTCCATGCAGACTGACTATTCTGGATACATACAGCTGTGCAAGTTGATCCGCTCGATATCTGGTGCTGATCGGAATGAAGTGAGCAACCTTAGTTAAGGTGTCCACTATGACCCAGAATGCATCATTGCCACACTGAGTCTTAGGCAGTCCTGTAATGAAATCCATACAAACGTCATCCCATTTCCATCGCGAGACCAGCAACGATTGGAGGAGTCTGGCTGTTCTAATGCTCTGCCTTCACCTTTTTTGCATATGTCGCAACAGGCCACAAATTAGGCAATATCTCTCTTCATTCCATCCCACCAGAATATTTGTATAAGGTCCTCATATATTTTCGTACCTCCTGGGTGAATGGAATATGAGGATTCGTGTGCTTCCGATAGGATTTTCTTCCTTAAGTCTGGCTGATTAGGTACACAAATCCTTCCTTGGAATCGGAGGGTACCGAGTTTGTCCTTTGAGAAATCTGGGGTCTGCCCTACCACCAGGCTCTTGACACGCTTTTGTAGCTCGGTATCAGGTGGCTGGGCCTTGCGGATCTCTTCCTCAAGTGTGGGTTGACTTCCAAAACATTAGCGAGGCCAACATTAACTATGACCAGGTCGAGCTGAGTGATCTCCTCTTGAAGTTCAGGAGGCAAGGATTTCAATATGACATTTAGGCTGACAGGCTTTCGACTAAGTGTATCGGCAACCATGTTAGCCTTACCCGGGTGGTAATTTATTCCATGATCATAATCCTTGACCAACTCAAGCCATCTTCGTTGACGGAGATTTAAATCTGGCTCAGTAAATATATACTTGAGACTTTTGTGATCAGTAAAAATTTGGCACCTTTTTCCAATGAGGTAGTGTCTCCAAATTTTTAGCACATGAACGACCGCGGCCAATTCCAAATCATGAGAAGGATAATTTGCTTCGTGGGGTCGTAGCTGTCGTGATGCATATGCTACTACCTTGCCGTCTTGCATAAGTACGCATCCAAGTCCTTGTCTGGAGGCGTCACAGTACACATCAAAACTGTGGTAGATATCCGGAAGAGTTAATACAGGTGTAGTTGTCAGCCGTATCTTTAGCTCATTGAAATTTTCTCATAGCCCTCAGTCCATTCAAACTTCTTATCCTTTTTTAGCAGCTTTGTCATGGGCTTAGCAATCTTGGAAAATCCTTTAATGAAATGACGATAATATGCGGCTAATCCAAGGAAACTTCAGATCTGTGTTACGGTTGTGGGTGGCAACCAATCGAGCACATCCTTTACTTTGCTCGGGTCCACGGCTATACCTTCGACGGATAGTATATGTCCGAGAAACCCAACTTGCTTGAGCCAAAACTCGCATTTACTGAATTTGGCGTAAACTGATGGTCGCGGAGTCGTTGTAGCACTACTCGGAGGTGATTCTTGTGATCTTCTTCATCCTTGGAGTAAATGAGTATGTCATCGATGAAGACTACCACGAACTTGTCGAGGAAGTCCATGAATACTTTGTTCATCATATGCATGAAGAAAGCAGGGGCATTGGTGAGTTTAAAGGACATAACTGTATATTTATAAAGACCGTACCGAGTAGTGAATGCGGTCTTAGGAATATCTTCCTTTTTAATCTTGAGTTGATGATATCTGGTCCGTAAATCTATTTTAGAGAATACCTTGGCCCCATTGAGCTGATCAAACAGATCATCAATCCTTGGCAGCGGATATTTATTTTTGATGGTGACCTCATTGAACTGGCGGTTATCCACACACATGCGGAGACTGTCATCCTTTTTGTCCATGAAAATAGCAGGTGATCCCCATGGTGAAGAGCTGGGACGGATATATCCTTTCTGGAGCAATTCATCAAGCTGCTTCTTTACCTCCACTAATTATGATGAGGGCATCCGATAATACTTCTTGTATAACAGTGCAGTTCCGGGCACAAGATCTATTGCAAACTCAAGCTCTCGATCTGGCGGCATGCCCGGCAGCTCTTTAGGAAATACATCAGGAAACTCACTGACCAGAGGAATTGATTCAATTCAGCCACAGTGGTGAAGACCATCTCTTTCTTGGGTATGCTTCTGCGTGCATAGAAATTGGTAGTCTGCCCATTCTGACTGGTCAAAGTGACTTCTCGGGTTGCGCAGTTTATGCAAACTTGATATTGGGTCAACCAGTTCATACCCAATATAACATCCAACTTGTCGGACTCAAGAATTATCAAAGAAATTGGAAAACTGACTCCGTTGATATAGATTTCCAGATTGCGACAGACCAGATTGCTCTTGATTAAAGATCCTGGGGTTTGTACCAGCATATTTTTGCCCAAAATCGAACAAGGAAAGTTGTTTTGGTCAACAAAACTACGAGAAATAAAAGAGTGGGAAGCCCTAGAGTCAAATAAAATTACTGCAGGTATGTTATTAACAGCAAACATACCAATGATGACTTTGGGGTTCTCTTGGGCTCCGTCGGCGGAGAGGTGATGTACGTACCCTGTAAAGTTTTGCTGGGGCGGACATGACTCCATATAGTTGACTTGTGGCCTGACTAGAGCATTTGCTTTGGTGTTCTTCGGGCACTGTCTGGCATAATGTCCGTTTTGCCCACAACTGAAGCAAGAATTGTTGCACTGCCGCTCCTCGTGCACTGGGTTGGTCACGACATTCTTGACTTGAGTGGTGGTCTTGTAAACATTTTGTTGCCAATTGGGCTTGTATTCCACCTGAGTCTGCTGCCAAGTATGAGCCTTTTGCACTGGTTGCCCATCCTTCTTTGGCTCAAACTTACGCTTGTTGTCGTTGTTAACAGGCCTAGTATCGGATACCAGCTTATGCTCCCTTTCAGCAATGAAAGCCTTGTTCACCAGAGTTTGGAAATCTGGAAAATCAAACATACTGAGAGTAGACCGGAGTTGCGGATTTAATCCACCAAGAAATCTGTCAATCTTTCTTTCTTCGGTGGCCACGTCATAAATGGAGTAACGGGCCAGATGATTGAATTTTTGCAAATATTCACCCACAGACTGATTTCCTTGGACGAGTGCGAGAAATTCACGCTGCTTAGTATTCATAACTCAAGTAGGGATATGATATTCCCAGAACTGCTTCTTTGAATTTTTCCCAGGTGATTTCTTCATTAGCAGGCCACATGGCTATTGCATTTTCCCACCATATGGCAGCAGCGCCTTCAAGATAATGAGTTGCAAATGGAACTTTATCATTTTCTTCAATACGAGCAATCCCAAGCTTTTTCTCGATGGTACGCAACCAATCGTCCGCATCCAAGGGATCAGCAACCTGACTGGAACTGGGTGGCTTGGTCCTTCAAAAATCTGACAGCCTGGAGTAATGACCGTTCCGATTTCCATTCTGTCCAACCATAACTTGCAGATTTCTTAATATTTCAATCAGATCATCGTTCCTTCTTTCCTCAAACATATGCATAATTTGCTCGGTGGAGGGCGGATTTGGCGGTGGAGGCAGTGGCGGAACATACGGCTCGGGGGAGTGTCCTGCCTGTCGTACGAAACGATGAACGGGGGTACCCTTGCGAACGTTGCTGCTGCCGCCTCCCCGCGGCATCCTATTATGATTTTTCCCAAGGCAACGCAACCGGTATGAGAAAAATTCAAAATAAATTTGGGAAAAGCCAGCAACAAAATACCGAGAAAACCCGAAATGACGAGCAAAACACGGCGAATAAAAATAGAGTTCCAACATAATTATACATAGACTCATACATGAAAGATAGCCAACATGCCAGGTTCAACTACTCTCATACAAGCAACAAAACATCATGACTCATGCTACTACATCCGGTTATCATCCCAATGGCTGCGGATACTTAGAGGCTCTACTACTCTGCTGGTGTTGCGGGGTCCTCTCCTGATGCGGACTCGGATCTTGAACTGACGAGGTTAACTGAGACCTCTGGGTTAAAGGTAACACGACGACACTGCCTAGAGGGCTCTCCCTTAGGGGCGGGGGTAGGGTGAATCATCGGGGCTGCAGGAGTAGCGAGAAGTGTAACCCACTCACCAGGGGCACTGAGAGGGTTCACCATCGAGGCGCCCGAGCTACTCGGGGGAGTAACCGGTGAAACGGGGGACCTAGAACTGGCTGGAATATAAGGAGTAAATCCCAGAGAGGATGGAGTAGTGGCAGATCTAGTAGTGACTAAAGCAGCGGCTAAAGCAGTATGGGCACGAGTCAGCTCTCGAGCCAGCTCGTGGATCATAAGATAGCTAGCAGTGACATAACGAGCAAGGTGTGTAGCAACACTATCAGACTCCGGATCAATGATAGGGAAACGGACACGACCATTGTCGTGCAGAGAAGGGTAGTAATAGAAACCTGGGTGGCTCTGCATTCGGACCTTGTTGTAGTGAAGCTCGACAAGGACCTCGAATGCAGCAAACTGGACAGCCTGAGAAGCAGTAGAGGCGTAACCGCTTCGAGAAGTACGAGTGTAAGAGCTGGAATCGGAACTAGTGCATAGAGTAACCACTGCGTGATACTCATACACTGAATCAGCTAGACGCTCCCGGTACACACGATAGACTGGATCATCTCCGAGGGGGTACAGCCGACGCCACACGTTGCGAAGGAGGTGCGGCGACGTGTACGACATCAGCTGCAACTAGCACGGATACGGCACCGGAGCCATCTACACTCACAACAATTAGCGGGTTAGCATAAAAAATAAAGCAAGTGCGTGCAATGCAACAACCAGCTACAATTGCTACCGGCACTCAACTTAAACTCGTATCTAACGTCCAGTTAACACGTCGTAGTCTAGCGTGGCCTACAGTCAGCGCGGCTTTGATACCAAGCGTTGTGGCACCCCGGCTCAGAGCAACCTGTTCACCATGCATTGCCAGCCAGAGACCATGTCTTCTGGCAACACACAACATCTTGGTACAGAAAACAACCGCTTTATTGATGCTAGCGGACCAGAGTTTATATTACAAGGGAGTCGAGGCCAAGCGGCACACAAGGTGTGGCTAAACAATATGTACATTATTTAGTGAACATAAAGGGGCCTCGATCATAACAACTATGCGACAGCGGAACAACGTCGTAGCGGAAACTCCATAGCACAAGGACACCGATGTGGACACGATCTAGACTCGAGCAGCTTTCCTTTCCAACGAGACTTTCCTGAAATCCCATGACACGTCAGGTCAGTAAATTGAATGTACTTGCAATATCACAATAGGCATAATCATAATGACAAACAATATCATGATAAATCAAGCATTCTGTAAATCAAGCATATTAACTGAAACAAGCACTTAACAGAATAAAAATAACATAATTGTTATTTAAATGCATGGATTAAACTTTTCATCCAAGTAAGAAAATCATAAATATTGAAATGGCACCATGAAAATGTTGTTGTGGCTTTCCTTGGTGCAGATGAGGTTCACAAGCCTTCTGGTGATCCTCAAGACAAGCATCACCCTCTGAAAATAATTTTAAACACAAGAAGAAAATATCAAGAACCCTTCTGAAAATCACCCGAAAATCTAGGCAGCACAAAAAAATCTCATCTTTGGTGAGCTGCTAGATTTCTTTGCAAAGAACACAATGCAAAAAGAATCAATTCATTTGGACTTATGGTTGAAGAGTTATATCTGTTTGAAGCTCTTTGTAAATTAAATGAATTTAAATTTAAATAAAACAGAATAGGGGGGTGACATCGAAGGCGTAAAGCCTCAGGGCGTCACCACTCGTATCGCTTCGCGCGCGTACAGAGTGGCTGACTAGCGGGCCCCGCTAGTCAGGCGAGGGGGAAGAGGAGGAAACAGAGGGGGTCACGGCTTCACCGGAGCTCTCGCCGGCGATGAGGGCTCCTTAGCCCAAACGAGAGGGAGGGATCAAGAGAGGGGATGGAGGCGCACCTTCCCGTACCCGTAGCATAGCTAGGGGTGGTCGGCCGGCGTCGGAATCGACCTCGCAAGCGGAGGCAGAGAGCGGTGGTCACCGGAGATGAGGAAGACGGCGAGTAGAGGCAACTCCAGGGGCTCCAAGTGGACGGGACGGCTTCACCGGAGAGAGGCGGAGGCTCTGGAAGGGTCGCCCTGGCCTGGAGAGGCTCAAGCTACCGCGACGACCCGAGGGGATCGCCGGTGAGCTCGAGCTTGGGGACGGCATCCTGCGGCCTTCCCGGCCGGGCTACGGCTATCTACACGTTTGTGGAGTGTGTGGGAGTGGAGGATGGTGCTCGAGGAGGCTGGGGGTGGCTCCTTTTATAGGCGAGCGTCGGAGGTGGATCGGGCTCCGCTGGCGACACCTGGACACTGTGCCCGGCGACGAGCGGCGTCAGTGAGAGGAGGAGAAGGCGATGCAACTCACGCGGGGATTGTGGGCGAATGGGGATGAGCATAGGATCAAGAGGAAGGTGACGAGCTCAGTGTAGAGGGCACTGTGGCGTTGGCCGGACCACGCCCGTGCTCACTGCGGCGAGCTCTGGCGTCGGCGAGTGCCAGGGGGAGTTAAGGGAGTTGAGACGAAGATGGTGGTGAAGTTTGGCAAGCTCGGGCAGTTGCGGAAGCAAGCACGCGCGAAACAGAGTGCTCGACGACACTCGGAGCGCGTCGACACGCATGTTGGCATTATGGACACCAGTGGTCACCGCGTGAACTCTTCCCTCACGCCGACCAACATCCAAAGATCATGTCTGGCTTGTTGTTCGTGGTATTTTTGAAGATTACCACGCTTTGGTTTGGCTCCAGTTGCAGTAGAGAAGATTTTACAAGCCAGGTAAGTTTATGATCAGTAACTTTGAGAGGTTACTGAGGTCAAATGGCTGGGAGTTGGGGGCTATGCTTTGGAGGCTAGCCATCATCTACTAAGGTGATGATGCACAAGAAAGTTCAGGCACAATGGAGCAAATAAAATGGTAGTTGCTGTAGAAACCACCATTTCTGCCCAACACAGAAAATATTTTCTGTAGTAGAAATATTCGAAAAAGTGATGAAATATTTTTGCTTGGGAAGGTGCCCTAGGGTTCAAAGAATATTTGTGAATTTTCTCAGATTTCTGTGAGCCAGAAAAATTGGGGTTGCTTTGGAGCTCATTGGACTAGCTAGGGTTTTGGAGAGGAAAAATGAATATTTTTCATTTAAGAAAAATATTCCAAATATTATTTTGGGTAGGATCTGTCAGGACCCCGATTCCAAGTCACACTGATCTAGCCTATAACACCTCATATCACTTTGCGGTCTCACGCACGGTATTCCCACGGGTGTCGCCTTACCATGGACCGGGACCGTTTGCGCCTTTTAGCTCACGTATATGATAGAGTCGCTAGCATCCGTATGACAGAGAACCCGGGCCGACATGGCTAGTCGTGAACCCAAAGCGGCACAAACTTACGGGGACAAGCATACATGAATCAACATCGAGCATGTCGGTCAGCAGCGTGTGAATCCGGGATGTAGCACTAGGCTAACAGCACTCCGGGAACCCGGGCTGTAGCAGGCTAGGCAGGACTCCGGATGTCACCGTGTGACATTTCCCCGAAGGGACAGACACAGGAACGAAGTGAAACACATGCCGGCCAGTCAAGTGTTCCGGAGCAGTAGTGCTGGGCTAGCAGGACTCCGGTGAACCGGGCTGTAGCGGACTACTATGGCACATGGAAGCACTACACTACATTTCCCCATAAGAGAGGCTACCAAGGATAAACAGCTAGATTGTCGGATCCCACACATACCAAGCATTTCAATCATACACAGAACATGCTCGATATGCGTAAATACAACATAGCATCACAACAAAACTCTACAACCCAAAGTACTTTATTTAAAAGCTCCGTAGAGCCAAACATAACATGTTCATACAGGTAGGGGTCACATGACCCGACACTCAAGTCATACAAGCATTCAAGCACATGCGGAAGCAAACTAGTCTGAGTATAGACACTAGAAAGAAAGAAGGTTTGACGAAGCTTGTCTATCTACATAGGGCCCTCCATGGCTCGGAATCACCACCTGGGTGGCAAGTCACTCATCGATGTCGAGGTCTACGTAAAACCCATCAGAGGGGTGGTGTTATCGTTTGAAACAGTAATTAAAGCAACATGAGTACAAAGGTACTCAGCAACTCTTACAACAGAACTTACTATACATGCTTATTCTCAAGAAGGTAGTGGAGTTATTGCAGCAAGCCAGCTTTGACTCTTGGCTAAGCTATCCTACTAGACACCACTTGTAAAATAGTTTTCGCACACGAGTCCACTAATCACCATCACAATACTCCATCGTGGATCCTCCCTCGTCATCCTACGAGAGGGCCATCCGTGGTACTCACACTTATCTTGAGTCTTTTAGTAGTAACCATTAACTTTTCTATGAACTGTATAGGCAACCAAGTAGTCCTTTACTGCGGACGCGGCTATTCGAATAGATGATGTTAACCCTGCAGGGGTGTACTTCTTCATACATGCTCTCACCACTTTTCCTCGTTTACACGACATGTACTCGGCAACCTCCAAGCGGAAGCCCAACGAGGGTGTCGGCCATGGCCTACCTAAACACTCAAGTCTCTAGTCCAAGTCTATCGCCTATCCAGTTTCCATCCGCAGGGAGTTCGGCCGAGGTTTACACATACGGCCCCGAACGATGTGTACAGGGTTCCCGAGACACCAAACGGGCGACTCGGTACACCGTGCCAGGGTGTATCTACCGCATCATAGCCCACCCCTAGGGTCAGCGCTACGCACGGCCACCAACACATAACCTATAAACACTAGAAACTAGTTGCAACTCCTGGACAGAGGACTAGGGTGGTTAAGAAGCCGAGAGGGTCAATTAAGGATCCCAATGCATGGTAGTAACTAATTCTTAAATCACACATACAGATCTCAATTCTTAAGGATGGCCTCAATGAAACAACCCACCATGTACTCCTATATGGCCTCTCATCGATACCTTTACCAAATCATGTTCAACACGTCCCTCACATTACCGATGTAATCATTTCACTCTAGCCCATCACCCAGATGAACCACACCTGACACAACTCTAAGCATGGCAGGCATAGGAAGGTAGGAAACACAGACATGGCACAATCAACTCCTACACATGCTAGTGGGTTTCATCTAGTTACTGTGGCAATGACAGTTCACGCAGAGGATAAGGGTTCAACTACCGCAGCACATAGCAGTTTGAAACGTTGTTGTCTTAACGCAGTAAATGAGAGCAGGAGCGAGAACATGGGATTGTATCGTTATGATCAATGGGGTTGCTTGCCTGATGGAGTAGTAGTAGGGTACTTCCCTCAGTCAGATATTCGAAGGTATCCTCAGAGGCAGAACCTACCACGAAAGACACCACAGAACATAATCATCATAAGGCAATATGCAACAATATGATGCATGATATGACATTGTAACATCCCAAAATTCTAAATTTTGGAATGTTATAATAAATAGATAGATTTGGTTGATTGTTTGATTGATTGATTGAAAGTGAGTGAATTTGAACTTTTCGAAAGTTAAATGAGAGGGAATAAAAGGACTTTGCCAAACTTTTATTTTTGCATTTATGATCTCCGTGAATTCAAATTCTTTTCACGACAAAACCCTGGAGAGAAGATGACATGACTTCTTCCTTTTATTTAAATAAAAAGGGTTTCGAAAAGATTTGAATTTCATTCGGAAATATTTCCAATTCATAAACTTCATGCAACTCGATGATTTTCACGAGAGAAGATAATATGACTTCTTCAAAATATATGAAATATGAGTTGTAAGTTTTAAAAGAATTAAATTCAAAGCCCCTTTGAATTTATTTTCAATTTGGAGTTATTTGGGTTTTATTCAAATTATTTATCCAAAAATAAAATATATGGAAAATAGGGTAACATGATTCCCTACATCAGAAAATTGCAGAGAAATAAATTTGAATTTATTTTGGTATTTAAAAAAATGATTTTTATTGGATTTTAGTAGGGCAGTAGCACTCTTTGAAATATTTGAATTTTTTCTGGATTTTATTTGACTTTACAAAAATGTTCACATCATAGAAAATAATTTTCTAAAAATTTTGATATATAATATGCCTAGATAATATTTTCATTTATTTTTGTTTTACTATTTTTGGTTTGTCTGGAAATATGTTAAAAAAACTCTCTCGCGCCGACCGACTGGGCCGCGGCCCAGCCAGCCAGCCGGCCCAAGATGGGCACCGCCTTTGCCCCGAGTCCGGGTGCTGCACGCGCCGCCGCCGCCAGTGTTCGGCGCGGACACCGCCGCCATTCACTAGTAGAAAAAAGGGGCTATCGTCCAGGCCGCCTCAGCCCATTAGTCCCGGTTCAGTCTTGAACCGGGACCAATGTGGGAATTGGTCCCGGTTCGTGAGCCCAGGGGACCGGCCGGGCCACGTGGGCCATTGGTCCCGGTTCGTATGGACCTTTTGGTCCCGGTTGGTGGCCTGAACCGGGACCAATGGGCCTCCCTCCTGGCCCACCACCATTGGTCCCGGTTGGTGGCCTGAACCGGGACCAAAGGCTTCCCTTTAGTCCCGGCTCATGCCACCAACCGGGACCAATGAGGTGCCTATATATACCCCTCGCTCGCGAGCAGAGCACCCCAGTGCTCTGTTTTCTCTGGCCGAGGGGGAGAGGGCTTTGTGGTGCTCTAGCTCACCTCCTATGCACATGAGGTGTTCGATGGAATGCCCGAGCCACACTACTTAAGCTTTCTCCTCTCGAAGCTCGACCTCCAAGCTCCATTTTCCTCAAGATTTGTCTAGATTTAGCGGTCCGTCACGCCCCGTCCCCGTCTTCACCGCCGTCGATCACCCGCGCCGATCTCATCACCGACACCACCGTGGTGAGCCTCTTGTTCTTCTCTTCTTTCTAAAAGGAAGAATATTCTTACTTGTATGTTTAGATAGATACTTGTATCATTTTCTTACATTTATTATTGCATCTTATATAGTGCGATGGTTTTGGTATCCGCCCCCGTCGGCCCTCGTCCTGTCTATGATTTGGATGTGGTATGTATATTATCTTTATAACTATTGGTTCATTTATTGTTTATGAAAATTATGCCGACCAACGTGACATAGATTTTATTTATCTAGGATGTATGTGAATCGGAAATGCCAACCAACCCTATGTCGAGAGGTTAAATTTAGTTGAAGAAGAAAACAATTTGTTGAAGGAAAAAATAAAAAAAATTGAGGAGGAGAAGATGATATTGGAGTTGCATGTTGCGGATGTCGTCGATGATCACAAGATCAAGATGGATGCAATGCGCTTGAAGATTAGAAAGATTAGAAAATATGCCATTCATACCGAGGCTTGGTATCATTATGCCGTTGGATCAATTTTTACTTTGGTTGCGATTATGATCGCATTTGTTTTCGCATTGAAATGTTTTACATAGTTTCAATGTATGGTTTAATTAATTAGATGCTCTGGAGAGCTATATGTTGTTAGATGAGAACTATGTATGCACTTTGGTTTTAATGTGATGATGAACTTCTATTAATTTGGACACTTAATTATATATAATGCACGCAGATGAACCGGCAATGGATGTACGGTGACAGACACACCCGCGAGTACATTAAGGGCGTGCATGAGTTTCTCGATGCGGCTGAGGCAAACAAGCAGAATGGTTTTATGTGTTGTCCATGCACTGAATGTGGGAATACGAGGTATTACTCTAACCGGAAAATCCATCACTCCCACCTGCTTTACAAGGGTTTCATGCCACACTATAATGTTTAGACGAGGCACGGAGAAATAGGGGTTATGATGGAAGACGGCGAAGAAGAAGAGTACGATGACAACTATGTGCCCCCTGAATACGGTGATGCTGCAACGGGGGGAGCTGGTGAAGATCAAGAGGAACCAGACGATGATGTGCCCAATGATGCTGCCACGGGTGAAGCTGCTGAAGATCAAGAGGAACCAGTAGATGTGCCTGATGATGATGATCTCCGCCGGGTCATTGTCGATGCAAGGACGCAATGCATTAGTCAAAAGGAGAAGCTGAAGTTCGATCGCATCTTAGAGGATCACAAAAAAGGGTTATACCCCAATTGCGAAGATGGCAACACAAAGCTCGGTACCGTACTGGAATTGCTGCAGTGGAAGGCAGAGAATGCTGTGGCTGACAAAGGATTTGAGAAGCTACTGAAAACATTGAAGAAGAAGCTTCCAAAGGATAACGAATTGCCCGACAGTACATACGCAGCAAAGAAGGTCGTATGCCCTCTAGGATTGGAGGTGGAGAAGATACATGCATGCCCTAATGACTGCATCCTCTACCGCGGTGCATACAAGGATCTGAACGCATGCCCGGTATGCGGTGCTTTGCGGTATAAGATCAGACGAGATGACCCCGGTGATGTTGACGGCGAGCCCCTCAGGAAGAGGGTCCCTGCAAAGGTGATGTGGTATGCTCCTATAATACCACGGTTGAAACGTCTGTTCAGAAACGAAGAGCATGCCAAGTTGATGCGATGGCACAGTGAGAACCGAAAGAAAGATGGGAAGTTGAGAGCACCCGCTGACGGGTCGCAGTGGAGAAAAATCGAGAGAAAGTACTGGGATGAGTTTGCAAAGGACCCAAGGAATGTATGGTTTGCTTTAAGCGCGGATGGCATTAATCCTTTCGGGGAGCAGAGCAGTAATCACAGCACCTGGCCCGTGACTCTATGTATGTATAACCTTCCTCCTTGGATGTGCATGAAGCGGAAGTTCATTATGATGCCAGTTCTCATCCAAGGCCCTAAGCAACCCGGCAACGAAATTGATGTGTACCTAAGGCCATTAGTTGAAGAACTTTTACAGCTGTGGAATGAAAACGGTGTACGTACGTGGGATGAGCACAGACAGGAGGAATTTAACCTTAAGGCGTTGCTGTTCCTGACCATCAACGATTGGCCCGCTCTCAGTAACCTTTCAGGACAGACAAACAAAGGATACCACGCATGCACGCACTGTTTAGATGACACTGAAAGTATATACCTGGACAAATGCAGGAAGAATGTGTACCTGGGCCATCGTCGATTTCTTCCGACCAACCATCAATGTCGAAAGAAAGGCAAGCATTTCAAAGGCGAGGCAGATCACCGGAAGAAGCCCGCCATGCACACCGGTGATCACGTGCTTGCTATGGTCAATGATTTACCCTACGTCATCTTTGGAAAGGGTCCCGGTGGACTAGCTGTTCTGAATGACGCTGAGGGACACGCACCCATGTGGAAGAAGAAATCTATATTTTGGGACCTACCCTACTAGAAAGACCTAGAGGTCCGCTCCTCAATCGACGTGATGCACGTGACGAAGAACCTTTGCGTGAACCTGCTAGGCTTCTTGGGCGTGTATGGGAAGACAAAAGATACGCCGGAGGCACGGGAGGACCTGCAACGTTTGCACGAAAAAGACGACATGCCTCCGAAGCAGTATAAAGGTCCTGCCAGCTACGCTCTTACGAAAGAAGAGAAAGAAATCTTCTTTGAATGCCTGCTTAGTATGAAGGTCACGACTGGCTTCTCATCGAATATAAAGGGAATAATAAATATGCCAGAGAAAAAGTTTCAGAACCTAAAGTCTCATGACTGCCACGTGATTATGACGCAACTGCTTCCGGTTGCATTGAGGGGGCTTTTACCGGAAAACGTCCGATTAGCCATTGTGAAGCTATGTGCATTCCTCAATGCAATCTCTCAGAAGGTGATCGATCCAGAAATGGTACCAAGGCTAAGGAGTGATGTGGCGCAATGTCTTGTCAGTTTCGAGCTGGTGTTCCCACCATCCTTCTTCAATATCATGACGCACGTCCTAGTTCATCTAGTTGACGAGATTGTCATCCTGGGGCCCGTATTTCTACACAATATGTTCCCCTTTGAGAGGTTCATGGGAGTCCTAAAGAAATATGTCCGTAACCGCGCTAGGCCAGAAGGAAGCATCTCCATGGGCCATCAAACAGAGGATGTTATCGGGTTTTGTGTTGACTTCATTCCTGGCCTTAACAAGATAGGTCTCCCTAAATCGCGGTATGAGGGGAGACTGACTGGAAAAGGCACTCTTGGAAGAGACTCAATAATATGCAGGGACGGATATTCTTGGTCTCAAGCACACTACACAGTTCTACAGAACTCTACCTTGGTGACCCCGTATGTTGATGAACACAAGAACAGTCTGCGCTCCAAACACCCGGAGCAATGCGACGACTGGATTACATGTGAACACATCAGGACTTTCAGCATTTGGTTGGAAACACGTCTCAGAGGTGACAACACTGTTTGTGATGAGTTGTACTTGTTGTCCAGGGGACCATCTTTGACTGTATTGACTTACAAAGGATACGAGATAAATAGGAATACATTTTACACGATCGCCCAAGATCAAAAGAGCACCAACCAAAATAGCGGTGTCCGCTTTGATGCAGCAACCGAGAGCGGAAAGGACACATATTATGGTTACATAGTGGACATATGGGAACTTGACTACGGACCTGATTTTAAGGTCCCTTTGTTTAAGTGCAAATGGGTCATTCTGTTTGGCGGCGGGGTACAAGTAGACCCACAGTACGGAATGACAACAGTGGATCTGAAAAATCTTGGGTACACTGACGAACCGTTCGTCCTAGACAATGATGTGGCACATGTTATCTATGTGAAGGACATGTCTACTAAACCGAGAAAAAGAAAAGATAAGGAAGCGAATACATCATATGATGAGCCAAAGCGCCACATAGTTCTTTCAGGAAAAAGGGACATCCTGGGAGTGGACGGCAAGACAGACATGTCTGAAGATTATGAAAAGTTTCATGAAATTCCTCCCTTCAATGTCAAGGCTGACCCAAGCATCCTGATAAACAATGAAGATTATCCATGGTTACGGCGCAATAAGCAAATGACACAAGCGAAGAAAAAGTGAAGACTTTCTCCCGCAATAAGAAAATGCTATGTGGGTGAAATTATGATACCATGCATCCCAACTTTCAACTTTTCCAGAGTTCATTTGAAATGCTTTCATGTCTTATGGTTTGAAACTTTGATACTTCGAAAGTGATTGTCCATTTTGTACACGAAGTGCATCAAGTTTTTGTCGTAACCATCTCTACTTTTTGGAACATGCTATGTGGGTGAAATGATGATACCATGCCAACTTTCAACCTTTTCAGAGTTCATTTTGAAATGCTTTCCAATTTCAGAGTCATTTAGCTCAAAGAATGAATTAATAGCAAACAGAATGAACTACAAAACTTTTATGAAAATAAAAACAATCAATTAAAATATTATGTTATGATCAACTAAAATAAAACTATAATATTCTTCAATAGCAAAAAGAATATAATTTGTGTGACCTAAAAGCAAACTATAAGTATTTAATTGTAAGTATAAATAAAAAATAAATAGCAAAGAAGAAAAAAATTCATAAACTAGTGATTCACACAAATTTTTAAAAATTCAAATTTAAACTATTTAAAATTTAAAACTAATGGCACTAACAGAAAGTTTATAATTTTTGTGACCTAAAAGCAAAAAGAAATCACTAAAAAACTGTAAGTATTTAGTTGTAAGTAGAAATAAAAAAATAAAAAACCAAAAAAATATAGAAACAAAAAAGAAAAAACCAAAAAAAATGCCTCCTACTGGGCCTCCACGGCCTGAATACGACTAGAAACCCTACATGGGCCAGGATTCAGGCCCGCAGAGGCCCAATAGGCCCACAGGCAGTAGCAGTTTAGGCCCGAAAGCCTGCATTTGAGAGGAGCTCGAAAGGGGAGGCAGAGCAGCGCTTATAAACCAGTATCGGCGCCCTTCAGCTAGTGATGTGGGACTAAACTTCTGGGCGCGGGGCGCACAAGGGCATTGGTCCCGGTTGGTGGCACCAACCGGGACTAAAGGTGGCATTGGTCACGGTTCGTGGCACCAACCGTGACCATTGCCCCCGTTTAGTCCTGGTTGGTGCCACCAACCGGGACCAAAGGCCGCCGCTTCCCGCCCTTTGGGCTGCTGAAAATTGGCCTTTGGTCCCGGTTCGTGGCACCAACCGGGACCAAAGGGGGGCATTGGTCACGGGTCGTGCCACGAACCGGGACCATTGCTCTGGCTATATATACAACCCTTGCGAAATTTTCACCAACTACTCCATTCCCCGTCGCCGACGCCGCCAGGCTGCTCGTCCTCCTCGTCGCCGTCGCCGCGGCCTGCCCCGTCGTCGCCCCGCTCCCCTGCCCCGTGCTCGCCATCGCCGTTGCCCCGCGCCCCTGCCCCCGCGCGCCGGCGCCCTCGCCGCCCCCGCCTTCCTCGTCGCGCCCCCGCACGCCTTGCTCGCCGTCGCCGCCCCGTGCTCGCCGTCCCTGCCCCGTCACCGTCGCCCTCCCGCGCGCCGCCCCACCGTCGCCGTCGCCCGCCCGCCCCCATCGTCGCCGTCGCGGTCCTCCTCTGGTCCGGCCGCGGCGCCCTTTTTTTCTGTTATATGCTTTTTTCTGCTATATGCTTTTTTTCATGTATATATGCAAAAAATATATATGTATATATATGCTTGTTTTTCATAGATATTTTTCTGTTCATAGATATTTTTTCATAGCTATATTAGGATTTTTTTCTGTTCATAGATATTTTTTCATATATATGCTTGCTTTTTATATATATGTGTATATATGTTCTCTGTGTATATATCTATGTTCATGTATATATGCAAAAAATAGTTCTTTAGAAAAATTAGGATTTTTTTGGTGATATTAATTATTGTAAATATGAAATTGTTTTTATATTCATATGAACAAATGAATTAGAAGAGGGAGAAGAAGAGGGGGTCGAGAGGGGGTCTAGGGTCGCCGAGGGGTCGAGGGTCGTCGAACATGAGAGGAGGAAGAGGATAAAAAAAAGAGGAAGAAGAAGAAAAAAAAGAGGAGAAGAAAGAATAGAGGAGACTTCTCCTCTATTCAGTCTCCTCTATTCTTTCTTCTCCTCTTTTTTTTCTTCTTCTTCCTCTTTTTTATCGGGAACGAGGGTCGTCGAGGGTCGCCGAGCGGTAGAGGAAGAAGAGGATAAAATAGAAGAGGAAGAAAAAAAAAGAGAGGGGTCGACGGTCGCCTAGGGGTCGAGGGTCGAGAGGGGGTCTAGGGTCGCCGAGAGGGGAGAGGAAGACGAGGAGAAATAAATAAGAAGAAGAAAAAATAAGAAAAAAAAGAGGAGAAGAAGAAAGGAATAGAGGAGAAAAGAGAAAAATAGAATATATTCTATTTTTCTCTTTTCTCCTCTATTCCTTTCTTCTTCTCCTCTTTTTTTTCTTCTTTTTTCTTCGACACGTGGGGAGGGGGGGGGGTCGAGAACGCCGGACATTCATGAGAGAGGCGAGGAAAGAATAGAGGAGACTTCTCCTCTATTCTTTCTTCTGTTCTTTTTTCTTCTTCTTCTTCCTCTTTATTTTATCGGGAACGAGGGTCGTCGATAGGGCCGCCGAGTGGTAGAGGAGAAACCCTAAATAGAAAGTATCGTCGGTGTGAGATACATGTACCGTCGGTGTCGGACATTACATCCACATCCCACAAGTGGCGCGGGCTTCGACGCCCACGTCACTTGTGGGACGTGGATGTAGTGTCCGACACCGAAGGCCACATGTATCTCACACCCACGATACTTGCTAGCTATTTAGGGTTTCCTTTGACACTAGGCAACCTCCCGACCCCTCAGCGATCCTCTCGAACATGAGAGGAAGAAGAGGGTCGTCTAGGGTTCGAGGGTTCGAGGGTTCTTCTCCTCTATTCTTTCTTCTCTTCTTTTTTCTTCTTCTTCTTCCTCTTTATTTTATCGGGAACGAGGGTCGTCGAGAGGGCCGCCGAGTGGTAGAGGAGAAAGCCTAAATAGAAAGTATCGTCGGTGTGAGATACATGTACTGTCGGTGTCGGACACTACATCCACATCCCACAAGTGGCGCGGGTTTCGACGCCCACGTCACTTGTGGGACGTGGATGTAGTGTCCGACACCGAAGGCCACATGTATCTCACACCCACGATACTTGCTAGCTATTTAGGGTTTCCTCTACCAAAAAGAAGAGGAGAAATAAATAAGAAGAAGAAAACAGAAGAAAAAGAAGAGGAGAAGAAGAAAGGAATAGTGGAGAAGAAGAGAAAATAGAATATATTCTATTTTCTCTTCTTCTCCACTATTCCTTTCTTCTTCTCCTCTTTTGTTTCTTCTTTTTTTTCTTCAATCTTCTCCTCTAGCTATTCCTTTCTTCTTCTCCTCTATTGGTCGAGGGTCGGGAACTAGGGTAGAGGGTCGAGGGTCGTTAAGGGGTCAAGGGTCGAGGGTTTCAGGGTCGTTGAGGGTTCGAGGGGTCAAGAATTGCCGAGGGGTCGAGAGAGGTTTCCTAGTGTCAAAGTATTGAAGAAATCCATGCCTTCATCATTAGCCGGAAGTAACCAGGGCATGTTGGTACGAAGTTCTGCAAAGTTGTTCTGGAATGGAGTCCCGGATAGAATAATCCGCCTTTTGGTACGAATTCAGCAAAGGCCTTGCAAATAGTGATATTCGGAAGGCTCTTGCTGAACTTTGTACCAAAAAGCGAATTATCCTATCTGGGACTCCGTTCCAGAACAACTTTGAAGAGCTTCCTACCATCATGCACATGTTACTTTCACCTAATGATGAAGACATGGTTTTGTTGAATCCTTTGACACTAGGCAACCTCCCGACCCCAAGGCGATCCTCTCGAACATGAGAGGAAGAAGAGGATAAAAAAAGAAGAGGAAGAAGAAGAAAAAAGAGGAGAAGAAAGAATAGAGGAGTTCTTCTCCTCTTTTTTTTCTTCTTCTTCCTCTTTTTTTATCGGGAACGAGGGTCATCGAGGGACATATATAGATGTAGTGTCGTCGTTGTCGATATATACCCCCTCCCGATAGCTTACTATGATTAGGTAGCTAGTTCTACGTTTGGCACTAATATATCCATCTGTCATGTTTGAATAATAATTGCCATGTTGTAAATATTTGTAGAAACTATGGACACCGCCCTAGACGAAGCAACAAAAGAAGCGTTGTTGAGGGAGATAATCGCACAAGGAAGTGATGCCGTCTCGTACTATCTCAACGATATCATCGATGGTCCGGAAGGAGAGGGTGAACAAGCTGGCTACGGTGACCTAATGCCGGTGCAAGAAGAAGAACATGAGGACGGCGCCGGTGACCCAATGCCGGTGCAAGAAGGAGACCGTGATGACGGCTCCGGTGACCGAACCGAGTCCGACCAGGTATATATATTAGTTAAGCCTATGCTGACTAGCTGATTGATGCATTCATTGTTTTGGTATGTACACATATTAATTAAGTCTTTGTTCTTTTTTCTAGCCCTCCGGATCGAGCACAACTTTGGTAAAGAGACGAGGCCCGAAGAAAAAGTTGATCTCGGATGAAAAGCTTGAGATCATAGCAATCGCGCCCGACGGCCAACCTATTGAACCCCTCCGGACAAAGAGGGCATTTGTTGCTCAGTGCGGGGTTCTGGTTAGGGACAAGATCCCGATAAGCATCCAGCAATGGTTTAAGCCGTCTATAGAAGACCCTGAGGTGTCTTATGTCAATGATATGCAGAAAAATGATCTTTGGACTGAGCTGAAGTCAAATTTCACCCTACCGCCAGAGGATAATCCAGAGAACCCAATTAAAGAGAAATTAATCAAGTCTTTTGCTCTGAAGAGGATGGCAGATCTATTCAGGAGGTGGAAGAAAGAGCTGAATAGGTTTGTCGATAAAAAAGAGACACCAGAATTCAAGGGCAGATATGAGAAGATCAGAGATCACTGGCCCGCATTTGTGGCCTACAAGACATCGGAAAAGAGTAAGAAGATGTCGGTGACAAACAAGCAGAATGCCGCGAAGAAGAAACTTCACCATCGCACGGGGTCAGGTGGCTACCTCGTAGCCCGGCCTAAGTGGTCCAAGGTTGAGAATGATCTGGTTCATAAAGGGATCGGACCAGAGACAAATAACTGGCCAGACCGTTGCCGGACTTGGTTCTTTGGGGTTGGCGGAACCTTGGACCCTGAAACAGGGAAATGCATTTGGACGAGCGAACAAATGGACATACCAGTCAGTAAGCTTAAGCACTATATCGACGCAGCGCAGGAAGGGACGTTCTTTCCAGACAGAGAGCACGACGAGCTCACAATGGCCCTCGGGAATCCTGAGCACCCTGGACGGACACGAGGCACGCCAGGCTCCATTCCGTGGAAGGTTGGGTTTCCAGACGCAGGCGGTTACAAATCCCATGAGAGGAGGAAAAAAGTGCAGCAGACCGAACTGCAGGCGCTGCACGCAAGGGTACAAGCGATAGAGGAACGAGAAGCAAATCGCAACAAACGTACTGCCGAAGCCTCCCCCGAAGCTACCCTGCCATCTCAGCGCAGAAGCAGCGTGGCTTCCACCGAGCAGCTTCAGCTGCAGCATGCCTTGACGGCTCCTGCCAGCTATCCTGTGGATGCTATAACGGAGTCTCAAAATTGCCACCTTATGACGCAATGGATGAATTTGAAGGTCAAGGCGGCTGTTGGCTCTGTTTATCCTACTGAACCCGGCGCAACTTTTCACTGCATGCCGATTCCAGAAGGATATGCTAGGGTGATGGTGGATGAGATAACGGAGGGATTTGAGGACCTCCAGCTTGACCACCCTACCGATGAAGGGGAGACTCGGCTGGGGTCTGCTCTGAAGACTCCATGCCTATGGCGGAAGGACCTCATCAACCTTCCGAACTGGATGCCTCCGCCTCCTCCTCCTCCTCCGGCGAGTCAGGGCACTCCGCCTCCTCCACCGCCTCCTCCTCCGGCGAGTGACGATCAGGGCCCTCGGCCGGCTCCTTCTCCGGCGCGTGGCGGCACTCCGCCTCCGTCTCCGCCCGCGCCGACGCGCCCGAGCAGCCAACCTCCTCCTTCTCCACCTCGTCAGCAAGGGCAGAAGAGACCTGCCGCCGCTCCAGGTGCTCCGGCGGGTCGTAGTCCTTCTCCTCCGCCTCTTAAGCAAGTAAAGAAGACAACCGCTTCGTCTGCTCGGTCGGCGTCTAGCAGTACAACCAGAGGCGGGAGGACATACAGATTCGGTCCTTCTCTGAAGACTCCAGAGAAGTTACCATACGAGAGGACCCAGGAGGAGAACGCCGAGATCGCGTGAGAAGAAGTGAGGAAATTCTTTGAAGGGGTGAAAGCAAAGAAACATCCACCTCCAGAGGAGAAGGTAGATGGGGTGAAAGTGAAGCGCACTCTGGCTGCCCTGACAAAACCACCAAAGTCTGATCCGTCGAAAGGAAACTATGACTGCATTATTGGAAAGGAATTTGCCGAAGCGGAGCGGTCGGGAACTACTGTCAGTGATGAAAGGCTGAAAAAATGACGAGCTGGGAAACAAATTGCCCAGCTCGGCAAACAAGCAAAGCAATCATGCCCCCGCTCAAGGTGCCTAGCCACAACGTCGCTAATGATCTGAGGGTGGTGCCCGGTTATAATAATCTTGCAGATTACCTGCCCGACAAAGTACATTATGAACCCATGGACATGCAGATGCAAAGATACGAGTACGGGAAGCCTCTCGTCAAAGATGAAAGATCTCTATCAACGATGATGCGAAAATTGCATGATTGGTACTTGAAAATCTGCAGAGACTCTGGGGGAGGAGTACTTTGTATGTGAGAGTTAAAAAGGAGCATGACCTCGTTGGAATTGATCTGTTGCCTGTTCCATTTGAGGAGTTCTATCAGTTTTTCAATCAATTGGCCCTCGATAAAACAACGGTCGCCTGCTACTGTCTGTAAGTAGTACTACTTCTGTCATTAAGTTTCTCTATATAGCTTAGCTCTTTCATTGCATGTATTTATAATCATCCTCACTATATTATGCAGATTGAAGATTGTCGAATTGAAGAAAAGACAAGTCGGTGATATTGGGTTCATTAATACATATCTCATAGATGCAATTCAGGTTAAACTTCATGTTGCAGCTACCGAGGCCAACTTTCTACAATCGTTCGTAATAAATCAAAACAAAGATATAATACTCTTTCCTTACAACTTCAAGTGAGTGTTACTGTCTTGTGCGTATTCGGTTTCCCTTATATATTACTCAAGGTTATAGTAATGTAATTCATGAGTTATGCATGCGTGTGCAGTTTCCACTATATTCTCCTAGAGATTAAGCTTGAGCAGGGACTAGTAACCGTCTTAGACTCAAAACGAAAAGATCCCCAGGACTATGCAGACATGACTGAAATCCTCAAGAAGTAAGTTAAATCGATCATTATCCACCATATCAGCAACTTTGTTCATTTCCTGATATCAAGTAATTGTTTTCTTTGTCCGGCAGGGTTTGGAGAAAATTCACCAAAAAAGTTCCGGGACTGCCGAAGGAGCTGGAATTTAGACACCCGAAAGTAAGTACTATAGTAGCATGTTCCGCGCATCTCCTAGTGATTCAAGCGCTAGTTTCATCAATACCATTTAGCATTCTTGCTTATCAGTTTGATTGACCTCTATTTCTTGTAAAGTGGTTGTGGCAGGAACAAGGGAATGATTTCTATGGATACTACATCTGCGAGCCCATCCGCCACACGACGTGTGAGCGGGGCGGGTACTCTAACAAACAATATGAAGTACGTAAATAACAATATTCACAATTTTATTTTATTACCATCATTTGTGTTGAGTTTCATTCATTCATATATATATATATATGTATTGACCCCCTTCTTCAAATTAGATGTTTCGGAAGCGGGATGAACTCCTAGCACCAGCTCGCATGCGAGCAATTCAAGAGGAATTGGCGGGATTCTTTCTTGACCACGTGATCCCTGAAGACGGAGAATTCTATGTTAAACCTGAGTCCGTATGATTATATTTGTGAGAGATAATTACTGTATATATGTAGCCGGTACTGTCAGATAGATATACGAGAACTTGTTGTTCGACCAATCTCTCGGAGAAGGAGAGGTGGTCGATATCACTTCTCTCTGTATGCATATATGTTCATGACGATCTTCTGTTTCCTTCGTTTGCTTTACTAGCTAGCCAGCGTGTCTAGTCCTCTCTATACGTATGTATAGTATGTAGCGTCGAACAAGCACGGACATAAGAGAGGACACTTCTCTATATTAATTATAGCTAGCTAACACAATATATGAAACACCTAAATTAACCCCCCAAAACCCCCCAACCCCCCCCCCCTTTCAAAAAAAAACAAAAACCCTAGCCACAGAAATGCTGACGCGTGGATGCCTATTGGTCCCGGTTGGTGCCACCAACCGGGACCAAAGGGTCTCCTGACTGGGCTCTGCACACTGCCCACGTGGATGGGCTTTAGTACCGGTTCTGGATTGAACCGGGACTAAAGGTGGGAGGTATTAGTACCGACACTTTAGTCCCGGTTCAGGAACCGGGACTAAAGGCCCTTACGAACCGGGACTATAGGCCCTTTTTCTACCAGTGATTGCCCCTCTCGCAAGCTCCGCGCCGCCTCCTCCTGCATATAAACCCGGAGCCCCGGCCCCTCTCCCTTCTCTCCCCTCGCTGCCTCACTTCTCGCCGCCTGCTGCCGCATCGCTATCGCTGGCGCTCGCATTTCGCCACCGCCGGCGAGACCCGCTAGAACCGCCGCCGCCGCTTTGCCGCTCCGACCGCCTGCTGTTCACCGCCGCCCCGCGCCGCTAGCAGACGCCGCCTGCGCCGCTGCCGCCTCGCCGTTGACTGCCGCAAGCCGAACCATGGTTAACCGGTAATGAAACGCCCGGTCCGGTTTATTGTTTTAGTTCGATTTTTATTCCGGTTCTTTTCGGTTAATTAGGTTTAGATTGGTTTTTCTTTTAGTTAGATTTATTTAATGGACGTTCATTAGTTAGGGTTCTGTAGTGAACGAGTTCGTTCGATTAGCGTTCGGCAGTGAACGTTCGTTGTTTAGGACTTTCTGTTTTCTTATTTCTTTTTCTGTTTTAATTCCGGCCAGGGACCTATCTGTGATAATTTTCTTTATAGATTAGTCCATGTTCTTCAATCGATCACTACTTTTTACTCGTTAGTCCAAATCCAACGAAACCAATGCCCACATCTTCGTTATGATCTCCTCTATCCAGTAATCCAACTCAAACATGTTTTTGAAATTTTAAAATTTGAATTAGACCAGATTTGAATTCAAACTTCGTTTGATCATAACTTGAGTTTCGTAGCTCTGTTTGAGTTGATTCTTTTTGCAAATCGAAGCTCTTGACCTAAACTTTCTAATAAGGGCAAACACACATAATTTTGGTACTGTTAGAAATTGTTTTATGTTGCAAGAGTTATTTTCTTGGTTTTGATGTTTTCCGAACAATCTTCTTTGATCTTTCTGATATTTTGAGTGATTACTTATGTGTGGTTACTATTGCTTGCTTACGATAGATTGACCGAAGTGTGACGAGTAGAACTATCAAGAGTTTTGAGTACGCATCATCTTCATCAACATTGCAGGCAAGTTCACACTTTGATCATACCCCTTTATCACCCAGTTTTTATGCATTAGTTCCAATCCTCAAACATTGCATGGTTAGGATGTGATTTTAACATGTGGGTTGGGAAGTAGTTGATGAGGTAGGAACCTATTGCCCTGCATTCAAACCTTGGGAGTTACTATTTCATTATGCTTATATTGCCATGCTATGCTCGTAGACGTGGTTTGGGTTTTGAGAGTATTCATGACAGATGTGAGTTTGATAATTAATGGTTTACTTAAGGTGGCAACTTTAACACACATCTGGGTGGACTGAGGCACCTGGGTACTCCAGCGATTGCCTGTTTAGGCACCTGGGTATTCCAGCGATTGCCTGTTCTTTATTGACCGCCACCCAGGCTCAAAGGGATCATGAGATTATTCATGCTAGAAACTTCCGTGTGCAGCCACAAGCTAGTATGGGCTCTAGCATAGTTGATTAAGTTGTGCGAACTCTTACAGTGGTAGACTAGCAGATGTAGGGGAAAGTAGGTGTAACAGTCTACCCGATCGTATGGTGCTAGCGCTTCTGAAAGACTATGTCTCGGTCATCCATTTCTCAAACACCATGTAGTGCGAGAATCCCAATGGAGGAGATCGAGTCTTGTGGGGAAAAGTGCGCAAACCTTTGCAGAGTGTATAAACTAATCATGGTTAGCCGTGTCCCCGGTTATGGACATCTTGAGTATCTAGTACTTGGATTATCATGTGAATCTCATCACGTTACTTTAAATTAATTTTGTTGGGTTTAATGATGTTACTTAATTGGTATTGAGAATGTTGTTAACCATTCTCAATGTTTAACAACCACCATGATAGTTAAATAAAATTTATTCCTTTGCGGTACAGAAAAATTGGCTTTTCGCAAAAACCTTATAACCATAGAGCTTTTCCACCAGCCAAATATGCATGTAGTGATAGCCATTGTTCATCATTTCTCTCTATGGTGTGAATTTGCCAGTACATTCAATGTACTGACCCTTTGTGGCTGCAACGTCTCATGTTGCAGGAATCTTACGACGAGTAAGTGATACGTTAGGGTTATGATTTCTACACTCAACTTTGCCGTTGGTGTTGATGGGAATCCACAACCTTGTTACTTCCGCTATTTTGGATTGAGGTAATAGTATTTTACATTACTTATACATGTGATTTACCTCTGTTATAAATCCTCGAGTATTGTGTGTGTCAGCATACCGATCCAGGGATGACACTTAAGCAGAGAGACTTGATCCATTCGGGTCAGGTCGCTATAAGATGGTATCAGAGCCCATGTGGACTGTAGGACGTGACCCCTAGAAACTAGCAAGCCCATAGGAAAGATTTTCTCTACAACTTCATTTTCAAAAGATCTTTTACCTCTCTTCTCTTCTGAGCTTATTCAAATATACCCTTTTAGTGAGAGCATACCCCTTTTCATTATTTGACCACTCGAACATTCGGCTGATGAGACCACTCCAAGAAGTACAAGATATGGGACCACCAAGACCACATCAGAATGTAGAGGATTTTACCGTATATTATAATGATGGAAACTACAACGGTTGAAGACTCTGAACACTAGGGGAATTTGAAGGCTCTGAAGAAATTCTCTGATTTGTATGACCTAGGAAGGCTACCCTTATGGAACTTGGCAAACTATGGAAGCTGTTAATACCGAGATCAAGGTGTATCGGAGAAAGAGTAAAACAAGGAGCATGGGAACTCAAAGTTTTGTCAAGAAAACCCTAAGGTAGGAGATATCAATTATGGAAGATAGCTCTTGGCAATGACAAGGGCAGAAACACGGTTATCCGTGATGTCATCGCCACTGATACTATGGTCACCGTGCTGAGTTAAGGATGCATTTCTTGAGAATGGATTGGATGGAAGAAGGCTGATGGAGCATCTATCAGCAAAGGATGCAACTTTAACCTTAGCTGGTGTATCACCAGGATCTGGAGAATTACATCAGGAATTTTAAGACAGACCCGCAGGAAGCCGTATTTTGACAAGGAAGCATTTCGTGAAGAACTTAGGTCCAAGAAGCTGAAGTAGCCAAGCTGGAGGAGCAAAACCTTGAGATATCGGAGATTCGTCAGGAACTGAAGGACAGTAGGACCATGGTTCATGCGAAGGATGTTGAAACCAGAAGTTTGCAATGGAACTCCAGAATATTAAAGGACGTCACGAGAGACTTCACGTCAACAGAGTTGATCTGGCAAAAGAACTTGAGAAAGACAGGAATGATCGGAAGAAGCCATTGGAGGAATGAACAAGGCTTGAAGAGTTTGGAGATGTTGAAGATTTATTGACCTTTAGAAGACCAAATCCCTGTTATATACCTACATTAGATGCGACATTTGTGAGCTGTCATTTGTTTGATGTTTTTCCCGACAGCCACAAATAAAATCTGTCTTTTCAAAACTTTTGTTGGTATTGTGTGTATCCCTCTCTATCTCTCTTATCTCACCCCAAACCCATGAACCAAATAGAGGATGAATGAAGATGAGCTTATATTTTCTAGACTGATGAGTCAATTGGAGACGGACCAATGGATTCAGAACATGGAGGATCACATGAAGAATAACCCTATAGTCGGAAAGGATATGACCCAGCATGCTCTTCAGTGCTTTGAATGAGCTGCTGCTACTTGGTGGAGGATGTACCAAAGCATCAATGGATGGCAAGGAATAACCACTTGGAAAGAATTTAAGTTGACTCTGCCAAAGTCTCGGCTTGTGTCCCAGAAGTTGAAGCCTCATGGAAACGATATGAAGAAACCTTGTGCATGCAAGATTTGTGGAGAAATAGGACACACCCATAAAGAAAACAAGGATGAATGCCCTAATTGTGACGGAAGTCACCCAGTTGAAGAATGCCCAACTATGCAGATTACTTGTTTCTTGTGTGAAGTGACTACCCACTATCCTGCTCAGTGTCACATTTACCCCATGGTACAACGAACCATCCAGCAGAAGAAAGAAGTAATGAAAGGAGCCCTCATGGAAATTTTAGAAGAAACTTTGATGAAGGAAGAGATGGAGGACACACCTAAAGAAGACCCGAGTAAACCATGCACTAAGTCTTGCTATTCATGTGGAGAAGAAGGACAAATCTCCCAAAATTGTTTGAATGGGGATCTAGTAGAATTCCCGACAGAGGAAGTAGAATATGACCCACAGGAAATAGAAGCCCTGATTGGAATGGAAAAGTCCAGGAAGAGAAACCGATTGGAGCCTAGGAGGGACATGAGTCATATCACCTGTTACAGGTGCAAAGAGTCAGGGCGCTACCTCAACAGTTGCCCAAAAAGGAAACCTCGATATTTGTCAGAAGTAATATGTTTTAGTTGTAATGGAGCAGGGCACTTTGCCAGAGAATGCCCCAAGGAGAAGGAAACTTCTGCTAGATAGTTGAGTTTGCAACAAAAGAAATGGAGTAGTAGAAGTGAGAACATTTTGTTTTATATTGAGGTGTTGTGTTGAGACATGTAATGGAAAAGTGAGAGATTGTAATCAATTGAGAGTGAATAAAGTTAGCATCGTTGGTACTGATATGGATTTTATTAGTTGTTACTCTATGAGGAAGAATTTTGGCCATTTTGAGGATATGAGAAATATGGTCTATGGAAGATTTGTGCTTTTAAGGGTGGTAGTACCCTGAAAGAACCCTTGACCCCTGGAAAAGATAAGGATACTCCACTGAATGGATTTTGGCCAAAATGAATACGAGTTTTGTCTCGATATGTGTGATACCCCAAGAGTATGTGGGATGAAGTTGGAGACCGTCAATTGTTTGGACCAAATGTGATCAAGGAGTCAGAAGAGAATGTTAAGTTGATTTGAGATAGACTAAAGGTAGCTCAGTCCAGGCAGAAGAGTTATGTAGACTAAAAAACGCAAGGAGGTAGTGTATGAAATTGGAGACAGAGCATGTCTTTGTGTGCCCCCTCTGCGAGGAGTTAAACGAATTGGAGTTAAGGGAAAGTTAGCCCAGAGATTTGTAGGACCATACCGAGTTTTGGAGTGTATGGGAGAAGTGGCCAACAAGTTGGAGTCACCCGAAGGACCGTCAGGAGTTCATGATGTGTTTCACGTTTCCCGGTTGAAGAAGTGCCATGCAGAGATGGCCAATATTCCCCTGTAAGGACGCTTGACCCTGGAAAGGATGATGATGTTCCACGAAGTAGAATATGGACTTCATAAGTATAAGTTTTAATCTCGGTATGTGGGATATCCCACGAGGATGAAGAGATAAATTACTATTGGATATAAAGGAGGTATGATGTCAGAAATATGGATCAATGGAAACTCCATGATGAGTTTGAGAAATCATGTCCTAGTTTGGTGCCAATAGAAGGAAGGAAGACAGTACAATTGGATGGATTTAAGAATACTAGGAAGTTGGAAGTTGGAATCATGATCTGTTGCCCGATGATAAGTTCAATGACTACAAGTGATGAGATGGGCCATGACCCACAGGCCCCAGGATCTGCCAAGAAGCAAGCACACTCTTGCTGAAGAAAGAACCCTATAAGAAGTTACGATTTTATCGATAGACGATTTTATAGGATTAACGCACAACCTGAGAGTTGTGAAGGAACGATAGATGTTTGTTTGGCTTGCAGAATCAATGGATTATTCCGAACACAGTTCATGGACAAGAGAAATTCTGCAATGCTTGTGAGGATGACCGAGTGTTAGAATGCAAGATTCGCTAAACCGTATACAAGGTAATGATTTGGGTGTGGAATGGATTGATCACCATACCGACTTACTCTTATTATTCGCCTTTCTATATGGGATGGTAAATCTGAGTTACTTACCTATAGTAGAGAGACGATGATATTAAGCCTTGTTTAAACCTTAGAATGGTATAATCATTTTCCCTTGTACAAGGCAGTTTTTGCCAACCGTAGGTTATACGGTGAGGATCAACCCAGACCCCTTTCGTGCAAGAGAAACCCTAAATTGTTAACCACCATGAGATATCGATAGTTAGTTAGTATTGGCGCCAGACCCGTCATCTAAGAAGACCCAATCTCGGTATAACCTTACCAAGAAGAAAGGACAGAAGAATTGAGGAAAAGGTTATGCCACTATCGGAAGAGCCGAGAGAAGGAATTATCCTGAAGATCTGAGAAGACCGACACTGTCAACAATAAGAATGAAGTATATGAGTTTTGATGGAATCGTAACCATGCCTCTAAGGGTGGTAGCACCCCAGACCCCTGTGATGATCGATGGATTTTGAGGAGACCCCCAAACCCTAACCTTGTTCTTGCTAGCCTCTCTGAATCTCGAGGACGAGATTCATTTTAAGGGTGGTAGGTTTGTAACATCCCAAAATTCTAAATTTTGGGATGTTATAATAAATAGATAGATTTGATTGATTGATTGACTGAAAGTGAGTGAATTCGAAATTTTTGAAAGTTAAATGGGAGGGAATAAAAGGACTTTCCCAAACTTTCATTTTTGCATTTATGATCTCCATGAATTCAAATTCTTTTCACCACAAAACCCTAGAGAGAAGATGACATGACTTCTTCCATTTATTTAAATGAAAAGGGTATCGAAAAGATTTGAATTTCATTCAGAAATATTTCCAATTCATAAACTTCATGCAACTCGATGATTTTTGTCGGGTGGTAGGAGCGACATATGCCAACGGGTGGCTTATCATTGCGGGGGCCAATAAAACATCGCCGGTGCCTGGAAACGGGATGAGGCGAAGACATGCACGCCGGCGAATCTTACCCAGCTTCAGGGCTCTCCGGGGAGATAACACCCCTACTTCTGCTCTACGGGGTCTCCGCATGGTGACTATATGAACAAGTAGCTACAATGCTCCTAGAGCTGTTTTGGGTGGAAGGAGGAAGAAGGGCTCAGCTAGCTTGCTTCCTCTCCTTGTGTGGTGTCTAGGTCTAGATTGAGAGTCCAACCCTTTGCATGGGTGCACCGGGGGGTTTATATAGGCCTACCCCCCGGGGGTACAATGGTAATCCGACTGGGTGCGGGGCCCAGCTGTCTGTGACTATGTTCGCCGACTTCCGCGCCGGCTTCTGGGGCCCGCCGGCTGGTGGGTCCCGCCGCCTGCCGGCTCCTGGGTCGGCAGGCAAGCCCCACCGGCCAGGGCCTGGTCGGTGGCTGGTTACTGTTACTCCGTGCTGTTGACGCAGGCTTGGCCGGGGTAAGCGTGGCTACAGTAACGCCGCCTTGGCGGGCGATTACTGTAGCCCCGCCGCATCTTGTCTCCTTAATGGGCATCTCCTTCGAGGAGGGTGGTAGGCCGGCTATGGGAAGCCGGCCCTCTGTCTTGCCGGCTTGAGAGGAGGTGCAGCCGCCTTCGGCATCTCTCTGCCTGAAGGGGCCCACCGCCTCGGGGGCCACGCTGGCGGCCCGTCGTGGACGGCGTCAGAGCCGCCGTGGCTACAGTGCCACGCCGGGCGGGCCGTGGCTGCCCGCACGGCGCACTGTACCAGGCGTGCTCCGGGTTTTGGGGGTGGCAGGCTCCACTGTAGCCACGCCCCGCTTCATCATCGCAGGGTGGACGCGTACATTGCGGGTACGGCTTTGACTGCTTTATGGGAGCCGGCCTCTGGTAGCCGGCCCTGCCGTAGCCGGCTTCTCGTAGTAGGCCATCCACAGCTTTCTTCATGAGGGTGAAGGGTGGGCCACCCCCGAAGCCGGCCAGGAAGGTAGTCGGCTAGGGGGGAGGCGGCCCAGGTCTTGAGTCTTTTTGAGAGTCGGCCAGGCTTGTAATTTTTTCTGATGGGCCAGGGGAAGCCGGCTGGGCTACCCATGGTTATTTACCCCGACATTAGTCCCCGAAGCCGGGCGAGCTTCACGGCGGACAGAAGGACGGGAAGCTTGGCCAGCTTCCCACCCTGAGGAGCCGACCTTGCCGTCGTAGGCCGACTTCGGAGAACTTTCTTGTTTATTAATGTGACCGTGGTTGACCCGCGGGCTGGCCGCGGGCCCCACGACGGGCCACGTGGTGGAGACGTCCTGCCGTTGCACGCGCGCGACGGGACGCCGCCGCAGGCCCGGGCCCGCCACTCCTTGGCCTCGGCCCGGGCGCAGATCTTCTGTGGCCCGAGGGGACTGCTCGCCTCCCCGCGGCCGTTTCTTCATGTCATCAAGGCGCGCAATTAACGCGGGGCGTGGGGGAGATGGGCACGATCGATCCCCGCGATCCCCCACGCCGCGCCTCCTCGGCTCCGGCGCACGAGCCTACAAGTAGGAGGGGAGGGGGGAGAGACAAAGGCTCGTTCGCTCCCCCGCTCCTCATCCCTCCTTGCTCTTCTTCTTCCCTTTCTTCTTCCTCGCGCCCAACACAGCCTCCCGCCGCAGCCCGCCCACGCCGCCATGTCCATGGCGTTGTCAAGCTCGTGGGACGGGTCTAACATCCACGGCGACCACATTGAATTTCTCCGCCAGACCCGGCGCCTGCCCGCCGCCAACCTCGTGCAGGTTCGCCTGGCGCCAGAGACGGAGGTCTCGCCGGCACCAGAGGAAGGCGAGCGCGTCGTCTTCCGCACGCACTTCTTGCGTGGCTTCGGCTTCCCGGCGAGCGGCTTCATGTGATCCTTCCTCGACTTCGACAACCTCCAGCCGCATCACCTCACGCCCAACGCGGTGATGCAGCTGTCGGCCTTCGTTTCTCTCTGTGAAGGTTTCTTGGGGGTGCTGCCGACGCTGGAGCTCTGGGCGGAGCTCTTCCAGAACAAGCTCGGCACCGTCTCCGCCGGCGTGCCGGCTCCCTGCGGGGCCTTCATCGCGATGAAGAGGGCAAGCGACAAAAACCCCTTCCCGCACATTCCTCTAATCCAATCTGTCAAACTCTGGCAGAAATCTTACTTCTACGTCAAGAACGTCGCCCCGCACGGCGACTACGTCAATCTGCCGGCTTACATGGTCGGCCCGCCGGCCGGGAGGCGGCCGTCTTGGGGCTTCCGATCTAAGTCCTTGTCTCCGGCTGGGAACGCCTCCATCGCCCGGCTTCGGGTGATGATCCAGTCGGAAGGCCTGCGCGGAGCCGACCTGGTGGCCGCCTTCGTCGAGCGCCGGATTCTTCCCCTTCAGAGCCGGCCCCACATGCTATGCCAGATGAGCGGCCGCTTCGATCCTTGCCGGCTGAGCACATGGGAGATGCCCCACGCCGAGGTAGCACTTATGGTGAACTACATCGCCAACCTGAAGCTCACCGACGACTGGCAATTCGGCAAGGCGCCGTACTCCCGCGCCCATCCTCCGCCTGTGGTAAGTCCTTCTTTCTGTCATCAGCCGGCTTGAGTCGGCCGGCTTCTGACCAGGCGGCTCTTCTCTTTCCTCTTTTATCAGAACCCTCTTCTTCCACCGCCAGCCG
Organism: Triticum monococcum; assembly: GCA_034509565.1. Lineage (NCBI taxonomy): Eukaryota > Viridiplantae > Streptophyta > Magnoliopsida > Poales > Poaceae > Triticum > Triticum monococcum. Next base: position 143,388,602 of record CM067843.1, on the reverse strand, counting down.
GGGTGGCATGAGTCGAACGTGAGTATGCCCCGGACCGCACGGTGGATGACCTCGACGACCCGGACTTGGCTGCAGTCGCCATGGAGGACGCCGCCACGGGGTACGTCGCCGAGCCCGGAGGCACGGGGCTCTCGGCCAGTTTCGACGACTGGTCGGATGACTTCGACGCCGAAGAAATCCTGCGCCACCAGCCGGCAACCGACCGCCACAACGCGGGCTCGTCCTCCGTGCCGGTTGCCGGTGGTGGAAAGGCGAAACGCCGGGCCGCGCTTCCGCTCTTCGGAAGCCGGCCGAAGAAGACGAGGGCCTCCGCCGCGGCCACGAAGCGAGACGAAGCGGCGGCGGAGGCGGCCCGCTTCCGGAAGGCGGTGAAGAAACCTCCAGCAGTTTCTGCGTAAGCCCTCTGGCCGCTTATGTGCTTGTTACTTTGTTATCTTATTTTGTTCTAACTCTTCTCCGACTTCCGAGCAGGGCGCCGCTCTCCCTCGAGCGAGGCCCAGGCGGCTCTGTGGTTGGGCCGGGTGCCGGATCTTCAGGGCCCCGCCGCGTGGATCCCCGCGCGATCTTGCAGAAGCCACGGAGCGGAACGCCCGCGAGGCGCGGCGAGAGAGGGAGGCGGCGGAGCGGGAGGCCGCCCGGGCGGCGACGGATGAGCGAACGCGGCAGCCGAGACTCCGTCGGGGCGGGCGGCCCCGGAGACGGAGGCGAAGCGGGCGATCGCGTGGACGGAGGCGGAGGGCACGCATAGCCGGCCTCCGCTGCTCGCCATCCCACTCCACACCCTGGACCCGGACATCCCGCTGCCCACGGCGGAGGAGATCACCCCCGATCAGCCGCCGATGCAGAGGGATGAACTCTTCGAGGTCTTCGCAGAGAGGACGCCGCCGGCATCGCCAGCCGGAGCGGGCGAAGGCGGCCAGTCTTCGGTGGCGCCGGAGGAGCCGGCCCGGGCCCCACCCGAGGCCGGATCCGGTCTTGAACTTCAACTGGCGGCGAGCCAGCGCGCCGGAGGGAGCACGGCCCCGCCGGATACGCGCCACGCCGCGGGTGCCGGTCAGACGGCAGACGCCTTGGAGGCGGCCAGCTCCGCCACGTCCGGGTGGACCCCCAGCGGAGGAAGTGGCGAGCTGAACGTGGCGGCCCAAGGGGTACGGAGCCGGCTGCAGGCACAGGCCGCCCTCCTGCAGCAATTCACTCAGGAGTTTCTGTCGATGCGGTCCGCAATCCGGGTAAGTTTTTTACTTGTTGACCGTGCTGTTCCTCTGATTCTTTCCGTGGGGGCGCGCTAGCGCACCCACTGGGTGTAGTCCCCGAGATCCGGGCCGAATGCAGCGCAGTCGGGTCGGATCTTACTCGACGACTATCTTAACTGTTTTCTGTCTGATCTTTTTAGGATTATCACAACTCTCGTGCTGCCGCCTTCAACTTGCAGGCTCGGGAGCTGAGCCGGAGGACCGAAGACCTGGCCAGCAGCCGACGTAAGTGTATTGCTTTTATCTGTTTCTCGTGGGGGCGCGGCAGCGCACCCACTGGGTGTAGTCCCCGAGATTCGGGCCAACTGCAGAGCAGTCGGGTCGGATCTTCCTTGACGATTTTTCCCTTATTGACTTTTTCTCTTTGTCTTTTGCTCATGCAGAGGCCAACGCCGACTTGCGGAGGGAACTCGGCGAAGTGCAGGCCGCTCTTCATGCCAGGGACGCCGAGTACACCGACCTGGTTCAGGAGCGCGACCGCCTGGCCAAGAGACTGGCCGACCAGGAGGACAGCCACAAGGCGGACCTGCAGAAGGCGCAGGACGGCGAGGTTGCCCTGAAGGCGGAGTTCGAGACCAGGGAGGCGAGCTGGGCCGAGACGCGCCAGGCGCTGGAGGAAGGCTTCGGCCGAATCGAGGATCTGATCGATGGTAAGCCACCTTTCTTGCCCTTCCTCCATCTGTCGGCCGCCTGAGATTTTGTTTTGACTTGTGCTTGCTACCTTGCGCAGAATACTTTCCCGGCCAATCCGTCCTCGCCGCCCAAGCCATCGAGGCTCATCGCGAGGCGCGCCGTCAAGCCGGAGTTGTGATTCCGCCGGATGCGAATCGAACGCTGTCGGAGCAGCTCATCGCCATCCAAGCGCGACTGCAGCCGGCCCATCGGCTACTCCGCCGGCTCCAACGTGCTGGGGCGACGGTGCTGGCCGCGCTCTGGCCCGGCCAGACGATTCCCCGCACCCCAAGCCGGACTGCCGACTGGCTAGAAGTCGCAGTCGGCCGCTTCGAGGCTTGGAAGGCGTCCGCAGCCCGTCTCGGAGCCGGGCGTGCGCTGGAGTTCGTCCGCGCATGGTACCCAGGGCTAAGCCTGGACCAGCTGCGGACTTGGCGGTTGGAGGCCGACGCGGAGCTGGAGGAGGTGCGGCCGGCGAACGCGCAGCGCGCCTCGATGATCGCCGAGTGCACCAACACCAGCGTCTTCGCGCCGGAGCTCAATGATGATGGCGTCACCCAGCCGGAGGAGTGGTTCGGGCTGAACCCGGCGGAAGGCGAGGACTCGGCCGTGGAGATCGCCTCCAGCGATGAGGGCGAGGACGACAAGGAGGAAGACAGCGAAGACGCTGAGCCGACTGGTGAGACGGCCGACCGCCCTCAAGCCGACCGTGCCTCCAGAACCGAGCCACGCGGGAGCGCGCCCTCTGCCGGAGGCGATGATCAGGCCGAAGTTGGCCAGCCGGCCGCTCCTCCAGCCGGCACGGCCGCCTCCACCGCCCAGCCCGGCTCGTCAGCGGCCCCGCCGGCTTGATCTGACGTTGCTATTGTTCCTGCTTTAGCTTTTTTGAACAATTTTAAGTTTCCACAATTCCACCCACTGGGGGTGTATCGAACAATGTTGGATGTCAACCTCTCTAGAGGTCCTTTGTGTAGATATTAATGTATGCATGTGTTGGCTTCCATTCAAGTGCGCTTTTTTATCCTTAGGCTTTTTCCTTTGCCGCCTTCCCTCTTTGGGAAGGCAAGTACTCGAGCTTTCTTGGATTTGAAGTAGACTGAATGTAAGCCGGCCGGCCGGCCGGCTACTCTGGTAGTCGGTCGGCGGGAGGCGGCAAGCCGACTTTTGTTATATATAAGCCCGTTGGTCCCTAGCAGTTTTTCGTGTGCGCACCCTCTCCGGCTTATGACTCTTGCCAGCCGGGCAGTCAGTTCTTCGAACTGTGATTTTGGCAAGAGCTACACATGGGTGTCGGCACATTACTTGTCTGACTGCAGGTAGGGCTCCTAATATAACTCCAGTCGGCTAGTCCCTGGGCCGACTCGTCGAACCCGGTGCCGGACAAAATAAATGAACAGGTGATATCATACGCATGATAACTTTCATTCATAAAATAAAGGATGGCAGTCCCCGAGTCCTCCTCGGGGAGCCTACTGTTTCGTGCTTAATACAAAAAGTGGACATAATACATACTGCGTTTTAACTGTAAAACTTCCGAAGAAGATTTGCATTCCATGGTTGTTCCGACTCCTTGCCGGAGTCGTCTCTCTTGCGTGCCTTCGGCTTCTGCGCGTCGATGAGGTAGTAGGCATCATTGCCTAGAGCTCTGCTGACGACGAAGGGGCCCTCCCAGGGGGCAGCGAGCTTGTGCTGGCCGGCTGTTCGCTGGATCAGCCGGAGCACAAGCTCGCCCTCCTGGAAGGATCTTGGTCGGACCCTCCGGCTGTGGTAGCGGCGCAAGCCCTGCTGGTAGATGGCAGACCGGCTGAGGGCTAACAACCGGCCTTCTTCCAGCAGGTCGACGCCGTCTTCTCTTGCTTCTTTGGCTTCCGCTTCCGTGTACATGGTTACCCGAGGCGCATCGAACTCGATGTCTGTTGGGATGACTACCTCGGCACCATATACAAGGAAGAAAGGAGTGAAGCCAGTTGATCTGTTTGGGGTAGTACGCAGACTCCATAGGACAGCCGACAGCTCATCGAGCCAACAGCTGGCTGAACGCTCCAGAGGTACTACCAGTCGGGGCTTGATGCCGGACAGGATGAGGCCATTTGCTCGCTCCACTTGGCCGTTTGACTGCGGGTGGGCGACTGACGCAAGGTCCAGCCGGATACCTTGTGCAGCGCAAATCCGTGCCAAGGCACCTTTGGCGAAATTCGTGCCGTTGTCGGTGATGATGCTGTGCGGTACGCCGTACCGGGTTGTTATATCTGCGATGAAAGTCACCGCAGTCGGCCCATTCAGCTTCTTGATCGGCTTCGCCTCAATCCACTTGGTGAATTTGTCTACGGCGACGAGCAAATGAGTCATGCCGCCGCGCGCCGTCTTGAATGGGCCCACCATATCCAATCCCCAGACGGCAAAGGGCCAGGTGATGGGAATGGTCTTGAGTGCCGAAGCCGATATGTGTTGCTGTGAGCTGAAAAGCTGGCAGCCCTTGCAGTGTTTGACTAGCTCTTTGGCGTTGTCCAAAGCAGTCGGCCAGAAGAAACCGTGGCGGAAGGCTTTGGCGACAAGTGATCTTGATGCGGCATGGTGGCCGCACTCTCCTTGGTGTATATCCCTGAGGATTGCAATGCCTTTCTCCTGCTCGACGCATCGCTGTAAGACTCCGGTGGCGCTGCGCTTGACAAGCTCTCTGTTGACGATTGTGTATGCTCCGGCTCGGTGCTGGACTTGTCTCGCTTCGGTTTCGTCAGCCGGCAGATCGCGGTTCACCAGAAAGTTGCGGATGGTTTGGGCCGATGATGGAGCGGCGACTTCCCCTGCCGCCAAAGTGGCTACAGCCACCAGGGCGGGCGCGCTGGGTAATGAAGTGCTGGAGTCGGCCGCCGCTTGCTGTGCTGAAGAAGTTCCCGGGTCGACAACCGCAGTCCCCGGGCCGGCTACCGCAGTCCCCGGGCCGGCTACCGCAGTCCCCGGGCCGGTTACCGCAGTCCCTGAGCCGGGTGCGGCAGTCCCCGAGCCGGTTACTGCAGTCCCTGAGCCGAGTATTGAAGTCCCCGGGCCGACTGCTTGATTCTTCGAGCCGGACCCGGCCCCATCGGGGTTAGGCGGCATGAAGATGGAGTCGGATTCCGGAGACGGCTTGATGGATGGCTTGAGGAGGCGCTGTAGGGCGACGCCGGTTGGTATTGCTTCCTGCGTGGAGCCTATTCGGGCCAGGGCATCTTCTGGCTCGTTGTCGGCTCGCGGTACATGGAGGAATTCACATCCATCGAAGTATCCACTGAGTTGCTGCACCAGGAAGCGGTAGCTCGCCATGTTTGCGTCCTTGGCGTCCAAGTCGCCAGAGGATTGCTGCACCACCAAATCCGAGTCGCCATAGCACAGGATCCAGCGGATGCCGAGTTCCTTGGCAAGCCGGAGCCCGTGTATGAGCGCCTCGTACTCGGCTACGTTGTTGGAGGCAGCGAAGTGGATCTGCAGCGTGTATCTGAGCTTGTCGCCCTTAGGAGAGGTAAGGACGATGCCGGCTCCCAAGCCGGTGCGCATCTTTGATCCGTCAAAGTGCATGCGCCAATGGGTGGAGTCGGGAGCTGGCGGTAAGTACTGGGTCTCGGCCCAGTCGACGAGGAAGTCGGCCAGTGCTTGCGACTTGATGGCGGTGCGGGGTTGGTAAAAGATCATGTAAGGGGCCAGCTCGATGGCCCATTTAGCCACCCGGCCGGATGCATCCCGGCTGCCTATGATCTCAGCCAGCGGGGCAGTGCATACGACCGTGATGGGATGTTCTTGAAAGTACGGCTTCAGCTTCTTGGCGGCGAAGTACACGCCGTAGCACATCTTCTGGTAGTGCGGGTAATTTTGTTTCGAGGCAGACAACACCTCGCTTAGGTAATAAACCGGCCTCTGGACCGGCTGGGCTCGGCCTTCTTCGGGGCGTTCGACCACAATGACGGTGTTGACCACCCGGCTAGTGGCGACAATATAAAGGAGCATGGGCTCTTTCTCAGTCGGTGCCGCCAAGACAGGCGGCGTGGACAGCATTTTCTTCAGCTCGTGGAAAGCTTGGTCGGCCTGGTCATTCCACTCAAAGTGAGTGCTCTTCTTCATGAGGCGGTAGAGAGGGAGGGCTTTCTCTCTAAGCCGGCTGATGAAACGGTTCAGAGAGGCCAGGCACCCGGTGAACTTCTGAATCTCTCTAAGCTTGGTTGGGACCGCCATCCTTTCGATGGCCTTGATCTTCACAGGGTTGCACTCTATGCCGCGTTCGGAGACCAGAAAGCCTAGGAGCTGGCCGGCTGGCACTCCGAACACGCATTTCTCGGGGTTGAGCTTGATTCGGAACCGGCGCAGGTTCTCGAATGTCTCCTTCAAGTCTTCCAGCAGAGTGCCACGCTTCTCCGTCTTCACCACAACATCATCCACGTAGACGTGGGCATTCTTGCCGAGCTGCGTGAGGAGGCACTTCTGCATGCAACGCTGAAAAGTGGCGCCGGCATTCCTCAAGCCGAACGTCATAGTCAGGTAGCAGAAGGCTCCAAACGGCGTGATGAAGGCGGTCTTCAGTTGGTCATCCGGGTTCAGCTTTATCTGGTGGTATCCCGAATAGGCATCCAAAAAGCTCAACAGCTCGCATCTGGCTGTGGAGTCTATCACTTGATCAATTCTGGGCAGAGCGAAGGGATCTTTTGGGCAGGCTTTGTTGAGGCTTGTGTAATCTATGCACATGCGCCACTTGTTATTCTTTTTCAGCACGAGAACCGGGTTCGCGAGCCACTCGGGGAAGAAAACTTCCATGATGAACCCGGCTGCGAGAAGCCGGGCTATCTCCTCCCCTACGATCCTTCTCTTCTCCTCTGACAGTCGGCGGAGAGGCTGCTTGACTGGTTTGGCATCCTCCCGCACATGTAATTTTTGCTCGGCAAAATCCTTCGGAACACCCGGCATGTCCTTGGGGGACCATGCAAAGATATCCCGATTCTGACGGAGGAAATCGACGAGCTCGCCTTCCTATTTACTGTCTAGGCTCGCCCCAATGACGGCAAACCTCTCGGGGTGCTCGGGGTCGAGCTGTATCTTCTTGGTCTCCTTGGCCGGCTGGAACGATCCTTGGGCATCATACTCCTTGGAGTCGGCGGGCTGGTTTAGCTGCTTGCTGGCCAGGGCCACGACCCTGTCCAGCGTCTTCTTTTTTGCGGCTATCACGAGGGATTCGGCCAGCCGGCTGCTGTCCGCGGCGCAGTCGGCGGACTTCTTGTAGTCGCCGGCGATGGTGATGACACCCTTGGAACTTGGTATCTTCATCTTGAGGTAAGCGTAGTGTGGGACCGCCATGAACTTAGCCAAGGCGGGTCGGCCAAGCAAGGCGTGGTAAGGGCTCTCCAGGTCCACCACCTCGAACCAGATTGCTTCCCGGCGGAAATGGTCCTTGCCCCCAAAGAGTACGTCGATCTTGATCTTGCCGATGGGGGCACAGGACAAACCGGGTACGATGCCGTGGAACACCGTTCGAGTCGGCGCAAGCTGCTTTGCCTTGACACCCAGCTTCTCCATGGTGTCGCGGTACAGGATGTTGATGCTGCTTCCACCGTCGATCAGCACGCGGGAGAAGCGTGCGGCGCACGTATCCGTCGCAATGGTGGCCTCCAGGACCAAAGCGTAGGAGCCGGGGGACGGCATCACCTCTGGGTGGTCGGCCCGGCTCCAGCTGATGGATTTCTCTGACCAGTGCATGTGGCCGGCTGGGCTGGCGGCGGCCACATTGACTTCTTGTTGCTCTCGGCGCTTGCTGCGCCGGTCTTCGGGCTGGCTCGTGAAGACAACGTAAGATGCTTGCTCATCGGGGAACTCGTCCTGCACGGCGTCGACCGCGGGCCGGGCGGCCTTGGGCGGCGGAGCCGGCGGCGGCGGGCCGGCAGGCGGAGTCGGCGTGAGCCCTTCGCCCTTGGAGATTTAGGCGAGCCAGTTGCATTTGCGGGTCGTGTGGTTGGACGGCTTCGCGCCGCTATGGAACTTGCACGGGGCATCAAGGGTTTGCTCGTAGGAGAAGGCCGGCTGCCAAGCCGGCCGGCCGCCCTTGGGCTTCTTGGGCGCGGGCCGCCCCTCAGGCGGCGCATCTTCGACCGTGGCCACCTGCCAGCTAGCGGGAGGCGGCGCAGGGCCTTTGCGCTTCTGATCTTTCTGGTGTTGGCGTCGGCCGCCATCTCCAGCCGGCGCCTGGGGCGCCGGATTGAGCACTTTTCCGGACGCGTCCACCCGGAGCTCGGTCTTCATCGAGGAGTCAGCGGTGGCGTACTTGTCGGTGATGTTCAGGAGCTCATCGAGGGTAGTCGGCTCATCGCAGAGAAGCTTGTGTTTGAGGAGGGTGCCCTCTCGGCACCCGGCAGTGAAGTATTCGATGGCTTGCACCTCGTGCACCCCTTCGCAGGAGTTGCGGAGCTCGGCCCAACGCGTGAGGTAGTCGCGAGTGGACTCGGCTGGGCCCTGTACGCACAGGGAGAGCTGTCTGGGCTTGGGAGCCCGCTTGTAGGTGCTGGTGAAGTTGCGAACGAAGGCTTCAGTGAAATCCACCCAGCTGTTAATGCTGAGAGGCTTGAGGCTGTTAAGCCAAGTCCGTGTCGTGCCTTGCAGCATGAGGGGCACGTACTTCACGGCAACGCGCCGGTTGCCATTGGCGATGCTGACAGCTGTGGAGTAGTCGGTCAGCCAGTCTTCCGGCTTCACCGAGCCATTGTACTTGGGCGTGTCTCTTGGGAGCGAGAACCCTTTGGGGAAGGGCTCGTTGCGGATGCGGGGGCCAAAACAAGGCGGGCCGACATCATCTTCTTCTTCCAGTGCCAGGGATCGGGCCAGGCGGTCGATCCTGTGGCGGGCATCGTTTTCGCCGACTCCCTCGCGGCGACCAAGCCGGCCGCTGAGAGTCGGGTGCGCCACAGGAGGCGGGGTAGGGTATCTCTCTCCGCGAGCTCGAGGCGGAGGCGGGGTGCCCCGCCATTCCATGGCTCGGGGGCGGCCGTCCGCATCTCGCTCGATGGAGATCTGGGTCCGGCTTCGGCTGGAAGCCGACTCTTTCTCGCGCCGCACGCGGGTGTTACTTGTAGTCGGCGATCGGGAAGTCACGCCGTGGTCGCGGCACGGGGGAGGGCTCCCCGCGCACGCGTCGGCTTCATGCCGCCAAGCGGCCGCGTCGATTAGTTGCTGGATGCGCCGCGTCATGTGGGGGAGGTCTTCGGCTTCCAAGCCGTCCAGCTCGTCTACGGCCGCCTGGGCGGCGCGCAGGTTCTCGAGCAGGGTGGCATAGACCGGGCGATCCACTCCAAGCGTGTCGGCGATGACGGCGCCGCGTTGCCTGACAGCACCAGCCCGGCTTGGGCCAGTCGGAGCCGGCGTGCCAAAGGCGGCGCGGTCAGCTTCGCGCTGGTAGGCCTCGGTGAGGCGTCTTACGGAGGCTAGCCACCGGCCCTCCGCCAGGAGGGCGAGGCGGCGTGTCTCCAGAACTTCGTCATTGGCGTCAGCCGGAAGGGGGGCGGACAAGTCGTGGGCCGCCGCGCGTGGGGCGTCGCGGGCGCCCTTGTCAGTCGGGCCGTCGAGGCCGATAACCATCACCTCGGTAGCGTCAGAATCGCGATCGCCAGCCGGAGGGAGCGGGTCTTGTAGATCGTGACGTTGGTGGGGAAGGTATCGTAGGATGCCGTGTCAGAGTCGACAGGCATCGGGTCGGTGGAGCCAACCAACTCCAAATCCGCAGCGGGCTCGCTGGAGACGTGGAGCTGGCCGAGGAGGTTGGCGAGATGATCGGTGCCCGCATCGGAGGCAAGCTCGTCGGAGATGCAGGCCTTGTCGAAGAGGTCGGCGAGGCCGCTCGCCGCGCAGATGTTGGTGACGCCGTGCAGCGCGTCGCGGCAAGCGCCATCGAGCGAGCCGGGATGGCTACGCTCGCGAGGAAGGAAAAGGGTTCCCGTCCAGAACAGGTCTCCGGATGACGGTGCACCAAGCCCCACGGTGGGCGCCAAATGTCGGGTGGTAGGAGCGACATATGCCAACGGGTGGCTTATCATTGCGGGGGCCAATAAAACATCGCCGGTGCCTGGAAACGGGATGAGGCGAAGACATGCACGCCGGCGAATCTTACCCAGCTTCAGGGCTCTCCGGGGAGATAACACCCCTACTGCTGCTCTGCGGGGTCTCCGCATGGTGACTATATGAACAAGTAGCTACAATGCTCCTAGAGCTGTTTTGGGTGGAAGGAGGAAGAAGGGCTCAGCTAGCTTGCTTCCTCTCCTTGTGTGGTGTCTAGGTCTAGATTGAGAGTCCAACCCTTTGCATGGGTGCACCGGGGGGTTTATATAGGCCTACCCCCCGGGGGTACAATGGTAATCCGACTGGGCGCGGGGCCCAGCTGTCTGTGACTATGTTCGCCGACTTCCGCGCCGGCTTCTGGGGCCCACCAGCTGGTGGGTCCCGCTGCCTGCCGGCTCCTGGGTCGGCAGGCAGGCCCCACCGGCCAGGGCCTGGTCGGTGGCTGGTTAATGTTACTCCGTGCTGTTGACGCAGGCTTGGTCGAGGTAAGCATGGCTACAGTAACGCCGCCTTGGCGGGCGATTACTGTAGCCCCGCCGCATCTTGTCTCCTTAATGGGCGTCTCCTTCGAGGAGGGTGGCAGGCCGGCTATGGGAAGCCGGCCCTCTGTCTTGCCGGCTTGAGAGGAGGTGCAGCCGCCTTCGGCATCTCTCTGCCCGAAGGGGCCCACCGCCTCGGGGGCCACGCTGGCGGCCCGTCTTGGACGGCGTCAGAGCCGCCGTGGCTACAGTGCCGCGTCGGGCGGGCCGTGGCTGCCCGCACGGCGCGCTGTACCAGGCGTGCTCCGGGTTTTGGGGGTGGCAGGCTCCACTGTAGCCACGCCCCGCGTCATCATCGCAGGGTGGACGCGTACATTGCGGGTACGGCTTTGACTGCTTTATGGGAGCGGGCCTCTGGTAGCCGGCCCTGCCGCAGCCGGCTTCTCGTAGTCGGCCATCCACAGCTTTCTTCATGAGGGTGAAGGGTGGGCCGCCCCCAAAGCCGGCCAGGAAGGTAGTCGGCTAGGGGGGAGGCAGCCCAGGTCTTGAGTCTTTTTGAGAGTCGGCCAGGCTTGTAATTTTTTCTGATGGGCCAGGGGAAGCCGGCTGGGCTACCCATGGTTATTTACCCCGACAATTTTCACGAGAGAAGATAATATGACTTCTTCAAAATATATGAAATATGAGTTGGAAGTTTTAAAAGAATTAAATTCAAAGCCCCTTTGAATTTATTTTCAATTTGGAGTTATTTGGGTTTTATTCAAATTATTTTTCTCCAAAAATAAAATATATGGAAAATAGGGTAACATGATTCCCTACATCAGAAAATTGGAGAGAAATAAATTTGAATTTATTTTGGTATTTAAAAAATGATTTTTATTGTATTTTAGTAGGGCAGTAGCACTCTTTGAATTATTTGAATTTTTTTGTATTTTATTTGACTTTACAAGAATGTTCACGTTGTAGAAAATAATTTTCTTAAAATTTTGATATATAATATGCCTAGATAATATTTTCATTTATTTTTGTTTTACTATTTTAGGTTTGTCTGGAAATATGTTAAAAAAACTCTCTCGCGCCGACCGACTGGGCCGCGGCCCTGCCAGCCGGCCGGCCCAAGACGGGCGCCGCCTACGCCCCGAGTCCGGGCGCTGCACACGCCGCCGCCGCCCGTGTCCGGCGCGGACACCGCCGCCGTTGCCCCTCCCGCAAGCTCCGCGCCGCCTCCTCCCGCATATAAACCCGGAGCCCCGGCCCCTCTCTCTTCTCTCCCCTCGCCACCTCACTTCTCGCCGCCTGCTGCCGCATCGCCGTCGCCGGCGCTCGCATCTCGCCGCCGCCGGCGAGACCCGCTAGAACCGCCGCCGCCGCTTTGCCGCTCTGACCGCCTGCTGTTCACCACCGCCCCGCGCCGCTAGCAGACGCCGCCTGTGCCACCGGAGCCCGCCGCTGCCGCCTCGCCGTTGACCGCCGCCGGCCGAACCCCGGTTAACCGGTAATGAACCGCCCGGTCTGCTTTATTGTTTTAGTTCGATTTTTATTCCGGTTCTTTTTGATTAGTTAGGTTTAGATTGGTTTTTCTTTTAGTTAGATTTATTTAATGGACGTTCATTAGTTAGGGTTCTGTAGTGAACGAGTTCGTTTGATTAGCGTTCGACAGCGAACGTTCATTGTTTAGTACCTTCCTTTTTCCTTTTTCTTTTTCTGTTTCAATTCTGGCCAGGGACCTATCTATGATAATTTTCTGTACAGATTACTCCTTGTTCTTCAATCGATCACTACTTTTTACTCGTTAGTCCAAATCCAACGAAACCAACGCCCACATCTTCATTATGATCTCCTCTATCCAGTAATCCAACTCAAACATGTGTTTGAAATTTTAAAATTTGAATTAGACAAGATTTGAATTCAAACTTCGTTTGATCATAACTTGAGTTTCATAGCTCTGTTTGAGTTGATTCTTTTTGCAAATCGAAGCTCTTGACCAAAACTTTCTGATAAGGCCAAACACACATAATTTTGGTACTGTTAGAAATTGTTTTATGTTGCAAGAGTTATTTGCTTGGTTTTGATGTTTTTCGAATTGTCTTCTTCGATCTCTCTGATCTTTTGAGTGATTGCTTATGTGTGGTTACTATTGCTTGCTTACGATAGATTGACTGGAGTGTGACGAGTAGAACTATCAAGAGTTTTGAGTGCGCATCATCTACATCAACATTGCAGGCAAGTTCACACTTTGATCATACCCCTTTATCACCAAGTTTTTATGCATTAGTTCCAATCCTCAAACATTGCATGGTTAGGATGTGATTTTAACATGTGGCTTGGGAAGTAGTTGTTGAGGTAGGAACCTATTGCACTGCATTCAAACCTTGTGAGTTACTATGACGTTATGCTTAAATTGCCATGCTATGCTCGTAGACGTGGTTTGGGTTTTGAGAGTATTCTAGACATATGTGAGTTTGATAATTAATGGTTTACTTAAGGTGGCAACTTTAACACACATCTGGGTGGATTGAGGCACCTGGGTACTCCAGCGATTGCCTGTTTAGGCACCTGGGTATTCCAGCGATTGCCTATTTTTTATGGACCGCCACCCAGGCTCAAAGGGGTTATGAGATTATTCATACTAGAAACTTCCGTGTGCAAGCACAAGCTACTATGGGATCTAGCATAGTTGATTAAGTTGTGCGAACTCTTACAATGGTAGACTAGCAGATGTAGGGGAAAGTAGGTGTAACGGTCTACCCGGTCGTAAGGTGCTAGCGCTTGTGAAGGACTATGTCTCGGTCATCCATTTCTCAAACACCATGTAGTGCGAGAATCCCAACGGAGGAGATCGAGTCCTGTGGGGAAAAGTGCGCAAACCTCTGCAGAGTGTACAAACTAATCATGGTTAGCCGTGTCCCCGGTTATGGACATCTTGAGTATCTAGTACTTGGATTATCATGTGAATCTCATCACGTTACTTTAAATTAATTTTGTTGGGTTTAATGATGTTACTTAATTGGTATTGAGAATGTTGTCAACCATTCTCAATGTTTAACAACCACCATGATAGTTAAATAAAATTTATTCCTTTGCGGCACAGAAAAATTGGCTTTTCGCAAAAACCTTATAACCATAGAGCTTTTCCACCAGCCAAATATGCATGTAGTGATAGCCATTGTTCATCATTTCTCTCTATGGTCTGAATTTGCCAATACATTCAATGTACTGACCCTTTGTGGCTGCAACGTCTCATGTTGCAAGAATCTTACGATGAGTAAGTGATACGTTAGGGTTACGATTTCTACACTCAACTTTGCCGTTGGTGTTGATGGGAATCTACAACCTTGTTACTTCCGCTATTTTGGATTAAGGTAATAGTATTTTATGTTATTTATACATGTGATTTACCTCTATTATAAATTCTCGAGTACTGTGTGTGTCAACATGCCGATCCAGGGATGACACTTAAGCACAGAGACTTGATCCATTCAGGTCAGGTCGCTACAGACATGGCAATATGATGTGTCTTGGCTAATGCATTGTAAAACATGTTGGTTTGAGTCTATTTGAATCAAAGATTCAAATGGAAGCTCATGTTATTAAGTCATATGAGTGCATTAGCTTGTTTCACTTAAACAACAAGGTTAAAGTGTTCTATCATGCATGAAACCATTACAGATGGAAAGATTGATTTTTTCTGATCAAATTTCATATATAAATCTTTGCATTTGGAGTTACAGATTAATTGTTATGAATTTTTTTAAGTTTGTAGTATTTTCTAGAATTTCCTGTATAAAAGTAAATCCAGAAAATAGTTATTGCGTCAGCAGTGCGTCATGGTGACGTCAGCGGCCAACGGGACCGGCCCAGGTCAAACCTGACCAGTGGGTCCCGTCTGTGAGTAGTTAGTTAAACTAACTAGAATTAGTTAGCGCTAAACCTGGTTAATTAGCAGGGCGGGCCCCACCTGTCATGGACTCAGGGGGGAGTCAACCTGGGCCCACACGGAGTCAACCAGGGTCAAACTCACCGGCGTTTAGCCACCGGCAAGACCAGACGCGATGGTGGGGTGCGGGTTTTGTGCTCCGACGACCAAAACAACGGCGGAGCACGTCTACGTGAAGCTCAGAATGAGCCACGTCATTTGGTGGTAGTGGTGGAGCTCGGGGAGGCCGGGAACGTCGCAGGCTACGACCTTGGCGGTCGCCGGAGTTCGGGCGGCGTCGAACCCGAGGCTACGGGGCACGGCGAGGCGCGTGGGGTGGTGCGTTGGGCTCCTGCGAGTGCGGTGAAGATGGTGACGTGCTCGGAATCAAGCCCAAGTGGTTGTGGCCACGACGGTGACGTGCGGTGGCGGCGGCGGGTGCGGCCGAGCTCGGTGCGATTGCTACGACGCGCGAGAGCAATGACGGGAGGGGTGGGGAGGTGTAGCAGCTCACGGCAAACACGACAGTGCAGACGACGCGGTCGGGGATGAGTTGGTGCGGCGGAGACGGCGAGGAGGATCTGCGGCGGCGTTCGGTGAAGACGAGCTCGATGGAGACGAAGGAGAGCATGCGAGCACTCGGACTTGGGTAGCTCGACGTTGCGGATGACAGCGGAGCTCGTGGACAAGTCAGCGCGGCGCGGGGACGAAGGAGGACGCGAGCTTCATGGTGGCGCGAGCGCAGCAGCGTCGGCCATGGTGCAGGAAAGCGAGGAAGAGAGGCAGGGGAGCGGGCGATGTGTCTACGGGGTCGGGGCGGCGACGTGGAGCCTGCCCAGGTGTTCAGCGGCGTGGGCGGCAAGCAGCTAGCGCCGCGGCGAGCTCGCGCTCACCGGCGTCACCTCTCTGCCTTCTCTCATTATTCTGTTTTTGGTTTTTCTATTTTTTTGTAACTGTGTGGCTTTATTAAAAATAGTTAGGCACTTCCAAAAATCCTGAAAATAATCAGGGGCTCTTTTTGGAATATTTCCAACAACCCACACTTATTTCCAGAATTATTTTGGCATTTAAAATATTTTGTAGCATTTAAATGCCCAAATGCAAATAGGTAATGATTTAATCCAATGACCTTATGTGTCCTAGAAAATTGTGAACCCATTTTGTCAGCAGTTCTAACCCAAGACAAAAAGGGTGGACTTTTTAGAAGGGCATTTCATGTACATTGAAAATGATTTTAGTAAACCCTAGTTGTTTTCAGGGGGTGCTGGGGTTCTGCCATCCCCATTTCAAATTTCTGGAAAAGTAGACATGATACAACACTCTAATGCATGAACTAGCTATGGTGTGACAACTCACCCCCACTCAAAAGAATCTCGTCCCGAGATTTAGGATCCATTGGGAAGAAGGTGGGGTACTCAAGTCGAAGACGATCCTCCCTTTCCCAAGTGTCTTCTTTCTCAGAGTGGTGTGACCATTGAACCTTGAGAAACTTGATGTTGGCGTCGAGTGGTACGCTCGGCTTGATCAAGGATACGAACGGGATATTCCGGATATGTGAGATTATCGTAGAGATCAAGCGTTTCGTGGTCCACTCCACGGATAGGATCCGTGAAGCAACCCCTGAGTTGAGAAAGGTGGAAGACATCGTGAACTCTGGAAAGATGCGAAGGTAGTTCCAACTGGTAGGCAACTTCTCCTCGTTTGGCAAGAATGCGAAAGGGTCCAATGTAACGAGGAGCCAATTTGCCTTTGATACCAAAACGATGGGTTCCCTTTAAAGGAGTAACCCAAAGGTAGGCCTTCTCGCCGACTTCATAAGTCATGAGCTTATGTTTGCGGTCATATTCGCTCTTTTGACGAGATTGGGCTGTTTTCAATTCCTCACGAATTACGCGAACCTGCTCTTCTGCTTCCTGAATCATATCCAGGCCAAAGAGTTATCTTTCCCCGGTTTCTGACCAGTTAAGAGGCGTTCGACATTTTCGTCCATAGAGAACTTCGAAAGGAGCTTTGCCCAAGCTAGCTTGATAACTATTGTTATAAGCGAACTCGGCGAATGGAAGGCATTTCTCCCAATCCATTCCAAATGAGATGACAGAAGCTCGGAGCATATCCTCCAGAATTTGATTGACCTGTTCTACTTGACCACTTGATTGGGGGTGGAAGGCGGTGCTAAAGGAGAGATGAGTTCCTATAGCATTTTGGAAACTTTCCCAAAATTGAGAGGTGAAGAGACTCCCACGGTCTGAGTTAATTTCCAATGGAACACCATGAAGAGACACTATTCGGGAGATGTACAAGTCAGCTAGCTGGCTACCGGTTATACTCTCATGAACAGGTAGGAAGTGGGCTACTTTGGAATGACGATCAACAACGACGAAGATAGCATTATTCCCTCTCTTGGTCCTAGGAAACCTGGTAATGAAATCCATACTGATTTTATCCCATTTGCATTTAGGAATAGCCAAAGGTTGAAGGGTGCAAGTAGGCCATTGATGCTCTGCTTTAACACAGCGACAGACGTCGCAATTAGCAATGTATTGAGCAATTTCTCTCTTCATCCTAGTCCACCAAAACCTCTGGCGTAGGTCTTGATACATTTTAGTACTACCGGGATGAATGGTGAAGGGGGATTCATGAGCTTCCTTAAGGATCAGTTGTCGTAGTTGCTGTTTCTTGGGAACCACTAGGCGGTTCTCAAAGAAGACAATACCTTGATCGTTCACAGAGAAACATTTAGCAGCTCCGCTAGCAATGTTCCGCTTGATCCGAGATATCCCCTTTTCATACCGCTGGGCAGTTATGATCTGATACATAAGGGTCGGTTTCACCACCAAGGTAGATAGGAATCCCTAAGGAACAATGTGAAGATTAAGCTTCTGAAACTCCTCATGGAGAAGTGGTTGACCTTGTTGTAACATCAGGTTGTTACAATAGGATTTACGACTTAGTGCATCAGCCATAGCATTGGCTTTTCCCAGGGTGTAAGTTATCCCTAAGTCGTAATCTGAGATTAACTCGACCCAATGTCTTTTCCTGAGATTCAAATCCGGTTGGGTGAAGATATATTTCAGACTTTGGTGATCGGTGAAGATCTCGCAACGATTACCGAGAAGGTAATGTCGCCAAGTTTTAAGTGCATGGACTACAGCTGCAAGTTCTAGATCATGTGTGGGATAGTTATCCTCATGTGGACGCAACTGTCGAGAAGCGTAGGCAATCACATGACGATCTTGCATGAGTATTCAACCTAGTCCTTGTCGCGAGGTGTCTCAATAGATAATAAAGTCTTTGGAGAAATCTGGTGGCACCAGTACGGGAGTAGATGTCAGGCGTCTTTTCAGTTCCTGAAAGCTGAACTCGCACAGTGGGGTCCACTCGAACTTTTTATCTTTCTTGAGGAGTTCAGTTAGAGGTTTAGCAACCTTGGAGAAATTCTCGACGAAGCGGCGACAGTAGCTCACTAAGACAAGGAAACTCCGAACTTGCTTGACCGCTTCAGGTGGAGTCCAATCAAAGACGACTTGAACTCGCTCGGGATTGACAGCAATACCCTTACCAGAGATTACATGGCCTAAGTAGGTCACTTCTGGCAACCAAAATTCACATTTGGAGAATTTGGCATAAAGGCGATGCTCTCGAAGTTTCGTCAGTACCAGCCTTAGATGTTCGGCATGTTCTTCCTCATTCTTGGAGTAGATGAGTATATCATCGAGGTATACCATGACAAATTTATCCAAATACTCCATGAAGATCGAGTTCATTAACCGAGAGAAGGTGGCAGGGGCATTGGTTAAACCGAAGGACATGACGGTGTACTCGTATTGGCCATAACGAGTAACAAAGGCCGTTTTGGGAATGTCCCCATTTTTGATTTTGATTTGATGGTAGCCCAACCTCAAATACATTTTGGAAAATACTGAGGATCCAGTGAGCTGATCATACAGATCGTTGATACTGGGGAGCGGATATTTGTTCTTGATAGTGACCAAGTTGACAGGTCGGTAATCTACAACCATCCGATCCGTTACATCATTCTTCTTGACAAAGAGGATGGGAAAAGCCCATGGAGAAGAACTAGGATGGATGAAACCCTTTTTCAAGGACTCATCAAGTTGTTTCTTAAGTTCTGCTAGTTCTAGGGGTGCCATCTTATAAGGTCGTCTAGAAACTGGAACGGTTCCTAGTACAAGATCTATCACGAACTCGACATCCGAGAAGTCACGGACTACCGGAATATCTTCAAGGTCTGGAAGGGGGTTGGCATTTAGGGAGTAAAGTTGTCGCTTGGCCACTCGAGTTAAGACATTGACTGTCTTGCCCGATGGGTGAGTAAGTTGAACATTTCTAGTGGCACAATCAATCTTAGCATAATGGGCTGACATCCAGTCCATATCCAAGATGATGTTTATGTCCGAGGACTTGAGAGCTATTAATGATGCAAGGAAGACAAGTCTATTGACAAGGATTTCATTCCCATGGCTTACTCTAGAAGTTTGCCATTTGGAACTCGGAGTTTGAATTACCATGGAAGTGGGCATGTCACAGAATGTCATGTCATGAAATTGAGCATAGCTCTCAGATATGAATGAATGAGATGCTCCAGCATCGGAAAGAACAGATGCCGGATGGCAGTTAATAAGGAGCGTACCAAGGACGACGTTAGGATCATCATGACGCTCCTCGGGTGAGACATAGTTGACATGGCCATGTGAAGTGGTGGCTGGCTTGGCATAGTATGTCTTTCCCGCTAGCTTACCACGGCCCACGGACTTTCCAGACTGGTTGGGGTTGTTGTTCTGGGGACACTCTCAACTGTAGTGACCCGGCTCTCCACACTTGAAACATGTCACAACATTGGGGCATGGAGCAGCATTAGCAGCGGGGCCACCATAGGTCTTAGGCGGTGCAAACTGCTGGTTGGGGCGAGGCGCCTCAAAGGATGGCCTTGGAGTGAACCTGGGTGGCAGAGCTGTGTTTGGAATCCACACCCGGCGCTTCTGAGATCCAGAGTCGGATGAAGAACCAAAGTCACGGGAGTGCTTGCGTGAGGCATCATAGTCAGTCTGACCTGTTGCCTTATTGACCAGCTTCTGGAAGGAGGTGCACTCGTGCGGACGGAGATCACGGCGAAGCTCGGGGCTAAGTCCCTTGCGGAACCTTGCCTGCTTCTTGGCGTCGGTGGATACCTCTTCAGGAGCATAACGTGCCACATTTCCAAACTCATGGTTGTATGCATCCATGGTCAGTCTACCTTGGGTGAAATTGCAGAATTCTTCCCTCTTACGATCCATGAGACACTCCGAAATGTGATGCTCATGGAAAGCCTCACTGAATTCAACCCAAGTAGTGATTTGGCCAGCCGGGCGCATAGCCTCAAAGTTTTCCCACCAAAGACTAGCAGGGCCTTCAAGGTGATAGGTAGCGTAGGTAACCTTATCAGCTTCCGCTACGTTGGCAGAACGTAGCTTATGGGTGATGCTGCAAAGCCAATCATCCGCATCGAGGGGCTCGACGGAATGATTAAACTTCGGTGGGTACAACTTGACAAAGTCATTGATTGACACCAAGTCGTTCCTCTATTGACGTGCAGTATTCTGCTCAATCCGCTCCAGCAAGCGGTTAGTCTCACGCTTGTTTCTTTCTGCCTCCAGCATAACTTCGGCCAGAGAAGGCGGGTGAGGCAGATTCTCATCCCTAGCTGCACTGGCTTCACCCTGCTCCAGGGCAGCAGGGTTGCTGCGGGTGTTTACCATCCTAGGAAAAACAAGACAACGGTTTACACAATGATGGCACAATCTTGGCAAGGAAGTACGGAATGTAATGGATAATACGGAATGCTGAGATGTTCATTTGCACGACATGGTAATATAGAAACTGTCATATATATACCATTGGTCATACACACCGTACATAGATTAGTACAAGCACATGCTAGAGTACAACTACGGTGAAAGACGTTACATCTCATCGGAGGCATTCCAAGGTCCTATACATTATTTTTCTACACCTCCGGAACGTGATACACACCAAGTCATATTCCACGAGTCACGCAGGACTATGGAGGATACAACTATTACAATACTAGTGAAGCTACTACCAACTGAGTCGTTTCCGTAGTAATCTTTATAGGGATCACCACCATGTCCTGGGAGCTGAACATGATCATCTAGAAACAGTTGGTCCTGTGGAGCCTGCGGTCCATAGGAGCTCGGATGTGGCCTTGGTCCAACAAACGGTGGCCGACGGGGTCCACGTGGAGGGGTGATGCCTCCTACATCACGCCAGTCCATACAATCTGGCAAACTAGACCGCACGGGGTACAGGTCCCTCATGTCCATGTATCCAGCCTGCACGGCAGGTGCAAACCGTGTCAGAGTGGCCTAGTGGTCTTAAGGAGAGTTGAAGAGCTCCATTCGCAAGGCACGATTTTCACGGTGCTTGTCCTCAAGCATCTCGGCAGTGGTGCAGAGTAGTGAATCCTCATGTGTAGAGTCAGAGTACATAGCCTGATAGTACCCCTGTGCCCCAGGGAGTGATGCTGGCATGTAGCGGAAATCGGTATTCCGAAGCAAGGCAGTTTTGGCTTGTACGATAGTCATCATTGAGTAAGCTGCATCATGCACGAACATCTCGATAGTAACCCCAAGACCATAAGAACAATGGAGGGGTTCAGTAGCTCCAGGATAAGAAGGGTATATCCTGACGGTACAAAGGTATATATTGGCTCTGATTGAAGTCTCGAAACTGCTCCTCGACGATATACTCAGGATACCATCGATAGCCTGTCTCGACCATCACTCGAACCAGCATGGCCGTGTGACCAGGTACATCGAGGCACCGAGTCATACGAACCACTTGATTCTATGAACGGGTGGCCATCTGAAAGTACGAAATAATGCAAAGGCATTAGAATTTTCTAGGAGAAATCGGACAACATAACAGTTGTAAATGCTCAGAAAAAGATTTGAGACAATCACAACAGTTGGCAAAACCACTCAACAACATCATATTAAGGTTCTGGTTCAACTGACAACATACTAAAAGTAGTAGAAGCTGAATTGAGGCTTGTAACCAACAATCCTATAAGTTACTACGGATTAGTAACACGTGAACCTGATAGAGAGAAGAGAGCCTAGTCCTTAACCCACGTAGAATGAGAAGAGAATGACTCAGATCAGAGGGCATAAGGTAAAGGAGTAAAAGAGCCTTACATTCCCTCCCACAATCAATTCCCTTACATATAACTAAAGCATTTCTAGACTCGACATCGACCAGTTTGGCTCAACGAACCTACAGGCAGTCCGGCTCTGATGCCAACGCTGTTAGGACCCTGATTCCAAGTCACACTGATCTAGCCTATAACACCTCATATCACTTTGCGGCCTCATGCACGGTATTCCCACTGGTGTCGCCTTACCATGGCCCGGAACCGTTTGCGCCTTTTGGCTCACGTATATGATAGTGTCGCTAGCAACCATATGACAGAGAACCCGGGCCGACATGGCTATTCATGAACCCAAGGCGGCACAAACTTACGGGGACATGCATACATGAATCAGCATCGAGCATGTCGGTCAACAGCGTGTGAATCCGGGCTGTAGCACTGGGCTAACAGCACTCCGGGAACCCGGGCTGTAGCAAGCTAGGCAGGACTCCGGATGTCACCGCGTGACATTTCCCTGAAGGGACAGACATAGGAATGAAGTGAAACACATGTCGGCCAGTCAAGTGTTCTGGAGTAGTAGTGCTGGGCTAGCAGGACTCCGATGAACCGGGTTGTAGCGGACTACTTTGGCTCATGGAAGCACTAGACTACATTTCCCCATAAGAGAGTCTGCCCAGGATAAACAACTAGATTGTCGGATCCCACACATACCAAGCATTTCAATCATACACACAATATGCTCGATATGCGTAAATACAACATGGCATCACAACAAAACTCTACAACTCAAAGTACTTTATTTAAAAGCTCCGTTGAGCCATACATAACATGTTCATATAGGTAGGGGTCACATGACCCGACACTCAAGTCATACAAGCATTCAAGCACATGCGGAAGCAAACTAGTCTGAATACAGACACAAGAAAGAAGGCTTGACGAAGCCTGTCTATCTACATAGGGCCCTCCATGGCTCGGAATCACCACCTGTGTGGCAAGTCACTCATCGACGTCGAGGTCTACGTTAAACCCATCGGAGGGGGCGGTGTTATCATCTGAAATAGTAATTAAAGCAACATGAGTACAAAGGTACTTAGCAAGTCTTACAACAGAACCTACTATACATGCTCATTCTCAAGAAGGTAGTGGAGTTATCGAAGCAATCCAGCTTTGACTCTTGGCTAAGCTATCCTACAAGACACCACTTGTAAAATAGTTTTCGCACATGAGTCTACTAATCACCATCACAATACTCCACCGTGGATCCTCCCTCATCATCCTACGAGAGGGCCACCCGCGGTACTCACACTTATCTTGAGTCTTTTAGTAGTAACCATTAACTTGTCTATGAACTATATAGGCAACCAAGTAGTCCTTTACCGAGGACGCGGCTATTCGAATAGATAATGTTAATCCTACAGGGGTGTACTTCTTCATACACGCTCTCACCACTTATCGTCGTTTACACGACATGTACTCGGCAACCTTCAAGCGGAAGCCCAACGAGGGTGTCGGCCACGGCCTACCTAAACATTCAAGTCTCTAGTCCAGGTCTATCGCCTATCCAGGTTCCATCCGCAGGGAGTCCGGCCGAGGTTTCCACATACGGCCCGAAACAATGTGTACAGGGTTCCCGAGACACCAAACGGGTGACTCGGTACACCGTGCCATGGTGTATCTACCGCATCATAGCCCACCCCTAGGTTCAACGCTACGCACGGCCGGCAACACATAACCTATAAACGCCAGAAACTAGTTGTAACTCCTGGACAGAGTACTAGGGTGGTTAAGAAGCCGAGAGGGTCAATTAAGTATCCCAATGCATGGTAGTAACTGATTCTTAAATCACACATACAGATCTCAGTTCTTAAGGACGGCCTCAATGAAACAACCCACCATGTACTCGTACATGGCCTCTCATCGATACCTTTACCAAATCATGTTCAACACATCCCTCACATTACCGACGTAATCATTTCACTCTAGCCCATCACCCAGATGAACCAGACCTGACACAACTCTAAGCATAGCAGGCATAGCAAGGTAGGAAACACGGACATGGCTCAATCAACTCCTACACATGCTAGTGGGTTTCATCTAGTTACTGTGGCAATGACAGGTCATTCAGAGGATAAGGGTTCAACTATCGCAGCACACAACAGTTTGAAACGTTGTTGTCTTAATGCAGTAAATGAGAGCAGGAGCGAGAACATGGGATTGTATCGATATGATCAATGGGGCTGCTTGCCTGATGGAGTAGTAGTAGGGTACTGCCCTTCAGTCGGATATTCAAAGGTATCCTTGGAGGAAGAACCTACCACGAAAGACACCACAGAACACAATCATCACAAGGCAATATGCAACAATATGATGCATGCTATGACATGGCAATATGAAATTTCTTGGCTAATGGATTGTAAAACATGTTGGTTTGAGTCTATTTGAATCGAAGATTCAAATGGAAGCTCATGTTATTAAGTCGTGTGAGTACATTAGCTTGTTTCACTTAAATAGCAAGGTTAAAGTGTTCTGTCATGCATGAAACCATTACATATGGAAAGATTGAATTTTTCTGATCAAATTTCATATATAAATATTTGCATTTGGAGTTACAGATTAATTGTTATGAATTTTTTGAAGATTGTAGTATTTTCCGGAATTTCTTGTATAAAAGTAAATCCAGAAAATAGTTATTGCGTTAGCAGTGCATCATGGTGACGTCAGCGGTCAACGGGGCTGGCCTAGGTCAAACCTGACCAGTGGGTCCCGTCTGTCAGTAGTTAGTTAAACTAACTAGAATTAGTTAGCGCTAAACCTGGTTAATTAGCAGGGCGAGCCCCACCTGTCATGGACTCAGGGGGAGTCAACCTGGGCCCACACGGAGTCAACAACCAGGGTCAAACAGGGTCAAACTCGCCGGCGTTTAGCCGCCGGCGAGACCAGACGCGGCGGTGGGTGCGGGTTTCGTGCTCCGGCGAACAAACAACGACGGAGCATGTCTACGTGAAGCTGGGAACGAGGCGCGTCGTTTGGTGGCAGTGGTGGAGCTCGGGGTGGCCGGGAACGTCGCCGGCGATGACCTTGGCGGTCGCCGGAGTTCGGGCGAGGTCGAACCCGAGGCTACGGGGCACGGTGAGGCGCGTGGGGTGGTGCGTTGGGCTCCTGCGAGTGCGGTGAAGATGGTGACGTGCTCGGAATCAAGCCTAAGTGGTTGTGGCCACGACGGTGACATGCGTTGGCGGCAGCGGGTGTGGCCGTGCTCGATGCGGTTGCTACGAGGCGCGAGAGCAAGGACGGGAGGGGTGGAGAGGTGTAGCAGCTCACAGCGAACACGATGGTGCAGACGACACGGTCGGGACGAGCTGGTGCGGCGGAGACGGCAAGGGGGATCTGCGGCGGCGTTCGGTGAAGACGAGCTCGATGGAGACGAAGGAGAGCATGCGAGCGCTCGGGGCTTGGCTAGCTCGACGTTGCGGACGACGGCGGAGCTCGTGGACAAGTCAGCATGGCGTGGGGACGATGGAGGACGCGAGCTTCACGGTGGCGCCGGCGCAGCAGCGTCGGCCATGGTGCGGGAAAGCAAGGGAGAGAGGCAGGGGCGCGGGCGACGTGTCTGCAGGGTCGGGACGACGACGTGGAGCCTGCCCAGGTGTTCAGGGGCGCGGGCGGAAAGCAGCTGGCGCTGTGGCGAGCTCGCGCTCACCGGCGTCACCTCTCTGCTTTCTCTAGCAAGAGGAAGCAGCTGGCTGGCACGGGCCAGCACAGTGTTGGGCCGGCCAGTGGGCTGCCAGGTGAGATTCTCTCCCTCTCTTTATTCTGTTTTTGGTTTTTCTATTTTTCTATAACTGTGTGGCTTTATTTAAAATAGTTAGGCACTTCCAAAAATCCTGAAAATAATCAGGGGCTCTGTTTGGAATATTTCCTACAGCCCGCACTTATTTCTAGAATTATTTAGGCATTTAAAATATTTTATAGCATTTAAATGCCCAAATGCAAATAGGTAATGATTTAATCCAATGACCTTATGTGTCCTAGAAAATTGTGAACCCATTTTGTCAGAGGTTCTAACCCAAGACAAAAAGGGTGGACTTTTTAGAATGGCATTTCAAGTTCATTGAAAATGATTTTAGTAAACCCTAGTTGTTTTCAGGGGGTGCTGGGGGTTCTGTCATCCCCATTTCAAATTTCTGGAAAAGTAGACATGCTGCAACACTCTAATGCATGAACTAGCTAGGGTGTGACAGGATCAGAGAGGGAATGATGGTTAGGGAGAGAAATGATGCACTTGGGTGGAATCCAAGGGTACCCAAGTGTTTAAGTCCATATGAAAAGATTCGAAAACTCCAAATTTCAAAATCAATTCAAATGAAAAACCAGGCAAATAAAGGAGGGAGAAAAACCAGGCTGTCACACACATCGACCTCTATCCAACATGCATCTAGAGTATTAAGTTCATAAGAACAGAGTAACACATTAAGCAAGATGACATGATGTAGAGGGATAAACTCAAGCAATATGATATAAACCCCATCTTTTTATCCTTGATGGCAACAATAGAATACGTACATGCCTTACTGCCCCTGCTGTCACTTGGAAAGGACACCGCAAGATTGAACCAAGAGCTAAGCACTTCTCCTATTGCAAGAAAGATCAATCTGGTAGGCCAAACTAAGCCAATAATTCGAAGAGACTTGCAAAGATATCAAATCATGCATATAAGAATTCAGAGAAGAACCGAATATTATTCATAGATAAACTTGATCATAAATCCACAATTCATCGAATCTCGGCAGACACACCGCAAAAAGTATTACATCGAATAGATCTCCAAGAACATCGAGGAGAACTTTGTATTGAGAATCAAAGAGAGAAGAAGCCATCTAGCTAATAACTATGGACCCGAAGGTCTGTTGTAAACTACTCACACATCATTGGAGAGGCTATGGTGTTGATGTAGAAGCCCTCCGTGATCGATTCCTCCTCCAGCAGAGCGCCGGAAAAGGCCCCAAGATGGGATCTCACGGGTACAGAAGGTTGCGGAGGTGGAAAAGTGGTTTCGTGGCTCCCCTAATGTTTTTAGGGTATAAGAGTATATATATATATATGGAAGAAATAGGTTGGTGGAGCTCCGTGGGGCCCACGAGGGTGGGGGCGCGCCCTCCTACCTCGTGACCGCCTCGAGGAGTTCCAGACTTCAACTCCAAGTATTCTGGATTGCGTTTGTTCCAAGAAAGATCATCGGGAAAGTTTCATTCTGTTTGGATTCTATTTGGTATTCCTTTTCTGCAAAAAACTGAAATAGGCAAAAAAACAGAAACTGGCACTAGGCCTTCGGTTAATAGGTTTGTCCCAAAAATAATATAAAATAGCATATTAAATCCCATTAAACATCCAAAACAGATAATATAATAGCATGCAACAATAAAAATTATATATACATTGGAGACATATCATGTACCAGTGGGTATCGAGCGGTGCAGAGGGCGGCGTGGCACCGCGCTTCCTCCAGTAGAGCGATCTCATCGGTCCGCCACTAACCTTGCCTTGACTCATCATAAGCCAACTCCCGGGGGTGACGAGTGAGAAAGTTCTGTAGGGAGGATGGCCTCCACCCCATATACAAGGAAGAATGGTGTTTCGCGAGTGGATTTAGTTGCTGTCATGCTGACAGACCACAACATGGAAGGTAATTTATCAACCCAGCCACTCTTTTTCAGTTTATCAAATGTCCTGGTCTGTCAGCATTTATCAACCCAGACCACAACATGTTGACAGTCCTTTTAGCTCCTCTGCATTAGCGCGTTTGGCTTGTCCGTTGCTACGAGGGCGGGTGACAGAAGCAAAACAAATCTAGGTATCGATGCTGTCGCAGTAGTCTCGGAAGGTGCCGCTGGTGAACTGAGAGCCGTTATCGGTGATTATGCGGTTAGGTACTCTAAAGCAGGACACTAATCCTCTGATGAACTTGACAGCCGATTGGGCCGGGATGGTACAAACTGGCTCTAACTCGACCATTTGGTGAACTTGTCGATGGCGACGTAGAGGTACTGGTACCCGCCGATGGTGCATGTGAAAGGGCCAAGGATATTCAAGCCCCAGACCGCAAAAGGCAAAGAGAGCAGGATGGTCTGCAGGCCCTGAGCAGGCTGGTGTATTTGTTTCGCATGAAACTGAGAAGCCTTAAAACTTCGGACCATTTGGGCAGCGCCTGAGAGGGTCGTGGGCCAGAAAAATCCTTACCGGTAGGCCTTGCCTATGAGGGTGCAAAACGAGGCGTGACTACCGCATTCACCTCCGTGGATGTCTGCCATGAGCTCGCACCGTCTTTTCGATATATGCATTTGAGGGATACCGTGTTACGACGGACTCGCTAAAGATCTCTGTCCTTCAAGGAGTACAACTTGGATTGGCGCATGATCCTTTCCGCATCAGCTTCTCCCTCCAGGAGGATCTTTTGAGTTAAGAATTTTCTTATTTCTTATGTCCAATCTGGTATTTGGTGGGAGAGGGATAGTAGGGTCCGGGGGTCGCTAGGTGTGGTGCCAACAGAGGAGCCTGGGGTGTTAGCTCTATCCTTTAGTCTGCCACTACCTAGGATAAGAATTTCTTCCTCCTGCTCCTCGACCTTGATGGACGGATCAGTGAGCCTCTCTTCGAATACACCGGTTGGTTGTGGTTGCCGCATGGTGGATTTCTTGGCGATGTCGTCGGTGTAGTGATTGTCTAGGCGAGGACTGTGCTTGAAGCTCATGCCTAGAAAATTCCTCTCCATCCTTTTGACAGCCGCCAAGTATGTGGCCATCTCGGGGTCCTTTTCCTTGTAGTCCTTGTTGGACTAGTTAATGACCAGCCGAGAGTCTCCTTTTATGACTAAGCGGTTTATCCCAAGAGCTATGGCCGCCCGGAGACCAGCAATCAGTACCTTGTACTCGGCGATGTTGTGGGAGACCTTACCGTGCTTGAAGTCCAGTTGCACTGAGTAGGACATTTGGTCATCATTGGGGGATGTGTAAATGACCCCAGTCACCATCCCTTATAGTGAGAATGCTCCGTCGAAGTTCATTATCTAGTGTTCCGGGGCTTCCCGCCCGGGAAGGGCAGATTGTTCCCGGATCTTTTCTGGAGTAGCTGGTGTCCATTCTGCTACAAATTCTGCTAGGGCTCGTCTTTTGATGGTTTTGGTAGCCACAAACTCTAGCGTGAAAGCGTAAAGTTTGATTCCCCACTCTACCACATGCCCCATTGCGTTGGAACTGTGCAAGACGCCTTCAAGTGGGAATGCTATGACAACTTTGATTGGGTGCCCCTAGAGGTAGTGTCGCAGCTTTCTTGAAGTGATGAGGAGGGCATACAACTACTTATGTGGCATAGGGTACCGTTCCCAGGCTTCTCGAAGCACCGTATTGACAAAAATATGCTAGGTGCTGCACTGGGAGGCCCTTTACAGGCTATGGGGTTTTCCCTTCGATAGTTGATTCTTGAGCAGGCTTCGATGGGTCTACCAAAGGCCCCTGGTCCGCCACAAGGACAACACTCACTGTTTGCGGAGTGGCCGCCAGGTAGAGCAGCATCGGCTCATTGGGGCAGGGTGCCACCATGACTCGGGGTGTAGCCAAGTGTTTCTTCAAATCCCAGAAGGCTTGATCAGCTTTCGGGGCCCATTCAAAAGACCTCGTTCTTTTCAAATCTTGAAAAATGGTAGGGCACGTTCTCCTAGCTTGGAAATGAATCATCCAAGCGCAGCAACGCATCCCGCCAGACGCTGCATGTCATTGAGGCGCTTTGGGGGCTGCATTTCTTTAAGGGCTCAAATTTTCTCGGGGTTAGCCTCAATGCCTCGGTGCGACACCTGGAACCCGAGTAGCTTTCCGGAGGGCACCTTGAAAATGCACTTGTTGGGATTAAGCTTGATATTGGCCTTTCGAAGTTTGGCGAAGGTGTCCTCTAAATCCGTAATTCTGGGAACCGAGAGTGATGCGCATGAGCCTTTGGAGGCCGTACCAGAATTTTTTTAGCCTAAAGGGCATGCAAACAAAGCAATAATACACTCCACAAGGTGTGATGAAAGCTCTTTTTTCTTCATCCTCCTTCGCGATTCTGATCAGATGATAGCCCGAGAAGGCATCGAGGAAACAAAGGAGATCACACCAGGCCATTGAGTCAAAATTTGGTTGATTCTAGGCAAAGGGTACGGATCCTTCGTACAGGCTTTGCTGATATCCTTGAAATCCACGCACAGGCATAGGTCACCATTGGCCTTGGGTACCACGACCGGGTTGGTGACCTACTCAGGGTGCGTTACCTCTCGAATGAACTGGGCCTTCTTCAGTTTCTCTATCTGCTGGGTGATGAATTCTTGCTTTTCATGTGACTGTCGCCGGATCCTCTGCTTGATGGTGTGGCAGCCAGGGCATACAGCCGAATGGTGCTCGATGATGTCTACTACGGTACCTTCTTCTTGTAGACGTTGTTGGGCCTCCAAGTGCAGAGGTTTGTAGGACAGTAGCAAGTTTCCCTCAAGTGGATGACCTAAGGTTTATCAATCCATGGGAGGCATAGGATGAAGATGGTCTCTCTCAAACAACCCCGCAACCAAATAACAAAGAGTCTCATGTGTCCCCAACACACCCAATGCAATGGTAAATTGTATAGGTGCACTAGTTCGGTGAAGAGATGGTGATACAAGTGCAATACGGATGGTAGATATGGGTTTTTGTAATCTGAAAATATAAAAACAGCAAGGTAACTAATGATAAAAGTGAGCGAAAACGGTATTGCAATGCTTGAAAACAAGGCCTAGGGTTCATACTTTCACTAGTGTAAGTTCTCTCAACAATGATAACATAATTAGATCATATAACAATCCCTCAACGTGCAATAAACAGTCACTCCAAAGTCACTAATAGTGGAGAACAAACGAAGAGATTATTGTAGGGTACGAAACCACCTCAAAGTTATTCTTTCTGATCGATCTATTGGGCTATTCCTATAAGTGCCACAAACAGCCCTAGAGTTCGTACTAAAATAACACCTTAAGACACACATCAACCAAAACCCTAATGTCACCAAGATACTCCAATGTCACCACAAGTATCCACGGGTTTGATTATACGATATGCATCACACAATCTTAGATTCATCTATTCAAACCAACACAAAGAACTTCAAAGAGTGCCTCAAAGTTTCTACCAGAGAGTCAAGACGAAAGCGTGTGCTAACCCCTATGCATAAGTTCACAAGGTCACAGAACCCGCAAGTTGATCACCAAAACATACATGAAGTGGATCACGTGAATATCCCATTGTCACCACAGATCAGCACATGCAACACATACATCAAGTGCTCTCAAATCCTTAATGACTCAATCCGATAAGATAACTTCAAAGGGAAAACTCAGTCCCTTACAAGAAGGTAGAGGGGGAAAACATCATAAGATCCAACTATAATAGTAAAGCTCGCGGTACATCAAGATCGTGCCTAATCAAGAACACGAGAGAGAGAGAGAGAGAGAGAGAGAGAGAGAGATCTCAAACACATAGCTACTTGTACATACCCTCAGACCTGAGGGTGAACTACTCCCTCCTCATCATGTAGTGCGCCGGGATGATGAAGATGGCCACCAGTGATGGATTCCTCCTCCGACAGGGTGCCAGAACGGGCTCCCGATTGGTTTTTCCTGGCTACAGAGGCTTGCGGCGGCAGAACTCCCGATATAGGTTCTATTCTAGGGTTTTTGGGATTCATAAGAGATGTTGGCACCGGGAACAAGTCAGGAGGGACCACGAGGCGATGAAAAGGACGGGGGGCGTGCCCTAGGGGGCGCCCTCCACCCTTGTGGTGGCCCCGGGACTCCTCTCCGGTATCTTTTTGTTCTAGTATTTTTCATATTTTTCAAAAATAATCTCCATAAATTTTCAGGTCAGTTGGACACCGTTTGATATTCCTTTTCCGCGAAACTCAAAAACAAGGAAAAAACAGAAACTGGCACTGGGCTCTAGGTTAATAGGTTCGTCCCAAAAATCATATAAAATAGCATATAAATGCATATAAAACATCCAAGATGGATAATATAATAGCATGGAACAATAAAAAAAATTATAGATACGTTGGAGACGTATCAAGCATCCCCAAGCTTAATTCCTGCTCGTCCTCGAGTAGGTAAATGATAAAAACAGAATTTTTGATGTGGAATGCTACCTAACATATTTATCCATGTAATTTCTTTATTGTGGCATGAATGTTTTGATCCATAAGATTCAAAACAAAAGTTTAATATTGACATAAAAACAATAATACTTCAAGCATACTGACAAGGAAATTAGTTCTTCTCAAAATAACATGGCCAAAGAAAGTTTATCCCTACAAAATCATATAGTCTGGCTATGCTCCATCTTCATCACACAAAATATTCAAATCATGCACAACCCCGAGTTTAGCCAAGCAATTGTTTCATACTTTATTATTCTCAAAAAATTTCAACTTTCACGCAATACATGACCGTGAGCCATGGACATAGCTCTATGGGTGGAATAGAAGGTGGTTGTGGAGAAGACAAAAAGAAGGAGATAGTCTCACATCAACTAGGCGTATCAACGGGCTACGGAGATGTCCATCAATAGATATCAATGTGAGTGAGTAGGGATTGCCATGCAACGGATGCACTAGAGCTATAAGTTTATGAAAGCTCAAAAAAACTAAGTGGGTGTGCATCCAACTTGCTTGCTCATGAAGACCTAGGGCATTTTGAGGAAGCCCATTGTTCGAATATACAAGCCAAGTTCTATAATGAAAATTTCCCACTAGTATTTGAAAATGACAATATAGGAGACTCTCTATCATGAAGATCATGGTGCTACTTTGAAGCACAAGTGTGGTAAAAGGATAGTAACATTGCCCCGTCTCTCCTTTTCTATCATTTTTTCTCTTTTTTCTTTTTTTTTAATTTTCTCTCTTTTTTCTTTTTTTGGGCCCTCTTTTTTTATTTGTCCTTTTCTCCCCTTTTTTATTTCCTCACATGGGACAATGCTCTAATAATGAAGATCATCACACTTTATTTACTTACAACTTATAACTCAATACTTAGAACAAAATATGACTCTATATGAATGCCTCCGGCGGTGTACTGGGATGTGGAATGAATCAAGAGTGACATGTATGAAATATTTATGAATGGTGGTTTTGCCACAAATACGATGTCAACTACATGATCATGCAAAGAAATATGGCAATGATGAAGTGTGTCATGATAAACGGAACGGTGGAAAGTTGCATGGCAATATATCTCGGAATGGTTATGGAAATGCCATAATAGGTAGGTATGGTGGCTGTTTTGAGGAAGGTATATGGTGGGTTTATGGTACCGGCGAGAGTTGTGCGGCACTAGAGAGGCTAGGAATGGTGGAAGGGTGAGTGTGCATATAATCCATGCATGGACTCAACATTAGTCACAAAGAACTCACATACTTATTGCAAAAATCAAGAAGCTATTGAAACCAAGTACTAGACGCATGCTCCTAGGGAAAGGGTTGGTAGGAGTTAACCATCGCGCGATCCCGACCTCCACACAAAGGATGACAATCAAGAAATATCTCATGCTCCGACTTCGTTACATAACGGTTCACCATATGTGCATGCTACAGGACTCACAAACTTTAACACAAGTATTTCTCAAATTCGCAATTACTTACTATCATGACTCTAATATCACCATCTTCATATCTAAAAACAATCATAAAGAATCAAACTTCTCATAGTATTCAATGCACTTTATATGAAAGTTTTTATTATATCCCTCTTGGATGCCTATCATATTAGGATTAAATTTATAACCAAAGCTAATTACAATGTTGTTTAGAGAATCTCAAAATAATATAAGTGAAGCACGAGAGTTCATCAATTTCTATAAAATAAAACCACCGCCATGCTCTAAAAAGATATAAGTGAAGTACTGGAGCAAACAACAAACTCCTCCAAAAGATATAGGTAAAGATCAATGAGTAGTCGAATAATTGTGTAACTATGTGAAGACTCTCTAACATTTAAGAATTTCAGATCTTTGGATTTTATTCAAACAGCAAGCAAATCCTAATAAAATGACATTGCAAGGATAGCACATATCGCAGACTAAGGCATAGCCTAGTGGTGGGGAGGGGTTGATGCCTTCCCACCCACCCAGCTTCAAGGCATGGTACTTGAAATTTTGGTTTGTTGCACCAAATATACTGTAGGGGGTTCCCTTACAGTCTTTCTATCAAAAAAAGGATAGCACATATCATGTGAAGAAGCAAAAAACTTAAGCTTAACCAAAACTGACCGGTCATTGTTGAAGAAGACGAAAGAGGGGATGCCATCCGGGGCATCCACAAGCTTAGATGCTTGGTTGTCCTTGAATATTACCTTGGGGTGCCTTGGGCATCCCCAAGATTAGGCTCTTTCCACTCCTTATTCCATAGTCCATCGAAATTCACCCGAAACCTGAGAACTTCACAACACAAAACTCAACAGAAAACTCAAGAGCTCCGTTAGTATAATAAAACAAATCATTCACTTTGGTGCTATCAAGACAAGATTCATAATTTTTCTCACATGATGCCTAATGTATCCTATCATTTATACAATTTATATTAAGTAATATAAGCCATAGAAACTAGAAACAAGCAAACTATGCATCGAAAACAGAATCTGTCAAAAACAGAACAATTAGTGAAGATCTGAATTGTTCTCATACTTCTGTAACTCTAAAAATTATGGAAAAAATTAGGACTGTCCATACAGTTCGTATATCAATCTTGTGTAAACAATTCAAATCAAAATCACGTTCTGGTGAATTTTTAAAATTCCTGGACTAGGAGCAAATTTTTTGTTTTTGCACAGAATCAAATCAACTATCATCCACACTATCACAAAGGCTTTACTTGGCACTTTATTAAAACCAAAGCTATAAAACATGATTACTACAGTAGCATAATCATGTGAATACATAAAACAGTAGGTATAAATATTGAGTTGTCTCCCAACAAACGCTTTTTCTTTAATGTCTTTTTAGCTAGGCATGATGATTCCAATGATGCTCACATAAAAGATAAGAATTGAAACACAAGGAGAGCATCATGAAGCATATGACTAACACATATAAGCCTAACCCACTTACAATGCATAGGGATTTTGTGAGCAAACAATTTATGGGAACAAGAATCAACTAGCATAGGAAGGCAAAACAAGCATGACATCAAAACTTTCAACACATAGAGAGGAAATTTGATATTATTGCAATTCCTACAAGCATATATTCCTCCCTCATAATAATTTTCAATAGCATCATGAATGAATTCAAAAATATAACCATCACATAAAGCATTATTTTCATGATCTACAAGCATACAAATTTTATTACTCATAAGCAAATTTCTTATCATGAATAGTAGTGGGAGCAAACTCAACAAAATAACTATCATGTGAGACATAATCCAATTGAAAATTAAAATCAAGATGACAAGTTTCATGGTTATCATTATACTTTATAGCATACATGTCATCACAATAATCATCATAGATAGCAACTTTGTTCTCATAACCAATTGGAACCTCTTCCGAAATAGTGGAATCATTACTAAATAAAGTCATGACCTCTCCAAATCCACTTATTAAATATAATCATCATAAATAGGAGGCATGCTATAATCATAATAAATTTGCTCATAAAAACTTGGGGGACAAAAAATATCATCTTCATCAAACATAGCATCCCAAGCTTGTGGCTTTGCATATCATTAGCATCATGGATATTCAAGGAATTCGTACTAACAACATTGCAATCATGCTCATCATTCAAAATTTAGTGCCAAATTTTTTATAGACTTCTTCTTCTAACACTTGAGCACAATTTTCCTTTCCATCATTTTCACGAAATACGTTAAGAAGATGAAGCATATGAGGCAATCTCAATTCCATTTTTTGTAATTT